>CM037595.1:24489560-34489560 GCA_021018995.1 Chloranthus sessilifolius
TAATATGACTTGTAGTTTTTTTCTTCCGTATTTAGTACATACTTTGCCATGGATGCGATTGACTGTGACCTGAAGACCACAATTATGATGGCTGACGACATGATTATGCTCTCAGCATCTTACTATATTAGCTAGCTACACGGTGTTGGTACATGCTTTTTCTGGGATCCTTTCGGTTCCCGAAAGAAGTGGCCCAATTCGATCCTGTGGACTCTGGCTAGGGGCGATAGAATAATAAACTATGAAATTTTATATGCTAACAGAAAAATGCGAATATTAAATGAAGAATACCTAGATGATGCGATCACCAGCTGTAGATGTTTATCAACGCTGCAACACGTCACTGATCACGCGCGGGAAGATACGAGTTGACTCCTTTACTGAACGTTGGCCGACCGACTTTAGTAGCTAAAAGTAGTCTATGGTATGTCTAGTCTAACTTCCAAATCTTGCTCTAAGTCTAGTTAACTTTATCTTCTTATCCTACTCTGAGTTTAACTAATTGTGGTCTCTTAGTACTAACTGACTGAGTTTCCTACTGCTACTCTACTTCTAATTAATTTAGTTTCCTAATACCATTCTAACTAGAAAAGGAGGGGTTGTGGCCCATTATGCTAAGGAGGATTGGTCCCGTTCTCGGGTACCCTCCGTAAGCTCCCTTGGGCAAATCGGGTGGCTAAGTATCAGAGATTAAAGAGTTGATTTGAATTAAGAATTGAGAATTTGAGGATAACAAAGTAAGAATTTAAAGGTGAAAGACCTGAAAATTAGAACTAGAACTAAGAACTATTAATTAGAAGTAAGAAACCAGGAACTAGAACTAGAAACTAGAAATTAAGAACTAAGACCTAGAGCTAGAAAGTTAAGAACTAGAACTATAAATTATAATTAGGAACAAAGAACTAGAAACTAGAAATTAAGAACTAAGGGAGCGATTACTTGAAGTCGAGCGCTTCCTCCTCCCTGATTTTCCCTCTTCTGGTGTCGTAGAGAAGGAAACTCAAAATCTCTAAGAGGCTTAGGCTTGAGAGAAGAGAGGTCTCTATGGAAATAGGTTAGTCTGGTCGTAGGGTAGGGGTTTTTATAGGTATTGAGCTAATTCCGTGTGTGGGGCCATGTGCGCAATAGGTGAATTGCACGCATTCTCGAAGGCGCACAATTGAATTCCGTGCATAGTCTAATGCGCTTAATTCACTTTGAGTCGGCCGTATTCGTGCTTTTTGTTATGTATATATTTTATATTAAATTCAAGTCTTAACCTATTGTAAGTGCACAATGGAAATCATAGATAGTACTAGCATAGGATCGTTCCCACGAGGAAGTTTATTATCTAATTTCTTTAGTTTTATCTTTTATTCAAATCTTTATCTTTAGAAACTTCTATTTATCTTTAAGATCTAATCTACTGGAGAAATATGAATCAAAGAATGATTGTTTTAATCTAAAATGCATAAAATAAATCCTAATCCTCCTTCAAATTAAGGTCGTCAATCTCAATCTTCAACTTTCGGATATTTATAAATTTAAACAGTACCGTTACACTATATTTCTAGTTTCCTAACATTGGTCATCAATCAAGTTTAAGATTCTATCAATACAAATTTAATATAATCAATAATTTCCTAAAATCTAGGCGTCAATCAAACGTTGGAAAATTGAAGATAGAAAAGTAAAATCGTTACACTAATCTGTAAATTCTAACCTGAGTCGTCAATTCAAATCAAAACTGGGAGATGTTTATAAAGAAAATAAATCTAAACTAAAAAGCAAAGTAAAATATATCCTTCACCACAGATATCTACACTAATCTTCAGCACTCGACTGCGGTCGTCAATTGCTCTTGAGAAACCTCTGATATCTAATCTATTCTAACTATTTTACACTACTTTGATTGGAAGAAAATCCAACCTCAGGCATCAATTGATGCTGAAATTCTTCGATGCTTATTCTTATATCGAGCTCTCTTATTTATAGATCATAAGGAGTCGGTTTACAAAGATTTAATTCTAATAAAAATAAACTACTAAAAATAAAGGATTCCTAATATAATTCTAATTCCTAATTTTATTCTTCCTTGCTTTCTTTAGTTGATGCGCTTCTAGAGTATTTTTTAATTAACAGTAGTAATGGAGTCCTTCAAAATCTTCATCAATCTTCTTAGATCCGTAGTTGGTCAGTCTTCTGATTGTAGAAGACTTCTATTTCTAGTTCATGGCGGTGTACTATGCACGTGATCAGCAACAGTGAGCTAAGCCTTCTGTAGAATCGCTATTAACAATTCTCTGTTCTTTCTTCTTTAGTGGAAAATCATAAATTATAATTCTTCAGTTTTGTCATTTTCTGTAAAATCGTGAATGACAATTTTATACTTCTTCATACTGCTCACTCTTATGACTTTGATAGACTTGGCGGACGATTCTCTGGAAAATCGTAAATACTTCTCTTCCTTGAGCGGCTTCTTCTGTAGAATCGTAAATTACGATTATTTGGCTTTCATAGTCTCTCAATCTGGAAAAATCGTAAATAATACTTTTTCATTCTTTTCAGTAGGTAGAGCTTTTGTCTTTCAATCTATTATCATTCTTACTGCTTTTTGAGTTACTTTTGATAAATATTAATACTTTGACTATATTTTACTGTTTTTTCTTAATATCTGTATATCAACAACTTATTAGTAGCAAACTCAACCCTAGCATCACCAAGTTAAGGATAATAAAATGATAAATTATATGACTAATCACGTCCCCAAACTTAAGTTTTGCTAGTCCCTAGCAAACAAGGAAACATAAAATATTTAAAACTATAAATTTAAATGCCACTTTCGTAGGGAGTACGATTAAATTTAGCAGATGCAACAAGCTTTTAAACCCCTGGGTGATCCCTAGTGGAGGAGTTGTAGTCTCCTGAAGGTTTTTAGTGAAGTTACCCACAAACTTTAAATATTTTTAAGTTTTTTAAATATATTTCAAAACTAAAAATTTAAAAAAAATTTATATACTAAATACTCAGTCAATCATTATATATTCATTATTATTTCAAAAAATTTCAAATCTTTTATCCTCGGCTTCCCATCATTGTAATTATCCTATATCAGAACTCAATAATTTCAATTCGGTATAGCGTGGAGCGTGTGCATATCAGTGAAGAGTTTATTCATCATAGATTTTTCTAAACTGCAGTTTTTAAAAAATATTTTTATCCAAACTCTCCCTATTGGCATACTCTAAAAAATAATCAAAAATTTGGGTTCGCTCAGTATATATATGCAAAAATCTGATAATTACTAAGCAGATAAATCTCATAGAAAGGATAACCAATTCTGTTTATATAACTTATTTATTTATTCATAGTATCTACTTTATATATCTCTACTAGACTCATATTTTTATAAATCATAAATCACAAAGGTCTTTCCTTCGGCTTGTAATGGGGCTTTGGGTTTTCAGAATGTTTCAAGAAAAGGTAAGGAGGATTCAAAAGTTTTCTAAGAATTTATCTCTTCTTTTTCTTCTTCTTCTTTTATTTTTCAGTTTTAGTAAGTATCCTTATTTTGGATATCTTCTTCCTATTTTTCTTTCCTTTTTTTTTTTTTTTTTATAAATTCTATTTTCACAAAATCATATTTTACGATTTCTTCTTTTTCTTTCCTTTTTCCCATATTTTCATACATTTATATTTCTTTTTCAGTGGTACTTTTTTCAGCAGATCCTTTATCTGTTAAGCATATACTCCTTTCACTCCCTCTTCTCCCCTTCTTTTATATTCTAAACTCTCAGAAATTATAAGGGTCAAAGGTAGAAAGCTTTGGTAAGACATATGGTTAAAGGTTTATAAAATTTTAGTAGAAAGAAATTCGGTTTTAGGCTTCTAATATGGGTTCAAAGTATATATTATTCTGGGATTTTTGGCTTTTTAGCTCTGGTTTAATAAAAGATGGCCTTTGATCATTTTCACGATTTACTAATATGGATGTCTTATTGCTGTCATATACTTAATAGATAGTTCTAAACAAACAAATCATCATATTTATAGAATATATTAATTCTAAGTTCAACAATATGAGATTACAGATAGTAGAAAAGTTCAAGGAAATTTTAGCATGAATAAAAACAGTCTTTCTTTCTCAGAATAAAAGAGGAAATAACTCTATAGCTCATTGGTTATGAAATTTTGAAACTATAATCTAAAATAATTACAGTTCAAATCAATCGTATAGTTTCAAACATTCATTTGATACAGTGTTCTAGAGATGCTTTACTTGAATTGTAACTATTTTTTTTTATTTTTGAACTACTACTATGATGGATTGCTAAGTATTTCAGATTTTCATTTTTCTATCATAATTTGCATATAATAATTAACTTTCATATTAAAAATTTTTGAAAAATAAAAAAAATTACTATTGAAAAAGTAAACTAAAACTATTATACTATACTAATACTAATATATACGATGTAATGTATCCCCCTCAAACTTAAATAGGACAATGTCCTCATTGTGTAAATCAGGGGACATACAAAAAAATTTTACCTTATTTTACTGCTAAGTTAGTAATCAGGTGGTTATAATATGCAAAAGGAATAAAAAATCTTCCCCCCAAATTTGGGAGAAAAATACTTCCGATTTTTTAGAACTATAAAGTTAGATGTTAGTAACACTAAAAATTAAAAACAGCAAATAAAAAGAAATGATGTTTTCATATATATGAACTAATTACAGAAATATGGAAAGAAATCTACTAAAAAGAAATTCCTAAAAAAAATCTAGATACACACTAAACTAAGACACTGGCAACAACCTCCGAGATAAAGGTCCTTCGATAAAGATCAGTCCTCGGCTTTTAACTACCTTCAATCAAAGTCTCACATCTCTTGTAGCAACAGGGGCTCCAACCTTTGGAGGGTTGCTACACCAAGAGCTGTCGGAACACTCCCCACTGCCCTTCCAAATCCCTTGCCTCCCCTCCTCTTCCTTAGAGAGGTCATCTACTCCATGATTCGTCAATTGCACCTGTGATGCAGTTACGAGAAGAAGTTGAGGAGTTGGAAGGTGACAGATCTCAACCCCCATTCACCCTATACTGCTCCCGTGCGAAGATTTTACAGAGAGACATGAGAGTTGGGAAGGGGGAACTAGGGGCAATGGAGAGGGGTCGTGAGGAGATCAAGGATGGGATGGAAAATGACACTGGAAATTGTAGCCCATCCTTACTATATAGGAAATTGCATTCTGGGAGGGTTGTGATGGTATAAATTTTAGGAAGTGGGGTAAAAAGGTTTCATATTTGGGTTAGGTTTAGGGTAAAGGTAGTCTCGGTGGATGATTCAGTATTTCGGATAGATCTCTGACGCTTTAATTTTTCTACTTTCTGTTGTGCAGTCAGGAGCTCGACTTTTTGTTTTTCAAGAATTTTATCAAGAATTTTGCTAGAATCACTCCGGTTATGTTCTTCCATCATGGGGTTTTAAGGTTACAGACGGAGGAAGAAGAAGTGTTATGAACTCGTTTTGGTTGATAGATGTGTGTGGATTTTATAGGGGAAAGTCTTGGTTTTGAACTGTCACTTCGAGTAAATGTTGATGTGTAGGTTCCTAGGCTAGGGTGGTTGGGAAGTGGTAGCCTTAAATGCAAAGCTTGTCCGCTTCCTCTATAAGATTAAATGGGGCGTTATTTCTCGTGCACCCGATGAGATTGATCACTAGGTTCTCCTGTTCCCAAAAATTGTCATTTGCAATTTTAGATAACGCTCACGAGAATCTATGACAGGAAAATCGTACTCGCTACGATTGAACTCTACATTCACGAGAATTGCAAATCCATGCGCTTCATGTGATTAAAATAAAGAAAAGAGTCTTTACGATTAGTATTCTTTTATAAATCATAGAGGGTCGTTTCAAAAGTACGTATATATACATATGTTACATGTGTTTGTTACGGGTAAGTCGGTAACACGACGGGTTCCAAAGGGAATTCACTAACGATCAAGGGGAGTTGATGTCCCTCCCATAAAAGTAATTCCTTATGAGGTGCCAATTGGCCATGAGGAAGAAGAATTACTCTCGCTCGAGTTAATCCAATTGGTTAGGCACTCAACTTGAACTTCCAATTGTGTTATAGATTTCAGGAGAGTTTGGAGTAATTGTGTTTGAATTTGGCCATGGTTAGGCTCACGGGCTTCTCCTTGTTGAGATGTTGGGCGCGATTTTGTACCCACCAGAGTTTGAATTTTTGTCTTCCAAAGTCTTAATTTTGGAAGGCAATTCATCATTGACTTTGATTTGTATAGTACTCTCTGCCTAAGAGGTATACTCCTCATGGTCTCTGATTCAATCTCTCCCGGTGCTTGGCATTGCACTAGGTCCTCGCTAAAGTTCTCAAAGAATTCCCATGCTGTAACATCCCGACTTTGCATAGCCTTGATCCGTACACTTCGGTACTTGTGCCGATGGGTCATGAGCCGAGGATGCCTCTTTACAATGATGTAATGTCTATAGATCAAATTCAATGAACTTGATCGATGATAACTAGACCCGGTGTAAGAGCTTGATGCTCATGTACACTGGACTGTGGTGTAGCTGTTTCACACCCAGTCAAGAGAGAAAGTAGTATAAATAGAAACCTAGGGCATTTATTTCTATTTACTGCTAAAGGGAAGAGAGTTAAGAAGAGAGAGACAAACCTAGGGTTATTCAATGCTACGAGTGAGCTGCCGAGACCGATCCGCTGTCAAGGGGAAGAACAGCTAATCGAGCAAGGATCCACCAAGCTGCAGCAACTCCATGGAACCCTAGCTGTTCTTGAGCTAGAGGAGGAGATCTCGCTCAAACCTAGGTAAGGAACTTCAATACCTGTTATAGATGGCTTTCAACAAGCTAAAAGTAGTAGAATCTGGGTTGAAATGATGAGAAGAAGTTGAGTTTTCGAAGTGGGTTGAACCCAGAGTGAGAAACCCTCATTCTGAAGAAAACAGGCAATTTCGACCGGTCGAAAATCATTTCGACCGATCGAAATAGCCACAAAAAGGGGCTTTTCGGACTTAAGTGAAATTCGACCGGTCGAATTTAGTTTCGACCGATCGAACTCTATATAAACAGAAAGGTGATTTTTGGACTTTGAGAAATTCGACCGGTCGAATTTTAATTCGACCGATCGAATTTAAAATGCAAAATTGCCTTGTAGAATTCGACCGGTCGAAATTTATTTCGACCAGGTCAATTCATTTTTCGCCGTTAAAAATGCACTTATTTGTTAATTTGGATTCCCGATCGAAATCCTGTTTCCGGGTTTGATTCTGTTTTGAAGAAACACAGGGGACTTTCCACAGTGGGTTGTACATCATTCTAATGAATGAGTGTGCCTTGTTTAGGTGAGGTTACGTGTGTGGAACGAACCAACCTTCGTGAAGGATGAGCATGCAAGGAATTACTTTGTGAGGTAGGGAAAACCATCTATCATGTGCATTGTTTTGACGATATGTATGCTGTGTCATGATATGTCTCTTGTTCGATATGACTTCCGTATTTGCTTCGACATATGATTTTCGGATATGCTTTGACCGTGCTTTCGTTATGTTTTGATATATGAATTCCGCATAAGTCTTGACATATGTTTCCGTATATGCTTCGAGTATGTGACCTCCGTTATGATATGTTCGATATGACGTCATGTGCAAGATATGAGATTTCGAGAGCGTTGTGATATGAGCATGTGTGAGTTTTGGTTTCAAAGTAGTTTTCATCTAATGTATAGTTATCACAAACACGGCGATAAGCTATATGTACGCACTTACGATTTGAGGTTATGTGAATACCCGACCGACGCGGCGGTATAACCGTGACTGACGCGGCAGGATATCCGTGACCGGTACGGCGGCCAATCCGTACACCCTTTGTGTGATACGTTCGTATGTATGTGTGATACGTTCGTATGCTTTGTGTGATATGTGATCCCTACCGTTTAACGGTACTTCGTCCGGCAAGTGTCCAACTCTATGGGACCTTGAATATGTGTGAATATGACTCATGTGAGTGACGATGGTGGGTATTCCATCGGGGGCTTGAGGCTATAGTTCCTCATTCTATTACTTTAAGTAAAGCACTTTAAGTTTTTCTTTTCATCAGATGATATGTGTGCATGAACATGAATCCATATGTATGTGTGTGTAAAACTATGAGATCACTTTGGATATATTTCGTTTTGTTTCGTTTCGTTTTGTCATGCCATGATATACGTATTTGATGTTCGATAAGCATGCTATAAGTTTTACCCTGCTGAGCTTGGATGAAGCTCATTCCTTCACTAATATTTCAGGTTCAAGAGAAGAAGTTGGGGCTGAGTTACCGAGGCGAGGATCTGACTTTGACCCAGCGAGGATCAAGAGGAGCCGAACCCGGAGAATTGCTTCGTTTGTGCCCAACCGGGGTAGGTCCGGCCTTAGACCTTAGATCCATGTTTTGAGAGCTTTTAAAGTTGTAAAAGTATACTCTGTAATTACATTTTTTTTTTTGGATATTCTTTTGGAGGAACCATGTTTGATGAAGGATGGGTCCTTATGGTTCCAAACAGTTCTTTCCATCTCTAGGGGATTAGAACCGTCTTTTGGGTTATAAATGATAGAAATATGTCTTTTGATGTAAGTTTCGTCAGTGTGGTTCCGCTTAGTATTCCGCTGTGCAACTTTGTGAGACGCAATGTGATACAATTACGGGCTCCGCCTTAGCGCCAGTCCACCGACGGCACGGGTTTCGGGGCACCGAAATTTGGGCTGTCACAGTTGGTATCAGAGCATGGCTTTAGAAGCGTTCGACAAGTCTTGACCTTTTTAGTTTGAGAAGTTGTCGTGTAAGGGACCTTCATTAATGAGACTCTTGTTTCATGGTAGAATTAAATGGAACACCGTGGAAGGGTCGACCAAGAGGTAGACGCCTACGGGCGCGTAATGAAGATATCCCATCGAGGATCCGGGAGGATCTAGACCACTTCGATCCACAAGAGAGAAGTAGAGAAGAGCCTTAGATAAACTCACTAAGGTGGCGCCCTAGAGCAGCAGAGCGGCGCGTTGCTTGCGCAAATAACAATCAAAGATACCACCACCACCACCACCACCACTACTACCTTCATCATTTGTGGATTTTAGGAGATTGAGACCTCCTGTTTTCCACGCGCAGACGGATCCGCTTGAGGCGGAGAAGTGGATCAAACAAATAGAGAAATTACTTGAAAGGTTGCAGAGCCCAGAACATGAGAAGGTGGGGTGGGCATCTTTTCAGTTGGAAGGAGATGCTGATGCATGGTGGAGGTCAGTTTTGAGAAAAAGAGAGGTCGAGGGTCCACCCACCATGGACCTGGAATCAGTTTGAGTCGGCGTTTAACAAGGAGTACTTTCCAAAGCAAGTCGAAATCAGTTGAAGAAGGACTTTGCTAACCTAGTCAAGGAAGTATGACCGCGTGAGTACGGTAATGAGTTTGTAAGGTTGTCAAGGTTTGCACTGAGTTGCGACGGAAGAAATGAAGGCCGGAAGGTTTGAAGAAGGCCTACGACCCAATATTCAAGAAAGGGTATCTATCTTTGAGCTTGAGACTTACGCAGAGGTGATGGGGAAGGCGATAGTGGCAGAAAGGGATATAAATAAAAGAAAAGATTGGAAAGGGAAGCCAACGTCGGGAGGAGCAAGCGAGTATGACTACTCGGGGAATAAAAAGCCGAGGATGTCTGCGCCTGCTCAAGTGTCTAGGCCAGCATATTCAAATTTCCGAAGGTCTAACACATCTGCCCCGATGAGACCATTTAGAAGAGAGGGCCCTGCTCAGACTCAAATGTCTGGGGCATCAGTTACTCAAGGACCTTCTCGAGCCGCACCTTCCAGCTTACAGATGAAGTGTGCTCGATGCGGAAAGTCACACAAGACCTCGGAGTGCAGAAGAGATACCGGTGGATGCTTCAAATGTGGAAAGGTTGGCCACATGATTCGGGAGTGCCCAGACATGAGAAAAGAGGGCTCCGTTTCGGCCACTACAGCGTCCAGACCGGCGCAGTCAGCGCGACCTGTTGTCAGGGGCCGTGCTTTTGCTATCTCTGCTGAGGACGCTCGCGTGAGCACAGACGTGATCCAAGGTACAATTGCACTTCATTATGATTAAATTCAATTATTATTTTCTTAAAGAAGAAAGTGCATTGTAGAAAGATATAGGTGCATACTAGCATATGAGTGTACATAGCATGCGTGTATGTCTGAATGTAGTCATGTATATACCGCAGGTACGCAGAGTTTATCGCGAGAACGACGGTGATCGTGATGCACGAGTTCTAATAGACCCAGGGTCTACTCACTCGTACATAACTCCTGAATTCGCAAGGAAGTTAAAGATCATACCAGAGGATTTGGAGTTCACACTTGACGTGACCATTCCTACGGGTAGCGCCGTGACTGCAGACACGTGTTGCCGAGCGGTCACTGTGCAAGTGGAGGACCGAGACACGGTCACCGACCTCATTTTACTGAAGATGCGAGGACTTGATGTGCTTTTGGGCATGAATTGGCTATCCGCTTATCACGCAAGCGTCGATTGCCTACGGAAGGTGGTTACTTTCCGTCCTCCAAAGCAGAAGTCATTTCGTTTTGTCGGAGAAAAGGGAAAAGTAGCACCGATCATCTCCGCGGTACGAGCCGAAAGAATGATGAAGAATGGATGCGATGGATATCTCGCATTTCTGCAAGAGAAGAAGGAGATGAAAAATGTTGTGAATGAGATCCCTATTGCTCGCGAGTTCGAAGACGTATTTCCCGACGAGTTACCAGGATTGCCACCTGACCGGGAGATCGACTTCGCGATTGACTTGGCTCCAGGGACTGAACCAGTGTCCAAGGCTCCGTACAGAATGGCTCCAGCTGAATTGAAAGAGTTGAAGGAGCAGCAGAAGCTGTTGGATAAGGGTTTTATCCGACCGAGTGTGTCTCCTTGGGGAGCACGATTACATTTGTTAAAAGAAGGACGGGTCGATGAGACTTTGCATCGACTATCGTCAGTTGAACAAGCTCACGATCAAGAACAAGTATCCGTTGCCGAGGATCGACGATCTATTTGATCAGTTGCAAGGGGCAAAATATTTTTCAAAGATCGACTTGAGATCCGGATACCATCAGTTGAGGGTGAAGGCCGGAGGCGTACAAAAAGACGGCATTGAGCGAGATATGGACATTACGAGTTCTTAGTGATGCCTTTTGACGAATCTTGACATCATTTATGGACCTTATGAATCGAGTGTTCAAACAATATCTTGACACGCATGCGTAGTGGTGTTTGTAGATGATATCCTCATTTATTCAAAGACTAAAGAAGAACACGAACATCATCTGCGCATTGCCTTGCAAAACCCTTCGTGAGCACAAGTTGTATGCCAAACTCGGTAAATGTGAGTTTTGGTTGGAACAAGTGAGTTTCCTTGGTCACATAGTATCGGAATTGGTGACCGTTGACCCACTAAAGTTGAAGCGGTGTTGGATTGGGAACACCCAAGACCGTGGATCGAAATCCGTAGTTTTCTTGGCTTAGCGGATACTCTGAGACGCTTTGTGGAAGGATTCTCCAAGATTTGGGGACCACTTACACGACTGACAAGAAAGAATACCAAATTTGAGTGGACTAACGAATGTGAGGAGAGCTTCCAAGAACTTAAGAGCGGCTTACTTCCGCTCGGTGTTGACTATTCCGTCAGGTAGTGGAGGTTTTGCTGTATATAGTGATGCATCTTATGGAGGTTTGGGTTGCGTGTTGAACCAACACAGCAAGGTTGTTGCCTACGGCTCAAGACAGTTGAAAGAGCATGAAAGAAACTATCCGACACATGACTTAGAGTTAGCCGCGGTTGTGTTTGCGCTCAAAATTTGGCGGCACTACCTGTATGGTGAAGTCTTTGAGATCTTTACCGACCATAAAAGCCTCAAGTATTTGTTCACACAGAAAGATTTGAACATGAGGCAACGACGGTGGATTGAATTTCTTAAAGACTACGATTGCACAATCCAATATCATCCGGGTAAAGCTAATGTCGTGGCAGACGCATTGAGCCGAAAGCATACATCTCAGTTAGCTAGCCTCATTTCGGGACTTCACAGATGGAAGTTGTTTGAGGACCTTTCGCTCTATGATAATAATATTGCGGTTAAGGATACCGGTGTGCTATTGGCAAGTCTTACGATCAGGCCGACTATTCTTGACCACATATGTGAACTTCGCAAAAGATGAAGAACTCGTGAAGCTTCAACAAAAGGCATTAAAACGGAGATTTCACTATTAAAGAAGATGGGTCATTGCTATTTCGGAAGGTTGTGTATACCGTCCGATGATGAGCTGAGACGGACTATACTGGATGAGGCACATAAGTCTAAATATGCCATTCATCCGGGTGGTACAAAAATGTACCATGATTTGAAGAAGTGTTATTGGTGGAGGGGATTGAAGAAGGATATTGCAGAATATGTTTCAAAGTGCCTGGTGTGTCAACAAGTGAAAGTAGATCATCGACACCCAGCGGGTCTTCTACAACCTCTACCGATACCGGAATGGAAGTGGGAGTCCATTTCGATGGATTTCATTGTGGGATTGCCGGGGACGTTGAGACGCCATAATGCCATATGGGTAATAGTGGACCGACTGACCAAGTCGGCACACTTTTTGCCCTATAACACTACGTACACTGCAAGCAAATTGGCTGAGTTGTATATGAAAGAGATTGTCCGACTACACGGCATTCCTACGAGCATTGTGTCAGACCGTGATCCCTTGTACACTTCTATATTCTGGCAAAGATTCCAAGAAGGTATGGGCACGAGATTGGACTTCAGTTCTGCATTTCATCCACAGACTGACGGTCAGACAGAGAGGGTCAACCAAATTATTGAAGACATGTTGCGAGCATGCATGATCGATTTCCAAGGATCATGGGATCAACATCTGCCCATGATTGAATTACAACAACAGTTTTCAACAGAGCATTGGGATGGCTCCATATGAAGCCTTATATGGACGGAGATGCAGGTCTCCGATCAACTGGGAGGAAACCGGTGATAAGTTTGTTTTGGGACCGGAAGCGATTAAGAGAAATGCTGAAATTGTGCAGATCATCCGAGAGAGAATCAGAACCGCACAGAGCCGTCAGAAGAGTTACGCTGACACCAAGCGTACGAGCGTAGAATTCCAAGTAGGAGACCATGTGTTCATCAAGATATCTCCAATGAAAGGAGTGATGCGCTTTGGAAAGCGAGGGAAGTTGAGTCCTCGCTACGTTGGACCGTTTGAAATATTGGGGAGAGTTGGCGAAGTTGCATATCGGGTCGCATTACCCCCGCAACTTGATCGCGTGCACGACGTATTCAATGTATCTATGTTGAGGAAATGCGATGCGAGATCCGACCCATATCCTCGATGCACCGCCATTGAGGTCTATAGAGACTTGACGGTTATTGAAGAACCTCTGACGATTTTGGACCGAATCGAGCAAGTGTTGCTCGAGACAATTCCTCTAGTGTTAGTACAATGGAAGAATCACTCAAGGGAAGAGGCGTGGGAACGTGAAGCGAAATTCGAGCTCAATATCCCGCGTTATTCTGGATTGAAAGCTGAAAGGAGGGGTTGAGAGCTGAGAAAGTGATTGTAATTGTAAAGTGTCAAATTCATGTATATGAACTGGAAGATTTTGGTTATAAAGACTGAATTTGAAGGTAAGAGGGTGAGAATTTTGATCTGTATGAGAAAACAGAGGAAACAGAAGTTTTCTGTAAATTCGACCGGTCGAATTCATTTTCGACCGATCGAATTTATTTTCGACCGGTCGAATTATACAATTCGACCGATCGAATTATATGGGCAGTGGAAGGCAGAAAGGCTGTTTTAGCCTAGGTGAATTCGACCGGTCGAAAAATTTTTCGACCGATCGAATTTACAGGACAAACGAAATTCATTTTGAATTTCGACCGGTCGAAAATTTTTTTTTTTCTCGACCGATCGAAATCGTTCGCCATTTTAAGTGAATTTCGACCGGTCGAAATCTTTCGACCGATCGAATTTGGTTAGGTATATAAATACCAGGGCAACTGTTTTCTTGCCCATTCGAATTCTTTTCGCCCGGGGACGGTTCCTTTTCGGTTTTTCAACCACTTTTGAGGTTCCAAGGCCTATAAAACACCGAATCGCTTTGGGAATCGCGATCTAGCCATCACAAATCGGTAAGTTGTGATTTTTGAAGTTCAAATTGTGTTTTCGCCCTAAGAAATTCTAAAATCCTAGAACCCTAGTTTTCTTCAAAAACCCTAGATTTTGGGAAATGACTCCAAAGAGGAAGGAACACAGATCCAATACTCCTACGACGATGCGGCCCAAAGCCGCTACGGGCCCTACGCCTACGTCAATTCCTCCGCGAACGACACCTCAACCACCACCGACCCAAATCCCTCCAACCATTCCACCTACGGGCAATCCGATTGCACATAAGCGTCCCTAAAAGACCATAGCGAGTGGTGGGCGGAAAGGGTCTTGCGTATGAATTTACCATCGATCCCGCTCTGTATGCGACGTATGAGGAACCGGGCATCAATGCTTGGACGATCAACTATTTGAACAAGTGCGGGCTCGATAATCTCTTGAAACCCATTCACCAATACTATTATCCGCGCCTTGTGCGCTTGTTTTACCAGAACATGATTGTCAACTCCGACGCTAACACCATTTCTACCAAGGTCGATGGAAAAACCTACACTTTCACCCATGCCATGGGTCTGCGGCGTTGGAATGCTTTGATACGTATGGGGATGGCGTAGACTTACCACCTAACCGCCTAACCTCACCCATCGTTCATAGCGAGAAGATGACCAATGGACGAACCGCAAAGGGACGAGCCATCAACCGTTCGATCCGCCCAATCATATGTGGTTCCTAGATACAATTTTCAAGTGTAATTTATACCCAATCCGCCATAAGACCCAAAGGTTAGGCATTTTGATGAATGCACTTTTGCCGCTTCGAGGGCAAATGGTTCGATCGTATGTAGTCTTTGAGGGAATCAAACATGGAAGAAAGAACTGCCATCGGGCGTTGAGGCTACCGAGGAGCATATCCTATGCCTCCTTCATCTCAGCCATGTTTGATGAATTTTCGCAACCTCGGTCCACAAAGTATCTCCCAAGGAACCAAAGTCTTCCAACAACGTCCTTCTATACACATTCAAACATTGGAAGAGGACGTACAACAGTCTCAAGCCACACCTCCCCCAGCCAGCGCCTCAAGTACCACCAGGGCCTCCACAACCTCAAGATATACCTGTTCCTGTGGCACCCGCACCCGTTCTTGGCGGGCCGATCGATGAGGCTCTTCTCCCCGCGCACCCTGAGTTTGTTCCACCTGTTCCGGAGGTGCCTTTGCCGGAGATCCCTATCCATATGCCAGCGCCTCATGCTCACCAAGCCGCCCAAGACGCCTTGAGGACTTGGCTGCTCTCATTCAAGTGTCATCAGTCAACTTGATTTCTTGAGCTACTCCTCGGAAATGCGCTGCAGGCCATGTATCCCACGGCTTATATGCAGAGGATCGCGCCGATGCGCGCACAGGTCTACGCTGCTCCGGTCTACGAGGAGCACGAGGGAGTGCCACTAGGAGAGGAGGAGGCGATGCGGGAGGAGGAGCGGGAGGCGATGTGCGAGGCGGAGGCAGGCGTGGCCCGAGCCCGAGGATGCGCCCGTGGATGCAGCTGTTGGAGATGACCCTCCACAGGCTTAGAGGCTGGGAGATGTGGATTTCCTTGCTTTCTTTTCTTTACGTTGGGAATTAAGTGTATGAATCTTTTAAACTATTGTGGCATGGCTGCCACTTTTGATTTCTGTTGATGGTTAGACTATTGTGGCATGACTTGCCACCTTTGTTATGTGGACCAATTTCCTTTTTATGCTTATGAATAGGGTGTTTTGTTCATGTTTAATGCTTTTCTTCACACGTCTAAACTATTGGCTGTGTGGAGACTGTTTTTCTTTTCAATGCATGAGCTTACTGGTAACGATAGGAATTGTTTAGCCATGCAAAGCGAAGCTACTCTTGACCTTTGTCTTTGCTCGTTGGGAACATTTTCGAGGACGAAAATACCTAACGAGGGGAGGATGTAACATCCCGACTTTGCATAGCCTTGATCCGTACACTTCGGTACTTGTGCCGATGGGTCATGAGCCGAGGATGCCTCTTTACAATGATGTAATGTCTATAGATCAAATTCAATGAACTTGATCGATGATAACTAGACCCGGTGTAAGAGCTTGATGCTCATGTACCTTTGGATCGTGGTGTATGTTTCACACCCAGTCAAGAGAGAAAGTAGTATAAATAGAAACCTAGGGCATTTATTTCTATCGCTAAAGGAAGAGAGTTAAGAGAGAGAGACAAACCTAGGGTTATTCAATGCTATGAGTGAGCTGCCGAGATCGATCCATTTGTCAAGGGAAGAACGACTAATCGAGCAAGGATCCACCAAGTCTGAAAGAACTCCATGGAACCCTAAATTTGTTCTTGAGCTAGAGGAGGAGATCTCGCTCAAACCTAGGTAAGGAACTTCAATACATTATAGATGGCTTTCAACAAGCTAAAAGTAGTAGAATCGGGTTGAAATGATGAGAAGAAGTTGAGTTTTCAAGTGGGTTGAACGGTGAGAAACCCTCATTACGAAGAAAGCAGGCAATTTCAATTCGGTCGAAAATCATTTCGACCGATCGAAATAGCCACTAAAAAGGGCTTTTCGGACTTAAGTGAAATTCAGGTCGAATTTAGTTTCGACCGATCGAACTCTATATAAGCGAAAGGTGATTTTGGACTTTGAGAAATTCGATGGTCAATTTTAATTGACCGATCAATTTAAAATGCAAAATTGCCTTGTAGAATTGACCGATCGAAATTTATTTCGACATCAATTCATTTTTTACTGCTCAAAATGCAAATTTAGTCGTTAATTTGGATTCGACCGATCGAAATCTGTTTTTCTCGGTTTGATTCGCTTTTGACCGTAGAAACACGGGGACTTTCCACGATGGGTTGTACATCATTCTAATGAATGAGTGTGCCTTGTTTAGGTGAGGTTACGTGTGGGAACGAACCAACCTTCGTGAAGGATGAGCATGCAAGGAATTACTTTGTGAGGTAGGGAAAACCATCTATCATGTGCATTGTTTTGACGATATGTATGTGTCATGATATGTCTCTTGTTCGATATGACTTCGTATTTGCTTGACATATGATTTTGGATATGCTTTGACCGTGCTTCGTTATGTTTTGATATATGAATTCGCATAAGTCTTGACATATGTTTCCGTATATGCTTAGTATGTGACCTCCGTTATGATATGTTCGATATGACGTCATGTGCAAGATATGAGATTTCGAGCGTTGTGATATGAGCATGTGTGAGTTTTGGTTTCAAAGTAGTTTTCATCTAATGTATAGTTATCACAAACACACGGCGATAAGCTATATGTACGCACTTACGATTTGAGGTTATGTGAATACCCGACGCGCGGTATAACCGTGATCGACGGGGGATATCCGTGACTGCACGGCCAATCCGTACACCCTTTGTGTGATACGCTCAGATGTATGTGTGATACGTTCGTATGCTTTGTGTGATATGTGATCCCTACCGCTTAACGGTATTGGTCCGCAAGTGTCCAACTCTATGGGACCTTGAATATGTGTGAATATGACTCATGTGAGTGACGATGGTGGGTATTCCATCGGGGGCTTGAGGCTATAGTTCCTCATTCTATTACTTTAAGTAAGGCCCTTAAAGTTTTTCTTTTCACCAGATGATATGTGTGCATGAACATGAATCCTTATGTATGTGTGTGTAAAACTATGAGATCTCTTTGGTTATATTTCGTTTTGTTTCGTTTCGTTTTGCCATGCCATGATATACGTATTTGATGTTCGATAAGCATGCTATAACTTTTACCCTACTGAGCTTGGATGAAGCTCATTCCTTCTCTACTATTTCAGGTTCAGGAGAAGAAGTTGGGGCTGTGTTACCCGAGGGCGAGGATCCTGACTGGGGCCCAAGCGAGGGTCTAGAGGAGCCGAACCCGAGAATTGCTTTGTGCCCAACCGAGTAGGTCCGCCTTAGACCTTAGATCCATGTTTTGAGAGCTTTTTAAGTTGTAAAAGTATACTCTGTAATTACATTTTTTTTTTGGATATTCTTTTGGAGGAACCATGTTTCGGTAAGGATGGGTCCTTACCGGTGGTTCCAAACGGTTCTTTTCCATCTCTAGGGGATTAGAACCGTCTTTTGGGTTATAAATGATAGAAATATGTCTTTTGATGTAAGTTTCGTCAGTGTGGTTCCGCTTAGTATTCCGCTGTGCAACTTTGTGAGACGCAATGTGATACAATTACGGGCTCGGCCTTAGCGCCAGTCCACCGACGGCACGGGTTTCGGGGCACCGAAATTTGGGCTGTCACACATGCAGTCTCAGCAAACAAAGTATGGATCATCCCCCCATGGGCAACATCAACTATGTGCCAGGTTTTGTCATTCAAACCTTCATAGAAAGTGAGGACTATTTTCCAATGGGATATTTCATGATGAGGACACCCATGTAAAAGTTCGTTGAGGCGTGTCCATCCCTCTTGAAGAGATTCATCCGGATATTGTTTGAAAGTTTGAATAAAATACTGGATTTGATTCGTTCTGTGTATTGGGAAGTATTTCATTAGAAATTCTCGTTCCAAGTCCTCCCAGTTGGCGAACGAATTATGAGGCAAGGAGTGTATCCACTGCTTTACCTCATCTCTAAGAGAATATGAAAATAGTCTTAGATGAAGAGATGTTTCTGGCAAATTTTTGATTCGGATAAGGTTGCACACTTTTATAAACCGTCTTAAATGTGAATAAGGATTTTTATTCCTTAGCCCTCGAAATATTGGAAGTGCTTAAAATATTTTGGGCGTGATTTTAAAAATCTCATTGCCAGCCATAGGGGTTAATTGTATGCATGGGGAAGTGCATAGTAATCCCCCATCGTTTTAGCAATATGCTATCTAAAACTGAGTGTTTTTAGCTTTTGTTTTGAATTTATGTAGTTTTTATTTTAGAAAGCAGGGAGAGAAATAAATCTGAATTTCTAATTTCTGGGGCCCGTAGAAGTGTTGAATGTCCGATCCGTTACTCCGAATAAACCTGCAAAAAGATTAAGAAGTGCTCAAAGAAAAATAAAAATGTAAAGAAATATAAAAAGAGAAAGATAAATATTGGTTTCTAAAAGAATAAAAATATTAGATAAAAACTTGAAAGAATTAGATAAATTCCGCTTCCCCGACAGCGACGCCAAAAACTTGTTCATGTTTTTTGTTACATATATATTTTATATTAAATTCAAGTCTTAACCTATTGCAAGCGCACAATGGAAATCATAGTACTTTCATAGGATCGTTCCCACGAGAAAGTTTATCATCTAATTTCTTTAATTTTATCTTTTATTCAAATCCTTATCTTTAAAAGCTTCTATTTATCTTTAAGATCTAATCTACTGGAGATATATGAATAAAAGAATGATTGTTTTAATATAAAATACATAAAATAAATCCTAATACTCCTTCAGATTAAGGTCATCAATTTTAATCTTCAACTTTTGGATATTTATAAATTTAAATAGTACCGTTAGACTATATTTCTAGTTCCCTAGCATTGGTTGTCAATTAAGTCTAAGATCTTATCAATATAGATATAATCTAATCAGCAATTTCCTAAAATCTAGGCATCAATCAAACTTTGGAAAATTGAAGATGGAAAAGTAAAACCGTTATACTAATATGCAAATTCTAACCTGAGTCGTCAATTCAAATCAAAACTTGGAGATGTTTACAAAGCAAATAAATCTAAACTAAACAATAAAGTAAAATATATCCTTCACCCCTCAGCCACAGTCGTCAATTGCTCCTAAGAAACTACAGATATCTATACTAATTTTCAGCACTCAACTGTTTTCGTCAATTGCTCTTGAGAAACCTTTGGTATCTAATCTATTCTAACTATTTTACACTACTTTGATCAGAAGAAAATTTAACCTCAGGTGTCAATTGATGCTGAAATTCATTGATACTTATTTCTATGTCGAGCTCTCTTATTTATAGATCATAAGGAGTCGGTTTACAAAGATCTAATTTTAATAAAATAAACTACTAAAAATAAAGGATTCCTAATATAACTCTAATTTCTAATTTTATTCTTCCTTGCTTTCTTTAGTTGATGCGCTTCTAGAGTATTCTTTAATTAACAACAGCAATAGAGTCCTTCAAAATCTTCATCAATCTTCTCAGATTCGTGGTTGGTCAGTCTTCTAATTGTAGAAGACTTCTATTTCTGATACATGGCGGTGTACTATGCACGTGATCAGCAGCAATGAGCTAAGCCTTCTGTAGAATCGCTATTAATGATTCTCTGTTCTTTCTTCTTTAGTAGAAAATTGTAAATTACAATTCTTCAATTTTATCGTTTTCTGTAAAATTGTAAATGACAATTTTATACTTCTTCATACTGCTCACTCTTATGACTTAGACTTGGCAGACGATTCTCTAAAAAATTGTAAATACTTCTCTTCCTTGAGCGGCTTCTTCTGTGGAATCGTAAATTACGATTCTTTGGCTTTCATAGTCTCACTCTAGGAAAATCGTAAATAATGATTTTTCGTTCTTTTCAGTAGATGGAGATTTCGTCTTTCAATCTATTATAATTCTTACTATTTTTTGAGTTATTTTTGACAAATATTAATACTTTGACTCTATTTTACTACTTTTCCTTAATATTTGTATATCAACAACTTATTAGTAGCAAACTAAAGCCTAGCATCACCAAGTTAAGAGTAATAAAATGGTAAATTATGTGACTGATCAGGTCACTAACTCAGGAATGACTGGCTGAGCAAGTGTCCTAGCTCCAGTATGCCTTGGAGCCAATTTCATGCGTGTAGCGACGTGTGGAATCCAATATCACGTAGGGAGGTTTGCGTGAGATTGGGGAGTTTCGGTCAGTCTTGGGAAGTAGAGCCCCAGTCCGAGTATGAACTGAATCCGCGTATGTGGGGACACGTGGAATCGATTTCACGTGTCGGTGTATGCGTGAAATTGGGAATTTCAAGCGGTGCATGGAAGTCTATGCCTAGTCCAAGTGGGACTAATTATGCGCAGCTAACTCTGCGCGCAATTGAATTAAGTGCATAGTTTCATGTGCTTAATTCAGGGACTTCTGGGCCTTGATGGGTCCGAGTTTTTGGGTTGATGCTTCAGCCCATTTCTCAACCATACACTGTGTGTATAGTGTATAGTTCCCAGGTTTGGGATTCTATAGTCTGCAAAGAGGGTTGGTCCCTTTCTGGAGCTACAGGCAAAGTCAAAGGTTGACCAAATAGGTTTATATACTCCAAGAGGGCAAAAATGGGGTGTCTATATATGCCCCTCTTTGGCTCGTTCTTGTGGAATAAGAATGCGTCGAAGAAGTAGACACCCTCCTTTCAGGGTACCTTCTCATTTCTTTTGGGAAATCACAAGTATGAATCGGGGAGTTGACCTGAAATGCTTGACTTTCTTATCTATCAGCGCAAGCTAAAAGGAGTCATTCAAGGGCCTAGTGATAGTTATCAAGAGGTATATCCTCATCCACAGGTGCAAGTGGTATCCCGTCGCATGTCGCGACCTGTTGCAAGTGACAGCCAAACGAGGGAAATTGATGTAATCGAGGTACCGGGGAGCGTCATACAAATGTCTAGAGACAAGGTCAAGTGACCAGATAATATGATGTAATTTGATAGCGAAGGCTTTCGCAAGTCATGTCAGGCCGAGCACGTCATTGCTCACCCCAACAATGCGTTAGGAGTCCCTTTTCAGTGGACATTTATGATTTCTCAGAGTTGAGTATACTTCGTGTTCGGTTTTCTAGGGGAAAGAACAGATTGGGGTGATGAGAGGTGAAATTTTGATAGATAGGGGATTTTGAAATTTGATTTTTTTTTAACTTAAGATCAATTCGGTGGAAAAACTTTAGAAAGTGTGGCTTTCGATACGTCGTTGAGAAGATCCATCGGTACGAAATTTGTGGACCCAACCTTTGTTTGATTGTCAAGATGAAGCTTAGTATGCTGAATACTCCGTCTAACCTTGCGAATACTGATGATTCTCGCTTATGGGAGGATTCCAGTGATTTGCGGATTGGGAGAGACGAGTTTTAGAAAATGTTTGACTTAATATTAGCTAACTATATTTATAGGGAATATCGAGTAGAGGGGGGATGGTACTTACCTGATTTGTCTCGCGATGGGACGTCAGAGAGTTTCTCTCTTCTTTATCGGGGGTGTGTGTTTCTATCGCGATGGAGCATGGTGGTTTTGGTGATGGGACATTTAGGAGGTTCGGCTCTTTGCTCTTCGCGATGGGACATTGGTTGAGCCTTCCTTCTGTTCAATATGCGAGGCCACGTGGTGAAGCTTGGTGGTTATGCAGTTGGACGACTATGTTTATTTCTTTCTTGGGCAGATCTTGAGTTATATGATGAGATCAGGTTGTAGTTGCATCGTAACGGGACTTGTTTTTAGCATTATGGTGCGGCGGAGTTTTGATGATGGTGTGCTTATGGGTGTATAGTGGGTGCATGCGAGGCTACATGGTAGGGTAGTGTCACGATGGGTGTTCGGGCTTTTATCGTACTAAAATCTTAACCTATTGCAAGTGCACAATGGAAATTGTAGCACTAGTATAGGATCGTTCCCACGAGGAAGGTATTTTTCTTTTATGGTTTCGTGTATATTAAAAATTGGTATTTGTCTTTTAAGATCCTAAACTGTTGGAGAAATATGAATAAAGAATGGGGTATTTAAAACTAGTTGCAGAAATTAAATCTAAGTCCTCATCCTTCCAGAATATGGTCGTCAATCACAATCCTTCAGTTCTCGGATGTTTACAAAATTAAAGTACCGTTACACTATATTTCAGTCCTCTAGAATTTGAGCGTCAATCAAACTCTAAAATTCCTTAACACAGATTTATGCTAATCAAAAAATTTTCTAAAATTTTGGCGTAAATCAAACTCAAGAAAATCGAAGATGAAAAAGTAAAATCGTTATACTAATCTGCAAATTCTCAATTTGAGTCGTCAATTCAAATAAAAATATTTTAAATGTTTACAAAGTAGTAAAGTGCATGAAAATAAATCTAAACTAGAAAGCAATAAAAAGATCTTTCATCTCTCAGTTACAGGCGTCAATTGCTCCTGAGAAATTATGGATACTCTACTCTAATCTTCCAGCTCCCAATTTTAGTCATCAATTGCTCTAAAAAAACCTTAGATATCTAAACTAAACTAAACTAAAGTTGATCGGAAGAAAACCCAACCTCATTCATCAATTGATGCTGAGAATTCCTTCGATAACTCTTCTCCTATGTCGAACTCGGTTATTTATGGATCGTAAGGAGTCAGTTTATATTATTCTAAGTTTAATAAAAGAAACTACTAAGAATAAAAGATTCCTAATATACTTCTAACTTCTAATCCTAGTTTTTCCTTGCTTTGGATAGTTGATGAGCTTTGGGATTGCTCTTTGATTTCAGCAGCAGAGTCCTTTAGGAATCTCTCTTCACCAATCTTCTTGGATCCATGATCCGCCAGACTTCTAATTAAAGAGGACTTCTAATAATATGCTTGGCGGTGTAGATCTCACATTTAATAGCAAACAGTGAGCTTCTCTCTTTGTAAAATCATAATCACGATTTTATTTTTCTGCACCACTTTCTCTCAGAACGATTCTTCGTTACGAATGATCAGTTTTCTCTTTGTATTTCCTTTCCGCCTGAAGCGTTTCTTGAAGAATCGTACTTCACAATTTCTCATTTATCTCTTTTCATTCTATCGTCTTTTACGATTTTTAGCCTTCAGGAGCGGTTCAGATCATCTATACGTTCAATCATTTTTCTTGCTGCCTTTTGAGTTCATTTTGACGAAGATTAATACTTTTGCTCTCTTTTGTCGTTCAACTTTAATATCTGCACATCATCAACTTATTAATAACAAACTGGGGTCTAGCATTACTAAGTTAAGGGTGATAAAGGGTGATAAAATGTTATATTCTGTAACTGATTACACCCCTAAACTTACGCTTTGCTAGTCCCTAGCAAACAAGGAAAATAAACTACTTTAAAATTTTAAATGCCACTTTCGTAGTAAGCACGATTGCATTTAACAATTTTCTCACTACACCTGACAATGGAATTAAATTTGGAGCATTTATACTTTGCCACTGCTCTACTTCTCTCAATCTTCTTTCCCAATTAGGCTGTTCTCCTATGGTCGTGGGAGCTGCTGTAGTGGTGATTGGAGGAGATGACTCTTGGTTCATCAATGCCGTGGAATCCACTCGTAGAGTTTCAAAACTTTGTCCTGCTTCTGTTGCTTGGAATATAGGAGTCTGCTCTGTATTCGATAGAATTATGGGTGGAACAATAGACTCAATAAGTGCAAGGACATGGCTACAAGTAGCCAATTCAGAAATTTGCTCCTCACTCTATGGAGTGATTTCTTCTGCTATAGGGGTAGTTCAGCTCATCTGAGCTACTTCAGGAATAACTAGCAGTGTGTCTACCACAGTGGAAGTGGGCAATGCAGGCCTTGGTTGTGAGTCCAAAGCTGAGTCATAAAGATTGATGTGTTCTTCAGCAGGTACTGATGCCAACATTATTTCCTGCTCAGCTGATCTGTCATGTTCTAGGGAGCTAGGCTCCAGTCTTTCTTGGGAAGAGTAGAAGTACTTGTTCCCTCTGCTACGACTGATTCTTTTAGGATTGTGATTATTTCAACAACTGGCTCTTCCAGGAACTCTGTAATTACTACAAGTTCTTGTGTGGTCTCTAGAATAGAAGTACCCATCATTTGTGTAGAAATAGGAATTTTCTTTTTATTTTTGGAGCTCAGGGTTCTCCTATAAGCCATGGCTGTTAGGATTTTTTCTGGTCTGGTAAGGCCTTTTCCTTGGGATCAAATTTATATTCCACATTCATCAATAGGTTTGTAATCAAATCTCCAAAGGGCAAACATAATTTATTCGTTTGATACTTTTCATGACTCAGTTTGTGACAACCCGTATTTTGGCACCTCGAAACTCATGCCGTAAGCGCGACCCTTGAGGTCGTGCCCCATCTACGTAAGCGGAACACTTAGTATATCCATACCACCATAAGTAAAACATAGACAAGAGGACTAATACAAGACTAAATCTCCAATTCTACTATATAGCTCCAAAACTTGTAACTCAAAAGATTGTTCTAATCCCATGCCACTGCATGGGCAAAAGAACCAACCCAAACCATCGGTGACAAAACACGATCACCCCAGATGGTTCGACAAAAGAATATTCCATATTTAATACATTATCTCAAAACAATGAGTGGACATACCAAGCCGCACAATAAATCTCTCAAAATTATCAAAGAGCACAAAGGGTCTTCTAAAAGAACTCCTCAGGAGGGGGCTCAGACTCCTCCAGGGGAACATAATCCGAGTCCTTAGGATCGACGTCACCAGAAGCAGCTACTATCTCTTGACTTGTGACATATAGTCTAAAGGGTGAGTTACATCCTAGCTCAATAGGAAAAATATCTTAACAAGTAAGTCTATCTGACTCACATATATTTCATGACATAAACAAAGCATGATTTCATCAATATAAAACAATTAGAAAATAGTTTGAGATGTTAAAAGGATAAACATAATACTTTTATTACACTACTCATGGCACCTTATACTCACTGGTTCTCATACTTGCAACAAGGCTGGTCTCATGACTTAAATCAAATAACTTAAATAATCCTCAAGTAATATAGCATCGAGCCCCGATGGAATACCCTCCATCGTCGTCTAATCAGACTATTTTTCTTTATCATAAGCCATGTCCCTTTCACATAGGCGACGGGCACACAACTCACTTACATCCCTGGGATGTCATACTGGTGTACGGATTGACCGCCGTACCGGTCACGGATATCTTGTCGAGTCAGTCACGGGTATATCACCGCGTCGGTGGGGTATTCTACAAACCTTAAATCGATTATGCACTGCATATAGTTATTCACCATGTAATTGTGCTAAATACTTAATAATTCAAAGCCTGTTCAAATCCCATTCATGGACTTTCACATCACGTGGATCTTTACCTCCACCATACATCCCTGGGATGCCACACGTTCAAATGCATCATTTAGATGCCCAATGCACATATACATCCCTGGGATGTCTCAATTCTTACACTCATTGATTTCCTCATTTATCCGTATACGCACACACACACCGTACTTTCATATACTTATCTTAGC
Source organism: Chloranthus sessilifolius (assembly GCA_021018995.1). NCBI lineage: Eukaryota > Viridiplantae > Streptophyta > Magnoliopsida > Chloranthales > Chloranthaceae > Chloranthus > Chloranthus sessilifolius. Next base: position 24,515,937 of record CM037595.1, read on the forward strand.
ATTTTAAAACACAAGTATTCAACTAAGCTTTAAACGAACATGCATCCATAGAATATCACTACATACAATATCTCGTAATCAAGTGTACAAGTTTAGAATATTCCCTACCTCAGAGCAAAGCCATCACATTTACACATCAATATCACTCAAGGAATCAAGCGTAACTACCATACGCCAAACCTACATTATATGTATCAAAATACTCTTAGAGAAGCTCACAAGGGTTTAGAAAATTATAACTTCAAAGAACTAATTAAAATAAAATAAACAACTATGCTATACCTCGCGTGAGCGACTACTATTCTTCGCGCGAGTGATCACTTGGCCTCGCTCGAGCAATCACTAATTCTCGCTCGAGCAATCACTAATTCTCGCTCGAGCGATTGTAATCGAGGTCACCTGAAGCTCACACGAGCCCTTGTGCGAGTGAGCTTCCCTTTACAAAAGGTACTCGCGCGAGCGAGCACATGACTCATTTTCTCTTTATATATTGTCCCATCCTCGAGCGAGTGAGCTATCATAACCGCGCACGTGAGGAACAGCTTCAGCTACCGCTCAAGCTTCTCGAGAACTAAAATCTCCCCTCATTTAATACCCTATTTAATACCAAGATAACCCAACAATTAATACCCTATTTAAAGTTCGTAAAAGCATCAATACATACCTTAAATCAAGAAATCTCTTCTAGATTTGATTCAAGATCAACTCAACTCAAGAGGGTTTCAAAACCCCCTTCTCCAAACCCTTTCTAGATCATCCACAAGCTCAAAACTAAAAGATCTTCAAGCTCATCACCACACCTTCCTTATCTCCTAAACTTAACATCTATAAAGTAGATCTTCCTTTTGGATCAAAAGAAAATCTCTATTTCTTACTCTCTCTACAACCAAACCCTCTTCTTCTCTCTCTCTCTAAACCCAAGAAAAGATAACGTATGGGAAACTCCTCTGCCCCCTTTTCTCTAACTAGTGCAAGGCTAGTGTGCAAAACACACACACACATACAAGGTGTTTTATTTCTCATTTGACTCTCATGTAGAACACATACACTTAAGAGTGTATATAGTAAGTGTGGTTCCCTTGTGAACCACAAACACACCAGTCTGTGCACGTTGTACATGACCTACACTGCTCCTAAAAATTAGGGTTATTACATAGTTTCTCTCTCACAATGTTAATGACTTCTAACAGGTAGGATGGAACATCGAACCAAATTTGATTAGCCATTAAGTACATAGCTCTCACAAAGAGTGCTCTGCGTTGTGTTCCATGACCCATAGGGGGGATAGTCTTGTAAATCAAGACATCTAGGAAGTGGAGTTGTAAGTTCCATGATTCCAAATCCTTATGCGAGAAAAATGATCTATCTTTTAGGGGTTTACCTAGCAGCTCTGTCGCCATCTGAACAAAATCTGAAAGAGTATTGGGATGTTCTCTTAGGATGTTGGCTTCCGAGTTGTCAGGGGACACTTCAGGTCTTTCTAAGGGTCCGTTCATGACCCCAAAAATCATTGCCTTTGTTATAAGTATTGGAAATCCGTCAATGGTTGTGGAAAGAACTGACAATTGACCCTTGCTGCCATTAATCATATTTTTATAAAACAGTCTTACCAATCTCGGGTAGACTCGTGTGACTCCGGGCTCTAAGAAATAATGAAGCCCTGCATCCTTAAAATACTTAATTGATTCTCCACTAATCTCAAACTTTTCCCAAAAGGCAACATCCACAGCAACCTCGACTCCCAGAAGATGATGTTTCATTGAGGCTGGGATCCGATCCAATGTCCTATCAAAGGACATTAGCTTTCTACCTTTATCCATTTTTGTGCCCTTCCTAGGGGTAGATATCGATTCAGTTTCCATTCCCTTTCTGAGTGTTTCTCTAATAACCACCACTGAGGATTTGGACTTCTTTTTAGGTGGGTCTGGTGCTTTTGATTTAACTTTGAGGGCAGTAAATCATGCAATATGGCTTATAAGTGGAGAGTGATATGAACTGTTACCTCCTTCTTCGTCTTCTTCCCTCTGTCGCTTATCTGTTGCCCTTGACATTCTGTAATTTTTTTTACTTGTACGAATGAGAAAAGAAAATATTATTCAACAAGCCATGTATTCCCTATCTCGACTCAAAATCATATGCAAAGACCCATCTATTTGAGAGTAAAATCATCACCGTGCTCACAAATAATCCTTAAACTCTAATTTCAAAATGTCAACGAGAACGTAAATGGGGTTTTCGAAATTGAACAGAAAACACAAGGGAGGTATAAGAAACAGAAACAATTGAGCTGTGTACAAGGAATTTTCAAAAAATAGAGGGAAAGGTAAGAGTAAAAAAACAGAGAGTTTAAAAATGGTGCCAACGCATCCTCTCACGAATATGTAGGCCCTTATTTTAGTGATGACCTGCTAAACCGGTCATCACACATATTTTCAACCTAGAGTTGTCAATTTTTACTCTAACCTTTCAGCAATCATGAATGCGAACTCTCACATCAGTTACTCGTAATCCCTATGTTTTAACTGATGATCTTTTCAAAAATGACGATCGATCGCAAATCCATATGATTGTTTGTACTAATATATATTTAGAACTATATTACGATTGTTCATGTTTTTCCACAATTTGGCTCGTAATGTAGTACCTAAGTTTCTAAACAAAATAAGAAGTAGTTTTACATGGTTTACAAAAGGGGCTACAGATGAGTCGATAGCTCGATAGATCCATGAGGTTGTTAGTTTGAATATGGGGAGTTGGTGTCTCCCCCAATAATAGTTGTCCTCTAGGATTGTTGATTAGTTACATCGGCAATTGGCCACTCTCTCTCTCTTTGCCACTTGCAAAGATAGTTGGCCAACTGGCTCTCCAACTTCGTAATGGACTGCATGTGTGAATGAAGTACTTGAGAGAATTGAGTAAGCTGGGATAAATCTTTTGAACGCTGATGCTACTGCTGCTACAAATCTTAAAGGATTTGAACAACTGTGGCATCGAGTATATTGCTCGGTGGCCCAAATTGGGGTGGTACAGCCGACATTTGAGGTCTCTGGTGGAAAACTTGGGTCTGGGAAAATCGAGGTTGCCCAACTGATGGTGTTAGTTGTGCCCCGCTAGTGGATCCATAGTTAAATCTAGGGTGGTTCCTCCACTCTGGGTTATATGTGTTCCCATAGTCTCCCCTTTGAAAGGCCATCACTTATTCATTTTCCACCACCTCTTGATATGATGACATAGTGAGATTCTCAATATGAGGTAAACTCTGACAATTTGAATAGTTTGCTTGAGGTCTATCCAAAGTACTAGGTTTGGTAGCCATTAATGTTGTGATTTGCTGCTCAAGTGCCTCAACTTTTGCACTCATATCATCCTCCTTTATTTTGTCCTTGCTGACATCAGAAAACCACCCCTCGCAAGTGGGGTGTGGCACATCTGGATCGGATCTAAGCAAAGCCTATTTTTACTTTGAATTATTGGCCAGTTTCTCAAGTAAGTTCCACGATTGCTGGCCATTTTGAGCCATGAAGCCTCCTCCACTCACAGCATCAACTGTAGACTAGTTGGTCTCAATTAATCCTTGGTAAAAACTTTGCGCTATTGACCAGTTTGGCACTTCCTTAATAAATATTTCATACACCGCCAACTCTCATGGAATAATTCTTCAGGCAATTACCTGAAGTTCTGAATTGCTTGGAGAATCTGGTTAGTTTTACCAATTGGGAAGTACTCATTCAAGAACTTGGACTGCAGTGCATCCCAGGTGGTAATACTTCTGGTTGGCATCGAGATCAGCCATGCCTTTGCTCTATCTTTGAGAGAGAAAGGGAACAATCGTAGTTTAATTGCTTCATCATTAGTTGTCGACAGTTGTAGCATCATGCAAAGTTCTATAAAATCCCTTATATACTGATAGGTATCCTCTCAATCAAGCCCATGAATAGTAGGCAAAGCTTGAAGCATATTGAACTTGATCTCGTAATTTTGTCCGACTGCAACCTCCATTATATCTATATAGGAGGGCGTAGTCAGAGCAACCGGGCTGAAGTGTGCTTGAATAGAATGATCGTCAGCCATCATTTGGGGTCCTCTTCCGGAAGATCGGTTTGACTCGAGATTTTGCAAGAGAGTCCGTTCAATTTCTGGGTCACACTCGAATAAATCTAAGCTTCGAGATCGAGTGTGATGCATACACCAGAAACATAAATATTTTTGTGTTTTTAATTTTTTTTTTCTTTTTTTCTTTTAGAAAGCAGGGAGAGAGATAAATCTGAGCCTCTAGCTTCTCAGATCAGGGGAAGTGTTGAAACCTGTGATTCGCTACTCTGAGTAAACATGCAAAAGATTAAGAAGTGATCAAAGAAAATAAAAATATAAAGAATGACAAAAAGAGAAAGATAAATATTGGTTTTCAAAGCAAAAATAAAATAAGAAAAATTTGCTTCCCCGACAACGGCGCCAAAAACTTGCTCGGGCTTTTATTGTACTAAAGTCTTAACCTATTGTAAGCGCACAATGGAAATTGCAGCACTACTATAGGATCGTTCCTACGAGGAAGGTATTTTTCTTTTATGGTTTCGTGTATTTTAAAAACTGGTGTTTGTCTTTTAAGATCCTAAATTGCTGGAGAAATATGAATAAAGAATGGGGCATTTAAAATTAGTTACAAAAATTAAATCTAAATCTTCCTCCTTCCAGATTATGGTCGTCAATCACAATCCTTTAGTTCTTGGATGTTTATAAAATTAAAGTACCGTTACACCGTATTTCAGTCCTCTAAAATTTGGGCGTCAATCAAACTCTAAAATTCCTTAACATAGATTTATGCTAATCAACAATTTTCCTAAAATTTGGGCGTTAATCAAACTCAAGAAAATTGAAGTTGAAGAAGTAAAGCCGTTACACTAATCTGTAAATTCTCAATCTGAGTCGTCAATTCAAATAAAAAACTTTTAGATGTTTACAAAGCAGTAAAGTGCATGAGAATAAATCTAAACTAGAAAATAATAAAAAGATCCTTCATCCCTCAGTTACAGGTATCAATTGCTCCTGAGAAATTACAGATACTCTACTCTAATCTTCCAACTCCTATTTACTGTCGTCAATTGCCCTCGAGAAACCTTGGATATCTATACTAAACTTAACTAAAGTTGATCGAAAGAAAACCCAACCTCAGTCGTCAATTGATGCTGGGAATTTATTCGATAACTCTTCTCCTATGTCGAGTTCTCTTATTTATAGATCATAAGGAGTCGATTTACATTATTCTAAGTTTAATAAAAGAAACTACTAAGAATGAAAGATTCCTAATATACTTCTAACTTCTAATCCTAGTTTTTTCTTGCTTTGAATAGTTGATGCACTCTGGGATTGCTCCTTGATTTCAGCAGCAGAGTCCTTTAGGAATCTCTCTTCTCCAATCTTCTCGAATCCATGATCTGCCAGACTTCTAATTCAAGAGGTCTCCTAATTATATGCATGGCGGTGTAGATCTCACATTTAGGAGCAATATCGAGCTTCTCTCTTTATAAAATCATAATCATGATTTTCTTTTTCTGCACAGCTTTCTCTCAAAACGTTGTACAGAAAAGTCACTTTTTCTCTTTGTATTGCCTTTCCGCCTGAAGCGTTTCTTGAAGAATCATAGTTCACGATTTCTCATTTCTCTTTTCATTCTATCCTCTTTTACGATTTCTAGCCTTTAGGATCGGTTCAGATCTTCTTTACGTTCAATCATTTTTCTTGCTGCTTTTTGAGTTTATTTTGATGAAGATTAACACTTTGGCTCTCTTTTATTATCTAACCGTAATATTTATACATCATGAACTTGTTAGTAGCAAACTGGGGTCTAGCATCACTAAGTTAAGGGTGATAAAATAGTATATTCTGTGACTGATCAATGGGGTATGTTATGGGCATGAGATGGGACAAGGATGTCGGGAGGATAGGGGGTCTCGCCTGTTCGTGAGATCACACAACTACCCACATCATCGGAGTTAGTTGACTTTGTCACCTCTTCGATTACTATGCCTCTTGCTGAATTTTTCCAGGTGAACTCAAAGCCTTCTTGCTGGTATTTCTTCCTCGTCTCTTTGACGTTAGGGATGGTTTCCCATGCTTCTCTCATTGAGAGCCTTTAATGCTTGGGTATTGTCATTGTCGTCTTCAAAGTTGAGTCTTCCGACATCGTGGAGTGATCCTTGGTGGGAATATATCTGATCTCCAACTTAATGAAAGAGAGGAGTCCGCGGATTACTCCAGCTGATGCTTTGCTTGGTGGCAACAAATGGATGGACCCGTTTCATTCTCTGTTGTGGCGGCTTTCAGTTCGTATTTTGTTTGCTATCACTCTTGGTCGGCACTCCAATAAGGTTTGCACTTTGGGTGGAGTTGTGTCTTTAGTGGTGCCTGAAGGTTTCTTGGTCGGCTGTCGCAACAGGACCATGGGGGATAGGCCTTCCTGGTTTTCGACCATGGTGGGGCATTATTTATGTCATTCCTTATTATGTGCTTTGTTCTTGTTGTGTCTTCATCACGATGGGACTGTAGGGGGGTGATTTTCTCTTATTTTTATTATTTTTTATATTATTTTTCAAATTCATGCTATTTATTATGTTCATCCTTATGAACTGGGCTAGGTCTCTGGCTGACTTTGGTGGTATGAGTGATAGGTTACATTTCGAGGCATTTGTTCTGGATTAAATTTTTGTTATTGGTAATTTTGAAATTTGGGTTGGTAGAATTTTGCTTTTATCATGGTGAAAGAGGGAACCTCATGTGTGTGTTTAAGGTGTGAGGTTTGTTTTGTTCTCATGTTTTGTGAGTGTGACACTTGTCTAGCATATGTGAGTTTTAAATTAGAGTTGGATGTGCGTGTTAGATGCATAATCTCAATGGCTCATTTATTTTGCCAATGATTGTGTTTTTTTAATTGCTTAGATATTGGCTCATCTTGTTTTCTCATGGATTGTGTTTTTTTTTTTTTTTTTTTTTTTTTTTAAGGGGGTAAATGTCTTGTGATTATCTCCATTTGCCATGGATTGTGCTTTGTTTGAAGGGCTAGGTGTCTTGTTTTGACTTAGTTAGATAAGGGATTTTTGGGGGTGTGACACTTGTCACATTGTGGCTAAGGGTGTTTTGCTTATAAATAGGTGCCTAGGGGTTGGTTTTATTTTGAATTTTGTTTATTATTAGTGAATTTAGTACATTTTATTTTCTTAATGTCTTTTCTTCCATTTTAATTTGTATCCTGGATATTATTTCCTAAGGGGATTGGAGGTGGAGATTTATATCTTTGGAATAGGCGGTGTTGGGAATGAGGAGTAGCATATGAGGTGCTACTCCGCAGGGAGAAGAGGTGGAAGAGATAATGGTGGAGGGAAGAAAACCAAGGAAAAGAGATGGATCAGAGTTCTCGTGATCAATCCCAGTTGCTCCTTGGTAGGCATTGTTGATTGATATTTTATGAGCCTTCCTTTGGGGGCTTCCTAAAATGGCCTTCCATAGGTATATCCCTCGGCCTCTGAGTGGCCTTCTGTGAGCAACTCTTTCTTTTCTGCCGGCTCGGGACTTTGCTACATTGCCACTAGATCGTGTGACTTGGAAGATTGCATGGGCAGCGGCTCATGCAGCAGAGGTAGAAAAGATGAGATTTATGTTAGAACTTGTTTACCATGTGCATCTTCTTTGGGCCTCTCAGCCATCCATCCCCCTCTTGTGTATAATCACTCGAGCGCCCTTCCTCGGGTGCTTGTGGGCTCGGGTGACTTTGTGTGTTTGTCCTGAGTTCAATTTTGTCTTTCATTTCAGATTATATGTATTCAAAGGGGGTATGCCTCTAGTGTGATTTGTAATTAATTTTCTTATTTATGAAAATGGCCTTCATTATATTATTTATTTTTGTGGGTTATGATTTGGCTTGATTTGTTTTACCTTCGGACTATTTTTGGGTTTTTTTTTTTTTTTTGGTTGATTGTCTTTGTGTTAACGTTTATGTGTATTTTCATTGATCTCTTGGTTTGTTTCCTGGGTGATTAAATATTTTGGTTTTGGGTTTGGGTCTTTCCCGGGTATCTCTGCTATGGTCTATTATTCATCATTGTTTCGTTGTGTGTGTTTGTGTATAACATGTTGTTCCTGTTGCTGTAAGTTTTTTATACATAAGTGCAGGTGTGCCTTCTCGGCTTGCATACATTTTTTTTTTGGTTCTGGGTTGCCAATTCCGTGCATGGGCTTTGGCACTTAATCCAATTACGCACAGCGGTAGGTGCGTGTGATCGAAGGATATGTGGGCTAATTGCGCGCATGTGACATCGCATGTAACCCGATTACGCGCCATTTGTTCTAAGCATGATTGAAAGGTCAAGGGGTCACTGTAGCAGGTATTTGGGCATCGCTTTGGATTCCACATAGCGGCAGATGTCCATGATTCCAATTTCGCACAGTATAAATTTGGCAGTTTTGGTTTGTTTCCCGCGCGTGAGTGGACGGAGAGCTAATTGCGTGCCAGTTAGTTGGCGGTTGATTCGAATGTGTGCGGTTGTTTATGCGTGCAATGGACTGGTGTCTATTTAAGCCAGAAGTTTTTCTCATTTGACCCACGCGTTATGATTTTCTCTGCTTTCTGTGCTTCCTTCCTTCCTGAGTGCTCAGATTTCCATGTTTCCTCGATAGCTTGCAATCTGTCCATCAGATTTTAGCGCGATTTCTTGCGTTTTTCTCAATTTTTTGAGCACTTTCTTGTGAAATGGAGCCTAAGGGTAGTGTGACTATTTTGGAGCTGGAGTTGATATTGGGGGGTGAGGGTGTTCCGCAGATTCCTGCTAAGGGGGGAGAGGAGGTTCCCGCGGTTGTCGATGAGGGTGTTGAGGTGGCCGCTATGGTTGATGAGGATGAGGTTCCTCCCGGCGATGAGGGCGAGGTTCCTCCCGGCGATGAGGGCGCTGACCCGCGACGGGCTGAGCATCCGACATAGATTCCACTAGCAGACGCCTTCGAGACGAATCGGGTAGGTGTTCGAAAACAAGAGTCTCTTCTAATTTCCTAGGCATTTAGGTTATAACGTAGATTTCTAGGAGATGGAACCCATTTTGTTTTACGCAGAACCTGCATTTGGTTGTGGCTTGCATGCGCATTCATTCATCATGCCTGTATATAGCTCTAGGTCACGTTTATTTTACTGTCTTGCATTACTTTTCCCATGTTTTGCATGCCTATCGTAGATTATTGCCATGTTCCTTGTCATCTCATTGCTATCTTAGATCATGTTTCTTGTGCTATGTGGTCGTGTAGCTTTATGTGTTTTCTTATTCCATGTTTTTTAGTGTTATTATTATTTTATTTTTTTTGTCGCTATCAATATTGTTAATAATTGTGTTGCTACTATTATTATTATTATTATTTTGGTTGCTTCAGTTATTGATCTATTTATTATCAATTTGTCATGATTAGTTACTATTGATTACTATCCGCTACTATTATTGTTAGTCGTTGATTACTCGTCTTTTATAATCACTATTATTATTATTTGTCATTATTAGTCGGTATATTTTTATTTTTCATTATTATTTTTCATTATTATTTTATTCTTTTATTATTTATTATTAGTGTTTCAACTTTTTACTATTATCACTTAGCGGTGATTTTTTCATTGTTTTGTTTTTACCAATTTGTATTTCTTTTATTTTCTTTTATTCTTTTCTTGTACGTTTAGGAGCCCCTTACTTTGTGTATCAGTTCTGCATGGGCAGAGTCTCGTGCCTAGTACCAGGCTCTCCCTGTGTTTTAGCAAGAGAGGTTGGCGTCTTTCAGCTTCGGGCCGATTCTAGGCTTGAGCCTTTCCACCCTGACATCGGTTTGGTCGGGGCCATAGTAGAGCGATAGAGGGAGGAGTAATAGGCACTGATTTTCCCTACGAGGATGATGCTTTTGATCCCCTAGGATTAGGTACGTGTGACAGGCATGAAGTTCGAGGGCGAGCCTATGACCGGACAGATGCTGTCTGATTACCAGGCGATGTGTGTAAAGTGCCTTGGGCTCGAGTATCCTTCTAGCGGATCCGGGCAGCGAGAAAGCTTTACACAATCGTAAATTACGATTATCTCTTATTTTTCTAGAAATTCGTAAATCACGATTTTCTCTTCTTTCATGGCTTTCATACTGGATGATTTTCTATTCACGATCATTGCCTTTTTCTTCTGATCGTCTTCACTCTTTGGTCGCTTCGGAAGAATCGTCTTTTCAAAGAATTGTAAAATTATGATTTCTTATTTCTTTCTTTCTTCTTTTTACTTCAGCAGTAGCACAAAATTGTTAAATATAATTTCTCAGCTTTCTTGTATTAGTAAATCATCTTTACACGTTCAATCATCATTTTTAGTGCTATTTGAGTTCATTTTGATGAATACTATCACTTAGGCTCTCTTTTAGTGTTTATCTTTAATATTTGTACACCAGTAACTTATTAGTAAGAAACTAAAGCCTAGCATCACTAAGTTAAGGGTGATAAAATGATAAATTATGTGACTGATCACACCCCCAACCTTAAGTTTTGCTAGTCCCTAGCAAACAAGGAAAATTAAACTATCCTAAAATTAAAATTTTAAATGCCACTTTCGTAGGGAGCACGATTGCATTTAGCGGATGCAACAAGCCTTTAAACCCCTAGGTGATCCCTAGTGGGGGAGTTGTACTCTCCTGAAGGTTTTCAGTGAAGTTACCTACAAACTTCAAATAATTTTTTGAGTTTTTCAAAATATTTTTTCTAAAAATTCAAAATATAGATTTTTATATACTAATTACTCAATCAATCATTAGATGTTCATTATTTTTCAAAAATTTTCAAATCTTTTATCCTTAGCTTTCCATCATCGTAATTATCCCCTATTAAAACTCAATAATTTCAATTCGGTATAGCGTGGAGTGTGTGCATATTAATGAAAAGTTTATTCATCATAGATTTTTCTAAATTGCAATTTTTAGAAAATATTTTCATCCAACTCTCACTTATTGGCATGCCCTAAAAAATAATCGAACTTTTGGGATCTCACAATATTGTAGATATATATGCAAATTTCATCAGACAATTAACTAAGAAGATAAATCTCATGAAAAGGATAATCAATTATGTTCATATAACTTTTCCATTTATTTATAGTATCTCTTTTATATATCTCTACTAGACTCATATTCTAGCAAATCGTAAATCACAAATATCTTTCCTTCGGCTTGTAATGAGGCTTTGAGTTTTTAGCAGGTTTCAAAGAAAAAAGTAAAGAGGATTCAAAATTATTTCTGGGAATTTAGTTCTTCCTTCTCTTCTTCTATATTTTTCAGCTTCAGTAAGTATCATTTTGGATAACTTCTTCCCATTTCTTTTTTAGTATAAATCCCATTTTTCTTTTCAGAGTGGAAGCTTTTTGCTTCTATTTTTTTCATGGAATCGTCATTTTACGATTTCTTTTATTTCTTTTCTTTTCCCATATTTTCATACAATTGTATTTCTTCTTACTTGTACCCTTTTCATCAGATCCTCTATCTGTTTAGCATATACTCCTTTCACTCCCTCTTCTCCCCTTCTTTTTCATTCTAAACTCTCAGAAATTGTAAGGGTCAAAGGTAAAAAGCTTTGGGCACTATATATGGTTAAAGGTTTATAAAATTTTGGTACAAAGAAATTCAATTTTAAGCTTCTAATATGGGTTCAAAGGGTAAAATATTCTAGGATTTTTAGCTTTTTTGGCTCTGGTTTAACAAAGGATGACCTTTGGCCATTTTCACAATTTATTAATATGGATGTCTTATTGCTTTGATATATTTAATAGACAGTTCAAAACAAATAAATCATCATATTTACAAAATATCTTGATTCTAAGTTTATCATTATGAGATTTCAAATAGTAGAGAAGTTCAAGAAAAATTTAGCATGAATAAAAATAGTCTCTCTTTCTCAGAATAAAAGAGGAAATAGGCTCTATAGCTCACTAGTTATATGATTTTGAAACTATAATCTAAAATATTTGTAGTTTAGATCAATCGTATAGTTTCAAGCATTCATCTGATACAGTATTCTAGAGATACTTTACTTTGAATTGTAACTATTTTTATTTTGATTTTTGAACTACTACTATGATAGATTGTTAAGAATTTTAAATTTTCATATTTTTCTATCATAATTCCCATATAATGATTAACTTTCTAGAAAATTCTAAAAAGAAAGTAAAAAAACTCTAAAGAAAAAAACTATACTACTATATTATATTTTCAAAATTGATTGTATCCCCCAAACTTAAATAGGATAATGTCCTCATTGTGAAAAACAAGGGACACACAGGAAATATATTAACTTATTTTACTGCTATTTAATTACCAGGTCTATAACCTGTAAAATGAATAAAAAATCTTCCCCTAAACTTGGGAGAAAAATACTACCGATTTTATGGAACTAAAAAGTTAGCATTGTTAGTAAATTAGTCAAAAATAAAACTTTATATATGAACTAAATATTTACAAGAATTAAAAAGAAAATATTTCAAAATTTTCTACCTGTGAGGCTTTAATGATGTATAATTTACTCACTTGAAGATGATGGGTAAGGTACAATTGAGATACTTGGTCAAGCTGGTTCTTGCAAGGCCAATAGTGGACAATGACTACTGGACAATTCTTCATCAGAGTCTCATTACGACCGAGGAAAAATCAGAATTTTCCTCTACTGCAGGTGCTGGTGTTGGTTCTTAGTTAGCAGCTTTATATAAGACAAAGATGTCTTCTTTTTCCGCTATTAATGCTTCATATTTTTCCTTTAATGTTCTCAACTCTGTATTCCTTGTTTTCGCTTCTCTCTGGAGTTGACAAATGACAACATACTTGGCGTCATTTTCATCCCTTGGATGATCAAAAATAGTCTTCTCTTTTGTTACTGTGACCCAGAAATTCTTTATGATGGACACAATTTTTTCCTTTTGTTCAACAAAGATAAAAATCATGGACTCTTTTTCCTCTTGTAGTTTAATTGATTTCCCTTTTTCTCTTTTAAGTACCTGAGTCTTTTCATTCAATAAGTTATTCAGGGTCTGTTCATATTCCTTATGGGCCTTTTCTCGTGCTGTTTCTCTGGAATCTGGATCTTCTATGAGTTCTCCATATTGTTCAGTCAGCTCAGCAATTTTATCTTGATATGCTTTTCTCTCAACCTCCCATGCTTGTTGATTCTCCCATAGTGCATTTTTTTAGGTCAGTAGCTCTGCTATCTGTGCTTGGGATGCTGCAGTGGCTTCCTGGATTCTTCTATTTAAATCATCAGCCCATTGTGCATGTTACTCTCTTACGACTTGTCTCCTCAAATTTCAACTATTTCATGTCTTTCTTGCGCAGTGAGCATAACTTTGATGACTCTATTTCTTAATCTTGTAAATTCTTCCACTAATGTCCTCATAGCTCTTGGCACTAACACTAGAGTTGGTGCGCTAGTGCTCTGTCATTGTTCTACTCCTGTTAGTCTTCTCTCCAGGTTACTTAGTGTTCCAAAGAAAGTTTGTGTTGATGTAGTTGTGACTGGAGGAGATATTCCTGGGTTATTAACTCGACAAAACCCACTCTTGAGTCTCAATTCTTGGTCCTTCCACTGCAGTGTTAAATATTGGAGTCTGCTTTATAACCTCTGGAGTTGTTGGTGGAATGACAGACTCTGCCTGATCAGGATTATGGCTAGAAGTAGCCAACTCATCAATTAAGTCCTCTCTCTAAGGAGTGGTTTCTTCAGCAGCTTCTATGTTGGGATTCTCTACTAGGTAGCTTGCATCTAGTGTGAAATACATGGAGTCTCAAGCTCTGCTTCTGTGGTTCTAGGCATTGTAATTGCCTCTGTTGGAGGGGGAAAAACAGGCCCTATTGGTGAATCCAAGGTAGGGTCATACAGACTGGTTTGGTTTGTAACTAGTATTCTTTCCTCAGGTACTCTCTCTGTTACTTGGGAGTTGCTCTTTGCCTTTTCAAGGGGTGGAGTAGAAGTACTCACACCTATAGACACCCCCATTTTGCCCTCTCGGAGTATACAAATTTGTTTGGTCAATCTTGGACCTTGCTTATGACTTTTCGGAAAGGACTTACTTTCTCTGGAAGTTTCAAAACCCTAATAAATGGACCATATACTGAAACAATAGTATATGGCTAGACATAGGCTGAAATAATAGCTCTGTGGCTCAGAGCCCATAAAGGTAGGGACCATTACTGAAATAATAGTATATGGTTTGACACAGGCTGAAATAATAGCTCTGTAGTTCAGATCCCATAGCCATAGGGGCGGGTACTATATACTGAAACAATAGTATATAGCCGAAACGCGGGCTAAAACAATAGCCTCGCGCCTCCGACCCGATCCAGACCCAAGACAATCCTGAATTACTCGCACTACACCACGCACGCAATTCAATTGTGCGCCACACCACAACCACACAATTAGTCCCCGTCAAACCAAACTTCCCCTCCCTTTGATCACCTCGAGACTCGGTTGCATGCCCTAACCAGCACACGCAATTTGATTATGCACCCAATCACTGACACGTAATTGATCCATTTCAGACTTGGTCTCTAATTTCGTAGACCACCAAAACTCCATGAATAAGCACTATGCATGAAGCGCTTAATCGGATTGTGCACACAAAATCGAGCGTGCAATTGGTCTAATCAGATTAGAACTGGGACACCCCGGCTAAGCCAGTCAGCCAGTCACTTACTGAGTCGGTCACCGACTCAAAGTAGTTAAGCGTCTGATACAGGGCGTGCAATTCAATTAAGCACCCTGGATAGGGCGCGTAATTGAAGTTGACCGACTAATTAAACACACGCCACAAGGCGTGTAATTAGTAAAATATCTATAAATAGACATCCTTAATTCAGGTAATTTCCCCTTAATTTAGTTTCTGATTTCTAGTTATAGTTCTAGATTTCTAATCTCTAGTGCGTTCTTAGATTTTAGGTCTTAAATTATTTGTTTCAATTTTCAGTCTTAGGCCGTAATACCCCCTTTTAATCCATAGTTTTAATTTCTGGTTCCAGTTCTTAGTTTCTAGAACCAGTTCTCAAATAGATTGTTTAATGCATAGTTTTAAATATTAATTTTTACCCCGACATCTTAATTTTCAGTTCTATCATTGATCACCGGTTCTAGTTCTCAATTTCTAGAACCAGTCCTAGATCATACGGTCTGATTTTTTGATTTCGGTCCTGATCTCAGCCTTTAGACTTTAGATTTTAACCTTAATTCTTAATTTCTTATAGTTCTAGACCCTAAATTCCGATTTACAATTCCTGTAGTTCTGAAATGCATAATTATAATAAAAACCATTGATTTTTCAATCCATAACAATATCATCTTAAATCCAAATTCAGTTTATTTTAATCCTAGCCATCCGATTCGCCCGAGGGAGCTTACGGAGGGTACCCAGGAACGGGGCCGATCCTCCTTAGCATAGCGGGCCAAACCCCCTTTTTTTTAGATTTTCAGTAAAAAATTAGTATATTTACTTTAATTAGATTTTCAGTAAAATTAATATATTTACTTTAATTAGATTTTAGTAAAATTAGCATATTTACATTAATTAGATTTTCAATAGAATTAAGATATTCACTTTAATTAGAATCTTGATAGAATTAGCATATTTACTTTAATTAGATTTTCAATATATTTAGTATATTCCTAATTAGTTCCCGTAGAGTTAACATATTTGCATTCCTAGTAGGATTAGGATATTTAAACCAATTAGACTCCTAATAGAACTAGGATACTTAAATTAATTAAACTTCTAATGAAATTAAATAACTAGGTTTTGGTAGGAGTAAGGCAATAGAGATAATTAGATTCATACTAGAACTAGGAAACCCAGGCAGTTAGACTTCTAGTAGAACCAGGAGAGTCGATTAAACAAGGATTAAAAGTAAAAGACCAAAATAACTAAAGTTAAAATAATACTAGGAATCCCAAAGGTAATCAGACTCATAGCAAGACTAGGATACTAAATTAATTAGACTCATAATAGAAGATTAACTTAGTAGAATTAGGAGACTTAAATCAATTAGAACTAAAGCAACAATAGGAAAGCTAGACTACCTAAACATTCAAGCGACCTATTGTTGCTGACGTTGGCCGGCCGACGATTCAGTAAAGAAGGAACCCACACCTCCTCACAAGCGTGATTAGTGATGTGCTGCAGCGTTGATAAATATCAGCAGTTGACGATTGCAACGAAGTAGGTATTTTCGCCCTGAATCTACCTCTTTGATTTATTACTCATTTTTTTATCTACTACTCTACCACCTGTCGCCAGAGTCCACCCAGACTGAATTTGTGACAGCCCGAATTTCAGCATTTCCGAAATCCGTGCCATCTGCACGACCTTCAAGGCCATGCCTTAATTTCATATCATAACTCACCGATATATACAGCCAAACTGTAATTGAAGCACATGCGAACACTCTAAATAAAAATAAGAAGTTATAGGATAGTTGATCCTACAAGGCTGTCCCTGTTCCATGCCAATTCATGGACATAAGGACATACCCAAAAGTTTAATGACAATTATTCTTCTTAAATAGTTTACCAAGAGACAGTATTTAAACCTTCCAAATAATGAGGCTCGATATACCAAGCCATACATAATACTCTCTCAACTCACTCTCAAAGTATGCAGCGGGTTTCCTAGAAGAATTCTTCAGGAGGAGGTTCTGTCTCCTCAGTGGGTACGGACTCCGATGCCCTTGGATTAACTTCACCTGAAGTCCCTGCCGCCGCTAGTCCTTGACCTGTGACGTATAGTCTAAGGGGTGAGCTACATCCTAGCTCCGTAGGGAAAACAAAAGAACATATAGATCATCCTTCACACATATGTCAGTAACTTAATAAAACATAAATTTTCAAGAAAAACATTTATGTACAACAATTTGGATAACAGGAATAACTCAATGGTTCCAATCACTACTTATCATGGCTTTGTTTAATCTCTTTATAAGTTTGTTTGTGAACTTGGCCTAATCACTTAAATCTTAACTTAATTAATCCTCGAGCAATATAGCATCGAGCCCCGATGGAATACCCGCCATCGTCGTCTAACTAGACAGTTGTTATGTGTATTCCCTGGGAATACTGCCCGAGCCCCTTCCTCATAGGCGGCGGGGTCTATTCTCAATCTACATCCCTGGGATGTTATAATTGTACGGATTGGCCGCCGTACCGGTCACGGATATCCTGCCGAGTCAGTCGTGGGTATCCCGCCACGTCGGTGGGGTATTCTAATCAACCTTAAATAACAAAAGTATCAATGTGCTTTACATATATTTATTCACCGTGATTGTGCTAAATATATTACATTAGGCCTTATCACGTTATCTTTGTTTCTCTGTTTGTTTTCTTACGCATCCCTGGGATGCCCCATACTTCTATTTCACCTTTCTTTGATTTAACCACATTATCTTTCGTCCCCTGGGGACCTCAGGATTTTCCACATTGGAACACACACACACCCTTATCATGAGGATTTATGAAATATACACTATTTAAATGGACTATACTACACATATGAGTTCACAGAATAATGCACATGTTTCGAGAATATTCCCTACCTCGACGAATCTCAAAGCACGCTTGTCCTTAGAGGGTTATAATGCATCAACCTACATTTAAAAAGAATTTTACTTTAGGATGATCTAAGGTCTTTGGGGTGTAAGACACCCGAGTTTCTTATATTAGAAAAACCCAGATCTGGGTGGTCACCAGACCTCGCTTTCAGTGATCGATTATACTCGCCGGCGGTCACTTGACCTCGCTCGGCGGTCTCTTTTCGCTCGGCGGTCAAATCGAGATCGCTCGGCGGTTAAATCGAGCTTCGAATTTACCTGTGGACCCTCGCTGGAGGGAGCTCCCCTTTAGTTTTAGGGCCCGCCCGAGCGAGCCCAGCGCCTTTCTTTTCTATGTTCACCCTCGCTCGAGCGAGCCTTTTTAGACCGCTCGAGCGAGGAACAACGATTTGTCCTCGATCAAGATCGAGAACAAACGTCCATCCTTCATTTAACCTTATTCTTATACAAAGTAACATTTAGCCAACATCCTTCCTACTTATTTAAAATATTCCTAGGCATCTATCATGTTTTTAACGTACCTCTGACGATGAATCATGCACCGGCCTGATTTATGATTTAAATATCTACTAAGCTATCCGGCCTCCCTGGTTCGTCCCCCTGTCGTTTCCTCTGATCTCCTTTGTCGACCTAAGTCCCATGAACCCTAGTTCTCTACCAGGCTCTTTTCTTCTTTCTCTCTATATTCTCCTTCTCTCTATTTAGGTTAGAATAGATTTACGTAAAGGTTCTTCTCTATCTCTTTCACTTTTATATCTAAATTTTTGGGATAATACTAGTGTGTTTCCCACGTACACATATAACGTATGTGTCGTTTTGGTCTCCTTGTGAAACACATACACCTATGTGGTACAGATCTCGAAAATCTGGGTTGTGACAATCACCCCAACTTATAAGATTTTCGCCCTCGAAAATCGATATTCTTTTCTTAACTAGGTACCACTTTGGTCATCCGTCTCGCATAACAAATCAGAAATTTAACTATTTTGCCCCATTTTGCAGCAACCAGTGTTGGTCATGCCCACCATTTTCATACGACAAAAACAAAAATAATTAACCAAGAAATTATCGATATTATATTCCACACATATTTATCGCCTACCCATATCAAAGTTTAACATCCATATCCAAGTTTTCAAAATATTACATGCAAAGTTTCAATTATTCACTATCATCTAATCCTCCTCCTCTTCATAGTCGTCGTCGTCATCGCCATCGTCCACCGTGACGGCTGCGGTACCCACTGTGGTGCTCCTCGTAGCCGGGCCGGAGCTAGATGCTCCAAAAATAGCGTCCCTCATGGCACCGATGCGCTGCGTGTAAGACTACGGGTATGCCTGGCCCATGAGGTCTATGAGTAGCGCCTCCTGGAACCTCTGGTGCAACCTGATCTCCCTCCATTGCTGAAGGATCTCCCGCATCATGCCCGTGTCAGTAGTGGGTATGGGCTGCAGTATTGAGGTAGAGGAAGTAGTCGGTCCTGTCGGTGCTTGATGGGTGGCTGATCGGGAGACCTGTCGGTCTCTCTTTTTGTCGACGCTGGTTTGGAGGCTCTTAAGGTTCCGGCTCCAATCTTGGGCGAGGTATGGGACGACGTTGTCGGTGAGGAACAACTCGTCCTCCCGAATCCTAAATCCTCCCTTCCCATTTCGCGAATCCAAGAGTCGGGAAATCAACCGAGCATAAGGTAATCGGTTGATCAGTGGAGGGACAGCACCCCTTACATTCCTTTTGTAGGCATGCGCCATGCCTTTTATGACAACCATAGGTGCGTTGACCCACCTATTGTGAAATGCGGTATGTAGTGCTCGCAAGAACGCATCTCGGCGTTCTTGGTCATGGCCGGTTGGGTGCAAATTCTTTTTGAAGATAATATCTAAAAGCCACATGCGCGGCGGTAATTGTGATCGGGTGATGGATTGTCCCGAGGCGGACCTGCCGCCAGTGATGTCGGAGATTATCGTTGGGAAATCTACGTTCCCAGAAAAAGGTGGTAGGATGAGTGGGCTAGGGGTGTAGATGTGAGGACATTTCATGACTGAGGAAATGTCGGCACATCTGAAAATTAACTCATTACCATCGATGGTAACGAGTATGGCATCCTCATCAACGCTCAATTGTAGGGTCTGGTAAAACAATTTCACTAGCCTCGGGTAATACCGATCCCCGAAAGGCGTAAGCAGGGTCTTGAGCTGGTTGTTGGTGAGAAAGTCCGATGTCCACTGGGTGGACGCCGGATCTCCGAAACAAGAGGGGTGTATTTCCCACTCGGCTTCAAAAATTTTTGATCCCCACCAATCATCCAGTGTGATTGGAGTAGAGGGTGGGTTTGATGATTGTTGAGAGGTTTGTGGCGCCTTGTTGCGGCCAAGATGCACCGAGTCTCCATCCGTTTCTTTGGTTGGGGGTTCGGGCTTGAGGCCATTTAGTATAATAATGCTAAAAATGAAGGAAAAACTTTAGGAAATAGGTAGAGTTTACCTAGGAGAATCGTCTTAACGGATCGGATTGCTCAAATCCGTTTGAAATCGGAAGGAAAATGTTTGAAATCGGCTGCCCTAACCCTTCCCCCGATCGTCTCTCTCTTTTCTCTCGCTTGAAGATGAACAGACACTCTGGCCTGCCATATTTATAGTTCCACCTCGCTCGAGCGGTCATTAGTCCTCGCTCGAGCGAGAACAGAATCGTAATGTCATATACTGTTACCTCGCTCGAGCGGTTATAAAGTATCGCTCGAGCGGTTCGAAATACCTCGCTCGAGCGAGGATTTGTTATCGCTCGAGCGAGAGGAAGTATGATTTTATGTAGTTCGCTCGAGCGGTCATAAGTGGTCACTCGAGCAAGACCAGAAACATTTCTCTGGTACCTTCTTGCTCGTTTAGTTTCAATATATCACTAGTTTCATCAATTTAGAGTTCAACGAAAAAAAATTTCTCAAACATTGTTTGAAATCAACATATCAAAAGAAAACATACATAGCCTTCATAGTTCCCGAAATTACATATTCTCAAACGAATGAAACATTCAGTTGGCAAGTTCGAACAATTTAGGATATTGTTCTCTAACATCCGCCTCACGTTCCCATGTTGCCTCTTCGGCCGGATGGTTCTTCCATCGGACAAGCACTAAGGGAATCACTTTTGTTGTAATACACGATCCTTTTGATCTAAAATTTCTCTGAGTTCTTCAATCATGGTCATATCTTCATGCATTTTGAATGATTGGCCGCCAAAGACGTGATCGGGTCATTGAGATATTTTCTAAGCATAGACCGGAACACGTTGTGTACTGATCAAACAATGGTGGCAAACCAATGCGGTAGGCTACTTCTCCACTCGACCCAAAACTTCAAACGGTCCAAGATAGCGGGACTTAGTTTCCTCTCTTCCCAAATCTCATCACTCCCTTCATCGGTGATACTTTCACAAATACATGTTCACCCACTTTAAAGTCCACACTAGTCCGCTTGATGTCGCATAACTTTTACATGCTCGCTGAGCCGCTTTTAGTCTTTCCACGATCATGCGGACAATGGCGTTATCTTCAAGTAGCTCGGGTCCCAAAGCGAATTTCTCCCTTTCCTCCCAATTGATTGGCGACTTACATCGTCTTCAGTACAAGGCTTCATACGGTGCCATCCCAATGCTAAAACTATTATTATAAGCGAACTCAATCAATGGTAGATGTTGATCCCATGATCCTTGCAATTCTAACATACATGCCCTAAGCATGTCTTCAATGACTTGGTTGACCCTCTCCGTCTGTCCGTCTGTTTGTGGGTGAAATGTCGTACTGAAATCCAACTTAGTTCCCATTCCTTCTTGGAATTTCCTCCAAAACTTTGATGTATATAATGGGTCTCGATCTGAAACAATGTTACTCGGAATCCCATGTAACCGGACGATCTCTTTCATGTAAAGTTCTGCTAATCTTCCCGCTGTGTACATCGTGTTGTACGGCAAGAAATGTGCCGACTTAGTTAATCGATCAACCACTACCCAAATGGCGTTATGCCTCCTTGCAGTTCGTGGTAACCCGACTATGAAATCCATTGAGATAGATTCCCATTTCCATTCCGGTATGGGTAAAGGCTGTAATAGGCCTGCGGGGTGTCTATGATCGATTTTCACTTGTTGGCACGTCAAACATCGTGACACGTACTCTGCCACATCTTGTTTCAAACCTCTCCACCAGTAGTTCTTTTTCAGGTCCTGATACATCTTTGTGCTTCCCGGATGAATCGCATAGCTTGACCTGTGGGATTCATCAAGAATCGTTCGTCGCAACTCCGCATTGTCCGGAATGCAAAGCCGCCCCTTGAATGTTAAGGAACCGTCTTCTTTAATTGAAAATTCAGAGGTAGTACCTTCAATTACATTTCGATGTATCCTTGTTAGAATCGGATCTTTCATCTGTAGTTCTCGTATGTGCTCGAATATCACTGGCTTCACTGATATGTTGGCTAAGAAGGCTCCTGTGGCTTGTGGTTGTATGTCTGCGCCACACAACGCTAGATCTTCCAACAACTTCCATCGATGTATACCCGAAATTAGTCTAGCCACTTAACTTTTCGACTCAGGCGCCACTACGTTAGCTTTGCCTGGATGGTACTGTATAGAACAATCGTAATCTTTGAGGAATTCCATCCACCTACGCTGCCTCATATTCAGTTCCTTCTGTGTAAACAGGTATCTGAGGCTTTTGTGGTCAGTGAAAATTTCAAATGTTTCTCCGTATAGATAATGTCGCCATATCTTTAATGCGAATATGACTGCTGCTAGCTCTAGATCGTGTGTTGGGTAGTTCCTTTCGTGCTCTTTCAACTGTCTGGAGCCATAAGCTATCACCCTTTTATTGATTTAGTACACAACCCGTATAATCTGAAGCATCATTTTAAACTGCGAATCCTCCACTGCCTGATGGAATGGCTAACACTGGAGCTGAGGTGAGCCTCTTCTTGAGTTCTTGAAAACTCTTCTCACACGCCTCACTCCACTCAAATCTTGAGTCCTTTCTTGTAAGTCTAAGAGGTCGATATTTTTGAAAATCCTTCTCTGAGCGTCGATAATAACCGCGGTCGAGGAAACTTGGATGTACATCACAGTTTTTGGTTGTTCCCAGTTCACTACTGCCTCAATCTTAGCGGGATCTACAGTGACACCATGCTTGGAGACGACATGTCCCAGAAAGCTAACCTTTTCTAGCCAAAACTCACATTTGCTGAGCTTGGCATACAGCTGGTGTTGACGTAAGGTTTGTAGAGCGACACGTAAGTGTTCTTCATGCTCCGATTTCGATTTTGAGTAGATTAGGATGTCATCAACAAATACTACCACACAGGAGTCTAAGTGTGGTTTAAACACTCTATTCATCAAGTCCATAAACGACGCTGGTGCATTCGTCCGAATGGCATCACTAAAATTCATAGTGTCCATACCGTGTTCAAAGCCGTCGAATGTCCTCGTACGACTCTTAACTGATGATAACCCGATCTTAGGTCGATCTTGGAAAAATGTTTTGCACCCTGCAATTGGTCGAATAAGTCATCTATCCTTGGCAACGGGTATCGATTCTTCACCGTGACTTTATTCAATTGGCGGTAGTCGATGCACAATCGCATCGACCCATCTTTCTTTTTCACGAACACCGGTGCTCCCCATGGAGACACGCTTGGTCGTATGAATCCCTGTCCATGAGCTCTTGCGATTGTTCTTTCAATTCTTTCAACTCGAGGGCCATTCTATAAGGTGCTTTTGAAACAGGTTCCGTTCCTGGTGCTAAGTCGATCGCAAATTCTACTTCTCTTTCTGGAGGTAATCCTGGCAGTTCTTCTGGGAATACATCTGGGAATTCTCGCACTACTGCTATCTCAGAGAAAATATTCTTTTCTTCTTTATCTTCCTTCAAAAATGCCAAATAACCACTACACCCTTTCCTGATTAAACGTTCTGCTCTTACTGCAGATATGAGTGGTACCTGAGTCGACCTCTCCCCTTGAAATCGAAACGATCTTCTCGTGTTAGGACGGAAAACAACAACTTTATCCTTGCAGTTCACTGTTGCGCAATGTTGGGACAGCCAATCCATGCCAAGGATTACGTCGAATCCTTGCATGTCCAACCATATTAAATTTGCGTCTAATTCGTGGACCGCGTGATCCCGAATGCTTACTACTACCGATTTGTAGACTAACTCTGTGTCCACTAATTCTCCTATTGGGATGGACACTGATAACACAAAGTCCAGCGTTTCCGAAATAATTTTCATCCTTTTTGCAAATCTAGGGGTGATGAAAGAGTGGGTAGACCCTGGGTCTATCAGCACTCGCGCATCATGTGCTACGTAGCACCCTTTCTCATAAATCTGTAACGTACCTACAATGCATGCATATACGTACATAACATATACTTAATACAAAAAAAAAAATTTCACTCTTAAGTTTAATAACAGTTATATAGATATTTATCCTAATGGAAAATTCATTCATTATCTAGAGTTGTATTACAAACAAAATTCTTTATTTTAAAGGAGACCTCACCTTGGATAACGTCGTGTACACTCCACCTTCTTGGGCGAATCCAGAGGCTCTCCCTCGAATATGTGCTTCGAGATTGAATAGGTTGTGGCATGGAAGTTGGGGTCGTCTTTTCTTTAACTGTCTCAGGGCAATCTCTAATCATGTGGCCTATCTTGCCATTCCATTCCGCCTCTGATCGGTTGTTTTGTGGGACTTGCCACATTTTGCACAAGTTTCTCTTGGTGATGGGCGTGACTCTCAAAAAATCTTGTGGAGTTGTAGCCCTGTTGGAAAAAGTAGGACCTTGATACCTCATCGGTCTCCCTGATGCCAGCAACGGATAATTTTGATGAGTAGGTTGTTGTGCAGCTCTCCCATACCCTCTCTGGAATGACTGTTTCTGATTTGGTGTTATAAACCTCGGTTTCTTATATGGCGATTCATAACTCCCCGTCCTGCTCGGATCAATGCTTTCTCTACCTTGATGTTCCCTCCGACGCAGATCGGTTATTGTTTTCTTCCACCACCAATGCCTTACTCATTACTTCTCCATAAGTTTTCAGGTTGGAAGGCGCAACCCTCCTCGAATGTCCGATCTTAAGCCTTTGGAACCTCTTCGCTTTCATCACGCCCGAGATTACGTGATGCAGGCCAAGCGAGCCAGTCTCATGAATTCCACTCCATACTCTCTCACGGTCATTCTTCCCTGCGCTAGTTGTAAAAATTGGGTCTCCATCTGATTTCTCACAACTTCAGGAAAATATTGTTTATTGAATTCTTCTACAAATTCGTCCCAAGTCCACGGCACATCTGGAGTTTCTTGTGCTCTCGTCCGCGACACTGATTTCCACCAAGGTCCAGCTTCTCCATCTAACATGTATGCCTTAGCAGGACGCTCTCATCCTCCGTGCATGTCGTACACTAAACACCTTCTCCATTTCTCCCAACCAGTTTTCGGCGGCCATCGTGTCTGCCTGTCCTGAAAAGTTGGGAGGTCTCATTCTTCTGAACTCGGTGAATGTTGAAGCCACTGAGGGTGTAAGTCCTACTGGAGGAGTAGGTGTCCGTTGTGGTTCCGGTACTGTATGCGCTGCTAAGGACGCTGCTTGTTGTGCCATGGCAGTTGCCATGGTCTCCATTGTGTGCATCATTCTCTGACGTTCTTCTCTTTCTTCATTTCTTTCTCTCACCCTATCTTGTTCCCTCTGATCTCGATCTTGCCTATCTAGATCTTGCCCCTCTGCTTGATTTTGGTTTCCTCCCTGGCCACTGCTCTCGGGAATCTCCCTGTTTCCCAACGGCACTCTGTTTGTAGGTGAGACGAACCCATCTCTACTACGCAAAATCCTATCATGGCCACCCCTGGGAAGGCCTCTCCCTCTAGGAAACATAACGGTCTGCATGAGAATTCATAATCTCGTTAGCAGAAGTCCCTATATTCTGATGATATGATAGTCAGAACTATGGAAAGAAATGCTTTGATACCAACTGTGACAGCCCAAATTTCAGCATTTCCGAAATCCGTGCCATCTGCACGACCTTCAAGGCCATGCCTTAATTTCATATCATAACTCACTGATATATACAGCCAAACTGTAATTGAAGCACATGTGAACACTCTAAATAAAAATAAGAAGTTATAGGATAGTTGATCCTACAAGGTTGTCCCTATTCCATGCCAATTCATGGACATAAGGACATACCCAAAAGTTTAATGACAATTATTCTTCTTAAATAGTTTACCAAGAGACAGTATTTAAACCTTCCAAATAATGAGGCTCGATATACCAAGCCATACATAATACTCTCTCAACTCACTCTCAAAGTATGCAGCGGGTTTCCTAGAAGAATTCTTCAGGAGGAGGTTCTGTCTCTTCAGTGGGTACGGACTCCGATGCCCTTGGATTAACTTCACCTGAAGTCCCTGCCGCCGCTAGTCCTTGACCTGTGACGTATAGTCTAAGGGGTGAGCTACATCCTAGCTCCGTAGGGAAAACAAAAGAACATATAGATCATCCTTCACACATATGTCAGTAACTTAATAAAACATAAATTTTCAAGAAAAACATTTATGTACAACAATTTGGATAACAGGAATAACTCAATGGTTCCAATCACTACTTATCATGGCTTTGTTTAATCTCTTTATAAGTTTGTTTGTGAACTTGGCCTAATCACTTAAATCTTAACTTAATTAATCCTCGAGCAATATAGCATCGAGCCCCGATGGAATACCCGCCATCGTCGTCTAACTAGACAGTTGTTATGTGTATTCCCTGGGAATACTGCCCGAGCCCCTTCCTCATAGGCGGCGGGGTCTATTCTCAATCTACATCCCTGGGATGTTATAATTGTACGGATTGGCCACCGTACCGGTCACGGATATCCTGTCGAGTCAGTCGTGGGTATCCCGCCACGTCGGTGGGGTATTCTAATCAACCTTAAATAACAAAAGTATCAATGTGCTTTACATATAGTTATTCACCGTGATTGTGCTAAATATATTACATTAGGCCTTATCACGTTATCTTTGTTTCTCTGTTTGTTTTCTTACGCATCCCTGGGATGCCCCATACTTCTATTTCACCTTTCTTTGATTTAACCACATTATCTTTCGTCCCCTGGGGACCTCAGGATTTTCCACATTGGAACACACACACACCCTTATCATGAGGATTTATGAAATATACA
Organism: Chloranthus sessilifolius; assembly: GCA_021018995.1. Taxonomy (NCBI): domain Eukaryota; kingdom Viridiplantae; phylum Streptophyta; class Magnoliopsida; order Chloranthales; family Chloranthaceae; genus Chloranthus; species Chloranthus sessilifolius. Next base: position 24,542,770 of record CM037595.1, read on the forward strand.
CTATTTAAATGGACTATACTACACATATGAGTTCACAGAATAATGCACATGTTTCGAGAATATTCCCTACCTCGACGAATCTCAAAGCACGCTTGTCCTTAGAGGGTTATAATGCATCAACCTACATTTAAAAAGAATTTTACTTTAGGATGATCTAAGGTCTTTGGGGTGTAAGACACCCGAGTTTCTTATATTAGAAAAACCCAGATCTGGGTGGTCACCAGACCTCGCTCGCGCGGTCAGTTATACTCGCTCGAGCGGTCACTTGACCTCGCTCGAGCGGTCAAATCGAGATCGCTCGAGCGGTTAAATCGAGCTTTCGAATTTTACTGTGGACCCTCGCTCGAGCGAGCTCCCCTTTAGTTTTAGGGACCGCTCGAGCGAGCCCAGAGCCATACTTTTCTATGTTCATCCTCGCTCGAGCGAGCCTTTTTAGACCGCTCGAGCGAGGAACAACGATTTGTCCCTCGATCAAGATCGAGAACAAACGTCCATCCTTCATTTAACCTTATTCTTATACAAAGTAACATTTAGCCAACATCCTTCCTACTTACTTAAAACATTCCTAGGCATCTATCATGTTTTTAACGTACCTCTGACGATGAATCATGCACCGGTCCGATTTATGATTTAAATATCTACTAGGCTATCCGGCCTCCTGGTTAAATCCCCGTCGTCGTTTCCTCTGATCTCCTTTGCCGACCTAAGTCCCAACGAACCCTAGTTCTCTACCAGGCTCTTTTCTTCTTTCTCTCTATATTCTCCTTCTCTCTATTTAGGTTAGAATAGATTTACGTAAAGGTTCTTCTCTATCTCTTTCACTTTTATATCTAAATTTTTGGGATAATACTAGTGTGTTTCCCACGTACACACTTAACGTATGTGGGTCGTTTTTGGTCTCCTTGTGAAACACATACACCTATGTGTAAGTATGTGCCGTGCACAGATCTCGAAAATCTGGGTTGTGACAGAATTAGGCCACTCTTTCCCGGGACCAAAAAGAACCTAGAAAGAGTGCATACCAACAGACTGGCGATCACGATGGGACTTCTTGTTGCCAAAGCCGCTTTCGTTTAGGTAGATGGTTTCTTCTATTGTTGCTCACATTCTTTTTATCGTCGCTTACAAGAATTCCTCGAGAATACATGAACCTCCGCCAAAGACTCGAGATGTCTGGAATACGAAGACTGAAGTTAGGGGACCCTTCGTTGTGGGGATACCACAATAACCCCGGGTACGAGAAAGAATCACCCCATGATTCGAACCTGCAACAGCCTGAGATCAATGTGGTTGGTGACCAAGAAATATCACCCCCTTTTCTACACCAAATTCTAACAATAATCACAGAAGGAGAGATAGCAGTAGCGGATAGAACCTCACTGCCAGATAAATTGTAGAGCTCACTATTCAGAGAATACAAAAAGGAGATGACGACGTCGAAGAGCTGCTCTGAGGACTGGCCACTGCATATGAGACAGTCAGGGAACGACAAGACTCAGAGGAACGAGAACAATAAGAGAGGTATGGGCCACTGCCTACATTGAGCACTGTATAAGCCCACGTATCACCACTAAGATGAGCCGCTCGTACCCTCTTCCATGACGACCGTCAAGATAAGGTTCACTCCCAAATTATGTAAAAGGATGCCACTGTAAGGATTGAGGATCTCCCAAGATGCTCGACGAATACATGGCTAAGAGAGAGAAACCTGGCCACTCATTTAGATTCGATAAGTTCTGTCGGGATCTCGAGTTCTATTTACCAGTAGGATTCAAGCTGCAAAAATTCAACAAGTATAACGGTACCAGGAATCCAAATCATCATCTGCCCTCTTCTACAACCACTGCCGGCCCATACGTCATAATCAGGCACTTCTCATTCATTATTTCTAGCGATCATTAGAAGGAGAAGCTCTAGATTGGTTCACAGGACTATTGCTACATAAGATAGATACATTCGACGATCTAGCAGATCAATTCCTTGACCAATGCAAACACCTGATCCAGGAAACAGTCAGCCTCAGCGATCTCATGGCTATAAAATAAGAACCTGACAAAGAGTTTGCTGATTTCATTGCGAGATGGAGGAAGCTCGCTGCTAGGACTGACACCTCGATGAAGGAGAAAGACTCCGTCGATATCATCATCGATAACACTAGAGAACCCTTGAAGAGCGCACTTGTCATAAGTGACTGCCTCGATTTCACAGCACTTCATTCTCGAGCCTCTCGCTTGGCCCGACACATTAAGGGCGGAGACCTCGCCCTATATATAGTTACATCAAAGGCTAGCTCTTAAGGCGAATCAAAGTCAAAGAATAACAAGAAGGTGTCAGGAATTGAACAGGTCAATACCGTCACCATTCAAGGGTAGAATTCTGAAAATGGAAACTTTCAGCCGAGGAACTTCGGACAAAATCCAGGCCAACAGTGATAGGTAAATCAAAACTAGGGCCAAAATCAACAAAGGAATCCGAATTAAAAGCAAGTCAAGAACCAAAATCAAGGACAATATCAGAATAGAAACCAATACCCCAATACTTATCAAAACCAGAATACGACACAGAATCGGCTGGGCAACACCTAGAACTACAACAACGTGCCTCCACCACAAAATTTTAACCAACAAACCAGAGCCCCTACATACCAAGACGGGAACACTATCCCCCCTTGCCTGACACCACTCCCAATATTTTCCATCTCCTTAATACCCAGAACCTCCTTAGATTCCCATAGGAACGACCCCGACCTTGGCCGATGAACCTAGATTATAGCAAGTACTATGCGTTCCATCGGTATGTGGGACATAATCTGGAAGACTGTTGGGTCCTCCGGGACGTAATCTACGACATGAATGATCGAGGCCAAATCGACTGGAAAGCGCTTCAGAACTCTAATCCCAATAATAATCGACCACCACAGAACCTAAGAATTATTAACAATCCCATGCCAAATCACAACCAAGGGGGACCCGCCACGTCAGTACAGTAGGCCTCCCCAGTCAACCCTCTTTCTGACCTTCCACCTTGATCACCCGCCTCCAAACTACTAGTGCCCCCACTAACCCCATAGGATTTTCCTGGCCCCCATATCCCTCAACCTTTATCACTCAGATTGCCCCACCGAATCTACCTCCTTATCTGAATTTTACTCGGATACGAGTCCAATCCTTCCGGGCTGGCAGAACATTCCTTCACAGTCACCCATCAGGACTTTCAACCCCGCCAAATCCTGAGCCGACACCATTACCACTTCCTTCATCCAACTCCGAGCCAGAATACGAGGACCACATCCTTCAAACTGTAGAGCAGATCGCAGCATGGGTAGACAATGTCACCAAGAATACTGCCGATCAATAATGCAAGGAGACAACTGAAGAATACCCATCAGTGGTAAAGGTAAAGTGGCCAAAAGAAGAACTGGCCGAGGAAGAAACATTGATCTGTGCCTTCCTAAAGGAAGAAGATTACACACAGTACCTCCAACCATAGAGGGACTTGGCACCACTGCGCATTCCTTCATCAAACTTCACGAATGCATCAGCACTGAGCACAACCCAGCTCGATGGACAGTCGACTTGCCCGATCCTTAAATCAGGAACTAACTACCTGCCACCACCATTTCCTTAGGATAAGGAACCTATGAGTGCACAACCACCAGAGAGAAATGTGAGAGAGAAAGAGATTAACTTGCCTCCCCCGCCTCACATCATTCCTCTACCAATTCCTACACCTCAACCACCCGTACACAAGGCGCATAGGCTAGGCAAAGAAGTTGCGCTTGAAATAGGACAAGAGTATGATCTCCTACGACATCTTCAAAAGATCCCAGCCTAGATATCGATACTGAAACTTATCAAGAAATCACTAGACCATCATCGGCTACTAATAAGGACGTTGGAAGACACACAAGTAGACAAAGATACTACCTTAGACAAACTGCATCAAATCGCTTCAGTCATGGTGCAACCACCGACACTCACCTTCACAGATGCAGACATGCCTAAGGAGTCGCTACGAGGAAGCTTGACTCCTATATATCTTATGGTTATAATCAGAGGGTTCTCGGTGCCCCATATGTTGGTCGATACCAGAGCAGGGCTCAATATCTGCCCTATCACAACACTAAAGACGCTCGAGTACACGGAGCAAGACAGTAGACCTTCGGCACTGTCCCTCATAGCTTATGACAACTCGCGTTATTTCATCAAGGGGACTATTAAGCTTTAGGTCCGCCTCGAACCCGTAACAAAGGACGTCACCTTCCAAGTTTTTGACTTCTCTAGCACTTACAATCTCATCTTGGGTAGGAAATGGTTAGAATCTATGAAGGCTGTCGCGTCTACATACCATCAGTGCATTAAGTTCCCATATGAAGACTCTATCATCCGAATATACGCAGACGCACCCCTTCAAGAGATAAACACCGATTACATGGCAAGCATCCCGACATCTCATGACTCTGTATTGAACACAGGTCACATCAAAAGGACGTAAGTCTCCAACGAGTCTCCAAAGAGGCCCCCCTCCGACTCATCGACTAAGGTTAACAAGAAGAGAGGTCGGCCCCGACCTCACCGAACTCTACAACATCAATCCAACCATGACGAAGGGGTGGGACCTCATGTACCAGCTAGGATACATCCCCCACACTGGACTCGGTAAGAACAAGCAAGGTCGTATAGGGCCTGTTGTTCCAAAGAAAATTTGTACACATAGGATTAGGTTACCAGTCAGATGGCCAGCAAGCCAACATACTGCCCACCTCTCCAAAATGGTCTCTGTACGACCACTTCATCTATGAAACCACTGAGAAATATGAGGTACTAAGGCAGAAAGAAGTGTCCCTTACCAAATCATAGGAAATCGAGATCGAACAGATGGCTAGGGCATTTACGGATTTGACAAATTTGAATCGAGACGACAACATCAACAAACTGCTTGAGGGAATTGGACCCTTGTTTAACGCTAAAGAGTTCACAGGGGAAAAAGAGAAAGAGCCCCTAATTTCTTAACCACACTAGGACTCAACAGACGAAGAAGACTTCCACATCACATCTATAGGGGAGGAACGAGAACTTAAGCTACGCACCTCCCGATCCCTCCAACCAGACCAATTGGTGGAAGAGGACTGGCTCTTAATGTCAAGCAAAGAAGAAGACCACTGGAGGAACCTTACTGACATCGAATTAGCAAATCTCCTGAGGACAGAACGCTTGAAGTTGCTTGAGGAAGCTAACCGCACCCAGAACAAAGATTTAGGATTTGATGATGAATTCGACTATCGACCTGTACTTCATCATTGGCGGTGCCCACGCCATTATCCTTACACAGAGATACCATATTGTAACTTGTGCGCATCCGTTCTAATATGGTGCGAAAGGGCCATCCTGCGAGAAATTCAATAGACAATCACAACTGAAGAAACTCACATCGCCCTCATAGAATTCGAGGAGGAACTCGAACTGGATACTCCCCAGTCCCCAGACGCACTGCAACTTCAGATATTTTGGAAATCCCTTGAGGAAGAAAGGCAACTACCACCAAGCGATGATGAAGACTATTGGATAGATCTTCTCGCGCTCGAGTTAGCAGAACAGATCAATCAAGGTCTTCAGGCACTATCAGATCAAGATGATGAGCTCGACACCAGTCCTGACCCCGACCCAGAAGGATGGGAATGCCCTTGGGGTTCTCCTTATGTTTCTCACCCATACTAGCCCCCCTGTCGTGCATGCGCGCTCATCCTAGCATACTATCAAGTTCAAGAAAGAGAATTCGCCTACCCCGAGGATTATCAGGAGGACGACCCTGACAAGAAGGACAAGTTTACCCCAACTCAGAGGATGACAACCTAGTTGATTATGATCTCCAAAGCTTCTTCAAAGATGAGACAATCAACATGTTAGAAGAAATCGGAACATTAGCGACACCATCACCAGTATTACTCATCCAAAAGATTGCGTCAGGGAAGGACTATAAAAAAAAACCACCAAACTTAGAACAAGTCCACATAACCCGAAGAATTGTGCAATGGCTCCAACACCTGTCCCGCTTCCTCAACTAGAGGAAGCAACCCTGCCGGTTCCTTTTCAGGAAACCGATCCTGTACCATACTTATTATCGAAAATAAAAAATATATAAAAATCTAAAAAACCATAAAAATTTTAAAATACAGAAACCCAAAACAGAAGAAAATTTTGAAAAAGAGAGGGTGCCCTTCATCCCAATACCGTTCCGTAACCCACTAAGGGACTTTTTCCTCAAGGCTACAAGTAGCGGTCACACCGGCGAAGAAATAAGAGCAGATGCACAGAGTCACCCTATGGAGCCCCATTCTGACTCTGTTCAATGTGACCTTCCCCCTTCTCCCTTACAAAAGTGCGGAGCATCTCGGCGAAGAGATAAACTCGTGATCATACCAGAAGAGATACTCCACGACTTTGAGAAGAGACTGAATACCCTTGACTTATACCTTACTAAGGACATTGCGGTCATTAGTTGACCCGATGAAGGGTTACCTCTCGCAAAACTAACCCCCCAGTGTAGCCATTCTACAGTCTATGAGTTTACAAATGATGAAGAAGGAGCACCAGTTGCTGAGGAGACGCAGGACATCCAACGGGTCATCAAATGTTTCGACGAGCAAACTCAAGCAGTGAGGAGTCTACCGAAGAAGTCAATTTCAACATCAAGGAAAAGCCCAAGAAGCTACTAATCAGCGCAATGCTCAACCCCAAGGAATGACAACAAATCATCTAAGTCTTACAGGAACACCTTAGCTCTTTCACATGGTCCTATGAGGACATGCCTGGTCTAGACCCGAGCCTAGTGGAGTATCGGTTGGTCCTAGAACTCAATGCAAAACCCATTAAGCAAAAAACTCAAAAGAATGCACCCACAAATAACACTCCAAGTCGAGGAAGTTGAAAAAATACACAAAGCTAAATTTATCCGAGTCGTCCTCTATCCCAAGTGGGTCACCAATATAGTACCTGTCGCCAAGAAAGACAGCAGAGTTTAGGTATGCATCGACTTCCGAAACCTCAACCAGACGTGCCCAAAAGATGACTTCCCACTCCCGCACATTAACACTCCGGTCGATAACACTGTTGGACATGAGATGCTATCTTTTATTGACGGCTTCTCTGGGTATAATCAGATTCGATTAGCAGAATCTGACCAAGTGGAGACTTCTTTCACCACGCCATTGGGTACTTATTGCTACGTCGTCATGCCTTTCGACCTTAAGAACGCAGGAGCCACCTATCAACGCGCCATGATATGATGCACAAGTGTGTAGAAGTCTACGTCGATGACATATTAGTGAAGTCTCAAATGCAGGCAGGACATGCTGAAGCGCTCCGATTGGTACTGCAAAGATTTGAGAAATATCAGTTGAAAATGAACCCAAAGAAATGCATGTTTGGAGTCACTTTCAGAAAACTACTTGGCTTCATAGTCACTAAATGAGGAATTGAAGTCGACCCTGTAAAAGTTAGAGCTATCCTTGAGATGCCACCTCCTAGCAATATCAAATAATTACGAGGCCTGATAAAAAGATTGCAATTTATTAGGAGATTTATCTCCCAGCACTCAGACCGATGCGACCCTTTCTACAGGCTACTTAAAGGAGGAGCTGAATACACATGGGATGGTCAGTGTCAACAAGCCTTTGACAACATCAAGACATACCTCCTCAATCCGTAGGTATTATCACTGCCAATTCCCGAAAGACCCCTGATCCTCTATGTTTTAGCTAATGAGAAAGCGATGGGGGTAATCTTGGGACAATATGAAAAGACGGCAAGAGAAAGAAGGCCATTTACTAACTCAACAAGACAATGGTCGAATACGAACGAAAATACACTCCAATGGAGAAGACATGCCTCGCACTGGTGTGGGCCTCTATGAAACTATGACACTACTTTAGAGCGCACAAGATATTAGTATTAGCATGCATGGACCCGCTGAAGTACATATTTGAGAAGCTCGCTATATCTGGAAAGATCATTCGCTGACATATGCTACTACAAGAGTTCGACATCACCTACGTCACACAGAAATCAGTTAAAGGACAAGCAGTCACCGATTACCTCACAGATCTCCCACTTCCAAGCAATGAGCCCATACGCACTGAGTTCCCCGATGAAGAGCTACTCACGATTCACAACGAAGAGTCTGACAAGACCTCATGGACACTCTATTTTGATGGCGTTCTCAACCATAAAGCGAAAGGCATCGGAATAGTCCGACTAAGCCCGAAAGGAGTTGTCATACCTAAAGCCTTTCAACTAGACTTCCCCGTCACTAATAACATCATAGAATATGAAGTCTTCATAGCCGGACTACGAGCAGCATTGCAATTGGGCATTAAGCAGCTGAAAACCATCGGCAACTCCAAACTCATAATATCACAAGTCGTCGGAGAATGGAAAATCAAGGAGAGAAGACTGAAGGCATACCTAGAAATGGCACAATACCTGATAAAGAAATTTGATAAAATTTCCTTCACACATATTCCTGGACTAGAAAATGAGCTTGCGGATTCCCTTGCCACATTAGCCTCAGTCATCCATATATCGATCAGACAAAGTACCAAATCCTTCTTCATTAAAAAGCTGACAGTGCCCGCGCACGAGATAGCATGAACAGTTAAGCGAGAATTACTAGTCCTCCCAAGGACCTAAGAACGAAATGAAGCAATCACTCCAGGAAACCCTACCAAAATAGAGGTGTGCAACCGTGGGATTTTTCTATGATCCCATCGTGACGATGCGCACTCTCATGAATATTTAGAGTCGCCACCCAGAGCTTTTGGTGTCTCGGGAAACCTAGATCATTTTTATAAGCACCGAAGTGCCACAAATATGACTCTGAATCCGGTCCACACTAAAGGCTCTTGGGTAGGGGCTTCGGTTATCGATTGGAAAGGTGTTAGGCACCCAATCAACCCGCTAAAAGCAGTCTCTACTAATGGCTAAAATAAATATAATAAAAAGAAATGAAAAAAGCTTCCTCTTGCCCAAATGGGTCTTAAAATCCTATTTGTGCCCCTCCGTTCCTACCAAAAATTCAGTGGCATAACTACACGAATGGGAGGATAGAGGAGACACCAAGAAGGTAGAGGAATAGAGGGGAAAGTCGAAGCTCTCAGGCCCTTGTTGCATCATTGAGGAGCCTTGCGTTGGCTTACTTTGTTGAGATTTTAAAGGTTTTGTATGGTATGGAATGGGGTTCTAACTCCTAAGGCTTGAAGCTAAAAGGTAGAGGAGGGAAGTTAAAGGAAAACACACACCTAACCTAGAGGCTTTTCATGAAAGGTAAGGCTAGGAATGAGGTTTTGGAATTCTGAAATTTGTATGAGCAATAGTGCACCTAAGGGAGAAAGATCTTCTCGCTTTAAACTTTCTCTCTTAGGCAAAATTTCTCAACCTTTAAACTAATGGGTGGGGGGCTCTATTTATAGGAAATGGGTGGGTTAGGAGGGTGTTTAGATGCTAATCAAGATTAGTAATTAGGTAATCTAACATCTAAGCTTTTCTAGGGTTTTTAGAGCCTTGAAATGTGTGAGAAGGTCCTCCAATGGTAGATGATAGGGTGAGGCTTTAAACCACTTAAGGGATTGCACATAGATAGTAAATGGGTGCAACAAAACTAGCAAAATACACCCCAAAGGTCAAGGTGGTCAACAAGTCAAACCCTAATCACAATTTTTGGGGTAAGAACTAGCAGTTACTATTCATATGCCTGGCACAACTATTAGTTGCGCCAAGCATATGTACAATAAAATAGTGGACGAGATTTCCTAGAAGTTGCAAGCCCGCGGGGAGCGGGGGGACCCATTTATACCTAGTGCAACTATTAGTTGTGCCAGGCCATTTCTGGGGGAAAAAGGCTTGGCGCAATTATTAGTTGCGCAAGGCAAATTCTGGGAGAAAATGGCTTGGCGCAACTATTAGTTGCACCAGGTAAAACTTCCTCCAAAATAGCCTAATTTTTAAATGGTCATAACATTTTATATATAACTCCGATTGATGTGATTTTTGGCTTGTTGGAAAGCTGGAAAAGTCCTCTTTCCAATGGTATATAACTCAGCTCCCAAAGAGGTATATGTAAATTTTGGCACTCTTCTTTTCAACCACTGCTCGGGAGGGTTTGACATTGGTCTGAGAAAGGGTTCTAATGGGTTTGGGAAGGTTAGGATTGATTCCTAAGGGTTCAGAAAGGTTGCTAAGTGTTCGAGAAGGTTTCTAAGGGTTTCATATATTCCATCAAAAGCTCAAAAGTGCACCTCTCTCGAAATATGTTCCGATCGGGTCATGGGTCAAATTTGGGTGTCTACAGATGCCCCTCTTTGGTATCTGATCAGTAATGATCGAATGCCAAAGACAAAGGACATCCGAAGAGGCCCAAGGCATTACTGACGGGTCTGCTGTATTCAGAACGAACTTTAAACATTAGATCAGTAACATGGTGAAAAAATGAAAGCCCTGTATGCCAGGCTAAACATTCGTTTCTCAAGGTAATCAGTCCCCAAGCGCTTAGTGATATTACTCGGCATAATCGAGGTGGGGTGAGTTGTGAACTCCCTATAGTCGGGAAAGACATTCGCTTCTCGGGATGCTTTTGAAGGTATTTGATGTTCGAGATTCGTTCTAAATACAATAGCTTCGCAAGTAAGAGGGGTGATCGACCCACCCTTAAAGATAGGCGCAATGCAAGTACACAAGGCTCCACAGTTTGTGTCCAATCAAGTGAGGCATTGACTGCCTCATCTGTCTGGTCACAGGTGCCCTGCTTGAAGTAGGGTTCGAGATCTTTAAACAAACCCATTGATCCCAATATTTATTTAGCATGACTACTCAAGCGGAGTGAACTGATGTCGCAACGCTTTTTGAGAGTACATGCTGTTTTTAAAAACGTGCTCCGGATCAACATGACCTAGAGCATCTACCTTCAACTACCTTGAACAGATCCAACCAAACATTAGGTATCTCCTAAAAGGGACATTCAATCCTGGTCTCTACTAACAATGATCATAAATATTATTTAACTATGCATAATCATGCACCCATCAGGGGCGATAAGCAACAAAGGCGATGGAAGCTTCGACCCGAACTTACCCGGGTACAATTTACAAGAACAAACGACCATCATACGGATATCCAGACGCATAGCATACACTTTACAGGAATACCGGTGCCAATACAGGTTTTAAGCTTGCAAAAAATAAAGGAGAAATGAACCCTTCTGGATGCATGGTTGCACATAGTTTGATTGATACGTAATCTCATTCTCAACAGGTTGGTCTCTACCAACGATTGACCTTTTCCAATGAATCTGAAGCTAAAGACATTAGAGTTCACATGAATCCAAAAATGGAGCACTCAACGCAAAGATTTAGTGGTAGAGTCAACCTGATCAAACATTGACGGTTTGATCATGATTGACACTGTTGCTCCTACTTTGAAGTAGGATCCAAAGCTCCAAGGAAAACCTTAGACTTAGGACATTAATGTAGCACAACGGTGTTGCTGATAAACTATCAGCATTTTACCGCATCGGAACACCCATGTGCGTAGCTATGCGTGGTGAAAGTTCCACAAAAATATGGCTATCTTTTTTTCTTTTTCAAAATGATTTTCTTCTCTCTTTTTTTTGAATAGATTAGACGTCAGTGGTGAGATGCTTCGTCTGATCAGTCCATCGCTGAGAGGTTGCCTGCTTCGCGGCTTCGGACCCTTTGATGTTCCTGCACATCTCAAGAAAATGTCAGTCCTTTTTTTATTTATATAAGTAACAAATGCATCCTAATTAATAGAAGGAGAAACAAACTTTTACCTATATTTTTTCACTTTCAAGGTTTATATATATATTTTGGATTTTTATTTTCAAAGATTTTTTTTATTCTTTTTCTTTATTTTTGACATGGAAGTACGATGCTCTAACTATGTACATGAGAAAGAGTAGAATTTTTTGGATTTTTCTTTCTCAGAGATTTTTTTGTTATTTTTCTTCATTTTTGAGATGGAAGTAAGATGCTGTAAATATGTACATGAGAAAGAGCATGAATATATACATACATTTTTTTGTATTTGGATTTTTCTTGACGATTTTTTTATGTTCTATTTTTTTTTTGGTTTTCTTCTTCTTTTTTTTGATGATGCCTTATCAGTGAGGTGAAGTCCCGGGTCCCATTTTGAGCATAGCCGAACCCTTTCATATGGTCGAGCCTTGGGTGAGTTTCGACAGCTTTACCAAAACTGGAACGTCAATCCCTTCGAATTGAGTCAAACCTTTCTCCTTACCTTGAGCCATACATTTGACAAAGCAGTTTCACAAAGACAATTCTGGTTGAGGCCCGATTTGAACTAACATGAGTGGCCCAGTCGGAAAATGGGTAACAGGGAGAGTAACCAAGAGGGCTCCTCAAGCATCAATCCTCTCAATCAGTCCAAACCTTTCTTTTCTTTTGAATTCTTTAATCCTTTTTTACTCACAACGCTCAAGGTGGGTTCGTCATGCTCGTTTTTGCCCTCCTTTTACCCGTGGCGTCCTTTCAGATTTTGATCACGTCCATGGCCCTTTCGGGTTTTCACCTGATCCGCACAAGCTTGTTGCTTTTACCCGTAGCGCCCTGTCAAGTTTTCACCACGTCCATCTTGCTTTGAGCTTGTATTTTTATTTTATTTTATTTTTATTTCTTTTATCACTATTTTTCCAACAGCCACGACATAGACGTCGATTCTGTCATAGCCGGCTGGATGGGGTTCTGGTGTCGTCTCACGACTCGATTTATGTTGACTTAACAGATGCTATGACTGCTTGTGAACCTACAAAGAGGGCTTCCTTCAAGGTGTAGTTTGGCCATGGGTTAGGTTAGGATTTGAAGGTATGCTGGGCTAAAAAAATAGGATTTCCTCTACACGGCTCAATTTTCTCAACATACTTTCTTCCTTGGGGGTTTTTACTGTACATGCCCCATGATTCTTCTACATTTTTTATTCTTTTTGTTTATTTCAGGGAATCTCTTTTTGAGAATTTGCTTTTTCGATTTTTTTAGTTTTCTGGTAATAATTCTACTTCCTCTCTTTTTTTTTTTTTTGTATACGTACATACTTTTTCTTTTTCAGGGAAGGGGTTTATTGAAAGAAAAAGGCCCAGGCTCAAATGGGGTACGGATGTCATCATTTCTAGGGATGCTTTCTGGCTACTGTGTTTGGAATGATGCCTCTTTTGGGTGGTTCTTAAGCAGTCACGTATCTGTTTCACCAATACTTACCTTATCGCAATAGGCTAAGCGAAGAACCGGCGGACATATCCAGCATTGATGGGCTCAGGAAGATGATCTCCATCCATGGTGGTGAGGTGGATGGCGTATCCCGGCAGCACTTCTCGGACGATGTAAGGTTCTTCCCAATTCAACTTGAACTTTCCTCTCAGATCGACGTGGAGGGATGGGAAGATCTTCTTCAGCACAGTGTCTCCTATCTATAGATATCCACTGTGAACAGGATTATTGTAAGCACATGCGATTCGCCCCTGGTAAACTTGAGTATGGCACAAGGCTAGGAATCTCTTCTCGTCTAGTAAATTTAATTATTTGAAGCAGGATCTCTCTCTCTCTGCTTTGGGTAAGCTTGATCCCATGAAGATTCGGACCGAGGGTACTTCAACCTCAATTGATAAGACAACCTCGGTTCCATACACAAGGGAGAATGGTGTTGCCCCTGTAGCGGTACGGATCAATGTTATGTAGGCCCATAAAGCAAATGGTAGCATTTCGCTCCAATCTCAGTACGTGACGACCATTTTCTCGAGGATGCGGATGACCATTTTGTTAGCAGCTTCTACGACTCCATTAGTTTGAAGCCGATAAGGTGATGAGCGATGGTGCTTGATCTTGTATTACTCGCAGAAGGCTCGGATGCGCTTATTCGCAAAGTTTGTGCCGTTGTCCATGATGATATCCTTGGGGACCCCAAATCGACACACGATATTATTTTTGAGGAAATTCTCAACGTGACTAGCCGTGATGTTGGCATATGACGCTACTTCAACCCATTTGGTGAAGTATTCAATGGCGACGAGGGTGAACTGATGTCCATTTAATTCTTTTGGATTAATCATTCTGACAATGTCTAGGCCCCAGGTAGAAAATGGCTAATGAGTTGTCATGCAATGAAGATCGATGGCAGGAGCGTGTATCAGACTAGAGTGTTCCTAACACTTGTAGCATTTTTGAACATGTTTACAGTAATCTGATTCTATAGTGGTCCAAAAGTATCCCTGTCGTAGAATTTTCTTGGCGAGCATGTGATCTCCGCATACTCTCTCATGGATCTCCTTCATAATATTGATCACTTCACTTTCAGTAAGGTACCTGAGTAAGATGTTATTGTATGATTGCTTGTAAAGACATTCCCCACAAATGACGTAGCCTGCCGCTAGACGTTGAATGGTTCATCGATCTATCTTGGACATGCCTTCAGGGAAAGTTAGTGTCTCGAAGAAATTCTTGATGTCTAAGAACCAAGGTGGCTCATCATCCAGCTTTGTAGGTTCCTCAATCTGGAGGCAGAAGGTCGGCTCATTCCTTTACTCAATCATGATCGGCTTCATCTCAGCACCATACAGGATTTCTATCATTGATGCTAATGTTGCCAGTGCGTCGGCAAAGCGATTCCTTATCCAGCGGACATATAAAAATGTCACGTCTTGGAAGCAAGCTATCAGATCCTCAAGGTGCTCATGGTAAGGGATCTGTTTCTTGTCTTTCGTCTTCCAGTCACCTTTCGTCTGGCATATGATCAACTGCGAATCGCCAAATACCTGAAGGTGAGTTACATTCAGATCGAGAGTCACCTACAGACCAGCGACACAAGCTTCATATTCGGCCATATTGTTAGTGCAAGGGAAGTTGAGTTTGATAGAGACTGGTACGTGGGATCCTTTTGGTGAAATTAAAATGGTGCCAACTCCTTGACCCTCGGCATTTGCTGCCCCGTCAAAGTGCATTACCCATGATTCTTTCGCTTCTTCAACATCGTCTTTCGTCATGAACAGGATGTCCTTATCAGGGAACTCGGTTCTCAAAGGTTCATAATCTGGCAAAGGATTGTCAGCAAGATGATCGGCGAGTGCATGCCCTTTAATCAACTTCTGAGTGACGTATGTGATGTCAAACTCAGATAATAAAAGCTGCCAGCGTACGATTCGTCTAGCAAAAGCTGGCTTCTCGAGCAGGTGTTTCAAAGGGTCCATTCAGGCCAAAAGTAGGATGGCTTAAGATAGCAAGTAATGGACGAGCCTCTGAGTAGCCCATACAAGAGCCAGACATGCTTTCTCCATATGAGAGTAGCGCATTCCATAATCAGTGAACTTCTTGTTCATATAGTAGATGGCCTGCTCTCTTCTTCCTGTCTCATCATGCTGCCCTAAGACACATCCCATCAAAACTTCCATCGTAGAGAGATACATTAGGAGTGGTCTCCCCGGCTCAGGTGGTACCAAAACAGGTGGGTTAAGTGTTGGAAATTCTGCCTTACCTTCAAATAGGGTCTAAAATCACTAATAAGACTAGGCAGAACACACTCACACAGACCTGCAAGTAATCAGGGTCTGTTGTAGCAAGTTTTAAAAAGATGGTGAGTAAGGGAATGTCCACAGGGAGGTTGGTTTAAAAATGTGATAAATCTCTAGATCTGTAACAGATCTGGCACCCTAACTAATGCTAAGTTAGCTAAAAGACAGGGGAGAGGTTTGAAAGGGATTGTCACTTAAGCTAAGCTAAAATTAAATGAAAACTAACTTGGATCGAGTTTGGGAATCTAGATCTCGCAGGGGAAGGAGTAAAAAGCAGAAAATGGAGAAGAGTAGCTTGGAAATTGGTCTCACTGAAATCAGGTTAGATGAATAATGCTGCAGAGGTTCACGACACACAATTCCCTCAACTGGCTATAAGCACAGCTGCAGGGTAGAAGACTCCACTCCAAATCATAGGATCTCATTGGTCTTAAGGCTATGATCTGCCCACTTGAATGGTCATAGACCATCAGATGAACTTTATCTGATCTAGGGATTTACAGCAGATGAATCCAATTGGAGGCTGAGCTTGGACTAATCTTAAGGTTATGATCTGTCCACTTTAATGGTCACAGATCATCCTAGGGATCTCCTCCAAAGTAAAAGCATCAATCAAAACAATTAAAACCACTATAGATGTTGTAATTCTAAGGTCATAGACTTAGGGAATTACAGAAGTATCAGATCCAGAGAGATCGGATGGTATCCAAGAGGTCTACTAGTTAAGTGGGTGAGTTGATCTACAGACTCCTCTACACGAATCCGATCAAGCACCAAATGAAACCAAAGGAACTTTAGATCTAATTATAGCATTATAAACAACATTTATATTGCAATCATACTCACTCTACAATGGAAATGCTCTCAGATCAGTAGTTTGTGCAACAGTGAACCCACAATAGCTTTCTCAACCTTATCCAATTACAGATCTAACCTCTCTCCTCGCTACTCTAAGGGAATTAGCCAACCATTGTTGGGCTAAAAGAGGGAAAGTAGAATTTCTCTACAAGCTCTAATCTCCAAAATTTGGCTCAGATCTCGATTCCCCCTAATTGTAATTGGGGGTCTATATATAGCTTTCTCCTCTATTTTTCCTGCCAAAAATCCCTTCTAGAAGGTCCTCAGAGTTTGTTAGGGTTCTGTTAGAGCACGTGGATTGGTTAGGGTTTCTTAGGGCATCTTCTGGAACTATCGTGCCGGTCACCATGTGCCTCGGGTTGCATGCAGCAGGTCACCAAGTCACAGCGTGTGCATAGCTGAGTTTCTAAGAAGTTCTGCACACGATTTCAACAGGTTGGGGAAGCTTCTGACAGGTTCTGGTAAGGATTTTTAGACCTTTCGCCAGGTTCTCCAATCCCTTCGATAGATTCTAATAGGATGAGCTTTGAGGCTTTATCTTCACTGCACTTTATCTGGAGCATTCGACAGGTTGGAGGAGTACTTCGATAGGTTGGGAGACCTGTCGTCAGGATGTAGCTTTGCATTCCATCACTTCGATAAGATGGCTCTCACTCCTTCGATAGGTTTCATTCCAGCACCTTTATTTCGTTAGGTTCAGGCAGTCTTTTGATAGGTTCTTGAGAGCTTTCGATAGGTTCAGGAACCCTTCGAAAGGTTCCTTTTTCTCCTCAGGTAGATTTCGTCAGGATGAAATCTGTCTTTCTCTCAACTGTTCGATAGGTTCTTGGATCCTATCGATTTTCACAATCCTCACGACTTCTTCTTTCTGCCTTCAGATCCTATAGAAACCTCACCAATCTGCACGAATTCCTCTAATTCAACTCTCAACTCTTATCAAAATCTTTAGATGTCCTCTGGATAGGATGTTTTTGGCCTGTCTTCACTTCCTTCGTCTTGTTCTGCTGTAGCCAAGCACTCTAAGGGTTCATTGATGTGCTACCCTCTGGTGTGCTATTGCTGGGTCTGTCATGTGCTGAGAGATGGCCCCTTTGTGGGTATTCTTGAGTGGTTTTCTGCATTAGTTCATCTTTTATTGTTGTCTACAAAATACACTTGACAGAGGCTTATTAGTGTTCTCACAGGTCTATCAATGGTCAGGTTAAAGGGTGAAAAGTGCCATTTTTCACCACTTAATATTAAGGAGGTAACTTTTGATTTAGTCGAATGATGCCTAGCAGTCGTTGTTCCATTCAACGGGCGAGTTCTTTCTTAGTAGCTTGAAGATCGACATGAAGATAGGTGTTAGTTGTGCAATGAACCGACTGATATATTATATTCTACCCAAGAACCCTCTAACCTCTTTCTCAGTAGACAACGGTGGAATTTCTGTGATAGCTTTAACTTTGACTGGGTCAACCTCGATCCCTCTCCTGCTAACAATGAATCCTAACAAATATTCGGACATAGCGCCAAATGTGCACTTCTGTGGATTCAGACATAATATGTATTTTCTCAGTCTTTTGAATATCTTCTGAAGGTTTACCAAGTGATCGCTTTGCTCTGGTGACTTGGCTATCATGTCATCGACGTACACTTCAATTTCTCTATGCATCATGTCATGAAACAGCACAGTCAGAGCTCTCTGGTATGTTGCACTGGCATTCTTCAGCCCAAACGGCATGACTCTGTAGCAAAAGGTTCCCTAAGGAGTGATGAATGCAGTCTTCTCTTAATCTGCCTCTTCTATCTTTATCTGATTGCATCTGTAGAATCCACCCATAAATGAAAGCATCCCGTGCTTAGCAGTATTATCGACCAAGATGTCAATGAGTGGTAATGGGAAATCTTCCTTTGGGCTCGTTTTGATCAAATTTCAGAAATCGATGAACATGCGAACCTTTCCATCTTTCTTTGCCACAGGCACAATATTGGCTAGCCACTGTGGGTATTTGGATATCATGAGAAACCCCGCATCATACTGCTTGATGACCTGTCCTTTGACTTTTAGCATCCACTCGGGTCGGAGACGTCTTAGCTTCTGCTTAACTGGCTTCATATCAGGTAGAGAGGCAACTCATGCTCCACCAAATCGGTGTCCAGACTAGGCATGTCCTCATATGACCGGGCAAAAACTTCTTGGTATGACTGAAGGAAGTCGATCATGCTTTTTCTTTCCTCGGGAGACAGCGACATTCTGATTTTGGTAATTCGGGAAATCTCCTCAGTCCCTAAATTAACGTCCTCAGTTTCTTCAAGAATGGGGGTAGGGCCATGTTCAAATTCGGCAAACCGATCAAGAAGCTCATTGGGGAGCTCCTCAAAAAGGATATCCTCATCCAGAATCGTAACTTCCACCTCTTCTTGTATTTCTACAGGAAAGGGGTCGATTTTACGTGGGATGGGTATTTCAATTAAAACATCTTTTTGTGGGACTTTATCTAGAATTTTAAATGATAATATTTTTGGACTTTGTATTTTTTCAATGTTTGTGAGATTTTATAACCTTTCAATATTTTTGAGATTTTGTATTTCTTCGGAGACGGACCCTTGGCAGGGCGAGTCTACGCATATACAAGGTATTGCCTGGCAAGGGTTTATCTCACTTTTTATAAGTTGTTTTTTTTTGGGAAACGGGTGTCAAATATTAGGCCACTCCCTGCTTCCAAAGTTTGGGGCAAAGATGCCTAATTGCGTACCTGACTTGCTGCCCATTTATCATTTTAGATGTAGGAGGTTGGCGAATGTGACTCTTCAGGACTAGCCTCCATCATATTGATCATAGGTTCATCTGAGATTTCATCCTCAAATGTCAGCAAAGTCCTGTGGTGGTTTACCACAGGAGGGGTTTATTCAGGTATAGGCCGTCGCTCCTCAAAGAGGGATAATGCAGCCAAATCTATCTCCAGGCTGGGAAGGGTAATGTAGGGATTGGTGGGGTGGACTGGTGTTGTAGGCTTGTGTGGGGTTAATCAGGTTTCCCTATTCCAGTCAATCTTCACGACCCGACACTTATGAATGAGTTCCTAATGTGAGGCCTGGAAGGGGGTTTCTCTTATATGTGGTTCCCCTTGGCTTTTACAGCCGCTGTCATACGGACCTTTTCCTTAGCCTCTCTTACTTCTTCTTCTGTGGGCTTGTAACCCAGCCCAAACCTAACCTTTTGACTGCCCTTAGCTATGATGGGCTCCTTTCTACCTTGCAATCTGGGTCCAAGACCCCTTCCTCTTTTATAGCCCCACTATTGGAGCATAGCCACTGTTGCTACCATTCCGCCTCCAGTTGGGAATGATGCCCTCAAGGGGCTCCGAGAGTATCACCGATACCTCGTATTCGAAGCTATTGAGGTCGACATCCTCGACGGTATGTAATACATCCAACACATTAGGCTTCTCAATGCTATTGGTGGCTTTTTCTTCTCACTGTGCCCCTCTCCGATGATCATGATGATCTTATGCCCATATGCAAATTTGAGTTTCTGGGGTAATGTGGAGGGTATGGCTCCGACCTCATGTAGCCATGGATGCCCTAATAATAGATTGAATGAGGATTTATGTCCATTACCTGAAATAATATGGAGAACGTCATTGGCCTAATCAGCAGTTCAAGGTCAACTTCTCCCATTATCTCTCTAATGGTATTGTCAAAACCCCGAGCACTGGTTCTCGTGGGTCTTAGCATGCATGGATCTACCCCGATCTTGGTGGCGGTTCTTAATGGGCATATATTTAACGCAGACCCATTATCAATCAAAACTAGGGGGATAATCATATTTCCTGACTCAACAGTTATATTCAAGGATTTTGAGTGACTACCTCCTTCCTCTGGTAAGTCAGCATCAGAAAATGAAATGGCATTTGGAGCCATCACTTGACCGATTATCTGCCCAACTTCATCTGGGTTGACTTGAAGTGACACATGTGCATTTTTAATGCCCCCATTAATGCTTGGAAATGGAGTGGGGAAGTCATCAATAGATCCCACACAATGATATGGGTAGACATTCTTCTTAGCTGAGTCTCCAGTATATATTCCCGACTTATTTTTCAAAAGGATTCACTTTGCTATCTTTCTTCCCTTCTGGTTGGGCTTGTGCAGCTGCCGGCACTTCTGGCTGCTTTGAAATCTTCCCAGACCGGTCATAAAGTCCACTACCCCTTCTTTGCTACCGCCAACATTGATATCTGTTTGCTCATAGCTCAGAGGAACCTGATGTGGATTGTAGGTTGGTCTCAGAATCTGAAATGGCATGGCTACTGGTATTGGAGGTATTTGTACTATGGGTTCATGAGGTGTGGGCATCACATGGTTTACTTCAGTGATAGTTGGTTGGGTGGCAAAATTAGGCCAAACGGGGGTGGTGAAGCTTATGAGTGATGGTGTCAGGGGAAAAGGGGCAGGGGTAGGCCATTGGTAGCTGATAGGCGATGGAGGATCGGGGGTTTGATGGGCCATTAAGTAATTCACGGGGGTGGTGGAGTTTACGGTGGTTGAACAAGCCATGGATAACTGACAAGTGCGGGTGTAGGATTAGGGGCCTGATGGTTTATTGGGTTATTGACAGGGGTGGTGGTGTATGGTTGGTATGCATTGATATGTATATAATTGACAGGAGTAGGTGATGAAAAATAAACCCTAAGATCTAAGGGCTTGTCCTACAGCACGAGGCGGGGAAATAATTAGAGAAATTCAGGGGTTTAATCACCCCAATGTTCCTTTCTTCATCATTCCTTGGCAATGGTGCCACATAACTCTCCCAATCATTGATGTAATCGGATGGATCAAATTCAAATTCCTCCTCACTTCCTATCATCCCGATGGTGGGTCTGAGACCTGCTCCTCTGGTAGGATGTGGGGGTAATGGCACCTGGTGAATATTCGCATGTTGGTTCGCTTGAGAAGGTGCTGGGAGAATGATTTTTCAACGTCGATCAAATCTTGGATTGCATGCTTCAATGGGAAGCAGCGATCAGTCGGGTGACCTGGACCCTGATGAAAATTGCAGTGGGTGTTAGGGTCATAATTCTTTGGGATCGGGTGAGGAGGGGGTTGCGGTTGACAAATAGTTACTAACCCCTTTTCAATTAATAAAGGTAAAAGTACACTCAAAGACTGCCCCAAGGGCATAAAAACTCAGTCATAGCGGGCTCTCCTCTGCTCTGAAGTCATCTGCATTCCTTGCCCATTCCCTGTTCTCTGTATCTGCTCAGTTCTAGTTGGCGTTGGTGGTGCGGCTTGAAATTAGAACAGGATTATGTTATTATTGGACCTAGTATTGGCAATGTTTTGAACATCGGACCCTGTCCTCTTCTCAGTTCTTTATTCTGAAAATCTCCTAACCCTACTAGCTCCACTTGGCACATTTTTATTCAGACGGCCTTCCCTGATGGCATCCTCACATCGACTAGCATTCCTTGCTAAATCAACAAAGCTGAATTGCTGCTAGTACACCAAAAATTCCGAGATCACTGGTAGAGTATTTTTTAAGATCATCTCTATTTTCTCATCATCAGGAATTCTATTTCTGACTTGAGCTGTCAGTACTCTCTAGCGTCCCAGATAGTCGCTGAAGGTCTCATTCGGGTTCTGCCTCAAGCGGGCCAAGTCTGACTTACGCGGCTCAATGTCTACATTGTAGACATATTGTTCTTAAAAGAGGTGCATCAAGTCCTTCCATATTTTCATGATGGATGGTTCCAAAGATGTGAACCATCTCAAAGCTAGACCGGTCAAACTCTTCTGAAAGACTTTTATTAGTAGTCTTTTGTCCCCTCCGTATTGGCACATGTCCCCATAGTAGGACTTCAGGTGTGCAATAGGATTGCCGGTGCCGTTATATTTGTCGAAGGCCAACATTTTTAATTTGGGGGGCAGAGGGGACCTCAGCGAACAAACACAAATCTGTGAAGTTCGTGGTGTGGATTTCAGTACCACCCATTTTCATCAATTGCTTTTGTATTTTGTCCAACTATTCTTTCAGCTACTCTGACTCTTGCGATACAAGGGCTGATTTCTCGGCCATTGGTTGGACTTCACTCTGGGCCACTAAGGGGTGGGCAGTTATGGGAGGAGGGTTAAGGTTGGTCAAACCCCCAGCATAGGCTCCACTATTCCTAATCTCATCCTCCTCATACTGATGGTCGGTATAGTGTGCAGCGAGGGTGGGATTCTCCTGTTGGTGTTGCATGGGTTGGATGGGAATGGCATGAGTGGGGGCTGAGTGAGACCATTGGATGTGGGGGAAGTGTTGTGGGGTGATGGGGTGAGTGGTAGTTTGGTTTTGGGGTGGGACCTGATGGGTCCATTGGACATGGGGGAAGGTTTGGAGATGGCCTTGGGGTGTGGGGCCTTTTGAAAATTGGGTTTGAGGTATGGTTTTTGTTTGACTCGAGTGTGAAGGTTGGGGGTGGGTAAAATTTTGGGGGTATTGTGGGGGGTATTGGTGCAGGGTTTCAAGGTATTGGGCTTGGGTTTGGGCAATGAAGCCTTGGGAGGGTTGGGCCATGAAGCCTTGGTCATTATAGGTTTGGGCCATGGTCCATTGATGGATTTGGGCCATGGGCCCTTGATGGGTTTGGGTCATGGCCCCTTGGTGGGTTTGGCCCATTGGGCCTTGAAACAAGTGGAGAGTGGAGGTTTGGACCATGGGGCCATGAGGCATGTGGGAAATGGTGGTTTAGGCCTTGGGGCCATGAGGCATGTGGGAAATGGGGGTTTAGGCCATGGGGCCTTGAGACAAGTGGAGAATGGAGGTTTGGATGGTGTGGATTATGGGGGTTTGATGGGGGTCATGGGGGAGTGAGGCATGGACATTGGCTAGGGTGTGAGATGGGTTCATGGACATGGGGTGTGGAGGAAAGGAGGCATTTTGGGAAGCCTTTCACATGGAGTAGGCTTGGAACATCTCCTCCATCATGGTCATGGAAGGAGGGTCAGATGGAGATGGTGGGTTTAAGGGGTGATGGGGTATAGATGGGATGAATGCGGAAGATAAATTGGGCATGGCCCCGGTAAAATTGGGCATGACCCGGGTAAGTGATGGAATATGGGGTGGATTAGAGGGATGAGGGGACGTATTGGGTATGTCTTGGGATGATGGGGGGTATGGTGTGGAGGGGTGAGAAAACTGGGCATGGCCCTAGTAAAAATGGGCATGACCCGGGTAGATGGGAGAATTTGTGGGGGGCTGGATAAAGCGAAAGTGGTATATGTGAATGTGGGTGCATCGGGCCTATAAGGGGAAGATGGGAAATGGGGCATGGATGTGGATGGGGAATGGGGAATATGTAGGATTTGGCATGAAAGTGGATGGAATGTGGGATGGGTTTGGCATGGATATGGGATGGAAAATGGGCATGGTTTGAGCAAAGGATGGAGAGTGAGGGGTTTGGTTTTCGATGTTTTGGAAAGTTGTGGTTGGAAAAATGGGGGCACTAAAGGACCCGGTAATTGTAAAGGGTGATTGGGTGAGGGGGATGGTGGAAAAAACTTCTCCCGAATGGGAGTGGGTTGGAGATTGTGGCAGGGATGAATCGGGATCGGCATAAACCGGGTCCACAGCCCACGACATGTCTCGGTGTTAGGTTGGGTATGGGTGCCTTGGATAAGGCCCAAAAATTTTCCTCCTTCTTCCCCTGCGGGATGATGGAGGGCAAGATGATGCCGTTGTGCTGGCACCACAAGAACTCTATTTTTTAGGTTTTTTTATTTTTAATTTTTTTGGAAAGAATTTTTTTGTAAAACAAAGGTTTCGAGGCCTTGGAATTTCCTTCTCGGGTGGCTTTCATATCCTAATTCAGGACCCGTGGCGACGATTTCGACGCGCTTCAAAAGAATCAAAGGAAGACCTTTGATCTATTGAAGGCACGAAAATTGAGGCGGACAACCCAATCCCCTGAAATGAGCCAAAAAGAAGCTGCCTTCCTTTGACTGGTGAGGGTGTATTGGGTGTCGAAGATGGCGGGGCCTAATCAGAGGTACTAAACACACTAATTGGGGGACTCGGGAGGTGAAAAAGGCCACAGATCCGGGCAGCTGTGATGAGTGGTGAAAAATGCCACTTTTTATACTTTTAAACTTGGCTTTTGGTGGGACCTAGAGTGTTTAATAATTGCTTTTAAGTGTGTTTTGCAATCAGGGATGAAATAAAGCATAGTGCAAAAATCTAATTAATAAGTACCACAAAGATCAGAAATAGAGCCATTCATTGGGGCTGAAACAGGTGAAGCCCATGATCTGAAAGAGAGCTGCTGTTGTTGGAGTAAATAACATAACAAAGAACCCAAGTCCCAACACTTTCAAGTTCCAAACTGTCAATAATAAAAAAGCTTCAGCTTGGTGCACATTGAGCAAAATAGTTGCAGCATGGGCACATTAATGCAACCATGTGATTTACCATCTCCAGCTGATGCACCCATGAAGGCATGCATTGATTCAAGCAGCCTAACATGTTGTTGCAATGAACCTGAGCTGTGTACCTGTATTGTCAAATGGATGATAAAGCAGAAGTGTGCATCTAGTGAGTGTTGAAGCTGAGTTGTACACAATTCAAGCAGATCAGCTTACCACTCCAACCTGTCGAACTCCTCCAAACCTGCATGCATTGAACCTATCGAATGGAGTTGTTACAACCTATCGAGCTGTTCTTTGCAGAGCTATCAAACCTATCGAGCAGTCCTTAAAGGCAGTAATGATGAACCTATCGAATGGTTCATGTGGTTGCAACTCATCCTATCGATTTGAACTTCAGCTCCTGTCGAGTTCTGCTGTACTTAAAGCCTTCAACCTAACGAATGGTTTTTGTAGCGCAGTCATTGCACCTATCAAAGGCTCCATTAATTAAACATGTCGATAGGTTCTTAATTTAAACCCAACCTATCGAGTTATGCTGCACTCAAAGCTTGTGATCCTATAGAGCCTTTCCTGCACCAACCTGTCGATGGCTTAAAGCAAGTGCAACCTATTCCCCCTCAACCTATCGAAGAGCAGCAGGCCATCCTCTCAACCTGTCGAATGCTTTAGGAACTCAGCAGCTTGAACCAATCGAATGGTTCACTTCTGCAATCTGCCAACCACTACCTTTAATCTATCAAATGCTTAAAGAATGTAGCAGCAATCTAAACTATCGAATGGATATTGCCTTTTGCAATCTAACCTATCGAGTTCTTCAAGGTTGCAGTGAACCTATCGGCTGGTTCTTTAGCAAACGATTATCCTATCGAATGTTGAAGCTGTACCTATCAAATGCTCCATTTATTAAACCTGTTGTAGAACCTATCGACTGAGTAGCTTATATTTCTGCAGCAGCTGCATCAGCAAATATCAGTGGCCGACAGGGGCATTTTTGAGAGCTGCAAGAACACATCAGCTGGGCACAAAACTCTGCACATGGGACAGCAGTCCACATGTAATTTTCCTTGGCCGAAATGAAGACACCTCAGCTGTGCATTACAGAACTGAGTCCACTGCTCTCTGATTGGCTGAAATACAATTCACTTGGATCAAGTCTCTTCTGATTGGCTGCAATCCAAAGCACACGGATCACTGCAAATGTATAAATAGAACTCCTTTCTGCTATTTTTCTTCAGCAAGGAATGTAGGAATAAAGGAATAGCTTGAGTTCTCCTTAGCTCATTTAGGTTTAGTTTTAGGTTTTATTTTCCCCTTTTCTCTTCCCCCTTCTCTCTTTAATCCAGCCTGTTGGATTAGATCTAGGTAGCAGCTCAAATCTGTTTTGTAATTGTAATTTGGCATAAAGGTCCTGTGGATTGATGCACAGACTACAGATCTGAGGACAAGGTCATTGTAAGTAATTTTGATTCAATTGTCAGAATATCCTTAAGACTTCTGATTTATTGCCCACCTTCTTATTTGAAGAATGTGATCAAAAGACTAGTAACATATCTGACCTCTTTCAAAAAGCATAAGTAACTCCCGATTCTCATTCCCCTTCCTCGCCATTGGAGGAGACGTTAGAGCACGAAAAATGAAGATGCTAGGTTCAATTAAAACTTACCATTCTTACTTTAGCAGGTTGCTTTCAAGACATATATATACAAAAAATCGAGTGAGAACAATACGACGAATGAACCAGCCAATGAGCTAAGGGAAGAATAAGCAGGCCATGAGGACATTTCTGATAACTCTACTAGAAATGTATAAGCAAGCTACGAGGGCATCCCTGGTGTCCTAATACTACTAAATGTCGTCGTAAGGTGGCTGGAGGAGGATAAACTCCTGCTAACCATAGAATGTGAGACTTTGATGGTACCAAAACATGGCGAAGAGCTTAATTAGACACCCCATACTGATCGCTATCAATTATGTATATATTTTATATTAATTTCAAGTCTTAACCTATTGCAAGCGCATAATGGAAATTATAGTACTAGCATAGGATCGTTCTCACGAGGAAGTTTGTTATCTAATTATTTCTTTATTTTTATCTCTTATTTAAATCCTAATTTAAAAAACTTCTATTTATCTTTAAGATCTAATCTACTGGAGAAATATGAATAAAAGAATGGTTTTTAATCTAAAGTATATAAAATAAATCCTAATCCTCCTCTTCAGATTAAGGTCGTCAATCTTAATCTTCAACTGTCAGATATTTATAAAAATAAATAGTACCGTTATACCATATTTCTAGTCTCCTAGCATTGGTCGTCAATCAATTCTAAGATCCTATCAATACAGATTTAATCTAATCAACAACTTCCTAAAATCTTGGCATCAATCAAACCTTAGAAAATTGAAGATGAAAAAGTAAAAATCGTTACACCAATCTGCAAATTCTAACTTGAGTTGTCAATTCAAATCAAAACTTAGAGATGTTTACAAAAAAAATAAAATCTAAACTAAAAAGCTAAGTAAAATATATCCTTCACCCCTCAGCCGTATTTTTCAATTGCTCCTGAGAAACTACAGATATCTACACTAATCTTCAGCACTCAATTACAGTCGTCAATTGCTCTTAAGAAACCTTTAATATCGAATCTATTCTAACTATGTTACACTACTTTGATCGGAAGAAAATCCAACCTCAGGCGTCAATTGATGCTAAAATTCTATGATGGTTTATTCCTATGCTGAGCTCTCTTATTTATAGATCATAAGGAGTCGGTTTACAAAGAAACTACTAAAAGAAAAGTGTCCTAACATAACTCTAATTCCTAATTTTATTCTTGCTTTCCTTAGTTGATGCGCTTCTAGAGTGTTCTCTAATTTTCAGCAACAGAGTCCTTCGGAGTACATCTTTATCAATCTTCTCAGATCCGTGGTTCACCAAACTTCTAATGTTAGAGATCTTCTTATTCAGTACATGGCGGTGACAATTCTTACTCACGTGATCAGCAGCAATAGCAGATAGCAGCGGGAAATCTTTTATAATCACAATCGTAAATAACAATTTTTTCTATTATAGCTTCTTTCTAGAAAATCGTAAATCATGATATTCTACTTTTTCATAGCTTTCATACTGGACAATTAACGAACGATCACTTTTTCTTCTGTATCATCTTTACTCTTTTGTCGCTTCTGAAGAATCGTTTCTTTTTATTAAAGAATCGTAAATTATAATTTCTAATTCCTTCTATTTACTTCCTACTTCAGCAATAGCGCAAAATCGTCAAATACGATTTCTCAGGTTTCTTCTATTTGTGAATCGTCTGTAACGCTCAATCGTCTTTTTACTATTTTTTTAGTTTATTTTGATAAAGATTAACACTTAGGCTCTCTTTTACTGTTTAGCTTTAATATCTGCACATCAATAACTCATTAGTACCAAATTAAAGCCTAACATCACTAAATTAAGAGTAATAAAATGGTTAATTATATGACTGATCACACCCCCAAACTTAAGTTTTGCTAGGCCCTAGCAAACAAGGAAATATGAAATATTAAGACTATGAATTTAAATGCCACTTTCGTAGAGAGCACGATTGCATTTAGCAGATGAGGAGTTATAGTCTCTTGAAGGTTTTCAATGAAGTTACCTACAAACTTCAAATATTTTTAGGTTTTTCAAAAAAAATGTCAAATTTTATTTTTATATACTAAATACTCAGTCAATCGTTATATGTTCATTATTTCTCAAAAAATTTCAAATCTTTTATCCTTAACATTATCCTATATCAGAACTCAATAAGTTCAATTCGGTATAGCGTGGAGTGTGTGCATATCAATAAAAAGTTTATTCATCATAGATTTTTCTAAACTGCAATTTTTAAAAAATATTTTCATCCAAATTCTCACTTATTGGCATACTTTAAAAAATAATTGAACTTTTAGGTTCTCACAATATTGTAGATATATATATGTAAAAATTTGATAATTACTAAGTAGATAAATCTCATGGAAAGGATAATTAATTCTATTCATATAACTTATCTATTTATTCATAGTATCTATTTCATATATCTCTACTAGACTGATATTTTTGTAAATCGTATATCTCAAAGGTCTTTCCTTCGGCTTGTAATAGGGCTTTGAATTTTCAGAAGGTTTCAAAGAAAAAGGTAGAGAGGATTCAAAGTTATTTATGAGTATTAGCTCTTCCTTCTCTTCTTTTTCTATATTTTTCCGCTTCAGTAAGTATCCTTATTTTAGATAACTTCTTCCCATGTCTTTTCTTTTGTAAATCCCATTTTCTTTTTTGTTTGGAAGCTTTTTGCTTCTCTTTTTCTTTCACGGAACGTCTTTTACGATATCTTCTATTTCTTTCCCATATTTTCATACAATTGTATTTCTTTTTCAGTTGTACCTTTTTCAATAGATCTTTTATCGGTTAAGCATATACTTCCTTCACTCCCTCTTCTCCTCTTCTTTTATATTATAAACTCTCAGAAATTGTAAGGGTCAAAGGTAGAAAGCTTTGGTTAGTACATATGATTAAAGGTTTATAAAATTTCGGTATAAAGAAATTTAGTTTTAGGCTTCTAATATGGGTTCAAAGGATAAACTGTTATGGGATTTTTAGCTTTTTGGCTCTGGTTGAACAAAAGATGGCCTTTGGTCATTTTCACGAATTACTAATATAGATGTCTTATTACTTTAATATAATTAATAGATAATTCTAAACAAATAAATCATATTTATAGAATATCTTGATTCTAAGTTCAGCATTATGAGATTTCAGATAGTAGAGAAGTTCAAGGAAAATTTAGCATGAATAAAAACAGTCTCTCTTTCTCAGAATAAAAGAGGAAATAGGCTCTATAGTTCACTGGTTATATAATTTTGAAACTATCATCTTAAATATTTGCAGTTCAGATCAATCGTATAGTTTCAAATATTCATCTGATACAGTGTTCTAGAGATGCTTAACTTTGAATTGTAACTATTTTTATTTTGATTTTTGAACTACTACTATGATGGATTGCTAAGAATTTCGGATTTTATTTTTTTTCTATCATAATTTACATACAATGATTAAATTTCTTACTAAATTTTTTAAAAATTTATGAAAAAGTTAAAAAAAACTACTATTGAAAAAGTAAACAAAACGACTATACTAATATCCAATGTATCCCCCCCAAACTTGAATCGGACAATGCCCTCACTGTGCAAAACAGGGGACATACAGAAAAAATATTACCTTATTTTACTACTAAGTAATCGGGTTTATAATCTGTAATAAAAAAAAATAAAAAATCGTCCCCCCAAACTTGGGAGAAAAATACTTCCAATTTTATAGACTAGAAAGTTAGATGTTAGTGACAAAATTAAAAATAACAAATAAAAAGAAAGAAAATTTTCATATATATATGAACTAATTACAGAAATATGGCAGGAAAACTATTTTCATAAAAAGATATCCTAGGAAAAATCTAGACACGCACTAAATTAAGGCACTGGCAGCAACGTCCGAGATAAGGATTTTGTCTTCGATAAAGATCGGTCCTTGGCTTCTAACTACTTTCAATCAGAGTCTCATATCCCTTCCCACCAAAGGCATATCCATGCCTTTCCAGGAACGCCTCCTCAAAAGATGCAAAACACTTCTCTATGCCCTTTTTATCTTGCATCCCCAAAAAGGAGCATCTCGCATCCCTTCTGATATATCTTTTTCCTATACCGCTCCCTTGCGAAGACTATGTGAAGGGAATGTAGCGCAAGCGAAGGAAAAAGATAAGCAATGGAGAAGGGTGGTGAGGGACGACTCAACCCACCATCATCACATGGGAGTTTGTATTTAGTGTGGGTTGTAATGGTATAAGGGTTAGGAAGTAGGGGAATATGGTTTCTTGGTATATAGTTTCGAATTTAGGTTAGGTTTAGGGTAAAGTGTATTTTCGGTGGACGATTCAACATCTCGGAGAGATTTCCGTTGCTTCAAATCTTTTACTTTTTTTTTCTGTAGCCAGGAGCTCAACTCTATATATTTTGAGAATTCTATCAAGTTGTTTACTTGAATCGCTATGGTTATGTTCTTCCGTCCTGGGGGGTGGGATTTTTTTGGAGGAAGAAGAAAGGTTATGGGATGGCTTTGGTTAATGGGTGGGTATCGATTTATAGGGAAGAGGCTTGGTTTTGAACCGTCACTTCAATTTAAATGTCGATGTGTAGGTTTCTAGGTTAGGGTAGTTGAGAAGTGGTAGTCTTGAATGCACTTCTTATTTGTTTCCCTTTCATATTTAAATGGGTTCTACTCCCAAGGTAATCTATGAGATCTATCACTGGAGTTGCCTGTTCCCTAGAATTATCATTTGTAATTCTATAGGACAAAAGTGAGACTCATTGACGCTTCAAATCGTACTCACTACGATTTGACTCTATGAATCACTCTTAGATCGTAAATCCATACACTTTTAAGTGATTAAGACCTAAAAGAGACGTTTACGATTGTCTGGACGTTTACATACCGTAGATCGTAGAATACTCTTTTTCTAATATTATCTACATATATTACAAATAATTGCTACGGGTGAGTGATAGCGGGATGATTTCTAGAGGGAATTAATTAAAAATAGAGGGAGTTGATGTGCCTCCCAAAAATATGTCCTCTAGACTTACCAATTGCATGAAATGGTAGTGCGTTACTTTCTCTATAGAAAGGCAATGGCTACTCAAACTGAGTTTCTAATCTTTCGACAGATTGCCCAAAATGATTAAGTAACTGTATCTCGATACGACTCTGTTGCATCCAGCTGTAAGCTATTTGCATCAGAGTATCCTCTGTAGCAGTGTGGTAATGGGCCTCTATGTGGTGAGAAGGAATAGAAGGAAGTCGGGAGATCGAATGAGTTGGGCCATGGTTAGGACCACAGACTTCTCCTTGTTCAGATGTTGGGTACAATTTTATACCCATCAGAGATTGAATTTTTGTGTTCGAAATTTGTAATTTTGGAAAGCAATTCATCATTGACTTTAATTTGTAAAGTCTTTCTTGCTTAGGAAGCATACTTGTTGAAGTCTCCGAGTCAATCTCACCCGGTGCGTGGTATTGCACCAGTTCTTCGCTAAGGGTCTCAAAGAGTTCCCAAGCTTCTTCTGCTGTTAAATTGTAAAATATAT
Organism: Chloranthus sessilifolius; assembly: GCA_021018995.1. NCBI lineage: Eukaryota > Viridiplantae > Streptophyta > Magnoliopsida > Chloranthales > Chloranthaceae > Chloranthus > Chloranthus sessilifolius. Next base: position 24,574,765 of record CM037595.1, read on the forward strand.
CACCACAGGCTACATCAATCATATGCCGGTTTGCATCATTAAGGCTTTCATAAAAAGTGAGCATCTGTTGCGTGCGCGGAATCATATGGTGAGGGCACTTGCGCAGAAGATCCTTGAGACGGTTCCAATATTCCTGCAGAGATTCATCCAGGATTTGATGGAATGTTAAGATTAGGTGCCAAATTTCATTCGTTCTGCTAATTGGAAAAAATTTCATAAGGAACATGCGTTCCAATTCTTCCCAATTGGCTATCGAATTATGGGGCAAGGCGTTTATCCACTACTTTGCTTCATCTCTTAGGGAATATGCAAACAGCCTCAATTGAGTAGATTCTTCTATCAAGGTCTTAATTCAAATGACAGTGCATGCTTTCATGAACTTATGTAAATGCAAATAGGGATCTTCATCCATTAGACCGTGAAAGGTCAGAAATATTTGAAGTGTATTGGGCGTAATTTCAAAAATCCTATAACCGGTAGTGGGGGTTTGAATACATGGTGGCAATGTAAGAGGTCAATGCATAGTATTCTCCCATGGTCTTAGTCATATTCTACCTGTTACCCGCCATAATGAATTGTTTTAATAACAGGACAATTTTGGTTAGAACAGTTATTGTATATTTTTTTGATTTCAATATTTTTTACTTTTTATATATTTTAGCACGCAGGGAGGGAAACAAATCTAGGCTTCGAAATTCCGTGGCCGACAGAAGTTGGAAACTTTTAATTCACTGCTTCGAATAAACCTGCAAAAGATTGAGAAGAGATCAAAGAAAAATAAAAATATAAAGAAATATAAAAAGAGAAAGATAAATATTAGTTTCTAAAAGAATAAAAGTATTAGATAAAAATTTGAGATAAAGATAAATTCCGCTTCCCCGCCAGCGGCGCCAAAAACTTGATCGCTATCGATTATGTATATATTTTATGTTAATTTCAAGTCTTAACCTATTATAAGTACACAATGAAAATTATAGTACTAGCATAGGATCATTCCCACAAGGAAATTTATTATCTAATTATTTCTTTATTTCTATCTCTTATTTAAATCTTTATTTTTAAAACTTTTAGTTATCTTTAAGATCTAATCTACTGGAGAAATATGAATAAAAGAACGGTTTTTAATCTAAAGTGCATAAAATAAATCCTAATCCTCCTTCAGATTAAGGTTGCCAATCTTAATCTTCAGCTTTCGGATATTTATAAAATTAAATAATACCGTTATACCATATTTCTAGTCTCTTAGCATTGGACGTCAATCAAGTTTAAGATCCTATCAATACAGATTTAATCTAATCAATAACTTCCTAAAATCTGAGCGTCAATCAAACCTTAGAAAATTGAAGATGGAAAAGTAAAAACCGTTACACTAATCTGTAAATTCTAACCTGAGTCGTCAATTCAAATCAAAACTTGGAAATGTTTATAAAGCAAATAAAATCTAAACTGAAAAGTAAAGTAAAATATATCCTTCAACTATCAGCCACAGTCGTCAATTGCTCATAAGAAACTATAGATATCTACACTAATCTTCAACACTCAATTGCAGTCGTCAATTCCTCTTGAGAAACCTCTTATATCTAATCTATTCAAATTATGTTACACTACTTTGATCGGAAGAAAATCCAACCTCAGGCGTTAATTGATGCTGAAATTCTTCGATGGTTTATTCCTATGCCGAGCTCTCTTATTTATAGATCATAAGGAGTCGGTTTACAAAGAAATTACTAAAATAAAAGTGTCCTAATATAACTCTAATTCCTAATTTTATTCTTCCTTGGTTTCTTTAGTTGATGCGCTTCTAGAGTGTTCTCTAATTTTCAGCAGCAGAGTCCTTCGGAGTACATCTTCATCAATCTTCTCAAATCCGTGGTTCACCAAACTTCTAATTTTAGAGATCTTATTCAGTACATGGCAGTGATAATTCTTACTCACGGGGCCAGTAGCAACAGATAGCAGCGGGAAGGATTTTATAATCACAATCATAAATAACGATTTATTCTATTATAGCTTATTTCTGGAAAATCGTAAATCACAATTTTCTACTTTTCTTTCATACTGGACAATTAACGAACGATCACTTTTTCTTCTGTATCGTCTTTACTCTTTTGTCGCTTCTGAAGAATCGTCTTTTTTTTTTTAAACGATCGCAAATTACGACTTCTCATTCCTTTTATTTACTTCCTACTTCAGCAGGAGCACACAATCGTCAAATACGATTTCTTAGTTTTCTTCTATTTGCGAATCGTCTATGAGGCTCAATCATCTTTTTACTGCTTTTTTAGTTCATTTTGACAAAGATTAACACTTAGGCTCTCTTTGACTGTTTAGCTTTAATATCTGCACATTAGTAACTCATTAGTAGCAAACTAAAGCCTAGCATCACTAAGCTAAGGGTGATAAATTGGTAAATTATGTGACTGATCACATACCCACTCTGAGAAAAAGACTATTACTCATTTCTTTTAGAAAGCATCATATACAAACTATTCCCCCACATTACTGACCCTTACCCCTCTTCCACTTTTTTTGTTTTTTCGAACGATAAATCAGAAGCCTCTTGGATATTTCTAGAAGTGAAACTGAAAATCAATGAAGGGCGACAATGTAATCACCTACTATGCATACCGCACTCCTCCAGAATAATGATTACGAGATAGGATGATCACCGCCCAAGGTAGATCCCTGATATACAGCTGATGTAACCGCAAAAAAAAAACAACTCCCCTAGTACGATGATGGTATCAACAGATGTTTCTTCAAAACTAACTCACCAAACACGCATGGCTCCCTGTAGACCCAAAGTACTTATCGAAAACCCAGAAAAGCTCTATTGCACCTCGACACTGGGGCATTTTTTTTAGAATCACATTAAAGGCTCTTGCTTGCCTACAAAGAAGATGTGGGACGACGAAGTTATCACTCAAGGAATGCTATCGAAGATACAACACTGCCAATTATGCTACGCTCCTACACTGGGGCATTTTCTTATTTTATTTCAGTTATTTGCTTTCCTTTTTGCATTATTTTTCTTTTCCTTTGTAATAGTATAAAAGAAAAAAAAAAAAAAAAAAAAAAAGGAGAGACAAAACTTATATCTTTCACTACCAGACCCTGGTCTAAGATACCTCCCCCCTTGACAACCAGCAAGGGAAAAAATAAAATTACTAACAGCCTTACTCTTCATGTGCAGATGCAAAATGGCCTTCAACTATCACCGGAACGATTTAAGCAACCTCCAGGCTCTAATGACAACTGACAGCGCCAAGGGCAAACAGATAAAGTACGAGAGGTAACACAAAAGGAAAAGCTAAATCAGGTACATCTAAACCAAAAATATATCTCCATATATATATATATATATCAAAATCTTTTTTCACATTTGTCACCGGGGGCATACCCCCTGTATGTACAACGAACAAAAAATATATATAACTACTCCTTGCGCCGCCTCTGGGATGGTCGGTCGCCACTATCTCCAGTGTCGTCGGCTCGAAGATCAGGAGTCTGGTCCTCCGAAAAGCGCAAGCCCAGCACCGAGAGTCGGTGGACAATCCCGAAAATGAGGAGGCCCCACAACGGAACCCCCCTCACTCGCCTGACTAGCGGTCCATCTCAACCAAGAGTGAGAAGGACACCCAGCAAGTAACTCCTGAATAACAGAGTCCTCGCGGACATAATCCCTGACACGCTCATGCGTCGTACGACGAGGCTGGCCGGCCTGGGAGCCTGTGGCCACCAACCCCGACCTGGCGAGCTGACCAACCATCCCACGCACTCCTCGCTCACTCCTCACCAAACGGTATTGTAGCCGATCTATCGTTGCCTACATCTCTGCTCGCATCGTCCGACCCGCCGCCTCCAACTCTTCTGTCTGAGTCCCTTGCACAACAATCATATCTATCAACAGGTCCTCATGACTCTGTGTATCACCAAGGACCTACCTCGCCCCCAAAGTAACACGTGCTCGTGCTACCTCCAAACGTGACTCCTCAACTTGACGAGCCTCTACGACCATGCCAAGTTAAGAAACCAATATATTCGCAGAGGAAGGAAAAGTTGAAGAAGACAGAAGCGCACCAGATCCGCCCTCTCCCGAAGGAGGTGCTCAACAGTTGCGGCAGTCACTGGGTCAGTCGGTGCCACTGAAGGAACACCAAACGTGGACGGCTGCAACATGAACAAATAAATATATCAGATAGCACTACGCCTTAAAAATGATGATGAATAAACTATAAACGCACCAACTAAAACACACTTGGGAAGGAGCAGGAGTAGAATCCTGAGGGGGAGCCTCGGGAGCAGAGTTAGGCACGACCTGCACAAGAGCCAAACAAACCAACACAAGACATGTCAGAATAAAATAAATGGAGCAATCTGAGCTAAACAACGTCAAACCAAAAAGCTATACCTGACTCTCTGGGCACAAGGAAAAGGTCGTTGCCTCCCTCGATTGGAGATCCTCAGCAACCTGACGCTGAAATGCCGCACAATGTTAGTTAAATATTAAGCGAAGAAAAACACAGCACATAACCTCAACAAACTACTAAACCATATAAAGCCAGATAACTCAGGAAATTGAACAAACTCACCCAATGCTCTAGCTCGGCCCAAAGCTGAGTCGTCGTCGGATCCTCCCGACTGGAAGAGGCAGCTGAAGATGGATTGAACGTGCGAGCAGAAGCCCCAGCGGCAGAAAGTTCCACCCTCTGTAAATATTAACAAACACATCAGACCTAATAGAAATCAACAAAATACTAATAATTTATAAAGCAAGACAAATACCCACCAATCGATCAACCTCAAAACGTAGACTGGCCTCTACGTCTCTGCCAGCCTGCTGCTGACTGCGTAGCAACTCCACCATCGCCGCCTAACAGGCGACCTCAACCTCCCTCTTAGTCTGACAAAAAAGGGAGCAAGACTAAGCAATTATATCAAGACAACCAGAAACTGAGTCAACATAATATAAATAACTAGCTGAATAAATTGACTCACCAGAAATCATCGAGCCTCTGCTAGCTGAACTCTCAGCTCATCCTCCGCTACTCTAGCTTGAGCGATCAAGGTAGTCAGGAAGCGCATCATCTCCACATCAGGTTGAGGAGCACACCCCGTCTGCTCCATTGTCCTATGAAGGGCGTCTAACACTCCGCGCACACCCCCGGTCAGATGGCCCTGCTCTAGTCCAGCCACTCTCTCCCTCAACGCCAACACCGACTCAGGACTACTGATGGCAAAAGAGCCACTCCCATGGAAGGGACGAGTGAAGATTCGGCCACCACCCAAGGCCCCGAACCATCTCAGGAACTCTCGGGCGTTCACCTTGTCGTGTGCCCCCATCCCCCTAGTCCCCCCAGCTCTGAAATCATCCATCTGAATCGCAATCCGTCTTGCGAAGTCCCAACCAAGGGGACCAGTCATCCTCCTCGCCACCCTGTGGCGAATCTTCGGAGGGACTCCCTGAGGGAGCCCCAACTGACGTGTAGGTGGATCTGCTCCACCTTCTCAAAGCAATGGACCCAGATGTCCACGTCAAAGAAGAGTCGACCAGATCGTATCACTAGCACATTGGCATCCTCCTCGGCCGCATATGGCCTCCAAATCACCTACTGCCAAATAAGCAATCCAGCCCATTAGAAAAACTTTAAGACCTAAAGCTCAAGATCAAAATAGAGAAAAGCACACACGATGACATATACCTGCCTTGCATGCATATCCTCGAAAAGACCACGTGCAGTCTGGAGATCCAAAGACCAGCGGCGACTCCCCAACGCTATCCTCCATACATGCATCCGCGGGAATGTAAAATCAACCTTCGTCGGGACCCGTGGGTGAAGAAAAGTGAAGTGATTGTATGCCCAAAACTAAAAGAACATAGAGAAAGCCCCAACAATCACTACGATGAGATCAAAGGTAACTAATACACCATAACACTAACAATTAATTAAAACTCACCTGGAGAAAAGGAAGGAAGCCTCCAATCGTCGCGAAACCTCACCTCGAACAAAAAAGTTGCTCGTAGATATGCTCCAACGCGACAGCACCCCAAGCATAAGTAGGGACCCAGTTCAGATCCCAAAGAAGTCTCAAAAACAACCCGGTAACACACCCCCGAGTTAAAGAATAAAAAAGCACTGCACCAAAGAAGTGCATCAAAAACACCCGAAGCACTCTATCTGCCACTAATCCCGGCTCAACCACAGGCTCCCGATAGGCCATCAACGCGCAGCGTGCCTCGAATGGTGCCCTTGGCTCTGAATGGCACCTCAGAGAAATGAACCCACTAGCAAACGTATCAAAGAACCACGTGACTCAGACTATCCCTGGCCCCGAGCCACTGGACCGATATGTGACACCAAGAATCACCTTGCATACCCCCAAATAATCCCCGGCCATCTGCCCCATAATCGGCTCCCCCTCGAATCGAAGCCTAGTAATGTAGACCCAGTCCTCTGGGGTCGACAGCAACAACCCCACTGGGAAAAGCAGCGCCTGCTGCGCCTCCCTCCACCTCTTCAGAATTGCCATGATCAGACTACAGTCAACCCGAAATGGCTCCAACTCTAAGATCAGCTCGAAGCTGAAAGACGCCAACCGCACCGACTGGAACTTAGGCAAAGCACGATACCACGTATGAGACTCGGACTATGCCAAGCTGAGGGCCAGTTGCGGAGGCTCCTACCAAACGATAAAGCAAAGAGAAAAGAAAGAGAGAAATAACATAAGACTAACACCTATGACTACACTAAGCGATAAAAATAGACCTAATCATGTGCCACTACGATAATGTATGATGAACATGCGAAACATGATAAAAAGTGTCACAATACAGTAACAGAGACATGACCTAGAACTAGATAAATCCTTATGCATGGAGGCACACACAACCAATAACGAATGTAGGTTCGACATAAATAAAAGGGTTTCCAAATCCTAGGAAGACTACGTTATAACCTTAATGCCTAAATAATAAAAGGAACTCTTGCTCACAGGTAGTCTCGTGCAAAGAACTCTTCCAATGGGATACGCCTCTCGCCCCGATCCTAAGCTCCCTCATCCCCAACACCCTCATCCGCGCCACCCTCTCCAATCTTAGATACCTCCTCCCTGACCACCATCTCATCACCCTTAGGCACCTCCTCTCTGACCATCACCCCAACATCCTCTTCCAAGGCACCAGCTCCTGCCCGAGCCTCAGAATTCTCACCTATCCTCCCATCATCAACCCCTCTAACTCGGAGGTGGTAAAGTCAGGTCTACTGCTATCCTCAGACTCCATCCTAGATGAAAGAATTTGAAAAACTGGAAAGAACGCAAGAAATAGCACACGAAACAGACAATCGGATCGTAAACTATCATGAAAACACGAAAATTAGAGCACAAGAAGATAAGAAAACGGAGAATCGAAGAAAAAAATGGATAGCGCGGGAAGAATGAGGACTTTCCGGATATATATAGAGTGCAGCTGAATCACGTGCCCTATTTAGGGCGCACAATTAAATCCCGCACCATACTCTTTGTGCTTAATCACCATTACACGCGTGCTTTAGTGCGCATAATCAAATTGTCGTCTGCTCAAAATAACCCGACGCCCCGGTTGCGCCCTTCCAATAGGACACATAGCTAGACTGTGCACCACATCAAAAGCGCATAAATCCCAAAGGTCACATGCACAGTGACCAGGTCCCATTCCAATCTCGTGTCCTATACAACACGAGTAATCGATTTATGCGACATCAAATGGGCGTGTAATACCCCTCTAAACCTCTGAAATGCGCTCGTCCACACGGACGCTAACGCGCAATGTAATTAAGCACCCTTTATGAAGCGCATAATTCCACAAGTGAAACACAAAAATATATGCCCAAAATAGTATATTAAAAGACTAAAATAAGGACATTTAAAACACTAGTTTACCAATCCAAGCTACACTCGTGCTAAGGAAAACCCAAGAATGCTTTAAACTTAGAAGATGTACACTCCGAAAACTAAAAAATGCCCCCCAACATTCCCAAAACAACCACTTAAACACCTAGGCCGAACCAAACTCAAACCAAACTGAAAGAAATAAATAATGATATGCTCAAGAGGACGAAGTAAGCCAAACCAAAAATTCACCAAGTATAAGCAACCATAAATGAAATAAAAAAAGATATTCGCTTCATAAATAAATAAAATCATTACAAAACACACTGAGGGCATACCCTCTAAATATACAGTAAAAAATAATCAATTCAAAATCAGCACCTTCAGGCCATGCCTGAATCCGGATTTATTCGAGGAAGAAGAGATCCTGTAGAGGCTCAGAGAAGAAGCACACCTTGAACGAATTCCAACAAGAATCCCATCTTCCCCTCCTGAGTTGGTAGGAAAGAAAGAGTGGCTCACAGAAAGCCGCCTAGAATTTGTGGGATCCACATATGGAAGCCTACCCTAGAAAGCATAACAAGGAGGGCTAACAAAAGGTCAATCCACAGAACCTACCAAGGAGCAATTGGTATAGGTCACGAGAACTCTGGCCAACTCTTTCCCTTGGTTTTCTTCCCGCCTTCTTCTTCTCTTTCATCTCTTCCCCTAGCATGGTAGCAATTCGATCACTACCTTGCATTCCCAATTCCATCCATTCTCAACAATAAACAAGAAATAATAATTACAATCTCCTTAGGGTTCAATACCCGGGATACAAAATAAAGAGGAACAAAAGACATTAATAAAATATCCCAAAATTCTAGCAAAATAAAAATGCTCCCAAGCTCTTTAACTTTCAATTTTCAATAAGATGCAAAATGACAAACCAAGCCCTTAGCCCCAATTTATAACTGCACCCCATGCACCACAAGACGACAAGTGCCACATTTCTGAGCACTCCCCCACTTGATTTAATCCAAACCAAACAAATGCCCCCCTAAAAGACCACAATCCATGACAAATATAGATCAACCAATCAATACAAGACACTTACCCCTCAAGAGACACAAATCCACCCTAAAAAAGATAGACCAATGGGATCAAAATACTTAACACTCATCTAGAAATCCTAAATCAAACTCCAAATTCACACATTTCTAACAAGCATTATCCTAAATCCAAACATAAGACCAGAAAAAATTTTAAAACTCTAAACATGAGACTCATGCTCTCATCATGAAAAAAATCGAAACTTTTCAAGCCTAAAGAAATCAAATAATGCCCATTCACCGAAAAGAACAAATACAATAAGCGTCTCTTTATTTAACAAAATTTTTACAAGTGTCATCGGAGGCATACCTCCTGAAGAATTACAACCCAAAACAAGAAATCGAAGAACCTAACATACAACCCAAAACAAAAATTAGAGACCCGAAATAGGCACAAAGCGAGGAGCAGCGTCCAATCGAAGGCTTCAGAAAAGGCGAGGTGGAGGATTGGTTGGGTAACACATCCCTCCACTTGTAACACCTCCTCTTCCGTCATCTTCACCTCCTCCGCCACCGCCCCCTCAACGCTGCCTTCACTGCTTCCTAAAAGGGATCGATGTGAAGGCTAACCTCCCCATTCCCAATACCGCCCATCCTCAGAGTTATGCCATCACCGAACACTACCTTAGGCCGAAGATCACGTGAAACCACAGACACCAAAAGAAACGACATCAGGACGGACGGTTGGATTGAACGATATCATAGAAACACGAATATCCAAATGCAAAGGAATCTGGAAAAGTAAAAAAAAATTGAGATGAAACCAAAGGATACAAAGAGAATGAAAACTTTCCTACTTATATAGAGTACGAACTCAATCGTGCGCCAGGATACTCGCATACAATTGAATCACGTGCTCAGGAACTCACACAGAATCTAAGTCATGTGCATTAATCAGTGCGTGCAATTAAATCCTTGCCAGTGTGAACGACACCACGCTCCAGTAACACACCCAAGACAGAACGTGTAATATCATTACACGCCCCACAACCTATGTGGAATATGAAAAGTCACCCCGCACAGCGACCTGATGACCCTTTAAATCACGCGCATTGAGTAGCATGCTGTGCGACCGTGGATTCTCGCAAACCCGTCGCGACGATGCGTTCGCCTAACGAATGAAAATGTAGAGTCGCCACCCAGAGCTTTTGGTGACTCGGGAAACCTTCAAATCGATATTTTGAGCACCGAAGTGCTAAATATGACTCTGATTTACCGGTCTTTGCCAAAGGCTCTAGGGTAGGGGCTTCGGTTATCGATCGGGAAGGGTTTAGGCACCCGATCAACCCGCACGTAGCGGTCTCTATCTATGGCCAAAATTAAAGAAAAATGGGCGGGGTTGCCCCTTGCCCGAAGGCAATACGGTCCTATCAAGCTTTGAGCCAAACCAAAAATTTGGCGGCGTAACGACTTGAATCCTTGGACGGAGGAAGCACCAAGAAGGTAGAGGAAGAGAGGGGTGAGCCGGAGCTCACGGGCCCTTGGTGCACCGTGGAAGATCTTCGCTTTGGCGTGCTTCTGATGGCTTAAATGGTATAGCAATGGACTCTAATGCAAAGATTTGATAAATAGGAAGTGTGGAGTGAAGCTAGGGAATAGATTTTGGCTAGAAGAAGGTGATCTCATGGTTGAAATGGAGTGGAATAGGTGATCTAAGCTTGCTAGAATTCTGGAAAATAAATGGCATTTTCTCTCACTAGGACTTTCTCTCTCTTAAGCTCTCTAATCAACCAAATTTTCAACCCTTTGGGAAGAGGGGGGCCTCTCTATTTATAGAGAAGGGATGGGTTAGGGGCTTAGTTAAGAGCTAATTGGTTTAGCAATTAGGTAATCCCCCATCTAAGGTTTTTTGGGTTTTCAAGGTCCTAGGGTTTTGGGAAACTGGTTTCAATGGCAGATGATGGGGTGAGACCATGGGTGACTTAAGGGTTGCCAATAAGCTCAAAGGGGATGCAACCAATCTCAAGACACCCACCTCAACCAAGGGGATGGTCAAAGGGTCAAACTAGATGGAGGAAATTGAGCTCGATGACGCATCGATGGCTAAGTTGGGCGATATATTATATACGCCTCATGATTTAGAACAAAGAAACTTCATCAAAAATAGGGGAGCCTTGGGAAGATGAAGCACGTGGTGGGTCCCACCTATACTGGGCATATATATTATATACGCCCGGCCAAATTTCCCCCAAAAAAGGCAGGCGTATATAATATATACCCCTGACCAATCTGGGGCCAAATTGGCTGGGCGTATGTAATATACACGCCTGAGTAAAAGTAATGATTTTATGTAGAACTTCAATCGGCCATAACTTTTGACTCGCAACTCCAAATTGGGTGATCTTTAGCTTGTTGGAAAGCTGGAGAAGTCCTCTTTCCAATGGTATATGGTTCATCCTTGATAATGGTCTATGTGAAATTCTATAGCTCTCATCCTGTCAACTGCTCAGAAGGGTTTAAGTTGGGTCTGGGAAGGGATCCTAGGGTTTAGGGGTACTTTCTAAGGGTTGGGGACTGTTTCTAAAGGGTTCAGGGTGATTCCTAAAGGTTTGGGTGAATTTCGAAGGGTTCATGGGGGGTGCCATCGGAAGCACAGGGGTACATCTCTCCCGCAGTATGGATTGATCGGGCCTTGGGCCGAATTTGGGTGTCTACAGATGCCCCTCTTTGGTATTTGATCACTAATGATCGGATGCCAAAGACAAAAGACATCTGAAGAGGTCCAAGGCGTGTTTGATGGGTCCGCCTGGTTCAACTCAATTCTCAAACATTCATGGTGATGGTGAGTGTACGTAAGCCCTCTCATTTCAGGATATCGTCCGTACCTCAAGGCTAACAGTCCCCAAGCGCATTCCGACATTACTGGGCACAACTGCGATGATCACAAAAAGTGTAAGCCCGCTAGCCGGGATATCGTCCACTTCCTGAGGGAAATTATAGATTTGTGATGTTGAGTGTTAATCTGAACCAGACAACTCCATGAAACTGGATGATCGATCTATGCTTCGAAATCGATGCAAAGCACACAAAGCGAAGGCCTTCAAACTGTGTCCAATCCTATGGGATATTGACAGCTCCATTGGATTGGCCACAGGTGCCCTTACCTAGGTAAGGCTCGGGGTCTTTGGGCGAACCCATCAACCTCGAGGTTGCTTTAGCATGATTTACCCGAGTGGAGCGAATATTGATGTCGCAACACCTCTTGGGAATGCATGCCCATTTTCAAAGTAATTTTTTTGTATTTTTTTCTTTTGTTTCGAGGCCTCTAAGCGGAGCTTAAGGACCTCTGACAACTTTATTCTTGCACACCTCTTTAAGTGGATCAAATGTCAGTTGATACGCTTTAAGAGTGCGTGCGCTCTGCCGGGGATAGGTGCACCTTGGGGATGTGCCCGTTCTTGTGGCGAGGTGCTCCTGATTCATATGAACCGGAATGCCCTAACTTAAGACAAAGCTAAAAAAGATCGGGCTAGAACCAAACATCCATCGAAAGAGATGGTTAATTCTAGCCTCCATCCCTAATGAAATCACATCTTACTAACTATGCACAGGTAGACACCCATCAGGGGCGATAAGCAGCAAATAGGCACGAACGGAAGCCTTGACCCTAAGGTACAATTTACGAGGACAAACGACCATCCTACGAATACCCAGACGTAAGTGCGTACATTCAATAGGGACATCGTGCCTATACAGGTTTTAAGCCTGTGTAAAAGGAAGTAAAAGGGAATGAGCCCTTTGGTCTGTATGTTCGCACATAGTTTGGTTGGTTGTAATTTCATTTTTGACGGGTCAGTTTCAACTGACAATAGACTTTTCGAATGGTCTAAAGTCGGGGGCACTCCTGGTCAACAGAGATCCGAAGGTGGATGACCAGAGCGAATGCTTGGAAGGTGGGGTCAACCTACTCAAGATTTTTACTAAGCAGCAACAGGTTGTTATTTCTTCTCCTCCTCTTTTTTTGTTGTTGTTTTTTTTCATGTCAGGTTGAGGCTCTGGGCATGCTCAAACTGCCTTCATTTCTATACGTATCCTTAGGCGAATCAACCTGCCATGTTGATCTACTTTAGGGGCATGTGCATTCTGGTGATGGGTCCTTGGTTTGCCTACCGGATCAGGCTCCGACTCCTGCTGGGGAAAATCTGGGCTAGGTGTATGTTCTCGGGAGTGACCGGTGATGGATGAGTTTTTTTGCCTGCCGGATCAGGTCTCGACTCCTGGGGGACGTGGTCTTGGTCTTTAAACAAATTAGACCCAAGCACCTTAGGAAAGTGGGTTCCTAATGACCGGGGATAAGCATGACCAGTATTTCGCTTGCCGGATCAGGCGCGGTGTCCCTGTATAAACGAGGTTCGAGAACTTTTGGGTGAACCCGATCATTCTGAATTGATTTAACACAGCTCTCAGAGTGGGGCAAACAGGAGTTGCGACGCTCTTTTGAGAACCAGCGTCGTATTTTTTATTTTTCTTTGTCTTTTTTTATTTTGTGGGCGCATTAGATGGGCGCCTACGGATCTGGATCCGTTTACTATAGCACGGTCCCTTTGGGCCAATCGAAGGAAACTCGAAGGGTCATTTGGGGATGCGTGCACCATGGCTGATGATATATGGGCTTCCAAGGGGGGGTCGGATCGGGGTCCATAGCATACAAGGGGGGTCGTTGGGCCTCAAAATCGAGACAGGAGGTCGGGCAGTTAAAAAACTGCCATTTTTGGTCGGGCGTATATAATATATGCGCCTGAACAAAATCTGGCGAAAAATGGTCGGGCGTATACATTACATACGCCTGTCTAAAATCTGGCAGTTACGAAACTGCTCGAGCCCGAGCACAAAAAGGGGGCCCTCTTTTCAAATTCTCTCCTCCTCGCTCCATTCTTCTTGAGTCCGGGACAACCCCCTTAGGGCTTTTTCATTTGATTTGGCTTGATTTCTATTACCGGCGGTCGCGGGTGTGGATCGAAAGGTGCTTGTTCTCCGCCGCCATTCGTTTTCCTCTCCCCTTGAAGGTAACCATTACCTTTTTCCTTTTGAATTTTTGATGATATTATCCCTTTCTCTTTCTTTTTTTTTTCTTCTCTTTTTTTTTGATGAAATGCTTTGTGATGCCCATATTTCCTTTTTCTGTTTTTTTGTTTTAGTTGTTTTTGTTTTGTTTTTTTTTTTTCTATATATACTAACCTAAAAGAAGAATGATGCCTATATTTGTACATACACATTTTTTGTTTTGGATTAATATGCACACCTTTTATTTTTGCTTTTTCTTTTTGGATTGGTACACGCATTTTTTTTGTTTTTAGGTTAATACACATACACACATATTATATTTTTTTGGATTAGTACACTCGCACATGGTTTTTTTTGTACACACACACCTCTCTTTTTCGGATTAGTACCTACACACACATGGGTTTTTTTTTGTTTTTAGTACACACACGCATCCCTTTTTTTGGATTGGTATATACATATGGTTTTTTTTTTTTTGTTTTTAGTACACTCACACCTCTTTTTTTTTGTTTGGATCAGTATATACACATGGTTTTTTTTTGGTTTTTAGTACACACACCTCTTTTTTTTTTTGGTTTGGATCAGTATACATTCACATGGTTTTTTTTTTTTTTAACACACACATACACCTCTTTCTTTTTTTTTGGTTTGGATCAGTATACATTCACACATGGATTTTTTTTTTGTTTTTAACACACACATACACCTCTTTTTTTATTTTGATCAGTATATACACATGGTTTTTTTTGGATTAGTGCATATATATACTTTTTTTGTTGGCAACCCTCTCATATGCCGATGCATCTTATATTTTCAAGATGTCTGGTGACGAAGGGCATAGTCAGCAAGAAGGGCCGGAGATGGCCTATGGCCCCCGTGGGGAACAGTTCATTGTGTCTCAGCGCTCCTCCCAGCCTTGGTATGAGATGCAAGGCGAGGCCGCATAGCCTCCTCTCGCCAAAGACACCCATATGTCCAACTTCAGGACCGTTGGTCAGGTAAACAGATGGGCCCCCTCCTCTTTTCCGCTTTTATTTTCCTTTGATGCCTTCATTATATCGCCTTGCCCCTATCTGATTGATGCCTTCTGTTTGCAGCCCCTGCCGCACATTATGTTCCGAGGTGGTTGGTTTGATCTCCAGTGTCTTGGGCTTTACCTTCCCCCAGTGGTGAAGGATCTACTCACTGCTGCCGGTTTTGAGGACTTCATTTCGTGCCCCGTCGTGAGGGCCGATACGGCCTATTTAAAGGCACTGATAGAGCATTTTCGCCCCGAGATGATGACATTCGACATGGCAGTGGCAGAGATGGCCTTCACACTGGCGGACTAGTCTATGATCACTGGGGTCCGTATCGAAGGGGTGCCCGTGGTACCTACCCGCACACCGGGTAGGGAGGAGGTGATTCAATTGATAGGGGCTTACCCGTCCTCATGGAATGTTCGGGGCTCTGAGGTCAAGCTATCCTGGCTGGTTGATCAGTTTGGGCCTCATGAGCTAATGGACCAGGGTCAACTTGACATGGATATTTATATCGAGCGCGTGCGCGCACTTATGTTGGCCTGTATCTCCTTGCTATTCCTCATGGGCAAGACTCTCCTCTCCAACACCAGTGGAGGGCGAGTCTCGTTGTCCCTGCTCAGCTTGATGGTAAACTGGGAGACCGTGCATCGATTCGATTGGGGCGGCGCGGGCTATGCCGTACTCATGTCCAGCATAAAGCGAGCCGTTCTTGGGGAGTCTAGCTCCATTGTGGGTTTCTGGCCTGCCATTGAGGTATTTTATCTTTTGGTTTTAGTTTGTCCAATTTTCTTTTATAGCATACCTGTCTTCATCTGCCTGCTTTCTCAGATCTGGGGGTACCTTCACTTCCATCCGGGTCGCCCTCTGCTTCAGTCTGAAATTGCCACATTCCCCCTCATGAGTAACTGGCACGTGGGTCGTCGTCGGGACGTGGGTATGAAACACTTGGAGTTAGGGTTGCGCTCTCAGTTCGACCTGTTGATCCCAGAGCAGGTAAACCAATTCCCTTTTTATAAATTTGATAGCTCGGTTCTTGTGTGCTAGGGGTTCTGACCAAATGTGTGTATCTCCTCCTTGTTTTCTCTTCTTTTGCAGGTCATCCTCGACCCTTACATAGGATCTCCCTTCTGGAACTTGGCCTCGGTGGGTCCTTCTCGCTTCTTGCTGCACCGGCACATCATCTTCCTCTACGGGTCCTGGACTAGGGCCTACTATCTAGGGGAGAGAGTGGTTCATCAGTATCGCCCTCTCTTCGCCGTGCCCCAAGCCCCTTCGGCCGATGTGTTGGCTCCAGAAGGTTCCATTGAGGAGCTTACTGCTCACTTTCTTCACCATGGGGTTCCTATCAATGACCTTCTCCTGCCCGGGGGATATCGGTCGTGGTATGATTCCCTGCCCTATCACTTCTTGCTGCCCCGCTTCATGCCTGGTGCTAACTTTTTAGCTTTTGGCGGGCTGCGATCTCAGGTAATGCCCCTTTTTTCTTTTGATTCAACAGCTTTCATGTGGTTACTTTGATTGACCTGTCACCTTTAATGATAAAATGTTTCTCTCTACAGTTTGAGCAGGGCGGCGACTCAGATGAGGGGGAAGAGGAGGCCGCTCCTTATGATGCTGCAGGTGCTGGACCCTCCGATCCTTCCGGGGCTGGTGCTTCAGGCGTGGCCTCAGGTGCTGGACCCTCTGACCCCTCTAGTGCTGGTGCTTCTGGCGGTTCGCCTACCGTGGTCCAGGGGACCTTTAAACGTTTGAACGATGCTTTCTTGCCGCGCGTGTGCGCCGACGTGGCCGAGAAGGCACGTATCTCAGCTGAAGCTATCCAGGTCCCACCTCCTGAGTTGATTCTCGGGGTAATTTCTATCTTGTTGCTCTGTTCTTTTTTCCTTCTGAATTATGCTGATGGCCTGTGTGACTAACACCTCCTTTTCCTTATTGGCCAGGATTATGAGTCGGCAATGAGTCGAGCCGAATACTACCATAACCTCGTTGGGATTAGGAGACCAAAGTGGTGAGTGAATGCTGGCCCAACCTAGTCATTTTCCTTATTTACTTTCCGCCTGTTTCTCTACCTGATGGCTTTTTGGTGTGCCTCTACAGCGTGCTCGTGAGAAGGAGTCGCACTCTTTGCTCAGCCGTATCTCTCAGGCATGGACTTGGGTGGGGGAGACTCGTACTTTCCAAAGTGCGAGCCGGCGTCGGAAGAAATAGAAGGGGGCTGCCCAGGAGTAGTTTTTTTTTTCTGAAAAAGTTGACACAATGAGACAATTTAGACTTTTGATTTATTTGGGATATGTAATAACTTTAAACAACAACAGTTTTTTTTGTATGGTTTTATAATTTTTATGCTTTACTGAATGTTTTATTTGGTTATCTCTTTGCTTTGGTGGTTTCCTCTCTCTTTTTCTTGCTTGAAATGAACTGGCACCTCTCCAATGATGAGGTTGATCATGCAGGTGACTCTCCGTATGCAACCTATGGGCGGCGCGCCACCCGGGTGTTTCTCATGGGTGTGTGGCATGTCCGCCCATGTGCGGTCTTGCGACAAAAAAGTGGGCCAAATAAAACTACGTTCCCCCTTGGAGAAAAAAAATAGACCAGTGTGAGGGGGGGGCCTTACCAGCCCCGGCTTAGACTGGGCGTATATATTATATACGCCAAGCAGATATTCATCAATCAATAGCCGGGCGTATATATTATATACGCCTGACCAATCCTCAGTAAAAATGGCCGGGCGTATATATTATATACGCCGGGCAAAAAAGGTTCAAAATTTGCCTTGGCGTATATAATATATACGCCTGCTATAGATTGGGCTCAGCGGGCTCTTTATAACCCGAGCCTGGTCCCCCCTTGTCTCCTCCTCTACCTTGGTTTGGCTGTTTTGCCCCTCCCTTTATTTTCTTTCTTTCCCCTCTTTTTCTAGCGGGTCCATCGTCATACATTGACCGATTTCATAAAGAACATCTTTGTACGTCGATAGACCTGCCTTCGAAAGGGGGCCCAAGCTTTTATACGGGGGCTGGTATACTTCCTTGTTTGGACCCGGGGCCCAGCTTTTTGCAAAAATGGCATGATAGCTTGGCTGGGAGCGAGCTTGCTATTCTGAATTGCCTCGGGTTGTCCCGCCTTTCCTCTCTCCTTGTTGTTCCTCTGTTGCCCAACCTACTACAGGCGGCTTTGGCATCATGGGACCATAGGGCCCATGTCTTTAAATTTGGGTCTAGGGAGCTAACCCCAACTTTGGAAGAGCTAGCCTCCATCATGGGCCTGAAGATGCATCGAGGTCTTGCAAAAGTAGTGCCCAAACCGAGGTATGCAAAGGCGGTCCACGCGGTCCTTGGCTTAAAAAAGGAGGGATATGAGAAATGTTTCGCCGGAGGGCCCACCAGGTGTTCGGTGAAATTCCTGAGAGAACTTTTCGGTGACTCGAGCCTTCGAAAGTTGCCTATTCGAGATCCCTTCAATGTGAAGGCCTTTGCCCTTTATTTACCGTTGAAAGTTCTCTTCTTCACTGGGGGTGAGAGCTTTTCCCTTTGACTATGTGATGTTTTGACCGAATTAGAGGGAGGTCGCTCATTGGTACACCTGGTCCTGGCGGAGATGTATCGAGGCTTGGATGCTGCGGCCTCGGGCCAGGTTGGGATTCTCAGCGGGAGCCCGCTCCATGTTCAGATCTGGTTAGGAGAGCATTTGGCTATCATGGGGCCAGTGCCGAGATTCCGCTTGATTAGAGGGGATGTGGCTCGGGGTTTTCTGACCCGGAGTTCGAGACTGCCTTGTGGGAGCGTCGAGGAACTGAGCCTGTGGCTATCTGATGCAGAGCTGACCTAGCAACTTCCCTGGATGGACGGCACCTTTCCGATTATCCGCTCTCGGGATTATGAGGGCATCACACTTTTGGGGTTGACTAGTAGCACATACTACTTCCCATCTCTGGTGCTTCGTCAATTCGGGTATACTCAGCATGTGTTGTGTACCGCGAGGCCACCCTTGTGCTCTCTGATATTCTCTCGAGGTTCTCTTAGTGATCTTGATCGCATAGCTGCCCTCTGGGAAACCCGCCAATCGGTGCATATGTGTAGCTTGGTTCAGGGGGGCGTCGTCTCTCCGGATTACGAGGGTTGGCTGGTATCTGAGGAATTACCTACTCCTAGCCCAGTTTCGGTAGAGAGGCTGGCTTTGATCGAGGCTTTGGAGAAAGAAAGGGTCAGAGCTGATATTGCGGAGGTGAGAGCTGCTACAGCCGAGAGCGAGGTTCTTCGGTTGACTGGTCTTTTGACTGAGTCCCGCAGTGCAGCTGAAGCTTCACGGAGACGGCAGAAGAGTCTTCATGGTAGGTGGATGTCTGATCGAGATGCCCGCGAGGACTCCCTGCTTGCAGAGATTAGCGCTTTGAAGTGTGCTCCCCGCCCTTGACCTGTTCCTGAACATATCATAGATCATATACACGGGGGGAAAGCCCCCTAGCAGAGATCTCTTTTTGGGCTATCTTTTTCTCTCTCTCTTTTTTTTCATATATATACAGATATATACATTTTGGTTTTTTTTTTTTTTTTTTTTTTTGTTAAGGAAGCAGCAAAATAGAAAGTGTGTCATGTCGTTATCTTTTTGGGACGTGACACTCTGCAGGCAACACTTGTAAGAAATGGAATGAAATCTATACATGCGCTTTTTGTTTTTCTTTTTGTAGTTTCGCGATGTAAGACTTTTTATGGGGATTTTCTCTTTCACAAAGTGGGGGTTTTTTATGGGAAAGGGAAATCTATGATCTTTTTTGAAATTTTTCTCCTCCACAGTGTGGGAGCGTTTTATGGGAAAGGGAAATCTATTATCTTTTTTGAAAATTTTCTCCTTCACAGTGTGGGAGCTTTTTATGGGAAAAGGAAATCTATTATCTTTTTTGAAATTTTTCTCCTCCACAGTGTGGGCATTTTTATGGGAAAGGGAAATCTATTATCTTTTTTTAAACTTTTCTCCTCCACAGTGTGAGGCTTTTTATGGGAAAGAAAAATCTATTATCTTTTTTGAAATTTTTCTCCTCCACAGTGTGAGGCTTTTTATGGGAAAGGGAAATCTATTATCTTTTTTGAAATTTTTCTCCTCCACAGTGTGAGGCTTTTTATGGGAAGGGGAAATCTATTATCTTTTTTGAAACTTTTCTCCTCCGCAGTGTGAGGCTTTTTATGGGAAAGGGAAATCTATTATCTTTTTTGAAATTTTTCTCCTCCACAGTGTGAGGCTTTTTATGAGAAAGGGAAATCTATTATCTTTTTTGAAATTTTTCTCCTCCACAGTGTGAGGCTTTTTATGGGAAAGGGAAATCTATTATTTTTTTTGAAAATTTTCTTTTCTTTTGGACCTTTTGTGATGCCGGTAACCACAAGGCCAAACCAGCGGGTCCCTTTTTTGAGCATGGCTGAACCCTGTTCGTGAGATACAGGTTTTTTCTTTAAACGTGGGAAGGTCAGCTTCCCAGGGATTGGTCTAGTCTTCTGTCTTTTCCTTTGGTCATGTGTCAAACGTCGCGGTAGAGACGACATACTTGATCGGGATCTGATCCAATTTTCACATGGGTGGCCCAGCAAAGAGGAGAAGAGGCTCAAGGGATCCAAACAAAAGCAGGCAGGCTAGGACAGATCTTCTCCTAATCTCTCTTTTCTTGGCATTTTTGCTCATAGCGCCCAAGACGGGTTTTCGCCATATCTATCACCCCTATTTTTGCCCGTAGCGCCCTTTCGGGTTTTCACTACGTCCATGGGTTCGCTCTCTTACCCCAGGTTCCCTTTCAGGTTTTCACCTGGTCTGCGTGAGTTCGCTGTTTTTACCCGTGGCACCCTTTCGGGTTTTCACCACGTCCGTCTTGCTTTGAACTCAAATTAATTTTCTTTTCTTTTCTTTTTTCTTTTTCTTTCTTTTTTTTTTCTTTTTTTTTTTTTTCAAGAACCAGAAGGCCACGACATGGACGTCGATTCCGTCATAGCCGGCTGAATGAAGTTCTGTGTGGTTTGTTAACTCAGCTTTTTCTGATGCAGTAGATGTTATGACCGCTTGTGGACCTTAAAGAGGGCTTTCTTCCGGGTTGTAATGTAGTTGGGGTTCAAACAGGTTGGGTTTTTCTGGGAATTTGGATATAAGCTTTGAGTGAATTTCAGATTGGGTGACTCCTCTTTCTTTCCAAAGGCTTTTTATGCCTTAGTCATTTCTTTTTTCTTGGTCCCCCTCTTTCTCTTTTTAAGGGGTTTTGCTTTTTTCTTCTTTTTCTCTTCTTTTTTTTTGGTTTGGATTTTTCCCCTTTTTTCTTCTTGGAATTTTGGGTGGGGTATATGAAAGAAATGGTTGTTAGCCCGAAGTGTGTAGCAAAAAAGGGTGAAGGTTTTTAGGGAATATTTCTTTTGGGCTACTTGACTTTGAAATGATGGCCTCTTTCACGGGGCCCTTAAGCGGTCATGCATCTACCTTTATCGAAACTTACCTTGTCCCAAGACCTATGAGTAGAACTTACGGAGGTATCCAGCGTTGATGGGCTCAGGAAAGTGGTCTCCGTCCATTGTGGCGAGGCGAACGGCGTATCCTGGCAGAACCTCTCGGACGACATAGGGTCCTTCCCAATTTGGCCTGAACTTCCCTCTCGGATCGGCATGGAGGGATGGAAAAATTTTCTTCAGTACAGTGTCTCCTACCTTCAGGTCTCAACTACGGACGCGCTTATTGTAAGCTCGTGCAATTCTCCTCTGATAGACTTGAGTGTGGCACAAGGCTAGGAGTCTTTTCTCGTCAATTAAGTCTAGCTATTCAAAACGGGCTCTTTCCCTCTCAGCTTCAGGTAGATGGGATTCCAAAAGGATACAGAGCGACGGTACCTCGACCTCCATGGGTAGCACGGCCTCGTTCCATACACAAGGGAGAATGGTGTTGCCCCTGTTGCGGTACGGATAGATATTCTATAGGCCCAAAGTGCGAAGGGTAACTGCTCACTCTAATCTCTGTAAGTAACTACTATCTTCTCCAGGATGCGGATCAGAGTCTTGTTGGCTGCCTCTACTGCTCCATTCATTTGTGGCCTATATGGGGATGATCGATGGTGCTTGATCTGGAACTACTCACACAAGGCCCGGATGCGCCTATTAGCGAAATTAGTGCCATTATCAGTGATGATATCTTTGGGTATGCCGAATCTGCAAATGATGTTGTTCTTGATGAATTTCTCGACATGGCTCGTATAGGAGGCTGCCTCTACCCATTTCATAAAGTATTCCATAGCGACGAGGATGAATTGATTTCCATTGGAAGCCTTAGGATTGATCTTGCCGATGACGTCGAGACCCCAGGTGGCGAATGGCCAAGGAGTGGCCATGCTGTGTAAGTCAATGGCCGGGGCGTGTATTAAGCTGGAGTGCTCTTGGCACTTGTAGCACTTCTGTACGTGCTTGCAAAAATCGGTCTCCAAAGTGGTCCAAAAGTATCCCTGCCTTAGAATTTTCTTAGCAAGTATGTGTCCACTGACGTGTGCCCCGCAGACCCCTTCATGAATCTCCTTCATGATCTCAATCGCTTCTTTCTGGGTTAGGCATCGGAGCAGAATATTGTCGTGAGACCGTCTATACAGGAGATTGCCACAGATGACATAGTTCGTTGCCAATCACTGGATGGTGCGTTTGTCTACCTTTGATGTTCCTTTCGGGACAGTTCGGGTCTCGAGGAAATTCTTGATGTCCGAGAACCAAGGTGGTTCATTATCTACCTCTATAGGTCCTTCGATCAGGTGACAGATAGCCAGTTCGTTCCTCTACTCTATCATGATTGGCTTCATCACGACTCCATATGGAATCTCAACCATAGAGGCCAGGGTAGCCAGGGCGTCAACAAACCGATTTCTTGCTCGTGGCACATAGGAGAAGGTGACTTCTTTGAAGCAGGTTATCAGATCCTCCAGACGTTCATGGTATGGGATCACTTTCTCATCCTTGGTCTTCCAATCTCCGTTGGTCTGGCATATAATTAACTGTGAATCTCCAAAGACCCTAAGGTGAGTTATATTTAGATCAAGAGCATCGTAAACCAGTACAGACAGCCTCATACTCGGCCATATTGTTGGTGCATGGGAAGTTCAATTTGATTGAGATGGGTATATGTGATCCTTTTGGCGAGATAAGAATGGCGCCAACTCCTTGGCCCTCAACATGCGATGCCCCATCGAAGTGCATTACCCAGGGCTCCTCTGTTTCCTCTGTATCCTCGTCAGTCATGAACAAAATGTCCTCATTAGGGAATTCGGTCCTTAGAGGCTCATAGTCCGACAGAGGGTTCTCAGCAAGATGATCGGCGAGTGCCTGCCCCTTAATCGACTTCTGGGTGACATAAGTAATGTCAAATTCGGATAGGAGTAGTTGCCATCGTGCAGTTCGGCCAGTGAGAGCAGGTTTCTCAAATAGGTACTTCAACGGATCCATCCATGCTAGAAGTAGAACACGGGATAATGTGTAGTGTCGAAGTCTTTGGCGAGTGCCAGGCATGCTTTCTCCAGATGAGAATAGCATGTCTCGCAATCAGTGAATTTCTTGCTTAGGTAATAGATGGCCTGCTCTCTTCTTCCCGTCTCATCATGCTGTCCTAACACACAGCCCATAGAAAACTCAGTCGTGGATAGGTATATTATCAGGGGTCTATCAGGTACGGGTGGCACCAATACCGGAGGTTTCAGGAGGTAGCCTTTAATCTTGTCGAATGCAGCCTGGCAGTCATCATTCCATTCAACTGGCGAGTCCTTTCTTAGTAACTTGAAGATTGGTGCGCATATCGGAGTTAACTGTGCGATGAATCGGCTGATGTACTGGATCTTGCCTAAAAAGCCTCTGACTTCCTTCTCTGTAGATGGTGGCGGCATCTCATTGATAGCCTTGATCTTGGTCGGATCGACCTCAATCCCTCTCCTACTGATAATAAAACCCAATAGCTTTCCTGACATTGCATCGAATGTGCATTTCTGGGGATTCAACCGCAATCTGTATTTTCTCAACCTCTCGAATAGCTTCTGAAGGTTTATCAAGTGGTCCTCCCTTTCTGGTGATTTGGCAATCATGTCGTCGACGTATACTTCGATCTCTCGGTGCATCATGTCATGGAACAGGGCCGTCATTGCTCTTTGATAGGTTGCCCCAACATTCTTCAACCCGAATGGCATTACCTTATAGCAGAAGGTTCCCCAGGAAGTAATGAACGCTATCTTCTCGCGATCAACCTCTGCCATCTTTATCTGATTGTATCTGAGAATCCATCCATAAGTGAGAGCATTCCATGCTTTGCAGTGTTATCGACCAGGATGTTGATGTGGGGTAATGGAAAGTCATCCTTAGGGCTCGCCCTGTTGAGGTTTCGGAAATCAATGCACATTTTAACCTTTCCATCCTTCTTTGGTACGAGAACGATATTGGCTAGCCATTATGGGTACTTGGATACCATGAGAAATCCTGCGTCATACTGCTTAACAACCTCGTCCTTCACCTTCAACATCCATTCGGGTTGGAGTCGTCTCAGCTTCTGTTTAATTGGCTTAACATCGGGGTAGAGTGGCAACTCATGCTCAACCAGATCGATATCTAAACCAGGCATGTCCTCATACGACCATGTGAATACGTCTTGGTATGACCGAAGGAAGTCTATCATACCTTTCCTCTCCTCAGGGGACAACGATGTTCCAATTTTGGTGATTCTGGGGGCCTCTGTGGTGCCCAAATTGACATCCTCGGTCTCTTCGATGATGGGTGTAGGGCCATGCTCAAAATCGGTGAATTATTTGAGGAGCTCATTGGGGAGCTTGTCGGTTTGGCCTTCCGCGTCCAGACTCTTGACCCCTACCTCTTCTTGTATTTCTACAGGAAAGGGGTCGGCTTTACGTGGGACGGGTATCACGACATTGATTTTAATTTTATTGGAAATTTTAAAGGACAATATTTTTAGAATTGGTATTTTTTCTATTTTTATGGTCTTTTGCATTTTTTCGGAGGTCAGCCCCTGGCGAGGTGGATCTCTATATATACAAGGTAGAGTGGTCCAGAGGCTAACCTCACTTTTTACAAGTTGTTTTTTTTTTTGGAGAGTCAGTGCCGTTTTCATGGCATTTGGCGGCTCTCAAGAGTTGGGACAAGGATGCCCGGTTACTCACCTGCGAGGCTTGGCCTTTACCTCTTTGATTGGGAACGGCATCGGTAGGCTCTTGCAGTTCATCCCTCAACATATTTACAGAGGGATCCTCCGGGACCTTGTCCTCTATTGTTAGGAGGGGCCCAGAGTGGTTGATGCTGCAGTGAAGGGTGGATCGGGGAACTTCTTCCTCAAATAAGGAAAGGGCGGCTAAGTCCATTTCGAAGTCTAGGGGGATGATGTAGGGATTGGTGGGGTGGATTGAAGTAGGCTTATGTGGGGTTACCCTCGTCTCCCCGTTTAGATCAATTTTTACTACCCCGGCGCTCACAAAGGTTTCACGGATGTGGGGGCGAGCGTGAGGTTCCTCTTCCAAGATGATTCCTCTGGCCTTGGTGAGTGTCGTGGCTCTCATCTATTCCTTGGCTTCTCTGACTTCCTCTTCTCTGGGCCTGTAGCCTAAGCTGAATTTAGTTTATTGCCCCTTGGCCTTGACGGGGTCTCTTCTTCCTTGGAGGCGTGGGCCCAGCCCTTTCCCTTTTTGATGGCCCCATCTGTGGAGCATGAACACAGCTGCGCCCATTTCTCCTCCAATTTTATCTGGGGTCTTTTCAGTTGGTCCGAGGGTAACATTTGAGAAGTCATACTCAAACCGATGGAGATCGGCGTCCTCGGCCGTGTGTGGTATGTTCAGCACTTTCGGATTCTCAATGTGCAGAGCGTTCTTCCCCATGTCCTCTCTGCTCTCACCTATGATGGTGACAATTTTTCCTTCTAAGATAAATCGGAGCTTTTGGTGCAGAGTAGATGGTATTGCTCTGAGCTTATGTATCCATGGCCGGCCCAATAGCAGATTGAAAGTAGACTTTATGTCCATCACTTGAAAGGGGGTGGTGAAGGTTTGCGGTCCGAGGATTAGGTCAAGGTCTACTTCTCCTATGATTTCCCTTCTAGTGTTATCGAATCCTCGTGCGCTTGATATGGATGGTCGGAAGGTGTCA
This sequence comes from Chloranthus sessilifolius, assembly GCA_021018995.1. Taxonomy (NCBI): domain Eukaryota; kingdom Viridiplantae; phylum Streptophyta; class Magnoliopsida; order Chloranthales; family Chloranthaceae; genus Chloranthus; species Chloranthus sessilifolius. The sequence goes on from CM037595.1 coordinate 24,600,892, forward strand.
GGGTTCGCCCCAATTTTGATTATCGTCCTTAGAGGGCATACATTCAGCGCCGACCCGTTGTCGATCAGGACCAACGGTACCACCAAGTTCCCTACTTCCACTGTTATATTCAGGGGTTTAGAATGGTCATTCCCCTCGATCGATAGGTCTGCATCGGTGAAAGAGATGGCGTTTGGGGCCAGCACTTGCCCTATTATTTCCCCTACTTCGTCTGGAGTTACATGGGTGGAGACATGCGCGTCCTTGAGCGCTCCCATTAGGGCTTGAAAGTGGAGTGGAGATGTGATTAAAAAATCCCACACAATAATATTTGCGGGTGTTCTCTTGAGCTATGTCTCCAGTATGTGCTCCCTGGCCATTTTTTCAAAGGGATTTCCTGTGGCCTGTTCTTTCTTCTTTTCTTCTCCTCTGACTACCCCTGATGCTTCCGGCTGGGCAGAAATCTGGCCCGATTGGGTAACGAATTCAACAGCCTCTTCTTGGTTGCACCCGACATTCATGTCCGTTTGTTCATAGCTCAATGATACCTGATGCGGGTCATAAGCAAGTTTTGGGATGAGAAATGGAGTGCGTGAGGATTCCGGGAGGATTATGGATATCTTGGTTTCTGGTCCGAGTTAACTCAATGGGGGTGGAATGGTAGTGGGGGGAATTGGCGAAATTGGAGTTATGAGCACGGAAGGGGCTTGTACTGGTATTACTTGGGCATGGTAGGACCAGTGGTTATTGGGTGATAAGGGGATTGGGTGAGGGGTTTCTTGCTTGGGTGGCGGTGGAGTTGGATTGGGGCCAAAATAGCAAAGGGATGGCGGGAGTGTGACTGGGCTGGAGGGATGGGGAGGCGTCTGAGGTGTGGTGGGCGCGGGGTGATTGGGATATGAAGGATTTGTATATGGGGAGGTATGATGGGATGGTGACGGGTTTGTGGAGGGAGTGGGGTAAATTGGGGATGATGGAGTTGTGCATGGAGCGGGGTAATTCGGGGGCGATGGAGGGGTGTATGGGGTAAATTGGGTGGTGGGATTTGAAGGTGTGTATGGAATGGGGTAACTTGGGGATGACCGAGTAATGTATTGGGTGGAGGGATTTGAGGGTGTGTATGGGGTAGGATAATACGGGGATGGCGGAGTTGTGTATGATACGGGATGATCTGGGTGTGATGGTGGGGTGTATGGGGTAAACTGGGCGTGGGGGTAGATATGCGTATGATTGTGGCGGGGCTGTGCCCATTTGGATTTGATAGGCGGGAGCAGGGATGGAGAAATACTTCCCTAAATCTAAGGGCTCTTCTTGGTATGCCGGTGTGGGAAAATAATCGGCTAGATATAATGGCTCGATCACCCCAACAAATAGTTCGTCTTCGTTCGACCTGGGGAGTGAAAAATCCTCTTGATTGCTGATATAATTTGAAGGGTCAAACTCTTCTTCTTCCTCCTCTATCCAATGTATGTTAGGCCTAGGGCCTCCTGGGTGCGGTGGTAGAGGATCTTGATGGATATTCTGGTTCGGCCCTTGAGGAAGTGGCGGGGGAATGATTTTTCTTGCCTCTATCAGATCTTGGACTGTGTTCTTTAACAGGAAGCACCGGTCCGTAGGGTGACCCGATCCCTGGTAGAAATTACAATGCAGATTCGGGTCATAGTTCCTCGGTATGGGATGGGGTGGCGGGCGAGGCTGGAGTAAATTGACCAGGCCTTTCTGTAGCAATACCGGTAATAAGACACTCAAGGATTGCCCCAGCGGTGTGAACACTCGTTCAAATCATGCTTTCATCTGCTCCTGGGTAAACGGGGCTCTTGGTCCGTTGCTCGGCCTTGGTGCTTGCTCGAAACGGGTCGGAGGTGGTTGTGCAACCTGGAGCTGTATTGGGGGGGCATTGGTATTGGCCTGAGGGTAAACAATGTTTTATACCTCTGTCCCTGGTCTTCTTTCAATTCTTGGCTCGACGGCTTTTCGAACCCCGGTGGCCCCGTTGGCCACATTCCTTCCTAACCTGCCCTCTCTAATGGCGTCTTTACAACGATTGGCATTTGGACGTGTCAAAAACTAGATCATTGGCCGATATACTAAAAAATCAGTGATGACTGGGAGGGTTCCCTTGGTTATCAATTCAATCTGCTCATCATCGGGAATCCGATGAGTTACCTGAGCGGCTAAGGCCCTCCACCTCCCCAAGTAAGCACTGAATGTTTCATCATGTATTTGCTTTAATCGGGCCAAATCTGACTTCCTTGGTTCTATGTCCATGTTATAGACATATTGTTCTTGAAATAATCGTGTCAGGTCTTTCCAATTTTTTATCATGGACGATTCCAGGGATGTGAACCACCTCAGTGTTGGGCCCATTAAACTCTTTTAGAACAATTTGATGAGGAGTCGTTCATCTCCGCCATACTGGCACATATCCCCACAGTAAGATTTTAGGTGGGCGATGGGGTTGCTAGTGCTATTATACTTATCAAATGATGGCATCTTGAATTTCTGTGGCAGGGGGACATCAGAGAATAGACATAAGTCTAAAAAGTCTATTGAGTGTAGTTCCATTCCTCCCATCTTCATCAGCTGCTTCTGTATTCTGTCTATCTGTTCTTTGAGCTGTTCTGGTTCCTTTAAGGCTGCGACGGGGACCGCTTCCCCCTGATTTTGTTCGACCCTAGGTGTGATGATGGTGGGCTCGAGAGGGTAAAAACTGGCAGCTCCTCCACTGTTGCGAATCTCATCCACCTCGTACTGTTGGTCATGGTATTAGTGAGGGGCGAGTTCTGCTATTTGAACTTGGGGGGTGAGGGGTTGGATGACCTGGTGGGGCCATACGGCTTGTAGGGAATGAGAAGGGATGAATGGGTGAGCGGTTTGTGGGTAAGTGATGTGCTGAGTGGGGTGCACATTCTGGGGGTGATGGGGGTGTGATTGAGGTGGCAGGATGTTATGGGTTGGAGGAATGGGATGGATTGGATTTCCCGTCGAAGGTGGGATGGGGGCGTAAGGGGTATAGGTGAATGAAGGGTATTGGTGGGGGGGTATGGGGTTAGTGAATGGGCTTGGATGGGCATGGGTGGATGGGCCTTGGGTTTGAGGGATTTGGGTTTGATTTTGGTATGTTGGGAGATATCATTATTGCCGAACCCAATGCCTACATTGCATTTGCGGGTAAAAGAGTAATTGAACAAACATTAAATAAGACAGTACCCGATGGTTCACAAGTGGCTGAGTATTCATTCCATAAGGGCTTATTCGATCCAATCGTACCACGTAATCCTTTAAAAGGTGTTCTAAGCGAATTATTTCAACTCCACGGTTTCTTTCCCTTGAATCAAAATTCAAGTGGAGCACGAGGTTCAGTTATTTGTAGCGAATAAGTACTTAAGTCATCAGAATCAACGTAAAAATGAAGGCTTGGACTGACGGGCCTTGGGCCTAGGGGTGGGGATTGATATGACCTTGGGCCAATGGGCCTTGTTGAGTTTGGGCTACTAGGCCATGAGGGGGCTGGGTTCAGGTCCATGGGCCCTGGGTTTGGGTTTGGTAGGTTTGGGTCCAAAGGCCCTGGGGGGCTTGGACTTGGGCCTAGGTCTGGTGGGCTTGGGCTTGGGCTTGGGCCCATGGGTTTTGAGGGTTTTGGGCCTGGACCTGAGCCTAATGGGCTTGGGTCCATGGGCCTTGAGGATTCTGGGCCTGGGTCTGATGGGCTTGCGCTTGGGCCCGTGGGTTTTGGGGGTCTTGGGCCTAGGTCTGGTGGGCTTGGGCTTGGGCCCATGGGTTTTGAGGGTTTTGGGCCTTGGCCCATGGCTCTAGAGGTGTTTGGGCTGGGGCCCATGGATTTGTGTGGGTTTGGGTCTGGAATTGAGGTGGGGGATTTTGGGAGGTATGGATGATGGGTGGTTGGGCATGGTTAGGAGGGAATGGGGTATGGAGGTTTTGGAAATTTGGATGCGGGGTTTGAGAGGTAGGGTTGCGAGAAGCAGCCCATAGAGCATACATCGTTCTCATGTCCTCCATCGAGAGCATGGATTCAGGTGTGAGATTGGGGGGTGATGGCTCACTTAAGGATGGGGGGGGGGTTGGGAGAAATTGGGCATGACTCGGATAAATGGGGGGATATGTTGGGATGTGGATGGGCCATGTGGTGGGAGTGGTAGGTGAGATGGGGTGGATGGGGTGTAGGATGTTGGGGGCATGGATGATGAGAGGGATGGAATGTGGGAAGTAGGCGGGGGATGGGACTCCCTATGGGGTCTTTGGAAGTATGGGGATGCGGTAGGGGTGTATGGATGGCAGATGGGGATGTATGGGTCGGTTGGAAAATGAGGGGTTTCAGTAGGGGATGAAAAGGGGGTATGTTGGGAGAATGTGAGGGAGAGGGATGGGGCGGATGTGAACACGGGTGCCCCAAAGGGACCCATGATATCGAACCGGGTTTGGGCGAAGGTGTCGGAGATCGGGTCTTCTCCTACATGGGAGTGGGATGGGGATGACGGTGGGGATGTATCGGCTCTACACATGATCTGCTGACGAGTGTTGTATCGATGTCTCAGATAAGGGCCGAATACCTTCTTGGTACTCCTACGGGCTGGGTTTGAGGTTGCCGTAGTGACGGTCACACCAAAATATATTTTTTTAATTGTTTTTCTATGTGGTTTTTTTTTTTTTTTTTTTTTTCTTTTTTTGGTTTTTGGAAAATGATGATGATTTTTTTTTGGTTTTTGAAAATCATTTTTTTGTTGTTCTTTTTTATTTTTTATTATTTTTTTTTTAAGGTGGATTTTTTTTTTTTTTTTTTAAAGATGAGGATTTTCTTTCTCTTTTTTTTCTCAAATGGCAATTAACTCCCCTCTACTTAGATGAATGATGACCTGGTGCCCAGGGTCAATTCCCGTTTCGGGCGATATATGCACCTTTAGTAGGTCCCACGGCGGGATCCGACACACTTCGGAAGAAGCGAAAGGGAACCCTTTCATTCTATTGAAGGCGAGGGAATTCACGCAAACGACCCGATCCCCCGGAGCAAATCAATGAGAAGTCGCCTTCTCTTGACTGGGTGGGGGCATGTTGGGTGTTATAGAATGTGGGAGGCTACTGCAGGCACTAATACCGCTAATCGGGAATTGGGGTAGTGGATTGGGCCTCAGATCGGGTTGTTGTGGCCCAGTATATACTGGGCGTATATATTATGCACGCCCGACCAAAAAAAGGCAGATTTGGCTGGGCGTATATATTATATATGCCTGGCTTAAATCTGGGGATTTTGGCTGGGCGTATATATTATATACGCCTGGCTATTTTCTGGGGATTTTGGCTGGGCGTATATAATATATATGCCTGGCAAAAACACTTCTGTCAGTTAATTTTGACAGTGAACAGCGAGCCCGAATGTCGGTCTTTGAACTGGTTTCTTGGGAGAAATGCTCCCGGGGACTGCTGTGTATGTTATCGGGTCCCTCCTTTCCGTTTCCTAGGGATACACGGCTGAATTTTGGGTCTTCTACGCTCTCACCAATGCGGGTTTTATGGCTTGATCGGAATTGGCAACCCAACCAATATACCTCCGGCGCAAGCGCCTTCTCAGGTACTGGAAGGGGTGGTTCTTTTCAGGATCATCACCACTAGGGCTGCTGTCTTACTGGGAACCGGGTAACTTGTATCTGTGCCTAAACTCCCCCCCAAAAACTACCCAAAATCGTAAAATTAAATTCGATTATGTCCCCACACTGTTGGTTCACTTTTAATTACAGATTTTTAAAGGGGAGTGAGATTAAGTCCAAAAATCGGGTCGGGGATGATAAGCCCGTACCGCCTCAACGGGCCGGCGTTCAATGGTGAGATATGATGACTGAAATAAAGTGCGCAAGTAGGCCCACCAAACGGCTAAGGCTTGTAAATGACTGAATTTAAATGACGTGAAAAAGTAAATGCGAGCGGGCCCGCCAAACAGCTAAGGCGGCTTAAATGACAAGAATCGTAAAAGCTGAAATTTAAAGGCGCAAGTAGGCCGCCAAACGGCTAAGGCACTTAAAGGACTGAATCTTAGGGGTGAGTACGTTAGTAAAAATAACAAAAAATAACGAAAAACAGCCATGGTTAGTCAAAAAAATAAAATAAAAGGAAAGGCCAACAAGAGGGGAAGCGCTAGGGTGAATTCCCCAGCAGAGTCACCATCTATGCGACCGTGGATTCTCGCGAACCAGTCGCAGCGATGCGCTCGCCTAACGAATGAAAATGTAGAGTCACCACCCGGAGCTTTTGGAGACCCGGGAAACCTTCAAATCGATATTTTGAGCACCGAAGTGCTAAATATGACTCTGATTTACCGGTCTTTGCCAAAGGCTCTAGGGTAGGGGCTTCGGTTATCGATCGGGAAGGGTTTAGGCACCCGATCAACCCGCACGTAGCGGTCTCTATCTATGGCCAAAATTAAAGAAAAATGGGCGGGGTTTTCCCTTGCCCGAAGGCAATACGGTCCTATCAAGCTTTGAGCCAAACCGTGGAAGATCTTCGCTTTGGCGTACTTCCGATGGCTTAAATGGTATGGAAATGGACTCTAATGCAAAGATTTGATAAATAGGAAGTGTGGAGTGAAGCTAGGGAATAGATTTTGGCTAAAAGAAGGTGATCTCATGGTTGAAATGGAGTGGAATAGGTGATTTAAGCTTGCTGGAATTCTGAAAAATAAATGGCATTTTCTCTCACTAGGACTTTCTCTCTCTTAAGCTCTCTAATCAACCAAATTTTCAACCCTTTGGGAAGAGGGGGGCCTCTCTATTTATAGAGAAGGGATGGGTTAGGGGCTTACTTAAGAGCTAATTGGTTTAGCAATTAGGTAATCCCCCATCTAAGGTTTTTTGGGTTTTCAAGGTCCTAGGGTTTTGGGAAACTGGTTTCAATGGCGGATGATGGGGTGAGACCAATAAGCTCAAAGGGGGTGCAACCAATCTCAAGACACCCACCTCAACAAAGGGGATGGTCAAAGGGTCAAACTAGATGGAGGAAATTCGAGCATCGATGATGGCGATTCATGTAGCTAAGCTGGGCGTATATATTATATACGCCCAGTTTAGGAACAGTAAACTTCATCAAAAACAGGGGAGCCTTGGGAAGATGAAGCCCGTGGTGGGTCCCACCTATACTAGGCGTATATATTATATACACCCAGCCAAATTTCCCCCAAAAAGGCAGGCGTATATAATATATACGCCTGACCAATCTGGGGCCAAATTGGCTGGGCGTATGTAATATACACGCCTGAGTAAAAGTTATAATTTTATGTGGAACTTCAATCAGCCATAACTTTTGACTCGCAACTCCAAATTGGGTGATCTTTGGCTTGTTGGAAAGCTGGAGAAGCCCTCTTTCCAATAGTATATGGTCCATCTTTGGTAATGGTCTGTGTGACATTCTATAGCTCTCATCCCGTCGACTACTTAGAAGGGTTTTAGTTGGGTCTGGGAAGGGATCCTAGGGTTTAGGGGTGCTTTCTAAGGGTTGGGGACTGTTTCTAAAGGGTTCAGGGTGATTCCTAAAGGTCTGGGTGAATTCTGAAGGGTTCAGGGGGGGTGCCATCAGAAGCACAGGAGTACATCTCTCCCGCAGTATGGATTGATCGGGCCTTGGGCCGAATTTGGGTGTCTACACGTGCGTAAACTAATTATGCACTCATAAAATACTGCGTAGTTAACCCTTCAAAACCCCCAATCATGCGTGCCCAATCAAGCGCGCAATGGAAATATGCGTCGACACTAGGCACGCAATTCCCAGCTACAGCACACACCTCCAACGAAAAAAACGCATCCCCTCAACAACAACATTAAACAAAACTAACATGTGGGACAACACATCCTGTCACGACATAACACACTACTAAGAATCACTTTCCCTCATCCCATCCCGATCTGAATGGAGAGGGAGAGTCCCATCTCATAACCTCATCCCTCATGTCCCATCACGATAAGATGCACATATACAAGCATCGTCCCAACACCTAAGCTCATTGGCCTAAATCAGCCATGCCCTCACATCCCATCGTGAAATGCCAAAAGTGAGCCTCCCGAAGATCCTACCATATCACCAAGACCAAAGGCAAGTCTGTTGAGAACTGGAAAATACCATTTTCCACCCTTTAATCTGGGCCTTGATAGACCCTTGAGAGAACTAAATAAGTGTTTTAAGTGTTTGTTTTACAGCTAACAATAAAGGTAGGCTTAACCCTGAAAGTAGCTTAAGAGCGCCAAAAAGATGATGACCCATTTTGATCTGGAAGAAGAAGGAGAAAGGACAACCTCACTAGCTGTCAAAATGCCTAAACTAAAGAAGACAAAGGCTTGGTTTCAACCTGGAAATAGGTTTGGAGCTATTCGAAAAGAGGAATGCACTACAGAATCTATTCGAAAGGATTCCTAATCTATTCGAAAAGAACCTGAATACTACGAAAAGAACTAAAGCTCCAGGCTTGGTTTTCAAAGAGCACCTGATCTATTCGAAAGGAACCAAACTTGTTGATGATCCTTTCGAAAAGAAGAAAACTCCTTGCGAACAGCACCAGTTCTGTGCGAATAGAGCTCCAAAAGTTACTTTTCCTTTTGAAAAGACCCCCAATCTATGCGAATAGAGCTCCAGAAGTCACATTTCCTTTCGAAAAGGCCCCCAATCTGTGCGAAATCGTATTATAAAGATTCCCAGCATCTGCAAGGGTATTTTAGTAATCTCTGCACGCACCGCAATGCATTTAAAAACCCAGGGGCATTCTGGAAAATTCTGAGCACGAACCAGAGGCATATTCCACTCCATGTGAACACCCAAAGATGAAATTACTTGGCGGAACTTCTAGAAGCTCAAACAGATTTTTGAATTACCTAACAGAATTGATGCCTCTGTCTCCTGATTGGCTGAACCAGATCAAGCAGTTCTGATTGGCCAAAACAGATCTGGATCCTTGTGCCCGACTCTTATTAGTTGATATGGATCTAACCAATTCTGATTGGTTGATGCACATCTGAGCTGGACTTGAGGAAAACTATAAATAGACGAACTATTTGCCCAATTTAGGCATCCAGAATTTGAGTTTCATTCCTGCTGCCCCATTTTCCAATTCAGATCAAGATAGCTTGTCTGAAACCTCTGTAATAGCCTAGCTTTTGTCTGTAACTGAGAACTGTGATATATTTGTGTAATTCAAGTGAGAATTGTATTCAAGACTACAAATCTGAGAGTTGTTGTAAGCTGTGTTCAGTAATTGTAATGGTGGATTTGAAAAGGTTGCTTTCATCAGTACGTTCTCAATCAGATTCATGTTGAGGGTTCATTGTGATCTCCTCACTCATTAGATTCCTTTAGATTTGTTGTTTTTAAGCAATTTCCCTTAATTCACTATCCCTATGAGAATCTGTGTTTGTAACCTGGTTCTTACAACATTTGTAATGGTACTTATGTTCTGAATCAAGACTTTGGATTGAAGAAGGAAACTATTGGATGATCTGTGTCCATGACAGTGGACATCTGCCATAAGTTCAACTCAATTCTAATCCTTGAATTGGATTATTTTCTCTTACATCTGAGCCGGTAGCCAGATGAAGATTTGATATTCTCTCAACTGTGTTACACTATTTCTCATTATGCAATTAACTACTAAGCTTAAGCTAGTTGTTATTTCTTCATTCTTATTAATTTTGCATCTAATTCCCCCAACTCGGATCTGGATCACTTAGTTTAAAGTTTACTTTTAGATAATTTAGCTTATGTGACAAATTCAACCTCTCATCTTACTTGCTTTATAGATAGGATTAGAGGCCAGATCTGGTAGCTCAAATCTGGAGGTTTACCATACATTTTAAATCAATTCTTTGTGGATGATCTTTTACTGACTTACATTTAAAATTTGCTACAATTGGCCCAGATCTTGCAGGCTGATTGATTTCTCTCTGTGTTGATATTTCTTTTTTTTTAGTTTTCCAATTTCAGTAGTCCATACTTTGAAAAATCTGTTTTCAAAATACAAATAAATCATGCACACTTAGGAAGACAACAAGTTTTTAGCGCCGCTGTCGGGGAATAGATTTTAAAATTGGTAGACCTAAGTTTTTTTTTTTTATTATTTTTACATCAGTACTAACTGTTTTGTTGCTTAAATCTGTGCAGTTATTCTTATACACTTGAGCTTGGAATCTACTCAGTAAGGAGTATTAAAGGTTTGCTTTGCATAATTTTTCTCTCTGTATCTGTGTTGTTTGTTTGGTAGGAGGACTCTCAATCCTGAGATTGTCCCTCTAAATTTAGAAGTTGAAAGGCTCCTAAGAACCAGACAAACATCACAGAATTTTGCTGAGACTGCTACTATGGGTGAGCAACCTAGACTCTTGAGGGATTACTTTGCACCTGGTGCATATAATTCCGCATTTTGCATTCAATTTCCTACTGTTGAAGGAAATTATGAAATTAAATCATCAACTATCCAGATGCTTCCTTCCTTCCATGGTTTGAGTAAGGAGGATCCGTACACGCATGTGGATGAATTCTTGTCTCTTTGTACCACATTCAACATAGCTGGACTGGGTCCAGAGGCAACCAAGCTTAGGCTCTTTCCTTTTTCATTAAAGGACAAAGCTAGAGCATGGCTGTCCATGTTGTCACCAAATAGTATTACTTCTTGGAATGATTTGCAGTGTCAATTTTTAGCCAAATACTTCCCTATATCTAAGACCAGCCAGTTGAGACAAAGCATTCTCACTTTCTCTCAACACTCAACTGAAACTTTCCATGAAGCATGGGAAAGGTTTAAGGAGCTTTTAAGGGAATGCCCTCATCATCAAGTTCCCCAATGGCAGCTTGTTCAAAGCTTCTATCAGGGAATTGATCAAAAAGGTAAGAACATGGTAGATGCCTCCTGTGGAGGCACCTATTTGCAAAGAGCAGTTGAGGAGGTCTGGGACTTATTTGAAGTTATTGGTGAAAATTCAACCCAACAAGAATCTCTGTCAAGAGACATTGAGAATCCTGCTCGATTGAATAAAGAGCAGACTACCAAGGGAAAGATTTATGAGGTGAATGAGCTGGAAAGGAAGGTGGACAATTTAACCACCAAGTTTGATAGATTGATGGACTCACTTCAAGGTCCAATGGTTGCTAGAGTAGAGGAGGCATGCCTAATATGCCACTCCCCTACTCATTCCCATGATCAATGTCCAACTGCACCACAGTTCCCAGATCTAGTGGTGGAGCAAGCTCATGCTGCCCAATCGTTTGGACTGTTTCAATCTGATGAATATGCATGGAGAGGGCACCCTAATTTAAGGTGGAGCCAGGGCAATTATCAACAACAACATCAGCAGCAACCAAAGCACCAAGTACCTTTCAAAACTGTTCAGCCCTACCAGCAGAATTTCCATACCAAGCCTAATTTTCAGCAGCCCATTCCCCAACAGATGGCACAACCTGTGCATCAATCTACCCCAGCTCAGCCTCCTTCCAGATCCCCTTCTTTTGAAGACCAAGTTCTAACTTCACTCCAGAATTTAGGTTCTTTAACTTAGACTGTGAACTTTCACAGTCAGAGTATTAAGAAGATTGAAGACACATTGGGTCAACTTTCAAATACATTGACCAGAAGAGAGGAAGGCAGGTTACCCAACCAACCCTTGAACAATCCCAAAGGGCAGTTCATGGTTGGAGATGCCTCTTTTTCACATGAAGAAGTAAAAGCTATCACTACTTTGAGAAGTGGAAGAGTTGTAAATAACAATGTGAATACAGAAAAAGAAGAAGAAAAAAATGAGAAAACTGCTAGAAACATGCAACAGGAGCAGCATGATTTAGCATTAGGGGTGCAGATGTACCCCAGAAAAATTAAAAAAATGAAAAACAGAAAAATCAAAAAAATTCTGGTGATTATGCTAAGGCTGTAAATGAAGGACTAATTCCTCATTTACCATTTCCCCATGCCATGAAATCTGCATCCCCTTTTGATAAAGGGAATACAAAAATAGACGAAATGATAAAATTTCAAGCAAGTCAAGATAAATCTTCCTTTGCTTGATGCAATCAAGCAAGTCCCAGCCTATGCAAAGTTCTTGAAGGACATTTGCACACACAAAAGACAATCTAGGATCCAATTATCCAAGAAGGTCTTTGCTGTGGAGAAATTCAAATAAGTTTTGTCCATTACCACACCTCCTAAACTCCAAGATCCTGGAATCCCCACAATCCCTTGCATTATTGGGGAAGATACCATTGAAAAAGCTTTATTAGATTTGGGTGCTAGCGTTAACCTGCTTTCATATTCTGTATATGAGAAACTAGGGTTGGGAGAGTTAAAACCCACTCATGTGGTGTTACAACTAGCAGATAGATCTGAAAGAAAGCCAGTTGGGGTGATTGAGGATGTGTTGGTAGGAGTAGATAAGTTTTTCTACCCTGCTGATTTTCTGGTATTAGACATGGAACCTACAAAAAGCATAACTTTCATTCCTGTCATTTTGGGGAGACCATTTCTGGCTAAAGCCAATGCTTGTATTCAATGAAGGTCGGGTATTATGGAAGTGTCCTTCGAAAATATGAAGGTGAAGTTAAATGTTTACAATGCAGTTACCCAGCCTCAGTTCAGTTCTAAGGAGTGTTTTCTTATTGATTTATTGGATGAACTGGCAGAGAAAACTCTACCCCAGTTCCTGCTGTGTAAGGATTTAATCATAGATTTTGAAGATGTTTGGAGAAATGTTATGGAAGTGACAGCTTGTGCCTCAAAGACTGAAGAGGTCAACGTTGTGCAAGAAACTCATGTCCAAACAGTAAGGTTTTCTTCATGGAAACCTGCTATTTTTCCCCTTCCACAAATAGCCAAGGTACCTTTGTTTCCTTCTCTTCTCAGCCCACCTGATGTAGAGCTGAAACAGTTGCCAGAAAATTTAAAATATATGTTTTTAGGAGACCATAAAACATTGCCTGTGATTATCTCTTCCTCCCTCACTGAGGAGCAGGAGGAAGAGATGTTGATTGAATTAAAGCAGCATAAGAGGGCAATTGGCTGGACTATTGCTGATTTGGGAGGAATCAGTCTAGCTGTTTGCATGCATAAAATTTACTTGGAAGAAGGGCAAAGCCTTCTAGAGAAATGCGGAGGAGGTTGAATCCTCATATGCAGGAAGTGGTCATGAAGGAGGTTGTTAAGTTGTTGGATGCAAGGGTCATTTACCCCATCTCAGATTCAGCTTGGGTGGCACCTACACTAGTGGTACCTAAGAAATCTGGGATTACTATTGTAACCTCAGATTCTGGTGAGCTCATTTCAACCAGACAAACAACTGGTTGGAGGGTCTGTATTGATTACCGAAAGCTCAACACAATGACCAGAAAAGACCATTTTCCTCTTCCATTCATTGATCAGATTTTAGATAAGCTAGCAGGGAAAGCTTATTATTGTTTTCTTGATGGTTACTCTGGTTACGACCAGATTCCTGTGTATCCACAAGATCAGGAAAAGACCACATTCACTTGTCCCTTTAGTACTTTTGCTTATAGGAGGATGTCTTTTAGTCTTTGTAATGCTCCTGCTACCTTTCAAAGATGTATGTACTCCATTTTCTCTGACATGATTGACCAATTTATGAATATTTTTATGGATGATTTTTCAATATATGGAGACAGTTTCTCCCAATGTTTACATCATCTCAGCCTGGTGCTACAGAGATGTGAAGAAACCAATTTAGTTTTGAGCTGGGAGAAGAGCCATTTCATGGTCACCCAAGGCATTGTCCTTGGTTATGTTGTCTCCCATAAGGGCATTGAGGTGGACAAAGCAAAAATAGATTTAATTGCACATTTGCCTCCTCCCAAAACTGTTAAGCAAATCAGAAGTTTCTTGAGGCATGCTGGATTTTACAGGAGGTTCATTAAGGACTTCAGTAAAATATCCAAGCCTCTTTGCCATTTATTGTGCCAAGATGTCCCTTTTATTTTTAATGATGAATGCCTTAGGGCATTTGAATTCTTAAAAAACTGTTTGATTTCTGCTCCAATACTTCAGTCTCCAAACTACTCCCTGCCCTTTAAGCTGATGTGTGATGCATCAGAATATGCTTTGGGAGCTGTTCTTGGGCAGAGAAAGGATAAGCTGCCTCATGTCATAGCTTATGCCAGTAGATCAATGATTGATGCATAGCTCAATTACACAACAACTGAGAAAGAGTTGTTGGCAGTTGTTTATGCCTTGGAGAAATTCAGGTCATATGTTTTGGGTTCACGAATTGTGGTGTTCACTGACCACTCAGCCCTGAAATACCTTCTATCTAAGAAGGATACCAAACCAAGATTAATCTGGTGGATCCTCCTATTGCAGGAGTTTGATTTGCAGATTAAAGACAAAAAGGGTGTGGAAAATGTGGTGGCTGATCACCTGTCTAGAATTCTGACTGCCGAGATTGATAGGTTGCCTATCAATGACTCTTTTCCTGATGAGCAACTTTTTTCTATCAGTGTGCATACCCCTTGGTTTGCAAATATAGTCAACTTTTTGGCTACCAGAAGGACCCCCCAACACTGGAATAAAAATGGACAAGGATCTCTTCTTTTCAAAGGTTAAACATTTTATTTGGGAGGATCCTTACCTGTTCAAGATTTGTGCAGACCAAATCATTAGAAGATGTGTCCATGAAGAAGATTTCCACAGCATACTTTCCATGTGTCATGAGCAGGCCTGTGGAGGTCATTTTAGTGGAAACAAAACTGCTGCAAAGGTGTTACAGTGTGGTTTTTATTGGCCCACACTCTTCAAGGATGCATTGCAGCACTGTAAGTCTTGTCAGAACTGCCAAAGATTGGACAACATTTCCAAGAAAAATCCAATGCCTTTTACAGCCCATTTTGGTAGTTGAATTGTTTGACATTTGGGGGATAGATTTTATGGGACCATTTCCTCCTTCAAATGGCTTTAATTTCATCTTAGTAGCTGTGGATTATGTATCCAAATGGGTTGAAGCCACAGCCACTAAAACCAATGACCACAGAGTTGTCCTTAAATTCTTAAAGGATAACATCTTTTCCACGTTTGGTTCCCCCATAGCTATTATCAGTGATGGGGGAAGCCATTTTTGTAACAAGCATTTTGAGGCTCTATTGAAAAAGTACTCTGTGACTCACAGAGTAGCTACTCCTTATCATCCACGGACCAGTGGACAAGTGGAGATTTCCAACAGAGAAATCAAACATATACTGGAAAAGACTGTGAGGAAGGACAGAAAGGATTGGTCCTTTAAGCTGAATGATGCATTGTGGGCCTACAGGACAGCCTATAAAACCCCAATTGGCATGTCCCCATTCAGATTGGTTTATGGTAAAGCATGCCATTTACCAGTGGAGTTAGAATATAAAGCCTTTTAGGCCATTAAAGCTTTAAACATGGATCTCATTGTTGCTGGTAAGCACAGGGAACTGCAGCTCTCTGAGTTGGAAGAGCTGAGGATGGATGCATACACCAATGCAAGATTTTACAAAGAAAAAGTTAAGGCTTTCTATGACAAAAATCTGCTGAGAAAAGAGTTCACAGCTGGCTCTAAGGTATGGTTATTCAACTCAAAACTCAAGTTTTTTCCTAGAATGCTAAGATTCAGATGGGAAGGGCCACATACTGTCATTCAAGCATCCCCATCTGGAGCTATTGAAATTATGGACCCGAGTGATGGGATAACCTTGAAAGTAAATGGTCAAAGGCTCAAACCATGCATTGAAAATATCCTGGAGCCTGTGATGACCATCTATCATCAAGAGCCTCCACAAATCTAATGTCACACAACTGTATCATATGTATTTTAACTGTGTCTGTTCTTTGATTTTTGCATAAGTTTTGTGTAATATTTTTCCTCTGTTTTAGTCGTATCTTAGTTAAATGTTCTTTGAGGAATCATAAGTTCTGAAAGCTTTGTGATTTTGAATTGATTGAGAGAATAAATTCCAATGATTTTAATATTCTGTACTACAGAACATTTGTTCAAAAGTAAATTCATACTATTCGAAAAGTTTTACAGTTATTTCGCAAAAGAAAATTCATTTCGAAAAGAGTAAACTCCTATTCGAAAAAAAATGCGAACACAGTAACCACAAGCTGTTAAAACGAGCTGTAAACCTTCTGAATAAATCTGAGATCTTTTCGAGCGGATGTTACGAAGCCATTTGCTTGCTGCGAAAAATCGATGCCTTTCCCCTTTTCAAAAAGGATTTTTTTGAACTTTTCGAAAGAATCAATGACGCTTTGCGAAATCGATTTAAACATATTTAAAACCCTTCGAATAGGGGATTTCATATTCGAAAGCATTTCTAGCTTTGTCCTGCTCCGCAGAAAACCTTTCTTTTTCCATCCCTGCGTTCTTTTGGAATCCAGATCCAATTTCCTTCATTTTTTTTTTCGCTGATTAAGCTCGAAGAGATGGATCTTTCGCCTCTGACTCCTATGGATTTGATCAAGCGGTCAGAGATTTCGAGCAAACCCTAGGTTTTGGTATTTTCCTCCCCATATCCTCTATCTGAGCTTTAAAATTTTGATTTCTGTTTAAGCATACATTTTCTGGGATTCAAGAGATTTGTTTGTTAATTTTTGATAGAAGGAGGAATTATTTTAACGAGTTTTTAGAAATTTTTAAAATGGAAAAAGCTAAAAAATCGTTGGCTAGGATGTTCCCTAAGTCTTCTACTAAGAAAGCTAGCAAATCCTCCACCAAAGGAAAAGCTAAAACCTCAGCCAAGAGGAAATTGTCGATGGATAAGGCTGATAGGATTGAGAAGGGAAAGAGGGTTAGAATTGAGGAACCCATCCCTAAAGCTGACCCTATTCCTGAGACTGAGCTTCCTCCTCTTCCTAAGCATTTGGTGCTTCCAAACCCTTTTATTGAAGCTCAGAAGCTTATTCGAGAGCTTAATGTGGATGAGAATTTTTTCTTGAACAAACCAGAATGTAAGCTATCCGTAACATACATCAGGGATGCTTCACTGAGTAATATCCTGACCCCTCTTCCAGAGAAAATTTATCCAAGAATGGTGAGATTATGGTACCAGAACATGGTGAAAGTGAGTGACAATGTTGCTGATGTCCCAACTCTGGTAATTTTTATTGGTGATTGTGATTTAACCATCACGTATGAAGATATTGGAAATGCCTTGGGGATACCATTTCAGTATGATCCTGTTGGCCCTTTGGCTGCACTAGAGACAGCTTTTTTTAGAGATATGGCTGCCCATCTAACCCAAGGCATAGTTGGAACTGGGCAGTCCATCATGAGGAGAGACTTAGCACCCCAATTTTTGCTGATGGATTCCAAGTTCAGACTCCAATACTGACTCAAGTTCTGACCCCATTGAACCAACTTATGATTCAGATTTTGACCCTAGTTATTAGACTACTTTGTACATTTTTTTGTTGTTGTTTGTTTAGTGTTTAATTCCTGTTGATTTGTCCATTACTGTGCATTTTTTTTCTCTATCATTGTGCTTCACTTTTTTTACTTTGCTTATCAACTTCTGGACCAGTGAGGACACTGCTCCTCATAGGTTTTGGGGTGTGGCAGAGATGCCAATAATTTAGTTAACATTAATGCAGCTTATGATCAGCAGAATTTTTGAAAATGAAGTGATTTCACACCTGTTTTTGAAAAAATGAGGAAGTTAAAACTTTTTAAAATTGATTTTTAGTGTGATTCTAATACTTTTATGAAGTGAATGTCAGAAAATTTCCAAAAGAAAATTGATGTTTTAGTAAACCTAAAAAGAGAGAAAATAGTGATGATATACCTCAGGAATTTGATAGAAAACCACACCCAGTGAGATTTGGGCCTAAAATGTATTCTTTGGAGGTATGAATTGGCAAATTTTTCTGCTCTAGGGACTGTTTGAACTTGCTTGTTATCACTAGAAGTTACACATATCCAAGTTAAAATAGTTTGACAATAATCATGATATTAAAGACATGATGTAAGGCCTCCTTTTGGACAGTTTGAACTTCAAAAATCCCCACCTTTTAAAACTACCCTTGATACACACCAGTTGAGCTTTATAAATCCAAGATTTCTTTGAAACCTCATCAACCTCATTTAGCCTAACCCTCACTCTGAGAATTCATAAGGTAAAGGAAAGAAAGCTGAAGAAAGGTGAGTTGGGTAACAGTTTGGTAAAAGAAAAAGAAAAAAAAGTGAAGGCAATGATGTGTAAGCAGAAGAAATGTGGCATTCCAGTCAATTTTGTTGTAAAAAAAAAAAAAGAGAGAGAAAAGGAGAAGTCATTTCATTGGAAGTTTGAAAAAGAAAGAGAAAAAAATGGCCACGTTGGCTCTGAAAATTCAAAGAAGATGAAATTGTGCTGAAATGAAGAAGGTGTGTATACCACCTCCTTACCTTGACTGACTTCTAAACTTTTGAACTCCACTCCACCTCTTTATTCTTGATAAGTTTCATCCATAAGCCACATTACAACCCAAGTTAAAGTCCTTACTGATCAAAGATGGATTGAGCTGTCACATGGAGATAAGGATTTGTGTAATCTATGATGAAAAGAGCAGTAAATTCAGAACTGAAAAGCAATGCCCATGCTCCTGCTTACAGTCCTATTTGAGGGCTGAAACTGCTCTTGAGCTGTGTGAAATAGTAGAACCCTCCTACTTGTATGTTGAGTGACAACCCTGGTGAGAGTTGGGTTTGAAATCAACTTATTTGAGGTAACATCATAGCAGGATTCTCAAATTGAAGGCAAGCTTTTCATTAATTTTTCTTTTAAAGCTTTTTGACACAAACTGAGTGAATGGTAAAAGAATTACAGCAGAATTTCAGTTTTGAACTGATGTTTTCTGGAGAATCCTTTTACAGTTTGACTGATGCAGGTGTGAATAATCTGTGATTTGATGAAAGTTTAAACAAAACTACATTAATATTAACTGATTTATTGGAGAAGTTTGTGGGTACCTTCATTGAAAACCCTCAGGAGGCTTCACTCCTCCGCTAGGGATCACCTAGGGGTTTAAAAGGCTTGTTGCATATGCTAAATGCAATTGTGCTCCCTACAAAAGTGACTTTTTACTTTTTTTTCAATTTTGTCTTTGCTCAGGGACTAGCAAAGCTTAGGTTTGGGGGTGTGTTGAGAACTGGAAAATACCATTTTCCACCCTTTAATATGGGCCTTGATAGACCCTTGAGAGAACTAAATAAGTATTTTAAGTGTTTGTTTTATAGCTAACAATAAAGGCAGGCTTAACCCTGAAAGTAGCTTAAGAGCGCCAAAAAGATGATGACCCATTTTGATCTGGAAGAAGGAGAAAGTACAACCTCACTGGCTGTCAAAATGCCTAAACTAAAGAAGACAAAGGCCTGGTTTCAACCTAGAAATAGGTTTGGAGCTATTTAAAAAGAAGAATGCACTACAGAATCTATTCAAAAGGATTCCTGATCTATTCGAAAAGAACCTAAACACTGCGAAAAGAACTAAAGCTCCAGGCTTGGTTTTCAAAGAGCACCTGATCTATTCGAAAGGAACCAAACTTGCTGATGATCCTTTCGAAAAGAAGAAAACTCCTTGCGAACAACACCAGTTTTGTGCGAATAGAGCTCCAGAAGTTACTTTTCCTTTCGAAATGACTCCAATTTGTGCGAATAGAGCTCCATAAGTCACATTTCCTTTCGAAAAGGCCCCTAATCTGTGCGAAATCGTATTCTAAAGATTCCCAGCATCTGCATGGGTATTTTAGTAATCTCTGCACGCGCCCCAATGCATTTAAAAACTCAGGGGCATTCTGGAAAATTCTGAGCACGAACCAGAGGCATATTCCACTCCATGTGAACACCCAAAGATGAAATTACTTGGCGGGAACTTCTAGAAGCTCAAACAGATTTTTGAATTACCTAACAGAATTGATGCCTCTATATCCTGATTGGCTGAACCAGATTAAGCAGTTCTGATTAGCCAGAATAGATCTGGATCCTTGTGCTCGACTCCTATTAGTTGATATGGATCTAACAATTTATGATTGGTTGATGCACATCTGAGCTGGACTTGGGGAAAACTATAAATAGATGAACTATTTGCCCAATTTGGGCATCCAGAATTTGAGTTTCATTCCTGCTGCCCCATTTTCCAATTCAGATCAAGATAGCTTGTCTGAAACCTCTGTAATAGCCTAGATTTTGTCTGTAACTGAGAACTGTGATATATTTGTGTAATTCAAGTGAGAATTGTATTCAAGACTACAAATCTGAGAGCTGTTGTAAGCTGTGTTCAGTAATTGTACTGGTGGATTCATGTTGAATTTGTATGCAAGACTACAAATCCGAGAGCTATTTTTAAGCAATTTCCCTCAATTCACTATCCCTGTGAGAATCTGTGTTTGTAACCTGGTTCTTATAACATTTGTAGTGGTACTTATGTTCTGAATCAAGACTTTGGATTGAAGAAGGAAACTATTGGATGATCTGTGTCCATGACAGTGGACAGATCATAGCCATAAGTTCAACTCAATTCTAATCCTTGAATTGGATTATTTTCTCTTACATCTGAGCTGGTAGCCAGATGAAGATTTGATACGTTCTCAACTGTGTTACACTATTTCTCATTCTGCAATTAACTACTAAGCTTACACTAGCTGTTATTTCTCCATTCTTATTAATTTTGCATCCAATTCCCCCAACTCGGATCTGGATCACTTAGTTTGAAGTTTACTTTTAGATAATTTAGTTAATGTGACAAATTCAACCTCTCATCTTACTTGCTTTGTAGATAGGATTAGAGGCCAGATCTGGTAGCTCAGATCTGGAGGTTTACCATACATTTTAAATCAATTCTCTGTGGATGATCTTTTACTCACTTATATTTAAAACTTGATACAATTGGCCCTGATCTTGCAGGCTGATTGATTTCTTTCTGTGCTGATATTTCCTTTTTTTTAGTTTTCCAATTTCAGTAGTCCATACTTTGAAAAATCTTTTTTCAAAATACAAATAAATCATGCACACTTAGGAAGACAACAAAGTCCCGTCATGATCTCGTGACTTCATCATTGTCCCATCGCGTCCATCAAGGAATCACAAAACTAACTATCCACCACATGCTAATAAACACGTCCTGTTGTGATACAACCACAATGTGGTCTCATATATCCTGAGATCTGCCAAAGAAAGAAACCCCATCATTGCCTTATCATGACATTGAAACAACTGATGGATCGACGATGCCGCATATGTCCCGTCGTGATCCCACTACAACTCAATCGCCTTGCAAACACTGTTTCATTGTGACACTACTACCTAAGACACTCGGACACAGCCCGTCACGATGCACAATCAGGAAAGGAAGGCTCAATCAATGTCCCATTGTGAAAAGCAGAGAGCCGAACCTTCCAAATCTCATTTGCGACATACCTCAAATGTCCCATCGCAAGTATCTCACCAAGCGATCTGGGCATCCCGTACCCAGCAACTACCAAATCCCATCACAAACCACGCCTCCTCGAAATCCCATCGCATAACTTTGCAAAACTGAGGGGAAGGCGCGATCATGTCCCATCACAAAAGTAGAGAGCTCACCTCCCAAATACTTCGCCATGCACTGGATATTATTGCCGCAGGAACATATGAAAGGGATTGGACCCAAGCCCCATCGCATTCAACCCATGCCAATACCCCAACGCGAGCATTTCATCAGAATCCCTTGTGTCCCATCGCACCTGTAATCACCGGGACTCATCACAACACGCAACCATAAAGAAAGACCACCATGTCCCACCGCGGACCTCACCATACGGGAGACCATTAGGTCCCACCACAACAGAAGTAAAGAAAGAGAGGGAATCCTCAACATCCCATCGCGACACTACAGTGACAACCGACCAGCCCCGTCGCGAGCTACACAGAAACCCTTGACAACAAATCAGGTAAGTAATATCACTCCACTTTATACTCGATATTCCTTATAAAATATAATTAGCTATGATTAATTCAAATGTTTTCAAAAACCCGTCTCTCTCTATCCGTGAATCACTGTAGTTCTCCCATAAGAGACAATCATTAGTATTCATGAGAAGGTTAGACGGAACATTCGGCATGCCAAGTGTCATCTTGACAACCACGCAAACGGTCGGGTCCACAAATCCCGTGCCGGTGGATCTGCTCAGCGACATCTCGAAATCCATGTTTTCCAAAGATTTACAACCGAATTGATCTTAAGTTAAATCTCAAGTTTTCAAAAACAAAAATAAATTAAATAAATAAATAATGAATATAATAATATAAGGAGCTTCTATCTATCAAACTTTCACTTCTCACCACTCTAATCCGTTATTTTCCTTGAGAAATTGAACAATGAATATATTCAACTCTGAGAAATCACAAATCTCCACTAGAAAGGGACACCTGACGCACCATTAGTGTGAGCAATGATGCGCCTGGTCTGACATGACTTACGAAAGCCTTCACCATTACATGATATTTTATCTTATTATTCAATCTCTGGACCTTGTCTATGGACATTCATATGACGCCCCTCGGTACCTCGACTGTTTCATATCCCTTTATTTGGCTGCTCCTTACAGCAGGTTGCGACATGCGGCGGGATGCCCCTTGCACCCATAGATTAGGATATGATGATTCTCTTTCCATTTGACTATCACTCGCAGTAGGTCGCGACACGCGACAGGATGTCCCTTACACTCACGGATTAGGATACGTCGACTTCCCCCATTATTGCTACTCACAGTAGGTCACAATACGCGACGAGATGTCATCCCGCATCTACGGCCAGGAACACACCTTTCGACAGCTACCACTGGGCCCCCGAATGCTCCATTTTAGCTTGTGCTGGTAGATAAGAAAGCCAAGCATATCATGTCAGCATCCCTAGTTCACATTTGTGATTTCCTAAGAACAACGAGAAGGTACCTCGGATGAGGGGTGTTTACTTCTTCGACGCATTCTTACTTCGCAAGAACGCATCGAAGAGGGGCATCTGTAGAACCTCCATTTTGACCTCTCAGAGTATACAAATCTGTTCGGTCAACCTTTGACCTCGCTTATGACTTTTCAGAAAGGACTTATCTTCTCTGAAAGTTTCAAAACCCTAATAAAGGGACCATATACTAAAACAATAGTATATGGCTGGACACAAGCTGAAACAATAGCTCTGTGGCTCAGAGCCCATAAAGGTAGGGACCATATACTGAAATAATAGTATATGTCTGAACACACGTTGAAATAATAGCTCTGCAATTCAAATCCCATAACCCTAGGGGCGAGAACTATTTACTAAAATAATAGTATATAGCCAAAACGTGGGCTAAAACAATAGCCTCATGCCTCGGACCCAACCCAGACTAGGGATAATCCCGAATTACGTGCACTACACCATGCGCGCAATTCAATTCTGCACCACACCACAAGTGCACAATTGGTCCCCATCAGACCAAACTTCCCCTCCCTTCGACCACCTCGAGACTTGATTGCGTGCCCTAACCAGCGTGCACAATTGGATTATGCGCCCAATTACTGGCGCATAATTTTGTAGTTACTAATAAACGAATTGTTGCCCATATTATTACTAAATTTGTCTATTGGACTTCTATATATTTGCATTAATTCTTTTCCAAAGTTCATCTTGATTTATTAGATTTATCCTTACTAGTAATTATTATACCAGTAAAAGGCATGTATAGAGAACATGATGTATATATATCGTATAAATGTGTTACTTCTTGGGAATTGTGTAAGGTTTCTTTGGAATTTTTTTCTATCATATTATGGTCTACTCAAGGTAGTTAAGGCGGTGTGGTGAGCTTATGGCGAAGAGGCTCACTATGCCATGGCGAGGTCATTGCGATGCTATTTATTATTTTTATTTTTAAAATATTTTAAAATTTATATATTTTTATAGAGGACGAAAAAAATCCAACTAATTAAGCAACAAGCATAAACAAATATCAATAAATAAAATGCAAATATTAATTATCAAATATGAAATAACAATAAATATGAAATATTAACAAATATAGAATATTAAAATATTTGAAGCGTTTAATCGGATTGTGCACACCAAACCGGGCACACAATTAGTCTAATCTGACTAGGACTGGGACACCCTGGCAGAGCCAGTCAGCCGGTCACTTACTGAGTCAGTCACCGACTCAAAGTGGTTAAGCACCTGATACAGGGCGAGCAATTCAATTAAGCACCCCGGATAGGGCCGCATAATTGAAGTTGACCGACTAATTAAACGCACCCCATAGGGCATGTAATTAGTAAAATACCTATAAATAGACCTCCTTACCTTGACCCCAAAGACACACAAGAATTTTAAGATTTGAGTTTCGAGGTCTTCACTTCCAAGCTTCGAACTTCGAGATTTCCCATCCCCCACCACTTAGGTTCAGGTAAGTTCCCCTTAATTTAGTTTCTGATTTCTAGTTATAGTTCTAGATTTCTAATCTCTAGTGAGTTCTTAGATTTTAGGTCTTAGATTATTAGTTTCAATTTTCAGTCTTAGGCCGTAATACCCCCTTTTAATCCATAGTTTTAATTTCTGGTTCCAGTTCTTAGTTTCTAGAACCAGTTCCCAAATAGATTATTTAATGCATAGTTTTAAAATTTAGTTTTTACCCTGACATCTTAATTTTCAGTCCTATCATTGATCACTGGTTCTAGTTCTCAGTTTCTAGAACCAGTCCTCGATCATACGGTCTGATTTTTTGATTTCGGTCCCGATCTCAGCCTTTAGACTTTAGATTTTAACCTTAATTCTTAATTTCTTATAGTTCTAGACCCTAAATTCCGATTTACAATTCTAGTAGTTCTAAAATGCATAATTCTAATAAAAACCATTGATTTTTCAATCCATAACAATACCATCTTAAATCCAAATTCAGTTTATTTTAACCCCAGCCATCCGATTTGCCCAAGGGAGCTTACGGAGGGTACCCGAGAACGGGGCCGATCCTCCTTAGCATAGTGGGCCAAACCCCTGTTCTTTTTATTTTCAGGAAAAAATTAGTATATTTACTTTAATTAGATTTTCAGTAAAATTAGTATATTTACTTTAATTAGATTTTTAGTAAAATTAGCATATTTACATTAATTAGATTTTCAATAGAATTAAGATATTCACTTTAATTAGAATCTTGATAGAATTAACATATTTACTTTAATTAGATTTTCAATAGAATTAGTATATTCCTAATTAGTTCCCGTAGAGTTAACATATTTGCATTCCCAGTAGGATTAGGATATTTAAACCAATTAGACTCCTAATAGAACTAGGATACTTAAATTAATTAAACTTCTAACGAAATTAAATAACTAGGTTTTGGTAGGAGTAAGGCAATAGAGATAATTATATTCATAGTAGAACTAGGAAACCCAAGCAGTTAGGTTTCTAGTAGAACCAGGAGAGTTGATTAAACAAGGATTAAAAGTAAAGACCAAAATAACTAAAGTTAAAATAATACTAGGAATCCCACAAGTAATCAGATTCATAGCAGGACTAGGATACTAAATTAATTAGACTCATAATAGAAGATTAACTTAGTAGAATTAGGAGACTTAAATCAATTAGAACTAAAGCAACGATAGGAAAGATAGACTACCTAAACATTCAAGCGACCCAGTGCTGCTGACGTTGGCCGGCTGACGATTCAGTAATGAAGGAACCCACACCTCCTCACAAGCGTGATCAGTGACGTGTTGCAGCATCAATAAATATCTGCAGCTGGCGATCGCAATGAACCATGTATTTTCGTCTTGAATCTACCTCTTTGATTTACTACTTATTTTTTATCTACTACTCTACCACCTGTCGCCAGAGTCCACCAGGGCGGAATTGGATCACTCTTTCCAGGGACCGAAAGGAACCCAGAAAAAGCACATACCAACAACACCTTCTTCCATTACCACTACTTCAGTGGCCTCAAATTTTGTTGTCTGTTCTATGGAAGTTTCTAACTGTACTTGGGTGGTTTCTAGTTTAGATAAGACCTCCTTTGGTTGTGCCGAAATAGGTATCCTTTTTTTATTCGCGGCACTTAGAGTTCTCCGATAGGTCTGAGGTGTTAGGCTCTCATTGCTACGGGGCAATGCTTTTTTCTTGGGATCAATATTGTATCCCACATTTACCAATAGATTTGTAATTAACCCACCAAAGGGTAGATATAATTCACTTGTTTGATATTTTTTCAGAGGCAACTTCTCCCTTACTGTGTTCATTACCTCCAAAAGGTAAGAAGGAACATCAAACCAATAGCGGTGTGCGATTAGGTATAGGGCTTTTATAAAAAGGGCTCTTCACTGGGTCCCATGACCCATGGGGTGAACAATTTTGTGGATTAAAACATCGAAAAAGTGAAGGGATAAGTTCTGTTCCTCTAAGTCTTTATGCAGAAAAAATGATTTATCATTAGGTTGTTTGCCTACCAAATCTGTAGCCATTTGAATAAAATCTAGTAGGGTCTCGGGTGAAGGTCTAAGGATATTCGCTTCAGGAGTGTCAGAGGACAACCCATGTCTTTTCAGAGGTGCATTCATCACCCCAACAGCCATTGCTTTTGTAATCGAAATTGAAAATCCATCAATGATTGTTGACAGAGTTGGGACTAGTCCCTTGCTGCTATTGCTCATATTTGCATAAAATAGTCTTACCAATCTAGGGTAGACTTCAGTAACTCCAGCCTCTAGAAAATAGTGGAGCCCTGCATCCTTAAAATACTTTATTGCCTCTCCTCCCATTTCCAATTTTTCCAATGCGTCAACGTCCACTGCGACCTCGGCTCCCACGATGTGTTGCTTTATTGAAGTAGGGAGTTTATCCGTTGGTGTATCAGAGGATGCTAACTTTTTGCCTTTATCTAATTTGGGTCCCCTTTTTGGGTCAGACACCGAATCTTTCTCAATTGTGTCTATGGGACCTTCTCTGATAACTACCCCTAAAGATTTAGCTTTCTTCTTGGGAGGGCCTGTTGCTTCTGATTTAGCTTTAATGGCAATAGACCATGCAATATGATGAATGATTAGGGTGTTATTAGAATTTTTACCTTCTTCTTCCCCATCTTCCCTTTATCATTTTCCCTATTCGTTCGTCATTACTCTTTTCTGCAAAAGTTAATCAACACTATTAATCAAACTTTAAATACCAAGTATTGAATACACAACCCATGTAAATACCTTTTCATTTAAAAATCGTTCCCTTACCTTGTTGATGATTGAAACCCTAATTTTAATTTATGCAATAAAAGGCTCGTAAGGTTCTCTCAAAATAATATAGAAGGTAAAAGGGGATTTTTATGAAAATATATAGTTGGATTGGGTAACAGAACGGTTAAGATTACAGGGGATTTAAAAAAGGGAGGAAAGTTGGGAGAGAAAAAAATGAAAGGGTTTTGAAAATGGGACCGACATATCCCCTTTTTAAGAATATATGGGTCTTGTTTTCAGGGTTGATCTGCTAAGCCGGTCATTACTCAAATTTACCTAGAATCGTAAGTTGATTCTAGCATTCAATGAGTTAAGAATCGCAATTCTATGTTTCTGTTTAGACACACTCATGATCAATCGTAAATTCATACGATTGTTCGTTATAACAGATAGTAAGTATAAATTACAATCTATCAGTTGTAATATGATACTCTAAAGAATAAGTGAAAATAAAATAGTTTACATATTTTATAATTGGTGCTACAAATGAGTTGGTAGCTCGACGATCCATGAGAGTATTTTAATTTATATTATGGAGAGTAGCTGTCTCCCCCAGGAAAGCTTGGCCTCTAGGATTATTTACAGGCTGTGTAGGTAATTGGCCATTCTCTCCTTGCCACTTGCGAAGCTAGTTGTCCAATCTGGCTTTCAAGATTTGTGATGGACTGAGTATGTGAATGAAGGGTCTAACAGAATTGAGCAAGTTGGTGCAAATCTTTTGAATGATGGTACACTGCTGTTGTAAATCTTAAAGGATTTGAATAATTGTGGCATCAGGCATACTGCTCCATGGTCCAATTTGGGGTTGTGTCACCTGTATTTGGGGTCTCTAGTGGAAAACTTGGGTCTGGGGAAATTGGGGCTGCACAACTGTTGGTGTTAGTTGTGCTCCCACAGTGGAACCGTAGTTAAATACTGGATGATTTCTCCATGACGGATTGTAAGTGTTCCCGTAATCTCCCCTCTGAAAAGTCATTATTTATTCCATTTCCACCATCTCTTGGTATTGTGGCATAGCAGGGTTTTCAGTATATGTGAGTCTGGAAATTGGAATGGTTTTCCGTAGACCTACCCAGAGTGTTTGGACTAGAACTCATGAGTGTGGCAATTTTCTGCTCAAGGGCTAAAACTTTTACACTCATGTCATCCTCGGTTTTCACTTTGTCCTTATTGATCTCATAAACCCCTCCTCTTGCGAGCAGGGTATGACGAACAATATCTGGATCAGTCTGCAGCAAAGCCTATTTTTGATTTGAAGGGTTGGCCAGTTTCTCGAATAAATTTTATGTCTACTGGTCGTTTTGAGCCATGAAGGCTCCTCTGCATACGGCATCGACTGTGGACTGGTTAGTCTCAGTCAATCCTTGGTAGAAATTTTGTGCTATAGACCAATTTGGCATCTCATGATGAGGGCATTTCCGTAGCAAATCCTTCATCCGTTGCCAACTCTCATGAAATGATTCTCCAGGCTTTTGCCTGAAGCCTTGAATTGCTTCGTAAATTTGATTTATTCTACCAATTGGAAAGTATTCACCCAAAAATTTGAACTATAAATCTTCCCAAATGGTTATACTTCTAGTATGTAGTGAAACTAATCATGCCTTTGCCCTATCTTTGAGAGAGAAAGGGAACAAATGTAGTCTTATGGCTTCTTTATTGGTCGTGGTCTGCAGCATTGTACAAAGTTCTATGAAGTCCCTCAGATGTTGGTAGGGATCTTCCCTATCAAGCCCATGAATGTAGGTAGAGCTTGAAGTGTGTGCGGCTTCATTTCATAGTTTTGACCTTTAGCTGCCTCCAGTATAACTATACAAGAGGGCTCGGTCAAAGCTATAGGGCTGAAATATGCTTCTATTGAAAGCTCGTCAGCCATGGTTTGAGGATCTCTTGCAGAGGATCGGTTTAATGCGAGTCTGTGCAGGAGAGTCTGCTCAATTTCTAGGTCTTATTCAAAATAGTCTAGACTTCTAGACCGGGTATGATGCATACACTAGCATATCTATCTTTCTGTATATATAATCTTTTTATAATTTTTATTTTAGAAGAGCAGGGAGAGAGAACAAATCTAGGCCTCTGGCTTCTCTTATCAGGGGAAGTTGAAACCTTGATTTGCTTATTTCAAATAAACCTGTAAAAGAGTAAGAAGTGATCAAAGAAAAATAAAAATATAAAGAAATATAAAAAGAGAAAGATATATATTAGTTTCTAAAAGAATAAAAATATTGGATAAAAATAGAAATAAAGATAAATTTTGCTTCCCCGGCAGCGGCGTCAAAAACTTGATCGGCTTATTATATGTATTAAAATTATGTTATATTCAAGCCTTAACCTATTGCAAGCGCACAATGGAAATTGTAGAGCTAGTATAGGATCGTTCCCACGAGGAAGTTTGTTTATCTATTTATCTCTGATTTATATCTTCTATTTAAATCCTTATTAAAATTTTCTATTTATCTTTAAGATCTAAGTCTAAGTATCGATATTTATGTTGGCACTTTCCCAAGGTGCTGTAGGAGATCATACTCCTGGTCTATTTCCAGTGTTGGCTCTTTGCCGAGCCTGTGGGCTTTATTCATGTTCGACTGAGGTGGTTGAGGTGCCGATGCAGGAGCTGGAGGTAAAGGAATTACATGAGGTGGGGGAGGCAAGTTTGCTTCCCTTTCTCTTGTTATCATTTCTGACGGCTGAGTGCCCACGTTCTACTTCTCCCGAGAGAATGGTGGTGGTGGATAGTTAGTCCCTGACTTAAGGCAAGGCACGTTAGTTGCTGGTCCTTGAGCCATGCGATAGCTTGCCCTGATGAACTCCCTGAAATGCTTATCGTAAATGGGGTAAAGTTGGAAGCAGGGATACATACTGGAGCTATACCATTCCACGAGGGGAGATACTGTGTGTAGTCTTCCTTTTCGAGGAAGGTGGAAATCAGCGCTTCTTCATTATCGGGTTCTTCCTTTCGTTGACTCATTTCTGCATTTGGTTTGTGCTCAACCACGGTCTCATGTTCTTGACTTGAAGTGTTTTGGGAGAGCCCGTCTACCCATGATGAAATTTAGGATACAATTTGAAGGGCTTATTCTTCATTCTTAGGCTCAGAGTCATATAGGGGAAGCGGTGACGGAGTTGTCTCAAACTTTGGGGGAGACAAGGGTTCTGTGGGTGAAGGTTTGGTCTTCGAGCTCTGAATGACTGGACTCGAATTTGAGTGAAGGCTGGATAGGGTGGAGGATTCGGAGGAGCGATTCAGGTGATCAGGGATGAAGGATGTGGGAGAACGGTGGGAGGTCTCGGAGGTTCAACTGGATTAACTGGGGTATCTGAAGGACTAATGTGGGTGATCAAGGTGGAAAGACGGAAAGGGATTCGACCCAGGAGATCTACTATGGTGATGTGGGCAGCCCGCCCTTAGTTGTGGTTGGGAATGGGATTATTGATAATCCCTAGGTTTTGCAAGGGTTGATTGTTGTTCTGGTTGGAATTTTGGAGGGATTCCCAGTCAATCTGGTTCTGATCGTTCATGTCGTAGATCATGTCTCGTAAAACCCAACAGTCTTCTTGGTTATGTTCTGTGAATCGATGAAAAACATAGATGAGGTTTTGATTATTACTATAGTCAAGGTTCGCGGGCCAGGGCCGGGGTCGTTTAGGTGGGAATCAGATGAGGTTTTGATTATTGATAAGGTGGAATATGTTGGAGATGGTGTCAAGCAATGGAGGGTAATGTTTGCATTTTGGTTCGTAAGGGCCCCTAGTTTGTTGATTGAAGTTCTGGGGCGGGGAACATTATTGTATAATTTTGGGGGTTGGCATCTATTCTGATTCTGGTTTTGGTTAGGGTATTGGTTTCAGTTTTGATATTGATTTTGATTCAGATACCATTGTTGATTTTGATTCTGGTGTTGGTTCTGTCTAGAATTCCTTGGTGGGTAGTTTCCGCTTTCGGAGTTCTATCCCTGATTGACAACCGCGTTGACCTGCTCGAAGGCAGAGGCTTTCTTATTATTTTTTGCCTTCGAGTCATTGGAAGAGGCAACTTTTACACTACTATCGAAAAGGTTGGATGCGATTAGCACGCAGGTGAAGGGCAACAAAGTCTGGGTAATCACTTATAATAAGAGCGCTTTGAAGAGGCTCTCTGACAATATCTATGATGATGCCAATCACAATATTCTCTTTCATCTGGCTCCCGATGCGAGCTGCAAGCTTTCTCAATGATTCATGAAGTCCACGAAGTCTTCTTCGGGTTCTAGTTTAGTTGTCATCAGGTCACTAAGATTGACTGCTTCTTGTATCAGATGTTTATACTGGTCCAAGAATTAACTGGCCAGCTCTTTAAACGTGTCAACCCTGTGAAGTGGTAGCCCGATGAACCAATCGAAGGCCTCTCCTTCAAATGATCTCTAAAAGTAGTGGATCAGGAGCCCTTGGTTATCGCAAATGGGCCGATAGTCATTGCAGAATAACACCAGATGGTGATTTAGGTTTCCAGTGGCATTGTACTTGCTAAATTTTGGCGGTTTGAATCCTGTAGGTAAGTTAAACTCGAGGTCCCAACAAAATTTTTTGAATCCAAACAAGAATCCAAGATTCTCTCTCTTAGCCATGTAATCGTCAAGAATCTTGAGGAGATCCTCCACCCTTACAGTGGTGGCTTTCTTAGTGGTCTGGAGGTGGGGTCTACCTTGTCAGTTATTACTGACAAAGGTATGCACAGTCTACCTTGGCGGAGTCTTACGAGGGGACGGGCCACATGGGGTCGAAGGTGGCCTTTCCTCCTGTCTTTGTTCTCACTCCTCCTAGTCCTATCGATCTCTGACGATCTGATATGTGGCAGCCATGCCTCAGAGTATTTCTTCGACTTCCTCCCCTCCTCTTTGTAATTTTTGAATGCTAAGTTCCACAAGTTATCAGCCATGGAGTTCTGCCCATTGTTACTCTCTTTCTCTCTCTGGTTATCACAATTACTGGTGCTCGGGGGAGTAGAGGGGTTCCCTTCACTATCGGCCATATTAATCTCGGGGTGACATGGGGGTGAATCATATGGCAGGTTGACATCATATATAGGGCTGTCGTGGTACCCCCATAATGGAGGGTCACCACTACTGGTCAAATTTATTCTGTGTATCCCCAACATCTCTAACCTTTGATAGATGTTCATGCGCTCTCGGAGAGCTCTCGAGAGTGTAAGTGGGTGTGAGAAAGTGATAAAGCGAGAATAGAAATAAAACTAAACTAAAGCAGAAAAGAAAAATTAACTAAAAAAAGAGTAGAGAAACAAAGCTAAACTAGACAGGAAATACTTTAGCAGAAAGTGTCC
The DNA here is from genome assembly GCA_021018995.1 of Chloranthus sessilifolius. Taxonomy (NCBI): domain Eukaryota; kingdom Viridiplantae; phylum Streptophyta; class Magnoliopsida; order Chloranthales; family Chloranthaceae; genus Chloranthus; species Chloranthus sessilifolius. The sequence goes on from CM037595.1 coordinate 24,633,382, forward strand.
CATCGCGATCGCCAGTCTATTGGTACGCGCTTTTTCTGGGTTCCTTTCGGTTCCCGAAAGAAGTGGCCCAATTCGGTCCTGTGGACTCTGACTAGGGGCGATAGAATAATAAACTACGAAATATTCCATGCTCAAAGGAAAAGGTGAATATTAAATGAAGAATACCTAGATGATACGATCGCCAGCTACAGATGTTTATCGATGCTGCAGCACATCACTGATCACGTGCTGGGAGATACGAGTTGACTCCTTTACTGAACATCGGCCGACCGACTTAAGCAACTAAAAGTAGTGCATGGTCTGTCTAGTCTAACTTTCTAATCATGCTCTAAGTCTAGTTAACTTTATCTTCTTATCCTACTATGAGTTTAACTGACTGTGGGTCTCCTAGTACTACTCTTATTCTAACTGACTGAGTTTCCTACTACTACTCTAATTATAATTAATTAAGTTTCCTAATACCATTCTAACTAGAAAAGAGGGGTTGTGGCCCGTTATGCTAAGGAGGATCAGTCCCATTCCCAGGTTGGGTACCCTCTGTAAGCTCCCTTGGGCAAATCAAGTGGCTAAGGACTATTTGGTAAATATCAGAGATTAAAGACTGGATTTGAATTAAGAACTAAGAATTAAGAATCAAAAACTTAGAATTTAAAGGTTAAGACCTGAAAATTAGAACTAGAACTAAGCACTATAAACTAGAAGTAAGAAACCAGGAACTAGAACTAGAATTAAGAACTAGAAACTAAAAATTAAGAACTAAGATCTAGTGCTTGAAATTTAAGAACTAGAACTAGAAATTAGAATTAGAAACGAAGAACTCGAACTAGAAACTAAAAATTAAGAACTAGGGGAGAGATTACTTGAAGCTGAGCGCTTCTTCCTCCCTGATTTTCCTTCTTCTGGTGTCCCATAGAAAGAAACTCGAAATCCCTAAGAGGATTAGGCTTGAGAGAAGAGAGGTCTCTATGGAAATAGGTGAGTTTGGGCGTGGGGTAGGGGGTTCTTATAGGTGTCAAGCTAATTCCGCGTGTGGGGCCATGTGCACAATAGGTGAATTGCGAGCATTCCCGGAGGCTCTCAATTGAATTTCGCGCATAGTCTAATGCGCTTAATTCACTTTGAGTCAATTATTGACTCAAGAGTGATAGGCTGAGCAGGTGTCCTAGCTCCAGTATGCCTTGGAGCCAATTTCACGCATGTAGCGATGCGTGGAATCCAATTCCACGCAGGGAGGTTTGCCCGAGATCGAGGAGCTCGGGCAGTCTTGGGAAATAGAGTCCTAATCTAGGTCTGGACTGAATCCGTGTGAGTGGGGACACGTGGAATCGATTTCGTGCGTCGGTGTATGCCTAGAATAGGGAACTTCAAGCGGTGCACGAAAGTCTGTGCCTAGTCTAAGTGGGACTAATTACGCGCAACTAACTCTGCGTGCAATTGAATTAAGTGCATAGTTTCATGCTCGTAATTCAGGGACTTCCGGGCCTTGATGGGTTCGAGTTTTTGGGTTGATGTTTCAGCCCATTTCTCAACCATACACTGCATGTATAGTGTATAGTTCCCGATTTTGGGATTCTATAATCAACGAAGAGGGTTGGTCCATTTTCGGAGGCTGCGGGTAAAGTCAAAGGTTGACCAAATAGGTTTATATACTCCGAGAGGGTGAAAATGGGGTTCTAGATAACGCATGCATACCTCCATACTTACTGGACACCTATTTGTGCAAGAAACTATTGTGGGACACGAGCGAACGCCATTCGATCTATTTTGAATGCAAGTGCCCATTTTTTTGGAGCTATGCTCGGCTTTGCGAGATAGGTGTTTCGTCCATAACACAAGGCACCTTTAGTGGAAGAGCAAGTAGAGATATTTATGCTGACATTATCTCAGAACATGAAGAATCACGTGACACAAAATCGATGCTAGCACTCAGGCTCAATAATTAGTGAATATTTTAACGCTATCTAGAACGCAATTTTGGGGCTTCATGATGATATTATAGCCTCGACCACTGGACCTCTCCCACTTGAGATACACATAATCCACGATTCTATCCATACAGTTAAATATCGATACTATTATGCTCAAATTTTAATAGAATGCGAGGAGTTATCCTAATACTAAGCTACGAACCATTAGATTGTGAAGGACTACGTAGAGGCTATTGACGGCACATACATCCCACCCTGAGTGCCAAAACGTGATCACCCGAGATATTGTAATCATAAGCAATTTACCTCACAAAACGTACTTGCAGCAGTTTCCTTTTAACTCGATCGATTGATTCTGTACTATTACCGTTCCAGCTTGTTTTTAGTTTTAAAAAAGAGAGAGAAGGAAAATTTTAAAGCAAGTTTTTAATTCAGTACATCCTTGTCTCGGTTTGTTAGTGTATGAGTTTTACCCAATCTCATCACCTAAATCTACAACCTTTGAATCATGAGATTGAAATATCTTGTAAAACAAACTATACAAACAGAAGGCTTCAGCGTGATAACATTGAGATCATGGCTGAACAAAGACAAGGAGGAGGAAGGAATGAGAGCATCAATAATAATGAAGGAGAAAATGGAAATCACAATGAGGGGCCGATTGGTCCAAGAACGTTGGAGGAATACAATGATAATGGTCCTTACGAGGATCAAGATAGTATCACTCATCCTCCTATCCCTGGAAATCATTTCGAATTTAAATCGGCAATGATTCAAATGTTACCAATTTTCAATGGATTAAGCAATGAAAATCTGCATGCACATCTTACTGATTTCATCGAGGTTTGCAAAATGTTTCAGGTACACAATGTAACTGATGAGATAGCCAAGTTGAGACTCTTCCCTTTCTCTTTAAGAGATAAGGTGAAATCTTGGTTTCTTTCACTAGAACCAGGATCCATTAGGAATTGGATTGAGTTACGATGTGAATTTCTAAAGAAGTACTTTCCCATCAGTAAAATCATTGATTTGCCTCAGAAAATTCTGACATTTGTTCAACAACCCGCTGAGACATTTCACGATGGTTGGGAGAGATTTAAAGAATTACTCTGGAGTTGCTCACATCACCAAATCCCAAGATGGTAACAAGTCCAGAGTTTCTACAATGGACTGATACCAAAAGAAAGACACATGGTGGATGCGTCGTGTGGAGGATCATACATTGTAAAGGAGGAGGGCGAAATTTGGGCTCTATTCGAAAGATTGAGTCAGAATTCAATGCAAGGTGAGACATTGGGTAATGCTAACCTTGTTATGTCAGCAAAAACCCATGGGCTTACAAAAGGAGGGTTGTATGAAGTCATCAATTCCTCTGACTTAGCAACCAAAGTTGATGTGTTGTCAAGCCAAATGAATATGTTGTTGGCAGCGTCCCGACAAGCTCAAAATCCCATCACACCTAATGTTTGTTCAATCTGTGAACATCAGGGCCACATAGCTAATGAGTGTCTAACCACTCAACTAGTTTTTTCTAAGGATCCTAACCTTTAGGAACAGGTAAATATGACCCAATCATACCAATGACATGATAGGAATCCTTATCTCAACAATTACAATCAGAGATGGAGGAACCATCCTACTTTAGGATGGGAGGTTCAAATTAGGCTGGACCAGCAAACCAGCAGTTTAAACCAAATTTATCGAGTGGACCACAAGGTTTTTGTCCACAATAAAATTTGAATTTTCAGTAGAATTCAAATTATCAGCACCCAAATTCTGAATTCCGTCAAAATCAAAATTTCCATCAAACCAATGCTTCAAGTTCGAGAAGATTTGATTTTGAGGATAAAGTGTTGAGCGCCCTGCAAACCATGCAATCTTACAAGCAATCTATTCAATCTCATGGACAATCCATAGCCAAGATGGAAGACCAAATTGGTTAATTGGTTGACCAAGTCAGCCGAAGGGAAGAAGGCAAACTTCCTAGTCAGCCCATCAACAACCCCCGAGGTCAGGCATCATCAGGCGAGGGCCCATCAACGAGTCACCACTTGAAATTTGTGACTGTGTTGAGGAGCGGTTGAATAATTTGACAATCATGTTGGAATCCCGCCTGAATCAGAAGAAGTCGAAAAGGAAGTAGAGAAGGAGAAAGAACTAGAGAAACAAAAAGAGAAGGAAACCCCTTAAATTGTCCAAACGGAGTCTGAGGAAGACCCAACTATTGAAAATAATTCCCATGCACCTAAGGCACCATATCCTAAGTGCCTTACGCCTCTGTCAAGATTGGTCTGTCTAAAATTGACGACGTTATAAAATGTTTAAGCAAGTGAAGATCAATCTTCCATTGCTTGATGTAATTTACCAAGTTCCCGCGTACGTCTAGTTCCTCAAGGACTTGTGAACTCGCAAGCGAAAGTCATGTACCCATGTTTCCAAAAAGGTGTTTTTGACCGATCACGTCAGTTCCATCCTAAAGCTTGATGCGCCACCAAAACTCAATGATCCTGGAATCCCGACCTATCATATGTTATTGGTGGGCATAAAATTGGTAAGGCGCTTTTGGATTTGGGAGCAAGTGTAAGTTTGATCCCATATTCGTTGTACGAAAAATTAGGACCTGGTGAATTGCAACCAACTGCTGTGACACTCTAGTTAGCAAATAGGTCTGAGAGAAGACCTAGGGGAATCATCGAGGACGTCCTTGTGGGGATAGATAAATTCTTCTTTCTAGTAGTTTTTTTTGTGTTGGGCATGGAACCTCGAGCAAAATCAGAAAATCAAATCCCTATCATCCTTGGACGTCCCTTTCTTGAAACTACTTATGCTTGTATTAACTATCATATAGGAGTCATGGATGTGTCTTTTGGGAATATGAAAGTGAGGCTAAATGTGTTCAACGTAATGAACCATTTTCCAACTGAGGAGGAAGTCGATTGTTTCTATATCAACCAGGTTGATGAAGTGGTAGAGGAGGCTCTTCCATCGATGTTAACCAAAGAAGAATTTGAAAATACCTTACTGGCCATCTATGATGAAAGAGGTAGTTTAGAGCAATATTCCGAAGGAATAAAGACCGTATCGACATTTCATGATAATAGGCCATGGAAGGCGAGGGTTGAACCATTACCCATTGCGGAAAAGCCAAAATTGAGACCATCAATAGAGCAGCCCCCAACCCTTGAATTGATACCTCTACCTGATTCACTCAAAGTGTTTTTCTAGGACCCCATGAAACTCTCCTAGTGATAATATCATTGACTTTGTCTAATAAGCAAGAAAGTGAATTGCTGAAAGTGCTCATGGAAAATAAAAGAGCAATTGTATGAACCCTAGCAGATCTAAAGGGAATTGATCCATCGGTGTGTATGCACAAGATTCATCTCGAAGAGGACAACAAGCCATCAAAAGAGGCGTAGAGATGACTTATCCCAAATATGAAAGAAGTCATTCTAAAGGAAATTATAAAATTGCTTGATGCAGGAATAATTTATTCAATCTCTGACAGTGAATGAGTAAGTCCAATCCAAATTGTTCCAAAAAAGTCAGGCATGATAGTGAAGGAGAACGTTGAAAGGGAACTGATGCCTACACGCGAGACCACTGAGTGGCGTGTTTACATCGATTATTGAAAATTGAACACTTCTATAAGAAAACATCATTTTCTCCTTCCGTTCATTGATCAGATTCTCGAAAAGTTGGCTAGGAAAGAGTTTTACTATTTTCTCGATGGTTATTCGGGATATAACCAAGTTCTCGTATTTCCAGCAGATCAAGAGAAAATGTCGTTTACTGCCCGTATGGCACCTTCGTGTACCACAGGATGTCGTTCGGATTGTGTAATGCACCAGCAACTTTCCAGCGTTGCATGTTAGCCATATTTTCTTATATGGTTGACAAGTTCATTGAAGTATTTATGGATGTCCTCTCAGTCTTTGGGAAGACTTTTGAAATGTGTATATACCATTTGACACTGGTTTTACAACACTATGAGGAATCTAATCTTGTTCTGAGCTGGGAAAAGAGTCATTTTATGGTCCAGCATGGAATCATCCTGGGGCACATTATATCAAAGAAAGGAATCAAAGTCGACAAGGAAAAAGTAGACTTGATTGCTAACTTGCCGCCCCCAAAGTCCGTTCATCAAATGCAATCATTTTTGTGGCATGTAGGTTTCTACAGGAGGTTCATCAAGGACTTTAGAAAAGTAGCCAAACCATTATGTAGCCTACTTGGGAAGGATGTTTCTTTCAACTTTGATGATGATTGTATGAAGGCCTTTTTGAAATTGATAGAATTTCTTTCAAATGCCTCGGTGATCAAACCTTCGAATTACTCGCTTCCTTTTGAAATAATGTGTGATGCTTTAGACTATGTAATAGGAGCGGTCTTAGGTCAAAGGGTGGGTAAATTACCCCATGTAATTTACTACGCCAGTAAAACATTGATCGACGCACAATTGAATTATACCAGGATAGAGAAGAAGTTATTGGCTATGGTATATGCGCTGGATAAATTTTGCTCATACTTGCTAGGTTTAAAGATAGTGGTCTTTTCAAATCACTCGACATTAAAATAGTTGTTGTCAAAAAAGGACGCGAAACCGAGATTAATCAGATGGATTCTGCTTCTCCAGGAATTCAATTTTGAAATTTGTGATAAAAAAGGAGTCAAGAATGTGGTTGCTGACCATTTGTCGCAAATTTTACCTGAAGAGTCATCCTCGTCAGAGACCATTCGTGCCATATGTTCGGATGAACAATTAATAGTGATAGGCGTGACAACTAATAGAGCTCCTTGGTACGCAAACATAGTGAATTACTTGGTCACTGGACGAATTCCTTCACAATGGAGTAAAAATGGCAAAGATATGTTTTTCTCATAAGTAAAATATTTCTTCTGGGATGAACCACACTTGTTCAAGTTTTGCTCCGACCAGGTGATGAGAAGATGCATACCTGAGGAAGAGCAATCGAGCATTATGTACCTCTATCACGCTTGGGCATGTGGAGGTCATTTCGGAGGGCAAAAAACCGCGCACAAAATTCTTCAAAGCGGGTTTTATTGGCCCTCCATTTTTTGAGATGCATCAAGGTATTGCAAAGAGTGTTTTCAATGTCAAAGGCTGGGAAACATTTCAAGAAGAAATATGATGATGCTGCAACCAATTTTAATCATGAAAATCTTCAACGTTTGGGGGATTGACTTCATGGGTCCTTTTCCCCCATCTTTCGGTTTTCTATACATCCTGATTGCAGTGGACTACGTATCAAAATAGGTGGAAGCAATAGTCACTAGATCAAATGACCACAAGGTTGTTGTTGGTTCTCAAAAGAGAATATTTTCAATCAGTTTGGAGTACCGCGAGTGATGGTGGGTCGCGTTTTTGTAATTGCTACTTTGATTCACTGATGAAGAAATATGCAGTTACGCATAAAGTAGCTACTCCATACTACCCCTAGACCAGTGGTCAGGTGGAGGTGTCAAATCGAGAGATAAAAAAAAATTTGGAAAAGACCGTGCGACCTGACGGGAGGATTGGTCCTTGCGTTTGTCTAACGCCTTATGGGCGTATAGGACAACATTCAAGACGCCAATCAGGATTTCACCTTTTATGCTTGTGTTTGGGAAGGCTTGTCACATTCCGGTTGAATTGGAACATAAGGCATTCTGAGCGATAAATCATTTAAATTTCAATATGCAAATGGCTGGGTCAACTCGTTGTTTATAGTTGAGTGAACTTGAGGAATTGTGCTATGATGCGTATGAGAATTCAAAGCTTTACAAGGAGCAATCCAAAATGTTGCATGATCGATTGATTTCATGGAAGGAATTCTCCCCAAGAAAAAAGGTGTGGCTATTTAACTCCAAGCTGAAGTTCCGTCCAGGCAAACTAAGATCGAGTTGGGAAGGACCTTTTCAAGTCATATCCACTTCCATCCATGGTGCTGTTGAAATCCGAGATCCAAAAGATAACCATGTGTTCAAAGTAAATGGTCAATGCCTCAAACCGATGTTTGAGTCGATGACCCAAATGTCTATTGAATCAATTGATCTCATTGATCCCAAGGATTGAGAATCAAATGGTCGAGCTGTCGACAGCTAAACACAACGCTTGCTAGGAGGCAACCCAGTTGATTGTCTTTAATTGTAAAAAAAAAAAAAGTTTCTTGTGTTTAGTGTGTTTTAGATAAGTTGGAGTCGGATGTGAGAATTTAGCTCTCGATCGAATGATTTTTGAAAATCAATTGATTGACGTTGTTTCTAAATGAGCGTTAAATGTGAAAATTTTAATTTCTGCTCGACCGATTGATTAATGCAATCGATCGATTGAATTTAACTCACATGCACGCATTGAAGTATTATCAAATCATATTAAATTTGATCGATTGATATCTGAAATCAATCGATCGACATTAATAAATTTCTGGCACCGAAGAGTCAAACTTCGCGTCTTTTCGAATGTTCGTTCGAAACGGCATCTGCCATAATTCAATCGATTGATTATGCAATTCAATCGATCGAAATTAAGACTTCTGCTGTCGAATGGTCATAATGTAAATTCAATCTATTGAATTTTCAAATTCAATTGATCGAGTTTAGTATTCCCAACTGTTCAAGTTGCAAGGAATTTTCTTACTTAGACGACCGCAGTGGTCCTTTCTCCGTCATTCATCCAAATTCGCTCCCAAAGCTTCTTATCTCCCTTGTACGCCTTTTGCCTTCTTCTCCCGACATTCCCTATGGCTGATGGTGTGGGTCCCGCGCATCAACATCCCCCACGCCCCACCAATGTTTCGAGAAGCATCCCTTCAGGAGATTATGCCAATTGCCAAGTCCAAACAGAGAATTTTTTTTATGTTCTGGAGTTCCGCTAGATCCCTGAAACTGTACGCTCACTAGCATATATTGATTCGGCCCGTCTCAGTTTTCTCCTCGTGCCTCCACCAATCGATGTGTCTTTGCGCATCGTCCACTTGTTCTACCAAAAGATGGAATGGGTGCCGTCATGATGCTCTCAGTCGAGATGCGACTACATCCAAATTCGGATTGACAACTGAACCTATCGAGTGCATGCCTCGAATCTCACCAAGGCATTTAACTTTTATGTCAATCGACCATTCCATCACCTGATTGTTGAGGTCGTGGATTTAAGCCAGGAGGCCATGATCGCTAACATGGCAAGAGGGAGACATGGGTCGGGGCAATCTACACCTCGATCGGCTTTGCCCCGCGACATTTTATTTTGGGATATTGTGATGACAACCAATCTACTACCCCATGGGAACAAAACTGAACGAACTGGCGATTGTGTGGTAGCGCTTTATGCAGTTCACACAAACACATGGTTTGATGCTCCGGAGATGATGCTCCAAGTGATGTATTGATGCCACAACATCACCACGTTGATGCGGCGTCGGGTGAATTTACTGCTTTACTTTCCTCATTTTATCATGCACCTCCTTGACCATCTAAGGTGCTCGATATACAATGATGAAGAAATGTGCAATATGCAATTTTACCAGTATGGGCGAAATTTATGGAATAAGAGCATGAATGCTCTCTTTAGGAATGTGTGCCCAACAATCTCCCAATGTTGATGTCAATGCACCACCTCCTCCTCCCCAACCAAACCCCTCACAACTCCAATGTGGCGGTTTGAGAAGGCCTCGTCCTGAAGAGGCCCCTGATTTAATGTCGAGGCGGCTATCGCTCACCTAGAGGCGGCTATTGCTCACCTAGAGACGCGGATGGATGGGATCGATATGAGGATTGGTGCTATGGATCGAAGATTGCATTACCAGGACTCCCTCCTTACACAAATTTCTCGGGAATCATTCCCGAGGGAGGTTGATGGTTTCATTGCACGTGCGCGAGTGGCAATGGATTCGGAGGGCAAAGACGAAGAGGATGAAGATTGAGGTTGATTTGGTTTAGAGAAAGTTTGTTGTTTTAATGTTAAGGTGTTTTGTGTTCTTGTGTTTTAAGTCAAAGTAATCTACTTTTTTTAATTTGCTTAAAATTTTAGGTTGTTTGTGTTGATGATTGTGGTTTAGGCAGTTTAATTTTGGTGTTTGGATGTCATCGGATGTAACAGGCTTTGAAATTTTTAATGAAAAATTAGTTGTGTTTGTGTTCTATTTCAAACTACTGATGAAATGCTCACTAGCATTAGTTGATCGATTGATTTGTGAATTCAATCGACCGACTGATGCATTTTCATAATGGTTAGAATTGATCACTAGCGCACTTCAATCGATTGAAATGCCAATTTCAATCGATCGATTTGGTGTTGTTCAAATTTCCAAGGTTTGAGAAACTTTCTGGAATTAATAGATCGACCCAAAATTGGGCATTTTTATAAATAGGAAGTTTCTTTTCATCCGTTGATCAAATTTCCAACATTAACATGTCGATCAATTGATTTTCCATAATCAATCGAAGGACTGTGGTCGGTTTCGAAAGTCTCACAAAGAAAATTGCACTTTAGGTTGTTTCCCCTTTTAATTTTTTTTTCCTCTTTTATGTTAATTTCAGTTATTTAATAGTCTTAGATCTTAATTTTTGTAATTCATTCTCTAATTCCCTTAAGTTTCACTATTTTTCATCCCTAAACTTCGATTAATGGCTGACATCAAATTCCAAACTCGTGCGGCGAAGAAGCGAATGGAAGAACCTCCGCGAAAAAAAGAACTGCGTGATTCACCACCAAAACCGTTGGATTTATCCAACGTTGAAGTAATGGATCTGGACCCGGCTTCACTACTCCCTCCATCCCCATGTTCACCACTCCATCTCACAATTATTGATCCACCACCGTCCTCCCCACCCGGTACTCTAGTTCCCGCATCTTGCCATGCTGGAATCACTGAAGCCATGTGGAACTTTGCTTTCTCAAAACCGAATCCTGGGATGATTAGCGATGAGGATTAGGGATCTAGATTTCGTTTGAGTTTTAGGCTTGCTTAGGGTTTAGGATTTGTTTTAGGGTTGGTTTTAGTTTCGTAGTAGGATAGTTTGCTTTAATTGATGCATTAGATTTAGTTTTTATTTTGAATAAGTGTACGAGCACAGTAATTAATAAAGTTTAGGTTATTTTATTAAATGCTGCATTATTTGTTTAGATCTACTCTTTGGTATTAATTGTCGATTCATAACCTGCATGTTTTGATGTTATGAGGCACAATATTTTTCACTTGGTCTGCCTTCGAGTTGTGGTATGTTTTACAGAGGTTTGGGGGTACCAAATTCTCTTTCGAACCAATGAGGACATTGGACACATTATGTTTAGGGGTGAGAAGTTCATCAACTCAGGTTACATCATTTGAATTGAGCAGTAATTCAAGTAAATGCAATTTTTAAAAAAGAAAAAAAAAGGGGGTTCTGGTCTCGAGTTACTTGAAAGACTACACGTCGATCGATCGAACTTTGAAATTCAATCAATCGATCGATTATTACTGCCCGATATTATTTTTGAAAACTGTGCAAATCAATCGATTGATTTTCAAAAATAATCAATCGACTGTGCACAATGAGACCTAATTCCGAATTTCAATGAGTTGTTCAAAAATTTTAATCATTGATACTCGTGAAGCTTTTGTGAAAATTACCATGCCATGTTAAGATTATAATTGCCTATAATCATTAGTTTCAATGTGAAGTTTTAAAGGTAATTTTACAGTTCATGTCTAGAACTTTCTACACTATTACCATGCTTAAATTTTGAAGTCAAGGGATTAGTTTAAACTTTGAATCCTAGGATTCTAGTGGAAACTAAAACCCACCGTGAGCTTTAAGAGCCGATTTCTCGTTCTTGATGAGTGATAAAATAAATTCGGAGTATCTTTGGAATTCGAGCTTACTTGTTCAAATCTCATACAGTTTATCTCGGTTTGTCTATTTTTCATGTTTTATATCATTGTATTAGAACCCATTGCATTTAAACTCAAGACAAATGGGCATCATTACCACCTTGTGAGGAAATAATCAAAGGCCATCTTAGGCTCGTCTGTGCCTAAAATTCCCCACGTCATACAGATTTACCTTGTCGCACCCTTCTTTAGCCTAGTTGAAATTTTTTATTTGCCCTATGTATTTCTTAATAAGCCGTGATGACCATACCCCAACACCAGTTTCGAGAATTCAATTTTGAGGGATGAGGGATGAGCACAGGAGAATAAGTGGCGTGATAGTGGTATTACGAAGGAGTATACGGTAAAAATACATTCAATTTTGATGGTTAAAAAAAAAACATATGAGAAAGGATAGGAAAATGAAGAAAAATATGAGGCGATGAAAGGAAAAGAAATTTGAGAAAAAGAAGCAAAAAGAGAATTTTTGAACAACGAGGAATTAGAAAAAGTGAAGATAAGAAAATCAAATGTCTCTTTCTGATTTCTCAGAGAAATTTGAATCCAATTTCCCTTTCTTCCATAACCTTCACCCAAGCCCCATTACAACCTTAAAAAAGAGCTTTATGATCCAATCTCAGTTGGTAAATGTCTCGTGGAGAGTGATGAGGCAATACTTATGGTGCTTGATATACTGTGCTTAGGAGATAAACATCATTCTTTATGAGATTATTTAAAATTCTTTGACAAACTATCTCTCTTATATCATGTGGGATCTTTTAATTAATGTTGTGTAGACACCCAAATTTGGACCAAGGCCTGATGAACTTACACTTCGTGAAAGGCGTACCCCCGAGCTTCCGAGAGCACTACCCAAACACTTAAAAGCTATCCTCGACCCTTAGGAGTCAACCCTAATCTAAAAAACCCCTCCAGTGACAGCCCGACGTTTCCCAGTTACTCAACTAGAAAAGGTCGCGCCATCAGATCACCTATATGATCCTTTCATCAAGGGTTCTTTATTTTACATCAAAGTGATACAAAAATGCGGAAGCAATGTAATTGAACTCTGATATTAACAAAGATGGCAAAATAACTTAAAGGTAGAAACTAGAAACTAATATATACAATAAACAGAAGTAATGTATCTGATGTATGGCTTTTCACCGATGACGGCCGTCCGTCCGTCATCTAAACAGTGAAAAGAGACCCATACATCCAACCAAAATCTCATTAGAAATCTAACACCATAAATATATCATTTATACAGACCCAAATATATCTTTTTCCTTCCTCTCTTTCTCTCTCTCTATCTCCCAAAGCCCCATATCCCAATCCCAAGTAACAAGCCTATCTACGGGAAAAACTCTTCTGGGAAGTCGTCTTCCCCGCTGTCGTCGTCGTCTTCATCCTCGTCTCCCTCCCCCTCCTCTGGCACGTAAGTCGGATCAGCTACCTACTCAGGATCGGGCTCTGCAGACAATTAAGTCGAGGAATGAGCTATCATCCACAGCTCAGTAGAGAATAGTTCATTGTATTCTATATTGACAGTTTATCATTTGTTTTCATCAAGAAGATAAAATCATTCATTATCGATATGTTGTCAGAATATGTCAGAGACATGCGGTACATATGTTGTGAATAGGCATGATATACAAGTGTGAGAAGCAAACAAACTGAACCGAAAATATATGCTGGCGAAAACAGGACATCAATAAGGTCAAGCTCCCGAGTTAGCGGGATCACTTGTCAAGCTCTCGAGTTAGTGGGATCACTTGGACTAGAGCATTTCAAGCTCCCGAGTTAGCAGGATCACTTGATTCAAGAATTTCAAGCTCCCGAGTTAGCGGGATCACTTAATTCACACTAGAGCAATAACGTATCAAAATATTGAATTTAACAGGATCTGAGTACTGACTCACGTAAATTGACCAAGAATGTATTTGCATGTATGGCTTATCATGCAGTGTATTAAATACTATCACAGCTTTATAATATCATTAATTTGCTAAACTGATGTACAAGATGATCTTGATCTTACGGATGCTATATTTATTTTCAATGCAGAGCTATCTATATTATATCACTTTTCAAATCAAAAAATGAGCAATTCAAACTTTTATATTTCAGAGCAAATCAAGTCCGTCATCTTACCTCAAACTCAATTTTTATCTCCTATTATACTATTCAGTACCATAATGAATATTCATCAACTTTCTATGAAAACTAGTGATGTTACTTATACAAATATAAAATACCAACTTAAATTCCCAACCTGTATGCGTCAAGTGTTTTTCACGTACTCACGTTGATGTATAATCAAGCATCAGAGATCACCACGAAATGCTCAGTTCGTCAAGTTTGGTTAAGTGCTCCATGTGGCACCAAATCTAAACACATAGATTTTAATTTTAAAATAAATAATCATGTATAGCTGATGCACAGTGCATCAACAGTGCACCTACACACATAGTGCACTCAATTCGTATGTGGACCTAAGGTCCAAAGTACACACAGCACAGGCACAGCCCAAACTCACGGCTGAAGAAGGGTTGTCGCGGCAACACTTGGTGCTTGCCGCGGCAAGCCACTCAGCAGTGGCTTGCCGGGCTTTAGGTAGGTCTTCTTCTTGGCTTTTTACTCTGCTGTTTCTCTATTTATTTTTCTCCTTAGGCTTATAGATATTATATGTTATATATTATATATTCATAATATATATAGTTATAACCATAATTTCATTGGAGATTTTAAATCTATCTCCACAGATTTGTTTACACAGATCTGAAGTGTAGAAATCTGCACTTCAGTTCATGTTGAGCTATACTCCCTTTGATATATATATATATATAGATATATGTATATCACTTCTATAGATTTTTATGACTTTGAACATATCGATTCCTATAGAGTTTACACCTCTGAATCTGAATCTGCATTCTTATATTTATATCTATAAACTTCCTATGCAGTTTTGAAGTGCAGCAAACTGTACTCGGTTATGATGATCATGTATTGTAAATTAACTCGATAGCATACCTTTTGGTGGATGATGTCTACTGGATTCGTGCTTGTTCGCTTCTACCGGTTCGACTGAATCGACAAATCAGAGCCAAATATCGAGTGCATAACAGCCATGCCTCCCTATAATTTTCTGATATGTCGGGAAAATTCTTAGGTTTTTGTTTTCAGGATCTGCTAGCTATACTTTCATTCAAAATTGAAGGCAACAATCGCAGGTTCTTTGGTGCTGTCTATGTATAGCTACTTGACCTTGCGTGCATGCGCAGATCGCATGACTCATTGGAGTCGTGTATATTTGAAAGCATGCAAGTAGCTTACCAACTACTTGTGGTAACGGCAAAGCATGCAAGTAGCTTATAAGCTACCTAAGGGAAATCTTTTATGCTAAGCCCATATAGCTATGTAAGGGTAGTTCATATAAAACAAAAACAAAGAAAACTTCTTGTCTGTGGTTAACACTAAAAATGCAATAAAAACCCTCCCTTTTTCTTTGGTTTATTAATACCTGTGAGAAATACGCTAGTTTAACCCTTTTTATTTTACTATTCTTGTATGTCTTTTGCTGAAGGTTATATTTGTTTTAGATTCTAAGGCTATCCTAGTGAGGTCTGACCAGACACTCACCACTGTAGTGTCAATTCTGGGGATCGCTACATTCTCCCCAATTTCAGAAATTTTCGTCCTCGAAAATATACCAGGACTAGCAGGATAACAGGTGACTGTCACCAACTATGTGCATTCTATAAATGGTATATTTCTACTAAATCTCTCACAAGACAAAATGAATCGATAAACCAAATTCCACACTACCTTTGGGAGATCAAACTGAAATTTTGGACTGAACCACACTCATGTGGCATCTAACTTTATGTGTTTTATTAAACATAATTTTATTTTTATTCCATGTGGCACCTTATGAGGAGTATTTGCACATTAACATGGCTGTACAATGAACATTAAACCATTCTCATGTCACAACTACATTACTGAATTAAACTACTCCTTACCATTTTTGAAGACAAAATTGAAATAAATATCAGAGAATCATTATTTAAGACTAAACCAAAACTACAATGTTCAAAGCAACATTTTCAATTGACATAATACATGTAATATCATACACATCAGAATTCCTACTATCATTTAAGATATATAATAGCTAAGTTGTTATAAATATAAGCATGCTTTATTTAAGATTAATGCAAGTAAATATAAAACTTAAAATATAGTGCATAAACTATGATCAATATTTTACCAGGCTGAGGATCTGTTTGTTGTTGGCCCGCTGAGGATGTACCAGCTTCTTGGTGTTGTTGTTGTTGATACTCTTGCTGGAATTCCGGGACCAATAATGCTGCGTTGCGGGTATATTGAGAGACGTAATTGCGCGCCCGCCCAATGTAGGGGTTTGCAGCAGTTTAAAAGGTATGTTCCATCATGATATTCATTGCTTCTTCAACATAATCAATGCGTTGATGGAGCATATAGTGATTTCGATAAAGATTATCGAATTGAACGAGGGTTTGCTCATGGTTTTCACGCATGAGCTGAACAAGGTCGGCGGTGGTGTAGGTTCCTTGTGCCACAAGAACCGATTCAGGTTGAGCTTGTGGTTGTGGTTGAGGAGGAACGGGGATCTGTTGAGGTATTTCTGGTTGGTCTTGGGGAGGACAATGTATTTGTTTTGCTTGGCGGTTATTTACCGCCTGAAAAGAGCGTTGGTAGATATTTGTCCAAATTGTTGGGCTAAAGACCCGTATGTTATCAGTACGGACCTCTTCGCCAATGGGGATTTGATAGGGAATGAGATTGACACTATCAAAGTGTCCTTCAAACATGCGGGAGATCAATCTAGGGTATGGGCAAGAAGGCATGGAAGGTGACACGGTGCTTTGCAGATGCTCATTAGCATACTTGATACCTTCCCAAACCACTCTAGGGGCATTTAACCAACATCCTTCATGGACGGCAAAAAGAGCCTGTAAGAGAGCATCTCGGCACTCTCTCTCATGCTGCATGGGGTATAAGTTTGATCAAAAGACACAATCCAAAAATCACATGCGTTGTGGTAATTGGCTGTGTCGCACCGCAAGACTATGGTCCGAAGCGGTCTGACCATCTGTCATCTTCGAGGTGATGTGTTGAAATTTTACATCCCTCTGCCTAGGTGCTTGTAATCCCGAAGTGATATCGTATTCAGGATTACAGTCCATTGCTTGGGCGATATTCAAAATATTAAAATAAAATTTCCTGCCGTCTATTTCGGTCTGTAATAGACCGACAGTAGGGGTGACGACCAGATTCTGATAAAATAAACGAACTAAACGTGGATAGAACTGATTATGGAAGGGCTGGAACAAGGCGCTCAAATGTGCCTGTTCGATATATCGAAGTGACCATTTAGTCTAGTCATTCGGGGTCAGTAGCCTATTGTCCACTATCCATTCTGGTTCCATTGCCTTCGCAGCCCACCATGGAATGGGCTGTTCCGGCATGTTTGGTGGGTCGATTCGCTCGGGGACAGAAGAAGAAGAGCCTTTGCCTTTTCTTGAGCAGTGGCTTTCGGGGGTTTCAATACACCAACTTTTCGAGGAGGCATGGTGCAATCGAAGAGAAAATATAAGACAATAAGAAGACAAAAGAAATAAGGTCGAATTTGTTTTACCTCCATAAAAATCGGGCTTGAAACGAGCGTAAGTCAGCAAATCTGATGCTTTGCGGAGGAGATTAGGTAAATGTAACGTCTATAGACTGGATTGGAAGGTATGCATGCATAAATCCTTGCTTGGGAGGTCAAAGAATAGGGCTCAAATCAGTTGTTGTAACTGAAATACCAGAAAAGGGGTTTTCAGACCCACCATATACGAACAGAGTTGCCGCGGCAACTCTTTATGCTTGCCGCGGCAACACTGAGCCCATGCCGCGGCAAGTAGGTTCAGGTGTTGAGGGGCCCGGTTTTCAGGGCTCCCGAGATGTGGTATTTAATTTTTTTATATTTTTGTGTTCCTAATAGGTAGGGGGTCTGTAAAAAATAGTAGTTGGTATTTTTTATGTATTTTTCTAGGTTAAAAAAATTTATTTCTATGAAATTTGAGCCAGTTTATAATATTGTATATATAAAATTTATAACATTTATTTTATTAGCCTATTAATGGCCTTAAACAACATGAGTGGGGTATGTGGCATGATCTGGGATACACCCTTGCTTAGTGTCCCCTTAGGTGTCATTGATTCGATTTACTTCAAGTTAAAACAATATTGTTTTACAATTGATTTCTTTCCAAGTTAAGTGTAAATGAGTGTGAAGTTAAAACAATATTATTTTATGACACTTAATTTCTATTTGCCATTGGATATCAAATAGGGGTGCAGGGTACATTTATAAACTATTTACACTTACATTATAATCTAAGTAAATTAGCAGGTTAAGTAAATCAAAATTTATTTAACTAGGTGTAAATGTAAATGTATATGCATTTGAAGTACGTACCCTATATAAATAATTGAGGGTACTGAACACGAATATCAGTTTCGCGCTCCCAGGTAGCTTCAAGTGACCCATGATTTCTCCATTGAATCAGCACGAGTGGAATCCATTTTGTTCTTAGAATTTGATCCCTGCGGTCCAAAATCTGACCTGGTTCTTCGGTTATCGTTAGGTCTTCTCGAATGTCCAATGGTTGATAATCCAACACATGCGTCGGGTCACTGACGTATTTCTTCAGCATCGATACGTGAAATACGTCGTGAATGCCTGTCAGGTGCGGAGGTAACACGAGTCGATACGCTACTTCTCCTACTCTACCCAATATAGGAAATGGTCCAACATAACTAGGACTGAGCTTGCCTCGTTTCCCGAACCGCATCACGCCTTTAGTCGGAGAGATTTTTATAAAGATGTGCTCGCCAATCTGTATATCATTTCATCAGACTACTAATATAGTTTGAATCAATTGATAAAAAAGTTTATCCGGATCAAATATTACCTGAAAATCAACACTGGTTCTTTTGAGATCAACGTAACTTTTCTGTCGACTATGGGCACTCTTCAATAGTTCCCGTATCACGTGAACAACTGCATTGGTGCTTTCTATCAGGTCAGGGCCTAAAATTAACTGCTCTCCAGCTTCTTCCCAGTTAATTGGAGATCTACATCGGCGTCCATATAATGCCTTGAATGGTGCCATACCGATACTTGACTGGAAACTGTTATTGTATGCGAATTCAATCAGGGGCAAATGTTTATCCCATGATCCTTGAAAATCGAGCATACAGGCCCTTAACAGGTCTTCAATCACTTGATTAACCCTCTCCGTCTGCCCGTCGGTCTGAGGATGAAATGCTGTACTGAAGTCTAACTTGGAACCCATACCTTCTTGGAAACTTTGCCAAAATCGAGAAGTGTATAAAGGATCTCGATCCGACACAATACTTACGGGTATCCCATGTAGTCGCACAATCTCACTCAGATAGAGTTAGGCTAGTTTCGATGCTGTATATCGCGTACTATAGGGTAAGAAATGTGCCGATTTGGGGAGACAATCAACAATCACCCAAATGGCATTGTAACCCTTCAAAGTACGGGGCAAACTGAGAATGAAATCCATGGAAATATTCTCCCATTTCCACTCAGGAATAGGTAATGGCTGTAGCAGACCAGCAAGATGTTTGTGCTCGACCTTTACTTGTTGGCAGGTTAAACACTTTGCGACATATTCTGCTACATCACGTTTTTAAATCATTCCACCAAAACATTTTCTTTAGATCCTGGTACATCTTCGTGCTATCAGGGTGGATAACATATGCATACTTGTAACCACCACTGCCAGATGGTAATGCTAAAACAGGTGCAGAAGTAAGTCTTCTTTTCAATTCTTGAAAACCTTGTTCACACACTTCAGTCCACTCGAATTTAACATTCTTTCGAGTGAGCTGAGTGAGTGGTCCAGCAAGTCGTGAAAAGCCTTCCACAAAACGTCGATAATAACCTGTAAGACCTAGAAAACTTCGAATCTCGGTTACGGTCTGTGGCTGCTTCCACTGTACTACAGCTTCAATCTTTGCAGGATCAACCGTGATACCTGCTTCAGAGATAATGTGACCCAGAAAACTGACTTGGTTTAACCAAAAGTCGCATTTACTGAATTTTGCATATAACCGTGAGTCTCTTAGTGTTTGCAATGCCAAACGTAGAAGATTTTCATGCTCTGTCTTTGTCTTGGAATAGATAAGTATATCGTCGATGAATACTACGATACACAAATCAAGATAAGGTTTGAAGACTCTGTTCATCAGGTCCATAAATGCAGCAGGTGCATTGGTCAAACCAAAGGGCATGACAAGAAACTCGTAGTGACCATAATGTGTTCGGAAAGCTGTCTTCGAAATATCTTCAGCTTTTACCTTCATTTGGTGATAACCCGACCGTAGGTCAATCTTTGAAAGGAACCGTGCTCCCTGTAACTGATCAAAGAGATCGTCAATTCGAGGAAGCAGATATCTATTCTTGATCGTCAGTTTATTGAGTTGACGATAATCAATGCAGAGGTGCATTGTACCGTCCTTTTTCACGAACAACACCGGTGCACCCCACGGAGATACACTCGGTCTGATAAAGCCTTTATCAAGAAGTTCCTGTAATTGCTCGTTGAGTTCTTTCAACTCTGTCGGTGCTATTCTGTATGGTGCTTTTGATACTGGGTCGGTACCTGGAGCTAACTCAATTGCGAATTCAACTTCTCTGTCAGGTGGTAGTCCTGGCAACTCATCAGGAAACACGTCAGGATATTCACAAGCAACAGGTACATTCGAAAGTGAAATTTTCTTCTTTTTCTACTCATTACTTTGTATAAAAGCAATATACCCTTGAGCCCCATCATCAAGCAATTGTCGTGCTTGAATTGCGGATATCAACGAAAGAGTAGTTGACGGTACACCATAAAATTTAGCTGATACCTTCTTTTGTGGGCGAAAAGAGACAATCTTCTTGCGACAATCAACGTTCGCATGATGAGTGAACAACCAATCCATGCCAAGGATCACGTCGTATCCTTGCATCGGTAACAGGATCAAATCAGCTATCGCTTCATATTCCCAATAATCCTTGATGGAAATGATAATCGACCGGTATACTTTATCAATCATGATAAATTGTCCAGTCGGAAGTGTAACCTCGAGAATAAAGTCGAGAGGTTCTGGAATACCTCCTAACTTCTTCAACTTTTCACCAAACTGGCGTGTAACAAATGAGTGCGTAGATCCGGGATCTATCAAAACTCGTGCATCGTAACACAAATACGCATCTTTTGGATATATTTGTAAGATACCTAAAGTATACAAACTAGTGTTAGTTAGATTACGTCTAAGTAGTAAGTAATATCATTATAGTATGTTACTGGTTCCTAAGTTACGATATGCACCTTCTCTATCTAAAATGTTCATGAATTGAAATATGTTAATATAAAAATAATGTACAACCATACCTTGAATGATATCATGGCTAGTTCGCGCATCCTTTGCAGTGACAGCATAAGCTCGGCCTTATACCGTAGGCCGCGCCGATCGTAAGACTGGTCCTGCCTTTGCCACTATTCCGACCGTTGCTGGGCATTCTCTGATCCGATGTCCCATCTTGCCACATCGAAAATATGCTCCAGAAACTTTGCAATACTCATCGGTTTTGTGTGCCTTCCCACATTTCCCACAAATATCTTTGGAGGCAACTGATGAAGCCGTATAAGATCCTGGCGAGATCCCGCTTCGCATTTGAGAAAACCCAGATGTACTTTGGGCCGCTGAAAAAGATGGATTCGAAACACGTGGAATCCTTGGTGGTGCGAAGAACATCGATGAATTGTAAGGCCGTGCAGACGCTCCTGCAGCTGGTTGAAAAGCGGTCTGTCCTTGGAATCGTGGTCGTTTATTACTTTGACCTGCACTATAGGACTGTGGTGGAGCTTTTCTAGCCTTCTACTTTTCATCTCTTCTTTTAAACATGGTGTCCACATCAGTTTCTGCTATCAAGGCTAATTTCATCACATGAGCATAAGTCGTCGCCTGAAACAACGAAATGCGCTCTTTGATCAGAGGTTTCAAACCTCTCTCAAACTTTTGGATTTTCATCAGCTCGGTGGCTACTAGTAACGGTGCAAAGCGAGAAAGACGTGTGAATTCTGATTCATATTCTCTCACCATCATCTGACCTTGTACCAATGTTGCAAACTGTACCTCAAGCTTATACCTTTCAGGTGCTGGGAAATATTTTTCATTAAAGGCCTCAGTGAATTCGGCCCACGTCCATGGTACTCCTTGCATCCTTGTTCTTTCAACGGACTGCCACCATGGCTCTGCCTCACTTTCGGTTTAGTAACTTACTTTTTCTTCTTCGGTACACGTGACTCTCTGCAGCACTTTCTTTATCTGTGTTAACCACTTCTCAGCCTCCATTGGGTCATGCTGACCGTAGAAACTCGGTGGTCGAAGTCGAATAAAGTCCGTAAAACCTTTGGGACGTCGAACAGCAAGCATGGCCATAGTGTTGACCATGGTCTCCATTAACTACAGATGGTGTCCCGCATTTTGTTCAGCACCACGAACACTTCCCATCGGTGGAGTATGAATAATTGGCAGAGTTTGCTCTGACGGAGTATGCTCTGCAACATGCTCCATTGTCGTTCGACTTTCGGCCAGATGGACATTCTCACCACTGCCTGAAGCAATGTCATGCTCGTATCCATCTACTGGAATAGCATTTGGCCCAGTTCGATGAGGCAACGGTGGTCTACCCCTGCCTCTTCCACGATGCGGAGGCATCGTAACCTATTCAGATAAAACGTTAATCAAACATACTACTCAATCTAATTCCTATCTCTATTCTATTAATAGATAGTTTACCATATTTATATATGTCAGAGTTCAGTTCAGTCTCCAATGACTTAACGCCGGTAGCTTTGATACCACCAGTGACAGCCCAACGTTTCCCAGTTACTCAACTAGAAAAGGTCGCGCCATCGGATCACCTGATATGATCCTTTCATCAAGGGTTCCTTATTTTACATCAAAGTGATACAAAAATGTGGAAGCAATGTAATTGAACTCTGATATTAACAAATATGGCAAAATAACTTAACGGTAGAAACTAGAAACTAATATACACAATAAACAGAAGTAATGTATCTGATGTATGGCTTTTCACCGATGATGGCCGTCCGTCATCTAGACAGTGAAAAGATACCCATACATCCAACCAAAATCCCATCAGAAATCTAACACCATAAATATATCATTTATACAGACCCAAATATATCTTTTTCCTTCCTCTCTCTCTCTCTCTCTCTCTCTCTCTCTCTCTCTATCTCCCAAAGCCCCATATCCCAATCCCAAGTAACAAACCTATCTATGGGAAAAACTCTTCTGGGAAGTCATCTTCCCCGCTGTTGTCGTCTTCGTCCTCATCTCCCTCCCCCTCCTCTGGCACATAAGTCGGATCAGCTACTTGCTCAGGATCGGGCTCTGCAGCTAAGACAATTAAGTCAAGGAATGAGCTATCATCCACAGCTCAGTAGAGAATAGTGCATTGTATTCTATATTGATAGTTTATCATTTGTTTTCATCAAGAAGATAAAATCATTCATTATACTGATATGCTGTAAATATGCTATAGACATGCGGTACATATGCTGTGAATAGGCATGATATACAAGTGTGAGAAGCAAACAAATTGAACTGAAAATACATGCTGGTGAAAACAGGACATCAACAAGGTCAAGCTCCCGAGTTAGTGGGATCACTTGTCAAGCTCCCGAGTTAGCGGGATCACTTGGACTAGAGCATTTCAAGCTCCCGAGTTAGCGGGATCACTTGATTCAAGAATTTCAAGCTCCCAAGTTAGCGGGATCACTTGATTCACACTAGAGCAATAACGTATCAAAATATTGAATTTAACAGGATCTGAGTACTGATTCACGTAAATTGACCAAGAATGTATTTGCATGTATGGCTTATAATGCAGTGTATTAAATACTATCACAGCTTTATAATAGCATTAATTTGCTAAACTGATGTACAAGATGATCTTGATCTTACAGATGCTATATTTATTTTTAGTGTAGAGCTATCATATTATATCACGTTTCAAATCAGAATACGAGCAATTCAAACTTTTATATTTCAGAGCAAATCAAGTCCATCAGCTTACCTCAAACTCAATTTTTATCTCCTATTATACTATTCAGTACCATAATGAATATTCATCAACTTTTCTATGAAAACTAGTGATGTTACTTTTACAAATATAAAATACCAACGTAAATTCCCTACCTGTGTGCGTCAAGTGTTTTTCACGTACTCACGTTGATGTATAATCAAGCATCAGAGATCACCACGAAATGCTAAGTTCGTCAAGTTTGGTTAAGTGCTCCATGCGGCACCAAATCTAAAAACATAGATTTTAATTTTAAAATAAATAATCATGTATAGCTGATGCACAATGCATCAACAGTGCACCTACACATATAGTGCACTCAATTCGTATGTGGACCTAAGGTCCAAACTCACAGCTGAAGAAGGGTTGCCGCGGCAACACTTGGTGCTTGCCGTGGCAAGTACCTTACCGCGGCAAGTACCTTACCGCGGCAACCCTTTATGGTTGCCGCGGCAAGCCACTCAGCAGTGGGTCTTGCCGCGGCAACCCATTGAGGTTGTCGCGGCAAGCCAGGCTTGCCGGGCTTTAGGTAGGTCTTCTTCTTGGCTTTTTACTCTGCTGTTTCTCTATTTATTTTTCTCCTTAGGCTTATAGGTATTATATGTTATATATTATATATTCATAATATATATAGTTATAACCATAATTTCATTGGAGATTTTTAATCTATCTCCACTGATTTGTTTACACAGATCTGAAGTGCATAAATCTGCACTTCAGTTCATGTTGAGCTATACTCCCTTTGATATATATATATATAGATATATGTATATCACTTCTATAGATTTTTATGACTTTGAACATATCGATTCCTATAGAGTTTACACCTCTGAATCTGAATCTGCATTCTTATATTTATATCTATAAACTTCCTATGCAGTTTTGAAGTGCAGCAAACTGTACTCGGTTATGATGATCATGTATTGTAAATTAACTCGATAGCATACCTTTTGGTGGATGATGTCTACTGGATTCGTGCTTGTTCGCTTCTACCGGTTCGACTGAATCGACAAATCAGAGCCAAATATCGAGTGCATAACAGCCATGCCTCCCTATAATTTTCTGATATGTCAGGCAAATTCTTAGGTTTTTGTTTTCAGGATCTGCTAGCTATACTTTCATTCAAAATTGAAGGCAACAATCGCAGGTTCTTTGGTGTTGTCTATGTATAGCTACTTGACCTTGCGTGCATGCGCAAATCGCATGACTCAGTGGAGTCGTGTATATTTGAAAGCATGCAAGTAGCTTACCAGCTACTTGTGGTAATGGCAAAGCATGCAAGTAGCTTATAAGCTACCTAAGGGAAATCTTTTATGCTAAGCCCATATAGCTATGTAAGGGTAGTTCATATAAAACAAAAACAAAGAAAACTTCTTGTCTGTGGTTAACACTAAAAATGCAATAAAAACCCTCCCTTTTTCTTTGGTTCATTAATACCTGTGAGAAATACGCTAGTTTAACCCTTTTTATTTTACTATTCTTGTATGTATTTTGCTAAAGGTTATATTTGTTTTAGATTCTAAGGCTATCCTAGTGAGGTCTGACCGGACACTCACCACTGTAGTGTCAATTATGGGGATCGTTACACCTCCCGAACCCTTTGTAAGCCCTATTGGGCTGTGGATAAGAAGAGGAGTGACAAGGTGTGCACAGGTCTCTGCCAGAGCTAAGACTTACTCTATCAAGGAGAGGAGGTTCCCAGATTTCCAACAAACCAAGAATCACCTCAATCCGATATGTACGCCAAGAGTTATGGCAGTTTGAAATACGGGTTGAATTGCAGGAATTTGCCTAGCGTCTATATTACATACGCTAGGCCAATTTTGGCAGGTCTTGGCCTAGCGTATGTAATACATACGCTAGGCAAAAATTTGACTTTTGTGGGCCCCCACAGTGGGATCTTAACCTCCAGGTTCTATTACATACACTAGGCAAAATTTTGACTTTTGTGAGCCCCCACAGCGGGATCTGAACCTCCAGGTTCCTTGAGATTACTGTTCCTATACCTAGCGTATGTAATACATACGCTAGGCTTAGGAATAGTGTTTTTTTGAATTTTGGTCAGATTTTAAATTTTGAGTTCGACTTGTTCACCACTCCATCCTTTAGGGTTGATTTCGGTAGGTCTGTTATGCCCTTACTAGCCTACTTTTTAACTCTTTTGCCACTTAGGATCTCACCCCATCATCTACCATTGAAACCCAATTCCCACCTATCTAAGTCCTAGAAAATCTTAAACCCTATTACCTAATTGCTAACCCAATTAGCTCCTTTAACCCCTCACTAATCTCCCTTTTTTCTATAAATAGAGAACCCCCCCTTGGATTAAAGGCTTGAAATTTTTCCAAAGAGAGAAAATATTAGTGAGCTCCATCTCCATTTTCCAGCATAATTCCAGCACCCCTTTTTGTTCTTTAGATCTCATTTCACACCATCAATCCTTGAGATTTAGCTAGAACTATCCCCTAGCCTTCTTCTCCTCCCTCTTAACTCCCTAGCCTTAGAGATCAATACCTGTTTCTCTAACCATTTGCTCTTGGAAGCTCAAAGACGCTCCCACATGAGGATTCACAGTTGTGCTATAAGGGCCCGAGAGCTCCAGCTCTCCCCTCTATTCCTCTACCTTCTTTACTTTTCTTCTATCCTAGAATTTGAGCCGTTACACCACCAAAATTTCGGTGATTGAGGGGGGCTTAAATAGGATCCGAGTGCCTTCGAACAAGAGAAAGTGTTATTTTTTTATTTCTTTTTTACTTGGCCATAAGTAGAGGCCACATACGAGCGGGTTGATCAGGTGCCTAACACCTTCCCAATCGATAACCGTAGCCCCTACCCAAGAGCCTTTGGCGTAGACCGAAATCAGAGTCATATTTTTTACACTTCAGTGCTTTCAATATTGATTTAGGTTTTTTAGGACACCAAAAGCTCCGGTGGTGACTCTATACTTTTATCGATACGAGCGCATCATCGTGACGGACTCACGAGAGCCCACGGTTGCACAGATGGCGACTCTGCTGGTAAGCCACTTGTAGAGCTTCTTCTTGAAATATTGGTCTTTTTATTTATTTTACTAACCCTCTTTATCTTTTTTTTCTCTCATACTCACCCCTATGATTCTATCAATTTTTACTTACCCCTACTTTTTCGTCATTTACACGCCTTAGCCATTTGGCAGGATTACTTGAGCATTTATTATTTTTTTTTTGTCATTTACACGCCTTAGCCGATTGGCGGACTTACTTACGCATTTTACACGCCTTAGCCATTTGGCGGGCCTACTTGAACTTCTACTTTCTCGTAATCATATACCAACAGTGAACGCCGGCCCATAGAGGCGGCACGAGATCATCACAATCCATTTTTGAACATTAAGCAAACTCCCTTCAAAAATTGAATTTAAAATTGAACATTAAAAGTGAACTAAGGGACTTAATTCATTTTTGCGTGGGTAGATTTTAAAGGGTGGGAATTTAGGCAACGATACAAACGTCTTAGTTCTTAGTACGGTGGCAACCCTTAATGGTGATAATCTCGAAAAGTACCGCCCCATCTAATACCCAAGTAAGCGCTTGAGCTGGAGGTATATCGGGTGGGTAACCAAGCTTAAGGAAAAGCCCTAAAACCCTTGGGGGAGTGCATTATTTATCCCGAATTGACCTTGTATCCCTAGGTGCAGTGAGGAAATAACAAGAAAAATTGTCCCCGAAAACATTGCTTCCAAGAACCCAGAAAAACTGACCAATTTCGAGCCTGCTGCTGCTGTCAAAATATATAGAATATATAAATTTTTGCCTAGCGTATGTATTGCATACACTAAGCCAAAAGTCTCCAGAATTTGCCTAGCGTACCTAATAGATATGCTAAGCCAAAAATCTCATAAATTTAGCTTAGCGTATGTAATACATACGCTAAGCCAAATCTCCATATTTTTTGCCTAGCATATGTAATGCATATGCTAGACCATTTCTGGGTCAACAGCCCGAATCCGAGGCCTTCTGTTCACTGTTCCTGAGTCCCTCGCTTAGTAGTTTAGTGCCTCGAAATAAATCCCACACTTTTCGAAGCCCAATACGCCCTCGCCAGTCAAAAGAGGTCCTCTTATTGACTTTTATTACGGGATCGG
Source organism: Chloranthus sessilifolius (assembly GCA_021018995.1). NCBI lineage: Eukaryota > Viridiplantae > Streptophyta > Magnoliopsida > Chloranthales > Chloranthaceae > Chloranthus > Chloranthus sessilifolius. The sequence continues at coordinate 24,661,507 of CM037595.1, forward strand.
GTTGTCGCATGGACTTTTGTGTCTTCACATAGAACAAAGGGTTTCCTTTGTTTCTTCCGAAGTGCGTCGGGATCCTGCCGTGGGAAATATTAGGGGTGCAAACGCCACCTAAAACGATAATTCCAAGGCCCCGGAAAACATCATAAAAAAGTTTAAATCTTTATCTGGAAAATAAAAAAAATAATTACTAATTAAGAAAAATTAAAATCCAAAAAAGGAAAGCTTATGGTGCCGGTACAACGACATCGCCTTACCCTCCATCATCCCATGGGAGGAGGAGAAAATTTTTTGGGCCCCACCCGAGGCACCCATACCCAACCTGCCGCCAAGCCATGTCGTGGGCAGTTGAACTGGCTTATGCCGATTCCGATTCATCCCCGCAATGTTCCCAAACGCATTCCCATTTGGAGAATATACCTATCTCCATTTCACTCACCCAACCCCCATATACCATCACCGGACCCTTCAGTGCACCCGTATTCCCATCCACCACCACTCAAATCACCCAAAATCCAATACCCCATTCCCCCTCATTTACCCAAACCATGTACAACTTCCCCCCATCAACATCCATCCAACAAACGCCCCACTTTCCTCCCATATCCACTCCAAACACACCCCATTTTTCCCATACATCTATCAAAAATACACCCGTTATTTCCACATCCACCCATATCATGCGTAATTTCCCTAATCCATCACATATCTCCCCATCTACCCAGGTCATGCCCGATTTTTCCAGAGCCATGCCCAATTTTTCTCATACATCAATCCCATCCATACCCCATACTTTCCCCTCGTCAAATGAACCATTTACATCCACCCCCTCACCCAATCCCATGACTATGATGGATGAAATGGTCAGGGCCTACACAATTTGGAAGGCCTCTCAAAGCCTCACCCATCCATCCCGCACATCTCCAAACCCATCCCATACACTCCAAAATCTTCATACTTCCCTCCCTCAAAACCCTAATCAACCTCCCATTGTCCATACCATCCAGGGCTCCCATCAACCATGGGGCCATTTGAGTGGGCCTCAAGGCCCAACACCCTATATCCTAGCCCATCAAGGCCCAATATCTGAAGCCCAAGCCCATCAGGGCCTAATACCCCAAGCCCATCAAGGCCCAATACCCCAAGCCCATCAGGGCCCAATACCCTAAGCCCATCCAGGCCCAATACCTCAAGCCCACCAAGGCCTAGTACCCCAAGCCCATCAAAGCCTCATTCCCTATGCCCAAGCCCATCAAGACCCAATGCCCTATACCCAAGCCCACCAAGGCCCAAACTTAGGAGCCCCATTTTAAAACCCTCCACAAATCCCACAATATCCCACATTCACCCAACAAGCCTCCATCCCTCATCAAATAATGCATCCATCTCATCCAATCTCTCAACATGGCATGGGCCTCACTCATTCACACCCCTCACACCCAATCCAGTATGGGAATCCATCCCACACCATCAACCACCCCCAATTCACCCATCCCTCTACCTCTCAAATCCATCCCCAAGGATTTCCCCAAATGTAGTGGCCTCACCATGCACCGACCCAAAATCCACAACTCGCCCCGCACGTTACTCGTTAGAGCTTCCCCCATGTACAGTGGTCACACCAAGCACCCATCCTGCCTACTCAGAACCAATAGGATAAACTCACCCTCCCTCCACTGTATGTGGACCCACAGTCTGAGGAGGATGAGATCAGGAATAGCGAGGTCTATATAGGGGCATTCACCAGTTTCAACCCCCCACCACCGGTATTCACCAATCCACTGGCAGCCTAAAGTGAATGGAGGTAGCCTGTTGAGGGGCCAGACCCACCATCCAGGGAGTTAGAGTTGTTAAGAGAATAAATAGACAAGATTCAAAGACAACTGATGAAGATGGGTGGAGCTGAAATCCATGCCACGGACTTTTCTGACTTGTGCTTATTTGCAAAAGTCTCTTTATCCCCAAAGTTCAAGGTGTCAATCTTTGACAAATACAATAGCACGGGCAACCCTATTGTACATCTCAAGTCCTACTACAAGGACATGTGCCAGTATGGAGGGGATGAGCATTTGCTCATAAAAGTTTTTTAGAAGAGTCTCACAGGCCCGACTTTGAGGTGGTTCACTTCCTTGAAGCCTTTCATGATTAAAACTTGAAAGGATCTGACCCACCTGTTCCAATAACAGTATGTCTACAATATAGACATTGAACCCCGCAAGTCAGATCTAGCCCGGCTGAAGCAGAAGCCCGACGAAGCATTCAATGACTACCTTGGGCGGTGGAGGGCTGATCGGACTCAAAAGTTGTATAAATTATCCTCGAATCTTGGCCTTCTTAGACCTCACTAAACTACTAATGTGCGCTTTTAGTTCATGTTGTGTTGCAGCAGGTGTAACAGCCGGTTAAAAGTAAAAAGGGTAAAAAGAGTAAAATTATAAAGAAACATGAAGCAATGGCAAGAATCCATGAAGAATTGCTGAAGGAAATGCAAGAAGGCCGTAATCACCTGGTCGAAATAAGATTTTCGACCGATCAGGATCAATCAATAGAGAAGTAACCCAAAGGAAAGGAGGAAAGCCCAAATGGACCAGTCAAAATGTTATTTCGACCGGTTAGTGCTTTCAGTAGCTTCAGAAACTTAAAGAGGGACCAGTCAGGACTTCTTCGATCGGTCAAAAAATTGACAAGCAGAGCAAAAGAAATATCAGTATGTATTTCTGACCAGTCACAGTTCGTTGAAAAATGCAAACCTTTCTAAAGCCCCGCAAAGCGTTGAGATCTAGAGGAGGAAGTCGAAGCCTGACCGATCGAAAACCTAGTTTCGATCGGTCACAATAGAGTTTTTGTGTGAAGAATCAGTTGTTCCAGATTTGGATATCCTCTGGCTCTGAGATCTTCTCTGAATTTCTCTTCTAAAGTGATTGGATTACTCCAAAATACAGATTTCCTGCCAGATTCTTCTTCCTTGGAGGATTTTTAGGGATTCTTTAGGGTTACTTGTCGTGTTTAATGTTCTAGGGCCTTATAAATCTATAAATAAGGACCCTAGGTTAGGAATAAAATAGCTTTTAGCCCTAGGGCTTTTTGCTCTTAGGTTTAGGTTAGATCACAGTTCTGGGATGGATTGGGATTGATTGTAATCATCGACCAGAAGTCGATTCAGTAATGATGAAGGTTTCTGGATCGATGCATGCTTAAGGTTCCAAGTTGCGATCTCTTGTAAATTTCATATAAGTTTTCAATAAAATTTTGTTTTCTTTCTTTATTTTGAATTCCATTAATGATGCGGTTGCATGTTCGAGGTTTTGACTAGATCGAGAATGCGATGGTAACGCTGCAATCTTATTTAGAGTAATCTCAGTGGCCTTGTAAGGATTGGGGTTAACCTAGATAGGATATTCACCAATGGACAAGGCCTTGTAGGGTAGTCTTTATTGGTTTGTGCAATGGTTCTTTGACGATTAGATTTATCTAACTCGTGATTAGATTTCTCTAATTCATATACGAAGCGACTAAGCTTGTAGCCAGGAGCGGGGGTACTAGGGATTCAAAATAGGGAAGAAATAGGAGATTATTAAATACAAGTATGAGATCCAAGAGAGATCTCAATCTGCCTTCCCATATCTTTATCTAGATCTGCTTGGTTTCCTCTTTATTTTTAGGATTAATTTAGGAACCTTAAAATATACAATTATTATATAAAATAGAGATTAAATAAGATAAACGACAAGTCTTCGTGGTTCGACACCCTTGTACTCGCCCAAGTACAGCTGAACTTGTGCACTTGCAAGGTTTTGAAATAAAACGATCAAGTTTTTGGCACCGTTGTCGGGGACTTCAGATTTATTTTGTTTGATTTCTGCTTTATATTGTACTTGTATATCATATACTAACCCTAGTTTTCTTAGATTCTATTTTATAGGCTTGAGAGAGTGAAAGCTTTAACTTACCAAAGCCTTATCACGGGACGCCGCGAGAGGCTAAGGTACGTGTTTTTGGTTTCCATTAGTTAGTAAAAAATAAAAAAATTAATAAATATATATGTTTTTAGATGAGTTTTGGTGAAATTTGGGCAGAGAACTAAGTTTGCTACCAGATTTTGACCGGTCGAAATGGTTTCGATCGGTCGAAATCAAGAAATTAGCCTTAGACCAGAGGCTGTCCATCACTCGAGACGGGGGATTCCTCTTACTCCCCTCCATCTCCTCGACCCCTATCTCCATTCTCATGGGTCGAGACTTCGTCCATTCCCATATCTACAGTTGCACCTCCGGTCACCATGCTTTTCACCGACCCAATCATTACACCGGAGTGTGTCCATGCCCCATCCACTTCTACCACTTCTATATCCCCCACCACGTTCTTTTCTGGACACCTTCAACATCGTTGTCGGTGGTTGTTGTGGCCTCATGAATGAGGCCATTCACGAGGGCGCTACCCCATTTGTGGACTCATGTTTGTATGAGTTCCCCCTAGACCACAGTAGCGCGGCGTCCCCATGCAGTAGAGGTGGGGCAGGCTGAGATTAGAGCCAAGCTCACCTCCGTGAAGGAAATGCTGACTGAGGTGTTGGCGAGGATGGCTATTGAGGGGCGGTCCGAGTGGGTCTTCCCATGATGACGGACCTGCTCCTCCCCCGTTCAACACCCCCCTAAAGCACCTTCTGATGAGCCCTTCATGGAAGAGGGTTTAGACTTTGCTCCACCTGAGACCCCAACTTTGGAGCCTACTGGCCCGACTCCCCCATGTTCATCGAGAGAGTCAGGGGCCAGCACTAAGCCCATAGATTCTGAGGAGCCCGACTCCTCATTGGCTCTATACTTTAATGCTTAATTTTTCTCTTACCCTCTTGCTTTGTTGTGACGATTATTATTTTGTTCATTGAGGGCATTGTTCCATTCAGGTTTGGGGGTGTTGTGCTTAGTGTGTGGTCCATATGTTTAATTTGTGCATCATATACATGACCATTATTTTTGTACACCGTCAATACCATATTTTATACATAGTTTTTAAGCCATCACTACTTTATTTTGCCGTAGTTTTCAAACTATAGTTGATGATGCATGTGAGTTTTAATTATTAGAATATTCATGCCATGATTAAGACTAATGTTGTTTAGAATGATTTATTCCAATGTAAACATTTAATGATCGGTCTGAATTTCTTGCCTAGAAATGTTTTTTTTACAGCATTTGCTATGCTTAAGTCTAGAAATCAATGGATTAGTTCGAATCTGAAATCTTAGAATTCCAAGAATTGACTAAAACCAGTGAGCTTTAGAACCTTTGTCCGTCATTCTTGATGAGTCCTGAAAATAATTCGGAGTATCCTTGAAACCTGTGCTAAATTATTTAAATCTCATTTGTTTCACTTTGTGGATTTTGCATTATTTATGCTATTGTACTAAAACTCATTGTATTTAAACTCGAAACAAATAGGCATCATTATCACCGAGAAAAGAAATGATCAAAGGCCAGCAATTGGCTCGTTTGTGCCCAAAATGCCCCACCTTATACTTATTAACCTCTTTAGCCCCCTTTGAACCTTAATGAAAATTTTGCGTTAAAATGTTTCTTATTAAGCCTTATTAACCATACCCCACACCAGCGCTACAAATGTAAAACCTTACCCTTCAATCTCTGAGAAATTGGGGAAGAGGGATGAGAAAAAGAGAGTAAGAGAGAGGCATGGTGGTGATACTTGCAAGGAGCATATTGCAGAAAGATATTCAAAAAGGGGGAGAGAATGAAAAGAGGAGAAAAATACATGCATGTGAAAAAGAAAAAAAAATATAATGAAAAAACATGAGGTGGTATACAAAAAGGAGGATGAAGGAATGAAAAGAAGGAAAAAGTTAAACGAGAAAAAGAAAAATTCTGAAAAATGCAGGAATTGGGAGAGTGAAAATAAGAAAATTAAATGTGTACCCTTTTCCCTATTTCTCAAAAAAATTTGAATCCAGTTTTCCCTTCTTTCTTAACCTTCACCCGAGCCCCATTACAACCTTGAAAAGACCTTTTTGATCTGGTCTCGGGTGGTAAATACCTTGTGGAGGGTGATGAAGCAATGACTATGGTGCATAGTATAACATGTGTAAGATTCAAGCATCATTCTTCTATGAGATCACTTTTTATTTTATTGATGCACCGTCTTTCTTATATCATGTGGGAACTTTTAAATTGTGTTGTAATTCCATCTCATATGCAAGTTAAATCATTGACCATTCATCAGAGTGACTTTGCTGTGAGCGCATACCTAAAGTGAGGATTGTGTCCAGACTTAGGATTCGACTATTCCCGGTTTGGATTAATCTAGAAATAGAACAATTTAGGCATCGGTACATGCACACACAACACTCTAGGCATGGATGAAGGATTGGTCTGCATATCAGAGTATTGGGTTGATTGGAATAAACAACTGTGGAACTGTCATGGTATCGGTACTTGAAAGTAAAAGTTTACATGCTGAAATGATTACAAGTTTTTAATTTTTAATATATATTATACGAAAAACCAATTTTGAAAATTCTTTTACCGATGGTTTTGAAAACTATTTTGAAAGTTTGTGGGCATCTTCACTGAAAACCCTCAGGAGACAACTCCTCCACTAGGGATCACCTAGGGGTTTAAAGGATTATTGCATATGCTAAATGCAAGCGTGCTCCCTATGAAAGTGGCTTTTACTTTTATAGATTAGTCTATATATTATTAGAATAAATTGCTTTTGAGTTATAGTTTTAAAGCTGTCTTTGCTCGAGGACTAGCAAAGTTAAGGCTTGGGGGTGTGATCGGACTAAGTTGTATATATTATCCCTGAATCTCGGCCTTGTTAGACCTCACTTAACTACTAATGTGCACTTTTAGTTCTTATTGTGTTGCAATAGGTGTAAAAGCCGGTTAAAAGTAAAAAGGGTTAAAAGAAAAAAATTATGAAGAAACCCGAAGCAATGGCAAGAATCTATGAAGAACTGCTGAAGGAAACGCAAGAAGGCCATAATGGTCTGGTCGAAATAAGATTTTCAATCGGTCAGGATTGCTCAGCAGAGAAGTAACCCAAAGGAAAGGAGGAAAGCCCAAATGGACTGGTCATAATGTTATTTCGATCGGTCAGCACTTTTAATAGCTTCAGAAACTTAAAGAGGGACCGGTCAGGACTTCTTCGACAGGTCATAAAATTGACAAGCAGAGCAAAAGAAATATCAATATATATTTCTGACTAGTCACAGTCCATTCGATCGGTCAAAAATGCAAGCCTTTCTGAAGCCCCAAAAAGCATTGAGATCTAGAGAAGGAAGTCGAAGTCTGACCGGTCGAAAACTCAGTTTCGACCGGTCACAACAGAGTTTATGCGTGAAGAATCAGTTGTTCCAGATTTGGATATCCTCTAGCTCCGAGATCTTCTCTGAATTTCTCTTCCAAAGTGATTGGATTACTCCAAAATATAGATTTCCTGTCGGATTCTTCTTCCTTGGAGGATTTTTAGGGATTCTTTAGGGTTACTTGTCGTGTACAATGTTCTAGGGCCTTATAAATCTATAAATAAGGACCCTAGGTTAGGAATAAAATAGCTTATAGCCCTAGGGCTTTTTGCTCTTAGGTTTAGGTTAGATCAAAGTTCTAGGATGGATTGGGATTGATTGTAATCATCGACCAGAAGCCGATTAAGCAATGATGAAAGTTTCTGGATCAATGCATGCTTAAAGTTCCAGCCTGCGATCTCTTGTAAATTTTTTATAAGTATTCAATAAAATTTTATTTTCTTTCTTTATTTTGAATTCCATTAATGGTACGATTGCATGTTCGAGGTTTCGATTAGATTGAGAATGCGATGGTAACGCTACAATCGTATATAGAGTAATCTCAGTGGCCTTGTAGGAATTGGAGTTAGCCTAGATAGGATATTCACCGATAGACTAGGCCTTGTAGGGTAGTCTTTATTGGTTCGTGCAATGGTTCTTTGACGATTAGATTTATCTAACTCGCGATTAGATTTTTCTAATTCATATACGAAGCGACTGAGTTTGTAGCCAGGAGCGGGGGTACTAGGGATTCAAAATAGGGAAGAAATAGGAGATTACTAAATACAAGTCTGAGATCTAAGAGTGATCTCAGTCGGCCTTCCCATATCTTTATCCAAATCTGCTTGGTTTTCTCTTTATTTTTAGGATTAATTTAGGAAACTTAAAATATATAATTATTATATAAATTAGAGATTAAATAAGATAAATGGTAAGTCCCTGTGGTTAGACACCCTTGTACTCGCCCAAGTACATCTGAACTTGTGCACTTGCAAGGTTATGAAATAAAACGATCAAGGGCATTGGTAGCTCAGGTAAGGAACAGAATACCCAATGATGAGTAAATTGAGATGATCTCAAAAAATATTCTACCAGTCATCTCAGATTTCCTGGTGTACCAACAGCAATCCAGCTTTGTTGACTTGGTGAGAAATGTCAATCGTTGTGAGGATGTCATAAGAGAAGGGCAGTTAAACAAAATAGTAAATAGTGGGGTTCGAAGGTTCACTGAACAGAGGAATGAGAGAAGAACTGAGGTAGATATACAGACTGTCATAAATACACGACCCAATACCAGCATAGCCCCATTCCAGTTTAAAACGACACAGCTAGCTCCACTACGATGCGAACCGATGCAGAGGATCGGAAATGGACAGGGGGCATAGATGACCCCGAAATAAAGAATGACCCATTTTGATCGAGTCTTTACACCTTTGGAGCAGTCCTTGAATATCATGTTGCCCTTATTGATCGAAAAGGGGTTGGTCATCATGCTCCAGCCACGGCCTCTGCCAAATCCAATCCCAAGAAATTATGATCCCAATACCCACTGTAATTTCCACCAAGGATCGGGCCACTAGACTAATCGATGCTTTCCCTTGAAGCATGTGATACAAGATCTAATAGAAGCTAGCAAAATCATTCCTCCAGCACTTCCCCAGGTGAACCAGCATGCCAATATACATTTGGTACCGTTGCCACATCACCCACCAAGTGGAACAGGCCTGAGGCCTACCTCAGTATGATAGAGGAAGATGGTGAAGAGTTTGACCCTTCAGAGTATATCCTCACCCAGGAAGACTTTATAGCACCGAAGCAGAGAGATAAAGAAGATAGAGGCATTGGAGTAACCGAGCCCTTAAATTTGGCTGATTACTTTCCCGATCCCACACCCCAGGCAGAACCCTTAGATTTGAGGATGTATTTTCCACCAGCAACTCCCGTTAGTGTCCAACCCAGCTTATATAAATTGTATGTAGCAGCAACCCCCACCAATTACCCAATGGCCAATTTCGCCTCATATCCCCTCCGGCATTGATTAATTACCAGTGGCCCACCCATATCACCCCATCGCCAATACAGATGCCCACAATCCCCATCAACCCCATTTGGCCCACTTTTGCCACCCCTCCAACCTATCCACCTTTAGCAAAGGTTAACCAAGTGTTATCCACCCATCCCAATCCACCAATCCAAGTACCAGCGAGGCATGCATCCATTCCATTGTAGATCCCGGGACTAACCTATGATCCCTGTCAAGTTCCACTCAGTTATGATCAGACGAATATCAATACAGGCAGTAGCAGAGAGGGGGTAGTAGATTTCATTACCCGATCAGGAAGAATCTCTAAACACCCTGAAGTACCGATACTAGCCCGGCAAGAAGAGAAGAAAGAACCTACTATGATAAACCCCTTCAAAAAATGAGCAGAGAGCATATATTAGAAACTCAGTTGAAAAGAATGCCAACTCCCATCACAGTCTGGGACCTATTAATGAAATCTCCGCTCCATTTTCAAGCTTTGATGGGAGCATTAAAATATGCTCATGTGTCTATTCAAGTAACCCTAGACGAAGTGGGACAGATAATTGGGCAGGTGTTGGCTCCCACTGTCATCTCTTTTTCAGATGCAGATTTGTCAGATGAGGGAAATAATCATTTCAAACCCCTCAACATCACGGTGGAAGCCGAGAACGTGGTAATTCCATTGGTATTAATAGACAATGGATTAGCTTTGAATGTGTGCCCCCTGGGAACCGCAACCAAGATAGGAGTGGATCCCTCTGCTTTCAAGCCAATAAGAACAAGCGCCAGAGGATTCGACAACACAAGAAGAGAAATAATTAGAGAAGTCGATCTTAAGCTCATCGTTGGGCCAATGGCCTTTTCCATACCTTTGTAGGTTATGGACATCAAATCCACATTCAATCTGCTATTAGAGCGACCATGGTTACATGAGGTCAGGGCAATACCTTCGACCCTACCAAAAGCTCATGTTTGTTTCAGAATAAAAGATTGTCACCATTCTGAGTGAGGGACATGAGGAAAGAGAAAAAGTCACCCACAACATCAAAAACCTCAAAGTATTGGATGTGCCACATACGACCAAAGACACGAACCTCCACAGCTTTGAATACGATGTATCGACAGTGGCCCCTAAGCCCCTCGAGAGATCACCATGAAGACCGAAGGTGGAATGGCTGCTGCTGTGGCCATGCCCTAGAAATGGGGCTATCAAAAAGGTAAGGGATTGAGACCTCATTTGCAAGGTCGGAAAGACCCAGTTAGAGCCAGAGGCGGAAATCAGATCAGATTTGGCTTAGGCTACAAGCCTACCGAAGAAGAAATCTGAGAGGCCAAGGAAAAGGCCTCAACCATTGATGCTGTAAAAGCTCGAGGAATAGACCTAGAGGATGAACGCCGCCCTAGACCTCACATCCAAAGCACATTCGTGAGTGTGGGGGTCATATAGATTGATAAGAATGGGGCAACATAGTTAACCCCACACAAGCTGGTGGCCGTTATTCACCCAACTAATCCCAAAATCATTCCCCCCGCTATAGAAATAGATCTGGCATCCTTGTCCCTCTTCGAGGAGGAGGCTCCCCTATCAATGCAACCCCCTATGGTAAACCACCACAAACCCATGCTGACATTTGAGGACAAAGTCCTAGGCGAGCCCATGATAAATATGATGGACGCTGACCCCTAAAAGACATCTCGATTAGCCTCCTCTACAAGGCCAAGTAAAGGGGAATCACCTCAGGTGAGGAATTGGGCATTAATGCCCTTAACTCTAGAGGCATCAAATGGCCGCAAATACGACACCGGCTTCCTAAAAAAAATAAGCTGTAAAAAGTGAGATGAGCCTTTGGGAGGCAGTACCATGTGTATATAAAGACCCACCTTACCAAGGGCCCATTTTCGAAGAAAAAGAAAAACCTAAAAAAATAAAATAAATATAAAATAATCCAAAAAAATTATTATCATTTAAAATTCTCAAGAAAATCAATGAAAATGATGCATTAACAGAAAAACCATTTCCATGAAGTCGACCACCTTCTTGTAGAAATACAAGAAAAGGTAAGAGTCACGAGTCTGGATGACGAAATCCCTACCGAGGAGCTCCCCAATGCGCTCCTTGACCGGTTTGCAGATTTTGAGCATGGCCCTATGCCAATTATAGAAGAAACAGAGGACATCAATCTAGGGACCGGGGAGATTCCTAGAATCACCAAGGTCAAAAAATCACTATCTCCCGAGGAAAGAAAAAGCATGATTAATTTCCTTCGGTCATACTAAGACGTCTTCGCATGGTCATACAAGGACATGCCTGGTCTGGATACCGATTTGGTCGAACATGAGCTACCACTTTATCCAGATGTCAAGTCGGTCATGCAAAAATTGAGACGCCTCAGGCCAGAATGGATGCTAAAAGTAAAGGATGAAGTCATCAAGTAGTATGATGCGGAGTTTCTCATGGTCTCTAAATACCCGCAATGGTTAGCAAATATCGTCCTTGTACCAAAGAAAGATGGAAAGGTTTGCATGTGCATCGACTTCAGAAACCTAAACAAGGCAAGTCCAAAAGGTGGCTTCCCATTGTCACACATCGACATCTTGGTCGATAACACTGCGAGACATGGGATACTCTCATTTATGGACGAATTCTTCGGATACAATCAAATCAAGATGGCAGAAGTAGACCGAGAGAAGACAACATTTATTACTCCATGGGGAACTTTCTGTTATTGAGTCATGCCATTCAGATTGAGGAATGCTGGAGCGACATACCAAAGGGCGATGACAACACTCTTCCATAACATGATGCACCGAGAAATTGAGGTATATGTTGATGACATGACAACCAAGGCTTAGGAAAGTGAGGATCATATAGTGAACCTCCAAAAGCTGTTTGAGAGACTGAGAAAATACAAGTTATGTTTAAACCCTCAGAAATGCACATTCGGTGCCATGTCAGGAAAACTACTAGGTTCATCGTAAGCAGAAGGGGCATAGAGTTTGACCAGATGAAAGTAAAAGTCATCGTCGAAATGCCACCGACATCTACCGAGAAAGAAGTCAGAGGCTTCTTGGACAGGATACAATACATCAGTCGGTTCATTGCACAACTCACTCCCATCTGTATGTAAATCTTCAAGCTACTGAGGAAAGATTTACCCGTTGAATGGAATGATGACTGTCAAGTAACATTTGATAGGATCAAGGGCTACCTTCTCAATCCACTAGTATTGGTACCACTCGAGCCAGGGAGACCACTCTTAATGTACCTCTCCACAATGAAAGTATTTATGGGTTGCGACCTACGGAAGCATGATGAGACAGGAAGGAGAGAGCAGGCAATTTACTACCTAAGTAAGAAATTCACTGGTTACGAGACACGTTATTATCATCTGGAGAAAGCATGTCTAGCTCTCGTTTAGACTACACAGAGGCTCCGTCATTACTTGTTATCTCAAGCCGTTCTACTCCTAGCAAGAATGGATCTACTAAAATACTTGTTTGAGAAGTCGACCCTCACTAGGCGGACCACACGTTGGTAGTGTCTGTCATCCAAATTTGACATCACATATGTCACTCAGAAGTTGATCAAGGGACAAGCACTCGCCGATCATCTTGCTGAGAACCCCTTACCTGATTATGAGCCTTTGGGAACTGAATTCCTAGATGAAGACATCTTGTTTATGACAGAGGATGATACAGTGGAGACAGAGGAATCCTGAGTAATGCACTTCGAAGGGGCAGCAAATGCCGAAGGTCAAGGAATTGGCGCCAAGGATCAAAATTTTGGCCGAAATGACCAAAATTTTGGTCGAAATTATCGATTTCGGTCCCCATCGTAATGATAAAATGGGAACAAAATTTCGGTCATTTTTGTATGGGGCTCAAAATTTTGGCTAAAATTTTGGATTTCGATTTCGGTTTCTATCATGCCCGAAATCAAAATTTAACCTGAAATTTTGATCCTTGGTTGGCGCTATTCTAATCTCACCAAAAGGATCTCATATACCAGTCTCCATCAAGCTTAATTTCTCTTACACTAACAACATGGCTGAATATGAAGCCTGTGTAGCAGGCCTACAGGCAGTCGTGGATCTAAATATAACTCATCTCAGGGTATTTGATGACTCACAACTGATCATATGCCAAACTAACGAAGACTAAATGATGAAGGATGAGAAGCTAGTCCTGTACCATGAGCACCTAAAAGGTCTAATCGCATGTTTTGACAGTATTATGTTCTCTTATGTCCTGCGAGCAAGAAATCGCTTTGCCGATGCATTAGCAATGTTGGCATCAATGGTCGAAATCTCCTATGGTATCGAGATGAAGCCAATCATGATTGAATAACATAACGAGCTTGCTTTTTATCTCCAGGTTGAGGAACCCCCAAGGTTTGATGATGAGACTCCATGGTTCTCAGATATAAAAAACTTCTTCGAAACTCGTGCTTTCCCTGAGGGCATAACCAAGGAAGACAGGAGGACCATCAAATGTTTAGCAGTAAACTATGTCATCTATGACGAGAGCCTCTACAAGCGGTCTTATAATAATATCCTGCTCAAATGCCTAACTGAAGGCAAGACAACCAACATCTGAAGGAGATACATGAGGGGGTATCAGGGCCCACGTCTATAGGCACAAGCTATCCAAAAAGATCCTATGGCAAGGGTGTTTCTAGACCACCATGGAAACTGACTATTGCAAGCACGTGCAAAAGCACTACAAATGCCAAGAACACTCCAACTTGATACATGTTCCAGCTATCGATCTACACAGTAGGACCACTCCCTGGCCATTTTTCACTTGGGGCCTTGACGTCGTCGAGATGGTCAACCCAAAAGCTTCGAGGGGGCACCAGTTCCTTCTCGTTGCCATCGAGTACTTCACCAAATGGGTAGAGGCGGCTGATTGCTATCGATTATGATGTATTATATTTATGTTAAATTCAAGTCTTACCCTATTGCAAGCACACAATAGAATTTATAGTACTAGCATAGGATCATTCCCACCAGGAAGTTTGTTATCTAATTATTTTTTATTTATATCTTCTATTTAAATTCTTATTTTAAAAACTTCTATTTATCTTTAAGATCTAATCTACTAAAGAAATATGAATAAAAGAATAGTTTTTAATCTAAAGTGCATAAAATAAATCATAATCCTCCTTCTTCAGATTAAGGTCATCAATCTTAATCTTCAGCTTTTGGATATTTATAAATTTAAATAGTACCATTACACCATATTTCTAGTCTCCTAGCATTGGTCGTCAATGAAGTCTAAGATCCTATCAATACAGATTTAGTCTAATCAACAACTTCCTAAAATCTGGGCGACAATCAAACCTTAGAAAATTGAAGATGGAAAAGTAAAAACCGTTACACTAACCTGTAAATTCTAACCTGAGTCATCAATTCAAATCAAAACTTGGAGATGTTTACAAAGAAAATAAAATATAAACTAAAAAACAAAGTAAAATATATCCTTCACCCCTCAACCGCAGTCATCAATTTCTCCTGAGAAACTACAGATATTTACACTAATCTTCAGCACTCAATTGCAGTCGTCAATTTCTTTTGAGAACCCTCTAATATCTAATATATTCTAACTATGTTACACTACTTTGATCGAAATAAAATCCAACCTCAGGCGTCAATTGATACTAAAATTCTATGATGGTTTATTCCTATGCCAAGCTCTCTTATTTATATGTGCAACCGTAGAATTTTTGAGGATCCCGTCGCTACGATGCGGTCGCTTGAAAAATATAGAGTCGCCACTCGGAGCTTTTGGTGTCCCGGAAAACCTAGATCAATTTTATAAGCACCGAAGTACCACAAATATGACTCTGATTTCGGTCTACGCCAAAGGCTCTTGGGTAGGGGCTTCGGTTATCGATCGGGAAGGTGTTAGGCACCCGACCAACCCGCTCATAAGCGGCCTCTACTATGGCTATTTTGATGTATATAATATATATATATATATAAGAAAAGAAAATGAGTGAAATTTTCCCTTGCCCGAAGGCACACCGATCCTATTGAGCCCTTCCCGCTTACTGAAATTTGGGTAGCGTAATGGCTCAATTCTAGAATAGAGGAAAAGCAAATAAGGTAAAGGAATAGAGAGGAGAGACGTAGCTCTTGGGCCCTTGTAGCACCGATGTGGATCCTTGCGCGAGAGCATCTTTGATGATTTCAAAAGCAAACGGGTAGCGGGACGAGTTCTAATCTCTAAGGCTATGGAGCTAAGAGGTAGGAGAAGAAGGCTAGGGGATAGATCTAACTAAATCTCAAAGATTTATGATAGAAAATGGGGTGTCAAGAATGAACTAGGGTGCTAAAATTATATGGGTTTAGTGGGGGCCAATGGGAGGGGAGCTCACTAAAATTTTCTCTTTGAAAATTTCCAACCCCTAAGCAAAAGGGGTGGCTCTCTATTTATAGAGAAAGGGAGGATTAGTGAGGGGTTAAAGTCCTAATTGGGTTAATGGTAGATGATATGGTGGTGACTTGAATGGCAAAAGGGTGATAACTTAAGCTAATAGGGTCACTAGGGTCCTAAAGAAACACACCCTAGACTTTGAGATGATCCACAAGTCAAACCTCCAATATCAATTTTGGCCATTTTTTAAAGGAAAACCAAGCCCAAACTATTGGAAGTTGAAAACCCGCAAGGGCCCAGCCCAATTTTGTAATTTCTTGCACAAATCTGTGATCTTCATTTTGCCATAACTTTTAATGTATAACTCTGATTAAGGCGATTTTTAGCTTTTTAGAAAGCTGGGGAAGTCTTCTTTCCACTGATATATAAATTAGATTTAGAAGAGGTTTATATAAATTTTGGTACTGCTCTCTTTAACCACTGCTCAAGAGGGTTCGAAACTGGCTCTATGGGTCCGATTTTGTAATTTTCTATACAAATCTGTAATCGCCATTTCGCCATAACTTTTGATGTACAACTTTAAATTAGGTAATTATTAGCTTGTTAGAAAAAATCTCTACTTTCCAATGGTATATGCCTTAGGTTGGGCAACTATTTATAAAAACTTTGGCACTCCTCTTTCTAACTGCTGTTCAGGAGGGTTCAAATCGGGCCCGAGAAGGGTTCTAATAGGTCTGAAAAGTGTATGATTAATTCCTAAGGGTTTGGATGATTCCTAAGGGTTTTGAAATGATTCCTAAGGGTTTGAGAAATACTTTCAGAAGCTCGGGAGTATGCCTTTCTCGAAGTATGTGTCGATCGGGCCTTGGGCCAAATTTGGGTGTCTACATTATAGATCATAAGAAGTCAGTTTATAAAGAAACTACTAAAATAAAAGTATCCTAATATAAATCTAATTCCTAATTTTATTCTTCCTTACTTTCTTTAGTTGATGTGCATCTAGAGTGTTCTTTAATTAGCAGCAGCAGAGTCCTTCGGAGTACATATTCATCAATCTTCTCATATCCGTGGTTCGCCAAACTTTTAATTTTAAAGATCTTCTTATTCAGTACATGGTGGTGATAACTCTCACTCACGTGATCAACAGCAGCAGATAGCAGTAAGAAAGCTTTTATAATCACAATCATAAATAACGATTTCTTCTATTATATCTTCTTTCTGGAAAATCGTAAATCACGATTTTCTACTTTTTCGTATCTTTCATACTCGGATGATTCTTTATAACGATTCTTTGCTTCCTTTGTATCGCTTCAGCTTCTTGAATAAGTATTTCTTTGAAGAATCATTTATTACGATTTCTCATTTTGTCTTTTAGTATCGCGCTCAATCGTCTGTTGTGATTTTCTATTTTTGAACATTTAGCGAATCGTCTTTAAAGCTCAGTCGTCTTTTTACTACTTTTTGAGTTCATTTTGACAAATATTAATACTTAGGCTCTCTTTTACTGTTTAGCTTTAATATCTGCACATCAGTAACTCATTAGTAGTAAACTAAAGCCTAGCATCACTAAGTTAAGGGTGATAAAATGGTAAATTATGTGACTGATCACACCCCCAAACTTAGGTTTTACTAGTCCCTAGAAAACAAGGAAACATAAATATTTAAGACTACGAATTTAAATGTCACTTTCGTTGGGAGCACGATTACATTTAACAGATTCAACTAGCCTTTAAACTCCTAGGTGATCCCTAGTGGAGGAGTTGTAGTCTCCTGAAGGTTTTTAGTGAAGTTACCTACAAACTTCAAATATTTTTAGGTTTTTCAAAAAAATAAAAAATTCAAATTATAAATTTTTATATACTAAATACTCAGTCAATCATTATATGTTCATTATTTCTCAAAAAAATTTAAATCTTTTATCCTTAGCTTTCCATCATCGTAATTATCTTCTATCAAAACTCAATAAGTTCAATTCGGTATAACGTAGAGTGTGTGCATATCAGTAAAAAGTGTATTCATCATAGATTTTTCTAAAATACAATTTTTAAAAAATATTTTCATCTAAACTCTCACTTATTGGCATACTCTAAAAAATAATCAAACTTTTAGACTCTCACAATATTGTACATATATATGCAAAAATCTGATAATTATTAAGCAGATAAATCTCATAGAAAGGATAATCAATTCTGTTCATATAACTTCTCTATTTCTTTATAATATCTACTTCATATATCTCTACTAAACTCATATTCTTGTAAATCATAAATCTTAAAGGTCTTTCCTTCGGCTTATAATGGGGCTTTAGGTTTTTAGAAGGTTTCAAAGAGAAAGGTCAAGAGGATTCAAAGTTATTTCTGAGAATTTAGATCTTCCTTCTCTTCTTCTTCTATATTTTTCCGCTTCAGTAAGTATCCTTATTTTGGATAACTTCTTCCTATTTTTTTTCTTTTGTAAATCCCAATTTCTTTTCAGTTTGGAAGCTTTTTGCTTCTCTTTTTCTTTCATGGAATCATCTTTTACGATTTCTTTTATTTCTTTCCCATATTTTCATACAATTATATTTCTTTTTTAGTTACACCCTTTTCAGTAGATCCTTTATCTGTTAAGCAAATACTCCTTTCACTCCCTCTTCTCCCCTTCTTTTATATTCTAAACTCTCAAAAATTATAAAAGTCAAAGGAAGAAAGCTTTAGTTAGTACATATGGTTAAAGGTTTATAAAATTTCGGTACAAAGAAATTTGGTTTTCAGGCTTCTAATATGGGTTCAAAAGGTAAATTGTTTTGGGATTTTTGGCTTTTTGGCTCTAGTCTAACAAAAGATGGCCTTTGGTTATTTTTATGAATTACTAATATATATGCCTTATTACTTTAATATACTTAAAAGATAGTTCTAAATAAATAAATTATCATATTTACAGAATATCTTGAATCTAAGTTCAGCATTATGAGATTTCAAATATAAGAGAAGTTCAATGAAGATTTAGCATGAATAAAAATAGTCTCTCTTTCTCAGAATAAAAGAGGAAATAGGCTCTATAGCTCACTGATTATATAATTTTAAAACTATAATCTAAAATATTTGTAGTTCAGATCAATCGTATAGTTTCAAACATTTATCTGATACAATATTCTAGAGATGCTTTACTTTGAATTGTAACTATTTTTATTTTTATTTTTGAACTACTACTATGATGGATTGCTAAGAATTTCAGATTTTCAATTTTTTTTTTCTTTTTTCTATCATATTTTGCATATAATGATTAACTTTTTTGCTATTTTTTTTTTGAAAATTTATGAAAATTTAATAAAAAAGTAAAAAAAACTACTATTGAAAAAGTAAACAAAACTACTATATTAATATCAGATGTATCCCCCCCAAACTTGAATAGGACAATGTCCTCATTGTGCAAAATAGGGGACATAGAAAAAATTAATACCTTATTCTGTTGCTATGTTAGTAATCGGGTTTATAATCTGCAATAAAAGAATAAAAAATCTTCCCCCCAAACTTGGGAGAAAAATACTTCCGATTTATAGAAAGTTAGATATTAGTAACAAAATTAAAAACAGTAAATAAAAAGTAAGAAATTTTTCATATATATATGAACTAATTACAAGATTATGGAAAGAAAACTAACTACATCGAAAGAAATTCCTTGAAAAAATTTAGACACACACTAAACTAAGACACTGGCAGCAACGTCCGAGATAAGGATTTTATCTTCAATAAAGATCGGTCCTCGGCTTCTAACTACCTACAATCAGTGTCTCTCATCCCTTCCCACCAAAGGCATATCCATGCCTTTGCAAGAACGCCTCCCCAAAAAGATGCAGAACACTTCTCTGTGTCCTTGTTTATCTTTCATCCCTTCTGATTTATCTTTCGCCTATTCCGCTCCTTTGTGAAGACTATGTGAAGGGAATGTAGCGCAAGCGAAGGGAGAAGATAAGCAATGGAGAAGGGTGGTGAGGGACGGGTCATCCCACCATCATCATATGGGAGTTTGCATTTAGTGTGAGTTGTAATGGTATAAGGGTTAGGAAGTTGGGGAAGATGGTTTCTTGGTATATAGTTTTGGATTTGGGTTAGGTTTAGGATAAAGTGTATTTTCGATAGACGATTCAGCATCTCGGATAGATTTCACTGCTTCAAATCTTTTACTTTTTATTCTACAGCCAGGAGCTCAGCTCTATGTATTTTGCGAATTCTATCAAGTTGTTTACTGAAATCGATCTGGTTATGTTCTTCCTTCATGGGGGTGGGGTTTTTGATGGAGGAAGAAGAAAGGCTATGGGATGATTTTGGTTAATGGGTGGGTATGGATTTATAGGGAAGAGGCTTTGTTTTGAACTGTCACTTTGATTTAAATGTCGATGTGTAGGTTTCTAGGTTAGGGTAGTTGGGAAGTGGTAGTCTTGAATGCAAAATTTATTTGTTTCCCTTTCAGATTTAAATGGGTTCTACTCCCAAGATAACCGATGAGATCGATCACTGGAGCTACCTGTTCCCTAGAATTGTCATTTGCAATTCTATAGGACAAAAGTGAGACTCATTGACGCTTCAAATCGTACTCACTACGATTTGACTCTACGAATCACCCTAAGATCGTAAATCCATATGCTTTTAAGTGATTGTAACCTAACAAAGATTTTTACGATTGTTTGGACGTTTACATACCATAGATCGTAGAATACTCTTTTTCTAATATTATCTATATATATTATAAATGATTGTTATGGGTGAGTCGGTAGCACGACCAGAGGGAATTAATTAAAAACAAAGGGAGTTGATGTACCTCCCATAAATATGCGTCCTCTAGACTTACCAACTGCATGAAATGGTGGTGTGTTACTTTTTTTATTGAAAGGCAATAGTTGCTCCAATCTAGTTTCCAATCTTTTGATAGATTGCCCAAGGTTATTAAGTAACTGTGTCTGGATACAATTTTGTTGCATCTAGCTGTAAGCTATTTGTGCCAGAGTATCCTCTGTAGCAGTGTGGTAATGGGCCTCTGTGTGGTGAGAAGGAATAGAAGGAAGTCGAGAGATCGAATGTGTTGGGTCATGGTTAAGACCACAGGCTTCTCCTTGTTCAGATGTTAGGTACGATTTTATACTCACCAGAGATTGAATTTTTGTCTTCCAAATTTGTAATTTTGGAAAGCAATTCATCATTGACTTTAATTTGTAAAGTCTTCCTTACTTAGGAAGCATACTTGTTGAAATCTCCGAGTCAATCTCACCCGGTGCATGGTATTGCACCGATTCTTCGCTAAGGGTCTCAAAGAGTTCCCAAGTTTCTTCTACTATTAGATTACGAAACATACCACCACAGACTACATCAATCATATATCAATTTGCATCATTAAGGCTTTCATAAAAAGTGAGCATCAGTTGTTAGCACGGAATCCCATGGTGAGGGCACTTGCACAGAAGATCCTTGAGATGGTTCCAACATTCCTGCAGAGATTCATCAAAGATTTGATGGAATGTTAAGATTAGATGTCGAATTTTATTCGTTCTGCTAATTGGAAAATTTTTTGTAAGGAACATGCATTCCAATTCTTCTCAATTGGCAATCGAATTATGGGTCAGGGCGTTTATCCACTACTTTTCTTCATCTCTTAGGGAGTATGCAAATAGCCTCAATCGAGTAGATTCTTCTGTCAAGTTCTTAATTTGAATGATAGTTATAGACACCCAAATTTGGCCCAAGGCCTGATCAAAACATATTTCGAGAGAGGCACATTTTTTAGCTTTTGATGGCATGTATGGAACCCTTAGGATCCCTTTCGAAACCTTAGGAGTCATTTCAAATACTTAGGAATCACCCTAGATCCCTTAGGAACCTTTCTGAACCCTTAGAAACCCATCCCAACCCTTAGAACCCATTTCAAACTTAAACCTAGCTTTCCTGAGCAATGGATGAAGAGTTGTGCATCAGGACTAGCTGTGACCTTTACTACAATCAAGTCTCATACCATTGGAAAGAGGACTTCCCTAGATTTCCAACAAGCTAAAAATTGCCTCAATCGGAGTTATATAACAAAAGTTATGGCAATTTGAAAATCGGGCTGTTTCAAAAAATATTTTGCCTCGCGCAACTAATAGTTGCGTCAGGCCATTTCTCCCCAGGAATGGCTTGGAGAAACTAATAGTTACACCAGTTATAGGTGGACCCCACCCGTGGGCAGCCAACTTTTAGGCACTATTCAAGCACTATTTTACTGTGCATATGCTTGGCGCAACTAATAGTTGGGCCAGAATATGAATACTAACTGTATATTTTTACCTCAAAAATCAAGATTGGGGTTTGACTTATTGACCATCTCGACCTTTAGGGTGTGTTTTGCTAGTTCTGTTGCACCCATTTACTATCCATGTGCAACCCCTTAAGTGGTTTAAAGCCTCACCCTATCATCCACCATTGGAGCACCTTCTCATATTTTTCAAGGCTCCAAAAACCCTAGGAAACCTTAGATGGCCGCCCATTACCTAATTGTTAATCCCAATTAGCCTCTAAGCAACCCCCTAACCTCTCTTTTTCCTATAAATAGAGAGGCACCCCCCCTTGTAAATGGCTTGAAAAAAAAATTGCAATTAAGAGATTAAGGAATCCCTTCTCTCTCTCTCTCTCCTCTAGTGCACATTCCCATACAAATTCTAGAATTCAAAAAACTCCTTTAGACCTTAGCATTTCACTAAAAAGTCCTAGGTTAGGTGTGTGTTACCCCTAGCCTTCCCTCTCTACCTCTTAGTTATCAAGCCTTATGAGCTAGAACCCCATTCCACACCATACAAACCTTCAAAAGCTCACCGAAGCAAGCCAACACAAGGCTCCACAGCAATGCAACAAGGGCCCGAGAGCTCCGACTCTCCCCTCTATTCCTCTACCTTCTCAGTTATTCCTCCATCCTCCCATTTGTGCCATTACGCCGCCGAATTTTTGGTAAGGACAAAGGGACACAAATAGGATTTTAAAACCCATTTGGGCAAGAGGAAGCCTTTTTTATTTCTTTTATATTATTTTTGTTTTGGCCATTAGTAGAGACCGCATTAAGTGGGTTGATTGGGTGCCTAACACCTTCCCAATCGATAACTGAAGCTCCTACCCAAGAGCCTCTGGGGTAGACCGGATTTAAAGTTATATTTGCTGGGGGGACTAGCTAGTAGAGCTTCCTCTTAAACTTGGCCTCTTTATTTTTGATTTTACTAACCTTTTATTGCTATTTTTTATTCTATTTTTTCTATTTTTTTCACTCACCCCTCCGATTACGTCATTTTACTTACCCCTACTTTTACGTCATTTACGAGTCTTAGCCGATCGGCAGGCCTACTTGCGCATAGTCTTTAATTTTCTTTACATTTCCATCATTTTAAGTGCCTTAGCCGATTGGCGGGCCTACTTGCTCTTTACATTTAAATTCCTTTACTTTTACGTCATTTAAAGTGCCTCAGCCATTTGGCGGGCCTATGTGCGCACCTTACGCTTTCGCAATCATATCACAAACAGTGAACGCCGGCCCGTAGAGGCGGCACGGGATCTTCACCCCCGGTCTTTGAACTTAAGAAAATTCCCTTAAAAGTGAAAAATAAAATTGAACCAACAAAGGAGATTTAAATTAATTTTTACGGGATAGATTTTCAAAGGGTTGGGTTATTTAGGCACACATACAACCACCAAGGTCTTAGTACGGGAGCAGCCCCTAGTGGTGATGATCTGGAAAAGTCTCAGCCCACCTAGTACCTAAGAAAAGTGCTTGCACTTGAGGTATATCGGGTGGGTAACCTTATCATTCCAAGCTTAAAACCTGGAAAAAAAGAGAGCGATAGTGAACCGGATTTGTCCTTAAACCCTTAGGTTCGGTGAGAAAGAGAGCGGGTCATATAAACAGTCGGTCCCCGGAAGCCTAGCTTCCACCAAAAGCCAGTTTGGAGACCCATCCCGAACTGAGGTTGTAGCCGTCAAAGATACTGGGGAACCATTTTGCTCTGGCGCAAGTATTAGTTGCGCCAATGCAAAAATTCTCAAAAGAACACTGGCGCAAGTATTAGTTGCGCCAATGCAAAAATTCTCAAAAGAACACTGGCGCAACTAATAGTTGCGCCAGCTTTAAAACTGGACCTTTTGCTCTGGCGCCACTATTAGTTAAGCCAGAGTGGTTCTGAGCAGCACCAGTTCAGATTTGAGGCCTATCTCACATTCCGAACTCCCCGATCAGTGTGTTTAATGCCTCTGTTTAGGCCCCGCAATTTCTGACACCCAATACGCCCTCGTCAGTCAAAAGAAGGTGACTTCTTTTTTATCCATTTCGGGGGATCGAGTTATTTGCATTGGTTTCTGTGCCTTCAAAGATTAAGGGGTTTCCCTTTTATTCTTTCGAAGTGCTTCAGAACCGTTGCCGCGAGACCTATATAGGGTACGAAGGCCACCCGAGAAGGGAATTCAAAAAGGCCCCGAAATTCTCATTTCTTTTCACTTACAAAAATCCAAAAAATTAAAATTAAAAAAATTTAAAATAGAGTCTTGATTGTTGCTGGCACAACGGCATCATCGTACCCTCCGCCATCCTATAGGGAAAGAAGGAGGAAGCTTTACGAGCCCCATCCGAGGCACCCATACCCAACCCGATACTGAGATATGTCGTGGGCCGTGGACCCGGCTTATGCCGATCCCGACTCATCCCCGCCACATTCTCCAACCCATTCCCATACCGAAGAAGCCTTTACTTCCACTCCCCTCAACCAATCAACCCTCATCATAACTGGCCCGTTCGGTGCCCCTATTTTCCCTTCCACCACTTCCCAAAATGTCCAAAATCCAAATTTCTCATCATTTTCCCAAGCTATGCCCCCATCAATGGCCTTCTCCAACCCATCTCACCTTCCTTCCACATCCACTCAAAACCCATCCTCCACCCTAACCAACATACCCTATTTTTCATCCGCCCAACCCGATCCACCCACATCCATCCATACCACATCCGATCCCCCACACATCCCTCCCTATACCCAAGTCATGCCCATCTTTTCTCAAGCCATGACCAATTTTTCTCTCTCATTTTCTAGTTCCATGTCCCATACATCTCCCCCATAGATACCTAATCCATCCACCAATGCCCCACCTCATTTCTCCAATCCACCCTATATCCCATCCCTCACCCAGGCCATGCCCAATTTTATCGGAGCCATGCCCAATTTTTCCTCTTCACACGCCCCATCCATACCCCTCCAACCATCAAATAACCCATCTCCATCTGATCCCCCTTCCATGGCCATGATGGAGGAGATGTTTCAAACATATAATAAACGGAAGGCCTCCCAACACATCCCCTCTCATCCACATCACACATCTATGAATCCATCCCATACCCTAGTGTTGAAAACTAAAAAATACCATTTTTCACCCCTTAATCTAGGCCTTGATAGACCCTTGAGAGAACTAAATAAGTGTTTTAGGTGTTTGTTTTACAGCTAATAACAAAGGCAGGCTTAACTCTGAAAATAGCTTAAAAGTACCAAAAAGATGATGACCTATCTTGATCTTGAGGAAGAAGGAGAAGGGACAACCTCACTGGTTGTCAAAATGCCTAAACTAAAGAAGACAAGGGCCTCGTTTCAGCCTGGAAATAAGTTTGGAGCTATTCAAAAAGAAGAATGCACTACAGAATGCTATTCAAAAGGATTCCTGATCTATTCGAAAAGAACTTGAACACTGCGAAAAGAACTAAAGCTCCAGGCTTGGTTTTCGAAGAGCACCTGATCTATTCGAAAGAAACCAAACTCACTGATGATCTATTCGAAAAGAAGAAAACTCTTTACGAATAGCACCAGATTTGTGTGAATAGAGCTCCAGAAGTCATATTTCCCTTCGAAAAGATCCTCAATCTATGCGAATAGAGCTCCAGAAGTTACAGTACCTTTCGAAAAGGTCCCCAAACTGTGCGAAATCGTATTCTGAAGATTCCCAGCATCTGCAAGGGCAATTCAGTAATCTCTGCACGAGCCCCAATGCATTTAAAAATCTAGGGGCATTCTAGAAGATTCTGAGTACGAACCAGAGGCATATTCCACCCCATGTGAACACCCAAAGATGAAATTACTTGGCAGGAACTTCTAGAAGCTCAAACAGATTTTTAAATTACATAACAGAATTGATGCCTCTGTCTCCTAATTGGCTGAACCAGATCAAGCAGTTCTGATTGGTCAGAACAGATCTGGATCCATGTGCTCGACTCCTATTAGTTGATATAAATCTAACCAATTCTGATTGGTTGATGCACATCTGAGCTGGACTTGGGGAAAACTATAAATAGATGAACTATATGCGCAATTTGGGTATCCAGAATTTGAGTTTCATTCCTGCTGCCCCATTTCCAATTCAGATCAAGATAGCTTGTCTGAAACCTCTGTAATAGCCTAGCTTTTGTCTGTAACTGAGAACTGTGAGATACTTATGTAATTCAAAGTGAGAATTGTATTCAAGACTACAAATCTGAGAACTGTTTAAGCGGTGCTCTGTAATTGTAATGGTGGATTTGAAAAGGTTGCTTTCATCAGTACGTTCTCAATCGGATTCATGTTGAGGGTTCATTGTGATCTCCTCACTCATTAGACTCCTTTAGATTTGCTACTTTTAAGTAATTTCCCTTAATTCACTATCCCTATGAGAATCTGTGTTTGTAACCTGGTTCTTACAGCATTGTGCGACCGTGGATCCTCTCGAACCCGTGGCGGCGATGCGCTCACCTTTTAATGAAAATGTAGAGTCGCCACCCAGAGCTTTTGGTGACCCAGGAAACCTTCAAATCGATATTTTGAGCACCGAAGTGCTAAATATGACTCTGATTTACCGGTCTTTGCCAAAGGCTCTAAGGTAGGGGCTTCGGTTATCGATCGGGAAGGGTTTAGGCACCCGATCAACCCGCACGTAGCGGTCTCTATCTATGGCCAAAATAAAAATAAAAAGGGCGGAGTTTCCCCTTGCCCGAAGGCAATACGGTCCTATCAAGCTTTGAGCCAAACCGAAATTTACAGTAACGGCT
Source organism: Chloranthus sessilifolius (assembly GCA_021018995.1). NCBI lineage: Eukaryota > Viridiplantae > Streptophyta > Magnoliopsida > Chloranthales > Chloranthaceae > Chloranthus > Chloranthus sessilifolius. The sequence goes on from CM037595.1 coordinate 24,688,254, forward strand.
TGAATCCTTGGACGGAGGAGACACCAAGAAGGTAGAGGAAGAGAGGGGTGAGCCGGAGCTCACGGGCCCTTGTTGCACCGTGGAAGATCTTCGCTTTGGCGTGCTTCTGATGGCTTAAATGGTGTGAAAATGGGTTCTAATGCTAGGATTCAATAAAGTAGGGGGTGTAGAGTGAAGCTAGAGGCTAGGTTATAGCTAAAAGGAGTGATCTAATGGTGGAAATGGACTGAAATAGGTGAGGTATGCATGCTGGAATTCTGAGAAAATATTGGCATTTTCTCTCACTAGGGTTCTCTCTTAAGCACTCTCTAATCCTTCAACAAAACTTCAACCAAAACTTTAACCCTTTGGGAAGAGGGGGGCCTCTCTATTTATAGAGAAGGGATGGGTTAGGAGCTTACTTAAGAGCTAATTGGTTTAGCAATTAGGTAATCCCCCATCTAAGGTTTTTTGGGTTTTCAAGGTCCTAGGGTTTTGGGAAACTGGTTTCAATGGCGGATGATGGGATGAGACCATGGGTGACTTAAGGGTTGCCAATAAGCTCAAAGGGGGGGCAACCAATCTCAAGACACCCACCTCAACCAAGAGGATGGTCAAAGGGTCAAACTAGATGGAGGAAATTCGAGCTACTGATGACAGTTACTATAGATAAGCTGGGCGTATATATTATATACGCCCAGTTTAGGAACAGTAAATTTCACCAAAATCAGGGGAGTTTTGAGGAGATGAAGCCCGTGGTGGGTCCCACCTATACTGGGCGTATATATTATATACGCCCAGCCAAATTTCCCCCAAAATAGGCAGGCGTATATAATATATACGCCTGACTAATCTGGGGCTAAATTGGCTGGGCGTATGTAATATCCACGCCTGAGTAAAAATTTTATGATTTTATGTGAAACTTCAATCGGCCATAACTTTTGCACCGTAGCTCTAAATTGGGTGATCTTTGGCTCATTGGAAAGCTGAAGAAGTCCTCTTTTCAATGGTATATGGATCATCCATGGTACTGGTCTGTGTAAAATTCTGTAGCTCTCCTCCCATCGACCGCCAGAAGGGTTTAAGTTAGGTCTGGGAAGGGATTCTAGGGTGTAGGGGTGACTTCTAAGGATTGGGGGAATGGCTCTAAAGGTCTTAGGGTGATTCCTACTGGTCTAGGTAGGTTCCTAAGGGTTCAGGGGGGTGCCATCGGAAGCACAGGGGTACATCTCTCCCGAAGTACAGATTGATCGGCCTTGGGCCAAATTTGGGTGTCTACAAGCATTTGTAGTGGTACTTATGTTCTGAATTAAGACTTTGGATTGAAAACTATTGGATGATCTGTGTCCATGATAGTGGACAGATCATAGCCATAAGTTCAACTCAATTCTAATCCTTGAATTGGATCATCAGCACAATCATCTAAAAAAAGACGAACAAATAAAGAACATATCAAATCAAACAATGAAAGTCAGAGGTAATCAACTAAGAGGGGAAAAATCAAGTGGGCTACCTCAATCACATGCCAAAAACCGAGGATAGAGGCAACATCCCCAACCGACGCTCTAGCCAGACTGTCCATCAGCACCGCGTAACCGACGCCGTCCCAGTCAAAGCAATGCACATCCCCCCAATTCTCCATCAAACAGAGGAGGGACAGCACAACATGACCCCCACTGGCATTGGCAAGAATGGTCTTGCCCATAAGGTACAGAAGGGAGATACAAGCCAGCACCAGGGCGCGCTTAGGCTCAACGACAATGACCACATCTGGCTGGAGCGGGTCAATCAGCTCATCGGCCTCAAATAGACTCTTCAACCAAGATAACTTAACCTTGGAGCCAGTCATGTTGTTGGAGGGATATGCCCCGATCAGCCGAGTCACCTCCTCACGACCAGGAACACGAGGATAGACTACCGACATTCTCCCTATCGCAGCCCCTGTGATCATAGCCCAGTCTACAAGAGTGATGGTCATCTCAGTGACGGGCATGTGAAAGGTCATCATCTCTTAACGAAACCTCTCCACCAGAGCCCTTACGTAGGTCATGTCCCCACATAACAGGGTAGGATTGAAAGTCTCCAAAACCCGCCTAGGCCAGGAGAAACCGCACGGCAAAGGGGAGTTGGGCATAAAAATTCTGAAGATGAAACCACCCCCTACGAAACATGATATGGGGCAAACGCTGCATAAAAAATGGAGGATATCAGATCCTGGATAAAAGAGCATGGACTAAAAAAAAACAGAGAGAAGAAGCAACTAAAGAACTTTTTTTACCTTCCTGGCAATCCAAAAGTTAGAGATGTGGGAATGTTGTTGGGGAAGTAACCCACTGCGGGCCGCATCACCTTACATCTTAAACCAGATATGAGTGGATCTCTGCACCTGGATGAGAAGTTCCCCTCCGATACCAAAAATCACATCAGGACTCCCCTCATGGGCCTGGTCCTCATCACTTGATGGATTCTGAGCCATCTTGAAATGAGATACACAGCCAAAATGTTAAAGGATGATGAGCCAAAGGAGATGCTACACTTGTCTAAAGGATCATAGAACCCAACGAAGGTAAGTATGTCTCACTCATACCGGAATATTCACAAAAAAAAAAAGACACAACAAAAAAAAAAAAAAAAAACCAAAATAAATGTAAAAATCTCTTTATCAGTAAAAATCAATGTTTTCTAAACACCACATGTTTTCAAAAAGATCACCATCAATCAAAATTTTGCCAGAATCCATTCCAAAAGCGCATACACATCACCGATTCAATTAAAGGCATTGTTGTTTTCCCAAAAAAATCCTTTTTATCTTAGCCCTAAATACATTGATAAAATAAAGAAAAAGAAAGTCAAGAAAACCCAAAAAAGGGGGCATGATTCACCCAAGTTTTCAGCAAAATCCCTTCAAATACACAGAATCACAATAGGGATCACATTTGCAAGAAAAAAACACCCCTTTGATCGTCTAAATGCAAGAACCCTAACCACATTGGCATAAGATCAAAGAAATTTCAAAAGAAAAGGATTTTTAGAATGGTTACCTTGATAAAAATTTATGCCCTAGGCCCGGTTGGAGTACGCGTTTGATTGACAATGACGATACCGGCACAATGTCAAGGTTTAGAGAGAGGGAGAAGAGAATTTATTAGAAAAATAAGTGTTTTCGGGTCTTTGGTCGTCCCCGACCGTTTTTAACCCATTTTTAGCCTAGCGTATGTAATACATACGCTAGGCATAAAATTTACGGATTTTGGCCTAGCATAAATTTCCGGATTTTGGTCTAGCTTTTTAAACCTTAAACCCTAAATACATATGCTAGACATAAAATCTTCAGGTTTTGGCCTAGCGTATGTAATACATATGCTAGGCTTATTTCTGCCCCGTTGGAATTTGCGTCATTTTTTAGGAGATGGCTCGACCATGAAGTTTCATTTTGAATGGCCAAACCATGAAGTTGCACACATTCCCAAAAAGTGCATCAACCTTCATTTGATCCGCTCGGGAAACTATTGTAAAATAAAGGTAGTTGAAGGTCAATGAGCATGCTCAAAAAACCTTAAACGAATATATATATATATATATATATATAATATATGCATAGAATAATACCTACAAACATAAAATAACAAAAAAAATGTGGCTTAGAAAAAGGGCACACACTCCCAAAAGGCATTGCGACATCAATATTCGCTCCACTCGGGTAGTTGTGATAAATTATCTTCAAGATCGATGAGTTCGCTCAAAGATCTCGAACCCTACCTCATGTAGGGGCACTCGTGATCGATCAAATGGGGTAGTCAATGCCTCATGGGATTGGATACACACTGTGGATCTTCATGTCTTTGCTTTACGTTCGTCTTGAAGTATAGGTCGACCCCCCCCACTGACGAGGCTGTCTTGTTCAAAATGAAACTCAAACATCACACCTCACTAATCATGTCGAGGAACAGACATTTTTCCCAACATATTGGACTTTCACAACTCGCACCATCTCGGTCATGCCTAGTAATGTCGCTAAGCACTTTGGGACCAATAGTCTTGAGGAACGAACGTTTTTACCGACATATAGGGCTTTCATATATTCACCATGTTACCATTTGATATTTGAGGTTCGTCTTGGAATACGGTAGACTCATTAGCGTGCCTACCCAAATTTGGCCCAAGGCCCGATTAACTTAAACCTCGTGAAAGGCGTACCCCTTGAGCTTCTGAGAGCACTACCCAAAGCGTTAGAAGCCTATCCTCGACCCCTAGGAGTCAACCTTAATCTAGAAAACCCCTCCCAAACCCTTTTTAAGCCCTACCGGGCTGTAGATAAGAGGAGTGCCAATGTATGCATAGGTCTCTGCCAGAGCTAAGACTTATCCTATCAGAGAGAGGAGGTTTCCGGCTTTCCAACAAGTCAAGAATCACCTCAATCCGATTTGTACGCCAAGAGTTATAGCAGTTTGAAATTCGGGTTGAATTGCAAGAATTTGCCTAGCGTATATATTACATACGCTAGGCCAATTTTGGCAGGTTTTGGCCTATACCGTATGTAGTACATATGCTAGGCAAAAATTTGACTTTTGTGGGCCCCCACAGCGGGCTCTGAACCTCCAGATTTTTTAAGATTACTGTTCCTATACCAAGCATATATAATACATACGTTAGGCTTAGGAACAGTATTTTTTTGAATTTTGGTCTGATTTTGAATTTAGAGTTTAACTTGTTGATCACCTCATCCTTTAGGGTTGATTTCGTTATTGACTGTTATGCCCCTAGTAGCCTTCTTTTTAACCCTTTTGCCACATAAGATCTCACCCCATCATTTACCATTGAAACCCAATTCCCACCTATCTAATCCCTAGAAAACCTAGAAAACCTTCAATCCCTATTACCTAATTGCTAACCCAATTAGCCCCTTTAACCCCTCACTAATCCCCTTTTTTTTTCTATAAATAGAGAGCCCCCCCCCCCTAGATTAAAGGCTTGAAAATTTTTCAAAGAGAGAAAATATTAGTGAGCTCCATCTCCATTTTCCAGCATACATCCCTAAAAATTCCAGCACCCCCTTTTGCTCTTTAGATCCCATTTCACACCATCAATCCTTGAGATTTAGCTAGAATTACCCCCTAGCCTTCTTCTCCTTCCTCTTAGCTCCCTAGCATTAGAGATCAAGACCTGTTTCTCTATCCATTTTCTCTTAGAAGCTCAAAGATGCTCTCACGCAAGGATCCACAGTTGTGCTAAAAGGGCCCGAGAGCTCTGGCTCTCCCCTCTACTCCTCTACCTTCTTTGTTTTTTCTCTATCCTAGAATTTAAGCCGTTACGCCGCCAAAATTTCGATGATTACAAGGAGCTTAAATAGGATCCGAGTACCTTTGGGCAAGAGGAAGTGCTATTGTTTTACTTATTTATTTCTTTTTTTACTTGGCCATAAGTAGAGACTGCTTACGAGCGAATTGATCGAGTGCCTAATACCTTTCCGATTGATAACCGCAGCCCCTACCCAATAGCCTTTGGCATAGACCAGAATAAGAGTCATATTTTTTACACTTCGATGTGTTCAATATTGATTTAGGTTTTATGGGACACCAAAAGCTCCGGGTGGTGACTCTATATTTTTACCGATACGAGTGCATCGTCACAATGGACTCGCGAGAGCCCACAGTTGCACATGTTGAAATTTTATCTCACATGTGTGCGAAAAGTAAACCATTCATCGGAGCGGCTTTATTTTGAGTGTATACCTAAAGTGAGGATTGAGTCAGGACTTAGGATCTAGCGATTCCTTATTTGGATTAATCCGACGATAAAATGATTTAAGCATTAGTACATGAACGAAAGAATCAATGAAAGATCAAAGCATTAAATTAATTTGAATGGGCACTGTTAAGATTAGCATGGCGTTGTGTTTGATATTAAAGATTCACAGGTTGCAAAAAATTAATGGTTGTGAAAACTAATATTGAAATTTAAAGGCTTTAAAGTTTGTAAGTATCTTTATTAAAAACCTTCAGGAGATTCAACTCCTCCACTAGGGATCACATAAAGGTTTAAAGGCTTATTGCGTATGCTAAATGCAATCATGCTCCCTACGAAAATGGCATTTATTTTTTTAGAATGTTAGTTTTACTTATTCTGAAATATTTATTATTCTATTTGCTCAAGGACTAACAAAGTGTAGGTTTGGGAGTGTGATCTGTGATGAAATATGACTATATTTCGCACCCTAATATCAACAATTGGCTATCCGATGAAGGCAATCTAACGGCTGTTATGTAGTTTTAATGATTGTAGGTTTTACTTGACCATTGGATCGTGCAGAAGCTTAAATGAACAAAATTAAGGACAACATGGAAGCATTGAATTATGAAGCCAACTGAAGCACCGAAAATCATGAAAGGATCAATTGATCCAATCATTGATGAAGAGAACTAAATATGTCACATGTCAAAATCAATCAATTGAGTTTCAAATTTCAATTGATTGAGTTTATGACACATGTTTTGCCGCTCAAATATGAATTTAAATTCAATTGATTGAGTTCTAAAAATCAATCAATTGAGTTTATGACACATGTTTGCTATTCAAATCTGAATTTAAATTCAATCAATTGAGTTCTAAAAATCAATCGATTGACTTTATGACACATATTTGCTACTCAAATATGAATTTAAATTCAATCGATTGAGTTCTAAAAATCAATCGATTGACTTTAAGACTCTTTGAGCCCGCCAATTTCAAATTTTAAATTCAATCGATTGAATATTATTTTTCAATTGATTGACCTTTAAATGACAAATTTTCAGTCTGCGCCCTATATAAACAAAGCAATGTTTAGGGTTCCGAGGGAGTCTTCTTTTTGGCTGAATTTTCATTAATTAGTGCTGAAATTTTCTCCTTAGCTTTTCAATTTTTTTAGCTTTACTTTTAATAATTAGTTTGTAATTAGGAATCAAGGCTTTGTAAGGTTCTAGATCTTTTCTTAAAAGATCCAAACATTTGATAAATAAAATAGCATTTTTTATGGCTTAGAATTCGTGTGTTGCATTCGGATTGAGGATGAGCGGCTAAACCCCGCGATTAAAGAGGATGCAACCCCTAGATGAGTAATTAATTTATTTTCAATCCCATCATTTCTTATCATAATTATTGAATCGTACGACTTTAGTTTGTGTGTATTGTGTTATCTTAGAATATTCATTTATAGTTATCAATCTTATACATCAACGATAATAAAGAGTTATTCCACCTAGATCGATCTTGTAGACCGATATAGGATGTTGTACGATTGATTTTTACTTCTTGTGATTTCGCATTTGTGATATAGTATGCCTTTTGCATGATCCATGTCGTAATTGAATGCATCATAGTATTAAAATAGTATATGTCGGATCTCGTAATTACATTCTTTTTCAATCATCTTATTTGTAGTAAAATGCGGGTTAATAAATTGTCATTGGAATGATTAGATTGTTAGTAGAAAAAGTACAAATCTAGGGTTAGCGGATTCTTTGATTATCTCATCATAAGTGTTTAATTATTTATTGTCTTCCTTGCATAAGGTTATCTTGATTTCTTTAATCGCACTTTGTATAGTTGTTATTCTTCATCATATATAAATCTCGCCTTTAGTATTTTCTTAGGTTTAACGTACTCATTTAGAATTAACTAAATAACGTGCTTCCCTATGGGTTTAACGTGCTTCCCTGTGGGTTCGAACTTGAGTACTTGCAAGGGTACTATTTTAAAACGGTTAGGATTTGCTGGCGACTCTAGAGTTTTGGCGAATTGACTCACATCCTCAAAATAGGTTGGCTCTTCTCATCGGAAAGTACTATCTTGTGGATGGAGGATATGCTAACATGATCAATTTCATCGCACCTTATCGATGAACTCGATATCACTTAGGAGATTTTAGTAGCTCCAATCCACCTCGAGACCCTAAAGAATTATTTAACCAATATCACTCTCAATTGAGAAATGTGGTAGAAAGTGCGTTCAGTACACTCAAGCAACGATTCCCAATCCTCATGTAAAAGGTTCGTTACTCTTTACTTACTCAAACGAAGATTGTCATTGCTTGTGACGTGTTGTATATTTTCATCCACACCTATCGCGAACAGGATCCAGTGTTGGAGGAATGGCAAGCCGAAAAAGAGTTAAATTACTTATGTTGTGAGGGTTAAATTACTCTAATCTCCTCTATACGTAATTTAGTGCTCTCGAATTAATGAAAGTGTAATCTTATTTGCAAAAGACAAACAAACAAATATAACTAACTTATCAACACAAAAATATATCTAATATACCTAACTTATACGTATTCTTAGCTTATAAATTTCATCACGAGTATAATATATTGACAACTTATAATTCATAAATATCTGGTGAACAAACAGTTCGCTACTATGTTGTGTTCATTGGACAACGGCCCATGATATATCGCACTTGAGAAGAAGTTAAAAGTCCAAGTACACGGATATTTAAAAGCATGCCACATCGCTGTGCGCAGTCTTGATGAGGCTATTGAGCGGTATAATAGATTCCATAGCATATGTGCAAGGGATATAGTTGGGAGCGAGGAAGCTCAATGGTTTTGGAAACCAGTCTTGAAGTTGTAATTCGTAACTATCGTATTCGTCGTTGCTTTATATGCGAACGGGTTGGTGTAAGAATAAGCTATCAGTCATCGGCTTATATTATGTTGTCTTGTTCATTAGAATGTGCACATGATACTTCAATGAAAATATCCACCTCTTACCTCATAATTATTTTTTGTCTCCTTTTCCATTTATCCCAGATTCACTAAAAAATGGTTATGACCGCTCGGTAATGATGTAGAAATGGCCGACAACGCGGAATCGCATACTTCAAACGCAATTACTCCACCGAGACGTGTCTACCCATCGAAGGTCATTGATGTTGAGACCTACGTCATGTCGGCAAAGCGCCCTGCCAATAACAATGATAGAGAAGTTATAAATATCCGGAGCTAGATGAAGAACCCATGGAAGAAAGAAAATGAAGTTGACGAAGAAGATGAAGAGGAGGAAGAAGAACAAGACATAGAAGAGGATATCGAAGATGAACTAGAAGACAACGATAGTTCAAATGGACAATGGGATTCCCACGAAGACGACGACTCTGCATCCAGTTTAGTGACTCTAGATCGTAGATGCTTTTGCGATCCATATTATAGTAACTTTGTATTGGAACGGGCATTAATGGAGGCCCATACTCTATGGACAATGGGATCCATATTACAGTAACCATAGATCTTCTACAGTAGAATTGATTTTGGCAAGCAATCTTCCATATGCAATTATAACTTGAACATGACTTGAATCGGGTTTTCTTCTTTAATGGGGTCTTTTTTCTCTTGAAAATCAGGAGCAGCCATTAATGGAGGCCTATACTCTATAGTAGAAGATTTTGTCATTATTCATTAGTATCTTTTGATGATGGTAGTGCTCCTCATTAATGGAGGTCGTTCTCTCTTTCTCCAAGCTGAAGATGGCACACATCTCTTCTTCAAGGATTGCGCAGAGTGTCATTAAAGAGAGAAGCAGTTTAAAGAGAGGTCGAAGCAACCATTAATGGAGGTCATTGATGATGTTGTTCGCAGAGTTTATGTAAAGGTTCCATTACTGGATGCTCTTGGTTTATGCGAGAAACAAGAAAGAATGAAAAAGATATGAGAGAAATTTTCTCTCATGATTTTTCATAGAAGCAAGAGAGAAGACGAAGAAGAAAACTGATTCAGTCGTCCAAGTCTGTCTTCTCTCTCCTTTGGGAAATTTGGGAGAGAAAAGGGTACTGTAGTATTTTCATGCTCACACTCTATTTTTTTGAACCTCAAATTAGTGTCCATTTCTTTTTGGCGCCTACGTTGGAAACCCCTTCAAAATCATTGATTTCTTCATATCGGAAGATGGAAATTATGTTTCATCCTTATCTTCCACAAAATGGATATTAAGATCATGTCATACCTATAAGATGGTCATTTTTTCATTCCAATGTCACATATCCCAAAACAATGCCCCTTGAATCCTATGAGACACATCACCCTCAAACGTGATTTTAGGGTTATTTTTGGGGGATCTGTGATATGTAGAATAAAAAATTGACCGTCGGATAGTCTGACATGATCTCAATATCCATTGTGTAGAAGATCTGGGTGAGACAAATGATCTCCATCATCTAATCCAAAGAAATCAATGGGTTTGAAGGGGTTACCAACGTGGGCACTTTCAGAGATTGCGTGAACTCTAATAGAGGTACCCAATAAATAAAGGGCACCAATGCTTGTACTATTTAAACAGAAAATAGGAATTAGATATCTTCTTCATCCGAATGGATGGTACACGCTTCATGCAATAGATCCGTAATCTTTAGATTGTTGATTGTCTACTATACTATTCTCGATCACAAACTAATCGAAGCTTTTCTTCTCAACCGTTTTTTCTCTCTACTTGTCTCTTCATTTATCGTGCTCTCTCCGTTTCCGATACATACTTTCAAAAGAAAGATCGACCCAAAACAAGGAAAAACGGAAGACTCAAAACTTGCACCATCTTTTAGAATGATTTTAAGGAGGATGCAAGTAATTGCACAACTTGCACTCTTGTTCTTTTTAAATGATGCAATGCAAGGATTAAAATATCAATTTCGTTTCGGTGTCCAATATGACCAAAACAAAAAATTTGACCGAAAATTTTAAAAAATTATCCTTCCATACATTATTTGACCAAAATTTTGGGTCAAATTTTCATTTCAGTGTAGACCAAAACTAATAAGATTCAGCCGTTAATTTGAATTATCAGCGGAAATTTGAACCATGGTGCAAAGGCTTGCATTTGGGGTGCAAGTATTGACCACGTGTTAATACTTTCTCACCCAGCTTCCTCCACGCGTGAATTGACCACCTTTGAATCAGATGGTGTAGAGCTTTTTTGCTCCTCATCTTTTGCACAATGGATCTATAGATCATAATCGCACTATCAGACAGTCAATTTTTTATTGTGCATGGTACACATCCCAAAAAGGTAATCTTAAAATAATATGACCTATATCACACTTAAGCGTGATTTTAGGAACACTTTTTGAGATGTGTGCGAAAATAGAGAAAAAATAATCTCTATCATCTGATTCAAAGGTAGTCAATGCACACCCGCACTAGGAGGTAGGGTGAGAAAGCAGTTTTGGAGTGTGTATACAGTACCCAAAAACAAAATAAAACCCCAATGTAACCGGTTACTGATGATGTGGGTCATTATACCTGCTGTAACCGGTTACTCTAGGAGCTCATCCGGTCGCTATTCCTTATATCACAGTATCACCCATACGGCCATCCTAAAGAAGAAGACGCAGTGCCGAAGCTGGTGCAAACGTATCAGTTTTTTGAAATGTATCGGCATCAACCGATATTTAATACCTTGGTCACCTGACACCCATTTTTTAAAAATAGTTTTAAAAGTTATTTTTTTTGTTGGTCAAAACTGTATTCAAAAGTTTATATACTGCCCCACACATTATGAGGCATTGAATATTTCCCCTTACCACATTTTGGATAATAGATATACATCGGATCATGTCCATATTTTTTGGATGGCCTCTGATCATCCTCGAGCAAGTTGCCGTAGTACCTGATCATTTTTATGGGTGCCACATGATTTCATCCGATTCAAATGCATTGATCCACAATACATTCCAACCCACAGGCCTCTGATGATATTATAGGAAATTTTGGGACCACCTGCAGATGGGTAGATTGAAATCATAGCACCAAGGGAATCTGAGCTACCCAATTTCTTCGTGCAAGAACAAGAAACTCAAAACAAAAATTATAAGAGATGTGAAAGAGATAAGACACCTCCCATCAGATTTCAGAGCACTAATTAAACTGAGCATCCTGGCCTGGTTCAAACCCATTTTACAGGAGACTGAACCGCGTAGAGCTCTCTGGAGCGTAGTGACCAAATTCGGCAAAGGAGCTCTCTAGAGCAAGGATCAAAATTTCAGGTAAAATTTCGGTTTCAGGCATGACCCAAACCAATAATTTGGACCAAAATTTCGGTCGAAAACCAAAATTTTGGGTCCCATACAAAAATGACCAAAATTTCGGCCATTTCGGATGAAATTTTTTATCCTTACTCTAGAGCATAGTGACCAAATTCACTGACTCTTGAAAAAATTCGCAAAATTTTGAAAAACGAAGAAAATTATAATTTCTCACGAATTTTTCAAAAAATTGTGAATTTCATGAATCATTCACAGATTTAAAGAATTACTCACAAACTTCTCTAACTTTTGTTACTTATTTCTTTAATTTTTTCAATTTTTAATTAATATATTTCTATAATATTTCTTCTTTTTTTCCGAATTTTGGCTGATTATTTCCTAAATTTGACGAATTTTGCCCGATTTTTTCCAAGCCGATTTATTCCCAACCCCGACTTGGTCACTATGCACTGGATTTTGAATCTCTGATGGATATTTTTGCACTGATGATTCCGTGGACATATGTGCTCGAGGAGGATGGGGCTTTTCTCTGGTTAAGGCTTTAAAAACACATTTTGGGGTCGTTTTTTTCACAGTAAAAACAAAAAATATGGGGCCGTTTATTCATCTGCAATGTAAATAGCCACTTTACCTCGAAAAGAATGTGCTAAAAGAATTAGCTCATTTGAATGTAATATTTCAATATTACCTCGAAACGAACATGAAGTTTAAGAAAATGCCAACAACTACTACTACAAATAAAAAAAACTAGTTCATAGTCTAGCAACACATCACTTTTTAACCAGTAAATATGTAAATAATACTCATATGGTACAACGGTCGTTCCAAAACAAAAGAGCCTACAGAATTGTCCTACCATCTCCAACGCCAGCTAGCTCTTTGAGACGCTTGCTTATGTTTTGTCAGCCTCTCTTCTGGTGTTCTGCTACGCCTTCTGGAAGAAACAACCAAAAACAGCATTGGACGCATGAGATCTATTTTAAAATACATAGGGAGTAGTCATATCTCTCTTCCGTACATGCGGTAGGCATAAACATCAATGCGAACCACCTAGGTGTATGGACGGTCTAGATTGTCTGGCTCACACCATGTGGAGACTGAAAATCAGCTACTGTTGTGAACGGATGGTGTTCAGTTGTGGGCAATTTATGAAAATTCATTCAATATGAGAGGATACAACTTGATATTAGATTCATAATTAAACCCATGAAAATTCACAAAGGGGAATCTCAGTAACATAGAAAAGGTTCCACATCTTCTCTACATTGCAACCAGAGATTCTTTTTTTGAAACCAGGGTTTGCACGTGCAAAACCATTGACTACTTTGAATCAGGCGATGGAGATAGTTTTCTGTCTCGATCTTTCACACAACGGATCTTGAGATCTTGGCGTACCACCTGACAATCATGGCACACATTTCAAAAAGTGAATGTGATCATGGGCATACCATCAAACATGGTTCTCGGGTCACTTTTTGGGATGTGTGTCACCCAGAATCAACATTTGACCGTTTTATGGTAGGCGCAAAATCGCAAGATCTACTATATGTAAAATTGAGATGCAAAACAATCTCCATCGCCCGACTCAAATCAGTTCACATTTGCAAACATGGTTACATAGAAAGAATCCCTGGTTGCAAATAGGTACTCTATACTATAATCTAATCCCTAAAACTACTTTCCTGATAAACTAAACTTTTTATTCAAACAACTAAATAATAAAACATTCACCCAACCCAACTTTCCTAATTAATAAACAATAACTAGAAGTAGCATAATGCACAGTCACTCTTTAACTATCAAATTAAATCCTAAAGCAACCTCTCATTTTTTTTTTGTCAACTTTTTGATCACTAAATTGACCAATTACATGAGATGAGTAGGAATAAGAGTTGGGTTCGGTGTGAGCCACTTAAGTGGTCATGTGATCCCAATGAGTCTTCTCTGACTATTATATCCATGGTTGAAAATACCAGTTTTCCGCTACATATCATCCAGCTCCAAAACCGATACGTATTGGTTCTGGACGACGATTCATTGCTATGTATCATCTGATACATACCACTATATATATATATATTGATCGATACATTCAAATATTGAACCGGTGACCTCCGAAACCGATCTGCATTGGTGATACGTATCACTTCCACTTTCGCTTGAAATTTTGAACCATGATTAGATCTCTTACATTTTTGTAAAATGGTCCTCTTTGTGATCTAAGGCTTTTTCTTCGTATTTTCTTTTTCTTGATTCTTTTTTTTTTCATTATTTTCTTCTGCACTTTCTCTCATGCAGCCAAGAGGCTTGACTCCTGTTTTGATAATGGAATGCTACTTCCAAAACCAATTCACTGAGGTTTGGTTTGGCATCCTCAAAGCCGTACTCTCTTTAAAACCATTAGCATGTGTCAATCTTCCATAGAACTATTGGTACAAGGACTTCCACGGATCTCAAGGCTGAATAAATAATTGTTCACCTCAAAGTATGCAAAAGTCTAAAGGGTACCCTTACTTACACCCCGTGAAACTGTGAGCCCACCCCATCTCGTCCAGCTGACATGCATTGACCGCTTTGAATCAAACGATGGAGATGGTTTTCGTTCCAATCTTCCACACAATTGATCTTGAGATCATGGGCGTACCATCATACAGTACTTTTTTTATTCCACAAGGCACAACCAAAAAGTGACTCTAAAATCACGTGGCACACATCACGCTCAAATGCGATCTTAGGGTCGCTTTTTGAAATGTGTGACACGTGGAATCAAAAAGTGACTGGCTGATGTTACTATTATGATATCAGTATCATTTCTGTGGAATATTGGGACGAAAAAAAATCTCAATAGTCTGATTCAAAGTGGTCAATGCATGCCAAAAGGAGATGTGGTGAGGTAATAGTTTCACAGGGTGTAAATAATGGTACCCAAGTATAAATGCTGATATTTTTCTCACCTAAGAAATGAGCACTCAATCTTTAAAATTGGAGTGCGGACAAACTAGTTACCTGCATTGGAAGGTAGAGTTTGAATTCCGGTGGGAGCTCCTCCTCTGAGTAGAGGCGATCGGAGAAATATATTCTTCTGAGGCGGCAGTTTGCGTGAACCTGAACCCGCAGAGTTTCGACATAGTTTGTACCATATGCCCTCCTCGTAAAATCAGCGAGATTTAACTGAATCTGATTCCATCCGTCATCCATTTTCAAAGGCATGGTGCAAATAAATGGTTTAACGCGCGTCACAGCCTAAAAATTGAAATCAAAGAAATATTAAGTTTAAAGTCACGCCCAAGTGGTTATAATATGTTATTATGATCAGTGCAAGAACACGTTATATCAGATTCAATCATGATATTATATTCAATCATCTCTGGATAATCATATACAGTACAATGATATAACCTTTTTTATTAAAAAATAAAACCATAATATAACATTGTGGGCAGTAGTCCTATGCATAGTTTTAACTTTTAATATCAGTCCCTGTTAAATTAGAGTTCAGCAGATGCCACTCACTCTAGAGCTGTGATGGGTAGAAGCCGTCATTGCTGGTTTCAAGCCCTTTTTGTGGCTCGGCATAATTTTCTGTTTCTTCCCAATTTATATATCCCAAAAAGTAAAGGATACAACTAAGAACAGAGATACCTAGATTCTTCCTTCTCGACCCTGGTTTCACGTGCTTAAACCATTGAGTGCTTTGAATCCCAGGATGACGACCGCTCCAAACCTTTGATACAATAGATCTTGAGATCATGTTCCTGCCATCAGACGGTTAGATTTTGATTCCATGTGGCACACATTCTGAAAAGTGGTCCGATAACCACATTCACTTTTCTCCATGATTATGTTCGATTTTTGCGATGTGAGCCATGTGACATCGAAATCTGATCGTCTGATGTTAGGCCCACGATTTCAATATCTATTTTGTCGAAGATTGGTACGAAAAATGATGTCATTGTGTGATTCAACACAAGTAACAGTTTAAGCACGTGAAACCCCGGTTGGAAGGAAGAATCTTGGGTTGTAAATAAAGGTACACGATACAAAAAAATTTAAGAATTTTCAAGTAAATGTCATAATAGTGAAAAAAAAACAGAGCTAAAAGCTGAGGAGACAACTATCAAGTTACACTATGAAAATCACCACAAAAAGAGAGGATAATAATACAAGTGAATCTCAGATCTGCTATACTGGCTTTCCCGGCACCCAGTAAACCAGTATGACAGAAAATGATTTGGCCAAGTCATCGTGTAATAAAATGCCAGAAAATACAACCAACCCACATTAATTTTTTAGTGAACTGTAAGCAAAAGGAGTCAATATTGGTATCGGGTATCCCTGGTTGGAAGGAAGAATCTTGCGTTGTAAATAAAGGAACACGATACAAAAAAATTTAAGAATTTTCTAGTATAGAAGTAAATGTCATAATAGTAAAAAAAACAGAGCTAAAAGCTGAGGAGACAACTATCAATTTAAAGTATGAAAATCACCCACAAAAGGAGAGGATAATAATACAAGTCAATAAGCTCAGACCCTAGAGAAACACATCTGCTATAGTGGCTTTCACGGCACCCAGTAAACCAGTACGACAGAAAATGATTTGGCCAAGTCATCGTGTAATAAAATGCCGGACAATACAACCCAGCCACATTAATTTTTTAGTGAACTGTAAGCAAAAGGTGTCAATATCGGTATCGGGTATCAGTTCATCTTGGACCGATAAGGATACAGTATCGCTGATACTGTATTGGTCGATTTTTTTTTTTTGAAAAAAAAAAAGTAAAAGATTATAAAAATACTGGTTGTATCAGTCAGTATCGGCCACTAACGAGACAGTATCGGCCGATACGTTGACAATATCGGTTGATACCAAGACAGTATCGGTTTGATATCGATACAGATACCGACAGATACCGAACCCACCCGATACCTGTATCGGGGTGGTATCAGTATCAGTTCTCGAGTAAACCGCTACGTATCGCCAGTATGTATCAGTATCAGCCAAATTTTGATACCATAAGCAAAACAAATCAAAGCAGAGGAAGGCTTGGATGATTCAATTTCATCCTTCAAATCATCATTACCAAAGGCAGCTTCAGATAGAGGTGATCAAAATATTTCTCGAAGGCAGCTTCAAAACCTAGGAAGTATGACATATCTACAAGCTTATGTCCAGTTCTCAACCAAAAAAAGGATTGTGATGACATCAACCCTTTTTGGAGCAAAATAAAATTATATTAAGCTCATAAAGCGTCAACCATTAAAAAATTGGCAAAACTTACACACTTGAAAATTAGAAGCTCTGAAACGACGTCGAACGTTCTTATCATCCAGCACTTGGATCTCAAATGTGAAGTATTTCTTAAGATTCTTTACGATCATAACCAAAAATGGAAGCTTTATACCAAGTGTTGCATTAGGATCTGCTGGACATGTAATATAGGTCGACTGCACATTTGATCCAACTATTTCTAGAACATTTGACTGGATGTCTTCATCCTGTGGCCGTTTTATCTGACCGTTGACAACTGCAAGAGACCCAAACAAAGGCAATAATTATGGATACTGGTGTTCCAAAATTATTTAGTGATGAGACAAGTCAAATAATTTAAACCAGAAATACAATAAAGAAATATTAAATGACCATATTGTGGTACGTTTTAGTGTAAGAAAAACAAACAAATATGGTTCAAAATGTATCGTACCGGTTTCGGAGATCACCAGTACGATACTTTGTGGGAATCGCAGTGGTGCATTGAATATATATTGGAATACATCCCAATAAATCGTCCGCAACCGGTATGCATCATCAGATACGAACTGGTTTTGGAGTTGAATGATATGTACAGGAAAACAGGTATTTTAAACCATGCTAACAAAATTGTAATCTTTTTTTTTTATGACTTCCAACTAATGGATGTGACCTTTAAGGCTGCACAAAATGTAGCATACATAAGAGCATCCACTGCACTCACTCTTTTTGTGCTTACATGGAAAGTAAACATTCTTAAAATAACTACATGCATTAGGGAACAATGAACTTAATAGCACATATTTGTAATAAATTGTATATTAGAGAGACAGATGTGACGGTTATAGCCAACAGTTTTTCCTTCTTTTTTTTATAACCTAGGTGTCCAGGCCTCTTAGAGCACCTGCCTAATCCCAGGGGCACAGGCGCGCACCTTGTCAACACGAGATATAAATCCCTAGGGTGGCCTCAAGGGGGGATTCAAATTCACATCTCCCGATTCCTGAGGCGGTACCTGGCCATCACGCCAAACCCCTTGAGGTTTATAGCCAACAGTTTTGGCATGCCATATAAAACACTGGGGCTGTCTGTTACCAGAATCACGAAAGAATCATCCCCAGTAGACACTATCTAGAAAGGGGTTGTGACTGTTGTAGCTTACTCAGACGGTGCACTTCCATGGCTTTTTTTCCTAATAATCTGGGTGTCCAGGCCTCTTAGAGCACCCAACTAATCGCAGGAGCACGTGCGCACCCCAAGTTAGCCCATGTCAGGTCAGCACGAGATATAAATCCCCAGAGTGGCCAGATACGGGAACTTACTAAATGCAATGCTAGGGCTGAGACTAGGATTAAAATTAATTTAATCCATTAAAAAATAGCAAATTCTCATAGTAAATTCTCATGAAAAATTCTAGAAATCCAATTACATGTTTTAATTATGGTCCAAAATAGCGTTACTTTCGTGTATGTTCCCTATCGCGGATCTAGAAGACTAGGGTTCTTATGAACGGCTAGATCTCCGATAGTTTTAGGCCAATCGAAGAAACTCACAAGCAGATTCTCTCGATACCGAACAAAATTAAAAGGTTAATAATGATTTATGATGAATAAATAGGTTAATTTTGGATTTTATAAAATAAATAAAATAACTAGGATTACGCTACTTACGCAAACCGTTGATCTAAAGAAGATAGAGATGGAAGAAGAGTTGGCCTCACACCAAACCGTAAGCGGGAATCGAAGAATCGCTCTCTGTTTGAGAGAATCACACCCTCACGAAAATTTAGAACTCTCAATTTTGCATAAGCAATTTTCATTAACCAAAAACTTCTAATAAAGTTGTTTACAAGCCTTTAAATAGGCTAACCAGTGCATGAAATTAGAAATCCTACTGTAACTCTATTTCCTAGTTTAAATAAAAGAAATATCTTAATTCTTTTAAAACAATAAAATAAAGTTCTAAAATAATAAAGAAACTAATCATATTTCTAGTAAAAGAAACAAATCCTAATTTCTACAATAAGAAACAATAAAGAGACAAATCCTAATTCAATTACGAGTCTTGAAATTCGTCACTTTCTATGCAGCTTACGAAAATTGACCATAACTTCTTCAATACTTGTCAGAATTGCACGTTTTTTGACTCGTTGGAAGCTACTTCGATAAGCTTTCAAATATGACCAATTTCGTATAAATCCGGCCTTGTTTGACACTTCAGAATAGGCTAAACATAAAAGTAACAGGATTGAAAGTTGAAGACCCTAATAAATTTTAAATTCTCTTCTTTCTGATCAAACGGGTCTTTAACGGGCCTTTTTTAAAAACTTATTCGCGGGTTTTTAAAAAAGTCGGATCTAAAGTTCGCATCAATCCCCTCTACTTTGACAAAGTTCGACCTCGAACTTTAGTTGGCATGGATTTTCACGGTCGCGATCACAGACAATATATAGGGAACCTCGATCTGAAGCGGCTTGAATCAGACGTCCCCATCAACTCTCCCCGGGTTAGAAGGATGCATTCCCGATAAATACTGGTTGTGATAGAGGTCCAAGAGATCCGGGTCAATCTGCTAAAACTCTTGTGTAATCCAAGTATTCTCTGAATCGCTCTTGTTCTTCTACTTTAGCAAATGCTTCTGAAGTCCCCCTTGGTTGGTGGACACAATCTGATCGTCCAGCACATCTTTGATGATCTCACGAGTTTGCCAAATAGGTGGAGGTAGCAATGTGGGTAGGGGAATTATTGGTTCATCAGATGTAGAAGGCTCAAGGGGGTTGGCAGGGATGGTTGAATGGCCATGGAATGGAACAAAATCCTCCACGTTGAAAGTCGTGCTAATCCTCAAATCCGGAGGAAGATCTAAGATGTAAACATTAGAACCGACACACTTCAAGATCTGATAGGGTCCAGCACCGCGAGCTTGTAACTTCTTTGCAACTCCTTGCGGGAATCGCTCGGGTCGATTCCGAACTATCAGAAAATCACCCTTTTGAAATTCTTTTAACCGTCTAGGAGAATCTGTAGAGAACTTATACTTTTCATTGTTCGCATTAATTCTTTTCTTAATCTCAGCATGTAACTCATGAATGCAATGTGCAACAGTGGATGCAGACTCTTATGACCTTTGATGAATGGACGTTGGGAGAAAATCTATGTGTGTTCTAGTGGATGAAGTAAGCCTGATGTTTCTCATATTGCATTCTCCTTGCAGTCCAAGTGTTGACAATTTTCGGTTTACCTTTCCTCTTAAGAAGATACTCTTGATATGCTTGATGTGTCTTTACCTTGGAAACAAAATATGGATCTCCCAAAACTTTTTCATTTAACCTCTTCACATATTATTCAGACGGGTATTTCGAAATTAATTAGTAGATAGGATTGGGCTCAGGTGGATGGGCATCAAAGAATGGATCTAAAGGTTTTGTTGTTGGGCCTAAAAAAGGTGTACATGCATCTACATACTCTCTAGGCTCATGTGTAAGTGACACTACTGACACTAATGACTTGTGTGTAATCGACTCAACTGATACTAACGACTCATGTGTGAATGACGCAAGGGGCACTAATGGCTCATGTACACTTGACTCGATTAACTCGTGTATACTCGCTTCAACCAAACCAAAGACTCTGGGGTACTCGATTCAATTGACCCTAATGGTTCTTGTATACCCAGTTCGTTGGGCTCGCGTGTACTCGATTCAATTGAACCTAATGGTTCTTGTGTACCCAATTCGATGGACTCACACGTACTCGATTCAAAGGGCACCAACAAGTCGTATATACCCAACTCTACGGATACCAATGACTCATAGGCAAGTGACTCGATTGGTTCACATGTAGGTGACTCAACATCGCTACTCACAAGAGAAATAGAAGTCTCTTTAAGACAAACTAGACTTTCTTCAGCTTCTTCTATCTCCTCTTCACTCAGCACGGTACTAGGGTCGTACACTTCTTCCACTTCCACATTATCCGGCTCCTTAGGACTCACTCTTTTAGTCAATAAATTCGGAGTGTGAAATTTTGTGGGGCATTGGTATGCAATGTGCTCGAACCCTTGACACTTAACGCAATCAGGACACCTATCTGTCTTGGTTTTCAAATTCCGTAGAAGGTGACGGTTTGTTAAAGGGACATATTTTTTGATAAGTTTTACCGTCATGTCCTCCCATGTGGAGATGTGTTTATTTCGAAGAGATTTGGTACGACGTTCTATGCGAGTTCAAAAAATTTTGGCATTACCCTCCAACTTTGTTTTTGCTAACATAATTTTGTACTTATTTGGTACATCATACCAATCAAAATATTCCTCTACACTAGACAACCACTTTACGAAGGTTTTGGGGTTTAGCCATCCCTCAAAACTTGAAGCCTCATTCCGAATAGATTTGAGAAACTTCTCGACCGGGTCGTACTCGGGTTCACGATGATGACGGTATCCCCTAACTCTAGTCTCATCACGATTTTTTGGACTTTGCCAAGAATTTTGAGTGTAGCGGTTTCCTTGTTCGATATTACCCTTTCATGACGGGTAAGGAATTCACGGTGACATGTGACTCATACATGATGCTTGACACACATACAACTTAGACACAAAACTAGAAAAGATAAACACTATGAACCAACAATGGATGAGGACTTTTGTCAAACACTAGACGTGCACACTAATGGAATAAAATGCAATGAGAATGGAATGACATGCAATTATGAAACTAAGCGGCAAGACAAAAGTTAGACAAAAAATTTGGCAAAAAAAATAAGACAAAAGCTAGACAAAAAACTTTAGACAAAAATCAGATGAAAAATATAGACAAAAAATAGACAACAAAAAACTAGACAAAAGCCAGACAAAAAACAAACAAAAATCAGACGGCAAAAAAATCAGACACAAGCCAGACACGAGCTAGACAGACCCTAGAAAAATCTGAAATGATGCAATTCTAAATTCATAGCAAAATAAACTTTAAAACCTATATGAACACCAAAACCCTAAAACTAAGCTGATTCTCTGATACCAACTTGATGCAGGAACTTTACTAAATGCAATGCTTAAAATTAATTTAATCAATTAAGAATAACAATTTCTCATAACAAACTCCCATGGAAAATTTTAGAAATCCAATTAGATGCTTTAATTATGGCCGAAAATAGCGTTACTTTCGTGTACGTTCTCTATGGCGGATCTAGAAGAATAGGGTTCTTATAATCACCGATAGTTTTAGGGCGTCAACCAAACTCGCAAGCGGGTTCTCTCGATACCGAACAAAATTAAAAGGTTAATAATGATTTATGATGAACAAATAGGTTGATTTTGGATTTTATGAAATTAAGAAAATAATTAGGGTTACACTACTTACTCAAACCATAGATCTAAAGAAAATAGAGATGGAAGAAGAGTTGGCATCGCATCAAACCGCAAGCGGGGATCGAAGAATCGCTCTCCGTTTGAGAGAATCACACTCTCACAAAAGTTTAAAACTCTCAATTTTACATAAACAATTTTTATTACCCAAAAACTTCTAATAAAATTGTTTACAAGCCTTTAAATAGGCTAACCAATGCATGAAACAAGAAACCCTAGTGTAATTCTAATTCCTAGTTCAAATAAAAGAAATATCATAATTCATTTTAAACAATAAAATAAAGTCCTAAAATAATAAAGAAACTAATCACATTTCTAATAAAAGAAACAAAACCTATTTTCTAAAATAAAATAATAAAAGAGACTAATCCTAATTCAATTAGGAGATTCGTCACTTTCTATGCAGCTTACAAAAACTAACTATAACTTCTTCAATAGTCGGAATTGCATGTTTTTTGGCTCGTTGGAAAGCTACTTCGATAAGCTTTCAAATATGACCAATTTTGCATCAATCCGACTTTGTTTAACACTTCAAAATAGGCTAAACATAAAAGTGATGGGATTGATCGTTGAAGACCCTAATAAATTTTGGATTTTCTTCTTTCTAATCAAACGGGTCTTTAACGAGCCTTTTTTAAAAACCCATTCGCGGGTCCACTTTCTTTTGACGTCTCCTCGTTATCCAACCACAATTCAAACAGGCGGATCTAAAGTTCGCATCAATCCCTTCTTCTTTGGGAAATTTCGACTTCGAACTTTGGTTGGCATGGATTTTCACTGTCGCAATCACAGACAATATATAGGGAACCTCGATCGGAAGCGGCTTGAATCGAACGTCCCCATCAACTCTCCCCGGGTTAGAAGGATGCATTCCCGATGAATACTGGTTGTGAAAGAGGTCCAAGAGATCCAGATCAATCTACTGAAACTCTTGTGTGATCCAAGTATTCTCTGAATCGCTCTTGTTCTTCCACTTGACCAAATGCTTCTAAAGTCCCCCTTAGTTGGTGGCACAATCTGATCGTCCAGCACATCTTCGATGATCTCACGAGTTTGCCAAGTAGGTGGGGGTAGCAATGTGGGTAGGGGAATTATTAGTTCATCAGATGTAGAAAGCTCAAGAGGATTGGCAGGAATGGTTGAATGGCCATGGAATGGAACAAGATCCTCAACGTTGAAAGTCGTGTCAATCCCCAAATCCGGAGGAAGATCTAAGATGTAAGCATTAGAACCGGCAAAATTCAAGATCTTATAGGGTCCAACACCGCGAGCTTGTAACTTCTTTGCAACTCCTTGTGGGAATCACTCGGGTCTATCCGAATCATCAGAAAATCACCCTCTTGAAATTCTTTAAACCGTCTAGGAGAATTTGCAAAGGAGTTATATTTTTCATTGTTCGCATTAATTCTTTTCTTAATCTCAGCATGTAACTCATTAATGCAATATGCAAAAGTGGATGCAAACTCTGATGACCTTTGATGAATGGACATTGGGAGAAAATATATGTGTGTTATAGTATTCGGCTTACCCTTCCACTAGATGAGGTAAGCCTAATGTTTCTCAGATTGCATTCTCCTTGTAGTCTAAGTGTTGACAATTTTCGGTTTACCTTTCCCCTTAAGAAGATACTCTCGATATGCTTCATGTGTCTTTACCTTGGTAACAAAATATGGATCTCCCAAAACTTTTCCATCTTACCTCTTCACATATTGTTCAAGCGAGTATTTGGAAATCAATGAGTAGATAGGATTGGGCTCAGGTGGATGGGCATCAAAGAATGAGTCTGAAGGTTTTGTTGTTGGGCCTAAAAAAGGTGTACGTGCATCTACAAACTCTCTAGGCTCATGTGTAAGTAACACTACTTTCACTATCGACTTGTGTGTAATCGACTCAACTGATACTAACGACTCGTGTGAATAACACAATGGGCGCTAATAGCTCATGTACACTCGACTCGATTAACTCGTGTGTACTCGCTTCAACCAAAACCAAAGACTCTGGGGTACTCGATTCAATTGACCCTAATGTTTCTTGTGTACCCAGTTCGTTGGGCTCACGTGTACTCGATTCAATTGGCCCTAATGGTTCCTATGTACCCAGTTCGATGGACTCACACGTACTCAATTCAAGGGGCACCAACAAGTCATGTATACCGAACTCTACGGATACCAATGACTCATAGGCAAGTGACTCGATTGGTTCACGTGTGGGTGACTCAACATCACTACTCACAAGGGAAATAGAAGTCTCTTTAACACAAACTCTACTTTATTCAGCTTCTTCTATCTCCTCTTCACTCAGCACAGTACTAGGATCGTACACTTCTTCCACTTCCCTAATTCTCCGGCTCCTTAGGACCATGGGTTAAAATGCCGGAAAACCGGTACGTATCGTCCGGTCAAAAAACCGGTACGTACCGGAACAGTAAAAAATCGGACGATACATTGAATGTATCGTCCGGTATTACACATATAAAAGGGCGATACGGTACTTTTAATGTACCATATCGTCCACCTCCGATACCAATACGTATCGTCCGATACGTATCGGTATCGGACGATATTTTGATCCATTCTTAGGACTCACTCTTTTAGGCCTCGTTCAGGTGTTTCCTGATTTTTCCCAGAAAAGCTCAAATTTTTGGACACTCAGATTCCTGACAGATTCTTAGCAGACTCAGATTTCTGATTTTTCCCATATGCGTTCTTAAGTTACTCAGATTCTTATAAAACTCATAATCTTTTGTTTTTAAGTTCCTCTCAGAAAATCCTCAGAATCGATTCAATCAGTGGTTATGCTATGATCATAGAAACGTGATCTAATCATCAATTTGTGTCGTACTCGGATTTCTCTCAAAATTTACGGGCAACCAATCGAGATGGGGGTGAACATATTTGACGGAGTCTTTTTTCGAATATGATTTAATGGTCATTACTTTTAAAATGGGACACTAATACCCAACATAGTCACCAAATCGAGGTTCGGCAATAGTTCGGAGAGGTTTAAATATAAAAAAATCCGAGAAGTTCAGGGAAATATTCGGAGGAAAAATCCTGAGATGTTGGAAAATATCTCAGGATTTAATTTATAAAAAAAATAAATTAAATTAAAATTCTAAAAAATATCTACCATTTAATTCATTTTAAATGGATGCCAATGTTGGAAAATATCTACTAGGGTTGTGCAGAAAACCAATCGAAACCGACCGAATTTCGGTTCGGTTTCGGTTTTGGGACACATCGGTTTTGGTTTCAAAAAATAGAAACCGATAGTTATCGGTTCAGTTTCAGTTTTAACGTTAAAAAACTGAAACCAAACCGATAAGAAACTGATAGTGGTACTACTAGGTTGCAAACAAAAAATTCTCTTTTAAAATGGATTAATTTCATTAAAATGAGGTTTAAAAAATGGATTAATTTTATTTAAAAATTAATCCACTATGTTTGATTAATTTCATTAAAATAGATTAAAACTTCTATATAAATGCTACAAATAAAAAAAAGTTTAAAAAAATGAGGCTTAGAAATCGAAAACCGACCGAACTGGTTCGGTTTCAGTTTTGAACCTTATCGGTTCGATTTCGATTTTACATGAAAACTGATCAGAACCAACCCGTTAACACCTCTAATATCTACCATTTAATTTTAACATAAGTTTATAATTATTTTATACTTATAAATAAGGGGAATTAGCTTTTATGTCATAAAGGATTAATCGCACAGCTAAACGGACTATATCATCGCGTCCAGAACGCTGAAAAACCTGAAGATATATCCCAATTTCTTCAAATAAGGTTTGCGTGATTTTTAAAGTTAAAAATACGTATTTTCTATAGCTTTAAACTTTGTATTATAATATCAATTAACTTGTATATGACTTAGGAGTTTAATTCATCCAATCTGATCCATCGGAATGAAAATAAATATAAAATAATTAGGGGTAGGTCACTGGACCCAACCTCTAATTTTACCTCTAGGGACCCTGATCGCTAAATCAAGGACTTGACAAATCAATGGTTTAGGTGCACTGATAGCCACAGTAGACTCCCGGGTTCGATCACCCAATCTAAACCGTTAGATTTAAAGATCACCTTGTTTTAAGAGGGTCCACAGTTTTCGGATATAGTTCTCGAGTCTTAAAATAATGATTATATAAATATATATAAATATTTTTCATCTATGGTGCACAAAGGAGTTGCACCATGCATAGTGCAACTCCTAAGCACCAAATAGAAACTTAGGGGTGTTGCACATGCAACTCTCACCGTGATCTCGCGGATCCACCAGACTGTATCCGACGGTGTATGATGTCGATCGGTCGGCCGGGTCTCCGGTGTTCGGTGGGTATTATTTTGGTTGCCGGAAAGTCATCACCGGCGGCGGACCGTAGGCCCAAAGTGAAGCCGCAAGTTTTTTTTTGTTTTTTAATCTGCGATTGCAAAGAAACAGAAAATGAGGGAAGAAGCCTTCTTAATTTTTTTGAAAATAGAGAGAGAGAGAGAGAGGAAGGAGTCCTCTTCCCTTTCCTTTTTTTTTCTTTTAATCTGAAGTTGCAAAGAACTGAGGAAGAAGACATTCCCGTTTTTTTTTTAAAAGAGAGAGAGGAAGGAGTCCTCTTTTTTTTATTTTAAAACAACCACCCAGAAGAAGACGTTTTCTTCTTCAAATTTTTTTTTTTGCTTTTGCTGTAGCAGCCATTCAAAGAAAAAGTCTTCTTCATTTTATTTCATTGTTGTAGTAGAGATACTCTTTTAAATTTATAACCGTTGAGTTGGGATCTGATGTACACAAAATTTTCAACTATACAATACCGCTAGAATTTGAGCTCAGATTCCGAGCTAATCCGACCAAAATACTCAGACGACTAGCTATCGCTTTCACTCAGAAACGACTCAGAATCCCAGTTCCCTAAGACCACTCTCGAACGACAGATTCTTCCCCAAAAATTCAGATTCTAGATTATTCTGATCTCTTGAACACACCCTAAGTCAATAATTTCGGAGTGGGAAATTTTGTGGGGCTGAACACGCCCTTAGTCAATAATTTCGGAGTGGGAAATTTTAGTATGCAAAGTGCACGAACCCTTGACATTTAACGCAATCAGGACACTTATCTGTCTTGGTTTTCAAATTCCGTAGGTGACGGTGTGTTTAAGGGACATACTTTTCGATAAGTTTCACCATCATGTCTTCCCATGTGGAGATGTGTTTATTCCAAAGAGATTCAGTATGACGTTCTACGCGAGTCCAAAAATTTTTTGCATTACCCTCTAACTTTGTTTTTGCTAGCCTAATTTTGTACTTATTTGGTACGCCATACCAATCAAAATATTCCTCTACACTAGACAACCACTTTACAAAGGTTTTGGGGTTTAACTATCCTTCAAAATTTGGAACCTCATTCCGAATAGATTTGAGAAACTTCTCGGCAAGGTCGTACTTGGATTCACGATGATGAGGGTATCCCCTAACTCTAGTCTCATCACAATTTTTTGGACTTTGCCAAGAGTTTGGAGTGTAGTGGTTTCCTTGTTCGAATAGTATCCATTCATGACGAGTAAGGAATTCACGGTGACATGTAAGTGACTCATACATGATGCTTGACACAAGCACAACTCAGACACAATACTAGAAAAGACAAACACTATGACCAACAATGGATGAGGACTTTTGTCAAACACTAGACGTGTAAACTAATAAAATAAAATAAAATACAATAAGATTGAAATGACATGCAATTATAAAACTAAGTGATGTAAGACAAAAGTTAGGCAAAAAAAATCAGACAAAAGCAAGACGAAAATTTTCAGACAAAAAACATACGACAAAAAAAACAGATAAAAGCCATACGAAAAACTAGAAAAAACAGACAAAAGCCAAATGAAAAAATAGACAAAAATCAGACGATAAAAAAACCAGACACAAGCTAGACAAAATCCACACGAAAAAAGCCAAACACGAGCTAGACAGACCCTAG
Organism: Chloranthus sessilifolius; assembly: GCA_021018995.1. NCBI lineage: Eukaryota > Viridiplantae > Streptophyta > Magnoliopsida > Chloranthales > Chloranthaceae > Chloranthus > Chloranthus sessilifolius. The sequence goes on from CM037595.1 coordinate 24,716,829, forward strand.
ACAAATCTGAAATGATGCAACTCTAAATTAATAACAAAAGAAACCTTAAAACCTATATGAACACTAAAACCCTAAACTAAACTGATTCTCTGATACCAATTTGATGCGAGAACTTACTAAATGCAATGTTAGGGCCGAGACTAGGATTAAAATTAATTTAATCAATTAAAAAATAATAATTTCTCATAACAAATTCCCATGAAAAATTCTAGAAATCCAATTAGATGCTTGAATTCCGGCCCAAAATAGCGTTACTTTCGTGTACGTTCCCTATCGCGGATCTAGAAGACTAGGGTTCTTATGAACGGCTAGATCTTCAATAGTCTTAGGACTTTGAACAAACTCGCAAGCGGTTTCTCTCGATACCGAACAAAATTAAAAGGTTAATAATGATTTATGATGAACAAATAGGTTGATTTTGGATTTTATGAAATAAATAAAATAACTAGGGTTACGCTACTTACGCAAACCATAAATCTAAAGAAGATAAAGATGGAAGAAGAGTTGGCCATACCAAATCACAAGCAGGAATCAAAAAATCGCTCTCCGTTTGAGAGAATCATACCCTCACGAAAGTTTAGAACTCTCAATTTTGCATAAGCAATTTTCATTAACCAAAAACTTATAATAAAGTTGTTTACAAGCTTTTAAATAGGCTAACCAATGCATGAAACTAGAAATCCTAGTGTAATTCTAATTCTTAGTTCAAAAAAAAGAAATATCCTAATTCTTTTAAAACAATAAAATAAAGTCCTAAAACAATAAAATAAAGTCCTAAAACAATAAAGAAACTAATCATATTTCTAATAAAAGAAACAAATCCTATTTTCTAAAATAAAATAATAAAAGAGACTAATCCTAATTCAATTAGGAGTCTTGAAATTCGTCACTTTCTATGCATCTTTCGAAAATTAACCATAACTTCTTCAATACCTATCGGAATTGCACGTTTTTTGGCTCATTGGAAAACTATTTCGATAAGTTTTCAAATATGACCAATTTCGCATCAATCCGACTTTGTTTGGCACTTCAAAATAGGTTTAAAAGTGACGAGACTGAAAGTTGAAGACCCCAATAAATTTTGGATTTTCTTCTTTCTGATCAAACGGGTCTTTAACAGGCTTTTTTTAAAACTCGTTCGCGGGTCCACTTTCTCTTTTGGCGTCTCCTCTTTATCCAACCACAATTCAAACAGGCTGATCTAAAGTTAGCATCATCCCACCCACCCCCCCACCTAAAAAAAACCTAAATAAATTTGTGTCTGTGGGCGTTGATATGGTAGTCAAATAAATATGCATTTAACAAGTGATCTTTACTCAATGGTGGACTTAGCATGACAAACTATCCTTCCCCCTTTAACTAATCATAAAATTACCCTCAGTATAAAGGATCAAATTACCCCTTTATCCACCCTTTAACTAATCTTACAGGTTTAGGTCTGACCATGTAAGGGTTTTAGCAAGGTTATCTTGATTGGGCGTTGCAATATTTAAGTGCAAAAGCCAAATATCAAGTAATAGGGACATCAACGCTGAGTTAGCTTGGTTATGATAGATTCCAAAAGGCATATATTTAGTTATTTGATTGGTTAAACTGTTATAACCACATTATGTTCTTTTTTCTTTTCTCAGTCGGCAAGTTGGGGTTCAACCATGAAAGTGCACCAAACCTCAAGGGGTTTAGCGAGCTGGCCAGGTAACCACCTCAGGAAACGATTGAACTGAGTTCAAACCCTCCTCCTCTCCTTGACGTCATGATGCAAACTTTAGATCCGCCTGTTTGAATTGTGGTCGGATAAAGAGGAGACGTCAAAAGAGAAAGTGGACCCGCGAATGAATTTTTAAAAAAGGCCCGTTAAAGACCTGTTTGATCAAAAAGAAGAAAATCTAAAATTTATTAGGGTCTTCAACTTTCAATCCGGCACTTTTATGTTTAGCCTATTTTGAAGTATCAAACAAAGTCGGGTTGATGCGAAATTGGTCATATTTGAAAGCTTCTCGAAGTAGCTTTCCAACGAGCTAAGAAACGTGCAATTCTGACAAGTATTAAATAAGTTATGGTCAGTTTTCGGAAGCTGCATAGAAAGTGACGAATTTCAAGACTCCTAATTGAATAAGGATTAGTCTCTTTCATTATTTTATTTTCGAAAATAGGATTTGTTTCTTTTATTCGAAGTATGATTAATTTCTTATTGTTTAGGATTTTATTTTATTATTTTAAAAGAATTAGGATATTTCTTTTATTTGAACTAAGAATTAGAGTTACACTAGAATTTCTAGTTTCATGAATTGGTTAGCCTATTTAAAAGCTTGTAAACAACTTTATTAGAAATTTTTGGTTAATGAAAATTGTTTATGCAAAATTGAGAGTTCTAAATTTTCGTAAGGGTGTGATTCTCTCAAACGGAGAGCGATTCTTCGATTCCCGCTTGCGGTTTGGTGTGAGGCCAACTCTTCTTCCATCTCTATCTTCTTTAGATCTACGGTTTGTGTAAGTAGCGTAACCCTAATTATTTTATTTATTTCATAAAATCCAAAATCAACCTATTTGTTCATCATAAATCATTATTAACCGTTTAATTTTGTTTGGTATCGAGAGAACCCGCTTGTGAGTTTGTTCAACGCCCTAAAACTATCGGAGAACTAACCGTTCATAAGAACCCTAGTCTTCTAGATCCGTGATAGGGAACGTACACGAACATAACGCTATTTTGGGCCGAAATTAAAGCATCTAATTGGATTTCTAGAATTTTTCATGGGAATTTGTTATGAGAAATTGTTATTTTTTAATTGATTAAATTAATTTAAATCCTAGTCTCAGCCCTAGCATTGCATTTAGTAAGTTTCCGCATCAAGGGAGGGGTTGGGCTCTACCCCTACACACCTTTTCTCATCCACCCAATGATATTTAGCTAAAAAGATGTCACAGTTCTTACAAGGAATCCATTCCACATGATACCAATTTTCTTGTCTATTCATCTGGTAAAATGCAGGGTTGATTAATTCACTCAAAATAAAAAAATAAGCATAGAAAAAAATTCATCATCTAACAATCATAATAGCAAGCAACTCGTAACTACATAAAAACAACAGAAAACGAGCGTCACTAACCTTCCTTGTCCCATATTTGCAGAGGCTTGCTCCTATTAAAGAAATATACAATATGTGAGAAATCTAGTTGCACACAACAGTGACCACACACAAATACAGAAAAAGTAAGTATTAACCATAAAAAAGACATACCCAAGGCTGTACAAAATCGACAAAAATCCGGACTGGAATGTATTCTTGAACATTTTCTCAGATGATTAATTGGAACTGTAGCAATAGGACATGCAAAATGCATTGGAATCAACTACAGAAGCTTTTCTTCTAAACATCACATCATATAATCAACTCCATGTTAACGAACGAGAAAAAGAAAAAAATTAAATATGCATTGAATGATATCATATAGGGAAAACAGCTCCTGGCCAACATTTTAACCCCAAATGGTGTTTAAAGGATCTTCCACCATTAAATTAGAAATTTTGATCTCACACCATGGAAGTGTGGTTTTCTATTATGACATGTGACACACATTTATGATCAATCTAAATTGCCCAGGTGGCAATCTATCATTAGAAAATGTTCTAACCAAAGACTCATGCCCATAAGTGGATGCGAACCATCCATAAGTGGTTTAAGATGTGGATTACCCACATCTTAAACCACGGATGGCATATTGTCATTTAAACACCAATTTGGTGTTTAAGTGACGGTCAGGAGAGTCAGTCCCTTTTATAAATTGAAGATCGGAATGTCTTAATTATAGATTTGAACAACATGACATTTCAAGAACAAAATCAGCCAATATGTAATTTGGAGCTCCATCTTAATTTGAGAAAAAAATACGTAACTAGAAACAAGGATTTCATATGAAAATGAATATTTAACATGTTTCATGTCACTGGTTAGTTACATCGGTGCACACAAGGCGCACTGATCTGGTACAAGGCGTAAAATGTCATTACCATATGTTGAGAACATATATGATACCTGGTATCCTACATAATGCATATCTGACAAAGCAATGTAAATCATTTGGTTGATAAAAAAAATTCGAAATTTAAGGAGATAAGAACATAGCAGAAAGAACATAATATATAATGAGCAGTGTTACTGCCACACCCATGTTTGTTACTGGCACACCACTTAAACAAAAGAAATACTGTAGACTGCTTTGAATTAGACGATGTAGATTGTTTTTGGTCCCAATCTGCCACACAATAGATCTTGAGATCATGGACCTACCATCGGACGGTCACATGTTAATTCCATGCAGCACATATCCCAAAAAGTAGACGATTGCAGCATACCATAAAAATTATCCACGTTCAATTTTGGGATGTGTGCCACATGGAATCAACAAGTGACCCGTTAATCCCATGATCTCAAGATTTATTGCATGGAAGATTGGGACCAAAAACAATCTACATCGTCTAATTCAAAGCATTCAACAGTATTTCCTTTGTTTAAGTAGTGTGGCAGTAACAAAAATGGGTGTGGCAGTCACAATGCTCTAAATAATGAACAGTATATTTTATACCATTATGTATAAATAGTTACGCTTAGCAATATGGAAGATACATGGCTATGTATCATCTTGCAGGTTCAATATATATATATATATATATATATATATATATATAGGAAAAGGGATCCGTCCTCCAACCTTCCACGTGGCACCCAAAATATTTGTTCGATGCCACGTGGACGTTGGGTGCATTGCTTAGATCATCTTTGAAAAAAAAAAATTAAAAACTCATCTCCACCATGTATTTTTTGAACTGTGAAATGTGGACCAATGAAAACCGTCAAACTTTGACTTGTGGGTTTAAAAAAAAAATCGAATTTTTTTTTTTAATATTGATCTAAATTGTCCACCTGTGCTCCACGTGGCACCCAAAAAGTGTTTTGAGTGCCACATGGAGCTCCACGTGGATCTTGGAGGACGGTCACCGTCCTCCATTGGAGGACCTAACCGGCTCCCATATATATATATATATATATATATATATATATATATATATATATATATATATATATATATATATACACACACAACAAATTCAGACCCACAACATGGTTTCCAAAGAGATGGTAGACAAGCTAAATTTACCAATCAAGAGGCTCTAGGATCTTCACAAGTGTCATGGCTTAGAAATTAGAATACATACACATTTATGAAGGATAGTATCCAAGTAACCAATCTCCCGCGACAGGTAGACTATCATGTGATAAAGGAGATATAACTCCAATGCTCGACATGAAGTCAACCAAGGATGTGCGAGAATCCTGGTCATAGGATGTTCAAAAAGTCAACTCAAGGATGAGTTCCTTTCAACTACGAGGAATCAATGCGAAATAAGGTCAAAGGCAAGAGAGATGAAGAATGTTGGGCTCAATAGATGCCCAAAAAGTAGCCATTGGACCAATTCAAAAGGCCCAAAAGAACGAATAAAAGGAGGGTTTACTTAATGGGCCAAAAAGGGACTTATTGTGCTCAATTAACCTAATAATTTACGACCCCAAATAGATGGGATGAGGGTATGATGATGATGATGATGATGATGATGATTTAAAGACCTCAAGGGTGGCCTCTTTAAGCTTATTATTGATCATGTTACAGCATCATAAGATCGCCCCTCCCTTCTCATAAAATGATGGATAGTAGACTTTTGTTTGGCCTTTGATGCTTCATAGCTTTAGGTCTTACTTAATTATCTAAATTTAATTAGTAGTCTAGGTTTTAGGTGGTTTAATGTTTTATTTAAAAAAGCATAGCATGGACCCTTAAAGGGCATTATGTATATGTTGTTTTGTAGAAACTCTTTAAAGTTTGTAGGTTCATCTAAAAACCCTAGCTTATCAAGATAAATTCTCTCTTCTTGATTAAGAATAAGGTAAATGTTTAATTTTCACGAGTTAGATTCTTTTTCTCTTAGATTTTTTGTCGTTTTTCAACATGAAAGTGTCATAACACCAACTATGAGATGCACAGATGGATCTCCTTGTTTTTAAAATTTGTCCATATCTCAAGGTCCACGTTCATGGTGTCATGTCATGCACTCATGCAACGGTGAAGGGCCGGGCACCTAATATAAACTCATTATGATAAACATCTTTAAAGTCCCAAGCTGTCCAAATGGTAGGTCATCTTATACATTTGACTCGATCCAAAGGTCAGGCACATTACAAGATTTAAAAGTCAAACTCAATTGAATTGGGTTGGGTATAGATCACCCTTAACACAACTAGCTTGCACTCCTAGAGTTAAATTCAATCCAAACATCATGCTCCAAGTTTTGGAATAGGGTTAGCAAATAAAATAAGAGGAGGGTTAGGCCCTGTTTGGTGTGGCTTTTAGAAACCGCTCCCAGCTTCTAATGGAGAGAAGTAGTACTAGTGGCTTAGATATTGTTTGGTTAACACACCTTCTCACCCCGGTTTCACTTAAATTAGCTTCCCACAAAGCTAAAAGTGGCCTAAACCAACTTCCAGCTTAGTGTTAGCAAGAAGTTGTTTTAAGAGGAAGTGGGAAGCTGGAGCCACGGCCACATGGCCTTAGATTTTGTAGGGACTATCTGTTAAAAGGGTAGTTTTCGCTTTTAGCAAATAGCACATGGCCCTCATGCCCTGATTTTTAAAAAAGAGTTTTCCCGAGTTCACTCGGTCGAGTCTCCCAAAAACTCGACTGAGTAACTCCCTAAATCAAATGTTCGAGTTTGTAGACGAGTCTGCCCAACTTAGCCGAGTTTCAGGTGACTTGTCCGAGCTTTTAACCAAGGTATAAACTGCATTGTTGGGCATGGGCATTATTTCGAAAACACGAAAAATTCAACTCGGCTTGAAAGTCAACCTGGTGGAGTATACTCGAGAAAGTATACTAAAAAAAATCCTTGAGTCGGTCCTATTCAGTAATTTAGTATATAACAAGCGCGCACACACACACACACAACCTGGTGGAGTATACTCGAGAAAATATACTAAAAAAAATACTTGAGTCGGTCGTATTCAGTAATTTTGTATATAACACACACACACGCGCACACACACACGCACACACGCGCGCGCACATGCACACACACATATATATATACAAAACGAAAAAATTAACAAAAATCTTAATAAATATTTAGAATTTTTATTTGGTGTACAAGCCAATCCCAGTAAGTCAAACTGGTCAAACGTTGAGAAATTGGGATATACACACATATTTATCGTCCTGGAATCTTTGAAAGTACTCTTCTTTATTTTTGTATGGCATAAGATTTGTGCACTGTACAGCCCATGCATGCATTTAGTGACAACTCATTATGATTTTTAGTTATGCTTAATTGTTTATCAATTACTTTGAGGAATGATCTAATAGGTGGTGCTCTATATGTATAATTGTACGTCAAAATCCACACATTTCCAAAATCAGGGGATGTGCTCTGCTCATTGATATGGACAGTTCTATTGATTGGTTTGATACTCTTGGATGGTATGAAAGTCCATGTGGACCATCTTTTGTATGGTATATATCTTTTGGATGGATCAGAGTCCTCAAATCCCTAGGGGCTTGTATCCTAAGGCATTGCCATGTAGGCAGAATAAAATTGGTTGGTAAATCGTCGGCACTCGTAAGGACACATTCCTTACTTTTTTCATATTTGGAATCTGATCTAGTGAGGAGAAGGGGACAGTGAGGGCTGCTGGCAGAGGAGAAGGAGAAGGGGGCGGGCCTTATTCTTTTTCTTCGATCAAGCGGTGGTAGTGTTGGAGAAAGAGACAGGGAATGGTGACGTTTCCTTCTTCCTGTCTTTTTTCTTCTTTGATTGGGTGGTGTTAGCTAGGGTTATAGAGTGGAGGCAGTGGTGGTAAGTAGGGTTGAAGAGGAGAAAATCAGAAAAGTCAGAAAACTGTGTCGGGGCCATTGTCACCAAGTTGGGGAAAAAACTGGGAAAATTTAGGAAAAATAAAAATATATGGAAATATATTACATATATATGTTTCATATATTTTAAATATGAAGCAAATTAACACATTAGTGATTAGTGAGACTAATACATAGAACATCCTAAAATAATCTAATCACTGATGAGAAAAACAACCATAAGTCTATATAGCTATCTTCATAAATCATGTGATCATGTCTAACTGTCCCCTTAAATAATAAACACTCGAAATCTAATCAATGGAAAATCTATAAATTGAATAAGCTAATAAATAACTAATTTTAACAAATATATTATATACCCATCAAAAACACTATACCCCTTAGAAATCAACTAAAAAAATAATAATAGATATGCAATACACAATTGCTTGCCACCTAAATAGTAGTTTATACTTTAAAGAATAAGCACCGGTACGTGATAAGATAACTCGAGCCAATGAAACATTATTAGTGCATGGTTCTCTGTTTACACCATCAAACCCACTGAAAATTCCAAAATCCGTACAAACCAAATGATTTGAATTTAAAGTAGTAAATTTCCTGTTCTTTTTCTTCTTCTTCTTTAAGGAAATAATTAAGGTGTCTTTAAATTATTTGATTTTAAATAATAAAAAAATTGATGATTCAGATTTGTATGAAATCCGATTGAGGAGATCTGTATTCTGCGATATTCAAAAAAAAAATCCACGATTTAAAAAAAAAAAGGCAAACCTGGCCTGCTGAAGCTGTGTTCTTCTTCTTTTGCTGTTGTAGAGTTGGAGGAGCGAGGGCCGTCCGATTTTTCCGTGGAGATGAGGAAGATGACGAGCGTCAAGGGGGGTTTGGGTTGGGGATTGGGGAACGCGAAGCAGAGGGATTGGGTTAGGTTTTATTTGGGGTTTGCTACTAACCCCCACCAAATTCTAAATTTTATTATGGGGATTACAGCAGCTGAAAATCGTTGAAAACTTTGAATCGGGCGATGGAGATCATTTTTCGTTCCAAACTTTTAATCAGTTTTTCAGTGCTGACAGCACTTTAAAAAAATAATAATAAATAAAAACAAATAAATTATCAACGGTACAAAAATAATAATAAATAAAAACAAATAAATTATCAACGGTACCATTGTCACATGTAACGCTCACAACACTAAAAAAAAAAAAAAAAAACTATTAATAACACTAAAAACTGACACTATTAAAAAATTTTAGCCGCGCTAATAGTTATATTTTTTTATAATGTAGGTTACTTCTTTGACATGTGTGACACGTGAAATAAAAAGTTAACAGTCAAATCTAATTAGGTTGAACCAGATTTCAAACTAAACTCCATATGTTGTCCTTGGAAATAGGAAAATCTTGTTTTCCTTAATTTTCCTTTTATAGGATGATGTGCGGCCAAGATTCTCCTATTCCCAAGGACACCAAATGGGGTTGAAACCCCAAGAGCTAGTCAAGATTTTTTTTTAAGGCAAACCATTATTCCATGTACAAGAAAATTATATAATACAGTAACTAAATAAGAACTTATTGCAAACAATAAATAGTCTTGTAACTCAAATCCAGGGTTCGAAGGTTTTAGATATCAAACATTAATTTGGGGATTCACTTGTGAAATTTTCTTAGTAATCACAAAGAACCTAAGATTTGTGCACAAGGTTAGAGTTTTTGGGAGAGGGTCGGTTATTCGACCGGACACAACGGAAAACTCTTATTAAGCCATGAGTTTTTTGACTGAGGGTTTAGCCGGTCGGCTGGCCTAAACAGGCGACCTAGCTTATGGGTCACCTAAACTCAAAGCAATTACTCAATTGAATCACAATAAATACAGGCAAAAATACAAAGACCATAAGTGAAATCCCAAGAAGAGAAGCATAAAGAACCTGGTAAATCGAATATCGATTTCCGAATCGATTAAAGAGCTAAGAGATCTTATGGGTTTAAGATGGAAAAAAACGAGTAAATATTTATAAAACTTGACTATAAACAAAACCCATATCTTAGAAACCTCCATTTTTATCAGAAATCAAATGAAAATAAAGACCGAGTATTTGAAATTTTTATATTTATAAAGATAAAATGGGGATTTCAATTTACTTATGTTACGACCCAAAATTTTACCCCATCCCGAGGCCTAGAATTCCGAGTTATAACTCGTACGTATCCAAGATACGCTAAGCAGACATACACATAATCAGAGTTCTCATGCTTATATGGTTTTATAAAATTTGTGAATCCATTAATAAAAGAATGAAACATTAGGGTGGTCATAAATGAATAATAAATGCGATAACATTTTGAAATAACTACTAATAAAAAAAAGTAAGAGTCGGAAACAAATCCGATGTACGAGTCAATAGATAACCAATAAATAAGAGGAACGATAAAATAATTTACTGAACTAAAGATCCTAATCTCAGTACCGAAACTACACTATCAGTAATCGGCACTAGGATCATAGTCAGCACCAAGTTCCTCCTGATAACCTGCTACATCGCCCTCCCAAGGATCCTGGTACTCTGTGTCTGCCGGGTCAATAAAGTCAGCACCAATAGGATCAAAATAGTTAGTATCCATTTCATCGATATAATCACTTGAAATAATAAATGTTAAGTGGGCTGAACTGTTAAATAACGCGCTACTCAGTGGTTACATCACCAATCCACCCGACTCTTTTTAGGTGTATTGTGGTTGCATCTCGTGAGTGATAATAATAGTATAGCAATATAACTGAAAGAAATAAATAATAAATTCATATACATCGTAGAGTTCACATCACACCATAAATGCAAGACCATAAGCTATACACACCCAGTCCCAACGTATCTCTTCATACCTCATACACGTAACATATTTTATTACCACGACACATGCGTCTGTACATCGCATGGGCGTACCTACATACTCATAATCTTAATACGACCTGTGCCAGAGTTGCTACTTGAGCCTAGCATGTGAAAGTCACTATAATAGCTTCCCATCATAACATAGCATAGCATACACGCCATCCATTCACAGGGGCAGGCGGCAAACATAACTTATAACATAGCTTATATTATCTTCTGAGAGACCTGTCTTGACTGTAGATATTGTGCTCCTTATGATGGCTACGTAAGGAACGATACGTAAATATTTAAGTTCTTGATCTTATGCTGGCCTATACAGCGATGTCTTATTATATTTTATCTTATCTTACATACTCATTCTCATCATATTCTTATAACCTGAATTTATAGTGGGTCATGGTGCAATAAGCTTCACCAATCACACTTTTCAAGGGACGAACTCTGTAGTAATCTGGATGTACTTTGTATGATAACTCATGCTACCATAGAGGTATTGCATCCATACATGGATCCCTACATTCTAAGTTTCATGTGACCGTGAAAAGAATTCCACCATAACTAAGGCCTAAACGTCAAGTGTCATATCTTATTCCTTAACTTAATCTATTATATTAAAAACTCAGGGGTGATAGGGTCATTGCATATGTCACCGTACACGAGGTTACACTAAATTCACACCCACCTCACTCGTCATGATGTCTTATACCACCATGAGTTATAAGGCATGTGAATATAATATGATCCCCGCTTCGATACCATCTCAGCGAAGCATCACACCCAAGCGTAGGCATGATCTCACACACTTGCATATATGGCTTAACTTATTTGTAACTCGTACAACATGATAATGGAAATATCTTCTCATTTTGCTTAGTAAATAGATTTGAATTTCAAGGTTGCGTTATACATATGTACGTATACATACAACACATCAATACGATTATAAGATAGGTGTAATCCTAGATCATTCAAAATTGATCCCGACTTGTAACTCTACTTTGACTTCTAAAACATTGGATTTGTTAAATTATTATTTCGCACAAAGTGGTAACTTTCGTTGTCTTTTTTCTAATGCCACAAGAATCGCATCAATCCGAGATTAGAGTAAAAACATTATGGCCAAAATATCGAGTCCAAAACATCAATGGTCGCTCGAGCGATAACCAAAGTCACTCGAGTTACTTAAACCCGAAAATTCGACCTAACAATGGTGCATTGGTGGCTCAAGCGATAACCAAAGTCGCTCGAGTGACTTAAACTCAAAATATCACCCTTAGGGTTGTGCACAGGTCGCTCAAGCGATAACCAAAGTCGCTCAAGCAACTTACAGCAGAGAGTTCACTCTATTCTGTGCGATCCACCTCGCTCGAGCAACAACCAAGGTCGCTCAAGTGACTCAAACTATAGGCATCGCCCTAAAGCTTAATGACGCTCGTTCTGCACGAATCCCAACTAGTTAGCGCTATATCTTATCGATTGGGGGTCGATTTCTCCATGAGACTTGGGTAGGGTTGGACCTCCCTACCAAATTTCTGGCACCTTTCGGCTGGTGGTTCGTCGACGGTGGCCAAACAAATGGTAGAATCAAAAGAAAAATAGCAAGGTATACAAATATAAAAATATACAGATCTAACAAGAATAGAATGTTAAGTATGCAGGCCTATCCAATTTACGAGATAATTAGGTTTAACTAATTTTTAAACCCGTCGATACGCGCTCGCATGCATCCTACGCAACGGGATCTGAGAAGAACAGAGGGGATTGATGGATACTCACCTGTTGAAGCGGGACATTGATTTATAGCGGTTAGGTTAAAGAGATCGATGCCCACTGCATCAGCACGTCCAAACTTTCTTCTTCTTCTTCCTCTTTGATATTGTCGATGGTTGAGTAGGAGATTTGAGGAAAGAGATTAGAGAGTTTTGGAAAAGATGAGTTGAAAGAGAGAAGTGGTGACGGCTAGAGTTTCTTAAAAGAAGAAAAGATAAGGGACAACTAATTTTCTTAAAAGAAAAAAGTTAAAAAGAGAGTTACGTAAATTAAATAAGTTTTCTAAAAATAGGGTTGGTTTCGGTGTGGAGCATTAACACCGTGCATAGCGTGAAAATACATCTAACACTAGCAAATAAAATTAAGAAAATCCGAGTTGTTACATTCTCCCCCCTTATAAAATTTTCATCCTAAAATTTACGTATCTGTGGCGATGAGCTCAGGGCACTTCCCCATAATCTCATCTTCACGTTCCAACTAGCTTCCTTCGGTGTGTGGTATTGCCACTGAACTTTGATGAAGTGTACAATTTAAACCTTGACGAGTCTCTCCTTCTGACCTACGATGTGAATCAGTTTTGCTATGATAGTCAGATCATCCCTGACTTTCATTGGCTCGATATCAAGGACGTGATATGGTTCAGGCAAGTACTTGTGCAACATGGACATATGGAACACATTATGTATATTGGTGAAAAGTGACGGAAGTGAAATTCAATGGGCCACCTCGCCGATATGATCAGTGATGACAAAGGGTCCCACGTACCTCAGACTTAATTTCCCCCGCATTCCAAAACGCATAACTCCTTTAGTCGAGGACACACGGATAAAAATTAAGTCACCAATCTCAAACTCTATTAAGCGCCTTCGTTTGTTGGCGTAAGCTTTCTTCCTTCAACTTTTATCGGATAACCCTAACTTTTTCAGTTGTGAATTGTATGAGTTTTGGCCCAAGCATCTTTCTTTTACCAACCTTGTCCCAACAAAGAGGTGTTTTATAGCTTCGGCCATAAAGAGCTTCAAAAGGTGATATCTCAATGCTTGCTTGATAGTTGTTATTATAAGAAAATTCGATCAGGGGTAGATGATCATCCCAATTCCCTTGGAAATCTAACATGCAAGCTTGAAGCTTATCTTCTACGGTCTGATTAGCCCTCTCGATCTGCTTGTCGATTTCTGGATGGAAGGCTGTGCTGAAATCTAATATCGTACCCATTGCTTTCTAAAATTTCTTCCAATGCTCTGAGGTAAACTTCAAATCTTTGTACGAATCGATACTTACAGGAACTCTATGGAGTTTGACTATTTCCTTCAGGTACGTCTCAGCAAGTTTATCCCCACATCAGTATTCTTGAAAGGTCGAAAGTGCACTGACTTAGTCAGTCGATCTACGATAATCCAAATGGCATTATACTTCTTAAAAGTCCCTGAAAATCCAACTATGAAATCCATAGAATGTCCTCCCACTTTCACTAGGGAATCTGTAAGGGCTGTAAAAGACCGACTTGTTTCTAGTGTTTAACTTTCACTTGTTGTCACATAAGAGATTTGGAAACATATTCAACAATCTCTCTCTTCATACTTGGCCACTAGTAATAATTTTGAATATTTTAGTACATTTTCTTGCAACCTGGGCGCACCGACTACCCACATTTATGTGCTTCCTCGAGAATCTCGTTTCGCAAGGTTGCAACATTGTGAGCATATAATCTATCTCTGAATAGGAGGATTCCATCAATGCACATAGAAAAGTCTTGTTTAAGGCCCTTAACTAACTGTTCCACAATCTTCGAAACTTTGAGATCTAAGAGTTGCTCTGTTCTGATACGATCAACAAAGGTAGGTTTGACCATCATACTAGGTAGATACGCTCCTTCTCCAATTCTGTCAAGTCGCACATCCAACTAAGCAATTTCATAAAGCAGCTTCCAAGCTTTGAGACGTGCTAGCAGTCCAAAGGAATTTCGACTTAGAGCGTCAACAACTATATTTTCTTTACCCGAATGGTAGTTAATCGAACAGTCATAGTCCTTCATGTACTCCATCTGTCGTCTCTGCCTCAAGTTCAGATCCTTTTAAGAGGATAAATATTTGAGGCTCTTGTGGTTCGTATAAATGTTGAAGGTTTCACCACATAGATAGTGCCGCCAAATCTTAAGGGCGAAGATGACTGTTATCAACTCAACATCATGAACCGGATAGTTCTTCTCATGTGTTGTCATCTGTCTCGAACCATAGGCAATGACTCTCTTATATTGCTCCAATAGACATCCAAGTCTCAGATATGAGGCATCCTTGTAAACTTCATAACCACTAGGTTTAGAAGGTAATGTGAGTATCGGAGCCGTCATGAGCTTCTGCTTCAATAATTGGAAATTATGCTCACACTAATCTATCCACACGAAATTGTTCTTCTTAAGGGTTAACATAATGAGTGAAAGTGCTAAACGAGAGAACCCTTCTGCGAACTTGTGGTAATATCCGGCTAAGCCGAGAAAACTTCTCACCTCGGTGATATTCTTCGGTACTTGCCAATTTGCAATAGCTTCAATCTTTAATAAATCCATAGAAATCCCTACGATGGAAATCATGTAACCCAAGAAAGCTACCTTCTCAAGCCAAAATTCACACTTGCTCAATTTTGTGTATAATCGGTGCTCACGAAGAGTCTGAAGCACAATACGAAGGTGATCCTTATGAGCTTCTTTTGTATGTGAATAAATAAGGATATCGTTGATAAACATGACGACGAACTTATCGAGAGACTCTCTGAACACCTGGTTCATTAAGTCCATAAACACAACAGGTGCATTTGTGAGTTTAAAAGGCATAATAAGGAACTTGTAGTGTTCATACCTTATCCCAAAACCAGTCTTCGAAATATCTTCTGCTTTGACTTTAATTGGTGATCCAGACCTGAGATCTATCTTTGAAAAGTATATAGCTTCTTGTAGTTGGTCGAATAGATCATCAATACGAGGAAGAGGATATCGATTTTTTACGATCACATTATTCAACTGCCAATAGTCAATACAAAGTTTCATCGTGCCATCTTTCTTCTTTACGAATAAGACTGGTGCTCTCCATGGTGACTCACTACGTTGAATAAATCCTTTATCAGACCAATCTCATAATTGAATATCTAATTCTTTCAGTTTTGTTGTTGCCATTCGGTACAGAACTTTCGCAATCGGTAGGGTACTAAGCACGAGATCAATCTTGAACTCTCCTTCTCGGTCAGGAGGAAGTCCAGACAATTCTTCTAAAAAAACATTGATGAACTCCTAAAAGATATGAATAATTGAGGGGTCCGCCTTCTCATCACGGTCACTGTCGAGTGTAGCTAATAGGGCTGCTCCCCCCTTTTTCTACCATGAAATTTGAACGAAGGGCTCCTAATCGGTCAAAAGATGACTACTTTAGAAAAGCAATCTATAGAGGCGTGATAAGCCTCTAACCAATCCATATCGAGGATTATATCAAAGTCTTGAAATCCAAACATCATAAGTTTTATGGATAACTCATGTGTTCTAATTACTAAGATCGTCGCTTTGCAAACTTTCGATGCCATCATGACGTCTCCTGACGGTGTAGAAATTGTAAGCGCACTATTTAGTGATACGGGCTTAGCTCCAATTTCAGAAAAGAAACTCGGTGTAATCAAGGAGTGGGTCGATCTAGAGTCGATCAAGACCAAAGAGTGACAAATCGACGAATCGGTAGGTCTAAAAACTTTTATAGTTTCTGAATTACACAAGGGTTCACACATAGTCTAAGTTATACACACGCCATAACATTTTCAAGAAAAATGATAAAATAAAATTGCACCTAAAACAAGTCATATATGTAATAGATCAGACAATCACGCAAGAGGAAAAAGGGAATAATAAGTATGAAAAAAATAACTATATTAATATTCATACCCTGAACGACCTCATTGGTAGCCAAGACGTCCTGGTGTGACATAACAAATACTCGGTCCTGCGCTCAAGGTTGTTGCAGTTGTTGTTGTTGACCTCTTTAAGGAATGTCTGCGGTAGAGTCTCGTTCTGGGCAATCCCGAATAAAGTGTCCCGATTTTTTACATAAAAAATACACACTTGTGTAAAGTAAACACTCACCAGGCTTGTGTCTCTTGTTGCACTTGGCGCATGGCTCATACAGAACATAGGGGCGTTGTTGCAGGGTGTTAGTAGGGGCTGCTATCTTCTGGTACTGGGGAGCTGGGGCATTTCTGGGATGTGTCTTAGCTACAACACCTCTCTGAAAAGGTTGAGCTGTAGTTGTCCCTACATAGGTGTACCCCAACGAAGGTGCAAACCACTGATAATCGAAGACGGGAGTGGTTCTCTGAAATGTGAGATTTTGAGGGTACGGTGCGATACGTTGTTGTCTCTGTACCAGTGTATGTCGAGAAGGAGGTGTTCTCGAAGAGAAAGATGAAGGGTCTTCCCGAATTAGTTTTCCCCTCTGAGATGCCTGGCGGGCTATATTCCAAATGCGTATTTATTCATTTTTCTGCTCTTGGATATGAGCCCATTCCACAAGTTCCCCATAAGTGAAAATCTTCATTGCTATAATTTTGCTCCTGATATTGGGGTTGAACCCCTTTCTGAAAGTGGTAGCACTTCTCAACTTCATCGGCTACTGATCGGCCTTAAAAGTTACATAATTTAGACCCAAATATTGGCATTGTTAGGCCTCATTTAATTACTAATGTTTGCTTTTAGTGCAAGATTGAATATAATAGGTTTTGAAGACCTAAAAGTGCAAATGTGGTTAAAAGAGCAAAGTTAAGGGAGTTTTGAGGCTATGACAAGAACCTACCAGAATAGCGGAGAGAAATAAGAGTGTCAAAGTTTATATACAGATTCGTTGAATCTAAGGCCAATACCATTAGAAAGAAGACTTTCTCAACTTTCCAATGAGCTAAGAAACACCTGAATTCGAGCTGTATATAAAAAGTTATGGCTGAATGAAGTTCTCACAAAAAAGCAGGAAAGTGCAGAATTTGCAGTTTCGATCGGTCGAGAATGGGATTTCCATAATGTGAATTAGGAACGCCCCAACGCAAAACAACTTCAGAAATGTGATTTTTGATTAGTCAAAATATCCATTTAGACCAGTCCAAACCAAACCAAATAACAGAGAGGGCTTTTCCTATATACATTATTTCAACCGGTCAAGCTCCAATCTGGACCGGTCGAAACTGGGATTTCCTACGGATCTTCAAGCATGCAGATTGGGTTTCTTACTGATTTTTAAGCGCAAATAATCGAGATTGTTCCTAAAATCAAGACTCTAAGATCTTCTACCTTCCTAGTTTAGATTAGATTCATTCTAGGGTTTGTTTCCTATTAGAAATTAATGTTATAGGGCCTTATACATCTATAAATAAGGGCCCTAGGTTAAGAATAAAATAGCTTTCAGTCATAGGGCTTTTTGCTAGTAGTTTAGATTTTAGATCTGCGAGAGTTTGTGAGATTGAGGGCTTTGTAATCATCATTTTATGATCGATTCAGTGATGATGAAAATCATAGCAACGATGTGCGGCTAAAACGTCTCGAAGCTTGGGATCTCTTGTACAATTAAAGATAAGTAAATAATTTTATTTCTGTTTCTTTTTTATTTTGGATTCTATTAATGGTACGATTGCATGTTCGAGGTCCCAACTAGATCGAGAACGGTATAGTAATGTAGTAATTTTATTTAGAATAATCTTAGTGGCCTTTTTGCTTAGATAGGATATTTACCGACGAACTAGGCCTTGTAGGGTAGTTTTTGTTGGTTCGTACAATGGTTCTCAACGATTAGATTTATCTAACTTGCGATTAGGTTCATCTAATTCATATACAGTGACTTAGCTTGTAGTTATGAGCGGGGGTACCGGGGATTCGAAATAGATTAGGAATATGATGCGATTTATTTATGAATTTGAGATCCAAGAGAGATCCCAGACTGTTCTTTCAATATTTTCCAGATCTGTTTTCTTTTCTAGATAAAATAATTAGAAAATTATTTTAATAAAAACCCCCTTTCTAGTAAGGCTTTAGTTTAAAATAAAGAACTAGTCCCTATGGTTCGACACCCTTGTACTCGCCCAAGTACATTTGAACTTGCGCACTTGCAAGGTTTTGAAATAAAACTATTAAGTTTTTGGTGCCATTGCCGGGGACTACGGTTTTATTTGAATTATTACCTTTTAGTTAGTCTATATTAATAATTTTTTTAATTATTGTTTATTTTTTTTAATTTTTTAGATTTGGAGATCGAGGTCCGTGCCTATCAAAGCTTCAAAGGGGACGCCCGCGAGAGGCCAAGGTACATGCCTTTGTTTTTAGATCTAGTTAGGTTATTTTATGTGACTGCCTGATTTTTCCTATTCCACAAAAACTTGCACAAAATTCTCTTTCCTTCCTTACATCCCAAACTCAGGGAAAACCGGGCCGTCGGATCACACTTCACAATCCGAATATAGAAATTACTTGGTATTATCCACGTAGAAAATAAAGCAGATATCAAAAATACATGAAAATGGAAAAATGGATATCACCAGGCAGATCTAAAACTTCTACGTTATACATATCAAGTCCAAAGATATAAAGCCCCAAAATCCATCATACAAACCCAAAAAGTGTCCAGTCCAAACCTCACATAAGGGAAAATTCTCCAAACAGGAGATCCCAAGCCTTTCTCCACAGCCAAATCCCGATCTACACTTGTACCTATGACGTATAGTCGAGGGATGAGCTACATCTAAGCTTAGTAAGGAAACATCAATGTGCGTGAAACAAGGATCTTGAACCGTGTGGAATCTGAAGCTTCGAGCTCCTAACCCTAGTTGCGTGTGAACGTGTGGATCGAGGAATCGATCGAATTAAAAGGTAAAAATTTATGTAAGTTGTGTATGGGATAAGTGATAAAGTTAGTTAAGTATGTGTGTAGGAAATTGGAAGAAAATAGGGAGAAATTTGAAGGAAAATGAGTTAAGAACAAACTCGAACTGGGTGAATACAGACAAAAATCGACAGGTCGAATTTTAAAATTGACCAGTCGATTTTCGTCAGATTTGTGAACAACGCGATTTCGACCAATCGAATGAAATTCGACCGGTCGATTTTGAAAAGCGATCGGTTGATTTACACGAAACAGGGATATAAAAATATATAGTTTTGAGGAAACCGATTGGTCGAATGGAAACCGACCGGTCGATTTTGGAATTCGACCGGTCGATTTGATAATCGACTGGTTAGTTCTTGTGTGTGTGAAGGTCGAGTTTCTGAAGGAAACCGACCTGTCGAAATTGAATTTGACTGATCGATTTTAGAAACCGACTGCTCGATTTCGGAATTGACTGGTCAATTTTGGACAGTTATGGGTTTCTAATTTGTTTCTGATTGAGGACTTTGGGGAGACTCGTGTCTTCTTGTTTTACGTCATTTTTGACATTTTGTTTATAAACTTGTGTATGTTAGGTGTGAGCTTGACCCTTGAGCTTGAAGAGAAGGTAGTTTGAACTATGGAAGCTTTGTGTGACTTCGTATGAGGTAGGGAAAACTTCTTAGCATTTGTAATTGATTTCAGCAGGCATGTGCGTAGTGATATGATATGAATGTGTGTTTTATAATATGCTTTAGCATGGATTCATAATGTTATTAATGTGCAAGTTTGGTATGTGTGATCACTAAGAGAAAACATGCGTATGTGTGTGTGTGTGTGAAATACGATATGTATTTGCATGCTTTTGATAAGAATTCAGAACTTTGTATGTGACATCAAATTGATGTGAATGTGTGTGACATCAAAGGATGTGAATATGTATGTGTGTGCAAACTTTGAAAACTTCGAAAGTATTATAATTACCACAAACTTACGGTGAATAACTATATATAGATTCGACACGTTGATTTAAGGTTTATGTATGAATATTCAACCGACACGACAGTATATCTGTGACAGACGTGGTGGGATATCCGTGACCCATACAACAGGATATTCGTACAACTTGTGCTCCGGTACGGCAGGATATCTGTTCTTTGATTATCATTCTGCGGTAATATTCGTTCGGCAAGTCACCACCATCGAGAGGGCTTGTATAATATGTACTAATGGTTCATATGAACGATGATGGTGGGTATTCCATCGGGGCTCGATGCTATATCTGCTCGGGAAACTATTTAAGTGTTTGATTTAAGTTTTGTGAAGAAAGAAAAGACTTTTGAGTTATGATAAGTGTGACTTTTGAATGATGCCTCAATTATCTATTTCGGTCAATTTAAATGCTTTTAAATTGTGTTATTCATTCAAGAAAAACTATTATTTGTGTTGTGTCATGAAAGATATGTGTGATGTTAGAAATATGCATGTTATAATAGTTTTTTCCTATTGAGCTATGATGTAGCTCACCCTTCGACTATACGTCTCAGGTGCAAGTGAGGACGTTGGTACTGAGGATCCGGACCGGAAGGATTCTGATTTTGTGCCTCTTGAGGAGAACGAGCCTCCTCCGGAGGATTTCTTCTAGTGGATGTTGCTGCGCTATTTTTGAGATTTGTTTTATAAGGCTTGGTACGTCCGACTATTTAAACTTAGAAATGATATAATATTGTAATACTGTATTTTTTTTGGCGAACCATCAAAGGGTGACTTTGGGATGTCACTGATGGTTCGGTTATGATCTTTTGCTCATGCGATTGGCATGGGATTAGAATCGTCTTTTGGGATATCTAGTTAGTTTGATTATGTTGTAGAAGTGGAGATTTCTTTCTTATGACATATCTATTTGCTTTGCTATGTTTATGCTTTGTTTCATTTTGTGTGTGGATGTATCAAGTGTTCCGTATATATAAGGGGTGCGTCTTTGAGGGCCGTATCGATGGCGCGGGTTTCGGGGTGCTAAAATCTGGGCTGTCATAATTGGTATCAAAGCTTTTTCTTTAGGAGTTTCTATAAGGTCTAGGATTTTGTAGGAGTGTAAGGACCTTCTGCTAATGAAACTTGGCTTCATATTACAGAGTGTTATGTCTACAGAGGACGAAGGGGCCGACCAAGGGGTGGCCATAATAGAAATATGATGAGTGAGGATGAGATCCCTACAAGTTCTAGTAGAGACCAGAGAAACCCTCTTGATGAGAAAGATCAGAGGGAAGAGGCAACTGTATGGATGGCACAAGCCATGGAAGCTATGGCTGCTGCCATGGCTCAACAGGCAACTACAATGGCTCAACAGACTACTACAATAGCTCAACAGACGACGCTATTGGCTGCTAACAATGTAAACCATCAAAATCCACCCCCATCACCCCCTCCAGCATTATTGCCCTAATCTTTTGTTGACTTTAGGAGATTGAGACCTCCTAGTTTCTATGGGCAGACGGATCCGTTTGAGGTGAAAGAATGGTTGAATCAAATAAAGAAGCTTTTGCGGAGACTTCAGAGTACGGAGGACGGGAAGGTTTGCTGGGCTTCCTTCCAGCTTGAGGGTGATGCTGATCTGTGATGGAAATCGGTACTAAGAAAGAGAGAGGTTGAAGATCCTCACAGTCTATGGACCTGGGTGGAGTTTGTTGAGGAGTTCAACAAAGAATACTTCCCCAAGCAGGTGAGGATTCAGATGAAGAGGGAGTTTGTTAATTTGGAGCAGGGAAGTATGACCATACGAGAGTACGGTATTGAGTTTACAAGGTTATCGCAATTTGCACCGGAGCTAGTGGCCACTGAGGTTGTGAAGGCCAGTAAATTTGAAGAAGGCCTGAGGCCAAATGTACGAGATAGGGTTTCGGTGTTCAAGCTTGAGACCTATGCGGATGTGATGGGGAAAGTGATTGTGGCCGAGAGAGATATAAATAACATGTATAAAAGGTGGGATATGCAGAACAAGAGTAAGGTGGGCCAAGGGAGAGTAAGTGACTACGACTCGGGGAGCAAAAAACTGAGATTTACAGCACCAGCTCCAGTTTCAAGACAACTTGCCTACACAAATTATCCCACGCCACCTGTGCCTCTTTGGTGAGACAGATCCGATATGAGAGCCCTGCTACCACCACCAGAGTATTAGTTACTCAAGGTTTCTCCAGGGCAACATCCTCTACTCCAGTTGAGACGTGTTCTCAGTGTGGCAAGTCTCACAAGACTTCTGATTGTAGACGAGGCACGAGCGAGTGCTTCAAATGCAGAAAAATGGGGCATATAATTAGAGATTGCCCGGAGTTGAGAAAAGAAATGACGGCTTCAGTTCCTGTGAATAGACAAGAAAGAACAGCTTCTGCCCCTGTGCTTAGACCGATATAAGCAAAGAAGTCGATTATTCAAGGACAGGCATATGCAATAACAGCCGAAAATGCCCAGAATACTAACGACATCATACAAGGTAAATTTTTTATTTATTAAAGTATTACATTTATTGAAGCTTTTAGATAGAGAAGGTGTATCACTACTTAATGTAGTATCTAGATTTATTTCCTTACTCGTTTAACTGTAAATGCCTAAGTAAAATGTTTAAGTATGTGTATGATATAAGTACCTTACAACTGTACAGTAAGGACGACTTTCTTTGTTGTGAAGCGAGAGTATTGATAGACCCGGGGTCTACCCACTTATTTATCATGCCGTAATTTGTGAAGAAAGTCAAGGTTGTTCCTGAGAACATAGACTTTATATTGGCAGTGTCAATTATAACGGGAAATTCTGTTAACACTGATTTGGTTTGTCAGTCTGTTATTATCGCCATCAGAGATTCTGATGATCATGAATTGGTGACGAACTTGATCCTGTTGGATATGCAAGGATTTGATGTAATCCTTGGCATGGATTGGTTATCTAAGCACCGCGCAAGCGTTGAGTGTTGGAGAAAGGTGGTTACTTGTAGGCCGAATACGAGGAGATCGTTCAAGTTTCTATGAATGTGATCGACTTTTATGCCCCTTATCTCTGCAGTCAGAGCTGAATGTTTGATAAGGAACGGTTGCAATGGCTACCTGGCTTTTCTAAAGGAAGATAAGAAAGAGAAGAGCGTCATAGCTGAGATTCCAGTTGCATGTGAGTTTGAGAACGTTTTTCCTGATGAGTTGACAGGATTACCACTAGAACGAGAAGTGGAGTTCGCCATTGACTTAACACCAGGTACGGAGCCTGTATCTAAAGCACCATATTGAATGGCTCCCACTGAGTTGAAGGAGTTAAAAAATCAATTACAAGAACTCCTAGATAAAGGATTTGTGAGATCTAGTGTGTCTCCTTAGGGAGTACCAGTCTTATTTGTGAAAAAGAAGGATGGGTCGATGAGGTTGTGCATCGACTACAGCCAGTTGAACAAGCTAACCATTAAAAATTGATACCCTTTGCCTAGAATTGATGATTTATTTAATTAATTGCAAGGTGCTAGATTCTTTTCCAAGATTGATCTGTGATCTGGATATCATCAGTTGCGAGTCAATGTAGAGGATATACAGAAGACAACATTGAGAACGAGATATGGACACTATGAGTTTTTGGTGATGCTATTTAGATTGACAAATGCACCTGCGTCATTCATGGACTTAATGAATCAGGTGTTTAAACCACAATTGGACACTTGTGTAGTAGTGTTCGTAGATGACATCCTCATCTACTCTAAGACTAAGAAAGAGCATGAAGAACATTTGAAGATTGCTCTATAGACCTTGCGTGAACATCAGTTATATGCAATGCTTAGCAAGTGTGAGTTTTGGTTAGAGAAGGGTAGTTTCTTGGGACATGTCTCAAAGGATGGAGTTATTATGGATCCAACAAAGATCGAGGCAGTAGTGGAATGGGAGCAACCAAAAATAGTAATAGAGATTCGTAGTTTCCTCAGTCTGGCTGGATATTACAGGCGATTTGTGCAGAGATTTTCAAAGCTCTCTTGACCACTTACTAGGCTTACCAAGAAGGATGTGAGATTTGAATGGACTGAAGAATGTGAGAAGACTTTTCAATAACTCAAGAAGAGGCTGACTTCAGCTCCAATATTGGTTATTCCTTCAGGTAGTGGAGGGCTTTTGGTTTACAGTGATGTTTTACACAGTGGGTTAGGTTGTGTGCTCAACCAAAACAAGAAAGTGATTGCATATGGGTCGAGATAGCTGAAAGACCACGGGAAGAATTATCCAACTCATGACTTGGAGCTAGTAGCGGTTATATTTGCACTAAAGATATGGAGGCATTATTTATATGGTGAGACCTTTAAGATATTCAGAGATCATAAAAGCCTAAGATATTTGTTTACCTAGAGCTCAATATGAGGTAACACAGGTGGATGGAATTTCTCAAGGACTATGATTGCTCTATTCAATACCACCCAGGCAAGGCAAATGTTGTGGCAGATGCCTTGAGTCGGAAGAGTTTGGCTATATTAGCTAGCCTTATTACTGGGATTCGTAGATGGAAGCTATTAGAGGATCTTTCATTGTATGATACAAAGATTGAGGTACAAGCTTCAGGGGCCTTGTTGGCTAACATAATAGTTATCTCCGGGTGCGTGCCTGTCTGGTCATGTGCCTGACCTATGAAATTAGACTAATAAGTTAGGTTGAGTGTTGTGCTAAAAGATTTGGAATGGTTAGAAGTCAGGTATAGACATTTGAATGAGCTTCGACACACCTAGTTGCGGTGTTGGTGTTTAACACTGAAACTAAGGGTTTAAGTATGGGTGTGAGAATTCATTTCTCTTAGGTTAGGTTGTTGAAGGGAGTAATTGAAGAGGAGTAAATGAGAAGAGAGAGAGAGAGAGAGAGAGAGGGAAATGGAATTGAATGTGTGACAGTGTGTGAAGGATTGTAAGATGTGCGTGATTCGAGGATCTTGAACCATGTGGAATCTGAAGCTTCGAGCTGCTAACCCTCGTTGCGTGTAAACATGTGGATCGAGGAATCGATCCAATAAAAGGTAAGAATTTATATAAGTTGTGTATGGGATAAGTGAGAAAGTTAGTTAAGTATGTGTGTAGGAAATTGGAAGAAAATAGGGAGAAATTTGAAGGAAAATGAGTTAAGAAGAACAAACCTGAACTAGGTGAATTCTGACAAAAGCAGACCGATCGAATTTCAAAATCGATTAGTTGATTTTCGTCAGATTTGTGAGCAGTGCGATTTTGGCCGATCGAATGAAATTTGATCGGTTGATTTTGAAAACCAACCAGTTGAATGGAAATCGACCGGTTGATTTACACAAAACAGGGATATAAAAAAATATAGTTTTGAGGAAACCGATCGATCGAATGGAAACTTACCGGTCGATTTAGGAATTCGACCGGTCGATTTGATAATCGACTGGTCAGTTCTTGTGTGTGTGTGTGAAGGTCGGGTTTCTGAAGGAAACCGACCTCTCAAAATTGAATTTGACCGATCGATTTTAGAAATCGACCGCTCGATTTGGGAATCGACCGACCGATTTTGGACAGTTATGGGGTTCTATTTTGTTTTGGATTGAGGATTTTGGGGAGACTCGTGTCTTCTTGTTTTACGTCATTTTTGATGTTTTGTTTATAAACTTGTGTATGTTAGGTGTGAGCTTGACCCTTGAGCTTGAAGAGAAGGTAGTTAGAACAATGGAAGCTTTGTGACTTCGTGTGAGGTAGGGAAAACTTCTTAGCATGTGTAATTGATTTCAGCAGGCATGTGCATAGTGATATGATATGAATGTGTGTTTTACAATATGCTTTAGCATGGATTCATAATGTTATTAATGTGCAAGTTTGGTATATGTGATCTCTAAGAGAAAACATGCGTATGTGTGTGCGTGTGTGTGAAATACGATATGTATTTGCATGCTTTTGATAAGAAATCGGAACTTTGTATGTGACATCAAATTGATGTGAATGTGTGTGACATCAAAGGATGTGAATATGTATGTGTGTGCAAACTTTAAAAACTTTGAAACTATTATAATTACCACAAACTCATAGTGAATAACTATATATAGATTCGGCACGTTGATTTAAGGTTTATGTATGATTACCCAATCGACATGGCGGTATATCCGTGATCGATGCGGCGGGATATCCGTGACTGGAACAGCGGGATATCTGTACAACTTGTGCTCCGATACGGCGGGATATTCGTTCTTTGATTGTCATTTTGTTGTAATATTCGTTCGGCAAGTCATCTCCAACGAGGGGGCTTGTGTAATTTGTGCTAATGGTTCATATGAACGACGATGGTAGGTATTCCATCAGGGGCTCGAAGCTATATCTACTCGGAAAATTATTTAAGTGCTTGATATAAGTTTTGTGAAGAAAGACAACTTTTGAGTTATGATAAGTGTGACTTTTGAATTATGCCTCAGTTATCTATTTCAGTAAATTTAAATGCTTTTAAATTGTGTTATTCATTCAAGAAAAATTATGATTTGTGTTGTGTCATGAAAGATATGTATGATGTTGGAAATATGCATGCTATATCAAATTTTCCCTATTGAGCTATGATGTAGCTCACCCTTTGACTATACGTCTCAGGTGCAGGTGAGGACGTTGGTACTGAGGATCAGGACCGGGAGGATTATGACTTTGTGCCTCTTGAGGAGAACGAGCCTCCTCCGATGGATTTCTTCTAGTGGACATTGCTGCGCTATTTTTGAGATTTGTTTTTTAAGGCTTGTTACGTCCGGCCATTTAAACTTAGAAATGATGTAATATTGTAATATTATATTCTTTTTAGCGAATCATTCAAGGGTAACTTTTGGATGTCACTGATGGTTCGATTCGGTTCTTTTGCTCATGCGATTGGCATGGGATTAGAACTATCTTTTGGGATATCTAGTTAGTTTAGTTATGTTGTAGAAGTGGAGATTTCTCTCTTATGACATCTCTATTTGCTTTGCTATATTTATGCTTTGTTCCGCTTTGTGTGTGGATGCACCAAGTGTTCCGTATATATAAGGGGTGTGGCCTTGAGGGCCGTACCGACGCTCGAGTTTCGGGTGCCGAAATTCAGGCTGTCACACCCTTACTTATCAAAAGTTGCTACAACAGCCCTGGATCTTACAGGACTGTATGTTTATTTTGTGTGTGTTCAAATCCATTTTCATCCCCTTTTGATTTGTTTTCCCATTCTTTATTTCCATCATATTATTTTATATCATTATTTTTTATAATAAAAAGAACATACAACCAAAAAATAACTAACTTGATTCTCTCTCTTTCTGATTGGCTAAGGCAAAAAGGAGCTTTATGGATTGTATATATAGCTATAATTGATTAGTTCGCCAGACTACCACTTCACAAGCTCGACACATTCGAAGATCTGGCCAACCAATTCCTGGACTAGTACAAGCTCTTGGTACAAGAAGCGGCCAGTCTCAGCGACCTGATGACGACGAAGCAAGAGCCCGAGGAAGACTTCGCAGACTTCGTGGCATGTTGAAGGAAGCTTGCAGCTGGTACTGGAAGTCAGATGAATGAGAAGGATGCGATTGACATCATCAAAGATAATGTCAAGGAGCCTCTTCAAAGCGCCCTCATTATAAGTGATTGCCTAAACTTTGCTACCCTTCACCTGCGCGCTAACCGCATCCAATGACACTTCAAGGGATGGAGAACTTGCCTTTTCGATAATAGCATCAAAAGTTGCCTCTTCCAATGACTTGAAGCCAAAAAACAAGGAGAAAACCTCCGACTCTAAGTAAATCATTGCGGATGTCAATCGGGGATAAAAATCTGGAAACGAAAACTATCAACCAAGGAATTCTGGGCTGAACCAATACCAAAATCAAAATCAACTGCGATATCCAAATCAAAATCAGAACCATAATCAATATCAAAATCGGAACCAATACCTTAACCAAAACACCTAACAAAACTAGAACCAGAATACAACCCAAAATTGGCCAGCTAACCCTCAAAATTAGAACAACGTGCCCTCCCCCAGAACTTCAATCAGCAGACCAGCAACCCTTATCTACCAAAGCGCGAACATTACCCTCCATTGCCTGACACCATCTCCAACATGTTCTGCCTTCTCAGCAACCAGAACCTCATTCAATTCCCACTAGAATGACCCCGGCCCTGGCTGACACATCTCGACTATAGTAAGTTATGTGCATTCCATAGATTAACAAGTCACAACCTAGAAGAATGCTGAGTCTTGCGAGATGTGATCTACGACATGAATGATCAGAACTAGATTGACTGGAAATCCCTATGAAACTCCAACCAAAGTACATAAAACCTTGGGATTATCAACAATCCCATGCCCAATCATAATCAAGGGCCAGTCTCTCACATCACTACAGTGGATCTCCCCAGCCGACTTGTCGATCATCCCTTGACTCTAATCATCCGCATAAATCCTCCCAATGCCACAGTTGACTCAATCGAACCTCCGAGACCTCCAACGTTTAGCCACATCCCTCATCTTTGATCACTCGAATTGCACCTCCAAGCCCCCCGCCATATCCGAATTTCACTCGGATATGAGTTCAGTCACTTAGGGCCCCGGAGATCCAACCTCCAGAGACTGACACTAAAACCGTTAACTCCCCCAAACCCAGAACCCACTCCGTCGACATTACCCCTCTATGACACTGAGCCCGAAGATGATGAAATCCCCGTTCGAGACTTGCCATGGGTCGGCGACACGTCCAACTAGGGGCTTGAAGCAATACCTCAATGCAAGCCAACCACTGAAGCAGATCAATAGGACAAAGAGCCAACCAAGAAAGAAGAACTAATCTCCACATTTCTAGAAGAAGAGGACTACACACAATATCTCCCCCGTGGAACGACATAGCTCCACTATCCCTGCTTCCAAATTTACCCTGTTTGTGACAAGCATTTTAGGGAGTTCGTCAGGACAAGCTACAACATGGTCAAAGGACAGACAACCAACATGCCTCATCCTCAAATCGGGGACCAACTATCCGCTGCCACCGTTCCCCCGGGAGAAGCTGAATGGGAGTACACAACCGACAGAAAGGATAACAAGAGAAAGGGAAGCAAACTTCCCTTCCCCGCCTCATGTAATTCCTCCACCCCCAGCTCTGGCACCAGCACCTCAGCCACCCCAATCGAATGTGAAGAAAGCCCATAGGCTCAACAAAGTGCCAGCATTGGAAGTCGACCAAGAGTACGATCTCCTACGACACCTTGGGAAAGTTCCAGCATAGATATCGATACTTGAACTCATCAAGAAATTGCCAGAACATCACCAGCTATTAATGAAGGCATTGGACGAAACATGCGTGGATGAAGACACTACCTTAGACAAGTTACACGAAATCACTTCGATTATGACACAACCTCCGGTACTTACTTTCACAGACGCTTATATGCTGAAGGAATCACTACAGGGGCTAATTTCTCGGATGTCGGTTGGACTTCACTCTGGGCCACCAAGGGGTGGGCAATTATGGGAGGAGGCTGGTCAATGCCCCAACATGGGCTCCACTATTTCTAATCTCGTTCTCTTCATACTGCTGGTCGGCATAATGTGCAGTGAGGGCAAAATTCCCTTGTTGGTGTTGCATGGGTTGGATGGGAATGGCATGAGTGGGGGTTGGGTGAGCCCATTGGGGATGAGGGAAAGTTTGTTGGGTGATGGGATGAGTGAAAGTTAGATTTTGGGGTGGGGCCTGATGAGGCCATTGATCATGGGGGAAAGTTTGAAGCTGACTTTGGGATGTAGGGGTATGGGTGAATTGGGCATGGGTTTGAGCTGAGTATGGGGGTTGTGAGTGGGTGAAATTTTGGAGAAATTGTGGAGGGTATTAGTGTGAGGTTCCAAGGCTTTGGGCTTGGGTTTGGGCCATGAACGCTTGGGAGGGTTGGGCCATGAAGCCTTGGTCATGATAGGTTTGGGTCATGGGCCATTGATGGGTTTGGGCTATGGGCCCTTGGTGGGTTTGGGGCATGGGCCCTTGAAGGGTCTGGCCCATGGGCCCTTGATGGATCTGGCCCAGCAGGCCTTTGATGGGTCTGGCCCAGTGGACCTGGTGGGTTTGGGCCATGGGCCCTTGGTAGGTATGGGTTATGGGGTTTTGGGCCATGGGGCCCTGGGACATGTGGGAAAAGGAGACTTCGATGGTGTGGATGATGGGGGTCATGGGGGAATGAGGCATGGAGGCTTGATAAGGATTGGGATGGATCCATGGATGTGTGGTTTGGATGAGAGGGGATGTGTTGGGAGGTCTTCCACCTATTGTAGGCTTGGACCATTTCTTCCATCATGGCCATGAAAGGGGGATCAGATGGAGACGGGTTATATGAGGGGTGATGGGGTATAGACGGGATGGATGTGGGGGATAAATTGGGCATGGCCCCAGTAAAATCGGGCATGACCCGGGTAAGGGATGGGATATGAGGTGGATTGGAGGAATGAGGTGGTGCATTGGAAAATGGGGGTTGGTTGGATATGTATGGGGATGATAAAGGATAAAGTGTAGGTGTTTGGGAAAAATCGGGCATGGCCCCGATAAAAATGGGCATGACCCGAGTAGATGGGGGGATGTGTGGGGGGTTGGATAAGGCGGAAGTGGTATATGTGAATGAGGGTGGATCAGGTCTATAGAGGGAAGATGGGGAATGGGGTATGGATGTGGATGGGGACAATCGGGTTGGCCTTGGAATGGATGTGGATGGAAGGTGGGGTTGATTTGGCATGAATGTGGATGGAAGGTGGGATGGGTTTGGCATGGATATGGGAGGGAAAGTGGGCATGGTTTGGGTAAAAGATGAGGAATTGGGGGATGGATTTTGGATAACTTGGGAAGTGGTGGATGGAAAAATAGGGGCGCCAAAGGGGCCGGAAATGGAAAAGGGTGATTGGGTGAGGGGGATGGTGGTTAAAATTTCTCCTGAATGGGAATGAGTTGGAGAATGTGGCGGGGATGAGTCGGGATTGGCATAAGCCGGGTCCACTACCCACGACATGTCTCGGTTTCGGGTTGGGTATGGGTGCCTTGGATAAGGCCTGAAAACATTTCTCCTTCTTCCCCTATGGGATGATGGAGGGTAGGGTGATGCCGTTGTGCCGACACCACAAAGACTATATTTTTTTAAGTTTTTATTTTTATTTTTATTTATTTTTGAATTTTTATAAGTAAAAACGAAGGTTCCAAGGCCTTGGAGTTCCCTTCTCGGGTGGCTTTCGTACCCTAATTTAGGACCCGTGACGACGATTTCGAAGCACTTCAGAAGAATCAAAGGAAGACCTTTGATCTATTAAAGGCATGGAAATAGATGCGGATAACTCGATCCCCCGAAGTGAGTCAAAGAGAAGTCTCCTTCTTTGGACAGGTGGGGGTGTATTGGGTGTCAGAGATGGTGGGGCCCAAACAGAGGCACTAAGGCACTAATCGGGGGACCCGAGATGTGGAAAAGGCCACAAAATTGGGCTGGATTGCTCAGAACAATACTCGTGTAACTAATACATGCGTCAGAGTAAAAATTTCCTAAATAAGGCTGGTGCAACTATTAGTTGCGCAAGTGTATTTTTGGGGATTTTTGTATTGGCACGACTAATACTTACGCCAGGCAAAAGTGGGTTTCCAGAACTCTTGACAGCAGCTACTTCAGCCCGAATTGAGTCGCTTTTTGGCTTTTTTATGGAAGCTGGGTTTCCAAGAAGTGACTGATTTTTTAGTGAATCGTTCTCTCCTTGCCGAACCTAGGGGTTTGAGTCCGGTATAACTTGCTAACGCGCTCCTCAACGGGTTTTAAGCTTGTAGGAATAGGTGACTCACCCGATATACCTCCGGCGCAAGCGCCTTCTCAGATACTAGGTGGGCTGGAATATTTCTGGATTGTCACCACTAAGGGATGCCGCCATACTAAGACCTGAGTGTTTGCATGTGTGCCTCAGCTGAACCCTTTAAAAATCTACCCTGTAAAACAAAGTTCCCTATCTTGGTTCAATTTTAATTTTTTTTCAAAGCTTCTTTTTTTTATGGAAGTTTTCTTTAGTTCAAAGATCGGGGGTGATGACCCTATGCCGCCTCTACGGGCCGATGTTTGCCGTTGGAATATGATTGCAGAATTTTAAAAGCGCAAGTAGGCCCGCCAAACGGCTAAGGCACTTGAAATGACGAAAATGTAAAGAAATTGAATAACGGTGCGCAAGTAGGCCCGCCAAACGGCTAAGGCACGTAAACGATGTAAAAGTAGGGGTAAGTAAAATGACACAATTAGAGGGGTGAGTGAAAAAAAAAATAAAAAATAGTAATAAAAAGGTTAGTAAAATAAAAAATAAATGGGCCAAGTTCAAGGGGAAGCTCTACTAGCTACTCCCCAGCAGGGTCACCATCTGTGCAATTGTGATTTTGACGATCTTGTCGCGACGATGCCCTCTCTAACGAAAAAAAAATATAGAGTCACCACTCGGAGCTTTTGGTGTCCCAGGAAACCTAGATCATTTTTATAAGCACCTAAGTGCCACAAATATGACTCTGAATCCGGTCCACACCAAAGGTTCTTAGGTGGGGGCTTCGATTATCGATTGGAAGGTGTTAAGCACCCAATCAATCCGCTTAACGCGGTCTCTACTAATGGCCAAAATAAAAATAATATAAAAGAAAAGAAAATGACTTCCTCTTGCCCAAATGGGTCTTAAATCCTATTTGTACCCCTCCGTTCCTACCAAAAATTTGGTAGCATAACGGCACAAATGAGAGGATGGAGGAATGACTAAGAAGGTAAAGGAATAGAGGGGAGAGCCGGAGCTCTCAGGCCCTTGTTACACCATTGAGGAGCCTTGTGTTGGCTTGCTTTGATGAGCTTTTGAAGGCTTGAATGGTGAAAAAAGAGGTTCTAACCTCTAAGGCTTGCTAGCTAAGAGGTAGAGAGGGAAGGCAAATGGATAGCACACACCTAACCTAAAGGCTTTTTATGAAAGGTGAGACTTGGAAGGAGGTTTATCAATTTTGAAATTTGTATGAGCAATGGTGCACCAAAGGGAGAAAGATCTTCTCACTTTAAGCTCTTTCTCTCTTAGGTAATTTCCTCAACCTCTAATCCAAGGGGAGGGGGGTTCTATTTATAGGAAAAGGGTGGGTTAGGAGGCTACTTAGAGGCTAAGCAAGATTAGGAATTAGGTAATCTAGCATCTACGATTTCCTAGGGTTTTTGGAGCCTTGAAATATGTGAAGAGGTGCTCCAATGGTGGATGATTGGATGAGGTTTTAAATCACTTAAGGGGTTGAAAATAGATAGTAAATTGGTACAACAGAACTAGCAAAATACATCCCAAAGGTCAAGATGGTCAACAAGTCAAACCCAAATCTCAATTTTCGAGGCAAAAACCAGAGGTCACTGTTTATATGCCTGGCGCAACTATTAGTTGTGCCAAGCATATATACAGTAATACCGTACTTGAATAGTTCCTGGAAGTTGGCTGCCCGCGCAGGGTGGGGTCCACTTTATAATTGGCGCAACTATTAGTTGCGCTAAGCCATATCCTGTAAAACTGCTTGATTTTCAAATCGCCATAACTTTTGTTATATAACTCCGATTAAGACGATTCTTAGCTCGTTGGAAATCTGGAGAAGTTCTCTTTTCAATGGTATATGATTTAATAGCATTACAAGACCTCATCTAGTCCTAGTATACCACTCTTCATCGATTGCCCGGGAAGGTTAGGTTTAGGGTTTGGAATGGGTTTTAAGGGTCGGGATTGGTTTCTAAGGGTTCGGAAAGGTTTCTAAGGGATCTAAGGTAATTCCTAAGAGTTTGAAAGGGTTCTTAAGGTTTTAAAAGGGTTTTATACATGCCATCAAAAGCTCAGAGACGTGCCTCTCTCAAAGTGTGTTTCGATCGAGCCTTGGGCCAAATTTGGGTGTCTACAGGAAGGTAGAGATGAAGGAATTGTAAAATTTTGGAAATCATAATAACTGCATGATGATGATTAATTTAGTTGATTATAGTAGTTAATTTAGTTAGTGTTTAAAATTAGTTTAGGATTTTTACTCTTCTGTTTTGTTTAAGTTTTGAAAAAAAAAATATTTTTTAGAATTTTTTTTTTTTGAAGTTTGTAGGTAACTTCACTGGAAACCTTCAGGAGACTACAACCCCTCCACTAGGGATCACCTAGGAGTTTAAAGGCTTGTTGCATCTGCTAAATGCAATCGTGCTCCCTATGAAAGTGGCAATTTAAATTTTAGAATAAGATCATTATTTTTCCTTGTTTGCTAGGGACTAGCAAAGCTTAAGTTTAGGGGAGTGATTAGTCACATAATTTATCATTTTGTCACCCTTAACTTAGTGATGTTAGGCTTTAGTTTGTTACTAATAAGTTGTTTATGTGCAGATATTAAGGAAAAATAGTAAAATAGAATTAAACTATTAATATTTGTCAAAATGATCTCTTAAAGCAGTTAAAAGATGATTGAGCGTCTTTGCCTGAAGAAGAAATAAAAAATCGTGTTTTACGATTTTGCGGAATAAGTACTGAAGAAAAGTGAGAAATTGTAATTTACGATTCTCTAAAGAAAAGCCGTTTAAAGTAAAAATGATACAAGAAAAGCAAAGAATCGTAATGAAGAATCGTTAGCTGCAAGCCTGCTGAGAATGAAAAATCGTGATTTACAATTTTCTAGATAAATAGAAAGAAAGATGAAGTTGTGATTTGTGATTTTACAGAATAAAAGCTTTCCAGTGTTGTTGAACGTGAGAGTATACACCGCCATGAATAGAATTAGAAGAACTCTTGAATTAGAAGTTTGGTTGTTCACGGATCTAAGAGATTGACAAAGAAGACTTTTAAAAGGATTCTGTTGCTAAAGATTAAAGAACATTCTAGAAGTATATCAACTATAAAGAGAAAGGAAGAATAAAATTAGGAATTAGAGTTATAATAGGATATTTTATATTTTTAGTAGTTTCTTTTATTAGAATTAGAACTATTGTAAACCGACCCCTTATGATCTATAAATAAGAGGGCTTGGTATAGGAATAAGCATTGAAGAAATTCTCATCATCAATTGACGACTGAGATTGAGTTTTCTTCCGATCAAATTTAGGGTGAGTAGATTTTTAGGTTAGATATCTGAGGTTTCTCAAGAGCAATTGACGCCTATTATTGGGAGCTGAAGATTATATTAGATATTTATAGTTCTCAGAAGCAATTGACGACTGCGGCTGAGGGGTGAAAGGTATAATTTTTATTTTCTTTCTACTTTAGAATTTATTGCTTTGTAAACATCTTCAAGTTTTAATTTAAATTGACGACTCAGGTTGAAATTTGTAGATTAGTGTAATAGTTTTATTTTTCTATCTTCAATTTTTAAGAATTTGATTGATGCCCAAGTTTTAGAAGATTGTAGATTAGATTAAATCTATATTGATAGGATTTTAGTATTGATTGACGCCCAATGCTAGGAAACTTGATATATGGTGTAATGGTAATGTTTAATTTCATAAATATCTGATAACTGAAGATTGTGATTGACGACCATAATTTGAAGTAGGAGGATTAGGATTCATTTTTATGCACTTTAGATTTAAGAAACCATTCTTTTATTCACATTTCTCCAGTAGTTTAGGAACTTTTAAAGATAAATATAAGTTTTCATAAAACTAGAATAAAAATAATATATACTATCTTCGTGGGAATGATACTATACCAGCTCTACAATTTTTATTGTGCACTTGCAATAGGTTAAGACTTAATTAGATACACATATAAGTAGCGATCAGTCATGCAACCCACTTGGATGCGCCAAGTCAGAAATCTAAAATTCCCAAAATCTTCCCAATGTTCACAAACCCCAATCTATGGGTAGAATCCTCAAACGGAAAATCTCCTTCCGGTACGCAAAATTGGACTTCCCTCAAATCCAGTGTCCTGATCAAGTGTTATACCTATGACGTATAGTCGGGGTATGCTAACAGTCTAAGCTTAGTAGAGAAAACTCACGAACAATTACATTTTATCAGATCATGCATAGATTCAATGATAAGATTTCAAAGTAATTTCTCATCAAAATGCATATTCAAATACAAGTTTTCAAAAGGCATTTCATTTTTAAATAGAGATATGCTTCAAAGCCATTTTCATCTCAGAACGGTTGAGTCATTTTCATGTCAAACGAAATTTCCAAAGATGTTTTCATATCAAAACAAAATCTGAAAATCACATGTCTTAGGTGGAGTTTCACAAAGATTCAAGCTCAAGTTCGATTCAAAAATCCAGTTCGATTCGGATTCAAAGATCAAGTTCGATTTGGATTTAAAGACCAGGTTCGTTTTAGATTCAAAGATCATGTTCGATTAGGATTCGAGGATCAAGTTCGATTCACTTACATATAATCTGCCCTAACGGTCCACAATTGTATGAATAATCCGCCCTAGTGGTCCACAGAAACACATATAACCCGTCCTAGCGGTTGACAAATTCACATATACTCTGCCCTAGCGGTCCACGGTGTTTACATATAATCTTCCATAGCGGTCCACTTCAATTTACCTGACTTATTATTTGATTCATGGATATACCGCCATGCCGGTTCGATTCATGGATATGCCACCATGCCGGTTCGATTCACAGATTAATGACCATACCAATTCGATTCACGGATATGCCACCGTACTGATTTGATTCACGGATTAACTGCCATACCAGTTCGATTCACGGATATGCCGCTGTGCCAGTATGAAGTTCAAAGATTCAAAGGTTTGATGATTCAAAGATTCACTATTCACAGATTCTAAGTTCAAAGTTCATATTCGTGTTCAAAGTTCAAAGTTCATGTTTGTACACAAAGTTCACATTCAGATTCAATGTTCAGATTCATAGTTCCAAAGATTCAATGTGTAGATTTAAGCTCAGATTCAAAGTTCACGGATTCGATAATTCAAAAGATTCAAAAGCGAGTTCATATTTCAAAATCAGCTTTCTAAATCAGTTTCTAATGATTTCAATACAAATCAAATCCCTCACACAAATCTACGAATTAATAGTCAAAAAGCAGTTGCGCATCGATTTCTCCTTACATTGCAAATTCTAAGTTTTAAAGATTTGAAGTTCAGAGGATTCCATGTTCATGGGTTCAATGCTCAGATCAGATTCCGTCTCAATTCTGAGTTTGAAGGGTTTAATGTTCATAATTTAATGCTCAGTATTCGATCCAAATGATTCATATAAATGTTCAAAAGATTCATTGTTTCAATAGTTCCAAATGCACACTAATAATTCAAAGATTTCAATATTTCAAATACATTCTAATCGCAAGTTTGAAATCTATTTCTAAATCAAAAGATTCATTTTTTCTAGTTTTCAAATATTAAAAAACAGTTACCAATCATTCAAGTATATCACGTTACCTATGAATCAAATCAAAATGCAATTAGGTAATGAATTCCTCTTACCTCGGTTCGATGTCTTGCGAAGTCAAAACACGAAAATCCTCACAAGTGGCCTCCAAGCAGCCTTCAGCTCTTAATCTACATTACAACACGTTTATACACTACATGTTAAGGACTAAAAGATTAAACACGTCTTAGTTCCTAAGTCTTATCTCAAAACTGAGGCAGAAATGGGCAAGTTCGTGCTCATTGAGAACTCGACCCAACTTTCTGCTCAATTTTGACCTTCATAGCATTTGATTCGCGAGTTGGTTAATTCCACACAAATTGTAGATCTCGTTGTCCCAACACCATGAGAATTGCATCAATCCGAGTTTGGAGTAAAAAGTTACGGTCAAAATACCGAGATAGTGTCAGCCCTTCAGTCACAATCGCGTGAGCGACTTCCCAAGTTGCGCGAGCTATTTTACAAGTCGCACAAGCGACTTTCCAAACTCGTGCGAGCGACGAAACTTCTCTCGCGAAAGTTTCCAACTCGCGAGCGCGATTCTGCGGGTTTTTCCCTTCTAAAACTCATTTTTGGTTCAAATTTTTGACACATTTCATGCTAAATTCTTTACATGATATACCAACAATTCAATACCCACTTTAACTAAGCTAAGATAAAAATTTCTCACCTTCAAAACTTGCAAAATCGGAGCAGATGGTACCAAAAATGCTAAAATCCACGCGTCTCTCCAATCAGTTGATTTCGAAACCTAATCTTCTCGCAATCATTACGGGATGAAACCCAAGGTTAATCTCCATGGATTGTACCCGATGAACTCACTAGATCCTCACGAGATGCGGATCGTTCAAAAGAGGGTTCCAATAAGGGTATCTAACCAATTGAAAGAGGGTTTGGGAAAAATGGGTTCTTTCGCTCCTTGATCGCAACTACGCCAACGATTGGTTGTAGACACCCCCATTTTTCCCTCTCAGAGTATACAAACC
Source organism: Chloranthus sessilifolius (assembly GCA_021018995.1). Classification (NCBI taxonomy): domain Eukaryota; kingdom Viridiplantae; phylum Streptophyta; class Magnoliopsida; order Chloranthales; family Chloranthaceae; genus Chloranthus; species Chloranthus sessilifolius. The sequence continues at coordinate 24,755,647 of CM037595.1, forward strand.
TATTTGGTCAACCTTTGACCTTGCCCATGACTTTTAGAAAGGGACCAATCCTCTCTAAAAGTCTTAAAACTTTGAAAACCCCATAATCTAAGAATTATGCACCATAACAATAGCCCCAGGCCTTGTTGGCCGAAGGTCAAAGGTCAAGCCAAAACCTTGACAATATATTCCCCATTTGAAAGCTCAAATGTGAACTTTTTTTATCGGACTTTGGTATTTTAGCAATAATTTGATATGGAAGAATTTATAGGCTTTAAAGTTTCATAAAAAGGCTTGCCATTTGAAAGCTAGAAAATCGACCAAATTGCAAAAAATCAGATTTTGTTATTGAACTGGAAAGTTAACTTTTTATTCATTGAGATTTTTGATCCGAGACTATTTTTATTGAATTCAAATGGGAGATATTTCGTTATTTACATATAATATCTTAAATGATATTACATGTAAATATGTATGTCTGTCTAACCTTAACCTGGAATCTCAACACACAAACCTAGACTTGATTTTGCGCCCGATCCGGCACGCGCAATCGAATTGCACGCTCTACCAACTGCGCGCAATTGGTCCGTATAAGGCCAGGCTCCATCCTTTCGTGGACTGACTTAAGACCCAATTGTGTGCACCATCCAGCGCACGTAATTGATTACGCGCCTTTTCAGGTGCACGTAATTCATCCAGAATTGGACCGGAACTCTAATTCCCAAAACCGCTTAAATTCCTCGATTAAACGCCCTACACCATGCGCTTAATTGGATTGCACACACCGTACAAGGCGCACAATTAGTTCCAATCAGACTGGAACTAGGACACCGATTGCCGATCACTCACTGAGTCCGTGACCGACTCAAAGTGATTAAGCGCCTGGAATAGGGCGCGTAATTCAATTAAGTGCATCAAACAGGGGATGTAATTGAATTTGACTGGCTAATTAAGCGTACCCCACATGGCACGTAATTAGCAAAATACCTATAAATAGACCCCTTTACCTCGTCCCAAACACATAATTCATTATGTCCAACAACCTAATTTTCGAGTTCTCGTCTCCAAGCTTAGGATTTCGGGATCTATCTCTGTAGCCTTGACATCAGGTATACTTTCTTTCTAGCTTTTAATTTCCTTAGTTCTAGTTCCTAGTTATAGGTTCTAGTGCTTGAGTTCTAGCTTTTACTTCTTAAATTCTGGTCTTAGACCGTAATTTTTTAATCTTTGGCTCTAGTTCTTAGGTCCTAAAACCAGTTCCTACCTTTTTAATATAATTTTTATTTATCTGGTTCTAGTTCATTCTTTCTAGAACCAGTCCTTAGGTTTTACTCCCTAAATTTCAACTTTTGTTCTTAGTTTTTCGTTCTAAATCCTTAATTTTTAGGCTTTAGATCTTAAGACATAAATTTTTAGATCCAAACTTTTAGTTTTAATCTCTAATTCTAGATTTTGAAAACAGTCCTTAGTTTTAGCCTCTAAATTATAGTTTTAGATCTTTCAGTCTTTTCTCTAGTTCTTAATTCTGAATTCAAATTCTAATATTCAGTCTTAATCCACAATCTTTAAAATTTTCATTCTTCGATCTTCGAATTCTCAATTTTTAAACTTAAATTTAGTTTTTTTTTCAATCGATACTATTTTTAAAGTAAATCCTAGCCAATCGATTTGCCCAAGGGAGCTTACGGAGGGTACTCGAGAACGGGGTCGATCCTCCTTAGCATAACGGGCCCAAACCCCTTTTTTTTTTTCTAATTAATTCGATTTCTAATTAAGATTAAGATATTTAAATCAATTAGACTCCTAGTAGAATCAGGAGACCTTTTTTAATTAGACTCCGAGTAGAATTAGGAGACCCTTTTTAATCAGACTCCCAGTAAGATTAGGAAACTAGATCAATTAGACTCCCAATAGGATTAGGAGACCAAGTTAATTAAAATCCCAGTAGGAATAGGAAAACCAAACTAGTTAGACTATAGGCAACCCATAGATGCTAACGTTGGTAGGCCGACGACTCAATAAAGGAGTTCAATCTGCAAGCTCCCGCTCCACCTTAAAGCGTGATCAGTGATGTGTTGCAGTGTCGATAAATATCTGCAACTGGCGATCTCATCAACCCATGCATTCTTCATTTAAGATTCACCTTTTTTTACTTTCAGCAATTTAATATTTCCTAATTTATTCCTCCATCATCGCCTTTGCCAGAGTCTACTTGGAGGGAATTGGGCCACTCTTTCAGGGGATCAAAAGGAACCCAGAAAAAGCGCGTACCAACAGACTGGCGATCGCGTTGGGATTCTTTTTCGCTAAGGTTGCCTTGGTTTAATTAATTTGATTTTATATTTTTCTTGCTTTATTTAATTTGATTTTTTATTTTCTTCGCTTTACTTTATCACTTTTTACACACACTCACCTGCATACTCAGTTTTACAAAAAAAAAAAAAAAAAGAACTTTTTTTTTTTAAATGTCAAGCATTAGAAAATTAAACATTAATTACAGTGACCCACCCACATGGGGCTCCCAACCCTGAGTATAATGTTAGGCTGTCTCCGTGGACAGCCTAACGTCATGCTCGGGTAAACATAGTTAGTGAGAGCGAAAAATACCCCTTCGCTCCACAAAAAACAAATCACAGCAGCAGTAGCAGGGCGAGTGATAGCCAGCCAAGATACATCGCCAGCCAGATTATGGACCTCACCGCCCAAAAGCTAATGAAAGGAGGAGAAGAAGTTGATGCCTTGCGACAAGCCATAGCTGAGATATTCGAAGCCGACATGACCAGAGGTTGAGGGATGAGTGACAAGTCACCTCAAGAATTCGACAAGAGGAAAGGACGCCGACTCCTCCACATGCTCCAACTCCTACAACACCTAACAGACACACCTTTCACACCTCGTTCAATTATAGCCGCCGAAGTCAACCCTCTCCTGAGACACCTAGAAAAGACACCGCTATAAACATATATGACTTTCCTCAACTTCTAGATGACTACATTTCTAAGAAAGAGCGTTATAAAGAATCTTTTGGATTCGACAGGTTTTGTCGAGACGTCGACTTCACTATACCCGCCGGGTTTAAACCACCCAAATTCAACAAATATAACCGTACGGGAAACCCGAAGCACCACTTGGCCCTATTCTGTAATGACTGTCGACCAAGCCGCACCAATCATGGGCTCTTGATCCATTACTTTCAGAGATCGCTAGAAGGACAAGCCCTCGACTAGTTTGCTGCCTTACCCTTAGCTGAAATTGAAACCTTTGAAGACCTAGCTGATAGATTCCTATACCAATACCAACACTTAACTCACAAAGAGATCAGTCTCACTGACCTGATACACACAACACAAAAGGACGACGAAGGCTTCTCAACATTCGTCAATCGATGGAGAAGACTTGCCGCTCGAACGGGGAATCAAATAAAAGATAGTGATGCGATAGAAATCGTGATTAGCAATACCTGAGAGCCTCTCCGGAGTGCTCTCATCCTAAGCGACTACTCCGATTTATCTTGCCTCCGTGAACGCGCCTCACACGTAGAACGTCGACTAAAGAATGGATCTCTCTACACTAACATGCAACATACCCTCTTCCGACAACCCTGAGACAAACACCCTAAACCAGACTCTGAGCTCCGAACAAATCAACATGAACCAAGAATAAAACCAAACAAACTCTCAACTATACCACCCATATGACCCAGCTCAAGATCTATACACGAACCTATATCCTGACCAAAACCAATTACCACACTCAAACCAAGATCAACACCCTCACCAACCTTCATTCACCAACCAATACACGAACTCATACTATGACCCCAACGACATGCAAACTAACATCACCTATTACAACCCATTGTTCGATCAAACTCAACTCGCATACGAGATGGTACACTAATTCACCCCCGCCCCATTCCACTCGGCAAGCCTGATCCAAAGGATTGAACCTCCTTCAGACCATATCCACACCATCCATTCACAACCAACTAACCCTATCCCACGTACCTATAAACGTGATGTTACCTTTCGCCCTGAACCGGTCACCAAGATCACTAAGATCCAACTATCACCGAATCCACCCTTAAACTAGCCCAGCCTATCGCCAAACTTATCACCAAGCTCGACGCACTGATCCAACCTAACGCCAACATTGCCAAATATGTTCCCGAAGCATCCCGACCTATCACTAAAATCATCAAACATGATTCTGAAGCAACCCAGTCGATCATTAAGATCAACAAATCAACCCCCAAACCAACTCAACCTACCCTTGAATCCGACAACCTACCAACAAACGAATCAACCCCCACACCTCTTGAACAGACGCCCAAACCATTGACGTAAACTACCCTCGAACATGCTCATGTGCCAATTCTAGCAGTAATTTTCGAACCAATCAATTGGTATTATACGATACCATTCATACTTAAACCAATCACAAAACTAAACTCTGAACCGAAACCCGTAATCTAATGTACCCCTGAAATTACTAGCCCTCTCGCTTCCAAATCAACTATGAAACAAACCCCCGAAATCAAACACATTGTCCCACTAGTCTCAAAACCAGTCCCTGAAATAATCCCTACACCTACTTTAAAACATGAACTCAACAACAAACACTTCACCCCACCAACCTCAAAATTAGCTCTCGAACCAAAACCCATTTCAAAACCTAAAATCACTACTGAACTCGTCACCCCACAAAATTCAAAACGAAACCCCAAATCCGACTCTGTCACCAAACACACCCCCGAACCATCCATTTCACTCACTATAGAATCAACTGTTGAACCGATCTCGAAATCAACTCACAAATCATTCTCTACACCCAATTCAAAACCTGAATTCACCACTAGACTTATCACCTCACCAACCATGAAACTCAACCCCAAACTCAAACCTATTATAAAAACTAAACCTATCATAAAAGAAGAACCTATTATCAAAAGTAAACTTATCATCAAACCTAAACCTAATATCAAAATTAAACCTATTATAAAACCTAAACTTATCATCAAACCTAAACCTACTATCAAAACTAAACTTATTATCGAATCTAAACCTATTATTGAATCTAAACCTATCCTCGAACATGAACCTATCACCGAACCTAAACCCATTATCGAAGTTGAACCTGTCATTGGACACGAAACAAAACCAATCGTCGAACCTAGACTTGAACCTATCATCGACCTTGCACCCATCCACAAGCTCGAACCCACCATCAAAGGCAAACCCGCCATCAAACCCGAACCCATTGTCAAACCTGAACTTGTCGTCAAACTTGAACCTATTATCGAACACGAATCTATCACCGAGCCTATCCCTACAATGCCATCTCAACTCACCTTTGAGCCAACCACTAAACCTATTAAAGAACCAATCATCGATCCTACTCTCAAAACTAAAACAAACTTGAATCTTACAACTTCGATCAACATCCAAATTAGCATATCGCCAAATTCTCAAACCTTGCGACATAAAATTGACATCCTAACTAAAACCCTTTCTAATCACTAGATCCAAATCTCTATAGACCTCACAATCAAAACCTTCACAGAACACCAACTGACAATGAAACCGCTATGTCAAATAGTCGATACAAAGCTTCCCCAAAAAATTATAAATAAAACTTTAAAACAACCTCACGATAAGCCCAAAGTGCGAATCAAACAAAACAAGCATAATCAAACAAAACCACACCGCCCCACATGGAGAAAAGGTCCACCTTGGACTACGCCCTCGCGTCTCCTCCTCCTACTCTACCTCTACCTTATCCTCTCATTACCTTTACAATACTAACGGATTCCACTCCAACTTCATCGGAAAATAACTTTGCGACAACTTGAAAAACACTCTGACAACTCTATGCTCCAACTCTACGAGTTGCCTCGCCTCGTTGAAAAATTGTGAGGGCATTCTTGGTAATCCTATTAGAAAAATATAAGCAAGCCGCGAGGGCATCCCTTACATCTTCACACTACTAGATGTCGTTGTATGGTGGTGAGAGGAGGACAAATCTCCTACTAACCATAGAATTTGATGATTTGATGATTTGATGGTGCTGGACCGTGACAGAGAGTTCAATTATGGCACCGCATTACCCACCCGAGAAGAAAGTAGTTGACTACTATTTCAAAGTTTGGTTGAATAAGAAGCTACCCTCAGATCAATAAAAAACCTTACCTCTCCTTCACCCTTTGTTTTCTTTTTGGACAATGAGTCAAAAGATTTTAAAAATCTCTTTGAGAATAAAACCAAAAAATTTTGAATGATAAGTGATGCAATCACTTTTTATCTACCATTCCCCTCAACCCTTGTTGAAAATTATGATACATGATGATCGTTCAGCACTTATAAAATCAAGTCTGCCATATGACCGAAATAATCGAACTACTTCCCAACATGGGATCATTACTAATACACTTCATGACATCTGTGAGGCCGATAAAAGTCCCACCATCACTTCACACTGGGGTATTTTTTTTAAGAGCGCTAACACCTTGATAGCGATAATCAGGTCACAAGACCGATACCCCAAACTGGGGCATTTTTTTTAAAAATTTTCAATTTAGTTTTTGCTTTTCCACCTTGGATACACCAAACTGGGGTATTTAAAAACTTTTTTTTTCTTTTTTTTAGTTTAGTTCTTACTTTTCTGCCATGGGACCCCAAAATGAACACCTAAAATAGAACAACAGAGATACACTCGAAAAATAAACACCATACTCTAACACTACACATATGACAATAAACACAAATAAATACCCATGAAACAAAACATAATAAACAAAAAACATGTTTTTATTTATATAATAAAATTTATACAGGTATCACCGGAGAATACCTCCTGAACATACCAAGAATCAAAATTTCGGGTAAAATTTCAGTTTCGGGCTTGACCGAAACCAAAAATTTGGACCAAAATTTTGGCTAAAAACTGATAATTTGGCTGAAATTTTGGCCAAAATTTTGAGTCCCATACAAAATATGTCCGAAAATTTGATCCTTGGAACATATAACCCAAAACCTAAAACCCTGACATACAACCCAAAATGAAAACCTAAAACTAATGCAAACCGAAAAGAACGATGCACGAAACATCCAATCAGAAGCAACATAAAAGAGAGGAGAGGATTGGTTGGGTAACACCCTTTCCATCCATTTGGAGGACTTCCCTCCCATCGTCTTCACCTCCTAATAATAATGAAGGATGTATACTGCCTCTCAATCCCAACACCCCCAAGCCACAATAACATCTCTGATTACACCACTGTTCGAGACCACTCTTGGACGAAGAATGCACGAAACAATGAACATCGAAAGAAATGACATCACAATCGAACGGTCGGATCACACAATATAACTGAAACATGAAAATCAGGGTACTTTGAACTCAGGTTAAATAAAAAATAAAATAAACAGAGAGAACAAAGAAAAATAGAGAAAACTCAGACACTTACAGACGCTCACTGAATTAAGCGTTAGGGACATGGCACGCAATCCAATTGAGCACCAGTAAAACTGCGCGCATTCTGAATTAAGCGCAACTCACCTAGCATGCAATTCAACTTTGGCCACTGCAAGAATCCTGATGAATCGATCCCACGTCGAAGACCCAACGCATAATTAAATTATGCGCTCACACGAATGCGCAAAATTCGAAAGGTCACCCGTGCAGTTGCCGAGTGATGCTCCAATCACGCGCCCTGATTAGGGTGCGCAATTGGATTACACGCTTATGTTGATGCGTGGAATCCGAATCGACATGCGAACACCTTCACCTTATAAACCCGACGACGCGTCGATTACACGCCCTCCACCCCGCACTCAATTTTCAGCTATGACACGCACCTCGAACAGAATACATACCCTAACAAAACAAACATATGCCCTCAACAAAAAATCTTAAACAAAACAAACGCACAAGACAACATGTCCTATCGCAATGAGACACATATGTAATCACCTTGACTCATCACAAACCAATTAGGGGTGAGGACATCTCCTCATAGTCCCATCATGATCAGAATCTCTCTCCCTCGTCCTATCACGCACTCATAACAAGTCCTATCGCGACTGAACATGACTTAAAGTTTTAAAAAAAAAATCACCCCCATTACAGTCCCATCGCGACACTACCCCCACAAATACTCGTCCTATCACGATCTGAATCACTCTCCCTTGTCCCATCGCGTAACCTCACATGCCGATCAGAGAGAGAGAGAGCCGCAAATCACACCTTCATACCCCATTAAGGTGAGATTTGCAATATCCGAACAAACCAGCATAAATCAATCATATCCTACCGTGACGCTAAAGCCCCACCATATCACCAAGTCTGAAGGCAAGTCTCGTCACGATTTTTAACACCATTCAAACTGACCCCATCATGTAACCAAGATCTGCCAGAGAAAGAAACACCATCACTGTCCCATTAAGACATTGCGATAACTAAGGGATCGTCAACCTAGCACATGACCCATCGCGACGCAACCACAATTTAACCTCCTTACAAACTTGTCATATCGTGACACCACTACCCAAGACGCTTAGACATAACCTGTCACAATGCTCGATCAAGAAGGAAGGGCTCATCCAATGTCCCATCCAAAAAAGATCCGAACCTTTCAAATCCCATCACAAACCATGCCTTCCTAAAACCCCATCGCATGACTCCGCATAACAAACTAAGGGAATGACTCATTCAGGTCCCATCGCGAAAGCAGAGGGCCTAATCCCCAAATGACTCCACTGCAGCAGAAACATATGAAGGAATAAATTCCTCTGACATCCCATCACACTTAATCAATATCAAATCCCAGTGCAAATAGCTCATCAAAATCCCCTTATGCCCCATCGCGCTTACAACAAGTGGGACTTGCCACAACATGCAACTAGAAGGGGAGGATCATCAATGTCCCATCGTAAACCTCACCTCCCCAAAATGGCTCATCACACTGGCAACCGTCGGACCCTGCCACAGCAGACATGAAGAAAAGAGATGAAAGCCTCTAATGTCCCATCGCGATATAATCACAGAGACAACAGCCGGTCAGTCCCATCGCATGCAAAAGCCTCCAGCCGGCTACAAATCAGGTAAGTAAAAGCACCCCCTTATAATCGATATTCCTTTATAAATATAATTAGCTAATATTAAGTCAAAAGTTTTTCAAAACCCATCTCTCTCTATTCATGAATCACTGTAGTCCTCCCATAAGTGACAATCATCAGTATTCACGAGACGGTTAGACAGAGCATCAGACATACCAAGTGTTGCTTGACAACCACATAAACGGTCGGGTCCACAAATCTCGTACTGGTGGATCTGCTCAGCGACATCTTGGAAGCCACATTTTCCGCAGTTTTATAATCGAATTGATCTTAAGTTAAAATCTCAAATTTTTCAAAAAGAAAAAAAAAAACTTTCCAAAAAAATAAAATAATAAACCCTCTATCTATCAAACTTTCACTTCTCACCTTTCAAATCCATTCATTCCCCTGGGAAATCGAACACTGAATATACTTAACTTTGAGGACTCACAAATGTCCATCGAAAAGGGACACCTAACGCTCATTGGTGTGAGCAATGACGCGCCCGGTCTGACATGATCTGTGAAAGCCTTTGCCATTATATGATATTACATCTTATTATTCGGTCTCTGGACCTTGTCTCTGGACATTCGTATGACGCCCCCCGGTACCTCGACTATGTCAGATATCCCTCTGTTTGATAGCCCCTTACACCTATAGATTAGGATATCGACTCTCCTACCGTTTGACTGCCCCTTGCAGTAGGTCGTGATATGTGGCGAGATGCCCCTTGCACCCATGGATTAGGTTATGCCTCTTTTCCCCAATCGATTGTCTCTAACAGCTACCACTGGGCCTCGAAATACTCCATTTTAGCTTGTGTTGATAGATAAGAAAGTCAAGCATTTCATGTCAGCTCCCCAATTCACACTTGTGATTTTTCAAAGAAACGAGAAGGCACCCCCGGGAGAGGGGTGTCTACTTTTTCGATGCGTCCTTACTTTGTAAAGACGCTTCGAAGAGAGGCATCTATAGACACCCCCATTTTACCCTCTCAGGGTATACAAACCTATTCTGTCAACCTTTGACCTTGCTCATGACTTTTAGAAAGGGACCAATCCTCTCTAAAAGTCCTAAAACCTCGAAAACCCCATAATCTAGGAATTATGCACCATAATAATAGTATATAGCTAAGCCCCATGCCCTGTTGACCTAAGGTAAAAGGTCGAGCCAAAACCCTGACAATATATTCCCCATTTGAAAGCCCAAATGTGAACTTTTTATATCGGACTTTGGTATTTTAGTAATACTTTGATATGAAAGAATTTATAGGCTTTAAAGTTTCACAAAAAGGATTGCCATTTGAAAGTTAGAAAATTGACCAAATTGCAAAAAAACTGGATTTTATTCTTGAACTGGAAGGTTGACTTTTTATTCATTGAGATTTTTGATCTGAAACTAATTTTATTGAATTCAAATGGGGGGTATTTTATTTTTTACATATAATATCTTAAATGATATTACATGTAAATATGAATGTCTATCTAACCTTAACCTGGAATCTCAACACACATACTCAGACCTGATTCTGCGCCCGATCCAGCACGCGCAATCGGATTGCGCGCTCTACCAGCTGCGCGTAATTGGTCCGTATAGGGCCAGGCTCCGTCCTTTCATGGACCAACCTAAGACCCAATTGCACGCACCATCCAGCGTGCGCAATTGATTACGCACCTTTCCAGCTGTGTGCAATTCGTCTCAAATTGGATAGAAACTCTAATTCCCAGGACCACCTAAATTTCTCGATTAAGCGCCCTACACCATGCACTTAATTGGATTGTGCACACCGTATAGGGCGTGCACTTAGTTCTAATCAGATTGGAACTAGGACACCGACTGTCGGTCACTCACTGAGTCTGTGACTGACTCAAAGTGATTAAGCGCCTGAAACAGGGCGAGTAACTCAATTAAGTTCACTAGACAGGGCGCGTAATTGAATTTGACCGACTAATTGAGCGCACCCCACAGGGTGCGTAATTAGTAAAATACCTATAAAAAGACCCCTTTACCTCATCCCAAACACACAATTCATTATGTCCAACAACCTAATTTTCGAGTTCTTATCTCCAAGCTTAGGATTTTGGGATCTATCTCTGCGGCCTTGGCCTCAGGTATACTTTTTTTTCTAGTTTTTAATTTTCTTAGTTCTAGTTCTTAGTTCTAGGTTCTAGTTCTTGAGTTGTGACAGCCTGAATTTTGGCACCCCGAAACTCGTGCCATCAGTATGTCCCTCTAGGCCATGCCCCCCTACGTCCGTACGGAACATTGGTATAACCAAGAAATAACTAATTAAAGTAAAATATGTAAAATGAAACAATGTGAAATAAAGATACACTAATCTATAGCAAAAGCTCAAAAGACAGATCTACTTCCATGCCAATGCATGAACAGAAGAACCGAACCAAACCATCGGTGATAAGCAGGATCACCCCAGATGGTTCGCCAAAAGAATATATCATTTAATTACATTTTCCCAAAAATAAGGCTTGACATACCAAGCCGTATAAAATGCTTTCAAAATCTCTCCCAAAGTATGCATGGGTCCTCTAGAAGAAGTCCTCAGGAGGAGGCTCTAACTCTTCCCTGGGCACGTAATCTGAATCCCTCGGATCCACGTCTCTCGAAGCCTCGACAGCCGCAAGCAACAGACCTGTGACGTTTAGTCTAAAGGGGTGAGCTACATCCTAGCTCAATAGGGAAACAAGTGAACATATAGGTCAAACTCTCACATATATTCTAAAATAAGTTGAAAGAATGATTTATCAGATGGAATTATTGAGAAAAATAATTTAAATGATTTAAAAGATGTATTAGATGCAACTGTTACTTTACTTGTGTTTGTTCATTTTCAACTTGTTAGTATTAGATATTGATTCGGCCTAATCACTTAAATCTTAACTTAAATATTCCCCAACTTACTATAGAGTCGGGCGCCCGATAGAATACCCTCCATCGTCATCTAATCAGATAGTTTTCATATCTGTTTCATTCTTGAATACTACCCAGGTCCCTTTCTCATAGGCGACGGGGTTTGTCTCATACACACATCCCTGGGATGTCAAACTGGTGTACGGATTGACCATCGTACCGGTCACGGATATCCTGTCGCGTTAGTCATGGGTATCCTGCCACGTCGGTGGGGTATTCTACTCAAACCTTAAATATCAAAGTACACTACATATAGTTATTTATCGTGTGATCATGCTAATTTTAGTATATTAGGCCTTATCACCTTTTCTTTTACTTTACCGATAGGTTTCATATGCATCCCTGGGATGCCACTGGCTCAACGAATCATCTAGATGCCCATTATTACTATCACATCCCCTGGGGACTTTACAAGTTCATTAGTATTCACACACACACACACACTCTTAGAAGTCATATTTTTGATGCACAATTATTCATCTCTATCTCTCTACATATATGCTTTTAAAAATTAGAAATACATGTTCAAGGTGTTCCCTACCTCAATGCCAAGCCATCACCTAACGCATCAACATCCCCTGGGGAATCAAGTACCTCAAAATACACACCAAACCTACATTACATGTGCCAAAAATATTCTTAGAAAGTCCCCCAAGAATCTCGGGAACCATAGCTTCCAAGAACAATAAAAAAAAACTAAAATTTCATGTAGTACCTAGCGCGAGCGATTACTATTCATTGTGCGAGTGAGCACTATTCATCGCTTGAGCGAATACTATTCATCGCTCGAGTGATCATTACTCCTGGTGCGAGTAAGCACTATTCCTCACGCGAGCAAGCACTATTCCTTGCGCGAGCGATCACTATTTATCATGCGAGCGATCACTATTTATTGCGCGAGCGATTCAAAATGAGGCACCTGAAGCTTATGCGAACCCTCGCTAACGCGAGGTTTCCCTTCAAAAAGGGGTCTCGCTCGAGCGAGCCCAGAACATAGTTTATACTTATATTTTTTATTCCTCCTCGCGCGAGTGACCTATTTAAACCGCTCAAGCGAGGGGCGATAACAGTTAATGCTCTATTCTTTCGAGAATTAACTTCCACCTCATTTACCCTTTTAATTATCAAAACCCATCCACCTAAAAATTAATACTTCAACTAAATTACATATAAACAATTACATACCATAGATAAAAGGAATCTCTTCTAGATTCGATCCAAGATCCACCATACCAATAAGGGTTTCAAAACCCTTCTTCCAACCCCTTTTCTCTTGATCATTAACTAGCTCACCACCCTTAGATCTTCTTAAATCTCAACACTACCTCTTCATCATCTCATGCATTAGAGATCTAAAAGATGAATGCTCCCTCTCATCCAAGGAAATTCCTATGCATATATCTTCTCCTCACCAAACCTCCCTTCTTCTTTCTCTCTGTCTCACTCTCTCTATTTGCTCTAGAATAAAAATGTGTGGGAGACTCCTTCCCCCTTTTCTCTAGTTGCTTTGACTAGTGTGCTAACCACATACATTCCTATTTGTGTTTTGCACCCACATAGCTTACCTACTGAACATATACACTTAAGGTGTACATAGTAATTATGGTTCCCTTGTGAACCACAAACACCTATGTGGCGTGCGTCGTGTGTGACATACACAGTTCCCAAAAAATCGGGGTTATTACATGAGTTTTAGCTTTTACTTCTTAAATTCTAGTCTTAGACCTTAATTTTTTAATCTTTGGTTCTAGTTCTTTGATTCTAGAACCAGTTCCCACTTTTTCAATTTAATTCTTATTTATCTAGTTCTAGTTCATCGTTTCTAGAACCGGTCCTTAGGTTTTACTCCTTAAATTTCAACTTTAGTTCTTAGTTTTTCATTCTAAATCCTTAATTTTTAGGCTTTAGATCTTAAGATATAAATTTTTAGATCCAAACTGTGACGACCCGAAATTTCCAACCCGAAATTTTTAGATTATGAATTCCGAATCGCTAGATCATAATTCATAATCTAATTACATAAATTCTTTGTTATCAATCAGTGTGGAAGCTATCAAAAATAAATTAAATGTAAAAATATACCTAACCAAATTAATTTGCATTAATGTATATAACGAAAGTGAAAAAAATAAAAGTAAAACTACTGGTGACGGCCGTTCGTCACACAAACAATGACACTTAATATCTCAAAACAATAATAATAGTCCCAAAACTTCTTAAAAAAAACTATACCAAATCTAAATACCCAAAAGTATCTAAGGATAAAACTCTTCGGGTGGAAGATCTGCTTCTTCTTCCGATACAAAGTTGGGATCTTCTAAATCGGGATCTGGAACCACTTCTGTACCTGTGACACATAGTGTCGGGGTGACCTAACCATCTAAGCTCAGTAGAAAAAGTTCAAAGCCAAAATTACATCCTATTCGATCAATGCATAGTTCGATGATAAATTCAAACACAATTTAAATGATAAAATAGACTTTGGGAAGCATCATGGGTTCAGAAACACATATTCTGAGTTCTAGTTTCATATGAGATTCAATAACATCGTTTCTTAGGTTTCATGTGAGTATTCATTAAATCGTTTCATTATCAAATTTCAGATGCAATCTTCTTAATTTATGATAACTAATAAAAAATATAACTTAAATATCACTAGCGCAAATATAGCACTAGAGTCTCCAATTATCGATGAGAATCCCCTCCTAACCATCGTTGTTCAATGAACAATTTTCTAAGTGCTCAAGCCCTTGCATTGTGAGGGATGCTTGTGCGAATCAATGGCCGTCGAAACGGTTCAAAAGTGTCGAAGCACATGATTCGGTTCAAATTAATCTCTTTAAATCACATGCAAAGTTCTAATACATAAGTTCAATGGTTCATAAATTAATTCTCATTTTAACCCGGATTCAAATTCAAAGGGCTCGATGTTCAAAGGTTTAATAATTATAATTCAATGCAAATTATATATCATTTAAAAAGGATTCCAAATATTTCGTTGCAATTCAAAAGGTATAATATTCAAAAATTTAATAATTAATGCAAGTTATTTTCACTAATTCTAATGTTTAGATACCGCACGATTCAAACAGTTCAAATTTAATTTTAATAATCATAGATCTGGTTCGAATGCATCATTAAAGCCTATGATTTAAGTCTAAAATATAATTTTGCATTGAAATTCCCCTACCTTGGGTCCTAACGTCGCAAGAAAAATTTTTGGTGGTGGTGTTTGGCGGTACGGCTTCGATGGTTGATCGATGTGGTGCTCAGTTGAACGCGAGAACCGAGAGAGAGAGGGAGAGACGGCTGCTAGGGCTGCTCGGATCATAGAAGGAAAGAGGGAGAGACTGTTGCTTGGGCTGCTTGAGTAAGAGGAATAGAGAGACGTTTGAGGATCACCTTACTTAATAAAGAGAGAAGAATAGAGTTGGATTCCTATTAGTATTTTAGAGAGGGAGAGAGAGAGACGTTGAGCGATAGATCAGAAGAGTAAAGTAAGAGCCAATATTCTATTATATATTTAAAAAGAGAAAGGAGACGAAGGCATCCTGAAGTGAAAAGGAAACAACTAGTCTGGTGGAGTTTTTATAAAAAAGGAAAGAAGTCAAGACGACATTGTTATTATATATATATATATATATATATATATATATATATGAATTATGATGATTGGACCGATTGGGATGCATTATAATAAATATAATAAAGGCAAGAGTCCCAAGGACTCAACTCTACCACGTGAGGTTGGGTTTTAATATTATTTTTGTACTATTTTAGAGAGAGAAAGAGATTTTATTACTGTTCTAGAGAGAGAGTGAAAGAGACGTGTGAAGGTAGCTAGCTTGGTGGAGGTTAAAAAGACAAAAAAAAACCCATAAAGGCATTATTATATGATAATTTGTTACCGAAGTCAAAGAAGTAGGAGTCTATATATTTCTATTTTAATGAGGGAAAGTTGCCTTGGCAAGGAAGTAGAATATTGGACGGTTATGTAGCTGGGCTACCACATACCTCTTTTAGACTTACTTGGGTGTTGCCCACCAACATCTAAATTTGTAGTACCATCATCTATCACCACGTATAAATGTACTATACATGTATATATGTTACGCGTGAAATAAAATACAAGC
The DNA here is from genome assembly GCA_021018995.1 of Chloranthus sessilifolius. NCBI lineage: Eukaryota > Viridiplantae > Streptophyta > Magnoliopsida > Chloranthales > Chloranthaceae > Chloranthus > Chloranthus sessilifolius. The sequence continues at coordinate 24,771,782 of CM037595.1, forward strand.
AAGGTGAGGCTAGTTGGTTAAGTTGCCTAAGAAATGAGGCGTGGCCTGCCCCCATAGTTTCTAAGTTGGTCTTCTTTTCCAATTTCGTCTGTGGTAAGATGGGGGTTGGGTTAGTGTGTTAGGCGTCGTCACCGATTCATCATGGTACACTGATTTAATACCATATTTATATATGAATATATATAATAATAATAATAATAATAATAATAATAATAATAACAATACCAATAAATGAAGAGTTAACAGTCTAAAAATGTATACGATTTAATTTATATATATATATATATATATATTCTAAAATATGATATCCAACGATTTAGATCGACAATCTCAAGAATTTTATATTATGTAATGGCCCTATCGCGACTATTTTAATCAATTACTCTCAAGCAATGACATCTTGACGAAAAGTCAGTAAGTCAACGATAATTGAAAATCGGGTCATTACACAAACTCTTAGTTTTAATCTCTGATTCTAGATTTTGAAAATAGTCTTTAGTTTTAGCCTCTAAACTATAGTTTTAGATCTTTCAGTCTTTTCTCTAGTTCTTAATTCTGAATTTAAATTCTAATATTCAGCCTTAATCCACAATCCTTAAAATTTTCATTCTTCGATTTTTGAATTCTCAATTTTTAAACTTAAATTTAGTTTTTTTTTCAGTCCATATTATTTTTAAAGTAAATCCTAGCCAACCGATTTGCCCAAGGGAGCTTACGGAAGGAACTCGGGAACAAGGCCGATCCTCCTTAGCATAATGGGCCCAAACCCCTTTTTTTTCTTAATTAATTTGATTTCTAATTAAGATTATGATATTTAAATCAATTAGACTCGTAATAGAATCCGGATACCTTTTTTAATTAGACTCCTAGTAGAATTAAGAGACCCTTTTTAATCAGACTTCCAATAAGATTAGGAAACTAGGTCAATTAGATTCCCAGTAGGATTTGGAGACCAAGTTAATTAAAATCCTAGCAGGAATAGGAAAACCAAACTAGTTAGACTATAGGCAACCCACAGCTGCTGACATCGGCCGACCGACAATTCAGTAAAGGAGTTCAACTCGCAAGCCCCCTCTCTCCCTTACAGCGTGATCACTGACGTGTTGCAGTGTCGATAAATATCTGCAGCTGGCGATCGTATCAACCCAGGTATTCTTCATTTAAGATTCACCTTTTTTTACTTTCAGTAATTTAATATTTCCTAATTTATTACTCCATCATCGCCTTTGCTAGAGTCTACTTGGACCGAATTGGGCCACTCTTTCAGGGGACCGAAAGGAACCCAGAAAAAGTGCGTACCTATATTGGTGTTCCCTTGTCGTAAAATGAAGAAGATAAGGGAGATTGAGAGGGAGATCAACAATCAATGGAAGGAGAAGGTCAAGTTTCTTCCTCTTCTTTCTTTTCTTTCTCCACTCTTTTTCTTCTCTCTCAAATTTCAAGCAATGAAACCCACGTGGGGGGTTTTGCTTATAACCTATGGGGTTGGTTCAGTGTGAAACCAACACACTAAAAAACAATGTATAAGCTTCCATTCAAAGGTAAAAAATGATATCTAAATCCACTTAATCAGTTGTGCCATCACGTGGCTTGTGCATTTATTCACACAGTCACATATACAAGCCCTTTTTGCACCAAACAATAATATATGAAAAAATAAAATATATCGAAATATCCACGGCGTGTTGTATGCCTTGTAAAATACGTATACTTGGTTGGGTTCCACGTGATAGGTTGGGTTATTGGGCTCGGGTCTACTCTCGGTTCGAGTTAAAGTTCGGGTTGAGGCCCAAGTTTAAGCATTGGGCTTGGGTTTGTGTGCAACATGCACACACACACACGCACGCTCTACATAAGGTACGAGTTGGGATTTAATGTGTTTGGCACGTAACTCCAATTATAACCAGTAGGGTGGGGTTTCGAGACCACATTACGTAGGTCAAATGTTTAACTTGGGTCAAATCAATCAAAAGATCGCATTCTCATCAAAGGTCAACAATTCAACATTTTAGAAAATTTTGAGTTATTACATTCTTCCCACCTTAAAGAATTTTTGTCCTCGAAAATTTACGTATCCTTACTCAAAGAGGTATGTATACTTATTATCCTTGAACAAAAGTAGGCATATTCTCTTTAGGAGTCAATGATTGAACATCAATGAAAATAAAAAATCAGAGTCATAACACTCCCCCTCCTTACAAAATTTTCGTCCTCGAAAATTGATCGCACATAACAAAATGTAACTGAAATTAATGACATAATCTACCCTTATTCAGACAGACTTAAGCTAAACTTATCCTTAGCTTCAATCACATAATATAATACATTTTTCACCTCAAAACTCTACAAAATCACACATTATGATACTATCGTATCACTAACAAGTGCCATATCAAATTTCGCCAATTGAAACAGGACCCATGGTAGTTTGTCTCAATATTTTATGAGACCTTATCATCCTGCACACAGAACAGTTCACCTTGCATATCTACAACTAATTTTAACACATTTATCCACGACCAATCATCACATCTATCCTGCACACCCACCATAGCATATCCTACATATCCACAACTATATAAGCCAATTTTTTTATCCACAACTAATTTATCAAAAAGGGGTCTAAGAAACCCATTTTCATACATACTCACAATTCATTCACCAATGTGAATAATAAAGTTTCATTGCCCTGAAACAAACATATCTCAACACACATCACGAAACTCATTTACATCACATTACATATTCAGCATTGTGAATAATTAAGCTCTTTAACCCTGCAATGAAAACACACCACACACACACACACATATATCCAAACATCCATCAAACCATGCCATCCAAAATTTTGCCAATGTCATATTCATCCAAAATTTATACCCCATAAGAAATGTATCCATCCATTCCATATACATTAAAAAATCTCATCCATTAGCCAATCATTCCATCAAAACCCATATATCATTATTATACACCCATAAACCAAAAACTCTAAACGTTGATAAAATTTACAATAATTACATTACAAAATATATCATAAGTTTAGAAAAATACATCTCCCAACCACAAAAGTTAAATCATAAGTTATTTATCATAACCCTGCAGTAGATGCCTATGTCATGTTCTCTTTCATTGCTTTTGGGCAATCCTTTATTCCATTCCCTGTCCGGCCACACTTGAAGCATGCGCCTGTGACCCACCAACACTCCACCATCCTGTGTTGCCCTCCATATCGTGAGCAAGGCTCAATCGGTGTGGCTGAAGCAGTGCACAATGTTTGTTACACTATCGATGCTCTAGTCAGAGGAAGGTTCGATTGAGTGGGTCGATGAGGTGCCGACATCAAGAGTCTCATCCTCGTAGGCGTAGATGTCACCGGCCCTAAATTCGTAGCCCGAGTAGGTTGAGAAGGTTCTGATGTCATGAACCTCACTTTCTTGCTTACCTGCTGGAAAGCATAAGTTTGCACTTAACCCATCCTATTCTTACTTTGCTGATCTCTCCTCTTGTACATGTATTTAATGCTCAGCGATAAGGGCCTTGGCCATTACCTTCGTTTATGTTCCTAACTCAAACAGTGAGACCCTCTCCTAGATGTCAAGCCTCAGGCCACGTTAAAACTTCTTGGCCTTCGTCAACTCTGTGGCCACATGTTGAGGTGCAAACCTCAACAATCTAGTGAACTCAACTCCGTACTCGCGTACGGGCATTTGGCCTTGCTCTAATTTTATAAACTGAACTTCACACTGATCTTTCACTACATTGGAGAAGTACTCATCATTGAATTTCTCAATGAACTCAGCCCAAGTTCATGGTACGTTTGGGGTCTCTTGCACTCTAGCTCTTAGTACCGACTTCCACGAGGGATCAGCCTCCCCATCAAGTTTGAAGGTTGCCCATCTCACTTTCTCACCCTCAATGCAGAGTAGCACACTGAAGATCTATTGAGAATATTTTAGGTGCTGATTATTATAAAGGAAAAATAAAATCAAAATAAAATAGATGATGGATTTAGCACATCTAAAATATCTAGACTGCAAGATACAGGGTCTTTTTGTAGCAAGTTTTAAAAGTAAGAGTTTGTCCTACAGGGAGTAGTGATCTAAAAGCTAGAAGGCAGTATAATAGACCTCCAGATCTACTATAGATCTGGCAATTCTAGCCTAGTTTAAGAAGAAAGAGAGTTTTTTGGGTGTCACTAGATCTAATTTATAAAACAGAATTCTAAAACTAAATCTAAAAGATGGAGGAAGATGAATGGTAAAATAAAATAGAAAATGATGAGACGTAGGCAGCTAGGGACTGATTCTTGTTGTAAAATAGATCAAGGCATGTGAATTTGCAGCTTTCCTTCACTTGGCTACAAGCTCAAGTGCAAGGTAGAAGAATTCAAACCAAACCAAAGGCTTGAACTGATCTTAAGGGTATGAGCTGTCCACTTGAATAGTCACAGATCATCCTATAGACTTCATCCAATCTAAAGGTTCAATTTGAAATATTAAAATCACTACAAATGCTGTGGATGCAAGGCTACAAGCTCAAACATCCACAGGGATATTAAACCAAGGGAGATCAGATGGTAAATAATAAATCTATTGGTAAACTGAATGGACTATTATCAAATACATGAATCCTATAGACATCTAATGAAACCATAAGATCTTTAAATTTAATTGGACTTTAAAATCAACAATTTATTGAATCAAAATTACTTATAATAACCTTGTTCTCAGATCTGTAGTCTGTGTATCAATCCACACATCTTCATGCTGAGATTACAATTACAAACTAGATCTGAACTGCTACCTAGATCTAATCCAGCAGGCTGGATTAGAGAGAGAAGGGGGAAGAGAAAAAGGGAAAAATAAAGCTAAAACTAAACCTAAATGAGTCAAGGAGAACTAAAGCTATTCTCTGGTTTCTTTGCTGAAGAATTACAGTAGCAAGGAGCCTTATTTATACATATGCAATGATCCATGCGCTTTGAATTGCAGCCAATCAGAGGAGAGAATTTGATTTCAGTTTATGCTAATCCATGTACTTAGCATTCCAACCAATCAGAGAGAAGAGAGAGATCCATTATGTTGTGCACAGCTGAAGTAGTTGCATTCCCGCCAAGAATTTCTTCAATTAGTTTGCAAAATAGTTTTACCCATGTGCAGACTTCTCTTGTGCCTCGGAGTTTCCAAAAATGCCCCTGCTATCCATTGGTATTTCCAGTTGCACACCTAAAATAATTGCTGTAACTAATGAACCGAAACTGCTGAGAATGCCCCAAATTAATCTCATCATCCTATTGGTTGCCTTGGAAACCAAAATAACCATGCTGCTGTTTATTACCAAAATAGCCCCCAAATGGCACCCATATCGATAACCTACTGGGATCATGAAAGTGCTCCTTTAAATTGCTGCAATTAAAATATCTTCTATAAACTGATAGCTGGAACTCATTGGAGTTTGGTGGGGCCTGAGCTGGATTAGCCTGAAGAACTATGGGCTGATAAAGGTTTAAATCTATAGCTTCATTAATGGTCATTAAAATCTGCAGCTTAAGTAGTGAGAAGATGAACTTGAGAGGTTCACATGGGCTTCAACACTTTTCGTGAGGTTGGGAGGATCAGATCGAAAGGATGTCTACTGTTGCAATGAAGATTTGATAGGTTGAAGGCTTGGGAGCTGCACTCTTCGAGAGGTACTGAAGGTAGGCTTGGAAACCCAACAGATTTAGGTACTTTGTCGTGAGGATCTGTGGTGTATTTCGATAGGTTGCTAATGGTTTAGAGGAAGAGGTCGACAGGTTGGAGGATAGGCTTATCCATTCGAGAGGTTGGCTGAGCAATGCAATGATGTGCTCGATAGGTACTGAAGGTGTAGAGGTAAGTGTCGACAGGATGGCTGAGGAGTCTAAGTGTTGTTCGAGCAGATGTGGGAGGATGGGACTACTTGTTGACAGGTTATGAAGGTGGGCCGATAGGTTGGCTGAAGCTGAAGTTTAAAATCGACAGGTTGGTTGGGTTTAAATCGAAGATGTCAACAGGTTGAATGCCTCATTTTGATAGGTACTGAAGCCAAAGAGCATCCACTCGAGAGGATACTTGTAGGTGCAACAATGTGTTTGATAGGAAGGCAAAACTCAATAGGTTGCTGTGCTTTAAGTCGACAGGCTACTAGTGGTTTGCTATAGCTTTAAATGTCGATAGGTTGGATGTAATACAACCTCCTCGATAGGTTAAATGAGGTTGCTGCATTTACCAATCGACATGTTGGCTTGGGAGCGGCTGAAGCTCGATAGGTTCTGAAGCTACAAGCCAAATGTCGACAGGTTCAAAGCTTGGAGGCTGCACTCTTTGACAAGATGAGATGTACATCTCGATAGGTTGCTGAAACTGCATCAAGACGTCGACAGGTACTGAAGCTTGCAAGGCTGATGTGTGCAAGACCTTGATAGGATGGCTACTGTTCAACAATAGGCCATAGCACCACTCCTTTCATCTCTCTCTCAACTCTTGAATGTTTCCAAAAATCCTCTTAGTGGGCACTTTTACTGAAAAATTGCATTTGGGATACAACTTCTTCCTAACTGCAAAACAATATTAAAAGCAATTATTAAATTCTCTAAGTCCTAACACAAGCCAAGTTTAAAGGGTATAAAAATGGTATAAATCAGTGCTCAACAAGATCTTCTCTATTTCATTCAACCATTTCTTGGCTTCAAGTGGATCAACTTGGCCTGAAAAACTAGGAGGATTCATCTTTTTCAATTCCCAGAATCCAGAAGACTCTTGTCATGCTGCATGTTGCGCCATCGCATTGGCCATGGTTTCCAATACTTGCGCGACTCACTCTCCTTCACTCTCCTCTACCAACGAAGTGCTATTTGTACCAGTGGCGATTCCTTCACCAACTGATGTGCCTCCAGTGTGTACGAGTCTTGGTTTTTTGTGAGGGGCCATATTGATCTGGTACAATGAAACAAAAGTTTCAATTAATAGATGGTCCCGATGTTTTGACAGAACTCTAACATTCATAGCCTATTTTTATACAGAACCTAATGGCATATTCTTGAACTTAGAGCTATGTCTCATAGTCTCCCATAAGGCATAAAGCCTAGGCTTTGATACCAACTGTGGTAGAGTCATAGTTGGGTCTCCTATGTCCTGATAGAATCTACTGCCATAGCTCTGATACCAACTGTGACAACCCGGATTTTGCCAACACGAATTTCTGGGATAATTTTTTTTTTCTTTCTTTGACCAACTGATAAAACTCGGACCGCCAGATTGTAGATCACAATCTGAAAACAGAATACTTGGTGCATTCACATATAAGCACGAAAATCAAAACAAATATACATATGGTAGAACTAAAATCAAATCTCTATTTCTATATAGAGAACACATAATTCAAAAGAAATAACTAAACTATCGGTGATGGCCGACCATCACCTACACAGTGGTGTACAAATATATGTACAAAAACTGATGCTATAGTCATACAACCCACCTGGATGCGTTAAGTCAGAAATCTAAAATCCCTAAAACCTTTCCAATGTTCACAAACCCCAATCTATGGGTAGAATCCTCAAACGGAAGATCTCCTTCTTTCGGTACGCAAAATTGGACTTTCCTCAAGTCCGATGTCTTGATCCAGTGTTATAACTGTGACATATAGTCGGGGTGAGCTAACAGTCTAAGCTCAGTAGAGAAAACTCAAGAACAATTACATTTTATCAGATCATGCATAGGTTCAATGATAAGATTTCAAAGCAATTTCTCATCAAAATGCAAATTCAAATACAAGTTTGCAAAAAGCATTTCATTTTAAAATAAAGATATGCTTTAAAGCCATTTTCATCTCAGAAAGGTCGAGTCATTTTCATGTCAAACAAAATTTCCAAAGACGTTTTCATATCAAAAGAAAATCTAAAAATCACATGTCTTAGGTGGAGTTTCACAAAGATTCAAGCTCAAGTTCGATTAAAAAATCTAGTTTGATTCATATTCAAAGATCAAGCTTGATTCAGATTCAAAGACCAGGTTCGATTCAGATTCAAAGATTAGGTTCAATTCAGATTCGAGGATCAAGTTCGATTCACTTACATATAATCCGCCCTAGCGGGCCACAATTGTACGAATAATCTGCCCTAGCGGTCCATAGATAAACATATAATCCACCTTAGCGGTCCACAGATACACATATACTCCGCCCTAGCAGTCCACAGTGTGTACATATAATCTGTCACAGCGGTCCACTTCAATTTACCTAACTTATTATTCGATTCACGGATATACCATCGTGCCAGTTCGATTCATGGATATGCCGCCGTACTAGTTCGATTCATGGATTAATTGCCGTACCAGTTCAATTCACGAGTATGTCATCGTGTCGGTTTGATTCACGAATTAACTATCGTACCAGTTTGATTCACAGATATTCCGTCGTTTCGGTTGATTCACGGATTAACTACTGTGCCTGTTCAATTCACAGATATGCCGCCATGCCGGTTCGAAGTTCAAAGATTCAAAGGTTCGATGATTCAAAGATTCACTATTCATAGATTCTAAGTTCAAAGTTCATATTCGTGTTCAAAGTTCAAAGTTCATGTTCTTACACGAAGTTCACATTTAGATTCAATGTTCAGATTCATAGTTCCAAAGATTCAATGTGTAGATTTAAGCTCAGATTCAAAGTTCACGGATTCGATAATTCAAAAGACTCAAAAGCGAGTTCATATTTCAAAATGAACTTTCTAAATCAGTTTCTATAGATTTCTATACAAATCAAATACCTCACACAAATCTACGAATCAAAAGTCGAAAGCAATTGTGCATCGATTTCTCCTTACATTGCAAATTCTAAGTTCAAAGATTCGAAGTCCAGAGGATTCCATGTTCATGGGTTCAATGTTCATATCAGATTCCATCCCAATTCTGAGTTCGAAGGGTTTAATGTTCATAATTTAATGCTCAGTATTCTCTCCAAATGATTCATATAAATGTTCAAAAGATTCATTATTTCAATAGTTCCAAATGCACACTAATAATTTAAAGATTTTGATTTTTCAAATACATTCTAATCACAAGTTCAAATTCTATTTCTAAATCAAAAGATTCATTTTTCATAGTTTTCGAATATACAAAAATAGTTACCAATAATTCTAGTATATCATGTTATCTATGAATCAAAATCAAAATGCAATTAGGTAATGAATTCCCCCTACCTCGGTTCGATGTCTTGCGAAATCAAAACACGAAATCCTCACAAGCGGCCTTCAACTCTTAATCTACGTCACAACACGTTTATACACTACATGTTAATGACTAAAGGATTAAACACATCTTAGTTCCTGAGTCTTTTCTCAAAACTGAGGCAGAAATGGGCAAGTTCGTGCTAATTTAGAACTCGACCTAACTTCTCGCTCAATTTTAACCCTTAAAACATTTGATTCACGAGTTGGTTAATTCACAGAAGTTATAGAGCTCGTTGTCCTCTTTCTAACGTTGTAAGAATCACATTAATCCGAGTTTGAAATAGAAAATTACAATCAAAATCGCCAGACAGTGTCAGTCTTTTAGTTATAGTCGCGCGAGCGACTTTCCAAGTTGCGTGAGTGACTTTCCAAACTCGCGCAAGCAACTATTTTTAGCACATTTCTGCCTATTTTCTAAAGGCACTTTGCCTGCGCGTGTTTCCAAGTCGCGCGTGATTCTGCACATTTTTCCCTTCTAAAACCCTTTTTTGGTTTGGATTTTCGTCACATTTCATGCTAAATTCTTTACATGATCTACCAACAATTCAATACCCACTTTAACTAAGCTAAGATAAAATTTCTCACCTTCAAAACTTGCGAAATCGGAGCACACGATGGATGGTACCAAAAATGCCAAAATCCACGCTTCTCTCCAATCCGTTGATTTCAAAACCCAATCTTCTCACAATCACTACGGGATGAAACCCAAGGTCAATCTCCACAGATTGTACTCGATGAACTCACTAGATCCTCGCGAGATGTGGATTGTTCAAAAGAGGGTTCCAATCGAGATTTCTAACCAGATAAAAGTGGGTTTGGGAAAAACGGGTTCTCTTGCTCCTTGAATGCAACCACGCCAACGATGGTGTTCCCTTACGGTAAAATGAAGAAGATAAGGGAGATTGAGAGGGAGATCAACAATCAATGGAAGGAGAAGGGAAAGCTTCTTCCTCTTCTTTCTTTTCTTTCTCCACTCTTTCTCTTCTCTCTCAAATTTTGAGCAATGAAACCCACGTGAGGGGTTTTGCTTATAATCTATGGGGTTGGTTTAGTGTGAAACAAACACACCCAAAAACAATAAATAAGCTTCCATCCAAAAGTCAAACATGAGATCAAAATCCACTTAATCAGTTGTGCCATCACGTGGCTTGTGCATTTATTCACACGATCACATATACAAGCCCTTTTTACACCAAACAGTAATCTATGGTAAAATAAAATATATCAAAATATCCACGGTGTGTCGTATGCCTTGCCAAATACGTATACTTGGTTGGGTGCTACATGACAAGTTGGGTTCTTAGGCTCGGGTCTACTCTCAGTTTGAGTTGAAGTTTGGGTTGAGGCTCGAGTTCAAGCATTGGGCTTGGGTTCGTGTACAACATGCACACACACACACACACACATTCTACATAAGGTACGAGTTGGGATTTAATGTGTTTGGCACATAACTCCAATTATAACCAGTAGGGTTTTGAGACCACATTACGTAGATCAAATGTTTGACTTGGGTAAAATCAGTCAAAAGATCGCATTCTCGTCAAAGGTCAACGATTCAACATTTTCAAAAATTTTAGGTTATTACATAGATTCTTTCAGTACTTACGATCTAATCTTAGGAAGAAAGTGACTGGAATCCATGAAGGCCAAGGACTCCATCATCAGGATATACGCCGACGCACCCCTCGAAGAAATGGTTACTGACTACACGGCAAGCATCTAAACGGCCCACAACTAGGTGTTGAATAGCAGCCACATCAAGAAGACATGAACTCCCCACGACACGTCGATAGCGGAAGGCAGACACTCGGGGATTCCTTCAACACGCCAACGAGGCCTAACAAAGAGAGTAATAGGTCCGAACCTCGCACGACTATATGACATAAACCCGACCGCAATGAAGGAGTGGGACCTCATGTACCAACTAGGATACACCCCACACACAGGACTTGGCAAAAATAGCCAGGGGAGAATAGGCCCTGTGGTCCCCAAGAAAGTTCGCAAGCACACCGGGTTAGGCTACCAACCAGATAGCAAATAGGCTGACCTCTTTCCAACCTCGCCCAAGTGGTTACTATACGACTACTTTGTGTATGGAACTACTAAGAAGGCCGATGAGCTGAAGAGAGAGAAACTCCTCACCAAACCCCAGATCACGGTGATGGAGCAGATGGCCGAATCCTTCACTAATATAATGAACCTGAACCGAGATGACGATATAGATAGACCGCTCGAGGAAGTTGGACCACTATTCAGGATGGAAGAATCGACTGCTACAGATAGTCAAAAGACCCTAGAACTCGAACCACACATAGAAGATTCGGAGTCAACTGACAAAGAAGACTTCCATATCGCAGCTCTAAGGGCCGAGGGAGAACTAGAATCAGATACCCCCTAATCTTCACAGTTATTCCAGCCTCAAGAACCAATAGAAGAGGACTGACACTCAATGTCAAGCAAAGAGGAAGACTATTGGATGAATCTTTCTGCCATAGAACTAGAAGATCATATTAGAGCAGACCGTTTGAAATTATTCGGGGGGGGGGGGTGACCATTCACAAAATGAGGGGTCAGACTCTGATAGTGATTTCGACTACCGGCATATACTCGACAATTGGCGATGCCCACGCTGATGTCCCTACCCAAAATCACCTTATTGCAACTTGTGCATGTTTATGATGCAACGATGCGAGAGAGCTATCCTAGACAAAATTCGTCGAACGACTGTGGCAGAAGATTCTCAAATTACCACTATAGAGGTCGAAGAGGAACTAGGATTAGACATCTCCTGGTTCACCCCAGCTTCAGATATTTTGGAGGTCATTAGAGGAAGAACGACAATCACTGACGAGTGACGATGAAGACTACTGGATAAATCTCCCAGTCCTCGAGTTAGCAGAGCAATTAAAGCAAGGCCTCCAAAGCCCATCTAGTGAAGAAGACGAGTCCCAACAAGAAGACCCCAACTCCAACAACAATGGCTCCAACCCCGATCCTAAAGGATGGGAATGCCCATGGGAGTATCCATTCATATCTCAACCATACCAGCCTTGTTTCCAGACATGCGCCTTTATCCTGACATATCGCAAAACCCGAGGAGAAGAACCTCCAGCTAGGAGGGCAGTCAGCCAGGCTCCCCGGAAGTGGGGCCAGAGGATCTCTGGGCCCTTTTTGAAGACCAAGCAATCCTTATGATAGAAGAAGCTGAATCATCAATCAGACTGCCGCCTTCATCACTCATTCTGAAGATCACAGTAGACGAGGACCACAAAAAAATGCCAAATTTCAAATGAGTCCACGTCATCCGAAGGCTAGCACGAATGACTCCAGCAGCTGTCATGCTTCCTCAGCTGAGAGAAGCACCCCCGTCAGTTCCTCTTTAGGAAATCGATTATTATCAAAAATAAAAAAAATAGAAAACACCCAAACCCTTAAAGATAAAAAAATAGAAAATCCAAAAAATTACAACGTTTCAAAAAAGAGAGGGAGCACTTCATCCCAGACCCATTTATCGACCAACCAAGAGACTTTTCTCTTAAGGCTACCAGTAGTGGTTATGTTGGCAAAGTCAAGGAAGAACCAACCGATGCACCCGCGCAAGGTTGTGCCACTACTTTCAACACTGTAGAGCCGCACTTTGATCTCGCTCGATACAACCTTACTACTTTTCCCTCGTGAGAGCGTAAAGCATTCTGACGGAATGACAAATCAGTCATCATACTCGATGAGATACTCTACAACTTCGAGAGGAGCATGAATAGTGTCAATTTACACTCACCAAAGATGTCACAGTTATCAATTGCACCGATGAAGGGTTACCTCTCGTAAAGCTAACCCCCCAGTATAGCAATTTTATAATTTATGAACTTATAGACAATGAAGAGGGACAAGCCCCCTGAGGAAACACAAGACTTTCGATGGGTCATCAAACGCTTCGATGAGTAAACTCAAGCTATCATGGAACATACAGAGGAAATCAACTTCGGCACCGAGGAGAAGCCCAAGAAGCTACTGATCAGCACAATGCTTAGCCCCAAGGAGCGAAAATAGATTATCCAAGACCTCTAAGATCACCTCAGCTCCTTCGCATGGTCCTACAAAGACATGCCTGATCTGGACTCGAGCTTAGTAGAATATCGTTTGGTCCTGGAACCCGATGCAAACCTGTCAAGTAGAAATTAAGAAGAACGCACCCACAAATAGCATTACAAGTAAAAGAGGAAGTCGACAAGCTGCACAAAGCTAAATTTATTCGAGTCGTTCTCTACCCCAAGTGGTTCGCAAATATAGTACCTATCGCAAAGAAAGATGATAAGGTACGGGTATGCATCGACTTCAGAAACCTTAATCAGGCATGCCCAAAAGATGACTTTCCCCTCCCACACATCGACACTCTGGTCGATAACACTGTCGGACATCAGATGTTGTCCTTCATGGATGGCTTCTCTGGATAAAACCAGATCAAGTTAGCAGAATTCGACCAAGGGAAGACTTCCTTCACTACGCCATGGGGAATCTACTGCTACGCCGTCATGCCTTTCGGCCTCAAGAATGCAGGAGCCACGTATCAGCGTGCCATGATGGCTATATTTCATGATATGATGCACAAGTGCTTAGAAGTATATGTTGATGATATACTGGTGAAGTCTCAAACATGAGCAGGACATACTAAAGCCCTTCGACTCATGCTAGAACGGTCCGAGACGTATCAGCTAAAGATGAATCCGAGGAAATGCGTATTCAGGGTAACCTCCAGAAAATTACTAGGATTCATAGTCAGCAAATGAGGAATCGAGGTCAATCCGGTGAGAGTCAAAGCCATTCTCGCAATGCCACCTCCCAGCAACATCAAAGAACTACGAGGCCTGATAGGAAGACTGCAATTCATCAGGAGATTCATCTCCCAACACTCAAACAGATGCGACCCTTTCTATAATCTACTAAAAGGAGGAGCCAAGTATATATGGGATGACCAGTGTCAGCAAGCTTTCGAAAACATCAAGTGCCTCCTCAACCTGTCGATACTATCGCCGCCAATCTCTAGAAGGTCCTTAATCCTTTACATCTCATCTAATGAGAAAGCGATGGAAGTCATCCTAGGACAAAATGATGAAGACGGGAAAAAGGAGAAGGCCATCTACCACCTCAGTAGGACGATGGTCGAGTACGAATAAAAATACACTGCAATAGAGAAGACTTACCTAGCACTAGTATGGGCCTCGATGAAACTATGCCACTACTTCGGGGCTCACAAGATAATGGTTCTCGCACTCATGGACCCCCTGAAATACATATTCGAGAAGCCAGCTACATTCGAAAAAATTGCTCGATGGCATATGATACTACAAGAATTTGACATTACCTAAGTCACACAAAAGTCGATCAAAGGACAAGCGATCGTCGATTACCTCGCAAATGTTCCACTCTCGGGCAATGAGCCAGTACGTACTGACTTCCCTAATGAAGACCTGCTATTGATATAAGAAGAAGAGCCCGATAAAACTTCATGGACCTTATACTTTGATGACGCTCTTAATCAGAAAGGAAAAGGCATCGGGATAGTCTTACTAAGCTCAAAAGGAGTTATTATACCTAGAGCCTTTAAGCTCAACTTTACAGTCACCAACAATGTTGCAGAGTATGAAGCCTTCATTGCCGGATTATGAGCAACACTATAACTAGGCATCAAATAGTTGAAGACAATCGGTGACTTCAAACTTGTGATATCAGAGGAGATCGGAGAATGGAAGACAAAAGAAAGAAGATTGATGACATACTTAGAAACAACTTAGTTTTTAATACAGAAGTTCGAGAGAATTTCCTTTATGCATATCCCAAGGTTAGAGAATTAGATGGAAGACTCCCTCGCCACACTAGCCTCAGTCATACATATACTAGCCGGACAATGCACGAAATCCTTCTTCATCAAGAACTTGACCATGCCGGTACATGAAGTGGCATGGAAGGTCAAGCCAGAACTACCAATCCTCATGGAGACCATTAAGCAAGAAGACACATCCACTATAGAAAGTCCCAAGAAGAAAGAAGCTATTGTTGCCACCTTCAGATTCGAGAAATCACCTATCGACGATGAACATCCATGGTACTATGACATATGAAACTTTCTAAAATACCAACACATTCCCCCTACGTGATGAGGATCGAATGGAAGACAATAAGGAATGGATGCGTGAGGTACTGCATCCTAGGAGAGGTCTTGTATAAGGAAACCTTCACTAAAGGAGTCTTGCTACGTTGTGTCACAGTGGCCAAAGGACAATACATCATTCAGGAAGTGCACGCCAGTGCCTGCGGTGCCCACGCAAGTAGAGAGAGACTCACAGATCAAATTATACGACAAGGCTATTACTGGCCTACAATGATAAGGGATTTCCACCTCTACATCCAATGCTGCAAATAGTGTTAAGAGCACACTACACTTATCAAAGCCCCATCAGTTCCACTAAACCCCATGGTTTCACCATGGTCATTCTCAATGTGGACCTTTGACATTATAGGACCCTTTACAGACACAGTCGGGAACACGCATAAGCATGCCTTCATACTCACTACGACCGAATACTACAACAAATGGGCAAAATCCAAGTTAAACGTCAAAATTACTACTTCGACACTCATGAAGTTTATTATTCAGAACATCATCACAAGGTTTGGAGTTTCTAGAACGATTGTCATCGACAGTGGACCACAATTCATCACCGAGAAAATGAAGAGACTGTGCGAGAGATATGGCATCGACTTATAACACTCGTCACCCTTCTATTCTCAAGGGAATGGGCAAGTAGAGGCCATGAACAAAACGCTGATCTGAAGTCTAAAATGAATAGTAGAGACAAGCAATGGAGTTGACTGGCCCGAGTGATTACCTAAAGCACTCTGGGCCTACAGGACTTCTATTCATACGACCACTAGCCAAACTCCTTACCTTCTCATATATGGGGTGGAGGTAGTCTTACCATACGAAATACAAGTACCATCTCTACATGTTCAACTTGACAATCAACTATCCATAGATGAAAGGAGAGTTGCTCTGCTACCCAGCTAGAACAGCTCGATGAGGCGCATCTAAGGGCAGTTGACCATGCACAAGTGTACCAAAGGAGAGTGGCCAGAGCCTACAATAAGAAATTCTTCGAGCGAACCTTTAACTTGGAGAGTTAGTCTTGAAAAAAATCATGCCATCTAAGCATGCTCATCCTAAAGGAAAATTGAGGTAAAACAAAGAAGGATCATATGTTATAGCGGCCGCGTACCTCGAAAATGCATACAAACTGGCGAACCAAAATAGGGAGGAACTTCCTAACCCGTGGAATGTCATGTACCTCAGAAAATACTACCCTTAGCACCACAACTGTCATATCCCGTAGTCAGACATAGATACCATCCTCGTAGTCGTCACAAATCATTCGCTAGTCGTATGTCATTATTTTCGAGAATATCTCCCGAAATTTTCTAACTCATTGCCCACCTATTTATTCAGGCAGCTTGATCGAAAGGATAAGTCGAATACCCAATTTCTTTTAAAAGCGTAGGTAACACCCGAGTGTCACCCCCTTTTCCCGCCATTAGAGGAGACGTTAGAGCATAAAAAATGGACATGCTAGGTTCCATCAAAACCCACTATTCTTGCATCAGTAGGTTGCTTTCAAAAAAATATATGCTTCAAGAGAGAGACAAAAGCGAGAGGCTAAAAAGAGTAAATGAGAAATTTAACCGAGTGAGAGCAATATGACGAGCGAACAAGCCAATGAGCCCAAAGAAGCATAAGCAAATTGTGAGGACATTCTTGTTAATCTTATTAGGAAAGTATAAGCAAACTACGAGGGTATCCCTAGTGTCTTTACACTACTCGATATCATTGTAAGGTGGTGGGAGGAGGATAAACTCTTGCTAATCATAGAATGTGAGACTTTGATGATACCGAAGCTTGATGGAGAGCTAAACTATGGCACCCCATACCACCCGAAAAAAAGGTTGTTGCTTATCCCTTTTAAAGTTGTCAAGTAGGAAACTGTCCCCACATCATTGAGCCTTACCCCTCTTTCCCCCCTTTATTTTATTTTTGGACTATAAGTCAAAGCATTCCTAGGATATCCTCAGGAATAAAATCGAAAACTCGTGAATGATGACTGATGCAATCACATGCAATCTACCACCCACCTCACCCCTATCAAGACTACGTGATATGATGGTTGCCGTCAGAGGTAAAATCCTGGTACACGACCAGTGTAACCAAACGCCCCCTTCCCAATACAACAATATTATAAGAGAATTTTCTTCGAAATTAACTCACCAAACACACACATAGCTCTACGTAGACCGAGTCTCACAAATGCAGGAAAGCTCCATTGCACCTCGACACTAGGATATTTTTATTCAGAAGAGGGAATCACACTGGGCCACCTGCTTGTTCATAGTTGAATGCAGAACAACAAGATCATCACTCAAGGGAGACCACCGTAGACACTACACTGCCTATCCTGCCACGCTCCTACACAGGGGCATTTTTTTTTAGTTTTTAGAATTTTGTTTCAGTACTTTGCTTCCCTATTGTATTATTTTCCTTTCCTTGTAACAAAAGTAGTAAAAGTAGTAAAAAAAATAAAAATATTTCTTCTATCACCAAACCCGGTTTGAGATACCTCCCCCCTTGAAAATTGGCAAGGGGGAAAATAAAATTACTAATGACTTTGTTCTCATGTCCAGATATAAACAACCTTCAATTGCTATGGGGCCAACTCGAAAGCATCCAAGTCCTAATAACAGATGATGGCACTTAACCAGAAATCTAAGGAGTGGAAGGTAAAAGAAAAGAGTGAAAAGAGTTACGCCTAAACTAAAAATCTCTCTCTCTCTCTCTCTCTCTTTATATATATATATAAAAGTTTTTACATAAATCACTGGGGGCATATCCCCTGTATATACAAAGAATGAACAGAAAATGCCCTACTCCCTCCGCTGGCGCTGGGATGGCCGACCGTTGTCTCCGGTATCATCAACTCGTGGATCAGCAGTCTGATCCATCGAGAACTCAATCGAAGCCTCCATAGTCGGTGGACATATACTAGGAGGGGAGGGTCCAACAATGGAGCCTCCCTTGCTTGCCTGACTGGCAGTCTGCTTGGACTGCGAGCGTGAAGGAACCTCAGACATCACAACACGAAAGATAGAGTCCTCGTGAGCATAGTCCCTAACATGCTCGCAAGTCGTACGATGAGGACGGCCAGCCAAGGAGCCCGTACCCACCGACTCTGACTTAGCCAAATGACCGACCATCCCATGGATCCCTCGATCCCTCCTCTCTAGTTGATACCGTAGCTACTCTATCATCGCATGCATCTAAGCCCGAACCATCTGGCGAATAGTCTCTAGCTCGATCGTATGAGCCACCTGGCAGATGATCATGTCAATAAGCGCCCCCACACCGACCAGCTCCGGGTCACCCGTAAGGGCCTGTTGCCTCGCCTCCGGGATGACACATGCACACTCAACCTCCAAGAGAGACTCCACAAGCTGATGAACCTACATAAGAACACAAAACTTAGAAATGCATATACCAACGGGATAAGATCGACGAGAAAGCCGAAGAAAAGGAAGAGTAACCACATACCAGATCGGTCCGCTCTCGAAGAAGGTTCTCGACTGCCACAGAAGTCACTAGATTCGCAACGGGCATAGGCTGAGGAGGAGGAACCACTGCAGGCTGCTACAACACAAGCAAAAATGCATCAGAAAAGGCATGTACATAAAAATTGAGAATAAAATGACACTAATCCCAACATACCTGAACGGGAGGAGGAGCCTTAGGAGCAGAGTCAGGGATCACCTGTGCAAGATAAAACACAACAAACACAAACATCTCAGATAAATTGACAAACTGAACAATGCACACATATAAGCTAAAACACACATTATACCTGACTCTCTTGGTGTAATGAGGCAGCTGTAGCCTCCCTCATATGGAGATCCTCGGCCACCTGACCCTGAACACATTCAAACACCATGTTGTGACGAAACATTGAACAAGATAAGACAAACTAAATGAAATACTCACCCAACGGTCCAACTTGCCATGGAGGTGGGTCATCTCTGGGTCCTCATGACTGGAGGATGCCACCAATGTCGGGTCAAAGGTTGAAACAGACACCCCGACGGCGGTGAGCTCTGCCCTCTGCGAACATAATGAACAATAAACACATCAGATACACCAGAACACTAATGATAAACTAAACACCAAACACATACCAACCGCTCAATCTCAGAACGCATACTAGCAT
This sequence comes from Chloranthus sessilifolius, assembly GCA_021018995.1. Taxonomy (NCBI): domain Eukaryota; kingdom Viridiplantae; phylum Streptophyta; class Magnoliopsida; order Chloranthales; family Chloranthaceae; genus Chloranthus; species Chloranthus sessilifolius. The sequence goes on from CM037595.1 coordinate 24,791,330, forward strand.
GCACCTCCCGAGTGGCCACCTGCTCACCCCGGAGTAGCTCGACATACTACGTCTGGCGAGCTCTCTCGGCCTTTGACGCATCCTGAAACCAAGGCAAACATGTCAACCCAACTAAAACAAAGTAGACAGGCTAAAACAGAATGAATAAAATCATGACTCACCAAAGCTCATCGAGACTCTGCCAATTGAGCCCTCAACTGATCCTCTGTCATCCTAGCCTCAACTATCGAAGCTGTAAAAGATCGCAGCATCTCCTCTTCAGAACGAGGAGCTGATAAGTAGTGAAAAATACCATTTTTTACCCCTAAACATGAGCCTTGAAAGACCCTTGAGAGGACTAAATAAGTGCTTTAGTGTTCATATTGCAGCTAACCAAAAAGATAGGTCCAAATCTGAAAACCATCCTAAAATGATCAAAAAGCTGACAACGCATGTCAAACTCAAAGAGGGAGTGAAGAAATAGCCTCAGCAATGGCTAAAAAGGTCCTAAAAGAGCAAGAAAAGACCTGAAGAAGAAGAAGGATCCATTCGCAAAGAAGAATGGAAGCTAAAAGTTCAATTCGCAAAGAACATCTACTATTCGCAAAGAACTTTGAACTTTGCGAAAAGAAGAAGAGAAGTCCTTCTTGAAAAGACCTCTGAAGCCAAAATGCTTTGCGAAAGAAGAGAAGTCCTTTGCGAAAAGATCTCCTGAAGCCAAAGTCCTTTGCGAAAAAGATCTCCAAGCCAAAATGCTTTGCGAAAAGAGATTCGGAGCCAAAATGCTTTGCGAAGAGAGATTCGAGCCAAACTACTTCTTGAAAAAGCCCTTAAACTATGCGAAATGGCATTCTGGGATTTGCGCCGTCCAAGGGTATTTCAGAAACTTTGCACGCGCTACCAATGCGTTTTAAAACCCAAGGACATTCCGGAAGATTCTCGAGCACGAACCAAAGGCATATTCCACCCCATGTGAACACCCAAAGATGAAATTACTGGCGGAACTTCTAGAAGCTCAAACAGATTTTTGAATTACATAATGTAATTGATGCCTCTGCTTTCGATTGGCTAAACCAGATCAAGCATTTCGATTGTAACAGATCCGGATCTTGGTGCTCGACTCCTATTGGTTGATACAGATCTATCCAATTTCGATTGGTTGATACACATCTGAGGCTTAGGAAAACTATAAATAGACGAACCATTTGCCCAATTTGGGTATCCAGATTTTAGAGTTTTCATCTCTGCTTCCCCATTCCGGTCCGTAAAGCTCATCCGATTCCCCGTAATCCCTTCTTGTATTTTACCTTTGAGAGCCATTGCGAGTGATTTGTACTTCCAAGTTCGGATTCAAGATCAGAACTGAGGGCTCTTCGAGAAGCTCATCGTAAAGTCCGAGGGCTCTCTAAGAAGCCGTGCTCTGTAATTGTAACGTTGGATTTTAAAAGGTTGTAATTTGTGTCTTCTCCATTGGAGTCATGTCGAGGGTTACGAATGTTCACCTTAGTGCATTAGACTTCTTTAGATTCACTCATCCGCATCCAACTTCCCTTAATTCATCATCCTATGCGAATTAGCGTTGGTAACCTAATTCAAGCAAAGACATTCTGATGTTCATGTTGAAATAAAGAATAGGCCACTAGGCGATGATCCGTGACAAATCACACCATAAGTCTAAACCTATTCCTTAATTCGATTTATTTCTCTTACATCTGTCTTTGGTAGCCGGATGAAGATTGAATCTGCTGTTGAACTCTGATTCTCCATTAAAATTCAAAGGCTAAAATACATGAAGCTATTATTTACGCATTTGTCTTATTTTAAACACCTCCACAACTCGGATCCGGATCACGTAGTTAGTTCTTTTCTTTATTTGCTTTTAGTTAAACGTGACAAAACCCAACACTCTCTTTTATCTATTCTTTATTTTAGATAATTATAGAGCGATCCGTAGCAGATCGAGGTTTATCTCTCATTTTAGACAAACTTCTCGTGGACGATCTTGAAATACTTACTTTTAAAACTTGCTACAATGATCTTGCAGCCGGTGTTAGCCCTAATGTCTTGATATCCCTTTCATAAGTTAACATCCATATAATTTAGCATTCTTTAATTCTTTAATTTTTGCACACATTTTTGGCACACTTGGAGCGACAACAAGTTTTTGGCGCCCGTTCGGGAAGTTTGTTCTAAAATAGGTAGACCTAAGTTTTTTATTTTGTAGATTTGATTTTTATTTTATTTTTTTTTCTTTAAACCTGCACTTTGCATTCCAAGTGCTTGATTAAATGTCTCTGACAGTTTTTGTATAGAAAACTGCTTTTTCTGCGTGAAATTTTTTTTTTTTTTCGAGTTTTTATTCTTTTGCCTTCTAGTTATTTGAATAAATCTGCGCCACTCTTTTGTCTTTTGTCAAATTTGGGCGTGCTGAGTTTTCTTTTATTTTTGTCAATACTTGAATAAGGTATCTTTGCAGCTTTTGGATGTTTGCAGATCCGGAGTACCATTCAACAAGGAGCATTCTGGACCAAAGTCGAGCAGATCTGCTTGAGTTTGCATCCTTCTCCTTTGCATTCATTTTCTATTTTAAATTCTTGAGAACCAGTGATTCTTTGTGTTTAATGTTTGTTTTGATTATAATTTCTCTTTTTAGGCATCTTGATTTTTTTTACAAAACCAAATACAAAATAAAAGAAGTGAAAACACAAATAGAAAATCTACGAGTTGTTTCTCATTATTTTCAAGAAGAGTAAATAAGGGCTCTTGTTGAGCCCGGGTGATCCAAAACAAGTAAAAAACAATTTGGATAGCAATATGGTCATTGATTTACATCGAAAATTCAAAAAATGAAAATGTAAAAAATAACAAAATTGTTGAAAAAGAGGAGGAGGAGAAATTTGTTCCTCACCTCCCATTTCCCCATGCAATGAAGTCAGTTTCCCCTTTTGACAAAGAAAACACAAAATTGAGGAAATGATGGAGACATTCAAGCAAGTTAAATTAATCTACCTCTGCTGATGCAATCAAACAGTCCCTCGCTATGCAAAATTTCTCAAAGAGGTGTGCACCCACAAAAGGCAATCTAGGATACATTTATCCAAGAAGGCCTTTGTGGAGAAAATCAACCAAGTGCTATCAATTGCAACACCACCTAAGATGCAAGACCTGGAATCCCCACAATCCCTGCATCATTGGGGAGCACACCATTGAGAAAGCCTTGCTAGATCTGGGTGCTAGTGTCAACTCGCCTGCTTATGAGAAGCTAGGTTTGGGAGAATTGAAACCCACTCAAGTGGTGTTACATAGTCGACAGATCCGAAAGGAAACCTATGGGGTTGATTGAAGATGTTTTGGTAGGAGTAGACAAGTTTTTCTACCTGGCGACTTTTTGGTGTTGGACATGGAACCAACCAAAAGTACCACTTGCCATCCCTGTCATTATGGGAAGACCATTCACAGCTACGACTAATGCATGCATTCAATGCAGTCCGGCATCATGGAGGTGTCTTTTGGAAATATGAAAGTTAAATTGAATGTATAATGTCTATTACTCAACCTCAATTCTCTGAGGAATGTTTCCATGTTGACATCATTGATGAGTGGTGGAGGAGTCTTTACAAACATTTCGCAAGGTAAAGACTCCACCATCTATTCTAATCCTCTCGCGCTTTTCTCTTGTCGAAATCAAAGGTGTAGATCATACCGCCGATCTTTTCAGAGCAAAGAAACTCACACAGAGGAAACCCTCGATCATGTAGAATCGCTTCTACTCTTATTCTTTCTGTGATTCTTTGGTACTTAAGCTACATTTGAGGCCATTTTAAATATGGGAAAACCGAGAAATCTCTTCGCCATGTTCCCTAAATCTTCCAAGAAGACAGCCAAAACACCCCAAAGCCAAAGGCAAAGCCAAGAAGTCTGCAAGAGAAAACTTTCAATGGACAAAGCAGATAGGGTTGAAAAAAAAAAAAAAAATACGCCATGAGGAGCCCACCTCGCCGCCTCGAGCCCAGTAGTCTGTCCCCATTACCCATTCCTTTGGTTTTGCCTAACCCATTCATTGATGCCCGAGCTCATACCGAGCTATTGGTGGATGAAACTTTTTTCCTCCAAACCGATTATGCTATCTTTAAGATATCTCGTGGAGGCTTCCTCGGCACCATCCTCACTCCATTACACGAGAAAATTTACCCAAGGATGACAAAGGTCGTGGTATCGAACCTCACCACAGTCACAGAGGAACATCTTGATGTGCCAACCCTAGTTATTTTATAGACAACCGTGACTTAATCAGGATCGCCGAGGACATTGGACATGCCCTAGGGATACCTTTTCAATTTAATCTGATGGACCCTTGATCGCTCTGAAGTTGCCTCTTTCAGAGATATGGCTGCCCATTTGACACAGGCATGGTGGGTTACGGGCAATCAATAGTGAGAAGAGATCCGCCCTGCAATATCTCTTGATGGATTCCATACTCCGAGAGAGTTTTTATGTTCTGGGCACACCAAGAGAGGCGAACCCCATCTTGAAGCCCTCTTTCACTTCTCTAAGGGCAATTCTTCAATGCCCCCATGCCGATCCCGAAAGCAATGGTCGATGTGAGTGCCAAGGTAAAAAGGAATGTAAGATTGCTGGCCTCCCCTTTGGAAGACTCATTCTGACCCTCGTAAGAGCCAAGTTTGACATTGATAGGAAGAGCCCTTTGAGGTACTCACTCCTCACAACTTTGGCAAGAAAGCTCGACCACAAGTCGCCATGTTAAGAAGAATGAGGAAGTAGGAGAATCACCACCCCCTACCGGTTTACAAGCCCAATTACATCAATTGTCTCTTTCTTATTTTCTTATTTTCGCTTTTATTCTATTGCAATTTTTTTCTCATATAAGTCATTTTCAACCACTGCTTTTTGTTCTCCCCTATTTAAAAACTTACAACCCCTCCCCTACTCCCTTTCCTTTTTTCCTTTTATTTTCTATCCAAATTTCGATGTGCTTGCAGAATCGTCTCCAGATTATTGTTGTTTCTTTGTCTTCCCTAATAATTGTCCACCACCTTTGAACCAAAGTGAGGACACTTCCCCATAGGTTTGGGGTGTGGCGGACAAGTCTGCCTAGGAATAGTTAACATAAGGCGTGAGAATCACCTAAGTAATTAGGAAATGTATTAATTTACTTAAGAATCATGACAACTAGAAAATTTAAAATTCCTTTGCCAAATTTAGACATTCTAAACCTTGCGATATTCTACATTTCCATGATGATTACACCATAAAAACATCTTGGTATCAAAGACGTAGTAAGTCAAAAGGAAGAGAAAAGGTAAAGATATACTTAAAAGCTCAAGGAAAACCATAACCGGTGAGAATTGAGCCCATATATTTTCCATCTCATTGAAGAGTGGTAGGCAATTTTTTCTCGATTCAAAGGATTGGCCGAGGCATTAGATCCACTAGAAGTTAGGAAACTCCAAATTAAAACAAGTAACGACTCATGAAATCGAGGAAAGATCAAGGCCTTCTTTAGACACTTGAACCTACAGAACCAACCAAGAAAATCTGCCCCTGTTTGTACCCCATTTGAGTAGTAAATCCTACAATTCTTCATCAAAAATACTCAAAAGTACTTGCACCTGAACCTATGGAACCAATTCAGCCTTCCCTCACTCCGAGAATTCGTGGAGGTAAAGGAGAAAGAATCAAGATGGACCATTTCGGCAACATCAAGAAAATGAAGAGAAAATACCTCAAAACAATATATGGTGACTGAGAAAAGAAGAGACAAACAATGTGAAAAGTTGCAAGCAAAAGGCAAAAAGGGACCTTATGTTGAAAAATGCAAGATCAAAGAAAGAACTGATCACCGTGAATGTGAGAATCTCGAAAAGAAGAAGAAAGAAGCTAAACTCAAAAGGTGGAGTCATGAACCATCTCCCCGCACTTCCCGAGTTCTCAAATTCAAACCTCTGCTCAAATTGCCTTTCCTTGAAACTTCACTCCATAAGCCATACAAACAAACCTAGATTAAAAGCCCTTGTGATCCAAAGTTGAGTGAGTACATCATGTGGAGATGAGAAGTGACCCAATCTATGGTGAGGAGATGTCAATGATGCCATTGCCTAAGAATCATGCCTATGCTCATGCTTACAGATCCGGCTTGGGAGATGTAATCGCTCTTGAGCTTGAGTGAAAATGAACCCCTCAACAAAAACAACGATGAGAGTATACCGTGAGTATTTGGGTTGGAACTTGAGCACCTTAAGTATGACTTATAACCTAATTTTTATCCATAGGATGAGCTTCTCTTTGGCACATTTGTATGATTTTCTATGACTGATTGGAAATATTGAAACATTCATGAGGTTTATAAATGTTTAAATTCTGTGCAAACAATAATCAAATTTTTCTGTTTCATCATTGATTCAAGAGTAACTAACCTCCTTGATTGCTCATTTGATAATATTGCACCGATGTTAACTGCTTCATGGAGAAGTTTGTGGGTACCTTCACCGAAAACCCTCAGAGACTTCACTCCTCCTCTAGGGATCACCTAGGGTTTAAAAGGCTTGTTGCATATGCTAAATGCACTGTGCTTCCTACAAAAGTGGCTCTTTACTTTGTTTTTATGTTTCTTTGCTCGAGGACTAGCAAAGCTTAGGTTTGGGGTGTGATAAGTAGTGAAAAATACCATTTTTTACCCCTAAACATGAGCCTTGAAAGACCCTTGAGGGGACTAAATAAGTGCATTAGTGTTCATATTGCAGCTAACCAAAAAGACAGGTCCAAATCCGAAAACCATCCTACAATGATCAAAAAGTCGACAACGCATGTCAAACTCAAAGAGGAGTGAAGAAATAGCCTCGAATGGCTAAAAAGGTCCTAAAGAGCAAGAAAAGACACGAAGAAGAAGAAGGATCCATTCATAAGAAGAATGGAAGCTAAAAGTTCAATTCAAAGAACATCTACTATTCTCAAAGAACTTTGAACTTTGCGAAAAGAAGAGAAGTCCTTTTGAAAAGACCTCCAAGCCAAAATGCTTTGCGAGAAGAAGAGAAGACCTTTGCGAAAAGATCCCCTGAAGCCAAAGTCCTTAGCGAAAAGATCTCCAGAAGCCAAAATGCTCTGCGAAAAGAGATACTGGAGCCAAAATGCTCTGCGAAGAGAGATCCTGGAGCCAAACTACTTTTGAAAAAGCCCTTAAACTATGCGAAATGGCATTCTGGGATTTCGGCTCATCCGAAGGGTATTTCAGAAACTTTGCACGCGCCCCAATGCGTTTTAAAACCCAAGGACATTCCAAAGATTCGAGACGAACCAAAGGCATATTCCACCCCATGTGAACACCCAAAGATGAAATTACTTGGGAATTTCTAGAAGCTCAAACAGATTTTGAATTACATAATGTAATTGATGCCTCTGCTTCTGATTGGTGAACCGGATCAAGCATTTCGATTGGCGAGCAGATCTCGATCCCGGTGCTCGACTCCTATTGGTTGATACAGATCTATCCAATTCGATTGGTTGATACACATCTGAAATGGCTTAGGGAAAACTATAAATAGACGAACCATTTGCCCAATTTGGGTATCCAGTTTTAGAGTTTTCATCTCTGCTTTCCCCATTCCGGCCGAAGCTCATCCGATTCCCTGTAATCCCTTCTTGTATTTTACCTTTGAGAGCCATTGCGGTGATTTGTACTTCCAAGTTCGGATTCAAGATCAGAATCAGGGCTCTCTTCGAGAAGCTCGATCGTAAGTCCGAGGGCTCTCTAAGAAGCCGTGCTCTATAATTGTAACGTTGGATTTTAAAAAGTTGTCAGAATTTGTGTCTTCTCCATTGGAGTCATGTCGAGGGTTCAATGTTCACCTTAGTGCATTAGACTTCTTTAGATTCACTCATCCGCATCCAACTTCCCTTAATTCATCATCCTGCGAATTAGCGTTGGTAACCTAATTCAAGCGACATTTACGATGATGTTCATGTTCAAATAAAGAATAGGCCACGCTAGTCGATGATGTGACAAATCATGCCCATAAGTCTAAACCTATTCCTTAATTCGGATTTATTTCTCTTACATCTGTGGGTAGCGGATGAAGATTGAATGCTTTCTGTTGAACTCTGATTCTCCATTAAAATTCAAAGGCTAAAATACATGAAGCTATTATTTCTGCATTTGTCTTATTTTAAACACCTCCACAACTCGGATCTGGATCACGTAGTTAGTTCTTTTCTTTATTTGCTTTTAGTTAAACGTGACAAAACCCAACACTCTCTTTTATCTATTCTTTATTTTAGATAATTATAGAGCCAGATCTGGTAGCACAGATCTGGAGGTTTATCTCTCATTTTAGACAAACTTCTCTGTGGACGATCTTGAAATACTTACTTTTAAAACTTGCTACAATTGGCCCTGATCTTGCAGGCCAGTGTTAGCCCCAATGTGCTGATATCCCTTTCATAAGTTAACATCCATATAATTTAGCATTCTTTAATTCTTTAATTTTTTGCACACATTTTTGGCACACTTGGAGCGACAACAGGAGCACACCCCATTTGCTCCATCGCCCTGTGAAGGGCATCCATCACTCTGTGAGCGCCAGGACTGAGATGACCATGCTCCAACGTGGGTAACCTCTCCCGCAGTGTCGAGGTAGACTCAGGGCTACAAACATCGAAAGAGCCACTCTCTTGGAAAGGACACGTAAAGAGCCGACCACTGCCGAGCTCCTGGAACCATCTCACGAACTCTCGGGCATCCGCCTCATCGCGTACCCTTGCCACCCTTGTCCCCCTGGCTCTAAAATCATCGATCTGAGCCCTCATCATCGACGTAAAGTCTCGTCTAGGGGGACCAGTCATCCTCTTCGCCACACAGTGACGAATCTCCAAAGGGACTCCTTGAGGGAGCCCCAATTGCCGTGCTACGCAAGACAGGTGTGCAAACACCCAATTTTGCCCTCTCGGAGCATACAAACCTATTCGGTCAACCTTTGACCTTGCCCATGATCTCTGAAAAAGGACTGACCTCCAAAGACTTTAAAACCATGATACGGGGACTATATACCGAAATAATAGTATATGGTCGAAGCACAGGCTGAAACAATAACTCTGTGGCTCGGACTTGACTTAGCTCGGGAAGATCCTAAATTACGTGCCCTCACCAGCGTGCACAATTCAATTGCACTCCCCATAACTGGCATGCAATTGGTCCCACTTTGACCAGGCACGTTCTTCTCGCGGACCGCCCTAGGAGTGGATTACGCGCCCCACACATCGCGCGTAATCAGATTGCCCCACCATCAATGCTCAATTGGTCCAATTTAAACCGAAACTCCACCTTTCATAGATCGCTTTGAGACCCAATTACGCGCCCTTATTAGCACGCACAATCGATTGCGTGCCCCACCACCAGCGCGCAATTGGTCCCCAGTTGAACCTGGCCTTTAATTCCCAAGACCGCTTGAGTTCCTCGATTAAGCACCCTACATCATGCGCTTAATTGGATTGTGCGCGCCACATGGAGAGCATAATTAGTTCCAAGCGAGTTGGAACTAGGACACCCGACTGAGTCAGTCAGCCGATCACTACTGAGTCGGCCATCGACTCAAAGTGTATTACACGTGCCGGACAGGGTGCGTAATTCAATTACACGCACTATACAGGGCATGCAATTGGATTTCACCGACTAATTACACACCTCCCACAGGGCGCGTAATTACCCGTACACCTATAAATAAACCCCCTTACCTCATCCCAAAAGGGAAATTTTTTACATACAATTAACAATCCGATTATTCAAGTTTGGAGTTCCTTGTCTTCCAACTTAGGATTTCGAGATTCCTCTCTGCAGTGCTTAGCTTTAGGTAATTTCTTCTTTTAGTTATAGTTTTTTTTAATTTCTAGTTCTAATTCTAGGTCCTAGTTCGTAAGTTCTTAATTTCTAGATTCTAGATCTTAGGCTCTAATTTTAGTTCTTATTTCTAGGTTCTAGTTCTTAAGTTCTAACTTTTAGTTCTTAATTTCTAGATCTTAGGTTCTTAATTCTTAGTTTTAAATTCCTAGGTCTTAATTTTAAGTTCTTAGTACTTAATTTCTGGTTCTATTCCTTAACCAATTCTTAATTTAATCCTTGAATCCCAGTTTTAGCTCGTAATTTCTAGTTTTAGATTTAGGTTATAGTTCCTAATTCCCAATTTCTAGTTTTTAAGTTCTAGCTCTTAATCTCTTAATTTCTAGATCTTAGACTCTAATTATTATTCTTAATTTCTAAATTCAAGTCCTTAGCTCTTACTTCTAGGTTCTAGTTCTTAAGTTCTAATTCTTAGTTCTTAATTCTAGATCTTAGTTTTTCAATTCTCTAGCTCTTAATTCTAGTTTAAAAAAAAAAAAACTCTAATCCTTAATTTTAGCTCTTAATCTTTACTCCTAGTTCTAGATCGTAGTTCTAGTTCATAAGTTTAGTTCTCGTTCTTAATTTAATTTTAATCTTCAGTTCTGAATTTAACTTTTAAACTCATAATTTCGATCTTCAAATCTCCCATTTTAAAACTTAAATTTAGTTTTTCAATCTTTACTACTTTTAAAACAATCCTTAGCCAACCGATTTGCCCAAGGGAGCTTACGGAGGATACCCGGGAACGGGGCCGATCCTCCTTAGCATAACGGCCACAACCCCTTTTTTCTAGACTTCTAATAGAATTAGGATATTTGCATTAATTAAACTTTTAGTAGGATTAAAAGAGTAGATTAATTAGATCCCTACTAGCATCAAGAGACTAGGTTAATTAAAATTATAAGAGTATTAGGAAATTAATCAGAGTTAAAATACAATTAGGAAACCAAATCAATCAGACTCCTAGTAGGATTAGGAAAACCAGAGTGATTAGACTTAGAGCAGGATTAGGAAAATTAGATAAACTAAACCTCCAGGCGGCCAAGTGTTGCTGACGTCGGCCGACCGAAGATTCAGTAAAGAAAACAACCCACCCCTAAAAAAGCGTGATCAATGACGTGATGCAATGTTGATAAACATTTGTAGCTAGCAATCGCATCGAACTAGGTATTTTCCTCCTAGAATTTACCTTTTATCTTTTTCAATTAATATTAATACACCACCTTTGCCAGAGTCCACTTGGACCAAATTGGGCCACTTATTCTGGGGACTGAAAGGAACCCAGTAAAAGTGTACGCCAACAGACTCACGATCATAGTGAGACCTCTTGCCGCCAAAGTCACCCTTGTTTAGTTAGGTTTTCTTTTACTACATATATAGTTTTATTTCTTTTTTCGCTCTACTTCTTTCCCACTCGTGCTATCGAAAATTTCTCGAGAGTACATGAACATCCATCGGAGACTCAAGAATACAAAGGATAAAGCTCGGTAACCCACCATTATGGGGATCCCACAACAACCCCATATACGACGAGGATTTGTCCGACAGCTCCACTCAATTCCACCCGGAAATCAACATGATCGGTGGTGTGGAACCTCCTTTCACCCCTCCAAGCATGAGTAACAACAACGGAAGCAGAGTCGGCCAAAACTTCACAGCCTGACAACTTGTAGAACTCAGTGTACAGAAGCTACAAAGGGGAGGAGAAGAGGCCAATGAATTGCTTCAAGGTCTAACCACAACATATGAAACCATCAAGGAACGCCGAGACGTAGAGGAATGAGAACAACAAAGGGAAGAGAAACCATCGCCTACTCCAAGCACAATATCTCTGCATGTGTCGCCACCGAGACACATGCTTCGCACACTCCTCAGCAACAATCAGCAGGAAAGGGTTCATCCCCAGACGATCAAACAAGATGCCACTATAAGAGTAGAGGATCTTCCTAAGATACTCGACGAGTAAATGGCTAAGAGAGAGCACCCCGGTTGCTTATTCGTATTTGATAAGTTTTGTCAGGATCTTCAATTCAGCTTACTCGCAGGATTCAAGCCACCTAAATTCAATAAGTACAATGGTCGGGAAACCCAAATCACCATTTGGTGCTCTTCTGTAATAATTGCTGACCCATTTGCGATAATCAAGGGCTCATGTTACATTACTTCCAGAGGTCATTAGAAGGGGAAGCACTCGATTGGTTCATCGGACTCTCACTTCACAAGATCGACACGTTCGACCATTTGGCTGAACAAATTTTGGACCAATATAAGCATATGATATAAGAAGCGACTAGTCTCAGGGACTTGATGATGACAAACCAAGAGCCTGAAGAAGACTTTACGAATTTTGTAGCACGCTGAAGGAAGCTTGTGGCCCGCATTGGAATCCAGATGAAAGAAAAGGATGCTATCGACATCATCATAGATAATGTCAAAGAGCCTCTCTGAAGCGCTCTTATTATAAGCGATTGCCTGAACTTCACTACCCTTCACTTGCGTGCTAGCTGCATCCAACGACATATAAAGAGGGGAGACCTCGCTTTTCAATAGTAACATCGAAAGTCGCCGCTTTCAGTGACTCAAAGCTGAGAATTAACAAGAAAGCCTCTGGCTCTAAGCAGGTCAACATGGTTGCCAACCAGGGTCAAAGCTCTGAAAATAGAAATAACCAATCGAGGAATTTCGATCAAGGTCAATACCAGAACAAGAATCAACAGTGGTACCCCAATCAGAATTAGAATTAGTACCAAAATTGAAACCAATACTCTAACCATAATACCCATCAAAACTAGAATGCTGCTCGAAATCAGCTGGTCAATACCCAGAATTATAACAATGTACCCCCACCTCAGAATTTCAATCAGCATACCCGAGGCCCTTACCAACCTAAACGTGATCACTATCCCTCATTACCTGACGCCATCACCAACATATTTTGCCTTCTTAGTGATCAAAATTTCATCCGATTCCCACTGGAATGGCCACGGCCTTGGCCCGCCAACCTTGACTATAGCAAGTTCTACGCTTTTCATCGGTACACGGGACATAATTTAGAAGCCTGCAGGGTTTTACGGGATATGATTTATGACATGAATGATAGAAACTAGATTGATAGGGAATCCCTCTGAAATTCCAGCCAAAACAATAATCAACCCCCACAAAACTTAGGGATTATCAATAATCCCATGCCCAATCACAACCAAGGACCAGTCGCCCTTATCACTACAGTTGATCTCCCAAGCCGATCCATTTTTCCACCTTCTACCCTCATCACCCGTATCAGTCCTCCAAACACTTCAGCCTATCCAGGTGATTCCTCGAGGACTCCCATCATTCGCCAACATCCCTCATCCTTGATCACCCGAATTACTCCCCCAAACCCTCCGCCTTTCCCAACCTTCACTCGAATTCGAGTCCAATCCTTCAGAGCTCAAAGACCAAACCTCCGACCCGCGGAATCCTCTACACCCCCAAATTTTGATAAAGCTCCACCACCGCTTCTCCTATGTGACTCTGAGCCTGAGAATGAAGACAATTTCCTTCAAACAGCGGTGCAAATCGTGGCATGGGTAGGCAGCCTCACCCAAAACACTTCAGGTTGAGAGCATGAGACCATGGTGGAACATTAACCAGATGCAAAGATAGATCAATAAAAGAAAGAATCAGGCAAGGAGGAGGCGCTGATGTCCACCTTCTTAGAAGAGGAGGACTACACCCAGTATCTCCCACCATGGAACGACATAGCTCCGCTGCATATCCCTTCTTCAAACTTCACTCTGTTCATGACAAGCATTGCAATGAGTTCGTCAATGTCAGTCATAGCAGGGCTCCAGGGTCAATGACCAACATGCCCGGTCCTCAAATCAGGGACCAATTACCCACAGCCACCATTCCCCTGGGAGAAGCAAAACGTCAGTGCTCAGCCATCAGATAGAATAACACGGGAATTAGGATGGAACTTACCTCCCCCACCGCATGTAATCCCTCTGCCTCTAGTTCCAAAATCGGTGCCTCAACCACCTCAGTCGAATGTCAACAAAGCCCATCGACCCGACAAAGAACCAACCCTCGAGACAGGCCAGAAATACGACCTTCTTCAGCACCTTGGGAAGGTACCGGCATAGATATCAATCCTTGAGCTCATCAAGAAATTGCCAGAACACCATCGGTTGTTAATAAAGGCACTGGATGAAACACACGTCGGGGAAGATACCACCCTAGACAAGATACACAAGATTGCTTTAGTTATGGCTCAACCTTCAGCACTCACCTTCATTGAAGCCGATATGCCTAAAGAATCACTGCGCGAAAGCTCGACTCCTATATACTTGACAGTTATAATTAGAGGGCTCTCAGTTTCTCATGTGCTGGTCAATACAAGAGCATGAATTAACATCTGTCCCATAATGACACTTAAGACCCTCGAATATACCAAAAAGGACATAAGGCATTCAATCTTATCTCTCATTGCGTATGATGATTCTCGACGCTTCGTCAGAGGGACCATCAAGTTACAAGTTTGCCTCGGGCCAGTCACCAAAGATGTCACATTCCACATCTCTACCTCCTTAAGCACTTACAACTTAATACTAGGGAGAAAGTGGTTAGAATCCATGAAGGCTGTTGCATCCACGTACCACCAATGCGTCAAGTTCCCTCATGAGGATTCTATCGTCAGAATATATGCCGACGCACCTCTCAAAGAAATAGATACCGACTATGCGGAAAGCATTCCAACGACACATGACTCCATGCTAAATACTGACCACATTAAAAGGGTGGAGAATCCAAATGACACATCCATAGCAAAAATCAGCCATCACCCATTCCTCCTAACCTGCCAATAGAGATTAGCGAGAAGAGAAACTAGCCTTGATCTTGCTCGGCTGTACAACATAAACCCAACTGTGACTAAAGGCTGGGACATGATGTATCAACTAGGATACGTCCCGCATACAGGACTTGGCAAGAATAGACAAGGACGCATAAGAGCGGTCATACCGAAGAAAGTTCGCAAGCATATGGGATTAGGCTACCTATCATATAGCAAACAAGCCGACATCCTACCAACCTCACAGAAGTGGTCAGTCTACGACCATTTTGTCTATGGAACCACCAATAAGGCGGATGTGCCAAGGAGAAAGGAAGCATCCTTCACCGAACTACGAGCAATGGAGATTGAACAAATGGCTAGAGCCTTTGCTGACCTTACAAAGTTGAATTGAAGCGACGACATCGATAAACCACTGGAGGGACTCAAATCGCTATTTGATACTGAAGAACCCCCTGAGGAGCAAGGAAGGAAATTACAGAACCTGCGCCGCACGTGGAAGACTGGGAGTCAACTGACGAGGAAGACTTTCATATCATCGCTTTAGGAAATGAAGAAGAACTAGAGTCATCCCATCCTCATGAACCGAAAGGAGAGGATTGGCTCTCGATGTCAAGCGAGGAGGAAGACTATTGGACAAATCTTACTGACATAAAACATGAAGACCTCCTGAGAGTGAAATGGCTAGAAGTAAATCGCTCTCCGAATGAGAGATCCAACTCTGATGATGAATTTGACAATCGATCCCTACTTGATAATTGGTGATGCCCACGTCGCTGTCCTTACTTGGAGTTACCCTATTGCAACCTATGCATGTCCATCCTAATACAGTGCGAGAGAGTTATCCTGCACGAAATATGGCAAACAATAAGGGCAGAAGAGTCTCACATTGCCTTCATAGAAGTTAAAGAAGAATCCCCAATCTCCAAAGGCACCAAAAATACAAGTATCCTGGAAAACATTAGAAGAAGAATGGCAATCACCGTCGAGTGATGATGAAGACTACTGGATAGATCTGCTTGCACTTGAATTGGCAGACCAGTTAGGCCAAGACTTCCAAGCGCAATTAGACAAAGAAGACGATCTCGACTTCAACGACAGCAACCTTATCTCCGATAAAGAAGGATGGGAATGCCCTTGGGGATACCCCTGCATCTCTTAGCCATACCAGTCTCGCTATTGGGTATGCATACTCATCATATCGTACTATGAAGTCCAAGGGAGAGAGCTCACAAGTCCAGAAGAATATCAGTCAAACTCACCTGAGGAATAACCTTAGTGGTAAGAACACCTCCAACCCAATTCCGAGGATGAGTGTTTGGACGACTACCACCTCTTCGAGGAAGAAGTGGTTCACGTGGTAGAAGAAGAAGGCTCATCATCTAGGACATCACCATCATCACTCATTCAAAAGATCACACCACACAAGGGCTATAAAAAAATGCCAAATTTAGAACGAGTTCACATTGCCCAAAGATTCGCAAGAACGGCTTCAGCAGTCGTCCCGCTTCCCCAGTTAAAGGAAGCAACCCCGGTCGGTTCCTCTTCAGGTAACCGACCCTATACCATACCTATTATCAAAAATTAAAAAAATAGAAATCCCCAAAACCCCTAAAAATTTAGAAATAGAAAACTCAAAAAAATTAGAAAATCTCGAGAAAGTGAAGGAACCCTTCATCCCAGACTCATTCAGTGATCAACAAGGAGACTCTTCTCCTAAGGCTACGAGTAGTGGTCTCGCCAATGAAATCGAGGGAGTAATAACTGACATGATCGCACACGGTCATCATCTTATGCACAACACCAAGGAGCCCTACCTTGACTCCATTCAAAACAACCCTATCCCCTCTCCCTCACAAAGACGCGGGGCATCTTGACGAAGTAGCAAACTAGTGATCATACCTGACAAGGTACTCCACGACTTCCAGAGGAGAATGAATAGCCTCGACCTACACCTCACTAAGGATATCACGGTCATCAACTGCACCGATGAAGGATTACCACTCATAAAACTAACCTCCCAGTGTAGTGATTTTATAGTGTATGAGCATATAGTTTGATGAAGAAGGAGCACCATCCGTTGAGGAAGCACATGACTTCTAACGGGTCATAAAATGCTTCGACGAGCAAACTCAAACTGCCTCAAAACTAGTCGAAGAAATCAATTTCGACACCGAGGAGAAGCCCAAGAAGTTGTTACTCAACGCAACACTCAACCCCAAGGTACGACAACAGATCATCCAAGTCCTTCAAGATCACCTCAGCTCCTTCGCATGGTCCTACGAAGACATGCCCAGTCTAGACCCGAGCCTAGTAGAACATCATTTGGTTCTAGAACCCGATGCAAAGCTCATCAAGCAAAAACTCAGAAGGATGCACCCTCAGATAGTGCTACAAGTCAAGGAGGAAGTCAACAAGCTACATAAAGACAAATTCATTCGAGTCGTCCTCTACCCTAAATAGGTTGCAAATATGGTACCTATCTCCAAGAAGGATGGCAGAGTATGGGTATGCATCGACATTCAGAACCTCAACTGGGCATGCCCAAAAGATGACTTCGCACTCCCACACATCGACACTCTGGTCGATAACACTGCTAGGCATGAGATGTTGTCCTTCATGGATGGTTTCTCTGGACACAACCAAATTAGATTAGTAGAATCCAACGAAGAGAAGACTTCCTTCACTATGCCATGGGGAACTTATTGTTATGTCATCATGCCTTTTGGGCTCAAGAATGTAGGAGCCATGTATCGACGCGCCCTGATGGCTATCTTTCACGACATGATGCACAAGTGTGTCAAAGTCTACGTCGATGATATACTAGTGAAGTCTCAAACGTGAGCAGGACATGCTGAAGCATTACGACTGGTACTATAAAGATCCGAGAAGTATCAACTGAAGATGAATCCGAAGAAATGCGTGTTCGGAGTGACCTTCGAAAAACTACTAGGATTCATAGTTAGTAAGCGAGGAATCGAGGTCAACTCGGTAAAGGTCAAAGCCATTCTCGAGATGGCACACCCTAGCAACATTAAAGAACTACGAGGCCTGATAGGAAGCCTGTAATTCATTAGGAGATTCATCTCCCAAAACTCAAACCGATGCAACCCTTTCTACAGACTACTTAAATGAGGAGTCGAGTACATATGGGATGACTAGTGTCAGCAAGCCTTCGACAATATTAAGAAGTACAACCTTCACCTGCCAACCCCTGATACTTTACGTGTCAGCAAACGACAAGGTGATGGGAGTAATTCTTGGATAATATGATGAAGATGGCAAGAGAGAGAAGGCTTTCTACTATCTCAGCAGAACGATGGTTGAGTATGAATAGAAATACACACCGACGGAGAAGACTTGCCTGACACGTGGGCTGCAATGAAACTATGACACTACTTCTGAGCACACAAGATAATGGTACTAGCATGTATGGACCCTCTGAAGTATATATTTGAGAAGCCCGCTACATCCAAAAAGATTGCTCGATGGCATATGTGTTGGTGTGCACTTTTTTTGGGTTCCTCTCGGTTCCCGTTGAATAAGTGGCTTCCAATTTTGTCCTGATGGACTCTAGCGATGCGGTATATGTGATAAGATGGAGGTAAGTGGTAATAAAGTAAATTTACTAGGAAGGTTCCTAGTTGATTTGCGATCGCCAGCTACAGATATTTTTCGATACTGCAACACGTCAATGATCATGCGTTTAAACGGGTGTGGGTTACTTCTATACTGAATCGTCCACCTGCGAACGTTAGCAGCTGTGTCCTCTTTTTAATTAGATAGTTTTAGCTTTCTTTCAATTTCTCTTGTTGTTGTTCTGGTCGATGTTGAGAACTGGAAAATACCATTTTCCACCCCTTAATCTGGGCCTTGATAGACCCCTGAGAGAACTAAATAAGTGTTTTAAGTGTTTGTTTTACAGCTGACAATAAAGGCAGGCTTAACTATGGAAGTAGCTTAAAAATACCAAACAGATGATGACCAATCTTAATCTGGAGGAAGAAGGAGAAGGGACAACCTCATTGGATGTCAAAATGCCTAAACTAAAGAGGACAGAGGCCTGGTTTCAGCTTAGAAATAAGTTTGGAGCTATTCGAAAAGAAGAATGCACTACAGAATACTATTCGAAAAGATTCCTGATCTATTCGAAAAGAACCTGAACTTTGTGAATAGAACTAAAGCTCCAGGCTTGGTTTTTGAAGAGCATCTAATCTATTCGAAAGGAACCAAACTTGTTGATGATTTATTCGAAAAGAAGAAAACTCCTCGCGAACTGCACCAGATCTATGTGAATAAAGCTCAAGAAGTCATATTTCCCTTCGAAAAGGTCTCCAATCTGTGCGAATAGAGCTTCAGAAGTTACAGTACCTTTCGAAAAGGTCTCCAAACTATGCGAAATGGTATTCTGAAGGTTCTCAGCATCTGTAAGGGTATTTCGGTAATCTCTGCACGCGCCCCAATGCATTTAAAAATCCAAGGGCATTCTAGAAGATTCTGAGCACGAACTAGAGGCGCATTTTACCCCATGTGAACACCCAAAGATGAAATTACTTGGCGAAAACTTCTAGAAGCTCAAACAGATTTTTGAATTACATAACAGAATTGATGCCTCTGTCTCTTGATTGGCTGAACCAGATCAAGCAGTTATGATTGGCCAGAACAGATCTGGATCCCTATGCTCGACTCCTATTGGTTGATATAGATCTAACCAATTCTGATTGGTTGATGCACATCTGAGCTGGACTTGGGGAAAGCTATAAATAGACGAACTATTGGCCCAATCTGGGCATCCAAAATTTGAGTTTCATTCCTGCTGCCCCATTTCCAATTCAGATCAAGATAGCTTGTTTGAAACCTCTGTAATAGCCTAGCTTTTATTTGTAACTGAGAACTGTGAGATACTTATGTAATTCAAGTGAGAATTGTATTCAAGACTACAAATCCGAGAGCTGTTTAAGCTGTGCTCTGTAATTGTAATGGTGGATTTGAAAAGGTTGCTTTCATCAGTATGTTCTCAATCGGATTCATGTTGAGGGTTCATTGTGATCTCCTCACTCATTAGACTCCTTTAGATTTACTATTTTTAAAACAATTTCCCTTAATTCATTATCCCTGTGAGAATCTATGTTTGTAACTTGATTTCTTACAACATTTGTAGTGGTGCTTATGTTCTGAATCAAGACTTCGGATTGAAGACTATTGGATGATCTGTGTCCATGACAGTGGACAGATCATAGCCATAAGTTCAACTCAATCCTAATCCTTGAATTGGATTATTTTCTCTTACATCTGAGCTGGTAGCCAGATTAAGATTTGATACTTTCTCGACTGTGCTACACTAGTTCTCATTCTGCAATCAATTACTAATCTTAAGTCAACTGTTATTTCTCCATTCTTATTAATTTTGCATCCAATTCCCCCAACTTGGATCTGGATCACTTAGTTGTAATTTTACTTTTAGATAATTTAGTTAATGTGACAAATTCAACCTCCCATCTTATTTGCTTTGTAGATAGGATTAGAGGCCAGATCTGGTAGCTCAAATATGGAGGTTTATCATATATTTTAAATCAATTCCCTGTGGACGATCTTTTACTCACTTACATTTAAAACTTGCTACAATTGGCCCTGATCTTGCAGGCTAATTAACTTCTCTCTGTGCTGATATTTCTTTATTCTTTTTAGTTTTTCAATTTCAGTATAATTCATCATTTGCAAATCTGTCTTCAAAATACAAATAAATCATGCACACTTAGAACAACAACAGTCGATTAAGATTCTCCCTTTTTTATTTGTTAGTTATGGTTAGGTGAGCTTATTATGATGGGCTATTTTAATGTCCTGAGGCTATCAGGAGTTCAATCATGTACAATTTCTCTGTATCATTAGGGGTCCAATTAATATCAAAGTCCTGGTACTACTAAGAGTCCAATCAGTTCCAGTCTCCTACTGGTGCTAGGAGTGTATGTGCATCAGTTTCAATAATATTCCAATTAAATAGAAGAGTGTAATTATATTGCAATTATATATGAAGCAGGTATACTAATTTTATTGCAATTACAACTAAAGCAATTAAGATAATCCTACTAGAATTCTAATTTGAAGAAGACAAAAACTAATTTTACTACGACTCTGATTAAAGCAATAAATCAATTTACTAAAATAAAAATAAATTATCGAGGCAACAAAATTAACTTTTCTTTTTTTAGAATCATAGCCTATGGATTGATTATGGTAAAAATCTAACTAATGATAAATAAATTAACCTTCCTAAATTCTAGTTGAGATAATAAATTAACTGAACTAGAAGACTGAATTGAATCAAAGCAAATAATGATATGGAGGCCTATTTGATGCCATTAGTCAATTATGCTGAAATAGAAAAAAACTAATTAATTAATCAACTAATTAACCCTAAGCAATCTAAAAAAAAGGGAGGTTGGGCCCGCTATGCTAAGGAGGATTGGCCTCATTCCCGAGTACCCTCCGTAAGCTCCCGTGGGCAAATCGGATGGCTGAGATAAAAGATAGATTGATGTTCGAATAATAAAGAAAGGTATTTTGAGAATTGAATTTGGAATTATAATGAGAAATTAAAGTTATGAACCTAAATTTATATTTTTTTGGATTTTTGGTGATATAAAATATAAAATTGAATTATTAATTAAAATTTAGGATTGAATTCGGGTCTGAAATCAGAAAATCAGGCCGTATGATTTTGATTTTAAGGACTGGTTCTGAACTCTGAGAGTCCGAACCAGACATTAATGATAGGTCTGTAAATTTTGATTTTAGAGTAGAATCAGAGCATATGGTCGGTAGATCAGACCGTTAAATCAAGAACCGGTTCTAAAAATAGAGAACTAGAACCAGATATAGAGAATTTCGATCCGAAAAGGGTGCTACGGTCTAAAAATTGGAAATAGGATTGATTAATTAAACTAAGGGAAATCCTAAGTCTAAAATAAAATAAAATTCTTACCTAGGGTCGAGACTGCGGAGAGGAATCATTGAGGATCCGGGGGTTTGAATCTCAAAATCATGACTGGGTTGCTCTATGGATTCATCCTTAGAACTCTTTGGTTTCGAAACTTGCTGTCTCCTTTCTAAAAAATTGTAGCCTCTTCTTCGTGTTTGATTCGAAGAGGATGCTACGGTCTAAAAATTAGAGTCTAGTTGCGGAGAGAAATCTCGGAGTTCGAATCTTAAAATCATGACTAATCTGCTCTAGGGATTCGTTCCCGAAACTCTCTGATTTTGGAATTTACGATCTCTCCTCTATGAATTTCACAACCTCCCTCTCTCTCTTTGAGAAAAAGAAATTTTATAGGTTTTCCTTTAATTACGTGCCTGTTTAAGGGCATTTAATTGAATTATGCGCTAGTTTTCTACCGCTTAATTGCTTTGAGTCGGTCACCGACTTAGTGAGCGACGGGTTGACTTACTCAGCGAGTTTCCTAGTCTTAACAAAATTATGGCTAATTACGTGCGTGTTGGGATGTGCGTAATCCAATTAAGCATGTTACCTAAAGTGCTTAATCGAGGAAACAAAGGGGTCAAGGGTAGTAAGACTAGGTCGGGTGTAGGCCAATTGTGCGCTGGTGGTGTAGCGCTTAATCTGATCACGCGCCTATTTTCAGGCATGTAATCGAGTCTTGAAACGGTCTATGAAAGGAAGTTTGGTCTAAAAGGGGGATTGATCGCGCGCTTGTGGTTATGCGCATGATCGAATTACCCGCGGGTTTTTAAGGTGCTTAATTCGGGGTTTTTCGGGTATGGTCTCAAGAATGGAATGCAGGATTGTGGTTTCAGTCTGCATTTTGACTATATACTATTGCTTAGTATATAGCCTCCCTACGTTGGTGTCTGAGCCATAGAGCTATTGTTTCAGCCTGTGTTCAGCCATTTACTGTTGCATGGTCCCATGTCGAGGGTTAAAAAGGTCAAGGGCTGACCAAACAAATTCGTGTACTCCGAGAGGGCGAAATGGGGGTGTCTACAGATGCCCCTCTTTGACGCACTCTTGCGAAGTAAGAACACATCGAAGAAGTAGACACCCCCCCATTCGAGGTGCCTTCCCATTTCTTGGGAATTAACAAATGTGAATTGGTGATGCTGACATGAAAAGCTTGGCTTTCTTATCTATCAGCACAAGCTTTAATGGAACATCTGAAGGGCAAATGGTAGCTATCGTAAGGCACTTTCCGGGTCTGTGGGTGCATGGCGCATCCCGTCGCATGGCGCGAGCTAACAGAGGGATATGGCACGATCGAGGTATCGAGGCGCCAATCAAATGTTCATAGGGTTCAGAGACCGGTAATACCAAAAGAGATGAAGTAGTATATAATATAGAGAGCTTTTGCAAGTCATGTCAGACTGGGCGCGTCATTACTCACACCAATGCGCGTCAGGCGTTCTGTTTCCAATAGGCATTTGTAGATTCTTAGATTGAGTTTACTCATTGTTTGGCTTCCCAGGGGAATGGTTGATTTGGGCTGGTAATTGAGGTAAATTTTGTGAAATGTGCTCAATCGAATTTTACGCAGTGGCATATGCGCTTGGTTCATCTGGAGTTGGTTGTTTATTCTTTTTTTTTTGTGCATCTGAACAAGTGATTCTGCACAGTGGCATATGCGCTTGATCCAATTCTACGCGGTGGGGTACGCCCTCAATTGCGAGTTCAGAGGTTTTGGGATTTAAAGGTCAAGGCTAAGTGTAGTTGGTTGTGGTATTTAAAGAAAGGTGAGTGGGGTTTATATATTTTGTTCATTTTGTTTGTTTATTTTTTTTTGTTTCTTTTTTATTATTATTTTTTTAATTTCTTTATTGTAAGTAAGAGAAGAAAGATTTTTGAAATAAAAGGTTTTAGAATGAGTAAGGGGTTTTGAAATTTTAGAGATTTTAACTTAAGATCAATTTGGTGGTAAAACGACGAAAAACGTGGCTTTCGATACATCATTGAGCAGATCCACTGATACGGGATTTGTGGACCCGACCATTTATGTGGTTGTTAAGACGACGCTTGGCATGCCGGATACTCCATCTAACCTTCTCGATGAATACTGATGATTGTCTCTTATGGGAGGACTACAGTAATTCGCGAGTTGAGAGAGACGGGTTTTGAAAATATTTTGACTTAATCATAGATAACTATAATTTAGAAGAAATATCAAGTAGTTAAAAAATGGGGTAGTACTTACCTGGGGGTGATACTTACCTGAATTATGCAGTGAGACCTTGGGAATATTGTAGCGGTGGTACTTTGGCAGTATTGTAGCGTCGCAACGAGACTTGGTGATTGTAGCGATACCGCAATGAAACTTGAGAGGTATTGCTAAGATGTTTGCACTGTAGCTTGACAGTAGTAAAATGCGATGGGACATGGAGTAATCCCACGTCTTCTTGCCTTTCTGTTGCAGTAGCGTTTGGTAAGTTGGTGGCAAGCACTTCGGGAGGAGGTTCTTTGCTTCTGCGATGGGACATGCTCGTGCTTTCTCCTTTCTTTTAGTGTTGCCGATGTTATTTGAAATTCTTTTTGGGTAGCGCTGTCTGCATTTCCGGGAGATTTGCTTTTGGGCTTTTAGTGATGGGCCATGAGGGCATGGCTACAATTTTGCCAAGGGACTAAGCGTCGGGGTGGTATCATGTGTATTTTTGTTATCTGTAATAGGGCCAGAGGCATGGTCAATGTTTTTCCTTTTTTTTTGAGTTACGCGATGGGACAATAGCGAGTGACAATCCTTTTCTCACTCTGAATAGCCCATGGGGCTATGTGATGGGACAAAGGGAACTCTCACTTGAGAGGGGGTAAATTTCGAGAAAAATGAGGAATTAAGCGCCCAATATGAGCCGTTTGATCTAATTGCGCATCTGATTACATGCATGCAATTCAAGGTCTAAGGGAAGGGTTTATGTGCATGAATGTTAACGTGTGATTGAATTGCGCGCTATGATTCTTGCACGCGATCGAGTCACCATGTCATCAGGCAGGCGACGTTTCAGTATTGCGTGGCTATTATGATGCGTTTAATTCGATTGCGTGCCATAGCATGAGCGCGGGATCGAAAGGTCGCCCGGTCATTGTACAGGTGACCTTTCATATTAAGCATCAAATATAGGTCGTTCAAATGGATTGCGTGATGTATAGCGAGCGCGGGATCGGAAGGTCGCGCAGTCTGTGCGGGCGACGCTCTAATTGCGCGTAGAATCCCGACGCGCGTTTTGGGTTGAGCGCTACGTTTATAGCGCATGATTAAATTATGCGCATGTTCTCATGCACGTGATTAGGGTTGTACTCTATATAAGCATGGGAGCCTCATTTGTTTCTCATTCTCTGGTTTAGTCTCGAGTGTTGACTTTTTCGAGTGTTCTAGCGTTCTGAAAATCATGTTTTGGTGATATTGAGTGATCTAATCATCAGATCGGGATGGAGTTTCTTCCTATATTCATCATTTCACGAGATCTTCGTCCTAGTGTGATGTCCGAGGACAGTATTATTCTGAGAATGGGCGGTATTGGGAATGAGGGCGCTAGTCTTCACACCATTCCTTTTTAGAGAGCAGTGAAGGCAGTGTTGATGGGGCGGCGGCGGAGGAGGTGAAGTTGGCGGGAGAGTAGGTGCTGTAAATGGAGGGATTTATTATCCAACCAATCCTCTCATCTCTTCTGTCGATGGCTCGTTTAAGTTCTCCAAGTTTGGTGGCAACATCTCTGAAGCCTTCGATTGGATGTTCTGCTCCTCGTTTTGGCTCATTGTAATTTTAGTTTTCGTTTTGAGTTGTATGTTTGGTTTTAGGTTTTTGCTTTGGGTTGTAATTCAGGAGGTATGCCTTCGGCGAAACTTGTAAAACTTTAAATTATGAATAAAAAGGGGCATTTTTTATTATTATTGTTATTGTTTTTTCGTTGTCCCATTAGTTGGTTTGAATTTTTATTGATGAATTAACTAGACTTATCTGCTTTATCATAGTTTTAAGATTTGAGTTAGCTTATAGTTTTAAAGTTCGTTATATGAATAAACCTCGAATGACCCGAGGTTTATTCATTCGTCCTATTAGGTCCTACTTAGTAGGTCTATTTAATTTTATCAGGCTTGTTGGGGCATTTTTTTGTAACAAGTTAGATTTTGTTTTGTTGTTTTTTTGTTTGAGGTTTTGATCTTATTTAATGTAGTTTGTTTTGCTTGAGGTGTAATTTATTTATATTTAGTCCTTTATTGTGGCTTGAGATGTCATTTGTGTGATTTTTCATGGGTTCTAGATGGTGGTTAGATCTTTCAATCCTATTGGCCTATCTAGACTTGGGAAGTTTGTGCTTTTAGAGGGGCAAGTGTCGTGTGATTATTGGTTTATCTTGGTTGTCATGGATTGTGGTCTTTTTAGGATTCAATCAGATTGGTAGGGGATTCAAATGCGTGGCACTTGTCAATTGGTGATTCAAAGGACATAGTTTATAAATGTGTGAGTTTAAGGCTTTGGGCTTATTGTTTATTTTGGACTTTCATTTTAAGTTCATTGGTTAAAAGGTTTTTGGGGGATATCTTGTGTTTATAAGTTTGGGCATTTTTTTATTTATTAATGTCATTCTTCCCTTTTTATTTTGTATCCCGGGATTGGGAATTCGGGGTGATGTAGGGTTGGTGCTACCAATCCAACTCGAAGTGCCGCCCCATCGGGAGAAGAGATGGAGGAGAAAAAGGTGGTAGAAAAGAAACCCAAGATAAGGCAAGGTCAGAGTTCTCATGACTGATGCCTATGTTTCCTCGGTAGGCTTTGCGGATTCAGTGTTAGTTACTCCTCATTTTTTAATGTGTCCAAGGGGAGCTTCCAACAATGGATCTACAGATCCTGGGTGGCTTTCCGTGAGCAACTCTTCCTTTCCCATCGGTTTGGGGCAAGGGGAAGAGGTTATCATGGTTAGAATTCGTTCAGGGTGCTTTCCTTCTCCGAACTTCTTCGAGATTTCTAGTTTTCCGAATAAATCCGGATTCGGGCATTGCCTGAACGTGCTGATTTCAACATTCTTATTTTAAATTATATATTCAGAGGGTATGCCCTCGGTGTATGTTGTAATTATTTTATTGATTTATAAAGTGATTGTGTTTTCTATATATTTTATCTTGTTTTAGTTTGACTCTCTCGGTATTGTGTTTGACTCATGTGATGTCTATTGGGGGTTTAGTTTAATTTAGATTTATTAATGTTAGGGAGCACCAAAGGTAGTTCCCCTTTTCTTTTTTTTCTTTAGTTTAAGGGATATAGAGGTGATGGGGGGCATTTTTTTGTCATATATATTTTTGTTAGAACGTATGGAAGATGGGGGCTTCCTCTTTTTTTAGTGTAGTAGATGACTGTGAGGGAGAGGGCATTTTTTTTTTGTCGTTCGGTCTTAGTTTTAGGGCACTCCTTTTTTCTTCTTCGGGGTGCGTGTTTCTTTAAATTAGAAGTGCTTTTGGTGGTTTTACCAAGGGTGAAATTCGAGTCAGTAGTAGATTTCAGGAAGATCCTAATTTCAGATTTTGGCTTGCTGTTTTGGGCGTGAAGAATTTGTTTCTGGGCAAATTATGCACTTATATCCGGGCGCTTAAACTAATTACGCGCCACAATTTAAGCGCGCATTTCAGAAGGGCAAAGAGTTATTACATGCCAGTTCAGACGTGTTCAATTCATTTAAGCTGCTGAACCTATGCGCTAGATAAACACGACCGTTGGAATTCCCGTGCCAACATGTGAGCACTTGAAGTAATTGCGCATTTTCGGGAGTACGCGTGATCAATTGGTCAGATAGATGTGAGTGGGCGATGAACCAATTGCGCGCTCATCAGTGGGCGTTGGATCTGAATTAAGCGTTGTATGAGTGGTGCATGATTCGATTGAGCGCTCTATTTCAAGCGCACGATTTGGGTGACTTTTATAAATAGTTTAGAACTTTTCATTTTCGTCGCGCAATCCATTTCAGTCTTTGATTTTCTTGTTTCCTAGTTTCTCTGTGCTCGTTTTTCGTGTTTTCGTGATATCTTGTGATCTGATCATCCATTTTGGGTGTTATTTCTTCCATTTTCTTCAATTTTTCGAGTTCTTCGTATTAGATGGAGGGTGAGGGTGATGTTAGGCTGGAGCTCACTATTTCTGAGTTAGAGGGGATGTTGATGAGAGATGGGGGTGAGAGTTCGGGGGTGCAAGCTAGAGTTGTCGCCATAGAGGCGGATATCAGGGAGATGGTCGTGGAGGGAGTCCCTGAGGGTGACCAGATGGTGGTCAGGGAGGAGGTACCCGAGGCTGAGCCAGAGGTAGCCGAGGAGGAGGGCGAGAGAGTTGAGGGTGAGCAGGGTGAGGAGCAGCCAGGCGCTGAGCCTCAGGATCGCAGCCACTACCCGCTGGAGGATTTCTTTGCCAGAGGCAGGGTAGGTCTCCATAAGCAAGATTTCTTCCATTTTGCTAGGCATTTAGGTTATGACATAGGCTCATTAGGATTTATAAACCCTTCTATTTTACGTCAAACTTGCATTAATCATTGGTCGTGCTTACTTGTGTATTAGGATGGCGTCTAGGGATAGGTTGTATGTTCTGTTCAGTTGTTCTTATCATATTTTGTGTGTTCATTGTGAGTTGTTATTATGTGGTTTGGGCACATTTCACTTGCTTTGAGCTCTGAATTTATTTATCTTTCGTCATAGGTATGTGTTAGTCTTACTGTCATTATTTGCGTTTCGTTCAATAGGAGCCCCCGCAGCTGGCTATCAGTACGACATGGACCGAGTCTCATACTTGGTATCGTGCCCTACCGGAGTTTCAGCGGGAGCGGTTGGTATCTTTCGGGTTGGGACGATTCTGGAGTTGGAGCCCTTTCATGTCGACCGGGGCTTGATCGTGGTGGTTATAGAGAGGTGGAGCGAAAGGCATTAGGCGCTTCTCTTCCCAGTCGGTATGATGCCGCCGACCCCTAAGGATTGGGTCTGCATTACTGGTCTTCATTTTGAGGGTGAGCCGATCACGGGGCAGATGGTGGGGAGTTATTTAGAGGTATGTGAGGAGATCCTGGGTGTGCCTTATAGGTCGAGTGTATCGGGGCCAGGTGTTGTTCAGGTCACTTGGTTCTTTGATACATTTGCGAGTGGGTTCACTCCTCCGAGGCGTCATTCGGAGGCAGGAGCACTTTACGATGCATGTTGTGCGAGGGTGATGGGTTAGGAGCTCGTGACCAAGCCAGGGTTGGCCGCAGATAGGGTGCTCCAAGCATTCTTGATGCATTTCTTGGGTGCAGTACTGTTCTCTTCTTCGACTTGGGGATGCGTCACCAGGTTATTCCCGATGGTTCTGGGGGATTTGGACCGAGTCCCGACCTATGCGTGGGGTGGGGCCGCGTTGGCGCATCTTTATGAGTAGTTTTATCATCAGGGACAGGGGGTAGCGTCGATCAGGGGTTTCCTCCTATTTCTTTAGGTGAGTTTTAGTTAAATTGGTATCGTGGTGACTCTCTCTTTTTTTTAACCTTTGGTCATAGCGACGATTTTAATGTTTGTTTGTTGTGTGTGGTCGTTATTGTTATGTTTTCATTTTTTTTCAGTTTTGGGCATACGATCATTTCACTTTTCTACGCCCGGGGGTTCCATCGGAGATTTCATTCACTTTCCCGTGGATGCGTGTGTGGAGAGAGGCATTGAAGGGTCGTGCTGGTCTGCCGATCTTCAGATTGCACAAGGCCTCTTCGAGGATATGCACGCAGGGCAGGTATGTATATGAGGTTATGTTTTCGTTTTGACTTTGCCTTTTTTTTTTGCGGCTGTTAGACTTTGTTCATGGATTGATTTGCTCATCTGGATAGGTGATATGGCGGCCCCATGATGATGCAGAGGACGTGGGTGAGGCGGTGATTAAATCCGGTCGACCCTTCTTCGATGTGGACATATGGGTCCATTATTTTGAGCGAGTGGAGAGGATCCACACCTCTTGAGTGGTACGGCAGTTGGGACTTGATCAGGGAGTCCCTCCAGAGATTAGCCACAGGGTGGATAAGGAGATGACCGACCCGCTAGGCCAGAATTTTATGGAGCGGATGGCACTCCAGATAGCCGATTTTAGGGCCGAGGGGACTAGAGTCATGGGGGCGCGTGACGAGGCGGCTAGGCGAGAGTATAGGAGATGGTTTGCTGCATTAGGTGGTGGGCGTCTCTTCACGCGTCCTTTTCATGGCAGTGGTTCTTTCGCAGTCGGTGGGCCAGAGTTGGCATCGGCTTTGAGGGAGAGGTTGGCCGCATTGGAGGAGGGCCACCTCACAGTGAGTGTGTGGGGAGCATTGGACGCCCTTCATAGGGCGATGGAGCAAATGGGGCATGCTCCTCATCCTGATGAGGAGATGTTGCTTTCTTTGACTGAGTCAGTTGCTAGGGCCAGGGCGGTGGAGGATGAGTTAGGGGTTAGGGTAGCAGAGGCTCGTCAGCTCCTGGTGAGTTAGTTTATTGGTTTTAATTCATTCATGTGTTATATTGGCTTATTCTAGTGATTTTTTTGATATGGTGGTCTTATTTTATTGTCGACAGTCTGAGAGGGAGTCTGAGGTTGCTTGTAAGGCAGCGATGATCGAGCTATTGTGCGGTCAGCAATAGGCTGGTCATGTGGTGGAGGTTAGTTTGCATTCGGAGATTGAGCGATTGGTAAGTATCTTGAATTGGACTTATTACCTATTGACGGTTCGGTGAATCCTTGTTAAATGTTAGCATATTGGTGGTGTTTTCAGAGGGCAGATCTTTCCGCCACAGGGGCTTTGGCTCGGGCATTTGATCCTTCTTCAGTGGCCTCCTCCAGTCGGGAGGATCCAACGATATCTTGTCTGCGGTCTGAGTTAGAGCATTGGGTAAGTTCCATCACTCTTCAGTCTATTTGTGTTACTATGCTAGTTTGCTAGGCGTTATCATTATGTTGGTTTGATGGTTTACTAACATGTGCTGGTGCTTCAGCGTCGGGTTGCTGAGGACTTACAGATGAGGGAGGCGACCGCCGCCTCTCTACGTCCTAAGAGTCAGGTGTGGTTTAGTGTAATTCAGTTTGGGTTGTTCATTTTTATTTATTCTAGCATGTTTTGCATTGGCTTATTGTTCATTGTTTTTTGTTTTATTTTATTTTATGTTTTGTTCAGGCAGTTCCGGACTCGGCTCCCGAGGTTCCTTCTCAGGGGTCCGTTCCTATCCCTACCCAGGTATGTTTTAGTCATTGAGTTTGTAGTTTATTTGTTATCGTAATATTTTTCTGATGCATTTGTTTATTCTTGTTTCAGCCGCCTACGTTTGCCCTCCCTCGGGTTCCACCTACCGATCCTGTGACCGTAGAGACAGTCGAGCGACTTCTGAGAGAGAGGCTAGATCTGGTATATATATATATATTTCATTTCCAAGTTTTGTTATTGTTCATATATGCATATGTTTGCTTCCTCTGATTCAGTAGAGTTATACAGGCTCGTCAGCTTGAGGAGGCACTGCTAGAGGCAGCGGGAGCGCTCGCCACTCCGGGAGCGAGACGGGTCCTCGGAGAGGTGGAGAGTCGTGAGGACCTGGTGGTCGCGATGATGGTCACGTAGCAGACTCATGCAAAGGCGCTAGAGGAGTGCGTCGGCCGACACGAGCAGAGATGCAGGTGTTCCTGGATCAGTTACAGCATCACCTGATGAGGGGTGAGCGGGGGTCGCAGATCGGTGCTGAAATATGACTATATTTCATACCTTAAATCCTACACTTAGCCGTTCGATGAAAGTATTTGATGGTTGTTGTGAGGTTTTGATGATAACAGGTGTTTCTGACCTTTGGATCTTCCAAGTGTATAAAAGAAAGAAATTAAAGGCTACAAAAGAGCTATGGACAAAAAGGGTCCAAAGAAGCGCTGAAATCCGTGAAGGGAATCAAACTCCATCAAGAAGGGGAAGATATTGAAGTGGCCGCGAGGAACAAAGTGTAAATAAGCCTTCGCGCAGTTGAAAGAAATGGCCGTCGCGCGGTTCCCGCGCCACACAATTCAACCTAGGGACTACAGCATTTCAACCTAGCGATGACTGATGAATAAAAGCAACCACGCGACAGTGAAAGTATCCTTCTCCAATTCAACCACGCGAAGAGCACTATCCAACCCAGCGAGGAGAAATCTAACCTAGCGAAAGTCTGTGCATTTCAACCTAGCGACTGTTGCTGCTGAGGGCATATTGGAGATTTCACCAAAAAGGGCATTTATTTCCAACTAGTGTCAATCGATTGAGACATGAATTTCAATCGATTGAGACAAAAAGGCAAAAGTGTCTTAAAGGAGGTTAAATTCAAAGTTCAATCGATTGAGATCTAAGCCTCAATCGATTGAGGCAATTATTCAAAGTTCAATCGATTGAGATCTAAGCCTCAATCGATTGAGGCAACTAGGGTTAGTTTGAATCGGCTATTATAAATAAGAGGCCCACGGCTTTGTAAAGGGAGGCTTTTGAATATAGGAGAGTTTTAGTGTAGGGTTATCTTCCGAGAGCTTTTAGTTTTTAATTTTAGTTTAGTTTTTAGTTGAGAAGTTTTTGTAAAGAGACTTGCTTAGAACATATTTTTATTTTTAGTTTTCTTTTCTCTTGGGAATGGACTTGAATGAAATTGAAGATCTTGCACCAAGGATGAGTGGCTAAAAGCTGTAGATCGGGGAAGATGCGATCCCCAGATAAGTACCCATATTTTATGTTTAATGCCATAGTATAATATTGTCATCATCAAATCATTTTTCTCAAAGTTTGTGATTATGTTTATGTTGTTTTGATCTAAACATCATGAGATACGCTATGCTTTTAGCATGATTCATACCTCAATGTTAGGCTGAGTCATCATTTTTAGATAGGGTATGCCGGGTTAATGATCATGCTTAATTACTAGTCATGTTTCTCTTAGAATGATGGTGTGTTTGATGTTAATAAAATTGTGGGTTTAAAAATAGAAAAGGGTATAAATCTGGGGTAGCAAATTCCTTGATCTTGTTTTTAAAATTTGTTCTTAGATTTCTCATTACATAATTTTTAGATAAATTTATTTTCTTTCTTGCAATTAGAAAAAATGTTAATTTTTGGTAAAAATTAAATCTGCCCCTTGGTACTTCCTCGGGGATATTTTCTAAATCTCTAGGAAGAATTGATTAAAATTTCAGATTTCCCTGTGGGTTCGACACCCTTGTTCTTGCCTTACTAGAACAGATCTTGTACACTTGCAAGGGTTAATTTAATATCGATCAGTCGCGCAGGTCGGCTAGTCATCGTGAGGGGTTAGAGTCGAGGGCTACGAGTTCTTCAGCTGGGCAGTCTCGTCATACCTCTCGTAGTCGCGACAGGAGCGATAGTCATGAGGATTCTGTCGTTTAGGGGAGTCATGCGAGGCTTCCTCCTCATTCTCAGTCGAGGCGATCGGTCAGCCAGGCTAGTGAGGGGGGTTCGGTAGCGGGTCCTCTTCGTTTAGAGGTTCGAAGGACTCTGGGTGCTGGGATTGTGTTTTCATATGATCAGTCTACGGACCTCCGGGCTAACGATACCGGCGATAGCGGTGCTTGTCCTCCTTAGCGGCAGTGTAGGGATTAAGGGTGTGTGTGCATTTGTTTTTTTTATTTATATTCGTTGTACGTGCGTTGTATACAGGGGGGTGTCCCCAGTGATAAATGTGAAGAGAAAAAGAAAGGACAAATTTTTTTTTGGTATACGTCTATGTATATACATATAGATTTTTAGTTCAGATGTACCTGATTGGCTTCTCGTTCTTTGATTACCTTCTGGTGTCTCTTCCTTTGTTTGGTGCCGTCAGCCGTCACTAGGACTTAGATGCTTTCTGAGTAGGCCTAATGATGGTTGAATGTCGCTTTGCATCTGCACATGTAAAGGTAATGCTATCAGTAGTTTTGTTCGCCCCCTTGCTGGTTGTCAAGGGGGGTGAATATCTCAGATTGGGGTCTGATAATAAAAGGTGGATATTGTTCTTTTTTTTTCTCTTTTTTTTCTTTCCTTTTTTTTTCTTCTTTTTTTTTCTTTTTTTTTTTGAAATAATAAATAGTACAACAGGGAAAGCAAATGACAATAAAAATAATGACAATAAAAATAAAAAAATAAAAATGCCCCAGCGTAGAAGCGTGGTAGAACTTGCAGTACAGTATTTATGATAGTGCTCCCTGAACGGTATCTTCATCATTCTTCATCTTTTTTTTTATGATTGGGTCGGTGCTTCTGATATAGTTTACCTTATTTTTTCACAAAAAGATGCCCCAGCGTGTGGATGCAATGGAGCTTTTCTAGGCCTTAGATAAGCATTTTGGGTCTATAAATAGTCATGGGTGTTAGGTAGATTAGTCTTAAAAAAAGTGCATTGGTGCTGTCTCCGAACCGGGGGGAGGTCCTTTGACTAATAGCATACGGGGTCTATCTTAGGGTATTGATCATCCTATTTTGTGGTTATCTGGGAAATGTATGGTGATATAGTGGGTGATTGCATCAATCGTCATTCAGTGGTTTTCAGTTTCATTCTCAGGAATATCCTGTGAAGTTTCAGATTTATCGTCCAAAAATAAAACTAGAAGGGGGAAGTAAGGCTTAGTGATATGGGGAGTAGTTCATAACTAACACTTTTCCAAAAGGGGTAAGTAACAATCCTCTCCTCTGAGGGTATGGGATGCTATTAAGACCTGAAAAGTACCACTTTTCACCCCTTAACTTAACCTTTGATTAGACCCTTAGCCATCTAATAAGTTCTTGTTAAGTATTTTATATAGGTAATAATCAGCACTGAAATAAGGCCAGGAACCCTGCTAAGGAGCCTGTCTTGGCACCAGAAGTCCCTCAGAAGGATAAACTCTGAATCCAGACCAGAAATGAGCCTCGCGCAATCCAACTGAGCCTCCCAAGACTTTACAACAACTTCTCGCGCAGCTCTAGCGATGCTCAAGAGTAGAACACATCGCGCAGTCTCACGCAGTTTAAAGCAGACTTCTCTCAACCTCGCACAGTTCACTCAGAACGGCTGAGGAGAGAGAGCTTCAGGAGACTCCTCGCGTAGCTATCGCGCAGTGGCTACGGGATGTAATTATCAAAAGAGAACTCCTCGCGCAGTTCTCGCTCCATTCAAGAAGAAAGCATCCTCGCGAAGATCAGTCAAGACATGAAACCTCGCATAGTTCAGAACTCATTAAAGCCTCATGAGGAAACTCGCGAAGTCCATTTGAAGAGAAGTGCTCGCGAAGTTCTCGCGCTATTCAAATCTGTCCTCGCGGAGATCAACCCAGCGAACGCACAGCTACCTCGTGACTGCTTGAACTCCAATCTCGCGACATCTAAGGCTTTAATGTCTACTCAACCTCACGACTGCCTGAAGAGCAAACCAAGCCAACTTCGCGAAGGTGAAGATTCAATGTCAAACCATCCTCGCGAAGAGCAAGAGCTACCACGCGACAAGTCTGGGAAACAATGGCTACTTAGCGAAGCTCTGAACTTCAACTTCCATCTCTTCAGCAGAGGACTTTTTGGGAATTTCCAATAATTAGGGCACGCACTCCCATGCTCAAATCTCTGTGCATGTGCCCCGAGGCATCTAAGGATCACTATTCGGCCATGTGGCATCGTTAAAATTAGGGTTTCCTAACCCTAATGCGCCGCCACACCACTGCTATATAAACCCATACATAGCTTAGGTTTGAAAACCCCTGGAATAGCTGGGAACACATCTCATTTCTTGGAGACTTGATCTGAGATCATTTTTCTTTTCTTTTTGTTGCTGTAAGTAGTTTTCCTTTTCTTTTTCCTTCTCTCCATAGTCCAGCACTTGCTGGCTATGTCTTTGTATGCTTTTTGAACTAGATCAATGGAAGTTTTGTAATAGGATTTTTACATTATGGGATTTGTGTTTGAATGTGAGATGCTCTGTGCAAGGCTGCTGCCTTGTGATCCGCCATTGCTTTGGCTGTAATTCAAAGCAATGGAGCACTGATTCTAATGGCCACTCAGATCCAAGTGACCTATGTGTCTGGGCTATCATGGTCATATACAGCCTTAGCCCCACCGCAGGACCCACTAGATCTGAAATCCCCATGGGAGCTTGAGCTGGTAGCCTGGTGATCATGATGGTGGCAGCGATATTCTTGTTTTGTCTTGGGCTCCGTGAGGAGGATAGCCTCTGGGATAGTCTGTGACCATTCAAGTGGATAGGTTATAGCCTTAGGGTGATTCTAATCCACCGATCCAAGATGGATCCTTCTTCTTTACACCTGAGCTTGTAGAAGCCTGGTGGGAGATTGTACAGAGGCAGACTCCCCTATATTTGTATAGATCCGCTATCAGATGTTAGATCTGATCTGGTTATAGTGATTGTAGGCTTGTGACTGGACCATTGTAGCCTCACTCAAGTAATGGACAGCTAGATCGAAGGTTGTACTCAATCTCTTGTTGGTTCTATGTGTCTGAGCTATCATGGTCCTATACAACCTTAACCCCACACATAGAGCTTTAGAGGTTGAGGTTCCCTATGGATTCTTGAGTTGGTAGCCTGGATGAAATAGTGCCTACAATGATTAACTTGTTTTGACCCATCCCTGGATTGTGGTTCCCCTATGGGATAGTCTGTGACCATTCGAGTGGACAGGTTATAACCTTAAGGGATTGAATCATGGCAGAGAGATGGGTTGGATCCTTTCTCCTCAGTGGTGATAACGTAGCCAGTGGACAAGATTTCTATAACATCAGATTTGAATCTGAGTTACAAAGCTCTTCTGATCTAGGCTCAATAACATACTTCTCACCCTTTTATATTTATTTTCCACCCTCCATCCATCCTCTTAACCCTTTCTATAGTTTAGACATTAGGTTACCTTAGAATACCTAGAATAAGTGACCTTAAACTCTCCTCCTTTTTAAGACAGCCAGATCTGTAGTCAGATCTGGAGGGACTACTAAAGATGGCTCCCTTGGAGCTGTAGATCACCTTTCCCTGTGGGACAAACTCTTACTTATCAAAACTTGCCACAATGGACCCTGTATCTTGCAGGTCTAGGATTTCTTAGTTGTGCTGATTCCATCCCTTGTTTTACCCTTTCTTTGATCTTTAAATTTCTTTTACCACAACCAATAAAGCAAGCACACACTCAGAATCCACCAATAGATGCCATGATCGAGCTCTTCGTCATGTTTTGGTACCATCAAAATGTAGCAGGGGTTTATCCTCCTCCCGCCACCTTATGAAGACATCTAGTAGTATGAGAATATCAGAGATGCCCTCGCAGTTTGCTTATACACTTCTAGTAAAATTACTAGAGATGTCCTCACAGCTTGCTTATGTTTCCTTAAGCTCATTGACTTGTTCATTCGTCTTGATGCTCTCGCTCGATATATATATATATATATTTTTTGATGTGTACATTTCTTTTGAAAGCATCCTGCTGGCGTAAGAATAATGAGTTTTGATTGAACCTAATATCTTCATTTTTTTATTGCTCAAACGTCTCCTCCAATGGCGGGGATAGGGAATGAGAATAGGGTATTTCTTACGCTTTTGAAAAAAGTTTTGGGCAGGTCACTAGTCCTTCAATCAAATCGCCCGAGTATAAATGGTGAGCGATAAGTCGAAGATTTTAAGGATATTCTAAGGATTGAAGGCGTACGACCAATGGATGGGTCGTGATGACTACGGGAATGATAAGTATAAGTATTTTAACCACAAAATGTGATGATCGCAAGGCTAAGGATAGTATTTTCTAAGGTACATGGCACTCCAAGGGCTAGGGAGTTTTTCCCCGTCTTGGTTCGCCAATTTGTATGCATTTCCAGGGTATGCAGCTGTTATAACGTAAGGGCCTTCCCAGTTCGATTTTAGTTTTTCATTTGGATGGGCGTGTTTGGAAGGCATAATTTTCTTTAAAACTAGCTCGCCAATGTTAAGGGTTCGTTCAAGGACTTTCTTATCATAGGCCCTAGCCATTCTCCTCTGATATACCTGAGCGTGATCAGCTGCCCTTAGGCGTATTTTATCGAGTTGCTCTAATTGAGTAAGCAAAGCAATTCTCCTCTCATCTAAGGATAGATCATCATCGAGTTGGATGCGTAAGGATGGTACTTGTATTTCATATGGTAGGACTGCCTCTATCCCGTAAGTGAGGAGGTAGGGAGTTTGGCCAGTGGCCGTATGAATAGAGGTCCTGAATCGATTGTCTTATTTGCTTTCTCTCTTGCCATCTTCTGCTTGTCCATTGCCTTGAGGATAGAACGGCGATGAGTGGCACAAATCGATGCTAAGGAGGTATTTCTTTATAACTAGCTACGTCTTTTACCGCGATGAGCTGTTCTGATCGTATCGATTGTCGGTGATGAACGATGTAAATTTTCCCAAATAGAAGTAATGATATTTGAACAATAAACCTCTAAAAAATGAATTAGCGGTGATTCTAACATAAGACTTGGCTTCTGCTCATTTGGTGTAGTATTCGATCGCTGTAAGTATGAATGCATGCTTGTGAGTATTCCCAACGGTGTTTGTAAATGGTCCGATGATGTCGAAGGCTCACATTGAAAATGGCCACGGCGAAGTCATAGTATTTAGCATAACTGATGGAGCTTTAATAAGTGTGGCATGCTCTTGACATTGTTTGCAGGATTGAACATAGAGGTGACAATCTCTTATCATGATCGGCCAGAAGTAGCCTTGTCGTGAAACTTGGTCGGCTAGTCTTTGTCTATCAGAGTGGGCGCCGCAGGCACTGACGTGTGCTTCTCGGATGATGTATTGTCCTTCGGGGATCATGACACGTCGTAGCAGTACTCCTTTGGTGAAGGCTTCTTTGTATAATGTTTCACCGAGTATACAGAATCGGGCGCACCGATTTCTTATAGTCTTTCGTTCGATCTTCGTGGCATATGGGGGAACGTGTTGATGCTTCAAGAAATTCCAGATGTCAAAATACCATGGTTGTCCATCGTCGGTTGGTGATTTCTCAAATCTGAACGTAGCAACTTCGGTTCTTGTTTTAGCGTGATTTTCTGGAGTGATTATTTCTTTTGATTCTGTGCTGGCAGGGAGAGTTGGTAGTTCCCTTGTAACAGTCCATGCTACTTTGTAGGCGGGTACTGTTAATCTTTCAATGAAGAAGGTCTTGGTATTTTGACTGATAGGTATTTGAATAACAGAGGCTAGTGTGGCTAAGGAATCTGGTAGCTTGTTTTCTAATCTAGGAATGTGTGTGAAAGAGATCTTTTCGAATTTCTTCACCAAATATTAAGCAGTCTCTAGGTATGCCATAAATCTCCTTTCCTTAGTTTTCCATTCTCTTATAACTTGCGAGATTACCAGTTTGGAATCGCCGATGGTCTTCAACTATTTAACCCCTAATTATAACGCCGTCCGCAATCCAGCTATAAAAGCTTTATATTTTGTAACATTATTGGTAACGGGGAAGTCTAATTGGCAAGCTTTAGGTATCACCACTCCTTTTCCTTTGTGATTTAGAGCACCGTCGAAATAGAAGGTCCATGAGGTTTTATCGGGCTCTTCGTTATGAATTGTGAGTAAGTCTTCATCGGGGAAGTTCGCGTGTATGGGTTCATCATTCAGGAGTGGAAAATCTGTGAGGTAATCTGCGATGGCTTACCCCTTGATCGATTTCTGGGTGACGTAAGTGATATTGAACTCTTGTAATAGCATATGTCAGCAGGTGATCTTCCCTGATGTGGCAGGCTTTTCGAATATGTACTTTAGAGGGTCCATTCGGGCTAGCACTAGTATCTTATGTGCTCCGAAGTAATGTCATAATTTAGTCAAAGCCCATACTAATGTGAGGCATATATTCTCCATAGGGGTGTACTTTCGTTCGTATTCGATTATTGTTCTACTAAGGTAGTAAATGGCTTTCTCTCTCTTGCCATCTTCTCAAAAGGCACCGAGAGAACTGCCTCCTCTAGTTGAGGGAGCGAGACGGCTGCGGGAGCTGTCTGAGCGATCCTTCGGGGGACACGGGCTTGCTACAAATTTGGCATTTTTTTTTGAAGTCCTCATCCAATGGGACCTTTTGAATAAGTAATGCGGGTGATGGGGGTATCATAGTTTAGATTTCCTCTACTAGGTTGATCATCTCTTCCCCAAAGAAGCTTGAGAGATCATAATAGATTAAGCTATCGTCGTCGAGGTCATGATATGATTGCTCTTCCCGTGAGGGGGAATCTCCTAAAGGGTCCCTAGGGGGAGGGAGCTCTTTCTCTTGATCTTCATAATATGTCGGGATAAGCGCACATGCTTGGCAACGGGGCTGGTAATGATAAGAAATGCAGGGAGATTCCCAAGGACATTCCCATCCCTCCAAGTTAGAATCAATGACAATACCCAATTCGCTCTCTTGATCAGATAAGGTGTGAAGTCCTAGGTTGGCTTGCTTTGCTAATGCAAGTGCAGGGAGGTCTATGCAGTAGTCCTCGTCATCACTCGGCGGAGGTCGCCACTCTTCCTCGAGCGATTGCCAAAATATTTGGAGTTGTGGTGCATCTGGGGATGAAGGAACGTCTAATTGAAACTCGTCTTCGGACTCTAGGAGAGGGACATGGGTGTCTCCTCCTGAATCGAATAACTAACCATCCGGCTCTCTCTCGTCTAGTGCTAATAACGAGGTTGGTAAATTACTAATCGTGTTTATGGTTGTAGGGTCTGATCCGTCCACTTCAGTCGTTATGGAATGTGTGATCCCGCTAGTAAATTGCTCTAGTATTTGAGTGGATACTTCGCACCGTGATTGATATGGATGAAATATATAAGCGAGTCCCACGGGCATTCCCATCCTCTAAGGCCGAGGCAAAGGCGGATGCTATACGAATTAATATTTCCTTGCAAGGTGTCATCCCCTTCCCATGGGGAATGTGAGTGTTCCTTGTCGTCTCGTAAGGCTGCTATATGAAAATCTTCGTCATCCGTAGATTCCCAATCCTGTACTTGTGGTTCGATTCCTGGAGGATCCTTTTATGGGATTTTCAATATCAAACAAAGGTTTGACTCCTTTGAGGGGTTTATCGATGTCATCGTTCAGGTTCATCAAATTGTTGAATGCCTTAGATATTAGTTCAATCTCCGTCTCCTGGGGTTTGGTGAAGGACACTTCCTTCTGCCTCGGCACATCTGTTTTCTCGATAGTTCCATAGACAAAGTGGTCATAAAGAGACCATTTTGGTGAGGTGGGGAATAAATCGGCTTGTTGGCCGTCCGATTGGTAACCTAATCCTATGTGTTTGTATATTTTAGTCGGGAATATAGGCCTCACACGACCTTGCTTATTCTTATCGAGTCTTGTGTGGGGGACGTATCCGAGCTGGTACATAAGATCCCACCCTTTCATTGCAGTTGGGTTAATGTCATATAATTTAGAGAGGTCTGGGCCAACCTCCCTCCTCATTAGCTCTTGTTGTCGCTTTAGGTAAAAACTAGGATGGGCAGGTGGGTAGACCTCTGCGACTGCCACCTCATAAAGAATTCATGTCTTTTGGATGTGGCCTGTGTTTAGTACAGATTCATGGGTTGTTAGAATACTTGTCGTGTAATCAGTATCCATCTCCTGAAGGGGTGCATCGGCGTATATACGGACGATGGAGTCTCATACAAAAATTTAATGCATTGATGGTACGTGGATGCGACAGCCTTCATTGATTCTAACCATTTTCTGCCTAAAATGAGAATATATGTACTAGCTAAGTCAGAAACATGGAACGTAACGTCTTTCGTCACAGGTCCAAGGCAGACCTGAAGTTTGATAGTTCTTTCTACGAAACGACGCGAGCCGTCATAGGCTATGAGTGACAAGGCTGAGGGCCTGATGTCTTGTTCTGTATATTCAAGTGTTTTCAATGTGGTGAGAGGGCAAATGTTGAGTCCTGCGCCTGTATCGACTAGTGCGTGGGGTACAGAAAACCCTCTGATTATGACTATAAGGTATATGGGGGCAGCACTCCCGCGAAGGGACTCCTTAGGCATGTCTGCATCCGTGAATGTGAGGGTGGGAGGCTGTGCCATGACAGAGGTAATTTGATGAAGCTCATCCAGGGTCGTATCTTCGTCCACTTGAGTGTCGTCGAGTATCCTTATTAACAACTGGTGATGATCAGGCGACTTCTTGATGAGTTATAGTATAGATATTTGTGCTGAAATCTTTTGGAGATGTCATAATAGATCATATTCTTGCCCTGGCTCAAGTGCTATTTCTTTGCCTGGCCGGTGGACCCTAGGTGCAGGTGATTGAGGTGGTTGCAACATAGGAATTGGTGGTGGGATGACGTGGGGCGAGGGTGGCAAGTTGACTTCCCTTTCTCTCGTGTTTCCCTCGGGTAGTTGCGCATGCATGAAATCTTTATTCCGCGAAAAAGGAGGTGGATAGTTGGTTCCTGACTTAAGAATAGGGTAGGCTGGTTCTGGTCGAACCTAGCATGACTCGATGTCGGTGCATTTGTGAAGCGAGTGAAATTGGGGGTTGGAGCGCGTGTCTGTATGGCACTACTCTAAGGTAGGAGGTATTGCGTGTGATCCTCTTCCTCTAAGAAAGTGGAGACCAACGTCTCGTAAAAATTTAGGTATTCTTTTTGCTCACTTTGCTCTTCATCTGATGGGTACTCAGTTTTGGCTTCACTCTCTTGGCTGGGAGTCATGTGGGCGACACTGTATACCCGTGCGACAATTGGGACGGCAGTTTGAAGAACATGGTTTTCATACGCGAGTCCAGGGTCGGGTGAGGGGAGTGGTAACACTGGTGGTTCAGGATTCGGCGGGGTCGATGGCTCTAGTGGGGAATGATGGAGGAATGGTCTCCTAGCCCTAAAGGAATGGACTCGCATTTGAGTAAACTTTGGATATGGAGGTGGGCTCGGTGGCAAGACCCGTGTGATCAAAGCAGAGGGGTGTAAGGAGGAAGGATTTCTTATAGGGGTAGTAACAGTGTCGAAGGGTAGGATACGAGTGATTAATGTCGAAGGCTGGAAATAAGGTTGACTGGAGAGATCTACGATAGTGACTTGGGCCGGCGCCCCTTGGTTATGGTTGGGCATGGGGTTATTTATGATCCCTAAATTCTATTGGGGTTGATTATTATTAGGGTTAGGGTTCCTAAGCGCTTCCCAATCAATTTGATTCCGGTCGTTCATGTCATAGATCACATCCTTAAGAACCTAGCAGCCCTCTAGGTTGTGTCCCACGTATCGATGGAAGGAACAATACTTATCGTAGTCTAGATTTGGAGGCCATGGCCTAGGCTTCTCTGGTGGG
Source organism: Chloranthus sessilifolius (assembly GCA_021018995.1). Taxonomy (NCBI): domain Eukaryota; kingdom Viridiplantae; phylum Streptophyta; class Magnoliopsida; order Chloranthales; family Chloranthaceae; genus Chloranthus; species Chloranthus sessilifolius. The sequence continues at coordinate 24,834,287 of CM037595.1, forward strand.
AATCATAAATGATTCTGGGCGCTAAGGAGGTGAAAGATGTTGGGAATTGTATCAGGTAAAGGGGGATAGTGTTCCCGCTTCGGCTGGTAGGGTCTGCTAACCAGGTTAAAGTTTTGAGGTGGGGGTACACTGTTATAATTCGGCGCATGGGCCGGTCAATTCTGTGTTATGTTTTGGGCTTGATAAGCATTAGGGTATTGATTTCTATTTTAATATTGGCCTTAATTCTGGTTTTGGCCCTGGTTCTGGTTTGTGTTCCTTTGTTGATTAGCACCTTGATTTTGACTAGCGTATCGTTGTTGGGTTTGATTCTGGCTGAAGTTGCGTGGTGGGAAGTTCTCATTATTCGAATTTTGTCCTTGATTGACAACCGTATTAACTTGTTTGGTTCCTAAAACTTTCTTATTATTTTTCGACTTTGACTCGCTAAAAGAGCCCGCCTTTGACGTGACTATGGACAATGCAAGGTCTCCGCCCTTGATGTGTCGCTCTGTCGGGATGCTCGAGAGTGAAGTGAAGTGAAGTCGGGGTAATCGCTGATGACTAGGGCGCTCCTTAGCGGTTCCTTAGTATTGTCGATGATGATGTCAATTAAATCTTTCTCTTTCATTGAAGTACCAATTCTAGTAGCAGGCTTTCACCATCTAGCGATGAAGTCGGTGATTTCTTCATCTGGTCCTTGCTTGGCAGCCATCAGATCGCTGAGGCTAACCGTCTCTTGAATCAAATGTTTGTATTGGTCCAATAATCGACCAACTAGATCATTAAAAGTCTCTATCTTATAAAGTGGGAGCTCCGTGAATCAGTTTAGAGCTTCTCCTTCTAATGAACGTTAGAAGTAGTGAATGAGAAGTCCTTGATTGTCGCGTATAGGTCGGCAATCATTACAAAAGAGGGCCAAATGATGGTTCAGATTCTCGGAGCCATTGTACTTAGTAAACTTGGGAGGTTTAAATCCCATAGGTAGGTCAAATTCAATGTCTCGACAGAATTATTGAATCTGAACGAACGGCCTGGACATTCCCTCTTAGCCATGTATTCATTGAGCATTTTCGGGAGGTCTTCGATCTTTATAGTGTTGTTTTTGGGAGTGACGCGTGAGATACCCTTGTCTGGCAAACTATCATTAAAGAACATGTGAGTGTGTTGCCTCAATGACGTAGCGTGGGTTAACACCGTGCTTGGGGTAGAAGGTGGTCTCTCTTGTCGTTCCTGTTCTCCTGAGAATTATCGTGACCTAATAGTGTCATATGCCGCGGCTAATCCTTTGAGTAATTCCTTGGAGTCCTCATCTCCTCTTTGTATCTTTTGAATGCTAAGCTCTACAATTTATTGAGTAGTAAGGTTTTTTTCGATGCGGCTCTCTCTTCCGTTACGACAACTACCGGTGTGTGGAGTAGAGAAGGGATTCTCTTATTCTCCAACTATATTAACCTCTGGCTGTCGTGGGCTAAAATTATAAAGCGGCTCTTCTTATGAGGGGTTGTCATGATAGGCCCACAATGGTGGGTCTCCTAAATTTACTCTTCGTATATCAGACATCTTGAGTCTTTGGCGAAGACTCATATAAAAAGGAACTTAAATGACACGATGGGAACGAAAAATAGGGAAGTAAAATAAAGCTAACTATCTAAAAAAGAAAGGGTTTGCAAAACATGTCCCATAGCAATCGCCAGTCTGTTGGTGAGCGCTTTTTTTGGGTTCCTCTCAGTTTCCGTTGAATAAGTGGCTTCCAATTCTGTCCTGATGGAGTCTAGTGATGCGGTATATGTGATAATATGGGGGTAAGTGGCAATAAAGTAAATTTCCTAGGAAGGTTCCTAGTTGATTTGTGATCGCCAGCTGCAGATATTTATCGACGCTGCAACACGTCAATGATCACGCGTTTAAGCGGGTGTGGGTTACTTCTATACTGAATCGTCCACTTGCGAACGTCAGCAGCAGTGTCCTCTTTTTAATTAGATAGTTTCAACTTTCTTTCAATTTCCCTTGTTGTGGTTCTGGTCCATTTAGATTCTCCCTTTTTTGTTTGTTAGTTATGATTAGGTGAGCTTATTATGATGGGTTATTTTAATGTCCTGAGGCTATCAGGAGTTCAATCATGTTCAATTTCTCTGTATCATTAGGGGTCCAATTAATATCAAAGTCCTGGTACTACTAAGAGTACAATTAGTTCCAGTCTCCTACTGGTACTAGGAGTGCATGTGCATAAGTTCCAATAATATTCCAATTAAATAGAAGAGTCCAATTATATTACAATTCTATATGAAGTAGGTATACTAATTTTATTGCAATTACAACTAAATCAATTAAGATAATCCTACTAGAATTCTAATTTGAATAAGACAAAAACTAATTTTACTACGACTCTGATTAAAGCAATAAATCAATTTACTAAAATAAAAATAAATTATCGAGGCAACAAAATTAACTTTTCTTTTTTCAGAATCATAGCCTATGGATTGATTATGGTAAAAATCTAACTAATGATAAAAAAACTAACCTTCCTAAATTCCAGTTGAGATAATAAATTAACTGAACTAGAAGACTGAATTGAATCAAAGCAAATATTGATATGGAGGCCTATTTGATGCAATTAGTCAATTATATTGAAATAGAAAAAAACTAATTAATTAATCAACTAATTAACCCTAAGCAATCTAAAAAAAAGGGGGGTTGGGTCTGCTATGCTAAGGAGGATTGGCCTCGTTCCCGAGTTCCCTCCGTAAGCTCCCGTGGGTAAATTAGATGGCTGAGATAAAAGATAGATTGATGTTCGAATAATAAAAAAAGGTATTTTGAGAATTGAATTTGGAATTATAATGAGAAATTAAAGTTATGAAACCAAAATTTGTATTTTTTGGATTTTTGGTGGTATAAAATATAAAATTGAATTATTAATTAAAATTTAGGATTGAATTCGGGTTCGAAATCAGAAAATCAGGCTGTATGATTAAGGACTGGTTCTGAACTCTGAGAGTCAGAACCATAAATTAATGATAGGACTGTAAATTTAGATTTTAGAGTAGAATCAGAGCATATGGTTGGTAGATCGGACCGTTAAATTAAGAACCAGTTCTAGAAATAGAGAACTAGAATCGGATATAGAGAATTTCGGTCCGAAAAAGGTGCTACGGTCTAAAAATTGGAAATAGAATTGATTAATTAAACTGAGGGAAATCCTAAGTCTAAAATAAAATAAAATTCTTACCTAGGGTCGAGACTGCGGAGAGGAATCATTGAGGATCCGGGGGTTTGAATCTCAAAATCATGATTGGGTTTCTCTATGGATTCATGCTCGGACCTCTTTGGTTTCGAAACTTGCCGTCTCCTTTCTCAAAAATTGTAGCCTCTTCTTCGTGTTTTATTCGAAGAGGATGCAACAGTCTAAAAATTAGAGTCAGGCTGTGGAGAGAAATCTCGGAGTTCGAATCTTAAAATCATGACTAATCTGCTCTAGGGATTCGTTCTTGGAATTCTCTGGTTTTTGAATTTACGGTCTCTCCTCTCTGAATTTCGTAGCCTCCCTCTCTCTCTTTGAGAAAAAGAGTTTTTGTAGGTTTTCCTTCAATTATGCACCTATTTAAGGGCGTTTAATTGAATTATGCGCCAATTTTTTGGCGCTTAATTGCTTTGAGTCGGTTACTGACTCAGCAAGCGACAGGTTGACTTACTTAGCGAGTTTTCTAGTCCTAACGAAATTAGGGCTAATTACGCGCGTGTTGGGACGTGTGTAATCCAATTAAGCATGTTATCTGAAGCGCTTAATCGAGGAAACGTAGGGGTCAAGGGTAGTAAGACTAGGTCAGGCGTAAGCCAATTGCTCGCTGGTGGTGTAGCGCTCAATCCGATCGCGGGCCTGTTTCCAAGCGTATATTCGAGTCTCAAAATGGTCTGTGAAAGGAATTTTGGTTTGATAGGGGGACTGATCGCCCGCTTGTGGTTGGGCGCGTGATCAAATTACGCACGAGTTTTCAGGCACCTAATTCGGGGTTGTCCGGGTATAGTCTCAAGAATGGAATGCAAGACTATTGTTTTAGTCTGCATTTTGACTATATACTATTGCTTAGTATATAGCCTCCCTACGTTGGGATGTGGGCCACAGAGCTATTATTTCAGCCTGTGTTCAGCCATTTACTGTTGCATGGTCCCATGTCGAGGGTTAAAATGGTCAAGGGCTGACCAAACGAATTTGTGTACTCCGAGAGGGCGAAATGGGAGTGTCTATAATATGGTACTACAAGAGTTTGACATTACCTATGTCACGCAGAAGTTCATCAAAGGATAGGAGATTGTTGATTACCTCACAGACCTTCCACTCCAAGGCAAAGAGCCCATACGCATAGACTTTTCCAAAGAAGACCTACTCTCGATTCATGATGAAGAGCTCAACAAGACTTCATGGACCCTCTACTTCGATGGCGCTCTTAATCACAAAGGGAAAGGCATCGAATAGTCGTTCTAAGCCTAAAAGGAGTCGTCATACCAAATGCCATTCAACTTGACTTCCCAGTCGCCAACAATATTGCAGAATATGAAGCTTTCATTGCTAGACTACGAGTAGCGCTACAGCTAGGCGTCAAGCAGTTGAAGACAATCGACGACTCCAAACTTGTGATATGACAAGTCATTAGGGAATGGAAGACTAAAGAAAGAAGACTGATGGCATACTTAGAAACAACTCAATTTTTGAAAAAGAAATTTGAGAGAATTTCTTTCACGCACATCCCTAGATTGGAGAAAGAGCATATAGATTCTCTCACCACACTAGCCTTTATCATACAAATACCAGTCGGATAAAGCACAATGTCCTTCATAGAAAAACTAACAACACCAGCACATGAAGTCACCTGGCAAGTGAAACTGAAACTGCCAACTAGACCAAAAGCTCTCACGAATGAAGGACAACCTACCCCAGACAATTCCATGAAGAAAGAAGCCACCGTTGCCACCTTCAAATTCGAGAAATCACTAATAGACGATGGACAGCCATGGTACTTTGACATATGGAACTTTCTAAAGCATCTGCATGTCCCTCCATACGCTACCAAGATCGAACGAAAGACAATAAGGAATCGATATGCAAGATTCTGCATCCTAGGCGAGATACTATATAAAGATGCCTTCACTAAAGGAGTACTGCTACGGTATGTCACGATAGTCGAAGGATAATACATCATCTGAGAAGCACACGCCAGTGCTTACGGTGCCCACGCTGGTAGACAGAGACTTGTAGATCAGATCATACGATAAGGCTACTACTGGCAAAAATGATAAGGGATTGCCACCTCTACGTCCAATGTTGCAAACCATGCCAAGAACACCTCATGCTTATCAAAGCCCCATCAGTTGCATTGAATCCCATAACCTCACCATAGCCATTCTCGATGTGGGCCTTCGATATCATCGGACCCTTCACTTGCACAGTCGGGAACACTCACAAGTACGCGTTCATACTCACTGTAACCGAATACTATACCAAATGAGTAGAAGTCGAGTCATATGTCAGAATCAATGCTTCGACGCTCGTGAAGCTTATTATTCGAAACATCATCACCAGGTTTGGAGTACCTAGGATGTTTGTCACCGACAATGAACCATAATTCATTATGGACAAGACAGAGAGACTATACAAGAAATTTGGCATCGACCTATGCCATTCCTTGCCGTTCTACCCCCAGGGAAATGGACAAGTATAAGCTACGAACAAAACACTAATCCGTATTTTGAAATGAACAGTGGAGATGAGCAATGGAGCCGACTAGCCTGAACGACTACCAGAAGCACTCTGGGCCTATAGGACTTCTATTCGCATGGCCACTGGCCAAACTCCTTACCTCCTCACATATGGGATGAAAGCAGTTCTACCCTATGAAATACAAGTACCATCCCTATGGATCCAACTCAATGATGAGCTATCCCTAGATGAAAGGAGAGTTGCTCTGCTCGCTGAGATAGAATAACTCGATGAGACGCGTCAAAGGGCAGCTGATCATGCTCAAGTATACCAGAGGAGAGTTGTTGGAGCCTATGATAAGAAGGTCCTTGAGCGAACTTTTGAAATTGGAGAATTAGTCTTAAAGAAAATCATGCCTTCCAAACATGCCCATCCAAAAGAAAAACTGAAATCAAACTGGGAAGGCCCATATGTTATATCAGTCGCATTCCCGGGGAATGCATACAAGCTGCTGAACCAGGACGGGAAAGAACTCCCTAACCCTTGGAACTCCATGTACCTGAGGAAATACTACCCTTAGCGTCGTGATCATCATATCCTAGAGTCAAATATTTATATCTACCATCCTCGTAGTCGTCATGACTCATTCATTGGTCGTATGCCTTCATTTCCTAGGATATCCTTGAAGACTTCTGACCCACTACCCACCTTCTTACTCAGGGAATCTGATCGAAAGGACTAGTGGAACACCTGACCTCTTCCAAAAGCATAGGTAACACTTGATTCTCACCCCTTTTCCCCCGCCATTACAGGAGATGTTAGAGTACAAAAAATGAATATGTTAGGCTCAATCAAAACTCATCATTCTTGCATCAGCAGGTTTCTTTCAAAAAATATACACATACTTGAGCGAGAGTAATACGACGAATGAACCAGTCAATGAGCCTAGGGAAGCATAAGGAAATCGTGAGGACATCCCTGGTGACCCTACTAGGAAGGTATAAACAAGCTGTGAGAGCATCCCTGGTATCCCGATACTACTAGATATCGTCGTAAGGATGCGGGAGGAGGACAAAATCTTGCTAATCATAGAATGTGAGACTTTGATGATACCGAAATATGACGGAGAGCTCAATCATGGCACCGCACACCACCCGAGAAAAAGACTGTTGCCTATCCCTTCTAGAAGTTGTCGAGTACAAACTATTCCCCACATCATTGAGCCTTATCCCCTTTTCACCTTTTTTTACTTTCAGACAATGATTCAGAACCCTGCCAAGATATCCCTAAAAATGAAACCGAAAACTCGTGAATGATGACTGATGCAATCACTTAATATATACCGCACACTTCCCTAATAAGGCTATGGGATGAATAATCACTACCGAAGGTAGAATCCCAATATACGACTGATACGACTAAACGACCTCTCCCAGTTAGATGACAATATTAAGGAACTCTTCTCAACATTAACTCACCAAGCACCCATGGCCCCTCATAGGCGCAAGTACTCACAAAACCCAGAAAAGTTCAATTGCAGCTTGACACCAGGGCAATTTTATTTGATTGGAAAATGAGTCACATTAAGGCCCCTGCTTGTTGATAGTGAAGATGCAGAACAACCAAGTCATCACTCAAGGAATACTATCGAAGATACTACACCGCCTACCCTATCACGCTCCTATACTGGGGCATCTTTTTTTTATTTTTAGAATTTTATTTCAATTATTTACTTTCCCTGTTGCATTATTTCCCCTTTCTTGTAATGAAAAATACAAAAAAAGGAAGAAAAAAAAAATGCAATGATCTATCTCTTATTACTAGACTCCAGTCTGAGACACCTTCCCCCTTGACAATTAGTAAGGGGTAAAATAAAATTACTGATAACTTTAACCTCATGTGCAGGTACAAAGCAACCTTCAACTATTACTGGGCCAACTCAAAGAGCATCTAAGTCCCAATAATAGGAGATGGCACCAAAAGCAAGCAACTAAAGCATAAAAAGTAAAATAAAAAAGAAAAACGAAGCCAGGTACATCTAAACCCAAAAATTTCTCTATATATATCAAATTTTTTTTACACTTGTCACCAGGGGCTTACCCCCTGAATATACAAGGGATAAAAATATATGTACACCTACTCCTACTCCCTCTGCTACCTCTACGAGGGATGCTCACCACTCTCTCCAGCCTCATCAGCTCGCAGACCAAGAGTCTGATCTACTGAAGCCTCAGTCGAAGCATAGGGCATGGATGGAGGTCTCCTAGAAGAGGAAGGTCTAGCAACAAAACCTCCTCACTCGCTTGGCTTGAGGCCCGTCAAGAATGTGAGCGCAAAGGGTCAAAGGCAAATAAGGGCCCAAGGGCCGAGTCTGCCTGAGCATAGGCTCTCATACGCTCACTGGTCCCTCAATGGATCTCAACCAGCGAGCCACTAACCCTCGATCCCGACCCAGGAAGGTGATCGAGCATCCCTCGCACTCTCCCCCCAACTCTCACCAACTCGTGCTGCAGAAGCTCAATCGTTGCCAGCATCTAAGCACAAGTTATGGCTCGAGCACTCTCCAGCTCCGTTGTCCGAGTCCTCCGCTTGACCAACAAGGTTATAGTCACCTCTTGAAGATGACAATCGGCGAGATCAGATGGATTCTCATGGACCTCCTGACGGGCCAAGGCGCACTGCGTCTCTAAACATGACTGCTCCAGCTCGTGCACCTACACATAATCACAAAGCTATGACAAGAAAGGCGTATACATGACGGAGTCAAGATCAAGAGTAGCGAACATATACCAGCTCGGCACACTCTTGGAGAAGGTGCTCGACCATCGCAGCAGTCAGCGGATCGACAGGTGGCGCCGGAGGAACCTCAGACGTAGATGGCTACAACACAAATAAACAAACACATCAGATAATACTACGGCTAAAAAATTTAAATAGAAATATAACTACACCAACTAAACATACTTGAGCAGGAGCAGGAGTCGACTCTTGAGGAGGAGCCTTGGGAGCAGAGTCAGGTACAACCTGCACAAGAACGAAACAAGCAAACACGAAACATGTCAGATAACACCAATCAACAAAAATAAAACAAACCAACATACACATAAACTAAAACCCACTATAACTGACTCTCTGGGCGTAGAGAGGCAGCTATCGCCTCCCTCGTCTAGAGGTCCTCAGCATCCTGACGTTGGGAATACACCACACAGTGTTAGCAGAACCATTAAGATAAGCCAAATGAAATAACTCAAAAGATTAAAAAAATTTACCCTATGCTCTAGCTCAACCCGAAGTTGGGCTATCACAGGATCCTCCCGATTGGACAACACAGTCGAAGACGGATTGAATGCTGGAGTAGATACTCCAGCGGTGAAGAGCTCTACTCTCAAGAAACATGACACATAACAAACACATCAGAATTGACAAAACCAACAACACTAATGATTAATAAAACCAAATTAATACAGACACTTGTTCGGCTCTAATATGTGTCTAATTAAGTCTTAAACTATTACAAGCGTACAATGAAAATTATAGAGCTAGTATAGGATCGTTCCCACGAAGACAGGTTTACTATATTAATTTAATTTTTTGAAAACTTATACTTATCTAATAATTTTCTAAACTACTGGAGAAATATGAATAAAGAATTGTTTCTTAATCTAAATTACAGAAAATAAATCCTAAATCCTCCTACTTCAGATTATGATCGTCTATCACAATCTTCAGCTATTGGATATTTATGAAAGTAAACAGTATAGTTACACCATATATGAAGTTTCCTAGCATTGGGCGTCAATCAGTACTAAAATCCTATCAATACAAATTTAATGTAATATACAATCTCCTAAAACTTGGGCGTCAATCAAATTCTAAAAACTTGAAGATGGAAAAATAAAACCGTTACACTAATCTGCAAACTTCAACCTGAGTCGTCAATTCAAATTAAAATATGAAGATGTTTACAAAGCAAGAAATTGCATTAAAAATAAATCTAAACTACAAAGTAATAAAATTATATTTTCACCCTCAGTCGCAGTCATCAATTACTTCTGAGAAACTATAGATATCTACTCTAATCTTTAGCTCCCAATTACAGTCGTCAATTGCTCTTGAGAAACCTTAGATATCTAATCTACAAAGTAATAAAAATCTACTCTAAGTTGATCAAAAGGAAACCCAATCTCAGTCATTAATTGATGCTGATAATTCCTTTGATGATTATTCCTATATTGAGCTCTCTTATTTATAGATCATAAGTTGGTTGATTTACAGAGATCTAATTCTAATAAAGAAACTACTAAAAACAAAAGTATTTTATTATAACTCTAACTCCCAATTTTATTCTTCCTTGCTTTGAATAGTTGATATGCTTCTGGATCTTCTCTTTTATTTCAACAACAGAGTCCTTTAAGAGTCTTCTTCGTTAATCTCCACAGATCCGTGATTGGCCAAACTTCTAATCATAGAAGGCTTCTAAAGATATGTATGGCGGTGTTCATTCTCACGGGATCAGTAGTAGTGGAAAGCTTCAATTTTGAAAAATCATAAATCACGATTTTCTATTTCTTAGTACAACTTCCAGTGAATGATTCTTTATTACAATTCATTGCTTTCTCTTGTATCATCTTTACTTTGAATGTCTTTTCTAGAGAATCGTAAATTACGATTTCTCACTTTTTCTTAGTACTTTATTTTGCAAAATCGTAAAACATGATTTTTCACTTCTCAGTAGGTGAAGATTCGTCCTTTTTCGTTCAATCATCTTTTTATTACATTATGAGTTTATTTTGATGAATATTAATACTTTAGCTCTATTTTACTGATTTTTCTTAATATCTGCACATTGTTAACTTATTAGTAGCAAACTGGGGTCTAGCATCACTAAGTTAAGGGTGATAAATTAATAAATTATGTGACTGATCATACCCCCAAACTTACACTTTGCTAGTCCTTAGCAAACAAGGAAAAATAACTATCTTAAAACTATAAAGTTAAATGTCACTTTCGTAGGGAGCACGATTGCATTTAGCAGATGCAACAAGCCTTTAAACCCTTAGGTAGTCCCTAGTGGAGGAGTTCTAGTCTCCTGAAGGTTTTCAGTAAAGTTACCTACAAACTTCAAATATATATATTTTTTTCAAAACAAAAATTTTAAAACAAAAGATTAAAATCTAAACTAATTTTGTACACTAAGTTATCAAATTAGTCATTATACAATTATTATGATTTCGAAACTTTACAAATCCTTTATCCTTACTCTCCATTATAACAATTATCCTTGATTAGAACTCCAATAATTTCAATTCATAATAAACAGGAGTGTATGCATTAGTGAACAATTTATTCTTCATAAAATTTTCTAAACTGTAGTTTTTAAAAAATATTTTCATTCAAAAGCTCACTACTTAAATACTCTAAAAAATATTGAAACATTTTGGGTTCTCACATTTCAAAAAAATTCAGTCAAAGATAATTGCAAAATTTTTTTATTCTCATAGAAAAGGATAATCTATTCTATTCATATGAATTCCTGTACAATCCATAATATCTATTATTCAAATCTCTACTAGGCTTATGCTTTTGCAAATCGTAAATCAAAAAGGTCTTTTCTTTAGCATGTAATGCGGCTTTGGTTTTAAGGTGTTAAAAAAAGGTAGAAAAGGATTCAAAGATTTTTTGAGAATTTAGTTCATTTTTTCCATCTTCTTCAGCTTCAGTTTTAGTAAGTATCCAAAAAGTTGGATAACTTCTTCCCATTTTTCTCTAGTTTTTCTTTTTATAAATCCCATTTCTTCTTTTAGATTCGCATTTAGAAATTTTTCTCGGTTTGAAAGCTTTTTGCTTCTCTTTTATTTTTTTAGAATCGTAATTTATAATTTATCTTTGCTTTATCTAATATTTTCTTTTCTTGATTTCTTTTCAGCTGTACCCTTTCTGCATATCCCTTATCGTTTAACTCATACTCCTTTCACTCGCTCTTCTCCTCTTCTATTACATTCTAATCTCTCAAAAAATTGTAAGGGTTAAAGGTTGAAAGCTTTGGGTAGTACATATGGTTAAGGGTTTATAATATTTTGGTACAAAGAAATTTAGTTTAAGGTTCTAATATGGGTTCAAAGGATAAAATTTATGGGATTTTGGCTTCTGGGCTTTGACTTTTTAAAAGATGGCCTTAAATCATCTTCACATTTACTAGCATAGATGCCTTTATTGCTTTGATATTTCTAACAGATAGTTCTAAAAAAAAATTCAGGTTATCATATTCATAGAATATTTTGATTCTAAGGTCAGCAACATGAGATTTTAGACAAGCATAGAAGTTCAAAGAAAATTTTCTTGAATAAGAACAATTTCTCTCTGAAAGAAAGGAAAATATGGCTCTGAATCTCACTAGTTTATATAATTTTGAAACTATAATCTAAAATATTGTAGTTTAGATCAATCTATTATTTCAAACATCCATTCTAATACAGTGTTCTAGAGATTAAACATGAATAAAAACTGTTTTATATTCTGATTATTGAATTCCTACTATAATGGATCGTAAGTTATCTAGATTTACAGTTTTTCTATCATAACTCCTATATAATGATTAACTAAAAAAAATTAAATAAATTTTTTTTTCCAGAAATAAAACTAAATAAATAGTAACTAAATACTACTGTACATAGAAATTGTGTATTCTCCCCCCCCCCCCCCCCCAAACATAAATCTGACAATGCCCTCATTGGCATAAAAACAGGGGATACAAAAATTATAGTCATTACAAAATTTTCATACCTGTGAGGCTTCATGATGTATAATTTTACTTGCACTCACTCAGTGATGAAGGGTATGGTACAAGTGCTGATGTAGGTTGAGCTAGCTCTGGCAAGGCTAGCAGTGGAGAATGACTACTTGATATTTCCTCCTCCGTGTCTGTCATTACTGTCATTGAGCAGTTAGATTCTTTCTCTACTTTGTGCTCTGGTTGTGACTCTAGTTCAACATCTTTGTAGGAGACATAAGTGCCTTCTTTTTCTGCCATCAGTGCTTCATAATTTTCCTTCAAAGCTTGCAGCTCTTCTGTGACTTTTTATTTTTTTTATACCTTAACTTGAAGTTGGCAAATGACAGCAAACTTGTCCCTGGTCTCAACCCTTAGTTTCTTAGATTCAACCTTTTCCTTTGTTACTGTGACCCAGAACTTGTTCGTAATAGACTCAATTTTCTCTTTTTGTTCAACACAAATAAGGAGTAGGGAATTTTTTTCTACTTGCAATTTGAGCAGTTTCCCTTGTTCTAGCGTAAGCTCATGAGTCCTTTCATTTAACAATTTGTTCAGGGTCTGTTGATACTCTTGATGGGCATTTTCTCTTGCTGTCTCTCTGAAATTGGGATCTTTGAGAAATTCTCCATATTGTTCCATTATGTTGACTATTTTGTCCTCGTAATCCTTTTTCTCAACCTCCCATGCTTATTTTTCTTCTTGTAATGCTCTGTTTGGTTCTCGCAACTGCACAATTTGAGATTGAAGGCCTCTAGTTGCTTCCTGGACTTTTCTCGCTGTTTCAGTTGTCCACTGTGCCTGGTGCTCTTTCACAACTTTTTACTGTAGATTTTTTGATAACTCTTGGCGTTCTTGTACAGTAGGCATGATTTCAAAGACTCTGCTTTTCAATTTGTTTAATTCATCCATCAATTTTCTGACTACTATTGGCAATGGTGTTGAACGAGGTGCATTTGTATTTTGCCATTCCTCCACTTCTCTTACTCTTCTCTCCAGATCAGGCCTTTCAATAATGGGAATTATTGTGTTGTTGACTGGAGGAGTCATTTCTTGATTCATCAATTCTATGAAACCCACTCTCTGAGCTTCAAAACTTGGTTATGTTACTGGAACTGAAAATACTAGAGTCTGGTCTGTAATTGTTGGAACTGTGAGTGGAACAACAGACTCTACTTGTTCAGGAACATGGCTAGAAGTAGCCATTTCATTTATTTGTTTTGATGATGGAAGAATTTCTTCTGCTGTTGCAGTAATTGGGTTCACTGGCTTTGCTCTTGTAGTGATTGGCAGTGTGTCTGCCTCTATTGAAGGGGGGCATAACTGGCCCTGTTGGTGAATTCAGTGTTAGGTCATATAAAACATATTGATCTGTAGCAGGTTCTGCAACAATTAGTGGTTCAACCTCTTCTGGTCTCTCTTGAATTGGAGGACCAATCTCTGATCTCTCGAGAGGTTGAGTAAAAGTACTCACCCTTTCTTCTGCAATAGTTTCTTCTGGACCCATAGTTTATGCCATTGGCCTCATGATAGGCTATGCTTGTCCTTCGGGAGCTTGGGTGGTTTCTAGTGCAGATGGGACCTCCTCTAGTTGTGCCAAAATAGAGACTTTCTTTTTATTTGCGGCACATAAAGTTCTCCGATAAGCCTTAGCTGTGAGGCTCTCGTCATTTCTAGGTAAGGTTTTCTCTTTGGGATTAATGCTATATCCCACATTTATCAGTAAATTCATAATTAAACCTCCAATGGGTAGACATAATTTGTGTGTTTGATACTTCTTCAGACTCAATTTCTCCCTCACGACCTCCAAAATGTACGAAGGAACATCAAACCAGTAGTGATTGGCCATTAGATATAAAGCTTTAGCAAAGAGGGCTCTTCGCTGAGTTCCATGACCCATGGGATGAATAGTCTTGTGAATTAAAACATTGAAGAAGTGAAGGGATAAACTCCGTTCCTCCAAATCCTTATGCAAGAAAAATGATTTGTCTTTTGGGGGTTTGCCTAGCATTTCCGTGGCCATTTGAATAAAATTTGAAAGGGTGGTCTCGGGTGAATTTCTAAGTATGCTTGCTTCCGGTGTGTCAAAGGACACTTCTGATGGGTGCATCCATCACCCCAGCAACCATTGCTTTTGTTATTAAAATTGAGATTCCATCAATGATTGTGGTCAAAATCGGTGATGAACCTTTGCTGGTATTAACTATGTTCGTATAAAATAGTCTTACCAATCTAGGGTAGACTTGTGTAACTCCAGGCTCAAAAAAGTCGTGGAGCCTTGCATCCCAAAACTATTTGATGGCTTCCCCACTGAGTTTGAAATGCTCCCAAAAAGTGACATCCATGGTAACCTCGGACCCCACTAGATGGTGCTTAATTGAAGTTGGGATCTGATCTAATGTCCTTTCAGGGGATATTGGCTTTTTGCCTTTATCCTTGTTTATGTCCTTTTTAGAGGCAGCCACATAATCTGTTTCTACTTCTTATGCATGTGTCTCTCCAATCACGACTCTTGAACACTTGGATTTCTTTTTGGGTGGGTTTGCTGCTTTTGATTTAGCTTTGCGGGCAACAGACCGTGTGATACGGTTAATAATGGGGACATTATCAATACTATTACCTTCTTCTTCTTCCCTTTGTCGCTTATTTGTCGAATCCATCCTGTTACAACTTCTTTCCTACAAGAGTTAGTAAAAATACATTTAGTTTAACAGAGTTTCATATATTCAATAAAAAAATTTCTTGCAATAACCCTTTCATTTGATCGTTAAAGTCATCTCCTTACCTTTTGATGATAAAAACTCTAGTTTCGGATATGAAATAGAATGTACGCAGGGTTTCTGAAATGAAACAGACGAAGTAAGGAGTGTATAAGAGAGAAAAATGGTTTGGTTTAGTTGTAAACATGGTTGGACTTTGAAAAGTAGAGGGAAAAATGGAGCAAAAATGGAGAGTTCGATAATGGGGTTGTCATATCCTCTCACGAATATGTAGTCCCTATCGTAGTGATGACATGTTGAACCGGTCGTCACTCCTTGTTAATCTAGAGTTGCTAGTTCGACTCTAACCTTTCAGCGAAGATATACGAACTCTCGTATTGGTCAAATTGTAATCGCTACATTTGGACTGATAGATGGGAAGAAATAAAAGACGATCCATCGTAAATCAATACGATTGTTCGTACAAGTGTACACTAGGGACCTGCTTACGATCCCTCATTTTTAAACGATTTGGGCCATAACGTAGTGCCTAGCCTTAAAAGAAAGAAATTATTTTACATATTTTACAAATTGTTCTATGGGTGAGTCGGTAGCTCAAAAATTCCTTGAGGTTTTTATATTGGATTTTGGGGAACTGATGTCTCCCCCACAAATTCTTGTCCTCTTAGGTTATTTATGGGCTGTGTAGGCAACTGGCCACTCTCTCTTTTGGCACTTACGAAGTTAGCTGGACAATCTAATTTTCCAACTTCGTTATGGACTGGGTATGCAAGTGAAGTGTCTGAGAGAATTGAGCAAGTTAGTGTAAATCTTTTGAATGTTGATGTGACTGTTGTTGCAAATCTTGAAGGATCTGAATAATCGTAGTATCAGACATATTGCTCTATGGTCCAAGCTGGGGCTGCGCAGCCACCATTTGAGGTTTCTGGTGGAAAACTTGGGTCTGGGGAAATCAGGGTTACACAACTATTGGTACTAGTTGTGGTCCTACTGTGGAACCATAGTTAAATCCTGGATGGTTTCTCCACATAGGTTGTAGGTATTCTCGTAATCTCCCCTCTTAAAAGCCATTAATTATTTAGTTTGCACCGCCTCTTAGTATGGTGGCGCGATAGGGTTTTCAGTACATGCATGAGTCTAGCAATTGGAATAGTTTGCCACGGGTTTGTCCGGAGTGTTTGGTTTAGAACTCATTAGTGTGGCCATTTTTGTGCTTAAGAGCTAAAGCTTACGCACTCATGTCATCCTCTGTCTTTACTTTATCCTTACTGATATCGTAAAGTCCACCCCTCACGAGTGGAGTGTAACGAATGACATCTGGATCAGTCCTCAGCAAAGCCTATTTTTGCTTTGAATTGTTGGCCAGTTTCTCGAATAAATTCCAGGACTGATGGCCGTTTTGAGCCATGAAGGCTCCTCCACTTACGCTGTCAATTATCAATTGGTTAGTCTCAGTCAATCCTTGATAGAAACTTTGCGCTATTGACCAAGTTGGCACCTCGTGATGAGGGCACTTTCATAACAAATCCTTCATCGATTGACAACTCTCATGAAATAATTCTCTGGGCTTTTGCCTGAAGTCTTGAATTGCATGGTGAATTTGGTTTGTCTACCAATTGGAAAGTACTCGCCTAAAAATTTAGACTGTAGTTCCTTCCATGTGGTTATACATCTGGCAGGTAGTGAAATTAACCATGCCTTCGCCCTATCCTTGAGAGAGAAAGGGAACAGATGTAGTCTTATGATTTCTTTGTTGGTCGTGGACAATTGCAGCATTGTGCAAAGTTTTATGAAGTCCCTCAGATGTTGGCAGGGATCTTCTCTATCAAGCCCATGGAAGGTCGGTAGAGTTTGAAGTGTGTTGGGCTTGATTTCATAATTTTGACCTTCAACTACCTCACGTATAACTATCCAAGAGGGCTCGATCAAAGCTATAGGGTTGAAATATGCTTGGATTGAGAGATCGTCAGCTATAGTTTGGGATTCTTTTGTAGAAGATCGGTTTAACGCGAGCCTTCGCAGGAGGGTTCGCTCAATTTCTGGGTCGTATTCGAAAGAGTGTAGACTTCTAGACTGTGACAACCCAACTTTTCTCCTTCTCGTAAATGGGAATGGCCGTGCTGTCGAATCACCTAACATGATCCTATCATACAAGGGCATCGTGTATAAGGTGTTACATATGCGAAAGCGAATAGAATTAACTCTGATATGTAGAAATATGACAACAACTGATATTCAGTTATTTATCTAAAGCAGCAAACTGAACAAGAATATAAACAGAAACCTATACATGAAGTAGTAAACTACCTTAAATCACACTGCTGTTTATACATGTTTGATGTTTAAAAACAAATCTCTCTCTCTCAAACCTCTCAAGGAAAGAAGTCCTCAGCAGAACCTTCCTCCTCGTCCTCCTCCTCAGATTGGTAGATAGGATCGGCTTCGTGCTCAGGGTCATGAGCAATATCTGCAGCTAAGACATGAAGTCATAGGATGAATTATCATCAAAGCTCAGTAGGGAAATTTACAGTGCTACTTTATATGTTAGATTTGCAATTCACTTCTCAATGCATAAATTACAAAACTAAATACAGTATATCATACCTTGTATCTATTCTAGCAATATTTAGCATTTATTCTAGCAATATATAGTATACTAAGTAATAAATCATGTAAATATTGTATCATACTGACATGCTAACAGATTTATACTGAATAAATACGAGGAATCATACTGATAAGGATTCATACTGGACAAGTACAGAAATCATACTGAAACACGACATATATAAGAAACAAGAAAATCAAGCTCGCGAGTTAACGGGATCACTTGTCAAGCTCCTGAGTTAGCGGGATCACTTAGATCGAGAAAATCAAGCTCCCGAGTTAACGGGATCACTTGGACGAGATATCAAGCTCCCGAGTTAGCGGGATCACTTAGACGGGATATCAAGCTCTCGAGTTAGCGGGATCACTTGGACGGGATATCAAGCTCCCGAGTTAGCGGGATCACTTGGACGGGATATCAAGCTCCCGAGTTAGCGGGATCACTTGTTTCAAGATGAAATAAAGATGTGTATATTACATCAAGGATAACAGAACATGAATAACGCATGATAACATATATGTGAGCACATCGTGAACAGATATCATATAGCAAAACTGATTTGAATAACTGAACCCATATGACCATATAAAACTGTAATTATCATAATCATTGATATTCATGTATCCAAGCTGAACTAGCATCATAATCATGTAAAGCATACATCAAGTCTGTAGATTCCTAAGTTTATTTAACACCAACAGTTATAGTAATACATTGAAAACTAGCATGTGCATATATTATACTTCCTTAAACTCATCTAGTATCATCATACATACAAATTCATCTATTGATCTATATCAAATCATCTAAATTGGTTTGACAATAGTTCTAACATAATAACATATGTCAAGCTGATCTTATCGAACTGATATGCTTATAATCATTTATCGAAACTTTTATTAGTATAATCTAAAACTTGCATAATACTAAACTAGCATACTAACCTAGCATAACTATTCATATTCATGCATTGAAACTGATCGTATCCTCATTTCCATCTAATTGAATTAGCATTACTGATCTTGCATGTTTATACATTATGAAACTAGCATACTTAACTGACTGAGTTAACTATTGATTAATGCTGAACTTATCCAAGGTGAACATATCAAAGCTGCACTATCATATTCATACTAATTCAAAACTGAGCTTCTTATTCTTAACTAATAGTTTATCCAAACTGAATTTAACAAAGTTGAATACTTTAAGGCTGAATTCATCAAAACAACATTGGCATGGTACTACTAATCATCTTTATATACTACGCTTGTCATCCCTATTTCTTAACCTTAATTCGAGCATATCTTATCCATTTCAAATTAAATATCACATTACAGCTGATAACTATTAATAGGTTACTGATACCCATCATGCAAAACATTCTTTCTTTTACTAATATCTATCATCCTCAAAAAACAAAATTTAATTAGATATCATATTTCCTATACACATGATTCTACTAAGAGTTTACTTAACTAGATGAGAATATAAAACTCAACATTATTTAGTTCAGAAAAGTCCCTACAATAGCATACATCGAATCTATCTCATTATAAGCAACTATTTTATACTTATAGCTTTATTGAACAAAATAATTTTATATGCTATCTGAATAAGCAATTAAAACACAAGTTAGCAAAGTACATTCCCTACCTTATACCAGGCTTACGTGTAATTAGTTACCCGTGCACGCATGTCCTCAAGCAAACTCGTCATGTGCACAAAATACATAGGATTTATGATCATAATTTTAGTAGTTTTAATGGTTCATTGGGTCAACATAGACCCCAAATATGGACCATTTATGGTCTCAAGTCTCATGGTCAAACTCAGAAATTCATCATAGCACAAACCCCTGACAGAGGTGTTGCCAAGTGTGTCAGATGCAGGGTTGCTGCGGCAAGCTTTGCAGCTGAGCATGTTACCACGACTTGTCACTAATTTTTGACCCCTTAAACGTTGTATTTATAAATTTATTCCTTCATAAGAGTAGTAGGGCTTGTTGTCCCCTTTCCAACGCATTAAGAGTCATACAAATCAGAGTTCGAGATCAAATGTTATGATTAAAATACCGATGGCAAGCTGAGTATTTGCATGCGCAGCCTATCGTGCTTGGCTTGGCTTGCCGGGGTGTTTTCTGCTCTACTTTGACTTTTTTTACTCAGGAAATTGGCTGGGTCTTTTATATGATTATAAAGATCATATATTTTACATATATATTGCATAAAAATTTGGATTTTCTTATTCATTTTTTTGTGGAAATTTCGGTGTAGTTTTTATGAGCTATATGAGTTTCGAACCCATTTCAAACTGTGATTCGGGTTGCTAATTCGGTCTTAGTGAATCGACACCACAGATTTATATTCTCTCTAAAATTAAACTATGATGAACCTAGTCTAGTACTTGGTTCGTTGACGGCTTACCTTTTGGTGAATTCATCGTTTTGATTACGCCGAACATGTGTCGGTGTCGAGGTCGCTGAGCTAGTGACTCATGCATGCGTGGAGGAACTTGGAGGATTAAAACAGCTTATAAGTTGTAAAGGGATGAAATCCCTTCTTATTCACAAACACATTTGCATGGTGTAATAGTAGTTAAACTAAAATAGGCTTTGGCTCAAGTAGAACTCTACTACAACTTGAAAGTGTATTAGCTAGCTGATGTTTGGCTTTAGCTTTAAGCGTATTAGCCAGCAGCTAATGGTAGGCTGGCTATGGTCTAAAGCCAACACAACTTGGAAAAGTGTATAGCTGGGTCTTGTCTAGTATATTTATTAATATGCTTGCCTTAGTTGTCGAGGCAACTTCTTATGCTTGCCTCAAGTGCCGAGGCAACATACATTGCTTACCTCAAGTGGCCGAGGCAACCCTTTTTGTTTACCGTCTTTTGGGTCAAAATGGTGGACACCCTTATGTGTCAAACATGTCGATGCATCATTACCAAATTGTGTGTTGAGCTATTTTATTATTTCAAAAAATAAAAATTTCCAAGTATTTGTGTGACAGATATAGTGACTTATCGAGTGAAGCACAGTTTTGTCAACTGTTACATAGACCGGGTATAATGCATACACCAGAAAAATAATCTTTTTGCGTTTTAAACTTTTTATATAATTTTTATTTTAAAAAGTAGGGAGAGAGAACAATTCTAAGCCTCGAGCTTTTCTGATCAGGGAAAGTTGAAACTCTGATTCGTCATTCCGAATAAACCTCTAAAAGATTTAAGAAGTGATCAAAGAAAATATAAAAATATAAAGAAATTCAAAAAGAGAAAGATAAGTACTTATTTTCCTAAATTAATATATTAAAATATTGTCTCCGGCAACGAAGCCAAAAACTTGATCGACTCTAATATGTGTCTAATTAAGTCTTAACCTATTGCAAGCGCACAATGGAAATTGTAGAGCTAGTGTGACAGCCCGATTTTCCCTGAACCTCTAAAATCGTACAATATTTTTTTTTCTTTCTTACATCTTAAACTCGGGGAAAACTAGACCATCGGATCACACTTTAAAATCCGAATACAGAGATTACTTGGCTTACAAACATACCTACAAAAACTACCCCTAACATTGTATTTAGTTATAGGACATACCAAGTCCAAATCCAAAAAACTCCAATATCCACCAACAAACCCAAAACCTGTTTAGCTCATATCCTCATCTAAGGTAGAATTCCCCAAATGGGATATCCCAAGTCTTTCTCTTGTATCTGATCCTGATCCACACTGTACCTGTGACGTATAGTCGAGGGATGAGCTACATCTAAGCTCAGTAGAGAAAATATTAATAACATGCATATTTTCACATCACACATATATCTTATGATAAAATCAAACATACTTTTCATATAAAAACTCACAATTTGAAGAATATTTGACTTGAAGCAAAAGTGATATCATATACGAATTTTTTTATATTTAAAGCTTAAACACATGATTTCAAAACTTATTCCCATGACAAAAGAAAAACTTAAACTGATAACTTAAATAATTCCCGAGCACTATAGCATCGAGCCCCGATGGAATACCCACCATCGTCGTTCAATTGAACCCTTTTAATATGTTATAAAAGTCCCTTCGAAGAAGGTGACTTGCCGGAATGAATACTACCACAGAATGGTAATCAAAGAGCAGATATCCCACGGCACCAGATTCACAATTTACCCCAGAATGGTAATCAAAGAGCAGATATCCCGCTGCATCAAAGAGCAGATATCCCACTGCATCAGAATCATAATTTACTGCAGAATGGTAATCAAAGAGCAGATATCCCGTTACACCAAAATTATAATTTACCGCAGAATTGTAATCAAAGAGTAGATATCCCGCTGGACCGGAAGCACAATTTGTATGGATATACCGCCGTACCGGTTGGGTATCTTTCATAACCTTAAATCAAAATGTAAAAATAACTTATAGTTTATCACCATGTATTGTGGTAATTTATATTAAGTCTGGAGTTTCAAAACTTCCACACCATAGGTTTGGAGTTTCAAAGCTTCCACACACACATATTCACATCTTGTAACCTCACACACACACTTAACTGATTTTACACGACACAAATCTGAGTGCACATACTCACACACAAAATTTTCATATTTGAACTCATGAAAATGATTCATGGTAAATAGATGCCAAGTTACACACAACACACAAATTTTATCATATCATAAAATGCATGCTAATCATAATCAATGCACATGTTAAGGAGTTTTCTCTACCTTAAGCTCAAAGCCGCCCAAAGTGACACAAAAATCCTTATTTGAGCAATCTTCTCACTAACTTTTGACCTTCAAAATAGTTTATTCATGAGTTAGTCAATTCACAATACCAATCAGAGATCAGAGCAGAAAGTTACGGCCGAAACATTGAGGCGGGGTCAGCAAGCTCAGACGACTTCGACCGGTTGATTTCCAAATCGACCGGTCGGTTTTTGACAGCTCGAGTTTGAACTTCAAAACCCATTTTCTCTCAAATTTTTATCCTTCTTCTAATTTCTCACCCATATTCATAAAATAAACTAGCACACTAACAAATTACGACTCTACAAAGATTCTTACCTTCTATATCGATCAATTCCTTGATCCACGAGTTCACGCTCAAGCTAGGGTTTTGGAGCGAATTTTATCGCTCTAACTGGTGTTCGAATCGAAAAGAAGCCTACAATGATGCTCCACTCCAACACGCACTACTCTTCCCTCTTCCTATCGTGTATATTACGATAAAAAAGGTTGGCTCCCTCTATCTTCAACCCACACAGACAGCCGATATCGGAATCTAACGGCTCATGCGTCACACAAATTTATACGAGGTTAATACCTTAAAGTCCAACGGATCGATCTGAGTTTTAAACGTCTAGGGCGATCTCTTTAACTCCTCTCTTTCTCTCTATAGAAACTCAAAAACCTCTAACATTTGCAAACGGCTATAGCTTCCCTTTGAAGCTTGCCTTTTATAACTAAAGGGAATAGTTCCCTTATAAAACATATACACACAACATGTGTGTAATAGTTCTTATCCAAAGAATTAGAATCTGCGTGAAACGGACATACCTAAGTAAGGTATAAACTATTAAACAAATAATCTCTTGGTTCGGTATGGGGCCTGCACACCCAACTGTTAGGCTATTTTTAAGTGCTTGCTACTGACTTTATTGGAGGCAGTGATAAGAATGGGGTGAATGAAAATGAATGAAAGGTGGATTGAAAATGACAGAGCAGCAAGCCTAAAATATGCACAGTCCTGCAAGATACAGGGCCTGTTGTAGCAAGTTTTGATAAGTAAGAGTTTGTCCCACAGGGAAGGTTGATCTAAAGCTCTAAGGGAGCCATCAGTAGTAGGCTCTCCAGATCTGACTACAAATCTAGTAATCCTAAATGGAAGGTGATTTAAGGTCACTTATTCCCACATTCTCTGGTAATCTAATGATTTAACTACAAAAAAGGTTGAGAAGAAGGATGGAGTGTGAGAAAATAAATATAAAAGGGTGAGAAGTATGCTATTAGGTCTAGATCTGATGGATTTCATGACTCAAATTTGGATCTGCTGCTATAGGAGTCTTGTCTAATGGCTACATTGTCACCACTGAGGAGAAAGAATTCAACTCATCTTTGTGCCATGATCCAATCCAGTTATGGCTATAACCTGTCCACTTAAATTGTCACAGACTATCCAATTGGGGAACCACAGTCCAGAGATGGGTCAGAACAAGTCTATCATTGTAAGCACCACTTCATCCAGGCTACAAGCACAAGGATCCATAGGGAACCTCAACCTCTAAAGTGCTATGTGTGGGGTTAGGCCTGTATGAGAGCATGTTAGCCCAGACACATAGAACCAGTAAGAGTTTGAGTACAGCCTTAGGTCTAGCTGTCCACTGCTGTATAAAGACTACAGTGATCTAGTCACAAGCCTACAATCTCTATAACCAAACCAGATCTGCCATCTGATGGTGGGTCTATACAAATACAGGGGAGTTTGTCTCTGCACAATCTCTCACAGGGGTACAAGCACAAGTGCAGAGAAGAAGAATCTGTCTTGGATATGTGGATTGGCCTCACCCTAAGGCTATAACCTGTCCACTTAAATGGTCACAGACTATCCCAGAGGCTATCCTCCTCACAGAGGACCAAAACAGAACAAGAACACTGCTGTCACCACCATGTTCACAAGGCTACAAGCACAAGCTCCAATGGGGATTTCAGATCTAGTGGATCCTGTGGTGGGGCTAGGCTTGTATGGGCGCATGTTAGCCCAGACACACAGATCAGTTGGATCTAAATAGGTCTCTAAAAATAGTCCTCCATTGATCATAATACAACCTATCAAAGGAGGATCTCAAGGCAGCAGCCTTGTACAGAACAACTCAATCTCAAATTTCAGTCCCATACATGTAAAACACCCAATCATGAAATTCCATTAAATCTAAACCAAATACGCATACAGAGGCATAGCCAACAAGTGCTGGGCTATGGAGAGAAGAAAAAGTAGAAAGAAATCTACCTAAACCTTCCTAGAGGTCTACAGCTACTGCAAGAAGAAGATAGACAAAAATTCTATTCTAAGAGAGGTAAAAAGCCCCCTAAGCCTAAACCAGGCTTAGGTTTATGTAGCAGTCAACTTGGCGGCACATTAGGGTTAGGAAACCTTAATTTTAACGATGCCATGTGGCCTAATACTGTTCCTTGGATGCCTCGGGGCACGTGCACAAAAATTGGAGCATTGGAGTGCATGCCCTAATTGCTGGAAGTTCCCAGAATGTCCTCTGCAGAAGTGAGGGAGAGTTAGAGTTCAGAGCCTCGCCAGGTAGCACTGGTTTCCAAGACTGTCGTGTGGTAGCACGGTCTCGCGAGATTAGATTAACTTGAAATTCTAGCCGTCGTGGGGTTGTCGTAGTTTATAGCTTAAGCAGTCGCGCGATAGAGCGTTGAATCCTCACTGGATTGCTCTTGTCTTCGCGGGATTGCACTTTCCTTCTGAATGGCGCGGGGATCGCGCGAGCAGTTTGTTCCTTAATGGATCTTCGCGAGGATCCTCGCGAGGGTGTGATGTGCATTGGCCTCTGAACTGCGTGATAAGCTTTTCTACAGTTTTGTATCTCGCGGTCACTGTGCGACAACTGTGCGCATAAATACCTAGAGCTCTCTCTCCTCAGCTGATTTGAGTAAACTGCGCGAGGTTTTGAGTGCTTAAGCTACGCGAGAGCTGTGTGACTCATGATTCTAAGAC
The DNA here is from genome assembly GCA_021018995.1 of Chloranthus sessilifolius. Classification (NCBI taxonomy): domain Eukaryota; kingdom Viridiplantae; phylum Streptophyta; class Magnoliopsida; order Chloranthales; family Chloranthaceae; genus Chloranthus; species Chloranthus sessilifolius. The sequence continues at coordinate 24,859,792 of CM037595.1, forward strand.
CCTTCTGTCACTAAACTACGCGAGAATAGCGCGAACACTTGGTATGAAGTCCTGGGAAACTCGCGAGGACTGCGCGAGGCTTACTTTCTGAATCCTTTGAACCTTGCGGCAACTGTGCGAGGCTCATTTCTTGCTCTATAGCTGCTGTGCTTTGCCTTCATGCAGTCGAGTTCTTGTCTGGATCCAACTTCCCTTCTTTTGAGAGACTTCTGGGGCAAAAGTGGGCTCCTTAGAAGGATTAAGGCCTTATTGCAGCTGTTGTTCATTACCTACAGAACAGGCTTAAAACACTTTTATTAAATGATTAAGGGTCCAACAGAGATTAAGTTAAGGGGTGAAAAGTGGTACTTTTCAGGTCTTAACACACCCCCAAATCCTTCTAAGGAGCTAGTACCTTAGCAAAGTTGTAAACGCCACTTTCGTAGGGATCACGGATACATTTAGCATATGTACCAAGCCTTTTAAACCCCTAGGTGATCCCTAGTGGAGGAGTGAAGTCTCTTGAGGGTTTTCAGTGAAGACACCCACAAACTTCACCATTAGAGTCAGTTAAGTATAGTGCAGACAATGACAACACAATTTCCAATGTTTAAAGTTTCATTCCACAGTAAATTTATTTAACACTTAGAGGAAATTGCAGCAATGTTGCAGGCCATTTAAAACTTAAAAGTTAACATGTGTTTGCCTGACCATCATTCATTTAACATTAGAATTTTAATGTATACAAATTAGTACCCAGTTTGCCTTTGATTCAAAATTTAGGTTGGATACAATCCCAATAGGGTTAAAATTCATACCCAATTCTCACTTGGGTTATCTCTCAACATGAATATCCTGAGGGTGTTCACATTCATAACAGCTCAAGAGCAGTTGCAGACCCCAAATAGGTTTGCAAGCATGAGCATAGGCCAAGCTTCTAATTTCTGACATCTTCAAGGATTTTCACCATAGATTGGACAACTCTTCAGCTCCACATGACAGCTCATTTGACTTTGGATCCACAAGGTCTTTTTAGAATGGGTTGTAATGTGGCTTATGGCTGAGGGATGTTCAGAATAAAAGGGGTAAAAAGGGAATCCAAATTGAGAAATCAGCAAGGTCAGGAGTGGTTCATGACTTCGCGACCTTCATTCCAGTAAAAATTTCATCTTTCTTTTCTATTTCAGAGACAAAGTGGCCAGCTTCTCCTCTTCTTTTCACTTTTCAGATGATGATGTTCTCTAGACTTCTTTTTCTTTTCCTCTTTTTATTTTCTTTATTCATTCTTTTGATGAAATGCCACTCAACTGCCATTGATACACAGCTGTTCACAAGATGCTTTTGTTCACCTTCCACAGAATATTGGACCATTCTCAGTATCTTTTCTTCCTTCTCCTTTACCTTCTGAATTCTCAGAGTGAGGGTAAGGTAAACTCAGGTAATGAGGTTAAGGTGCAAGTGTTCTGGTGTTTGTGAAAGAAGAGTATGATTTTAAGGCTCAACTGGTGTATGCAAAAGGGCATATTTTTAAAAGGTTGGATTTTTAGGCTCAAACTGTCCAAATAAGGGCCTTCGATCATTTCCTTAGTTTCATGAGTGCTGTCAGTAAGTTTTGATTTGGAGTTGCACAACTTCTAGTGACAAAGTCTTGATTCAATCAGTCCTTAGAGCAGAAATAAAGCCAAAAACACTCTTCAAAAGAAAATTTTGAGCCCAAATCTCACTAGGTATGGTCTTCAAATTTAACTCACGGGTTGTATTTTCGTCTGTTTCTCTCCTCTTAGGCTCACTGAGTACTTAACTCAAAAATTTTATAATATTAGCTTCATGGTGGTGTCAAAATTCAACTTTTTCTGTTTCTAAAAGTCTACAAAAATATTTAAATTTTATACATGTTTCCTCATTGTATCAAGTTTAGTGGAAATTAGCTTTATTCATCTCAGTTATGCCACCATTATTGCACTAAAATTAACTATTCTATTGGCAGACTGCCACACCCCCAAACCATTTGGAGCAGTGTCCTCACTGGTTCATAGGTGATAAAAAGCAGTAGAATCCAAGAAGGCAGACAAAAAATAAACACAAACAAAGAGAGAGAAACAGAGAATGCAAACTGCACAGTATAGAGGTAAAAGAAACTTTCATTGAAATAAAAAGAGAATATGACAAAAAGATGGAAAAAGCAAAGAGAAAATGGGGGGGTCAATGTGTAGCCGGGGGAGGGTTTGAGGAAGATGGAGGGGGAGATGCAGGTGGTGCCATTTTTTTCTTCTTCCTTTTCTCTCGCTTCGCTCTTTTTTTCTTTTTCTTTTCCTCCTTGGCCAGGATCCGCTGGACCTCGTCATACTCATCCCATAGAAATTGCAAGGGGTCCGGCTCCTTTGGCGGTGGGGGATCGTCCCAGATGGGGAAAATTTTGATTGGGAAACCGAAGGGGCCGTCATCCGCCATGTGTTTGAGGAGGTATGGACTTCAATGGTTAGAAGAGGAGGGATGAGATGAAAAGGGAGGGATGGCCGCTTAAAAAGAAAGGGACTAGGGAACATGAATCGACGGAGTTGAAAATGCGCTCCTTTTCAAACCTGGTAATAAATGCGTGCTGTGTGGGGAAAGAAGAAACACACACTGGCTCTTTGGAAAAGAGAAGGAGCATTAAATTAATGTCCAAAGATGGGCATAGTATTAAAAGAGGTAAGTGTATCGCTCGAGGATCCTCGCGAAGAGCAATCAGATAAGGGTAAAGGATATTTCTCACGCAGCTGAGCTGGGGTCTTCGCAAGATACACTAAATGTGGCACAATAATTGGAAGAAAGAGCCATTGAAATCCCTGAGGCAGGTAATGCACAAATTTTTATTCAGCCACCAACGACATCTATCCGCTACATGGATTACAGGTTCAAAGAAAAATATCCTCCCAAAAACTCTTCTCCCATGAATGGCAGAAAGAACAAAATCAAAAGTACTAAACAGTCAGAAAGAAATACACAGAACAAAGCAATATACAAACTAGAATTTCTATTAAAGTGTAAGAAAAGTAGTTACAAGTGAAATTACAAAAAGAAAAACCTATGATACAATCTAGAAGCTAGGATCTAATCTGGATCAGAATCTGTAAGGAAATCCCAGCCCATCTCTTTAGCCTTTTCCTTAAGGGCAGCTTTGTCTTGTTTTTTCTTTTCCTCTCTCCTTTTTCTTCTCGGTTGGTGTTTTCGCTGCAAATGGAGCTTTAGGTGCCCTCACCCTCATTTTTGGTGCTTTGGGAGCCTTTGGTTCCTTGGGTTCTTGAGGAGCTTTGCCTTTGTGCTTAGCAGGGGGGTGGCAGGGAATTTTCCTTTGTCTTTACTTTTGGCTTCAGCTTCTGCAGGTGGGACCACTGGGGGTTGCTCTTTTCCTTTAGCTTTGGGTACCTCAGTGGGGACCAGTGGGGATTTTCCTTTTCCAGTGGACTCAGGTTTGGCAGGGGACCGTGCCTCTTCATACTGGGCAGCAGGTTCTTTGCCAATTTTTAAGGGGACAAGCTTTGGGAGCAGACCTCTTGGCAGTGACTTTCCTCCTTTGAGGATAAGTTTGCTCCTGTGGAGGTGCAGCAGAGGCCTTGGGAGGTGGAGGCTGCTTTGTAGGAGGTGAAGCAGGAGCTTTGCCCTTGTCTTTCTGGGGCTGAGGTGGGGCCTCCTCAGATTGGGCAAGTAGAGCTGGAGTAGTAGTTGGCGCAGGCACGTGAACATTGATAGGAGTCGGATGGTAAGGTTCATTACGGGTAGCAGCCAATGCAGATTCCAATGAGGCTATCTTGATTTGAAATTTGAGGGCGTCAATCTCATGGATCTCCTTTTGAATTTTCTGAATTTCCTGGGCATTGTTAAGGTGTTTTTCAAGCATTCTCGCCCGGGCAGCCGCTGCAGTGGCATTGGATTTCTCATACTCCCAATTGATCTGATAGTACGTAGTTGAAGCCTTAGTCTTCTGATATTCCTCTAGTATATTTTGCCACCTCAAGGAGATGCCCAGTATTTGTTTTCTGTGAGCCTCCGTCATCTCATCAATCTGCTCCAGCAGGGGGGTCTCTATTGATTGGCGTAGCTTGGCCATTCCCCTCAGGACATCCTTCCTCAGGTATGCATTATCTCTCATATGGTGGAGGATGGTGAGGTAGGGTGGATTGTAGAAATGATGTTTTGGGGCAATGGGGAGATAGGAGGTAGAAGGAGTAGATTGTGCTTGGTCCTGGAGGGGAGTAGGGGGATGATAGTGGGGAAATCAAGTGGTGGGGGAATGGGGTCAGGTTCTAGGTCTGTTCTCAGAGATTTGGCAGAGAAGGTGGGAGGGGTAGGATAAGAGGGGATGGAGGGTTTAGGGGAAAGGTGAAGGTGTAGGCTCAACAGGGGTGGGGTGATGGGGGATGGAAAATTGGAATGGTGAAAGGGAGTAAGGGAAATGGGTGGGGAGGAGGTAATGGGGATGATGGGGGGGTAATGATTCAGGAGGGAAGTCTGTTTGGGTGGTTTTGTCAGTGAACAGGACCAAGGGGGGTGAAGTGGGTGGTGGAGGGATGGGTGGAGTGGTTAAGGTGTGTAGGGTGGATTGGATAGAGGTGAGGTCAGCCTGCATCTGGTCCTGTTTGTGGGTATTGGTGGATAATTGGGCCTGTATGTCCTGGATAAGGGGAAGGATGAGAATTAGTGTGTCAAAGTTAGGAGGTTGGGTTTGGGAAGAAGAGGGTACTAGTTGGAAAGGGGAGGAGGGAGCATGATGGAAAGTGGAGGGAGGGGAATGGTGTTGTGAGGTAGTTGGGGAGTCTGGCAGAGGGGTGTAGTAGGTAGGCATGGTTTCAAGGAAGGTGGAGATGAAGGCTTGAAAGCCTACGGATGTGTTGAGGGTTAAGTCAATGTCTGGGAGAGGTGATGTAGTGGATATGGCTGGGGTGGTGGTTTCCTGAAGGTGGGTTAGGTCAATGGGGATAGAAGGGATTGAAGGTGGTGTTTGGGAGATGGTTGGAATGGTCTCAGTGGTTTTTTGTTTCTTGTATGAGATGAGTGGGGGGCTGACAGGCTTTGGTAGAAATGAGGGGGGAAGTGTGGCTGTGTACTGAGGTAAGGTAGGGGAAGGTGAGTCCTCCCAGGAACCAAGCACAGGTGAAGGGGGAGTGGGCATGGAGAATGGAAACAGAGGGGGGTGAGAGATGGATGGTAGAGGGGTAGTGGATGCAGAAGTAAAAGGTGGAGGGGGAATGGGTTCTGCTGCAGTGATGGTACTGACAGGCTATGGGTGCACATCCTGTGTAGCAGGGATGGACCTTGATCCTGTTCCCTTTTCTGCTTGCTTGGGCAGAGCCTGAGCCTCAGCTTTTTTTTTCTTCTGGGTCTCCATCAAGCTCCTGCTAATTCCCCATTGCCTCTTGGCAAAGGTAGTAGGGGCAAGGGTGGTGGTCTGCTCATTCCTTCCTATCTTGTAGCCCCCCTTGATCAGCAGCAAGGTGATGATTCTTACATAAGGTAGAGTGTGAGGCTTCTTGTTTGACCCTAACTTTGCCACTACATCCTTCATTGCCTAAAAAATTAGCCATGCTGCATGGAAGCCATGACCCATGTGGTAGGAGTAGACAGCATCCGCAATGGGGGTTCTCCTCTCCTGCTGATGTCCTGAGCAATAGATGTTCTTCCGCAGGACCTGGTCAATGAACAGCAGTTCAGGTTCTAGTTCCCTCCTTTTGATTGAGTCTCCGGTGGCTTTTAATCCTCTAGTTAGGGCCCGGGAAATTGTATCAATCGATGCAGTTAGAGGGGTACCATATCCACAGCTAGGATTGAATGCTGCTGGGATGCCCAACACTTCAGCGATCATCTTAGGGCCCACTAACATGTCAAAATCGTCAATCATTACCAGCAAGCACCCTTGTCCATCATTGTCCTTCTTGACCTTGATGTTCTGGTAAAACAGCTGCACTAGCCTGGGGTAGGCTAGTGCTGGAATTACTCTCATCAATGGCATCAAGCCCGCTTTACTCAGAACTGTACTGCAGGGGCAGAGAGAGGTTCGCTCTCGAAAAATGGTACATCAAAGGCAGTTTCAAGCTCCAATGAAATGGACTCCATGAACTCAGAAGGAGTAGAGAACTTTGTGGTTGGTACTGCCGCCTCCTCACCCACTTCCTTTCCTTTATTGGGAGACTTTGAGGTCTTGGCCTTTTTAGGGGTGGTCTCTGCAGGGTCCTTTCTCTTCCCCTTTCTCTTTTGTACAATTTTGGGAGCCATTTCTAACTCTGTCTTCTAGTATGAGCAATGGAGGCCGATATCTAGGGTTTGGTTTGATAGGACGCACAGGGCACCTCAAGATCTCTGAGCAGAGGGCAATAGATGAGGGTGATGCTAGGAACACTTGTAAAGATTTGTGGAGTGAATGATGAGCTGTAGGAGTGATGCTGGAGGAGAGAAGGGGGAGAGTGCCAGGAGCTAGGGTTTCACAGAGGGAAGAAAGGAAAGAGTACTGGGAAAGGAGCAAAACGTGCGATTGAAATACCTATCGCGAAGCTTGGCGCGCTTTGGATCCTCTGGTCGCGGGGTTGGGAATGAACCTAGCGAAGGTTTGGATTAAATCAGGACTGTGCGACAATCTCCTAGGTGGATTTTTGGAGTGCACGACAGTTTAAGATGAATACATGTGAATCACGCGAGCGGCTCCTAGGTTTCTTTTAGAATGCGCGAAAAGCTCAGAGGTTCATTTTTTTGAATCTCGTGACAGACTTAGAATCTTGCGATAGGAAATGAAGTATATCTATTGAATTGCGTGAGAGTCTCCCAGTTTACCTTGTGAACCTCGCGAGAGCCTGATAATCTCGTGAGAACTACTGAATAGCGCGATGTAGACCGCGCGAGTGGTTGTCAGGCACACATGAAGCTCGCGATAGGCATTGAATGTTTCTATGCAAACTGCGCGACATGCTCCCAGGCATCCTTTTTAACCTTGCAACAGCTTTGGAATCCCGCGATAGTCTCCCAGACTTTGATTTTGGGACCTAGCGACAGTAAGGAATAAAACAGAGAGCATGTGCTCTCTGTTCTGCTCCTTTTTACATGTTTGCTGTGGTTGAATCCTGGGCATGACCCTCTCCTATGACTGGCTTGAGACACGTGTAAACTCAATCATACACTCAAGGACAACAAGAATGACCTTCCACATTAGGCATTCAACAGAAGCTATCAATTCAAAAGTAGTAAGAATCAAGCCAAGCATCAAAAGTTCAAAACAGATAGGGCAAAATTCATATGAGGCCACTAGCAAATTCTAGAGAAAAGAAACTAAAGAAAGCAAGATAAATCAACAAAAAACTAAGTACATATGATACAATAATGACACACCTGTGGAATCAGTTTGTAGAAGGATCCCCTTGACAGTGAATGGTGTCCAAAAGGTTGGCAGGTTTTTCAAAACAAGGCTTAAGCCTCTGACCATTCACCTTCAAGAGTCTCCCAGACTTAGGATCCTTGATTTCCACAGTTCCAGATGGGGAAACATGCATGACAATGTAAGGACCTTCCCATCTGGATTTCAATTTACCTGGAAAAAATTTAAGTTTGGAGTTAAACAACCAAACCTTATCACCAGCAATGAAACTCTTTCTAAGCAGCCCTTTGTCAAAGAAAGCTTTGGACCTTTCCTTGTAGATCCTGGCATTGGCATATGCATCCATCCTTAGTTCTTTCAATTCCGACAGCTGCAGCAACCTGTGATGACCAGCCGCAGTTAGATCTAGATTTAGATGTTTGATGGCCCAATAGGCCCAGTGTTTTAACTCCACTGGGAGATGACAGGCCTTGCCATAGACCAGTCTGAAAGGGGACATACCAATGGGGGTCTTATAGGCAGTCCTATAAGCCCACAGTGCATCATTAAGCTTGTCAGCCCAATCCTTCCTATCTGTCCTCACAGTCTTCTCAAGGATATGCTTGATCTCCCTATTTGAAATTTTAATTTGCCCATTGGTTTGTGGGTGGTAGGGAGTAGCAATCCTATGAGTGACAGAATATTTCTTGAGCAAGCTCTCGAAATTTCTGTTACAGCAATGGCTCCCCCCATCACTGATAATGGCTTTAGGGGTACCAAATCTGGAGAAGATATTTTGCTTTATGAACTTGAGGACCACCTGATTATCATTAGTTCTTTTGGCAATGGCTTCTACCCATTTGGAAACATACTCCACTGCCACTAAGATAAAATGAAAACCATTTGAAGGAGGAAAGGGGCCCATAAAGTCAATACCCCACACATCAAACAATTCTACAACAAGGATGGGCTGTAAAGGCAGTGAATTTCTTTTAGACAGCCCTCCTAGTTTCTGACATCTTTCACAGGTCTTGCAGTGTGTATTGGCATCTTTGAAAAGAGAAGGCCAATAGAACCCACACTGCAGCACTTTGTCAGCTATTTTTCTCCCACTAAAGTGACCCCCATAGGCATTTTCATGACACATGGCTAGAATACTGGGGACATCACTTTTGGGGACACATTTCCGAATGATTTGGTCTGCACAATACTTGTACAAGCAAGGTTCTTCCCAGAAGAAGAATTTGACCTGTGAGAAAAACAGGTCTCTGTCCATTTTTGTCCAATGGGCAGGAATCTTGCCTATAACTAGATAATTGATAATATGTGCATACCAGGGGACTAAGGAGTGGATGGCAAACAGTTGCTCATCCGAGAAGGCATCATTTGTAGCAAGGTCATCATCACCTTTTTCAAACATAATTCTGGATAAGTGGTCAGCCACCACATTTTCTACACCCTTCTTGTCCTTGATTTCGATGTCAAACTCCTACAAGAGGAGTATCCATCTAATCAATCTAGGCTTTGCATCCTTCTTGGACAGTAGGTACTTTAATGCTGAGTGGTCAGTGAAGATGACAGTTTTAGACCCAAGTAGGTAAGGTCTAAACTTGTCCACAACAAAAACTACTGCCAGAAGCTCTTTCTCAGTGGTTGTGTAGTTCAACTGAGCTTCAGCAAGTGATTTGCTGAGATAAGCAATGAGCACAGGCAACTTATCTTTTCTCTGGCCCAAGACAGCACCTATTGCCAAGTCAGATGCATCACACATCAACTTGAAGGGCAAGGTATAGTCAGGTGTTTGGAGTACAGGGGCAGAGGTGAGGCAACTTTTCAAAGTTTCAAAAGCCTTCAGACATTCAGCAGAGAAGTCAAAGGGTACATCCTGACAGAGCAGGTGGCACAATGGCTTGGCAATTTTACTGAAGTCTTTGATAAACCTCCTATAGAATACAGCAGCCCAAGGAATGATCTGATTTGCTTGATTGTTCTTGGAGGGGGCAAATTTTTAATGAGGTCAACTTTTGCTTTGTCTACCTTAATCCCATCTTTAGAGACTACATGGCCCAACACAATTCCCTGCGTTACCATGAAGTGACTCTTCTCCCAACTTAAGACTAAATTGGTCTCTTCACATCTCTATAGGACTTGATGGAGGTGTTGTAGACATTGGTCAAAACTATCCCCATAAATTGAAAAGTCATCCATGAAAATTTCCAAGAATTTATCAATCATATCAGAAAAAATGGCATACATACACCTCTGAAAGGTGGCTGGGGCATTACACAGTCCAAAAGGCATCCTTCTGTAAGCAAAGGTGCCAAAAGGACAAGTAAAAGTAGTTTTCTCTTGATCCAAAGGGTGCATAGGGATCTGGTTGTACCCTGAGTACCCATCAAGAAAATAGTAGAAAGCCTTCCCAACCACTTATTCAAAATTTGATCAATAAAAGGGAGAGGGAAGTGGTCTTTTCTGGTCTTGGAGTTGAGTTTTCGATAATCGATGCAAACTCTCCAGCCAGTGGTCTCCCTAGCTAGTCTCAACTCTTCAAAGTCGGTTGTGATCACTGTAATGCCAGACTTCTTGGGTACCACCTGGATTGGTGCCACCCATTCAGAATCAGAGATGGGGTAAATTACCCTAGCATCCAGCAACTTAATAATTTCTTTCAGGACCACCTCCTGCATATGAGGATTAAATTTCCTCTGCATTTCCCTAGAGGGTGTTGAGCCCTCCTCTAGATGAATCCTATGCATACAGATTGATGCATCAATCACTCCAAGATCAGCAATGGTCCAGCCAATTGCTTTCTTGTGCTTCCTCAGAACTGTTAGCAATTTCTCCTCTTGCTCACTAGTTAGAGAAGAGGAGATAATTATAGGAAGTTTCTCTTCTTTCTCAAGGAAAGCATATTTCAATGTCTCTGGCAGCTTCTTGAGCTTCAGATCAGGGGCTTGTTGTATGGATGGTAGGATTGGTGTATTGTTGGTTGGAGGAAGGGGCAGTAATGTAGGTTTCCAATTGGAATGCAGCACTAAGCCCACAGAAGACCTCACTAGGGGTATGTCTTCTGGCATTAAAGCTAGGCTTCCTTCCTCCACCATGTTCCAAACTTCAGTTAAATCAATGACAATGTTGTTCCACTCCAGCAGAGTGGGCAGTTCTTCTTCAACAATTTCTTCTAGTACATCTACTGCAAAGCATTCCTCATTGTCCAGCTGAGGGTATTTCGCACTGTTGTACACATTAAGCTCAACTTTCATATGTCCAAAAGTGACCTCCATGATCTCAGACCTGCATTAAATGCATGCATTGGCAGTAGCCAAAAATGGTCTACCCATGATGACAGGTATCGGGAATGTACTCTTGTTACAACCCATACCCAAAACAAGGAAGTCTGCAGGGTAGAAGAACTTCTCTACCCCCACTAGGACATCCTCAACCACTCCCATGGGTCTCCTCTCAGACCTATCAGCCATCAATAGAACAATGGGGGTGGGCTTCAGCTCCCCCAAACCTAACTGCTGATATACACTGTATGGAAGCAGGTTAACACTGGCTCCATGGTCCAAAAGGGCCCTTCCAATCGTGTGGCCACCAATAATATAGGGAATAGTGGATATGCCTGGGTCTTGCAACTTCTCAGGTATTGTCATAGTTAATATAGAATTAACTGTATCAGTTGTAAAGACTTTTTTGGACAAATGGCCTCTGGCCTTCCTTTTTTGAGTACAGAGGTCCTTCAGAAACTTTGCATAAGCTGGGACCTGTCGGATTGCATCAAGCAGGGGTAAATTTATTTTGACCTGCTTAAAGGTCTCCATCATTTCCTCGATCTGTGCTTGACCCTTATCAAAAGGGGCAGGGCCACTCAAAGCTTGAGGAAATGGCAGCTGAGGTACTGCTGGTTCCTCAGTTGCAAGCCTATGGCTGAACTTTTATTTTTTTCTTTTATCTATTTTTATCTCTTGCTGAGGATCAACTACAACCTCTTTATTTTTTTCTTGTTGAAGGGTAGCAGGCAGTTCTTGACTCTGTGTTCTAACAAAGTCCTTATCATTTTCACTTGACATTTCCTTGGGAATGACCTCTCCTTGTTCTTTTCCCACCTGATTGTCTATCAGCTTGTCAGACCTTAAGGCTGTGATGGCATTGGCCCCCTCAAAATTTGAGGAGCCTTCTCCGATGGAATACTGGCCCTTTGGGTTGGCTACTGGTTGGCTTGGCAACCTGCCCTCCTCTCTTTTAGCTAGAGCATTGGCTATTTGGCCAAACTGCTCTTCTATTTTCTTAATGCTTTGACTGTGATAAGTCACAGTCTGATTTAAGGGTCCAAGGCTTTGCAATTGGGCCAAAACCTGATCCTCGAAAGAAGCACTTCGAGGCTGAGGTGGGGGGACTGCCAATTGATTTTGTTGCTGGGACTGCTGTTTTTGGAAATTTGACCTTTGGGCATAACCCTGGTTAAACTGCTGCTGTGGCCTTTGAGGTAAGGCCAACATCTGCTGGGGCTGCATATAATTGTCTTGCCTCCACCTCAAATTTAGGTGGTCTCTCCATTGGTAACCAGTATTTTGGTGATAGTATCCATATGGTTGTTTATTGTAGCCACCAGATTATTGTTGCCCAAAAGAATGGGCAGCAGCAGCCTGTTCCATTACAAACTCAGGGTATTGCCTTGTAGATGGACATTCTTCCACTGTATGTTGTGGGGATTGGCATATCAGACATGCCTCCATCACTTGTGCAGCCATTCTGGGCTGCACCACAGTCAAAAGTTTGTAAAATCTTTCAGTAAGATTGGCCATCTGCATTCTCAGGTCATCGTTTCCTCTAACTTCATACATCTTTCCTTTATAAGTTTCAGCTACCCCCAGCTTAGGAGAAGGCTCTTGAACAGTTCTGGATGAGGACATCTTCTGGAAAGCATTTTGACTTATGACTTCGAACAAGTCCCATGCCTCATTAGCTGTTTTATGCATGTATGTTTCACCACAAGAGGCATCTACCATGTCTCTGCTCTTCTCATCTATCCCATTGTAGAAGCTCTGGACAAGCTGCCAGTCAGGGATCTTGTGGTGGGGACATTGCTTGAGCATCTCCTTAAATCTATCCCAGCATTAGTTAAAATCCTCAGTTGGGGACTGGGCAAAAGAAAGTATGCCCTTCCTCAATTGGCTGGTTTTGGTCTCTGGGAAAAATTTAGACAAAAATCTTGTCTGGAGGTTTTTCCAAGTAGTGATACTATTGTTTGGGAGAGTAGACAACTAGGTGCTGGCCTTGTCCTTTAGGGAGAAAGGAAAGAGCCTTAGCCTAGTGGCTTCTGGACCCAAACCAGCAATGAAAAATGTTGTGCACAGGGCCAAGAATTGGTCAATGTGCTTGTAAGGGTCTTCCTTGCTAAGCCCATGGAAGGAGGGAAGCATTTGGATGATGGAAGTTTTGATCTCATAATTACCCTGAACATCTTGGAATTGAATGCTGAATGGACAATTGTAATCATCTGGAGCATTCAATTCCTTCAATGTTCTAGGTTGCTCTTCACCCATAATTGCTGTCTCTATTTTAATAGCGGGCTTGACTGTGGTGTGTCTGTGCCTTCTCGGTCTTCTTCCCCTTTCAATCTCATGGTTAGCAGGCTCTAAAGTAGGACTAAGAGATCTCCTTCCTAACATGCACACACACCGCCAGCAAGGGAAATAGTTCGCAAGCACATTGCACGAAAGAATATTACAACTATCCTAATCAACTGCTTATGGAATGTTCAAAGGAGAATGTTAAGACATGAAAAGTACCACTTTTCACTCCTTAACTTATCCTCTGTTAGACCCTTAGCCATCTAATAAATGTGTGTTAAGTCATTTCTGTAGGTAATAAACAGCAGCTGCAATAAGGCATGAACCCTGTTAAGGAGCCCACTTTTGCCCTAGAAGTCTCTCAGAAGGATGAAAGCTGAACCCAGATAATAATTGAACCTCACGTAGCTGTCACAAGCTTTAAAGGATTCAGAAATTAAGCCTCGCGCAGTCCTCACGAGTCTCCCAAAACTTCATTTCCAATTGCCCGCACTGTTCTTGCGCAGTTGAGTGACAGAGGGGCTTCAGAATCATACTTCGCGCAGATCTCGCGAAGCTCAATTATAACTGCTCGCGCAGTCTCACACAGCTCAAGAAAGCAGCTCTCAACCCTCGCGCAGTTCACTCAGATCAACTGAGGAGAGAGAGCTCCAGGTATTTCGGCGCGCAGCTGTCGCGCAGTGGCCGCGGGATGCAAACTTCAGAAAACTTATCATGCAGTTCAGAGACCAATGCACCGCACGTCCTCGCGAGGATCCTCACAAAGATCCATTGAGAAACAAATTGCTCACGCGATTCCTGCACCATTCAAAAGGAAATTGCAGTCCCACGAGGACCAGAGCAATCCAACAAGGATTCAATGCTCTATCGCACGACTGCTTCAGCTGCAACTAAGACAATCCTACAACGGCTAGAATTTCAAGTCGATCCAATCTCGTGAAGATCGTGCTATCGCGCGACAGTCTTGGAAACCAGTGCTACCTGGCGAGGCTATGAACTCTAACTCTCTCTCACTTCTACAGAGGACATTTTAGAAACTTCCAGCAATTAGGGCATGCTTTTCAATGCTTCAATTCTAGTGCACGCACCTCGAGGCATCCAAGGAACAATATTAGGCCACGTGGCATCGTTAAGATTAGGGTTTCCTAACCCTAATGCGCCGCCAAGCTGACTACTATATAAACCTAAGCCTGGTTTAGGCCTAAGGAGCTTTTCCTCTCTTAGAAGAGAATTCTATTAATTTTCTTCTGGCAGTAGCTGTAGACCTCTAGTAAGTTTTAGATAGTTTCCTTCTTACTTTTTCTTCTCTCCATAGTCCAGCAATTGCTTGCTATGCCTCTGTATGACTATTTGGAATAGATTAATGGAGTTTCATGATAGGGTGTTTTACTTTTATGGGATTTTTGGCGAGTTGTTCTGTGCAAGACTGTTATCTTGAGATTCTCCATTGATAAGTTGTATTAAGATCAATGGAGGACTGCTTTTAGAGACCTATTTAGATCCAAGTGACCTATGTGTTTGGGCTAACATGATCCCATACAAGCCTAGCCCCATCACAGGATCCACTAGATCTAACATCCCCATGTGAATTTGTGCTTGTAGCCTTGTGAACATGGTGGTGACAGCAGTGTTCTTGTTCTATTTTGGTCCTTTGTGAGGAGGATAGCCTCTGGGATAGTCTGTGACCATTTAAGTGGACAGGTTATAGCCTTAGGGTGACGCCAATCCACAGAGCCAAGACAGATTCTTCTTCTCTGCACTTGTGCTTGTAGCCCTGTGAGAGATTGTACAGAGATAAACTCCCCTGTATTTGTATAGACCCACCATCAGATGACAGATCTGATTTGGTTATAGAGATTGTAGGCTTGTGACTGGATCACTGCAGTCTTTATCCTGTAGTGGACAACTAGACCTAAGGCTGTACTCAAACTCTTGCCGATTCTGTGTGTCTGGGTTAACATGCACCCATACAAGCCTAGCCCCACACACAACACTTTAGAGGTTGAGGTTCCCTATGGATTCTTGTGCTTGTAGCCTGGATGAAGTAGTGCTTACAATGATAGACTTGTTCTAACCTATCTCTAGACCGTGATTCCCCAATTGGATAGTCTGTGACCATTAAGTGGACAGGTTATAGCCATAAAGGGATTGGATCATGGCACAGAAATGAGTTAGATTCTTCTTCTTCAGTGGTGATAATGTAGCCATTGGACAGGACTTCTATAGCAACAGATCTGAATTTGAGTCATGAAACCCATCAGATCTGCACCTAATACCATACTTCTCACCCTTTTATATTTATTTTCTCACATTCACCCTTCTCCTCAACCCTTTCTATAGTTAAATCATTAGATTACCAAAGAATGTAGGAATAAGTGACCTTAAATTACCTTCCCTTAAGGATTGCCAGATCTAAAGTCAGATCTGGAGAGCCTACTACTGATGGCTCCTTTGGAGTTTTAAGATCAATTTCCCTGTGGGACAAACTCTTACTTATCAAAACTTGCTACAACAGGCCCTGTATCTTGCAGGACTGTGCATATTTTAGGCTTGCTGCCCTGTCATTTTCAATCCACCTTTCATTCATTTTTATTCACCCCATTCTTATCATTGCCTCTAATAAAGTCTGTAGCAAGCACTAGAATTAGCCTAACAAGTTTTTGGCACCGCTGCCGGGGAATTTGATCCAATAGTAGACTCTAGAATTTTTGTATTCTTTATTCTTTGGTAGCCATACTTGTGAATAATTGATACTGCTGATTTACATGTGGAATTTTTCTTGCAGATCTGGATCGTAGCAGAGAAGGAAACTGGAATTGCATTGAGAGTTTAGCTACCTCTGTTTGCACTTCTCTACCCTTCAAAACCTTATTTTATTTCTCCTTTGAAGATTCCATAAGCAGTTGATTAGGATAGTAGTAATTTTTCTGTTGTGCAATGTGCTTGCGAACTGTTTCCCTTGCTGGTGGTGTGTGTGCATGTTAGGAAGGAGATCTCTTAGTCCTACTTTAGAGCCTGCTAACCTTGAAATTGAAAGGGGTAGAAGACTGAGAAGGCACAGACACACCACAGTTGAGCCCCCTATTGAAATAGAGACAACAATTATGGGTGAAGAGCAACCTAGAACATTAAAGGAATTGTATGCTCCAGATGATTACAATTCCCCATTCAGCATGCAATTCCCAGATGTTCAGGGTAATTATGAGATCAAAACTTCCATCATCCAAATGCTTCCCTCCTTCCATGGGCTTAGCAAGGAAGACCCTTACAAGCACATTGACCAGTTCTTGGCCCTGTGCACAACATTTTCAATCGCTGGTTTGGGACCAGAAGCCACTAGGTTAAGGCTTTTTCCTTTCTCCCTAAAGGACAGAGTCATGACCTAGTTGTCTACTCTCCCAAACAACAGCATCACTTCCTGGAAAGACCTCCAGACAAGATTTCTGTCTAAATTTTTCCCAGAAACCAAAACCAGCCAGTTGAGGAAAGGCATACTTTCTTTTGCCCAGTCTCCAACTGAGGATTTTAACCAATGTTGGGATAGATTTAAGGAGATGCTCAAGCAATGTCCCCACCACAAGATCCCTGACTGGCAGCCTGTCCAGAGCTTCTACAATGGGATTGATGAGAAGAGCAGAGACATGGTAGATGCCTCTTGTGGTGGAACATACATGCATAAAACAGCTGATGAGGCATGGGACTTGTTTGAAGTCATAAGTGAAAATGCTTTCCAGAAGATGTCCTCCTCCAGAACTATTCAAGAGCCTTCTCCTAAGCTAGGGGTGGCTGAAACTTCTAAAGGAAAGATGTATGAAGTTAGGGGAAATGATGACCTGAGAATGCAGATGGCCAATCTTACTGAAAGATTTGATAAACTCTTGACTGTGGTGCAGCCCAGAATGGCTGCACAAGTGATGGAGGCATGTCTGATATGCCAATCCCCATAGCACACAGTAGAAGAATGTCCATCTGCAGGGCAATACCCTGAGTTTGTAATGGAACAAGCTGCTGTTGCCCAATCTTTTAGGCAACAACAGTCTGGTGGCTACAATAAACAACCATATGGATACCAGTACCAAAATGCTGGTTACCAGTGGAGAGACCACCCAAATTTGAGGTGGAGGCAGGACAATTATATGCAGCCCCAACAGATGTTGGCCCTACCTCAAAGGCCACAGCAGCAGTTTAACCAGGGTTATGCCCAAAGGTCGAATTTCCAACAACAGCACCCTCAGCAACAAAATCAATTGGCAGTTCCCCCACCTCAGCCCCGAAGTGCTTCTTTCGAGGACCAGGTTTTGGCCCAATTGCAAAGCCTTGGACCCTTGAATCAGACCGTGACTTCTCACAGTCAAAGCATTAAGAAAATAGAAGAACAGCTTGGCCAAATAGCCAATGCTCTGGTTAAGAGATAGGAGGGCAGGTTGCCAAGCCAACCAGTAGCCAACCCAAAAGGTCAATATTCCATCGCAGAAGGTTCCTCAAATTTTGAGGGGGCCAATGCCATTATAGCCTTAAGGTTTGGCAAGCTGGTAGACAACCAGGTGGGAAAAGAATAGGGAGAGGTCATTCCCAAGGAAGTGTCAAATGAAAGTGATACTGATTTTGTTAGGGCACAGAGTAAAGAACTGCCTGCTACCCTTCAACAAGGGAAAAATAAAGAATTTGTAGTTGAACCTTAGCAGGAGCTAAAAATAGAAAAAAGAAAAAAATAAAAGTTCAGCCATAGGCTTGCAGCTGAGGAACCAGCAGAACCTCAGCTGCCATTTCCTCAAGCTTTGAGTGGCCCAACCCCTTTTGATAAGGGTTAAGCACAGATCGAGGAAATGATGGAGACCTTTAAGTAGGTCAAAATAAATTTACCTCTGCTTGATGCAATCCGACAGGTCCCAGCCTATGCAAAGTTTCTGAAGGACCTCTGTACTCAGAAAAGGAAGGCCAGAGGCCATTTGTCCAAAAAGGTCTTTGAAACTGATACAGTTAATTCTGTATTAACTATGACAATACCTGAGAAGTTGCAAGACCTAGGGATACCCACTATTCCCTGTATTATTGGTGACCACACGATTGGAAGGGCCCTTTTAGACCTTGGAGCCAGTGTTAACCTACTGCCATACAGTGTATATCAGCAGTTAGGTTTGGGGGAGCTTAAGCCCACCCCCATTGTTCTATTGATGGCTGATAGGTCTGAGAGGAGACCCATGGGAGTGGTTGAGGATGTCCTAGTGGGGGTAGACAAGTTCTTCTACCCTGCAGACTTCCTTGTTTTGGACATGGGCTGTAACAAGAGTACATCACCGATACCTATCACCCTAGGCAGACCATTTTTGGCTACTGCCAATGCATGCATTTAATGCAGGTCTGAGATTATGGAAGTCACTTTCAAACATATGAAAGTTGAGCTTAATGTGTACAACAGTGCAAAGTACCCTCAGCTGGACAATGAGGAATGCTTTGCATTGGATGTACTAGAAGAAATTGTTGAAGAAGAACTGCCCTCTGCTGGAGTGGAGCAACATTGCCACTGATTTAACTAAAGTTTGGAGCATGGTGGTGGAAGGAAGTCTAGCTTTAATGCCAGAAGACACACCCCCAGTGAGATCTTCTGTGGGCTTAGTGCAGCATTCCAACTGGAAACCTACATTTTTGCCCCTTCCTCCAACCAACAATACACCAATCCTGCCATCCATACAACAAGCCCCTGATCTGGAGCTCAAGAAGTTGTCAGAGACATTAAAATATGCTTTCCTCGAGAAAGAAGAAAAACTTCCTTTGATTATCTCCTCTTCTCTAACTAGTGAGCAAGAGGAGAAATTGCTAACAGTTCTGAGGAAGCACAAGAAAGCAATTGGCTGGACCATTGCTGACCTGGGAGAAATTAATGCATCAATCTATATGCATAGGATTCATCTGGAGGAGGGCTCATCACCCTCCAGGGAAATGCAAAGGAAACTTAATCCTCACATGCAGGAGGTGGTCCTGAAAGAAATTATTAAGTTGCTGGATGCTGGGGTAATTTACCCGATCTCTGATTCAGAATGGGTGGCACCAATCCAGGTGGTACCCAAGAAATCTAGCATAACAGTAATCACAAGTGAGTTTGGAGAGTTGAGACCAGCTAGGGAGACCACTGGCTGGAGAGTTTGCATCAATTATCGAAAACTCAACTCCAAGACCAGAAAAGACCACTTCCCTCTCCCTTTTATTGATCAAATTTTGGATAAGTTGGCTGGGAAGGCTTTCTACTATTTTCTTGATGGGTACACAGGGTACAACCAGATCCCAGTGCACCCTTTGGATCAAGAGAAAACTACTTTTACTTGTCCTTTTGGCACCTTTGCTTACAGAAGGATGCCTTTTAGACTGTATAATGCCCCAGCCACCTTTTAGAGGTGTATGTATGTCATTTTTTCTGATATGATTGACAAATTCTTCAAAATTTTCATAGATGACTTTTCGGTTTATGGGATAGTTTTTACCAATGTCTACAACACCTCCATCAAGTCCTACAGAGATGTGAAGAGACCAATTTTGTCTTAAGTTGGGAGAAGAGTCACTTCATGGTAACACAGGGAATTGTGTTGGGCCATGTAGTCTCTAAAGATGGGATTGAGGTAAACAAAGCAAAAGTTGACCTCATTAAAAATTTGCCCCCTCCAAGAACAGTCAAGCAAATAAGATCATTCCTTGGGCATGCTGGATTCTACAGGAGGTTTATCAAAGACTTCAAAATTGCCAAGCCATTGTGCCACCTGCTCTGTCAGGATGTGCCCTTTGACTTCTCTATTGAATGTCTGAAGGCTTTTGAAACTTTGAAAAGTTACCTCACCTCTACCCCTATACTCCAAACACCTGACTATATCTTGCCCTTCGAGTTGATGTGTGATGCATCTGACTTGGCAATAGGTGTTGTCTTGGGCCAGAGAAAAGACAAGCTGCCTGTGGTCATTGCTTATGTCAGCAAAGCACTTGCTGAAGCTCAGCTGAACTACACAACCACTGAGATAGAGCTTCTGGCAGTGGTTTTCACTGTGGACAAGTTTAGACCTTACCTACTTGGGTCTAAAACTGTCATCTTCACTGACCACTCTGCATTAAAGTACCTGCTATCCAAAAAGGATGCGAAGCCTAGATTGATTAGATGGATACTCCTGTTGCAGGAGTTTGACATCGAAATCAAAGACAAGAAAGGGGTAAAAAATGTGGTGGCTGACCACTTGTCCAGAATTCTGTTGGAGAAAGGTGTTGATGACCTCATTACAAATTATGTCTTCCCAGATGAGCAATTGTTTTCCATCCAATCTTTAGTTCCTTGGTATGCACATATTGTCAACTATCTAGTTATAGGCAAGACCCCTTCCCATTGGATAAAAATGGATAAAGACCTATTTTTCTCACAGGTCAAATTATTTTTCTGAGAATAACCTTACCTGTACAAGTATTGTGCAGACCAAATCATTCAAAAATGTGTCCCCGACAGTGATATCCCCAGTATTCTGGCCATGTGCCATGAAAATGCCTGTGGGGGTCATTTTAGTGGGAGAAAAATAGCTGACAAAGTACTACAGTGCGGTTTCTATTGGCCTTCTCTTTTCAGAGATGCCCATACACACTGTAAGGCTTGTGAAAGATGTCAGCGATTAGGAGGGCTGTCCAAACGAAATTCCATGCCTTTACAGCCCATCCTTGTTGTTGAACTATTTGACGTGTGGGGCATTAATTTTATGGGCCCCTTTCCTCCTTCAAATGGTTTTCATTTCATCTTAGTGGCAGTGGACTATGTTTCCAAATGGGTAGAAGCCATTGCCACTAGAACTAATGATAATCAGGTAGTCCTCAAGTTCATAAAGCAGAATATCTTCACCAGATTTGGCACTCCCAGAACCATTATCAGTGATGGGGGAAGCCATTTCTGTAACAGAAATTTTGAGAGCTTGCTCAAGAAATACTCTGTCACCCACAGGATTGCTACTCCCTACCACCCACAAATCAGTGGGCAAGTAGAAATTTCTAATAGGGAGATTAAGCATATCCTTGAGAAGACTGTGAGGATTGATAGGAAGGATTGGGCTGACAAACTTAATGATGCACTGTGGGCTTATAGGACTGCCTATAAGACTCCCATTGGTATGTCCCCATTCAGAATGGTTTATGGCAAGGCCTGTCATCTCCCAGTGGAGTTAGAACACAAGGCCTATTGGGCCATCAAACAGTTGAATTTAGATCTAACCTCTGCCGGTCATCACAGGTTACTGCAGCTGTTGGAATTGGAAGAACTAAGGATGGATGCATATGCTAATGCAAGGATCTACAAGGAAAGGTCCAAAGCTTTCTTTGACAAAGGGCTGTTGAGGAAGAGTTTCACTGCTGGTGATAAGGTTTGGTTGTTTAACTCCAAACTTAAATTTTTTCCAGGCAAATTGAAATCCAGATGGGAAGGTCCTTACATTGTCATGCATGTTTCCCCATATGGTGCTGTGGAAATCAAGGATCCTAAGTTTGCGAGACTCTTGAAGGTGAATGGTCAGAGGCTTAAGCCTTGTTTTGAAAAACCTGCCGACCTTTTTGATACCATTCACTGTCAAGGGGATCCTTCTTCAAACTAATTCCATAGGTGTATCATTACTGTATCATGTGAACTTAGTTTTTGGTTGATTTTGATTGCTTTCTTTAGTTTCTTTTCTCTAGGATTAGCTAGTGGCCTTATCTGAATTTTGACCTATCTGTGTTTTAAGCTTTTGATGCATGATTTAATTCTTACTGCTTTTGGATTACTTGCTTCTGATTGAATGCCTATTGTGGGAGATCATTTTTGAGTGAATATATGAGTTTACATATGTCTAGAGGTAGCCGTAGGAGAGAGTCATGCCCTGGATCCAACCACAAGCCATCAAGCAAAGGGGCAGAACAGAGAGCACAACTCTCTGTTTTATACCTTACTGTCGCTAGGTCCAAAGTGAAAGTCTGGGAGACTATCGCGAGATTCAACAGCTCTCACGAGGATAAAGAGGAAGTCTAAGAAGAGTTCGCGCAGTTCCCATGGACACATTCCATTCGCTGTCGCGAGAGTCATGCGTACCTAAGAACTTTTCGCGAGATTCACATAAAGCCATAAAATTGCTGTCGCGCGATTCCTATACACCAGCGAACCTCTCGCGCGGTCCACATTAACCTGTTCAGTAGTCATCGCGCGATTATTAATCTGCCGCGAGGTTCACATGGTAATCTGGGTGACTCTCGCGCAATTCCACTGAAAGACTCCATTTACTGTCGCGAGCTTCTACGTCTATCGCGAGATTAAAAATAAACCTCTGAGCTTTTCGCGCAATCCAAATAGAGCCTTAGGAATCGCTCGCGTAATTCACATGAATTTATCTCACTCTGTCACGCGTTCCAAGGACAACTCTAGAGATTGTCGCGTAGTCCAGATTTAATCCAAACCTTTGCTAGGATCATTCGCAACCCCGCGACCAGTAGATCCAAAGCGTGCCGAGCTTCGCGATAGGTATTTCAACCCCACGCTTTGCCCTTCTCTCATTATCTCTTTCATTTCTTCACTCTGTGAAATCCTAGCTCCTAGCACTCTCTCCCTTCTCTCCTCCAGCCTCACTCTTACCGCTCATCCTTCACTCCACAAATCTCTCCAAGTGCTCCTAGCATCACCCTCATCCATTGCCCTTTGCTCAGTGATCTTGAGGTGCCCTATGCGTCAAATCAAACCAAACCCTAGGTCTCAGTTTCCATTTGCTCACGCCCAGAGACAGAGTTAGATATGACTCCAAAATCTGCACAAAAGAGAAAAGGGAAGGACAAGGACCCTGTGGAGGCCACCCCTAACCAAGACTTCAAAGTCTCCCAAAAAGGGAAAGGAAATGGTTGAGGAGGAGGCAATACCAACCACAAAGTTCTCTACTCCTTTTGAACTCATGGAGTCCATTCCATTGGAGTCGGAAACAGCGTTTGATGTACCATACTTTGAGAACCAGCCTCTCTCTGCCCCTGCAATACAATTCATGAGTAAAGCGAGCCTGATGCCATTGATGAAAGCTATTCCTACACTAGCCTACCCCAGGCTAGTGCAGCTGTTCTACCAGCACATCAAGGTCGAGAAGGACACCAATGGACAAGAGTGCTTACAAGTGAAGATCGGCGATTTTTGTATGTTAGTGGGCCCGAAGATGATTGCTAAAGTTTTAGGAATCCCGGCCGCATTCAATGCTAGCTGTGGATATGGCCCCCCTCTTACTGCATCGATTGACACAATTGCAAGAACCCTCAATAGAGGAATATAAGCAACAAGGGATTCAATCAGAAGGAGGGAACTAGAGCCTGAACTGCTATTCATTGATCAAGTCCTGTGCAAGAACATATATTGCTCAGGACATCAGCAGGAGAGGAGAACCCCAATTGCGGATGCTATCTACTCCTACCACATGGGCCATGGCTTCCATGCTGCCAGGCTCATTTTTGAGGCTATGAAGGACGTGGCGGAGAAGTTAGGATCCAACAAAAAGCCTCACACCCTACCCTTTGCAAGAGTCATCACCCTGCTGTTGATAAAAGGGGGCTACAAGATAGGGAGGACTGAAGAAGACACCACCCTTACCCCTACTACCTTTGCGAAGAGGCAATGGGGCATCAGCAGAAGCTTGATGCAGGGTCAGAAAAAGAAGAACGCTGAGGCACAGGCCCAGCCCAAGCAAGGAGAAGCAGCTGCATCAGGGTCTACCCCTGCTACAAAGGAGGTGCCTCCAGAGACTATCACTGCCATCCTTACAGCAGCAACCACTTCCCCCGCAACTTTTATCCCTGCATCCACTACTCCTCTTGCATCCATCTCTCACCCTCCTCTGCTTCCATTCTCCATGCCCACCCCCCCTTCACTTGTGCTTAGTCCATGGGAGGACTCACCTTCCCCTACCTTACCTCAATACGTAGCCACAATTCCTCCCTCATTTCCACCAAAACCTGCCAGCCCCCCACTCATCTCATATAAGAAATGCAAAACCTCTGCTACCAGTTCAACAATCTCCCAGACACCACCATCAATCCCTTCTATCCCCATTGACCCACCCCACCCTCAAGATACCACCACCCCAACCATATCCCCTACATTCCCTCTCCCCGACATTGACTTAACCCTCAACACCTTCATTGGCTTCCAAGCCTTCATCTCCACCTTCCTTGACACCATGCCCACCTACTACACCCCTCTGCCAGACTCCCCAACTACCTCACAACCCCATTCCCCTCCCTCCACCTTCCATCATGCTCCCTCCTCCCCCTTCCAACCAGTACCCTCTTCTTCCTAAACCCAACCTCCTAACTTTGACACACTAACCCTCATCCTACCCCTAATCCACGACATATAGGTCCAATTATCCACCAATACCCTAAAGCAGGACCAGATGCAGGCTAAACTCACCTCCATCCAATCCACCCTACACACCTTCACCACTCCACCCATTCCTCCACCACCCATTTCACCCTCCCTGGTCCTGTTCACTGACAAAACCACCCAAACAGACTTCCCCTCTGAATTTTTACCCCCCCACCCACCATCACCATTACCTTTTTCCCACCCTTTGCCTTTAATCCCTTTCACCATTCCCATTTTCCATCCGCCATCACCCCCAACTCCTATTGAGCCTACACCCTTTTCTTTTCCCCTATACCTCCATCCCCCTTTTATTCTACCCCCCACCTTCTCATCCAAATCTACACAAATCGATCCCGAACCGGAACCCATTCCCCCACCACTTGACTTTCCCACTATTCCCTCCATTCTCCCACTTATCCTTCCCCCTCCAATATAGATTGACAAACCGACACCTCATGACCCGAACTTATACCCTTCCCCACAATTAGACCTACCCCCTGTTACCCCACTTTCTTCCCCCCAGGACCAAGCCCCCTTTGCTCCTTCCACCTCTTATCTTCCCATTGCCCCAAAACATCATTTCTACAGTCCCCCCTACCTCACCATCCTCTACCATATGAGAGACAATGCCTACCTGAGGAAGGATGTACTGAGGGGCATGGCCAAGCTCCGCCAATCTATCGAGACCCCCCTGCTGAAGCAGATTGATGAGATGACGGAGGCTCACAGAAAGCAGATACTGGGCATCTCCTTGGGGTGGGAAAATATCCTGGCGGAGTATCAGAAGACTAAGGTTACAGCCACCTACTATCAGGTCCATTGGGAGTTTGAGAAATCCAATGCCTCTGCAGCAGCTGCCAAGGTGAGGATGCTTGAAAAACGCCTTAACAATACCCATGATATCCAGAAAATTCAAAAGGAGATCCAAGAGACCGACGCTCTCAAATTTCACATCAAGATCGCCGCATTGGAATCCGCATTGGCTGCTGCTCGTAATGAACCTTACCATCCGACTCCCATCAATATTCAAGTGCCTGAGCCTTCTACTACTCCAGCTCCACCAGCCCCGTCTGAGGCTGCCCCACCTCAGCCCCAGAAAGACAATAGCAAAGCTCCTGCTTCGCCTCCACCTAAGGAGCAGCATCCATCTACGGAGCAGCCTCCCTCTACAGAGCAGCCTCCACCTCCCAAGGCCCCTGCTGCACCTCCACAAGACCAAACTTATCGTCAGTGGAGGAAAGTCACTGCCAAGAGGTCTGCTCCAAAAGCTGTCCCTTTAAAAATTGGCAAAGAGCCTGCTGCCCAGTCTAAAGAGGCATAGGCCCCTGCCAAACCTGAGTACACTGGGAAAGGAAAGTCACCAGTGGTCCCCACTGAGGAACCCAAAGCTAAAGGAAAAGAGAGATCCCTAGTGGCCTCCCCTGCAGAAGTTGCAACCAAAAGCAAATGCAAAGGAAAATCCCCTGCCACCCCCCCTGCTAAGCGCAAAGGCAAAGCCCCTCAAGAACCCAAGGAACCAAAGGCTCCAGAAGCACCAAAAATGAGGGTGAGGGCACCTAAAGCTCCCTCTGCAGCGAAAACACCAGCTGAGAAGAAAAAGGAGAGAGAGGAAAAGAAGAAACAAGACAAAGCTGCCCTTAAGGAACACGCTAAAAAGATGGGCTGGGATTTCCTTACTGATTCAGATTCAGATTAGATGTTCGCCTCTAGATTGTATATTAGTTTTTTCCTTCATGTAATTACAAGTGTAAATATTTTTCTTCCACTTTAATAGAGTTCCCCGTTTTATCTATTGCTATGTTCTGTACATTTCTCCTGTTTGTTTGCTAGTGTTAAGTTTGTTCCTTTTGCTATTCTGGGGTGCAGAGTTTAGGGCGGCTATGTTTCTTTGAGATACTAATTTATGTGGGTGATTGATGTAGTTGGTGGTTGAATACTTATGTGCAAATCCTTGCCTCAGAGATTTCAGTTCCTGCCTCAGAGATTTCTATTTCGAATTTATGAACCATGCTAGTGTACCTCGGGAAGATCCCTAGCTCAGCTGCGCACGAAAGGACCTTCCCTCATCACTTATTGCTCCTCGCGAGGATCCCCGCGCGATACACTTACTTCTTTTAATCACTCACCTCTCTTTGGACATTCATTCAATGCTCTTTCTCCTTTCCAAAGCGCCATTGCGTGTTTCCTCTTTCCCCAAATAGCATGTATTTATTGCCAGGTTTGAAAAGGGCGCAATTTCACCTATGCCGATTCATGTTCCCTCGCCCTTTTCTTTTTAAGCGGCCAGCAGTCCCTTTTCATCTCATCCCTCCTCTTCTAACCCTAAAAGCCCAGACCTCCTCACCAAAATGGCGGATGACGGCCCCTTTGGTTTCCCAATCAAAATTTTCCCCATTTGGGACGATGCCCCACCGCCCAAGGAGCCGGACCCCTTGCAATTTCTCTGGGATGAGTATGACGAGGTCCAGCGAATCCTCGCCAAGGAAGAGAAGAAAAAGAAGAAGGGGAAGAAAGAGAGGAAGAAGAAAAAAAGGGCACCACCTACATCTCCCCCTCCATCTTCCTCAAACCCTCCCCCGCCTACACCATGACCCCCTCCCCATTTTTTTTTTCCCTTTTCCATCTTTTTGTCTCATTTTCTTTTTCTGTTACTGAAAGTTTTCTTTTAGTGCCTTACTGTTCATTTTTGCATTTTTATTTCTCTCTTTTTCTGTGCTTATATCTATATATTTCCCTGGATTCGACCTTCTATTCTCACCTCTGACCCAGTGCGGACACTGCTCCTCATAGGTTTGGGGGTGTGGCAGGTAGGTCTGCCAATAACATAATTAACTTAAAGAGCAGCAGAATCATGTGAGCAACATAGAAATGAAGCTGTGTTCACTTATGAATTATGAAAATTAAGGAATTTTAAACTTTTTGCATATCTTTAGACATTATAAATTTCTAAAAATTCACATTTCCATGATAAGAACACCAAGAAAAATCAATGGTATCAGCACTTAGTGAATCGTTGAAGAAAGAAAAAGGTAAGGACATACTTAAAAGTTCTAAGGAAGACCATAACCAGTGAGAATTGGGCCCACAAAATATTTTTCTTTTGAGGAGTGATTGAGGCAAATTTCTTCTAGCCTTAAGGACTGGCTGAGTCAATGTGTTCACTAGAAGTTAGGTAACTCCAAGTTGAAATAACTGACAGCACTCATGACACTTAGGAAAGGATCAAAGAGTTTGAGCCTAAACAGACCAAACCCTAAAGCAACTGCCCTTGTTCATACACTCTTTGAGCTTCAAAGACCAATTTCCTTCAAAACACACTTGAATATCTGTACCTGAGCCTATGGATCTGATTTAACCTTACCCTCACTCTGAGAATTCAGAAGGTAAAGGAGGAAGAGTTAAAGATGGACTAGCTAGGGTCAACATTAAATGAGTGGATGAGAATTATCTGAAGTTCTAGCAGTGCAACAACTGAGGAAAAAGGGTGGCAATTCACCTAAGCAAAACAAAAAGAAATGAAAAGAAGAAAACTGCATCAGAAAGAAAAGAAAACAATAATAAAGAGGAGTAAGAAAGGAATCAAGAGGAAACATTCATTGGAAATAAATCAATTAAGAGGAGAAACTGATTAGTTCAAATCTGAAGATTTCAAAGAAGATGAAAGGAGCTGAATTAAAGAAGGTGAAGTCATGAATCACCTCCTGCACCTACTGATTTCTGAATTTTGAACCCCTTTTCAACCTTCCAATTCTTTTCATAACCCAATACCATAAGCCACATTACAGCCCAGTTAAAGCCCCTGTGATCCAAAGTTGAATGAGCTGTCATGTGGAGATAATGAGTTGTCCAATCTATGGTGAAAATCTGCCAATGATGCCAGAACTTGAATGCTATGCCTATGCTCATGCTTACAGACCCATTTGGGGGATGTAACTGCTCTTGAGTTAGAGAGACAATGAAACCCTCAAAAGTTCTTTGTGAGAGTATGCCCTAGAGAGTTTTGGATCTAATATTGAATGTATTAGGTATGACCTACAACCTAATTTTTAATTTAATGAGTAGCTCAGTGCTGACACACATGTATAGTTTCCCCTGTTGAGAACTGATTGGAAATGTTGTGCTATCATGTGAAGTTTATGTTGCTTAAACATCTATGCAGCCAATGTATTTAAATCCCCTATATTTTTACTAACTCAAGGGTGAACAGATACTCTGTTTCTTAACTGCTAACTTGATAATTTTGCACTACTGTTAACTGTTTTATTGAGAAGTTTGTGGGTATCTTCACTGAAAACCCTCAGGAGACTTCACTCCTCCCCTAGGGATCACCTATGGGTTTAAAAGGCTTGGTACATATGCTAAATGTATCTGTGCTCCCTACGAAAATGGCAATTAATTTATGTAGATTTTTAGTGTAGCTTTGCTAAGGGACTAGCAAAGATTAGGTTTGGGGGTGTGTTAAGACATGAAAAGTACCACTTTTCACCCCTTAACTTAGCCTTTGTTAGACCCTTAGCCATCTAATAAATGTGTATTAAGTCATTTCTGTAGGTAATAAACAGCAGCTGCAATAAGGCCTGAACCTTATTAAAGAGCCCACTTTTGCCCCAGAAGTCCCTCAGAAGGATGAAAGCTGAACCCAGATAATAATTGAACCTCGCGCAGCTTTTCACAAGCTTTAAAAGATTCAGAAATTAAGCCTCACGCAGTCCTCACGAGTCTCCCAAAACTTCATTTCCAATTGCCCGCACTGTTCTCGCGCAGTTGAGTGACAAAGGGGCTTCAAAATCATACTTCGCGTAGATCTCGCGAAGCTCAATTATAACTGCTCGCGCGCAGCTCAAGAAAGCAGCTCTCAACCCTCGCGTAGCTCACTCAGATCAACTGAGGAGAGAGAGCTCCAGGTATTTCAGCGCGCAACTGTCGTGCAGTGGCCGCGGGATGCAAACTTCAGAAAACTTCTTGCGCAGTTTAGAGACCAATGCATCGCACGTCCTCGCGAGGATCCTCGTGAAGATCCATTGAGAAACAAACTGATCGCATGATTCCCGCGCCATTCAAAAGGAAAGTGCAGTCCCGCGAGGACCAGAGCAATCCAGCAAGGATTCATGCTCTATCGCGCGACTACTTCAGCTGTAACTAAGACAATCTCGCGACGGCTAGAATTTCAAGTCGATCTACTTCTTATAAGACCGTGCTATATCGCTACGATCTTGGAAACCAGCTACTGGCGAGGTCTCCTCACTTTTGCAGAGGACATTCTAGGAACTTCCAGCAATTAGGGCATGCTTTCCAATGCTTTAATTCTCATGCACGTGCCCCGAGGCATCTAAAGAATAGTATTAGGCCACGTGGCATCGTTAAGATTAGGGTTTCCTAACCCTAATGCGCTGCCAAGCTGACTGTTATATAAACCTAAGCCTGGTTTAGGCTTAGGGAGCTTTTTCTTTCTTAGAAGAGAATTCTGTTAATTTTCTTTTGGCAGTAGCTGTAGACCTCTAGTTAGTTTTAGGTAGTTTCCTTCTTACTTTTTCTTCTCTCCATAGTCCAGCATTTGCTGGCTATGCCTTTGTATGACTATTTGGAATAGATTAATGGAGTTTCATGATAGAGTGTTTTACTTTTATGGGATTTTTGGCGAGTTGTTCTGTGCAAGGCTGTTATCTTGAGATCCTCCATTGATAGGTTGTATTAAGATCAATGGAGGACTGCTTTTAGAGACCTATTTAGATCCAAGTGACCTGTGTGTCTGGGCTAACATGCTCCCATACAAGCCTAGCCCCACCACAGGATCCACTAGATCTGAAATCCCCATGTGAATTTGTGCCTGTAGCCTTGTGAACATGGTAGTGATAGCAGTGTTCTTGTTCTATTTTGGTCCTTTGTGAGGAGGATAGCCTCTGGGATAGTCTGTGACCATTTAAATGGACAGGTTATAGCCTTAGGGTGAGTCCAATCCACATAGCCAAGATAGATTCTTCTTCTCTGAACTTGTGCTTGTAGCCCTGTGAGAGATTATACAGAGACAAACTCCCCTGTATTTGTATAGACCCACCATCAGATGGCAGATCTGGTTTGGTTATAGAGATTGTAGGCTTGTGACTGGATCACTGCAGTCTTTATCCTGCAGTGGACAGCTAGACCTAAGGCTGTACTCAAACTCTTACCAGTTCTGTGTCTGGGCTAACATGCTCCCATACAAGCCTAGCCCCACACACAACACTTTAGAGGTTGAGGTTCCCTATGGATTCTTGTGCTTGTAGCTGGGATAAAGTAGTGCTTACAATGATAGACTTGTTCTGACCTATCTCTGGACCATGATTCCCCAATTGGATAGTCTGTGACCATTAAGTAGACAAGTTATAGCCATAAAGGGATTAGATCATGGCACATAAATGAGTTGGATTCTTCTTCCTCAGTGGTGATAATGTAGCCATTGGACAGAACTTCTATAGCAGTAGATCTAAATTTGAGTCATGAAACCCATCAGATCTGCACCTAATACCATACTTCTCACCCTTTTATATTTATTTTCTCACATTCACCCTTCTCCTCAACCCTTTCTGTAGTTAAATCATTAGATTACCAAAGAATGTAGGAATAAGTGACCTTAAATCACATTCCCTTTAGGATTGCCAGATCTATAGTCAGATCTGGAGAGCCTTCTACTGATGGCCCCTTTGGAGTTTTAAGATCAATTTCCTTGTGGGACAAACTCTTACTTATCAAAACTTGCTACAACAGGCCCTGTATCTTGCAGGACTGTGCATATTTTAGGCTTGCTACCCTGTCATTTTCAATCCACCTTTCATTCATTTTTATTCACCCCATTCTTATCACTGCCTCCTATAAAGTCTGTAGCAAGCACTAGAATTAGCCTAACAGAGAAATAAACTGAGGTTTTGAAGGTTAGAGAAGTGCAAACAGAGGCAGCTAGACTCTCAATGCAGTTCTAGTCTCCTTCTCAGGTACGGTCCAGATTTGCAAGAAAAATTCCAAATGTAAACCAGCAGTATCAATTATTCACAAGTACAGCTACCAAAGAATAAGGAATACAAAAATTCTAGAGTCTACTATTAGATCAAGGTCCCTGGCAGCGGCGCCAAAAACTTGTTAGGCTATTTTTAAGTGCTTGCTACTGACTTTATTGGAGGCAGTGATAAGAATGGGGTGAATGAAAATGAATGAAAGGTGGATTGAAAATGACAGAGCAGCAAGCCTAAAATATGCACAGTCCTGCAAGATACAGGGCCTGTTGTAGCAAGTTTTGACATGTAAGAGTTTGTCCCACAGGGAAGGTTGATCTAAAGCTCCATGGGAGCCATCAATAGTAGGCTCTCCAAATCTGACTACAGATCTGGCAATCCTAAATGGAAGGTGATTTAAGGTCACTTATTCCTACATTCTCTGGTAATCTAATGATTTAACTACAGAAAGGGTTGAGAAGAAGGATGGAGTGTGAGAAAATAAATATAAAAGGGTGAGAAGTATGCTATTAGGTCCAGATCTGATGGGTTTCATGACTCAAATTCGGATCTGCTGCTATAGGAGTCCTGTCCAATGGCTACATTATTGCCACTGAGGAGAAAGAATCCAACTCATCTCTGTGCCATGATCCAATCCTGTTATGGCTATAACCTATCCACTTAAATGGTCACAGACTATCCAATTGGGGAACCACAGTCCAGAGATGGGTCAGAACAAGTCTATCATTGTAAGCACTACTTCATCCAGGCTACAAGCACAAGGATCCATAGGAAACCTCAACCTCTAAAGTGCTATGTGTGGGGCTAGGCCTGTATGGGAGCATGTTAGCCCCGACACATAGAACCAGCAAGAGTTTGAGTACAGCCTTAGGTCTAGCTGTCCACTGCTATATAAAGACTGCAATGATCCAGTCACAAGCCTACAATCTCTATAACCAAACCAGATTTGCCATCTGATGGTGGGTCTATACAAATACAGGGGAGTTTTTCTCTGCACAATCTCTCACAGGGCTACAAGCACAAGTGCAGAGAAGAAGAATCTGTCTTGGATCTATGGATTGGCCTCACCCTAAGGCTATAACCTGTCCACTTAAATGGTCACAGACTATCCCAGAGGCTATCCTCCTCACAGAGGACCAAAACAGAACAAGAACACTGCTGTCACCGCCATGTTCACAAGGCTACAAGCACAAGCTCCAATGGGGATTTCAGATCTAGTGGATCCTGTGGTGGGGCTAGACTTGTATGGGCGCATGTTTAGCCCAGACACACAGATCACTTGGATCTAAATAGGTCTCTAAAAATAGTCCTCCATTGATCATAATACAACCTATCAAAGGAGGATCTCAAGGCAGTAGCCTTGTACAGAACAACTCAATCTCAAACTTCAGTCCCATACATGTAAAACACCCAATCATGAAATTCCATTAAATCTAAACCAAATAAGCATATAGAGGCATAACCAGCAAGTGCTGGGCTATGGAGAGAAGAAAAAGTAGAAAGAAATCTACCTAAACCTTCCTAGAGGTCTACAACTACTACAAGAAGAAGATAGACAAAAATTCAATTCTAAGAGAGGTAAAAAGCCCCCTAAGCCTAAATCAGGCTTAGGTTTATATAGCAGTCAGCTTGGCGGGCAATTAGGGTTAGGAAACCATAATTTTAACAATGCCACGTGGCCTAATACTGTTCCTTGGATGCCTCGAGTCGCGTGCACAAAAATTGGAGCGTTGGAGTGTGTTTCCTAATTGCTGGAAGTTCTCAGAATGTCCTCTGTAGAATTGAGGGAGAGTTAGAGTTCAGAGCCTCGCCAGGTAGCACTGGTTTCCAAGACTGTCGCGTGGTAGCACGGTCTTCGCGAGATTGGATTAACTTGAAATTCTAGCCGTCGCGGGGTTGTCATAGTTTGTAGCTTAAGCAGTCGCGCGATAGAGCGTTGAATCCTCGCTGGATTGCTCTTGTCTTTGCGGTATTGCACTTTCCTTTTGAATGGCGCAGGGATCGTGCGAGCAGTTTGTTCCTTAATGGATCTTCGCGAGGATCCTCGCGAGGGCGTGATGTGCATTGGTCCCTGAACTGTGCGATAAGCTTTTCTGTAGTTTTATATCCCGCGGCCCTGCGCGACAGCTGCGCACATAAATACCTGGAGCTCTCTCTCCTCAGCTTATTTGAGTGAACTACGCGAGGTTTTGAGTGCTTAAGCTGCGCGAGAGCTGCACGACTCATGATTCTGAAACCCTTCTGTCACTAAACTGCGTGAGAACAGCGCAGAGACTTGGTATGAAGTCCTGGGAAACTCGCGAGGACTGCGCGAGGCTTACTTTCTGAATCCTTTGAACCTTGCGGCAACTGCACGAGGCTCATTTCTTGCTCTATAGCTGTTGTGCTTTGCCTTCATGCAGTCGAGTTCTTGTCTGGATCTAGCTTCCCTTCTTTTGAGAGACTTCTGGGGCAAAAGTGGGCTCCTTAGAAGGATTAAGGCCTTATTGCAGCTGCTGTTCATTACCTACAGAACAGGCTTAAAACACTTTTATTAAATGATTAAGGGTCCAACAGAGATTAAGTTAAGGGGTGAAAAGTGGTACTTTTCAGGTCTTAACACCAACCCACCTATTTATCTGATCCGGTGTTGAGCCGATACACCACACCTAGGTGTATATAAAAATAAATCTAAAGGTCCATACACAAACTAAATCCGCCCTTTTTTACACAACACTTAAGCCAACCACAACTTACTTAAGTATCTCTATGATATCAGGTATGTGACCCATCGGGCACACACCCCAAAGTATACTATTCCAAGGTCAACATTTTTAGGACATTACAATTGCCCCACAAGGTCACCCCAAAAATAATCGGTCCAATCTCAACCGATATGTTTTAAATCATTAATAAACCTTCATTAATAGTCCATTTTTCCACCCCAAGCACACTCACTTAGTCAGTATGTGCGGGTTCAAATTTTAGGGATGTTACATTCTTCCCTCCTTATAAAATTTTTGTCCTTGAAAATTGTCATACCTTATTCCAAAACACTCACAAACTTATTCTTATCAAAATTACACATCTTCAAAACTAAGACTAAACGTCCTCGAAAACACCACCAAGTTTAAACATCCTCAAAAATAGGAATCTGAAAACCACATAAGACAAAAGTTTTAATACTCACATCAAACATCCAAAATTACCATTATCCAAGACCTATAATCATCCAAAGTTTGAAATATTCTCTTGTTTTTCTTTAATTATTTCCAACTTAATTCGAGATCTGCAGTTATCTGGGTATCCTCATCAAATTCATCATCTTCTAAATTAGGATTATCACAATCCCCCCTCCTTAAAGGAATTTTTGTCCTCGAAAATTGAGTACGACATGTCTGAAAGCAAACTCAAACGGATATACATCGAATAGAAGATCCACCACAAATACCACAGTAAAACCACACTTGTCTGATAAATAGAGGACTGACACAGGGCTGATAAACATAAGACCCACACTGAACCGATGCTAGGTCCATTCTTTAATCGTCCGATTAAACCAACCACATTTAGTGCATAACAATCATGTAATTCACCCACAACCAAATTATTAACCATCCTGCAAAATAGAATAGATCCCAAGCAAGGTAGCCATGGCACATTCTATAACTATGTCAAACTATCCAATGCATAGCAAAATTGATAAATCAGCCGTAGTTTAGGCTAACCAACATTGATCCTGCACACAAAACATTACCCTACATATCCACCACTATTTAACACCGATATACAACTAAGTTATTAAAAAGGGTTTTAAGAAACCCACTCTCATACATCCCTATAATTAACATAGATACATCCAAAGTCTAATCAACTACCCCCAAAAATATCATACCCACCCGACTCCCTGGACGAAGAGTGTAACTTGTCCCCCACACAGGCACAACCTGCCCTGAAATCCATTCCATATCCACCGCAAAAGTATACAAGGCATCCTATGTACAAAGTGTCCCATATCACACACTCATACAACATTGGAAATACATTAAGACTTCACAACAAATCTATCTTTTTTGATCAAATGGAACTCACCATGATACCTTCTAAAATCCAAACATTTTCACATTAGTAATCCACCCACGAAACTACATAAAGGAATACAGGGTACGCCAGTACAACATCTCGGAACTGTAACCGTAAACAGGATTAACCATACCATCAAGTAGTTACAAACTTTCCACGACCTCACTAGGTCATCACTACAACGATGCTAACCATTAGTGACCCTTCTAGATTTCGAAAAATACCTATTCAGTACAGTCTACCACCTATGAAACGTACATTATCAATTCAAGAAAAGTCAGATCCACCCATTTAACGCTATCTCCATCAGAATACAAATTGAACCATAATACAGAACAAGCCGAATCTATCTATTAATAAACTAGCTTACTGCCAAATTAATCGTTACCATAGATAAATTTGATACTCTCACGGAATCCCATGATAAAAACACACCCACAAAACTGAATAAACACTAGCGTGAAATCAAAATTTCCGACAACCATTAATGCATACCTTTCATACTACTGTACGAACTACATAACCACCTAGATTTTGACCATGAACGAAAAATCATGAAGATCTAAACCATTAATTACTAAACAACTTATCCTCGAGTAATTATACCTTAACTGTCCAGTTTGATTCAAGGCTTGTCATTATAACTATCACCTACCTAGTTAATCCTTTTGAATTTGAAAATTATTTATGCCATGGAGGTGATCTAAATCCAGAGTACATATAAAGGTGTTGTGATATTCCTTAAATGTCAAAAGCAACCACAATTTCTAAGTGCATTCATCATATAAAATTAGAGTAAAATTTTGACAATCGATAATGAATCTATACCTTGGGGAACTTCATGCACCATCTGGGCACCGTGCATCAATGTTTCACTCGTACGACCCAGAGTTGTAGGGAGAATCGGCTCAGAAGTAGACTTTGATGTCACCCGCTCCCCATGTATATCTAGGCAATTCTTGATCTGGTGTGCTTTCTTACCGCATTTCAAAAGGTGCACCTGAGGCCCTCCTACATTTCTCCGTCTTGTGAGATTTTCCACACTGCGCACATGTATCCATTGGTGTAGATGTCGTTGCCTGCTTCCTTAAAGCGGGCAATGTCCTACCAAGTGTCCCATCCATCCACATTTGAAACACGCACCTGTAGACCTTCTACAATTCTTCGATAAGTGACGCCCATCACACCTAGGGCATGATTCAACCAATGTCGATGGAGAAGTGTGAGTCGTGTCTCTTAATATCGCCGTGAGTAATGTAGTCTGTTGAGCCATTGTGTTGATCATTGCTTCCAACAACTGCCTATTCTGCTCATTTCCTTCAGTGCTTACAATCTTTGCTCTCTTGCATGGTGCCATTTTGATCTGTCAAATTTACACAAGGTTCTAATTAGTAATGATTGTGGTCACCACAGCCCTATATTCCAACAAAGTCTAAAAACTCATTA
The DNA here is from genome assembly GCA_021018995.1 of Chloranthus sessilifolius. Taxonomy (NCBI): domain Eukaryota; kingdom Viridiplantae; phylum Streptophyta; class Magnoliopsida; order Chloranthales; family Chloranthaceae; genus Chloranthus; species Chloranthus sessilifolius. The sequence goes on from CM037595.1 coordinate 24,896,542, forward strand.
TATCTACTTGTCATCCTCCATCACAATCATCAAGTACCTCCCCTACAAGTGATTATGAGATCTAAAACCCATGTTCTAAACAGAACCTACTGCCACGACTATGAGTCTCTAGAAGACCTAAATTCGAAAATTCTACTAACTTTGATAAAGTCCTAATTGGATCTTAAGAGACCCACATCCTAATAGATCCTCCTGTCATTGTCTTGGGTCCCAACAAGACCTAATATTTAAGCTTTGCTGCCACAACGTCCCTAGAAGACCTAACACCTAAAGCTTTGATACCAACTATGACAGCTCGATTTTCCTCGAACCTCTAAAACCGTACAATATTTTTTTTTCTTTCTTACATCTTAAACTTGGGGAAAATCAGACCGTTGGATCACGCTTCATAATCCGAATACAGAGATTACTTGGCTTACAAACATACCTAAAAAAACTACCCCTAACATTGTTTTTAGTTATAGGACATACCAAGTCCAAATCCAAAAGACTCCAATATCCACCATAAAAACCCAAAACCTGTTTAGCTCAAATCCCAACCTAAGGTAGAATTCTCCAAATGGGAGATCCCAAGTCTTTCTCTCGTATCTAATCCTGATCCACACCTGTACCTGTGACGTATAGTCGAGGGATGAGTTACATCTAAGCTCAGTAGTGAAAACATCAATAACATGCATATTATCACATCACACATATATTTTATGATAAAATCAAACATGCTTTTCACATAAAGACTCACAATTTGAAGAATATTTGACTTGAAGTAAAACTGATATCACATATGAATTTTTTTTTGTTTAAAGCTTAAACACATGATTTCAAAACTTATTCCCATGATGAAAGAAAAACTTAAACTGATAACTTAAATAATCCCCGAGCACTATAGCATTGAGCCCTGATGGAATACCCACCATCGTCGTTCAACTGAACCCTTTTAATATGTTATGCAAGCTCATGCGATGGAGGTGACTTGCCGGAATGAATGTTACCGCAGAATGGTAATCAAAGAACAGATATCCCGCTGTACCAGATTCACAGGTAATCAAAGAGCAGATATCTCGCTGCACCGGAATCACAATTTACCACAAAGTGATAATCATAGAGCAGATATCCCGCTACACCGGAATCATAATTTATAACAGAATGGTAATCAAAGAGAAGATATCCCACTGCACCAAAAGCACAATTTGTACGGATATTCCGTTGTATTGGTTGGGTATCATTCATAACCTTAAATCAAAGTATAAAAATAACTTATAGTTCATCACCGTGTATTATGGTAATTTATATTAAGTTTGGAGTTTCAAAACTTCTATACCATAGGTTTGGAGTTTCAAAGCTTCCACATACACATATTCACATCTTGTAACCTCACACACACACTTAACTGATTTTACACGACACAAATCTGAGTGCACATACTCACACACAAAATTTTCATATTTGAACTCATGAAAAGGATTCATGCTAAATAGATGACAAGTTACACACAACAAACATATTTTATCATATCATAAAATGCATGCTAATCGTAATCAATGCACATGTTAAGGAGTTTTCCCTTCCATAAGCTCAGAGCCGTCCAAAGCGGCACCAAAATCCTTATTAACAGCTCCCCATTCTTAATCTACATTATACATATGATGATATATTAATAACATATTCTATAATAAATTTTGTGTATTTATCTGATTTCTCAAAACTGAGGCTGAAATGGACAAGTTCGTGCTAACTTGGAATTTGACGCAACCTTCCCCCTAATGTTTGACCTTTAAATATTTTGATTCATAAAATTGTTAATTCACAAAAGTTGTAGATCTCGTTGTCCATTTTCCAACGCTATAAGAATCGCGTCAATCAGAGTTCAGAGTAAAATGTCATAGTCAAAATACCGAAGCAGTGTCGGCAAGCTCTGACAAAATTGACCGGTCGATTTCAATTTCGACCGGTCGGTTTCCAAAATCGATCGGATGATTTTCAAATCGACCAGTTGATTTCTCCAGCACCAGATTTACACCCTCACTATTTTTCATAAATCCACTAGTCGTGCTACTTTCGATCGGTCGGTTTCGCATTTCGACAGAATCAAAATTTGACCCATCTTCCCACTAAATTTTGAACTTCAAAACAGTTGATTCATGAGTTGGTCAATTCACAAAAGTTGTATAGCTTGCTGTCTTCTTTAAAACATTATAAGAATCATGGCAATCAAAGATTGGAGTAGAAAGTTGTATAGCCAAAAGACTGAGGCGGTGTCAGCAAGCTCAGACGACTTCGACCTGTCGACTTGAAAATCGACCGGTCGGTTTTTGACAGCTTGGGTTTGAACTTCAAAACCCATTTTCTCTCAAATGTTTATCCTTCTTCTTCTAATTTCTCACACATATTCATAAACTAAACTAGCACACTGACAAATTACAACTGTACAAAGATTCTTACCTTCTATATCGATCAATTCCTTCATCCACGAGCTCACATTCAAGCTAGGGTTTCGGAGCGAATTTTTTTGAACTAACCTGCGTTCGAATCGAAATGAAGCCTACAATGATGCTCCGCTCCAACACGCACTGCTCTTCCCTCTTCCTGTCACGTATATTGCGATAAAAAAGGTTGGCTCCCTGTAGCTTCAACCCACACACTCAAAACTGATATCGGAATCCAACGGCTCACGCGTCACACAAATTTATACGAGGTTAATACCTTAAAGTCCAACGGATCGATCTGAGTTTCCGACGTCTATGGCGATCTCTTCAACTCCTCTCTTTCTCTATCTAGAAACCCAAAAATCTCTAACATTTGCAAACGGGTATATCTTCCCTTGGAAGCTTGCCTTTTATAACTAAAGGGAATAGTTCCCTTCCAAAGAACTATATTTCTCGTGAAACGGACATACCTAAGTAAGGTATAAACAATAAACAAATAATCTCTTAGTTCAGTATGGGGGCTACACACCCAACCCACCTATCTATCTGATTCGGTGTTGAGCCGATACACCACACCTAGGTGTATACAAATCCATCTAAAGGCCCATACACACACTAAATCTGCCCTTTTTCACCCAACACTTAAGCCAATCACAACTTAAGTATCTTTATGATATCAGGTATGTGACCCATTGGACACACACCAAAGTTTACTATTCCAAGGTCAACATTTTCAGGACATTACAACTGGCCCACAAGGTCAGCCCAAAAATAATCAGTCCAATCTCAACCGATATGTTTTAAATCATTAATAAACCTTCATTAATTATCCATTTTGCCACCCCAAGCACACTCACTTAGTCAATGCGTGCGGGTTCAAAATTTAGGAATGTTACATTCTTCCCTCCTTATAAAATTTTCATCCTCGAAAATTGCCATACCTTATTCCATGGCACTCGTAAACTCATTCTTATCAAAATTACACGTCTTCAAAACTAAGACTAAACGCCCTCGAAAACACTACCAAGTTTAAACATCCTCAAAAATAGGAATCCGAAAACCACATAAGACAAAAGTTCTAATACTCACATCAAACATTCATAATTACCATTATCCAAGATCTATAATCATCCAAAGTTTGAAATATTTTTTTATTTTTCTTTAATTATTTCCAACATAATTTGAGATCCGCAGTTATCTTTCGACGCCCCCATCTGGGTAACCGCATCAAATTCAAAGTCTTCTAAACTAGGATTATCACAATCCCCCCTCCTTAAAGGAATTTTCATCATCGAAAATTGAGTACGACATGTCTGAAAGTGAACTCAAACGGATATACATCGAATAGAAGATCCACCACAAATACCATAGTAAAACCACACTTATCTGATAAACAGAGGACCGACACAGGGCTGATAAACTTAAGACCCACACTGAACCGATGCTAGGCCCATTCTTATAATCGTCTGATTAAACCACCCACATTTAGTGCATAACAATCATGTAATTCACCCACAACCTAATTATTAACCATCCTGCAAAATAGAACAGATCCTGAGCAAGGTAGCCATGGCTCATTCTATAACTATGTCAAACTATCCAATGCATAGAAAATTGATAAATCAGCCGTAGTTTAGGCTAACCAGCATTGATCCTGCACACAGAACATTACCCTGCATATCAACCACTATTTCACACCGATATACAACTAAGTTATTAAAATGAGTTTTAAGAAACCCACTCTCATACATCCCTATAATCGACATAGATACATCCAAAGTCTAATCAGCTACCCCCAAAAATATCATATCCACCCAACTCCCTGGACGAAGAGTGTAACTTGTACCCCACACAGGCACAACTTTCCCTGAAATCCATTCCATATCCACCGCAAAAGTAGACAAGGCATCCTATGTACAAAGTGTCCCATATCACACACTCATACAACATTGGAAATACAATGGAACTCACCATGATACCCGCTAAAATCCAAACATTTTCACACTAGTAATCCACCCACCAAACTACCTAAAGGAATACAGGGTACGCCACTACAACATCTTAAAATTGTAACCGTAAACAGGATTAACCATACCATCAAGTAGTTACAAACTTTCCACGACCTCACCAGGACATCACTATAACGATGCTAACCATTAGCAACCATTCTAGATTTCAGAAAATACCTATTGAGTACAGTCTACCACCTATGAAACGTACACTATCAATTCAAGAGAAGGCGAATCCACCCATTTGATGCAATCTCCATCAGAATACAAATCGAACCATAATACGGAACAAGTCGAACCTATCTATTAATAAACGTGCTTACTGCCCAATTAATCATTACCATAGATAAACTTGATACTCTGATGGAATCCCATGATAAAAACACGTCCAAAAAATTGAATAAACACTAGCGTGAAATCTGAATTTCTGACAAACATTAATGCATACCTTTCATACTACTGTACGATCTACATAACCACCTAGATTTTGAGCATGAACGAAAAATCACGGAGATCTAAACCATGAATTACTAAACAACTTATCCTTGAGCAATTACACCTTAACTGTCTAGTTTGATTCAAGGCTTGTCATTATAACTATCACCTACCTAGTTAATCCTTTTGAATTTGAAAGTTGTTTATGCCATGCAGGTGATCTAAATCCGATGTACGTTTAAAGGTGTTGCGATATTCCTTAAATGTCAAAAGCAACCACAATTTCTAAGGGCATTCATCATCTAAAATTAGAGTAAAATTTTGACAATTGATAATGTATCTATACCTTGGGGAACTTCATGTGCCACTAGGGCACTGTGCATCGATGTTTCACTCGTACGACCCTGAGTTGTAGGGAGAATCGGCTTGGAAGTAGACTTCGTTGTTATCCGCTCCCCTTGCATATCTGGGCAATTCTTGATCCGGTGTCCTTTCGTATCGCATTTAAAACATGCACCTGAGGCTCTCCTACATTTCTCCGTCTTGTAAGATTTCCCACACTGCGCACACGTATCCATCGGTGTAGATGTCGTCGCCTTCTTCCTTAAAGCGGGGTAATGTCTTATCAAGTGTCCTATTCGTCCACACTTGAAACACACACTTGTAGACCTTCTACAGTTCTTCGATAGGTGTCTCCTGTCACACCTAAGGCATGATTCAACCAATGTCAATGGAGAAGTGTGAGTCGTGTCTCTTAACATCACCGTGAGTAATGCAGTCTGCCGAGCCATTGTGTTGATCACCGCTTCCAGCAACTACCTATTCTACTCATTTCCTCCGATTCTTACAGTCTTTGCTCTCTTCCGTGGTGCCATTTTGATTTGTCAAATTTACACAAGGTTCCAATTAATAATGATTGTGGTCACCACAACCCTATGTTCCAATAAAGTCTAAAAACTTATGATATCTACTTGTCATCCTCCATCACATTCATCAAGTTCCTCCCCTACGAGTGATTGTGAGATCCAAAACCCCTATTCTAAATAGAACCTACTGCCACGACTGTGTCTCTAGAAGACCTAAAGTCAAACATTCTACTAACTTTGATAAAGTCCTAATTGGATCTTAAGAGACCCATGTCCTAATAGAGACTCCTGCCATAGTCTTGGGTCCCAACAAGACCTAATACTTAAGCTTTACTGCCACAGCGTCCCTAGAAAACCTAACGCCTTAAGCTTTGATACCAACTGTGATAGCCCAATTTTCTCCGAACCTCTAAAACCATACAATATTTTTTCTTTTCTTTCTTACATCTTAAACTCCAAAAAAACCAGACCGTCGGATCACACTTCATAATTCGAATATAGAAATTACTTGGCTTACAAACATACCTAAAAAAACTACCCCTAACATTGTATTTAGTTATAAGACATACCAAGTCCAAATCCAAAAGACAATATCCACCATACAAACCCAAAACCTGTTTAGCTCAAATCCTAACCTAAGGTAGAATTCTCCAAATGGGTGATCCCAAGCCTTTCTCTCGTATATGATCCTGATCCACACTTGTACCTGTGATGTATAATCGAGGGATGAGCTACATCTAAGCATAGTAGAGAAAACATCAATAACATGCATATTATCACATCACGCATATATCTTATGATAAAATCAGACATTCTTTTCACATAAGGACTCATAATTTGAAGAATATTTGACTTGAAGCAAAACTGATATCACGTACGAGTTTTTTTTTGTTTAAAACTTAAAGACATGATTTCAAAACTTATTCCCATGACAAAAGAAAAACTTGAACTGATAACTTAAATAATCCTCAAGCACTATAGCATCAAGCCCCGATCAAATTCCCACCATCGTCGTTCAATTGAACCCTTTTAATATGTTATGCAAGCTCCTGCGATGGAGGTGACTTGTCGAAATGAATATTACTGCAGAATGGTAATCAAAGAACAGATATCTCACTGCACCCGATTCACAAGTAATCAAAGAGCAGATATCCCGCTGCACCGTAATCACAATTTATCATAGAATGGTAATCAAATAGCAGATATCCCGTTGCACCGAAATCACAATTTATTGCAGAATGGTAATCAAAGAACAGATATCCCACTGCATCGAAAGCACAATTTATACGGATATACCGTCGTACAGGTTGGGTATCATTCATAACCTTAAATCAAAGTGCAAAAATAATTTATAGTTCATCACCATGTATTGTGGTAATTTATATTAAGTTTGGAGTTTCAAAACTTCCACACCATAGGTTTAGAGTTTCAAAGCTTTCACACACACATATTCACATCTTGTAACCTCACACACACACTTAACTGATTTTACACGACACAAATCTGAGTGCGCATACTCACACACAAAATTTTCATATTTGAACTCATGAAAAGGATTCATGCTAAATAGATGACAAGTTACACACAACACACATGTTTTATCATATCATAAAATGCATGCTAATCGTAATCAATGCACATATTAAGGAGTTTTCCCTATCTTAAGCTCAGAGCCGTCCAAAGCGACACCAAAATCCTTATCGACAGCTCCCCATTCTTAATCTAAATTATACATATGATGATATATTAATAACATATTCTATAATAAATTTGGTGTATGTATCTGATTTCTCAAAATCGAGGCTGAAATGGACAAGTTCGTGCTAACTTAGAATTTGACGCAACCTTCCCCCTAATTTGTGACCTTTAAATATTTGAATTCACAAAATTATTAACTCACAAAAGTTGTAGATCTCGTTGTCGCTTTTCCAACGCTATAAGAATCGCATCAATTAGAATTTGGAGTAAAATGTTATTATCAAATTACCGGAGCAGTGTCGGCATGCTCTGACAAAATCGACCAGTCGATTTCACTTTCAATTGGTCGGTTTCCAAAATCGATTGGTCGGTTTCCAAATTGATCTGTCGGTTTCTCCAGCACCAGATTTACACCCTCACTATTTTTCATAAATCGACTAGTCGTGCTACTTTCGATCGATCGATTTTCCAAATCGACCGGTCGAAATAATTTTGATTGGTCGGTTTCGCATTTCGTCAGAATCAAAATTTGACCCATCTTCCCACTAAATTTTGAACTTCAAAACAGTTGATTCATGAGTTGGTCAATTCACAAAAGTTGTTTAGCTTGCTGTCTTCTTTAAAACACTATTAGAATCATGGCAATCAAAGATTGGACCAGAAAGTTACAGCCAAAACACTGAGGCGGTGTCAGCAAGCTCAGACGACTTCGACCGGTCGATTTGAAAATCGACCGGTCGGTTTTTGACAGCTCGGGTTTGAACTTCAAAACCCATTTTCTCTCAAATGTTTATCCTTCTACTTCTAATTTCTCACCCATATTCAGAAACTAAACTAGCACAATAATAAATTACAACTCTACAAAGATTCTTACCTTCTATATCGATCAATTCCTCCATCCATGTGCTCATGTCCAAGCTATTTCAGAGCGAATTTTTTCAATCTAACCGGCGTTCAAATCGAAATGAAGCCTACAATGATGCTCCGCTCCAACACACACTGCTCTTCCCTCTTCCTATCACGTATATTGCGATAAAAAAGGTTGGCTCCCTCTAGCTTCAACCCACACACTCAAAACCGATATCGGAATCCAACGGCTCACGCGTCACACAAATTTATACGAGGTTAATACCTTAAAGTCCAACGGATCGATCCGAGTTTCAGACATCTACAACGATCTCTTCAATTCCTCTCTTTCTCTCTCTAGATACCCAAAAACCTCTACCATTTGCAAATGGGTATAGCTTCCCTTGGAAGCTTACCTTTTATAACTAAAGGGAATAGTTCCCTTATAAAACATATATACATAGCATGTGTGTAATAGTTCTTATCCAAATAACTAGATTCCACGTGAAACGGACATACCTAAGTAAGGTATAAACCATTAAATAAATAATCTCTTGGTTCGGTATGGGGCTCGCACACCCAACCCACCTATCTATCTGATCCGGTGTTGAGCCGATACACTACACCTAGGTGTATAAAAATCCATCTAAAGGCCCATACACACTAAATTCGCTCTTTTTCACCTAACACTTAAGCCAACTATAACTTACTTAAGTATCTTTATAATATCAGGTATGTGACCATCGAGCACGCACACCAAAGTGTACTATTCTAAGGTCAACATTTTCAGGACATTACAGGTGGCCCACAAGGTTAGCCCAAAAATAATCGGTCCAATCTCAACCGATATGTTTTAAATTATTAATAAACCTTGATTAATAGTCCATTTTACCACTCCAAGCACACTCACTTAGTCAGTACGCGTGGGTTCAAAATTTAGGGATGTTACAACTAGTATAGGATCGCTCCCACGAAGACAAGTTTACTATATTAATTTAGTTTTCTGAAAACTTATACTTATTTTTTAAGTTCCTAAACTACTAGAGAAATATGAATAAAGAATTATTTCTTAATCTAAATTGTAGAAAATAAATCCTAAATCCTCCTACTTCAGATTATGATCATCAATCACAATCTTCAGCTATTGGATATTTATGAAATTAAATAGTACAATTACACCATATATCAAGTTTCCTAGCATTGGGGCATCAATTAATACTAAAATCCTATCAATACAGATTTATTCTAATCTACAATCTCCTAAAGCTTGGGCGTCAATCAAATTTTAAAAAATTGAAGATGGAAAAATAAAATTGTTACACTAATCTACAAACTTCAACCTGAGTCGTCAATTCAAATTAAAATCTGAAGATGCTTACAAAGCAAGAAACTGTATTAAAAATAAATCTAAACTAGAAAACAATAAAATTATATCTTTCACCCCTCAGCTGCAGTCATTAATTGCTTTTGAGAAACTATAGATATCTACTCTAATCTTCAGCTCCCAAATACAGTCGTCAATTTCTCTTGAGAAATCTTGGATATCTAATTTACAAAGCAATAAAAATCTACTCTAAGTTGATCGCAAGAAAATCCAACCTAAGACGTCAATTGATATGGATAATTCCTTCGATGATTATTCCTATACCGAGTCTTCTTATTTATAGATAATAAGTGGTCGGTTCACAGAGCTCTAATTCTAATAAAAGAAACTATTAAAAATAAAAGTATCCTATTATAACTCTAACTCCTAATTTTATTCTTCCTCGGTTTGAATAGTTGATATGCTTCCGGGTCTTTGATCATTCACATAATTTACCATTTTATCACCCTTAACTTAGTGATGGTAGGACTTAGTTTGTTACTAATAAGTTGTTGATGTGCAGATATTTAAGATAAACAGTAAAAGAGATCTTGAATGATAATCATTATTAAAATAAACTCAAAAAGCAATAAGAAAGATGATTAAGTGATAAAGGCAATTAGCTACCTATTGAAAGGAAGAAAATCGTGATTAACGATTTTGCGCTATTGATGTTGAAGTAAAGAAAGAAATGAGAAATCGTAATTTTACGATTCTTTAGAAAAGACGATTCTTCAGAAGTGACAAAAGAGTAAAATATGATATAAAGGGAAAAACAATTGATAAGTATGAAAGCCAAAGAATAGAAAATCGTGATTTTCGATTTTCTAGAGAGAAAAGAATGAATAATCATTATCTACGATTATAGAGGCTTACTTATTTATTAATGCTACTGCTAATCACATGCATAGTACACCACTATAAACAGAATTAGAAGAATTCTACAATTAGAAGTCTTACTAATCACGGATCTGAGAAGATTAATGAAGATATATATCTGAAGGATTTTGCTACTGTTAGATAAAGAACATTCTAGAAGCATATCAGCCGGTCAAACTAAAGAAAGAAGGAAAGATAAAATTAGAATTAGAGTTGTATTAGGATAGTTTTTATTTCTTTTAATAGAATTAGAAGTTTTATAAACTGACTCCTTATGATCTATAAATAAGAGAGCCTAGTATAGGAATAATCATCGAAGAAGAATTTAACATCAATTGACGACTGAGGTTGGATTTTCTTCTGATCAAAGTAGTGTAACATAGAGTAGTTTAGATATCAGAAGTTTCTCAAGAGTAATTGACGACTGCAATTGAGTACTGAAGATTAGTGTAGATATCTCTAATTTCTCATAAGGAATTGACGACTTCGGCTGAGGGGTGAAGGATATATTTTTACTTTGCTTTCTAGTTTAGATTTATTTTTATATAATTTACAGCTTTGTAAATATCTTAAAGTTTTAATTTAAATTGATGACTCAGGTTAGAATTTGCAAATTAGTGTAACGGTATTTTATTTTTCATCATCAATTTTCTAAAGTGTGATTGACGCCCAAATTTTTGGTTGATTGCTGATTAGATTAAATCTATATTGATAGGATTTTAGTATTGATTGATGCCCAATGTTAGAAAACTAGAGATATAGTGTAACGGTATTATTTAAATTTATAAATATTCGATAGCTGAAGATTGGGATTGCCGACCTCAATCTGAAGAAGGAGGATTTAGATTTATTTTATGCACTTAGTTTAATAAAAATTCTTTTATTCATATTTCTCTAGTGAATTAGATCTTTAAAGATAAATAGAAGTTTTTAAGATAAGAATTTAAGTAAAGAAATATAGATTAGAGGTAAAAAGAGATAAATAATCTTTCTTGTGGGAATGATCCTATGTTAGTACTATGTTTCCATTGTGCTCTTGCAATAGGTTAAGACTTTACTTTAATTAAATATATACACATAAGAAGATAAGTCAAGTTTTTGGCGCCGCTGTCGGGGAAGCGGAATTTATCTTTTATTTCTAATTTTATCTCCTATTTTGATTCTTTAAGAAACTGATATTTATCTCTCTTTTTATATTTCTTTATATTTTTATTCTTCTTTGATCACTCCTTATTCTTTTACAGGTTTATTTAGAGTATCAGATCAGATTTTCAACACTTCTGAGGGCCCCAAGAATTAGAAACTCAAATTTGTTTCTCTCCCTGCTTGCTAAAATAAAAATTAGAAAATATTAAAAGCAAAACTAACCGTTCTAACTAAAGTGTTTTTATCACTAACAATGACAAACAACAGTTTGAACGTGAACAAGACCAGGAGGTAGTGCTATGCCTTGACACCTCATGCACCCCCCTCATGTATTTATATACCCCATACTGTCGGAGAAAAGGATTTTAAAGTCATGCCCAAAATACTGCAATCAATTCCAATATTTTGTGTGCTGATGAATGAAAATCCTTATTTGCATTTAACACAGTTCATAGAAGTATGCAACTTAATTCGAATTACAAATTTGCCTGATACATCTGTTCATTTGAGACTGTTTTCATATCCTCTTAGAGATGAGGCATTGAAGTGGATACATTCTTTGCCTCAGAATTCGTTCAGTAATTGGGAGGACTTGGAACGAGGATTTCTTATGGAGTACTTCCCAATGCACATAACAAATCAAATCTGGTATCTTATAAGAACTTTTAAACAATATCCGGATGAATCTCTTCAAGAGGGGTGGACGCGCCTTAACGACCTTTTGTATTCGTGTCCTCACCATGAGATCCTTAAATGGCAAATAGTCTTCACTTTCTATGAAGGTTTGAATGACATAGCACAAAACCTAATTGATGTTGCCTGTGGATGGATGTTCCATACGATGTCTGCTGAGACCGCATGGAATTTCTTTAAGAACTTTAGAGAGGAACCAGTACAATGCCAAGCATTGGCTGAGACTGAATCGAAGACCGCAAGGAGTATACCTCTTAGGCAAAGAGGATTATACAAATTAAAGTCAATGATGAATTATTTCTCAAAATTAAAACTTTAGAAGACAAATTCAATCTCTGTTGAGTGTAAAATCGCACCGAACATCTCAACAAGAAGAAGTCTGTGAACCTAACCACAGCTTGACTCAGAGAGTTCCTCCGCAATCTCTTATATTTTTCAGACCCAAAACCACACTGACACAGAGGAAGCCCTGATGCAAATAGCCGATAGCTGGCTGTAACATGGTAGAATTCAAACGCAACTACTCAATAATCTCCTAGAATCCATTACACGGTTAGAAACTCAAGTAGAGCAATTAACCAGTTTGGCTAACCTAGGAACGAGTAGCTATTCTTTCTCACCGTCAGTTGGTACCTCAGGAAGAAATACTTTTACGGGAGGTACATCAACTCCCCTTAATTTTTATTGAGTTTCCTCTTACACAATGTCGCGCTACCGACGCATCCGTAGTAAAATCATATAATATAGTAATATACTAGAAGTTTTGAAGACAGCTTCTACGATTCATTAAAGTACATCGTACAGACTCTCTCCCTTTATTTTAAATTCACTTAAAGAGTATGGATTTACGATTTCTTGTGAATGATGCGTCCAATCGTAGCGAGTATAATTTATAGAGTTATAGAGTCTCATGATTGTTATCCAGAATTATAATAAGACAATTCTGGGGAACAGGAGAATCGGTGATCAGTCTTATCGGTTACATTGGAAATCGATCTCATTTACACTTGTCAAGAAAATAGACATGCATGCATTCAATTTCGCCACTTACCAACTACCCTAGCCTAGGAACCTACACCTCAACATTTAAACCAGAAGTGACGATTCAAAGTCTACATTTTTCCTATAAATCCATACACATCCATAACCCAACCCCATTCTATTACCTTTCTTCTTCGTCCGTCCAAAACCCTAAAACCATATGACGGAAGAACATAAACCCTATGATTCCAGCAAAATATTAGTTAGAATTTTTGAAAAATTTAGAGCTGAGCTCTTGGTCGTAGAATAGAAGGTAGAAGATATGAAACACCAGTGACTTACTCGAGATGCTGAATCATCCACTGAACCAATTTGACCCAAAACCTAACCCAAATCCGACAATTTATACCAAGAACCCATTTCCCCCCACTGCCTAAACCTCATAACTCAATCACCCACCTAGAATGCATATTCCTACATAGTGAGGGTGGTCTGCGTTTTCCCGTGTTATCTCCCATTCCATCCTTGTTTCTCTCGCCACCCATTTCCATGGCTCCCTTCTCTTAGGCTACATTTTCTTCATTTATAAGAGATGTCTATAAGTGATCCGCCCCACCATTCAAAGAACCTAACTGTGACATTGCAGTTCTTGTGATGTGCTCCATTTGAGGGATTTTGAAGGGAAGTGGGGAGTGTTCGATAGCTCTTGGAGTAGAAACTCTGAGATGGTGTGGAGATTCTTTTCTACAAGAAGAGGAGGGGAGGCGACTCACCAAAGGCATGGACTTGCCTGTTGTAGTAGGAAGGATGTCGAGACTCTGATTGAAGGTAGTTACAAGCCGAGACCGATCTTTATCGAAGATTTTTTCTTTTGGACGTTGCTGCCAGTTTCTTAGTTTAGTGTGTGTCTAGATTTTTCCTAGGTTTATTTCTTGTAATTACTTATCAGTTCAAGTTATTAGTTTTTTTTCTGTTCTATAAATTTTCTTTTTTTAATTTTTTTAATTTTTTTACTAACCTACTAACAGTGTGCGTGCTACTAACCCCACTAACATTTTTGTTATTGATATTCCGAGAATAGTCGTGGATATTTTCTCTCAAGTTTGGGGGATAATATATTTCTGGTAAACAAAATTTTTTCCGACATTAAATCAAAGTATTAATAATTTTACCCAAAAAAATTTCTAATTTTTTGTCACCTGTTTGAACAATGAGGAGATTGTCCTATTTAAGTTTGGGCGGGGGGGGGGGGAATACACTAACTTTTATGTAATAGTTGCCACATTTTGATCCTGACAACATCGGGTACGGACTCGAGTAGGATCAGGCTTGTGCCAAAAGTGTGACACAAAGAACTGACTTAGTGGCCAGTATTAGAAACAACGGTGGATCATATATTTGGTAAGAAAAAAAATATTTGGAGCCCTCCTAAGGATGAAAAAATGTGTAACACAATTTTAAATAATGCATAGGAGTGCTAGGCACTGACGGGTGTCAATCCTTTGACCCAAAACCCAGTAGTGCATGGAGAAAAATACCAACCAAGGCCTGATGGCCTTGCCTCAACACCTGAGGCAAGCATAGTGGGTTGCCTCAACATCTGAGGCAAGTAAAGTAGTTGCCTCGACCACCTGAGGCAAGTAAAGTAGTTGCCTCGGCCACTTGAGGCAAGTAAAGTAGTTACCTTAGCCCTTGAGGCAAGTAAGGTATGTTGCCTCAACACTTGAGGCAACGATATTCACACATTTAATTATATTCCTTGAGTTGGCTTATACGCATAGGTCATGTATTTAGCTTTATATATAATCAAAAGCCTGTTGTGGCCTAGCTGCTATTACACTGCTAATACACCTCGCAAAGGTGTGTGTGCATAAGAGGGGATTTAATCCTGAAACAGCATATAAGTTGTTTTATTCGTACATAGCCTCCATGCATGCATGAGTCATAGCTTGACTCCATGCACGCAATGGATGCAAAACCCACTACAAAAATTGTCCGTCAACCCATCTCCTTCTTCCTCCTTCAAACCCTGCAAATTCTGTAAAACCATGCAAGAACCAGCTATGCAAGATTTCAAACCTCATATCCTCTTTGAACTTCAACTAGTTGCTGTTTAATTCTTCTTAAACCCAAAATTCAAAACCCATAAATTCACCAAAGGTGACATGTGATTCAATCACAAGAATTGCGAAGGAAATCGCTAGTCTCAGGGGTTCTTGTAGCAAGCCAAGTGCCCACACACTTACGAGCTCGGCAAACTCGACACCGACACATGTTCGGCGTCATCAAAATGATAAATTCACAAAAAGTTAAGCCGTCAACGAACCAAGTACTAGACTAGGTTCATTTCATTAGTTTAGTTTTAGAGAGAATATAAATCTGTGGTGTCGATTCACTAGGACCGAATCGGCAACTTGATACACATATGGGTTTTTGTCAGCTATGACGATAGCAAAGTTACTAGGTGTTCAGTTCAGTTTCAATTAGGTATGAATATGCTAGTACCAGAAAATATGATAGTTTTGCATTATTAAGTCGAGATGATAGATATCAGTTTTTAGATGTGTGTCCAAATGTGATATCTGATTTTGTATCGATATGCTTGTTTTGAAGACGTATAAAGTAGTAGAACCATGCTATGTCAGTTTTGAAAATACTAGTTGTGATACTTCCGCTTTGAGAATTCAGCTGTGATAGTTCTGCATTGAAAGATCAGCTTTGATAATTTGGTAGATTAGTTTTGCAGAATAAGTAGTATGACCATGCTATGCTCATTTTATTCATTTGAAATATGATTGGTTGAATGGTTATGGTGATAGTTCAGTTGTAGAGTTTAGAGTTCAGATTTGATATGTGCGGTATTACTAATTCAGCTTTAATAAATGGTTAGCTTAGTTTTGCTGATTGAGTATGCTAGTTTTCGTTATATATAAGCATGTGAAGTTCAGTTATGCTCCGTTATATGCTAGGTAAGCTTTGTTATGATTGTAAGATATATGTGCATGATGTTACATACTTGATACATATATGTGCAGGATGTTCTCGCATGCTTGATCTCGTATATGGTCACGTCTTGATTCTTGATACTCGTTTGCTTCATGGTGAGACAAGTGACCCTGCTAACTTAGCCCAGGGGCTTGACCAGTCTCGTGTCAAGTGACCTTGTTAATATAGCTCAAGGGCTTGACTTCTTGAGTCAAGTGACCTTGTTAACCTAGATCAAGGGCTTAATTTCTCGGTCCAAGTGATCCCGCTCACTCGAGAGCTTGACAAGTGATCCCGCTAACTCGGGAGCTTGACAAGTGATCCCGCTACTCGGGAGCTTGATTTTCTTATCCTTGTACATGTCTTGTTTCAGCATGATTCCTTGAAATTATCTCACATGATTCCTTGTCAGTGTAATTCCTCGTATTTGGTCAGCATGAAAATGTCAACATGATATAATAATTGCATAATTTATTGCTTGTTAAGTTATATGCTGCTAGGATAGATTGATGCTAGAATGAACCCAAGATAAGATGACATATACTTCATTTTTATAATGCATCTAGATGTGAATTGATAATCTCACATATAAATTAGCATTTTAATTGTCCCTGCTGAGCTTTGATGATAGCTCATCCTATGACTTTGTCTTAGCTGCAGATATTGCTCAGGACCCTGAGCACGAAGCTGATCCTACCTACCATCCTAAGGAGGAGGACGAGGGTGATGAAGAGGAAGATTCTGTGGAAGAATTCTTTTCGAAATAGGTTTGAGAGAGAGAGAGTAGTGGTTTTAAACTTGTATAAACAGCAGTGTGGTTTGAGATAGTTTACTACTTCATGTATAGGTTTTCTGTTTATATTTCCTGTTTAGTTTACTGCTTTAGATAAAGGGATGGATATCAGTTGTGCCATATTTCTTCATATCAGAGTTATTTTAATTTGCTTCTACAATTGTAAAACTGTGTACACGATGCAATTGTAAGAAAGGATCATGTTAGGTGATCTGACGACACGACCTTTCCCATTCACGAAGAGGGGAAAAGTCAGGCTGTCACAAGTGGTATCAAAGCCTGGCGTTAAGTCTTTTGGAGCCTTAACTCTCTGGCGCAGACATATGGCAAGACTTCTGATGTTTATTTAGTGTTAGGATGTAGGCAGAGTCTAGAATTATCTGATCAAGTGTTGCTTGATAATGATAGGTTGCGATGCCTCCACGACGATAACGAGTTAGATGACGGGGCAGACCACCATTACCCCATCGCACAGGGGCTATGAGCACGACACTGCATTAGGACACGGAGAAGATGTGAATATGACTGCGAGCCGGACTACCATGGGAATGTTGCAAGGCATACTCCACCCGTAGAAAATGTGAACCAGACAGGTCTTCCTCTCGGCACCGATCAGAATGCGGGACAGAATCCGTAGTTGATGGAAATCATGGTGAATACTATGGCTATGCTAGCTATGAGAAGACCCCCATAAGGTTTTCACGACTTCGACCGCCTAGTTTCTATGGTTAGCACGACCCATTAGAGGCTAAGAAATGGTTAACACAGATCGATAAAGTGCTTCAAAGAGTTACATGCACTGAGGATGAAAAGGTTAGTTGGGCAGCCTATAAACTAGAGGGTGAGGCAGATCCATGGTGGTCGTCAGTTGAACGGACAAGAGTACCCGGAGTACCTTGGACGTGGGCAGAATTTACTAAAGCCTTCAATGAGAAGTACTTTTCGGTACCTGAGAGGTACCGGATGGAGGTCCAGTTTGTGACCTTAGTGCATGGCTCAATGATTGTTAGGGAATATGAGGCAGAATTTACTTGCCTCTCTCATTTTACACCGTTGCTAGTAACCACCGAGCTCATGAAGACACAGAAGTGTGAGCGGGGCTGAAGCCCCTGATCAAGGAGAAAATTTCGTTGGTTCAAGCAACGACCTATTCTCATGTAATGCGATTAGCCCTTCTAGTAGAGATTGATGTGGAAAGCATGTACAAAAGGAGAGAAGAGCAAAATAGAACCCGAAAAGCTCTGTCTCAGTCTGTTAGTTCTGGTCCTTGTCAAATCAGTAAGCGACCATGATTCCCGATGTAGCCAGCATTTCGATCTACTGCAGTAGCTTATACGCGGCCCTACAACCCAGCAACTTTCCCATCATTACCATCTCGGGTTCCACAAACTTTGAACTAGCCTGCCCAGTCTATATCTCAAGTTCCATTATTTACTTTTATTTTTGATAAAGAAGGTGCATTTAGTTAAATAGTCTATATATCTGTGCATCTAAGTATAACTGTTGCTTTTCATCAGTTTAGAAATGATAGATATATAGTTTGTTAAGTAGAAACAATTTAGCTACCACTAGTAAATCTATATCTTAGGTATCTTGTAATTGTATCCACAGGATGCGTACTTGTTGTATGAGGCACAAGTTTTGGTAGATCCTGGGTCGACACATTCAATTGTCACACCACGATTCACTAAAAAGTTGGGAGCTACCCCAGAACCTCTCAACTTTATTTTAGACATGTCAGTTTCGGCTGGACAATCTGTCACGACTAACATTGTGTATCGATCAATTATTGTTCTGATCAAAGATTACTGAGAATACAAAGCAGTAATCAACTTGATCGTACTCGATATGCAAGGATTCGACGTAATCCTTCGCATGGATTGACTGTTTAACCACTAACCACCATGCAAACATCGACTGTCGAAAGAAAATTGTCACTTTCCATCCCCAAGGGAGGAAATCAGCTAGCTTTTTTAGTATACAGTCAACTAATTTCAGTGATCCGAGCATGACGATTACTTGATGATGGTAATCAAGGGTATATCGCGTTCATTCAAAGTCACAAACAAGAGGAAAAGAAAGTGTCACTTTCATTTTTAGAGATGCCAATAGCCTGTGAATTCCCTGATGTCTTCCCTGATGAGTTGCCAGGATTACCGCCTAACAGGGAAGTGGAATTCGCTATTGAGTTAGCCTCGGGTATCGAGCCGGTATCAAAGGCACCGTATCAAATGGCACTAGCGGAGTTGAAAGAACTCAAGGAGCAGTTGCAAGAGCTTATTGGCAAAGGGTTCATCAGACCGAGTGTGTCTCTGTGGGGCGCACCGGTATTATTTGTGAAGAAGAAAGATGTGTTAATGCATCTTTGCATTGACTACCGTCAATTAAATAAGTTGACGATTAAGAAACATTATCCGCTCCCTAGAATCGATGATCTCGTTGATCAATTACAAGGAGCACAATGGTTTTTAAAGATTGATGTATGGTCGGGATATCACCAGATGAAGGTGAAAGCTGAAGATATTTCAAAGATAGCTTTGCGAACATGATTGGTCATTACGAGTTTCTCGGCATGCACTTCGGGTTGACCAAAGCTTCTACATCCTTTATTGTGATAGCTCGACTTTTTCCCTTCTCGCAAATAGGAAAGGTTGTGCCGTCGGATCACCTAACATGATCCTGTCATACAAGGGCATCGTGTACAAAGTGTTATGTATGCGAAAGCGAATTGAATTAACTCTGATATGTAGAAATATGACAACAACTGATATCCATTCCTTTATCTAAAGCAATAAACTAAACAGAAAATACAAATAGAAAACCTATACATGAAGTAGTAAACTATCTCAAACCGCACTGCTGCTTATACATGTTTAAAACCACTACTCTCTCTCTCTCTCTAACCTATTTCAAATAGAATTCTTCCACAGAACCTTCCTCCTCGTCTCCCTCGTCCTCCTCCTGATGGTAGGTAGGATCAGTCTCGTGCTCAGGGTCCTGAGCAATATCTGCAACTAAGACATAAAGTCATAGGATGAGCTATCATCAAAGCTCAGCAGGGATAATTAAAATGTTAATTTATATGAGAGCTTATCAATTCATGTCTAGATGTAAAATAAAATGAAGCACATGTCATCTTATATTATGTCTATTCTAGCATCAATATATCCTAGCAGTATATCACATACAAGCACTAATTCATAAAATTATTGTATCATGCTGACAATGCTG
Organism: Chloranthus sessilifolius; assembly: GCA_021018995.1. Taxonomy (NCBI): domain Eukaryota; kingdom Viridiplantae; phylum Streptophyta; class Magnoliopsida; order Chloranthales; family Chloranthaceae; genus Chloranthus; species Chloranthus sessilifolius. Next base: position 24,916,890 of record CM037595.1, read on the forward strand.
ACATATTCATGCTGACCAAATACGAGTACTGACAAGGAATCATGCGAGATACTATCAAGGAATCATGTTGAAACAAGAGATGTACATGAACAAGAAAACAACAAATCAAGCTCTCGAGGTAGCGAGATCACTTGGACTGAGATAGTCAAGTCCCTGGGCTAAGTTAGCAGGGTCACTTGACTCAAGAAGTCAAGCCCTTGAGTTATATTATCAAGGTCACTTGGCATGAGACTGACCAAGCCCCTGAGCTAGGTTCGCAGGGTCACTTGGTTCAAGAAGTCAAGCCCTTGAGCTATGTTAACAAGGTCACTTGACATGAGATTGGTCAAGCCCCTGAGCTAAGTTAGCAGGGTCACTTGGCTCAACATGAAGCAAATGAGTATCAAGAATCAAGACTTGACCATGTAGGAGATCAAGCATGCGAGAACATTATGAACATATTGTTTCTCATGTATGCGACATCATGCATATATATCTAAAAAAAATATATTAAAAACTTGTCTAGCGTAACTAAATTTCACAGGCTTGTTTATCATGAACACTAGCATACTAACATAGCATGTTCATATTAATTTAAATCTGGGCTAATAGTTTTAACAAAGCTGACTTATCAAAGCTGAAATAGCAAAGTTGAGCTCTTCGAGGCTGAATTTTCAAGGCTGAACTCAAAATAGAAATAGCATGGTCATACTACAACATACTTAAATACTAAACTTATCATCCTCATTTCTTTATCTTTTTATTTCATTTAATCAAGCATATCTCTATGTAAAATTTAGATATCACATCAGAATTGGTAAACTGAAGTAGCGTCATGCGCAACTTCTTAAATGCACTAAACTTTTTTTTATTGGTAAACAGAAATAGCATGGTCACATCAGAATTGGCATATTCATGATTATGATGGTACTAACCTATTCATCCTGAATAACTTCTTAAATGCACTAAACTTTTTTTTTTATTACATGGCTAAAACTGAACTGATATGCATATCAAGTTTCTAATTAATAGCTTGCTTATCTAAACAAGAATCAGAAAATTCAATATAAATGAGAAAGGTAATTTCCCTACCTGACATCAGGTTTACGTGTAACTGCTTTCCCGTGCACGCACGTCTTCAAGCAAACGCGTCATGTGCACCAAGTGGCACCTATAGTGTAAGATGCCTAGGTTTAGTATATTTTAATGGTTCCCAGGGTCATTATAGACGTCATGTGCACCAAGTGGCACCTATAGTGTAAGATGCCTAGGTTTAGTATATTTTAATGGTTTCCTGGGTCATTATAGACCTTATATAAGTCTCCTAGATGGGTCTTACTCATAGGAGTTATGGCCTTAAACACATAGACCTCATGCATATCAGTACAAAGGATAAACGAGGCCCAAAAATAGGGTTGCCGCGGCAAGTAATAGGGGTTGCCGCGACAAGCTCTCCTGTTGAGGACCTTGCCATGACTTGACACTAATTTTTGACCCCTTAAACATTAGATTTAGAACTTTTTTCCTTCATAAGAGTTGTAAGGCTCGTTATCTCCTTTCCAACACCTTAGGAATCATGCCAATCTGAGTTCGAGATTAAAAGTTATGATAAAAATACTAACCAAAGGTCTGAGCACAGTGCTTGCCGCGACAAGCCTAGCACCTTGCCGCGACAAACCTGTAAGGTTGCCGCGGCAAGCCTATCAGGCTATGCTTGTCGGTTGTTTTCTCCTCCATTTTGGCCTTTGGTTTTACATGGTTTGCTGGGTCTTTTACCCTATATATGTAGCTCATATTTAGCTTATAATTGAGTGTATAAATTATAAAAACTCTCTTTTATTTCGAATAAAATTGCATGAAAATTTCGGAAATTTATTTTCCGAGACTCGCACACATGCCTTGATGTCTGAACTGTAGTTTCAATCATGATGGGATTGTCACTACAGATCATATTGGATTTAAAATAATCAATAATCTGAACCTAGTCTAGGAATTGATTTGTTTATAGCGTACCTTTTTGTGAATTTATTGTTTTGATGACGCCGAACTTAAATCGGTGTCGAGTTTGTCGAACTCGTAAGTGTGTGAGCATCACTGTTTCTTGGCTATGGATTACAAAAATTCCAGCAGAATTTTCAGCAAAAATTTAGAGGAAGAAGAAGGTTGGCGGGTCTTGTAGGGCTTGCATACCTTGCGTGCATGAGAGTCGGAAATGACTCATGCACCTGCGTGTAGGCTGCTGTGACTTAAACCAGCTTACAAGCTGTTTGGGGCTGGAATCACCTCTTGTGCATACACACACTTATATGGTGTATTAGCAAATAAGCCAAAATAGGCTTCTAACTTAAGTATAACACTAATACCACTTCAAGTGTATTAGTCATTGGATGTGTGGCTTTGGCTTTAAGGATATTAGCCAACGGCTAATGTTAGGCCTTGGTGTTGGCTATGGTGTAAAGCCATCACACACCAGAAAGGTGTATAGCAGATAAGCCAAAATAGGCATTGGCTTTGGTGTAAACCATTTACACTTATATTAAATGTCCTCCTAATGTTGTTTGAAGTATATTTAAAAAAAAAATAAGAAGTGTATTATTATAATTGAATTGATTGCCGAGGCAACCTTTTTGTTTGCCTGGTTTTGGTCAAAGGGTTGACACCCTTATGTGTCAAACAGTCCTATTCATTATTTAAAATTGTGTTACGAAATTTTCATCTTGAAGGAGGGCTCTATATATATAAAACCATTGTTTCACTTAATACTTAATGCTGGGCCACTAAGGTTCCACTATTTAACAGTCATCATTCAAATTCTAAATCAATTCTTTGTGTCTCGTGTTTGGCACAAGCCTGACCCTACTCGAGGCCGTACCCGATGTTGTCAGGATCAAAATGTGGCAGCTGTTACATTTATAGACTTAATGAATTGACTCTTTAAGTCTTACTTAGATCAATGTATTGTAGTATTCATCGATGATATTCTCCTCTACTCAAAGATGAAAGCAGAGCATGAAAGTCATCTGCGGTTTGCTTTACAGACATTGTGAGATTCTCAGCTATATGTCAAGTTCAGTAAAAGTGATTTCTGGTCAAATCAAGTCAATTTTTTTAGCCATGTCATTTCTAAAGATGGTATTACTGTTGATCTTGCAACGATAGAGGTTGTAGTGCAATGGAAGCGTCGACAAATCATAACTGAGATCAGAAGCTTTCTAGGTCTTGCAGGATGTTACCGACGATTTATTAAAGGGTTTTCGAAGCTTGCTGGACCACTCACGCAGCTCACTCGAAAGAATGTAAAATTTGAGTGGAATGAGGCATGTGAGTAGAGTTTCCAAGAATTAAAATGAAGACTCACTTCTGCACTAATCCTCGAAATACCATCAGGCAGTGGTGGTTTTGTGGTATTTAGTGATGCCTCGTATAGTGGGTTAGGTTGTGTATTAAATCAGAGGGAACGTGTGATAGCATATGATTCCCGACAGTTAAAAGATCATGAGAAGAACTACCCCACTCATGAGTTGGAACTAGCAGTGGTAATTTTTACATTGAAGATCTAGAGGTACTACCTTTATGATGCAATCTTCAAAATTTTCACTCATCACAAAAGTCTCAGGTATCTCTATACCCAAAAAGAGCTAAATATGAGACAAAGAAGATGGATGGAGTTCTTGACAAACTATTGTTCTATATCGTACTATCCCGGCAAAGCAAATGTAGTAGCTGATGCGGTAAGTTGGAAGTCATCCGATCAGCTATCCCATCTTGTGACATGATTACAGATATAGAAATTGCTCAATGACATAGTGTCATCCAGTGCCACTCTTAGGGCAACACCAACTGGAGGTTTGCTTGCCATTGTGATGATATGATCCACACTCTTTGATAGGATCAAAGAACTCCAGATGCATGATGCAGAGCTTATTGCCATCAGACAGGGAGTACTCTGTGGGCTCTAGCCAGCCTTTTTGATTAAGGATGATGGGCCCTTATTATTTTGAGGCCAAGTATGTGTACCGAATGATAGTGCTTTGCGTCACAAAATTCTTGACGAAGCTCATAAGTCAGCCTATGTCATTCATCCTGGTAGCATGATGATGTATCAGGACTTAAAGAAGATGTTTTGGTGGAGTGGCTTGAAGTGTCGAAATTGGTCGACGTCTATCTGAGAGAGATAGTCAGACTACACGGGATACCAGTGAGTATCGTGTCAGATCGCGATCCGTTATATACCTCCTGATTCTGGCAGAGTTTACAAAAAGGAATGGGTTCCAAGTTGGAATTCAGTTATGCTGATCTCTACCATATACCGTACAGATTGGCGATCATGTCTTTATCAAAATATCTCGTTATGTTGGACCATTCCCAGTTTTGGGCAAAGTTGGTGAGGTAGTATACCAAGTTGCGTTACCTCCATATTTTTTCCAGCATACACGATGTATTCCACATATCTATGCTGAGTAAGTACGTTAGTGATCTAACCCACATGTTGGATTAGCAGCCACTGGATATTCAAGAAGAGTTAATAATGACTGAAGAGTCAGCTCAGATGTTGGATCACAGAGACCAAATCTTGAGAATAAAACGTATTCCACTCATATTGGTCCAATGGAAGAATCACAGTTCACATGAGGTTACCTGGGAACGCGAAGCTAATATTCACGCTCAGTATCACCATTTATTTCCCTAAGGTACATCATTTATTTAATTTGTTCGAATAACTTACTGCATATGATATATATAAAAGTTTCGTATGCATTGCCCGTATAATTATGTATAAATTAGAAGTAGAGAAATAGATGGATATTCGATTTTCATGCATTATATATTGGCACATGATATTGCACATGATTCAGTTTACTTTATATTATTCTAAATCTGTTATATGTTTATTTTATGCATTATTCCCTAGTCATGTCTACTCTGTCTTATAATGGGATATGCCTTTAACATATAACCGAATCTGATCTCACTTCCCCACCTTCTTTCATTTTTGAGGACGAAAATTCCTTAAGTAGGGGAGAGTGTAACAGCTGCCACATTTTGATCCTGACAACATCGGGTATGGACTCGAGTAGGGTCAGGCTTGTGCCAGAAACGTGACACAAAGAACTGACTTAGTGGCCAGTATTAGAAATAATGGTGGATCATAGATTTGGTAAGAAGAAAAATATTCGAAGCCCTCCTAAGGATAAAAATTTGTGTAACACAATTTTAAATAATGCATAGGACTGCTAGGCACTGAGGGTTATCAATTTTTTGACCTAAAACCCAGTAGTGCATGGAGAAAAATACCAACCAAGGCCTGTTGGCCTTGCCTCAACACCTGAGGCAAGCATAGTGGGTTGCCTTAGCATCTGAGGCAAGTAAAGTAGTTGCCTCGGCCACCTAAGGCAAGTAAAGTAGTTGCCTTAGCCCCTGAGGCAAGTAAGGTATGTTGCCTCAGCACTTGATGCAATATTCACACCTTTAATTAAATTCCTTGAGTTGGCTTATACACATAGGTCATTGATAAGTAGTGAAAAATACCATTTTTCACCCCTAAACATGAGCCTTGAAAGACCCTTGAGAGGACTAAATAAGTGCTTTAGTGTTCATATTGCAGCTAACCAAAAAGACAGGTCTAAATCCGAAAACCATCCTAAAATGATCAAAAAGCTGACAACGCATGTCAAGCTCAAAGAGGGAGTGAAGAAATAGCCTCAGCAATGGCTAAAAAGGTCCTAAAAGAGCAAGAAAAGACCTGAAGAAGAAGAATGGAAGCTAAAGCTCAATTCGCAAAGAACTCCTACTATTCGCAAAGAACTTCTACTATTCGCAAAGAACTTCTACTATTCGCAAAGAACTTTGAACTTTGCGAAAAGAAGAAAACACTTTGCGAAAAGAAGAGAAGTCCTCGAAAAGATCTCCAAGCCAAAGTCCTTTGCGAAAAGATCTCCTGAAGCCAAAGTCCTTGCAAAAGATCTCCAAGCCAAAATCCTTTGCGAAAAGATCTCAAGCCAAAATGCTTTACAAGAGAGCTTCGAGCCAAATTACTTTTAAAAAGACCCTTAAACTCTGAAATGGCATCTCGGGATTTACACCACTTTGAAGGGTATTTCAAGAACTCACGCGCAATGTAATTAAAAGCCCAGACATTCCTAAGATTCCAAGCACAAACCAAAGGCATATTCCGCCCCACGTGAAAACCCAAAGATGAAATCACTTGGCGGGAACTTCTAGAAGCTCAAACAGACTTTTGAATTCCCATAATGTAATTGATGCTTCTAACGCTGATTGGTGAACCAGATCGAGCATTTTCATTGGCGTAACAGATCTGGATCCCGTGCTCAACGCCATTGGGCAATCCAGACCGAGCACTTCGATTGGTCAACTCACCTTTGTGCAGGATAGAGGAAAGCTATAAATTGAGAAGACATTTGCCCAATTGGGGCATCCAAATTTTAGAGTTTCATCTCTGTTTCCCTCATTCTGCGGATAGCTTATCCGAACCCCCGTAATCCCTTCTTGTAGTTTACCTTTGAGAGCCATTGTGAGTGATTTGTACTTCCAAGTTCGGATTCAAGATCAGAACTGAGAGCTCTTCTCGAGAAGCTCGGTAAGTCCGAGGGCTCTCTAAGAAGCCGTGCTCTGTAATTGTAACGCTGGATTTTAAAAGGTTGTCAGAATTTGTGTCTTCTCCATTGAGTCATGTCGAGGGTTCAATGATCACCTTAGTGCATTAGACTTCTTTAGATTCACTTATCCGCATCCAACTTCCCTTAATTCATCATCCCATGCGAATTAGCGTTGGTAACCTAATTCAAGCAAAGATTTACAAAGGATGTTCATGTTCAACTAAAGAATAGGCCACGACTAGTGAGGATCTGTGGGATGTATCATGCCCATAAGTCTAAACCTATTCCTTAATTCGATTTATTTCTCTTACATCCAGGCCGGTAGCCGATGAAGATTGAATCGCCTGTTGAACTACGATTCTCCATTAAAATTCGTGAGGCTAAAGTACATGAAGCTATTATTTTGCATTTGTCTTATTTTAAACATCTCCCAACTCGGATCCGGATCATGTAATTAGTTCTTTTCTTTATTTGCTTATAGTTAAATGTGACACAATCCAACACTCTCTTTTATCTATTCTTTATTTTAGATAATTATAGAGCCGATCCGTAGCACAGATCCGAGGTTTATCTCTCTTTTAGACAAACTTCTCGTGGGACGATCTTGAAATACTTACTTTTAAAACTTGCTACAATTGGCCCCGATCTTGCAGCCGTTGTTAGCCCCAATGTTGATATCCCTTTCATAAGTTAACATCCATATAACTTAGCATTCTTTAATTCTTTAATTTTGATTCATAATGCACATAATTTTGGCACACTTGGAGCGACAACAAGTTTTGGCGCCGTTTGGGGAAGTTTGTTCTAAAATAGATAAACCTATGTTTATTTTCATTTATTTTAATTTTGCTTTAAACCCGCACTTTGCATTCCAAGTGCTTGATTAAATGTCTACGTAGTTTTGTATAGAAAACCTGCTTTTATCGCAAATTTTATTTTTTTTTATTTTTCCGAGTTTTTATTCTTTGCCTTCTAGTTATTTGAATAAATGTCGCCACTCTTTTGTCTTTTGTCAAATTTGGGCGAGCTGAGTTTTTCTTTTATTTTGTCAATACTTGAATAAGGTATCGCAGCTTTTGGATGTTTGCAGATCTGGAGCAGTCCAACAAGGAGCATTTGGACCAAAGTCGAGCAGATCGCTTGAGTTTGCATCCCTTCTCCTTTGTATTTATTTTCTATTTTAAATTCTGAGAACCAAAGAATTCATGGTTTAATGTCCGTTTTGATTTACATCGAAAATTCAAAAAATGAAAAATGTAAAATAACAAAATTGTTGAAAAGAGGAGGAGAAATTTGTTCCTCACCTCCCATTTCCCCATGCAATGAAGTCGGTTTCTCCTTTTGACAAAGGAAACACAAAATTGAGGAAATGATGGAGACATTCAAGCAAGTTAAAATTAATCTACCGCTTGATGCAATCAAAGTGTCCCTCGCTATGCAAAATTTCTCAAAGAGGTATCCACGCACAAAAGGCAATCTAGGATACATTTATCCAAGAAGGCCTTTGCTGTGGAGAAAATCAACCAAGTGCTATCAATTGCAACACCACCTAAGATGCAAGACCCTGGAATCCCCACAATCCCCTGCATCATTGGGGAGCACACCATTGAGAAAGCCCTGCTAGCTCTGGGTGCTAGTGTCAACCTCGCTTCCCTATTCGCCTATGAGCAGCCTAGGTTTGGGAGAATTGAAACCCACTCAAGTGGTGTTACAATGAATGACAGATCCGAAGGAAACCTATGGGGTTGATTGAAGATGTTTTGGTAGGAGTAGACAAGTTTTTCTACCCCGCCGACTTTTGGTGTTGGACATGGAACCAACCAAAAGTACCAACCGCCATCCCTCGTATTCGGGAAGACCATTCTCGCAGCTAATGCATGCATTCAATGCAGTCCTGCATCATGGAGGTGTCTTTTGGAAATATGAAAGTTAAATTGAATGTGTATAATGTCATACTCAACCTCAATTCTCTGCTGAGGAATGTTTCCATGTTGACATCATTGATGAGCTGGTGGAGGAGTCTTTACAAACATTTCTGCAAGGTAAAGACTCCACCACAGAATTTAGAAATAATTGGGGATCCACTGAGAATGAAGGAAAAGGGAGATCAAATTCAACGGGAGTCTGCTTTGTGCAAGGCACTCACCAACAGTCATCAAGTTCTCTCTCTTGGAGACCTGCTCCTCCCCCTCTTCCACAAGTTACCAAGGAAGCTTCAACTCACTGAACTGGAAGAACTGAGGATGGATGCCTACACTAGCTCCAGATTGTACAAAGAAAAGGTTAAATCATTCCATGATAGGAGCCTCATGAGAAAAGAATTCATACCGGGGTCCAAGGTATGGTTATAATTTCTGCTGTCTTTTAGGCATGCTGTTTTTCTCCATTTGCATCCACTTTTCCCATCTGGACCTGCTGAGATCATTTTTCTTTTTTAGGAATCATGTAGGATAATGAGTAGTGAATCATAGGCTGTTTTGAATATTCAATGGACCCACTAATTTTATTTTCCTTCGAGATTTCTTCATCATAAAGGGGTCTCAGCTGTGTGTGAACCCTGTTTTTAATATGTGCTCCCATGCTTCATTATTTTTTTTTCATACACATCATCAACAAAGGGGTCAATCTTATGAATCTTGCTTTTCACTGTATTCCTGCCAATCATTTTTATAATAACTTAGATTCATAAGTATCTCAGGCTTTTGGGTTTGTTTCTTTGGGCTTAGGATATATCATTTGGCATTAGATTTTCTGTTTTAGGAATTTTAGTTTCAAATTCTGTTTTTAGATCGCTGATTTTTTTTTTTTTTTTTTTTTTCTTTCTTAGGTTAATGTGTCCTCGTTTTACTGATTTTCGTCATTTTTTATAGTTAGTTTCTAACTTTGTTTTCCTATTTTGCATTCACAAATTCAGTTTTTGTATCAACACTTTTCTTTTTCTTTTTTTACTTTGTATTTAGTCCCTTACCTTGCTTTTACTGTTTCTCTGTTATTAGCATTAGTTTCCTTCCATTTGCATAGTAATCCTTCTATTTGTTAGATTTTATTTAGCAGTTCTAGCGTTGTTTTGTTGATTTTTCTTGCATTTGTATATCATGTTTTCCATTTCCTTGCTCATATCTTCGAGTTTACATTTTTATTTTCACGCATATAGTTTAGATTTTTCTGTCTTAGTTTTTCTTTCTTCTTTACCTCTGCCCCTAGTCTCTCATTGTCTAGAACATTGAGGACAATGTTCATCTTAGGTTTGGGGTATGGCAAACAGTGTCCCGCCCTATGGGATAATTAACATAAGGGCGAGAATCACCTAAGTAATTAGGAAATGTATTAATTTACTTTAGAATCATGACAACTAGAAAATTTAAAATTCCTTTGCCAAATTTAGACATTCTAAACCTTGCGATATTCTACATTTCCATGATGATTACACCATAAAAACATACCGGTATCAAGACGTAGTAAGTCAAAAGGAAGAGAAAAGGTAAAGATATACTTAAAAGCTCAAGGAAAAACCATAACCAAAGTGAGAATTGAGCCCATATATTTTCCATCTTGTTGAAGAGTGACTGAGGCAATTTTTTCGATTCAAAGGATTGGGTGAGGCATTAGATCCACTAGAAGTTAGAAACTCCAAATTAAAACAAGTAACAAAGACTCATGAACCGAGGAAAAGATCCAGGCCTTCTCTGGACAGCTTGAACCTAACAGAACCCACCAAGAAAAATCTGCCCCTGCTTGTACCCCATTTGAGTCAGAATCCTACAATTCTTCATCAAAATACTCAAAAGCACTTGCACTGAACCTATGGAACTAATTCAGCCTTCCCTCACTCGAGAATTCAGGAGGTAAAGGAGAAAGAATCAAGATGGACCATTTCGGCAACATCAAGAAAATGAAGAGAAAATACCTCAAAACAGGCAATATGGTGACCGAGAAAGAAGAGACAAACAATGTAAAAAAGCAAAAAAGGCAAAAAAGGGACCTTATGTTGAAAAATGCAAGATCAAAGAAAGAACTGATCATCGTGGAATGTGAGAATCTCGAAAAGAAGAAGAAAGAAGCTAAACTCAAAAAGGTGGAGTCATGAACCATCTCCTGCACTTCCTGAGTTCTCAAATTCAAACCTCTGTTCAAACTGCCTTTCCTTGAAACTTCACTCCATAAGCCATACAAACAAACCTAGATTAAAAGCCCTTGTGATCCAAAGTTGAGTGAGCTGTCATGTGGAGATAAGAAGTGACCCAATCTATGGTGAGGAGATGTCAATGATGCCATTACCTGAGAATCATGCCTATGCTCATGCTTACAAATCCATTTGGGAGATGTAACTGCTCTTGAGCTTGAGTGAAAATGAACCCCTCAACAAAAACACTGATGAGAGTATACCCTGGTGAGTGTTTGGGTTGGAACTTGAGCACCTTAAGTATGACTTATAACCTAATTTTTATCCATAGGATGAGCTTATCCGGCGCACATTTGTATGATTTTCTATGACTATTGGAAATATTGAAACATTCATGAGGTTTATAAATGTTTAAATTCCTGTGCAAACAATAATCAAATTTTTCGCTTTTCATCATTGATTCAAGAGTAACTACCCTTGATTGCTCATTTGATAATATTGCACTGATGATTAACTGTTTCATGGAGAAGTTTGTGGGTACCTTCACTGAAAACCCTCAGGAGACTTCACTCCTCCTCTAGGGATCACCTAGGGGTTGAAAAGGCTTGTTGCATATGCTAAATGCACCTGTGCTTCCTACAAAAGTGGCTCTTTACTTTCTTTTTTATGTTTCTTTGCTCAGGGAATAGCAAAGCTTAGATTTGGGGGTGTGATAAGTAGTGAAAAATACGATTTTTCACCCCTAAACATGAGCCTTGAAAGACCCTTGAGAGGACTAAATAAGTGCTTTAGTGTTCATATTGCAGCTAACCAAAAAGACAGGTCCAAATCCGAAAACCATCCTAAAATGATCAAAAAGCTGACAACGCATGTCAAGCTCAAAGAGGGAGTGAAGAAATAGCCTCAGCAATGGCTAAAAAGGTCCTAAAAGAGCAAGAAAAGACCTGAAGAAGAAGAATGGAAGTTAAAGCTCAATTCAAGAAGAACTCCTACTATTCAGAAGAACTTCTACTATTCCCAAAGAACTTCTACTATTCGCAAAGAACTTTGAACTTTGCGAAAAGAAGAAAACACTTTGCGAAAAGAAGAGAAGTCCTTTGCGAAAAGATCTCCTGAAGCCAAAGTCCTTTGCGAAAAGATCTCCTGAAGCCAAAGTCCTTTGCGAAAAGATCTCCTGAAGCCAAAGTCCTTTGCGAAAAAGATCTCCTCAAGCCAAAATCTTTGCGAAAAGATCTCCGAAGCCAAAATGCTTTTGAAGAAGAGCTTCGAGCCAAATTACTGAAAAGACCCTTAAACTCAAGCGAAATGGCATACCGGGATTTACTGCCACTTTGAAGGGTATTTCAAGAACTCGACGCGCTACCAATGTAATTAAAACCCCAGAGACATTCCGGAAGATTCCAAGCACAGACCAAAGGCACATTCCGCCCCACGTGAAAAGCCGAAGATGAAATCACTTGGCGCGAACTTCTAGAAGCTCAAACAGACTTTTGAATTCCCATAACCGTAATTGATGCTTCTAACGCTCGATTGGTTGAACCAGATCGAGCATTTTCATTGGCCGTAACAGATCTGGATCCCCGTGCTCAACGGCCATTGGGCAATCCAGATCCGAGCACTTCGATTGGTCAACTCACCTTGTGCAGATAGAGGGAAAGCTATAAATTGAGAAGACATTTGCCCAATTGGGGCATCCGATTTTAGAATTTCATCTCTGCTTTCCCTCATTCCGCCGATAGCTTATCCGAACCCCTGTAATCCCTTCTTGTAGTTTACCTTTGAGAGCCATTGTGAGTGATTTGTACTTCCAAGTTCGGATTCAAGATCAGAAATCTGAGGGCTCTTCGAGAAGCTCGACCGTAAGTCCGAGGGCTCTAAGCCGTGCTCTGTAATTGTAACGTTGGATTTTAAAAGGTTGTTGTAATTTGTGTCTTCTCCATTGAGTCATGTCGAGGGTTCAATGATCACCTTAGTGCATTAGACTTCTTTAGATTCACTTATCCGCATCCAACTTCCCTTAATTCATCATCCACATGCGAATTAGCGTTGGTAACCTAATTCAAGCGGCATTTACATGATGTTCATGTTCAACTAAAGAATAGGCCACACTATCGGATCCGTGATGAGATCACACCATAAGTCTAAACCTATTCCTTAATTCAGATTTATTTCTCTTACATCCGGTCGGTAGCGAGATGAAGATTGAATCGCCTGGAACTCTGATTCTCCATTAAAATTCGTGAGGCTAAAATACATGAAGCTATTATTTCAGATTTGTCTTATTTTAAACATCTCCCCAACTCGGATCTGGATCATGTAATTAGTTCTTTTCTTTATTTGCTTATAGTTAAATGTGACACAATCCAACACTCTCTTTTATCTATTCTTTATTTTAGATAATTATAGAGCCAGATCTGGTAGCACAGATCTGGAGGTTTATCTCTCAGTTTAGACAAACTTCTCTGTGGACGATCTTGAAATACTTACTTTTAAAACTTGCTACAATTGGCCCTGATCTTGCAGGCCAGTGTTAGCCCCAATGTGCTGATATCCCTTTCATAAGTTAACATCCATATAACTTAGCATTCTTTAATTCTTTAATTTTTGATTCATAATGCACATAATTTTGGCACACTTGGAGCGACAACAGTCATGTATTTAGCTTTATATATAATCAAAAGCCTGTTGTGGCCTAGCTACTATTACACTGCTAATACACCTCGCAAAGGTGTGTGTGCATAAGAGGGGATTTAATCCTGAAACAGCTTATAAGTTGTTTTATTCGTATATAGCCTCCACGCATGCATGAGTCATAGCTCGACTCCATGCACGCAATGGATGCAAAACCCACTACAAAACTTGTCCGTCAACCCATCTCCTTCTTCCTCCTTCAAACCCTGCAAATTCTGTAAAACCATGCAAGAACCAGCTATGCTAGAATTCAAACCCCATATCCTCTTTGAACTTCAACTAGTTGTTGTTTAATTCTACTTAAACCCTAAATTCAACACATAAATTCACCAAAGGTGACCTGCGACTCAATCACAAGAATTGCGAAGGAAATCGCTGGTCTCGAGGGGAGGGGTTCTTGCAGCCAGCCAAGTGCTCACACACTTACGAGCTCGAAAAACTCGATACCGACACATGTTCGGCGTCATCAAAATGATAAATACACCAAAAGGTAAGCCGTCAACGAACCAAGTACTAGACTAGGTTCATTTCATTAGTTTAGTTTTAGAGAGAAAATAAATCTGTGGTGTCGATTCACTAAGACCGAATCGGCAACAAGAATTACAGTTTCTGCACAAAAATGAATAAGAAAATTCAATTTTTGTGCAATATATATGTAAAATATATGATTTTTATAATCATACAAAAGACCCAGTCAAATGCCTGAGTCAAAAGAGACATAGATGGACCAAAAACACCCCGGCAAGCCAAGCTTGACAGGCTTGCCACGGCAAGGCTTAAGTTGCCGCGGCAATGTGTTGGCTGAGTGGCTTGCCGTGGCAACCTTATGCTCAGACCACTATTCGGTTTTTTTTTCATAACTTTTGACCCAGAACTCTAATTGACACAATTCTTGATGCGTTAGAAAGGAGACAACGAGCCCTATAACTTTCATGAATTAAAATATTCTTAAATCTAACATTTAAAAGGTTAAAAATTAGTGACAAGTCATGGCAAGATGCTCAGCTGAAGAGCTTGCCGCGGCAACCCTACATTTGAACCACTTGGTGACACCTCTGTCCGGGGTTTGTGCTAGGTTGACTTGCTGAGTTTGACCATGAGACTTGGGACCATAAATGGTCTATAATTGGGGTCTATATTGACCCAATAAACTAGTAAAAATACTAAAACTATAAACATAAATCCTACGTATTTGGTGTACATGACGAGTTTTCTTGAAGACATGCATGCACGGGAGATCAGTTACGTGTAAACTGGGTATAAGGTAGGGAAATTACTTACTAATTCATGTGATATGGTCTTATTCTCGTCTAGCTAAGCCAGGTATTGATATAAGCATGTGTAGACCTAGGCAACTTGATACACATGGGTTTTTGTCAGGTATGATGATAGCAAAGTTACTAGGAGTTTAGTTCAGTTTCAATTAGGTATGAATAAGCTAGTACCAGAAAATATGATAGTTTTGCATTATTAAGTAGAGATGATAGATATTAGTCTTGAGATGTGTGTCCAAATGTGATATTTGATTTTGTATTGATATGCTCATTTTGAAGTCGTATAAAGTAGTAGAACCATGCTATGTCAGTTTTCAAAATACTAGTTGTGATACTTTCGCTTTGAGAATTCAGCTGTGATAGTTCAGCATTGAAAGATCAGCTTTGATAATTTGGTAGATTAGTTTTGCGGAATAAGTAGTATGACCATGCTATGTTCATTTTATTCATTTGAAATATGATTGGTTGATTGGTTATGGTGATAGTTCAGTTGTAGAGTTTAGAGTTCAGATTTGATATGTGTGGTATTACTAATTCAGCTTTAATAAATGGTTAGCTTAGTTTTGCTGATTGAGTATGCTAGTTTTCGTTATATATAAGCATGTGAAGTTCAGTTATGCTCCGTTATATGCTAGGTAAGCTTTGTTATGATTGTAAGATATATGTGCATGATGTTGCATACTTGATACATATATATGTGCAGGATGTTCTCGCATGCTTGATCTCGTATATGGTCACGTCTTGATTCTTGATATTCATTTGTTTCATGGTGAGCCAAGTGACCCTGCTAACTTAGCCCAGGAGCTTGACCAGTCTCGTGTCAAGTGACCTTATTAACATGACTCAAGGGCTTGACTTCTTGAGTCAAGTGACCCTGTTAGCCTAGCTCAGGGGCTTAATTTCTCGGTCCAAGTGACCCCGCTCACTCGAGAGCTTGACAAGTGACCCCGCTAACTCGGGAGCTTGATTTTCTCGGTCAGCGGGAGCTTGATTTTCTCGGTCCAAGTGATCCCGCTAACTCGGGAGCATGACAAGTGATCCCGCTACTCAGGAGCTTGATTTTCTTATCCTTGTACATGTCTTGTTTTAGAATGATTCCTTGAAATTATCTCGCATGATTCCTTGTCAGTGTAATTCCTCGTATTTGGTTAGCATGAAGATGTCAATATGATACAATAATTGCATGATTTATTATTTGTTAAGTTATATGCTGCTTGGATAGATTGATGCTAGAATGAACCTAAGATAAGATGACATGTACTTTATTTTTATTATGCATCTAGATGTGAATTGATAATCTCACATAAATTAGCATTTTAATTGTCCCTGCTGAACTTTCATGATAGCTCATCCTACGACTTTATGTCTTAGCTGTAAATATTGCTCAGGACCCTAGGCACGAGACCGATCTTACCTACCATCCTAAAGAGGAGGACTACGAGGGAGACGAAGAGGAAGATTTTGTGAAAGAATCCTTTTTAAAATAGGCTTGAGAGAGAGAGAGTAGTGGTTTTAAACATGTATAAACAACAATGTGGTTTGAGATAGTTTACTACTTCATGTATAGGTTATCTGTTTATATTTTATGTTCAGTTTACTGCTTTAGATAAAGGAATAGATATCAGTTGTGCCATATTTTTTCGTATCAGACTTATTTTAATTCGCTTTCGCAATTGTAAAACTTTGTAAACGATGCTATTGTAAGAAAGGATCATGTTAGGTGATCCGACGGCGCGACCTTTCCCATTTACGAAGAGGGAAAAAGTCGGGTTGTCACATTTTAACTTTTAGGAATTTTATTTTTGTATATATAGTTTTATTTTTATAATCAGTTAATCATTATATATGATTTATGATGAAAAATATGAAAATCCAAAATTCTTAGCAATCCATCATAGTAGTAGTTCAAAATATGAAAATAAAAATAGTTGTAATTCAAAGAAAAATATCTTTAGAACATTATATTAGATGAATGTTTGAAGCTATATGATTGATCTGAACTATAATATTTTAGATTATAGTTTCAAAATTATATACTAAGTGAGCTATAGAGCCTATTTCCTCTTTTATTCTGAGAAAGAAAGACTATTTTAATTCATACTATAAAATTCTTTGAACTTCAATACTATTGCTGTCAAAATGAAATCACATATTGCTGAAATTAGAATCAAAATATTATGAAAATATGATTATTTATTTGTTTAGAACTATCTAGTGAATATATCAAAGCAATGAGACATCCATATTAGTAAATCATGAACATGACTAAAAGCCATTTTTGTTAAACCAGAGTCGAAAAGTCAAAATCCCTGAATATTTTATCTTTTAAACCCATATTAGAAGCTTAAACCAAAAATATCTTTGTACCATGATTATATAAACCTCTAACCATATGTACTGCCCAAAGCTTTCTACCTTTAACTCTTACAATTTTTGAGAGTTTAGAATGCTAAAGAAGGAGAGAAGAGGGAGTAAAAGTAGAATGCTAGAAATAGATAAAGGATCTACCAAAAAAGGGTACTACTGAGAAGAACTACAATTGTACAAAAATATGGGAAAAGAAAATGGAAAATCATGAAAGACGATTTTAGAAAAAAAAAAAAGAAAAAATATATATAGAAAAGGAAAATGAGATTTGCAATAGAAAAAAAATGAGAAGAAGTTATCCGAAATTGGGATACTTACTAATACTAATGTGAGAAGAAAATAAAGAAGAGGATAGAAAAGGAAGAGCTAAATTCTCAGAAACTTTTTGAATCCTCTTTACCTTTTTTCTTTAAAACCTTCTAAACCCAAAACCCCATTACAAGCTAAAGGAAAGACCTTTGTGATTTACGATTTGCAAGAATATGAGTCTAGTAGAGATATATAAATTAGATATTATGAATAAATAAAGAAGTTATATGAACATAATTGATTATCCTTTCTGTGAGATTTATTAGTTTAATGTCCCATGAAATTCACACACACATATATATATATATATATATATATATTATTGTGAGAGCCCAAAATTTTGATTATTTTGAGAGTATGTCAAAAAGGTAAGAATTGGAATGAAAATATTTTCTAAAAACTGTAATTTAGAAAAATCTATGATGAATAAACTTTTCATTGATATGGATACACTCTATGCTATAATAAATTAAAATTATTGAGTTCTGATAAGAGGATAATTACGATGATAGAAAGTTAGGGATAATACGACTTGAAATTTTTTGAAACTAATGAATATATAATGGATGATTGAGTATTTACTATTAGTTTATATTTTAAAATTTTTAGTTTTAACAATCAAAAAAAAAAATAAAAGTTTTGAAAAACACAAAAAAAATATTTTGAAGTTTGTAGGTAACTTTTTCTGAAAACCTTCAGGAGACTACAACTCCTCCACTAGGGACCACCTTGGGGTTTAAAGGCTTGTTACATCTACTAAATGCAATCGTGCTCCCTACAAAAGTGGCATTTAAATTTTAGTTCATGATATTTTATTTTTCCTTATTTGCTAGGGACTTGCAAAACTTAAGTTCGGGGGTGTGATCATTCACATAATTTACCATTTTATCACCCTTAACTTAGTGATGCTAGGATTTAGTTTGCTATAAATAAGTTACTGATATACAGATATTTAAGATAAACAGTAAAAGAGAGCTTGAATGATAATCTTTATTAAAATAAACTAAAAAAACAGTAAGAAAGACGATTAAGTGATAAAGACAATTAGCTACCTATTGAAAGGAAGAAAATCGTGATTAACGATTTTGTGCTATTGCTGTTGAAGTAAAGAAAGAAATGAGAAATCGTAATTTTACGATTCTTTAGAAAAGACGATTCTTCATAAGCGATCAAAGAGTAAAACACGATATAAAAGGAAAAGTGATTGTTCAGTATGAAAGCCAAAGAAAAGAAAATCGTGATTTACGATTTTCCAGAGAGAAAATAATGATTAATCGTTATCCACGATTATAGAAGCTTTCTTATATATTAATGTTGTTGTTGATCACGTGCATAGTACACCGCCATAAACAAAATTAGAAGAATTCTACAATTAGAAGTCTTACTAATCATGGATCTGAGAAGATTAATGAAGATATATTTTCGAAGGATCCTGCTACTGTTAGATAAAGAACATTCTAGAAGCATATCGGCCGATCCAACTAAAGAAAGAAGAAAAGATAAAATTAGAATTAGGGTTGTATTAGGATAGTTTTTATTTCTTTTATTAGAATTAGAAGTTTTGTAAACCGACTTCTTATGATCTATAAATAAGAGAGCCTGGTATAGAAATAATCATCGAAGAATTCAACATCAATTGACGACTGTGGTTGAATTTTTTTCTTATCAAAGTAGTGTAACATAGTTAGAGTAGTTTAGATATCAGAAGTTTCTCAAGAGCAATTGACGACTGCAATTAAGTACTAAAGATTAGTATAGATATCTCTAATTTCTTAGAAGGAATTGACGACTCCAGCTGAGGGGTGAAGAATATATTTTTACTTTGCTTTCTAGTTTAGATTTATTTTTATGTAATTTACAGTTTTGTAAACATCTTCAAGTTTTAATTTGAATTGGCGACTCAGGTTAGAATTTACAGATTAGTGTAACGGTATTTTATTTTTCATCATCAATTTTCTAAAGTTTGATTGATACCCAAATTTCTGGTTGATTGTTGATTAGATTAAATCTATATTGATAGGATTTTAGTATTGATTGACACCCAATGCTAGGAAACTAGAGATATAGTATAACGGTATTGTTTAAATTTGTAAATATCTGATAGCTGAAGATTGGGATTGACGACCTCAATCTGAAGGAGGATTTAGATTTATTTTATGCACTTAGTTTAATAAAATTTTTTTTTCATATTTCTCCAGGAGATTAGATCTTTAAAGATAAATAGAAGTTTTTAAGATAAGAATTTAAGTAAAGAAATATGGATTAGAGGTAAAAGGAGATAAATAAACTTCCTCATGAGAACGATCCTATGCTAGTACTATGATTTTCATTGTGCGCTTACAATAGGTTAAGACTTTAATTAAATATATACACATAAGAAGACAAGTCAGTCTTCTCCTTTACTTCAACAATAGAGTCCTTTAAGAGTCTTCTTCATCAATCTCCTCAGATTTGTGATTGGCTAAACTTCTAATCATAGAAGGCTTCTAAAGATATGCATGGCAGTGTTCATTCTCACGTGATTAACAGTAATGGAAAGCTTCAATTTTGGGAAATCGTAAATCACGATTTTCTATTTCTCAGTAAAACTTCCAGTGAACGATTCTTTATTACAATTCATCGCTTTCTCTTATATCGTCTTTACTTTGAACGTCTTTTTTAGAGAATCGTAAATTATGATTTCTCACTTTTTCTCAGTACTTTGTTCTGTAAAATCATAAAACACGATTTTCACTTCTCAGTAGGCGAAGATTCGTCCTTTTTCGTTCAATCGTATTTTTACTGCATTATGAGTTTATTTTGACGAATATTTATACTTTAGCTCTATTTTGCTTATTTTCCTTAATATCTACACATCGTTAACTTGTTAGTAGAAAACTGGGGCCTAGCATCACTAAGTTAAGGGTGATAAATTGGTAAATTATGTGGCTGATCAACACTCACAAGTCTGTCAACCTCAAAATGCAAGCTGGCCTCCACCTCCCAACCAGACTCTGCTAACCTCGGAGTAGCTCGATCAACACCGCCTGACTGGCAACCTCACCCTCTCTTGCGGTCTGATAAACAAAAAAAGAATGAAATAGAGCAATCATATTAAACCAACTAAAAACTGAAATGAATGGACAAATGACTTAAATAAATAAACCAACTCACTAGAGAGCATCGGGTCTCTACTAGCTGAGCCCTCAACTCGTCCTTTGCAGCCCTAGCCTGAAAGACGGAGGCTATCAGGGAGCGCAACATCTCCTCATCAAGCCGAGGAGCACACCCCATCAGCTCCATCACCCTGTGAATGGCGTCCATCGCTCCGCGGACACCAGAACCCAAATGACCTTGCTCTAATGTGGCCAACCTCTCCCTCAATGCCAAGGCTGACTCAGGATTACCAACTGCGAAAGAGTCGCTCCCATGGAAGGATGTAAAGAGCTGGCCACCGCTAAGCACCTGAAACCATCTCTCAAACTCCAAGAGTCCGCCTCATCGTGCGTCCCTATCACCCTAGTCCCCCTGGCTCTAAAATCCTCAATCTACGCCCCCATCCGTGATGCAAAGTCTCGACCAGAGGGACCAGTCACCCTCTTTGCCACGCTGTGGTGAATCTCCGAAGGGACTCCATGAGGGAGCCCCAGCTGTAGTGCTACCCGAGATAGGTGGATATGCTCCACCTTCTCAAAGTAGTGGGACCAGATGTTCACATCAAAGAAGGGTCGGCCGGACTGTATCACCGACTCCTCGGCATCCTGTCTATCGGCATAGGGCCTCCAAATCACCTATAACCAGAAATACACAAAACAATTGTCTGTAAAATCTAAGCCTAAAACCTAAGACCTAAATACTCTAAACAACATAAACAACGCGTACCTACCCCACGTGCATGTCCTCGAAGAGACATAGCGCAGTATAAAGGTCCGAAGACTGGCAATGACGCCCCAATGCCCTCCGCCACACTTGCATCCACGGGAAAGTGAAGGTAATCTCTGCCAGGACCTGCAGGCGTAAGAAGGCAAAATGGTCATACACCCAAAACTAAACATACAAACAACAAAACAATCACTAAAAAGAAACATGAAATAACTAGAATGTTATAAAGCTAACAATCAACTAAATCTCACCTGAAGAAAAGGGACAAAGACTTCGATCATCGCAACACCTCTCCCCTGACAGGATAGCTACTCGTAGAGGTGTGCCAACGCTGCCACACCCCAGGCGTATGTGGGTGCCCGATCTAGGTCCCCAAGAAGTGTCAGAAATAACTCGGTGACACATCCCCAAGTCGAGGAAGAAAATAACACTGCACCAAGAAAGTGCATAAAAAATGCCCTGAGGACTCGGTCCACGGCCACTCCCTGCTCCGTCACAGGTTCTCGAAGCGCCATCACCTCCAGCGCACCTGGAACACCGCTCTCTTCTCCGAGTGATGTCTTAGAGGAACGAATCTACTAGCAAACGTATTAAAAACCATGTGATTCGGACCATCCCTGGCTCGAACCCGCTAAATAGGTACTCGACTCAAAGCACCTCCTCTCATACCGCCTGGTAGTCTCCCTCCATCGGCCCTGTCGCCAACTCCCCCTTGAATCTGAGCTTGGTGATGCGGACCCAGTCCTCTAGGGTCGACAGCAACATCCCTAGTGGGAAGAGCAATGCTTGCTACACCTCCCTCCAACGCTCCAAGATAGCCCCGATCAGGCCTCGTTCGATCAGGAAGGGCTTTAGCTCTAGGATCAGCCCGAAGCCGAAAGACACCAACCTCGTCCGCTGGAATTCATGCAAGGCACGGTACCAAGCATGGGACTCAGACCATGTAGTGCTGATGCCCAGCAGCGGACGCTCCTAATGAGCGATGAAGTAGAAAGAAATAACGTGAGGCTAAAACTTATGACTATGAGAAAACTAATAACAACAACTACGGTTATTAGGCCTAATACTAATAAAAATATTAATGATGACATAAAAAATAAAATATATACATATAATAATAATAATAATAATAAGAATAATAATAATAATAATAAATTACAAACTATAATCACAATGACGATCTATAATAAAACACGCAAAACATGATAAAAGCAAGACAAAACAATAAAATAAACGTGACCTAGAACTAGATACAAGTATGATGAATGAATGCACATGCACACTAGATGCAGGTTCGACATAAATTAAAGGGGTTTCCAGATCCTAGGAGTCTATGTTATAACCTAAAATGCCTAGGAAGCGAAAAGAAGAAACTCTTGCTCATGGGTACCTACCTGATCCCTTGCAAAGAACTCCTCCAATGGAATGCACATCAAAGGCGGAGCAACGTCGCCCTCATCGTCCTCGTCGCTCTCAGGTGCATCCTCCCCGACCACCATCTTTGCATCGACCTCTACTATGGCATCAACGTCGATATGAACCTCAGAAGTCTCACCTCCCTCCTCAACCATCCGCTCCAACTATGAAGCAATCAGAAAGAGTCGATCACTGCCCTTGAACTCCATATCAAAATGAAGAATGCGAAATCCCGAAGTGAATGGAAGAAATAGTGCTCGAAAAGGACGAACGGATTGCAAGATATCACAGAGACACATAAATCAGAGTGCAAGGAAGCGAGGAAGCAAAGAATTGGAGAAAAATTAGAAAGCATAGGCAAAATGAAAATTTGTTTGGCTTATATAGAGCGGGACCTAATCGTGTGCCCTGCCACCCGCGTGTAATTTGAATTACACGTGTCAGACAGGACACGTAATAAAATTTCTGCCCGCCTAAAAGACGCGACGCACCAATCACGCGCACTGATCAAAGTGCACAATCGAATTATGTGCCCTGGACCCCGTGCGTAATTCCAAAAGTCACCTGCACAGTGACCTGGCAACGCTCCAATTGCACGCACTAGTCAGAGCGCGCAATTGAATTACACGCATACACCTGGACACGTAATTGACCCCTGGACTCCTCAATCATGTGTGCCTAACCAGGCGCACAATTCAATTAAACACCTTGAACAATGCGCGTAATTGCCCAGGTCTGACAAAAAAAATATATGTGCCAAACCGCAACGGCCAGAGATTAAGCCATACACTTAAGCACTCATACCGAATAGCACATGCAACACAAAATGCACACACACACTTTGGCTTAGGCATATACACCCCAAAAATCAAAAGATGGCCCTTACTCTTATATGCACTCTTCAAAAAAAAAACCTTTATCAATGCAAACTAAACTAAACCCAAAACACACTCAAACACTCCGGACTCAATCATTAAGAATTAAACCACATCAAAACAAAAATGCACTCATCTAAATAAAGCAGACCCAACTAAATTAACTAAGCTACATCAAAATTAACCTAAATTCAAGTAATCATAAATAAATTAAATTTTTATAAATATAATAAAATTAATTACAAATTACACCAAGGGCATACCCTTTGAACATACAAAAATTACAGCCTCGAAACAAGCTTTAAAATCAGAATAGGCACCCTTAAAGAAAAATGCCCAAATAATAATATATAAGGGGAAGATTATAGAGAAGCTTGGAGAGGAAGCATGACTTGTCTATTATATATATATTAATCTTAATTTCAAGTCTTAACCTATTACAAGCGCACAATAAAAATCATAGTACGAGCATAGGATCGTTCCCACGAGGAAGTAAATCTATATCTCTTAATTAAATTCTTAGCTTAAAAACTTCTATTTATCTTTAAGATCTAATCTACTGGAGAAATATGAATGAAAATTTTTTTATTAAACTAAAGTGCATAAAATAAATCTAAATCCTCCTTCCTCAGATTGAGGTCATCAATCCCAATCTTTAGCTATCAGATATTTACGAATGTAAACAGTATCATTACACTATATTTCTAGTTTCCTAGCATTGGACGTCAATTAATACTAAAATCCTATCAATACAGATTTAATCTAATCAACAACTTTCTAAAATCTGGGCGTCAATCAAACTTTAGAAAACTAAAGACTGAAAATAAAAACCATTACACTAATCTACAAATTCTAACCTGAGTCGTCAATTCAAATCAAAATTTGGAGATGTTTACAAAGCTGTAAATTGCATAAATTAAAATCTAATCTAGAAATCAAGTAAAAAATATATCCTTCACCCCTCAGCCGCTGTCGTCAATTGAACCTGAGAAACTACAGATATCTACACTAATCTTCAGCACTCAATTGCAGTCGTCAATTGCTCTTGAGAAACCTTGGATATCTAATCTATTATAACTATTTTACATTACTTTGATCAGAAGAAAATCCAACCTCAGGTATCAATTGATGCTTAGTTCTTTGATACTTTATTCCTAGACCAGGCTCTTTTATTTATAGATCATAAGGAGTCGGTTTACAAGTCCTATTTCTAATAGAAGAAATAAAAACTATCCTAATATAACTCTTCTTCTAATTTTATCTTTTCCTTTACTTTGAATGGCTGATGTACTTCTGGAATGTTCTTTATTTAGGGGCAGCAGAGTCCTTCAGGATACTTCTTCATCAATATTCTCAGATTTGTGCTTCACCAGACTTCTAATTATAGAGATCTTCTAATTTTATTCATGGTAGTGTTGGTTCTCACAAGATCAGCAGCATAAACTATTCTGAGAAGTTTTTGTATGTAGAGAATCGTAAATCACAATTATTCTCTTTCATCTTTATATGTAGCGTTCTTTGAAAAATTGTAAATCACGATTTTCCATTTTCTCATAGTATTTACTTTTAGGGTGATTCTTTAGTACGATTCTTCACATCTCTTGTGTCGCTTCAGCCTCTTGAACATGTATTCTCTGGAGAATCGTTCATCACGATTTCCCATTTTATCTTTTAGTTAGTGTCACGCTCAATTGACTTTTGTGATTTTCTGTTTCTCTTACAGTGGCGAATCATCTTTAACGCTTAATTGTCTTTTTAGCTGCTATTTGAGTTCATTTTGACAAAGATTATCATTAGGGCTCTCTTTTACTGTATTTCTTTAATATCTGCACATTAGTATCTCATTAGTAGCAAACTAAATTCTAGCATCACTAAGTTAAGGGTGATAAAATGGTAAATTATGTGAATGATCACACCCCCAAACTTAAGTTTTGCTAGTTCCTAGCAAACAAGGAAAAATAAAATATCTAAACCTAAAATCTAAATGCCACTTTCGTAGGGAGCACGATTTCATTTAACAGATGCAACAAGCGTTTAAACCCCTAGGTGATCCCTAGTGGAGGAGTTGTAGTTTCTTGAAGGTTTCCAGTAAAGTTACCTACAAACTTTAAATATTTTAAAAATTTTCAAAATATTATTTTTCAAAACTAAAATTCAAAATATAAATACTTAGTCATTCATTATATGTTCATTATTTAAAAAAATTTAAATCTTTTAACCTTAACTTTTTATCACCGTAATTATCCTCTATCAAAACTCAACAATTTCAATTCATTATCGCATGAAATGTGTGCATATCAGTGAAAAATTTATTCATCATAGATTTTTCTAAATTGCAGCTTTTCTAAACTACAGTTTAGAAAAATCTATGATGAATTTCATAGGACATTTGTAACATCCCGACTTTGCATAGCCTTGATCCGTACACTTCGGTACTTGTGCCGATGGGTCATGAGCCGAGGATGCCTCCTTACAATGTTGTAATGTCTATAGATCAAATTCAATGAACTTGATCGATGATAACTAGACCCGGTGTAAGAGCTTGATGCTCATGTACACTGGACTGTGGTGTATCTGTTTCACACCCAGTCAAGAGAGAAAGTAGTATAAATAGAAACCTAAGGCATTTATTTCTATTTACTGCAAAAGGGAAGAGAGTTAAGAAGAGAGAGAGACAAACCTAGGGTTATTCAATGCTACGAGTGAGCTGCCGAGATCGATCCGCTGTCAAGGGGAAGAACAATAATCGAGCAAGGATCCACCAAGTCAAAGAACTCCATGGAACCCTAGCTTCTTGAGCTAGAGGAGGAGATCTCGCTCAAACCTAGGTAAGGAACTTCAATACACATAGATGGCTTTCAACAAGCTAAAAGTAGTAGATCAGGTTGAAATGATGAGAAGAAGTTGAGTTTTCAAGTGGGTTGAACCCGGTGAGAAACCCTCATTCGAAGAAAATAGCAACAATTTTCGAAATTTATTTCGACCGATCGAAATAGCCACAAAAGGGCTTTTCGGACTTAAGTGAAATTCGAATTCAATTTAGTTTCAATCGATCGAACTCTATATAAACAGAAAGGTGATTTTTGGACTTTGAGAAATTCGACCGTTCGAATTTGAATTCGACCGATCGAATTTAAAATGCAAAATTGCCTTGTAGAATTCGACCGGTCGAAATTTATTTCGACCAGTCGAATTCATTTTTCGGCCGTTCGAAAACGCAGCCTTAGCTGTTCGAATTCGGATTCGACCGATCGAAATCCCCTGTTTTTCTGGTTGATTCTGTTTTGACTGTGGAAACCTAAGGGGACTTTCCACAGTGGGTTGTACATCATTCTAATGAATGAGTGTGCCTTGTTTAGGTGAGGTTACGTGTGTGGAACGAACCAACCTTCGTGAAGGATGAGCATGCAAGGAATTACTTTGTGAGGTAGGGAAAACCATCTATCATGTGCATTGTTTTGACGATATGTATGCTGTGTCATGATACGTCTCTTGTTCGATATGACTTTCGTATTTGCTTCGACATATGATTTTCGGATATGCTTTGACCGTGCTTTCGTTATGTTTTGATATATGAATTCCGCATAAGTCTTGACATATGTTTCCGTATATGCTTCGAGTATGTGACCTCCGTTATGATATGTTCGATATGACGTCATGTGCAAGATATGAGATTTCGAGAGCGTTGTGATATGAGCATGTGTGAGTTTTGGTTTCAAAGTAGTTTTCATCTAATGTATAGTTATCACAAACACACGGCGATAAGCTATATGTACGCACTTACGATTTGAGGTTATGTGAATACCCGACCGACAAGCGGTATAACCGTGGATCGACGCGGGATATCCGTGACCTGCACGGGCCAATCCGTACACCCTTTGTGTGATACGCTCGTATGTATGTGTGATACGTTCGTGCTTGTGTGATATGTGATCCCCTACCGCTCAACGGTATTGTCCGCAAGTGTCCAACTCTATGGGACCTTGAATATGTGTGAATATGACTCATGTGAGTGACGATGGTGGGTATTCCATCGGGGCTTGAGGCTATAGTTCTCATTCTATTACTTTAAGTAAAGCACTCTAAGTTATTCTTTTCATCAGTTGGTAAGTGAGCATGAACATGAATCCATATGGATGTGTGTGTAAAACTTTGAGAGCTCTTTGGATATATTTCGTTTTGTTTCGTTTCGTTTGTCATGCCATGATATCGTATTTGATGTTCGATAAGCATGCTATAAGTTTTACCTGTGAGCTTGGATGAAGCTCATTCCTTCACTAATATTTCGTGTTCGTGGAGAAGGAGTTGGGCTGAGTTACCCGAGGGCGAGGATCCTGACTTTGACCCAAGCGAGGATCTAGAGGAGCCGAATCCGGAGAATTGCTTCCTTTGTGCCCAACCGGAGTAGGTCCGGCCTTAGGCCTTAGATCCATGTTTTGAGAGCTCTTTAAGTTGTAAAAGTATACTCTGTATTTACAATTTTTTTTTTTTGGATATTCTTTTGGAGGAACCATGTTTCGGTAAGGATGGGTCCTTACCGGTGGTTCCAAACGGTTCTTTTCCATCTCTAGGGGATTAGAACCGTCTTTTGGGTTATAAATGATAGAAATATGTCTTTTGATGTTAGTTTTAGTGTGGTTCCGCTTAGCATTCCCATTGCAACTTTGTGAGACGAATGTGATACAATTACGGCTCGGCCTTAGCGCTATCCACCGACGCAACACGGGTTTGCAGAAATTTGATCACAGTTGGTATCAGAGCATGGCTTTAGAAGCGTTCGACAAGTCTTGACCTTTTTAGTTTGAGAAGTTGTCGTGTGTAAGGGACCTTCTGTTAATGAGACTCTTGTTTCATGGTAACAGGATTAAATGGAACACCGTGGAAGGGGTCGACCAAGAGGTAGACGCCCTGACGGCGAAGTGCGCAATGAAGATATCCCATCAGGATCCGGGAGGGGATCTAGACCACTTCCAGTCACAGAAGAGAGAAGTGGAGAAGAGCCTTCAGATAAACTCACTAAGGTGATGGAGTCGATAGCAAGCGCCCTAGAGCAGCAGACGGCGTTGCTTGCTGCAAATAACAATCAGCAGCATCAGCCACCACCGCCACCACCTGCACTACTACCTTCATCATTTGTGGATTTTAGGAGATTGAGACCTCCTGTTTTCCACGGGCAGACGGATCCGCTTGAGGCGGAGAAGTGGATCAAACAAATAGAGAAATTACTTGAAAGGTTGCAGAGCCCAGAACATGAGAAGGTGGGGTGGGCATCTTTTCAGTTGGAAGGAGATCTTGATGCATGGTGGAGGCCTTTGAGAAAAGAGAGGTCGAGGTCCACACACCATGGACTTGGAATCATTGAGTCGGCGTTTAACAAGGAGTACTTTCCAAAGCAAGTCCGAATCGCTTGAAGAAGGACTTTGCTAACCTAGTCAAGGAAGTATGACCGTGCGTGAAATGCGGTAATGAGTTTGTAAGGTTGTCAAGGTTTGCACAGTTAGTTCTGTGGAAGAAATGAAGGCGGAAGGTTTGAAGAAGGCCTACGACCCAAGATTCAAGAAAGGGTATCTATCTTTGAGCTTGAGACTTACGCAGAGGTGATGGGGAAGGCGATAGTGGCGAAAGGATATAAATAAAAGAAAAGATTGGAAAGGAAGCCAACGTCGGAGGAGCAAGCGAGTATGACTACTCGGGGAATAAAAAGCCGAGGATGTCTGCGCTTACCGCCAAGTGTCTAGGCCAAAGATATTCAAATTTCCGAAGGTCTAACACATCCGCCGATGAGACCATTTAGAAGAGAGGGCCCCGCTGCACTCAAATGTCCGGGGCATCGATTACTCAAGGACCTTCTCGAGCCGCACCTTCCGACTTACCATGCAGTGTGCTCGATGCGCGAAAGTCACACAAGACCCTGAGTGCGTAAGAGATACCGTGGATGCTTCAAATGTGGAAAGGTTGGCCACATGATTCGAGTGCCGGACATGAGAAAAGAGGGCTCCGTTTGCCACTCTGTCGGACCGGTGTGATCGGTATGACATTTGTTGTCGAGGCGTGCTTTTGCTATCTCTCGAGGGCGCCGTGAGCACGAGCGTGATCAAGGTACAATTGCACTTCATTATGATTAAATTCAATTATTATTTTCTTAAAGAAGAAAGTACATTGTAGAAAGATATAGGTGCATACGAGCATATGAGTGTACATAGCATGCGTGTATGTCTGAATGTAGTCATGTATATGCCGTATAGGTCCGCTGCAAGTTTATCGTGAGAACGACGGTGATCGTTGTGATGCACGAGTTCTAATAGACCCAGGGTCTACTCACTCGTACATAACTCCTAAATTCGCAAGGAAGTTAAAGATCATACCAGAGATTTGGAGTTCACACTTGACGTGACCATTCCTACGGGTAGCGCCGGATCGCAGACACGTGTTGCCGTCACAGTGCAAGTGGAGGACGAGACACGGTCACCGACCTCATTTCATCAAGATGCGAGGACTTGATGTGCTTTTGGGCATGAATTGGCTATCCGCTTATCACGCATGGCGTCGATTGCCTACGGAAGGTGGTTACTTTCCGTCCTCCAAAGCGTAAGTCATTTTCGCTTTTAGAGAAAAGGGAAAAGTAGCACCGATCATCTCCGCTGACGCAGCCAAAGAATGATGAAGAATGGATGCGATGGATATCTCGCATTTGCAAGAGAAGAAGGAGATGAAAATGTTGTGAATGAGATCCCTATTGCTCGCGAAGTTCAAGACGATTTCCGACGAGTTACCAGGATTGCCACCTGACCGGGAGATCGACTTCGCGATTGACTTGGCTCCGTGGACCTGAACCAAAGGTCCAAGGCTCCGTGCATGTAATGGCTCCAAATTGAATTGAAAGAGTTGAAGGAGCGATTTGCAAGAACTGTTGGATAAGGGTTTTATCCGACCGAGTGTGTCACCTTGGGGAGCACCAGTTCTGTTTGTTAAAAAGAAGGACGGGCCGATGAGACTTTGCATCGACTATCGTCAGTTGAACAAGCACTCGATCAAGAACAAGTATCCGTTGCCGAGGATCGACGATCTATTTGATCAGTTGCAAGGCAAAATATTTTCAAAGATCGACTTGAGATCCGGATACCATCGAGTTGAGGGTGAAGGCGAGGCGTACAAAGACGGCATTCGTAATCGAGATATGGACATTACGAGTTCTTAGTGATGCCTTTGGCTTGACGAATGCGCCAAAGATCATTTATGGACCTTATGAATCGAGTGTTCAAACAATATCTCGACACGCATGGTGGTGTTTGTAGATGATATCCTCATTTATTCAAAGACTAAAGAAGAACACGAACATCATCTGCGCATTGCCTTGCAAACCCTTCGTGAGCACAAGTTGTATGCCAAACTCAGTAAATGTGAGTTTTGGTTGGAACAAGTGAGTTTCCTTGGTCACATAGTATCGGAAGCTGGTGTGACCGTTGACCCAGCTAAAGTTGAAGCAGTGTTGGATTGGGAACAGCCCAAGACCGTGACTGAAATCCGTAGTTTTCTTGGCTTAGCCGGATACTACAGACGCTTTGTGGAAGGATTCTCCAAGATTTCGGGACCACTTACACGATTGACAAGAAAGAATACCAAATTTGAGTGGACTAACGAATGTGAGGAGAGCTTCCAAGAACTTAAGAGACGGCTTACTTCCGCTCCAGTGTTGACTATTCCGTCAGGTAGTGGAGGTTTTGCTGTATATAGTGATGCATCTTATGGAGGTTTGGGTTGCGTGTTGAACCAACACAGCAAGGTTGTTGCCTACGGCTCAAGACAGTTGAAAGAGCATGAAAGAAACTATCCACATGACTTAGAGTTAGCATGTTGTGTTTGCGCTCAAAATTTGGCGGCACTACTATGGTGAAGTCTTTGAGATCTTTACCGACCATAAAAGCCTCAAGTATTTGTTCACACGAAAGATTTGAACATGAGGCAACGGTGGATTGAATTTCTTAAAGACTACGATTGCACAATCCAATATCATCCAAAGCTAATGTCGTAAGATGCATTGAGCCGAAGCATACATCTCGATTAGCTAGCCTCATTTCGACTTCACGGATGGAAGTTGTTTGAGGACCTTTCGCTCTATGATAATAACATTGCGGTTAACGATACCGGTGTGCTATTGGCAAGTCTTACGATCAGGCCGACTATTCTTGACCACATATGTGTACTTCAGACGAAAGATGAAGAACTCGTGAAGCTTCGACAAAGGCAAAGAAACGGAGTTTTCACTATTAAAGAAGATGGGTCATTGCTATTTCGCGGAAGGTTGTGTATACCGTCGATGATGAGTCGAGACGGACTATAGGATGAGGCACATAAGTCTAAATATGCCATTCATCCGGTGGTACAAAATGTACCATGATTTGAAGAAGTGTTATTGGTGGAGGGATTGAAGAAGGATATTGCAGAATATGTTTCAAAGTGCCTGGTGTGTCAACAAGTGAAAGTAGATCATCGACACCCAGCGGGTCTTCTACAACCTCTACCGATACCGGAATGGAAGTGGGAGTCCATTTCGATGGATTTCATTGTGGGATTGCCGAGGGCGTTGAGACGCCATAATGCCATATGGGTAATAGTGGACCGATCGACCAAGTCGGCACACTTTGCCCTATAACACTACGCATAATCGCAAGCAAATTGGTGAGTTGTATATGAAAGAGATTGTCCGACTACACGGCATTCCTACGAGCATTGTGTCGCACCGTGATCCCTTGTACACTTCTATATTCCGCAAAGATTCCAAGAAGGTATGGGCACGAGATTGGACTTCAGATTTGATTTCATCCACGTGCATCGACGGTCGGACGGAGAGGGTCAACCAAATTATTGAAGACATGTTGCGAGCATGCATGATCGATTTCCAAGGATCATGGGATCAACATCCGCCCATGATTGAATTCGCCATACAACAAGCTTTTCAATGAGCATTGGGATGGCTCCATATGAAGCCTTATATGGACGGAAATGCATGACTCCGATCATCTGGGAGGAAACCGGTGTTATGTTTCTTTAGGGACCGGAAGCGATTAAGAGAAATGCTGAAATTATGCGGATCATCCAGAGAGAATCGAATCGCAGAGCCGTCGGAAGAGTTACTGGCGACACCAAGCGTCTGACGTAGAATTCAAGTAGGAGACCATGTGTTCATCAAGATATCTCCAATGAAAGGAGTGATGCGCTTTGGAAAGCGAGGAAGTTGAGTCCTCGCTCGTTGGACCGCTTGAAATATTGGGAGAGTTGGCGGTTGCATATCGGGTCGCATTACCCCAACTTGATCAGCGTGCACGTATTCCATGTATCTATGTTGAGGAAGTACGTGCGAGATCCGACCCATATCCTCGATGCACCGCCATTGAGGTCTATAGAGACTTGACGTTATTGAAGAACCTCTGACGATTTTGGACCGAAGCGAGCAAGTGTTGCGTTCGAGGCAATTCCTCTAGTGTTAGTACAATGGAAGAATCACTCGGAAGAGGCGACGGGGAACGTGAAGTCAAATTCGAGCTCAATATCCCGCGTTATTTACGGATTGAAAGTCAAAGGAGGGGTTGAGAGTCGAGAAAGTGATTGTAATTGTAAAGTGTCAATTTCATGTATATGAACCGAAGATTTTGGTTATAAAGACCGAATTTGAAGGTAAGAGGGTGAGAATTTTGATCATGTATGAGAAAACAGAGAAAGCGAAGTTTTTACGTAAATTGACGGTCGAATTCATTTTTGACCGATCGAATTTATTTTCGACCGGTCGAATTATACAATTCGACCGATCGAATTATATGGGCAGTGGAAGGCAGAAAGGCTGTTTTAGCCTAGGTGAATTCGACCGGTCGAAAATTTTTTCGACCGATCGAATTTACAGGACAAACGAAATTCATTTTGAATTTCGACCGGTCGAAATTTTTTTCGATCAAAATCGCTTTGATTACCTTTTTAAGTGAATTTCGACCGGTCGAAATATTTCGACCGATCGAATTTGGCTAGGTATATAAATACCAGGGCAACCGTTTTCTTGCCCATTCGAATTCTTTTCGCCCGGGGACGGTTCCTTGTCGGTTTTTCAACCACTTTTGAGGTTCCAAGGCCTATAAAACACCGAATCGCGTTGGGAATCGCGATCTAGCCATCACAAATCGGTAAGCTTGTGATTTTTGAAGTTCAAATTGTGTTTTCGCCCTAAGAAATTCCCTAAAATCCCTAGAACCCCTAGTTTTCTTTAAAAAAAAACCCTAGATTTTGGGAAATGGCTCCTAAGAGGAAGGAACACAGATCCAAAACTCCTACGTCAGGCGACCCAAAGTCGCTTCTCCCTTCGCCTCGCCAATTCCACATGACGACACCTCAACCACCACCGACCCAAATCCTCCAACCATTCCACCCACGGGCAATCCAAAGGCACCGCAAACGTCCCCTAAAAGACACGCCAACGCAGTGGTGGAGCGGAAAGGATTTTATGATGAATTTACCATCGATCCCGCTCAGATATACATGTGAGGAACCGCATCAATGCTTGGACGATCAACTATTTGAACAAGTGCAGCTCGATAACCTCTTGAAACCCATTCACCAATACTATTATCCGCGCTTTGTGCGCTTGTTTTACCGTAACATGATTGTCAACTCCACGCTAACACCATTTCTACCAAGGTCGATGGAAAAACCTACACTTTCACCCCATGCCATGGGTCAGGCGGCGTTGGAATGCTTTGATACGTATGGGGATGGCGTAGACTTGCTACCACCTAACCCGCCTAACCTCACCCATACGTTCATAGCCGAAGATGACCAATGGACGAACCGCAAAGGGGCGAGCCATCAACCGCCCGATCCGCCCAATCATATGTGGTTCCTAGATACAATTTTCAAGTGTAATTTATACCCAATCCGCCATAAGACCCAAAGGTTAGGCATTTTGATGAATGCACTTTTGCCGCCGAGGGCAAATGGTTCGATCAATGGCGGTAGTCTTTGAGGAATCAAACATGGAAGAAAGAAACGCTACCGAGTGTTGAGGCGGTGAGGAGCATATCCCTATGCCTCCTTCATCTCATGTTTGATGAATTTTCGCAACCTCGGTCCACAAAGTATCTCCCAAGGAACCAAAGTCTTCCAACAACGTCCTTCTATACACATTCAAACATTGGAAGAGGGCGACAGTCTCAAGCCACACCTCCCACCAGCCTCAAGTACCACCGGTGCCTCCACAACCTCAAGATGTACCTGTCGAGGCACCCTGCTCATGTGACGATTGATGAGGCTCCTATCCCCAGCACCCCAGTTTATTCCACCTCAGGTGCCTATGCCGAGATCCCTATCCCTATGCCAAATACTCATGCTCACCAAGCCGCCAGACGCCTTGAGGACTTGTTGCTCTCATTCAAGAGAGTCCTTGAGTCAACCAGCTTGGATTTCTTGAGCTACTCCTGAGATCGCTGCAGCCATGTATCCCACGGATTATATGCAGAGGATCGCGATGCGCGCCTGCAGTCTCTGGGGGCTCCGATCTCACGAGGAGGACGAGGGAGTGCCACTAGGAGAGGAGGAGGATGCCCGGAGGAGCAGGAGAGGCGATGTGCAAAGGCGGGGAGGCACCAGGCTTCGAGCCCGAGGATGCGACCGTGGCTGCAGCTGTTGGAGAGGACCCTCCACAGGCTTAGTGGCTGGCAGATGTGAATTTCCTTGCTTTCTTTTCTTTACGTTGGGAATTAAGTGTATGAATCTTTTAAACTATTGTGGCATGGCTGCCACTTTCGATTTTTGTTGATGATTAGACTATTGTGGCATGACTTGCCACCTTTGTTATGTGGACCAATTTCCTTTTTATGCTTATGAATAGGGTGTTTTGTTCATGTTTAATGCTTTTCTTCACACGTCTAAACTATTGGCTGTGTGGAGACTGTTTTTCTTTTCAATGCATGAGCTTACTGGTAACGATAGGAATTGTTTAGCCATGCATGGTGCCAAACGGTTACTCTTGAACCGGTCTTTTCGTTAGAACATTTTCGAGGACGAAAATTCCTAACGAGGGGAGGATGTAACATCCCGACTTTGCATAGCCTTGATCCGTACACTTCGGTACTTGTGCCGATGGGTCATGAGCCGAGGATGCCTCCTTACAATGTTGTAATGTCTATAGATCAAATTCAATGAACTTGATCGATGATAACTAGACCCGGTGTAAGAGCTTGATGCTCATGTACACTGGACTGTGGTGTATCTGTTTCACACCCAGTCAAGAGAGAAAGTAGTATAAATAGAAACCTAAGGCATTTATTTCTATTTACTGCAAAAGGGAAGAGAGTTAAGAAGAGAGAGAGACAAACCTAGGGTTATTCAATGCTACGAGTGAGCTGCCGAGATCGATCCGCTGTCAAGGGGAAGAACAGCTAATCGAGCAAGGATCCACCAAGCTGCAGCAACTCCATGGAACCCTAGCTGTTCTTGAGCTAGAGGAGGAGATCTCGCTCAAACCTAGGTAAGGAACTTCAATACCTGTTATAGATGGCTTTCAACAAGCTAAAAGTAGTAGGATCTGGGTTGAAATGATGAGAAGAAGTTGAGTTTTCGAAGT
This sequence comes from Chloranthus sessilifolius, assembly GCA_021018995.1. NCBI lineage: Eukaryota > Viridiplantae > Streptophyta > Magnoliopsida > Chloranthales > Chloranthaceae > Chloranthus > Chloranthus sessilifolius. The sequence continues at coordinate 24,953,009 of CM037595.1, forward strand.
GGGTTGAACCCAGAGTGAGAAACCCTCATTCTGAAGAAAATAGTATTTCGATTGAAATTTATTTGACCGATCGAAATAGCCACAAAAAGGGGCTTTTCGGACTTAGTGAAATTGAATTTTCAATTTAGTTTCAACCGATCGAACTCTATATAAACAGAAGGTGATTTTTGACTTTGAGAAATTCGACTGTTCAATTTGAATTCGACCGATCAATTTAAAATGCAAATTGCCTTGTGGAATTCGACCGTCGAAATTTATTTCGACCATCAATTCATTTTCGCCGTTCAAAACGCCTTAGTTGTCAATTCGGATTCGACCGATCGAAATCCCCTGTTTTTCTGGTTGATTCTGTTTTGACTGTGGAAACCTAAGGGGACTTTCCACAGTGGGTTGTACATCATTCTAATGAATGAGTGTGCCTTGTTTAGGTGAGGTTACGTGTGTGGAACGAACCAACCTTCGTGAAGGATGAGCATGCAAGGAATTACTTTGTGAGGTAGGGAAAACCATCTATCATGTGCATTGTTTTGACGATATGTATGCTGTGTCATGATACGTCTCTTGTTCGATATGACTTTCGTATTTGCTTCGACATATGATTTTCGGATATGCTTTGACCGTGCTTTCGTTATGTTTTGATATATGAATTCCGCATAAGTCTTGACATATGTTTCCGTATATGCTTCGAGTATGTGACCTCCGTTATGATATGTTCGATATGACGTCATGTGCAAGATATGAGATTTCGAGAGCGTTGTGATATGAGCATGTGTGAGTTTTGGTTTCAAAGTAGTTTTCATCTAAAGTATAGTTATCACAAACACACGGCGATAAGCTATATGTACGCACTTACGATTTGAGGTTATGTGAATACCCGACCGACGGCAGATAACCGTGGATCGACGCGAGATATCCGTGGACTGCACGGCGCCAATCCGTACACCCTTTGTGTGATACGTTCGTATGTATGTGTGATACGTCGTGTGCTTTGTGTGATATGTGATCCCTACCGTTCAACGGTATTGTCCGCAAGTGTCCAACTCTATGGGACCTTGAATATGTGTGAATATGACTCATGTGAGTGGCGATGGTGGGTATTCCATCGGGGCTTGAGGCTATAGTTCCTCATTCTATTACTTTAAGTAAAGCACTTTAAGTTTTCTTTTCATCGATATGTGTGCATGAACATGAATCCATATGTATGTGTGTGTAAAACTATGAGATCACTTTGGATATATTTCGTTTTGTTTCGTTTCGTTTTGTCATGCCATGATATACGTATTTGATGTTCGATAAGCATGCTATAAGTTTTACCTCACGAGCTTGATGAAGCTCATTCCTTCACTAATATTTCAGGTTCAGGAGAAGGAGTTGGGGCTGAGTTACCCGAGGGCGAGGATCCTGACTTTGACCCAAGCGAGGATCTAGAGGAGCCGAATCCGGAGAATTGCTTCCTTTGTGCCCAACCGGAGTAGGTCCGGCCTTAGGCCTTAGATCCATGTTTTGAGAGTTCTTTAAGTTGTAAAAGTATACTCTGTATTTACAATTTTTTTTTTTTGGATATTCTTTTGGAGGAACCATGTTTCGGTAAGGATGGGTCCTTACCGGTGGTTCCAAACGGTTCTTTTCCATCTCTAGGGGATTAGAACCGTCTTTTGGGTTATAAATGATAGAAATATGTCTTTTGATGTAAGTTTCGTCAGTGTGGTTCCGCTTAGCATTCCGCTGTGCAACTTTGTGAGACGCAATGTGATACAATTACGGGCTCGGCCTTAGCGCCAGTCCACCGACGGCACGGGTTTCGGGGCGCCGAAATTTGGGCTGTCACAACATTTGATTAATAAATCTCATAGAAAGGATAATCAATTCCGTTCATATAACTTCTTCATTTATTCATAGTATCTAATTTATATATCTCTACTAGACCCATATTTTTATAAATCGTAAATCACAAAGGTTTTTCTTTCGGATTGTAATGGGGCTTTGGGTTTTAGAAGGTTTCAAAGAAAAGGTAAAGAGGATTCAAAATTTATTTACGAGAATTTAGCTCTTCCTTTTCTTTTTCTATTTTTCAACTTCAGTAAGTATCCCAATTTCGGACGACTTCTTCCCATTGATTTTTTTTTTTTTTCATAGAATCATTGTTTTACGATTTCTTCTTTTTCTTTTCCCATATTTTTATACAATTATATTTCTTCTTAGTTGTACCCCTTTTTCAGCAGATCCTTTATCTATTTAGTGCATACTTCTTCACTCCCTCTTCTTCCCTTTTTTTACATTCTAAACTCTCAGAAATTATAAGGGTTAAGGATAGAAAGTTTTGGATAGTACATATGGTTAAAGGTTTATAAGATTTTTGGTACAAAGAAATTTCTGATTTTAGGCTTCTAATATGGGTTCAAAAGGTAAAATGTTCTGAGATTTTTAGTTTTTTGGCTCTGGTTTAACAAAAGATGGCCTTTGATCATTTTCACGATTTACTAATATGGATGTCTTATTGCTTTGATATATTTACTAGACAGTTCTAAACAAATAAATAATTATATTTTCATAATATTTTGATTCTAATTTCAGCAATATGAGATTTCATTTTGACAACAGTAGTAGTGAAGTTTAAGAAATTTTATAGCATGAATAAAAAATAGTCTCTCTCAGAAAAAAAGAGAAAATTTGCTTTGCTCTATAGCTCACTGGTTATATAATTTTGAAACTATCATTTAAAATATTTTGCAGTTCAGATCAATCCTATAGTTTCAAATGTTCATCTGATACAACATTCTAGAGATGCTTTACTTTGAATTGTAACTTTTTTTATTTTAATATTTTAAACTACTACTATGATGGATTGCTAAGAATTTCGGATTTCCATATTTTTCATCATAAATCTCATATAATGATTAACTAAAGATTGTAAAATTGTAAAATTTTTCTAAAAAAAATACTAATATATTACGATTGTTGAATCTCCCCCCCAAACTTAAATTGGACAATGTCCTTATTGTGCAAAACAGGGGACAAACAAAAAAAATTTACCGTATTTTACTATTCATGTATCGAGTTTATAATCTGCAAAATAATTTTCCCCCAAACTTAAGAGAAAAACACTTCTGATTTTATGGAACTAAACTAAGAAAAATGTTAGATGTTAGTAAGAAAGTTAGAAAAAATAGATATAGCAACATAAAAAAAAACTTTTCATATATATATGAACTAATTATAGAAATAAGGAAAGAAAACTAATTACATCAACGAAATTCCTATGAAGAATCTAGACACACACTAAGACACTGGCGGCAATGTCTGAGATTAAAGGTCTTCGATAAAGATCGGTCCTCGGCTCAAACGAAAACATTGTCGCCCATAACAAAAAGATAAGAACACCCCAGAAAGGTGGGTGCAACTAATAGAAAAGAGAAGCTTAAGAGGATGTAGGTGGTGTGGATGGCAAAGCTTTCTTCCATTTAGGGGGTGGTGTATCTTCATTGTCTTCTGGTCTGGAGAGGAGAGAGATGAGCTCATTTATCAGTCACTTTTTTCCTCTATAAGGGCGGAGATCTCTTCGGCTTCTCGTTGGAGGAGCCTATCAAACGCCTCATAAATCTCTACCCAACTCAGTGGTTATGTCATGGTAAATATAGTGACGATGAGAGAAGGATGAAGGTGTTGGCGATGTAAGTTTGCATTCATAGAGAATTCAGAATGCGAATAGTTGCTATTAATGGGAATTATGGTTGGCATTGAGGAATGCAACCGTTTGGTATGCCATTAATGGTGATGGGCATGCCTGTGCAGCGTGAATTGTGGTGACGACTTTTGTGTTGAAGGCTGCGCCGTTCATGTATGGAATGCAGTTTATTAGCAATCGTAATCACTACGATTATACGTTTGTGAGAGCTTTGTTCAAGAAATCATACTTAGTACGATTGCTTGTGCCCATGATTTTAAATCTAAATATATTTATACTTAATATGTGTAGACACCCAAATTCGGCCCAAGGCTCGATCAATCTGTACTTCGGGAGAGATGTACCCCTATACTTTCGATGGCACCCCTGAACCCTTAGGAATTTGCCCAGACCTTTAGGAATCACCCTGAACCCTTTAGAACCATTCCCCAACCCATAGAGATCACCCCTAAAACCCTAGATTCCCTTCTCATACCTAACTTGAACCTTTCTGAGCAGTTGATGGGAGGAGAGCTATAACATTTCATGCAGACTATTACCATAGATGAGTCATATACCATTGGAAAGAGGACTTCTCCAACTTTCCAACAAGCCAAAGATCACCCAATTTGGAGTTGCGAGTAAAAGGTTATGGCCGATTGAAGTTTCACATAAAATCATAAAACTTTTGCTCAGGCGTGGATATTACATACGCCCAGCCAATTTAGCCCCAGATTAGTCAGGCGTATATATTATATATGCCTGCCTATTTTAGGAGAAATTTGGCCGGGCGTATATAATATATACGCCCAGCATAGGTGGGACCCACTACGGGCTTCATCTTCCCAAAGCTCCCCTGTTTTTTGTGAAAATCACTGTGCCTAAACTAGGCATATTAATATATACGCCTAGCTTAGCTACAGTAACTGTCATCAGTTGCTCAAAATCCCTTTATCTGGTTTGACCTTTTGACCATCCCCTTGGTTGGGGTGGGTGTCTTGAGGTCGGTTGCACCCCCTTTGAGCTTATTGGCAACCCTTAAGTCACCCATGGTCTCACCCCATCATCTGTCATTGAAACCAGTTTCCCAAAACCCTAGGACCTTGAAAACCTAGAAAACCTTAGATGAGGGATTACCTAATTGCTAAACCCATTAGCTCTTAAGTAAGCCCCTAACCCATCCCTTCTCTATAAATAGAGAGGCCCCCCTCTTCCCAAAGGGTTGAAAATTTGGTTGGAGAGTGCTTAAGAGAGAACCCTAGTGAGAGAAAATGCCAATATTTTTCCAGAATTCCAGCATGCATATTTCATCTATTTCAGTCCATTTCCACCATTAGATCACTCCCTTGAGCTAAAGTCTAGTCTTTAGCCTTACCCTACACTTCCTATTTTATCGAATCCTAGTGTTATAATCCATTTCCATACCGTTTAAGCTATCGAAAGTATGCCAAAGCAAAGATCTTCCACGGTGCAACAAGAGCCCGTGAGCACCGACTCACCCGTCTCTTCCTCTACCTTCTCGATGTCTCCTCCGTCCAAGGATTCAAGCTGTTACGCCGCCGAAATTTTGGTTTGGCTCAAAGCTTGATAGGACCATATTGCCTTCGGGCAAGGGGAAACTCTGCCCATTTATTTTTTATTTTGGCCATAGATAGAGACCGCTACGTACGGGTTGATCGGGTGCCTAAACCCTTCCCGATCGATAACCGAAGCCCCTTCCCTAGAGCCTTTGGTAAAGACCGATAAATCAGAGTCATATTTAGCACTCCGATGCTCAAAATATTGATTTGAAGGTTTCCTGGGTCACCAAAAGCTCCGGGTGGCGACTCTACATTTTCATTAGTAGCGAGCGCATCGTCACGACGGGTTCGAGAGGATCCATGGTCGCACAGATGGAGACTCTGCTGGGGATATCACCCTAGCGCTTCCCCTCTTGTTGGTTTTTTTTTTCTCTGTATTACTAACTATTGTTGTTTTTTCTTATTTTCTGCTGTCTTTTTCTATATTTTTATTGTGTTTTACTAACGTACTCACCCCTACGATTCAGTCCTTTAAGTGCCTTAGCCGATTGGCGGGCCTACGGGTGCCTTTAAATTCCTGTTTTTCTGATTCTTGTCATTTAAGCCACCTTAGCCGTTTGGCGGGCCCGCTCGCATTTATGTTTACGTCATTTAAATTTCAATCATTTATGAGCCTTAGCCGTTTGGCAGGCCTACGTGCGCTTTTTATTTTAGTCATCATATCTCACCATTGAACGTCGGCCCGTTGAGGCGGCACGGGCTTGTCATCCCCGACCCGATTTTGGACTTAATTTCACTCCCCTATAAAAATTTGTAACTAAAAGTGAACCAACAGTGTGGGGACATAATTGAATTTATTTTTGCGCTTTTGGGTAGTTTTCGGGGGGTTTAGGCGCAGATATAATTTACTCGGTTCCCAGTAAGGCGGCAGCCCTAGTGGTGATGATCCTGAAAAGAACCACCCCTTCCAATGCCTGAGAAGGCGCTTGCGCCGGAGGTATATCGGTTGGGTTGCCAATTCTGATCAAGCCGTAAAACCCGCTTTGGTGAGAGCGTTAGACAACCCAAAATTCAACCGTGTATTCCTAGGAAGCGGAAAGGAGGGACCCGAAAACGTACACAGCAATCCCCGGGAGCATCCTTCCCAGGAAACCAGTTCAAAGACCCACATTCGGGCTTGCTGTTCATTGTCAAAATTAATTGACAGAACTGTTTTTGCCAGGCGTATATATTATATACGCCCAGCCAAAATCCCCATAAAATAGCCAGGCGTATATAATATATACGCCCAGCTAAAACCTGCATTTTTTTGGTCGGGCGTGCATAATATATACGCCCAGCGTATACTGGGTCACAACAGCCCGATCTGAGGTCCAATCCACCACCCCAGTTCCCCGATTAGCGGTATTAGTGCCTGCAGTAGCCTCCTGCATTTTATAACACCCAACATGCCCCCGCCCAGTCAAAGGAAGGCGACTTCTTATTGATTTGCTCCGGGGGATTGGGGCATTTGCGTAGGATTCCCTCGCCTTCAATAGAACGAAAGGGTTCCCTTTCTCTTCTTTCGAAGTGTGTCGGATCCCGCCGTGGGACCTACTAAAGGTACATAGACCACCCGAGACAGGAATTGACCCTGGTCACCAGGTCATCATTCATCTAGGTAGAGGGGAGTTAATTTCCATTTGAAAAAAAAGAAAGAAAAAAAAATCCTCATCTTAAAAAAAATTCCACCTTAAAAAAAAAACAAAAAAAATCACCTTCAAAAACAAAAAAAAATCATTTTCCAAAAAAACCAAGAAAAAAACACAAAAGAAAAACAATCAAAAAATATATTTTGGCGTGACCGTCACTACGGCAACCTCAAACCCGGCCCGTAGAAGGAGAACTAGGAAGGTATTCGGCCCTTATCCGAGACATCGATACAACACTCGTCAGCGGGTCATGTCAAGAGACGATACATCCCCACCGTCATCCCCATCCCATTCCCATGTAGGAGAAGACCCGATCCCCGACACCTTCGCCCAAACTCAGTTCAATATCACGGGTCCCTTTGGGGCACCCGTGTTCACATCCACCCCATCCCCCTCCCTCACATTCTCCCAACATACCCCCTTTTCATCCCCTACTGAAACCCCTCATTTTCCAACCGATCCATACATCCCCATCTCCCATCCATACACCCTTACCGCACTCCCATACTCCCAAAGACCCCATAGGGAGCCCCATCCCCCGCCTACTTCCCACATCCCATCCATCTCATCATCCATGACCCCTACATCCCACATCCCCTCCACCTCATCTCACAAGCCATTCCCTCCACATGGCCCATCCACATCCCAACATATCCCCCCATTTGCCCAGGTCATGCCCAACTTTTCCCAAGGTATGACCAATAACCCACCGCCTTCCATAGCCATACATCCATACCCCCCAAGCACAATCACCCATACCCCCCATACCCGGGTCATGTCCAATTTCTCCCAACCCCCTCCATCCTTAAGTGAGCCATCACCCTCAAATCTCACACCTGAATCCATGCCCTCAATGGAGGACATGAGAACGATGTACGCCCTGTGGGCTGCTTCTCGGAACCCTACATCTCAAACCCCGCATCCAAATCTCCAAAACCTCCATACCCCATTCCTTGCTAACCACGTCCAACCACCCATCGTCCATACCTCCCAAAATCCCCCACCTCAATTCCAGGCCCAAACCCACACAAATCCATGGGCCCCAGCCCAAACACCTCTAGAGCCATGGGCCCAAGCCCAAGCCCATCATACCCAAGCCCAAAATCCTCAAAGCCCATGGGCCCAAGCCCAAGCCCATCAAGCTCGGGCCCAAGCCCAAGACCCTCAAAACCCATGGGCCAAGCCCATCAGACCTAGGCCCAGGCCCAAAACCCTCAAAGCTCATGGGCCCAAGCCCATCAGACCCAGGCCCAAGTCCAAGCCCCCAGGGCCCTTGGACCCAAACCTATCAAGCCCAAGCCCAGGGTCCATGGACCCAAACCCAACTCCCTCATGGCCCATTAGCTCAAACCCAACAAGGCCCATTGGCCCAAAGTCATACTAACCCCCACACCCAGGCCCAAGGCCCATCAATCCAAGCCTTCCAAAGCCATCAAGCCCAAATCCCTCAAACCCAAGGCCCATCCACCCACGCTCATCAAGGCCCATTCACTAACCCCATACACCCCCACCAGTACCCTTCATTCACCTATACCCCTTACGCCCCCATCCCGCCTCCAATAGGAAATCCAATCCATCCCATTCCTCAAACCCACAACATCCCGCCACCTCAACCGCACCCCCCTCACCCCCAGAATGTGCACCCAGCTCAGCACATCATTTATCCACAAACCGCTCATCCATTTATCCCTTCTCATCCCCGACTAACCATATGGCCCCACCAGGTCATCCAACCCCTCACCCCCAAGTCCAAATAGCAAAACTCACCCCTCACCAATACCATGACCAACAGTACGAGGAGGATGAGATCCGTAACAATGGAGGAGTTGCCAGCTTCAACCCTCCTGGACCCACCGTCATCACACCTAGGGTCGAACAAAATTAGGGGGAAGCAATCCCCACTATAGCCTCAAAAGAACCAGAACAGTTGAAAGAACAAATAGACAGAATACAGAAGCAACTGATGAAGATGGGAGGAGTAGAACTGCATTCAACAGACTTTTCAGACTTATGTCTGTTCTCCGATGTCCCCCTGCCACAGAAATTCAAGATGCCATCATTTGATAAATATAATGGCACTGGCAACCCCATCGCCCACTTAAAATCTTACTGTGGGGATATGTGCCAGTATGGCGGAGATGAACGACTCCTCATCAAAGTGTTCTAAAAAAGTCTAACGGGTCCAGCACTGAGATGGTTCACATCCCTGGAACCGTCCATGATAAAAAATTGGAAAGATCTGACACGATTATTTCAAGAGCAGTATGTCTATAACATGGACATAGAGCCAAGGAAGTCAGATTTGGCCCGTCTAAAGCAAAGACATGATGAAATATTTAGTACTTACTTCGGAAGGTGGAGGGCATTGGCCGCTCAGGTAACTCACCGGATTCCCGATGATGAGCAGATCGAATTGATAACCAAGGGAGCCCTCCCAGTCATCGCAGATTTTTTAGTATATCAGCAGCAGTCTAGTTTTGCTGATCTGGTCCGAAATGCCAATCGTTGCAAAGACGCCATTAGAGAGGGCAGGTTAGGAAGGAATGTAGCCAGTGGGGCTACCGGGGTTCAAAAAGCTACCGAACCAAGAATTGAAAGAAGACCAGGAACAGAGGTGCAGAACATTGTTTACCCCCAGGCCAATACCAATACCCCCCCGATACAGCTCTAGGTTACACAACCACCCCCAGCCCGTTTCGAGCAAGCACCAAGGCCAAACAACGGACCAAGAGCCCCGTTCACCCAGGAGCAGATGAAAGCATGATTTAAACGAGTATTCACACCATTGGGGCAATCCTTAAGTGTCTTATTGTCGGTATTGCTACAGAAAGGCCTGGTCAATTTACTCCAACCTCGCCCGCCACCCCATCCCATACCGAGGAACTATGATCCGAATCTGCATTGCAATTTCCACCAGGGATCGGGTCACCCTACGGACCGGTGCTTCCTGTTAAAGCACGCGGTCTAAGATCTGATAGAGGCGAGAAAAATCATTCCCCAGCCACTTCCTCAAGGGCAGAACCAGAATATCCATCAAGCCCCTCTACCACCGCACCCAGGAGGCCCCAGGCCTAACATTCATTGGATAGAGGAGGAAGAAGAAGAGTTTGACCCTTCAGATTATATCAGTAATGAGGAGGAGTTTTCACTCCCCAGGTCGAACGAAGATGAACTATTTGTTGGGGTGATCGAGCCGTTGTATCTGGCTGATTATTTCCCCACACCGGCATACCAAGAGGAGCCCTTAGATTTAGGGCAGCATTTTTCCACTCTTGCTCCCGCCTATCAAATCCAAACGGGCACAGCCCCGCCGCAATCATACACATATCCACCCCACGCCCAATTTACCCCATACACCCCTCCGTCACACCCAAATCACCCCATACCATACACAACTCCGCCATCCCCGTATTATACTACCCCATACACACCCCCAAATCTCTCCACCCAATACACTACTCCGCCATCCCCAAGTTACCCCATTCCATACACACCTTCAAATCCCACCACCCAATTTACCCCATACACCCCTCCGTCACCCCCAAATCACCCCGCTCTAGGCACAACTCCATCATCCCCAATCTATCCCATTTCATCCACAAACCCATCATCACCCCACCATGCCACCTCCTACACAAACCCTTCACATTCATATCCCCCGGTCCACCGACTACCCCGCCATGTCCCAATCATCCCGCTCCATGCACAACTCCATCACCCCTAATTTACCATACGTCATCCACGAACCCGTCATCATCCCACCATGCCATCCCATATACAAACCCTTCATATCCCTATATAAACCCTTCATATCCCATATATAAACCCTTCATATCCCTATCACCCCGCTCCTCAGATGTCTCCCCATCCCTCCATCCCAGTCACACTCCATCCATCCCTTCGTTATTTTGGCCCCAATCCAACTCCACCCCCACCCAAGCAAGCAACCCCTCACCCAATCCCTTATCACATGCTCCCAATCACCATTGGTCTTACCAAGCCCGAGCAATACCTGTACAAGCCCCCCCTGCACCCACAAATTCAACCCCGCCAATTCCCGCCACTACCATTCTGCCCCCTACTGGAGTCAACCTGGTGGGACCCGAGACACTGGCGTGTCCAACCCAATCTTCCCCATAATTACTATGCACGCCCTTCCTCATCCTGAAACCTGCCTATGACCTGCATGAGGTACCGTTAAGCTATGAACAGACGGACATGAATGTTGGTTGCAACCAAGAAGAGGCTATTGAATTCATTACCAGGTCAGGCTGGATTTCTGCATAGTCGGAAGCATCAGGGGCTGTCAGAGGAGAAGAGAAGAAGAAAGAACAGGCCGCAGGAAATCCCTTTGAAAAAATAGCCAGAGAATACATACTGGAGACACAACTCAAGAGGACACCCACACATATTACTGTGTGGGATTTGTTAATCACGTCCCCGCTCCACTTCCAAGCCTTAATGGGAGCACTCAAGGATGCACATGTCTCCACCCATGTAACTCCAGATGAAGTAGGAGAAATAATAGGGCAAGTGTTGGCCCCAAATGCCATCTCATTCACTGATGCAGACCTACCGATCGAGGGGAATGACCACTCTAAGCCCCTGAATATAACAGTAGAAATAGGAAACCTGGTGGTGTCGTTGGTTTTAATAGACAACGGGTTGGTGCTGAACGTGTGCCCTCTAAGGACGGCAATCAAAATTGGCGCGAACCCCGACACCTTTCGGCCATCCATATCAAGTGCCAGGGGATTCGATAACACCAGAAGAGAAATCATAGGAGAAGTAGACCTCGACCTGATCCTCGGGCCGCAAACCTTCACCACCCCCTTTCAGGTGATGGACATTAAGTCTACATTCAATCTACTATTGGGTCGGCCATGAATACATAAGCTCAGAGCAATACCATCTGCCCTGCACTAAAAGCTCCGATTCATCTCGGAGGGAAAAATTGTCACCATCTTGGGCGAGAGCAAAGAAGACTAGGAAAGAAGCACTCTGCACATTGAGAATCCGAAAGTTCTGAATATACCGCAAACAGCAAAGGACGTCGATCTCCACCGATTTGAGTATGACTTCTCAGTCGTCAACCTCGGACCAACTGAAAAGACCCCGGATAAAACTAGAGGAGGAATGGATGCAGCTGTGTTCATGCTTCATAAATGGGGCCACCAAAAAGGGAAAGGGCTGGGCCCACACCTCCAAGGAAGAAGAGACCCCGTCAAGGCCAAGGGGCAACAAACCAAATTTGGGTTAGGCTACAGGCCCAGAGAAGAAGTAGTCAGAGAGGCCAAGGAAAAGATGAGAGCCGCAGCAATTGCCAAGGCCAGAGGAATCATCTTGGAAGAAGAACCTCACGCTCGCCCCCACATCCGTGAAACCTTTGTGTGCACCGGGATAGTGAAAATTGATCTGAATGGGGAGACGAGGGTAACCCCACATAAGCCTACTTCAATCCACCCTACCAATCCCTACATCATTCCCCCAGATTTCGAGATGGACTTAGCCGCCCTTTCCTTATTTGAGGAAGAAGTCCCCCGGTCCACCCATCACTCCAGCACCAACCACTCTGGGCCCATCCTAACCATGGAGGATAGGGTCCCAGAGAATCTCTCTGTAAATATGCTGAGGGAGGAACTGCAAGAGCCTACTGATGCCGCTACCAACCGAAGAGGTAAAGGTCAAGCCTCACAGGTGAGTAACTGGGCATCCTTGCCCCAACTCCTGGGAGCCGCCAAATAACGTGAAAACGACACCGACTCTCCAAAAAAAACCAACCTATAAAAAGTGAGGTTAGCCTCAGGACCACTCTGCCCTGTATATATAGAGATCCAGCTCGCCAGGGGCTGACCTCCGAAAAAATGCAAAAAATTATAGAAATAGAAAAAATACCAATTCCAAAAATATTGTCCTTTAAAATTCCCAATAAAATTAAAATTGATGTCATGATACCCGTCCCACGTGAGGCCGACCCCTTTCCTGTAGAAATACAATAAGAGGTAGGAGTCACGAGTCTGGATGAGGAAGGCCAATCCGATGAGCTCCCCAGTGAGCTCCTCAAGCAATTTGCCGATTTTGAGCATGGCCCTACCCCGATTGTCGAAGAGACAGAGGACGTCAATTTGGGCACCAGAGAGACCCCTAGAATCGCTAAAATCGGAACGTCGCTGTCCCCTGCGGAGAGGAAAGGTATGATAGACTTCCTTCAGTGATACCAAGACGTCTTCGCATGGTCGTATGAAGACATGCCTGGTTTGGATACCGATCTGGTTGATCATGAATTGCCACTCTACACCGATGTTAAGCCGGTTAAATAAAAACTGAGACGCCTCCGACCCGAATGGATGTTGAAGGTGAAGGATAAGGTTATTAAGCAGTATGACGCAGGTTTCCTCATGGTATCCAAGTACCCGCAGTGCCTGGCGAATATCGTCCCCGTACCGAAGAAGGATGGAAAGGTTCGAATGTGTATCGATTTCTGCAATCTCAACAAGGCGAGTCCTAAGGACGACTTCCTACTACCCCACATCGATATCCTGGTCGATAACACCGCAAAGCATGGAATGCTCTCATTTTTGGATGGATTCTCAGGATATAATCAGATAAAGATGGCAGAGGTTGATCACGAGAAGACAACGTTCATTACCCCCTGGGGAACCTTCTGTTACAAAGTAATGCCATTCAGGTTGAAAAATGCTGGGGCAACCTACCAAAGAGCAATGACGGCCCTGTTCCATGACATAATGCACCAAGAGATCGAAGTATATGTCGACGACATGATTGCAAAATCACCAGAAAGGGAGGACCACTTGATAAATCTTCAGAAGCTATTCGAGAGGTTGAGAAAGTATAGGTTACGATTGAACCCCTAGAAGTGCGCCTTCGGCGCTATGTCAGGAAAGTTGTTGGGTTTTATTATCAGCAGGAGAGGGATCGAGGTCGATCCGACCAAGATCAAGACCATCACTGAAATGTCGCCACCGTCTACAGAAAAGGAAGTCAGAGGCTTTTTAGGGAGAATCCAGTACATCAGTCGATTCATCGCATAGTTAACTCCGATATGCGCACCAATCTTCAAACTACTGAGAAAGGACTCACCGGTTGAATGGAATGATGACTGCCAAGCTGCATCGACAAGATTAAAGGTTACCTCCTGAAACCTTCGGTATTGGTACCGCCTGTACCTGATAGACCTCTGATAAAGTACCTATCAACGATAAAGTTTTCCATGGGCTGTGTGTTAGGACAGCATGATGAGACAGGAAGAAGAGAGACGCGCTATTCTCATCTAAAGGAAGCATGCTTGGCGCTCATTTGGGCTACTCAAAGACTTCGACACTACCTGTTATCCCAAGCCATCCTTCTTCTAGCACGAATGGATCTGCTAAAGTGCCTATTCGAGAAACCTGCACTCACTAGCCGAACTGTACGATGGCAACTACTCTTATCCGAATTTGACATTACTTATGTGACCCAGAAGTCAATCAAGGGGCAGGCACTCGCTGATCATCTTGTTGAGAACCCTCTGTCGGACTATGAGCCTCTAAGGACCGAATTCCCCAATGAGGACATTTTTTTCATGACTGACGAGGATACAGAGGAAACAGAGGAGTCCTGGGTAATGCACTTTGATGGAGCATCGCATGTTGAGGGCCAAGGAGTTGGCGCCATTCTTATCTCGCCAAGAGGATCACATGTACCCATCTCAATCAAATTAAACTTCCCATGCACCAACAATATGGCCGAGTACGAGGCCTATACAGCTAGTTTACAGGCGGCTCTTGATCTAAATATAACTCACCTTAGGGTCTTTGGAGATTCACAGTTAATTATATGCCAGACCAACGGAGATTGGAAGACCAAGGATGAGAAACTGATCCCATACCATGAACATCTTGAGGATCTAATAACCTGCTTTGAGGAGGTCACCTTCTCCTATGTGCCACGAGCGAGAAATTGATTTGCTGATGCCTTGGCCACCCTGGCCTCTATGGTTGAGATTCCATACGGAACTGTGATGAAGCCGATCATGATAGAGCAGAGGGATGCACCGGCTTTCTGTCACCTGATCGAAGGACCTACAGAGTTAGATGATGAACCACCCTGGTTCTCAGACATTAAGAATTTTCTCGAGACCCGAACTATCCTAGAAGGAACATCGAAGGTAGACAGACGCACCATCCAGCGATTGTCAATGAACTACATCATCTATGGCGATCTCCTGTATAGACGGTCTCATGACAATATTCTACTCCGATGCGTAACCCGAAAAGAGGCGGTTGAGATCATGAAGGAGATCCATGAAGGAGTCTGCGGGGCACACGTCAGTGGACACATGCTTGCTAAGAAAATTCTAAGGCAAGGATATTTTTGAACCACATTGGAGACCGATTGCTGCAAACACGTGCAAAAGTGCTACAAATGCCAAGAGCACTCCAGTGTAATACACGCTCCGGCCATTGACTTGCATAGCATGGCCACTCCTTGGCCGTTCGCCACCTGGGGTCTCGACATCATCGACAAAATCAATCCTAAAGCTTCCAACAGGCATCAGTTCATCCTCGTCACGATAGAGTATTTTACGAAGTGGGTAGAGGCAGCCTCCTACACAAGCATTAAGGCTAGTCATGTCGAGAAGTTCATCAAGAACAGAATCATTTGCAGATTCGGCGTACCCAAAGATATCATCACTGATAATGGCACTAATTTCGCTAATAGGTGCATCCGAGCCTTATGTGAGCAATTCACGATCCAGCATCATCGATCATCCCCATACAGGCCGCAGACAAACGAAGCCATAGAAGCAGCCAACAAAACTTTGATCCGCATACTAGAGAAGATGGTAGTCACTTATAGAGATTGGAGTGAGCAGCTACCCTTCGCACTTTGGGCCTATAGAACGTCTATCCGTACCGCAACAGGGGCAACACCATTCTCCCTTGTGTATGGAACCGAGGCCGTGCTACCCGTTGAAGTCGAAGTACTGTCGCTCCGTATCCTTTTGGAATCCCATCTACTCGAGGCCGAGAAGGAAAGAGCCCGTTTTGAGCAGTTGGATTTAATTGATGAGAAGAGACTCCTAGCCTTGTGCCACACCCAGATCTATCAGAGAAGAATTGCACGTGCTTACAATAAGCGTGTCCGCAGTAAAGATCTGAAGGTAGGAGACACTGTGCTAAAGAAGATTTTTCCATCTCTCCACGCCGATCCGAGAGGGAAGTTTAGGCCGAATTGGGAAGGACCCTACGTCGTCCGAGAGGTTTTGCCAGGATACATCGTTCGCCTTGCCACCATGGATGGAGACCACTTTCCTGAGCCCATCAACGCTGGATACCTCCGCAGGTTCTACTCATACGTCTTGAGACAAGGTAAGTTTTGATAAAAGTAGATGCGTGACCGCTTAAGGACCCCAAAGAAGAGGCCATCATTTCAAAGACAAGTAGCCCAAAAGAAATATTCCCTGAAAACCTTCACCCTTTTTGCTACACACGTCAGGCCAACAACCATTTCTTTCATGTACCCCTCCCAAAATTTCGGAAAAAGAGAAAAGAGAAAAGAGGAAAATCCAAACCAAAAAAAGAAAAATAAGAAAGAAGAAGAAGAAAGCAAAACCCCCAAAAAAAAAGGGGGGACCAAGTATTAAAAAAAAGAAGGGGCATGTACCATAAAAAAACCTTTGAAAATAAAGAGGAGTCACCGAATCTAGAATTCACTCAAAACTTAGATCCAAATCCCCAGAAAAACCCAACCCGTTTGAACCTAGGCCACATTACAACCCGAAAGAAAGCCCTCTTTAAGGTCCACAAGCGGTCATAGCATCTATCTCATCAGAACAAGCTGAGTTAACAAGCCACACAGAACCTCATTCAGCCGGCTATGATGGAACCGACGTCCATGTCGTGGCCTTCTGGTTCAAAAAAAAAAAAAAAGAGAAAAGGAGAAGAAAAAAAAAAAGAAGAAAAAATAATTTGAGTTCAAAGCAAGATGGACGTGGTGAAAACCCGCAAGGGCACCACGGGTAAAAACAGCGAACTCACGCAGACCAAGTGAAAACCTGAAAGGGCACCTGAGGTAAGAAAGCGAACCCATGGACGTAGTGAAAACCCGAAAGGGCGCTACGGGTAAAAACAGGGATGACGGGCATAGCGAAAACCCATCTTGGGTGCTATGAGCAAAAATGTCAAGAAAAGAGAGATTAGGAGAAGACCTGTTCCGGCCCGCCCATTTCAGTTTGAACCCCTTGAGCCCCTTTCCCCCCTTTGATGGGCCACTCATGTGAATTGGATCAGATCCCGATCAAGTATGTCATCTCTACCGCAGCGTCTGACGCATGACCAAAGGGGAAAGACAGAAGACTAAACCAATCCTAGGGAAGCTGACCTTCCCACGTTTAAAGAAAAAAAAAAAAACCTGTATCTCATGAACAGGGCTCGACCATGCTCAAAAAAAAAAGGAAAAAAGACCCACTGGTCTGGCCTTGTAACTACCGACATCGCAAAAAGATCCCAAATTTTCAAAAAAAGATAATAGATTTTCTTTTCCCATAAAAAGCCCCACACTGTGGAGGAGAAAATTTCAAAAAAGATAATAGATTTCCCTTTTCCATAAAAAGCCCCACACTGTGGAGGAGAAAATTTTAAAAAAGATAATAGATTTCCCTTTCCCATAAAAATCCCCACACTGTGGAGGAGAAAATTTCAAAAAAGATAATAGATTTTCCTTTCCCATAAAAAGCCCCACACTGTGGAGGAGAAAATTTCAAAAAAAATAATAGATTTCCCTTTCCCATAAAAAGCCCCACACTGTGGAGGAGAAAATTTTAAAAAAAGATAATAGATTTTCCTTTCCATAAAAAGCCCCACACTGTGGAGGAGAAAATTTTCATAAAAAGTCTTACATTGCGAAACGTACGAAGGAAAAAGTCAAAAAACAAAAAAATATATATGTGTATAGATTTCATTCCATTTCTTACAGTATTACGTGTGGAGTGTCACGTCCCAAAAAGATAACGACATGACACACTTTCTATTTTGTTGCTTTCTTTACAGAAAAAAAACTAAAAATATATATATCTGTATATATATAACAAAAAAAAAGGAGAAAGTAACCCAAAAAGAGATCTCTATTATGGGGCATTCCTCCCCTCCGTGTATATGATCCATGATGTGTGCAGGAGCAGGTCAAGGGCAGGGAGCACGCTTCAAAGCACTAATCTCTGCAAGCAAAGAGTCCTCGCGAGCATTTCGATCAGACATCCACCTACCATGAAGACTCTTTTGCCGTCTCCGTGAAGCATCAACACATGAGACTAAGTCAAAGCCCCAACCAAGAACCTCACTCTGCCAGGCAGCTCTCGCTTCTGCAATCTCAGCTCTGACCCTTTCTTTCTCCAAAGCCTCAGTCAAAGCCAGCCTCTCTACAGAAAGAGACTTGATCCTGGTCTGAAGCATCGCTTCCTTACATGGCCAAGGCCCCGTCTCTATCACATCTACCGAAACTGGGCTAGGGGCAGGTAATTCCTCTGATGCCAGCCAAACCTCATAATTAGGAGAGACGACACCCCCCCTGAACTAAGCTGCACATGTGCGCCGATTGGCGGGTCTCCCAAAGGGCGGCTATGCGGTCGAGATCACTGAGAGAACTCCGAGAAAATATCAGAGAGCACAAAGATGGCCTCACGGAGAATGGCACATGTTGAGCATACCCGAACTAACGAAGCACCCGAGATGGGAAATAATATGTGCTACCAGTCAACCCCAATAGGGTAATACCCTCACAATCTCGAGAGCGGACAATCAGAAAGGTATCGTCCAACCAGGGAAGCTGCCAGATCAGCTCCGCATCTGATAGCCACGTACTCAGCTCCTCGGCACTCCCATGAGGCAATCTCGAGAACCGGATCAGAAAGCCCTGAGCCACATCCCCTCTTATCAAGCACAATCCCGGCATAGGCCCCATGATAGCCAAATGCCCTCCTAGCCAAATCTGAACAAGGAGCGAGCTCCCGCTAAGAATCCCAACCCGGCCCGAGGCCGAGGCATCCAGGCCCCGATACATCTCAGCCAAGACTAGGTGCACCAATGAGCGGCCTCCCTCCAACTCAGTAAGACGTCACATAGCCCAAGGGAAAAGGTCTCGCCTCTAGTAAAGAAGAGAACTTCCGACAGGAAATAAAGGGCAAAGGCCTTTACATTGAAGGGATCTTGAATGGGCAACTTTTGGAGACTCGAGTCGCCGAAAAGTTGTCTCAGGAATTTCACCGAACACCTAGTGGGCCCTCCGGCGAAACATTTCTCATACCCACCTTTTTTAAATCGAGAACCACATGGAACGCCTTTGCATACCCCGGTTTGGGCACCACTTTAGCAAGGCCTCGATGCATCTTCAAGCTAGCAATAGAGGCCAGCTCTTCCAAGGTTGGGGTCAGCTCCCTAGACCCAAATCTAAAGACATGGGCCCTATGGTCCCACAACGCCGAGGCCGCTTGCAGCAGGTTGGGCAACAAAGGAATAGAAAGGAGAGAGGAAAGGCGGGACAACCCGAGGCAATTCAGAACAACAAGCTGGCTCTCAGCGAAGCTATCATGCCATTTTTGCAAAAAACTGGGCCCCGGGTCCAAACAGGGAAGTATACCAGCCCCCGTATAAGAGCTCGGCCCCCTTTTCGAAGGCGGGTCCATGGACGTACAAAGATGTTCTTTATAAAATCAGTCAATGTATGACGATGGACCCACTACAAAAAAGAAAGGGAAGGAAAAGATAAAAGGAAGGGCAAAAGGGCCAAACCAAGATGAAAAAGGAGGCAAGGGGGGACCAGGCTCAGGTTATAAAGAGCCCGCTGAGCCCAAATTATAGCAGGCGTATATAGTATATACGCCAAGGCAAAAGTTTAAAACATTTTGCCAGGCGTATATAATATATACGCCCGGCCATTCTTCACTATGGATTTGCCAGGCGTATATATTTTATACTCGCCATTGTCTTGAACATTTTGCATATATATATATATCGCCGCTTTAAAGCCGGGGCTGGCAAGGCCCCCTCTCATAGTGGTCCATTTTTGTTCCCCAAGGAGGAACTTATTTGTGTTTGGCCCACTTTTTCATCTCGGGGCAGCCCACAGGCAGGCATGCTCACACCCCCATGGGGGGGGGGCCTCGGATGACGCACTATCCATAGGTAATATAGAGAGAATCACCTGCAGGATCACCCCCATCATTGGATGGGTGCCAGCTCGTTTCAGACGAAAGAAAAAAAAACCCATCAAAGTAAAGAGATGAAACATTCATATAAAGCATAAAAATTATAAACCATCCAAAAAAAAAAATTTGTGTTGTTTAAAAGTTATTACATATCCCCCAAATAAACCAAAAGTCTAAATTGTTGTTTTGTGTATATCAAATTTGCAGAAAATGAACTAGTCCTGGGCAGCCCCCTTCGACTTCTTTCGGCGCCGGCTCGCGCTTTGAAAAGTACGAGTCTCCCCCACCCGAGTCCACGCCTGAGAAATACTGCTGAGAAGGGAACGCGACTCCTTTTCACGAGCACGCTGCAGGAACACACCAAAAGCCATCAGGTAGAGGAACAGGTGGAAAGTAAATAAAGAAAATAACTAGGTTGGGTCAGCATTCACTCACCACCTCGGTCTCCCTAAGCCCAACAAGGTTACGATAATATTCAGCTTGACTCACTGCCGACTCATAATCTAGGCCAGTAAGAAAAAGGAGGTGTTAGTCACACAGGTCATCAACATAATTCAAAGGGAAGGAGAATAAAGCCACAAGATAGAGATTACCCCAGGGATCAGCTCAGGAGGTGGGATCTGGATAGCTTCAGTAGAGATACGTGCCTTCTCCGCCACGTCGGCACACACACGCGACAAGAAAGCATCGTCCAAAAGCTTGAAAGTCCCCTGGACCTCGATGGGCGAACTACCAGAAGCACCACCACTAGAACGGTCAGAGGGTCCAGCACTTGAGGCCACGCCAGAAGCACCAGCCTCTGAAGGATAAGAGGGTCCAACACCTGTAGCATCATAAGGAGCAGCTGCCTCATCCCCCTCATCTGAGTCGTCGCCCTGCTCAAACTGTAGAGAGAAACATTTTATCATTAAAGGTGGTGGGTCAATCAAAGTAATCACAAAGAGGCTGCTAAATAAAAAGAGAAAAGGGCATTACCTGAGATCGCGGCCCGCCAAAAGCTAAAAAGTTAGCACTAGGCACGAAGCGGGGCAGCAGGAAATGATAGGGCAGGGAATCGTACCATGTCTGATACCCCTCGGGTAAAAGAAGGTCATCAATAGGAACCCCATGGTGAAGAAAGTGAGCAGTAAGCTCATCAATGGAGCCTTCCGGAGCCAACACATCGGCGAGAGGAGCTTGGGGCACAGCAAAGAGAGGGCGATACTGATGAACCACTCTCTCCCCTAGATAGTAGGCCCTAGTCCAGGACCCATAGAGGAAGATGATGCGACGGTCCAGCAAAAAGCGAGAAGGACCCACTGAAGCCAAGTTCCAGAAGGGAGATCCTATGTAGGGGTCGAGGATGATCTGCAAAAGAAGAGAAAACAGAGGAAGGATACACACATTTGGTCAGAACCCATAGCACACAAGAGCTATCAAATTTATAAAAAGGGAATTATTTTACCTGCTCTGGGATCAACAGGTCGAACTGAGAGCGCAACCCTAATTCCAAATGCTTCATACCTACGTCCCAACGGTGACTCACATGCCAGTTACTCATGAGGGGGAACGTAGCAACTTCAGACTGAAGTAGAGGGCGACCCGGTTGGAAGTGAAGATACCCCCAAATCTGAGAAAGCAAGCAAATAAAGACAGGTATGCCATAAAAGAAAATTGGACAAGGTAAAACTAAAGGATAAAATACCTCAATTGTAGGCCAGAAACCCACAATGGAGCTAGACTCCCCAAGAACGGCTCGCTTTAGGCTGGACATGAGTATAGCATAGCCAACACCGCCCCAATCGAATTGATGCATGGTTTCCCAGTTCACCATCAGGCTGAGCAGGGACAACGAGACTCGCCCTCCGCTGGTGTTGGAGAGGAGAGTCTTACCCAGGAGGAATAGCAGGGCAATGCGGGCCAGCATATGTGCACGTGCGGGATCGAGATAAATGGCCATGTCAGGCTGGCCCTGGTCCACTAACTCGTGAGGCTCAAACTGATCAACCAGCCAGGATAGCTTGACCTCAGAACCTCGAATATTCCCTGAGGTCGAGTAGGCCCCTATCAATCGAATCACCTCCTCCTTACCCGGTGTACGGGTAGGTACCACGGGCACCCCTCCAATACGGATCCCAATGATCATAGACCAGTCCGCAGGTGTAAAGGCCATCTCTTTCACGGCCATGTGAAATGTCATGGTCTCCGGGTGAAAACGCTCTATCAGAGCCCTCAAGTAGGCCGTATCGGCCCTCACGACGGGGCATGAAATGAAATCCCCGAAATCGGCATCGGTGAGCAGGTCCTTCACCACTGGGGGAAGGTAAAGCACGAGACGTTGGAGGTCAAACCAACCGCCTCGAGACATAATGTACGGCAGGGGTTGCAAATAGAAAGCAGCAGTCAGATAACGGCAAGGTGGTATAATGAAGACATCAAAGAAAAACAAAAGCGAAAAGGGAGGGGGGGCTCATCTGTTTACCTGACCGACGATCCCAAAGTTGGACATGTGGGTGTGCTGGGAGTAGAGGAGGCCAATGTGGGCAGCCTGCCTTGCATTTCATACCAAGGCTGGGAGAAGCACTGAGACACAATGAACTGTTCCCCACGGGGACCGTAGGCCATCTCCGGCCCTTCTTGCTGATCATGCCCTTCGTCACCGGACATCCTGAAAATATGAGACGTATCGGCATATGAGAAGGTTGCCAACACAAAAAAGAAAAGAAAGAACATGCACTAATCCAAAGAAAAAATCTTCGAAAAAAAAAAAAAGGTGTGTGTGTGTACTAATCCATCCAAAAAATGCGTGTGTGCTAACCCATCAAAAAAAAAAAAAGTGTGTGTGTATTAATCCATAAAAAAAAAGAAAAGGAATGTGTGTGTGTGCTAACCCATTAACAAAAAAAATGTGTGCGTACTAATCCAACAAAATGTGTGTGTATAAATGTACTAACCCATCAACAAGCAAAAAAAAAAGAATGTGTGTATATACTAATCCGCTAAACCAAAAAATACATATATACGTATATTAATATATGTATGCGCTAATCCCAAAAAAAAATGCACTAATCCATCAAAAACAAAAAAGAGAAGAAATAAAACAAAATGAATGAATGATGGATGGAAAATAGGACTAGGGAATCAAGCATTTCAAAAAAGCAAAAAAAGAAGAGGGAAAATAAAAAAAAAAAAGAGAAAAGGAAAATAGGCATCACAGAGCATTTCACCATAAAGAAAAAAAAGAAGAGAGGCATCAAGCAACAATATTATCAAAAATCAAAGGGAAAAGGGGGAAGGGTAATGAATACCTTCAATAGGAAAGAAAAACAAATACCGGAGGAGGATAAACGTCTTTTGATCCACACCCGCAACCCTCGGCAATAGAACTCAAGCCAATATCAAATGCCAAAACCCTAGGGGGGCTATCCCGAACTTGAGAGGGAAAGAGGAAGGAAGGAAGAATTTGAAAAGGGGGCCCCTTTTGCGCTCGGGCTCGGGCAGTTTTGTAACAGCCAAGTTTTTAGACGGGAGTATATAATATATACGCCCGACCATTTTCACGAGATTTTGGTCAGGCGTATATAATATATACGCCCGACTAGAAATGGTAGTTTTTTTAACTACCTGGCCATTTTCAATTTTGAGGCCCGACGGATCCCCTTGTATGCTACGGACCACGGCCCAGACCCCCCTTAGAGGCCCACGTATCATCGGGCAAGGGTGCACACATCCCCAAATGGCCCTTTGGGTTCCCTTCAATTGGCCGAAAGGGACCGTGCTACAATAAATGGATCTAGATCTGTAGGTGCCCACCTAATGCGCCCACAAAATAAAAAAAAAACGAAAAAAAAAAGAGAGAAGAAAGAAAATGCTGAAAGTGACACTAATTCTCAAAAGAGCGTTGCGATGACCATTTGCGCCACTCCGAGAACCGTGTTAAATCAATTCGGAATGATCGGGTCCACCCGAAAGTTCTCGAACCCCGTCTTACACAGGGACACCCCATGCCTGATCCGGTAGGCAAATAAACTTATCCATCACCGGTCACTCCTAGAAACACACACCTAGCCCCAGATCTTCCCCAGCAGAAGTCGAGGCCTGATCCGACAGGCAAACCAAGGACCCATCACCAGAATGCACACGTCCCTAAGGTGTATCAACATGGCAAGTTAATTCGCCTAAGGATACGTGCAGAAATAAAAGCAGTTTGAGCATGCTCAGAGTCTCAAACTGACATGAACAAGGGAGAAGAAGAAAAAAGAGAAGAAAAAAAAAAGAAAAAAGAGAAGAAATAACAACCTGTTGTTATATAGTAAAAATCCTGAGTAGGTTGACCCCACCTTCCAAGCATTCGCTCTGGTCATCCCCCTTCGGATCTATGTTGACCAAGAGTGCCCCCGACTTCAGACCATTCGAAAAGCCTATTGTCAGTTGAAACTGACCCGTCAAAAATTAAATTACAACCAACCAAACTATGTACAAACATACAGACCAAAGGGCTCATTCCCTTTTATTTCCTTTTACACAGGCTTAAAACCTATATAGGCACGGTGTCCCTGTTGAATGTATGCACTTGCGTCTGGGTATCCGCAGGACGGTCGTTTGTCCTCGTAAATTGTACCTTAGGGTCAAGGCTTCCGTTTGCACCTATTTTTACTGCTTATCGCCCCTGATGGGTGTCTGTCTGTGCATAGTTAGTAAGATGTGATTTCATTAGGGATGGAGGCTAGAATTGGCCATCTCTTTCGATGAATGTTTAGTTCTAGCCCGATCTTTTTTAGCTTTGTCTCAAGTTAAGGCACTCCGATTCATGTGGATCAGGAGCACCTCACCACTAGAACAAACACATCCCCAAGGTGTACCTATCCCCGGCAGAGCGCACGCACTCTTAAAGCATATCAACTGACATTTGATCCACTTAAAGAGTTGTACAAAAATAAAGTTGCCTGAGGTACTTGAGCTTTGCTTAGAGGTCACGGAACAAAAAATTTGGAAAAAGGAAACACAAAAAATTCACTCAAAAAATGGGCATGCATTCCCAAGAAGTGTTGCGACATCAATATTTGCTTCACTCGGGTAAAGTATGCTAAAATAACCTCGAGGTTGATGGGTTCGCCCAAAGACCCCGAGCCTTACCTAGGTAAGGGCACCCGTGGCCAATCCAGTGGAGCTATCAATATCCCACAGGATTGGACACATTGTTTAGGCCTTCGCTTTGCATGCTTCATATCAATTTCGAAGCATAGATCGATCATCCCGTTTCATGGAGCTGTCTGGTTCAGATTAATACTTAACATCACAAATCTATAATTTCCCTCAGGAAGTGGACGATATCTCAGCTAGCGGGCTTACACTTTCTGTGATCATCGCAGTTATGCCCAGTAATGTCGCAATGCGCTTGGGGACTGTTAGCACTGAGGTACGGACGATATCCCGAAATGAGAAGGCTTACGTACACCCACCATCACCATGGATGTTTGAGAATTGACTTGAACCAGGCGAACCCATCAAACACACCTTGGACCTCTTCGGATGTCTTTTGTCTTTGGCATCCGATCATTAGTGATCGAATACCAAAGAGGGGCATCTGTAGACAGCCAAATTCAGCCTAAGGCCCGATCAATCTATACTTCGAGAGAGATGTACCCCTGTACTTCCGATGGCACCCCTGAACCCTTAGGAATCCACCCAGACCTTTAAGAATCACCCTGAACCCTTTAGAACCATTCCCCAACCCATAGAGATCACCCCTAAAACCCTAGATTCCCTTCCCATACCTAACTTGGACCTTTCTGAGCAGTTGATGGGAGGAGAGCTATATAATTTCATACAGACTATTACCATGGATGAGAAATATACCATTGGAAAGAGGACTTCTCCAGCTTTCCAACAAGCTAAAGATCACCCAATTTGGAGTTGTGAGTCAAACGTTATGGCCGATTGAAGTTTCACATAAAATCATAAAACATTTGCTTAGGCGTGGATATTACATACACCCAGCCAATTTAGCCCCAGATTAGTCAGGCGTATATATTATATATGCCTGCCTATTTTAGGGGAAATTTGGCCGGGCGTATATAATATATACGCCCAGCATAGGTGGGACCCACCACGGGCTTCATCTTCCCAAAGCTCCCCTATTTTTTGTGAAAATCATTGTGCCTAAACTAGGCGTATATAATATATACGCCCAGCTTAGCTACAGTAACTGTCATCAGTTGCTTGAAATCCCTTTATCTGGTTTGACCTTTTGACCATCCCCTTGGTTGGGGTGGGTGTCTTGAGGTTGGTTGCACCCCCTTTGACCTTATTGGCAACCCTTAAGTCACCCATTGTCTCACCCCATCATCTGCCATTGAAACCAGTTTCCCAAAACCCCAGGACCTTGAAAACCTAGAAAACCTTAGATGGGGGATTACCTAATTGCTAAACCCATTAACTCTTAAGTAAGCCCCTAACCCATCCCTTCTCTATAAATAAAGAGGCCCCCCTCTTCCCAAAGGGTTGAAAATTTAGTTGAAAGGTTAGAGAGTGCTTAAGAGAGAACCCTAGTGAGAGAAAATGGCAATATTTTTCCAGAATTCCAGCATGCATATTTCATCTATTTCAGTCCATTTCCACCATTAGATCACTCCCTTGAGCTAAAGTCTAGCCTTTAGCCTTACCCTACACTTCCTATTTTATCGAATCCTAGTGTTAGAATCCATTTTCATACCGTTTAAGCCATCGGAAGCACGCCAAAGCAAAGATCTTCAACGGTGCAACAAGGGCCCGTGAGCACCGGCTCACCCCTCTCTTCCTCTACCTTCTCGGTGTCTCCTCCGTCCAAGGTTTTAAGCCGTTACGCCGCCAAAATTTTGGTTTGGCTCAAAGCTTTATAGGACCATATTGCTTCGGGCAAGGGAAAACTCTGCCCATTTATTTTTTATTTTGGCCATAGATAGAGACCGCTACGTGCAGGTCAGGTGCCTAAACCCTTCCCGATCGATAACCGAAGCCCCTACCCTAGAGCCTTTGGCAAAGACTGGTAAATCAGAGTCATATTTAGCACTCCGGTGCTCAAAATATTGATTTGAAGGTTTCCCGGGTCACCAAAAGCTCTGGGTGGTGACTCTACATTTTCATTAATAGCGAGCGCATCGCCGCGACGGGTTCGAGAGGATCCATGGTCGCACAATATGCTACTATTAATTTACACAATTTCTACGGATGAGTCGATAGTGTGACAGTTGCCCAAGTGCATATCAGACATACTCTGGGTCTTTTAGTGACATTGTGACCACTATTTCTTTTTATTGTAAGGTCACCATCGATTTCAGTCTCTGTCCATTAACCTTAAATGTACGATTATCTCTGGGATCCTCAATAGTGACAGCCCCATGGGAGAATGTTTCTATGACATTGTAGGGTCCATCCCAACGACTTCGTAGTTTTCCAGGGAATAGTTTTAACCTTGAATTGTATAACCAAACATGGTGGTCTGGCTCAAAATTCTTTCTCAAAATATGTTTATCATGAAATGCTTTAGTTTTGGCCTTATAAATTCGAGCATTTTGATAGGCATCATTTCGAATCTCCTATAACTCATTAAGTTCTAGTTTTTGTTGTTCACCGGATTTAGTCAGTTCAAAATTAAGTATTTTAATGGACCAGAAAGCTCTATGCTCTAATTCAACAAGTAAATGACAAGCCTTACCGTACATCAGTCGGAAAGGGGATATACCAATAGGGGTTTAGTAGGTTGTTCTATATGCCCATAGATCATCAGGTAGTCTTAGGGGCTAGTCCTTTCTATCAAGTCTAACAATTCTTTCTAATATTTTCTTTATTTCATGGTTTGAGACTTCTACTTGTCCAATGGTCTGGGAGTGATAGGGAGTTCCAATTTTATGTGTAACTCTATATTTCTTAAGTAAACTCTCAAAATATCGATTACAAAAATGGCTGTCACCGTCACTTATAATAGCCCGCGGGGTTCTAAACCGTGCAAATATGTTTTCCTTGATAAAAGAGACTACCACCTTATGATCATTAGTCCTTGTGGCTGATGCTTCAATCCATTTGGAGACGTAGTCAACGGCTATTAGGATATACATGTATCCATATGAAGGTGGAAATGGGCCCATAAAATCTATGCCCCATACATCAAAGGGTTTTGCCACCAAGATCGGGTGTAGGGGCATCTTGTTCCTTCGGGACATTGCTCCTGCTTTTTGGCATCGATCGCAGGCCTGATAGAAATTTTATGCATCATTAAATAATGATGGCTAATAAAATCCTAATTGCTGTACCTTGGCAGCCATTTTTTTCCGCTGAAGTGGCCCCCACAAGCATATGTGTGACAAAATCGTATGATATTGTGGGTGTCACTATCGGGCACACATTTATGGATTATTTAGTCTGAACATATTTTAAATAGGTCTGGGTCCTCCCAAATATAATATTTGACGTTAGCAAAAAAAAATTATTTGTGTTGATTAGACCAGTTTGGAGGGATCTTACATGTTGCCAAATAATTCACAATATTGGCATACCATGGAACTGTTACATAGATGGCGAAAAGTTGTTCGTCTGGAAGGTATCATGGAGAGGTTCTTTACTGATGACCTTAGGCACCTCAAGTCTGGACAGATAATCTGCCACGACATTTTCGACTCCTTTCTTATCTTTTATTTCGAAGTTAAACTCCTGCAAAAGTAGGATCCATCGAATTAGTCTTGGTTTGGCCTCCTTTTAGGTAACAAATATTTTAATGCAGAGTGGTCCGAAAAAATAATAGTTTTTTATCCCAATAGATACGGTCAGAATTTGTCTAATGCAAATATGACAGTGAGAAGTTATTTCTCAGTGGTTGTGTAGTTAACCTGAGCTTCAATCAGTGTACGACTCACGTAATAAATCACATGAGGAATCTTTGTTGATTTATTTTGTACAGACATAATTTTATTGTAAAAATGAATGATGAAAATAGGCAGAGAATAAAAGGTGAATGAAGATGGATCAAAGCACAAAGCACAACCTGCAAGAATCCAGAGCTGTTGTAATAAGTTTTAAAAGTAAGTAAGAGTTTATCCCACAGAGAGTAATGATCTAAAACCTAGTAGATCTCCAGATCTGCTACAAATCTAGCAATTCTAACCTAGTCTAGTCTAAGAAAATAGAGAAAGAAAGAGAGTTTTTTGGGTGTCACAACTAAACTAAATCTAAACTATAAAATATAAATAAAAGATAGATTTAAAGGAGGATGAAGGTTAATGAAGAAATAAAATATAAAATGGGGAGAAGTAGACAATTAGGGGCTAGTTTTTTTATTGCAAAACAGATCAAGAAATGGATCAGCAGCTGTCCTTCACTTGGCTACAAGCACAAGTGCAAAGTAGAAGAATCCAACCTAAACCAAAGACTTGAACCGGTCTTAAGGCTATGATTTGTCCACTTGAATGGTCACAGATCATTCTATAGATTTTATCTTATGCAAAGGCTCAAGCTAAAATAAGAAAAACATTACAGACACTATATTTGTAAGGCTACAAGCTCATGCATCCATAGGAGCAAACAATCCATCAGATCTAGTGAAAGCCACAAGAAATTATAGATTGAATGGGGATCTAAACTCAGCTGGTCATTGCTATAAAGAAACAATGACCTAGCTAACAAGTCTGCAATCTCTTTAATACTCTAGATCTCTTCACTGAAAACAGATTTGAAAATCAGAGCAAGAACCGGATATGCTATAATCTTTCACTTGGCTACAAGCACAAGTGTAAAGAGGAAGAATCCAACTCCATCCTCAGATCTAGATTAGTCCTAAGGCTATGATCTGTCCACTTGAATGGTCACAGATCATCCTATAGATTTACTCCAGTCATGGGGATGAAGAATGGAACATGAAAATTATTGCAGGCACTATGGTTGCAAGGCTACAAGCTCAGGCAACCATAGGTGCATCAGATCTTTAAAAATCTAAATCAATTGATTAAGAAAATTATAGATCTAATGGAACTTTAAAAACATCATTTCATTGATTCACAAATACTTACAATGATCTGCCTCAAGCCTACAGTCTGTGCAAGAATTCGAAACTCTTCACAATGAATTTACAGATCTATTACAATTCGAATTAGCCTTTGAGTACTACAAAGATCTAATCCAACAGGCTGGATTAGGGAAAGAAGGGGGAAAAGAAAAAGGAAAAAAAACCTAAAACTAAACCTAAATTGAGCTAAGGAGCTAGCTTCCTTGCTACCAAACCTCAAAACTCAGTTTGGTATTTATACATATGCATCAATCCCTGTGCTTTATTTCTGACCAATCAGAGAATAGGATTTTATTTGGTTTATGCTAATCCAAGTGATTAGTATTTTGGCCAATTAGAGAGAAGAAACCAGTTCTGTTATATTCTGCTGAGGTGGCTTTATTGCAGCCAAGGGAAGCTTCCATTCACTTATGAATCAGTTCACATGTGGACAACTGTCACATGTGACTGATTAAATTCTCAAATATGCCCCCACCGATCATTGATAATGGCTGAAATCAGTTAGAACCTGATGGAACTCGAGTTGGACAAGCTGAAGTGCATTTGGAGCTTCTGCACTAATGATTTGAAGAACTCGAGTGGATGGTGGCTGAAGTCTGGAGGTGCTCGACAAGATGGCTGCATGAAAGCATAGGCTGAAGACACCTCAAGAGGATGGCGGCTAAAGACATTGAATTGCTCAAGTGTATGGCTGAAAACTGAAGGTCTTCAAGTAGTTGAAAGCTGTCCTCAAGTGGATAAAATGCTGGAAGTATAGGCTGCTCGAGAGGTTCTATGTATGCTTCAGCAATCCATTCGAGAGGTTGAAAAAACCACTCGACAGGTTACTCTCTTCAGCATTGAACCCTTCGACAGGTTTGGCTTCAGCTATTGTGATTTACACGAGAGGATGGGGTGGATTTCTGAAGCCATCTCGAGAGGATGGAGACTACAGCTCGACAGGTTGGTGCTTTGATGAACTCAACTCTACAGGTTGAAGTGCAGGCTTCAGCAATCTGTTCGAGAGGTTCATAGAACCGTTCGACAGGTTCAGCTTTAAGCTCTAGTAGAACTCGACAGGTTGGAGATGTGTAATCAGCTCGAGAGGTTGAAAGTTGAAGTGCTCGACAGGTTGAATATGGCTACTGCTTGACAGGTTCAAACCTTGCATCTCTTACACCACTCGACAGGTTCAGCTCTTGAATCTCTTACACCACTCGTGAGGTTGGAAAAGGACCTGAACTGCTCAAGTCCTTCACTTGGGGCTTCAGCAAACCACTCGAGTGGATAACCTTTACACATGCACAGCTCGAGTTGATTAATGTGGTGGCTGCTACAGCTCGATAGGTCCAGGAATATGTTGTTGCCCTACTCAACAACTTCGTTCTCCATTAATTGCAGCTGCTCATGAGTGCACATCACAACAATAGCAGTAGTTTGAGAGGCTAAATTAACAGCTGCTTCACAGCAGCACTGCTGCTCCAGCTATGTAGCTTGAAGGTGCTTGGAGCTTTCATGTGTGCAGCTGGTGTTTATGGTGAACCACATGGCTGTGTGCAACTGCTCCCATGTATTGCTGTTGCTGCTGGTGTTCTAATGTGCAGCCATTTAATGAGCACACAGCTGAAGCTTGTTGCTGCTGATGCTAGGGCTGCTCAAATATACTTCTGCCTATTCAAGTGTAAGTTGTTGAAGTTGTTTTGCTCAAGTTTCTCACAGCTGAAGCACTTTTATCATGTCTATATTTGCTTGAGTGTGCAGCTATAGTTCTTTAACCTTCTAATCTGCTTGAATCCACACTATTGCAGCTCTTGTGTTCTATTGTGCAACTGTCTAGTGTGCAAGTGAATGTTGGGCTGCTTGAGTAAATGAATACCCCAGCTCCTCTTGTGTGCAGCTGTTTAAGGTGTTCAGTGATTTCTCACTGCTACAACTCTTCATTGTATTCTGAACTACACTTCCAAGAACTTCATCTGCTCAAGTTCCATCTATTGTATACTTCTGAAGGTATTGCCTTAAAGGCTCTGTATTCTAATCAATAGCAGCTATCTTTCTAGCTATGGGCCCCACTTATCTCAGCTTTTAATTAATCGATCTAAGTCCTCCTTTTGGCACTTATTACATGAAAAACTACACTATGTTGTATATTATTCCTAGCTATAAAACAATATTTAAAAACAGATATTAAGCACTCTAAGTCTAAAAAAAGTCAGGTTTAAGGGGTAGAAAGTGGTCATTAAATCAGTGACTAACAATCTTATCCTACCGTTGTCCTAAGACTGCACCTATCGCGTAGTCGGAAGCATCACACATTACTTCGAAAGGTAAGGAATAGTCAGGAGATTGAATGATTGGTGCAGATGAGAGGAGGGCTTTTAGTTTATTGAACGCATCAAGACAGACATCGTCAAAGTTTAAAAGTACATCTTTTGCTAATAGGTGACATCGAGGTCTCGAGATTTTTGAAAAGTCCTTTATAAAGTGACGATAGAAGCCAGCATGACCAAGGAAAGATCGAATCTGTCGCACCAAGGCTAGTGGCAATAGATTAGCCATCATGTTGATTTTGGGCTTGTCAACTTCTATTCCTCTTTTGGAGATAATATGTCCCAAGACAATGCCTTCTTGCACCATAAAATGGCTCTTCTCCCAGCCTAGAACCAGATTGGTCTCTTCACATCTTTCTAGAACAAGAGCCAGGTGATAGGAGTCAAAAGTTTGGCCAAATATAAAAAAATCATCCATAAATACTTCTAGAAACCTATCTATCATATCAAAAAAGATGGCCATCATGCATCTTTGGAAAGTTGCTGGTGCATTGCATAACCCAAAGGGCATGTGGCAATATGCAAACATTTCAAACGGACAAGTGAAAGTGGTTTTCTCCTGATCCTCCGAATACACTAGTACTTGGTTGTGCCCTGAATATCCATCAAGAAAGCAAAAATATTCTTGACCCCTGATGTAACATCCCCAAAATTTGAGTGTTGAACAGTGACCTTGAGATGTGTGCCCAATCGGTCATAGGTTTGACCAAGTGAAGGTCAACACGATGACTATGAATAAATTAAGTATGGGGTGAACGAACACGCGTGCACGGTATTAGAGCTAGTTTAGAGACCACATACACGGGTCATGGGTGTATGTGCCTAACACCGAGGCAAGAAAGAGTTAAAAGGGTTTAATAGCTTAGGAGAAGTTATTTCTCCTTGTTTTAGTTGGTGAGAAGCTAAGAAGAGAGAGAGAGGGAGGATAGGAAGGAGTAAATGCAAAAAGGGAGAGTAATGCGATTCGAATATAAGACAGGATTGAGCAATAAATACTGGATTCGACGCGTTGGGAGCTGTTGGAGTCTAAGCTAGGAGCCCTACCCTTTGAGCCAACCATGGTGTCAATCAAGAGATTGATTTAAGGTGAGCTCTTGTTTGATTCCGAATGTACATGTGTTGTGCATTAAAGTCTTGTTTAAATGATAAATTGATGAATGGGAAATGAAGGAAAAAATGATAAGGAAAAGATTGGAAGAAAGACTCGAAAAAGGGCTGAGTTTCTGACCAAATCGATTAATCGATTTTGGTCTGGAAGTTATCAGGGCAGAATGGCCCGAAACCGATTGATCAATTTTAAAATCGATCAATCGATTTTTGAATTCGATTAATCGAATTAAAATCGATTAATCATCTGAGCACCTCCAGTGACTGGAAAATCATAGCTTGAGAAAATCGATTGATCGATTTTGGAAATCGATCAATCGACTTTGGTAATTCGATTAATCGATTTAGATTCGATTAATTGATTTGAGATTTCGATTAATCAATTTTGGGAGATCGATTGATCAATTTTGACAGTTTTTATTGGCTTTTGAATTAGACTATGAGGTTCAGGGAGGGTCTTATACCTTCTTTAATGCATCGTTATTGATGCCTTTCTTGTGCTATGGTGTACCATAGGTGGTACGAGCAAACACAAGCATGTTGAGTCGCGTGGACCTTGATGCTTAGTGATTCAAATGCGTGAGGTAGGGAACACCTTGAACATGTATTTTAATTTTCAAAAGCATGTATGTAGAGTGATTCAAATGAATATTTATGCATCAAAATGTGATTTCTAAGAGAGTGTGTGTGTGAATACAAAATGAACTCGTAAAGTCTCCAAGGGACGTGAAATTGTGATAATGAGCATCTAAGTGATGCGTTGAGCCAGTGGCATCCCAGGGATGCAAATGAAATCTATCAGTAAAGTAAAACAAAAGTTGATAAGGCCTAATATACTAAAATTAGCACGATCACATGGTGAATAACTATATGTAGTGCATTTGATATTTAAGATTTGAACAGAATACCCCACAAACCTAGCGGGATACCCATGACTGACTCGACAGGATATCCGTGACCGATACGACGGCCAATCCGTACACCAGTTTGACATCCAAGGGATGTGTGTATGAGACTCGAAACCCCGTCGCCTATGAGAAAGGGACCTGGGTAGTATTCAAGAAAGAAATTGATATGAAAACTGTCTATTTAGAAGACAATAGAGGGTATTCCATCGGGAGCCCGACTCTATAGTAAGTTGGGGAATATTTAAGTTAAGATTTAAGTGATTAGGCTGAATCAGTATCTAATACCAGTAAGTTGAGAAAGAACAAACCTATGTAAAGTAACAATTGCATCTAGTACATCTTTCAGTTATTTAAATTATTTTCTCAGTAATTTCGTCTGATAAATAATGCATTCAAATTATTTAGAATATATGTGAGAGCTTGACTTATATATTTACTTATTGTTTTCCTATTGAGTTAGGATGTAGCTCACCACTTGAGACTATCCGTTGCAGGTCCATTGCTTGCGGCTGCTGAGGCTTAGGGAGACATAGATCGGGGGATTCGGATTACGTGCCCGAGGAAGAATTGGAGCCTCCTCCTGAGGATTTCTTCTTGAGGACCCACTCGTACTTTGAGAGAGTGATTTTGAGAGTTTTTTGTACGACTTGGTATGTCAAACCTTATTCTGAGAAAAATGTAATTAAATAATATATTCTTTTGGCGAACCATCTGGGGTGATCCTGCTTATCACTGATGGTTCAGGTCGATTCTTCTGTTCATGCGTTGGCATGGAAGTAGAACTATCCATTGAGCTTTTGGTTTTAGAATAGCAGATCTTTATTGTATACTTATTGCAGTTCATATTTTGTACTTGATTTGTTGTTGCTTGGCTATACCAATGTTCCGT
The DNA here is from genome assembly GCA_021018995.1 of Chloranthus sessilifolius. Taxonomy (NCBI): domain Eukaryota; kingdom Viridiplantae; phylum Streptophyta; class Magnoliopsida; order Chloranthales; family Chloranthaceae; genus Chloranthus; species Chloranthus sessilifolius. The sequence continues at coordinate 24,988,313 of CM037595.1, forward strand.
ACGAACTTCAGGGGCACAGCCTAGAGGGTCATGCTGATGGCATGGGTTTTGGGGTGTCGAAATTCGTGCTGTCGCAGTTGGTATCAGAGCCTTTTCATTTAGAAATTCTGACAATCATTATTTTTATCAGAGCATAGGGACTCCTGTTAACGAAACTTTAGTTTCACGTGCAGACCGTTATGTCTTCTAGGGGAAGAGGCCAACCCAGGGGCGGTCATAATGGAAATTTATGTAGCAGAGATGATTTCATCTCATCTACAAACAGAGTACCTATGGGACATGGAGAAGTTCCCGAGGGTAGTGGTCCAGAAAACCGAGATCAGGCAGAGAATCAGGGTCGAGATCAAAGGGAACAAGAAAGAATCAAAGAAAGAAATGAGGAGAGAGAAGAGCATCAGAGGATGATGCACACCATTGAAATCATGGCAACAGCCATGGCTCAACAAGCAGCATCTCTGGCAGCTCAAAATGCCAGTGATCAGCATCAGCCACCTACGCCTCCAGTAGGTCCTACACTGTCAGTGGCTTCTGCATTTACGGAGTTTAGGAGGATGTGACCTCCTAGTTTTTCAGGACAAGCGGAGCCGATGGCTACGAGAATTGGCTGAGCGAGATGGAAAAAGTTTTAAACATGCTTACGTGCACGGAAGATGAAAGTGTCCGTTGGGCAACTTACATGCTAGATGGGGAGGCAGGGCCTTGGTGGAAGTCCGCTTCTAGGACTAGGGCTCAGGAGACCCCAGGATTGCCCTTGACGTGGGATGAGTTTGTAGAAGAGTTCAACAAACAGTATTTTCCCAAAGTGGTGAGAAATCAGATGGAGATATAATTTTTGCAACTCTTACAAGAATGAATGACAGTAAGGGAGTATGGAGTGGAGTTCATGAGGCTTGCTCGCTTCGCTCCTGATTATGTGGTTACTGATGTGATGAGAGCAAAGAGGTTTCAACAAGGCTTGAGACCAGACATTAGAGGAGTGGAAACATTTCAGTTAAAGACCTATGGGGAGGTCATGAGTAAAGCTCTAGTCGTTGAAGAAGAAAATAATGATCGATATCGTCGAAGGGAACAACAGGGGGGAGAGGAAATGTAGATCAAGGCAGAATTGGGAACCATAAGCCGGTAAACAAAAATCCGAGATCCGTAGTGACTAGTCAGAGGCAACCGTTCCAAGCAGGGTATGGGAGACCAGCGTAGCAGACAAACTATAAGAGATTTCCAATGCTTGCGTCGGGGAGGCTGATGAGATATGAGAGCCCTGCTGTCACCACTGGAGTAGCAGTTATACAGGGTTTCTCATGAGCTACTTCTTCCACACCTAGGGAGACTTGTGCCAAGTGTGGCAAGTCTCACAAGACGGCGGACTGCAGGCAAGGAATACGAGGTTGCTATAAATGCAGAAAGGTGGGTCACGTAAAGATAAGACAACTTCTGTTTCAATGCCACGACCGATACAAGCAGGAAGTAGGTAGTACAAGGAAGAGCCTACGCAGTCACTGCATAGGAAACACATAATACAAATGATGAGATCCAAGGTGAAATTTTCTTTTATATAAAGACTTTCAATTCTTAAAAGTTTTAGATGGAGAAGGTGCATTCATAAAGGAAGTAGAATTGACTAAATCATTTCCATGAATATTAATGTATATAGTGTGCTATGTATATAGATATCTGTACTGTATAGGTACTTTAGAAGTGTTGATAGACCTGGAGTCTACCCACTCATTTATTACTCCTCGCTTTGCTAAGAAGATGAAGATGCAATCGGAGAATTTAGATTTTGTCTTAACGGTATCTATTCTGACTGAAAAGTCAGTCGATGCAAAAAGGGTTTGCAAATCGGTGATCATAAACATCATGGATGGAGACGGCTTTGAACTACCAGCAAATTTAATTTTGCTAGACATGCAAGGATTCAACGTGATCCTTGGCATGGATTGGTTGTCATAGCACTACGCGACGGTAGATTGCAAGAACAAAGTCATCATCTTTAGACTCAATACAAGGAGATCGTTTCGATTTCGAGGAGAGAGATCAACGCATATGCCACTTATCTCTACAGTCAGGGCCGAGCACTTGATCAGAAAAGTTGCAATAGTTATTTGGCATTCTTGAAGGAGGATAAGGAAGTGAAAAATATTATCTCTGAGATAGTAGTAGTGCGAGAGTTTGAGGACGTATTTCTGAAGGAATTACCAGGATTACCTCCAGATAGAGAAGTGGAGTTCGCCATCGACTTAGTACCGGGAACAGAGCCTGTTTCGAAAGCACCCTATAGGATGGCTCCTGCTGAGTTGAAGGAGTTGATAGAGTAGTTACAAGAGCTAATGGACAAAGGGTTTGTAAGATCGAGCGTGTCTCCATGGAGAGCACCGGTCTTGTTTGTAAAGAAGAAGGATGGGTCAATGCGACTGTGCATTGACTATCGTCAATTGAACAAACTCACCATAAAGAACTGATACCCTTTGCCTAGGATAGACGACTTATTCGATCAGCTGCAAGGAGCGAGATATTTTTCCAAGATCGATCTGAGATCTGGATACCATCAGTTGAGAGTCAAGGCAGAGGACATTCAGAAGACTGCATTTAGGATACGGTATGGGCACTATGAGTTCTTGGTGATGCCGTTTGGGTTGACGAACCCCCCGACATTGTTTATGGATTTGATGAATCGAGTGTTTAAACCACACCTGGACTCCTGCGTCGTAGTATTCATTGATGATATCCTAATATACTCCAAATCAAAAGCGGAACATGAACAGTTGAGGATTGCTCTACAAACTTTGTGTGAACACCAACTGTATGCCAAGTTCAGTAAATGCGAGTTTTGGTTGGAGGAAGTTAGCTTTTTTTGGACATGTCGTCTCAAAGCATGGTGTCACGGTAGATCCAGCTAAGATTGAAGTAGTGGTAAATTGGGAGCAACCAAAGACCGTGACCGACGTCCGTAGTTTCTTTAGACTAGCGGGTTATTAGCGGCGTTTCATTGAGGGGTTTTCAATAATATCAGGACGTCTCACGAGACTTACATAGAAGGATGCAAGATTCGAGTGGAGTGAAGAGTGAGAGAAGAGTTTTCAAGAACTCAAGAAGAGATTCACTTCAGCTCCAGTACAAGCGATTCCTTAGGGCAGTGGAGGGTTCATGGTCTACAGTGATGATTCGTATAATGGTTTGGGTTGTGTGCTCAGCCAACATAAAAAAGTGATAGCTTATGGGTCAAGACAGTTGAAAGAGCATGAAAAGAACTACCCGACAGATGACCTGGAACTAGCAGCGGTCATATTTGCGTTAAAGATTTGGCGACGTTATTTGTACGGTGGGACCTTTGAGATATTCACCACCCATAAGAGCCTTAGATACTTATTTACACATAAAGAGCTGAATATGAGACAACACAGATGGATGGAGTTCCTCAAGGACTACGACTGTTTCATATAGTACCATCCAGGCAAGGCTAATGTAGTAGCCGATGTCTTGAGTCGGAAGGGTTCAACTCAGTTGGCTAGTTGATTTTGGGTATGCACCGATGGAAATTATTTGAAGATCTTTCACTATATGATGTAAATATCGAGGTGCAAGCTGTAGGAGCCTTCTTGGCTAACATATCAGTGAGACCAATGATATTTGAGCATATTCACGAGCTATAGATGAAAGACCCGACGCTAACCAAGATTCATTAAGATGTAGTTGAAGGCATCAAACCTGAGTTCTTAGTGAAAGAAGATGGTTCTTTATTGTTCAAGGGCCGTCTTTGTATTTCAGACAATGCCGATCTACGACGAACTATCCTTGATGAGGTTCACAAGTTAAATTACGCAATCCACCCTGGTAGCACAAAAATGTATCAAGATTTGAAAAAGAATTACTGGTGGAGAGGTTTGAAGCAAGACGTGGCTGAGTACGTGTTACAGTGTTTGACGTGTCAGTAAGTGAAGGTCGATCATAGACACCCTGCAGGGTTATTGCAGCCTTTATCCATACCAGAGTGGAAGTGGGAATCGATCTCTATGGTCTTCATCATGGGATTACCGCGTACTGCAAAGAGATACAATGCCATTTGGATAGCCGTAGACCAATTGACCAAGTTAGCATACTTCTTGTCTTACAACACGATATACACGGTGGGAAGACTTGCGGAGTTGTATATGAAAGAGATCGTGCGCCTACACGGGATTCCAAGTAGTATCATTTTCGATCGTGACCCGTTATATACATCAATGTTCTGAAAGAAATTTCAAGAAGGATGGGAACGCGACTAGACTTCAGTTCAGTTTTCCATTCGCAAATTGATGGGCAAACAGAGCGAGTGAACCAAGTGATAGAGGACATGCTCAGAGTGTGTATGCTCGAATTGCAAGGATCATGGGATCAACACCTACCGTTGATTGAATTCACCTACAACAACAGTTTCCAAGTGAGCATTGGCATGGCACCATATGAAGCTCTTTATGGAAGGCAATGTAGATCGCCTATCAACTGGGATGAAATCGGTGAAAAGTTTGTTTTGAGGCCGGAGCTACTTCAAGATAACGCCACCATTATCCATATGATCAGAGAAAGACTTAGGTCAGCTCAGAGCAGACAGAAAATCTATGCCTATATCAAGAGGACGAGTGTAGACTACAAGGTGGGTGAACACGTGCTTGTAAAAGTGTCACCGATGAAAGGCGTGATGAGATTCGGAAAGCGAGACAAGTTGAGTCCCTGCTATCTTGGACCCTTCGAGGTTTTGGGTCAAGTTGCTTACCGCATTGGATTGCCACCGTTATTCGATCGGGTACATAACGTCTTCCACGTATCTATGCTCAGGAAGTATATGAATGATCATTCCCACATCTTGGGAGGTCAACCTTTGGAAATGCATGAGGATATAAGCATGATAGAAGAACCGGCGGAGATACTGGATCGAAAAGAACAAGTGTTGCGCATGAAAGTGATTCCATTAGTACTTGTTCGATGGAAAAATCATCCGATCAAAGAAGCTACGTGGGAAAGAGAGGCCGACGTAAGAGAGCAATAACCAGATTTGTTTGCAGCAAGTTGAGAGTTTAATTATATCATCGCAAACGTGTTTGTAAATCTCAACCGATTCTGTAATCAAACGTTGAGCATTTGGCCAACCTATTAAGGGGAAAAAAGTGTGAATACAAACCGTGCCGTGATGCGATGACGAACGCATGGCTACCATTCATTATGTCACCCAATGGCTAATGAAGACATGCTTCACAAAGCCAATGACCAACTGGTCAAGAACTACCAAGAAAATGAAGGAAAAAAATAAAGTATCAAAATTTTTGGGAAATCTGTCAAAACCGATTAATCGATTAATCGATTTTGGAAATTGATCAATCAATTTTGGTGGATTAAACGACTAGCACACGCCAGTAGATGACAAACCTGGAAATTAAATAACAGCAAAATTTGATTAATCGATTTTGAAAATTGATTAATCAATTTTTAAAATCGATCAATCGATTTTGCGCGGCTGAGTTTAAGTTATGAAAATTGATTAATCGATTTTTAAAATCGATCAATCAATTTTTCCCTATATATAATAGATTTGGGGTTTCTGGTTCCCATTCAAAAATCAGTTTGGATTTTTGTTTGGGCGCCACTTTCTCTCCTTCCTTTGGCAACTATACCAGCTAGGGTTTTAGACTTTTTGGTTCGATTGTGGATCGAAATCCTCAGCAAATCGGATCTAGCGCCTCAGGTAAACCCTAGATTCGAATTTCTTTTTAAATTAGGCCATCACAGCCCTAAGTTTTAAATTTTTTTGATTAAAATGCCGCCTAGAACCCGATTGACTACGAAGCAATCGGCTTCCAAATTTCTGGTTTGGTGTAAGAACGCCGCACCGCCACCACCATCACCATCACCTCCATCATCACCACCTTTTTCATTAGATTTTGAATCTGATTCGACGAGCGTGTCTTCACGCGAGTCATTGCTAATACCCTAACCACCACCCGAAAATTTGCCCCAACCAAATGAGTGGTGGGCGGCAAAAGAGTTCGAAGATGAGTACATCATCGACGAAGTTCTATTTACCGACCCAAATGTCGAGGGCTAGACCCAATGGGCCCGGCAATACCTTCAAAATGCGGGTCTCAAAAATATTTGAACCCATTGCATGGGTACTTTTATCCTCGACTCATATGCCTATTTTACCATAACCTAAAGGCGGGCCGGGTTGACAACACCGTTACGACTGAGATCGACGGTCGTAGTTACATGTTCACCCGCCATGTTCATGGATCACTATAATGTTACCTAGATTTTGTGTCCGAGACCACCCCTTTCCCACCATTTGCCGAGGAGGTCAAATTTGAGGAAATTATGACCGAAATGACTAGGGGGAACAAAGGATCGGGAAAGTCTATAAGGAGGGTGGACCTACCTCCTTATATGTGGATGCTTGATTCTATAATCAAGTGTAATTTATACTCCATGCGTCACGACACTGAGAGAGTAGAGTTGGTCCAACAAGCCCTTTACGCGGCATACCGTAGGCGTTGGTTCGACGCTACCAAGCTCGTCATTGAGGGGATGATCTATATAAAGGGAAAAATGATGAAAGGGCCTTTGAGACCCAAGGAGAAGATGCCCTACGCTTGGCTTATATCAAGCATGTTGGAATGCTACTCTAGCGCCCCAGAGTATGCTATTTCACCTGTTGATAGGAAGGCTATGAACCACATGAAGCATTACTCCATCGCTTCGTGGGGCTGTAGCTATAGGTTGTTGAAGAAGGCCCTACCAGTAGAGGGACTAGCACCACCCCCACCCCCACCACCACATCAGGACCCACCAACAGAGGGGGAGCACCCCATGACCCAGTTCTACCTGAGGAGCAGCCTTTGGTGCCACCTCATCCGCCTTCACAGTGAGCAGCTATTACACCTATGTCATCCTATCACCGATGAGCGACTCGCCCCACCCCCACTATCAACGACATGTTGGCCCGGATGGAGGCCAACAACCAACAAATGAACCACAAGCTGGACTTTAACGAGGCCTTGCTCTATCAAATGATGCAGTTCATGTACCCTATTGATTACCTACAGCGCATCGCGACGACGCGGACAAGGACTCCTGATGCATCGGGCTCCGGTACGCGTGCAGATGATAGTACGGATCAGCCAGCACCGGACCAGCCAGCAGAGGGGATGGGGTGAGCTTGTGATGATGACATCCCTTTTTGGTTGTGATTACTTTTTGGGGCTCTGTTGTAAATTTTTATTTCAAATTGTAAATTTTGTTGGAAAAATTCCATGTATCCGACTATCTTGGCATGACTGCCATTATATCAGGGATTATATTGTTTCTATCGTAAGTGAATCAAAGTTAAAATTGTTAATTTCCTTCAATTGTGCTTCTTTTAGTTTACATCGTTAGCTATGAAATTCGTTTCGCACAGGATGGGTACTTTAGTATAGCTTGTGACTACGTGTGTCTGTGTGTGTGGGGGGAACTCCATCGACACACCTTCGGGTTTATTTTTGAGGACAAAAATTCCCATGGTGGGGAGAATGTAACATCCCCAAAATTTGAGTGTTGAACAGTGACCTCGAGATGTGTGCCCGATCGGTCATAGGTTTGACCAAGTGAAGGTCAACATGATGACTATGAATAAATTAAGTATGGGGTGAACGAACACGTGTGCACGGTGTTAGAGCTAGTTTAGAGACCACATACATGGGTGTATGTGCCTAACACCGAGGCAAGAAAGAGTTAAAAGGGTTTAATAACTTAGGAGAAGTTATTTCTCCTTATTTTAGTTGGTGAGAAGTTAAGAAGAGAGAGAGAGGGAGGATAGGAAGGAGTAAATGAAAAAAGGGAGAGTAATGCGATTCAAATATAAGACGGGATTGAGCAATAAATACTGGATTCAACGCGTTGGGAGCTGTTGGAGTCTAAGCTAGGAGCCCTAGCCTTTGAGCCAACCATGGTGTCAATCAAGAGATTGATTTAAGGTGAGCTCTTGTTTGATTACGAATGTATATGTGTTGTGCATTAAATTCTTGTTTAAATGATAAATTGATGAATGGGAAATGAAGGAAAAATGATAAGGAAAAGATTGGAAGAAAGACCCGAAAAAGGGCTGAGTTTCTGACCAAATTGATTAATCGATTTTAGTCTGGAAGTTATCTGGGCAGAATGGCCCGAAACCAATTGATCGATTTGAAAATTGATCAATCGATTTTTGAATTCGATTAATCGAATTAAAATCGATTAATCGTCTGAGCACCTCCAGTGATTGGAAAATCATAGCTTGAGAAAATCGATTGATCGATTTTGGAAATCGATCAATCGATTTTGGTAATTCGATTAATCGATTTGGATTCGATTAATCGATTTTGGGAGGTTGATTAATCGATTTTGACAGTTTTTATTAGCTTTTGAATTGGACTTTGAGGTTTAAGGAGGGTCTTATACCTTCTTTAATGCATCCTTATTGATGCCTTGCTTGTGCTATGGTGTACCATAGGTGGTACGAGCAAACGCAAACATGTTGAGTCGCGTGGACCTTGATGCTTAGTGATTCGAATGCGTGAGGTAGGGAACACCTTGAACATGTATTTTAATTTTCAAAAGTATATATGTAGAGTAATTCAAATGAATATTTATGCATCAAAATGTGATTTCTAAGAGAGTGTGTGTGTGCGAATACTAAATGAACTCGTAAGATCCCCAGGAGACGTGAAATTGTGATAATGAGCATCGAAGTGATGCGTTGAGCCAGTGGCATCCCAAGGATGCAGATGAAATCTGTCAATAAAGTAAAAAAAAAGTTGATAAGGCCTAATATACTAAAATTAGCACGATCACACGGTGAATAACTATATGTAGTGCACTTGATATTTAAGGTTTGAACAGAATACTCCACCAATGTGGCGGGATACCCACGACTGACTCGGTAGGATATCCATGACCGATACGGCGTCCAATCCGTACACCAATTTGACATCCTAGGGATGTGTGTCTGAGACTAGAAACCTCGTCGCCTATGAGAAAGGGACTTGGGTAGTATTGAAGAAAGAAACATATATGAAAATTGTCTATTTAGACGACGATTGAGTGTATTCCATCGGGCACCCGACTCTATAGTAGTTGGGGAATATTTAAGTTAAGAATTAAGTGATTAGGCCAAATCAGTATCTAATACCAGCAAGTTCAAAAAGTACAAACCCATGTAAAGTAACAGTTGCATCTAGTACATCATTTAGCTATTTCAATTATTTTCTCAGTAATTCCGTCTGATAAATCATGCTTTTAAATTGTTTAAATATATGTGAGAGCTTGACTTATATGTTCACTTGCTGTTTCCCTATTGAGCTAGGATGTAGCTCACCCTTAAGACTATATGTCGCAGGTCCATTTCTTGTGGCTGCTGAGGCTTTGGGAGACGTAGATCCGAGGGATTTGGATTACGTGCCTGAGAAAGAATTGGAGCCTCCTCCTAAGAACTTCTTCTAAAGGACCCGCTCGTACTTTGAGAGAGTGATTTTAAGAGTTTTCTGTACGGCTTAGTATGTCAAGCCTTATTTTGAGAAAAATGTAATTAAATGATATATTCTTTTGGCGAACCATCTGGAGTGATCCTGCTTATCACTGATGGTTCGGATCGGTTCTTCTGTTCATGCGTTGGCATGGAAGTAGAACTGTCCATTGAGCTTTTGGTTTTAGAATAACTGATCTTTATTGTATACTTGTTGCAGTTCATATGTTGTACTTGATTTGTTGTCGCTTGGTTATACCAATGTTCCATACGGACTTTAGTGGCACGGCCTAGAGGGTCATGCTGATGGCACAGGTTTCGGGGTGCTGAAATCTGGGCTATCGCACATGATTTTTTTTAAAATTTGGTCTATGAAGGGCAATGGGAAGTGATCCTTGCGTGTCATGGAATTCAATTTCCAGTAGTCAATACATACACGCCACCCTGTGATTTCGTGTAATGGTATTAGCTCACTGGATGTATTTTCTTTTATAGTAATCCCGAATTTCTTTGGGGCTACTTTAATGGGACTCACCCATTGGCTGTCGGAAATCGGATAGATAAGACCTGCATCTAATAATTTTACTATTTCTTTTTGTACTACTTCCCTCATGTTGGGGTTTATCATCGTTGACTTTCACGTGAGGTTTTGGCATTGTCCTCCAAATGAATCCAGTTCATACAAATCGATGGATCAAACGCTTTAAGGTCGGCGACAGTCCACCCTATTGGACGTTTATGTTTTATAAGTATGGTCAATAGTGTATTCTCTTGTACCTTTGTGCAATCGATGGATTTTTGACGATCCTGTCGTGACGATGAGCTCTCTATGAAAAATATAGACTCGCCACCCGGAGCTTTTGGTGTCCCGGGAAACCTAGATTAATTTTATAAGCATCGAAGTGTCACAAATATAACTCTGAATCCGGTCTACACCAAAGGCTCTTGGGTAGGAGTTTCGGTTATCGATTGGGAAGGTGTTAGGCACTCAATCAACCCGCTAAATGCGGTCTCTACTTATGGCCAAAACAAGAATAATAAAAAAGAAATGAAAAAGGCTTTCTCTTGCCCGAAGGGCCTTAAAATCCTATTTATGCCCCTCTGTTCCTACAAAAAATTCGGCGGCGTAATGGCACAAATGGGAGGATAGAGGAATAACCGAGAAGGTAGAGGAATAGAGGGGAGGGCCAGAGCTCTTGGGCCCTTGTTGCATCATTGTGGAGCCTTGCGTTGGCTTGCTTCAGCGAGCTTTTAAAGGCTTGTATGGTGAGAAATGAGCTTCTAACTCCTAGGGCTTGATAGCTAAGACGTAGAGAGAGAAGGCTAGGGGGTAGCACACACCTAACCTAGAGCTTTTGGATGAAAGGCTAAGGTTTTTAGAAGTTTTAAGGTTCTAAAATTTGTATGAGAATGGTGCACTAGAGGTGAGAAAGAAGGGATTCCTTAATCTCTTAATTTACAAATTTTTTCAAGCCTTTGTAAAGGGAGGGGTGTCTCTCTATTTATAGGAAAAAGAGAGGTTAGGAGGGTGTTTAGAGGCTAACTTTGATTAGCAATTAGGTAATCTAGCAATTTGGAGCCTTGAAATGTGTGAAGTGATCCTCCAATGGTGGATGATAGGGTGGGGCTTTAAACAACTTAAGGGGTTGCACATAGATAGTAAATGGGTGCAACAGAACTAACAAAATACACCCCAAAGGTCAAGATGGTCAACAGGTCAAACCCCATTCTCAAAATTTGAGGTCAAAACCCATAGCTACTGTTCATATGCCTGGCACAACTAATGCACATGTACAGTAAAACAGTGCTTCAACAGTGCCTGGGAAGTTGGCTTCCCGCGGGGGGACCCACCTTATAACTGGTGTAACTATTAGTTGCACCAAATCCCTAGGGGGGTTCAATTAATTTTACTATTTTTCCCGTGCACTGCAGAATGCGATATCTTCTCGCACACAGCTCCGATTGGGGTGATTCTTGGCCCGTTGGAAAGTTGAGGAATTCTACTTTTCAACGATATGAGATTCGATTATAATAGAAGGTCACAGTTAGTCCCAATGTACCACTATTCATCCATTACTCGAGAAAGCTAGGTTTAGGTCTGGAATGGGTTCTAAGGATTTCTAAAGGTTCAGGAAGGTTCCTAAGGGATCTAGGGTGATTCCTAAGGGTTTGAAATGGCTCCTAAGGTTTTAAAAGGATTCTTAAGGGTTCCATACATGCCATCAAAAGTTCAGAGAAGCGCCTCTCTCGAAATGTGTCTCGATCGGGCCTTGGGCCAAATTTGGGTGTCTGTAGATGCCCCTCTTTAGTATCCGATCACTAATAATCGAATGCTAAAGAAAAGAGGCATCTGAAGAGGCCCAAGGCATTACTGACGGTTCCGGTGCATTCAAAACAAACTTCAAACATCAGATGATTAACATGATGAAAAAATGAAAGCCTTGTATGTCAGGAAAAATGGTCGTTTCTCAAGGTAATCGGTCCCCAAGCGTTTAGCGACATTACTGGGCATAACCGAGGTAGAAAATGAGATGTGAAAGCCCAATAGCTGGGAAAAATAGTGGCTTCTCAAGATGTTTTGAAGGAGTTTGATGTTCAAGGTTCATGTTCAAGGTTCATTCTAAATACAACAGCTTCGTAAGTAAGGAGGGTGATTGACCTATATTCAAAGATAGGCGCAAAGCAAGTATGCAAGGTTTCACAGTTTGTGTCCAATCATTTGAGGCATTGACCACCTCATCTGACTGGTCACAGGTGCCCCTGCTTAAAGCAGGGTTCGAGGTCTTTGGGTATACCCATTGATCTCGAAGTTTATTTAGCGTGACTACCTGAGCGGAGCGATTAGATATTGCAACACTTTTTGAGAGTACATGCCGCTTTTCCAATGTACCCCAGATCATCATGACTCAGAGTATCCAACCTTAAAACACCTAGAACAAATCTGACTAAAAATGGGTGCCCCCCGAAGGGGGACATTCAACCCTGATCTTTGTCGATAATGATCTTATAAATCATTTAACTATGCATAAATATACACCCATTAGGGGCGATAAGCAACAAAGGTGATGGAAGTCTCGACTCAGATCTCATCCGAGTACAATTTACGAGAATAAACGACCATCCTACGGATACTCAGATGCAAGGCATATACTTTACAGGGATACCATGTCAATACAGGTTTTAAGCCTGCGAAAATAAGGGAAATGAACCCTTCTGCATGCATGTTTACACATAGTTTGATTGACATGTAGTTTTATTTTTAATAAGTTGGTTTCAACCAACGATTGACCTTTTTCATAACGGAGTTATTCAGACCTCAAACCCCGTAGGGTGCACGCCCGAATAATGTAGACCAAGGGTCCACCTCTGAAATAGCTCGTGATGAATCTAAAGTTAGACACTCACGTTCATACGGATGCACAAATAGGGCGTTCATCGCAAAGATTTAGCAGTGGAGTCGACCCGATCGAAACATTGACCGTTTGATCGGGATTGACACCGTTGCTTTTACTTTGAAATAGGATCCAAAAATCCAAGGCAAACCTTATACTTAGGACGTTATTTTAGCATAGCTGTATTGCCAATAAAATATTAACATTTTATCGCATTGGAACGTGCATGTGCGTAGCTATGCGTCCAATCATATGAGGCATAGACCGCCTCATTTAACTAGTTGTGGGTGTCTCTGCTTGAAGTAGGGTTAGAGGTCTTTGGGTGAACCCATTGATCCCGAAGTATATTTAGCGCGACTACTCGAGCGGAGCAAATAGATGTCGCAACACTATTTGGGAATGCGTGCTGTCTTTTCAAAACATCCATTTTATTATTTTATGTGGAAAATTTTTTATCATTTTATGTGTTTTTTAGATTTTGAGTTATCATTTTACGTGATATTTTGGTCTTTTAATGCTATCATTTTATGGGATTTTTTTATTTTAAGTTTTTTTATTTTTATTTTATTTTATGTGATTTTATTGCTTTATTACTTCTATGCGAATTACTTTTGGGATTTTCTTTATCTTTTTTTTTTGTGGGTTTTTAGACTTTATCATTTTATGTGATTTTTTGGTCTTTTAAAGCTATCATTTTATGGTATTTTTTTGGTTTTTTAGAACTATCATTTTATGTGAATTATTCTATCGTTTTATGTGAATTATTTTAGGTTTTTTATGTGAGATTTTTTATCATTTTTTTTTTTACTTTTCATATTTTTCTGTGTAGGATCAGGATGCCTATTGATCTCAATCTATTTTATTCTAGCACAGCTTCCTGGGCAAATCGAATGATGATCAACATACCGTTTGGGAGCACGTGCATCGGTTGGGAGTAACAAAACGAAGAGAAGGAGGGTACCGGGCCATGCAGGTGACCCATACCAGGCCTAAAACTTGACCTGTAAGTGACTGGAGTAACTATTAGTTGTGCCAAGCCAAAATGGGGGTCAAAATAGCCTAGCGCAACTATTACTTACACAAGCCTAGCTGGGGAACAAATTTAAACAACCCTAGTTCGAGCAGCCACCGTGTGTTTTCAAAACTACTCACTTCCCCCTCTCTAAACCGAAAAACAGAGCCTCCCTAGGGTTCCTTCACATTGCCTCTACGCGTGCCTCATTGTCAGCATTTGCTCACGCCGATTGATCGTCCACATAGCAATAGATCTAAGACCCTATTTTCTTCACAAGGTAATCATTTAAAACTCACTTTTTTTATTTTTCTTGCTTTTTCTTGCAAATATTATCATGATTTTGCATTCTTAGATGAATAAAGGTTTATTTTTGTTGTGAATATGTTTATTGATGATGTGTTGATGGTTTTTTGTGAATAATGCCCTCTTTTTGTTATTTTAAGGGTTTTATTGGTGCCTAATATATATATATATATATATATATATATATATATATATATATATTGTTTGTTTTTATTTGTGCATATAGAAGGGATCTTACTTTTGTTTTTTTTTGTTTGTTTTCATTTTGAAAAAAGGCAAGGATTTTTGGTCTTTTTCGTGATTTTTTTGGACATTAATTAGGGAAAAGGGTGTTTTGGTTTCTATATATATATATATATATATATATATTGAAAATTAATTAAGGACAATGATTTTTTATTTCTATTTTTTTTGAAAATTTAATTAAGGGAAATGATTTTTTGGTTTTTGTATATATATATATATATATTTATTTTTGGAGAATTAACTAAGCAAAAGTGGTTTATTATTATTATTATTTTTTATTTTTTTCTTGGTTGTTTTTTTTCTTTCCCTAAGGGATTTATTTATTTTTGTGTTGTTTTGTTTTTTATTTTATGGGGCATAAGAGAAAGGTTTTATTTTTGTGTTTGAGTGTGTTTTTTTTTTTTTTATAGACATAAAAAAAAAGATTTTCTTTTCTTCTTTTTTTTGGTTTTTGATTTTAGGAGCATAAAAGGAGGGATTTTTTTGTTTTTAGTTTTTCAAATCATAAAAGGACTTCTTCTTTTTGGTTTTTTTTGGGTTTTGATTTTTAGAAGCATAAAGGAACGATTTTTTTGCTTTTAACTTTTGCTTTTCTAGACATAAAAGAAGGACTCTTTTTTTGGTTTTGATTTTCGAAGCAGAAAAGGCTCTTTTGTTTTTGTTTGTTTTTAACTTTGGTTTTTCTAAACATAAAAGGACTCTTTTTTTGGTATTGATTTTCGAAGCATGAAGAAATGATTATTTTTCGATTTTAACTTGCTTTACTTTTGAATATAGGGAAGGGAAATTTGTTTTGTTTTTATTCATTTTAGAAGATAAAAAGGAAGGGATTTTTTTTTTTTTGCATTCTCATTCTACTAAAAGGGATTTTTTTTTGTTTATGTATGTGTGTATCTTTATTATTGAAAATAAAAAGGGTGAGCATACTTACCTCCCCTTGGCGTGTAGCATAAAAGCGATTCTTTATCACTGATATGCTTTGATGTGATTGCTTGTTTTTGCCTCAGAATGTTTGGCGACAAAGAGTACGTGCCTAAGGAGGGCCATGAGGAGGGGCCCAATGTAGTCTATGGTCGCTGTGGGGAGCAATTTTTTGTGATAGAACGCAAGGAGGGTCCCTAGCTGGAGATGTAGGGTGAGGCTACTTGAGATGGCCTTCTCCACCAGCAGTGCATCCATATCTCCAATTTTGGCATAGCGGGCCAGGTAAAAGATAGGTTCAGTTCTTCCTTTTGTGCAGCTTTCCTTCATTTTGATGAACTAATGCATTTTTCTCTTTTGACGCAGGACCTGCCCCCATTGTGTTCCGCGGGGGCTGGTTGGACTTTCACGATTTCTACCACTACGTTCCCCCTGTGGTGAAGTATTTGTTGGAGCAGGTGGGCTTTGGGGAGTTCTTATCCTGCCCCTCCATGAGGGCCGATGTTGCGTACTTGAAGGCCCTGATAGAGCGATTTCGCCCGGAGACCATGACCTTCCACATGGCCTATGCCGAGATGACCCTGACGCCCGTAGATTGGGTGATGATTACTACTGGCATTAGGGTAGGGGGCATACCGATAGTTGGTCTTGCGGTGCCGAGTAGAGAAGACATTGTTAGATTAATAGGGGCCTACCCCCCTCATGGACAGTTGCATGGCACCGAGGTTAAGATGGACTGGCTATCCAGGCTCTATGGGGCTGATGAGTTGGTAGATCTGGGCCAGCCAGATAGGGAGCTTTACATTACACCCAAGCGGGCGATCATCTTGTCCTGTATCACCCTTCCGCTTCTGTTGGGCAAGACCCTCTTTACGAACGCGAGCAGTGGACGAGTCAGCTTGGCATTGCTGAGCATTATGGATAACTGGCTCGACGTCCATAGGTATGACTGGGGCAGGGTCGGATATGTGTGGCTGATGTACGGCATAGCCCGAGTATCTATCGGGGAGGCTAAATATGTTGTTGGTTTTTGGGCGACATTGGAGGTAATCTCTAACTCTTTTGCTTTTATCAGTTTTGCATGGATTGTCTTTGTATGCTACTGACTTACTTTTGTGCACTGCTCCTCTCAGGCATGGGGATACCTTCACTTTTAGCTAGGGTGCCCGCTTCTCCACTCCGAGGTGTACACCTATCCTCTCCTGAGCAATTGGAACCAATCCCAGCACTGGGACGTGGGCATGAAGCACCTAGAGATGGGCCTGAGATCCCAGTTCGATCTGATGGTCCACGAGCAGGTAAGGCCTTTTCAAATTTGTTCAGAAATTCTCCTTTGTCATTATGTTGCGTGTTTTGACTGATTGACCACCTCTTGACTTGGACAGATCCTTTACGACCCGTACCTCACCTTCAATTTTTAGGATCGGGCAGCTGTGGGTCCATCGCGCCTATTCAACAACTGTCGTGTGGTCTTCTTCTACGGGGCGTGGGCCAGGGCTTACTATCTGGGAGAGTGGGTAGTTTTCCAGTATCAGGGCTATTCCACCATACCTATGGATCCTCCTGTAGATGTTTTGGATTCTGCTAGTGTAGACACCCTTATTTTGCCCTCTCGGAGTATATGAATTCGTTTGGTCAGCCCTTGACCTTTTTAACCCTCGACATGGGACCATGTAATAGTACATTGCTGAACACAGGCTGAAACAATAGCTCTATGGCTCAGATCCTAATGTAGGGAGGCTATATACTAAGTAATAGTATATAGTCAGAATGCAGACTGAAATAATAGTCCTGCATTCCATTCTTTATACCATACCCGGATAACCCTGAATTAAGCGCCTGAAAAATCGCGCGTAATTCGATCACATGCAGAACTACAAGCGCGCGATCAATCCCCCTTTCAGACCAAACTTCCTTTCCCAGACCATTTCGAGACTCGATTACGCGCTTGGAAATAGACACGCGATCGGATTGAGCGCTACACCACCAGCGCGCAATTGGCCTACGCCCGACCTAGTCTTACTATCCTTGACTCCTAAGTTTCCTCAATTAAGCGCTTCAGGTATCACGCTTAAATCGGATTACGCACGTGTCAACACGCGCATAATTAGCCCTAATATTATTAGGACTAGGAAATCCACTGCGTAAGTCAGCCGGTGGCTCACTAAGTTGGTGACTGACTCAAAGCGATTAAGCGGCAGAGAACTGGCGCGCAATTCAATTAAATGTCCGAAAATAGGTGCGTAATTGAAGGAAAACCTATAAAAGCTTTTTTCTCAAAGAGAGAGAGGAGGCTGCAAATTTTGAGAAGGGAGACGGCAAGTTTCGAAACCAAAGAGCTCCGAGAACGAACCCCTAGAGCAACCTAGTCATGAATTCGAGATTTAAAAACTCTGAGCTTTCGATGATCCTTCTTTGCAGCCCGACCCTAGGTAAGAATTTAATTTTTAGTTTCCGACCGTAGATTCTAGTCTTTAGATTTAGGATTTTTCTTAGTTTTAATTACCAATCTTAATTTCCAGTCTTAGACCGTAGCACCCTCTTTTTTTTTTAGACCGTAATCTCTATATCTGGTTCCAATCCTCAAAGCCCGAAACTAGTCCTTAATCTAATGGTCTAATTCACCAACTCTTAAGGCCTAATCCTATTTCAAAATCTCAATTTACAGTCCTATCATTAATTTCTGGCTCTAACTCTTAGAGTTCAGAACCAGTCTTTAATCCTACGGTCTGATTTTTCTGATTTCGACTTCGATTTAAGTCCTAGTATTTTTTTTTAGCCTTTAGTTTTAATCTCTAATTTTTTATAGTTCTAATCTTTAGATTCTAATCCTTAATTCTTAAGTTTTAGAATTCAGCCCATAGGAAATCCCTGTCCAAATCCTTATTTTAGAGCCAACTAGGTCTCCCCAACCTTTTCTCAATTGTCATTCCTATCGCTTTTACGTTTGACTTATTTTGAGGTATCAAATGAATTTGGATTGAAGCAAAATTATTCATGTTGGAAAGCTTATCAAAGTAGCTTTCCAACAAGACAAAAAACGCATAATTCTGACATGTATCGAAGAAGTTATGGTCAGTTTTTGGCCATTGCGCAAAAAGTGACGTTTTTCAAAACTCCTAGTTAAATTAGTATTAGTATCTTTATTATATTATTTTTATAAAATAGGATTTATGGTAAAAGCCTATAAATAAGACCTTTACCTCCTATCCAATTCTCCTCTACATAATTTCCTCTATACAATTCTCCTTTATACAATTTTTCCTTATACAATTTCTCTCTACACAATTTCCCTCTATACAATTTCCCTCTGCACAATTTAGACGATTTCTACAGGTATTTCTTAATCCTTAATTTTCTGATTCTAGTTCTTAGGTTCTAAAACCAGTTCCCTTTTTTATATTCTAGTTCTAGATTTAAGTTCTAGCCCTCTAGTTCTTAAATTCTAGATCTTAGGTCTTAATTTAAATATCTAATTTTCTAATACTAGTCCTTAGGTTCTAGAATCGGTCCTTAATCTCATGGCCCAAATTTTTCTAATTTCGATCCCAATTGTGGTCCTTAGATTTTAGCTTTAGTCTTAATTTCTCATAATTCTAAATTCTAAAATTTGCTTTATAGTTACGGTTCTTAATTCTTTTTTTCTTTTAGCCCTTAAATACCAATCATCAATCTCTCAATCTATAAAAAAAAAAATATTACTTTATAATTCAAATTCAGTCTTTTCAATTTTTAGCCATCCGATTTACCCAAGGGAGCTTACGGAGCTACTCGGGAACGAGATCAATCCTCCTTAGCATAACGGGCCACACCCCCCTTTTTCCGTCTATTTATTTCGTTTAATTTTATTTCAATAAAACTAGCATGCCTATTTAAAATCAGAATTTCCATAGAATTAGCATATTTAATTTAGTTAGAGTTTTATTCAAATCACTACAATTCTAATAAGTCATAACATAATTAAGAACGGTTGTACTCCTAGTACAATTAGGAGACTAATATTAATTAGACTTCTAATAGGATTAAAAAACTAAATTAATTAGAGCTCCAATAAGATTAAAATGTTTAAATTAATTAGACTCCTAGTGAGATTAGGAGACTTAATTAAATTAGACTCCTAGTAGAATTAGGAGCCCCTTTCTTAATTAGACTCCTAGTAGGATTAGGAAACTAAATCAATCAGACTCCCAGTAGGATTAGGAGACCAAATTAAACAAAATCCTAGCAGTAATAGGAAACTAAATCAATCAGACTCCCAGTACAATTAGGAGACCAAATTAAATAAAATCTCAGTAGGAATAGGAAAACCAAACCAGTTACACTAAAGGCAACCAACAGCTGCCGACGTTCGCCGGCGGACGATTCAATAAAAGAGTTCAACTTGCAAGCCCCCGCTTCCCTTTAAAGCGTGATCAGTGATGCATTGTAGCATCGATAAATATCTGCAACTGACGATCGCATCTTCTCAGGTATTCTTCATTTAGAATTTGCCTCTTTAATTTCAGCATTTAATATTTTCTAGTTTATTACTCTATCATCGCCTTCGCCAGAGTCCACTTGGATCAAATTGGGCCACTGATTTCGGGGATCGAAAGGAACCCAGAAAAAGCCGCACCAACAGACTGGCGATCGCGATGGGACTCTTTTTCGTTAGGGTTGCCCCGGTTTAATTAATTTGGTTTTCTATTTTCCTTGCTTTATTTAATTTGGTTTCATATTTTTCGCTTTTTATTTTATTTCGCTTTATAACTTTTCTACACACACTTGCACGTGGATAAACTTTTTCAAAAAAAAAATAAAAATAAATAAATAACTATTTTAAAATGACCGGCATCATAAAATTGAATTTTAATGATAATGACCCACTCATATGGGGCTCCCATAGTGACTCCGAGTATAACGTTAGGCCTTCTCCGTCGACAGCCCAGCGTCACGCTTGGGTGAACATGGTTAATGAGAGTAGAAACTACCCCTTCGCTCCATGAAATACAAATCATAGTGATAGCTTTGAAGAAAGTGGTACTGAGTGAAGCTACCCCAATAGTCAAGTTATGGACCACACTCCCAGTGCACTCATGAAAGGAGGAAAAGAAGTCGACGCATTGCTCAAGTCCCAAAGACAAGTTACTGTTAAGACTTGAAAAGTACCACTTTCCACCCCTTAACTTAATCTCTGTTAGACCCTTAATCATTTAATAAAAGTGTTTTAAGCATGTTCTGTAGGTAATAAGCAGTAGCTGCCAATAAACCCCTAACCATGCTGAGAAGGCCACTATTGCCCCAGAACTACCTTAGCAAAACGAAGGATGAACCCAGACAGAGAGTTGGCTGAAGCATAGGCACATCCAAGCATAAATACATCAAGAAGAATGCCTCGCGCAAATGTCGAGGGTTCAATTGAACCAGAGATAATGCCTTCGCGCAGTTGTTGCGAGCCCCTGGGAGAAGCATAACAACTGGTCGCGCAGTTTGCGCGTCGTTCTCGCGCGGTTTGGTGCCAGAAAGAATTAAAAAGCAGGCTTTGTGAGGTCCTCGCGAGGCTCAATCTAAATCATTCATGTAGTCTCGCGCAACTCAAAAGAAGAACCGTTAAGCTTCGCGTGACTCACTCAGGAGAGAGAGCTTCAAGTATTCTTGCGCGTAGCTGTCGCGCAGTGGCCGCGAGATATAGACCTTCTGAGAAATGCTCGCACGACCTAGAAACTCATGAACACTACTTCTTCACGAGGATCTCTCGCGAGATTCACCAAGGGACGAACCGCACGAGCAATCCCCGTGCCATTCAAAGCTGAAAGAGCAATCTCGCAATAGCCATTTGTATTCCGCAATGACTAAAATGTCAATCCCGCGACTGCATGAATTTCAAGTCGATTCAATCCCGCGAAGCAAATTCTACCACACGGAAAGATCTGAAATTGTTTCTACCCAGCGAAGATCGAATTCTAAACTTCTCCCCACTTCTGTAAGGGCAATCTGGGAATCTCTAGCAATTAGGGCACGCACTCCAATGCTTCAATCTCTGTGCACACGCCCCGAGGCATCCAAGGGACAAGAATGGGCTACAATTACATTGAGAAATTAGGGTTTTCCTAACCCTAATTGGAGGGGAAGCCGACTGTTATATAAGCCTAAGCCTAGCTTAGGTTTGAAGATCGACTCTCTTTGGGACTTAACTTCTGTGCTTCTTCTCCATAAACTAACTGTAGAATTACAGTAGGTTAAGGTTTGGGTTTAGGAGTTTTCTTATTTTTCTTTTTTCTTTCTCTCCATAGTTCAGCATTTGCTGGCTATGCCTTTTGTATAATTATCTGGTATAGATTTTAATGGAGTTTTTATAATAGGATCTGTTACATGTATGGGATGTTATTTTTGTTGTGAGTTGTGTTGTACAAGGCTGCTGCCTTGAGATCCTCCATTGCTAAGTTGTTTTATAAGCAATGGAGGATTGCTTCTAAGGTACTATTTAGATATAAGTGACCTATGTGTCCAGGTTAGGCACTCTGTAGGCCTTCCCCCACCACAGGACCCACTAAATCTGAATCCCAATGAAAACTTGTGCTTGTAGCCTTGTGAACATGGTGGCAGCAGCAATGTTCTTGTTCTGTCTTAGACCTTTGTTAGGAGGATAGCCTCTGTGGATAGTCTGTGACCATTTGAGTGGACAGGTTATAGCCTTAAGGGATTGGATCATGGCACAGCAGTGAGTTAGATTCTTTCTCCTCTTTGGTGATAATGTAGCCATTGGGCAAGATTTCTATAGCAACAAATCTGAGTCTGAGTTACAAGACCCCATCAGATCTGTATCTAATAACATACTTCTCACCCTTTTTCATTTATTTTCTCACTCCACCACTCTTCTTAACCCTTTTTGTAATTTAAACAGTCAGTTGCCTTAGGATTAAGATTAGAGTGACTTTAAATCCCCTTCCACTTAGGATTGCCAAATTTGTAGCCAGATCTGGAGAGCCTACTAAGGATAGCTCCCTTGGAGGTTGAGATCAACTTCCCTGTGGGACAAACTCTTACTTATCAAAACTTACTACAACAGGCCCTGTATCTTGCAGGACTGTGCATATTTTAGGCTTGCTGCTCCGTAATCATCACTCTACCTTTCACTCATTTTTATTTACCCCATTCTTATCACTATCTTCAATAAAGTCAGTAGCAAGCACATAAAATATCTTAACAAGTTTTTGGCGCCGCTGTCGGGGATATTGATCTTTTAGTAGACTCTAGATCTTTGATTCTTTATTTTTTGGTAGCTATATTTATGAATAATTGATACTGCTGATTTACATTTGGAAATTTTCTTGCAGATCTGGACCATAACAGAGAAGGAGACTGGAATTGCATTGAGAGTCTAGCTACCTCAGTTTGCACTCTCTAACCTTCAAAACCTCAGTTTATTTCTCCTTTGAAGATTCCATAAGTAGTTGATTAGGATGGTTGTAATTTTTTTTTTTAGTGCAATGTGTTTGCAAATAGCTTTCCCTGTTGTTGGTGTGTGTGCATGTTAGGAAGATCTCTCAGTCCTACGTTAGAGCCTGCTAACCCTGAGATTGAAAGGGGTAGAATACCGGGAAGGCACAGACACACCACAGTTGAGCCCCCTATTGAAATTGAGATAGCAGTCATGGGTGAACAACAACCTAGAACATTGAAGGAATTGAATGCTCCAGATGATTATAATTCTCCTTTCAGCATTCAATTCCCAGATGTTCAAGGAAACTATGAAATCAAAACTTCCATCATCCAAATGCTTCCCTCTTTCCATGGGCTTAGCAAGGAAGACCCTTACAAGCACATTGACCAGTTCTTAGCCTTGTGCACGACATTCTCCATTGTTGGCTTGGGACCAAAAGCCACTAGGTTAAGGCTTTTTCCTTTCTCCCTAAAGGACAGGGCATGACCTGGTTATCTACTCTCCCAAACAACAGCAACACTTCCTGGAAAGAGCTCTAGACAAGATTTCTGTCTAAATTTTTCCTAGAGACCAAAACTAGCCAGTTGAGGAAAGGCATACTTGCTTTTGCCCAGTCCCCAACTGAAGATTTTAATCAAGCCTGGGACAGATTTAAGGAGATGCTCAAACAATGTCCTCACCATAAGATCCCTGACTGGCAGCTTGTCCAGAGCTTCTACAATGGGATAGATGAGAAGAGCAGAGACATGGTAGATGCCTCTTGTGGTGGAACATACATGCATAAAACAGCTGATGAGGCATGGGACCTGTTCGAGGTCATAATTGAAAATGCTTTCTAGAAGATGTCCTCATCTAGAACTATTCAAGAGCCTTCTCCTAAGCTGGGGGTGGCTGAAACTTCTAAAGGAAAGATGTATGAAGTTAGATGAAATGATGACCTGAGAATGCAGATGACCAATCTTACTGAAAGATTTGATAAACTTTTGACTGTGGTGCAGCCCAGAATGACTGCACAAGTGATGGAGGCATGTCGGATATGCCAATCTCCACAGCACACAGTGGAAGAGTGCCCATCTGCAGGGCAATACCCTGAGTTTGTAATGGAACAGGCTATTGCTGCCCAATCTTTTGGACATCAACAATCTGGTGGCTATAATAAACAATCATATGGATACCAGCACCAGAATGCTGGTTACCAATAGAGAGACCACCCAAATTTGAGGTGGAGGCAAGACAATTATGTTCAGCCATAACAGATGTTGGCCTTACCTCAAAGGCCACAGCAGCAGTTTTACAAGGGTTATGCCCAAAGGTCGAATTTCCAACAGCAACAGCAACCCCAGCAATAAAATCAATTGGTAGTTCCCCCACCTCAGCCCCGAAGTGCTTCTTTCGATGACCAGGTTTTGGCCCAATTGCAAAGCCTTGGACCTTTGAATCAAACTGTGACTTCTCACAGTCAAAGCATTAAGAAAATAGAAGAGCAGCTTGGCCAAATAGCCAATGCTCTGGCTAAATGAGAGGAGGGCAGGTTGCCAAGCCAACCAATAGCCAACCCAATGGGCCAGTATTCCATCGGAGAAGGCTCCTCAAATTTTGAGGGGGCCAATGCCATCACAGCCTTAAGGTCTGGCAAGCTGGTAGACAACCAGGTGGGAAAAGAACAAGGAGAGGTCATTCCCAAGGAAATATCAAGTGAAAATGATAAAGACTTTGTTAAAGCACAGAGTCAAGAACTGCCTGCTGCCCTTCAACAAGAAAAAAATAAAGAGGTTATAGATGAGCCTTAGCAGGAGATAAAAATAGAAAAAAGAAACAAACAAAAGTTCAATCATAGGCTTCCAGCTGAGGAACCAGTAGTACCTCAGCAGCCTTTTCCTCAAGCTTTGAGTGGCCCTGCCTCTTTTGATAAGGGTCAGGCATAGATCAAAGAAATGATGGAGACCTTTAAGCAGGTCAAGATAAATTTACCCCTCCTTCGTTCCGGTTACGTATTGCTCTGACCTGTGCAAAGTTTAGAAGGACCCTGCGTACTCTTTTCGAAAAGAAGGCGGGAAGGCAAGGTCCATACCCAACCTAATACGATTTTTGTATTAACCATGACAATGCACGAGAAGTTGCAAGACCGAGGATACCACTATTCCTGTATTATTGGAGACCACACGATTGGAAGGGCCCTTTTAGACATTGGAGCCGGTGTTAACTTCTGCGCCATACGGTGTATCGTGCTAGGTTTGGGGAGGAAGCCCACCCCCATTGCTCTATTGATGGCTGATAGGTCTGAGAGGAAACCCATGGGAGTGGTTGAGGATGTCCTAGTGGGGGTAGACAAGTTCTTCTACCCTGCAGACTTTCTTGTTTTGGACATGGGTTGTAACAAGAGTACATCCCCGATACCTGCCATTCTGGGCAGACCATTTTTGGCCACTACCAATGCATGCATTCAATGCAGGTCTGGGATCATGGAGGTCACTTTCGGGCATATGAAAGTTGAGCTTAATGTGTACAACAGTGCAAAGTACCCTCAGCTGGACAATGAGGAATGCTTTACAGTAGATGTACTAGAAGAAATTGTTGAAGAAGAACTGTCCACTCTGCTGGAGTGGAACAACATTATCACTAATTTAACTGAAGTTTGGAACATGGTGGAGGAAGGAAGCCTAGCTTTAATGCCAGAAGACATACCCCTAGTGAGGTCTTCTGTGGGTTTAGTGCAGCATTCTAATTGGAAACCTACATTGCTGCCCCTTCCTCCAACCAACAATACACCAATCCTGCCATCCATCCAACACACCCCTGATCTGGAGCTCAAGAAGCTGCCAGAGACATTGAAATATGCTTTCCTCAAGAAAGAAGAGAAACTTCCTGTAATTATCTCCTCTTCTCTTACCAGTGAGCAAGAGGAGGAATTGCTAACAGTTTTGAGGAAGCACAAGAAAGCAATTGGCTGGACCATTGCTGATCTAGGAGGGATTGATGCATCAATCTGTATGCATAGGATTCATCTAGAGGAGGGCTCAACACCCTCCAGGGAAATACAGAGGAAACTTAATCCTCACATGCAGGAGGTGGTCTTGAAAGAAATTATTAAATTGCTGGATGATGGGGTAATTTACCCCATTTCTGATTCTGAATGGGTGGCACCAATCCAGGTGGTACCCAAGAAGTCTGGCATCACAGTAATAACAACTAAGTCTGGAGAGTTGAGACCAGCCAGGGAGACCACTGGCTGGAGAGTTTGCATCGATTATCAAAAACTCAACTCCATAACCAGAAAAGACCACTTCCCTCTCCCTTTTATTGATCAAATTTTGGATAAGTTGGCTGGGAAGGCTTTTTACTATTTTCTTGATGGGTACTCAGGGTACAACCAAATCCCTGTGCACCCTTTGGATCAATAGAAAACTACTTTTACTTGTCCTTTTGGCACCTTTGCTTACAGAAGGATGCCTTTTGGACTGTGTAATGCCCCAGCTACCTTCCAATGGTGTATGTATGCAATTTTTTCTGATATGATTGACAAATTCTTCGAAATTTTCATGGATGATTTTTCAGTTTATGGGGATAGCTTTGACCAATGTCTACAACACCTCCATCAAGTCTTACAAAGATGTGAAGAGACTAATTTGGTCTTAAGTTGGGAGAAGAGCCACTTCATGGTAACACAAGGAATTGTGTTGGGCCATGTGGTCTCTAAAGATGGAATTGAGGTAGACAAGGCCAAAGTTGACCTCATTGCAAATTTGCCCCCTCCAAGAACAGTCAAGCAAATCAGATCCTTCCTTGGGCATGCTGGATTCTACAGGAGGTTTATCAAAGACTTCAGCAAGATTGCTAAACCATTGTGCCGCCTACTCTGTCAGGATGTGCCCTTTGATTTTTCTGCTGAATGTCTTGAGGCTTTTGAAAAGTTAAAAACCTGCCTCACCTCTGCTCCTGTACTCCAAACACCTGACTATACCTTGCCCTTTGAGTTGATGTGTGATGCATCTGACTTGGCAATAGGTGCTGTCTTGGGCCAGAGAAAGGATAAGCTGCTTGTGGTCATTGCATATCTCAATAAATCACTTGCTGAAGCTCAGTTGAACTACAGGACCACTGAGAAAGAGCTTCTGGCAGTAGTTTTTGCTGTGGACAAGTTTAGACCTTACCTACTTGGGTCTAAAACTATCATCTTCACTGACCACTCAGCATTAAAGTACCTACTGTCCAAGAAGTATGCAAAGCCTAGATTGATTAGATGAATACTCCTGTTGCAGGAGTTTGACATCAAAATTAAGGACAAGAAGGGTGTAGAAAATGTGGTGGCTGACCACTTGTCCAGAATTATGTTGGAAAAAAGTGTTGATGACCTTGCTACAAATGATGTCTTCCCGGATGAGCAGCTGTTTGCCATCCAATCTTTAGTTCCCTGGTCGCTGCAGCTGTCCGAATTGGAAGAACTAAGGATGGATGCGTATGCCAATGCCAGGATCTATAAGGAAAGGTCCAAAACTTTCTTTAACAAAGGGCTGTTGAGAAAGAGTTTTATTGCTGGTGATAAGGTTTGGTTGTTTAACTCTAAACTTAAGTTTTTTCTGGGCAAATTGAAATCCAGATGGGAAGGTCCTTACATTGTCATGCATGTTTCCCCATCTGGTGCTGTGAAAATCATGGATCCCAAGTCTGGGAGAACCTTAAAAGTGAATGGTCAGAGGCTTAAGCCTTGTTTTGAAAAACCCGTTGAATCCATGGACACCATTCACCTTCAAGAAGATCCTTCTTCAAACTGATCCATAGGTGTGTCATTACTGTATCATATGTATGTTGTTTTTGGTTGATTTATCTTGCTTTCTTTTGTTTCTATTCTTTAGGATTTATTCATGGTCTTATCTGAATATGAACCAATCTGTTTTGAACTTTTGATGCATGGTTTCATTCTTACTATTTTTCAATTGATAGCTTCTGTTGCATGCCTAATGTGGGAGGTTGTTTTTGATTGGATGATTGAGTTTACATGTGTCTAGAGGTAGCCATAGGAGAGAGTCATGCCCAGGATCCAACCACAAGCAAACAGGCAAAGGGGCAGAACAGAGATCACATGCTCTCTATTTTATACCTTACTGGCTCCAAACTGAAAGTCTGGGAGACTATCGCGAGATTCAAAACCTATCGCGAGGTTAAAAAGGAAGCCTGGGAGCATGTCGCGTAGTTTGCATAGAAACATTCAATGCCTATCGCGAGATTCATGTGTACCTGATAACCTCTCGCGCGGTTCACATCAAGCTATTCAGTAGTTATCACGAGAATATCAGGCTGTCGCGAGGTTCACAAGGTAAACTGAGAGACTCTCGCGCAATGCAACAGAAATACTTCATTTACTGTCGCGAGATTCAAAATAAACCTTAGAGCTTTTCATGAAATCCAAAAGAAACCTAGGAGTCACTCGCACGATTCACATGAATTAATCTCACTCTGTCGCGCGCTCCAAGGACAACTTGAGAGATTGTCGTGCAATCCAGTTTTAATCAACACCTTCGCTAGGTTCATTTCCAAACCTGCGACCAGATGTTCCAAAGTGCCGAGCTTCGTGATAAGTATTTCAACCCCGCGCTTTGTCCCTTTTTCATTATTTTCATCCTTCTTCCCTCTGCGAAACCCTAGCTTCTGGAGCTCTCCCCTCTCCCCTCCAGCATCACTCATATAGCTCATCATTCACTTCACAATTCTATAGAGTTGTTCCTCACATCACCCCCATCCATTGCCCTCTGCTCAGAGATCTTGAGGTGCCCTGTGCGTCAAATCAAACCAAACCCTAGATTTCAGCCTCCATTTCTCGTACTATAGGACAGAATTAGACATGGCTCCAAAATCTGCACAAAAAGAGAAAAGGGAAGGACAAGGACCCTGCAGAGAGCACCCCTAAAAAGGCTAAGACTTCAAAGTCCCCCAAAAAAGGAAAGGAAGTGGTTGAGGAGGCGGCAGTACCAACCACTAAGTTCTCTACTCCTTCTGAGCTCATGGAGTCAATTCCATTGGAGCCTGAAACAGCCTTTGATGTACCCTTTTTCGAGGAAGAACCTCTCTCTGCCCTTGCAGTACAGTTTATAAGCAAAGCGAGCCTAATGCCATTGATGAGAGGAATTCCAGCACTAGCCTACCCAGTGCTAGTGCCAAGAAGGACAACGATGGACAAGGGTGCTTGCTGGTGCTGATTGACGACTTTGATATGTTAGTGGGCCCCAAGATGATTTTTGAAGTGTTGGGCATCCCAGCAGCATTCAATCCTAGCTGTGGATATGGCCCCCCTTTGAGTGCATATAATTGCACGGGCCCTAACCAGAGGATTAAAAGCCACCAGAGACTCAATCAGAAGAAGGGAACTAGAACCTGAACTGTTGTTCATTGACCAAGTCCTGCGGAAGAACATATATTGCTCAGGACATCAGCAAGAAAGGAGAACCCCCATTGCGGATGCTGTCTACTCCTACCACATGGGCCATAGCTTCCATGCAGCCTGGCTAATTTTTGAGGCTATGAAAGACGTAGTGGAGAAGTTAGGGTCAAACAAGAAGCCTCACACTCTACCCTATGCAAGAATCATTACTTTGCTACTGATCAAGGGGGGCTACAAGATAGGAAGGACTGAAGAGGCACAGTCCCCTTCCCAACCTGAGTCCACTGGAAAAGGGAAGTCCCCAGTGGTCCCCATTGAGGAAGCCGAAGCTAAAGGAAAAGGGAAATCCCTAGTGGTCCCCACTGTAACAGCAGAAGCCAAAGGCAAAGGGAAAGGAAAATCACCTACCACCCCCCTGCTAAGCGCAAAGGAAAAGCCCCTCAAGAACCCAAGGAACCAAAAGCTCCCTAGCCACCAAAAGTAAGGGTGAGGGTACCTAAAGCTCCAACTGCATAGAAAACACCAGCCAAAAAGAAAAAGGAGAGGGAGGAAAAGAAGAAACAGGATAGAGCTGCCCTTAAGGCACAGGCTAAAATGATGGGCTGAGATTTCCTTACAGATTCGGAATCAGATTAGATCCCACTTTTTAGATTGTAGATTAGTTTTTTTTTCTTATAACTACATTTGTAAATATTTTCTTCCACTTTAATAGAATTTCTAGTTTTTGTCTATTGCTCTGTTCTGTGTGCTTCTTTTTGTTTGTTTTGCTAGTTTTCATTGTATTCTTTTTGCCATTCATGGGAGATGAGTTGAGGGAGGCTATGTTTCTTTGCAGTAGTAATCTATGTGGAGGATAGATGTCGATGGTGGTTGAATAAATTTGTGCAAATACCTACTTCAGGGATTTCAATGTCTTCCTTTTCGAATTGATGATCCATGTCAGGCTACCTTGCGAGGATCTCTGCATGATCCACTGACCCCTTTAAATACCATGCCTATCTTTAGACATTCAGTTAATGCTCTCTCTCTTTTCCAAGAGCCAGTTGTGTGTTTCTTCTTTCCCCACACAACACTCATTTATTGCCAAGTTTGAAAAGGGGCACAATGTTAATTCCGTCGATTCATGTTCCCTCGCCCCCCTCTTTTAAATCGCCAATCAGTCCTTTTTCATCTCATCCCTCCTATTCTAACCCTAGAGGTTCATACCTCCTCACACAAATGGTGGATGACAATCCTTTCGGGTTTCCAAGCAAATTTTACCCCATCTGGGAAGCTCCCCCACCGCCAAAGGAGCTGGACCCCTTGCTATTTCTCTAGGATGAGTTTGACGAGGTCTAGCGGATCCTCGCCAAGGAGGAAAAGCAAAAGAGGAAAAGAGAGAAGAGAGAAAAGAAGAAGAAAAAAATGGCCCCACCTACATCTCCCCCTCCATCTTCCTCAAAACCTCCCCCGGCTACACAATGATTTCCCCCCCATTTTGTCTTTTCCTTTTTCATCTTTTTGTCATATTTTCTTTTTATTTTAATGACAGTTTCTTTTAGTTCTATACGGTGCAGTTTGTATTTTCTGTTTCTCTATCTTCTTCTGTCTTTATTTTTGTCTGTCTGCTTGGATTATACTTTTTTTTTATCCCCTCTGAACCAGTGAGGACACTGCTCCGAATGGTTTGGGGGTGTGGCAGTCTGCCAATAGAATAGTTAATTTTAGTGCAGTAATGGTGGTTTAATTGGGATGAATAAAGTTAATTTTCACTTGATACAATGTGGAAACATGTAAAAATTTAAATATTTTGGCAGACTTTTGGAAACAGATAAAAGTTGATCTTGACATCACCATGAAGGTAATATTAGAAAATTATTTGAGTTAAGTACTTAGAGAGCCTAAGAGGAGAGAAACAGACGAAAACACAACCCATGAGTTAAAATTGAAGACCATACCTAGTGAGATTTGAGCCCATCATTTTCTTTTAAAGAGCGTTTTTGGCATTATTTTTGCTCTAAGGACTGAGTGAATCAAGACTTTTTCACTAGAAGTTGTGCAACTACAAATCAAAACTAATTGACAGCACTCATGAGACTAAGGAAATGATCCAAGGCCCTCATTTGGACAGTTTGAGTCTAAAAATCCAACCTTTTAAAATCTGCCCTTTTACATACACTAGTTGAGCCTTAAAATCATATTTTTTCTTTCACAAACACCAGAAAACTTGCACCTTAATCTCATTACCTGAGTCAACCTTACCCTCACTCTGAGAATTCAGAAGGTAAAGGAGAAGGAGGTAAAGATACTGAGAATGGTCCAATATTCTGTGGAAGGTGAAGAAAAGCAACTTGTGAACAACTGTGTATCAATGGCAGTTGTGTGGCATTTCATCAAAAGAATGAATAAAGCAGAAAAAAGAGAAAAAGAAAGAGAAATCTAGAGAACATCATCATCTGAAAATTGAAAAGAAGAGGAGAAGCTGGCCACTTTGTCTCTGAAATAGAAGAGGAAGATGAAGTTTTTACTAGAATGAAGGTTGTGAAGTCATGGACCACTCCTTACCTTGTTGATTTCTCAATTTGGATTCCCTTTTTACCCCTTTTATTCTTTACACCCCTCAGCCATAAGCCACATTACAACCCATTCTAAAAGACCTTGTGGATCCAAAGTCAAATGAGTTGTCATGTGAAGATGAAGAGTTGCTCAATTTATGGTGAAAATCCTTGAAGATGTTAGAAATTAGAAGCTTGGCCTATGCTCATGCTTGCAAACCCATTTGGGGTCTGCAACTGCTCTTGAGATGTTGAGGTTAGGAACACCCTCAGGTTATTAATGTTGAGAGATAGCCCTAGTGAGAATTGGGTCTGAATTTTTACCTCTTTAGGGTGGTATCCAACCTGGATCTTGAATCAAAGGCAAGCTGGGTACTGATTTTCATACATTGAAATTCTAATGTTAAATAAATGGTAGTCAGGCAAACATATGTTAACTTTTAAGTTCTAAATGGCCTACAAGCATTGCTGCAGTTTCCTCTAAGTGTTAAATGGGTGTGGAATGAAACTTTAAATATTTGAATCTGTGTTGTCATTATCTGCACTACACTTAACTGATTTTAATGGTGAAGTTTGTGAGGAGACTTCACTCCTCCACTAGGGATCACCTAGGGGTTTAAAAGGATTGGTACATATGCTAAATGTATCCGTGATTCCTACGAAAGTGGCATTTAATTACAACTTTGCTAAGGGACTAGCAAAGATTAGGTTTGGGGGTGTGTTAAGACCTGAAAAGTACAACTTTTCACCCCTTAACTTAATCTCTGTTAGGCCCTTAATCATTTAATAAAAGTGTTTTAAGCATGTTCTGTAGGTAATAAGCAGTAGCTGCCAATAAACCCCTAACCATGCCAAGAAGCTCACTGTTGCCCTAAAACTACCTCAGCAGAACGAAGGATTAACCCAGACAGAGAGTTGGCTGAAGCATAGGCACATCCAAGCAGAAATATATAAAGAAGAATGCCTCGCGCAAATGTCGCAGGGTTCAATTGAACCAGAGATAATGCCTTTGTACAGTTGTTGCGAGCCCCTAGGAGAAGCACAACAACTGGTTGTGCAATTTGCGCGCCTTTCTCGCGTGTTTTGGTGTCGGAAAGAATTGAAAAGCAAGCTTCGCGAGGTCCTTGTGAGGCTCAGTCTAAAGCATTTGGGCAGTCTCGCGTAGCTTAAAAGAAGAACCGTTAAGCTTCGCGCGACTCACTCAGGAGAGAGAGCTTCAGGTATTCCTGCGTGCAGCTGTCGCGCAGTGGCCACGAGATACCGACCTTTTGAGAAATGCTTGCGCGACCTAGAAACTCATGAACACTACTTCTTCGCGAAGATCTCTCGCGAGATTCACCAAGGGATGAACCGCGTGAGCAATCCCCGCACCAATCAAAGCTGAAATAGCAATCTCGCGATAGCCATTTGTATTTCGCGATGACTAAAATGCCAATCCCGCGACTGCATGAATTTCAAGTCAATTCAACCCCGTGACGCCAGTTCTACCACGCGGAAAGATCAAAAATCGTTTCTACCTAGCTAGGATCGAATCCTAAACTTCTCCCCACTTCTGTAAGGGCAATCTAAGAATCTCTAACAATTAGAGCACGCACTCCAATGCTTCAACCTCCGTGCACACACCCTAAGGCATCCAAGGGACAAGAATAGGCTATAATTACATTAAGAAATTAGGGTTTTCCTAACCCTAATTGGAGGGGAAGCCGACTGCTATATAAGCCTAAGCCTAGCTTAGGTTTGAGGATCGACTCTCTTTGGGACTTAATTTCTGTGCTTCTTCTCCAAAAACCAACTGTAGAATTACAGTAGGTTAAGGTTTGGGTTTAGGAGTTTTCTTATTTTTCTTTTTTCTTTCTCTTCATAGTCCAGCATTTGCTGGCTATGCCTTTTGTATGATTATCTGGTATAGATTTTAATGGAATTTTTGTAATAGGATCTGTTACATGTATGGGATGTTGTTTTTGTTGTGAGTTGTGCTGTACAAGGCTGCTGCCTTGAGATCCTCCATTGCTAAGTTGTTTTGTAAGCAATGGAGGATTGCTTCTAAGGTACTATTTAGATCTAAGTGACCTGTGTGTCCAGGTTAGGCACTTTGCAGGCCTTCCCCCACCACAGGACCCACTAAATCTGAATCCCCATGGGAACTTGTGCTTGTAGCCTTGTGAACATGGTGGCGGCAATAATGTTCTTGTTCTGTCTTAGACCTTTGTGAGGAGGATAGCCTCTGTGGATAGTCTGTGACCATTTAAGTGGACGGATTATAGCCCTAGGGTGAGGCCAATTCATGGAACTAAGACAGATTCTTCTTCTCTGCACTTGTGCTTGTAGCCTTGTGGGAGATTGTGCAGTGACAGACTCACTTATAGTTGAATAGATCCGCCATCAGATTGCAGATCTGAGTTGGCTGTAGAGATTGTAGGCTTGTGACTGGATCACTGCAGTCTTTCTAAAGCAGTGAACAGCCATCCTTAAAAGCTAGTACTCAAACTCTTGTTGGTCCTGTGTGTCCAGGCTTGTGCACTTTGTAGGCCTAGCCCCACACACAGAACTTTAGAGGATGAGGTTCCTATGGATTCTTGAGCTTGTAGCCTGGATGAAGTAGTGCCTACAATGGTAAACTTGTTCTGACTCACCTCTGGATTGTGGTTCCCCTATTGGATAGTCTGTGACCATTTGAGTGGACAGGTTATAGCATTAAGGAATTGGATCATGACACAGGAGTGAGTTAGATTCTTTCTCCTCTTTGGTGATAATGTAGCCATTGGGCAGAATTTCTATAGCAACAGATCTGAGTCTGAGTTACAAGACCCCATCAGATCTGTATCTAATAACATACTTCTCACCCTTTTTCATTTATTTTCTCACTCCACCACTCATCTTAACCCTTTTTGTAATCTAAACAGTCAGTATCCTTAGGATTAAGATTATAGTGACTTTAAATCCCCTTCCACTTAGGATTGCCAGATCTGTAGCCAGATCTGGAGAGCCTACTAAGGATAGCTCCCTTGGAGCTTGAGATCAACTTCCCTGTGGGACAAACTCTTACTTATCAAAACTTGCTACAACAGGCCCTGTATCTTGCAGGACTGTGCATATTTTAGGCTTGCTGCTCCGTGATCATCACTCTACCTTTCACTCATTTTTATTTACCCCATTCTTATCACTGTCTTCAATAAAGTCAGTAGCAAGCACATAAAATATCTTAACAGTTACTCCGAGGGACAGACAAAAGGAAAGGACGTCGACTCCTCCACATGCTCCGACTCCCTCGACGCATAACACATATACCTCTCATACCTTCTATAACAACAACTCCCGAGGACAACCCTCTCCCAAGGTACCTAGAAAAGACACCGCCATAAACATAAACAACCTCCACCAATTTCTAGATGACTACATGGCTAACAAAGAACATTCTGGTCACACTTTTGGATTTGACAAATTTTTTCGAGACATCGACTTCACTATACCCGTTGGTTTTAAACCTCCAAAATTCAACAAATATAATGGTACGGGAAATCCAAAGCACCACTTGGCCCTATTCTGTAATAACTATCGACCAATCCACACCAATCATGGGCTCCTGATCTACTACTTTCAGAGATCTCTAGAAGGAGAAGCCCTCAACTAGTTCGCTGCCTTACCCTTAGCCGAAATCAAAACCTTCGAAGACTTAGCCGATAGATTCCTAGACTAGTATCAACACTTAATTCACAAAGAGGTCAGTCTTGCTGACTTGAGGCACACAAGACAAGAGGACGACGAGGACTTCTTGACATTCGCTAGCCGCTAGAGAAGGCTCGCCGCCCAAACGGGCAATCAAATAAAAGAAAGCGAGGTGATGGAAATCATGATCACTAATACCCAAGAACCTCTTCGAAGTGTTCTCATCCAAAGCGACTACTCCGACTTTACCAGCCTCTATCAACGGGCCTCATGCATAGAACGTCGATTGAAAAATAGAGATCTCAACCTCTCTACACTAACATCCAATGGACCCTTTTTCAACAACCCTGAGACAAACACCCTAAACGAGACTCTAGACTCTGAACAAATCCACACGAACCAAGAGCAGAACCAAACAAACCCTCAACCGTACCTCCCATATGTCCAAGCTCAAGATCTATGCACAAACCTATACCCTGGCCAAAATCAATTGCCACACATAAACCAATATCAACACCAAAACCAACCACTGTACACCAACCACTACACAAACCCATACTATGGCCAAAACCAGTGCCCCAACGACACGCAAACTAGCATCACCTATTACAACCCATTGTTCAATCAAACTCAACTAGCATACGAGACTGTACACTCATTCACCCCCGCCCCATTCCACCCAGCTAGCCTGATCCGAAGAATTGAACCTCCCTCAGAGCAAGACCATACTATTCACTTACAACCAACCAACTCTATCCCACACACCTATAAATGCGAAGTTACCTTTCGTCCTGAACCGGTTACCAAGATCACTAAAATCCAAACTATCACCGAATCCACCCCTAAACTAACTCAACCATCCCCAAACTCATCGCCGAGCTCAACGCGCTTATCTCCGAACCAACTCAACCTACCCTTGAACTCCACAACCTACCAACAAACAAATCAACCCCCTCACCTCTTGAACAGACACCCAAACTAATGACGCAAACTACCCCCGAATAAACTCACGTGCCGATTCTAGGAGTAGCATTCAAACCATTCAATCGGTATTATATGACGCCATTCATACTTAAACCAATCACAAAACTACCCTCTGAATCCAAACCCGCAATCCAATGTACCCCTAAAATCACTAGCCCTCTTGTTGTCAAATCAATTCTGAAACTAACCCCTAAAACCGAACTCAGTGTCAAACACATTGCCCCACCAATCTCAAAACAAGACCCTGAATCAATCCCTAAACCTACTTTAAAACTTGAACTCAAGAACAAACACATCACCCCACTAACCTCAGAATCAACTCTCGAATTAACTTTGATGCCCACTTCGGAACCTAAACTCACTACCACCTCACCAACTTCAAAACAAAATCTCAAACCTGAATCTATTACCAAACGTACCTCCGAACTACCCATTTCACTCACTTCAGAATCAACCATTGAATCAACCTCAAAACCAACTCATGAATCAACCCCTACAAAACTCGCCACCGAACTTATCATCCCCTTAACTCTGAAGTAAGAACTTAAACCCACTATTGAACTTACCATCCCACCAACCACGAAATTGAACCCCAAACTCAAACCTATTATAAAACCTAAATTTATCATCAAACCTAAACCTAAACCTACTATCAAACCTAAACCTACTATCAAAACTAAACCTATTATCGAATCTAAACCTATTATCAAACCTAAACCTATCCTTGAACATGAATCTATCACCGAACCTAAACCCATGATCGAACTTGAACCTATCATTGAACGCGAGTCTGAACCGATCATTGAACTTAAACCAATCGTCGAACCTATCGTTGACCCTACACCTATCCACAAGCTCAAACCCGCCATCAAATCTAAACCCATTGTCGAACCTAAACCTATCGTCAAACCTAAACTGATTAGCTAATACGAACCTGTCATCAAACCTCAAACTATCAACAAATCCAAGCCCATCATCAAACTTGAATGCATCATTGAACTCCAGTCTGTTATCGAACATGAACCCAGTACTAAAATCGAACCTATTCCTACAACGCCAACCCCACTCACCTTTGAGCCTACCACAAAACCTATCAAGGAGTCGATCATCGCTCTCACTTTCGAAATCAAACCAAACTCAAATCTTACGATGCCAATCACCATCCAAATCAATATACCTCAAATCCCATCAAAACACAAAATTAACATCACAACTAAAATCACTTCTGATCATCAGATCCAAACCTCCGTGAACCTCACAATCAAAACCTTCACCAAACCCTAATCAACGATAAAACTACTACGCCAAACTTCTGATACTCAACCTCCTCGAAGAATTATAAATAAAACTTTAAAACAACCTCACAATAAATCTAAAGTGCGAATCAAATCAAACAAGCATAATCAAATAAAACTGGACCGCCCCACACATAGGAAAGGCCAACGTTGGCCTACACCTTCGCGTCTCCTCTTCCTACTCTACCTCTGCCTTATCTTATCACTACCTTTATAACACTACAGCCCCTCTCAACAGTTTTCACTCCAACTTCACTCGCAAACAGCTTTCCAACTACCTACAAACGACCCCGAAGAACTCCTTAACAACTATACGCTTCATCTCTATGAGATGCCTCACTCCGTCGAAAAACAAAAGAAGGTTCCCTCTCGACAAAGAGACGGCGGACATAAAAGACCTATTGAAGGAAGAAATCAAACGACACCACACTTATTTTGATAAACCCTACACCGTCCAAAACACGGACTTAAACATAACCTCACTCTCATCCCTCATTGATCAAATCGAAAGGGATCAAGGGCCCCGAAACAATATTATCTAATTGAATGGTCACTTCGACCATCCAACATGTCCCACCAAGCGGACTTCCTGAGTCAGTCCCCCACCTAAGGAACTGATGTTGTACCGTAACACAATAGTAATAACAAAAAATAATATATAAAAAAAAAACAAAAAAATATAGAAAAGTACAAAAAAAAAGATAAAAGTATAAATGCCCAAAATGTAAATATTCAAAAACAAAAATACTCTTCTATGCCCCAAACCCTTCGGACTCATACTCGACTGAGAACTCGAAATCGAGGAGCAAACCCTTCGGACTCATACTCGACTGCGAAGAAAAATGCCTATACAACCACCTCGCCTGGAGGAAATCAAAACCCGCAAGGGAAGTCCTTATATTATCTCGACAACATGCCCAGGAAATAGCTAGAGGGGAAGGACTTTCTGACCCTTGGAATCATAACTCAATGACCATCATGTTTCGTAGCCTAAACAAATATACTTATATACCTATCATCCTTGTAGTCATTACAAGACATTTGTCAATCGTAGGTCATTATTTTTAAAACTATTTTGGGTATCATTTGACTCATTGATCGCCTTCCTATTCGGGCGAGTTAATCGAAAGGACTAGTGGATCATGAAACTATCTTTTTGAAATATAGAGAAATCTGGATTCTCACACACCCTTCCAACCATTGGAGTCGATGTTAAAGCCGAAAAAATTAAAATGTAAGGTTCCATCAAACCTCATAATTCTTGCGTTAGCAGGTTGTTTAAAAAAAATATATATACTGATAAGAAGCACAACCGAGCGAGAGCAATACGGCAAATGAACAGTCAATGAATTCAAAAAAGTATAAGCAAATTGTGAGGGCATTCCTGATAATCTTATTAGGAAAGTATAAGCAAACCGCGAGGGCATCCCTGACATCTTTACACTACTAGATGTCGTTGCACAGGGCAGGAGGACAAAACTCCTGCTAATCATAGAATTTGAGACTTTGATGGTGTTGGGCCATGACGGAGAGCTCAGTTATGGCATCGCATTATCCACCCGAGAAGAAAGTAGTTGACCACTATTTCAAATTTGGGATCAATAAGAAGCTATCCTCAGATCAATAAACCTTACCTGCTCTTCACCCTTTATTTTCTTTTTAGACAATGAGTCAAATAATTTTCAAAATATCTTTCAGAATAAAATCGAAAACTCTCAAATGACAAGCGATGCAATCACTATTTATCTACCATTCCCCTCAATCCTTATTAAAAACTATGATACATGATGATTGCTTAGCACTTACCAAAATCAAGCTTGCCATGTGGCCGAAATAATCGAACTACTTCCCAACGTGGGATCATTGCTAATACACTCCAGGGCATCTATGAAGCCGATGAAGCTCCCACCGTCACTTGACACTGGGGCATTTTTTTTAAGAACGCTAACACCTTGGTAGCGATACTTAGGTCACAAGACCGATACCCCAAACTGAGGTCATTTTTAAAATTTTTTTAATTAATTTAGTTCTTGCTTCCCCACTTTTAATACCCCAAATTGAGGCATTTACCAAAAAATAAAAATTTAGTTCTTACTTTTCCGTTGTGGGACCCCAAAACGAACACCTGAATAGAATAATAGAGATACACTCAAAAAATAAATACCATACTCTAATACTACCCGTATTCCCCCTCTAACGTAACATACAACGACAAACATAAACAAACATAAATGAAACAAACACAATAAGAGAAAAATATCGCTCATTCTCAGCAATAAAGAAAAATATATATATAATTACAAACCTCTTAGGATTTAATACCTGAGATGCAAAATAAAAAGGCAGAAAATACATTAGAAACTAAAAATGCCCCTAACTTTTAAATCCTAATTTTAGAAACAAAATTCAAAATAAAACCAAGCCCCTTATCCTCTATTGATAACATGCACCTCCTAAATCACAAAACAACAAGTGTCACCCTCACAAATATCTTCCACCTAATTAAATCTATGGCAAGCCTAGATAATCCGATAGGATTCAAACACTTAACACCGATCTAGCAACTTTAAATTAAACCCTAAATTCACACACTTTTAACGAGTGTCATCTCAAATAAAATAAAAGACTAAAACAAAATACTTTAAACTTTAAACAAAAAAATAATTTTCTAGAATAAGACCCTGACTTGTTTGGGACCATAAAAGAAATGCCCTCAATAAACCCATCAGAACCAAGTAAACCGTCTAAATAAAACTCAATAAAATAAATTAATCTTGGGATAAATCCTCAATAAATTCGGAGTGAAACCCTAAACTAAACTAAATCCTAAAATAAATCAAACAAATCAAATAAATCCAACTAATCCATCAATAAATTAAATCAATAAACAAACATAATAAAATAAAAAAATACTCCTTTATTTATAATTTAAAACTTTACAAATATCACCGGACGCATACCTCCTGAATATACAATCCAAAACGAAAACCTAAAACCTTAACCTACAACCCAAAACGAAGACTTGGTTCAAAACTAAGATAAAACGAGGAGCAGATTCCGCTCGGACTGTCCAATTAGAGGCTTTGGGAATGATTGGTGGGGGAACACATCCCTCTACTTGTAACCCTTTCTCTTCCGCTATCCTCACCTCCTCCACCGCCGCCTCTTCAACGTTGCCTTCACTACTCCCTAAAAAGGAACGATGTGAAGACTAGCGCCCTCATTCCCATACCACCCATCCACAAAATAATACTATCCCCGAACATCACCTCAGGGTGAAGGTCACATGAAATAACGAATATAGGAAGAAACCCCATCCCAATCTAACGGTTAGATCACTCAATATCGTTGAAACAGGAATCTCAAAATACCAGAACATTCAAAAAAGTCAACACTCGAGACTAAACCAGAGAATGAGAAATAAATGAAACCTCCCTCGCTTATATAGAGTATGGCCTTAATCACGCGCTTAACCACACGCGCTAAATCTGATCACATGCCATGCACATTGCGTTCAATCCAAAACCTGCGCTCCTAACCAAGCGCGCAATGAGGCTATCCCCGAACATCACCTCAGGGTGAAGGTCACATGAAATAACGAATATAGGAAGAAACCCCATCCCAATCTAACGGTTAGATCACTCAATATCGTTGAAACAGGAATCTCAAAATACCAGAACATTCAAAAAAGTCAACACTCGAGACTAAACCAGAGAATGAGAAATAAATGAAACCTCCCTCGCTTATATAGAGTATGGCCTTAATCACGCGCTTAACCACACGCGCTAAATCTGATCACATGCCATGCACATTGCGTTCAATCCAAAACCTGCGCTCCTAACCAAGCGCGCAATGAGGCTGTCGCCCGCGCAAGTGGCGCAACCTTTCGATCCTGCACTAGAGAAAGGCTGCATAATCCGATAGGCGACCCACTGCCGCTGTGCAATATGAAAGGTCACTTGTACGCTGACCTGGTGATGCTTCGATCGGGCACAAGGATTAGAGCGCGCAATCCAATCCCACGCTAGCATTCACACGCGTAAACAGCCCCTTTGGCTCTGGATCGCACACTTGGAAATAAGCATGAATCGGATTGTGCGACCAAAAATAGGCGCGCAATACTTGACTTTGGGAAAAATCTAAACCCCTCATACCCTTTGTCCCATTGCGGTCATGATTCTTTTATCACATTGCAGTCATACCCTCTTGTCCCATCGTGTAGCCCTATAGATTATTCTCACAGAAAAGAAAGACCTATTCACCCATCCTATCGTGTACCCTTACCCCATAGGAAGAGCTAATCATACCCTAGTCCCATCGCGACAAGATATATACCCTTCACCATAATGCCCTCACAATCCCCACCAGTGAAGGAGAACCCCATCACGATAACGTGCACACACGTGATATCACCGCGATATCCAACCCATCATAGAATTAGCCACGCCCTCATGCCCCATCGCGAAAAGCTGAAAGCAAATCTCCCGAAAATGCAAATACGTAAAAAAAAAAGCCAACACAATGCAACCATGACTGACCTCACATAACCCAAGATCTGCCAAGGAAAGAAACAAAACACACTTATTGCGCAAGTATCCTACCGGTGTCCCATCGCCAACTACGCTCCGCCCACTTCTCATCGCGGACATCACTACCCAGAAAGCTCAAACGACACCGACAGTGCCAAAAGAAGAAAGGGAGATGGTTTGACCATGTCCCATTGTTAAAGCGAAGAGCCTCCTCCCGAATTGCTCACTGCGTAACAGTCGCTAGACACCACTGCCACAGAAATGCATGAAGACTCGAGACTTCTCCCATGTCCCATTGCATCCCACCGACCAATGACAAGCCACATCATGAACGTCCTATCAAAATCATCAAAATCCCATCGCGACATCACTCCCCCAAGATGTTACATCACACCGGCGACCACCAACCACTGCCGCAGCAAGCAAAAATGGGAAAGAAAAGAAACTCACAGAGCCCCATCGCAACAACACCTCAACACAGCATCACAGGTCCTATTGCACAATTCAGGTAAGCGCCACCCCCAGATAAATACTACTCATCTTCTTTCAATTACTTGATATTGCTTATAAATATAATTAGCTATGATTAAGTCAAAATATTTTCAAAACCTATCTCTCTCGACTCATGAATTACTGTAGTCCTCCCATAAAAGACAATCATCAGTATTCATCGAGAAGGTTAGATGGAGTATACGACATTTCAAGTGTCATTTTGGCAACCACATAAACGGTCGGGTCCATAAATCCCATACCAGTGGATCTGCTCAACGACATTTTGGTAGCCACGTGTTTCGCCATTTTACCACCGAATTGATCTTAAGTTAAAATCTCCAAAATTTTAAAACCCCTTACTCATTCTAAAATCTGTTATTTCAAAAATCTTTCTTCTCTTACTTATAAAATAAAAAGAAAAAAAGAAAAAGGACAAAATGAACAAAATACATAGACCCGACTCCCCTTTCTTTAAATACCACAACCAACTACACTTAGCCTTGACCTTTAATTCCCAAAACCTCTGAACTCGCAATCAAGCGCAAACCCCACTGCGCAGAATTGGATCGAGTGCGTACGCCACTACGTAGAATCACTTGTTCAGATATATTAAAACTAAAATCCCCAACTCGAAGACCAACTCCAGATGAATCAAGCGCATATGCCACTGTGCAGAATTCAACTGAGCACACTTCACAAAATTTACCTCAATTACCAACCCAAATCAGCCATTCCCCTGGGAAGCCAAACAATGAGTATACTCAATCTAAGAACTTACAAATGCCTATTAGAAATGGAACGCCTGACGCGCATTGGTGTGAGCAATGACACGCCCGGTCTGACATGACTTGCAAAAGCTTTCGACACTACATACTATTTCATCTCTTTATTATTGGTCCCTGGACCTTATTTGGACATTTGATTGGCGCCCCGGTACCTTAATTGCATAAAATCCCTCTGTTAGCTCGCACCATGCAACGGGATGCACCATGCACCCACAGACTTGGAATGTGCCCTTCGATAGCTACCATTTACCCTTCAAATGCTCCATTTTAGCTTTTGCTGATAGATAAGAAAGCCAAGCTTGCCATGTCAGCATCACCAATTCACATTTGTGAATTCCCAAGAAATGGGAAGGCACCTCGAAAGAGGGGTGTCTACTTCTTCGACGCGTTCTTACTTCGTAAGAGCGCGTAGAAGAGGGGCATCTATAGACACCCTCACTTTGCCCTCCCGGAGTATACAAATTTGTTTGGTTAGCCCTTGACCTTTTTAATCCTCGACATGGGACCATGTAATAGTACATGGAAGAGCACAGGCTGAAACAATAGCTCTGTGGCTTAGATCCCAACGTAGGGAGGCTATATACTAAGTAATAGTATATAGTCAGAATACATACTGAAATAATAGTCCTGCATTCCATTCTTGAGACCATACCCGGAAAACCCTGAATTAAGCATCTGAAAACTCGCACGT
The DNA here is from genome assembly GCA_021018995.1 of Chloranthus sessilifolius. NCBI lineage: Eukaryota > Viridiplantae > Streptophyta > Magnoliopsida > Chloranthales > Chloranthaceae > Chloranthus > Chloranthus sessilifolius. The sequence continues at coordinate 25,032,470 of CM037595.1, forward strand.
AATCCTATCAAATGAAGAACCACAAGCGTGCAATCAGTCCCCCTTTCAGACTAAACTTCCTTTCCCAGACCGTTTCGAGACTCGATTATGCGCTTGGAAACAGACGCGCGATCGGATTGAGCGCTACACCATCAGCACGCAATTGGCCTACGCCCGACCTAGTCTTACTACCCTTGACCCCTAAGTTTCCTTGATTAAGCGCTTCAGGTAGCACGCTTAAATCGGATTACGCACATCTCAACATGCATGTAATTAGCCCTAATATTGTTAGGACTAGGAAACTCACTGAGTAAGTCAACTAGTCACTCACTGAGTCGGTGACCGACTCAAAGCAATTAAGCATCAGAAAACTGGCGCGCAATTCAATTAAATGCCCAAAAATAGGCACATAATTGAAGGAAAACCTATAAAAGATTTTTTCTCGAAGAGAGAGAGGAGGCTGCAAATTTTGAGAAAGGAGACGGCAAGTTTCGAAACCAGAGAGACGAACCCCTAGAGCAACCTATTCATGATTTCGAGATTCAAAAACTCTAAGCTTTTGATGATCCTTCTCTACAGCCCGACCCTAGGTAAGAATTTAATTTTCTAGTTTCTGACCATAGCTTCTAGTCTTTAGATTTAAGATTTTTCTTAGTTTTAATTATCAGTCTTAATTTTTAGTCTTAAAGCGTAGCACTCTCTTTTTTTTTTTAAGACCGTAATCTCTATATCTGGTTACAGTCCTCAAAGCCCGGAACCAGTCCTGAATCTGACGGTCTAATTCACCGACTCTTAAGTCCTAATTCTGTTTCAAAATCTCAATTTACAGCCCTATCATTAATCTCTGGTTCTAACTCTTAGAGTTCAGAACCAGTCTTTAATCCTATGGTCTGATTTTTCTGATTTCGACTCCGATTTCAGTCCTTAGATTTTTTTTGAGCCTTTAGTTTTAATCTTTAAATTTTTATAGTTATAATCTTTAGATTCTAATCCTTAAGTCTTAAGTTTTAGAATTCAGTCCTTAGGAAATCCCTGCCTAAATCCTTATTTTAGAGCCAACTAGGTCACCCCAACCTTTTCTCAATTGTCAATCCTATCACTTTTATATTTATCTTATTTTGAGGTATCAAATGAAGTAAGATTGAAGAAAAATTATTCATGTTGGAAATCTTATCAAAGTAGCTTTCCAACGAGCCAAAAAATGCACAATTCTGACATGTATCGAAGAAGTTATGGTCAGTTTTTGGCCATTACGCAAAAAGTGACGTTTTTCAAAACTCCTAGTTGAATTAGTATTAGTATCTTTATTATATTAGTTTTATAAAATAGGATTTATGGTAAAATCCTATAAATAAGACCTTTACCTCCTACCCAATTCTCCTCTATACAATTTCCTCTATACAATTCTCCTCTATACAATTTTTCCATATACAATTTTCCTCTGCACAATTTCCCTCTCCACAATTTAGACGATTTCTACAGGTAATTCCTTAATCCTTAATTTTTTGGTTCTAGTTCTTAGGTTCTAAAACCAATTCCCTTTTTTATCTTCTAATTCTAGATTTAGGTTCTAGCCCTCTAGTTCTTAAATTCTAGATCTTAGGTCTTAATTTAAATTTCTAATTTCCTAATTCTAGTCCTTAGGTTCTAGACTCGGTCCTTAATCTCACAGTCCAAATTTTTCTAATTTCGATCTCGATTGTGGTCCTTAGATTTTAGCTTTAGTCTTAATTTCTCATAATTCTAAATTCTATAATTTGCCTTATAGTTACGTTTCTTAATTCTCTTTTTGTTTTAGCCCTAACATCTTAGCTCTTAAATACCAATCATCAATCTCTCAATCTATAAAAAAACAAAATTACTTTATAATTCAAATTCAGTCTTTTCAATTTTCAGCCATCCAATTTGCCCAAGAGAGCTTACGGAGGGTACTTGGGAATGAGGTCAATCCTCCTTAGCATAACGGGCCACACCCCCCTTTTTCTGTCTATTTATTTCATTTAATTTTATTTCAATAAAACTATCATGCTTATTTAAAATCAGAATTCCCATAGAATTGGCATATTTAATTTAGTTAGAGTTCCTAGTATAATTAGGAGACTAATATTAATTAGACTTCTAATTGGATTAGGAAACTAAATTAATTAGAGCTCTAATAAGATTAAAACGTTTAAATTAATTATACTCCTAGTGGGATTAGGAGACTTAATTAAATTAGACTCCTAGTAGAATTAGGAGCCCCTTTCTTAATCAGACTCCTAGTAGGATTAGGAAACTAAATCAATCAGACTCCCAGTAGGATTAGGAGACCAAATTAAATAAAATCCTAGCAGGAATAGGAAAACCAAACCAGTTACACTAATGGCAACCCACAGCTGTTGACGTTCGCCGGTGGACGATTCAGTAAAGGAGTTCAACTGGCAAGCCCCCGCTTCCCCTCAAAGCATGATCAGTGACGTGTTGCAGCATTGATAAATATCTGCGGCTGGCGATCGTATCTTCTCAGGTATATTTTATTTAGAATTTGCCTCTTTAATTTCAGCATTTAATATTTCTTACTTTATTACTCCATCATCGCCTTCGCCAAAGTCCACTAGGACTGAATTGGGCCATTGATTTCGGGGACCAAAAGGAACCCAGAAAAAGCACACACCAACAGCTGGTAGCATTGAGGAGCTCATTGTGGTCTTCCTCCATAACGGGATCCCCATTAATGCCCTTCTCGTGCCCGGGGATTATCAGCTATGGTACGACTTCCTATCGTATCGGTTAATCTTGTCGCGCTTTGTCCCTAGCGTAAACTTTCTTGCTTTCAATGGCCTGCACACTCAGGTAATTCTCCTTTCTCTTTTAGATTAGTCCCCTTTTAGCTTTTATTCCTACTGAGTGGATTTCTATTTTGTTCACAGTTTTCTCAAGGGGATGACTCGGATGGTGAAGGTGGAGGGACGGCGGGTACTGCGGATGCTTCAGGGGCGGGCCCCTCAAGTGCTGGCCCTTCCGGTGTGGGTCCTTCAGGTGAGGGTTCTTCAGGTGCTGGTTTGTTAGGTACTTCTCACATGGGTGCCCTTGGTGGTGCTCCGCCTGTGGTCTATGGGACCTTCTGACGCCTCGACGACGACTTTCTCTCGAACCTATGTGCCGACATGGATAAGCAAGCACGCATTTCAGCTGAAGCAGTTCGGGCCCCTCCTCTTGAGGTGGTTTCGGGGGTAAGCCCTCTTATGATCGTTCTCCCTTTGTCTTGATTCCTTTGATAAATGCATGTGTTTACTACCAGTCCCTGCAACTGACATCCCTTTCCTCTGAATGTAGAATTTCGACTCGGCCATGGAGCATGTTGCGTATTACCATAACATTGCAGAGCTTCGAGAAGTGGAGGTGGTGAGTATCTAGCCGCTTAGTCTTTCTCACTGTTTTGCTATCCTTTGTTCCTCAATTGATCCTGATTTCTGATTTTGACTATGACTTGGAGCGGGCACGCGCCAAGGAGTCACGTTCTTTGTTCACCTGGCTTTCGCAAGCATGGTCACGGGTAGGAGATGTTCGGACCTTAGCTTTTGCATTTTGAACAATTCAAACACTTTGGGATAATATTTATTGGGATTTTGCAAAGTTTGTAACAGATATTTGTAGCACTTTTTGGATGATTTTCTGTTTGGACATGTTTAGTGCTTTTTCTTTGATTGCATATTATCTTTCTCTTGCATATGTCCGACTGTTTGCAGGATGGTTTTGACGACTACCCAGAAAATTGGCCCTCGAGGTCACATGCATTGGTGTGGGTTTCTCCTGCACAAAAAGTCAGATTATCTTAATGTTAGGTATCCTTTTAATTTTCACGTTTTAATGTCTTCCACAGCATAAAGTAGGTGAATCAGGCTAACTGGCTAAGGGGGCCAGCAAGGGCCCACGAAAATTTCAAAAAAAGTCCAAAAAGCATAAAAGCGGGCAGGTTTGTACTGGCACAACTATTAGTTGTGCTAGGCTTAGCCTAAGGAAGTTTGCACTGGCGAAACTATTAGTTGCGGCAAGCTTAGCCTAGGGAGCTGTGGGGCCTTTATATGCTCGAGACAGTCCAAATTCTCCTTCTTTTCTTTTTGACTTGGTCTTTTCAACTGATTTTTTTTCTCCTTGCTATCCCAAGGGTGGGTCCATTGACATACATTGAATTTTATATTCTTGAAAGATCTTTGTATGTCTATGGACCCGCTTTCCAATCCTCCCTTACATGGAGGGCCCGGAACCAATTCACTCCCTTCTTTGGGCTTGGGGCCCAATTTTCTAAAGTGTTGGCTTGGGAGCTTGAATGAGAGCGCGCTTGTTGAACTGGAGCGGCTTAGATTATCGCGCCTTCCTCCACGGTGAGACCTACTTCATGTGGCCATCTCGCTTTGGGATGCAAATGCCCATATGTTCCGTTTTGGGAAGCGGGAGCTAACTCCCACTCTTGAGGAGCTATCCAATTTATCTGGCTTGAAGCTCCACAGAGGCCTCGCAAGAGTCATGCTAAAGTCGGGTTACTACAAATCCGTTAACCTTACCCTAGGTTTGAAGAAATTTGAGTATGAGAAAAGTCTCATTGGGGGGCCTTCAAGGTGTTCGATCAAATTCCTCAAAGAACTTTTCAGTGAAGAAAGTCATCGAAAATTGTTGGTTAAGAATATCTTCAATGGGAAAGCCTTTGTCTCGGTCTTATTTCGGAAGTCCTTTTCTTCACTAGGGGAGAGATCTTCTCTCTGGCTCTTCTTGGCTACTTGCCTTGTGTTCTTAAAGGGGTTTAAAATCACACAATTAAAGGGTCTAATGATGGCACACACTAAGGCAAGCAGACACACAGACCTGCAAGTATTCAGGGCCTGTTGTAGCAAGTTTTAAAAGGTAAATAAGGGTATGTCCACAGGGAAATGTGAGCTAAAAATTAAGCAAATCTCCAGATCTAAAGCAGATGTGGCACCCTACCTAATACTAAAAACAGCAAAAGGAAGGGGAGAGGTTTTAAAGGGGTTGTCACTTTAAACTAAACTATAGAAATAATATTAAATGTAGAAATGAATTGAGATTTGACCTAGAGTTCAGACCTCACAAGTGAAGGGAAATTAAAACAGAAAATGGAGAGAAGCAGCTTGGAGTTTGGTCTTGCTACAATTGGGTTGAGCTGCCAGGGTTACAAAGGGTTTAGAGTGCATTAATCCCTCATTTGGCCATAGGCACAGCAGCAGGGTAGAAGAATCTAATCAAGGCTAGAGATTTGGTTTGATCTTAAGGTTATGATCTACACACTTCAATGGTCACAGATCATCCAATAGATTCACTCCATTCTCATGCTTTCATCAGAGCATTATAACCACTACAAATACTGTAAATGCTAGGTCACAAACACAGGCAATTCCAAGAACATCAGATCTAGGGAGATCAAATGGCATCCAAGAGGTCTACCAGTTAAGTGGGTGAGCTATTCCCATCTACACAAATTCGATTGAGCACGAAATGAATCCAGATGAACTATGGATCTAATTACAACAATTAAACCAGCATTGCATTGAGATTAACTCACTATACAATGAAATGCCTTCAGATTTGCAGTCTGTGCATCATCTAACCCTTAATAACACTCTCAACTCTCCCAATTACAGATTAAACCTCACTCTTTGCTTCTCAAAAGGAATTAGCCAACCATAGTTAGGCTAGAAGAAAGGATTAGGGATTTCGATGCAGGCTCTAATCTCCAGATTTGGTCCCTCATTTCTAGCGGCTTTCCTCCCCTTTTATAGCTTTCCCCTTTAGCCCTAAATCTAGTTTTTCCCACCAATTACAGCTTTTGGAAGAATTTTGGAATAATTATGTTATTCCCTCTTTTATTCCCTTTTTAGAAGGCTCTTTCAGTTCGTTAGAGTTGGGGGAGAGCACGTGGGTCGGTTAGGGTTTCCCAGGGCACTTCTAGAAGCTTCGTGCCAGACACCAGAGTGCCTTGAATTACATGCAGCAGGTCACCAACTTGCAGTGTGTGCACAACAACTTTTCTGGGAAGTCCTTCAGTTGGTTTCGATAGGTTCCTGAGGCTTTCGACAAGTTTCAAACATGCCTTCCATTCCTTTCACTAGGATTCAGGGTCCTTTCGATAGGTTATGATAGGTTAGGCTGAGAATAAAGCTTCAGCATCCATTGTATTCGACAGGTTGGGAGCTCCTTTCGATAGGTTGATTTCTACACACTTCATTTCAACAGGTTTGTTTCCAACTCTTGTCGATAGGTTCTAAACTTCTCGATAGGTTCTCGATAGGTTGCCTTTTGAGCGACAGGTTTCAGAATCCTATCAAAATGTTCTCTTCAGGCTTTAGGCAACCTGTCGACAGGATGCTCCTTACTTATTTCCAACTGCACGATAGGTTCCAGTAACCTCTCGATAGGTTATTTTCTGTCTGTTTTCACTCCTTGAAAGCTGCTTTGCTGCTACTGCATGTTCTAAGTGGCCGTTGTTGGGTCTGAATTGCTTTGAGAGCTGGATTTTTATACTTTGACTGCTTTTTACTGCTATCGACAAGATATACTCAATAAGCATTTATTAGTCAACTCATAGGTCTATCAAAGCTCATGTCAAGGGGTGAAAAGTGGTACTATTCACTAATTAACACACCCCCAAACCTAAGCTTTGCTAGTCCCTGAGCAAAGGAAAAATAAAGAAAACTAAAAATGCCATTTTTGTAGGGAGCACATATGCATTTAGCATATGCATCAAGCCTTTTAAACCCCTAGGTGATCCCTAGTGGAGGAGTGAACTATCCTGAGGGTTTTCAGTGAAGGTACCCACAAACTTCTCCAATAAAATCAGTTAGTCCTACTGCAACATGCTAAAATAGAGTTTAAGTGAAATAAAATAAATTCCACACCATGTGCATTTAATTCTAGAGGATTTTAAAAAAAATATCAGTTTAAAACCTGAAATTCTGCTATAATTCCTTCATTATCAATCAATTCATGTTAAGGCATTGTGCTTGAAGATTGATGCAGAGCTCACCTTCTCATTTGAGAATTCTATTTTGATAAGACCCCAAACAACTTTGATTTCAGACCCAAATCTTACCAGGGTTGTTCACTCACAACAAAAGTAGAAGGGTGCATCATTTCTCACACAACTCGAGAACAGTTACAACCCTCAAATAGGATTGCACGAATGAGCATAGGCATTGCTCTAACTTTTGAAATTTTCTAACTCTTTTCACCATAGATTAAACAAGTCCTCATCTCCACATGAGAGCTTAATCCATTACAGATCAGTAGGGTCTTTTTTATTGGGTTGTAATGTGGCTTATGGGTAAAATTTGCTAAAGAATAAAGGGGTAAAAAGGATTCAAATTGAGAAATCAGTAAAGTGAGGAGGTGATTCATGACTTCACCTTCTTCATTTCAGCACATCTTCATTTTCTTTTGGAATTTACAGACTTGAAGTGATCAGCTACATCAGCTTCTTATCTTCTTGTGGATTTTCAAATGAAGTGACTTCTCTTTTCTTTTGTTTGATTTTTCTATTTTTTCTATTTTTTTTAATTTTTAATTTTTTTATGGGTTGGAATGCAACCACTATACATCACACTTGCCTTCAAATGTATTTTCTTCTTCTTTCACCGAATTATCAAACCTTGCTCCTTTAACCTCACTTCTTCTATTTCCTGATTTCTTAGATTGAGGGTGAACTGAAATAGGTCAAAAGGTTTTGGGTTCAAATTTTCTAGTTTTCATCAACGAAAACTGAGATTTTTAGGGCTTAAACGGTGTGAATCAATGGCAGTTCAAAGGTGGAAAATTTTAAGCTCAAACTGTCCAAGGGATGGCCTTACTTCATGTCCTCAATATTATGAATGCTGTCAAGCTGTTTCAACTTGGATTTGCCTAAGTTCTAGTGTGCAAAATTAGATCCAATCAGTCCATAGAGCAGAAAAAATTGCCAAGACACTCTTCAAAGAAAAAAATTTCAGGCCCAAATCTCACTGGGTATGGCCTTCCATCAAATTTTCTAGGGTGTATCCTCACATGTTTCTCTCATTTCAGGTTCACTAAACATCAATTTTTGAAAATTCTTAACATTTGCTTCATGAAAAATGCTAAAACTACAGCTCATTTCAGTTTTTAAAAAGGTTTTAATTTCCTCTTTTTCAAAAATCAGGTGGGAAATCACTTTATTTTCTCAAACTTTCTCAACATTGCTGCACTAGTATTAACTCATTTCATTGGCACACCTGCCACACCCCCAAACCTAAACTAAATAGTGTCCTCATTGTTGAGAGAGCATGGCAGCAATGAACAGGTAATATGAAGAACAGAGGGAAGAATAAGCACTAAGAAAGATATAACACAAAAACAAATTACTATTAACAGCAAAAATATGTACAAGGGACAAAACAGTAAAAGAAAAGAAATAAGCCTAAACTACATTTATTTACAAGCATCATCAGGCCAATCATACAAATCTTGCAAAATTTTCACATCATCCTTGGATAAAGGAGCTTTTCTTTTTGGTTGGGACTTCTTGGTGGACTGCTTGGGGGCCTCCTCAGACTGGGCAGCAGATTTCTTATCTTTCTTTGCAGAACTAGTAAGAGGAATGGATCAATCATCTGAATCGAAATCAGATGGGAAGAGGGGAGTAGGATTGACGCCAAGGGCAGCAGCAGCTTCCCTTCTTTCCTCCTTGGAGAGTAGAGTGGAGGAGGTGTCATGTGGGGGTGGGGGCTTAGTGGGGGCTACCTCTTCAGAATAGGTAGTAGGTTGCTTCCCTTTTCGGCGAGCAAAAGCAGAGGAAATAGATTTCTTGGCAGTAACTTTCCGCTTGGTATAAGTCCTCTTAGGTTTAGGTGGATAGGTTGAACAGGAGGAGGATCTTGGGCTGGAGGAGGGGGAACATCTACAGGTGGGGAAGGAGTAGGTTGCATGGAAGAAGGTGGATAGGGATGGGTGCAGGTAGGATTGTCAGGAAGAGCTTAAGCAAGGGGGGCTGGTTGATATGGTTGAGAAGTCATCAAGGCAATCCTTCTCTCCAGAAGTTTGATTTTTTTCACAGCATAGAGCTGGCTGGTCTCAGCGAGTTCTTGGGTAGCCTTGATGATATCTCTGGCATTGGCTAGTTGCTTTTGGAGATTTTCAGCATTCTTCATCTCAAACCCGACAGTGCGAGTCTGAGCCTCAGCAATGAGTTTGGCAGACTTATAATGTGTCGGGATTTCCTTCCATCCCGCAGAAATCTCACGAAGCTGGATTCTCTGCTCCAATTCCATGAGAGCAATCCTTTCCTCATGAGAGACTTCCAGGGAAGCTCTGAGGGCAGCCATACCACTCAGGACATCCCTACGGATGTAGGGATTTTCTCTCATTGCATATAGTAGGGTGAGGTAGGGGGGAATGTAGATGGGGGACCTGAGGATAATGGGCAAGGAAGGGAGTGGTGTGGAAGAAGAGGAAGGGGTGGAGAAAAACAGTTCCTCACAAGGCTCGGTTTGGGTGGAGGCATCTTTGAAGACAGGTGGAGGGAGAGTGGTAGGTAACACAGTAACGTCAGCCGTTGTGGTTGGAGGTGAGGAAGGAGTAAAAGATGGGGATGGGATAATTATGGGGGAAAAAGGAGTAGCTACCTCCTCAGATTGGGTAGCAGCTGGGGGAGGTGGAGCTAAGGGTGATGATGGAGTAGATAAATGGATGGGTGAATGGATAGGGGAAAGAGGGGAAGTGTGAGGGGGTTGAGGTGCTAAAAAGGATGGGGTGAGGGTGGATTGAATGGATTGAAGGCAGGAGGTCATTATGGCTTGGTTGTTGGTGTTGGTGGTCAACTGAGATTGAATGGACTGTAGGAGTGAGAGAATTTGTGTGAAGGAATCAGGCAGGATGGGGTTGGAGGGGATAGGTGTTTGAATGGACTAGAAAGGGGAGGAGGGTGCATGGTTGAATTGAGGGGGAGTGGGATGTGGGGAGTCTGGAAGTGGAGTGTACTCATGTGCAACATCTTCAACAATGGATGTCATAAGGGCAGTGAACCTAGCAGTGGTGAACTGGTCCAAACCTTGGGTATGCAGAAGGGGTTGGGGAGGAGGGAAGTAAGAAATGGGTTGGTCAAAGGGTGGAGAAGAAATGGTTGGGGTAGGCTCTGGTAATGTAGGAGGTTCAAAAACTTCAGGTTGGAGGACTTGAGTGGTGGGTGGAGGTAAAACTGGTTCAGAGGTGCGAGGAGAGGGGTATGTTGGAAGAGGGACTGATACAAAGGGGAAAAGAAAAGTAGGTGGAGGTGTTGGTGATGATGTAGGTAAGGTAGGTGAAAGGATGGATGGGGGTATCTCAGCAGGAAGAACTGCTGCCATGGTAGTGGGCACCTCCTCAGCCTCTTCTATCTCAGCTGGCTTACTCTTCTTAATCAAGATTAGGCTGGTGGACCATTCCCTCACTACGTGAAAATAACACATAAACTACACCTGCAAATAAAAAAAGAACCACTACCCTAACAGTAGTATAATAATCCATTGCCAAAACGGATGGTTTATTATATTAAAACAGTGGTTTAAATCATAAACCCTCATCACGTGATACTCCATCTTCTCATCACGTGCAAAACCATCGGGGTCCCTACTCCGAACTCTTTATCTTGCTAATGAAACCGCCGTCTCACTTAGAATCTCTGTTCTTTCTTTCTCTCCTCTTCCTTTCTATCTCTCCTCTTCCTCTCTCTCGAGAACCCTAAATTTTTCATGAGTCTCGGAGGATTTGAGATGGATCATGAGATCGGGAGCCAGTGAATGCTGATTTAGGTGTGTTTTATGGTTTTGGTCTTGTGGATCGGAGGATTTGAGATGGATTGGAAGCTGGTGAATACAGATCTAGGTATGTTAGATGGTTTTTGATTACATTTTGGTTGATTTTGAGTAGGATTTGAGATAGATTGGAAGCTGGTGAATGCTGAAGTGATCTCCGCATCCTCTCTCTCGATGGCTCAACCTCTCATGAAGAAAGACGACGATCGAGACGACGAAGGTTGGTTTCCAAACCCTAATTTTATATATTCATCATCTCAATCCCTTTCAACTATTATTTCAGTTTCATCATTTGGATCTATGCTAGCTGGCATTGATTCGTGTGACACTTGTGCTCGTTATGTTTCAATTTTGTTTTAGTTTTCGTTTTAGGGTTCAAGTTTTTTAGATCTATGGATTGAAGGCTTTTGACATTTTGATATTACAGTGTCTTTATGCCGGCCGACTCATTTCAAAAATCAGAAAGCAAAGCAGCACTTCGTTTTGCTATAAGAGGATGTGAAGAGCAGCCATCGCCTATTTTCCTCCACTGTAACCTACCAGGTATGCAGATTAATCTCATCTTCATCAATTCAACACCCTTGAAAACACCTTATATAGATATATATATTTTTTGTTCTCGTGATCATCGATCTAGGGCATATATCATGAGAATTTTTAGGATTTCGACTCTGGAGATGGTTCTAGATTTTCTAAGAATTCGATTAATTAGGTTAATGGAGGAATAAAGAGAGACGAGAAAGAGAGAGAGGGAGAAGATGGAGTCTGCGAAGTTGGAAGGTCCTTCAGCTCCCGTCCTCCGTAGAGATCCCTATGAGGTGTTGAGCGTTTCGAAAGATTCGTTCGATCAGGAGATTAAATCGATGTACAGAAAGCTAGCTCTCAAGTAAGTTCTCTACTTTGATTTCTAGATTACGTAGTAATTGAAGTTGGGATGTTGTAGATTAGCAATTCTTAACTTAGCTAAATTTTCCGTATAAAAAAGAGAGGGATTGTTGACTTAAACTTGGTAGAATCATGGCTCGGCTTCTGGTTGGGTTCAAGTTCAGTTTCGAGTTCTTAAACGTTGGTTCAACTAATTCTTTCTATATTTTTTGACCTACACAAATTTCGGGGTTGAATAGTGCAAATCTGTCCTATACAGGGCACAGAAAATTGCTGAATTTAAGACTATCATTTCATATATAAATAAATTGCTAAAAATTATAATAAAATTCATGGTACTAGATGAACCAGTGATGGTCATTCGTACTAAAATTTAGCTCACAATATTGAGTAATTTGGCCTTCAGAAATTCTAAACCGAGACTTTGCAAATTATGATAGTTGTTCATAGTCCATAGAATCCGGGACAAACACTCGCTCTGTAATATGAAATTTAGGGGTGCAAATGTGTCAGATGGGCCTGACCTGATTATAAATGGGTCTGGGTCTAATATTGGACTCATTTAGGTAAGATCCGGGACCAAAACACCAACCTGATTATTAAATATGTTGGGAGACTTTGAATAATGAAAGAAGATCTGCTGCCATGGTAGTGGGCACCTCCTCAGCCTCCTCCATCTCAACTGGCTTACTCTTCTTAATCAAGTTTAGGCTGGTGGACATTTCCCTTTTCCCATACACTTTTGTGGTCAACTTATCCATTGGCTCATTCCTCTTGACCACATATTTCCCAGCCTTGAGCAAGCATATAATGAGCATGCTAAAAGGCAGCCCACCTCCTTTAGAAAATGTTTGTCTTTTAAGCACTTTGCCACTGATGTCTACCATTGTCTCAAAAATCAACGGTAGTGCACTCAAAAATTTCCCTTTTGAACAGTAGTACAAGGCATTTACAATTGGGGACCTTCTCTCCTGCAGGTGCCCAGTGACATAGTCATTCTTCCTCAGAATAGTATCAATGAGTCTGAGGCTGGGTTGGAGGTCTCTTCTCATCAATGATTCACCAGATCCCACAATTCCATTAGTGAGCTGTTTAGCTATTTCTTTAAATGTAACCCATTTGGGTGCTCCCTCAGATCTAGTGGAGTCAAATTGGTGTGGAACTTCCAAAGCCATCCCAATATCCTTACTGTCCACTGTGATTTGCCAATCATCAATCAAAATTTCCAGCACAACCTCTTTCCCAGGCACCACCTTCTTTTTCAAATTTTGGTATCATAGTTTAACCAGCCTGGGGTACACATTCTCCTTCCAGGGTGTAAGTGAGGGTAACAATCCCTCCTTCAGATATAATAGTGTCCCCTGGCACAACTCAATGTTGGCAAAGTATGCCAAATCAAAATCAATCTCAGGGACAAGGCTTAACCCTTTCACAAATTCATTAGGGGTGGTTAATGCAGTAGGAAGCTCCACCGCAGGTAAGATGTCAGGGTTGGGCAAAGGTGTTTCCCCAGTTGGAGCAGATCTCTCCATGGGTATTTCTGCATCAGGCTCCTGAATTGTGACAGACTTAGCCTTTTTTGCTTTAGGAGCCTTCTTGGGCTTCCCCTCAGGGAGCTTCCTCTTGGTAGGTGGATTAGTGGTGGTCTTTGATTTTTTAGAGGACATTGGGGTGGAAGGAGCTGGTTGTCGGAACAGGTCAGCTAGGGTTTCCTCAGAATCCTCCATTTTGCTCTCAGAAATTGATATCTTAAAGCTCACTCCCCAATTTGGATTGAAATTCTGAAGTACACAACTAGGAAAACAATAGAGGGAGGCAGAGAGATAGCTTACACAAAACTCCTAGGGTTTTGCAGAAACAGTGGTGCACAACTCCAATTTTACCAAAATCAAGTGCAAAATGCTCCTTAGTGCGGGCTGAATGATCTTGAAGAATGACGAACCTAATGGCCAACAGTCCTGAGAGTATTTGGGGAAAAGAGAGCGGTGACAAATGAGAAAGGGAGAGCTAGGGTTTTGCAGAAAGTGTGAAATGGGCAAAAGTGACCTACCGATAGGTATATAAAGAGGGAAAATCAATTTCGATAAGATGAGTTGGATGATTTCGATAGGTAAAAGCGTCCTGTCGAATGCTATAAAGTACAGCGTGCAGATGAAATGCTTCGATAGGTCAAATTCTTCCTATCGATAGGTTCATGTAGCGCATGATTTATCCTTTCGATAGGTTCCCGATAAGTATCCAAAACCTATCGAAAGCTTCTTTTCAACCTTTAGAACCTATCAAAAAGCTGTTTTCACCTATTCACAAGTCTCAGTGCCTATCGAAATCCTCAAATGACCTATCGAAATCATCAAATTACCTTTCGAAAGGTCTCATATGCCCATAGAAACAACATTTTTATGTTGTCATCAGCCTCAGCACCTAGCAAACTCTTTTACTGTGCTTCCATTCAACCTGTTCTCATTATTTACACACTCTCATGGTTCCTGGATTGCTGGCAAGATTGAAATGATGGCCTAATTCTAGCATGGAAATTTTATTGTAAATGAACAAAATAGAAGAAAACATAACAAAATCAAACTATACTACATATGATACACACTGAAATCATGGATACTTTGGAGGGTCCTGAAGATCAATGGTCTCCTCGGGGTCACATATTTTTTCAACATAAATTTTTAACCTCAGTCCATTGACTTTCATGACCCTATCATCTTTAGAGTTCATGATTTCTCTAGCTCCAGATGGGGAAACATGTAAAACTGTGCAGGGCCCATCCCATCTGAACTATAGTTTGCCTGGAAAGAAGTTTAATCTTGAGTTGAACAACCCTACCTTGTGGTGCTATTTTGAATTCTTTCTGTAGTAAATGCCTGTCATGAAAGGCTTTAGTGACATGCTTTGACATATACTAACTTGAATGGGGACATCCCTATGGGGGTCTTATAGGCAGTCCTATAGGCCCACAAGGCATCTGGCAGTTTTATGGACCAATCTCTCCTATCAGCTCGCACAGTCTTCTCTAGGATGTGTTTGATTTCCCTATTGGAAATCTCTACTATCCCACTGGTTTGTGGGTTGTAGGGAGTAGCAACTCTATGGGTCACAGAGTAGTTTTCCAACAGTTTTTCAAAAGGTTTATTGCAAAAGTGGCTTCCTCCATCACTAATAATAGCTTTGGGGGTGCCAAACCTAGAGAAGATGTTGTCTTTTAAGAACTTAATAACAAGCTTATGGTCATTTGTTCTTGTAGCTATGGCCTCTACCCATTTGGACACATAGTTCACAGCTGCAAGGATGAAATTATATCCATAGGAGGGAGGAAAAGGTCCCATAAAATCAATTCCCCAAATGTCAAAGAGTTCAACTACAAGCACAGGTTATAAGGGCATAGAGTTTCTTTTTGTAATACTTCTCATTTGCTGGCATTTTAAACAAGCTTTGCAATGCTGTATGGCATCCTTGAACAGAGTAGGCCAATAGAAACCACTTTGGAGCACCTTTGCAGCAGTTTTGTTGCCACTGAAATGGCCCCCACAAGCCTGTTCATGACACATAGTTAGAATGTTTTCAAACTCAATTTCAGGTACACATCTTCTTATCACCTGGCCTGCACAATACTTAAAGTGGTCAGGATCCTCCCACATGTAATATCAAATTTGTGAGAAGAACAAATTCCTATCATCCTTACTCCAATGTGGGGGTACCTTTCCCACAGCGAGATAGTTTACTCTGTGGGCAAACCCGGGCATACTTATCTTTACAGCAAAAAGCTGCTCATCTGGAAAGGAGTCATTGATGGGCAAGCTCTCTATTTCAGCTTTTGGAATCCTTGATAAGTGGACTGCTACCACCTTTTCAACCCCCTTCTTGTCTTTGATTTCCAAGTTGAATTACTGCAAAAGAAGAATCCACCTAATTAGTATAGCTTTGGCCTCCTTCTTAGACAAGAGGTATTTTAGGGCTGAATGGTTAGTAAACACAGTGATCTTGGATCCCAACACATATGATCTGAACTTTTCTAAAATAAATACAATGGCTAGCAACTCCTTTTCAGTTGTGGTGTAATTCAATTGAGCATCAACCTTTGATTTACTAGCATATGCCACCAAACATGGTGCTTTGTCTTTCCTTTATCCCAGCACTGCACCAATGGCAAGTCTGATGCATCACACATCAGCTCAAATGGCAGAGAGAAATCAGGAGCTTGCAATAAAGGAGCAGTAGTCAAATGGAAAATGCACAGACATAGGCAATTACAGGAAAATCTGATCTAGGGAGATCAAATGGCATCCAAGAGGTCTACCAATTAAGTGGGTGAGCTATTCTCATCTACAGAAATCCGATTGAGCACTAAATGAAACCAGACGAACTATGGATCTAATTACAATAATTAAACCAGCATTGCATTGAGATTAACTCACTATATAATGAAATGCCCTCCGATTTACAGTCTGTGCATCATCTAACCCTCAATAACACTCTCAACTCTCCCAATTACAGATTAAATCTCACTCTTCGCTGCTCCAAAGGAATTGGCCAACCATAGTTAGGCTAGAAGAAAGGATTAGGAATTTCAATGCAGGCTCAGATCTCCAGATTTGGTCCCCCATTTCTGGCGGCTTTCCTTCCCTTTTATAGCTTCCCCCTTCAGCCTCATATCTAGTTTTCCCACCAATTACAGCTTCTGGAAGAATTCTGGAATAATTCTATTATTCCCTCTTTTATTCCCTTTTTGAAAGGCTCTTTCTATTCGTTAGAGTTGGGGGAGAGCACATGGGTAGGTTAGGGTTTCCCAGGACACTTCTAGAAGCTTTGTGTCGGTCACCAGAGTGCCACGGATTGCGTGCAACAGGTCACCAACTTGCAACGTGTGAACAATAGCTTTTCTAGGAAGTCCTTCAGTTGATTTCGATAGATTCCTGAGGCTTTTGATAGGTTCTAAACATGCCTTCCATTCCTTTCGCTAGGATTTAGGGTCCTTTCGATAGGTTCCCATAGGTTGGGCTGAGAATAAAGCTCCAGCATCCATTGTATTTGACAGGTTGGGAGCTCCTTTCGATAGGTTGATTTCTGCACACTTCATTTTGACAGGTTTGTTTTTAGCTCCTATCGATAGGTTCTAAAATTCTCGATAGGTTGCCTTTTGCGCGAAAAGTTTCAGAATCCTATCAAAATGTTCTCTTCAGGCTTTAGGCAACCTGTCGATAGGATGCTCCTTACTTATTTCCAACTGCACGATAGGTTCCAGGATCCTATCGAATTCTCCCATCCTCACGACTTCTTTTTTTTCAGCCTTTGGATCCTATCGACAGGTTTCAGTAACCTCTTGATAGGTTGTTTTCAGTCTGTTTTCACTCCTTGAAAGCTATTTTGCTGTTGCTGCATGTTCTAAGTGGCCGCTATTGGGTCTGAACTAGTTTGAGAGCTGGATTTCTATACTTTGACTGCTTTTTACTGCTATCTACAAGACATACTCAACGAGCATTTATTAGTCAACTCATAGGTCTATCAAAGCTTATGTTAAGGGGTGAAAAGTGATACTTTTCACTAATTAACACACCCCCAAGCCTAAGCTTTGCTAGTCCCTGAGCAAATGAAAAATAAAGAAAACTAAAAATGCCACTTTTGTAGGGGGTAAATTTTAAGCTCAAACTGTCCAAGGGATGGCCTTACTTCATGTCCTCAATATTATGAATGCTGTCACGTTGTTTCAACTTGGATTTGCCTAAGTTATAGTGTGAAAAATTAGATCCAATCAGTCCATAGAGCAAAAAAAATTGCCAAGACACTCTTCAAAGAAAAAAATTTCAGGCCCAAATCTCACTGGGTATGGCCTTCCATCAAATTTTCTAGGGTGTATCCTCACATGTTTCTCTCATTTCAGGTTCACTAAACATCAATTTTTGAAAATTCTTAACATTTGCTTCATGAAAAATGCTAAAACTACAGCTCATTTCAGTTTTAAAAAAGGTTTTAATTTCCTCTTTTTCAAAAATCAGGTGGGAAATCACTTTATTTTCTCAAACTTTCTCAACATTGCTGCACTAGTATTAACTCATTTCATTGGCACACCTGCCACACCCCCAAAACTAAACTAAATAGTGTCCTCACTGTTGAGAGAGCATGGCAGCAATGAACAGGTAATATGAAGAAAAGAGGGAAGAATAAGCACTAAGAAAGATATAACAGAAAAAGAAATTACTATTAACAGCAAAAATATGTACAAGGGACAAAACAGTAAAAGAAAAGAAATAAGCCTAAACTACATTTATTTACAAGCATCATCAGGCCAATCATACAAATCTTGCAAAATTTTCAAATCATCCTTGGATAAAGGAGCTTCTCTTTTTGGTTGGGACTTCTTGGTGGACTGCTTGGGGGCCTCCTCAGACTGGGCAGCAGATTTCTTATCTTTCTTTGCAGAACTAGTAAGAGGAATGGATCAATCATCTGAATCGAAATCAGATGGGAAGAGGGTAGTAGGATTGACACCAAGGGCAGCAGCAGCTTCCCTTCTTTCCTCCTTGGAGAGTAGAGTGGAGGAGGTGTCATGTGGGGGTGGGGGCTTAGTGGGGGCTACCTCTTATGACTGGGTAGCAGGCTGCTTCCCTCTTCGGCGAGTAGAAGCAGAGAAAACAAATTTCTTGGTAGTAACTTTCCGCTTGGTATAAGTCCTCTTAGGTTTAGGTGGGGTAGGTTGAACAGGAGGAGGATCTTGTGCTGAAGGAGGGGGAACATCTACAGGTGGGGTAAGAGTAGGTTGAGTGGAAGAAGGTGGACAGGGATGGGTGGTGGTAGGATTGTCAGGAGGAGCTGAAGCAAGAGGGGTTGGCTCATATGGTTGAGAAGTCATCAAGGCGATCCTTCTCTCCAGAAGTTCGATTTTTTCGCAGCATAGAGCTGGTTGGTCTCAGTGAGTTCTTGGGTAGTCTTGATGATGTCTCTGGCATTGGCTAATTGCTTTTGGAAATTTTCAGCATTCTTCTTCTCAAACTTGGCAATGCGAGTCTAAGCCTCAGCAATGAGTTTGGCAGACTTATAACGAGTCAGGATTTCCTTCCATCCCTCATAAATATAATGAAGTTGGATTCTCTACTCCAATTCCTTTAGAGCAATCCTTTCCTCATAAGAAACCTTCATGGAAGCTCTGAGGGCAGCTATACCACTCAGGACATCCCTACGGATGTAGGGATTATCCCTCATTGCATACAGTAGGGTGAGGTAGGGGGAATGCAGATGGGGGACCTGAGGATAATGGGCAAGGAAGGGAGTGGAGTGGAAGAAGAGGAAGGGGTGGAGAAAACTAGTTCCTCACAAGGCCCTGTTTGGGTGGAGGCATCTTTGAAGACAGGTGGAGGGAGAGTGGTAGGTAGCACAGTAACATCAGCCGTTGTGGTTGGAGGTGAGGAAGGAGTAAAAGATGGGGATGGGATAATTATGGGGGAAAAAGGAGTAGCTTCCTCCTCATATTGGCTAGCAGCTGGGGGAGGTGGAGCTAAGGGTGAAGATGGAGTAGATAAATGGATGGGTGATTGGATAGGGGAAAGAGGGGAAGTGTGAGGGGGTTGAGGTGCTAAAAAGGATGGGGTGAGGGTGGATTGAATGGATTGAAGGCAGGAGGTCATGATGGCTTGGTTGTTGGTGTTGGTGGTCAACTGAGATTGAATGGACTGTAGGAGTGAGAGAATTTGTGTGAAGGAATCAGGCAGGATGGGGTTGGAGGGGATAGGTGTTTGAATGGACTAGAAAGGGGAGGAGGGTGCATGGTTGAATTGAGGGGGAGTGGGATGTGGGGAGTCTGGAAGTGGAGTGTACTCATGTGCAACATCTTCAACAATGGATGTCATAAGGGTAGTGAACCCAGCAGTGGTGAACTGGTCCAAACCTTGGGTATGCAGAAGGGGTTGGGGAGGAGGGAAGTAAGAAATGGGTTGGTCAAAGGGTGGAGAAGAAATGGTTGGGGTAGGCTCTGGTAATGTAGGAGGTTCAAAGACTTCAGGTTGGAGGACTTGAGTGGTGGGTGGAGGTAAAACTGGTTCAGAGGTGGGAGGAGAGGGGTATGTTGGAAGAGGGACTGATACAAAGGGGAAAAGAAAAGTAGGTGGAGGTGTTGGTGATGATGTAGGTAAGGTAGGTGAAAGGATGGATGGGGATACCTCAGCAGGGAGATCTGCTTCCATGGTAGTGGGCACCTCCTCAGCCTCCTTCATCTCAGCTGGCTTACTCTTCTTAATCAAGGTTAGGCTGGTGGACCATTCCCTTTTTTCGTACACTTTTGTGGTCAACGTCTCCATTGGCTCATTCTTCTTTACCACATATTTCCCAGCCTTGAGTAAGCATATAATGAGCCTGCTAAAAGGCAGCCCACCTCCTTTAGCAAATGCTTATCTTTTAAGCACTTTATCTTTGATGTCTACCATTGTCTCAAAAATCAACCATGGTGCACTCAAAAATTGCCCTTTGTAACAGTAGTACAAGGCATCTACAATTGGGAACCTTCTCTCCTGCAGGTGCCCAGTGACATAGACATTCTTTCTCGGAATAGTATCAATGAGTCTGAGGCTGGGTTAGAGGTCTCTTCTCATCAATGATTCATCAGATCCCATAATTCCATTAGTGAGCTGTTTAGCCATTTCTTTAAATGTAACCCATTTGGGTGCTCCCTCAGATCTAGTGGAGTCAAATTGGTGTGGAACTCCCAAAGCCATTCCAATATCCTTGCTGCCCACTGTGATTTGCCAATCATTAATCAAAATTTTCAGCACAGCCTCTTTCCCAGGCACCACCTTCTTTTTCAAGTTTTGGTACCACAGTTTTACTAGCTTGGGGTGCACATTCTCCTTCAAGGGTGTAAGTAAGGGTAACAATCCCTCCTTCAGATACAATAGTGTCCCCTAACACTCCTCGATGTTGGCAAAGTATGCCATATCAAAATCTGTCGCAGGGACAAGGCTTAACCCATTCATAAATTCATTAGGGGTGGTTAATGCAGTAGGAAGCTCCACTGCAGGTAAGATGTCAGGGTTGCTCAAAGGTGTTTCCCCAGTTGAAGTAGATCTCTCCATGGGTATTTCTGCATCAGGCTCCTGAATTGTGACAGGCTTGGCCTTTTTTACTTCAGGAGCCTTCTTGGGCTTCCCCTCATGGAGCTTCCTCTTGGTAGGTGAGTTGGTGGTGGTCTTTGATTTTTTAGAGGACTTTGGGGTGGAAGGAGCTAGTTGCCGGAACAGGTCAACTAGGTTTTCCTCAGAATCCTCCATTTGCTCTCAGAAATTGATCTTTTAAAGCTCACTCCCTAATTTGGATTGAAATTCTGAAGTACACAACTAGGAAAACAACAGAGGGAGGCAGAGAGACAGCTTACCCAAAACTCCTAGGGTTTTGTAGAAATTGTGGTGCACAACTCCAATTTTACCAAAATCAGGTGCAAAATGCTCCTTAGTGTGGGCTGAATGATCTGGAAGAATGACAAACCTAATGGTAAACAGTCCTAAGAGTATTTGGCGGAAAGAGAGTGGCGACAAATGAGGAAGAGAGAGCTAGGGTTTTACAGAAAGTGGGAAATTATCAAAAGTGACCGACCGATAGGTATATATGTTAAGACCTGAAAAGTACCACTTTTCACCCCTTAACTTAACCTCTGTTAAACCCTTAGTCATTTAATAAATGTGTGTTAAGACTAGTTTGTAGGTAATAAGCAGCAGCAGCAGATAAGGCCCTAACCCTGCTAAGAAGGCTACTTTTGCACCAGAACTCCAAGCAACTGTTAACCCATTCACAGAGGAAAGAAACACCAAGGTAGAACACACCTGGATTTACACATTGAATGCCAAGTGGGCCCTAGAAGTTCCTCAGAAGAAAGGAAGTTGGACCCAGACAGAGAATTTGGCTGCAGCATAGGCAAAGCACAGCAGCAACAAGTCAAGAAATGAGCCTGCACAGATGTCACAAGGTTGAAGTGATTCAGAGAAAAATGCTTCGCACAGTTGTCGCGTGTTTCTCAAGGCAACACACCAATTGCTTGCGTTGTTCTCACGCAGATTAATGACCGAAGGGCTCGAGAAGCAAACGCTCACGAGGCTCGCCAGGTGTCATAGCCTCGCATAGACAACCAAGACAGGAGCATTTAATCCTCGCGTGATTCACTCAGACAAGCTAAGGAGAGAGAGCTCCAAGTACTTCTGCGTGCAGCTATCGTGCAGTGGCCGCAAGATACAGATCTTCAGGGGACTGCTAGCATAATCTAAAGGCCGATGCACATTGCTTCTTCACGGGGATCCCCGCAAGATTCACTAAGGAACAAACTGCGCACGCGATTCCTGTGTCACACAAATGGAAAGCGCAATCTCACAATGACCAGAGCAATCTCGCAATGACCAGAGCAATCCCGTGATGACCAGAGCATTCCCACAATGACCAGACTATCTATCCCACGACTGCAGGAGCTTCAAGTCAATTCAATCCTGCGACGACCACTCTATCACGCGACTAGACCTGGAAACCGTTGCTACCTAGCGAGGCTCGGGATCTTAACTTTCCTCCACTTCTACAGGGGTAGTCTGGGAACTTCCAGCAACTAAGGCATGCACTCTAATGCTCCAATCTCCGTGCACGCGCCTCGAGGCATCCATGGAACAGAAATGGGCCATGTTTGCATTGTTAAAATTAGGGTTTTCCTAACCCTAATGCTCCCACAGCCGACTGCTATATAAGCCTAAGCCTAGTTTAGGTTTAAAGAGAAGGTAGGGGCTGAATTCCGCCTATCTTCTTGAATCGGCTGTAGAGTTCCAGTAGGCTAAGGTTAGGGTTTAGGCAGCATCTTTTTCCTTTTTCTTCTCTCCATAGCCCAGCACTTACTGGCTATGCCTTTGTATGTCTATTCAGAACAGTTTTAATGAAGTTTTATAATAGGATGTTATACATGTATGGGATTGATATTTGAGGGTTGTTCTGTACAAGGTTGCTTCCTTGAGATCCTCCATCACTAAGTTGTATTGTAAGCAATGGAGAATTATTTTTAAGGATTTACTCAGATCCAAGTGACCTGTGCGTCCAGGCTAGTGCACATACGCAGGCCTATGCCCCACCACAGGATCCACTAAATCTGAATCCCCATGGGAGCTTCAGCTGGTAGCCTTGTGAACATGGTAGTGGTAGTAATCTACTTTCTGTCTCATACCTCTGTGAGGAGGATAGCCTCTGTGGATAGTCTATGGCCATTTAACTGGACCGGTTATAGCCCTAGGGTGAGGCCAATCCATAGATCTAAGACAGATTCTTCTTCTCTGCACTTGTGCTTGTAGCCCTGTGAGAGATTGTGCAGAGACAGACTCCCCTGTATTTGTATAGACCCACCATCAGATGGCAGATCTGATTTGGCTGTAGAGATTATAGGCTTGTGACTGAATCACTGATGTCTCTCTAAAGCAGTGAACAACTAGATCTAAAGCTAGCACTCAAACTCTTACTGGTCCCGTGTGTCCAGGCTAGTGCACATATGCAGGCCTATGCCCCACACACAGAACTTTAGAGGTTGAGGTTCCTATAGATTCTTGAGTTGGTAGCCTGGATGAAGTAGTGCCTACAATGATAAACAATGTTCTGACCCATCTATGAACTATGGTTCCCCTATTGGATAGTCTGTGACCATTTGAGTGGACAGGTTATAGCCATAAGGGATTGGATCATGGCACAGGGGTAAGTTGGATCCTTTCCCCTCTGTGGTGATAATGTAGCCATTGGACAGGACTCCTATAGCAGCAGATCTGAGTCTGAGTTATAAAACCCATAAGATCTGTACCTAATAGCTTACTTCTCACCCTTTTTATATTTATTTTCTCACACTCCATCATTCTTCTCAACCATTTATATAGTTTAGGCATTAGGTTACCATAGGATTTAAACAATAGTGACCTTAAACCCCCTTCCATTTAGGATTGTTAGATCTGTAGTCAGATCTGGAGGGCCTACTAAAGATGGCTCCCTTGGAGCTTTAGACCATTTTCCCTATGGGAGAAACTCTTACTTATTAAAACTTGCTACAACAGGCCCTGTATCTTACAGGTCTTGATTTCTTTCAGATGTGCTGAATCCATCTTTGTTTCTTTTCACACTAGAGAAATAACAACAATATAAAGTGGGAAAATCGATTTCGATAGGATGAGTTCGATGATTTCGATATGTCAAAGCGTCCTGTCGAATGCTATAAAAGGACAACGTGCAAATGAAATGCTTCGATAGGTCAAATCCTTCCTATCGATAGGTTCATGTAGCGCATGATTTATCCTTTCGATATGTTCTCGATAAGTATCCAGAGCCTATCGAAAGCTTCTTTTCAACCTTTAGAATCTATCGAAAAGCTATTTTCACCTATCGACAAGTCTCAGTGCCTATCGAAATCCTAAAATGACCTATCAAAATTATCAAATGACATGTCGAAAGGTCTCATATGCCCATAGAAACAGTATTTTTGTGTTGTCATCGGCCTCAACACCTAGCAAACTCTTTTGTTGTGCTTCCATTCAACTTGTTCTCATTATTTACACACTCTCATGGTCTCTAGATTGCTAGCAAGATTAAAATGATGGCCTAATTCTAACATGGAAATTTTATTGTAAATGAACAAAACAGAACAAACAGAACAAAATCAAATTATAGTACATATGATACACACTGAAATCATGTATACTTTGGAGGGTCCTGAAGATCAATGGTCCACGCAGGCTCAGATTTTTTCAACACAAATTTTTAACCTCTGTCCATTGACTTTCATGACCCTACCATCTTTAGGGTCCATGATTTCTACAGCTCCAGATGGGGAAACATGTAAAACTGTGTAGGGACCATCCCACCTGGACTGTAATTTGCCTGGAAAGAATTTTAATCTTAAGTTGAACAATCATACTTTGTCCCCTATTTTGAATTCTTTCTGCAGCAAATACCTGTTATGAAAGGCTCCTGGGCATTTGAATATGCTTCCATTCTCAACTCATCAAGCTCAGATATTTGTAATTTCCTGTTCACACCAGCAGAGGTTAAGTCAGTGTTTAATGTTTTAATGGCCCAATATGCTCTATGTTCTAACTCAACAGGCGAGTGATATGCTTTGCCATATACTAACCTGACTGGGGACATCCCTATGGGAGTCTTATAGGCAGTCCTATAGGCCCACAAGGCATCTGGCAGGTTTATGGACCAATCTCTCCTACCAGCTCGCACAGTCTTCTCTAGCTAGTGTTTGATTTCCCTGTTGGAAATCTCTACTTGCCCACTGGTTTGTGGGTGGTAGGGAGTAGCAACTCTGTGGGTCACAGAGTATTTTTCCAATAGTTTTTCAAAAGGTTTGTTGCAAAAGTGGCTTCCTCCATCACTAATAATAGCTTTGGGGGTGCCAAACCTAGAGAAGATGTTATCTTTTAAGAACTTAATGACAACCTTATGGTCATTTGTTATTGTAGCTATGGCCTCTACCCATGTGGACACATAGCCCACAGCTACAAGGATGAAATTATATCCATAGGAGGGAGGAAAAGGTCCCTTAAAATAAATTCCCCTTATGTCAAAGAGTTCAACTACAAGCACAGGTTGTAACGGCATAGAGTTTCTTTTTATAATACTTCCCATTTGCTGGCATTTTGAATAAGCTTTGCAATGCTGTATGGCATCCTTGAACAGAGTAGGCCAATAGAAACCACTTGGGAGCACCTTTGCAGTAGTTTTATAGCCACTGAAATGGCCCCCACAAGCCTGTTCATGACACATGGTTAGAATGTTTTCAAACTCAGTTTTAGGTACACATCTTCTTATCACCTGGTCTGCACAATACTTAAAAAGGTCAGGATCCTCCCACATGTAATATCGAATTTGTGAGAAGAATAAATTCCTATCATCCTTACTCCAATGTGGAGGTACCTTTCCCACAACGAGATAGTTTACTATGTGGGCAAACCAGGACATACTTATCTTTACAGCAAAAAGATGGTTATCTGGGAAGGAGTCATTGATGGGCAAGCTCTCTATTTCAGCTTCTGGAATCCTTGATAAGTGGTATGCAACCACGTTTTCAACCCCCTTCTTGTCTTTGATTTCCAAGTTGAATTCCTGTAAAAGAAGAATCCACCTAATTAGTCTAGCTTTGGCCTCCTTAGACAAGAGGTATTTTAAGGCTGAATGGTCAGTAAACACAGTGCTCTTGGATCCCAACATATATAATCTGAACTTTTCTAAAACAAATACAATGGCAAGCAGCTCCTTTTTAGTTGTGGTGTAATTCAATTGAGCATCAACCATTGATTTACTAGCATATGCCACCACACATGGTGCTTTGTCTTTCCTTTGTCCCAGCACTACACCAATGGCAAAGTCCGATGCATCACACATCAGCTCAAATGGCATAGAGATCAGGAGCTTGCAATATAGGAGTAGTAGTCAAGCAGGTTTTTAGAAGTTCAAAAGCAGCTAGGCATTCATCCTTGAACTCAAATGGGACCTCTTGGCACAGCAAGGGCAAAGAGGCTTGGAAATTTTGCTAAAGTCTTTGATGAACCTCTTGTGGAAACTAGCATGGCCAAAGAATGACCTGACTTGTTTGACAGTTTTGGGAGGGGGCAAATGTGCTATTAAATCAATTTTAGCTTGATCAACCTCGATTCCTTTTTGGGAAACAACATGTCTTAGGACATTACCTTGAGTCACCATGAAATGACTCTTTTCCCAACTCAAAACTAGGTTGGTCTCCTCACACCTTTGCATCACAAGGCTAAGATGGTGCAGGCATTAGTTAAAATCATCCCCATAGATAGAGAAATCATTCATAAAAGTCTCTAAAAATTTGTCAATCATGTCAGAAAAGATAGCATACATGCATCTTTGAAAGGTGGCAGGTGCATTACATAGCTTAAATAGCATCCTTCTGTATGCAAAGGTTCCAAATGGACAAGTAAATGTAGTTTTTTCTTGATCTTGAGGGTAAACAGGAATCTGGTTATATCCTGAATAACATCAAACAAATAGTAAAAAGCCTTACCTGCCAACTTATCCAAGACCTGATCTATAAAGGGCAATGGGAAGTGATCTTTGGTAGTTTTCTCATTGAGCTTGTGATAATCTATGCACACCCTTCAACCAGTGGTCTGCCTGGTTGGAATCAGCTCACCTGAGTTTGCTTGAACTACTGTGATCCCAGCTTTCTTCGGCACCACCTGGGTAGGTGCCACCCATTGAGAATCTGAGATGGGGTTTAAAATCACACAGTAAAAGGGTCTAATGATGGCACACACCAAGGCAAGCAGACACACTGACCTACAAGTATTCAGGGTCTATTGTAGCAAGTTTTAAAAGGTAAATAAGGGTATGTCCATAGGAAAATGTGAGCTAAAAATTAAGCAAATCACCAGATCTAAAGCAAATCTGGCACCCTACCTAATACTAAAAATAGCAAAAGGAAGGGGAGAGGTTTTAAAGGGGTTGTCACTTTAAACTAAACTATAAAAACAATATTAAATGCAGAAATGAATTGGGATTTGATCCAGAGTTTAGATCTCACAAGTGAAGGGAAATTAAAATAGAAAATGGAGAGAAGCAGCTTGGAGTTTGGTCTTGCTGCAATTGGGTTGAGCTGCCAGGGTTATATAGGGTTTAGAGTGCATCAATCCCTCATCTGGCCATAGTCACAACTACAGGGTAGAAGAATCTAATCTAGGCTAGAGATTTGGCTTTATCTTAAGGCTTTGATCTATCCACTTCAATGGTCATAGATCATCCAATAGATTCACTCCATTCTCATTCTTCCATCAGAGCATTATAACCGATACAAATGCTGCAAATGCTAGGTCACAGACACAGGCAATTGTAGGAACATCAGATCTCGGGAGATCAAATGGCATCCAAGAGGTCTACCAGTTAAGTGGGTGAGCTATTCCCATCTATACAAATCCGATTGAGCACCAAATGAAACCAGATGAACTATGGATCTAATTAAAACATTTAAATCAGCATTGCATTGAGATCAACTCACTATATAATGAAATGCCCTCAAATTTGCAGTCTGTGCATCATATAACCCTCAATAACACTCTCAACTCTCCCAATTACATATTAAACCTCACTCTTTGTTGCTCCAAAGGAATTAGCCAACCATAGTTAGGCAAGAAGAAAGGATTAAGGATTTCGATGCAGGCTCTAATCTCTAGATTTGGTCCCTCATTTCTAGCTGCTTTCCTCCCCTTTTATAGCTTTCCCCTTTAGCCTCAGATCTTTTTTTTCCTGCCAATTACAGCTTCTGAAAGAATTCTGAAATAATTCTGTTATTCCCTCTTTTATTCCCCTTCTAGAAGGCTCTTTCAGTTCGTTAGAGTTGGGGGAGAGCACGTGGGTCGGTTAGGGTTTCCCAGGGAACTTCTAGAAGCTTTATGCCGGTCACCAGAGTGCATTGGATTGTGTACAGCAGGTCACCAACTTGCAGCGTGTGCACAATAGCTTTTCTAGGAAGTCCTTCAGTCGATTTCGATAGGTTCCTGAGGCTTTTGACAGGTTCCAAATATGCCTTCCATTCCTTTTACTAGGATCTAGAGTCCTTTCGATAGGTTCCGATAGGTTGGGCTGAGAATAAAGATCCAGCATCCGCTATATTCGACAGGTTGGGAGCTCCTTTCGATAGGTTATTTTCTACACACTTCATTTCGACAGGTTTATTTTCAGCTCCTGTCGATAGGTTCTAAACTTCTCGATAGGTTCTCGATAGGTTGCCTTTTGTAAGATAGGTTTCAGAATCCTATCAAAATGTTCTCTTCAAGCTTTAGGCAACCTGTCGACAGGATGCTCCTTACTTATTTCCAACTGTGCGATAGGTTCCTGGATCCTATCGAATTCTCCCATCCTCACGACTTCTTTTTTTCAACCTTTGGATCTTATCGATAGGTTCCAATAACCTCTTGATAGGTTGTTTTTAGCCTATTTTCACTCCTTCAAAGCTGCTTTGCTGCTGCTGCATGTTCTAAGTGGCCGCTGTTGGGTCTGAGCTTCTTTGAGAAGTGGATTTTTGTACTTTGACTGCTTTTTACTGCTATCTACAAGACATACTCAACAAGCATTTATTAGCCAACTTATAGCTCTATCAAAGCTCATGGTAAGGGGTGAAAAGTGGTACTTTTCACTAATTAATAGCTCTCTATGATGTTTTGTTTGAGTTGGTAGAGGGTCGATCAGTGATTCACTTGGTCCTTGCCGAACTATACCGATGCCTTGATGCATTCGCTCTGGGTCAGGTGGAGAGCCTCAGGGGATGTCCTTTGCAGCTTCAGGTTTGGTTAGTTGAGCATCTCATATCTTGGGACCCGTGCCACACTTTTATATTGCTCGAGGTGAGGTGGCTCGATGCTTGCTGGGTAGGTGCCACTTACTTCCACATGGTGATTTGTTAGTTTTGAAGCGTTGGCTAACCAATGCCAAGCTGATATGGAGGCTTCCCTGGTTGGATTGGTCTTTCCCAGTAGTTTGTTCCAGAGACCATGAGGGCATCACCCTCTTGGGGTTGTCTGGCAGCACTTTCTACATCCCATTTTGGGTGTTGTGTCAGTTCAGTTGCTCTTAGAAGGTGCCTTGCAACCCCTCTATGTGATTTGATCTTTTCTAGGGGGTCCCCTGGGGATGTGGATCAGATTGTTGCTCTTTGGGAGATGCATCATCGACGCTAATGTGTGATATGGAGCAAAGAGATTCAGTTCAGTCTTCCCCTGAGTACGAGGCTAGGCTATTGGCTGAGAAGCCTACTGCTGATCATTTGGATTAAACAGAGAGTATTGACATGGGAGGCCCCTGGCCGAAGAAGGAGACAACGCTTCGAGCTCGTATTGAGTTGTTGACCGACGAGAAGAGGGTCCTGTAAGAGCTTTTGGCACAAGAAAAAGTTAGAGCAGAGGTAGCCGAGACCGGAGCTAGCATTGCTGAGAGCGAGGTCCTTAATTTGGAAGGATCCTTGAATGTTGCTCATGGGGCTTCTGATGCTTCTCAGAATAGGTACAAGAGGTTGCATGTTCGTTGGTTGACTGAGCAGAATGTTCGGAAGGATGGTTTTCTCGTTGAGATTAGTGCCTTGAACCATGAGCTAGGCCATTGATTCCCTCCTGCACATATATCTTTTTGCACAAATCAGATACACAGAAAAGGGGCATAAGAAACCCCTTTATAGATACACACTTTTTTGTATACATATTTTCTTTATATTTTTATTTTTTCTGCTTTTGTAAAAATAAAGAAAGAAAGAAAGAAAGAAAGCTAGACATCACACTGACTATTTTTTGGGATGTGGTGTAAGCAGTGCAGTTGTAAATGGAAAAGGAAAATCTATTATATTTATAAAGACTTCTCTTTTTTGTTGTTCTGTTTGATTAATGGGTCCCTTTTGGAATTGCAAAGCCTGGGCACGAAAGTGAAAAAGGGAAATTATTATCTTTGACAAAAGGGGTCATCCCTCCTGTCCTTTATTCTCTTTTTGTTTGGTTTGATGCCTTAAACACAGGGTGAGATCTCGAGTCCTCTTTTGAGCATGGTCGAACCCCCTTTTAAATGGTCGAGTTCGAGTGAGTTTCAGCAGCTTTACCAAGACTGGAACGTCAATCCCTTTGGACTAAGTCAAACCTTTCTCCTTACCTTGAGTCATAGGTTTGACAAAGCAGCTTCACTAAGACAATCCTTGTCGGGGCCCGATTTGAACTAACATGAGTGGCCCAGTCGAAAAAAGGGGATCAGGGAGAGCAACAAAAAAGGCTTCTCAAATAGCAATTTTATCAATCAATTTAAACCTTTCTTCTTCAACTTCTCTCTTTCATTTTAATTTTTCAATCCTTTTTACTCACAATGCCCAAGGTGGGTTCGCCATGCCTGTTTTTGCCCTCTTTTTACCCGTGGCGCCCTTTCGGGTTTTCACCACGTCCATGGGTTTAGCTCTCTTGCCCCAAGAGCCATTTTGGGTTTTCACTTGGTCCGCACAAGCTCGATGTTTTTACTCGTAATGCCCCTTCTAGTTTTCACCACGCCCATCTTGCTTTGAGCTTGTATTTTTATTTATTTTTATTTCTTTTATCTAAGAAGCCATGACATAGATGTTGATTCCGTCATAGCCGGCCAGATAGGATTCTGGTGTCATCTCACAACTCAGCTTGTGCTGACTTAACAGATACTATGACTGCTTGCGAACCTACAAAGAGGGCTTTCTTCAGGGCGTAGCTTGGCCATCGGTTAGGTTAGGATTTGAAGGTATGCTAGGCTAAAAAGGGTTTCCTTGATACGGCTTCAGTTTTTCACAACACACTTCTTCCTTGGGGGATTTTTACTGTACAAGCCCCATAATTCTTTTATATATATTTTTTTCTTTTTTTCTTTGTTTTATTTCAGGCAATCTATTTTTAAAGTTTGGCTTTTTCGATTTTTTTTGGATTTTGATTTTGCTTCCCCTCTTTTTTTGTATATGTACACACTTTTTTCTTCCCTTTTTTTTAAGGAAGGGGTTTATTGAAAGAAAGGCCCAGGCTCAAATGGGATAGCAAAGGATATCATTATTTTTAGGGATGCTTTTTGGCTACTGTGCTTGGAACGACGACCTCTTTTGGGTGGTTCTTAAGTAGTCACGTATCAGTTTCACCAATACTTACCTTATCGTGATAGGCTAAGCGTAGAACCGTCGGACATTTCCAGCATTGAGGGGCTCAGGAAGATGACCTCCGTCCATGGTGGCTAGGCAGATGGCGTATCCCGACAGCACTTCTCAAACAACGTAGGGTCCCTCCTAGTTCGGCTTGAACTTTCCTATTGGATCGGCGTGGAGGGATGGAAAAATCTTCTTCAGTACAGTGTCTCCTACCCTCAGATCTCGACCGCGAATGTGTTTATTATAAGCGTGTGCGATTCGCCCCTAGTAAACTTGAGTATGACACAAGACTAGGAGTCTTTTTTCGTCTAGTAGATTCAACTGTTCAAAGCGAGATTTCTCTCTGCTTTGGGTAAGCCCGATTCCATGAGGATTCGGAGCGAGGGTACTTCAACCTCTACCGGTAAGATGGCCTCGGTTCCATACATAAGGGAGAATGGTGTTGCCCCTGTAGCGGTACGGATCGATGTTCTGTAGGCCCACAAAGCAAATGGTAGCATTTTGCTCCAATCTCGGTAAGTAACGACCATCTTCTCAAGGATGTGGATGACCGTCTTATTCGCAGCCTCCATGGCTCCATTAGTTTAAGGCCGATACGGTGATGAGCGATGATGCTTGATCTTGTATTACTCGCAGAAGGCTCGGATGCGCTTATTTGTAAAGTTTGTGCCGTTGTCTGTGATGATATCCTTGGGTACTCCAAATCGGCACACAATATTATTCTTAAAAAATTTCTCGACGTGACTGACCGTGATGTTGGCATATGATGTGACTTCTACCCACTTGGTGAAGTACTCAATGGCGACAAGGATGAACCAATGTCCGTTTGATGCTTTCGGATTAATCATTCTGACAATGTCAAGGCCCCAAGTAACAAATGGCCAAGGAGTGGTCATACAGTAGAGATCGATGGTAGGGGCGTGTATCAGACAGGAGTGTTCCTGACACTTGTAGCATTTTTGAACATATTTGTATCAATCTAATTCCATAGTGGTCCAAAAGTATCCCTGCCACAGAATTTTCTTGGCGAGCATGTGACCGCTGACGTGGGCACCGCATACTCCCTTGTGGATCTCCTTCATAATATTGATCGCTTCACTCTCAGTAAGGCACCTGAGCAAGATGTTGTTATAGGATCGCATGTAAAGCCATTCCCCACAAATGACGTAGCCTGCCACTAAACGTTGAATGGTTCGTCGATCCATCTTGGATGTATCCTCAGGGAAAGTTAGTGTCTCGAGAAAATTCTTAATATCTGAGAACTAAGGTGGCTCATCATTAGGCTTTGTAGGTTCCTTAATCTAGACTCATTCCTTTGCTTGATCATGGTCGGCTTCATCTCAACACCATATGGGATTTCTATCATTGATGCCAACGTGGCTAATGCATCGGCAAAGTGATTCCTTATCCGAGGGACATATGAGAATGTCACATCTTCGAAATAAAATATCAGATGCTCGAGGTGCTCATGGTAAGGGATCGGTTTCTCATCTTTTGACTTTCGGTCTTCATTTGTCTGGCATATGATTTACTGCGAATCGCCAAACACTTGAAGGTGAGTTACGTTCAGATCGAGAGCCGCCTGTAGGCCAGTGGCATAAGCTTCATACTCGGCCACGTTGTTAGTGCAAGGGAAGTTGAGCTTGATAGAGACTGGTACGTGGGATCCTTTCGGCGAAATCAGGATGGCGCCAACTCCCTGACCCTTGGCATTGGTTGCCCTGTCAAAGTGCATTACCCAAGATTTCTCTACTTCTTCTGTATCATCTTTCATTATGAACAGGATGTCCTCATCGGGGAACTCAGTTCTCAAAGGCTCATAATCTAGCAAAGGGTTGTCAGCAAGATGATATATGTGTGCCTGCCTTTTGATAGATTTCTGAGTGACGTGCATGATGTCAAACTTAGACAATAAAAGCTATCATCGTGCGGTTCATCCAGTAAGAGCCGGCTTCTCAAACAGGTATTTCAAAGGGTCCATTCGGGTCAGGAGTAGAACTGCTTGAGATAGCAAGTAATGGCGGAGCCTCTGAGTAGCCCATACAAGAGCTACGCGTGCTTTCTCCAGATGAAAATAGTGCGTCTCGTAATCAGTAAACTTCTTGCTCAGAAAGTAGATTGCCTGCTCTCTTCTTCCCATCTCGACGTGCTGCCTTAAGACACAACCCATCGAAACTTTTGTCGTGGAGAGATACATTAGGAGTGGTCTCCCCAACTCAGGTGGTATCAAAATAGGTGGATTAAGGAGGAAGCTTTTGATTTTATCGAACGCTGAAGCTTTTGATTTTATCTAACGCTGCCTGGCAGTCTTCGTTTCATTCGACGGGTGAGTTCTTCCTTAGTAGCTTGAAGATCGGAGTGCAGATTGGAGTTAGCTGTGTAATGAATCGACTGATATATTCCATTTGGCTCAAGAACCCTCTAACTTCTTTCTCAGTAGATGGCAGCGACATTTCAATGATAGCTTTGACTTTGACTGGGTCAACCTCGATCCCTATCCTGCTGACGATGAATCCCAACACTTTTCTAGACATGGCACCAAATGCGCACTTCTGTGAGTTCAGACGTAACCTATAGTTTCTCAACCTCTCAAACAGCTTCTAAAGGTTTACTAGATGATCGCTTCACTCTGATGACTTGGCTATCATATGATCGACATACACTTCAATCTCTCGATGCATCATGTTGTAAAATAGCACAGTCATAGCTCTTTGGTATGCTGCACTAGCGTTCTTTAGTCTGAACGGCATGACTCGATAGCAAAAGGTTCGCCAAGGAGTGATGAACGTAGTCTTCTG
The DNA here is from genome assembly GCA_021018995.1 of Chloranthus sessilifolius. Taxonomy (NCBI): domain Eukaryota; kingdom Viridiplantae; phylum Streptophyta; class Magnoliopsida; order Chloranthales; family Chloranthaceae; genus Chloranthus; species Chloranthus sessilifolius. The sequence goes on from CM037595.1 coordinate 25,066,573, forward strand.
TCGATATGCCTCTGCCATCTTAATCTGATTGTATCCTGAGAATCTATCCATAAAAGAAAGTATCCCATTTAGTTGTGTTATCAACCAAGATGTCGATGTGCGGCAATGGGAAATCATCCTTCGGGCTCGCCCTGTTCAAATTGTAGAAATTGATACACATGCGGACCTTTCCATCCTTCTTTAACACCGGTACAATATTGGCTAGCCACTGCGGGTATTTGGATACCATGAAAAATCCTATGTCATACTGCTTGATGACCTCATCTTTGACTTTCAACATCCACTCAGGTTGGAGACGTCTCAGCTTCTGCTTAACTGGCTTCATATCAGGGTAGAGAGGCAACTCATGCTCGAACAAATCAGTGTCTAGACTAGGCATGTTCTCATACAATCAGGTAAAAATGTCTTAGTATGACCGAAGGAAGTAAATCATGCTTTTTCTTTCCTCGAGGGATAGTGACGTTCTGATTATGGTAATTCAGGGAATCTCCTCAGCCCCCAGATTAAAGTCCTTGGTTTCTTCGACAATGGGGGCAGGGCCATGCTCAAATTCAGCAAACCGGTCAAGGAGCTAATTGGGGAGCTCCTGCAAAGGGATATCCTCATCCAGACTCATAGCTCCTACCTCTTCTTGTATTTCTACAGGAAAGGGATAATACGGCCAAGTCTATCTACAGGCTGGGAAGGGTGATGTGGGGATTGGTGGGGTGAACCGGTATTGTGGGCTTATGTGGGGTTAATCGGGTTATCCCATTCTGGTCAATCTTCACAACCCTAGCACTCACAAATGAGTTTTTGATATGAGGCCTGGGACAGAGTTTCTCCTCTATGTGGATTCCCCTAACTTTTGCAGCTGCCATTGTGTGGGCTTTTTCTTTAGCCTCTCGCACCTCTTCTTTCGTGGGCTTGTAACCTAGCCCAAATCTGACTTTTTTGCCCCCCTTAGCTGTGATGGGCTCTCTTCTACCTTGCAATCTGGGCCCAAGTCTCCTTCCCTTTTAATAGCCCCACTTTTGGAGCATGGCTATTGCTGCTACCATTCTACCTCTGGTTCTTAGAATAATGCCTTTGATGGGCTCCGAGAGTATCGTCGATACCTCGTATTCAAAACTGTGGAGGTCAACATCCTCAGCAGTGTGCGGCACATCCAACACTTTGGATTTTTCGACGCTGTTGGTGGCCTTTTCCTTCTCACTGTGCCCTTCACCAATGATAGTGATAATCTTATGCCCGAACGCAAACTTAAGATTGTTGTGCAATGTGGATGGGATTGCTCCAACTTCATACAACCAGGGATGTCCCAATAGTAGACTGAAGTAGGATTTAATGTCTATCACTTGAAACAATATGGAGAAGGTCATTGGCCCAATCAATAGCTCAAGGTCAACTTCTCCCATTATCTCTCTTCGTGTGTTATCGAAGCCTCTAGCACCAGTTCTCATGGGTCTCAGCATACAAGGATCTACCTCGATCTTGGTGGCGATTCTCAGTGGGCATACATCGATTAAAACCAAGGGAATTATCATATTTTTAGACTCAATAGTAATGTTAATGTAATAGTCGAAAAATCACGCTAAACTATGACCTCGAGATTCGTGCCCGATCGGTCATAGGTTTGACCAAATAGAAGTCCAATAGTTAGTAAGGGGTGTGATGAACAGATGAGATGTGATGGGTTGAATGTCTATGTGGTGTGTGTTGTAAATGTGAAGTCGCATACACCTATCGCGGTGTATGTGCTCAACACACAAGTGAGGAAAGAGATAAAAGGGTTTAATAACCCTAAAATCTGTATTTGGTTGTTGAGAGAGGAGTAAAGAGATTAAACAAGAGTTATTGGGTGATTGGAGGGGGGATTCAAGCATTAAAGAGACCGATTCAATGCGAGAAATCCGTTCAAGCAAAGGCTGGAACCCTAGCCTTTCCAACCACTCGATTGAAATCAATTTGAGATTGATTGAAGGTAAGATTTTTGTAGTTTAAATGAATAGATTAGAAGGGTGAATAGTGGCTAGAAATGTTGTGAAATGTAGAACAAAGGTTTAGAAAAATGGAAGGAAAAAGTAAGGGAAAAGATTGGGAAGAACAACCAGAAAGGGGTTGAATCTGGCAGTTTCGATTAATCGAAATTGGGTTTTGATTAATCGAAATTGGCCAAGAAGTTGAAAAGTCAGAGGACCCCGATCTCGATTAATCGAATTGAATTTCGATTAATCGACTTTAGATTTCGATTAATCGAATTGGAAATCGATTGATCGACTGGGAACCTACAGTGAACTCCAGTGGAGGAAAGAAAATAGCTTGGTGAAATCGACTAATCGAAATGGGAATTCGATTAATCGATTTGGGATCGATTAATCGATTTTAGAAATTCGATTACTCGAATTGAGAATCGACAGATAGAGTGGAGAATTTCGATTAATCGAATTAGGTTTCGATTAATCGAATGGGAATCTCGATTAATCGATTTGAGAATCGATTAATCGATATTGACTTTCGATTAATCGATTTTGGAAATCGATTAATCGAATCAGATTCGATTAATCGATTTTGGAGTTCGATTAATCGACAGTGCTAAATTTTGTTGACTTTTGAGTTTGACTTTAAGCTTCATGGAGGGTCTTGGACCTCCTTTATTACATCCTTAGTGATGTGTTTCACCTATTATGTGGTACCATAGGTGGTACATGTGAGCTAGTGCACAAGGAGCCACGTGGGACCTTGATGTACTGATTGAACAAAGACTTGAGGTAGGGAACACCTTGAACATGTACTTTATTTTACAAGAGCATGTATGTAGTGATATAGAATTCAAATTCAAATGTTTTATTGCTTAAGAATTGTGAAAAGTGTGTGTGTGTGACATCCATAAGAGTAAGTATAATGAGCCATCCCCAGGGCATGAAGAAGTAAAGAGATAAGAGCATCAGGTGTGATGCAAGTGAATGGATACATCCCAGGGATGTATCCAAGATTGAATCATGTTTGATAGGGCCTAACTGATATAAGATAGCACACTTACATGGTGAATAACTATATGTAAGGCACAAATATTTTTGTTATTTGAGGTTTGATAGGGTACCCCACCGACGTGGCGGGATATCCACGACTGACACGGCAGGATATCCGTGACCGATACGGCGGCAAAACCGTAAGCCAGTGCGGAGGCTTATCCGTACATAGTAAGCACACCCCAGGGGTGTTGATTTGAGATAAGTGAAACCCCGCCACCAATCCCCAGGGGAAAGGGGCTTGGGTACTATATGGTATTCCCAGGGAATACGTTAAAAGTGTCTATATAGATGACGATGATGGGTATCTCATCGGGGCTCGATGCTATATTGCTCGGGGATTATTTAAGTTGAAAGTTTAAGTTTTGCTTTAGGCCTTTTCAGCATCATTCATGAATAAACGAAAATATAAGTAATTACTAGTAAAATGCAATGCTTTTTAACTGTTTTCATCAATAACTGCATAGACACATCATGCATGGCATATCATGGAATATATGTGAGTAATAATTTATATGTTCAACTGTGTTTTGTTCCCTATTGAGCTAGGATGTAGCTCACCCTATAGACTATACGTCGCAGGTCCACTACTAGCAGCGGCCAAGGCTTCAGGAGACGCTGACCCTGGTGAGTCGGACCTTGCGGCCGGTGAAGAGTTGGAGCCACCTCCTGAGGACTTCTTCTAGAGGACTCTGTTGTGCCACTTTGAGGGCTTTTTGAGAGAGATTGGTACGGCTTGGTATGTCAAGCCTTGTTTTGGTTAAACCATGTATATATTGAGTTGGGATTATTCTTTTGGGGCGAACCATCCGTGATGATTGCTATCATCGATGGTTCGGATCGGTTCTCCATTCATGCAGAGGCATGAGGGTAGAACTGTCTTTTGAGAAATGCTTTTATATAGATTTAAATTTCGCAGTTTCATTTACTACTTCATGTTGCTTGATATACCAATGTTCCGTGCTTAGCTAAGGGGCACGGTCAAGATGATCATGCCGATGGCACGGGTTTCGGGGTGCTGAAATCCGGGCTGTCACAGTTAAGGGATTTGGAATGACTACTCCCTTCATCAAGTAAATTGACATCTGAAAATGAAATGGCATTTGGAGTCATCACTTAACCAATTATTTGCCCAACTTCATCTGGGCTAACTTGAAGTGATACATGTGCATTTTTTAACGCCCCCATTAAAGTTAGAAAATGGAGTGGGGATGTCATTAACAGATCCTATACAGTAATATGGGCAGGCATTCTTCTCAGCTGAGTCTCCAGTATATGTTCTCGACTAATTTTTTCGAAACGATTCATTGCGCTATCTTTCTTTCTCTCTGGTTGGACTTGTACTGCTGCTGGTGCTTCAGGCTATTTTGAGATCTTCTCAGATCGAGTAATAAAGTCTACTGCCCCTTCTCTATTGCTGCCAGCATTGATATCTATTTGTTCATAACTCAGCGAGACCTGATGAGGATCATAGGTTGGTCTCGAAATCTGAAATGGTATGGCTGTTGGTATCGGATGCACTTGCATTGCAGGCTTCGGAGGTGTAGGCAACACTTGACTAACTTCGGTGATAGTTGGTTGGGTGGCAAATTTGGGCCAGATAGGGGTGGTGAAGCTTGAGGGTGGTGGCACCGGGGGAACAGGGGTAAGAGTAGGCCATTAGTAGCTGATAGGTGTTGGCGGGGGAATTGGGGGTGTGATGGGCTATTGGGTAATTGATGGGGGTGGCGGTGCATGGTTGATATGCATTTATATGCATATAATTGATGGGTGTGGGTGATGGGAAATAAGCCCTAAGATTTAAGGGTTCAATTCGTGGTGTCGGGTTGGGAAAATAATCTGGCAAATTGAAGGGTTCAATCACCCCAATATTCCTTTCTTCACAATTTATTTGCAATGGTGCCACATAGTTCTCCCGATCATTAATGTAGTCTGACGGGTCAAATTCAAATTCCTTCTCACACTCTTCTGTCATCCCGATGGTGGGATTGGGACTTGCTCCTCCGGTAGGATTATGCAACCGTAGGATTTTTTTTATGATCCCGTCACGATGATGTGCTCGCTAAATAAATATTTAAAGTTGCCACCCGGAGATTTTGGTGTCCCAGGAAACCTAGATCATTTGTATAAGCACCAAAGTACCACAAATATGACTCTGAATCCGGTCTACGCCAAAGGCTCTTGGGTAGGACTTTGGTTATCGATTGGGAAAGTGTTAGGCACCCGATCAACTCGCTCGTAAGCGGTCTCTACTATGGTCGGGTCTATGTGGGGCTGGTTTATATATATATATATATAGAAGCAAAATGAGCGGCACTTCACCTTGCCCGAAGGCACACCAATCCTACCTTCCTGCTTGCTGAAATTTGGTTAGCGTAACGGCTCAATTCTAGGATAAAGGAAAAGCAAAAAAGGGAGAGAAATAGAGGGGAGAGTCGGAGCTCTCAGGCTCTTGTAGTACCAATGTAGACCTTCGCGTTGATGTTTCTTGGATGAGCTTCGGATAGCAAATAGGTTGAAGGATGAGTTTGAATATATAAGGCTTGGTAGCTAAGAGATAAGAGAAGAAGGCTAGGGGCTAGTTCTAGTTAGATCTCAAGGATTGATGGTGGAAAATGAGGCCTAAAGGATGAATGAGGGTGCTGGAATTTTAATGGACAAATGCTAAAAGAGGAAGAGAGGAATAGCTAAAGCCTTTTCTCTCTTTTAAAAAAAAATTTCAAGCCATTTGCAAGGGGGGGTGCCTCTCTATTTATAGAAAAAGAGAGGGTTAGGGAGTACTTAAAAGCTAATTAAGGTTAGTAATTAGGTAATGGACAATCTAAGGTTTTTGAGGTTTTCTAGAGCTTGGAAAAGAGGGATTTGGGTTTAATGCTAGATGATAGGGTGGTGACTTGAATGGCAAAAGAGAGATAACCTAAGCTAATAGGGTCACTAGGGTCCTAAAGAAACACACCCCAGAGTTTGGGATGGTCCACAAGTCAAACCCCCAATGTTAATTTTAGCCATTTTTTGAAGGAAAACCAGGCCCAAACTGTTGGAAGTTGAAGACCTGCAGAGGCCCATCCCGATTTTACAATTTCCTGCATAAATCTGTGATCTTCATTTCACCATAACTTTTGATGTATAACTCTGATTGAGGCAATTTTTGGCTTGTTGGAAAGTTGGGAAAGTCATCTTTCCAATGGTATATAACTCAGCTTTAAAAGAGGTTTACATAAATTTTGGCATTTCTCTCTTTAATCACTGCTCAGGAGGGTTTGAAACTAGCTCTATGGGTCGGGTTTTGCAGCTTCCTACACAAATTCGTGATCTTCATTTCGCCATAACTTTTGATGTACAACTTTAAATTAGGCGATTCTTAGTTGGAAAGATGGGAAACTCAACTTTTCAATGGTATATGTCTTAGGTTGGGAAACTATTTACAAAATCTTTGGCACTCCTCTTTCTAATCGTTGTTCAGGGAGTTCGAATCATGCCCGGAAAGGGTTCTAATAGGTATGGGAAGGCTATGGTTGATTTCTAAGGGTTTGAGATGATTCCTAAGGGTTTGTAAATACTTTTGGAAGCTCGAGGGTAAGTCTTTCTCGAAGTATGTGTCGATCGAGCCTTGGGCCAAATTTGGGTGTCTACAAATGCCCCTCTTTGGTATCCGATCACTAATGATCGAATGTTAAAGAAAAGAGACATCCAAAGAGGCTCAAGGCGTTACTGACGGGTCTGCTACATTTAGAACGAACTTCAAATATTAGATGAGTAACATGGTGAGAAAATGAATGCCCTGTATGTTAGGAAAAATGATCGTTTCTCAAGGTAATCGGTCCCCAAGCACTTAGCAATATTACTAGGCATAACTGAGGTGGAACGAGTTGTGAAAGCCTAATGTGTTGGGAAAAGCTTCCGCTTCTTGAGATGATTAAAGACATTTGATGTTCAAGTTTTATTCTGAATATAATAGCTCCGTATGTGAGAGGGTGATCGACCCATACTTAAAGATAGGGGTGAGATAAATGCGCGAAGGTCCACGGCTTGTGTCCAATCATATGAGGCATTGATCGCCTCATCTAACTAGTCACGGGTGCCCCTACATGAAGCAGAGTTTGAGGTCTTTGGGCAAACCCAACGATCCCAAAGTTAATTTAGCACAACTACCCGAGGGGAGCGAATATTAATGTCGTAATGTTTTTTGGGAGTGCGTGCCCTTTTTTGATAATGTGTCCCAGATCAACATGACCTATAGCATCCAACTTTAAATAACACTGAATAGATCCAACCAAAACTGGGTGTCTACCGAGGGAGACATCCAATCCTGGTCTCTGCCGATAAAGATCTTACAAATCATTTAACTATGCATAAACATGCACCCATTAGGGGCTATAAGCAACAAAGGTGATGGAAGTCTCGACCCAGAGCCTGTCCAGGTACAATTTACAAGAAAAATTGACTATCCTAAGGATACCCAGACATAAGGCGTACACTTTACAGGGATACCGTGCCAATAAAGGTTTTAAGCTTGAGGAAATAAGGGAAATGAACTCTTCTGCATGGATGTTTACACGTAGTTTGATTGATGTGTAGTTTCACTTTCAACAGGTTGGTCTCGACCAACAATTGATCTTTTTCATACCAGAGTTACCTAGACCTCAAACCCCGTAGGATGCACGCCCAGACTGCGTAGATCAAGAGCCAACACCTCCGAAATAGCTCATGAGGAATCTCAAGTTAGACACTCACGTTCATATGAAATCGAAGACAGAGCACTCATCGCAAAGATTTAGCAGTGGAGTCGACTCGATCAAAACATTGACTGTTTTACCAGGATTGACACCGTTACTCCTACTTTGAAGTAGGATCTAGAATCCAAGGCGTACCTTATACTTAGGATGTTACTATAGCACAATGGTGTTGCTGATAAAATATCGACATTTTATCGCATCGGAACACTCATGTGCATCCAATCATTTGAGGCGTAGATCGCTTCATTTAACTAGTCACGGGTGTCCTTACTTGAAGCAAGGTTCGAGGTCTTTGGGTGAACCCATTAATCCCGAAGTTTATTTAGCACGACTACCCGAGCGGAGCGAATAGATGTCGCAACACTTTTTGGGAGTGCGTGTTGTCTTTTCAAAGCATATTTTTTTTGTTATTTTATGTGGAACATTTTTTATCCTTTTTAGTGTTTATCATTCTATGTGATTTGTTTAGATTTTGAGTTATTATTTTATGTGATTGTTTTTGGATTTTAAGTTATCATTCCATGTGATTTTATCACTTTATTATTTTTAGGATTTTCTTTATTATTTTATGTGTTTTTTTTTGTTTTTTAAAGTTATTATTTTATTTGAATATTGGTTTTTAAAAACTATCATTTTATGGGATTTTTGGTTTTTCAAAACTATCATTTTATGTGATTTTTTTTTTGGGGGTTTTCAAGGCTATCATTTTATGTGATTTTTTTTTAGCTTTTTCAAAGCTATCATTTTATGTGATTTTATTTTGGGTTTTTCAAAGCTATTATTTAATGTGATTTTTTTGCCATTTTTCAAAGCCTTATATGCCTGAGACAGTCTAGATTCCCTCTCTTTTCTTTTTGACTTAGCCTTCTTGACTGATTCTTTTTCTCCTTGCTTTCCCAAGGGTGGATCCATCAACATATATTAAATTTTATATTTTTGAGAGACCTTTGTACGTCTATGGGCCCGCTTTCCAACCCTTCCTTACATGGAGGGCTCGGAACCAATTTACTCATTTCGTTGGGCTTGGGGCCCAATTTTCTTAAAAGTTGGTTTGGGAGCTTGAGCGAGAGTGAGCTTGTTGAATTGGAGTGGCTTGGGCTATCACGTCTTCCCTTCTTTCTTGATGTTCCTCTACGGTGGGACCTACTTCATGCGGCAATCTCTTTTTGGGATAAAAATGCGCATGTGTTCCATTTTGGGAAGCGGGAGCTAACTCCAACCCTTGAGGAGCTATCTAATTTATTTGGCTTGAAGCTTCATAGAGGCCTCGCAAGAGTCATGCCGAAGTCGGGCTACTCCAAATCCATTCACCTTACCCTCGGTTTGAAGAAATTTGAGTACAAGAAAAGTCTTGATGGGGAGCCCACAATGTGTTCGATCAAATTCCTCAAAGAACTTTTCGGTGATGAAAGTCTTCAATGTGAAAGCCTTTGCTCTTGGTCTCATCTCGGAAGTCCTTTTCTTTACTGGGGGAGAGAGCTTTTCTCTGGCTCTTTGCGATGTTTTGATCGAATTGGCAGAGGGCCGATCAATGATGCATTTGATCCTTGCTGAACTGTGTCAATGTCTTGATGTGTTTGCTCTGAGCAAGGTGCAGAACCTCAGGAGATGTCCTTTGCTACTTCAAGTCTGGTTAGGTGAGCATCTCGCTATCTTGGGACTCGTGCTATGCTTTTATATTGCTCGAGGTGAGGTGGCTCGATGATTTTCGGGTAGGTGTCACTTACTTCCGCAAGGTGATTCGTCAGCTTTAAAGCTTTGGTCGATCGACGCCGAGCAGATATGGAGGCTTCCTTGGTTGGATCGGACCTTCCCAAAAGTTCATTCCAGAGACCATGAGGGCGTCACCATTCTAGGATTGACTGGCAGCACCTTCTATTGCCCAATTCGAGTGTTGCGTCAGTTTAGCTGCTCTCAGTAGGTGCCTTGCGAGGCAAAACCCCCTCTATGTGACTTGATATTTTCTAGGGGGTCCTCCGGGGATGTGGATTAGATTGCTGCCCTTTGGGAGATGCGTCAATCAACGTTGATGGGTGATATGGAGTAGGGAGATTCAGTTTAGTCTTCCCCTGAGTATGAGGCTTGGCTATTAGCTGAGCAGCCCACTACTGATATCAGCCGGAGAGTATTGATGTGGGAGGCCCCTGGCCGAAGGAGATGGCGCTCCGAGCCCGTATTGAGTTGTTGACTGTTGATGACTTCTGGTGTGCTTTCATTATTGGTTGGTGATGAAAGTTATTTAAAAATCAAAGACAGAGTAAAACAGGGGGGTGAATCCAGCACAACTCAGAAGTCCTAAACCTGTAAGATACAGGGTCCTTTGTAGCAAGTTTTGATAAGTAAGAGTTTGTCCCACAGGAAAAGGTGATCTAGAGCTCCAAGGGAGCCGTCTCTAGTAGTCCCTCCAGATCTGGCAGTCTTAGAAGGAGGGGAGTTTAAGGTCACTTATTCTAAGTATTCTAATATCTAAACTACAGAAAGTGTTGAGTGGATGGATGGAGTGTGGAAAATGAGTATAAAAAGGGTGAGAAGTATGTTATTGAGCCAAGATCAGAGAAGTTTTGTAACTCAGATTTAGATCTGATGTTATAGAAATTCTGTCCAGAGGCTACATTATCACCTCTAAGGAGAAAGGATCCAACCCATCACTCTGCCATAATTCCACCCTTAAGGCTATAACCTGTCCACTTGAATGGTCATAAATTATCCCATAGGGGAGCCACTATCCAGGAATGGGTCAGAACATAACAAGTAAATCATTACAGGCACTATTTCATCCAGGCTACCAGCTCAAGAATCCATAGGGAACCTCAACCTCTAAAGTTCTATATGTGGGGCTAAGGCTGTAGGACCATGACAACCCAGACACATAGAACCAGCAAGAGATTGAGTACAACCTTCGATCTAGCTGTCCATTGCTTGAGCGAGGCTACAATGGTCTAGTCACTAGCCTACAATCTCTATAACCAGATCAAATTCAACATCTGATGGCGGATCTATACAAATTCAGATAATCTCTCTCACTGTGCTTCTACAAGCTCAGGTGTAAAGAAGAAAGGATCCATCTTGGATCGGTGGATCAGAATCACCCTAAGGCTATAATCTGTCCACTTAAATGGTCACAGACTATCCCAGAGGTTATCCTCCTCACGGAGCCCGAACAAAACAAGACTATCGCTGCTACCACCATGCTCACAAGGCTACCAGCTCAAGCTCCCATGGGGATTTCAGATCTAGTGGGTCCTGTGGTGGGGCTAAGGCTGTAGGACCATGATAGCCTAGACACACAGGTCACTTGGATCTGAGTGGCCCTTAGAATTAGTCCTCCATTGCTTTGAAACACAGCCAAAGCAATGGCGGATCACAAGGCAGCAGCCTTGCACATAGCATCTCACACATAAACAAAAATCCCACAAAGTACATATCCTATTACACAACTTCCATTGATCTAATTCAAAAACACATACAAAGGCATAGCCAGCAAGTGCTGGACTATGGAGAGAAGGAAAGAAAAAAGAAAACTACTTACTGCTAAAAAGAAAGAGAAAAGACAAAACGATCTGAGATGGGTTCCCAGATGCCTAAACCTAACCTCAGGTATGGGTTTATATAGCAGTGGGGTGGCGGCACATTAGGGTTAGGAAACCCTAATTTTAACGATGCCACATAGCCTGATAATGATCCTTGGATGCCTCGGGGTGCGTGCATAGAGATTTGAGCATGGGAGTGCGTGCCCTATCACTGGAAATACCCAGAAGGTCCTCTGCTGAAGAGATGGAAGTTTAGGGTCAGAGCTTCGCTAGGTAGCTGTAGTTTCCCAGACTTGTCACGTGGTAGCTCTTTGCTCTTCGCTAGGATGATTTGACACTTAAGCTTCAGCCGTTGCGAGGTTGCCTTGGTTTGCTCTTCAGGCAGTCACGCGGTAGAGAGTTAAGCTCTCGCTGGATTGGGCTTCGCGAGGTTGAATAGAAAACACAGTCTCAAGTGTCGCGAGGTTGAAATTCAAGCAGTCGCGCAATCGATCGGTCTTCGTTGGGCAGCAGCGCGAGAACTTCGCGAGCACTTCTCTTTACTTAGACTTCGCGAGTTACCTCGCGAGGCTCTTCTGAGTTCTAAACTGTGAGAGGTTCTATGTCTCACTTGATCTTCGCGAGATTGGCTATGCCTTCGTCAGGATGTTTTCTTTCTTAAATGGCGCGAGAACTGCGCGAGGCATTCTTCTTCTGATAATTGCATCCCGCGGTGACTGCACGACAGCTGCACGAGGAATCTTCTAAAGCTCTCTCTCCTCAGCCGTTCTGAGCGAACTGCGCAAGATTGAGAGAGGTCTACTTTGAACTGCGCGATACTGTGCGATGTGTTCTACTCTTGAGCTTCGCGAGAGCTTCACGAGTTTGAGCTTCTGAAGCTCTTCAGTCATTCATTTGCGCGAGAGGTTGCTGTAAAGCCTTGGGAAGCTCAGTTGAACTGTGCGATGCATATTTCTCCTGAATCCTCTAAAGCTTGGGTCAGCTGCGCGAGGTTCATTTCAGGTCTGGATTCAGAGTTCATTCTTCTGAGGGATATCTGGTGCCAAAGCAGGCTCCTTAACAAGATTCCTAGCCTTATTTTACTGCTGATTATTACCTACACAAAACACTTAACAAGAACTTATTAGGTGGCTAAGGATCTAATCAAAGGTTAAGTTAAGGGGTGAAAAGTGGTACTTTTCAGGTCTTAACACTGACCAATGAGAAGAGGGTCCAGCACGAGCTTTTAGCATAAGAGAAAGTTAGAGCAGGGATAGGGTGGAGCGAGGTCCTTCATCTGAAAGGATCTTTGAGTGTTGCCCTTGGAGCTACTGATGCATCTCGAAACAGGTATAAGAGCTTGCATGGTCGTTGGTTGACCGAGCGAAATGTTCGGGAGGATGGTTTTCACGCTGAGATTAGTTCTTTGAAGTGTGAGCTGGGCCATTGATTCCTTCCTGCACATATAACTTTTTGCACATATCATATACACAGAAAAGGGGCGTTAGAAACCCCTTTACAGATACACACATCTTTTTGGTATATATATTTTCTTTATGTTTTTATTTTTTTATTTTGTAAAAAGAAAGAAAGAAAGCTAGACATCACACCGGCTATTTTTTGGGATGTGGTGTAAGCATTGATTTATAAAACAGGAAAATCTATTATATTTATACAGATTTTTTTGTTCTTTTTATTTTGTGTGTTTTTTTGGGTACGGTGCCTTAATCACTGGGTGAGATCTTGGGTCCTCTTTTGAGCATGGTCGAACCCCCCCTTTTTAAATGGTCGGGTCTGAGAGAGTTTTAACAGCTTTACCAATACTAGAACGTCAATCCCCTTGGACTGAGTCAAACCTTTCTCCTTACCTTGAGTCATACGTTTGACGAAGTAGTTCCACAGAGGCAAATCTGGTCGGGGTCCGATTTGAACTAACATGAGCGGCCTAATCGGAAAAGGGGTATCAGGGAGAGGCTCCTTCGACAACAATTTATCAATCAGTTCAAACCTTTCTTTTTTTCTTTTAATCCTTTTTACTCACAACACCCAAGGTGGGTTCGTCGTGCCCATTTTGCCCTATTTTTACCCGTGGCGCCCTTTCAAGTTTTCACCACGTCCATGGGTTTAGCTCTCTTACCCCAAGCGTCATTTCTGGTTTTCACCTGGTCCGCACAAACTCATTGTTTTTACCCGTAGTGCTCTTTCGGGTTTTCACCACGTCCATCTTTCTTTGAGCTTGCATTTTATTTTATTTTTCTTTTTTCATTTTTTTTCATTCTTTAGAAGCCATGGCATAGACTTCGATTCTGTCATAGCCAGTTAGATGTGGTTCTGGTGTCGTCTCACAACTCGTCTCATGTTGACTTAATAAATATTATGACTACTTGTAAACCTAAAAAGAGGGCTTCCTTCAGGGCGTCGCTTGGCCATGGGTTAGCTTAGGATTTGAAGGTATGCTGGGCTAAAAGGGTTTCCTTGATGTGGCTCCAGTTTTCTTTATAACATACTTTCTTCCTTCGGGGTTTTACTGTACATGCCCCATGATTCTTCTATTTTTTCTTTTTCTTTCATTTTTATTTCAGGTAATCTCTTTTTGAGGTTTTACTTTGTCGATTTTTTTAATTTTTTGATAGTAGTTCTTTCTCTCTTTTTCAGAGGAAGGGGTTTATTGAAAGAAAGACATAGGCTCAAATGGGGTAGCAAAGGATATCATCATTTTTAGAGATGCTTTTTGGCTACTGTGCTTGGAATGATGGCCTCTTTTGGGTGATTCTTAAGCAGTCACGTATCTGTTTCACCAATACTTACCTTATTGCGATAGACTAAGAGTAGAACCATCAGACATATCCAGCATTGATGGGCTCAGGAAGATGATCTCCGTCCATGGTGGCGAGACAGATGACGTATCCCGGCAGCACTTCTCGGATGACGTAAGGTCCTTCCCAGTTGGGCTTGAACTTCCCTCTCAGATCGGCATGGAGGGATGGGAAGATCTTCTTCAACACAATGTCTCTTATCTTCAAATCTCGACCACAGATACGCTTATTATAAGTGCGTGCGATTTTCCCCTGGTAAACTTGAGTATGACACAAGGCTAGGAGCCTTTTCTCGTCCAGTAAGTTTAATTATTCGAAGTAGGATCTCTCTCTCTCTCTCTCTGCTTCGAGTAAGCTTTATTGCATGAGGATTTGGAGTGAGGGTACTTCGACCTCTACCGGTAGGACGACCTCGGTTCCATACACAAGGGAGAATGGTGTTGCCCCTGTAGCAGTACGGATCAACGTTCTGTTGGCCCACAAAGTAAATGGCAGTATTTCGCTCCAATCTTGGTAAGTGATGACCATCTTCTTGAGGATGTGGATGATTGCCTTGTTAGCAGCTTCCGTGGCTCCATTAGTTTGAGGTCGATAAGGGGACGAGCAATGATGCATGATTTTGTACTATTCGCAGAAGGCTCGGATGCGTTTATTTGCAAAGTTTGTGCCATTGTCCATGATAATATCCTTGAGTACTCCAAATCGGCACACAATGTTATTCTTGAGGAACCTCTCAACGTGACTGGCCGTGATGTTGGCGTATGACGTTGCTTCAACCCACTTGGTGAAGTATTCGATGGCGATAATGTCTTGGTATGATCAAAGGAAATCGATCATGCTTTTTCTTTCCTCTGGAGACAGCGACGTTCCGATCTTGGTAATTCGGGGAATCTCCTCAATTCCTAGAATAACGTCCTCAGTTTCCTCAAAATTTGGAGTAAGGCCATGCTCAAATTCTATAAACCGGTCAAGGAGCTCATTGGGGAGCTCCTCCGAAGGGATATCCTCGTCCAGACTTGTAATACCACCTCTTCTTGTACTTGTATAGGAAAGGGGTCGATTTTATGTGGGACGGGTATTTCGATTAAGGCATCTTTTTGTGGGACTTTATTTGGAATTTTAAATGATGATATTTTTAGACTTTATATTTTTGGGATTTTATTTTCTTCGGAGACGGACCCTTGGCCTCACGAGTCTGTGTATATACAAGGTATTGCCTACCAAGAGCTTATCTCACTTTTTATAGGTTTTTTTTTTTTGAAAATGGGTACCAAATGTTAGGCCACTCCCCGCTTCTAGGGTTTGGGGAAAAGATGTCTAGTTGCATACCTGAGAAGCCGCTCCTTTACCTGTTTAGATGGAGGGTGCTAACTGATATGGCTTTTCAGAGTTAGCCTCCATCATGTTGATCCCCATATCGTCTGAGATGATGTCCTCAAACGTTAACACAGTTTTGTAGTGATTCACCACAGGGAGAGTTTGTTCAGGTACGGGCCATCATTCCTCAAAGAGGGACAACGCGACCAAGTCTATCTCCAGGCTAGGAAGGATGATGTAGGGATTGGTGGGGTGAACTGGTGCTATAGGATTGTGTGGGGTCAATCAAGCTTCCCCATTCCAGTCAATCTTCACAACCCCGACACTTATGAATAAATTCCTGATGTGAGGCCTGGGACAGGGTTTCTTCTCTATGTGGATCCCCCTAGCTTTTGCAGCTATCATCGCACGGACTTTCTCTTTAGTCTCCCTCACTTCTTCTTTCGTGGGCATGTAACCTAGCCCAAACCTGACTTTCTGACCCCCTTTGGCTGTGACGGGCTCTTTTTGGCCTTGCAAGCTGGGTCTTAGCCGTCTTTCTTTTTTATAGCCCCACTTTTGGAGTATGGCCACTGCTGCTACCATTCCACCTCTGGTTCTTTGAATGATGCCCTCGATGGGCTCCAGGAGTACTGTTGATACCTTGTACTCAAAACTGTGGAGGTTGATGTCCTCAGCGGTGTGCGGCACATCTAGCACTTTGAGTTTTTCAATGCTATTGGAGGCCTTTTCTTTCTCACTGTGCCCCTCTTCGATGATTGTGAGGATCTTATACCCAGATGTAAATTTGAGTTTCTGGTGTAATGTGGAGGGTATGGCTCCAACCTCATGTAGCCACGGGTGCCCTAGCAGCAGATTAAATGAGGATTTGATGTCCATCACTTAAAACAAGATGGAGAAGGTCATTGGCCTAATTAATAGCTCAAGATTAACTTCTCCCATTATTTCTCTTCGTGTGTTATCAAAACCTCTGCCGCTAGTTCTCGTGGGCCTTAGCATGCACGGATCTACCCCAATCTTGGTAGCGGTTCTCAGTGGACATATGTTTAACGCAGACCCATTATCAATCAACACTAGGGGGATAATCATATTTCTGGACTTAATGGTTATATTCAAAGATTTTGAGTGACTACCTCCTTCCTAAGGTAAATCGGCGTCAGAAAAAGAAATGGCATTTGCAGCCATCACTTAACCAATTATTTGCTCGACTTCATCTGGGCTAACCTGAAGTGACACATACGCATTCTTTAATGCCCCCATTAATGCTTGGAAATGGAGTGGAGACATCATCAACAAATCCCATACAGTAATATGGGCAGGCATTCTTCTCAGCTGAGTCTCTAAGATATGTTCTCGACTCATTTTCTTGAAAGGATTCACTGCGCTATCTTTCTTCCCCTCTGGTTGGGCTTGTGTTGCTATCCGTGCTTTTGGTTTCTTTGAAATCTTCTTGGATCAGGTCACAAAGTCCACTGCCCATTCTCTGTGGCTGCCAGCATTGATATCTATTTGTTCATAACTCAACAGGACTTGATGAGGATCATAGGTTGGTCCCGAGATCTGAAATGGTATAGCCGTTGGTATCGGAGGCACTTGCACTGTGGGCTCAGGAGGTGTGGGCAACACTTGATTTACCTCGCTGATAGCTGGTTGGATGGCAAAATTGGGCCAGATGGGGATGGTGAAGCTTGAGGGTGGTGGCACTAGGGGAAAAGGGGTAAGAGCAAGCTATTGGTAGCTGATTGGTGCTGGCGGGGGATTGGGGACCTGATGGGCTATAGGGTAATTGACGAGGGTGGTGGTGTATGGTTGGTATGCATTTATATGTACATAATTGACAGGGGTGGGTGATAGAAAATAAACCCTAAGATCTAAGGGCTCAACTCATGGTGTTGGATTGGGAAAATAGTATGATAAATTCAAGGGTTCAATCACCCCAATATTCCTTTCTTCATAATTTCTCGGCAATGGTGCTACATAGCTCTCCTGATCACTGATGTAATCCGATGGATCAAATTCAAATTCTTCCTCACATTCCTCTATCATCCCGATGGTGAGTTTGGGACCTGCTACTCCGATAGGATGTGGGGGTAACGACACCTGATGGATTTTTGCGTGCTGATTTACTTGAGAAGGTGCCAGTGGAATGATTTTCTCTGCATCTATCAATCTTGGATCGTGTGCTTCAATGGAAAGCAGCGATCAGTCAGATGACCCAAACCCTGATAAAAATTATAGTGGGTATTAGGGTCATAGTTCTTTGGGATCAGGTGAGGAGAAAGTTGCGATTGATGAATAGTGACTAATCCCTTTTCTATTAGTAAACGCAAAAGTACACTTAGAGATTGCCCCAGGGGTGGGAACACTCGGTCATAGCGGGCTCTCCTCTGTTCTAGAGTCATCTGCATTCCTTGGCCATTCCCTGCTCTCTGTATCTGCTCGATTCTGACTGGTGTTGGTGGGGCAGCTTGAAATTGGAATGGAGTTATATTGTTATTGGACCGGGTGTTGGAAATGTTCTGGACATCGGCCCTTGTTCTCTTATTGTTCCTCTATTTCGATAATCTTCTAACCCCACTGGCTCCACTTTGTGCATTCTTATTTAGGCGGCCTTCCCTGATGGCGTCCTCACAGCAATTAGCATTCCTTACCAGATCAGCGAAGCTGGACTATTGCTGGTACACTAAAAAGTTTGAGATTACTGGCAGGGTATTCTTGGAAATTATTTCGATCTGTTCATCATTAGGTATTCTATTTCTAACCTAAGCTGTCAGTACTCTACAACGTCCTAGATAATCGCTGAAGGTCTCATTTGGGTTTTGCTTCAACAGGGCTAAGTCTGACTTACGCGGCTCAATGTCTATGTTATAGACATATTGTTCCTGGAACAAATGCGTCAAGTCTTTCCAAGTTTTCATCATAGATGGTTCCAAATATGTGAACCACCTTAGGGCCAGACCAGTCAAACTCTTTTGAAAGACCTTTATTAGTAGTCTCTCGTCCCCTCCAAACTAGCACATGTCCCCACAATAGGACTTGAGGTGTGCTATGGGATTGTCGGTGCCATTGTACTTGTCAAAAGTCGGCATTTTATATTTTGGAGGTAAGGGGACCTCAGCAAACAAATATAAATTTGTGAAGTCTGTGGCATGGATTTCAGCACCACCCATTTTCAACAACTGCTTCTGAATTATGTCTAACTGCTCTTTTAACTGTTCTGATTCCTTGAATATGGGGGCCACTTTCTCAACAGTCGGTTGGACTTCACTCTGAGCTACTAGTGGGTGGGAAATTATAAGAGGGGGGTTAAGGCTGGCTAATGCCCCAGCATAGGCTCCACTGTTTCTAATCTCGTCCTCTTCATACTGCTGGTCTATATTAGGTGCAGTGACGGTGGGATTCTCTTGCTGGTGTTGCATGGACTGGATGGGAATGACATGGGTTGGGTGAGTCCATTGGGGATTAGGGAAGGTTTGTTGGATGATGGGATGAGTTAGATTTTGGAGTGGGGTATGGTGAGGCCATTGGGCTTGTGGAAAGGTTTGAAACTGACTTTGGGATGTTGGGATATGGGTGAATTGGGGCTGATGTAAGGCATGGGTTTGAGCTGGGTATGAGAGTTGTGAATGGGTGAAATTTTTGAGGAATTATGAAGGGAATGGGTGTGAGGTTCTAAGGTTTTGTTGGGCTTGGGTTTGGGCTATGAAGCCTTGGGAGGGTTGGGCTACAAAGCCTTGGTCATGGTAGGTTTGGGCCATGGGCCATTGATGGGTTTGGGCCATAGGCCCTTGATGAGTCTGAGCCATGGGCCCTTGA
Organism: Chloranthus sessilifolius; assembly: GCA_021018995.1. NCBI lineage: Eukaryota > Viridiplantae > Streptophyta > Magnoliopsida > Chloranthales > Chloranthaceae > Chloranthus > Chloranthus sessilifolius. Next base: position 25,085,778 of record CM037595.1, read on the forward strand.
TGGGTCTGACCCATTGGGCCTTGGTGGATCTGGGTCATGGGCCCTTGATGGGTTTGTCCCTTTGGGCCTTGATGGGTCTGGGCCATGAGCCCTTGATTGGTCTGGCCCATTGGGCCCTTTGTGGGTCTGAGCCATGGGCCCTTGATAGGTATGGATTATGGGGTTTTGGGCCATGGGGCCTTGGGACATATAGGGAATGGGGGTTTGGGCCATTGGGCCTTGGGATATATGGGTAGTGGGGGTTTGGGTAGTGTGGATGATGGGGGTCATGGGGGAATGAGGCATGGAGGCTTACTAGGGTATGGGATGGATCCATAGATGTGTAGTGTGGATGAGAGGGGATGTGTTGGAAGGCCTTTCACCTATTGTAGGTTTGGAACATCTCATCCATCATGGTCATGGAACGGGGATCGGATGGTGATGGGCTATTTGATGGTTGGAGGGGTATGGATGGAGGAAGAAGAAAAGTTAGGCATGGCCACGATAAAATTGGGCATGGCCCGGGTGAGGGGCGGGATATGGGGTGGATTGGAGAAATGAGATGGGGCATTGGTGGATAGATTTGGTATGTATGGGGGATATGTATGGGGCATGGAAGTGGAAAATGAGATAGAAAAATTTGCGATGGCTTCGAGAACGATGGGCATGGCTTGGGTAAATGGAGGGATGTGTGGGGGATTGGATGTGGTATGGATGGATGTATTTAGATCGGGTTGGGAGGATGAGAAATGGGGCATGTTGGTCAAGGTAGAGGATGGGTTTTGAATGGGTGTGGAAGGAAGGTGGGATGGGTTGGAGATGGCTATGGATGAAGGCATAGCTTGGGAAAATGATGGGAAATTTGGACTTTGGGTATTTTGGGAAATGGTGGAAGGGAAAATGGGGGCACCGAACGGGCCGATTATGGTGAGGTTTGATTGGGCAAGGGGGTGGAAGTAAAGGCTTCTTTGGTATGGGAATGGGTTAGAGAATGTGGCAGGGATGAATCGGGATTGGCATAAGCCAGGTCCATGGCCCAAGACATATCTTAGTATCAGACCGGGTACGGGTGCCTCGGATGGAGCCCATAAGGCTTCCTCCTTTTTCCCCTACGGGATGACGAAGGGCACAATAATGTCGTTGTGCCGGCACCAATCAAGACTCTATTTTTAAATTTTTTAATTTAAATTTTTTGAATTTTTATAAGTGAAAAGAAATGAGGATTCTGGGATCTTTTTGAATTCTCTTCTCGGGTGGCTCTCGTACCCTAAATAGGCCCTGCGGCAACGGTTCTGAAGCACTTCGAAAGAATCAAAGGGAAACCCCTTGATCTATTGAAGGCACAGAAACCAATGCAAACAACCCGATCCCCTAAAACGTATTAAAAAGAAGTCACCTTCTTTTGACTGACAAAGGCGTATTGGGTGTCAAAAATTACGAGGCCTAAACAAAGGTACTAAACACACCATGGGTTCGGCAGGTTTTTCAAAACAAGGCTTAAGCCTCTGACCATTCACCTTCAAGGTTCTCCCAGACTTGGGATCCTTGATTTCTACAGCACCAGATGGGGAAACATGCATGACAATGTAAGGACCTTCCCATGTAGATTTCAATTTGCCAGGAAAGAATTTAAGTTTGGAGTTAAACAACCAAACCTTGTTGCCAGCTATGAAGCTCTTTCTCAACAGCCCTTTGTCAAAGAAAGCTTTGGACCTTTCCTTGTAGATCCTGGCATTGGCATATGCATCCATCCTTAGTTCTTCCAATTCTGACAGCTGCAACAACCTGTGATGACCAGCAGAAGTTAGGTCTAAATTTAAATGTTTGATGGCCCAATAGGCCCTGTGATCTAACTCCACTTGGAGATGACAGGCCTTTCCATAGACCAGTCTGAAAGGAGACAAACTAATGGGAGTCTTATAGGCAGTCCTATAAGCCCACAGTGCAACATTAAGCTTGTCAGCCCAATCTTTCCTATCAGTCCTCACAGTCTTCTCTAGATTGTGCTTGATCTCCCTATTTGAAATTTCAACTTGCCCACTAGTTTGTGGGTGGTAGGGAGTAGCAATCCTATGGATGACAGAATATTTCTTGAGCAAGCTCTCGAAATTTCTGTTACAGAAATGGCTACCCCCATCGCTGATGATGGCTCTAGGGGTGCCAAATCTCGAGAAGATATTCTGCTTTATAAACTTGAGGACAACCTAATTATCATTAGTTCTTGTGGCAATGGCTTCTACCCATTTGGAAACGTAATCCACTGCCACTAAGATGAAATGAAAACCATTTGAAGGAGGAAAGGGGCCCATAAAATTAATACCCCACACATCAAACAGTTCCACAACAAGGATGGGCTGTAAAGGCATTAAATTTTGTTTGGACAACCCTCCTAATTTCTGACATCTTTCACAGGTCTTGCAGTGTGTATTGGCATCTCTGAAAAGAGAAGGCCAATAGAACCCACACTGCAACACTTTGTCAGCTATTTTTCTCCCACTAAAGTGACCCTCACAGGCATTTTTATGGCACATGGCCAGAATACTGGGGACATCACTTTCGAGAACACATTTTTGAATGATTTGGTCTGTACAATACTTGTACAAGCAAGGTTCCTCCCATAAAAAGAATTTGACCTGTGAGAAAAACAGGTCATTATCCATTTTTGTCCAATGGGCAGGAACCTTGCCTATAACTAGATAATTGATAATATATGCATACCAAGGAACTAAAGATTGGATGGCAAATAGTTGCTCATCCGGGAAGACAACATTTGTAGCAAGGTCATCAACACCTTTCTCCAATATAATTCTGGACAAGTGGTCAGCCACCATATTTTCTACACCCTTTTTGTCCTTGATTTCAATGCCAAACTCCTATAATAGGAGTATCCATTGAATCAACCTGGGCTTTGCATCCTTCTTGGACAGTAGGTACTTTAATGCTGAGTGGTCAGTGAAGATGACAATTTTAGACCCAAGTAGGTAAGGTCTAAACTTGTCTACAGCAAAAACCACTGCCAGAAGCTCTTTCTCAGTTGTTGTGTAGTTCAACTGAGCTTCAGCAAGTGATTTGCTGAGATATGCAATGACCACAGGCAGCTTATCTTTTCTCTGGCCCACGACAGCACCTATTGCCAAGTCAGATGTATCACACATCAACTCAAAGGGCAGGGTATAGTCAGGTGTTTGGAGTACAGGGGCAGAGGTGAGGCAAATTTTCAAAGTTTCAAAAGCCTCCAGACATTCAGCAGAAAAGTGAAAGGGCACATCCTAGCAGAGCAGGTGGCACAACGGTTTAGCAATTTTGCTGAAGTCTTTGATAAACCTCCTGTAGAATCCAGCATGTCCAAGGAAAGATCTGATTTGCTTGACTGTTCTTGGAGGGGGCAAATATACAATGAGGTCAACTTTGGCCTTGTCTACCTCAATTCCATCTTTAGAGACCACATGGCCCAACATAATTCCTTGTGTTACCATGAAGTGGCTCTTTTCCCAACTTAAGAGCAAATTGGTCTCCTCACATCTTTGTAAGACCTGATGGAGGTGTTGCACACATTGGTCAAAGCTATCCCCATAAACCGAAAAATCATCCATAAAAATTTCTAAGAATTTGTCAATCATATCAGAAAAAATGGCATACATACACCTCTGAAAGGTGGCTAGGGCATTACATAGTCCAAAAGGCATCCTTCTGTAAGCAAAGGTGCCAAAAGGACAAGTAAAAGTAGTTTTCTCCTGATCAAGAGGGTGCACAGGGATCTGGTTGTACCCTGAGTATCCATCAAGAAAATAGTAAAAAACCTTCCCATCCAACTTATCCAAAATTTGATCAATAAAGGGGAGAGGGAAGTGGTCTTTTCTGGTCTTGGAGTTGAGTTTTCGATAATCGATGGAAACTCTCCAGCCAGTGGTCTCCCTGGCCGGTCTCAACTCTCCAGACTCGGTTGTGATCACTGTTATGCTAGATTTCTTGGGCACCACTTGGATAGGTGCCACCCATTCAGAATCAGAAATGGGGTAAATTACCCCAGCATCCAGCAATTTAATGATTTCTTTCAGGACCACTTCCTGCATATGAGGATTCAGTTTCCTCTGCATTTCTTTGGAGGGTGTTGAGCCCTCCTCCAAATGAATCCTATGCATACAAATTGATGCATCAATCCCTCCTAGATCAGTAATGGTCCAGCCAATTACTTTCTTGTTCTTCCTCAAAACTGTTAGCAATTCCTCCTCTTGCTCACTGATAAGAGAAGAGGAGATAATTACAGGAAGTTTTTCATCTTTCTCGAGGAAAGCATATTTCAATATCTCTGGCAGCTTCTTGAGCTCCAGATCAGGGGCTTATTGGATGGATGGCAAGATTGGTGCATTGTTGGTTGGAGGAAGGGGTGGCAATGTAGGTTTCCAATTGGAATGCTTCACTAAGCCCACAGAAGACCTCAATAGGGACATGTCTTCTGGCATTAAAGCTAGGCTTTCTTCCTCCACCATGTTCCAAACTTCAGTTAAATTAGTGAAAATGTTGCCCCACTCCAGCAGAGTGGGCAGTTCTTCAACAATTTCTTCTAGTACATTCACTGCAAAGCATTCCTCATTGCCTAGCTGAGGGTACTTTGCACTATTGTACACACTAAGCTCAACTTTCATATGTCCGAAAGTGACCTCCATGATCCCAGACCTACATTGAATGCATGCATTGGCAGTGGCCAAGAATGGTCTGCCCAGAATAACAGGTATAGGGGATGTACTCTTGTTGCAGCCCATGTCCAAAATAAGGAAGTCTGCAAGGTAGAAGAACTTGTCTACCCCCACTAAGACATCCTCAACCACTCCCATGAGTTTCCTCTCGGACCTATCAACCATCAATAGAATAATGGGGGTGGGCTTCAGCTCCCCCAAACCTAGCTGCTGATACACACTGTATGGCAGCAGGTTAACACTAGCTCCAAGGTCTAAAAGGGCCCTTCCAATCGTGTGGTCTCCAATGATACAGGGAATAGTGGGTATCCCTAGGTCTTACAACTTCTCACGCATTGTCATGGTTAATACAGAATTAACTGTATCAATTGCAAAGACCTTTTTGGACAAATGGCCTCTGGCCTTCCTTTTCAGAGTACAAAGGTCTTTCAGAAACTTTGCATAGGCTGAGACCTGTCGGATTGCATTAAGCAGGGGTAAATTTATATTGACCTGCTTAAAGGTCTCCATCATTTCCTCGATCTGTGCCTGCCCCTTATCAAAAGGGGCAGGGCCACTGAAAGCTTGAGGAAATGGCAGCTAAGGTACTACTGGTTCCTCAGCTGCAAGCCTATGACTGAACTTTTGTTTCTTTCCTTTTTCTATTTTTATCTCCTGCTGAGGCTCAATTACAGCCTCTTTATTTTTCCCTTATTGAAGGGTAGCAGGCAGTTCTTGACTCTGTGTTCTAACAAAATCTCTTTCACTTTCACTCGACAGTTCCTTGGGAATGACCTCTCCTAGTTCCTTTCCCACCTGGTTGTCTACGAACCTACCAGACCTTAGGGCTGTGATGGCATTAGCCCCCTCAAAATTTGAGGAGTCTTCTCCAATCGAATACTGGCCCTTAGGGTTGGCTACTGGCTGGCTTGGCAACCTGCCCTCTTCTCTTTTAGCCAAGGAATTGGCTATTTGGCCTAATTGCTCTTCTATCTTCATTATGCTTTGACTGTGAGAAGTCACAGTCTAATTCAAGGGTCCAAGGCTTTGTAATTGGGCCAAAACCTGGTCCTCGAAAGAAGCACTTCAGGGCTGAGGTGGGGGAACTACCAATTGATTTTGTTGTTGAGGTTGCTGTTGCTACTGGAAATTTGACCTTGGGGCATAACCTTGGTTAAATTGCTGCTGTGGCCTTTGAGGTAAGGCCAACATCTGTTGTGGCTGCATATAATTGTCTTGCCTCCACCTCAAATTTGGGTGGTCTCTTCATTGGTAACCAGTATTTTGGTGCTGGTATCCATATGGCTGTTTATTATAGCCACCAGATTGTTGCTATCCAAAAGATTGGGCAGCAGCAGCCTGTTCCATCACATACTCAGGGTATTGCCCCGCAGATGGGCACTCTTCCACTGTGTGTTGTGGGGATTGGCATATCAGACATGCCTCCATCACTTGTGCAGCCATTCTAGGCTGCACCACAGTTAAAAGTTTATCAAATCTATAAGTAAGATTGGTCATCTGCATTCTCAGGTCATCATTTTCCCTAACTTCATACATCTTTCCTTTAGAAGTTTCAGCCAACCCCAGCTTAGGAGAAGGCTCTTTAACAGATCTAGATGAGGACATCTTCTGGAAAGCATTTTCGCAAATGACCTCGAACAAGTCCCATGCCTCATCAGCTATTTTATGCATGTATGTTCCACCACAAGAGGCATCTACCATGTCTTTGCTTTTCTCATCAATCCCATTGTAGAAGCTCTGGACAAGCTGCCAGTCAGGGATCTTGTGGTGGGGACATTGTTTGAGCATCTCCTTAAATCTGTCCCAGGCTTGATTAAAATCTTCAGTTGGGGACTGGGCAAAAGTAAGTATGCCTTTCCTCAACTGGCTGGTTTTGGTCTCTGGGAAAAATTTAGACAGAAATCTTGTCTGGAGGTCTTTTCAGGAAGTGATGCTATTGTTTGGGAGAGTAGATAACCAGATCTTGGCCCTGTCTTTTAGAGAGAAAGGAAAGAGCCTTAACCTAGTGGCTTCTGATCCCAAACCAGCAATGGAGAATGTCGTGCACAGGGCTAAGAACTGGTTAATGTGCTTGTAAGGGTCTTCCTTGCTAAGCCCATGGAAAGAGGGAAGCATTTGGATGATGAAAGTTTTGATCTCGTAGTTTCCCTGAACATCTGGGAATTGAATGCTAAATGGAGAATTGTAATCATCCGAAGCATTCAATTCCTTCAATGTTCTGGTTTGCTCTTCACCCATAACTGTTGTCTCAATTTCAATAGGGGACTCGACTGTGGTGTGCTTGTGCCTTCTCGGTCTTCTACTACTTTCTATCTCAGGGTTAGCAAGCTCTAATGTAGGAGTGAGGGATCTCCTTCCTAACATGCACACATACCAACAGCAGGGAAGAATATTCGCAGGCACATTACACTTAACAAAATTTGCAACTATCCTAATCAACTGCTATGGAATCTTCAAAAGAGAAATAAACTGAGGTTTTGAAGGTTAGAGAAGTGCAATCAGAGGTAGCTAGACTCCCAATGCAATTCTACTCTCCTTCTCTGCTACGGTCCAGATCTGTAAGAAAAATTCCAAACGTAAATCAGCAGTATCAATTATTCATAAGTACAACTACCAAAGAATAAAGAATATAAAAATCTAGAGTCTACTATTAGATCAAGATTCCCCGACAGCGGCGCCAAAAACTTGTTAAGATATTTTAAGTGCTTGCTACTGACTTTATTGGAGACAGTGATAAGAATGAGGTGAATGAAAATGAATGAAAGATGGAGTGAAAACTACAGAGCAGCAAGCCTAAAAATACACAGTCCTGCAAGATACAGGGCCTGTTGTAGTAAGTTTTGATAAGAGTTTGTCCCACAGGGAAGGTTGATCTAAAGTTCCAAGGGAGCTATCTTTAGTAGGCTCTCCAGATCTGACTACAAATCTGGCAATCCTAAATGGAAGGGGATTTAAGGTCACTATAATCTAAATCCTAAGATAACTTAATGTCTAAACTACAGAAAGGGTTCAGAAAGAGGATGGAGTGTGAGAAAATAAATATAAAAGGGTGAGAAGTATGCTATTAGGTACAGATCTGATGGGTCTTATAACTCAGACTCAGATCTGCTGCTATAGAATTCCTGTCTAATGGCTACATTATCACCAAAGAGGAGACAGAATCCAACTCACCCCTGTGCCATGATCCAATCCCTTATGGCTATAACCTGCCCACTTAAATGGTCACAGATTATCCAATAGGGGAACCACAATCCAGAGATGGGTCAGAACAAGATTATCATTGTAGGCACTACTTCATCCAGGCTACAAGCTCAAGAATGCATAGGAATCTCAACCTCTTGTTCTGTGTGTGGGGCTAGGCCTACAAAGTGCACGAGCCTGGACACACAGGACCAGAAAGAGTTTGAGTACTAGCTTTTAAGCTTGGCTGTTCACTGCTTTAGAAAGACAGCAGTGATCCAGTCACAAGCCTACAATCTCTACAGCCAAATCAGATCTGCAATCTGATGGTGGGTCTATACAAATATAAGGGAGTCTGTCTCTGCACAATCTCTCACAAGGCTACAAGCACAAGTGCAGAGAAGAAGAATCTGCCTTAGTTCTGTGGATTGGCATCACCCTAGGGCTATAATCTGTCCACTTGAATGGTCACAGACTATCCACAGAGGCTATCCTCCTCACAGAGTTCTAAGACAGAACAAGAACATTGCTGCCGCCACCATGTTCACAAGGCTACCAGCTCAAGCTCTCATGGGGATTCAGATTTAGTGAATCCTGTGGTGGGGGAAGGCCTGCAATGTGCCTAACCTGAACACACAGGTTACTTGGATCTAAATAAAGCCTCAAAAGCAATCCTACATTGCTTACAATACAACTTAGCATTGGAGGATCTCAAGGCAGCAACCTTGTACAGAACAACTCACAACAAAAATACCATCCCATACATGCAATAGATCCTATTACAAAAACTCCATTAAAATTTGTACCAAATAATCATACAAAAGGCATAGGCAGCAAGTGCTGGACTATGAAGAGAAGGAAAAAGGAAAAAGAAAACTCCTAAATCCTAACCTTAGCCTACTGTAATTCTACAGTCAGTTTCAAGAAGAAGCACAGAAGTCGAGAAAAAAAAAGTCCCTTAAACCTAAGCTAGGCTTAGGCTTATATAGCAGTCGGTTCTCTGTGAATTAGGGTTAGGAAAACTCTAATTTCATCAATGCAATTACGGCCCATTCTTGTCCCTTGGATGCCTCGGGGCATGTGCACGAAGATTAGAGCATTGGAGTGCGTGCCCTAATTGCTGGAAGTTCCCAGATTGCCCTTGTAGAAGTGGAGAGAAGTTTAGAACCCGATCGTCACTGAGTAGAAAATATTTATAGATCTTACCGCATGGTAGAATTGGCATCGCGGGGTTGCTTTGACTTGAAGCTCTTGCAGTCGCGGGGTTGGTACTTTGATCATCGCGGGAATGCTTTGGTCGTTGCGGGATTGGTCTTTGCATTTGAATGGCGCGAGAATGGCGCGTGCAGTTCGTTCCTTGATGAATCTCGCGGCGATCCTCACGAAGAGAACAATGTACATAGGCTTCTAGATCACGCGAGCAGTTCCTTGAAAGTGTGTGTCCCGCGGCCACTACGCGACAGTCGTGCGCTAGAATGCCTGGAGCTCTCTTTATTCAATGAATCGCGAGAAGGTCGAAAGCTCATCTCTTGAGCTGCGCGAGACTATGCGAGTGCTTCGCGAGCGCTTAAGACTGAGCCTCGTGAGAACCACACAGAGTATACTTTTTACTCCCTGCTGACATCCATCTGTGCACGAACAACATAGGGACTACGCGACCAGTTGCTGTGCTCCCTTTAGAAGTCCGTGACAACTACGCGACGCATTTTCTGGTTCAATTGAGCCCTGCGACATCTGCACGATGCATTTTTTGGTTCAATTGAGCCCTGCGACATCTGCGCGAGGCATTCTTATTAATTTATTTCTGCTTTGTTGTGCCTCTGCTGCAGTCAATTCTCTATCTGAGTTCTACCTTTACATTTCTGAGGAGCTTCTGGGTCACAAGTAGGCTTCTTGGCATGGTTAGGGGTTTATTTGCAGCTGCTACTTATTACCTACAGAATAGACTTAAAATACATTTATTAAATGATTAAGGGTTTAACAAAGATTAAGTTAAGGGATAAAAAGTGGTACTTTTTAGGTCTTAACAGTTAGTAAATTATTAGCAAAAATAATGCCAAATACTAGACGGGAAGCTCTACTGGCTACTCCCTAGAAAAGTTGCCATCTGTGCAATCGTGAGATTTTTTTAAGATCCTGTCGCGATGATGTGCTCGCCTTGCCAGAAGGCACACCGATCCTATTGAGCCCTTCCTGCTTGTCAAAATTTAGGCAGTATAACGGCTCAATTCTAGGATAGAAGAAAAGCAAAGAAGGTAGAGGAATAGAGGGGACAGCCGAAGCTCTCTGGCCCTTGTGGCACCGATGTGGACCTTCGCGTTGATGTGTCTTGGATGAGCTTCTGATAGCAAATGGGTTGAAGGATGAGTTTGAATCTCTAAGGTAAGAGAAGAAGGCTAGGGGCTACTTTTAGCTAGATCTCAAGGATTGATGGTGGAAAATGAGGTCTAAAGGATGAACTAGGGTGTTGAAATTTTAATAGACAAATGCTAAAAGGGGAAGAGAGGAATAGCTAAAGCCTTTTCTCTCTTTTAAAAAAAAAATTTAAGCCATCTGCAAGGGGGGGTGCCTCTCTATTTATAGAAAAAGAGAGGGTTAGGGGGTACTTAAAAGCTAATTAGGGTTAGCAATTAGGTAATGGATAATTTAAGATTTTTGGGGTTTTTTAGAGCTTGGAGAAGAGGGATTTGGGTTTAATGCTAGATGATATGGTGGTGACTTGAATGGGAAAAGGGAGATAACCTAAGCTAATAGGGTCACTAGGGTCCTAATGAAACACACCCCAGACTTTGCGATGGTTCACAAGTCAAACCCCAATTATCAATTTTGGCCATTTTTTGAAGGAAAACCAGGCCCAAACTATTGGAAGTTGAAGACCCGCAGGGGCCCAGTCTGATTTTACAATTTCTTGCATAATTTCGCGATCTTCATTTTGCCATAACTTTTGATGTATAACTCTGATTGAGGCAATTTTTAACTTGTTGGAAAGATGAGGAAGTTCTCTTTCCAATGGTATATAACTCAGCTTTAGATAAGGTTTGTGTAAATTTTGGCATTACTTTCTTTAACCACTACTCAGGATTGTTCGAAACTAGCTCTATGGGTCCGGTTTTGCCACTTTCTACACAAATCCGCGATCTTCATTTTTCCATGACTTTTGATGTACAACTTCAAATTAGGCGATTCTTAGTTCGTTGGGAAGATGAGAAGTTCTATTTTTCAATAGTATATGCGTTAGATTAAAAAATTATCTACAAAAACTTTGGCACTCCTCTTTCTAACTGCTATTCAGGGGGGTTCGAATTGTGCCCGGGAAGGGTTCTAATAGGTCTGGGAAGGCTATGGTTGATTCCTAAGGGTTCGGGATGATTCCTAAGAGTTTGGAAATGATTTCGGAAGCTCTAGGGAACGCCTTTCTCGAAGTATGTATCGATCGGGCCTTGGGCCAAATTTGGGTGTCTACAAGGATGTGGGGGTAATGGCACTTGATAAATATTCGCGTGTTGGTTCACTTGAGACGGTGCTGGTGGAATAATTTTTCTGCCATCAATTAAATCTTTGATTGTGTGCTTTAATGGGAAGCAGCGATCAGTCGGGTGACCCAGACACTGATGAAAATTACAGTGAGTATTAGGGTCATAATTCTTTGGGATGGGGTGAGGAGGAGGTTGCAGTTGGTGAATAGTGACTAATCATTTTTCTATTAGTAAAGGTAAAAGTACACTTAAATATTTCCCTAGGGGTGTAAACACTCGATCATAGCGGGCTATCCTATGCTCCGGAGTCATCTGCATTCCTTGTCCATTCCCTGCTCTCTGCATCTGCTCAATTTTGACTGGTGCTGGTTGGGCTGCTTGAAATTGGAACGGGGTTATATTATTATTAGGCCTGGTGTTGGCAATGTTCTGGACATTGGCCCCTGTTCTCTTCTTGTTCCTCCATTCAGAAAACCTTTTGACCCTATTGGCTCCACTTGGTGCATTCTTGTTCAGGTGACCTTCCCTAATAGCGTCTTCACAGCGATTGACGCTCCTTACCAGATCAGCAAAGCTGGACTGCTGCTGGTATACTAAAAAGTCTGAGATTACTGACAGAGTATTCTTAGAAATCATTTCTATCTATTCATCATCAGGTATCATGTTTCTAACATGAGCTGCCAATGCTCTCCAACGCCCCAAATAATTGTTAAAGGTCTCATTCGGGTTCTGCTTTAATCGGGCCAAATCCGACTTGCGCGGTTTAATGTCTATATTGTTGACATATTGTTCCTGGAACAAGTGCGTCAAGTCCTTCTAAGTTTTTATCATAGATGGTTCCAAAGATGTAAATCATCTCAAGGCTGGACTGGTCAAACTTTTCTGAAAGGCCTTTATTAGCAGTCTTTCGTCCCCTCCATACTGACACATGTCCCCACAATGAGACTTGAGGTGTGCTATAGGATTTTCAGTGCCGTTGTACTTGTCAAACACCGGTATTTTAAATTTGGGAGGTAAGGGGACCTCAGCGAACAAACATAAATTTGTTAAGTCCGTGGCGTAGATTTCAGCACCACCCATTTTCAATAACTGCTTCTGGATTTTGTTCAACTATTTTTTCAGCTACTCTAATTCTTTGGACTTGGGGGTCGCTTTCTCGGCAATCGGTTGGACTTCACTCTGGGCTACTAAGGGGTGGGCAATTATAGGAGGAGGGTTAAGGCTGGTCAACACCCTAATATAGGCTACACTATTCCTAATCTCATCCTCTTCATACTGCTGGTCGGCATAGAGTGCAGTGAGGGGCGGGATTCTCTTTCTTGCGTTGTATGGACTGGAGGGGAATGGCATGAGTGGGGGTTAGGTGAGTCCATTGGGGATGAGGGAAGGTTTGTTGGATGATGGGATGAGTGGAAGTTAGATTTTGGAGTGGGGCCTGATGAGGCCATTGGGCCTGGGGAAAGGCTTGGAACTGGCTTTAGGATGTCGGGATATGGGTGGATCGAGGTTGATGTAAGGCATGGGTTGTGAATGGGTGAAATTCTGGAAGAATTGTGAAGGGTATGGGTACGAGACTCCAAGGTCTTGTTGGGCTTGGGTTTGGGCTATAAAGCCTTGGGAGGGTTGGGCTACTAAGCTTTGGCCATGATATGTGTGGCCCAGGGGGCCTTGGTGGGTTTAGGCCATGGGCCCTTGATGGGTTTGGGTCATGGGCCCTTGGTGGGTTTGGCCCATTGGGCCTTCATGGGTCTGGGCCATAAGCCTTTGGTAGGGTATGGCCCATTAGACCTTGGTGGGTCTGGCCCATTGGGCCTTGATGGGTCTGGGCCATGGGCCCTTAGGGTATGTAGATGATGGGGGGTTGATGGGGGTCATGAGGGAGTGAGGCATGGAGGCTTGATAAGATATGGGATGGATTCATAGATGTGTGGTGTGGATGAGAGGCGATGTGTTGGGAGGCCTTCCACCTATTGTAGGTTTAGAACATCTCCTCCATCATGGCCATGGAAGGAGGATCGGATGGAGATGGGTTATTTGATGGTTGGAGGGGCATGGATAGGGTGTGTGAAGAAGAAAAATTAAGCATGGCCCCGTTAAATCGGGCATGGCCCGGGTGAGGGGTGGGATATGGGGTGGATTGGAGAAATGAGGTGGGGCAGGGGTGGATGGATTGGGCATGTATGAGGAAGATGTATGGGGCATAGAGGTGGAGAATGAGAGAGGAAAGTTGGTCATGCCTTTTAAAAAGATGGGCATGACTTGGGTAAATGGAGGGATGTGTGGGGGATTGGATATAGTATAGATGGATGTGGGTGAATCGGGTTGGGCAGATGAGAAATAGGGTATGTTGGTTAAGGTGGAGGATGGGTTTTGAATGGGTGTGGAAGGAAGGTGAGATGGGTTGGAGATGGCCATGGATGAAGGCATGGCTTGAGAAAATGACAGAAAATTTAGATTTTGGGTATTTTGGAAAGTTGTGGAAGGGAAAATGAGGGCACCGAATGGGCCGGTTATGGTGATGGATGATTGGGCAAGGGGGGTGGAAGTAAAGGCTTCTTCGGTATAAGAATGGGTTGGAGAATGTGGCGGGGTTGATTTTCATAAGCAGGGTCCACATCCCATGACATATCTCGGTATAGGGTCGAGTACGGGTGCCTGAGATGGGGCCCATAAAGCTTCCTCCTCCTACGGGATACGGAGGGTACGATGATTTCATTGTACCGACACCAATCAAGACTCTATTTTTGGCTTTTTTATTTTTAATTATTTTGAATTTTTATAAGTGAAAGAAATGAGGATTCCAGGGCCTTTTGAATTCCCTTCTAGGGTGGCTCTCGTACCCTAAATAGGTCTCGCGGTAAAGGTTCCAAAGCGCTTCGGAAGAATCAAAGGAAAACCCCCTGATCTATTGAAGGCATGGAAACCAAAGTAAACAATCTGATCCCCCAAAATGAATAAAAAAGAAGTCACCTTCTTTTGACCGGTGAGGGCGTATTGGGTGTCGAAAGTTGTGGGGCCTAAACAAAGGCACTAAAAATACTGATCAGAGAGTCTGGGGTGTGAAGCAAGCCACCAGATTCGGGTTGCTGCTATGTACCTAAAGCGGGCACAACTAATAGATCTGCCAGACCAAAAAATTCCCCTTTTTATGCAGGCGCAACTAATAGATGCGCTAGTGTTAATTTGAGCATTTTTTGGCTTGGTGCAACTATTAGTGGCGCTAAGCAAAAATTGGGTTTCAGTTTATTTGACAGTAACAGTTCCAGCCCAAAATGAGTCTCCTAATTGGTTTTTTCTGGAAGTTGGACTTCCGGGGATTGACTGTTCTAATGATACGTCTCTTTCCTCACCGATCCTAGGGGTTTAGAGGCCAAATTGGGTTCACTATCGCTCTCTTTTTCTCGGGTTTTAAGCTTGGTAACAAGAAGGTTACCCACCTGATATACCTCAAGTGTAAGCACTTTTCTCAGGTACTAGATGGGCTGAGACTTTTCCGGATCATCACCACTAGGGGCTGCTGCTATACTAAGACCCGGGAGTTCGTACGTGTCCCTAAATAACCCAACCTTTAAAAATCTACCCCGCAAAAATTAATTTAAATCCCCTTTGTTGGTTCAATTTTATTTTTCACTTTTAAGGGAATTTTCTTAAGTTCAAAGATCGGGAGTGATGATCCCGTGCCGCCTCTACGGGCCGGCGTTTACTAGTGAAATATGTTTGCCGAATTAAAAGCGCCAGTAGGCCCGTCAAGCCGCTAAGACACTTGAAATGATGGAAATATAAGAAATTTAAATGACAATGTACAAGTAGACCCGCCGATCAGCTAAGGTGCTTGAAATGACGGAAACGTAAAGAAATTGAATGACGGTGCGCAAGTAGGCCCGCCAAACGGCTAAGGCTCGTAAATGACGTAAAAGTAAGGTTAAGAAAATTAACGTAATCGAAGGGGTGAGTAAAAAAAAAATAATAATAACAATAAAAGGATTAGTAAATCAAAAATAAAGAGGCCAAATTCAAGGGGAAGCTCTACTAGCTACTCCCCAGCAGAGTCGCCATCTATGCAACCGTGGGATTTTTGACGATCCCGTCGTGACAATGCGCTCTCTATGAAAATATAGAGTCGCCACCCAGAGCTTTTGGTGTTCTGGGAAACCTAGATCAATTTTATAAGTACCGAAGTGCCACAAATATGACTCTAAATTCGGTCTACACCAAAAGCTCTTGGGTAGGGGCTTCGGTTATCGATTGGGAAGGTGTTAGGCACCCAATCAACTTGCTAAATACGGTCTTTACTTATGGCCAAAATAAGAATGATAAAAAAGAAATGAAAAAGGCTTTCTCTTGCCCAAAGGATCTTAAAATCCTATTTGTTCCCCTCCGTTCCTGCCAAAAATTCGACGGCGTAACGACACAAATGGGAGGATAGAGGAATAACCGAGAAGGTAGAGGAATAGAGGGGAGAGTCGGAGCTTTCGGGCCCTTGTTACACCGCTGTGGAGCCTTACGTTGGCTTTCTTTGGTGAGCTTTTGAAGGCTTGTATAGTGGGAAATGAGCTTCTATCTCATAGGGCTTGATAGCTAAGAGGTAGAGAGGGAAGGCTAGGGGGTAACACACACCTAACCTAGAGCTTTTTGGTGAAATGCTAAGGTCTAAAGGAAGTTTTAGAATTTTAAAATTTGTATGAGAATGGTGCACTAGGGGAGAGAGAGAAGGGATTCCTTAATCTCTAATTTATAAATTTTTTCAAGCTTTTATAAAGGGAGGGGTGCCTCTCTATTTATAGTAAAATGAGCGGTTAGGAGGGTGCTAAGTGGCTAATTGGGATTAGCAATTAGGTAATGGGAAATCTAAGGTTTCCTAGGGTTTTTGGAGCCTTGAAAAATGTGAGAAGATGCTCCAATGGTGGATGATAGGGTGGGACATTAAACCACTTAAGGAGTTGCACATAGATAGTAAATGGGTGCAACGAAATAGCAAAACACACCCTAAATGTCAAGATGGTCAACAAGTCAAACCCCATTCTCGAAATTCGAGGTAAAAACCCAAAGCTACTGTTCATATGCCTGGCACAACTATTAGTTGCACCAAACATATGTGCAGTAAAGCAATGCCTGAGAAGTTGGCTGCCCACGGGGGCACCCACCTTATAACTGATGCAACTCTTAGTTGCGCCAAATCCCTAGGGGGTTCAGTTAATTTTATCATTCTGCCCCTATACTTCAGAATGTGATATCTTCTCGCACATAGCTCCGATTGGGGTGATTCTTAGCCTGTTGGAAAGCTGAGGACTTCTACTTTTGAATGGTATGAGATTCGATCATAGCATAAGGTCACAGCTAGTCCCGGTGCACCACTCTTCATCCATTGCTCGGGAAAGCTAGGTTTAGGTTTGAAATGGGTTTATAAGGGTTCAAGAAGGATCCTAAGGGATCTAGGGTGATTCTTAAGGGTTTGGAATGACTCTTAAGATTTTAGAAGGGTTCCTAAGGGTTTCATATATGCCATTAAAAGCTCGGAGATGCGCCTCTCTCGAAATGTGTCTCGATCGGGCCTTGGGCCAAATTTAGGTGTCTACATCCTTGTTAAGAGTAGATGAAATGATTATTGGGAGAGTTTCTTTGGGCCCAAGAAATGTGTACTTAAGGGTGTTAGGAAGTGGTATTAGGTCTAAGAGCGGTGCTTCTTCAACAGATGGTTGTAACGGTTCACTGGAAGTGGTGGGTAAAGGTTCTATCCATGGTTTCCATATTTTATCAGTGTCCAACACGGATGTTAACTCCTTTAGTTGAAAGTTTGAGTCTTCCAAATCCGTGTGCCATAATGCGATTTGAAGTAAATCTTTAGATAGGAGGAGGGGCAATACTTCTTCTAACCATAACATCTTCAATTACTCCTATCGGCCTTCTTTCTGATCTGTCAGCTAACTGGAGAGTCACCGAAGTAGGCTTCATTTCTTCAAGTCTTAGTTTTTTATAAATAGAGTATGGTAATAAATTTATGTTCGCTCCCAGATCCAGGAGTGCTTTGTTTATAGCATGGTTTCCTATGATACAGGGGTTTGTAGGAACTCTAGGATCTTTAAGCTTGGGAGGGGTCCTAGCCTGTAAGACTGAGCTTACTTGTTCGGTTAAGAAAACTTTTTGCGAGACATTGTTTCGTCATTTTTTTTTTTGCGTACACATCCCTTTTAAGAATCGTGCATAAGCAGGGATTTGTTTGATTGCTTCTAATAGAGGTAAGTTAATCTTCAATTCTTTGAAGATTTCTGTAAGTTCCTCTAGGTTTTTGGGGTTTTATCAAAAGGTGATGGTGCACCAAAAGCATTATGGAATGGTAGCTTTGGTACATAGGGTACTTCTGTTACGGACGTAGGTGTATTATCACTCTTGACTTTTTTATTTCTATTTTTTTTTTTTCTGGCAGTGGGATATCCTTAATAACTTCTTTTTCCTTTTCCTGAGGCTCAATGTTGACTATAGGTGCAAGCATATCTACCTTCTTGTCCACAACCTTACCACTTCGCAGAATTTGAACAGTTTAGATATGGTGGGAAGAATTAGGTATAGTTCCTTCGTCCAGTTTCCCCTCATTATTCTCTGTTTCTTCCCATTGTGTAGCAATTTGTTCGATTTTGGTTCCCAAGTTTGCAATGGTCTGAGAACCGGAATATAGGTCTTGGGAAATTTGGGATAGTTGGGATAATTTCTTAGACCGTTGATGTGCATGTTGCTGCAGATCTTGAAGAATCTGAACAATAGTGGCATCATCGTTCGTAGAAGGTTGTTGATAAAAAAATTGATTTGCGGCATATATTGGCTGTGAATTATAAGGGTATTGTTGATATACGTAAGAGTAGTCTTGCTGAGTTATCCTTAGAAAATAGTAATGGTTTTGCCACTGTTGGTCATAGGAATTCTCAGAACTTCCTCGGTGAAAAGCAAAGATTTGCTCAACTTCTACAGGATAAAAGGGAGTTGTCGAGTATTCCTGCAGGACATAGGTTGTTTGGTAGCTTCGCCAAGATGGATAATTATGGCCTTGCATGTCTAAATTAAAGAAATATATGTAATATATATTTATTAAATTTCTCTTCTCATTTTTTTTTAAGAAAGTAGGGAGAGAAACAAATCTGAGCCTCTAGTCTCTGTGGCCAGCAGAAGTGTTGAAATTCTGATCCGTAACTCCGAGTATACCTGCAAAAGCTTAAGAAGTGAGTAAAGAAATATAAAAAGATAAAGAAATATAAAAAGAGAAAGAAAAATATTAATTTCAAAAAGAATAAAAATAGTAGATAAAAATAAAAATAAAGATAAATTCCGCTTCCCTGGCAGCGACGCCAAAAACTTGAGTTGTCTATTTTATATTTATTAATCTTAATTTCAAGTCTTAACCTATTGCAAGCGCACAATAGAAATCATAGTACTAGCATAGGATCATTCCCACAAGAAAGTTTGTTTATCTCTTATCTCTAATCTATATCTCTTAATTAAATTTTTATCTTAAAAACTTCTATTTATCTTTAAAATCTAATCTACTGGAGAAATATGAATGAAAGAATTTTTATTAAACTAAAATGTATAAAATAAATCTAAATCCTCCTTAAGATTAAGGTCGTCAATCCCAATCTTTAGCTATCGGATATTTACAAATTTAAATAATACCATTACACTATATTTCTAGTTTCCTAGTATTGGGCGTTAATCAATACTAAAATCCTATCAATACAGATTTAATCTAATCAATAACTTCCTAAATCTGGGCATCAATCAAACTTTAGAAAACTAAAGATGGAAAAAAAAAATCATTACATTAATCTACAAATTCTAGCCTGAGTCATCAATTCAAATCAAAATTTAGAGATGTTTACAAAGCTGTAAATTGCATAAATTAAAATCTAATCTAGAATGCAAAGTAAAAATATATCCTTCACCCCTCAGCCGCAGTCGTCAATTGCTTCTGAGAAACTACAGATATCTACACTAATCTTCAGCACTCAATTGCAGTCGTCAATTGTTTTTGAAAAACCTTGGATATCTAATCTATTCTACTATTTTATACTACTTTGATCAGAAGAAAATCCAACCTCAGGCGTCAATTGATGTTGAATTCTTCGATACTTTATTCCTAGACCAGGCTCTCTTATTTATAGATCATAAGGAGTCGGTTTACAAGTCCTAATTCTAATAGAAGAAATAAAAATTATCCTAATATAACTCTTCTTCTAATTTTATCTTTTCATTTACTTTGAACGGTGATGTACTTCTAAAATGTTCTTTATATAGCGGCAACAAAGTCCTTCAGGATACTTCTTCATCAATCTTCTCAGATCCGTGCTTCACTAGACTTCTAATTATAGAGATCTTCTAATTTTGTTCATGGCGGTGTTGGTTCTTACATGATTAACAGCATAAATTTTTCTAAGAAGTTTCTGTATGTAGAGAATTGTAAATCACAATTATTCTCTTTCATCTTTATATGTAGTTGTCTCTGGATTATCGTAAATCATGATTTTCTATCTTCTCATAGTATTTACTTTCAGGGTGATTGTTTAGTACGATTCTTCACATCTCTTGTGTCGCTTCAGCCTCTTGAACACATATTCTTTGGAGAATCGTCCATCACTATTTCCCATTTTGTCTTTTAGTTAGTGTCACGCTCAATCGTCTTTTGCGATTTTCTGTTTATCTTACAGCGGCGAATCGTCTTTAACGCTTAATCGTCTTTTTAACTGTTATTTGAGTTCATTTTGACAAAGATTATCATTAGGGCTCTCGTTTACTGCTTTTCTTTAATATCTGTACATCAATATCTCATTAGTAGCAAACTAACTCCTGGCATCACTAAGTTAAGGGTGATAAAATGGTAAATTATGTGAATGATCAAAGCACACGCTGAATGGATTCTAACAAAAATCTCATCTTCACCTCCTTTTCCCCCTGAGATGTTGCTTATGATGCAATCTTTCATATCACATAATAAAATGTCAGCATCGCAGAGCTCCGAGTTGGCAGAAAAGAAAGAGTGGCTTACAGAAAGTCACCCAAGATCTGAGGCATACACCTATAGAAGGTCGATCTTGGAAACTCCCAAGGGAAAATCGACCAAAGGTCAACCCATAGAGCCTACCAAGGAGCAATTGGCGCCAATCACAAGAACACTGGTGCAACTCTTTCCTTTACTTTCCTTTCAGCCACCTTTAACTCTTCTGGCTCTTTTCCCAATATAGTGACACTTCGGGTCAGATTAACATCATCGACCTTAGCACCACCCCGCATTCCCAATACCGCTCATTCCCAACAAAATAATAGTTACAAATCACTCTAAGGCATAATACCCAAGAAAGAAAATAAAAGGGGAGAAAAGACATTAAAATATAATAAAATTCTAAATGCCAAAATTATTACAAGTTCATTAAAAATAAATCCAAAATAACACTCAAAATAAAACCCAAGCCCCTAAGTATCTATTTATAGGCAAAACCCCCTTTACCATAAGATGGCAAGTGCCACATTTCCAAGCACCCTCCATCTAATTAAGTCCAAACTAGACACATGCCTTTAAAAAGAACCACAATCCATAGCAAACTTAGATTAACCAATCATTTCAAAACACTTACCTCCAAAAGAAACACAAATCCAAAGCAATGTAGATAAACCAATAGGATTAAAATATCCATCTAAACTCTAGAAACTAAACTCACACACCTTTGACAAGTGTCACTTCAAACTAAACACAAGACCAAAACAAACAAACTCCATACCTTAAACAAAATAAATGCCTAAAACTTCCTTAAAACCTCATTAATAATGATAAAAATACCCATTAATCCAATAAAAGTAAGAAAAAGTACTCAACGAAGAAAAAGGAGAGAAAAAAATATACAATAAAAAATCATATTAAATCACAGGAAAAATTGCTCCCCGCAGTCCCATCGCAACCAAATCACTCCCCAACATCCCCCATATACTCCACCGCACAAAATAATAAGCCAACAAAATTAAAATTAAATAAAAATAAAATAAAATAAAATCATTGCTCACAGTCTCATCCCAATAACAGAACCCAATAATAATAATAATAATAAAATCTAAATGTCCCGTCGCAACATAAATGTGAAAAGTTAAGATAACTACACCTGAATGTCGATCATGCTACTCATTCCACCGCGATCAAAATCACTCCCCCTTGTCCCGTCGCGTAACCACATGGGCCAATTAGAGAGAGGGAACCGCTAATATCCCATCACACATCCCCACAATAACCCACATTCGATCGCGACAGGATGCATACATCCAACGCTATCACAATGCCTAAGCTCATTGACCTAAATCTGCCACACCGTGATGTCCCATCCCAATGCTATAGCCACACCGCCAAGGTTAAAGGCAATTCCCATCGCGATCTCAAGACACCATCATTGTCCCATCATGACGTTAAAATAGCTAAGGAGTCATCAGACCAACACTCATAAACATGTCCCATAGCGATGCAACAACAACATGATCTCGTCCTATAACCAGGGCCTGCCAACACCTCATCATAACCAACTATGGCAGAAGCCATAACCACCAAGTCCCATCGTAACCTGCCATAGTACACGACCAAAAGGGGACGATCACCAATGTCCCATCGCCAATTACGCCTCCTCGAAATCCCAGTGTGCGACTCCACATAGCAAACGGAAAGGAAGGCTCAACTAATACCCCATCATGAAAAGCAAAGAATCGAGTCCCCCAAATATCCCATTGCACAGCAGTCATCAAATTCCACCGTAGCAGGAATATATGCTCACCAATAGAAGAAGAGGGACTTCTCTGACGTCCCATCACACCCAACAAATATCAAGTCCCATCAAGCAATCTGAACATCTCATCAAGCGACCCAGAAAAACAAAGGGGAGAGTCAACCGATGTCCCATTGAGAACGTCCCTAAAATGTCTCATCGCAACACCACCACAACAGTTGGCTGGTCCCATCATAAGCAAAAGCCTCTCGCCGGTGACAAACTAGGCAAGTAAAACACCCCTTTCTACTCGATACTCCTTGTAAAGTATAGTTAGCTAATATTAAGTCAAATATTTTCAAAACCCGTCTCTCTCGACTCGTGAATCACTGTAGTCCTCGACAATCATCAGTATTTGCGAGAAGATTAGACAGAGTATTCGGTATACTAAGTGTCATCTTGACAACCACAAAAACAGTCGGGTCCACAAATCTCGTTATGGTGAATCTGCTCAGCGACGTCTCGGAAGCCACAAATTTTTTGCAGTTTTACCATCAAATTGATCTTAAGTTAAAAATCTCAAATTTTCAAAAATAAATAAAAACATAAAAAAATGATAAATAAACCCTTCATCCATCGAATTTCACTTCTCATCACTCCAATCCGTTCTTTTTCTTGGGAAATCGAACACTAAATATACTCAACTCTGAGAAATAACAAATGTCCACTGGAAATGGACGCCTGACACACCATTGGTGTGAGTAATGATGCGCCCGGTCTGACGTGACTTGTGAAAGCCTTCGCCATTACATGATATTACATCATATTATCCAGTCACTTGTCCTTGTCTCTGGACATTTGTATGATGCCTCGCGGTACCTCGATTGTGTCGAATATCCCTCTTTTTGACTGCCACTAGCAACAAGTCGTGACATGCGACGGTATGCCCCTTGCACCCAAAGACTAGGATATGCTGCCTTTCCTCCCATTTGACTGTCCCTTGTAGCAAGTTATGACACACGACGGGATGCCCCTTTCACCCACGAATCAGGATATGCTAATTTTCCCTTGTTTGACTACCACTTACAGCAGGTCGTGACATGCGACGGGATGCCACTTGCACCTGCGACTGTGGATACACCTTTCAACAGCTACCACTGGGCCCTCGAATGCTCGATTTTAGCTTGTGCTGATAGATAAGAAAGTCAAACATTTCATGTTAGCTCCCCAGTTCACACTTGTAATTTCTCAAAAGAAACGAGAAGGCACCTCGGAAAAGGGGTGTCTACTTCTTCGACTCATCCTTACTCTGCAAGAACGTGCCGAAGAGGGGCATCTGTAGACACCCCAATTTTTCCCTCTTGGAGCATACACACCTATTCGATCAACCTTTGACCTTATCTACAATCTCCGAAAAAGGACTAACCTTCTTCGAAGACTTTAAAACCCATATACGGGGACTACCTACCAAGATAATAATATATAGTCGAAGCGTAGGCTGAAACAATAGCTCTGTGGCTCAGACCCGACTTAGCCCAGGAAGATCCTGAATTGCGCACCCTCACCAATGCATGCAATTCAATTGCATACCCCATATCTGGCGCGCAATTGGTCTCACTTGGACCAGGCCCTTTCTTACCGCAGACGGCCCTAGAAGTGGATTACGTGCCCCACACACCATGCGTAATCGAATTGCACGCCCCACCATCAACGTGCAATTGGTCCAATTTGAACTGAAACTCTACCTTTCATAGACCATTTTGAGACCCGATTACGCCCCCTTATAAGCACGCGCAATCAATTACACGCCCCACCACCAGTGCGCAATTGGTCCCCAATTGGACCTGGCGTCTAATTTCTAAGATCTCTTGAATTCCATGATTAAGCACCCTACACCATGCGCTTAATTGGATTGCGTGTGCCATACGGAGCACGTAATTAGTTCCAAGTGAGTTGGAACTAAGACACCCGGTTGAGCCAATCGGCCGGTCACTCACTGAGTCAGCCACGGACTCAAAGTGTATTACTCGCACTGGACAGGGCACGTAATTCAATTAAACGCGCTATACAGGGCACACAATTGAATTTCACCGACTAATTACGAACCTCCTATAGAGCGCGTAATTACCCGTACACTTATAAATAAACCCACTTACCTCGTCCCGAAAGGGAACTTTTTACATACAATTAACAATCCGATTATTCAAGTTTTGAGTTCCTTGTCTTCCAGGTTAGGATTTCGAGATTCCTCTCTGCGACGCTTGGCTTCAGGTAATTTCTTCTCTTAGTTCTAGTTTTTTTTTAATTTCTAGTTCTAATTCTAGGTTCTAGTTCTTAAGTTCTTAATTTCTAGATTCTAGATCTTAGGTTCTAACTTTAGCTCGTATTTCTAGGTTCTAGTTCTTAAGTTATAACTTTTAGTTCTTAATTTCTTGATCTTAGGTTCTTAATTCTTAGTTTTAAATTCCTAGGTCTTAATTTCAAGTTCTTAGTTCTTAATTTATGGTTCTAGTTCTTAACCAGTTCTTAATTTTAATCCTTGAATCCGAATTTTAGATCTTAATTTCTAGTTTTAGATTTTAGGTTATAGTTCCTAATTCCCAATTTCTAGTTTTTAAGTTCTAGTTCTTAAGCTCTTAATTTCTAGATCTTAGACTCTAATAATTAATTCTTAATTTCAAAATTCAAGTCCTTAGCTCTTACTTCCAGGTTCTAGTTCTTAAGTTCTAATTCTTAGTTCTTAATTCTAGATCTTAGTTTTTCAATTCTCTTGCTCTTAGTTATAGTTTTTTTTTTTGTAAACTCTAATCCTTAATTTTATCTCTTAATCTTTACTCCTAGTTCTAGATCATAGTTCTAGTTCATAAGTTTATTTCTCATTCTTAATTTTAATTTTATTCTTCAGTTCTGAATTTAAATTTTAAACTCATAATTTCGATCTTCAAATCTCTCATTTTAAAACTTAAATTTAGTTTTTCAATCTATACTACTTTTAAAACAATCCTTAGTCAATTGATTTTGCCCAAGGGAGTTTACAGAGGGTACCCGAGAACGGAGACGATCCTCCTTAGCAGAACAGGCCACAACCCATTTTTTTTAGACTTCTAATAGAATTAGGATATTTGCAATTAAACTTTTAGTAAGATTAAAAGAATAGATTAATTAGATCCCTAACAACATCAGGAGACTAGGTTAATTAAAATTATAAGAGTATTAGGAAAATTAAAAAGAGTTAGAATACAATTAGGAAACCATATCAATCAGGCTCCCAATATGATTAGGAAAATCAAAGTGATTAGACTTAGAGCTGGATTAGGAAAATTAGATAAACTAAACCTCCAGGTGACCCAGTGCTACTGACATCGACTGGTCGATGATTCAATAAAGAAAATAACCCACACCTCAAAAAGCGTGATCAGTGACTTGTTGCAGCATCGATAAACATCGGTAGCTGACGATCGCATCGAACTAGGTATTTTTCTCTTAGAATTTACCTTTTATCTTCTGCAATTAATATTAATACACCGCCTTTACCAAAGTCCACTTGGACCGAATTGGGCCACTTATTCCGGAGACTGAAAAGAACCCAAAAAGAGCACGCGCCAACAAGGTGGATACGCTCCACCTTCTCGAAACAATGGACCCTGATGTCCACTCCAAAGAAGGGTTGGCCGGATTGTATCACCGGCTGCTTAGCATCCTCTTCAGCTGCATAGGGCCTCCAAATGACCTGTAACCAGAAATAAATAAAATAAACTATCAATAAAACCTAAAACTCAAAATAAAATAAAATAACAACACAAGAAGACATACCTTGCTCGCATGCTTGGCCTCGAAGAGACCTCGCATGGTCTGGAGGTCAGAAGTCTGCTAGCGATGCCCCATCGCCCTCCACTACACGTGCATCCATGGGAAAGTGAAAGCAATCTCCGCCGGGACCCGTGGACGTAAGAAGGCAAAATGATCATACACCCAAAACTGAAAAACCTAAGACATTACAAAAGCTAACAATTACAAAAGGAAGCAAAGATAACTAAGACATTACAAAAGCTAACAATTAACTAAAGCTCACCTAAAGGAAGGGGAGGAAGCCTTTGATAGTGGTGACACCTCTCTCTTTGCAGTACAGTTGCTCATAGAGGTGCGCCAATGACGCCGCACCCCAGGCATACATAGGCACCCGATCTAGGTCCCCAATTAGAGCAAAAAATAGCCCGATGATGCATCCCCATGTCGAGGATGAAAAGAGTACTGCACCAAGAAAGTGCATCAAAAATGCCTTTAGAAATTGATTCACTACCACCCTCGGCTCTGTCACAGGCTCACGGAGCGCCATCGACTCGCGAAGCTTCTGAAACACCTGCTTCTCCGAGTGACTCCTCGAAGGAACAAACCTGCTAGCAAAAGTATTAAAGAACCACGTAACTCAGACCATCCCTTGTTTAGACCCACTAGACCGATACTCGACTCCGAGCACCTCCTCACATACTGATAAATAATCTCCCTCCATCTGCCCTGTCACTGGCTCCCCCTTGAATCTATGCACAGTGATGCAGACCCAGTACTCCGGGGTCGGCAGCAACATCCCTACTAGAAAAAGTAGTGCCTGCTGCTCCTCCCTCCACCTCTCCAGAGTAGCCCCGATCAAGCCTCGATCAATCAAGAAGGGCTCGAGCTCTAAGATCGTCCTAAAGCTGAAAGACACTGATCGGACTCAAATATTGTATAAATTATCCCCAAATCCTGGCTTTGTTAGACCTCAGTTAACTACTAATATATGCTTTTAGTTCGTGTTGTATTGCAACAGGTGCGAAAGCCAATTAAATGTTAAAAAGGTTAAAAGTGAAAAGTTATGAAGGAACCCAAACAAATGGCAAGGATCCAGGGAGAAGTAGCTGAAGAAGTGCTTTAAAAGGTCAATTGGACCAGTCGAAACTGCAAATTTGACCGGTCAGTTTAGCACAACAGAGGTTCCCAACTGAAGAGAACTGAGCTTAAATGGACTAGCCAAAGCACAAAATCGACCGGTTAGAACTTCAAAAGGCTTCATAAATGCAAAAGGCGACCGGTCATGACTCATTCGACTGGTCGAATTCGAGCTAAACAGAGGATAGAAATATCAAAGGAATTAAGTGGTCGGTTGAAGCACAAAGTCGACTGGTCCATTAAATAAAGAAGTTGAAGCCTCAACAGGCCGTCTTCTACTTGGAGAAGGAAAGTAAAGCCGACCAATCAGTTCTCTAGCGCCGACCGGTCTAAACAGAGTTTCTGTGTGAGAAATCAAGTCGGCACAGCTGTGGATGATGCCTAAACTCCAAGATCCTCTTTGAAAATCTCTTCTAAACAATCAGGATAACTCCAAATCGCACGGATTTCCTTCTAAACTCATCATCCTTGGAGGATTTTTAGGATCTAGGGATTCCTTGTCGTGTATATCTGTTATAGGGCCTTGTAATATATAAATTAGGACCCTAGCGTAGGAATAAAACAACTTTTAGCCGTAGGGCTTTATGCTCGTTGATTTTAGATCTGTGAGAGTTTTTGAGATTGAGGGTTTTGTAATCATCGTTCTATGTTCGATTCAGCGATGATGAAGATCATGAAAATGATGCGCAGCTAAACGTCCCAAAGCTTGGGATCTCTTGTACGATCAAAGATAAGTAAATAACTTTATTTTTATTTCTTTCTTTATTAGTGAATTCCATTTTAATGGTACGATTGCATGTTCGAGGTTTCAAGAGTCATCGAGAACGAGTGATTGTAAAGGTTTAATTCTATTTAGTTTAATCTCATTAGCCTTGCAGGGATTGGGGTTAGCCTAGATAGGGCATTCACTGACGAACTAGGCCTTGTAGGGTAGTTTTAGTTGGTTCATGCAATGGTACTTTGATGTTTAGATTCATCTAACTTGTGATTAGATTTATCTAATTCTTATACGAAGCCCTAGAGCTTGTAGCCTAGATTTGGGGGTACCTAGGATTCAAAATAGGAGAAGGATAGGGGTTTGTTATTTACGAGTCTGAGATCCAAGAGGGGTCCCGAGCTTGTCTCTCAATATTTTCCAAATTTGTTTTCTTACTTTTCTAAATAAAATAATTAGAAAATTACTTCTAGAAAAACTCCCTTTCTAAATAAGGCTTTAGTTTAGATAAACGACTAGTCCCTATGGGTCGACACCCTTGTACTCGCCCAAGTACATTCGAACTTATGCACTTGTAAGGTTTTGAAATAAAACGATCAAGTTTTTGGCACAGCTATCGGGGACTTTGGTTTTATCTTGTTTGATTTATGTTTTATATTGTACTTGTGTATCATATACTAACCCTAGTAGTTTGGTTTTCATTTTGTAGGATTGAGTCTACCAAGGCTTATTACGGGACACCGTGAGAGGCCACGGATTGGGAGATCGAAGGCTCAAGGTTGCCAACGCTTGTCACGGGACACCGTGAGAGGCTAAGGTGTGTGTTTTTGATTTCCATTAGTTAGGTTATTTAAAATAAATAAATAATAACAATAATAATAATAAATTAATAAATAAATAAATAAAATAAAATCGGCTGTATTTCAAGGCAGGACAGAAAGCCCATGACTTTCTATCCATTCTTGACTGGTCGAAACTCCAGTTCAACTAGTCGAGTTCTCTTCTACAGCCTCAGGAAAAGAAGAGACAGAGAGTATATTGCTCTCTACCTCAACTTGACTAGTCGAGAAGGGTTCTCAACCGGTCGAGATTATATGTGATAGAGATTCCATAATCTATGTTCCTTTTTGACCGGTTGAGTATGGATCTCGACCGGTTGAGTTACCATTTTTATTAAAAAATAATAATAATAATAATAATAATAATAAATAAATAATATATATGTGTGTGTTTTTAGATGAGTTTTGGTGAAATCTGGATAGAGATCCAAGTTCTCTACCAGATTTTGGCCGGTCGAAATGGTTTTAATCGGTCCAAATCGAGAAATTAGCCTTAGACCAGAGGTTGTCCATCACTCAAGATGGGGGATACCTCTTACTCCCCTCCGTCTCCTCGACCCCCATCACTGTTCCCAGGGGTCGAGACTTCGTCCATTCCCACATCTACAGTTGCACCTCTGGTCACCGTGCTTTTTACGGACCCTATCATTACACCGAAGCGTGTTCCCTCCCCCTCAACTTCTACCACTTCTATATCCCCCACCACATTCTTTTCCTGACACCTTCAACAACGGTGTCGGAGAGGCCATTTACGGGGGCGCTACCCCATTTGTGGACTCATTTTTTACGAGTTCCCCCAGTCCACAGTGGTGCGGCGTCCCCATTCGTTAGAGGTGAGGAAGGCTGAGATTAGAGTCGAGCTATTCTCCATGAAGGGAATGCTAACTGAGGTGTTGGCAGGGATGGCTATTGAGGGGCGGACCGAGTGGGTGTTCTCGTGATGACGGACCTGCTCCTCCCCCTAGTTAACCCCCTACACCACCTTCTAATGAGCCCTTCATGGAGGAGGGTTCGGACTTTGCTCCACCTGAGGACCCGACTTTGGAGCCTACTGTCCCGACTCCCCCATCTTCATCGGGAGAGCCAGGGGCCAACACTGGGCCCATAGATTCTGAGGAGCCCAACTCCTCATTGGTGTTATACTTTAATGCTTAATCTTTCTGTTGCCCTCTTGTTGTGGTGTGATGATTATTATGGTCTGCAATGAGGGCATTGCATCATTCAGGTTTGGGGGTGTTGTTCTTAATGTGTGGTCCATATTTTTAAATTCTGCACCATATACGTGACCATTATTTTTGCACACCCTCAATACCATATTGTGTATATAGTTTTTAAACCATCACTACTTCATTTTGCTGTAGTTTTCAAAATGTAATCAAAGATGCATGTAAATTTTAATTTTTGAACACTCATGCCATGGTAAAGCTGTTGTTGTCTAGGATAACTAACTCCTTTGTGAACATTTGAGGATTGGTCCGGATTTCATGCTTAGAAAATTTTTACTCTTCTTGCCATGCTTAAGTCTAGAAATCAATGGATTAGTTCGAATCTGAAATTTTAGAATTCCAAGAATTGACTAAAACTAGTGAGCATTAGAACCTTTGTCCATCGTTCTTGATGAGTGCTGAAAATAATTCAGAGTATCCTTGAAATCTATGCTAAATTGTTTAAATCTCATTTGTTTCACTTGGTTTGTTGATCATGCATTGTTCATATCATTGTACTAGAACTTATTGCATGTCAACCTAAAGTAAATAGGCATCGTTACCACTGAGAAAGGAAATGATCAAAGGCCATCTATTGGCTCGTTTGCACCCCTCTTTGAGCCTTATTAAAAAAATTTATTCTATTTGTTTCTTGATTAAGCAACATTAACCATACCCCACACCAGCACTTTAAATGTAAAACCTTACCCCTCAATCTCTAAGAAGTTGGAGAAGAAGAATGAGAGAAAAAGAGAAAGTATAGGGGAGTGGTGAGATAAGCTTGCAAGAAGCTTATGGCAAAACTAAAAAGAAGAAAAGGGGAGAGGAGAAGATAGTTATGAGGTGGTGATTCAAAGAAAAAGAAGGAATGAAAAGAAAGAAGAATTGAGAAAATAAAACAAAGAGAAAAATCCTGAAAATTTTGAAAAAAAAAAGAAAGAAGCAAAAATTGAAAATCAAATAGAGTTTCTTTTCTGATTTCCCAGAGACGTTTGAATCCCAACTTCCCCTTCTTTCTTAAACCTTCACCCGAGCCCCATTACAACCTGGAAACAAGACCCTTTTCATCCAATCTCGAGTAGTAAATGCCTTGTAGGTATGTAATATAATGTGCATGGGAACAAACATCACCCTTCCATGAGATTATAGTTTAAATTTCTGTGATGTACCGTCTTTCTAATACTATGTGGGATCGTTTAATCTGTGTTGTAACTCTATCCCACATGTGAGAAAAATTTAGACCATTTATTGGAGTGACCCTGTTGAGAGTAGATCCCTAAAGTGAGGATTGAGTTGAAACTTGGGATCCGACGATTCCAGGTTTGGATTGATCTAGAGATAGAATGAAGTAAGCATTGACACCTGCACACACAACACTCTGGCCATGAAAGAAAGATTGGTCAAAGGATCAGAGCATTGGACTGATTGGAATGAATAACAATGGAACTGTCATGGCATCAGTATTTGAAAATAAGAATTTGCATGCTGAAATTGATTGCAGGTTTTGATTTTAACTGTATATATTATATGAAAATCAATTTTGAAAATTCTTTTGCCGATCGTTTTGAAACAATTTTGGAAGTTTGTGGGTATCTTCACTGACAACCCTCAGGAGACACAACTCCTCCACCAGGGATCACCTAGGAGTTTAAAGGCTTATTACATACACTAAATGCAATCATGCTCCCTACGAAAGTGGCTCTTTTAATTCCTTAGATTAGTTTGTATAATTTTCTTCTGGGTCATGGTTTAAATGTTGCCTTTGCTCGAGGACTAGAAAAGTTGAGGTTTGGGGGTGTGATCGGACTCAAATATTGTATAAATTATCCCCAAATCCTGGCTTTGTTAGACCTCAATTAACTACTAATATATGCTTTTAGTTCATGTTGTGTTGCAATAGGTGTGAAAGCAGATCAAATGCTAAAAAGGTTAAAAGTGTAAAGTTATGAAGAAACCTAAGCAAATGGCAAGGATCTAGGGAGATGCAGCTAAAGAAGTGCTTTAAAAGTTCAATTGGACTAGTCAAAATTGCAAATTTGACTGGTCAATTTAGCGCAGTAGAGGAGGTTCCCAGCTGAACAGAACTGAGCCTATATGGATCGGTTGAAGAACAAGATCGACCAGTCAAAACTCCAGAAGGCTTCAGAAACGTAAAAGGCAACCGATCATGACTCAACTGACCGATCAAATTCGAGCTAAATAAAGGATAGAAATCTTAGAGGAATTAACCGACCGGTCGAAGCACAAAGTTGATCGGTTCATTAAATAAAGAAGTTGACGCCTCTGCAGGTCATCTTCTGCCTGGAGAAGGAAAGTAAAGTCGACCGATCAATTCTCCAACACCGACCGGTCGAAACAAAGTTTCTGCTCGAGAAATCAGGTCGACACAACTGTGGATGATGCCTAAACTCCAAGATCCTCGCTGAAAATCTCTTATAAACAATCGGAATAACTCCAAATCGAGCGAATTTCCTTATAAACTCATCTTCCTTAAAGGATTTTTAGGATCTAGGGATTCCTTGCTGTGTATATCTATTCTAGGGCCTTGTAATCTATAAATAAGGACCCTAGCTTAGGATAAAACAACTTTCAGCCGTAGGGCTTTTTGCTCATAGATTTTAGATCTACGAGAGATTGTGAGATTGAGAGTTTTGTAATCATCATTCTATGATCGATTCAGCGATGATGAAGATCATGGAAACGATGCGTGGCTAAATGTCCTGAAGCTTGGGATCTCTTGTACGATCAAAGATAAGTAAATAACTTTATTTTTTTTTCTTTCTTTATTTGTGAATTCCATTTTAATGGTACAATTGCAAGTTCAAGGTTTCGAGAGTCATCGAGAACGAGCAATTGTAAAGGTTAATTCTGTTTAGTTTAATCTCAGTTGCCTTGTAGGGATTGGGGTTAACCTAGATAGGATATTCACCGACAAACTAGGCCTTGTAGGGTAGTTTTAGTTGGTTCATGCAATGATACTTTGATGTTTAGATTCATCTAACTCGCGATTAGATTTATCTAATTCTTATACAAAGCCCTAGAGCTTGTAGCCTAGATTTGGGGGTACCTGGGATTCAAAATAGGAGAAGGATAGGGGTTTGTTATTTACGAGTCTGAGATCCAAGAGGGGTCCCGGGCTTGTCTCTCAATATTTTCCAAATCTGTTTTCTTGTTTTTCTAGATAAAATAATTAGAAAATTACTTCTAGAAAAACTCCCTTTCTAAATAAGGCATTAGTTTAGATAAACGACTAGTCCCTATGGTTCGACACCCTTGTACTCACCCAAGTACATTCGAACTTGTGCACTTGCAAGGTTTTAAAATAAAACGATTAGACACTAATCGGGCTCAATGAAACTCAGGCAGGGCATGGTATCAAGCATGGGACTCTGACCAAGTCGTGCTGATGGCCAACAAGGGAGGCTTCTGAAGATCGATGAAACGAAAAAGAGAACATAAGACTAAAACCCATAACTATGCAAGAGTAGTAACAATAAATAAGAGTTACTAATAATAGTTAGATCTAATACTAAATAACAATAACTAATAATAATAAGAATAATAAGAATAATGATACCAATGGTAACAATAATAAAAGATAATAATAACTACGATAATAACTAATAGTTAATAACGCCTAATGATAATAAACTAACTATGGTTAAACCAATCGACAACCAATAATTATAAATAATAAACATGAAGAATTAATGACAACAAAAACAACTAAGATAATAGCATAGTGACAGCAAACAAAACAGATAATGATAAACTATGTGAGAGCAAACATACAATAATCATAATAAAAATTTACAATAAGCACGCAAAACATGATAAAGGTAATACAAAACAATAAAATAGACATGACCTAATACTATATACAAGCATAAAGCATGAATGTGCATGCATACTAAGACTAGATGCGAGTTCGACAGAAAATAAACGGGTTTCCATATCCTAGGAATCTACGTTATATCCTAAATGCCTGGGAAATAAAAGAAGAAACTCTTGCTCACGTGCACCTACCTGGTCCCTCGCAAAGAACTCCTCCAGTAGGATGCAAATCAATGGAGGGGCAGTGTCACCCTCAGCACCTCCACCAACCTCGGGGGCACCCTCTGTACTAGCCCCCACGCCCTCAGCAACAGTAGCGCCCTTGACTCCGACAACTAGCTCGGGAGTCTCCTCTCCCTCCACAACCATCTGCTCAAAGTTCGAAGTGGTCAGGTAAAGTCGGTCACTACCCTTAGACACTATCTCGAGGCGAGGACCTCGAAAAATAGAAGAGAACATAAGAAACAACACTCGAAACGGACTAGTAGATCGCAAGATATCGCGAAAATACAAAAATCAGAGCACTAGGAAGCAAGGAAACAAAGGATCGGAGAAGAAACCAAAAAGTGTGGGAGAAATGAAAATTTTCTCGGCTTATATAGAGCACGGGCAAATGGCGCGCCCAAACACTGACACGTAATCAAATCACGCGCATAGACACCAATGCACAATCCAAATCACGCTCTTGGCCCAATGCATGTAATTAGACTTCCGTCCGCCTAATAGGTGCGACGAAACAATCCCGCACCCATGGCCATGCTCGCAATTAGAATTATGCTCCTGTTGAGAACTAGAAAATACCATCTTCCACCCTTTAACCTAGGCCTTGATAGACCCTTGAGAGAACTAAATAAGTGTTTTAAGTTCTTGTGTTATAGCTAACAATAAAGACAGGCTTAACCATGAAAGCAGCCCAAAAGTGCCAAAAAGCTGATAATCCAGGTCGATCCAAAGGAAGAAAGAGAAGGGACAACCTCACTAGCTGTCAAAATGCCTGAACTAAAGAGGCAAAGACCTGGTCTCAACCTAGAAAAGAAATGTGAAGCAATTCAAACAAAAAAATGCACTACAGAGTGCTTTTCGAAAAGAATCTGAACATTTCGAAAAGAACCTGAACTCTGCGAAAAGAACTAAAAGCTCCAGGCTTAGTTTTCGAAGAGCACCCGAACTCTTCGAAAGGATGATTGACCTATTCGAAAAGAAGAGAACTCCTTGCTAACAGAACCTAAACTTTGCGAAAAGAGCTTCAGGAGTCACAGTACCTTACGAAAAGTCCCCTAAACTATGCGAAATGGTATTCTGGAGATTCCTAGCTTTTGCAAGGGTAATTCAGTAATCTTTTTCACGCATCCCAATGCATTTAAAAACCTAGGGACATTCTAAAAGATTTTAAGCATGAAGCGAAGGCATATTCCACCCCATGTGAGCACCCGAAGATGAAATCGCTTGGCGGGAACTTCTAGAAGCTCTAACAGATTTTCAAAGTGCATAACAGAATTGATGCTTATGTCGCCTGATTGGCTGAACTAGATCGAGCAATTCTGATTGGCCAGAATAGATCTGGATCCTTGTGCTCAACTACCATTGGTTGATACAGATCTGAGCACTTCTGATTGGTTGATACACATCTGAGCTAGACCTGGGGAAAACTATAAATAGATGAACCATTTGCCCAATTTGGGTATCCAGATTTTGAGTTTCATTCCTATTCCCCCATTTCCAAATCAGCTAGTTTGTCTGAAACCCCTGTAATAGCCTAACTTTTTACTTGCAATTGAGAGCTGTGAGATACCTCTTTAATTCAAAAGAGAATTGTATTCAAGACTACAAATCTGAGAGCTGTTTAAGCTGTGCTCTGTAATTGTAATGGTGAATTTGAAAAGGTTGCTGTAAACCGTACATTCTCAATTGGATTCGTGTTAAGGCTTCCCTCTGATCTCCTTATTGCACTACACTCCTTTAGATTTACTGTTTTTCATGCAATTTCCCTTGATTCATTAACCCTGTGGGAATTAGTGTTTGTAACCTAATCTCTCACAGCATTTGTAGTGATATTTCTTGTTCTACATTAAGGGTTTAGATTAAAGACTATTGGATGGTCTATGGCCATTGAAGTGGACAGACCATAGCCATAAGCCTAAATCTAATCCTTGAGTTAGATTTATTTCTCTTACATCTGTGCTTGTAGCCAGATGAAGATTGGATCACTTCTCATTTGATCTGCAGCCATTCTCATTGTGTTTCAAGGACCAAATCAAAGTTAGATATTATTTCTCCATTTTTTATAAGTTTACATCAAAATTCCCCCAACTTAGATCTGGATCATTTAGTTTAACTTTTACTTTTATCATTTAGTTAATGTGACAAATTCAACCTCCCATCTTATGTGCTTTGTAGATAGGATAAGAGGTCAGATCTGGTAGCTCAGATCTGGAGGTTTATCTTGCATTTTAAACAAATTCTCTGTGGACAATCTTTTACTCATTTACATTTAAAACTTGCTACAATTGGCCCTGATCTTGCAAGCTAATTCACTTCTCTCTGTGCTGATATTTCTTTACCCTTTTTAATGTTCCAGATTCAGTATAACTTAGCAGTTGCAAATCTGTTTTCAAAATACAAATAAATCATGCACACATAGAATCAACAACAAGTTTTTGGCGCCGTTGCCGGGGAATTTATTTTAAAATAGGTAGACCTAAGTTTTCATTTTTATTTTTACATCAGTGCTAAACTATTCTATTGTTTATATCTGTGCAGTTATTCACATCCATTTTGAAGAAGGGAATCTACATCAAAAGGAATTCTGAAGGTTTGCTGTGCATAATCTGATTCTCTGTTCTGTGTTGTATGTTTGGTAGGAGGACTCTCAGCCCTGAGATTGTCCCTCTTAATTTAGAAGTTGAAAGGCTATTACGAACCAGACAAACAACACAGAATTCTGCTGAAACAGTTACTATGGGTGAAGAACCTCGACTTTTGAGGGATTACTTTGCACCTGGTGCTTATAATTCTTCCTTTTGCATTCAATTTCCTACTATTGAAGGAAATTATGAGATTAAATCGTCGACTATCCAAATGCTTCCTACCTTCCATGGGTTGTGTAAGGAAGATCCATACAAACATGTGGATGAATTCTTGTCTCTTTGCACCACATTCAACATAGCTGGACTTGGTCCAGAGGCAACCAAGCTTAGGCTCTTTCCTTTTTCATTAAAGGACAAAGCTAGAGCATGGTTGTCTATGTTAGCACCAAATAGTATCACTTCTTGGAATGATTTGCAGTGTCAATTTTTAGCCAAATACTTTCCAATGTCTAAAACAACCCAATTGAGATAAAGTATTATTTCCTTCTCACAAAACTCAACTGAAACTTTCCATGAAGCATGGGAAAGATTTAAGAAACTTTTAAGGCAATGTCCTCATCATCAAATTCCTAGATGGCAGCTGGTTCAAAGCTTCTATCAAGGAATTGATCAAAAAGGCAAGAATATGGTAGATGCTTCCTGTGGAGGCACTTACTTGCAAAAAACAGTTGAGGAGGTTTGGGACTTATTTGAAGTAATTGGTGAAAACTCAACTCAACAGGAATCTTTGTCAAGAGATATTGAGAATCCTCCTGGGTTGAACAATGAGCAAACCACCAAAGGAAAGATTTATGAGGTGAATGAGTTGGAAAGAAAGATGGATAATTTAACCACAAAGGTTGATAGATTGATGGACTCACTTAAATATCCAATGGCTGCAAGAGTAGAGGAGGCATGTCTGATATGCCAGTCCCCTACTCATTCACTTGACCAATGTCCCGCTGCACCACAGTTCCCAGATCTAGTGGTGGAACAAGCTCATGCTGCCCAATCATTTGGACAGATGCAGTCAAATGAATATCCATGGAGAGGGCACCCCAATTTGAGGTGGAGTCAGGGGAATTATCAATCATAGCAGCAGCAGCAACCAAAGAACCAAATGTCTTTCAAAACTGCGCAGCCTTATCAGCAGAATTTTTATGCCAAGCCAAATTTTCAGCAGCCCATTCCACAACAACCTGTGCAGCAATCTGCTCCAGTTCAAATCCCTTCTAGGTCCCCTTGTTTTGAAGATCAAGTCCTAAATTCACTCCAGAATTTAGGATCTTTAACTCAGACTGTGAACTTTCACAGTCAGAGCATAAAGAAGATTGAAGAAACATTGGGTCAGCTTTCAAATACTTTGGCCAAAAGAGAGGAAGGAAAGTTACTCAGCCAACCTTTGAACAATCCCAAAGGACAGTTCATGGTTGGAGAGGCTTCTATTTCACATGAAGAAGTAAAAACTGTGACAACTTTGAGAAGTGGACGAATTATAAATAACAAAGTGGGTACTGAAGAAGAAAAAAGTGAGGAAAATGATAAAGATATGCAGCAGGAGCAGCATAATGTTAGCAGTAGGGGTGCTGATGTACCTCAGAAAAATCAAAAAAATAAAAAACAAAAAATCAAAAAGATTCTGATAATGCTTCTAATGATGTAAATGAAGGACTAGTTTCTCATTTACCATTTCCTCATGCCATGAAATCTGTATCCCCTTTTGATAAAGGGAACACAAAAATAGATGAAATGATGGAGACTTTCAAGCAAGTCAAGATAAATCTACCTTTGCTTGAGGCAATCAAACAAATTCCAGCATATACAAAATTTTTGAAAGATGTTTGCACTCACAAAAGATAGTCTAGGATACAGTTATCCAAGAAGGTCTTTGCTGTGGAAAGAGTTAATCAGGTGTTGTCTATTGCCACACCTCCTAAACTTTAAGATCCTGGAATCCCCACAATCCCTTGCATTATTGGGGAACATACCATTGAAAAGGATTTATTAGATTTGGGTGCTAGTGTCAATCTACTTCCATATTCTGTATATGAGAAACTAGGTTTAGGAGAATTAAAACCCACTCATGTGGTGTTACAACTAGCTGACAGATCTGAAAGAAAATCAGTTGGGATGATTGAAGATGTATTGGTGGGAGTAGATAAATTTTTCTATCCTGCTGATTTTCTAGTTTTGGACTATTGCTGATTTGGGAGGAATCAATCCAGCTATTTGCATGCATAAAATCTATGTGGAAGAATATGCAAAGCCTTCTAGGGAAATGCAAAGGAGGCTGAACCCTCATATGCAAGAAGTGGTCATGAAAGAGGTTGTTAAGTTGTTGGATGCAGGGGTCATTTACCCCATTTCAGATTCAGCTTGGGTGGCACCTACACAGGTGGTACCTAAGAAATCTGGGATCACTGTTGTAACCTCAGATTCACGAGCTTATGTCAACCAGGACAAACAACTGGGTGGAGGGTCCGTATTGATTACGTAAAATTAAATTCAATGACCGTAAAAGACCATTTCCTCTCCCATTCATTGATCGATTTTAGATAAGCTAGGGGAAAAGCTTATTACTATTTTCTTGATGGTTACCTGGTTACAATCAGTTCTCCTGTACCCATAAGATCGTGAAAAGACCACATTCACTTGCCCTTTTGGCACTTTTTGCGTATAGGAGAATGCCTTTTGGTCTTTGTAATGCTCGCTACCTTTCAAAGATGCATGTACTCTATTTTCTCCGATATGATTGACCAATTTATGGAGATTTTATGGATGATTTTTCAATCTATGGAGACAGTTTTGCCCAGGTTTACATCATCTCAAATTGGTGTTACAGAGATGAAGAAACCAATCTAGTTTTGAGTGAGAAGAGCCATTTCATGGTCACCTGTGGCATTGTCCTGGCCATGTTGTCTCCCACAAGGGCATTGAGGTAGACAGAGCAAAAATTGATTTAATTGCATTTACCACCTCCCAAAACTGTTAAGCAGATCGGAAGTTTTCGGGACATCTTTGGATTTCTGGAAGGTTCATTAAGGACTTCAGTAAAATAACCAAGCCTCTTTGTCATTTATTGTGCCAAGATGTCCCTTTTGTCTTCAACAACGAATGCATGAAGGCATTTGAATTCTTAAAAAACTGTTTGATTTCAGCTCCAATATTGCAGTCTCCAGATTATTCACTACCTTTGAACTGATGTGTGATGCATCAGATTATGCTTTGGGAGCTGTCCTTGGACAGAGAAAGGATAAGCTGGCTCATGTCATAGCTTATGCCAGTAGATCAATGATTGATGCACAGCTCAATTACACAACAACTAAGAAAGAGCTGCTAGCAATTGTTTTTGCTTTAGAGAAATTCAGGTCATATGTCTTGGGTTCACAAATAGTGGTGTTCACTGACCACTCTGCCTTGAAATACCTTCTGTCTAAGAAGGACACCAAACCAAGATTAATCAGGTGGATCCTCCTATTACAGGAATTTGATTTACAGATCAAAGATAAAAAGGGTGTGGAGAATGTGGTGGCTGATCACCTGTCTAGAATTTTAACTGCTAAGATTGATAGGTTGCCTATCAATGAATCTTTCCCTGATGAGCAACTTTTTGCTATTAGTATACACACCCCTTGGTTTGCAAACATAGTCAACTTTTTGGCTACTGGAAGAATTCCTCAACATTGGAATAAAATGGATAAAGATCTTTTCTTCTCAAAGGTTAAACATTTCATTTGGGAAGATCCTTATCTGTTTAAGAGTTGTGCAGACCAAATAATAAGAAGATGTGTCCCTGAAGAAGAATTTCATAGCATACTTTCTATGTGTCATGAACAGACCTGTGGAGGTCATTTTAGTGGAAATAAAACTGCTGCAAAGGTTTTGCAGTGTGGATTTTATTGGCCTACACTTTTCAAAGATGCTCTACAGCACTGTAAGTCTTACCAGAACTGCCAGAAATTGGGCAGCATTTCCAAGAGAAACTCAATGCCTTTACAGCCCATTTTGGTAGTTGAATTGTTTGATATTTGGGGGATAGACTTCATGGGTCCCTTTCCTCCTTCCAATGGGTATAATTTCATTTTAGTAGCTGTGGATTATGTATCCAAATGGGTTAAAGCCACAGCCACTAAAACCAATGATCACAGAGTGGTTCTGAAATTTTTAAAGGATCACATTTTTTCCAGCTTTGGTTTTCCCAGAGCTATTATCAGTGATGGGGAAGCCATTTTTGTAATAAACATTTTGAAACTTTATTGAAAAAATACTCTGTAACTCATAGAGTAGCTACTCCATATCATCCACAAACCAGTGGACAAGTGGAGATTTCCAATAGAGAAATCAAACATATACTGGAAAAGACTGTGAAGAAGGACAGAAAGGATTGGTCCTTTAAGCTGAATGATGCATTGTGGGCCTATAGGACAGCCTATAAAACCCCAATTGGCATGTCCCCATTCAGGTTGGTCTATGGCAAAGCATGCCATTTACCAGTGGAGTTAGAATATAAAGCCTTTTGGGCTATTAAAACATTGAACATGGATCTGACTACTGCTGGTAATCACAGGAAACTGCAACTTGCTGAGTTGGAGGAGCTGAGAATGGATGCATACACCAATTCAAGATCTTACAAAGAGAAAGTCAAAGCCTTCCATGATAAAAATTTGTTGAGAAAAGAGTTCACAGCTGGCTCTAAGGTATGGTTATTTAACTCAAAACTTAAGTTTTTCTGGAAAGTCGAGATCCGTATGGAAGGGCCATATATCATCATTCATGCGGCTTCCTTGGGTCGTTGACATTTTAGATCCAAGTAATGGAAGAATCTTGAAAGTAAATGGTCAGAGGCTCAAACCATGCATTGAAAATACCCAGGAGCCTGTGTTGCCCATCTATCATCAAGAGCCTCCCCAAATCTGATGGTATACAACTGTACAATATGTTTGTTCCATAGTTTTTGCTCAGTTTTCTTTTTCTCTATTTTTATTCATGTTTGCTCTCTTTTCGAGAAGTTTAAATATGTGAAAAATTAATTCGCAAAGTAAAAATTATCTTTTCGCAAAGTTCAATTTACTTTTCGAAAAGGATCTGGATTTGTAACGAACTGCTCGAAAGCAATGATTTGCTTTTCGAATAGGTGTTTCTGAAGCCATTTGCTTTTCGAATAGGTGCTTCTGAAGCCATTTGCTTTTCGAATAGGTGTTTCTGAAGCTATTAGCTTTTCGAATGGTACTGATGCCATTCTCTGTTGAAAAAAGGACTGTTTTGGAACTTTTCGAAAACTTAACAATGACTTTGCGAAAATAATTTTGAGCATGTTTAAACCCTTTCGAAGTAAGGGTTTCATATTCGAAAGCTTTCTGAGAACGTCCTGTTCCACAGAAACCCCATTTCTTTCTTTCCTTGCGTGATTTTAGAATTTAGCCACACTTTTCTTCACACTTGTTCGATCATTTGAGTTTGAAGAGAGGGATTTTAGCTTCTGATCTAGTGGATTTCAGCGAGCAAGCAACACGTTCAACCAAAACCCTAGATTTCGGTATTTTTCTGCGCATTTCCTCTGTTTATCATTTGCAAAGTTTGATTTTGTGTCAGCATTTGTTGTGGGCGTTTTTATACACAACTTTAGAATGGGGAAAGCTGAAAAATCACTGGCTGCCATGTTCCCAAAATCTTCTACTAAGAAAATTAGCAAACCAACCCCAAAAGGAAAAACCAAAACTTCAGCCAAAAGAAAACTATCAATGGATAGAGCTGATAGGATTGAGAAAGGGAAGAAAGTTCGACATGAGGAACCCATCCCTGCAGCTGCTAGTCCTGAGCCTGAGCTTCCTCCTCTGCCTATGCATTTGGTACTGCCAAATCC
Organism: Chloranthus sessilifolius; assembly: GCA_021018995.1. NCBI lineage: Eukaryota > Viridiplantae > Streptophyta > Magnoliopsida > Chloranthales > Chloranthaceae > Chloranthus > Chloranthus sessilifolius. The sequence continues at coordinate 25,128,062 of CM037595.1, forward strand.
ATTCATTAAGCTCGTGTCGATTCTCGAGCTTATTGTGACGAAACTTTTTCACAACAAACCGGATCATTAGCTATCTTTAAGATACTTGAGGATGCCTCACTAAGCAATATCCTTACCCTCCGGAGAGAAAATTTATCCGCGAATGGTGAAATTATGGTACCAAAATCTGGTAAAAGTGACAGAAAAAGATGCTGATGTCCCTACTCTTGTTATCTTTATTGATGATTGTGATCTAACTGTCACATATGAAGACATTGGGAATGCTTTGGGGATACCTTTTCAATATGATCCTTCTGGTCCATTGGCTGCACCAGAAGCAGCCTCTTTCAGAGAAATGGCTGCACATTTTACCCAAGGGATCGTTGGAACTGGACAGTCCATAATGAGGAGAGACCTAGCACCTCAATTTTTATTAATGGATTCAATTTTGAGGGGAAGTTTTTATGTCAACTGGCACAGCCAAGAAAGGAGGACACCAATCTTAGAGGCTCTCTTTCATTTTTCTAAGGTGCAATTTTTCAATGCCCCTATGTTAATTTTTGAAGCCATGGCTGATATTAGTGCCAAGTTGAAAAAGGAGCAGAAATTAGCTGGAATCCCATTTGGTAGACTGATCACAGCCCTACTAAGAGCTAAGTTTGACATTGATGACCAGGAGCCATTTGAAGTCATAGCTCCTCATACTTTTGGAAAAAAGGCTTGGACTACAAGCCAAGCAATGCTGAAAAGACTGAGAGAGGAAGGTGAGCCTGCACCTGCAATTGCTCATCGAGCTGATCTGCATGTTAGTGGACTGCCATACATGAACCCGCCTCCTCAGGCTCCCTTAGAACCGGCTTTGCTGGACTCGAGGTGACCAAATTTCTTTAGCTGCACCCATTCTTGAAGAAGTTGTCCTTCCTGTGGTGACCAGCTCTTCAGCTGCACCCATTCTTGAAGAAGTTGGTATTTTACCCTCCTCACCTAGTCCAGCTCCTGCCACTTCACCTATTCCAGCAATTCCATCTCCCATACCCACCATTATCCCAATTGCAGATTCCCCCTCTACACCAACCACTCCAACCATACTCACACCACCAATTTATCCCACCAATGCCCAAGACTTGGCCACAGATTTTATTGAACAATCTCCTTGCACTCCTCTTCTCCAAAGCCTCTCAAGTTCACCTGCCCCTTCAGCCCACACACCTGAAGTATCCCATACCCCTGAACATGAGCCTTTCACAACAGAGGCTTATTCATCATTGATGGGGTCTATTTTTGAAAACGTTGGGCTTGAACCTGTCCCTATACCTGACCCTCCTCATTTCACTCACTTGGCTACTTCTCCCTTTACAGCCATTTCACCCATTGCACCTCCACCATCCACTTCAGTCTTACCAGCCCCTGCTACGCATACCTCACCCACACCTGAATCAATTAGCCAAATACTTACCTTCCTCCAATCCATCCAAGCCCAACTACAGATCAACACAGATAATCAGTCTGTGACCAATGACCTTCTCCAAACCTTAGCCTCCACATCCCACACAACTACCTTAACCACTGTACCTGCTGTTGATGACCATGCTACCCAAACTGAACCTGAGGTAGTATTGGTTGATCTACCCACCCTCACCACTACTGCCCATGCTACCCAAACTGAACCTGAGGTACCTCTGGTTGAGTCCCCTTCACCTCTCCTCACTTTCTCTGATCAAGCCAATCAGACCGACCCTGAAGTCATCCTTCTGGACCCCTCTTCTCCCACTCCCACAGCTGGGATACCTTTGGTCCCCTACCATTCCATTCCCATTCCCAGATTTTCCGCTCTCAAAAGGGCCATGGAAGAAAATTCATATATCTGTAGAGATGTCCTCAAGGGGTCGGCTGATTTGCAAGCTTACATTAGAACCCCTTATGAAAACTAGATTCAGAAATTGGAGTTATTCATGAAATTTGAGAGAGAGAAAATAAAGGACTTGCTGGGTCAAACTTTTCAGATGGTTAGGAGTGAGCAGCACAAGGTGACCATGTTGCAACGACTTGACCAAAAAACCGAGGACTACTAGACTTGGAAAGTACATTGGCCTCACCAAAAGATCAAATCGAGGAATACACCGAAATGCAAAACACAATCCAGAGAAGGCTAAATCGAGTTCGAGACTCCAATCCGATTCTAGTTCGACTCACAAAGGAGACTCCGATTCGACCCCATTGAACCAACTTATGATACAGATTTTGACCCCAGTTATTAGATCACATTGTACTTCTCTTTGTTATGAGTTTGTAATATAAAATTCTGGTTTTTCTTGTGTAATTACTGTGCCTTTCTGTTCTTTCTTCTTGTCATTATGATTCCTGCTTGATTGCTTCTCTTCTTTGCTTTGGACCAGTGCGGACCCTGCTCCCCTTAGGTTTGGGGGTGTGGCAGAAATATCAATAATTGAGTTAACATCAATGCAGCTTATGATCAGTGGAATTTTAATTTCACACCTGTTGTTTTGAAAAATGAGGAAGTTAAAAACTTTTTGAAATTAATTTCTAGTGTAATTCTAATACTTTCATGAAGTGAATGTCAGAAAATGTCCAAAAGAAAATTGATGTTTTAGTAAACCTAAAAAGAGAGAAAACAGTGATGATATACCTCAAGAATTTGATAGAAAACCATACCCAGTGAGATTTGGGCCTGAAATGTATTCTTTGGAGGTATGAATTGGCAATTTTTTCTGCTCTAGGACCGATTGAACACCTTACTTTCATTAGAAGTTACACATATCCAAATTGAAATAATTTGACAGCAATCATGATATTAAAGACATGATGTAAGGCCTCCTTTTGGAACAGTTTGAACTTCAAAAATCCCCACCTTTTAAAACTGCCTTTGATACACACCATTTTGAGCTTTATACATCCAAGATTTCTTTGAAACCTCATCAACCTCATTTAGCCAAACCCGCACTTTGAGAATTCAGAAGGTAAATGAACGGAAGCTGAAGAAAGGAGAGTTGGGTATCAGTTTGGTAAAAAGAAAAATAATTGAAGGCAATGATGTATCAGCAAAAGAAATGTGGCATTCTAGTCAATGTTGCTTTGAAAAAAAAAAAAAGAAGGCATTTCATTGGAAGTTTGAAAAAGAAAGAGAAAAAGATGGCCACTTTGGCTCTGAAAATTCAAAGAAGAAGATGAAATTGTGCTGAAATAAAGAAGGTGTCCATACCACCTCCTTACCTTGACTGACTTCCCAATTTTGAACTCCATTCCACCCCTGTATTCGTGATAAATTTCACCCATAAGCCACAGTACAACCCAAGCTAAAAGTCCTTACTGATCAATGATGGATTGAGCTGTCACATGGAGATAAGGATTTGTGTAATCTATGCTGAAATAAGCAGTGAATTCAGAACTAAAAAGCAATGCCTATGCTCATGCTTACAGTCCTATTTGTGGGCTGTAACTGCTCTTGAGCCGTTTGAAATAGTCCAACCCTCTTACTTACATGTTGAGTAAGAACCTGGTGAGAGTTGGGTTTGAAATCGACTTATTTGGGGTAACATCAAAGCTGGATTCTCAAATAGAAGGCATGTTGTTCGTTAATTTTTCTTGTAAATAATTTTTTGACACAAATTGAGTGAATGGTAAAAGGAATTACAGCAGAATTTTAGTTTTGAACTGATGTTTTCTTGAAAATATTCTTACAGCCTGACTGATGCAGGTGTGAATAATCCGATTGGATGAAAGTTTGCTTTAACAGAACTGCATTGATCTTAACTGATTTATTGGAGAAGTTTGTGGGTACCTTCACTGAAAACCCTCAGGAGACTTCACTCCTCCACTAGGGGTCACCTAGGGGTTTAAAAGGCTTGTTGTATATGCTAAATGCAACTGTGTTCCCTACAAAAGTGGCTTTTTATTCTGTTTTTAATTTTGACTTTGCTAAGGGACTAGCAAAGCTTAGGTTTGAGGGTGTGTTGAGAACTAGAAAATACCATCTTCCACCCTTTAACTTAGGCCTTGATAGACCCTTGAGAGAACTAAATAAGTGTTTTAAGTGCTTGTGTTACAGCTAACAATAAAGACAGGCTTAACCATGAAAGCAGCCTAAAAGTGCCAAAAAGATGATAATCCAGGTCGATCCAAAGGAAGAAAGAGAAGGGACAACCTCACTAGCTGTCAAAATGCCTGAACTGAAGAGGCAAAGACCTGGTCTCAACCCAGAAAAGAAATGTAAAGCAATTCAAACAGAAAAATGCACTACAGAGTGCTTTTTGAAAAGAATCTGAACATTTCGAAAAGAACCTAAACTTTGCGAAAAGAACTAAAAGCTCCAGGCTTAGTTTTCGAAGAGCACCCGAACTCTTCGAAAGGATGATTGACCTACTCGAAAAGAAGAGAACTCCTTGCGAACAAAACCTGAACTTTGCGAAAAGAGCTTCAGGAGTCACAGTACCTTACGAAAAGTCCCCTAAACTATGCGAAATGGTATTCTGGAGATTCCTAGCTTTTGCAAGGGTAATTCAGTAATCTTTTTCACGTGTCCCAATGCATTTAAAAACCTAGGGACATTCCAGAAGATTCTAAGCATGAAGCGAAGGCATATTCCACCCCATGTGAGCACCCGGAGATGAAATCGCTTGGCGGGAACTTCTAAAGCTCTAACAGATTTTCAAAGTGCATAACAGAATTGATGCTTATGTCACCTGATTGGCTGAACCAGATTGAGCAATTCTGATTGGCCAGAACAGATCTGGATCCTTGTGCTCGACTACCATTGGTTGATACAGATCTGAGCACTTCTGATTGGTCGATACACATCTGAGCTAGACCTGGGGAAAACTATAAATAGATGAACCATTTGCCCAATTTGGGTATCCAGATTTTGAGTTTCATTCCTATTCCCCCATTTCCAAATCAGCTAGTTTGTCTGAAACCCCTGTAATAGCCTAACTTTTTACTTGCAATTGATAGCTGTGAGATACCTCTGTAATTCAAAAGAGAATTGTATTCAAGACTACAAATCTGAGAGCTGTTTAAGCTGTGCTCTATAATTGTAATGGTGAATTTAAAAAGGTTGCTATAAGCCGTACATTCTCAATTGGATTCGTGTTAAGGGTTCCCTCTGATCTCCTTATTGCACTAGACTCCTTTAGATTTACTGTTTTTCATGCAATTTCCCTTAATTCATTAACCCTGTGGGAATTAGTGTTTGTAATCTAATCTCTCACAGCATTTGTAGTGATATTTCTTGTTCTACATTAAGGGTTTAGATTAAAGACTATTGGATGGTCTGTGGCCATTGAAGTGGACAGACCATAGCCATAAGCCTAAATCTAATCCTTGAGTTAGATTTATTTCTCTTACATCTGTGCTTGTAGCCAGATGAAGATTGGATCACTTCTCATTTGATCTGCAGCCATTCTCATTGTGTTTCAAGGACCAAATCAAAGTTAGATATTATTTCTCCATTTTTATAAGTTTACATCAAAATTCCCCCAACTCAGATCTGGATCATTTAGTTTAACTTTTACTTTTATCATTTAGTTAATGTGACAAATTCAACCTCCCATCTTATGTGCTTTGTAGATAGGATAAGAGGTCAGATCTGGTAGCTCAGATCTGGAGGTTTATCTTGCATTTTAAACAAATTCTCTGTGGACGATCTTTTACTCATTTACATTTAAAACTTGCTACAATTGGCCCTGATCTTGCAGGCTAATTCACTTCTCTCTGTGCTGATATTTCTTTACCCTTTTTAATGTTCCAGATTCAGTATAACTTAGCAGTTGCAAATCTGTTTTCAAAACACAAATAAATCATGCACACATAGAATCAACAACAGCTCCCCAGCTTATGCGCGTAATTCAAAAGGTCACTTGCACACTAACCCTGAGGACCCCTCGGGCCCTCCGATCCCTCGCTCTGAAAGAGGCGCGCGATTAGGTTCTGGGTGATCGGACCCAAAATTTGTATAAAATACCCTCGGATCCCAGCTTTGATAGACCTCACTTAACCACTAATGTGTGCTTTTAGTCCGTATTGTGTTGCAACAGGTGCGAAAGCCGATTAAATGCTAAAAAGGTTAAAAGTGCAAAGTTATGAAGAAACCCAAGCAAAAGGCAAGGATCCAGAGAGATGCAGTTGAAGGAGTACCTTAAAAGGTTAATTGGACTGGTCAAAATGGCAAAATCGACTGGTCGAAGCAGTGTAGTAGAGGAGGTCCCCCAGCCGAAGAGAACTGAGTCTAAATGAACCGGTCAAAGCACAGAATCGAACGGTCAGAACTCCAAAAGAGCTTTAGAAATGTAAAGTGAGACCAGTCAAAACTCAGCCGACTGGTCAAAACTGGAAGAACATAACGCGAGCATCCTCAGAGGAATTACTCGACTGGTCCAGCCTAATTCAACCGATCAGGAAAATAAGTGAAGTTGAAGCCAGGGTATTTTAGTTCTAGAATGGAGGGAGATTGAATGTAATCATCACCCAGAGTCTGCATCAGCAATGATGGAGATCTCTGGATCGATGCGTGCATAGAAACCTTGGGGTGGATCTCTTCTGTATTTTGGATAAGTATTTTAATCAAGTTTGTTTCTTTTCCTATTTGTGAATTCCATCAATGGTATGATTGCATGTTAGGAGTTCCGACTAGATTGAGAACACGATAATAACACTACAATTTTATTTAGTTGAATTCAGTGGCCCTGTAGGGATTGGGTTAACCTAGATAGGATATTCACTGACGGACTAGGCCTTACAGGGTAGTAATGTTCGTTCGTGCAATGGTTCTTTGATGATTAGGTCTTTCTAACTCGCGATTAGATTTACCTAAGCCATCTACGAAGTGACTGAGCTTGTAGCCAAGAGCGGGGGTATCAGAGATTCATGATAGAAAAGAAATAAGATTTATTATTGTACAAATCTAGAATCCGAGAGAGATTCTAGTCTACTTTCTCCTTTCTTATTTCCAAAACTATGTAGATTTATTTATTTATTTTAGGAATCTAATGCTACAAAATACTTCAAAAAACCGAATCAAATAAGAGATAAACAACAAATCCCTGTGGTTCGGCACCCTTGTACTCTCCCAAGTACATTCAAACTTGTGCAATTGCAAGGTTTTGAAATTAAAACGATCAAGTTTTTAGCGTCGTTGTCGGGGATTTCGGCTTTATTTCTCATTTCATTTCTGTTTTCCTATATTTTTGTATAATTATACTAACTATAAAGTGTGTGTTGTAGGTCTGGAGAATCGAAGGCTCGAATACACCAAAGCTTATCACTGGACTCTGCGAGAGGTGAAGGTACGCATTTGTGGTTCCCCAATAATAAACTAATTATTTTATTTTTATTTCTCCTGTTTATGCCAAGGTTGAGGTCACAATTTCCTTCTCTTGAGCGACTAGACCTTGAGCTTGAGAGGACGTGTCAAGGAATTTGCGCTAGCTCTCGGTTCTCTCAAAACGTAGTAAGTTTTAAACATTCTAGCTGCCCCGCCCTACCTCCGATTCAATTCAACATGGTGAGAGAAGACCAAAATGAGGCTAAAACATTGAGGGAATATTATGCACCGTCAACTCTTACAACTCCCTCTTGTATTCGATTACCTGCAGCAGTCAAAAATGGGAACTTCAAAATTAAGCCCAACCAGATTCACATGCTTCCTAACTTTCATGGGCTTGATCCCTATGACCATCTTACAACCTTTCTGGAAGTCTTTACCCTTTTTAAAATAAACGCTCTTTTAGAAGAGGGTACTCGCATGAGGTTCTTTTTGTTTTCATTAAAGGACAATGCAAAGAGGTGGTTAAACTCTTTACCTAGGGACTCGATAACCAATTGGGAATAGCTGCAGACAAAGTTCCTAATAAAATATTTTTCGATTGGTAAGACGAACATCATTCGAAAGACCATCGCATCATTCAAACAAGATCCCGATGAATCCTTCCATGAGAGCTGGGAGCGCCTAAAGGAACTTCTGAGCAAATGCCCCCATCATGGGGTCCCGAACTATCAAATTGTGCAAGGTTTCTATGAAGAATTGACGGAGTCAAACTGACAAATGATAGATGCTTCTTGTGGGGGAATGTTTCTGACAAAGACCGCAGACAACACTTGGGAGCTGTTTGAAAACTTAAGTGAGAATTCGGTGCAACAAACTGCATTGAATGCGATTGATCTCGAGGTTTCACGAGTTGTACCTCCTAAGCGAGGAGATATATACCAGCTGTTTACCCATTATTTGACAGGTCGAAATAGGTTTCGACCGGTCCACTTAATCTAGAAGAGAATTTGCAGACCGATCAAACATGGATCGATCGACCGGTCAATAGAAATGCAATGGTTTCTATTTGCTGCATTCTGACTAGCCGAAACACTTTCAACAGGTCGATTAATAGGGACCTGCTTTAGAACAGAGGCACCACTGGAGAACTATATTTCTCCTAATTTTGTGACCGATCGAAACCATGGTTAGGATATTCTAGGCTTAGTGCTATATAAGGCTCTAAGACTGGTCGTATTTTCCATTTCGGCCCGTCTTGCCCTAGCTTCCTTGTATTTTCTTCTTCTTCTTCCCATAGCCTGTGGATTTCTCTGCGGATTTTGTGAATATTGTGCATGTCGTGCTACATTCCACGCATATAAAGATAGCACATAAGTTATAGCCTACTCATTGCAGCAACACTCACGCTTCCAAGGCAATCTTGAGCTTTTCTTCTTTTATTGTATTTGCGTGAGTTAGGAAATGGTTTCAAAGCACAACAAAGGCAAGGCACCCATAGTGGATGCCCCGCCTAATAAAAAGGCACGAACCACTATGCTGCTAAACCCTAGTGTTGGTATCTGAATTGGCACAAGGTCATCGACTATTGTGCCACAACCACCACTGGCTATTCTCGAGACTCAACCCCTACAGCGGGAGACTCCAAGCCCGTCAATGACGAACCATGTTTTCTTTATTGAACCCGAGTTCAATAGGAAATTTTTTAGCCAGTTACTTGAGGCCTAGTTTGCATTGGCCTACTTTAGGTGAGCCGGCCTCGAGCATCTGTTGATTCCATCAGCGACGGTAGTTTACCCTCGTCTTGTTTGTCTTTTCTATTAGAACCTTATAGCACTGGCGAGCATGAGATTTTTAACCAAGGTTGATAGTTTCGACCTTTCAATAGACAGGGCAGCATTAGTCACTGGTTGTGATCTCCCTGCTGCAACCCTATGGGAAGTGGCCTAGTAACAGTCTAAAAATTCCCAGAATTTGCTGAACTGGTGAATGCCGTTTACGGTAAACCACTAATGGGCCCCACCTATACCACACGAGCCGCCCTTCGACCCAAACTTTTCTTTGCGGATGTAGTGTTATATAAAACACCGAGTCCCATTACACACAAGACCCAATGATGTGGGGACCTTCTACGAGTCCTTTACACCGTAATCAAGGGATGGTGGTTGTCGCCGGTGCAATTTTTTTTCTTTGGGCTCCTCGATACCCTTAAGAAACTGGTAGTGCCCTACTCCCACAAAAAGTCAATTTAACTCCCATTTGGGTGAGCGATCACACACTTGGTGCTAGGGGTACAAGATCGACCCGCAGGAGCCACCATTAACAAAATTTCCCAAGCTTTATGATGGAGAGCAATGGAGGAAAGCTAGGCCCACTGTTGCAAAGCAGGTTGCCATAACCTCTTCCTCGACAACGCTTCCGACGAAGACAACGGTTATCTCCGCACCTGACCCTGATGAATCTGCTGCTAGGGCAGCCAGCTCCACCATCCCGGTCCCTTCTTTCACCCAACCTATACCCTTTATGGTCTCACCATCACCACCACTTGAGACGGGGGACGCTGTCCATACCCCTCCATCTCTTCGACCTCCATCTCCTTTCCCATGAGTTGAGACTACATCCATCTACTTACCTACCATTGCACCTCCGGTAATTGTGCTTTTCATGAACTGCATTGTTACATCAGAGCATGTATCCACCCCATCCACTTCTATAACATCTTCGATACCCCCCCTACCATGTTCTTTACCGACACCTTTGACATCGATGTCGGTGGCGATAGTGGCCTCCTAGATGAGGCCATTCATGGAAGCACTGCCCCACCAGTGGACCCACTTTTCTTGAGCACATCTCAGCCCACGGTGGAGCAGCGCCTTCATGTTTTAGAGGTGGGGTAGCTTGAAATTCGTGCTGAATTCGCCTCTATGTGAGGGTTGTTGCATGAGTCATTGGGGGAAATGTCTTTATTATTGTCACGAACGGGTCTAAGTGGGTCCCCCATGATGATGGACCTGCTCCTTCGTCTAGTTCATCCCCCCCGCACCTCCTGCAGATGACTCCTTCATCGAGGATGACTCAGCCATTGCCCCACCTAAGGCCCCTCCTACTGAGCCTGCTGCTCCAACTCCCCCATCTTCATTAGGAGAGCCGAAAGCCAGCATCGCTCCTGGGTCTGATGAGTTAGAGGATCCCAACTCCTCCTCCCCAGTCTCACAGGGGATTGTGCAAGAGGTGTCCAAGGATGGGACCCCTTTTGATTTGGTTGTGCGCCACGAGGGTTCACTTGCCCTCGTAGTGTCTGACCCCTCGACTTGGGCCATTGTGCCTTTCCAAGGAAAACCTACACGGTCCCGGGTCATGGTAGGTGCCGCTCTTGTCCATGCTTTGGGAGTGTACACAGATGCACTCAAAGAAGAACTTTACCGATCCAACGTTGCATTAGCTATTGAGAGATCAATGATAGTTTCTCTTTGGGAGAACTGGCTTACACTAAAAGGGGATTATGAGGAAATTAAGCTCAAATTGAACTATGAGGAGTACTACCGTAGGGAAGATGGTAAATCTTCTGCGGAAGCTGCCTTGAAGCATGCTAGGGATCGTCTTCAATGGGAGAAAGATATGAACAACTTGTGTAACCAATTGTTTCCCATTATCCTCAATACCGATGATGGTTTAGGTGGTTCCACCCTCCTCTCTCGTGGGAAGGGTGTACCCTCGCAGCCGCCTCCTCCCCCTTTATTTACACGAAAGCGGACAGAGCAGTAGGTGAAATTATATATGGTTTGTGGGCTAATTTCATATATTCTGCACTTATGTTTTTGCTGATGTATAGTGGTTAACTCTTTTTGTGCAATGAGGACATAGCACCACTTAGGTTTGGGGGTGTTTTTGCGCTAAATGTGTGGTTAATGTTCTTAATGTTTATCATATACATAACCACTATTTTATACATCCTTCATACCTTCTTTTAAAACCATCAAAATTTATTTTTGCCAAAGTTTTCAAAATGTAGTCAAAGATACGTGTAAATTTGAAATTGTTACATACCCATGACATGACAAAACCGTAGTTGTTTAGGACAATTACCCCCAATGTAAACATTTAAGGATTAGTATGAATTTCATACCTAGAAAATTTTTTGTACACCATTTTCCATGCGTAGGTTTGGAAATCAATGGACTAGTTCGAATCTAGAATTTTAGGATTCCAATAATCGACTAAAACCAGTGAGCTTTAGAACCTTTATCCGTCGTTCTTGATGAGTGATAAAAATAAATCCAGAGTATCTTTGAAATTAGTGCTAAATTGTGTAAATCTCATATGTTTTACTTTGGTTTATTGATCATGCATCAGTCATATTATTATATTAGAGCTTATTGTATTTGAACCCGAAACAAATAGGTATCGTTACCATTGAGAAAGGAAATGATCAAAGGCCATATATTAGCTCGCTTGGGCCCAAAATGCTCCACCTTATATTGATTTACCTTTTGCACCCCCTTTTTAAGCCTGAATAGAAAATTTCTACTATTATTGTTTCTTGATAAGCCATGTTAACCATACCCTACACCAGTGCTACAAATGCAAATCCTTATCCTTCAATCTTTGAGAATTTGGGAAAAGAATAGAGGAATGGAGAAATATGTTTACAAGGAGCATGTGGCAGAAACTCTATAAAAAGGGGAAAGAAAAAGAAAAAGAAAAAGAAAAGAAAAATTTGTAAAAAGGGTAGAAATATGAGGTGGCGATTCAAAGAAAAATAAGAGAAGGAATAAAAAGAAGAAAAAGTTGAGAAAAGAAAACAAAAGGGAAATTATGAAAAATAGAGAGAAGAAAGAGCTAAAAGTAGAAAATCAAATAGAGTTCTTTTCTGAATTCTCAGAGATATTTGAATCCATACTTCCCCTTTCTTAAACCTTCACCCAAGCCCTAGTACAACCGTGTAAAAAGACCTTTTTGATCTAATCTCAGGAGATAAATGCCTTGTGGAGGGCAATGATGCAATAACTATGGTATATAGTATAACATGCATGAGAAACAAACATCATTCTTTTATGAGATTATATTTTTAAATTTTGTGATGCACCGTCCTTCTGATTTCACATGGAATCTTTTAAATTGTATTGTAACTCTTTCCAACATGTGAGCAAAATTTAGACCATTCATTGGAGTGTCCCTATTGAGAGTGTATGCCTAAAGTGAGGATTGAGTTGAAACTTGGGATCCAACGATTCCCAATTTGGATTGATCCAATGATAGAAAGATTTTCACCTGCACACACAATAATTTGGGCATGGAGGAAAGATTGGTCCAAGGATTGGAACATTGGGCTGATTGGAATAAAAAATAGTGGAACTGTCACGGTATTGGTATTTAGAATAAGAATTTGCATGCTGACATGATTACAGGTTTTTATTTTAAAAATATATATATATATATATATATTATGAAAACTCGTTTTGAAAACTATTTTGCAGATGGTTTTGAAATAGTTTTGGAAGTTTGTGGGTGTCTTAACTGAAAACCCTCAGGAGACAACTCCTCTACTAGGGACCACCTAGGGGTTTAACGGCTTGTTGCATACGTTAAATGCAATCGTGCTCCCTACGAAAGTGGCTCATTTAATTTTTTAGATTAGTTTGTACATTATTATAATAATTTTCTTTTGGGTTATGGTTGAATGTTGCCTTTGCTCGAGGACTAGTAAAGTTGAGGTTTGGGGGTGCGATCAAAACCCAAAAGTTGTATAAAATACCCTCGGATCCCAGCTTTTCTAGACCTCACTTAACCACTAATGTGTGGTTTTAGTCCGTGTTGTGTTGCAACAAGTGCGAAAGATGATTAAATGCTAAAAAAGTTAAAAGTGCAAAGTTATGAAGAAACTCAAGCAAAAGGCAAGGATCCAAGGAGATGCAATTGAAGGAGTGCCTCAAAAGGTTAATTGGACTAGTCGAAATGGCAAAGTCGACCAGTCGAAGCAGCGCAGTAGAAGAGGTCCCCTAGCTGAAGAGAACTTAGTCTAAATGGACCGATCAAAGCACATAATCGACCAATCAGAACTCTGAAAGATCTTCAGAAATGTAAAGTGAGATCAGTCAGAAGTCAGCCGACTGGTCAAAACTAAAAGAACATAACACGAGCATCCTCAGAGGAATTACTTGGCCAGTCCAGCCTAATTCGTTCGATCAGGAAATTAAGTGAAGTTGAAGCCTTCACTGGTCGTCTTCTACCTAGAGAAGGAAAGTAAAGTCGACTGGTCAGTTCTCCAACACCGATCGGTCGAAATAGAGTTTCTGCGCGAGAAATCAGGTAGGCAAAAACTGTAGATATCTTTAAACTCCAAGATCTTCACCGGGATTCTCTTCAACAGTCTAGATAACTCCAAATCACACAGAACACCTTCTGGATTCATCTTCCTTGGAGGATTTTTAGGCTCTAAAGAATCCTTGTTGTGTATATCTGTTCTAAGGCCTTATAATCTATAAATAAGGACCCTAGGGTTTAATTTTAGGGGACTCACACACCAGAATCTTTCTAGAGGGCTCTGACGTGAGTTTTCGCAGTTTTAGGTTATGAATAGTTCTAGATTGGAGGGAGATTGAATGTAATCATCACCCAGAGTCCGCATCAGCAATGATGGAGATCTCTGGATCGATGCGCGCATAGAAGCCTTGGGGTGGATCTCTTCTGTACTCTGGATAAGTATTTTAATAAAGTTAGTTTCTTTTCCTATTTGTGAATTCCATTAATGGTACGATTGCATGTTAGGGGTTTCGACTAGATCGAGAACGCGATAATAACGTTGTAATTTTATTTGGTTTAATTCAGTGTCCTTGTAAGGATTGTGTTAACCTAGATAAGATATTCACTGACGGACTAGGCCTTGTAGGGTAGTTCTATTAGTTCGAGCAATGGTTCTTTGACGATTAGGTTTTTCTAACTCACGATTAGATTTACCTAAGCCATCTACGAAGTGATTGAGCTTGTAGCAAGGAGCAGGAGTACCAGGGATTCATGATAGAAAAGAAATCGGACTTATTATTGTACGAATCTGGATTCCAAGAGAGATTTCAGTCTACTTTCTCCTTTCTTATTTGCAAAACTATGTAGTTTTCTTTATTTATTTTAGGAATCTAATGCTACAAAATACTTCAGAAAACATAATCAAATAAGAGATAAGCAACAAATCCTTGTGGTTCAACACCCTTAAGTCACACACCCAATAACCCACATGAAATTGAATTACCCGCCGTAGCTGACGTGGGTAATTTCCAAATCTGAACCAAAAAATATAGAGGCCGAGAAGGCCCCTAAAGAACACACATTTACACTCTTTACATCCACAATAAAGAAAAGCAAACCATGAACAAACCAAAACAAATCAAAGACGACGAAAATAATAAATGAAAATTTCATTCATAAGTTAAAAATTATTACAGGTTTCACCGGGGGCATACCCCCTGAACATACATCCCAAAACGAAAACATGAAACCTAACCTACAACCCAAATTGAAAACCCAAAACCCAAAATGGACACAAACTCAAACACCGGCGCGCGGGACCATCCAATCAGAAGCAACAGAAAGGCGAAGGGAGGATTGGTCAGGTAACACCCTCTCCATCCATTTGTAGGACTTCCCTCCCTTCCACCACCTCGACCATGGCAACACCTCTAACATCAAACCTTTCAACCACAGAAACACCTTCAAAGCACGTCACCGGCAAGGATCATCTTAGGACAAAGAACTCGAGAGACAGCGAAGAAAGGAAGAAAAGACATTGAGAACGGCCTCCGGATCACCAAATAAGGAAAGAAGTAAGAAAGGAATGAAGAAATTTCGAAAAACATACGAATTTATAGACATCCAACCAATTGAGCATAGCAAACCCAATGTGTAATAGGATTAAGCACCACCCACGTATCGCACATTCGGAGTCACGCGCTGACCACTGGGCGCGCGACTCAACCGTCCGCCAAATCGCGCATACAATGTATCGGTCCCGCGCTTGGCTCCCAACATGTGACAGCCCGGATTTCGAAACCCCAAAACCCGTGCCCCATAAGTCTGCATGGAACATTGGTATATCCACAATTCGTAAAGTACAAACATATAACTTTCAATATTATATTGTTTCATACAAAAGCAGGCTGGACATACCAAGCCGAACAATTTCTATCTCAAAATCAATCAAAGTACGCAGGGGTCCTCTAAAAGAAGTCCTCGGGAGGGGGCTCTAAATCCTCCCCAGGAACATAATCCAAATCCTTTGGATCTGTGTCTCCTGAAACAGTAACAGCAACAAGCACCGAACCTACGACGTATAGTCTAAAGGGGTGAGCTACATCATAGCTCAATAGGGAAACAACTGAATGAACATATAAATTAATCTTTCTCACATATATTTCATGACATTAAAAGCATGATTCATTAATAAAAATAACTAGAAAATAGTTTTAAACCACTTAAAGCATAATTGAATGTGTCAGCTAATCTACATGTGTTACTTGTTCTCACTTTTTCACAAAAGATAAAGATCGGCCTCAAAACTTAAATCATAACTTAAATAATCCTCGATGTACTATGGCCTCGAGCCCCGATGGAATATCCTCCATCATCGTCTAATCAGATTATTTTTTATTTTCTTTTTCATTCATGTAATACAACCCAGGTCCCTTCCTCATAGGCGACGGGGTACAAGTCTCTTATACATCCCTGTGATGTCAAACTGGTGTACGGATTGGCCGCCGTATCGATCACGGATATTCTGCCAAGTCAGTCATTGGTATCCCACCGCGTCAGTGGGGTATTCTCTGAACCTTAAATCAATGTGCAAATACATATAGTTATTCACCGTGTGATTGTGCTAATTATAGTAATTTAGGCCTGATCAATTCTCATTTCATTAACTTCACAATTTCCCATACATCCCTGGGATGTAATCAGCTCAATGCATCACACAGATGCCCTTATAACATTCACATCCCCTGGGAACGTTTCATACTCATATAGTAACTCATTTCCTTAGTGTTCACACACGCGCACTTAAGTTTCACATTTTCAACGCATAATTATTCATTTCTATATCACTACATGCATGCTCTTGTAATTAAAGTACATGTTCAAAGTGTTCCCTACCTCACGCATATAAATTCTCAAGCGTCAAGGTCCATTGCGGCTCCCCATGCTTGCATTCAATTGTTTAACCAAAGTTACATCATAGCATAAATAAAGCATTAAGAACGGTGCATAAAAGAAGGTACAAGGCCCTTCCAGAACTCCAAAGTCCAAAACAAAACTCTCAAAGAAACTATCAAAATCAATTAAGCGATCCCAATATTGATTAATCAATTTCCCAAAATCGATTAATCGATCCCAAATCGATTAATTGAAATTCCAAAATCGATTGATCAATTTACAAATCGATCAATCGGTTTTCCCTGACTCCACATTTTCCAGTCATTGGGAGTACCCAGACGATTAATCGATTTCAAATCGATTAATCGAAATCTAAATATCGATTGATCAATTCTATTTTGATCAATCGGTTTCGAGCATCAGTGCCCAGATCTCCTTCCAAGTCAAAATTGATTGATCGATTTTCAAAATTGTTTAATCAATTTTGACAGAAACTCAGCCCCCTTCGAGCATTTCTTCCAACTTTCTTTTCTTTCATTTTCCCTTTCTTTTCTACATCTTTAATTCAGCATTTAACCATTTAATCACTAAACTTATGCACAACAACATATACATTGAAATCTAATAAAACTCACCTCAAATCAATCTCATGATTGATTCAATGGCTTGGGTCATTGGCTAGGTTCTTAGCTCCGACTCCAATGAGTTCACCTACACGTTGCCTTCAAAATTAATGCTCACGAGCTTCCTCAATTCGTAATCCCACACAGCCTCTTATATTTACTCCTTCTTGTTCACTCTCTCTCTCTCTTCATAAATCTCTCCACCAACCAAACCAAAGAGAAATAACTTCTCTTAAGTTATTTAAGCCTTTTTAACCCATTTTATGTTTTGGTGTAAAGCGCATATACTCATGACTGGTGTATATGATCTTGTAACAAGATTAAACACTACACACACGTGCACATTCACATCGAACCTAATCTAACTTAAGTCATCAAGTTGACCTTCTCTCTTGGTCCAACTTATGACTAGTCGGGTATGCATCTCGAGGACAATATTCAAAGTCCAAGATTTCGGGGATGTTACATTCTCCCCACCTTGGGAATTTTCATCCTCGAAAATGTACCCAGAAGCTTCCCCTCTTGGGAGACCCACACACACAAACACATGAAGAATCATACAAGATCAATCACAGCACACCCTGTATGAAGACCAACAACATTTGCAGAGAGTATGAGTAAATAGAATTGCAAACAACTAAGATTGAAATTGGATTAACATTCCATACATCGGTTACTCGTACCCAAAAAAAATAATTACAACCCAAAACAAATGGCAACATGCCATATCGTTCAGTACATCAAGTTTCAATTAATTACAACAAAAATAATTACAACTCAAAATGAAACGCTAAGAGCTAGCAATCACGCGGGCCCATCCCCGGGCTGATCCTCGTCGTCATGCTTGCGAGTCCCAGAACTCGATGCATCAGGAGCCAATGCCCGCGCCGTCGCGATGCGCTGATGGTAGTCATTGGGATACATGAACTGCATGGTCTGATGGAGTAGAGCCTCATGAAAATTTAGCCGGTAGTCCATCCGAGTGTTGCTCTCCTCCATCCATCGATGGTGCTCCAGCATCTGTCGATTGTTCTCCGCCATGAGGGTAAGAACATCATCAATAGTACTCGGTGCAGGGGCCTGGGATGCCCATCTCCGGTGAGAACGCACATAAGCAGTATAAGCGGGTGGTACTAAAGGTTGCTCCGTAGGTGGTGTCAGGTCAGGAGGCTACTCCCCCATTGCTTGGTCCTGTGGTGGTACAAAAGACTGCTCCCCCGCGGCTGGTGGGTCCTGTTGTGGTGGTGGTGCATCACCAGCTTGGGTAGGTGCTGGCTCCTCTAGTAATAGAGCCTTCTTCAAAAGTCTATAGCTGCGGCCCCACAAAGCGATAGAATAACACTTCACATGATTGGTGGCCCACAGCTTGGAGGGAGAAATCACGTACTCTGCGACGGTAGAGTAGCACTCTAGCCTGCTTGAAATGAGCCGAGCATAAGGCATACGCTCCTTCGGCCTTAAGGGCCCTTCAACATTTTTCCTTTAACGTAAATCATACCCTCAATCACTAATTTGGTAGTGTCAAACCAATGGCCGTGGTATGCCGCGTACAATGCCTATTGGACCAACTCTACCCCCTCGATATCATGACGCATGGGATAAAGGTTGTACTTGATTATCGAATCAAGCATCCACATATGAGGAGGTAAATCAACCCTCCGTATGGACTTTCTGGATCCCTTATTTCCCCTTGTCATCTCAGTTCGAATTTCCTCAAAATTTATGGTTTGCGGGAAAAGAGGTAAAAGATTGGTCTCAGGTACATGTTCCAAAAAACACTCTAAGGATTCATGAATGTTGCATGGGGTAAAAAGGTAGTGACGACCATCAATCTCAGTCGTAACGGTGTCAGCCACTCGACCCGATTTGAGGTTTTCGTAAAATAACCTAACAAGTCGAGGGTAGTAATAATCATGTAACGGTTTCAAAAGGTTACCGAGGCCCGCATTAACAAGGTATTGTCAACCCCATTTGGTTTCGCCCTCAACATCAGGATCCGTAAATAGAGTCTCGTCAATAATGTATTTGTATTCAAATTCTTTGGCAGCCCACCATTCATTAAGTTGGGGTAACTGGCCGAGCTGAGGTGGTGGTGGTGACGATTTGCGTGATGATGCGTCCATCGAGTAGGATGAAGATGATGATACTGAAGGTCGGTGATGGCAGTTGTGGCGCGGTGTTCTTATGCCGTACGGGTAGTATAGAAGCCGCTTGCTTCGAAGCTAGCCTAGTTTTAGGTGGCATCGTAGGTTTAAAAGAAAAAAAATTTCAAAACCTAGGGCTAGAATTACTGAAAATGAAATAAAATCAAAAGGTTTAGGGTTTACCGGTCGTGTTCGATCCGAATGGCTAGAGTTTTGATTCAAACTCGATCCCCAAAACCCTCGAATCTTTGCAAGTTTTGCTAGCCCAAGGAAGAAGAAAAAGGCGCTCAAATGAGAAAGATGAGTTTGAATCTTGAAATGGGAAAAAATTCCCAAAACTGTTATATATAGGGTTAAAATCAATTAATCGATTTTCAAAATCGATTAATCGGTTTTCATCACTTAAACTCATCAGCACGAAATCGATTGATCGATTTTCAAAATTGATTAATCGAACTTAATTCGATTAATCGAAATTGACTACTATTAATTTTCCATATTTCTCAGCTCACTAGTGCGTGCCAGTCATTTAATCGAACGATTTTGATTAATCGAAATCCAAAATTGATTAATTGATTTGCAAATCGATTAATCGGTTTTGACAGAACTGCTAAAAGTTTTACATTTTATTTTTCTTCCTTTATTTTGTCATTTTGTCAGTTTTTCCATGGGTTTTTTGTAAGTCACTTACTGACCTTACTTGTGCTTCTTAGTACATATTGGCCATCCGTTTAATTGCAAAACAAGTGCATTTACACCCAAAGTTTTTCTCTTTTCATTTCTAGAATAAGTTGGCATAAACGTGCACTTTTGATTACATAGACGGTTCAAACTTACAACCATACATGCAATGATACAAGTAGGCTATCAGCTCTCCGTAAACAAGTCCGGATACTGCTCTCTTACATCTGCCTCACATTCCCAAGTAGCTTCTTCGGCCTGGTGACTCTTCCATCTAACAAGCACTAAAGGAATCACCTTCATGCGTAAGACTTATTCTTTTCTATCCAATATCTGAGTCGGTTCTTCGATCATGGTCATATCTTTGTGCTTTTCAAGCGGCTGACCTCCCAAGATATGGGTAGGGTCATTCACATGCTTTCGAAGCATAGAGACATGGAAGACGTTGTGTACCCGATCAAACAATGGTGGTAATCCAACGCGATATGCAACCTCATCGACTCGACACAAAACTTCAAAAGGTCTAAGGTATCGGGGACTCAACTTGCCTCTCTTTCCAAATCTCATAACGCCTTTCATAGGCAACACCTTCACAAACATATGCTTGCCAACGGTGTAGTCCACACTCGTTCTTTTGATATCGGCATAGCTCTTCTGTCTGCTCTAAGCCAACTTAAGTCTTTCTCTGATCATACGAACGATAATGGCAATATCTTCAAGTAATTTCGGCCCTAAAATAAACTTTTTGCCGATTTCTTCCTAATTGATAGGCGATCTACATCGCCTTCCATAGAGAGCTTCATACGGTTCCATCCCAATACTCTCTTGGAAGCTATTGTTGTATGCAATGGTAAGTGTTGATCCCATGATCCTTGTAATTCAAGCATGCATGCTCGGAGCATGTCTTCTATCACCTAGTTTACTCGCTCAGTTTGCCCATCGGTCTACAGATGGAACGCTGAACTAAAGTCCAATTGCGTACCCATGCCTTCTTGAAACTTCTTCCAAAACTTTGAAGTATATAACGGATCAAGGTCAGAGACAATGCTACTTGGAATCCCGTGCAAATGTACGATCTCCTTCATATACAACTCCGTGAGTCTTCCTGCCGTGTACATCGTGTTATAGGGTAAGAAGTGCGCTGACTTGGTTAATCGATCTACGACTACCCAAATCGCCTTGTACCTTTTCGCTGTACGCGGTAACCCAATAATAAAATTCATGGAGATTGATTCTCACTTCCACTCTGGTATGGGTAGAGCTTGTAATAATCCAGCAAGGTGTCTATGATCTACTTTCACCTGCTGACATGTCAAACATCGCGACACGTACTTAGCTACATCTTGCTTCAGACCTCTCCACCAATAATTCTTTCTTAAACCTTGATACATTTTGGTGCTACCGGGGTGGATTGCATACTTCGATTTGTGAGCCTCATCAAGAATAGTTTGCCACAGATCGGCATTAACTAGAATATAAAGGTATCCCTTGAATAGTAAGGAGCCATCTTCTTTCACTGAGAACTCTGGTTTGATGCCCTCAATCACATCTTGTCAAATTTTAGTTAACTCTGGGTCTTTCATCTATAGCTCGTGAATGTGCTCAAAGATCATTGGTCTCATTGTGATGTTGGCCAAGAAAGCTCATGTAGCTTGCACCTCGATATTTGCATCATACAATGAAAGATCTTTAAACAACTTCCATCTGTACATCCCCATGATCAGATTAGCTAACTGAGCTAAACCCTTATGACTCAAGGCATCGGCTATGACATTAGCCTTACCTGGGTGATATTGTATGGAGCAATTATAATCCTTGAGAAACTCCATCCATCTGTGCTGCCTCATGTTTAATTCCTTCTGTGTAAACAGGTACTTGAGGCTCTTATGGTTGGTGAAGACTTCACGATCTCACCGTATAAATAATGTCTCCAAATCTTCAACGCAAATATGACCATTGCTAGTTTCAAGTCATGTGTCGGGTAGTTCTTTTTGTGTTCTTTCAGCTGTCTCGACCCATAAGTAATCACTTTCTTATGTTGGTTGAGCACCCAGCCCAAACCATTATGTGAAGCATCACTATATCCCGCAAACCTTCCACTGCCTGAAGGAATTGATAGTACTAGAGCTGAAGTGAGTCTCTTCTTAAGTTCTTGAAAACTCTTTTTACACACTTCACTCCACTCGAATCTCGCATCCTTCCTTGTAAATCTCGTAAGTAGTCCCAATATTTTAAAAAATCCCTCTACAAAACGTTGATAGTAGCCAGCTAGACGAAGGAAACTACGGATGTCTGTTACCGTCTTTGGTTGTTCCCATTTTACCACTGCTTCAATCTTAGCCGTATCTACCGTGACACCATCCTTTGAGACAATATGTCCCAAAAAGCTAACTTTCTCTAACTAAAACTTGCAGTTACTGAGTTTGGCGTATAGTTGGTGTTCACAGAGAGTTTGTAGTGCAACTCTCAAATGTTCTTCATCTTCCTTCTTTGACTTGGAATATATCAAGATGTCGTCGACATATACTACGACGCAAGTGTCCAGGTGTGGTTTAAACACCCAATTCATCAAATCCATAAATGATGCCGGTGCATTCGTCAAACCAAACGGCATCACTAAGAACTCGTAGTATCCATACCGTATCCTAAATGTTGTCTTCTGGATGTCCTCTGCCTTGACTCTCAGTTGATGGTATCCCGATCTCAGATCGATCTTGAAAAAATACTTTGCTCCTTGCAGCTGATCAAATAAATCATCATTCCTAGGCAATGGATATCAATTCTTAATGGTTAGTTTATTTAACTGGTGATAGTCGATGCACAATCACATCGACCCATATTTCTTCTTTACAAACAAGACCGATGCTCCCTAAGGAGACACTCTAGGTCTTACAAACCCCTTATCCATGAGCTCTTGCAACTGCTCTTTCAACTCCTTCAACTCAGCAGGAGCCATTCTAGATGGCGCTTTGGAAACAGGCTTCGTTTCAGGTGCTAAGTCGATAGTGAATTCCACCTCTCTATCCAGAGGTAATCCTGACAATTCTTTCGAAAATATATCCTCAAATTCACATACAATTGCGATCTCTGAAATAATGTTCTTCCCTTCCTTATCTTCCTTTAATAATGCAAAGTAACCACTGCACCCCTTTCTGATCAAATGCTCGGCCCTAACTGCGGATACAAGTGGCATAAGCGTCGATCTCATTCCCCGAAATCGGAATGACCTCCTTGTATTAGGTCTGAAGATGACAACTTTGTTCTTACAATCTACTATTGTACAATGTTGTAACAACCAATCCATGCCAAGGATCACGTTGAATCCTTGCATGTCCAACATAACTAAATTTGTTGATAGTTCAAAGACGTCTCCATCTTTGATGGTCAACTATCATCAATTTACAAACCCTCTTTGTATCGACCGATTCTCTAGTCGAGAACGATACAGCTAAGACAAAGTCTAACGTCTCTGGGTTAACCTTCATCTTCTTTGTAAATTGAGGAGTAGTAAAAGAGTGGGTAGACCCCGGGTCTATCAACACTCTAGCTTCATAAGTTACGTCACTTCCTTTTCCGTACAATTGTAAGGTACCTATATCATATATATATATATATATATATATATATATATATATGTAACATACTTATATATCAAAATTTAATACACAGAGATGAGTTTATACTACTTCCTACATTGATGCACCTTCTCTATCTAAAACTTTATGAAATTGAAATTCTTTATTTAAAAGAAAATCTCACCTTGGGTAACGTCGTTGGTATTATGTGCTTCTTAGGCAGTAATAGTGTAGGCTCTTCCTTGTACGACCGGCTTCCTTGCTTGTATCGGTCTTGGCATGGTAGCAGAAGTCGTTCTCTCTTTGCTCATCTCAGGGCAATCTTGGATTATGTGACCCATCTTTCCACATTTGTAGCAACCTCGAGTACCCCTTCTACAATCCGCTATTTTATGAGACTTGCCACACTTGGCACAAATCTCAACCGCAGTAACAGATGCTGTCGGTGAGAAACCCTAGGTAACAGATACTCCAATGGTGGCAGCAGAGTTCTCATATCTGATCGGCCTCCCCGATGTAAGCACAGGTAATCTTTGATAATTTGTTTGCTTCGCCGGTCTGATATAACCGGTTTGAAACGGTTGCCTCTGAATGGGTGCTACGAATCGCAGCTTTTTGTTCACCGATTCGTAGTTCCCTACTTTACTTTAATCCATCTTTCCTCTCCCTTGTTGATCTCTCCTTCGATACCGATCTTCGTTGTCTTCCTCTATCACCAAGGCCTTACTCATGACATCTCCATAAGTCTTTAATTCAAATGTCGCTACTCTTCCCCTAATGTCCGGCCTCAAGCCGCATTGTAGTCTCTTAGCTTTCATCAGATTCGTAGCCACAAAGTCAGGAGCAAAATGAGCCAGCCTCATAAATTCTACCCCATACTCTCTTACTGACATCCTTCCCTACTCGAGCTGAAGAAATTTAACTTCCATCTGATTGCGTACTACTTCAGGGAAGTATTATTTGTTAAACTCTTCCATAAATTCCTCCCATGTCCATGGCAATCCGGGGGTTTCCTGAGCTCTAGTCCTAGAGACGGATTTCCACCATGGGACTACCTCCCCATCTAGCATATACGCTGCCTAATGGACAATTTCATCCTCCGTGCACGTAAGCACGCTAAATACTTTCTCCATTTCACTCAGCCAATTTTCCACATCCATTAGCTCCGCTTGCCCTGAAAAGCTCGGAGGATCCGTCCTCCTAGACTCTGTGAAAGCATAGGGCAATGCCGGTGTAGGACCTACTGGAGGTGTAGGTGGCTGATGCTGGTCATTGGCATTATGAGCTGCCAAGGACGCTACTTGTTGAGCCATCGCATTTGCCATGGTTTCCATGGTGTGCATCATCCTCTGACGCTCTTCCCTCTCTTCATTTCTTTCTCTAACCCTTTCCCGTTCTCCCTGATCCCTATCTTGATGACTTTTATCATGATTCTCTGCTTGGTCTTGGTTCTCTTAATTACTGCCTCCTAGGGCATTTCTTTTCTCCAACGGCACTCTATTCGTAGCCGAGATGAAACCGTCTCTACTCCACAAGTTTCTATCATGACCACCCTGAGGCCGTCCTCTTCCTCTAGAAGACATAATGCTTTGCACATGAAATCACAGTTTTATTAGCAGAAGGTCCTATGCTCTGAAAACATCAAGACTTACCAGAAATTCTAAAAGAAATTACTCTGATACAAACTGTGATAGCCTGAATTTCAAAACCCCGAAACATGTGCCATCAGCACGACCCTCTAGGTCGTGCCCCATAAGCCTGCATGGAACATTGGTATATCCACAATTCGTAAAGTACAAACATATCCTAAAGTAATTATAGAATGAATTCTCTAGTTCTATAATAAATGTCAAAACACATATCTCAAAATGGTAGTTCTGATCTCAATCAAAAACGTAGTTCTGATCTCATGCCACTGCATGAGCAAAAGAACCCACCCGAACCATCATCGATGAGTCAGCAGCCACCCTGGATGCTTTGCCAAAAGAATATCCCTCAATATTACATTGTTTCATATAAAAACAGGCTGGACATATCAAGCCGAACAGTTTCTATCTCAAAATCAATCAAAGTACGCAGGGGTCCTCTAGAAGAAGTCCTTAGGAGGGGGCTCTGAATCCTTCCCAAACACGTAATCCGAATCCTCCGGATCTACGTCTCCTGAAACAGCAATAGCAGAAAACACCGAACCTGCGACGTATAGTCTAAAGGGGTGAGATACATCATAGCTCAATAGGGAAACAACTGAATGAACATATAAATTAATCTTTCTTACGTATATTCCATGACATTAGAAGCATGATTCATTAATAAAAATAACTGGAAAATAGTTTTAAACCACTGAAAGCATAACTGAATGTGTCTGTTACTCTACATGTGTTACTTGTTCTCACTTGTTCATAAAAGATAAAAATTGGCCTCAAAACTTAAATCATAACTTAAATAATCCTCGATGTACTATAGCCTCGAGCCCCGATGGAATACCCTCCATCATTGTCTAATCAGACTATTTTTCATTTCTTTTTTTATTCATGTAATACTACCCAGGTCCCTTCCTCATAGGTGATGGGGTACAAATCTCTTATGCATCCCTGAGATGTCAAACTAGTGTACGGATTGGCCACCGTACCGGTCATGGATATTCTGCCGAGTCAGTCATAGGTATTCCGCCGTGTTTGTGGGGTATTCTCCGAACTTTAAATCAATGTGCAAATACATATAGTTACTCACCATGTGATTGTACTAATTATAGTAATTTAGGCCTGATCAATTCTCATTTCATTAACTTCACAATTTCTCATACATCCCTGGGATGTAACCAGCTCAATGCATCACACAGATGCCCTTATAACATTTACATCCCCTGGGGACGTTTCATACTCATATTCTAACTCATTTCCTTACCTAGTGTTCACACACACACTTAAGTTTCACATTTTCAACGCATAATTATTCATTTCTATATCACTACATACATGCACTTGCAATCAAAGTACATGTTCAAAGTGTTCCCTACCTCACGCGTATAAATTCTCAAGCGTCAAGGTCCATTGCGGCGCCCCGCGCTTGCATTCAATTGTTTAACCTAAGTTACATCATAGCATAAGCAAAAGATCAAGAACGATGCATAAAAGAAGGTACAAGGCCCTCCAGAACTCCAAAGTCCAAAACAAAACTCTCAAAGAAACTGTCAAAATCGATTAATCGATCCCAATATCGATTAATCGATTTCCCAAAATTGATTAATCGATCCCAAATCGATTAATCAAAATTCTAAAATTGATTGATCGATTTACAAATCGATCAATCGGTTTTCCCAGACTCCACATTTTCCAGTCACTAGGAGTTCCAGACGATTAATCAATTTCAAATCGATTAATCGAAATCCAAAAATAAATCGATCGATTCTATTTCGATCAATTGGTTTCGGGCATCAGTGCCCAGATCTACTTCCAAGTCAAAATCGATTGATCGATTTTCAAAATCGATTAATCGATTTTGACAGAAACTCAGCCCTCTTCGGGCATTTCTTCCAGCTTTCTTTTCTTTCATTTTCCCTTTTCTACTTCTTTAATTCAGCATTTAACCATTTAATCGTTGAACTTATGCACAACAACATATACATTGAAATCTAATAAAACTCACCTCAAATCAATCTCATGATTGATTCAATGGCTTAGGTCATTGGCTAGGGTTCTTTGCTTCAACACGAGTTAACCTACGCGTTGCCTTCGGGATTAATGCTCACGAGCTTCCTCAATTCATAATCCCACACAACCTCTTGCATTTACTCCTTCCTCTTCACTCTCTCTCTCTCTCTCTCTTCATAAATCTCTTCACCAACCAAACCAAAGAGAAATAACTTCTCTGAAGTTATTGAAGACTTTATAACCCATTTTATGTTTTGGTGTAAAGCACATATACTCATGACTGGAGTATATGATCTCGTAAAAAGATTAAACACTACGCACATGTGCACATTCACATCGAACCTAATCTAACTTAAGTCATCAATTTGACCTTCTCTCTTGGTCCAACTTATGATCAATTGGGCACGCATCCCGAGGACACTATTCAAAGCCCAAAATATCGGGGATGTTACACAGCGTGCAATTTCAATTACAGACATAATAACTACCACAAAATCCTGACTGACGCCTAAATGACTATGCCGAATAACTACCTACCGTTCAATCACGCACCCATACCATAGCGCGGAAATGGAATACACGCTTCTAACGCGCTCAATTAAGCAACTGATTCTTCAATCATGCATAGATAAACTGGAGCGTAATTGAATCCCACAACCTCCCAAGTGCGCGTAATTCCCTAGTTATAACCAAAAAAATATACAAACCAACAGTGGCTGGAGACGAAGCCTTAGAGTTATAGGCACACATAGAGCAGCACCTATAACACATAATTCACACTCTACTAGATATGCAATCCAAACATAAAGCGTACACACTTCGAAAACTTGAAACACCCCCCCCCCCCCACACAGACCCCGAAAATGAGCACTTAGACACACAGACAGAGACCCACCTAAAAAAAAAACCGAACTAAATTGATCAAACCAAACCAAACTAAACTAATGAAATTGACCAACTCAAATCGGAATTTATTAAGCTTGGAATAAAATAATAATAAAGGAATGATAAATAATAAAGCCACTTTTATAAATAAGCAAACTTTTACAAATTACACTAAAGGCATACCATACCCCTTGAATATACAACCAAAACAAGAAACTTAAAATCAGCACATTCAAGCAACGCACGCCCGAACGAGGGTGCTCAGGAGAAGTGAGGACTAGACAGCTTGCCAATGCCTCATGTATGATTTTTCAAGACAGCCACTCAATGACACCTGAGTGGCTCACTAAAGGCCACTCAGAGGCCGAGGGATACACCTATGGAAAGCCCTTTTAGAAAGCCCCCAAAGGAGGTTTGACAAAAGGTCAATCCACAGAGCACACTAAGGAGCAACTGGGATCGGTCACGAGAACTCTGACTGATCTCTTTTCCTTGGTGTTCTTTCCTCCACCTTTATCTCTTCCACCTCTTCTCCTAGAACAGCAGCACCTTAGGTGCTACTTTATGTCCCAACAATCCCAATACCACAACAAACAGATCGCCATTACAAATTCCTTCATGGCACAACACCCGGGATATGAAGTAAAAAGGAAGAAAAGGCACTAACAAAATAAAATTTCAAAGGCAAAAAAAATATGACAAGCCCACAAAATTAGAGCAACCCAAATTTAAAATAAAACCCAACCCCTAGGCACCTATTTATAAAGCAAAGAACCCTAACCACAATGTGACAAGTGCCTGATTCACAAACCCCCTCCATCTAATTAAATCAAAACAAAACACATACCCCTTGGAAAAGAACCATAATCCATCACAAATTAGATGAACCAATAACCACAAAACACTTACCCCTTTAAGAAACACAAGGCCAAGGCAAAATAGATATACCAATAGGATTAAAACATCTAACACACATCTAAGCTTTAAACCTAAATTCACACATTTCTAACAAGTGTCACTCCAAACCACACACAATACCAAAACAAAACCCACACCTTAAATAAAACAAATGCACAAAATTCCCTCTCCACCACAAAGGCTCACTAATAATCCTAGCCCATCTGTGGCCCATAAGAATAAATCAATAAAATAAAATAAGATAAGATACAACTAAAATAAAACACAAAATAAAACAAAATCAATCATACAAAATACAAAAAAAATACACAACAAAATAATAATAAATAATAATAAGGATAAAATAAAGGAGGAAGACTTTCACCCTGCAATCCCATCCCGACCAAAACACCCCTCACAATACCCTGGGAAGGGGGACACCGAGAGGACAACCCGAGATGCCACCCAGATAACACACAAACACCAACAAGAAGGCTTTAAGTTCATGTGGGAAATTTTGAATAAGAACCGCGGCCGACGAAATCAACCGATATGGATGATGTGGGTGGTTGTGTGACTTCGCATGCTCTCAGAACCAAACAAAACCCTCACTACCCCACAAACAATGTCTAGTTGCTATTCAAGCCATCGCCAAAGTCCCATCACGTAACCTCACCCCTCATCACACACCAATAGGCACGAACACCACTGTCCCACCACCACAAAAAAAAATCACGCCAGAGAAAGTGACAGGCCAGCAAGGATGTGTATACTGCTTCTACTACTAATCAAGAAGGCAGCACAGGAGGTCACCATGACAAAGTAAAAAC
Organism: Chloranthus sessilifolius; assembly: GCA_021018995.1. NCBI lineage: Eukaryota > Viridiplantae > Streptophyta > Magnoliopsida > Chloranthales > Chloranthaceae > Chloranthus > Chloranthus sessilifolius. The sequence continues at coordinate 25,157,740 of CM037595.1, forward strand.
ACCGACAAGCATACTTTTAGAAGTCTTAGTAGTCAAAGAGGTGACAAAGTAAATTAGGTTGGACGACGAGGGTAGTTGTGTGATTTCACACGCTCCAGGAATAGATAGAACCATCTCAACGACTAGCCCCAAAATGCCCCCGTCCCATCATGTGACCTCATATATCGTACGAAGAAAAAGATCCCATGCATCGGGTAACACGTCCCATCACGACAAAAACATACACCACCATCCCAACCCATGAACTAAAGTAACCAAGCCCACTGTCCCATCACGACACCAAACTGGCCATCATTAACACCAAAAATGAAACAAGCCATCATCACACACAACCGAAGAGGAGAACCATTAATGTCCCATCACAAACCACACCAAACCGAACATCCCATCGCATAACCCAAGATCTGCCAAAGAAAGAAACGAACCATCATTATCCCATCGCAATGTCAGAATAGTTAAACAGCCATCACCACCGAACACCCCATCGCATAACCGCTAGGTCCCGTGGCAACCTGCCATGACACACAACCAAAAAAGAAACTCGACCAATGCCCCATCACGGAGGGAAAACCCGGACCCCCAGAGGTCCCATCGCGCCAACAATCATCAAGCCCTACTGCCACAAAAATGGGAGAGGAGAGAAGAATCTATGCGACAAGCCCCTCAAAAATATCCCATCGCGACAATCATCACATCCCAACACAAAGGCACCCTGCCAACGACAAATCAGGTAAGTAAACATTCCCCCCTCCACTCAATATTTTCTGTAAATATGGTTAGCTAATATTAAGACAACATTTTTAAAATCTGTCTCTCCCAATCCATGAATCACTGTAGTCCTCCCATAAGAGACAATCATCAGTATTCGTGAGAAGGTTAGATGGAGTATCTGGCATACCAAGTGTCGCCTTGACAACCAAATGAAGGTCGGGTCCACAAATCCTGTACCGATGGATCTGCTCAGTGACGTCTAGGAAGCCACACCTTCTAAAGTTTTACCACCGAATTGATCTTAAGTTAAAAACCCTAAAATTTCAAAAATCTCTATCTATCAAACTTTCACTTCTCATCACTCCAATCCGTTCTCTCCCCTGGGAAATCGAGTGTCAAGATACTCAACTTTGAGAAATTACAAATGTCTACTAGAAAGGGACTCCTGACGCTTTGCTAGTGTGAGCAATGACACGCCTGGCCTGACATGACTTGCGAAAGCCTTCACCATCATATTACATCATATCATCAGGTCACTTGACCTCATCTTTAGACATTCGTATGATGCCCCCCGGTACCTTGATTGCATCAATTTTCCCCTGTTTGACTGCCACTTATAGCAGGTTACGACATGTGATGGGATCCCACTTGCACCCACGGATGAGGATATACCTCTCGACAACTATCACTAGGCCCTTGAATGCTCCTTTAGCTTGCACTGATAGATAAGAAAGCTAAACATTTCATGTCAGCTCCACAATTCACACTTGTGATCTCTCAAAGAAATGAGAAGGCACCTAAAAAGGGGAGTGTCTACTTCTTCGACGCATCCTTGTTCCACAAGAATGCGCCAAAGAGGGGCATCTGTAGATGCCCCATTTTTTCCTTCTTGAAGTATACAAATCTGTTTGGTCAATCTTGATCTTGTCCATAACCTTTGAAAAGGGGCCTACCCTCCTGGAAGCCTTAAAACTCTTGACGCAAGGACTATATACTCAAACAATAGTTATGGCTGAGTCCCGAGCTGAAATAATAGCTTTGTGACTCGGACTCAACTCAACCCGGGAAGATCCCGAATTAAGTGCCTGAACTAGGGCACACAATTCAATTGAACTCATGGATACATGCACGCAATTGGCCCCACTTGGACCAGGTTTGTTCTTCCTAAGGACCGCCTTAGGACTTGATTATGCGTCCTGGAAAGGCCGAGCAATCAGATTGCATGCCCAATCACTTATGCATAATTGGTCCCACTTGGACCAGGCTTCCACCTTCCGTAGACCTCCTGAAGACCCTATTACATGCATGGAGCAGGTCGCGCAATCGATTGCATGCTCCATCACCGACGTGGAATTGGTCCCCAACTGAACCAGTCCTCTAAATCCTTAGACCTCCCATATTCTCCTATTGTACGCCGCCCACAGGACACGCAATCAGTTCCAAGCGAGTTAGAACTAAAACTCCTCGTTTGAGCCAGTCAATCAGTCACGTTGATCATTCACATAATTTACCATTTTATCGCCCTTAACTTACTAATGCTAGGACTTAGTTTGGTACTAATGAAATACTAATGTGCAGATATTAAAGATAAGCAGTATAAGAGAGCCCTAATGATAATCTTTATTAAAATAAACTCAAATAGCAGTAAGAATGACGATTAAACGTAAAGACAATTCGCCGACTACTGAAAGATAGAAAATTGTAATATATGATTATGCGCTACTACTGAAGTAAAAAGAAGAAAGAAAAAGAAAGAATAACTCGTGATCTAATGATTCTTTAAGAAGACGATTCTTCAGAAGCGACAAAAGAGTAAAGACGATACAAGAAGAAAAGCGATTGTTTGAATAGGAAATAAGTTCAATATAAAAGCCAAAGAATAGAAAATCGTGATTTACGATTTTTCAAAAAAGAGAAGAATAGATAATCGTTATCTATGATTATATAAAAATAGGCTTTCCTATATATTGATGTTGCTGCTAATCATGTGAGAATCACCGCCATGAACAGAATTAGATCTCTATAATTAGAAGTCTGATGAAGCACGGATCTGAAAAGATTGATGAAGAAGTATCTTGAAGGACTTTACTACTGCTAAATAAAGAATATTCCAGAAGCGCATCAAACCAAAGAAAGAAGGAAAAGATAAAATTAGAAGAAGAATTGTATTAGGATAGTTTTTATTTCTTTTATTAGAATTAGAAGTCTTGTAAACTGACTCCTTATGATCTATAAATAAGAGAGCCAGGTCTAGGAATAAAGGATCAAAGAATTCAGCATCAATTTATACCTAAGGTTAGATTTTGATCAAAGTAGTGTAACATAGTTAGAATAGATTAGATATCCAAGGTTTCTCAAGAGCAATTGACGCCTGCAATTGAGTGCTGAAGATTAGTGTAGATATTTGTAGTTTCTCATAAAGAATTGACGACTCCGACTGAGGGGTGAAGGATATATTTTTACTTTGCTTTCTAGTTTAGAATTTATTGCTTTGTAAACGTCTTCAAGTTTTAATTTGAATTGACCACTCAGGCTAGAATTTGTAGATTACTGTAACGATTTTTTATTTTTCATCTTCAGTTTTCTAAAGTTTGATTGATGCCCAGATTTTAGGATGTTGTTGATTAGATTAAATCTGTATTGATAAGATTTTAGTATTGATTGACGCACAACGCTAGGAAACTAAAATATAGTGTAATGGTATTGTTTAAATTTATAAATATCCGATAGCTAAAGATTGAGATTGACGACCTCAATCTGAAGAAGAAGGATTTAGATTTATTTTATGCACTTAGTTTAATAAAAGTTATTTTATTCATATTTCTCCCGTAGGTTAGATCTTTAAGGATAAATAAAAGGTTTTAAGATAAGACTTTAATTAAGAGATATAGATTAGAGATAAGAGATAAATAAACTTCCTCGTGGAAACGATCCTATGCTAGTACTATAATTTCCATTGTGCGCTTGCAGTAGGTTAATACTTGAAATTAAGATTAATATAAGATTTAAAAAGAAGCAAGTCAAGTTTTTGGCGCCGCTACCGGGGAAGCAGAATTTATCTATTATTTCTATTTTTATCTACTATTTTTATTCTTTTACAAACTAATATTTATCTTTCTTTATATTTTTATTTTCTTTGATCACTTCTTAAGCTTTTGCAGGTATATTCAGAGTTATGGATCAAGAATTTTAACACTTCCCCGGTGTTAAAATTCTTGATCCATAACTTTGAATATACCTGCTAGCCATAGAGACTGGAGACTAAGATTTGTTTCTCCCTGCCTTCTAGAATAAAAAATCACATAAAAATCAAAATACAAACATAAGTACTTAATTGGTATGGATATCATACTCATGTTTCACTTAAAATCTTTTACGTATGAAATCCATAGCATGGAATATGTAGTCTGCTACGCAGGAAAAGCTATTACTACCCATAATCATTAACCATAATAAATTATATGACATTTCATATTTACCCTAGCCGACGTATAATTTATTGTCAACCAACTCTCTGAAAAATCATAAAGGCAATTAAGTTCAGGGGGAGGATGAAATTTAATACAACGGTTTGTATTTCTCCATTCCAATGCTTTAAATACAGGATTAGTTCGTCCTTAGCAAAATCATTCCCTATCGTCCCTACCATCCCATCCTTACCCATGGCAGACGACAAAACCACATATAACCCAATAAAGTTCTTTTCAGTATGGGAGGACCTACCACCACTACCAGAATCGGATCCTCTGTAGTTCCTGTAGGACGAGTACAAGAAGTACAGAAGATTTTGGCTAAGAAAGAAAAGAATATGAACAAAAGAAAGAAAAAGAAAAACAAGAAGGCGGGACCATCTACATCCCCCTCTTTACATCACATCTTCACCTCCTTGCCACATCGTACACCTCATCTCCCCTCCTCTTCACTCCATCCACTACCTACTCAGCACCGTATTCCTTAATCCCTGCTATCCCCCTTTCCAATTTGCAGTTCCTCTTTCAAGAGCAATAGGTTGAGAACATCTCGGAGTTGGAGGGGGGTCTATCTTTTTGTTATGGGCGATAACATTTTGCAAGAGCCGAGGACCGATCCTTACCAAAGACCTTTTCTTTCGGATGTTGTCACCAATGTCATAGTTTAGTGTTTGTCTAGATTTTCCCTAAGATTTTCATTGATGTATTTAGTCTTCTTTCCTTATTTCTATAGTTAGTTCATATATATGATAAGTTTTTTTTTCTGTTGTTGTTTCTATTATTTTTACTAATTTTTGCCACTAACATCTAACATTTCTTAGTTTAGTTCCATAAAATCGAAAGTGTTAAAACAAATTTTTGAATATTTTTGCAGATCTTAAACCCGATACATTCGTAGAAGATAAGGTAATAATTTTTATTGTATGTCCCTTGTTTTGCACAATGAGGACATTGTCCTATTTAAGTTTGGGGGGGATACACTAACTTTTCATTATTTAGGATAAATTTTTCTTTTGAAATATATTAGTATAGTTTTTATTTTTTTAGTTAATCATTATATGTAATTTATGATGAAAAATATGAAAATCTAAAATTCTTAGCAATCTGTGCAACCGTGGGAATCAAGACGATCCCGTCGCGACGATGCTCTCTCTATCGAAAAATATAGAGTCACCACCCGGAGGTTTCGGTGTCCTGGGATACCTAGTTTATTTTTATGAGCACCTAAGTGTTAAAAATATGACTCTGAATCCGGTCCACACCAAAGGCTCTTGGGTAGGGGCTTCATTATCGATCAGGAATGTGTTAGACACCCGATCAACCCGCTTAATGCGGTCTCTACTTATGGCCAAAAAATAAAATGATGTGAAAAGGAAATGGTTCCCTCTTACCCAAATGGGCCTCCAATCTTATTTGTGCCCCTCCGTTCCTACCGAAAATTCAGCGGCGTAACGGCACAAATGAAAGGGTAGGGAATGCCAAAAAGAGATAGGAGAAGAAAGGAAAGAGTCGGAGCCCTCGAGCCCTTGTAGCATCGTAGGATAGTCTTGCATGGCTTGCTTTAATGAGCTCTTGAAGGCTTTGTATGGTGGAAAGTGAGGTTCTAACCTCTAAGGCTTGCTAACTAAGAGGTAGAGAGGGAAGGTGAATGGGTAGCATATACCTAAACTAAGGGACCTAAGGTGAAAAATATCACTCAAAGGAGGTTTTAGAATTTTAGAATTTGTATGGAAAGTGTGCACCAAAGGGAGAAAGATCTTCTCACTTTAAGCTCCTTCTCTCTTAGGCCAAAATTCTCAACTCTTAAACCAAGGGGTGGGGGGCTCTATTTATAGGAAAAGGGTGGGTTAGGAGGCCACTTAAGAGCAAAATGAGTTTAGCAATTAGGTAATCTCACATCTAAGGATTCCTAGGGTTTTTGGAGCCTTGAAATGTTTGAGAAGGTCCTCCAATGGTGGATGATGGGGTGAGGCTTAAAGCCACTTAAAGGGGGTGCAAATAGGCTTCAAAAGGGTATAACAGAACTAGCAAAACACACCCCAAAGGTCAAGGTGGTCAACAAGTCAAACCCCAATCTGCCAGGCAAATGCACAGTAAAATAGTGCAGAACAGTGCCTGGAAGTTAGCTCACGGGGGTGGGGGCCACCTTTAACCTTGGCGCAACTATTAGTTGCGCCAGGCTTAAAGTTTGGGAGAATTGGCCTGGCGCAACTAATAGTTGCGCCATGCAAAGTTATAACTGGCGCAACTATTAGTTGTGTCATGCCATTTTTGGGGAGAAACAGCCTGGTGCGACTAATAGTCGCGCCAAATCCCTAGGGGGGCACTTGAAATTACCTCCCTACCCTCCGAGTTCGGACTGCCATATCTTTTGCTATATACCTCTAATTAGGGCGATTCTTGGACCGTTCGAAAGCTAATGATCTCTACTTTTCAATGGTATGAGATTTGATATTAGTAGAAGACCTCAGCTAGTCTTGGTGCACCATTCTTTATCCATTGCTCGAGAAGGTCAGGTTTAGAGTTTGGAATGGGTTCTAAGGGTTAGGACTGGTTTCTAAAGGTTTGGGATAGGTTCGTAAGGGATCTAGGGTGATTCCTAAGGGTTTGAGGTGATTCCTAAAGGTTTCATACATGCCATCAAAAGCTCAAAAATGCGCCTCTCTCGAGATATATTTTGATCGGGCCTTGGGCCAAATTTGGGTGTCTACAGATGGCCCTCTTTGGTATCTGATCACTAATGATCGTATGCCAAAGAAAAGAGACATCCGAAGAGGCCCAAGGCATTACTGACGGGTCCGCTGCATTCAGAACAAACTTCAAACATCAGGTGAGTAACACGGTGAGAAAACGAAAGCCTTGGGGTGCCAGCCTAATCATTCGTTTCTCGAGGTGATCGGTTCTCAAGCGCTTAGTGAGATTACTGGGCATAACCGAGGTGGAATGAGTTGTGAAAGCCCAATAGCTAGGAAAAACATTCGCCTCTCAAGTTGCGAAAGCCCGTTAGTTGGGAAAAATGTCCGCTTCTCGAGATGTTTTGAAGGTGATTCATGTTCGAGATTCATTCTGAATGTAACAGCTTCGTAAGTAAGAGGGGTGATCGTCCCACATTCAAAGATAGGCACGAAGTAAACATACGCAAGGATCCACAGTTTGCGTCCAATCCTACAAGGCATTTGATGACCTCATTGGATTATTCACGGGTGCCCCTGCTGAAAGCAGGGTTCGAGATCTTTGGGTGAACCCATCGATCCCAAAGTTTATTTAGCATGACCACCCAAGCGAAGTGAATAGATGTCGCAACGCTTTTTGGGAGTACGTGCCTTTTTTTTGAAAGCATGCCTCAGTTCAACATGACCTAGAGTATCAAGTTTCGACTTCCTTGAACAGATCCAGCCAAACATCGGGCACCTCCCAAAAGGAGGCATCCAATCCTGGTCTCTGTTGACAATGATCCTAATCATCAACTAACTATGCATAATCATGCACCCATCAGGAGCAATAAACAACAACAAAGGCGATGGAAGCCCCAACTCAGACCCGCCCGAGTACAATTTACGAGGACAAACGACCATCATACGAATACCCAGACGCATGGCGTACACTTTTTAGGGATACCGCTGCCCATACAGGTTTTAAGCCTATAGAAAATAAAAGGGAAATGAACCCTTCTGAATGCATGGTTGTACATAGTTTGATTGATATGTAATCTCATTCTTAACAAGTTGGTTTCAACCACCGATTGACCTTTTCCAACGGAGATTTTGAAGCTTTAAGATACTTAAGTTCATATGAACAGAGCGCTCATCGCAAAGATTTAGCAGTGGAGTCGACTCAATCGAAACATTGACTGTTTGACCGGGACTGACACCGTTGCTCCTTCCTTGAAGTAGGATTCAGGATACAAGGCGTGCCTTAGACTTAGGACGTTATTATAGCACAGTGGTGTTGCTGATAAAATATCAACATTTTATCACATCAGAACACGCATGTGTGTCGCTATGGGGATTGTAAATCTGTTTTTGATTTTTTCATCATTTTATGTGATTTTTTTTTAATTTTTGTACTATTATTTTATGTGATTTTTTGGAATTTTCAAGCTATTATGTGATGAATTTTTTTTGTGAATACTTCTGGCTTCTCTGTTGGGATTTTTCATTTCTATGTAGGACCGAGGTGCTTATCGATCTCGGTCCATCTTTATTTTAGCACGGCTTCCTTGGCAAGTCGAAGGATGTTCGAAATTCCGCCTCGGGAACGCGTGCATCTGCCGGGAGTGACAGATCAAACAACAAAATGTGGGGTAACCGGTTTTCTCATCTGGCCCGTACCAGACCCGGAACCCGGCCTAAGTGCTTAGCGCAACTATTAGTTGCGCCAAGCCAGTTGGCCCAAAAATAACCTGGCGCAACTAATAGTTGTGCCAAGCAAAAGGAAGGCAAATATTTGCCTGGCGCAACTATTAGTTGCTCCAGGTATGGCTGGGGGATTTAAACAGCCCGAATTCGGGCTTCGGGGCATCATTTCGAATTTTTTCCCCCTCTCTTCTTCTTTAAAACTGAAAACCGCCCTTCTCCTAGGGTTCCTTTACATTGCCTCTACGCGTGCCCCATTGCCATTGCTTTTGCTTGTGGATCGATCGTGGGGTCACGCTAGAGCAAAGACCCCCCTTTTTTTCAAAGGTAACCATTTAAAACTCATTTTATTTGATTTCTCTTGAAAATGTGATCATGATCTAGTATTTTTAGATGGTAAATGGGTTATTTTTCTTGTAAGCATATTTATCTATGATGCGGTGATGATATTTCATGAATGGTGCTTTGTTTTTGTTGTTTTATGGCTTTTATATATAAAAAAAAAGGATTTTTGGTCTTTTTCATGATGATTTTTTTTTGACATTATATTAGGAAAAGTGGATTTTTGGCTTCTTTTTTTGAAAATCAATTAAGGACAATGATGATGATTTTTTTTCTATATATTTTTTGAAAATTAAGGACGATGAGTTTTGGTTTTTGTGTGTATATATATATATATATATATTGAGAATTAACTAAGAAAAAGGGGTTTATTATTATTACATATATTTTTGGCTTTTTTAGTTTTTGTTCTTTCCCTAAGGAATTTATTTATTTTTGTGTTGGTTGTTTTTTTTTTTTTGATTATGAGTATAGAATGACGGATTTTTTTAGTTTTTCTAAACATAAGAGAAGGACCCCCTCTTTTTTTGGTTTTTGATTTTAGGAACATAAAGAAATGATGATGATTTATTTATTTTTGTTTTTCTAAAAAGAATGACTTTTTCTTTGGTTTTTGATTTTAGGAACATAAAGAAATGATGATTTTTTTATATTTCAACTCGCTTTATTTTTAAACATAGAAAAGGGAAATTTGTTTTATTTTTATTTACTTTTGAGGATAAAGAGGAAGGGATTTTTTTGCATTTTTATTTTATCAAAAGGGATTATTTTTTGCAAAAAAAAGGTATTTATTATTTTTTTTTCGTTTTGTTGTTTTTTTTTTAAAGAGCTCGTTGCACATGTATCTTTGTACCTGACCAGACGTGATTGCCTTGTTGCCCAAGTATGTTAGGCGGTGATGAGCATATTCCTGAGGAGAGGCAGGAGGAGGGGCCCGAGATAGTGTATGGCCCGCGCGGGGAGCAGTTCCTTTGGGTGGAGCGGAGGGCAGGCCCCTGGCTTGAAATGCAGGGTGAGGCTGCCCGGGTTGGCCTCTTGCATCTGCAGTACACCCATATCTCAAATTTCATAATAGCGAGCAAGGTAAAAGATAGGTTTAATTTCTTTCCTTTGCGCAGTCTTTTTTTACTTCTGCAATCTGATGTGCATTTCTTTGGGTGCAGGAGCTGCCCAACATTGTGTTCCGCGGGGGGTGGCTCAATTTCCATGAGTTCTACCTTTATGTTCCCCCCGTAGTGAAGGTCCTGTTGGAGCAGGTGGGTTTTGGGGAGTTCCTGTCCTGCCCTGCCATGAGGGCCGACGCTGCCTATCTGAAGGCCCTGATCGAGAGGTTTCGTCCTGAGACCATGACGTTCCATATGCCATACACCGAGATGACGTTGACACCCGTTGACTGGGCCATGATCACTGGCATTAGGATAGGGGGGTCCTGATATCCACTTTGGCGGTACCGAGCTGTGAGGACATTACTCGATTGATTGGGGCCTATCCTCCTCGTGGGCAGACCCACGGCACAGAGGTCAAGATGTCTTGGCTGACCTCCCTCTTTTCTGCTGACGAGTTGGTGGACCTGGGTCAGCCAGACCGGGTGCTTTACATCACGCCAGAGCAGGCGATTGTCTTAGCTCGCATTACCCTCCTACTCCTGCTGGGCAAGACTCTTTTCACAAATGCCAGAGGGGGACGAGTCAGTTTGGCCTTGTTGAGCGTGATGGATAATTGAGGTGACATCCCCAGGTATGACTGGGGAGGGGCAGGATATGCCTAGTTGATGTACAACTTATCTCAGGTTACGATCGAGGATTTGAAGTGTGCCATGGGATTTTGGGCCGCCCTAGAGGTAATTCCTCTTTCCTTTGCTTTTGCCATCACTGTCATTCATTTTTTTTATGACTGATCCATATATGCTACTGACCCGCTCTTGTGCCATGCCGCTCTTTCAGGTATGGGGATATCACCACTTTCACCCTGGGCGCCTGCTCCTTTTCTCGGAGGTGCTCACCTATCCCCTCCTCAACAACTAGCATCAGGCCCGACGCCTTGACTTGGGCCTAAAGCACCTGGAAATGGGCCTAAGGTCTCAGCTTGACTTAATGGTCCCTGAGCAGGTGATAACTTTTCAACCTTTGTTTACTTTCAACTTGGACATTTCTTTTGATTGAGGTGTTCCTTACTTGGTCTCTCTCGCTTTTTGACTTTGAGCAGATCCTCCCTGATCTGTACCTTACATCTCCCTTCTGGGACCGAGCAGCCGTGGGTGCCTCCCGCTTATTCAACAATTGTCGCGTCGTCTTCTTCTATGGAGCATGGGCCAAATGCTACTATCTGGGGGAGCAAGTGGTGCACTAGTTTCAGGGCTACTACGCCATACCTGTGGACCCCCCGACCGATGTTTGGAGTCCTGCTGGTAGTATCGAGGAGCTGACGGCGGCCTTCTTCAACAACGAGTTCCCCATTCATGCTTTCCATGTGCCTTGGGATTATCATGCTTGGTACGAGTGCCTGCCATACCGGTTCATCCTGCCGCGCTTTGTCCCTAGCGCTAATTTTCTAGCATTTGGCGGCCCCGTCGGTCAGGTAATTTCTTCTCAGCTTGGATTAGTTTCCCTTGTACTTTGACTTGACCTTTATTCCCATCCGAATGGATCCTTATTTGGTGCAAAGTTTGCTCTGGGGGATGATTCGGACGGCGAAGGTGGGCTGAGTGCTGCCGACATGTCAGGGGTAGATCCCTCTGGTCCTGGTCCTTCTAGTGCGGGTCCCTCGGGCAAGGGTTCCTCGGGTGCTGGTCCGTCGGTTACCTCTCAAGCGGGTGTCCCTGGTGGTGGTCCATCTGTAGCCTATGGGACCTTTTGGCGTCTTGACGATGGCTTCCTCTCAGACCTCTGCCCCGACGTAGATCAACAGGCACGACTCTCTACTGATGCAGCCTGTATTCCTCCTCCAAAGGTGGTCCCTGGGGTAAGTCTTCTGTTAAGTCAATCCTCCTCCATTTTGGTTTCCCTGCATGCTTTTAGGATTGTCCCGACAACTGAATATTGTATCACAGGACTTCAACTCGGCCATGGAATACGCGGAGTATCACCGTCATCTTGCAGAGCTTAGGGAGGTGGAGACGGTGAGTACCTGGCTGCCCTGTTCCTCTCGTACATTTCATTATTACTGGTCCCTTAACTGATCTTGACCTTGATCGTGCTTTGCAACGTGCCCGTGCTAAGGAGTCACGTTCCCTACTCAATAGGATCTCGCAGGCGTGGTCTAGGGTGGGGGACATGCGGACCTATCAGGGCTCTTCTCGCCGTCGCAAGAAATCAAAGGGCGCGAGCAAGGAATAGGTTATTACTTTCCTTCAACATTTTTTTTGAATTTGTTTTGGATCTATTTTAAACAATTTGGAGAATGGTTGGTGTGGTACTTTGGAAATAAATTTGATTTTTATTATCATTTGGAGATAGTCTCACTTTGATTTTATGCCCCGATTGCTTGGTATCAAATCTGTTTCTCTGCAGGATGTGTTGGCCCAGAATGCCTTTGGAAAGTGACCCCCTTGGGTTGCATGCCTTGATGTAGGATCGGTCCTGCATATATATATATATATATATATATATATATATATATATAAATGAACAAAACAAACGATTAGTTGTTAAACGAACAGGGTGTGTGAAGCAAACAAACAAAAGGGTTGTAAGTCCCCCAAGTTAGTTCATGGACCCGCTTTCCAGCCCTCCCTTACGCGAAGGGCCCGGAGTTAATTTGCCCCCCTTGTTGGGCTTGGGGCCCAAATTTTTAATGGCCTGGTTTGGGAGCTTGAATGAGAGTGAGCTCGCTGACTTGGACCGCCTTGGGCTATCTCGCCTTCCTTCCTTCCTAGAGGTCCCCCTTCAGTGGGAACTTCTTCATGTCGTCGCTTCATTTTGGGATGTGAATCTCCACATATTTCATTTTGGGAGGCGAGAGCTAACCCCAACCCTTGAGGAGCTATCTAATCTGTCTGGCCTGAAGCTTCACAGGGGCCTTGCAAGAGTCATGTCGCGACCAGGTTATTCCAAATCCATTCACCTTACTCTCGGCTTGAAGAAATCTGAGTATGAGAAAAGTCTCATTGGGGGGCCCACAAGGTGCTCGCTAAAATTCCTCAAAGAACTTTTCAGTGATGAAAGCCTCCGAAAATTGCCAGTTAGGAATGTTTTTAACGTGAAAGCCCTAGCACTTGGTCTCATCTCTGAAATCCTTTTCTTCATCGGGGGGAGAGCTTCTCATTGGCAGTTTGTGATATTCTGGCGGAGCTAGAAGCGGGCCGATCCATGATGCATTTAGTGCTTGCCGAGCTGTATCGATGCCTTGATTCCTTTGCTTTCGGTAAGGTGGAGGGCCTTCAGGGATGCCCCTTGTTGTTTCAGGTCTGGTTGGATGAGCATTTTGCTATTTTGGGGCCCATGCCCCACTTTTACATTGCCCGAGGCGAGGTGGTCTAATGTTTTCTAGGTCGATACCACCTGCTCCCCCAGGGCGATATGTCAGCTCTGAAACTTTGGTTGATCGATGCCGACCTAATATGGAGGCTCCCATGGCTGCATCGGACCTTCCCGATAATTCATAGTAGAGATCACGAGGGCATCACCCTCCTTGGATTGACGAGCAGCACCTTTTATTTCCCATTCCGAGTGTTGCGTAAGTTCGACTGCCCTCAGTAGGTGCCTTGTGAGGCCAGACCCCCTTTATGTAATTTGATCTTTTCTAGGGGATCCTCTGGGGACATAGATCGGATTGCTGCTCTTTGGGAGATGCGTTAGTTGACACTGATGTGTGATTTTGAGCAGGGAGACTCTGTTAGAACTTCTCCTGAGTACGAGGCCTGGCTGTTGACTGAGCGGCATGTCGCTGATGGCCCGGATTTGTCAGAGATCATTGATACTGGAGACCCCTGGCTAAAGAAAGAGACGGTGCTCCAAACCCGTATCGAGCTATTGGTGGATGAGAAGAGGGTCCTGCAAGAACTTTTGGTATGTGAGAGGGTTAGAGCAGACACAGCGGAGAGCAAGGTTCTCCGTTTGAAGGGATCACTGAGCGTTGCTTTTGGCGCCGCCGACTCTTCTCGGAAGAGGTTCAAGAGCCTGCATGGTGTTAGCTGACTGAGAGGAATGTCCGAGAGGATGACCTTTATGCTAAGATTAGCGCTTTGAAGCGCGAGCTGGGCCGTTAACTCCTTCCTACACACAGAACTTTTTTGCACAGATCATATACACAGAAAATGGGCGTAGAAAACTCCTTTACAGATACACACATTTTTGGTATACATATTTTCTTTATGTTTTTGTTGTTTTTTTCTTTATACTTGTAAAAAGGAAAACACGTTAGTCATCACACCGACTATTTTTTGGGATGTGGTGTAAGTGATGCAAAAGGCAGTTATATACATCTATACAAATCTATTTTTGGTTTATGTATTATCTTCTTTTTTTTTGTGCCTTAATCATTGGGTGATACTTTGGGAAACCCTGGGTCTACTTTTGAGCATGGTCGAACCCTTTCTTTGGAGTCGGACTTGGGTGAGTTTTCGAATTTTGCCAAGGCCAAAATATTGATCCCTTTAGATTGAGTCAAATATTTCTCCTTGCCTCGGGTCATACGTTTGATGGTACGGGTTTCACAAAGACAATTCTGGTCAGGACCCGATTTGAACTAGCATAAACGGCCCCAAAAAAGGGGGGCAGGGGGAGTAACCAAGGAGGCTCTTCAAACATCAATAATTTCTATCAATCCAAACTTTTCTTTTTTTATCAAATTTTCTTTATTTATCTCCCTCTCTTACCCGTGGCGCCCTTTCAAGTTTTCACCACGTCCATGGGTTCAGCTTTCTTACCCCAAGCGCCCTTTCGGGTTTTCACCTAGTCCACACAAACTCACTATTTTTACCCGTAGCGCCCTTTCAGGTTTTCACCACGTTCATCTTGCTTTGAGCTTGTATTTTTATTTTATTTTATTTTATTTTATTTTATTCACTTCCTTTTCTCAACAGCCACGACATAGACGTTGATTCCATCATAGTCGGCTGGATGGGGTTCTGGTGTCGTCTCACAACTCGGCTTGTGTTGACTTAACAGATATTATGACTACTTGTAAACCTAAAAGAGGGCTTTCTTTAGGGTGTAGCTTGGCCATGGGTCAGGTTAGGATTTGAAGGTATGCTAGGCTAAAAAATGTTTCTTTGATACGGCTTTAGTTTTCTCAACATACTTTCTTCCTTGGGGATCTTACTGTACATGCCCCATGATTCTTCTATTTTTTTGTTTTGTTTTTTTTTTTTTTTTTTTTTTTTTCATTTCAAGCAATCTCTTTTGAGGTTTTGCTTTTTCAATTTTTTTTAGGTTTGATAGTAACCTTACACACATGCATCTTTTCTCTCTTTTTTTTTTGGAAGGGGTTTATTAAAAGAAAGGCCCAGGCTCAAATGGGGTAGCAAAGGATATCATCATTTTTAGGAATGCTTTTGGGCTACTATGCTTGGAATGATGGCCTCTTTTGGGTGGTTCTTAAGCAGTCACGTATCTGTTTCACCAGCACTTACCTTGTCGTGATGGACTAAGAGTAGAACCGTCGGATGTATCCAGCATTGATGGGCTCAGGAAGATGATCTCCGTCTGTGGTGGCGAGGCGAATGGTGTATCCCGACAGCACTTCTTGAATGACGTATGGTCCTTCCTAGTTCAGTTTAAACTTTCCTCTCGGATCGGCATGGAGGGATGGGAAGATCTTCTTCAGCACAGTGTCTCTTACCTTTGATCTCGACCGCGGACACGTTTGTTGTAAGTGCGTGTGATTCGCCCCTGGTAAACTTGAGTGTGACACAAGGCTAGGAGTATCTTTTCGTCCAGTAAGTTCAACTGATCAAAGCATGATCTCTCTTTCTCTGCTTCGGGTAAGCCTAATTCCATGAGGATTCGGAGCGAGGGTACTTCAACTTCTTTCGGGAGGACGGCCTCGGTTCCATACACAAGGGAGAATGGTGTTGCCCCTGTAGTGGTACAGATCGACGTTCGGTAGGCCCACAAAGCAAATGGCAGCATTTCGCTCCAATCTCGATAAGTGATGACCATTTTTTCAACGATGCGGACGACTGTCTTGTTCGCAGCTTCCACGGCTCCATTAGTTTGAGGCCGATAAGGGGATGAGCGATGGTGCTTGATCTTGTATTGCTCACAGAAGTCTCGGATACGCTTATTCATAAAGTTTGTACCATTGTCTGTGATGATATCTTTGGGTACTCCAAATCGGCACACAATATTGTTCTTGAGAAACTTCTCAACGTGATTGGCCGTGATGTTGGCATATGACGCCGCTTCTAGCCACTTAGTGAAGTATTCAATGGCGACGAGGATGAATCGATGTTCATTTAATGCTTTCGGGTTAATCATTCTAACAACGTATTCTTGCTGCTGAATTTTTTTGGTGAAGATCAATGGCTGGAGCGTGTATCAGACTAGAGTGTTCTATACACTCATAGCATTTTTGAACATGTTTACAGCAATCTGATTCCATAGTGGTCCAGAAGTATCCTTGCTATAGAATTTTTTTGGTGAGCATGTGACCGCTGACGTGGGCTCCGCATACTCCCTCATGGATTTCTTTCATAATATTGACCGCTTCACTTTCAATAAGGCACCTGAGTAAGATGTTATTGTATGATTGCTTGTAGAGGCATTCCCCGCAAATGACGTAACCTGCCGCTAAACATTGAATGGTTCGTCGATCTGTCTTGGATGTACCCTCTGGGAAAGTTAGGGTCTCGAGGAAATTCTTGATATCTGAGAACCAAGGTGGCTCATCATCAAGCTTTATAGGTTCCTCAATGTGAAGCTAGAAGGCTAGCTCATTCCTCTGCTCGATCCTGATCGGCTTCATCTCAACACCATAGGGGATTTCAATCATTGACGCCAAAGTTGCTAATGCGTCGGCAAAGCGATTCCTTATCCGGAGGACGTATGACAAAGTCACATCTTGAAAGCAAGTTATCAGTCCTCGAGGTGTTTATGATAGGGGATCAGTTTCTCATCTTTCGTCTTCTAGTCACCACGTCTGGCATATGATTAACTGTGAATCGCCAAATACTCGAAGGTGAGTTATATTCAGATCGAGAGCCACCTGCAGACCAGCAGTGCAAGCTTCATACTCAGCCATATTGTTAGTGCAAGGGAAGTTGAGCTTGATAGAGACCGGTCCATGGGATCCTTTCGGCGAAATCAGAATGGCGCCAACTCCTTAGCCCTCGACATTTGCTGCCCTGTCAAAGTGCATTACCCATGATTCCTCTGCTTCTTCTATATCGTCTTCCATCATGAACAAGATGTCCTCATCAGGGAAATCAGTCCTCAAAGGCTCATAATCAGGTAAAGGATTGTCGACAAGATGATCAGCAAGCGCATGTCCCTTGATTGACTTCTGAGTGACGTACGTAATGTCAAATTCAGATAATAAGAGTTGCCATTGTGCAGTTCGTCCAGTGAGAGCAGGCTTTTCAAATAGGTATTTTAATGGGTCCATTCGGGCCAAGAGCAGAACCGCCTGAGATAGCAAATAGTGGCAGAGCCTTTGAGTAGTCCATACAAGAGCTAGGCATGCTTTCTCCAAATGAGAATTGCGCGTCTCATAATCAGTAAACTTCTTGCTTAGATAGTAAATGGCCTGCTCTCTTCTTCCCATTTCATCGTGCTGCCTCAAGACACATCCCATCGAAACTTCCGTCATGGAGAGATACATCAAGGGTGGTCTCCCTGGCTCAGGTGGTAACAAAACAGGTGGATTAAGGAGGTAGCTTTTGATTTTTTTGAACGCTGCCTGACAATCGTCGTTCCATTCAACGGGCGAATTCTTCCTTAGTAACTTGAAATCGGCGTGCAGATTGGAGTTACCTGTGCAATGAACCGGCTGATATACTATATTTTACCCAGAAACCCTCTAACCTCTTTCTCGATAGACGACAGCGGCATTTTAGTGATGGCTTTGACTTTGATTAGGTCGACCTCGATCCCCCTCCTGCTGACGATGAACCTTAGCAGTTTCCCTGACATAGCACCAAATGCGCACTTCTATGGATTCAGATGTAGTCGATACTTCCTTAGTTTTTCAAACAGCTTCTGAAGGTTTACCAGATGGTCGCTTCACTCTGGTGGCTTGGCTATCATGTCGTCGACATACACTTCAATCTCTCGGTGCATCATGTCATGAAATAGTGCAGTCATAGCTCTCTGATATGTTGCACCGGCATTCTTCAACCCGAATGGCATGACTCGATAACAAAAGGTTCCCCAGGGGGTAATGAACACTGTCTTCTCACGATCAACCTCTGCCATTTTGATCTAATTGTATCCTGAGAATCCATCCATAAAAGAAAGCATCCCATGCTTAGCTGTGTTATCAACTAAGATGTCGATGTGTGGTAATGGGAAATCATCCTTTGGGCTCGCTTTATTTAAATTGCAGAAATTGATATACATGCGAACCTTTCCATCCTTCTTTGGCACAGGTACGATATTGGCTAGCCTTTGCGGGTATTTGGATACCATGAGAAACTCTGCATCATACTGCTTGATGACCTCATCTTTGACTTTCAGCATCCATTCGGGTCGAGAGCGTCTCGACCGACCTTGGCGGCTTCATATCAAGGTAGAGGGGCAACTCATGCTCGACCAAATCAGTATCCAGACCAGGCATGTCCTCATACAACCAGGCAAAAATGTCTTGGTATGACCGAAGGAAGTCAATCATGCTTTTTCTTTCTGTTCCGATTTTGGTTTTCCTGGGAACCTCCTCAGTTCCTAGATTGACGTCTTCGATCTCTTCGATAATGGGGGTAGGGCCATACTCAAAGTCGGCAAATCGGTCAAGGAGTTCATTGGGGAGCTCCTCGAAGGGGACATCCTCGTCCAGACTCGTGATCCCTACCTCTTTTTATATTTCTACAGGGAAGGGGTCGATTTCACGTGGGATGGGTATTTTGATTAAGTCATCCTTTTGTGGGACATTTTCTAGAATTTTAAATGATAATATTTTTAGACTTTGGATTTTTTCAATGTTTTTAGGATTTTATATTTTTTCCATGTTTTTGAGATTTTTGTTTTCTTCGGAGACGGGCCCTTGGCAAGGTGGGTTTCTATATACACAAGGTATTGTTCGCCAAGGGCTTCTCTCACTTTTTATAGGTTTTTTTTTTTTGGGAACGGGTGCCAAATGTTAGGCCACTCCCCGCTTCTAGGGTTTGGGGCGAAGATGCCCAGTTGCGTACCTGAGGGGCCGCTTCTTTACCTGTTGGGATGAAGGGTGCTGACTGATATGGCTCATTGGAATCATCCTCCATCATATTGATCCCCATTTCGTCTGAGATCATGTCCTCAAACGATAACTCGGTTTTGTGGTGATTAACCACAGGAGGGGTTTGTTCAAGTACCGGTCATCGTTCCTCAAAAAGGGACAATGCAGCCAAATCTATCTCCAAGCTGGGAAGGGAGATCTAGGGATTGCTAGGATGGACTGAGGCTATGGGTTTGTGTGGGGCCAAATGGGTTGCCCCATTTCAATCGATCTTTACGACCCCTGCACTAACAAAAGAATCCCTGATGTACGGCCTAGGGCGAGGTTTCTCTTCTATGTTGATTCCTCGAGCTCTTGCAGCTGCGGCGACCCTGGCTTTCTCTTTGGCCTCTTAGACCTCTTGCTTTGTGGGCTTGTATCCTAGCCCGAATCTTACTTTCTGTCCCTTAGCCACAACTAGCTCTCTTCTATCTTATAATTTGGGTCCCAGACCCCTTCCCTTCTGATAGCCCCACTTTTGGAGCATTGCCACTACCGCTACCATACCGCCTCCCATTTTAGACATGATGCCCTCAATGGGTTCTGGGAGTATAGCTAACACCTCATACTCAAAACTGTGGAGGTCGACGTCCTCAGCGGTGTGTGGTACATCCAGCATATTTAATTTTTCAACGCTATTAGCGGCCTTTTCTTTCTCACTGTACCCCTCTCCAATGATTGTGATAATCTTATGCCCAGATGTAAATTTGAGTTTCTGGTGCAATGTGGAAGGTATGGCTCCGACTTCATGTAGCCACGGACGCCCCAATAACAGATTAAATGAGGATTTGATATCCATGACTTGAAACAAGATGGAAAAGGTCATTGGCCCTATCAATAGCTTAAGCTCAACTTCTCCCATTATTTCTCTCTTGGTATTGTCAAACCCTCTAGCGCTGGTTTTGGTGGGCCTTAACATGCACGGATCAACCCCGATCTTGGTGGCGGTTCTTAACAGGTATATATTCAATGCAGACCCATTATCAATTAGTACCAAGGGGATAATCATATTTCCGGACTCAACGGTTATATTCAAAGATTTTGAGTGACTACCTCCTTCCTCAGGTAAATCAGAATCAGAAAATGAAATGGCATTTGGAGCCATCACTTGACCAATTATCTGCCTGACTTCATTTGGGCTAACTTGGAGTGATACATGCGCATTTTTTAATGCCCCCATTAATGCTTAAAAATAGAGTGGGGACATCATCAACAGATCCCATACAGTGATATGGGCAGGCATTCTTCTCAGCTGAGTCTCTAGTATATGTTCTCGACTCATCTTCTCGAAGGGGTTCACCGTGCCATCTTTCTTTCCTTCAGGTTGGGCCTGTGCTGTAGCTCATGCTTCTGGCTGCTTTGATATCCTCCCTGACCTAATAACAAAATCTACTGCCCCTTCTCTGTTGTTGCTGTCGGCATTGACATCTGTTTGTTCGTAGCTTAGTGGGACCTGATGAGGATCATATGTGGGTCCTGAGAGCTTGAAAGGTATGGCTGCCGGTACTTGAGGCACTTGTACTATCAGCTCAGGAGGTGTGGGCAATACTTGATTCACCTCGGTGGCAGTGGGTTGGGTGGAAAGATTGGGCCAAATGGGGGTGGTGAAGCTTGAGGGTGGTGGCATTGGAGGGAAGGAGGTAAAAGTAGGCCATTGATAGTTGGTGGGTGCTGGCGACAGATGGGGGGTCTAATGGGCCGTTAGGTAATTGATCGGGGTGGTAGAGTTTGCCAATGGCTGAACTGGGGGTGATGGGGTGGGCGCAGGCCATTGATAATTGATGGGTGTGGGCGGTGGATTGGGGGCCTGGTGGCTTAAAGGGTAATCGGGGGGGGTTGTGGTGTATGAGGGGAGTTGAAATGGGTGGTAGAATGTTGATGGTGGCGGTCTGGTCGGATTGGGGGCATGGGGGTTTATACGGTAATTGATGGGGGTTGTGGTGTATGGTTGGTATGCATTGATATTTACATAATTGACGGGTGTGGTGGATGGAAAGTATGCTCGGAGATCCAAAGGTTCAAATTGTGGGGTTGGGTTGGGGAAATATTCAGACAAATTTAGGGGTTCAATTACCCCAACATTCCTTCCTTCATCATTCCTCGGCCATGGTGCCACATAATTCTCCCGATCACTGATATAATTGGATGGGTCAAATTCAAACTCCTCCTCATCTTCTATCGTTCCGATGGTGGGTCTGGGACCTACTCCTCCGGTAGGATATGGGGGTAGTGGCACTTGGTGAATATTAGCATGCTGAGAAGGTGCAGGGGGAATGATTTTCCCGGCATCGATCAAATCCTAGATGGCTTGCTTCAATGGGAAGCAGCGATCAGTAGGGTGACTCGAACCCTGATGAAAATTATAGTGGGTATTTGGGTCATAGTTCTTTGGGATCGGGTGAGGAGGTTGCGGTTGGCGGATAGCCACTAATCCCTTTTCTACTAACAGGGGCAAAAGTACACTCAAAGATTGCCCCAGTGGTGTGAAGACTTGGTCGTAGCGGGCTCTCCTCTGTTCCGGGGTCATTTGCATTCCTTGCCCATTCCCCATTCTTTGCATCTGCTCAGGCCTAACAGGTGTTGGTGGGGCTGCCTGAAATTGAAATGGGGTAATATTATTATTGGGCCTGGTATTGACTATGTTCTAGACATCACCCCCTATTCTCTTCTCATTCCTTTGCTCTGAAAATCTTCTAACCACCCTGGGTCTACTTGGCGTATTCTTATTCAGACGCCCCTCCCTGATGGCATCCTCGCATCGGTTAGCATTTCTCACTAGATCAACAAAGCTAGTTTGCTATTGATATACCAAAAAGTCTAAAATCACCGATAGAGTATTCTTTGAAATCATCTCTATCTGTTCGTCATCAGGTATTCTATTCCTGACCTGGGCTACCAATGCTCTCCATCGCCCTAAGTAGTCACTGAAGGTCTCATTCTGGTTCTGCTTTAAACGGGCCAAGTCGGACTTACGCGGCTCTATGTCTTGTAGACATACTGTTCTTGAAAAAGATGCGTCAAGTCCCTCCACATTTTCGTCATAGACGGTTCTAAAGATGTGAACCATCTTAAAGCCGGCCCGGTCAGACTCTTTTGAAAGACTTTTATTAGCAGTCTTTCGTCCTCCCCGTATTGGCACATGTCCCCACAGTAGGACTTCAGATGCGCAATAGGATTGCCAGTGCCATTATATTTGTCGAAGGCTGGCATTTTAAATTTGGGGGGCAGGGGGACCTCAGCGAACAGACATAAGTCTGTGAAGTCTGTGGCATAGATTTCAGCACCACCCATTTTCATCAGCTGCTTTTGTATTTTGTCTAACTATTCTTTCAGCTGTTTAGACTCTTTTGATATAGGGGTCGCTTTCTCGGCCGTCAGTTGAACTTCACTCTGGGCCACCAGGGGATGGGCAATTATGGGAGGAGGGTTGAGGCTGGTCAAAGCCCCAGCATAGGCCCCGCTATTCCTAATCTCATCCTCTTCATACTGCTGGTCGGCATAGTGTGCAGCGAGGGCGGGATTCTCCTGTTGTTGTTGCATGGGTTGGATGGGAATGACATGAGTGGGGGTTGGGTGAGCCCATTGGGGGTGAGGAAAGGTTTGTTGGGTGATGGAAATTTGATTTTGAAGTGGGGCCTGATAGGGCCATTGGGTATAGGGGAAGGTTTGGAGATGGCCTTGGGGTGTGGGACCATGGGAGAATTGAGTTTGAGGTATGGCATGGGTTTGACCCGGCTGTGAAGGTTGGGTTAAATGTTGAGGGTATTGTGGAAGGTATGAGTGTGGGGTTTGGGTTTGGGCCATGAACCCTTGGCCATTTTGGGCCACAGGCCATTGATAAGTTTGGGCCATGGACACTTGGTGGGTGTGGGCCAGTGGGCCTAGGTAGGTATGAGCCAAGGGCCCTTGAGGGGTTTGGCCAATGGGCCTTTGATGGGACTGGCCCATGGGCCTTTATGGGTCTAGCCCAATGGGCCTTGATGGGTCTGGGTCATGGGCCCTTGATGGGTCTGGCCCAATGGGCCTTGATGGCTCTAGGTCATGGGCCCTTTGTGGGTCTAGCCTAGTGGGCCTTGATGGGCCATGGGCCCTTGGTGGGTCTGGGCCATGGGCCCTGGGTAGGTTTGGGTAGTGCAGTATTGGGTCATGGACCCCTGGGATATGTGAGAAATGGGGGTTTGGGCCAATGGGCCTTGGGGACAGTGGGTAATGGGGTTTGGGTGGTTTGGATTATGAGGGGTTGATGGGGGAGTGAAGCATGGATGTTTGCTAAGGTATAGGATGGGTTCATGGGTGTGGGGTGTGGATGATAGGAGGTGTTTTGGGAAGCCTTCCATAAGGAGTAGGCTTGGAACATCTCCATCATGGTCATGGAAGGAGGATGGGATGTGGATGGTGGGTTCAAGGGATGATTGGGTATGGGTGGGATGGATGTGGAGGATAAATTGGGCATGGCCTCGGTGAAATTGGGCATGACCCGAGTAGGTGGGGGGATTGGTGGGGGATTGGATAGGGCAGAAGTGGTGTATGTGAATGTGGGTGGATCGGGTCTATAGGGGGAAGAATGGAAGCGGGGTATGGATGTGGATTGGGAAAATGGGTTTGGCATGGAAGTGGATGGACTATGGGGTGGGTTTAGCATGGGTATGGGATGGAAAATGGGCATTGTTTGGGCAAAAGATGGGGAGTTGGGGATTGGATTTTAGATATTTTGGAGGGTATCGGTTGGGAAAATGGGGGTGCCAAATGGGCTGGTAACGGTGAAGGGGGGTTGGGTGAGGGGGATGGTGGAAAAAACTTCCCCCGAATGGGAGTGGGTTGGAGAATGTGGCGGGGATGAGTCGGGATCAGCGTAAGTCGGGTCCACTACCCACGACATTCTTTAGGAGTGGGTCGGGCAAGGGTGCCTTGGATAAGACCCAAAAATCTTCCTCCTTCTTTCCCTACGGGTCGGCGGAGGATAAGATGATGTCATCATGTCGGCACCACAAACTATATATTTTTTGAGTTTTGATTATATATATTTTTTAAATTTTATGAAAAAAAAAAATTGAAAAACAAAGGTTCCGAGGCCTTGGAATTCCCTTTTCGGGTGGCTCTCGTACCTTAATTCAAGACTCGCGGCGACAGTTTCGATGCACTTCGGAAGAATCGAAGGAGAACCTTCGATCTATGAAGGCACGACAATCGAGGCAAACAACTCGATCCCCCGAAATAAGCTAAAAAGAAGTTGCTTTCTCTTGACCGGCGGGGGCGTATTGAGTGTCGGAGATGGCGGGGCCGAAACAAGGCACTAAGCACATTGATCGAGAAACTCGGGAGGTGGAAAGGGCCAAGCATTTAGGCTGGGGCTGTGCAGACAGACCTGGCGCAACTAATATTTGCGCCTAGGTTGCAGGGGAGCCTTTTTACACTGGCGCAACTATTAGTTGCGCCAAGGTAAAAAAATGAACTTTAAGGCTGGCGCAACTATTAGTTGCGCCAGTTATAATTTCCAGGTTTTTGGGCTGGCGCAACTAATACATGCGCCAGGCAAAATCTGCTTCTCTAGAATGTTTGACAGCAGCCACCAACACCCGAAATGAGTCTCTTTTTAGGTTTTTTATGGAAGCTAGGCTTCCGAGAACTGAGCTATTTTTCCTTGGTGATCGATTCTCTCCTCACCGCACTTAAAAGGTTTGAGTCCGGTATAACTCGCTAGCGCGCTCCCCAAGGATTTTAAGCTTTGGAATGGGAACCCACCCAATATACCTCCGGCGCAAGCGCCTTCTCAGATACTAGGTGGGCTGGGACTTTTCTGGATCATCACCACTAGGGGCTACCGCCATACTAAGACCCGGTTTTTATGTGTTTGTCTAATCCCAACCCCTTTGAAAATCTAACCCGCAAAACAAATTAATTAAGCTCCCTAACTTGGTTCAATTTTAATTTTTTCAAAGCTTTTTTCTTTTGTTTTAGAAGTTTTCTTTAGTTCAAAGACCGGGGGTGATTATCCCGTGCCGCCACTACGAGCTGGCATCCACTGGCGAAATATGAGTGCTCAAGTAGGCCCGCCAATCGGCTAAGGCACTTTAAATGACAGAAATTTAAAGGAATTGAAAGACAAAGCTCAAGTAGGCCCGCCAATCGGCTAAGGCATTAAAATAATGGAAAAGTAAGGAAAATAAAGACTATGCGCAAGTAGGCCCTCCAATCGGCTAAGGCTCGTAAATGACGTAAAAGTAGGGGTAAGTAAAATGACTTAATCGGAAGGGTGAGTAAAAAAAACAGCAAAAATACACTAAAAAAACCGCAATAATATGTTAGAAAAAAAAGGCCTAGTTCAAGGGGAAGCTCTACTAGCTAATCCCTAGCAGAGTCGCCATCTGTGCAACTGTGGGAATCGAGACAATCCCGTCACGACAATGCGCTCTCTATCGAAAAATATGACTATGAATCCGGTCCACACCAAAGGCTCTTGGGTAAGGGCTTCGGTAATCGATCGGGAAGGTGTTAGGCACCCGATCAACCCGCTTAACGCGGTCTCTACTTATGGTCAAAAATAAAATGATGTAAAAGAAAAGGAAATGGTTCCCTCTTGCCCAAATGGGCCTCCAATCCTATTTGTGCCCCTCCGTTCCTACCAAAAATTCGGTGGCGTAACGGCACAAATGAAAGGGTAGGGAATGCCAAAAAGAGATAGGAGAAGAAAGGAGAGAGTCGGAGCCCTCGGGCCCTTGTAGCACCGTAGGATAACCTTGCATGGCTTGCTTTGATGAGCTCTTGAAGGCTTTGTATGATGAAAAGTGGGGTTCTAACCTCTAAGGTTTGCTAACTAAGAGGTAGAGAGGAAAGGTGAATGGATAGCATATACCTAAACTAAGGGATTTAAGGTGAAAAATATCACTCAAAGGAGGTTTTTAAATTCTAAAATTTGTATGGAAAGTGTGCACCAAAGGGAGAAAGATCTTCTTACTTTAAGCTCTTTCTCTCTTAGGCCAAAATTTTTAACCCCTAAACCAAGGGGTGGGGGGCTCTATTTATAGGAAAAGGGTGGGTTAGGAGGCCACTTAAGAGCTAAATGAGTTTAGCAATTAGGTAATCTCACATCTAAGGATTCCTAGTGTTTTTGGAGCCTTGAAATGTGTGAGAAGGTCCTCCAATGGTGGATGATGGGGTGAGGCTTAAGCTACTTAAAAGGATGCAAATAGGCTTCAAAAGGGTGCAACAGAACTAGCAAAACACACCCCAAAGGTTAAGGTGGTCAACAAGTCAAACCCTAATCATGATTTTAGGGGCAAATTCCAACAGTCACTGTTCATATGTCCGGTGCAATTATTAGTTACGCCAGGACACCGTAAAATAGTGCAGAACAGTGCCTGGAAGTTAGCTCGCGGGGTGGGGGCCACCTTTAACCTTGGCACAACTATTAGTTGTGCCCGGCTTAAAGTCTAAGAGAATTGGTCTGCCGCAACTATTAGTTGCGCCAGGCCATTTCTGGAGAGAAATAGCCTGGCGCGACTAATAGTCCCGCCAAATCACTACGGGGGGCCACTTGAAATTACCTCCCTACCCTCCGGGTTCAGACTGCCATATCTTTCGATATATTCCTCTGATTGGGGCGATTCTTGGACCATTGGAAAGTTGATGATCTCTACTTTTCAATGGTATAAGATTTGATATTATTAGAAGACCTCAGCTAGTCCTGGTGCACCATTCTTTATCCATTACTCGGGAAGGTCAGGTTTAGGGTTTGGAATGTGTTCTAAGGGTTGGGACTAGTTTCTAAAGGTTCGGGATAGGTTTCTAAGGGATCTAGGGTGATTCCTAAGGGTTTGGGGTGATTTCTTAAGGTTCCATACATGCCATAAAATGCTCGAAAATGTGCCTCTCCGAGATATGTTTCGATCAGGCCTTGGGCCAAATTTGGGTGTCTACACAATCCATCTTAGTAGAAGCTCAAAATATCAAAATAAAAATAGTTATAATTTAAAGTAAAATACCTTTAGAACACTGTATCAAATGAATGTTTAAAACTATATGATTGATCTGAACTGCAAAATATTTTAGACTATGGTTTTAAAATTATATAACCAGTGAGCTTTAGGGCCATATTTCCTCTTTTCTTTTGAGAGAGACTGTTTTTATTCATGCCATAAAATTTCTTGAACTTCACTACTATTGTTGTAAAATTTCATATTGCTAAAATTAGAATCAAGATATTATAAAAATATGATTATTTATTTATTTAGTAAATATATCAAAGCTATAAGACTTTCATATTAGTAAATCGTGAAAATGACCAAAGGCCATCTTTTATTAAACCAGAGCCAATAAGCCCAAAATTTTTTACCTTTTGAACCCATATTAGAAGCTTAAACTCAGAATTTCTTTGTACCATGATTATATAAACCTTTGACCATATGTACTGCCCAAAACTTTCTATCCTTAAACCCTTACAATTTCTGAGAGTTTAGAATATAAAAGAAGGGGAGAAGAGGGAGTGAAAGGAGTATGCACTAAACAGATAAAGGATCCGCTCCGCTGAAAGAAGGGTACAACTGAGAAGAAATATAATTATATGAAAATATGAGAAAAGAAAATGGAAAATCGCAAAAGATGATTTCAGAAGAAAAAAAAAAAAGCAAAAAGCTTCTAAATTGGAAAAAAATAGACTAGAATTTACAATAGAAAATAAAAATGGAAAGAAATTATCCAACTTTTTGGATACTTACTGAAGCTGAAAAATAGAAGAAGATAGAGAAGGAAGAGTTAAATTCTCATAAATAAATTTTGAATCCTCTTTACCTTTTTTCTTTGAAACCTTTTAAATCTAAAGCCCCATTACAAGCCGAAAGAAAGACCTTTGTGATTTACGATTTACAAAAATATGAGTCTAGTAGATATATATAAATTAGATATTATAAATAAATAAAGAAGTTATATGAACAAAATTGATTATTCTTTCTATGAGATTTATTAATCAAATGTCCTATGAAATTCATGCATACATAATATTGTGAGAACCCAAAATTTTAATTATTTTTTAGAGTATGCCAAAAAGTGAGAGTTTGAATAAAAATATTGTCTAAAAACTGTAGTTTCAAAAAATCTATGATGAATAAACTTTTCACTGATATACACACACTGCATGTGATACTGAATTGAAATTATTGAGTTCTGATAGAGGATAATTACGATGATGGAAAGTTAAGGATAAAATATTTAAATTTTTTTCAATATGAACATATAATGAATGACTGAATATTTATATTTTGAATTTTAGTTTTGCAATATAGTGAAAAATCTAAAAATATTTTAAAGTTTGTAGGTAACTTTTTTTTAAAACCTTCAGGAGACTACAACTCCTCCACTAGGGATCACCTAGGGGTTTAAAGGCTTGTTGCATCTACTAAATGCAATCGTGCTCTCTACGAAAGTAGCATTTAAATTTTTAGTTTGGGATATTTTATTTTTCCCTGTTTTCTAGGGACTAGAAAAACTTAAGTTTGAGGGTGTGATCATTCACATAATTTATCATTTTATCACCCTTAACTTAGTGACGCTAGGACTTAGTTTGATACTAATGAGATACTGATATACAGATATTAAAGATAAGCAGTATAAGAGAGCCCTAATGATAATTTTTATTAAAATAAACTTAAATAGTAGTAAGAATGACGATTAAGCGTAAAGACAATTTGTCGCCTACTGAAGATAGAAAATCGTAATTTATAATTACGCGCTACTGCTGAAGTAAAAAGAATAAAAAAAAAGAAATAAGAAATCGTGATCTAACGATTATTTAAGAAGATGATTCTTCAGAAGCGACAAAAGAGTAAAGATGATGTAAGAAGAAAAGCGATTGTTTGAATAGGAAATAAGTTCAGTATAAAAGCCAAAGAATATAAAATCATGATTTATGATTTTTCAGAAAAGAGAAGAATAGATAATCATTATCTACGATTATCTAAAAATAGGCTTCCCTATATACTGATGTTGCTGCTGACCATGTGAGAATCGCCACCATAAACAAAATTAAAAGATCTCTATAATTAGAAGTCTGGTGAAGCACGGATTTGAGAAGATTGATGAAGAAGTATCTTGAAGGACTTTGCTGCTGCTAAATAAAAAACATTCCAGAAGCGCATCAAACTAATGAAAGAAGGAAAATAAAAAATTAGAAGAAGAACTGTATTAGGATAGTTTTTATTTCTTTTATTAGAATTAGAAGTCTTGTAAACTGACTCCTTATGATCTATAAATAAGAGAGCCAGGTCTAGGAATAAAGGATCGAAGAATTCAGTATCAATTGACGCCTGAGGTTAAATTTTCTTCTGATCAAAGTAGTGTAACATAGTTAGAATAGATTAGATATCCAAGGTTTCTCAAGAGCAATTGATGCATGCAATTGAGTGTTGAAGATTAGTGTAGATATCTGTAGTTTCTTAGAAAGAATTGACAACTCCGGCTAAGGGGTGAAGGATATATTTTTACTTTGCTTTCTAGTTTAGAATTTTTTGCTTTGTAAACATCTCCAAGTTTTGATTTGAATTGACGTCTCTAGTTAGAATTTACAGATTAGTTTAACGGTTTTTTATTTTCCATTTTTAATTTTCTAAAGTTTGATTGACACCCAGATTTTAAGAAGTTATTGATTAGATTAAATCTGTATCGATAGGATAGTATAATGGCATTGTTTAAATTTATAAATATTCGATAACTAAAGATTGGGATTGACAACCTCAATCTGAAGAAGGAGGATTTAGATTTATTTTATGCACTTAGTTTAATAAAAATTCTTTTATTCATATTTCTCTAATAGATTAGATCTGTAAGGATAAATAAAAGTTTTTAAGATAAGAATTTAATTAAGAGATATAGATAAGAGATAAGAGATAAATAAACTTCCTCATGAGAACGATCTTATGCTAGTACTATAATTTCCACCGTGAGCTTACAATAGGTTAAGATTAATATAAGATTCAAAAAGAAGCAAGTCAAGTTTTTGGCGCTGCTGCTAGGGAAGCGGAATTTATCTATTATTTCTATTTTTATCTACTATTTTTATTCTTTTAAAAACTAATATTTATCCTTCTCTTTTTATAGTTCTTTATATTTTTATTTTCTTTTATCACTTCTTAAGCTTTTGCAGGAATATTCGGAGTTACGGATCAAGAATTTCAACTCTTCTGTTGGCCACAGAGACTAGAGACTCAGATTTGTTTCTCTCCCTGCCTTCTAGAATAAAAATCACATAAAAATCAAAACACAAAAATAATGTGACAGCCCGATTTTCCCCAAGGCATACAAACCTGTACAATAATTTTTTCTTCTTTCTTACGTCATAAACTCAGGAAAAACTAAACCATCGGATCACACTTCATAATTCGAATACAGAAATACTTGGTATTCCTATAAAAGTAGAGTCAAAGCGAAGATATATATAACAACAAAAAGATTTCTTCTATACTTAACCATCAAACCAAAAAGGGCTCAAGGAAAACCACCGATGATAGCCGAGCATCACCTAAACAGTGGCTTCCAAACACACTTACAAAACTTAATACTGTATTAAATCCCTGGACATACCAAATCCAATATCTAAAATACAAACCTCAACATGTCTAACCCAATACTCACCTAAGGTAATATTTCCCAAACAGGAGATCCTAAGCCTTTTCCCAAAGTCCGCTCCTAATCAACACCTGTACCTGTGACGTATAGTCGACGGATGAGCTACATCTAAGCTCAGTAGAGAAAACATTAATAACATGCTTATTATCACATCACACATATCTTATGACAAAATCGAATATGCTTTTCACATAAGGATTCACAATTTGAAGCATAATTGACTTGAGGTAAAAACTAATATCAAAAACGAATTTACAAAGTTTAACACATGCTTTCCAAAACACATTTCAAAACTTATCCTCATAAATAAAAAAGAACTTAAATTGATCACTTAAATAGTTCCTCGAGCATATATAGCATCGAGCCCCAATGGAATACCCACTATCGTCGTTCAATTGAATCCTTTGAATAAGTTACACAAGCCCCTTCGATGGAGGTGACTTGTCAGAATGAATATTACCGCAGAATGGTAATCAAAGAGCATATATCCCGCTGCATTGAGAGCACAATTTACCGTAAAATGGTAATCAAAGAGTATATATCCCGTTGCACAGGAAGCACAATTTGTACGGATATACCGCCGTGTCGGTTGGGTATCACTCATAACCTTAAATCAAAGTGTGAAAATAACATATAGTTTATCACTGCGAAAAGTGGTAATTTATAATTAGGTTTGAAGTTTTTTAAGCTTTCATGCACATTTATTTACATCTGCTTAATGTCACACACGCACATGATTGATATTACACAACACAAATCTGAGTGTACATACTCACACAAAATTTTATATTTGAACTCATGCTAAATACATGACAAGTAACACACCACACACATATTTTATCATATCATAAAATGCATGCTAATCATAATCAATGCACATGTTAAGGAGTTTTCCCAACCTTAAGCTCGAAGCCATTCAAAGCGACACCAAAGTTCTTATCGACAGCCTCCTGTTCTCAATCTACATTATACATATGATGATGTATCACTAACTAATTCTAATTACTATTAAATTTTGTGTATTTATATGCTTTCTCATAACTCAGGCGAAAATGGACAGTTTCGTGCTAACTTAGAATTTGATGTAACTTCCCCCTAAATTTTGACCTTAAAATATTTGGATTCATAAATTTTTCATTGAGAAAAGTTATAAATCTTGTTATCCTCTTTCTAACGCCTCAAGAATCGTGTTAATCGGAGTTCGGAGCAAAAGGTTATGCCCAAAATACCAAAGCAGTATTGCAAGCTCAATCAAAATTCGACCAATCGATTTTCAATTTCGACCGGTCGGTTTTTAAATTCGATCAGTCGATTTCCAAATCGACTGGTCGATTTCTCTAGAACCCAAATCGTAAACTCATTTTTTTGTGAAAATCAATCGGTCGTGCTACTTTCAATCGGTCAATTTTCCAAATCGACCGGTCGAAATCATTCTGATCGGTCTGTTTCGTATCTCGACAAAATCAGAATTTGAACTCACTTTACAATAAATTTTGACCCTTAAAACAGTTGATTCACTAATTGGGCAATTCACAAAGGTTGTATACCTTTCTGTTCTCTTTCCAACGCCTTAAGAATTGCAGTAATCAGATATTAAAGTAGAAAGTTATGGCTTAAATACTGAGGCGGTGTCAGTAAGCTCAGACAGATTCGACCAGTCAATTTCCAAATCAACCATTTCGTTTTTGACAGCTCGGGTTTGAACTTCAAAACCCATTTTTTCTCAAATTTCTATCCTTCTTCTAATTTCTGACCCAAATTTATAAACTAAACTAACACAATAAAAATTTACAAATTTACAAAGATTCTTACCTTCTAAATAGATCAATTCCTCGATCCACGAGCTCACGTCCAAGCTAGGGTTCGGAGCGAATTTTGTCGATCTAACCGGCGTTCAAATCAAAATGAAACCTACAATAACACTCCGCTCCAACACGCACTGCTCTTCCCTCTTCCTATCGCGTATATTGCGATCAAAATGGTTGGCTCCTTCTAGCTTCAACCCACACACTCAAAACCGATATCGGAATCCAACAGCTCATGGGTCATACAAATTTATACCAGGTTAATACCTTAAAGTCCAACGGATCGATCCGAGTTTCAGACGTCTACGGCGATCTCTTCAACTCCTCTTCTCTCTCTCTAAAAGCCAAAATCTCCAAAATTTGCAACTGGGTATAGCTTCCTAAAGGAAGCCTTTGCTTTTTATAACCAAAGGGATTAGTTCCCTTATAAAACATATAAACCCATTTTGGGCATTAACTTCATCCAAAGACTTAGTTTCCTTGTGAATCGGATACACCTAAGTAAGATATAAACCATTATACAAATAATCTCTTGGTTCGGTATAGGGCCTGCACACCCAACCCACCTATCTATCTGATCCGATGTTGAGCCGATACACTACACCTAGGTGTATACAAATCCATCTTAAGGCCCACATACTCTAAATCTGCCATTTTTCACCCAACACTTAAGCCAACCATAACTTACTTAAGTATCTTTATGGTATCAAATATGTGACCCATC
Source organism: Chloranthus sessilifolius (assembly GCA_021018995.1). NCBI lineage: Eukaryota > Viridiplantae > Streptophyta > Magnoliopsida > Chloranthales > Chloranthaceae > Chloranthus > Chloranthus sessilifolius. The sequence goes on from CM037595.1 coordinate 25,191,113, forward strand.
GGGCATGCACACCGAGGTGTACTATCCAAAGGTCAAAATTTTTGGGACATTACAGTTGGCCCATAAGGTCGGCCCAAATTAATCGGTCCAATCTCAACCGAGATGTTTTAAATTATTAATAAACCTTTATTAATAGTCCATTTTACTTGTAAGTTGCACACGAATACAAAGTGTCACCCCAAGCACGCTCGCTTAGTCAGTACGTGCAGGTTCAAAATTTAGGGATGTTACATTCTTCCCACATAAAATTTTTGTCCTCGAAAATTGACCTAAGTAACACTCGCATATCTTATCATAATTTCTACGCTCATCCTACATATGCATGATTCGGAACAACTAAATTCGGGAAACATAACACACACCCGTCATTTTTCAAAATTGTCTCAAATAGAACTTCATAAACATGTCTCTATATCAAGATAGTCCGCAGCTATCTCTCAACACTCCCCATCTAGGTTTCCTCATCAAGATTTAACGTCTTCTAGATTCAGGTTATCACAATCTCCTCACCTTAGAAATTTTCATCCTTGAAAATGCACTAAACTTCCCTTCATATGCACTCATTCCTCTCTTAGTCCACACATCGACCCATGTCACATTGATATCATCACACACGTATGGGCATGAAGACACACCCACAATCAACACACACACATCCATAGTCTAATCAGCCACTTCCACAATCAGCTTATCCACACAACCACCTACATGAAAAAAGGTAACTCTTCCTCCACACATTCACAACCTACCCGTAAATCCATTCCAAATTCACCGAAAAAGCTATACAAGGCATCCCATGTACAAAGTGTTCCATATTACACACCCATAAAACAATTGGAATACAAGAAGACTTCATATCAAATGCAATAGTTGGCCAAATGGGACCAGTTGGCCCCCAATGATATCAGCATAAAAATCTACATTTCTTCACGTCGGTCATCCACCTGTCAAAAGCTACTTAAATGAGCACGAAAATCCTCGATGTGACGATTATTCATTATAGTAATCATTTGTTAAATTCAAATAACACTCAACGAACGCTGCAATAAATTGGGATTATACACATTAAAGCCTCATAATTTAATGGAAATGTGCTACAAACATTGTTTGGAGATCGACCACACACTAATAAAATAATCCAGCAGTTGAACTTTACACTATGAATGTCCATCGCTCACTAACCGGACGGTTGCACACTCAAGAGTCGAAGGGATAGATCAATCATCTTGCACACAGGAAGTTACAAAGCATCACTTCCACCACTAAACGAAGTATCTCTATAAACCGTTGGTAAGGGCATATCCACAAGGAAGGATATATTAGCCTTGAGATTAAAACCATTAATCCAGAACTGTAACCATAAATAGGATTAACCATACCATCAATTAGTTACAAATTTACTATGAACTCATTAGCTCATCACTACAACGGCCATGCGTCATTTCCATAACCAAATTTGAATCGTTAATAGTAGGCCCCAGACTTCAAATACATAGGATATTGCTTAACCCAACTAACTATTACTATATATAAACTTGAAACCATGACTGCACCCATTATATTAACGCATCCTCAAAACTGAATACACGCTCACAACCATTAATTAGCATATTGAATACAACTATACAAGCAATATATCGCCAAGATTTTGCCCATGAACGAAAACTCAAGAAAATTTGAACCATGAACTACTAATTGTAACCATTAATCTAAAGGTGCGACGCCCATAAAATTTCTAAATTATCGATCGGATACACTATTTTCATCGAGTAAAATTGTGCTAACTATCAATTGCAGACCTACCAGCATTCACCCACACCAACATTCGTAAAGATATACAGTCATTACCGAAATGAGCTTATTTGAAACCTACCACAATGATCTTGAAATCTTCTAAATTTATGCCCTTGATCGTTCCATTTAAGTGCACAAGAGTAAGGCTGTACTTGCGCGTCTGCTCGGGATTAATCGTCTGTTCATGTGCACAATTCTCAACGCATTCCATAGACTCAGTGTCATCCCTATGGATCCACGACCATCCATCATGGAGTAAGGTGCGAACTACGCAATCCATAATGGCTATGTTTGACCTTGTTCTCCCTTTATATCCTTAATTGAAATCGTCCATATCTTATTGCAACTACCGACACTATTGTTGTAAATTTTTTTCCCAACTCCCTAAGGATTCCCATATAAAACGACAGTGATTGGCAACCGCTGTCAAGGTTGGAAGGAGTGCTTCCGAACACCAACCACTCATGATTTATTAGTCTGCATGAAGAATATCATGATTATGTTTGTTAAGTATAAATTTGTTTCCAAATCTTGGTTCACACATCATTGCACATAAACGTCAACTTAATTTCAGACTTACCAAACAACCTATCCTTAAGTGATTACACCTTAACTGTCGAATTTGATTTAAGGCTTGTCATTATAATTATCACCTACCTAGTTAATCCTTTTGAATTTGAAAATTGTTTATGATATTTAGGTCATTTAATCCGATACACATAACATGATGTCGTGTTGTTCTGTAAGTGTCAAAAGCAAACAGGAATTCTAAGGGCATTCATTATCTGAAATTTAGAGTAAAATCTTGACAATCAATAATGAATCTATACCTTGAGGAACTTCGTGTATACCTGGGCATCGTGTGTTGATGCGACATTGGTGTGACCTTGAGTTGTAGGGAGAATCAGCTAGGAAGTAGACGTCGATGTTACCTGCCCACGACGCCTCATTGGGCAATTCTTGATCTGGTGCCCTTTCTCACCGCATTTAAAACACGTGCTGTGACAGCCCGAATTTTGGGAAAAGGCAGTTCTAATCCTATGCCACTGCATGAGCAAAAGAACCGACCCAAACTATAGATAACAAAACAAGAGTCACCCCAGATGGTTCGCCAAAATAATATCTCTCCATACACATCATCTGTACAAAAACTATACAAAAAGCCGGGCATACCAAGCCATACAAATCCTCTCTCAAAACTATCAAAGTAAACGCAGTTGTCTACTAAAAGAACTCCTTCGGAGGGGGCTCCAACTCCTCCTCGGGAATGTATTCAATATCCTCTGGATCCACGTCACCAGATGTAACAGTCGCTAACTCTGAACCTGTGACATATAGTCAAAAGAGGTGAGCTACATCATAGCTCAATAGGGAAAATAACTGAACATGTAAAACTATCTTACTCACATATATTTTGTGACATACGATAAGCATGGTCTCATAAGCTAAAAATAGTTTAAAATATTTAAATTACTAACACATGAATTGAATTACACATTTCACATCTTATCTTTTCTTATCTTCTTCACATATCACACAAAAACTTGTTTCACAAACTTAAATCAAATCACTTAAATAATCCTCGAGCAATATAGTATCAAGCCCCAATGGAATACCCTCCATAGTCGTTCAATTGAACCCTTTTTAATATAAACACATGCTCAAGTCCCTTGCATAGAGGCAACTTGGCTTTACATATCACATCACATACTTGTATCACATCACATATTTGTACAGATATCCCGCCGTACCGGTCACGGATATCCCGCCGTGTTAGTTGGGTATTCACAAAACCTCAAATCGAATGTGTAAAGTACATATAGTTTATCACCGTGGAATTGTGCTAAATATAATATCTCAAAGTTTTCCCACACATCATGTCTCACATCACATATACATTCCTGGGATGTCACATTCACATTTTACTAGTTTCTTTCTTAGTATGCAAACACACATTTGATTTCACATGTTTAATCTCAAAACGAATTTACACATCACATAAACATGTTTGTAACACACGCACGTAACACACACATATATCACTACACACATGTTATTGTAATCAAGAGTACATGTCTAGAACTTTCCATACCTCACACGAAGTTATACCAAACTTCCTCTACGCAAGCTAGCCTTAACCATCCAAGGTCCGCCTCAAATCTAAGCATGGTCAACACATATTTAACGTGTCAAAAAGAACGTAAAACAACGAGTTTTTAAGTCTAATCATAGCACACAAGGTAAAACTCAACAAAAGCCAGAATCAGTCCAAACAGATTGAACGAATCTAAATCGATTGAACGGTTTGCCAAAATCGATCAAACGGTTCTAAACTGATTGAACAATTTCCTAAAATCGATCAAACGAGCTAATTTTGTTTGATCGGTTTCCTCTAAGACACAAACTACAGATTTTGCTACCTTGGTAAAATCGATCAAACGATCACTAATTTCATTCGATCGGTTTCCCTTGAAACCCAACACTACAGATTTTCTTCTTTAGCAAAATCGATCGAACGTTCACTAATTTCATTCGATCGATTTTGCCAACTTCAAAACACCATTGAGTTCTAACTTCCAGAATTCATTTCTCAAACATCTATACCCTTTGCTTACTCATTTCTCACACACAACAAGTCAGATATATAGTATAGCAGCTAGAAATTCGCTCAAATAATCAATCTTACCTTTCTAGCCGCTTCGATCTCTTGATCCCTAGCTCCCTTTCACAACAAGGGTTTCACAACTCGAAATTTCTGATTTCTTGTCGATTCAAAGCCTTTAATCCGCAAGCTTTTCGATCTACCCTCAATCACGTACATTCAATACACATGCACACTCTCACTCCTATCATTCACTCCTTCATAAATTCTCAACAACCAACACAAATGAGAAATAAATTCTCTTAAATCCTTATAACCCAACTCATGTCTTGGGTGTAAAGCACACACACCTAACTAGGTGTATATGAACCAATATATGAACCAATCAAAACAACTCTTATACCACACACATAATATATTTCTCATATGGCCCATCTAACCTAAGCCATTAAGTCAACTTTTACTTGGTCAACCATGTGACCAGTCGGGCACGCATTCTAAGGTATACTATTTAAAGTCAAAATTTTCAGGGACGTTACATTCTCCCCACCTTGGAAATTTTCATCCGTGAAAATTGGCCAAGGGTTCCCCTGGTTTCAAGGAATTTAGGTGTCAAACATCAATACACAAGATACCTAATAAATCCATCCTTGCCATGGAAAACACCTGATAAGTATTTTAAAACAAAACCCTGTAAAGCGGATATACAATGCATAAAAGCAACCAATTAGTTGTTGGACCACAAAACAAACAGGTGAAGAGACCCAATTAAACACCTACATAACAAGGCAGTTACAACAACCATGGCATATAAACACCTGCACAACAAGGCATTTACAACACCCAATTAAACACCTGCACGACAAGGCATTTACAACAACCATGGCATATAATTTCAAAACAAAATGAAAGTACAAAAAATAAGGTCAAGCATGAAATCACACCCAAAATTTTAATTACATCGCTTGGTGGCAACCATGCCCTAATAGTCTAAAAGATTGTTAGAAGTGGCAACCATGCCACGATTGTTTAAAAGGACACACGTCCAAGGTACCTGTTTTAAAGTTTACAAAAACCCAAAATATATATGACCATTCATAAAATATAGACCCCATAAGATATCATTCAAACAACTGCATCACTAGGCTGATATCCGTCCCCACCATGGTCTCCCGCACCTAAGCTCGACGCCTCTGGGAACCACGCTTGAGTTGCCGCCATGCATTGAAGATAGTCAGCGGGGTACATGAAGTGCATTTCCTCGGCGTGCAAGGCATCATGTAGTCTAATCGGCGGTGGAGTAGGTGATTGTTCTCAACCATCTTACATGCGTTTGCTTCCATGAGTGCGTAAATGCTAGCAATAGTCAGTGTAGGAGCATCCGAATGTGGTGGTGGTGCATGGGTTTGAGCATGCTGCTGAGGAGGAATGGTAGCAGTCGGCTCATCCGAAACTGAAGTATCGTGAGGTGGTTGGTCTTGGTCTTGCTGATCGGGTTGTGGTTGTACCTAAACTGTCGGTTTCTTTATCAACTTTACATAAGTTCGGTTCCAGTCAACCATAGTATAGGGTTGCACATTGCCAATCAACTTCAGTTCACTTTTTGAAAGGGTATACGTCTCGTCACCGGCATAATCCTCCACCATGAGGGAAATGAGACGAGCATAGGGCATATTATCAATCGGTTTCTTCGCCCCTTCTAACATCTTCTTCCGAGCGTATTTCATACCCTCAGGAACGATACGTGGTACATTAAACCATCGGCCATTGAAAGCCGAAAACAAAGACATCTAAATTTCTCCCACTTTCCATAGAGTGCTTCATAAGGTGTCATTCCAATGCTCGCTTAAAAACTATTGTTGTATGAAAACTTGATTAATGGTAGATGTTGATCATATGATCCTTGAAAGTTAAGCATACATGCTCTGAGCATATCCTCTATTATCTGATTCACCCATTCTATTTGTCCATCAGTCTGCGGATGGAATGCCAAACTGAAATTCAATCGAGTGCCCATACCTTCCTTAAACTTTTGTCAAAATTTTGAAGTATACAGTAGGTCATGATCCGAAACAATACTGACTGGAATGCCATCGGATCACACTTCATAATCCGAATACAGAAATACTTGGTATTCCTACAAAAGTAGAGTCAAAGCGAAGATATATATGACAACAAAAAGATTTCTTCTATATATAACCATCAAACCCAAAATGGCTCAAGGAAAATCACCGGTGATAGCCGACCATCACCTAAACAGTGGCTTCCAAACACACTTATAAAATAAAACTATAAAACTTAATACTATATTAAATCCCTGGACATACCAAGTCTAACATCCAAAATACAAACCTCAACACGTCTAACCCAATACTCACCTTAGGTAATATTCTCCAAACAGGAGATCCTATGCCTTTTCCCAAAGTTCACTCCTGATCAACACCTATACCTATGACGTATAGTCGAGGGATGAGCTACATCTAAACTCAGTAGAGAAAACATCAATAGCATGCATATTATCACATCACATTTATATATTATGACCAAATCGAATATGCTTTTCACATAAGGATTCACAATATGAAGCATAATTGACTTGAAGTAAAAACTAATATAAAAAATGAATTTACGACGTTTAACACATGCTTTCTAAAATATATTTCAAAACTTATTCTCATAAATAAAAAAGAACTTAAATTGATCACTTAAATAGTTCTTCGAGCATCGTCATTCAATTGAACCCTTTGAATAAGTTACACAAGCCCCTTCGATGGAGGTGACTTGCCGGAATGAATATTATCGTAGAATGGTAATCAAAGAATAGATATCCTGTTGTACCTGAAGCACAATTTATTGCAAAATAGTAATCAAAGAGCAAATATCCCGCTGCACCGGAAGCACAATTTGTACGGATATACCGCCATGTCGGTTGGGTATCACTCATAATCTTAAATCAAAGTGTGAAAATAACTTATAGTTTATCACCGTGAAAAGTGATAATTTATAATTAGGTCTAAAGTTTTTAAAGCTTCCACGCACATTTATTCACATCTGCTTGATGTCACACATGGACATCGTTGATATTACACAACACAAATCTGAGTGCACATACTCAAACAAAATTTTTATATTTGAACTCATGCTAAATAGATGACAAGTTACACACCACACACATATTTTATCGCATCATAAAATGCATGCCAATCGTAATCAATGCACATGTTAAGGAGTTTTCCCTACCTTAAGCTCGGACCCGTTCAAAGTGACACAAAAGTTCTTATTGACGGCCTCCCGTTCTCAATCTATATTATACATATGATGATGTATCAATAACTGATTCTAATTACTAGTAAATTTGGTGTAATTATATGATTTCTCAAAATTGAGGCGGAAATGGATAGTTTCGTGCTAACTTAGAATTTGATGTAGCATCCCCCTAAATTTTGACCTTAAAATATTTGGATTCATAAAATTATTAATTCATAAATGTTATAGATCTTGTTGTCCTCTTTCTAACGCCTCAAGAATCGTATTAATCGGAGTTCGGAGTAAAATGTTATGCCATGCCTACAATACCAAGCAGTATCGCAAGCTCAGTCAAAATTTGACCAGTCGATTTTCAATTTCGACCGGTCGATTTCTCTAGAACCCAAATCACATACTCACTATTTTGTGAAAATCGACCGGTCGTGCTACTTTTGATCGGTCGATTCTTCAAATCGACCGATCGAAATCATTCCAATCGATCGGTTTCGTATCTCGACAAAATCAGAATTTGAACCCACTTTACACTAAATTTTGACCTTTAGAACAATTGATTCATGTTGGCCACTTGCCTTGTGTTCAAAAAGAGGGTTAAGATCACAAAATGAAAGGTTCTATTGATTGCACACACACCAAGGCAAGCAGACACACAGACCTGTAAGTATTCAGGGCCTATTATAACAAGTTTTAAAAGGTAAATAAGGGAATTTCCACAAGGAAATGTGAGCTGAAAATTGAGCAAATCTCTAGATCTGTGGTAGATCTGGCACCTTTCCTAATGCTAAAATAGCAAAAGAAAGAGGAAAGGTCTAAGGGTTTGTCACTTCTAAACTAAACTACAAGAAATAATTAAAACCGCAGAAATTGATGTTAGGATTAAATCCAGAGTACAAATCTTGCAGTGAGGGAAAATTAAACACAGAAAATGGGGAGAACCAGCTTGGAGTTTGGTCTTATTGTAATTGGGTTGAGCTGTCAAGGTTAACAAGGGTTTAGAGTGCATCAATCCCTCATCTGGCCATAGGCACAGCTACAGGGTAGAAGAATCTGATCTAGGCTAGAGATTTGGCTTGATCTTAAAGCTATGATCTATCCACTTCAATGGTCACAGATCATCCAATAGATTTACTCCATTCTCATGCTTCCATCAGAACATTATAACTACTACAAATGCTGCAATTGCCAGGCCACAGACACAGATAATTGCAGGAACATCAGATCTAGGGAGATCAAATGGTATCCAAGAGGTCTACTAGTTAAGTGGGTGAGCTATTCCCATCTACACAAAGCCGATCGAGCACCAATTGAAACCAGAGGAACTATGGATCTAATTACAACAATTAAACCAACATTGCATTGAATTAAACTGACCAGACAATGAAATGCCCTCAGATTTGCAGTCTATACATCATCTAACCCTCAATAACACTCTCAACTCTCTCCAATTACAGATTAAACCTCACTCTTTGTTGTTCCCAAGAATTTAGCCAACCATAGTTAGGCTAAAAGGAAGAATAGAGAATTTCGTTGCCAGCTCTGGTTTCGAGAATTGATCCCCCCTTTTTTAGCGGCTTTACCTCCTTTTATAGGTTTCCCTTTCAACCTCAGATCTATTTTTTCTGCCAATTATAGCTTCTAGAAGAATTATGGAATAATTCTGTTATTCCCTCTTTTATTCCCCTTCTCGAAGGCTCTTTCAGTTAGTTAGAGTTGGGGGAGAGTACGTGGATCGGTTAGGGTTTCCCAGGGCACTTTTAAAAACTTCATGCCGATCACCAGAGTGCCTCAAATTACGTGCAGCAGGTCACCAACTTGCAGTGTGTGCCCAGCAACTTTTCTGAGAAGTCCTTCAGTCGATTTCGATAGGTTCCAAACAGGCCCTCTGTCTCTTTTACTAGGATTCAGGATCCTTTCGATAGGTTTTGATAGGTTGGGGCTGAGAATAAAGCTCCAGCATCCGCTGTATTCAACAAGTTGGGAGCTCCTTTCGATAGGTTGATTTCTGCGCACTTCATTTCGTTAGGTTTGCTTTCAGCTCCTGTCGATAGGTTCTAAACTTCTCGATAGGTTACCTTTTGCGAGACAGGTTCCAGAATCCTATCGCAATATTCTCTTCAGGCTTTAGGCAACCTGTCGACAGGATGCTCCTTACTTATTTCCAACTGCGCGATAGGTTCCAGGATCCTATCGAATTCTCCCATCCTCACGATTTCTTCCTTTTTTAGCCTTCAAATCCTATCAATAGGTTGCAATAACCTATCGATAGGTTATTTTCAGCCTATTTTTCCTTCCTTCAAAGCTGCTTTACTGTTGTTGCATGCTCTAAGTGGCCGTTGTTGGGTCTGAACTGCATTGAGGGCTGGATTTCTATGCTATGATTGCTTTTTACTGTTATATACAAGACATACTCAACAAGTATTTATTAGTCAACTCATAGGTCTATCAAAACTCATGTTAAGGGATAAAAAGTGGTACTTTTCACTAATTAACACACCCCCAAACCTAAGCTTTGTTAGTCCCTGAGCAAAGGAAAAATAAAAAAAAAACTAAAATGCCACTTTTGTAGGAGCACAGATGCATTTAGCATATGCATCAAGCCTTTCAAACCCCTAGGTGATCCCTAGTGGAGGAGTGAAGTCTCTTGAGGGTTTTCAGTGATGGTACCCACAAACTTCTCCAATAAAATTAGTTAGTACTAGTGTAACATGCTAAAACAGAGTTTAAATCAAATAAAATAAATTCCACACCTTGTGTATTCAATTTTAGATGATTTTCAACAGAAAAAACATCAGTTTAAAAGCTGAAATTTTGCTGTAATTCATTCATTATCAATCAGTTCATGTCAAGCCATTGTACCTAAAAATTAATGCAGAGTTCACCTTTAATTTAAGAATTCTATTTTGATAATGTCCCAAACAAATTAGATTTCAACCCAAGTCTTACCAAGGTTGTTTACTGACAACAAAAATAGAAGGGTGCATCATTTCTCACACAGCTCAAGAACAGTTACAGCCCTCAAATAGGGCTGCAAGCATGAGCATAGGCATTGCTCTAACTTCTGAAATTTTCTAATTCTTTTTACCATAGATTACACAAATCCTCATCTCCACATGACAGCTCAATCCAATTTCAGATCAGTAAGGACTTTTTATTGGGTTGTAATGTGGCTTATGGGTGAGGTTTTATAAAAGAATAAAGGGGTAAAAAGGGTTCAAATTGAGAAATCAATAAAAGTGAGGAGGTGGTCCAGACAATACTTTCTTCATTTTAGTACAATTCCATCTACTTGTTGAACTTTCAGATTTGAAGTGATCAATTTCTAATCCTCATTTCAATCTTTCAATGAAATGGTTTCTCTTTCTCATTCTTTTTCTTTGATTTTCTATTTTTCCTTTTCTTTTTATATTTTTCTCCATTTTCCTTTTTATGGGCTGGAATGCCACACTACCACCAAATGTACTTCCTTCTCTTTCAACCAAATTTTAGACCTTGCTCCTTTAACCTCACTTCTCCTTCTATTTCCTAATTTCTTAGATTGAGGGTGAGCTGAAATAGGTCAAAAGGTTTTGGGTTCACATTTCTCTAGTTTTCATCAAGAAAAACTGGGATTTTTTTGGCTCAAAAGGTGTGTATCAAAGGCAGTTCAAAGGTGGGGCATTTTAGGCTCAAACTGTCCAAGGGATGGCCTTACTTCATGTCCTCAATGTCATTAATGCTGTCAATCTGTTTCAACTTGGATTTGCCTAACTTCTAGTGGGAAAAATTAGATCCAATCAGTCCATAGAGCAGAAAAAATTACCAAGACACTCTTCACAGAAAAAAAAAATTTCAGGCCCAAATCTCATTGGGTATGACCTTCCATCAAATTCTCTGGGGTGTATCCTTACAGTCTTTCTCTCATTTTAGGTTCACTAAACATCAATTTTTAAAAAATTCTTGATATTTGCTTCATGAAAAATGTTAAAACTACAGCTCATTTCATTCGTTGGCATACCTGTCATACCCCCAAACCTAAACTAAACAGTGTCCTCACTGTTGAGAGAGCATGGTAGCAAGGAACAGAGCATATGAAGAACAGATGGAAAAATAAGCACAAAGAAAGATATAATACAAAAAGAAATTACTATTAACATAAAAAATATGTACAAAGTCCAAAGCAGTAAGAGAAAACAAAGAATCCTAAACTATATTTATTTACAAGCATCATCAGGCCAATCATATAAATCTTGCAAAATTTTCAAATCATCCTTGGATAAAGGGGCTTTTTGTTTTGGTTGGGACTTCTTGGTGGACTGCTTGGAGGCCTCCTCAGACTGGGTAGCATATTTCTTATCTTTCTTGGCAGAAGCAGCCAGAGAATCAGAGTCGGAATCAGATTGGAAGAGGGTAGTAGGACCGAGGCCAAGGGCAGCAGCAGCTTGCCTTCTTTCCTCTTTGGAGAGTAGAGTGGAGGAGGTGTCATGTGGGGGTGGGGGCTACCTCCTCAAACTGGGTAGCCGGCTCCTTCCCTTTCTAGCGAGCAGAAATAGAGGAAACATACCTCTTAGCAGTGACTTTCCTTTTTGTATAAGTCCTCTTAGGTTTTGGTGGGGTGGGTTGAACAGGAGGGGGCTCTTGGGCTGGAGGAGGAGAAACATCGACAGGTGGGGTAGGGGTAGGTTGAGTGGCAGAAGGGGGACAGGGGTGGGTGGAGGTAGGATTGTCAGGAGGAGCTGTAGCAAGAGGGGTTGGTTGAAATGGTTGAGAGGTCAACGAAGCAATATGTCTCTCCAGAATTTCGAATTTCTTCGCGGCATAAAGCAGGTTGAACTTAGAGAGTTCTTGGCTAGCCTTAAGAATCTCCTGGGCATTGGCTAATTTTTTCTAGAGAAGTTCAGCATTCTTCTTCTCAAACTCGGCAATGTCAGTCTGAGCAGCAACAATAAGTTTGGCAGACTCATAACGAGTCAGGATTTTGTTCCACCCCTGAGAGATATCCCGAAGTTGGATTCTTTGCTCCAATTCCATGATAGCAATCCTCTCCTCATAGGAGACTTCCAGGGAAGTTCGGAGGATAGCCATACCACTCAGGACATCCCGACGGATGTAGGGGTTGTCCCTCATTGCATACAACAAGGTGAGGTAAGGGGGAGTGTAGATGGGGGATCTAAGGACAATGGGTAAGAAAATGGGGGGAGTGGAAGATGAGGAGGGGGTGGAGGAAACCAGTTCCTCACAGGGATCAGTTTGGGTGGAGGCATCTTGGAAGACAGGTGAAGTTAGAGTGGGTGGTTGGGTGGTAGGTGACACAGCAACTTCAGTGGCTACTATTGGAGGTGATGGAGGGGTAAAAGATGGGGATGGGATAAGTAGGGAATAAAAGGGAGTGGCTACCGCTTCAGACTGGGTAGCAGTTGGAGGAGGTGGAGCTAGGGGTGAAGATGGAGGAGATAAATGGATAGGAGATTGGATAGGGGAAAAAGGGGAAATGTGAGGGGGTTGATGAGCTGAAGGGGATGGGATAAGGGAGGATTGAATGAATTGTAGGCAGGAGCTCATGAGGGCTTGGTTGTTGGTGTTGGTGGTCAATTGAGAATGAATGGATTGTAGGAGTGAGAGGATTTGTGTGAAGGGATCAAACATGATGGGGTTGGAAGGGACAGGTGTTGGAATGGGCTGGAAAGGGGAGGAAGGTGCATGGTTGAATTGAGGGGGAGTGGGATGTGGGGAGTCTGGAAGTGGAGTGTACTCATGTGCAACATCTTCTACAATGGATGTCATGAGGGCAGTGAACCCAGCAGTGGTAAATTGGTCTAATCCCTGGGTAGGCTAAGGGGGGAAGTCAGAAATGGGTTGGTCAAAGGGGGGAGAAGAAAGGGTAGGGGTAGGCTCTAGTAATGTAGGAGGTTCAACGACTTCAGGGTAGAAAACTTGAGTGGTGGGTGGAGGTAAAAGTAGTTCAGAGGTGGGAGGAGAGGGGTCTGTTGGAAGAGGGGCTGATACAAAGGGGAAAAGCAAAGTGGGTGGAGGTGTGGGTGATGGTATAGGTAAGGTAGGTGAAGGGATGGATGAGGGTATCTCAGCAGGAAGATCTGCTGCCATGATAGTGGACACCTCCTCAGCCTCCTCCATCTCAGCTGGCTTACTCTTCTTAATCAAGGTTAGGCTGGTGGACCATTCCCTTTTTCCATACACTTTTGTGGTCAACTTCTCCATTACTGATTCCTTTTTACCACATATTTCCCAGCCTTGAGCAAGCATGTAATGAGCCTGCTAAAAGGTAGCCCACCTCCTTTAGCAAATGCTTGTCTTTTAAGCACTTTGTCATTGATATCCACCATTGTCTCAAAAATCAATTGAGGTGCATTCAAAAATTGCCCTTTTGAATAGTAGTACAAGGCATCTATAACTGGGGGCCTTCTCTCCTGCAGGTGCCCAGTGATATAGACATTTTCCCTCAAAATAGCATCAATGAATCTGAGACTGGATTGAAGGTTTCTTCTCATCAAAGATTCACCAAGTCCCACAATTCCATTGGTGAGTTGTTTAGCCATTTCTTTAAATGTAACCCATTTGGGTGCTCCCTCAGATCTAGTGGAGTCAAATTGGTGTGGAACTCCTAAAGCCATCCCAATATCTTTACTATCCACTATGATTTGCCAATCATTAATCAAAACTTCCAACACAGCCTCTTTCCCAGGCACCATCTTCTTTTTCAAATTCTGGTACCACAATTTAACCAGCCTAGGGTACACATTCTCCTTCAAGGGTGTAAGTAGGGGTAACAATCCCTCCTTCTTCAGATATAGTAGTGTCCCCAGGCACTCCTCTATGTTGGCAAAGTACGCTAGATCAAAATCTGTCTCAGGGACAAGGCTCAACCTATTCACAAACTCATTAGGAGTGGTTAATGCAGCACGAAGCTCTACCACCGGTAAAATGTCAAGGTTGGTGGAAGGTGCTTCCCCAGTTGGGGCAGATCTCTCCATGGGCATTTCTGCAGCAGGTTCCTGAATTGCTACAGACTTGGCTTTTTTAGCTTTAGGAGCCTTCTTGGGCATCCCCTCAGGGAGCTTCCTTTTGGTAGGTGGTTTGGTGGTAGGCTTTGATTTCTTGGATGATTTGGGGGTGGAAGCAGCTGGTTACCGGAATAGGTCAGCTAGGGTTTCTTCAGAATCAGCCATTTTGCTCTCAGAAATTGATCTCTTAAAGCTCACTCACCAATTTGAATTGAAATTCTGAAGTACACAACTAGGAAAACAACAGAGGGTGGCAGAGAGACAACTTACCCAAAATTCCTAGGGTTTTGCAAAAACCGTGGTGCACAACTCTAATTTTACCAAAAACAGGTGTAAAATGCTTCTTAGTGTGGGCTGAATGATCTTGAAGAATGACAAACCGAATGGTAAACAGTTCTAAGAGTATTTGGCGGAAAGAGAGTAGCAACAAATGAGGAAGAGAGAGCTAGGGTTTTACAGAAAGTGTTGAATGTGTAAAAGTGACCTACCGATAGGTATATAAAGAGGGAAAATCGATTTCGATAGGATGAGTTGGATGATTTTGATAGGTCAAAGCGTCCTGTCGAACGCTATAAAAGTACAGCGTAGTGGTGAAATGCTTCGATAGGTCAAATCCTTCCTATCGATAGGTTCATGTAGCACATGATTTATCCTTTCGATAGGTTCCCGATAAGTATCCAAAACCTATCGAAAGCTTCTTTTCGATCTTTAAAGCCTATCGAAAAGTTGTTTTCACCTATCGATAAGTCTCAGTGCCTATCAAAATCCTCAAATGACCTATCGAAATTGTTAAATGTCCTGTCGAAAGGTCTCATATGCCCATAGAAACCGTATTTTTGTGCTGTCATCAGTCTCAACACCTAGCAAACTCTTTTGTTGTGCTTCCATTCAACCTGTTCTCATTATTTACACACTCTCATGGTCCCTGGATTGCTGACAAGATTGATATGATGTTCTAATTCTAGCAAGGCAATTTTATTGTAAATGAACAAAACAGAAAAAAATCAAACTATAGTACATATGATACACACTGAAATCATGTATACTTTGGAGGGCTCTGAAGATCAATGGTCTCCTCAGGCTCACAGATTTTTTCAACACAAATTTTTAATCTTTGTCCATTGACTTTCATAACCCTACCATCTTTAGGGTCCCTGATTTCTACAGCTCCAGATGGGAAAACATGTAAGACTGTGTAAGGCCCATCCCATCTGGACTGCAATTTGCCTGGAAAGAGTTTCAATCTTGAATTAAACAACTATACCTTGGCACCTGTTTTGAAATCTTTCCCCAGCAGGTGCTTGTCATGAAAGGCCTTGGTTTTATTTTTGTAAATCCTGGCATTTGAATATGCTTCCATCCTCAGCTCCATAAAGTTCAAATAATTGCAATTTCCTGTTCACACCAACAGAGGTTAAGTCAGAATTTAATATTTTAGTAGCCCAATATGCTCTATATTCCAACTCAACAGGTAAGTGACATGCTTTGCCATATACTAACCTGAATGGGGACATCCCTATGGGGGTCTTATAGGCAGTCCTATAAGCCCACAAGGCATCTGGCAGTTTTATGGACCAATCTCTCCTATCAGCTCGCACAGTCTTCTCTAGGATATGCTTGATTTCTCTGTTAGAAATCTCTACTTGCCCACTGGTTTGTGGGTGGTAGGGAGTAGCAACTCTGTGGGTCACAAAGTATTTTTCCAACAGTTTTTCAAAAGATTTGTTACAAAAGTGGCTGCCTCCATCACTAATAATAGTTTTGGGGGTGCCAAACCTAGAGAAGATGTTTTCTTTTAAGAACTTAATGACAACCTTGTGGTCATTTGTTCTTGTAGCCATGGCCTCTACCCATTTAGAGACATAGTCCACAGCTACAAGGATGAAATTATATCCATAGGAGGGGTGAAGATGATTTGTTGTGTCTGCTAAAATGACAAAAACTACAGCAAAATAGCAAAAACTTTCAAAAGCAGTTAGTAAAAAACTAAATAGTCTATTACAGATCTACAATCTATCCTAAAACAAACTTAGATCTACCAATTTTAAGCACACAAATCCTCGGTAGCGGTGCCAAAAACTAATTGGCCACTTGCCTTGTGTTAAAAAAGAGGGTTAAGATCACACAATTAAAGGTTCTATTGATTGCACACACACCAAGGCAAGCTGACACACAGACCTGCAAGTATTCAAGGCCTATTGTAGCAAGTTTTAAAAGGTAAATAAGGGTATATCCACAAGGAAATGTGAGCTAAAAATTGAGCAAATCTCCAGATCTGTGATAGATCTAGCACCCTTCCTAATGCCAAAACAGTAAAAGAAAGAGGAGAGGTCAAAGGGTTTGTCACTTCTAAACTAAACTACAAGAAACAATTAAAACTGTAGAAATAGATGTTAGGATTAAATCCAGAGTACAAATCTTGCAGTGAGGGAAAATTAAACACAGAAAATGGGGAAAAGTAGCTTGGAGTTTGGTCTTACTGCAATTGGGTTGAGCTGCCAAGATTAACAAGGGTTTAGAGTGCATCAATCCCTCATCTGGCCATAGGCACAGCTGCAGGGTAGAAGAATCTGATCTAGGCTAGAGATTTGGCTTGATCTTAAGGCTATGATCTGTCCACTTCAATGGTCATAGATCATCCAATAGATTCACTCCATTCTCATGCTTCCATCAGAACATTATAACCACTACAAATGCTACAATTGTCAGGCCACAGACACAGGTAATTGCAGGAACATCAGATCTAGGGAGATCAAATGGTATCTAAGAGGTCTACCAGTTAAGTGGGTGGACTATTCCCATCTACACAAAGCTGATCAAGCACCAATTGAAACCAGAGGAAGTATGAATCTAATTACAACAATTAAACCAACATTGCATTGAATTAAACAGACCATATAATGAAATGCCCTCAGATTTGCAGTCTGTGTATCATCTAACCCTCAATAACACTCTCAACTCTCCCTAATTACAGATTAAACCTCACTCTTTGTTGCTCCCAAGAATTTAGTCAACCATAGTTGGGCCAAAAGGAAGAATAGAGAATTTCGCTGCCAGCTCTGATTTCGAGAATTGATCCCCCCTTTTTTGGTGGCTTTACCTCCTTTTATAGCTTTCCCTTTCAGCCCCAGATCTATTTTTCTAGCCAATTACAGCTTCTTGAAGAATTCTGGAATAATTCTATTATTCCCTCTTTTATTTCCCTTCTCGAAGGCTCTTTCAGTTAGTTAGAGTTGGGGGAGAGCACGTGGGTCGGTTAGGGTTTCCCATGGCACTTTTAGAAACTTCATGTCGATCACCAAAATACCTCGGATTGCGTGCAGTAGGTCACCAACTTACAGTGTGTGCCCAGGAGCTTTTCTAAGAAGTCCTTCAGTCAATTTCGATAGGTTCCAAACAGGCCCTCTGTCTCTTTTGTTAGGACTCAGGATCCTTTCGATTGGTTTTGATAGGTTGGGGTTGAGAATAAAGCTCCAGCATCCGCTATATTCGACAGGTTGGGAGCTCCTTTTGATAGGTTGATTTCTGCACACTTCATTTCGTCAGGTTTGCTTTCAGCTCCTGTCGATAGGTTCTAAACTTCTCGATAGGTTGCCTTTTGCGCGACAAGTTCCAAAATCCTATCGAAATGTTCTCTTCAAGCTTTAGGCAACCTATCGACAGGATGCTCCTTACTTATTTCCAACTGCGCGATAGGTTCCAGGATCCTATCGAATTCTCCCATCCTCACGATTTCTTCCTTTTTCAGCCTTCAGATCCTATTGATAGGTCGCAATAACCTATCGACAGGTTATTTTCAGCCTGTTTTTCCTTCCTTCAAAGCTGCTATGCTATTGCTGCATGCTCTAAGTGGCCGCTGTTGGGTCTGAACTGCATTGAGGGCTAGATTTATGTACTATGATTGCTTTTTACTGCTATCTATAAGACATACTCAACAAACATTTATTAGTCAACTCATAGGTCTATTAAAACTCATATTAGGGGGTGAAAAGTGGTACTTTTCACTGATTAACAATTTACAAATTGGTCAATTCACAAAGGTTTTAGAGCTTTCTGTCCTCTTTCTAACACCTCAAGAATCGCAGTAATCGAAGATCGGAGCAAAAAGTTACGGTCGAAATACTGAGGCAGTATCAGCAAGCTCAGACGGATTCGACCAGTCGATTTTTGACAGCTTGGGTTTGAACTTCAAAACTCATTTTCTCTCAAATTTTTATCCTTCTTCTTATAATTTCTCACCCATATTCATAAACTAAACTAACACTATAATTTACAAATCTACAAAGATTCTTACCTTCTAAATCGATTAATTCCTCGATCCACGAGCTCACTTTCAAGCTAGGGTTTCGAAGAGAATTTTATCGATCTAACCGACGTTCGAATCAAAACGAAGCCTACAATAACGCTCCGCTCCAACACGCACCGCTCTTCCCTCTTCCTATCGTGTATATTGCGATCAAAATGGTTGGCTCCCTCTAGCTTCAACCCACACACTCAAAACCGATATTGGAATCCAACGGCTCACGCGTCATACAAATTTATACGAGGTTAATACCTTAAAGTCCAACAGATCGATCCGAGTTTCGGACATCTACGACGATCTCTTCAACTCCTCTTCTCTCTCTCTAAAAGCCAAAATCTCCAAAATTTGCAACTGGGTATAGCTTCCCAAAGGAAGCCTTTGCTTTTTATAACCAAAGGGATTAGTTCCCTTATAAAATATATACTCCCATTTTGGGTATTAACTTCATCCAAAGACTTAGTTTCCTTGTGAATCGGATACACCTAAGTAAGATATAAACCATTATACAAATAATCTCTTGGTTCGGTATGGGGCCTGCACACCCAACCCACCTATCTATCTGATCCGGTGTTGAGCCGATACACCACACGTAAGTGTATACAAATCCATCTAAAGGCCCACACACAATCTAAATCCACCCTTTTTCACCCAACACTTAAGCCAACCATAACTTACTTAAGTATCTTTATGATATCAGGTATGTGACCCATCGGGCATGCACACCGAGGTGTACTATCCAAAGGTCAAAATTTCGGGACATTACAGTTGGTCCATAAGGTCGGCCCAAATTAATCGGTCCAATCTCAACCGATATGTTTTAAATCATTAATAAACCTTCATTAATAGTCAATTTTACTTCTAAGTTGCACACGAATACAAAGTGTCACCCCAGGCATGCTCGCTTAGTCAGTATGTGCAGGTTCAAAATTTAGGGATGTTAAAGTCTTTCTTTAATCTTAGTGCAATCACTTAAAAAGCGTGTGCAAGTAATGGCTCCCTATTAATTATCTTTAAGACATTTTTGTTGGAATTAAGAAACGTCGTTTCACATCCCACCACCCCTTCTTTAAATTTCAAAACTGCCCACTAGTTTCACATGCATATCCTCTTCGTCTTACCACTCCCAACAACCTCGTAGCCATGGCAGACGGCAAAGCCACTAGTTTACAAATCAAGTTTTCAACCTGGGAGGACACAACCAAAAAGGCCATGGGATCCCCTGCAATTCTTATGGGACGAATACGAGGAAGTCCAATGAAAACTAACCGAGGGGCCAAAGAAAAAGAAAAGCAAGAAGACAGTTCTCTATACTTTCTGCATCCTCACATCTCCCCCTCCCCCCCCCCCTTCCCGGCCCTTCTTGCAGTTTCTCTTCCAAGAGCAACAAGTTGAGGATATCCTGGAGTCAGGGGATGTCGTACTCTTTTGGCGGGACAATTTTGAAGACCCCGGGACAGATCTTTAGCGAATATCTCTTCGTCCCGATGATCATTGTCGGTGTTTGTGTCAGTTTATGTCTAGATTTTTCATAGGATTTCCTTGATGTAATTAGTTTTTTTTTCTTGTAATAGAAAATTTCTTTTTGTGTTTATATCCTTTTTCTTTTTCCTACGGTCGATATCGATTGTTTAAAAGGTCGGTATCGACCGTTTCTACAATCGGTATCGACTATTTAAAAAGTCAATATCGATTGTTTATACAATCGGTATGGACTATTTAAAAGGTCGATATTGACAATTTATACAATCAGTATCTACCGTTTATATAATCGGTATCGATTGTCTTGTCTAAGAATGCGATGACGTTTCTTAAAAAAAATTTACCAATAAAATATATATCTTTTTTATACTGTACCATTAGGAAACCCGAAGAAACTGAAAATGGAGTTTACAATGGATAATTTGAACATACCTCGCGTCGCAATGACAAACTGCATCCTCTTTTCCCAATGGCTAAATGCATAGTCTTATTCTCTCAAGCCTCTGTTTTCTTCTTTCAAATAGCCGATTGAACTAAGGAAGAAGATGTCGTCACCTTCGCCACCTTTAACTTTTTATTAACTGTAGTCGATTAAAATGAGGAAGAAGGGAATGGTTTTTTGGATTAAAGAAAGTCATAGAAGGATACCTTCGACTTTTTACTCTCCTTAGGGTCGGCTCGGCTTGGAGCTAGTCAGTTTAGTGAAAGGTGAAAATATAAGGTCTCTGACGAAAAAGGTGAATCTGACAAGGTTGATTTGGGAAATTCCCAAATAAAAAATAAAGTTTTTCTTAATAGCTAGTTATTTTAAGAGGGGTTCAATCAATAGTCTCCAATTCACGGTTCTACAACAAGTCTGTCAGATCAATATTCCGAACTATTCAGCAAGTTCGAAGAAACAATCAGACAATTTGGAGAAGAGAATTAAAAAATATAGATTTTTTTTTTAGGTCACAATATATTGAAAAAATCGCTAACTAATTGACATTTAATCATGAATTTCGTGTATTTTTAAAAGGGACCGACTCTCCTAATCATCATTTAAATACCAAACTAGTATTTAAATGATCTTACACCATCAATACTTTATGATGTGGGTGATCCAAACAATCAAAGTGATAAATCATTGATTGAAGCTCCAAATGCCCAAATGCAAATGGTGTTTTAGGGAGATTTAAATCATGAGATCTGTTGACTATAATATCAATTGTTGGTTTTAGTTTTAATGGCTGATATTAAAGTTTCTTCAATCGGTTGGTTCACATTCAGTTATCAGCATGTTTCATTGGGTTGAGACATATTCCAATGATTGATTGCTACTTGGGTTATCTCATACTTCAATGGTGTGAGATAAAAAGTGACATTTTCTTGGTGTAAGATCGTTTAACACTATTTGGTGTTTAAATGTCAGTCACGAGCAATTATCCCTTTTTAAGAACACTCGTTTTTTGAAAAATTTGTGAATAATTTTTGTTTAATTCGGAAAAAACCACAAAATTGCAAATTATTGGTTAATTTTCTTTAAAATAGGAGAATTTGGTGACTATGTTGCAATCCAATAAGCGTAGTGAAGAGGCACAACATTGTATAAATTCCTATATTAGATAGTCAAAGTCAAACGTCTGACCGTGATTCTCGGAACACATGGAGGAGCGTCTTCACACCTGATGCGATGCTGTCAACGTCAGTACATAAAAAACTGCATGATTTCGTCCGTGAACTGGTAATGGTATCCAGTGGTCTTCTGACAGCACGGTTAATGGTGCTAGATTCGACTATCGCCACACGATTTGAGATCAGCACATACCAATTCATATCATCCGTTGGATTGAAAATAGCTTAAAAACTACATCCACAATATAATGATAGCCATCTGATGAAGATTCTCAAAATGAGCAGTTGAACTAAATATGACCAAATGGCAAATGGGTAAGACTATGCCACTTGTACCACATTTGATAACCGAAGCACTATATTTGATGAAATCACTCTTTGGGGACCCAACCAAGTATTTAATCATTTATTTACAACCCTCAAATAATACGATGCTTATTTCAGGTGACACACATTCCAATCAGGTATTTGATGAAGATGGTTTTTCGTCCAATTCTTCCATTCAATAGATTTTTAGATTATGAACCAATTATTAAATAATATGATGTTTTACGCATCTCAAAAAGTAAACATCATTCTCAAATTACGTTTCGAGATGTGTGTCACTTAAGATGATGGTAGCCTATGATCTCCCGATCATTAAAAATTATCCGTAGTCTGATTCAAAACCGTCAGTTATTTTAGCCCGTGAAACCTGAGTTTAGAGCAATAAATCTGAAGTTGTAAGTAAAGATTCCATCTTTTAAGTAGTAGACATGGTACTAAGACCAGCTATGAGTGTTAGATAGAAAACAGCCACTGTTTACCCATATACTGTTATGAGAGTCCACTCTCCACCACGGTTCAAACGGCTATTTTTCTCCACTCATTATTCAAATTCTCAACGGTCACCTCGCATTTCACTCCATAAAGGAAGCCATCAAACTCCAAAGTGCCCAAACATAATCTCTCTCTCTCTCTCTCTCTCTCTCTCTCTCTCTCATGGAGTCTCCCACAGTACAACACGTTCCCAAAGCTTCTTCCGACGAGCTCCTCAGAAAATTTGCAGAATCGGAATCTGAAGAAAACCCACCTGAGAAGAGGAAGATACAACCGCGGAAACGTCGGAAAATATCGAGATCAACAAAAGATAGAGATGATGATTTTGCAATTGGAGAGATCCCTGTAAAAAATAGCAGCAGCTTAGTGGAGAGGAAATCTCTTCTCCCTCCTTCCACTAGAAGATCTGTGTTGCTCCGGCATCTCCGGATTAAGAGATCAGAGTATCGAATTAATGGGTTTTTCTTGGCTGCAATGGAGAAGGTGAGAAACACTTTTAATTTTCTTTTATTCCTTTTCATTATTTCCAGAGAAGGTTTTTTTTATTACTGCACCCAGTAAATATGAAATCGCACCAATTAGTAAAAACACCCAGTAATCAGAGTAGTAATTACCTAAATTAAATTGGTATGTTTTTTGGTTCGAGGTTCTCACCTCACCCTTCGCTCCAACCTAGAGGTTTCAGGATATATGAGAAAGTAGAACAGTTCTGATGTATCTTAATCCCCAACAGTGGACGGCAACCGAGACAGCTGTTTCGTAACTGTCAGTGGTTCCTCCATGGATATGAGAAAAGAAAAATTATAAACTTAGGACTGATTTGTTGACGACAAGGTACAGGCGATTGATGTGGCGCGACCTGATTAGCT
The DNA here is from genome assembly GCA_021018995.1 of Chloranthus sessilifolius. Classification (NCBI taxonomy): domain Eukaryota; kingdom Viridiplantae; phylum Streptophyta; class Magnoliopsida; order Chloranthales; family Chloranthaceae; genus Chloranthus; species Chloranthus sessilifolius. The sequence goes on from CM037595.1 coordinate 25,214,855, forward strand.
GCGCCTGTATTAATTGAAGCTCAAGCCCCACCGAACTTGCAGCAAAGGAATGTGATATCGAGCTGCATTAATTGAGATCTACCAAACTTGCAGCCAATTGCATGTCACATCTACCAAATCTGCCCTCCTTATCACACTCTACATTAGAAAATAGAAGCGGGGTGTGCACTACAAATCTGATGGGGTGTGAACCTCATAGAAAAAAAATATTAGTAAAATTTAGTAAAACAGGCTCGGTGGAGAATCGTTTTATGATATCATACCCTTCTCAAAAGTTTCAGCAAAAGAGATTGCCGTTTGATGGTGCCCTAGAAATTACCCTAAACTGGGGCGAGATTGCCGTTTGAGGACCTGTAATAACACTACTCGTTTCTTGAAGATAGAGAAGGTGTGCCTCACCTACATCCGTCCAAAAATAATCTAGTCTAGTACACGAAAAAAACAAAATAATAATCTAGGACCGTCCAACACTAATCTAGGACGTCAGAAAAAATACAAAAAATATCTAGGACCGTCCAAAACTCAACTACGACATCAGCAAAAAATAATAAACAAAACTGTAGCACCGTCCAAGAAATACACCACCTGTGATGTGACATAAAATTAGTTTCTCTAGCGATAGAACCAAACGGTTTTAATTAGGGAAATTTACCTGACCGGCCTGTCAGATACAGCTTTCACGTCAGAGGCCCTGTAGTTTCACCTTTACCCAAACCAACCAGCTCCAAGCCTAAGCGACTCTAAGGATAGCAAAAAGTCTAAATTACCCCCTTTCTTTAACGCACAAAAACATCATCTTTTTCCTCATTTTAATCTGGTACAATTTTTAAAAGTCAGAGGTGGCGAAGGTGACTGCGTCTTCTCCTCAATCCAAACTATTCCGATCTGCTATTTGGATCGACCCAGATACACCTTTTTCATTAGAGACTGTAGCAGATTAGAATGAGGAAGAAGAGGATACACCTATATAATTTAAAATTTTAAATATTTACATTTTTGTATATTTACGCGATGTGAAACGAGATCTATGTCAGACGGAAGACTACAATATAAAATCGATAATTCTAAAGATAGATATGAGAAAAAGGTGATATCGACTCGTACACGATTTGCAGACCGATCATTTTAAGAGTCGCCATCGATTACACAAAGTAAATCATGGCTCTATATAGTCGCCATCAATTATATTAAAAAAAAAATTATATAATCGATAACGATTACTGCATCGAGTCGATGCCGATTACAGACTTGAAGTCGTTATCGATTACAAAAAAAAAATTTTTTTTTTTTTATAATCGATCCGATTCGCATCAGTCGATCCCGATTCTTCAGATCGAAGTCGTTATCGATTACATATAAAATCGATAATTCTAAAGATAGATTTTAGATAAAGGGGATATCGACTGCATACGCATCGATCATTTTAAGAGTCGCCATCGATTACTCAGCATAAAGTCGCTATTGGCTCTATACAGAGTCGCCATCAATTATATTAAAAAAAAAAAAAAAAATTATATAATCGATAACGATTCTCAGAGTCGATGCCGATTTCAGATTCGAAGTCGTTATCGATTACATAAAAAAATTAATTTTTTTTTTATGTAATCGATCCCGATTGCATCGAAGTCGATCCCGATTCTCAGATTGAAGTCGTTATCGATTACATAAAAAAAAATTTTTTTTTTTTTTTTTTTTATGTAATCGATCCCGATTCTGTACCGAGTCGATCCCGATTCTGTACTGAGTCGTTATCGATTACATAAAAAAAAAAAAAAAAAAAAAAAAAAAAAAATTTAAATTTTTTTTATTTTATGTAATCGATGACGACTCAAGATGTAATCGATCGATTTTGCATGTAATCGCCTTTTATTTTTTATTATTTTTTATTTTTATATAATCGATGGCGACTACTGTATATAGTCGATGGCGACTCATATATAATCGATGCATGACGACTGTCTTAAATGATAATGACAACTCTTAAAATGATCGATGCAGCTATGTATTTTCTCATATCTATCTTTGGAACTATCGATTTATATTATCGCCTTCAAATCGACGCGTATTTGGGTCGATCCAAATAGCAACTCAGAATAGTTTGGATCGGAATAAATCCCGTTTCACATCGCATAAACATAGAAAAATGAAAATATTTAAAATTTTAAATTATATAGGTGTATCATCTTCTTCCTTATTCCAATCTGCTACAGTCTCTGACGAAAAAGATGTATCTGGGTCGATCCAAATAGCAGATCGGAATAGTTTGGATTGAGGAGAAGACGCCATTACCTTTGCCACCTCTGACTTTTAAAAAATGTACCAGACAAAAATAAAGAAGAAGATGATGTTTTTGTGCGTTAAAGAAAGGGGGTAATTTGGGCATTTTGCTAACCTAAGGGTCGGCTAGGCTTGGAGCTGGTTGGTTTGGGTAAAAGTGAAACTATAGGGCTTCTGACGTAAAAGGCGTATCTGACAGGGCCGGTCAGGTAAATTTCCCTTTTAATTATATATAATTATGAAGTCAGAGTAAGCGATGTGCCACATCTATGGCCGTCCAAACAATACTTTGCATTAGTGATGTGACAGATTTAGCTTCTCATGCCACCTATTATTGAGGGAGTTGGTATATGGTGCATATCCCATCGACCGTATACAGTGTATGGTATACAGTGTGCTAATGATCTTAAGCAATCCATATCGTCAAAGTAATAATAAATCATACATTGAAATGGGCATCTCATCTATGCACATCTAAGTTCTAACACCAAACACTGTAATTAGTTCAAATGGCTGATATTGAAGTTGGCCAATCGAATGGCTGACATCCAGTTAATGGGTGTGATTCTTAGCTTAAGACATGTTATAATGATGTTGTACCACTTGAACAATTTAGATGATTGACATTTATAAATATAAAGTATACTTTAATAATGTAATATTAAAAGTCTAATTTAATAGAGTAAGATCATTTAAACATATTTTGATATGCAAAGTTATTCCTTATAAAAGCTTGTTGTATTTAGCATTGGTACGTTTACTAAGGAGATAGATTCCTTTTGAACACTTCTTATAATATATACACGTACCATTCTATATGGGGTTAAATATGAGGTCAAATCGCTCAAATATCAGTTAATATTTAATCATATCAGCCGATATGTATCAAATGAAAATCGAAATAAATACCAAAACTAATACCCTCTGACGTGACCATTAGTTAGCGATTGTATTATTTAGTATCAGCGAGTATTTGATCCAACGCGGTTGAGATGAAGCAAGATATGGATATCGCACAAGAAGGCTGAAATTAATCTTTTGAGGTGATTGAATTAGAGCGGGATTTGATAGTTCCAAGCATAATTTTTTTTCAGAAAAAATCTATATAACAGTGTTTGCGTATCAAATAGGTTTGTGACTTTTCTTCCTTGACACAAAAGCATCCTTTTTTACTCACAAAGAGAAATTTCTTTTTTTCATCAAAATAAGTGAAATTTTTTTGTCATCAAATATTAAAGCAGATTTGTGTATATTATAAAATTTAACCTTACACCACTCGATGATTACTATCTCCCCCACCACCACCACAACTTCCTCCACCTCACCATTGCCGCCACCCCACCACCACTGCCACTACCACCGCCACCAGTCACCTCCCTTTAGAAAATTTAAAATAAAAAAGAAAATAAGAATAAAATTAGAAAGAGAAGAGAGGTTGCACGAGAAGCTACATTGTGCAAATCTTAACATGATCTCATTAACATTTTTGTGTCTTTAAATAGACTCATGTTTACACATATATGCTAATAATCATAATGTTAACAAACTTATCTTAAGATTTTAATCATAATCTTAAATATCTAATCAACCCTAATATTTCTCGATTACCCTCCCGCAATCGCATTTTCCTTTGAAACAAGGTATGAGCGATTGGTTAAAAGAAAATGAGCACTTAGATCGTCGTGATGATATGGCCATAACATACCTCGATCGTGCTTGTTGATGGTTACCGCCTGTCTGTGAAATTCATCATTGTCACATCCCACTCATCTTGGTGTCTGTCGAATTCGAAGGCCCACTAGATCATGTCTGTCATGATCTCTCCCAAGAGCAATTGAAGACAAATCATATGGCACAAATCTCTTTAAAGAGATCTTACAAAAAGATAATTAGATCATGAGGCTACGGTGAGTGTTTATTGGAGGTATAAACTCAAAGAATTATGTTAGAAAAAAAAAAAGAGGGGATCGAAGAATGGTGAGGGGCTCTGATACCATATAGAAAATCTAATATAAAGAAGAAAATAAGAGTAAGGTTTAGAAAGAGGAGAAAGGCTGCATGAGAGGCTATATTGTGAAAATCTTAATGCGATCTCATTAACCTTTCTGCGTCTTTAAATAGACTTACGTTTACACAGATAAGATGATAAACTTAATCCCTAATAATTCTAATCTTAATCATAATCTTAAACTTCGATTATTACCTCTCTAAAGAATTTTAATATGATCAACCCTAAAGATTCTCTATTACTCTCCGCCACCAAACCCATCACAACCACCACAACCTTCTCCACACCACCCACCAGTACGTCCACCACCATCGTCCCCACCACCTCTGTCGACGCCACCGCCACCACAACCTTCTATGCCTTACTACCATCACCAACACCCCACCACCACTGCCGCCATCGCTATTAATACAACCACCAACCAACCACTAGCATAACCACCACCCCTACCGCTAGAACAACCCCGACCACAACTATAATCACCTCACCACATGCCCTCCATCACCCCTTCTCAATCACTACAACCACCCCACCACCACCACCACTCTGACCATGCAACCACACCTCCACCACTAGAACCGTCACCACCAATAGCATCCCCACAACTACGACAACACTCCACCATGACCGCCATCATGACTATCAAATTCTCCACTACACCTCCTCCACCGCCTTCTCCGCCACACTTCCACCACCACCTCCTTTCTCCATCACTACCACACAATCACATCAACACCACCACCTCAGCCACTACTACCGCACAACTACATAAACACTACTATCACACGACCACATCACCACCACCACTTCTCCATTATGACCATAAACTTTTTCACCACCATCAAATAGTAGACATATGAGTCATTGGAAAGTTTTGGATATTACTCAAATAACAAAATTATTGATCATTGAAAAGCCCAAATGTTACCCAAGCAATAGGCAAAATAGTTCACAGACAAAATAGTTTACAAATAAATTTGTCTATGAATTAAACTTTTCCTGGATTAAAAAGTCACAGGATCTAAATGGGCCCTTAAAGAATATGTCTCCAAAATTCCTCTATCAGTGAACCCGCAAGAACACTTAATACTAATTGCAACAATTGGGGCTTCAAATGCTCCAATCAAGATGTTTTATTCAACTCTAAATTAAATTTCAGCCGTATTAGCCCTTAAATAAGCTTCTATAATGCATAAGATTAGAAGCCTTAGCCTAACTCTAATTCCTAATTTAAATAAAACAATATCCGATCTTTCTAAAATAATAAAATAGAGTCTTAAACAATAAGAAAACTAAACCTATCTCTAATGAAAGAAAGAAAAAATATCCACTAAAATAAAATAATAAAAAAGTCTTAAAATTCGTCACTTTCAGTGTAGCCTTTGAAAATTGAACATAATTTCTTCAATGTTTGTTGGAATTGTGCATTTCTAGACTAGCTTATTAAGTTACTTTAATAAGTTTTCAAATAAGACTAATTTGTATCAATCCAACATCATCTGATATTTGGAAATAAAAGCCAAAGACTTTGCGACCCTCTGATCAGAATTTCTTTTTTTTTGTTCTTCTCTTCGAATTCTTATTCTACCCACTTTTTCAAATTTTGTAATAGATTAAAATTTTACATGTGATTTCATTACCTGGCACCGCATGATATATAAAGAAGGTGAAATTCAGATCAAAGGTGCCCGAAGAATTCATCGAAAAAGCAATGTAACAATGCCTGAAAGACTAAGCGACTAAATTTCTTCAATGTTTGTCGGAATTGTGTGTTTCTAGACTAGTTTATTAAGTTACTTCGATAAGCTTCAAATAAGACTAATTTGTATCAATCTGGCACATCTGATACTTGGAAATAGGTCAAACAGAAAATTGACAGAATTAAAAGCCGAAGACTTTGCGACCCTCTGATCAAAATTTCTTTTTTTTTTGTTCTGCTCCTCGAATTCTTATTCTATCCACTTTCTCAAATTTTGTAATAGTTTAAAATTTTACATGTGACATTAGTTTTCATTACCTGGCACCGCATGATATATAAAGCAGGTGAAATTCAAATTGAAGGCGCCAAAAGAAATCATCGAAAAAGCAATGTAACAATGCCTGAAAAACTGAGCAGCTAAAATTACTTACGTAGTTGAGGTCTATTAATTCACTTACTAAACTTACCAAAACTCGTTATCGCAATCGTAACAACACATAAAAATTTATTCGCCTTAAAAAATACACCTACAGTTTTAAGGCTTAACAAATAATATTAGTTCTTTGCGACTTGCACTAGTTTATCATAAAGCCGATAAAAAAAACTAAAAGCATTGTTAAAGTTTACCCCATCTTTCTAAAATAATAAAATAGTCTTAAACAATAAGAAAACTAAACCTATCTCTAATGAAAGAAAGAAAAAAATATCCACTAAAATAAAATAATAAAGAAGTCTTGAAATTTGTCACTTTTAGTGCAACCGTCGAAAATTGAACATTAGTTCTTAAATACTTGTCAGAATTGACCTACATTTTATAGGCTTAACAAAAAATATTAGTTCTTTGCGACTTTGACTGGTTCATTAGAAAGCCGATAAAAAAAACTAAAAGTATTGTTAAAGTTTATCCCATCTTTCTAAAAAAATAAAATAGAGTCTTAAACGATAAGAAAATTAAACCTATCTCTAATGAAAGAAAGAAAAAAATATCCACTAAAATAAAATAATAAAGAAGTTTTAAAATTTGTCACTTTGAGTACAACCTTCGAAAACTAAACATAATTTCTTCAATACTTGTCAGAATTGTAAGTTTTTAAACTCGTTTATTAAGCTACTTCGATAAGCTTTCAAATAACACTAATTTGTATCAATCTAATAATCATCTGATACTTGAAATTAGATAGGTCAAATAAAAATTTGACAGAATTTTTTTTTCTTGTTCTTTTCTTTAAATTCTTATTCTACCCACTTTCTAAAATGTTACAAGTGAGAATAGTTTTCATTACCTGGCACACATAATATAAAGTGATATTCAAATCAAAGGTGCCCGAAGAATTCTTCGAAAAAGCAATGTAACAATGCCTAATAAAATGAGCGACTAAAACTAGTTACGTAGTTGAGGTCTATCCCTTCCACTTTCACCCGTCCATTAATTCACTTACTAAACTTACCGAAACTCGTTATCGCAATCCTAACAACACAAAGAGTTATTCGCCTTAAAGGCTACACCTACATTTTATAGGCTTAACGAATAATATTAGTTTTTTACGACTTTGACTAGTTTATCAGAAAGCTGATAAAAAAAACTAAAAGCATTGATAGAGATGATTTTTTTTTATAAAATCTTCAAGCACCGGCCGATCTAAAATCTTCAGGTGGTATCATGTAGTAAAAATCTTCAAATACCGGTGATCTAAACTGGCTGATGCTATGTTTTTCAAAAAATCATAAAAAACTGTAAAAAAATATCTAAAAAATATTGGAAATTAATTTACTACATAAAGGTAAATAAACATAAAGGTAATATCAAGATAACAAATATCGGCTCATACCGATATGTATGTATCGATTTTTTGTCAAATCAATCTATATCGGTACTGATACGTATCGGTATCCAACTCAGTATCGGTATCGGCCGATACCTATATTTTTAATATATATATATATGTATTCTAAATAGGCTGATAGGTATCCAACTCAGTATCGGTATCGGCCGATACCTATATTTTTAATATATATATATATATATATTCTAAATAGGCTGATAGGTATCAGTATCAGCCGATTCGTATCGGTCCTCCAAAGACCGATACCCAATACTGATACCGATTTTGTTACCTTAAGTAATATAACTTTCATTTTATTAAGAAAATAACAAAAAGAAAATATACATCAACTATATAAAAATTAAATGACATGCCATTACATATGTAAATATGTGATATTTAACCTTTCCAGATTTCATATGCAAAACAACATATGTGAATATGCTGTCGCATTTGACCCGTGGTGATCAATCTATAGCGGGCTTTATTTTGAGTTGATTATGCCGTGTGGCATGCGATGTATGGGTGCAGCCCACGTCTCTCTCCTGACACATTTCCACATTTCTAAATAAAAAATATAAAAAATAGTTTGACATTACTGTTTTTTTTTTTCCCCATCAGACATGGCGCAAAACTATTGAAGGGGCGTCGAAGATGTTTGCGGAAAAGCACTGCAATCGACATATGCGTTTGATTAGCGATGTTGTTTGATGCCTAATCATTTAGCCGATGTTATACACCCTTATTCTTTTTTAATTAAATCAAATAAATAATTTCTTATTTGTATGTTTTATATGGTGAATAAGAGTTGATCAAATTTTGTACGAATGTGATACGTACGCATGACCATAGTTTAGATCAGGGTTATCTGGTTATCTGGAAGATATCGACTCTTATATAAATTATTTTATGAACATCTATTGATGGAGCCATGTGGCAGATGGTTTTGACTTTTACAAATCACATCATCAAGATGATAGTTCATATATTAAACTAAAGTTAGGACCAAGATCTTCAAAATTATTCATTGGAGGATTTGAATCATTTGATTTATCCATTTTAAAATGGACGATTACTATTGATTAAACAATTAGAAAATTAAAGTGAACGAATTGGATAGTTGGAATCCTTTAATAGACATGATTCTTAGTACTTGTGAGTTGATAAAACATGGGGAGTCATTCCTTGCACTCCTTTTCAAGTGATTGCACCGAGGTTAAACAAAGACTTTATATTTTAGGGACACGTGACATGTGAAAATACAATTTGAGTCTTCTGATTTAAAGTTCCTGATCTATAGATTCTTAGTGGATAAGATTGGCACAAAATATAATCTTCATCATGCGATTAAATATAGTCAAAGGCTATTATTTGATTCAACAATTGACAATGTACAATAAATCATATGCTAAGTATCGTGTTTTGCTCCAATCTTATCTACTAAAGATCTATAAATCATAAACTTTAAATCAGACGGCCTAAATTATATTTTCACATGTCACATGTCCCTAAAATACAAAGTCTTTCTTTAACCTCGGTGCAATCACTTGAAAAGTGTGTGCAAGTAATGGCTCCCTAAAATATGGGGTTGCCACGAACCCCACCAAATACTGAATGAGACTGTTTTGAATCGGATGATGTACATAATTTTTTATTCTAATTTTTCACATAACTGAACTTGAGATTACATATCATATTATCAGTCGATCAATTTTTTATTCTACATGACACACGATGCTCACATGGTATTATTTGGGATTTGTGCCACTGATAATATTTCAAAATATCTCATGAAAAATTAAAACCATCCTCCGATTAAAAGGAAGTCAACGTTTTAATGTGTTAATAAGGTAAAGTATTTAGTAGGGATTAGTAGCAAGGCCTTTTAAGTCAAAGGATGGATGGAGACCCTTTTTCACCCCAATCGGGGGGGTCTTTTCGGGGGTCTTTTCATCCCAATCGGGGGCCTACTACATGACATCCTTTTATGGCATATGCGAGCCGCTAACAATCAAACCCACGACGTTTCGTAACACCAAATTTGACAACCAACTGCATCCCTGTTGAGATCATGGGCTTATTATATGCATATTACCTGTTGTACCAGAGGGAGTTGACTCGCAAAGTGGACACTTGGGTCTGATCCCTAACTGTATAATAGTTTACAATCTAGATTTGTCCCTTAGATCAGACGACTAGTAGTCTCTGATAAGTACGAATTTGTAGAATAAAATTACACCCAAGTTCCAGAGCTGGTGCATAGCCAGCCGGCCTTGCACTTAATAGAAAAAAATCCGTAGTCAAACTGGTCAAATCTCAAGAAATAAACAAATGTGTGAGCATTTAAATCAGAGAAAGTGCATTCCCGATTAGTTACTTAATTGCAAATTTTACTAACTCTTACCTAATACAAAGCCCTTGGTGCACAGGTAGGGCACCTTGTACCAACTCCCACCTATTTTTTGTGTACTTTAATTGTTACATATATATTAGTGTAGTAATATATATATATACACTTTTTTTATAGCAATAATATATATTTTATTGTTTCAAAATTAAGTTTATAATTATTTATATATATATTGAAAATAATTCAATAGCAAACTTGTAAATATTATCTCTCCTGTAAATGTGAAAAGATACAAGTCTGACATCTCAAAGTAAATCTGAAAAAGACACAAGTAAAATCGACTTTTCTTTTAAATATTATCTAAAAAGACACAAGCGAAATCTATTTATTTTTTTACTGTTATCTGAAAAGACAAACTCTTTGTAAAAAAACAAATGAAATCGATTTATCTTTTTACCGAAAAGACATAACTCTCTAAAAAGACACGGATTTGAAATCTTTTCACCATAACCTGAAAAGGCACAATGATTCAGAATTTCTCTATAAATAAAGATAAGATCTCAGTTAAAAACACAAGATAAGACACAATAAAAATATAATAACATCTATTTCTCCTTACGATTTTTTTTTTTTTTTTAAGAATCTTTATGCATCAGAAAATCTGTATGGCAGGTTATTTCTCTAAAATATGCAATCTAGAGAAGAACATATGGTTCTTGGCAAAATCGGGCTCTGTTGTATCCTGAAGGAAGATTTGCTTGGAACCCCATTGCATCTTCGTTTATACGACGGAGTGGGGGTGTCTATTGTCTTTAAGATAGCGTAGTGACCTATGTGCCTTGGAGTCATTATCAATACAAATTTTATCACAACTCTCTAAAAAGACACAGATATGAAATATTTTCGCCGTAATCTGAAAAAGCACAATGATTCAGAATTTCTCTATAAATAGAGATAAGATCTCAGTTAAAAATACAAGACAAGACACAATAAAAATATTATAATATCTATTTCTCCTTTTCTTTTACGATTATTATTATTTTTTTAAGAATCTTTGTGTATCAAAAAATCTGTGTGACAGGTTCTTTCTCTAGAATATGCAATCTAGAAAAGAACATACGGTTCTTGACAAAATCGGGCTCTGTTGTATCCTGAAGGTAGATTCGCTTGGAACCCTATTGCATCTTCGTTTATCCGACTGAGTGGGGGCGTCTTTAAGACAGCGTAGTGAACTACGTGCCTCGGAGTCATTATCAATACAAATTTTATCAACAATTTAAAGACAATAGATTGTTCTAATGACTCAGAGCATAAAGTTCAAAATTTATGCTGAAAAGACATAATGATTCAGAATTTCTCTACAAATAGAGATAAGATCTCAGTTAAAAATATAAGACAAGACGCAATAAAAATATAATAACATCTATTTCTCCTTTTCTTTTACCATTTTTTTTTTTTAAGAATCTTTGTGTATCAAAAAATTTGTGTGGCAGGTTCTTCTCTAAAATATGCAATCTAGAAAAGAACATACGGTTCTTGGCAAAATCAGGCTCTGTTGTATCCTGAAGGCAGATTCGCTTGAAACCTTATTACATCTTCATTTATCCGATGGAGTGGGGGCGTCTATTGTCTTTAAAACAGTGTAGTGAACTACGTGCTTCGGAGTCATTATCAATATAAATTTTATCAATAATTTAAAGATAATAAATCGTTCTAATGGCTCAGAGTATAAAGTTCATGAATCAAGATCTCATCAAACTTGACCGATTTGGTGGACCAAATTTAAAAAGATGGCAGTAAAAGCGGAAACAATGGAAAGTACGACTAATGGATGATCGAATGCTTAACTCAAATGATTGAAAAATGATGAGGATTGTCGGGACCACATCCTCAATGTATTGAATGATAGGTTATTAAACACATTTTGTAAGTCCACTATTACTAAAGATTTTGATATTCATCAGCGAAAAAATATCTAATTGAGGATACAAGTACAAAGACTTTTAGTCTCTAATATTTTGATAATGGTTGGAGATAAATCGATTCTTGAACAAGTTTAAGAATTACAGTTTATCATCACTGAGATAGAAGCCTTACATATTAATGAAGTATACTAGACCTAATATAGCATATATAGTGGGGGCATTGAGTAAACTAGCAACCTAGGGTTGGGACATTAAGAAGCTATTTGTAGGACATTAAGATATTTGAAAGGAACTATGCATTATAGTTTACAATATAGTGGCAAATCTGAAGAGGAGGGGTTTACTGATGCTACTTGAATTTCTAACTCCTCTGATTCAAAATCTACAAGCGGATGGATTTTTACTTTGGTAGGAGGAGCAGTATCGTGAGGGCCTAACAACAAATATATCTTTCTGATTTAAGTATGGAATCAAAGGATATATGTAACAGCCTGGATTTCGGCACCCCGAAACCCGGGCCATCGGTACGACCCTCTAGGCCATACCCCATAACTTTGCACGGAATATTAGTATACCCAAGCAATAATAAAGCAAATTGAAAGAATAAGAATCGATACAGAGCTAAATCTCCAGTTCTATATAATAAAGTCAAAACTCGTAGCCCAAAAGATGGTTCTAATCTCATGCCACTACATGAAAAAGAGAACCCACCCGAACCATTAGTGACAACACAACAATCACCCTGGATGGTTCGCCAAAAGAATATCTCGTTATTTAATACATTTTTTCAAAATAGGGCTGGACATACCAAGCTGACTAGTTTCTATCTCAAAATCAATCAAAGTACGCAGGGGTCCTCTAGAAGAAGTCCTCAGGAGGGGGCTCTGAATCTCCTCAGACACGTAATCCGAATCCTCCAGATCTACATCTCCTGAAATAGTAGCAGCAGCAAGCACCAGACCTGCAACGTAAAGTCTAAAGGGTGAGCTACATCATAGCTCAATAGGAAGACAACAGAATGAACATATAAATCAATCTTTCTCACATATATTCCATGACATTAGAAGCATGATTCATTAATAAAAATAACTGAAAAATAGTTTTAAACCACTGAAAGCATAACTGAATGTATCTGTTACTCTACATGTGTTACTTCTTCTCAACTTGTTCACAAAAGATAAAGATCGACCCAAAACTTAAATCATTTCTTAAATAATCCTCGATGTATTATAGCCTCGAGCCCCGATGGAATACCCTCCATCGTTGTCTAATCAGACTATTTTTCATTCACTTTCTCATTCATGTAAATACTTCCCAAGTCCCTTCCTCATAGGCGACGAGGTACAAATCTCACATGTATCCCTGGGATATCAAACTGGTGTACAGATTGGCCGCCATATCGGTCACGAATATTCTGTCGAGTTAGTCACGGGTATACCGTCGAGTCGGTGGGATATTCTCCGAACCTTAAATCAATGTACAAATACATATAGTTATTCACCGTGTAATTGTGCTAAATATGGTAATTTAGGCCTGATCAATTCTCATTTAATCACATCACTCGGATGTTCACAAATTTTCATACATCCCTGGGATGTAACTAGCTCATATGCATCACTCAGATGCCTATATAACATTCACATCCCCTGAAGACGTCATATACTCATAGTATTCTCATTTCCTTAATGTTTACACACACACACACACACACACACACACACACACACACTTAGATTTCATATGTTCAATTACTTTTTAAGAAAAATATACGCTTCACTATGCTCTCAACGCATAACAATTCATTTTTATATCACTATATACATGCTCTTGAAGTTAAAGTACATGTTCAAAGTGTTCCCTACCTCATGTGTTTGAATTCTCAAGCGTCAAGGTCCATTGCGTCTCTCCATACTCGCATTCAATTACACAACCTAATTTACATCATAACATATGCAAATTATCAAGAACGACTCGTAAAAGAAGGTACAAGGCGCTCCCAAAACTCTAAAGTCTAAAACAAAAGTCAAACAGAAACTGTCAAAATCGATTACTCGATCTCCATATCGATTAATCAAAATTCTCAAAATCGATTAATTGATCCCAAATCGATTAATCGAAAAGCCAAAATCGATTGATCGATTTACAAATCGATCAATCAGTTTTCCCAGGCTCCTTTTTCAGTCACTGGGAGTGCACAGACGATTAATCAATTTCAAATCGATTAATCGAAATCTAAAAATTGATTGATCGAATTAATTTCAATCAATCAGTTTCGGCCATCAGTGCCTAGATCTATTTTCAGTTCAAAATCGATTAATCGATTTTGACTGGAACACAGCCCTCTTCGGGCATTTCTTTCAACTTTCATTTTTTTTCATTTCTCATTCTTTTCTACTTCTTTAATTCAACATTTAACCATTTAATCGTTGAACTATTGCACAACAACATATATATTGAAATCTAATAAAACTCACCTCAAATCAATCTTTTATTGATTCAATGTCTTCAGTCATTGGCTAGGGTTCTTAGCTCCGATTTCACGAACTCATACACGTCGCCGTCGGAGTTAATGCTCAAGCACGCCTTCAATTTGAAGTCTGCACTAACTCCTTTAGCATTTACTCCTTCCTTCCCTCTAAACTATCTCTCTCTCTCTCTTCATAAATCCCTAACCACCCATTCAAAGAGAAATAACTTCTCTTTACTCTTTAAGGCTACTTAACTCATTTCATGTTTTTGGTGCAAAACACATACACCCATAATAGGTGTATATGACCTTCACAATGAAATCCAATTCCACACTCACAAGCACATTCACATCAAACTTAATTTATTCTAAGTCATCAAGTTGACTTTCTCTTGGTCCAACTTATGACCAGTCAGGAACGCATCTCGAGGACACTGTTCGAAGCCTAGATTTCGAGGATGTTACATCAAACTTAATTTATGCTAAGTCATCAAGTTGACTTTCTCTTAGTCCAACTTATGACCAGTCGGGCATGCATCTCGAGGACACTGTTCAAAGCCTAGATTTCGGGGATGTTATATTCTCCCCACCTTGAGAATTTTCGTCCTCGAAAATATACCCAAGGGCTTTCCGTCATGAAAGACCCACAAACATTGAAACACGACTATGCATACAACGGCATAAGCACACACACTGTAGAAAACTCAACTACAATTTGCATCCGATGGACAGTAAACATAATTTAAAATAAACAAAGATCTAAATTGGATTTGCTCATAAGGAAGACAATGGCAACCATGCCATAATGTGTAGGACATCGGATACATTCGCCTATACCTATACATTTAAGTTCATCTTTACATTTTCTCAAAAAGATACATTTCCAAGTGCTCAACCATTCACATTTTCAAAAATGTTGTCAAAATGGATATAATAATTACAACCCCAGAATAATCACAAGTCAAAAAGTAATTACACTAAAAAAGAAACATCTAACGCTAGTAATCACGCAGTCCCATCTCTAGGCTGATCCTCGTCGTCATGCACGTGTATACTAGAACCCAATGCATTACGAGCCCATGCCCGGGCCACCGCGATGTGTTGATGGTAGTCGCTGGGATACATGAACTGCATGGTCTGATGGAGTAGGGCCTCATAAAAATTTAGCCAGTAGTCCATTCGAGCATGGCTCTCCTCCATCCGTCTGTGGTGCTCTAGCATCTAGTGATTGTTCTCTGTCATGAGGGCGAGCACATCATTAATAGTGCTCGGTACCAGGGCCTGAGATGCCCGTCTCCTATGAGAATGTACATGAGGAGTAGGAGCGGATTGTGTAGGAGCAGGAGGTGGTTTAGGCTACTCGGTAGGTGGTGCCGGGTCAAGAGGCTACTCCCCCGCTGCTTGGTCTTGTGGTGGTACAAAAGTCTGCTCCCCCGCTAGTGGTGGGTCCTGTTGTGGTGGGGGTGCATTACCAGCTTGGGCAGGTGCTGGCTCTTCTAGTGGTAGAGCCTTCTTCAAAAGCCTATAGTTGCGGTCCCACGAAGCGATAGAATAATGCTTCACATGATTGGTGGCTCTCGGCTCAGTGGGAGAAATCATGTATTCTGCGGCGGCAGAGTAGCACTCCAACATGCTGGAAATGAGCCGAGTGTAAGGCATATGCTCCTTTGGTCTCAAGGGCCCCTTCATCATTTTTCCTTTAATGTAAATCATACCCTCAATTACTAATTTGGTAGCGTCGAACCAACGGTCGCGGTATGCCGCGTACAATGCCTGCTCCATTAACTATACCCTCTTGGTGTCATGGCGCATGGGATAAAGGTTGCACTTTATAATCGAGTCAAGCATCCACATATGAGGGGGTAAATCAACCCTCCGTATGGACTTGTCATCTCAGTTCGAATTTCCTCAAAATTTATGGGTTGCAGGAAAAGAGGTAAAAGATTGGTCTCGGGTATATGTTCCAGAAAACAAAAAGGTAGTGACAACCATCAATCTCGGTCGTAATAGTGTCAGCCACTCGACCCGATTTTAGGTTTTGATCAAATAACCTAACAATCCTAGGGTAGTAATAGTCATGCAAGGGTTTCAAGAGGTTTCCGAGGCCCGCATTAACGAAGTATTGTCGGGCCCACTTGATTTCACCCTCAACCTCGGGATCCGTAAACAGAGCCTCATCCATGATGTATTCATTCTCGAAATCCTTTGCAGCCCACCACTCGTTAGTTTGTGGTAAATTTCCTGTTAGGGGTGGTGGTGGTGACGAGTTGTGTGACGACGCGTCCGTCGAATAGGATGATGACGATGATGATGATGAGGGTGAAGGTGATGGCGGTGGTGGCGCAGTGTTCTTACGCCGTACGGGTAGTTTAGAAGCTGCTTACTTCGAAGCTAGCCTAGTTTTAGGAGGCATTGTAGGTTTAAAAGCGAGAAAATGTCGAAACCTAGGGCTGGAAATATGCAAAATGAAATGAAATCTAAAGATTTAGGATTTACCGTTTGCGTTCGATCCGAATGGGTAGGGTTTTTGATTCGAACTCGATCCCCAAAGTCTTCAAACCCTTCTCTACTCTCTCCAGCCAAAGGAAGAAAAATGGCACTCAACAGAAAAAAAAAAAAAAACCGTTTGAAATTCAAAATGGGAAAAATTTCCCAAAATTGACACTTATAGGCAAAAATCAATTAATCGATTTCAAAATCGATTAATCGATTTTGATCACTTAAACTCAGCTGCTCGAAATCGATCGATCGGTTTTCATAAATCGATTAATCGATTTTCAAAATCAATTAATCGAATTTATTTCGATTAGTCGAATTTGACTGACATTATATTTCCAAGTTTCTCAGTTCACTGGCGTGAGCCAGTCGTTCAATCGAACAATTTCGATTAATCGAAATTCAAAATCGATTAATTGATTAATCGGTTTTGACAGAATTGGGAAATTTTTTTTACCTATTATTTCTCTTCCTTTGCTTTTGTCTCTTTGGTAGGTTTTCTATGGCTTTGAAGTAGCCACTTGCTGACATTTCTTCGACTTCTCGGCACATATTGGCCATCCGTTTGATGATGCAATTACTAAGCCTTTTAGACACCTTTTTTATTTTCACAAAAGTTCTTTTAGAACTAATATTTTTCGTGTTCATTTCCTGTTTAAGTTGACATAGACTGCGAATCTTCGCTTACATAGACGAGTCAAACTTACAACAATACATGCAATGGTATAATTTTGCTCTTAGCTTTTCACAAATAAGTTCGGATACTGCTCCCTCACATCCGCCTTGTGTTCCCAAGTAGTTTCTTCGGCTGGATGATTCTTCCATCTAACAAGCACTAAAGGAATTACCTTCGTGCATAAAACTTATTCTTTTCTATCCAATATCTGAGCTGCTTCTTCTATCATTGTCATATCTTCGTGCATTTCAAGCGGCTGACCTCCCAAGATATGGGCAGGGTCATTCACATACTTCCGAAGCATAGACACATGGAAGACATTGTGTACCTGATCAAACAATGGTGGTAATCCAACGCGATATGCGACCTTGCCTACTCGACCCAAAACCTCAAAAGGTCTAAGGTATCGGGGACTTAGCTTTCCCCTCTTCCCAAATCTCATAGTGCCTTTCATAGGCGACACCATTACAAACACATGGTCGCCAATGGTGTAGTCCACACTCGTTCTTTTGATATCGGCATAGCTCTTCTGTCTGCTCTAAGCCGACTTAAGTCTCTCTCTAATCATATGAACGATAATGGCATTATCTTTAAGTAATTTCGACCTTAAAACAAACTTTTCGTCGATCTCTTCCCAATTGATAGGCGGTCTACATCGCCTTCTATAGAGAGCTTTATACGGTGTTGATGTAGCTCCAAGTGTGCCATAATTGTGTGCATTATGAATCAAAAATTAAAGAATTAAAGAATGCTAGGTTATATGGATGTTAACTTATGAAAGGGATATCAGCACATTGGGGCTAACACTGGCCTGCAAGATCAGGGCCAATTGTAGCAAGTTTTAAAAGTAAGTATTTCAAGATCGTCCACAGAGAATTTTGTCTAAACTGAGAGATAAACCTCCAGATCTGTGCTACCAGATCTGGCTCTATAATTATCTAAAAAAAAGAATAGATAAAAGAGAGTGTTGGATTGTGTCACATTTAACTATAAGCAAATAAAGAAAAGAACTAACTACATGATCCAGATCCGAGTTGGGGAGATGTTTAAAATAAGACAAATGCAGAAATAATAGCTTCATGTACTTTAGCCTCTGAATTTTAATGGAGAATCTGTAGTTCAACAGAGCATATTCAATCTTCATCTGGCTACCAAAGATAGATGTAAGAGAAATAAATCCGAATTAAGGAATAGGTTTAGACTTATGGCTATGATCTCCCACTTAAATGGTCACAGATCATCCAATAGTTGTGGCCTATTCTTTAGTTCGTAACATGAACATCATCGTAAATGCTTTGCTAGAATTAGGTTACCAACGCTAATTATTGCAGGGTGATGAATTAAGGGAAGTTGCATGCGGATGAGTGAATCTAAAGAAGTCTAATGCACTAAGGTGAACATTCGTAACCCTCGACATGACTCCAATGGAGAAGACACAAATTACTGACAACCTTTTAAAATCCAAAATTACAATTATAGAGCACGGCTTCTTAGAGAGCCCTCGACTTACGGTCTTGAATCCGAACTTGGAAGTACAAATCACTCACAATGGCTCTCAAAGGTAAACTACAAGAAGGGATTACGGGGTTCGGATAAGCTATATCGACCTAATGAGGGAAACAGAGATGAAAACTCTAAACTGGATACCCAAATTGGGCAAATGGTTCGTCTATTTATAGTTTTCCTAAGCCGGCTCAAATGTGTATCAACCAATCAATTGGATAGATCTGTATCAACCAATAGGAGTCGAGCACTAGGATCCAGATCCGTTTCGCTAATCGAGCTCGCTTGATCCGTTCACCAATCAGAAACAGAGGCATCAATTCTGTTATGCATTTTGAAAGTTTGTTAGAGTTTCTAGAAGTTCCCGCCAAGTAATTTCATCTTTGGGTGTTCACATGGGGTGGAATATGCCTTTGGTTTGTGCTCAGAATCTTCCGGAATGTCTCTGGGATTTTCAATGCATTGGGGTAGCGACATCTTGAATTGCCCTTGTTAAAGCCGCGAATCTCGAATACCTTTTCGCAGAGTTCGTGGGGCCTTTTCAAAGTTCAATGACTTCGAAGCTCGCTGCAAAGTTCAATCTTCTTTTCGAGGAGTTCGAGATGCTCTTCAAAGCTACACTGAGTTTTAGTCCTTTTCGCAGAGTTTAGGGGCCTTTTCGCAAAGTTCAATGACTTCTGAAGCTCTGTTCGCAAAGTTTAATCTTCTTTTCGAGGAGTGTTTTCTTCTTTTCGCAAAGTTCAAGGTTCTTTACGAAAAGTGCAAGTTCTTTGCGAAAAGAACTCTATAGTGCATTTCTCTGTTCGAAATGTTCCCTGCTTCTCTTACAGGTCTTTGCCTCTTCTATTTAGACCTTTCCACAGCTGATGAGGTTGTTTCTTCACTTCCTTCCTTTGGACTGACATGGATTGTCATCTTTTTGGCACTTTTGAGCTGCTTTTATGGTTAAGCATGTCTTTATTGTTAGCTGCAACATAAGCACTTAAAATACTTATTTAGTTCTCTCAAGGGTCTATCAAGGCCCAGATTAAGGGGTGAAAAATGGTATTTTCCAGTTCTCAACAGGTGTCATTCCAATGCTCGCTTGGAAGCTATTGTTGTATGTAAATTCGATCAACGGTACCCTATGATCCTTGTAACTCAAACATGCACGCTCTGAGCATGTCTTCTATCACTTGGTTTACTCGCTCCGTTTGCCCATCGGTTTACAGATGGAACGCTGAACTAAAGTCTAATTGTATAACCATGCCTCCTTAAAACTTCTTCCAAAACTTTGAAGTATATAATGAATCACGATCAGAGACAATACTGCTTGGAGTCCCTTGCAAACATACGATCTCCTTCATATACAACTCCGCGAGTCTTCCTCATCTGTACATTGTGTTATAGGGTAAAAAGTGTGCTGACTTGGTTAATCGATCAACGACCACCTAAATCGCATTGTATCTTTTTACTGTCCGCAGTAATCCCACGATGAAATCTATGGAGATTGATTCCCACTTCCACATTGATATGGGTAGAGGTTGCAATAATCCAGTAGGGTGTTTATGATCTACTTTCACCTGCTAACATGTCAAACAACTTGACACATACTTGGCTACATCTTGCTTTAGACCTCTCCACCAGAAATTCTTCCTTAAGTCTTGATACATTTTGGTACTACCGGGGTGGATTGCATACTTTGATTTGTGAGCCTCATCAAAACTAGTTTACTGTAGATCGACATTAACTGGAATACAAAGACATCCCTTGAATAGTAAGGAACCATCCTCTTTTACTGAGAACTCTGGTTTGATGCCCTCAATCACATCTTGACGGATTTTAGTTAACTCTGGGTCTTTCATCTATAGCTCATGAATGTACTCAAAGATCATCGGTCTCACTGTGATGTTGGCCAAGAAAGCTCCTATAGCTTGCACTTTGATATTTATGTCATACAATGAAAAATCTTCAAACAACTTCCATCTGTGTATCCCCATGATCATATTAGCTAACTAAGCTGAACCCTTATGACTCAAGGCATTGGCTATGACATTAGCTTTACCTGGGTGATATTGTATGGAGTAATCATAGTCCTTGAGAAACTCCATCCATCTGTACTGCCTCATATTTAATTCCTTCTATGTAAATAGGTACCCGAGGCTCTTATGGTCAGTGAAGATCTCAAAGGTCTCGCCGTACAAATAATGTCTCCAAATCTTCAATGCAAATATGATCGCTGCTAGTTCCAGTTCATGTGTCGGGTAGTTCTTATGATCTTTCAGCTGCCTTGACCCATAAGCAATCACTTTCTTATGTTGGTTGAGTTCGCAGCCCAAACAATTATGTGAAGCATCACTATATACCGCAAACCCTCCACTCCCTGAAGGAATTGCTAGCACTGGAGCTAAAGTGAGCCTCTTCTTGAGTTCTTGAAAACTCTTTTGACATGCTTCACTCCACTCAAATCTCGCATCCTTCCTTGTACAAAACGTCGATAGTAGCTAGCTAGACTAAGGAAACTACAGATGCCTGTTACCGTCTTTGATTGTTCCCATTTTACCACTGCTTCGATCTTAGCTGAATCTACCGTGACACCATCTTTTGAGACAACATGCCCCAAAAAGCTAACTTTCTCCAACCAAAACTCACACTTATTGAGTTTGGTGTATAGTTGGTGTTCACGTAGAGTTTATAGTGTAACTCTCCAATGTTCTTCGTGTTCCTTCTTTGACTTGAAATATATCAGAATGTCGTCGACAAATACTACAACGCAAGTTTCCAGGTATGGTTTAAACACCCGATTCATCAAATCCATAAATAACGTCAGTGCATTCATCAAACAAAATGTCATCACTA
Source organism: Chloranthus sessilifolius (assembly GCA_021018995.1). NCBI lineage: Eukaryota > Viridiplantae > Streptophyta > Magnoliopsida > Chloranthales > Chloranthaceae > Chloranthus > Chloranthus sessilifolius. Next base: position 25,236,917 of record CM037595.1, read on the forward strand.
AGAACTCATAGTGTCCGTACCGTATCCTGAATGCTGTCTTTTGGATGTCCTCTGCCTTGACTCTCAGCTGATGGCATCCTGATCTAAGATCGATCTTGGAAAAATACCTTGCTCCTTGCAGCTGATCAAATAAATCGTCAATCCTAGGCAATAGATATTGATTCTTAATGGTTAGTTTGTTTAACTGGCAATAGTCGATGCACAGTCGCATCGACCCATCTTTCTTCTTTACAAACAAGATCGGTGTTTTCCAAGGAGACACGCTAGGTCTTACAAACCCCTTATCTATGAGCTCTTGTAACTACTCTTTCAACTCCTTCAACTCAACAGGAGCCATTCTGTATGGTGCTTTGGAAATAGACTCCATTCCAGGTGCTAAGTCGATAGCGAATTCTACCTCTCTATCAGGAGATAATCTTGATAATTCCTTTAGAAACACATCCTCAAATTCATATGCAACTGCGATCTCTGAAATGATGTTCTTCCCTTCTTTATCTTCCTTCAAGAATGCCAAGTAACCATTACACCCCTTTCTGATCAAGCGCTCGGCCCTGACTGCAGAGATAAGTGGCATAAACTTCTATCTCATTCTCCAAAATCGAAATGATCTCCTCATATTAGGTCTGAAGATGACGACTTTGTTCTTACAATCGACTGTTGCACCATGCTATGACAAGTAGTCCATGCCAAGGATCACTTCGAATCCTTGCATATCCAACAGAACTAAGTTCGCTGTCGGTTCATAGACGTCTCCATCTCTGATGGTCACTATCACCGATTTATAAACCATTTCCGTATCGATCGATTCCTTAGTCGGGATAGATATCGCTAAAATAAAATCCAACGTCTTCGGGTTGACCTTCATTTTCTTCGCAAATCGAGGAGTAGTAAATGAGTTGATAAACCCCGGGTCTATCAACACTCTAGCTTCATAGGCTAGATCACTCTCCTTATCGTACAATTGTAAGGTGCCTTACATAACATACTTATACATCAAAATTTAATACACAGAGATGAGTTTATACTACTTCCTACATAAATGCATCTTCTCTATCTAAAACTTTAAGAAATTGAAAATTTTAAATTTTAAAGAAAATCTCACCTTGGATAACGTCGTTGGTATTCTGTGCTTCTTGGACAGTAACAACATAGGCTCTTCCTTATACGACCGACTTCCTTGCTTGTATCGTTCTCTCTTTGCTCATCTCAGGGTAATCTCAAATTATGTGGCCCATCTTTCCACACTTGTAGCAACCCCGAGTACCCCTTCTACACTCCGCTGTTTTATGAGACTTGCCATACTTGGCACAAGTCTCAACCGTAGTAGTAGACGTTGCCCGTGAGAAACCCTGGGTAGCTGATACTCCAGTGATAGTAGCAGGGTTCTCGTATCTGATCAGTCTCCCTGACACAAGCACAGGTAATCTCTGATAATTCATTTGCTGTGCCGGTCTGATATAACTGATTTGAGATGGTTGCCTTTGAATGGGTGCCACGAATCGCGACTTTTTATTCACCGGTTCGTAGTTCCCCATCTTACTTTGATCCATCTTTCCTCACCCTTGTTGATATCTTCTTTTGTATCTATCTTCGTTGTCTTGTTCTATCACCAAGGCCTTACTCATGACATCTCCATTGGTCTTTAATTCAAATGCCGCTACTCTTTCCCTGATGTCCAGCCTCAAGTCTCGTTGTAGTCGCTTAGCTTTCATCAGATCCATAACCACCAAGTCAGGAGCAAAGCGAGCAAACCTCATAAACTCAACTCCATACTCCCTTACTGACATCCTTCCCTGCTCGAGCTAAAGGAATTTAACTTCCATTTGATTGCGTACTACTTCAGGGAAGTACTATTTGTTAAACTCATCCACAAATTCCTCCCACATCCATTGCAATCCTGGGGTTTCCTGAGCCCTAGTCCTAGATGGACTTCCACCATGGGCCTACCTCCCAATCTAGCATATATGTTGCCCAATGGATACTTTCATCTTTTGTGCATGTAAGCAAGCTAAATACTTTCTCCATTTCACTCAGCCAATTTTCTGCACCATTGGCTCTGCTTGCCCTGAAAAGCTTGGAGGACGCATCCTCCTAAACTCTGTGAACACAGAGGGCAATGCCTATGTAGGATCTACTGGAGGTGTAGGTGGCTGATGCTGGTCATTGGCATTATGAGCTGCCAGGGACGCTACTTGTTGAGCCATGACGGTTGCCATGGTTTCCATGGTGTGCATCATCCTCTGACGCTCCTCGCTCTCTTCATTTCTTTCTCTTACTCTTTCTTACTCTCACTGATCCCTCTCTTGACGATCTCTATCCTGATTCTCTGTTTGGTCTAGGCTCCCCTGATTACTCCCTCCTGAGGCATTACTATTCCCCAATGGTCCACTATTCGTAGCCGAGACGAAACCGTCTCTGCTCCGCAAGTTTCTCTCATGGCCACCCCGAGGCCGCCCTCTTCCTCTATAAGACATAACGCTCTGCATATGAAACCACAGTTTCAATAGGAAAAGGTCCTATGCACTGAAAAAACCAAGACTTGTCAAAAATTCTAAAAGAAATCGCTCTGATACCAATTGTGATAGCCCAGATTTTGACACCCCAAAATCTGTGCCATTAGCACAACCCTCTAGGCCATGCCCCATAACTCTGCATGAAATATTGGTATACCCAAGCAACAATAACGTAAATTAAAAGCATAAGAACTGATACATAATTAAATCTCTAATTCTATATAATAAAGTCAAAACACGTAGCCCAAAAGATGGTTCTGATCTCATGCCACTGCATGAACAAGAGAACCCACCCGAACCATCAGTGACAATACAACAGTCTCGTTATTTAATACATTTTCTCAAAATAGGGCTGGACATACGAAGACGAACATTTTCTATCTCAAAATCAATCAAAGTACGCAGGGGTCCTCTAGAATAAGTCCTTAGGAGGGGGCTCTAAATCCTCCCCAGGCACGTAATCCGAATCCTCCGAATCTACGTCTCCTGAAATAGTAGCAGCAGCAAGCACCGGACCTGCGACGTATAGTCTAAAGGGTGAGCTACATCATATCTCAATAGGGAGACAATAGAATGAACATATAAATCAATCTTTCTCACATATATTTCATGGCATTAGAAGCATGATTCATTAATAAAAATAATTGGAAATAGTTTTAAGCCACTATAAGCATAACTTAAGGTATCTGTTACTCTACATGTGTTACTTGTTCTCAATTTGTTCATAAAAGATAAAGATCGGCCCAAATCTTAAATCATAACTTAAATAATCCTCGATGTATTATAGCCTCGAGCCCCGATGGAATACCCTCCATCGTTGTCTAATCAGACTACTTTTCATTCACTTTCTCATTCATGTAAATACTACCCAGGTCCCTTCCTGTTGTCGCTCCAAGTGTGCCATAAATGTGTGCATTATGAATCAAAAATTAAAGAATTAAAGAATGCTAGGTTATAAGGATGTTAACTTATGAAAGGGATATCAGCACATTGGGGCTAACACTGGCCTGCAAGATCAGGGCCAATTGTAGCAAGTTTTAAAAGTAAGTATTTCAAGATCGTCCACAGAGAAGTTTGTCTAAACTGAGAGATAAACCTCCAGATCTGTACTACCAGATCTGGCTCTATAATTATCTATAAAAAAGAATAGATAAAAGAGAGTGTTGGATTGTGTCACATTTAACTATAAGCAAATAAAGAAAAGAACTAACTACATGATCCAGATCCGAGTTGGGGAGATGTTTAAAATAAGACAAATGCAGAAATAATAGCTTCATGTACTTTAGCCTCTGAATTTTAATGGAGAGTCTGTAGTTCAACAGAGCAGATTCAATCTTCATCGGCTACCAAAGAGATGTAAGAGAAATAAATCCAATTAAGGAATAGGTTTAGACTTATATTTGTGATCATTCCACTTAAATGGTCACAGATCATTACCTAGTATGGCCTATTCTTTAGTTGAGAACATGAACATCATTGTAAATCTGCTTGAATTAGGTTACCAACGCTTAATTCGCATAGGGATGATGAATTAAGGGAAGTTGGATGCGGATGAGTGAATCTAAAGAAGTCTAATGCACTAAGGTGATCATTCGTAACCCTCGACATGACTCCAATGGAGAAGACACAAATTACAAGCAACCTTTTAAAATCCAACGTTACAATTACAGAGCACGGCTTCTTAGAGAGCCCTCGGACTTATCGAGCTTCTCGAGAGAGCCCTCGATTCTGATCTTGAATCCGAACTTGGAAGTACAAATCACTCACAATGGCTCTCAAAGGTAAACTACAAGAAGGGATTACAGGGGGTTGGATAAGCTATCTCGACCGGAATGAGAAACAGAGATGAAAACTCTAAAATCTGGATACCCAAATTGGGCAAATGGTTCGTCTATTTATAGTTTTCCCTAAGCCACTCGGATGTGTATCAACCAATCGAATTGGATAGATCTCAGTATCAACCAATAGAGTCGAGCACCGGGATCCAGATCTTTCCGCCAATCGAAATGCTTGATCCGGTTCACCAATCGTGAAACAGAGGCATCAATTGCTATGTAATTCAAAAATCTGTTTGAGCTTCTAGAAGTTCCCGCCAAGTAATTTCATCTTGGGGTGACCACATGGGGTGGAATATGCCTTTGGTTCGTGCTCAGAATCTTCCGGAATGTCTTTGGGTTTTAAAATGCATTGGGGCGCGTGCAAAGTTTCCTGAAATACCCTTCGGACGAGCTGCAAATCCCCAGAATGCCATTTCGCATAGTTTAAGGGCTTTTTCGCAAAGTAGTTTGGCTCAAGAATCTCTCTTCGCAAAGCATTTTGGCTTCAGGAGATCTTTTTGCAAAGCATTTTGGCTTCAGGAGATCTTTTCGCAAAGCATTTTGGCTTCAGGAGATCTTTTCGCAAAGGACTTTGGCTTCAGGAGATCTTTTCGCAAAAGACTTTGGCTTCAGGAGATCTTTTCGCAAAGGACTTTGGCTTCAGGAGATCTTTTCGCAAAGGACTTCTCTCCTTTTCGCAGAGTGTTTTCTTCTTTTCGCAAAGTTCAAAGTTCTTTGCGAATAGTAGAAGTTCTTTGCGAATAGTAGAAGTTCTTTGCGAATTGAACTCTAGGCTCCCATTCTTCTTTGCGAATAGTAGAAGTTCTTTGCGAATGGCTCTCTCTCTTGCTTCAGGTCTTTGTCTGGTCTTTTAGACCCTCTTTAGCCATTGCTGAGGCTGTTTCTTCACTCCTTCTTTAAACTTGACATGAGCTGTCAGCTTTTTGATCTTTTTGGGATGCTTTTCGGATTTGGACCTGTCTGATTGGTTAGCTGTAAAATGCACACTAAAGCACTTATTTAGTCTTCTCAAGGGTCTTTCAAGGCACATGTTTAGGGGTGAAAAATGGTATTTTTCACTACTTAACACTTCCTCATAGGCGACAGGGTACAAATCTCACATACATCCTTGGGATGTCAAACTGGTGTACGGATTGGCCGCCGTACCGGTCACAGATATTCTATCGAGTCAGTCACGGGTATATCGTCGCGTCGGTGGAGTATTCTCTAAACTTTAAATCAATGTGCAAATACATATAGTTATTCACCGTTTAATTATGTTAAACATAGTAATTTAGGCCTGATCAATTCTCATTTAATCACATCACATCACTCGGATGTTCACGAATTTCCATACATCCCTAGGATGTAACTAGCTCATATGCATCACTCAGATGCCCATATAACATTCACATCCCCTGGGGATGTCATATACTCATAGCATTCTCATTTCCTTAATGTTCATACACACACACACACACTTAGATTTCATATGTTCAATTACTTTTCAAGAAAAATATGTGCTTCACTATGCTCTCAACGCATAACAACTTATTTCTATATCACTACATACATGCTCTTGAAATTAAAGTACATGTTTAAAGTGTTCCCTACCTCGCGCGTTTGAATTCTCAAGCGTCAAGGTCAATTGCGGCTCCCCATGCTTGCATTCAATTGCACAACCTAATTTATATCATAACATATACAAAGCATTAAGAACGATACATAAAAGAAGGTACAAGACCCTCCCAGAACTCCAAAGTCCAAAACAAAAGTCAAATAGAAACTGCCAAAATCGATTAATCGATCTCCATATCAATTAATCGAAATTTTCAAAATCGATTAATTGAAAAGCCAAAATCGATTGATCAATTTACAAATCAATCAATCGGTTTTCCCGGGCTCCTCCTTTTCCAGTCACTGGGAATGCACAGACAATTAATCGATTTGAAATCGATTAATCGAAATCCAAAAATCAATTGATCGAATTAATTTCGATCAATTAGTTTTGAGCATTAATGCCCAGATCTATTTTCAGTTCAAAATCGATTAATCGATTTCAAAATCGATTAATCAATTTTGACTGGAACACAACCCTCTTTGGACATTTCTTCAAACTTTTTTTCTTTTCTATTTCTCATTCTTTTCTACTTTTTTAATTTAACATTTAACCATTTAATCACTGAACTAATGCACAACAACATATACATTGAAATCTAATAAAACTCACCTCAAATCAAACTCTTGATTGATTCAATGGCTTGGGTTGGGTCATTAGCTCCGATTTCACGAACTCATACACGTCGCCGCAGGTGTTGATGCTCAAGCACGCCTTCAATTCGAAGTCCACACTAACTCTTTAGCATTTACTCCTTCCTTCCTTCTAAACTCTCTCTCTCTCTCTCTTCATAAATCCCTAACCACCCATTCAAAGATAAATAACTTCTCTTTACTCTTAAGGTTACTTAACTCATTTCATGTTTTTGGTACAAAACACATACACCCATAATAGGTGTATGTGACCTTCACAATGAAATCCAATACCACACTCACAATCACATTCATAATTTAATTTATTCTAAGTCATCAAGTTGACTTTCTCTTGGTCTAACTTATGACCAGTTGAGCACACATCTCGAGGACATTGTTCGAAGCCTAGATTTCGGTGATGTTACAATATAGAATTGTTTGAGGGAGCAAAACAGGTAGAGTGGCTTCGAATATTACAAATACACTACCCAAAGATACAGTGTTGAAAATATCGAGGGGGATGGGCCTAAGATCGATATCTTTAAAGGCACAGTAGTTGAGCTTCAACTTACCAGAGTTGGAGATCCCAAATCCTAAGTTTAACGAGATAAGAAACTACTCTGTGACACTTGAAAATGCATAAAGGTATGTTGCCTATTGGTCATCCTTATGGTGTTAAAGTTTGTGCACATCTCTTATAATGTGAGAGGGTGAGTTTAACTCTTAATAATTTTATTGGCATTCATTTGCTGGGGTGATAAAGTAATCACAAGAGCACCCATGACAGATTCACCTATATGAGTATAGAAGTGAAGCCGCTTTAACAGAGATTTGGTCCTCTCTGAGATACTCATGAAATCAAGATCTAGCGCATGACTATAAAGCATAGGCCTTATGTGACAGCTCGGATTTCGGCACCCCGAGACCCGTGCCATCAGCACGATCATCTTGACCGTGCCCCTTAGCTGTGTACGGAACATTTGTATATCAAGCAATGAACTGAATTGAAATAATAAATAAACTGTGGAATTAAAGTGTCATATAAGTATTTCTCAAAAGACAGTTCTACCTTCATGCCTCTGCATGAATGGAGAATCGATCCGAACCATCGATGATAGCTAATCATCACAGATGGTTCGCCCAAAAGAATAATCCCAAACTCTAATTACATTATTTAACCAAAAACAAGGCTCGACATACCAAGCTGTACCAATAATCTCACAAAACTCTCAAAGCTGCACAACGGAGTCCTCTAGAAGAAGTCCTCAGGAGGTGGCTCCAACTCATCTCCGGCCGCAAGGTCCGACCCACCAGGGTCAACGTCCCCTGAAGTCTCGGCAGCTGCTAATAGTGGACCTGCGACGTATAGTCTAAAGAGTGAGCTACATCCTAGCTCAGTAGGGAACAGAACACAATTGAACATATAAATTACAACTCACATATATTCCATGATATGCCATGCATGATGTGTCTATACAGTTATTGATGAAAAACAGTTGAAAAGAATCATAATTTATTGGTAGTTTACTTATGTCTTTTAATTATTCATGAATGACACTGAAAAGGCCTAAAGCAAAACTTAACCTTTCAACTTAAGTAATCCCCGAGCAATATAGCATCGAGCCCCGATGAGATACCCATCATCGTCATCTATATAGACAGTTTTAGACGTATTCCCTGAGAATATAATTAGTACCCAAGCCCCTTTCCCCTGGGGATCGGTGGCGGGGTTTCACGTATCTCAACTCAACACCCCTGGGGTGTGCTTACTATGTACGGATAAGCCTCCCCACTGGCCTACGGTTTCGCCGCCGTATCGGTCACGGATATCCTGCCGCGTCAGTCGTGGATATCCCGCCACGTCGGTGGGGTACCCTATCAAACCTCAAATAATAAAAATATCAGGTGCTTTACATATAGTTATTCACCGTGTAAGTGTGCTGCTATCTTATATCAGTTAGGCCCTATCAGACATAATTCAATCTTGGATACATCCCTGGGATGTATCCATTCACTTGCATCACACCTGATGCTCTTATTTCTTTACTTCCTCATCCCTGGGGATGGCTCATTATAATTACTCTTATAGATGTCACACACACACACTTTTCACAAACTCTTAAGCAATAAAAACAGTTTGAATTGAATTCTATATCACTACATACATGCTCTTGCAAAATAAAGTACATGTTCAAGGTGTTCCCTACCTCAAGTCTCTGTTTGATCATGCATCAAGGTCCCACGTGGCTCCTTGTGTCCAAGCTCATATGTACCACCTATGGTACCACATAACATATGAAATACATCACTAAAGATGTAACAAAGAAGGTCCAAGATCCTCTAAGAATCTTAAAGTCAACAAAATCGCGATCGATTAATCGAACTCTAAAATCGATTAATCGAATCTGATTCGATTAATCGATTTCCAAAATCGATTAATCAAAATTCAAAATTGATTAATTGATTCTCAAATCGATTAATCGAAATTCTCATTCGATTAATCGAATCCCAATTCGATTAATCGAAATTCTCCATTCTATCCAGTCGATTCTCAATTCGAGTAATCGAATTCTCAAAATCGATTAATCGATCCAAAATTGATTAATCGAAATTCTAAATCGATTAATCGAACTCTCATTTCGATTAGTCGATTTCTCCAAGTCCTTTCTTTCCCTCCACTGGAGTTCACTGGAGGTTCTTCAAGGTCGATTAATCGAAACTCAATTCGATTAATCGAACTCGGGGTCCTCTAACTTTTCAACCTCTTGGCACAAATCGATTAGTCGAATCTCACTTTCGATTAATCAAAATGGCCAGATTCTGCCCCCTTCTGGGCTGTTCCTTCCAATCTTTTTCCAACTGATTTCTCTCTCTTTTCTAAGCCATTATCTTATGATTTTAGCTATTCCTAACTACAATTAAACCCTTCGATCTATGCATTCAATTTACAAGAATTTTACCTTCAATCAATTTTCAATTGATTAGGTTAAGTGGTTGGAAAGGCTAGGGTTTCCAGCTTTGCTTCTAGCGGATCCCTCACGTCGAATCCGGCGTTTATTGCTCGAATCCCCCTTCTTCAACTAGCATTTACTCCTTGCATTAACTATGCTCTCCTTCTCTCTCTCTCTTCTTTACTCTCTCTCAATCAACCAAATAAAAGAGAAACTAGGGCTATTAAACCCTTTTATCTGCCCTCTAACTTGTGTGTTGAGCACATATACCTTAATAGGTGTATGTGACTCCAGATTTTCATCACACTCCCCATATTCACTCGAATCCTCACATCTCATCCGTTCATCGTATCCTACGTTGACTTGTGAACTCTTATTTGGTCAAACCTATGACCAATCGGGCACGGATCCCGAGGTCACTGTTTAACGCGATTTTTTTTGGGTAATTACACCTTATGCCACTAATGATTTAGGTCATAATAAGTGTATATATAATTTTGATTTGTTAGACAGGTTTTAAGTTCAAACTTATAAGCCACTTAAAGTCCTTTCAAACTTTGAGCTGTATGTACTAGTCAAAGGTTCAAACTGATCGGTAACTCTGATGATGCTTAGTATGATTGCTCTGATACATAATTTTTTATTTTGAAAGAAGTGGGGGATTGTTATATATATTAGTGTAGTAATATATATTTTATTGTTTCAAAATTAAGTTTATAATTATCACTATATATATTGAAAATAATTCAATGGCAAACTTGTAAATATTATTTCCCCCATAAATACAAAAAGACACAAGTCTGACATCTCTTCAAAGTAAATCTGAAAAGACACAAGTGAAATCAACTTTTTTTTTACTGTTATCTGAAAAGACATAAGTAAAATCTATTTATTTTTTTACTATTATCTGAAAAGCCACAAGTCTTTGAAAAGAAACAAGTGAAATCTATTTATTTTTTTACTGTTACATGAAAAGACATAACTCTCTAAAAAGACACAGATCTAAAATCTTTTCACCATAACCTGAAAAGACACAATGATTCAAAATTTCTCTATAAATAGAGATAAGATCTCCGTTAAAAACACAAGACAAGACACAATAAAAATATAATAACATCTATTTCTCCTTTTCTTTTACGCATCTTTTTTTTTAAGAATCTTTGTCTATTAGAAAATCTTTGTGGTAGGTTCTTTCTCTAGAATGTGCAATCTAGAAAAGAACATATGATTCTTGGCAAGATCGGACTCTGTTGTATCCTGAAGGCAGATTCGCTTGGAACCCTATTGCATCTTGGTTTATCCGACGGAGTGAGGGAATCTATTATCTTAGGACAACGTAGTGAACTAGGTGCCTCGGAGCCATTATCAATAATTTAAAGACAATAGATCGTTCTAATGACTCAGAGCATAAAATTCATGAATCAAGATCTCATCAAACTTGATCGATTTGTTTGATCAAAGTTCAAAAGATGGCAGTAAAAGTGGAAACAACGAAAAGTACGACTAGTGGAGGATCGAATGCTCGACTCAAATGATTGAAAGATAATCAGGATTGTCGGGACCACATCCTCAATGCATTGAACGATAGGTTATTCAACACATTCTGTAAGTGCACTATTACTAAAAATTTTAATATTCATTAGCGAAGAAGTATCTAATTGAGGATACAAGTACAAGGACTTTTCTAGTCTCTAATATTTTGATAATGGTTGGTGATAAATCGATTCTTGAACAAGTTTAAGAATTATAGTTTATCATCACTGAGATAGAAGTCTTATGTATTTAATGAAGTGTACTAGACCTAATAGAGCATATATAGTGGGGGTATTGAGTAAACTAGCAACCTAGGCTTAGAACATTGAGAAGCTATTCGTACGACATTAAGATACTTGAAAGAAACTATGCGTTATAGTTTACAATATAGTGGCAAATCTGAACTCTTAGAGGGGTTTACTGATGCTACTTGAATTTCTAACTCTTTTGATTCAAAATCTACAAGCGGATGGATTTTTACTTTGGTAGGAGGAGCAGTATCGTGGGGGTCTAATAACAAACATGTCTTTCTGATTCAAGTATGGAATCAGATGATATGATATTGTTTGAGGGAGCAAAAGAGGCAGAGTAGCTTCGAAGCTTACAAACACACTACCCAATGATACAGTGTTGAAAATATCGAGGGGGATGGGCCTAAGACCGATATCTTTAAAGGCACAATAGTTGAACCTCAACTTAGTAGAGTTGGAGATCTCAAATCTTAAGTTTAACGAGATAAGAAACTACTCCGTGACCCTTGAAAATGCACAAAGGTATGTTACCTATTGGTCATCCTTATGGTGTTAAAGTTTGTGCACATCTCTTGTAACATGAGAGGGTGAGCTTAACTCTTAATGATTTTGTAGGCTTTCATTTGCTGGGATGATAAAGTAGTCATAAGTGCACTCATGACAGATTCACCTATATGAGTATGGAAGTAAAGCCGATTCAACAGAGATTCGATCCTCTCTGAGATACTTATGAAATCACGATTTTAACGCATGACTGTAAAGTGCAGGCCTTATGTCACTTATGATTTAGGTCATAATAACTTGAATATATAATTCTGATTTGTTAGACAGGTTTCAAGTTCAAAACTATAAGCCACTTAAAGTCCTTACAAACTTTGAGTTGTATGTACTAGTGAAAGGTTCAAACCGATCGGTATCTCTGATGATGCTTAGTATGATCGCTTTGATACATAATTTTTTATTTTGAAACAAGTGGGGGATTATTATATATATTAGTGTTGTAATATATATTTTATTATTTCAAAATTATGTTTATAATTATCATTATATATATTGAAAATAATTCAATGGCAAACTTATAAATATTATCTCCCCTGTAAATGTGAAAAGACACAAGTTTGACATCTCTTCAAAGTAAATCCGAAAAGACACAAGTGCAATCGACTTTTCGTTTTTGCTATTATCTGAAAAGACACAACTCTCTGAAAAGACACAAGTGAAATCTATTTATTTTTTTACTGTTATCTGAAAAGCGATAACTCTCTAAATAGAAACAAGTGAAATCAATTTATCTTTTTACCGAAAAGACAACCTCTGAAAAGGCACAGATCTGAAATCTTTTCACCGTAACTTGAAAAGACACAATGATTTAAAATTTCTCTATAAATAGAGATAAGATATCCATCAAAAACACATGACAAGACACAATAAAAATATAATATCTATTTCTCCTTTTCTTTTACGATTTTTTTTTTTTTTTAAGAATCATTGTATATCAGAAAATTTGTGTGGCAGGTTCTTTCTCTAGAATGTACAATCTAGAAAAGAACATACGATTCTTGACAAGACCGGGCTCTATTGTATCCTGAAGGCAGATTTTCTTGGAACCCATTGTATCTTCGTTTATAGGACGGAGTGGGGGCATCTATTATCTTTAAGACAACGTAGTAAACTACATGCCTCAGAGCCATTATCAATACAAATTTTATCAACATTAACTGAGGTGGTAAGTCTCTACATCCCCTTGAGGTTTGACCAATTTGGTGGAGCCATAATTGCATAGGCCATGCACATAATACCAACTCTAAGGGAGCAGCTCACATAAGTAATGTACACATATTTATTGCCAAATGATAAAAGTCAAAAGCATACTTTCATTGATTTTTGTGCGCATAAAATAACGGAATACTTCCCATTTGATAAGGTAATTGACCCTAATGCCAAGGCTAGCACTCCTGTCGGATGCCTAATACCAACTCTAGTCCACAATTGAGGGTGGGCTATGAGGACACCTAGGTTTCCCAATACTTAAGGGTGGGAATAAGGGTACTTGATCGAGTCACTCTCAACTGTGAAAGGATCAATCAAATTGTGTTAAAATAGTCAAACTTATACTTTCACAGAGTGTCATACTGATAAGTAGTTGTGCAAGTTCTAAGGTTTGACTATTTTGGACTTGATGTGAACATGAGACTACCTGTCAAAAGTGAGATATATGACATGTGATATTAACAGAATGGATAAGCTTTGAGATCAGGGCCAACGATTTCAACTAACATTTTCATATAATAGATTTGAAGGTGTCCTATATTATGATAAACTAACAGTTTGTGACTTTTTTAAGAGATAGATGTGATATTCAATTCACAAATTTGTGATTATATTCTATCACCTAAAAAGTTTTACATTATTCATCATCATCATCATCATAGCCTCATCTCATCTATTTGAAGTCAACTCTACGAGTCTTATTTCTTAACTTGCTTCTTATCAATGGTGAGCTTTTCTTAACTTTGTAAGCCTTCATGTCTGTTCTTACAACTTACATCTTGGTCTTCATTGGTCTTCTTCTTCTCCTACTTTCTCCTTAGAGCATCTCAATTCTTTAATATAGGGTTTGCTTCTAACCTCTGATGGGCATGTAAAAAATTACCTCTTTTATAATTTTAACTTTATAGGTATCACTCTCAAATTTCCTCTTATGTACTAAGTCTTAATTTAATCCTTTCTTGTTACTCCATACTCCTATCTTAACATACACATTTCAGCCTCATGTCCTCTATTTTCTTCTTGTTGTTGTGCAATCCAACATTCTACACCATATAATGTAGTAGGTCTTATCATTGTCATATTAAACCGTTCCTTCAATCAAAGTAGAACTATTGGGTTGCAAAACTCCACTTGCTTGTCTCTATTTCAGCCAACCTATATTAATTTGATTTGAGACCTCTTCAAATTACCATCATATTAAAGAATAGTTTTAATAGTAAAATCTATGGCACTGTGGCAGTTGATAATATTTGATTTTAACTAAATTCTCACCCAAGCTATCACGTTTAATAAATTTGCACTCCATGTACTCCGTCTTTATTCAAACCTCTCGACTTTGAAGTCTTTCTCCATAATTTTAACTTATCATTTATTTGTTTCCTTGTTTGAGCGGTCAGCCCCACATCATTTGCAAATAATATGTGGCACGAAATATCTTTCATGTATCTCTACGGTTAACACATTCATAATCAGGGCAAACATATCATGTCTCAAAACAAATTTTGATGCAACCCAATTCTGCTTGGAAATTCACTCATCTCTCTCTATATGCAGTTCTTACACTAGTTATATCATTATCTGTACATGTCTTGGGTAGTTTTAATAGATAAGTTTGAAATGTATTTCTTCTTCGGCGTCTACTAGATTATCTGTCATGCCTCATACATAATTTTTTATTTCTTTTTCTGAACTTGTCCATGATTTGCCTCAATAAAAAAATAAATCTAAACTAGTTCTATGATACACTTTATTTGTGTCTTAGTCATGTTTTACTATTTTCTCCCACAATTTTATAGTCTCGCTCATAAGTTTAAAAATAATAATTCTCGTCTATATTTTAAATATCTGAGTGCACTCCAAAAAGAAAAATAATTCCAACATTATTCTTCTTCTTCTTCTCCATCCTAACACATGCTCATAACAAATCCACCATGTTAAAATTTCTGGCACATCTATCAAATTCAACCACTTATGTCTAACCCGTTGGACCATCACCAACAACCAATAACCCATAGGATGCATCTAATATGGTACAAACCTGTCATCTCCCAAAATCTAAAGATCTAAAATCTTGAGTTATGAACAGAAATTAAAGGCATGATATGAAAATGCAAAAGTAATAAAATCTTGCTAAAAATAATTTCAAAGGTTAAATTCTCAATTTTCATGATTATCGGATTCTTTATTATTATTATTATTATTATTATTATTATTATTATTATTATTACTCAATTATCTGATTCATTAACAATGTTCTACAAAAATATTCTTAATATCTATTTTGAAAATTCGTATTTACAAAGGGTGATTACCACTTACTAATTTCATGCTTGTGTACTCAATCATTTGATTTGATGCTTCCTCAACCGACTCAAAAAATAATAATCATAATAAGCAATATAACTGAAGACATAGCTTAGTAATGATTGAAATTTTTTAATTTTTATAGTCCAAAATTTATAAAATCAATTTCTATAATCAAATATTCAATGCAATTCAAATAGTAGATCAAAATTTCATAAATAACAGATTAATTTAACTTAAATAACTGAGATGGTTCATACAACTTTTGATAAGTAGGATACAGGCCTTAAACTGTCAATATTTTAATAGTAAAATGTTAGATGGTCAATAGCTAGAATGATGTCAATATTTTAATAGTTAAAGCAACTCCAAAATCCAACTCAATAGAGCCAAATGACTCTTTTTTACCCTTCCCACCAGCTCCAATCTGGGTCCCTATTTCACGTGGAATAGGGTACCGGCTCCAAGGATGTCAAAGTTGACGTTCTTGGAGCCCTAACGTCAATATATATATATATATATATATATATATATATATATTTTTTTTTTAAATATGACCGTTGCACATTTAAGTTAAATTTTTTACAAATGGGGAAGTCTATTCAATACTCACCTACTTTCCAACATGCAACCATTGGCTGAGGGTTTGACTGCTTCTATCTTGAGATCCGGGATGAATCTGGCCTTCAAATTCTGGGAGTGTGACTACGAATCTGACCATTCATCTCTACATCTCACTCTCAAAATTTGAAGGTCAGATTCATCCCGGATCTCAAGATAGAAGCAATCAAATTCTCAATCAACGATTGCATGTTGTAAAATAGGTGAGTATTGATAGACTTCCTCATTTGTAAAATTATTAAATTAAATTTGCACTGGTCACATTTTTTAAATCAAAAGTTTGGCCACTTCTCATCTCTACATCCCACTCTCTTATTAATTCATCTCTACATCTCACTCTCTCTCAATCTCATCTCTACATCTCTCTTATTAATTCAACTCTACCTCTTACTCTCTCTCAAATTTCATTTGTACCTGACTCTCTTTCAAGCTCATCTATCACACATAGATAGTCTGTCAACCCTCGAAGAGATATCTTGCACGGAAGTCTCGGATTCAACTCAATACAATGTCCGTATGAGAGGTGTTGGGTTCATGTGGATGATGATATTCTCCTTGTAAGCACAATAGTGACAGCCCGAATTTTGACACCCCAAAACCCGGACCGTCGGATCACCCGCTAGGGTGATCCCACCCTTACACGTGCACTTGGCACATCCACAAACTAATACACAAAGCTATCTCAACAAAGAAGATAGATTCACAATGTAAACTTGCTCAAAATAACGGTTCTAAAGCTCATGCCAATTGCATGAATGAAAGAACTGAAACGAACCATCTATGATAGACATTTATCACCAACCAATGGTTCACAAGAAGAATATCCAAAATAATTATCTTACATAACCAACATAGACTCAAAAGTGGCAGGACGTACCAAGTGAACAAAAATATTCCTCTGACAACTCACACAAAACACAATCTACTTCGGAAAGAAATCTTCCGGAAGGGGCTCAATCTCCTCTTCAGGTTCGTATTCTAGATCGCTTTCAATATCCAAATCCTTCTCTAAATCCTCACCTGTGACATATAGTAGAAAGGGGGAGCTTACATCTAAGCTCAATAGGGGAAAATGTTAGTCATATTTAAATCTCATATCACAAGCATAAAGTTACATAACTGAATTTCATAGGCACATTCCACATTTATCTCATTTGAATTTCATATGGAAAAACTTAATCACACACATTAACTTAAATACTTTTCTAAGCAAATATAGCCTTAGAAATCACATATAATACCGATGGAAATTCAAACCATCATCGTTCAATGAACCATTTACAAACACATATTACCGTTGGCCGGTAAGAAAATTTGAACGGGTATCCCGTCGTATCAGAGCACAATGAACGGATATCCAGCCGTATCAGAACACAGTGGATTCGTTTTACTAAACCTTAAATGAATGTGGATTTTCTAACTTATAATTCCACACCGTGTAAAGTGATACTTTATAATATTTTTGGAAAAATTAGTATTCTTACACAATTTTGAAATTCTCACGTACACGATTCATATCACATTTGCTTCTTTCACATCACTTATTCAATTCAAAACTTGTTTGAAAATGATTCATATCACATGCTTATTTCACACATATTGCATCACATAATTATATTCAAAACTTGTTTGAAAACGTATAAGATCACATGCTTATTTCGCAAAACTTAATCATGGCTTATCACATCACATTATTTAATTTACACATAACATATTCAAAAAAAATGATCGTAAGTTTCCCCTACCTTGAGTCAACATTATCACACATCACACATAGCTCTCTTGAGAGTCCACACACATGCTCAATACGATAATGCTATATTCAAAATGTCTAAAAACCCCTTAAGAATGCTTAAGAAGAGCCTAAGACACACATTTCTAAAGAATTCACATCGAAATAGTAAAAAAAAATCTGACTCAGTTTCTTGCACAAGCGAGCTCTTGAGTGCGAGGTCTTACGCAAGGTCTGAAACTCGGGCGATCAACTGGACTTTAGGGCACTGGAGCCACTCATGCGAGGCCTCGTGAGAGCGAGCCTCAAAGTCACTTAAGCCTCGTGCGAGCGAGTCTCAGAGCCTCACGAGCACTTACGCTTTACTGAAGGCTTCTCGTGCGAGTGAGCTCTGGGACTCGAGAACCGGTGTTCTTCCATATATGAGCTTTTTCTCAACTTGATTGTGACAGCCCGACGTTTCCCCGTCTCTAAACTGGGAAAGGTCGCGCCATCGGATCACCTGACATGATCCTTTCATCTAAGGGGTTATTTCTTTGTTCAAAGTAATTGTAATTGCGGAAGCAATGTATTAACTCTGACAGTAGATAATATGGCAAAATAACTGATAATATGGCAGAACTGGCAACAATATAAACCAAGCAAATGATCTAATGTATAGCTTTCCACAGATGACGACCACTCGTCATCTAAACAGTGGAAAGAAAACCTATACATCCAAACATATATCTGAAACTACCATATATCAGTTATACATGTCTTTTACTTTATCTATCTCTCCTTTCCTCTCTCTCCTCTCTTCACACTCTCCATCGACAAACCTATTTTGGGAAGAACTCTTTTGGGAAATCGTCTTCCTCGTCTTCTCCCTCTTCTTCTTCCTCTAGCACATATGTGGGGTCTGCAGCGTCCTCCGGATCAGGCTCTGCAGCTAAGACATTTAAGTCTTGGAATGAGCTATCATCAAAGCTCAGTAGAGAATATTACATTGTTAACATACATTGATAGTTTATCACATTCTCATGTAGAAACATAACTGAATTAAAGCATATGACTATTATAACATGATGATGTACTGAAATTATGCACGATGCAATAGGTATGAGAAATCAAGCTTAAATAAGATATATATGCAGGCGAAAATAGGAAATCAATAAGGTCAAGCTTCCGAGTTAGCGGGATCACTTGAACCAGAACAACTCAAGCTCCCGAGTTAGCGGGATCACTTATCAAGCTCTCGAGTTACCGGGATCACTTGGACCAAGAAAATCAAGCTCCCGAGTTAGCAGGATCACTTGTTACAATATACTATCAAGCTCCCGAGAAGGCGAGATCACTTAATTTAAACAAAGCATTAGCGTGGAAAGCAAGGACGTATAAAGGATAGCAGATCTGAATAATGCCATATGAACTATGCATAAATATTCAAGAACGTGCATGCTTAAACTGAAATGCAATAACATAAGGTAAACTAAACTTATTTAGCATGAAATTCTGCCTCTATATTAATCATATGCCTTAGATATAGATACCGAGCTCACATGCTTTAGTTTTATTTGTTCAAACTACTATGCGGTTATCATTGACACGCATTTACCATCAACACAATAGATAATAATTTAACTCAACTCACCTTACTTCAAAATTGATACAGTTTATAATTAGCAGGTCTTTTAACTATCTTGTTCTTCATGTAAGTTAGTTTGGCACTATATATATATATATTTATCTCATTCTATTCAGGTATGATAAAAAATATGCCATGTGAGATGAATGTAAGGGAACCAAAGATAGCTAAACAAAATAAATTCCCTACCTGTGTGTAGAGTCTCAAGGTTATTGTCGTCGATGCACGTTCAGGCATCCGAGAATGTGATAAGTGGGCCATGTGGCAACAATCTAGGATAAAATAGACCTATTTCTTCAAAATTGTCTAAGTGTGCCATGTGGCAACAATCTAGGATAAAATAGAATAAATTTATCTTAAAAGCTAGCAGTCCACAGATGGCTCACGGTGTGCCTAAGACCCAAGATGTAATCACCTAGACCCCTAAGGAATCCAAGGTCTGAAATGCATAAAGCACAACCCAAAGCCCATAGCTGCTGGAGGTTTCCGCGACAAGCTTCAAGGCTTACCGCTGCAAGCACCTTGCCGCGGCAACCCTATGAGGTTGCCGCGGCAAGCCACTCAGCATAGTGTCTTGCCGTGGCAACCCTTTGAGGTTGCCGCGACAAGCTAGGCTTGCTGTGGTTCAGCCTGGTTTCTCTGTGTTGGTGCCTTTGTGGTTTGTTGCATTTATATTTCTCTATATATATTGAAAGACCATATATTATAGTGAATCCGGCATGAATGATCCGGAGCTTGGCTCATCTTATATGTTCATTCAACATCACATCTATACTTTCTTAGTGCTGTCGCTGCAATCTAATGTCAGTGACATCACAGACTTCTAGCATAATAGCAACACCACAAGCTTAGCATGGAGTATCCAATGAATTGAGGTGTTGTTTGGGGTACCTTGTGGTGAAGACACTGTCGAACGTGTATCGACGTTGCGTTTTCTAAGCGCTTGAACTACTATGGTCGGTGCTTCTGAGTTCAATGATTTCTTGGCTGTGATTTTCTGGTTGGCTTTCAAGAATTTCAAACAGAAATCAAATGAGGGAGATGGAGTATGTGTTATCGGTTTTTATAGAGCTTACTGTATTTTGTGTGAATGGATTCACAATATGACTCACTTGAGTCGTGTAATTAATCACTCATGCAAGCAGCTTATCCGCCACTTGAAGTTACAATCCTATGTAAGCCAACACTACCTATGTAGTGTATTGCAAATAAAAACAAAAACAAGAAGAACTTCTTGTATATAACTCAAAACAGGATTTTAGTGTATAAGTTATTATGCTAAACCAAACCTCTTTGTACTTATATATATATATATATATATATATATATATATATATATATATATATATATATATATCAAAACAGGGCTTTAGTTTCGTGCCAAGCTGTTATACTATACCAAGTTTCTGGGATGATATAACCAGTATAAGGCATCTTTATTTATACTATACTATTTGATAGCTTGAGATCAGAGAAGTGTACCTCCTTTACACGTGAACCATAAACATGGATTATCAAGTTATTGTGGCTATATTTAGCTCAGTGTATATCAATGTATATAGATATTGATATAAATTGATAGAGATATATTTCCGTCAGACAACACGTTTGACCTGACCGGACTCTTATCGATACTGTGTAGTGTACAGATATGGGAATCGTTACATTCTCCCTATTTAAGAAATTTTCGTCCTCGAAAATAAACCCGAGACAACAATGGGCAGCAGATGAATGCCGCAAGAGCGATCATTAATAGTTTCATTCTTACTACATATGGCACATGACCACTAGAATTATATAAAGTAAGGTAGCAGACAGTAGAATCTCAAATGAACAAATCACAATCTAAACAAAATAGATAGAACCTCAAATATCCGAAAAACAATAATCATTAATCATCAATCATTGATATGAGGTAGATAATATCCAATTTATCACAATTAAGCAATCTTGTTAGAGGTGAACTCCATTTAATGTAAAATTAAAATGTAATATATAAATTACGAGCTTGTGAGGTTTTAATTTACTAGGTTGGGGACATGGTTGTTTTTGGCCTACTGAGGAAGGACGAGCTTCTTCCTGTTGTTGAAAGTCTTACCGAAACTCTGGGACAAGTAACGCTGCATTGCGAGTGTATTGGGAGACGTAGTTGCGCGCCCGCCCAATGTAAGGGGTTGCAGTGGTTTGGAATGTATGCTCCATCATGATGTTGGTTGCTTCTTCAATGTAACCAATGCGTTGATAGAGCATATAATGGTTTCGATATAAATTATCGAATTGGAGGAGGGATTGCTCATGGTTTTCATGCATGAGCAGGACTAAATCAGTATTGGTATATGTTCCTTGTGCCGGAGGAACTGAATCGGTTTGTGGTTGAGGGGGAATAGGAATGTCATGGGTTGGAGCTGAAGGTATTTCTTGTTGCGATTGGGGAGGATGACAGACTTGTTTGGCTTAGCGGTTGCTCACCGCTTGAGAGGACCTTTGACAGACGTTTCTCCATATGGTTGGGCTAAAGACCCGCATATTATCGGTGCGGACATCTTCACCCAACGGGACTTGATACGGGGTTTCATTAACACTATCAAAATGGCCTTCTAAAAGGCAAGTAATAAGGCGAGGTTAGACGCCTTATATCATCCATTCAATACCCAGTTTTATCCGCGTCTCGTCCGTCTCTTTTACCAAAATCTCAAAGTACCACCAACAGTTGGTCAGTTGGAGACCGAAATTGATAATAGGAAGTTTTATTTCAATCTACAACACATAGCCCAAGCTATGGATTGTAGTCACAATTTTGACGTAAGTTTAGGACTGCAAATGTCAAGGGAAAGAGATGTGAAGTTCCATCACATCACTACTAAAATGACTGATGAGCAGACCTCTTACACTGACCTCATGATTGTCAGAGCTACCACAGAAAATGTGGTTTTTAGATTGTGTATTTCGCTGCAATTTATACCCAATGTAGCATGAGAGAGAGAGCAGAGATACGCTCTTACAAGCTCTCTTCGCTGTTTATGAAAACCTATGGTTAAATGCCCCGAGGGTAGTATGGGAAGGCATTAAATATGCCAACATCCATTTACAAAGCACTGCCTCAAATCCCATGCCATCTTGTCCCTATCCTCGCTTGATTACTAACCTTTTAGAAGGCCATTTTGATAGTGTTAATGAAACCCCGTATCAAGTGTCGTTGGGTGAAGAGGTTCGCACCGATAATATGCGGGTCTTTAGCCCAACCATATGGAGAAATGTCTGTCAAAGGTCCTCTCAAGCGGTGAGCAACCGCCAAGCCAAACAAGTCCGTCATCCTCCCCAATCTCAACAAGAAATACCTTCAGCTCCAACCCATGACATTCCTATTCCTCCTCAACCACAAACCGGCTCAGTTCCTCAGTCACAAGGAACATATACCAATGCTGATTTGGTCCTGCTCATGCGTGAAAACCATGACCAAACCCTCCTCCAATTCGATAATTTGTATCGAAACCATTATATGCTCCATCAACGCATTGATTACATTGAAGAAGCAACCAACATCATGATGGAACATACATTCCAAACTGTTGCAACCCCTTACATTGGGCAGGCGCGTAACTACGTCTCCCAATACACTCGCAATGCAGCATTACTTGTCCCAGAGTTCTAGCAAGACTTTCAACAGCAGGAAACTGGTCCTTCCTCAGCAGGCCAACAACAACCAAGTCCCCAACCTGGTAAATTAAAACGTCACAAGCTCTTAATTTATATATTACATTTTAATTTTGCATTAAATGGAGTTCACCTCTAACAAATTGCTTAATTGTGATAAATTGGATATTATCTACCTCATATCAATGATTGATGATTAATCATTATTGTTGTTCGGATATTTGAGGTTCTATATGTTTTGTTTAGATTGTGATTTGTTCATTTGAGATTCTACTGTCTGCTACCTTACTTTATATAATTCTAGTAGTCATGTGCCATATGTAGTAAGAATGAAACTATTAATGATCGCTATTGCGGCATTCATCTGCTGCCCATTGTTGTCTCGGGTCTATTTTCGATTCCTTAAATAGGGGAGAATGTAACAATTCCCAGATCTGTACACTACACAGTATCGATAAGAGTCCGGTCAGGTCAAACGTGTTGTTTGATAGAAATATATCTCTATCAATTTATATCCATATTTATATACATTGATATACACTGAGCTACACTGAGCTAAATATAGCCACAATAACTTGATAATCCCTGTTTATGGTTTACGTGTAAAGGCGGTAAACTTCTCTGATCTCAAGCTATCAAATAGTATAACATAAATAAAGATGCCTTATACTGGATATATCATCCCAGAAACATGGTATAGTATAACAGCTTGGCATGGAACTAAAGCCCTATTTTGATATATATATAAGTACAAAGAGGTTGGGTTTAGCATAATAACTTATACACTATTTAAGCACTATTTTGTTTTAACTTATACACTAAAACCCTGTTTTGAGTTATATACAAGAAGTTTTTCTTGTTTTTGTTTTTATTTGCAATACACTACATAGGTAGTGTTGGCTTACATAGGATTATAACTTCAAGTGGCGGATAAGCTGCTTGCATGAGTGATTAATTACACAACTCAAGTGAGTCATATTGCGAATCCATGCACGCAAAATATAGTAAGCTCTATAAAATCCGATAGCACATACTCCATCTCCCTCGTTTGATTTATGTTTGAAATTCTTGAAAGCCAACCAGAAAATCACAGCCAAGAAATCATTGAACTGAGAAACACCGACCATAGTAGTTCAAACGCTTGAAAAACCCAACGTCGATACACGTTCGGCAGTAAGGTACACCAAACAACACCTCAATTCATTGGATACTCCATGCTAAGCTTGTGGTGTTCCTATTATACAAGAAGTTTGTGATGTCGTTGACATTGGATTGCAGCGGCAGCACCAAGAAAGTATAGATGTGATGTTGAACGAACATATAAGATGAACCAAGCTCCGGATCATTCATGCCGGATTCACTATAATATATGGTCTTTCAATATATATATATAGAAAAATATAAATTCAACAAACCACAAAGGCACCAACACAGAGAAAGCAGGCTAAACCATGACAAGCCTAGCTTGCTGTGACAACCTCTAGCAGCTAAGGGTTTTGGGCTGTGCTTTATGCATTTCGGACCGTAGATTCCTTAGGGGTCTAGGTGACTACATATTGGGTCTTAGGCACACCGTGAGCCATCTGTGGACGGCTAGCTTTTAAGATAAATTTATTCTATTTTATCCTAGATTGGTGCCACATGGTGCACTTAGACAATTTTGAAGAAATAGGTCCACATGATGTTCTCGGATGCCTGAACGTGCATCGACGATAATAACCTTGAGACTCTACACACAGGTAGGGAATTTATTTTGTTTAGCTATCTTTGGTTCCCTTACATTCTTCTCACATGGCATATTTTTCATCATACCTGAATAGAACAAGATAAATAAATAAATAAATAAATAAATAAATATATATATATATATATATATATAGTGTTGAACTAACTTACATGAAGAACAAGATAGTTGAGTTGAATTATTATCTATTGTGTTGATGGTGAATGCATGTCAATGATAACCGCATAGTAGTTTGAACAAATGAAACTAAAGCATGAGAGCTCAGTATCTATATCTCAGGCATATGATTAATATAGAGGCAGAATTTCATGCTAAATAAGTTTAGTTTACCTTATGTTATTGCATTTCAGTTTAAGCATGCACGTTCTTGAATATTTATGCATAGTTCATATGGCATTATTCAGATCTGCTATCCTTTATACGTCCTTGCTTTCCACGCTAATGCTTTGTTTAAATTAAGTGATCTCGCCTTCTCGGGAGCTTGATAGTGTATTGTAACAAGTGATCCCGCTAACTCGGGAGCTTGATTTTCTTGGTCTAAGTGATCCCGCTAACTCGGGAGCTTAAGTTGTTCGGGTTCAAGTGATCCCGCTAACTCGGGAGCTTGACAAGTAATCCCGCTAAATCGGGAGCTTGACCTTATTGATTTCCTGTTTTCGCCTGCACGTATATCTTATTTAAGCTTGATTTCTCATACCTGTTGCATCGTGCATAATTTCAGTACATCAGCATGTTATAATAGTCATATGCTTTTAATTCAGTTATGTTTCTACATGAGAATGTGATAAACTATCAATGTATGTTAACAATGTAATATTCTCTACTGAGCTTTGATGATAGCTCATTCCAAGACTTAAATGTCTTAGCTGCAGAGCCTGATTCAGAGCACGCTGTAGATCCCACATATGTGCCAGAGGAAGAAGAAGAGGGAGAAGACGACGACAAGGAAGACGATTTCTCAAAAGATTTCTTCCCAAAATAGGTTTGTCGATGGGGAGTGTGAAGAGAGGAGAGAGAGGAAAGGAGAGATAGACAAAGTAAAAGACATGTATAACCGATATATGGTAGTTTCAGATATATGTTTGGATATATAGTTTTTCTTTCCACTGCTTAGATGGCGGGTGGTCATCATCGGTGGAAAGCTATTCATCAGATCGTTTGCTTTGTTTATATTGTTGCCAGTTCTGCTTAGATAAGTAAAATCAGTTATTTGCCATATTATCTACTGTCAGAGTTAATACATTGCTTCCGCAATTGCAATTACTTTGAACAAAGAAATAACCCCTTAGATGAAAGGATCATGTCAGGTGATCCGATGGCGCGACCTTTCCCAGTTTAGAGACGGGAAATCGTCGGGCTGTCATAGGTATCAGAGCTCAGCGTTAAGTCACTTGGAGACTTACGTCTGGCATAAATATATGGCAAAATAACTGATAGTTGGCTAGAAGTAGAAATTAGATTTAGTTATGTTGTCTAATTTCGTGTTATCTGACTGACATAGGTTGAGATGCCTCCACGTCGTGGAAGAGGTAGGGGTAGACCACCGTTGCCCCATCGCACTGGGCCGAATACTATTCCAGTAGCCAGGTACGAGCATGACATTGCTTCTGGAAGTGGTGTGAATGTACACATAGCTGAAAGTTGAACGACGATGGAGAATGTTGCAGAGCATACTCCGCCAACGCAGACTCTACTCCTCCAATGGGAAGTACTCCTGGAGTTGAGCAAAATACGGGACATAATCCGCAGTTGATAGAAACTATGGTCAACACTATGGCCATGCTTGCTGTTCGACATCCCGAGGGTTTTATGGAGTTTGTCCGACTTCGACCACCAAGTTTCTATGGTCAGCATGACCCGATGGAGGCTGAAAAGTGGTTAATGCAGATAGAAAAGTGCTGCAAAGAGTCACGTGCACCGAGGAGGAAAAAGTAAGCTGGGCGACGTATAAATTGGAAAGTGATTCTGAGCCATGGTGGCAGTCTGTCGAAAGAACAAGGATGCCCGGAGTACCATGGACATGGGCAGAGTTCACCGAGGCATTCAATGAAAAATACTTCCCGGCACCCGAAAGATATAAGCTAGAGGTACAGTTTGCAACCTTAGTTCAAGGCCAGATGACTGTACGAGAATATGAGGCAGAGTTCACACGTCTCTCTCATTTTGCACTTTTGTTGGTCACCACCGAGTTTATGAAAACGTAAAAGTTTGAGCGAGGTTTGAAACCATTGATCAAGGAACGCATTTCATTGTTTCAGGCCACGACCTATGCCAATGTGATGAAGTTGGCCTTGATAGCGAAAACTGATGTGGATACCATGTTCAAAAGGAGAGAAGAAAAATAGAAAGCCAGAAAAGCTCCATCTCAATCTTATGGTACCGGTCAAATTAACAAGCGACCGCGATTCCAAGGAGAAGCAGCATTTCAACCAGCTGCAAGAGCATGGTTCATCGACATTCCCATTACCACCATAGATTTGAAGTGTTCAGAATCAATCATTTTCACCAGCGGACTGAAGTACATCTGGGTTTTCACAAGCATGACCGACAGGTTCTCGCACGAGATCGTACACGACTTCATCAGTAGCTTCGAAAGAAATTTGTGGGAAATATGGAAGGGCACACAAAACAGATGAGTGTCGAAATGCTTCTGGTGCATGTTTTCGATGTGGCAAGATGGGACACCGGATTAAAGAATGCTTGGAACTAGTCGAACTAGCAATTAAGGCGGGACCAGTGTTACGATCGGCACGGCCTACGGTACAAGGCCGAGCTTATGCTGTCACTGCAAAGGATGCACGCACTAGTAATGACATCATTCAAGGTATGTTGGTCCATTACATATCTAAGTTAATATTTGTTCTATATTATCTTTTTAGATAGAGAAAGTGCATCTAGTAAATAATAAATACTATCGTATGAATTGTTAGATTTACATATGATTATTTTTGAATAAGTAAAAGTAATCTAGCTAACACTAGATGGTATGCTTTAGGTATCCTGCAATTATATCCAAAAGATGCTTATTTATGTTATGACGTACGAGTCTTGATAGATCCCGGATCTACACACTCGTTTGTTACACCCCAGTTTGCTGAAAAATTGAAGAAGTTGGGAGGTATCCCAGAGCCTCTTGACTTTATTCTCGATGTAACACTTTCAACTGGATAATTTCTCACAACTGATATGGTATATCGATTGGTTATCGGTTGGATTGAGGACTACTAGGGATATGAAGCAGTAGCCGACTTGATCTTACTACTGATGCAAGGATAGGATATGAAGTTATCCTTGGCATAGATTGGTTGTTCAATCACCATGCGAATGTTGACTATCGATGGAAGATTGTCTCTTTTCGACCATAAAAGAAGAAATTAGCTAAATTCTATGGGGTATCGTCAACAAATCTATCTTTGATATCCGCAATTCGAGCACGGTGATTACTTGATGCTGGTGCTCAGGGGTATATTGCTTTCATGCAAAGTAAAGATCGAGAAGTGAAGACACTTTCACTTTCAAAAGTACCAATTGCTCGTGAATTTCCCGATGTCTTCCCTGATGAGTTGTCAGGCTTACCTCCTGATAGTGAAGTAGAGTTCGCTATTGAGTTAGCTCCGGATTCCGATCCAGTATCGAAAGCAACGTATAGAATGGCACCGACAGAGTTGAAAGAGCTCAAGAAGCAATTGCAAGAGCTTCTTGATAAAGGTTTTATTAGATCAAGTGTGTCTCCATGGGTCGCACCGGTGTTGTTTGTGAAAAAGGACGGTTCAATGCGTCTCTACATTGATTACCGTCAACTCAATAACTTGACGATCAAGAATAGATATCCGCTCCCCCGAATTGACGATCTCTTTGATTAGTTATAAGGAGCGCGTTTCTTTTCAAAAGTTGATCAACGATCAGGATATCACCAGATAAAGGTGAAAGCAGAAGATATTTCCGAGACAGCTTTCCAAACACGGTACAGTCACTATGAGTTTCTCGTCATGCCCTTCGGGTTGACCAACGCACTAGTTGCATTTATGGACTTGATGAATCGAGTCTTCAAACCTTATCTTGATCAGTGTATCGTGGTATTCATCGACGATATACTCATTTATTCAAAGGCAAAGACAGATCATGAAGATCATCTACGTCTGTCATTACAAACATTAAGAGATTCGCAGTTATATGCTAAGTTCAGTAAATGCGACTTCTGGTTGAATCAAGTCAGTTTTTTGGGTCATATTATTTTTGAAGCAGGTATTACGGTTGATCCTGCAAAGATAGAAGCTGTAGTACAGTGGAAGTAGCCATAGACAATAACCGAGATTCGAAGTTTTCTAGGCTTGCAGGTTATTACCGACGTTTTGTTGAAGGATTTTCACGACTTGCTGGACCACTCACGTAGCTCACTCGAAAGAATGTTAAATTCGAGTGGACTGAGGCATGCAAACAGGGTTTCCAAGAATTAAAAAGGAGACTCACTTCCGCACTTGTTCTAGCATTACCATTCGATAGTGGTGGTTTTACCGTCTTCAGTGATGCGTCATACAGTGGGTTAGGTTGTGTTTGGAATCAATGAGAACGTGTAATTGCCTATGGTTCCCGTCAGTTGAAAGACCACGAGAAGAACTATCCCACTCATGAACTGGAATTAGCAGCAGTCATTTTCGCATTAAAAATCAGGAGACACTATCTGTATGGTGAAACATTCGAGATCTTCAGCGATCACAAGAGTCTTAAATATCTCTTCACCAAGAAAGAGTTAAATTTGAGACAGAAAAGGTGGATGGAATTCTTGAAAGACTACGACTGCTCTATTCAGTACCATCACGGCAAAGCCAATGTTGTAGCTGATGCGCTGATTCGCAAATCATCTGCTCAGTTATCTCATCTTGTGACCCGATTACAAAGATGGAAACTACTCAATGACATTGTATCATCGAGTGCTACTCTGCGAGCAACGTCAACTGGAGGTTTACTTGCTACAGTAATGATCCGGGCTCCACTTTTCGATAGGATTAGAGAGCTCCAGATGCAAGATGCAGAACTTATTTCCATCCGACATGGAGTACAAAGTGGGCTACAACCAGAATTCTCGATTAAGAACGATGAGTCCTTATTGTTTCGAGGATGAGTATGTGTACTTGATGATCATGCCTTATGTCAAGAAATTCTCGAAGAAGCGCATAAGTCAGCTATGTTATTCATCCTGGCAGCACAAAGATGTACCAGGATTTAAAGAAGACGTTCTGGTGGAATGGTTTAAAATGTGATGTAGCAGAATATGTTGCAAAGTGTTTAACTTGTCAGCAAGTAAAGGTTGAGCACAAACACCCTGCTGGTCTATTACAACCACTGCCTATTTCGGAGTGGAAATGGGAAGATATTTCCATGGATTTTATTCTCGGTTTGCCCCATACTCAAAAGGGTTACAATGCGATTTGGGTAATTGTTGATCGTCTCACCAAATCAACGCATTTCTTACCCTATAGTACGCGATATATAGCATCAAAATTGACTGAAATATATCTGCGAGAAATTGTAAGATTACATGGAATACCCGTCAGTATTGTGTCAGATCGCGACCCTTTATATACCTCGCGATTTTGGCAAAGTTTCCAAGAAGGTATGGGTTCCAAGTAAGACTTTAGTACTGCATTTCATCCTCAGACCAACGGGCAGACAGAGAGGGTAAATCAGGTGATAGATGATATGTTAAGGGCTTGTATGCTTGATTTTCAAGGATTGTAGGATAAGGACTTACCCCTGATCAAATTTGCATACAATAATAGCTTCCAGTCAAGCATCGGTATGGCACCATTCGAGGCACTATATGGACGCCGATGTAAATCTCTTATTAACTGGAAAGAAGCTGGAGAGCGTTTGATTTTAGGCCCTGATTTGATCGAAAGCACAAATACAGTTGTTCACGTTATTCGGGAACGATTGAAGAGTGCTCAGAGTTGACAGAAGAATTACACTGATCTTAAAAGAACGAGTGTTGATTTTCAGGTAATATCTTACACTAATAAGTCTTTTCAAAATTTACTAAAATTATACTATTAATCTGATTGAATGATATACAGATTGGCAAACACGTCTGTATTAAAATCTCTCCGAAAAAAGGCGTGATGAGGTTTGGGAAACGACGTAAGTTGAGTCCTCGTTATGTTGGACCATTCCCTGTGTTAGGCAGAGTAGGGGAGGTCGCGTATCGACTCGCTTTACCTCCGCACCTAGCAGGCATTCATCACGTATTTCACGTATCGATACTAAGAAAGTACATTAGTGATCCAACGCATGTGTTGGATTATCTACCGTTAGATATCCAAGAAGATTTAACGGTGACCGAAGAACCAGGTCAGATTCTGGACAGCAGAGATCAAAGTTTGAGAACAAAGCGAATTCCACTCGTTTTGATCTAGTGGAAGAATCATGGATCGCATGAGGCTATCTGGGAACGCGAAGCTGATATTCGTGCTCAGTACCCTCTATTATTTACATAGGGTACGTACTTCATTTATAAATTACTAAAGTCATAAATTACTTCATTTATAAATTTAATTTAATTAGTTGTTGATGCACCCTGCATCTGTACCATTTTGTTAATGACGTTATATGAACCTTGAAATACATAAACTGAAATAAAATAACATTATTCTATTTTAGCACTACAATACAATTATTTGAGATTGGTGAGACTAATTTGGATGATAAATATAACTTCAAATATGTTAATAAGTGACATCGAAGCAAGAACACATCCCAGCATACCGCCACATGTCCCAATTAAACACTACAAGGCCTTCTATGGGCCGACATGATATTTTTTCATGAAATGCACAGCAAGATGGATCAAAATTTCATCAAAATAAAATTATTTAACATAGCAATCTACATTAAAAAGGTCAACAATTATTTTTCTACAACCCCTGTATATACTAAGAACACCCAGGTACCAAAATATTTTATACAAAACTTAAAGGACCTTGAAATCCGGGCCAGCCAAATGTTGACCTCCTTGCTGCGGCAAGGAACAGTGCTGGCCGCGGCAAGTCACTTGCTGCGGCAAGCCATTATAGTTGCCGTGGCAACCCTATGGGGATTTTGTGGGTTTGAAACCCACTTCAAGGTATTTTCAGTTGGTTTTCTGTTATAGAATGTGCAGTTTCTGATTTCTTCGACCTTCCAAGCTCTTGTACTTGCATACACTCCTCCAGATCCAGCTAAACTCAGTTGCATGCCACTGATTTTCTCTTGGCAACCCTCCATTTCCTGTTATTCCACTAATTCAGGCAGATTTTGGTGTCTTGTGAGCTAAAATTCAGACTCCCAGGTCAAGTGTTTACTTCTTTATTTTTCAAACTCCTTAGGATGCCTCCTAGGAAAATCGGGGCTTCAAAACCCCCAAAAGCTTCAGCTCAAGCAAAGGGCAAGGGCCCTGCTTGTTCCCATGAATCAATAGATCCACCCATTGAGCATGAACAGCCCGTCCCATGGTGGGCTGCGAAGGCTATGGTACCCGAGTGGATCATTGATGATCGCCTACTGACACCGAACGACCAGACTGCATGGTCTATTCGGTATATAGAACAGGCGTGGATAGACGCCTTATATCAACCATTCCATACCCAATTTTATCCACGTCTCGTCTGTCTCTTTTACCAAAATCTGAAAGTACTACCAACAGTTAGTCAGTTGGAGATCGAAATTGACAATAAGAAGTTTTATTTCAATCTACATCACATAGCCCAAGCTATGGATTGTAGTTGCAATTTTGAAGTAAGTTTAGGACTGCAAATGCCAAGGCAAAGAGATGTGAAGTACTAAATGATGGTGATGAACCTCTTACGCTCCACAGTAGCGATCGTAAATCGTAGCCAACTACCATAGAAAATGTGATTTTTAGATTGTGTATTTCGCTGCAATTTGTACCCAATGCAGCATGAGAGAGTGCAGAGATACACTCTTACAAGCTCTCTTTGCTGTTTATGAAAACCGATGGTTAAATGCCCTGAGGGTAGTATGGGAAGGCATTAAATATGCCAACATCCATTTACAAAGCACTATCTCAAATCCCATGCCATCCTATCCCTATCCTCGTCTGATTACTCGCCTTTTAGAAGGCCATTTTGATAGTGTTAATGAAACCCCGTGTCAAGTCCCGTTGGGTGAAGAGGTTCGCACCAATAATATGCGGGTCTTTAGTCCAGCCATATGGAGAAATGTCTGTCAAAGGTCCTCTCAACCGGTGAGCAACCGCAAAGTCAAACAACTCCGTCATCCTCCCCAATCTCAACAAGAAATACCTTCAGCTCCAACCCATGACATTCCTATTCCCCCTCAACCACAAACCGACTCAGTTCCTCCGACACAAGGAACATATACCAATGCTGATTTGGTCCTCCTCATGCGTGAAAACCATGAGCAAACCCTCGTCCAATTCGATAACGTGTATCGAAACTATTATATGCTCCATCAACGCATTGATTACATTGAAGAAGCAACCAACATCATGATGGAGCATACATTCCAAACCACTGCAACCCCTTACATTGGGTGGGCGCGCAACTACGTCTCCCAATACACTCGCAATGCAGCGTTACTTGTCCCAGAGTTCCAGCAAGACTTTCAACAACAGGAAGCTGGTCCTTCCTCAGTAGGCCAACAACAACCAAGTCCCCAACCTGGTAAATTAAAACGTCACAAGCTCTTAATTTATATATTACATTTTAATTTTGCACTAAATGGAGTTCACCTCTAACAAGATTGCCTAATTGTGATAAATTGGATATTATCTACCTCATATCAATGATTGATGATTAATGATTATTGTTGTTCAAATATTTGAGGTTCTATATGTTTTGTTTAGATTGTGATTTGTTTATTTGAGATTCTACTGTCTGCTACCTTACTTTATATAATTCTAGTAGTCATGTGCCATATGTAGTAAGAATGAAACTATTAATGATCGCTATTGCGGCATTCATCTGCTACCCATTGTTGTCTCGGATTTATTTTCGAGGACGAAAATTACTTAAATAGGGGAGAATGTAACGATTCCCAGATCTGTACACTATACAATATCGATAAGAGTCCGGTCAGGTCAAACGTGTTGTCTGACGGAAATATATCTTTATCAATTTATATCCATATTTATATATATTGATATACACTGAGCTACACTGAGCTAAATATAGCCACAATAACTTGATAATCCCTGTTTATGGTTTACGTGTAAAGGAGGTACACTTCTCTAATCTCAAGCTATCAAATAGTATAGTATAAATAAAGATGCCTTATACTGGATATATCATCCTAGAAACATGGTATAGTATAACAGCTTGGCATGGAACTAAAGCCCTGCCTTGATATATATATAAGTACAAAGAGGTTGGGTTTAGCATAATAACTTATACACTATTTAAGAACTATTTTGTTTTAACTTATACACTAAAACCTTGTTTTGAGTTATATACAAGAAGTTTTTGTTTTTGTTTTTATTTGCAATGACATAGGTAGTGTTGGCTTACATAGGATTGTAACTTCAAGTGGCGGATAAGTTGCTTGCATGAGCGATTAATTACACGACTCAAGTGAGTCATATTGCGAATCCATGCACTCAAAATACAGTAAGCTCTATTAAAACTGATAACACATACTCCATCTCCCTCGTTTGATTTATGTTTGAAATTCTTGAAAGCCAACCAGAAAATCACAACCAAGAAATCATTGAACTCAGAAACACCGACCATAGTAGTTCAAACGCTCGGAAAACGCAACGTCGATACACGCTCGGCAGTGTCTTCACCACAAGGTACACCAAACAACACCTCAATTCATTGGATACTCCATGATAAGCCTATGGTGTTGCTATTATACTAGAAGTCTGTGATGTCGCTGACTTTAGATTGCAGCGGCAACACCAAGAAAGTATAGATGTGATGTTGAACGAACATATAAGATGAACTAAGCTCCGGATCATTCATGTTGGATTCACTATAATATTTGGTCTTTCAATATATATAGATAAATATAAATGCAACAAACCACAAAGGCACCAACACAGAGAAACTAGGCTTAAACACGGCAAGCCTAGCTTGCCGCGACAACCTCAAAGGGTTGCTGCGGCAAGACACTCTGCTGAGTGGCTTGCCGCGGCAACCTCATAGGGTTGCTGCGGTGAGGTGCTTGCCGCGGCAAGCCTTGAAGCTTACTATGGCTACCTCCAGCAGCTAAGGGTTTTGGGCTATGCTTTATGCATTTCAGACCTTGGATTCCTTAGGGGTCTAGGTGATTACATCTTGGGCCTTAGGCACACGGTGAGCACACAGTGAGCCATCTATGGACTACTAGCTTTTAAGATAAATTTATTCTATTTTATCCTAGATTGGTGCCACATGGTGCACTTAGACAATTTTGAAGAAATAGGTCCCCATGATGTCCTCGGATGCCTGAACGTGCATCGACGACAATGACCGTGAGACTCTACACGCAGGTAGGGAATTTATTTTGTTTACCTATCTTTGGTTCCCTTACATTCATCTCACATGGCATATTTTTTATCATACCTGAATAGAACAAAATAAATAAATAAATAAATAAATAAATAAATAAATAAATAAATATATATATAGTGCTGAACTAACTTACATGAAGAACATGATAGTTAAAAGACCTGCTAATTATAAACCGTATCAATTTTGAAGTAAGGTGAGTTGAGTTGAATTATTATCTATTGTGTTGATGGTGAATGCATGTCAATGATAACCGCATAGTAGTTTGAACAAATGAAACTAGAGCATGTGAGCTCAGTATCTATATCTAAGGCATATGATTAATACAGAGGCAGAATTTCATGCTAAATAAGTTTAGTTTACCTTATGTTATTGCATTTCAGTTTAAGCATGAACGTTTTTGAATATTTATGCATAGTTCATATGACATTATTTAGATCTGCTATCCTTTATACGTCCTTGCTTTCCACGGTAATAATTTGTTTAAATTAAGTGATCTCACCTTCTCGGGAGCTTGATAGTGTATTGTAACAAGTGATCCCGCTAACTCGGGAGCTTGATTTTCTTGGTCTAAGTGATCCCGGTAACTCGGGAGCTTGATAAGTGATCCCGCTAACTCGGGAGCTTGAGTTGTTCTGGTCCAAGTGATCCCACTAACTTGGGAGCTTGACAAGTAATCCCGCTAACTCGGGAGCTTGACCTTGTTGATTCCCTATTTTCGCTTGCATGTATATCTTATTTAAGCTTGATTTCTCATACCTGTTGCATCGTGCATAATTTCAGCACATCAACATGTTATAATAGTCATATGCTTTAATTCAGGTATGTTTCTACATGAGAATGTGATAAACTATCAATGTATGTTAACAATGTAATATTCTCTACTGAGCTTTGATGATAGCTCATTCCAAGACTTAAATGTCTTAGCTACAGAGCCTGATTCGGAGTACGCTGCAGACCCCACATACGTGCCAGAGGAAGAAGAGGGAGAAGACGACGACGAGGAAGACGATTTCTCAAAAGATTTCTTCCCAAAATAGGTTTGTCGATGGGGAGTGTGAAGAGAGGAGAGAGAGGAAAGGAGAGTTAGATAAAGTAAAAGACATGTATAACTGATATATGGTAGTTTCAGATATATGTTTGGATGTATAGGTTTTCTTTCCACTGTTTAGATGACAGGTGGTCGTCATCGGTGGAAAGGTATATATCAGATCGTTTGCTTTGTTTATATTGTTGCCAGTTCTGCTTAGATAAGTAAAATCAGTTATTTGCCATATTATATACTGTCAGAGTTAATACATTGCTTCCGCAATTGCAATTACTTTGAACAAAGAAATAATCCCTTAGATGAAAGGATCATGTCAGGTGATCCGATGGCACGACCTTTCCCAGTTTAGAGATGGGAAAACGTCGGGCTATCACAGGTGATATCAGAGCTCAGCATTAAGTCACTTGGAGACGTACGTCTGGCATAAATATATGGCAAAATAACTGATAGTTGGTTAGAAGTAGAAATTAGATTTAGTTCTGTTGTCTAATTTCGTATTATCTGACCGACATAGGTTGAGATGCCTCCATGTCGTGGAAGAGGTAGGGGTAGACCACCGTTGCCCCATCGCACTAGGCCGAATACTATTCCAGTACCCGGGTACGAGCATGACATTGCTTCGAAAAGTGGTGAGAATGTATACATAACTGAAAGTCAAACGACGATGGAGAATGTTGCAGAGCATACTCTGCCAGCGCAGACTCCGCTAGTAGTCAATACTCCTCCAATGGAAAGTACTTCTAGAGTTGAGAAAAATACAGGACACAATCCGCAGTTGATAGAAACTATGGTCAACACTATGGCCATGCTTACTGTTCGACGTCCCGAGGGTTTTACAGAGCTTGTCCGACTTCGACCACCGAGTTTCCATGGTCAGCATGACCCGATAGAGGCTGAAAAGTGGTTAACGCAGATAGAAAAAGTGCTACAAATAGTCACATGCACCGAAGAGGAAAAAGTAAGCTGGGCGGCGTATAAACTGGAAAGTAAAGCAGGGCGATGGTGGCAGTCTGTTGAAAGAACAAGGATGCCTGGAGTACCATGGACTTGGGCAGAGTTCACCGAGGCATTCAATGAAAAATACTTTCCGACACCCGAAAGATATAAGCTAGAGGTACAGTTTGCAACCTTAGTTCAAGGCCAGATGACTGTACGAGAATATGAGACAGAGTTCACACGTCTCTCTCATTTTGCACCTTTGTTGGTCTCCACCGAGTTGATGAAAACACAAAAGTTTGAGCGAGGTTTGAAACCTTGATCAAGGAAGGCATTTCATTGTTTTAGGCTACGACCTATGCCAATGTGATGAAGTTGGCCTTGATAGCGGAAACTGATGTGGATACCATATTCAAAAGGAGAGAAGAAAAATAGAAAGCCAGAAAAGCTCCATCTCAGTCCTATAGTACCGGTCAAATTAACAAGCGACCGCGATTCCAAGGACAAGCAGCATTTCAGCCAGCTGCAGGAGCTTATGCACGGCCATATGGTTCATCGACATTCCCATTACCACCATGGATTTCACGTGTTCAGAATCAATCATTTTCACCAGCGGCCAGAAGTACATCTAGGTTTTCACAAGCACGGCCGATAGGTTCTCGCACGGGATCGTACACGACTTCATCAGTAGCTTCGAAAGAAATTTGTGGGAGATGTGGAAGGGCACACAAAATAGATGAGTGCCGTAAAGCTTCTGGTGCATGTTTCGATGTGGCAATATGGGACACCGGATTAAAGAATGCCCAGAACTAGTTGAACTAGCATCTAAGGCGGGACTAGATCTGTACACTACACAGTATCGATAAGAGTGATCTATGATAGCTGCTATAATCATGAAAACACACTACGTGAAATGGGCATGGGTCAGGTCGGGCATGTGCCTAAAACGGGACACAAAGGATCTACTTTAGTGAGTGGTCAAAATTGATAAGAATGTGTGGTCCTTACAAGACCAGTAAATTTTGTTGATAAAACCCAGTCTATTATACACTTAAAGTTAGTGTATTAAAAAACACACTTGAAACTTTAACCTTCCATATACCATAGAAGTGTATTAGCTTTACACTAAAACTATAAGCCAGCCTATACACTTACTAAAGTGTAATAGAAGTACACTTAAAATTAGCACCCTAGATATATAGTATATAAGTGTTTTACATTACACCATAGCCTAAACCATAAGGCTTATCTATTTTCTCTATGCCTTAACTTGGTAGTGGCGAGAATCTTGTTTTGGCATTATGTGTGTATACATTCACAAGGAATGTGCTGACTTACATGGGATACGAACCGTATGAGCTTATAAGCTCCTTGCCTCTGCTTTTGCCTACACGGGGGTATGAGTCAGCATACTAAGCATGCATGCAAAGTGCAGCTATCAGGTAATTGAACTCCCGACATCTTCCTCATTTCATTTCGTCGCAAATTGACCCTGCAACTAGGAACTCCTTATATCGCTGAAGTGATATACGTTTGGTGAACGCTTATCCCGACACAAATTTAACACCATTCGAAAGGTATGTTACATTCATTTTTATTTAATTCCATGGCTATAGTGGCAATCCAATGAAACCCAAAGTAACAGAACTGCAAGTTAGGTGTATCGGATAGGAAATATCCTATGTTTCTTCCTTGTGCACTTCGGACGTGCCGAACTACATAGGATTTCCATGCCGAACTAATTAGAATTTCGTACCACGAGATCACAATATACCTATATATCTATATCAACGATAGATATATCTATATATATATATATATCATTATATATTGCTATACCTGACCAAGCTCAAAGGTACACAAAGGCACAAAAACACAGGGAAGCAAGGACTGTACCACGGCAAGCAACACTTGCCGCGACAACCTTACAAGGTTGCCGCGGTAAGATCCTCAGCTAGGCTGCTTGCCGTGGCAAGCCTTGAAGCTTGCCGCGACAATCTCTATTGGCTGCTGTTTTTGGCTGTGATCACTGTGTAACATACCCTTGGGCTATCGAGAGCATAGCTATGGAGACCTTCCAATATCGGAAACCTTGTCAAGCAGGTATTTAGGATCTCAGGTGACCCATTACCTTGATGATTACACTACTAAAATCCATCAATATCTTTGAATCATAGGTGCCAGTTGGTGCACTCCGGATCCTCCCTTATAAACTGAATATATTATGCCCAATTCCATGCTAAATTAAAGAAGATGGATAGATATATATATATATATATTATATCTATATATAGATTATATATCTAAGCAAAACCCCAAAGGCACCATGACACGCTGGTATTCCAGCTTGCCAAAGCAAGTTTGTGAGCTTGCCTAGGCAAGGTTGCGAGCTTGCCTAGGCAAGGTTGTGAATTGGCTGAGGCAGGGTGCTTGCCAAGGCAAGCTTATGCTTTGACCACTATTTAGTATTTCGATCATAACTTTTGACCCCGAACTCCGATGGACACGATTCGTGATGCGTTGGAAGGGGGAAAATGAGCCCCTATATCTTTAATGAATTAACAAATTCATGAATCTAATGTTTCATAGGTCAAAATATTGTGACAAGTTGAGGCACGAGGAAACCCTGCATTTGACGTACTTGGTGACACCTCTGTCAGGGGTTTGTGCTGGGTTAAATTACTGAGTTTGACCATAAGATTTGGGACCATAAATGGTCCATATTTGGGGTCTATGTTGACCCAATAAACTATTAAAAATACTAAAACTATGATCATATATCCTAGGTATATGGTGCACATAACGCGCTCATGCCAATGACTTCGTTTGGATGCGTGCAAGCACATGACTGCAAGCAAGTCTCATACGTAATGCACATGCTTGATCTTACGGTAGGGAAATTACCTTCCTCATTTATATTGAGTTTTCTGATTCTTGTTTAGATAAGCAAATTATTATTGAATCATGTGGATAAATAGAAAATTGATACGCATATCAGTTCAATTTTAGCCATGTGATAAAGAAGATCAGTGCATTTAAGAAATTATTCAGGAGGCATATGTTAGTACCATCTTAATTATGAATATGGCAATGATGTTTATGAGGATGATAGATAGCGGGTTTTGATGTTGTGCATGACGCTACTTAAGTTAGTTTTGAGTTTACTAGTTGTGATGTAATATTTACTTTTGTATGAATAGATATGCTAGACTTAAGGTTAAGAAATAAGGATAACAAGTGTGGTGTTTAGAGATGATTAGTAGGACCATGCACATGCTGTTTTGATAAATTCAGCCTTAAAGAACTCAGCTTTGTTAAATTCAGTTTTGTTAAACTCTTAGTTCAGAATAAGAAGCTCAATTTTGAAGTAGTTCAGCATAAGAATTCAGCTTTGATAAGTTCAGCATTGATCAATAGTTAACTTAGTTAAGTATGCTAGTTTTCATGATGTATAAGCATGCAAGATTAGTAATGCTAATTTAGTTAGATGAAAATGAGAATGATAGCTTGGTGTTTAAGTAGTATGAGTTGAGGGTGATATGTTTAATGTTTAAAGTATGTTGTAGTATGACCATGCTATTTCTGTTTTGAGTTCAGCCTTTAAAATTTAGCCTTGAAGAGCTCAACTTTGCTATTCCAGCTTTGATAAGTCAGCTTTGTTAAAACTATTAGCCCAGATTAAAATTAATATGAACATGCTATGTCAGTATGCTAATATTCATGATAAATAAGCCTGTGAAGTTCAGTTTTACTGGGCAAGGTTTAATATGATTTTCAGTTATTACATGATGTCACATACTTGAATGATGTTCTCGCATACTTGATCTCATTCATGGTCTCATCTTGATAATCGCTTTTTTTGGGTTAAGTCAAGTGACCCTGCTAACTTAGCCCAGGGGCTTGACCAGTCTCGTGTCAAGTGACCTTGCTAACATAGCTCAAGGGCTTGACTTCTTGAGTCAAGTGACCCTGTTAACCTTGCTCAGGGGCTTAATATCCCAATCCAAGTGATCCCGCTAACTCGGGAGCTTGATTTTCTCGGTCCAAGTGATCCCACTAACTTAGGAGCTTGACAGGTGATCTCGCTACTCGGGAGCTTGATTTTTTATCCTTGTACATGTCTTGTTTTAGCATGATTCCTTGGTCTCGCCCGATTCCTTGTCAACATGAATATGTCAGCATGAATATGTCAGCATGCATAGGGTAGCATGATAAAATAATTGCATGTTTTAGTGTTTGTTCTATTAAGTGCTGCTAGAATAGATTAATGTTAGACTAAACCTAAGATAAGATGACATGTGTTTTATTTTATTTGCTTCTAGATATGAATGAAAAAGCTAACATATAAATTAGTTGTGTAATTATCCCTACTGAGCTTCGATGATAGCTCATCCTACGACTTTATGTCTTAGCTACAGATATTGCTCAAGACCCTGAGCACGAGGCTGTTCCTACCTACTATCAGGAGGAGGATGAGGGAGACAAGGAGGAAGATTCTACGGAGGACTTCTTTCCTTGAGAGGTTTGAGAGAGAGTAGTGATTTTAAACATGTGTAAACAGTAGTGTGGTATAAGATAGTTTACTACTTCAGGTATAGGTTTCTGTTTATATTCCTGTTCAGTTTGCTACTTTTCCTGCTTTAGATAAATGAATGAATATCAGTTGTTGTCATATTTCTACGTATCAGAGTTAATTAAATTCACTTTTGCATATGTAATACTTTGTACACGATGCCCTTGTATGACAGGATCATGTTAGGTGATCTGACGGTGCGACCTTTCCCATATTCGCGAAGGGGAAAAGTCGGGCTGTCACATTTCAACA
Organism: Chloranthus sessilifolius; assembly: GCA_021018995.1. Classification (NCBI taxonomy): domain Eukaryota; kingdom Viridiplantae; phylum Streptophyta; class Magnoliopsida; order Chloranthales; family Chloranthaceae; genus Chloranthus; species Chloranthus sessilifolius. Next base: position 25,278,998 of record CM037595.1, read on the forward strand.
AGGGATTATCAAATAGTATAGTATAAATAATACTTGATAGGGATAGGATGGCATGGGATTTGAGACAGTGCTTTGTAAATGGATGTTGGCATATTTAATGCCTTCCCATACTACCCTCGTGGCATTTAACCATCGGTTTTCATAAACAACGAAGAGAGATTGTAAGAGCGTATCTCTACGCTCTCTCTCATGCTGCATTGGGTGAAAATTGCAGTGAAATACACAATCTAAAAACCACATTTTCTGTGGTAGTTGGCTACGACGGACTGCCAGGCTGTGAGCAGAAGAGGTCTGCCCATCAGTCATTTTAGTAGTGATGTGATGGAACTTCACATCTCTTTGCCTTGGCATTTGCAGTCCTAAACTTACGTCAAAATTGTGACTACAATCCATAGCTTGGGCTATGTGTTGTAGATTGAAATAAAACTTCCTATTGTCAATTTCAGTCTCCAACTGACCAACTATTGGTGGTACTTTGAGATTTTGGTAAAAGAGACGGACGAGACGCGGATAAAACTGGGTATGGAATGGTTTATATAAGGCGTCTAACCGCGCCTGTTCTATATACCGAATAGACGATGCAGTCTGGTCGTTCGGTGTCAGTAGGCGATCATCAATGATCCACTCGGGTTCCATAGCTTTTGTAGACCACCCTGGACGGGCTGTTCGTGCTCAACAGGTGGATCTATTGATTCATGGGAAGGAGCAAGACCCTTGCCCTTTGCTTGAGCTGAAGCCTTTGGGGGTTTTGATGCCCCGATTTTCCTAGGAGGCATCCTAAGGAGTTTGAAAACAAAGAAGTAAACACTTGAGCTAGGAGTTTAAATTTTACCTCACAAGACACCAAAATCTGCCTGAATTAGTAGAATAGAAGGAAATAGAGGGTTGCCAAGAGAAAATCAGTGGCATGTAACTGAGTTTAGCTGGATCTGGAGGAGTGCATGCAAGTACAAGAGCTTGGAAGGTTAAAGAAACCAGAAACTGAACACTCTATAACAGAAAACCAACTAAAAATACCTTGAAGTGGGTTTTGGATCCACAAAATCCCCACAGGGTTGCCGCGGCAACTATAAAGGCTTGCCGCGGCAAGTGACTTGCCGTGACCAGCACTGTTCCTTGCCGCGACAAGGAGGTCCAGATTTGGCTGGCCTGGATTTCAAGGCCCTTTAAGTTTTGTATAAAATATTTTGGTACCTGGGTGTTCTTAGCATATACAAGGGGGTTGTAGAAAATTAATTGTTGACCTTTTTGATGTAGATTGCTATATTAAATAATTTTATTTTGATGAAATTTTGATCCATTTTGCAGTGCATTTCATGATAAAATATCATGTCGGCCCATAGAAGGCCTTGTAGTGTTTAATTGGGACATGTGGCGATGCGCTCGCTATGAATGAAATGTAGAGTCGCCACCCGGAGCTTTTGGTGACCCGGGAAACCTTCAAATCGATATTTTGAGCACCGAAGTGTTTAATATGACTCTGATTTACCGGTCTTTGCCAAAGGCTCTAGGGTAGGGGCTTCGGTTATCGATCGGGAAGGGTTTAGGCACCTGATCAACCCGCACGTAGCGGTCTCTATCTATGGCCAAAAATAAAAATAAAAGGGGCGGAGTTTCCCCTTGCCCGAAGGCAATGCGGTTCTATCAAGCTTTGAGCCAAACCAAAATTTCGGCGGCGTAACGGCTTGAATCCTTGGACGGAGGAGACACCAAGAAGGTAGAGGAAGAGAGGGGTGAGCCGGAGCTCACGGGCCCTTGTTGCACCGTGGAAGTCCTTCGCTTTGGCGTGCTTCCGATGGCTTAAATGGTATGGAAACGGGTTCTAATGCTAAGATTCAATAAAATAGGAAGTGTAGGGTGAGGCCAAAGGCTAGACTTTAGCTAAAGGGAGTGATCTAATGGTGAAAATGGATTAAAAAAGATGAACTAAGTTTGCTGGAATTCTGGAAAATAAATGGCATTTTCTCTCACTAGGGTTCTCTCTTAAGAGCTCTCTAATCTCTCACCAAAAAATCCAACCCTTTGGGAAGAGGGGGGCCTCTCTATTTATAGAGAAGAGGTGGGTTAGGGGCTTACTTAAGAGCTAATTGATTTAGTAATTAGGTAATCCCCCATCTAAGGTTTTCTAGGTTTTCAAGGTCCTAGGGTTTTGGGAAACTGATTTTAATGGCGGATGATGGGGTGAGACCATGGGAGACTTAAGGGTTGCCAATAAGCTCAAAGGGGGTGCAACCAACCTCAAGCCACCCACATTAACCAAGGGGATGGTCAAAGGGTCAAACCAGATGGAGGAAATTCTAGCATTTCATGACAGATCTGAGCTAAGTGGGCGATATATTAACATCGCCCAAACCTTATGCAGATAAAATCAAGAAACCAGGGGAAGATGGTGAAGATGTGTGCCATCTATTGTTATTATCTATGCTGAGATATATATTATATGCCCAAATTTTTAAAAATGCCAGGCATATATAATATATACGCCTGACCAATCTGGGGCTAAATTGGCTGGGCGTATGTAATACATACGCCTGAGCAAAAGTTGTCATTTTATGTGAAACTTCAATTGGCCATAACTTTTGAACCACAACTCCAAATCGAGTGATCTTTGTCTTGTTGGAAAGCTGGAGAAGTTTTCTTTCCAATGATATGTGGCTCATACTTAGTAGTGGTTTGTATAAAAATATGTAGCTCTCCTCCCATCAAATGCTTAGAAGGGTTTAAATTGAGTTTGGGAAGGGATCCTAGGGTTTAGGGGTGATCTCTAAGGGTTGGGGGAATGGTTCTAATAGGTTTTAGGTGATTCCTAAAGGTCTGGATAGATTTTCAAGGGTTCAAGGGTGCCATTGGAAGCACAGGGGTACATCTCTCCCGAAGTACAGATTGATCGGGCCTTGGGCCGAATTTGGGTGTCTACAGATGCCCCTCTTTGGTATTCGATCACTAATGATCGGATGTCAAAGACAAGAGACATCCGAGGAGGTCCAAGGCATGTTTGATGGGTCCGCCTGGTTCAACTCAATTCTCAAACATTCATGGTGATGGTGAGTGTACGTAAGCCCTCTCATTTCGGGATATCGTCCGTACCTCAAAGCTAATAGTCTCCAAGCGCATTGCGACATTACTGGGCATAACTGCGATGATCAAAGAAAGTGTAAGCCCGCTAGCCGGGATATCGTCCACTTCCTGAGGGAAATTATAGATTTGTGATGTTGAGTATTAATCTGAACCAGACAGCTCCATGAAACGGGATGATACATCTATGCCTCAGAGTCGATGCGAAGCACGCAAAGCGAAGGCCTAAACAATGTGTCCAATCCTATTGATAGCTCCATTGGATTGGCCACGGGTGCCCTTACCTAGGTAAGGCTCAAAGTTTCTGGGCGAACCCATCAACCTCAAGGTTGCTTTAGCATGATTTATCCGAGTGGAGCGAATATTGATGTCGCAACACTTCTTAGGAATGCATGCCAATTTTCAGAGTAATTTTTTATGGTTTTTTTTTTGAATTTTCTTTTATTTCGAGGCCTCTAAGCGAAGCTCAAGGACCTCTAGCAATTTTATTCTTGCACAACTCTTCAAGTGGATCAAATGTCAGTTGATACGCTTTAAAAATGCGTGCGCGCTGTCGGGGATGGGTACACCTTGGGGATGTGCTCATTTTGGTGGCGAGGTGCTCCTGATTCACATGAACCGAAATGCCTTAACTCGAGACAAAGCTAAAAAGGATCGGGCTAGAACCAAACATCCATCGAAAGAGATGGTCAATTCTAGCCTCTGTCCCTAATGAAATCACATCTTACTAACTATGCACAGATAGACACCCATCAGGGGCGATAAGCAGCAAATAGGCGCGAACGGAAGCCTCGATCCTAAGGTATAATTTACGAGGATAAACGACCATCCTGCGGATACCCAGACACAAGTGTGTACATTCAATAGGGACACCGTGCCTATACAGGTTTTAAGCCTGTGTAAAAGGAAATAAAAGGGAAAGAGCCCTTCGGTTTGTATGTTTGCACATAGTTTGGTTGGTTGTAATTTCATTTTTGACGGGTCAGTTTTGACTGACAATAGACTTTTCGAATGGTCTGAAGTCGGGGGCACTCTTGGTTAACGTTAATCCGAAGGTGGATGACCAGAGCGAGTGCATGGAAGGTGGGGTCAACCTACACTTGTTTATATATATTTTTTCTTTCTTTTTCTTTTTATTATTCTTTTTCCCCTTTTTTTTTCTTTTTTTATCCCCCCCTTTTTTTTGTTTTTGTTTTTTTTCTTTCTTCTCTTTTTACTTTTCCTTTTTTCTTTTTTTTTATTATTTTTCTTCTTTTTTTTTTTATTTTTTTCTTCTCTCTTTTTTTCTTGTTTTTTTTTTGCATGTTTCCTTAGGCGGATCAATTTGCCACGTCGGTGCCCCCTAGGGACGTGTGCATTCCGGTGATGGGTCCTTGGTTTGCCTGCCGGATCAGACCTCAACTTTTGCTGGGGAAGATCTTGGGCTAGGTGTATGTTCCTAGGAGTGACTGGTGATGGATAAGTTTATTTGCCTGCCAGATCAGGTATGGGGTGTCCTTGTGTAAGACGGGGTTCGAAAAATTTCAGGTTAACCCGATCATTCCGAATTGATTTAACACGGTTCTCGGAGTGGCGCAAATGGTCATTGCGAGCTATTTTGAGAACTAGTGTCATTTTCAGCATTCTTTTTTTCTTTTTTTGATTTTATGGATTTATGGAGCACTCAACGGGTGCTTGCAGATCTAGATCTGCTTATTGTGGCACGGTCCCTTCGGGCCAATCGAAGAGAGCTCGAAGGGTCGTTTGGGGATGGGTGCACTATCGCTTGACGGTATGCAGGCTTCTAAGGGGGACCGGGTCGTGGTCCATAGCATGCAAGGGGGTCCGTCGGGCCTCAAAGTCAAAAAATGGCCGGGTAGTTTTAAAAACTGCCATTTCTGGTCGGGCGTATATAATATATACACCTGACCAAAATGCAGCGAAAAATGGCCAGGCGTATATATTGCATACGCCTGACCAGAATTGGCAGTTTTTAAAATTGTCCGAGCCCGAGAACAAAAGGGGCCCCCTCTTTCAAACTCCATCATCCTCCGTCCTTCTTTCTCAAGTCCGGGACAGCCCCTTAGGTTGGCATTTGATTTTCCTTGAGTTCTATTACTGGGGGTTGCGGGTGTGGATCAAAAGACGTTTATCCTCCGTCGATTTTAGACCTATTTCCTCTCGTTGAAGGTAATCGATCTTTCCTTGGAATTTTTGATGTTGTGTTGTTGTTTTTTTTTGTATATATATATTTTTTGGATGTTCCTTCTTCCTTTTTGTTGTTTGTTGTTTTTTTTGTTTTATTTTTTTTTTTGTTTTATTTTTGTATGATGCTTTCCCCCTCTTTTTTTTTGTTATTTTCTATTAGGTGATGCTTCTTCTTTTTTTTTTTGTTTTTTTTTTTGTATATGTGATGCCCTCTTTTTTTTTTTTAGTTTTTTTTTGTATATGTGACACCCTCTTTTTTTGTATATTTTTTGTATATGTGATGCCCTCCTCTTTTTTTTTTGTATATTTTTTGTATATGTGATGCCCTCCTCTTTTTTTTTTGTATATTTTTTGTATATGTGATGCCCTCCTCTTTTTTTTTTATATATTTTTTGTTGTTGTTTTTTTTTGTATATGTGATGCTCTCTTTTTTTTTTTATAGTTTTTGTTGTTTTTTTTTTGTATATGTGATGCTCTTTTTTTTTTTTTTTATATATATTTTTTATGTGATGCCCCATTTTTTTTGTGTTTTTTTTTTGTATTTTTGTTAATTTTCTCTTTCTATGTTTTTGGGTTTGGAATGCTCAATGTTCTTCCTTTTTGTAGTGCATTTTTTTTCTCTCTGTTTTTTTTTTGGTATATGTGGTTCTTTTAGGCCTATGCTCCCCCTTTTTCATTTTTCTCATTACTCATCACCATTCATTTTTCATTCGTTTTGATGATGGATTAGTGCATCCTGCTTTGTTATTCTCCCCCTCCTACTATTATTATATTTTTTTTAGCAGCCTTTTCTTATACTGATGTGTTCCTCATTTCCAGATGTCTGACCATGAAGGGCAGGATCCCCAGGGGGGGCCAGAGATGGCCTATGGTTCTCGCGGGGAACAGTTCATTGTTTCACAACGCTCATCTCAGCCTTGGTACGAAATGCAAGGTGAGGTCGCTTGTACTAGCCTCCTACACTGTCAGCATACCCACATGTCCAACTTTGGGATCGTCGGTCAGGTAAACAGATGAGCCCCCCCTTTTTCTGCTTTTGTTTTCCTTTGATGCCTTCATTATACCACCTTGCCCCTATCTGACTAATGCCTTCTGTTTGCAGCCCCTACCACACATTATGTTCTGGGGTGGTTGGTTTGACCTCCAGCGCCTCATGCTTTATCTTCCCCAGGTGGTGAAGGACCTGCTCGCCCAGGCTGGTTTTGGGGACTTCATTTCATGCCCCGCTGTGAGGGCTGACACGGCCTATTTGAAGGCCCTGATAGAGCGTTTCCGCCCCGAGAATATGACATTTCATATGGCCATGGCTGAGATGGCCCTCACGCCTGCAGACTGGTCCATGATCACTGGGGTTCGTGTTGGAGGGATGCCGGTGATACCTGTTCGCACACCTGATAGGGAGGAGGTGACTCGGCTGATAGGGGCCTACTCGACCTCCAGGAATGTTCATGGCTCTGAAGTCAAGTTATCTTGGCTGGTCAATTTGTTCGAGCCTCACGAGCTAGTGGACCTGGGCCAACCTGATGCGGCCATTTACCTCGAGCCAGAGCATACATTGATGTTGGCTCGCATTTCTCTGATGTTCCTCCTGGGCAAGACTCTCCTCTCAAACATCAGCGGAGGGCGGGTCTCGTTGTCCCTACTCAGTCTTATGGTGAACTGGGACACCGTACATCGGTTCGATTGGGGAGGTGCTGGCTATGCGGTGCTTATGTCTAGCTTGGTGCGAGCCGTTCTTGGGGATTCCAGTTCCGTCGTGGGCTTCTGGCCCGCTCTTGAGGTAATTTCTCCTTTGGTCCCAATTCGTTCCCCCCCCCCTTCTCTTTTTTTGCATATTTGTTTATATCTGTTTGCTTTCTCAGGTGTGGGGGTATATGCATTTCCAACCCGGTCGCCCTCTGCTTTTCTCTGAAGTCCCCACCTTCCCCCTTATGAGCAATTGGCATGCAAACCGCCGTCGGGATGTGGGTATGAAGCATTTGGAGTTAGGGTTGCGTTCTTAGTTCGATCTGCTGATTCCAGAGCAGGTATAACACTTTCTCTCTTTGTAATATTTGATAGCTCTTTTGTGTTGTGGGTTCTGACCAAATGTATAAATTCCTTCTCTTTTGTTGAGCAGGTCATCCTTGATCCCTACGTTGGATCCCCCTTCTGGAACCTGGCTGCAGTGGGCCCCTTTCACCTTTTGTTAGATCGACGCATTGTTTTCTTCTATGGGTCCTGGGCTAGGGCCTATTACTTAGGGGAGAGGGTGGTTCATCAGTACCGACCTCTTTTTGCCGTGCCTCAGGCTCCTCCAGATGATGTACTGGCTCTCGATCGAGATGCTCACTGCTCGCTTTCTCCACCACGGGGTCCCTATTGACGACCTTCTCTTCCCTAGGGGATATCAGATCTGGTATGAGTCTTTACCCTATCGTTCCCTGCTGCCCCGATTCGTGCCTGGTGCCAACTTTTTGGCTTTTGGTGGTCCGCGATCCTAGGTAATGTTCTTTCCTTCTTCTATTAGTAGCCTTCCAGATGGTTACCTTGATTGCCCTGCTATTTGAACAAAAACTATTTCTCTCTGTAGTTTAGACAGGGTGACGATTCAGATGAGGGGGATGAGGCAGTTGCTCCTGGTGAGGCCTCTTGGTGCGAGACCTTCCGACCCCTTACGGTCTTTGGTGCTTCGGCGACTCACCAAGCGAGGTCCAGGGGACCTTTAGGCGCTTGGATGATGCCTTTCTGTCGCGTATGTGTGCCGATGTGGCTGAGAAGGCACGCATTTCCGCTGAAGCTATCCGGATTCCACCCCCTGAGCAGATCCCTGGGGTAATCTCTCCCTTGTTACCTTGCGCTTCTGTTTTCTCGGATTATATCTGATAGCCTGTGTGACTGATACTTCTCTCTTTATCTTTTTGCTGCAGGATTATGAGTTGACCGTAAACCAAGCCGAATATTACCGTAACATTGCCGGTCTTAGGGAGGTTGAGGTGGTAAGTGAATGCTGACCAAACCTGATCATTTTTTTTTTCAGTTTATTTATTTTTTTTGCTTGTTTCCCTAATTGATGGCCCTTCGCGTGCTTATGCAGCGTGCTTGCGAGAAGGAGCCGCGCTCTCTGCTTGGCCGCATCTCTCAGGCGTGGACTCGAGTGGGGGAGACTTGTACCTTTCAAAGTGCGATCCGGCGTCGGAGGAAATCAAAGGGGGCTACCCAGGACTAGCTCATTTTTATTTCCCATCTCGGGTGCTTCGTCAATTCGGAAATACCCAACACGTGTCATGCACTGTGAGGCCGCCCTTGTGTTCCTTGATATTCTCTAGGGGTTCTCTCAGTGACCTAGATCACATAGCAGCCCTCTGGGAGACTCGCCAATTAGCGCATATGTGTAGCTTGACTCAAGGAGGTGCCCTCTCTTCTGATTACGAGGTTTGGTTGGCATCTGAGAGCTTACCTGCTCCTAACCCGGTTTCGATAGATACGATAGAGACTGGGCCCTGGCCATTCAAGGAGACGGTGCTCCAGACTAGAATCGAGTCTCTTTCTGTAGAGAGGCTGGCTTTGACCGAGGCTTTGGAGAAAGAAAGGGTCAGAGCTGAGATTCTGAGCGAGAGGCTACTTCTGAGAGTGAGGTTCTTCGATTGGCTGGGATTATGGCGAGTCTCGCGGTCTGTTGGCCTTCAGAAGAGTCTTCATGGTAGGTGGATGTCTGATCGAAATGCTCGCGAGGACTCTCTTCTTGTAGAGATCAGTGCTTTGAAGCGTGCTCCCTGCCCTTAACCTATTCCTGCACATACCATAGATCATATACACGGAGGGGAGGAATGCCCCATAACAGAGATCTCTTTTTGGGTTACTTTCTTTTTTTGTTGTTTTTGTTATATATATATTTATATATATATATTTGGTTTTTACTTGTGAAGAAGGCAACAAAATAGAAAGTGTATCATGTCGTTATCTTTTTGGGACGTGACACTCCGCACATAATACTATAAGAAATGGAATGAAATCTATACATACATATATATTTTTTGTTTTTCGACTTTTTCTTTCGTTCGTCTCACAATGTAAGGCTTTTCATGGGAAAGGAAAATCTATTATCTCTTTTTTCAAAATTTTCTCCTACAGTGTAGGGCTTTTGATGGAAAAGGGAAATCTATTATCTTTTTTGTTGAAATTTTCTCCTCCACAGTGTGGGGCTTTTTATGGAAAAGGAGAATCTATTATCTTTTCTTGAAATTTTCTCCTCCACAGTGTGGGGCTTTCTATGGAAAAGGAGAATCTATTATCTTTTTTGAAATTTTCTCCTCCACAGTGTGGGGCTTTTTATGGAAAAGGAAAATCTATTATCTTTTTTGAAATTTTCTCCGCCACAGTGTGGGGCTTTTTATGGAAAAGGAAAATCTATTATCTTTTTTGTTAAAATTTTCTCCTCCACAGTGTGGGGCTTTTTATGGAAAAGGAAAATCTATTATCTTTTTTTAAAATTTTCTCCTCCACAGTGTGGGGCTTTTTGATGGAAAAGGGAAATCTATCATCTTTTTTGAAATTTTCTCCCTTTGGATCTTTTTGCGATGTCAGTAATTACGAGGCCAAACCAGTGGGTCCCCCTCTTTTTTTTGAGCATGGTGAACCACATTCATGAGTGCAGTTATTCCTTTAAACATGAGAAGGTCAGCTTCCCTGAGATTGGTCTAGTCTTCTGTCTTTCCCTTTGGTCATGCATCAGGTGCCGCGGTAGAGATGACATACTTGATCGGGACCCGATCCAATTTTTAACATGAGTGGCCCATCAAAGGAGAGAAAGGGGCTCAAGTGGTTCAAACTGAAATGGGTGGGCCAGAACAAGTCTTCTCCTAATCTCTCTCTTCTTGACATTTTTGCTCATAGCGCCCAAGACGGGTTTTCGCTATGCTCGTCATCCCCGTTTTTACCCGTAGCGCCCTTTCAGGTTTTCACTACGTCCATGGGTTCGCTCTCTTACCCCAGGTGCCCTTTCAGGTTTTCACCTGGTCCGCGTGAGTTCGCTGTTTTTACCCGTGGCGCCCTTGCAGTTTTTCACCACGTCCATCTTGCTTTGAACTCAAATTAACCTTTTTTTTCCTTTTTTTTTTTTTTTTTTAGAACCAGAAGGCTACAACATGGACGTCGATTCCATCATAGCCGGCTGAATGAAGTTTTGTGTGGTTTGTTAACTCAGCTTGTTCTGATGCGATAGATGCAATGACCGCTTGTGGACCTTTAAGAGGGCTTTCTTCCGGGTTGTAATGTGGCCGGGGTTCAAACGGGTTGGGTTTTTTTAGGAATTTGGATCTAAGTTTTGAGTGAATTCTAGATTTGGTGACTCCTCTTTCTTTCCAAAGGCTTTTTATGGTATATGCCCCAATCATTTCTTCTTCTCTTTTTTTTTTATTCTTGGTCCCCCCCTTTTTTTTGGGGGGTTTTGCTTTCTTCTTCTTTTTTCTCTTTTTTCTTTTTTTTTGGTTTGGATTTTTCCTCTTTTCTCTTTTCTCTTTTTCTGGAATTTTGGGAGGGGTATATGAAAGGAATGGTTATTGGCCGGACGTGTGTAGCAAAAGGGGTGAAGGTTTCCAGGAAATATTTCTTTTGGGCTACTTGTCTTTGAAGTAATGGCCTCTTCTATGAGGTCCTTAAGTGGTCACGCATCTACTTTTATCAAAACTTACCTTGTCTCAAGACCTATGAGTAGAACCTACGGAGGTATCCAGTGTTGATGGGCTCGGGAAAGTGGTCTCCGTCCATGGTGGCGAGGCGAACGGCGTATCCTGGCAAAACCTCTCGGACGACGTAGGGTCCTTCCTAATTCGGCTTAAACTTCCCTCTCGGATCGGTGTGGAGAGACGGGAAATTTTTCTTTAGCACAGTGTCTCCTGCCTTCAGATCTCGACTGCGAACACGCTTATTATAAACACGTGCAATTCTTCTCTGATAGATCTGGGTGTGGCACAAGGCTAGGAGTCTCTTCTCGTCAATTAAATCCAACTGCTCAAAACGGGCTCTTTCCTTCTCGGCCTCGGGTAGATGGGATTCCAGAAGGATACGGAGTGACGGTACTTTGACCTCAACGGGTAGCACGGCCTCGGTTCGTACACAAGGGAGAATGGCGTTGCCCTTGTAGCGGTACGGATAGACGTTCTATAGGCCCAAAGTGCGAAGGGTAACTGCTCACTCCAATCTCTGTAAGTGACTACCATCTTCTCTAGAATACGGATCAGAGTTTTGTTGGTTGCTTCCACAACTTCGTTCGTCTGCGGCCTGTATGGGGATGATCGATGATGCTTGATCTGGAATTGCTCACACAAGGCCCGGATGTGCCTATTGGCGAAATTAGTGCCATTATCAGTGATGATAACTTTGGGTACGCCGAATCTATAAATAATGTTATTCTTGAGGAACTTCTCAATATGACTAGCCTTAATGCTTGTGTAGGAGGCTGCCTGTACCCACTTCGTAAAGTACTCTACTACGAAGGGGATGAACTGATGTCCGTTGGAAGCCTTAGGATTGATTTTGCCGATGACGTCGAGACCCTAGGTGGCAAACGGCCAAGGAGTGGCCATGCTGTGTAGATCAATGGCCGGAGCATGTACTAAACTGGAGTGCTCTTGGCATTTGTAGCACTTCTGCACGTGTTTGCAGCAATCGGTCTCCAATGTGGTCCAAAAGTATCCTTGCCTTAGAATTTTCTTAGCAAGAATGTGTCCACTGATGTGTGCCCTGCAGACTCCTTCATGGATCTCCTTCATGATCTCACCCGCTTCTTTCCGGGTTAGGCATCGGAGCAGAATATTTTCGTGAGACCGTCTGTACAGGATATCGCCGCAGATGACGTAGTTCAGTGCCAATCGCTGGATGGTGCATCTATCTACCTTCGATGTTCCTCCTGGGATAGTTCGGGTCTCAAGGAAATTCTTTATGTCTGAGAACTAGGGTGGTTCATCATCTACCACTGTAGGTCCCTCGATTAGGTGACTGTGCGACCATGGATCCTCTCGAACCCGTCGCAACGATGTGCTCGCTACTAATAAAATGTAGAGTCGCCACCCGGAGCTTTTGGTGACTCGAGAAACTTTCAAATCGATATTTTGAGCACCGAAGTGCTAAATATGACTCTGATTTACTGGTCTTTGCCAATGGTATATGGTTCATCCATGGTGGTGCTCTGTGTAAAATTATATAACTCTCCTCCCATCAACTGCTCAGAAGGGTTTAAATTAGGTCTGGGAAGGGACTCTAAGGTTTAGGGGTGGTCTCTAAGGGTTGGGGAATGGTTCTAAAGGGTTTGGGTAGATTCCTAAGGGTTCATGGTAGATTCCTAAGAGTTCAGGGGTGCTATCAAAAGCACAGGGATACATCTCTCTCGGAGTATAGACTGATCGGGCCTTAGGCCGAATTTGGGTGTCTACAGATGCCCCTCTTTGGTATTCGATCACTAATGATCGAATGCCAAAGACAACAGACATCCGAAGAGGTCCAAGGCATGTTTGATGGGTCCGCTTGGTTCAAGTCAATTCTCAAACATCCATGGTGATGGTGAGTGTATGTAAGCCCTCTCATTTCGGGGTATCGTCCGTACCTCAGTGCTAACAGTCCCCAAGCGCATTGCAACATTACTGGGCATAACTGCGATGATCACAGAAAGTGTAAGCCCGCTAGCCGGGATATCGTCCACTTCCTGAGCGAAATTATAGATTTGTGATGTTGAGTATTAATATGAACCAGACAGCTCCATGAAACGGGATGATCGATCTATGCTTCAGAATTGATGCGAAGCATGCAAAGCGGAGGCCTAAACAATGTGTCCAATCCTGTGGGATATTGACAGCTCCACTGGATTGGCCACGGGTGCCCTTACTTAGGTAAGGCTCGGAGTCTTTAGGCGAACCCATCAACCTCGAGGTTATTTTAGCATACTTTACCTGAGTGAAGCAAATATTGATATCGCAACACTTCTTGGGAATGCATGCCCATTTTCTGAGTGAATTTTTTTGTGTTTCCTTTTTCCAAATTTTTTGTTTCGAGGCCTCTATGCAAAGCTCAAGGACCTCAGGCAACTTTATTTTTGCACAACTCTTTAAGTGGATCAAATGTCAGTTGATATGCTTTAAGAGTGCGTGCGCTCTGCTGGGGATAGGTACACCTCGGGGATGTGTATGTTCTGGTGGTGAGGTGCTCCTGATCCACATGAATCGGAGTGCCTTAACTCGAGACAAAGCTAAAAAGATCGGGCTAGAACCAAACATTCATCGAAAGAGATGGCCAATTCTAGCCTCCATCCCTAATGAAATCACATCTTACTAGGTATGCACAGACAGACACCCATCAGGGGCGATAAGCAGCAAAAATAGGCGCGAACGAAAGCCTCGACCCTAAGGTACAATTTACGAGGACAAATGACCATCCTGCGGATACCCAGACGCAAGTGCGTACATTCAACAGGGACACCGTGCCTATACAGGTTTTAAGCCTGTGTAAAAGGAAATAAAAGGGAAAGAGCCCTTCGGTTTGTATGTTTACACATAGTTTGGTCGGTTGTAATTTTATTTTTGACGGGTCATTTTCAACTGACAATAGACTTTTCGAATGGTCTGAAGTCGGGGGCACTCTTGGTCAACATAGATCCGTAGGTGGATGATCAGAGCCAAAACATGGAAGGTGGGGTCAACCTACTCAGGATTTTATCTACTTAACAAACAGGTTGTTATTCCGAACCTTCTTCTTCTTCTTTTTCTTTTTTTTCTTCTCTCTTTTTTTTTTGCACATGTTAGTTCGAGATTTTGAGCATGCTCAAACTATTTTTATTTTCGCATATATCCTTAGGCAGATCAACTGGCCATGTTGGTATACCTTAAGTACGTGTGCACTCGGGTGACAGGTCCTTGGTTTGCTTGCCGGATCAGGTCTCGACTTTTGCTGGGGAAGATCTTGGGCTAGGTGTATGTTCCTAGGAGTAATCGGTGATGGATGAAGTTCATTTGCCTGCCGGATCAGGTACTGACTCCTAGGGGATGCTGTAGGGAATAGTGATCGGAGATGGGTAAAATTGTCTGCCTGTCGGATCAGGTACGGGGTGTCCTTGTGTAAGACGGGGTTTGAGAACTTTCGGGTGGACCCGATCATTCTGAATTGATTTAACACGGTCCTCGGAGTGGTGCAAATGGTCATCGCAACGCTCTTTTGAGAACTAGTGTCACTTTCAACATTTTCTTTCTTCTTTTTTTCTTTTTTTTTTAATTTTGTGGGCGCATTAGGTGGGCGCCTACAGATCTAGATACGTTTATTGTAGCGCGGTCCCTTTGGGCCAATAGAAGGGAACTCGAAGGGCCATTTGGGGATGCGTGCACCCTTGCCAGATGATACGTGGGCCTCTAAGGGGGGTTCGGGCCGTGGTCCGTAGCATACAAGGGGGGTCCGTCGGGCCTCAAAATTGAAAATGGCCGGGTAGTTAAAAAAACTACAATTTTTGGTCGGGCGTATATAGTATATATTATATACGCCTGACCAAAATCTGGCGAAAATGGTCGGGCGTATATATTATATACGCTAGTCTAAAAACCTGGCAGTTACAAAACTGCTCGAGCCCGAGCACAAAAGGGGCCCCCTTTTCAAATTCTTCCTTCCTCCGTCCTTCCCTCTCGAGTTCGGGACAGCCCCCCTAGGGTTTTTGCATTTAATTTGGCTTGAGTTCTATTGCCGGGGGTTGCGGGTGTGGATCAAAAAGACGTTTATCCTCTGCCGATTATTTGTTTTTCTTTCCTATTGAAGGTAATCATTACCCTTCCCCTTTTTTCCTTTGATTTTTGATAATATTGTTGCTTGATGCCTCTCTTCCTTTTTTTTTCTTTATGGTGAAATGCTCTGTGATGCCTATTTTCCTTTTTCTCTTTTTGTGTTTGTTTTTTTCCCTCTTTTTTTTTGCTTTTTTGAAATGCTTGATTCCCTAGGCCTATTTTCCATCCATCATTCATTCATTTTGTTTTATTTCTTCTCTTTTTTGTTTTTGACGGATTAGTGCATTTTATTTGATGGATTGGGGCATTTTTTTTGGGATTAGCGCATACATATATTAATATACGTATATATATATTTTTTGGTTTAGTGGATTAGTATACACACACATTCTTTTTTTTTCTCTTTTTTTTCTTTTTTTTTTTTTTGCTTGTTGATGGGTTAGTGCATTTATACACACACATTTTTTTGGATTAGTATGCACACATTTTTTTGTTAATGGGTTAGCACACACACACATTTTTTTTATTTTTATTTATGGATTAGTACACACACACATTTTTTTTTTGATGGGTTAGCACACACACACACCCCTTTTTTTTTGAAGATTTTTTTCTTTGGATTAGTGCATGTTCTTTCTTTTCTTTTTTTTTGTGTTGGCAACCTTCTCATATGCTGATGCGTCTCATATTTTCAGGATGTCCGGTGACGAAGGGCATGATCAGCAAGAAGGGCCGGAGATGGCCTACGGTCCCCGTGGGTAACAGTTCATCGTGTCTCAGCGCTCCTCCCAGCCTTGGTATGAAATGCAAGGTGAGGCTGCCCATACCGGCCTCCTCTACTGCCAGCACACCCACATGTCCAACTTTGGGATCGTCAGTCAGGTAAACAGATGAGCCCCCCCCCCCTTTTCCATTTTTGTTTTCTTTTGATGTCTTCATTATACCACCTTACCCCTATCTGACTGCTGCTTTCTGTTTGCAGCCCCTGCCGCACATTATGTTTCGAGGCGGTTGGTTTGACCTCCAGCGTCTCGTGCTTTACCTTCCCCCAGTGGTGAAGGACCTGCTCACCGATGCCGGTTTCGGGGATTTTATTTCGTGCCCCGCCGTGAGGGCCGATACGGCCTACTTGAAGGCTCTGATAGAGCGCTTTTACCCCGAGACCATGACATTTCACATGGCCGTGGCAAAGATGGCCCTTACACCTGCAGACTGGTCTACGATCACTGGGGTTCGTATTGGAGGGGTGCCCGTGGTACCTACCCGTACACCGGGTAAGGAGGAGGTGATTCGACTGATAGGGGCCTACCCGACCTCTGGGAATATTCGAAGTTCTGAGGTCAAGCTGTCCTGGCTGGTTGATCAGTTTGAGCCTCACGAGTTAGTGGACCAGGGCCAGCCTGACATGGCCATTTATCTCGAGCCCGCATGCGCACATATGTTGGCCCGCATTGCCCTGCTGTTCCTCCTGGGTAAGACTCTCCTCTCCAACACCAGCTGAGGGCGAGTCTCGTTGTCCCTGCTCAGCCTGATGGTGAACTGGGAAACCGTGCATCGATTCAATTGGGGCGGTGCTGGCTATGTTGTACTCATGTCCAGCCTAAAGCGAGCCGTTCTTGGGGAGTCTAGCTCTATTGTGGGTTTCTGGCCTGCAATTGAGGTATTTTATCTTTTGGTTTTAGTTTGTCTAATTTTCTTTTATGGCATACCTGTCTTTTATGGCATACCTGCTTGCTTTCTCAGATTTGGGGGTATCTTCACTTCCAATCGGGTCGTCCTCTACTTCAGTCTGAAGTTGCTACGTTCCCCCTCATGAGTAACTGGCACGTGAGTCGCCGTCGGGACGTAGGTATGAAGAATTTGGAATTAGGGCTCCGCTCTCAGTTCGACCTGTTGATCCCAGAGCAGGTAAAATAATTCCCTTTTTATAAATTTGACAGCTCTTGTGTGCTATGGGTTCTGACCAAATGTGTGTATCCTTCCTCTGCTTTCTCTTCTTTTGCAGATCATCCTCGACCCCTACGTACGATCTCCCTTTTGGAACTTGGCTTCAGTGGGTCCTTCTCGCTTTTTGCTCCTCTGGGTCCTGGACTAGGGCCTACTATTTAGGGGAGAGAGTGGTTCATCAGTATCGCCCTCTCTTTGTCGTGCCCCAAGCTCCTCCAGCCGATGTGTTGGCTCCGGAAGGCTCCATTGATGAGCTTACTGCTCACTTTCTTCACCATGGGGTTCCTATTGATGACCTTCTTTTGCAGGGGTATGTCGGCGTTGTCGATTCCCTGCCCTATCATTTCCTGCTGCCCCGCTTCGTGCCTGGTGCTAACTTTTTAGCTTTTGGTGGGCCACGATCTCAGGTAATGCCCTTTTCTCTTTTTATTTAGCAGCCTCTTTATGATTACTTTGATTGACCTACCACCTTTAATGATAAAATGTTTCTCTCTATAGTTTGAGCAGGGCGGCGACTCAGATGAGGGGGATGAGGCAGCTGCTCCTTATGATGCTATAGGTGCTGGATCCTCCGATCCTTCCGGGGCTGGTGCTTCTGGCGTGGCCTCAGGTGCTGGACCCTCAGACCCTTCTGGTGTTGGTGCTTCTGGTAGTTCGCCCGTCGAGGTCCAAGGGACTTTCAAGCGTTTGGACGATGCTTTCTTGTCACGTGTGTGTGCCGACGTGGCCGAGAAGGCACGTATCTCTGCTGAAGCTATCAAGGTCCCACCTCCTGAGCTGATCCCTGGGGTAATCTCTATCTTGTTGCTTTGTTCTCCTTCCCTTTGAATTATGCTGATGGCCTATGTGACTAACACCTCCTTTTTCTTACTAGCCAGGATTATGAGTCGGCAGTGAGTCAAGCCAAATATTATCGTAACCTTGTTGGGCTTAGGGAGATCGAGGTGGTGAGTGAATGCTGACCCAACCTAGTTATTTTCTTTATTTACTTTTCGCCTGTTTCTCTACCTGATGGCTTTTGGTGTGTTCCTACAGCGTGCTCGTGAAAAGGAGTTGCGTTCCCTCCTCAGCCGTATTTCTCAGGCATGGACTCGGGTGGGGGAGACTCATACTTTTCAAAGCACGAGCCGGCGTCGGAAGAAGTCGAAGGGGGCTGCCCAGGACTAGTTCATTTTCTGCAAATTTGACATACACAAAACAACAATTTAGACTTTTGGTTTATTTGGGGGATATGTAATAACTTTTAAAGAACACACATTTTGTTTTTGGGATGATTTATAATTTTTATGCTTTATATGAATGTTTCATCTCTTTGCTTTGATGGGTTTCTTTTCTTTGGTCTGAAACGAGCTGGCACCCATCCAATGATGGGGGTGATCCTGCAGGTGATTCTCTGTATATCACCTATGGATAGTGCGTCATCCGAGGGCCCCCCCCCCATGGGGGTGTGAGCATGCCTGCCTGTGGGCTGCCCCGAGATGAAAAAGTGGGCCAAACACAAATAAGTTCCTCCTTGGGGAACAAAAATGAACCACTGTGAGAGGGCCTTACCACACAGCTTTAAAGCTGGCGTATATATTATATCGCTGGCAAATGTTAATAATATAGCGTATATAATATATCGCTGAAATCCATAGTGAAAAATGGCCGGGTGTATATATTATATACGCCTAGCAAAATGTTTTAAACTTTTGCCTTGGGGTATATAATATATACGCCTGCTATAATCTGAATAGCGGGCTCTTTATAACCCGAACTGGTCTCTTCCTCCATCTTGGTTTGGCCTCTTTGTCTTTCCTTTTATCTTTTCCTTCCCTTTTTTTTTTCTAGCGGGTCCATCGCCATACATTGACTGATTTTATAACGAACATCTTTGTACGTCCATGGACCCGCCTTCGAAAAGGGGCCCAAGCTCTTATACGGGGGCTAGTATACTTCCCTGTTTGGACCCGGGGCCCAGTTTTTTGCAAAAATGGCATGATAGCTTGGCTGAGAGCGAGCTCGCTATTTTGAATTGCCTCGGGTTGTCCCGCCTTTCCTCTCTCCTTGCTATTCCTCTATTGCCCAACCTGCTGCAGGCGGCTTTGGCGTCGTGGGACCATAGGGCCCATGTCTTTAGATTTGGGTCCAGGGAGCTGACCCCAACCTTGGAAGAGCTGGCCTCTATTACTGGCTTGAAGATGCATCGAGGCCTTGCTAAAGTGGTGCCCAAACCGGGGTATGCAAAGGCAGGCCACGCGGTTCTCGATTTAAAAAAGGGTGGGTATGAGAAATGTTTCGCCGGAGGCCCACTAGGTGTTCGGTGAAATTCCTGAGAGAACTTTTTGGCGACTTGAGTCTTCGGAAGTTGCCCATTCGAGATCCTTTCAATGTAAAGGCCTTTGCCCTTTATTTGCTATCGGAAGTTCTCTTCTTTACTGGGGCGAGACCTTTTCCCTTGGGCTGTGCGATGTCTTGACTGAGTTGGAGGGGGGCCACTCATTGGTGCACCTAGTCTTGGCTGAGATGTATCGGGGCCTGGATGCCTCGGCCTCGGGCCGGGTTGGGATTCTCAGCGGGAGCCTGCTCCTTGTTCAGATTTGGCTAGGAGAGCATTTGGCTATCATGGGGCATGTGCCAAGATTGTGCTTGATAAGAGGGGATGTGGCTCTGGGCTTTCTGATCCGGTGCTCGAGATTGCCTCATGGGAGTGCCGAGGAGCTGAGCACATGGCTATCAGATGCGACATTGATCTGGCAGCTTCCCTGGTTGGACGGTACCTTTCCGATTATCCGCTCTCGAGATTGTGAGGGTATCACCCTATTGGGGTTGACTGGTAGCACATATTATTTCCCATCTCGGGTGTTTGGTCAGTTTAGGTATGCTCAACATGTGCCATGCTCTGTGAGGCCACCTTTGTGCTCTCTGATATTTTCTCGGGGTTCTCTCAGTGATCTCGACGCATAGCCCTCACAGGAGACCCGCCAATCGTGCACATGTGTGTGCTTAGTTCAAGGGCATCTCTCCGATTCTGAGGTTTGGTGGCATCGAGGAATTACTACCTAGCCCGTTTGGTAGATGTGATAGAGCGGGGCCTTTGGCCATGAGGAAGCGATGCTTGGACCAGATCGAGTCTCTTTTACGTAGAGGCTGGCTTTGAGAGGCTTTGGAGAAAGAAAGGTCGAGCGGAGATTGCAGTGAGCGCCACATCGAGTGAGGTTCTTGATTGGTGGGCTTTGGTGAGTCTCATGGCCTTGTTGGCTTCCGGAGACGGCAGAAGAGTCTTCATGGTAGGTGGATGTCTGATCAAAATGCTCGCGAGGACTCTCTGCTTGCAGAGATTAGTGCTTTGAAGCGTGGTCCCTGCCCTTGACCTGTTCCTGCACACATTATGGATCATATACACAGAGGGGAGGGATGCCCCATAATAGAGATCTCTTTTTGGGTTACTTTCTCTCTTTTTTTTTTGTTATATATATACAGATATATATATTTTTTGGTTTTTTATCTGTAAAAAAAGCAGCAAAATAGAAAGTGTGTCATGTCATTATCTTTTTGGGACATGACACTCCGCACGTAATACTATAAGAAATGGAATGAAATCTATACACAAATATATATATTATTATTATTATTTTTTTTTTTTTTCTTTTCGACTTTTTCCTTCATACGTTTCGCAATGTAGGACTTTTTATGGAGATTTTCTCCTCCACAATGTGGGACTTTTTATGAGAAAGGAAAATCTATTATCTTTTTTGAAATTTTCTCCTCCACAGTGTGGGGCTTTTTATGGGAAAGGAAAATCTATTATCTTTTTTAAAATTTTCTCCTCCACAGTGTGGGGCTTTTCATGGGAAAGGGAAATCTATTATCTTTTTTGAAATTTTCTCCTCCACAGTGTGGGGCTTTTTATGGGAAAGAGAAATCTATTATCTTTTTTGAAATTTTCTCCCTTACAGTGTGGGGCTTTTCATGCGAAAGGAAAATCTATTATCTTTTCTGAAATTTTCTCCTCTACAGTGTGGGGCTTTTAATGGGAAAGGAAAATCTATTATCTTTTTTGAAAATTTTCTCCTCCACAGTGTGGGGCTTTTCATGGGAAAGGGAAATCTATTATCTTTTTTGAAAATTTTCTCCCTTTGGGTCTTTTTGTGATGTCGGTAGTTACAAGGCCAAACCAGTGGGTCTTTTTTTGTTTTTTTTTTAGCATGGTCGAACCATGTTCATGAGATACAGGTTTTTTTCCTTTAAACGTGGGAAGGTCAGCTTCCCTGGGATTGGTCTAGTCTTTTGTCTTTCCCCTTTGGTCATGCGTTAGACGCTGCGGTAGAGATGACATACTTGATCGGGATCTGATCCAATTCACATGAGTGGCCCATCAAAGGGGGCAAGGGACTCAAGGGGTTCAAACTGAAATGGGCGGGCCAGAACAAGTCTTCTCCTAATCTCTCTTTTCTTGACATTTTTGCTCATAGTGCCCAAAACGGGTTTTCACTATGCCCGTCATCCCTGTCTTTACCCGTAGCGCCCTTTCGGGTTTTCACTATATCCATGGGTTCGCTCTCTTACCCCAGGTGCCCTTTCAGGTTTTCACCTGGTCCGCGTGAGTTCGTTGTTTTTACCTGTGGCGCCCTTGCGGGTTTTCACCACGTCCATCTTGCTTTGAACTCAAATTAAATTCTCTTTTTTTCTCTCTTTTTTTTTTTTAGAACTAGAAGGCCATGACATGGACGTCGATTCCATCATAGCCGGCTGAATGAAGTTCTGCGTGGCTTGTTAACTCAGCTTTTTCTGATGCAATAGATGCTATGATCGCTTGTGGACCTTAAAGAGGGCTTTCTTCCGGGTTGTAATGTGGTCGGGGTTCAAACGGGTTGGATTTTTTCTGGGGATTTGGATCAAAGTTTTGAGTGAATTCTAGATTCGGTGACTCCTCTTTCTTTCTAAAGGCCTTTTTTATGGTACATGGCCCAGTCATTTCTCTTTTTCTTCTTTTTTTTTTATTCTTGGTCCCCCCTTCTCTTTTTTTTTTTGGGAAGTTTGGCTTTCTTCTTCTTCTTTCTTTTTTTCTTTTTTTGGTTTGGATTTTTCCTCTCTTCTCTTTTCTCTTTTTTTGGAATTTTGGGAGGGGTATATGAAAGAAATGGTTATTGGCCCGACGTGTGTAGTAAAAAGGGTGAAGGTTTTCAGGGAATATTTCTTTTGGTCTACTTGTCTTTGAAATGATGGCCTCTTCTATGGGGTCCTTAAGCGGTCACACATCTACTTTTATCAAAACTTACCTTGTCTCAAGACCTATGAGTAGAACTTACGGAGGTATCCAACGTTGATGGGCTCAGGAAAGTGGTCTCCATCCATGGTGGCGAAGCGAACGGCGTATCCTAGCAAAACCTCTCTGACGACATAGGGTCCTTACCAATTCGGCCTAAACTTCCCTCTCAGATCGGCGTGGAGAGACGGGAAAATTTTCTTCAGCACAATGTCTCCTACCTTCAGATCTCGACTGCGGACACGCTTATTGTAAGCACGTGCAATTCTTCTCTGATAGATCTGTGTGTGGCACAAGGCTAGGAGTCTCTTCTCGTCAATTAAATCCAACTGCTCCAAATACGCTCTTTCCCTCTCAGCTTTAGGTAGATGTGATTCCAAAAGGATATGGAGCGACGGTACTTCGACTTCAACGGGTAGCACGGCCTCGGTCCCATACAGAAGGGAGAATGGTGTTGCCCCTGTTGCGTTACGGATAGACGTTCTATAGGCCCAAAGTGCGAAGGGTAACTGCTCGCTCCAATCTCTGTAAGTAACTACAATCTTCTCTAGGATGTGGATCAGAGTTTTGTTGGCTGCTTCTACGGCTCCGTTTGTCTACGGCTTGTATGGGGATGATCGATGATGCTTGATCTGGAACTGCTCACACAAGGCCCAGATGCGCCTATTAGCGAAATTAGTGCCATTATCAGTGATGATATCTTTGGGTACACCGAATCTGCAAATGATGTTGTTCTTAATGAACTTCTCAACATGACTAGCCTTAATGCTTGCGTAGGAGGCCGCCTCTTCCCACTTCGTAAAATACTCTACCGTGACAAGAATGAACTGATGCCCGTTGGAAGCTTTAGGATTGATTTTGTCGATGACGTCGAGACCCCAGGTGGCGAACGGCCAAGGATTGGCCATGCTGTGCAAGTCAATGGCTAGAGCATGTATTAGACTGGAGTGCTCTTGGCATTTGTAGCACTTCTGCACGTGCTTGCAGCAATCGGTCTCCAAAGTGGTCCAAAAGTATCCTTGCCTTAGAATTTTCTTCACAAGCATGTGTCCACTAACGTGTGCCTCGCAAACTCCTTCATGATCTCAACCGCCTCTTTCCGGGTTAGGCATCGGAGCAGAATATTGTCGGGAGACCGTTTGTACAGGAGATCACCGCAGATGACGTAGTTCATTGCCAATCACTGGATGGCGCGTTTGTCTACCTTCGATGTTCCTTCTGGGATAGTTCGGGTCTCGAGGAAATTCTTGATGTCTGAGAACCAGGGTGGTTGATCATCTAACTCTGTAGGTCCTTCGATCAGGTGACAGAAAGCCGATCGTCCCTCTGCTCTATCATGATCGGCTTCATCACAACTCCGTATGGAATCTCAACCATAGAGGCCAGGGTGGCCAAGGCATCATCAAACCGATTTCTTGCTCGTGGCACATAGGAGAAGGTGACCTCCTCAAAGCAGGTTATTAGATCCTCAAGATGTTCATGGTATGGGATCAATTTCTCATCCTTGGTCTTCCAATCTCCGTTGGTCTGGCATATAATTAACTGTGAATCTCCAAAGACCCTAAGGTGATTTATATTTAGATCAAGAGTCGCCTGTAAACCAGCTGTACAGGCCTCGTACTCGGCCATATTGTTGGTGCATGGAAAGTTCAATTTGATCGAGATGGGTACATGTGATCCTCTTAGTGAGATAAGATTGGCGCCAACTCCTTGGCCCTCAACATGCGATGCTCCATCAAAGTGCATTACTCAGGACTCCTCTATTTCCTCTGTATCCTCGTCAATCATGAACAGAATGTCCTCATCGGGGAATTCGATCCTTAGAGGCTCATAGTCCGACAGAGGGTTCTCAGCAAGATGATCAGCGAGTGCCTGCCCCTTGATTGACTTCTGGGTGACATAAGTAATATCAAATTCGAATAGGAGTAGTTGCCATCATGCAGTTCGGCTAGTGAGTGCAGGTTTCTCGAGTAGGTACTTTAGTGGATCCATCCATGCTAGAAGTAGGACGGCTTGGGATAACAGGTAGACCGAAGTCTTTGAGTAGCCCAAACGAGCGCCAAGCATGCTTTCTCCATATGAGAATAGCGCATCTCGTAATCAGTGAATTTCTTGCTTAGATAATAGATGGCCTGCTCTCTTCTTCCTATCTCATCATGCTGTCCTAACACATAACCCATGGAAAACTCTGTCGTTGATAGGTACATTATCAAAGGTCTATCAGGTACAGGTGGTACCAATACCGGAGGTTTCAGGAGGTAACCCTTAATCTTGTCGAATGCAGCTTGGCAGTCATCATTCCATTCAACCGGTGAGTCCTTTCTCAGTAGTTTGAAGATTGGTGCGCCTATCGGAGTTAATTGTGCGATGAATCGGCTGATGTACTGGATTCTGCCTAAAAAGCCTCTGACTTCCTTTTCTGTAGATGGTGGCGGCATTTCAGTGATGGCCTTGATCTTGGTCAGATCGACCTCAATCCCTCTCCTGCAGACAATAAAGCCCAACAACTTTCTTGACATAGCACCGAAGGCACACTTCTGGGGGTTCAACCATAACCTGTACTTTCTCAACCTCTCGAATAGCTTCTGAAGATTTATCAAGTGGTCCTCCCTTTCTGGTGATTTGGCAATCATGTTGTCGACATATACTTCGATCTCTTGGTGCGTCATGTCGTGGAACAGGGCCGTCATTGCTCTTTGATAGGTTGCCCCAGCATTCTTCAGCCCGAATGGCATTACTTTGTAGTAGAAGGTTCCCCAGGGGGTAATGAACGCTATCTTCTCGCGATCAACCTCTGCCATCTTTATCTGATTGTATCCTAAGAATTCATCCATAAATGAGAGCATTCCATGCTTTACAGTGTTATCGACCAGGATATCGATGTGGGGTAGCGGGAAGTCGTCCTTAGGACTTGCCTTGTTGAGATTGCGGAAATCGATACACATCCGAACCTTTCCATCTTTCTTCGGTATGGGGACGATATTGGCCAGCCACTGCGGGTACTTGGATACCATGAGGAAACCTGCGTCATACTGCTTAATGACCTCATCCGTCACCTTCAATATCCATTCGGGTCAGAGGCATCTCAGCTTTTGTTTAACCGGCTTAACATCGGGGTAGAGTGGCAACTCATGCTCAACCAGATCGGTATCCAAACCAGGTATGTCTTCATACGACCATGCGAAGACGTCTTGGTATGATCGAAGGAAATCTATCATACCTTTCCTCTCCGCAAGGGACAACAATGTTCCGGTTTTTGTGATTCTGGGGGCCTCTCTGGTGCCCAAATTGACATCCTCCGTCTCTTCGACGATCGGGGTAGGGCCATGCTCAAAATCGGCAAATTGTTTGAGGAGCTCATTGGGGAGCTCATCGATTTGACCTTCCTCGTCCAGACTCGTTACTCCTACCTTTTCTTGTATTTCTACAGAAAAGGGGTCGGCATCACGTGGGACGGGTATCACGACATCAATTTTAATTTTATTGAGAATTTTAAAGGATAATATTTTTAGAATTGGTATTTTTTCTATTTTTATGGTTTTTTGTATTTTTTCGGAGGTCAGCCCCTGGCGAGGTGGATCTCTATATATACAAGGTAGAGTGGTTTAGAGGCTAACCTCACTTTTTATAGGTTATTTCTTTTTGGAGAGTCGATGCTGTTTTCACGACATTTGGCAGCTCCCAGGAGTTGGGGCAAGGATGCCCAGTTACTCACCTGCGAGGCTTGGCCTTTACCTCTTTGGTTGGAAATGGCATCAGTAGGCTCTTGCAATTCCTCCCTCAACATATTTACAGAGGGATCCTCTGGGACCCTGTCCTCCATGGTTAGAGTGGGCCCAAAGCGGCTGGTGCTAGAATGATGGGGGGCCGGGGAATCTCCTCCTCAAATAAGGAGAGGGCAGCTAAGTCCATCTCGAGGTCTGGGGGGATGACGTAGGGATTGGTGGGGTGGACGGAAGCAGGCTTATGTGTGGTAACCCTCGTCTCCCCATTTAGATCAATTTTTACTACCCGATGCTCACAAAGGTTTCACGAATGTGGGGGTGAGCGTGAGGTTCTTCTTCCAAGATGATTCATCTGGCCTTGGCGATTGCTGCGGCTCTCATCTTTTCCTTGGCCTCTCTGACTTCTTCTCTGGGCCTGTAGCCCAACCCAAATTTAGATTATTGCCCCTTTGCCTTGACGGGGTCTCTTCTTCTTTGGAGGCGTGGGCCCAGCCCTTTCCCTTTTTGGTGGCCCCATTTATGGAGCATGAACACAGCTGCGTCCATTCCTCCTCCAATTTTATCCGGGGTCTTTTCAGTTGGTCCGAGGGTGACGACTAAGAAGTCATACTCAAATTGGTGGAGATCGGCATCCTCTACTGTGTACGGTATATTCAGTACTTTCAGATTCTCAATGTGCAAAGTGCTTCTTTCCCTGTCTTCTCTGCTCTTGCCCAAGATGGTGATAATTTTTCCTTCCGAGATGAATCAGAGCTTTTGGTGCAGGGTAGATGGTATTGCTCCGAGCTTATGTATCCATGGCCGGCCCAATAGTAGATTGAAAGTAGAGTTGATGTCCATCACCTGAAAGGGGGTGGTGAAGGTTTGCGGCCCGAGGATCAGGTCGAGGTCTACTTCTCCTATGATTTCTCTTCTGGTGTTGTCAAATCCCCGGGCGCTTGATATGGATGGCCGGAAGGTGTCGGGGTTCGCCCCAATTTTGATCGTCGTCCTTAGAGGGCATACGTTCAATGC
This sequence comes from Chloranthus sessilifolius, assembly GCA_021018995.1. Taxonomy (NCBI): domain Eukaryota; kingdom Viridiplantae; phylum Streptophyta; class Magnoliopsida; order Chloranthales; family Chloranthaceae; genus Chloranthus; species Chloranthus sessilifolius. Next base: position 25,305,931 of record CM037595.1, read on the forward strand.
CGACCCGTTGTCGATTAGGACCAACGGCATCACCAAGTTTCCTACTTCCACTGTTATATTCAGGGGCTTAGAGTGGTCATTCCCCTCGATTGGTAAGTCTGCATCAGTGAATGAGATGGCATTTGGGGCCAACACTTGCCCTATTATTTCTCCTACTTCATCTGGAGTTACGTGGGTGGAGACATGTGCGTCCTTGAGTGCTCCCATTAAGGCTTGGAAGTGGAGTGGGGATGTGATTAATAAATCTCACACAGTAATATGTGGGGGTGTTCTCTTGAGCTGCGTCTCTAGTATGTGCTCTCTGGCCATTTTTGCAAAGGGATTTTGTACGGCCTGTTCTTTCTTCTTCTCTTCTCCTCTAACGGCCCCTGATGCTTCCGGCTATGTAGAAATCTGACCTAATCGGGTAACAAATTCAACAGCCTCCTCTTGGTTGCACCCAACATTCATGTCCGTTTGTTCATAGCTCAACGGCACTTGATGTGGGTCATAGGTGGGTTTCGGGATGAGGAAGTGCGTGCATGGTGATTCTGGGGAGGATTGGGCTGAGTGTATCAATTTCTCGGGCCCAACCAGGTTGACTCCGATAGGGGGTGGTATGGTAGTGGGGGAAATTAGCAAAATTGGATTTATGGGTGCGGAGGGGGCTTGTACAGGTATTACCTGGGCATGGTAGGACCAGTGGTGATTGGGAGCAGGTGATAAGGGGACTGGGTGAGGAGTTGCTTGCGTGAGTGGGGATGGAGCTGGATTGGGGCCAAAATGACGAAGGGATGGCGGGAGTGTGACGGGGATGGAGGGATGGGGAGGCGTCTGAGGTGCGAGTGGAGCGGGGTGATAGGGATATGAAGGATTTGTATATGGGGCAGCATGATGGGATGATGATGGGTTCGTGGATGGAGTGGGGTAAGTTGGGGGTGATGGAGTTGTGCATGGAGCGGGATGATTTGGATATGGCGGGGTAGTGGGTGGATTAGGGGGGTATGAATATGAAGGGTTTGTGTAGGGGGTGGCCTGGTGAGGTGATGATGGGTTTGTGGATGAAATGGGGTAGATTAGGGATGATGGAGTTGTGCATGGAGCAGGGTGATTTGGGGATGGTGGGATGGCATATTGGGTGGTGGGATTTGGAGGTGTGTATGGAATGGGGTAACTTGGGGATGGTGGAGTAGTGTATTGGGTGGAGAAATTTGATGGTGTGTATGGGATAGGATAATATGGGAATGGCGGAGTGGTGTATAGTATGGGGTGATTTGGGTGTGACGGAGGGGTGTATGGGGCAAATTGGGCATGGGGTGGATATGTGTATGATTGTGGCGGGGCTGTGCCCGTTTGGATTTGATAGGCGGGAGCGGGAGTGGAAAAATACTGCCCTAAATCTAAGGGCTCCTCTTGGTATGCCGGTGCGGGGAAATAATCAGCCAGATACAACGGCTCGATCACCCCAAAAAATAGTTCATCTTCGTTCGACCTGGGGAGTGAAAACTCCTCCTGATTACTGATATAATCTGAAGGGTCAAACTCTTCTTCTTCTTCCTTTATCCAATGAATGTTACTCCTGGGGCCTCTTGGGTGCGGTGGCAGAGGGGCTTGATGGATATTTTTATTCTGCCTTTGAGGAAGTGGTGGGGGAATGATTTTTCTCGCCTATATCAGATCTTGGACTGCATGCTTTAAAGGGAAGCACCGGTCTGTAGGGTGACCCGGTCCCTGGTGGAAATTGCAATGCAGATTTGGATCATAGTTCCTTGGTATGGGATGGGGTGGTGGGCGAGGTTGGAGTAAATTGACCAGGCCTTTCTGTAGCAACACTGGCTTAAGATACTCAAAGATTTCCCCAATGGTGTGAACACTTGTTCAAATCGTGCTTTCATCTGTTCCTGGGTAAACGAGGCTCTTGGTCCGTTGCTTGGCCTTGGTGCTTGCTCGAAACGGGCCGGGGGTGGTTGTGTAACCTGGAGCTGTATCGGGGGGGAATTGGTATTGGCCTGGGGGTAAACAATGTTTTGTACCTCTGTTCCTGGTCTTCTTTTAATTCTTGGTTCGGCAACTTTTCGAACCCCGGTGGCCCCGCTGGCCACATTCCTTCCTAACCTGCCCTCTCTAATGGCGTCTTCGCAAAGATTGGCATTTCGGACCAGGTCAGCAAAGCTAGACTGCTGCTGATATACTAAAAAATCCGCGATGACTAGGAGGGCTCCCTTGGTTATTAATTCAATCTACTCATCATCGGGAATCCGGTGAGTCACCTGAGCGGCCAATTTCCTCCACCTTCCCAAGTAAGTACTGAATGTTTCATCAAGTCTTTGCTTTAGACGGGCCAAATTTGACTTCCTTGGCTCTATGTCCATGTTATAGACATATTGTTCTTGGAATAAGTGTGTCAGATCTTTCCAAGTTTTTATCATGGTTCCAGGGATGTGAACCATCTCAGAGCTAGGCCCGTTAGACTCTTTTGGAACACTTTGATGAGGAGTCGTTCATCTCCGCCATACTGGCACATATCCCCACTGTAAGATTTTAAGTGGGCGATGGGGTTGCCAGTGCCATTATACTTATCAAATGATGGCATCTTCAATTTCTGTGGCAGGGGGACATCGGAGAACAGACATAAGTCTGAAAAGTCTGTTGAATGCAGTTCTACTCCTCCCATCTTCATCAGTTGCTCACTACATCTATTTATTCTTTCAAGCTGCAGTTCTTTTGAAATTTGTAGTGGGGACTGCTTCCCCCTGATTTTGTTCGACCCTAGGTGTGATGACGGTAGGTCCGGGAGGGTTGAAGCTGGCAACTCCTCCACTATTACGGATCTCGTCCTCCTCGTATTGTTGGTCATGGTATTGGTGAGGGGAGAGTTCTGCTATTTGGACTTGGGGGGTGATGGGTTAGATGACCTGGTGGGGCCGTAAGGTTTGTAGGGGATGGGAAGGGATGAATGGATGAGTGGTTTGTGGATAGATGATGTGTTGAGTTGGGTGCACATTCTGGGGGTGATGGGGGTGTGGTTGATGCGGCGGGATGTTGTGGGTTTGGGGAACGGGATGGATTGGATTTTCCGTTGGAGGCGGGATGGGGGCATAAGGGGTATAGGTGAATGAAGGGTATTGGTGGGGGGGTATGGGGTTAGTGAAAGGGCCTTGATGAGCGTGGGTGGATGGGCTTTGGGTTTGAGGGATTTGGGTTTGATGGTTTTGGAAGGCTTGGATTGATGGGCCTTGGGCTTGGGTGTGGGGGTTAGTATGACTTTGGGCCAATGGGCCTTGTTAGGTTTGGGCTAATGGGCCATGAGGGGGTTGTGTTTGGGTCCATGGGCCCTAGACTTGGGCTTGATAGGTTTGGGTCCAAAGGCCCTGGGGGGCTTGGACTTGGGTCTGGGTCTAAGGGGTTTGGGCTTGGGCCCATGGGTTTTGAGGGTTTTGGGCCTGGACCTGAGCCTGATGGGCTTGGGTCCATGGGCCTTGAGGATTCTAGGCCTGGGTCTGATGGGCTTGGGCTTGGGCCCATGTGTTTTGAGGGTTTTGGGCTTGGGCCTAGGTCTGATGGGCTTGGGCCCATTGGTTTTGAGGGTTTTGAGCTTGGGCCTGGGTCTGATAGGCTTGGACTTGGGCCCATGGACTTTGAGGGGTTTGGGCCTGGGCCTTAGGTGTGGGATTTTGAGAGGTATGGATGATGGGTGGTTGGGCATGGTTAGGAGGGAATGGGGTATGTAGGTTTTGGAGATTTGGATGTGGGGTTAGAGGTGTAGGGTTCCGAGAAGCAGCCCACAGGGCGTACATCGTTCTCATGTCCTCCATTGAGGGCATGGATTCAGGTGTGAGATTGGGGAGTGATGGCTCACTTAAGGATGGAGGGGGTTGGGAGAAACTGGGCATGACCCGGGTATGGGGGGCATGGGTGATTGTGCTTGGGGGGTATGGATGTATGGCTATGGAAGAGGGTGGGTTGTTGGTCATACCTTGGGAAAAGTTGGGCATGACCTGGGTAAATGGGGGGGTATGTTGGGATGTGGATGGGCCATGTGGTGGGAATGGTATGTGAGATGGGGTGGATGGGATGTGGGATGTAGGGGGCATGGATGATGAGATGGATGGAACGTGAAAAGTAGGCGGGGGACGAGGCTCCCTATGGGGTGTTTGGGAATATGGGGGTGCAGTAAGGGTGTATGGATGGGAGATGGGGATGTATGGGTCAATTGGGAAATGAGGGGTTTCAGTAGAGGATGAAAAGGGGGTATGTTGGGAGAATGTGAGGGAGGGGGGTGGGGTGGATGTGAACACGGGCGCCCCAAATGGGCCCGTGATATCGAACCTGGTTTGGGTGAAGGTGTCGGAGATCGGGTCTTCTCCTATATGGGAATGGGATGGGGATGACGGCAGGGATGTATCGGCTCTTGACATGATCCGTTGACGAGTGTTGTATCGATGCCTCGGATAAGGGCCGAATACCTTCCTGGTTCTCCTTCTACGGGCCGGGTTTGAGGTTGCCGTAGTGACGGTCACACCAAAATATATTTTTTTGATTGTTTTTCTTTGTGTTTATTTTTGGTTTTTGGAAAATTATTATTATTATTATTTTTTGAAGATGATTTTTTTTGTTATTTTTTTTTTAAGGTGAATTTTTTGTGTTTTGAGGATTTTTTTTCAAATGGAAATTAACTCCCCTCTACCTAGATGAATGATGACCTGGTGCCCAGGGTCAACTCCCGTTTCGGGTGATATATGCACCTTTAGTAGGTCCCACGGTGGGATCCGACACACTTCGAAAGAAGCGAAAGGGAACCCTTTCGTTCTATTGAAAGTGATGGAATCCACGCAAACGACCCGATCCCCCGGAGCAAATCAATGAAAAGTCTCCTTCTCTTGATTGGGCGGGGCCATGTTGGGTGTTATAAAATGCGGGAAGCTACTGCGGGCACTAATACCGCTAATCAGGGAATTGGGGTGGTGGATCGGGCCTCAGATCGGGTTGTTGTGACCCAGTATACACTGGGCGTATATATTATGCACGCCCGACTAAGAAAATGCAGATTTTGGCCGGGCGTATATATTATATACGCCTGGCTTAGATCTGGAGATTTTGGCTGGGCATAGGTATTATATACGCCTGGCTATTTTCTGGGGATTTTGGCTGGGCGTATATAATATATACGCCTGGCAAAAATAGTTCTGTCAATTAATTTTGACAGTGAACAGCAAGCCCGAATGTGGGTCTTTGAACTGGTTTCCTGGGAGGGATGCTCCCGGGGACTGCTGTGTACGTTATCGAGTCCCTCCTTTCCGCTTCCTAGGGATGCACGGCTGAATTTTGGGTTGTCTAACGCTCTCACCAAAGCGGGTTTTACGGCTTGATCGGAATTGGCAACCCAATCGATATACCTCCGGCGCAAGCGCTTTCTCAGGTACTGGAAGGGGTGGTTCTTTTCAGGATCATCACCACTAGGGCTGCCGCCTTACTGGGAATCGGGTAAATTATATCTGCGCCTAAGCCCTCCAAAAACTACCCAAAAGCGCAAAAATAAATTCAATTATGTCCCCACACTGTTGGTTCACTTTTAATTACAAATTTTTATAGGGGAGTGAAATTAAGTCCAAAATTGGGTCGGGGATGACAAGCCCGTGCCCCCTCAACGGGCTGGCATTCAATGGTGAGATATGATGACTGAAATGAAAAGCGCATGTAGGCCCGCCAAAACGGCTAAGGCTCATAACTGACTGAAATTTAAATGACGTAAAAGTAAAAGCGAGAGGGCCCGCCAAACGGCTAAGGTGCCTTAAATGACAAAAATCGGAAAAATAGGAATTTAAAGGCGCACGTAGGCCCGCCAATCGGCTAAGGCACTTAAAGGACTGAATCGTAGGGGTGAGTATGTTAGTAAAAAATAATAAAAATATAAAAAAAGATAGCAGAAAATAAGAAAAAAAATAACGATGGTTAGTAATAAAAAAAGAAAGGCCAACAAGAGGGGAAGCGCTAGGATGATATCTCCAGCAGAGTCGCCATCTGTGCGACCATGGATCCTCTCGAACCCGTCGCGGCGATGTGCTCACTACTAATAAAATGTAGAGTCGCCACCGGGAGCTTTTGGTGACCCGGGAAACCTTCAAATCGATATTTTGAGCACCGAAGTGCTAAATATGACTCTGATTTACCGGTCTTTGCCAAGGGCTCTAGGGTAGGGGCTTCGGTTATCGATCGGGAAGGGTTTAGGCACCCGATCAACCCGCACGTAGCGGTCTCTATCTATGGCCAAAAATAAAAATAAAAGGGCGGAGTTTCCCCTTGCCCGAAGGCAATATGGTCCTATCAAGCTTTGAGCCAAATCGAAATTTCGGCGGCGTAACAGCTTGAATCCTTGGACGGAGGAGACACCAAGAAGGTAGAGGAAGAGAGGGGTGAGCTGGAGCTCACGGGCCCTTGTTGCACCGTGGAAGTCCTTCGCTTTGGCATGCTTCCGATGGCTTAAATGGAGTAAAAATGGGTTCTAATGCTAGGATTCAATAAAATAGGAAGTGTAGGGCAAGGCCAAAGGCTAGACTTTAGCTAAAGGGAGTGATCTAATGGTGGAAATGGACTGAAATTGATGAAATATGCATGCTGGAATTCTGGAAAAATATTGGCATTTTCTCTCACTAGGGTTCTCTCTTAAGCATTCTCGAATCTTTCAACAAAAATTCAACCCTTTGGGAAGAGGGGGGCCTCTCTATTTATAGAGAAGGGATGGGTTAGGGGCTTACTTAAGAGCTAATGGGTTTAGCAATTAGGTAATCCCCCATCTAAGGTTTTCTAGGTTTTCAAGGTCCTAGGGTTTTGGGAAACTGGTTTCAATGGCAGATGATGGGGTGAGACCATGGGTGACTTAAGGGTTGCCAATAAGCTCAAAGGGGGTGCAACCAACCTTAAGGCAACCACCCCAACCAAGGGAATGGTGAAAAGGTCAAACCAGATAAAGGGATTTCGAGCAACTGATGACAGTTACTGTAGCTAAGCTGGGCGTATATATTATATACGCCCAGTTTAGGCACAGTGATCTTCACAAAAAACAGGGGAGCTTTGGGAAGATGAAGCCCGTGATGGATCCCACCTATGTTGGGCATATATATTATATACGCCCGGTCAAATTTCCCCCAAAATAGGTAGGCGTATATAATATATACGCCTGACTAATCTGGGGCTAAATTGGCTGGGCGTATGTAATATCCACGCCTGAGCAAACGTTTTATGATTTTATGTGAAACTTCAATCGGCCATAACTTTGGACTCGTAACTCCAAATTGGGTGATCGTTGGCTTGTTGGAAAGCTGGAGAAATCCTCTTTCCAATGGTATATGGCCCATCCATGGTGGGGGTCTGTGTAAAATTCTATAGCTCTCCTCCCATCAACTGCTCAGAAGGGTTTAAGTTAGGTCTGGGAAGGGATTCTAAGGTTTAGGGGTGGTCTGTAAGGGTTAGGGAATGGTTCTAGGGAATGGTTCTAAAGGGTTTGGGTAGATTCCTAAGGGTTCAGGGTAGATTCCTAAGGGTTCAGGGGTGCCATCGAAAGCATAGGGATACATCTCTCTCGAAGTACAGACTGATCGGGCCTTAGGCCGAATTTGGGCGTCTACAGTGACAGAATGCCGGTTCGTTCCTCTGTTCTATCATGATCGGCTTCATCACAACTCCGTATGGAATCTCAACCATAGAGGCCAGGGTAGCCAGGGCATCAGCAAACCAATTCCTTGCTCGTGGTACATAGGAGAAGGTGACCTCTTCAAAGCAGACTATTAGATCCTCCAAATGTTCATGGTATGGGATCAGTTTCTCATCCTTGGTCTTCCAATCTCCGTTGGTCTGACATATAATTAACTATGAATCTCCAAAGACCTTTAGGTGAGTTATATTCAGATCAAGAGCTGCTTGTAAACCAGCTGTATAGGCCTCATAGTCGGCCATATTGTTGGTGCACGGGAAGTTCAATTTGATTGAGATGGGTACATGTGATCCTCTTGGCAAGATAAGAATGGTGCCAACTCCTTGGCCTTCAACATGCGATGCTCCATCAAAGTGCATTACCGAGGACTCCTTTGTTTCCTTAGTATCCTCGTCAGTCATGAACAAAATGTCCTCATTGGGGAATTCGATCCTTAGAGGCTCATAGTCCGACAGAGGGTTCTCAGCAAGATGATCGGCGAGCGCCTGCCCTTTAATCGATTTCTGGGTGACATAGGTAACGTCAAATTCGGATAGGAGTAGTTTCCATCGTGCAGTTCGACTAGTGAGAGCAGGTTTCTCAAATAGGTACTTCAACGGATCCATCCGTGCTAGAAGTAGAACGACATGGGACAACAGGTAGTGTCAAAGTCTTTGAGTAGCCCAAACGAGTGCCAAGCATGCTTTCTGCAGATGAGAATAGCGCGTCTCATAGTCAGTGAACTTCTTGCTTAGGTAATAGATGGCCTGCTCTCTTCTTCCTGTCTCATCATGCTGTCCTAACGCACAGCCCATGGAAAACTCTGTCGTGGACAGGTACATTATCAGGGGTCTATTAGGTACAGGCAGTACTAACACCGGAGGATTTAGGAGGTAACCTTTAATCTTATCAAATGCAGCTTGGCAGTCATCATTCCACTCAACTGGTGAGTCCTTTCTCAGTAGCTTAAAGATTAGTGCGCATATCAGAGTTAACTGTGCGATGAACCAGCTGATGTACTGGATTCTGCCTAAGAAGCCTCTGACTTCCTTCTCTGTAGATGGTGATGGACCTCAATCCCTCTCCTATTGACAATAAAGCCCAATAGTTTTTCGAACATAGCGCCGAACGCGCACTTCTGGGGGTTCAACTGCAACTTGTACTTTCTCAACCTCTCGAACAGCTTCTGAAGATTTACCAAGTGGTCGTCCCTTTCTGGTGATTTGGCAATCATGTCGTCGACATACACTTCAATCCCTCGGTGCATCATGTCGTGGAACAAAGTCGTCATTGTTCTTTGGTAGGTTGCCCCAGCATTCTTGAGCCCGAACGACATTACCTTGTAACAGAACGTACCCTAGGGGGTGATGAACGCAGTCTTTTCTCGGTCGGCCTCCGCCATCTTAATCTAATTGTAGCCCGAGAACCCATCCATGAAGGAGAGCATCCCATGCTTAGCAGTGTTATCAACCAAGATATCGATGTGGGGTAATGGAAAGTCATCCTTAGGGCTTGCCCTATTGAGATTTTGGAAATCAATGCACATTCGAACCTTTCCATCCTTCTTCGGTACGGGGACAATATTGGCCAGCCACTGGGGGTACTTGGATACCATGAGGAAACCTGCGTCATACTGCTTAATGACCTCGTCCTTCACCTTCAACATCCACTCAGGTCGGAGACGTTTCAACATCTATTTAACCGGCTTGTAATCAGGGTAGAGTGGCAATTCATGCTCAACCAGATCGGTATCCAAACCAGGCATGTCTTCATACGACCATGCGAAGACGTCCTGGTATGACCGAAGGAAGTCTATCATACCTTTCCTCTCCGCAGGGGATAGCGATGTTCCGATTTTGGTGATTCTAGGGGCCTCTCTGGTGCCCAAATTAACATCCTCCGTCTCTTCGATGATCGGGGTAGGGCCATGCTCAAAATCGGCAAATTGTTTTAGGAGCTCATTTGGGAGCTCATCAATTTGACCTTCGTCGTCCAGACTCATGACCCCTACCTCTTCTTGTATTTCTACAAGAAAGGGGTCGACTTCACGTGGGACGGGTATCACGACATCAATTTTAATTTTATTAGGAATTTTAAAGGACAATATTTTTGGAATTGGTATTTTTTCTATTTTTATGGCTTTTTGCATTTTTTTAGAGGTCAGCCCCTAGCGAGGTAGATCTCTATATAGACAGGGCAGAGTGGTCCAAAGGCTAACCTCACTTTTTACAGGTTGTTTTTTTTTGGAGAGTCGGTGTCGTTTTCATGGTATTTGGCGGCTCCCAGGAGTTGGGGCAAGGATGCCCAGTTACTCACCTGCGAGGCTTGGCCTTTACCTCTTTGGTTGGCAGCGGCATCGGTAGGCTCTTGCAGTTCCTCCCTAAGCATATTTACAGAGGGATCCTCTGGGACCCTATCCTCCATGGTTAGGATGGGCCCAGAGTGGCTGGTGTTGGAGTGATGGGTGGACCGGGGGACTTCTTCCTCAAATAAGGAAAGGGCGGCTAAGTCCATCTCGAAGTCTGGGGGAATGTTGTAGGGATTGGTGGGATGGATTGGAGTAGGCTTATGTGGGGTTACCCTTGTCTCCCCATTCAGATCAATTTTCACTACCCCAGTGCTCACAAAGGTTTCACGGATGTGGGGTCGGGCGGGAGGCTCTTCTTCCAGGTTGATTCCCCTGGCCCTAGCGACTGCTGCGACCCTTATCTTCTCTTTGGCCTCTCTGACTTCTTTTTCGTCGGGCCTGTAGCCTAGGCCAAATTTGGTTTGCTGCCCCTTGGCCTTGACGGGGTCTCTTCTTCCTTGAAGGCGCAGGCTCAACCCCTTTCGTTTCTGGTGGCCCCATTTGTGGAGCATGAACACAGCTGCATCCATTTCTCCTCCAATTTTATCAGGGGTTTTCTCAGTTGGCCCGAGTGTAACGACCGAGAAGTCATACTCGAATCGGTGGAGATCGGCGTCATCTGCAGTATGCGGTATGTTTAGCACTTTCGGATTTTAAATATGCAGAGTGCTTCTTTCCCTGTCTTCTCTGCTCTCACCTAAGATGGTGACGATCTTTTCCTCTGAAATAAATCAGAGCTTTTGGTGTAGAGTCGATGGTATTGCTCCGAGCTTATGTATCCATGGCCGACCCAATAGCAGATTAAACGTAGACTTAATGTCCATCACCTGAAAGGGGGTGGTGAAGGTTTGCGGCCTGAGGATCAGGTCGAGGTCAACTTCTCCTATGATTTCTCTTCTAGTGTTGTCGAATCCCTTGGCGCTTGATATGGATGGCCGGAAGGTGTCGGGGTTCGCACCGATTTTGATTGTCGTCCTTAGAGGGCACGTTCGGTATGAGCCGTTGTCTATTAAGACCAACACCGGCTGATTTCCTATTTCCTTTGTTATATTCGAGGTTGAGAGCTGAAAATACCATTTCCACCTTAACACAGGTCTTGATAGACCTTTGAGAGAACTAAATAAGTGTTTTAAGTGTTTGTTTCACAGCTAACAATAAAGGCAGGCTTAACCATGAAAGCAACCTAAAAGTGCCAAAAAGATGATGATCCATGTTGATCCGAAGGAAGAAGGAGAAGGGACAACCTCACGAGCTGTAAAAATGCCTAAACTAAAGAGGACAAAGGCTTGGTTTTAACCTAGAAAGAGGTGTGGAGCTATTCGGATAGAAGAATGCATTACAGATTGCTTTTCAAAAAGAATCTGAACTTTTCGAAAAGAACCTAAACTTTGCGAAAAGAACTCAAAGCTCCAGGATTAGTTTTCGAAGAACACCTGAACTCTTCAAAAGGATTTCTGACCTATTCAAAAAGATGAGAACTCCTTGCGAACAACACTTAAACTGTGCGAAAAGAGCTTCAGAAGTCACAGTACCTTGCGAAAAGTTCTCCAAACTGTACGAAATGGTATTCTAAAGATTCCCAGCATTTGCAAGGGTAATTCAGTAATCTCTGCACGTGCCCCAATGCATTTAAAAACTCAAGGACATTCCAAAAGATTCTGAGCACTAACCAAAGGCATATTCCACCCCATGTGAACACCCGAAGATGAAATCACCTAGCGGGAACTTCTAGAAAAGGTGAGCGATCTCTTATTTTTGAAGATTAGATAAGTGTTTTAATATTATATTAAATGTTCTAAGCATAGATTAAGGATTGTGTGTGAAACTTATGAAAATCATTGAAGATTTGGAGAAAATGAACCAAAGAAGAAGAAACCCGAAGGGCTACAGAATCTGTCAAAATCGATCGATCGGTTCCTAAATCGATCAATCAATTTTTACAGGGCAATGATGTGCAATTTTATGGGGAAACCGATCCATCAATTTTAGAAGCCGATCGATCGAATTTAAAATTCTGAAGAAATCGATCGATCGGATTGTATAAAACAGGGATGTTTATAAATTTTAGGGAAATCGATTGATCGGATTTCCCTGCCTTTGAAAATCGATCGATCGAATTGCTCTATTTTGGCTGGTTCAGTTTTTCTTGGAAAAAAAAACTATGAGAAACTTTGAGTCATCCACTTCGCCAATCATTGACACATAGTATGTGATCTTGATGTGGTGTAGGTTATGAGCGAGGGACATTGGTTAAGGACTTTTGCTTCATTGAGGACCATTGTTTTACACCAAACCTAAGGTGGGGAAAATTCAACACACAATCTCATTTTTGACTTGAATTCATAGTTGCTTTGATATGATCGAACAAAATGTGATTGAAATTTGATTTGAATTTGAACTAGTATTTAAAATTAAAATTTATAATCTTTGAACTTGGAATTTAATTCATGAATTTCATGATAATGTGATAACTAGAACTTGAATTGTTCTGAATGCATCAAATGTTTGAAAACTTTGAAAGTATAGACTTGTATGATCTTGATCTAATTTTGACACGAATTTAGAATTTGATATTTGACTGCATTTGAATAATTGAAAGTTTTGAATCATTGACTAATACTTGAAATTTTAAATGTGGAACTTCAAAAATGAACTTGAATTAAGAACTATAAATTTGAATTTAGAACTTGAATCTGAACTTGAATCTTGATCTGAACCTTGAATTCCTGAATTTCGTACATTGATTATATGGACTATGAACTTGAATAAGAACTTGAAATCTGAATTGTGAATCGAACCGGCACGGCGACATAATCGTGAATCAAACTGGTACGACAATTAATCTGTGAATCGAACCGGCACGGCGGTATATCCGTGAATCTAACTAGTATGACAGTTAATCTGTGAATCAAACAGGGATAGTGGCATATCCATGAATTGAACCGACACGGTGGCATATCTGAGAATTGAACTGGTACGGCAGTTAATCTGTGAATCGAACTAGGACGATAGTTAATCCATGAATTGAACCGGCACGACGGCATATCCGTGAATCGAACCGGCACGATGGTATATCCGTGAATTGAATAATAAGTCAAGTAAAATTGAAGTGGACTGCTATGGCAGATTATACGTATACATCATTGACCACTAAGGCGGAGTATATGTGTATCTGTGGACCGCTAGGGCGGATTATTCATACACACCATGGACCACTAGGGCGGATTATATGTGTATCTGTGGACCGCTAGGGCAGATTATTTGTACAATTGTGGACCGCTAGGGCAGATTATATGTAAGTGAATCGAACTTGATCTTTGAATCTGAATCGAACTTGAACTTGAATCTTTGTGAAACTCCACCTAAGACTTGTGATTTTCAAATTTTGTTTTCATATGAAAACGTTCTTGAAAATTTCATTTGATATGAAAATGACCCGACCGTTCTGAGATGAAAATGACTTTGAAGCATATCCCTATTTTAAAATAAACGCCTTTTGAAAACTTGTATTTGAATCTGCGTTTTGATGAGAAACTGCTTTGAAATCTTGTCATTGAATCTATGCATGATATGATAAAATATAATTGTTCTTGAGTTTTCTCTACTGAGCTTAGACTATTAGTTCACCCCGACTATATTGCACAGGTGTGGCACTTGATTAGGACACCAAACTTGAAGACAGTCTAATTTTGCATACTGGAAGAAGGAGATCTCCCATTTGAGGATTTTACCCATATATTGGGGTTTGTAAACATTGGTAAGATTTTGGAGATTGTAGATTTCTGATTTGGCACATCTAGGTGGGTTGTATAACTATAACATCAGTTTTTGTACATACATTGCACATCGCTGTGTGGGTGATGGTCATCCATCACCGGTAGTTTAGTTGTTTCTTTTGAATTACGTGTTCTCTATATAGAAATGGAGATTTGATTTTAGTTCTGCCATATATATATATTTGCTTTAATTTTCGTGCTTATATGTGGATGTATCAAGTATTCTGCTTTTAGATTGTGATCTACGATCTGGCGGTCCGAGTTTTTCCAATTGGTTAAAAAAAAATTATCCCAGAAATCCATGTTGGAAAATTTTGGGTTGCCATAATCTTAAGAATCAAAGTAAAACAAATGAATAAGATTTTCTTAGAATTTCTTCAATTCAATTTCACATGTTTCTTCGATTGATTTTGTCCTAATTTATGTCTCTTGATTCACCTTGCTCAGATCATGGAGATGAAGAAAATGTACGAGAAGACTAAAAAGGAAAAAAAATTACATTAGATCATGCTTGGAACATTCTTAGATTCCAATCAAAGTGGATGGACGGAGATCAAGGGATGACAAATGAATCGTCTTCCAAAAAGGTGAAGACATCGTCCACGAGAGACGCTTCTTTTTTCTCAGTTCTCTGGATAGCTAATCAATCTTGGTGATGAGGAGTCAAACACGAGCACGTTCGAATGAACACGACGACCGTCAGGAAGAAAGGCTGAGAAAGTAAAGCAAAAGCAAGCATCGTTAAGCACTCCTGAAATATGATTGTTTGAAACAATCATATATTATAATTTTATTATTTTATACAATTTCAAATTCATCGAAATATGACCATTGGAGCATCTCTTCCTCTTCCAAGTCTGATGCGGCCGACATGGCATGGTTCAACTCTTTTATTAATGAGGAATCCAACGAGGATTCCATGTTATAGAATGTTGCAATCGCGCCTATAGAGGAGCAAGAGGAGAGTTTGACGAAGAGGTGTGGGTCTATTAAAGGACATGTATCTATTAATAGAGATCGCAATGAGGGACATACCTGATTACATTAAGATTATTTCGTCGAGTATCCGACATAATCGACAATAGGAAGGGACTTGGATAATTCATACACTATCCACATCATAGGAAGGGACTTGGACAATTATATTACCCTAAATATATAGTGCATCTCCTCAGATTACTCAGTAACTTGTTTTTCCCATTAAACCTGATTCTTGGGATCTCCGGTCCTCAGGTTGGGTGACCATTACTTGTAGTTTATTTTTCAATAGGCTTAAGTCTCATCCCCTTTGCTGTGTGATCAGTCACATAATATACCAATTTATTACCCTTAACTTAGTGATGCTAGAACTTAATTTGCTACAAATAAGTTAATGATGTGTAGATATTAAGGAAAATCAGTAAAAGAGAGCCAAAGTGTTAATATTCGTCAAAATAAACTCAAAAGAGCAGTAAAAGACGATAGAACGAAAAAGACGATTTGTCATATGCTGAAAGACAAGAAATCATGTTTTACGATTGAGCGATGAAGCCAAAGAGAGAGATGAGAAATCGTAATTTACGATTCTCTTGAAGACATTCAAAAGTAAAGGTGATACAAAGAAGAAAATGATCAATCGTAATCCAGAGAATCGTCAATTGAGAGAAAGCTGTGTGAAAAATAGAAAATCGCGATTTATGATTTTCTAAGCAAAACTATAATAGAAGAAATAAAATCGTGATTTACGATTTTACATAAATAAAAGCTTCTCGTTGCTGATACAGCTATAGATGATCACGTGAAGATTTATATCGCCAAGCACTGAATTAGAAGAACTCTTGAATTGGAAGTTTGGCATACCACGGATCTAAGAAGATTGATGAAGATAGACTCTAGAAGATCTCAACTACTGAATAATCCAGAAATGCATCAACAAAAGGAAAGAAAGGAAAGATAAAGTTAGAAGTAGAGTTATAGTAGGATAGTTTAGTTTTAGTTATTTCTTTTATTAGAATTAGAAATTTTATAAACTGACTCCTTATGATCTATAAATAAGAGAGCCCAGTGTAGGAATAAAGCATCGAAGAAATTTTTAGCATCAATTGACGACTAAGGTTGGGTTTTCTTCCGATCAAAATTTAGAGTAGATTTTGATTGCTTTGTAGATTAGATATCCAAGGTTTTTCAAGAGCAATTGATGACTGCAATTGAGAGCTGAAGATTAGTGTAGACATCTGTAGTTTCTCAGAAGCAATTGACGACTGTGGCTGAGGGGTGAAAGATATAATTTTATTACTTTCTAGTTTAGATTTATTTTATTGTAATTTCTTGTTTTGTAAATATCTTCGAATTTTAATTTGAATTGACAACTTAGGTTATAGTTTGCAGATTAGTGTAACAGTTTTTACTTTTCCATCTTCAGTTTTCTAGAATTTGATTGACACCCAAGTTTTAGGAGATTGTTGATTAGATTAAATCTGTATTGATAAGATTTTAGTATTGATTAACAACCAATGCTAGGAAACTTGATATATAGTGTAATGGTACTGTTTAAATTCATAAATATACAATATGTGAAGATTGTGATTGACGACCATAATCTGAAGAAGGAGGATTAGGATTTATTTTCTGTAATTTAGATTAAAAAAAATTCTTTATTCATATTTCTCTAGTAGTTTAGGAACTTAAAAGATAAATATAATTTTTCAGAAAATTAAGTTAATATAAGAAAAATCTTGTCTTCGTGAGAACGATCCTATACTATCTCTACAATTTCCATTGTGCGCTTGCAATAGGTTAAGACTTAATTAGAACAACATAAAGTAGCGTGAACAAGTTTTTAGCGCCGTTGCCAGGGATAGGTGATTTATATTAATTTTAAAAAAAAAGTATTTATCTTTCACTTTTCATATTTCTTTATATTTTCAATTTTCTTTGATCGCTTTTTAAATCTCTTGCAGGTTTATTCGGAGTGACGAATCAGAATTTCAACTTCCCCTTATCAGAGACGCTCGAGGCTTAGATTTATTTTCTCTCCCTACTTTCTAGAATAAAAATTAGATAAAAATAAAATAAAATAGACATTCGCAATAACTGTTTTAGCCATCCTACTCTGATTTCATTAGACCAATATGTGGCTAAGACGATGGGGGAGTATTATGCTCTGACACCTCTTACACCTCCCCCATGCATTCAAATACACCCCCAAGCTGGAAACGGGAATTTTGAAATTACGCCCAGTATACTTCAAATACTTCCAACTTGTCATGGGCTAATGGATGAGGATCCCTATTTGTATTTAAATAAGTTCGTGAAAGTATGCACTATCATTCGAATAAAGAATTTAACAGAAGTATCCACTCAGTTGAGACTATTCGTATACTCCCTGAGAGGTGAAGCAAAGCAGTGGATAAACTCTTTGCCTCATAATTCGATTACTAATTGGGAAGGACTAGAACGTATGTTCCTTACAAAATTCTTTCTAATTTGTAGGTCGAGTAAAAGCCAGGATCTTATCATAATATTCCATCAATTCCTGGATGAATCGCTTCAGGAGTGTTGGAATTGTCTTAAGGATCTTCTACACAAGTGGCCTCACCATGGGATTGCGCACTGACAACTTGTGCTCACTTTCTATGAAGGCCTTGAAGATGTAGCCCGACATAGGATTGATGTTGTTTCATAAATTGACAGCAGAAGAAGCTTGGGAACTCTTTGAGACCCTTAGCGAGGAATTGGTGCAACACCACGCATCGGGTGAGAATGATTCAGAGACTTTAACGAATATACCTCCTAAGAAGAAAGATTATATAAATTAAAGTCAATGATGAAAAGTCTCCCGGAGCTGAAGCTTTGGGAAACAAAAGTTCAATCTCTGGTGGGTACAAAATCATACTGAACATCTCAAAAAGGAGAAACTTGTGGTCCTAACCATGGCTTAACTCAGGCAGTTTCCTGACCTCCAACTGTTTCTTCTTACCCCCGCAGGAGCCCAAAACCACACTACTAAAGAGGATGCCTTGTTGTAAATAGCAGACAACTGGGTGTAACATAGTCGCATTCAGACACAGTTACTCAATCATCTGTGGCAATCTGTTATAAGGTTAGAAACTCAAATTGAGCAGCTAACCCTTTTTGGAAGAGAGAGTAACGTACTACCTTCAGAAGCAGTTGGTACATCTAGAGGATGTATGTTTAAGGGAGACACATCAACTCCCTGTGTTTTTAATTGAACTCCTCTAGAACCCATCGCGCTACCGACTCACTCACAGTAAACACTTGTAACATATCTATATAACTTAGTTTCTGAGAATATTCTACGTTTTGCGATATGCGAAGTACACTCAATCGTAAAGTCTCTTATGCATAGTCACAATCACTTTACTTGTATGGATTTATGATTTCTTGTGATTCGTAGTATCAAATCATAGCGAGTACGATTTGAAGCGTCATAGAGTTACACTTTTGTTCTACAGAATTATAAGTGATAATTTTAGAGAACAAGCGACTCCAATGATCGATCTTATCGGTTACATTGGAACTTAAACCCATTTAATTCATAAAGGAAGTGGACAGACATCGCATTCAATATCTCCACTTGCCAACTACCCAAGCCTATAAGCCTATACCTTTACACGTGAACCCTTTCCCTTCTCTATAAAACCAGCCTTCGCCCTCCCAAAATCTCATCTCTTTCATCTACGTTTCATATCCTAACCCTTATGGCAAAAGAAACAAAACAGAGCGATTTTAGTAAGTAGCTTGATAGAATCCTTGAGATACACAAGGCCGAGCTCCTGGCTGTAGAATAAAGAGTAGAAAATTTGAAATGCCAGCGACCTATTCAAGATGCTGAATCATCGTCTGAAACTACCGTTCTCCATAAACCTAACCCAAATTCGACATCACATTCCAAGACCCCATTTTCCCTTACTTCCTAACCATTATACCATCACAACCCATCCCGAATGTCAGCTCCTATACGATGATGGCTGGTTGAGCCGTCCCTCACCACCCATCTCCATTGGTTATCTTCTCCCCCTACCTGTATTTCACTCTCTAGGTAGGATCTTCGCAAGGGAGCAATATAGGTGAAGGGTGATCTGGAGATGTGTTCACTTCCCACTCTTCAAAGGACCTCGACAGAGGGAATACATTTCTTCCACGGAAGGAATGTGAGGTGCCCTTTTTGTGGGAGGAGGGAGATCTGTCCACTTCCATCTCTTCAACTTCTTCGTTCAACTACATTGAGGTTGCAGTTGATGAATCGGGGGGATGCAAGATAAAGAAGGGCATGGAGAAGTGCTTCGACAGCTCTTGGAGTGGTGACCTTGTCAAGGATTGATCTTTATCGAAGACTTCCTCTCGGACGTTGCTGCCGATATCTGAAATAGTGTGTGTCTAGATTTTTCCTAGGTTTATTTCTTTTCTTTAATTAGTTTCTAATATTTTAGTTCTTTATATTTTCTTTTTATGTTCATCATAAATATTTAGTTAATATATAAAATTTTCTTTCTTTTTTACTAATTTTTTTTACTAACAGTGTAATTGTTACTAACATCTCTAACATTTTTGTTATTCTTGTCTCTAAGAAGTAAAATCATTTTATTTTCCTCAAGTTTGGGAGAATATTTTTTACAGTTTTTTTTTTCACAGCCGGTAAGCAATCAGAAATATCAATAATCATTAGGAAAATAATTTTAGTGTCCCCTAGTTTTGTGCCAATGAGGGCATTGTCCGATTTAAGTTTGGGGGGATACACAATTTCTGTGTACAGTAGTTTTCTAAGTAGAATAACAATAAATCGTTTAGTTTTTATTTTAGTTAATTTGTTTGAATAGTAGTTTTAGTTTTAGTTAATTTATTTTTATAGAAATTTTTTTGAAAATTTTGAATTTTAGTTCATCATTATGTAGGAATTATGATAGAAAAAATTACAAATCCCGAAAATTTACAATCCATTATAATAGGAATTCAATAATCAGAATAAAGAACAATACAATTCATGCCTAGCACGTTGAACACTGTATTAGAATGGATGTTTGAAACAATAGATTGATCTAAACTGCAAGAATTTTAGACTATAATTTTAAAATTATAAACTAGTGAGATTTTGAGCCACATTTCCTCTTTTATTCAGAGAGACTGTTTTACTCAAGTCAGAAATATTCCTTGAACTTCTATAATGTTATGAAATCCCATACTATTGAATTTAAAATCAAAATATTCTATGATAAACTAATTTTTTGTCTAGAACTATCTGTTAGAAATATCAATGCAATAAGGCATCTATGCTAGTAAATCATAAAGATGATCAAAGGCCATATTTTGATAAATCAGAGATAAAAAGTCAAAATCTCAGAATAAATTTTATCCATTGAACCCATATTAGAAGCCAAAATTGAATTTTATGAGATAGACAATTTTTTATCTTTGACTGAATTTTTCTAAAATAACATTGTGAGAACTCAAAAAGTTTTGATATCTTTTTGAGAGTATGTTAATAATAAGTTTTTAAATGAAAGTATTTTCTAAATCTGTAGTTTAGAAAAAAATATCAAGAATAAACTGTTCACTGATGCATATATCTCCTGCTTATTATGAATTGAAATTGTTGGAGTTCTAATCAAGGATAACTGTTGTAAAGGAAAATAAGGATAAAAGATTAGTAATTTTAAAAAATCATAACAACTCTGTGATGGCCACCTTAGTTAATTTAGTTAGTGTACAAAATTTATAATAACCTGAAATTTTAAAAAATGTTGAGTCATCGACTTTTGACGAATTGCAACCTTTTGACTGATTAGACTCGAGTCAAACATTTGACCTAAGTAATGTGGCCTCAAAACCCACTTGTAATGGTTGGAGTTACATGCAAAGGCATTAAATTCCAACTCGTACCTATGTAGAGCATATGCAAGTTTGTTCATGTTGCACACGAACCCGAGCCCAATAACTCAACCTGCCAAGTGACACCCAATCAAGTATACGTATTTGGCAAGGCATACGACGGACGTTGTAGGGTTTTAGAATGTTTTATTTTACATTAGAAGTGTGCAATTGGTGCTAAGGAATGGTATATTTGATTGGGTCGACTTTTTGAGCCAACTTTGGGCCTTTCGTAGGTGAGCTAAGAAACTTAACTTGGGTGTGCTAGCTCCACACAGGAACAAACCTCCATGTAAATAATAACTAACATCTCAAATGGATGTTTTAACTTCGCAAGAGAACTAAAACCATTGTCTTGGACTAACGCACACACAAGTTGGTGTGTGTGCTTCACAAGGGAACAAGGCCCAAGTACAAGCTAAAAGAGGCTTCTCATGTAAGCTATTGAAGCTATTTGGGTTTACAAGTGAGATTAGATCTCATTTTTACCCTTGATGAGAAACCCGTGCGCCGACTCTCGGTGTGCCCGCTTCACACTGAACCAACCCCCATTATATAAGTCAAGCCTCTCATGTGGGCTTAATTAGCTTGCAAAATTTGAGAGAAGAGAAAGAGAAGAAAGCTCCATCTCCTTGCCCTTCTCCTTCTTCTTAAGTGTTGATCTCCCTCTCTAGATTCAACTTCTTCTTCTTCTTCTTCGATTCACTGCAAGAGATCTTTGAAGCGGACACGATCAAGAGCATGAAACCCTATTCTCCCAAACCCTCTTTCGTTTTGAAACCCAAACACTGGGTATTCCCCTTTTGATCATCCCCTTTTGCTCAAGAGAGCCTTGATTTATTGTGTGCATTGGGAGGATTCAATTCACGCCCATACGATCGGAAGGAAAGGAGTGTTTCGAACCATCGAGAAGAAACAAGGATTTCGCGTCAAATCCGTCGGTTTTGATAGCCGTGGAACGTGTGTGCATGTGATTAGAAGGTGAGATTTGATTTAATTTGGTTTGATTTTAGTTTACATGTGATTTATGAGTGATTGGAATGTATTGAAATGAGTTTTGATCAATTCAGAAGGAAGAAAAAGAATCCCAAACGAGTTTTGAAGCTGTCAAATTCGATCAATCAATTTTGAAATCGATCGATCGGATTTTATAGAACAGGAAAGTAAAAATTTATTGGAAAATTTGCTTGATCAATTTTAGAATTCGATCGATCAAAATTGGAGCTCGATTGATCGAATTTGGAACTCGATCGACCAAAATGAAATTCGATCGATCGATTTTGACAGAGTTTGCCAACACTACTTTGGCATTTTAGCAGTAACTTTCTACCCTTAACTCGGAATCATATGATTATTGAGGCGTTGGAAAGAGGAAAACGAACTGTAAAACTTTTATGAATTAACCAACTCTTGAATGAAACCTTTTGAGACTCAAAATTAAGTGGGAAGTTGGGTCAAGTTCTGAGTTAGCACGTTTTGACTGAAGTACCGACACAACTTCAGTATTTTACCGATAACTTTTTACTCTAACTCTAATTGATGTGATTATCACGACATTGGAAAAAGGACAATAATATCTACAATGTTTATGAATTAACCGACTATTGAATAAAATATTTTGGGGGTCACAATTGAGCTGGAATTTGGGTCAAGTTCTAGGTTAGAACGAACTTGCCCAATTCTGCCTTGGTTTTGAGAAAATACTTAAATACATCGAAATTAATAGTAATTGTGGTCAATCCTTAATACATCATGTATTTGTGATGTAGATTGAGGGAGGAAAGCCATCGATAGGACCTTGCTTGGCTTCACGCAGTTTCGAGGTTAAGGTGGGGAAAATCCAATACACGATTGCATTTTTATTTGATTTCATAGATGCTTGATATGATCGAATGAAATGTGATTTAAATTTCAAACTTCGAATTCTGTTAGTTTTGAATATGATTTTTGAGTTGACTTTTGAACTCTGAATGTCTTGAAGAAATTCGAATCTTTCGAATCTATGGTTTTAGAAATGGAAATTTGAATTTTTGCTGAATCTGTTTGCATTTATATATTTGAAATGCTTTTGATTAAGAATTTGTTTTCGTCTGAGTTTTTGAATGAATTAGACAGTTGAATATGTATATGAACCTGAACACAAATTGAATATAAAATTGGAATCAAACTTGATTTTGAATCGAACTTGAAAGTAATGTAAGGAAACTGATTGTGTAAGCTATGTAAGTGAAATCGTACGTGCAAGCCTTGTTACAATGTGAACCGTTATGGGAAGATTAGAAATATAATATGGACCGCTATGGGTGGATTTTAAGTATAATGTGGAGCGCTATGGGCAAATTTTAAGTACAATGTAGACAGCTATGGGCGGATTAGAAGTACAATGTGGACCGCTATGGGCGGATTATAAGTACACTATAGGCCGTTAGGGCAGAATCGAACCAACACGGCGGCTAACCATGAATCGAACTGGCATGACAGTCTCCGTGAATCGAATCGGCATGGTGGCTAACCATGAATTGACCTGGTACGACAGTCTTCGTGAATCGAATTAGCACGACGGGATATCAGTGAATCAAACAGCACCGTGGCTAACCGTGAATTGAACTGGTACGACAGTCTCCATGAATTGAACTGGTATGGCAGTCTCCATAAATCGAACCGGCATGGTGAAATATTCGTGAATCGAATTGTGTAAGATAAGTAAAATTAAATTGAACTAACACGATAGAATATCCGTCAATCGTATGATGTAAGCTAAGTAAGAATGTGTAAGACATATAAGCAAGCTAAGTAAGAATGTGTACGACATATAAGTAAGCCAAATAAGAATGTGTGAGACATGTAAGTAAGCCAAGTACGAATGTGTAAGATATGTAAGCAAGCTATGTAAGAAAGATAAGATGTGTAAGTGAATCAAACTTAGTAAATCAAGATAAGACGTGTAAGTGAATGCAAGTGAACTTAGTAAATCAGCAATAAGAAAATGCTTTTGATGAGAACATGTCTTTGAAATCAGTTTCGGCTTTGATAAGAAAACGACTTCGAAATTAGTTTGCCTTTGAAATCATGTTTCGATTTTATTAAGAAAATGCTTTTAAAATCAATTTTGATTTTGATAAGAAAATGTCTTTGAAATTGGCATGCCTTCGAATTTAGTTTCGGTTTTGAATATGAAATTGTTTTGGTCTTGTCTTTGAATCTATGCATGTGATGAGATATATGTTGGCATTAGTTTTCTCCACTGAGCTTAGATGTTAGCTCACCCCGACTATATGTTATAGGTGTAGGTTTGAGGAGGGCCCAGACTACATGCTAGAAGAAAAGGAGCTTCCGCATAAGGATTTGTACTCTGTTCTAGGATCGTAGAATTAGTGCTTTGCAGATTCGATGAGTTAAGGTTTGGTACATTGGTACTATTGTACACCACTGTTGGTGATGGTTGGCCATCACTGGTGTTTGTTTGGTTCCATACATATTAGATTTTAGAACTGAAGATTTCTATTCATACCATATATATTGTCTACTTTGATTTCTTTATGTGTGTGGATGTACCAAGTATCCTATATTTCAGATTGAGATCTACGATCTGGCGGTCTGGGTTTTCCCATTTGGTTTTGGTATAAAGTTATAAGAAAAAAAATATATCCCTGAAAAATTATGTTCGAAAAATTCGGGCTGTCACAGTTGGTATCAGAGGTTAAGTATTAGGTCTTATTGTGACTCAAACGTGATGGCATTAGAGTCTGTTGGAACTTAGGAGGGATTCACAATCCCTATTCTAAATTTTTCTAGAGAGTCAGGGCCATGTCTCCGAAGTATATTAGGTTCTATCAGGACATAGGCTGTGAAGTTGTAGAAGTTCTTTTTGAATATAATAACCAGCTATTAATTGAAACCTATGTTTCATTGCAACAGATTGCGATATATCCGAGAAGTAGAGGATGACCGAGAGGCAATCACGATAGAAATTTGAGGAGTGGGGATGAGAACCATGCGGGTTTTAGTGGAGATCAGAGACACCCACCTGATGAGAGAGATCAGAGGAATGATGCGACAGATAGGATGGTGCGAGCCATGGAGGCCGTAGCTACTGCCATGGCCAACATAGTTAGCAGACTACATTATTGGCTGAGCATACCACACTACTGGCTGTCAATAACGTGAACCATCAGCAACCACCACCACCACCTCCTCCAGTGCTATTACCCTCAACATTTGTAGATTTTAGGAGATTGAGACATCCTAGTTTCTATGGGTAGACAGATTCGCTTGAAGCGAAAAAATTGTTAAATCAAATGGAGAAGCTCCTACAGAGACTGTAGAGCACTGAGGATGAGAAGGTTCGTTGGGCTTCCTTCCAGCTTGAGGGTGATGCTGATCCGTGATGAAAATCGGTATTGAGGAAGAGAGAGGTCGAAGATCCTCACACTCCATGGACTTGGGTAGAATTTATTGAGGTGTTCAACAAAGAATATTTCCCCAAGCAAGTGAGGATTCAGATGAAGAGAGATTTTGCTAATTTAGAGCAAGGAAGTATGACCGCATGGGAGTATGGTACTGAGTTTATGAGGTTATCAAGGTTCGCACCAGAACTAGTGGCCACTGAAGTGATGATGGCCAATAAATTTGAAGAAGGCCTAAGGCCAAATGTACGAGATAGGGTTTCCATGTTCGAGCTAGAGACCTATGCCGAAGTGATTGGAAAAGCGATTGTTGCTGAGAGAAACATAGAAAACATGAACAAGAGACGAGAGTAGCAGAATAAAAATAAGATAGCGGGTCAAGGAAGGTCAAGTACTTATAAGCCGGCAGACAAGAGGCCAAATTTATTGATGCTGACACAATCTCAACCTACTCAACTTGCCTACTCAAGACCACCCATGTCCGCGTATGGGGTGCCCCTAAGCCTTACAAGTCCCACGACCGCTGGGGCATCGAGTATACCGTAAATTTCCCATACTTCCTCATCAGCACCGATTGAGTCATGCTCACGATGTGGAGGGCAACACAAGATAGTGGAATGTTGGTGGGTCACAGGCGCTTGCTTCAAGTGTGGCCGAACAGGACATCGGATAAAGGAATGCCCCAAAGAAAACAAGGAGTACACGACATCGACATCTACTGAAGGATCATGATAGATAACTTCTGATTTAAACCTGGTCATGGTGGAGTACCTTGACCGATGTATTGCATCTTTTTGTGATTATGACACACCCTGACTCTGTTATGTGGTTATATTATGTTTTAGATGGTGGGTCTTCTTAATGGTTAAGCTTTTAAATAATTTTTGAAAAGAATTTGACATGATTTTGGGAGCTTTAGAACGATGGGCGGTTATTTTGGGGTGTAATAGATTGAAAATTCTTGGTACTTTGAAGGTTTACTCATAATGAATGATGGCATGGTTGCCATGCCTTGGTTTTTATATTATTTTGGTGGTAGGATTTTGTGTAGATTTAATGGTGGATACATTACTATCAATGTGCCTTTCTATTGCAAGGTGGATGAATTCAACTAGTCATTGAGGTCAATGGTAGTCGTAATTGATTGATAATCTATTTGTACCTAAATATGCTAAGATAGTGGGGCATATATAGGATAAACATTTCTGTGTGCAGGATAAAAAGTAAATTAAATAGTGATGATAAATCTGTTGTAGGGATAATCATCGAAATAGTTGTGAGTATCACGATTGCAATAGTTATGGATTTATAGTATGGTGGTCACTACTGTGGTAAATATTTCTGTGGTTGAGTTTTAAAACAAGGGTTAACTTACTTGATGGAATTCCTTATAAATTGTGCTTAATTATGATTTCATGGTGGCATGGCTGCCATGCTTAATTCTTCTTGTGTGTGTGAACGATTCTCTCGAGGATAGCATGGTTAAGCTAGTGTAGATAAGTTGGTATCATTAATTGTGGCGATCTTTTGCTGAATTTTCGAGGGCGAAAATTCCTTAAGGGGAGGAGAATGTAATGACCCAAATTTTTGTCAATGATCAATCGGGGACGCTTGAGAAGAATGCAACTACCCTTGTTAGAGACTCCTAAGTAACCATACCGCTTCAAATAAGACCCAATTTTCAAGGAAGAAACTTCTTTAAGGTGGGAAGAATGTAATAACCCAAAATTTTCAAAAATATTGAGTCATCAACTTTTGACGAATTGCGACCTTTTGACTGATTTGACTCGAGTCAAACATTTGACCTAAGTAATGTGGCCTCAAAACTCACTTGTAATGGTTGGAGTTACACGCAAAAGCATTAAATCCCAACTCGTACCTATGTAGAGTGTATGCAAGTTTGTGCATGTTGCACACGAACCCGAGCCCAATAACCCAAACTGTCAAGTGGCACCCAACCAAGTATACGTATTTGGCAAGGCATATGACGCATGCTGTATGGTTTTAGAATGTTTTATTTTATATTAGAAGTGTATAATTGGTGCTAAGGAATGGTATATTTGATTGGGCCGATAGTTTGAGCCAACTTTGGGCCTTTGGTAGGTGAGCTAAGACTTAACTTGAGTGTGCTAGCTCCACACTGGACCAAACCTCCATGTAAATAATAACTAACATCTCAAATGAATGTTTTAACTTTGCAAGAGAACCAAAACCATTATATTGGACTAAGGCACACACAAGTTGGAGTGTGTGCTTCACAAGGGAACTAGGCCTAAGTACAAGCTTAAAGAGGCTTCTCACATAAGCCATGCAAGCTATTTGGGTTTACAAGTGAGATTAGATCTCTAATGAGAAACCCGTGCACCGACTCTCGGTGTGCCCGCTTCACACCGAACCAACCCCCACTATATAATTCAAGCCTCTCAGGTGGGCTTCATTAGCTTGCAAAATTTGAGAGAAGAGAAAGAGAAGAAAGCTCCATCTCCTTGCCCTTCTCCTTCTTCTTGAGTGTTGATCTCCCTCTCTAGATTCAACTTCTTTTTCTTCTTCGATTCACCGCAAGAGATCTTTGAAGCGGACACGATCAAGAGCGTGAAACCCTATTCTCCCAAACCCTCTTTCATTTTGAAACCCAAACACCATTGATTCTCCTTTTGATCATCCCCTTTTCTTCAAGAGAGCCTTGATTTATTGTGTGCATTGGGAGGATTCAATCCACACCCATACAATTTGAAGGAAAGGAGAGTTTCGAAACATCGAGAAGAAACGAGGGTTTCGCGTCGAATTCGTCGGTTTTAATCACTGTGGAATGTGCATGCACATGATTAGAAGGTGAGATTTGATTTAATTTTGTTGGAATTTAGTTTATATGTGATTTATGAGTGATTGGAATGTATAGAAATGAGTTTTGATTGATTCAGATGGAAGAAAAAGAATCCCGAACGAGTTTTGAAACTGTCAAATTCGATCGATCAATTTTAAAATTGATCGATCGAATTTTATAGAACAAGGAAGTAAAACATTACTGGAAAATTTGATCGATTGATTTTGGAATTCGATCGATC
Source organism: Chloranthus sessilifolius (assembly GCA_021018995.1). Classification (NCBI taxonomy): domain Eukaryota; kingdom Viridiplantae; phylum Streptophyta; class Magnoliopsida; order Chloranthales; family Chloranthaceae; genus Chloranthus; species Chloranthus sessilifolius. Next base: position 25,334,061 of record CM037595.1, read on the forward strand.
GAAATTGGAGCTCGATTGATCAAATTTGGAACTCGATCGATCAAAATGAAATTCGATCGATTGAATTTGGCAGAGCTTGCCAACACTACTTTCGTATTTTAGTCGTAACTTTCTACCCCTAACTCAGAATCATATGATTATTAAGGCGTTGGAAAGAGAACAATGAGATGTAAAACTTTTATGAATTAACTAACTCATGAATCAAACATTTTGAGAGTCAAAATTGAGTGGGAAGTTGGGTCAAGTTCTAAGTTAGCACGTTTTGACTGAAGTACTGATATAGCTTTAGTATTTTACCGATAACTTTTTACTCTAAACTCTAATTGATGTGATTCTTACGGAGTTAGAAAAAGGACAATAATATATACAATGTTTGCAAATTAACCAACTATTGAATAAAATATTTTTGGGGTCACAATTGAGCTGGAATTTGGGTCAAGTTCTAGGTGAGCACGAACTTGCCCAATTCCACCATGGTTTTGAGAAAATACTTAAATACATTGAGATTAATAATGATTAAGGTCAATCCTTAATACATCGTGTATTTATGATGTAGATTGAGGGAGGAAAGCCATCGATAGGACCTTGGTTGGCTTCGCGCAGTTTCGAGGTTAAGGTGGGGAAAATCCAATACACAATTGCATTTTTATTTGATTTCATAGATGTTTGACATGATCGAACGAAATGTGATTTGAATCATGATTTAAATTTTAAATTTTGAAGTCTGTCAGTTTTACATATGATTTTTGACTTTTGACTTTTAAACTCTGAATGTCATGAAGAACTTCGAATCTTTCGAATCTATGCTTTTAGAAATAGAAATTTGAATTTGTGTTGAATCTGTATGCATTTTATATATTTGAAATGCTTTTGATTATTAAGAAGTTGTTTTCGTCTGAGTTTTTGAATGCACTGGGCAGTTGAATATGTATATGAACCTGAACACGAATTGAATATAAACTTTGAATCGAACTTGATTTCGAATCGAACTTGATTTCGAATCGAACCTGAAAGTCATTTAAAGAAATTGAATGTGTAAGCTATGTAAGTGAAATCGAACGTGTAAGCCTTGTTACAAAGTGAACTGCTATGGGCGAATTATAAGTACAATATGGACTGCTATGGGCAAATTTTAAGTACAATGTGGACCGCCATAGGCTAATTATAAGTACAATGTAAACCGCTATGGGCAAATTAGAAGTACAATATGGACCACTATGGGTAGATTATAAGTACACTATGGGCCGTTAGGACGGAATTGAACCGACACGATGGCTAACTATGAATCGAACTGGCACGGCAATCTCCGTGAATCAAACCGGCATGGCTGCTAATCGTGAATTGAACTGGTATGACAGTCTCAATGAATCAAACCGGCACAGCAGGATATCCATGAATCAAACCGGCACGACGGCTAACCATTATGACAGTCTCCATAAATCGAACTGGTATGACAGTCTCCGTGAATCAAACCGGCACGGCGAAATATCCATGAATCGAAGCAAGATAGGTAAGAATGTGTAAGACATGTAAGTAAGCCAAGTACGAATGTGTATGATATGTAAGCAAGTTATGTAAGAAAGATAAGATGTGTAAGTGAATCAAACTTAGTAAATCAAGATAAGACATGTAAGTGAATGCAAGTGAACTCAGTAAATCAGAGATAAGAAAATGCTTTTGATAAGAACATGTCTTTGAAATCAGTTTCGGATTTGATAAGAAAACGACTTCGAAATTAGTTTGCCTTTGAAATCAGTTTCGATTTTGTTAAGAAAATTCCTTTGAAATCAATTTCAATTTTGATAAGAAAATGTCTTTGAAATTGGTATGCCTTCGAATTCAATTTCGGCTTCGAATATGAAATTATTTTGATCTTGTCTTTGAATCTATGCATGTGATGAGATTTATATTGGTATTAATTTTCTCCACTGAGCTTAGATGTTAGCTCACCCTGACTATACGTTACAAGTGTAGGTTTGAGGAGGGCCCAGGCTACATACTAGAAGAAAAGGAGCTTCCGCATAAGGATGTATACTATATTTTGGGATCATAAAATTAGTGCCTTGCGGATTCGGTGAGTTAAGGTTTGGTACATTGGTACTGTTGTACACCAATGTTGGTGATGGTTGGCCATCACTGGTGTTTGTTTGGTTTTGTACATATTAGATTTTAGAACTGGAAATTTCTATTCATGTCATGTATTTTGTCTGCTTTGATTTCTGCATGTGTGTGGATGTACCAAGTATCCTGTATATCAAATTATGATCTACGATCTGTGGACATCCCCGAAAAAATTGAACGTTGAACGATGACCTCGAGATATGTGCCCGACAGGTCACAGGTTTGACCAAGTGGAAGTCAACTCGATGACTCTGGTTTCAACTTAGGTTAATGTCATAAGTATGTGTGTGTAAGTGTGTGGTTTAAAAACTAAGAGGAGATAACCTACACCTGTCTTGGGTGTACATGCTTAACACCAAGGCAAAAGAGAGAGTTAAGAGGGTTAGTAGCTTAAGAGAATTTATTTCTCTTTATTGGGTTGGTGAGAAGAGATTAAGAAGAGAAAGAGGAGGAATAGGAAGAAGTAAATGCAAGGGGAGTTAATGTGGGTTCCAAAGTGAAGATGGATTCAAGCAATTAATGTTGGATTCGATGCGTAGAATTCATGGAAGCCGAAGTCGGAGCCCTAGTCATTAATCCAACCATTCAATCAATCAAGCGATTGATTTAAGGTGAGTTCTATGTGGATTGGTATAAGCATGTTGTTGTGTATTTAAATGAGGTTTAAATAATGAAATAAAGAATGGAAGTGAAGGAAAATGGAAAGGAAGAGATTTGGAAGAAATGCCTGCAAAGGGGCTAAGTTTCTGACCAAATCGATTGATCGATTTGGAAAATCGATCAATCGATTTTGGCTCAGAAGTAAGCTAGGCAAAAGTGCCAGAAACCGATTGATCAATTTGAAATCGATCAATCGATTCTGAAAATTTGATTAATCGATTTAAGATCGATTAATCGTCTAAGCACTTCCATTGATTGGAAAAATAGAGAGCTGGAAAAATCGATTGATTGATTTTAAAATTGATCAATCGAATTTGGATTTTCGATTAATCGATTTGGGATAGATTAATCAAAGTATGGAATTTCGATTAATCGAGTTGGGATCGATTAATCGATTTTGGGATTTCGATTGATCGATTTTGAAAATCAATCAATCGATTTGGACAGTTTATGTTGACTTCTGTTTTGGACTTTAAGGTTCTAGGAAGGTCTTGTACCTTCTTTAATGCATCCTTATTGATGCCTTACTTGTGCTATGGTGTACCATAGGTGGTACGACCAAAAGCAAGTATGTTGAGTCGCATGGACCTTGATGCTTAGTGATTCAAACGCGTGAGGTAGGGAATACCTTGAACATGTATTTAAATATTCAAAAGCATATATGTAGGGAGATTCAAATGAATGCTTATGCATCAAAATGTGATTTCTAAGAGTGTGTATATGTGTTAATACTAAATGAACTAGTAAGGTCCCCAGGGGATGTGAAATGTGATTATGAGCATCTAAGTGATGCGTTGAGCTAGTGGCATCCCAGGGATATATGAGAAACATGTCAGCAAAGTGAAAGAAAAAGTGGTAAGGCCTAATATACTAAAATTAGCACAATCACACGGTGAATAACTATATGTAGTGCACTTTGATATTTAAGGTTTGAACAGAATATCCCACCGACATGGCGGGATACCCACGACCGACTCGGCATGATATCCGTGATCGGTACGGCGGTCAATTCGTACACCAATTTGACATCCCAGGGATGTGTGTATGAGATTAGAAACCTCGTCGCCTATGAGAAAGGGACCTGGGTAGCATTCAAGAATGAAATAGATATGAAAATTGTCTGATTAGATGATGATGGAGGATATTCCATCGGGCACCCGACTCTATAGTAAGTTGGGGAATATTTAAGTTAAGATTTAAGTGATTAGGCTGAATCAGTATCTAATACCAGCAAGTTGAGAATGAACAAACACAAATAAAGTAATGGTTGCATCTAGTACATCTTTTCAGTTATTTAAATTATTTTCTCAGTAATTCCATCTGATAAATCATACTTTTAAATTGTCTTAGAATATATGTGTGAGCTTGACCTATATGTTCACTTATTTTCCTTTTGAGCTAGGATGTAGCTCACCCCTTTAGACTATACGTCGCAGGTGTATTACTTGCGGCTGCTGAGGCTTTGGGAGACGTAGATCCAGGGGATTCGGATTACGTGCCCGGGGAAGAGTTGGAGCCTCCTCCTGAGGACTTCTTCTAGAGGACCCGTGCGTACTTTGAGAGTGATTTTTGAGAGCATTTTTGTATGGCTTGGTATGCCAAGCCTTATTTCTGAGAAAATATAATTAAATGATATATTCTTTTGGCGAACCATCTGGGTGTTCCTGTTTATCACCGATGGTTCGGGTCAGTTTTTCTGTTCATGTGTTGGCATGGAAGTAGAACTGTCTTTTGAACTTTTTTTCGGATAGTATATCTTTATTTCATGCTGTTTTAGTTCACGTGTCTTACTTTGATTAGTTGTTGCTTGATTATACCAATGTTCCATACGGATCTAAGGGGCACAGCTTAGAGGGTCGTGCTGATGGCACGGGTTTTTGAGTGTCGAAATCTGGGCTGTCACAATCTGGCAGTCTGGGTTTTCCCATTTGGTTTTGGTATAAAGTTATAAGGAAAAAAAATATATCTCTGAAAAATTATGTTGGGAAAATTCGGGCAATCACAAAATTAGTTTAGATTTTTAACCTTTCTTTTTCTTTCAAAAAATATTTAAAAAAAAAAAATATTTGAAGTTTGTAGGCAACTTCATTGAAAACCTCCAGGAGACTACAACTCCTCCACTAGGGATCACCTAGGAGTTTTAAAGGCTAGTTGCATCCACTAAATGCAATCATGCTCCCTACGAAAGTGGCAATTTAATTTTAATATTGAATATTTTATGTTTTCTTGTTTGCTAGGGACTAGCAAAACGTAAGTTTGGGGGTATGATCAGTCACATAATATACCATTTTATTACTCTTAACTTACTTATGCTAGGACTTAGTTTGCTACTAATAAGTTAATGATGTGCAGATCTTAAGAAAAATCAGTAAAAGAGAGCCAAAGTGTTAATATTAGTCAAAATAAACTCAAAAGAGCCGTAAAAAGATTATAGAACGAAAAAAAATGATTCGTCATATGCTGAAAGATAAGAAATCGTGTTTTGCGATTGAGCGATGAAGCCAAAGAGAGAAATGAGAAATCGTAATTTACGATTCTCTAGAAGATGCTTAAAAGTAATGGCAATACAAAAAAGAAAATGATCAATCGTAATCCAGAGAATTGTCAACTGAGACAAAGTTGTGTGAAAAATAGAAAATCGTGATTTACGATTTTCTAAGGAAAATTATAATATAAGAAAGAAAATCATGATTTATAATTTTACAGAAATAAAAGCTTCTTGTTGTTGATACAGCTGATGATGATCATGTGAAGATTTGCACCGCCAAGCACTGAATTAGAAGAACTCTTGAATTAGAAGTTTGGCATATCACAGATCTAAGAAGATTGATGAAGATAGACTCCAGAAGATCTCTACCATTGAACTATCCAGAAACGCATCAACAAAAGAAAAGCAAGGAAAGATAAAGTTAGAAGTAGAGTTATATTAGGATAGTTTTATTTTAGTTATTTCTTTTATTAGAATTAGAAGTTTTGTAAACTGACTCCTTATGATATATAAATAAGAAAGCCCGGTGTAGGAATAAAGCATCGAAGAAATTCTCAACATCAATTGACGACTGAGGTTGGGTTTTCTTCCGATTAAAATTTAGAGTAGATTTTTATTGCTTCATAGATTAGATATCTAAAGTTTCTCAAGAGAAATTGATGATTGCAATTGGGAGCTGAAGATTAGTGTAGATATCTGTAGTTTCTCAAAAGCAATTGACGACTGCGGCTGAGGGGTGAAAGATATAAGTTTATTTCTTTCTAGTTTAGATTTATTTTATTACAATTTCTTGCTTTGTAAACATCTTTGAATTTTCATTTGAATTGATGACTCAGGTTGAAGTTTGCAAATTAGTGTAACGGTTTTTACTTTTCCATCTTCAGTTTTCTAAAATTTGATTGACGCCTAAGTTTTAGGAGATTATTAATTAGATTAAATTTGTATTGATAGGATTTTAGTATTGATTGACGACCAATGCTAGGAAACTTGATATATAGTGTAACAATACTGTTTAAATTCATAAATATCTGATAGCTGAAGATTGTGATTGACGACCGTAATGTGAAGAAGGAGGATTGCGATTTATTTTCTATAATTTAGATTAAAAAAAATTCTTTATTCATATTTCTCCAATAGTTTAGGAACTTAAGAGATAAATATAAGTTTTCAGAAAATTAAGTTAATATAAGAAAAATCTTGTCTTCGTGGGAACGATCCAATACTAGCTCTACAATTTCCATTGTGCGCTTACAATAGGTTAAGACTTAATTAGAACAACATAAAGTAGCATGAACATTGTGCTCCATATTTTTTCCCTTACAAGGCCTTTAGTAGGGGGATCAGCCAGATTCTCAGCGTATTTTCTAGATTTACCATTAGTGGCTATTATTTACTCCCTAAATTACAACATTGCAATCGCAATTGATTTTAACTGAAGGAACTGGCTTAATTCATGAGGAAAAAACATATACGAAATTTCGAAGCCATTCGACTTCTTCTCCTGCCAAGGCTAAAGAAATTAGTTCTAATTCCATTGTTATCGCAAGATAATAATTGATTGTTTCTTTGATTTTCAGGAAATAGCTCCTCCACCAATAGAGAAAATATAGCCACTTCTAGCCATAGATTGATCGGAGATTGAGTTCCAATCAGCATTATTATACCCTTCTAAAACTGCAGGGTGTGACAGCCCAGATTTCGGCACCCCGAAACCCGTGCCATCAGCATGACCATCAAGGCCATGCCCCATAAACCTGTACGGAGCATTGGTATATGCAAGCAATAAACCATAAGTAAAGTACAAGAATTCTAATCTAACTAAGTCTCCATGCAATATAGATAATAAAAGAAAACTCAAACGACAGTTCTAGTCTCATGCCAATTCATGAGCAGAAGAACCGACCCGAATCATCGGTGATAACCATTCACCCCAGATGGTTCGCCAAAAGAATCATAAGGTTTAGTTACATTCCAAAATATGACGCTTGGCATACCAAGCCGTAATAAATGCTCTCAACTCACTATCAAGGTACGCAAGGGGTCTCCTAGAAGAATTCCTCAGGAGGAGGCTCTGACTCTTCTCCGGGCACGCAATCCAAATCACCCGGATCAACGTCTCCTGAAACTTTTGCTGCCGCTAATGTTGGACCTGTGACGTATAGTCTAAGGGGTGAGCTACATCCTAGCTCAATAGGGAAAACACAGTGAACATATAAATTAAGCTTTCACATATATGTTAAAACAGTTAAAAAAAAAACACGATTTATCTGATAAAACTCCTGAGAGGATAAATGAAATAATCGAAAATGAAATGACAGATACAACTGTTACTTTCTTTGCATGATTTGTTTATTCTCATCTTACTAGTATAGTTACGGATTCAGCCTAATCACTTAAATCTTAACTTAAGCAGTCCCCGAGCAATATAGCATCGAGCCGCGATGGAATACCCACCATCGTCATCTACATAGACACTTGTTATATGTTCTCAATTTCAAAACTACCCAGGCCCCTTTCTCTTAGGTGGCCGAGTCTATTCTCAAATCTACATCCCTGGGATGTGCTACAAGTGTACGGATTTGCCGCCGCACCGGTCACGGATATCCTGCCGAGTCAGTCGTGGGTATCTCGCCACGTCGGTGGGGTATTCTAATCAAACCTTAAATAACAAAAATATCAAATGTACTTTACATATAGTTATTCACCGTGATTTGTGCTAATTTAATTAAATTAGGCCTTATCACTTTTCTTTTATTTCACCGTTAGATTGGATCTGCATCCTTGGGATGCCACTGTTTCAATGCATCATTCAGATGCCTATTGTCACTTTTCCACGTCCCCTGGGGACCTCATGTTTTCATTTTGAATTCACCCACACACACACACACACACCACTTTGAAACACATTTAATACATGACTAATCTCTTGAATTACTCTACATATATGATTGACAAATTAAAGTACATGTTTCAAGATATTTCCTACCTCAAAGCAATCCCAACGCACTCTTTTATCGTAGAGGTTTACGCGTAACAACTCACGTCACACCTACATTGTATGTGTTAAGAACAAGCTTAGAATGGTCTCGAAAACCCTTGGGAACCATAGCTCCCATGATATACACCAAAAGAATAATCCAAAGAAATAAACGTGAACCATAGCTCCCATGATATACACAAAAAGAATAATCCAAATAAATAAACGTGTAGTACCTCGTGCGAGCGGGAACTATTCCTCTCTCGAGCGATCACTTAACCTCTCTCAAGCGAGCACTTGACCTTGCTCGAGTGATAAAAATGAGGTACTAAACCCTCGCACGAGCGAACATTATTCATCTCTCGAGCGGTTAAAGCGGAGCCATCAACCCTCGCGCGAGCGAGCACTATTCATTGCTCGAGCGGTTGAAACGAGGTACCTGGAGCTCAAGCGATGCCTCGCTCGAGCGAGCTTCCCCTTCACTAAGGGACTCGCTCGAGTGAGCCCATAACACAAATTATGCTCTGGCATTATCTTCTGTTCCTCACTCGAGCGAGCCATTTAGACCGCTCGAGCGAGGAGCAATAAAATTGAATGCTCGATCTGCTCGAGAAATGATTTCCTACTGCATTTAAGGTCTTATTAACATAAAAAATATTCAACTAATACTTTATACTATATTTAAAACACACATAAGCATTTAACACTTACCAAAATCAATAGATCCTTTACAGACTTGATCCAAGATCAAATCAAATGAGGAGAGTTCTAAAAGCTTTTCCTCCAACCTCTTTCCAGGTTCTCCACAGGCTCAAACCCAACAATCCTTTCTAGTTTCTTCCCCACACTCTTCTCCTCACATATGTTTAAGATCCGTAGGGTGGATCTCGTCTCAAATCACCAGAATGTCCTACCTCTAATCTTCTTTTATGAAACCTTCTCTTCTTTCTCTCTATTTAATTCTCCCTTTTTCTAAGCCAAATTAGGTCACGTATGAGAGACTCTTCTCCCCTTTTCACTTATCTAGTGAAAGCTAGTGTGTTTCACACATACCATGTGTTTGTGTTTGGTTCACAAAGTTCACCTGCTGAACACATATACCTATAGTGTACCTAGAATTTGTTGTTCCCTTGTGAACCACACACACGTGCATGGTACGTGACGTGCACAGTTCCCAAAAACCGAGCTATGACATTCACCCCACCTTATAAGATTTTTATCCTCGAAAATTGATGATACACAAAAAATCAAGTACGAAAAGGCTTTCAAATAGGCTAACTCTTGAATAATCAGGAAATTAACGTATGGTCCAATGACCCAAAATCAACCTGCATCAAGCAATTATAATCTACACTTTATTGTGCATCATAACCCTACACTCATCTTAGCCAACCTATCAAGCAAGAAAATTAAATATAAAAATCTAAACCAAAAGTGCAAAAATATTACATCACAACACAAAATATTTCATTGCAATTTTCAAAAATGATATGTGATGACCTAATCGTCACCGTCCTCATACTCCTCGTCCTCATAGCCGAAGTCGGGGCCATCATCCCCGTCATCCTCATCCACGTCGTCACCAACCTCCCTGGCTGTAGTGACACCAGCTGTAGTGGTCCTGGTAGCAGGACCCGAGCTAGACGCGCCAAAAATAGCACCTCGCATAGCATTGATGCGCTCCCGGTACGTCTGCGGAAACGCATGGCCCATGAGGTCGATGAGGAGCGACTCCTAAAACCGCTGATGTAGCCGGATCTCCCGCCCATATAGGAGGATCTCTCACATCATACTGCTGTCGGTGGTAGGGAAAGGCTGGGGAGACAAAGTGGAGGGGGCAGTTGGTCCCGTCGATGGTGGTTGGGCCGCCTGTCGGGAAATCTGACGATCTCGCTTCCTAGTTAAACTATTTTGGAGGCTCTTCAGGTTTCGGCTCAAGTCTTGGGTGAGGACGGCTAGTTAATCTACCCTGATTTGAAAACCCTCTTTCCCATTTCGTGAATCAATGAGTCGCGAGATCAGATGGGCATAGGGTAGTCGGTTGATGGGTGGTGGAATGGCGCCCTTCTCATTTCATTTGTAGGCATGTATAATGCCTTTGATAACAACCATAGGAGCGCGAAACCACCGATTGTGGAATGCAGAGTGCAGGGCCCGCAAAAATGTCTCGCGGCGCTCTTGATCATGGCCCGTCGGGTGTAAATTTTTCTTAAAAATAATGTCTAAAAACCACATATGTGGCGGCAACTGCGATAGAGTGATCGACTGTCCGGATGTGGTGGCGCCGCTAGTAATATCAGCACTGATGGTCGGGAAACTTACGTTCCCAGAAAATGGTGGCAGAGAGAGTGGGATTGGGGTGTACGTATGAGGGCACTGCATGGCAGTGGAAACATCGGCACTGCCAAAAACAAATTGTTTCCCGTCTATGTTCACGAGGATCATATCCTCATTCATGTTTGGTTGAAGAGTTTGGTAGAATAGTCTTACGAGTCTCGGATAGTACCGAGCTCCAAAGGGTTCTAATAGTGGTCTCAGATGGTTGTTTGTGAGGAAATCCGAGGTCCATTGGGTGGACGCAGGATCCCCAAAACAAGAGGGATGAATCTCCCATTCGGTCTCCATGACCTTCGCTCCCCACCAATCATCTAGTTGGATTGGGGCACATGATGGGGATGGGGGTGGTTGAAGCGCTTGTGGCGCCTTATTGCGCGACGATGGCGATCGAATCGCCACCCGTTTTCTAGGTTGGGGGTTAGGGCTTGTGGAAGCCATTAGGTCTTTAAGGAACAAAAGGAAGTAAAATAAAGGGGATTTATGGTAGAAATCACCTTTCAAAAAGTTTTTGATGGATCGGATCGTCCGAAACCGGCTAGAAATCGTAGAAGATCTTGAAAAATCAAACCTTAAACCCCGCTCACCTAGTCCCTCGCTTGAAGATGAAATGAGTGAACAGAAATTCATCTCCTTTTTATATTCTGGCCTCGCTCGAGCGATCAATAATCCTCGCTCGAGCGGTCAATAGTCCTCGCTCAAGAGATCAATAGTTCTCGCTCGAGCGAGCCCAGAACGCTTTCTGTTTATATTTTATGTGGCTCGCTCGAGCAAGCATAAGTTGTCGCTGGAGTGAGCCCAGAAACGTTTTTCTGGTTCTCTTAAGATCGTACTTTTCACTGGTTTCTTCTAACATTTTGGACATCTCTCACACATGTTTTCCTATGTCGTACCTTTGGGATTTTTCTCATGAAATGTTGGTTCTAGCAAAAATTGAAGTTAATATGGTAAAATTTTCAATCAAATTCATTCATTCATTTCAAAATAGTAATCTATATACTGCCAGAATATTACATATTGTCATATTTAAGAAAACTAGTTAGCGTTCTCAAACAAATTGGGATATTGTTCTTTGACATCTGCCTCGCGCTCCCACGTTGCTTCCTCGGCCGGATGATTCTTCCATCGAACAAGAACTAAGGGAATAACTTTTGTGCGTAGCACTTGTTCCTTTCTATCCAAAATCTCCGCTGATTCTTCTATCATGCTCATATCCTCATGCATCTCCAATGGTTGACCTTCCAAAATGTGGGAAGGGTCACCCACATACTTTCTGAGCATAAAAACGTGAAAAATGTTATGTACTCGATCGAACACTGGTGGTAATCCAATGCGATATGCGACTTCGCCCACCCAACCCAAAATTTCAAAGGGTCCGAGATAACGGAGACTTAGTTTCCCTCTCTTTCCAAATCTCATCATGCCTTTCATAGGCGACACCTATACAAACACGTGTTCACCCACCTTATAGTTCACACTAGTCTGCTTGATATTAGCATAGCTTTTCTGCCTGCTTTGAGCCATCTTTAGTCTTTCTCTGATCATACGGACAATGACGGCGTTATCTTCAAGCAACTCGAGTCCCAAAACAAAGTTCTCGCCAGTTTCTTCCCAATTGATGGGCGATCTACATCGCCTCTCGTACAAGGCTTCATACAGTGCCATTCTAATGCTCGTCTGAAAACTGTTGTTGTACGCAAACTCGATTAACGGTAGATGTTGATCCCAAGATCCTTGTAGTTCTAACATACACGCTCTGAGCATGTCTTCTATTACTTGATTTACCCGTTCTGTCTGCCTATCAGTTTGTGGATGGAATGCTGAACTAAAATCCAATCGCGTTCCCATTCCCTCTTGAAATTTCTTCCAGAACTTCGATGTGTATAGCGGATAACAATAAGAAACGATACTGCTTGGATTCCCTGTAGGCGTACTATCTCCTTCATATATAGTTCCACTAGTTTTCCTGCCGTATACATCATGTTGTAAGGTAGGAAGTGTGCTGACTTAGTCAATCGGTCCACGATTATCCAAATGGCATTATATCTTTTTGCCGTACGCAGTAGTCCAACGATGAAGTCCATAGATATTGATTCCCATTTCCACTCCGGTATTGGCAGAGGTTGTAATAATCCCGCAGAGTGTCTATGATCAATCTTCACTTGCTGACACGTCAAGAACAGTGAGACGTACTCTGCCACGTCTTGCTTCAAACCTCTCCACCAGTAATTCCTTTTCAAATCTTGGTACATTTTTGTGCTACCAGGGTGGATAGTGTAATTTGATTTGTGAGTGTCATCGAGAATAGTTCTTCGCAAATCGACATTGTCCGGAATATAAAGTCGACCCTTGAACAATAAGGAACCGTCCTCCTTGATTGAGAACTCTGATATGATGCCTTCTGTTACATCTTGACGGATCTTGGTTAGTACCGGGCCTTTCATCTGTAGTTCGCGTATGTGTTTAAATATCACCGATCTCACTGATATGTTAGCCAAAAAGGCCCCGGTAGCTTGCGACTCGATGTTCGCACCATATAGTGCTAGATCTTCAAATAACTTCCATCGGTGCTTACCCAAAATCAAACTAGCCAACTGCGCTGAACTCTTCCGACTCAAGGCATCAGCTACCACATTAGCCTTGCCTGAATGGTACTGTATGGAACAGTCATAGTCCTTGAGGAACTGCATCCATTTGCGCTGCCTCATGTTAAGTTTCTTCTGTGTAAACAAGTATCTGAGGCTCTTATGGTCGGTGAAGATTTCAAAGGTCTCACTGTATAAATAATGTCACCAAATATGACCGCTGCTACTTCCAGATCATGCGTCGGATAGTTCTTCTCATGCTCTTTCAACTATCTTGACCCATAAGCTATAACCTTTTTGTGTTGGTTGAGCATGCAACCCAAACCGTTATACGAAGCATCACTATAGACCACGAATCCTCCACTGTCTAAAGGAATTGCTAAAACTGGAGCTGAAGTGAGTCTCGTCTTGAGTTCTTGAAAACTCTTCTCGCACGCTTCACTCCACTCAAATCTTGAATCCTTTCTTGTAAGTCTCGTAAGAGGTCCCGATATCTTGGAAAACCCCTCAATAAAACGTCGATAATAACCTGCTAGTCCAAGGAAACTACGGACATCGGTCATGGTTTTTGGTTGCTCCCAGTTTACTACTGCCTCGATCTTAGCCGGATCTACTGTGACACCATGCTTTGAGATGACATGTCCTAAAAAGCTAACCTCTTCTAACCAAAACTCACATTTACTGAGTTTGGCGTACAATTGGTGTTCACGTAAAGTTTGTAGAGCGACTCGCAAGTGTTCTTCGTGCTCCATCTTCGATTTAGAGTATATCAGAATATAGTCAACAAACACGACGACGCAGGAGTCCAAGTGTGGTTTAAACACCCGATTCATTAAATCTATAAGCGACACCGGTGCGTTCGTCAACCCAAACGACATCACTAAAAATTCATAGTGTCCATACCGTGCTCTGAATGCAATTTTTTGATTGTCCTTGGCCTTGACTCTCAACTGATGGATCCAGATCTCAGATCGATCTTGGAAAAGTACTTCGCCCCTTACAACTGATCGAACAAGTCATCTATTGTAGGCAAAGGGTATCGATTCTTTACAGTGAGTTTGTTCATTTGCCGATAGTCAATGCACAACCGCATCGACCCATCTTTCTTTTTCACAAACAAGACCGGTGCTCCCCATGGAGACACGCTCGGTCTTACAAACCCTTTATCCATGAGCTCTTGCAACTACTATTTCAATTCCTTCAACTTAGCAAGATCCATCCTGTATGATGCTTTCGAAACAGGCTTCGTTTTTGGTGCTAAGTCGATAGCAAATTCTACTTCTCTCTCTGGAGGTAATCCCGACAATTCCTTTGGAAATACGTCTTCAAATTCTTGCACTACTGCTATCTCAGAAATAACGTTCTTTTCTTCTTTATCTCCCTTTAGGAATGCCAAATAACCGTTACACCCTTTTTTGATCAAACGTTCGGCTCTGATTGTAGAGATGAGTGGCACCTGTGTCGATCTCTCTCCTCGAAATCGAAACGATCTCCTTATGTTAGGTCAGAAAATGACAACCTTGTTCCTGCAATCCACTGTCGCACAATGATGAGACAACCAATCCATGCCAAGGATTACATCGAATCCTTGCATGCCCAATAAAATTAATTGTGCATCTAATTCATAGACGTCACCATCCCGAACACCCACTACTACTGATTTGCAGACTAACTCTGTGTCCACTAATTCTCCCGTAAAGATAGACACTGATAAAACAAAGTTCAGTGTCTACGGAACAATCTTCATTTTCTTTGCAAATCTAGGAGTGATAAAGGAGTGGGTAGACCCTGGGTCTATCAACACTCGTGCGTCACGTGCTACAGAGCATCCTTTTTCATAGACATGTAAAGTACCTATAACACATACATATACATATATTGTACATACTTTATTTAGAATTTCTAACATACAAAAATGAGTCTACATGCTATTCTAACGAATGCACCTTCTCTATCTAAAATTGTATTGAATTGAAATTCTTTATTTAAAAGAAATCTCACCTTGAATGACGTCATGTACGCTCCATGCTTCTTAGGCGGTGACTACATAGGCTCTCCCTTGAACAACTGGCTTCCGTGATTGAATAGGTCGTGGCATGGAAGCTAAAGTCGTCTTCTCCTTAATTGCCTCAGGGCAATCTCTAATCGCGTGGCCCATCTTGCCACATTTAAAACAGCCTCGCATTCCTTGCCTGCAATCCGCCATTTTGTTGGACTTGCCACACTTTGCACAAGTCTCTCTTGGTGTTGAAGAAGCAGCTCGTGAAAAACCTTGTGTAACTATGGCTCCAGTGGAAATAGCAGGACTCTCACACCTCATCGGTCTCCCAAACGCAAGCAATGGGAATCTTTGATTGGTGGTTTGTTGCGCTGGTCTCCCATACCCTGCTTGAAGCGGTTGTCTCTAATTCAGTGTTATAAATCTTAGCTTCTTATTCATCGGTTCATAACTCCCGATATCGGTTATTATTTTCTTCTTCAACTACTAATGCCTTACTCATGACCTCTCTATAGGTCTTCAGCTAAAATGGTGCAACTCCTCCTCGGATGTCCGGCCTTAGGCCCTGCTGGAACCTCTTCGCTCTCATTACATCAGAAATCACATAATCTGGAACGAAACGAGCAAGTCTCATAAATTCCACTCCGTACTCCCTTACTGTCATCTTCCCTTGCATGAGTTGTAAAAATTGGATCTCCATTTGATTCCTCACAACTTTCGGGAAGTACTGTTTGTTGAACTCTTCAACGAATTCATCCCACGTTTAGAGCATATCTGGAGTTTCCTGAGCCCTAGTCCTTGAAATAGATTTCCACCAAGGCCCAGCCTCCCCATCTAACATGTAAGCTGCCCAACGGACGCTCTCGTCCTCTATGCATGTCAGTACGCTAAATACTTTCTCCATTTCACTCAGTCAATTCTCGGCTGCCATGGTGTCTGCCTGCCCTGAAAAGCTAGGAGGTCTCATCCTCCTAAATTCGATAAATGCTGAAGCTACTGGCAGTGTAGGCCCTACTAGAGGCGTAGGTGGCTGATATTGCTCGGGGGCGGTATGAGCTGCCAAGGATGTTGCCTGTTGTACCATGGCAGTTGCCATGGTTTCCATAGTGTGCATCATCCTCTGACGCTTCTCTCTCTCTCTTCATTTCTTTCTCTCACTCTATCTTGTTCTCTTTGATCTCGAACCTGACGGTCTCGATCCTGATTTTCTGCCTGATCTTGGTTCTCTTGGCCACTACCCTTGGGAACCTCCCTATTTCCCAATGGCACTCTGTTCGTAGGCGAGATGAACTCATCTCTACTATACAAATTCCTATCATGACCGCCCCTGGGTCGGCCTCTTCCCCTAGGAAACATAACGGTCTGTATGAGAAACCACGGTTTCGTTAGCAGAAGTCCCTATCCTCTGACAAAAGGAATGATTGTCAGAATTCTAAAAGAAACGGCTTTGATACCAACTGTGACAGTCTAAATTTCGGCACCCCGAAACCCGTTCCATCAACATGACCATCAAGGCCATGCCCCATAAACCTGTACGGAGCATTGGTATATGCAAACAATAAACCACAAGTACAAGAATTCTAATCTAACTAAGTCTCCATGCAATATAGATAATAAAAGAAAACTCAAACGACAGTTCTAGTCTCATGCCATTTCATGAGCAGAAGAATCAACCCGAACCATCGGTGATAACCGTTCACCCTAGATGGTTCGCCAAAAGAATCATAAGGTTTAGTTACATTCCAAAATATGAGGCTTGACATACCAAGCCTTAATAAATGATCTCAACTCACTATCAAGGTACGCAAGGGGTCTCCTAGAAGAATTCCTCAGGAGGAGGCTCTGACTCTTCTCCGGGCACGTAATCCAAATCTCCCGGATCAACGTCTCTCGAAACATCTGCTACCACTAATGCTGGACCTACGACGTATAGTCTAAGGGGTGAGCTACATCCTATCTCAATAGGAAAAACACAGTGAACATATAAATTAAGCTTTCACATATATGATAAAACAGTTAAAAAAAAAACACGATTTATCTGATAAAACTACTGAGAGGATAAATGAAATAATCGAAAATGAAATGATAGATACAACTGTTACTTTCTTTGCATGATTTGTTTATTCTCATCTTACTAGTATAGTTACGGATTCGGCCTAATTACTTAAATCTTAACTTAAGCAATTATAATCTACACTTTATTTAAAACACACATAAGCATTTAAAACTTATCAAAATCAATAGATCCTTTACAGACTTGATCCAAGATCAAATCAAATGAGGAGAGTTCTAAAAGCTTTTCCTCCAACCTCTTTCCAGGTTCTCCACAGGCTCAAACCCAACAATCCTTTCTAGTTTCTTCCCCACACTCTTCTCCTCACATATGTTTAAGATCCATAGGGTGGATCTCATCTCAAATCACCAGAATGTCCTACCTCTAATCTTCTTTTATGAAACCTTCTCTTCTTTCTCTCTATTTAATTCTCCCTTTTTCTAAGCCAAATTAGGTCACGTATGACAGACTCTTCTCCCCTTTTCACTTATCTAGTGAAAGCTAGTGTGTTTCACACATACCATGTGTTTGTGTTTGGTTCACAAAGTTCACCTGCTGAACACATATACCTATAGTGTGTGTGTGGTTCCCTTGTGAACCACACACACACGTGCATGGTACGTGACATCCACGATTCCCAAAAACCGGGCTATGACATTCACCCCACCTTATAAAATTTTTGTCCTCGAAAATTGACGATACATGAAAAATCAAGTATGAAAAGGTTTTCAAATAGGCTAACTCTTGAATAATCAGGAAATTAACATATGGTCCAATGACCCAAAATCAACCTGCATCAAGCAATTATAATCTACACTTTATTGTACATCATAACCCTACACTCATCACAGCCAACCTATCAAGCACGAAAATTAATGATAAAAATTTATATAATAAGGTATTTCCACTGTCATTATACCAAATTGATCATATGATAAAAATATATACAGGTAGTTTCTAAGTTACCAAAATTTCCATCATTAAGTTTACCACCAAAATTTGTGACACTCATGTCACGATAGTTTCTAAACCAAAAGTGCAAAAATATTACATCACAACGTAAAATATTTCATTGCATTTTTCAAAAATGATATGTGATGACCTAATCGTCACCCTCCTCATACTCCTCGTCCTCGCCGCCAGAGTCGGAGCCATCATCATCGTCATCATCCCCGTCATCCTTATTCACGTCGTCACCAACCTTCCTAGCTGTAGTGACACCAGCTGTAGTGGTCCTGATAGTAGGACCCGAGCTAGACGCTCCAAAAATAGCACCTCGCATAGCATTCATGTGCTCCCGATACGTCTACGGAAATGCATGCCCCATGAGGTCGATGAGGAGCGACTCTTGGAACCGCTGATGTAGCCGGATCTCCCGCCCTTGTAGGAGGATCTCCCGCATCATACTACTGTCGATGGCAGGGAAAAGCTGGGGAGACGAAGTGGAGGGGGTAGTTGGTCCCGTCGATGGTGGTTGGGCCGCCTGCCTGGAAATCTGACGATCCCGCTTCTTGGTTAAACTGTTTTGGAGGCTCTTCAAGTTTCAGCTCAAGTCTTGGGCGAGGACGGCTAGTTCATCTGCCCTGATCTGAAAACCCTCTTTCCCATTTCATGAATCAATGAGTCGAGAGATCAGACGGGCATAGGGTAGTCGGTTGATGGGTGGTGGAATGGCGCCCTTCTCATTTCTTTTATAGGCATGTATAATGCCTTTGATAACAACCATAGGAGTGCTAAACCACCGACTGTGGAATACAGAGTGCAGGGCCTGCAAAAATGTCTCTCGGCGCTCTTGATCATGGCCCGTCGGGTGTAAATTTTCCTTAAAAATAATGTCTAAAACCACATATGTGGCAGCAATTACGATCGAGTGATCGACTGTCCGGGTGCGGTTGCTCTGCCAGTAATATCGGCAATGATGGTCGGGAAACCTACGTTCCCAAAAAATGGTGGTAGAGAGAGTGGGCTTGGGGTGTACGTATGAGGGCACTGCATGATAGTGGAAACATCGACACAGCCAAAAACAAATTGTTTCCCGTCTATGTTCACGAGGATCATATCCTCATTCATGTTTGGTTGAAGAGTTTGGTAGAATTGTCTTACGAGTCTCGGATAGTACCGAGCTCCAAAGGGTTCTAATAGTGGTCTCAGATGGTTGTTTGTGAGGAAATCCGAGGTCCATTGGGTGGACGTAGGATCACCAAAACAAGAGGGATGAATCTCCCATTCGGTCTTCATGACCTTCGCTCCCCACCAATCATCTAGTTGGATTGGGGCACGCGATGGGGATGGGGGTGGTTGTGGCGCTTGTGGTGCCTTATTGCGCGATGATGGCGATCGAATTGCCACCCATTTTCTAGGTTGGGGGTTAGGGCTTGTGGAAGGCATTAGGTATTTAAGGAACAAAAGGAAGTAAAATAAGGTGGATTTATGGTAGAAATCACCTTTGAAAAAGCATTTGATGGATCGGATCGTCCGAAATCGGCTTGAAATCGTAGAAGAAGATCTTGAAAAATCAAACCCTAAACCCCGCTCGCCTAGCCCCTCGCTTCAAGATGAAATGAGCAAACAGAAATTCGTCTCCTTTTTATATTCTGGCCTCGCTCGAGCGATCAGTAATCCTCGCTCGAGCGGTCAATAGTCCTCGCTCGAGCGATCAATAGTTCTCGCTCGAGCAAGCCCAGAATGCTTTCTGTTTATATTTTATGTGGCTCGCTCAAGCAAGCATAAGTTGTCGCTGGAGTGAGCCTAGAAACGTTTTTCTGGTTCTCTTAAGATCGTACTTTTCACTGGTTTCTTCTAACATTTTGGACATTTCTCACACATGTTTTCCTATGTCATACTTTGGGATTTTTCTCATGAAATGTTGGTTCTACCAAAAATTGAAGTTAATATGGTAAATTTTCAATTAAATTCATTCATTCATTTCAAAATAGTAATCTATATACAGCCAGAATATTACATATAGCCATATTTAAGAAAACTAGTTAGCGTTCTCAAACAAATTGGGATATTGTTCCCTGACATCTGCCTCGCACTCCCACGTTGCTTCCTCGGCCGGATGATTCTTCCATCGAACAAGTACTAAGGGAATAACTTTGGTGCGTAGCACTTGTTCCTTTTTATCTAAAATCTCCGTCGGTTCTTCTATCATGCTCATATCCTCGTGCATCACCAATGGTTGACCTTCCAAAATGTGGGAAGGGTCACCCACATACTTTTTGAGCATAGAAACGTGGAAAACATTATATACTCGATCGAACACTGGTGGTAATCCAACGCGATATGCGACTTCGCCCACCTGACCTAAAATCTCAAAGGGTCCGAGATAATGAGGACTTAGTTTCCCTCTCTTTCCAAATCTCATCATGCCTTTCATAGGCGACACCTTTACAAACATGTGTTCACCCACATTATAGTTCACACTGGTCCGCTTGATATCGACGTAGCTTTTCTGTCTGCTTTGAGCGATCTTTAGTCATTCTCTGATCATACGGACAATGACGGCGTTATCTTCAAGCAACTCGGGTCCCAAAACAAATTTCTTGCCAGTTTCTTCTCGATTGATGGGCGATCTACATCGCCTTCCGTACAAGGCTTCATACGGTGCCATTCCAATGCTCGTCTAAAAACTGTTGCTGTACGCTAACTCGATTAACGGTAGATATTGATCCCATGATCCTTGTAGTTCTAACATACACGCTTTGAGCATGTCTTCTGTTACTTGATTTACTCGTTCTGTCTACCCATCGGTTTGTGGTTGGAATGCAGAACTAAAATCCAATCGCGTTCCCATTCCCTCTTGAAATTTCTTCCAGAACATCAATGTGTATAGCGGATCACGATCAGAAATGATACTGCTTGGGATTCCGTGTAGGCGTACTATCTCCTTCATATATAGTTCCACGAGTTTTCCTGTCGTATACATCGTGTTGTAAGGTAGGAAGTGTGTTGACTTAGTCAATCAGTCCACGATTACCCAAATGGCATTATATCTTTTTGCCGTACGCGGTAGTGCAACAATGAAGTTCATAGATATTGATTCCCATTTCCACTCCGGTATTGGCAGAGGTTGTAATAATCCCGCAGGGTGTCTATGATCAATCTTCACTTGCTGACATGTCAAGCACCATGAGACGTACTCTGTCATGTCTTGCTTCAGACCTCTCCACCAGTAATTCCATTTCAAATCTTGGTACATTTTTATTCTACTAGGGTAGATAGCGTAATTTGATTTATGAGTCTCATCGAGAATAGTTCATCGCAGATCGATATTGTCCGGAATACAAAGTCGACCCTTGAACAATAAGGAACCGTCCTCCTTGATTGAGAACTCTGATCTGATACCTTCTGTTACATCTTGAAGGATCTTGTTTAGTACCGGGCCTTTCATCTGTAGTTCGCGTATGTGTTCAAATATCACCGATCTCACTGATATGTTAGCCAAAAAGGCCCCTGTAGCTTGTGACTCGATGTTTGCACCATATAGTGCCAGATCTTCAAATAACTTCCATCGGTGTATGTATGAGGGTACTGCATGGCAGTGGAAACATCGGCACTGCCAAAAAAAAATTGTTTCCCATCTATGTTCACGAGGATCATATCCTCATTCATGTTTGGTTGAAGAGTTTGGTAGAATAGTCTTACGAGTCTCGGATAGTACCGAGCTCCAAAGGGTTCTAATAGTGGTCTCAGATGGTTGTTTGTGAGGAAATCCGAGGTCCATTGGGTGGACGCAGGATCCCCAAAACAAGAGGGATGAATCTCCCATTCGGTCTCCATGACCTTCGCTCCCCACCAATCATCTAGTTGGATTGGGGCACATGATGGGGATGGGGGTGGTTGAGGCGCTTGTGGCGCCTTATTGCGCGACGATGGCGATCGAATCACCACCCGTTTTCTAGGTTGGGGGTTAGGGCTTGTGGAAGCCATTAGGTCTTTAAGGAACAAAAGGAAGTAAAATAAGGGGGATTTATGGTAGAAATCACCTTTGAAAAAGTTTTTGATGGATCGGATCGTCCGAAACCGGCTAGAAATCGTAGAAGATCTTGAAAAATCAAACCTTAAACCCCGCTCACCTAGTCCCTCGCTTGAAGATGAAATGAGTGAACAGAAATTCATCTCCTTTTTATATTCTGGCCTCGCTCAAGCGATCAATAATCCTCGCTCGAGCGGTCAATAGTCCTCGCTCAAGAGATCAATAGTTCTCGCTCGAGCGAGCCCAGAACGCTTTCTGTTTATATTTTATGTGGCTCGCTCGAGCAAGCATAAGTTGTCGCTGGAGTGAGCCCAGAAACGTTTTTCTGGTTCTCTTAAGATCGTACTTTTCACTGGTTTCTTCTAACATTTTGGACATCTCTCACACATGTTTTCCTATGTCGTACCTTTGGGATTTTTCTCATGAAATGTTGGTTCTACCAAAAATTGAAGTGAATATGGTAAAATTTTCAATCAAATTCATTCATTCATTTCAAAATAGTAATCTATATACTGCCAGAATATTACATATTGTCATATTTAAGAAAACTAGTTAGCGCTCTCAAACAAATTGGGATATTGTTCTCTGACATCTGCCTCGCGCTCCCACGTTGCTTCCTCAGCCGGATGATTCTTCCATCGAACAAGTACTAAGGGAATAACTTTGGTGCGTAGCACTTGTTCCTTTCTATCCAAAATCTCCGCCGATTCTTCTATCATGCTCATATCCTCGTGCATCTCCAATGATTGACCTTCCAAAATGTGGGAAGGGTCACCCACATACTTTCTGAGCATAAAAATGTGCAAAATGTTATGTACTCGATCGAACACTGGTGGTAATCCAATGCGATATGCGACTTCGCCCACCCGTCCCAAAATTTCAAAGAGTCCGAGATAACGGAGACTTAGTTTCCCTCTCTTTCCAAATCTCATCATGCCTTTCATAGGCGACACCTATACAAACACGTGTTCACCCACCTTATAGTTCACACCGGTCTGCTTGGTATTAGCGTAGCATTTCTACCTGCTTTGAGTCATCTTTAGTCTTTCTCTGATCATACGAACAACGACGGCGTTATCTTCAAGTAACTCGGGTCCCAAAATAAATTTCTCACCAGTTTCTTCCGGTGGGCGATCTACATCGCCTCTCGTGCAAGCCTTCATACGGTGTCATTCCAATGCTTGTCTGAAAACTATTATTGTACGCAAACTTGATTAACGGTAGATGTTGATCCCATGATCCTTGTAGTTCTAACATACACGCTCTGAGCATGCCTTCTATTACTTGATTTTCCCGTTCTGTCTGCCCATCAATTTGTGGATGGAATGCTGAACTAAAATCCAATCGCATTCCCATTCCCTCTTGAAATTTCTTCCAGAACTTTGATGTGTGTAGCGGATAACGATAAGAAACAATACTGCTTGGATTCCGTGTAGGCGTACTATCTCCTTCATATATAGTTCCACTAGTTTTCCTGCCGTATACATCATGTTGTAAGGTAGGAAGTGTGCTGACTTAGTCAATCGGTCCACGATTACCCAAATGGCATTATATCTTTTTATCGTACGCAGTAGTCCAACAATGAAGTCCATAGATATTGATTCCCATTTCCACTCCGGTATTGGCAGAGGTTGTAATAACCCCGCAGGGTGTCTATGATCAATCTTCACTTGCTGACACGTCAAGAACCGTGAGACGTACTCTGCCACGTCTTGCTTCAAACCTCTCCACCAGTAATTCCTTTTCAAATCTTGGTTCATTTTTGTGCTACCAGGGTGGATAGCGTAATTTGATTTGTGAGTCTCATCGAGAATAGTTCATCGCAGATCGACATTGTCCAGAATACAAAGTCAACCCTTGAACAATAAGGAACCGTCCTCCTTGATTGAGAACTCTGATATGATGCCTTCCGTTACATCTTGACGGATCTTGGTTAGTACCGGGCCTTTCATCTGTAGTTCGCGTATGTGTTCAAATATCACCGATCTCACTGATATGTTAGCCAAAAAGGCCCCTGTAGCCTGCGACTCGATGTTAGCACCATATAGTGCCAGATCTTCAAATAACTTCCATCGGTGCATACCCAAAATCAAACTAGCCAACTGTGCTGAACTCTTCTGACTCAAGGCATCGGCTATCACATTAGCCTGTCTGAATGGTACTGTATGGAACAGTCATAGTCCTTGAGGAATTGCATCCATCTGCGCTGCCTCATGTTAAGTTTATTCTGTATAAACATGTATCTGAGGCTCTTATGGTCGGTGAAGATTTCAAAGGTCTCACTGTATAAATAATGTCACCAAATATGACCGCTGCTAGTTCCAGATCATGCGTCGGATAGTTCTTCTCATGCTCTTTCAACTATCTTGACCCATAAGCTATCACCTTTTTGTGTTGGTTGAGCATGCAACCCAAACCGTTATACGAAGCATCACTATAGACCGCGAATCCTCCACCGCCTAAAAGAATTGCTAAAACTGGAGCTGAAGTGAGTCTCGTCTTGAGTTCTTGAAAACTCTTCTCGCACGCTTCACTCCACTCAAATCTTGAATCCTTTCTTGTAAGTCTCGTAAGAGGTCCCGATATCTTTGAAAATCCCTCAATGAAACGTCGATAATAACCTGCTAGTCCAAGGAAACTACGGGCATCGGTCATGGTCTTTGGTTGCTCCCAGTTTACTACTGCCTCGATCTTAGCCGGATCTACTGTGACACCATGCTTTGAGATGGCATGTCCTAAAAAGCTAACCTCTTCTAACCAAAACTCACATTTACTGAGTTTGGCGTACAATTGGTGTTCACGTAAAGTTTATAGAGCGACTCGCAAGTGTTCTTCATGCTCCATCTTCAATTTAGAGTATATAAGAATGTCGTCAACAAACACGACGATGCAGGAGTCCAGGTGTGGTTTAAACACCCGATTCATTAAATCTATAAACGACACTGGTGCGTTCGTCAACCCAAACGACATCACTAAAAATTCATAGTGTCCATACCGTGTTCTGAATGCAGTTTTCTGATTGTCCTTGGCCTTGACCCTCAACTGATGGATCCAGATCTCAGATCGATCTTGGAAAAGTACTTCGCCCCTTATAACTGATCGAACAAGTCATCTATTGTAGGCAAAGGGTATCGATTCTTTACAGTGAGTTTGTTCAATTGCCGATAGTCAATGTACAACCGCATCGACCCATCTTTCTTTTTCACAAACAAGACCGGTGCTCCCCATAGAGACACGCTCGGTCTTACAAACCCTTTATCCATGAGCTCTTGCAACTGCTCTTTCAATTCCTTCAACTCAGCAAGAGCCATCCTGTATGGTGCTTTCGAAACAGGCTTCGTTCCTGGTGTTAAGTCGATAGCAAATTCTACTTCTCTCTCTGGAGGTAATCCCGACAATTCCTCTAGAAATACGTCTTCAAATTCTTGCACTACTGCTATCTCGGAAATAACGTTCTTTTCTTCTTTATCTCCCTTCAGGAATGCCAAATAACCGTTACACCCTTTTTTAATCAAACGTTCGGCTCTGACTGCATAGATGGGTGGCACCTGTGTCGATCTCTCTCCTCAAAATCGAAATGATCTCCTTGTGTTAGGTCAGAAAATGACAACCATATTCCTGCAATCTACTGTCGCACAATGATGAGACAACCAATCCATGCCAAGGATTACATCGAATCCTTGCATGTCCAATAATATTAATTGTGCATCTAATTCATAGACGTCACCATCCCGAACGCCCACTACTACTGATTTGCAGACTAACTCTGTGTCCACTAATTCTCCCGTCAAGATAGACACTAATAAAACAAAGTTCAGTGTCTCCGGAATAATCTTCATTTTCTTTGCAAATCTAAGAGTGATAAAGGAGTAGGTAGACCCTGGGTCTATCAACACTCGTGCGTCACGTGCTACATAGCATCCTTTTTCATAGACTTGCAAAGTACCTATAACACATACATATACATATATTGTACATACTTTGTTTAGAATTTTTAACGTACAAAAATGAGTCTACATTCTATTCTAACGAATGCACCTTCTCTATCTAAAATTGTATTGAATTGAAATTCTTTATTTAAAAGAAATTTCACCTTGAATGACGTCATGTACGCTCCCTGCTTCTTGGGTAGTGACTACATAGGCTCTCCCTTGAACAACTGGCTTCCGTGATTGAATAGGTCGTGGCATGGAAGCTGAAGCTGTCTTCTCCTTAATTGCCTCAGGTCAATCTCTAATCACATGGCCCATCTTGCCACATTTAAAACAGACTCGCATTCCTTACCTGCAATCCGCCGTTTTATTGGACTTGCCACACTTGGCACAAGTCTCTCTTGGTGTTGAAGAAGCAGCTCGTGAAAAACCTTGTTTAACTGTGACTCCAGTGGAAATAGCAGGACTCTCACACCTCATCGGTCTCCCTGACGTAAGCAATGGGAATCTTTGATTGGTGGTTTGCTACGCCAGTCTCCCATACCCTACTTGAAGCGGTTGTCTATGATTCAGTGTCATAAATCTCGGCTTCTTATTCATCGGGTCATAACTCCCGGTCCTGCCTTGATCTACGCTTCCTCTTCCCTATTCTTCCCTTTGACAGTATCGGTTATTGTTTTCTTCTTCAACTACTAATGCCTTACTCATGACCTCTTCATAGGTCTTCAGCTGAAATGGTACAACTCCTCCTCGGACGTCCGGCCTTAGGCCCTACAGGAACCTCTTCGCTCTCATCACATCAGAAATCAAGTAATCTGGAGCGAAACGAGCAAGTCTCATAAATTTCACTCCGTACTCCCTTACTGTCATCTTCCCTTGCATGAGTTGTAAAAATTGGGTCTCCATTTGATTCCTCACAACTTCTGGGAAGTACTGTTTGTTGAACTCTTCAACGAATTCATCCCACGTTCAGGGCATATCTTGAGTTTTCTGAGCCCTAGTCCTTGAAACAGACTTCCACCAAGGCCCAGCCTCCTCATCTAACATGTAAGCTGCCCAACGGACGCTCTCATCCTCTGTGCATGTCAGTATGCTAAATACTTTCTCTATTTCATTCAGCCAATTCTCGACTGCCATGGTGTCTGCCTGCCCTGAAAATCTAGGAGGTCTCATCCACCTAAATTCAGTAAATGCTGAATCCACTGGCAGTGTAGGCCCTACTGGAGCCATAGGTAGCTGATGGTGCTCGGGGGCGGTATGAGCTGCCAAGGATGCTGCCTGTTGTGCCATGGCAGTTGCCATGGTTTTCATAGTATGCATCATCCTCTGACGCTCCTCTCTCTCTTCATTTCTTTCTCTCACTCTATCTTGCTCTCTCTAATCTCGATCCTGACGGTCTTGATCCTGATTTTCTGCCTGATCTTGGTTCTCTTGGCCACTACCCTCGAGAACCTCCCTATTTCCCAATGGCACTCTGTTCGTAGGCGAGATGAACTCATCTCTACTACGCAAATTCCTATCATGACCGCCCCTGGGTCGGCTCTTTCCCTAGGAAATATAACGGTCTGCATGAGAAACCACGATTTGTTAGCAGAAGTCCCTATGCTCTGACAAAAGGAATGATTGTCAGAATTCTAAAAGAAACGGCTTTGATACCAACTGTGACAGCCCAGATTTCGGCACCCCGAAACTCATTCCATCATCACGACCCTCAAGGTCGTGCCCCATAAACCTGTACGGAGCATTGGTATATGCAAGCAATAAACCACAAGTACAAGAATTCTAATCTAACTAAGTCTCCATGCAATATAGATAATAAAAGAAAACTCAAACGACAGTTCTAGTCTCATGCCAATTCATGAGCAAAAGAACCGACCCGAACCATCGGTGATATCCGTTCACCCCAGATGGTTCGCCAAAAGAATCATAAGGTTTAGTTACATTCCAAAATATGAGGCTTGACATACCAAGTCGTAATAAATGCTCTCAACTCACTATCAAGGTACGCAAGGGGTCTCCTAGAAGAATTCCTCAGGAGGGGGCTCTGACTCTTCTCCGGGCACGTAATCCAAATCTCCTGGATCAACGTCTCCCGAAACTTCTGCTATCGCTAATGCTGGACCTGCGACGTATAGTCTAAGGGGTGAGCTACATCCTAGCTCAATAGGGAAAACACAGTGAACATTTAAATTAAGCTTTCACATATATGTTAAAACAGTTTTAAAAAAAACACGATTTATCTGATAAAACTGCTGAGAGGATAAATGAAATAATCGAAAATGAAATGATAGATACAACTATTACTTTCTTTGCATGATTTATTTATTCTCATCTTACTAGTGTAGTTACGGATTCAGCCTAATCACTTAAATCTTAACTTAAGTAGTCCCCGAGCAATATAGCATCGAGCCCCGATGGAATACCCACCATCGTCATCTACATAGACACTTGTGATATGTTCTCAATTTCAAAACTACCCATGCCCCTTTCTCTTAGGTGGCGGGGTCTATTCTCAAATCTACATCCTTGGGATGTGCTACAAGTGTACGGATTTGCCGCCGCACCAGTCACGAATATCCTGTCGAGTTAGTCGTGGGTATCCTGCCACGTCGGTGGGGTATTCTAATCAAACCTTAAATAACAAAAATATCAAATGTGCTTTACATGTATTTATTCACCGTGATTTGTGTTAATTTTATTAAGTTAGGCCTTATCACTTTTCTTTTGTTTCACCGTTAGATTGGATTTGCATCCCTGGGATGCCACTATTTCAATACATCATTCAGATGCCTATTGTCACTTTTCCACGTCCCCTGGGGACCTCATGGTTTCGTTTTGAATTCACCCACACACACAGACACACCGCTTTGAAACACATTTAATACATGACTAATCTCTTGAATTACTCTACATATATGATTGACAAATTAAAGTACATATTTCAAGATATTCCCTACCTCAAAGCAATTCCAACTCACTCTTTTCTCGTAGAGGTTTACGCATAACAACTCACGTCACACCTACATTGTATATGTTAAGAGCAAGCTTAGAATGGTCTCCAAAACCCTTGGGAACCATAGCTCCCATGATATACACCAATAGAATAATCCAAATAAATAAGCGTGAACCATAGCTCTCATGATATACACAGAAAGAATAATCCAAATAAATAAACGTGTAGTACCTCGCGCGAGCGGGAACTATTCCTCACTCGAGCGATCACTTAACCTCGCTCGAGCGAGCACTTGACCTCGCTCGAGCGATAAAAACGAGGTACTAAGCCCTCGCGCGAGCGAACATTATTCATCGCTCGAGCGGTTAAAGCGGAGCCTTAAACCCTCGCACGAGCGAGCACTATTCATCGCTCGAGCGATCACTGTTCGTCGCTCTAGCGGTTGAAACGAGGTACCTGGAGCTCAAGCGATGCCTCACTCGAGCGAGCTTCCCCTACACTAAGAGTCTCGCTCGAGCAAGCCCAGAACACAAATTATGCTCAAGCTTTATCTTCTGTTCCTCGCTCGAGCGAGCCATTTAGATTGCTCGAGCGAGGAGCAATAAAATTGAATGCTCGATCTATTCGAGAAATGATTTCCTACTCCATTTAAGGTCTTATTAACATAAAAAACATTCAACTAATACTTTATACTTTATTTAAAACACACATAATCATTTAAGACTTACCAAAATCAATAGATCCTTTACAGACTTGATCCAAGATCAAATCAAATGAGGAGAGCTCTAAAAGCTTTTCCTCCAACCTCTTTTCAGGTTCTCCACAGGCTCAAACCCAACAATCCTTTCTAGTTTCTTCCCCACGCTCTTCTCCTCACATATGTTTAAGATCCATAGGATGGATCTCGTCTCAAATCACCAGAATGTCCTACCTCTAATCTTCTTTTATGAAACCTTCTCTTCTTTCTCTCTATTTAATTCTCCCTTTTTCTAAGCCAAATTAGGTCACGTATGAGAGACTCTTCTCCCCTTTTCACTTATCTAGTGAAAGCTAGTGTGTTTCACACATACCATGTGTTTGTGTTTGGTTCACAAAGTTCACCTGCTGAACACATATACCTATAGTGGACCTAGAAATTGTAGTTCCCTTGTGAACCACACACACACGTGCATGGTACATGACGTGCACGGTTCCCAAAATTTGGGCTATGATTGTTTCTTTGATTTTCCAGAAATAGCTCCTCCACCAATAGAGAAAATATAGCCACTTCTAGCCATAGATTGATCGGAGATTGAGTTCCAATTAGCATTATTATACCCTTCTAAAACTGCAGGGTATCTACCAAAGTGTAAACTTTAATTGGTAGTTTTTTTTTTATATTTAAGAACCCTTCGAATAACTATCCCGCCCATCACTTGGATTACTAGTGAATTGGCTAAGCTTCCCAATGATATATGCAATATCGGGACGAGTACAATTCATAGCATACATTAAGATGCCTATAATACTAGCATATTCATTGATGAGTGTTGAAATATGATCATATTTCACACCCTAAACCTTACATTTAGCCATCCGATGAAAGTAATCTAACAGTTTTGTGGAGTTTTGATGGTTTCAGGAAAATCTGATTGTTGGGCTCATTTGATGGCATAAAAGAGCATAAGGACACCCAACACTGTGATATTGAACCAATGGAACTATCTGACCCTGAAATTCGTGTAGAATCAATTGATCGACCATATCTATTGATTGATCGGGACTATATAATATATATATAGATTTTGTTCTCTATTTTGTCTACAATCGATCGATCGACCTACTGGACTGATCGATCAATCGATCAACCTATTGAACCAATCGATCAAATTTCAAAATTCTGAGAAGCGGCAGATTTAAAATTCAAAAACAATCGATCGATTTTAGTGACCGATCGATCAATTTTGAATTTTGAATTTTCAACCAAAGGCCTATATAAGCAAAATGTTAGAATTAGGCTAGCATCTAGCATTTTTCCCTTAGCATTTTTAGGTTTTTCAGCTTTCTCCTTCATTTTTCAAGCATTTTTCCTCCATTTCTTAGCTTTAGATAATAGATTAGTTAATTTTCTACCTTGGAGAAGGATCGCATCTCTTGTATTTAAGCAAAACGTTTGATTGTTCAAGCTTTCGTTGGTAAATTAATGCAATTTTCAATTTATATTTCATTTATCTTGTGTTTATTCATAGCAATGTGTGACTAATTTCTTTGAGGATCTAATGAATCTCATCCGAGGTTTTTATTTTCAATCATAGATCTGTGGTTGAAATTTCTTACTAGATGCTCTAGGTTTTATTGCTTATTTGTTCTTGTCAGTCTCTCTAAATACCGATCACCATTCTAAGGCAAGGATAAAAAATTTGGCCGAAATGACCGAAATTATCGGTTTCGGTCCCCACCGAAACCAAAATTTTGGTCAATTTTGTATGGGGATCAAATTTTTGGCTGAATTTTGGTTTCGGTCCCCTCTGAAATCGAAATTAAAATCAAAATTTTGATCATTGTTTTAAGATATGAGATTTAGTCATGCTTTTCTCATAATCTCGTTTCTATGATCTAGCATTTGCACCGTGCTCTTCATTAATAATATTAGAGACATTTATTCATCGTGATTAATGATCTCTTTAATATGGTGAATATTTTGCTTTTTCTCTTTTACGATTTTGGAAGAACATATTCTTGTTTTATTTTGTGCTTTTACGGTTCTAGCTTCCATAAACTATCGATTGATTTCGATGTCTATGTGACAAGCATCTTTTGATTTCCGACCAGTTAGATCTGTGATTGTAAATGATAAATTGAGGATGGGGATTTAGCATCCCAAACCTTGCCTTTTTCTCTTGCATCTAATTTTAGAAAATTGTTCTTTATTTATTTCTTTCACATCACATCAAAAATTGGTAAACTAGAGTAATATTGTGAAAGACCTGTAGTTTTTCTTTTGATTGATTGCTATTTCCTTCTCATAAGTCTATTACCAATCTTCGTGGGATCAACCTCACATTCCGTAATTGATTGCTACATTTTTATTCGTGTACTTACGAGTAAAACAGTTTTAAAATTTCACAATATTCATTTTGATTTATACTATTACTTGTATTAGGGAATAGGTGTACGCTACCATCATAAGGAGTGCACAGGTTTACAATCAAGGTGATTATATTTTTTCAATGTAATAAGATTTAGAATGTGTTATGTCATCATCTGTTCAGATTATTTTAATTCCGAGAATGCTGTTTGTCACCTCGAGGTCTTCAATATCAAATTGTGTTGACAAAAATTGTTTGGTACTAATAACAATATCTAATTTTGTACCAAAAAGTAATAAGCCATCAACATACAAGCATATGACGACTCCACACTTTTCATTGAATTTAAAATATACATACTGATCACTCTAATTAATATTATATCCATTTGATATTAACATGCACATCGTCAAAATTTTCATGCTATTGTTTGGGAGCTTGTTTAAGACCATATAATGATTTCACAAGTTTGCAAACCTTATGTGATTGACCTGGAATTATGAAACCTTCTGGTTGATCCATATAGATTTTTTCTTTCAAATCTCTATTTAACAAGACAGTTTTTGTAATAACCCTAAATTTTGAATCGCATGAACTGACTAAGTGAGCGTGCCCGTGGTGACACTTTATGCCCGTGTGTAACCTAGAAGCAAAATTGACTATTAATGAAGGTTTATTAATGATTTAAAACATGTCGGATTTGATTGGGCCGATTAATTTGGGCTGACCTTATGGGCCAATTGATTGGGTCGACAGTTAGACCGACTTTGGGCCTTGGTTGGTGTGAAAAACTTGTGTATGTGTGCTTCACACCAAGCCTAAGTCCTTTGATAAAAATTAGAATACACAAGTGAAATGTGTGTGCTTAACACGGAATCAAACCAAAGGGGATATGAGGGGAGGCATCTCACGCAAGCCTTATTGGGCTTTATTTGGTTTTGTTTTGCAAGAGGGGTGAGAGAGGAGGAGGAGAGCTCCTCCCAGATCGTGCAATACGCAGCTCCGGATCAACGTGAAATTCCATCATTCTTAGTTGATTTACCTTGTGATCGCCAATCTACGACGTGTTGAGAATCCGTGGACAAGAAGGGGGTCTACAAACCCTCTTTTGAAAATTTTCTTAGAACCCTCTTTTCCCTTGAAGCCCT
Source organism: Chloranthus sessilifolius (assembly GCA_021018995.1). NCBI lineage: Eukaryota > Viridiplantae > Streptophyta > Magnoliopsida > Chloranthales > Chloranthaceae > Chloranthus > Chloranthus sessilifolius. The sequence continues at coordinate 25,367,357 of CM037595.1, forward strand.
AACCTCCATTAAAGCTCTCTTTCTTCACTCAAGGGAGCTAGGGGTTGTCGTGTTCATCGTAAGGATTCGATCTACAACTCCGCCCGATCGCGAAGAAGCAAGGGGTTTTTGTTTCAAACCATCGGATGAAAGAGAAGCATAAAAATCCTATTTAAGATCCGATCATCGAGAATGTTTCATGCCCAATTTAAAGAGGTAGATAGCACAATTCTTTTATGTATTAAACTAAAAATAGGTTTCTTAAATGTGTGCAAAATATTAGGATAAAAAAGATTAAATTTTGATATAAAAATGAGTTTTAGAAAGCTCAAAACGTGTAAAATCGCGCATAGTCCCAGCTCTCGCGGACTCGCGCATGCGATTGATGCAGTCTTGATATTTTGCTCGTAACTTTCTACTCTAAACTCTTATTGATGTGATTTTTATAGAATTGGAAAGATGACAACGAGGTCTACAACTTTTTTGAATTAATAATTTCATGAATCCAAAGTCTTAAAGCTTAAAATTTAGGGGAAAGTTGGGTCAAATTTTAAGTTAGCACGAACTTGCTCATTTCCGCCTCAGTTTTGAGAAAATAATTAAATACATCAAAATTGTTAGAAATTAAGATCAATCCTTAATACATCATCATGAATGTGATGTAAGTTAATAATCAAGAGTACTTGTACGGGAAAGTTACATCATTTTGCGTATCTCGTGAACAAAGGTAGGGAATATTCTAAGTCATTTATATTGATACAAATGCATAGAAATTGTTATGTGATAAGTAAAGATGTGATTTTGTTTTGTTGAGCTTTGTACATGAATTTAAAGCATGCGATTTAAAATGTGAAAAATGATAAGCACTTGTGTGTGTGTGTGTGTTAACATGATAAGTGTGTGTGTGAACATGATAAGTGTACGTGATAAAAATGTGGGAACATACATTGTACTCCGGTATGGCGGGATATCCGTTCATTTCTTACCGGCCAACGACAAAACGAAAAATATGTATAAATGTGATAAGAAATTCATGCAAACGTGCATGTGAATGCGATAAGCTTGAGCGTGATTGTGATAAGTACATATATGAAATATTAAATCTAATTATAAAACACCATATTTCACAATGATAAACTATAAGTTAAATTTCGTACTTTGATTTAAGGTTCATGAGTGAATATCCTATCGATGCGGCGGGAATATCCGTGACCGACGTGGCGAGATATCCGTGACCGGTACGGCAGGATATTCATACAGCAGGATATCCGTTCATTGTGCTCCGGTACAGTGACTTTCATTTCTTACCGGCTAACGGTAATTTCATAATATGCTTCATTGAACGACGATGGTGGGATTCCCATCGGTATAATAACATGACCCCTAAAGCTATATTTTCTTGGGGCGGTAATTTAAGTTACTTGCTTTAAGTACAATAAGATGTGAAGAAAAAATGGGAAACAACATATGAGATATGCGAACAAAAACTTATAAAGAAATCAAATGACGTTTATGAAATTGTGTTAAATTTTGTTTTAATTAAATTCATGTTTTCTTTTAAAAGATTGATTATGAGAAATGTGTTAAGTTGTGAAATTTAGTCATGGAATCTATGTCTTTGTGATGATATAAATGCTTTTGATATGCCCCTACTGAGCTTAGATGTTAGCTCATTCCTCGACTATACGTCACAGGTACAGGTGTAGATCAGAATCAGATATCGGAGAAAAGAGCGAGATCTCCCGTTTGGGGAATTCTACCCTAGGTGAAGACTGAGACTAGACATGTTTTGGGTTTGTATGATGGATTTTTGAGGACTTAGATTTTGAACTTGTTATATCCTGGGATTAAATACAATGTTAAAATTTATTTTGTAAGTATGTTTTGAAAGCCACTGTTTAAGTGATGGTTGGCCATCACCGGTGGTTTCTTTTGGGCCCTTTTTGTTTAGATGTTATGTATAAAGTAGAAAGATTTAGATTACCTAGTGATATCTAAATTTTCATTTTCGCGTGTGTATGATATCTGATTTGATTTTCATGCTTATACGTGGATATACAAAGTATTTCTGTATTCGAATTGTGAAGTGTGAATTGACGAACCGATTTTCCCTGAGTTTATGATGTAAGAAAGAAAAAAAAATTGTACAGGATTTTTATAGAAACGGGAAAATCGGGCTGTCACAGGTTTAATATCCACTTGATGAATTACAAGATAATGTATAGATGCAATGAGAATCAAAATATGGATAGATGTGATCCTAGACACAAGAGAGTATATGCCAAAAAAATCTATTCATTCTTTTTTTTATAGCCCTTAGCCACTAATCTAGTTTTGTAGTTATCAATAAAGCCATTTGCAAGTAATTTCTTTTTGAAGATCGATTTACATCCTATTGTTTTAGTATCAGATGTAGGATCTACTAAGGTCCAAGCGTGGTTAGACCTGATATAGTCTATCTCATTATCGATAGCTTTTCTCTAAAAAGAAGCATCATGAGAAGAAAGAGATTTTTTTTAAAGAAGATGAATCCTTTTTCATTATAAAAGTATAAAAGTCAGAACCAAAATCTTTATTAAATTTCATCCTGTTATTTCTTCTAGGTTCAAATTCCGAGTCATCTATATTCTTAGACGCAATATCTCTAGGTTCAGAGGTACTAGTATCATACTCATCTTGAGGTGAGAGACCTCTAGATAGAGTAGAATTAAAAGGAAACATATTTTCAAAAAATTTAGCTTCCCTAGATTCTATAATTGCATTATTTTCAATGTCCATTAATCGATAGGCTTTATTGCTTATTGCTCCAACAAATATACATTTAGTGGTTTTGAGTCCCAATTTATTAATTTTAGGGTCTTTAACTCTCACATAGGCTAGCTAAGTATCCCCAGATTCTAAAGTAATTTAACTTGAGTTTTATCCCTTTCCAAATCTCATATGGAGTATAAGAAGAATTCTTACTAGATACCCTATTTAGGATATAACATGCAATTAATAGGGCTTCACCCCACAAAGTTAAGGGTAATCCAGTACTACATAACATAGTATTCATCATTCAATAAGAGTTCTATTTTTCCTTTCAACAACTCCATTTTGCTGAGGGGTATATGGAGCAGTCACTTGGTGAATAATTCCATGTGATTCACAGAAGGAGTTAAAGTCGTTAGATATATATTCTCCTCCTCGATCACTGCGAAGCATTTTAATTTTAACATTTAATTGGTTTTCTTCTTCTAATATATATATTTTAGAAATAGTCAAAGTTTCATCTTTAGATCTAATAAGGTACACATAAGCATACCTAGATTTATCAGCAATGAAGGTAATAAAGTATTTTTTACCTCCCTTAGTCATGGTATCCTTAAGATCACAAAAATGTATTAAATCTAAAATTTCAGAATTTCAGCTTACAAAATAAAATGGTCTTGTAGTTAATTTAGATTGACTACAAAAAATATACTTATCAAAATTTGTGTCAGATACATAAGGTATAATGCCTAATCTGCTCATTTGTGCATTTTACATATTTACGATTCATTTGCGCATGACACAATCTACCATTTCAAACATTCAAAGAAAAAATAATATAAGCAGAAGTAGAGGCTTTATGAATTATAACATTCAATTTAAACATCCCACAAGATGCATACTCTTTTCCTCAAATTTATCATTCTTAGAAATAACGTACCGATCAGATTTAATAACATGTTTGAAACCAGCTTTATGGAGTAGAAAACCCGATTCCAAATTTTTTCGTAGATCAGGGATGTGTAGCATATCCTTCGAAGTCAAGAACCTCCCTGAGGTGAGGTTCAGAATAATGTCCCCAATACCAACATCCTTAAGGCCTTGTTTGATAACATGGAAATGTAATTTCATGGTGGAAATGAAATTTAGTTTCCAATTGTTGTTGTTTGATAGCTATTTAAGGAGATGGAAATGAAATTAAGTTGCCCCGCATGGAAATTGAATTTCCATATACCAAATCATTTTAGGAGGAGACCATTTCAACCATTTAAATGGCTGAAATTGAGTTTCCTACTACCAAAATAATAAGTTTTCGTGGTTGTAAATCTAAAGTTGTAAAAAACTTAAAAGCAAAAAAAATTATTTTTTGACTATTAAAAAGTAACTTCAATTTCTATAATCATCACACCGGCACGATCACTATGACCACCACTGTGACGACCCGACTTTTCCAATCCCTCAGGTATAGGAAAGGCCGGTTCGCCAACCTATCGAATAAACGATAAGCCGGACAAACAGGGCACATATCAGAGTAAAGCGTAATAAATATCCATAGCTAAAATAAATGCGGAAGCAATTAAAAGTAAAGAACCACCGATGATGGCCGACCATCATCGAAACATGGCTCATAACAGAAATCAACGTCAAATATAAAACTATGGTATCCAACTAAAATGGGCCCACAAATTCAAGTCTAACTCTCACCACAAATAAGAAAATCAGTAAGTTCTATACTGGGAAAAACTCCTCAGGAGGAACCTCAAGCTCTTCCTCAGGCACGTAGTCAGGATCAGTCTCACAGCCCTGAATAGCCACGTCAGTACCTGAACCTGTGACGTATAGTCGGAGTGAGCTAACCAACAAAGCTCAGTAGAAGAAAGACATCTACGGCATTCTACTTTAACTAATATGGTTTCAAAACAAATATCGGAATATAGCTTGTCAAACATATAAGCAGATAATAAACTGAATTTAGGTGCAGAAATCATATGTAAGATTTATTAAGAATGTGAAAAAGTCACGGTGTTTCAGTGTCTTAGTTTCTCTAACTTCTATATGCAAAGTTCAGTAATTCATGACTTAATCCTCAACTTAAAATACCTCCTGAGTAAACTATATCTCGAGAGCAGGAATATAGCCGATGGGAACCCCTACCTACCATCATCGTTCATGAACCCTTTTTCAGGATGCAACAAGCCCCTACGTAATGAGGGAAACTTGTGCCAGGAAATTATTCAGGAATTTTTGAGGGGTCGTTCAGGTCAATCATAAAACAAATGCAGATACTAATATAAATCAGATGCAAGTCTTTTATACATAGTTCAGGTTCTTGATTTCAGATTTTCAGAACTTAAGCAGATTCAGGTTTCAGGATTCAGGTAGATTTAGATTTTCAGTCATTCATATCAATTTCAGTTTACAGATGTGATTTCAATGGCATATGCAAGTTTAAAGATTTTACTTCAAAATATCTATGCGAATTAAAATAAAATACTGTAAAGATGAGACTCTCATACCTAAAACTCAGAGTTATGCGAAGTCAAGCAAGGTTCTATTGATGGCCTCTTGCCCTCAATATACATCACAATATACGTTCATGCATTAAGATAAACTCTAATTACTAATAATATAGACCTATTTAAGCATTTCTTCAAAAAAAAGTCAAAACAGGCAAGTTGCGCCAATCCTAGAATTTGACGTAACATTCTCATATATTTTTTACTATCAAGACGATTGATCCATGAGTTAGTCAAAACATAAAAGTTGTAGATTTTTCTATTAGCTTTCCAACGCAAAAAGAATCGTCTCAATCGAAGTTCGGGACAAAACGTTATGACTAAAATACTAAGGCAATGTCGAAGTTCGACAATACCTCGCTCGAGCGATGATAATAGCTCGCTCGAGTGATTTGACGTAATATTCTCATATATTTTTTACCATAAAGACGATTGATCCATGAGTTGGTCAAAACATAAAAGTTGTAGATTTTTCTATTAGCTTTCCAACGTAAAACGAATCGTCTCAATCGGAGTTCGGGATAAAAAGTTATGACTAAAATACTAAGGCAATGTCGAAGTTCGACAATACCTCACTCAAGCGATGATAATAGCTCGCTTGAGCGATTTGATGTAACATTCTCATATATTTTTTACCATCAAGAAGATTGATCCATGAGTTGGTCAAAACATGAAAGTTGTAGATTTTTCTATTAGCTTTCCAACTCAAAAAGAATCGTCTTAATCGGAGTTCAGGATAAAATGTTATGACTATAATACTAAGGCAATGTCGGAGTTCGGTGATACCTCGCTCGAGCGATGATAATAGCTCGTTCGAGCGAGCTACAGCGACGCGATTTCGTTGGTTTTCACCCGAATCGAAACCCATACATCCCAAAGCAAAACCCATGGCTAATCTAATGATTTAATCAAAAAGTTTAATTAAAACATACCTTTAATCTAAGGATTCCTAGATTAGAAATGAGTCACGCGAATGGAGCTTCAGAATGAAACCGACGGGTTTCCTCAACGATTCGCACCGCGATCGATCCCACGAGTTCACAGAGACAACTCCAACACGCCCCCAATGATCCCAACCTCTCCCAATAGCCAACTACGAATCCAAGGTTGATTCAGGTTCTTTCTAAGGTTTAAGTACTTTCAACAAAGAGGGTTCTAGAGAAGGAAGTTTTCTAAACCGATCTCCTACGATGATTGAAGAAGAGAGAAGACGGAGTTTCACACGGTTGGGTAACTATCCTCTCTTAACAAAACCTAGTATAATACGGGAATGCAATTCCTTCTTCTAATAGGATTGCTCACAAAGTAAAACACACACACACATTTTATGTATTATACACTTCTAATTTTAAAACTCAAGTCCGGTGTTGAGCGGCTACACCGAGGTCGGTGCACAACTTTCGCACGAGGGTCCAAATGGGCTCTAAATTAAAATCTGTCCGCACAATCACATCTAGATAAAAATCCAAAACAAATGGTGATATCGGTTGCCGAGCCGAATACACACACAGGGTCAGTCTAACTCGGGTTCAAAATACGGGTCTTTACAACCACATTATCTACATCATACTTTTTTTAGCTAATATTTGACTTTGGTCAAAGTTTGAATTTTAATCAAACTTTAATTGGATTTATAAGTTATATAAAGTTTTGACTTTTGATCAAACTTTAACTACTGAAACATGATAATAAGTTGTAAGTTAGTAATATATTATCAAATTTTTAGGAGTCAAATGTTGACTTAAGGTCAAACTTGGACTTCTAATTAAAATTTATTTTTTATTAAACTTAATCTCCAATAATTTGATGGCAAAAAAAGGATACTGTCGTTTTGATGTATAATTTGATACTAGATTTTCAATTGTATTAGTCAATAGTTTGACTTTTAGTCAAACTTTGACTTATAGTCAAATTTTTTTTTAGTCAAACTTGAAACCTACTTATAGATAGAGTCTACTACTACATAAATTTATATCGTATCAGCACAATTTTTTCTTGGTCAAAGTTTGACTTTTGGTCAAAGTTTAATTTTCTATAAAATATTATAAATTTTTATTAGTGAAATATTATAATTAAAAATATCTATCATTATTTTAATTTATAACTTGAAAATACATTGCCTCATTTTTATTGGTCAAAGTTTGACTTTTATTCAAATTTTGACTAATGTAACCTAGCGATGGATACAAATATTGTTATGTTAATTTGTAGGTTGGCAATAGATTATCAAATTTTTTATTGATCAAAGTTAAAAAAAAATTAGTCAAAGTTTGACTTTTTTAAAAAATTAAATTTTCTTTCAAATTTAAAATTTTAATTTTATTTCAATATATAATATATACTAGCATTTACTATAAAACTTTATATTTTAGTCTTAAAATTTTTTATTAATCGAAGTTTTACGTTTGATCAAAGTTTGACATTTATTAAAAATGGATATTTGATCAAATTTTGACTAGTGTAATCTAACTATATATATGAATATTGTTATATTAATTTACAGTTGAACTTTTATAACTTATTGGTACATTGTAAAATTTTCTCTTGGTCAAAGTTAAAATTTTGGTCAAAGTTTGACTTTTATAAAAATTTAATTTCATTTCAACATATAAACTTACATTAGATACTAGCATTTATAACTTTGTTATTTAGCTTTACATATTTTTTTTATCAAAATTTTAAGTTTGATTAAAGTTTGGCTTTTTATTTGAGTTTGACTTTTCAAACTGACTTATATAACTTAGTAATAAATAGTGATTACAATGATATTAATTTATAATGTAATAGAATATCATTAAAAAAATTATTGGTTAATATTTGACTTTAATTATGATTTTAATAATAAATGATCAAAACTTAAAAATTCATTTTCAAAGATACTAATCAAACAAGAGAAATCAATTTCCAATGAAATTCATTTCTCAAACGCACTAATCAAACAGTGAAAAATTCATTTATAGAGGAAATCATTTCCTAAGAAATCAACTGCGAAATTGATTTCATTTCCTCTTTGGAATTTCATTGCTATCAAACAGGGCCTAAAGGTTGATGAATTACCCATTTCAACATCTTAGGTGGCCTCTATTGGTTCGTAGGATTTAAACCAGTTCCTAATATATGTGTTTCGTTGCACCATTGTCTGCCCACCACCCCTCGCTAGCAACAACAATGTTTAATTCAGTAATTATGGCCACCAAAGCTTCATCACATGATTAGCTTGGGTGTAGGTTCTTTCTTATGGAATTTGCCCGTGCAAAATGCTCAAGTTTTCTACACACATAGCAGTTAGGTTTCGAGTATCATTCCTTTTCTGGTAATCCTTAAGATATTTTTATTCTTCAATGATTTTATTTTTACTTTCAAATGGTTTGATTTGATTTTTTATGCTTTGGCACAGAGGAAACCTACAACATGTACTTTCGAAGTGTGGAGATTGTATTCCTTCTTGTCATGAAGTCTTTCTTCATCTTCGATCTGAAGTCCCACAATCAAATTTTCCATAGAAAAAAGTTGCCGATAATTTTCAATGATTGCGGCTACTTGAAATTGTTGCCATTTGGGTCATCCGGTTGTTCAGACAAAATAGGCAACTTTGAGGGTGGTTAAGAAGAAAAATATCTTTTGTTGCTACCACTTGAAATTGTTGCCATCAAACAGTAACGATATAATGGGATGATCGTCTTAAAATTGTTATCGCAAGATAATAATTTATGTGGGAAAATAGAATTTATACCTCCGCTGTATCCAAAATAAAGTGTATAAACTGATCTGACTATTGTGATTTTGTGTGGTGGCCTCTTGCATAGTGATGGTTATCAAAGATGATGTTTGGTAATTGCTTTTAGAGAGCAGTTTGGGAGCTAGTGCTATAGGAGTTATTGTTTGGTAAAACAACTTTGACATATAAGATTTTAGCTTAATTAATGACTAAAATGTCCGTAAGCAATTTAAAAGACTTGTATAAGTTATACTTTAAAATAGTGATTTATGATAAGAACGGAGGGGAAATGGGTCCAGAGCCTAAGAGGGCTGCATCCGAGTGCCTATAGTCACCAAATCGGGGTTTGGCGAGGTGAAAATTTGGAAAAAGTCGGCAAATTTGAAAAGTTCAAGGAAATATTCAGAGGAATAATCAGTGAGAAAAATTAAAATAAAAAATTTTAAATTATAAAAACACATTAAAAAAAATTAGTAGGTCACTTTTTTTTTTTTAAATTCGGGAATTATTCAGGAATAATTCCTGAATTTTTGTGATTAGAGGATTTTTTGATACATTCGCAAATAGTTCGGAAGACCTTAAATTTGCAAATTATTCACAATTTTTTAAAAAATCGGCCATTTTTTGTGACTATGAGTGCCTGAATCACATGCCATGTGGCATGATCGACCCAAAACACTACCCATTTTATGTGGATCAGCCATTTGGCGAGTGATTAAAAAAATTATATTTTTGGACCTTTTTTGGCCATTTTTTGATGGATCAAAGCTAAGGTGATGCCCCAAAAACTTGATGCACTGATCTTCTGTACCTGTGACAATTTTTTTGACGGTCGATATGTATTGAATCATGCCCAAATTTTTTATATGACACCTAATCAATATTAACCAAGTTGCCGTGGTACCCGATCCTTATAACGGATGCCACGTAGAAAGGATAAAAAAATCAGATTTCGTTTCGGTTTCGGTGTGGACCGAAACTAAAATTTTGAACCGAAATTTTGGCCGAAATCTTCCCCATCATAAAAAAAATGAAAATTTTGAGATTTTGTTTCGGTGGGGACCGATACATTTCGGTCGAAATTTTGAACCATGTCACGTAGTGCCAACTAGTCTAAGTGCAAAATAAATAAGGAGCCAACATGTTATAGCAGCCTCGGTTAAATACAAAATACATGCAATCAGTAAGAAAATGTAGGGAGATTAAACTGCAAAATGCACCAAATCTCCAAGTTGGAAAACATCCAGAACAAATAATTTTCAGGAGTCAAACAATAGGACTAGTAGTAGGGGTTCTATCTTCTATAGAAGCCAGATGGCTAATGCAATGGCTCCCTTCTGGTTTTGGAGGATAAGAGTGTGTTCTGTTGTCTAATTTGTCTGCCAGCCAATCTTTCAATACCCACTGGTTGGTTTTCAACTATCCTGGAGTTTCGATCTGGATCTTCTTGCATATCTGATTAAGGAATTCTTTGATTTAATGGAATGACAAACTGCTCTACAGAGACACTTGTATCCTGTGTGTCTTCCACTGATGATTTGGTTGCAAGGTGGAGAAAGGAATAGACCCTAAGATATCAAAGAATGTATTGCAATGAACTTTTTTAAACAAAAAACCAACTAAAGAGAAAAAACTATAGAATAGAACAAACATGAAAATGCATCTTCCGTGCCTACTTTTCACCTCAACTGCATAGAAAAATTTGGATTTCGTTTCGGTTTCGGGTTGGGCCCGAAAATTACCAAAAACTTTAGTTATCATTTCAGTTACGATGGGGACCAATATCTGGGAAATAAAATGAAAATATTTCAACATTTACATTTGATCCATCCCAAAGTATATAAAAACTGTTCAAAAATAAATGTAGAAGAGTAGAAAAATCCCATGTTGGTGCATGAATTTCACTTGAGACAAGCAAATATAAAAAAGTAAAGGCCAACTGGCTGCTAATAAATATATATATGCATGCAACATTTCTATCCTATAACGTTGAGGAGTATATAAAAGTAAAATTGCTTTTGTTGTGAGCATACATATCATTATATAAGGACATAGGAAACAGTAGTATAAGAACAAGGGAAATTCTGCTGGCAAGAGAAAAATATTAACTGAATTAGTTACCCACAAATTCACAAAGGTCAAATGTGACAGCCCGGGTTTTCCTTACCATGAAAACTCGCGCCGTCGGATCATACACACGAGATCCGAGCTACAATGACGTTATGGTATCCAAAACTCATGTCACTTCCTCACTAAATTGGTAAGTCTAATAACGGAAGCGAAGAAATCAAAGTAAATACAGCGGAAAATGTGTGTGCAAAGTTATAACATAATACAAAGGCAATTAGTTGTAAATCTAACTAGCCATATATGATCAGTCTATCCTATTCGTAGTCTCCTAATCAGGACTACACCATGCCAAAAAGAGCGTAAAATATTTACAGTCCATCGATGAAGGCTGACCTTCATCTACATAGTGCACCCAAAATATGAGTATTTAATTACAAAACAAATATTTTTACTGCTTCTCTCTCTCTCTGTTCTCAAAATTTCAAAAGAAAACTCCAAATAAAATTCCCTAACTCTAGGGAAAATGCTACTACGGATGCTCCTTCTCCTCCTCCTTAGCCGGGTTATAATCCGGGTCCGTTTCTTGCTCTTGATCCGGTTCACCTTCAGCATCTACAGCTGTGATGTATAGTCGGGAGTGAGCTTCATCCAAGCTCAATAGGGAAAATCACATTGCTAATTATATTCTTATCATAGCTAATTCAAGTTTCTTGATGCAGAAATAAAATACAATTTAAAAGAGCTCATGCTTATCTATAACGTACCAAATACAAATTAAATTCTGCAGATGCTATATTTCAAATATCAAATCATGCACAAGATACTTGATGTTAAAATGTTGCCAAAAGATAAAATCAAATGCATGTCCATGGTGAACGATTTGACGAGAAACAAAACATGAGCACATATACCGATGATAACTGAGGTTTAAACAAATTACAAATTGAAAATACAAGGCGTATCATTTCACATGGTGTTAGTATAAGTATCCCGTATTAGGGAACTAAGTAGTCCGTATTAGGTGCACAGGGCCGTGACCCCGAGGACTCCACCCCTCTCATGGAGATTCCACTCCCCTTACGACTAGCACACTCCGAGTACTTCACATGATAATGCATTTCGTATTAAAGAACTGAGTAGACCGTATTAGGAACACAGGGTCATGACCCTAGGGACTCCACTCCTCATTGCACATGTGCACACATAACACAAGAATACACGTCGAAGGTGTGTTAACACAAATCGAAGGTACGGACAGTACAAAGTTAAAGCGGATATCATGAGGTCAAGATGCAGTGTCATGTGTCATGTAAGACATGTATGCTGAATTTAAATCTTATATATGAGAAGTTCAATGGCATGTACATATAGGTGAATAAACAGTTTACTGAATTTACATCAATTGCTAAGAATAGTATTTATGAAATAATTGCACCATAAACTTGAACTCGAAAATCATATAAGTGGCAAGGTAGTTTTCCTACCTTAAGTCGCATCACACATGCTTATTGGTTCTATGCACTCTTTTCTAGATGCTCTTCTTCGTGTTTCCTCACCTAAATTCACGAGGCTAGACGCATCTCTTAGCCACAGGTATTCACTACATAACTCTACGTATAACACGGAGTGTGTGTGTCAAGTTTTAACAAAGGAGACAACAAAGTCCAAAACATGCCATTACGCTCGAGCGTGGGTATCTTATGCTCGAGCGGATTCCAGTGGAACCTTGAAGTGTATGGTCGAGCGTATTTCACCTGAGAAAATTTGGCCTGAAATTCACACTCGAGCGTACGCATCAGATGGTTTTATGCTCGAGCGGTCGACTCACGCTTGAGCGTAGACTCACTGTAAATTCTCACTTCACACTCGAGCGGACTGAACCCGAAAGTTTTGGCCTCGAAAGTACGCTCAAGCGCAAGCTCCAAATGTCTTCACGCTCGAGCGGGCTCAGTACGCTCAAGCATAAACCCAGTTCAATTTTCCAATACACGCTCGAGAGTGTTTGACCCGAGCCAAAATAGCCTACGAATCACGCTTGAGCGTAGGCTTCAAATGACTTCACGCTTGAGCGAACTCAGTATGCTCAAGTGTAAACCCAGTTCACTTCTTCACTACACGCTCGAGCGTGTTTGACCTGAGCCAAAATGGCCTACGGATCACGCTCGAGCATAGGCTCCAGATGGCTTTATGCTCGAGCGATTCTTTGTACGCTCGAGCGTAAACCTAAAAATCTGTATGTTCATCGTCTTGGTGCCTCTGCTCGAGATAACTCCTATGGCTTCTCGAGTGGTCCAAACAACACATTATTCCTTTAATATGCTTAAATCTACGCATCACATGCTCACGTTCATTAGATTTGGGATATGCCCCTTTTTCCCCAATTTGAGTCACATGCAATGGTTCCATCCATCGAACCCAATGCGTATCGGTTATGGCGACTTTCACGCGTTCGATCGATGAAAACCATGCATGCGGCATCATCGATTATCCCTTAATAATCGAAACCATTTACTAAAATGTAACGCATGCGCGGTGTGAGTTTACCTGTAGTTAATTCTTTCGCAAGCGACTCTACGCACAGTGCTGTCGTCGAACTCGCTCCGTCGCAACGCTGATTCGACGATCCGGTCGATGCTCTTGGTTGATTGAACAGCCGTGAGGCTTATGGTTTCCCCAAGAAGGAGGGTCTTCTCTTTGAAGTAGAGAGGACACAAGGCAACTCTAGGGGCTAGGTTCTCTCAAGAGAAGCTCAAATGGACACCCCCAAGCTCTGGAACAGCCGGTGACCACTCTCCCTCCCTCCCTCGGTTTCTCCTTCGGCAGCCGACTTCTCAGAAATGCAAATGATTTTGCATGCTTACGTGAAGGGACATATATAATGGTCTGGGATTCGGTGTGTGGATCTAACACACCACCAAGGTATATAAGTCATCCCTTGGTTTCTAACCAATGGGCCTAGGTACTCGGTACCAAGTGGGTTCTAACCCCCCTAGTTCCTAACGGGTCTTAGCTGCTTATGGGTCTCAGATGTGTTAAGAGTGGCGCTGTCTACTAGCGATATGGCTCTCAAATGGCTCAAAAGGTTATAAACTCCTAATAAGTCCCAAATGGGTCATGGTTCTAATGGTTCATGGGCTTTGGGCCCGATTGGACTGCAACCATAGAGTGCACATGAGAGCTTGGGTCCAATGAGGTCTAATTCACCCAGTCCACACATGGGCTTGGGTTCAACCATAGCAATACTACCTGTGGGCTCACTATTGGGTCTAAGTGGCCTGTGGCTTATGGTTACTAAGGATCCAAGATGGCAAGTCCCCATATGGGCCCTTCCTATTCGAAGTCCAAATGGCACATGGCCCGTACCTAACTCGTGCACAGACACGGGGTGTCACATCCTCCCCTCCTTATGGGAATTTTTGTCCTAAAAAATTGAGGGAAGAAATCAGTGAGTGTAACAACCATTAAAAGTTATTGACAAGTGACGTTTAGTTTTTCGAAGACAATGGGGTTTTGAAGCATTGCAAAGGTATACGAAATGTGGCTAAGTTACATTTGCACAGTTATTGAACTGACTAAAGCATTACAATGGCATACAAAATGTGGCTAAGTTAGAATTTGCACAGTTGTTAAACTAACTATAGCATTGCAAAGGTATACAAAATGCGGCTAAATTAAAATTTGGCAGTGTTTTCGAACTAAAGCATTGTAAAATTTGGTGATGAAGAATATTGAGGGTGTCTGACTATCCCTTAGCTTCTATCAACATCATGTATCGTGAAGTATAGTCATTTAAGTAGCAACACATGCTATTATTATTTAACAGTCCATAATGGTACTCTAGCACATCTTATTCTAAGCGAGCATGATGAATGGCTAGGACAGCTAACTAAATCGAATTCTACATGAAATTTTAATCTCACCAGAGGTTTCAGCTGGCTGCTTCCCGGGGCATCGTGCTCCTGCATCAGAGGGACCAGCTGTCGTTCCATCCTCCCTTCGAGCAAACCTCGAGGTGTACTCAGACACAAATGGCCTTGCATGGGCTAAATATGGTGTAGAGGTTGTGGGGTAAGCATGCTCCATCAGACGCGTGATGATTTCCTCGTGGTAGTCAAGCCGTTGATGAAGTATATGGTTATCCTCACGTAGGGCGGACAACTGAGCATGGTTCTGGAGTTGGAGGTGCACTAAAATTTTCATTTGACGGTTGAACTCAGAGAGTGTTAGAACATCGCCTACCGGTCCTAGAGGTGGCTAAGGCGGGGCCTGTTGAGCACCCTCGGCTGGTTGTTGGCGGCGAAGGAGTCGGTTCTTGGCGTTACTGCGCAAGGTTTTCAGAGTGCGATTCCATTCTTTTAACGTCCACTTGCGAACGTTATCAGAGTGTTTCTCTTCATTTGGCAAAATTTTATAAGGTTTGTCACATTCAGTATCCTCATGGTTTTCTAGCATTCGAGAGATGAGGCAGGCATAGGGAATGTACGGTAAGGGCGTTTTGGGAGTTGTGCTAAGCATGTGATCATGGGCATATATGATGCCTCCAAAGATCAGTTTTGGTGCGTTAAACCAACGGTCACCGTGTGCACAGTATAGGGCTTAAAGCAGGGGTCCTCGTCTTTCTTGGTCATGTTGAACAGGGTAAAGATTCTTCCGAAAAATGTCATCTAAAGGCCGCATTCCGGGTGGCAGTTGTGCCCTACGGATGGCTCCATTTACAACA
Source organism: Chloranthus sessilifolius (assembly GCA_021018995.1). Lineage (NCBI taxonomy): Eukaryota > Viridiplantae > Streptophyta > Magnoliopsida > Chloranthales > Chloranthaceae > Chloranthus > Chloranthus sessilifolius. The sequence continues at coordinate 25,383,111 of CM037595.1, forward strand.
AGGCCGTCAGCGGCCATTTCAGTGGCAATGGTGACAATGAGTACCTCCTTGAGGTGTGGCTGGTATAGTCCTAAGCTTTGGCGAAAATCTTGGGGAGCATTTGTAGCTTCGACAATGTGGAGGACGTCGAAATGGAAGGTTCGGTCATTCATGTTTGTGGTAAATTTATCGACGTGCTCACTGGTGCCAACTTCCAGGTTTTGGTAAAATAAATGGACCAACTACGGATAATAGTGCGTGTGGAGTGGTTGAAGGAAAAATTCAAGTTTTGCCCGATGGATATAATTCATTGCCCAGGCAGTGGTGTCATTGTCCATGAAAAGGTCGGGACAGAAGGACCATTTGGGTATAATGGGTTTTTTGGCCCACCATTTGGCAGGTCGCTCAAGGCCGGGCTCAGGGGCTGCAGGCGGAATAGTTTTTTATTTTTTTGAAGAGGGTGGCTTGGAGGTAGAAGACTTTGAGGGTTTTGACACTATGAGCTTCTTAGAAGCCATGGCTAAGTGGAAACGGAAGAAAATTAGAGCTTTAATCAAAAAGGAGGGTTTTAAAGAGAGTTACCGTGAAAAGGAACATGCACAAGAGCCCATAGGTCAAAATCCAAAGGAATCCCACGAAAAAGCATCGCGCTGGTGTGAATCCGAGGAAATTAGGGCTTCGAGAAAGGAGGAGAGGAAGAAGACGAGCGAAATGAGTGTTTAAACATTGCAGGAATGAGCATTGGGGCTTCCACCCCAATTTATAGGTCTGAGGTACGCTCGAGCGGTGCCCAATGTACGCTCGAGCGTAACGTAAGTGAACGCTCAAGCGTAATATGCAAGCTCGAGCGGATAGGGCATACACACATGGTGCAGCTCGAGTTAGGCATTCGGGGAGTTGATCAATCATCGCAGTCTATTTTACCTGTATGTTGTTTCCTGTTATGGGGAAAATTTTAAAATTTTAGTTTCAGTAATATTTGGTCAACCATTGTGCTAAATTGGGTATTTCAACACCAAAGTGGTGACACATGGGTATAATGGTTCGTGGCTTTTCGCGCACTCATAAATCGCAATCAGTCGCCTATGATTTACTATCAAACTATTGTATCTCTTGCTAAATTTTACAGTAGGACATATATAAAATTCATAGTCATTATAAGTCATAGAATTTCATATATTTATGGATAAAATCTAAACAGACTACATTGACTTAAGAAAACTTACGAATGGTGACGAACTCTCTTATACAAAAAAGTCTGGATATTGATCTCGGATTGCCGCTTCACACTCCCACATTGCCTCGGTAGGAGAGTGATTTCGCCATTGAACCAAAACCAGTGGAATTTTCTTGGTTCTTAATACTTGCTCTTTGCAGTCCAACACTTGAATTGGTTCCTCCACCAACATGAGATCACCTTGTACTTCGATGGGTTGGTGGTCCAGAATGTGTGTCTCATCTTTCACATATTTCCTGAGCATTGATACGTGAAAGGCGGGATGGATGGCTGATAATTGCAGCGGTAAGGCAACACGGTAAGCTACCTCGTCGACCCAACCCAACACTTTAAAGGGTCCAATAAATCAAGGGTTGAGCTTTCCCCGCTTTCCGAACCGCATGATGCCCTTGGTCGGCTAGATCTTCACAAACACATGGTCTCCCACCTAATAAGAAATATCCCAGTTAGTCTTCTATGAGTCGTATAAGAACTTGATACAACAATTGTACGCACGATTTTACCTGAAAATCCTTAGTCGTTCTCTTAAGATCCGCATAGCTCTTTTGACGGCTTTGGGCTACCCTCAGTCGTTCACAGATAAGACAGATGGTTTCATTGGTGCTCTCGATGAGTTGCGGAGCCAACAGTACACGTTCACCAATCTCCTCCCAGTTGAGTGGTGACTTACATCGGCAGCCATATAATGCTTCAAAAGGTGCCATGCCGATACTTGATTTGTAGCTATTGTTGTATGCAAATTAGATTAAGGGCAAGTGACCATCCCAAGATCCCTGAAAGTCCAACATACAAGCTTGGAGCATATCTTTAATAATTTGGTTCACTCTTTCCGTTTGCCTGTCTGTTTGAGGATGGAACGCTGAGCTGAATTCTAAATTAGATCCCATCCCTTCCTGAAAACGTTGCCAAAATTTTGACATATAAAGGGGATCCCGATCTGACACTATGCTGGAAGGTATCCCATGTAATCGGACTATTTCATTCAGATATATCTCGGCAAGCTTGTCGGCTGTATACTTTGTGCTATATGGCAAAAAGTGAGCCTATTTAGTTAGCCGGTCAACGATTACCCAGATTTCATTGTAACCCTTTTGTGTCCTTGGTAGCCCAAGTATGAAATCTATTGAAATGTCTTCCCATTTCCACTCGGGAATGGGTAATGGCTGAAGTGGCCGACGAGATGTCTATGGTCTGCTTTTATTTGCTGGCATACAAGGCACTTTGCTACAAATTTTGCGACATCACGTTTCATTCCTTTCCATCAGAAATTTTTCTTTAAGTCGTGGTACATTTTAGTGCTGCCTAGGTGAATAGCATACAACGAACTATGGGCCTCCTCTAGTTTCTCTTTCCTCAACTCTACATCAGTTGACACAAACAAACAATCTTTATATCATAGGGAATCGTTGACCGAAAATTTTGATTTGTTCCCCTCTCGTATTTGTTGCTTAATGGTGTTGAACTCTGGGCCCTTGTGTTGATTTTCTTTGATCCTTTTGAAGAGGATCGACTGGATCTTGATGTTTGCTAAAATTGCCCCGGTCTCCTTCATCTCAAACTGGATGTTGGCCATTGCTAGCTTCTCGAGGAGTTTCCACCTATGCACTCTTGCTGCAAGGTGTGATAGGCGTGCTGATGATTTTTGGCTAAGTGCATCAGCCACAACATTTGCTTTCCTCGGGTGGTATTGTATGGTACAGTCGTAATCTTTCAAAATTTTCATCCACCTCCTCTGCCTGAAATTCAGGTACTTTTGCGTGAATATGTACTTGAGGCTCTTGTGGTCGGTAAAAATTTGAAATGTTTCGTTGTAGAGGTAGTGCCTCCAAATTTTCAAGGCGAAGATCACTGCTGCGAGCTCAAGGTCGTGAGTGGGGTAGTTCTTCTCATGGTCTTTCAGTTGCCTTGACCCAAAGCTACCACTCTCTCATGTTGGTTCAACACGTAGCCTACTCCAGTGTGAAATGCATCAGTAAAGACCAAAAATCCCCCAGTGCCTGTCGGTATGATAAGCACTGGTGCAGAGGTCAATCGGTTCTTGAGCTCTTGGAAGCTCTTCTCACACCTGTCGGTCCACTCAAACTTAGTATTTTTCTTGGTAAGTTGTGTGATTGGTCCTAAAATCTTCAAGAATCCCGCTATAAATCTGCGATAATAGTCGGCGAGTCCAAGGAAGCTACGAATTTTGGTGACAGTTTTAGGTCGTTCCCATTTCACTATGGCTTCAATCTTAGAAGGGTGAACTATTACACCTGCTTCTGAGATGATATGCCATAGAAAGCTCACCTACTTTAACCAGAACTCACATTTATTGGCCTTGGCGTATAACTGATGATCTCGGAGTGTTTGAAGTGCCAATTGCAGGTGTTGTTCATGGTCTTCCCTTGACTTAGAATAGATGAGTATGTCATCAATGAAAACAACCACGAACTGATCCAAATGAGCCTTGAATACTCGACTCATTAGGTCCATGAAGGATGTCGTTGCATTGGTTAGCCTAAATGGCATCACGAGGAACTCGTAATGGCCATATCGTGTGCAAAAAGCTGTTTTGGGAACGTCCTCGGCTCGTACCTTCATTTGGTGATAACCGGACCGTAAGTCGATTTTAGAAAAAAAATTTGCTACCTGCAACTGATCGAAGAGGTCGTCCATCCTAGGGAGCGGATACTGGTTCTTTATGGTCATCTTGTTTAATTGTCGGTAGTCTATGCACAGTCGCAAGGATCCATCTTTCTGACAAATAACACTGGTGCTCCCCATGGAGACATGCTTGGTCGAATGAAGCCCTTGTCCAACAGTTCTTGCAACTGTTCCTTTAACTCTTTCAGCTCAGCAGGTGCCATTCGGTATGGGGCCTTAGATATCGGTTCCATGCTGGGCGCTAAGTCAATTGTGAACTCACGTCAATGAATTTACAGGTAACATGGACATTGGCTATTTCCACCTCCTCTTCCTTGTGTCTTGAACAAAGATAAGGTATCCCATACATCCTTGTAAATCATCCGTTCGGCTCGAATTGCGGACACAAAGGGCACTACCATGGGTTGAATGCCGGGGGCTTTAAATGGTGTCTCCTTCTTGGGGTAAAGAGTGACTAATTTCTCCCGGTAATCAATTTTATCTCGGAGCTTGGTCAACCAATTCATGCCAAGGATGGCGTCAAATTCTTGCATTTCGAGCAAGATGAAATCAGTCGTAGTTTGATGATATTCCATAACTACAATTACGGATCGGCACACTATATCAGAACACTTAGAACTGCCCGTTGGCGTAGTAACGGCCAAGACAAAATCCAGCAGTTCCAGTGAGTACTCGATTTCTCTTGCCATAGCTAGTGTAATAAATGAGTGTGTAGACCCCGGGTCTATTAACACACATGCTAGATAGCCGCATATATCACAACTTTTACTAAGATGGACGTAACCTAGTTTCATGGCATTTATAATGGCATTAATAGCTTGGCAATTGGTTATAACAAGAGGCATAGCGACTACAAAAAAAAAATTCCTATTTATGCACCTTCTTCATCTAAAATACAATTTAAGCCAACAATTTAAGGGAAATCATACCACGAATGATGTCATTATTGGTATGTGTGTCATGTGCCGAGGATGCATATGCTCGTCCTTGAACGGTGGGTCGAGTAAATCCCACGTTTGGTGCAGCTCCCTTCATTTGTGGGCAATCCCGAATGCGGTGTCCCAGTTGGCCACACTTAAAACAACCTCCGGTATTCTTTCGACATACCTCCATCTTGTACGGCTTTTCGCAGTTTACACATGTGAACGATGGTGCGAAAGAAGCCACATGCGATGCCATTGACGGTGCTCTTGTGAAATTTAAGGTTGTCAGACCAGATGTAGAAAAAGGCCTCGGTGGCCTTGGAGGTAGAGGTGGCAAACTGGCGAGACTAAAAGGCTTAGTGGACGCCGCAGGGGCTGGTGATGTTAGTGGGGGCATCAAGTATCTTGGTCTTTTGTTGGCCTGATTAGTACTAAATGTTTGATATTGCGCTCTCCTATTCCTTGCTTGTTCATCTCTCGTTTGATGTGACTCTTCCTCTACTTCACGTTCTGCGATCAGAGCTAATGTCACGATTCTCTCGTACGTGGTCACCTCAAATAGGGATATCCTCCCCTTGATGGCTTGTTTGAGACCATGCTCAAACTTCTGCGTCTTCATCAATTCGGTGGCAATAAGGGCCGGTGCAAATCGGGATGAGCGAGTAAACTCAGTCTCATATTCTTGAACGCTCATTTTCCCTTGCACTAGGTTTGCAAATTGGATCTCCATTAGGCATATCTCCGTGGTTGGGAAGTATTTCCGATAGAATACGTCAATAAATTCGGCCCAAGTCCACGGTGTTTCCGGTGCCCTTGTTCTTTCTACGGACTTCCACCATGGGTCCACTTCCCCTTCTAGTTGGAACGAGGCCCAACTGACCTTTTCTTCTTCCGTACAACAAACTATCTGCAATACCTTCTCCACCTGGTTCATCCATTTCTCGGCCTCCATTGGGTCTGCTTGCGCGTAAAAACTTGGAGGTCTTAACCTCCTAAACTCGAAAAATCCTAATGGTTGGCACCTTTCTGTAAGCAGTGTCAATGCGTTAGCAACATTCTTCAATAGCTACTGGTTGGTGTCAGCATTCCTCTCGGCTTTGGGAACATTCTCAAAATTGTTATCCACTTGAGAGGCATTATTGTTGTTGCCAAGCGGGTTGTTGTTTGGCTCTGTGATGAAGCCTTGCTCATTGTTCTCACCTCCGGCATTGGCTAATCTTGGTCTTCTTCTGCGTGGAGGGATGTTGACCTGCAATGGTCACATGAACAAGATGTCAGGTTCACATTTTTCAGCTCTAGGAGCCTAATCCTAATGTCATATAGACTCTAACACTATTGCTCCTACTATATCATAGCTCCGCAAGTAAAACTTTAGCATCCTGGGCATTCAGTCTTGCCTTTGGGTCCCCAAAGGACCTAAAGCTTGCGCTTTGATACCTCCTGTGACAGCCCGGGTTTCCCTTACCATAAAAACCTGCACTGTCGGATAATACACACGAGATCTGAGCTACAATGACGTTATGGTAACCAAAATTCACGTCACTTCGTCACTAAATTGGTAAGTTTAATAGCAGAAATGAAGAAATCAAAGTAAACACAACAGAAAATGTGCGTGCAAAGCTATAACATAATACAAAGGCAATCAGTTGTAAATCTAACTAGCCATATATGATTAGTCTATCCTATTCGTAGTCCCCTGATCAGGACTACACCATGCCAAAAAGAGCGTAAAATATTTACAGTCCACCAATGAAGGCTGACCTTCATCTAAACAACGGACCCAAAATATGAGTATTTAATTACAAAATAAATATTTTTATCATTTCTGTCTCTCTATTCTCAAAATTTCAAAAGAAAACCCCAAACAAAATTCCCTAACTCTAGGGAAAATGATGCTCCAGATGCTCCTCCTCCTCCTTAGTCGGGTTATAATCCGAGTCCGCTTCTTGCTCTGGATTCGGTTCACCTTCATCACCTGCAGCTATGGTGTATAGTCGGGAGTGAGCTTCATCTAAGCTCAATAGGGAAAATCACATTGCTAAGTACATTTTTATCATAGCTAATTCAAGTTTCTTGATGCAGAAATAAAATACAATTTAAAAGAGCACATGCTTATCTATAACGTACCAAATACAAATTAAATTCTACAGATCCTATATTTCAAATAACAAATCGTGCACAAGATACTTGAAGTTAACATGTTGCCAAAAGATAAAATCAAATGCATGTCCATGGTGAACGATTTGACGAGAAATGAAACATGAGTACATATACCAACGATAACTGGGGTTTGAACAAATTACACATCGAAAATACAAGGCGTTAATCATATCACATGGTGTTAGTGTAAGTATCCCGTATTAGGGAATTGAGCAGTCTGCATTAGGTGCATAGGGCCGTGACCCCGGGGACTCCACCCCTCTCATGGAGACTCATAGCACTTCAGAGCACTTCACATGGCAATGCATCTCATATTAGAGAACTAAGTAGACCATATTAGGAACACAGGGCCGTGACCTCGGGGACTCCACCCCTCTCATAGAGACTCCACTCCTCATTGCAAATGTGCACACATAACACACGAATACACGTCGAAGGTGTGTTAACACAAATCGAAGGTACAGACAGTACAAAGTTAAAGCGGATATCATGAGGTCAAGATGCAGTGTCATGTGTCATGTAAGACGTATGCTGAATTTAAATCTTATATGCGAGAAGTTCATAGGCATGTACATATAGGTGGATAAACAGTTTACTAAATTTACATCATTTGCTAAGAATACTATTTATGAAATAATTGCACTATAAACTTGAACTCGAAAATCATATAGGTGGCAAGGCAGTTTCCCTACCTTAAGTCGCGTCACACACGCTTGTTGGTTCTATGCACGCCTTTCTAGATGCTCTTCTTTGTAATTCCTCACCTAAATTCACGAGGCCAGACGCATCTCTTAGCCACAGGTATTCACTACATAACTCTACGTATAATACGGAGTGTGAGTGTCAAGTTTTAGCATAAGAGATAACAAAGTCCAAAACACGCCATTACGCTCGAGCGTGGGTATCTTACGCTCAAGTGGATTCCAGTGGCACCTTGTAGTGTATGCTCATGCATATTTCACCCGAGCGGATTTGGCCTGAAATTCACGCTCGAGCATAGGTTTCAGATGGTTTTACACTCGAGCGGTCGACTCACGCTCGAGTGTAGACTCAATGTAAATTCTCACTTCACGCTCGAGCTGACTGGACACGAAAGTTTTGGCCTGGAAAGTACGCTCAAGCGCAAGCTCCAGATGTCTTCACGCTCGAGCGAGCTCAGTAGTTCAATTTTTCAATACACGCTTGAGTGTGTTTGACTCGAGCCAAAATGGCCTACGAATCACGCTCGAGCGTAGGCTTCAGATGACTTCACGCTTGAGCGGACTTAGTACGCTTGAGCGTAAACCCGGTTCACTTCTTCACTACACGCTCGAGCGTGTTTGACCTGAGCCAAAATGGCCTACGGATCATGCTCGAGCATAGGCTCCAGATGGCTTTACGCTCCAGCGGTTCTTTGTATGCTTAAGCGTAAACCCAAAAATTTGTATCTTCATCGTCTTGGTGCCTCTGCTCGAGATAGCTCCTATGGCTTCTCGAGTGGTCCAAACAACACATTATACACAACATACTTTAACCATCTCTCCTTTGTGAGGTTTTCTTCCTAATATATTCCTTTAATACGCTTAAATCTACGCATCACATGCTCATATTCATTAGATTCGGGATACGCCCCTTTTTCCCCAATTTGAGTCACATGCAACAGTTCCATCCATCGAACCCAACATGTATCATCTCTGGCGACTTTCACGCGTTCAATCGATGAAAATCGTGCATGCGGCATCGTCGATTATCCCTTAATAACGAAACCATTTGCAAAAAAGTAACGCATGCACGGTGTGGGTTTACCTGTAGTTAGTTCTTTCGCACGTGACTCTACGCACAATGCTGACGTAATTTGCTCCGTCGTGGCGCTGATTCGACGATCCGGTCGATGCTCTTGATTGATTGAACAGTCGTGAGGCTTATGGTTTCCCCAAGAAGAAGGAGGGTCTTCTCTTTGAAGTAGAGAGGACACAAGGCAACTCTAGGGGCTGGGTTCTCTCAAGAGAAGCTCAAATGGACACCCCCAAGCTCTGGAACAGTCGCTGACCACTCTCCCTTCCTCCCTCGATTTCTCCTTCGGTAGCCAACTTCTCAGAAATGCAAATGATTTTGCATGCTTACGTGAAGGGACATATATAAGGGGCTGGGATTCGGTGTATGGCTCTAACACACCACCAAGGTATATAAGTTATCCCTTGGTTTCTAACCAATGGGCCTAGGTACCCGGTTCCAAGTGGGTTCTAACCCCTCTAGTTCCTAACGGGTCCTAGCTGCCTATGGGTCTCAGATGTGTTAAGAGTGGCCTGGTCTACTAGTGATATGGCCCTCAAATGGCATAAAAGGTTTTAAACTCCTAATAAGCCCCAAATGGGTCATGGTTCTAATGGTTCATGTGCTTTGGGCTCGATTGGACTGCAGCCATAGAGTGCACATGTGACCTTGGGTCCAATGAGGTCTAATTCGCCTAGTCCACACATGGGCTTGGGTTCAACCATAGCAATACTACTTGTGGGCTCACTGTTGGGTCTATGTGGCGTGTGGCTTATGGTTACTAAGGATCCTAGAAGGCAAGTGCCCATATGGGCCCTTCCTATTTGAGGTCCAAATGGCACGTGGCCCAAACTTAACTTGTGCACAGACACGATGTGTCACATCAAATGTACTACTTTACAACGAAGTTCAACTTTTCCCGCAAGTGAGAAGCCTAGGATAGCTTCTTCGATAACTGAAAAGCAAAGAAATTCATTGATGAAATAAAGAGGTTGCAGTATTGGTGGAGGGCATATGGGGCCTCTATGTGTAGGGATTTTAAACCACGGAAACCGGGTAAGTGTTGGCCACTTGCCTTGTATTCAAAAAGAGGGTTAAAATCACACAATTAAAGGTTCTATTGGTTACACACACCAAGGCAAGCAGACACATAGACCTGCAAGTATTCAGGGCCTATTGTAGCAAGTTTTAAAGGGTAAATAAGGGTATGTCCACAAGGAAATGTGAGCTGAAAATTAAGCAAATCTCCAGATCTAAAGCAGATCTGGCACCCTACCTAATACTAAAATAGCAAAAGGAAGAGGAGAGGCTATGTCACTTTAAACTAAACTACAGAAACACAATTAAATGCTGAAATGGATTGGGATTAAATCCATAGTACAGATCTTGCAAGTGAGGGGAATATTTGGTGAAATTGCAAACAGAAAATGGAGAGAAGCAGCTTGGAGTTTGGTCTTGCTGCAATTGGGTTGAGCTGTCAGGGTTATAAAGGGTTTAGAGTGCATCAATCCCTCATCTGGCCGTAGGCACAGCTGCAGGGTAGAAGAATCTGATCTAGGCCAGAGATTTTGCTTGATCTTAAGGCTATAATCTGTCCACTTCAATGGTCATAGATCATTCAATAGATTCACTCCATTCTCATGCTTCCATCAGAACATTATAATCACTACAAATGTTGTAACTGCTAGGCCACAGACACAAGAAATTGCAGGAACATCAGATCTAGGGAGATCAAATGGTATCCAAGAGGTCTACCAGTTAAGTGGGTGAGCTATTCCCATCTACACAAAGCCGATCGAGCACCAAATGAAACTAGATGAACTATGGATCTAATTACAACAATTAAACCAGCATTGCATTGAAATAAACTCACTATATAATGAAATGCCCTGAGATTTGTAGTCTGTGCATCATCTAACCCTTAATACACTCTCAACTCTCCCCAATTACAGATCCAACCTCACTCCTTGTTGCTCCGAAGAAATTAGCCAACCATAGTTGGGCAAAAAGGAAGAATAGAGAATTTTGATGCAAGCTTTGATCTCGAGAATTGATCCCCCTTTTATGGCGGCTTTCCCTTCTTTTATAGCTCTCCTCCTTTGCCTCAGATCCATTTTTCCAAGCAATTACAGCTTCTAGAATAATTCTGTTATTCCCTCTTTTATTCCCTTTCTAGAAGGCTCTTTTAAATAGTTAGAGTTGGGGGAGAGCACGTGGGTCGGTTAGGGTTTCCCAGGGCACTTCTAGAGACTTCGTGCCGATCACCAGAGTGCCTCAAATTGTGTGTAGCAGGTTACCAACTTATAGCGTGTGCACAACAACTTTTCTGAGAAGTCCTTCAGTCGATTTCAATAGGTTCCTGAGGCTTTCGGCAGGTTCCAAACAAGCCTTCTATTTCTTTCGCTAGGATTCAGGATCCTTTCGATAGGTTCCGATAGGTTGGGCTGAGAATAAAGCCTCAGCATCCGTAGCCTTCATCTGGTGTGTTCAATAGGTTGGGGGCTCCTTTCGATAAGATGATCTCTGCACACTACATTTCGATAGGGTTTGCTTCTAGCTCTTGTCGATAGGTTCTAAACTTTTCAATAGGTTCTCGATAGGTGTCCTCAGCGTGACAGGTTTTAGAATCTTATCGACAAATTGTCTTCAAGCTTAGGCAACCAGTCGATAGGATGCTCCCTTCTTGTTTTCAACTGCATGATAGGTTCTAGGATCCTATCGAATTCTCCCATCCTCACGACTTCTTCCTTTTTTCAGCCTTCAGGTCCTATCGACAGGTTCCAGTAACCTCTGGATAGGTTATTTTCAGCCTGTTTTCACTCCTTCAATACTATTTTGCTATTACTGCATGCTCTAAGTGGGCCACTGTTGGGTCTGAACTGTATTGAGAGATGGATTCCTGCACTATGACTGCTTTTTACTGCTATCTACAAGACATACTCAACAAGCATTTATTAGTCCACTCATAGGTCTATCAAAGCTCATATTAAGGGGTGAAAAGTGGTACTTTTCAGAGATTAACACACCCCCAAACCTAAGCTTTGCTAGTCCCTGAATAAAGGAAGAATAAAGAAAACTAAAAATGCCACTTTTGTAGGGAGTACAGATGCATTTAGCATATGCATTAAGCTTTTTAAACACTTTGGTGATCCTTAGTGGAGGAGTGTAGTCTCCTGAGGGTTTTCAGTGAAGGTACCCACAAACTTCTCCAATAAAATTAGTTAGTATTAGTGCAACATGCTAAAATAGAGTTTTAGTAAAATAAAATATATTCCACACCATGTGCATTCAATTCTAGAGGATTTTCAGTAGAAAAATCTTCAGTTTAAAACTTGAAATTCTATTGTAATTCTTTCATCATCAATCAGTTCATGACAAGGCCTTGTGTCTGAAAATTAATGCATAGCCCACCTTTGATTTAAGAATTCTATTTTGATAATGCCCCAAACAAATTAGATTTCAGACCCAAATCTTACCAGGGTTACTCACTCACAACAAAAGTAGAAGGGTGCATCATTTCTCACACAACTCAAGAACAGTTACAGCCCTCAAATAGGACTGTAAGCATGAGCATAAGCATTGCTCCAACTCCTGAAATTTTCTAACTCTTCTCACCATAGATCAAGCAAATCCTCATCTCCACATGACAGCTCAATCCCTTTCAGATCAGTAAGGTCTTTTTATTGGATTGTAATGTGGCTTATGGGTGAAATTTGTAAAAGAATAAAGGGGTAAAAAGGATTGAGAAATCAGTAAAGGTAAGGAGGTGGTCTAGACAACACCTTCTTCATTTCAGCACAATTCCATCTACTTCTTGAACTTTCAGATTTGAAGTGATCAGTTTCTAATCCTCATTTCAATCTTTCAATGAAATGACTTCTCTTTCTCATTCTTTTTCTTTGATTTTCTGTTTTTCCTTTTCTTTTTGTATGTTTTTTTCTTTTTGTTTTATGGGTTGGAATGCCACCACTATACATCACACTTGCCTTCAAATAATCCTCTTCTTCTTTTTACCAAATTGTCAAACCTTGCTCCTTTAACCTTACTTCTCCTTCTATTTCCTGATTTCTCAGATTGAGGGTGAACTGAAACAGGTCAAAAGGTTTTGGGTTCAAATTTTTCTGGTTTTCATCAAAGAAGACTGGGATATTTAGGGCTCAAAAGGTGTGTATCAAGGGTAGTTCAAAGGTGGAACATTTTAAGGTCAAATTGTCCAAGGGATGGCCTTACTTCATGTCTTCAATGTTATGAATGCTATCAAGTTATTTTAATTTGGATTTGCCTAACTTTTAGTGATTAAAACTAGATCCAATCAGTCCTTAGAGCAGAAAAATTGCCAAGACACTCTTCAAAGAAAATTTTTCAAGCCCAAATCTCACTGGGTATGGCCTTCCATCAAATTTTTTGGGGTGTATCCTTATAGTTTTCTCTCATTTCAGGTTCACTAAACATCAATTTTTGAAAATTCTTGACATTTGCTTCATGAAAAATGCCAAACTACAACTCATTTCAGTTTTAAAAAGCTTTTAATTTCCTCTTTTTTTTAAAAAAAATCAGGTGGGAAATCACTTTATTTTCAAAAACTTTTTCAACATTGTTGCACTAGCATAACTCATTTCATTGGCACACCTGTCATACCCCCAAACCTAAATTAAACAGTGTCCTCACTGTGAGAGAGCATGGTAGCAATGAACAGGGTATATAAAGAATAGATGTAAGAAGAAGCGCAAAGAAAGACATAAAATAGAAAAGAAATTACTATTAACATCTAAAATATGTACATGATCCAAAGCAGGAAGAGAAAACAAACAATCCTAAATTATATTTATTTACAAGTATCATCAGACCAATCATACAAATCTGCCAAAATTTTCAAATCATCCTTGGATAAAGGAGCTTTTCTTTTAGGTGGGGACTTCTTGGTGGACTGCTTGGGGGCCTCCTCAGAATGGGCAGCAGATTTCTTATCTTTCTTGGTAGAAGCAGCAAGAGAATCAGAATTGAAATCAGATGGGAAGAGGGTAGTAGGATCAAGGCCAAGGGCAGCAGCAGCTTGCCTTCTTTCCTCCTTGGAGAGTAGAGTGGAGGAGGTGGTATGTGGGGGCTTAGTTGGGGCTACCTCTTCAAACTGGGTAGCAGGCTCGTTCCCTTTCCGGCGAGCAGAAGCAGAGGAAACAGATCTCTTTGCAGTAACTTTCCTCTTTGTATAAGTTCTCTTAGGTTTTGGTGGGTAGGTTGAACAGGAGGAGGATCTTGGGCTGGAGGAGGGGGAACATCTACAGGGGGGGTAGGAGTAGGTTGAGTAGAAGAAGGTGGACAGGGATGGGTGGAGGTAGGATTGTCAGGAGGAGCTGAAGCAAGAGGAGCTGGTTGATATGGTTGAGAATCATCAAGGCAATTTGTCTTTCCAGAAGTTTGATTTTTTTCGTAGCATGGAGCTGGTTGGTCTCAGAGAGTTCTTGGGTAGCCTTAATGATGTCCTTGGCATTGGCTAGTTTCTTCTGGAGATTGTCAGCATTCTTCTTCTCAAACTCGGCAATGCGAGTCTGAGCATCAGCAATTAGTTTTACAGACTCATAACGAGTCAGGATTTCCTTCCAACCTGAGAGATATCTCGGAGCTAAATTCTCTACTCCAATTCCATGAGAGCAATCCTCTCCTCATAGGAGACTTCCAGGGAAGCTCGGAGGGCAGCCATACCACTCAGGGCATCCCTACGGATGTAGGGGTTGTCCCTCATTGCATACAGCAGGGTGAGGTAAGGGGGTATGTAGATGTGGGACCTGAGGATAATGGGCAAGGAAGGGGGTGGAGAAAACCAGTTCCTCACATGGATTAGTTTGGGTGGAGGCATCTTTGAAAATAGGTGGAGGGAGAGTGGTAGGTTGGGTGGGAGGTGAGGAAGGAGTAAAAGATGGGGATGAGATAGGTATGGGGGAAAATGGAGTGGCTACCTCTTGAGACTGGGTAGCAGCTGTGGGAGGTGGGCTAAGGGTGAAGATGGAGGAGATAAATGGATAGGTGATTGGATAGGGGAAAGAGGGGAAGTGTGAGGGGGTTGAGGAACTGAAGAGGATGGAGTAAGGGTGGATTGAATGGATTGAAGGTAGGAGCTCATGATGGCTTTGTTGTTGGTGATGATGCCAATTGAGATTGAATGCACTGTAGTAGTGAGAGAATTTGAGTGAAGGAATTAGGCATGATGGGGTTGGAGGGGGCAGGTGTTTGAATGGGCTGGAAAGGGGAGGAGGGTGGATGGTTGAATTGAGGGGGAGTGGGATGTGGGGAGTCTAGGAGTGGGGTGTACTCATGCCCAACATCTTCCACAATGGATGTCATAAGGGCAGTGAACCCAATAGTGGTAAACTAGTCTAAGCCCGGGGTATTGATCAATTTTAAATAAACCCTTGCAAGTGTACAAGATCTGTTCTAGTAAGGCAAGAACAAGGGTGTCGAACCCACAGGGAAATCTGAAATTTTATTCAATTCTTCCTAGAGATTTAGAAAATATCCCCGAGGAAGTACCAAGGGGCAGATTTAATTTTTACCAAGAGTTAACACTTTTCTAATTGCAAGAAAGAAAATAAATTAATCTAAAAATTAGGTAATGAGAAATCTAAGAACAAAATTTAAAAACAAGATCAAGGAATTTGCTACCCCAGATTTATACCCTTTTCTATTTTTAAACCCACAATTTTATTAACATCAACACACCATCATTCTAAGAGAAACATGACTAGTAATTAAGCGTGATCATTAACCCGGCATACCCTATCTAAAAACAATGACTCAGCCTAATCGCGGTATGAATCATGTGAAAAGCATAGCGTATCTCATGGTATTTTAGATCAAAACACTAAAAACATGATCACTACACTTTGAGAAAAACGATTTGATGATGAAATTATCAAACTATGGCATTAAACATAAAATATAGGTACTTATCTGGGGATCGCATCCTCCTTGACCTACAGCCTTTAGCCTCTCATCCTTTGTGCAAGATCTTCAATTTCATTCAAAACCATTCCCAAAATAAAGAGCAAAGAAGGTGTAAAAGAAAAATATGCTCTAGGAAAATCTCAAACACAAATTTTTTATTACTCTCAGAAAACTCTCTTACAAAAGTCTCTAATTATTACACAAATTTTTCTCAAAAATAAAGACTCTCTATTCAAAATAATCTCTCTCAAAAAAAACAACTCTCCCTTTTACAAAGCCGTAGGCCTCTTATTTATAATATCCGATTGAAACTAACCCTAATTGCCTCAATCAATTGAGTTTCATGTCTCAATCGATTGACTTTGAGTTCGAATCCCCTTAGGGCACTTCTGCCTTCATGTCTCAATCGATTGAATTTCATGTCTCAATCGATTGACTTTCTAGGGTTGAGTTTTTCTCCATCTGTCAATCGATTGACCATAATGCCTCAATCGATTGACTCTTCAATGCAAATTCTTCCCTTTCTTGATGGGGGTTGATTCTCTTTATGGCTCTCAATGCTTCTTTGGATCTTTTTGTCCATATCTCTTTTTTTAGCCTGTAATTTCCTTCTTTTATGCACTTGAACGATCTAACTGTCAGAAACACCTGTAAACATCAAAACCTCACAACAACCATCAGATGCTTTCATTGAACAGCTAAATGTAGGATTTAAAGTGTGAATTATAGTCATATTTCAGCACCGATCAGGTATGCAGTAGGGGTTGGGGAGGGGGGAAGTCAGAAATGGGTTGGTCAAAGGATGGTGAAGAAAGGGTAGGGGTAGGCTCTGGTAGTGTAGGAGGTTCAAGGACTTCAGGTTGGAGAACTTGAGTGGTGGGTGGAGGTAAAACTGGCTCAGAGGTGGGAGGAGACGGGTCTATTGGAAGAGGTACTGATACAAAGGGGAAGAGCAAAGTGGGTGGAGGTATTGGTGATGATGTAGGTAAGGTAGGTGAAAGGATGGATGGGGGTATCTCAGCAGTAAGATCTGCTGCAGTGGAAGTGGCCACCTCCTCAACCTCCTCCATCTCAGCTGGCTTGCTCTTCTTTATTAGGGTTAGGCTAGTGGACCATGCCCTTTTCCCAAACACTTTTGGGGTCAACTTCTCCATTGGCTCATTCCTCTTGACCACATATTTTCCAGCCATGAGCAAACATGTAATGAGCCTGCTGAAAGGTAGCCCACCACCTTTAGCAAATGCTTGTATTTTAAGCACCTTGTCATTGATGTCTACCATTGTCTCAAAAATCAGCTATGGTGCACTCAAAAATTGTCCTGTTGAACAGTAGTACAGAGCATCCATAATTGGGGGCCTTCTCTCCTGCAGGTGCCCAGTGACATATACATTCTTCCTCAGAATAGTATCAATGAATCTAAGGCTGGGTTGGAGGTCTCTTCTCATCAAAGATTCACCAGATCCCACATTTTCATTGGTGAGCTGTTTAGCCGTTTCTTTAAATATAACCCATTTGGGTGCTCCCTCAAATTTAGTGGAGTCAAATTGGTGTGGAACTCCCAAAGCCATCCCAATATCCTTGCAATCCACAGTGATTTGCCAATCATCAATCAGAATTTCCAACACAGCCTCATTCCTAGGCACCACCTTCTTTTTCAAATTCTGGTACCACAATTTAACTACCCTGGGGTACACATTCTCCTTCAAGGGTGTAAGTAGGGGTAACAATCCCTCCTTCTTCAGATACATTAGTGTCCCCTGGCACTCCTCTATCTCAGTAAAGTATGCAAGATCAAAATTTGTCTCAGGGACAAGGCTCAACCCATTCACAAACTCATTAGGGGTGGTTAATGCAGTAGGAAGCTCCACCACAGGTAATATGTCAGGGTTGGGCAAAGGTGTTTTCCCAGTTGGAGCAGATCTCTCCATGGGTATTTCTGCATCAAGCTCCTGAATTGTGACAGATTTGGCCTTTTTTACTTTAGGAGCCTTCTTGGGTGTCCCCTCAGGGAGCTTCCTCTTGGTAGGTGGTTTGGTGGTAGGCTTTGATTTTTTGGAGGACTTTGAGGTGGAAGAAGCTGGTTGCCGGAATAGGTCAGCTAGGGTTTCTTCAGAATCATCCATTTTGCTCTCAGAAATTGATCTCTTAAAGCTCACTCACCAATTTGAATTGAAATTCTGAAGTAAACAACTAGGAAAATAACAGAGGAAAGCAGAGAGACAGCTTACCCAAAACTCCTAGGGTTTTTGCAGAAATCGTGATGCATAATTCCAATTTCACAAAAATCAGGTGCAAAATGCTCCTTAGTGTGGGTTGAATGAACTTGGAGAGTGGCAAACTGAGTAGTGATCAGTCCTTAGAGTATTTTATGGAAAGAGAGCGGCAACAAAGGAGGAAGAGAGAGCTAGGGTTTTACAGAAAGTGTTGAATGGGCAAAAGTGACCTACCGATAGGTATATAAAGAGTGAAAATCGATTTCGATAGGATGAGCTGAGTGATTTGGATAGGTCAAAGCGTCCTATCGAACACTATAAAAAATACAGCGTGCAGATGAAATGCTTCGATAGGTCAAATCCTTCCTATCGATAGGTTCATGTAGTGCATGATTCATCCTTTCGGTAGGTTCCTGATAAGTATCCAGAACCTATCAAAAACTTCTTTCTGACCTTTGGAACCTATCGAAGAGTTGTTTTCACCTATCGACAGGTCTCAGTGCCTATCAAAATCGTCAAATGACCTATCGAAAGGTCTCATATGCCCATAAAAATTGCATTTTTGTGTTGTCTTTAGCCTCAACACCCAGCAAACTCTTTTGTTGTGCCTCCATTCACGTTGTTTTCATTATTGACATACTCCCAAGGTCCCTTGACTGCTTGGCAAGATTGATATGATGACCTAATTCTAGCATGACAATTTTATTGAAAATGAATAAAACACCAAAAGAGAAAGTAATCACTTAAAATAAAATCAAAATATAGTACATATGATACACACTGAAATCATGTATAAATTGGAGGGTCCTGAAGATCAATGGTCTCCTCAGGCTCACAAATTTTTAGCCTATGCCCATTGACTTTCATGACCCTACCATCATTAGGGTCCATGATTTTTACAGCCTCGGATGGGGAAACATGTAAAACTGTGTAGGGCCCATCCCATCTGGACTGTAATTTTTCTGGAAAGAATTTCAATCTTGAATTGAACAACCATACCTTATCACCTATTTTGAATTCTTTCCGCAGCAAGTGTCTATCATGAAAGGATTTAATTTTTTCCTTGTAGATCCAGGCATTTGAATATGCTTCCAACCTTAACTCATCAAGCTCAGATAATTGCAGTTTCATGTTCACACCAGTAGGAGTTAAGTCAGAATTTAATATTTTAATGGCCCAATATGCTCTATATTCTAACTCAACAGGCAAGTGACATGCATTGTCATACACTAGCCTGAATGGGGGCATCCCTATGGGGGTCTTATAGGCAATCCTATAGGCCCACAAGGCATCTGGCAGTTTTATGGACTAATCTCTCCTATCAGCTCGCATAGTCTTCTCTATGATGTGTTTGATTTTCCTGTTGGAAATCTCTACTTGCCCACTGGTTTATGGGTGGTAGGGAGTAGCAACTCTGTGGGGTCAATAAATATTTTTCCAACAGTTTTTCAAAAGGTTTGTTGCAAAAGTGACTTCCTCCATCACTAATAATAGCTTTAGGGGTGCCAAACCTAGAGAAGATGTTATCCTTTAAGAACTTAACGACAACCTTATGATCATTTGTTCTTGTAGATATGGCCTCTACCCACTTGGACACATAGTCCACAGCTACAAGGATGAAATTATATCCATAGGAGGGGGAAAAGGTCCTATAAAATCAATTCCCCATATGTTAAATAGTTCAACAACAAGCACAGGTTGCAAGGGCATGGAGTTTCTTTTTGTAATACTTCTCATTTGCTGACATTTAGAACAAGCTTTGCAATGCTGTATGGCATCCTTGAACAGAGTAGGCCAATAGAAACCACTTTGAAGCACCTTTACAGCAGTCTTGTTGCCACTGAAATGGCCCCCATAAGCCTGTTCATGACACATGGCTAGAATGTTTTCAAATTCAGTTTCAGGTACACATCTTCTTATCACTTGGTCTGCACAATTCTTAAAGAGGTAAGGATCCTCCCACATGTAATATCAAATTTGCGAAAAGAACAGATTCCTATCATCCTTACTCCAATGTGGGGGTATCCTTCCCACATCAAGATAGTTGACTATGTTGGCAAACCAGGGCATACTTATCTCCACAGCAAAAAGTTGCTCATCTGGGAAGGAATCATTGATGGGCAAGCTCTCTATTTCTGCATATGGAATCCTTGATAAGTGGTCTGCAACCACATTTTCAACCCCCTTCTTGTCTTTAATTTCCAAGTTGAATTCCTGCAGGAGAAGAATCCATCTAATTAGTCTAGCCTTGGCCTCCTTCTTAGACAAGAGGTATTTTAGGGCTGAATGGTCAGTAAACACAGTGAACTTGGATCCCAACACATATGATCTGAACTTTTCCAAAGAAAATACAATGGCTAGCAGCTCCTTTTTAGTTGTGGTGTAATTCAATTGAGCATCAACCATTGATTTACTAGCATATGCCACCACACATGGTGCTTTGTCTTTCCTTTGTCCCAGCACTGCACCAATAGCAAAGTCTGATGCATACACATTAGCTCAAATGGCAGAGAGAAATCAGGAGCATGCAATATAGGAGATGTAGTCAAACAGGTCTTCAGAAGTTCAAAAGCAGCTAGGCATTCATCATTGAACACAAATGGACCTCTTGGCACAGCAAGTGGCAAAGAGGTTTGGAAATTTTGCTAAAGTCTTTGATGAACCTCCTGTAGAAACCAGCATGGCCCAAGAATGACCTGACTTGTTTGACAGTTTTGGGAGGGGGTAAATGTGCTATTAAATCAATTTTAGCTTGATCAACTTCTATTCCTTTTTGGGAAACAACATGTCCTAGGACATTACCTTGAGTCACTATGAAATGACTTTTTTCCCAACTCAAAACTAGGTTGGTCTCCTCACACCTTTGCAGCACACGGCTGAGATGGTGCAGGCATTGGCGAAAATCATCCCCATAGATGGTGAAATCATCCATAAAAATCTCTAGAAACTTATCAATCATGTTAGAAAAGATAGCATACATGCATCTTTGAAAAGTGGCAGGTGCATTACATAGCCCAAATGACATCCTTTTGTATGCAAAGGTTCCAAATGGACAAGTAAATGTGATTTTTTCTTGATCTTTAGGGTAAACAGGAATCTGGTTAAATCCTGAATAACCATCAAGAAAACAATAAAAAGCCTTATCTGCCAACTTATCTAAGATTTGATCTATAAAGGGCAATGGAAAGTGATCTTTGTTAGTTTTCTCATTGAGCTTGCGATAGTCTATGCATCCCCTTCAACTAGTGGTCTACCTAATTGGAATCAGCTCACCTGAGTCTGCTTGAACTATTGTGATCCCAGCTTTCTTGGGCACCACCTGGGTAGGTGTCACCCATTGAGAATCTGAGATGGGGTAAATGAGAGCATCAAGGAGTTTGACTACTTCCTTCATTACAACTTCTTGCATGTGTGGGTTGAGCTTCCTTTACATCTCTCTAGAGGGTTTAGAGCCCTCTTCGAGATAAATTTTGTGCATGCACACAACTGGATTTATCCCCCCCAAATCTGCAGTAGTCCACCCTATTGCTCTCTTATGCCTTTTTAGCACACAAAACAATTCTTCTTCCTGCTCAAGAGTGAGGAAGAAGAGATTATCACTGGCAGTTTATGATTGGCTCCTAAAAAGGCATATTTTAAAGATTTTGGGAGTTGCTTTAACTCCACATCTGGGGGGCTGATGAGTGAAGGCAGTAGGGGTGCCTTAGAAGGTGGTGGAAGAGGTAATAAAGAAGGAGTCCATGGGTGATGCTTTGCTGGCCCTGCTTCAGAATTAACACTTTTCACTTGCTCAAGCTCAGATGTGGGAGCTTCCTCTTTCACTGCTTCATTCCATACCTCTTCAAAAACATTAAAAAAATCATTACCATGCAACAGCTGAGGCAGAGTTTCTTGCACAAATTCATCCAGCACATCAATGGAAAAACAATCCTCATTCTCTAAGTGGGGCTGATGGGCTGTATTGTACACATTCAGCTTGACTTTCATATTACCAAAAGATACTTTCATGACCCCTGATCTACATTATATACAAGCATTTGCAGTGGCTAAAAAGGGTTTGCCTAAGATCACAAGGATAGAAGTAGCACACTTACTTGGCTCCATATCTAGCACCAGAAAATCAGCAGGATAAAAGAATTTGTCAACCCCAACCAAGACATCTTCAATGATCCCCACAGGCTTCCTTTCAGATCTGTCAACTAGTTGTAAGCCCACATGTGTGGGCTTCAACTCTCCCAATCCTGGCTTCTCATATACTGAATATGGAAGCAAATTCACACTAGCTCCCAGATCTAATAAGACTTTTTCAATGGTATGATCCCCAATGATGCAGGGGATAGTGGGGACTCCAGGGTCTTAGAGTTTTGTTGAGGTTGCAATAGTCAATATTTGTTTTACTTTTTCTGCTGAAAAGACTTTCTTGGACAGATGTATCCTTGATTGTCTTTTGTGGGTACAAAGGTCCTTTAAAAACTTGGCATAGGCTGGAACCTGCTTGATTGCATCAAGCAAAGGCAGGTTGATCTTCACTTGCTTAAAAGTTTCCATCATCTCCTCTATTTTGGCATGCCCTTTATCAAAAGGGGAAGGTGCTTGCATTGCTCTAAGAAATGGCAAATGTGGAACTACTCCCCCATTTGCAGCGTTAGCCAACTCATCATCTCTATTTTTGGTTTTATTATTTTCTTGAGGATCATCATTATCCTTCTTATTCAACATGGGTTGCTCCTATTGTACCTTCTCTTTAACCACCTCTTTTTCTTTTTCTAAATTTTCAAAGGCCCACAGCCTACTTGGTTATCCACCAACCTTCCACTTCTTAATGTGGTGACAGATTTGGCTTCCTCACGGGAAGAAGAAACCTCACCTACCACATATTGTCTCCTTAGGTTGTCCATGGGTTGGCTAGGCAGCCTCCCTTCTTCTCTCTTGGTCAAAGCATTAGATAGCTGACCAAGATGAGCTTCTATCTTTTTTATGCTTTGGCTATGAGAGTACACAGTTTGAGACAAGGATCTTAAGTTCTGCAATGGGGCCAGAACTTGTTCTTCAAAAGAAAGGTCGCATTGTGCTGCTTACAGGTCACAAGCGTTAGGGGCTGTTGATAGTGGGGCCTTGGAAAGTAATTCTAGTGGTAGGGCTGAACATTTTTGTAAGGCATGGACTGCTGTGGCTGTTGCTGCTGGTTTGGAAAAGTATTTTGTCTCCACCTCAAGTTGGGGTGGTTTTTCCATTGGTAATCAACAGTAGGCTGTTGCCCAAAAGACTGAGTGACAGTCACATGCTCCATCACAAAGTCTGAAAATTGAACAGCTAAAGGGCATTCCTCAAGGGAGTGAGTGGGGGACAAGCATATAACACATGCCTCTTCCACTTTAGCAGCCATAGGTGACTGCATTGCTCCCATGAGCTTATCAAACTTCTGGGTCAAACTGTCCACTGTCCTTTCCAAATCGTTATGTCCACTTACCTCATACAGCTTTCCTCTTGTGGTATTTTCTTTCACCATTCTAGGGGTGTCCAAGTCCCTGGACAATGTCTCTCTCTGCATGGAGTTCTCACTGATGATGTCAAACAATTTCCAAGCCTCCTCAGCAGTTTTGTGGAGGTAAGTACCACCACAAGAGGCATCTACCATATCTCCGCTTTTAGAATCAATTTCCTGATAGAAACTTTGAACGAGTTGCCATTCAGAGATTTGATGATGGGGGCATTTCTTCAGGAGTTCTTTGAATCTCTCCCAAGCTTGATGAAAGTCCTTAGTTGGGTCTTGAGCAAATGAGATAATGCCCTTCCTCAACTAGCTTGTCTTGGACATGAGGAAAAACTTAGCCAAAAACTGACATTAAAGATCACTCCAGGACTGAATACTGTTAAGTGGGAGCATTCACAACCAAGTCCTGGCTCTATCCTTTAATGAAAAAGGAAAGAGTCTCATCCTGGTTGCTTCCTCCCCCAAACCTGCAATATTGAATGTAGTGCGTAGTCCTAGAAATTCATCAATGTGCTTATATGGGTCAGGCCATGGAATGAGGGTAGCATTTGGATTATGGAAGACTTAATCTCATAGTTCCCTTGAACAGCAGGGAATTGGATGCAGAAGGGAGAATTGTAAACCCCTGGTGCATTGAATTCCTTCAAGGTTCTAGGTTGCTCTCCCATTTCAGCAGATTCAGATGCATCAGATGTGGTGAGGTTTGTTTAGACCTAAGAATGCTTTCAACCTCTGGATTTAATGGAACAATCTGAGGATTGAGAGTTCCCCTTCCAAACATACACCACTCACATTCTTAATGCACACACAATGCAGAGCAACAACAATCAGGAATAACACAATTAACTACTAAATCTACCAATCTACAGATCAGGAAAATAAAAGGAGTAGAGGGATGCAAACTTTAGTACAACTTCTAGCACACTGCTCCTCCTTAAGCACAACTTCCAATCTGTTAAAAATAACAAAAACTACAGCAAAATAGCAAAACTTTCAAAAACAGTTAGTGAAAAACTACACAGTCTATTACAGATCTATAATCTATACTAAAACAAACTTAGATCTACCAATTTTAAGCACACAGATCCCCGGAAACGGTGTCAAAAACATGTTGGCCACTTGCCTTGTGTTCAAAAAGAGAGTTAAAATCACACAATTAAAGGTTCTATTGGTTACACACACCAAGGCAAGTAGACACACAGACCTGCAAGTATTCAGGGCCTGTTGTAGCAAGTTTTAAAGGGTAAATAAGGGTATGTCCATAGAGAAATGTGAGCTGAAAATTAAGCAAATCTCCATATCTAAAGCAGATCTAGCACCCTACCTAATACTAAAACAGCAAAAGAAAGAGGAGAGGTTTTAAGGGGATATCACTTTAAACTAAACTACAGAAACATAATTAAATGCAAAAATGGATTGGGATTAAATCCAGAGTACACATCTTGCAAGTGAGGGGAATATTTGGTGAAATTGAAAACATAAAATTGAGAGAAGCAGCTTGGAGATTGGTCTTGCTACAATTGGGTTGAGCTGTCAGGGTTACAAAGGGTTCAGAGTGCATCAATCCCTCATCTGGCCATAGGCACAACTATAGGGTAGAAGAATATGATCTAGGCCAGAGATTTAGCTTGATCTTAAGGCTATGATCTGTCCACTTCAATGGTCACAGATCATCCAATAGATTCACTCCATTCTCATGCTTCCATCAGAACATTATAATCACTACAAATGCTGCAACTATCAGGCCACAGACACAGGCAATTGCAGGAACATTAGATCTAGGGAGATCAAATGGTATCCAAGAGGTCTACCAGTTAAGTGGGTGAGCTATTCCCATCTACACAAAGCCGATCAAGCACCAAATGAAACCAGATGAACTATGGATCTAATTACAACAATTAAACCAGCATTGCATTGAAATAAACTCACTATACAATGAAATGCCCTCAGATTTGCAGTCTATGTATCATCTAACCCTTAATACACTCTCAACTCTCCCCAATTACAAATCCAACCTCACTCCTTGCTGCTCCGAAGAAATTAGCCAACCATAGTTGGGCAAAAAGGAAGAATAGAGAATTTTGATGCAAGCTCTGATCTCGAGAATTGATCTCCCTTATTTGGCGGCTTCTCCTCCTTTTATAGCTCTCCTCCTTTGCCTCAGATCCATTTTTCTCGTAAATTACAGCTTCTAGAATAATTATGTTATTCCCTCTTTTATTCCCCTTCTAAAAGGCTCTTTCAATTAGTTAGAGTTGGGGGAGAGCACGTGGGTTGGTTAAGGTTTCCCAGGGCACTTCTAGAGACTTCGTGCTGGTCACCAGAGTGCCTCGGATTGCGTGTAGCAGGTCACCAACTTGCAACATGTGCACAACAGCTTTTCTGAGAAGTCCTTCAGTCGATTTCGATAGGTTCCTAATGTGACATCCTGGATCTCAGCACCCCGAAACCCGTGCCATCAGCACAATCCTCCAGACCGTACCCTAAAGCTTAGCACGGAACATTGGTATAACAAGCATAATTAAATAAATAAAGCAATTAATCTCATTAAAGTGGAAGAAGTTAATATGCCCAACTGGCATATTCAAAAGACAGTTCTACCTTCATGCCACTGCATGAATAGAGAACCGACCCGAACCATCGGTGATAATCGAATCACCCCAGATGGTTCGCCAAAAGAATAATCTATTTTTAATTACATTGTTTCAAAATAAAGGCTTGACATACCAAGCCACACTAAACTGCTCTCAAAACTGACTCTCTCTATCAAAGTGCTCAGCAGAGTCACCTAGAAGAAGTCCTCGGGTGGAGGCTCCAACTCGTCTCCTAGCGTGAAATTCGAATCACCCGGATTTACGCCCCCCGAAGCCTCAGCTGCTGCTATCAAAGGACCTGCGACGTATAGTCTAAAAGGGTGAGCTACATCCTAGCTCAATAGGGAACAAGCACAATGAACATATAAGTTAAAACTCACATATATTCCATGATATTCAGAGCATGATGAATCTATGCATTTGCTAGAAAACCAATTAAAAACAGATGTCTTATACTCAATTCACTGGTAAGTTGCATGTATCACTTTACTATTGATTTAATCATGAATGACACTGAACTGGCCTAAAGCAAAACTTAAATCTTCAACTTAAGTAATCCCCGAGCAATATAGCATCGAGCCCCAATGAGATACCCTTCATCGTCATCTAATTAGACAGTTGTAAAAACATGTATTCCCTGGGAATACGACCTAAGCCCCTTTCTCACTAGGCGGCGGGGTTAAATATTACACAACATCCCTGGGATGTCCTTACGGTCACGGATAAACCTTCGTGATGGTGTACAGATTCGCCGCCGTACCGGTCACGGATATCCTGCCGCGTCAGTCGTGGGTATCCCGCCATGTCGATGGGGTATCCTCCAAACCTCAAATAACAAAAATATCATGTGCATTACATATAGTTGTTCCCCGTGTAAGTGTGCTATCTTATATCAGTTAGGCCTCAACAGTAATTATTCAATCCTATGTATACATCCCTGGGATGTATACACACCCGCATCACACCTGATGCCTTTATTACTTCCTCATCCCCTGGGGATGTCTCAATTTCATTTGATTACTTGTTCTTAGTTACTTGCATCACACAGATGCCCTTATCACATTTTTGGTGTCACACACGCACCCATTTTCATAAAGCTTTTCACATTTAAAACAGCTTCAATTAGATAATTATATCACTACATACATGCTCTTGAAATTAAAGTACATGTTCAAGGTGTTCCCTACCTCAATTCTTTGAATTTCCTAGCATCAAGGTCCCACGCGGCTCCTTGTGCTAATGATCTCAATGCATCACCTATGGTACAACATAACACATGTAACTTATCACTAAAGATGTAATAAAGAAGGTCCAAGACCCTCCCTGAATCTCAAAGTCAAACTAAGAAGTCAAGCAAAACCATCAAAGTCGATTAATCGATTCCCAAAATCGATTAATCGAAACCCAAATCGATTAATCGATTCTCAAAATCGATTAATCGAGATTCAAATTCGATTAATCGATCCCAAATCGATTAATCGAGTTTACAACATAAGACAGTCGATTCTTAAATCGAGTAGTCGAGGTCTCAAAATCGATTAATCGATCCCAAATCGATTAATCGAAATCTGAAATCGATTAATCGAAATCCCAATTCGATTAGTCGATTTCCTGTGTTTCATTTCTAGTGGTCGAGTTTCAATGATTAGTCGATTTCAAATCGACTAATCGAATTCCAAATCGATTAATCGAAATTCATTTCGATTAATCAAATCGGATTCCATGACTTTTATCTTCGTACCAAATCGATTAATCGAACTCCAATTTCGATTAATCGATTTGGTCAGATTCAGCCCCCTCTCGGGCTGATCTTCCAAATCTTTGTCAACCTATTTTTCTTTCTTTTTCTAAGCTTTTATCCTATGCTTTTAAGCATTCTTAACCACACTTAAACTTCTATAATCTATGCATTTAATTCCCATAAATTTACCTCAATCAAGCCTCAATTTGATTGGATCTTAAAGTTGGAATGGCTAGGGTTCCAGCTTTAGCTCCAAAGGATCTTCCGTGTTGAATTCGACTTTAATACTCGAATCCATCTCCCTTGGCTTACATTTACTCCTTGCTTAACAACCCTCTTTACTTCTCTCCGTCTCTCTCTCTTCTTAACTCTTTTAACAACCAAACAAGAGTAAGTTAGGGTTCTTTAACCCTTTTATACTTGTTTTCTACGTGTTAAGCACATACACCTAGGTAGGTGTATGTGACTCTAGATCATCCCTACACTCCACATACTTGCATAATTTTCTCATCACATCCATTCATCACTCCTCGAGTCGACTAATGGACTCCTATTTAGTCAAACCTATGACCAGTCAGGCATGGATCCTGAGGTCACCGTTTAACATAATTTTTTAGGTTATTACATCCTCCCTACCTTGGGAATTTTCGTCCCCGAAAATAACCCAAAGGTGTGCGCTTGGGTACCCTGAACACTGGGTGTCGCGTACCCATACACCAAGGCAATTAGACACAATAATTGATGCAGATACTCAAAAACGTAATATATTTCATTAATTTGCAAAATTTACAACTTTATCTACATCATTTCTAGTACATCAAAAGTGCCAAAACAGGCATACAAAAAGAAACATCTCTATCTCGGCCTCACGCCGTCCCCTCGCCTGGCTGATTTGGTGTAGGTGCAGGCTGCTCTATGTGGACTAGCGGATGTATGGGGGCTGACTGGCTGCAGTAGCTGGCTGGCTGGTCTGAGGTAGCGGCGGCTGCTCTGGTGGCTGTGGTGTCTCGGCCGACAGAACTGATGTCGAAGTGGAAGTATCGGCGTCGGTAGTCGCGGTGGTCGGACGGAAGACGGGACCCCTATGGAAGGTGGTCCATCCCGCGGTCCACTCCTCCTCCTGAGCGAGGTACCGCTTGTAGTCGGATGGGTAGATGTAGCGGAGGGTATGGAACATCAGAAAGTCTATCCTCCGGTTCATCCTCTCGTTGTTGGCCTCCATGCGGGCCAACACGTCCTCGATCATCGAACTGGGCCGCCGCCAATGTAGGAAGAAGTAGGTGTAGCCATGGCAGACTGTGCTGGCGGCGTAGGTGAAGCGGTGGCATGGGAGGGCGCCCCCTCCACTGGTGGCTCAACCAGGTGTGCCCCACCCATAGGTGGGTCCTGCTGTGGTGGTGGGGGTGGTGGCGGTGCTACTGCTGGTGCGGGACCCGGAGCCGGTAGGGTCCGCTTCAACAAATTGTAACTACGGCTCCAGGAAGACCTTGAAAACGTCTTCACCTGGTCCGTAGCCCTCACCTCATGGGGTGATACCGCATACTCAGGAGCGTTGGAGTAACACTCCAACATGCTCGAGATGAGCCGAGCATACGACATCTTCTCCTTGGGCCTTAGATTGCCCTTCATTAGCTTCCCCTTAATGTATCTCATCCCCTCTAGGATGAGCATTGTGGCGTCAAACCACCGGCCACAAAAGGCCGCGTAAAGTGCCTGTTGCACTTTCTCTACATGCTCTGTGTCGTGGCATAGGGGGTATAGGTTGTACTTGATTATTGAATCAAGCATCCACATATAGTGAGGAAGGTCGACCCTCCTAATGGAGGATCCCGACCCGGTCTTCCCGTTGGTCATACGGGTCGTGATTTCCTCAAATTTTGCCTCTTCCACGAAGGGTGGAAAGAGGGTGGTCTCCGGAGTGAAATAGAGGTAACACTCGAGTACCTCGTGTATGTGACGACGGGTGATGATGTATTCTCGACCCTCTATGGTGGTCTTAATCACGTCGTCAGTCGGGTCGTCCACAAGCCCTTGGTAAAACAATCGAACTAATCTAGGGTAGTAGGAACCCCGGATTGGCTTTAAGATATTGTCAAGACCGGCATTGGTAAGGTAGTTACGAGCCCATTGGGTCTCGCCCGGCACATCGGGATTTGTAAATAGGGTTGGGTCGATGATGTACTCGACCTCGAATGTCTTAGCCTCCCACCACTCATTGGGTTGAAGCACATTAGTGGGTGGTGGCGGCATGGGTGTGGATTCGAGTGAAGACTCTCGCGAAGACGGGCACGAAGCCACGCTCGTCGAACCGGAGGTGGTCTCCGATGCCGACGGTGATGGAGTCCTCACCGGTGATGGGGTAGGTGGTGGCGGTGCGACATTCTTAAGCTGGACCGGGAGTTTAGAGGTCGCCTTTGCCGAAGACAATCGGGTTTTAGATGGCATTTTTGGAGAAAATCTAAACAACTAGGGTTTATATGCTTGAATTGATGAAAAATAACTCAAATCTAGGGTTTAATGGCTCAAATGTAACAAAACTAGGGTTTACCTTAGGTTTTGATCCAATGCTATGCGATCCCGATCCGAAAACGATCCGAAATCGCAAACCCTTGGTAGCTCGATCAGTTGGAGAAGAAGGAGAAGAAGATGAGCAAAATGAAAAATCCCAAATGATTTCGAATGGGGCAAAAATTTCCTTTGATTTATATATATAGGCTCCGACTCGATTAATCGAAATTCAAAGTCGATTAATCGAGATTCAAATAGGTTAAGCCACTCAAAATCGATTAATCGATTTCCAAATTCGATTAGTCGAACATCAAAATCGATTAATCAAAACCATTTCGATTAATCGAAATCGTATCCGTTAAAAATTTCAAGTTTTAGAGCTCACTAGCGGGAGCCAGTCTTTCGATTAATCGAAATTCCAAAATTGATTAATCGAGATTCACTTCGATTAATCGAAATCGTGCAGTTCTTCAAAAAATTTTCCAAATCCATTAAGTAACTCGATTAGTCGATTTTCAAATCGACTAATGGAAATCCAAGATCGATTAATCGAAATTTTCCTTCTTTCATTTCCTAAATTCTCCTCAAATTTCTAGTCGACTAATCGAACAAAATCGATTAATCGAATTTCCAAATCGATTAATCGATTTTGATCAAATTCTTCAGATTTTAAAAAATTTCTGTCTAATTGACTTCTCTGGGTAATTTATGATACCAACTGATCCTTGGTTCTATAAAACACATCATCATGGTCATGTGTGCATAACAGTTGTTTCTATTTCATCCTTTGATCAAAATTTACATTGGATTACAAGTGTTGCTAAAATCCACAAACATGCTTGCGGTGATACAATTTGATTCTCAAGCCGTCGGAAACAAGGCTGGACATTGTTCTTTCACATCGGCCTCTCGTTCCCATGTAGCTTCCTCGGCCGGATGATGCTTCTATCGGACAAGTACTAATGGAATCACTTTTGTTCGCAACACTTGTTCCTTTCGGTCTAAAATCTCCACCGGCTCTTCGATCATGGTCATGTCCTCGTGCATTTCAAAAGCTTGACCGCTAAACACGTGGTCAAGGTCGTTAATGTACTTCCTGAGCATAGATACATGGAAGACATTGTGTACTGGATCGAATAACGGTGGCAATCCGATGGGGTAAGCAACTCCCCCGACTCGACCCAAAACTTTGAACGGTCCAAGATAGCGGGGACTTAGCTTCTCTCTCTTTCCAAATCTCATGACTCCCTTCATAGGTGACACTTTCACAAACACGTGTTCCCCCACTTTGAAGTCTACACTCATCCGCTTGATATCAGCGTAGCTTTTCTGTCTGCTCTGCGCCGCTTTGAGTTTTGCCCTTATCATACGAACATAGGTGGCATTGTCTTCAAGTATTTCGGGTCCTAAAACAAATTTCTCACCCGTTTCTTTCCAATTTATGGGCGATCTACATCGCCGTCCGTAAAGTGCTTCATATGGTGTCATCCCAATGCTCGTTTGAAAACTGTTGTTATATGCAAACTCAATCAAGGGTAGGTGCTGATCCCACGATCCTTGATGTGCAGTGAAATATGATGATATTTCACCCCTAAAGACCTACATTTAGATATCAAATGAAAGCCATTTAACATGTTTTATATAGTTTTAGTGATTTACAGGCTTGGAGATGTGTTGAGCATGAAATAACCCAAAAGTTCAGAATATAACGTCAAATTCGTGCTACCTTGGATCATTCGAAACTTATCCCACCTTCGAGCTCAATTTGAACCTTCAAGACATTAGATTTAGAAACTTATCAAAACACAAAGGTTGTAGAAATCTTCGTTAGCTTTCCAACGCCATAAGAATCGTCTCAATATGACTTCGGGATAGAAAGTTATGGCTGAAATACCAAGGTAGTGTCTAAATGCAAAGTGTAGCGGGAGTTCACGAAAATCTGGGAGGTCGATTGATCGACCCTTTTTGGTCGATCGTTCGACCTAATCCGGAAGATTTGGAATTTCAAAATAGAATCTGATATGGTCGATCGATCGACCCTCTTTAGTCGGTCGATCGACCAAATTTAAATTTGAGTTCGGAATTTTGTTTGGCCGCGAGAATCTCGATACTCTTTTCACGGAATAAAATCTTGAAGGAAAAAGCGGCTTCTGTTTTGGCAATTAAGGAAAAAGATATTCTTGGAGATATATTCATTCGGGGAGTCCTTCAGAGGGTGGAATTATTTATTTTTCTGCATTCTTCTTTTTAGAGAGTTCTGTTTTTTAGAGAGTTTTCATTTTTCTGTATTCTTTTGTTTTAGTTTCTCTGCTTTTCAACGTGTAAGGGCATTGAGTCCCATTTTCTTGAACTACCTTTTTAATATTCATTTTGAGAAGAAGATAAGTCTTAGTCTTGCGTTTATCCACTTTCAAGAAGGAGGTGTACGTACTTTGGATTAAAGCTTTCGTGGATTTTTGTGGATAATTCTTTACAGTATTTTAATGGCATTTTCAACTTCTATATTTATTTTATTACTTATTTCAGTTATGTGTGGCTAGTTTCATTAAGGATGGGGATCTAATGAACCCCATCCGAGGTATTCATTTATATTAATATAAATTTGTGTGATTGAGATGTCAGATACTTTTTAAGACCCTAATATTCATTGAAAATGGTGAAATCATTATTTCAGTCTGAGATCTAGGAGCTAATCATGCCCTATGATTTCAGATATGCAATAATGATTTTATCCTAATTATTACCCGTCTCGGGGTGGAGTTTTACTGGCATTTGAGGTGTGAGTGTTAATCATACACTCATGGGGTGTTAATCATACATCTCCTTGATCTCGGATTGATAGTATGTGTAACAACCCCAGATTTTCGGAATCGTATAAGCCACATGCCACGCACGTGTATGTGTGGTTCATAAGGAAACCTGGGTCAACATATACACACGGTGTGTATATGTGTATAACATATTATATTTTTCCTTTCCTTTCACTATATAAGTGAAAGTGGAGAGAAGTATCTCCCCTACGTAACATCATTTTAACCTAAATAGAGAGGAGGAAGATAGAGAGAGAGAAAAGAGAGACCTGTAGGGAGGAAAGGCTAAGGCCTGGTGGGAGTGTAAACCGGTGGAAGACCTGGAGAGAAGGTCGAACCAGAACCTAGAGATCTCTTCGTTTCTAACAGGGATTCGAATGTTGAATCAAGCCGACTACGAGATCCGTCGATTTAGGTCAGAGATAATGCTTGAGAAGTGCTTAGGTATGTCTTAATGATAACCTACAATGTTTAGGGGCAATGGCCGATTAATTTTATTTAAGATTTAAGGAAATAGAATAGATTTCTTGCATAAAATCATGAAGTAAAGGTTTCCGCCCTCGCTCGAGTGATCTAAACGTCTCGCTCGAGCGAGGACAGAATATATAACCTGGGAATAGTGCATTCTGGGCTCCCTCAAACAAGACCCATATTGAAAGAATAGGCTCGCTCGAGCAAGGTAATCCGACACCTCGTTTTAACCGCGCGAGCGAAAGAGAGGTCGCCGAGCGAGGCTTGACCGCCGGCGAAAGAAGAGGTCGCTCGAGCGAGGCTAAGCAACCGCTCGAGCGATACACCAAAACTAAAATTTAATTCTTTTATGTATACAAATATACCTCATGTGAACTATGCGCTCAAGGAGTGCTAGTGACCACTAATGACCATTCTAAGGCATGTCTTTTCGCATGAAATGTAGATTGACGTGAGATCGGGATGTGTCATCACTACGAGAAGGGACCACTGGGTTTTGCCTGGAGGTAGGGAACCTTATCGAAACATGTACATTGTTCAGTTTCGCATATGTGTAGTACAGATTTAATTGCTAAACTAAGTACCTCATCATGTCACATAAATAGAGCTTGACTTTAAAATGAAGCCAGAGGTCCCAAGGGGACGCAAGAACTACAAGATGAATACATACATGATACAACATATCAGTAGCATCCCAGGGGTGCAGATGAGAATCAGTGGGGAAAAGAAAGTAAAGTGATAAGGCCTAATATATTAAAAATTAGCACAATCATGGTGAATAACTACATGTAAGGCACACTTGATATTTTTGTTATTTAAGGTTTGTTTAGAATACCCCACCGACGTGGCGGGATACCCACGACTGACTCGGCAGAATATCCGTGACCGGTACGGCGGTTAATCCGTATATAGTAGCACATCCCAGGGATGTAGATTTAACAGTAGACCCCGCCACCTAGGAGAAAGGGGCTTGGGATAGTATTCCGAGGGAATGCAAAATTGATAACTGTCTAGTTAGACGACGATGGTGGGTATTCCATCGAGGCTCGATGCTATATTGCTCGGGGACTATTTAAGTTAAAGAGTTAAGTTATTAGGTCGGAGTCACAACTAAACGAGTAAGATGAGAAAGAATAAAACCATGTAAAGTAAGTAGTGGTGTTCACCTTTTCCTTCAGTTATTTCAATTGCCTTCCAGATAGTGATAGCAGATAAACTATACTTTTCTTTTACTGCACAACATATATGTCAGAATTAATCTATATGTTCTTTACGTTTCCCTATTGAGCTAGGATGTAGCTCACCCCTTAGACTATACGTCGCAAGTGCAACACTCGTAGCAACACAGGTTTCAAGAGACGTTGATCCTAAGGGTTCGGATTTCGCAGACGGAGAAGAGTTAGAACCTCCTCTCGAGGAATTCTTTTAGAGGTGCTTTACGTTTAGAAGTGGTGAGTAGAGAGTACTCGTGGCTTGACATGTCAAGTCCTTTCTTTTAAATGTAATTAAATACTATACTTTTCTTTTGGCAAACTATCGAAGATGATAAGATTATCATTTATGGGCCAAGGTAGTTCCTCTGCTCTTGAATTGGCATGAGACTGGAACAGTCTGTTAGTTGCTAGACCTGATTGAAACATGGAGACTTAATTAATTTGAAGTTTTGGTAATTTAAATTGTTGACCTTTAATCGATATGTGATGTTCCGCTTAGATTTAAAGTGCATGACCTCGAGGGTCGTGCTGATGGCAGATTTTTGAGTAACGAAAATCGGGCTATCACAGTTGGTATCAAAGCTGTTTCTTCTAGAAATTCTGATGATCATTCTTTTATCAGAGCTAGGGACTTCTGCTGACGAAAGTTCATTTCATATGCAGGTCGTGATGTCTTCAGGAAGGAGAGGTCGACCAAGGGGTGGTCATGATAGGAACTTACGCAGTAGAGGTGAATTCATCTCGCCAACGAGCACAGTACCGTTGGGAGAAAGAGAAATTCTCGAGAGTAGTAGTCAAGGGAACAAAGAACAGACCGAAATTCACGATCAAGACCGTCAGGGTCAAGATCTGAGAGAACAAGATAGGATCAGGGAGAGAAATGAAGAGAGAGAGGAGCGTCGAAGATGATGCACACTATGGAAACCATGGCAGCTACCATGGCAGCATCTTTGTCAGCCCAAAATACTGGTAATCAGCACCAGCCACCTACATCTCCGGTAGTGCCAACACCCCCAGCCTTGACAAGATTTAATTCGGAGGATGAGACCTCCAAACTTTTAGCAGCGCACACTATGGTCTGCTGAAAATTGGCTAAGTGAGATGGAAAAGCTTTTCAACGTACTCACTTGCACGGAAGATGAGAGCGTCTTAGGCGGCGTACATGTTAGATGGGAGGTGGACCTTGGTGGAAGTCCATGAACTAGGGCTCAGAGACCCCAAATGCCATGGACGTGGAATGAATTGTGGAAGAATTCAATAAATGATATTTCCTCGAAGTGGTGAGAAATCGATGGAAATGCTTTTACAACTCCAATAGAGAAACCTGACAGTAAGGGAATACGGAGTGGAGTTTATGAGACTTGCTCATTTCGCTTCCGACTATGTGGTTACAGAAGCGATGAAAACAAAGAGGTTTCAACAGGGTTTGAGGCCAGATATTTGAGGAGGAGTTGCTCCATTTCAGCTGAAAACTTACGGAGAGGTTATGAGTAAGGCGCTAGTAGTGGAAGAAGAGAACAACAACCGCTACCGTCAAAGGGAACAACAGGGAAGAACAAACGTGGATCAGAACAGAACTGGAAACTACGAGCTAATAAACAAAAAGCAGAGATTCATAGCACAAAATCAAAAACAACCGTTTCAAGCAGGATATGGGAGACTGACACAATAGAGCACATATCAAAGTTTTCATTTCCGGCATCAGGGAGACCGATGAGATATGAGAATCCTGCCATTTCAAATGGAGCTGCGATAACACAAGGCTTCTCACGAGCTGCATCTTCAACACCAAGGGACACTTGTGCCAAGTGTGGCAAGTCCCATAAAACAGCTGATTGCAGACAAGGGATGCGAGGTTGTTTTAAATGTGGCAAGATGGGCCACGTGATTAAGGACTGTCCTGAGGCAAACAAGGAGAAGACAATTTCAGCTTTGATGTCACGACCAATTCAAGCAAGGAAAACAATGGTAAGGAGAGTTTATGCGCCACCGTCAGAAGTGGAACGTGCATGATGTCATCCAAGGTGAGAATCTTTTTAAATTTAAGAAATTTCATTCCTTTAGATAGAGGAGGTGCATTCAATAGAAATAGTGTAGTTTCTTTGCTAAACACTAAAGTTATTCGTGAACTAGGGATGTGAAAAGATGTGTAAATTTTGTATGTATGTATGCGTACTATAGGTACTTTAACCATGTATGAGAAAGGATGTGTCTTTAGATATGACCCTAGAGTGTTGATAGACCCAGGGTCTACCCACTCATTCGTCACCCCACGATTTGCCAAGAGGATGAAGATTTTTCCAGAGGTGTTGGACTTCATCCTATCCGTGTCTATTCCGACTGGAGAATTTATAAACGCGGAGTTAGCTTGCAAATCCGTCATTATAGCAGTTCGAGACCTAGAGGTGCATGAATTGGAAGCGAAATTGATACTGCTGGACATGCAGGGGTTTGATGTGATCCTTGGCATGGACTGGTTGGCGCAGCACAGTGCAACAGTCGACTGCAAGAACAAGGTCATCATTTTCAGACCCAACACAAGAAGATCATTTCGGTTTCAAGGAGTGAGGTCGTCATCTATGCCACTGATCTCATGAAGGGCCGAAAATGATCGAAAAGGTCAGCGGTTACTTGGCATTCTTGAAGGCTGATAAGGAAGAGAAGAATGTCATTTTGGAAATCGCAGTGGTGCGAGAGTTTCAAGATGTGTTCCCAGATGAATTGCCAGGGTTACCTCCAGAGAGGGAGGTGGAATTCGCTATCGACTTACCGCCAGGAACGGAACCTGTCTCAAAGGCACCATACCGAATGGCTCCTACTGAGTTGAAGGAATTGAAGGAACAGTTACAGGAACTTATGGATAAAGGGTTTGTAAGACCAAGTGTGTCTCCTTGGGGAGCACCTGTCTTATTTGTAAAGAAGAAAGATGGGTCAATGCGCTTATGCATTGACTATCGACAGTTGAACAAACTAACTGTGAAGAACCGATACCCGTTGCCAAGAATTGATGATTTGTTTGATCAACTGCAAGGAGCAAGGTATTTCTCTAAGATCGACCTCGGTGGATACCATCGATTGAGAGTTAGAATAAGATATTCTAAAATCGCATTCGTAACAAGGTATGGACACTACAAATTTTAGTGATGCTGCTTTGGGTTGACAAACGCACCGGCGTCGTTCATGGATTTAATGAACCGGGTGTTTAAACCACATCTGGATTCTTGCATCGTAGTGTTTGTCGATGACATTTTGATATATTCCAAGTCAGAAGAAGAACATGAGAAGCATCTAAGACTCGCTCTACAAACTTTGCGTCAGCACAAACTTTATGCCAAACTCAACAAATGCGAGTTTTGGTTAGAAGAGGTTAGCTTTTTGGGACATGTCGTCTCCAAGCATGGTGTCACAGTGGATCCGTCCAAAATCAAAGCAGTAGTGAATTGGGAGCAGCCTAAGACAGTGACCGATATCCGTAGTTTTCTTGGACTGGCAGGTTACTATCGACGTTTTGTTGAGGGGTTTTCAAAAATAGCGGGACCT
Source organism: Chloranthus sessilifolius (assembly GCA_021018995.1). Classification (NCBI taxonomy): domain Eukaryota; kingdom Viridiplantae; phylum Streptophyta; class Magnoliopsida; order Chloranthales; family Chloranthaceae; genus Chloranthus; species Chloranthus sessilifolius. Next base: position 25,421,329 of record CM037595.1, read on the forward strand.
CTCACGAGACTGACAAGGAAGGATGTGAGATTCGAATGGAGTGAGGCGTGCGAGAAGAGTTTTCAAGAACTCAAAACGAGACTCACTTCAGCCCCAGTATTAGCAATTCCTTCAGGCAGTGGGGGATTCGCAGTGTACAGTGATGCTTCGTACAATGGGTTGGGTTGCGTGCTCAACCAACACAAGAAAGTGATAGCTTACGGGTGAAGACAGTTAAAAGAACATGAGAAGAACTATCCGACACATGACCTAGAGCTAGCAGCAGTCATATTTGCGTTGAAGATTTGGCAACACTATTTGTACGGTGAGACCTTCGAGATTTTCACCAATCATAAAAGCCTCAGATACTTGTTCACACAGAAGGAACTAAATATGAGACAACGCAGATGGATGGAGTTTCTTAAGGACTATGACTGTTCCATACAAGATTATCCGTGTAAGGCTAACGTAGTAGCGGATGCCCTAAGTGGAAAGGGTCCAGCTGTGTTGGCCAGTTTGGTTCAGGGTATGCATAGATGCAAGTTGTTTGAAGATCTTTCGATGTACGATCCAAATATTGAGCCACGCGCCATACGTGGGGCCTTTTGGCTAACATATCAGTGAGACCAGTAATATTCGAGCACATCCATGAGCTACAGATGAGGGACCCAGTGTTAATGAAGAGTCGTCAAGATGTAACCGAGGGCATCAGATCAGATTTCTCAATCAAGGAGGATGGTCCCTTGTTGTTCAAGGGTCGTCTCAGATTCGGACAATGTTGAGCTAAAGTTTAACTATCCTTGACGAGTCACACAAATCAAGTTACGCAATACACCCAGGCAGCACAAGAATGTACCAAGATCTGAAAAGGAATTACTGGTGGAGAGGTTTAAAACAAGATGTAGCAGAATACGTTTCACGATGTTTGATGTGTCAACAAGTGAAGATTGATCATAGACACCCTGTAGGATTGTTGCAACCTCTGCCAATACCAGAATGGAAATGGGAATCAATATCTATGGATTTCATCGTTGGACTACCGCGTACGGCAAGGAAATATAATGCCATCTAGGTAATCATGGACCGACTAACCAAGTCAGCACACTTCCTACCTTACAACAAGATGTATACAGTAGGAAAGCTAGCGGAACTCTATATGAAGGAAATAGTACGCCTACACGGAATCCCAAGTAGCATTGTCTCCGATCGAGATCCGTTATATACATCAAAATTCTGGAAGAAGTTTCAGGAAGGGATGGGGACACGATTAGATTTGATTCACTTTCCATCCGCAAATCGACGAACAAACAGAGCGGGTGAATCAAGTAATAGAAGACATGCTCGAGCTTGTATGTTGGAAATGCAAGAATCGTGGATCAATACTTACTGCTAATCTAATTTGCATATAATAACAGCTTCCAAACAAGCATCTAATGGCACCATATGAAGCATTATACGAAGGCGGTGTAAATCGCCCATCAATTGGGAGGAAACCGGAAAAATTTGTTTTAGGGCCTGAGTTGTCGAAAGAGAATGCCACAATGTCTCAATCATTAGGGAGAAGCTTAAGTCGGCTCAAAGCAAAAGCTATGTCGATATCCGGACCAGTACGATTATAAGGTGGGAGAACACGTGTTTGTCAAGGTATCGCCTATGAAGGGCGTGATGAGATTTGGAAAGAGGGGAAATTGAGTCCACGATATCTTGGACCATTCAAGTTTTAAATGGAGTTCGGTTGCATATCACATTGGCTTACCTCCGGTGTTCGATCGAGTACATAACGTTTTCCACGTTTCTATGCTCAGGAAATATGTGAATGATCCTTCCCACATTTTGGAGGGTCAATCACTAGAGATGTGTGAAGACATGAGTATGATAGAAGAGCCGGCAGAGGTGCTGGATAGAAAGGACCAAGTACTATGCACCAAAATCATTCCCTTAGTACTTGTTCAATGGAAGAATCATCCGACCGAAGAAGCAACATGGGAACGGGAGGCTGATGTCAAAGAACAATACCCCAAGTTGTTTGAGAGGGTCAATTAGAATTGTTTGTAAATGGTGACGTCACATAACACTTTAATTTCAAGTATAAATTTCAATATTTCTCTAGCCTAAACTGTTTGTTATGACGGACCCCTCATGGGAACGTAAGGACAGAAGAAGACAAGGTACGAGCTTATGGATGAGCAAATCAGCTGATGGGCTCGCTCGAGCGAGACTTCACAATCGCTCGAGCGCGATCTACATAAAATAACAAACATCACATGTTTTGGGCTCGCTCGAGCGATCAATAGTGACCGCTCGAGCGAGGTGTATTGGTCACTCGAGCGAGGACTCCAAGCTACTCGAGCAAGGCCAAATTATATGCCAGTAAACGTTCTGTGATCGCTCGAGCGATAACTAACGACCGCTCGAGCGAGGACAGACTATATATATGGGACAGATTGCTGAACACACATTTCTTCTTCACGCGAGGAGTTGCTGCCGAGCGAAGAGCTAGGGTTTTCACCCTCAAGTAATTTCCGTCCGATCCAAGCTAGATTTGAAAAATCCGAACCGTCCAAACCACTTCCTAGGTAAAAATTTCTACCTTCCCCATACTCCTTTCATTTTTTTTTTATCTATCAATCTAATGGCTTCTTCAAGCCCTAATCCCCAACCAAGGAAGCGAATGGCGACCCGATCGCCACCATCGCGAAACAAAGCACCACAACAACAACCACCTCCACCACCGGCACCCATCCCGATCCAACTTGATGATTGGTGGGGCACGAAAGAAATGGAACCCGAGTGGGAAATTCATTCCTCGTGCTTTATTGATCCGACATCCACGAAATGGACATCAGATTTCCTGACCAACCACCAACTCCGACCTTTGCTTACACCATTTGGACCTCGGTACTATCCGAGATTAGTCCAGTTCTTTTATCAGACCCTCAAAACAAATGTAAATGAAGACACCATCCTCGTCACAATTGACGGGAAGGATCTGTCTTTTGGAGGCGGCGATGTATCCGCCATGAATCGCCCTCTCACCTACACCCCGACACCAAACACACAACCTCCACTTGTTGGAAACGTCGGGTTTCCGACAATCATTGATGATATTACTGGCGGCGCGTCCGCATCGGGTCAATCCATCACCCAATCCCAGCTACCACCACACATGTGGTTTTTGGACATCATTTTCAAGAAAAATTTACACCCTATCGGTCATGACCAAGAGCGGCGTGACACCTTTTTACGGGCCTTGCACTCCGCTTTCCACAATAGGTGGTTTAGCGCCCCAATGGTCGTCATTAAAGGCATGGTGCATGCCTATAGGAGAAATGTTAGGGGCGTTATTCCTCCGCCAATAAACCGCCTCCCATACGCACGTCTTATCTCCCGACTCCTCGATACGCGTAATGGTAGGGATGGATTCAAGATCAACACCATTGAGTTATCGCTTACCGATAACATTGTACCCTACATAGCCCAGGACCTCAGCCGAAACCTAAATGGGCTTCAAAACAGTGTGAACAAGAAAAGAGATCGTCAGGCTGCAAGGCAAGCACCACAGCCACCATCGACTGGACCGGCTACTCCCTCCACTGTGCCTCCACCACATCTGCATACCACCGACTCCGGTGTGTTAGGAGAGATTCTCCAACAGGTACGGGAGACCCGACTACATCAGCGGTTCCAGGAGGTGCTTCTTATTGACCTCATGGGTCAAACTTATCCGCAGACGTACCGACAGTGGGTTGCGGCGATGAGGGATGCCATTTTTGGGACATCTAGTTCAGCCCAGGCGGCTAGGACCACTACAGAGGGTGCCACCCATGCTGGTGAGACCGTTGGTGAGGGCGAGGGAGACGATGTGGAGAGTGATGAGGAATGGGACACCGGCGATGACGACGATGAGTACGAGGAGGGTGACGACTAGGTCGCTATGGATATTTTTTTTTAAGTTGTAAAACAAAAAAGAAATTTCTTTGTATGGTGAATGGTTGATACTGCTGTGACATGATTGTCACCGATTATAATTAGTAGGCACTAAATTTTTGTTATATATATACATGTTTTGATTAGATGAGCTGATAGAATGACTGTAGAACATGACGAAAGTTTTCATGCGTAGTGTGATATGAACATCTTTTAAATTCTAATAATGATCGTTATCAGGTTCTAAACTCCTCAGGCCGTTTCAGGTGATTGTATTATTGATTGTACAAACACTTGTAAGCGTTAAATAGATCTTTTCGGGTCATTGAACCATACGACTATCTAATAAATGAGTAATGAGTTAATCAAGGACACAACCGTAAAATATGTAGTCACATTACCTTAGGTCATGATCGATTTTTGAGGGCGAAAATCTTATAAGGTGGGGAGAATGTAACAACCACAGATTTTCGGAATCGTATAAGCCACATGCCACGCACGTGTATGTGTGGTTCATAAGGAAACCTGGGTCAACATATACACACGATGTGTATATGTGTATAACATATTATATTTTTCCTTTCCTTTCACTATATAAGTGAAAGTGGAGAAGTATCTCCCACGTAACATGATTTTAACCTAAATAGAGAGGAGGAAGATAGAGAGGGGGAAAAGAGAGACCTGTAGGGAGGAAAGGCTGAGGCCTGGTGGGAGTGTAAACCGGTGGAAGACCTGGAGAGAAGGTCGAACCGGAACCTAGAGATCTCTTCGCTTTCTAACAGGATTCAATGTTGAATCAAGCACTATTTAGATCCACGATTTAGGTCGAGATAATGCTTGAGAAGTGCTTAGGTATGTCTTAATGATAACCTACAATGTTTAGGGCAATGGCGATTAATTTTATTTAAGTTTTAAGGAAATAGAATAGATTTCTTGCATAAAATCATGAAGTAAAGGTTTCTCGCCGAGTGATCTAAACGCCTCGCCGAGCGAGGATGTAATATATAACCCGGAATAGTGCATTCGGCTCCTCAAACAAGACCCATATTGAAAGAATAGGCTCGCCGAGCAAGGTAATCCGACACTGCTTTAACCGCTGAGCGAAAGAAGAGGTCGCCGAGCGAGGCTTGACCGCTCAAGCGAGAAGAGAGGTGGCTCGAGCGAGGCTAAGCAACCGCTCGAGCGATACACCAAAACTAAAATTTAATTCTTTTATGTATACAAATATACCTCATGTGAACTATGCGCTCAAGGAGTGCTAGTGACCACTAATGACCATTCTAAGGCATGTCTTTTCGCATGAAATGTAGATTGACGTGAGATCGGGATGTGTCATCACTACGAGAAGGGACCACTGGGTTTTGCCTGGAGGTAGGGAACCTTATCGAAACATGTACATTGTTCAGTTTTGCATGTGTAGTACAGATTTAATTGCTAAACTAAGTACCTCATCATGTCACATAAATAGAGCGTGCGTGTGTTGACTTCAGAAAATGAAGCCAGAGGTCCCAAGGGGACGCAAGAACTACAAGATGAATACATACATGATACAACATATCAGTAGCATCCCAAGGGTACAGATGAGAATCAGTGGGGAAAAGAAAGTAAAGTGATAAGGCCTAATATATTAAAAATTAGCACAATTACGGTGAATAACTACATGTAAGGCACACTTGATATTTTTGTTATTTAAGGTTTGTTTAGAATACCCATCGATAATATCCGTGACCGGCACATGTTAATCCAGATACGTGATAGCATCCTGTGGATGTAGATTTAATAAAGAGACCCCGCCACCTAGGAGAAAGGGGCTTGAGATATCTGTGGAATGCAAAATTGATAACTGTCTAGTTAGACGACGATGGTGGGTATTCCATCGGGGCTCGATGCTATATTGCTCGGGGACTATTTAAGTTAAAGAGTTAAGTTATTAGGCCGGAGTCACAACTAAACGAGTAAGATGAGAAAGAATAAAACCATGTAAAGTAAGTAGTGGTGTTCACCTTTTCCTTCAGTTATTTCGATTGCCTTCCAGATAGTGATAGCGGATAAATTATACTTTTCTTTTACTGCACAACATATATGTCATAATTAATCTATATGTTCTTTACGTTTCCCTATTGAGCTAGGATGTAGCTCACCCCTTAGACTATACGTCGCAGGTGCAACACTCGCAGCAACACAGGTTTCAAGAGACGTTGATCCTAAGGGTTCGGATTTCGCAGACGGAGAAGAGTTAGAACCTCCTCCCGAGGAATTCTTTTAGAGGTGCTTTACATTTAGAAGTGGTGAGTAGAGAGTACTCGTGGCTTGGCATGTCAAGTCCTTTCTTTTAAATGTAATTAAATACTATACTTTTCTTTTGGCAAACTATCGAAGATGATAAGATTATCATTTATGGGCCAAGGTAGTTCCTCTGCTCTTGAATTGGCATGAGACTGGAACAGTCTGTTAGTTGCTAGACCTTATTGAAACATGGAGACTTAATTAATTTGAAGTTTTGGTAATTTAAATTGTTGACCTTTAATCGATATGTGACGTTCCGCTTAGATTTAAGGTGCATGACCTCGAGGGTCGTGCTGATGGCAGATTTTTGAGTAACGAAAATCGGTCTATCACAATATGACTTTATCCCGGTGGTGAGTTCCAATCACGATCTGAGGTGTGGGTGTTAATCATACACCCATGGGGTGTTAATCATACATCTCCTTGATCTTAGATCGTACTTTAGAAATTACCCTAGAGATTGGGTTCTAAATATTGTCCGAGGTGTGAGTGTTAATCATACACTTATGGGATGTTAACCATACATCTCCGTGATCTCAGATCTATATTTTAGAACTCACGTGTGTATAGGGCAGTGCTTCTTTTGAGATATCTGTTAAAGATCTCACATCTCAATCCACAGATTAATATTTTGTAAATGATAAACCTACGATGGGAAGATTTAGTGTGCCAGATCCTACAAGGACTGCATGAAGTGTGTTCATGATCCGTCTATTTTGAGAAAATCATTCACTGTGGGACAGAAGGTGTTGTTGTATAACTCAAGACTACATATGTTCCCTGGGAAACTCAAAACCCGTTGGAGCGGTCCTTTCCTAGTCAATCGAGTATTTCCAAACGGGGCAGTTGAGCTGTGCAACTTGCGAAATGAAAGTACGTTTCGAGTCAACGGGCAACTGGTAAAACCGTTTTTGGAAAATTACACTGAAAAGTTCGATGAACTTGAGTTGAGGAATCCCGATCAATCGGGATGAAATACAAATTTCTGAATGTCGGGCTAGCGACGTTAAACTTGGCGCTTCTTGGGAGGCAACCTATGTTGTTTTTGGTGATTTACACATTTGAAATAAATAAATAAATAAATAAATTTTGAATTCGGTCGATCGATCAACCTAAACAGTCGATCTATCGCCAATATGACAAGGGTCGATCGATCGACTTAAACAGTCGATCGATCGCCTTTTGAATGTGGGCATTAATCAATGCACCACAATTTTTTCAAAACTGTCTTTTTGAGTCGATCAATCGACCCCTCATGGTCGATCGATCGACTCTTCACATTGAAAATTGAATTCAATGTCGTGTCAGTCCGCCTTCTGCATGCGCCGACGTCGATCGATCGACCATTTCAAAAATTCATAACGCGCACTGTTCCAACGCCTGGGGAAATGATCCATGTCAGGGTCGATCGATCGACTTTCTCTGGTCGATTGATCGACATTTATTTGGGAAATCACGCTTTGATTGCACATCTTTTCAACGCTTCTGTCGATCGATCGACCTATACGTCGCGTCCGAACAGAGGGGGTGCCTTTGTGTTAATTTAAAGGACCGAGCGTCCTCCCTCTTCCACATCCCCTTCCGCATTCGGAGTTATCTGCAAAGGTCTCTGACATTCCTTTTAACATTCTTTCTGATGGCGTCATCCTCTTTCGCCCGACTTCCGCAGCGTCCTGATGGCGTTTTTCGCGAGCGACCAAAAGGTGGTTTTGCCACTAAAGAGCTGTCCTCTGAATACACTTATGATCTACTGGCATTCCAAGCAATGCCCGAATGCACCATCTCTCTTGCGTACATCGCTGCGCTCCACCTTCATTTCTTGATGAATCCACTTGATATCAACGTCTCGGAGCGGGTCGTCCGCTTGTTTTATCAAAACATGGTTTGGGTGGCTGCCTCAACCATTACCAATGAGGCGGCCCATTTCACCGTTTCCATCGATGGTTGGAAGCGAAAAATCTATCCGCGCACGATCGCAGATGTATTTGGATTAATGGATGAGCGACCATTGGACCACCCACTTGGTGAAGAACTCGACCTTGAGCAAGGTCCAATGATCGATGATATGTGCAATGGTGTGTATGCTGGCCGAGGAATTGCGACTAAACGATCGGCTCTTCCATGCGACATCCTATTATGGGACATTGTCGTGTCGTGTAGTCTTTGCCCAGGGGGGCATACCTCTAAAAGAACTGGACCTCGGGTGAAAGCCCTATACGGTGGCTACAAGTGCTCGTGGTTGAACATCCCATGGTTTTTGCACGATTCAATGTGGCGATGCCACGATGAAATTGTTAACCCTCCTGCTGGTGACGCTGCCCTCATCTACTTCCCTCATCTGGTGATGCAACTTCTGCATCATCTTGGTTTCCCTTTTTATCTTGATGATAATATTGGGAACTTGGCATTCTATCGCTATGTCACTCGAGAGATGCTACCGCCCGTCTAACTTCGCCGAAAAGGCGCCAGAAGACGCCATCGAGCCCGAGCCGCGCTTAAGCCGTAACCGTAACCGGTCCGCAATGTGGGAACCTCCCTCGAATTAATGAAGGCTCATATCAATTCCTTGATCGATGAGCAACAGCGGTAATATAATCGCAATCTCTGTCGTAGCCGATATGATCGATCATTTATGCACCAGTTGGGTCAACATTTGTGGCCCGATGGCTATGATGAGATGAGAGCTCGCGCGCGGCAAGCAGAAGAAGAAGACGATGATTAGGATTAGGATTTCTTTTTGCGCTATTTGTGTTGATTTTTATTTTAGATTTCTTAGTATCGTAGATTTTCTTTTTAGTCTTTGGATTAGAAAATTGTAAAAAAAAAAAAATGCAAAATCTATCGAAAAAAAATAGAAAAGTTTTCTGTTTACTGTTGTGCACTGATAACAGTCGATCGATTGACTTTGCAAAAAAAAAAAAAAAAAAAAAAAAAACAGAACAGTCGATCAATCAACCATTCATGGTCGATCGATCGACTCTGTTGTGTCCATCATAACAGTCGATCAATCGACCCCTCTTAGTCGATCGATCGACTTTGCGAATTTCTTTTAAAGTCAACTTCCGTTGACTAGATTAGTCGATCGATCGACTCTTCTTGGTCGATCAATCGACCGATCGGCTTCCGAAAATTTTAAACTGTTTAGTATGATACGTTTCTTTGTTTTATTTTACTTCGTAGACGTCTTTCATCATATCTCAAATACTCATTTTCTATTTAAACTAAACACCCTGCAACCTTGCCTCCATCCTTTCTTCATCCACCCCCTCCTCATATTTCATCAATGGCCGGCAAAACTTATTTTACAAGGTCCACCCTCAGGAAGATGGAAGAACCAGCAAGGAAATGAGAACAGATTTCGGGTACACACCCTCCGTTGGATCTCACCAACGTTACTATGGTTGATCTGGACCCCTTCCCTGTTCAATTTTGGGAAGAGCCAGCACGTAAAAGAGTGAATCGTCCCGTCAAATCAACCCCATCCTTCTCCACCGATGTCAATATGATTGATTTGGATGCGCTCCCATCCCCGCCCCTTATCCCAAATTCACCAAATATTCCACCAACTACTCCATTGGATGCATTCATCCCTAAATCAATCCCCAAGGAGGTTATTGATCTCATTCCAACTAAGACTTGGGCGAAATTGTATCCGTCTCCACCACTTCAAGATCTACCCTCGAGTAGTACGCCCAATCCTTCATCACCACAACCGCCGGATGTGATTCCTAATTCCTTCAATCCGCGGAGGATCACCACTGCAATGTGGGATTTTGCATTTCCCAAGTCGAAGCCAAGTGAGGGGACCGATGCGGATGTTTGAGTGTCGAAATCAACGAGTTTTTATGATGTTCTACGTAGTTTAGGATCTTTTAGGAAGTTTAGGATTAAATTTTTAGCGATTTATTTTCTGTTCTTAGGTAGCTTTAGGATTTCCCATTTTCTGGATTGAATAAGTGAAATTTCTACTACTTTTCTTCATTAATTTTATTTCAATTTCACTTATGCGTCTCACTTCCTTTGCCTGTTTGGTCTTTGAGTATTTTCATTGCAGGTTTGGGGGTGCCCTCGTTAATTTTGGTCCAATGAGGACATTGCACAGATTAGGTTTGGGGGTGTAGTCTCTCTTATAATTTAAAAAAAAAAAAAAAAAAAAAAAACAAATCAGATTTGGTCGATCAAGCGACCCTTCTTGGTCGATCGATCGACCCTTCTTGGTCGATCGATCGACCCTTCTTGGTCGATCAATCGACCCCTCATGGTCGATCGATCGACTGAGCACAGTTATTGTTTGTGTGGAATTTACAAATTGATAATTTATGCGATCTAAAACGAATATTAAATGCAATTTTGTTTCATTGTTCTTAGGAGAGAAGAGCTAAGGTGAAATTGGCATATAAATCTTAAACCCGCTCTTGAGGAGTTTTTGATGTTTGATTTAGTTCAAAGAGTTTAAATCATGAAAATTTATCAAATTTGTGAACTGTAAGGATTTTAGTGGAGATTAAAATCCGGTGAGCTTTAGCGCCAATTTTCTGTCCTTGATGAGTGCTTAAACAAACTCGAAGTTATCTTTGAATATGAATTATTCTTGCATAATCTCATACATTTTATTTTGACTTGTAACTTTGCATGACATTAAATTCATATTATTGTGCTATAACATATCATGAGTTTGCTCAAGACAAATAGGCAAAGTTACCATTTTTTGAGGGCATGATTGAAGGCCATCATTGGCTCGTTTGTGCTTAAAATACCCCACCTCATATAAATCTATCCTTCTAGTACCCCTTTGAGCCTATTGAAAAATTTATCTTTATATATTCTTTGATAAGCCACGTTAACCTTTACCCCTTCACCATTTCTGAAAACTCAACCTTACCCTTCTTATTTCTGAGAAATTAGGAACGAGGGATGAGAGTGAGCGAAAAGAGAGTAAGTGGAGAGATACCGAGTTGTGGTGTTTACTGAGAGTGTATGACAAAAATATAAAAAAGAGACAAGAAATTAGAAAAGAAAAAAGAATGAAAAATATGAGGTGCTGTAAGAAGATGAAATTCAAAAAAAAAAAAAAAAAGAGAAAAAAAAAAAGAGAAGGTTGAGAAAAATAGTGAGAGATTACGGAAAAAAAAAGGGAGAGAAGAAAAATAGAAGAGTCAAAAGTCAGTTTTCTTTTCCAATTTCTCAGAAATTTTGAATCCCACCTTCCATTTCTTTCTTACCCTTACCTGAGCCCCATTATAACCTTATAAAAGACCCTCATGATCCAATCTTGCATTGCTAACTGCCTGGTGGAGAGCAAATATGTGATACCTATGGAACTTGATATGACATGCTTAGAATATACAAGTATCTGTTCTTATGAGATTTATCTTTGTTCATTGATTACATCGTGTTTCATTTTTCATGTGAGACCTTTTTGCTTGCTTTGTACTGGTCTCTCACATGTGTGCAAAAACTTACCCATCATCAGAGTGATTTTAGTTTGAGAAGTACACCTATTGTGAGGTTTGAATCAAAGCGTAAATCTATACAGTTCACAAATAAGATAAATTCTCAAATAAAAATTATTTTATCTATTGACCACATTGAAACATCTAAAGATGGGCGAAAAATTTATCTGTAAATTGAAGCATTAGTTTAGCTTAACTAAACATCAATGGAAATGACATGGCATGCATAGTACTTGTGGAAGAAATGCATAATGAGATCAATTAATAAATTCTACATAAATCAATGCCTTGAAGTTTGTGGGTAACTTCACTGAAAACCCTCAGGAGACAAAACTCCTCCACTAGGGATCACCTAGCGGTTTAAAGGTTTGTTGCATATGCTAAATGCAATCGTGTTCCCTACGAAAGTGGCATTCTTTACTTTTCTTAGGTGGTTAGTTTATTTTTCAGTTTTATTTATCTTCTCCTTTGCTCGAGGACTAGCAAAGTATAAGTTTGGGGGTATGATGTGCAGTGAAATATGATGATATTTCATCCCTAAAGACCTACATTTAGCTATCTGATGAAAGTCATTTAACATGTTTTATATAGTTTTAGTGATTTATAGGCCTGGAGATGTGTTGAGCATGAAATAACCCAAAAGTTCATAATATAACGTCAAATTCGTGCTACCTTGGATCATTCGGAACTTATCCCGACTTGGAGCTCAATTTGAACCTTCAAGACATTAGATTCAGAAAATTATCAAAACACAAAAGTTGTAGAACTCGTCGTCAGCTATCCAACGCTGTAAGAATCGCCTCAATCTAACTTCGGAATAGAACATTATGGCCAAAATACCGAGGCAGTGTCTGAATGCAAAGTGTAGCGGGAGTTCACAAAAATTTGGGAGGTCGATTGATCGACCCTTTTTGGTCGATCGTTCGACCTAATCCGAAAGATTTGGAATTTCAAAACAGAATCTGATATGGTCGATCGATCGACCCTCTTTGGTCAATCGATCGACCAAACTTGAATTTGAGTTCGGAATTTTGTTTGGCCGCGAGAATCTCGGTACTCTTTTCACGGAATAAAATCTTGGAGGAAAAAGTGGCTTCTATTTTGGCAATTAAGGAAAAAGATATTCTTGGAGATATATTCATTCGGGGAGTCCTTCGGAGGGGAGAATTATTTATTTTTCTGCATTCTTCTTTTTAGAGAGTTCTGTATTTTAGAGAGTTTTCATTTTTCTGTATTCTTCTGTTTTAGTTTCTCTGCTTTTCAACGTGTAAGGGCATTGAGTCCCATTTTCTTGAACTACCTTTTTAATATTCATTTTGAGAGAAGATAAGTCTTAGTCTTGAGTTTATCCACTTTCAAGAAGGAGGTGTACGCACTTTGGATTAAAGCTTTCCTGGATTTTTGTGGATAATTCTTTACGGTATTTTAATGGCATTTTCGACTTCTACATTTATTTTATTACTTATTTCAGTTATGTGTGGCTAGTTTCATTAAGGATGGGGATCTAATGAACCCCATCCGAGGTATTCATTTATATTAATATAAATCTGTGTGATTGATATGTCAGATACTTTTTAAGACCCTAATATTCATTGAAAATGGTGAAATCATTATTTCAGTCTGAGATCTAGGAGCTAATCATGCCCTATGATTTCAGATCTGTAATAATAATTTTATCCTAATTATTACCCGTCTCGGGGTGCAGTTTTACTGTCATCTAAGGTGTGAGTGTTAATCATACACTCATGGGGTGTTAATCATACATCTCCTTGATCTCAGATTGATAGTATGACTTTATCCCAGTGGTGAGTTCCAATCACGATCTGAGGTGTGGGTGTTAATCATACATCCATGGGGTGTTAATCATACATCTGCTTGATCTTAGATCGTACTTTAGAAATTACCCTAGAGATTGGGTTCTAAATATTGTCCGAGGTGTGAGTGTTAATCATACACTTATGGGATGTTAATCATACATCTCCGTGATCTCAGATCTATATTTTAAAACTCACGTGTGTATAGGGCAGTGCTTCTTTTGAGATATCTGTTAAAGATCTCACATCTCAATCCACAGATTAATATTTTGTAAATGATAAACCTACGATGGGAAGATTTAGCATCCCAATCCTTATCTTTCATTAATTGTTTAAATCTCTTAGATTTCGTTAGTATTTATCTGTTTTATCAAAAGTTACCAGAATTCTAGGTTGTTAGTTACTGTAAAAGATCTGTGGAAATTCTTTTAGTTAATTGATATTTCTGTTTTTATATTTTCTAACCAATCCTCGTGGGAACGATCTCGTACTTTGCACCCACTGACTACATCACGATTCGTGCACTTGCGAGTACAAATTTAAGGACACATCAATCCTTGCAATTCCAACATACATGCCCTAAGCATGTCCTCAATGATCTGATTGACCCTCTCAGTTTGTCCGTCAGTTTGCGGATGGAATGCCGTACTGAAATCTAGTCGCGTTCCCATTCCTTCTTGAAATTTCTTCCAGAACTTCGATGTATACAATGGGTCACGGTCCGAAACAATACTACTCGGAATCCCATGCAAACGGACAATTTCTTTCATATAAAGTTCTGCCAATCTTACCGCCGTGTACATCGTGTTGTAGGGCAAGAAGTGCGCTGTCTTGGTCAATCGATCGACCACTACCCAAATGGCATTGTACTTCTTTGCAGTACGCGGAAGTCCAACGATGAAGTCCATAGAGATCGATTCCCACTTCCATGCCGATATAGGTAGAGGCTGCAATAAGCCTGCGGAATGTCTATGATCGATCTTCACTTGCTGACACGTCAAACACCGTGAGACGTACTCTGCCACATCTTGTTTCAAGCCTCGCCACCAATAGTTCTTTTTCAAATCTTGATACATCTTTGTACTTCCCGGGTGGATAGCATAGCTCGATTTGTGTGATTCATCTAGAATTGTTCGTCGTAGATCGGCATTGTTCAGAATACAGAGACGCCCTTTGAACAATAAGGAACCATCCTCTTTGATTGAAAAATCAGATGTAATGCCTTCAGTCACATCTTGACGAATCCTTGTTAGCGCCGGATCTTTCATCTGTAGTTCATGGATATGCTCAAATATCATCGGTCTCACAGATATATTAGCCAAGAAGGCTCCTGTAGCTTGCGACTCAATGTTTACATCATATAGTGCCAAATCTTCCAACAACTTCCATCAGTGTATACCCAAAATGAGACGAGCTAACTAAGCTAAACTTTTCTGACTCAAGGCATCCGCTACTACATTAGCCTTGCATGGATGGTACTGTATAGAACAGTCATAGTCCTTAAGAAACTCCATCCATCTGCGCTGCCTCATATTTAATTCCTCCTGTGTAAACAGATATCTAAGGCTCTTGTAGTCGATGAAAATCTCGAAAGTCTCACCATACAAATAATGTCTCCAAATCTTGAGCGCAAAAATGACCGCTACTAATTCCAGGTCATGTGTCGGGTAATTCTTCTCATGCTCCTTCAACTGTCTCGACCCATACGCTATCACTTGTTTGTGCTAATTAAGCACACAGCCCAAACTAGTATACGAAGCGTCGCTATACACTGCAAACCCTCCACTGCCTGAAGGTATAGCTAACACTGGAGCTGAAGTGAGTCTCTTTTTGAGTTCTTGAAAACTCTTCTCGCATGCCTCACTCCATTCAAACCTTGCATCTTTCCGTGTGAGTCTCGTGAGTGGTCCTGAAATCTTTGAAAAACCTTCAACAAAATGTTGGTAGTAACCCGCCAATCCAAGGAAACTGCGGATGTCGGTTACGGTCTTTGGTTGCTCCCAATTCACTACTGCTTCGATCTTTGCTGGATCTACAGTGACACCAAGCTTCGAGACGACATGTCCCAAAAAGCTAACTTCTTCTAACCAAAACTCACATTTGCTGAGCTTGGCATATAACTGGTGTTCACGTAGAGTTTGTAGGGCTATTCTCAAGTGTTTCTCATGCTCTTCTTCTGACTTTGAATAGATCAGGATGTCGTCAACAAACACTACGACACAAGTATCTAGGTGTGGTTTAAACACCCTATTCATCAGATCCATGAATGACGTCGGGGCATTTGTTAACCCAAACGGCATCACTAGGAATTCATAGTGTCCATATCGAGTCCTGAATGCAGTCTTCTGAATATCCTCTGCCTTGACTCTCAACTGATGATATCCCGATCTCAGATCGATCTTTGAGAAATATTTTGCTCCTTGCAACTGATCGAACAAGTCATCTATCCTAGGCAAAGGGTATCGGTTCTTAATAGTGAGTTTGTTTAATTGTCGATAGTCAATGCACAGACGCATTGACCCATCTTTCTTCTTTACAAATAAGACCGGTGCTCCCCATGGAGACACGCTCGGTCTAACGAAACCTTTGTCCATTAACTCTTGTAGCTGCTCTTTCAACTCCTTCAACTCAGCCGGAGCCATTTGGTATGGTGCTTTAGAAACAGGCTCCGTTCCTAGTGCTAAGTCGATGGTGAATTCTATTTCTCTCTGGAGGTAATCCAGGTAACTCCTCTGGAAATACATTGGCGAAGTCTCGCACGACTGCTATCTCCGAGATCACATTCTTCTCCTCTTTATGCTCCTTCAGGAATGCCAAGTATCCACTACACCTCTTTCTGATCAATCACTCGGCCTTGACTGCCGAGATAAGTGGTAGGTGCTTCGACCTTTCTCCTCGAAATTGGAACGATCTCCTTGTATTCGGTCTAAACATGACAACCTTGTTCTTACAATCTACTGTCGCACAGTGAGTCGATAGCCAATCCATGCCAAGGATCACGTCGAATCCTTGCATGTCTAACAAAATTAGGTTTACGGGTAGTTCAAAATCACCTCCATCCATGACCCTCACGATCACAGAGTTGCAACCCTTCTCGGTATCAACCGCTTTCCCAGTAGGAACCGTAACGGTCAAAACGAAGTCTAACTCCTCTGGGTCGACTTTCATCTTCTTTGTGAAACGAGGTGTAACAAATGAGTGGGTAGACCCCGGGTCTATCAGCACTCGAGCTTCGTATGACACGTCACTCCCCTTCTTATAGATGTGTAATCCACCTAATTATACATACACATATATATATTGTTTATTCTCATTATACTAGAATTTATCACATGCGAGCTTTTTCTTGTGTTTTCTCAATATAGATGTACCTTTTCTATTTAAACATTTCAAGAATTGAAATTCTTTATTTAAAAGAAAGCTCACCTTGAATGACATAATTTGTGTTCTGAGCCTCCTGAGTTATGACTGCGTAGGCTCTTCCTTGGACGATCGGCTTCCTTGCTTGTATAGGTCGCGGAATAGGTACTGAAGCCGTCTTCCCTTTGTTCACGTCGGGGCATTCCCTGATCAAGTGGCCCACCTTGCCACATCGGAAGCAACCCCGAGTGCCTACCCTACAGTCGGACGTCTTGTGAGGCTTGCCACACTTGGCACAAGTCTCACGCGATGTGAAAGAAGCTGCTCGAGAAGCCCCCTGTGTGACTGTGGCGCCGGTAGAAATAGCAGGGCTCTCGTAGCGTATCGGTCTCCCCGACGCGAGCAATGGAAATCTTTGCTGGTTGCTCTGCTGTGTCGGTCTTCCATAGCCTCCTTGAAACAGTGGCTTCTGATTGTTTGGTATGAACCTCGGATTTTTGTTCATCGTTCATAATTACCCGTTCTGCTCTGATCAGAGTTCCACCTTCCTTGTTGCTCCCTCTGGCGATATCTATTATTATTCTCCTCTTCCACTACGAGCGCTTTGCTCATGACCTCTCCATAGGTCCTCAATTGGAATGGTGCTACTCCTCCCCTCACGTCCGATTTCAACCCTTGCTGAAACCTTTTTGTTCTCATCATCTCTGTGATGACGTAGTCAGGCGCAAAGCAAGCGAGTCGCATAAACTCCACTCCATAATCTCTCACTGTCATCTTCCCCTAAGTAAGTTGTAGAAATTGGATTTCCATTTGGTTCCTCACCACTTCAGGGAAGTATTGTTTATTGAATTCCTCAACGAATTCATCCCAAGTCCATGGCATGTCTGTGGTCTCCTGAGCCCTAGTCCTAGAAACGGACTTCCACCAAGGCCCAGCCTCCCCATCCAACATATAGGCTGCCCAACGGACGCTCTCATCCTCAGTACAGGTGAGCACACTGAACACCTTCTCCATCTCACTCAACCAGTGCTCTGGCACTATGGGCTCTCCGTGTCCAGAAAAGCTAGGAGGTCTCATCCTCCTAAACTCAATAAAAGCAGATGATGGTGGCGGTGTCGGAGCTTCTGGAGGTGTCGGTGGCTGCCGATGCTCATGAGCCGTGTGAGCTGCCAAAGATGCTGCCTGTTGAGCCATAGCAGCTGCCATGGTCTCCATGGTATGCATAGTCCTCTGACGCTCAGCTCTATCCTAATTTTTTTCTCTAACTCTTTCTTGTTCTCTCTGATCTTGATCCTGACAATCTCGATCACGGCTCTCTTCTTGATCTTCGCTTCCTTAGACACCACTGCCAGAAGCCCCTCCATCTCCTATAGGTACTCTATTCGTAGGAGAGGTGTACCCATCTCCACTACGTAAACTTCTATTATGGCCGCCCCTGGGTCGGCCCCTTCCTCTAGGTAACATCACGGTCTGCACGTGAAAATAAAGTTTTCATTAGCAGAAGTCCCTATGCTCTGACAAAAGAATGATTGTCAAAGTTTCTAAAAGAAATAGGCTTTGATACCAACTGTGACAGCCCGGATCTCGGCACCCCGAAACCCATGCCATCAGCACGATCCTCCAGACCATGCCCCAAAGCTTAGCACGAAACATTGGTATAACAAGCATAATTAAATAAATAAAGCAATTAATCTCATTAAAGCGGAAGAAGTTAATATGCCCAACTGGCATATTCAAAAAACAGTTCTACCTTCATGCCACTGCATGAATAGAGAACCGACCCGAACCATCGGTGATAATAGAATCACCCCAGATGTTTCGCCAAAAGAATAATCTATTTTTAATTACATTGTTTCAAAATAAAGGCTTGACATACCAAGCCGCACTAAACTGCTCTCAAAACTGACTCTCTCTATCAAAGTGCTCGTGAGTCACTAGAAGAAGTCCTCGGGTGGAGCTCCAGCACAAATCTCTGGCGAAATCCGAATCACCGGATCTCGCCCGAAAGCCTCATTGCGCTATCAAAGGACCTGCGACGTATAGTCTAAAAGGGTGAGCTACATCCTAGCTCAATAGGGAACAAGCACAATGAACATATAAGTTAAAACTCACATATATTCCATGATATTCAGAGCATGATGAATCTATGCATTTGCTAGAAAACCAATTAAAAAATAGATGTCTTATACTCAATTCACTGGTAAGTTGCATGTATCACTTTACTGTTGATTTAATCATGAATGACACTGAACAGGCCTAAAGCAAAACTTAAATCTTCAACTTAAGTAATCCCCGAGTAATATAGCATCGAGCCCCGATGAGATATCCTTCATCGTCATCTAATTAGACAGTTGTAAAAACATGTATTCCCTGGGAATACGACCCAAGCCCCTTTCTCACTAGGCGGTGGGGTTAAATATTACACAACATCCCTGGGATGTCCTTACGGTCACGGATAAACCTTTGTGATGGAGTACGGATTCACCGCCGTACCGGTCACGGATATCCTGCCGCGTTAGTCGTGGGTTTCCCGCCACGTCGATGGGGTATCCTCCAAACCTCAAATAACAAAAATATCATGTGCATTACATATAGTTGTTCACCGTGTAAGTGTGCTATCTTATATCAATTAGGCCTCAACAGTAATTATTCAATCCTATGTATACATCCCTGGGATGTATACACACCCGCATCACACTTGATGCCTTTATTACTTCCTCATCCCCTAGGGATGTCTCAATTTCATTTGATTACTTGTTCTTAGTTACTTGCATCACACAGATGCCCTTATCACATTTTTGGTGTCACACACGCACCCATTTTCATAAAGCTTTTCACATTTAAAACAGCTTCAATTAGATAATTATATCACTACATACATGCTCTTGAAATTAAAGTACATGTTCAAGGTGTTCCCTACCTCAATTCTCTGAATTTCCTAGCATCAAGGTCCCACGCGGCTCCTTGTGCTAATGATCTCACGTACCACCTATGGTACAACATAACACATGTAACTTATCACTAAAGATGTAATAAAGAAGGTCCAAGACCCTCCCTGAATCTCAAAGTCAAACTAAGAAGTCAAGCAAAACTGTCAAAGTCGATTAATCGATTTCCAAAATCGATTAATCGAAACCCAAATCGATTAATCGATTCTCAAAATCGATTAATCGAGATTCAAATTCGATTAATCGATCCCAAATCGATTAATCGAGTTTACAACATAAGGCAGTCGATTCTTAAATCGAGTAGTCGAGGTCTCAAAATCGATTAATCTATCCCAAATTGATTAATCGAAATCCGAAATCGATTAATCGAAATCCCAATTCGATTAGTCGATTTTCCCAGGTTTCATTTCTCCAGTGGTTGGAGCTTCCCAGTCGATTAGTCGATTTCCAAATCGACTAATCGAATTCTAAATCGATTAATCGAAATTCATTTCGATTAATCGAAATCGGGATTCCATGACTTTTTAACTTCTCAGACCAAATCGATTAATCGAACTCCAATTTCGATTAATCGATTTGGTCAGATTCACTTCTCTCGATCTTCCAAATCCTTGTCAACCTATTTTTCTTTCTTTTTCTAAGCTTTTATCCTATGCTTTTAAGCATTCTTAACCACACTTAAACTTCTATAATCTATGCATTTAATTCCCATAAAATTTACCTCAATCAAGCCTCAATTTTATTGGATCTTAAAGTTGGAATGCCTAAGGTTCCAGCTTTAGCTCCAAAGGATCTTCCGCGTTGAATTGACTTTAATACTCGAATCCATCTCCCTTGGCTTACATTTACTCCTTGCTTAACAACCCTCTTTACTTCTCCCCCTCTCTCTCTCTTCTTAACTCTTTTAACAACCAAACAAGAGTAAGTTAGGGTTCTTTAACCCTTTTATACTTGTTTTCTATGTGTTAAGCACATACACCTAGGTAGGTGTATGTGACTCTAGATCTTCCCTACACTCAACATACTTGCATAAATTTCTCATGACATCCGTTCATCACTCCTCGAGTCGACTAATGGACTCCTATTTAGTCAAACCTATGACCAGTCAGGCACGGATCCCGAGGTCATCGTTTAACGCGATTTTTCGGGTTATTACACCTAAGGCTTTCGACAAGTTCCAAATAGGCCTTTTGTTTCTTTTACTAGGATTCAAGATTCTATCGACAGGTTTTCTTCAAGCTTAGGCAACCAGTCGATAGGATGCTCCCTTCTTATTTCCAACTGCACGATAGGTTCCAGGATCCTATCGAATTCTCCCATCCTCATGACTTCTTCCTTTTTTCAGCCTTTAGGTCCAGTAACCTCTCAATAAGTTGTTTTTAGCCTGTTTTCACTCCTTCAACACTGCTTTGTTGTTGCTGCATGCTCTAAGTGGGCCACTGTTGGATCTGAACTACATTGAGAGATGGATTTCTACACTATGACTGCTTTTTATTGCTATCTACAAGACATACTCAACAAGCATTTATTAGTCCACTTATAGGTCTATCAAAGCTCATGTTAAGGGGTGAAAAGTGGTACTTTTCAGAGATTAACAGTAAGCAAAGAAAGAATAAATTGAACAAAACACAAATATATGTTGGATACCCTCAACAGCAAAGAAATTCATGAATTTTGGGAGATTTCTATTGTTTTTCCTCATAATTGGCAATGATAAATTTCCAATGTGGGCATTTCAGATCGTGAAAAGAGGAGTGCCCATTTTAAATTGATTCAATACAAAGTTCCTATGAGTGGACAAATAGCATTCAAGAAGAATCACTACAAGCATGGCCCAACCCGAAAACTTGAGTTATCGTTTCGGTTACGGTGGGGACCAAAATCGAAACATTTTGGTCAAAATTTTGAACCATGCTTAGCATATATTTGTTTACTTCTTTAGTTTTAAAACCTCTTTTGGGGTGACCCTTGTTTTTTTATCACTTTAACTATGGTTGTTGCCTTTTTTTTTTTAAATGAATTTTCTGTCATTCATAATGTTAAAAGAAATATAAAATTTTTTTAAAAAAAACAAAGCATCCATGAACTATTGCCCATATCTTTATAGATAGACGATTGATCTGATGGTTAAGAACATATGATTGGTTTTATGATCTAGCTCTGGCATATCAATAGGGAAGGCAAAGGAATTAAATAGTGCGATTGTGCAAATACACAAATAAATGGCACTTGATGGTCATGCTTTATCTTACTAAAAAAAATAAACAAACAAAAGATCACAAAAGAAAGAGATGGTGAAAACCTGTGGGTTCCACATCCAATCTTGCGCAGCTTGAAGTCCCTGTACATTAAATCAGCAAGATGACATCTAAGCTCTAAATATTTTAGTTAAAGCTTGAGAGGAATGACAATGATTGTAATATATTGCGGATGGTTTGTCCATATTCCAAAAACTAAAATTGCAAGCATGCTCTTGACCTACAACTATTTTGACACTTAAATCACTGAAGGAATGTTGTTGACTTATAGCTGCAAATCAGTGATGCATTGGTTGATCTCCTTGCATTTGATATGGACTGTTGTTAGAAAGGATTAACCGCTGATGGTGATTGAAAACTCCAATGTGAATACAAATTGGTGGAAGTCATAAGTAAAAAAATATGAAGTTTACTCACCTGATGTATGAATGTTTTATACCATTTGATAGCAGCAACAGCCAAGGAAAGGTAAGTGCTTGTAGTAAGTGTCCAAACCAAGAGCAGATGGTTCCTTAGCTGCCAAACTCTTAATAAGTACAACTCCCTACATGATTGATTTGTGCCGAAATATGACTATTTCGTACCTTAATTCCTACATTTAGCTATCCGATGAAAGTTATCTAACGGCTATTGTATAGTTTTAGTGGTTTCAGGTGTTTCTAACCATTGGATCTTGAAAGAGCATAAAAGAGGATAATTAAGGATTACAAAATAACATTGGACTAAGAAGCCAGCAGAAGCACCAAAATCTGTGAAAATGATTGATTGGCCCAGCATCCACCAGAAGAATGAAGATGTTACATGTCCTTGTCAATCAATTGAAAACCAAATCTCAATCGATTGACAAGGATGACAACTTTTCCCCCCTTATTTTAAATTTGAATTAATTCAATCGATTGATATTTGAACTCAATCGATTGAATTCAAATTCAAATGATTTCGTCAAAAAGTGGATTTGAACTCAATCGATTGAGATTTGATTTTCAATTGATTGAGCCTATTATGGAAGTTTTCCTATCTGCGCCCTATAAAAGCAATACTAAGCTTAGGGTTAAGGGGCTCTCTCTAGGTAGATTTTTCTTGAGGTTTTTCATCTTTTCTTGTAATTTTTGAATGATAGTTTATAATTAGGAATAAAGCATTTTAAGGAGAGATCTTTTGATCAATAAAAGTACATATTTAGATGATGGCTTCTGATTTACAATAAGATTATAGATCGAGGATGAGCAGCTAAACCCCCTCGTTCAAAGAGGAAGCGACTCCTAGATAAGTAAATGCTTTACTATTAATTCTATAATTTCTTAGCATTGTCATAGAATCATTCTGCTAAAAAGTATGTGCTTAATTGAATATCATCGAATGCTCATTTATAGTCGTTGATCTTGGATATCGACGACCATAAAAGGGTCATTCCATCTAGATCTGTTCCTGTAGGCCAATCTAGGCTGTAGAGTGATTGTTTCTTATTGTCGTGATTTAGAATTTTGAGATACGTTATACCTTTTATATAATTCATACCGCAGTAGGCTGAGTCATAGTTTTTAGATAGGGTATGTCGAATCAATAGTCATGTTCCTTACAATTCATTTTTCTTCTTGATAAATGATGGTATTTTGATGTGGTTTGAAATCATGGGATTAATTATAGAGAAGTTATAAATCTAGGGTTAGCAAACTCCTTAATCATTTCTTAAATTATCATAATCTGTTTTCGCATTGATTGATTTACGTTTATTGCTCTAGTATCATGTGGTAATTGTTAAGCAAATCGACTTTCTCTCCCTTGGTACTTCCTTGGGCATCTTTTTCTCTTTAAGAATTAATTTAATTATGCGCTTCACTGTGGGTACGACACCCTTAATTTCATCATGCTACAACCGATCTTGTGCACTTACAAGGATACACTTTAAAACCGATCAAGTTTTTGGCGCCGCTATCGGGGATTGCGTTGCAATTTTATTAATTTATAAAGAGATTTTTGTTCTCTACTTGACAGTCAATCGATTGAGACATCATCTTCAATTGATCAACTGGGTTCTCTGCTTGTTGTTCATTGTCTTATCAATCGATTGATTTGAAAGAATCAATCGATCAATTGTTCTGGTTTGTTTAATTTTGAATTTTCGATAATTTTGAATTTTGAAATTTTGAAATTTTGATTTTGAATCTTAATTTTTAAATTTTGAAATTTCAAATTTGAATTTTATATTTGAAATTTGAATTTAAAGATTTTTAAATTTTTTAAAAAATTTCTGAATTTTTGAAAAAAAAAAAAAAATCTTCTTGAATTCTGACTACTGTCCACTATAGTAGTCAATCGATTGATTTTTCTCTATCAATCGATTAAGATCTGGGATATCAATTGTCAGTTTCTATCAATCGATTGACCCTTCTGTTTCAATCGATTGACTAGACCTCTGTTGATTGCTATTTAGTTATTTTTCTTGTTCTGACCAGCCTAAAGTTTGAACCTCAATCGATCGACTTTGATACATCAATCGATTGACTGATAAATCTTTTATTGGATCACTGTTGTGTTCTTTTTTTCAATCGATTGAGACCACTACTTCAATCAATTGAATCTAAGGTGCTTCCTTTGTGATTTGATTATGGACTCAATAATCGTTGTCTTAGGTGTGTTGGTACATGAGCTTTACTCGATCTCATTACCCACATCTACAATCGTTGAATTGTGAGATTGAGAAGTCTTGCATAGTGAATCGTAGAAACCATAGGATTCAACGTCATCACATTGAAACCATGGCAGATCAAAGACAAGGAAGGAATGGGAACAATCATGATAACAATAATGAAAATGGAAATGAGAATCATGATGAGGGCCCACGAACACTGGAAGAATACAATGATCTCAATTTTTACAAAGATCAGGATAGCAACATGCATGCTCTCATCCCAGGAAATCATTATGAATTTAAATCGACAATGATTCAAACATTGCCAATTTTCAACGGGTTGAGCAATGAAAACCCACATACTCATCTGAATGAGTTTCTTGCGGTGTGTAAAATATTCAGAGTTCATAATGTTACCGATGAGATAGCAAAGTTACGACTTTTTCCCTTCTCTTTAAGCGATAAGGAAAAAACTTGGTTCTATTCCTTAGAACCACAATCTATTCAGAGTTGGACGGAGTTTCAACATGAATTCTTGAGGAAATATTTTCCCATGAGCAAAACCAGTGAGTTACGTCAGAAAATTCTGATTTACGCCCTACAACTTACTAAAATATTTCATGAATACTGGGAACGTTTTAAAGAATTGGTCAAAAGTTGCCCTAATCATCATATTCAAAGGTGGCAACAAGTCCAAAGTTTTTACAATGGATTGATCCCAAAAGAAAGGCGTATGGTGGAAATTTAGGCATTGTTTGAGAGATTATGCTAAACTTCAATACAAAATGAGACCTTGGGTAGAGCTAACCTGAATATGGTAACTAAATCCCATGTGTTGACAAAAGGTAGGCTATATGATATCAACAACAATATCCCTGATTTATCAACAAAAGTTAATATGTTGTCCAAACAAATGAACATGTTGTTAGCTATAACAAAACAGGCTCAAACTACTACCACCCCTACTTTTTGCTCAATTTGTGAACACCCAGATCACATGGCTAACGAATGTCCAACACTCTGATGATCTTTCTTGAAGAAATTACTCCTCAAGAACAGGTGAATGTGACTCAGTCATATCATCGGCAAGAAAGGAATGTGTACTCCAACACTTACAATCCGGAATGAAAAAATACCCTAACTTAGGATGGGGAGGATCGAACCAAACCAGATAGGCAAACCAGCAGTATTGATCCTACACATCAAGTGGACAATAGGGCTTTCGTCTATAACAGAATTCTTATTATCATCACCCAAATTTCGAGTACCAAAAAAATTAGAATTTCAATCAATCTCATACCATCACCTCGAAAGATTTTAATTTGAAAGAGAAGGTTATGCGGAACATGCAAGTTTTTCAACAACAATCTATGCAAGCTATACAGCAGATGATGAATGACCAATTGAGTCAATGGACTAATCAAATGAGTCAAAGAGAGAAAGGCAGGCTTCCCAGCCAACCCACCAACAACTCTCATGGTCAAGCACAGTCTAATGAAGGACCATCGACTAGTCATCAGTTGAAAGTTGTCACTGTGTTAAGCAGTGGACGAGTGATCGATATTCAAGTGGAAATTCCTGAGGAATCTAAAAAGGAAGAAGAAGCGGTAAAGGATAGAGAGCCAGAGATAAGAAAAGAGAGGGAGTCTCATGAATTTGTCCAACTGGAACCTAAAGAAAACCCAGAACATGAATCCACTCCTCATACCCCAAAGGCACCATTCCCTGAGTGTTTGACATCTCCATCTAAAATGGGGAAGGGTACGTCAAAAATAGTAAAATTCTTTGAAACATTCAAGCAAGTAAAGATAAATCTTTCATTGCTTGAAACAATCAAACAAGTTCCTTAGTACGCCAAATTTTTTAAGGATTTGTGCATCCGTAAGAGAAGGGCACGTACTCAATTGTCAAAGAAAGTATTCCTGACTAATCAAGTTAGTTCGATATTACAATTGGATGCACTACAGAAACTTAAGGACCCTGGAGTCCCAATTATTCCATGTGTTATAAGTGAGCAACCAATTGGTAAGGCACTACTGGATTTGGGAGCAAGTGTCAACTTGATCCCATACTCAGTATATGAGACCACTTTTGTCACACTCCAACTTGCTGATAGGTCAAAAAGAAGACCTAGGAGTATCATCGAGGATGTTTTGGTTGGGATAGATTAATTTGTCTTTTCAGTGGATTTCGTTGTCTTGAATATGGAACCACTAGTTAAATCAATAAATTAAGTCTCAATCATTCTTGGATGTTCGTTTCTCGCAACTGCAAATGCCTACATCAATTGTCGAACGGGAGTCATGGATATTTCTTTTGGAAACATGAAAGTCAGGCTGAATATATTTCATGCGGTGAACCATTTCCCCAAGGAGAATGAGGTTGACTGTTTCTATATCGATCAGGTGGATGAAGTAGTGGATGAAGTTTTACCATCAATGCTAACCAAGGAAGAATTCGAAACTGTTTGGTTAGCCATCTGCGAGGAAAAAGGAAGTGAAGAGAAACACCCAGAAAAAATGAGGACGGCCTCATCAAGTCAAGATGATAAGTCATGGGAGAATAAGGCTAAAGTGGAACCATTACTCATTGAGGAAAAGGCTAAACTGACACCATCAATCGAGCCACCACCAACTATTGAACGAAAACAGCTGTCTGAGTTACTCAAATATGCCTTCCTGGGACCTCAAGAAACACTCCCGGTAATAATTTCATCAATATTATCGAAAAAGTAAGAGCATGATTTATTGAAAGTGCTTAAGGATCACAAGGAAACTATCGGATGGACTTTAGCCGATCTAAAAGGGATTGATCCGTCAGTATGTATGCACAAAATACATCTGGAAGATGACAGCTCACCATCGAGGGAGCCACAAAGACGACTTAATCCAAATATGAAAGAAGTCATTTTAAAAGAAATTATCAAGTTACTCGATGATGGAATCATCTATGCGATCTCCGATAGTGAATGGGTAAACCCAATTCAAATTGTTCCCAAAAAGTCAGAGATTACAGTGAAAGAAACAACTGAAGGGGAATTGGTCCCTATTCGCGAGACTACTGGGTGGCGTGTTTGTATCGATTATCAGAAATTAAATACAGCTACCAGAAAGGATCATTTTCCCATTCCATTCATTGATTAAATACTTGATAAACTGGCAGGGCAGGAGTTCTATTATTTTCTCGATGGATATTCGAGGTACAATCAAGTGCCTATATTTTTAGCCGATCAGGAGAAGACAACGTTCATGTGCCCTTATGGTACTTTTGCATACCGTAGAATGTCATTCGGCCTTTGTAATGCTCCGGCCACCATCCAACAATGTATGTTAGATATAGTTTTCGATATGATTGACAAATTCATCAAGATATTCATGGACGACTTCTCTGTCTTTGGGAAGACCTTTGAATTGTGCTTGCATCACCTTTCACAGGTGTTGCAACGTTGTATAGAATCCAATCTTGTTCTAAGCAGAGAGAAGAGCCATTTTATGATTCGAGAGGAAATAATTTTGGGGCATATCATATCAAGAAAAGGAATTGAAGTCGACAAAATAAAAATTGACTTAATTGCTAATTTGCCCCCACCAAAAAGTATTCATCAAATTCGATCATTTTTGGGTCATACTAGATTTTACAGGCAAGTTATCAAAGATTTTAGCAAGGTCGCTAAGCCATTGTGCAATTGCTTGGAAAGGATGTTCCATTTGAATTTGATGAAGAATGCATGAAATCTTTTTTGAAATTGCGAGAGTTGTTATCAAATGCTCCGATAATCCAACTGTCGGATTATTCGCTCCCTTTTGAACTGATATGCAAGACATAGGACTATGCTATTGGAGCAGTCTTTGGCCAAAGGGTAGGCAAATTACCTCATGTGATTTACTACACTAGTAAGACACTGATTGATGCGCAACTGAATTACACCATAACCAAGAAATAATTATTAGTTGTGGTGTATATGCTGGATAAATTTCGTTCTTATTTGCTCGGATCCAAAATAGTGATCTTTTCATATCACTTTGCGCTAAAGTATCTCTTGGCAAAAAAGGATACGAAACCAAGGTTGATCCGATGGATCTTGCTCCTCCAAGAATTCAACTTTGAAATCAAAGATAAAAAGGGGGTCAAAAATTTTGTTGCTAATCATTTGTCACGAATTTTACTTGAAGAATCATCTGTGTCGGAAACCATCTGTGTAACATCCCAAAAATTTGGACTTTGAATAGTGTGCCTCGGGATATGTGCTCGTCAGGTCACTAATTTTGAGCAAGTAAAAGCCAACTTGATGACTTAGATTGGATTAATTTTGGTGTGAAAAGTACACACCCGTATGGTGTTAGATCATTTTATAGGGTCTTATACACCTGTTGTGGCGTGTATGCGTTTTACACGTGAACCGAGCTTTTAAGTATAAAAGAGGTAGGGACTTCTTTTAGAAGCCATAACCGGTTGCAAAGATTTGTGGGTTTTTGTGAGAGAGAGAAAGAGAGAAAGGAAAGAGAAGGGTTTTTGTGAAGGATCGTCTACGATTGTGTTGGCTTGATCGTGTGCATGGAGCTCATAGGAGATCGATGTGGGTTTTGAAAACACATTTTCCTTGCAAAGAGAATGGTGTGTTTTGATCGGCTAAATCGTAGTAAGGTTTGTACGAAGCGTGTGTGGATGATCACCTAACGATCGTGTCGAAATTATGGAAATCGTGGGGCTTGGAAAGATCAAAAAGGGTTTGGAAACCCATTTGCTTGCTAGGAAGGAGACGATCCGATCGGGGAGAAAATCGTTGAATTAAAGGTAAAACTTTTGATTTAAGTTGTGATTTGTATGTAGATTAATCCTTAGTTAGATTATGAGTGGGAGATTTGAAGAAAATGGGTTAAGATTTAAAGAAAAAAATGAGTTAGAGATGCTTGAACCCGATTTTGGGCGAAATCTGACGAAACCGTTCGATCGGTTTTGAAAACCGTTCGAACGAAATTAGTTGAGGGTGAAATATGACGAAACCGTTCAATCAAAATTAGAAATCGATCGAACGACTTCGTCAAGCATGAAATCTGAAGGTTCTGGTCGGTTTGGAAACCGTTCGATCGATTTTGAAAATCGTTTGAACGAAATTAGAAATCGTTCGAACGATTTTGACTGGGCTCGCCAATACTGCTTCAGTATTTTGGCCGTAACATTTTACCTCGAACTCCGATTGATGCAATTCTTATGGCGTTGGAAAGAGGACGACGAGATCTACAACTTTTGTGTTTTGACTAACTCATGAATCTAAAGTTTTAAAGGTCAAAATTTAGGAGAATGTTGTGTCAAATTCTATATTAGCATGAATTTATCCGTTTCAACCTTGGTTTTGAGAAAATACTTAAATGCATATAATTTATTTGTGAGTAGAATTGATCTTTGATGCACCATGGTGTGCTTGTGATATAGATTGAGGCGGAAGGCCATGTTTAGGACCTTTCTTGGCTTCGTGCAACTTCAAGATTAAGGTAGGGGAAACTCGACCTAAATTTATATATTTGACTTGATTCATAGTATTAGATGTGTTTGCATGAATATGATGAGTTGATCAAAGTTGGATATATTAGAATTGGAGTCTTATGATTTGGAATATGAACTCGTGAAATCGTGATTATGCATGTGATAATGTTCGATTCTAGATAACCTTTGATATTGTTGAGCTTGACTCGTGTTTTGAAAGTAAGATCTTGAGATCGCTGGTGACATTCGTGAATCATTTTGATACCCTTGGAACTGTTATTTACTCAACGACGCTTGGACTTTTGACATTTGCATTTGTATTATGAATCTTTTGGATTCTTCGACTGCATCCCTTGGGCCGGTACAGCGGCCTATCCGTACACGCATTCATACATACGCTGCATCTGCATCCCTTGGAACATCATTGCATCCCTTGGACATCATTGCATCCCTTGGACACCTTGGAATCATTAGACACCTTTGGACATCATTGCATCCCTTGGGCACCTTGGAATCATTGGACACCTTTGGACATCATTGCATCCCTTGGACACTTTGGAAACATTGAATACATTTTGGAAACATTGAACACCCTTGGACACCTTAGAGTCATTGAACACCTTTGGACACCCTTGGACATGATTGCATCCTTTGGACACTTTGGAATCATTGGACACCTTTGGATACCATTGAACATAGCACCCTTGGAAACTTGGAACACCCTTGGACACCCTTGTGTAGTTTGAGTTTGTGTTTGCAAATTTGACGTTATTTGGAATGTGTGTGAAATCTCAAATATTTTTGGATAAGTCTAATTGTTTTAAGATTCTTTTCGATATGTGTACTTTTGGATGGAATATCATGGTAAAGTTAAATGTTTAAGGTTGAGTTTTGAAATAGAAGAAATTGATGAATGCTTTGAAAAATGTGTTTGAAAAAAAAGGGAATGATTAAGTTTTGGAAGTAGAAATTAAATGATGGTTTTGACTCTTGATTCAAGCTATGTTTTCGAATTTTAAATATGAATTTATATTGTTTATCCTCTACTGAGCTTAGTTGTTAGCTCACCCCGACTATACGTCACAAGTGTAGGTTTGGGAGGGCCCAGATTACATACTAAAAGAAGGGAGCTTCCGCACAAGGATTTGCACTTTATTCAGGGATCGTAGAATTGTGCTTTGTGGATTTGGTGAATTATGTTTTGGTACATTCGTACTAAGGTACACCATTGTTAGGTGATGGTTGGTCATCACTGGTGTTTATTTAGTTTGTTCTTGTTGGATTTTAGATATGGAGGTTTTAATTATGCCATATGTAATAATTGCTTTGATTTTCGTATATTTATGGATGTGCCAAGTATTCTGTATCAGATTGTGGTCTACGATCTGGCGGTCCGGGTTTTCCCATTGGGTTTAGGATGAAAAAAAAAAAATTATCTCAAAATTTTAGGTTGGGAAAATCCGGGCTGTCACAGTTGGTATCAAAGCTTAAGTATTAGGTCTTATTGGGACCCGAACGTGATGACATTAGATTCTGTCGGAACTTAGGAGGGATTCACAATCCCTATTCTGAATTCTTCTAGAGATTTAGAGCCATGACTCTAAATGACTTTAAGTTTTGTCCGATCCTAGGCATTATGTCCCCATGAGACTGAGAGCCCTAGCCGTGGGTGCAGGAATATGGTCGTAGGTCTAAAGATGTGATATTAGATTTTGTTAGAGAATAAGCTGTGGTATTTTAAGAGTTCTGTTCAAATATGTTGACCGGTTGTTAATTGAAATTATATTTCATTGTAACAGATCATTATGTCTGGTAAAGGTAGAGGTCGACCTAGAGGCGATCACAATAGAAATCTGAGTGAGGATGAGATCCCTGCGAGTTTTAGTAGAAATCAGAGACACCCGCCTGATGAGAGAGATCAGAGGAATGAAGCGACAGATAAGATGGCACAGGCCATGGAGGCCGTGGCCGCTGCCATGTCCCAACAGACTCAGCAGACTGCACTATTGGCTGAGCAAACTGCACTACTGGCTGCCAATAACATGATCCATCAGCAGCCTCCACCACCACCTCCACCAGCATTATTGCCTTCATCATTTGTGGATTTCAGGAGATTGAGACCTCCTAGTTTCTATGGGTAGACAGACCCGCTAGAAGCAGAAAAATGGTTGAATCAAATTAAGAAACTTCTACAAAGACTTCAGAGCACTGAAGACGAGAAGGTAGGTTGGGCCTCCTTCTAGCTTGAGGGAGATGCCGATCCCTGGTGGAAATCGGTATTACGAAGAAGGAAAATTGAAAACCCTCATCGTCTATGGACTTGGGCAGAGTTTGTCAGAGAGTTCAATCGGGAATACTTTCCCAAATAGGTTAGAGTTCAGATGAGAAGAGACTTTGCAAATCTGCAGCAAGGAAGTATGTCGGTGAGAGAATATGGCGTGGAGTTTACACGCTTGTCATGATTTACACCTGAACTAGTATCCACAGAGATCATGAGGG
Organism: Chloranthus sessilifolius; assembly: GCA_021018995.1. Classification (NCBI taxonomy): domain Eukaryota; kingdom Viridiplantae; phylum Streptophyta; class Magnoliopsida; order Chloranthales; family Chloranthaceae; genus Chloranthus; species Chloranthus sessilifolius. The sequence continues at coordinate 25,453,969 of CM037595.1, forward strand.
CAGCCAAATTTGAGGAAGGATTGATGCCGAACGTCCGTGAGCGGGTATCGATTTTCGAGATAGAGACCTATGCTGAAGTGATGGGAAAGGAAATTGTGGCCAAGAGAGATATAGATAATCAGTATAACAGGTGGGATCAGCAGATCAAGGAAAAGGTAGATCAAGAGCGATCGAGTACTTCTGGGCTGATAGACAAGAGACCAAAATTCTTGATGTCGACACCACCTCAACCTACTCAGACTACTTATTCAAGACCGTCCATGTCTACGCCTGTTGTGCCCCTTCACCTTACAAATCCCATGACCGCTGGGGCATCGCGAGTACAATAAACTTCCCACACTTCCTCGTCCGCACCGAGTGAGTCATGCTCAAGATGCGGGGGACGACATGCGGCAGAGAGATGTCGGTGGACTACAGGTGTTTGTTTCAATTGTGGCCGAATGGGACATTAGATTTGGGACTGTTCTAAACCAAGGAAAGAGAGAACAACTTCGGCCTCTATTCAGAGGCCCTAGGCCCACTCTGACTGTTAATATTTTGTTTTGTTTTGTTTCTGTTGTGGACATGATTTGTAATTCATGATTCACTTTTGATGCGTGATCGCATAACCTTTGTCATGATGAATGAGTTAAGTCTTGGGTTGTGTTTCCATGTTTTATGGATATTATCGTCGTCTCATTGGTTGTGATAGATAGCTTATGACTTAGCTTTTGTGGTTGGGAGATGTATTTTCTAACCTTATGATATATTATGTACGCTAATTATTGTCAGTTTTATTAACATTTAGAGTTTTGGTTTATGGAGATATAGCTATGATATGTGGGTTCGATGGGGTGGTTGGTGAATACATCATGGGTATGTATGCAAATAGCTTTCTTAACACCCTTTTTGATGAATCCGTTGTGGATAAAATCAACTTATGTAATCATAGCCAAATTTTATAGTGCCTATGGTGGATATGCCGAGTGAGCTTTCACGTATAGTCAATTTTCGAGAATAAAAATTTTCTTTAAGAGGAGGATATTGTGATAACCCTAGTTAGATGATGTTGAATTTTGATGAGGATACCTAGATGGGGTTGCCGAGAGATAGCTGTGGACCTTGGATGGATTTCGAGACACATGGAATATTTCAAATTTTGATATTTTAACTTCTAGATGTTTGTAAATCTTTAAAGCAGGTACCTTGGACATGTGTCTTTTCAAACAATCGTGGCATGATTGCCACTGCTCACTATTTTTGACTGCCACCAAGTGATGTGATTACATGTGTTGGTTGTGTTTTGTATATTTTCCTATTTTGATATATATGTCATGGTTCTGATATGGCTTAGTTTAGTTGGGTGTTCTCTATGTTAAAGGTATTGTTCTGTTTTGGTATATGTGGGTGTTGTGATTGCCTCATTGTGTAGATGATCCTATGCCGTGATTGTTGTGACTACTTTGTCATGCAATTTTATCGGTATTCTTTGATCAAACGAAATGCCTTTGTTGGTTCAATTAAAATTTTTAGCATATTGTGAAAACATGGATGTAAATTAGAATTGTACAGGATATGTGGATTTGTAACTTCTGTAGGATATGTGGTTTGAATTTATGCGCGATGTGTGGATTTATAATTTTTGCAGGATATGTGGTTTGAATTTATGCAGGATGTGTTGTTGTGTTTACGTCCATAGACGTATTTTACTATGTGTGCGGGTCTTCCATGCGGGGGGGGAGCCCTTGAGTGCAATTTTCGGGGACGAAAATTCCTAAGGAGGGGCGAATGTAACGTCTCAGAAATTTCAGACTTTGAATAGTATATCTCAGGAAGCATGCCCGACTGGTCACTTGTTGGACCAAGTAAACGTTGACTTGTTTGCTTTAAGTTAGATAGGTTATATGACAAATGTAGAGTATGTATGTTATAAGAGTTAGTTTGATTGGGTCATATACATCTATCTAGCTGTGTATGCTTTATACTCAAGTCATATAAGGAATTGGGAGGCTTTAATTCTCATTACATCATGTGGTAGTTGAGAAGCTTAAGAGGAAGTGAATGAGACTTGAACAAGCTTTGAATTATTATATTTAGCACAATTTCACGGTGAATAACTATATGTATTTGCACAACTGATTTAAGGTTCGGAGAATACCCCACCAACGCAGCGTGAGTTTGAGTCAATATAGAGTGACATTTTACTCATTTGAGTAGATTTTTGGAGGTGTGAGTTTTCAATGGGAAGAGGTATGGATTTTTATGCAAGTATGTATGTCGATGTGTAGGCTATGAATGTGTGTATGTGTAGAGGTGAATGTTACTCGTGGATACGTATATGTGTGTTCATGTAGGATGTGAGTATCAGCACTATTGCTTTGAATGGTCTTCAGATTGAGATATGGACATCTTCCAATTGGTGTATGATTGGGTTCGATTACCATGTTACTACTTACGGCAATTTTCGAGGACGAAAATTTTATAAGGTGGGAAGAATGTAACATCCCAAAAATATGGACTTTGAATAATGTGCCTCGAGATATGTGCCCGTCAGGTCACTAATTTTGAGTAGGTAAAAGCCAACTTGATAACTTAGATTGGATTAATTTTGGTGTGAAAAGTGCATACCCATATGGTGTTCGATCATTTTATAGGGTCTTATACACCTGTTGTGGCGTGTATGCGTTTTACACGTGAACCGAGCTTTTAAGTATAAAAGAGGTAGGGACTTCTTTTAGAAGCCATAACCGATTACAAAGATTTGTAGGTTTTTGTGAGTTAGAGAGAGAGAGAGAAAGGAACGAGAAGGGTTTTTGTGAAGGATTATCTACGATTGTGTTGGCTTGATCGTGTGCGTGGAGCTCATAGGAGATCGATGTGGGTTTTAAAAACCCATTTTCCTTGCAAAGAGAATGGTGTGTTTTGATCTGCTAAATCGTAGTGAGGTTTGTACGAAGCGTGTGTGGATGATCACCTAACGATCGTGTCGAAATTATGGAAATCGTGGGGCTTGAAAAGATCAAAAAGGGTTTGGAAACCCATTTGCTTACTAGGAAGAAGACGATCCGATCGGGGAGAAAATCGTTGAATTAAAGGTAAAAATTTTGATTTAAGTTGTGATTTGTATGTAGATTAATCCTTAGTTAGATTATGAGTGGGAGATTTGAAGAAAATGGGTTAAGATTTAAAGAAAAAATGAGTTAGAGATGCTTGAACCCGATTTTGGGCGAAATCTGACGAAACCGTTCGATCGGTTTTGAAAACCGTTCGAACGAAATTAGTTGAGGGTGAAATCTGACGAAACCGTTCGATCGAAATTAGAAATCGATCGAACGATTTCTTCAAGCATGAAATCTGAAGGTTCTGGTTGATTTGGAAACCGTTCGATCGATTTTGAAAATCGTTCGAACGAAATTAGAAACCATTCGATCGATTTTAAATCGTTCGAACGATTTTGACTAGGCTCGCCGATATTGCTTCAGTATTTTGGCCGTAACATTTTATCCCGAACTCCGATCGATGTAATTCCTGTGGTGTTGGAAATAAGCCGACGAGCTCTACAACTTTTGTGTTTTGACTAACTCATGAATCTAAAGTTTTAAAGGTCAAATTTTAGGGGAAATGTTGTCTTAAATTCTATATTAGCATGAATTTATCCGTTTCAACCTTGGTTTTGAGAAAATACTAAAATGCATATAATTTATTTGTGAGTAGAGTTGATCTTTGATGCACCATTGTGTGCTTGTGATATAGATTGGGGCGGAAGGCCATGGTTAGGACCTTGCTTGGCGTCGCGCAACCTCAAGATTAAGGTAGGGGAAACTCGACCTAAATTTATATATTTGACTTGATTCATAGTATTAGATGTGTTTGCATGAATATGATGAGTTGATCAAAGTTGGATATGTTAGAATTGGAGTCTTATGATTTGGAATATGAACTCGTGAAATCGTGATTATGCATGTGATAATGTTCGATTCTAGATAACCTTTTATATTGTTGAGCTTGACTCGTGTTTTGAAAGTAAGATCTTGAGATCGCTGGTGACATTCGTGAATCATTTTGATACCCTTGGAACTGTGATTTACTCAACGATGCTTGGACTTTTGACATTTGTATTTGCATTATGCATCTTTTGGATTCTTCGACTGCATCCCTTGGGCCGGTACGGCGGCCTATCCATACACGCATTCATACATACGCTGCATATGCATCCCTTGGAACATCATTGCATCCCTTGGACATCATTGCATCCCTTGGACACCTTGGAATCATTGGACACCTTTGGACATCATTGCATCCCTTGGATACTTTGGAAACATTGAACACCCTTGGATACCTTGGAGTCATTGAACACCTTTGGATACCCTTGGACATGATTGCATCCTTTGGACACTTTAGAATCATTGGACACCTTTGGATACCATTGAACATAGTTGCATCCCTTGGACACTTTGGAAACATTGAACACCCTTGGAAACTTGGAACACCCTTGAACACCCTTGTGTAGTTTGAGTTTGTGTTTGTAAATTTGACGTTATTTGGAATGTGTGTGAAATCTTGAATATTTTTGGATAAGTCTTATTTTTTTAAGATTCTTTTCGATATGTGTACTTTTGGATGGAATATCATGATAAAGTTAAATGTTTAAGGTTGAGTTTTGAAATAGAAGAAATTGATGAATGCTTTGAAAAATGTGTTTGAAAAAAAAAGGGAATGATTAAGTTTTGGAAGCAGAAATTAAATGATGGTTTTGACTCTTGATTCAAGCTATATTTTCGAATGTTAAATATTAATTTATGTTGTTTATCCTCTACTAAGCTTAGTTGTTAGCTCACCCCGACTATACGTCACAGGTGTAGGTTTGGGAGGGCCCAAATTACATACTAAAAGAAGGGAGCTTCCGCACAATGATTTGTACTTTATTCAGGGATCGTAGAATTGTGCTTTGTGGATTTGGTGAGTTATATTTTGGCACATTCGTACTAAGGTACACCATTGTTAGGTGATGGTTGGTCATCACTGGTGTTTATTTAGTTTGTTCTTGTTGGATTTTAGATATGGAGGTTTTAATTATGCCATATGTAATAATTGCTTTGATTTTCGTATATTTATAGATGTGCCAAGTATTCTGTATCAGATTGTGGTCTACGATCTGGCGGTCCGGATTTTTTCATTAGGTTTAGGATGAAAAAAAAAATTATCTCAAAATTTTAGGTTGGAAAAATCCGGGCTGTCACAATCTTTGACACTTTCCTGGATGAGCAATTAATGGCAATAGATACAGCAGCTACAAAAATTCCTTCGTTTGCGAATATCATAAATTATTTGGTCACTGACAAAATTCCTACGCAATGGGGAAGAAATGATAAGAATTTATTTTTCTCGCAAATAAAATACTACTTTTGGGATGAGCTATAATTGTTCAAATTCTGTTCAGATCAAGTCATCAGGAGATGCATACCAGAAGAAGAGCAACTGAGTATCATGAATTTCTGTCATGATAGGGCTGTGGAGGCCAATTTGGAGGACAAAAGACCGCACAGAAAAAACTTCAAAGTGGATTTTATTGGCCATCTATTTGTTGAGATATAGAAAAGTTTTGCAAAGAATGCCAATGATGTCAACAGCTCAAAAATATTTCGAGATGGAATATGATGCTATTGAACCCAATTTTGGTTGTTGAAATTTTCGATGTATAAGGCATTCTAGGCAATAAAGTAATTTAATTTCGATATGCAAGAAGCAGAGTCCAATCAAAGGTTACAATTGAACAAGTTGGAAGAACTACGTTGTGATGCTTATGAAAATTCAAAGTTGTACAAGGAGCAATACAAGAGATTGCACGATTAATCAATTTTTTGGAAAGAATTCCACATAGGACAAAAGATTTGATTGTTCAATTCCAAACTTAAAATCCATCCAGGAAAATTGAAGTCGAGATGGGAAGGACCCTTTCAGGTCATATCCACTACCGCACACGGTGCAATTGAGATCAGGGATCTTAAAGATAACCGCATCTTCAAGGTGAATGGGCAACGGCTTAAACCAATGTTTGAATCACTGACCCAAATGCGGATTGAATCAACATACTTCAGTGACTCAGAGAAATGACATGTGAATGGTCGCTGTCGACATTTAAACTCAGCGCTTACTGGGAGGCATCCCAGTTGTTTTGTCCTCGGTGTGTATTGTCTTGTACTTTTGTTTTGTAGGTTTTGCTCAATCGATTGATTTTTCTAAATAAATCGATCAACTTGAAAAAGTCAGTGCTGTTCTGGGAATGAGAAATTGTTCTCAAATAAAAAAAAATGGATACTTGGATATACTAGTATATTTTTATGCAGGTTTGGGGGGATCTTCCTACCTCCTCCCTTTTCATGTGCTCCACGTGCCTCAAATCATTACTCCAGGTATATTCTCTCACCTTAGTCTAACATTGCTTAAGTCAGGTTTGGGGGTATAGTTTCTGTGGTACTATTATTTTGATACCCCTAAAACTAAATTTAAATAATAATAATGATAATAATAATAATAATTTTGAAGCCATCACACATGTTATTTTGTGATAGTTTTCAAACTTTAGTTGATTATGTATGTGAATTTAATTTTGAGAATATCGATGTCATATTTTGAGTACTTGTATCTACGATGATAAAATTTAAGGAGAAAATTTGAAGATGATTCTGAAATTCATGCCTAGATATTTTGCACTTATACCATGCTAGGAACTAGAAATCGAGGAATCATTTGAAACTTTGAATCTTAGGTTCTCAATGGAGACTAAATCGGGTAAGCTTTAGTATCAAATATCTGTCGTTGATGAGTGTTTACATAAACTCAGAGTTATCTTTGAATACTAATTATTCTTGCATAATCTCATACATTTTGCTTTGACTTATAACTTTGCATGATATTAATTTCATATCATTGTGCTAGAAAGTGTTGTATAGTTATTCAAGACAAATAGCCAAAATTACTATCTTTTGAGGACATGATTGAAGGTCATCTTTTGCTTGCTTGTGATTAAAATGTCTCACCTTATGTAAATTTATCTTTTTAGTATCCTTTTTTAGTCTATTGAAAAATTTGCCTTTATACATTCTTTGATAAGCCACGTTAACTTGTACCCCTTTACCATTTCTGAGAATTTAGCCTTATCCTTCTTATTTATGAGAAATTAAAAATGAGGGATAAGAATGAACGAAAAGAGAGTAAGTGCAGAGATACTGAGTGTGGTGTTTACTGAGAGTGTATGGCAGAAAAAAAAAAAAGAGTGAGAAAAGAAAAGAAAGTTGAGAAAAAGAGAAATATTAAAACAAAAATAGTGAGAGATTAGAAAAAAAAAAAAAGAAGAGAGAAATAGAAAAATCTAAAGTTAGTTTCTTTTTCAATTTATCAGAAACTTTGAATCTCAACTTCCCTTTCTTTCATACCCTTACCTGAGCCCCATTACAACCATACAAAAGACCTTCATGATCCGGTCTTGCATTGGTAACTGTCTTGTGGAGAGTGAATATACAATACCTATGGTGTTTAATATGACATACTTAGAATATGCAAGTATCGTTATTATGAGATTTTCATTTATTCATTGATTACATCATTTTTCTTATATCATGTGAAACCTTTTTGCTTGCTTCTTATTGATCTCTCACATGTGAGCAAAAAAAAATGAACCCATCATCGGTGTATTTCTATTTTGAGAGCATATCTATTGTGAGGATTGAGTCGAAACATAGATCCAATGGTTTACAGTTTTGATAGGTTTCGAGATAGATGGATATTAGCATTGGTGTACATGCACTTTACTTTTAAGCATGAATGAATGGGTTATTTAAAAATTGGAGCTTTAGATTAATCTGAATAGATACTAGTATGATCAGTATGACATTGATATTTGAAAATTGAGAATTTATATATTTAATTGATTAATGGTTTTGTGCTTTGAAATTAAAAATATTATCAAAATCATGCTTTTGAAAATTTAGTTTCACCGATGATTTCGAAAAAATAAAAAATAAAAAATAATTATTTTGAAGTTTATAAGTATCTTCACTGAAAAACTTCAAGAGACACAACTCCTCCACTAGAGATCACCTAGGGGTTTAAAGGCTTATTGCATATGTTAAATGCAATCATGCTCCCTATGAAAGTGACATTTATTTTCTTTTAAGTGGCTAACTTATTTTTCTGTTATATTTTCATTCTCTTTATTCGAGGACTAGCAAAGTGTAGGTTTGGGGGTATGATCTACGTCGAAATATGATTATATTTCTCACCTTAATTCCTATATTTAGCTATCCGATGAAAGCTATCTGATGACTATTGTATAGTTTTAGTGGTTTTAGGTGTTTCTAATCATTGGAACTTGAAAGAGCATAAAAGAGGATAATTAAGGGTTACACAAGAACATTGGACCAAGAAGCCAGTAGAAGCACCAAAATTCGTAAAAATGATTGATTAGCCCAACATCCACCAGAAGAATGAAGATGTTACATGTCCTTGTCAATCGATTGAAAACCAAATCTCAATCGATTGACAAGGATGACATCTTTTTCCCTCTTATTTTTAATTCGAATTAATTCAATCGATTGATATTTGAACTCAATCGATTGAATTCAAATTCAAATGATTCTGCCAAAAAGTAGATTTGAACTCAATCGATTGAGATTTGATTTTCAATCGATTGAGCCTATTATGGAAGTTTTCCTATCTGCACCCTATAAAAGCAATACTATGCTTAGGGTTAAGGGGCTCTCTCTAGGTAGATTTTTCTCATCTTTTCTTGTAGTTTTTGAATGATAGTTTATAATTAGGAACAAAGCATTGTAAGGAAAGATCTGTTGATAAATAAAAGTGTATATTTAGATGATGGCTTCTGGTTTACAACAGGATTGTAGATCGAAGATAAGCGGCTAAATCCCCTCGTTCAAGGAGGAAGCAATCCCTAGATCAGTAACTACTTTACTATTAATTCTATAATTTCTTATCTTTGTCATGAAATCATTCTGCTAAAAAGTGTGTGTTTAATTGAATATCATCAAATGCTCATTTATAGTTGTCGATCTTGATTATCGATGACCATAAAAGGGTCATTCCATCTAGATCTGTTCTTGCAGGCCGATCTAAGCTGCAGAGTGATTGTTTCTTATTGCCGTGATTTAGAATTTTGAGATACGCTGTCTTTCATATGATTCATACCGCAGTAGGCTGAGTTATAGTTTTTAGATAGGGTATGCCGAATCAATAGTCACGTTCCTTACGATTCATTTTTCTTCTTGATAAATGATGGTATTTTGATGTGGTATGAAATCGTGGGATTAATTGTAGAGAAGTTACAAATCTAGTATTAGCAAACTCCTTGATCATTTCTTAAATTGTCATTTCCTTTATCATAATTTATTTTCGCATTGATTGATTTACGTTTATTACTCTAGTATCGTGTGGTAATGTGACAGCCCGAATTTCGGCATTTTCGAAATCCGTGCCATCTGCACGACCTTCAAGGCCGTGCCTTAATTTCATATCATAACTCGCCGATATATACAGCCAAACTGTAATTGAAGCACATGCGAACACTCTAAATAAAAATAAGAAGTTATAGGATAGTTGATCCTACAAGGCTGTCCCTGTTCCATGCCAATTCATGGACATAAGGACATACCCAAAAGTTTAATGACAATTATTCTTCTTAAATAGTTTACCAAGAGACAGTATTTAAACCTTCCAAATAATGAGGCTCGATATACCAAGCCATACATAATACTCTCTCAACTCACTCTCAAAGTATGCAGCGGGTTTCCTAGAAGAATTCTTCAGGAGGAGGTTCTGTCTCCTCAGTGGGTACGGACTCCGATGCCCTTGGATTAACTTCACCAAGTCCCCTGCGCCGCTAGTCCTTGACTCGTGACGATAGTCTAAGGGGTGAGCTACATCCTAGCTCCGTAGGGAAAACAAAAGAACATATAGATCATCCTTCACACATATGTCAGTAACTTAATAAAACATAAATTTTCAAGAAAAACATTTATGTACAACAATTTGGATAACAGGAATAACTCAATGGTTCCAATCACTACTTATCATGGCTTTGTTTAATCTCTTTATAAGTTTGTTTGTGAACTTGGCCTAATCACTTAAATCTTAACTTAATTAATCCTCGAGCAATATAGCATCGAGCCCCGATGGAATACCCGCCATCGTCGTCTAACTAGACAGTTGTTATTTGTATTCCCTGGGAATACTGCCCGAGCCCCTTCCTCATAGGCGGCGGGGTCTATTCTCAATCTACATCCCTGGGATGTTATAATTGTACGGATTGGCCGCCGTACCGGTCACGGATATCCTGCCGAGTCAGTCGTGGGTATCCCGCCACGTCGGTGGGGTATTCTAATCAACCTTAAATAACAAAAGTATCGATGTGCTTTACATATAGTTATTCACCGTGATTGTGCTAAATATATTACATTAGGCCTTATCACGTTATCTTTGTTTCTCTGTTTGTTTTCTTACGCATCCCTGGGATGCCCCATACTTCTATTTCACCTTTCTTTGATTTAACCACATTATCTTTCGTCCCCTGGGGACCTCAGGATTTTCCACATTGGACACACACACCCTTATCATGAGGATTTATGAAATATACACTATTTAAATGGACTATACTACACATATGAGTTCACATAATAATGCACATGTTTCGAAAATATTCCCTACCTCGACGAATCTCAAAGCACGCTTGTCCTTAGAGGGTTATAATGCATCAACCTACAAAAAAGAATTTTACTTTAGGATGATCTAAGGTCTTTGGGGTGTAAGACACTGAGTTTCTTATATTAGAAAACCAGATCTGGTGGTCAGACTCGCCATGCGTCGATTATACTCGCCGAGTCACTTGACCTCGCCGAGCGGTCTCTTGACCTCGCTCGAGCGGTCAAATCGAGATCGCCCGAGCGGTTAAATCGAGCTCAATTTTATGGACCTCGCCGAGCTAGCTCCCCTTTAGTTTTAGGGCCCGCTCGGGCGAGCCGAGAGCCATACTTTTGTATGTCCATCCTCGCTCGAGCGAGCCTTTTTAGACCGCTCGAGCGAGGAACAACGATTTGTCCCTCGATCAAGATCGAGAACAAACGTCCATCCTTGATTTAACCTTATTCTTATTCAAAGTAACATTTAGCCAACAGCCTTCCTATTTATTTAAAATATTCCTAGGCATCTATCATGTTTTTAACGTACCTCTGACGATGAATCATGCACCGGTCCGATTTATGATTTCAATATCTACTAGGCTATCCGCCTCCTGGTTTCCCCGTGCGTTTCCTCCGATCTCCTTTGCCGACCTAAGTCCCACCGTACCCTAGGTCTCTACCAGGCTCTTTTCTTCTTTCGCTCTCTCTTCTCCTTCTCTCTATTTAGGTTAGAATAGATTTACGTAAAGGTTCTTCTCTATCTCTTTCACTTTTATATCTAAATTTTGGGATAATACTAGTGTGTTTCCACGTACACTTAACGATGTGGGTCGTTTTGGTCTCCTTGTGAAACACATACACCTATGTGTAAGTATGTGCCGTAGATCTCAAAAATCTGGGTTGTGACAATCACCCCAACTTATAAGATTTTCACCGAAAATCGATATTCTTCTTAACTAGGTACCACTTTGGTCATCCGTCTCATAACAAATCAGAAATTTAACTATTTTGCCCCATTTTGCAAAGAACCAAAGGTTGGTCATGCCCACCATTTCCATACGACAAAAACAAAAATAATTAACCAAGATATTATCGATATTACATTCCACACATATTTATCGCCTACCCATATCAAAGTTTAACATCCATATCCAAGTTTTCAAAATATTACATGCAAAGTTTCAAATATTCACTATCATCTAATCCTCCTCCTCTTCATATAGTCGCTGCCGCCATAGTCGCCATCGCCATCGTGACGGCCCGTACCCTGCGTGGTGCTCCTCAGGCCGGGCCGGAGCTAGATGCTCCAAAAATAGCGTCCCTCATGGCACCTATGCGCTGCGTGTAAGACTGCGGGTATGCCTGGCCCATGAGGTCTATGAGTAGCGCCTCCTGAAACCTCTGGTGCAACCTGATCTCCCTCCCTTGCTGAAGGATCTCCCGCATCATGCCCGTGTCAGTAGTGGGTATGGGCTGCGGTATTGAGGTAGAGGAAGTAGTCGGTCCTGCCGGTGCTTGATGGGTGGCTGATCGGGAGACCTGTCGGTCTCTCTTTTTGTCGACGCTGGTTTGGAGGCTCTTAAGGTTCCGGCTCCAATCTTGGGCGAGGTATGGGACGACGTTGTCGGTGAGGAACAACTCGTCCTCCCGAATCCTAAATCCTCCCTTCCCATTTCGCGAATCCAAGAGTCGGGAAATCAACCGAGCATAAGGTAATCGGTTGATCGGTGGAGGGACAGCACCCCTTACATTCCTTTTGTAGGCATGCGCCATGCCTTTTATGACAACCATAGGTGCGTTGATCCACCTATTGTGAAATGCAGTATGTAGTGCTCGCAAGAACGCATCTCGGCGTTCTTGGTCATGGCCGGTTGGGTGCAAATTCTTTTTGAAGATAATATCTAAAAGCCACATGCGCGGCGGTAATTGTGATCGGGTGATGGATTGTCCCGAGGCGGACTCGCCGATGATGTCGAAGATTATCGTTGGGAAATCTACGTTCCTAAAAAGGTGGTAGGATGAGTGGGTTAGGGTCAGTAGATGTGAGGACATTTCATGATTGAGGAAATGTCGGCACATCTGAAAATTAACTCATTACCATCGATGGTAACGTAGTATGGCATCCTCATCAACGCCAATTGTAGGGTCCGTAAAACAATTTCACTAGCCTCGGGTAATACCGATCCTCGAAAGGCGTAAGGTGGTCTTGAGCTGGTTGTTGGTGAGAAAGTCCGATGTCCACTGGGTGGGCGCCGGATCTCCGAAACAAGAGGGGTGTATTTCCCACTCGGCTTCAAAAATTTTTGATCCCCACCAATCATCCAGTGTGATTGGAGTAAAGGGTGGGTTTGATGATTGTTGAGAGGTTTGTGGCGCCTTGTTATGCCAAGGATGGCACGTAGTCGCCATCCGTTTCTTTGGTTGGGGGTTCGGGCTTGAGGCCATTTAGTATAATAATGCTAAAAATGAAGGAAAAACTTTAGGAAATAGGTAGAGTTTACCTAGGAGAATCGTCTTAACGGATCGGATTGCTCAAATCCGTTTGAAATCGGAAGGAAAATGTTTGAAAACGGCTGCCCTAACCCTTCCCCCGATCGTCTCTCTCTTTTCTCTCGCTTGAAGATGAACAGACGCTCTGGCCTGCCATATTTAAAGTTCCGCCTCGCTCGAGCGGTCATTAGTCCTCGCTCGAGCGAGAACAGAAATCGTAATGTCATATACTGTTACCTCGCTTGAGCGGTTATAAAGCATCGCTCGAGCGGTCTACATACCTCGCTCGAGCGAGGATTTGTTATCGCTCGAGCGAGAGGAAGTATGATTTTATGTGGTCTCGCTCGAGCGGTCATAAGTGGTCGCTCGAGCGAGACCAGAAACATTTCTCTGGTACCTTCTTGCTCGTTTAGTTTCAATATATCACTAGTTTCATCAATTTAGAGTTCAACGAAAAAAAAATTCTCAAACATTGTTTGAAATCAACATATCAAAAGAAAACATACATAGCCTTCATAGTACCCGAAATTACATATTCTCAAACGAATGAAACATTCAGTTGGCAAGTTCGAACAATTTAGGATATTGTTCTCTAACATCCGCCTCACGCTCCCATGTTGCCTCTTCGGCCGGATGGTTCTTCCATCGGACAAGCACTAAGGGAATCACTTTTGTTCGCAACACCTGTTCCTTTTGATCTAAAATTTCTACGGGTTCTTCAATCATGGTCATATCTTCATGCATTTTGAATGATTGGCCGCTCAGCACGTGATCAGGGTCATTGAGATATTTTCTAAGCATAGACACGTGGAACACGTTGTGTACCTGATCAAACAATGGTGGCAAACCAATGCGGTAGGCTACTTCTCCCACTCGACCCAAAACTTCAAACGGTCCAAGATAGCGGGGACTTAGTTTCCCTCTCTTCCCAAATCTCATCACTCCCTTCATCGGTGATACTTTCACAAATACATGTTCACCCACTTTAAAGTCCACACTAGTCCGCTTGATGTCAGCATAACTTTTCTGTCTGCTCTGAGCCGCTTTTAGTCTTTCCCTGATCATGCGGACAATGGCAGCGTTATCTTCAAGTAGCTCGGGTCCCAAAACGAATTTCTCCCCAGTTTCCTCCCAATTGATTGGCGACTTACATCGTCTTCCGTACAAGGCTTCATATGGTGCCATCCCAATGCTCGTCTGAAAACTATTATTATAAGCGAACTCAATCAATGGTAGATGTTGATCCCATGATCCTTGCAATTCTAACATACATGCCCTAAGCATGTCTTCAATGACTTGGTTGACCCTCTCCGTCTGTCCGTCTGTTTGTGGGTGAAATGCCGTACTGAAATCCAACTTAGTTCCCATTCCTTCTTGGAATTTCCTCCAAAACTTTGATGTATATAATGGGTCTTGATCTGAAACAATGTTACTCGGAATCCCATGTAACCGGACGATCTCTTTCATGTAAAGTTCTGCTAATCTTCCCGCTGTGTACATCGTGTTGTACGGCAAGAAATGTGCCGACTTAGTTAATCGATCAACCACTACCCAAATGGCGTTATGCCTCCTTGCAGTTCGTGGTAACCCGACTATGAAATCCATTGAGATAGATTCCCATTTCCATTCCGGTATGGGTAAAGGCTGTAATAGGCCTGCGGGGTGTCTATGATCGATTTTCACTTGTTGACACGTCAAACATCGTGACACGTACTCTGCCACATCTTGTTTCAAACCTCTCCACTAGTAGTTCTTTTTCAGGTCCTGATACATCTTTGTGCTTCCCGGATGAATCGCATAGCTTGACCTGTGGGATTCATCAAGAATCGTTCGTCGCAACTCCGCATTGTCCGAAATGCAAAGCCGCCCCTTGAATGTTAAGGAACCATCTTCTTTAATTGAAAATTCAGAG
Organism: Chloranthus sessilifolius; assembly: GCA_021018995.1. Classification (NCBI taxonomy): domain Eukaryota; kingdom Viridiplantae; phylum Streptophyta; class Magnoliopsida; order Chloranthales; family Chloranthaceae; genus Chloranthus; species Chloranthus sessilifolius. The sequence goes on from CM037595.1 coordinate 25,469,041, forward strand.
GTAGTACCTTCAATTACATTTCGATGTATCCTTGTTAGAATCGGATCTTTCATCTGTAGTTCTCGTATGTGCTCGAATATCACTGGCTTCACTGATATGTTGGCTAAGAAGGCTCCTGTGGCTTGTGGTTGTATGTCTGCGCCACACAACGCTAGATCTTCCAACAACTTCCATCGATGTATACATGAAATTAGTCTAGCCAGTTGGGCCGAACTCTTTCGACTCAAGGCGTCGGCCACTACGTTAGCTTTGCCTGGATGGTACTGTATAGAACATTCGTAATCTTTGAGGAATTCCATCCACCTACGCTGCCTCATATTCAGTTCCTTCTGTGTAAACAGGTATCTAAGGCTTTTGTGGTCAGTGAAAATTTCAAATGTTTCTCCGTATAGATAATGTCGCCATATCTTTAAATATATATGCTGCTAGCTCTAGATCGTGTGTTGGGTAGTTCCTTTCGTGCTCTTTCAACTGTCTGGAGCCGTAAGCTATCACCCTTTTATATTGATTTAGTACACAACCCAACCCGTTATACGAAGCATCACTATAAACTGCAAATCCTCCACTGCCTGATGGAATGGCTAACACTGGAGCTGAGGTGAGCCTCTTCTTGAGTTCTTGAAAACTCTTCTCACACGCCTCACTCCACTCAAATCTTGAGTCCTTTCTTGTAAGTCTCGTAAGAGGTCCTGATATTTTTGAAAATCCTTCTACGAAGCGTCGATAATAACCTGCCAGTCCGAGGAAACTTCGGATGTCTGTCACGGTTTTTGGTTGTTCCCAGTTCACTACTGCCTCGATCTTAGCGGGATCTACAGTGACACCATGCTTGGAGACGACATGTCCCAGAAAGCTAACCTTTTCTAGCCAAAACTCACATTTGCTGAGCTTGGCGTACAGCTGGTGTTGACGTAAGGTTTGTAGAGCGACACGTAAGTGTTCTTCATGCTCCGATTTCGATTTTGAGTAGATTAGGATGTCATCAACAAATACTACCACACAGGAGTCTAAGTGTGGTTTAAACACTCTATTCATCAAGTCCATAAACGACGCTGGTGCATTCGTCAGTCCGAATGGCATCACTAAAAATTCATAGTGTCCATACCGTGTTCTGAAAGCCGTTTTCTGAATGTCCTCGGCCCTGACTCTTAACTGATGATAACCCGAGCTTAGGTCGATCTTGGAAAAATATTTTGCACCCTGCAATTGGTCGAATAAGTCATCTACCTTGGCAACGGGTATCGATTCTTCACCGTGACTTTATTCAATTGGCGGTAGTCGATGCACAACCGCATTGACCCATCTTTCTTTTTCACGAACAACACTGGTGCTCCCCATGGAGACACGCTTGGTCGTATGAATCCCTTGTCCATGAGCTCTTGCAGTTGTTCTTTCAATTCTTTCAACTCTGCAGGGGCCATTCTATAAGGTACTTTTGAAACAGGTTCCGTTCCTGGTGCTAAGTCGATCGCAAATTCTACTTCTCTTTCTGGAGGTAATCCTGGCAGTTCTTCTGGGAATACATCTGGGAATTCTCGCACTACTGCTATCTCAGAGAAAATATTCTTTTCTTCTTTATCTTCCTTCAAAAATGCCAAATAACCACTACACCCTTTCCTGATTAAACGTTCTGCTCTTACTGCAGATATGAGTGGTACCTGAGTCGACCTCTCCCCTTGAAATTGAAACGATCTTCTCGTGTTAGGACGGAAAACAACAACTTTATCCTTGCGTTCATCTGCTATGCGCAATGTTGGGATAATCCATGCCAAGGATTACGTCGAATCCTTGCATGTCCAACCATATTAAATTTGCGTCTAATTCGTGGACCGCATGATCCCGAATGCTTACTACTACTGATTTGCAGACTAACTCTGTGTCCACTAATTCTCCTATTGGGATGGACACTGATAACACAAAGTCCAGCGTTTCCGGAATAATTTTCATCCTTTTTGCAAATCTAGGGGTGATGAAAGAGTGGGTAGACCTCGGTCTATCAAGATCAAGGCCATGTGCTACGTAGCACCCTTTCTCATAAATCTGTAACGTACCTACAATGCATGCATATACGTACATAACATATACTTAATACAAAAAAAAAATTTCACTCTTAAGTTTAATAACAGTTATATAGATATTTATCCTAATGGAAAATTCATTCATTATCTAGAGTTGTATTGCAAACGAAATTCTTTATTTTAAAGGAGACCTCACCTTGGATAACGTCATTCCACCTCGCTTGTGAATCACAGAGGCTCTCCCTCGAATAATGTGCTTTCGAGATTGAATAGGTTGTGGCATGGAAGTTGGAGCCGTCTTTTCTTTGACTGTCTGGGGCAATCTCTAATCATGTGGCCTATCTTGCCGAAACTTGACCTCGCATTCCACGCCTGATGGTTGTTTTGTGGGACTTGCCACATTTTGCACAAGTTTCTCTTGGTGATGAAGTAGCAGCTCTCGAAAAACCTTGTGGAGTTGTAGCCCTGTTGGAAAAAGTAGGACCTTGATACCTCATCGGTCTCCCTAATGCCAGCAACGGATAATTTTGATGAGTAGGTTGTTGTGCAGCTCTCCCATACCCTGTCTGGAACGACTGTTTCTGATTTGGTGCTACAAACCTCGGTTTCTTATATACCGATTCATAACTCCCCGTCCTGCTCGGATCAATGCTTTCTCTACCTTGATGTTCCCTCCGACGGTATCGGTTATTTTTTCCTCCACCACCAATGCCTTACTCATTACTTCCAATTTGGAAGGGCGCAACCCCTCCTCGAATGTCCGATCTTAAGCCCTGTTGGAACCTCTTCGCTTTCATCACGTCTGAGATTACGTAGTCTGGAGCGAAGCGAGCCAATCTCATGAATTCCACTCCATACTCTCTCACGGTCATTCTTCCCTGTGCTAGTTGTAAAAATTGGGTCTCCATCTGATTTCTCACAACTCGTGGAAATATTGTTTATTGAATTCTTCTACAAATTCCCCAAGTCCACGGCACATCCGAGTTTCTTGTGCTCTAGTTCGCTAAACCGATTTCCACCACGGTCCTTTCTCCATCTAACATATATGCTACCCAACGGACGCCTCATCCTCCGTGGCATGTCAAGACGTCAACACCTTCTCCATTTCTCCCAACCGGTTTGGTGCCATCGTGTCCGCCTCGTCGAAAAGTTGGGAGGTCTCATTCTTCTGAACTCGGTGAATGCTGAAGCCACTGAAGGTGTAAGTCCTACTGGAGGGGTAGGTGTTCGTTGTGGTTCTGGTACTGTATGCGCTGCTAAGGACGCTGCTTGTTGTGCCATGGCAGTTGCCATGGTCTCCATTGTGTGCATCATTCTCTGGCGTTCTTCTCTTTCTTCATTTCTTTCTCTCACCCTATCTTGCTCCCTCTGATCTCGATCTTGCCTATCTAGATCTTGCCCCTCTGCTTGATTTTGGTTTCCTCCCTGGCCACTGCTCTCGGGAATCTCCCTGTTTCCCAACGGCACTCTGTTTGCAGGTGAGACGAACCCATCTCTACTGCGCAAATTCCTATCATGGCCACCCCTGGGTCGGCCTCTCCCTCTAGGAAACATAACGGTCTGCATGAGAATTCATAATCTCGTTAGCAGAAGTCCCTATATTCTGATGATATGATAGTCAGAACTATGGAAAGAAATGCTTTGATACCAACTGTGACAGCCCGAATTTTGGCATTTTCGAAATCCGTGCCATCTGCACGACCTTCAAGGCCGTGCCTTAATTTCATATCATAACTCGCCGATATATACAAAACCACATGTGAACACTCTAAATAAAAATAAGAAGTTATAGGATAGTTGATCCTACAAGGTCGTCCCCTGCCCATGCCAATTCATGGACATAAGGACATACCCAAAAGTTTAATGACAATTATTCTTCTTAAATAGTTTACCAAGAGATGATTTAAACCTTCCAAATAATGAGGCTCGATATACCAAGCCATACATAATACTCTCTCAACTCACTCTCAAAGTATGCAGCGGGTTTCCTAGAAGAATTCTTCAGGAGGAGGTTCTGTCTCCTCAGTGGGTACGGACTTCGATGCCCTTGGATTAACTTCACCTGAAGTCCCTGCCGCCGCTAGTCCTTGACCTGTGACGTATAGTCTAAGGGGTGAGCTACATCCTAGCTCCGTAGGGAAAACAAAAGAACATATAGATCATCCTTCACACATATGTCAGTAACTTAATAAAACATAAATTTTCAAGAAAAACATTTATGTACAACAATTTGGATAACAATAACTCAATGGTTCCAATCACTACTTATCATGACTTTGTTTAATCTCTTTATAAGTTTGTTTGTGAACTTGGCCTAATCACTTAAATCTTAACTTAATTAATCCTCGAGCAATATAGCATAGAGCCCCGATGGAATACCCACCATCGTCGTCTAACTAGACAGTTGTTATGTGTATTCCCCGAATATCGCCGAGCCCCTTCCTCATAGGCGCGGGTCTATTCTCAATCTACATCCCCGGATGTTATAATTGTACGGATTGGTCCGCATCGTCACGGATATCCTGCCGAGTCGGTCAGAGGTATCCCGCCACGCCGGTGGGGTATTCTAATCAAACCATAAATAACAAAAGTATCGATGTGCTTTACATATAGTTATTCACCGTGATTGTGCTAAATATATTACATTAGGCCTTATCACGTTATCTTTGTTTCTCTGTTTGTTTTCTTATCCTCGGATGCCCCATACTTCTATTTCACCTTTCTTTGATTTAACCACATTATCTTTCGCCCCTGGGACCTCGTGATTTTCCACATTGGAAACACACACACACCCTTATCATGAGGATTTATGAAATATACACTATTTAAATGGACTATACTACACATATGAGTTCACAGAATAATGCACATGTTTCGAGAATATTCCCTACCTCGACGAATCTCAAAGCACGCTTGTCCTTAGAGGGTTATAATGCATCAACCTACATTTAAAAAGAATTTTACTTTAGGATGATCTAAGGTCTTTGGGGTGTAAGACACCCGATTTTCTTATATTAGAAAACCTGTGATCTGGTGGTCACGTATCGCCATGCGTCTATACTCGCCGAGCGGTCACTTGACCTCGCCGAGCGCCTCTTAACTCGCCGAGCGGTCAAATCGAGATCGCCGAGCGGTTAAATCGAGCTTTAATTTTATCAGGACCTCGCCAAGCGAGCTCCCTTTAGTTTTAGGACCGAGCGCCGCGAGCCCATACTTTTCTATGTTCATCCTCGCCCGAGCGAACCTTTTTAGACCGCTCGAGCGAGGAACAACGATTTGTCCCTCGATCAAGATCGAGAACAAACGTCCATCCTTCATTTAACCTTATTCTTATACAAAGTAACATTTAGCCAACATCCTTCCTACTTATTTAAAACATTCCTAGGCATCTATCATGTTTTTAACGCATTCTCTGACGATGAATCATGCACCGGTCCGATTTATGATTTAAATATCTACTAGGCTATCCGGCCTCCCTGGTTCGTCCCCCCGTCGTTTCCTCTGATCTCCTTTGCCGACCTAAGTCCCAACGAACCCTAGTTCTCTACCAGGCTCTTTTCTTCTTTCTCTCTATATTCTCCTTCTCTCTATTTAGGTTAGAATAGATTTACGTAAAGGTTCTTCTCTATCTCTTTCACTTTTATATCTAAATTTTTGGGATAATACTAGTGTGTTTCCCACGTACACACTTAACGTATGTGGGTCGTTTTTGGTCTCCTTGTGAAACACATACACCTATGTGTAAGTATGTGCCGTGCACAGATCTCGAAAATCTGGGTTGTGACAGGTAATTATTTAGCAAATTGACTCTCTCCCTTGATACTTCCTTGGGCATTTTTTTCTCTTTAAGAATTAATTTAATTATGCGCTTCCCTGTGGGAACGACACCCTTGATTTCACCGTGTTACAACCGATCTTGTGCACTTGCAAAGATACACTTTAAAATCGATCAATGATAGATTGGTAGAGAGGAAGAATTACATGACTAAGAGTAGTGAAAAAAGAAACATAGAGCATAATAATAAAAAACAAGACAAAGCAAGGGAAAAAAAGAAACTTTTTCTATGACCTTACCATCATCAAAGCATCCATGACCTACTAGTCTCAATGTACTGAGAAGGATACAGTGAGGTCGACCTTGTTGAATGCAGCCACTCCAACCTACGCAGAATATTGATGTGATGTCTCTTTATGGCATCACATTAGTCTCCATTACCATCATAGTTGTTGGATTTCCTTGCTGATCAGAGCAACCCATTAGACATTTTGGTACCAAACCTGGCTATTAGGCATTAACAATATATAGATGCAATTCTTGCTAATAGTAAGGCAGAGTAAAGGGAACGTGGTGTGGTGATTGCTTTTCTGGAATTCTTGCTAATATAGATGCAATCATAAATTGGTGTGCAAATATACTCAATCATTTACTACCATCGACATAACGTGAAATAATCATTTAGATTGACTAACAACCTTCCCTCATTTTTATTGCAATAGAGAAGCTGATGTCACGTGCTAGATTACTTCATTTAAAGTGTCAACAAAACAAACAATTACTTCATTTAAACCATCCTAGAGTGTTTAATCTGAATTTTGTCAAACGCGCACAACTTGTGAAATTTTATAATACTTAATTTGCAGCATGACCACCTCGACTAACTAAAATAGCATCAACTATTGAATCACAAACCATCTCCATCTCCCTCCGACCATGAGACGAACCCTCATATTCAATAGCGTCATCTGGTTCTATTGGGCCCTCTTCAAAATATCCGTCAACACCATATTTCTCAAAGTCTTTATCGGCTATGCTTTCTTGCTTGATGAAATTATAAATTTTCATACATGCGACCACCATAAATCTTTGTATCTCTAATGAATATGATGCCATTTTTTCTAAAAATAGGCCATTTCTTCTTTAAAACTCCAAAATAACGCTCAATCACGTTTCGCAAAGATGAATGGGCGTGACTGAATAATTATTTACGCCCTCTTGGTCGTTGACCATTCTGAAAGGATGGAAGATGATAACGAGTCTTACGAAATGGTGCTAGGAACCCTGTCGTATTAGCATAACCACCGTCTACGATATAGTATTTACCTAGAAAAATAAATTATTTAATTTCAAGCATTCAAAATATATGAAAACTTTCAATGACTCATACACACCTTGAGGAGCATGAGGAAATTTTATTTAAGGTGTATTAACAGCCACATTGAGTATTCGAGAATCATTAGCTGCGCCCTCCCAACCAACATAAAACAATGTGAATTTCATGTCAAATGAACATGCAACCATCACATTCTAGGTTAGCCCTTTTCGGGTACTTCAATAGGGGATCTGTTGCTCTGCTGGAACGTGAGCACTAATATGTGTACCATCAATTGCTCCTATACAATTCTTTTTATTTGAACTAAAAATAAATTATTAGCCAAATTTATTTGATAATATTTTCGTAGTAAATATTAATGTAATGATTTTATAGTAAATATCAAACTAGTGCTTACCTTGAAGAATGACAAATATTTGGGATTTGTACGAATATGACCAGAGACTGATTCAAAGGACGGTGGAACGATAATAGACATTGACTTGTATATGAATGCCTTCAACACATTGTGAGAATGATGGGAGACAGTTTCAATAGAGTGTTGGAAGCATTCAGCGATCATCCTATTACATTCATTATGACCAAGTGTCACCAAGAACATAGCTAATTGCTCTTCAACGCATGCATATCTTGTATCTCGTAATAATTCTTTATTCCTCAAAGTGTCACACAACCTCCTAAATACATGCTTCTCCATTCAAAAGTACTCATAGCATACAATAGGATGTTTGTTAAGTATGTGCATAATCCAATTCATACCTTTGAAGTCACAATCTCTTTGGGGTTGTATTGCGATATAGCGATTGAAGTATGTTACGGTTGCCTGCATACCAGTAAGAGCTAAGAGATTTAACTCATCGTCCGATTGTGCATTGTTATATTCTTCATCAGAATATTGCCCATGTGTACTTTTGTTTTTGTCATCAGACTGCATATTCTATATAAACCAACAAATATTTTGAAGATTTACAAAAAAAATATTCAATTGCAATTAAATAGCTATATGTGCCTGACAATTACATAACAACCATGATTATTACACCACAATCATAAAAGTGCATACTAACTACAACACAAAAGCCTATATTAACAACCACAAACATAAAATGCATATATCTACGAAGCAACCACAATCATAAAAAGCGCATACTAATAATCACGATCATTATAAACTGTAAAAAAAGTTATAGAAGTGTATACTAACGATTAAACTCATTATAGATTATATGAAAGTATCATAAAAGTTCATACTAACAACTGCAAATATTAAAGTGCATAAAAACAACCACAAACATAGAAGTATACGTATCTAAGAAATAACTATGGAAGTGAAGAAAATCATGAAGTCATGAGAGTTTAGTGTGTGCCAAAGCCACTTGCTCGATCCATCCGATGTTTCAAATACACTCGGCGGGCTTCTGGATCTCGGAGACTAACGAAAATCTTTCGAAATTCTTTCTTCTCAAACATATCAACAACAAACATGTATAAGTTGTGCAGCCTAGGAATGTCAGTCATTTGATCCAGTAGGTTGATACACTCTTGAATGCTAGTGCCTTGAGCATGAAGGGTGCTCCATGTCATGCTTCTAGTCTCAACAGCTTCACATATATGATTGATTTGATTGTCAAGTCTAGCAGCACCCGATAATTTTTTGCGTTGCGGTGTAGGTTTATGTCCTCCTAATGATCTTCGCTGTGAACCAGAAATACGCTTGTTATCTCTTAACCCTCATAAGATCAATTTCATCAACCTCTTCAATATCAGCTTCTAGTGGTGTTTGGGTTGCTTGGTGATCATCATGGTCATTATCATCGTCAATGTTCATAGAAGAGGATGTTTCGACTCTCGATGTTGTGTTCAACCCCTCGTTAGGTATCGACCCTTGCGAAGGTGCCCATCCCAATCCACCAATCACGTGTCCCACCATATATGATGTTCAATTCTTCGGCATATTCAAGTCCCTCATATTGCCAATCTTTATCATTGAGGTATTTCTGTAATTAATTCATCCCCACATAATAAAAATAAATTATAATACAATTAAAAAATAATAGTGGATTGTATAATACCTTTTGCCATTCATCCCACCATGCTTCATCCACAATAATTGTATTCTTAGTGGAATCCCATCCCAAACCCGTATTCGCCCTTAGCTTATTCCATCTTACCAATTTATCTTTGCTTTTATCCCAATGATTCTTCGATTGGTGTCTGTCGTACTCCATCCCAGTTCTCTTAGAAAATTCACTGATCATTATCTCATACCCTACCTTATCAAAGCAAGTGTCTGGCTTTCTTTCTTTTTTGACAAGCACGAGACATATGTCTATGAATATTTTTATGAGCATAAGGCGGCCAATAAGCTTTTGATTTAGTCTTATACTTAGTTTTTCTTCCTTCCATTACACTGCCATAACAATATAATCTCATCAAAATGTATAATTGATATATAATAAATGATGCTAAGGACCATAATAGATGGTGCTAATGATTAATTTCACCAAGTGGCACTACAAAGGAGCTTCCACAACTATATTTAAAGACCCATGCATCTCTTTAACACCAACTACATTTAAAGACCCATGCATCTAAAGGACAAGGGACTAGTGAGTTTTGCAATATGAGAAGTTGCATCATTTTTACAAAATTCATATGTTAGCATAACAAAAAAAATTAGTTTGTTTAATAATTGGGTATTTGACATTCTATTTAGCTATAAGAACAGTGGGGGAGATTTGATTTCAGGTATTCTATACTTAATTAGGAGCTGACTTTTGCATCTTTCCTGTGTTAGGGGTGTTGATTGTAACTTTGTAAGATAGACTTCTGAATTTCATCTATTTGCTATAAACGGAACATGACTATGAAATTTTAAGTATGCTTCTGTATAACAAGAAACCGGGAAACACATTTTGACTGATCAATTTCCAATTATCAATTTTGAATTAAAATTTTTCTATGAGAAACATGTGCCATATAAAATTTATGCCAAACAAATAGATGGGACAAGGCAGTGATGTTGTTGATGGAAATGTTTGATATCAAATTTGCATATTATTCCGGGAGAAGTTGGATTGGAATTTAACAGAGTTTCCTGATAGCTGTTGTGGGTCGTTCATGTCATTTACGAATTTTTAGCAATGTATTATTTGTGTCGATACCTATGTTACTTAAATTGCATTTCGTTTGATTCAAATTTGAGTTTGCAATTCGCTATTGTCCTGTGAATTCGATTCGCTAGGGGTAGGATGAGTTTTTAATGTTAAATAATTTTATTTTTTTGATAAAATAGAAGATATGTAATTAGAAAAGTTAACATTTCATACAAAAACAACTCATGGCTTACTTGGTAGGGAGTGTGTGAATGGTGAGTGTCCTCTGTTTGAGGTTGTGGGTTCAAGTCTCAACTCTCGCTTGTTTTTATATTTGTACTCTTAACACGAAATCCAGTGAAAATCACCAAATTCACCTGATCCCAACGAAGAGAACTGAATCGAATGGAGAATTGGTTCACTCCGAACACGTTCACCATTCATAGGGTTCATGAGCAAATTAAGTAACTTAGGTTGATACATATTGAAACTTGCTTGATATGTATGAAAATATCAAAGAGTTAGTGTTTGATATTTATGAAGCTATCAAAGAGTGTTGGTTGAAGTTTATGTTTACCCAGTCTCATTCTGAATTTTTAAAATGCCTACCCCTGTAATAAAATATCCTAGATTCTGCTTTCCTGTCAAATGCATTTCAAGTGAAGGGAGGAGCACTACCTTTTTATTTTAAAAGGAGAGATACATGAGATGTCTTATGCTCTCCTTGGGAGGAGAGAGACACCTTTCTCCCTTCAATCATGTCCTTTGAAGGGGAGAGACGTGACATCTCTCTTCAACCCATCAAAATACCAGCTATGTGGTAGAGTGTTGATTCCTGATAGCTAATTTATCATACTTTTAGTTACTTTTAAGTTTTCTATTTCCTTGGATTCTCCCAAGTTCTTATCTACCTTAACTACTGCATGAAGATTTTGGTTTTTCCAAGGGCACTATTGCATGGAGATCTGTTCTGGCTAGACATTTCCCGTTATGAAAACTTTGCATGTGTCTTGTCTATAAGGATTTGGGTTTAAGAATGATTGATGTTCACTTAATTGCTGCACTTATGGCAGACGATTGTAGCCGACAGTTTATCTCTTTCCTTCGTAGATCCCGAAGCCAACAGTTGTAGCCGTCGGCGTAGGACTTCGTCGACGAGTTTATCGCCGACGGCTGGAAGCCGTCGGAGATATATTCCTAGCCATTGGCGCATTGTACACCGACGGCTACAAAACACTATGATGACAGCTGTCGTTCTTTTTCTATAGTGGATGTGGTTGAGGAATTTCAACAAACAGGTCATATGCATATGTCATATTTAAAATAATGCCTAGTTACTTCCTCTGTAGCAAGTGAATAAACAATAAAAATTTGTAATCTCTAAATAAAAATGATAGCAAATGAATAAACAATAAAAATACTTTATCTTAACTCATTATAGCTTTAAATCTGTATATATATATATTAATTATACAAACCCTAAAAAAGGCCTGAGGGAGTTGTGATATATAAGTAAAAATGATAGCAAATGAATAAACAATAAAAATCCTCTATGTTAACTCATTATAGCTTTAAATCTAAAAATAAAAATGGAAATAAAAATAAAAATAAAAAAATTAATTATACAAACCCTAAAAAATGCCCGAGAGAGCTGAGTTTTTACATCAGATACCTCGATTAGAGATTTCAGATTGTACGAACAATTTTTGCATCATAGGCCAAATTCAAATCATTCGAAAAAACAGTGCAAAACCAGGAAATCGCCATTAGGGTTGGGCTGGAGAAGATGAACTTAAGGACGATGCGGCTGGAGAAGAGGAGCACGTTAGTTTGAAAATTAGGTTTGATATATAAAGGCATTTTCGGTATTTGCAAATGTTTATGGGATACCTTTGCTTCCCGCAAGCGCTCCCCGCAAGGCCACACTCGTAGAGCTGTTTTCGTCCGCTCCTCGCAAACCTTAGATTTGATGTATGTGTCGCTACCACGGAGCTGGAAGCTTGTTGTACCATACGCGCTCCGCGACCAAGAGCTGCTCCCTAGGAGTAGAGAGCCGCTCCGCGCCTCCACGGAGCGTTGCCATACGCAACCATAGACTCTCGTGAAATGACTAATTATACCAATTTAAGGCATGCATCTTATATACTTCGTTACTTTGAGTTCTCTTAATTTTATAAATGATTTTTTTTTGTCAAAATAGATCGTACTCTTAAATTTATGAATGATTATTTTTTTGTCAAAATACATTGCACTCAAATCTGTCATCACTCGACTTATTTTGTAGACAAAGGTTATTTGAAAATGCTTTCAATTACAGTATTATATAACATTGAGTTCTAATCATAACCATTGACATTTAATAAAAAATATATAACAAGTCATCATCTTTCATTTCTCTTACAAAAAGACCATCATATGCAAGTTATTATGTGATTAAGCCATCGATATCATTTAAACTAATGCCAGGAAAAAATCTTAAACACTAATACCAGGAAATAATACGAAGCATCCCATACTGATAACCATAATAAAACCATCGACCAAAAGATAATAATGTGTCTCCAACATCAACCACAACTAAATGAATCTTTAGTCACAAGATCAACCCATAAAACAACTAAATAATGAACCGAAAGTCTGAAATTGGATCTCCACTCAAACTCCAATCCAAAGTGTCAAAATCGGTATCAGACTCGGGTATTGATTCATTGAGAATTGATACTACTCGGCCGATACCGATATGTATCGGTGTACTTTTTGGTATCGGCCGAAATCGACACCGTATTGGCCGATACCCGATACGTTTCAGCCGATATGGGCCCATATTAGTCAATACCAATACGTATCAGGACCAATATGTATCGGTTTCCCGAAAAACCGATACATATCGGTATCGGCCGATATTTTATACCATGCTCAATCCAAGGCACTAGACATTTATCATGTAATGATCATAAAAGTCCTCAGATCCACATCATCTTCAGCATGTAGACCTGCTAAGCTAGTTTTGGTGGACTTTTTAAAAAAAGTTTGTAAATTTATGATTATATATATATAAATGCAAATTTATAAATTTTCTGACTTTCTTGCTTTTCTATTTTCCCAATTTTTTTACTTTTTATCATTTATAATTTTTTTATTTAATATTTTCAAATTTTTTTTCATTTTTCTCCCTAATTTGCTTAGGAGTATTTCTAAATGCACTCAAAGAATCTTTGTGGCGACTTAGGTAGATGACCCATTGGCTACTTTATATCAGATGATGGAGAGCAATTAATGGATATGGAGTCAAATTTTTATTTAATGTGCCACATATCTCAAAAAAGTCATCGGATCATGTGACGTCCCTCTTGTTAGTTCAAGTTGGGCTTTGAGTTACCAAGTTTTGGTATCCGAAACCGATTTGGTTCGGCTGGGAATCGGTTTTGAGTGAACCGTCGAGAACTCGACCTTGCATCCCCGCCCTAAATCAAGTGATAAGTGTCACGAGATAGGTGGGAAAAGAGAGCATAGTCTATCTAAATGGATACGGAGGGTGACAGGGAACCGCTCCGGTTCCCCCATTTGTTGTTTACAAGGACGTTTCACGTGCTCTACTTACGTGCTCAACCGTAAGTAGATGAGAAAATAGACTGAAAACACTGCTTTCGGTGGGACCCAACCCCCAACGTTGACTACTAACTCCACGTCTCATGTCTCATTTTAGGTGAGACCCACTCAAATAATCGTTGACTTTGTCTATTTGTCAATCAATCGGACATCCTTGTAAACGTCCGCCGGTTGACCAAAGGGTAAGGCCATCATGGAAGTAGGGGGTCGAATATTGGGTATCCAAACCGATATGGAGTTGGTTCGGATATTTTTTGAAACCGAAATCGAAACCTGAAATTTTTGGTTCTTCTCAGTTTGGGTTTTTTCTCTTGTCCTTTTTATTGTAAGGTTTTTTTCTTTTTTTTTTATTGCGTTTTCTCATTTTCTTTTTCCGCCAACTAAAACCGAAACTGACAATCGGTTAACTTCGGTCCGCATCGGTTTTTGGGTCAGTTCTAGCTTTAGTTTGATTTTCGATTCCGGTTTCTAGTCAACTTGCTTACCTAGGTGTTAACTGAACCAAGCCGAGCCGATTTTTTTAGGTTTTTGATTCAGTTTTGCTTGAATGGAAATCAAACTGAAACAAATTGATTGAAGTCCAAACCGAAAAAATTAATCAAACAAATTGGGAATCAGCTTTGATTTTAGGTCGGTTCCGATCTGATTCTGGAGGGCAGTTTTGATTTTCAATAATCAAGGCTTCTATTGCATCAGGCCAGGCTTAACTGACCCGAGTCTTAAGCCGCTACATATCGGATACAATCATACTCGCTATCGGTCGATATTAAAATATTTTTTTATTTTAAAATACAAACTCTGATTTAGATCCGATTGAGTCCAATATCCAGTATATATCGACCGATACCGATACCTGATACTGATACCACACCGATGCTAATATCGGGATGATATCGGTATCAATTGGCCAAAATACCGATATGTATCGGCATCAGCCTATATTTGATACCCTAACTTGGTACATATCAGCCAAAATATAGTTTCTCCCACAGCTAATAAATATTGCTTTCCTTTTTTAACTAATTTACCATTTGATTATAAATATAGACCTTTTTAAATTTGAGTACCTTTAAATCCACCCATCAAATCTTTAAGTTCACATGATGGACTTTCAGATCATGAGCGTATCATCAAACGATCAATTTTTTATTTCATATGGTACATACTAAAAAGAGTTACCTTAAAATCAATTTTAAGCTTTGCACGTGATCTTAAGGTCACTGTTTTTAGATATGGTCCACATGAAATAAAATATTGATCGTCTGATGGTACGCCCATGATCTCAAGATCCATAGTGTGAAAGATTAGGAGGATAAACGATCTCCATCATCTGATTCAACATAGTCAATGTATTTCAACGTGGGTGAACTCCAATATTCAATCGGTGGATTTAAAGGTTCTATTTAGATTTTCATTTCAACCGTTCATTTATACCCTTGTCTTTATTTTTTTTATTGGACGGTTAGGATTGTTCCATGAAGATGGATTTTTCTGTTGTAAACAATTCTATTTTTCGAGTAATTTTCCTTCCCTCTATTGACGGATTTAGACAGATCTGGCGGATGTCGACCTGTACTTAATGCTCGAGTGTGGTAAAACCACATAAGATACCTTTGAGTTTACACTAGGTGTATGTTTCTAAGCACTAAAAGATGTACTTAAGTCATCTTACTATTGTCTTAAACTAAGTATATGTAAAGATCTTGGCCGTCCAAACCTACAGCATCCACCTGGTTTAGATGCAAACCAAAAATTACACTGTAAAAGATCCCAACCGTTAGATTGATTCAATGAATGTGAACCATTGAAATATCAGGTGTTTCTTAAGAAATAAATAAAAATAAAACTTGTTAATCAGATATTCCGGTCAATTTACCGGGCTATCAATGGGTCGGGTCAAATTTTGGATGCACGAGGATCGAGGGTATATCTTGACCTGCCCCGAAAAATTGACCAAAGCTGACCCGATTCAAAACCCTCTAAACCCTCCTAATCCCTTTATATTCTATATATTTAATGGATCAACTTGGCCCAACCCAAAAACTTCGGTTTTGGGCATCAGGTCTGGTAGCGCCTCCAGGTTGGATCGAGCGTATACTCTTGACCCATCAAGATGGATGTACCGTCAGGTTCAGTCCAGTTGGGTCAGACATATGCTAGTTTCCATTTGGCAGCCAAAATTTGGATGCGACCTGTTGCCCTACGCCTTACCCCAACCGGCACCGTAAAGTATATGTGCCCAACCTTGCAAAAAAGCAGGTTAGGCTGGTCGGGTATCGGGTCAGCCCAATCCTTGTACATGGCCTATTTTTACCCACATGTAGTCAATCTGCACCGTCTCTTTGTATGGTATTTCAATTCAACTTCATGCGTGTTTGTTGTCTAGCACGTAATACTGCTGACTTGGGCAGTAAGTAAATTTGATGGCATTTTCGTATATGAATGGATTAAGGGTGGTAAATGCATGAAGTGATCATACATATCACGTGTAAAAGCTATCGCTTCACGATCTGGTCAAATTTTCCTCCCGTTTTCCTCTCTCATTCGGTAAGTAAACTTTCCTTCATATCTCCTATCTACGTACTCGCTCGCTCTCTCTCTCCCTCTCTCTCTCTCTCTTGCTCTTCTTGTTCTTTCTCTCTCTATCTCTTCTTCTTCTCTCTCTCATTCAGTATTACTTCCTTGGTTCGTCTCCCTCCTGGTTTGTGCTAAGAGGCAATGAGGGATGCCTTCATGGTTAGCAAAGCTTGCTTCTGCATGTCGGCGGCCAGCGGGGCCTACGAGCAAGGGTGATGAGGAAGAAGAAGGAGGTGCGGAGGATGCTCTGCTATGGCATCGAGACCTCGAGCCACACTTCTTGGGTGAGTATTCGATGGCGGTTGCGCAGGCCAACGAGTGCCTCGAAGACCATAGCCAGGTTGAAACCGGCCCACAATCCACCTTCGTCGGCGTCTACGACGGACACGGTGGCCCCGATGCTTCCAAATTCGTCTCTAATCACCTCGTCCTTCATCTCATCAGTAAGTGCACTTTTTATCCACTTGATACTATTTCTATGACAATTAATTGTGTTTTCTGTACTATTGCTTGGGGCCTTGGGCTTTAACTTTATGTGAGTTTGGGGATATGTTTTTTTTTATATCTGCGGTGTTGGGGGATCTAAGAACCCCCGACTAACCCCAAGGAAAGATTCAAACTCAAGTCTCCTCTATTCTAAGGGACTGCATGGGCTGTTTTAGGATTAGGGACAAAAATAACACTATTTATTGCAGTTTTGTGCAGTCAAAAGTTGTCGCTATTAATAAAAAGCTACTAAAGGCTAATAAAACTATTAGCGACAAATATATTAATTATTTTTTGTTAATAGTAACAACTTTTGACTGATATTTTGTAGTAATCTCTAACCTTCCCTTCCCACTCATGGGTGATGGCATTGCCAAAGCTCTCATGGGTGTATTCTCTTTTCCTTTGGATTGAAATACTTTTTACGCTGATAAAAAAGACTTTTATTTGCAACCACCGAATCTTTGAGGGTACCTGTGCTAAAAACCCTTGATTGAGACTGTTTTTCATTCCAATCTTCCACTCAATGGATATGGAATTAAAAATTGACCATCTAAAAGTACACCCATGATCTCGAGATCAATTGTGTGAAAGATTGGAGCCAAAAATGATCTCCATCAACTTTCAAAAAAAAAAAATTGATCTCCATCGTTTTATTTAAAGCAATCAACGGTTTTTGGCATAAGTGTGCTCAAAAATTCAGTGGGTGCAAATAAAGGTATCAAAAAAATTATTATTATTGCTACCACTTACCATTTTGTATTTCCATATGGTTTGGGGGTACGAATTGAAACAATTGATCAATCTGCAGCTACACTAATCGGTTTCATTTATTTTCATAATAACATTTTTATTTTGCTTCTTCGGGTTCAAGTTTCGTCTTTTGTTAACCCAAGATTACTTGGGAAAGTACATATCTTTTAGATGGAGGCTAATCCATATGTGTTGGATAATTCCATTGTCGTCTGGTTTTATATATTTATGGATAAATATATATATATATATATATATATATATATAAGATTTTCTAAATTAAAATTGAGTTTGACTTATTTGACTATCACATATTTCAGAGTGATTATCCTAATGTAATCTGATAGGATTCATAATATTAGGTGATTTATGATTAACCATCCCTGTAAGGATTCTCAAGGAAGGTTATAAAATAGCAAATAGAGTAGCCATCCCCTCCTCAAGCCTAACAAGCTTTCTCACAAAATTCTCGGAATTAATCAAAATTTTAGAAAAATTCTTAGAATCGGTGCTCTATCGAAACTTTAGCTAAATATTTGCTTGATTCTTGGATCCTCTGAATTTGTCTCCAATTTGACGAACTATTTTTTTAAAATTTTTGTATTCAATCATTGTGCTCCATGATTTTATCGTACTTCATATTCTTTTCTTATGAGTGTAAATTGTTAATCTACGTGGATTATGTAATACACTCATTTCATTATAACATCATTTTTAACTTCAATAACATATATTTTATATTTTTTTAATAATTTATTATAACTTTTATAATTTTTCTAAGTTATTCCCTAAATCTTTCCTGAATTTATCCGAATTAAATCGAATTGACACTCCTATAGAGTGATTGTCGAATCTATGCCAACAAGCAAACACCAAATCTATAATGTTAAAAGAGAGGTAATGCACTTTAGTGGTATGTATAAGATTTAGTTTTCTTTTATCAATATGCATGATAATTTTTATTCTTGAGCACACTACAAAAACTAAGAGTATTAGTGACAGTTTTTTGCAGTAAAAAATTGTCGCTATTAACAAAAAAACTATTAAGAGTATTAGCGGCAAGAATATTAGCGATTTGTTAATAGCGACAGTTATTGGCTGCCGCTAATAGTCTTATTTTTTGTAGTGACACATTGTTAATATATGGTGTGAAATATTCCTTGCTTTTATTGAAAAAACAAAATGAATGGAAGATATTGTTAATTTGGATTGAACCTGAATAATTATTGGACCTAATTTTGGCTCATTTTAAGACTTAACCTTGTTTTAAGGCTGTTTTAGACCTGAAAGGGTATTTCCAAGCACTACACAATGGACCATAAATGAACATTGTCTGGAACTTATTTTTAGGCGAAATAACAGAAAAACATACCTTCATACTACCATGCATGGATTCTTGTTCTTAAGCTGTGTTTGGCATTGCTCTTTGGGAGAGTAGAAAAGAGTGGTTTGCTGCTTTTTATTCTTGCGAATGAATATGGAGAGAGAAGGATTGGAACAAGAAAAAATGGAAGCTGCTTTTTGAAGTATGAAAAACATCCCTCTTTAAAAGAACGTAAAAAATTATGCTCTTTTAAAGATGGCTGTTTTTCCTATTTCAAAAAGCAGCCGCTCTTTTATCTTCTTTTAATCCTTTTGTATTTCCTATTTCAAAAAGCAGTCTCTCTTTTATCTTCTTTTAATCCTTCTCTCCCTCACATTCCTTTGCAACAACAAAGAGCAACATCTACACTCTTCTAGTTTCCCAAAGACCAATGCCGAACATAGCCTTAGTATCTCATATAGTCATATGCTATTTAATTCAATCTTTATCTGTTAAAACTGATGATGGATATATGCATGCACATATCCATATATGAAATATTAATGCTTATTTTAATTCACAAATTTACCTTAAATATAGGAATGTATGTGAACATATTTAGGAAGGTTATTTGGAAAACCCTGAAACTAGACATGGTAGGTCAGCTAAGGGTTTAGGCCTTAACCATAAGGGTTTAGAAGGACCGGTAAAGTAATCGATTAAGGGAGGCATAACTAGCACTACCAAAAATAAGACTATTAACGGTAATTTTTTGCTCCAAAAAACTACCGCTATTAATAAAAAAACCTATTAAGGCTATCAGCGATAAGAGTATTAGCAGCAATATTTTGTTAATAGCGGCAGTTTTTGGCTGCCGCTAATAGTCTTGTTTTTTGTAGTGTAATGTAAGTTAGTAGCCCATGCCCAAAGATTACCAACCTATGGAAGCTATAGTTTCCTTTGAATTTTATGACATGGATCTAGATTGCACTGACATGCATGGAATTGCTAATTATGGCTGAAGCTGATTTAGACTCTTCACCATAGGTGGTGAAGAGTCTGAATTTACCTGAAAATATGAGTGATTAGGTCTATGTATGTTTTCTCAAACAACCTATGGCGAAGAGTCCGAATTTACCTAAAAATATAAGTTATTAGGTCTATGTATGTTTTTTCAAACAAGATTATGGAGGACATATTACATATTGAATTTTTTTATCAAAGGTGAAATTACACAATGCACCTTGCCTATTCTCAGACAATAGAAAATCTAGCATCTGATTAAAACACAAGGATTAATTCGGCCTCAAACCTTGGTGCGAATTTGAAATTATTATGTGAGAGAAACTCAAATTACTTCGTCCGAATTTGAAATTATTTTTTACGAATTTGAAATTAGACAAAGTAACATTTAAAAAACAGTTTTCTGGTGGAGGTACCTACTTGTATGAGAGAAACTCGTTTGAAATATAATGCACCTCTAGCTGAAATAGGTGATTGCTGCTTCTCAAACTGATGTTTTGGAGAAGCAGCTCAATGTTGCTTCTCAAATATGCGTTTATTTAAAGAAAAACTTCTCAAACAGCATTTTTTTTTCAAAATAGTATTTGGAGAAGTATTACCAAACAGGACCTTCGTTTCTAAGAATCTTCCTTCATTGACATTGAACAAATTAACTTCTATAGATAAGTAAGAAAGTTATAGGATGTTTTATCAATCAATATTGAGGGAAAATTTCGAAAGTTGGCATATGTTATAAATTACAACACTACAAAAAAATATGACTATTAGCGGTAATTTTTCGGAGCAAAAAATTGCCGCTATTAATAAAAAACTTATAAGATTATTAGCGGCAGATTTTTCTTAATAGCGGCAGTTTTTTATTAATAGCGACAGTTTTTTACTACCGCTAATAGTCTTATTTTTAGTAGTGCAAGTTTGTTTCCATCCTCTCATATTGGAGACTTCCTTTGAATGGATCTTGTTCCAAAAGGTTGAGTGCACAAGGCTCCCTCTTTTAGTGGAGTCTGGGAGAGGTAGATAGTACGCAACCTTACCCTCATTTTGAAGAGGCTGATTTTTGGATCGAACTAACACATACTTCGGGCGGACGACACTTTGCCACAGCAATAAGGTCCGACCTCTTCAAAATGAGGAGGTGACGGCAGTGGCAGATACAAAATTTTAATCTATTATATCTCCTATTTCTTCCCCTTATTATATCTCTTATTTCTTCCAAACATATAGACATTGATTCTGTTCTCGCTTTTTTAAGCTTGTGAGTATGTTTTCAAAATACATGCTACCAATGCGCTAGGGATGTACTAAACTTTTAGGGTATCAGTATTTGCACCCCATGAAAAGATGGACACACCCTTATTGAAGCCTGTCTTTAAAAAATGGTGATAATTTTCTTTTTGCGGCCCATACACTCCGCGAAAGTCAGTAGTATACCTTGTTATTTGCACCCTTTTTTTGATTCACTACAAAAAATAAGACTATTAGTAGCACAAAAAGTTGTGGCTATTAACAAAAAAATTTGTTGTTTCAATAATGATAGGATTAATAACGGCAATTTTTTTGTTAATAGGGGCAATTTTTGGTGCCACTAATTAATAGTCTTATTTTTTATAGTGATTGTCAAGTGAACTTGTAGTGATCGTCAAGTGAACTTATACTTGATTGGTTTCAAAACCCTGTCGGTAGACTTCCGCCAACTTAAAAAAAAAAAAAAAAAAGCTTTATCGTTGGGTTCCACCGTCAGAATTTTGAATCCATCAATTGATGTCCGCTGAAAAATTAAAGATATATCGGTGCATGGATGCCTGTGACGCATTAGAAACAAACTGAGTAAAAAGTACTTGGTGAAACTCGTTATGAGTGCCGAACTTATGAGATATATCCTGTGCTGGCTAGGTACCAGCTTTCAAAAATAGGAGACCTGAGTTCTAATCCTCTCCCCTCCTTGAGGCTACCCTAGAGATTTATATCCTGTGCTGACCCGATATGTGCTGAATTTAAGGTGCACATGTGCTCCTGGGATTAGGCGGGTGCTCTAAAAGGCCTGGATACCCAGATTATAAAAAAAAAAAAAAAAAAAAAACAACAATGTATGAGATATATCTACGAGTGGGTGCATCTACCTTTTTGCGAGCTGCAATTACTGGTAACAGAAATTTTAACTCTGCTGCCTTTTATTTTCTGATGATCTACAGGGCTTGTGCGTGAAAATGGAAACATATCGGAAGATGTTCTTAGAAATGCATATTCTGCGACTGAGAACGGGTTTCTTGCTCATGTTCGGAGAGCGCGACAAATAAAACCATTAATTGCAGCCATTGGCTCTTGTTGTTTGGTTGGAGTGATTTGGAGAGAAAGGTTATATGTTGCTAATGTGGGTGATTCTAGAGCTGTAATTGGTTCAGTAGGGAGATCAAATAACATAGTTGCAGAGCAGTTGACTAGAGATCATAATGCAAGCATGGAGGAGGTTAGAAAAGAGCTGAGGACACAGCATCCAGATGATTCACATATTGTGATTCTGAAGAATGGGGTGTGGCGTATCAAAGGCATCATTCAGGTTGGCTCCGTTTCATTTCTCATCTTTTCTCTTTATAAAATCCAATTGTTTTTTCCATTTTTAAGCTCGGATCAAAATTCTATCATGCTGTAAAGAAAGAAATTAGGATTTATAACAAAACAAGAACGCAAATCAAACACACACAAAATGGAAGATTTTACGTGATTCGACAACAGTGCCGATTGAAGTTTAGACCCACATAGGGCAAATTGTAGCCTTGTCTCTCCCCTTATAATATCCTGGCCTCCTGCACTCGTTGCCAATTGGTTTTGAATTGGATGCACTTATTTACCATGGTATCAAAGCAAATCCTTCTTCACTCCACGTCACCCAGTTCAATTGTCCATGTGATTTGGCTCAGTCCCGCAAGCAACAGTGCCGCTACACTCATAGCAAATTGGTTTTAAAATGGATACCCAAATTTATCAGTGTCCCAGATTTACCCAGGTTTCACAATTTTAAGGAGTTTCAAAAAAAGTTACAAGAGCAGCCACTTGAAAGCACTACAAAAAATAAGACTAAATAAGACTATCAGTGGCAGCCATGAAATGCCGTTATTAACAAAAAACTATCGCTAATAGTCTTAATAATCTTTAATAGTTTTTTTGTTAATAGCCGCAGTTTTTTGCTGCGAAAAATTGCCGCTAATAATCTTGTTTTTATAGTGAAAAAATATTAAATACCCTGTAATTAGGGCTACCACAACAGCAAGTGAAAAGACTATTATATCCTTGACACATGGGCCCTTTGGACCGAGGGCTTCGGCCCTGACCCCAACCTTTCGGCAGAGGGGTGTTGCATGGGTGACTGGGTCTCAGTACTTCCTGAATGCCTTAGTGGCATTAGTCTTCAAATAACAACACATGCATTGTGATAAATTTCGTTTTCGACAATATTTCAATTTGGGTTCGATTTGATTCATTTCAAATAAGAATTCACTACAAAAAATCAGACTATTAGTGGTAGTACTTTTAACAAAAAACTGCTACTATTAGTCCTGTGGCTACCAAAAACTGCTGCTTCCGAAAATTGTCATAACAGCAAGTGCCATTAATACACCGTATTTTTGTAGTGATTAAAACAAATTCGCAAATTTTGGTGGGAAGAAAAATACTACTGGATATTATTAAAAAATGGGCAAATTTTTGAAACAAGGCTGGGCCTGGCTCGGGATGAAGCCCGACAGTCTAAACCTTATAATTTGGATTTGGGTTTGTTTGGTACTGATCCAAATCCAGATCTTGACCCAGTTTCCAATCGAATTCAAGTTTTGGACTCAACCTCAACACATTGGGTCCAACCTTTGGACCCAAATTAGGTTCCTATTGCCCCCCCTTTAGTATGCCCCCCTTTTATTGTTGAGTTAGTATTCAGTACTTAACCTGAGCATTGATGCTCTGGATACTCGGGTCAATTTTGGGACATGTGCTACATGGAATCATCATGGGTTTCTTGAGATTTGACACCCATGACATCAAGATTTATTTTGTGAAAAATTGGAATGAAAATGTTCTCCATCGTCCGATCTTATGCGGTCAAATGCCTTATAAAATTAGGGGTATGTTGAAACTCCATGGTAACCATCAATTTCAGATAGACATATGTTTTGTTGGATTACACCAACTATGATTGGAAGAAGATGACACTTTAAAGAGAAAGAAAGTTGTTCTCTTATGTAGAAAAACACAAAAAATGAAGACTAAAGTAATATACTACTTAGAACATTTCAACTTTCATTCATATGCTTGTAAAATGAAAATACGTGAGTGATAAAAATAGCCCAAAATACAAAATCGGGAATAAATAAGCATACACTTCCAAAGCAACAACCTAGCCTAAAAAAAGATAGAAAATTACATTCTCAAAACCTCACATTAAATACACCAATTTCCTATGACAAAAAGGAATTCCAAGATTGACCAATATAAATCCAAATGAGCCAATGACCCAAAAGACAAAATGGGCCAACTGGACCGGTCTAGCTTATAACTCTAACAGCCCCCCTTGAGCTAGACCGATCGAACGCCGAGCTTTTCTTTGATCTTCATAAACGTTTCTTTCTTCAATGCCTTTGTAAAAATATCCGCTATTTGATCTTGTGATTTGCAAGGTTTCACATCAATTTCATCATCATTGATCAAGTCACGGATGAAATTATACTTAATTCGAATGTGTTTACTTTTGTAATGAAAAACGGGATTCTTGGTTAGTGCAAGAATGGGCCAAATGGATCAGTCTAGCTTATAATTCTAACAGCCCCCCTTGAGCTAAACCGATCGAACGCCGAGCTTTTCTTTAATCCTCATAAACGTTTCTTTCTTCAATGCCTTTGTAAAAATATCCGTTATTTGATCTTGTGATTTGTAAGATTTCACATCAATTTCACCATCATTGATCAAGTTACGGATGAAATGATACTTAATTCGAATGTGCTTACTTTTGTAATGAAAAACAGGATTCTTGATTAGTATAATGGCTGACCAATTATCATAAAATAAAGTTGTAGCTTCAATTGATGGATGCTTAAGTTCTTCTAAGACCCATCTTAACCAAAGTGTTTGACAACCGGCCAATACTAATGAAATGTACTCCGCTTCGGTTGTAGAGAGAGCAACAACTGATTGTTTCTTTGAAGTCTATAAAATTGAACCCGAACCAATATTAAAATTATAATCGAAAGTGCTTTTTCTATCATCTACACGTTCACCCCAATCACTATCACAATATCCGACCAAATATGAGTTTTGAACCCTTTGGTAATGTATACCATCATTAATGGTATCACATATATATCGCAAAATTCTCTTTCCGGCATTCCAATGGCTTTTTCTAGGTGATTCTATGAAATGGCTAATCATGCTAATCGTAAACATAATATCCGGTCTTGTGGCTGTCAAGTACATGAGGCTACCAACAAGACTACGATAAAGAGTTTCATTAACTCTTTTTTCATTATCATTTTTGCTAAGTTTCAAACCAACCTCTATTGGAGTACAAATAGGATTTACATCTTTCATTCATTTTGCTTTATTTCAATGTCAAGAAAGAAATGCAAGAGACCCATATCGGTCATCTCAAATTCAAGCATCATGAATTTTTTTAATTCATCACATATGCATGAACTATTGTCGGTGAAGATTAAATCATCAACATATAAATAAACAACTAAGAACTCACCTTAAGTATTTTCTTTGATGTAGAGAGAGTGTTCAAAATGACACCTTTTAAAATCATTCTTCAAGAAGTACCCATCAATACGGCTATATCACGCCCTTGGTTCTTATTTTAAATCGTAAAGTGTTTTCTTCAATCTATAAACTTTGTGCTCTTTACCCTTTTTCACATACCCGGGAGCTTAATCAACATAAACTTCTTCTTCAAGAATGTCATTTAAGAATGCTGATTTGACATTCATTTGATAAACCTTCTAATTTCTTTGAACCGTCAATGCTAAGACCAATCTAATAGTCTTAAGCCGAGTAATGGGAGCAAAAACTTCATTGAAGTCTATGTCATGTCTTTGCTTGTAGCCTTTCACCACTAACCGAGCCTTGTGTCTTTCGACTATTTAACTTGATTTTTTATATCTATTTTACACCAATGGATTTGTACCCATTTGGAAGTTCCGTTAACTCTCAAGTCTCATATTTTTTATATGGAATCAATTTTTTAATTCATTGCATAGTTTCACTTTTCTTCTTGAGATGCTTCTTCAAAAGAAATTAGATTGACATCGACATATAGTGCAAAGTTAATCTTATCTTCATCAAAAAGTCTTCTTGATGCTTCATAAATTTCATTGATGCTTTTGGTCTTCTTTGGAGGAGAAATATACCTCGTTGATGATGATGATGATGATGATGAAGATGGTGAAGATGAAGATGGAGAGGAAGTTCTATCCTCTTCATGCTCACAATTTTGAGCATCTTTTAATTCTTCTTCGTTGACACAAATAGACTTTTGTGTC
Organism: Chloranthus sessilifolius; assembly: GCA_021018995.1. Taxonomy (NCBI): domain Eukaryota; kingdom Viridiplantae; phylum Streptophyta; class Magnoliopsida; order Chloranthales; family Chloranthaceae; genus Chloranthus; species Chloranthus sessilifolius. The sequence goes on from CM037595.1 coordinate 25,495,540, forward strand.
TTTTCTTGGAAATCTCAATCCCAAGCTTCTTCTTCATTAAATTTTACATCTCTACTTATGATAGTTTTCTTAGTGATGAGATTAAATAATTTGTATGCCTTTGAAATTTCACTATAACCAATAAAGATGTATTTTTCAGATTTATCATCCAATTTTTTCTTCTTTCATCCGGCACATGAAAATATGCAATGCTATCAAATATCCATAAATGCGCAACACATGATTTGTGTCAATTCCATGCTTCTTGTGGTGTCATGCCTTCAACACTTTTGGATAATGCACGATTCGAAAGATAGTTGGCACATGCAACAGCTTCAGCCCAAAATATATTTGGCATTCTTTTGGCTTTAACCATACTTCTAGCCAATTCCATAAGGGTTTTATTTTTTCTTTCGACAACACCATTTTGTTGAGGTGTCTACTGAGTGATTAATTGATGCCGAATGCCATTATCTTTTAAGAAATTCTCAAAATCATGAGAAACATATTCACCACCTTGATCGCTACGCAAAGTTTTCAATATAAAATCACTTTACTTTTCAACCAAGGCCTTAAAAATTTTGAAGTGGCTGAATACCTCCGTACTTTCTTTGAGAAAATGAACCCAAGATTTACGACTATAATCGTTAATAAAAGTGAGGAAATAACGATTACCGCCAATGAAAGTTGTGTGCATAGGCCCGCATAGGTCCGAATGAACAAACTCAAGAGGATTTGATACCCTCCAAGCTTTCCCAATCGGAAAAGAATTTCTTTGATGCTTTCTAAGTGTGCATCTTTCACAAACTTGGTCTTTGCGATCAATATTTATCATGCCTCTCACCATGTGATTTTTACTCATGAAAGTCAAACAGCTAAAACTCAAGTGACCATACCGAAGATGCCATAGCCATGATTTGTCTTGGATGATAGGATTAAAGTAAGGAAGAACTTCATTTTGAAACTTAAGCGAGAACATCTTGTTTGGAGTTATCTTTACTTCAGCAATGAGAGTATTGTTCATATCTTTGATTTCACATGCATCTCCTTTGAAATAAATATTGTGTCCTTTCAAAAGGAGTTGTCCAACACTTTGAAGATTATGCTTGAGGTCGGGTACATAGAAAATATTTGAGATGCGTTTGATGCCTTTATTTGATTTAATAAGAATATCACTTCTTCCCTTTACAGAAAGTTGTTTATCGTCGGCCCTTACTTTACTTTGAATAGATTCATCCAAAGTGACAAATACACCTTTGTTTCCCGTCATGTGATTACTACAACCACTATCAAAATACCAATCTTCATTGAATGCAACTTCTTGAACATTGCAAGCAAGAAAGAGAGTGTCATCTTCCTTACTTTGATTGTTCTCTTGAGTAAAATTTGATACCTTTTTTTCTTCTTTCGCCAATCTTTTTTCATAAAATTTTATGGTGTGACCATATTTTCGATAATGATAACATTGAGTATTAGAAAGAGAAGATCGGCATCTTCCTCTTGATGACGAAGATGACTCATCTTCATCTCTTTCTTTTACTTGATATCTTCCTCCATTATGTCTTTCTTTTACTTGATTAGAATGCCTTCCTCTTCCACTTCTAGAACTTTCCTTAAAAGAAATTTGAGTTTGAAAAGTTTGCTCTAGAGGAGAAGAATCAAATTGCTTCATGCAAAGTTCATGAGATTGAAGCAATCTCAACAAACTTTCTAAAGACAAAGTAGATAAATCCTTAGATTCTTCAATTGCAACAACAATATATTCAAACTTACGAGTCAAGCTTCTAAGAATTTTTTCTACAATTCTTTGATCTTGAAGATTTTCACCATTAATCCTTAATTGATTAACGAGAGAAATTATCCGATTGGAAAAATCTTCAACCGCTTCCGAATCCTTCATTCTTATAGAATCAAACTCACTTCGAAGAGTTTGGAGCTGCACCAATTTGACTTTATCTTCGCCTTTGTATGAAGTATTGAGAGTATCCCATGTTTACTTTGCAGATGACACCGATGAAATTCTTTCAAAAATAACTTCATCCACAGCTTGATAGATGAAGAACAAAGCCTTCTTGTCTTTTTTGCGATTTTCTTTCAACTCATTGAGTTGAGCTTCTGTGAGAGCTGTTTGATCCTTCGGTTCTACATATCCGGTCTCAACAATATCCCACAAATCTTGAGACCCATATAAAACCTTCATTTGAATACTCTATTGATTGTAGTTCTTACTGGTGAACGAGGAATTTGAGGTTGCAGCATATTGGAAGTCATGAATCTCAAGCTCTGATACCACTTTGTTGGATTATACCAACTAGGATTGTAAGAAGATCACACTCTAAAGAGAAGAAAGTTGTTATCTTGTGTAGAAAAATACCAAAAATGAAGACTAAATTAATATACTACTTAGAACCTTTCAAATTTCATTCATATGACTTGTAAAATGAAAATACAGGAGTGATAAAAATAGCCCAAAATATAAAATCGGGAATAAATAAGCATACACCTCCAAAGCAACAATCTAGCCTAGAAAAAGATAGAAAATTACATTCTCAAAGTATATTTCATATTCTCAAGACCTCACATTAAATACACCAATTTCCTATGACAAAAAGAAATTCCAAGATTGACCAATATAATTGCAAATGAGCCAATGACCCAAAAGACAAAATAGGCCAGATGAACCGATCTAGCTTATAATTTTTACATTTTTTATCCCAATCTTTACACTAAAGATCTTTAGATCATAGTGCACCTATCAGAATGTACACATGTTAACTTTAAATGATACCGAGTTCAAAAAGTGCCTTGAGGACTAAGTCACTTGGTATTGGTGCTGCTTGCCTAATACTAACTCATGCCCCCAATAGAAATAGTAATGAACTTACATGGAATGGAAGATTTGTGTTATTGTTCACATATGTTCATATTTTCATGGATTTCCTTTTCTACTCATGCATGCAAGTGTCATATTTAGTTTAAGGGATAATGGCTCCTAACTAACATTTAAACACCATTTAATGTTTAAATGATCTTCCACCATTAGAAGGCTGCTTTTTATCTTATACCATTAAAGTGTAATTTATCATTATACCATGTGGCACACATCTGTGATCAATCTCAATCACCCAAGTGGCAATCCATTGTTGGAACATGTCCCATCCACAGGCCCATTCTTATAAGTAGATATAAACCATCTGATCAGTGAACTTTAATATCAGCCATCAAAGGTAAGAATGATCGTTGATATTAGAGTGCATAGATCGGATGGTTTGAATCTCCCAAAATGTGTGATTTTTTTACCCATAGCCCTTCACTAGATGATATATCACTTTGGCGGTATTGATTTAAAAAATCATAAGCCAATATATGGTATACAATCGTTTAGACACCATTTGATGCTTAAATGACAGCCGGGAGAGTCAGTTCCTTAATTTAAATATAGGGAAAATTACTCGGCAGATCCGAAACTTTTACTTTCTTTCACATGACATGGTCCAATTCCATCTCTTATTACCTGACAGTGTTAGTGACCCTTTACTTTTTCTAAACGATGCGCATGTGGCTTTGTTTACTTTTAATGAGTGAAAAAATCCTTTAATTAAGAGCGCCTTTGCAATTTCTTTTGAGGCCCAACAAACCTCCACTTAGTTAAAACTTGAAAGATATATAGTTGCTCTCTTTTCACCTATGTTTCCCCCTTCTGATATTCAACTATATTAGATATGTGATCCTACCGCCAACGCTGTTAATGCCCTGTTTACTTTTTAAGATTTGCTACATGTAGAACCATCATCTATTTCATGTGATTTAACGCCCATGATCTCAAGAGTCATTCTATGAAGGAATTGAAAATGAAAGCGATTTCAATCCCTGTGCAATCAAATACCATATAAAATTAATGGTTTGTTGGATTTACATGGCAGCCGTTAACTTTAGATAGTGGTTGAGAGATTTGAATTAAACTATGGAAATTACTTTCATCACAATCTCATATTATAGATCTTTAAATTATGGCGCACCTATCAAATGATACGTATATTAAATCCACACGAGAAATATCCCACATAGTGACACGAGTAATATCCCATGCTATGCACTTGACACTAATACATAATACTAATTGATCATTTTCTTCCATTGCATTTGATATAGGTTTCTAGATCTATAGGGGATGCATACTTGAAGAAGCCAGAGTTCACTCTGTCTCCATCAGTTTCACGTTTCCAGCTCTCCGAACCTCTACGTCGCCCCGTTCTAACAGCTGAACCCTCCATATATTCCAGACCCATTCGCCCCGAAGATAAATTTTTCATATTTGCATCAGACGGTCTTTGGGAGCACTTGTCAAACCAACAAGCCGCTGAAATTGTGCACAAGTACCCACGGGCAGTGAGTTGTTTAATTAAATCCCTCCAACGGGGAGTTTTTTTTGGAAAAGAAGGATTATTTGTAAAAAGTTTTAGTACATTATACTACTCATAAAGTTTTATAAAATAATAATTGTCGCAATTTTTCAGGGTCCTAATAAGGCATTGGATCAACGCTTGAGAAAGATTTATAGTTGAAATTATTGAATCACTCTTCTTCTCAATTAAATATACGATATTTTGTAAAAGGGCATTTTTTAAATTTCAATTTTAAATGTTTCATAGCATTGATCGAATGACTTTTTGGAACCTAGTAATTTTAAATCACTCTTTCACTCAGAAATTGACCGGGTGACTTTTCGAGACCTTGAAAATCGTGAAACTTCTTTTTCTAAACTTTATAAAGTAGTATAATATTAATAGTAACAATCTCTTTTATTTCACTCTCACTACAAAAAATAAGGCTATTAGCGGCACCAAAAACTGCTGCTACTATTCCTATCGCTATTGAAACAATAAGTTTTTTTTGTTAATAGCGACAATTTTTTGGATCGCTAATAGTCTTATTTTTTGTAATATCTTCTTCTACCCACTTTGATATTTGCTTTTTTTTTTTTTTTGTTCTAGGGAATAGCAAGGAGACTTGTTAGAACAGCTTTACAAGAGGCAGCTAGGAAGAGGGAAATGAGCTACGAGGACCTTAAGAAGCTTGATAAGGGAATTCGTCGCTTCTTCCATGACGATATAACGGTTGTCGTTATCTTCATAGACCATGAGTTGATGGGAAAAACAAATGAATCCTTGCCGGAACTGTCTATGCGAGGATTCGTTGATGCTGTCGGCCCCTCAGATTTTTCTCTTCCGGGAGATGATCAGTGCAAATGAGAGTTGAGGATTCGTCGCGGGGATTAGAAAAAGAAAAGTTTTACAACATTATCGTGAGGCTTCAAAATGAAAAGTTTTACAACATTATTCCATTTCAAAAAGGCTTATATTAAAACAAGAGATTCACGATATTTTGTGTTCTTAGGGTTTGCTAAAGAGAAAATCCTGAAGGCAAATTTTCACTATATTCACCATTTCCTCAAATTTTCACAATTTCCTCAATTTTCTAGCTTGCTATGTATGCCAATGGGTTTCTAAGTTCTTAGAGAGCATTTTGGTAATTCATATATATGTGATTTATCACACGCGGAACAAAATTTCTCTTCACAAACCCTAAGAACCTAAAAAAATCGTGAAAATCGTGTTTTTAAAAAACTTTTTAAAATGATATAATGTTGTAAACTCTTTCCCTCGTAGTCATATTTTTCTAAATAGCTCTCATTGGGATGTGGTGCACATGTACAGTGATCTAGCCTAAACTTAGGTTAAGCTTTCCTCCCTGCATCTTTCAATCTGTATTTTTCCTGCACGTTAAGGGTTGTTTATTCAGTTAAGTAATTAAATTAATATTAACCTAACTCATTATCTCTTGTGGTTTCTAAACAGGGTATCTACCCAATCAGGGGTGCAATGATCTGATTGTACGTCTGATGATAGGTCCATGATCTGCAGATCTATTGTGTGAAAGATTAAAATGTTAAATAATCACAATCATCTGATTCAAAGTAATTAATAAGTTTTCACCTATAAACCGATGGTTGCAAAGAAAGAATCTATGGGGGATGCACATAACATTACAGTTTTCACGTACTGTGCATGCATGCACGCTCACACAAACACTGCTTAAGTAAAATGCGTGCATGGGTGAGCATATTTACACTAGATGACCCCTTATATTAAAGTGAGATGCTTTAAAGAAAGGGCATCTCTTACCAGATTACCCGTGGGCGCCTAGACCGTAAACTAGGGACCTTGTCGAATCAGATGATGGTAACTTTTTTTCATTCCAATTTTTCATATATAATAGATCTTGTGACCACGGGCATGTCATCATACAGTCAAATTTTTTATTTCACATGACACATATCCCAAAAAAGGACCCTAAAAAATTAGGTGGCACACATCACGCTCAAGAACACAAAAACGATAAGCATTGGTATCAGCCGAGATTTATGACCATGATCAGAATATCAGCCTTGTATCTCACAATAATTATTGAGTAAAACATGGAAAGTTGTAAAACTAGAAAAGTAAAGATAATTCTATAGTGATCCACTAGGGTTGGTGTAGCTGGTAGGAGACTTTGGCTTGTTACCATAGGTCATGGGATCAAGTGTTGGCGTCTCCCTTCTTCGATAACAAGATGCCCTCTTCAGTGTGTAAATCATGAAATTAATACTCGTTACATGATGGAGGCGAGGGCATACCTTAGTGATTAATCCAAGCTTAAGCTTGAGATTACCCTAATTTATCAAAAAAAAAAGAAAAAAAAAAAGGTTAATTCGATAGTGCAAACTTGGCATCAACATTTTTGTACTCATTATTATATTAGGAAGCTTCTACCCTATGTTCCATCCCTCTAAACCATGTTTTGAAAACCGAACCGGTCTCCCAACCTTTATAAACTCGATCTCCATTTTCAACATTATTGAAGTCGATCGGCATTCTTACCGTAGTACTCAATCTACAGTACATTGCAGGCGGCACCGAAGCCGCCTCACTACAAAAAATAAGATTATTAGTGACAATTTTTTTAATTAAAAACCGCTGCTATTAGTCCAATAGCTATAAAAAACTGTCACTGTTAGTCAAAAGCTATCTTAACAGCAAGTTCCGATGAAACACCAGATTTTTGTAGTGCCTCCCTGTCAAATTCCCATCCCCTTAACATTAGGTAGCGCTCTCTCCATCATCTCCGAAAGAACCACTAGCTAACAGCACACAGTACGGCCAGCGCACTCCTCCATGTCCACTGAATACTCAATAGTGGGTGACAATATATGGACATGGTTGACTATTTGACTATCACATCTTGACAAGTGATGAGGGAATTACTGGATCTACAACTATGAGAATTACAGCTAGAATAATAAGAGAGTTGGGACTACAAAGAGAGAGAGAGAGACCAATAGTGTGAATTAGAAGAAAGAGAAAACAGAGAAGGATACAGGAACATCCCGAATTTTCGCTAGCATTGAATCGTTGACTTTCGACGATGATGTTATTTTCTTTGATTGGTTTGACTTTGATCAAACTTTTCATGTCTGTGGCGTGGCCTTTGACCCACTTATCTCAATTGGGTAAGTACACCCAACTGCAAACTTGGAACCAATTCCCGACGCGAACTGACCTTTGAAACTCAAACTACCCTCTTGTGATGTGTGTATGTTGCACACGACGCAAACCCCGAGATTGGACCAAGTTCGATCCCATTTTCTCCGAGCAGTATAATTAGGACCTATGAGCGTAGTTAGTTACAATTAACGAATAATTTAAAATGAAAAGGATGGCGGATACGCGATCAAGTGGATCATGTACACCCAAGGTACGAATCAGACCCAACCCCCAATATTTCCGAACACTTGTGCATTGATTAGTTTCGGCATCGAGTGAGACGTACACCATGCGCCGTGAATAGTCTGATTAGTTAGTGGCAAGAGAGTCAGATAGAGATGTACGATTGTGTATCAAGTCAAGACCATTTGCTTGAAGGCCTTGGGATGGCCCAAATCAAGACCCTTATACTTGCATTCTTGTGTTGGCCGCACATTGGGAGTAACCCAAGTTTGGTAACCCATCATGTATCGGGATCTGAGTTAAATGGGATATCACAAGGATTTTACCATAGACCCTAAGAGCCAACACCGACTTCTGTATTGCAGCCCAACACAAAATCACCACCTGATGGCTATACACAACCTTTGAGTGTACAGGCCACACTCTGAAACAACCATCCTTAGAATAATAGTCATTTGTTGTAATTGGACCTAATCCACTTAAGACTCATTGAAGACCAAATCATTTAAGGCCCATTGTGGAGAGCATGAGCTCATGATCCGTACACAACCTTTGAGTGTATAGGCTACACTCAAAATCAAGGCCCCCAATTATAAAAACCCATCTTCACGCATAAAGCTAGGCACGATTTCGTTTGAAACAAGGAAGAGTGAGAGAGTGGAATAGAACTCATCCCCTTCTCAGCTCTCTCTTGAGCCCCAATTGCTTAAATCTGCCCAGCCATCGTTTTCTATAGGGAGATATCGGCTAGATCGACCACTACGACACCGTGAGATTGCGCCTAAGCTCCTTGACGCCGATCAAAGAATCCGCATGTGAGAAGGTAGGTATCGCAAATGCAATCATGAGAACATTAAATTCTAGGAATTTGAGACTTAATGTACGGATATTTTGATCGCATGCAAAAGGGTTCGACGATCAAATGTGTGAGGAGCGCGAGCACCGATTTTCTCGATAATCAAGCCCTGAATCCATTGCATGCATGAGATTAGAGGGGAGATTTATATTTAATATAGGGTATGCATAGGTTTAGATCGTATGTGACTTGAACATCAAACACCTTAAATTTTAGAATTTTTTGAGTCCAAAAAGGTCGCAAAACGTCCCCCACAGTCGCCTCAGCAAGTTAGAACCTTGCCGCGGTGAGACCCCTCCTGAAGCACTTGCCACGGTGAGTGCTACATGAAAATATAGGCCAAAAATGGCACTGTTCATTGTCACTGCGACGAGCTTTTAGTGCCTGAAGGCCTCGCCATGGCGAGCTACATTCTCGTTGCGACAAGCTACTGTTCACAGTGCGCTAGCACCTGTTCGGTATTTCGGACATAACTTTTGACCCCGAACTCCGATTGGCATGATTCTTGAGGACTTGAAAAGAAGACAATGAGTCATACAACTTTCATGAATTAACAAATTTATGAATCAAAGGTTTTAAAGGTAAAATTTGGATGAAAATTTAGGTCAAGTTCAGAGGTTAACACGAATTTGTCCATTTCTGCCTTGGTGTTGGGAAAACACTTGGGTGCGTCGAAGCCAGTAACATGTAAGATAAATCCTTAATATGCTGTTGTATGTTGTGATGTAGATTGAGGGTTGGAAATCATTAATAGGACATTCGCCTTGCTTCCGTTTCGCATGACTTTGAGTTTAAGGTAGGAGAACTCAATGCTTAATTGCATCTTGTTTTTGATTCATAGATTTTCCTGAATGATTGAATAAAGTTATGATGATTAGAATTTGATTTGAAACTTGTATTTGGCTGCCATGAAAGGTTTGAAATTTTGATTTGATTGGACTATCGATGCGTTTCTTTTTTTACTTTGAACGTTGAATTCGATTGTGAACTTGTTTTTGTTTGACATCGAACGTTTAAATTTTGAAAAGTTAGAATTTTCGAATCTTGAAATTGTGGGTATCCGAATTATGAAATCGTTAAGCTTGAATCATGGAAATCCTTGCATGGAATGTATTGGAATTATTGAATAATTGAATTGCATTGGACTTTGAAATTGGACTTAGAATTTAGAAATCTTGATTTTGAAGCCATGTACTTTGATCTCCGAATACGAACTTGAACACGAATTTCGAATATGAACTTAGAATGTGAGCTTGCCCATGAACTTGAATCTTTGTGAATCTGAACGAAGAACTTGAAAGTAAGATTTCAATGTGAATGGTTTTGTATAGGAAATATAAATAAGAACTTGGAAATCTGAACCTTGGAAATCTGAACCTTCGACCTTCAAATATGAACTTTAAAATTTGAACTAATACAGAGGGTCATCCGTGTATTTGAACCGACACGGCGGTGTGATACCGACACAGTGGTGAATCCGTGTATTTGAACAAGCGTGTGATACCGACACGGCGATGAATCCGTGTATTTGAACCATGAACCCCGGACACTAATCCTTGAATTCTGAATCATGAAACTCTAAATCCTGAAATGATGACTTATGAGAAATAAGCTGTGAGCTATGAACTGCGAATCACGAACTCTATATGATATAAACATGAATCATGAATGTTGAACTCTGATTTATGAACAATACGTCCGAACTCTGAAATTTGAACATGACTGGTAATTTGAACTCTGAATCCAATCAATTTCAATTCTAAATCCAAACCATGAATTAGAACTTGAATTTCACTCTGAAACTCTGATGAACTCTAAATTTGAATATTTAATATAAAGTCTGTCAATTTTGAAATTGATAGGAAAATGTTTTGAATATGGTCATTATATTTATGCTTTCGTCACTAAATTTATGCATCTGCTTAGATAAAATGTAGTTAGTATTGATCTTCTCCTACTGAGCTTAGACTGCTAGTTCATTCCTCGACTATACGTCACAGGTACAGGTGCGGGTCTTTAGTGAGATCCGGAGCTTGAGGTGACACCGTTATCATAGACCAGTGAATTTGTATTCTTTTTAGTTGTGGATTTTGAGATTTGGACTTGGTACGTCCAGTCATCTTGTAGACTGGTGGAATTAAATTTTGAGAGTACATCTCGTGTGTAGAAATACTGTACACCACTGTTTAGGGGATGGTCGGTCATCGCCGGTGGTTTTTAATTGTTAGACAATGTTTTGTATGTGATAGAAATTTTTACTTTTCTTGCCATATGTATTATTTGCTTTGAATTCTACATTGTGTGGATGTACCAAGTATATATTCTATTTTCGGATCGTGATTTGCGACCCGACGGTCAGGATTTTTCACAGTTGCAAAAAAAAAAAAAATGTCGAAAATATTCGGACTGAGGTTCTTGATGCCAACACCTAGTTTGCTTGCTCAGACTACGTATTCGAGGCCGCCTACATCTGTACCCTCAAGACCATTTCGCCTTTCGAATTCTGCTACGACCAGAGCAGCAGGGGTCCAATAAACTGCACGCGTCGCTCCATCTACATCCCTTCAGACATGCTCAAGATGTGGGAAGTCACATGAAACGGTGAGTTGTAGGTGGACCACAAGTGCATGCTTCAAGTGTGGACGGACAGGACATCGAATAAAGGACTGTCCCAAATCGAAAAAGAAAGAAGGCACAATTTAATGCACGAAAATATAAATATTTTAGATATCTTTTGTTCTACCAATTGTGTGATTGTCCCTTAAGAGTTCAATAATTACTGATTGAAGTTTTGATCCTCAGTTAATTGATCGATAATTTGATGCCTAGATCTAATAAATGAATTTGTGCTAATAGTATGACTGACTGACTCATAGCTTGCCTTGGTTATGATATTTAAGCTTGTTATGGTTAGTGGAGTCTCTAGGAAATTGCAGGGATCACTTGTGAGTAGGGATATTCAATACCATTGTATAAATGGTTAAGGTATCTTTGGGCAACTAGAGAGTGTTGTTACAAATGCTAGAACTCAAGACTAATTCGTTTGTTGTGACAACTAGAGAGTTATTAATGTTTCGATGTGTACCATAAGAATTTTTAGGGATTCTAATTTCAGTATCGACATGCCCTTTATGATTTATTGTGGGCGTAATTTTCGATTACTTGCAAACATATTAGTTGTGTTTAATAATCTTTGGGCAATTGACTTTTACCATCAAATGGCCTTGATGAACCACTAGCGAGATGAATAAATGAAACCTTCATGTCTTCTCATCATATTTAACTTTGATTGATGTTCACATAGTGGATTTTTTAGGGCGAAAATTTCATTAAGGAGGGGAGAATGTAATGACCTTGGTTTTTCTGAGAAGGTTAAATCATTAACTCTGACGGAGAATCTGATTACTAATATTCGGACTATCAAGTCTCCGTACTCCTCCGATTATGGTATCCCAATTTTTGAGGACAAAAATTCTATAAGGTAGGAAGGATGTAACAACCCTGATTTTTTTACCGTCGACTAGTTGACCCTGGATGATCGTGTGATTGCTTTGATCGGTTTGACCTTGGTCAAACTTTTGATGCTTGAAATGTGGTCTCTGACCCACCTATCTTAGTCTGGTATATGCACCCAATACTCGAATCTGTTTGTTTAAGATGGATAAAGTTCAAAACTAATGTAATCCATCAAAATGAGTTTTGATTGTGTGGGAACCTATATGTGTAACAAATGTACCCCTTCATATCTTAAACTAAGGAAATTTTGTTTTATGGATACAAGTATATGTAACATGAGCACATGTAACTTGGTGACAATGTACAATGTGCAAGGGGGAGGGCATTCAAAATAGCCACACTTGGGACTGGCCCGCTCGAGTGTCCACTTAAAATACGCTGGAGCATGCTTCAAGACCGCTCTGTTGGTGCGCGCTTTTTCTGGGTTCCTCTCTGTCTCCGGAAAGAGTGGCCTAATTTGGTCTTTGTGAACTCTAACAAAAAGCGAAAAATGGTAGAAAAAAAGGGATAAATCTTAAAAGAAAATTACTTGGTTTGTTGCGATCGCTAGCTGTAGATACTTATCGACGCTGCAACATGTCACTGATCACGCCTTTCGGGGTATGGGTTTGACTTCTTTACTGAATCGTCGGCTTGCCGACGTCAACAGCACTGGGTCACCTGCAAGTTAGTTAATTCGGTTTTCCTATTTTTTCCCTAATCTAATTTTAACGAAAGTCTAATTAATTCAATCTTCTAATTAAACTAAGGATCTAATTAAGCTAATCTCTTGATCTTATTTTGAGTCTAACTAACCTAAGAGTCCTAATCTGATTAGAAGTTTGATTGATTCAAGAGTCCTAATCTTATTAGAAGTTTGATTAGTATTAATCGCCTAATTCTGCTTGAAATCTGATTAGCCTAAATATCCTTGTTTTATTAAGAGTCTAATTAACTTAAGTATCCTAATTCTATTGGAAATCTAATTACTCCTGGGATTTTAATTCTATTAAAAATCTAATTATTTTAAGTGTTCTAATTCTATTAGGAGTCTAATTACTGTAAGTTTTCTAATTATATTATAAATCTAGTTATTTCAAGTTTCTTGATTGTGCTATTAATTATTTTGAGTTTCCTAACTATACTAGGAATCTGATTAATCTAATTTCTTACTTTGACTAGAATTGTAATTAATTTAGTTTTCTTACTTTGACTAGAATTCTAATTGATTTGAATATCCTAATTCCATTAGAATTCTAATTAATTTAAGTAACTTAAATTTAATTACTAATAGTATCCTAGTTTTAATGGGAATCTAATTACCACAATTACCCAATCTCCTAATCTTACTAAGAGTCTAATTACAAGAAAAAGGGGTTTTGGCTCGCTATGCTAAGGAGGATTGCCCCTGCTTCGCTTGATTGTATATATATATATATATAATGTTAATTTCAAGTCTTAACCTATTGCAAGTGCACAATGAAAATTATAGTACTAGCATAGAATCATTCCCACGAGGAAGTTATTTATCTATTTTATCTTCTTATTTCTACCTTCTATTTAAATTCTTATTTTAAAAACTTTTACTTATCCTTAAGATCTAATCTACTGGAGAAATATGAATAAAAGAATGAGTTATTAATCTAAATTACATAAAATAAATCCTAATCCTCCTTCTTCAGATTGAGGTCGTCAATCTCAATCTTTTACTATCGGATATTTATAAAAATAAACAGTACCATTTCACCATATTTCTAGTCTCCTAGCATTGGTTATCAATCAAGTCTAAGATCCTATCAATATAGATTTAATCTAATCAACAACTTTCTAAAATCTCGACGTCAATCAAACTTTAGAAAACTGAAGATGGAAAAGTAAAAACCATTACACTAATCTGCAAATTCTAACCTGAGTCATCAATTCAAATCAAAACTTGAAGATGTTTATAAAGCAAAGTAAAATATATCTTTCACCCCTCAGCCGCAGTCATCAATTGCTTATGAGAAACTAAGATATCTACACTAATCTTCAGCACTCAATTGCAGGCGTCATTTGCTTTTGAGAAACCTTTGATATCTAATCTACTCTAACTAGTATACACAACTGATCGAAAGAAAATCCAACCTCAGGCGTCAATTGATGCTAAAATTCTTCGATGCTTATTCCTATGCTGAGCTCTCTTATTTATAGATTATAAGGAGTCAGTTTATAAAGATCTAATTCTATCAAAAGAAACTACTAAAATTAAAAGTATCCTAATATAACTCTAATTCCTAATTTTATCTTTCCTTGTTTTCAAACGGTAGATGTGCTTCTAGAAGGTTCTTTATTTAGCAGCAACAGAGTTCTTCTGATTATATCTTCATCAATCTTCTCTGATCCGTGCTTCACCAGACTTCTAATTCTAGAAATCTTCTACTTTGGTCCATGGTGGTGATAGTTTTCACTCACGTAATCAACAGCAATAGTTGTAACAGAAAGCTTCTTTGGAAATCGTAGATAAAGATTTTCTACTTTTTATTCTTTTCATTAGAAAATTGTAGTTCACGATTTTCTATCTTTCATAGCTTCTCACAGTTAACGATTCTTTATTACAATTCAACATCTTTCTTGTATACTTTTCCTGGAGAATCGTAGATTACGATTTTCTATCACTCTTTTGTAGTAACATTCTTGCTTCTGTAAAATCGTAAAACATGATTTCTCATTCTTCAGTTAAGGAGCGAATCGTTCTTTACACTTAATCATCTATTTACTGCTTTTTGAGTTCACTTTGATTAATATTAACACTTAGGCTCACTTTTACTGATTATCTTTAATATCTGCACATCAGTATCATATTAGTAGCAAACTAAGTCCTAGCATTACTATGTTAAGGGTGATAAAATGATAAATTATGCGACTAATCACACCCCCAAACTTAAGCTTTGCTAGTCGCTAGCTGTAATAACCCGAAAAAGCACGTCAAACGAGGACCTCGGGATCCGTGCCCGATTGGTCTTAGGTTTGACCATGAGATAGTTCATTGATAAACTTATGGTGAGATGAGCGAATGTGATGTGTGAACCAGGGTAGAAGAGTGGAGAGATAGAGGAGTGTGTAGAGTGGCATACACTGATGAGTGTGTATGTGCTCCACACCGAGAAAAGAGATAAGATAAAAAGGGTTGAAAACCCTAACTTTCATGTTTTGATGGTTGAGAGAAGTAAAGAAGAGAGAGAAAGAGAGAGGAGTAAGAGAGGAGTTATTGTGGGTGATTGGAAGAAGGATTCAAGCATTAAAGAGGCCGGATTTGACGCAAGGAATCCGTTAGAAACCAAAGCTAGGAACCCTAGCCTTCCAACCCTAGATTTGAAATCAACTTGAGAGCTATTCAAGGTAAAATTTTTGTAAATAAGATGCATAGATTATAGGGGTTAAGTTGCGAAAATGTGGGTTAAATCATAGGATAATGGCTTAGAAAAATAGAAGAAAAGTATGGAAAAAGAAAATAAAGGGTTTGAATCGACAATTTCGATTAATCGAAATTGGGTTTCGATTAATCGAAATTGGCCAGGAAGTTGACGGGTCGGAGGACCCCGATTTCCATTAATCGAATTGAATTTCGATTAATCGACTTTGATTTCGATTGATCGATTTGGGAATCGATTAATCAATCGAGAAACTCCAGTGGACCCCAGGGGTTAAAGGAAATGACTTGAGGAAAAATCGACTAATCGAAATGGGATTTCGATTAATCGATTTTTGGTTTTCGATTAATCGATTTGGAATCGATTAATCAACTTGTGAAACTCAACTGTTCGAACAGTGGGTCTACTTTGCGAAAAGAAGGATTTCGATTAATCGAAATTGGATTCGATTAATCGAATGAAAACTCATTATTCGAGCAGTGAATTTGCTTTCGAAAAGAAGAATTTCGATTAATCGAAATTGGATTCGATTAATCAATGAAAACTCATCGCTCGAATCGAGAATGGACTTTGCGAAAAGGAGAATTTCGATTAATCGAAATTGCTTCGATTAATCGATATTGACCTTCGATTAATCGATTTTGGAAATCGATTAATCGAATCAGATTCGATTAATCGATTTTGGAGTTCGATTAATCGACTGAGATAAACTATGTTGACTTTTAGGTTTGACTTTAAGATTCTTGGAGGATCTTATACCTTCTTTATTGCATCCTTTGTGATGTGTTTCACCTGTTATGTGGTACCATAGGTGGTACGTGTGAGCTAGTGCACAAGGAGCCACGTGGGACCTTGATGCATTGATCAAATGAAGACTTGAGGTAGGGAACACCTTGAACATGTACCTTATTTTACAAGAGCATGTATGTAGTGATATAAATTTCCATTCAAATATTTTTACTGCTTAAAGAATTGTGAAAAGTGTGTGTGTGTGATATTCATAAGAGTAAACTAATGAGCCATCCCCAGGGGATGAAGAAGTAAAGAGAAAAGAGCATCAGGTGTGATGCAAGTAAATGGATACATCCCAGGGATGTATCCAAGGATTGAATCATGCTTGATAGGGCCTAACTGATATAAGATAGCACACTTACACGGTGAATAACTATATGTAAGGCACCGATATTTTTGTTATTTGAGGTTTGATAGGTTACCCCACCGACGTGACGGGATATCCACGACTGACACGGCAGGATATCCGTGACCGATACGGCGGCGAAACCGTAGGCCAGTGCGGAGGCTTATCCGTACATAGTAAGCACACCCCAGGGGTGTTGGTTGAGACAAGTGAAACCCCGCCACCAATCCCCAGGGGAAAGGGGCTTGGGTACTATATGGTATTCCCAGGGAATACATTAAAACTGTCTATATAGATGACGATGAAGGGTATCTCATCGGGGCTCGATGCTATATTGCTCGGGGATTACTTAAGTTGAAAGTTTAAGTTTTGCTTTAGGCCTTTTCAGCATAATTCATGAGTAAATGAAAATATAAGAAATCAACAGTAAAACGAAATGCTTTTTAACTGTTTCATCAACAACTGCATAGATGCATCATGCATGACATATCATAGAATATATGTGAGTTATAATTTATATGTTCAACAGTGTTGTTCCCTATTGAGCTAGGATGTAGCTCACCCTATAGACTATACGTCGCAGGTCCACTATTAGCAACTGCCGCGGCTTGGAGACGCGATCCCAGGAGACTGGCCCGGCGAGGAGTTAGAGCCACCTCGGAGGACTTCTTCTAGAGGACTCTGTATGCGATTTTGAGGAGTTTTAGTTGGAGATTATGCGGCTTGGTATGTCAAGCCACGGTTTTGATTAAACCTTGTGTATATGGATATCGAGTATTCTTTTGGTGAACCATCCATGATGATGGTTATCATCGATGGTTCGGATCGGTTCTCTTCATGCGAGAGGCATGAGGGTAGAAGCCTTTTTGAGAAGTGTTTTTATGTAGATTTAAATTCGCAAGTTGTTCTTCTTTATTTTATGCTTGATATACGGTGTTAGCATAATTGAGGGGCACAGTCAAGATGATCGTGCTGATGGCACGGGTTTGGTATGGCGAAATCCGGTCACCAGTTAGTATCAAAGCTATTTTCTTTTAGCAATTCTGACAAAGGTTCTTTCGTCAGAACATAGGGGAACTTCTGCTAACGAAACTTTAGTTTCAAATGCAGCCGCAATGTCAGCTAGAGGGAGAGGCCGACCAAGGGGAGACCATCAAAGGAGTTTACGTAGTGGAGATGGTTACATCTCTCCTACAAACAGTGCCTTTAGGAGGTAACTTGAGGCCCAGTGCGAGCGACATGAGGAAGAGGATCGAGATCATCGTGATCAAGATCCGAGAGAGCAAGAAAGATTGAGAGAAAGACAAGAAGATAGAGAAGAGCGAAAGGATGATGCACACTATGGAGACTATGGCTGCCATGGCACAACAAGCACATCCTTTGCGACTCATGCGAAGAGAACAAAGACCACCTACACCACTGGGACTGCGTTGCCTTTGCCCTCATCTTTACAGAGTTTAGAAGCATGAGGCCTCCTACATTTTCTAGGCAGGCAGACACGATGGCCGCTGAGAATTGGCTGATGGAAATGGAGAAAGTCTTTAGCGTGTTAACTTGCACCGAAGATGAGAGTGTGAGATGGGCAGCTCACATGTTGGATGGGAGGCTGGGCCTTGGTGGAAGTCCGTGTCTGGACTCGGGCTCGAGACTCGAGTTGCCTTGGACTTGGGAGGAGTGTGTTGAGGAGTTCAACAAACAATATTTTCCAGAAGTGGTGAGGAACCAGCTTGAGGTACAATTTTTGCAGTTAGTACAAGGGAGAATGACAGTGAGAGAATACGGGGTAGAGTTTCTGACTTGCTGCTTTGCTCGGATGCATTCAAGTGATGAAGTCCAAGAGGTTTGAAGGTTTGAAGCACGAGGTTAGGGAGGCGTAGCTCCATTTCAACCGAGGACCTATGAAGAGGTCATGAGCAAAGCATTGGTTGTAGAAGAGGAGAACAATAATGAGATAGATGAGAGAAGCAGAGAGAGGAGGTAATGAACAAGGAAGAACGGGGCACTATGAACCGGTGAACAAAAAGCCCAGGTTCATGGGCGAATCGAGACCACAGTTCAAGGGGGTTTGGAAGACCGCGCAACAACAACAACACCAAGAGGTTTCCATTACTTGCGTCGGAGACCTATTCGCTATGAGAGCCACCGCCATGTCTCTGGCGCCCTTGTTACTCGGGGTTCTCGTCTGCTTTCTTCCGCACCTCGGAGACTTGCAAAAGTGTGGCAAGCCTCATAAACAGTGGGTATGTAGATAGGGAACTAGGGGCAGTTTCCGATGTGGCAAGGTGGGCCACTAGATCAAGGATTGCCCGAGCAGATAAGAGAAAGACGGTTTCGATTCGACACCACGACCAATTCAAGCAAGGAACCGATCATCGAGGAGAGTTTATGCGATCGCCAGAAGCGAAGCGTGCATGGCGTCATCCAAGGTGAGATTCCTTTTAAAATTAAAGGAAAATTTTCTTTTCGTTAAAACTTTAGATAGAGAAGAAGCATGCATTAGGAAATTATATAGATTCTTTCTCAATACCAAAAGCGATGTAAATTGAGGTGTAAATTAATGTATAAATTATTGTATGTGTGTATGTATACTATAGGTACTCTAAATATATATGAGGATGCTTCGGTGGATATGGCCTTTCGAGTGTTGATAGACCGGGTCTACCCACTCATTCGTCACTCACGTTTCGCTAAGAAGATGAAGATTGTTCGAGAGGCGTTGGATTTCGTCCTATCTGTCTATTCATTTGGAGAGTTAGTAGACACGGAGTTAGCTTGCAAATCCATCATTGTAGCGATTCGAGACTTAGAAGTGCATGAACTAGAAGCAAAGTTGATCTTGTTAGACATGCAAGGGTTTGATGTGATCCTTGGCATGGGTGGTTGGCGCTGACATTGTGCAACGTCGATTGCAGAACAAGGTAGTTATTTTCGGACCCAACACAAGAAGATCATTTCGGTTTCAAGGGTAAGGTCGTCATCGTACCGATCTCGTTGATGAGGGCGAAAATGATCGAGAAAGGGTTGCGATGGATACTTAGCTTTCTTAAAGGAGGACAAGGAAGAAAGAACGTCATTTACGAGATAGCGATTGCGAGACTTCGCTGACGTGTTTCCAGAAGAATTGCCTGGATTACCTCCAGAAAGAGAAGTAGAATTCGCCATTGACTTAGCACCAGGAACGGAGCCTATTTCAAAAGCACCTTATAGAATGGCTCCCGCTGAGTTAAAGGAGTTGAAGGAACAACTACAAGAGCTTATGGACAAGGGGTTTGTTAGACCGAGCGTGTCTCCATGGGGAGCACCGGTCTTGTTTGTCAAGAAGAAAGATGGGTCAATGCGGCTATGCATTGACTATCGGCAATTGAACAAACTCACTGTGAAGAACCGCTACCCTTTGCCTAGGATAGACGATCTATTCGACCAACTGCAAGGAGCAAGGTATTTTCCAAGATCGACCTGAGATCTGGGTATCATCAGTTGAGAGTCAAGGCAGAGGACATTCAGAAGACAGCTTTCCGGACACGGTATGGACACTATGAATTTCTTGTGATGCCGTTTGGATTAACGAATGCTCCAGCGTCATTTATGGATCTGATGAAGAGTGTTTAAACCACACTTGGACTCTGCGTGGTAGTGTTGTTGATGATATACTAATATACTCCAAATCCAAGATGTAACACGAAGAACATTTGAGGATTGCTCTCTGACGCAACGTGAACTCCAATTGTACGCCAAGCTCAGCAAGTGTGAGTTTTGGTTGGAAGAAGTTAGCTTTTTGGGACATGTCGTCTCGAAGCACGGTGTCACGGTAGATCCAGCAAAGATAGAAGCAGTAGTTAAATGGGAGCAACCAAAAACAGTGACCGATGTCCGAAGTTTTCTGGGCTTAGCGCTATTATCGACGTTTGCTGAGGGGTTTTCAAAGATATCGGACCTCTCACAAAGGCGACACGAAAAGATTCAAGGTTTGTGTGGAGTGAGGCCTGCGAGGAGAGTTTTCAAGAACTCAAAACGGGACTCACTTCGGCTCCAGTATTAGCGATTCCTTCAGCAGGAGGATACGCCGTACAAATGACGCACATACAATGGCCTTGGTTGTGTGCTCAACCAACACAAGAAGGTGATAGCTTACGGATCAAGACAGTTGAAAGAACACGAGAAAAATTACCCGACTCATGACTTAGAACTAGCAGCAGTCATTTTTGCGCTGAAGATTTGGAGACATTACTTGTATGGTGAGACATTTGAAATTTTCACCGATCATAAGAGCCTCCGATATCTGTTTACACAGAAAGAACTCAACATGAGACAGCGCAGATGGATGGAATTCCTCAAGGATTACGATTGCTCTATACAATACCATCCAGGCAAGGCGAATGTAGTAGCCGATGCATTGAGTCGAAAAGGTTCAAATTTCGATTAGCTTCTTTGATTTTGGGTATGGATGGAAATTATTGGAAGACACGGCAATCTATGATGCGAACATTGAGTCAAAGGACACCGGATCCTTTTGGCTAACATATCGATAAAGCCGGTGATATTTGAGCATATCCACGATCTGAGATGAAAGATCCATTAACGAAGATTCATCAAGGCGTGAGTGAAGGCATTAGGTCGGACTTCTCGGAAAAGAAGATGGTTCTTTATTGTTCAAGGGCCGTCTCGCATTAGGACAATGCCGACCTAAGACGAACAATTCTTGATGAGGCTCATAAGTCAAATTATGCTATCCACCGGTAGCACCAAAATGTACCAAGATTTGAAAAGAATTTCCGTGGAGAGGATCAAACAAGACGTAATAGTATGTGTCACGATGTTTGACTTGTCGACAAGTGAAGGTTGATCATAGACATCCTGCGGACTATTGCAACCTTTACCAATACCGTAATGGAAGTGGAATCGATCTCAATGGATTTCATTGTTGGATTACCCCGTCTTGCCAAGAGACACAATGCCATTTGGGTCGTCAGAGACCGATTGACCAAATCAAAGCACTTTTGCCGTACCACATATATACGAGGAAGATGGCGATTTATACATGAAAGAGATTGTAAGATTACACGGATTCCAAGCGACATCGTTTGGATCGTGATCCACTATATACGTCAAGTTTTGGAAGAAATTTCAAGAAGGAATGGGAACACGACTAGACTTTAGTTCACTTTCCATCCTCAAAGCGATGGGCGAACAGGCGAGTGAATCAAGTAATAGAAGACATGCTCGAGCGTGCATGCTTGATATGCAAGGATACTTTGGGATGAGTATCTACCGATGCTCGACCGCATATAACAACAGCTTTTCAAACGAGCATTGGCATGGCACCGTATGAAGCTCAGATGGACGACGATGCAAGTCACCCTCAATTGGGAGGAAACAGTGAAAATTTGTATTAGGACCGAAACTACTTGAAGATAATGCTACCGTCGTCCGAATTATCAGAGAAAGGTTGAAGACAGCACAGAGTAGACAGAAAAGTTACGCCGATATGAAGCGGACTAGTGTTGACTACAAAGTGGGCGAGCACGTGTTTGTAAAGGTGTCACCTATGAAAGGAGTAATGAGATTTGGCAAGAGAGGGAAGTTAAGTCCACGTTATGTTGGACCATTTGAAATTTTGGGACGAGTAGGTGAAGTTGCATATCGCATTGGTTTACCACCGCTATTTGATCGAGTACATAATGTTTTCCACATATCGATGCTCAGAAAGTACGTAAATGATCCGTCTCATGTGTTAGGAAAGCAACCTATAGAGATGTGTGAGGACATGAGCATGGTAGAGGAACCAGTGGAGATTCTGGATCGAAAAGAGCAAGTACTGCGCACTAAAGTGATTCCCTTAGTGCTTGTTCGGTGGAACAATCATCCAAAAGAAGAGGCTACTTGGGAACGAGAGGCCGATGTGAGAGCACAATATCCGGCCTTGTTTCCAACGACGTGAGAAGTCAATGTAAACCACAAATATGTTGTAAAATCTCCACTATGCTTGAAATTCAATGGAAATTTGATCCAATCATCATAAATTGTCAAATGTAGTAAAAGAACCAAAGAAATTGACAATCTACACAATTTGGGCAAAACCGATTAATCGAATTTCAAATCGATTAATCGATTTGGAATTTCGATTAATCGATTTTGTTCGATTAGTCGACTGGCATGTGCCAGTGACTGGAAATGTGAAAGAGAGTTAGAATATACATAGAAGATTAAATTGATTAATCGAATTGGACATTTCGATTAATCGATTTGGAATCAACAAGTCGATTTGGACATTTCGATTAATCGAATTATATTTCGATTAATCGATTTACTTAAGAGATTTGAAGAAATTGAATACACATAGACAATTTCGATTAATCGAAGATAGTTTCGATTAATCGATTTTGAAGTTTCGATTAATCGAAATGAGTTTCGATTAATCGATTATTTAAAGAATTCTGGAAATTGAGAAGTTACCACACGATTTCGATTAATCGAAGTGAAACTCGATTAATCGATTTTGGAATTTCGATTAATCGAAATGGATTTCGATTAATCGACTGGCTCGCGCCAGTGAGCTTAAAAATTTAAAATTTTAATTAGATACGATTTCGATTAATCGAAATGATTTCGATTAATCGAAATGATTTCGATTAATCGAATTTGACTTTCGATTAATCGATTTTGGAAATCGATTAATCGATTTTACGCGGCTTAACCTAGTTTTGAATCTCGATTAATCGATTCTGAATTTCGATTAATCGAGCCGCGGGCTATATATATAAGATTGGGGATTTTATTCCCCATTCGAAAAATTTTCTTGCTTTGGGGTTTTGGCGCTTCACCTTCTTCCTTCTTCTCCAACCAACCGAGCACTCTAGGGTTTGCGTTTTCAGTGGTTTCGGATCGGATTCAACTACCATCGCATCCAATTGTTTTCCTTTCAATTTGAGTTAGAAAACCCTAGATTTTTCCCAATATGCCGCCCAAAACCCGATTGTCTTCGAAGAAGGCGACTTCTAAGCTACCGGTTAGGCGTAAGAACGCCGCACCACCACCACCTACCCCATCGCCGGTGAGGACTCCATCACCGTCGGAATCGGAGACCACCTCCGGTTCGACGAGCGCGTCTACGCGCGAGTCTTCCCGCGAATCCACCCCCATGCCACCACCACCCACCAACGTGGAGCAACCAAACGAGTGGTGGGCTGCCAAGACCTTTGAGGTCGAATATACCATCGACCCTACCCTTTTCACCGATCCCGGCGACAATGGGCTCAAAACTATATAAACAATGCCGGTCTCGCAATCTTCTCAAACCAATCCGGGTTCCTACTACCCTAGATTGGTGAGATTATTCTACCAAGGGCTAACCAATGGCCCTACCGACGATCATGATCACCAAGATCGAGGGTCGTCTCTACACGATCACTCGGCGTCACATTCATGAGGTGCTCGAGTGCTACCTCGAGTTCACCCCGGAGACCACCCTATTCCCACCCTTTGTGGAAGACCCCCGATTTGAGGAAGTCATGACCCTCATGACAAATGGCAAGAAGGGGTCGGACACTTCCATCAAGAGGGTCGATCTTCCACCCTACATGTGGATGCTCGACTCCATAATAAAATGAAACCTTTACCCGAAGCGCCACGACACGGAGCGCGTGGACAAAGTGCAACATGCACTTTTACGCCTTCAGGGCCGATGGTTTGATGCTACCAAGGTCATCCTAGAAGGGATGAGGTACATCAAGGGCAAATTGATGAAGGGCAACATGAGGCCCAAGGAAAAGATGCCCTATGCTCGGCTCATCTCGAGCATGTTGGAGTGCTACTCCAACGAGACATCCTACACCATCTCACCTCACGAGGTGAGGGCTACGGATCGCGTGAAGACGTTCACAAAGTCTTCATGGACCCGTAGCTACAACCTGCTAAAGCGGACCCTACCAGCTCCGGGTCCCGCTCCCGCCCCAGCAGAACCAGCAGCACCAGCAGCAGCAGCCGCACCGCCACCACCCCCACCACCGCAGCAGGACCCACACCCCGCTCCTGCCGCACCCACCGAGCCGTCCGTGGGAAGGGCTACTTCCCAGACAGCCGCAACACCCACACCACCCGCCCACTCCGCGCCCGCGACTCCTACCTCATCCTACCGCCGGCACGCCGCTCCATCCGGTCCTACCATAGAGGACGTGTTGGCCAGAATGGAAGCGAATAACGAGAGGATGAACAGGAGAATTGATTTCCTCATGTTTCACACCCTCCAGTTCATCTACCCCCACACCTACATGGATATCTTGTGGCCCAAGAAGAATGGACCGGCACCACAGCCTTTCATCGTGGTCCGGTCTTTAGGACGCATTTACATGGCGCGGGCCCCTCTCCACCCACCGCCGTCCCACCTCCCGCCGCGCCGCAGCCCCCCCCGACTACCCAGATACCACCACCGCCGCCACCGACAGCTACCACAGCACCACCACCGCCGACCGAGGAGCCTGCTCCAGTACTCAACCAGATTGGAGGGGAGACAGCCTGATTTTTTGTTTATCATTTTGATTGTATACATGTATAGTTTTGTACGCCAACTTATGTGGCGCTTTGTAACAGTTTCAATTATTAATACAAATGAAATTTTTGGACGTAAATGAAAAAAGTATTTATGAAAAGTTTGGTTGTCTACATTGTTGTATCGTGTAATTGCAAGTTTCATTTAAATTCACACTCTACTGAACTATCAAGACTCAACGCTCTAAGTCGAATAATCTACCTCACCTCGTGTGGGGGTTGAGATCAGACCACCACACCTTTGGGTGATTTTTGAGGACCGAAATTCCCAAGGTGGGGAGGATGTAATAACCTCGAAAAAGCACGTCAACGAGGACCTCGGGATCCGTGTCGATTGGTCTTAGGTTTGACCATGAGATAGTTCATTGATAAACTTATGGTGAGATGAGCGAATGTGATGTGTGAACCAGGGTAGAAGAGTGGAGAGATAGAGGAGTGTGTAGAGTGGCATACACTGATGAGTGTGTATGTGCTCCACACCGAGAAAAGAGATAAGATAAAAAGGGTTGAAAACCCTAACTTTCATGTTTTGGTGGTTGAGAGAAGTAAAGAAGAGAGAGAAAGAGAGAGGAGTAAGAGAGGAGTTATTGTGGGTGATTGGAAGAAGGATTCAAGCATTAAAGAGGCCGGATTTGACGCAAGGAATCCGTTAGAAACCAAAGCTGGAACCCTAGCCTTCCAACCCTAGATTTGAAATCAACTTGAGAGCTATTCAAGGTAAAAATTTTTGTAAATAAGATGCATAGATTATAGGGGTTAAGTTGCAGTAAAATGTGGGTTAAATCATAGGATAATGGCTTAGAAAAATAGAAGAAAAAGTATGGAAAAAGATTGGGAAGAACAGCTCGAAAAGGGCTGAATCTGACAATTTCGATTAATCGAAATTGGGCTTCGATTAATCGAAATTGGGCTTCGATTAATCGAAATTGGCCAGGAAGTTGAAGGGTCGGAGGACCCCGATTTCGATTAATCGAATTGAATTTCGATTAATCGACTTTGGATTTCGATTGATCGATTTGGGAATCGATTAATCGATCGAGAAACTCCGGACCCGGTTAAAGGAAATGATTTGAGGAAAAATCGACTAATCGAAATGGGATTTAATTAATCGATTTTTAGTTTCGATTAATCGATTTGGAATCGATTAATCAACTTGTGAAACTCAAAGCTCGAATGGGTCTACTTATGAAGAAGGATTTCGATTAATCGAAATTGGATTCGATTAATCGAATGAAAACTCAATCGTCAACAAAGGAATTTGCTTTGCGAAGAAGAATTTCGATTAATCAAATTGGATTCATTAATCGAATGAAAACTCAATCGCTCGAATCGAGAATGGACTTTGCGAAAAGGAGAATTTCGATTAATCGAAATTGCTTCGATTAATCGATATTGACCTTCGATTAATCGATTTTGGAAATCGATTAATCGAATCAGATTCGATTAATCGATTTTGGAGTTCGATTAATCGACTGAGATAAACTATGTTGACTTTTAGGTTTGACTTTAAGATTCTTGGAGGATCTTATACCTTCTTTATTGCATCCTTTGTGATGTGTTTCACCTGTTATGTGGTACCATAGGTGGTACGTGTGAGCTAGTACACAAGGAGCCACGTGGGACCTTGATGCATTGATCAAATGAAGACTTGAGGTAGGGAACACCTTGAACATGTACCTTATTTTACAAGAGCATGTATGTAGTGATATAAATTTCCATTCAAATATTTTTACTGCTTAAAGAATTGTGAAAAGTGTGTGTGTGTGATATTCATAAGAGTAAACTAATGAGCCATCCCCAGGGGATGAAGAAGTAAAGAGAAAAGAGCATCAGGTGTGATGCAAGTAAATGGATACATCCCAGGGATGTATCCAAGGATTGAATCATGCTTGATAGGGCCTAACTGATATAAGATAGCACACTTACACGGTGAATAACTATATGTAAGGCACCGATATTTTTGTTATTTGAGGTTTGATAGGTTACCCCACCGACGTGGCGGGATATCCACGACTGACACGGCAGGATATCCGTGACCGATACGGCGGCGAAACCGTAGGCTAGTGCGGAGGCTTATCCGTACATAGTAAGCACACCCCAGGGGTGTTGATTGAGACAAGTGAAACCCCGCCACCAATCCCCAGGGGAAAGGGGCTTGGGTACTATATGGTATTCCCAGGGAATACATTAAAACTGTCTATATTGATGACGATGAATGGTATCGCATGGGGGCTCGATGCTATATTGCTCGGGGATTACTTAAGTTGAAAGTTTAAGTTTTGCTTTAGGCCTTTTCAACATAATTCATGAGTAAATGAAAATATAAGAAATCAACAAGAAACGAAATGCTTTTTAACTGCTTTCATCAACAACTGCATAGATGCATCATGCATGAGATATCATAGAATAGATGTGAGTTATAATTTATATGTTCAACAGTGTTGTTCCCTATTGAGCTAGGATGTAGCTCACCCTATTGACTATACGTCGGAGGTCCACTATTAGCAATCGCCATGGCTTGAGACGCCGATCCCGGCAGTGCACTGGCGTCGGAGGAGTTAGAGCCACCTCCAGAGGACTTCTTCTAGAGGACTCTGCTGTGCGACTTTGAGGAGTTTTAGTTGGAGATTGTACGGCTTGGTATGTCAAGCATGGTTTTTGATTAAACCTTGTGTATATGGATATCAGAGTATTCTTTTGGGCGAACCATCCATGATGATGGTTATCATCGATGGTTCGGATCGGTTCCCCCTTCATGCAGAGGCATGAGGGTAGAACTGTCTTTTGAGAAGTGTTTTTATGTAGATTTAAATTCTGCAAGTTGTTCTTCTTTATTTTATGCTTGATATACCAGTGTTCCGTGCATAGTTGAGGGGCACGGTCAAGATGATCGTGCTGATGGCACGGGTTTCGGGGTGACGAAATCCGGGCTGTCACACTAGCAAACAACGAAACATAAAATATCTAAAATTATAAATTTAAATACCACTTTCGTAGGGAGCACGATTGCATTTAGTAGATGTAACAAACCTTTAATCCCCTAGGTGATCCCTAGTGGAAGAGTTGTAGTTTCCTGAATGTGTTCAGTGAAGTTGCCTATAAACTTCAAATATTTTTGAAAATTTCAAAATATTTTTCAAAACTAAGATTTAAAATAAAGATATATATATATATATATATATATATATATTAAATACTTATTCAATCATTATAGGTTCATTATTTTGTAAAAATTTTCAAATATTTTATCCTTACCTTTCCATCATCGTAATCATCCTATATTAGAACTCAATAATTTTAATTCAGTATAGCGTGGAGTGTGTGCATATCAGTGAAAAGTTTATTCATCATAGATTTTTCTAAACTGCAATTTTTAGAAAATATTTTCATTCAAACTCTCACTTATTGGCACACTCTAAAAAACAATCAAAATTTTGGGTTCTCAATAATATTGTAGATATATATGCTAATTTCATCAGACAATTTCTAAAAAGATAAACCTCATGAAAAGGATAATCAATTATGTTTACATCTTTATTTATTCATAGTATCTATTTCATATATCTCTACAAGAAGGTCTTTCCTTCGGCTTGTAATGGGGTTTTGAGTTTTCAGAAGGTTTCAAAGAAAGGTAAAGAGGATTCAAAATTATTTATGAGAATTTAACTCTTTCTTCTCTTCTTCTTCTATTTTTTTCAGCTTCAATAAGTATCTCTATTTTGGATAACTTCTTCCCATTTTTTTTCTAGTATAAATCTCATTTTTTCTTTCTAGTTGGAAGCTTTTTTGCTTCTCTTTTTTATAGAATCGTCTTTTACGATTTCTTTTCTTTTCTTTTCTTTTCCCATATTTTTATATAGTTGTATTTCTTTTTCTTGCACCCTTTTCAGCAGATCCTTTATTTGATGAAGCGTACACTCCTTTCACTCCCTCTTCTCTCCTTTTATATTCCAAACTCTTAGAAATTGTAAGGGTTAAAGGTAAAAAGTTTTGGGCAGTACATATGGTTAAAGATTTATAAGATTTCGATACAAAGGAATTTGGGCTTTAGGCTTCTAATATGGGTCCAAAGGATAAAATATTATATTATTTTGGCTTTTTAACTCTTGTTTAAGAAAAGATGGCCTTTAGTCATTTTCACAATTTACTAATATGAATGTCTTATTGCTTTGATATATTTATTAGACAGTTCTAAATAAATAAATCATCATATTTACAGATTATCTTGATTCTAAGTTCAGCAATGAGATTTCAAATAGTATAGAAGTTCAAAGAAATTTTAGCATGAATAAAATTACTCTCTTTCTCAGAATAAAAGAGGAAATAGGCTCTATAGCTCATCAGTTATATAATTTTGAAACTATAATCTAAAACATTTGCAGTTCAGATCAATCCTATAGTTTCAAACATTCACTGATACAGTGTTCTAGAGATGTTTTACTTTGAATTGCAACTTTTTTTATTTTGATTTTCGAACTACTACTATGATGGATTACTAAGAATTTCAGATTTTCAATTTTCTATATAATTTGCATATAATGATTAACTAAAAAAAATTGTTTAAAAAAATTTCAAAATTAAAAAAAATTATTACTTACTATATGCAGATTTGTATATCCCCCCCAAACTTAAATAGGACAATATCCTCATTGTGCAAAACATGTGACATATATGAAGATATTATGAAATTATTGATACTTTGAGTTTATACCAGATAAAAATTCTTCCCACTAAACTTGAGAGAAAAATAGCCGGCGGTCTATGCTCTTAGTATAAATAACAAAAAGAGTTAGTAAAGTTAGTAAAAATGTTAGTATTGTTAGTAACACACACTGTTAGTAAGAAAATTAAAAGAAAATTTTATATATAAACGAATATTTACAATAATCAGAAACGAAAATAAGAAAAAATAATTACATAAAGGAATGAACCTAAGAAAAATCTAGACACACACTAAACTAAGACACTGGCAGCAACGTCTGAGAAAAGGATTTGTCTTCGATAAAGATTGGTCTTCGGCTTCTAACCACCTTCAATCAAAGTCTCATCATCTTGGCAGTGAAAGGGGCTCCAACCTTTGGAGGGTTGCTACTCCAAGAGCTATCGGAGAACTCCCCATTGCCCTTCAGAATCCCTCACCTCCCCTCCTCTTCTTTCGGGAGAGGGGGAATACATCTTCAGACCACCCTCCACTTATAATTGCTCCCCTGTGAAAACTATGTGAAGAGAATGTAATGCAGGTAGGGAGGAGAATTGGAAGATGACACATCTCAACCCTCCCCTTAAGCCTATACTGCTCCCGTGCAAAGAGTTTACGCAGAGAATGTAGAGCTGGGAAGGGGGAACTAGGAGCAATGGAAATGAGTGGTGAAGAGATCAAGGATGGGATGAGACATGACACTAGAAATTGTAGCCCATCCTTGTCGTTTAGGAAGTCGCATTCTGTGTGGGTTGTGATGGTATAAAGGTTAGGAAGTGGGGGAAAATGGGCTCTTGGTATATGATTTTGGATTTGAGTTAGGTTTAGGGTAAAGGGTAGTCTCAATGGGTGATTCAGCATCAGGGATGGGTTGTTGGCGCCTCAAGTTTTCTACTTTCTGTTGTGCAGCCAGGAACTCCGCTCTATGAATTTCAAGAATTTTGTCAAGCTTTTTGCTGAAATCGCTCTGGCTATTTTCTTCTGTCATAGGGTTTAGGGTTAAGGACAGAGGAAGAAGAAAGGTTATGATTTTTGGTTAATGTATGGGTATGGATTTATAGGGAAAGGTATTGATCCGTCACTTCGAGTAAATAGCTATGTGGAGGTTCCTAGGCTAGGGTGGTTGGGAAGTGGTGGAATTGAATGTGATTCATGTCCGTTTCCTATACAAGATTAAATGGGTTTTACTTCCAATGCACTCGATAAGACTAATCACTAGGTTCTCCAGTTCTCCAGAATTGTCGTTTGCAATCCTAGATAACGTTCACGAGAATCTAAGACTAGAAAATCGTACTCGCTATGATTGGACTCTACAAATCACTCAAGATCGTAAATTCATACGCTTTTAAGTGATTAAGACCTAAAAGAGACTTTTACGATTGACTAGTCTTTTGCAAACCGTAAATCGTAGAATACTCTTTTCTTATTTTATATACATATATTACAAGTTTTTGCTATGGGTGAGTCGGTAGCTCGACGGTGTCAGGAGGGGTTTCAATAATAATCAAGGGGAGTTGATGTTCCTCCAATAAAAGTAAGTCCTCCTAGCTTGCCAACTGGCCATGAGGAAGAATAACTACTCTCTCTCTTGGTAGCCAAAATGGTTAATTGTTATACCTGAGTTTCTAACCGTGTAATGGATTCCATGAGAGTGTTGAGTAGCTCTGTTTGAATCCGGCCATGCTGTAGCCAGTTTTTGGCTATCTGCATCAGGGCTTCCTCATATCAGTGTGGTCTTGGGTCTATGTGGGGCAAAATATAGGAGAGTGCGGAGGAACTTCCTTAGTCTGTGATTAGGTTCACAAGCTTCTCCTTTTTTGGATGTTGGGTGCAATTTTTTACCCATCAGAGATTGAATTTTGTCCTTCCAACATTTTAATTTTGGAAGATAATTCATCATTGATTTTAAGTTGTATAATCCTCTCTGTCGAAGAGGTATACTCTTTGAAGTCTTCGATTCAATCTCACCTGGTGCTTGGCATTACACCGGTTCCTCACTAAAGTGCTCAAAGAATTCCCATGTAGTTTTCGTAGACAAAGTATGGAACATCCCCCCATAGGCGACATCAACCATTGTTGGTGCGCATTTTTTCTGGGTTCCTCTCGGTTCCCGTTGAATCAGTGGCTCCAATTCTGTCCAGGTGGACTCTAGCGATGTGGTGTTTGGAATGGTAAAAATGAATAAAAGGAGGGTTTTATAGGAAAGTTCCTAGTTTGATTGCGATCACCAGCTGCATATATTTATCGACACTGCAACACGTCAGTGATCACGCTATGAAGCGGGTGTGGGTTACTTCTATACTGAATCGTCCGCCTGCGAACGTCAACAGCAGTGTTTCTCTTTAGTTTAGTTAATTTAATTTTCTTCTTATTTCCCTTTGTAATTATGGTTCCAGTCAGTTTAGATTTCTCAATTCTATTATTATTATGCTCTGGTTATGTGGGCTTGTTAAGGTGTGCTATTTTAGTGTTTTGATGCTATCAAGAGTCCAGTGAGCATCAAGGTTCTAATATTACTAAAAGTCCAATCAGTTTTAGTCTCCTGCTAGTACTAGGAGTGCATATATATATATATATATCAGTTCCAATAATATTCTGATTAAATCAATAATGCCAATTGTACTAGGATTCTAACTAAAATAAGTATACAAATTGTACTGCAATTCTATTAAGAGCAATTATAGTAATTCTACTATAATTCTAATTAAATAAAAAGACCGATTTTTTCTCTACGAGCCTAATTAAAGCAATGGATTTAATTTTCTATTCAGATATCAATGGAAATAGAAAGACTAATTTTTCTACGATTCTAATTATCGCCGAATTAATTAGAAAAGAAAAAAATAAAATAATAACTAATCATGCATGAACTGAACTTTCTAAAATTCTAATTTAAAATAATTAATTAACTAAACTAAAGGAGAAGAAATTTTGACTTAAACATTCTAACAATTATATTAAGGCCTAATCAATATGAATAATCAATTATATCTAATTACTAACTAATCAAGGCAACTAATTACTCCTAAAATTCTAAAAAAAAAGGGTTTGGGCTCGCTATGCTAAGGAGGATTGGCCTCGTTCCCGAGTACCCTTCGTAAGCTCCCTTGGGCAAATCAGATGGCTGAGATTAAAGAGAAAAAATTGAATTTTGGGTTATGAAATAATATTTTTGGATTTGAATTGTTTTCAAGAATATAGGGATGAATTAAATTAAGAAAATAGAATTAAACAACTAAACTAATGATTGGAAGCAGTAAAAATATTAACTTAAAATTAAGATATAAAATTATAGGACTGAATTCGTATCCGAAATCAGAAAATCAGGCCGTATGATTAAGGACTGGTTCTGAACTTCGAGAGTTAGAACTAGAGATTAATGATAGGACTGTAAATTGTGATTTTAGAATAGAATTTGGTCTTAGGGGTCGGTGTGTCGAACCGTTAAATTAAGGATTGGCTCTAGAAACAGAAAACTAGCACCAGATATAGAGAATTTCAGTCCGAAAAGGGTGCTACGGTCTTAGATTGAAAATAAAATTAAGAATTAATCTAAGGGGAAATTCTAAGTCTAAAATAAAACTAAATTCTTACCGAAGGTTGGGACTGTGGAGAAGAATCATCGGAAGTTCGGGAGTTTGAATCTCGAAATCATGGTTTTTATCCTCTTCTCCATTTGTCCTATTCTCGGAACTCTTAGTCGCTCGAATTTCAAAAAAAGTCCAAACAAAATCCAGCCTCTCTTGTTGTGTTTCAAAAATAAGCTTTTATAGGTTTCCCTTCAATTATGCGCCTGTTTGTGGGCGTTTAATTGAATTGTGCGCCTCGACTCCGATGCTTAATCGCTTTGAGTCGGTCACCGGCTCAGTGAGAGACCGGCTGACTTGCTCAGCGAGTTCCCTAGTCCTAACAAAATTAGGGCTAATTATGCGCACTTTGTCGGGCGCTCAATCTGATTAAGAGCTTTACCTGGAGCGCATAATCAAGGAAACTTAGGGGTCAAGGATAGTAAGACTAGGTGGGGAGTAGGCCAATTGAGCGTTGGTGGTAAAGCGCTCAATCTGATCGCACACCTAGATTCAGGCACGTAATCGAGTCTCGAAAAGGTCTGGGAAAGGAAATTTGGTCTGAAAAGGGGACTGATTGCGCGCTATGGTTTTGCGCGTGATCGAATTGCGTGCTGGGTTTCTAGCGCGAAATTCAGGGTTGTCCGGGTATGGTCTCTAGAATAAAATGCAAGACTATTATTTCAGTCTGCATTTTGGCTATACACTATTATTTTAGTATATAGTCTCCCCACGCTGGGATCTGAGCCACAGAGCTATTATTGCAACCTGTGTTCAGCCATGTACCGTTGCATAGTCCCACATGGAGGGTTAAAAGGGTTAAAAGTTAACTGAACAAGTTTGTATACTCTGAAAAGGTAAAATGGGGGTGTCTGCAGATGCCCCTCTTCGGTGTGCTCTTGCGAAGTAAGATCGCGTTGAAGAAGTAGACACCCCTCATTTGAGGTGCTTTAACTTAAGACTTCACAAATGTGAATTGGAGATACTGACATGACACATTTGGCTTTTTTATCTATTAGCGCAAGCTTTTAATGGAGCATTCGGGGGCCCAATGGTAGCTTTCGAAAGGCACTTTTCGGATCTGTGAGTGTATAGCGCATCCCGTCGCATGACTCGAATTAACAGAGGGATATGGCACGATTGAGGTACCGGGGGGAATCATACAAAGGTCCAGGGACCGGTGATACAAAAAACGAGAGAGTGTAATATGATGTCAAAGGCTTTAATAAGTCATGTCAGAATGGGCGCGTCATTGCTCACACCAATGCGCGTCAGGCGTTCCTTTTCCAATAGGCATTTGCAAATTCTTAGATTGAGTATATTTGTTGTTCGGTTTCCCAAGGGAAGGGGCCGGTTTGGGCTAGTATTTGAAGTGAATTTTGTGGGGGTCTTGTGAGGTGCGCTCAGTTGAATTCTGCATAGTGGCTCGTGCGCTTGATTCTTCTGGAGTCACCTTTTAAATTGGGGAATTCTGATCCTAAGGTATCTGAACAAATTATTCTGTGCTGTGGCGTATGCGCTTGATCCAATTCTGCGCAGTGGGATATGCGCTTGATTCTGAGTTCAGGCAGTCTTAAGAGTTTAGGTCAGCTTTATGGCATATGAGTAATGAGGTACTTAATTGATTTTTTTTTTGGTATTTAGAGAAGGGTGAATTGGGTCTATTTACTGTGTTACTTTTTTTTTTTTTTTTTTTTTTGGATAGTATGTTTTCTTTATGATTTTTTTTAGTTTTTTTTAGTTTTTTTTTATAGTAAAATTTTTTTTTAAGTAAGTAAGAGGGTCTCGAGATTTTGAAATTCTAGGGATTTTAATTTAAGATCAATTCAATGGTAAAACGGTGGAAAACGTGGCTATCGAGACGTCACTGAGCAGATCCACCGGTATAGGATTTGTGGACCCGACCGTTTATGTGATTGTTAAGATGACACTTGGCATGTCAGATACTCCATCTAACCTTCTCAACGAATACTGATGATTGTCTCTTATGGGAGGACTACAGTAATTTGTGAGTCGAGAGAGATGAGTTTTTAGAAAATATTTTGACTTAATTATAGATAACTATGTTTATAAGCAATATCGAGTAATTGAAAAATGAATAGTATTTACTTGGGGTGATACCTACCTGAATTGTGCGATGGGATTTGCGACATTGTGGTGGGATTGGTGATGATGTAGTGTCGCGACGGGATTTTGTGGCTGTCACCATGACACAATGTTTTGGGTACACTGTCGTGATGGGTCCTTGGGAGATTTCTTCTTTTCCCTTTTGACTGCGTGTTGATTGAGCATTGGTGGGAGTGACGTCATGATGGGGCAAGTGGCGTTGTGGTGATACCGTGATGGGCCTCGGATAGTTTTCAACAGTATGTTCATTCTGTACCTTGACATTAGTGGGACGCGATGGGACATGGGAGGAGTTTCGAATTTCCCCTATGTTTGCGTTCCTGCTGCAATGGTGTCTGGCGACTATTTGTAGTGAGTAATTCGGGAGGAGGCTCTTCGTGTTAGCGATGGGACATGATCAAGCCGTCTCCCTTTTCCTTCTTTTCTTTTAGTGCGATAAGCGTGTTGCTTTTCGGGTAGTGAGGTCCGCGACGGGAAGTGTGGCGTAGTTAGCGATGGGACGCTGGTAGGGATATTTTCGCATTAGGACGTTGGTCTCTTTCTTTAACAAATCTTGGGTCAAGTGAGCTCACGTTGTGGTTACGTTGTGTTTTCGGGATTTCTTTTCAACTTTTCACGATGGGATATGAGGGCGTGGCAAAAAATAAAAAATTTGCGATGGGATCGGATATCGGGGTGGTGTCATGCATGTGTGTTATCATGGTGAGACGTGCTTAAGTGATCGCGCAATGGACAAAAGGTGTTTTGAATGTGGTAGGTCAGGGGTGACGGTGTCACGCAAAGCATATGTTTTGTTTGTAATAAGACCAGGGGCGTAGTCAATGTTTTGGTAGGGTTACGTGATGGGAGTTCGGCAAGCGGCTGTCCCTTCTTCGATGTGGATAGCCTATGAGGCTACGCGATGGGACAAAGAGGATTTTCACTTGAAGCAGGATAAATTTTGTGTAAAATCGAGAATTGCGTGTCTTTTTTCAGTCGCGGGATCTGATTGTGCGCTTGATTTCAGGCGTGCGATTCAGGGCTTAAGGGGTTGTTTACGCGTGTGAATGCTAGTGTGGGATTCGATTGCGCACTCTGATCCATGCGCGCGATCGAAGCATCACCAGGTTAGTGTACGGGTGACCTTTCAAATTGCATGACAGAAGTGGGCCATTTAATTGAATTGTGTGGCCTTTGGGCAATGCGGAATCGGAAGGTCGCGCTACCTGCACTGGCAACAGTCATATTGCGCGCCTGGTTAGGAGCGCATTGATCGAATTAAGCGCGTCGTAGCTAGTGCTTGATCGAATTAAGCGCATGTGGTTAAGCGCGTGATTAAGGCCATACTCTATATAAGTAAAGGAGTCTTCGTTTGTTTCTCATTCTCCAGTTTAGTCTCGATTCTTGACTTTTCTGAGTGTTCTAGTGTTCTGAGATTTGTGTTTCAGCGATATTGAGC
This sequence comes from Chloranthus sessilifolius, assembly GCA_021018995.1. Taxonomy (NCBI): domain Eukaryota; kingdom Viridiplantae; phylum Streptophyta; class Magnoliopsida; order Chloranthales; family Chloranthaceae; genus Chloranthus; species Chloranthus sessilifolius. The sequence continues at coordinate 25,532,561 of CM037595.1, forward strand.
TATCTAACCGTCCGATTGGGATGGAGTTTCTTCCTATATTCATTATTTCGCATGATCTTCACCCTGAGGTGATGCTCGGGGATAGTATTGTCTTAGGAATGGGTAGTATTGGGAATGAGGGTGCTAGTCTTCACACCGTTCCTTTTTAGGGAGTAGTGAAGGCAGTGTTGCAGAGGCGATAGTGGAGGAGATGAAGATGACGGGGAGAGGAGGTGTTGTAAATGGAGGGATGTACTCCCTAACCCATTTTTCGTCTCTTCTGCCAGTGGCTCATTTAAGTTCTCCAAGTCTAGTGGCAACATCTTTGAAGCCTCCGATTTGATGTTCTGCTCCTCGCTTGGGCCAGTGGAGGTATTGTTAGTTTTGGATTTAATTAAATTGGGAGGGTTTCAAGATGTGTGACACTTGTTACTCTATAGCTCAGGGAGGAATGGCTTATAAATGTGTGAGCCTAAGGCTCTGGACTCTTGTTGTTTGTTTTGAATTTCTAAGTTTCGGGTTAAAAGTTTTGGGGCATATCTTGTGTTTGTGATTTGGGGCATTTTTTTTTTCGTTAATGTCTTTTCTTCCTTTCTATTTTGTATCCCGGGTACTGTACCCGAGGAGTTGTGTTTATTAAGTGGATTATGAGAATGGACGGGATTGAGAATTCAGGGTGATACTAGGGTTGGTGTTATCAATCCAACTCGAAGTGTCACCCCATCGGGAGAAGAGATGGAGGAGAAAAAGGTGGTGGAGAGGAAAACCAAGGATAAGGCAAGGTCAGAGTTCTTGTGACCGATGCCTATTTTTCCTCGGTAGGCTCTGTAGATCCCGTATTAGTTGCTCTTCCTTTTTAGCGTTTCCAAGGCGAGCTTCTAAGAGTGGATCCCGCAGGTCCTGGGTGGCTTTATGTAAGCCACTCTTTCTTTTCTGTCGGCTCGAGGCAAGGGGAAGAGGTCATCACGATTAGAATTCATTCAGGGTGCATTCCTCCTCCGGGATTCTCCGAGATATCTAGTCTTTCGAATAAGTCCGGATTCGGGCATTGCCTGAACGGGCTGATTTTAGTATTCTTATTTTAAGTTGTATATTCAGAGGGTATACCCTCGATGTGTGTTGTGATGATTTTTATTAATCTATGGAGTGATTATATCTTAATTTCATTTGTGGTGATTTATGATTTTTCTTGGTTTAATTTAATTCATAATGCGTTCGTCTTATCATAGGTGTGATATTTTTTTTGTTTTAATTTGGTTTGTCTATTTTAAATCTGGGGCGTGTTGAGGATAATAATTTTTTTGTTTAATGTTGAGTATATAGAGGCGATGCGAGTGTTTGATCTTATTAAGGACACGTGAAGAGTGGGGCATTTTTTTGGTTAAAAAATGTGAAGGGAAGGGCATTTTTTGTGTGTAATTTTAGAGCATTTCCTTTTCAGTTGTCGGGGTGTAAATTTTTCTTGAGTTAAGAGTGTTTTTGGAGTTGGTTTTATCAAGGGTGTGATTTAATTTAGTAGTGAGTGTCAGGATTTCTTAATTTCAGGTTCGGGTTTACTGTTTTAGGCATGTAAAATTTTTTATTTCTGGGCAATTACGCGCTACTATCAACACGTTTGAACTAATTACGTGCTGGAATGGGGACACGCATCCACAAAGGTGTAGGAGGTTATTAAGCGTCAATTCACAAGTGCTTAAAAGAATTAAGCACATTATTGGAGACACAGGATTGGGGGAGTAGACGGTCACTGTAGAGATGACCTTTGGAATTCGCTCGCCACCGTTAGGGCGCTTAATGTAATTGCGTGCCTAGTGAGTGATGCGCAACCAAGTGGTCAGGTTATTTTGAGTGGGCGACGATTAGATTACATGCTCAGGATTAGGCGCGTGATCCAAATTAAGCGCATGGTGGGTAGCGCATGATTCGATTGAGCGCGTGAAGTCACGCGCGCGATTGGGGCAAGCTTTATAAATAGCTCAAAATTTTTATTTTTCGTCGCGTCATCCATTTTAGTCTTCGATTCTTTGGTTTCTTGGTTTCCCTGTGCTCGAGTTTTCATATTTTCGCGAGATCTAGTGATCCGATCGTCCATTTGAGGTGTCTTTTCTTTCATTCTTAATGGTTTTTTGAGTTCTTTGTTCTAGTATGGAGGGTGAGGGTGATGTCAAGCCAGTCACTGTTTCTGAGTTGGAGAGGCTATTGATGGGGGATGTAGGTGAGACTTCCGAGGGGTAGACTGGCGCTGTCGCCATGGAGGGAGATATCAGGGAGATACTTATAGAGGAGGTCCCTAAGGGTGACCAGATAGTGGTTAGGGAGGAGGTACCCAAGGTTGGGCTGAGGGTAGCCGAGGAGGAGGGTGAGAGAGTTGAGGGTGAGCAAGGTGAGGAGCAGGGCGCGAAGCAAGGCATGGAGCCTCGGGATCGCAAGCACTACCCGCTGGAGGATTTCTTTGCCAGAGGCCGGGTAGGTCCCTATAATCAAAACTTCTTCCATTTTCCTAAGCATTCAGGTTATGACATAGGCTTATTAGGATCTGTAAACCCTTCTAATTTATGTCGAACCTACATTGATTATTTGTTGTGTGCTCGCTCATGCATCATGCTCGCATCTAAAGATAGGTCATGTTTATGTTCGATGTTCTCATCATGTATTGTGTGCCTCTTGTAAGTTTTTCGTCATAAGTACGTGTTAGTCTTGTTGTTATTGTCATTTTTCTTGGTCATTGTTGTCGATAGGAGCCTCCATAGTTGGCTATCAGCACGGCATGAGGTGAGTCTCATGCTTGGTACCATGCCTTGCCGGAGTTTTAGCGGGAGTGGCTGGTGTCTTTTAGTTTTGGGACGATTCTAGGGCTGGAGCCTTTTCAGGTCGATCGTGGCGATCATAGAGAGGTGGAGCGAGAGGCATCATGCACTTCTCTTTCTGGTTGGTATGATAATGCCGACCCCAGAGGACTGGGTCTGCATCACCGATCTTCATTTTGAGGGCGAGCCGATCACGAGGCGGATGACAGGACATTATTTAGAGGTGTGTGAGGAGATCTTAGGAGTCCCTTATAGGTTGAGTGGATCGGGGACAGGGGCGGTTCAGGTCACTTGGTTCTTTGATACATTTGTGAGTGGTTTCACCCCTCCGAGGCGTCATTCGGAGGTGAGGGCTACTTATCATGCGTGGTGTGAGACGGTGGCGGATCGGGAGCACGTGACCGAGCCAGGGTTGGCTGCAGACAAGGTACTCTGAGCCTTTCTGATGCAGTTCTTAGGCGCAGTGCTTTTCTCTTCTTCTACTCGGGGATGCATCGTCGGGTTATTTTTTATGGTTCTTGAGGACTTAGATCGGGTCCCTACTTATGCATGGGGTGTGGCCGCATTGGTGCATCTCTACGAGCCGCTCTACCGTCAGGGGCAGGGGGTCACATTGATTGGAGGTTTCCTTCCCTTCCTCCAGGTGAGTTTTGGTTAATTGGTATCATGGTAACTTTAGTTTCATTAATTTTGTTCATAGCAGTTCTTAACGATATTTTTCTTCTTTTGTGTCGTCGCTATTTTTTTTAAAGTTTCGGGCATATGATCATTTCACTTTTCTTCATCCAGGGGTTCCAGTGGGGGTTAAGGTCACGTTCCCTCGGATGCACGTGTGGAGGGAGGCGTTGAGGGGTCGCTGTTGGTCTTCAGATCTTTAGACCGCTCGGGGCCTCTTCGAGGATATGCACACGGGGTAGGTATATATATATCGTTATGTCTTCGTTTGGCTTTATCTTGTTTTAGGATTCTCAGGCTTTGTTAATGGGTCGATTTGTTCATTTGGATAGGTGATCTGGAGGCCCTACGACGATGAGGAGGATGCGGGTGAGGTAGTGATTGAGTCTGGCCGACCCTTCTTCGACGTGGACATATGGGTGCATTGTTTTGAGAGGGTGGAGAGGATCCACACTTCTCGAGCGGTATGGCAGTTAGGGCTCACTCAGGGAATCCCTCCAGAGGTTAGCCATAGAGTGGCAAAGAGGATGACCTTCAGGCCAGAATTTTGAGGAGCGGTTGGCATCCAGATGGCTAATTTTAGAGATGGGGGGACTAGGGTCATGGGGGCGCGTGAGGAGGCGGATGTACGAGAGTATAAGAGGTGGTTCAACTCATTGGGTGGTGGGCGCCTCTTCACGCGCCCTTTTCATGGCAGTGGTTCTTTCGCTATCGGTGGGAATCAACATTGAGGGAGAGACTGGCCTCATTAGAGGAGGCCATCTGACGGCGAGTGTGCGGGGGGCACTGGATGCTCTCCATAGGGTGATGGAGCAGATGGTGCATGCTCCTCGTCCTGATGAGGAGATGTTGCACTCTTTGACCGACTCGGTTGCTCGGGCCAGGGCGGCGGAGGATGAGTTAGGGGCTCGACTAGCAGAGACCTGACGGCTACTGGTGAGTTAGTTTATTGGTTTTTAATTCATTTGTGTGTTATACTGGCTTATTCTGGTGATGTTTTTGGTATGGTGGTCTTGTTTCATTATGGACAGTCTGAGAAAGAGTCTGAGGTTGCTCGTCAGGCAGCTCTATTGGAGGTCGATCACAGTAAGCAACAGGTCAGTCGTGTGGTGGCGGCTAGCCTGTGCTCCGAGATTGAGCGATTGGTGGGTATTTTGGATTGGATTTATTAACTATTGATGGTTCAGGGATCCCTATTAATGTTGGAATGCTGGCAGTGTTTGCAGACGGGAGAGCTTTCTGCTGCGGAGGCTTCTGCTCGAGAATTTGATCCTTCTTCAGTGGCCTCCTCCAGTCGGGAGGATTCAGCGATGGCTCATCTTCGGTCTGAGCTGGAGCATTGGGTAAGTTCCCTCACTCTTCAGTTTACTTGTGTTATTGTGCTAGTTTGTTAGGTGTTATTATTATGTTAACTTAACAGTTTGCTAACATGCGTCGGAGCTTCAGCGTCAGGTTGCTGAGGACCTTCAAATGAGGGAGGCGACTGTTGCCTCTCTACGCCCAAAGTCAGGTATAATTTCTAATTTTTGATGCAATTCTATTTAGGTCATTTCGTCCTATCTGTTTCTGACATATTTTTGTGTTGGTTTGCTTTGGTTTTTTTTTTTGGTGCAGGCTGTTCCGGATTCCACTCCTGAGGCCCCCCCGCAGGGGTCTGTTCCTATTCCTAGTCGGGTATGTTTTAATTGACATATTTATAGTTTATTAGTCATCGTAGAGTTATTTGATGTATTTGTTCGTTCTTGTTGCAGCCACCTACATTCGCCATTCCTTCCATGCTGCCAGCCGATCCTGTGACTACTGCAACGGTCGAGCGCCTTCTGAGGGAGAGATTGGTCCTGGTAATTAATATTTTTTTAAAAGTTTCTTATGTTTATATATCGATTTCTATTTTGACTTGGGGTGGCTACACAGGTTCGCGAGCTTGAGGAGGCGCGTTTAGAGGCAGTGCGGGCGCGTGCCACTCCCAAGGCTGGACGAGTCCTTGGGGAGACACAGAGTCGTGACGGCCTATTTGTCGAGATGATGGTGGCGCAGAAGACTCAGGTCGAGGCATTGGAGGTGGCGCGTCGGTCGATGCGGGCAGAGATGCAGGCGTCTATGGATCGGCTGTAGTATCATTTGGCGAGGGAGAGAGGGACGCATAGGTCAGCTAGTCGGCTTGAGGGATCAGAGTCTAGGGCTATGGGGTCTTCGTCCGGGCAGTCTTGCCATACGTCATGTGATCGTGTCAGGAGTGATACTCGAGGGGATTCTATTACTCGTGGGGTTCTCAGTGAGCATCCTCCTCACTCTCGGTCGAGGAAGACAGTCAGTCAGGCAAGCAAAGGGGGCTCTATAGTGGGGTTGCGCCGTCTAGATGTTCTAGCGACTCCAGGTGCGGGGATCATTTTTTCAGAGGACCAGTCTGTGGACCTTCGAGCTGATGATACTGGGGATAGTGGTGCTCGACTGTCCCAGTGACAACGTAGTGAGTAGGTGTGTGCATGTGTAAGTTTTGTCAATTGTGAGTGCGCATTGTATATACAGGGGGGATGCCCCCAGTGACGATTGTAAAGAAAAATAGGAAAGAAAATTTTGACATTTTTATATATATATTGAGATTTTGGGTTTAGGTGTACCTGATCAGCTGCTTTTCTTTGAGTTACCTCTTATGTCTACTTTTGCTTTTGTTCCTGGTGCCGTCAATCATCATCGGGATTTGGATGCTTTGTGAGCTAGCCCAGTTGTGGTTGAAGGTATCATTGTATTTACACATGTGAAGATAACGCTATTAGTAATTTTTGTTCTCCCCCTTGCTTGTTGTCAAGGGGGTGAACATCTCAGACCGAAGCCTGGTAACACGGGTAGATATATGCTCTGTTTCCTCCTTTTTCTCTTTTTTTTTTTTTTTTTTTTTTCTTTTCCTTTTTTTGAAAAGTAATGCAATAGGGAAAGCAAATAACTAACGTAGCAAGAAATAAAATAAAATAATAACAATAAAAAAAATGCCCCAATGTAGGCGCGTGGTAGTATCGACAGTATAGTGTCTTCGATAGCTTTCATTGCACAGTAACTTCGACGTTCTTTATCTTTCGATGGATGAGTCAGTGATTTTGATATGATTCTACTTTCGATCCAACAAAAAAAAATGCCCCAGCGTGTAGATGTATTGGAGCTTCTCTGGGCTTCAGATGATCACTGGGGGTCTATGTGAAGTTGTGGGTATTTAATTAGTTAGTTTTGAAGAAAACGTTCATCAATACAGTCATCAAGCTAGGGGAGGTCTCTTTGATTGGGTCAGTTGCATATGGGGTCTATATTAGGGAGGTACTGGCTGCTGACGTTTCGCCTGGGGTGAGGCTTGCTGGGATTCTTCTTCTTGTATCAACCAGACATATTTTTTTATAAGTTTGATTACTAGGTCTGGATCACTTTCGATCATTCCCCATAATGTGGGTAAAGGATTAGTGTGGCCTTCTCTCCCGAGTTCTCTTAATATCACAGTACAAGTTCTGCAGTGGGGCTGGTATGGTCGAATGAGGCATGGATATCCTTACGAGCATTCCCATATAATAGGGGGGCATTCACGGCTGCTACTGTCGAAGTTGGAGTCCTTTGGACTTGGGAGTTCCTTCCCCTGAACTTTATAGTACGAAATGATGAGTATGCAGGCCTGACGGTGTGGCTGGTATGGGTGGGATATACAGGGTTCTTCCCAAGGACATTCCTAGCCTTCGTCCTTGGGCACGAGGTTATTGCTGAAGTCGAGGTTGTCTTCTTCGTCTAACTACTCTTGCAGGCCTTGTGCTAATTGCTCTGCTAATTCGAGTGCCGAAAGGTCTATCCAATAGTCTTCATCATCACTCGGCGGCGGTTGCCATTCCTCTTCCAGTGAGTTTAAGAATATCTAAAGTTGTGGCGTGTCCGGTGATTATGAAGTGTCAATTTCTAGTTCTTCTTGGACTTCTATGAAGGCGACATGATGATCTTCCGCCTTTGCGGTTCATTGTATCTTGCGCAGAATGGCTCTTTCGCACTGTATTAAAATAGATGCGCACAAGCTGCAGTAAGGTGATTTTGGGTAGGGGCAGCATCATGGGCATCTCCAGTTGTCCAGTAAAGATTGATAATCACGTTCGTCATCGAAATCTGATTCCACATTCTAGGAGTGATTAATTTCCTCCAGCAGTTTCAACTGCTCCGCTCTCAAATGATCTCCAAGTTCTACATTAGTGAGACTGGTCCAATAGTCTTCTTCTTTGGTTGACATCGAGAACCTCTCCTCTCCTTCGGGTTTGTGAAGATGGGATGACTCTGGCTCTTCGTCATTTCCTAAAGAGGTGTGGAAGTCCTCCTCTTCGGTTGATTCCCAATCTTCTATGTGGGGCTCAGACTCCAGGGATTTTCTTCTTTCAGCGATGCAAGGCTCCTCAGTTCCAAACAATGGTCCTACACCCTCAAGTGACTTGTCGATGTCGTCATCATCTCGGTTCAAGCTTGCTAGGTCTTCAAAGGCTTTGACAATCTATTCAATTTTGGTTGCTTGTGGTTTGATGAGAGATGCTCCCTTTTTCTTTAGTGCATTGGCCTTCTCGGTAGTTCCGTAGACGAAATGATCGTAGAGTGACCATTTAGGTGAGATTGGCAGGATATCAGCTTGCTGGCCGTTTGACTGGTAACCCAATCCTATATGCTTACGGACCTTCTTCGGAATAACTGGTCCTATTCGTCCTTGTTTATTCTTGCCAATTTTGGTATGTGGGATGTATCCAAGCTGGTACATGACGTCCCATCCTTTCATTACTGTTGGATTTATTTCATAAAACCGAGTAAGGTTGGGCCCTGCTACTCTCTTTGTTAATCTTGACCCACACAGAGGTGAGCTTGGGTGAGTAACTTCCGCTATCGCCATATCGTCAAGCGGTTGCACCCTTTTAATGTGGCCGGTGGATAGGACTGAGTCGTGAGCTATTGGGATACTTGCGATGTAGTCAGTATCTACTTCCTTGAGAGGCGCGTCAGCATAGATCCTAACGATGGAGTCTTCGTGTGAGAATTTGGCGGACTGATGATATGTGGATGCTACAGTTTTCATAGACTCCAACCACTTCCTACCTAGGATCAGGTTATAAGCACTGGATGAGTCAGAGACATGGAATGTAACATCTTTAGTGACTGGTTCGAGACGAACTTGCAGTTTAATGGTCCCCTTAGCAAAGCATCGGGAGCCATCATATGCGATGAGGGATAAAGACGACAACCTTATATCTTGCTCCGTGTACTCCAGTGTCTTAAGCGTGGTGATGGGATAGATATTGAGTCCAGCCCTTATGTCAACTAGCGCATGAGGGACTAAAAATCCCCTGATTACAACTGTCAGATATATAGCAGCCGAACTTCCTCGCAAAGATTCCTTCGGGATGTCGACGTCTGTAAAGGTGAGGGTCGGTGGTTGAGCCATGACTGAGGTGATATGATGTAGCTCGTCCAAGGTAGCATCTTCATCTATCTGCGTCTTTTCCAGTGCTTTCATTAATAGCCGATGATGGTCAGGCAACTTCTTGATAAGCTCGAGTATTGATATCTGCGTCGGGATTTTCTAGAGATGCCGTAGGAGATCATATTCTTGGCTCTTTCCTTGGTCGGGTTGTTTTATTTATGGTTGGATAAAGCAGCTGAGGTACCGGAGCTGGCGGCGAAGGAATGATGTGTGGCAGGCGCGCTAAGTTGGCCTCTTTCTCCCTCGTGTTCCCTTTCAGTGGTTGCATAGGTTCCTTTTCTCGGGGAAATGACTGTGGTGAATAGTTAGTTTTAAATTTAAGGATTGGACAGGTTGGTTGTTGATCCTTTAGCCATGTTGCGACTTGTGCTGATGACCTTTCTAGAGCATTTGTTATGAACGGGGTGAAGCTCGAAGAAGGGATGCGTACTAGAGCTAGGCCGCTCCACGGTGGGAGGTACTGTGTGTAGTCTTCTTCTTCAAGGAAGGTAGAAATTAGCGCTTCCTTCCTGACGGATCCTTCGTTGTAGTGTTCCATCATAGTTTCATGTTATTGGCTTGAAGTATCTTGGGTGACGCTGTCCACCCATGCCGTAATTTCTTCTGTAGTTTGAAGGGCATGATCCTCGTATTCGAGTTCGGAGTCAGATGGTGATGGAGTTGGCTACGGATTTGGAGGAGTGAGAGGTTCAAGTGGAGGTTAATGGAGGTTCGATTTCCATGCTTTGAATGACTAAACTCGAATTTAGGTGAACTTCGGATGGGGAGGTGGATTTGGAGGTGTGAACTGAGTGATCGAGGCTAAGGGGTGTGGCTGAACAATTAGGGGTCTCTACTGGATTAACGACAGTAGGAGGAGGGTTGAGGTGAGTGATCAAAGTGGAAGGATGGACAGAGCGTTGATTAGGGAGGTCCACCGTGGTGATGTGGGACACTGACCCTTGGTTGTGATTCGGCAGGGGTTGTTAACAATCTCAAGGTTTTGCTGTGGCTAGTTGTGGTTGGGATTGGAATTCCTGAGAGACTCTCAGTCGAACTGATTTCTATCGCTCATATCATAGATCATGTCCCAGAGAACCCAACTGTCTTCCAAATTGTGTCCGACATATCGGTTAAATACGTAAAACTTACTATGGTCTAGGTTCATCGGCCAGGGCCACGGTCGTTCTGGTGGGAATCTAAGAAGGTTCTGATTACTCAGAAGGCAGAAGATATTTGGGATAGTGTTGGGTAGTGGTCCCTTTTCGTCTGGTAAGGTCCTCTAGTATTTTGAATGAAATTTTGCAGTGGTATTTATTATAATTTTGAATATTGTTTAGCCTGTTCTGTGTCGTATTTTGCTTTTGGTGTTGGTAGTAGTAGGGTACTGGTTCCTATTTTGGTACTGACCCTGGTTTTGGTTTTAATTCGGATACCTCTGCAGATTTTGACCCTGATTTTGATTCGGGTATCGTTGCTGGCCTTGGTTCTGATCGAGGTTCCTTGGCTGAAAGTTGTCGTTGCTAGAGTTCTGCCCTTGGTTAGTGATGGTGTTGACCTGCTCCAAGCCGAAAGGTTTCTTATTGTTCTTCTGCTTTGAATCACTGGAAGTGGCAACTTTTGACGTTACTATCAGAAGGGCGAGATCTCCTCCCTTTATGTGTCGCTAGATGTGGCTAGAGCGTGAGTGAAGCATGGCGAAGTTTGGGCAATCGCTTATGACGAGAGCACTTCGGAGAGGCTCTTTGACATTATTTATAATAATGGCGATTGCGTCCTTCTCCTTCATTTGAGTTCTGGTGCGGGCTGCCAACTTCCTCCAACGTGCCATGAAATTCATGAAGTCCTCCTTAGATTCCTGCTTGGTCATCATTAGAACGCTGAGACTGACTGTTTCCTATATCAAATGCTTGTATTGGTCTCAGAATTGGCCGGCCAATTCATCAAACGTATCGATCTTATGTAGCAAGAGTCCAACGAACCAGTCGAGAGCCTCCCCTTCTAACGATCTCTGGAAATAGTGTATCAGGAGCTCTTGATTATTACGGATGGGTCGACAGTCATTGCAGAAAAGCACTAGATGATGGTTCGGGTTTCCCATACTGTTGTATTTATTAAACTTAGGCGGCTTGTACCTTGCAGGTAAAGTGAACTCCAAGTCTTGACAGAATTTATCGAACCCAAATGAGCAGCCAGAGCACTCTCTCTTAGCCATGTATTCATCGAGCATCTTGGGGAAATCCTCGACTCTCATAATGACATCTTTTTGGGTGACTCGAGAGTGAGTCCGGTCTTGGCGATCGTTGTTGACGAGAGTGTGGGCGGCCCTTCTTAGTGGTGACACGTGGGCTGAGACTGTGCTCGGTGTGGACGGTGACCCTTCTTGCCTTAGTCGTTCTTGCTCTTGTCTCTCTTATCATTCATTGATGGTCTCATAGGCGGCTGCCATGCCTCGGAGTAGTTCGTTGGCATCATCGCCCCCCTTCTGTAGCTTCTGGGCGTTGAGTTCCACGAGTTGTCAAGCGATGAAGTTCCTCCCGTTACTGCCATCTTTACCACTGTGGTTGTTGCTAGTGCTCAGAGGGGTGAAGGGATTTTCCTGTTCACCGGTCATGTTGATCTCGAGGTTGTACTGGTTGAATTTGTTGGTCAGGTCTTCGCCGTATACAGGGTTGCCGTGGTAGTTCCATAACAGAGGATTACCATTGTCAGTGAAATTTATTTTTTGTATTCCCACCATCTCGAGACTCTGGTAGATGCTCATGCACTTTTGGGAAATCTCGGTAATTGAGTGAATGTAGGAAAGGGATAGGGGGAGAAACAAAACTAGTTTGTAAATTAACTAAGTGGATGCGACTTTGGCGATAAGTAGTCCCATTGCGATCGCCAGTCTGTTGGTGTGCCCTTTTTCTAGGTTCCTCTCGGTCCCCGGAAAGAGTGGCCCAATTTGGTCTTTGTGGACTCTGACTAAAAGCGATAAATGGTAGAAATAAAAAGGGGTAAATCCTAAAAGGAAATTACCTGGTTCGTTGCGATCGCCAGCTGCAGATATTTATCGACGCTGCAACACGTCACTGATCACGCCTTTTCGGGGTGTAGGTTCGACTTCTTTATTGAATCGTCGGCCTGCCAACATTAGTAGCACTGGGTCACCTGCAAATTAGTTAACTCGGTTTTCCTATTATGTCCCTAATCCTAATTTTACCGAAAGTCTAATTAATTCAATCTTCTAATTAAACTAAGGATCTAATTAAGCTAATCTCCTGATCTTAATAGGAGTCTAACTAACCTAAGAGTCCTAACGTGATTAGAAGTTTGACTGATCCAAGAGTCCTAATCTTATTAGAAGTTTGATTAGTATTAATCTCCTAATTATGCGAGAAATCTGATTAGCCTAAATATCCTAATTTTATTAAGAGTCTAATCAACTTAAGTATCCTAATTCTATTAGAAATCTAATTACTCCTGGTATTTTAATTCTATTAAAAATCTAATTATTTTAAGTATTCTAATTCGATCAGGAGTCTAATTACTGTAAGTTTCCTAATTATATTAGAAATCTAGTTATTTCAAGTTTCCTGATTGTGCTATAAATCTAATTATTTTGGGTTTCCTAATTATACTAGGAATCTGATTAATCTAATTTCCTACTTTGACTAGCATTCTAATTAATTTAGTTTTCTTACTTTGACTAGAATTCTAATTGATTTGAATATCCTAATTCCATTAGAATTCTAATTAATTTAAGTAACTTAAATTTAATTACTAAAAGTATCCTAGTTTTAATGGGAATCTAATTACCACAATTATACTAATCCTATTTAGCTAACCCAATCTCCTAATCTTACGAGGAGTCTAATTACAAAAAAAGGAGTTTTGGCCCGCTATGCTAAGGAGGATCGGCCCCGTTCTCGGGTACCCTTCGTAAGCTCCCTTAGGCAAATCGGCTGGCTAAGGGTCATTAAAAAAATGATATCGATTGAGAAAAACTGATTTTAATTGGAAAGTTAAGGTTTTGCATATTAAAACGAGAAAATTATAAATTAAGGCTGAAATCTGGCTCTAGAGATTAAGGACCAGGAACAAAAATGTAAGATTAAAAATAAGAACTAGTTTTAGGAACTAAAACCTAAAACCAGAAAAAGGAACTAGAAGTTTGAATCAAAAATCTAAAATATTAAGAATCAGAAGGGTTAAAAGCCTAAGGATTTAAAAAAAACTGGTTCTAGAAGCCTGGAACCAGAGATCAAAAACTAGAATTGGAAGCTGAAGTCTACAACTAGAAATTAAAGACTAGAATTCTGATATCTAAGCCCTACGAGTTTAAGAACTAAAACTAGAATTAGAAAAGGTAATTAAAACTAGAACTAAGAAATTACTTGAGGCTAGGTGCGGAAGGAAAAGTCTTGAAATCCCTAAACTCGGAAGAAAGGAACTCGAAAAATCAATTGCTGGATGTTGAGGTTTGATGGATGCTGATGTGTGTGGGGTCGGGGTCTATTTATAGGTATTCAGACAATTGTGCGCCCTGTTGGCAGTGCGCAATTAACCAATTAAGCGCCCTATCTGGTGCGCTCAACCCGATTACGCGCCCAATCCCATGCGCTTAATAGCCGTAAGTCGATGACCAACTCAACAAGTGACCGACTGACTAGCTCAGTCGGGGTGTCCGAGTTTTAATCGAACTAAGGCTAATTTCGTGCCCTATGCAGCGAGTTTAATCGATTGCGTGTCCTAGTTTGGATGCGCAATAGGGGCCTAAGGCAGTTTCTAGAAAGGTAGAAGCTGGTTCATATTGGACTAATTGCGCGTTAGTGATTTGGCGTGCAATTGGGTTACGCGCTCTCTGCAGTGAACTCAATCCGATTTCTAGGCGGGTCACGGAAAGACGATCCCAGTCCAAGTGGGCCAATTGCGTGCCAGGGCGGTAGCGTGCAATCTAATTGCGCGTGCTTGTGTGGGCGCACAATTCTACCAAGGTTAAGTGGGATATGATCCACAAGGCTATTGTCTCAGCCTCTGTTCAACCATATACTATTGTTTCAGTATATGGTTATCGTATTAGGGTCTTAAGAGTTTCAGGGAAGGTAAATCCTTTCTGAAAATGATGGGCATGGCCAAAGGTTGACCGAACAGATCAATACACTCTGAGAGGGCGAAATTAGGGTGTCTACACGCTCGAGCAGCCATCGGATCTATAAATAGGGCAAAAACCCCTATGTTCATTCCTGTGAGCTTTCAAAACACTTCCAAGGTTGTTTTCTTCCTTCCTCCGCAAGAAAAAGCCCTAATCTTCTATAGGGGACGCATTTCTTCGTGCTCGTGCAAGATTCCTCCGAACTTAGACCCTTGATCCTGCGCACACCTTCCTTTTGCAAGGTAAAACCCTATAAACCTTATTTCATTTGAAAAATTGGGATTTTTCTTTTTTTCATTACACCATGGCTTCAAAGAAGCAAACCGTGTCCAAACCCTCTAAGTCGTCAGCCCCGAAACCGCAATCTTCAAAACGATCGAAGAGTATCCCGAAACTAACCCTAAAATAACCCGAACCATGGTGGGATGCCAAGACATTTTAGCTTGAATGGTCTTTTGATCAATTGTATTTCGAAAGCGACGAAACACTTCATTGGGTGATTAACTATCTAGAAATGGCCAACATGATGACCTTGCTCAAACCATTCCACGGACATTACTATCCACGGATTGTCAAACTCTTTTACCAGAATCTCGACATTGACCGAGATGGAAGACTCAGTACCACTATAGACAATCGAATCTTTAAGTTTGATCATAATCGCATAGCCACTGCTATGGAGGTCCCATTAATGTATTGAGGAAACTAGGGATTACAACCACCAAACCTACAGAAAGTGCCTTTTCACCAAATGGTCGTAGCTATGACCTGCAGACAACATGGACCAGGTCAATCTGTTAAGAGATCACAATTACCATCCGAGATGTGGTGGATTGACATTGTCTTTCAAAATAATCTTTATCCTCTAAGAAAAGAAGAAGAGAGAGTGGGAGTGCTATTGCAAATTCTATTCACGGTTTTTGAGGATAAATGGTTTGATGCGGCGGATGTAGTCATTGATGGTCTGATTCATGCCCACAACTGTATGCTAGAGAGGAAAAAGAAACCGTCGGACACCATGCTATACACGCACCTCATATCACGACTTGTTGAGGACTACCAAGATGAGGTTGGTAACTATACGATACCGGCGGATGAAACACACTTGATTGATAACATCAAGCCTTTTGGAATTGAAGAATGGATATTGACCCAGAAGAAGTTGAACATGAGGGCCCAGACTCTTCCACAACCACCACCCCCTCTCTCCGATAGCCCCGCTATCCCGTCAGAAATTAATAGACGTATGGATTTCCAGGAGGTGATGCTCATGAACATCATGCATTACTATTTCCCGAACGATGCCGCTCAATGGATTTCAACCGCTCGGGGATATACCTTAGATCTTGCGAGAAACGCAGCTGGATCAAAAGCTGGTCCCTCTGACGCTGGAGGTCAACACCGTTGAAAACAACCGGCGGAGACTTCAGGTGAGCTCTATAAACCTTTGCATGTTAATTACCTTTAGAAGATGTTAATTGCGTTAGAAGTCAATAATCTATATGCTTGTTTCTTACCCATATCGTCACAATCTTAATGAAAATTATTATTTACACGTTACATGAGTAGAACTGATAAATCACAATAGTTATGCTGATAACTTACCATCAATACAATTCAAAATTTTGTTCAATAATAAAATCAGTTGTCTTAGCATCTAGCCTGTTGTGTTTAGTAATCCCCAAATAGAAACATGTTTATAAATGGTTAGATAATGCTCGGTAGCAAATAGAAGCAACTCGAGTTCCCTATAAATTTTGTTTTGATAACTATACGGATAGGGAGTAACCATTGGATTATTTTGTGTATTTTAGCTCAGCTGTATAACTTGTGCCTATGGAGGGGTTTTGAATTAGATGCATTGCACCTAGTTAAATCATTCATAGTGTTATCGTAGGATAGCAGTTAAAATCAGTAACATGTCAACCATAATTTGTAAATTTCGGAGTTGTAGGCCTCTAGAAATCCTGCTCATTAATCACCATGTATGAATGTTTTGACCCATAAACACATCAATCATGTTAGTTTTCTCTCATATACATCACTCAATTGCCGACGTACCTTCCATCCCCGACCACTATCTCCAATTTTTGAGGACGAAAATTTTCATAAGGAGGGGAGGATGTGACACCCTGTAAAGTCACACACGTGTAACCTGAAACACATGGCATGTCAATAACCGCTGGACCTTTAGCTGGAGAAATTCACTTAGAAATTGACCGCTAGAGACCCGTAGGAGGACAACCCATTTAAAGCCCACAAGTTGATTTGGTCAATTGAGATCGATGTGGATCAGACCCACAAGACCCTTTTTGGAAACCAAACCCATCTTGGGTCTATTTAGGAATTAAAGTTTCCTTTGGGCCACTTAGATGGCAAGTGCTAGTGGAAAACTGGTCACTTAAGACCCATTAGATCCGTATTCTATTGAGACCCGTCTAGAAATCTGATGAGTCAAGGCCATTAGAACTGAGGCACTTAGACCCATGAATTAGAGCCAAGTGATGGATATAAGCATAGAACTTGTGTACATGAGCCATACACCCAAACCAAACCACCTTCTATTTAGCCACCTTCTCATGTATCCATGCAAATCATTGCATTGAGAGGAGCCGGCTACTGTAGCTCGAGGAGAAACAAGAGATAAAGAGAAGCCATTTCCCCTTCTCCCTGTATGGATCTTTTGTAAACCCAACCCTTAGATCTCTTCCGAAACCCTTTTTACTTCAAATAGGAATTGACCGCTATAACCTTTGAGACCAAATTCCATGGTTCCTTCGACCAAGGCAAAGAGCGTTAAACAATCATAGGATTGGTGCTTCGACGGTGTTAATTAGACGTCGGCGAGTCGTAGATCTCCGCATGTGAGGAAATTAATAAAGGTAACCCTCGTAACGCATGCGCTTTGTTTTAGAATTCGAGTTTTACTACCGATTGTTGATAATCGAAGTCGCATGCAGTGCCTCCATGAATCAAAATGCGTGAGAATCTCTAGAATGGATATATCTTGGTTCGATCGTTGGAACCCTTGCACGTGCTTCGAAATTGGGGGATAAATAGTGTGTGTTAAAACTAGTAAATGGGTGAGAATGATGTGTGTGTGATCGGATGTGTTTGAATGGGGAATTTCGTAGGCGAGTGATGGCTCGTGTAAGGTGTGCTTGATATGATTGTAAGCCGGTTTGTAGGGCTATTTAGGTCAGCTTGAGCAGAGGTTTCAAACTGTAAAAGAGGATAGGTCTAAGAAGTACGCTCAAGCGTGAATTGGAGCTGCTCGAGCGAAAAATACCTGAAGCCTCCGATAGAGCAGGAATCGTAGGCCAAAAATTCTCGGGTCAATTTCGCTTGAGCATGATGTGTATGTTTGTACCAAGAAAGCTGCTCGAGCGGTAATGGAGATACTCGAGTGGGAAATCACCTAAAGCCTACGCTCTAGCGGGATTCTTAGGCTAAATCGGCTTGGGTCAAAACTGCTCGAGCATGATTATAGGTGCCAATAGGAACCGCTCGAGCGGGAATGAGCCACGCTCGAGCGAAAAACTCTGTTTTGGGCCTGACTTGACTTGCGTGCTTGTGAACCATGAGCGCGTGAACGTATTGAGTACCGTTGACTAAGACATGTGTTTGGCCTTGTGAATTAGGAGAAAAGCATGGGAAAATGTCTCGATTTGAGCTTGTAGAATCTACACGTGTGCTCGACTTGACTTAAGGTAGAGATATTTCGAATGCAAAGTTATATGCTAGACTTGAATCATGGGATAACATAAATGATTTGCTCGAATTTGATCTATATATTTTCGTCACATGCCTGTTAAATGAAAGCTATGCATATGATTTAAGATTGTTTCCGTACATAAAATTGCATGGTTTACTTGACATCTTACTTGCACTAATCCCTAAGTTCTATTGAGAAATCAAGATCTATTTTGTGATATGATTCGTGTCCATTCTTGTTCGTGTTAACGTGTCATGTGTAAGAACCAACTCTCGTCCGTTACTATTCGTGTGTATATCTTATGTGTGAGATTGTGTGCAACTGAGGAGTAGAGCCTCCATGAGAGGGGTGGAGTCCCTGGGGTATTAACCTTGTGTCCGCTATGGACTGCTCAGTTCTCGCTACGAGATGCAATTTCCACAAGGCTATTCTCATTCTCGTGATTAGTTGTGAGTGGAGTGGAATCTCCAAGGGAGGGATGGAGTCCCCGGGGTTTTAACCCTATGTCCGCTATGGACTGCTCTATTTTTGCTATAGGATACTCACACTAATATTATGTGACTCGATTACTTTATGTGATGTGCTATGCTCGATTTTGTGATCCTATATGCTTGTCTTGTACAACTTGTCATCCCAACTTGATATGAACGTCAGTTCTATTTCCTTGCTTCGATTATTGATATGAATTTGCACGCTTCCTTACATCATGACATGACATGTTTATGAAAGCATGTTTTCAAGTACTTACTTATGCTCGCATATTTTGATATCATATGTAATTGCCACATTGTTTTATATATGCCTCTATGCCATGAGTTAGAATTTGCATTGTTTATGTCCTTATTGAGCTTGGATGAAGCTCATTCCTCGACTATATGTCATAGCTACAGGAGCTGACCCTGTGCAAGATCCAGAGTAGGAGGAGGATCCTAATTATACTCCTGGAGACGAGGAGTATTTGCCAGAGGAGCATTATCCTTAGCTAAGGGGAGTGTGAGCGTAAAACATTTTGGGATTTTGTAAGGTAAAATATTCGGATAAAAGAATACAATTGTATATGTGCGTCTCCACTGTTTAGGTGAAGGACCGATGGATATTTTTGTGTGATGATGGGATATGTGAATGGTCAATTTTGTAAACCTTTCATGAATAGTTAAGCTTGGAGCCCGTGTGAATAGTTAGTATTAGCTTGCTTGCTCTCCGCTTTGCCATTCGCTTGCATACTTTGATTTTAGATTGCATGTGTGCTTACCATTGTACTAATGGCTCGGCTCTTCCAACTTTTTAACTCTGGGGAATTGAGCTATTATGTTTGGATTGGATTACGAGATCTGACGACTCGGATTTTGGGTAAGGAAATTCCGAGCATCACTGGTGGTATCAAAGCCAAGTTTTGATCTTGGGACCTGTGGGTTATGGGCCCACCATGCTTCCACTGCGCACAAATGGTGGGAAAGTCTGGGCTGTCATAGTTGGTATCAGAGCTTAGGCTTTAGGTCTTCTGGGGACCCAGAGCTATGGCAGTAGATTCTATCAGGACATAGAGGACCCAACCGTGACTCTGTCACAATTGGTATATGAGACAAGGCTGTATGTCTCATTAGCATTCATAGCTATAACTTAGGTTTGAAGCAATGACATTAGCTTTTAGTCATTCTTTAGACTAGGATTTTAGGATCGATCTGACTTAGCGTTTGTTTGGCCATGGCAGGTCAATATGCCTCTACGATGGGGAAGACCAAGGACCATAATTATTGGAGACACCACAAATGGTGGGGGTTTAGCCTCGGGATCAAATGTGATCCCTAGAAACCACAACAACAATGCATTTGGAGCAGGGAACAACATTGGAAATGTTCCCAGAAGTGACAATAACCAGCAACTCCTAGAAACCATGGTGAACACCATAATGATGTTGACTGAGTGTGGACAACCATCTATATTCCAAGACTTCCGGAGGTTGAGGCCTCCGAGCTTTTACCGACAAGTCGAGAAATGGTTAAACCAAATAGAGAAGGTACTTCAGAGAGTTCATAGTACTGAGGAAGAAAAAGTAAGTTGGGCCTCATTCCAACTCGAGGGTGAAGTGGACCCTTGGTGGAAATCTGTTGAGAGAACCCAAGCGCCAGGGACACCTTGGACTTGGGATGAATTCACCGAGGCTTTCTATGAGAAGTACTTCTCGGCACTGGAGAGATGACAATTAGAAACTCAATTTGCAAATCTAGTACAAGGGATGAGTTTGTGGGAATATGAGACTGAATTCATGTGTCTATCACGGTTCGCACCAGCGTTAGTAGTCACCGAATTGATGAAGATAAAAAATTTGAGTACAACCTGAAGCCAATTATTCAAGAGAGGATATCTCTATTCGAAGCAACGCCATACAAATGAGTGGTGAGGTTGGCCCTCATTGCTGAGAGAGATGTTGATAGTCTGTTGAAGAGATGAGACAAGCAAAATAGAAGCAGATAGAGTGAGTCCCAACCTCATGATTCAGAGCAGGCCAACAAAAGACCTAAGTTCATACTACCACCAGTCCCACAACCTACTCAGACCACCCATTCTAGACCACCTGTCTCTACACCTACTAGGTCCTTTCGCCTTTCATATCCGCTACTATCAGAGTTTCAATGATGTAACAAACGTCAAGCACTGATCCACCCACATTAATTCAATCGTGCTCAAGGTGCGGGCTACAACATAAGACAGAAAAGTGCCGGTGGGCAACGAGCACATGCTTCAAGTGTGGTCGGGTAGGACATCAGATAAGGGATTGTATTGAGGGAAAGAAATGACATACGCCATTGGCAATTCCTTGGGGGACCCAAGGTATAAATTCGCTAGTTACTTTCAAGTTTTCCTTTAATTTTAGATGGTGAATACTTTTGGAATGTATGATAGTATATTATTACATGGATGCCTCGACGCTAATACCTATACACTAAGTCCTACACATAACACTTAGGTACCTTGTGCTTTAATGAGCAATTAAAATCTCTTTAGAATACAAGTCAGGTTAGGTAGGTATTCGATCCATCTGTTAGGTCATCTTTATGTGTCTGTTGCTTAACGCCTTAGAATTTTACGAAAATTTTTGAGGACAAAAATTCCTTAAAGGAGGGGAGAATGTAATGACCCTGACCTTTCTTGGATGTTGAGTCACTAACTCTTGAGGAGAGCATGATTGCTCTCATTCAGAAAATGACCAAGTGTCCATACGTCTTCGAATAAGGCACGTCAATTTTTGAGGACGAAAATTCTTTAAGGTGGGAAGGATGTAACACCCCGAATTTTCGCTAGCGATGAATTGTTGACTTTCGACGATGATACAATTTTCTTTGACCGATATGACTTTGATCAAACTTTTCACATCTATAGCATGGCCTTTGACCCACTTATCTCAATTGGGTAAGTACAGCCAACCGCAAACTTGGAACCAATTCCCGATGCGAACTGACCTTTGAAACTCGAACTCTCTTGTGATGTGTGTATGTTGAACACGACTCAAACCCCGAGATCGGACCAAGTTCAATCCCATTTTCTTCTGGAACTATAATTAGGACCTATGAGCTTAGTTAGTTAGGATTAATGAATAATTTAAAATGAGAAGGATGGCGGATACGTGATCAAGTGGATCATATACACCCTAGGCACGAACCAGATCCAAGCCCCAATATTTTTGAACACTTGTGCATTGATTAGTTTTGGCATCGGGTGAGACGTACACCATGCGTCGTGAATAGTCCGATTAGTTAGTGGCAAGAGAGTAAGATAGAGATGTATGATTGTGTACCAAGTCAAGACCATTCACTTGAAGGCTTTGGGATGGTCCGAATCAAGACCCTTATACTTGCATTCTTGTGCTGGTCGCACATTGGGAGTAACCCAAGTTTGGGAACCCATCATGTATCGAATCTGACTTAAATGGGATATCACAAGGATATGACCTTAGACCCTAAGAGCCAACACCGACTTCTGTATTGCAGCCCAACACAAAATCACCACCTGATGGCTATACATAACCTTTGAGTGTATAGGCCACACTCTGAAACATTCATCCTTAGAATAATAGTCATTTGTTGTAATTGGACCTAATCCACTTAAGACTCATTGAAGACCAACTCATTTAAGACCCATTGTGGAGAGCCATGAGATGACCCATACACAACCTTTGAGTGTATAGGCTACACTCTAAATCAAGTCCCCCAATTATAAAAACCCATCTTCACGCATAAAGCTAGGCATGATTTCGTTTGAAACAAGGAAGAGTGAGAGAGTGGAATAGAACTCGTCTCCTTCTCAGCTCTCTCTTGAACCCCAACTGCTTAAATCCGTCCAACCATCATTTTCTATAGGGAGATCTCAGCTAGATCAACCACTACGACACTGTGAGATTGGTGATCGAAGCATTGGATGGAGACGAAGCTTTCACGCCTAAGCTCCTTGATGCCGATCAAAGAATCCTCATGTGAGAAGGTACGTATCGCAAACGCAATCGTGAGAACATTAAATTCTAGAAATTTGAGACTTAATGTATGGATTTTTGATCGCATGCAAAAGGGTTCGGTGATGGAATGTGTGAGGAGTGCGAACACCAATTTTCTCGATAATCAAGCCCTGAACCCATTGCATGTGTGAGATTATAGGGGAGATTTATTGCTTTTTCATATAGGGTATGCTTAGGTTTAGATCGTATGTGATTTGAATATTGAACACCTTAAATTTTGGAATTTTTTGAGCCCAAAAAGGTTGCAAAATATTCCGCACAGTCACCTCGGTGAGTTAGAACCTCTCCACAGCGAGACCCCTCCTGAAGCACTCGCCGCGGCGAGTGCTACATGGAAATATAGGCCAAAAATGGCACTATTCATTATCGCAGCGGCGAGCTATTGGTGCCTGAAGGCCTCGCCGCGGCGAGCTACTGTTCACAGTGCGCCAGCACCTATTTGGTATTTCGATCATAACATTTTACCCCAAACTTTGATTTGGCGTGATTCTGGAGGAGTTGGAAATAAAACAACGAGCCCTACAACTTTCATGAATTAACAAATTCATGAATCAAAGGTTTTAAAGGTCAAATTTAGATGAGAAGTTGGGTCAAGTTCAAAGGTGAACACGAATTTTCCCATTTCCACCTCGGTGTTGGGAAAACACTTGGGTGCGTCGAAGCCAGTAGCATGCAAGATAAATCCTTAATATGTTGTCATATGTTGTGATGTAGATTGAGGGTTAGAGATCATTAATAGGACCTTTGCCTTGCTTCCGTTTTACACGACTTTGAGTTTAAGGTAGGAGAACTCAATGCTTAATTGCATCTTGTTTTTGATTCATAGATTTTCATGAATGATTGAATAAAGTTATGATGATTAGAATTTGATTTGAAACTTGTATTTGGCAGCCATGGAAGGTTTGAAATTTTGATTTGATTTGACTATCGATGCATTTCATTTTTTACTTTGAACGAATTGAACCTTTGAATGTTGAATTCAATTATGAACTTGTTTTTGTTTGACATCGAACGTTTAAAATTTGAAAAGTTAGAATTATCGAATCTTGAAATTATGAAATCGATAAGCTTGAATCATGAAAATCCTTGCACGGAATGTATTGGAATTATTGAATAATTGAATCACATTGGACTTTGAAATTGAACTTAGAATTTAGAAATCTTGATTTTGAAGCCATGAACTTTGAACTCCGAATACGAACTTGAACACAAATTTCAAATATGAACTTAGAATGTGAGCTTGCCCATGAACTTGAATCTTTGTGAAGCTGAACTACAAACTTGAAAGTAAGATTTAAATGTGAATGGTTTCGTATATGAAATGTAAATAAGAACTCGAAAATCTAAACCTTCGACCTTCGAATATGAACTCTATAATTTGAACCGATATAGAGGGTCACCCGTGTATTTGAACCGACACGGCGGTGAATCCATGTGTTTGAACCGACACAGCGGTGGATCCCTCTCTGCACCGGCACCTTGAAATATGAACGTGTGATACTGACATAGTGGTGAATCCGTGTATTTGAACAAGTGTGTGATACCGACACGATGGTGAATCCGTGTATTTGAACCATGAACTCCTGACACTAATCCTTGAATTCTGAATCATGAAACTCTAAATTCTGAAACGATGAATCCTGAGAAATAAGTTGTGAGCTATGAACTGCGAATCACGAACTCTATATGATATAAACATGAATCATGAATGCTGAACTCTGATTTATGAACAATACACCCGAACTCTAAAATTTGAACATGACTGGTAATTTGAACTTTGAATCCAATCAATTTGAATTTTGAATCCAAACCATGAATTAGAACTTGAATTTCAATCCAAAATTCTGATGAACTATGAATTTGAATATTTAATATAAAGTCTGTCAATTTTGAGACTGATAGGAAAATGCTTTGAATATGGTCATTGTACTTAACGCTCTCGTCACTAAATTTATGCATCTGCTTGGATAAAATATAGTTAGTATTGATCTTCTCCTACTGAGCTTAGACATCTCACTCCTTGACTATACGTCACAGGTACAGGTGCAGGTCTTGAGTGAGATCTAGAGCTTGAGGTGACGCCGTTACCATAGACCGGTGGATTTGTTTTCTTTTTAATTGTGGATTTTGATATTTGGACTTGGTACGCCCAATCATCTT
The DNA here is from genome assembly GCA_021018995.1 of Chloranthus sessilifolius. NCBI lineage: Eukaryota > Viridiplantae > Streptophyta > Magnoliopsida > Chloranthales > Chloranthaceae > Chloranthus > Chloranthus sessilifolius. The sequence goes on from CM037595.1 coordinate 25,557,005, forward strand.
ATAGAGTGGTAGAATTAGATTTTGGGAGTTCATCTCTTCCGTAGAAATATTGTACACCACTATTTAGGTGATGGTCGGTCATCACCGGTGATTTTTAATTATTAGATAGTGTTTTGTATGTGATAGAAATTTCTACTTTTCCTGCCATATGTATTATTCGCTTTGAATTTTGCATTGTGTGGATGTACCAAGTATATATTCTATATTCGAATCGTGATCTGTGACCCGACGGTCCAGGTTTTTCACAGTTGTAAAAAAAAAAAAAAAATGTCAGAAAAATTTAGGCTGTCAGAGAAACAACAGTCAGGGGATTAACTCATAATGCAAAAAATAGAGGTTATGCCGATGGCTAGAATTATCCGGCCGTCGGCGTAGATATACCCTATGCCGACGGCTTTTATGGGAGTCATCGGCGTAGGGTCAGGGTATATAACCTCCACGTACCAACCTCGCACGGTTCACACTGTCTCTACTTTTTTCTGAAACCGTCTCCTCTCTATCTCCCTCTATCTTTCTTCAAAACCCTAGCTGTTCTTCACGTATCTCTCCCTCTCTCTCTCTGTCTCTTCAAAACCCTAGCTACTCTAAATGCATCAGATATGGTGCGATTCATCTTTGATCTTGCATCAGTTCTTCATCTGCAAGCACTACAAAAAAATTGATTAATAGCGGCAATTTTTTGGAGCAAAAAACTACCGCTATTAACAAAAAACTATTAAAGACTATTAGCAGCAGTTTTTTGTTAATAGCAGGAGTTCTTGGCTACCGCTAATAGTCTTGTTTTTTGTAGGGAAGTATGAAAATGTTTTTTATTTTCTTCGTTTGAGTTAAATTTTTTGTTTTTCTGATTGATTTAGATGGGACTTTTTTTTATTGAATTTAGGGTGAGTAGTAAATGTCAAAGAGAGAGGAGGAAGACGATCAAGTGATGATTTGTTGTGGGCAATAGGAACTGTAGGGTTCGAAGAGTATATTGAGCCTCTCAAGCTCTATCTGCAGATCTACAGAGGTTTTTTTTCCCCTTATTTTTTTGTTTAATTGTATTTTATTTCTATTTGTGCTCGCACTTTTTAATCTCCCAGGTTTTTCTTTACAGCTCAAAACCCCATCCATTTTCGTTACTTTATTTTGGAACTTTGAATGGATTTTTTCATATTTTATTATTTTTGTTGAAAGCTTTTTTCTTTTCACCAACTCTCTTTATATGCTTTATTTTTAATTTTTATAATTAATCTTAAGATATTATTTGTTCCTCTTGCTCCATGCCGTTGTGTCTTCTATACTTCACGCAGAATTGAAGCGGAGAATAGTTACTTTGTGGGCAATTTTTTGATTTGTGAAGGAGGAAGAAGTAAGAATCTACTTTTTTTTGTTCAATTTAATTTTATTCATTTTAATTGTTCCTAATAATTGATATCACATGATATGATAAGTATATGTGATTTTATTTCTTCAATACTATGGCAGTAACATAGAGAATGCATGCCAGATATTTGATGAAATGTCCGATAAAGACTTAATTTCATGGAGTTTACTGGTTTGAAGAAATTCTTGATTGAATATTTTATTCTCATGATGGTTTTCCCCAGATTTCATTAAAATGCTATGATGTCTTTTTGCTCAGGCCCGGATTTCAATTTTCGTTTCTCACATGTTAATCACAACAAACATTGTAGGCCTCATAGTAGGGGATGGGTTGGTGCATATTATACCAAGTTTAACATCCTCAATGCCACTTCTGTCGAGTAGTTTGACACCATGCTTGGGATGACGAGATCTTGGAGATTTCCTTGCTCTTGTAGGACATAGGCTTGCAATTTGACATTGCAGAAAAAAGATGAATTTCTTACAAATATTATTATTACAAATAAGAAAAGATATTAAAGATAAGCATTTTATTATAATTGTGACCCTTTGTTCTACCGATTCAACGCCTCTTTATCAGCTGAAATTTGTTTCCACCATATTATAATGTACAACAAGCTCCTTATTTAGCAAGATTATATGCTACAGTGTTGGAGACTTCAAATCTAAGAATACTTGGGACTTGGAAAACTAGGAATTGGAAACTCACTCATGAGGTGCTTGAGACGAGTCTCCCTTGTTATCTGTTGAGTTAACCTAGTAGCTTGTCAAGTGAAAACATAGTGTGCAATCGTGGATTTTTATCAAACCCGTTGCGACGATGCACTCTTGTGAAAAATATAGAGTCGCCACCCGGAGTTTTTAATGTCCCAAAATATCTAAATCAATTTTATAAGTACCGAAGTGCCAAAAATATGACTCTGATTCCGATTTACGCCAAAGGCTCTCTGGTAGGGGCTTCGATTATCAATCGGGAAGGTGTTAGGAACTCGATCAACCCGCTCAAACGCGGTCTCTACTTGTGGCCAAAATAAAGAAAAAATAAAAATGAAATGAGCACTTCCCCTTTGCCCGAAGGCATGTTGATCCTATTTGTGCCCCTCCGCAATTACTGAGATTTTGGTGGCGGAACGACACAAATTCAAGGATAAAAGAAAAGGCTAAGAAGGTAGAGGAGTAGAGGGGAGAGCCAAAGCTCTTGGGCCCTTGTAGCACACTTGTGGACCTTCGCGTAGGTGCACTTGATGAGCTTCCAATGGCTTGGATGATAGAAGAGTGGGTTCTAACCTCTAAAGCGTGCTAGCTAAGGGGTAGGAGAGCAGGGCTAGGGGGTAGCACTCACCTAAACTAAGAGATTTTTTATGAAAGATAGGGTCTAAGGGAGACTTTGAAGTTCTGGAATTTGTATGGAATTGGTGCACCAAAGGGGAGGAAAGCTCTCTCTTAATCTTTTCTCTCTTTTGGATTTTTTTCAAGCCTTTGTAAAGGGAGGAGGGGTGCCTCTCTATTTATAGGAAAAAGGGAGGTTAGGAGGGTACTTAAGGGCTAATTAGGGTTAGTAATTAGGTAATCCTAGCATCTAAGGTTTCTTAGGATCTTAAGGTTATGGATATGTGTGAAAATAGGTTCAATGATAGATGATAGGGTGAGGTTTCAAATGACTAGAGGATTGCAAATAAGGTAAACAGGGGTGCAACAGTCCTAATAAAACTCACCCTAAACATTGAGATGGTCAACAAGTCAAACCCCAAAAGTGAAATTCGGGCAAAAATTGGAGGTTACTATAGCAAAGTTTGGCGTGCGTTTTACATACGCCAAGCATTGCTACAGTGTCTTAGAAGTTCAAAGCCCACTAGGGGTCCACCTGTATTTGGCGTGTGTAATACACACGCCAAGCATGCCCCAGCTAGGTACAGGCTTTAGACATTTTTGGATCACCGTAACTTTTGAAGTATAACTCGAATTAAGGTGATTCTTGGCTTGTTGGAAAGCTGAGAATCTCTTCTTTTCAATGGTATAAGATTCAGTCTCAGTAGAGCTCTCTCATTAGTCCTGGTAAATCTCTCTCTGACCATGGCCCGGGAGGGTTAACTAAGGGTTAGGAGAGGTTCCTAAATGTTGAGGGTAATTCCTAAGGGTTTTGGTAAGTTCCTAAATGTTTTATAAGGTACCTAAGTATATGGGGGATGCTATTGGAAGCTTGGGTGCGTCTCTCTCGAAGTATGTTCCGATCGGGCCTTGGGCTAAATTTGGGTGTCTACAGATGCCCCTCTTTGATATCTGATCACTAATGATCAAATGCCAAAGACAAGAGACATCCGAAGAGGCCCAAGGCATTATTGATGGGTCCGCTATATTTAAAACGAACCTCAAACATCAGGTGAGTAACATGGTGAGTAAACGGAAGCCCTGTATGCCAGGAAAAACATCCGTTTATCAAGGTTATCGGTCCCCAAGCGCTTAGCGACATTACTAGGCATAACCGAGATGGAGCAAGTTGCGAAAGCCTAATATGCTGGGAAAAATGTCTACTTCTCAAGATGATTGAAGATGTTTGATGTTCAAGTTTCATTCTGAATACAACAGCTCCGTAAGTAAGAGGATAATCTTAAAGATAGGCATGAAGTAAATATGCGAAGATCCACAGTGTGTCCAGTCCCATGAGGCATTGACTATCCCATACGACTGGTCACGGGTGCCCCTATGTGAAGCAGGGTTCGAGGTCTTTGGGCGAACCCAAGGGTCCCAAAATTAATTTAGCACAACTACCTGAGCAGAGTGAACTGATTTCACAACGCTTTTTGGGAGTACGCGCAGCTTTTGTAAGATACATATGCATGTGTTTATTTTTTGTTTGTTATTTTTATGCGGATTTTACTTTATTATTATTATTCTTATTTGTTATGTAAATTTTTTTGATATTTTATGTGGATTTTTTATTATTTTATATGGATTTTTCTTCATTATTTTATGTGGAATTTTTTTCTTTATTATTTTATGTGAATTTTTTGGTATTTTATGTGGATTTTTTTGGTATTTTATGTGGGCCTTTTGTATGTTCGGGATTTTGAGCATGCTCATCGGTCTTGAACCATTTATTCTAACACAGCCTTCTAAGCAGATCAAATGGAGGTTGACGTGCCATTTTGGGGCCGTGTGCACCACTTCGAGTCTGAGGAGGATCAGGCTCGGTGTGTACAATACACAAGCAAAGCCAAATTGGGTCCGGGACAGTCTGGCGTGTGTATTATACACGCCAGAGCAAACCGGGCCAGGTTTGGCTTGGTGTGTGTATTACACACGCCAAGACAAAATTGGGTCCAAACATGCCTGACGTGTATTTTACACATGCCAAGCCAAAACTAGGGGGGTTTTAAAACATCTGAGCCCGAGCCAAAAGGGGCTATTTTCAAAATCTCTCTCTCCCCCTCTTTCTAAACCAAAATGGAACTTCCTCCTAGGGTTCCTTTGAATCAATTTGAACCGCGTTCCGGCGCCGGTGTTCGCTTTTGCCGATTAAACACACGTTCCCCGCAGGTTCAAGGAACAATTCTCTTAAAGGTGATCATTGTTCTATCCTCATTTCCTTTTATTTTTCTTGAATTTATTTGCAATGTGGTTAGGATTCTTGCATCTTTAGATGATGAATGAGTGATTTTTCTTGCCTGTGTGATTATTTATAACTCCTTTTGATTTTGGCTTTGATGGTTTTGAATGATGCCCTAATTTTCCTTTTATATTGGATTTTAAACCATTTGATATGATTAGGGTCCCTTTTCCTCCCCCTCTTTTTTTTTTTCTTCTTCTTTTTTTTTTTTTTAGGGATCTAGATGCTGCATTTTGTGCTTTTTCTTCTTCTCCTTTTTTGAAATGTGAGGGTTTCAGGCCTCACCCTCTCTTTTTTTTATGTGAATATATATATTTTTTAATGTTATATATATTTTTTTAGAAATGATGATGATTTACGATTGATGGACAACATGAGGGGCATACTTACCTTTTCTTGGCTTGCAACAATTGGTTTCTTGCTACTGACATATTTTGATACTGTTACTTGTGTCTGTCTTAGTATGTCGAGTGAGGAAGAGCACGGGCAAGAGGAGGGGCAAGAGGAGGGACCAGAGGTGGTCTATGGTCCTCATGGGGAGCAGTTCTTCGTAGTGCAGCGCTCATCCCAGCCTTGGTACAAGATGCAAGGCGAGGCGGCCCTTACCGGTCTGCTCCATCAGCAGTATTCCCATATCTCAAATTTTGGGATTGCTGACAAGGTAATAAGATAAGTTTTATTTTACTGCTCTGTCTTTTCGTCGTGCAAGCTTGCTTTACCTACAGGATCTAATACCTCTTTATCTTAATGCAGGACTTGCCACCCATTATGCTTTGAGGAGGTTGGCTTGACCTCCAGCACCTTTACCGCTATCTCCCTCCGACAGTGACATTTCTCCTTACCCAGGCTGGCTTTGGGGATTCCCTTTCATGCCTTGCCATGAGGGGCGACGCAGTTTATGCGAAAGCCTTAATTGAACGTTTTCGACCCGAAACTATGACCTTCCACATGGCGATGACTGAGATGGCTATTACCCATGTTGATTGGTCGATGATTATGGGGATTAGGATTGGGGGAATGCCGATGACCAACCTTTGCGTACCAGGTTTAGATGAGGTGGTTCAATTAATCGGGGACTATCCCCCCCTCAACACAGGTATGACACTGAAGTTAAATTATCTTAGTTGGCCGATTTGTTTGGTGAGCAGGAGTTGGTGGATCTCGGCCAGCCGGATGCAGATATCTTTATTGAGCCTGAGCATGCCCTGCAGTTGGCTCACATCTCGCTCCTTTTCCTTTTAGGCAAGACCTTCTTTGCAAATGCCAGCGGAGGTTGGGTTTCACTGTCTTTACTCAGCCTCATAGGAAATTGGGACGATGTGCACCGGTATGACTAGGGTGGGGCTGGATATGCCGTCCTGATGTCTAGCCTGGCTCGAGCCTCAGTTGGGCGTATAGCCTCTGTTGTCAGTTTCTGGCCTGCGATCGAGGTAGCCCCTGACTCTCCTATTTTCCTCAATTTATAAGCTAGTCATTCATCCTGTATCTGGCACACTTTTCATGTTTACTATCCTTTTCAGACTTGGGGGTACCTACACTTCTAGTCTGGGTGCCCTCTCCTTTTTTCTAAGGTTTACACATACCCGTTCATGAGCAACTAGCACAAAAGTAGTCGCAGGGATGTCAGAATGAAGCATTTGGAGATGGGCCTGATATCTCAGTTTGACTTGCTGATCCCGAAGCAGGTACGACTATTTCTTTCTTTTCTTTCTCAACATTCCTTTTTTATGATATCTGTTCGGCTGATAGGCCACTCTCTTTTTTTTTTACTTGAGCAGGATCATATACGACCCTTATGTTGGTTCTCCCTTCTGGGATCGAGCCGCCGTGGGTCCGCCCCACTTTTTTGTTGACCACTGCATCGTTTTCTTCTACGGGGCTTGGGCTCGGGCATACAATTCGGGAGAGAGAGTGGTACATCAGTATCGAGACCACTTTGTTGTGCCGCAGGCTCCTCTCGCAGACGTTATGGCTCCTAAGGGCACCATTGAGGAGCTCTCTATCAGTTTTCTCCATCATGGGGTCCCCATTGATGACCTTCTCATGCCTGGGGGATACCAGCTGTGGTATGAGTCCTTGCCCTACCGGTCCATTCTTTCGCATTTCATTCCTGGTGCTAACTTCTTGGCTTTTTGTAGCCCACGATCTCAGGTAGTTCTCCTCCTTCCCTTTTTAAGCAAGTCTCCAATAGTTCTAATTCAACTTTTGACTCTGCTAGCTGAAACCCTGCTTCTTTTCACTATTTTTTAGACACCCCCATTTTGCCTTCTCGGAGTATACAAACTTGTTCGGTCAACCTTTGACCCTTTTTAACCCTCGGTGTGGGACCATGCAACGTACATGGCTAAACACAGGCTGAAACAATAGTTCTGTGGCTCAGATCCCAATGTAGGGAGACTATATACTAAAACAACAGTATATAGCCAGAATGCAGAGTGAAACAATAGTCTTGCATTTCATTCTAGAGACCATACCCAGACAACCCCAAATTTTGCACTAGAAACCCAACGCGCAATTCGATCATGCATAAAACCACAACGCCCGATCAGTCCCCCTTTTAGACCAAACTTCCTTTCCTAGACCGATTTGAGACTCGATTACGCGTTAGAATCCAGGCGCGCGATCAGATTGAGCACCTGACCATTGGCTCGCAATTGGCCTACGCCCGACCTAGTCTTACTATCCTTGACCCCTATGTTTCCTTGATTAAGCATTCCAGGTAATACTCTTAATCGGATTGCGTACGTCTAAACTCGTGCGCAATTAACCCTAATTTTGTTAGGATTAGGAAACTCGCTGAGCAAGTCAGTCGGTCGCTCACTGAGTCGATGACGGACTCAAAGCGATTATGTGCTGAAATTCAGGCACACAATTCAATTAAACGCCCTTCAACAGGCATGTAATTGAAGGAAAACCTATAAAAGAATTTTTTCTTAGTTCACCAAACACAACACGAGAGGCTACAAAATTTCAAGAGGAAAACAACACGTTTCGAAACGACAGAGCTCCGGGAACGAACCTCTAGAGCAACCCAGCCATGCTTCAAAAACTTCGAGCTTTCGACAATCCTTCTCCTCAGTCTCAACCCTTGGTAGGAATTTAATTTTTAATTTTGATCGTAGCTTCTAGTTTTTAGATTTAGGATTTCGCCCTAGATTAATTCTTAATTTTTAGTTTGAGAGTGTAGCACCCCTTTTTGGACCGAAATTCTTTATATCTGGTTCTAGATTATTGTTTTTAGAGCCAGTCCTTAATTTAACGGCCTGACACACCGACCCCTAAGACCAAATTCTATTCTAAAATCACAATTTACAGTCCTATCATAAATCTCTCGTTCTAACTCTCGAAGTTCAGAACCAGTCCTTAATCATACGGCCTGATTTTCTGATTTCTGACCTGAATTCAGTCTTAGAATTTTAGATTTTAATTTTAAGTTAATATTTTTACCGCTTCCAATCATTAATTTAGTTGTTTAATTCTATTCACAACTCAAAAATCCAAAAATATTATTTCATAACCCAAAATTTAATTTTGTTCTTTTAATCTTAGCCATCTGATTTGCCCAAGGAAGCTTACGGAGGGTACTCGGGAACGAGGCCAATCCTCCTTAGCATAGCGGTCCCCAAACCCTTTTTTTTTAGATTTTTAGGATTAATTAATTGCCTTGATTAGTTAGTAACTAGATATAATTAATTATTCGCATTGATTAGATCTTAATATAATTGTTAGAATGTTCAAATCAAAATCCCTTTTCCTTTAGTTTAGTTAATTAATTATTTTAAATCAAAATTTTAGGAAATTCAGTTTATGCATGATTTGTTTTTTTTTTTCTTTAATTAATTCAGCGATAATTAGGCTCGTAGAAAAATCAGTCTTTTTATTTCCATTGATAGTTGAATATAAAAAAATTGAGTTTATTGCTTTAATTAGGCTCGTAGGAAAAAATCAGTCTTTTTATTTAATTATAGTAGAATTATTACAATTGCTTTGAATAGAATTACAATATAATCCATATGCTTGCTTTAGTTAGAATCCTAGTGCAATTGGCATGATTGATTTAATCAGAATATTATTGGAACTGATACATATGCACTCCTAGTACCAGCAGGAGAGTGAAACTAATTGGACTATTAGTAATATTAGCAACTTGATGCTCACTGGACTTTTGATGGCATCAAAACACTAAAATAACTCACTTTAATCCCACATAATCAGAGCATAATAATAATAGAATTGGAAAATCTAAACTGACCGGGACCATAATTACAAAGGGAAATAAGAAGAAAATTAAACTAACTCAACTAAAGAGAAACACCGTTGCTGACGATCGCAGGCGGACGATTCAGTATAGAAGTAATCCACACCCGCTTCATAGCGTGATCACTGACGTGTTGCAGCTCGTTAAATATCTGCAGCTGGCGATCGCAATTAAACTAAGAAAAACCCCCTTTTATTTATTTTTATCGTTCCAAACACCGCATCGCTAGAGTCCACCTGGACAGAATTGGAGACACTGATTCAACGGGAACTGAGAGGAACCCAGAAAAAGCGCGCACCAACAAATTGGCGATCGCGATGGGAACCTTTTTGCAAACTTTTCTTCGATAGTTAGTTTTATTTTATTTCCTTATTTTCTTTCTCATCATGTCGTTTAGATTCCTTTTTAGATATATGAGTCTTCGTCAAAGACTTGAGATGTCTGGCATACATAGAGTAAGTTTAGGAGACCCTCTGCTGTGGGGACTTCATGGCAACCCCGCATATGGGAAAGAACCACCTTATACTTTTAGCCAACGGCAACCTGAGGTTAATATGGCTGGTGAACAAGAGAATCCCTTCTCTACACCGCATGTCGGTAATAATCATAGCGGGAGAAATAATAGCTCTGAAAAAAACCTCACCACTCAACAAATTGTAGAACTTAGTATCCAAAGAATACAAAGAGGAGGTGATGACTACGAAGAGTTACTTCGAGGATTGGCACTCTTTTGTAATGATTGTCGGCCCATACGCGACAACCAAGGACTTCTTGTTTACTAGTTTCAATGTTCATTAGAAGGGGAAGCTCTAGACTGGTTCGCGGGGCTCCCGCTCTACAAGATCAAAACCTTTGACGATCTGGTCGGTCAGTTCTTAGACCTGTACAAACACTTAATCCAAGAGACAGTCAGCCTCAGTGACCTGATGGCCACCAAGCAAGGACCTGATGAAGAGTTTGTTGACTTCGTCGCCCGAGGGGGAAAACTTGCTGCAAGGACCGGCACTTCGATGAAAGAGAAGGACTCGATTGGCATTATCATCGATAATACTAGGGAACTATTGAAGAGCACGCTTGTCATCAGCGATTGCCCTGACTTTACTGCACTTCATTCCCGGGCATCCCGACTAGCGTGGCACATCAAAGGTGGATACCTCGCCTTGTCGATCGTTACTTCCAAGGTAGGTCTCTCTAATGAATCAAAGTCGAAGAATAATAACAAAGCCTTAGGAACTAAGCAGGTCAACACTATTGTTAACCAGAGACAAAATTCAAATAACGGTAGCTTCCAACTGCGGAACTTCGGACAAAATCAAAACCAACAATGATATACCGACCAGAATTAGGGTGCTAATCAATCCAGATATGCAAACCAGAATCAAGGGCAAAACCAGGGTCAAGGTCAATACCAAAATAGGAACCAGTACCCTAATACCTATCAAAACCAAAATGTGACACAGAATCGACCGGCTCATGCGCCAAATTATAATAATGTCCCCCCACTGCAAAATTTTAATCCGGCTAGAGGCCCCTACCAACCAAGGCGAGAGCATTATCCCCCTCTACCTGATACTATCTCCAATGTCTTTCGATTTCTTAACACTCAGAACCTCCTTCGATTCTCACTAGAAAAACCTTGACCATGGCCTGTGAATCTAGACTATAGTAAGTACTGTGCATTCCATCAATATGCTGGAGACAGCTTAGAGGACTGTTGGGTCCTCCGAGATGTAATCTACGACATGAACGATCGAATTCAAATCGATTGGGAAGCGTTGAAGAACCCTAACCCTAATGAGAACCAACCTCAACAAAACTTGGGGATCATAAACAACCCCATGCCTAATCACAACCAGGGGGCACTGGCTCATGTCACCACTGTGGACCTCCCCAGTCAATCCTCTTTCCCACCTTCTACTTTGATCACTTGCATCCAACCCTCCGACGTTCCTACTAACCCTGTGAGAGTCTCTTCACTCCCACATCCTTCGACCTTGATCACTCACAGTGCCCTACCCACCTCCTTATCCAAAGTTCACCCAAATACGGGTCCACTCCATTAGGGTCAGAAAGCCATTCCTCCGTAAGTCCCCACCAGAACCTCCAACCCCTCCGAATCTTAAACCTATACCATCACCACTTCCTTTGTTAGATTCTGAACCTAAGAATGGAGACCTCATTCCCCAAACTGTCGCCCAAACTGCCGCATGGGTAGAAAGTGCCACTCGGAAGACTCCAAACTCAGAAAATGAAACTAAGACTGAATGCTTACAGAACATAAAAAAGGGCGAGTGAGAAAAGCATTCCGACCCACATGAGGTACTAGTCTATGCTTTCTTAGAAGAAGAGGATTACACACAGTATCTCCCACCTTGGAACGGCACCGTGCAGGCCTACGCTCTAACTTTTGACTCCACTCACTTCGCGAATACGTCAGCATCGAGCCACGCTAGGTCCGGTCAATAGCCGACTTGCTCGATTCTTAAATCCAGAACCAATTATCCACCTCCTCCTTTTCCTTGAAATAGGGATTTTACAAATGCGCCACAACCAGATGGGAACGCAAGGGAAAGAGAAGATAACTTGCCGTCCCCACCTCACATCATTCCTCCGCCAGTTTATGCATCTCAACCGCTCCAACCACCTGTACCTAAGGCTCATGGACCAGGCAAAGAAATTACACTCGAGCAAGGATAAGAATATGACCTTCTATGGCACCTTAAAAAGATCCCAGCTTAGATATCCATATTAGAGCTCATCAAGAAATCGCCTGATCATCACCGACTGTTGATAAGGATACTTGAGGACACACAGGTAGATGAGGACACGACCCTAGATGAGCTTCATCAAATCACCTCGGTCATGGCACAACCTCTAGCACTTACCTTCACCGACGCAGACATGCCTAAGGAGTCACTTTGTAGGAGTGTCGCTCCTATATATCTCACAGTCATCATTAGAGGGTTCTCTGTACCTCATGCATTAGTGGAAACCAGAGCAGGACTCAATATTTGCCTGATCATGACATTATAGACGCTCGAATACACAGAACAAGATGTCAGGCCCTCAGCCCTGTCACTCATAGCTTACGACAGCTCACGCCGCTTTGTTAGAGGGACTATTAAACTCCAAGTTTACCTCAGACCTGTGACAAAGGATGTTACCTTCCATGTTTCTGATTCTGCTAGCATGTACAATCTCATCTTAGGAAGAAAGTGGTTGAAATCAATGAAGGCCGTCGCGTCTAGATATCATCAATGTGTCAAGTTCCCATACGAGGACTCCATCATCCGTATATACGTCGATGCACCTCTCCAGGAAATGGATACTGATTATGCGGCAAGCATTCCGACAACCCATGATTCCATATTAAATATGGGACACATTCAAAAGACTCAAATCCCAAATGAGACAACCGTAGCAGAAGTCCGCCCCCTACCCATCCTAGTTCTCCCCTGACATGTCGACAAGAGTTGGTGAGGAGAGAGGTCGGTCCAGACCTCGCCAAGCTTTACGACATCAACCCCACCACAACAAAGGGGTGGGATCTTATGTTCCAACTTTGATACATTCCTCACACCGGGCTCGATAAGAATAACAGAGGTCGTGTAGGACCCGTCGTCCCAACAAAAATATGCAAACACATAGGGTTAGGTTACCAATCGGACGGCTCACAAGCCGACTTGTTCCCTACCTCACCCAAATGGTCTCTATATGATCACTTCGTCTATGGGACTACTGAGAAAGCTAATGTACCTAAACAGAAAGAGATATCCTTCACTAAATTCCAAGAAGCAAGAATCGAACAAATGGCTAAAGCGTTCAATGATTTGATGAACCTGAATGACGACATTGATGAACCCCTTGAAGGAGTCAAACCCTTGTTTGACCTCAAGGAGCCTACAGGAAAAGGAAAGGAGGAGCCTCCTGAGCCCGATCCACAATCAAAATATTAGGAATCCACTGATGACAAGAACTTCCACATAGCTAATTTGCAAGGAGATAAAGAACATTTATACTCAATGTGGGAAGAAGACAATGCCTCACAAGCAGAGGTTAACTCATATAGCATCCGTCTCTGCCTCGGCCTTAAAGGATGGGAATGCCCGTGGGACTCACCTTGTATCTCTCACCCATATCAACCTCGTTGCGAGGCATGCACTCACATATTAGAGTAATTCGCTAGTGGGATCCGATATTTTACGACGACAGAAGTGAACGGCTTTGATCCTATAACGATGGAAACAGGCAATGACTTATCACCTCCGCAAGAAGAAGAGAATTCTGACAGCCAGTGGGTTGACCCAGGAGGAAATACCCACGTCGCACTCTTAGGATTTGAAGAGGAGTGTTAATTAGACTCTCCTTCATCCCTATATGCACTGCAACTCCAAATATTTCTGAAGTCCCTCAAGGGAGAGTGGCGACCTCCGCCAAGTGATGACATGGATTACTGGATAGACCTCCCCGCACTTGAATTAGCAGAATAAGCCAACCTAGGACTTTAAGCCTTATTAGATCAAGAAAGTGAACTCGATCTTATCATTGATTCTAAAGGATGGGAATGCCCTTGGGAATCTCCCTGCATTCTTCACCATTACCATCCGCGCTTCCGAGCATGCATGCTCATCCCAACGTATTACGAAGATCAGGAGAGAGAGCTCGCTCCTCCTGGGGATCCTTTAGGAGACCCCCTTTGGTCAGAAGAGCAATCGTATCACATCTTCGAGGATGATAGTTCAATCGATTATGATCTCCAGAGCCTCTTTGAGGAAGAGGAAATCAATGTGATAGAGGGAATCCAAACTATAATACCCCTATCACCCACGTCATTTATACAGAAGATCTCATTAGATGAGGACTCCAAAATTTTTTTTGCCAAATTCAGAACAAGTCCACATCTCTCGAAGGATTTCTCGAACGGCTCCAGCGGCCGTCTCGCTCCCTCAACTAGAGGAAGCATTTTTCCCAGTGCCTCTTGAGGCAACCAACCCTGTACCATATTTTTTATCAAAAATAAAAAAAATAGAAAAAAATAGAAAATCCTAAAAATTTGAAAACACAAAATCCAAAAAAAAAAAGAAAACCTCAAAAAAGAAAGGCAACCCTTCATCCCTCATCCATCATCCGATCAACAAGGAGACTTTTCTCCTGAGACTACTATCCTATCTTCTACACTAGGGCGTAAAGCATCCTGATTAAATAATAAGCCGGTGATCATACCAGACAAGATACTCTATGACTTTGAGAGAAAAATTAATAGCCTTGACCTTCACCTTACCAAAGATCTCTCGGTCATAAATTACACCGATGAAGGGTTACTTTTTACAAAATCGAATCTCCAGTGTAGTAATTTCATAGTATATGAGCTTACCGACGATGAGGAAGGAACACCAGTCGCAGAGGGGGTGTAAGACTTCCAACAGGTTATCAAGCGTTTCGACGAGCAAACTCAAGCTGTCGTGGAATCGACAAAAGAAATTAATTTTGGCACTGAAGAGAAACCCAAGAAATTGCTAATCAGCGCAACACTTAACTCTAAAGAACACCAACAAATTGTGCAAGTCCTGCAGGAACACCTTGACTCTTTCATATGGTCCTATGAAGATATGCCTGTTTTACAGCCCAGCTTGGTTGAACATCGGCTCGTCTTGGAATCCGACGCGAAACCCGTAAAGCAGAAACTTCGTAGGATGCATCCATAAGCAACCCTTCAAGTCAAAGAGGAAGTTGACAAGTTACACAAAGCCAAATTCATTCGTGTCATCCTCTACACTAAATGGGTTGCCAGCATAGTGCCTGTCGCTAAGAAGGATGGCAGAGTACGGGTTTGCATTAATTTTTGAAACCTCAACCAAGCATGCCCAAAAGACGACTTCCCACTCGCACACATTGACACTCTCGTTGACAACACTGCTGGACATGAGATGCTATCCTTCATGGATGGTTTCTCAGGATATAATCAAATCAAATAAGCCGAGTCTGACCAAGAGAAGACTTCTTTCACTACACCCTGGGGAACTTACTGTTACGTCGTCATGCCTTTTGGGCTCAGGAACGCAGGAGCTACGTATCAACACGCCATGATGGCCATTTTTCATAACATGATGCATAAATGTGTAAAAGTCTATGTCGATGATATATTAGTGAAGTCCCAAACATGGGCAGGACATGTCGAAGCACTCCGACTGGTACTACAAAGGGCTAAGAAATATCAACTGAAAATGAACTCAAAGAAATGTGTCTTCGGAGTCACTTTTGGAAAGTTACTCGGTTTTATAGTTACTAAGCGAGGTATTAAAGTCAACCCCGCTAAAGTTAGAGCCATCCTTGAGATGCCACCTCCCCGCGATATCAAAGAATTATGAGGCCTGATAGGAAGATTGCAATTCATTAGGAGATTCATCTCTCAGCATTCAGACAAATGCGATCCTTTCTACAAACTACTTAAAGGAGAAACTAAGTATAAATGAGATGACCAATGCCAGCAAACCTTCGACAATATTAAAAAGTACCCCCTTAACCCGCCAATACTATCACCCCAGTTCTTGGAAGACTCCTAATCCTTTACCTCTCAACAGATGACAAAGCAATGGGAGTAATTCAAGGACAATATGAAGAAGACGGTAAGAGAGAGAAGGCTATCTACTACCTTAGTAGGACGATGGTCGAATACGAACGAAAATACACTCTCATGGAGAAGACCTGCCTCACATTTGAATGGGCTTCAACCAAATTACGACACTACTTCAGAGCACATAAGATACTAGTACTAGCCCGAATGGACCTCTGAAGTACGTATTCGAAAAGCCCGTAACATCAAGGAAGATTGCTCGCTGGCATATGCTATTACAAGAATTTGATATTACTTACATCACGCAGAAATCTGTCAAGGGGCAAGCAATTGCCGATTACCTTCTGGGTCTCCCACTCCCGAATGATGAACCCACACACGCTGACTTCCCTGATGAAGACCTACTTACAATCCACAACGAGGAGCTCGATAAAACTTCGTGGACCATTTATTTTGGCGGCGCTCTAAATTACAAAGGAAAAGGCATCGGGATAGTCCTCCTGAGCCCGGAAGGGGTTGTCATACCTAAAGCTTTTCAATTAGACTTTTCTATCACTAATAACATTGCCAAATACGAAGCCTTCATAGCCGGACTAGCATTACAATTAGGCGTTAAACAGTTGAAAACAATCGGTGATTCTAAGCTAGTAATCTCACAAGTCATAGGGGAATGGAAAACTAAGGAAAGGAGACTAATGGCATATTTAGAAACTGCTCAATATCTAGTGAATAAATTTGAATGAATTTCTTTTACGCACATCCCTAGATTAGAAAATGAGCTTCCAAACTCCCTAGCTACACCTGCCTCGGTCATTCAGATACCCCCTGGACAAAGTACCAAGACCTTCATCATATAAAAATTAACAATACCTGCCCATGAGGTGGCATGGACCGTCAAGAGAGAATTACCGATTATTCCCACGAGCACGGCATCAAAGGAAGCAACCACTCCGGAATAGCACGACATGTCAAGAGCTGAAGTTGCTATGTTCATATTTGAAAGATAACCAACCGACGATGGGCAGCCATGGTATTTTGACATTTGGAACTTTCTCAAATATCAGCACATTCCTCCTTATGCTACAAAGATCGATCGAATGATTATAAGGAACCGATGCGCTAGATTCTGCATACTTGGCGAAACATTATACAAAGAAGCCTTCACCAAAGGAGTACTACTATGATGTGTTACAACCGCCGAAGGATAATACATCATCCGAGAAGCATAGGCCAGCGCCTGCGGTGTCCACGCCGGTAGACAGAGAATCGCCGAACAAATTGCATGACAAGGCTACTTATGGCTGACAATGATAAGAGATTGCCACCTCTACGTCCAATTCTACAAGCAATGCCAAGAACACAGCGCACTCATCAAAGCTCCATCAGCTGCATTAAATACTATGACCTCGCCAGGGCCGTTCTCGTAGTGGGCCTTCGATGTCATCAGACCTTGCACTGACACAGTTGGGAACACTCACAAGCACGCGTTTATACTTACAGCGACCGAATACTACACCAAATGGGCAGAAGTCGAATCTTACATCAGAATCACTGCTTCCACACTTGTATGGTTTATCGTTCGGAATATCATTACCAGGTTTGGGGTACCCAAGATGTTTGTCATCGACAATGGATCACAGTTCATCACAGAAAAGACGAAAAAGTTATGCAAGAAATTTGGCATTGATTTATGCCACTCCTCACCATTTTACCCTCAAGGAAATGGACAAGCAGAGGCCACAAACAAAATGCTGATTCAAATTCTGAAACATATAGTAGAAACAAGCAATGGAGCCGATTGGTCTGAACGACTACCTGAAGCACTCTGGGCCTATCGGACTTCTATTCGTACGGCCACAGGCTAAACTCCCTACCTCCTTATCTACGAGATGGAGGCCGTCTTACCATATGAGATATAAGTACCATCCTTACGGATTCAACTCGATGATGAGCTATCCTTAGATGAGAGGAGGATTGCCTTACTCATGCAGCTAGAGCAGCTCGATGAAACATGTCTAAGGGCAGCTGATCACACTCAGGTATATCAGAGGAGAGTGGCCAGGGCTTACGATAACAAAGTCCTTGAATGAACCTTCGATATTAGAGAATTAGTCTTGAAGAAAATCATGCCCTCTAAGCATGCCATCTGAAAGGAAAATTGAAACCAAACTGGGAGGGCCCTTGCATCATAACAGCCGCATACTCTAGAAATGCATACAAACTGGCGAACCAAGATGGGGAAGAACACCCCAGCCCTTGAAATGTCATGTACCTTAGAAAATACTACCCTTAGCCCTGTGATCATCACATCCCGTGGCTAACTACCTATAGTTATCACCCCTGCAGTTTTCACGACTCATTCATTAGTCGTACGCTTTCAATCCCCAGAATATCCATGAGACCTCCCATTTACCGCCCACCTTCTTATTCGGGCAATCTGACCAAAGGACTAGTGACCTACCTAATATCTCTCACAAGTATAAGTAACACCTGATCCTCATTCCTTCCCCCGCCATTGGAGGAGATGTTAGAGCAAAAAAAATGAAGATGCTAGGTTTAATCAAAACTCATTATTCTTTCAATAGCAGGATGCTTTCAAAATATATTTACCTATCAAAAGTTGAGTGAGAGCATTACAACGAATGAACAAGTCAATGAGCTCCGGGAAGCATAAGCAGGCCGTGAGGACATCCCTGGTAACTTCACCAAAAGTGTATAAGCAAGTTGCGAGGGCACCCCTAATGTCCCTATACTACTAGATGTCGTCGTAAGGTGGCGGGAGGAGGACAAACTCCTGTTATCCATAGAATATGAGATTTTGATGGTATCAAAACATGACGAAGAGCTCAATCATGACACTCCCCCGTTCCCCGAGGAGAGGGCTGTTACTCATCTCTTTCGCAGAGCATTAGTTACAAACTACTCCCCACATCATTGAGCCTTATCCTCTTTCTACTTCTTTTTATATTTTGGGCGATAATCTGGAAGCCTCACAGGACACTCCAAGGAATGAAACCGAAAATTGATGAATGATGACTGATGCAATCACCTACCATACCTACCATACACTCCTCATAATAACCATGGGATAGGATGACCACCACCCTAAGATAGACCCCGTATGCAACTGACCCAATCAAAGAGACCTCCCCCAATTTGATGACAGTATTGATGAATATTTCTTCAAAACTAACTCACCAAATACCCATGACTTTGCATAGACCCGCAGTGCTCATCTAAAGCCTAGAAGCTCCACTGCATCTACACGCTGGGGCATTTTTTTTAGATCGGAAGTAGAATCATATCGAAATCACCGACTCATCCATCGAAAGATAAAGAACGTCGAAGTTATTGTGTGAAGAAAGCTATCAAAGACATTATATTGTTGATGCTACCACGCTCCTACACTGGGGCATTTTATTTATTTTAGTTTTAGTTTTTTTACTTATTTTCTTGCTGCATTGGTTATTTGCTTTCCCTATTGCATTACTTTTCAAAAAAAAAAGAGAAAAAAAAAAAGAAAAAAAAAACATATATTTACCTGTGTTACTAGGCTCCGGTTTGAGATACTTATCCCCTTGACAAATAGCAAGGGGGGGAATAAAAATTACTAATAACATTACTTTTACATGAGCAGATACAAAGTGACCTTCAATCACCACCAGGCCAGCTCATAAAGCATCCAAGTCCCGATGATGATTGACGGCACCAGGAACAAAAGCAAAAGTAGACGCAAGAGGTAACTAAAAGAAACGCAGCTGATCAGGTACACCTAAACCCAATATCTCAATATATATGTATGTCAAATTTTCTTTCCTATGTTTTTTTTTTTTTTTTTTTCTTTACAATTGTCACCGAGGGCATCTCCCTATTGGGGAAATTTCAGGTGCTGATTATTATGAAGTAAAAGAAAGAAAATAAAATCAAAGTAAAACAGAGGATGGATTCAGCACATCTAAAATATCCTAGACCTGCAAGATACAGGGTCCTTTGTAGCAAGTTTTAATAAATAAGAGTTTATCCCACAGGGAGTAGTGATCTAAGCCTAGAAGGTGTATAGTAGACCTACAGATCTGATAATTCTAATAAGAAAGAGAGCTTTTCAGGTGTCACTAGATCTAATTCTACAAAACTGAAATAAAACTAAACTAAAATATGGAGGAAGATGGATGGTAAAATAAAATATAAAATGGGGAGAAATAGACAGCTTGGGCTTGGTTTTCATTGCAAAACAGATCAAGATCTGAGGGAGGATATGCAGCCATCCTTCATTTGGCTACAAGCACAAATGCAAGGTATAAGAATCTAATTTAGACCGGTGATTTGAATTGATCTTAAGGCTATGATCTGTTCACTTAAATGGTCACAGATCATCCAATAGATTTCCTCCATTCCGATGGTTTGGATTGATCTTAAGGCTATGATTTGTCCACTTAAATGGTCACAGATCATCCAATAGATTTCCTCCATTTCAATGGCTTCAATCAGAACAAGATAATCACTACAGATGTTGTGGATGCAAGGCCACAGGCACAGGTACCCACAGGCATATCAAACCCAGGGAAATCAGATGGTCATCAAGAGATCTACCGGAGATGTGGCAGGTTTGGCCCATCTACACAAGAGCCGATCGAGAGTCTAATCGGACCACAAGATCTATAGATTTAATTAAGCTTTAAAACCAACAATTTATTACTTTAAACATAACAACTTACAATAAACGTGTTCCCAGATCTATAGTCTGTGCATCGATCCACATTTCTTCATGTCGAAATTATAATTACAAACTAGATCTGAGCTGCTACCTAGATCTAATCCAACAGGCTGGGTTAGAGAGAGAAGGGGGAAGAGAAAAGGAAAAATAAAACCTAAAATTACACCTAAATGAGCTAAGGAGAACTTAGGCTATTCCTTTGTTCCTACTTTCCTTGCTGAAGAAAAACAGCAAAACAGATGGGTATTTATAGGTATGCAGTGATCTGTGTGCTTTGAGTTGTCGCCAATCAGAAGAGAGGATTTCAGTTTAAGCTTAATCCCTGTTTAAGAGTTTCAACCAATTAGAGAAGAGATAGGGATCTGATTTTATTTGTGCCAAGCTGAAGCTAACTTGCATTCCCTTCAAAATTAGCTCACACCCATGTGCAGAATTTCCTGTGCATTAGAGTTCCCAAATTTGCCCTTGCTTATCAAAAATACCCAGCTGCACCCCTCAAGTGATTGCATCTAAAATGCTGAAAACATACTTCAAATTAACATTCCATTGGCTGCCCCAAAATACCTCTGCTGCCATTATTTCCAAGCAGCCCGAAATGGGGCCCGCTGTTTTATTACCAAAGCAACTCTCCACTAGAATCCGATTTGATGAATTGCTGGGCCTTGAAAATATTCAATCACATGGCTGCAATTGCAACATCCTCAATTGCTGAAACTTCAATGGAATTTGACGGGCCCGAGCTGGATCAGCTTTGAACAAGTATCAACTGCAACATGATTATATCAGTTTACCAAATCATTTTTGCAGGTTTTTATAGCAGCAGGCTTCAGGTGTATCCCATGGAGTTTCTTGATGTTTTCGAGAGGATGGCTGTGGGAAGGGAGCTGCTGAGATGAAATGCTCGAGAGGTTTAAAGGGTGGTTGCAATTGCAATGTGTAACTCGACAGGATAGTGGTCGACAGGTTCATTTGGTAGGAGCTGCAAGTTGTCGATAGGATTGAAGTGCATATTTTTAAGCATTCGATAGGATTAGATCAATGGCTGCATTTCGATAGGATGAAACTTGCAATCCAAGGGACCCTCCGACAGGTTAGGGCTGGCTGCACTTAATCCCTCGACAAGATTAGATCAATGGCTGCCCAACTATTCGACATGATGAGCTGCTGTTCAACAAGTTTTGGTGAGGCTTTGAAGGCGATGGTCGACAGCTTTAAATGTGCACATCTGCTCGATGGGAATCTGCAAATGGAATTGAGAGCTTGCTGATCGAGAGGTATGCTGAAGCTTTTAGTAGGTGCAGTCGACAGGTTTCAAGGTGCAAAGGCCTGCATGTCAACAGCTTGGAGAAATAGCTAGTGCAGTTTGAGAGGCTGGGCACCTCCTTCAATGGTCGACAGGATCAGAAGCTTTGGGGTTCTCATCGACCAGTTGGATAGAATCTTGAACACACATCGAGAGGTTAGAGGAAGGCTGCAGGTTGGGCATCTCGACAGATTTAGATATCTAAGTGGTCAACAGGCTCTATGGTCTGGCTTATAGCTGGGGCTCAAGAGCATGATGGGTTGCAGGCATCTGTTCGTGAGGTTGCATGGGAGTTTGCTGAAATAAAGAAGTCGAGAGGATGGCTTTTGAATGGTCGATAGGTAAGTGGGGAGAGCTTGCTGATCGAGAGTTTTAGATCTGTAACTTTATTAAACTCTGCAGCTTTAATATTGGAGAAGATGAAATTGAGAATGTGGCTGCAGAAGTTGCAACTGCTGTTCGATACTTTGGTGAGTTGTATGAAAAAGTTGATAGGATTACTATTGTACTTGAAGAGTTCGATAGGATGAAAAGGTGGGGCTGTTGGAGAAACCGACAGGTTAGTGGATGGCTTGGTCCATTCAATAGGTTGGCAAACCCAGCTGCTAAACCAATCGATAGGTTCATTTCAGCATTTCGATAGGTTTGAGCTACTAGCTGTTGACACGTTTGGTGTTGAAGCTAACACGATTCGAGAGGTTCCATGGGCTGCTTCTACTTGCTGTTTGACAGGATCTGCTGGGAAGGAGTCGACTGGTGTGGGGCTGGTGCAATAGCTGCAAATGGTTGATGGGATTGATGGGAAGGGCTCTTGTTGCTGCTGCCAATACAACACTTCTCGATAGGATCTATTTTCAGTTCTTGCATCAATCGATAGGTCAAAATAACTAGCTGCTCGACAGGTTTAAGATGGGGATTTGAAGTGCACACATGCTGAAACCATTTTGCTCAATGTGCATGTTAAGACCTGAAAAGTACCACTTTTCACCCCTTAACTTAATCTCTGTTAGACCCTGAATCATTTAATAAATGTATTTTAAGTCTATCCCGTACGTAATAAGCAGCAACTGCAACTAAGCCCTAACCATGCCAAGAAGCCTACTGTTGCCCCAGAAGTTCCTCAGAAGAAATAAGGTTGAACTCAGACGGAGAGTTGGCTGTAGCATAGGCACAACAAAGCAGAAAAATATCAAGAAGAATGCCTCGCGCAGATGTCGTAGGGCTCAATTGAACCAGAAAGAATGCGTCGTGCAGATGTCGGAGGACTCAATTGGTCGCGGAGTCTTCGCGTCGTTCGCGCTCAGATGGATGTCAGCAGGGAGTAAAAAAGCATACTTCGCTTAGTTCTCGCAAGGTTCAGTCTTAAGCGCTCACGCAGTATCACGCAGCTCAAGAGATGAGTCTTCAACCTTCGCGCGATTCACTGAATAGAGAGAGCTCTAGGCATTCCAGCGCGCGGCTGTCGCGCAGTGGCTGCGGGACACATACTTTCAAGGAACTGCTTGCGCGATCTAAAAGCCCATGTACATTGTTTTCTTCCCGAGGATCGCCGCGGGAATCATCAAGGAACGAACTGCGCGCGCAATTCTCACGCCATTCAAATGGAAAGACCAATCCCGCGACGACCAGAGCATCCCCGTGCTGACCAAAGTACCAACCCCGTGACTGCAAGAGCCTCAAGTCAAAGTGACCCTACGACGCCAATTCTATCACGCGATAAGACCTGGAAAGCCTTTCTACCTAGCGAGGCTCAGGTTCTTAACTTCTCTCCACTTCTGCATGGGCAATCTGGGAACTTTCAGCAATTAGGGCACGCACTCTAATGCTCTAATCTCTGTGCACACGCCCCGTGGCATCCAAGGGACAAGAATGAACCGCAATTGCATTGATGAAATTAGGGTTTTCCTAACCCTAATTCACAGAGAGCTGACTACTATATAAGCCTAAGCCTAGCTTAGGTTTAAAGGATTTTGGAACTTGACTTCTGTACTCCTTCTTAAAATCGACAATAGAATTACAGTAGGCTAAGGTTAGGGATTAGGAGTTTTCTTTTTCCTTTTTCCTTCTCTCCATAGTCCAGCACTTACTGGCTATGCCTTTGTATGATTATTTGGTATCGTTTTAATGGAGCTTTGTAATAGGATCTATTGCATGTATGGGATTGGTGTTTTGTGAGTTGTTTTGTACAAGGCTGCTGTCTTGAGATCCTCCATTGCTAAGTTGTATTGTAAGCAATGGAGGATTGTCTTTAAGGTTTTACTTAGATCCAAGTGACCTGTGTGTCCAGGTTAGGCACATTACAGGCCTAGCCCCACCACAGGACCCACTAAATCTAGATCCCCATGGGAGCTTGAGCTGGTAGCCTTGTGAACATGGTGGCGGCAGCAATGTTCTTGTTTTATTTTAGACCTCTGTGAAGAGGATAGCCTCTGTGGATAGTCTGTGACCATTCAAGTGGACAAATTATAGCCCTAGGGTGAGGCCAATCCACAGATCTAAGACAGATTCTTCTTCTCTGCACTTGTGCTTATAGCCTTGTGAGAGATTGTGCAGAGACAGACTCTCCTGTATTTGTATAGACCCACTGTCAGATGGCAGATCTGATCTGACTGTAGAGATTGTAGGCTTGTGACTAGATCACTACTGTCTTTCTAAAGCAGTGAACAGCCAAGCTTAAAAGCTAGTACTCAAACTCTTGCTGGTTCTGTGTGTCCAGGCTAGTGCATGTTGTAGGCCTAGCCTCACACACAAAACTTTAGAGGTTGAGGTTCCTATGGATTCTTAAGCTTGTAGCCTGGATGAAGTAGTGCCTATAATGATAAACTTGTTCTGACTCATCTCTGGTTTGTGGTTCCCCTATTAGATAGTCTGTGAGCATTTAAGTGGACAAGTTATAGCCATAAGGGATTGGATCATGGCACAAGGGTGAGTTGGATCCTTTCTCCTCTTTGGTGATAATGTAGCCATTGGACAGGATTTCTATAGCAGCAGATCTGAGTTATAAGACCCATCAGATCTGTACCTAATAGCATACTTCTCACCCTTTTATGTTTATATTCTCACACTCCATCACTCTTCTCAACCCTTTCTGTAGTTTAGGCATTAAGTTACCTTAGGATTTAGATTAAGTGACCATAAATCTCCTTCCATTTAGGATTGTCAGATCTGTAGCTCGATCTGGAGGGCCTACTAAAGATAGCTTCCTTGGAGCTTTAGATCAACTTTCTCTGTGAGAAAAACTCTTACTTATCAAAACTTGCTACAACAGGCCCTATATCTTGCAGGACTGTGTATTTTTAGGCTTGCTGCTCTTCAATCCACCTCTGATTTTCACTAACCCAATTCTTATCACCATTTCTAATAAAGTAAGTAGTAAGCACTTAAAAATATCCTAACAAAGGTGATCCCTAGTGGAGGAGTGAAGTCTCCTGAGGGTTTTCAGTGGAGACACCCACAAACTTCACCATTAGAACAGTTAAGTATAGTGCAATTAATGACAACACAGATTTAAATATACAAAGCTTCATTCCACACCCATTCTTTAACACTTAGAGGAAACTGCAGCAGTGTTACAGGCCATTTAAAACTTAAAAGTTAACATGTGTTTGCATCACCGCCATTCATTTTATATTAGAAATTCAATGTGTACAATTCAGTACCCAGCTTGCCTTAAATTCAAAATTCAAGTTGGATACAACCCTAATGAAGTCAAAATTTAGACCCAATTCTCACTAGGGCTATCTCTCAACATTAATAATCTGAGGGTGTTCACATTCACAACAGCTCAAGAGCAGTTACATATCCCAAATGGGCCTGCAAGCATGAGCATAGGCAAAGCTTCTAATTTTTGATATCCTCATGAATTTTCACCATAGATTGGACAAATCTTCATCTCCACATGATAGCTCATTTTACTTTGGATCCACAAGGTCTTTCTGAATGGGTTGTAATGTGGCTTATGGGTGAGGGATGTAAAGAATCAAGGGGTAAAAAGGGAACCACAATTAAGAAATCAACAAGGTAGGGAGTGATTCATGACTTCACAACCTTCATTTCAGCAAAACTTCATCTTTCTTTTTATATTCCAGAATCAAAGTGGCCAGCTTCTCCTCTTCTTATTAATTTTCATATGATGTTCTTCTCTAGACTTCTCTTTCTTTTTCTCTTTTTATTTTTATTCATTCTTTTTATGATTTTTTTTTTATGATGAACTGCCACACAAATACCATTGATACACTGCTGTTTATAAGTTGCTTTTCTTCACCTTCCCCAGAATGTTGGACCATTCTCACTATCTTTAACTCCTTCTCCTTTACCTTCTGAATTCTCAGAGTGAGGGTGAGATTAAATCAGGTCATGAGGTTAAGGTGCAAGTATTCTGATGTTTGTTAAAGAAAAGTATGATTTTTAAGGCTCAACTAGTGTATGCACAAGAGCAGATTTTAACAGGTTGAATTTTCAGGCTCAAACTGTCCAAATGAAGACCTTGGATCATTTCCTTAGTATCATGAGTGTTGTCAATTAGTTTTGATTTGGAGTGCACAACTTCTAGTGAAAAAGTCTTGATTCAATCAGTCCTTAGAGCAGAAATAATGCCAAAAACACTCTTCAAAAGAAAATGATGGGCCCAAATCTCACTAGATATGGTCCTCAAATTGACCCATGGGGTGTAATTTCACCTGTTTCTCTCCTCTTAGGTTCACTGAGTACTAACTGAAAAAATCTTCTGATATTAGCTTCATGGTGGTGTCAAGATTTTTAACTTTTTCAATTTTGAAAAGTCTGTAAAAATATTTTAATTTTTTACAAGTTTCCTCATTGTATCAAGTTAAGTGGAAATTGACTTTATTCATCCCAGTTATACCACCATTACTGCATTAAAATTAACTATTCTATTGGCAGACCTATCCTGCCACACCCCCAAACTATGAGGAGCAGTGTCCTCACTGGTTCAAAGGCTAGACTGGATGTGCAGTAGATTGAATACAGAACAAAGAAACACAGAAGAAGACAGAGAAACGAAAATAATCAAAAATGCTAAACTGAACAGTATAGAATCAAAGGAAACATTCATTATAATAAAAAGAAAATAGTACAAAAAGATGTAAAAAGAATAGACAAAATGGGGGGGAAAGAGAGGGATCAAGGGGGAGTCGGTGGGGGAGGGTTTGAGGAAGATGGTGGGGGAGATGCAGGTGGTTCAATTTTTTTCTTCTTTTTTTCTCTCTTCTCCTTTTTCTTCTTCTCCTTTGCCAGGATCCGCTAGACTTCTTCATACTCATCCCATAGAAATTGTAACGGGTCCGACTCCTTAGGCGGTGGGGGGTCCAACCACAAGGGATAGAATTTGTTAGGGAACTCGTTGGGTTTTTCACTCGCCATGGTTGTGAGGAGGGCCGGACTGCTAGGTTTAGAAGAGGAAGGATGAGATGAAGGGGAGCTAATGTCCTATTTAAAAGACTTGGACAGTGGAAAATGAATTGGCGTAATAAAGTTTTATCCCTTTCCAAGCTCGGCAATAAATTGTTATTGTGTGGGGAATGAAGAATCGCACAATTGATTATGAGAAAAGAGAGCGTACAATAAATGAAGGTCTAAAGATAGGCTTGGTATTTAAGGGGATCCTGTGTATCGCGCAGCTGCACATTGAAAGGTGTGGAATTCTGGTTCTCGCGCATTTAGGACTCCGCGAGGAGCTCAAACAGGGCCCACGATTGTGAAAATGTGTCCATTTTAATCCCTTGATCGAGATCAACACTCGACCTCAGGGCCCCATATGTGCTGAGGCCTGTACTTGCATCCATTCAGTTTCATCTACATCTACCCTTCACATGGATTCCTATTGCAAATGAGCTTAGCCTCCCTAAATTCATCTCCCATGATAAAATTGAATAAAATGAAGACTAAAATAGAAAAAACTTAAACAAGCACACAGAACAGATCAATATACAAAAAAAAATGAAAAATTATATTAACTGGAAAAACATGTACAATTGTAATTACAAGGAGAAGATTGGAAGGGAACGAAAAGAAAAACCTACGTACAATCTAATCTAAGGGGAGGAAGAATCTGAATCAGAATCTGTAAACCAATCCCAACCCATCTTTTGAGCATGTTTCCTAAGGGCAACTTTGCCTTCTTTTTTTTGTGCTTGCTTCTTAGTTGAACTCTTTTTCTTCTTTGCTTTACTCTTAGCTGGAATCCTTTTTCTAGGCTGCCTAGGTTTCTTTGGTTGGGCTGGTGGTTTCTTGGCGGTAGGAGCTTTTGGGTGCCCTCACCCTCATCTTCCTTGTTTTGGGTTCAGGAGGGACCATAGGAGATTTGCCTATCTTCCTCAGTGGGGGCCACTGGGGACAGTTAAGACCTAAAAAGTACCACTTTTCACCCCTTAACTTAACCTTTGATTAGACCCTTAGCCATCTAATAAGTTCCTGATAAGTGTTTTATGTAGGTAATAATCAGCAGTGAAATAAGGCCAGGAATCCTGCTAAGGAGCCTGTTTTGGCACCAGAAGTCCCTCAGAAGGATGGACTCTGAATCCAGACCTGAAATGAGCCTCGCGCAGTCCAACTGAGCTTCCCAAGACTTTACAACAACTTCTTGCGCAATTGACTGACTGAAGAGCTTCAGAAGCACAAACTCGCGCAGCTCTCGCGAAGCTCAAGAGTAGAACACATCGTGCAGTCTCGCATAGTTCAAAGCAGACCTCTCTCAACCTCGCGTAGTTTACTCAGAACTGCTGAGGAGAGAGAGCTTCAAGAGACCCCTCGCGCAGCTGTCGCGCAGTAGCCGCGGGATGCAATTATTAGAAGAGAACTCCTCGCGCAGTTCTCGCGCCATTCTAGAAGAAAGCATCCTCATGAAGACAGAGCCATTCCCGCGAAGATCAATCAAGACATGAAACATCGCGCAGTTCAGAACTCATTAAAGCCTCATGAGGAAACTCGCGAAGTCCATTGAAGAGAAGTGCTCGCGAAGTTCTTGCGCTATTCAAATCTGTCCTCACGAAGATCAACCCAGTGAAAGTGTAGCTACCTCGCGACTGCGTGAACTCCAACCCCGCAACATCTGAGGCTTTGATGTCTTCTCAACCTCACGAAGCCCAATCTAGCGAGAGCGCAATTCTCTACAGTGCGACTGCCTGAAGAGCAAACCAAGGCAACCTCGCGACGGCTAAGGCTTCAATGTCAAACCATCCTCGCGAAGAGCAAGAGCTACCACGCGACAAGTCTGGGAGACAATGGCTACCTAGAGAAGCTCTGAACTTCAACTTCCATCTCTTCAGCAGAGGACCTTCTGGGAATTTCCAGCAATTAGGGCGCGCACTCCCATGCTTAAATCTCTGTGCACGTGCCCCGAGGCATCCAAGGATCACCATTAGGCTATATGACATCATTAAAATTAGGGTTTCCTAACCCTAATGCGCCGCCACACCACTGCTATATAAACCCATACTTAGCTTAGGTTTTGAGAGCCGGTTTTTAGAGAGAAAAATCCTGAAATAGCTGGGAACACATCTCATTTCTTGGCGACTTGATCTGAGATAGTTTTTCTTTTCTTTTGTAGCCGTAAGTAGTTTCTTTTTCTTTTTCCTTTTCTCCATAGTCCAGCACTTGCTGGCTATGTCTTTGTATGCATTTTGAACTAGATTAATGGAAGTTCTGTAATAGGATCTGTACTTTGTGGGATTTGTGTTTGAATGTGAGATGCTCTGTGCAAGGCTGCTGCCTTGTGATCCGCCATTGCCTTGGTTGTGATTCAAAGCAATGGAGGACTGATTCTAAGGGCCACTCAGATCCAAGTGACCTGTGTGTCTGGGCTATCATGGTCTTATACAGCCTTAGCCCCACCACAGGACCCACTAGATCTGAAATCCCCATGGGAGCTTGAGCTGGTAGCCTTGTGACCATGGTGGTGGCAGCGATATTCTTGTTTTGTCTTGGGCTCCGTAAGAAGGATAGCCTCTGGGATAGTCTGTGACCATTCAAGTGGACAGGTTATAGCCTTAGGGTGATTCTAATCCATCGATCCAAGATGGATCCTTCTTCTTTGCACCTGAGCTTGTATGAGCCTGGTGAGGGATTGTACAGAGGCAGACTCCCCTATGTTTGTGTAGATCCGCTATCAGATGTTAGATTTGATCTGGTTATAGAGATTGTAGGCTTGTGACTGGACCATTGTAGCCTCACTCAAGCAATGGATAGTTAGATCGAAGGTTGTACTCAATCTCTTATTGGTTCTCTGTGTTTGGGCTATCATGGTCCTATACAGCCTTAGCCCCACACATAGAGCTTTAGAGGTTGAGGTTCCCTATTGATTCTTGAGCTGGTAGCCTGGATGAAATAGTGCCTACAATGATTAACTTGTTTTGACCCATCCCTGGATTGTGGTTCCCCTATGGGATAGTCTGTGACCATTTGAGTGGATAGGTTATAACCTTAAGGGATTGAATCATGGCAGAAGTGATGGGTTGGATCCTTTTTTCTCAGTGGTGATAATGTAGCCATTGGACAGGATTTCTATAACATCAGATCTGAATTTGAGTTACAAAACTCCTCTGATCTAGGCTCAATAACATACTTCTCACCCTTTTATATTTATTTTCCACACTCCATCCATCTCTCAACCGTTTCTGTAGTTTAGACATTAGGTTACCTTAGAATACTTAGAATACGTGACCTTAAACTCTCCTCCTTTTAGGACTGCCAGATCTGTAGTCAGATCTGGAGGGACTACTAGAGGTGGCTCCCTTGGAGCTGTAGATCACCTTTCCCTGTGGGACAAACTCTTACTTATTAAAACTTGCTACAATGGACCCTGTATCTTACAGGTCTAGGACTTCTTAGTTGTGCTGATTTCATCCCCTGTTTTACTCTTTCTTTGATTTTAAATTCCTTTATCACCAACCAATAAAGAAAGCACACTCTGAGTGCTCCAACAAGTTTTTGGCGCCGTTACCGGGGAGAGATGATCTATTAGTAGACCCTTAGTTTTTGTATTCTTAGTATTCTTTACAAATGTGAATAATTGATACTGCTGATATAATTTTGAACCTTTCTTGCAGATCTAGACAGCAGCAGTGAAGGACAGTTGGACTGCAATTGGAGCTTAGCTACCTCTGTTTGCAAACTCTCTAACTTTTAAAACTCTGTCTATGTTTCTTAAAAATTATCTAGCAATATCTAGGATAGTTGTAAATGTATTCTTTGAATAGCTGTAAATTAGTTAGATAAATTTGTTAATTGTAAAGTTATTCTTTTGCAATGTGCTTGCAAGAAGCTCTCCTTGCTGTTGGTGTGCTTGTATGCTAGGGAGGAGATCTCTCAGCCCTACTTTAGAGCCTCTTAACCCTGAGTTTGAAAGGGGAAGGAAACTTAGAAGAGACAGGCACACCACAGGAGAGCCCCCAAGTGAATCTGTGACAGCAATTATGGGTGAAGAACAACCCAGAACTCTCAAGGAGTTGAATGATCCGGATGACTATAACTCCCCTTTTAGCATTCAATTCCTTGATGTTCAGGGGAATTATGAAATAAAAACTTCAATCATCCAGATGCTGCCCTCTTTCCATGGGCTCAGCAAGGAGGACCCGTACAAGCATATTAACCAGTTCTTGGCCTTGTGCACCACTTTTAATATCACTGGTTTGGGACCTGAGGCTACTAGGCTCAGACTCTTTCCCTTCTCTCTGAAGGATAGGGCCAGTACCTGGTTGACCACTCTTCCCAACAATAGCATTGCTTCATGGAAAGACCTGCAGACCAAGTTCCTGACCAAGTTCTTCCCTAAGACCAAAACTAGCCAGTTGAGGAAGGAGATTCTTGCTTTTGCTCAATCCCCAACTAAGGATTTTAACCAAGCCTGGGATAGGTTTTAAAGAAATGCTCAAACAATGCCCCCACCACAAGATCCCAGAGTGGCAGCTTGTACAAAGCTTCTACAATGAGATTGATGAGAAAAATAGAGATATGGTCGATGTCTCTTATGGTAGATCCTACATGCACAAGACTGCTGAGGAGGTATGGGAATTGTTTGAGGTGATCAGTGAGAATGCTTTTCAAAAGCCATCCCTGGCAAGAACTAGTCAGGAATCTGAGTCAAAGGTGGGGCCTGCTGCTGGATCAAGAGGAAAAGTTTATGAGGTGTCTGGGAACAATGACCTGCAGCTGCAGATGGAAACCCTCTCTATGAAGTTTGACAAATTACTGACTGTGATGCAACCTAGAAGGGCTGCTCATGTGGCGGAGGCATGTCTGATATGCCAGTCCCCACAGCACACAGTGGAGGAATGTCCATCTGCAGGGTAATTTCCTGAATTGGTTTTGGGACATGCTGCTGCTGCTCAGTCTTATGGCCAGCAACAATCTGGGGGCTACAATAGACAGCCATATGGATACCAGCACCAAAATGTTGGTTACCAATGGAGAGACCACCCAAATCTGAGGTGGAGGCAAGACAACTACATGCAGCCCCAGCAAATGTTAGCCTTACCACAAATGCCACAACAACAATTCAATCAAGGGAATGCCCCTAGGTCTAACTTTCAGCACCATCAGCAGCCCCATCAGCAACAAAATCAATTGGTCGTACCCCCATCTCAACCCATAAATACTTCTTTCGAGGACCAGGTCTTGACCTCACTGCAAAACCTGAGTTCCTTGGCTCAGACTGTGAATTCTCATGGTCAGAGCATCAAGAAGATGGAAGAACAGATTGGCCAACTAGCGAATACCTTAGCCAAAAGAGAAGAGGGAAGGTTGCCCAGTCAACCAGTGGTAAATCCCAAGGGCCAATTTTTGATTGGTGAAGGATCCTCAAACCTTAAAGGGGATCTTTCATTGAATTGATGTTAAGAACTGTGTACCTTTGTATGATATGTATTTTACAGTTTAGAGGAATTTGTAGTGATCTTGTTGGAGTCTGAGTTTAGTGCTTTATGCCTACTTTTATTCCTGTTCCCCTTGTTTGCTAATTTCAAGTGATTATATGATGATGGTATTATTTGAATGCTTTTCATGATGTGTGAATTTAATGCTTTGAGAGTATGGGAAATCTTGAATGTTTTATAATGCTTATGGGTGTCCCTAGAAGAGAGCCTGTGAGAGAATCCACCCACAAAATAAAGGTCAAAAGGCTGAGTAGTGGGTGTGTAAATTCTGACTCTGTTAAGCCATCGCGGGGTTCTGAAAATTTGGTTTGGTTTCCTCTCGCACAGTTCATAAAGAATTACTTTGCTTTGCTGTCGCGAGTTTCAGATATAGCTGGGTGGGCTGCCTCGCGCAGTTTAAATGAACATCCAATCTCGCGACCCATTCATGCCCATCCAGCGAGCAGATATTTTCAAAGCGCGCCGAGCCTCGCGATATTTAAATTCCCACCCCGCGCTGCTTTTCTTTACTGCTTTCTCTTTCCTCTCCTGCCAGCGAAACCCTAGCTCCCACTCCTCTCAATCTCTCTCCTCCAGCATCCTGTCTACAGTTCATTGCTCACTTTGAAATTCTGGATTTTTATTCTTAAAGCTTTCATCAACAGTTGCCCCCTGCTAGGAGCTCTTGCGGTCTACCGTGCATCAAATTGAACAGAACCCTAACTTTTAGGGTAAGACTCAGCTCTTAATCTTTTCTTTCAAAATTTCAACTGCACACTCACCAAGGAGAATCTTGATGGCTCCTAAAAGTGCACCTGTGAAGAGAGCCAGGGACCAGGCCATCGTGGAGCCTGCCCCTAAGAAAGCCAAGTCCTCTACGGCACAACAAAAAGGGAAGGAGGTGGTTCCTGAGGTGGCTAAACAAACACCTGATTACTCTACACCCTCTGAGCTCCTCATTTCCATTCTCTTAGACCCTGAAGCCATTTTTGATATATCTTTCTTTGAAACTGAGCTGTTGTCAGCACCTGCCATTGAGTTCTTGTGCAAGGCTGGTTTGATCCCCTTGATGAAAATGATTCCTGCACTAGCCTACCTTAGGTTAGTGCAACTCTTTTACCAGCACCTTAGGGTTAGACTAGACACACATGGGCAGCCAGGCCTCCTTGTGTTAGTTAACAATTTTGAGATGCTACTCAGCCCAGCGTTGATTGCTGAAGTCATGGGCATCCCTGCCATTTTTTATCCCAACTGTGGTTATGGTTCCCTTGTGAGTGCACCCATTGACACCATTGCACAGGCCCTTACCAGAGGTTTGAAGGCCACAGGGGACTCCATCAGAAGAAGAGATCTGGATCCCAAATTGTTGTTCATTGATCAAGTGCTGAGGAAGAATATTTATTGCTCCGGCCATCAGCAAGAGAGGAGGACACCAATTGCTGATGCTCTCTATTCCTTCTCTCTGGGCCATAGATTTAATGCTGCATGGTTGATTTTTGAGGCCATGAAGGATATGATGGTGAAGCTCGGGCTGCAAAAAAAGATCCACACTCTCCCCTATGGAAGACTCATCACCAAATTACTTCTGAGGGGAGGGTACAAGATACCAGTGGGGGAGTTATCGCTGACCTCACTCCCACCACTTTTTCCAAAAGACAATGGGGGATCAGCAGAAGTCTGATGGATCCCCAGAAGAAGAAGAAGAAGGCTGAAGCTCAGGTTGTTTCTGAGCAGGGAGAGGGAACTGCTGTGGCAAAGGCCACCCCTGCTCCCAAAAAGAAGGCTAAAGCCCCTGCTCCAAAGAAGGTGGTGTGAGCTTATGTTACCTCTGCTTCTGCAGCAATACCTCCATCCACCATACTGGCCTCTCCATTAGTTTCTTTGCCTATTCCATCTCTCCCTTTCCCTCTCTTATCTCCCTTTCCCATTCCACCTCCCACTGTGATTCGTTCCTAGGTGGAAAGTGTTGAACCCCATGACAACACTCCCCCTTCACCCACCTTACCTCAATACACAGCCCCAATATCTCCAACATCATCTGACCTAAACCCTGACAGCCCTCCCTTGATCACATACCTTAAAAGGAAAACCTCTCACACAACAGCTACCATATCTTTACCTACCCCACCCACCCCTATCACTCCCACAGACACACCACATATTGACCAACACTTAGTCCAACCTCTCTCAACTACATCTCCAGTCCACGATCTTGACTTTAACCTAGCCACCACTTCAGGGTATCAAGCTTTCATGACTACCCTGCTTGACACCCTACCATCCCATGATATCCCCCTCCCAGATTCCCCACTCCCTTCCCCACATCACTCACCAGACCTTCCATCTTCTCCCCCTACAACTTTCCATCATGCCCCCACTTCCCCTTTCCAACCTGTTCCCTCCTATCCTCATACTCCACCCCAACCAACCTCAGATACCCTTACCCATATCCTTTCCTTAATACATGACATCCAAACCCAGCTATCCACCACAACACAAACCTAAGACCTAATGCAATCTGACATCACCAATATTAAATCCACCCTTCAAACATTGACCAACCCACCCATCTCTACACAACCTCCTACCACCCCACTCATCCAACCCCCTTCCACCTCTGACTCCACAGTGCAACCAGACCTCACCCCAATTGACTTACCTACACCCTTCACCCTCCAAGACACCATACCCCACCACTCCTTCCCCACTCTACCTATCCTTCCCCCACTAATATTACCTCCACCACAATTTACCAACACTTCTACCCAAACAGACCCCATTCCTTTCCCATCCACCTTTCCCATTCAACCCCACACATTTGTAACCCCACCACTTCCATTTTGACCCTTCACCATTCCATTTTTTCTTTACCCAGAACCATCCACCTCCACTGACCATCCTTCATTTACTTTTCCACCCATGCCTTCCATTCCACCCCTTATCCTACCCCCTCCTCAATTTACTGACCATTCAACACAGACTGCCCCAGCCCTTTCCACCCCTCCTCTTGACTTCATCACTACAGCCCCCACTTTACCCCCCTAGGATCAATCACCTTCTACTTCTTCCACTCCATTTCTACCAATCTTACCCAGACACTCCTATTACACCCCTCCCTACTTCACCCTCCTCCATGCCATGAGGGACAATGCCTATATCAAAAGGGATGTCCTGAGGGGCATGACCCAACTTCGACAAGCCATCAAATACCCCTTGCTGCAAAAAATGAGTGACTTGAAGCTTGCTCACAGGCAGAAG
This sequence comes from Chloranthus sessilifolius, assembly GCA_021018995.1. Taxonomy (NCBI): domain Eukaryota; kingdom Viridiplantae; phylum Streptophyta; class Magnoliopsida; order Chloranthales; family Chloranthaceae; genus Chloranthus; species Chloranthus sessilifolius. Next base: position 25,592,952 of record CM037595.1, read on the forward strand.
CTGCGAGATGTTTCCAAGGGGTGGGAGTCAATTTTGGAGACCCTCACTACAGCGAAGGCTGCGGCTACTTATTACCAACTGAGTGCAGAGATGGAGAAGGGCAATGCCGAGCTGGCGCAGAAGAGAGCCCGGATATTCGAAAAGAGACTCCACAATGCCGAGGAGATCCACCGGCTCACTAAGGGGCTTTCTGATGCCAACCTCCTTTATGCTGAAAAGCAGATAGAAATTTTGCAAAAGAGGGTGGCATCGCTGTCCGGCCAACCACTTGAGTCCACCCCTCTCGCCACTGCATCCCCTGAGCCCTCATCCTCTTCCACACAACCAGGCCCATCTTCTTCCACTCCCCCTACCCCTCCACCTCCACAAACTGTTCCCCCACCTCCTGCAGCCCCAACTCCAGTACCTCCTCCTGCTCCTACTCAAGTCCCTACTCCAGCTCCTGCTCCTGTCTTAGTGCCTCCCCCTGTTCCCTCTCCTGCCCCCCAAAAAAAATGGACTCCTTCGAAGAAACCTCTCACTTCCAAACGAGCCACTACAGCCCAAAAAGGAAAAAGGCCAACCCCCCCATCCCCACCTCCAAAGGTCACTAGAGCTTCTGCTCAGGATGATCCCCATGGTCGCCTACTTTCCAAAGAGGAACGCAGACAGGCTGCTGCTTCCCTTGGATTGAATCCCACTGAGCTTTTTCCTTCTGACTCAGACTCTGATTCTGCACCACCTCTGGATTCCAGTGCCAAGATTCCTGCTGCTGCTCCTTCATCAAGCCCTGCTGAACAAACTTATCCTCAGCGAAGGAAGGATGCTGCCAAGAGGACTACTCCCCCAACTGCCTCTTTGAAAATTGAAAAAGACAAATCTGCCAAGTCTGAGGAGACACCACCAATAAGCCAGCCAGTGAAAGGGAAGAGCCCTGCCATTCCTGCAGCTAAAGAACAAGAACAATCTTCTGTGACTCCCCCTAAGCTTGCTAAAGGTACAAGCCCTCCCCTGCCTCTGGTGAAAGCAAAAGATAAACCCCCTGTTGTCCCTCCTGAGCCAGCACAAGCCCAATCCCCTCGTATTCCCCCTCCGACTCAGCAAGGACAAGCCTCCAAAGGGACGAGCTCCAAAGGTAAGGGCCCCAAAGGCAAATCTCCCACCAAACCTCCTGAGCCACCCATAGATAAATCTGCCGCGATCTCTCCTGAACCAAAGACCAGAAAAATAAGGGTCAGGGCTCCATCCATTCCCAAAACTGCGGCCCAGAGAAAGGAAGAGAGGGAACGGAGGAAAAAAGAGGAAGAGGCTTACCTTCAAGAGCATGCTAAGAGGATGGGTTGGACAAGTTTTGATCCAGACTCTGATTAGATTATACCTAAGATTTTTTCTATTTTTGCACTCTTTTGTTTCTGTTTTCTTCTAGTTTGTACATTTCTCATTTTTAATAGATTTTCCTCTTTTGTCATTACTATTTTGCTTTGTCTGTTGTGTGTTTTGGTCCATGTTATGTTCTCCTCTCTTTACCCTTAATAAATCTGCTGCACAGACACCTTTGAATCAGTGAGGACACTGCTCCTCATAGGTTTGGGGGTGTGGCAGGCAGACCCTGCCCATGGAATAGTGAACCTAAGTGCAGCAGAGTCATCTGAGTAATATGGAAATGGACCTCTGTTCACTTAAGAATCATGATAAATATGACAAATAAGAAATTTAAAATTTCTGCAAACTTTAGACATTATAAACTTTTAAATATTTCACATTTCCATGATGATATCACCAAGGAAACTCACTTGTATTAGCACTTAGTGAATCATTAGAGAGAGAAAAAGGTGAGGACATACTTAAAAGTTCAAAGGAAGACCATAACTAGTGAGAATTGGGCCTATAAAATTTTTTCTATTCTTTGAGGAGTGACTAAGGCAATTTCTTCTAGTCCTAAGGATTGGCTGAGTCACTGTGCTCACTAGAAGTTAGGCAACTCCAAGTTGAAACAACTGACAGCACTCATGAGACTTAGGAAAGGATCAAGGCCTTCTCTTGGACAGTTTGAGCCTAATAAGACCAACCCTTAAGCAACTGCCCTTGTCCATACCCCCTTTGAGCTTTAAATCCTACATTTCTTCAATATGCACCCAAGTACTTGTACCTGAACCTATGAACCTGATTCAGCCTACCCTCACTCTGAGAATTTAGAAGGTAAAAGAGAAAAAGTTGAAGATGGACTAGTTGTGGTCAACATTAGGTGAATGGAGAAGAAATACCTCAAATCTGGTAGTATGGTAACTGAGAACATGGTGGCATTTCAGAAAAGCAACAACAAAAATAAAAAGAAGAAAATTCCATCAAAAAGAAATAAAAATAATAATGAAGAGGAGTCAAGAGAAACTTTCTTTTGGAAAATCAAAATCAAGAAGAGAAACTGATCACTTCAAATCTGAAAATCTCAAAGAAGAAGAAAGGAGCTGAAATCAAGAAGGTGAAGTCATGAATCACCTCTTTCACCTATTGATGTCTCAATTTTGAACCCCTTTTCAACTTTCCATTCTTTTTAAAACCCACTCCATAAGCCACATTACAACCCAGTTAAAAGTCCTTGTGATCCAAAGTTGAGTGAGCTATCATGTGGAGATAAAGAGTGACCCAATCTTTGGTGAGGATCTGCCAATGATGTCAGCACTTAAGAACTCTGCCTATGCTCATGCTTACAGACCCATTTGGGGGGTGTAACTGCTCTTGAGCCTGAGAGAAAATGAACCCCTCAACAAAACCCTTGTGAGAGTATGCCCTGCAAAGTTTTTGGGTCTGAACTTGAATGCATTATGTATGACCTTAACCTAATTTTTGATCTAAGGAGGGACTCAGTGCTGGCACACACTGTGCAGTTTTCTGTGATTGTAAACTAATTAGAAATGTTGTGCAATCATAAAAAGTTTATGCTATTTAAGTTACTGTGCAACCAATGAATTAAATTTCTTTTATAATTAATGATGCAAGAGTAAACTAAGTCTGCCCCTTGATTGCTCATTGGATGATATTGCACTTTTGTTAACTGTTTCATTAAAGAAGTTTGTGGGTGTCTTCACTGAAAACCCTCAGGAGACTTCACTCCTCCACTAGGGATCACCTAGGGGTTTAAAAGGCTTGGTACATATGCTAAATGTATCCGTGCTCCCTACGAAAGTGGTATTTAATTTTTATATTAGGTTTAATGTAGCTTTGCTAAGGGACTAGCAAAGATTAGGTTTGGGGGTGTGTTAAGACCTGAAAAGTACCACTTTTCACCCCTTAACTTAACCTTTGATTAGACCCATAGCAACCTAATAAGTCCTTGTTAAGTGTTTTGTGTAGGTAGTACCCAGCAGTGAAATAAGGCCAGGAATCCTGCTAAGGAGTCTATTTTGGCACCAGAAGTCCCTCAAAAGGATGGATTCTGAATCCAGACCTGAAATGAGCCTTGCGCAGTCCAACTGAGCTTCCCAAGACTTTACAACAACTCCTCGCGCAGTTGACTGACTGAAGAGCTTCAGAAGCATAAACTCACACAGATCTCACGAAGCTCAAGAGTAGAACACATCATGCAGTCTCGTGCAATTCAAAGCAGACCTCTCTCAACCTCGCGCAGTTCACTCAGAACAGCTGAGGAGAGAGAGCTTCAGGAGACCCCTCGCGCAGCTATCACGCAGTAGCTGCGGGATGCAATTATCAGAAGAGAACTCCTCGTGCAGTTCTCATGCCATTCAAGAAGAAAGCATCCTCGTGAAGACGGAGCCATCCCCACGAAGATCAATCAAGACATGAAACCTCGCACAGTTCAGAACTCATTAAAGCCTCGCAAGGAAACTCACGAAGTCCATTGAAGAGAAGTGCTCGCGAAGTTCTCGCGCTATTCAAATCTGTCCTCGTGAAGATCAACCCAACAAACGCGCAGCTACCTCGCGACTGCGTGAACTCCAACCCCACGACATCTGAGGCTTTGATGTCTACTCAACCTCGCGAAGCCCAATCCAGCGAGAGCACAATTCTCTACCGCGTAACTACCTGAAGAGCAAACCAAGGCAACCTCGTGATGGCTGAAGCTTCAATGTCAAACCATCCTCACGAAGAGCAAGAGCTACCACGCGACAAATCTGGGAGACAATGGCTACCTAGCGAAGCTCTAAACTTCAACTTCCATCTCTTCAGCAGAGGACCTTTTGGGAATTTCCAGCGATTAGGGTGCGCACTCCCATGCTTAAATCTCTGTGCACGCACCCCGAGGCATCCAAGGATCACCATTAGGCCACGTGGCATCATTAAAATTAAGGTTTCCTAACACTAATGTGCCGCCACACCACTGCTATATAAACCCATACTTAGCTTAGGTTTTGAGAGCCAGTTTTTAGAGAGAAAAATCCTGGAATAGCTGGGAACACATCTCATTTCTTGGCGACTTGATCTGAGATAGTTTTTCTTTTCTTTTGTAGCCGTAAGTAGCTAGTTTATTTTTCTTTTTCCTTCTCTCCATAGTCCAGCACTTGCTGGCTATGTCTTTGTATGCATTTTGAACTAGATTAATGGAAGTTCTGTAATAGAATCTGTACTTTATGGGATTTGTGTTTGAATGTGAGATGCTCTGTGCAAGGCTGCTGCCTTGTGATCTGCCATTGCCTTGGCTGTGATTCAAAGCAATGGAGGACTGATTCTAAGGGCCACTCAGATCCAAGTGACCTGTGTGTCTAGGCTATCATGGTCCTATACAGCCTTAGCCCCACCACAGGACCCACTAGATCTGAAATCCCCATGGGAGCTTGAGCTGGTAGCCTTGTGGCCACGGTGGTGGAGGCGATATTCTTGTTTTATCTTGGGCTCCGTGAGGAGGATAGCCTCTGGGATAGTCTGTGACCATTCAAGTGGACAGGTTATAGCCTTAGGGTGATTCTAATCCACCGATCCAAGATGGATCCTTCTTCTTTGCACCTGAACTTGTATGAGCCTGGTGAGGTATTGTACAGAGGCAGACTCTCCTATGTTTGTATAGATCCGCTATCAGATGTTAGATCTGATCTGATTATAGAGATTGTACGCTTATGACTGGACCATTGTAGCCTCACTCAAGCAATGGACAGCTAGATCGAAGGTTGTACTCAATCTCTTGTTGGTTCTGTGTCTGGGCTATCATGGTCTTATACAGCCTTAGCCCCACACATAGAGCTTTAGAGGTTGAGGTTCCCTATGGATTCTTGAGCTGATAGCCTGGATGAAATAGTACCTACAATGATTAACTTGTTTTGACCCATCCCTGGATTGTGGTTCCCCTATGGGATAGTCTGTGACCATTTGAGTAGACAGGTTATAACCTTAAGGGATTGAATCATGGCAGAAGTGATGGGTTGGATCGTTTCTCCTCAGTGGTGATAATGTAGTCATTGGACAGGATTTCTATAACATCAGATCTGAATCTGAGTTACAAAACTCCTCTGATCTAGGCTCAATAACATACTTCTCACCCTTTTATATTTATTTTCCACACTCCATCCATCCTCTCAACCCTTTTTATAGTTTAGACATTAGGTTACCTTAGAATACTTAGAATAAGTGACCTTAAACTCCCCTCCTTTTAAGACTGCCAGATATGTAGTCAGATCTGAAGGGACTACTAGAGGTGTCTCCCTTGGAGCTATAGATCACCTTTCTCTGTGGGACAAACTCTTACTTATCAAAACTTGCTACGATGGACTCTATATCTTGCAGGTCTAGGACTTCTCAGTTGTGCTGATTTCATCCCCTGTTTTACTCTTTCTTTGATTTTAAATTCCTTTTATCACCAACCAATAAAGAAAGCACACTCTGAGTGCTCCAATAGGGACTTCCCTTTTGCTTTGGGTTCAGGCTGGCCAGGGGATTTTGCCTCCTCAAACTGGGCAACTGGCTCTTTGCCAATTTTTATAGAGGCTGCTGTGTAAGCAGTCCTCTTAGCAGTGACTTTCCTCTGTTTAGGATAAGTTTGCTCTTTTGGAGGTGCAGCAGAGGCCTTGGTAGGTGGAGGCTGTTCTGTAAGAGGTGATGAAGGAGGGGCAGCAGGGGCCTTCCCTTTCTCTTGCTGGATCTTTGGTTATGCCTCCTCAGACTAGGCCGCTGGGTCTGGCATGCGAACAGAGAGTGGGGTGGGCTGCTGAGGAGCATTTCTAGCAGTAGCCAATGCAACTTCCAATGAGACTATCTAGATTTTGTGTTTGAGGAGGTCAGTTTCATGGATTTCCTTTTGGAGTCTGAAGATCTCTTGGGCATTGTTGAGCCTCTTTTCAAATATTCTGGCCTTCATCTTCTCTGCAGTTGTGTTAGCTTTCTCCAGCTCCAAATTCAACATATTATAAGCAGCAGTAGATTAAGCCTTCTGATAGGCTTCCAAGATATTAGTCCCCCCCAAGGAGATGCCCAGTAGTTGCTTTCAGTGGGCTTCCTTTATTTCATCAATCTGTTGTAGTAGGGGGGTCTCAATTGACTGCCTAAGTTAGGCCATGCCCCTCAGGACATCCTTCCTAAGATATGGATTGTCCCTCATGGCATGGAGGATGGTGAGGTAGGGAGGGATGTAAAAAAAAATGTTTGGGTGCAATAGGCAGAGAGGAAGTGGAGGGGGCATACTGTGATTGGTCCTGGGTGGGGCTAGGGGGGTGGACAGTGGGTAAGTCTAGTTGTGGGGGTAGGGGGACAGGTTCTGGGTCTGTTTGGGTTTGTTTATCAGTGAATGTTGGAGGGGGTAGGATAAGAGGTGGGATGGAGGGTATAGGGGGGAAAGAGAATGAAGTAGGCTCCTTAGGGGTAGGTGGTGGTGTTGGAGGAAAAAGGAGAATGGTGAAAGGGATGAAAGGGAATGGTGGGGTTGTGGGGATTAAAGGGATTGTTGGTGGTGGGGGGGGGGGTTGGGAGTCAGGGCTGAATTCAGTTTGGGTCTGTTTGTCAGTGAAAAGGAGAGGGGGTTGTAGTGGATTGTTGAGGGATGGGTGGGTTGGTTAATGTCTGTAAGGTGGATTGGATGGATGTGAGCTCAGTCCACATCTGGCCCTGGGTGTGTGTAGTGGTGGATAATTAGGATTGGATGTCTTGGATGAGGGAGAGGATGAGGGTTAGTGTGTCTGGGCTGGGAGGTTGAGTTTGTGTAGAAATGGGCACTGATTGAAAAGGTGAGGAAGGGGCATGATGGAAAGTGGAGGGAGCGGGAGAGTGGGGTTCTGGTGAGTGCTGTTGTGAGGTAATTGGGGAGTCCGGGAGGGGGGTGTATTGGCCGGGCATGGTGTCAAGGAAACTAGCCATAAAGGCTTGGAATCCTATGGTTGTGTTAAGGTTTAAGTTAATGTCTGTAATGGGGGATGTAGTAGGCATGGCTGGGGTGGTGTCTTGGTCACTGTGAGGTGTGTCAGTGGGGATAAAAGGGAATGTGGGTGGTGTCTGAGATATGGTGGGGGTTGTCTCAGTGGTTTTCCATTTCTTGTAGGAAATGAGTGGAGGGCTGTCAGGTTTATGTAAAGCTGATGGGGGTATTAGGGCTGTGTACTGAGGTAGGGTAGGGGATGGGGAGGGGCTAACATGGCAGGTGGTGTCCTCCCAGGTACCAATCACAGGTGAAGGGGGAGTGGGCATAGATGATGAGGACAGAGGAGGGTGAGAGAGAGATGGAATAGGTGTAGTGGATGCTGGAGTGGCTGAGGTGGCTGCTGCAGCAGTGGTGGTCATGACAGGCTCTGGAAGCCCCTCTTTGGTAGCAGGGGTAGACCTTGGGACAGCTTTCTCAGCAGCTTGCTTGGGAGGGACCTGAGCCTTAGCTTTCTTCTTCTTCTGGGCCTCCATCAGGCTCCTGCTGATTCCCTATTGCCTCTTGGCAAAAGTTCTAGGGGCCAGGGTTATAGTCCCCTCTGTTTTAGCTATCTTGTACCCCCCTTTCAAAAGTAGCTTGGTAATGATTCTGGCATAAGGGAGTGTGTGAGGCTTCTTGTTCTGCCCTATCTTGTCCACTAGGTCATTCATTGCCTAAAAGAAGAGCCAGGCTGCATGGAAGCCATGGCCTAGAGAGAAAGAATAAACAGCATCTGCAATGGGAGTTCTCCTCTCCTGCTGATGTCCTGAGCAGTAAATGTTCTTTCGCAGGACTTGGTCAATGAAGAGGAGTTCAGGCTCCAATTCTCTGCTTCTGATTGAATCCCCTGAGGCCTTTAATCCTCTAGTCAAAGCCCTTGCAATTGTATCAATGGAGGCGCTCAGGGGGGAGCCATATCCACAGCTAGGGTTGAATGCGGCTGGGATGCCCAATACTTTTGTAATCACTTTGGGGCTCACTAGCATCTCAAAATCGTCAATCAGCACTAGCAAGCATACTTGTCCATCCTTGAACTTTTTGACCCTGATGTGCTGGTAAAACAGTTGCACTAACCTAGAGTAAGCTGGTACTGGAATTCCTTTCATTAAGGGTGTAAGGCCCGCTTTGCTTATAAAATGCACGGCAGGGGCAAAGAGAGGCTCATTCTCAAAGAATGGCAGGTCAAAAGCTATTTCAGGCTCCAAGGGGATTGAAGCTATGAGCTCTGAAGGAGTGGAAAACTCAGGCGTTGACTCCTCCGCCTCCTCAACCACTTCCTTCCCTTTTTTAGGTGCCTTTGAAGTCTTGGCCTTCTTAGGGGTGGTCTCAATAGGGGCCTTATCCTTGCTCCTCTTCTTTGGTGCACTCGTGGGGGCCATTACAACTTCTACCTTGAAGGATGAGAAAGGGAGATTTAGATCTGAGTGCCTACCATAAAATCCTAGGGTTTGGTTTGATCTGACGCACAGGGCACCGCGAGATCTCTGAGCAGAGGGCAATAGATGGGGGTGATGCTAGGAACAAATCTATTGATTCCTGGTGTGAATGATAGGTTGTAGAGTGGACGCTGGAGGAGAGAGGTAGAGGAGCGCCAGAAGCTAGGGTTTCACAGAGTGAAGGAAGAGAATACTGGAAAGGGAGATAAGCGCGGGGTTAAAATACTTATCGCGAAGCTCGGTGCGCTTTAGAACATCTGGTCGCGGGATTGGAAATGAACCTAGCGAAGGTGTTATTCAACTTGGACTGCGCGACAAATTCCCAGGTTGACCTTGGAGCGCGCGACAGCATGTGAAGAATTCATGTGAATTGCGCGAGTGGCTCCCAGGTCTCCATTTGGATTACGCGAAAAGCTCTGAGGTTCACTTAGAATCTTGCGACAGCTAAAGAAGTATTCTTGTTGAATTGCGTGAGAGGCTCCCAGGCTTCCTGCTGAACCCGCGACAGGCTTTGAATCTCGCGATAGCTAATGAAAAACTCTATGTGGATCGTGCGAGAGATTCTCAGGTGCACTTGAATCTCGCGACAGCTATTGAATGGTTCTATGTGAACTATGCGAGAGTGACCTATGCGAGAGTATCTTAGGCCTCCTTTTGGACCCCGTGACAGCAAAGTATATAAACAAAGAGCATGTGCTCTCTGTTTTACCATTTCCAGTTGTGCTGTGGTTGGATCCTAGGCATGACTCTCACCATGGGTACCTCTAGACACATTAAAAATCAACCATTCAAGTAAGGACAACAAAAATCAACCTCCCACATTATGCATTCAAACAAAAACGCAGTAAGCATCAAACCAAGCATAAAAAGTTCAAACCAGACAGGTTCAGATTCAGATGGGACCACTAACATTTCCTAGAGAATTTGAAAAAAAGAAAGCAAGATAAATCTACCAAAACCAAAGTACATATGATACAATAATGACACCCTGTGGATCAGTTTAAAGAAGGATCCCCTTGAAAGTGAATGGTGTCCATGGGTTCGACAGGTTTTTCAAAATAAGGTTTAAGCCTCTGACCATTCACCTTCAAGGTTTTTCCAGACTTGGGATCCTTGATTTCCACAGCACCAGATGGGGAAACATGCATGACAATGTAGGGACCTTCCCATTTGGATTTTAATTTGCCAGGAAAAAATTTAAGTTTGGAGTTAAACAACCAAGCCTTGTCACCAGCTATGAGGCTCTTTCTCAACAGCCCCTTGTCAAAGAAAGCTTTGGACCTTTCCTTATAGATCCGGGCATTGGCATACGCATCCATCCTTAACTCATCCAATTCTGACAACTGCAGCAACCTATGATGACCAGCAGAAGTTAGGTCTAGATTTAAATGTTTAATGGCCCAATAGGCCTTGTGTTCTAACTCCACTGGGAGATGACAAGCCTTTCCATAAACCAGTCTGAAAGGGGACATACCGATGGGAGTCTTATAGGCAGTCCTATAAGCCCACAGTGCATCATTAAGCTTGTCAGCCCAATCTTTCCTATCAGTCCTCACAGTCTTCTCAAGGATGTGCTTAATCTCCCTATTAGAAATTTCAACTTGCCCACTGGTTTGTGGGTGGTAGGGAGTAGCAATCCTATGGGTGACAAAATATTTCTTGAGCAAGCTCTCAAAATTTCTGTTGCAGGAATGGCTACCCCCATCACTAATAATGGCTCTAGGGGTGCCAAATCTCGAGACGATATTCTGCTTTATAAACTTGAGGACAACCTGATTATCATTAGTTCTTGTGGTAATGGCTTATACCCATTTGGAAACGTAATCCACTGCCACTAAGACGAAATGAAAACCATTTGAAGGAGGAAAGGGGCCCATGAAGTCAATACCCCACACATCAAACAGTTCCACAACAAGGATGGGCTGCAAAGGCATTGAGTTTCTTTTGGACAGCCCTCCTAATTTTTGACATCTTTCATAGGTTCTGCAGTGTGTATTGGCATCTCTGAATAAAGAAGGCCAATATAACCCACACTTCAAGACTTTGTCAGCTATTTTTCTTCCACTAAAGTGGCCTCCACAGGCATTTTCATGGCACATGGCCAGAATACTGGAGACATCACTCTCGGGAACACATTTCTGGATGATTTGGTCTGCACAATACTTGTATAGGAAGGGTTCATCTCAGAAAAAAAATTTGACCTGTGAGAAAGATAGGTCTTTGTCCATTTTTGTCCAATGGGCAGGAATCTTGCCTATAACTAGATAATTGACAATATGTGCATACCAGGGAACCAAGGATTGGATGGCAAACAATTGCTCATCCGGGAAGACATCATTTGTAGCAAGGTCATCAACACCTTTTTTCAAAACAATTCTAGACAAGTGGTCAGCCACCACATTCTCTACACCCTTTTTGTCTTTGATTTCAATGTCAAACTCCTGCAACAAGAGTATCCATCTAATCAACCTGGGCTTCACATCCTTCTTGGACAACAGGTACTTCAATGCTGAGTGATAAGTGAAGATTACAATTTTAGACCCAAGTAGGTAAGGTCTAAATTTGTCCACAACAAAAACTACTGCCAGAAGCTCTTTCTCAGTTGTTGTGTAATTCAGCTGAGCTTTAGCAAGTGATTTGCTGAGATAGGCAATGACCACTGGCAGCTTATCTTTTCTCTGGCCCAAAATAACACCTATTGCCAAGTCGGATGCATCACACATCAGCTGAAAAGGTAGTGTATAGTCAAGTGTTTGGAGTACAAGGGCAGAGGTAAGGCAAATTTTCAAAGTGTCAAAAGCCTCAAGACATTCAGCAGAAAAGTCAAAGGGCACATCCTGGCAGAGTAGGTGGCACAATGGTTTAGCAATTTTGCTGAAGTCTTTGATGAACCTCCTGTAGAATCCAGCATGTCCAAGGAAAGATCTGATTTGTTTGACTGTTCTTGGAGGGGGCAAATTTACAATGAGGTCAACTTTGGCCTTATCTACCTCAATCCCGTCTTTAGAGACTACATGGCCCAACACAATACCTTGTGTTACCATGAAGTGGCTCTTTTCCCAACTTAAGACCAAATTGGTCTCCTCACATCTTTGCAAGACCAGGTTGAGGTGTTGCAGACATTGGCCAAAACTGTCCCCATAAACAGAAAAATCATCCATAAAAATTTCTAAGAATTTATCAATCATATCAGAAAATATGCATACATACACCTCTGAAAGTTGGCTGGGGCATTACACAGTCTAAAAGGCATCCTTCTATAAGCAAAGGTGCCAAAAGGGCAAGTAAATGCAGTTTTCTCTTAATCGAGAGGGTGCATAGGGATCTGGTTGTACCCTGAGTACCCATCAAGAAAATAGTAAAAAGCTTTCCTAGCCAACTTATTCAAAATTTGATCAATAAAGGGGAGAGGGAAGTGGTCTTTTCTGGTCTTGGAGTTGAGCTTTCAATAATCGATGCAAACTCTCCAGCCAGTGGTCTCCCTGGCTGGTCTCAGCTCTCCAGACTCAGCTATTATCACTGTTATGCCAGACTTCTTGGGCACCACCTGAATAGGTGCCCCCCATTCAGAATCAGAAATGGAGTAAATTACCCCAGCATCCAGCAATTTGATGATTTCTTTTAGGACCACCTCCTGCATGTGAGGATTCAGTTTCCTCTGCATTTCCCTGAAGGGTGTTGAGCCCTCCTCCAAATGGATCCTATGCATACAAATTGATGTATCAATCCCTCCTAGATCAGCAATGGTCCAACCAATTGCCTTCTTGTGCTTCCTCAAAACTGTTAGCAATTCCTCCTCTTGCTCATTGGTAAGAGAAGAGGAGATAATTACAGGAAGTTTTTTATCTTTCTCAAGGAAAGCATATTTCAATGTATCTGGAAGCTTCTTGAGCTCCAGATCAAGGGCTTGTTGGATGGATGGCAGGGTTGGTGCTTTGTTGGTTTGAGGAAGGGGCAACAATGTAGGTTTCCAAAGGGAATGCTGCACTAAGCCCACAGAAGACTTCAATGTGGACATGTCTTCTGGCATTAAAGCTGGGCTTCCTTCCTCTACCATTTCCAAACTTTAGTTAAATTTGTGACAATGTTGCCCCACTCTAGCAGAGTGGGCAGTTCTTCTTCAACAACTTCTTCTAGTACATCCACTGCAAAGCATTCCTCATTGTCCAGTTGAGGGTACTTTTCACTATTGTACCCATTAAGCTCAACTTTTATATGTTCGAAAGTTACCTCCATGATCCCAGACCTACATTGAATGCATGCATTGGAAGTGGCCAAGAATGGTCTGCCCAGAATAACAGGTATCGGGGATGTACTCTTGTTGTAACCCATGTCCAAAACAAGGAAGTCTGCAGGATAAAAGAACTTGTCTACCCCCACTAAGATATCCTCGACCACTCCCATGGGTCTCCTCTCAGACCTATCAGCCTTAGCTCCCCCAAACCTAGCTGCTGATACACACTGTATGGCAGCAGGTTAACACTGGCTCCAAGTTCTAGAAGGGCCCTTCCAATTGTGTGGTCTCCAATTATGCAGGGAATAGTGGGTATCCCTGGGGCTTGCAACTTCTTCGGCATTGTCATGCTTAATACAAAATTAACTGTATCAGTTGCAAAGACCTTTTTGGACAAATGGCCTCTAGCTTTCCTTTTCTGAGTACAAAGGTCTTTCAAAAATTTTGCATAGGCTGGGACCTATCGGATAGCATCAAACATGGGTAAATTGATTTTTACGTACTTAAAGGTCTCCATTATTTCCTCTATCTGTGCATTCCACTTATCAAAAGGGACAGGGCCACTCAAAGCTTGAGGAAATGGCAGCTGAGGGACTGCTGGTTCCTTAGCTGCAAGCCTATGACTGAACTTTTATTTTTTTCTTTTTTCTTCTTTTATTTCCTGTTGAGGCTTAACTACAGCCTCTTTATTTTTCCCTTGTTGAAGGGTAGCAGGCAATTCTTGACTCTGTGCTCTAACAAAGTCCTTATCACTTTCACTCGACAGTTCTTTAGGAATGACCTCTCCTTGTTCCTTTCCCACCTAGTTGTCTACCAGCCTGCCAGACCTTAGGGCTGTGATGGCATTAGCCCCCTCAAAATTTGAGGAGCCTTCTCTAATCGAATATTGGCCCTTAGGGTTGGCTACTGGCTGGCTTGGCAACCTGCCCTCTTCTCTTTTGGCCAAGGCATTGGCTATTTGGCCTAGCTGCTCTTCTATTTTCTTTATGCTTTGACTGTAAGAAGTCACAGTCTGATTCAAGGGGTCCAAGGCTTTGCAATTGGGTCAAAACCTGGTCCTTGAAAGAAGCACTTCGGGGCTGAGCTGGTGGAACTACCAACTGATTTTGTTGCTGGGGCTGCTGTTGATGTTGGAAATTTGACCTTGGGGCATATCCCTGGTTAAACTGCTGCTGTGGCCTTTGAGGTAAGGCCAACATCTGTTGTGGCTGCATATAATTGTCTTATCTCCACGTTAAATTTGGGTGGCCTCTCCATTGGTAACCAGCATTTTGGTGCTAGTATCGATATGACTATTTGTTGTAGCCACCAGATTATTGCTGGCCAAATGATTGGGCAGCAGCAGCCTGTTCCATCACGTACTCAGGGTATTGCCCTGTAGATGGGCTGCACCACAGTCAAAAGTTTATCAAATTTATCAGAAAGATTGTCCATCTGCATTCTCAGGTCATCATTTCCCCTAACTTCATATATCTTTCCTTTAGAAGTTTCAGCAAGCCCCAGCTTAGGAGAAGGCTCTTGAACAGTTCTAGATGAGGACATCTTCTGAAAAACATTTTCACTGATAACCTCGAACAGGTCCCATGCCTCATCAGCTGTTTTATGCATGTACGTTCCACCACAAGAGGCATCTACCATGTCTCTATTTTTCTCATCAATCCCATTATAGAAGCTCTGGACAAGCTGCCAGTCAGGGATCTTGTGGTGGGGACATTATTTGAGCATCTCCTTAAATCTGTCCCAAGATTGGTTAAAATCGTCAGTTGGGGATTAGGCAAAAGCAAGTATGCCTTTCCTCAACTGGCTGGTTTTGGTCTCGGGGAAAAATTTGGTTAGAAATCTTGTCTGGAGGTCTTTCCACGAAGTGATGCTATTGTTTGGGAGAGTAGCTAACCAGGAGCTGGCCCTGTCCTTTAGGGAGAAAGGAAAGAGCCTTAGCCTAGTGGCTCCTGGTCCCAAACTAGCAATGGAGAATGTTGTGCACAGGGCTAAGAATTGGTCAATGTGCTTGTAAGGGTCTTCCTTGCTAAGCCCATGAAGAGAGGGAAGCATTTGGATGATGGAGGTTTTAATCTCATAGTTTCCCTGAACATCTGGGAATTGAATGCTGAATGAAAAATTATAATCATCAGGGGGATTCAATTCCTTCAATGTTCTGGGTTACTCTTCTCCCATGACTGCTGTCTCAATTTCAGTAGGGGGTTTGACTGTGGTGTGTCTGTGCCTTCTTAGTCTTCTACCCCTTTCTATCTCAAGGTTAGGAGGCTTTAATGTGGGACTAAGAGATCTCCTTCCTAACATGCACACACACCAACAGCAAGGAAGACTACTTGCAGACACATTGCACTTAACAAAATTACGACTATCCTAATCAACTGCTATAGAATTTTCAAAGGAGAAATAGACTGAGCTTTTGAGGTTTACAGAAGTGCAAACAGAGGTAGCTAGACTCCCAGTGCAATACTACTCACCTTCTCTGCTACTGTCCAGATCTGTAAGAAAAATTCTAAATGTAAATCAGCAGTATCAATTATTCACAAGTACAGCTACCAAAGAATAAAGAATATAAAAATCTAGGGTCTACTAATAGATCAAGACTCCCTGGAAACGACGCCAAAAACTTGTTAGGATATTTTTAAGTGCTTACTACTGACTTTATTGGAAATGGTGATAAGAATTGGGTTAGTGAAAATTAGAGGTGGATTGAAGAGCAGCAAGCCTAAAAATACACAGTCCTGCAAGATACAGGGCCTGTTGTAGCAAGTTTTGATAAGTAAGAGTTTGTCCCACAGGAAAAGTTGATCTAAAGCTCTAAGGGAGCTATCTTTAGTAGGCCCTCTAGATCTGGCTACAGATCTGGCAATCCTAAATGGAAGGGGATTTATGGTCACTATAGTCTAAATCCTAAGGTAACTTAATGCCTAAACTACAGAAAGGGTTGAGAAGAGTGATGGAGTATGAGAAAATAAATATAAAAGGGTGAGAAGTATGCTATTAGGTACAGATTTGATGGGTCTTATAACTTAGACTCAGATCTGCTGCTATAGAAGTCTTGTCCAATGGCTACATTATCACCAAAGAGGAGAAAGGATCCAACTCACCCCTGTGCCATGATCCAATCCCTTATGGCTATAATCTGTCCACTTAAATGGTCACAGACTATCCAATAGGGGAACCACAATCTAGAGATGGGTCAGAACAAGTTTATCATTGTAGGCACTACTTCATCCAGGCTACAAGCTCAAGAATCCATAGGAACCTCAACCTCTAAAGTTCTGTGTGTGGGGCTGTTTACAACGCAACTAGCCTCGGACACATGTAACTAGCAATA
Source organism: Chloranthus sessilifolius (assembly GCA_021018995.1). NCBI lineage: Eukaryota > Viridiplantae > Streptophyta > Magnoliopsida > Chloranthales > Chloranthaceae > Chloranthus > Chloranthus sessilifolius. Next base: position 25,609,268 of record CM037595.1, read on the forward strand.
GTTTGAGTACTTAGCTTTTAAGCTTGGTGTCAGCTTTAGAAAGACAAGAAGTGATCCACCACAAGCCTACAATCTCATGACCTGCATCAGATCTGCCATCTGATGGTGGGTATATACAAATACAGGGGAGTCTGTCTCTACACAATCTCTCACAAGGCTACAAGCACAAGTGCAGAGAAGAAGAATCTATCTTAGATCTGTGGATTGTCCTCACCCTAGGGCTATAATCTGTCCACTTGAATGGTCACAGACTATCCACAGAGGCTATCCTCCTCACAGAGGTCTAAAACAGAACAAGAATATTGCTGCCGCCACCATGTTCACAAGACTACCAGCTCAAGCTCCCATGGGGATTTAGATTTAGTGGGTCATGTGATGGGGCTAGGCCTGCAATGTGCCTAACCTGGACACACAGGTAACTTGGATCTAAGTAAAACCTTAAAGACAATCCTCCATTGCTTATAATACAACTTAGCAATGGAGGATCTCAAGGCAGCAGCCTTATACAGAACAACTCACAAAACACCAATCCCATACATGCAATAGATCCTATTACAAAACTCCATTAAAATGATACCAAATAATCATACAAAGGCATAGCCAACAAGTGCTGGACTATGGAGAGAAGGAAAAAGAAAAAAGAAAACTCTTAAACCCTAACCTTAGCCTCCTGTAATTCTACAGTCTGTTTCAAGAAGGAGTACAGAAGTCAAGTTCCAAAATCCTTTAAACCTAAGCTAGGCTTAGGCTTATATAGCAGTCAGCTCTCTGTGAATTAGGGTTAAGAAAACCCTAATTTCATCAATGCAATTGCGGTTCATTCTTGTCCCTTGGATGCCTCAGGGTATGTGCACGGAGATTGGGGCATTGGAGTGCGTGCCCTAATTGCTAGAAGTTCCCAGATTGCCCCTGCAGAAGTTGGGAGAAGTTAAGAACCCGAGCCTCGCTAGGTAGAAAGGCTTTCCAGGTCTTTTCGCGTGATAGAATTGGCGTCGCAGGGTCACTTTGACTTGAAACTCTTGCAGTCGCTGGGTTGGTACTTTGGTCATCGCGGGGATGCTCTGGTCGTCGCGGGATTGGTCTTTCCATTTGAATGGCGCAGGAATTGAGCGCAGTTCGTTCCTTGATGAATCCCACAGCGATCCTCGCAAAGAAGATAATGTACATGGGCTTCTGAATCGCACGAGTAGTTCCTTGAAAGTATGTGTCCTGCGGCCACTGTGCGACAGCCGCGCGCTGGAATGCCTGGAGCTCTCTCTATTCAGTGAATCGCGCGAAGGTTGAAGACTCATCTCTTGAGCTACGCGAAACTGTGCGAGTGCTTAAGACTGAACCTCGCGAGAACTGCGCGAAGTATGCTTTTTTACTCCCTGCTGACATCCATCTGCGTGTGAACGGCGTGAGGACTGCGCGACCAGTTGTTGTGCTACCTTCAGAAGCCCGTGACAATTGCGCGACGCATTCTTTCTGGTTCAATTGAGCCCTGTGACATCTACGCGAGGCATTCTTCTTGATATTTTTCTGCTTTGCTGTGCCTATGCTGCAGCTAACTCTCTGTCTGGGTTCAACCTTATTTCTTCTGAGGAACTTCTGAGGCAATAGTAGGCTTCTTGGCATGGTTAGGGCTTAGTTATAGCTGCTGCTTATTACCTACGGGATAGACTTAAAACACATTTATTAAATGATTCAGGGTCTAACAGAGATTAAGTTAAGGGGTGAAATTTGGTACTTTTCAGGTCTTAACAGTGCACCAAGCTGAAGCTCTTTTATTCTTGATAGTTTGGAACTTGAAAGTGCTGGGGCTTGGGTTCTTTGTTCTGCTATTTACTCCAACAACAGCAGCTCTCTTTTAGATCATGGGCTTCATCTGTGTTAGCCCCAATGAATGGCTCTACTTCTGATCTTTATGGCACTTATTAACTGGATTTCTGCACTATGCTCAATTTCTTCCTTAAACTGCAAAATAAGCTAAAAGTGATTATAAACAGCTCTAAGGCTTACCAAAAGCCAGGTTTAAAGGTGTAGAAAGTGGCAAAATTAGTGCTTAACACTCCCCTGTATATATAATGTGCACTCATAATGGACAAAACATACACATGCACCACACACCTACTCCCTACACTGCCGCTGGGATGGTCGAGCATCACTGTCCCCAGCATCATCAGCTCAAAGGCCCGTAGACTGGTCCTCTGAAAAAATGATCCCGACACCTAAAGTCGCTGGAACCTCTAGACGGCGCGACCCCACCACAAAGCCCCCCTCGCTCGCCTGACTGACCGTCCGTCTCGACCGAGAATGAGGAGGATGCCCACTGAGAACCCCACGAGTAGCAGAATCCTCGCGAGTATCATTCCTGACACGATCACGTGACATATGGTGAGACTGCCCTGATGAAGACCCTGTAGCCCTTGACTCTCATCCCTCAAGCTGACTAGCTGACCTGCGCGTCCCTCGCTCCCTCGCCAGATGATATTACAGTCAATCCATAGACGGCCTGCATCTCTGCCTGCGTCGACCAACGCCCCGCCTCCAACACCTCGACCCGATTCCTCTACGCAACCATCATCTCGACAAATAGGTCATCACGACTCTGTGTCTCCCCAAGGACTCGTCTCGCCTCGGGAGTGGCACACCCCCGCACTGCCTCTAAATGTGCCTCCTCAAGCTCGCGAACCTGTGTAACCACCCTAAGTCAAAAGAAAATTGATATATATATATATATATGTGAACATAAGAAAGATAAAAATTTTACCAGGATCAATCTCTCCCCCAGAAGGCGCTAGACCGTTGCAGCAGTCATAGGATCAATTGTAGGCATGGAAGGGACGGCGAACGTAGGTGGTTGTGACAACAATGAACAAATACATCAGATAACTCTACGATTACTAATAAACTATAAATGCATCAATTAAAACATACCCGACTAGGAATAGGAGCAGACCCCTGAGGGGGAGCCTTAGGGGCCGAATTCGGAACGGCCTGCATGAAAAACCAAGAAAACCAACATAAAATATGTCAGAGACAAATAGGACAAAAACAACCTAAATAAAAATGCATTAAAAATTAGAAATTATACCTGACTCTCTAGGCATAGAGAGGCAGCAGCCTCCTCCCTCATCCGAAGGTCCTCAGCAACCTGACGCTGAAGCATCGATGCGATGTTAGTAAACTATTAAGTCAACATAATAATAACGCCTAACCAACTAGCACGATAACACAAGTAAACTGGAAGAGTGAGGGAGCTTACCCAATGCTCCAGCTCAGACCGAAGATGAGCCATCACTGGGTCCTCCTGACTGGAGGAGGCCACTAAAGAAGGATCAAATGCCTGAGCAGAAGCCTCCGCGGCGGAAAGCTCTGCCGTCTGCAAATACCACCAACATTCCAATGTTAATAAGGATCTTTGAATCATCAATAGTTAACAAATCCAATCCAAAATACCCACCAATCGCTCAATCTCAGAGTGTAGACTAGCCGCCACCGCACAACCGGCCTGCTACTGGCCGTGCAACAGCTCGACCATCGCTGACTGACGAGCGACCTCGGACTCTCTCTCAGACTAGCTGCAATAAAACAAGACCACACTATCAAAAACATCACCAGAATAAGCCAATATAACACACTGGCAAATTAAAACCAATAAACTAGCTCACCAGTAGTCGTCGGGTCTCTACTAGTCGAGCCCCTAACTCATCCTTCGCCGCCCTGGCCTGAGAGATCGAGTCGGTCAAAGAATGCAACATCTCCTCATTAGGGCGAGGTGCATGCCCCATCTACTCCATCACCCTATGGAGAGCATCCAATGCCTCCCGCACACTCGCCGTTAGATGGCCCTCCTCCAATCAGGCCTGTCTCTCCCTCAATGGTGATGCTGGCTCCGGCCCACCAATAGCAAAAGAACCACTGCCATGAAAAGGATGCGTGAAGAGGCACCCACCACCCAATGCACTGAACCACCTCCTATACTCTCGTGCATCCCCATCATCACATGCCCCCGTGACCATGGTCCCCCCAGCTCTGAAATCAGCAATCTGGAGTGCCATCCGCTAAGCAAAATTAAGGCCTGGAGGGCCGATCATCCTCTTCACCACTCTGTGTCTAATCTCTGGAGGGACTCCCTGAGCGAGCCCCAATTGCCGTACCACTCGAGAAGTGTGGATCCTCTCCACCCTCTCAAAACAATGCACCCATATGTCCATGTCGAAGAAGGGCTGGCCAAACTCAATCACCGCCTCACCCACATCCTCCTCATTGTCATAGAGCCTCCAGATCACCTATCCAAATAAACAAATCGACCCATTAACAAAGCCTAAGAATCCCAAAGCCAGACAAAGCCCAAATGAAAACATAACGACATATATACTTGCCCCGCGTGCATATCCTCGAAGAGGCCCCGTGCAGTCTGAAGATCCAGAGACCAACGGCGACCACTCAATGCTTCCCTCCACACATGCATCCGAGGGAACGTGAACTTAACCCCCATTGGAACCCCCGGACGAAGAAAACTGAAATGATCATACGCCTAAAATTGAAAAAAATTAGCGGTGACACATAAAGAAAAAAACCGTTAAGAACCACTACGAACCAAAATTAATGAAACTCAAGTTACCATGACACCAATTGACTAAAAACTCACCTAGAGGAAGGGAAGGAAACCTCCGATCGATGCGATGCCATGCCCTCAATGGTAGAGCTGCTCATAGAGATGCGCCAATGCGGCTGCACCCCATGCATAAGTAGGGACCCGATCTAAGTCCCCAAGAACCATAAAAAATAACTCGGTGACGCATCCCCGAGTCGAAGAAGAGAAAAGTACTGCACCTAAGAAGTGCATCAGAAATGCTCGGAGTACCCTGTTTGCAGCCAACCCTGGCTTGGTCATGGGCTCCCAACCTGCCACCATCCCACACCGCGCCTCTTAAGGCGCCCTCACCTCCGAATGACGCCTCAGAGGGGTAAAACCACTCGCAAATGTATCGAAGAACCAAGTGACCCGAACCACCCCCGTCCCCGATCCGCTCGACCTATAAGGGACTCCCAAGATCTCCTCACACACCTCTAAGTAATGTCTTGCCATCCGCCCTATGATCGGCTCGCCCTCAAAATGAAGACCAGTGATGAGAACCCAGTCCTCTGGGGTCGACAGCATCATACCAACTAGAAAGAGAAGTGCCTGATGCCTCACTCCATCTCTCTATGATTGCCACAATTAGGCCTTGATCGACCTGAAAGGGCTCCAGCCCTAGAATCATCCCAAAACCAAAAGACACTAGCCGCTCCCTCTGAAACTCCGGCAAAGCATGGTTCCAGGCATGAGACTCACCCCATGCCGAGCTGATAGCCAACTGCAGGGGCTCCTATCGACCACAATGACCAACACGGAAAAAAGGAATGACAATACCAATAAGACTAACATGTACTTATTGCAAAAAAATAAAACTTGCAACAGACACACAAAACATGATCAGAATATTGAGCATAAACATGACCTATCTCTAGATGCGAGTATGATGCATGACCAAGCATACAACAAATAATCAATGCAGGTTTAACGTAAATTAGAGGGGTTTACAGATCCTAGTAAGCCTATGTCATAACCTAAATGCCTAGGGAAATGGAGGAAATTATTGGTTATAGGGACCAACCCGGCCTCTGGCAAAGAAATCCTCCAGCGGGTAGTGCTTGGGATCCCGAGGCTCCGCACCCTGCTCGCCCCCCTCCTCGGCTACCCCAGCTCAACCCTGGGTACCTCCTCCCTGACCACCACCTGGTCACTCTCGGGGACCTCCTCTACTATCATCTCTCTTATATCCCCCTCCATGGCGACAACGCCAGTCTGTGCCTCGAAAGTCTCACCTACATCCCCCATCAATATCCTCTCCAACTCAGAAATAGTGACCGGCCTAACATCACCCTCACCCTCCATCTAGAAACAAGAACTCGAAAAACCGAAAAGAATGGAAGAAACGGCACCTCGAACGGACGACCGGATCGCTAGATATCGTGAAAACACGAAAGCCCGAGCACAAGGAAACCAGGAAACCAGAGAATCGAAGACTAAAACAGATAACACAACGAAAAATGTAAAAGTTTGAACTATTTATAGATCTCACCTGAATCACGCGCTTAAATCCACACGCTCATTCTAATCACGCGCTATCCACCCCACACTTAACTCGGATCACATGCCTAATCCTGAACGCGTAATCTAATCGTCACCAGCTCAAAACAACCCGACCACTTGGTTGCGCGTCGCCCACTAGGTGCACAATTACATCAAGCGCTCGAATGGTGGCGCACAATCTGACCAAAGGTCACCTGATCCTGCACTTCAAGCCATGCGCTTAAGTTATTTAAACACTAGTGAATTGACGCTTAATAACCTTCTGCCTCTTTTGAATAGACATACCCATCCGGGCGCGCAATTAGTTCAAGCGCTTGGAGAGTGGCGCGCAATTGCCTAGAAATTGAAAATTTTACATGCCCAGAACAGTAAACCCAAACCTGATATTAAGACATTTCTGAACCTCACTATCAACCTAAATTATGCCCTGGATAAGACTGACCCAAAACACTCTTAACTTAAGAAAATTTACACCCTGAAAACCGAAGAGAAAATGCTCTAAAACCCCAAAAAAAATGCCCTTTCCTTCACGTTCCTCAACAAAAAAAAAATGCCCCTTCTCTTTACTTTCTCAACCAAAAAAAAATGCCCCCACTCTTCACGTGTCCTCAATAAAACTAAATATTCACATTGCCTTCATATACTCAAAAAATTATTATCCTTAACACGCCCCAGAATTAAAATAAACAAACTAGATCAAAACAAAAGAAAACGTCACATCGATGATAAGACGAATGAATCATAAATTAAATTAAACCAAGAAAAATCATAAACCACCACAAACGGAATTAAGATATAATCACTCCATAGATTAATAAAAATCATTACAATAAACATCGAGGGCATACCCTCTGAATATACAATTTAAAACACAAATGCTAAAATCAGCCCGTTCAAGTAATGCCCGAGTCCTGACTTATTCGAGAGACTAGAGATCTCGGAGAAGCCCGGAGGAGGAACGCACCCTGAACGAATTCTAACCATGATAACCTCTTCCCCTCACCCTGAGCCAGCAGAAAGGAAAGAGTAGCTTATAGAAAGCCACCCTGGACCTACAGGATCCCCCTTTGAAAGCTCCCCTTGGAAACACTAAAAAGGAGGGGCAATTAACACTAAATCCGCAGCGCCTACCGAGGAAAAATAGGCATTGGTCACGAGAACTCTGACCCTGCCTTATCCTTGGGTTTCCTCTCTACCACCTTTTTCACCTCCATCTCTTCTCCCGATGGAGTGACACTTCGAGTTGGATTGATAGCACCAACCCTGGAATCATCTCGAATTTCCAATCCCGTCCATTCTCATAATCCACTTAATAAACACAGTTCTTTGGGTCCAGTACCTGGGAAACGAAATGGAGAGGAATAAAAGACATTAATAAATAAAACAAATGCCCTAAGCCACCAACACAAGATATGCCCCAAAACTTTTAATCTCTAAACTTAAAATGAAAATCCAAAATAAACAACAAATACCAAAGCCTAGACTCACACATTTATAAGTCATTCCCCTTTAAATTGCAAAGTAACAAGTGTCATACATTTGAAACCCTCCCAATTTAATTAAATCCAAAACCCACGATACCTCTTTTGAAAAACCACAATCTATGACAAACTAGATAGACCAATGATCACACAGCACTTGCCCCTCCGAAAAAACACAATCTCCCCAAGCCCAAATAGACCAATAGGATCAAAACACCTCTAGAACCAAGGAAAAATCACACAAATGACTTCTCAAACCACAATAAAAGACTAAAACAAAATACCTTAAATGAAACAAAGAAAATACCTTAAACAAAACAAAACAAAAGAGAGACCCTAACTTATTTGGGAACCCCACCAAAAATAATGCCCCAAACAAACCTGATAGCACCAAGTGAACCCTTCAAACAAAGTGAACTGACCTCATAATAAACCCTGAATAAATCTAAAAAATATACTGCCAAGCTAAATCAAATCCTAAAAAAAACTACATCAAAACAAATCGGATAAGCCCAATTAATCCGTTAAGGAAGTTTAAACCAGTGAACTAAGCACAATGGACAATAAAAATAAAATTTTAAAAAATGCCCCTTTATTTATAATCTAAAGTTTTACAATATCACTGGAGGCATACCTCCTGAATTACAACCCAAAATGAAAACCTAAGACGTAGCATACAACTCAAAACAAAAACCAAGACCATAATGAGCCAAAGCGAGGAGCAGAACATCCAATCGGAGGCTTCAGAAATGTTGCAACCAAACATGGATAACTTAAATGAGCCACTGGCAGAAGAGACGAAAAATGGGTTAGGGAGTGCATCCCTCCATTTACAGCACCTCCTCTCCCCATCATCTTCACCTCCTCCGTTCCCGCCTCCGCAACGTTGCCTTCACTGCTCCCTAAAAGGAACAGTGTGAAGGCTAGCATCCTCATTCCCAATACCGCCCATTTCCAAAATAGTATTGTCCCCGAGCATCACCTCAGGGCGAAGATCACGCGACCCCATCCCAATCTGATGTTTAAATCGCTCAATATCGCTGAAACACGAATCTCGGAACACCAGAATACTCAGAATAGTCAAAACTCAAGACTAAACCAGAGAATGAGAAACAAATGAAGACTCCTTAGCTTGTATAGAGTACGGCCTTAATCGCGTGCCTAAACACGCTCGCTTAATCCGATCACGCACCGTGCACGACGCACTCAATCCAAAATCCGCGCCCCTAACTAGGTGCGCAATGAGACTGTCACTCGAGCAAGTGCCGCAACCTTCCGATCCCACGCTGCCCAAAGGCCGCACAATCTAATTAAATGACCCACTGCCGCCGCACAATTTGAAAGGTCACCCGTACACTGACCTGGTGATGCTTCGATCATGTGCAAGGATGAGAACACGCAATCGAATCCCACACAGAAATTCACATGCACAAACAGCCCCTTAGGCCTTGAATCGCACGCTTGAAATAAGGGCGCGCAATCAGATCCTGCAACTGAAAACAGGCGCACAATTCCAGAATCTACCTCTCTTTTTTTCTGAGTGAAAAATCCCCTTTGTCCCATCGCGTAGCCTCGTAGGCTATCCACATCCGAGAAGGGGCAGCCGCTCACTTTACTCCCATCATGTAACCCTACCAAAACATTGACTATGCCCCTGATCTTATTACAAAGAAAACATATGCCTTGTGTGACACTGTCACCCCTGACCTACCACATTCAAAACACCTTTCGTCCCATCGTGACTCAAGCACGTCCCACCGAAATAAAAAAGAACACACACACATGACACCACCCCGATATCTGATCCCATCGCAAATTTTTTAGCCACGCCGTCATATCCCATCGCGAAAAGCCGAAAAAAGAAATCTCGAAAGCACAATGCAACCACGACGTGAGCTCACCTGACCTAAGATCTGCTAAAGAAAGAGACCAACGTCCCAACACGAAAGTATCCCCACCACTGTCCCATCGCTAACTACACCACACTTCCTGTCGCGGACATCACCATCCGAAAAGCTCAAACAAGATCGGTCGTGCTAAAAAATGAAAGGGAGAAAGCTCGATCATGTCCCATCGCTAAAACAAAGAGCCTCCTCCCAAATTACTCGTTACAAATAATCACCAGCCACTACTACAGTAGGAACGCAAAAAAAGGGGAAATTTGAAACTCCTCTCATGTCCCATCGCATCTCACTAATGCCAAGCTACAGCACGAACATACGGTCGAAAACTACGCAAGGCCCATCCCGGTATCACCACAACACCACTTGCCCCATTGCGACATCACGCCGGCAACCACCAAGGCTCAATCAACACATTACCAAGGGGAAAAGTAGAAATCTCTCAAGGTCCCATCACGACAGTGTACCTGGAACATTGCATCACGGTGATAGCCACAAAGTCCCGTCGCGACACTGCAACATTACCAATCCCATCACAATGTCACAAATCCCATCGCACAATTCAGGTAAGTATAATTCCAGGTAAGTACTATTCATTTTTTAATTACTTGATATTGCTTATAAACGTAGTTATTTATGATTAAATCAAAATGTTTTCAAAACCCATCTTTTTTGACTCGCAAATTACTGTAGTCCTCCCAAAAGAGACAATCATCAGTATTCGCTGAGAAGGTTAGATAGAGTATCCGACATGCCAAGTGTCATCTTGACAACCACAAAAACGATTGGGTCCACAAATCCTGTACCGGTAGATCTGCTCAGCGACGTCTCGGTAGCCACATTTTCTGTCATTTTACCATCGAATTAATCTTAAGTTAAAATTTCAAAATCTCAAGACCCTCTTACTTTCTTCCAAAAAAAAATATCTTCTTTTACTACAAATAAAAAAAAAAATACTACAAAAAAAAATAATAAAAAAAGAAAAAAAAGCAAAAAAATAAATAGACTCAATTCACCCTTCTCTAAATACTAAAAAAAATCGATTAAGTTACTCATTACCCATATACCATAAAGCTGACTTTTAACTCCTGAGACCCCTGAACTCATAATCAAGCGCATATCCCACTACACAGAATTGGATCGAGCGCATACGCCACTGCGCAGAATCATTTATTCAGATACATTAGGACTAGAATTCCCTACTTAAAAGGCAACTCCAGAAGAATCAAGCGCACACGCCACTGCGTAGAATTCAACTGAGCACACCTCACAAGACCCCCACAAAATTTATCTTAATTACCAGCCCAAATCGGTCCCTTCCCCTGGGAAACTGAACAACAAATATACTTAGTCTAAGAATTTACAAATGCCTATTGGAAAAGGAACACCTGACGCTCATATTACACTCTCGCTCTTTTTTTATTACAAGTCCCTGGACCTTATGGGCATTTGTATGACGTCCCCCGATACCTCGATCATGCCATAGCCCTCTGTTAGCTCACGCCATATGACGGGATGCACCATGCACCCACAGATCCGAAAAGTGCCTTTCGACAGCTACCACTGGGCCCCCGAATGCTTCATTAAAAGCTTGTACTAATAGATAAGAAATCCAAGCATGTCATGTCTATATCCCCAGTTCACATTTGTGAATTCGTAAGTGAAACAAGAAAGCACCTCGAATGAGGGGTGCCTACTTCTTCGAGGCGATCTTACTTCGCAAGAGCGCGCCGAAGAGGGGCATTTGTAGACACCCCCATTTTGCCTTTTCGGAATATACAAACTTGTTCGATCAACCTTTCACCCTTTTTAACCCTCGGTCTAGGACCATGAAATGTATACGGTTGCACACAGGCTAAAATAATAGTTCTATGGCTCAGATCCCAACATAGGGAGACTATATACTAAAAAGATAGTATATAGCCGGAATGCAGACTGAAATAATAGTCTTGCATTTCATTCTAGAGACCATACCCGGACAACCCTGAATTTCACACAAGAAACCCAGTGCACAATTCGATCGCGCGTAAAATTACAACGCGCCATCAGTCCCCCTTTGAGACCAAACTTCCTTTCCCAGACCGATTCGAGACTCGATTATGTGCCCGAATCCAGGCATGCGATTGGATTAAGCGCCCGACCACTGGCGCGCAATTGTCCTATGCCCGACCTAGTCTTACTACCCTTGACCCCTATGTTTCCTTGATTAAGCGTTTCAGGTAATACGCTTAATCGGATTGCATACGTCTCAACTCAAGTGCAATTAACCCTAATTTTGTTAGGATTAGGAAACTCGTTGAGCAAGTCAGCCGGTCGCTCACTGAGTCAGTGACCGACTCAAAGCAATTATGCGCCGAAATTCGGGCGCACAATTCAATTAAACGCCCTTCAATAGGCGCGTAATTGAAGGAAAACCTAATTTTCTTAGTTTGCCAAACACAACACGAGAGGCTACAAAATTTCGAGAGGAAAACAACACGTTTCGAAACCAGAGAGCTCCGGGAACAAACCTCTAAAGCAACCCGGTCATGATTCAAAAACTCCGAGCTTTCGACGATCCTTCTCCGCAGTCTCAACCCTAGGTAGGAATTTAATTTTTAGTTCCGACCGTAGCTTCTATTTTTTAGATTTGGGATTTCCCCCTAGATTAATTCTTAATTTTCAGTTTGAGACCATAGCACCCCTTTTCAGACTGAAATTCTCTATATCTGGTTCTAGATTTATGTTTTTAGAGCCAATCCTTAATTTAACGACCCGACACACCGACCCCTAAGACCAAATTCTATTCTAAAATCACAATTTACAGTCCTATCATTAATCTCTTGTTCTAACTCTCAAAGTTCAGAACCAGTCCTTAATCATACGCCCTGATTTTCTGATTTTTTACTCGAATTCAGACTTAGAATTTTAGATTTTAATTTTAAGTTAATATTTTTACCACTTCCAATCATTAATTTAGTTGTTTAATTCTATTCACAACTCAAAAATCCAAAAATATTATTTCATAACCCAAAATTCAATTTTTTTCTTTTAATCTAGCCATCCAATTTGCCCAAGAGAGCTTACGGAGGGTACTCGGGAACGAAGCCAATCCTCAGTATAGCGGGCCCCAAACCCCTTTTTTTTAGATTTTTAGGATTAATTAATTGCCTTGATTAGTTAGTAACTAGATATAATTAGTTATTCGCATTGATTAGATCTTAATATAATTGTTAGAACATTCAAATCAAAATCCCTTTTCCTTTAGTTTAGTTAATTATTTATTTTAAATCAGAATTTTAGGAAATTCAATTTATGCATGATTAGTTTTTTTTTTCTCTAATTAATTCAGCGATAATTAGGCTTGTAGAAAAATCAGTCTTTTTATTTCCATTGATAGTTGAATATAAAAAAATTGAGTTTATTGCTTTAATTAGGCTCGTAGGAAAAAATCAGTATTTTTATTTAATTATAGTAGAATTATTACAATTGCTTTGAATAGAATTGCAATTTAATCCATATACTTGCTTTAGTTAGAATCCCAGTGCAATTCGCATGATTGATTTAATCAGAATATTATTGGAACTGATACATATGCACTCCTAGTACTAGTAGGAAACTGAAACTGATTGGACTATTTGTAATATTAGCACCCTGATGCTCACTGGACTTTTGATAGCATCAGAACACTAAAATAACTCACTTTAATAAGCCCACATAACCAGAGCATAATAATAATAGAATTGGGAAATCTAAACTGACCGGGACCATAATCACAAAGGGAAATAAGAAGAAAATTAAACTAACTAAACTAAAGAGAAACACTGCTGTTGACATTCGTAGCCGGACGATTCAGTATAGAAGTAATCAACACCCACTTCATAGCGTGATCACTGGCGTGTTGCAGCGTCGTTAAATATCCGCAGCTGGTGATCGCAATCAAACTAGGAACCTTCTTAGAAAAATCCCCTTTTATTTATTTTTATCATTTCAAGCACCGCATCGCTAGAGTCCATCTGGACAGAATTAGAGCCATTGATTCAACGGGAACCGAGAGGAACCCAGAAAAAGTACGCACCAACAACTTTGACCGGGGAGGTGATTCCGATGATGATGATGAGGCGGCGACAGGTCCTGCCGTGGCTACAGGAACTGGTCCTTCAGACCCCTCTGGGATGGGTGCCTCTAGTAGCTCGACCACTGAGGTCTAGGGGACCTTCAAACTCGATGATGATGCCTTACGAGTTTGTATGCGGCCGTAGATGAGTGAGCCCATATATCTGCTAAAACGGTCCGAGTTCCCCCACCTGAGCTGGTCCCAGGGGTGAGTTTTTTTTTCTTTTTTGTTCATTTGCTTTCTAGAGAAATACATATGTTTGTGCCTATGACTCCTGTAGCTGATATCTCTTCTTTTGTGCATAACTATGAATCAACTGTGAATCAAGCCGAGCATTATCGTAATATCGCCGGCCTTTGAGACGTGGAAATGGTGAGTGTCATACCAGCCGGCTCTGATCATTGCCTTTCTATTTTTATCTTTCAAGCGATCTTGATTGATGACTTTGGATATGACCTGCAACGTGCTCATGAAAAGGAATCGCGCTCCCTACTTAGTCGACTCTCTCAGGCATGGTCTCGGGTGGGGGATGTGAAGACCTATCAAAGTACCCCGCGCCATCGCAAGAAATCGTAGGGTGCTGCCAAGGATTAGGCTTGCTCTTTTTTATTTGAATATTTGAGACTTTTAAGACATTGTTATTTTTTGGTTTTGGGAAGATGTAACAGATAATATGACACTTATATTTTGGATGGTTTTTTAGAATGAATGTTAGTGCCCTTTTTTTGATTGTATACTCTGTGTCTTCCTCTTGCTTGCTATAGTATACTAGATTGCTTGCAGGATGGGCCTGAAAAAAAAGGTTGCCCATGGGCTGTACTTTGATTAATTTCGGCCAATGCTTTCACCTTTATGTGGATTGTTCCTGAGAAAAAAGAACACAAACATTTATAAGTAGTTTAGACGTTTTAATCCCCTATACCCTAACATGTGGTCTAGGATTCTCTTTTAGGCGCATGGTTAAGAAATGTAGGTGGGCTGGCCAGGGGACCAGCAAGAATGACCTCCCCATCCCTCATTTTTATCTTGTCGGGGGGGGAATAGCGGTTTGGCGTGTATATTACACACGCCAGGCAATTCTGGGGAGAAAATGGCTTGGCGTGTGTAATACACATGCCAGAGTAACTCTGGGAAAACTTGGCTTGGCGTGTGTAATACACACGCCAGGGTAACTCTCGGAAAACTTGGCTTGGTGAGTGTAATATACACGCCAGGTGCCATCTGGGGAGAGTGGGGCCTTTTCAGCCCGAGAATGTGTATTTTCTCCTTCTTTTAATTTTGACTTGGTATATTTTGCTGCCCTTTTTTCTTTTTGCTTGCCCAAGGGTGGGTCCATCGTCTTACATCGAATTTGTATCTTTAGGAACATCTTTGTATGACAATGGACCCGCTTTCCTACCCCGCCTCTTATGGGGGGCCCGAGACCACTATACTTCCCTCCTTGGGCATGGGGCCCAGTTTCTTAAAGAAGTAGCTTGATAGTTTGAATGAGGGCGAGCTTGCGGTTTGGATCGGCTTGGATTGACCCGTCTCTCATCTTTCCTTGAAGTCCCTCCTCTTTGGGATTTTATACACGTGGCGGCCTCTTTTTGGGAAGTGGGCACCCATGTCTTCCGATTCGAGAACCGTGAGTTGACTCCTACACTTGAGGAACTTTTCAACCTATCGGGCTTGAAGCTTCACAGAGGTCTTGCCAAAGTAGTGCCAAAACCGGGCTATACTAAAGCCGTCCATGCAACTTTGGGTTTGAAAAAGACCGATTATGAGAAAAGTCTCATTGGCGGGCCCACCAGGTGTTCGATGAAATTCCTGAGAGAACTTTTCGGTGATGAGAGCCTGCAGAAATTGCCGATTAGAAATGTCTATAATGTGAAGGCTTTTACTCTCTGTCTTATCTCTGAGGTTCTTTTCTATATTAGGGGAGAGAGTTTATCGCTTGCTCTCTGGGACATCTTGGCAGAATTAGAGGGAGGTCGTTCTGTGATGCATCTAATCTTGGCGAAGCTTTATCGCTATCTTGATGCTTTTGCCTTGGGCAAGGTGGCGTGCCTTAGGGGATCCCCGGTTCTGTTTCAAGTTTGGCTAGGGGAGCACCTTGCCATTTTGGGTCCCGTGCCTCATTTCTATGTTGTTCGTGGTGAGGTGACCCGCTATTTCTTGGGCAGATGCCACATGCTTCCACAGGGAGATATGCAGGGGTTGAAGCTTTGGCTGCCTAAGGCCGAGTTAGTGTGGAGGCTTCCTTGGTTAGATCAGACTTTTCTGGTGGTCTGCTCTAGAGATCATAAGGGCATCACTCTCCTTGGCTTGACCGACAGCACCTACTACTTCCCATTTCACGTGCTTTGCCAGTTTGGTTGCTCTCAGCAGGTGCCTTGTGTGGCAAAACCTCCCTTATGTGACTTGATCTTCTCTCGAGGATCCCTTGGAGACATGGATAGGATAGTTGCCCTCTAGAAAATATGTCAGTCAATGGTCATGTGTGATCTAGAGTAGGAAAATTTAGTTCTGACCTCTCCAGAGTATGAGGCTTGGCTACTGTCTGAGACGTCCTCTGCTTGTCACTTGGATCAGGCAGAGAGCAGTGATTTAGGGGGACCTTGGCCAAAGAAGGAACCGATGCTTCGAGCCTGCATGGAGCTGTTGACGGATGAGAAGCGAATTCTGCAAGAGCATTTGGAAAAGCAAAAAATTAGACCAGAAGTAGCGGAAGCCAGAGCTGATGTAGCTGAGTGCGAGGTCCTTCGTCTGGAAGGAGCCTTAGGTGACGCTCTTGGGACTACTGATGCTTCTTGAAAGCGGTATAGGAGTTTTCACGATCGCTGGATGACAGAGCGAGATGTTCGAGAGGATGCTTTACGTGCAGAGATTTGTGCCCTAAAGTATGAGTTGGGTCGTTGATTCCTCCTGCACATATTTTTTTGCATAGATCAAAACCATAGACGAGGGCCTAAGAAACCCCTGTTCAGATACATCTTTTTGGTATAGATATTTTCTTTATGTTTTTATCTTTTTTCAATTTTTGTAAAAAGAAAGAAAGAAGCTATGCATCACACAGATTATTGTTTTTGGAGATGTGGTGTAAACATAATACAAACTTATAAATGGAAAAGGGAAATCTATTATCTTACAAAAAGTGTCATTCCTACTCTCTTTGATTGGCAGATTTCCTTCGAGATGGAAAGCGCATAGTATGAACCTATCAATAGGAAGGGGAAATCTATTATCTTTTGCAAAAGTGGATTTTTTGCCCATTGGTGGTGCACACAGTGCGGGCGCGAAAAATGGGAAAGGGAAATTTATCATCTTTTACAAAAGTGGCCTTTCCGGTCATCAAACCAATCATCCCGGAATGGGGCGTGCACGGTGTTGACCTAAAAATGGGAAAGAGAAATCTATTATCTCTTTTTAGGATTTTCTTTGGTGCCTTAAGTGCAAGGGGAAGTAACGAGTCCCAATTTGAGCATAGTCAAACCCATTCACATGGTCGGACCTGAGTGAGGTTCAGGGTTTTCAGGGTCGGAACATCCATCCCTTTGGATTGAATTAACCTTTTCTCCTTACCCTGGGTCATGAGTTTGACAGTGCGGTTACTAAGACATTCTTGGTTGGGAACCTGATTTGAGCTGACATGAGCGGCCCAGTCAGAAATTAGGAAGCATGTGATCGAAGGATTCTTCTCTTTCCTCTCCTTTCTCTCTTTTTTCTTTTACTTACAATGCCCAAGGTGGGCTTTCGTCATACCAATTATCGCCCTTTTTTTTACCCGTAGCGCCCTTTCGGGTTTTCACTACATCCATGGGTATGCATTTTTACCCCAGGCACCCTTTCAGGTTTTCACCTAGTCTGCACAAGCCCGATGTTTTTACCCATGGCGCCCTTTTGAGTTTTCATCACGTCCTTTTTGCTTTGGGCTTGCATTATTTTTTATTTATTTATTTATTTCATGTTTTATCAAAGGCCATGACATGGACGCTGATTCCGTCATAGTCGGCCGAGAGTAATTCATTTGTTGCCTCACAGCTTGGCTCATGTTGACTCAACGGATACTGTGACTGCTCATGGACCTTAAAGAGGGCTTTACTCAGAGGCGTATCATGGCCATGGGTTAGGTTAGGAATTTAGAAGCTATTCTGGGGTTAAATGGTTTCCTTGATTGAGCTTCAGTTTCCGAAACACACTTCTTCCTTAGGGGCCTTTGATTGTACGTGCCCCATGATTTTTTCTTTCTCTTTGTATCGTTCGGTTCTTCTTCCTTTTTCTCTTTTTTTCTTTTTGATGTCCAATTTTTGGGATTTTTCTTCTTCTCTTTTTTTGAATTTTTATGGTAATTTTTTTTTGCTTCCTTTTGTTTTTTGGTGGTATATACACACATATTTTTCCTTTTTCTGGGTGGGGTTAATGAAGGAAGGGCCATTAGCTCAAAAGGGGTAGCAAATGGTATAGATGTTCAAGGGCACTTTCTGGCTACTTGGATTTGAAATGATGGCCTCTTTTCTTGGGCCCTTAAGCAGTCACACATCCATTTTTACCAATACTTGCCTTACCATGAAGACTTAGGAATAGAATTGTCGGGCGTACCCAATGTTGATAGGCTCAGGAAAGTGATCTCTGTCCATGGTGGCGAGGCGGATAGCGTATCTCGGGAATACTTCTTGGATGACGTAAGGTCCCTCCTAGTTGGGTTTGAATTTCCCTCTTGGATCAGCGTGAAGGGTTGGGAAGATCTTTTTGAGTACAGTGTCTCCCACTTTCAGATCTCGACCGCGAACACGTTTGTTGTAAGCGCATGCGGTTCGCCCTTGGTAAACTTGGGTATGACACAAGGCTAGGAGCCTTTTCTCATCCAGCAAGTTTAGCTGCTCAAAGCGGGACCTCTCTCTCTCAGCCTCCGGTAAATTAGATTTCATGAGAATGCGGAGTGAAGGTACTTCAACCTCTACTAGTAGGACGGCCTCAGCTCCATACACAAGGGAGAATGGTGTTGCCCCTGTAGCGGTACGAATTGATGTTCTGTAGTCCCATAATGTAAATGGAAACATCTCGCTCCAATCTCGATAGGTGACGACCATTTTCTCAAGGATGTGGACGACTGTCTTGTTAGCAGCTTTGACGGCTCCGTTAGTTTACGACCGATAAGGCGACGAGCGATGATGTTTGATCGTGTACTACTCATAGAAGGCCCAGATGCGTTTGTTCACAAAGTTGGTGCCATTATCGGTGATGATGTCCTTGGGTACACCGAATCGATAAGCAATATTATTCTTGATAAATTTCTCGACATGATTGGTCATGATGTTTGTATACGATGCTGCCTCTACCCATTTGGTGAAGTATTCAATGGCGATGAGGATAAACTGATGTCTGTTGGAAGCCTTTGAATTAACCTTTCCAAAGATGTCGAGGCTCCAAGTGGCAAATGGCCATGGAGTGATCATGCTGTGTAGATCAATGGCAGGAGCATGTATCAGACTGAAGTGTTCTTGGCATTTGTAGCACTTCTGCACGTGCTTGCAACAGTCATCTTCCATGGTAGTCCAAAAATATCCTTCCCATAGGATCTTCTTGGCGAGCATGTGCCCATTGACTTGGGCCCCGCATACCCCCTCAAGGGTCTTTTTCATGACGTTAGCTGCTTTGCCTTCAGTAAGGCATCTAAGCAGGATGCTGTTATATGATCGCTTGTAGAGGCACTCGTCACAGATGATGTTATTAGCATCTAAATGCTGAATGGTTTGTCTATCTTCTCTGGATGTCCCCTCGAGGTAGGCTCAAGTCTCAAGGAAGTTCTTGATGTCTGAGAACCATGGTGGCTCATCATCCAACTTTGGGGGTTCCTCAATTAGCGGGCAGAAGGCTGGCTCATTTCTTTGTTTAATCATGATCGGCTTCATTCGACACCATAAGGGATTTCTACCATCGATGCCAACCTTGCTAGCACATCGACAAAGCAATTCCTTATCCGTGGGATGTAGGAAAAAGTAATATCCTTGAAGCATGCTATCAGATCTTTGAGGTGCTCATGGTATGGGATTAACTTCTCATCTTTTGTCTTCCAATCTCTGTTTGTCTGACATATGATCAACTGTGAGTCGCCAAACACTCTGAGATGAGTTACGTTTAGGTCCAAAGTTGCCTGTAGGCCTACTGCACAAGCTTCATATTCGGCCATGTTGTTGGTATAGGGGAAATTGAGTTTGATGGAGACTGGTACGTAGGATCCTTTTGGTGAAATCAGAATAGTACCGACTCCTTGACCTTCTACGTTTGATGCCCCATCAAAGTGCATTACCCATGATTCTTCTGATTCCTCTGTGTCGTCCTCTGTCATGAACAAGATATCCTTGTCCGAGAACTCGATTCTCAAAGGCTTATAGTCTGGTAAAGGATTTTTGACAAGATGATCAGCTAGCACCTGCCCCTTGATGGACTTTTGAGTGACATACATGATGTCAAATTCGAACAACAGGTGCTGTCAGCGAGTGGTTCAGCCAGTGAGAGCCAGCTTTTCGAACAAGTACTTCAATGGATCCCTTCGTGCTAGAAGTAGAATGGCTTGGGATAGCAAATAATGGCCGAACCTCTGTATAGCCCATACGAGAGCAAGGCATGCTTTCTCCAGATGAGAATAGCATGTCTCGTAATCAGTAAATTTCTTGATCAGGTAGTAGATGTCCTGCTCTCTTCTTCCTGTCTCATCATGCTGCCCTAGGATGCATCCCATCGACACTTCTGTCGTGGAGAGATACATTAGGAGTGGTCTCCCTAGCTCGGGTGGTACTAAAACTGACAGATTGAATGTTGCTTGACAGTCATCGTTCCACTCAACGGGTGAGTCTTTTCTTAGTAATTTGAAGATCAGTGTGCAGATGGGAGTGACTTGTGCAATAAAATGGCTAATGTACTGTATTCTGCCCAAGAACCCTCTGACCTCTTTCTCGATAGATGGCGGTGGAATTTCCGTGATGGCCTTCACCTTGACTGGATTGACCCCGATGCCTCTCCTGCTGACGATGAACCCTAGCAACTTTTCTGACATGACATCGAATATGCATTTCTGGGGATCCAGACGTAGCCGATATTTTCTCAGCCTCTCAAATAGCTTTTGGAGGTTTATCAGGTGGTCACTTCTCTCTGGTGACTTGGCAATCATATCATCGACGTACACCTCAATTTCTCGGTGCATCATGTCGTGAAAGAGTGCTGTCATGGCCCTTTGGTACATTGCTCCAGTATTTTTCAACTCGAATGGCATGACTCAATAACAGAAAGTTCCTCAGGGAGTGATGAATGTTGTCTTCTCTCGGTCTGCTTCTGCCATCTTGATCTAATTGTATTTGAAAAATCCATCCATAAATGAGAGCATCCCATGCCTGACAGTGTTATCGACCAAGATATCGATGTGTGGCAACTAGAAGTTGTCTTTCAGGCTTGGTTTGTTCAAGTTTCTAAAGTCAATGCACATGCGAACCTTTCCATCTTTCTTTGTTACAGGGACGATATTGGCTAGCCATTGCGGGTACTTGAAGACCATGAGAAATCCTATGTCAT
This sequence comes from Chloranthus sessilifolius, assembly GCA_021018995.1. Taxonomy (NCBI): domain Eukaryota; kingdom Viridiplantae; phylum Streptophyta; class Magnoliopsida; order Chloranthales; family Chloranthaceae; genus Chloranthus; species Chloranthus sessilifolius. The sequence continues at coordinate 25,630,421 of CM037595.1, forward strand.
ACTGTTTGATGACCTCATCCTTCACTTTCGGCATCCATTCTGGCCTGAGATGTCTCCACTTCTACTTGACCGACTTGATATCAGGGTAGAGTGGCAGCTCATGCTCGACCAAATCGGTGTCCAAACCAGGCATGTCCTCGTATGACCATACGAAGACGTCTTGGTATGGTCGAAGGAAATCAATCATTCTTTTTATTTCTTTGGGAGAGCAACGTTTCGATCTTGGTGATTCAAGGAATCTTCTCGGTCCCTAGATTGACATCCTCTGTTTCTTCTACGATCGGGGTGGGACCGGGCTCAAAGCTGGCAAACCACTCAAGGAGTTCATTGGGGAGCTCCTCAGTAGGGATTTCTTCATCCAGACTCGTGACTCCTACCTCTTCTTGTATTTTTATAGGAATGGGATCGATTCCATGTGGGATTGGGATTTCAATTAAGGCATCATTTTCTTTGACTTTATTCAAAATTTTGAAAGACAATATTTTTAGATTTTGCATTTTTTTTATGTTTTTAGGATTTTTATTTTCTTTGAAAATAGGCTCTTGGCAAAGCGAGTCCCTATATATACATGGTATTGCCTACCAAGGGCTCATCTCACTTTTTATAGGCTATTTTCCTTTTTAGGAAATGAGTGTCGAAGTTCAGGATACTTGCCGCTTTCAAAGTTTGGGGCACAGACGCCCAATTTCGTACTAGTGGTCCTACTCCTTTACCTGTTTGGATGGAGGGGGTCTGCTGATATATTTCTTTAGAGTCAGCTTCCATCATGTTGATCCTGGGTTCATCTGGGATTCTATCCTCAAACGTCAACAAGGTCCTGTGGTGGTTTACCACAGGGGGAGATTGTGCGGGTATAGAAAACTCTTCCTCAAAGAGGGATAGGGCGGCTAGGTCTACTTTCAGGTTGGGAGGGATAATTCAAGGATTGGTGGGGTGGACAGGGGCTGCTGGTTTGTGTGGGGTTAACTGTGTTGCCCCATTCTGATCAATCTTCACAATCCCTACGCTTACGAAGATCTCCCTTATGTGAGGTCTAGGACGGGGTTCTTCTTTTAAGCTTATTCCCTTGACTTTTGTTGCAGTAATTGCTTGGGCCTTCTCCTTGGCCTCTCTGACTTCTTCTTCACTGGGCTTGTAACCTAACCCAAATCTTAGTTGCTGTTGGTGTGTTCGCCTTCCCTCAAATGAGGTCTAAAATCATCAATATAACTAGGCACACACACTCATACAGATCTGCAAGTATTCAGGATCTGTTGTAGCAAGCTTTAAAAGAATGGTGAGTAAGAGAATGTCCACAGGGAGGTTGGTTAGAAATATGACAAATCTCCATATCTGTGTCAGATCTGGCACCCTAACTATTACTAATTTAGCTAAAAGACAGGGGAAAGGTTTGGAATGGATTGTCACTTAAAGTAAGCTACAATTAAACATAAGCTAAATTGGATCGAGTTTAGGAGCTTAGATCTTGCAGGGGAAGAGAGTAAAAAGCAGAAAATGGAGAAGAGTAGCTTGGAGGTTGATTTTCACTGAAATCAGATTCAATTAATCATGCTACAGAGGTTCAGAGCACACAATTCCGTCGCTGGCTATAAGCACAGCTGCAGGGTATAAATTCCATTCCAAATCACAGGATCCAGCTGGCCTTAAGGCTATGATCTGTCCACTTTCATGGTCACAGACCATCCTATAGACTTTATCGAATCTATGGATTACAGCAGATGAATCCAATTGAGGCCTGAGCTTAGATTTATCTTAAGGTTATGATCTGTCCACTTTAATGGTCACAGACCATCCTAGGGATCTCCTACAAAGCCAGAGCCTCAATTAGAATAAATAAAACCACTACAGATGCTACAATTCCCAGGTCACAGACTCAAGGAATCACAGGAGCATCAAATCCAGGGAGATCAGATGGTATCCAAGAGGTCTACCAGTTAAGTGGGTGAGCTGATCTACAACTCCTCTACACAAATCCGATCGATCACCAAATGAAACCAAAGGAAATTTAAATCTAATTAAAGCATTAAACACAACATTATCATTGCAAACAAGGTCACTTTACAATGGAAATACTCTCAGACTCAGATCATTGGAAAGAATGATGGAGTGTGAGAAAATAAATATAAAAGGGTGAGAAGTAAGCTATTCAGTACAGATCTAATGGGTCTTATAACTCAGACTCAGATCTGCTGCTATAAAAATCCTGTCCAATGGCTACATTATCACCAAAGAGGAGAAAGGATCCAACTCACCCCTGTGCCATGATCCAATCCCTTATGGCTATAACATGTCCACTTGAATGGTCACAGACTATCCAATAGGGGAACCACATTCCAGAGATGGGTCAGAACAAGTTTATCATTATAGGCACTACTTCTTCTAGGCTACCAGGTCAAGAATCCATAGGAACCTCAACCTCTAAAGTTTTGTGTGTGGGGCTAGGCCTGCAATGTGCACTAGCCTGGACACATAGAACCAGCAAGAGTTTGAGTACTAGCTTTGAAGCTTAGCTATTCACTACTTTAGAAAGACAACAGTGATCCAGTCACAAGCCTACAATCTCTACAGCCAGATCAGATCTGCCATCTGATGGTGGGTCTATACAAATACAGGGGAGTCTGTCTCTGCACAATCTCTCACAAGGCTACAAGCATAAGTGCAGAGAAGAAGGATCTATCTTAGATCTGTGAATTGGCCTCACCCTAGGGCTATAATCTGTCCACTTAAATGGTCACAGACTATCCACAGAGGCTATCCTCCTCACAGAAATCTAAAATAGAACAAGAACATTGCTGCCGCCACCATGTTCACAAGGCTACCAGCTCAAGCTCCCATGGGGATTCAGATTTAGTGGATCCTGTAGTGGGGCATAGGCCTGCAATGTGCTTAACCTGGACACACGGGTCACTTAGATCTAAATAAACCCTTAAAAACAATCCTCCATTGCTTACAATACAACTTAGCAATGGAGGATCTCAAGGCAGCAGCCTTGTACAGAACAACTCACAAAACACCAATCCCATATATGCATAAAATCCTATTATAAAACTCCATTAAAATTATTCCAAATAGACATACAAAGGCATAGCCAGCAAGTGTTGGACTATGGAGAGAAGAAAAAGGAAAAAAGAAACTGCCTAAACCCTAACCTTAGCCTACTACAATTCTACCATTGGTTTCAAGGAGTACAGAAGATCAGTCCCTTAAACCTAAATTAGGCTTAGGCTTATATAGCAGTCAACTCCCTGTGAATTAGGGTTAGGAAAACCCTAATTTATTAATACTATCGTGGACCATTTCTGTTCCTTGGATGCCTCGGGGTGTGTGCACAAAGATTAGAGCATTGGAGTGCGTGCCCTAGTTGCTGGAAGTTCCTAGATTGCCCCTGCAGTAGTGGGGAGAAGTTAGGAACTCGAGCCTCGCTAGATAGAAAGGCTTTCCAGGTCTTATCACATGATAGAATTGGTGTCACGGGGTTGATTTGACTTGAAGCTCTTGCAGTCGCGGGATTGGTACTTTGGTCATCGCGGGGATGCTCTGGTCGTTGCGGGATTGCTCTTTCCATTTGAATGGTGCGAGGATTGCGCGCGCGGCTCATTCCTTGATGAATCCCGCGGTGATCCTCGCGAAGAAACAATGTGCATGGGCTTCTGGATCGCGCGAGCCGTTCCTTGAAAGTTTGTATCTCGAGGCCACTACGCGACAGCCGAGCGCAGTAATGCCTGGAGCTCTCTCTCCTCAGTGAATCGCATGAAGATTAAGGGCTCCTCTTTTGAGTTATGCGAGATTGTGCGAGTGCTTTGCAAGCGCTTATGATTGAGCCTCGCGAGAACCACACAAAGTCTGCTTTTCAATCCCTTCTGTCATCAAACCGCACGAGAACGACATAAGTAGTTGGTGTGCTGCCTTCAGAAGCCCGCGATAACTATGTGAAGCATTCTCTCTAGTTTAATTGAACTGCGACATCTGCATGAGGCATTCTTCTTGACTTGTTTCTGCTTTGTTTTGCCTATGCTACAGCCAATTTTCTGTCTGGGTTGAACCTCCTTTCTTCTAAGGAACTTCTGGGGCAACAGTAGGCTTCTTGGCATGGTTAAGGCCTTATCTGCAGGTGCTGCTTATTACCTACAGGATAGACTTAAAACACATTTATTAAATGATTAAGGGTCTAACAGAGATTAAGTTAAGGGGTGAAAAGTGGTACTTTTTAGGTCTTAACACTAGGCAACCTTCCTCCCTTTCTCCTAGTCAGAGCATCAAACAGCTGGCCAAGTTGGTCCTCTATCTTTTTTATGCTTTGGTTGTGAGAGTGCACAGTTTGGGTTAAGGTGTTCAAGTTCTGTAATGAAGATAGAACTTGTTCCTTAAAGGATGGTGCTCTCACAGTTAGAGGGGGTGCAGATTGCTGCACAGGAGGAGTTACAGGTTGGGCCATGGGTTGCTGATATTGAGGTCTTGGGGCATAACCTTCTCGATAGGGCTGAGCATTTCTATAAGGCATGGGTTGCTGGGGCTGCTGCTGCTGCTGACTGGGGTATCCATCTTGTCTCCACCTCAAATTAGGGTGGTTCCTCCATTGATACCTAGCAGCAGGCTACTACCCATAAGACTGAGCTGCAGCCACATGCTCGATTATAAAATTAGGAAATTGGTCAGTATATGGGCATTCTTCCAAGGGATGAGCAGGGGACTGGCATATGGCACGTGCCTCCTCCACTCTAGCAGCCACAGGTGACTGGATTGCTCCCATCAGCCTATCAAATTTCAGAGTTAAGCTATCCACTTTCTTTTCCAACTCACTTGGCACGCTCACTTCATATACCTTTCCCCTTGAGGTGTTCTCCTTCATCAATTTAGGAGGCTCTAAATCTCTTGCTAAGGTTTCCCTTTGCATAGAGTTCTCACTAATGATATCAAAGAGCTCCCATGCCTCCTCAGCAGTTTTATGGAGATAGGTGCCACCACAGGAGGCATCTATCATGTCTCTGCTTTTAGCATCAATTCTTTAATAAAAGCTTTGAACCAATTGCCATTCAGGGATTTGATGGTGGGGGTATTTCTTGAGAAGTTCCTTAAATCTCTCCCAAGATTGATGAAAGTCTTCAGTTGGATCTTGGGTAAAAGAGATGATACCCTTCCTCAACTAGCTGGTCTTTTACATAGGAAAGAATTTAGCCAGAAACTGACATTGGAGATCACTCCAGGACTGAATATTGTTAGGTGGAAGCAAGGACAACCAGGTCTTGGCTCTGTCCTTCAATGAAAAAGGAAAGAGTCTCATCCTGGTGGCCTCCTCCCCCAAACCTATGATATTAAATGTAGTGCACAGTCCCAAGAACTTATCAATGTGCTTATAGGGGTCTTCTTTGGTCAGGCCATGAAATGAGGGCAGCATTTGAATGATGGATGATTTTATCTCATAGTTTCCCTGAGCAGCTGAGAATTGAATGCAGAAGGGGGAATTGTAGACCCCTGGTGCATTAAACTCCTTAAGGGTTCTTGGCTGTTGTTGCTCACCCATTTCTATAGAATCAAATGCAATGGAAGTGGGTGTAGTTGGTCTGGATCTGAGAAGTCTTTCAACCTCTGGATTTAGTGGGATAATCTGAGGTTGCAAAGTTCTCCTACCAAACATACAACACTCAGATTTCGAATGCAAGATAGATATTCAACACCACAAGCAAAATCAACCAAATTTTCTAACTATTATAACAAAAATTATAAACAGATCTGAAAAATAACAGGGGAGTAGAGGGATGCAAACTACAGAGTAGTCTCCAGCACAATTCTCCTCTCACTTGTAGCCTTAGATCTGATGAACTGCACACAACTACTGAAAAATAACACAACTTACAAATGCAGTTAGTAAAAATCAAACAAAAATTACAGATCTATGATCAAAACTTAGATCTATCAATTTCTAAACATGCCTCCCCGGCAACGGCACCAAAAACTTGTTGGTGTGTTCGCCTTCCCTCAAATGAGGTCTAAAATCATCAATATAACTAGGCAGACACACTCATACAGACCTGCAAGTATTCAGGATCTGGTGTAGCAAGCTTTAAAAGAATGGTAAGGGAATGTCCACAGGGAGGTTGGTTAGAAATATGACATATCTCCAGATCTGTGTCAGATCTGGCACCCTAACTATTACTAATTTAGCTAAAAGACAGGGGAGAGGTTTGGAATGGATTGTCACTTAAACTAAGCTACAATTAAACATAAGCTAAATTGGATCGAGTTTAGGAGCTTAGATCTTGCAAGGGAAGAGAGTAAAAAGCAGAAAATTGAGAAGAGTATCTTGGAGGTTGATTTTTACTGAAATTATATTCAATTAATCATGCTACAGAGGTTCAGAGCAGACAATTCCCTCGCTATCTATAAGCACAGCTGTAGGGTATAAATTCCACTCCAAATCACAGGATCCACCTAGCCTTAAGGCTATGATCTGTCCACTTTAATAGTCACAGACCATCTTATAGACTTTATCGAATCCATGGATTGCAGCAGATGAATCCAATTGAGGCCTGAGCTTAGATTTATCTTAAGGTTATGATTTGTCTACTTTAAGGGTCATAGACCATCCTAGGGATCTCCTATAAAGCCAGAGCCTCAATTAGAATAAATAAAACCACTACAGATGTTGCAATTCCCAGGTCACAGACTCAAGGAATCACAAGAGCTTTAGAGCCAGGGAGATCAGATGGTATCCAAGAGGTCTACCAGTTAAGTGGGTGAGCTAATCTACAACTCCTCTACACAAATCCGATTGATCACCAAATGGAACCAAAGGAAATTTAAATCTAATTAAGGCATTAAACACAGCATTATAATTGCAAACAAGGTCACTCTACAATGGAAATACTATCAGATCTGTAGTCTGTGCAGCTAGGAACCTACAGCAGCACTCTTAACCTTACCCAATTACAGATCTAACTTCACTCCTCGCTACTCTAAGGGACTTAGCCAACCATGGTTGGGCTAAAGGAGGGAAATGGAATTTTTCTGCAAGCTCTAATCTCCAGAATTTTGGCTCAGATCTCCGTCCCCCCCAATCGCAATTGGGGATCTCTATATATAGCTTTCTCCTCTATTTTTCCCACCAAAAATCCCTTCTAGAAGGTCGTCAGAGTTTGTTAGAGTTCTGTTAAAGAACGTGGGTCGGTTAGGGCTTTCTAGGGAATCTTCTGGAACCGTCGTGTCGGTCTCCAAGTGCCTCGAGTTGCATGCAGCAGGTCACTGAATCCTAACATGTGCACAGCTGAATTTCTAAGAAGTTCTGCACACGATTTTGACAGGTTCAGGAAGCTTTCGATAGGTTCGAATCAAGCATTTTAGTCCTTTAGCTAGGTTCTCAGATCCGTTCGATAGGTTTCGATAGGATGAATCTTCACTTAGAGTTCCAACCTTCGCAGTCCTTGGTTTGGAGTATTCGACAGGTTGGAGAAACTCTTCGACAGGTTGGAAAACCATTTCGACAGGTTGAAAAACCATTTTGACAGGTTTCGCTCTGCATTCCGCCATTTCGATAGGTTCCTTTGACACTTCAGGCAGGTTTTCGATAGGATGGCTTCTTCCTTCCTTTCAGCTACTTGATAGGTTCTGAGATCCTATCGAGCTCCTTAATCCATACGAATTCATCTTTCTTCTGCCTTCATATCCTATCGAAGACCTCTTCAACTGCACGAATTCTTCCTTTCTTTGCTTTCAGCTCCTATCAAAGTCTTCAGATGGCCAATCGATAGGACGTTCTAAGCCTATTTTCACTTCCTTCACCTTGCCTTGCTATAGCCACGCGCTCCAAGGGTCCAGTGCTGTGCTACCCTCTGGTGTGTTGCTGGGTTTTTCTTATGCTGAGAGATAGCTCCTTTTTGGGCATTCTTGAGTGCTTTTCTGCATTAGTATCTTCTTCTATTGCTGTCTACAAAATGCACTTGACAAAAGCTTATTAGTGTGCTCACAGGTCTATCAAGGGTCAGGTTATAGGGTGAAAAGTGGCATTTTTCACCACTTAACAGTTGCTAGCCACCCTTGGCCCTAACTGGCTCTCTTCTGCCCTGTAGTCGGGGTCCCAGCCCGTTACCTTTTTGGTAGCCCCACTTCTGGAGTATGGCCACACCTGCGACCATTCCACCTCTGGTTTTTAAAGGTGAAGCTTTCTGGGGGCTCTGGGACTACCGCTAATACCTCATATTCAAAATTGTGGAGGTCTGTATCCTTGGTCATGTGCAGAATATCTAGCACTTTAGGGTTCTCAATGTTGTGGGTGACTTTCTCCTTTTCATCATGCCCTTCACCTATGATGGTGATGATCTTCTGTCCAAACACAAACTTAAGCTTCTGATGTAATGTTGATGGTATTGCCCCGACTTCATGTAACCAAGGACGCCCTAATAATAGGTTGAAGGAGGACATAATGTCCATTACTTGGAACAGTATGGAGGTCATTGGCCCAATTACGAGCTCAAGGTCAACTTCCCTATTATCTCTCTTCTTGTGTTATCAAAACCTCTAGCACTAGTTTTTGTTAACCTCAACATACAAGGATCTACCCCTATCTTGGTAGCTGTTCTTAAAGGACACACATTTAAAGTAGACCCATTGTCGATTAATACTAACGGGATTATCATGTTTCCAGCTTCTACAGTGATATTGAGGGATTTAGAATAATTATTTCCCTCCTTCGATAAATCAGCATCTGAAAAAGAGATGGCATTGGAAGCCATCACCTGCCTGATTATCTGTCCGACTTCATTTGGGCTCACTTGAAGAGACACATGTGCATTCTTTAATGCCCCCATCAGAGCTTGGAAATGAAGTGGGGATGTCATTAGCATATCCCAAATAGTGATATGGGCCGGAATTCTCCTTAGCTGAGTCTCAAGTATGTGCTCTCGACTCATCTTTTCAAACGAGTTTACCGTCGTAGCATCCTTCTTCCCCTCTAGTCGGGCAGGCGTTGGTGTCGATGCATCTAGTTATTTAGAGATCTTCCCTAACCTAGTGACAAAATCAACTACTCCTTCCCTGTTGCTGCTGATATTGATATCTGTTTGTTCATAGCTGAGCGAGAATTGATGAGGATCATAAGTTAGTCCTGAGATCTAGAGGGGAATGACTGCGGGACTTGATCTGGAAGGTGTGCACTACCTGGTTAACTCTCGTAAGAGATGGGTAGGTGGAAATGGTGGGCCAAATGGGGTCGGCGAGGGTTGTGGATGACTGTATCGGGGGTGACATGACAGGGGCGGGCCACTGATAACTAATGGTGATGGAGGGGGATGGGGGACAAAATCGGCCAGCGGGTAGTTGGTGGGGGTGGCCGTGTACGGTTTATAGGAATTGATTTGTACATAGTTGACGGGAGCTGGCAATGGAAAATATACCCTAAGATCTAAGGGTCTGTTTGCGGTGCGGGGTTAGGAAAGTAATCGGCCAAATTCAAGGGCACCCCAATACTTCTATCTTCCTAATTTCTCCGCAGTGGTGCTATAAACTCTCCCTGGGCATGGATATAATTCGACGGATCAAGCTCCTCATTATCTTCTTCCAGTATGCTAATGGTCAGTCTTGGGCCTGCCCCTCCTGGTGGTTGTGGAGGTAGCGGCACCTGGTGTATATTGGGATGCTGATTGGCTTGGGGAAGTGCTGGAGGGATAATCTTACCAGCCTCTATCAAGTCTTGTATCGCGTGCTTTAAAGGGAAGCATTGATCAGTTGGGTGACCTGGCCCCTAATGGAAGTTTCAATGGCTATTGGGGTCATAATTTCTCAGGATTGGATTCAGCGAGGGTCGTGACTGGAGTGTTGTGACCAGACCCTTTTCAATTAGCAAAGGAAAAACGATATTTAGTTGCTGCCCTAAGGGTATAAAGACTCAATCAAAGCGGCTTTTCTTTGTTCTGGTGTCATCTGTGCCCCTGGCTATTTCTGATTTTTTACATTGGCTCGCTTCTGGTTGGGGTTGGTTGGGCTGCCCTGAATTGGAGGGGGGTTCTGCTGGTACTGGGTCGCATGTTTCCAACTATTTGTACATTTGTCCCAATTCTTCTTTCATTTCTCTGATCGGCGAACCTCCGGACCCCGATGTTTGCAGTTTTATTCAAACGGCCTTCTCTTTTCGCATCCTCATAGTGATTGGCGTTCCTCTCAACAAAACTAGATTGTTGTTGATATACCAAGAAGTCTGAGATGACTGGTAGGGTGTTCTTTGATATCATTTCAATCAGCTCATCGTTGGGTATCCTGTTTCTGACCTGAGATGCCATTGCCCTCCATCACCTAAGATAATCACTAAATGATTCATTGGGCTTCTGCATTAATCGGGCTAGATCAGATTTTCTAGGCTCAATGTCTATGTTATAGACATATTGTTCTTGGAATAGATGGGCAGGTCTTTCCATGTTTTAATCATGGAAGGTTCCAACGATGTGAACCACCTTAAAGCGGGGCCCGTAAGGCTCTTTTGGAAGACCTTTATGAGAAAATGCTCATCTCCCCCATATTGGCACATGTCCCCGTAGTAAGATTTGAGGTGTGCAATGGGGTTGCCTGTGCCATTATATTTATCGAAGGTAGGCACTTTGAACTTTAGGGGTAAGGGGAGTTCAGAGAATAGGCACAAATCGAAAAAGTTTGTGGCGTGGATTTTGGTTCCACCCATTTTCATCAATTATTTCTAGATTTTGTCCAATTGTTCTTTCAGCTATTCTGATTCCTTAGACGGTGAGGCCACCTTTTCAACAGTCTGTCTCCATTCACTTTATACTGCCGAGGGGTGGGTGATTACGGGTGCAGGATTGATGCTGGTGAGTGCCCCTATGTTCTTGATCTCATCTTCCTCATATTAGGGGTCCACATATGGTGGAGTGAGGGTGAGATTTTCCTCTTGGTGTTGAATAGACTGAATGGGTGCTGGGTTGGACTGAATGGATGTGGGGGAAGTTATGTGGAGTGATGGGATGAGTGGAGGTTAGATTCTGGTTTAAGACCTGATGGGGCCATTGTGCTTGGAGGGATACTTGGGGATGGCCTTGAGGTGCATGGGGATGGGTGAATTGGGGTTGAAAAAGGGCAGGTGTCGGGTTCCCGCCTTGGGTCGGGTATGAGGGTTGTGGGTGAGTGAGGTATTGGGGGAATTGTGAAGGGTATGGGTATGAGGATGCAAGGTTTGGGCCTTGTTGGGCTTGGGTATAGGGTAAGGAGCTTGGATGGGTTTGGGCCATAAGGTCTTGGTAGGTCTGGGCCATTGGGCATTGGTGGGTCTGACCCATTAGGCCATGGTGGGTATGGGCCATTGGGCCTTGGTGGGTCTGGCCTATTGGGCCTTGGTGCCTATTCCGTGGGTCCCCTGATATATGGGGGGCTTGAAGGGTATGGATGATGGGGGCTTGATGGGGGTCATGGGAGAAAGAGGCATGGGGACTTGGTAATGTATAGGACGAGTTTAGAGGTGTGTGGGGTGGATGAGGGAAGTTGCTCTGAGAGGCCTTCCAAGTTGTGTAGGCCCGGACCATCTCATCCATCATAGCCATTGGAGAGGGGGTGGATGGGGATGGTTCACTTGAGGGAAGGTGGGGTGTGGATGCATGAGAAAAATCGAGCATGGCCCCAGTAAAATTGGGCATGACTTGGGTAGATGAGGGGACATGTGGTGGATTGGTGAAACTGGGTGTGGTGTGGGTAAATGCAGGTGGATCGAGTATATGTTGGGAGGATGAAAATGGGGCCTGGTGGTAAAGGTGGAAAACAGGGTCGGGTTTCGGGTGGATGTGAATGGAGGATGTGATGGACTCCGAATGGCCATGGAGGGGGGAATAGGCATTGTTTTTGAAAATGAAGGGGGGAGTAGGGTGTCAGATTTTAGGGGTTTTGAGTGGTGGTGGACGGGAAAATGGGTGCACCGAAGGGTCCGGTGATGGTAAATGGGGATTTGGTAAGGGGGATGGACGTGAAAATTTCTTTCTCATGGGAATGAGTTGGGGAATATGGCGGGGATAAATCGGGATCGGCGTATGCCGGATCCACTGCCCATGACATGGCTTGGTTACGAGTGAGGTACGGATGCCTCGGATGGGGCCCGTAAAGTTTTCTCCTCCTTCCCCTACAGGATGATGGAGGGTAAGGTGATGTTGTTGTGTCGGCACCACAAGTTTCTTGGTTTTGGATCTTGATTTGATTTTTTTGATTTTTTTTTATGATTTTTTTAGATAAAACAAATGAGCCTTTAGTACAAGTTCTGAGGCCTTGGAGTTCCCTTTTTGAGTGGTATTTGTACCTTAAATAACTCCCACGGTGGGATCTCGATGTGCTTCGGAAGAGTCAAAGGGAAACCCTTTGATCTATTGAAGGCACGGGAATCAACGTAATCAACTCGATCCCCCGGAGCGAGCTAATAAGAAGTTACCCTCTTTTGACCGATGGGGGCGTATTGGGTGTCGAAGTGTGCGGGACCTATCAAAGGTGCTAAACCACTAAGTGGGGGACTCGGGAAAGTGAAAACAGGCCTCAGACTCGGGCTGCCTAAACTAGGGCAGGCTTGACATGTGTATTATATGCGCTAGGCCAAATTTTGGAGAATTTAGCTTGGAGTGTGTATTATACATGTCGGGCTAGATCTGGGCTGATTTGGCATGGCGTGTGTAATATACACGCCAGAGCAAACCTGGGAAAATTAAGCTTGGCATGTCTATTATACATGCCAGGTATAAATAGAGTATATAGTTATATACGCAGCAGAACAGCCAGCCCGAAATTGGTCTTTTTTGTTGGTTTTCTAGAAGCGATGCTTCCGGGGACTGATTTCCCTCCTCACCGAGCCTAGGGATACAAGTTTGATTTGGGGCAACTAATGCACTCTCCCAAGGGTTTTAGGCTTCGTAACTGGATCGATTCCCCAACCTATATACCTTCGGCACAAGCGCCTTCTCAGACATTGGATGGGGTGGTACTTTTTTGGATCATCACCACTTGGGGTTGCCTCTGTACTCAGAACCAGGTGTTTGTATCTTTACCTACAAATCCCAACCCGTGTAAAATCTACCCTCGGAAAAATTTAATTTTAAGTCCCCCTCTTGGTTCAATTTTAACTTCAGTTTTAAGCGAGTTTGTTTTAAAGTTCAAAAATGCGGGGTGATGGTCCCGTGCCGCCTTTACGGGCCGGCATCCACTGGCAGGATATGATTGTAATAAATTAAATGCCCACGTAGGTCCGCCAAACGGCTAAGGCATGTAAATGCGCAAGTAAGCCCGCCATCGGGTAAGGCATGCTGTTAATCAGTGAAAAATGTCAGTTTTCACCCTTTAACCTGACCTTTGATAGACCTGTGAATAGACTAATAAATGCGTTTTGAGTATGTTTTGTAGATAGCAGTAAAAGGCAGTCTCAGGGCAGAAATTCACCCAAAAGTGCTTCACAAGAAGGTCCATCTCTCAGTACAGCTCAGACCCAACAATGGCATACAAAAGAGCTGCACGCCAATGCCCACTTAGAGCATGCAACAACGGCAAGGTAGCTTTGAAGAAGTGAAAACAGGCTTAAAACTACCGGTCAAGAGGTTATTGGAACCTGTCGATAGGATCTGAAGGCCGAAAAAGGAAGTAGTGAATATGGGAGAATTTGATAGGATCCAGAACCTATCGCGCAATCGAAAATAAGAAGAGAGCATCCTATCGACAGGTTACCTAAGCTTGAAGAGAACCTATCGAGAAGTCTGGAACCTTTTGATAGGAGCTAGAAGCAAACCTATCAAAACTTATTGCGCAAGAGATCAACCTGTTGAAAAGATCCTTCAACCTGTCGAATACACCAGATGAAGGCTACGGATGCTGGAGCTTTATTGGCAGGATCAACTATCGAAACCTATCGAAAGGATCCTGAATCCTAGCGAAAGGAATAAAATGCCCTCTTGGAACTTGTCGAAAGCTTTAGAAACCTATCGACATTGACTGAAGGACTTCTCAGAAGAGCTAATGTGCATATGCTACAAGTTGGTGGCCTACTGCACGCAATCCGAGACACTCTGGTGACCAGCACAACGGTTTTAAAAGTGTCCTAGAAACCCTAACCGACCCACGTGCTCTACCCCAACTCTAACTAACTTAGAGGGCCTTCTAAAAGGGGAATAAAAAGGGAATAACATAATCATTCCCGCTGAGCTGTGATTGGCAGGAAAAACAAATATGAGGCAGAGGGGGGGAGCTATAAAAGGAAGGAAGTTGCCAGAAAAAGGAGGGATCATTCTGGAGATCAGAGCCTGCATCGAAATTTTTTATTCTTCCTTTCCGCCCAACTACGGTTGGCTAATTTCCTTGGAGCAACAAGGAGCGAGGTTAGATCCGTAATTAGGGAAGGTTGAGAGTGTTATTTAGGGTCAGATGAGGCACAAACTGCAAATCTGAGAGTATTTCATTGTATAGTGAGTTTATTTCAATGCAATGTTGGCTTTATTATTTTAATTAGATCCATAGTTCATCTGGTTTCATTTGGTGCTCGATCGGATTTATGTAGATGGGAATCAGCTCACCCACTTAACTGGTAGACCTCTTGAATACCATTTGATCTCCCTAGATACGATATTCCTGCAATTGCCTATGTCTGTGGCCTACCAGTTGCAGTATTTATAGTGATTATAATCTTCTGATCGAAACCTGAGAATGGAGTGAATCTATTGGATGATCTATGACCATTGAAGTGGACAGATCATAGCCTTAAGATCAATCCAACTCTCTGGCTTAGATCAAATTCTTCTACCCTACCGCTGTGCTTACAGCCAGATGAGGGATTGATGCGCTCTGAACTCTTTATAACACTGTCAGCTCAACCCAATTGCAGTAAGACCAAACTCCAAGCTACTTATCTCTATTTTCTATTTTTAATTTCACCAAACATTCCCCTCACTCGTAAGATTTGAACTTTGGACTTGATCCCAATTCATTTCTGCATTTAATTATGTTTTTATAGTTTAGTTTAAAGTGAACCCCTTAAACCCCTCCTCTTCCTTTTGCTATTTTAGTTGTAGGTAGGGTGCCAGATCTACTACAAATCTAGAGATTTACTTGATCCCTTACTCACTTACTCACTCTTTAAAACTTGCTACAATAGGCCTTGAATACTTGTAGGTCTGTGTGTCTGCTTACCTTGGTCTGTGCCACCAATAGATCCTTTAATTGAGAGATTTTAAACCTCTTTTCGAACACAAGGTAAGAGCCCAATAAGTTTTTGGTACCGCTACCGGGATCTGTGTGATTAAAATTGGTAGATCTAAGTTTGTTTCAGTATAGATTGTAGATCTGTAATAGCTTGTTTAAGTTTTCACTAACTGCTTTTGAATGTTTTGGTTGTTTTGGAGTAGTTTTTATTATTTCATCATATTGGAAGCTGTTTCTAAGGAGCAGCATTATGCTAGAGGTTGCTCTAAAGTTTGCACCCCTCTACTCCTCTTATTTTCCTGATCTATAGATTTGTAGATTTATTAGTTAATTATGCTTATTCCTGATTGTTGTGTTAAATTTGCTCTACATTTTGTGTGTATTAAGATTATGCGTGGTGTATGTTTGGAAGGAGAGCTTTCAATCCTCAGATTGTTCCATTAAATCCAGAGGTTGAAAGAATTCTCAGGTCTAAACAAATCTCACCCACATCTATTGCATCTGAATCTGTTGAAATAGGTGAGCAACCTAGAACCTTGAAGGAATTCAATGCACCAGGGGTTTACAGTTCTCCCTTCTGCATTCAATTCCTTGTTGTTCAAGGGAACTATGAGATCAAGTCTCCCATAATTCAAATACTACCTTCATTCCATGGCCTGACTAAGGAAGACCCATATAAGCATATTGATGAATTTCTAGGACTGTGCACTACATTCAATATTGTAGGTTTGGGGGAGGAAGCAACCAAGATGAAACTCTTTCCTTTTTCATTAAAGGATAGAGCCAGGACCTGGTTGTCAATGCTCCCACCCAACAGTATTCAGTCCTGGAGTGATCTTTAATGTCAGTTTTTGGCCAAGTTTTTTCGCATGTCCAAGACAGGTTAGTTGAGGAAGGGCATTATCTTATTTGCTCAAGACCCAACTGAGGACTTTCACCAAGCATGGGAGAGATTTAAAGAACTCTCGAAGAAATGTCCCCATCATTAAATCCCTGAATGGAAATTTATTTAAAGTTTATATCAGGGAATTGACTCTAAAAGCAGAGATATGGTAGATGCCTCTTGTGGTAGACTTACCTCCACAAAACTGCTGAGGAGGCTTCGGATTGTTTGACATCATCAGTGAGAACTCCATGCAGAGAGAGACATTGTCCAGGGACTTGGACATCCCTAGAATGGTGAAAGAAAATACCACAAGAGGAAAGATGTATGAGGTGAGTGGGCACAATAATTTGGAAAGGAAAGTGGACAACTTGACCCAGAAGTTTGATAAGCTCATGGGAGCAATGCAGTCACCCATGGCTACTAAAGTTGAGGAGGCATGTGTTATATGCCAGTCCCCCACTCACTCCCTTGAGGAATGCCCCTCAGCTATTCAATTTCTAGACTTTGTGATGGAGCATATGGCTACCACTCAGCCCTTTGGGCCACAGCCGACTGCTGGTTACCAATGGAGAAACCACCCCAACTTGAGGTGGTGACAAGATACTTTTCCAAACCACCACCAGCAGCCATAGCAGTCCATGCCTTATAAAAATGCTCAGCCCTACCACCAGAATTACTTTCCAAGGCCCCACTACCAACAATCCCGACCAACAACCCACGACTTAGCCTATGGCTCAGCCTGTGTAGCAAGCTGCACCCCCTCTAGCTGTTAGATCACTTTCGTTTGAGGAATAAGTTCTGGCCTTAGTGCAGAACTTAAGATCCTTGTCTCAAACTGTGCCCTCTCATAGCCAAAGCATTAAAAAGATAGAAGACCATCTTAGTTAGTTGTCTAATGCTTTGACCAAGAGAGAGGAAGGGAGGCTACCTAGCCAACCCATGGACAACCCAAGGAGACAATATATAGTCGGTGAAGTTTCTTCTCCCCATGAGGAAGCCAAATCTGTCACCACATTAAGAAGTGGAAGGCTGGTGGACAATCAAGTAGGCTTTGGGCCTTTGAAAAATTTAGAAAAAGAAAAAGAAATGATTATAGAGAAGGTACAACAGGAGCAACCCATGTTGAATAAGAAGGATAATGATGATCCTCAAGAAAATAATAAAACCAAAAAGAGAGATGATGAGTTGGCTGAGGCTGTAAATGGAGTAGTCCCACATTTTCCATTTCCTAGGGCAATGCAAGCACCTTCCCCTTTTGATAAAGGGCATACCAAAATAGAGGAAATGATGGATACCTTTAAGCAAGTAAATATTAACTTGCCTCTACTTGATGTAATCAAGCAGGTTTCAGCCTATGCTAAGTTTTTGAAAGACCTTTGCACCCACGAAAGACAATCAAGGATACATTTATCTAAGAAAATTTTTTCAGTAGAAAAAGTGAAACATATACTGACTATTGCAACCCCAACAAAACCCCAAGACCCTGGAGTCCCCACTATCCCCTGCATCATTGGGGATCATACCATTGAAAAAGTCTTGTTAGATCCGAGAGCTAGTGTGAATTTGCTTCTATATTCAGTATATGAGAAAATGGGCTTAGGAGAGTTGAAGTCCACACATGTGGTCTTACAACTAGTTGACAGATCTGAAAGGAAGCCTGTGGGGATCATTGAAGATGTCTTGGTTGGGGTTGACAAATTCTTTTATCCTGTTAATTTTCTAGTGATGGACATGGAGCCAAGCAAGTGTGCTACTTCTATCCCTGTGATTTTAGGCAGGCCCTTTTTAGCCACTACAAATGCTTGTATACAATGTAGATCAGGGGTCATGAAGGTATTTTTTGGTAATATGAAAGTCAAGCTGAACATGTACAATGCAGCCCATCAGCCCCACTTAGAGAATGAGGACTATTTTTCCATTGATGTGCTGGATGAGTTTGTGTAAGAAAACCTACCTCAGCTGTTGCATGGTAATGATTTGTTTAATATTTTTGAAGAAGTATGGAATGAAACAGTGGAAGAGAAAGCTTCCACATCTGAGCTTGAGCAAGTGAAAATTGTAAATAATTAAGTAGGGCCAGCAAAGCATCAACCATGGAATCCTGCTTTACTACCTTTTCCACCACCTTCTAAGGCACCCCTATTGCCTTCACTCATCAGTCCCCCAGATGTGGAGTTAAAGCAACTCTCAAATATTTAAAATATACCTTTTTAGGAGCCAATCACAAATTTCCAGTGATAATCTCTTCTTCCATCACTCTTGAGCAGGAAGAAGAATTGCTTTGTGTGCTAAAAAGGCATAAAAGAGCAATAGGGTAGACTATTACAGATTTGGGAGGGATAAATCCAGCTGTGTGCATGCACAAAATTCATCTTGAAGAGGGCTCTAAACCTTCTAGAGAGATGCAAAGGAAGCTCAACCCATACATGTAGAAAGTTGTTATGAAGGAAGTAGTCAAACTTCTTGATGCTGGGGTCATTTACCCTATCTTAGATTCTCAATGGGTGGCACCTACCCAAGTGGTGCCCAAGAAATCTGGGATCATAGTAGTTCAAGCAGACTCAGGTGAGCTGATTCGAACCAGACAGACCACTAGTTGGAGGGTATGCATAGACTATCGCAAGCTCAATGAGGAAACTAGCAAAGATCACTTCCCATTGCCTTTTATAGATCAGATCTTAGATAAGTTGGCAGGTAAGGCTTTTTACTGTTTTCTTGATGGTTATTTAGGATACAACCAGATTCCTGTTTACCCTCAAGATCAAGAAAAAACCACATTTACTTATCCATTTGGAACCTTTGCATACAGAAGGATGCCATTTGGGCTATGTAATGCACCTGCCACTTTTCAAATATGTATGTATGCCATTTTTTCTAACATGATTGAAAAGTTTCTAGAGATTTTTATAGATAATTTCTCTATTTATGGGGATGATTTTAGCCAATGCCTGCACCATCTCAGCCTTGTGCTGCAAAGATGTGAGGAGACCAACTTGGTTTTGAGTTGGGAAAAGAGTCATTTCATGGTGACTCAAGGTATTGTCTTAGGACATGTTGTTTTCCAAAGAGGAATAGAGGTTGAGCAAGCTAAAATTTATTTAATAGCACATTTTCCCCCTTCCAAAACTGTCAAATAAGTCAGGTCATTCTTGGGCCATGCTGGTTTCTACAGGATGTTCATCAAAGACTTTAGCAAAATTTCCAAACCTCTTTGCCACTTGTTGTGCCAAGAGGTTCCATTTGTGTTCAATGATGAATGCCTAGCTACTTTTGAACTTCTGAAGACTTGTTTGACCACTGTTCCTATATTGCAAGCTCCTAATTTCTCTCTGTCATTTGAGCTGATGTGTGATGCATCAGATTTTGCCATTGGTGCAGTACTGGGACAAAGGAAAGACAAAGCACCATGTGTGATGACATATGCTAGTAAATCAATGGTTGATGCTCAATTGAATTACACTACAACTGAAAAGGAGTTGCTGGCTATTGTATTTGCTTTGGAAAAATTTTGATCATATGTGTTGGGATCCAAGATCACTGTATTTACTGACCATTCAGCCTTGAAATATCTCTTGTCTAAGGAGGCTAAAGCTAGACTAATTAGATGGATTCTTCTTCTGCAGGAGTTTAACTTGGAAATCAAAGACAAGAAGGGAGTTGAAAATGTGATTACAGTCCACCTATCAAGGATCCCAGATGCTGAAATAGAGAGCTTGCCCATCAATGATGCTTTCCCAGATGAGCAGCTTTTTACTGTGGAGATAAGTATGCCCTGGTTTGCCAACATAGTAAACTATCTTGCTGTGGGAAGGATACCCCCACATTGGAGTAAGGATGATAAGAATCTGTTCTTCTCACAAATTTGATATTACATGTGAGAGGACCCTTACCTCTTTAAGTATTGTGCAGATCAGGTGATAAGAAGATGTGTACCTGAAACTGAGTTTGAAAACATTCTAACCATGTGCCATGAACAGGCTTGTGGGGGCCATTTTAGTGACAACAAGACTACCGCAAAGGTGCTTCAAAGTGGTTTCTACTGGCCCACTCTGTTCAAGGATGCCATACAGCATTACAAAGCTTGTTCTAGATGCCAGCAAATGGGAAGTATTACAAAAAGAAACTCCATGCCCTTGCAACTTGTGCTTGTTGTTGAATTATTTGACATATGGGGAATTGATTTTATGGGACCTTTTATCCCCTCCTATGGATATAATTTCATCCTTATAGATGTGGACTATGTGTCCAAATGGGTAGAGGCCATAGCTATAAGAATAAATGATCATAAGGTTGTCATTAAGTTCTTAAAGGATAACATCTTCTCTAGGTTTGGCACCCCCAAAGCTATTATTAGTGATGGAGGAAGCCACTTTTGCAACAAACCTTTTGAAAAGCTGTTAGAAAAATATTCTGTGACCCACAAAGTTGTTACTCCCTACCACCCACAAACCAGTGGGCAAGTAGAGATTTTCAATAGGGAAATCAAACACATCCTAGAGAAGACTGTGTGAGCTGATAAGAGAGATTGGTCCATAAAACTACCAGATGCCTTGTGGGCTTATAGGACTGCCTATAAGACTCCCATAGGGATGTCCCCATTCAGGCTAGTAATGGCAAGGCATGTCACTTGCATGTTGAGTTAGAACATAGAGCATATTGGGCTATTAAAATATTAAATTCTGACTTAACTTCTGCTGGTGTGAACAGGAAACTGCAATTATCTGAGCTTGATGAGTTAAGGTTGGAGGCATATTCAAATGCCCGGATTTACAAGGAAAAAATCAAAGCCTTTCATGACAGGCACTTGCTGCGGAAAGAATTCAAAATATGTGATAAGGTATGGTTGCTCAATTCAAGATTAAAATTCTTTCCAAGAAAATTGTAGTCCAGATGGAATGGGCCCTACAAAGTTTTACATGTTTCCTTATCCGGGGCTGTAGAAATCATGGGCCCTATAGATGGTAGAGTCATGAAAGTCAATGGGCAGAGGCTAAAAATTTGTGTTGAAAAAATTTGTGAGCCTGAGGAGATCACTGATCTTCAGGACCCTCCAAGTTATACCTGATTTTAGTGTGTATCATATGTACTACTATATTTTGGTTCTATTTTAAGTGATTACTTTCTGTTTTGATGTTTTGTTCATTTACAATAAAATTGCCATGCTAGAATTAGGTCTTCATATCATCTTGCCAGTAGTCTAGGGACCATGGGAGTATGTCAATAATGGAAACAAATTGAATGGAAGCACAACGTAAGAGTTTGCTGGGTGTTGAGGCTAAACACAGCACAAAAATGTAGTTTTTATGGGCATATGGGACCTTTCAATAGGTCATTTAAGGATTTCGGTAGGCACTGAGACTTTTCGATAGGTGAAAACAACTCTTCGATAGGTTTAAAAGGTCAGAAAGAAGTTTTCATTAGGTTCTGGATACCTATAAGGAACCTATCGAGAGGATGAATCATGAACCATTTGAACCTATCGATAGGAAGGATTTGACCTATCGAAGCATTCCACCTGCACGCCGTATTCTTTATAGTGTTTGACAGGATGCCTTGACCTATCAAATCACCCAGCTCATCCTATCAAAATCGATTTTCACTCTTTATATACCTGCTGTTATGTCATTTTTGCTCCATTCAACACCTTATACAAAACCCTATCTCTCTCTTCCTCATTTGTCGCTGCTCTCATTTTCCGCTAAATACTCTAAGGACTTTTTGCCATTCAGTTTGCCATCCCTCAAGTTCATTCAGCCCGCACAAAGGAGCATTTTGCACCTGATTTTTGTAGAATTGAAATTGTGCATCACGATTTCTGCAAGACCCTAGGAGTTTTCAATAAGTTGCCCTCCTGCTTTCACTCTGCTGTTTTTCTAATTGTTTACTTTAGAATTTTAATACAAATTGGTGAGTGAGCCTTACGAGATCAACTTCTGAGAGTACAATGGCCGATTCTGAAGAAACCCTAGCTGACCTATTCTGGCAACCAGCCTCTTCCACCCCAAAGTCCTTCAAAAAATCAAAGCCTACAACCAAACCACCTACCAAGAGGAAGCTCCCTGAGGGGACGCCCAAGAAGGCTCCTAAAGTAAAAAAGGCCATGTCTGTAGTAATTCCGAAGCCTGATGCAAAAATACCCGTGGAGAGATCTGCGCCAGCTGGGGAAGCACCTTTGCCCACCCCTGACATATTGCCTGAGGTGGAGCTTCCTACTGCATTAACCACTCCTAATGAGTTTGTGGATGGTTTGAGCCTTGTCCCTGAGACAGATTTTGACCTTGCGTACTTTGCCAAGAGAGAGGAGTGCCATGGGACACTCATGTATCTGAAGAAGGAGGGATTGTTACCCCTACTTACCCCCTTGAAGGAGACTGTGTACCCCAGGCTAGTTAAATTGTGGTATCAGAATTTGACAAAGAAGGTGGTGCCTAGGACTGAGGCAGTGCTGGAAATTTTGATTGATGATTGGCAAATCACTGTGGATTGCAAGGATATTGGGATGGCTTTGGGAGTTCCACATCAATTTGACTCCACTAGATCTAAGGGAGCACCCAAATGGGTTGCATTTAGAGAAATGGCTAAATAGCTCACCAATGAAATTGTGGGATCTGGTGAATCTTTAATGAGAAGAGACCTCCAACCCAGTCTCAGATTCATTGACACTATTCTGAGGAAGAATGTGTATGTCATTGGGCACCTGCAGGAGAGAACGCCCCCAGTTGTAGATGCTTTGTACTATTATTCAAAATGGTAGTTTTTGAATGCACCATATCTAATTTTCGAGACAATGGTAGACATTAATTATAAGGTGCTTAAAAGACAAGCATTTTCTAAAGGTGTTGGGTTGCCTTTCAGCAGGCTCATTACATGTTTGTTAAAGGTTGGGAAATATGTGGTAAAGAGGAATGAGCTGATAGAGAAGTTGACTCCTAAAGAGTATAAAGAAAGGGCATGGTCCACCAGTCTGACCCTGATAAAGAAGAGTAAGCCAGCTGAGATGGAGGAGGTTGAGGAGGTGCCCTCTACCACTGTAGCAGATCTTACTGCTGAGATTCTCTCATCCATCCTTTCACCTACCTTACCTACATCATCACCAACACCTCCACCCACTTTGCTTTTCCCCTTTGCATCAGCTCCTTTTCCAACAGACCCCCCTCCTCTTACCTCTAAGCCAGTTTTACCTCCACCCACCAGTCCAGTTCTCGAACCTGAAGTCCTTGAACCTCCAACATTGCCAGAGCCTACCCCTACCCTTTCTCCTCCACCCTACTCTCCAAGGAGGAAAGATGGAAAGCCGCTGCTGCCCTTGGCCTCAATCCTACTGCCCTCTTCCCTTCTGATTCTGATTCTGCTGTTGCTTCTACCAAGTAAGACAAGAAATCTGCTGCCCAGTTTGAGGAGGCCCCCAAGCAGTCCACCCAGAAGTCCCAACCTAAAGGAAAAGCTCCTTTATCCAAGAAAGATTTGAAAAACCTGGCAGACTTGTATGATTGGCCTGATGATGCTTGTAAATAGTGTAGACTATTTTAGCTTGTTTTCAATTCATACCTTGTATCATGTACATTTTTTTTGGATATTATTACTATTTTTTTTTTAATACCTGTGTCTCTCTTTGTGCCTAATTGTTCTATATTTTCTTACCTCACCCTTCTCATTGTTTCCATACTATCTAAACAGTGAGGACACTGTTTAACTTAGGTTTGGGGGTTTGGCAGAGTAGACTTGCCAATATATGAGTTAATGCTAGTGCAGCTATGTTGAAAAGAAAAAGTTTTTGAAAATAAAGTGATTTCCCACCTGCTTTTTGGAAAAAGAGGAAATTAAAAAACTTTTTGAAACTGAAATATGTTGTAGTTTTAACATTTTTCATGAAGCAAATGCCAAGAATTTTCAAAAAACTGATGTTTAGTGAGCCTGAAAGGAGAGAAACCTGAGGATACACCCCAGAAATTTGATGGAAGGCCATACCCAGTGAGATTTGGGCCTGAATAAAATTTTCTTTGAAGAGTGTCTTGGCAATTTTTCTGCTCTAAGGACTGATTGGATCTAGTTTCGATCACTAGAAGTTAGGCAAATCCAAATTAAAACAGCTTGACAGCATTCATGATATTGAAGACATGAAGTAAGGCCATCCCTTGGACAGTTTGAGCTTGAAATTTCCCACCTTTGAACTGCCCTTGATGCACACCTTTTGAGCCCTAAAAATCCCAGTTTTCTTTGATAATAACCAAAAAATTTGAACCCAAAACCTTTTGACCTATTTCAGTTCTCCCTCAATCTGAGAAATCAAGAAATAGAAAGAGAAGTGAGGTTAAAGGAGCAAGGTTTGACAATTTGATGAAAGAAGAAGAGAATACATTTGAAGGCAAGTGTGATGTATAGTGGTGGCATTCCAACCCATAAATATATATATATATATATATATATATATAAAGAGAGAAATGGAGAAAAATACAAAAAGAAAAGGAAAAATAGAAAATCAAAAGAAAAGGAATGAGAAAGAGAAGTCATTTCATTGAAAGACTGAAAAGAGGGTTAGAAACTGGCCACTTCAAATCTAAAAATTCAAGAAGTAGATGGAATTGTGTTGAAATGAAGAAGGTGTTGTCTAAACCACCTCCTTACCTTTATTGATTTCTCAATTTGAATCCTTTTTACCCCTTTATTCTTTTGTAAATTTCACCCATAAGCCACATTACAACCCAATAAAAAGACCCTACTGATCTGAAATGGATTGAGTTGTCATGTGGAGATGAGGATTTGTTTAATCTATGGTGAAAAGAGTTAGAAATTTTCAGAAGTTAGAGCAATGCCTATACTCATGCTTGCAGTCCTATTTGGGGGCTGTAACTACTCTTGAGCCGTGTGAAATGATGCACCCTTCTATTTTTATTGTGAGAGACAGCCCCGGTAAGATTTGGGTCTGAAATCAAAATTGATTGGGGTGTTATCAAAACAGAATTCTTAAATTAAAGGTGAGCTCTACATTAATTTTCAGGCACAATGCCTTGACATGAACTGATGGATGATGAAGGAATTACAACAAAATTTCAGGTTTTAAACTGGTGATTTTTCTGCTATGAATCCTCAAAAAACTGAATGGACATGGTGTGGAATTTATTTTATTTACTTAAACTCTGAGTTAGCATGTTGCATTAGTACTAACTGATTTTATTGGAGAAGTTTGTGGGTACCTTCACTGAAAACCCTCAGGAGACTTCACTCCTCCACTAGGGATCACTTAGGGGTTTAAAAGGCTTGATGCATATGCTAAATGCATCTGTGCTCCCTACAAAAGTGTCATTTTAGTTTTCTTCATTCTTCCTTTGCTCAGGGACTAGCAAAGCTTAGGTTTGGGGGTGTGTTAATCAGTGAAAAATGGTAGTTTTCACCCTTTAACCTAACCTTTGATAAACCCGTGAGTAGACTAATAAATGCGTGTTGAGTATGTTTTGTAGATAGCAGTAAAAGGTAGTCTTAGTACATAAATTCACCAAAAATTGCTTCACAAGAAGGTCCATCTCTTAGTACAGCTCAAACCCAACAATGGCACACAAAAGTGCTACACACTAATGCCCACTTGGAGCATGCAGCAACAGCAAGGTAGCTTTGAAGAAGTGAAAATAGGCTGAAAACAACCTGTCGAGAGGTTATTGGAACCTGTCGATAGGATCTGAAGGCTGAAAAAGGAAGAAGTCATAAATATGGGAGAATTCGATAGGATCCAGAACCTATCACGCAGTTAGAAATAAGAAGAGAGCATCCTATCGACAGGTTGCCTAAGCTTGAAGAGAACCTATCGAGAAGTCTGGAACCTTTCGATAAGAGCTAGAAGCAAACCTATTGAAACTTATTGCGCAAGAGATCAACTTGTCGAAAAGATCCTTCAACCTGTCACATACACCAGATGAAGGCTACGAATGCTGAAGCTCTATTGGCAGGATCAACCTATCGGAACCTATCGAAAAGATCCTGAATCCTAGCGAAAGGAACAAAATGCCTGCTTGGAACTTCTCGAAAGCTTCCTAAACCTTTCGAAATCGACTGAAGGACTTCTCAGAAGATCTACTATGCACACACTGCAAGTTGGTGACCTGCTGCACGCAATCTGAGGCACTCTGGTGACCGACACGACAGTTTTAGAAGTGCCCTAGAAAACCCTAACCGACCCACGTGCTCTACCCCAACTCTAACTAACTCAGAGAACCTTCTAGAAGGGGAATAAAAAGGGAATAGCATAATCATTC
The DNA here is from genome assembly GCA_021018995.1 of Chloranthus sessilifolius. Lineage (NCBI taxonomy): Eukaryota > Viridiplantae > Streptophyta > Magnoliopsida > Chloranthales > Chloranthaceae > Chloranthus > Chloranthus sessilifolius. The sequence goes on from CM037595.1 coordinate 25,656,704, forward strand.
CCGCTGAGCTGTGATTGGTAGGAAAAACAGATCTGAGGCAGAGGGGGGGAGCTATAAAAGGAAGGAAGTTGCCAGAAAAAGGAGGGATCATTCTGGAGATCAGAGCCTGCATCGAAATTTTTTATTCTTCCTTTCCGCCCAACTATGGTTGGCTAATTTCCTTGGAGCAACAAGGAGCGAGGTTGGATCTGTAATTAGGGAAGGTTGAGAGTGTTATTTAGGGTCAGATGAGGCACAGACTGCAAATCTGAGAGTATTTCAGTGTATAGTGAGTTTATTTCAATGCAATGTTGGCTTTATTGTTTTAATTAGATCCATAGTTCATCTGGTTTCATTTGGTGCTCGATCGAATTTGTGTAGATGGGAATCAGCTCACCCACTTAACTGGTAGACCTCTTGAATACCATTTCATCTCTCTAGATCTGATATTCCTACAATTGCCTATGTCTGTGGCTTGGCAGTTGCAGCATTTGTAGTGATTATAATGTTCTGATCGAAACCTGAGAATGGAGTGAATCTATTGGATAATCTGTGACCATTGAAGTGGACAGTTCATAGCCTTAAAGATCAATCCAACTCACTAGCTTAGATCAGATTCTTCTACCCTACAGTTGTGCTTATAGCCAGATGAGGGATTGATGCGCTCTGAACTCTTTGTAACACTGTCAGCTCAACCCAAATGCAGTAAGACCAAACTCCAAGCTGCGTATCTCTATTTTCTATTTTTAATTTCACCAAACATTCCCCTCACTTGTAAGATCTGAACTCTGGACTTGATCCCAATTCATTTCTACATTTAATTGTGTTTCTGTAGTTTAGTTTAAAGTGACAACCCCCTTAAACCTCTCCTCTTCCTTTTGCTATTTTAGTAGTAGGTAGGGTGCCAAATCTACTACAGATCTGGAGATTTACTTGATTTTCAGCTCACATTTCCCTGTGGACATTCCCTTACTCTTTAAAACTAGCTACAACAGGCCCTGAATACTTGCAGGTATGTGTGTCTGCTGTCCTTGGTTTGTGCCACCAATAGATCTTTTAATTGTGAGATTTTAAATCTCTTTTCGAACACAAGGTAAGAGCCCAACACATGTACATGACGAAAAATAAACGAATTATAAAGACGATGCTCAAGTAGGCTCTCCAATCAGCTAAGGCACGTAACGGAAAAATTGGGGTGAGTAAAAATAAGACCGAATTGTAGGGGTGAGTGAAACTATCATGACCCGAAATTCTACCCTATCTCGGAGGCCTAGAATTTCGAGTTATGACTCACACATATCTCAGATATGCTAAGTGGACATACACATAATCAAAGTTATTGCACATATCTGGTTCCACGAAATCTCTGAAAGCCAACATATAAAGTTGGAATATAAAAGCAATAATAAATCTTAAATTAATGCGATAAAAAGAATCTAGGTAATCCACAACTAAAAGAATAATAAAGGTCGGAGACAAATCTGATAAAGTAAAATCATAGAGTCAACAATAATAACATAAGACAAAATTCAATACCGAGTCTACAAAATCAATATCCAGCACCTGGCTCAAAAATAGCACCGTAGTCCTCCTGAAAATCAGCGGCAGCGTCGCCCTCCAAAGGCTCTTAATAATCAGCGTCCACCGGGTCCACGTACTCCGCACCAATCGGATCAGAGGAACCAACGTCCACTCAGTCAAGATAGTCACCTGCAACTGTTAGATTATCATGGGATGAGTTTACTCAGTCACTTAAACTCAATGGATACACCACCAATCCATCCTATTATACTCAAATGCATTGTGGGTGCATCATGTGAGTGATAAACATAGTATATCAAAGAAATCAAAACAGAATAATAAAATCAAGTGCATATCGTAAGCTCATATCCTAATCATTAATGTGAGACTTGATCTAGATATTCATATCCTAACATATCTTATCATATCTTATATCATACCATACACCATAACATACCATGTCTTATTATTCTCGTACATACGCCTGTATATTGCATGAGCTTAACTAACATACTCATAAAATCCTAAACGACCTGTGCCAGAGTCGCTGCTTGAACTACCATGTGAGGGTCACCATAGTATCATACCACCATATCATAACACCCTCCATATTATATCATATCATACACTCCATCCAGTCACAGGGGCGATCGATGACTCATAACTCATAATGTCTTCGAGAGACATTAGTCTTGATTGAAAGACGTTGTTGCCCTTACGGCGGCTACACAAGGAGCGGTACGTACAGAGACTTAAGTTCTTAATCTTTTGCTGGCTTACACAGTAGTGTCTTATTATCATACTCGTACCATACCTTATCTTACTGACTCATATCTTATAGTACTGACTCATATCTTATCATACTGACTCATATCTTATCCTATCATATTAGAACTCGGGGTGATCGGATCACCGTATATGCCACCATATACGAGGCTACACTAAATTCACACTCACCCTACTCATCATGATGTCCCATATCACCATAAGTTATAAGGCATGTGAATACGATATATTCCTTGCTTCGATACCATCTCAGCGAATCACCACGCCTAAGCGTAGGCATAATCTCATACACTCGTGTCATATAACCTAACATGTCCTTAACTCATCGTGATTAAAATGATCATACAGAATCATCACACGAATAAAAGGTTTTCATTTAGATTGTTATTATTTTTATACATATATTTATTTACATAACACACCAATAAATATAGAGTAGGGGAGTAATTGTGTGTTTTCGATGACTTGAAGGTCAAAGTTCGATTTTCACAAGGTATCAAAGTTCTAATATTTCATGTTATCGAAGTGGTCGCGTTGAAGCAATAAAAGTGACATATATATATATATGCATATATAATAATAATTATTAAATATTTAATTAAAAATATTATTATTTTAAAGGTTAAGTGAATCACGACCATTGATCAAAAAGTGCAAGTGATTAAAGTGCACTTGGTTTTGGTCGTGTAAGTAGAGTTATAGGAGAAAACAGTAATGGTAATATTGTTTGATGTCTGTTCAGACACAAATAGATCGGTCGATTTTTGAGTCAATCAATTGGTCTTGGGAGTCGATCGATCGAAGCAGAAAGAACTAATGGGTTCGGCAGGAGAACAATGTCGTGCTTTCACTCTAATATAATATTATATAACATAATTATTTGCCTTAATATAATATTATATGATATAAGCCTTTATCTTAATATAATATTATATAATACCAATCTTTACCATAATATTATGTTATATAATATAAGTTTTTTTTGCAATATAGTGTTATATAATATAAGTTTTTTTTTCTATAATATTGTATTATATACTTATATAGTATAAGTCTTTAATTTCGGTTGAGGTTGAGGTACGGGCATTATTATCTTCCTGAGTTTTACTTGATACAGAGACCCAAACATTGAACTTGGTGCTTCTATCATATACATTGTACAAGTGGTATGATCAACCATTGCTGATTTCAGGTGACAAATGATTGTGCAGATTAAAATTATATAATGATAAAAAGTACAAAAATAAAAATATAATTTTAGAATCAGAAGATCCCCACTGTCAGATTGGGAGCTGCATGCAAACTTGCAACAAATTGTCAATTTATCGATTGGTGTAGATGCTTTGATTTTATTTTATTTTTAAGGGTAGCGTTGATGCTTTGATTAAGAACGTTTTATTATTATTATTATTATTTATTGTTTATTTATTTATTTTCTTACATGTCAGATTGATGACATCGATGCCACTTGGACAATATACAATATTGGAGCACGGAACCCGTGCGGAACTCAAACACTCAAAACTAACAATAAGCCCCTTTTAGCAATGGCCGCCGCTTATAATAAGAACAATAAGAGGGTTACTGCTATGGATAACATCATCATAAATTTAATATTATCTATATAAAGTAAGTGACATAATATAATAATGGTTAAAAGATAGGTAATGATTTCTATTTTAATTTAAAGGCTATTATAACCCATCCACATTTTCTCATACCATCTACAAGTCAATATTTGAGCAAAGATTGTATTCTAAGTTGTATCACCCTACTATTTTGGTACCTCATAGTGTTAGGCATTAGTCTTCATCCAATGATGGAATAATGATGAGCCAAAACCTCTGTGTGTGGCAGCTTAATTTAGGGCTCATTTTATTTTTAATTAGATCTTGCTTCAATGGCATGATCATAGTGTACTATACTTATAAGCTTACAGAGGTAACGTACTATCATATCTCAATACGAAGAGTAGTTTTTAGCGTACAGTAAGTTGATAGCTATCTTTGACAATTTGATGGTGGCGAGACAAAGCTAGCTTTATATCATATAATTTATTATTATAGCCTAAAAGGTGGAAATATATATAATATTAGAATGTCCCATCAATTGTCTTGGGACGCCTATAATCCACAGGATACAATATTGAGTTGCAGTATATAATATACGATATAATTATAACCCAAGAGATAGAATATATATATATATGGTAGAAGAAGGTCACTTCAATCGTCGTCTAAATATCTTGAACCGAGCGACAAGCAATATATCATTATTATCGAGTTTACCATTTTATCATAGATTAAAAATAATAAGAGTAAAAAAATAAAATGGAAAGTGTAGACAAGTATAAACGGACCAAATGGGACACCATCGAATTTCTAAATAGTTAGAGTTCTAAAATAAATTAAAAATTATATATGAAAAATAAATAAATAATATTAGAACAAAGATAGATAGCATCTTTTAATCCTAAAGAAATATTATCTAGAAAAGAAATTAGATTATTTTTATTTAGCCCGTCAATACGCGATCGAACCATATCCTACGCGACGGGATCTGAGAAGGACGAGATGGATGGATGGGTACCCACCTCTTGAATCGTGATCAACAAAACGACGGTGATTAGGGTGATAGAGACTGGCTTCCACCCGATGGCCTATCCACGATTTCGCCTTCTTCTTCCTCCTCGATCTTGATGGCGGAGATAACCCACGGTATTCTTTATGGCAGAAAACACCAAGGATTTATGAAAGAGATTAAAGAGTTTTTAGAAAAGGGGTGGGTGGAAGAGTTGTGACGGCTAAGGTTTTTGAGAAAGAGAAAAGAAAGAGACGGCTAGGATTTTTAAGAAGATTTCTCAATTTTAGGGTCTCTCGTAACATCTTATTTAAGATATATGGGAAGAAATTTGGTGTTAAGCTGTCACACCAAGGAAAGGTGTATATGCTTTTACCTTAATATCTAAAATAAAGTTTTAAAGCCTTTATAACATGTTTCGACCCTTAGACCTCTTGTCTACAACTCAAGCCTTTTACCAGCAAGCCATTACATAGCTTATGTCAAATAAATACAATTTTAAATATAAAAGCTTTTGAAAAATCAAAACATGTACTTTCTCAACTAAGGTAGGTTCCGGTGTGGAGCGCTACCACCAAGGATGGTGCAAAGTACTTCTAACACCACAAGATTAAGTGCGCTAAAAATCGAATCGTTACATTCTCCCTCCCTTATAATATTTTCGTCCTAAAAAATTACGTAAATGTGGCGTTGAGCTCGGGGTACTGTTAAGACCTGAAAAGTACCACTTTTCACCCCTTAACTTAACCTTTGATTAGACCCATAGCCACCTAATAAGTCCTTGTAAAGTATTTTATGTAGGTAATAACTAGCAGTGAAATAAGGCCAGGAATCCTACCAAAGAGCCTGTTTTGGCACCAGAAGTCCCTCAGAAGGATGGACTCCGAGTCCAGACCTGAAATGAGCCTCGCACAGTCCAACTGAGCTTCCCAAGACTCTACAACAACTTCTCGCGCAAATGATTGACTGAAGAGCTTCAGAAGCATAAACTCGCGCAGCTCTCGCGAAGCTCAAGAGTAGAACACATCGCACAGTCTCACGCAGTTCAAAGCAGACCTCTCTCAACCTCACGCAGTTCGCTATGAACGGCTAAGGAGAGAGAGCTTCAGGAGATCCCTCGCGCAGCTATCGCGTAGTGGCCGCGGGATGCAATTATTAGAAGAACTCCTCGCGTAGTTCTCACGCCATTCAAGAAGAAAGCATCCTTGTGAAGGCAATGTCATCCTCGTGAAGATCAGTTAAGACATGGAACCTCGCGCAGTTCAGAACTCATTAAAGCCTCGCGAGGTAACTCGCGAAGGCCAGTAAAAAGAAATTCTCGCGAAGTTCTCGCGCTATTCAATTCTATCCTCGCGAAGATCAACCCAGCTATCGCGCAGCTACCTCGCGACTGCTTGAGCTCCAACCCCGCGACATCTGAGGCTCTGATGTCTACTCAACCTCGTGACTGCCTGAAGAGCAAACCAAGCCAACCTCACAACGGCTGAAGCTTTAATGCCAAACCATCCTTGCGAAGAGCAAGAGCTACCACGCGACAAGTCTGGGAAATAATGGCTAACTAGCAAAGATCTGAACCTCAAACTTCCATCTCTTCAGCAGAGGACTTTCTGAGAATTTCCAACGATTAGGGCACACACTCTCACGCTCAAATCTCCGTGCATGCACCCCAAGGCATCGAAGAACTACTATTCGACCACATGGCATCGTTAAAATTAGGGTTTCCTAACCCTAATGCGCCGCCTCACCACTGCTATAAATACCGACACTTAGCTTAGGTTTAAGAGCTTAGACTTTCTTTTCTTTCTACATCCTAGAATAGTTGGGAACACATCTCATTTCTTAGAGACTTGATCTGAGATTGTTTTATTTTTCTTTTTGTAGTTGTAAGTAGTTTTCTTTTTCTTTTTCCTTCTCTCTATAGTCCAGCACTTGCTAGCTATGTCTTTGTATGCATTTTGAACTAGATTAATGGAAGTTCTATAATAGGATCTGTACTTTATGGGATTTGTGTTTGAATGTGAGATGCTCTGTGCAAGGCTGCTGCCTTGTGATCTGCCATTGCTTTGGCTGTGTTTCAAAGCAATGGTGGACTGATTCTAAGGGCCACTCAGATCCAAGTGACCTGTGTGTCTAGGCTATCATGGTCCTATACAGCCTTAGCCCCACCACAGGACTCACTAGATCTGAAATCCCCATGGGAGCTTGAGCTGGTAGCCTTGTGGCCATGGTGGTGGCAGCGATATTCTTGTTTTGTCTTGGGCTCCGTGAGGAGGATAGCCTCTGGGATAGTCTGTGACCATTCAAGTGGACAGGTTATAGCCTTAGGGTGATTCTAATCCACCGATCCAAGATGGATCCTTCTTCTTTACACCTGAGCTTGTAGAAGCCTGGTGGGAGATTGTACAGAGGCAGACTCCCCTATATTTGTATAGATCAGCTATCAGATGTTAGATCTGACTGGTTATAGAGATTGTAGGCTTGTGACTGGACCATTGTAGCCTCACTCGAGCAATGGACAGCTAGATCGAAGGTTGTACTCAATCTCTTGCTGGTTCTATGTGTCTGGGCTATCATGGTCCTATACAGCCTTAGCCCCACACATAGAGCTTTAGAGGTTGAGGTTTCCTATAGATTCTTGAGCGGGTAGCCTAGATGAAATAGTGCCTGCAATGATTAACTTGTTATGTTTTGACCCATCCCTGGATTGTGGTTCCCCTATGGGATAGTCTGTGACCATTTGAGTGGACAGGTTATAACCTGAAGGGTTGAATCATGGCAGAGTGATGGGTTGAATCCTTTCTCCTCAGTGGTGATAATGTAGCCATTGGACAGGATTTCTATAACATCATATCTGAATCTGAGTTACAAAACTCCTCTGATCTGGGCTCAATAACATACTTCTCACCCTTTTATATTTATTTTCCACACTCCATCCATCCTCTCAACCCCTTTCTGTAGTTTAGACATTAGAGTACCTTAGAATACTTAGAATAAGTGACCTTAAACTCCCCTCCTTTTAGGACTGCCAGATCTATAGTCCAATCTGGAGGGACTGCTAGAGATGGCTCCTTTGGAGCTGTAGATCACCTTTCCCTGTGGAACTAACTCTTATTTATCAAAACTTGCTACAATGGACCCTGCATCTTACAGGTCTAGGATTTCTTAGTTGTGCTGATGTCATCCCTTGTTTTACTCTTTCTTTGATTTTTAAATGACTTTTACCACCAACCAATAAAGCAAGCACAAACTCAGAAATCCGCCAACAAGTTTTTGGCGCCGTTGCCGGGGATAGATGATCTATTAGTAGACCCTTAGTTTTTGTATTCTTAGTATTCTTTGCAAATGTGAATAATTGATACTGCTGACATAATTTTGAACCTTTCTTGCAGATCTAGACAGCAGCAGTGAAGGACAGTTGGACTGCAATTGGAGCTTAGCTACCTCTGTTTGCAAACTCTCTGACTTTTAAAGCTCTGTCTATCTTTCTTAAAAAATTTTCTAGCAGTATCTAGGATAGTTTTAAATGTATTCTTTGAATAGGTGTAAACTAGTTAGATAAATTTATTAGTTATACAAATATTCTTTTGCAATGTGCCTGCAAGAAGCTTTCCTTGCTGTTGGTGTGCTTGTATGCTAGGGAGGAGATCTCTCAGCCCTGCTTTAGAGTCTCTTAACCCTGAATTAGAAAGGGGAATGAGACTTAGAAGAGACAGGCACACCACAGGAGAGCCTCCAAGTGAATCTGTGATAGCAAACATGGGTGAAGAACAACCCAGAACCCTCAAGGAGTTGAATGCTCCGGATGACTATAACTCCCCTTTTAGCATTTAATTCCCTGACATTCAGAGGAACTATGAAATAAAAACTTTAATCATCCAGATGCTGCCCTCTTTCCATGGGCTTAGCAAAGAGGACCCTTACAAGCATATTGACCAGTTCTTGGCCTTGTGCACCACTTTTAATATCACTGGCTTGGGACCTGAGGCTACTAGACTCAGACTCTTTCCCTTCTCTCTGAAGGATAGGGCCAGTACCTGGTTGACCACTCTTTCCAACCATAGTATTGCCTCATGGAAAGACCTGCAGACCAAGTTCCTGACCAAGTTCTTCCCTGAGACCAAAACTAGCCAGTTGAGGAAAGAGATTCTTGCTTTTGCTCAATCCCCAACTGAGGATTTTAGCCAGTCCTAGGATAGGTTTAAAGAGATGCTCAAACAATGCCCCCACCACAAGATCCCAGAATGGCAGCTTGTACAAAGCTTCTACAATGGGATCGATGCCTCTTGTGGTGGATCCTACATGCACAAGACTGCTGAGGAGGCATGGGAATTGTTTGAGGTGATTAGTGAGAATGCTTTTCAAAAGCCATCCCTGGTAAGAACTAGTCAGGAATCTGAGTCAAAGGTGGGGCCCGCTGCTGGATCAAGAGGAAAAGTTTATGAGGTGTCTGGGAACAATGACCTGTAGCTGCAGATGGTAAACCTCTCTATGAAGTTTGACAAATTATTGACGGTGATACAACCCAGAAGGGCTGCTCATGTGGCGGAGGCATGTTTGATATGCCAGTCCCCACAGCACACAATGGAGGAATGTCCATCTGCAGGGCAATTTCCTGAATTGGTTTTGGAACATGCTGCTGCTGCTCAATCTTATGGCCAACAATAATCTAGGGGCTACAACAGACAGCCATATGAATACCAGCACCAAAATGCTGGTTACCAATGGAGAGACCACCCAAATCTGAGGTGGTGGCAAGACAACTACATGCAGCCCCAACAGATGTTGGCCTTACCACAAAGGCCACAACAGCAGTTCAATCAAGGAAATGTCCCTAGGTCTAACTTCCAGCACCATCAGCAGTCCCATCAGCAACAAAATCAATTGGTCGTATCCCCATCTCAACCCAGAAATACTTCTTTCGAGGACCAGGTCTTGACTTCACTGTAAAACCTGGGTTCCTTGGCTCAGACTGTGAATTCTCATGGTCAGAGCATCAAGAAGATGGAAGAGCAGATTAGCCAACTAGCGAATACCTTAGTCAAAAGAGAAGAGGAAAGGTTGCCCAGTCAACCAGTGGTGAATCCCAAGGGCCAATTTTTGATTGGTGAAGGATCCTCAAACCCTGAAGGGGATCTTTCATTAAATTGATGATAAGAACTGTGCACCTTTGTATGATATGTACTTTACAGTTTAGAGGAAATTGTAGTGATCTTGTTGGAATCTGAGTTTAATGCTTTATGCCTACTTTTATACCTGTTCCCCTTGTTTGCTAATTTCAAGTGATTGAATGATGATGGTATTATTTGAATGCTTTTCATGATGTGTGAATTTAATGCTTTGAGAGTATGGGAATTTTTGAATATTTTATAATGCTTATGGGTGTCCCTAGAAGCAAGCTTGTGAGAGAATCCACCCACAAAATAAAGGTCAAAAGGCTGACTAGTGGGTGTGTGATTTCTGACTCTGTTAAGCCATCGCGGGGTTCTGAAAATCTAGTTTGGTTTCCTCTCGCACAGTTCATAAAGAAACACTTTGCTTTGCTGTCATGAGTTTCAGATATAGCTGGGTGGGCTGCCTCGCACAGTTTAAATGAACATCTAATCTCGCGACCCATTCATGCCTATCCAGTGAGCGGATATTTTCAAAGTGCGCCGAGCCTCGCGATATTTAAATCCCACCTCGCGCTGCTTTTCTTTACTGCTTTCTCTTTCCTCTCCTGCCAACGAAACCCTAGCTCCCACTCCTGTCAATCTCTCTCCTCCAACATCCTAACTACAGTTCATTGCTCACTTTGAAATTCTGGATTTTTGTTCTTAAAGTTTCCATCAACAGTTGCCCCCTGCTAGGAGCTCTTGCGATCTACCGTGCATCAAATTGAACAGAACCCTAACTTTTAGGGTAAGACTCAGCTCTTAATCTTTCCTTTCAAAATTTTAACAGCACACTCACTAAGGAGAATCTTGATGGCTCCTAAAAGTGCACCTGTGAAGAGAGCCAGGGACCAGGCCACCGTGGAGCCTGCCCCTAAGAGAGCCAAGTCCTCTACGACACAACAAAAAGGGAAGGAGGTGGTTCCTGAGGTAGGCTGTAAAGCACTTACTCTCTACTCTCAGCTCCTCATTTCCATTCCTTAGAGCACGAAGGCATTTTTGATATATCTTTCTTTGAATTTGAGCCGTTGTCATTTTGCCATTGAGTTCTTGCGCATAATTTGGTTTGTTCCCCTTGATGCAAATGATTCCTGCACTAGCCTATCCTAGGTTAGTGCAACTCTTTTACCAGCACCTTAGGGTCAGACCAGACACACATGGGCAGCCAGACCTCCTTGTGTTAGTTGACAATTTTGAGATGCTGCTTAGCCCAGCGTTGATTGCTGAAGTCATGGGCATCCCTGCCATTTTTTATCCCAACTGCGGTTATGGTGCCCCTGTGAGTGCCCCCCTTGATACTATTGCCCAAGCCATTACCAGAGGTTTGAAGGCCACAGGGGACTCCATCAGAAGAAGAGATTTGGATCCCAAGCTGCTGTTCATCGATCAAGTGCTAAGGAAGAATATCTACTGCTTCGGCCATCAGCAAGAGAGGAGGACACCAATTGTTGATGCTCTCTATTCCTTCTCTCTGGGCCACGGATTTAATGCTGCATGGTTGATTTTTGAGGCCATGAAAGATATGATGGGAAGCTCAGGCTGCAAAAGAAGATCCACACTCTCCCCTATGGAAGACTCATCACCAAATTACTTCTGAAGGGAGGGTACAAGATACCAATGGGGGAGTTATCTGCTGACCTCACTCCCACCACTTTTGCCAAAAGACAATGGGGGATCAGCTTCAGTCTGATGGATCCCCAGAAGAAGAAGAAGGCTGAAGCTCAGATTGTTTCTAAGCAGGGAGAGGGAGCTGCTGTGGCAAAGGCCACCCCTGCCCCAAAAAAGAAGGCTAAAGCCCCCGCTCCAAAGAAGGTGGCGCGAGCTTCTATCTCCTCTGCTTCTGCAGCAATCCCTCCATCCACCACACTTGCCTCTCCACTAGTTTCTTCACCTATTCCACCTCTCCCTTTCCCTCTCTTATATCCCTTTCCCATTCCACCCCCCACTGTGATTTGTTCCTGGGTGGAAAGTGTTGAACCCCATGACAACACTCCCCCTTCACCCACCTTACCTCAATACATAGCCCCAGTATCTCCAACATCATCTGACCTCCACCCTGACAGCCTCCCTTAATAACATACCTTAAAAAGAAAACCTCTCACACAACCCCTGCCTTATCTTTACCTACTTCCACCTCCCCTGTCATTCCCACAGACACACCCCATATTGACCAACCCCTAGTCCAACCCCACCCAACTACATCTTCACTCCATGATCTCAACTTTAACCTAGCCATCACTTTCGGGTATCAGGCCTTCATAACTACCTTGCTTGATACCTTGCCCACCCATGACATCCCTCTCCCAGATTCCCCACTCCCTTCCCCACATCACTCACCAGACCTTTCATCTTCTCCCCCTACAACTTTCCATCATGCCCCCACTTCCCCTTTCCAACCTGTTCCCTCCTATCCTCATATCCCCCCCAACCAACCTCAGATACCCTTACCCATATTCTTTCCCTCATACATGACCTCCAGACCCAGCTATCCACCACAACACAGACTCAAGTCCACATGCAGACTGACATAACCAACATACAATCTACCCTTCAAACATTGACAAACCCACCAATCCCTACACAACCTCCTACCACCCCATTGATCCAACCACCTTCCACCTCTGCCTCCACAGTTACACCAGACCTCACCCAATTTGCCTTATCTACACCCTTCACACTCCATGACGCCATACCCCACCACTCCTTCCCCACTCTCCCTATCCTTCCCCCACTAATATTACCTCCACCACAATTTACCAACACTTCTACCCAAACAGACCCCATTCCCTTCCCATCCACCTTTCCCATTCAACCCCACCTATGTGCAACCCCACCACTTCCATTTCAACCCTTCACCATCCCCTTCTTCCCTTACCCAGAACCATCCACATCCACTGCCCTTCCTTCATTTCACTTTCCACCCATACCTTCCCTTCCCCCTCTTCTCCCACCCCCTCCTCAATTCACTGACCATTCAACACAGACCACCCCAACCATTTCCACCCCTCCTCTTGACTTCATCCCTACAACACCCACTTTCCTCCCCCAGGATCAATCACCTTCTACTTCTTCCACTCCATTTCTACCTATCTTACCCAGACACTCCTATTACACCCCTCCCTATTTCACCCTCCTCCATGCCATGAGGGATAATGCCTATATCAAGAGGGATGTTCTCAATGGCATGGCCCAACTCTGACAAGCCATCGAATACCCCTTGCTGCAGAAAATGAGTGATTTGAAGCTTGCTCACAGCGAGCAGCTGAGAGATATTTCTAAGGGGTGGGAGGCAATTTTAGAGACACTCAATGCCAACAAGGCTACGGCAACTTATTACAAAATGACTACTGAGATTGAAAAGGCCAATACAGAAAGGGCCAAAAAGCAAAACAAGCTATTAGAAAGGAAACTGAACAATGCTCAAGAGATCAACCGACTCAGTAAGGAGCTAGCAGATACCAATCTCCTGTGGGCTAACAAGAAAATTGAGATTTTGGAACAGAGGGTTGCCTTCCTACTATCCCAACCAATACAGGCCACCCCTCTCGCCACAGCACCCCCTGAGGCCCCATCCTCTTCCACACAACCAGGCCCATCTTCTTCCACTCCCCCTGCCCCTACACCTACACAACCTGTTCCCCCTCCCCCTACAGCCCCAACTCAGGCACCTCCTCCTATTCCTACTCAAGTTCCTGCTCCTGCTAAAGACCCTACTCCAGCTCCTGCTCCTGTCTCAGTGCCTCCCCCTGTTCCCTCCCCTGCCCCCAAAAGAAAACGGACTCCTTCCAAGAAACATCCCACTTCCAAAAGAGCCACTGCAGCCCAAAAAGGAAAAAGGCCAGCCCCTCCATCCCCACCTCCAAAGGTCACCAGAGCTTCTACTCAGGATGATCCCCATGGTCACCTTCTTTCCAAAGAGGAACGCAGACAGGCTGCTGCTGCCCTTGGATTGGATCCCACTGAGCTTTCACTCTGATTCTGCACCACCTAGGGATCCCAGTGCCCAACCTACTATTGTTGCTCCTTCATCCGGCCCTGCTGAACAATCTTATCCTTAGCGAAAGAAGGTTGCTGCCAAGAGGACTACTCCCCCAAGTGGCTCTTTGAAAATTGGAAAAGACAAATCTGCCGAGTCTGAGGAGGCACCACCAATAAGCCAGCCAGTGAAAGGGAAGAGCCCTGCCATTTCTGCAGCCAAAGAATAAGAACAATCTTCTGTGGCTCCCCCTAAGCTTCCTAAAGGGAAAAGTCCTCCCCTACCTCAGGAGAAAGCAAAAGCTAAATCCCCTCTTGTCCCTCCTGAGCCAGCACAAGCCCAAGCCCCTCTTATTCCCTCTCCGACTCAGCAAGGGCAAGCCTCCAAAGGGACGAGCTCCAAAGGTAAGGGCCCCAAAGGAAAATCTCCCACCAAACCCCCTGAGCCACCCACTGATAAATCTTTCGAGATCCCTCCTGAACCAAAGAGGAGAAAAATGAGAGTCAGGGCACCATCTATACCCAAAACTGCCGACCAAAGAAAATGGGTTGGGACAAGTTTTAAGTCAGATTCTGACTAGATTGTACTTAGGATTTTCTCTGTTTCTGCACTCTTTTGTTTCTATTTTCTTGTAGTTTGTACATTTCTCATTTTTAATAGACTTTATTCCCCTGTCATTACTATCTTGCTTTGTCTGTTGTGTGTTTTGTTTCTTGTCCTGGCCTTTTATGGTTTAATAACTCTGTTGCACAGACACCTTTGAACCAGTGAGGACACTACTCCTCATAGGTTTGGGGGTGTGGCAGGCAGACCCTGCCAATAGAATAGTTAACCTAAGTGCAGCAGACTCATCTGAATAATATGGAAATGGATCTATGTTCACTTAAGAATCATGAAAATAAGAAGTTTAAATTTTTTGCAAACTTTTGACATTATAAACTTTTAATATTCCACATTTCCATGATAATATCACCAAGAAAACCTACTTGTATCAGCACTTAGTGAATCATTAGAGAGAGAAAAAGGTGAGGACATACTTAAAAGTTCAAAGGAAGGTCATAACCAGTGAAAATTGGGCCTATAAAAAAAAAATTCCATCTTTTGAGGAGTAACCAAGGCAATTTCTTCTAGTTCTAAGGACTGGCTGAGTCACTGTGCTCACTAGAAGTTAGGTAACTCCAAGTTGAAACAACTGACAGTACTCAAGAGACTTAGGAAAGGATCAAGGCCTTCTCTTGGATAGTTTGAGCCTAATAAGACCAACCCTTAAGCAAATGCCCTTGTCCATACCCCCCTTTGAGCTTTAAATCATAAATTTCTTTAAAATACACCTGAGTACTTGAACCTGAACCTATGAACCAGCTTCAGCCTCCCCTCACTCTGAGAATTCAGAAGGTAAAGGAGAAAAGGTTGGAAATGGACTAGCTATGGTCAACATTAAGTGAATGGAGAAGAAACATCTCAAAAATTCTGGCAATATGGTAACTGGGAACATGGTGGCATTTCTGAAAAGCAAAAACAAAAATAAAAAGAAGAAAATTCCATAAAAAGGAAACAAAAATAATAATGAAGAGGAGTAAGGGAGGAGTCAAGAGGAACTTTCATTGGAGAATCAAAATCAAGAAGAGAAACTAGAGCTGAATTCAAGAAGGTGAAGTCATGAATCACCTCTGTCACCTACTGATTTCTCAATTTTGAACCCCTTCTCAACCCTCCATTCTTACAACCCCACTCCATAAGCCACATTGAAGCCCAGTTAAAAGCCCTTGTGATCCAAAGTTGAGTGAGCTGTCATGTGAAGGTAAAGAGTTATCCAATCTATGGTGAGGAACTGTCAATGATGTCAACACTTAAGAACTCTGCCTATGCTCCTGCTTACAGACCCATTTGGGGGATGTAACTGCTCTTGAGCCTGTGAGAAAATGAACCCCTCAACAAAACTTTTATGAGAGTCTCATATGCCCTGCAAAGTTTTTGGGTCTGAACTTGAATGCATTATGTATGACCTTAACCTAATTTTTGACCTGAGGATGGGCTCAGTGCTGGCACACACTTGTGCAGTTTTCTGTGATTGTAAACTAATTGGAAATGTTGTGCAGTCATGAAAAGTTTATGCTATTTAAATTACTGTGCAACCAATGGATTAAATTTCTTTTATGATTATTGATTCAAGAGTAAACTAAGTCTGCCCCTTGACGGCTCACTGGAAGATATTACACTTTTGTTAATTGTTTCATTGAAGAAGTTTGTGGGTGTCTTCACTGAAAACCCTCAGGAGACTTCACTCCTCCACTAGGGATCACCTAGGGGTTTAAAAGGCTTGGTACATATGCTAAATGTATCTGTGCTCCCTACGAAAGTGGCATTTAATTTTTATAGTAGGTTTAATGTAGCTTTGCTAAGGGACTAGCAAAGATTAGGTTTGGGGATGTGTCAAGACCTGAAAAGTACTACTTTTCATCCCTTAACTTAACCTTTGATTAGACCCATAGCCACCTAATAAGTCCTTATAAAGTATTTTATGTAGGTAATAACCAGCAGTGAAATAAGGCCAGGAATCCTGCTAAAGAGCCTGTTTTGGCACCAGAAGTCCTTCAGAAGGATGGACTCTGAATCCAGACCTGAAATGAGCTTCACGCAATCCAGCTGAGCTTCCCAAAACTCTACAACAACTTCTCGCGCAGATGATTGACTGAAGAGCTTCAGAAGCATAAACTCGCGCAGCTCTCGCAAAGCTCAAGAGTAGAACACGTCGCGCAGTTCAAAGCAGACCTCTCTCAACCTCACGCAGTTCACTCTAAATGGCTAAGGAGAGAGCCTCAGGAGATCCCTCGCGCAGCTATAGCGCAGTGGCCGCGGGATGTAATTATTAGAAGAAGAACTCCTTGCACAGTTCTCGCGCCATTCAAGAAGAAAGCATCCTTGCGAAGGCAATGCCATCCTTGCAAAGATCAGTTAAGACATGGAACCTCGCACAGTTCAAAACTCATTAAACCCCCGCGAGGTAACTCGCGAAGGCCAGTAAAGAGAAGTACTCGCGAAGTTCTCGCGCTATTCAATTCTATCCTCACAAAGATCAACCAGTGATCGCACAGCTACCTCGCGACTGCTTAAGCTCCAACCCTGAGACATCTGAGGCTCTGATGTCTACTCAACCTCGTGACTGCCTGAAGAGAAAACCAAGCCAACCTCGCGACGGCTGAAGCTTCAATGCCAAACCATCCTCGTGAAGAGCAAGAGCTACCACGCGACAAGTCTGGGAAATAATGGCTATCTAGCGAATATCTGAATCTCAAACTTCCATCTCTTTAGCAGAGGACTTTCTGGGAATTTCCAGTGATTAGGGCACGCACTCCCACGCTCAAATCTCCGTGCATGTGCCTCAAGGCATCGAAGGACCACTATTCGGCCATGTGACATCGTTAAAATTAGGGTTTCCTAACCCTAATGCGCCACCACACCACTGCTATAAATACCCACACTTAGCTTAGGTTTAAGAGCTTAGACTTTCTTTTCTTTCTACATCCTGGAATAGCTGGGAACACATCTCATTTCTTGGAGACTAGATCTGAGATCATTTTATTTTTCTTTTTGTAGTTGCAAGTAGTTTTCTTTTTCTTTTTCCTTCTCTCCATAGTCCAGCACTTGATGGCTATGTCTTTGTATGCATTTTGAACTAGATTAATGGAAGTTACATGATCTGCAAAGCAATGTGAGATTGATTCAAGGCCCTTTCGGATCCAAGTGACACAATACGGGCTATCATGGTCCTATACAGCCTTAGCCCCACCACAGGACCCACTAGATCTGAAATCCCCATGGGAGCTTGAGCTGGTAGCCTGGTGACCATGGTGGTGGCAGCGATATTGTTGTTTTGTCTTGGGCTCCGTGAGGAGGATAGCCTCTGGGATAGTCTGTGACCATTCAAGTGGACAAGTTATAGCCTTAGGGTGATTCTAATCCACCGATCTATGATGGATCCTTCTTCTTTACACCTGAGCTTGTATAAGCCTGGTGGGAGATTGTACTGAGGCAGACTCCCTTATATTTATATAGATCCGCTATCAGATGTTAGATCTGATCTGGTTATAGAGATTGTAGGCTTGTGACTGGACCATTGTAGCCTCACTCGAGTAATGGACAGCTAGATCGAACGTTGTACTCAATCTCTTGCTGGTTCTATGTGTCTGGGCTATCATGGTCCTATACAGCCTTAACCCCACACATAGAGCTTTAGAGGTTGAGGTTCCCTATGGATTCTTGAGCTGGTAGCCTGGATGAAATAGTGCTTGCAGTGATTAACTTGTTATGTTTTGACCCATCCCTGGATTGTGGTTCCCCTATGGGATAGTCTGTGACCATTTGAGTGGACAGGTTATAACCTTAAGGGTTGAATCATGACAGAGTGATGGGTTGAATCCTTTCTCCTCAGCAGTGATAATGTAGCCATTGGACAGGATTTCTATAACATCATATCTGAATCTGAGTTACAAAACTCCTCTGATCTGGGCTCAATAACATACTTCTCACCCTTTTATTTTTATTTTCCACACTCCATCCATCCTCTCAATCCCTTTCTGTAGTTTATACATTAGAGTACCTTAGAATACTTAGAGTAAGTGACCTTAAACTCCCCTCCTTTTAGGACTGCCAGATCTATAGTCCAATCTGGAGGGACTACTATAGATGGCTCCTTTGCAGCTGTAGATCACCTTTCCCTGTGGGACAAACTCTTACTTATCAAAACTTGCTACAATGGACCCTGTATCTTGCAGGTCTAGGATTTCTTAGTTGTGCTGATGCCATCCCCTGTTTTACTCTTTCTTTGATTTTTAAATGACTTTTACCACCAACCAATAAAGCAAGCACAAACTCAGAAATCCGCCAACAGGTACTTCTTCATAATTTTAGCTTCTAATAAAAAGTCAACTATTTAACATTAAAAAAATCAGGATTGTTACATTATCCCCTCCTTAAAAAATTTTGTCCTCGAAAATTAGGCATTGATTATAAACTAATATCATCATTTGTTTGTTAATCTCGAATCACCAGCAAAACTTCTATATTTTCGGCACCCAATATTCGATATCATCAAGGTAGAGTCTCCCTTTCTTTATAATGGTGATCGACTCTAATTCATCAATTTACAAAATAATCTGATTTGATGTAATCGATTTCTCCGAATGTGTAGTATGTCGAACTTTAGTCGAATATTCACTTAATCCAATTATTTCCAAAGCATTCTCAAGAAAATAATAAAACAAAATTATCCACAAAATGAAATATAAAAGTAATCGAAAGGAAATAAATCTTAAGAAAGTAGACAAGGTGTAGTTCATACCCTGGACGACATCATCGATAGCCAAGGGTCCTGATGTGACGTGTTAAACACTCGGCCCTGAGCTCGAGGCTGCTGTTCCTGACTTCTCTGAGGAATATCCATGGCGGGGTCTCGCTTCGAACAATCTCGGACAAAGTGTCCTGACTTCTTACATTGGAAACACACGCTCGTGTGTAATAAGCATTCACCCGACTTGTGCCTCTTGCTGCACTTGGCACATGTTTCATATGGAACATAGGGGCGCTAGGGAAAGTTACTCGTACGTGCTACTATCTTCTGATAATTAGCTGGGGCATTCCTAGGGTATGTCGTAGATATAACACCTCCCTGAGCAGGTTGGTTTATAGTCATCCTTGGATGAGTGTATCCTGACGATGGTGCAAATCTCTAATAACCAAAGGTGGGAGCGGCTCTCTGAATAGAGCGAGTCTGAGTGTACAGTGTGAAATGTTGCTGTCATAATATCGATGCAGGTCGAGAAGGAGGTGCTCTTAGAGTGAAGGATGAAGAGTCTTCTCGAGTCAATTTACCCCTCTGTGCTGCTTGGTGAGCTACATGCTGAGCACGCAACTCTTCATTTTTCAGCTCCTGAATATGAGCCCTCTCTACAAGTTCTCCATAGGTTAAAATCTTTATCACAATGATCTTGCTCCTGATGATGGGGTTGAGCCCTTTTTGAAAATAGTAACACTTCTCAGCTTCATCAGCTACCAACATAATAGCAAATTGGGAGAGTCGATCAAACTTTGCCTCATACTTGGTGTTGGCAGATTTCTGAGTGTGTTCTTACTTTATTGGTTGGCGGTGAAAGTCATTTAAAAATCAAAGAAAGAGTAAACCAGGGGATGGAATCAGCACAACTAAGAAATCATAGACCTGCAAGATATAGGGTCCATTGTAGCAAGTTTTGATAAGTAAGAGTTTGTCCCACAGGGAAAAGTGATCTACAACTCCAAAGGAGCCATCTCTAGTAGTCCCTCCAGATCTAACTACAGATCTGGTAGTCCTAAAAGGAGGGGAGTTTAAGGTCACTTATTCTAAGTATTCTAATGTCTAAACTACAGAAAAGGTTGAGAGGATGGATGGAGTGTGGAAAATAAATATAAAAGGGTGAGAAGTATGTTATTGAGCCCAGATCAGAGGAGTTTTATAACTCAGATTCAGATTTGATGTTATAGAAATCCCGTCCAATGGCTACATTATCACCACTGAGGAGAAAGGATCCAACCCATCACTCTGCCATGATTCCACCCTTAAGGTTATAACCTGCCCACTCAAATGGTCACAGACTATCCCATAGGGGAACCACAATCCAGGGATGGGTCAAAACATAACAAGTTAATCATTGCAGGCACTATTTCATCCAGGCTACCAGCTCAAGAATCCATAGGGAACCTCAACCTCTAAAGCTCTATGTGTGGGGCTATAGAGATAGAGGACCATGATAGCCTGCACATATAGAACCAAAGAAGAGATTGAGTACAACCTTTGATCTAGTTGTCCATTGCTTGAGTGAGGCTACAATGGTCCAGTCACAAGCCTACAATCTCTATAACCAGATCAGATCCAATATCTGATGGTGGATCTATACAAATATAGGGGAGTCTGCCTCTCTACAATCTCCCATTAGGCTTCTACAAGCTCAGGTGTAAAGAAGAAGGATCCATCTTGGATCGGTGGATTGGAATCACCCTAAGGCTATAATCTGTCCACTTAAATGGTCACAGACTATCCCAGAGGCTATCCTCCTCACGGAGCCCAAGATAAAATAAGAATATCGCTGCTACCACCATGGTCACAAGGCTACCAGCTCAAGCTCCCATGGGGATTTCAGATCTAGTGGGTCTTGTTGTGGGGCTAAGGCTGTATAGGACCATGATAGCCTAGACACACAGGTCACTTGGATCTGAGTGGCCCTTAGAATCAGTCCTCCATTGCTTTGAAATACAGCCAAAGCAATGGCGGATCACAAGGCAGCAGCCTTGCACAGAGCATCTCACACACAAACACAAATCCCACAAAGTACAGATCCTATTACAGAACTTCCATTAATCTAGTTCAAAATACATACAAAGACATAGCCAGCAAGTGCTGGATTATGGAGAGAAGGAAAAAGAAAAAGAAAACTACTCACAACTACAAAAAGGAAAACTAAACGATCTCAGATTAGGTCTCTCAGAAATGAGATGGGTTCCTAGCTATTCCAGGATGTAGAAAGAAAAGAAAGTCTCCCTCCTCCTTTAATCCTGAGCTAAGTGTGGGTATTTATAGCAGTGGTGTGGCAGTGCAGTAGGGTTAGGAAACCCTAATTTTAACGATGCCACGTGGCCGCATAGGGATCCTTCGATGCCTTGGGGTGCGTGCACAGAGATTTGAGCATGGGAGTGCGTGCCCTAATCACTGGAAATTCCTAGAAAGTCCTCTGTTGAAGAGATGAAAGTTTAAAGTTCAGAGCTTTGCTAGGTAGCCATTATTTCCCAGACTTATCACGTGGTAGCTTTTGCTCTTCGCTAGGATGATTTGAAGTTGAAGCTTCCGCCTTAGCGAGGTTGGCTTGGTTTGCCCTTCAGGCAGTCGCGAGGTTGAGTAGACATCAGAGCCTCAGATGTCGCGGGGTTGTAGCTTAAGCAGTCGTGAGGTTGATCTTCGCGAGGATAGATTTGAATAGCGTGAGAACTTCGCGAGCACTTATCTTCACTGGACTTCGCGAGTTACCTCGCGAGGCTTTAATGAGTTCTGAACTGCACGAGGTTCCATGTCTTAACTGATCTTCGCGAGGGTGGCTTTGCCTTCACAAGGATGCTTTCTTCTTCAATGGCGCGAGAACTGCGCGAGGAGTTCTCTTCTGATAATAGCTTCCTGCATGATCGTGATTGCTGAGGAGTCTTCTAAAGCTCTTCTCTCAAATGCTCGAGCGAACTGCGCGAGGTTGAGAGAAGTCTGCTTTGAACTGCGCGAGGTGTTCTACTCTTGAGCTTCGCGAGAGCTGTGCGAGTTTATATTTCTGAAGCTCTTCAGTCAATCATCTGCGTGAGAAGTTGTTGTAGAGTCTTGGGAAGCTCAGCTGGACTGCGCGAGGCACATTTTTAGGTTTGCATTCAGACTTCATCCTTTTGAAGGACTTCTGGTGCCAAAATAGGCTTTTTTAGCAGGATTCCTAGCCTTATTTCACTGCTGGGTACTACCTACACAAAACACTTAACAAGGACTTATTAGGTTGCTATGGGTCTAATCAAAGGTTAAGTTAAGGGGTGAAAAGTGGTACTTTTCAGGTCTTAACACACCCCCAAACCTAATCTTTGCTAGTCCCTTAGCAAAGCTACATTAAACCTAATATAAAAATTAAATGCCACTTTCGTAGGGAGCACAGATACATTTAGCATAGTACCAAGCCTTTTAAACCCCTAGGTGATCCCTAGTGGAGGAGTGAAGTCTCCTGAGGGTTTTCAGTGAAGACACCCATAAGCTTCTTCAATGAAACAGTTAACAAAAGTGCAATATCATCCAATGAGCAATCAAGGGGCAGACTTAGTTTACTCTTGCATCATTAATTATAAAAGAAATTTAATTCATTGGTTGCACAGTAACTTAAATAGCATAAACTTTTTATGATTGCACAGCATTTCCAATTAGTTTACAATCACAGAAAATTGCACAGTGTGTGCCAGCACTGAGTCCCTCCTTAGATCAAAAATTAGGTTAAGGTCATACATAATGCATTCAAGTTCAGACCCAAAAACTTTGCAGGGCATACTCTCATAAGGGTTTTGTTGAGGGGTTCATTTTCTCACAGGCTCAAGAGCAGTTACATCCCCCAAATGGGTCTGTAAGCATGAGCATAGGCAGAGTTCTTAAGTGCTGACATCATTGACAGTTCCTCACCATAGATTGGATACTCTTTATCTTCACATGACAGCTCACACAACTTTTAGATCACAAGGGCTTTTAACTGGGCTGTAATGTGGCTTATGGAGTGGGGTTGAAAGAATGGAGGGTTGAGAAGGGGTTCAAAATTGAGAAATCAGTAGGTGACAGAGGTGATTCATGACGTCACCTTCTCGAATTCAGCTCCCTTCATCTTCTTTGAGATTTTCAGATTTGAAGTGATCAGTTTCTCTTCTTGATTTTGATTTTCCAATGAAAGTTTCTTTTGACTCCTCCCTTACTCCTCTTCATTGTTATTTTTGTTTCCTTCTTGTGAAATTTTCTTCTTTTTATTTTTGTTTCTGCTTTTCAGAAATGCTACCATGCTTCCAATTATCATACTGCCAGATTTGAGGTATTTCTTTTCCATTCACCTAATGTTGACCATAACTAGTCCATCTTTAACTTTTTCTCCTTTACCTTCTAAATTCTCAGAGTGAGGGTAGGCTGAAGCAGGTTCATAGGTTCAGGTTCAAGTACTCAGGTGTATTTTGAAGAAATTTAGGATTTAAAGCTCAAAGGAGGTATGGACAAGGGCAGTTACTTAAGGGTTGGTCTTATTAGGCTCAAACTGTCCAAGAGAAGGCCTTGATCCTTTCCTAAGTCTCATGAGTACTGTCAGTTGTTTCAACTTGGAACTACCTAACTTCGGGTGAGTACAGTGACTCAGTCAGTCCTTAGAACTAGAATGGTTGCCTTGGTTACTCCTCAAAAGATGGAAAAAAATTTTATATAGGCCCAATTCTCACTGGTTGTGGTCTTCCTTTAAACTTTTAAGTGTGTCCTCACCTTTTTCTCTCTCTACTGATTCACTAAGTGCTGATACAAGTGAGTTTCCTTGGTGATATTATCATGGAAATGTGGAGTATTAGAAGTTTATAATTTCAAAAGTTTGCAAAAATTTTAAACTTCTTATTTTCATGATTCTTAAGTGAACAGAGGTCCATTTCCATATTGCTCAGATGAGTCTGCTGCATTTATGTTAACTATTCCATTTAAGGTCTCGTCACACGCCTCAAACCTATGAGGCAAAGGTGTCTCAATGGTGCAAAGGTGTCTGTGCAGCAGAGCTATTACAGCATAAAAGGCCAGAACAAGAAATAAAACACACAACAAACAAAGCAAGAAAGTGATGACAGGGGAATAAAGTCTATTAAAAATGAGAAATGTACAAACTACAAGAAAACAGAAATAAAAGAGTGCAGAAACAGAGAAATAAAAGAGTGCAGAATCTGGCTCAAAACTTGTCCCAACCCATCTTCTTGGCATGTTCTTGAAGGTAAGCCTCCTCCTCTTTCTTCTTTCGTTCTCTCTCTGCCTTTCTTTGGTCGGCAGTTTTCGGTATGGTTGGAGCCCTGACCCTCATTTCTCTCCTTTTTGGTTCAGGAGGGATCTCTGAAGATTTATCAGTGGTTGGCTCAGGGGGTTTGGTGGGAGATTTTCCTTTGGGCCCCTTACCTTTGGAGCTCGTCCCTTTTGAGGCTTGAGTGGGAATAAGAGGGGATGGGGCTTTTGCTGGCTCAGGAGGGGCAACAAGGGATTTATCTTTTGCTTGCACCTGAGGCATGAGAGGACTTTTCCCTTTAGGAAGCTTAGGGGGAGCCACAGAAGATTGTTCTTGTTCCTTGGCTGCAAGAATTGCAGGGCTCTTCCCTTTCACGGGCTGGCTTAGTGGTGGTGCCTCCTCAGACTCGGCAGATTTGTCTTTTCCAATTTTCAAAGAGTCACTTGGGGGAGTAGTCCTCTTGGCAGCAACCTTCCTTCACTGAGGATAGGATTGTTCAGCAGGGCTTGATGAAGGAGCAGCAGCAGTAGTGGGGGCACTGGGATCCCTAGGTGGTGCAGAATCAGATTTTGAGTCAGAAGGAAAAAGCTCAGTGGGATCCAATCCTAGGGCAGCAGCAGCATGTTTGCGTTCCTCTTTGGAAAGTAGGCGACCATGGGGATCATCCTGAGCAGAAGCCCTGGTGACCTTTGGAGGTGGGGATGAAGGGGCTGGACGTTTTCCTTTTTGGGCTGCAGTGGCTCTTTTGGAAGTGGGAGTTTTATTGGAGGGAGTGCGTTTTCTTTTGGGAGCAGGAGAGGGAACAGGGGGGGCACTGAGACAGGAGCAGGAGCTGCAGTAGGGACTGTAGTAGGAGCAACAGGTTGTGTAGGGACTGCAGTAGGCATTTGAGGAGGAACAGGAGGAGGTACCTAAGTTGGGGCTATAGGAGGTGGGGGAACAGGTTGTGTAGGTGTTGGGGTAGGGGCAGTGGAAGAAGATGGGTCTGGTTGTGTGGAAGAAGATGGGGCCTCAGGGGGAGCTGTGGCGAGAGGGGTGGCCTGTATTGGTTGGGATAGTAGGAAGGCAACCCTCTGTTCTAAAATCTCAATTTTCTTGTTAGCCCACAAGAGATTGGTGTCTGCAAGATCCTTACTGAGTCGGTTGATCTCTTGAGCATTGTTCAATTTTCTTTCTAATAATCGGTTGTGCTTTTGCACCCTTTCTGCGTTGGCTTTCTCAGTCTCAGTAGTCATTCGATAATAAGTTGCCGCAACCTTGTTCGCATTGAGTGTCTCCAAAATTGCCTCCCACCCTTTGGAAATATCTCTCAGCTGCTCGCTGTGAGCAAGCTTTAAGTCACTCATTTTCTGCAGCAAAGGGTATTCGATGGCTTGTCGGAGTTGGGCCATGCCATGGAGAACATCCCTCTTGATATAGGCATTGTCCCTCATGGCATGGCGGAGGGTGAAGTAGGGGGGTGTAATAGGAGTGTCTGGGTAAGATGGGTAGAAATGGAGTGGAAGAAATAGAAGGTGATTGATCCTGGGGGGAAAGAGTGGGTGGTGTAAGGATGAAGTCAAGAGAAGGGGTGGAAGTGGCTGGGGTAGTCTGTGTTGAATGGTCAGTGAATTGAGGAGAGGGTGGGAGAAGAGGTGGAATGGAAGGTATGGGTGGAAAGTGAAATGAAGGAAGGTCAGTGGATGAGGATGGTTCTGGGTGAGGGAAGAAGGGAATGGGGAAGGGTCGAAATGGAAGGGGTGGGGTTGCAAATAGGTGGGGTTGAATGGGAAAGGTGGATGGGAAGAGAATGGGGTCTGTTTGGGTAGAAGTGTTGGTAAATTGTTGTGGAGGTAATATTAGAGGGGGTAGGATAGGTAGAGAGGGGAAGGAGTGGTAGGGTATGGTGTCTTGGAGGGTGAAGGGTGTAGGTAAGTCAATTTGGGTGAGGTCTGGTGGAACTGTGGAGTCAGAGGTGGAAGGGGGTTGGGTCAATGGGGTGGTAGGAGGTTGTGTAGGGATGAGTGGGTTTGTCAATGTTTGAAGGGTGGATTGTATGTTGGTGATGTCAATTTGCATTTGAGCTTGGGTCTGTGTGGTGTTGGAGAGTTGGGTTTAGATGTCATGTATGAGGTAAAGGATATGGGTAAGGGTATCTGAGGTTGGTTGGGGTGGAGTATGAGGATAGGAGGGAACAGGTCGGAAAGGAAAAGTGGGGGCGTGATGAAAAGTGGTAGGGGGAGAAGTTGAAAGGGCTGGGGAGTGATGTGGTGAAGGGAGTGGGGAATCTGAGAGAGGGATGTCATGGGTGGGCAAGGTATCAAGCAAGGTAGTCATGAAGGCTTGATACCCTGAAGTGGTGGCTAGGTTAAAGTCAAGATCATGGAGGGAAGATGTGGTTGGGAGGGGTTGGATTAGGGGTTGGTCAATATGGGGTGTGCCTGTGGGAATGACAGTGGAGGTAGAAGTGGGTAAAGATAAGGCAGGGGTTGTGTGAGAGGTTTTCTTTTTAAGGTATGTTATCAAGGGAGGGTTGTTAGGGGTTGAGGAGGATGTGAGGCATGTTGGGCTGTATTGAGGTAAGGTGGGTGAAGGGGGAGTGTTGTCATGGGGTTCAACACTTTCCACCCAGGAATGAATCACAGTGGGGGGTGGAATGGAAAAGGGAAATAAGAGAGGGAAAGGGTGAGATGAAATAGGTGAAGAAACTAGTGGAGAGGCAAGTGTGGTGGATGGAGGGATTGCTGCAGAAGCAGAGGTGACAGAAGCTCGCGCCACCTTCTTTGGGGCAGGGGCTTTAGCCTTCTTTTTGGGGGCAGGGGTGGCCTTTGCCACAGCAGCTCCCTCTCCCTGCTCGGAAACATTCTGAGCTTCAGCCTTCTTCTTCTTCTTCTGGGGATCCGTTAGACTGCTGCTGATCCCCCTCCCTTCAGAAGTAATTTGGTGATGAGTCTTCCGTAGGGGAGATTGTGGACCTTCTTTTGCAGTCCAAGCTTCACCATCATATCTTTCATGGCCTTAAAAATCAACCATGCAGCATTAAATCTGTGGCCCAGAGAGAAAGAATAGAGAGCATCAGCAATTGGTGTCCTCCTTTCTTGCTGATGGTCGGAGCAGTAGATATTCCTTCGAAGCACTTGATCGATGAACAAAAGCTTGGGATCCAAATCTTGTCTTCTGATGGAGTCTCCTGTGGCCTTCAAGCCTCTGGTAATGGCCTGGGCAATGGTATCAAGGGGGGCACTCACAGGGGCACCATAACCACAGTTGGGATCAAAAATGGCAGGGATGCCCATGACTTTAGCAATTAACGGTGGGTTAAGCAGCATCTCAAAATTGTCAACTAACACAAGGAGGCCTGGCTGCCCATGTGTGTCAGGTCTGACCCTAAGGTGCTGGTAAAAGAGTTGCACTAACCTAGGATAGGCTAGTGCAGGAATCATTTGCATCAAGGGGAACAAACAAGCCTTGCGCAAGAACTCAATGGCAGGAGCTGACAATGGCTCAGATTCAAAGAACGATATATCAAAAATGGCTTCAGGTTCTAAGTGAATGGAAATGAGGAGCTCAGAGGGAGTAGAGTAATCCGGCATTTTTGCAGCCACCTCAGGAATCACATCCTTCCCTTTTTGTTGTGCCGTAGAAGACTTGGCTTTCTTAGGGACAGGCTCCACGGTGGCCTGGTCCCTGGCTCTCTTCACAGGTGCAGTTTTAGGAGCCATCAAGATTCTCCTTGGTGAGTGTGCAGTTGAAATTTTGAAAGGAAAGATTAAGAGCTGAGTCTTACCCTAAAAGTTAGGGTTCTGTTCAATTTGATGCACGGTAGACCGCAAGAGCTCCTAGCTGGGGGCAACTGTTGATGGAAGCTTTAAGAACAAGAATCTAGAATTTCAAATTGGGCAATGAACTGTAAACAGGATGCTGGAGGAGAGAGATTGAGAGGAGTGGGAGCTAGGGTTTCACTGGGAGGAGAGGAAAGAGAAAGCAGTAAAGAAAAGCAGTGCGAGGTGGGATTTAAATATCGCGAGTCTCGGCGTGCTTTGAAAATATCCGCTCGCTGGATGGGCATTCATTTAAACTGCGCGAGGCAGCCCACCCAGCTATATCTGAAACTCGCGACAGCAAAGCAAAGTAGTTCTTTATGAACTGCGCGAGAGGAGACCAAACCCAATATTCAGAACCCCGCGATGGCTTAACAGGGTTAGAATTCACTCACCCACTAGTCGGCCTTTTGACCTTTATTTTGTGGGTGGATTCGCTCACATGCTCACTTCCAGGGACACCCAATAGCATTATAAAACATTCAAAAATTCCCAAACTCTCAAAGAATTAAATTCACGTATCATGAAAGGCATTCAAATAATACCAGCATCAATCAATCACTTGAAATTAGCAAACAGGGGAACAGGAATAAAAGTAGCCATAAAGCACTAAACTCAGATTCCAACAAGATCACTACAAATTCCTCTAAACTGTAAAGTACATATCATACAAAGTTGCATAGTTCTTATCATCAATTCAATGAAAGATCCCCTTCAGGGTCTGAGGATCCTTCACCAATCAAAAATTGGCCCTTGGGATTAACCACTGGTTGACTGGGCAACCTTCCCTCTTCTCTTTTGGCTAAGGTGTTCGCTAGTTGGCCAATCTGTTCTTCCATCTTCTTAATGCTCTGACCATGAGAATTCACAGTCTGAGCCAAGGAACCCAGGTTTTGCAGTGAGGTCAAGACCTGGTCCTCGAAAGAAGTATTTCTAGGTTGAGAAGGGGGTAAGACCGGTGGGCTGCTGATGGTGCTGGAAGGTAGATCTAGGGGCATTCCCTTGATTGAACTGCTGCTGTGGCCTTTGTGGTAAGTCCAACATCTGCTGGGGCTGCATGTTGTTGTCTTGCCTCCACCTCAGATTTGGGTGGTCTCTCCATTGGTAACCAGCATTTTGGTGCTGGTATTTATATGGCTGCCTATTGTAGCCCCCAGATTGTTGCTGGCCATAAGATTGAGCAGCAGCAGCATGTTCCAAAACCAATTCAGGAAATTGCACTGCAGATGGACATTCCTCCACTGTGTGCTGTGGGGACTGGCATATCAGACATGCCTCCGCCACATGAGCAGCTCTTCTAGGTTGCATCACAGTCAATAATTTGTCAAACTTCATAGAGAGGTTTGCCATCTGCAGCTACAGGTCATTGTTCCCAGCCACCTCATAAACTTTTCCTCTTGAACCAGCAGCAGACCCCACCTTTGACTCAGATTCCTAACTAGTCCTTTCAAGGGATGGCTTTTGAAAAGCATTCTCACTAATCACCTCAAACAATTCCCATGCCTCTTTAGCAGTCTTGTGCATGTAGGATCCACCACAAGAGGCATCGATCATATCTCTATTTTTCTCATCAATCCCATTGTAGAAGCTTTGTACAAGCTGCCACTCTGGGATCTTGTGGTGGGGGCATTGTTTGAGCATCTCTTTAAACCTATCCCAGGACTGGTTAAAATCCTCAGTTGGGGATTGAGCAAAAGCAAGAATCTCTTTTCTCAGCTGGCTAGTTTTGGCCTCAAGGAAGAACTTGGTTAGGAACTTGGTTTGCAGGTCTTTCCATGAAGCAATGCTATTGTTGGGAAGAGTGGTCAGCCAGGTACTGGCCCTATCCTTCAGAGAGAAGGGAAAGAGTCTGAGCCTAGTAGCCTCAGGCCCCAAACCAGTGATATTAAAAGTGGTGCATAAGGCCAAGAACTGGTCAATATGCTTGTAAGGGTCCTCTTTGCTAAGCCCATGGAAAGTCAAGATCATGATTGAAGTTTTTATTTCATAGTTCCCCTGAACATCAGGGAATTGAATGCTAAAAGGGGAGTTATAGTCATCTGAAGCATTCAACTCCTTAAGGGTTCTGGGTTGTTCTTCACCCATAATTGCTGTCACAGATTCACTTGGGGGCTCTCCTGTGGTGTGCCTGTCTCTCCTAAGTCTCCTTCCCCTATCTAACTCAAGGTTAAGAGGCTCTAAAGCAGGGCTGAGGGATCTCCTCCCTAGCATACAAGCACACCAATAGCAAGGAAAGCTTCTTGTAGGCACATTGCAAAAGAATAATTATGCAACTAACAAATTTATCTAACTAGTTTACAGCTATTCAAAGAATACATTTAAAACTATCCTAGATACTGCTAGAAAACTATTGAGAAAGATAGACAGAGCTTTAAAAGTCAGAGAGTTTGCAAACAGAGGTAGCTAAGCTCCAAATGCAGTCCACTGTCCTTCGCTGCTGCTGTCTAGATCTGCAAGAAGGGTTCAAAATTATGTCAGCAGTATCAATTATTCACATGTGCAAAGAATACTAAGAATACAAAAACTAAGGGTCTACTAATAGATCATCTTTCCGAATGGCGTAAAAACTTGTTGGCGGATTTCTGAGTGTGTGCTTACTTTATTGGTTGGTGGTGAAAGTCATTTAAAAATTAAAGAAAGAGTAAAACAGGGGATGGAATCAGCACAACTAAGAAATCCTAGACCTGCAAGATACAGGGTCCATTGTAGCAAGTTTTGATAAGTAAGAGTTTATCCCACAGGGAAAGGTGATCTACAGCTCCAAAGGAGCCATCTCTAGTAGTCCCTCCAGATCTGACTACAGATCTGACAGTCCTAAAAGGAGGGGAGTTTAAGGTCACTTATTCTACGTATTGTAATGTCTAAACTACATAAAGGGTTTAGAGGATGGATGGAGTGTGGAAAATAAATATAAAAGGGTGAGAAGTATGTTATTGAGCCCAGATCAGAGGAGTTTTGTAACTCATATTCAGATTTGATGTTATAGAAATCCTGTCCAATAGCTACATTATCACCACTGAGGAGAAAGGATCCAACCCATCACTCTGCCATGATTCCACCCTTAAGGTTATAACCTGTCCACTCAAATGGTCACAGACTATCCCATAGGGGAACCACAATCCAGGGATGGGTCAAAACATAACGAGTTAATCATTGCAGGCACTATTTCATCCAGGCTACCAGCTCAAGAATCCATAGGGAACCTCAACCTCTAAAGCTCTATGTGTGGGGCTAAGGCTGTATAGGACCATGATAGCCCAGACACATAGAACCAGCAAGAGATTGAGTACAACCTTTGATCTAGTTGTCCATTGCTTGAGTGAGGCTACAATGGTCCAGTCACAAGCCTACAATCTCTATAACCAGATCAGATCCAATATCTGATGGCGGATCTATACAAATATAGGGGAGTCTGCCTCTGTACAATCTCCCACTAGGCTTCTACAAGCTCAGGTGTAAAGAAGAAGGATCCATCTTGGATCGGTGGATTGGAATCACCCTAAGGCTATAATCTGTCCACTTAAATGGTCACAGACTATCCCAGAGGCTATCCTCCTCACGGAGCCCAAGATAAAATAAGAATATCGCTGCTACCACCATGGTCACAAGGCTACCAGCTCAAGCTCCCATGGGGATTTCAGATCTAGTGGGTCTTGTTGTGGGGCTAAGGCTGTATAGGACCATGATAGCCCAGACACACAGGTCACTTGGATCTGAGTGGCCCTTAGAATCAGTCCTCCATTGCTTTGAAACACAGCCAAAGCAATGGCGGATCACAAGGCAGCAGCCTTGCACAGAGCATCTCACACACAAACACAAATCCCACAAAGTACAGATCCTATTACAGAACTTCCATTAATCTAGTTCAAAATACATACAAAGACATAGCCAGCAAGTGCTGGATTATGGAGAGAAGGAAAAAGAAAAAGAAAACTACTCACAACTACAAAAAGGAAAACTAAACGATCTCAGATTAGGTCTCCCAGAAATGAGATGGGTTCCTAGCTATTCCAGGATGTAGAAAGAAAAGAAAGTCTCCCTCCTCCTTTAATCCTGAGCTAAGTGTGGGTATTTATAGCAGTGGTGTGGCGGGGCATTAGGGTTAGAAAACCCTAATTTTAACGATGCCACGTGGCCGCATAGGGATCCTTCGATGCCTTGGGGCGCGTGCACGTACCGCATATGCCACCATATATGAGGCTACATTGAATTCATACTCACCCTACTTATCATGATGTCCCATACCATCATGAGTTATAAGGCATGTGAATAAGATATATTCCTCGCTTCGATACCATCTCAGTGAATCACCATGCCCAAGCGTAGGCATAATCTCATACACTGGAATCATATGACCTAACATGTCCTTAACTCGTATCGTGACTGAAATAAAAATACATAATCATCACACATACAAAAGGTTTTCATTTAGATTATTATTATATTTATACATATATTTATTTACACAACCTACTAATAAATATAGAGTAGGAGAGTAATTGTATATTTTCGATAACTTGAAGGTTAGAATTTTATTTTCACGAGGTATCGAAGTTCTAATATTTCTTATTATCGAAGTGGTCGCGTTGAAGCGATAAAAGTGACATATATATGTGTATATATAATAATTATTATTAAATATTTAATTAAAAATATTATTATTTTAAAGGTTAAGTGAATCACGACCATTAATCAAAAAGTGTACTTGGTTTTGGTCATGTAAGTAGAGTTATAGGAGAAAACAATAATGGTAATATTGTTTGATGTCTGTTCAGACACAAATCGATCGATCAGTTTTTGAGTCAATCAATCAGTCTTGGGAGTCGATCGATCAAAGCAGAAAGAACTAATGGGTTCAACACAGCGACAATGTCGTGCCTTCATTCTAATATAATATTATATAATATAATTATCTGCCTTAATATAATATTATATGATATAAGCCTTTATCTTAATATAATATTATATAATACCAATCTTTACCTTAATATTATGTTATATAATATAAGTTTTTACTGCAATATAGTATTATATAATATAAGTTTGTTTTTTTTCTATAATATAGTATTATATACTTATATAGTGTAAGTCTTTAATGTCGGTTGTGGTTGAGGTGCAGGTGTTATTATCTTTCTGAGTTTTTACTTGATACAAAGACCCAAACACTGAACTTAGTGCTTCTGTCATATGCATTGTACAAGTTCAATCATTGCTAATTTCAAGTGGCAAATGATTGTGTAGATTAAAATTATATAAAGATAAAAAGTACAAAATAAACATATAATTATAGAATTAGAAGATCCCCACTATCAGATTAGGAGCCGAATGCAAACTTGCAACAAATTGTCAATTCATCAAATGGTGTAGATGCTTTGATTTTATTTTATTTTTAAGGGTAGCCTTGATGCTTTGATTAAGAACATTTTATTATTATTATTATTATTATTATTATTATTATATTATTTATTTATTATTATTTTTTTTTACATGTCAAATTGATGACATCGATGCCACTTGGACAATATACAATATTGGAGCACAGAACCCGTGAGGAACTCAAACGCTCAAAACTAACAATAAGCCCCTTTTAGCAATGACCCTTTATAATAAGAACAATAAGAAGGTTACTTCTATGGATGACATCATCATAAATATAATATTATTTATATAAAGTGTCATAATATAATAATAGTTAAAATAAAGGAAATGATTTCTATTTTAATTTAAAGGCTATTATAACCCATCCACGTTTTCTCATACCATCTAAAAGTCAATATTTGAGCAAAGATTGTACGCTCAATGGTATCACCCTACTATTTTAGTACCTCATAGTGTTAGGCATCAATCTTCATCCAATGGTGGAATAATGATGAGCCAAAACCTCTATGTGTGGCACCTTAATTTAGGGCTCATTTTATTTTTAATTAGATCTTGCTTCAATGACATGATCATAGTGTACTATACTTATGAGCTTAGAGGGGTAACATACTATCATATCTCAATACAAAGAGTAACTTTCAGCATACAGTAAGTTGATAGGCTATTCTCTGATAGTTCGATGGCGGGGAGCCAAAGCTAGCTTTATATCATATAATTTATTATTATAACCTAAAAGGTAGAAATATATATATAATATAAGAATGTCCCATCAATTGTCTTGAGACGTCATTAATCCACAGGATACAATATTGGGTAGCAGTATATAACATACTATATAATTATAACCCAAGAGATAAACTATATATATATATATATATGGTAGAAGAAGGTCACTTCAATTGTTATCTAAATATCTTGAGCTGAGCGACAAGCAATATATCGTTATTATTGAGTTCACCGTTTTATCATAGATTAAAAATAATAAGAGTAAAAAAATAAAACTAAAAGCGTAGACAAGTATAAATGGACCAAATAGGACACCATCGAATTTCTAAATAGGTAGAGTTCCGAAATAAATTAAAAATTATATCTGAAAAATAAATAAATAATATTAGAACAAAGATAGATAGCATCTTTTAATCCTAAAGCAATATTATCTAGAAAGAAATTAGGTTCTTTTTATTTAGCTCCTCGATACACGATCGAACCGTATCCTACGCGACAAGATCTGAGAAGGACGAGATGGATGGATGGGTACCCACCTCTTGAAGCGTGATCGGCAAAACGATGATGATTAGGGCGATAGAGGCCGGCACCCGACGACCTGTCCACGATTTCGCCTTCTTCTTCCTCCTTGATCTTGATGGTGGAGATAACCCACGGTATTCTTTGTGGAAGAAAACACCAAGAATTTATGAAAGAGATAAAAGGGTTTTTAGAAAAGGAGTGGGCAAAGGAGTTGTGACTGCTAGGGTTTTTGAGAAGGAGAAAAGAAAGAGATGGCTAGGGTTTTTAAGAAGATTTCTCAATTTTAGGGTCTCCCGTAACATCTTATTTAAGATATATGAGAAGAAATTTGGTGTTAAGCTATCACACCAAGGAAAGGTGTATAAGCTTTTACCTCAATGTCCAAAATAAAGGTTTAAAGCCTTTGTAACATGTTTCGACCCTTAGACCTCTTGTCTACAACTCAAGCATTTTACCAGCAAGCCATTATATAGCTTGTGTCAAATAAATACAGCTTTAAATATAAAAGCTTTTGAAAAATTAAAACATGTACTTTCTCAACTAAGGTAGGTTCCGGTGTGGAGTGCTACCACCAAGGATAGTGCAAAATACATCTAACACCACAAGATTAAGTGCGCTAAAAATCGGGTCGTTATAGAAACTAAGAGAAAGCAGCCAAGTGTTAGTAAAAATAAAAGAAAATGTCACTACTAGTTGGTCCCCAACAGAGTCGTCATCTGTACAACCGTGGATTTTTATCAAACCCGTCACGACGATGCGCTCTTGTGATAAATATAGAGTCACCAGCAGAAACTTTTGGTGTCTCGAGATACCCAAATCAATTTTATAAGCACTGAAGTGCCAAAAATGTGACTCTGATTCTGGTCTACGCCAATGGCTCTTGGGTAAGGGCGTCGGTTATCTATCGGGAAGGTGTTAGGCACCCGATCAACCCACTCAAATGCGGTCTCTACTTGTGGCCAAAATAAAGAAAAAATAAAAATGAAAGGAGCATTTCTCCTTTGCCCGAAGGCACGTTGATCCTATTTGTGCCCCTCCATAATTACCGAGATTTCGATGGCGTAACGACACAAATTCATGGATAAAGGGAAGAGCTGAGAAGGTAGAGGAGTAGAGGGGAGAGTCGGAGCTCTCGGACCCTTGTAGTACACTTGTGGACCTTCGTGTAGGTGTACTTGATGAGCTTCCGATGGCTTGGATGATAGAAGAGTGAGTTTTAACCTCTAAGCTTGCTAGCTAAGGGGTAGGAGAGGAGGGCTAGGGGGTAGCACTCACCTAAACTAGGAGATTTTTTATGAAATGTAGGGTCTAAGGTAGACTTTGAAGTTCTGGAATTTGTATGGAAATGGTGCACCAAAGGGGAGGAAAGCTCTCTCTTAATCTTTTCTCTCTTTTGGATTTTTTTCAAGCCTTTGTAAAGGGAGGGGTGCCTCTCTACTTATAGGAAAAAGGGAGGTTAGAAGGGTACTTAAGAGCTAATTAGGGTTAGTAATTAGGTAATCCTAGCATCTAAGGTTTCTTAGGATCTTAAGGTTATGGATATGCATGAGAATAGGTTCAATGGTAGATGATAGGGTGAGGTTTCAAATGACTAGAGGGTTACAAATAGGGTAAACAGGGGTGCAACAGTCCTAATGAAACCCACCCTAAACATTGAGATGGTCAACAAGTCAAACCCCAAAAGTGAAATTCGGGCAAAAACTAGAGGTTACTATATCAAAGCTTGGCGTGTGTTTTACACACGCAAAGAATTGCTACAGTGTCTTGGAAGTTCAGAGCCCGCTGGGGGCCTACCTGTATTTGGCGTGTGTAATACACACGTCAAGCTAATTATGGGAAAAAATGGCTTGGCGTGTGTAATACACATGCCAAGCTTGCCCCAGCTAGGTACAGGCTCCAGGCATTCTTTGGATCGCCGTAACTTTTAAAGTATAACTCGGATTGAGGTGATTCTTGACTTATTGGAAAGCTGGGAACCTCTACTTTTCAATAGTATAAGATTCAGTCTCAGTAGAGGTCCCCCGTTAGTCCTAGTACTTCTCTCTCTTGCCATGGCCTAGAAGGGTTAACTAAGGGTTCAAAGAGGTTCCTAAAGGTTGAGGGCAATTCCTAAGGGTTTTGGTAAGTTCCTAAAGGTTTGGGAAGGTACCTAAGGGTATGGGGGATGCTATCGGAAGCTCGGGGGTGCGTCTCTCTCGAAGTATGTTTCGATCGGGCCTTGGGCCAAATTTGGGTGTCTACACATATATTGGTATTAGTTTTGCGATGTGTGCCACATGGAATCAACATCTGACCATGTGATGGTTACAACTTCCAATGCTTAGAAATCCCTAGAATCTGTGGTAGATAGTTTGCCCTCTGTAGAATTCTGTAATTTAAAGATTGAATTCCTAGCTAGATTAAAGCTGGTGCAGTCTATTATATGTACATTTGGTTTTTTATTGATACTGAAGAATGACCCTCATGTTTATAGTCCTGCCAAAAAAAGGATCTAATTTTTAGGTTTAATAACTAGATTGGCTTTTTAACA
This sequence comes from Chloranthus sessilifolius, assembly GCA_021018995.1. Classification (NCBI taxonomy): domain Eukaryota; kingdom Viridiplantae; phylum Streptophyta; class Magnoliopsida; order Chloranthales; family Chloranthaceae; genus Chloranthus; species Chloranthus sessilifolius. The sequence goes on from CM037595.1 coordinate 25,694,203, forward strand.
ATATAACGAAGTTGATATTGATGTTGTGTATTGGTCTTAGTATCTAGTTTGGTTCCTTCCACTATGTCTTTTTGAGTTGGTATTAGGAACCTGACCTAAGTGCCAGCGGTGGAACATGGGTCAATTCCCACTTGTCTAAATAATCAAGCCAAGTCTTAGGAGCTGAACTGCTATTTATTAGCGCACAAATCAGTCAGCTTATGAAATGCATATATTTTACATATATTGATTGTGGTGGTCTTCGTATTGAAAGGTGCCCCATATTTTTGTCAACGTGTTTAGAGACCTCATAAACCACCTGTCCACCTAATACCAGAGCTCTATTCTCATTGGTCTTGTTTTATGGGTTTTCCATGATGTTCAATTTATTGTTTGAATTGGAGATTCAACCATAATGTTTGAGTTTTCAGCGTCTAATCCTCTTTGCTAGTTAAATTTAGTGTTTGCAAAATTTATAAGTTTGGGTTTTTTTCGTTGGGCTGGTCTTATGGGTGTTTTACGTTGTTGAATCTATAGGTTTATGTGGAGTTTTGACGAATGCAAAGATAAGCCTACCAAAAGTTGTGTTTATTTGGCTCTTCATTATTAAATTTATCCCAATGTCCTAGCAAAAGCAAGGAAAGACAACTTTCTATGACAAATGCAATGCTAAACCTAGCTTGGAACTGTAATTCTAAATTTTGAAAGTCACTTGATGTTTGCAAAACTGAACCTCCATTGTGCAGCTTGGTTGCTGTTTGCCTAGGCTTACTATGATTATTGCAACCTACTCGACATCCCGAAATTGATTGTAGCTTACTGGTTATCTTTTGTTTCTTCATACGAAATGCTACTGTTAAGGAAAATAAACCAAAGTATAGGTCACTGGCCAATGGATTTGACTGTAAGTCACTGCTACACATAGTTCGAAATCTTGGACGATACTGAGAGGTATCAGGCAATACATCTCAGTATAGATTCACCCGAGATAGATGTATCATGCTTTTAAATTATTTTCATTCCATTTGTGAATTGGGGCTAAATACTGTTTGGATGGTCACAGAGGTACAAGCCAAATTATTTTTTGACTTGTATTTTGATTCCAAAAATGATGTTTTAATAAGTATTTATGAGATCTTAAATGACAAATAGCTACTTAAGATATGCTATATCAACAGAACTGCAGTGGAGGGCAGACTTTTCCTAATTCACTCATAGATTGAATGTTGATAAAACTGGTCATAGACATATATTTTCACTATTTTGTTATTGATTTTTGCATGCCTTCACTCTTGCAATAGCGATAATTTTGTTGATTATTTATATTACACTCAACTGTTTTTAGCTATTATATTACTAGGTACAAATTAGGGAAAGCTACGCTTCCCATACTACCTTAAATCCTGAGAGCTATGACTCAAAATGTTATAATTTCTGACTGATGCATTCATATGGTGATGGGGATTATCTTGTGTTTTCAGAGATTCATATAAGGATCAGTTGAAGGAGCCTGTTGTACCTCAGAAACTATTTCCTATATTTAGGGTCCATACGAGCTACCCTACTACAAAATGGTATTTTGATTAGTTCCTGATTTATAACATTGTCTTATGAATTGATTTATTTTGTTTCTTCTTCGATGCCTTCCTTGTTTTTGTAGGACAAAATTGTGGATTATGCAGATAGTGGGTCCTTCCGTTCAAAAAGGTGAGACTGGGACCATGCCCAAGGTTGAGGTCTTGAGTTTGGAGTTGTCTACCTAGTCAGCGTGCTTGAAACCACCTTAGGTGCATCTTTGTTTTATATTATTAGAGCCATTTACATTATACATATCTATCAGAGAATCTAAAATTTTCCCTTTACCAATCTTGTTTGTTATAATTTTGTATACCTGACCAGAGTTCCAGCATTGACATGGGGTCAACCACAAATTGACAACCTTGGTAAATGAGTGATAAATTTGAGTGCCAGATAGTGAAAGGTCAAAAGTTCACTGATTTGCATGCTCATAAATATCAATGCACCTCCCGAGGCTTGATACCATTTGGACAAAAAGAGATTGACTCGAGTGTCTCCATCGACGCTCAGGTCTGATACCTAATACCATCTCATGTGAACTTCTAGTTATATTTTTGCAGCATTAATATAACTGCATTCTATGCATCACTCTTGCAATTTTATAGTCCCCATTTTCACACACACAATTCAGCTAATGGATTTATTTATGAGAAATAGCTCATTATTACGATTGATTTTATCTCAAGTGTATTGGATTCTCGAGTAGTGTCAAATTTTCTTACTTGGACTAGTATGCAGGCAGTGGGAGCTATTATCTCATTGGCCATCATTTCTCTTCCAGCTTTAAATGTAAGACGATTGGGTACTTTTTCACCTCTTTCTGTTCATTTTATTTTATACAGAGGTTTTCATTGAATTGGCACCCCTTTTCTCCATGACCAGGCTTTTAGAAGATTAGCAGTTTTAGTGGATAAATTGTCCAAAGCAATTTCAGAAGTACCCGGAACGAAGTCTTCGCTAAAACTTTTTGGATTGGAGATCAATGATATGAATTGCCAATTGAGCAATCGCTGGTAAGTATATGTTCTAAGCACTTTTATTTATATTACTATATATATATAATTAAGTTGAGGAATGTGTTTTTCTAGATTTTGAAAACAAAGAATAACTGGAAATCAATATGGAAAGAAAGAGAGTGAATAAGCCATGGTCCAGCAGAGGAAGGAACAATCCTATTATAGATTGATTTTTTTCGTAAGATAATGCAAATCAGTTGATAATTTTTTATGATGTGAAAGGTAGATATTCAGCAAAATGCAGTTTTTTAACTTAGAGATGGCCCAGAATTAGTCTGTGCATTCATATATATTTTATTGTATCATCCAATTTTAGGCATTGATATATAGTGCCTATATGAATACTTTGAGCTCTTGGAAATTGTCTTTTTGTTTCTCTTGAGCTTTTACTCCTATACGCATGCTCTTGTTATTCTCTACACTCGTAGTGAATTTAGGAACAGCTAACAGCATCTCCCTAGATGGGCATGGTGCTCCCTTTTTGTATAGTACTTGCTCTGCTTTGGTAGTACACCGGTAAAAAAACCTCTCTTCATTTCAATCGCCACTGAGATTAAACATTCTCCAATTTTTCCACCCGCTTCTCTAAACTTCAAGCAAGCTTGATGGTATCAAATATGTTGGATTTCAAATCCAAGTCAAAAGGCTTCTTTGACTTCACTGCGTTCTTTGATCTCTGAGGAATACTTGGCTTGAAACTTGAAATACTTATTTGTAGTTGCAACTGTATATTCATCACTTTGAGTATTCCGAGTAGGCGTGTCAATGGGCTGGGTATTAGACCTGATTAAAAATCTAGGTCTGTTAAGCCTGACACAAACCTGGCCCAACCAAACTCGTCCTCTTGACAATGAATAAGCTGGGGTTTTTTAGGTCATGAAGTAGCTTGTTGTCGACTCTTTTTCCCTTTTCTTATAACTGATGATGTTGAACCTTCATGCATAAATATGAAGACATGATAATACTGCATTTTTGCAGGTTTGTTGATAGAGTGAATGAACTCAGACGGTCGAAACCGGCCACACCAACCACCTCAGAGAGTCCCCTCTAGATCCATGGACGAGGTCCCGCATGATCCAGAAGAAGACCCCACCTAAAGAGGAATTTAATTGAATGTGTAAACAGAGCAATTTTTGAGGTTATTTGGATCAAATGAGCATGTGCATCAATAAAACACTGAAAGTGGTTTATACATTCACAAATACTAGGAAAATCCCAATCTTACCACCGGATTTCTAGTCCATGTTTTTCAATGGGATTAAAAGAATAGTGGTGCAGTGGACCAATTGACCACTATATATATAAATATTAAATTGCAGGTAGGGCAATGGGGGAAAAAAATAGGGCCTACGTCGACGGCTGGAGCTATCAGCGTAGATGTGTGAGCAAATAATTTAAAAAAAAAAAAAAAACATATACGCTGACCGCTCCGACAGCATACGTGTGTGAACAAATAATTTTTTATCTTTTAAAAGCACATACGCCGACGACTGCAGTCGTCAGCGTAGGATCATTGATTTAAAAAAAAAAACACACAGCTACGTGGACAGCTGAAGCCATCGGCGTAGAATGTTTCATTTACACCGACGGCTCCAACCGTCAGCGTATGTATTCGCTGTTCAAAGTATTGCCGACAGCGTCCAGCCGTCGGCATAGACTTTCCAACCGTTGGTGATGCTTTTTATCGAAGGCTAGTGGAGTCTATGCCGACGGCTAGCAGTTGTCGGCGTAGGTGCCTTTATTTGTCGTGTCACTGTTGAGAACTGGAAAATACCATTTTCCACCCCTTAACCTGGGTCTTGATAGACCTTTGAGAGAACTAAATAAGTGGTCTAAGTGTGTTTTTCACAGCTAACAATAAAGGCAGTCTTAACCTTGAAAGTAGCCTAAATGTGCCAAAAAGATAAAGATCCATGTTGATCCGGAGGAAGAAGGAGAAGAGACAACCTCACTAGCTGTCAAAATGCTTGAACTAAAGAGGCAAAGACCTGGTCTCAACCTAGAAAAGAAGTGTGGAGCGATTTGAACAGAAGAAAGCAGTACAGTGAACTTTTTGAAAAGAATCTAAACTTTTCGAAAAGAAGCTGAACTTTTCAAAAAGAACCAAAAGCTCCAGGCTTAGCTTTCGAAAAGCACCTGAACTCTTCGAAAGGATTTCTGACCTATTCGAAAAGAAGAGAACTCCTAGCGAACAGCATCAGAACTATGCAAAAAGAGCTTCAGAAGTCATAGAACTCTGCGAAAAGTTCCCCAGACTATGCGAAATGATATTTTGAAGATTCCTAGCATCTGCAAGGGTAATTCAGTAATCTTTTGCACGTGCCCCAATGCAGTTAAAAACTAGGGACATTTCAGAAGATTCTGAGCACGAACCAAAGGCATATTCCACCCCATGTGAACACCCAAAGAAGAAATCACTTGGCGGGAACTTCTAGAAGCTCTAACAAATTTTTGAATTACATAACAGAATTGATGCTTCTGTCATCTGATTGGCTGAACCAAATCAAGCAATTCTGATTGGCCAAAACAGATCTGGATCCTCATGCTCGACTACCATTGGTTGATACAGATCTAAGCAATTCTGATTGGTCGATACACATCTGAGCTAGACCTGGGGGAAACTATAAATAGATGAATCATTTGCCCAATTTGGGTATCCAGATTTTGAGTTTCATTTCTGTTGCTCCATTTCTAAATCAGATAGCTTGTCTGAAACTCTTGTAATAGCCTAACTTTTACTTGTAATTGAGAGCTGTGAGATACTTCTGTAATTCAAAAGAGAATTGTATTCAAGACTACAAATCCGAGAGCTGTTTAAGTTGTGCTCTGTAATTGTAATGGTGAATTTGAAAAGGTTGCTGTAAATCGTACGTTCTTAATTGGATTCGTGTTGAGGGTTCCCTATGATCTCCTTATTGCACTAGACTCCTTTAGATTTACTGTTTTTCAAGCAATTTCCCTTGATTCATTATCCCTGTGGGAATTAGTGTTTGTAACCTAATCTCTCACAGCATTTGTAGTGGTGTTTCTTATTCTGAATTGAGAGTTCAGATTAAAGACTATTGGATGGTCTGTGGCCATTGAAGTGGACATACCATAGCCATAAGTTTAACTCTAATCCTTGAGTTAGATTACTTTCTCTTGCATCTGTGCTCGTAGCCAGATGAAGATTGGATCATCTCTCATTTGATCTACATTTATTCTCATTTTGTTTCAAGAACCAAATCAAAGTTAGATATTATTTCTCCATTCTTATTAATTTACATCAAAATCTCCCCAACTCAGATCTGGATCATTTAGTTTAATTGTTACTTTTATCATTTAGTTAATGTGACAAATTCAACCTCTCATCTTATGTGCTTTGTAGATAAGATAAGAGGCCAGATCTGGTAGCTCAGATCTGGAGGTTTATCTTACATTTTAAATCAATTCCCTGTGGACGATCTTTTACTCACTTACATTTTAAAACTTGCTACAATTGGCCCTGATCTTGCAGGCTAATTAAGTTCTCACTGTGCTGATATTTTCTTACTCTTTTTAATCTTCCAAATTCAGTACAATTCATCATCTGTAAGCCTGTTTTCAAAACACAAATAAATCATGCACACTTAGAATTAAGCAACAAGTTTTTGGTGTCGTTGTCGGGGAATTTGTTTTAAAATAGGTAGACCTAAGTTTTCATTTTGTTTCTATTTTATTACATCAGTGCTAAACTATTCCATTGTTTAAATCTATGCAGCTATTCATATACATTTTGAAGCGTGGAATCTATTTTAAAAGGAATTCTGAAGGTTTGCTGTGCATAATTTGATTCTCTGTTCTGTGTTGTATGTTTGGTAGGAGGACTCTCAGCCCTGAGATTGTCCCTCTAAATTTAGAAGTTGAAAGGCTACTACGAACCAGACAAACATCACAGAATTCTGCTGAAACAGCTACTATGGGTGAAGAACCTCGACTTTTGAGGGATTACTTTGCACCTGGTGCCTATAATTCTCCATTTTGCATTCAATTTCCTACTGTTGAAGGAAATTATGAGATCAAATCATCAACTATCCAAATGCTTCCTTCCTTCCATGGTTTGAGTAAGGAAGATCCATACAAACATGTGGATGAATTTTTGTCTCTTTGCACCACATTCAACAAAGCTAGACTTGGTCCAGAGGCAACCAAGCTTAGGCTCTTTCCTTTTTCATTAAAGGACAAAGCTAGAGCATGGTTGTCTATGTTAGCAACAAATAGTATCACTTCTTGGAATGATTTGCAGTGTCAATTTTTAACCAAATATTTCCCTATGTCTAAAACCAGCCAGTTGAGACGAAGTATTATTTCCTTCTCACAACATTCAACTGAAACTTTCCATGAAGCATGGGAAAGATTTAAAGAACTTTTAAGGCAATGTCCTCATCATCAAATCCCCCGATGGCAGCTTGTTCAAAGCTTCTATCAAGGAATTGATCAAAAGGGCAAGAATATGGTAGATGCTTCCTGTGGAGGCACCTACTTGCAAAAAATAGTTGAGGAGGTCTGGGATTTATTTGAAGTAATTGGTGAAAATTCAACTCAACAGGACTCTTTGTGAAGAGATATTGAGAATCCTGCTAGGTTGAACAATTAGCAAACCACCAAAGGAAAGATTTATGAGGTGAATGAGTTGGAAAGAAAGATGGATAATTTAACCACAAAGTTTGATAGATTGATGGACTGACTTAAAAATTCAATGGTTGCAAGAGTAGAGGAGGCATGTCTGATATGCCAGTCCCCTACTTATTCACATGATCAATGTCCTGCTGCACCATAGTTCCCAGATCTAGTGGTGGAACAAGCTCATGCTGCCCAATCATTTGGACAGATGCAGTCAAATGAATATGCATGGAGAGGGCACCCCAATTTGAGGTGGAGCCAAGGCAATTATCAATCACAACAGCAGCAGCAACCAAAGAACCAAGTACCTTTCAAAACTGCTCAGCATCCCATTCCACAACAACCTGTATAGCAATCTGCTCCAGTTCAAGCCCCTTCCAGATCCCTTTCTTTTGAAGATCAAGTTCTAAATTCACTCCAGAATTTAGGGTCTTTAACTCAGACTGTGAATTTTCACAGTCAGAGCATAAAGAAGATTGAAGAAACATTGGGTCAACTTTCAAATACTTTGGCCAAAAGAGAGGAAGGAAGGTTACCCAGCCAACCTTTGAACAATCCCAAAGGACAGTTCATGGTTGGAGAGGCTTCTGTTTCACATGAAGAAGTAAAAACTGTCACTACTTTGAAAAGTGGAAGAATTGTAAATAACAAAGTGGGTACTGAAAAGGAAGAAGAAAAAATTGAGGAAACTGATAGAGATATGCAGCAGGAGCAGCATGATGTTAGCATTCGAAAAATCAAAAAAATGAAAAACAAAAAAATCAAAAATATTCAAATGATGTTTCTAAAGCTGTAAATGAAGGACTAGTTCCTCATTTACCATTTCCTCATGCCATGAAATCTGCATCCCCTTTTGATAAAGGGAACACAAAAATAGATGAAATGATGGAGACTTTCAAGCAAGTCAAGATAAATCTACCTTTGCTTGATGCAATCAAACAAATCCCAGCATATGCAAAATTTTTGAAAGATATTTGCACTCACAAAAGACAATCTAGGATACAGTTATCCAAGAAGGTCTTTGTTGTGGAAAGAGTTAATCAGGTTTTGTCCATTACCATACCTCCTAAACTTCAAGATCCTGGAATCCCCACAATCCCTTGCATTATTGGGGAACATACCATTGAAAAGGCTTTATTAGATTTGGGTGCTAGTGTCAACCTACTTCCATATTCTGTATATGAGAAACTAGGTTTAGGAGAATTAAAACCCACTCATGTGGTGTTACAACTAGCAGACAGATCTGAAAGAAAGCCAGTTGGGATGATTGAGGATGTATTGGTAGGAATAAGTTTTTCTACCCTGCTGATTTTCTGGTATTAGACATGGAACCTACAAAAAGCAAAACTTCCATCCCTGTCATTTTGGGGAGACCATTCCTGGCTATAGCCAATGCTTGCATTCAATGCAGGTCTGGTATTATGGAAGTCTCTTTTGGAAATATGAAGGTGAAATTAAATGTTTCTAATGCAGTCACACAGCCTCAATTCAGTTCTGAGGAATGTTTTCTTGTTGATTTGTTGGATGAACTGGTGGAAGAGACTCTACCACAGTTTTTGTAGTGTGAAGATTTTACCACAGACTTGAAAAATGCTTGGAAAAATGCTATGGAAGAAACGGTTTGTACCTCAAAGTCTGAGGAAGCAAATGTTGTGCAAGGAACTCATGATCAATCAGCAAGTTTCTCTTCATGGAAACCTGTTATCCTTCCTCTTCCACAAACAGCTAAGGTACCTTTGCTACCTTCTTTTCTCAGCCCACCTGATGTAGAGATGAAGCAGTTGCTAGAAAATTTGAAATATGTGTTTTTAGGAGACCATAAAACATTGCCTGCGATTATTTCTTCCTCCCTCACTCAGGAGCAGGAGGAAGAGTTGTTGATTGTATTGAAACAACATAAGAAAGTAATTGGCTAAACTATTACTGATTTGGGAGGAATCAGTCCAGCTGTTTGCATGCATAAAATTCATTTGGAAGAATATGCAAAACCTTCTAGGGAAATGCAAAGGAGGCTGAATCCTCATATGCAAGAAGTGGTCATGAAAGAGGTTGTTAAACTGTTGGATGCAGGGGTCATTTATCCCATTTCAGATTCAGCTTGGGTGGCACCTACACAGGTGGTACCTAAGAAATCTGGGATCACTGTTGTAACCTCAGATTCTGGTGAGCTTATGTCAACCAGACAAACAACTGGTTGGAGGGTCTGTATTGATTACAGAAAACTAAACACAATGACTAGAAAAGACCATTTCCCTCTTCCATTCATTGATCAAATTTTAGATAAGTTAGCAGGAAAAGCTTATTACTATTTTCTTGATGGTTACTCTGGTTACAACCAGATTCCTGTGTATCCACAAGATCAGGAAAAGACCACATTCACTTACCCTTTTGGCACTTTTGCCTATAGGAGAATGCCTTTTGGTCTTTGTAATGCTCCTGCTACCTTTCAAAGATGTATGTATTCCATTTTCTCTGATATGATTGACCAATTTATGGAGATTTTTATGGATGATTTTTCAATCTATGGAGACAGTTTTGCCTAGTGTTTACATCGTCTCAAATTGGTGTTATAGAGATGTGAAGAAACCAATCTAGTTTTGAGCTGGGAGAAGAGCCATTTCATGGTCACCCAAGGCATTGTCCTTGGCCATGTTGTCTCCCACAAGGGCATTGAGGTGGACAAAGCAAAAATTGATTTAATTGCACATTTGCCACCTCCCAAAACTATTAAACAAATCAGAAGTTTTCTGGGACATGCTGGATTTTACAGAAGGTTCATTAAGGACTTCAGTAAAATATCCAAGCCTCTTTGTCATTTATTGTGCCAAGATGTCCCTTTTGTTTTCAACGATGAATGCTTGAAGGCATTTGAATTCTTAAAAAACTGTTTGATTTCAGCTCCAATACTACCGTCTCCAGACTATTCACTGCCTTTTGAACTGATGTGTGATGCATAAGATTATGCTTTGGGAGCTGTTCTTGGGCAGAGAAAGGATAAGCTGCCTCATGTCATAGCTTATGCCAGTAGATCAATGATTGATGCACAGCTCAATTACACAATAACTGAGAAGGAGCTACTGGCAATTGTTTTTACTTTAGAGAAATTCAGGTCATATGTTTTGGATTCACAAATAGTGGTGTTCACTGATCACTCAACCCTGAAATACCTTCTGTCTAAGAAGGATACCAAACCAAGATTAATCAGGTGGATCCTCCTATCACAGGAGTTTGATTTACAGATCAAAGATAAAAAGGGTGTGGAGAATGTGGTGGCTGATCACCTGTCTAGAATTTTAACTGCTGAGATTGATAGGCTGCCTATCAATGAATCTTTCCCTGATGAGCAACTTTTTGCTATCAGTATACACACCCCTTGGTTTGCAAACATAGTCAACTTCTTGGCTACTGGAAGAACTCCTCAACATTAGAATAAAATGGATAAAGATCTTTTCTTCTCAAAGGTTAAACATTTTATTTGAGAAGATCCTTATCTGTTGAAGATTTGTGCAGACCAAATAATAAGAAGATGTGTCCCTGAAGAAGACTTTCATAGCATACTTTCTATATGTCATGAACAGGCCTGTGGAGGTCATTTTAGTGGAAACAAAATTGCTGCAAAGGTTTTACAGTGTGGATTTTATTGGCCTACACTTTTCAAAGATGCTCTGCAGCACTGTAAGTCTTGCCAGAACTGCCAGAAATTGGGCAGCATTTCTAAGAGAAACTCAATGCCATTACAGCCTATTTTGGTAGTTGAATTGTTTGATATTTGGGGGATAGACTTCATGGGTCCCTTTCCTCCTTTCAATGGTTGTAATTTCATCTTAGTAGCTGTGGATTATGTATCCAAATGGGTTGAAGCCCCAGCCACTAAAACCAATGATCACAGAGTGGTTCTGAAATTTTTAAAGGATAACATCTTTTCTAGGTTTGGTTCTCCCAGAGCTATTATCAGTGATGGGGGAAGCCATTTTTGTAATAAACATTTTGAAGCTTTATTGAAAAAGTACTCTGTGACTCATAGAGTAGCTACTCCATATCATCCACAAACCAGTGGACAAGTGGAGATTTCCAATAGAGAAATCAAACATATACTGGAAAAGACTGTGAAGAAGGACAGAAAGGATTGGTCCTTTAAGCTGAATGATGCATTGTGGGCATATAGGACAGCCTATAAAACCCCAATTGGCATGTCCCCATTCAGATTGGTCTATGGCAAAGCATGCCATTTACCAATGGAGTTAGAATATAAGGCCTTTTGGGCTATTAAAATATTGAACATGGATCTTACTAATGCTGGTAATCACAGGAAACTGCAGCTTGAGGAGTTAGAAGAGCTGAGGATGGATGCATACACCAATGCAAGATCTTACAAAGAGAAAGTCAAAGCCTTCCATGATAAAAATTTGTTGAGAAGAGAGTTCATAGCTGGCTCTAAGGTATGACTATTTAACTCAAAACTTAAGTTTTTTCCTGAAAAGCTGAGATCCAGATGGGAAGGGCCATATACAGTCATTCATGCATCTCCTTCTGGGGCTGTTGAAATTTTGGACCCAAGTGATGGAAGAATCTTGAAAGTAAATGGTCAGAGGCTCAAACCATGCATTGAAAATACCCTGGAGCCTATGCTGACCATCTATCATCAAGATCCGTCCCATATCTGAGGATAAACAACTGTATAATATGTATTTTACTAGTGCTTGTTTTGTAGTTTTTGCATAGTTGTTTGCTCTCTATTTTTAGTCATTTTTACTTTCAATTCGAGAAGTTTAAATATGTGAAAAATTAACTCGCAAAGAAAAAAAAATCCTCCTCGAAAAGTTTAATTAACTTTTCAAAAAGGTGCTGAACCTGTAACTAACTGCTCGAAAAGAATGATTTGCTTTTCGAATGTTAGTTCTGAAGCTATTTGCTATTCGAATAGTTGTTTCTGAAGCCATGTGCTTTTCGAATGGTATTGATGCCATTCTCTTTTGTAAAAAGGACTATTTTGAACTTTTTGAAAACTTCAAAGATATTTTGCGAAAATCATTTTGAACATATTTAAACCCTTTCGAAGTAAGGGTTTCATATTCGAAAGCCTTCTTAGAACGTCCTGTTTCACAGAAAACCCTTTTTCTTTCTTCCTTGCGTGTTTTTAGAATTCAGCCACACTTTTCTTCATATTTGTTCGATGGTTTAAGCTTGAAGAGAGGGATTTCTTGCTTCTGGTTCTGGTGGATTTCAGTGAGCAATCAACAAGTTCAACCAAAACCCTAGATTTCGGTATTTTTCTGTGCATTTCTTCTGTTTATCGTTTGCAAAGTTTGATTTGGTGCCAGGATTTATTGTGGGAGTTTTAGACAAAGCCTTAGAATGGGGAAAGCTGAAAAATCATTGGCTGAAATGTTCCCAAAATCTTCTGCTAAGAAAATTAGCAAATCGTCCAAAAAAGGAAAAACCAAAACTTCAGCTAAAAGGAAACTTTCAATGGATAAAACTGATATGATTGAGAAAGGGAAAAAGGTTAGATATGAGGAACCCACCCCAACAGCTGATACTAGTCCTGAGTCTGAGCTTCCTCCTTTGCCTATTCATTTGGTACTGTCAAACCCATTTATTGAAGCTCAGAAGCTAATTCCAGAATTTATTGTTGATGAGACCTTTTTCTACAACAAACCTGAATGTCAGTTATCTTTAAAATACATTAGGGATGCCTCATTGAGCAATATCTTAACCCCCCTTTCAGAGAAAATTTATCCGCGAATGGTGAGATTATGGTACCAAAACTTGGTAAAAGTGACAGAGAAGGATGCTGATGTCCCTACTCTTGTTATTTTCATTGATGATTGCGATTTAACTGTCACTTATGAAGACATCGGGAATGCTTTGGGGATACCTTTTCAATATGATCCTGCTGGTCCATTGGCACTTTGAATGACCACTTTCGTAGATATGGCGCACATTTAACCAAGGCATAGTTGGAACCGGACAATCCATAATGAGGAGAGACTTAGCACCTCAATTTTCTTGATGGATTCCATTTTGAGGATGTTTTTATGTCATCAAGGCACAAAACACCAATTTTAGAGGCTCTCTTTCATTTTTCTAAGGGGCAATTTTTCAATGCCCCTATGTTGATTTTTGAAGCCATGGCTGATATTAAAAGGAGCATAAATTAGCTGAAATACCATTTGGTAAGCTGATCACAGCCCTACTAAGAGCCAAGTTTGACATTGATGAGTAAGAGCCATTTGAAGTTATATCTCCTCATGCGTTTGGGAAAAAGGCTTGGACTACAAGCCAAGCGATGTTGAATAGAATGAGAGAGGAAGTGGAGCACCCTGCACTGCTATTGAACGCCATACACCTTTACTAGCTACCCTAGAACCTTTGCTGACCACAGGTGACCAGCTCTTTAAAGCACCTATTTCAAGCAGTGACATTGAACAAAGTCCAGTCTGTGGTGACCAGCTCATCAGCTGCACCCATTCTTGAAGAAGTTGTCATCTTACCCACCTCACCTAGCCCAGCTCCTATTCTTTCACCCATTCAAGCAGTCCCATCTCCCATAACCAACATAATCCCAGTTGCAGACTTCTCCTCTACACCAACCACTCCAGCCATACTCACACCACCAATTTCTCTCAACAATGTCCAAGATTTAGCCCCTAATTTTGTTGAACAATCTCCTAGCACTCCCCTTCTCCAAAGCTTCTCAGGTTCACCTGCTAATTCAACTAATACACCTGAAGTAATTCATACCCAAACAGAACCTGAGATATTCACTACAGAGGCCTATTCATCACTGATGGGATCTATCTTAGAGAATATTGGGCTTGAATCGTACTATACCCTCATTTCACTCATTTGGCTACTTCACCCTTTACAACCATTTCACCCATTGCACCTCAACCATCTACTTCAGTTTTACCAGCCCCTACTCTGCATACCCAACCCACACCTGAATCAATTAGCCACATATTTACCTTTTTCCAATCCATCCAAGCCCAACTACAGATCAACATGCATAATCACCAGGACAAATGCCCTTCTCCAAACCTTAGCCTCCACATCCCCACACAACTACCTTAGCCATCATCACTGTTGATGATCATGCTACCCAAAACCGACCCGAGGTAATATTTGTTGATCCACCCACCCTCACCACTCTCGCCCATGCTACCCAAAATGTAACTCGAGGTAGTTCTTATTGAGTCCCCTTCACCTCTCCTCACTTTCTCTGATCAATCCACTCAGACAGACCCTGAGGTCATTATTTTGGACTCCTCTTCTCCCACTCCCACTGCTGGGATACCTTTGGTCCCCTACCACTCCATTCCCATTCCCAGATTTGCCACTCTCAAAAAGGCTATGGCAAAGAATCCATATATCTGTCGCGATGTCCTCAAAGGGTTAGCTGATCTGCAAGCTTACATTAGAACCCCTTATGAAAACCAAATTTGAAAATTGGAGTTGTTCATGAAATTTGAGAGAGAGAAGATGCAGGACCTGCTGGGTCAAACTTTTCAGATGGTTAGGAGTGAGCAGCACAAGGTGACCATGTTACAAGCACAACTTGAACAAGAAAAATTGAGGACTACTAGACTTGAAAAGTATATTGGCCTCACCAAAATGATCAAAACTGAGGAATACACCGAGTTGAAAAATACAATCCAGGAGAAGGCTAAATCGAGTTCAGACTCCAATACTGATTCTAGTTCTGACTCTGACAGTGATTCTAGTTCTGATCCCATTGAACCAACTTATGATACAAATTTTGACCCCAGTTATTAGAATACATTGTACATGTCTGTTTTATGGGTCTGTAATATGTAATTCTGGTTTTCTGTTCACTTTTGTTAATTAGTAATTACTGTGCATTCTTTTCTTTCTTCTTGTCATTATCATTTCTGTTTGATTATATTCTTTTCTTTGCTGATACACTTCGGACCAGTGCGGGCCCTACTCATCATAGGTTTGGGGGTGTGGCAGTGATGCCAATAATTGAGTTAACATTAATGCAGCTTATGATCAGCAGAATTTTTGAAAATGAAGTGATTTCACACCTGAAAAATGAGGAAGTTAAAACTTTTTTAAACTGATTTTTAGTGTAATTCCAATACTTTCATGAAGTGAATGTCAGAAAATTTTCAAAATAAAAATTGATGTTTTAGTAAACCTAAAAAGAGAGAAAACAGTGATGATATACCTCAGGAAGTTGATAGAAAACTACACCCAGTGAGACTTGGGCCTGAAATGTATTTTTGGGAGATATGAATTGGCATTTTTTTCTGCTCTAGGGACTATTTGAACCTGCTTACTATCACTAGAAGTTACACATATTCAAATTGAAATAACTTGACAGCAATCATGATATTAAAGACATGATGTAGGGCCTCCTTTTGGACAGTTTGAGACTCAAAAAGCCCCACCTTTTGAAACTGCCCTTGATACACACCATTTGAGCTTTATAAATCTAAGATTTCTTTGAGACCTCACCAAACAACCTCATCAACCTCATTTAGCCTAACCCTCACTCTGAGAATTCAGAAGGTAAAGGAAAGGAAGCTGAAGAAAAGAGAGTTGAGTAACAGTTTGGTAAAAGAAGAAAAATAATTGAAGGCAATGATGTATCAACAACAGAAATGTGGCATGTCAGTAAATATTGCTATATAAAATAATAATAATAATAATAATAATAAATAAATAAAAAGAAAAAAAAAAAAAAAAAAAAAGGGGAGTCATTTCATTGGAAGTTTGAAAAAGAAAGAGGAAAAGATGACCACTTTGGCTCTGAAAATTCAAAGAAGAAAATGAAATTATGCTGAAATGAAGAAGGTGTGTCCACCACTTCCTTACCTTGACTGACTTCTCAACTTTGAATTTCATTCCATCTCTTTAGTTTTGATAAATTTCAGTCATAAGCCACATTACAACCCATGTCAAAGTCCTTACTGATCAATGATGGATTGAGCTGTCACATGGAGATAAGGATTTGTGTAATCTATGGTGAAAAGAGCAGTGATTTCAAAACTAAAAAGCTATGCCTATGCTCCTACTTACAGTCCTATTTGAGGATTGTAACTGCTCTTGAGCTGTGTGAAATAATACAACCCTCCTATTTGCATGATGAGTGAAAACCCTGGTGAGAGTTGCGTTTGAAATCAAATTATTTGGGGTAACATCAAAACTGAATTTTCAAATAGAAGGCAAGCTTTTCATTAATTTTTCTTGTAAAATCTTTTTGACACAAATTGAGTGAATGATAAAAGGAATTACAGTAGAATTTTAGTTTTAAACTGATGTTTTCTTGAAGATCTTTTTACAGCTTGACTGATGCAGGTATGAACTATCTAAACTGGATAAAAGTCTGCCTTTACAGAACTGCATTGATATTAACTAATTTATTGGAGAAGTTTGTGTGTACCTTCACTGAAAACCCTCAGGAGACTTCACTCCTCCACTAGGGATCACCTAGGGGTTTACAAGGCTTGTTGCATATGCTAAATGCAACTGTGTTCCCTACAAAAGTGGCTTTTTTCATTCTGTTTTTAAATTTTATCTTTGTTCAGGGACTAGCAAAGCCTAGATTTGGGGGTGTGTTGAGAACTGGAAAATACCATTTTCCACCCCTTAACCTGGGTCTTGATAGACCTTTGAGAGAACTAAATAAGTTGTCTAAGTGTGCTTTTCACAGCTAACAATAAAGGTAGACTTAACCTTGAAATTAGCCTAAATGTGCCAAAAAGATAAAGATCCATATTGATCCGGAGGAAGAAGGAGAAGAGACAACCTCACTAGCTGTCAAAATGCCTGAACTAAAGAGGCAAAGACCTGGTCTCAACCTAGAAAAGAAGTGTGGAGCGATTCGAACTGAAGAAAGCAGTACAATGAACTTTTCGAAAAGAATCTGAACTTTTCGAAAAGAAGCTGAACTTTTCGAAAAAAACCAAAAGCTCCAGGCTTAGCTTTCAAAAAGCACCTAAACTCTTCGAAAGGATTTCTGACCTATTCGAAAAGAAGAGAACTCCTAGCGAACAACATCAGAACTGTGCAAAAAGAGCTTCAGAAGTCACAGAACTCTGCGAAAAGTTTTCCAGACTATGTGAAATGATATTTTAAAGATTCCTAGTGTCTGCAAGGGTAATTCAGTAATCTTTTGCATGCGCCCCAATGCAGTTAAAAACCAGGGACATTCCAGAAGATTCTGAGCACGAACCAAAGGCATATTCCACCCCATGTGAACACCCAAAGAAGAAATCACATGGCGGGAACTTTTAGAAGCTCTAACAGATTTTTGAATTACATAACAGAATTGATGCTTCTATCATTTGATTGGCTGAACCAAATCAAGCAATTTTGATTGGCCAAAATAGATCTGGATCCTCATGCTCAACTACCATTGGTTGATACAGATCTAAGCAATTCTGATTGGTCGATACACATCTGAGCTAGACCTAGGGGAAACTATAAATAGATGAACCATTTGCCCAATTTGGGTATCCAGATTTTGAGTTTCATTTCTGTTGCTCCATTTCCAAATCAGATAGCTTGTCTGAAATCTTGTAATAGTCTAACTTTTGCTTGCAATTGAGAGCTGTGAGATACTTCTGTAATTCAAAAGAGAATTTTATTCAAGACTACAAATCCGAGAGCTGTTTAAGCTGTGCTTTGTAATTGTAATGGTGAATTTGAAAAGGTTGCTGTAAACCGTACGTTCTCAATTGGATTCGTGTTGAGGGTTTCCTATGATCTCCTTATTGCACTAGACTCCTTTAGATTTACTATTTTTCAAGCAATTTCCCTTGATTCATTATCCCTGTGGGAATTAGTGTTTGTAACCTAATCTCTTATAGCATTTGTAGTCGTGTTTCTTGTTCTGAATTGAGGGTTCAACTTAAAGACTATTGGATGGTATGTGGCCATTAAAGTGGACATACCATAGCCATATGTTTAACTCTAATCCTTGAGTTAGATTACTTTCCCTTGCATCTGTGCATGTAGCCAGATGAAGATTGGATCATCTCTCATTTGATCTACATTTATTCTCATTTTGTTTCAAGAACCAAATCAAAGTTAGATATTATTTCTCCATTCTTATTAATTTACATCAAAATCTCCCCAACTCAGATCTGGATCATTTAGTTTAATTGTTACTTTTATCATTTAGTTAATGTGACAAATTCAACCTCTCATCTTATGTGCTTTGTAGATAGGATAAGAAGCCAGATCTGGTAGCTCAGATCTGGAGGTTTATCTTACATTTTAAATCAATTCCCTGTGGACGATCTTTTACTCACTTACATTTTAAAACTTGCTACAATTGGCCCTGATCTTGCAGGTTAATTAAGTTCTCTCTGTGCTGATATTTTCTTACTCTTTTTAATCTTCCAAATTCAGTACAATTCATCATCTGTAAGTCTATTTTCAAAACACAAATAAATCATGCACACTTAGAATTAAGCAACAGTCGCCATGAAAAACACTGCAAATCATTGCAAAAGTATGGATCAAGGGATTCTACCTCCATTTGGCTATAAGCTCAGCTAGACCGAAATGAATCCAGCTAAATCCAAATAATTACAAGGAATTACAGTGTCTTCAAGGCTTTAATCATCCCTAACTACTTACAGATTAGCCAGACATGCTGGGCTAAATCTAAATCTAAGAGAAAGAAACTCAAATTTATAGAAATGGAGATGAGATGGAGAAAGTGCATAGATCCCAAAAATCAATCCTCTCCTACAGAGATGAACTCCTTTTCCTTTATAGCTTCTCCCTAGGGTTCCCACTCGCCAGCTAGGAATCAAATCTATTAAGGTTTTTCTAATCTGGCCCAATGGGAACCAGGGTCTTAATTCCACACTCAACTCTTTCAACTAATTAGAAGAATAGCATAGATTTAGGTACTTAATTCCAACAATCCCTGTGGTTCAACACATTTGTACTTGCCCTGGCTTCAAACACTTGTGCACTTGTAAGGTTCTATATTTTTAACGAACAAGGTTTTGGCACCGTTGCCGAGGATTGATTTCGGCAATTTAGTACCAAAAGTATATGCAATTTTTTTTTCTTTTATTTTTTATTTAGTTTAGATTCATGCCTATTTACTATTATATTCTCTCTTTTTGTTTTGTAGGTTGAAAAAGGAACTTAAGGAATTTTCAATTGCGTGGACTTGGACTTAAATCAATTCAATCGAAGACCCTAAGTTTGATTTCAATTTACAATTCTTATTTCGGTTTAAAATTTTCTTATTTATTTATTAGGTATTTGCTTTCTATAGTAGGAATGTGTGTGTGTGTGTATATATATATGTATAAACAAAAATTTTAGATAATATTATATAAATATTTTAGGCTTGATTTATATTTTTTGCTTGTTAGTTGCTTTTTATTATTTCTATAAAAATTCATAATCAAGTGCATTGTATGCCCTGTAATATCCCCAAATTTCGGCACGTATCAGTAGAAACTGTTTGAGTTTTGTTTGGAGATGTGTGTGACAAACACGCGGTAGCAGTGTTATGGCTTAGCATTGTACCTACCTGACAAGTGGTTAGGGTGTGCTAGCCACACATCGTGTCGATTCCCTATATTTGTAAGAACTTAACATATAGGTTGAGTGTGTGAGCTTCACACCAAATGAGAACTTTGGATAAGTATTTGGATAGAGATAACACACAAGGAATGTGTGTGTGCTTCACAAGGAAGCAAAGACTTGTTTTGGATAAGTGAGGGGTGACCTCACGTGCACAACTCACTTGCCTTCAATTTTTGGGTTGTTTTGTATGCTTAGAGAGAGAGAGAGAAAGAGATTGTGAAGAAGAAAAAGAAAGGGTTCGCAAAATCTGTGTGCTACGAAGCTCTAAACCTTTGTGATTTCTACGAACTTGTTGATGGAGATATTACCGTCAATTGAGGAGATTGTGGAGAGTAGATTTTAGCAGGATGGGCTATGAAAACCATAGCGTATAAAGAAAGGAAATCGGACCGATTCTCACTTGGTTTCGCTAGCTTAGAAGATATGAAATTGACTCCCAAGGAGGTTAATTTTGTAGGGATATATGCCTTAAAAATGTTGTGTAAAAAGTGTGGGTGTGAATGGAGAAGAAATAGCAAGAAGATTGAGTTTCAAAAACTCAGATCTGAAGAGTTTCTGAAACTCGTTTGTGCGAGCTTTGGTTCTCGCGTGTGCGAGGAGCCTTTAAAGGCAGTCATGTCTCGCGCGAACGAGT
Organism: Chloranthus sessilifolius; assembly: GCA_021018995.1. Lineage (NCBI taxonomy): Eukaryota > Viridiplantae > Streptophyta > Magnoliopsida > Chloranthales > Chloranthaceae > Chloranthus > Chloranthus sessilifolius. The sequence goes on from CM037595.1 coordinate 25,714,636, forward strand.
GATAAGGCTCTAGTGAGCCTTTGATGCTTCACTCGCGTGAGCTGATAGGTGCCATTGGACTCGCTCACGCAAGTTGTATTTCTCGCTCGCGCAAGATGCCTTCTTATTCAAAAGGGCTAACAAGGGTTTACTCCATTCTCATGCTTCCATTAGAACATTATAACCACTACAAATACTGCAATTTCCAGGCCACGGGCATAGGTAATTGCAGGAACATCAGATCTAGGGTGATCAAATGGTATCCAAGAGGTCTACCAGTTAAGTGGGTGGGCTATTCCCATCTACACAAAGCCGATCGAGCACCAAATGAAACCAGAGGAACTATAGATCTAATTACAACAATTAAACCAACATTGCATTGAATTAAACTGACAATACAATGAACTGCCCTCAGATTTGCAGTCTGTGCATTATCTAACCCTCAATAACACTCTCAGATCTCCCCACTTACAGATTAAACCTCACTCTTTGCTGCTCTCAAGGAATTAGCCAACCATAGTTAGGCTAGAAGAAAGGATTAGGGAATTTCGCTGCAAGCTCTGATTTCTAGAATTTGATCCCCTATTTTTGGCGGCTTTCTTCCCCTTTTATAGCTTTCCCCTTCAGCCTCAGATCTATTTTTTCTCGCCAATTACAGCTTCTGGAAGAATTCTAGAATAATTCTATTATTCCCTCTTTTATTCCCTTTCTAGAAGGCTCTTTCAGTTCGTTAGAGTTGGGGGAGAGCACATGGGTCGGTTAGAGTTTCCCAGGGCACTTCTAGAAACCTCGTGCAAGTCACCAGAGTGCCTTGGATTGCATGCAGCAGGTCACCAACTTGCAGCATGTGCACAACAGTTCTTCTAGGAAGTGTTTAGATCGATTTCGATAGGTTCCCGAAGCTTTCGATAGGTTGAAAGCAAGTATTTTGTTCCTGTCGCTAAGATTCGGGATCCTATCGAAAGGTTCTAATAGGTTTACCTTGTAATTAAAACTTTAGCATCTGCAACCTCCATTTGATGTTTTTGATAGGTAGAAAGATCCTTTTGACAGGTTGATCTCTTGCGCAATCACTTTCGATAGGTTTGACTCTACCTCTTGTCGACAGGTTCCAAACCTCTCGATAGGTTCTCTTCAAGCTCAGGCATCCTGTTGATAGGATGCTTCCGATTGTGTCATAGGTTCTGGATCCTATCGAAATTCTTCTCATCTTCACGATTTCTTCCTTTTTTAGCCTTCAGATCCTATCGATAGGTTGTTTTCAGCCTATTTTTCCTTCTTCAATGTTGCTTTGTTGTTGCTGCATGCCCCAAGTGGGCAGTTGTGTGGAGCCCTGTTGTGTGCCATAGTTGGGTTAGAGCTGTAGTGAGAGATGAATCTTCTTGTGAAGCACTTTTGGGTGGATTTCTGCACTATGACTGCTTTTCATTGCTATCTACAAAACATGCTCAACATGCACTTATTGGTCAATTCACAGGTCTATCAATGGTATGGTTAAAGGGTGAAAAATGGCATTTTTCACTGATTAACACTAATACTTTAGTTATGATTCAAACTACGACGGATGTGTAGGTATAATTATAATATTAATGCAGTACACTTCTTTCAAGATGGAGGCAATGTCTTCGTCAAGATTTTGCCTACTAAAGGCGTGATGCATTTCGGGAAACATGGAAAGCTAAGTCCACGTTACGTGGGACCTTTTGAAGTTTTGGATGTGTTGGAGAGGTTGCTTATCAAGTTGCTCTACCACCGCAACTCTTAAGCAAACATAATGAGTTTCATGTGTCGATACTGAGACGATACGTGAAAGATCCAGCTCACGTCCTAGATTACCAACCGATCGAAATTCCGGAAGACTTGATGGTTCGAGAAGAGCCAGTGTAAATTCTTGATCGGAAGGAACATGTACTACGCACCAAAAGGATTATATTAGTGCTTGTCAGATGGCAGAACCATTGGTCGAAAGAAGCTACATGGGAACACAAGTTGGATGTGCACGACGCATGCCCGCAGTTGTTTGAGTAAACCATGTAAAACTTCAAAGTTTTGTAATAGGAATTTGAATCTAAATTGCTTGTGGAATGGTGTTAGATTAGTGTGAAATAGTTGTGAATAAGTGTAGTACATTAGTTCAAACGTGTGCATTTCAAGTACTGAAATTGATGCCAAATGGTGTCTCAAACATTCAAGAAAGGGTGTTGAAAGTAGGAGCAATGAAAAGGAAAAAACAAAAATAGGCACAAAATAAGGTACTTGTGTCCTCGTGCGCCTGAGTTTTAGTACTCGCACGCGCGAGGCACTCAAGAAGGGAAGAATAAGAAGGGAATTCGATTCCCTGTGAGTTACTAAGACTCGTGCGCTCGAGGTCCTAAGCTCGCTGGTGCGAGTCACTCAGAAAGAAAAAAAAATAAGAGGACTCAATTTCCAGTGAGGAACTGAGAGCTCACACGCCCAAGTTTTTTAAGTCGCGCGCGCGAGAATCGGACTATATAAGGATTTTCATCCTTTTTCTTGTCATTTCCATGAGGAGAAAGAGGGGAAGCTTAGGGTTTGTGTTTTTTTCGTGGGAATCATCCAAATATCTTCCAAATCGCACGAGCCAATGATCTTTTAGTGAGATTTCTTGGGTATTTCATGCGCCAAAGGTAAGATTTACCTTTTTAAGAAGTTTCTTTTCATTTTTGTTGACAAAACCCTAGAATGGCAACCAAATCCCAAAGCCTAGAAAGAAACTAGCCGTGAAACCTTTGGGTTCCAAGAGAGCCAAGGTGGATCCTCCACCCAACACTCGTGTTCAAGCCGCCTAGTGGTGGGAGGCTAAAGTATTTGAGACGGAATGGTCGATTCACAAGGAAATTTTCAAGGATCAACCGGTCACGGAGTGGACCAATAGTTATCTTGCCTCAACTAGGATGCTATTAATTCTAAGACCATTTTATGATAGCTATTACCTATGTTTGGTTAAGTTATTTTACCAAACCTTACAAATCGACCCCACCAACACTAAGCTAATCGTCACCATTGACGAGAAAACCCTAATTTTTTACTAGAAGGATATTAGTAGAGCAATGAATTGCTCTTAGGAATTTTTGGAGGATGGGGATGTCGGGTCCTTGATTCGTAAGATAGTAAATTTTCATCACATTGTGACTTAAATGACCAACGGCGAGATTGGAACCGGTAAATTGGTTACGAGGGCCCAGTTGCTAGAACGCCTGTGACCTTTGGCTATAATTATCAGGAAGAATCTTTATCCCTTAGGCCATGAACAAGAATGGCGGGACTCATTCCTTCAAGCTCTGTTTGCAGCTCACCAAAATAGGTGGTTTAACGCACCTGCCTTGGTGAAAGAAGGAATGAAATACGCTCATGAGCGTACTTAGCCTGGAGCAGTTCTCACAGTGATAGATCGATTACCCTATGCTCGGTTAATCTCAAGGATGATTGACGAGTACAAGCCCTCTACAGACGCCGATAGTTATAAAGTTCACCAAGATGAACCCCTATTCACTGATAATGTTAAAACGTATTGGGTTAAGGACCTAAACCTAAATTACACTAGCCTTCAAGCAAGTGTTAGAAGGAAAAGGGAAAGATAAATTGTGCAACGTGCCCAACAAGAACAAGAACAACCCCCTCACCCAAGACCCAAGCAAGCAGCTCAGCCACCGATACCACCACCACAGCAGGCCCCTCCACAGCCCGACAAGCACTTCTACACAAAATTGCTTCATCAGATGAGCCTACAGGACCAAGCGCTCTCCAACATCATGAGGCAAAATGAAGATCTGAAGAGTCAGCTCAGCTACCATGAAGCCTTGCACGTGGAGGCTATGCGTTACATGTACCCTGCCGACTACATGCAGCGTATGACCATGGCCCGAGCTTCTACTTTCAGCGCTTCTGGATCCGGAGTTGGGGGTGTGGGTAATGATGACGATGTGCACATAGGTGGTACTGAGGATTAGCTGCGGTCTATGACTATGGAATTTATTTTGGGAATATCAACGTGTTAATCATTTTGAGGATATACTGTGTTGATTATTTTTCATTTTTGAATGGTGTTGCATATTAAAATTATGGTGGCATGGGTGCCGCATGTAAATGGTTTAATTTTGTCACATGTGGATGATTTTTCGATTTAACTTGATAATATAGTAGTTTTACTTTTGAATGTGAATGGGCATTTTTCTGTTATACGTTGTGTAACAACCATTATGGTTATTGATTAGTAACTTTAGTTATCTGAGAAAACAAGAATGTACTATGCTCGCATGGTTAAGACGTTGCCCATGTGGATGTTGTGGATATGTGGAATTTAGATGTTAGATCGTGAATTTTGTGTAGGAAGAATGATTTGATTCGTGTTAGATAATTTGGGATGTCATGACTATTGTTATGGTTGTGTTCTTCATACAAGGTATGCACATGTTGTGATTGGTTTTAGTTTGGATTTGGCACTTACATGTGTAGATATTTTTCTTTTGTTTGAATGTGGATGTGAATGGGTGGAATCTCTAGATGTTGAATGGGAATTGTAAATGTGGCTTGCTATCAATTGTGGATATTTTCGTGCAGGTACAATGGTTAGGTCAAATGTGACCAATCGTTGAATTGGATGTGTGATTCAATTTTTTTTCCATTTATTTTAGCGTCTGTATAGTTTTGGATGTGGTGATGTGTAAGTAGTTTTAGATTTTCGTGCAGGTTGTGAATGTGGTTGTGGATGTATAGCGGTATACAGTGTAAGCTTCCATGCAGGTAGTTATGTATGTGGGTATGGCAAATGTTTTACGTAGGAAGGTATGGGGACCTATAGCTATGGCTATTTCCTCAGATAATGGATATATATATATATATATATATATATATATATATATGTGCGCATGCGTGCGTGTGCTTAGGCTTAGACATGTTTGTTGAATAACGTGAGAATGACCAAGTGAATTAGGTCAATTTTCAAAGACGAAAATTTTTATAAGTTGGGGAGAATGTAATATCCCCAAATTTCAGCACATGTCAGTAGAAACTGTTTGAGTTTCGCTTGGAAATGTGTGTGACCAACATGCAGTAGCGGTGTTGTGGCTTAGCATTGTACCTACCTGACAAGTGGTTAGGGTGTGCAATCCGCACACCTTGTTGATTTCCTATATTTTTAAGAACTTAACATATAGGTTGAGTGTGTGAGCTTCACACTGAATGAAAACTTTGGATAAGTATTTGGATAGAGATAACACACAAGGAATGTGTGTGTACTTCACAAGGAAGCAAAGACTTGTTTTGGATAAGTGAGGGATGACCTCACGTTCACAACTCACTTGCCTTTGATTTGTGGGTTGTTTTGTATGCTTAGAGAGAGTGAGAGAAAGAGAAAGAGATTGTGAAGAAGCAGAGAGGGTTCGCAAAATCCGTGTGCTACGAAGCTTTAAACCTTCGTGATTTCCGCTATCTTGTTGGCGGAGATATTGCCGTCAATTGAGGAGATTGTGGAGCGTAGATTTTAGCCAGATGGGCTTTGAAAACCATAATGTATAAAGAAAAGAAATCACGCCGATTCTCGCCTGATTTCGCTAACTTAGAAGGTATGAAATCAACTCTCAAGGAGGTTAATTTTGTAGGGATATATGCCTTAAAAATATTGTGTGAAAAGTGTAAGTGTGAATGGACAAGGAATTGTGAGAAGATCGAGTTTAAAAAACTCATATCTGAAGAATTTCTGAAACTCGCTCGCGCGATCTTTGGTTCTCGTACGCGCGAGGAGCCTTCAGAAAGAGGCAGTCGTGCCTCACGCAAACAAGTGATGAGGCTCTAGTGAGCCTCTGATGCTTCACTTGCACGAGCTGATAGGTGCCATTGGACTCGCTCGCGCACGATGCCTTCAGAAAGGCTTGAGTGAGCCTCGTGCGCTTGAGGCAGCAGAGGAAAAGAAGCTTCAGTAAGCTTATTTTCACTTGCGCACCCGAGATATTTGTGTGCCTTTGGACTTGCGTGCCCGACCTTGTATCTCGCGCGCACGAGATTCAGAGTTAAGCTTATTTTGAGCCTTTTTGTGTGAATTCTTCGGAAATATGGATTTTTACGCTTTCTTAAGCATTTCTAAGAAATTTTAGGTGAATTGGGATTTAGGTTGAAGCGTGATTTATCGCGAGGAGTCTTGTATTAACTTGATTTGCTTGAAGCGTGATTGAGGTAGGAGAAACATCTTAAAATATTTATATTAATACTAAATATATGGAAATTGTTATGTGATGTGATAAGTAAGAAGGAATGTGAATTGTGTTATTTGAGCTTTGTACAGGGATTCAATCATACAATTAAATGTGAAAATGATAAGCACATGTGTGTGATAAGTACGTGTATGTGAAAAATATGTGTGCGTGATAAGTATGTGTGAGCAAGACATATTGTGAAACTTCAAATCTAGCTATAAGTAAATCACTTTACACGGTGTTAAACAATAACTTAAAATTAGCACGTTGATTTAAGGTTCATGTGAAACAAATCCCAAATTGTGCTTCGATACGGCGGGATATCCGTTCATCTTTTTTACCGACCAACGGTAAAAAATTTCGTGTTTGGCATAAGCATCCCTCACAACGCAGGGGCTTATGCAATATGTGAAAATGATTCATTAAACGACGATGGTTGGGATTCCCATCGGTATATATGTGGCTCCCAACGCTATATATGTTTGGGATAGTATTTAAGTTATTTGTTTAAGTATGATGAGAAGTGAAACAGGAGTGTGAAACAATCTGATTTATGAAAAAGAATTAAGGAATCAAATCATGCTTACGAAATTGTGTTAAATTTTTTTCTTTACTTCGAGCCATGCATCTTTGAATAATTGAAACATATAAATTATGCAACTCAGTCATAGAAATCCATGCTTTTAATATGATGTAAATGTTTTTGGTGTTCCCCTATTGAGCTTAGACTGTTAGCTCACCATTCGACTATATGTCACAGGTGCGAATTTAGAGAAAGAGTTGGATCCGAAATGTGATCCGGAGTACATTCCTGAGGAAAAGATTGAGCCCCTGCCTGAGGAGTTTTTCCCTAGATAGGGATTGTGTCAGAATTAAGTATTGTTTTGTGCTTAGGGCTTGGTATGTCCAGCCATTTTGAATTTGAATGTGAATCATGTAATTATTTTAGATATTATTTTGTGAACTATTATTTAAATGATGGTTGTTCATCACCGGTAGTTCTTTTCGGTTCTTTATCTATGTATCTTGGCATGGAATTAGAACCTTTATTTTAATCTATTTTAAATGATAGATGTGAAACTTTCTTTTGCTGATTATAATGACTCAATCTGCTTAATTAGAGATATCGACTTTGTGTTTTGGTTGTGTGGATGTGCCATTTGTACGGTAACTCGTGGATCGCCTTAACGGTGATCTAACGGCACGGATTTCGGGTTAGTGAAATCCGAGCTGTCACATGCTCGGTACAAGGGCCCAAAAACTTGAGTTGGAATCCTTAGGTAACGAACTACAACATATTTTAAGAAAGCACTGAACCAAAACTTTGTTAAAGAAAATTGATTTGAACTCAAAAACTAGAAATATGGCAGAAGAACATGATCCGCCTAAAACCTCGAGGCAATATTTTACTCCAACTACCTACACATCTCCATTATGTATTACTTTGCCAACAATACCTAATGGGCAGCACTTTGAAATTAAACCTATCATATTTAACATGCTATCATCATTCTATGGGCATTCTAAAGAAAATCCTTATAATCACCTTAATAATTTCTTCTTTTAAATTACAAAACCTTAATGAAGGCGCAATTAATTTAAGAATTTTTTCCTTCTTATTGAAGGATAAATCCAAGGAATGGCTTATATCTTTACCGTTTGGTTCAATCACCACTTGGGCAAAATTATAAACCAAATTTTTAAAGAAATATTTTTCAATTGGTAAAACTAATCAAATGAGGAAAGCCATCACCAAGTTTTCACAACTTAATAATGAACAATTTTATGAGGCTTGGGAATGACTTAGTGATTTAATTAGACAGATGGTTGATGGTTCAAAGTTTTTATGAAGGATTAGCGGAACGCAATCGACAGATGGTTGATGGTTCCTGTGGGGCCACATTTATGTTGAAAAACAAACATGAGGCGTAGGAGTTGTTTGATAACCTTAGGCCCTGTTTGATAGCAATGAAACTCTAAAGAGGAAATGAAATCAATTTCTAAATTGATTTCCTAGGAAATGATTTCCTCTAGAAATGAATTTTCCACTGTTTGATTAGTGTGTTTGATAAATGAATTTCATTGGAAATTGATTTCTCTTGTTTGATTAGTATCTTTGAAAATAAATTTTTAAATTTTGAACATTTATTATTAAAGTCAAATATTAACCAATAATTTTTTTAATGATATTCTATTATGTTACAAATTAATACTATCGTAATCACTATTTATTACTAAGTTACATAAGTTAGAGTTTGAAAAGTTAAACTCAAATAAAAAGTCAAATTTTGACCAAACTTAAAATTTTGATAAAAAAAAATATGTAAATCTAAATAACAAAGTTCTAAATTCTAGTATCTATTGTAAGTTTATACGTTGAAATGAAATTAAATTTCTATAAAAGTCAAACTTTGATCAAAAGAAAATTTTACAATATACCAACAAGTTATAAAAGTCCAATTGTAAATTAATATAACAATATTCATATATATCTTTAGGTTACACTAGTTAAAATTTGATCAAATATTCACTTTTAATAAAAGTCAAACTTTGATTAAACGAAAAACTTTGATTAATAAAATTTTTTAAGACTAAAGTATAAAGTTATATAGTAAATGCTAATATGTATTATATATTGAAACAAAATTAAATTTTTTAACTTGAAATAAAATTCAAGTTTGACTAAATATAAAAAAAGTCAAACTTTGACTAATTTTTTTTACTTTAATCAATAAAAAATTCTATAATCTGCCGCCAACCTGCAAATTAACATAATAGTATTTGTATTCATCACTAGGTTACACTAGTAAAAACTTTCACTAAATATCAACTTTTTAAAAAGTCAAACTTTGACTAAATATAAAAAAAGTAAAATAAAATTTGGTAATGTACTAGAAAGTAATAAATTAAAAAATGATAATCACATTTGGGATACAGAAGTTCAAAAAAATCAAATTGTGTTTAAAAGTCAAAGTTTGACCAAATATCAAACTTTGACTGATTAAAATTTATATTACCAAAATATAAATAACAATAGTAATAATCATTATCTACTATCAAGATACACTTCTCAACTTTTGAGTAAAATTAATATTTGAATAAAAGTTAAACTTTGACTAAAAGTCAAACTTTGACCAATAAAAATGAGGCAATGTATTTTCAAATTATAAATGAAAATAATGATAGATATTTTTAATTATAATATTTCACTAATAAAAATTTATAACATTTTATAGAAAATCGAACTTTCACCAAGAAAAAATTGTACTGATACGATATAAATCTATGTAGTAGTAGACTCCATCTATAAGCAAGTTTCAAATTTGACTAAAAATAAAATTTGTATAAAAGTCAAAGTTTGACCAAAAGTCAAAGTTTGACTAAAGGTTAAACTATTGACTAATATAATTGAGAATCTAGTATCAAATTATACATCAATACGGCAGTATCCTTTTTTCGTCATCAAATTATTAGAGTCTAAGTTTAATAAAAAATAAATTTTAATTAAAAGTCAAAGTTTGACCTTAAGTCAACCTTTGACCCTTAAAATTTTGATAATATATTACTAACTTACAACTTATTATCATGTTTTAATAGTCAAAGTTTCATCAAAAGTCAAAACTTTATAAAGCTTATAAATCCAATTAAAGTTTGATTAAAATTCAAACTTTGATCAAAGTCAAATATTAGCTGAAAAGAGTATGATTTAGATAATGTAGTGGTCATAGTGATCGTACTGGTACGATGGTCATAGAAATTGAAGTTACTTTTTAATAGTCAATTTTTTATTTATTTATTTGCTTTTAAGTTTTTTACAAGTAACTTTAGATTTTCAATAACAAAACATTATTATTTTGTTAGTAGGAAACTCAATTTCAGCCACTTGAAGAGTTGAAATGATTTCCTCCTAAAATGATTTGGTGTATGGAAATTCAATTTCCATGTGGGACAACTTAATTTCATTTCCATCTCTTTAAATAGCTATCAAACAACAATAATTAGAAACTAAGTTTCAATTCCACAATGAAATTACATTTTCATGTTATCAAACAAGGCCTTAGTAAAAATTCATTACATCATAAAGTTCTCATCGCCAAGAGGTTAGGGAACCAACGAATATTACTAAGAGAGGCACTGTCACTACAAAATATAAGACTATTAGTGGCGGTTTTTTGCAACAAAAAATTGCCGATATTAACAAAAATCCTATTAAAGGCTGTTAAGACAATTAGCGGTAATTTTTAGCTGCCACTAATAATTTTATTTTTTGTAGTGTGTTTATGAAATTAATCAGACAACTGAGTTACCGAGTAAGGTTGACAATATTTGCATCAACTTTAATATTTTATCACAAAAATTTGATTAATTAATGCTCGATGGAACACATCCGGCTATACCTACTGTACAAGAAACTTGTCTCCCATGAGCTATCCCAGCACCTTCCTTAACCGAATGTTCCTATGCCTCAATATCCCGAATTTGTGCAAAAACACGTTCAAGTAGCCCAAACTTTTCAACTACCGGTAAATAATCCATTTTCTAACACCTCTACTCCTGGCTAGCGAAATCATCCTAACCATTCTTGTAGGGCACCAAATTTTTAATCCAAATAATAACTTCAATCGGTCATACATAGGTAATGCACAAACCTATCCATCTGGTTTTCAACAAAATCAAAATTTTACACAAAGTTTCTCACAAACCTATAGGTAATGCACAACATAAGAAGGTTTTTGGTCCTTTTTCTGCTTCAATAAGACCACAGTTTTGTAACACCTTCCCCTCGATTTATATGTTGGCCAACCTTTTGTTAAGCATCCACCTTAGATTGCTGAGATATTGCCCATTTCTTGTGGCACCCATAGGGCACATTTTCATTTAAATTGGCGTGCTAGTAAATTAATAAAACACATTACACATCTCACACCTTATGTGAAGTTCAGACTGGTTTCTAATAGACTTTGCCCTAGGGTTTGACCCGAATTGACTCTGAGCCTTGGTATTGATAAGGAGATCATCACCAACGAATTAGATTTTGATGACGATCATGAGATTGGTCAGTGGTTTGGGTCAAACCTAGACCCATAAATGAGAAAGAACTACACTATAAAAAATATGACTATTAGCTACAGTAAAAAAACTACCGCTATTAGCAAAAAACTATTGCTATTAGTCCAGTTGCTACTAAAAACTGCCGCTATTAGTCTTGTCACTACCAAAAATTGCCTTAACAGCAAGTGCCGCTGAAACACATTATTTTTGTAATGCTAGATGCACTAATATTTAAAGTTATGTGTTTATACCTTGCATGGAGCAATGACATTTCTTTTAAATACAATTTAAGCCAAGGGCCTTTATGAGCTAATTTCCTAATTTTCTTAATTAGAAATTAAATTTTTACAAATCTCTAGCAAATCCTAACCCTTCATCTATTTGACTCAATTTTGACCCATTTTACGCCATAGAATAACTTTGGGGAAATCTAAGGTGAGTGATGCACTCTCACACATACACAACAAGATATGTTAGACAAATGAAAAATCACAAATTTTGAGGGCATAGAAAGACACAAAAGCTAAGATTTGACTAAGTGGAGGGGGGGGGGGGAAGTGAACCCATGTGGGGTCCACTCCCACATGCGCATGGAGAAGTGGAGAGGAGAGAGAAATGAGAGTGGCTTTGGGAAGAGATGGATGGACACAGGTCCAAAATTTTCAGCCCATGTTCCCCAACTCCCCTTGTAAAAATCGAATTTCGATGGGGCTCTCCCATTCTCACCATCTTCTTCTTCTACCTTCTCCTGAAACACCATTAGAGCTCCACCTCCTACCTTGAATTTGCCCTCCATATCCACCCATTAAAGTCAACATCCAACACCACCACTCAACTCCCCACACCTGCTAGACTCCCATACCTAAAACTTGGCTCCATCCCAGCCCCTTGCACCACAAAAACGAGGACAAACCAGCAAGCTAGAAAGATCAAGCCCAAGGTAATGTTTTAGTTAGCTCTTGTTTGGTGTTTCTAGTCTTTTAGTGTAGGTTTATGTCCATAGATTTCAATTTTCTTGGGCTGTTCTTAGAATTTTAGTTCTGGAATTTAATATGGCATTTTGACTAGAACATTTTGAGGCTATGCATGTGATCAAAGTGATCATGCAAGGCCATCCAATAGTCTAAATTGGTCAACTAGACCAAGACTATATAGTGTAGGATTTTCTTGAATTTTCTTTGGAATTTTGTGATAAAAATTGAATTTTTGTTTGAAACTTTTTAAATTTTATGGAACAATATTTTGACCAGAACATTTGGATGCCATGCATGTGATCAAAATGATCATGCAATTTCATCCAATGGCCTAGATTGGTCAATTAGACCAAGACTACATAGGGTAGTATTTTTATTGAATTTCTTGAATTTTTTGTAAAGAAAACTTGATTTTTGGTTTGAATTATTTAAAGTTTCTGGAATGATAGTTTGAATATAATATTTGGATGCTATGCATGTGATCAAAATAATCATGCAAGGCCATCCAATGGTCTAGATTGGTCAACTAGACCAAGACAACATAGGGTAGCATTTTTCTTGAATTTCACAAATTTTTTGTAAAGAAAATTTGATTTTTGGTTTGAAATTTTTAAAGTTTCTGGAATAATAGTTTAATTAGAACATTTGAATGTCATGCATGTGATCAAAAGTATCATGCAAGGTCATCCAATGATCTAGATTTGATCAACTAGACCAAGACTACATAGTGTAGGATTTTCTTGGATTTCTTTAATTTTTGCAAAAGAAATTAATTTTTTGTTTGAAACTTTTAAATTTTTTGGAACAATATTTCATCCAGAACATTTGGATGCCATACATTTAATCAAAATGATCATGAAAGGCCATCCAATGGTCTAGATTGGTCAACTAGACCAAGACTACATAATGTAGGATTTTTCTTCGATTTCTTGAATTTTTGTAAAAGAAATTAATTTTTGGTTGGAAACTTTTTGAATTTTCTAGAAAAATATTTTGACTAGAACATTTTGAAGTCATGCATGAGATCAAAATGATCACGAAAGGCCATCCAATGGATTAAAGTGGTCAACTTGACTAAGACTACATAGTGTAGGATTTTCTTGGATTTATCTTGAATTTTTGTAAAAGCAATTGAATTTTTTTGTTTGAAGTCCTTTTAGTTTTCTGAGATATAGTTTGACCAACACATTTGGATGACAGGTATGTGATCAAAATTATCATGCAAGGCCATCCAATGGTCTAGATTGGTCAAAGATAAACTATATTCATCATTGTGTTAAAACTATCAGTTTTTGGCCTTACATTTCGATGCTATACTACTTAGATTAAATGGACCTTATGGATAATATCCATGTGTTTTGTAGATGATATTAGTTGGTTTTGATCTCAGGAAATTAAATTTTTGATCACTAATTTTAATGTTAATTGAATGGCTATAGATGAACATTGGTACCTAGAATACTATATGTAGTATAGTTTCTTTGTATGGGATCCAAAATTTTGGCCAAAATTTCAGATTCTGATTTTGATCATGCTCGAAATCGAAATTTAACCCGAAATTTTGATCATTGGTTTCAATTTATACTATTATTTTCCATAGTATAATAATGAAATTTATGACATGATATTAGTTAAACTATAGATGAAATATCTATGTGAAATCTCATAAAAATTTTCATAATTTTCTGGTTTTGATTGTGATAGAAATTAATGGTCATAGATCACATGATGCTAGATAGTCTACATATAGTGTAGTATTGAATCTTACCTATTTTCTATGAAATTATACTTAAAATTTTGAGCATGTTAGTGACTGAAATTCACTGAGTTTGTTAGAATTTCATCTCAGAAAATCTTGATTAAATTATTGATTTTAATGGTAGTATGATCGAATGGCCATGACTGATTGAATTATAATGGATTGAATTGCTTATGATGTGTAGTATAGATGCATAGAACTTGTTTACTTATGTAATTTTGATTATAAAATCTTGACTCACTGATGAGTTTGGATGGGTTAGTGAATTCTGAAAATGTGTCACGACCCGAAATTCTACCCCATCCCTAGGGCCTAGAATTCCGAGTTATGACCTGCACATATCCCGGATATGCTAAGCAGACATACACCTAATCAGAGTTCTCGCGCAATAATGATTCCATGAAATCCGTAAAATCCAACAAATAGGGTGGAATATAAATGCAATCATAAATACTGAATAAGTGTGATAAAACCACAAATCCACCAATAAAATATAAATAGGAGTCGAAGACAAATCCGATAAAGGAAATCATAAAGTCAATGATAATAATGAGGATCAAATCTACTACCAAGTCTATAATGATCAATATCCGACACTCGGATCGAAATCAGTACCATAGCCCTCCTGGTACTCAGCTCCGTCGCCCTCCCATGGCTCCTAGTACTCAACACTCGCGGGACCAATGAAATCAGCGTCAGTGGGATCTAGATAGCCGGCGTCTACTCCAGCAACGATGTCACCTGCAGCTATTAGATTATAGTGGGATGAGTTTACTCAGTCACGTAAACTCAGTGGATACACCACCAATCCATCCCATACTACTCAGGTGCATTGTAGGTGCATTAACTGAGTGATAAATGTAATATCTTAAAGCAGATAGCAGAAGAAAGATAAAATCATATGCATATCATGAAACTCATATCATATCATAAATGTAAGACTATGATCTAGACACTCATATTCTAACGTACCTTATCATATCTCATAACATATCATACCATGTCTTATTATCATTCTCGCACATACGTCTGTACATCGCATGAGCATAACTAACACACTCGTAAAATCCTAAACGATCTGTACTAGAGTCACTGCTCGAGCTACCATGGGAGGATCAACATAGTATCATACTACCATATCATAACGCCCTCGTGTCATACTCATACTCCACCACCCAGCCAATGGGGAGACATAATGGCCAAAGTCATTTATAACATACTCATACTCATAATCTCTCTCAGAGATCTGTCTTGGCTGAAAGACGTTGGTGCCCTTACGGTGGCTATGCAAGGAACGACATATACAGAGACTTAAGTTCTTTATCTTTTATTGGCCAGCGATGTCTTATTATCGTACTCGTATCATAACTTATCTTATCTCATACTCATATCTTATTATACCCTTATACTTAATCATAGGACAAACTATAGTGAGACAACTTTCCTAATTCATGGTTCCCAAGAAAAAGGTTGTTTTGTAACCTAGATGTGCTTCGTGTGGTAGCCTATACTACCATAGAGGTGTTGCATCTGTACATGGACGCCAATATTCTGAGTTTCACGTGACCGTAGAAGAAACCTCACCACAGCTAATGCTCATGGTCGAACCTCATAACTTAACTCATAATTTATACTATCATATTTGAACTCGAAGTGATCGGATCGCCGTATATGCCACCGTATATGAGGTTACACTGAATTCGCACTCACCCGACTCGTCATGGGTCCCATTCTACCATGAGTTGTAAGGCATGCAAATACGGTGTATTTCTCGCTTCGATACCATCTCAGCGAATCACCACACTCAAGCATAGGTATGATCTCATACACTCTCTTACTCATGATCTAACATATCCTTAACTTGTATAACTTGATCAGGATGCAAGCATAAAAGTATCACATGTATAGAATGATTTACACTTATATTTTGATTATGTTTATACTTATATTTATTTACAGAACACATCAATATAATTATAGAATAGGGTTATAAGTGTGATTTCGATAATCGTAAAGGTCAGAGTTTGATTTCATAAAGGCATCGAAGTTCTAAGACTTTGTGTTATCGAAGTGGTCGCATTGAAGCGATAAAATGATGCATATATAGTATACTATAATTAAATGCTCAAATAAAAAGGGACAGTCCAATTTAAAGTGGAGTGCATCACGACCATCGATCGAAACTTCGAGTAGTTATAGTGCTTTGAGTTTTGGTCATGCAAAAGAAAAATTATAGTGTGAATAGGGTCGTTTGTTCGGACGAGAATCGCTCGATCGAGCTAAAATAATTTAAAGTGAATAACGGTTCAGTTCTGCTCAGGGTCGATTGATCGAACACTAGGGTTGATCGATCGAATTAAAGTAAGCACGGTCAATTTTGTTTCAGAGTCGATCAATCGATAGTAAGGGTCGATCGATCGGCGACATTAGTTTGTTCAACATCAATCGATCGACTATAAGGTTCGATTGATCGATAAAGAAAATAATTAATTTTTGGAAGGGTCTTATGTGCCTGACCCTTATAATAGATTATTATATTAATGGCACTTGAGTGCCTTTTGTTTAATATACTAATAAGTTACAATATAATAACCTTATAAATAATTACTATTCGAAGTGTACTTTGAATATAAAAATGGAATTTAATGAGTTATCATTACACTTACTATCTAATCTTAGCCAACACTGCATTCAACGGATGGTCGATCAATCGAGAAAAGTTGATCGACTGACATTAAGGTGTCAAAGTCAGAAGTCATGTAAGGTATGCAGCTTGGATTATTTAATTGGTTTAGTTCTGTATCGATCGATCGAGTATAAAAGTTTATCAATCGACTATATAATACAGCAAGGCTTTACAGAATTTAACGGTTTCAATTTAATCGATCGATCGATAGTGTTTGTCGATTAATCGATTGTCTATATTTCAGAATGAAATAGGGTTCCGAGATAACCCGTAATACATTCGAAATTCAATAAAATGAACATTAAAACTAAGAACAATCATATTTTCAATCCTAGAATAATATTACATCAAATCGTATCCTACGCGATCGAATCGAATCCTACGCGATGGGATATGAGAAGGATGAGACGGATGGATGGGTTCCCACCTCCTGAAGCGTGATCGACAGATCGACGATGATTAGGGCAATAGAGATCGACGTCCACACGATGGTCCATCTACGATTATGCCGCCTTTCCCCCACGATCTGATGGTAGAAAAACACTAGGTGTTCTTTGTGGAAGAACACACAAGAGATTTAAAAGAGATTAGGGTGTTTTTAGAAAATGGTGGCTATAGAAGAAGATGGAGTGACGGCTAGGGTTTTTAATAGAGGTTTAAAACTCACATAGTAAGGTTTGATCCTTAGACCGATTGTCTATAACCAAAGCCTTTCAACCACTAGGCCACCACACAACTTGTGTCAAATAAAGACAATTTTAAATATAAAACTTTTTGAAAAATCAAAATGTGTATTTTCTCAACTAGGGGTGTGGAGCACAAGCACCATGCTTGGTGAAAAACAAATCTAACACTATAAATTCAGTTTATAATTTTTAGGGTCGTTACATTCTCCCTCCCTTATAATATTTTCGTCCTCGAAAATTACATACCTATAGTGATGAGCTTCGAGTACTTCTCCAAAGTCTCGGCTTCTTGTTCCCAAGTGGCTTCATTCGATGAATGATGTTGCCACTGTACTTTGACAAAGCGAACGGACTTACCCTTGATGAGCTGCTCCTTTCGATCTACGATACGAACCGGCTTCTCTATGATGGTAAAATCATCTCTGACTTCAGTCAGTTCGATATCAAGGACATGAGATAGATCGGGCAAGTATTTCCGTAACATAGAGACGTGAAATACATTATGTATTCCGGCGAAGTACTTCGGAAGTGCAAATCGGTAGGCCACCTCGCCAATACAATCTGTGATAACGAAAGGTCCCACATATCTCGGGCTTAGTTTTCCCTGCATTCCAAAATTCATGATCCCCTTAGTCGGTGAGACACGGATGAAAACCAAATCACCGACTTCAAATTCTATCAGGCGTCTTCTACTGTCGGCATAAGCTTTCTGATGGTCCTGAGCTTCTTTCAATCTCTGACAGATAACTCTAACCTTCTCAGTCGTGGTTTCTATGAGTTCTGGCCCTAGTATTTTTCTTTCACCAACCTCGTCCCAATAAAGAGGCGTCCTACAACTTCGGCCATAGAGAGCTTCAAAAGGCGACATCCCGATGCTTGCCTGAAAGCTATTATTATAGGAAAACTCAATCAAAGGAAGGTGGTCATCCCAATTTCCTCGAAAATCCAACATGCAGGCTCGAAGCATGTCCTCAACGATCTGGTTAACTCTTTCGGTTTAAACATCGGTTTTTGGATGGAAGGCAGTACTGAAATCGAGTCTCGTACCCATTGCTTCTTGAAATTTCTTCCAATGACTGTTCGATACAATTCTCACAGGAACCCCGTGAAGCTTGACTATTTCCTTTAGATACGTCTCAGCTAGTTTGTCCCCACTATCTGTAATATTGAAAGGTAGGAAGTGAGCCGACTTAGTCATTCGGTCCACAATAACCCAGATGGCATTGTGCTTCCTAGAAGTTCTTGGGAGTTCAACTATAAAATCCATAGAGATGTTCTCCCACTTCCACTCGGGAATCGATAAGCGCTGTAAATGACCGGCTTACTTCTGATGCTCAACTTTCACCTGTTGGCATACCAAATACCTGGAAACGTATTCGGCAATCTCTCTCTTCATATTTGGCCACCAATAATAGTTTTGAATATTTCGGTACATTTTCGTGCTTCCTGGGTGCACCGAATATCCAGATTTATGTGCCTCCTCGAGAATCTCGTTCCGCAATGTTTCAACATCGGGGACATACAATCTCTTTAGGAAAAGGAGGGTCCCATCAAAACATATAAAGAAATCTGGTTTAGGGCCCTCGGCTAACTGTCCCTTAATCTTCAAATTTTCGGGATCTAAGGGTTGCTTGTTTCTGATACGGTCAACAACGGAAGGCTTGACCGTCATACTAGCTAGGTATCCTCCTTCACTAATTCTGTCAAGTCGTACATCCATCTGAGCAATCTCATCAAGCGGCTTCCAAGGTTTTAGACATGCAAGCACTCCTGAAGATTTTTGACTTAGAGCGTTAGCAATCACATTTGCTTTACCCGGAAGGTAATTAATGGAACAGTCATAGTCCTTCATGTATTCCATCCAACATCTCTGCCTGAAATTAAGATCTTTCTGAGAAAATAAGTATTTTAGACTCTTGTGGTCCGTATAAATCTTGAAAGTCTCACTGTATAGATAATGCCGCCAAATCTTAAGTGCAAAGATGACTGCGGCCAACTCAAGGTCATGAACCGGATAATTCTTCTCATGCGGCTTCAACTGTCTCAAGCTGTAGGCAATTGCTTTCTTACATTGCTCCAACAGACATCCAAGTCCCTGGTGCGAAGCATCTGTGTAGACTTCATAATCATCGGGTCCAGAAGGTAACGTGAGAATGGGAGCTGTCGTGAGTTTCTGCTTCAATAGCTTAAAGTTCTGCTCACACTGATCGGTCCACACAAATTTGTTGTTCTTGCGGGTTAGCATAGTGAGCGGGAGTGCCAAACGAGAGAATCCTTCCACAAATTTATGATAATATTCGGCTAAACCAAGAAACATCTCACTTCGATGACATTCTTTGGTGTTTGCCAATTCGCAATCGCTTCAATCTTCGATGGATCCACAGAAATTCCTGTGTCAAAAATCATGTGACCCAAGAAAGATACCTTCTCAAGCCAAAACTCACACTTGCTCAATTTCGCGTATAATCTGTGCTCACGGAGAGTCTGTAGCACAATACGAAGGTGGTCCTTGTGAGCTTCTTTCATGCGAGAATAAATGAGAACATTGTCGATAAATACCACGATGAACTTGTCAAGAAATTCTCTGAATACGTAGTTCATTAAATCCATAAACACGGCAGGCGCGTTCGTGAGCCCAAAAGGTATAATGAGGAACTCGTAGTGTCCATGCCTTATTTCAAAAGCAGTCTTCAGAATATCTTCTACTCTAACTTTCAACTGATGATAACCGGACCTGAGATCTATCTTCAAAAAGTAAGTAGCACCCTATAGCTGATCAAATAGGTCGTTGATACGAGGAAGAGGGTATCGATTCTTCACAGTAACATTATTCAGCTGTCGGTAGTCGATACAAAGTCTCATCGAACCATCTTTCTTCTTTACAAATAAGACTGGTGCTCTCCATGGTGACTCACTACGACAGATAAATCCTTTATCAGATAACTCATGCAACTGAATCTCTAACTCCTTCATTTCTGCTGGTGTCATTCGGTATGGGACTTTCGTAATCGGCAAGGTACCGAGCACGAGATCAATTTTGAACTCTACTTCTCGCTCAGGTGGAAGTCCAGGTAAATCTTCTTGAAAAACATCGATGAACTCCCCAATGATAGGAATAATTGAGGGGTCCGCTTTCTCATCGCGTTCACCATCGAGAGTAGCAAGTAGGGCTGCTCCTCTCTTTTTAATACTATGAAATTTGAACGAAGGGCTCCCAATTGGTCGGAAAGTGACTACTTTAGAAAAATAATTAACTGAGGTGTGATAAGCCGGAAACCAATCTATGTCGAGGATTATATCGAAGTCTTGGAACCCGAGTACCACAAGATCTGTAGGTAACTCATGTATTCCAACTACTAGGATCGTAGCTTTACAAACTTTAGATGCCATCATCACTTCTCCTGACGGCGTAGAAATCGCAAGTGTACTATCCAGTGGTACGGGCTTAGCTCCAATTTCAGAAACAAAACTCGGTGTAATGAAGGAGTAGGTCGATCCAGAGTCGATCAAGACCCAAGCATGACAACTGGACGAATAGATAGGTTTAAAAACTTTCATAGTTCCTGAATTACACAAGGGTTCATATGCGATCTAAGTTATACATGGCATACCATTCTCAAGAAAATAATAAATTAAACTCATACACAAAATAAGTCATAAAAGCAATTATAAGGAAGTAAAGTTTAAGGAAAATTAGACAAGGTAAAATTCATACCCTGAACGACCTCATCGGTAGCCAAAGCGTCCTGCTGAGATATGGCGAAAACTTGACCTTGCGCTCGAGGTTGTTGTGACTGCTGCTGCTGACC
This sequence comes from Chloranthus sessilifolius, assembly GCA_021018995.1. Classification (NCBI taxonomy): domain Eukaryota; kingdom Viridiplantae; phylum Streptophyta; class Magnoliopsida; order Chloranthales; family Chloranthaceae; genus Chloranthus; species Chloranthus sessilifolius. Next base: position 25,735,793 of record CM037595.1, read on the forward strand.
TCTAAAATTAATATCTGCGGTTGGGTCTCGCTCTGGGCAATCATGAATAAAGTGTCCCGACTTCTTACATTGGAAGCACACACTTGAGTACAACAAACACTCACCCGATTTATGCTTTTTACTGCACTTGGTGCAAGGTTCGAATGGAACAAAGTAAGGTTTCTGCTGGGTATTAGTTGGAGCCTTCTTGGGGTATGCCGTAGATACAACACCTCTCTGAGCAGGTGGGGCTATAGACGTCCCCGGATGAGTGTATCCTGACGATGGTGCAAATCTCTGATAATCGGGGTGGAGCGGCTTTACGAATCGGGCAAGTCCGAGCTAGAATGAGGCGCTCTCGGAGTAAGGAACGAAGAGCCTCCTTGATTCGGTTTACCACTCTGAGTTGTTTGACGGGTTACATGTTGAGCTCGCAGTTCTTCATTTTCCTGCTCTTGAATATGAGCTCGTTCTACAAGTAGGTTAAAATTTTCATTACTGCAACTTTGCTCCTGATAACGGGGTTAAGCCCCTTCTAAAAATGGTAGCATTTCTCGGCTTCATCAAAGATCAACATAGAGGCGAATCGGGAGAGTCGATCAAACTTTGCCTCGTACTCAATCACGGACATGGTTCCTTGCTGTAGTGCTAAGAATTCACTCTTTTTCTGAGTCTTCATCGCATCGGTGAAGTACTTGCTATAGAATACTTCTCCGAACTGTTGCCAAGTCCACTGCTCTTCTTCTTGTCTGTTTTCCAACCTCTTTGCTGACGTCCACCAATTTTGTGCATCCCTTGCAAGCACATCACATCCTAAGGCACTTTCTCATTTTCTGCTGACGTAGAGACTTTGAAAATTTTCTCTATTTGTGAAATCCAATCGTCAGCTGTATCAGGATCCAACTGTCGTGGAAGTGTGGAGGTTGAGCCCTGGAGAAGGTCACATAGCCGTTATAATAGTTATCAAACTGAGGCGTTGGTGAAGGTGTAACCGGACATCAGTTGGCAGGATTGTTCAACTGTTGGGCAATCAGGTCATGGTAAATTCTGGCCTATTGTTCCAGCTGTTGATTGAACCCTTGAATCAATCTGGCAGTCTCTTGCTGATGGGCCTCATTCAACTGGGCCACATGATGCTGTTGCGCAACTATCAACTCACGTAACATACGCGCCATTTCACTTTCATCTCCTTGGGATGAAGATCCCTCACCATTTCTTCGCGGTGCCATCAAAATCCTATTTCAAAAATTCAAGGATTTAGAACTCATAATTACTTAAATCCCATACGTCTAACAAAAAGTAAAGCCTGAGCTCTGATACCACTCTGTCATGACTCAAAATTCTACCCCATCCCGAGGGCCTAGAATTTGGAGTTATGACCCGCACATATCCAGGATATGCTAAGCGGACATACACCTAATCATAGTTTTCACGCAATAATGGTTCCACAAATTCTGTGAAATCCAACAAATAGGATAGAATATAAGTGCAATCATAAATACTGAATAAGTGTGATAAAATCACAAATCCACCAATAAAATGTAAATAGGAGTCGAAGATAAATCCAATAAAGGAAATCATAAAGTCAATAATAATAATGAGGACCAAATCTATTACCAAGTCTATAATGATCAATATCTGGCACTCAGATCGAAATCAGTATTGTAGCCCTCTTGGTACTCAGCTCCATCACCCTCCCAAGGCTCCTGGTACCCAACACTTGCGGGACCAATGAAATCAGCGTCAGCAGGATCTGGATAGCCGCTGTCTACTCCACTAGCGATGTCACCTGAAGCTGTTAGATTATCATGGGATGAGTTTACTCAGTCACGTAAACTCAGTGGATACACTACCAATCCATCCCATACTACTCAGGTGCATTGTGGGTGCATTAAGTGAGTTACAAACGTAATATCTCAAAGCAGATAGCAGAAGAAAGATAAAATCGTATGCATATCGTGAAACTCATATCATATCATAAATGTAAGACCATGATCTAGACACTCATATCCTAACGTATCTTACCATATCTCATAACATATCATATCATGTCTTATTATCATTCTCACACATACGTTTGTATATCGCATGAGCGTGCCAGAGTCGTAAAATCCTAAATGACATGTGCTAGAGTCGCTACTCGAGCTACCATGGGAGGGTCAACATAGTATCATACCACCATATCATAATGCCCTCATGTCATACTCATACTCCACCACCCAGCCAATGGCGAGACATAATGGCCAAAGTCACTCATAACATGCTCATACTCATAATCTCTCTCAAAGATCCGTCTTGACTGAGAGACGTTGTTGCTCTTACGATGACTACGCAAGGAACAGGACGTACAGAGACTTAAGTTCTTTATCTTTTACTGGCCTACACAGTGATGTCTTATTATCGTACTCGTATCATAACTTATCTTATCTCATACTCATATCTTATCATACTCTTATACTTAATCATAGGACAAACTATAGTGAGGTAACTTTCTTAATTCACGCTTCCTAAGAAAAAGGTTTCGTAGTACCCTGGATGTACTTCATGTGGTAGCCTATACTACCATAGAGGTGTTATATCCGTACATGGACGCCAATATTCCGAGTTTCATGTGACTGTAGAAGAAACCTCACCACAGCTAATGCACATGGTCGAACCTTATAACTTAACTCATAATTCATACTATCATATTTGAACTCAAGGTGATCGGGTCACCGTATATGCCACCGTATATGAGATTATACTAAATTCGCACTCACCCGACTCGTCATGGGTCCCATTCCACCATGTGTTATAAGGCATGCGAATACGGTGTATTTCTCACTTCGACACCATCTCACCGAATCACCACGCCCAAGCATAGGCATGATCTCATATACTCTCGTACTCATGATCTAACATATCCTTAACTTGTATAACTTGATTAGGATGCAAGCATAAAAGTTTCACATGTATAGAATGATTTACACTTATGTTTTGATTATGGTTATACTTATATTTATTTACATAACACATCAATATAATTATAGAATAAGGTTATAAGTGTGATTTTGCTAATCGTAAAGGTTAGAGTTTGATTTCATAAAGGCATCGAAGTTCTAACACTTTGTGTTATTGAAGTGGTTGCATTGAAGCGATAAAATGATATATATATAGTATACTATAATTAAATGCTAAAATAAAAAGGGACTGTCCAATTTAAAGTGGAGTGCATCATGACCATCGATCGAAACTTCGAGTAGTTATACTGCTTTGAGTTTTGGTCATGCAAAAGCGAAATTATAGTGTGAATAGGGTCATTGGTTCAGACGAGAATCGCTCGATCGAGCTAAAATAATTTAAAGTGAATAACGGTTCAGTTCTGCTCAGGGTCGATTGATCGAACACTAGGGTTGATCGATCGAATTAAAGTAAGAACGGTCAATTTTGTTTCAGAGTCGATCAATCGATAGTAAGGGTCGATCGATCGGCGACATTAGTTTGTTCAACATCAATCGATCGACTATGAGGTTCGATCGATCGATAAAGAAAATAATTAATTTTTGGAAGGGTCTTATGTGCCTAACCCTTATAATAGATTATTATATTAATGGCACTTGAGTGCCTTTTGTTTAATATACTAATAAGTTACAATATAATAACCTTATAAATAATTACTATTCGAAGGGTACTTTGAATATAAAAATGGAATTTAATGAGTTATCATTACACTTACTATCTAATCTTAGCCAACACTGCGTTCAACGGATGGTCGATCAATCGAGAAAAGTCGATTGATCGACATTAAGGTGTCAGAGTCAGAAGTCATGTAAGGTATGCAGCTTGGATTATTTAATTGGTTTAGTTCTGTATCGATCGATCAAGTATAAAAGTCGATCAATCAACTATATAATACAGCAAGGGTTTACAGAATTTAACGGTTTTAATTTAATCGATCGATCGATAGTGTTTGTCGATCGATCAACTGTCTATATTTCAGAATGAAATAGGGTTCCGAGATAACCCGTAATACATTCAAAATTCAATAAAATGAATATTAAAACTAAGAACAATCATATTTTTAATCCTAGAATAATATTACATCAAATAAATCTAGGTTCATTTTACTAGCCCTCGATACGCGATCAAATCCTATCCTACGCGATCGGATCTGAGAAGGACGAGATGGATGGATGGGTACCCACCTCTTGAAGCGTGATCGGTGGATCGACGGCGATTAGGGAGATAGAGATCAGCGTCCACATGATGGTCCATCTACGATTACGCCGCCTTCTTCCACCACGATCTGTTGGCAGAAAAACACCACGATATTCTTTATGGAAAAACACATAAGAGATTTAAAAGAGATTTGGGTGTTTTTAGAAAAGGGTGGCTATAGAAGAAGATGGAGTGACGGCTAGGGTTTTTAAGAAGAATTCTTGTAATAGTGATTTAGGGTAACTTTCTTATTTATAATATATGGACATTAATTCGGTGCTAAGCGGTCGCAGTAAATAAAGGTGTATAGGCTTTTATTTCAAAGTTTAAAATAGAGGTTTAAAACTTACATAGTAAGGTTTGATCGTTAGACCGATTGTCTATAACTAAAGCCTTGCAACCATTAGGCCACCACACAACTTGTGTCAAATAAAGACAATTTTAAATATAAAATCTTTTGAAAAACCGAAATGTGTATTTTCTCAACTATGGGAGTGGAGCACAAACACACCATGCTTGGTGCAAAACAAATCTAACACCACAAATTCAGTTTAAAATTTTTAGGGTCGTTATAAAATGTGTGCTTGAATCTTGATTTTTAATCGTGAAAACTTGAATGGTGATAGATGCCGGTATAGGAAAAATCTTGATGTAGGATTTCAATGTAGTTAAACATTAATCAAAACCACCAGATGGTCTATCGATTGAAGTTTGACTATTTTGGTTGACTTATGGTCTGATGAGATTTCCAACTTTGGAAGCTCATGACCAATGTCGATCATAAATGTTCAACGGTGATCGATTGCCTATTGATGAAAACCCGGAATTTTAGATAATTAGGCCCTAGTACATGTAGCAGATAGATCTTGGAAACTTGATCGAAAATAGTTTTGAAAAGCTTGATTTTAAAAAAATGATTTCAAAAAAGAAAAGGATTTGAAAAATAGAATAGTGCCCGAAAAATTAAGTTTGATCGGATGGCTCTCCAAGCGAATCCGAATTTGCTAGATAAAATGATACCCGACGAATAAAGTAGTACTGGCGAGTGACTCGTGCCAATTAAACCTGTAGGACAGACCCGAAGTGAGACCTCAATGGATCTGGGACTAATATGGAATCATCCTGGACCAAGACCGGAAATGTTGTGGCATGAGATGGACCACTAGGTGAACCCCATCGATGGCCCAAACCTATAAGCCTTGTAGCCCACAATAGTTTACTCTCAGAACAGAGAGCAAAATAAACTAAAATAAATTCTAAAAAATTAAGTTAAATAAGTTAACGGGTTCTCGATAGCCAGTTAAAATTTTAAACCCGGAATCCCCATAGTTTGAAAGTTACGACACTCAGAGCACAAGCCAGCGAATTTGTCCCATTGCACCAGAAATCAGTTCCCTTGAAGAGCCATGATTTCCGTGACCAAGACCCTTTCAGAAAAATCTAGCATAAATCAAGGTCAAATATTGACCTGTCCCTAAGACTTGGGAAAAATTTCAAGCGATAATTTCTTAAGAATAGTCAACTGAAAAATCTAGGAAATTGTGACGCGAAACTGTATCGCATAACTCCCAACCAGTAACCATACCAGACTTCTGATCGGGTGGACCTGATTACATCATAATACCTTGACTTTTGACCCTTGAAATATAAAGATAAATTATAGATAACTCCTTGAGCTTTCTGAAAAGCCACTGACTACACTATTTCAATATCGGCACTAAGAGTTACAGACCCGATTTCAGAGACCAATAAACCTGGTCCAATCACCTGGTATAGGAGGACAGATCTCAATAATATGTCGACCATGATCTACTCTAATCATATTTTTGGCTGCCACCACCTGGGAAAGATGCAGTTACTGACACTCTTTCAGCCAGTTTTGTAGGACTCGAAAATTTAATCGGAGCTGAAAATGGCGAGCGATTAATTGCAGAGTGTTTGGTACGCTTGTGGAAAAATTTGTAATTTAAAGAATATAGTGACCATCTGGGCAGCACCAAATCAAAGTGACCATTGCAAGGATAATATGTAATGGAACTTGAGTTGACTTGGTCAACCCATAACTGGACTGGACCTCTAGGTGGCCCAAAAGCCCAACTACTAAGAATACATAAAATTTTATAAAGACCCGACTACCCGGCTCATGGACCATTAAGCCTTAGTTGAATTTCTAAGCTATGGACCAGCCCAAAATGTTTTAAAGAAACTAATAGAAGCACCCCTTGAATAATAATGACACCCTGTTTATGGGCTCAGACCTTGAAAATGCCTCTATACCTAGACTCAGATCTAGTAAAAACCCAAACCACATAAGGAATGACCCGTGGACCTTGAACCTATATGTTTGGACTTGTTTAAGTTCAAATACCCGACCCTAAGACCTGACATGAACCAATATTTGGCCCCTGAGGCCCAATCAGTAAAATAAATTGAAGATAATAGACTGTTGGACGCAAGACCCAAATGAGTCTTTAATAAGAATGAAATGGACCCAAGACCTATATGCGAAAAACATAAAGGAGTAAATACTCTCTTGACTAGTTGGTGAGCCTTACGTTGCTCAAACAAGAAAGCTGACCAAAGCCATAAGATATCCTTCTAAAATATTCCTAGGCCATGTGAAGGACGATCACATAAAATGTTTACCTGATATACCCCTAGGCCATACATAGGATACTCCTAGGATAATTACACTGGTGGCATGCTAAAATATCCCTCTAGGATACTTGTTAGGATTAAGAAATATTGATCCATCAATGAGTAGTCAATTAGTTGACTTAACTCAAATAAATTCGTAGAATTATTAGAAACAGATACCTGATGCCTTAAATTTTGAATAGAGATAATTAAGTTTCTTTTTATTGACAACGATAAACATAAGTCCTGATTGGAATCTAAACTGAGGCAGCACTTAGTATGAGTGTGAACCAACGAGATCCTTCCTTAGTATCAAGTCATGGAATTTGAAGGCCCAGACCCTGACTCCTGATTTGAACAAACTTCTTGAATTGTTACTAATTGATTGATTAGTGAAATCGGTTGATAGATATAAGTCAGTGGCATGCTTGAACTTGACCTTGAACTTGAATTTGAACTTGAACTTGAACTTGAATTTGAACTTGAACTTGAACTTTTAAGAAGAAGTATATATGAATCTTGAACTCACAAAGGAATTTTGATATGAAACTATAGTATACTTGAATACTGAATTTGAATATGAAAAACATAAATATTGAATCATGAATATTAACTATTTCATAACGAATCTTGAAACTTGAAAACCCTCACATAGCTAATCTTTGTTCTCACGGACAGGCTCGTATGAGCATCTTGTATTCGAAAGAGTTATTAAAATGTCAGCTAAGGATTGGTCTCGTTAGACTAACAGGGTCATTGATCCTTGTCTTGATTGACTAAATGGCAGAGAGTGTTAGCCTTTGTCTGTACCACATTAGCATTTGAATATTGAATCTTGGACTATGGTTGGTGTCTGGTATCGCACCGAATTAATTAAAAGACATTAATAATAAATAAAGAAAATAATAATAAACAAGGTGAAATAAATCAGTAAATTGATACATAATAAGTCTATAAAATTGAATGGATTTTGTAAATCTTTTGAGCCTGCTAATGATTTAGAATAGTTTATTGTCACTTGCATGATTGTAACTGAAAATTTTCAAGTCATATTTATGGTGAATAATTATCCTCATGCTCGATAGAAATTTTTTAATGTCAGTGTACTTAGAACTTCTGCTTAACATTAGTCTAATGTTGCTTATTTATATGCTATCACAACTGTTGGAAACCTCCCTTGCACTCACACATATGATGGAATTCTCTTACATTACTTGTACTGGAATTGTGCAACCACGGGCTTTGAGGACCCGTCGCGTTGATGATTTAAGATATGGAGTCGCCACCCGGAGCTTTTGGTTTTCCGAAAAAACAAAATCAAATATAATGAACATCAAAGTGTTAGATTTGACTTCGATCACTGGTCTACGCCAAAGCCTCTAGGCAAGGACTTCGGTTACCGAATAGGAAGGTGTTAAGCACCTAATCGGCCCACTTGTAGTGGTCTCTACTATGGCCAAAGTATAAAATAAAGAGAAGAAATGGGCGACACTTTCCCTTGCCCGAAGGCATGTAGATCCTATTAAGCTCTTCGTGCTATCCGAATTTTGGCAGCGTAACGGCTTAAATCATAGGATAGGAGAAAAACCTAAAGGAAAAAAAGATAAAATAGAGGAAGAAGATGAGCGCCAGAGATGAAATCTCGGGTCCTTGTAGCACCAATGTCGGATCTATGCGTGGGACTACTCCGGCAAGCTTCCGATTGCAAGTGGGTAATGGAATCTTAAACTTTGAGCTAAAATTGGGAGATAGAGAGCTTGGAAGTATGGAGTTATGAAGGGAATTGGCTACGGTTTCACCTTGGAAAAATTAATATATCTTAAATGAGGGGGTGAGGGTCTTTATTTATAGAGAAGAGGGTGATTGGTGAGCACCTGATCGAGGTTAGGGCTCTAATGGTGGCTTAAAATTAGGTAATGGGTTCATCTAAAGATCCGGCAATTTTTGGGGTTTGGAGAAAGTGAAAATGGGTTCTAATAGTGGATGATGGGGTAGCCACTTGAATGGCAAAAGGGTGGTTATAATGGCTTATGGGGGTGTAAAGGTAGTAGGAAACCAAAGACATGCGTGCATATTATGCACACATGCTTTAAAACCGCACCTGCAACTAAGAAGTTGAGGACCCGAGCGGGGAGCTATTTTTGGAGAATAAGCATTTTTGGTCTCACGTACATATTATGTACGCATAGGTGATCAATCACATAATATACCATTTTACCACCCTTAACTTAGTGATGCTAGACCTTAGTTTGCTACTAACAAGTTACTGATATGCAGATATTAAAGAAAAAAAGCAAAAGAGAATCAAAGTATTAATATTCATCAAAATGAACTCATAAAGCAGTAAGAAAGACGATTGAACGAAAAAGACGAATCATCGCCTATTGAAAGTTGAAAAATCTTATTTTACGATTGTGCGAAACACTGCAAAGGAAGGAAGTGAGAAATCATAATTTACGATTCTTTAGAAGAAACATTCAAAACTTAAAGTACGATACAACAAAAGATGATCGGTCTTAAATAAAGAATTGTCCAAAGAGTAAAAGCTAGAAAATCATGTTTTATGATTTTACAAAAGGAAGCTTTCTGAAGCTATTGATCACGTGAGGATTTACATCGCCATGCACATAATTAGAAGAATTCTTGACTTAGAAGTCTGGCCACTCATGGATATGAGAAGATTGACGAAAGAAGACTCTTAAAGGACTCTGTTGCTGAAATAAAGGAGAAAATCTAAAAGAACATCGACTGTTGAAAAGCAAGGAAAGATAAGATTAGAAGTAGAGTTATATTAAGACACTTCCGTTTTAGTAGTTTCTTTTATTAAAATTAGGAGTTTTGTAAATGACCCTTATGATCATTAAATAAGAGGGCTTAGTATAGGAATTAACCATCAAAGAAATTCTCAGCATCAATTGACGCCTGAGGTTGGATTTTCTTTCTATCATTAGAATAGTTTTGTTTAGATATTCAAGGTTCCTCGATCACAATTGACGACTAGGATTGAGAGCTGAAAGATTAGAGAAAATATCTATAGTTTTTCAGAAGCAATTGACACCTGTGGCTGAGGGGTGAAAGATATAATTTTTATTACTTTCTAGTTTAGATTTATTTTATTGTAATTTACTGCTTTGTAAACATCTCCAAGTTTTAATTTGAATTGATGACTCAGGTTGAAATTTGCTGATTAGTGTAATAGTTTTTATTTTTTATCTTTGATTTTCTGGAATTTGATTGACGCCCAAATTTATGGTGAATTAAATATTAGTATAGATCTATATTGAAGAATGCTAGTTTTTTATTAACGCCCAAATTCTAGAGGACTGAAATATAGTGTAACGGTATTTTAAATTTGTAAACATCCTTTAGTTAAAGATTGTGATTGACGACCACAATCTGAAAAAGGAGGATTTAGGATTTACTTTTTTATAAATCAGTTTAAGAAATCATTCTTTTATTCATATTTCTCAAGTACTTTAGGATCTTAAAAGATAAATATAACTTTTCAAAAAATTAATATAAATCTAAGATGAAACAAATCCTCGTGGGAACGATCCTATGCTAGTATTACGATTTCCATTGTGTGCTTGCAATAGGTTAAGACTTAATTAGATGCACATATAATTCGCTATCAAGGTTTTGGCGCTACTGCCAGGGATAGCGGATTTTATCTTTATATTAGTTTTAAGAAAACAAGTATTTATCTTTTTCTTTTTATATTTCTTTATACTTTTAATTTTCTTTGATCACTTCTTAAATCTTTTGTAAGTTTATTCGAAGTAACGAATCAAGGTTTTAACTTTCCCTGATCAGAGAAGCTCGAGGCTCAGATTTATTTTCTCTCCCTACTTTCTAAAATAAAAATTAGATAAAACTGAAAATAAAATAGTCATTTACAATAACTATTTTAGCCACCCTGCTCTGCTGTAAATCTTTTCATAATGGTAGGAAAACACCAATATGTGGCTAAGGCATTGGGAGAGTATTATGCATTGACACCTCTTACACCTCCCCCATGTATTCAAATACACCCTACAACCGGTAATAGGACTTTTGAAATTATGCCCAATTTGCTTCAAATACGTCTGACTTATCATGGGCTAATGGACGAAGACCCCTATTTGTATTTAAATAAGTTCATAAAAGTGTGCACTATCATTCAAATTAAGAACTTGACAGAAGTATCCATTCGTTTGAGGCTATTCGCATATTCCCTTAGAGTTGAAGCAAAGCAGTAGATAAACTCTTTGCCCCATAATTCGATTGTTAATTGGGAAGCACTGGAACATATGTTTCTTACAAAATTCTTTTCAATCTCCAAGTCGAATAAAATCTGGCATCTTATTATAACATTTCACTAATTCCCGGATGAATCTCTTCAATAATGTTGGAACCGTCTTAAGGATCTTCTGTACAAGTGCCCACACCATGGGGTTACGCGCTGGCAACTTGTGCTCACTTTTTATGAAGGCCTTGAAGATGCAACCCGACACATGATTGATGTGGCCTGTGGGGGTATGTTCTGTAAATTGACAGCAGAAGAAGCTTGGGAACTATTTGAGACCCTTAACAAGGAACCAGTGCAACACCATGCATCGGGTGAGATTGATTCAGAGACTTTAACAAATATACTTCCTAAGCATGGAGGATTATATAAATTAAAGTCAATGATGAAAAGTCTTCCGAGGCTGAAGCTTTGGAAAGCAAAATTCAATCTCTGGTGGGTATAAAATCGTACCCAACATCTCAAAAGGAGAAGCTTGTGGTTCTAATCATGGCATAACTCAGGCAGTTTCCTAACCTCCAACTATTTCTCCTTATCCCACGGGAGTCAAAGACCACACTGCTACAGAGGAAGCCTTGTTGCAAATAGCTTAAAGCTGGCAGCAACATAGTCGAATACAAACATAGTTACTTAACCACATTCGACAATCTATCATAAAATTTGAAACTCAAATTGAGCAGTTAACCGTTTTTAAGAGAGAAACTTATCTCCTTCACATGCAATTGGTACGTCTAGAGGACGTATATTTATGGAGGCACATCAACTCCCCCTGATTTGAATTGAGCCCCTCTAAAACCTGTAGAGCTACCGACTCACCCGTAGAAAATACCTATAACATATGTATATAATTTAATATTAGAAAGTACTCTACGATCTATAGTGTATAACAATGTATTCAATCGTAAAGACCTTCTTGTCTTTTCATAATCACTTTGAACATATGTGTAGACACCTAAATTTGGCCGAAGGCCCGATCGGAACATATTTCGAGAAAGGTGCACTCCCGAGTTTTTAATAGAACTTTTTGAACCCTTAGAGCTTAACCCAAACCCTTATAAGCCTATGCCTGACCCTTAGGAGTGAACCTTAACCTATAGAACCCTTCCCGAAACTAATTTTTAAACCCTCTTGAGCAATGGTTGAAAAGAGAAATGCCATAATTTGCACAGATCTATACTAAATCTAATACATATACCATTAGAAAGAGGATGTTCCCATCTTTCCAACAAGCTAAGAATCACCTCAATTCAAGTTATATATCGAAAGTTATGGCGATTTAAAAATCGGGCAGAAATGCAGGATTTTTGCCTAGCGTATGTATTACATACGCTAGGCCATTTTTTGGCAGGTTTTGGCCTAGCGTATGTATTACATATGCTAGGCAAAAATTAACCTTTCTGTGGACCCTACAGCGGGTATTAAACCTCTAGGTTTCTCAGGAACACTATTCCTTAGGCTTAGGAATAGTGATTTTTGGGATTTTTGCTAGATTTTGAAATTGAGGTTTGACTTGTTGACCACCCCATCCATTGGGGTTGGTTTTGATAGGACTGTTGCACCCCCATTTGTCCTATTTGTAACCCTTTATCCCTTTAAAGCCCCCCTATCATCTACCATTAAAATCCAATTCACACCTATCTAAGACCTACAAAACCTTAGGTCCCTATTACCTAATTACTAATGCAACTAACCCCTTTAGCCCTCTACTAATCTACCCTTTCTCTATAAATAGAAAGCCACCCCCTCTTGATTAGGGGCTTCCAAAAATTTCAAAAGAGAGAAAATACTAGAGAGTTCCCTTTTCGCTTGTGAGCACTAAACCCACTAAAATTCTAGAACTTAAGATCATCTTCTAACCTCCATTTCCCACTATCAATACCTTAGATTTGGCTAGAACTACCACTTAGCCTTCTTATTCTACTTCCTAGCTACCAAGCCTTAGAGATTAGAAACCCATCTTTCAACCGGTTTGTCATCGGAAGCTCACCGAAGCGCCCTCACGCAAAGGACCACAGTTGTGCTACAATAGCCTGAAATCTCCAACTCTCCCCTCTACTCCTCTACCTTCTTTGCTTTTCCTTTATCCAAGGATTCAAGCTATTATGCCACTGAATTTTTGGTATTTACAGAGTTTAATAAGATCATAATGCCTTCGGGCAAGAGAAAGTGATGTTTTATTTTTATTTTTATTTTTTTCCTTTGGCCATAAGTAGAGACTGCTTTTAAGCGGGTTGATCGGGTGCCTAACACCTTCCTGATCGATAACCAAATACCCTACCCAAGAGCCTTTGGCGTCAGACCAGTGAATCAGAGTCATATTTATGCACTTCGGTGCTTTTAATATTAATTTAGGTTTCTCGGGACACCAAAAGCTCCGAGTAGCGACTCTAAATTTGTAGTAAAGAACGCATAGTCGCGACAGACTCGCGAGAGCCCACAGTTGTACAGATGGCGACTCTACTGGGGAGCTTGTAGAGCTTCTCCTCGAAGTGTTGGCTTTTCTTTTTGTTTGTTTTACTAACCATTTTTGTCTTTTTGCATACTTACCCCTCTGATTTCGTATTTTTATACTCACCCCTACGATTCAGTCATTTACACGACTTAGCCGATTGGCGAGCCTACATGAGCATTTAATATTTGTCATTTACATGCCTTAGCTGATGGCGGGTCTGCTTACGCATTTAAATTTCGTCGTTTATATGCCTTAGCCGATTGGCGGGCCTACTTGTGCATTGTTTTGCATTTAATCATATCCTACTAGTGGACGCCGGCCCGTAGAGGCGGCACGGGATCGTCACAACCCGTTTTTGAACCTAAGCAAACTCCCTTTTAAAATTTGAAAATTAAAATTGATTCTTAAAAGTGAATCAAGGGACTTAATTCAGTTTGCGTGGGGTAGATTTTAAAAGGGTGGGAATTTAGGCAGCGATACGAGCATCCCAGTTCTTAGTACAACGGCAGTCCCTAGTGGTGATGATCTGAAAAAGTACTACCCCATCCAGTATCTGAGAAGGTGCTTGCGCCAGAAGTATATAGGGTGAGTGACCAATCAAAGTACAAAAGCTTAAAACCCTTGGAGAGAGCGTTAGCCGTCCCGAATCAACCTTGTATCCTTAGGTTTGGAGAGGAGAGACCCAAGATAACAAAGAAAAACAGTCCCCGGAAGCATTGCTTCCAAGAACCTAAAAAAATAAACCAATTTTGAGCCTACTGTTATTGTCAATATATATATAAACACTATTTTAGCATAGCGTATGTATTACATACGCTATGCCAAAAATCTCCAGACTCTGCCTAGCGTACCTAATAGATACTCTAAGCCAAAAATTCTAGAAAATTGCCTAGCGTATGTATTACATAAGCTAAGCCAAATTTCCATAATTTTTTTCTAGCGTTTATAATACAGACGCTAGACCATTCTGGATTCGGGCAGCCCGAATCTGAGGCCTCTTTTTACTAATCCCAAGTTCCCCGCTTAGCGGTTTAGTGTCTCCAATAGATCCCACACGTTCCGACACCCAATATGCCCTTGCCGGTTAAAAGAGGTCACCCTCTTATTGAATTTTTTCAAGGGATCGATTTGTCGCAGGGATTCTCGTGCCTTCACTTAGATCAAGGGATCTCCCTTTATTTCTTTCGAAGTGCATAAGGGTCCCACCATGGGAAATATTTGGGGCACAAAAATTTTTTTTTATTAAAAATCTAAAAAGAAAAATAGCTTGTGGTGCCTGCACAATGGCATCGCCTTATCCTCCATCATCCTGTAGGGGAAGGAGAAGACAAGTTTTTGGTCCTCACCCAAGGAACCCGTACCCAACCCGCCAACAAACCATGTCATGGGCGGTTGATCCGGCTTATGCCAATCCTAATTCATCACCGCCATGTTCCCCAACACATTCCCATTCGGAGGAGATTCCTACCTTCGTTCCACTCACCCAACCCCAGTTTACCGTCACCAGACCCTTCGATGCACCCATATTTCCATCCACCTCCTCCACATTCCCTCAAAGTCCATCCCATTCTTCCCCCATAGCCACTCCAAATTCCCCCTCCACATCTAACATACCCAAATTTCCCACATTTTCCCAAAATCCAATACCTCATTCCCCATTATCTTTTCAAACCATATCCCATTCACCCATACCTTCCTAAAATCCAAATTTCACCCAAGCCATATCCACTTTTCCTACACCTACACATACCATGCCCACTTTTTCAAATCCACCACATAACCCCCCATCTACCCAAGCCATGCCCAATTTTACCCGGGTCATGCCCAATTTTTCCTACACACCCACCCAATCCATGCCCCATATTCCCCCTCCGTCGGATGCACCATTTACATCCACCCCATCACCCACCCATCCTATACACTCCCAAGTCTCCATGCCTCTTTCCCCCAAAACTCCCATCAACCCCCCATTATTCATACCACTCAAGACCCCCATCAAACATGGGGTCATTGGAGTGGGCCTCAAGGCCCAATAGCGCAAACCCACCAAGGCCCAATGGCCCAAACCCACCAAGGCCCAATGATCCAAGCCCACCAGGGCCCCATACCCCAAGCCCATCAAAGCCCAATGGCCCAAGCCCATCAAAGCCCAATGGCCTAAACCCAAGCCCATCAAAGCCCAATGGCCCAGGCCAATCAAAGCTCGATGGCCCAAACCCAAGCCCACTAGGCCCCATACCCCAAACCCACCAAGGCCCAATGGCCCAAATCTAAGCCCACTAGGGCCCCATACCCCAAACCCATCAAGGCCTACACCCGGGAGCCCCAGTCTCCCATCCTCTCTCATTCTCCCAATATTCTACATACCCCCAACAGGCCCCCATTTCACCCCAAATGATTCACCCATATCAGCTAGTCTCTCAACCCAGCATGGGCCCTACTTTTCCACAAGTTTCACACCCAACTGAATATGGGAGTTTGTCCCATACCATCAACCACCCTCAGTTCATCCATCTCCATACCTCTCAGACCCATCCCCAAGGATTCCACCATATACAGTGGGCCCACCAAGCGCCCATCTGGTCTACTCAGAACCAACAAGACAATCTCACCCTCCCTCCACCATATATAGACTCACAATATGAGGAGGATGAGATCAGGAATAGTGGAGCCTATGCAGGGGCATTCACTATCTTCAATCCCCCACCACTTGTATTCCCTAACCCACCGACAGCCCAAAGCGAATGGAGGTCACCTGTCAAGGGACCGGTTCCGCCATCCAAAGAGTCAGAGCTATTGAAAGAGAAAATGGATAAAATTCAAAAACAGCTGATAAAGATGGGTGGAGCAGAAATACATGCCACAGATTTCTCTGACCTATGCCTATTCACAGAGGTCTCCTTGCCTCCAAAATTCAAAGTGCCAGTCTTCGATAAATACAACAGCACGGGTAACCCCATTGCACATCTCAAATTCTACTATGGAGACATGTGCCAGTATGGAGGAGATGAGTGTTTGTTCATAAAGGTCTTTCAAAAGAGCCTCGCGGGTTTGTCTTTGAGGTGGTTCACTTCATTAGAACCTTCCATGATTAAAACTTAGAAGGATCTGACCCATTTATTTCAAAAATAGTATGTCTACAACATAGACATTGAAGCACGCAAATGAAATTTAGCTCGCCTGAAATAGAAACCTGATGAGACGCTTAGCGACTACCTTGGGCGATGGAGAATACTTGACGATGAGCAGATTGAGATGATCTCAAAAAGCACCTTGCCAGTCATCTCAGATTTCCTGGTGTACCAACAGCAGTCCAGCTTTGCTAATTTGGTAAGGAATGCCAACCGTTGCGATGACGCGATTAGAGAAGGACGTTCGAGCAAGAATGTGTCCGGTGGGGCTAGTGGGGTTCGAAGGTTCCCTGAACAGAGGAATGATAGAAGAATTAGGGTAGATGTATAGACAGTCGTAAATACATGACCCAATACTAGTATAGCCCCATTCTAATTTAAGGCAGCACAGCCAGCTCCAACCAGAAGTGAGCCGATGTAAAGAATCGAAAATGGGCAAGGGGCACAGATGACCCCAGAACAAAGAAGGGTATGTTTTGATCGAGTCTTCACACCATTGGGGCAATCCTTGAATATCTTATTACCTTTACTGATCGAAAAAGGTTTGGTCACTGCACTCCAACCATGACCTCCGCCGAACCCGATCCCAAGGAATTATGACCACAATACCCATTGCAATTTCCATCAAGGGTCGGGCCACCTAATTGATCACTGCTTCCCTTTGAATCATACAATACAAGACTTAATAGAGGCTGACAAAATCATTCCTTCAGCACTTCCCCAGGCCAAACAGCATGCCAATATACATCAAGTGTCGTTACCACCACATCCACAAGGTGGAGCGAGCCCAATGCTATTCACTAAAAAGTATCATTTTTCACTTCTTAACCTAGCTTTAACTATACCTTGAAGTTGACTAATAACTCTTTGTTTAGCTTGTTTTGTAGTTAGTAATAATTTGGTACCAAAATGAGAGAGAATTCAAGTCAAGGGTGACTGCTGAGCTAAAGAATGATGGAACACCATGGTGGTACACACCATGGTAACTATTTTACATGTCATGATGGACCAAGGAAGTCTAATAGATGAGAAATGTGTGGATGTGAGTGGAGAGATGTGCAACAGTAGTAGCTGCATAGCAGAGAAGCAAACAAGATATTATCTTGCACAGTAGAAATGCTGCCTCGCGCTGTTTAAGTCTGCAGCAGAGGTTCCTCGCGTAGATGTCACATGCAGCACAAGGGAACTCGCAAAGTCCTCGTGCAGCTCAGTGAAGGGATTATCCAAGAGCACTCTCTCGCGCAGTAGTTGTCCGCTTCAGCTGAGATCAACACTTAATATCCTCGCGAAGCTCTTGCACACTAAGCCTACAAAATCAAACTCGTGAAGCTCTTGCAAGGAACAAATCCCATATCAGCCGCGCACAGTATCTCGTGAGGCTAATTGGCACAAAGAACAACAACAAGCTCATGAAGTCCTTGTGTGGTTCAAGTGGAGAGAGAGCTCCAGAAACTCTCTCGCACAGCTCCCGCGCAGATCAAAGCATAACACTCAACCTAGCGAGTTGTTCTAGTCATTACAAGAGGAGCCGACTGAAATGTGAAGCCTTCTTCGCGAGAACCTTGTGATAAAAAGTACCTGAAGCTTTGTCGTGAGAACACAGCCAATTCAGTGCAAACACTTCCTCACTAGTGCATTAAAAGCCAATGTATCTGTGTGACCAATTAAAGGCTTTTTGCATGAGTAATAAACCTTTAAAGCCAAATTCTACCTTGCGAGGACTCTGCAAATCGCGTGACTGAATTAATGCACCAGAGTCAGCCCTGCGAAGTTTGGGCTCTTCACTTCTCATTTCATATCCAGGGACCTTTTAGGGATTTCCCCGGGTCTAGGGCACACATCCTGAGGCACACATCCCAAGGCATCCAAGGGTTGTAACAATGCCACATCTATAAGAAAATTAGGATTTAATCTTCTCTTAGACAAGGCATTAAGGACTGAGTATATAAGCTATATTTTAACTTAGAATTTTTCATCTCTCCTTCAACCCCAGTCAGCTGTGAGCTCGAGGAAACTAGGGTTAGGGTTTGATCGCCTCTTTTTCCATCTTTTTTCTTCTCTCTTAGCCCAACACTTGCTGGCTATGTCTTCTGTAATTAATTAAGCTTAGTTTCATCAGTTTTGTAATGAGTCTCATGAACATTGGGATTTTGTGAGAGTTGTTTTGCACAAGGCTGCTGCCTTGAGAAATCTCATTGTAAGTATTGTGTTGATCAATGAAATTTGTATCTTAATTGTTTATTCAATTGTTATTTTTCCATTTGCCCATAATTTTGTTCAATCTATGCCATGCATTTAGGATTTGAGCTTATTTAAAATACTCATGGGAGCTTGAGCTTGTAGCCCTGGGATCATGGTGGTAGCAGCAATTTACATATTCCAACCCTGTTCTCTGTGGTGTGGGTAACCTCTGTGGATAGCCTGCGACCATTTAAGTGGGCAGACTATAGCCCTAGGGTGATCCCAAGCCACAGATATGAGAAGGATTCTTCTCCTCTGCAGTTGAGCTTGTAGCCTTGTGAGAGGTTATTGCAGGAACAAGCTCCCCTCTGTTGTACTTGACCAACATCCGATGTTAGATCTGATTTCTCTGTAGAGATTGCAGACTTGTGAGCTGAGTCATTACAGGCCTTTTGTAGTAATGACCAGCTATATTTAAGGTTCCCAAATAGCTTTTGAACTATTGTGGTTTCCACTGGTTTTTCAAGAACTATTTGCTCTCATGGATGCCTTAGCTTATAGCCTGACACACATGGTGTCTACAATAGTTTTAATGTTCTGATTTGATCCATTGGGTGGACATCTATTGGATAATCTCTTACCATTTAAGTGGACAGGTTATAGCCTTAAGATTAGTCTATTCCATTGGATCAAATGGGTTTTCTGATTTAATCCATGTGGTTTGATCCTCTCTATTGGATAGTTTGTGACCATTTAAATGGGCAGGTTATAGCCTTAAGATATCAGGTCAAACCATAAGGGTTGAGTTGGATACATCCTCCTTGCAGATGTGCTTGTAGCCATCCAGCCCTAAGTCTGAGTTACATAGCTGATTTAACCATAGCCTAACTGCTTACTTCCCATCATTTTATCTTTATTTTAGCACACACCATCACCACCTTCTTCATAATCCCTTTCTTTAGGATAGGACTGCACTTTATTTCTCTTACTTTAGTGATAGTTTAGTGTAGTTGTGACACCCAACTCCCTTTCTCTAGGATTGTTAGATCTGGAGGCCTACTAACATAACCCATTTTGGGTTCTAGATCAATTTCTCTGTGGGACAAACTCTTACTTACTCAAACTTGCTACAACAACCTTGTATCTTATAAACTGTGTATTTCAAACTTGTTGGTTTAACCAATTTCCATCCCTTTACTTTTGATTTATTTTTATCCACCATTGTTTTCTCACTAATAACAAAACAACAATCCGAAAATAACCAACACGTTTTTGGCGCCGCTGTCGGGGATATTGATCTTTTTAGTAGACCTAAGTTGTATTATAATTTAGAATAGAAAATTCTTTGTAGCTGTGCCTTAAATAAAATAAAAAGTACTAGTGATTTTTGTTGGAATTTTTACAGACTTGGACAATAGCAGTAGAGAAAAGCTAGAGCTGCAGTCAGAGTTTAGCTAGCTCTGTTTGTACTTATTTTACCCTAAATCTCAGTCCATTTGTGTTGAAAATCCCTGTCAATAGTTTAGTTGTAAATCTATTTAGTTGTGATTGTTGTTTGTAAATTTTTTTGTGTGCTATGAGCATCTTCTTTACCTACTGATTTTGTGTGTATGCTTGGTAGAAGGTCATTAAACCCTAAGTTGGAACCTCCAAATCCTGAGGTTGAAAGGGTCCTTAAACTGAGAAACACCACAACAGCCCCTATTATTGAAACTGAGCCAGCTATCATGACTGAGAGGCAAAGAACTCTGAAGGAATACAATGCACCTGGGGATTACACATCTCCCTTTTGCATATAATTCCCTTCAATTGAGGAAAATTATGAAATCAAGTCCTCCACCATTAACATGCGACCATCTTTTCATGGGCTCAGTAAGGAAGATTGTTACAAGTACATTGATCAATTCTTGGCACTTTGCACCACATTTAATATTGCTGGCCTGGGACCTGAAGCCACTAAACTTAGACTTTTTCCTTTTTCCCTAAAGGACAAAGCCAGCACCTGGTTCTCTAAGCTCCCAGCCAATAGCATCTAGACATGGAGTGACCTCCAAAGTCAATTTCTAGCTAAATTCTTTCCCATGAATAAAACTAGTCAGATGAGGACAAACATATTGTCATTTACTCAGTCCTCAACTGAAGATTTTTATGAGGCATGGGAGAGGTTTCAAGAGATGTTAAAACAATGTCCCCACCATCAAATTCCATAGTGGCAACTTGTGCAAGTATTTTACCAAGGAATTAATCCTAAAAGTAGGGATATGGTGGATGCCTCATGTGGTGGTAGTTACCTCCACAAGATAGCAGATGAGGCATGGGAGTTGTTTGACATTATTGGTGAGAATTCTATGCAGCAGAGGTTACTGTCTCGCAATGACAGCCAGACCCCAGCTAAGTTGGTGAAAGAATCCACCCTAGAGGTGGAATGTATGAGGTTAAGGTACAGAAGGAATTGAAAAGGAAGGTGGACAATCTAAGTTTAAAGTTTGACAAATTGATGAATGTGATGCAACCAAGGATGGCTGCACAAGTGGAAGAGGTATGTCTGATATGCCAATCTCCCACACATTCACTTCAAGATTGTCCATCAGCCAACCAATTTCCTGATTTAGTTATGGAGCATGTCAGTGCTACCCAAGCATATGGGCAGCAACCTGCTGGGTACACATGAGAAACTACCCAAATTTGAGATGGAGACAAGATACATACCCTCAGCCCCAACAGCAGCAGTTGGCAACTCCATACAAACCTCAACACTAGTTTAACCAAGGATACGCACCAAGGAAAAAATTTTAGTTGCCTGCCCCACAGCAACCCAGATCCTCTTCCTTTAAAGAGAATATTGATATCAATGCAAAATCTGGGAAACCTGGTCCAAATTGTGAACTCTCATGACCAAAGTATTAAAAAAATAGAGGACCAGCTGGGTCAAATCTGTAATACTTTAAATAGGAGAGAGGAGAGCAAATTGCCTAGTCAACCCTTGGCCAACCCTAAAGGGTAGTATATGATTGGAGAAGGCTCCTCTACCCATGAGGAGGCTAATGCAATCACTACCCTAAGGAGTGGCAGAGTGATTGACAACTTAATAGGCAGGGCAGCTGAGGAGGCCATGGAGAGTGAAAATGAAAGAAATGTGAGTGTTGAAGAACCAAGGAATTCATCCCTTGCTGTAGAGCAACAAGGACAAAATAAAGGGGCTGATGTTGAGCCCCAACAGTAAACAATAAATGAAAAAAAGAGAAAAAAAATAAAAATTTGACCATGATGTAATTAAGCATGCAGCTGTGGCACCAGCAATACCATAGCTGCCATTTCCTCACACACTTGCTAGCCCATCTCTTTTTTATAAGGGGAATGCTCAAATGGAGGAAATGATAGAGACATTCAAGCAGGTCAAGGTCAATTTTCCCTTGCTTGATGCTATAAAACAGGTCCCTGCCTATGCTAAATTCTTAAAGGATCTCTGCACACAAAAAAGAAAGGCAAGGGTGCAGCTGTCCAAAATTTTTTTTACTGTTAAACATGTTGAGTCAGTGTTGTCCATTATCACACCTAAGAAATTTCAAGACCCAGGGGTACCTACTATCCCCTGCATAATTGGAAACCACACTATTGGTAGAGCCCTCTTGGACTTAGGGGCTAATGTGAACCTACACTCATATTTTGTGTATGAGAAGCTAGGTTTGGGAAAGCTAAAATCCATATCAGTTGTGCTCCAGCTAACTGATAGGTCTGAGAGCAGACCTGTGGGTGTGGTGGAGGATGTTTTGGTGGCGGTGGACAAGTTCTACTATCCTGCTGATTTCCTAGTTTTGGACATGGACCCTTGTAAATGTAAAACCCCAATGCCTGTCATCTGTGCTAGGTCATTCTTGGCCACTGCCAATGCTTGCATTCATGTAGGTCAGGGGTGATGAAGGTGACCTTTGAGAACATGAAGGCCCAATTAAAAATATACAATGCTACTAAGCAACCTCAAATGGACATTGAAGACTGATGTGTAATAGATGTACTAGATGGCCTTGTGGAAGAAGAATTATCCAATCTACTGGATTGAGATGATGTTACTGAAAACCTAGAAAATAGTTGGAGTATGGTTGAGAAGGAGGCCCAAGCTCTCATGACAGAAGACAACACCAAAGGAGAGTCTTCTGTGGGCCTAGTGTAGCATTCCAGCTGGAAACCTACATTGCTGCCCCTTCCTCAAACCACCAAGGCACCTTTGTTGCCTTCCATTGAAAGTCCTCCTAATCTAGAGCTTACAGAGCTCCCAGACACATTAAAGTATGCCTTCTTGGGATAAAATAAAAAGCTTCCAGTGATTATCTCTTCCTCTCTCACTAGTGAGCAGGAAGAGGAATTGTTGAGTGTTCTCAAGAAGCACACAAAGGCAATGGAGTGGACAATTGCTGATCTAGGGGGCATTGATGTCTCAGTTTGCATGCACAAAATTCACTTAGAAGATGGTGCAAAACCCTCTAGGGAGATACAGAAGAAGCTTAATCCTCACATGTAAGAGGTGGTCTTGAAAGAGATAATAAAACTATTAGATGCAGGGGTACCCAAAAAGTGGGTGTCACCTATCCAGGTGGTACCCAAAAAGTCAGGCATAACAGTTATTAATGCTAATTCTCGAGAGTTGATGCCAGCTAGGGAGACACTGGCTGGAGAGTTTACATTGATTATAGAAAACTCAACTCTAAGGCCAGGAAAGACCACTTCTCACTTCCTTTCATTGACCAAATTCTAGATAAATTGGCTGGCAAGGCATTTTATTACTTTTTTTATGGATACTCGAGGTATAACCAAATCCCTATGTATCCTCAAGATAAAAAAAAAATTACTTTCACATGTCCCTTTGGCACCTTTGTTACAGGAGGATGTCTTTTGGACTGTACATTTCAGACGTGCATGTATGCAATTTTCTTTGATATGATTGACAAATTTATGGAAATCTTCATGAATGATTTTTCAGTATATGAGGACAGCTTTAGCCAGTGCTTGAGTCACCTTGACCTTGTTTTACAAATATGTGAAGAGACCAATTTGGTCCTAAGCTGAGAAAAGAGCCACTTTATGTTAACACAAGGAATTGTGTTAGGCCATGTGGTCTCTCCCACAGAGGAATAGAGGTTGATAAAGCTAAAGTAGACCTGATCTCGCACTTGCCTCCACCCAGGATTGTTAAGCAAATTAGATCCTTCTTAGGACATGTTCAATTTTATAGGAGGTTCATTAAGGACTTCGGCAAAATTGCAAAGCCATTGTGCCACCTGCTGTGTCAGGATGTGTCATTTGAATATTTTGTTGAGTGCCTTGAGGCATTTGAGGTCTTAAAAAAGTGCCTTACCACTGCTCCTGTAATCCAGGCCCCAGATTACTTACTCCCCTTTGAACTGATGTGTGATGATGCATCAGACTTGGCCATAGGTGCTGTCTTAATACAAAGAAAAGATAAACTGCCTGTAGTGATCTATTATGTCAGCAAAATACTAGCTGAAGCTCAGCTCAACTACACTACCACTGAGAAGGAGCTGCTTGTTGTGGTGTTTGATGTGGATAAGTTTAGGCCCTACTTGCTTGAGTTTAAAATTATTATTTTTACTTATCACTCAGCCCTGAAATCCCTGTTGGCCAAGAAGGATGCCAAACCAAGGCTGATCAAATGGATTCTTCTATTGCAGGAGTTTGATCTTGAGATCAAGGATAGGAAAGGAGTTGAGAATGTGGTGGCTGACCACCTCTCTAGAATTATTTTAAAAGAATGTGCAACAACACGTGTCAGTGAATTGTTGCCTGATGAGCAATTATTTGCTATGCAGTCTAGTGTGCCCTAGTTTACACACTTTGTGAATTTTCGTGTTGTTGGTAGGATCCCCCCTCATTGGTCTAAGATGGACAAAGACCTATTTTTCTCTCAGGTCAAACATTTTCTGTGAGAGGATCCATACCTATATAAGCATTGTGCAGATCAAATTGTTAGGAGATGTGTGCCTGAAAGTGATTTCCACAACATTCTTTCTATGTGCCATGAGTAGGCCTGTGGAGGTCACCTTAGTGGCCAAAAGATAGCTGCAAAAGTTTTGCAATGTGGGTTTTATTGGCCCTCTTTGTTCAAAGATGCATACATATATTGTAAAGCATGTGAAAGATGTCAAAGGTTGGGAGGCATTTCCAAGAGAGATTCAATGCCATTGTAACCAATCCTTGTGGTAGAACCGTTTGACATCTGGGGGATTGATTTTATGGGCCCCTTTCCTCCTTCTATGGGCTTTAATTTTATACTTGTGGCAATGGACTATGTGTCCAAATGGGTAGAAGCCATTGCCACAAGGACAAATGACCACATAGTTATCCTTAAAGTTTTAAAGGATAATATCTTCCCTATATTTAGCACCCACGAAGCTATCATTAGTGATGGGGTAGTCATTTCTGTAATAGTCCTTTTGAGAATCTGCTCAAAAAGTATGTTCTTACACACAGAATTGCAACTCCCTACCACCCACAGACCAATGGGCAAGTTAAAATTTCTAATAGAGAGATCAAGCACATCTTGGAGAAGACTATGAGGACAGATAAAAAGGATTGGGCACAAAAGCTGAATGATGCTTTGTGGGCTTATAGGACTGCCTATAAGACCCCTATTGGTATCTCCCCTTTTAGAATGGTATATGGCAAGGCCTATCACTTGTCAATGGAGTTAGAGCACATAGCCTACTGGGCTATTAAAACACTGAATTTTGACCTCACTACTGTTGGTTCTCACAGCAAATTGTAACTGTCAGAGCTTGGTGAGCTGACACTGGAATCCTATGCAAATGCAAGAATTTACAAGGAAAAATCCAAGGCATTCTTTGACAAGAAACTAATGAGGAAGGACTTCAATGCTAGTACCAAGGTTTCGCTTTTCAACTCCAAATTTAAAAAAATTCCAGGGAAGTTAAAATCCAGATGGGATGGACCTTACACTGTCATCCATGCCTCCCCATCTGGTGCTATAGAGATCTTGGACCCATGTCTAGGAAAATCATGAAAGTGAATGGGCAAAGGCTAAAAATTTGTGTAGAAAATTATGTGGAGCCTCCTCAAACCATTCACCTGCATGAACCTCCCACTAATTAGTGATCCACAGTTCTGTACACTATGCACCATAGTTATTGCATTTGTGTTTTGTTTTGTTTAAAAATCTGTCATATAGTATTTTTAGTGTGATGTTGATCTGCATAATTTGTTTTGTTTTATTGTGAGTTGTTGTTAATGAGGTGCATGTGTCTCATCTGAATTTAATATACATGAACCTGATGTTAGTGTGAATGTGTTAGTTGTTGTTATTGTTGTTGATGTGCTGAAATTTAAATGTGCATGAATCTGCTGCAAGTTAAATTCATTAGAATGCTAACATGTTTACCCTGTGAATATGTGGATAATGGGCATTGAGATTATCAAGGTAAAATGGGTGAATAGGGAAGAAATATGGTGCATGCTAGTATAAATACATATGCCAGGGTGCCAACACTGAAAAGGTTAAATGGTGCTTTCTTGTGGGGCTCTATGACCTAAATTTCACCTTCGCGAGCCAGATGTAGGCTTTCTCACAGAGTTCTGATAAGCATGTTGTTCTTCGCGAGGGCCTCGCGAGCAAATGCGCCTGCTAAACCCTGATATTGAACCTCGCGAGGCTCTATCTTATCCGCAACATAGAGTTGCGCGAAGAACGAAAATCACACTTGTTGTACCTCGCGAGAGCCTCACAAGCAAACTTCTAAAGCTCACTGAATGCATTTTCCTCGTGAGGTCCTTTGCTTCAGCTGCGCAAGTGTTACACCTGCCCAGTCGCGCAATTCAAATACAACATCAGCTCCGCAAATGGCCTCGCGAGTATCTTGAGTCTCTTAAATGCCATTTCTCGTGAGGTGGCATTTATACTGCGCGAGAGGATTTTTACTTGGTGAGAACCGCGCAAGCCACGGGTTCCTCCATTTAAACCCTGTGAATTTTCTCATTTCCCCATTCTCTTTCTCTTTGCCCTAAGTCTCACTGAGCACTCTCGAGCTCCTTTCTCTCTTTCTTCCTCTCCCCTGCTTAAACCACTCCAATTCAGCCACTTCTCTCCAGCCATTGTGTTCTACAACAAATCCCGATCATTTCGCACCCAGTTTGAGGAGATTTGATACAGTGGATAACATTTAGACCAAAACTCTAGCTCTCTTGTGGTAAGTTTGCTCACTCTCCCATTCGGATTGGTTAGTCTACTATTTTAGGGTGAGTAGGGATTAATTTCTGTACATAAATATATCCTTAGAGGATGCATTATACAATTTATCCATTTAAAGCCCTAATTTTGAGAATTGGAGTAACCATGGCCACTGGTTCGAAATTCATTGACACATTGGCTGCCTTGGTGAACCCTACACCTACTGGCAGCCCTGTGGCCACTCGAAAATCTGTGAGAATTTCAGAGGCCTCCACTATGGAGACCTCTGAGGTACCTACACCCCCTGTGAAGCCCCAAGTGGAACCAACTAAGAAGAGGGTTGCCCCTGTGATGAAGGCCAAAACTGTGGCCTCTGATGCCCCTCCTACAAAGAAGAAATCTACTCCTAAAAAGAGAGACAGAGACCACTCACTCGCCAAAAGCCCTGAGAAATCCAAGAAAAAGTAGAAAAAGGGCAAGGGGTGGTCCCTAAGGTGGTCCTTGAAGTTGCCCCTGAGGATGAGGAAGATAATGAATACCTCAGAGTTCCTTCTGAGTTTGTGACTGCTATCAAGCTGGAAGCAGAAACTGTCTTTGATAAGGCATTCTTTGAGGATCTACCAGAGACTGTTGCATCAATAAATTACCTCACCCAGACCTCTCTACTACCCTTGTTAAGGCCCCCACTGCAGCTGGTCTTCCCTAGACTAGTGCAGTTGTTTTACCAAAATATTAGGGTGAAGATTGGGGATGATGTGTACCCAGCATTGCTGATGCTAATAGACAATTTTGAGATGTTGTTTAACCATGTAGCAATTGCTGAGATTCTTGGAATACCAGTTGCATACACTCTTGAGAGTGGGTTAGGTGTACCATTGACATCCACAATCTCAGAGATTGCCAAGGAGCTCACAGGAGGGGTGACAGCCTCTGGGCTATCAATTAGGAAGAGAGACCTACATCCAAACTTGAGATTTATGGATGGGCTACTTAGAAAGAATGTTTATTACTCTAGGCACCAACAAGAGAGGAGGTCCCCCATTGCAGATGCCCTCTACTCTTTCCACATGAACC
Organism: Chloranthus sessilifolius; assembly: GCA_021018995.1. NCBI lineage: Eukaryota > Viridiplantae > Streptophyta > Magnoliopsida > Chloranthales > Chloranthaceae > Chloranthus > Chloranthus sessilifolius. Next base: position 25,763,926 of record CM037595.1, read on the forward strand.
ACTACATTGATGCAGCAAATTTATTTTTGATGGAATGAAAGATATACATGAGAAGGTGAAGAATGAAAAGAAGCCCCATGCATTGCCCTACTGCAGGCTCATTACAGCCTTGTTGCAGCTGGGGGCCTATCACTTTCAGATGAATAAGGAAAGTATAAACCTAGCCCCCAGTAAGTGTGAAAAGAAGCAATGGGGGATCAGTGGTGCAATGATTGAAAAGAAGAAGAAGAAGAAGAAGAAGAAGAAGGAGCTGCTAGCTGAGGCAGCCCCACAATTCAGAAGCGATCATCTTTGCCATCGCTTTCACTTGATGATCTTTGCTACTAACTCTCAAGCAGCCACCCAAACTATGTCGGCCATCCCTTCAATTCCCTTGCCAACCATTACAACTACCATCCATACACCCATTACCTCATTGCCTCAGCAGCCACCTATTACCTCATCACCCATAACCTCCATACTCACTTCCATTGCCATGCTAGTAATTGTGACAACCATCCCTACCACACCCTCACCTATAGTCGCCTCCATTACCACATCACCTATACCCATACCTTTACCCACCACCATACCAACCTTTACATCAACAATCCCTGAAAAAATTCTCCCAATTTTTCCTACACACCCAAGCCCACCTGTTAAAGTCACATATAATAAAAAAAAGGAAACAATCCAAAGCCTCCACTGAGCCCCAACCCATATGTATCCCAACCTATCCCAATCCCTGAAACAACAGTCATACCAAACCCAGCTATACATGTCCAACCACCCTCACCAACCCAAGCCTCTCCAGTTCACCATGCTGAACTAGAACCTCCAATCCCTGACATCCCACACAACCCCCCTATTTCCTTACCTCAGCCCATCGAACCCTCTACCACAATTTCACCCGATACCCTTGAACCTTTGGGCTAATCCATTCCTTATTTCCCTACCCATGACCAAGACCCCTTTTTAGAAGAGGGATACTCAGCTATGATGACCTCTATCATAGGGGAAATCAATTATGAGTTTACCCCTCTTCCATATTCACCTCACTCTCCTCATTTTACCCCTACACCTACTTCACCATAGCTCACTAACTTCCACCATGCACCCACTTCCCCATTTCAACCAGTTTCAATCACCCAACCCACAACCTCTATCATAGCTGATCCCCTACCCCAAATCCTTATCCTCCTCTCCCTTCAAACCCAACTAATGGCAAATACCCATTCCCATACATCCATTGAGGCCACCCTTCAAGCCATGCACTCCACTCTCCAAAATCAGGCCTCCATTCAAACTGGTTTACATGCCATCCAGTCCAAATTGTCAACTTTAACCCAACATTCCCAACAACCATTTGTCCCTTTACCTACCCATTTACCTACACCACCCCCATCTCCCCAGCCCTTAACCTTAGCAACAACAACAATTGTTGTTACACCCATTGAACCTATTACAGATATCTCCCCAATTACACTTACCAATGCCTCAACCCAAACAGACCCTGAACCTAAACCTGAACCAAAACCCCAACCTGACCTTATACTCAGTATTACCCCACCTCTAGCACTCCCTTGCTTACCCAGAACTCCAACCTGTAACCCCACCTGTAGTAGCAACATCTGATGCTGCCACAGATGTGGAAAACCTAATCCCCACCTCCTCAATTCCCACCCAAACTAACTGTGAGGTAATAGACCTCACAATACCTGATCCTGCACACCCCAACCTATACCTTCTACTTCCACCCCACCCATGCCATCATCCATCCCTTCACCATTGCTGGCTGGCCCTTCACATGCTGAGCAGTCGATACTACCTTCCTCTTTTATCTCCATGCCCCCATATTACACCCTCCTTAGAGCCATGAAGGAAAATGCATACATCAAAAGAGATGTAGTTAGAGGCATGGCTGACTTGAGAACCATAGTGAAGCAGCCACTCCTAGATAAAATTAAGTTCTTTGAACTAACTCATAAGATGGAGAAGAAGAGAATCAAGCATGGATGGAGGGAGACCTTGCTCAAGTATAATGAAAAAAAGAATAGAGCTAATGGGATGGAGGATGTAATCAAGCAATTATAGATAGCTCTAAGATTGGTGGAGGATAGAGCAAATGAGTATGCTAGGGCTGCACATGCACTACAATAAACCTTAGCAGATATTGGTGACAGGGACTTAGTAGAAGCAGTTGCCAAACTCTTCACTGCTAAAGCCCCTCCAACAGCAACTGCTCCTAAAACCCAAGAGCCCAAAAAGATAAAACCTGGGATTAGCATAAAGGAGCCTACACCAAAGCCTGCCCCAAAGCCTACACCCACTCCAAGGAAAAGAGCCAACACCAAGTAGCGAAAAGTTACTTCAAAGAGATCTCAGTCCACTATTGCTGCTCTCAAGAAAGCTAAAGGGAAAGGAGTCTAGGACACAGCTGAAGCAGCAGAAAATTCAGATGATTAGAGTGTGTAGATGTATTTAGCTAGGATGCTTTTGTAATTATTTTTTCTTGCATTGTACATTTCCCTATTCTATAAAAGAAAATCTTTTTCTAGATTTTGTCCAAAGTTTATTTGGTCTACTTTATTTCTGTTGTTTGTTGTTTTTTTGTTTATTTTAGTTGTTTGTTTGAGTTTTGTTTACTTTTATTCCTCGCTTTGTTTTGTGTCTGCTTTTTATCATAATACCCTGCTGCACATGTCCTTTATCTTTGAATCAGTGAGGACACTGACCCTCATAGGTTTGGGGGTGTAGTAAAGTTTGCCAATGAGGTAGTTAACCTAAGTACAACAGAACCAAAGAAGTAAGATAGAAATAGAACTGAGTCACCTATGGAACTTTGAAAATGAGGGATGTCAAAATTCTGCAGACCTGTAAGCATTAAAAGCTTTTAAATTTAAACATTTCCATAAGGTGAACATCAAGGAAACTCATTTGTGTCAGCACTTAGTGAACCATCAAAGAAAGAAAAAGGTAAGGGCATGCCTAGGAGTTTAAGGGAAGACCATACCTAGTGAGATTTGGGCCTATAAAAAAATTTCTCTTTGAGGGGTGTCTTAGGCAACTCTTTTTGCTCTAAGGACTGGCTGAGTCTATTCCCTCACTAGAAGTTAGGCATCTCTAAGTTGAAACAACTGACAGTACCCATGACATTTAAGAAAGGATCAAGGTCTTCTCTTGGACAGTTTGAGCTCTAAGATACTAAACCCTTTAAACTGCCATTGTGCATACACCTTTTGAGCCTTAATTTCTAGTTTTCTACAAAATACACTAGAGTATTTACACCTAAACTTGTGGACCTGATTCAAACCTACCCCCACTCTAGAATTCAGAAGGTAAAGGAGAAGGAGTTGAAGATAGACAAGCTAGGGTCAACATTTGGTGAATGAAGAAGAAACACAAAAGGAGGACAACAATGTAGCAGCTGGGAAGAAGAGGGTGGCATTTTGGGAAAATAAAAACAAAAAAAAAGAAAAATATATTCAAAGGAAAACAAACAAAATAAATTAATGAAAAAGAATAGAGAGGAGGCAAGAGGAAATTTCATTGGAAAAAGTCAAAATAAGAGGAGAAGCTGGCCACTTCAAGTCTGAAAAATATCAAAGAAGATGAAATATGCTGAAATTAAAAGAAGGTGAAGTCATGAATCACCTCCTTCACCTGCTGATTTATCAATTTTGTACCCTTTTCACCCTTCCATTCTTTGTAACCTACACCCATAAGCCACATTACAACCCAGTCATAAGACCTTGTGATCCTAAGTTGAATGAGCTGTTATGTGTCGACAAAATCATTCCTTCAACACTTCCCCAGGCCAAATAGCATGCCAATATACATCAAGTGCCGTTACCACCACATCCACCAGGTGGAGCGGCCCAATATTATTCACTGAAAAGTATCACTTTTTATCTCTTAACCTAGCCTTTACTACACCTTGAAGCTGACTAATAACTCCTTGTTTAGCTTGTTTTATAGTTAGTAATAACTTGTGCAGCTTTATACAAAGTCCATGCCTTTGATGCCAAAATGAGAGAGAATTCAAGTCAAGAGTGACTGCTGAGACAAAGAATGATGGAACACCATGGTGGTACACACCATGACAACTATTGTGCATGTCATGATGGACCAAGGAAGTCCAGCAAATGAGAGAAGTGTGGATGTGAGTGGAGAGATGTGCAACAATAGCAGCTGCATAGCAGAGAAGCAGACAAGATGTTATCTCGCACAATAGAAATGCTACCTCACACTGTTTAAGTCTGCAGCAGAGCTTCCTCACACAGATATCACATACAGCACAAGGGAACTCGCGAAGTCCTCACGCAGCTCAGTGAAGGGATTATCCCAAAGCACTCTCTCACGCAGCAGTCGCATGCTTCAGCTGAGATCAACGCTTAAGATCCTTGCGAAGCTCTCATGCACTAAGCCTTCAGAATCTAACAGGCGAAGCTCTCGCGAGGAACAAATCCCATATCAGCCACGCTCACTATCTTGCGAGGCCAGTTGGCACAAAGAACTACAGCAAGCTCACGAAGTCCTTGCATGGTTTAAGAGAGAGCTCCAAAAACTCTCTCGCGCAGCTCTTGCGCACATCAAGGCATAACACTCTACCTAGAGAGCTATTCTACTCATTACAAGAGGAGCCGAGTGAAATGCGAAGCTTTCTTCACGAGATCCTCGCGACAGAAAGTACCTGAAGCTCTACCGTGCGAACACAGCCAATTCAGTGCAAACTCTTCCTCGTAAGCGCATTAAAAGCCAATGTATCTGCCAGACCAATTAAAGGCCTTCTGCGCGACCAATTAAAGGCCTTCTGCGCGAGTAATAAACCTTCAAAGCCAAATGCTACCTCGCGAGGACTCTATAAATAGTGTGACTAAATTAATGCACTAGAGTCAGCCCCACAAAGCCCGGGCTCTCCACTTCTCATTTCATATCCAAGGACCTTTTAGGGATTTCCTCAGGTCTAGAGCACACATCCTAAGGCCCTAATCTTGAGGCACATATCCCAAGACAACCAAGGGTTGTAACAATGCCACATCTGCTAGAAAATTAGGGTTTCTCTTAGATAAGGCATTAAGGACTGAGTATATAAGCTATATTTTTAACTTAAAATTTTTCATCTCTCCTTCAACCTCAGTTAGCTATGAGCTAGAGCAAACTAGGGTTAGGGTTTGATCACCTCTTTTTCTATCTTTTTTCTTCTCTCTTAGCCCAACACTTGTTGGCTATGTCTTCTGTAATTAATTAGGCTTAGTTTCATTAGTTTTGTAATGGGTCTTGTGAACATTGGGATTTTGTGAGAGCCGTTTTGTACAAGGTTGCTGCCTTGAGAAATCTCATTGTAAGTATTGTGTTGATCAATGAAATTTGTATCTTAATTGTATATTCAATCTATTATTTTTCTATTTGCCCATTGTTTTGTTCAATCTATCCCATGCATTTAAGATTTGAGCTGATTTGAAATACCAATGGGAGATTGAGCTTGTAGCCCTAGGACCGTGGTGGCAACAGAAATTTACATGTTCCAACTCAGTTCTCTGTGGTGTGGGTAACCTCTGTGGATAGCCTATGACCATTTAAGTGGATAGACTATAGCCCTAGGGTGATCCCAAGCCACATATCTGAGAATGATTTTTCTCCTCTGCACTTGAGCTTGTAGCCTTGTGAGAGGCTATTGCAAGAACAAGCTCCCCTCTATTGTACTTGACCAACATCAGATGTTAGATCTGATTTCTCTGCAGAGATTGCAGACTCGTGAGCCGAGTCATTGCAAGCCTTTTGTAGTAATGACCAGCTGCATTTAAGGTCCCCAAATAGCTTTTGAACTACTGTGGTTTCCACTGGTTTTTCAAGAACTATTTGCTCCCATGGATGCCTGAGCTTGTAGCCTGGCACACATGGTGTCTACACTAGTTTTAATGTTCTGATTTGATCCATTGGGTGGAGGACATCTATTGGATAATCTGTGACCATTTAAGTGGACAGGTTATAGCCTTAAGATCAACCTATTCCATTAGATCAGATTAGTTTTCTGATTTAATCCATGTGGTTTGATTATCTCTATTGGATAGTCTGTGACCATTTAAGTGGATAGGTTATAGCCTTAAGAGATCAGGTCAAACCTTAAAGGTTGAGTTGGATACATCCTCCTTACAAGATGTGCTTGTAGCCATCTGAGGGATTACTGCAAAGACAGCCGTAAGTTTGAGTTACATAGCTGATTTAACCCCAGCCTAACTGCTTATTTCCCATCATTTTATCTTTATTTTAACACACCATCACCACCTTCTTCATAACCCCTTTCTTTAGGATAGGACTGTACTTTATTTCTCTTATTTTAGTGATAGTTTAGTATAGTTGTGACACCGAACCCCCTTTCTCTAGGATTGTCAGATCTGGAGCCAGATCTGGAGGCCTACTAACATAACCCATTTTGGGTTCTAAATCAATTTCTCTGTGGGACAAACTCTTACTTACTCAAAACTTGCTACAACAGCCATGTATCTTGCAACTTGTGTATTTCAGACTTACTATTTTAACCAATTTCCATCCCTTTACTTTTGATTTATTTCTATCCACCATTGTTTTCTCACCAATAACAAGACAGCAATCCAAAAATAACCAACACCCAAGGCCGACCGTCAACATGATAGAGGAGGATGACGGGGAGTTTGACCCATCACAATATATCCGCACTCGGGAAGATTTTGTGACACCGAGGCAAAGAGATCAAGAGGATAGAGGCATCAGAGTAATTAAGCCCCTGAATTTGGCTAATTACTTTCCTAATCCTGCACCACCAACAGAACCCTTAGATTTGAGGGTATATTTTCCATCACCAGCTCCCGTCTGCTATGTCCAAACCAACCAGTATCAACCATAAGCAACAACAACCTCCACCAATTACCCGATGGCTGATTTTACCCCACATCCCTCCCCGGCACCGGTTAATTATCAATGGCCTACCCATATCACACCACCCCCAATACAGCCATTCACAATCCCCACTAACCCCATGCAGCCCATCTTTGCCACTCCCTCGGCCTATCCAACAGAGGTTAACCAGGTGATGTCCACCCATTCCAATCTGTCAGCCCAATCATCTTTGAATCCTATATCCACTCCATTCCAAATCTCAGGATTAAGCTACGATCCCCATCAAGTCTCGCTCAGTTGCGAACAGATAGACATCAATGCGGACAGCAGTAGAGAGGGGTTGATGGATTTCATCACCCGATCAGGGAAAATTTCAAGGCAATCAGAAGCGTCAGTACCAACCTGGCCAGAGGAGAAGAAAGAACCTACAGCGGCAAACCCCTTTGAGAAAATAAGCCGAAAGCATATACTGGAAACACAATTGAAAAGGATGCCCGCACACATCACAATTTGGGACCTATTAATGATATCACCACTTCATTTCCAATCTTTGATGGGGGCATTAAAGGATGCACATGTATCTATCCAAGTCACCCCAGACAAGGTGGGACAAGTCATCGGGCAGGTGTTGGCTCCAAATGCCATTTCATTTTCAAATGCTGACTTACTGGATGAAGGAAGTAATCACCCCAAACACCTGAACATCACTATAGAAACTGGGAACCTAGTGATTTCGTTGCTATTAATAGACAATGGGTCTGCTTTGAATGTGTCCCCTCTCAGAACCGCGACCAAGATAGGGGTGGATCCCTCTGCTTTCAGGCCAGCAAGAACGAGTGTCTGAGGATTTTATAACATGAGAAGATAGATAAATGGAGAAGTTGACCTTGAGCTCGTCATCGAGACAATGACCTTTTCCATACCCTTTCAAGTTATGGACATTAAATCTACTTTCAATCTATTGTTAGGACGACCATGGTTACACGAGGTCAGGGCAATACGTTCCACCCTACACCAAAAGCTGAGATTTATATTAAAATAGAAGATTGTCACCATTCTGGGTGAAGGGTAGGAGGAAAGAGACAAAGCTACCCACAACATCGAGAACCCAAAAGTATTGGATGTACCTCACATGACCAAAGATACAGACCTCCATAGCTTTGAGAATGATGTATCAACGGTAATCCCGGATCCCCTCGAGAGAATCACTTTAAAAATCGATGGTGGAATGGTCGCAGTCGTAGCCATGCTCCAGAAATGGGGCTATCAAAAAGGTAAATGATTGGGACCTCAATTATAGGGACGAAAGGACCCAATTAGAGTCAGAGGCGAGCAGCGGGTCAGATTCATCCTAGGCTATTGGCCTACTGAAGAAGAGATCTAGAAGGCCAAAGAAAAGGCCCGAACCATCGCTACTGCAAAAGCCAGGGGAATAGACCTGGAAGATGAACCCCATCCACAACCTCACATCCGGAGTACATTCGTGAGTACCGGGGTCATAAAAATTGATCAGAATGGAGAAACTAGCTAACCCCACACAAGCCGGCAACCCCAATCCACCAAACCAATCCCCAAATCATCTCCCAATTTTGAAATAGACCTAGCCTCCCTGTCCCTTTTTTAGGAGTCTCCCATACCTGTGTAGTCCCCTCTTGTGGTAAACCACCACAGAATCATGTTGACGTTTGAGGATAGGGCCACGGACGAACCCAGGATAAACATGATGGAGGTTGACTCCCAAAATCCATATTAATCAACCTCCTCCACCCAAGCAGGTAAAGGGATAGTACCGCAAGTAAGGAATTGGGCATCAATGCCCCTAACTCTAGAAGCTTCGAGTGGCCTAAAATTTGGCACCCGGCTTCCAAAAAAAATAACATATAAAAAGTGAGGTGAGCCCTTGGCAAGCAATATCATGTGTATATAGGGACCCGCCTTGCCAAGGGCCCATTTCTGAAGAAAAAGAAAAACATGTGGTGTATATGCTATTAGGCGCATATAAATAATTTAGGTGTATCAAAGACATGAATTTCAAATTATAACAATCTTCTCTACTTATAAAAATTGTGTCCTCAAAATTGAGTCATACCATTACTCGAAGAGATGGGGTAGTCCCTCCTGATAGTGCTCTCGCATTCCCAAGTGATTTATTCACTAGAGAGATGCTACCAAATCACAAGAACAAATGATATCACTTTATTTCTCAGGGTCTGCTCTTTCTTATCAATAATCTAAACAGGCTTCTCTACAAGGGACTTATCCTTATAAACCTTCAAGGGTTTCCAGTCGATAACATGAGCAGGGTCTGCCACATATTTCTTTAGCATGGATATGTGAAAAATATTATGCACCTCGACAAAACAAAGAGCGAAGCCAGGTACATCTGAACCAGAAAAAAAGACCTTTGTATATATATCAAAAAATTTCTTTACATCTGTCACCGGGGGCATACCCTCTGTATATACAATGAGCCAAAAAAAAAAAGAAGAAAGCAAAAATATAAATACACTTGTAAACACCCAAATTTGGCTCAAGGCTCGATTGAAACATACTTCGAAAAGGGTGCATCCCCCGAGCTTCCGATAACACTTCCTAAATCCTTAGAATCTAACCAGAACCATTGGAAGCCAATCCCCTACCCTTAGGAATCAACCCCAACCTATAGAACCCCTCCCAAACCCATTTTAAACCCTCCCAGACAGTAGTTAAAGGAGGGCAGGCCAAGGATCATTGGGAGTTCTACTAGAACTAAATCCAATATCATTAGAAGGTAGAAGTTTCTAGCTTTCCAACAAGCCAAGAATCGTCCAGATCCAAGTCATACACTAAAAGTTATGGCGATTCGAAGCTTCGGGTGGAGTTAGGGATATTTTACCTCGCGTGTATAATATACACACTAAGCCATTTCTAGAGAAATAATGCCTAGCGTGTATAATATACATGCTAGGCCATTTTTTCCAAGATTTGGCCTAGTGTATATAATACACACACTAGGAAAAATCTGTGTGCTTCTCGAGAAGCTGTAGGCCCCAGAGCGGGCCCACTCGAGGCACTGTACATATACCTAGCATGTGTAATCAACACGCTAGGCTTAGCTACAGTGATTTTTGAGATTTTGCCCGAATTTCACTTTTGGGGTTTGACCTGTTGACCACCCCAATGTTTAGGGTGGGTTTTGATAGGACTGTTGCACCCCATTTGTTCTAAATGCAACCCTTTTAGCCCTTTGAAGCCCCCCTATCATCCACCATTAACCCACATTCACACATATCCATAGCCTTGAAAAACCTAAAATCCTTAGATTTAGGATTACCTAATTGCTAATCACATTAGCATTTAAGTATCCCCTAACCCTCTATAAATAGAGAGACTCCCCCCCCCTTGCAAATGGCTTGAAAATTTTCCAAGAGAGAGAAAAAGATTAAGAGATCCCCCTAGCCTTCTTCCTCTACCCCTTTAGCTATCAAGCCTTAGAGGTTAGCGCCCATCTTCAACCCCTTAAGCTATTAGAAGCTCATTGAAGTGCACGTACGCAAAGGTCCACGACAGTGCTACAAGGGCATAAGAGCTCCGGCTCTCCCCTCTAATCCTCTACCATCTTTGCTTTTCCTTTATCCAAGGATTCAAGCAGTAACGCCACCGAATTTTCAGTGTTTATGGAGAGCTTAATAGGATCATAGTACCTTTGGGCAAGAGGAAGTGCTATTTTACTTTATATTTTACTTTTATTTTGGCCATAAGTAGAGACCGCTTCCGAGTGGGTTGATCAGGTGCCTAACACCTTCCCGATCGATAACCAAAGCCCCTACCCAAGAGCCTTTGGCATTAGACCAGTGAATTAGAGTCATATTTTTGTACTTTGGTGCTTTTAATATTGATTTAGGTTTCCTGGGACACCAAAAGCTCTGGGTGGCTACTCTAAATTCGTAGTAAATAGCGCATCGTCGCGACGGACTCACGGGAACCACGGTTGCACAGATGGAGACTCCACTGGGGAGTAGCTAGTAGAGCTTCCCCTTGAAATTTGGCTTCTTTTGTTGCTTTTATATTATTCTTACTAACATTTATTTTTTTTCTTCACTCACCCCTATGATTCTGTCAATTTTTCTCACCCCTACAATGATGTCCTTTTTTACTTACCCCTACTTTTCCGTCATTTATGTGCTTTAGCCGATTGGCGGGCCTACTTATGCATTGCCTTTACTTTTATTTATTTTCGATCATTTACATGTCTTAGCCGATTGGCAGACTTAATTGCGCATTTACACGCCTTAGCCATTTGGTGGGCTTGCATGAGCTTTACATTTTTCGCAATCATATACTCTCAGTGGACACCAGCTCGTAGAGGCAGCATAGGATCATCACAACCCATTTTCGAACCTAAGAAAACTCCCTTTTAAAATTTAAAAATTAAAATTAAACCTTAAAAGTGAATCAAGGGACTTAATTCAGTTTGCGTTTTGGTAGATTCTTAAATGGGTGGGAATTAGGGCAGCAATATAAACGTCCCGGTGCTGAGTACGGTAGCAGCCCCTAGTGGTGATGATCCAGAAATGTGCTATCCCATCTAGTATCTAAGAAGGAGCTTGCGCCGGAGGTATATAGGGTGGGTGACTGATCCAATTATGAAGCTTAAAACCCTTGGGGGAGAGCGTTAGTCACCCTGAATCACCCTTACACCCCTAGGTCCGGAGAGGAGGGACCCGTTGCAACAAAGAAAATCTTCCTCGAAAGCACCACTTTCCGAAAACCAAGAAATTAGACCAATTTCTGGCTTGCTGTCAAAATTTTATATATAAACTATTTTTGCCTAGCGTGTGTAATATACATGCTAAGCCAAAAATCTTCAGATTTTGCGTAGCGTGTATAATATACACGCTAAGCCAAAATCTCCATATTTTGGCCTCGTGTAAGCAACACATGCTAAGCTCATTCTGGTTGGGCAGCCCGAATCTGAGGCCTTTTTCTCACTTCCCCAAGTCCCCCTCTTAGCGGCATAGTGCCTCCAAGAAATCCCCACACGTCCCAACACCCAATACGCCCTCATTGGTCAAAAGAGATCACCCTCTTACTGACTTTTTTCTGAGGGATCGGGTTGCCGCGTGGACATCCGTGCCTTCACATAGAACAAAGATTCTCCTTTGTTTCTTTCAAAGTGCGTCGGGATCCTGTCGTGGGAATTATTTGGGGTGTGAACACCGCCCGAAATGGGTATTCCAAGGCCCCGAAATCCATCATAGGAAGGTTCATTTTTCCAAAAAAGTCAAAATCAAGAAGAAAAAAATCAAATAAATAAAAATCCAGAAAGGAAATCTTCACCTCCATTCCGCTCACCCAACCACCATTTAGCATCACCAAACCCTTCGGTGCACCCATATTTCCATCCGCACCCATTCAAAATTTGTCCATTTCCCCATCCACATCTAGTCAAAATCCGTCCACATCCACCCCACATACACCCAATTTTTTACCCCACTTCCCCTCAAATCCAAATAACCCTAATTTTTCCCCATCCACATCTGCTACCACTTCAAATTTACTCCATTGTTCCCCCATGTCAAACCCACTTACATCTCACTTCCCTACATCCACTCCAGGCACACACATGCCCAATCCATCCACCATGTCCAATTTTCCCCAAACCATGCCCAATTTCCCATCTTCCCAACACATACCCAATTTTCCTACATTTTCTACTAACATGTCCAATCCATCACATATCCCCCCATCTACCCAAGTCATGCCCGATTTTACCGGGGTCATGCCCAATCTTTCCCATGCACCCACCCAATCCATACCCCACATTTTCCCTTCATCGGATGTACCCTTTACATCCACCCCATCACCCAATCCAATGGCCATGATGGATGAGATGGTTAAGGCCTCACAAAGCAGCCTCCCTTATCCATCCCCCACAAACCCATTTCATACACACCCAAATCTCCACGCCCGTTTCCTCCAAAGCTCCCATCAACCCCCCATTATCCATACCACCCAAGACCCCCATCAACCATGGGGTCATTTGAGCGGCCCTCAGGTCCCCATACTCCAAACCCACCAAGGCCCAATGGCCCAAACCCACCAAGGTTCAATGGACTAAGCCTACTAAGGCCCAATGGCCCAAACCCACCAAGACCCAATGGCTCAAACCCACCGAGGTCCAATGGCCCAAGCCCACCAAGGCCCAATGGCCCAAGCCCACCAAGGCCTAATGACCCAAGCCCACCAAAACCCAATGGTCAAAGCCTACCAGGGCCCAATACCTCAAGCCTACCAAGGCCCCGTAACCCATACCCAAATCCATCAAGACCCACATCCGGAAGCCCCACTCTCTCATCCTCCCTCATTCCCCCAGTCTCCCACATACCCCCAACAGGCCCCCATTCCACCCTAAATAGTGCACTCATATAAGCAGGGTCCTCAACCCAGCATGACCCCTACTTACCCACAAATCCCATACCCAGTTCAATACAGGAATCCATCTCATACCATCAATCACCCTCAGCCCACCCATCAGCATACCTCTCAAAATCATCCCCAAGGATTCCCCCATATACAGTGGTCCCACCAAGGACCCATCCTGCCAACACAAAACCAACAGGATAATCTCACCATACATAGACCCACAATATGAGGAAGATGAGATCAGGAACAGTGGGGCGTATGCAAGAACATTCACTAGCTTCAAGCCCCCACCACCCATAATCACTAACCCACCGACAGCCCAAAGTGAATGGAGGCCGCCTGTTGAAAGGACAGCCCCACCGTCCAAAGAGTCAAAGCTGTTGAAAGAGCAAATGGACAAGATCCAAAAATAGCTGATGAAGATGGGTGGAGCTAAAATCCATGCCACAGACTTTTCTAACCTATGCCTATTTTCGAAAGTCCCCTTACCCCTAAAATTCAAAGTGTCAATCTTTGACAAATACAACGGCATGGGTAATCCCATTGCACATCTCAATCCAACTGTGGAGACATGTGCCAGTACGGAGGGGATGAGCATTTGCTCATAAAGGTCTTCCAAAAGAGCCTCACTGGCCCGACTTTAAGATGGTTCACTTCTTTGGAACCTTCCATGATCAAGACATGGAAAGATCTAACCCATCTATTTCAAGAGCAATATGTCTATAACATAGATATTGAACCCCGCAAGTCGGATCTAGCTCTCCTGAAACAGAAACCCGATGCGACCTTTAGCAACTACCTTGAGCGGTGGAGAGCATTGGCGGCTCAGGTCAGGAACATAATACCCGATGATGAGAAAATCGAGATGATCTCAAAAAGTACCCTGTCAGTCATCTCAAATTTTTTGGTGTACCAACAACAGTCCAGTTTCGCTGATTTGATAAGGATTGCTAACCATTACGAGGATGCGATCAGAGAAGAACGTTTGAGCAAGAATATGTCAAGTGTGGCCGGTGGGGTTCGAAGGTTCACTGAATAAAGGAATGATAGAAGAACAAGGGTAGATGTATAGACAGTCGTAAATACATAACCCAATACCAGCATAAATCCATTCCAATTTAAGGCAGCACAACCAGCTCAAGCTAGAAGCGAGCCGATGCAAAGAACCGGAAATGGGCTACGGGCACAAATGACCCCAGAATAGAGAAGGGCCCGTTTCGTTCGAGTCTTCACACCTTTAGGGAAGTCTTTAAACACTTTGTTGCCCCTATTAATTGAGAAAGGTTTGATTACTACACTACTACACTCTAGCCATGACCTTCGCCAAATCTGATCCCAATGAATTACGACCCCAATACCCATTATAATTTCCATCAAGGACCGGGCCATCCAACCGATCGCTGCTTCCCTTTGAAACACACGATACATGACTTAATAGAGGCCAATAAGATCATTCCTCCAGCACTTCCTCAGGCCAACCAGTATGCCAACATACATCAAGTGTCGTTACCACCACATCCACCAGGTGGAGCGGGCCTGAGGCCGACTGTCAGCATGATAGAGGAGGATGACGAGGAGTTTGACCCGTCAGAATACATCCACACCTAGGAAGATTTTGTAACACCAAGGTAGATAGATCAAGACGATAGAGGCATCAGAGTGATTGAGCCCCTGAAATTGGCTGATTACTGCCCTAATCCTGCACCACCAACAGAACCCTTAGATTTAAGGATATATTTTCCATCGCCAGCTCCCGTCAGCTATGTCTAAAACAACCAGTATCAACCATACGTAGCAGCAACCTCTGCCAATTATCGGATGACTGATTTTGCCCCATAACCCTCTCCGTCACCGACTAATTATCAATGGCCTATCACACCACCCCCAATACAGCCACTCACAATCCCCACTAATCCCACACAACCCATCTTTGCCACTCCCCCAGTCTATCCAACAAAGGTTAACCAGGTGTTGTCCACCTGTTTCAATCTGCCAGCCCAAGCATCTTTGAGGTCTATATCCGCTCCATTCCAAATCTCGAGATTAAGCTATGATCCCCATCAAGTCTTGCTCAGTTACGATCAAACAGATGTCAATGATAGCAGTAGTAGAGAGGGGTCAATGGATTTTTTCACTCGATCGAGGAAAATCTAAAGGCAATCAGAAATACCAGCGCCGGCCCGGCCAGAGGAGAAGAAAGAACCTGCATTTGTAAACCCCTTTGATAAAATGAGCCGAGAGAATATACTTAAAGCATAATTGAAAAGGATGTCTGCGCACATTACGGTCTGGGACCTATTAATGATGACCCCGCTCCATTTTCAAGCTCTAATGGGAGCATTAAAAGATGCACATGTGTCTATTCAGGTAACCCCAGATGAGGTGGGACAAATCATCGAGCAGGTGTTGGCTCCTAATGCCATCTCTTTTTCATATGCTGATTTATCGGATGAGGGAAATAATCACTCCAATACCCTCAACATCACGATGGAAGCTGGGAACTTGGTGATCCCATTAGTATTGATAGACAATCGATCAGCCTTGAATGTGTGCCCACTCAGAACCGTGACCAAGATAGGGGTGGACCCCTCTGCTTTCAGGCCTGCAAGAACAAGTGTAAGAGGATTTGATAACACCAGAAGAGAGATCATTGGAGAAGTTGACCTTGTGCTAGTCATCGGGCCAATGACCTTCTCCATACCCTTCCAAGTTATGGACATCAAATCTATTTTTAATTTGCTATTAGGACGACCTTGGTTGCATGAGGTAGGGCCAATACCTTCCACCCTGCACCAAAAGCTGAGATTTGTATCAGAACAGAAAATTGCCACCATTCTAGGTGAAGGGCAGGAAGAAGGAGACAAAGCTACCCACAGCATTGAGAACCCCAAGGTATTAGATGTGCCACATACTACCGAAGACACAGACCTCCATAGCTTTGAGTATGATGTGTCAGTAGTAATCTCGAAACTCCTCGAGAGGATCACTTTGAAAACCAGTGGTGGAATGGTCGCAGCTGTAGCCATGCTTCAAAAATGGGGCTATCAGAAAGGTAAAAGATTGGGACCATAGTTGCAAGGACAGAAGGACCCAATTACAGCCAGAGGTAGACAACAAGTCAGATTCTATCTAGGCTATAGGCCTACCGAGGAAGAGGTCCAAGAGGCCAAAGAAAAAGCCCAAACCACTGCTACTGCAAAAGCCTAGGGAATAGACCTGGAAGACAAACCCCATCCACACCCTCCCATTCAAAATACATTCGTGAGTGTCGGGGTTGTAAAAATTGATCAGGACGGGGCAACACAGCTAACCCCGCACAAGCCGGCAACCCCAATCCACCCAACCAATCCCAAGATCATCCCTCCCAATTTTAAAGTAGACCTGGGTTCCCTATCCCTTTTTGAAGAGGAGGTTTCTATACTTATACAGTCGCCCCTGTGGTAAACCACCACCCAATGATGCTGGCGTTTGAGGACAGGGTCCCATATGAGCCCAGAATAAATATGATGGAGGTTGACTCCTAAAAGTCATATTAATTAGCCTCCTCCATCCGACCAGGTAAAGGGGTGGCATCACATGTAAGGAATTGGGCATCAATGCCCTTAAATCTGGAAGCATCGTGTGGTCGTAAGTACGGCACCAGCTTCCCAAAAAAAACTAACCTATAAAAAGTGAGGTTAGCCCTTGGCAGGCAATACCATGTGCATATAGAGACCCACCTTACCAAGGGCCCACTTTTGAAGAAAAAGAAAAATCTAAAAAAATAAAAGAAATATTAAATAATCTAAAAAAATTAACTTTTAAAATTCTCGATAAAATCAAGAAAAAAGATGCCTTAATTGAAAAACTCATCCCACGTGAAATTGATCCCTTTCCTATTGAAATACAAGAGGTAAGAATCACGAGTCTGGATGAGGAAATCCTTGCTGAGGATCTTCCCAATGATCTCCTTGAACGATACGTCAATTTTGAGCATGGCCTTACTTCGATCGTTGAAGAAACAAAGGATGTCAACCTGAGTACAAAGGAGGTTCCTAGAATCACCAAGATCAGACCGTCGCTATCTCCTGAGGAAAGAAAAAGCATGATTGATTTCCTTCGGTCATACCAAGGCGTCTTCGCATGGTCATATGAGGACATGCCTGGTTTAGATACCTATTTGGTCTAGCATGAGTTGCCGCTATATCTAGATGTTAAGCCAGTCAAGCAAACGTTGAGACATCTCCGGCCTGAGTGGATGCTGAAAGTAAAGGATGAAGTTATCAAATAGTATGATGCATGGTTTCTCATGGTCTCCAAGTACCACAATGGCTAGCCAACATCGTCCCGATACTGAAAAAGGATGGAAAGCTTCGCATATGCATTGATTTTCGAAACCTCAACAAGGCGAGCCAAAAGGGCGACTTCCCATTACCCCACATCGACATCTTGATCGATAATACGGCAGGGCATGGGATGCTCTTGTTCATGGATGGATTCTCCAGATACAATCAGATCAAGGTGGCAGAGGCAGACCGAGAGAAAACAACGTTCATTACTCCATGGGGAACTTTCTGCTATCGAGTCATGCCTTTCGGACTGAAGAATGTCGGTGCAACATATCAGAGAGCGATGACTGCACTCTTCCATGACATGATGCGCCTCGAAATTGAGGTGTATGTGGACGTCATGATTGCCAAGTCTCCATAAAGAAGTGAACATCTGATAAACCTCCAAAAGCTATTTGAGAGGCTGAGAAAATACAGGTTGCGTTTAAACCCTCAGAAATGCGCATTCGGTGCCATGTCAGGAAAACCACTAGGCTTTATTATCAGCAGGAGGGGCATAGAGGTTGACCCAGTAAAAGTAAAGGCTATCGTCGAAATGCTATCGCAATCTACCGAGAAAGAGGTCAGAGGCTTCTTGGGCAGGATACAGTACATCAGTCGATTCATTACGCAGCTAACTCCTAACTGCATGCCAATCTTCAAATGACTAAAGAAAGATTCGCCTGTCGAATGGAATGACGACAGTCAGGTGGCATTTGATAAAATTAAAGGTTACGAAATGAGCACATTTTGTTCATGACGAAGGATGACACGACAGAGACAGAAGAGTCTTTGGTAATGCACTTCAAGGGGGGAGCAAATGCCGAAGGTCAAGGAATTGGCAATATTTTGATTTCGCCAAGAGGATCTCACGTACTGGTCTCCATCAAGCATGGTTTCCTGTGTACAAACAATATGGCCGAATATGAAGTCTGCACAGCCGGCTTACAAGCAACACTTGACTTGAATGTAACTCATCTCAGGGTATTTGGCGACTCACAACTGGTTATATGCCAAACCAACGAAAATTGGAAGACGAAGGATGAGAAGTTGATCCCATACCATGAGCACCTCGAACATCTGATAGCATGCTTCAATGATGTTACCTTCTCTTACGTCCCACAAGCAAGAAATCACTTTGCCAATGCACTAGCAACGTTGGCCTCAATGGTTGAAATTTCATATGGTGTCGAGATGAACCCAATCATGATTGAGTAAAGAAATGAACCTGCCTTCTACCTCCAAATTGAGGAACCCCCAAAGTTAGATGATGAGCTACCATGGTTCTCAGATATCAAGAATTTCCACGAAGCTCATGCTTTACCTGTGGGGACATCCAAGGAAGATAGGTGGACCATTCGGCGTTTAGCGACCAACTACGTCATCTATGACAAGTGCCTTTACAAGCGGTCATATAATAACATCTTGCTTAGATGCCTAACTGAAGGCGAGGCGGCCAACATCATGAAGGAGATCCATGAAGGGGTATGTGGGGCCCATGCCAATGGGCATATGCTCACCAAGAAGATCCTACGACAAGGGCATTTCTGGACCAGCATGAAAACTGACTGTTGCAAGCACGTACAAAAGTGCTACAAATGCCAAGAATACTCCAGTCTAATACATGCTCCTGCTATAGATCTACACAACATGACCACTCCATGGCCATTTTTCACATGGGGCCTCAATGTAGTCGGAAGGGTCAATCCAAAAGTTTCGAATGGACATCAATTCATCCTCGTTGCTATTGAATACTTCACCAAGTGGGTAAAAGCAGCGTCTTACACGAATATCACGGCTAGTCATGTCGAGAAGTTCCTCGAGAACAACATCGTTTGCCAATTCAG
Source organism: Chloranthus sessilifolius (assembly GCA_021018995.1). Classification (NCBI taxonomy): domain Eukaryota; kingdom Viridiplantae; phylum Streptophyta; class Magnoliopsida; order Chloranthales; family Chloranthaceae; genus Chloranthus; species Chloranthus sessilifolius. The sequence continues at coordinate 25,783,343 of CM037595.1, forward strand.
TGTACCCAAGGACATCATCACGGACAATGGCACTAACTTTGCAAACAAGCACATCAGGGCCTTCTGTGAGCAATATAAAATCAAACATCACCGCTCATCACCGTATCGGCCACAAACCAATGGTGTCATAGAAGCTGCGAATAAGATAGTCATCTGCATCCTTGAGAAGATGGTCATCACATATCGAGACTGGGGTGAAATGTTACCATTCGCATTATGGGCCTATCAAACATCGATCCGTACCGCTATAGGGGCAATGCCATTTTCTCTTGTGTATGGAATCGAGGTCGTCCTCCCATTTGGGGTTGAAGTACCCTCACTCTGTATTCTCATAGAATCTGATCTACCAGAAGCTGAAAAAGAGAGGTCCCATTTTGAGCAACTGGACCTGTTAGATGAGAAAAGGCTCCTAGCATTGTGTCACACCCAGGCCTATTAGAGAAGGATCGCACATGCTTACAACAAGCGTGTTCGCATCCGAGATTTAAAGGTGGGTGACACAGTACTCAAGAAAATCTTTCCTTCTCTCCACGCCGATCCAAGAGGAAAATTCATGCCCAACTGGGAAGGACCTTACATCATCCAAGAGATACTCTCTGTATACGTTCTCCGCCTCGCTGTCATGGACGGAGATCACTTTTTTGAGCCCATCAGCACTGGATATGTACGAAGATTCTATTCCTAAGTCTTCACGACAAGGTAAGTACTAATAAAAATACACGACTGCTTAAGGATCCTTTAAAAAGAGGCCATTATTTCAAAGCCCAGTAGCCAAAAAATATCTCTGAATGTTCATACCCTTTGCTACCCAATTTGAGCCTCTAGCTTTTCTTTCGTACCTCCTCTCAGAAAAAAAAAGAAGAGCGTATATACAGAAAAAAAGAAAGAAAAGAAAAGGAGTTACCATCAAAATCAAAAAAAAGAAAATCGAAAAAGGAAAATCCTAAAAAGAGATTATTCGAAAAGAAAAAGAACAAAATATATATATATAGAGAGAAAGACAAGAAAAGAGATAGAAATATCATGGAGCATGTATAGTAAAAATCCCCCAAGGAAGAAGTGTATTACGGCAGTTGGAACCCAGTCAAGGAAACCTCTTTAAAAACCCCAGAACACCTTTAAAATTCTTAACCTTACTGATTATTCACATAATTTACCATTTTATCACCCTTAACTTAGTGATACTAGGACTTAGTTTGTTACTAATAAGCTATTGATGTGCAGATATTAAGGAAAAATAGTAAAAGAGAATCAAAGTATTAATATTCATCAAAATAAACTCAAAAAGCAGTAAAGAGACGATTGAGCGAAGAAAGACGATTTGCTATTTACTGAAAGCAAAGAAATCGTATTTTATAATTGAGCGCTATTACTGAAATCAAAGAGTAAAATGAGAAATCATAATTTTATGATTCTTCAATAGACGATTCTTGAGAAAACGACAAAAGAAGAAAAAGCGATCGTTCGAAATAGGAAATCGTCAAAGTAAGAAAAAGAAGCTAAAAATAAGAAATCGTGAATGATGATTTTTCATAATAGAAGCTTTTTGCTGTTGTTGATCACGTGAGTAAAGACCACCGTCAGGAACAGAGTTAGAAGTTTGGTGAATTATGGATCTGAGAAGATTGATGAAGATCTCTACTACTATACAAAAAGAAAGAAATCTGAAACACATCAACCGCTGTTATCAAGGAAGAATAAAATTAGGAATTAGAGTTATATTAGGAATCTTTTAGTTTCTTTTATTAGAATTAGATCTTTGTAAATCGGCTCCTTATGATCCATAAATAAGAGAGCCCGGTGTAAGAATAAGCATCGAAGAATTTTAGCATCAATTGACAACTGAGGTTGGATGTTATTCCTATCAATAGTGTACAATAGTTAGAATAGATTAGATATTCAAGGTTTCTCAAGAGCAATTGACGAATGCGATTGGGTGCTGAAGATTAGTTTAGATATCCGTAGTTTCTCAGAAGCAATTGATGACTGCAGCTGAGGGGTGAAAGATATAATTTTACTTTGCTTTCTAGTTTAGATTTACTGCTTTGAAAATATCTTCGAATTTTAATTTTAATTGACAACTCAGGTTGGAATTTGCAGATTAGTGTAACGATTTTTACTTTTCCATCTTTAATTTTCTAGAGTTTGATTGACGCCCAAATTTTAGGAGATTGTTGATTAGATTAAGTCTGTATTAATAGGATTTTAGCATTGATTGACGACCAATGCTAGAAAACTTGATATATGGTGTAACGGTACTATTTAATTTTATAAATATCTAATAATAGAAGATTGTGATTGACGACCATAATCTGAAGTTTGAAGATTAGGATTTTTTTGCACTTTAGTTTAAATACCATTATTTTATTCATATTTCTCCAGTAGATTAGATCTTAAAGATAATTATAAGTTTTTGAAATAAGAATTTAGATATAAAGATATATATAGAATTTTACTTGGTAATTCACTTCCTTGTGGGAACGATTCTATCGCTAAGCTATAATTTCCATTGTGCGCTTGCAATAGGTTAAGGCTTGAATTTAACATAATTTTATATACAGAATAAGCCGTGAACACTTACCCATGACCACGACTCATCACTGAAGATAGCCCTCTTTAAGGCCCATGAGCATTCACAGTATCCATTGAGTCAATATGAGCCAAATTGAGGGGCCACAAAGAACTCCATCCAGCCAGCTATGATGGAGTTGACGTCCATGTCATGGCCTTTGAGAAAATAAAGAAGAAAAGAAAAAGAAATATATATATATATATATATATAAGCTCAAAGAAAAAGGACGTGGTGAAAACTCGAAAGGGCGTCATGGGTAAAAACAGCGAGCTTGTGCGGACCAGGTGAAAACATGAAAAGGCTCCTAGGATAAAAATGCATACCCACGGACGAAGTGAAAACCTGAAAAAGCACTACAAGTAAAAATAAAAAGGGGTAACAACGGGTACGGCGAAAACCCATCTTGGGCCTGTGAGTAAAATTATTCAAAAGAAAGAAAAGAAATTGGATTCTCCATTGGCTCCAGTTCCATGGCTCTGGTCTTCATATGGACTATTCATGTTAGCTCAAATCAGATCTTGGTCAGGTATGTTTTTAGACCACACCGTCAGATGTATACCCGAGGTAAGGATAAAAGGTTAATTCAGTCTAAAGGGATGGACGTTCCGACCTTGGTAAAAATGTTGAACCTCACTTACGTCTGACCACATAAATGAGTTCGGTTATGCTCAGAATGGGACTCATCGTTGAGGCATCAAACAAATGAAGAAAGGAAAAGACCGCATTTCCAAAAGATAATAAATTTTCCTTTCCCATTTTCAGGCCAGCACTGTGCACACCCCACTACGGGACGATTGGTTTGATGACCGGAAAGACCATATTTACAAAAGATAATAAATTTTCCTTTCCCATTTTTAGGCCAACACTGTGCACACCCCACTCCGGGATGATTGGTTTGATGACCGAAAAGATCACATTTACAAAAGATAATAAATTTTCCTTTCCCATTTTCAGGCCAACACTGTGCACACCCCACTCCAGGATGTTGGCTTGATGACCGGAAAGACCACATTTGCAAAAGATAATAAATTTTCCTTTCCCATTTTCAGGTCGGCAATGTGTGCAGCACATCCCAAAAGGATGATCAGCATAATACCCAGTTTCCCCCTTTACAAAAATAGAGAAAGATAGAATTTATGTAAGATAATAGATTTCCTTATTCCATTTACATGTCTATGCTATACTTGCACCACATCTAAAAAAATAATCTGTGTGAAGCCTTGCGTACCTTTTTACAAAAGTAAAAAGCAATAAAAAAAACCACGAAGAAAATATATACCAAAAAAAAATCTAACAGGGGTCTTATGCCCTTTCCTGTGGTAATTTGATCTATGAAAAAGGTATGTGTAGGTCTAGCTCAATGATGCAACTCGCTCTTCAAAGCATGAATCTCAGCACGTAAGGCATCCTCCCGAGACTCCTGATCTGTCATCCTGTGGCCACGCTAACTCTTATACCACTTTCTAGAAGCTCAGTAGCACCAAGAGCATCACTCAGGGCTCCTTCTATACGAAGGACCTCACATTCTGTAAAATCGGCTCTTGCTTCTGCAACATCTGCTCTGACCCTATGTTTCTCTAAATATTCATGCAGGACCCGCTTCTCATCTACCAACAGCTCAATTCGAGCCAGAACTATCGACTCCTTCATCAGCCAATGCCCCTCCGCACTGCTGCTCTCCCCCTGATCTACGCAATGGGCACAGGGCCTCTCAAATAGCAACCAGGCCTCATACCCCAAAGAAGTCAGAAGAGAATCCTCTCGCTCCAAACCACACATATGCGTCGACTAATGCGTCTCCCAAAGAGCGATTATCCTATCCAAGTCCCCAAAGGACCCTAAAGAAAAGGTCAATCCGCACAGGGGAGGTCTCTTCGAGTGGGGCACCTGCTGAGTATAACCAAACTAGTGCAGTACCCGAGAAGGAAAATAGTGGGTGCTACCAACCATGTCAAGAAGGGTGATGCCCTCATGATCTCTAGATCGAACTACCGAGAAGTTCCTATCCAACCATGGAAGCCTCCATACCAGCTCGGCCCCAGCCAGCCAAAGCTTCAGCTCGCATACATTCCCTCGAGGCAATTTATGGCATCGGCCCAAGAAACAGCGAGCCGCCTCTCCACGAACCACATAAAAGTGGGGCACAAGCTCCAAAATGGCAAGATGCTCCCCAAGCTAAACCTAGAGCAGAACAGGGCATCCTCGAAGGCACTCAACCTTTCCCAAAGTGAAGGAGTCGAGACAACGATAAAGATCTGCCAATACCATATGCATCACAGAGCGACCCTCCTCCATTTCCACCAACATATCACAAAGTGCAAGAGAGAAGCTCTTCCCCCCAGTATAGAAGAGGACCTCTTAGAGAAGGCATAGGCGAAAGCCTTTACATTATGGATGTTTCTAATTGGTAGTTGTTACAAACTTTCATCACCAAAAAGCTCTCTCAAGAATTTCATCGAATGCCTGGTGGGCCCACCAACAAGGCTTTTCTCATAATCAGCTTTCTTCAAACCCAAGGCCATGTGGACGACTTTAGCATAACCTGGTTTCAGCACTATCTTGGCAAGGCCTCAATGTAGCTTCAAACCTGATAGGTCAGAGAGTTCTTCAAGGGTGAGAGTTAGCTCACGATTCCCAAAGTAGAAGACATGGGTATCCGCGTCCTAATGAGCAGCCACCGCATAAAGAAAATCCCAAAGCAGGGGAACTTCTAGAAAAGACGAGAGACGGGCCAGCCCAAGTTGATCCAAACCCACAGGCTCGCTTTCATTCAGACTATCGAGCCATTTCATCAAAAAAGGGGCCCCACATCCAAAGAGGGAAGTGTGAATGTCTCGGACCCCTCAAGAGAGGCAAGATCAGAAAGTAGGTCCATAGTCATACAAAGATGTTTTGAGAAATTACAATTCGATGTAGGACGATGGACTCACCCTCAGGAAAGAGAAAAGAAAAAAATGGCAACAGAAGTCCTAAAACCCAATTAAAAATAATAAAAAAGGGGCATTCTCGGGTCTTAAAGAACCCATACTAGCCAAAGAAGTACTTAGCATGTGTAATACACACACTAGTTCAAAATCTCCTAGATTTTGCCTAGCGTGTATATTATACACACTAAGCCAAATCGTCCCCAGAAAATGCCTAGCATGTATAATATACACGCTAAGCCATTTCTGAGGAAATTTTGCCTAGCGTGTATTAACACATGCTAGGCCATACCCCCCTAATGAAAAAGGGAGAGAGGGAATTTGGGAGTTTATTTTTTTACCGGTTCTTTAACCAGCCCACATACACTTTCTTTTTCTCATACAAAGCACCTCAGGTTGCATGCTCGGATACCAAAGTTCACCATCTAACCTATCAGCATGGTTTTCTTTTAGGTACCACCCACATAAACATACAGGGTTTAGCTATGTTTAAATGCACAACCCAAGAGCCAATTTCCCAATTCGGGGCCCATCCTACAGATAATCAAGCACGTCACATCCAGAAGGAAGAGACAAAACAAATAGAAGGGGAAAGCGATAACATTCATTCCAAAACATCCAAAATGCGTTCAATCATACATTACATTCAATTCCCAAAAAAAATAAAATATATATATATATATAAAGAAGAATGTTCAAAAGTCTCAATTGTTTATCAAAAGCAGGAAAAGAAAAGCAAATTGTTCCTAATCAGTGCCCTTGGTCCTCTTTCCCCGGCGAGAAGTACTATGATAAGTCAGCACATCCCCCACCCGGGACCACACCTGGGATAGCCTACTGAGCAACGAGCGCGACTCCTTTTCGCGAGCGCGCTGTAAACATCACACCAAAAGGTCAGTCAAGGCCAATTGAAAATAGGCCAGCAAAGAAACAAGCAGAATAAATTAGCACCATACTCACCACCTCCACGTCCCGAAGGCCAACAATGTTGCGGTAGTACTCCACCTGGTTGATGGCCAACTCATAATCCTGCATGGAGTAGAGGGAAAGAAAGGTCAGCTGCATGAGAAATAATACAAAGGCAGGCAGACTCCCAAAATAATAGGCAGGAAAGAAAACTCACCCCCAAAACCAACTCAGGGGGTGGGACCCTAACTACCTCAGCCGATATACGAGCCCGCACTGCCACATCAGCAAAGAGGCCCGTGAGGAGTGCATCGTCGATATGCCTAAAGGTCCCGTAGGTCCCCACCATCGAGGCCCCTGAGTCCCCCCACACCAGAAGGGTCTGAAGGACCAGCACTAACACCTCTGCAGGACCCACCTCTGCCACGTCCTCGTCAGAATCATCCTCTCCCTCAAACTAAAAAGAGAGGCAGAAACCCAATCAGTATAGAAAAATCAAAACAAACGAGAATGCATAGGGAAGAAAGAAAAGAGGAAGAATACCTGAGATCGTGGGTCTCCGAATACTAAAAAATTGGCACCTAGCATGAAGCGTGGGAAGAGGGACTGGTACAGTAGAGACTCATACCACATCTGATACCCTCCATGCTCAAAGAGACCATCAACTGGCAACCCGTGGTGAAGGAGTCCATCCGTAAGCTCGTCAATCGTACCCTCTGGTGACATAACATCCCCGGGAGGACCCTGCGGCACCACGAAGTAATCCCGGTACTGATGCACCACCCTCACCCCCAGGTAATATGCTCTGACCCCAAGAGTCATAAAAGAAGATGATGTGACAATCAATAAATAGGCGGGACTGGCCCATGAAAGAACGATCCCAGAAAGGGGAGCCGATATAAGGATCAAAGGTCACCTACTCGGAAAAGAAGGGCCTTATCAATCAAAGCACCACCATCCAAAAAACTAAGGAAAAAAAGAGAAAGAGAGAGAATGGGAAAATGGATACCTGCTCTGGGATCATTAGGTCAAACTAGGACCTCAAACCTAGTTCCAGATGCTCCATCCTCAGGTCCCTGTGACGGCTCTTATGCCAGCTACTCGTCAGAGGGTAGGTAAACTTGTAAGAAAGAAGGAGAGGGTGGCCCGACTGAAAGTGAAGGTATCCCCAAACCTGAGAGAATAGACAAACAGGAAAATATGTCAGAAGAAAGCAAAAAGACAAACCATGGGTAGTGAAAAAGAAAATAAAAAAAAAGGTCACCTCGATCACAAGCCAGAAGCCAAGAACAGAGGCCACATCCCCAACTGATGCCCTGACCAAACTGGCCATCAATATGGCATATCCTACTCCCCCTAGTCGAAATGATGCACGTTCTCCCAGTTTCCCATCTGACTGAGGAGGGATAGTGAGACCCGACCACCACTGGTATTGGCGAGAATGGTCTTACCCAGTAGGAAGAGGAGAGCGATGCGGGCCAGCATCAGAGCGTGCTCGGGCTCAATAACAATGTCTATATCTAGTTGGTTCGGATCCACCAACTCATCAACTTTAAACGGGTCTGCTAGCCAAGACAGCTTAACCTCAGAGCCAGTCATATCCCGGGAGGTGGGGTAATCCCCGATCAACTCGACCACCTCAGCACAACCTGGTATGCAGGGAGGAACTACTGGTATCCCTCCTATCCCGACCCCGATAATCATGGACCAATCCACAGGAGTGATGGTCATCTCCGCAATGGACACATGGAATGTCATCGTCTCAGGACGAAACCGCTCCACCAAGGTCTTCACGTAGGCCATGTCACCTCTCAGAGCAGGGCACGACACAAAGTCCCCAAAACTAGCATGGACTAGGAGGAACTTCACAACCTGAGGAAAGTGGGTGTAAAGGCGCTACAGATTGAACCAGCCCCCACGAAACATGATTGGGGGTAGGGGCTGCATCAGGAGAACAAGGAATGTCAGATTCAAAAGCCAAGAGAACCCAAGCAAAGATAATATAGCCAAAAAATACATCTATTTACCTTGCTAGTTATACCAAAGTTTGAAATATGGGTGAACTGCTGATGCAGTAACCCACAGTGGGCAACTTCGCCCTACAGCTCCCACCAATCGCGAGAAGAGCGCTGCACCTGAATAAGGTGCTCCCCTCTGGCACCATAAGTCACCTCGGGACCACCCTCCTAACCTCGCTCTTCTTCACTTGACATCCTAAAATGGGATTAGGCAGCATGCACATAAATAATTATCATCACCAACCAAAATCAAAATCAAAATCAAATCATCAAGGGCACCGTCAAAATATCAGATCAAAGGGAGGTAAGTATGCCTCATTAAAAAAAAAAGCTTTTGGCAATCCAAAAAAAAACAATCCTCACCATTTTGTGTTAAGATAAAAAAGGCCACCAAAGGACGGCTTCAAAACAGCCAATACGTTTCAAAAAAAAACACACAAAAACAACTCTTTTCTCCTCTCAAAAATTTCAGTCAAAAATCCCCACAATGCACATATATTATGGGTGGAGATGCATTCAAAAAATCAACCCAAAATTGGACCACTTCCCCCCCCCCCCCCCCCCCTGTATTTCAAAAATCAAATCACACTTGCATAGAGGAAACCAAGATTTTCGAACAAAAACAAAAAAAACATCCATTTTTCACAAAGAATTCCAAAAAACAAAATCATCAAAAAAATCAAAATACACCTTTTTTCCAAGCAATAATTCATGCAAAAGGGGTGCAACCTTCATAAAATAAATCACACAAACAAAAGTGATCATCTAAATCTAAAAATCCTAACCACATTGGAAATAAATCAAGATAAATCAAAGAAAATAGGGTCTAAAATGATTACCTTGAAGGAGAAATGAACCCTAGAATCGGAGGGAGAAAGCGTGATTGATCGGCAATATTGAACACCAACGTAATGTCGGGGTTCGAATCCAATCCAAGGAACACAAGAGGGGTCTCCTGGTTCAGTTTAGGAGAGGGGGGGGGGGAAGAAATTTTTGAAAAATTCCCTATGCTGCTCGGGTCACTTTTTGGCCTAGCGTGTATAATATACACGCTAGGCTTAAATTGGCCAGATTTGGCCTAGCGTGTATAATATACACGCTAGGCATAAATGTGCCAGATTTGGCCTAGCATGTTTATTACACACACTAGGCTTAATCCTCCCTTTCGTACATGAGTATCCATTTTTTAGGATACCTATAACCAAAAAATAAAACAAAAAAATATATAATAACATAATAATAATAATAAATAATAATAATAAAATAATAATAATAAATAAATAATAATAACCAAAAAATGATCAAAACAAAAAAAAGAAAGAAGAAGAAAAAGAAGAAGAGAAAGTACACGCGTCCCGAAGCGCTTCGACTTCTATTTGACCAACTTAGGGATTGCATGAAAATAAAAAGTTTAATGGATAATGAGCCCGCTCAAAATCCTAAATGAACATGAAAAAAATGAAAAAAAAAAACAAAAAAATAGATATATACACACACAAAATAACAAAAATATGTAACTTACAAAAAAGCAACACACACTCCCAAAAAGCGTTGCGACATCAATTCGCTCCACTCGGGCAGTTATGCTAAATTATCTTCGGGATCAATGAGTTCACTCAGAGACCTTGAACCCTACCTCGAGTAGGGGCACCCATGACCAATCAAATGGGGCAATCAATGCCTCATGCGATTGGACACAAACTGTGGATATTCACGCTAGTTTTTAGGTAGGTCAATCACCCTCCCGCTCGCAGGGCTGTTTTATTCAGAATGGAACTCGAACATGACACCTCATCAAAACAAATCGATGAGCGGATGTTTTTTCTAGCATATTGGGCTTTCGCAACTCGCATCGTCTCGATTATGCCCAGTAATGTCGCTAAGCTCTTGGGAACCGATAGCCTTGAGGAACGGATATTTTTCCCGACATACAGGGCTTTCGTATACTCATCATGTTACCATTTTATGTTTGAGGATTACTTTGAATATGGTGGACCCGTCAGCATTGCCTTGGGCCTCTTCGGATGTCTCTTTCTTTGCCATTCAATCATTAGTGATCGGATACCAAAGAGGAGCACCTGTAGACACCCAAATTTGGCCCAAGGCCCAATAGAAACATACTTCGAAAAGGGTGCATCCCCCGAGCTTCTGATAACACTTTTCGAATCCTTAGAACCTAACCCGAACCATTGGAAGCCAATCCCCTACCCTTAGGAGTCAACCCCAACCTATAGAACCCATTTTAGACCCTCCCGGGCAGTAGTTAAAGTAGGGAAGCCTAAGGCTCGCTGGGACTTCTACTAGAACTAAATCCTATACCATTGGAAGGTAGAAGTTCCTAGCTTTCCAACAAGCCAAGAATCGCCCAGATCCGAGTCATACACCAAAAGTTATGGCGATCCGAAGCTTCGGGTGGAGTTATGGATATTTTGCCTAGCGTGTATAATATACACGCTAAGCCATTTCTGGATAAATAATGCCTAGCGTATATAATATACACGCTAGACCATTTTTTCCAAAATTTGGACTAGTGTGTATAATACACACGCTAGGAAAAATCTGCCTGCTTCTCGAGAAGTTGTGGGCCCCATGGTGAGCTCTGAACCTCTCGAGGCACTGTAGATATACCTAGCGTGTGTAATATACATGCTAGGCTTAGCTATAATGATTTTTGAGATTTTGCCCGAATTTCACTTTTGGGGTTTGACTTGTTGACCACCCCAATGTTTAGGGTGGATTTGAATAGGACTGTTACACCCCCATTTGTTCTAAATGCAACCCTTTTAGCCCTTTGAAGCCCCCCCTATCATCCACCATTAACCCACATTCACACATATCCATAGCCGTGAAAAACCTAAAATCCTTAGATTTAGGATTACCTAATTGCTAATCACATTAGCATTTAAGTACCCCCTAACCCTCTCCTTTTCTAAAAATAGAGAGGCACCCCCCCTTGCAAATGGCTTGAAAATTTTCCAAGAGAGAAAAAGATTAAGAGATCCCCTTCTCCCCTTTGGTGCACCAAACCCATATAAATTTCAGAATTCAAAACCCTTCTTTAGACCCCATCTTCCATCAAAAACCTTTTAGTCTAGGTGAGACCTACCCCCTAGCCTTCTTCCTCTACCCCTTAACTATCAAGCCTTAGAGGTTAGAGCCCATCTTCCAACCCCTTAAGTTATTGGAAGATCATTGAAGTGCACTTATGCGAAGGTCCATGGCTGTGCTACAAGGGCTCGAGAGCTTCGGCTCTCGCCTCTATTCCTCTACCTTCTTTGCTTTTCCTTTATCCAAGGATTCAAGCCGTTATGCCACCAATTTTTTGGTGTTTACGGAGAACTTGATAGGATCATAGTGTCTTTGGGCAAGAGGAAATGTTGTTTTATTTTATATTTTATTTTTATTTTGGCCATAAGTAACCACTTCCGAGCGAGTTGATCGGAGGCCTAACACCTTCCTGATCGATAACCGAAGCCCCTACCCAAGAGCCTTTAGTGTTAGACTGGTGAATCAGAGTCATATTTTTGCACTTTGGTGCTTTTAATATTGATTTAGGTTTCTCGGGACACCAAAACCTCCAGGTGGCAACTTTAAATTCATAGTAAAGAGCACATCATCTCGACGGACTCGCGGGAGCCACAGTTTCACAACACTCTACTCCCTCTGCTGCCTCTGCAAGGGATGCTCATCGTCCTCTTTAGCAACATCAACCCGAGGACCAGGACCCTGGTCCACTGATACCTCTGTCGAAGCTTGGGGCATGGATGGAAGCCTCCTAGAAGAGAAAGGTCTAGCAACAGAACCTACCTCACTCGCCTGACTCGAGGCCCGTCGAGATAGTGAGCGCAAAGGGTCAAAGGCAAATAAAGGCCCAAGGGACGAGTCTGCCTGAGCATAAGCCCTCATACGCTCATGGGCCCTTGATGGATCTCAGCCAGCAAGCCAGTAACCCTCGATCCCAATCCAGGAAGGTGATCGAGCATCCCTCGCACTCTCCCCCCAACTATCGCCAACTCGTGCTGCAAAAGCTCAATCGTCGCCTGCATCTCAGCACAAGCTACGACTGAGCACTCTCTAACTCTACCATCTGAGTCCTCTGCTCGACCAACAAGTTTATATTCACCTCCTGAAGATGACGATCTGCGAGATCAAATGGAATCTCACGAACGCTACATCTCCAAACGCGATTGCTCTAGCTCACGCACCTATACACAAGCACGAAGCTAAGACAAGAAAAAGTGTCTACATGACATAGAAGATCAAGAGTAACGAAGATATACCGGTTCAGCACGCTCCTGAAGGAGGCGCTCGACTGTCGCAGTAGTCATCGGATCAGCAGGTGGTGTCAGAGGAACCTCGGGCGTAGACGGCTATAACACAAATAAATAAACACATAAAATGATACTATGACTAAAAATCAGAAATAAAAATATAACTACACCAACTAAACATACCTAAGTAGGAATAGGAGTAGACTCCTAAGGTGGGGCCTCGGGAGCAGAGTCAGGAACGACCTGCATAAGAAAAGAACAAACAGACACATAACGTGTCAGATAAAATCGATTAACGAAATGAAACAAATCAACATGTACATAGATTGAGTACACTATACCTAGCTCTTAGGGCTCAGAGAGGCAGTTGTCGCCTCGCTCATCTATAGGTCCTCAGCAACCTGACGCTAGAAATACCCCACACAATATTAGTAAATGACTAGTTAAGCTAAATAAAACAACTCAGAAAGCACAAGAAACTCACCCAGTGCTATATCTCGACTCAAAGTTGGGCTATCACGAGATCCTCCCGACTGGACGACGCAATCGAAGATGGATCGAATGCTGGAGCCGACACCCTAGCGGTAGATAACTTTACCCTCTGCAAGTATGACACATAACAGACATGTCAGGAACAACATAGAGCCATAACACTAGGACCAAATAGAAAACACTTACCAGTCGGGCAATCTCTGAACGTAAGCTGGTCTCCACCTCTCGACTAACCTACTATTGACCTCGAAGTAGCTCAATCATCATCGCCTGGCTGGTAACCTCACCCTCCCTCTCGATCTGACAAACAAAAAAGGAAAGAAATAGAACAACCATATTAAATTGACTAGAAACAAAATGAATAGACTAACAACTAAAACAAATAAACCAACTCACCAAAGATCGCCAAGTCTCTGCCAGCTGGGCCCTCAACTCATCCTCCACTGCCCTAGCCTAGAAGATAGAGTATGTCAAGGAGTGCCGCATCTCTTCATCTGGCCTAAGAGCACAGCCCATCTGCTCTATCACCCTGTGAAGGGCGTCCATCGCTCCGTGAATGCCGGAACCAAGATGGCCCTACTCCAACGCGGCCAGCCTCTCCCTTAATGCCGAGGCGGACTCAGGACAGTCGACCGCAAAAGAGTCACTCCCATGGAAAGGACGCGTGAAGAGCCAGCCACCGCCAAGATCCCAAAACCACCTCGTAAACTCCTGAGTGTCTACCTCATCTCACGCCCTTGTCACCTTGGTCCCCCCGGAGCTGAAGTCATCAAGATAAGCCCTCATCCGTGACGTAAAGTTCTGACCAGGGGGACCAGTCATCCTCTTCGCCACCCGCTGACGAATCTCCGAAGGGACTCCCTGAGGGAGCCCCAACTGCCTGGCCACCCGAGATAGGTGGATAAGCTCTACCTTCTCGAAGCAGTGGATCCAGACGTCCACATTAAAAAAGGGCCGGCCAAACTGAATCACTGGCTCCTTGGCATCCTCCCCACCCGCATAGGGCCTCCAAATGACCTGTAATAAAAAATAAACAATGCAACCCATTAGCAAAGTCTTAAACCTAAAACCTAAACACTTTAACAACATAGACAACACATAACTACCCCACGTGCATGTCCTCAAAGAGACCTCTCGTGGTCTACAGATCCGAAGACTGGTGTTGATGTCCCAACACCCTCTACCACACATGCATCCGCGGAAAAGTGAAATCGATGTCCGCTGGGATCCACAGGCGTAAGAAGGTAAAGTGATCATACACCCAAAAATAAAAACACATCAAAATAATTACTATGATGAAAGACTAGACGACTAAAACATTATAAAAGATAGCAATTAATCAGAACTCACCTGAAGAAAGGGAAGGAAGCCCACGATAGTAGCAACACCACTCCCTCTACGATACAGCTGCTCATTGAGATGTGTCAACACCTCCGCACCCCAGGCGTAAGTGGGCACCCGATCCAAGTCCCCGAGGAGTGTCAGGAATAAACCCTTCATGCAGCCTCGGGTTGAAGATGATAATAACACAACACCGAGAAAATGCATCAAAAATGCCTGGAGCGCTCAATCCGCTGCCACTCCCAGTTTCACCACAGGCTCTCGAGGCGCCATCGTCGCGCAGCGTGCCTGGAATACCACTCTCTTGTCTGAATGATGTCTCAGAGGAATGAATCTGCAGGCGAAAGTGTCAAAAAACCATGTGACTCGAACCACCCCTAGTCCGAATCCGCTAGACTGATACACGACCTCGAGTGTCTCCTCACATACCGCCAAATAATCCCCCTCCAACTGCCCCGTCACTGGCTCCCCCTCGAATCTGAGCCCAGTGATGCAGAACTAGTCCTCTAGGGTTGGCAGTAACATCCCTACTAGGAAGAGCAATGCCTGCTGCTCCTCCCTCCACGGCTTTAAAATGGCCCTGATCAAGCCCCGATCGACCAGGAAGGGCTCAAGCTCCAGGATCGGCCCGAAGCTGAAAGACATCAGCTGAGCCTGCTGAAACTCAGGAGGGCATGGTACCATCCGTGGGACTCTGACCACGCAGTGCTGATGGCCAACAAGGGAGGCTCCTGGGGAGCGACGAAATGGAAAAGAATGACGTAAGACTATAACCTACGACCACGAGAAGACTAATAACAACTAGGGTAGGTAGACCTAATACTAATAAAAATAATAACAATCAACGGAATAGCATAATAATGATCACCAAAAATAATAATAATAATAATAATAATATGACAATCTGTAATAAAGCACACAAAATATGGTAAAGGTAACGCAAGACAGTAACTAAACGTGACCTAGAGCTAGATATTGGCATGATGCAGGAAGGCACACACACATCAAGAATAAATGTAGGTTTGACATAAAGTGAAAGGGTTTCCAAATCCTAGGAATCTATGTTATAACCTAAATGCCTACGAAATAAAAAGAGGAAACTCTTGTTCAGGGGTACCTACCTGATCCCTCGCAAAGAACTCCTCCAATGGAATGTGCATCGGAGGTGAAACCCGATGCTAAGCAGCGTCGTCCTCGTTACCCTCATCGCCCTTTGGAGCATCTTCCCCGACAACTATCTCAACATCGCCCTCCACTACGGCATCAGCACCGGTACAAACCTCAGGAGTCTCACCTCTCTCCTCCACCATCGGCTCCAACTCCAGAGCAATCAAGAAGAGTCAGTCACTACCCTCATACTCCATCTCAGAAGGAAGAGCTCGGAAAACTAAAAAGAATGTGAGAAACGGCGCTCGAAACGGATGAGCGAATCTCAAGATATCGCAGAAATACGAACATCCAAGCACAAGGAAGCTAAGGAAACAAAGAATAAGAGAAGAAACCAGAAAGTGTAGGCTAAGTGAAGACTTTCTGGGTTATATAGAGCTCAAGCTAATTGTGCTCCATGCCCTAGGCGAGCAATTAAATCACTCGCCCAGAGGCTCACACGCGCCCTCTAGGGCTCGCAATTAAATCTCTACCCGCCCAAAAGGCGCGATGGACCAATCACGCATGCCAACTAGCATGCGTAATTCAATCCCGCACCATCCACCATGCGTGCAATTCCAAAGGTCACCCACTGATAGCAGCTTGTTTATATCATCTAATTAAGTCTTACCCTATTGCAAGTGCACAATGGAAATTATAGTACTAACAAAGGATCGTTCCCACAGAGACAGGTTATATTATATTAATTCAATTTTCTGAAAACTTATACTTATCTTTTAAGATCCTAATCTACTGGAGAAATATGAATAAAGAATTTATTTATTAATCTAAGTTGTAAAAAATAAATCATAATCTTCAAACTTTAGATTATGGTCGTCAATCACAATCTTCTGCTATAAGATATTTATAAAATTAAACAGTACCTTACACTATATCTCAAGTTTCCTAGCATTGGTCGTCAATCAATGCTAAAATCCTATCAATAGAGATTTAATCTAATCAACAATCGTCAATCAAATTCTAGAAAACTGAAGATGGAAAAGTAAAAACCATTACACTAATCTGCAAACGTCAATCTGAGTCATCAATTCAAATTAAAATCTGAAGATGTTTACAAAGTAAAAAATCTAAACTATACAGTAAAATTAAATCTAAACTAGAAAGAAAAATAAAATATATCTTTCACCCCTCAGCCGTAGGCGTCAATTGCTTCTAAGAAACTACAGATATCTACTCTAATCTTCAGCTTCCAATAGCAGTCGTCAATTTCTATTGAGAAACCTTGGATATCTAATCTACAAAGCAATAAAAATCTACTCTAATTTTAATCAAAAGAAAACCCAACCTTAGTCATCAATTGATGCTGAGAATTTCTTCGATGGTTTATTCCTACACCAAGCCCTCTTATTTGTAGATCATAAGGGGTCGGTTTACAAAACTTCTAATTCTAATAAAAGAAATAAAACTATCCTAATATAACTCTACTTCTAATCTTATAATTTCTTGCTTCAGATAATTAATGTACTTCTGGATTTCTTTCTTTTATTTTAGCAGCAGAGTCCTCTTAAGATTCTTCTTCATCAATCTCTCAGATCCGTGATCAACCAAACTTCTAATTCAAGAGTTCTTCTAATTCTGTTCATGGCGGTAGAGATTCTCACGTGATCAGTAATAATAGTAGCAGCAGGAAAGTTTCTATTAATACAATCGTAAATCACGATTATCTCTTTTCTTCTCTTTCTTAGAAAATCGTAAATCACAATTTTCTGTCTTTCATAGCTTTCTCATTGGACGATTCTCTCAATTACGATTCATCGCTTTTCTTCTATACTCTTTCTCTGAAGAATTGTAAATTACAATTTTCTCTTTTCTCTTTATTTTGCATCGTTCTGCAAAATCATAAAACATGATCTTTCCTTCTTCAGTAGGTGGTGAATTGTCTTTTACGCTTTATCATCTTTTTATTACTCTTTTGGGTTCATTTTGACAAATATTATCATTTCGGTCATCTTTTGCTGATTTTCCTTAATATTTGCACATCATTAACTCATTAGTAGTAAAATAAGTCCTAGCATCCTAAGTTAAGGGTGATAAATTGGTATATTATGTGAATGATCACACCCTCAAACTTACATTTTGCTAGTCCCTAGCAAACAAGGAAATATAAACTAAGAACGTAAATTAAATGCCACTTTCGTAGGGAGCACAATTGCATTTAGCAGATGCAACAAACCTTTAAACCCCTAGGTGATCCCTAGTGGAGGAGTTGTAGTCTCGTAAAGGTTTTCAGTGAAGTTACCTACAAACTTTAAATATCTTTGGATTTTTCAAAATATATTTGTCAAAAATTAAAAATTAAAATTCTAAACTAATTTTGTATACTAACTAAATTAATTAAGTTAACTAAGCTACCTAAATGGTCAAATTATCAAATTGGTCAATACATAGTTTGTTACGATTTTCTAAAATTTCCAATCTTTTATCCTTACTTTCCATTATAACAGTTATCTTCAATTAGAATTCTAACAATTTCAATTCATAATAAGCATACAGTATATATGCATTAGTGAACAGTTTATTCTTCATAAATTTTTCTAAACTACAGATTTAGAAAAATATTTTCATTCAAAAACTCACTATTGATATACTCTCAAAAGGATATTGAAACTTTTGGGTTCTCTTAGTATATTTTTCAAAAAAAATCAGTCAAAGATACTCGTAAAAATTTATGAATCTCATAGAAAAGATAATCTATTCAATTCCTATGATTCTCTGTATAATTCATAGTATCTAATATTCATATCTCTACTAGGCTTATACTTTTGCAAATCGTAAATCAAAAAGGTCTTTCCTTCAGCTTGTAATGGGGTTTTGAGGGTATCAAAGAAAGGTAGAAGGATTCAAAATTTTCTGAGAATTTAGCTCTTCTTTTTCCTATCTTTTCTTCTTTTTCTATTCTACTAAGTATCCAAGAATTGGATAACTTCTTCTCATTTACTTTTTCTTCTTTTTTTTATGTCCCAGTTCTTCAGTTATAAAATCGTATTTTACAATTTCCTCTTCTTTTTGAAGGTTTTTTTTTTTTTTCAAAAATCATCTTTTTGCGATTTTTCTTTCCTTTCCCACGTTCTTTTATTTTCTTCTTCTGCACCTCTTTTCTAACATTCCCTTTATCTGTTAAATCATACTCTTTTCACTCCCTCTTCTTCCCTCCTTTTTACATTCTAAACTCTCAAAAAATTTAAGGTTAAAGATAGAAAGCTTTGGATAGTATATATGGTTAAAGGTTTATCAGACTTTGGTATAAAGAAATTTAATTTAGGCTTCTAATATGGGTTCAAAGGATAAAATATTTTCTGAGATTTTAACTTTTTGGCTCTGATTTAAACAAAAGATGGCCTTTAATCATCTTTACGATTTACTAGCATAGATGCCTTATTGCTTTGATATTTCTAATAGATAGTTCTAGACAAAAAATCAGTTCATCATATTTATAGAATAATTCGATTCTAAATTCAGCAATATGAGATTTTATAACAATGTAGAAGTTCAAAGAAATTTTATGTTGAATTGAAACAGTCTCTCTCTAAATAAAAGAGGAAATATGGTTCAAAATCTCACTGATTTATAATTTTGAAACTATAGTCTAAATTTTGCAGTTTAGATCAATCTATTGTTTCAAACATCTATTATAATACAGTGTTCAATGAGCTAAGCATGAATTGTAACTGTTCTAAATTCTAATTATTAAACTTCCACTATAATGAATCGTAAGTTTTCAAAATTTGCAATTTTTTCTATCATAGCTCCTATGTACTGATCAACTTAAAAAAACGTTGACTTTTTTTTTTTTTTTTTTTTACAGAAATAAACTAACTAAACCTATTGATATTCTAATTATAAAACTACTATTATACATAAAAATAGTGTATCCCCCCAAACTTAAATCGGACAATGCCCTCATTGGAACAAAAATAGGGGACACTTAAAATTATTTCCTAAAAATTATTGATATAACTGGTCGTTACCAAATGTAAAAAAATATTGTAAGGAATGTTCCCCCAAACTTCAAGGGAAATACATCTGATTACTTTCCAAAGATATCAATAACAAAAATAAAAGAAAAGTTAGTAACACTCACACTGTTAGTAGAAAAAAAAATGCAAGGTAGTAAATTAGGCAAAAGAAAATTTCATATATTAATTCAATATTTACAATGAGCATAAGAAAATAAAAACTAAAGAACTAATATATAAAAAAAAAAAAAACTAATTACAGAAAAGATATAAACCTAAGAAAAATCTAGAGAGATCATACCTGTGAGGTTCAGAATGTAGTAAATCCATACGATCACTCGAGAACATAATATTGTACAGCAAGAAGTATCTTACGATCGATCATGCTTTACCACGATTTAAATTGTAACATACTTGCTGGGAAAAAAATTTCTAACTAAAGCAAAATAAAATAGTTAGTTTACATATTTTACAGGATTTTGCTATGGATGAGTGGTAGCTCGACGGTGCCCATGAGTATATCTGTCATACTCAGGGTTTGCCGGTGATATAATGATCACTGGCCCTTCTTCGTCTGGAAAGAGAAATTTCAGGTTTCCATGTCCTCGTTTGAGAATTAAGAGGGGAGACATGAATAAAATATGTGCTCTCCTCGAATTTTTTTGGGTTTTTATAAAACGGTGATGGTGCGCTGAAAGCATTAGAAAAGGTAACCTCGGTGTATATGGTACTTCGGTCACAATATTCGGCACACTATCTTTATCATCTTTTTGGGGTCTATTTTCAATTTTTATTGCTTTTAGTTTTTCTGATGGGGAAACATCCTCTTTAATTTCAGGCTCACTATTCTTGGTCTCGGGGACAACTACTAACGTAGGCATCTCCACCTTGTTGTCAACAATCTTACCACTTCTTAAAGGCTGAACAACTTGAAGCTGTTTTGCCCGAATGAATGTATCTCTCACAAAAACTTGTCCTCCCGGGTTACTCACTGGTCGTAACTACAACTGGTTGCTCTCTCGTTCCACCAAATGCGTAGCTAGCTGACCAATTTGGGCTTCCAGCTTCATAATGGATTGTGTGTGTGAATGTAAAACTTGAGAGATTTGAGCGAGCTGGAATAAATTCTTGGAATGCTGATGCCACTATTATTGTAAATTTTTAAGGATTTCAATAATTGTATCATCAAATTCGCTGCTCTGAGGACTGAATTGTTGCTGCTCATATGGCTGATATGGCCTCATGGGTGACAGGTATATCTGTTGGAAGTTTTGGTCCGGGAGATATATGGGATGAACAACAGATGGTCCATGTTATTGGCCACTAGTGGCGCCATAATTAAAACGAGGATGACTTTCCCCCTGCGGGTTATACGTGTTACCATAGTCAATCCGCTAGAACGCATACGCCCATTCCCAGTCTATCATCTTCAGGTATAGTGGGGCGACAGGATAATTAAAGACTCAAAATATTTATAGATTTGGAACGAGTATGGTGCATAAACTAAAAAGAATATAATAATAATAATTTACTTTTTTTGTTAGCTAAAAATCTTCATTATTAAAAAAATTTCAAGAATACAAAATTCCAATAACATGCCAAAATAAAAATATGTAATAAAAAAAGTATTCTAAAAAAAGGACCAAATCAGGTTCAAAATCACCTCCTAAACACTAAAGGAAATATTACTAAAAAAGGAAAAAAAATAACTAAAAAAGGAGATTTGGAAGGGTAATCAGTAGATTTTGGGCTTGCGAAAAATTCTACCAAAGGTAGCTAAAATGTGTGCGTTACAAAGAGCTTTCCAAATTGGGGTCATTTGCGCGATTCCGACACCCGCAGCCAAAGTTATGGCCAAAATACTGACACATGCCCAAAATTGTCCCAATTAGGAAAAGATCATGATTTCCTACCAAAAAAATTTTATTTTATGTTTTTGTTTTGTTTTATTTATATTTTAGAAAATAGAGAGAAGAAAAATCTGAGCCACTAGCTTCAATTGTCAGAAGAAGTGTCGAAACTTTGATTCGCTACTCCGAATAAATCTGCAAAAGATTAAGAAACGATCAAAGAAAATGAAAATATAAATAAATATGAAAAGAGAAAGATAAATACTTATTTTCTTAAATTAAATTAAAATATAAATGATGTCCCCAGCAACAGCGCCAAAAACTTGATAGCGGCTTGTTTATGTCATCTAATTAAGTATTAACCTTTGCAAGTGCACAATAGAAATTATAGTACTAGCAAAGGATCGTTCCCACAGAGGCAGATTATATTATATTAATTCAATTTTCTGAAAATTTATACTTATCTTTTAAGATCCTAATCTACTGGAGAAATATTAATAAAGAATTTGTTTATTAATCTAAGTTGCAAAAAATAAATCCTAATCTTCAAATTTTAGATTATGGTCGTCAATCACATTCTTCTGCTATCAGATATTTATAAAATTAAACAGTACCTTACACTATATCTCAAGTTTCCTAGCATTGGTCATCAATTAACACTAAAATTCTATCAATACAGATTTAATCTAATCAGCAATCTCCTAAAACTTAGGCGTCAATCAAATTCTAGAAAACTGAAGATGGAAAAGTAAAAACCATTACACTAATTTGCAAACTTCAATCTGAGTCGTCAATTTAAATTAAAATCTGAAGATGTTTACAAAGCAGGAAATCTAAACTATACAGCAAAATTAAATCTAAACTAGAAAGCAAAATAAAATATATCTTTCACCCCTCAGCCAGAGGCATCAATTGCTTCTGAGAAACTATAGATGTCTACTCTAATCTTCAGTTTCCAATAGCAGTCATCAATTTCTCTTAAGAAACCATGGATATCTAATCTACAAAGCAATAAAAATCTACTCTAATTTTTATCAAAAGAAAACCCAACCTTAGTTGTCAATTGATGCTGAGAATTTCTTCGACGATTTATTCCTACACCAAGCCCTCTCATTTATAGATCATAAGGGGTCGGTTTATAAAACTTCCAATTCTAAAAAGAAATAAAACTATCCTAATATAACTCTACTTCTAATCTTATAATTCCTTGCTTCGGATAATTAATGTACTTCTGAATTTCTTTCTTGTATTTCAGCAGCAGAGTCCTCTTAAGATTCTTCTTCATCAATCTCCCAGATCCATGATCAGCCAAACTTCTAATTCAAGAGTTCTTCTAATTATGTTCATGGAGGTAGAGATTCTCACGTGATCAACAACAATAGTAGCAGCAGGAAAGCTTCTATTAATACAATCGTAAATCACGATTATCTCTTTTCTTCTTTTTCTTGGAAAATTGTAAATCACACTTTTCTATCTTTCATAGCTTTCTCATTAGACAATTCTCTGAATCACGATTCATCGCTTTTCTTCTATACTCTTTCTCTGAAGAATCGTAAATTACAATTTTCTCTTTTCTCTTTACTTTGCATTGTTCTATAAAATTGTAAAACACAATCTTTCCTTCTTCAGTAGGCGGTGAATTGTCTTTTATGCTTAATCGTCTTTTTATTGCTCTTTTGGGTTCATTTTGACAAATATTATCATTTCGGTCCTCTTTTGTTGATTTTCCTTAATATCTACACATCATTAACTCATTTATAGCAAATTAAGTCCTAGCATCCCTAAGTTAAGAGTAATAAGTTGGTATATTATGTGATTGATCACCTGCATAGTGACCGGGTGACGCTCCAATCACACGCTATGTTCAGAGCGCGTAAGTGGATTACACGTGAATGCATTGACGCGTAATCACCCCCTGACTCTTCAATCAAGTGCTCCTAAACAGGCACGTAATTTAATTACAAGCCTTGTCCCCTGCACGAAATTCCCTAGACCTAACCCAAAAAATATATATACGTGCCAAGCTATAGCAGTCTGAAACGGAGCCACAGGCTGAGGCACTCATACCGAATAGTGCATGCAGCACAGAATGCACACATGCACTCTAACTTAGGCATACATGCCCTAAAAAATCAAAACTCTCGCCTATACACACTCCAAAATAGACACTGAAACTCATAAACGCTCAATCAAATCAGAGCCCGTCAAAATCAACTCAACGTAATGCCAACACAAACCAAACCAAAACTTCGCCCAGGACCAAATCGGGATTAACTAAACCACACCCAAGACTAAACTAAAAATCAAACAAGAATTTAGGAAATTCAAAATAAGGCCATAAAAAAAATAATAATAAACAAACTCATTTCTTATAAATGTGAAATTAATTACAAATTACACTGAGGGCATACCCCCTTAATACATCATTCGAAATGAAAAATGAATTTGAATTTAGGACAAACACCCAAAGACACCCAAGTCTGCAAACACTTAGGGGAGGGAGCCCCAAATAAAAATACATAAACGGGGAAAGACGATGGAGAAGCCTGGAGAAGAAGCACACGCTGAACGAATTCTAATAAAAATCTCATCTTCGCCTCCTTTTCCCCCTGAGATGTCGCTTATGATGAAATCTCCCAATTTATACGATAAAACGTTTGCATACCAGTGCCCCGAGTTGGTAGAGAAGAAAGAGTGACTCACAAAAAGCGACCTAGGATCTGCGGGATACACCTATGGAAGGCCGTTCTAGGAAACTCCCAAGGGAACACCGACCAAAGGACAATCCACAGAGCCTACCAAGGAGCAACTGGCGCCGATCACGTGAACTCTGACACAGCTCTTTCCTTTGGTTTCCTTTCAGTCACCTTTAACTCTTCCATCTCTTCCCCCAATAGGGTGGCACTTCGGGTCAGATTAACATCATCGACCCTAGCACCACCCCATATCCCAACAACCTCGATACCACAACAAGTAGATCACCATAGCAAATCCCTTTAGAATGTAACACCCAAAAAATAAAGTAAAAGGGAAGAAAATACATGAATTAAAACAAAACTTCAAGACTAAATTACAAATAAAATATAATGCAAAATAAAGCCCAAACCCCTAAATGCCTATTTATAGGCAAAGCCCCCTTCACCACAATGTGACAAGTGTTCCACTTTAGAGCACCCTCCATCTAATTAGATCCAAACCAGACACATGCCCCCTAGAAGAACAACAATCCATGGCAAACTCAGATAAACTAATAAACACAAACCACTTACCCTTCAAGAAACACAAATCCATCACAAGTTAGATAAACCAATAGGATTAAGACATCTAACACCCATCTAAACTCTAGAATTCAAACTCACACATTTCTAACAAGTGTCCCTTCAAACCAAACATAAGACCAAAATAAACAAAACTCATACCTTAAACAAAACAAATGCCTAAAAATTCTCTTAAAATCCCATTAAAAATAATAGAATATAATCCTAATGCATCTGGACCACAAAATCAAGTAAAATTCAACAAAACCCAAATAAAATCAGACAAATCAAATAAAATTCCCCAAAATTCAAATAAAATCAAACAAAAATCCCAAAAAAAAATCAAATAAAATCATAAGAAATATTAAACACAGAAGGGACATACTGCCCCCTCCCATAGTCCCATCGCAGCCAAGTCTTCCCCTGACGACCTACCATGAATTAACGTCCCACCGCAACCAAAATCATTCCCCATAGTCTCATCGTGTACTCACAAGTATACGTGACCACTCCCCAACATCCGCTGCACAAAATAAGCCGACAAAATAAAATCATCACTCACAGCCCCATCGCTAAATACAAAGTCCCACTGCAACACAAGGCAAAAATTAACGAAGATGAAGTAGCCAATCAAGCCACTCGTCCCATCATGATCCAAATCACTCTCCCTTGTTCGATCGCGTGACCTTACTCGCCAACCAGAGAGAGAGCCGCTAGTACCTCATCATACACCCCTCATGTCCCATCGCGACGTTAAAATCCCGCCACATCTCCAAGGCCAAAGGGCAAGTCCCGTCACAATGCAACTACAACCCGATCTTGCCATACAACCTAGACCTGCCAAAGAAAGACACCATCATTATCCTATCACATCACAAAATAGCTAAGGAGTCATCAGACCGACACTCCATCTTACACTCATAAACACGTCCCGTCGTGATGCAGCTACCACCTGATCTCGTCATATAACCTAAAATCTACCGAAGAAAGAAATGAACATAGCTTGCCCATCGCATAACCACCAATGTACATCGCAAAGAGCCGAACCTCCCTCCAAACATCTTGCCCCGACAATCATCACATCACATCACGACGACTCCCGAATGCCCCATCACGCAACAGTCACCAGACTCTACCACAACAGAAGCATGCACTCGCTGACAATAGGAGAGAGAAATTTCTTCGATGCCTCATCACACACCCTGACTATCAAGTCCCATCGCGAACATCTCATCAAGCGATCCGGACGCCCCATCACACTGGCGACCATCAGGCCCCGCTACCACAGAAATGGAGAAGGAGAAGAAACTCTCTAATGTCCCATCTCGACACCACCACAACAACCGACCATGTCCCATCGCAAGCAAAAGCCTCTCTTCGGCAACAAGTCAGGTAAGTAAGCACCCTTTTCTACTCGATATTCTCTATAAAATATAATTAGCTAATATTAAGTCAAATATTTTCAAAACCCGTCTCTCAACTCGCAAATCACTGTAGTCCTCCCATAAGAGACAATCATCAGTATTCCCAAGGAAGGTTAGATGAAGTATCCAACATACTAAGTGTCTCCTTGACAACTACATAAACAGTCGGGTCCATAAATCTCACTCCGGTGGATCTGCTCAGCGACATCTCGGAAGCCACATTTATTGTCGTTTTACAATCGAATTGATCTTAAGTTAAATCCCCAAATTGTTAAAAAATAATAATAATAACAATAAATAGACCCTCTATCTATTTCAAAATTCTATCTCTCATCACCCCATTATGTTTTCTCCCCTAGAAAACTGAATACTAAGCATACTCCAAGATTGAGAAATCACAAATGTCCACTGGAAAGGGATGCCTAACGCATCATTGGTGTGAGCAATGATGTACCTGGTCTGACATGACTTGCGAAAGCTTTCACTATTACATGATATTACATCTTATATCTAGTCACTTGACCTTATCTCTGAACATTCGTATGACGCCCCTCGGTACCTCGATTGTGTCAAATATCCCTCTGTTTGATTATCACTCGCAGCGAGTCGCGACATACGACGGGATGCCCCTTGCACCCACGAATTAGGATATGACAATTTCCCCCCGTCTGACTTACAGCAGGTCGCGACATGCGATGGGATGCAACTTGCACCCGCAGTAGTCGACATATCATGATTTGTTGGTGCAAGGGGCACCCCTTCGCATGTCGCGACTCGCTACATGCGACGGGATGCCCCTTGCACCCACAGATTAGGATATGACAATTTCCTCCCGCCTGACTGCCAATTACAGTAGGTCATGACATGCGACGGGATGCAACTTACACCCGCAGTTGTGGATATGCCTCTCGACAGCTACCACTGGGTCCCCGAATGCTCCTCCTTAGCTTGTACTGATAGATAAGAAAGCCAAGTATTTCATGTCAGCATCCCTAGTTCACACTTGTGATTTCTAAAAAGAAACGACAAGCCACCTCAGAAGAGTGGTATCTACTTCTTCGAAGCATCCTTACTCCACAAAGACGCACCGAAGAGGGGCATTTGTAGATGTTAGGGTATTTTATGTGCTTGCTGCTAACTTTATTGAAAACAGTGATAAGAATGTGTTAGTGTAAACAAATCAAAGGTGGATTGAAAAATACAAAGTAGCAAGCCTAAAAACACACAGTCCTGCAAGATACAAGGCCTGTTGTAGCAAGTTTTAATAAGTAAAAGTTTGTCCCACAAGGGAAGTTGATCTAAAGCTCCTAGGGAGCTATCTTTAGTAGGCCCTCCAGATCTGGCTACAGATCTGGCAATCCTAAATGGAAGGGGATTTAAGGTCACTATTGTCTAAATCCTAAGGTAACCTAATGCCTAAACTACAGAAATGGTTGAGAAGAATGATGGAGTGTGAGAAAATAAATATAAAAGGGTGAGAAGTAAGCTATTAGGTATAGATCTAATGGGTTCTATAACTCAGACTCAGATCTGCTGCTATAGAAATCATATCCAATGGCTACATTATCACCAAAGAGGAGAAAGGATCCAACTCACCCTTGTGCCATGATCCAATCCCTTATGGCTATAACCTGTCCACTTGAATGGTCACAGACATCCAATAGGGGAACCACAGTCCAGAGATGGGTCAGAACAGGTTTATCATTATAGACACTACTTCTTCCAGGCTACCAGCTCAAGAATTCATAGGAACCTCAAGCTCTAAAGTTCTGTGTGTGGGGCTAGGCCTGCAATGTGCACTAGCCTGGACACACAGAAGTAGCAAGAGTTTGAGTACTAGCTTTTAAGCCTAGCTGTTCACTACTTTAAAAAGACAGCAGTGATCCAGTCACAAGCCTACAATATCTATAGCCAGATCAGATCTGCCATCTGATGGTGGGTTTATACAAATACAGGGGAGTCTGTCTCTGCACAATCTCTCACAAGGCTACAAGTACAAGTGCAGAGAAGAAGAATTTGTCTTAGATCTATGGATTGGCCTCACCCTAGGGCTATAACCTATCCACTTGAATGGTTACAGACTATTCACAGAGGCTATCCTCCTCACAGATGTCTAAGACAAAACAAGAAGATTGCTGCCACCACCATGTTCACAAGGCTACCAGCTCAAGCTCCCATGGGGATTTAGATTTAGTGTATCCTATGGTGGGGCATAGGCCTACAATGTGCCTAACCTGGACACACAGGTCACTTAGATCTACATAAAACCTTAAAAATAATCCTCCATTGCTTACAATACAACTTAGCAATGGAGAATCTCAAGGCAGCAGCCCTGTACAGAATAACTCACAAAACACCAATCCCATACATGCATAAATCCTATTATAAAACTCCATTAAAACTATTCCAAATAGACATACAAAGGCATAGCCAGCAAGTGCTGGACTAAGGAGAGAAGAAAAAGGGAAAAAGAAGCTGCCTAAACCCTAACCTTAGCCTGCTACAATTCTACAGTTGGTTCAAGGAGTACCGAAGTCAAAAGTCTCCAAACCTAAACTCGGCTTAGGTTTATATAGCAGTCAGCTGTGGTAGCATTAAGGTTAAGAAAACCCTAATTTTATTGATGTAATCATGGCCCATTTTTATCCCTTGGATGCCTCGAGGCGTGTGCACAGAGATTGGAGCATTAGAGTGCGTGCCCTAGTTTTGAAAGTTCCCAGATTGCCCATGCAGAAGGGGAAAGAAGTTAAGATTCCAAGCCTTGCTAGGTAGCAAGGCTTTCCAGGTCTTGGCGCATGATAGAGTTGGCATCGCGAGATTGAATTTACTTGAAGCACTTACAGTAGCGGGATTGATAATTTGGTCATCGCAGGATTGCTCTGGTTGTGGCGAGATTGCTCTTTCCTTTTGAATGGCGTGGGAATTGCCGTGCGATTCGTTCCTTGGTGAATCTCGCAGAGATCCTCGCGAAGAAGTAATGTGCATAGGCCTATGGATCGCACAAGCAGTTCCCTAAAGGTCAGTATCCCGCGGCCATTGCGCGACAGCTACGCGCAGGAATGCCTGGAGCTCTCTCTCCTAAGTGAATCACGCGAAGATTAAGGGCTCCTCTTTTGAGCTGCGCGAGACTGTGCGAGTGCTTCGCGAGCACTTATGACTGAGCCTCGCGAGAGCCTCACGAAGTCTGCTTTTCAATCCCTTCTATCATCAAACCGCGTGAGAACGGCGCGAGCAGTTGGTGTGCTGCCTTTAGAAGCCCGCGACAACTGCGCGAAGCATTCTCTCTGGTTCACTTGAACCCTGCGACATATGTGCGATGCATTCTTCTTGACTTGTTGCTGCTGTGTTGTACCTATGCTGCAGCTAGCTCTCTGTCTGGGTCTAACTTCCTTTCTCCTGAGACACTTCTGAGGCAAAAGTAAGCTTCTTGGCATGGTTAGGGCCTTATCTACAGCTGTTGCTTATTACCTACAGGATAGACTTAAAACACATTTATTAAATGATTAAGGGTCTAACAGAGATTAAGTTAACTGGTGAAAAGTGGTACTTTTCAGGTCTTAACAGTAGACACCCCAATTTTTCCCTCTCAGGGTATACAAACCTATTAGGTCAACCTTTGACCCTATCCACTTTCTCGAGAAAAGGATTGACCTTCTCTGAAGACTTTAAAATCCTAAATACGGGGACCATATACTGAAATAATAGTATGTGGTCAAAGCACAGGTTGAAATAATAGCTCTATGGCTCGGACCCAACTCAACCCAGGAATGTCCCGAATTATGCGCCCTACCCAGCGCGCATAATTAAATTGCACGCCCCATAGCCGGCATGCAATTGGTCTGTATAGGGCCAGGCTCCTTCCTTCCATGGACTGACCTAAGACCCGATTATGTGCTCTGGCCAATGCACGTAATCGATTGAGCATCCCACCACCCGCACGCAATTGATTCCTAGTTGGACCTGGTCTCTAATTCCCATGACCGCCTAAATTCTCCTATTAAGCACCTGTAAAATGGTGTTTAATTGGATTACGTGACAGGTCGCGTAATTAGTTCCAATTAGATTGGAACTAGGATACCCGACTGAGTCAGTCAACCGGTCATTCACTGAGTCGGTCACCAACTCAGAGGGATTAAGCGCCTAGGACAAGGCACGTAATCCAATTAAGCGCACCGGACAGGGTGCGTAATTGGATTTCATCGATTAATTACGCACATCCCAAAGGGCACGTAATTACCCAAATACCTATAAATAGACCCCCCCCCCCTACCTCGCCCAAAAAAACACATCACAACACATCATCAATTTGCATTCATGCCACGAGTTCCTATCTTTCAAGCTTAGGATTTCGAGACCTTCTTCTACGGCGCTCAGCTTCAGGTGATCACTTTTAGTTTCTAATTTCTAGCTTCTAGTTCTTAGTTCTAGCTTCTAGCTTCTAGTTTTTAATTCTAGTTTTTAATTCTTAGTTTCTAGTTCTAAATCTTAAATTTTAATTCGTAGTTCTTATTTTCTAGTGTTTAGATTCTAGTTCTTAATTTCGGACTTCTAACTCTTAGTTCTTAGTTTCTGGTTCTAGTTCTCAGTCACTAGAACCAGTACTTAGCTATTAGTTATTAATCTCTAGTTTTTTATCCTAAATTCTAAATGCTAATTCTTGTTTTTAGGTTCTAGTTCTTAATACCTAGTTCTAGTTCCTAAATTTTTCATAGTTCATAATTCTCAGTTCTAATTTTAATTTTCTTAATTTTGATCTTCAAAATCTTCACTTTTCAATTCCAATTCAGCTTTTAGTCTACAATATTTATAAAACAATCCTTAGCCACCCGATTTGCTCAAAGGGAGCTTACAGATGGTACCCGAGAATGGGGTTGATCCTCCTTAGCATAGCGGGTCAAAACTGTGACAGCCCGAATTTTGACACCCCGAAACCCGTGCCATCAGCACGACCTTCTAGGTTGTGCCCCTAAATTCTATATGAAACAATGGTATAACAAGCAGCATCTACTCAAAATAAGACAATTAACTATACTATGCGAAAACATGTCTACTCATCTAAAGCATAAGCTCAAAAGACAGTTCTCCTTCCATGCCAATGCATGAACAGAAGAACCAACCCAAACCATCAGTGATAAACAAATCACCCCAGATGGTTCACCAAAAAGAATATATCATTTAATTATATTAAAAAAAATAAGGCTTGGCATACCAAGCAGTACATTAAACTGTCAAAAATCTCTCTCAAGGTACGCAGGGGTCTCCCTAGAAGAAGTCCTCAGGAGGGGCCTCTAATTCTTCCTCGGGCACGTAATCCGAATCCCCCGGATCAACGTCTCCCGAAGCCTCAGCGGCCGCTAGCAATGGACTTGTGATGTATAGTCTAAAGAGTAAGCTACAACCCAGCTCAATAAGGAAACAAGAAGTGAACATATAAGTTAAGCTCTCACATATATTCTAACAAAATTTAAAAGCATGGTAAAATATTTTTAAACAACTGAAATGATGTATTAAATGCAATTGTTACTTTACTTGTGTTTGTTCATTCTCAACTTACTATTATTGTACACTGATTCGGCCTAATCACTTAAATCTTAACTAAATAATCCCCGAGTAATATAGCATCGAGCCCTAATGGAATTCCCACCATCGTCATCTAAATAGACACTTGTCATATCTGTTTCTTATTTTAATACTACCCAGGTCCCTTTCTCATAGGCGACGGGGTTCTGATCTCATACTCACATCCCTGGGATGTCAAACTGGTGTACGGATTGGCCACCGTACCGGTCACGGATATTCTGTCGAGTCAGTCATGGGTATCCTGCCATGTCGGTGGGGTATTCTATTTAAACCTTAAATAATAAAAATATCATGTGTGCTACACATAGTTATTCACTGTGTGATCGTGCTAATTTTCGTATATTAGGCCTTATCAACTTTTCTTTTACTTCACCGATAGATTTCATCTGCATCCCTAGGATGCCATTGGCTCACGCATCACTTAGATGCACATTATCACGTCCCCTGGGGACCTTATGAGTTCATTTAGCATTCACACGCATGCACACTCTTAGAAATCACATTGTTGATGCATAAATATTCATTTGAATCACTCTACATACATGCTTTTGAAATTTAAAGTACATGTTCAAGGTGTTCCCTACCTCACAGCAATTCCATTTATCCAAAATGCATCATTATCTCTTAGGGGATCCAACACAACAATTACACACCAAACCTATATTGCATGTGTCAAAACACTCTTAGAAAATCCTATAAGAATCTTGAGGATCATAGCTCCTAAGAGCAGCAAAAATAAATATAAAAATCTATGTAGTGCCTCGCGCAAGCAAACACTATTTATCGCGCAAGCGAGCACTGATCATTGCGCGAGCGAATACTATTCATCGCTCGAGCGATGATAATCAAGGTATCATCCCTCGCTCGACCGATTATAAACGAGGTATCTGAAGGTCACGCGAGCCTTTGCTCAAGCAAGCCTCCCTTTACAAAATTTCCTCGCTCGAGTGAGCACAGAGCATGTTTTGGTTATATAATATATAATTTCCCTCGCTCGAGCGATTATAAACGAGGCACTTGACCTCGCTCGAATGATAACAATCGAGGTACCTGAAGGTCATGCAAGCCCTCGCTCGCGCGAGCTTTCCCTTCACAAAGGGTCTCGCTCGAGAGAGTCTAGAACACATTTTATCTATATAATTTGTCCTTCCTCACGCGAGTGAGCTGTTTTAACCGCTCGCGCGAGGAGCGATCACAGTTATTGCTCGATCTTTTCGAGAACTCATCTCCTACCTCATTTAATACCCTATTAAAAGCCAATATAATTTAACCAAATAATTAATACTCTATTTAAAGCACATATAAACCTTAAAACATACCTCAAGTCATTAGATCTCATCTAGATTTGATCCAAGATCAACTCAAATGAAGAGGGTTTCAAAAGTCCCTCTTCCAACCCCTTTCTAGATTATCTACCAGCTCAAACCAAAAGATCCTTTTAAATTTCTTCACCACACCCTTCTCATCCTATGTATTTAAGATCTATAAGATAGATCTTGTCTCTTAATCTCAAGAAAATTCCTACCTCTAATCTTCTTTTACAAAACCCTCTCTTCTTTCTCCCTGTTTCACTCTCTCTATCTAAGCTCAAATAGGTCACATATGGGAGACTCCTCCCACTTTTCTCTTATCTAGTGAAAACTAGTGTGTTTCACAAACACACTTATGTTAAATGTTTCACCTTCATATAGTTCGCGTATAAGACACCTACACCTGGTAGTGTATAAAGTAGGTGTGGTTCACTTGTTCACCACATACACTCACACATCGTGTAAGTCACACGTGACCTACACATGTCACGAAAATCTAGGTTATTACATACACCCTAACTTATAAAATTTTCATCCTCGAAAATTGATAAAAATATACCTCACCAAACTACACACGACTAACAAGGTATCCGAAGAGGCTACCCATTTAGTCGAATCATCTCATGAAGCGTTTGAACAAAAGTGGTCTACAATTACACATGCATGAAGGGAAAAATCCCCGTCCTATTTGTACGACAAGTCGATACCCATATCAAGCCACCTAAAATATAATAACACATTTAATAGCGATTATCATAACTCATATGACACCCATTCCAATTAACCTGCAATTCACATTTGGCATGTGACATACAAGACCTAAAGTATTTCGACAAATAGAGGTCCAGCATGACCACACCCATAAGCGAGTACCTGCACAAGAACTACACACAACCCCACATTCGAATGCAACTACACACATTAGGACCAAATGACAAAATATATACATAGAAGCATCATCATGTTTTGTAACAAGGTTGTGACAATCATGTCACAATAGTTTAAGAATCGATATTCCCATCAAGAAAACCAAAAAGAATATTCACATCAAAACATATAAAAATATCACATTGCTATTTCTAAAAAGAAATTTGATTTATAGATGACGACCTAATCGTCACCCAGCTCATACTCCTCATCATCATCATCGTCATCGTCACCGTCGTCGTTATCCTCCTCGTCACCATCGTCATCAACCTCCCTGGCAGTAGTGTCATCAGTTGTAGTGGTCCCGATAGCAGGACCCGAGCTAAATGCACCAAAGATAGCACCTCGCATAGCACCAATGCGCTCTTGGTACGTCTGTGGAAATGCCTGGCCCATGAGGTCGATGAGGAGCGACTCCTGGAACCGCTGATGTAGCTAGATCTCCCGCCCTTGTAGGAGGATCTCCCGCATCATGCTTCTGTCGGTGGCGGGGAAAAGCTGGGGAGACGAAGTGGAGAGAGCTGTCGGTCCAGTAGGTGGTGGTTGGGTCGCCTGTCGGGAAATTTGACGATCCCGCTTCCTGGTTAGATTGTTTTGGAGGCTTTTTAAGTTCCTATTCAGGTCTTGGCCTAGGAATGGGACTATGTTATCAATGAGGCTGGGCTCGTCCTCTCGTATGTGGAAGCCATCCTTCTGGTTGCATAAGTCAAAGAGGCGAGAAATAAGACGGGTGTACGGTAGGCGATTGATGGGTGGTGGAATAGCACCCTTCATGTTTCGCTTAAGAGCGTGTATAATGCCCTTGAGAATCACCTTAGGTGCCTTAAACTACCGGTTGTGAAAAGCAGAGTGTAGCGCCCTCAAAAATATGTCATGACGTTCTTAGTCGTGTCCCGCCGGGTAAAAATTCTTTTTAAAAATGATGTCAAGAGGCCACATGTGTGGCAGCAACTGGGACCGTGTGATAGATTGTCCCGATGCGGTGATGCCGCCAATAATGTCGACGACTATTGTCTGAAAAAGGTACATCTTGGGCAAAAGGTGGTTGTGAATTGGGTTCTCGGGTGTAGGCGTGAGGGCAATTCATGGCGAGCGAAACGTCGGCCTTGTCAAACTCAAATGACCTTCCGTCTATTTCAACGACGAGAATGTCCTCGTCGGTAGTGGTCTTAAGAGTTTGATAAAATAACTTTACAAGCCGTGGATAATACCAGTTCCCAAACGGTGTCAACAAAGACCGCATACGGTTTTGCGTGAGAAAATCATTAGTCCATTTGGTGGACGTAAGATCCCAAAAGCAAGTGGGGTGGATTTCCCACTTGGTTTCAAAGATTTTGGCCCCACCAATCGTCCAATAGGATCGGTGACTCGATTTGAGGTCGTGGCGGTGGAGGTGGTGGTTGTGGTGGCTGTGGCGCCTTGTTGCGCAAAGGTGGCGATCAAATCGCGACCTTCTTTCTAGGTGGAGGGTTAGGGCTTGTGGAAGCCATTAGATCTCTAAAGAGCAAAATTAATGAAAATGAGATAGATTTAGGGTAGAAGTCACCTTTTGAAGTGTTTTTAACGGATCGGATTCTTCAAATCCGGCTTGAAATCGCACGTAGAGGAGTCGTCAACGTGAAAACCCCTAAAACCCTTGTGCCCAAAACCCTCTTCTCGCGTGAAGAAATGGGTGGAATGTTGCACGCCCCCCATTTATACCCTCGACCTCACTCGAGCGGTCATAAGTCCTCGCTCGAGCGAGTCTAGAACAATTTGGCAATTTATTTTTATATGGCTCGCGCGAGCGAGCATAAGTCCTCGCTCGAGTGAACCCAGAAATATTCTTCTGGTTCATTTTGTCATGTGTGTTCTCCTGGTATCACCTTCAACTTCTAATACCTCTCCTAACACATGATTTCCTCTCCAAAGTCTTTGGAAATCACCGATAGAGTGATCAATCTTGTGAGATTAAAACGATCTATGCTCAAAATTTAATAAAAATTCCTTCGTTCATTCTAAAACAAAAATCGTACATTCACATGTCAAAACATCACATACATTTTACAACATTTATTGGGCGTCAACTAGCTTTCTCAAACAAGCTAGGATATTGTTCTCTGACTTCCGCCTCACGCTCCCATGTTGCTTCTTCGGTCGGATGATTCTTCCATCAGACCATCACTAATGGGATCACTTTTGTCCGTAACACTTGTTCTTTTCAATCCAAAATCTCTGTCGCTTCCTCTATCATGCTCATGTCTTTGTGTATTTTCAAAGGCTGACTGCCCAAAATGTGATCAAGGCCATTAATATACTTCCTGAGCATAGATACGTGAAACATATTATGCACCCGAATAGCGGTGGTAATCCAATGCGATAAGCAACTTCCCCTACTCGACCCAAAACCTCGAATGGTCCAAGGTAACGGGGACTTAACTTTCCTCTCTTTCCGAATCTCATTACGCCCTTCATAGGCGACACCTTTATAAACACGTGTTCACCCACCTTATAGTCTATACTGGTCTGCTTGATATCGGTGTAGCTTTTCTGCCTGCTCTGAGCCACTTTAAGTTTTGCCCTTATCATGCGAACATAGGTGGCGTTATCTTCAAGCATCTCGGGTCCCAAAACAAATTTCTCACCGGTTTCCTCCCAATTAATGGGCAATCTACATCGCCTCCCATAAAAAGCTTCATACAGTGCTATGCCAATGCTCTCTTGGAAACTGTTGTTGTATGAAAACTCAATCAACGGTAGGTGCTGATCCCATGATCCTTACAACTCTAGCATACACGCCCTAAGCATGTCCTCGATGATCTCATTTACCCGCTCTATTTACCCATTAATTTACGGATGGAATACTGAACTGAAATCCAATCGCGTTCCCATTCCCTCTTGAAATTTCTTCCAAAACTTCGACATGTACAATGGATCACGGTCAGAAATGATACTGCTTGGAATCCCGTGTAGGTGCACGATCTCCTTCATATACAACTCTGCAAGTCTTCCCATCGTGTACATCGTGTTGTAAGGCAAGAAGTGTACTGACTTGGTCAATCGGTCTACGACTACCCAAATGGCATTGTATCTCTTTGCAGTACGCTGTAGTCCAACGATAAAGTCTATAGAGATCGATTCCCACTTCCACTCCGGTATAGGTAGAGGTTGTAATAATCCCGCAGGATGTCTATGATCGACCTTTACCTGCTGACATGTCAAACACTGTGACACATACTTAGCCACGTCTTGCCTTAAACATCTCCACCAATAATTCTTTTTCAAATCTTGATACATTTTCATGCTACCGGGGTGGATCGCATAATTTGACTTGTGAGCTTCATTGAGTATTGTTCGTCGCAGATCGGCATTGTTGGGAATGCAAAGACGACCCTTGAACAATAAGGAACCATCTTCTTTCACTGAGAACTCCGGTTTGATGCCTTCAATCACATCTTGGCGAATCTTGGTTAGCGTCGGGTCTTTCATCTGTAGCTCGTGGATATGCTCAAATATCACTGGCTTCACTAAAATGTTTGCCAAAAAGGCCCCTGTGGCTTATGATTCGATATTTACATCATACAGTGCCAGATCTTCAAATAACTTCCATCGGTGCATACCCAAAATTAAACTGGCCAACTGAGCTGAACCCTTTCGACTCAAGGCATCGGCTACTACATTGGCCTTGCCTGGATGGTACTGTATGGAATAGTCATAGTCTTTGAGAAACTCCATCCATCTGCGCTGCCTCATATTTAGTTCTTTCTGTGTAAATAGATATCTGAGGCTCTTGTGGTCGGTGAAAATCTCAAAGGTCTCACCGTACAAGTAATGTCACCAAATCTTCAGCGCAAATATAACCGCTGCCAATTTCAGGTCATGTGTCGGGTAGTTCTTTTCATGTTCTCTCAACTGTCTTGACCCATAAACTATCACCTTTTGTGTTGGTTGAGCACGCAACCCAAACCATTATACGAAGCATCACTGTAGACTGCGAACCCTCTACTACCTAAAGGAATCACTAGTACTGGAGCTGAAGTGAGCCTCTTCTTGAGTTCTTGAAAACTCTTCTCGCACGCTTCACTCCACTCGAATCTTGAATCCTTCCGTGTAAGCCTCGTAAGAGGTCCTGATATTTTTGAAGACCCCTCTACAAAACGTCGATAATAGCCTGCTAGTCCAAGGAAACTACGAACGTCGGTCACGGTCTTTGGTTGCTCCCAATTTACTACTGCTTCGATCTTAGCTGGATCTACTGTGACACCATATTTTGAGACGACATGTCCCAAAAAGCTAACTTCCTCTAACCAAAACTTACACTTATTGAGTTTGGCATACAGTTGGTGTTCACGCAAAGTTTGTAGAGCAACCCGCAAGTGTTCTTCATGCTCCATTTTCGATTTGAAGTATATTAGGATATCGTCAATGAACACTACGACGCATGAGTCCAGGTGTGGTTTAAACACTCGATTCTTTAAGTCCATAAACGACATCGGTGCATTCGTCAATCCAAACGGCATCACCAAAAACTCATAGTGTCCATACCATGTCCTGAATGCAGACTTCTGAATGTCCTCGGCCTTGACTCTCAACTAATGGTATCTAGATCTCAGATCGATCTTGGAAAAATACTTCGCTCCTTACAGCTGATCGAACAAGTCATCTATCCTAGGCAAAGGATATCAGTTCTTTATGGTGAGTTTGTTCAACTAGCGATAGTCAATGCACAGCCGCATTGACCCATCTTTCTTCTTTACAAATAAGATCGGTGCTCCCCATGGAGACACGCTCGGTCTTTCAAACCCTTTGTCCATGAGCTCTTGTAACTGCTCTTTCAACTCCTTCAACTCAGCAAGAGCCATTTTATATGATGCTTTCAAAATAGGCTCCGTTCCCGGTTCTAAGTCGATGGCGAACTCCACTTCTCTCTCTGGGGGTAATCCTGGTAATTCCTCCATAAATACATCTTCAAACTCTTGCACCACAGTTATCTCAAAGATAATGTTCTTCTTTACCTTATCCTCCTTTAAGAATGTCAAGTAACCGCTGCACCCTTTTCTGATCAAGCGCTCGGCCCTGACTGCAGAAATAAGTGGCATATGTGTCGATTTCTCTCCTTAAAATCGAAATGATCTCCTAGTGTTAGGTTTGAAGATGATGATTTTGTTCTTGCAATCCACGGTCGCACAATGTTGTGACAACCAATCAATGCCAAGGATCACATCGAATCCTTGCTTGTCCAATAATATTAATTTTGCGTCCAGTTCATAGACGCCCTCATCCTAAATACTCACTACTACTAACTTGCAAATCAACTCTGTGTCAACTAATTCTCCGGTCGGGATAGACACTGATAGAACAAAGTCCAGCATCTCCGGAACAATCTTCATTCTTTTCGCAAACCTCGGAGTGACAAAGGAGTGGGTAGACCCTGGGTCTATCAACACTCTTGCTTCATATGCTACATAGCATCCTTTTTCGTAGACTCGTAACATACCTATAACACACATATATACATATATATAGCACATATTTTATTTAGAATTTTTAACGTACAAAATGAATTTACACACTTTTCTAGTTAATGCACCTTCTCTATCTAAAATTTTATTGAATTGACATTCTTTATTTTTTTTTTAAATCTCACCTTGGATGACGTCATGTACGTTCCCTGCTTCTTGAGCGGTGACTGCATAGGCTCTCCCTTGTACGACCGGCTTTCTTGCTTATATTGGTCATGGAATTGGAGTAGAGGCCATCTTATCCTTGTTCATCTCAGGATAATCTTTAATCATGTGGCTCATCTTGCCACATTTAAAACAGCCTTGCGTTCCTTGCCTGCAATCCACCATCTTGTGAAACTTGCCACACTTGGCATAAGTCTCCCTAGGTGTGGAAGAAGCAGCTCGTGAAACGCCTTGTGTAACTGTAGCCCCAGTGGAAATAGCAAGGGTCTCTCCCCGACGCCAGTAATGGAAATCTCTGATAGTTGGTCTGTTGCACCGGTCTCCCATACCCTGCTTGGAATGGTGGTCTCTGACTAGGTGCTACGAATCTCGACTTTTTGTTCACCGGCTCATAGTTCCCAGTTCTGCCTCGATCTACATTCCCTCTTCCTTGCTGCTCCCTTTAACGGTATCGATTATTATTTTCTTCTTCCGTAACCAATGCTTTACTCATGACCTCTCCATAGGTCTTCAGTTGAAACATTTCTACTCCTCCTCTGGCTTCCAGTCTCAAGCCTTGTTGAAACCTCTTTGCTCTCATCACCTCCATAATCACGTAATCGGGAGCGAAGTAAGCAAGCCTCATGAACTCCACTCTGTACTCCCTCACTGTCATCCGTCCTTACAAGAGTTGTAAAAACTATATCTCCATCTGATTTCTCACCATTTAGGAGAAATACTATTTGCTGAACTCCTCGACAAACTCATCCCATGTCCAGGGCAACCCTGGGGTCTCCTGAGCCCTAGTCCTAGAAACGGACTTCCACTAAGGCCCAGCTTCCCCATCAAGCATGTACGCTGCCCAACGGGCGCTTTCATCTTCCGTGTATGTCAGCACGTTAAAAACCTTTTCCATCTCACTTAGCCAATTTTTAGCAGCCATCAACTTCGCTTATCCTGAAAAGCCAGGAGGTCTCATCCTCCTAAACTTGGTAAATCCAGAGGGCACTGACGGTGTCAGAGCTACTGGAGGTGTAGGCGGCTATTGTTGATCATTGGCATTGTGAGCCACCAAGGATGCTGCTTGTTGAGCCATGGCGGTCGCCATAGTTTCCATAGTATGCATCATCCATTGACGCTCCTCTTTGTCTTCATCTCTTTCTCTGATTCTCTTTTGTTCCCTCTAATCTCGATCCTGATAATCTGGAT
Organism: Chloranthus sessilifolius; assembly: GCA_021018995.1. Classification (NCBI taxonomy): domain Eukaryota; kingdom Viridiplantae; phylum Streptophyta; class Magnoliopsida; order Chloranthales; family Chloranthaceae; genus Chloranthus; species Chloranthus sessilifolius. The sequence goes on from CM037595.1 coordinate 25,824,192, forward strand.
CCCAGTTCTCTACCTAATCTTGGCTCTCTTGGCCACCACTGCCTGAAGCCCCTCTATCTCCCAAAGGCACTCGATTGGTATTCGAGATAAATTCATCTTGACTACGCAAATTCCTATTATGACCGCCCCTAGGTCGGCCTCTTCCCCTAGAAGACATCACGGTCTACACGTGAAACTAAAGTTTCATTAGCAAAAGTCCCTATGCTCTGACAAAAGAATGATTGTCAGAATTTCTAAAAGAAACAACTCTGATACCAACAGTGACAGCCCAGATTTTGGCACCTCAAAACCCTTGCCATCAGCATGACCTTCTAGGTCGTGCCCCTGAAGTCTATACAGAACAATGGTATAACAAGCAACATCTACTCAAAATAAGACAATTAACTGTACTATGCGAAAACATGTCTACTCATCTAAAGCATAAGCTCAAAAGACAGCTCTCCTTCCATGCCAACGCATGAACAGAAGAACCGACCCGAACCATCGATGATAAACAGATCATCCCAGATGGTTCGCCAAAAAGAATATATCATTTAATTACATTGAAAAAAAATAAGGCTTGACATACCAAGCCGTACAATAAACTCTGAAAAATTTCTCTCAAGGTACGCAGGGGTCCCCCTAGAAGAAGTCCTCAAGAGGGGGCTCCAATTCTTCCCCGGGCACATAATTCAAATCCCCCGGATCAACGTCTCCCGAAGCCTTGGCGGCCGCTAGCAATAGACGTGCGACATATAGTCTAAAGGGTGAGCTACATCCTAGCTCAATAGGGAAATAGCCAGTGAACATATAAGTTAAGCTCTCACATATATTCTAAAACAATTTAAAAGCATGGTAAAACATTTTTAAACAACTAAAATGATGTAATAAATGCAACTGTTACTTTACTTGTGTTTGTTCATTCTCAACTTATTGTTATTGTACACTGATTCGGCCTAATCACTTAAATCTTAACTTAAATAATCCCCAAGAAATATAGCATTGAGCCCCGATGGAATACCCACCATCGTCATCTAAATAGATAATTATCATATTTGTTTTGTACTTGAATACTACCCAGGTCCCTTTCTTATAGGCGACGGGGTTCTGATCTCATACTCACATCCCTGGGATGTCAGGTGTACGGATTGGCCGCCGTATCGATCACGGATATTCTGTCGAGTCAGTCATGGGTATCCCGCTAAATCGGTGGGGTATTCAATTTAAACCTTAAATAACAAAAATATCATGTGCACTATATACAGTTATTCACCGTGTGATCATGCTAATTTTAGTATATTAAGCCTTATCAATTTTTCTTTTACTTCACCGATAGATTTCATCTGCATCCCTGGTATGCCATTGGCTCATGCATCACTTAGATGCACATTATCACATTATCACGTCCCCTAGGGACCTTATGAGTTCATTTAGCGTTCACACACACGCACACTCTTAGAAATCACATTATTGAGGCATAAATATTCATTTGAATCACTCTACATACATGCTTTTAAAATCTAAAGTGCATGTTCAAGGTGTTCCCTACCTCACAGCAATTCCATTTATCCAAAATGCATCATTATCTCTTAGGGGATCCAACACAACAATTACACGCCAAACCTATATTGCATGTGTCAAAACACTCTTAGAAAAGCCTATAAGAATCTTGAGGACCATAGCTCCCAAGAGCAGCAAAAATAAATATAAAAATCTATGTAGTGCCTCACACAAATGAACACTATTCGTCGAGCGAGCAAGCACTGATCATTGCTCAAGCGAACACTATTCATCGCTCAAGCAAGTAGTATTCATCACTCAAGTGATGATAATCGAGGTATCATCCCTCGCTCGAGCGGTTATAAATGAGGTATCTGAAGGTCACGCGAGCCTTCACTCGAGCGAGCCTCCCTTTACAAAATTTTCTCGCTCGAGCAAGCACAGAACATGTTTTGGTTATATAATATATAATTTCCCTCGCTCGAGTGGTTATAAACGATGCACTTGACCTCGCTCGAGCGATAACAATCGAGGTAGCTGAAGGTCACCCGAGCCCCTGCTCGTGCGAGCTTCCCCTTCACAAAGGGTCTCGCTCGAGCGAGTCTAGAACACATTTTATCTATATAATTTGTCCTTCCTCCCGCGAGCGAGCTGTTTTAATCGCTCGCGCGAGGAGCGATCACAGTTATTGCTCGATCTTTTCGAGAACTCATCTCCTACCTCATTTAATACCCTATTAAAAGCCAATATAATTTAACCAAACAATTAATACTCTATTTAAAGCACATATAAACCTTAAAACATACCTCAAGTCATTAGATCTCATCTAGATTTGATCCATGATCAACTCAAATGAAGAGGGTTTCAAAAGCCCCTCTTCCAACCCCTTTCTAGATTATCTACCAGCTCAAACCAAAAGATCCTTTCAAATTTCTTCACCACACCCTTGTCATCCTATGTATTTAAGATCCATAAGGTGGATCTTGTCTCTTAATCACAAGAAAATTCCTACCTCTAATCTTCTTTTACAAAACCCTCTCTTTTTTCTCCCTGTTTCACTCTCTCTATCTAAGCTCAAATAGGTCACGTATGGGAGACTCCTCTCCCTTTTCTCTTATCTAGTGAAAACTAGTATGTTTCACACATACACACTTATATTAGATGTTTCACCTTCATATAGTTCACATACAAGACACCTACACCTAGTAGTGTATAAAGTAGGTGTGGTTCACTTGTTCACCACATACACTCACACATCGTGTAAGTCACACGTGACCTACACATGTCACAAAAATCTGGGTTATTACAAAAACCCTCTTTTTTAGAAATTAGATTTCTAGTATAATTAGGATACTTAAATTAATTAAACTTTTAATAGAATCAGGATATTTAGATTAATTAGATTTCCAGTAGAATTAGAAGACTAATATCAATTAGACTTCTAAGATATTTAAATTAATCAAATTCCCAGCAGCATTAGAAAACTAAGATAATTAGAGTTATAATAGTATAAATTAGAGTTAGAATATAATTAGAAAATTAGATTAATCAGGCTCCTAGTAAGACTAGGGAAACTAGAGCAATTAGACTTAGAGTAGGAATAGGAAAACTAAATAAACTAAACTCCTAGGCGACCCATGGCTACTGGCGTTGGCCGGCCAACGATTCAGTAAAGAAAATAACCCATATCTCCCCCGCGTGATCAGTGGCATGTTGCAGCGTCGATAAACATCTGCAGCTGGCGATCGCATCAAACCAGGTATTTTCCTCTTAGAATTCATCTTTTATTTAAGAATTTAATATCTCCCAATTTATTATTCATCGCCTTTGCCAGAGTCTACTTGGACCGAATTGGGCCACTTTTTCGGGGACCGAGAGGAACCTAGAAAAAGCATGTACCAAACAATGAGTCCCTTTTCGGAAGTCATGGGCAAGGTCAAAGGTTGACTGAATAGGCTTGTATACTTCGAGAGGGCGAAAATGGAGTGTCTACACATACATAGGATACTCCTAGGATAATTACACTGGAGGCATGCTAGAATACCCCTCTAGGATACTTGTTAGGATTAAGAAATATTGATCCATCGAAGAGTAGTCAATTAGTTAACTTAACTCAAATAAATTTGTAGAATTATTAGATACAGGCACCCGATGACTAAAATTTCGAATAGAGATATTCGAGTTTCTTTTTATCGAAGATGATAAACATAAGTCCTGATTGGACTCTAAACTGGGGTAACACTTCGTATGAGTGTGAATCGACGAGATCCTTTCATAAGATCAAGTCATGGAATTTGAAGTCCCAGACCTTGACTTCTGATTTGAACAAACTGCTTGAATTATTACTGATTGATTGATTGATGCAACTGAGCGATAGATATAAGTCAATGACATGCTTGAACTTGAACTTGAACCCAAAATGAGATTTTGAACTTGAACTTCTAAGAAGTATATTTGAATCTTAAACCCGCAAATGAATTTTGATATGAAACTTGAGAATAATTGAATACTGAATTTGAATATGAAAAAGCAGAATATTGAATCTTGAATATTAACTATTTGATAATGAATCTTGAAACTTTGAAAGTGAAAAGATGATACTATCTTGAACTTGAAAAACCTCGCATAACTGATCTATGTTCTCATGGACAGGCTCGTATGAGCATCTCGTATTCGAAAGAGTTATTGAAATGTCAATTGAGGATTGGGTCTCATTAGACCAACAGGGTCATTAATCATTGTCTTGATTGACTGAATGGCTGAGAGTGTCAGTCTTTGTCTGTGTAACATTGGCATTTGAATCTTGAATCTTGGACCATGGTTGGTGTCTGGTATTGCACCGAATTAGTTAAAAGACATTAATAATAAAAAAAGAAAATAATAATAAACAAGGTGAAAAAAATCAGTAAATTGATACATAATAAGTCTATAATTAAAGTTTAATGGATTTTGTAAATCTTTTGAGCCTGCTAATGCTTTAGAATAGTTTATTGTTACTTGCATGATTGTAACTGAAAATTATCATATCATATTTATGGTGAATAATTATCCTCATGTTACGTAGAAATTATTTAATGTCATTGTACTTAGAACTTCTGCTTAACATTAGTCTAATTTTGCTTATTTCTATGTTATCACAATTGTTGGAAACCTCACTTGCACTTGCACATATGGAATTCTCTTACATTACTTGTACTGAAACCCATGACAAAAATTAACTAAGACTTTATTAAGTTTTAATGCTTACAGTCATTTCATGACCCAAAAATTTCAGAGGCCAATCAGCAGCCACCCAGCCAAAGCTAGAGGAGCTGAATGAGGGAAGATCCAAGAGCGATCATTGAGCTGATAGTTGAGCTCATTTTTCCTGTAGAGCTACCAACACTTACACTCTTGGTTTTGATAGATCATTCCATTTCCTTTGTTTCTGTTTTAAGTCCAGTACTTTTGAAAATTATTGATGTATCTTTGTATTTTGGGCGTTTATAAACACTGACTTTTTAAGGTTTGAACTCTTTGGAAATCTTTTGAATTATCTTACTTATCATTCCGCACTAAGTAGGATTTGTTTATGATAAAGTCATAAAATTTGAATTTGCCCGATCAAGTTAATGAGAATGAGAAATTAAATGAAAAATATTTAATTATGCTTCTGCAATTACTTTGAAAATAAAATTAAAACGTTTCCACAATTATGTGAAAGTCAGAAAGCATTTCTTGCGACATTTTAGAAAAAAAATATATATGACAAATTATATGAATTGAATCGTGTTTTAACGAGTTTGGAAAATGAATTAAGTTTTTAAAAGAACCCAAAAAGGGAGGTGTGTGCACGCCGTCACGCCGCCGTTCGTGGACCGCAAGGTGTGAGGCCCGGGCGAGGGAGGCCGAGGAGCGTGGGGGCATGACAAGTTTAGCACTACTCATGAGACACCCTATGTGCCTAGAGCTCCATTTCCACAATGCTTACATATGCCCTCTCCATTTAGTAAGACAGGAGCTCGAATGGAGGAGATGATGGAGACTTTTCAACAAGTATAATCAATTTTCCTCTCCTCAACGCTATCAAACAAGTCCCAGCTTACGCTAAAGTTTTCAATGAACTTTGCGCTCAAAAGTGTTATTCTAGATCACATTTTTGAAAAAGGTTCTCTCCGTGCAAGTTAGCTTCATCCAGAAATGTGAAACTACACAAAAGTTTAAAGATCCAAGGACTCCTATGATTACTTGCATGATAGGAGACCACTCCATTTATAGAGCCATGTTAAACTTAGGAGCCAGTGTCAATCTTTTGCCATACTCGGTATATGAGAATTGGGGTTGAGAGAACTATAGCCACTTCTGTAACCCGTCAATTGATTTACAAATCAGTAAAGAAACCAAGAGGAGTAATTGAAGATGTTCTTATAAAATTTGACAAATTTTATTTTCCAGCAAACTTTATTGTCTTATATGTGGAACTGGTGTTAAATAAGAGTCGACAAATTTCAGTTATCTTGGGTCGTCCGTTCTTACCAACTGCTAATGCATGTATAATCTGTAGAATTGGAGTCATAAAATTTCATTCGGGAATATGAAGATGAAATTGAATGTTTTTTATGCGTCCATGTAACACCTGCCCCTCGAATTCTATGTTGGTTAACCTGTTGACTGAGACCTGACTGTGCCAGGTGACTGTCTGAGGCCAAGTGCATCCAAATTTGTGAAGCACCCACCTTAGATTGATGGGATATTGCCTATTTCCAGTGGCACACATAGGGCATCCTATTTATTTGAATGAGTGTGTTAAGATTTAAGTAAAGCACACCGAACATCTCACACCTTATGAGATTCCCGAACTGATTTTTTATAGACCCTAACCCAAGATTTGACCCGAATTGGGACTGAACCTTGGTATTGATGAGGAGATCATCGCCAACGGATTAGATTTCGATGATGATCATGGAATTGGTCAATAGTTTGGGTCAAACCTAGACCCATAAATTTGAAAAGACTAGATGCACTGATCTTCAAAATAGTGTATATGCGTCTTGCATGGAGCAATGACATTTCTTGTAAATTTAAAATAAGCCCAAGGGCATTTATGAATTTATTTCTTAAATTTCTTAATTATAAATTAGATTTTTGCTAATCTCTAGCAAATCCTAGCCACTGATCTAATTGACCCAACTTTGACCCATCTTACACTATAGAAAAACTTTGGAGAAATCTAGGGTGAGAGATGAACTCTCACACATGCACCACAAGATGTGTTGGAATAATAGAAATTCACAAATTTTGAGGGCCTAAAAATACACAAAAGACAAGATGAGACAAGGAGCGGTGGGAGATGAACCCAAGGAGTGTTGGGAGATGAACCCAAGTGGGGTCCACTCCCACATGCGGGTGAGATAAATGAAGGAGAGAGGAGAGAGAGAGTGATCCTTGGGAAGAAAATAAAGGACACTTGTCTAAACTTTTCAAAAATTGTCCCCCACTTCCCATTGCAAAAATCAAATTCCCAAGGGGTCTCTCCATTCATTCCATTCTCATCTTCTTCCTCCCTCCAAATATCCATTAGAGCCCTTCCTCCTACCTTCAAATTTCCCTCCACATCCAACCACCCAAATTGAAATCCAACACCACCAAACAACTTCCCATACTCACTACACCTACATATATATAATTGGGCTTTATCCCAGCCCAGTTCACCGCACAATCTGTGACAGCCCAATTTTTTCCCAACCTAAAATTTCTTAGATATATATTTTTTTCTACTTTACATCGAAACTAAATGGGAAAACCTAGACTGTCGGGTCGCACTTCATGATCCGAATACAGAAATACTTAGTAGATTCACACATATGCGGAAATCAAAGCAGATAATATATATGGCATAATTAAAATCTCCAACTCTAATATTCAACATGAATAGTAACTAAAACAAACCATCAGTAATGGCTAACCATTACCAATAGTATTGTACAATACATGTATAATAACATGAACGTACCAAGCTCGAACTTATCAAAGTCCACAAACTACTAAATCTACGATCTCGAAAATCTTACAAATCCTCAAGTCCTCAATCTTCAAGTCTGGTGTCTATTAATCACTGAATTATATCACTTTCTACCTCCTAACCTAGCCCTTACTAGACCTTAGAGTTGTTTAATAATTAATTTTTTATTATGGTTTTGTAGTCAGCAATCCATGTAATAAGTGCCAAGAAGAGAAGAATTAGAGTCAAGCATAGGAGCTGATAGAAATATAGAGATTAAACCTTGGTGGTCCCCACCCAATGGGCTGTTCAGTATGCCTTTGACCCCTAGAAGTTCTGCAATGAGAGAAAAGTGGGACCCATACCTGAAGGAGAGCTGTAGCAGTTGGTAGAAGCAGAAATCTCATCTTGAGCCCCTTTCGAGTAGATCTAAAACTTTTAGATCATCCTCTCTAGTTGTCTCGAGCAGAACAGATCTTCAGATCAACTCCCTCGAGCAGTGTTGAGTAGTTCACAGACTGTTACATCATGTCCTCTCAAGCAGACCAGAGCCTTCAGCATTATATCCTCTCGAGCAGACAAAGTCCTGCAGTAATTCATCCCCTTGGTGAGCCTTCAGAAAGCATTCCATCTGCTCGAGATGAACAATCAGAAGGCTATAGTTTTATCCTGTCAAACATTTCTCGAGTAGTCTAAAGCCTGTAGAAGTTATCCCCTCGAGCAGTCAAGATCCTTTAGAACTAACTTGTCGAGCAATGTCAAGTAGATAAAGACTGCAGCACTTCATCCACTCGAGCAACCTTCAGAAAGTAGTCTATCTGCTCGAGCTATACACTGTGAAGCCTTCAAAAAACTTCACCTTCTCGAGGCTCGGGACCCAGCATATATTTATAGACTTCGGGGGCATTTTCTGAACTGTTGTAGCACATGGGACACCTGTCTGAGTGTGTTGTGCTTTTCCTAATAAAATGGGGCAATTCTTGGCTGAAATTAAGCCACGTCAGTAAATCCTAACTGTTTTGATTCTCTTTCCCTTTGACCCTCTGATTGGCCAAAGCATAAAGTGTATTTTGGGTGTGTATATAAAGAAAAGAAAGCATACTTGTAAGGGGGGCATCACACTACACACAACACATAAGAGTTGTGCTCATTTTTAAGGTTTAGGTCATCTTCCTTTTTATTTTTCTTCTCTCCTTAGCTCAACATGTCTGGCTAAGTCTTAATAGCAGTTAGGGCTAGTCTTTATTGTACATTGCTTTGTAATAACATTGTAAAGAGCTTGGAGTCATGCAGAGACTGCAGACTTGAGAGTTGTATCATTGTAAGTTTCTTTATGGCAATGAAGAGTTGGTTATAAGTTTCATTGAATCTATATTCTCTTGTGATTTTCATTAGATGTTTATGGATTTTATGCTCCTATGGATGCATGAGCTTATAGCCTTGTAAACATAGTGTCTGTAGTAGTTTTTTTATTTCATCTTTAACCCCTATGACTAGATTATATCCATGGGATAGCCTGTGACCATTTGAGTGGACAGGCTATAGCCCTAAGACTAATCCATATCTCAGGGTTGAGTTGGATTCTTCTTCCTTGCATTTGTACTTGTAGCCAAATGAAGGATTGCTGCAAATCCAACTCTTGCTCTGTTTTATATTATTTTTTACAGTAAAAATTAGCCCCTAACTGTTTACTTCTCTATTTTCTATTTATTTTTACCAAACCACTTCCATTCTTCTTTCTTTTATTTTTGATTTTTCATTTTTTTTTTTTTTAGTTAGTGACAACCCCCCAAAACACCTTCTCTTTGACCAATTTTATTAGTTTAAGATAGATTAGGTTTAGAGTTACCAGATCTGTGGCAGATCTGGAGATTTACTACCTTTAGATCCATAACTCCTTATGGGACAATCCTTACTTCATTTAAAACTTGCTACAATAACCCTGTATCTTACAAGTGGTGTTTGTGTTCTAATCCCATCTTTATTCATCTTTGTTTTATTGCTACCCTTCTTTGTTTCTGTCACATTGTGATCACTTTTGCAATAAAGAATACAAGCAAAGCGAACCAACAAGTTTTTGGCACCGCTTTTAGGGAGTTTTTTATCTAAGTAGTAGATCTGAGTTTTTCTTTATATTAAGATTTAGATCTATTTGTTGTCTTTGTTGTGTTTGAATAAAGTATTACTGTAGTCTTTTGATTTTTGCCAATTTGAAGTAGTAGCAAAGAGGGGAAAAAATAAGTTACAGCTGGAGCAGACTCTGCCTTAGTTTGCATCTCTTTCTCCCTTATTATAGTTTCATTTCTATAATCTTTAAATTCAGCAGTAGTGTTTATTGTTTTCTTTTTATTTTCTATAAATTCTCTAATGTGTGTGTTGTATGCTTGGAAGAAGGTTCCTCAATCCTGAGATTGTACCATTGAACCTTGAAATTGAGAGTCCTTAGACCTAGACCAGCAGAACACACCCCTGTTGAACATTTAGAGACATTTGAGATGGGTGAGCAGCCTAGACCCCTTAGGGATTATTATGCACCAGGGATATATTCATCCCCTTTCTGCATTCAATTTCCTATAGCTGAAGGTAATTATGAAATCAAGCCTCAGACCATCCAGATGTTGCCATCTTTTCATGGGCTGAATAAAGAAGACCCCTATAAGCACATAGCTGAGTTTCTGTCTTTATGCACAACTTTTAAGATTGCTGGTCTGAGAGATGAGGCCACTAAGCTGAGATTATTTTCTTTTTTATTAAAGGATAAAGCTAGAAATTGGCTAAACATGCACCCAATAATAGCATTACATCTTGGAATGCCTTATAAAGCCAATTCTTGGCTAAATTCTTCCCAATGAGCAAAACAAGCCAGTTGAGGAAGAGCATTACTTCTTTTACTCAATTCCCAACTGAGGACTTCCATGATTCTTGGAAAAGATTTAAAGAACTGCTGAGACAATGCCCACACCACCAAATACCCAAATGGAAGCTTGTTCAAAGCTTTTACCAAGGGTTAGATTCTAAAAGTAGATACATGGTGGATACATCTTGTGGTGGCACATATCTCAGCAAAACTGATGAGGAAGCATGGGATTTATTTGATGTCATAAGTGAAAACTGTATACAGCAGGAGGCTCTGTCAAGAAATGATACTGAGCCAGCTACTAGTGCTGCAAAAGAACCCACTTCAAAAGGGAAATTATATGAACTTAAAGTATACAATGACCTAGAAAGAAAAGTGGACAATTTGTCACAAAAATTTGATGAATTACTAAGTGTGGTGCAACCCCAATAGCTGCACAGGTTGAGGAGGCATATCTGATATGTCAATCCCCCACACACTCCCTTCTAAACTATCCCTCTGCTGGTTAATACCCAGAGTTAGTAATGGAGCATGTCAATGTTGCCCAATCTTATGGGCAGCAACCTATTGGGTTTGCTTGGAGGAACCACCCTAACTTGAGGTAGAGACAAGACAATTTTCATCAACCCCAGTAGCAATAGGCATTTCCCTAAAGACCTAACCAACAGTACCATCAAGAGTATTTCCTAACACATCAGTTCCCACAGTCAATGGCACAGCCAAGTCAATTAACTCTATCACCACCACAAACCAGAGCCCCCTCCTTTGAGGAGCGGGTTTTGTCTTCATTACAAAACCTCAGCTCCCTATCACAAACAGTGAATTCCCACAACCAAAGTATCAAAAATATTGAGGACTACCTTGGTCAACTCTCAAATACTCTGACAAAAAGGGAAGAGGGCAAGCTCTCGAGTCAAACAATGACCAATCCTAAGGGACAATTCATGATAGGTGAAGCTTCTTCAACTCATGAGGAAGCCAAAGCTATCACTACCTTGAGGAGTGATAAAGTGGTGGACAACCAAGTGGTCTTTGAGACAAAAAGAAGTGCAGAAGAAGAGGGCCTGGTGCCTGTCATAGATCCACAGCAGGACGTGACTAGGGGGGCTGTTGTTGATCCCCAGTAAAAAGAAAAAAATAAAAAGAATAAAAAATTTGGTGAGAATGTTAAGGCAGCAGATGAGGTACCAGCAGTACCCCATCTGCCATTTCCTCAAGCTTTTAAAGGGCCTTCTCCTTTTGACAAAGGGAATGCTAGCATAGAGGAAATGATGGACACATTTAAGCAAGTGAAAATTAATTTGTCTTTGCTTGAAGCCATAAAGCAAGTTTCGGTCTATGCAAAGTTCCTGAATGACTTATACACACAGAAGAGGAAAGCTAGGATTCACCTCACTAAGAAATTTTTTGTTGCTGAAAAAGTGCAACAAGTTTGTCCATAGCAACTCCAGCCAAACTCCAAGACCCTGGAGTACCTACAATTCCATGCATTATAGGTGATCATACCATAGGTAGAGCACTCCTAAATTGGGAACTAGTGCTAACCAACTTCCATACTCAGTGTATGAGAAGCTAGGTTTGGGGGAGTTGAAGCCCACACCTGTGGTACTCCAACTAGCTGACAGATCAGAGAGGAGGCCTATGGGCATTGTTGAGGATGTGCTAGTAGGGATAGATAAGTTTTTCTACCCAGCTGATTTCTTAGTCTTGGATATAGAGCCTACAAAGTACAGCACTCCAATACCTGTAATATTGGGCAAGCCATTTCTGACCAATGCATGCATTCAGTGCAGGTCTGAAGTGATGGAAGTCACTTTTGGAAACATGAAGGTTAGGCTCAATGTCTATAATGCAGTCAATCAACCTCAATTTGAAACTAAGGACTGTTTTATGATTGATGTCATTGATGAGCTAGTGGAAGAAACCTTGCCCAAGCTATTAGACTGGGATGATGTGTTAGATGAGATTAAAAAATTTTGGACTAAGGATGTTTAGAAGGAGGCCTCCACTCATTTTGCTAAAGAAGTGAATACAATGGACTCTTCAGTGGGGCTAGTGCAGCATTCCACTTGGAGACCTACTTTGCTGCCCCTCTAAAAACCCTCTAAGGCACCTTTGCTGCCTTCTGTTGAGAGTCCACCTGATATGGAGCTAAAGCAGCTCCCATAATCTCTCAAGTATGCTTTTCTGGGGTAGAATGATAAACTGCCAGTAATTATATCCTCTTCTCACACTGTGGATCAAGAGGAGAAATTACTTTGTGTCCTCAGGAAGCATAAAAAAGCAATAGGATGGACAATTTCTTATTTAAGGGGAATTGATCCATCAATTTATATGCAAAAAATTCACCTGGAAGAGGGTTCCAAACCCTCTAGGGAAATACAGAGGAAATTGAATCCTCACATGCAAAAAGTGGTGATGAAAGAGATTGTTAAGCTACTTGATGTTAGAGTGATCTATCCAATTTTTGATTAGCAATAGGTATCACCTATCCAGGTGGTCCCCAAGAAATCTAGCATCACAGTAGTTCCAAATGAGTCTAGAGAGTTAATGACAACCAGAGAGATCATTGGTTGGAGAGTCTGTATTGACTACAGAAAATTAAACTTCAAGACTAGGAAAGACCACTTCTCATTGCCCTTTATTGACCAAATTTTGGATAAGTTGGCAGGAAGAGCTTACTACTATTTTCTTGATGGATATTCTGGTTACAATCAAATACCAGTGTATCCTCAAGATCAGGAAAAGAAAACCTTCACCTGTCCATTTGGCACCTTTGCTTACAGAAGGATACCATTTGGATTGTGCAATGCTCTTGCCACTTTCCAAAGATGCATGTATGATGTGTTTCTGACATGTTGGATAAGTTTTTGGAAATCTTTATAGATGAATTTTTAGTCTATGGAGATGACTTCAGTCAATGTTTGTACCACCTCTCCCTTGTGCTTTAAAGATGTGAAGAAACCAATTTGGTTTTGAGCTGGGAAACGAGCCACTTCATGGTCACCCAAGGAATTGTTCTTGGCCATGTGGTATCCTAGAAGGGAATTGAGGTTGATAGGGCAAAAATTGATCTGATTTTACACCTACCTCTACCAAAAACTATTAAACATTTCAGATCATTCTTAGGTCATGCAGGTTTCTATAGGAGGTTTATCAAGATTTCAGCAAGATCTCCAAACCATTATGCCACTTGCTTTGTCAAGATGTGTCTTTTGTGTTTGATGCCGCATGCTTGAGTGCATTTGAGGTATTGAAACATTGTTTAACCTTTGTCCCAGTTATCCAAGCCCCAGATTATTCTCTACCTTTTGAATTGATGTGTGATGCCTCTGACTTTGCTATTGGTGCAGTCTTAGGGCAAAGAAGTGAGAAACTACTAAGTGTAGTTTATTATACAAGCAAGACACTGACAGATGCTCAATTGAACTACACAACAACTGAAAAGGCGCTTCTAACATTAGTCTTTACTTTGGACAAATTTAGACCTTATTTATTAGGGTCTAAAATTATGATTTTCACTGACCACTCTGCCCTAAAGTACTTGTTGTCCAAAAAAGAGGTAAAACCCAAGTTGATCAGATGGATTTTACTCCTACAGGAGTTTTGATCTTGAGATTAAGGACAAAAAAGGAGTAGAGAATGTGGTGGCTGACCACTTATCTAGGATTGTGCTTGACAATTGTGCAGCAACACTATTAAATGATTCCTTCCCTTATGAGAAAATGTTTGCCATCAACTCAAGTTTGCCTTGGTTTGCAAATATAGTAAACTATCTTATTGCTGAAAGGATTCCCCCATTGCTCCAAGATGGACAAGGACTTATTTTTCTCTCAAGTCAAATATTTTATCTGGAAGGATCCTTACCTCTACAAATGTTGTGCATACCAGATAGTGAGGAGGCGTGTCCCTGATGGTGAATTCCACAGTATTCTGATAATATGCCATGAACATGCCTATGGAGGTCACTTTGGGGGGAAAAAGACAGTAGCTAAAGTGCTACAGTCTGGATTTTACTAGCCATTCTTGTTCGAGGATGCATTTGAGCACTGCAAGGCCTATTTAAAAAGTCAAAGAGTGGGGGGCATATCTAAAATAGATTCTATGTCATTGCAACCCATCCTTGTTGTAGAATTGTTTGATCTCTGGGGGATAGATTTTATGGGTCCTTTCCCTCCTTCTAGGGGTTTCAATTTCATCCTTATAGTTATTGATTATGTTTTCAAATGGGTGAAAGTCATTGCCACAAGAACCAATGATCATAGAATTGTCCTGAAATTTGTGAAAGAAAATATTTTCTCTAGATTTGGTACCCCAAGAGCTATCATCAGTGATGGGGGAGTCATTTATGTAACAAGCACTTTGAGAGCTTGCTCAAGAAGTACTCTCTTACACACAGAATTGCTACTCCATATCACCCACAGACCAGTGAGCAGGTGGAGATTTCCAACAGATAAATCAAGCACATTCTAGATAAAATAGTGAGAACAGACAGAAAGGACCGGTCCCTAAAGTTGCATGATGCACTGTGGGCTTATAGGACTGCCTATAATATCCCTATTGGGATGTCCCCTTTCAGACTTGTTTATGAAAAATTTTATCATCTACCAGAACACAAGGCCTATTGGGCCATTAAAACTTTGAATTTGGATCTAACTTCTGCTGGTCTAAACAGGAAGCTACAAATTTCTGAGCTAGAGGAACTTAGGCTTGATGCCTATGCAAATGCAAAGATCTACAAGGAGAAAGCTAAGGTTTTTTTTTACAAGAACCTTCTTAGGAAGGAATTTGCTGATGGTGCTAAGGTATGGCTTTTCAATTCAAAATTGAAGTTCTTTCTAGGTAAGCTCAGATCCAGATGGGATGGCCCATTTATTGTTGTACATGCATCCCCATCTAGAGTTGTTGAGATCATGGACCCTAATTTTGGAAGGGTCAAGAAGGTAAATGGCCAGAGGCTCAAACTCTGTGTTGAGAATATTGTGGAGCCCTCTGAGACCATCAATCTTCAAGAACCTCCCACCTGATATATGATCTCAACCTTTGTACCATGTGTAACATAACTGTTTAAGTGTTTTAAAATTTTGTAAGTAATGTGTTTCTTGTGGTCTACTTTTGATGAATTTTGATTAAAATTTGTGCCATTAGTGTTGATGTGCTGTAGAGTGTTGAGTGATTCTGTTTAGCATAGGGATCATTTCACTTTAATGCAGGAGAGTGTGTCAGTGCACAAGTTTAACCAAGCTTGGGTTGCATTCTCGAGAGGATTAAAAACCTTCATATCATCCTCTCGAGACCATTTTGCAGGTGAACTAGCTGTCCCTCGAGAGGAACATGTGCTTCAAAACATCCTCTCGGGACATTTGTTCTAAGGCTATACCCAGTCTCGATAGGATCATGCTCTTAAATCCTGTTGCTCGAGATAATAATTCTGAAGCCTCATCCTATCGCAGCTCGGGTTCCTGAGCTTATAAAGCCCTCGTGAAGCTCATTCTCTCATTTCATCTCTTCGTGCTAAACACTCAACTCCTTCACCCGCTTCAGATTTCTTCTTTCTACTGCTCACTACCTGCTACACCATTCGTCTACTTCCAGTTTGATCAGCAACTCCAGCCAAACATTTCATACCAAGAATCTTCAGATTTGGATCACTATGGACTATCCTCACAATTCCCTAGTTTGGGTAAGTTCTCATCTCCTTCTTAGTCCATTTCATTCTCTGAGTATTTTCTACTGCATTGAGACCTTTTTACTGAGGATTAGTAAATTTATCATTTTCATTTAGTGTGTTGAGTGTTTGCTGAGTTTTGGGAAGCCTAGGATTTGGATTCATTAGATAGAAATTAAGGTTTCATAAACGGATGACAATACTAATTTTGAAGAAACCCTAACCAACTTGCTTCGTCCTGCCCAAACCCATCCCCCTTCCCCAACTAGGAAATCCAAGAGGATTGCCTCCTCCTCAGCTCCTATAACTCCTATGGCTCAACCAAAAAGAAAATTTGTTGTCTCGGGTGACTCAGCAGCTTCAAAGAAGAAACCCACAGCTGGCACCCATGAGCCTAAAGCTGTAAAACAGAAGAAACAGAAGAAGGGGAAGGGAGCTGCCCCTGAGTTCGACCCTTTCATTACCCCAAATGATTTTGTGGATAATCTCAGCCTGATACCCGAGACCATCTTCCATAGGTCCTTTTTGACAAAGGAAGAGTGGGCTAAGAAAGCCGTAGTGTTTTTGGCAAAGGCCTCCATGGATTCCCTATTGAGGCCTTTGGAAGAAATTGTATACCCTAAATTAGTGAAGTTGTGGTACCAGAATATTAGGATAAAAAAGTTAGGAGTAGGGCCAACTCAGAAAGACCTTGTGCTAGTGGTCCTAATTAATGATTTTGAGGCAATTGTGGATACAACTGATATAGCACTATAGACACCCAAATTTGGCCCAAGGCCCGATCGACACATACTTCGAGAAAGGCATACCCCCGAGCTTTCGAAAGCATTTTCCAAACCCTTAGGAATCAACCATAGCCTTCTCAAACCTATTAGAACCCTTCTCGAGTACGATTCGAACCCCCCTGAATAGTAATTAGAAAGAGGAGTGCCAAAGTTTTTGTAGATGGTTGCCCAACCTAAAGAATATACCATTAGAGAGTAAAGCTTTCCATATTTCCAATGAACTAAGAATTTCCTAATTTGGAGTTGTACATCAAAAGTTATGACTAAATGAAGATCGCAGATTTGTGTAGGAAATTGCAAAACTAGACCCATAGAGCTAGTTTCGAACCCTCCTGAGCAGTGGTTAAAGAGAGCAATGCCAAAATTTACACAAGCCTTTTTTGAATCTGAGTTATATATCATTGAAAAGAAGACTTTTCCAGCTTTTCAACAAGCCAAAAATCGCCTCAATCAGAATTATACACCAAACGTTATGGCGAAATGAAGATCACAAATTTGTGCAGAAAATTATAAAATCGGGCTGGGCCCCTGCGGGTCTTCAACTTCCAATAGTTTGGGCCTGGTTTTCCTTCAAAAAATGGCCAAAATTAACATTGGGGGTTTGACTTGTGGACCATCCCAAAGTCTGAACTGTGTTTCTTTAGGACCCTAGTGACCTTATTAGCTTAAGTTATCACCCTTTTGTCAGTCAAGTCACGACCATATCTTCTACCATTAAATCCAAATCTCTCTTCTCCAAGCTCTAGAAAACCACAAAAATCTTAGATTTCACATTACCTAATTGCTAACCCAATTAGGACTTTAACCCTCACTAATCCTCCCTTTCTCTATAAAATTTTCAAAGAGAGAAAATTTTAGTGAGCTATTTCATCCTTGACACCCCATTATCCATCATAAATTCATGAGATTTAGCTAGATCTATCCCCTAGCCTTCTTCTCCTACCTCTTAGCTCCATAGCCTTAGAAATTAGAACCCATCCCGCTACCCGTTTGCTTTAGGAAACTCATCAAAGACGCTCTCACGCAAGGATCCACATCAGTGCTACAAGGGCCCGAGAGCTCTGACTTCCCCTCTATTCCTCTTCCTTCTTTGTTTTTCCTCTATCTTAGGATTGAGCCGTTACACTGTTCAAATTTCAGCAAGTGGGAAAGGCTCAATAGGATCGGTGTACCTTCGGGAAAGGGGAAGTGCCACTCATTTTCTTTTCATATATATATATATATATATATATATATATATATATATATATATATACATCAAAATAGCCATAGTAGAGACTGCTTACGAGCGAATTGGTTGGGTGCATAACACCTTCCTGATCGATAACCGAAGCCCCTACCCAAGAGCCTTTGGCGTAGACCAGAATCAGAGTCATATTTGTAGCACTTTGGTGCTTATAAAATTGATCTAGGTTTATCCGGATACCAAAAGCTCTGGGTGGTGACTCTATATTTTTTAAGAGAGCACATCGTCGCGACTTGATCGTCAAAAATCTCACGGTTGCACAGATGGCGACTCTACTGGGGATTTACTAGTAGAGCTTCCCCTTGAACTTGGCCCCTTTATTTGTTATTTTACTAACCTTTTATTGCTGTTTTTTATTTTATTTTTACTCACCCCTCTGATTACATCATTTTACTTACCCCTACTTTTACGTCATTTATGGGCCTTAGCCGATCAGCGGGCCTACTTGCGCATAGTCTTTAATTTTCTTTACTTTTCCGTCATTTTAAGTGCCTTAGCCGATTGGCGAGCTTACTTACATTTTGCATTTAAATTCCTTTATGTTTACATCATTTAAAGTGCCTTAGCCGATTGGAAGGCCTACTTGTGCAATAATATCCTAACAGTAGACGCTGGCCTGTAGTGGCGGCACGGGATCATCACCCTCGATTTTTAGACTTAAGAAAACTTCCATAAATTTTTTTGAAAAAAATTAAAATTGAACCAAGAAAGGAGACTTAATCAATTTATTTTTTTACAGGGTAGAATTTTAAAGGGTTGGGTTATTAGGCACACATACAACCACCCGGGTCTTAGTATGGCGGCAGCCCCTAGTGGTGATGATCCAGAAAAGTCTTAGCCCACCTAATATCTGAGAAGGTGCTTGCGCCGGAGGTATATCGGGTGGTCACCTATTCCTACAAGCTTAAAACCCTTTGGGGAGCGTGCTAGCGAGTTATATCGGACTCAAACCCTTAGGTTCAGTGAGGAGAGAATGATTCACTAAAAAATTAATCAGTCCCCGAAAGCCCAGCTTCCACAAAAAAGCCAGTTTTGAGACTAATTTTGGACTGAGTTTGCTATTGTCAAATAAACTAGAGAGCCATATTGGTCTGGCTGAACTATTAGTTACACCAATGCAAAATACCCCAACAGTACACTGGCGCAACTATTAGTTGCGCTAGCTTTAAATCTGGACCCTTTGCTCTGGCGCCACTAATAGTTGTGACAGGCTGATTCTGAGCAGCCCCAGTCTGAATCTGTGGCCTTTTCCACATCCTAAGTCCCCCGATTAGTGTCTTAGTGCCTATGTTTGGGCCCCGCCATCTCTGACACCCAATACGCTCCCGCCAATTAAAAGGTGACTTCTCTTTGACTCATTTCGGGGGATCGGATTGTCTGCTTCGATTTTCGTGCCTATAATAGATCAAAGGTCTTCCTCTAATTCCTTTGAAGTGCTTCAGAATCATTGCTGCTGGTCCTAAATTAGGGTATGAAAGCCACCTGAGGGGAACTCTGAGGCCTTGAAACCTTTGTTTTCACTTAAACAAATTCAATTCAAAAAAAAAAAACAAAAAAAAAAACTTAAAAACTAGAGTCTTTGTTTTGCCAGCATAACGGCATCATCTTACCCTCCATCATCCCGTAGAGGAAAGAGGAGGAAATTTTTTGGGCCTTATCCAAGGCACCCATACCCAACACGCCAACAAACAATATCATGGGTAGTGGACCCGGCATACGCCGGTCCCGATTCATCCCCACCACATTCACCAACCCATTCCCATTCAGGAGAAATATTTACCATTATCCCCATCACCCTATCCCCAGTTACAATTATCGGGTCCTTTGGTGCCCCCATTTTTCTAACCACCACTTCCCAAAATATCCAAAACCAACCCCCCTCTTCCCCATCTCTCTCACAAACCATGCCCATACCCCCTCCTATATCCATGCCAAATTCAACACATTTCCCATCCATGCCCCTCCAAACCTCAAATAACCCATCTCCATCTGATCTCCCTTCCATAGCCATGATGGAAGAAATGGTCCAGGCCTACAATAGGTGGAAGGACTCCCAACACATTCCCTCTCATCCATACCACACACCCATGGATCCATCTCATATCCTATCAAGCCTCCATGCCTCACTCCCCCATGACTCCCATCAGTCCCCCCATCATCCACACCATTCAATCTCCCATTACCCACATGCCTCAAGGCCCAATGGCCTAAACCTCCATTCCCCACTTGTCCCAAGGCCCCATGGCCCAAAACCCCATAACCCATATCTATCAAGGGCCCATGGCCCAGACCCACCAAGGCCCAATGGGCTAGATCCATCAAGGGCCCATGGCCTAGATCCATCAAAGTTCAATGGGCCAGACCCATCAAGGGCCCATGGTCTAGACCCATCAAGGCCCAATGGGCCAGACCCACCAAGGGCCCATACCCATCAAGGCCTAATGGGCCATACCCACTAAGGGCCCATGGCTCAAACCCATCAAGGCCCAATGGGCCAGATCTACCAAGGGCCCATGGCCCAAACCTATCATGACCAAGGCTTTGTGGCCCAACACCCTCCCAAGGCTTCATAGCCCAAACCCAAGCCCAGCAAAACCTTAGAACCTTACACCCATACCCTTCCCAATTTCTCCAAAATTTCACCCATTCATAATTCTCATACTCCGATCAAACCCATGCCTTATATCAATCCCAATTTACCCATATCCCTATATCCCAAAGTCAACTTCAAACCTTCCCCCATGCTCAATGGCCTCATCAGGCCCCACTCTAAAATTTAACTTCCACTCATCCCATCATCCAACAAACTTTCCCTCATCCCCAATGGACTCACCCAACCCCCACTTAGGCCATTCCCATCCAGTCCATGCAATATCAGTAAGAGAATCCCGCCCTCACTGCACACAATGTCGACCAGCAATATGAAGAGGACGAGGTTAGGAACAGCGAAGCCTATGCTGGGGCATTGACCAGCCTTAACCCTCCTCCTGTCATTTTCCACCCCCTGGAAGCACAAAGTGAAATCCAACCAACTATCGAGAGAGTGGCCCCCATATCTAAGGAGTCAGAGCAGCTGAAAGAACAGTTGGACAAGATATAAAAGCAGCTAATGAAAATGGGTGGTGCTAAAATCCATGCCACAGACTTCACAGATTTATGCTTATTCGCTGAGGTCCCCTTGCCTCCCAAATTCAAGATGCCAGTGTTTGACAAATATAATGGCTCTGGCAATTCTATTGCACACCTCAAGTCCTACTATGGGGACATGTGCCAATATGGAGAGGACGAAAGACTGCTGATAAAGGTCTTTCAAAAGAGTCTGGCCAGTCCGGCCTTGAGATGGATCACATCTTTGGAACATCTATGATGAAAGCATGGAAGGACTTAATGCCCTTGTTCTAGGAATAATATGTCTATAACATTGACATCGAACCGAGTAAGTCTAACTTGGCCCGATTAAAGCAAAACCCAAATGAGACCTTCAGCGATTACCTAGGGTGGTGGAGAGCACTAGCAGCCTAGGTCAAAAATAGGATACCTGACAATGAGCAGATCAAAATAATTTCTAAGAATACTCTACCAGTGATCTCATACTTTTTGGTATACCAGCAGCAGTCCAACTTTGCTGATCTGGTGAGGAACGCCAATCGCTGTGAAGATGCCATCAGGGAGGAGTGCCTAAACAAAAATATACCAAGTGGGACCAGTGGGGTTAGAAGGTTTTCAAAATAAAGGAATGATAAGAAAATTAGGGTCGATGTCCAAAACATTGCCAATACCAGGCCCAATAATAACATAACCCCATTCCAATTTCAGGAAGCCCCGCCAGCACCAATCAGAATTGAGCAGATGCAAAGAACAGGAAACGGTTAAGAAATACAAATGACTCTGGAGCAGAGGAGAGCCCGCTATGACCGAGTGTTTACACCCTTGGGGTAATCACTAAGTGTACTTTTGCCTTTATTAATAGAAAAGGGATTAGTTACTATTCGTCAACCGCAACCTCCTCCCCACCCGATCCTAAAGAACTATGATCCGAATACCCACTGTAATTTTCATCAGGGCTTGGGTCACCTGACTAATCACTGCTTCCCATTGAAGCATGCAATCTAAGATTTAATCGATGCCCAGAAAATCATTCCACCAGCACCTTCTCAAGTGAACCAGCATGTAAATATCTACCAAGTGTCATTTCACCCACATCCTACCGGAGGGGCAGGTCCCAGACCCACCATCAGAATGGTAGAGGAATATGAGGAGGAATTTGAGTCTGGCCCATCTGATTACATCAGTAATTGGGAGAGCTATGTGGCACCATTGCCAAGGAACTGTGAAGAAAGGAATATTGGGGTGATTGAACCCCTGAATTTATCAAACTATTTTCCCAGCCCAACCCCACGAGCTGAACCCTTAGATCTTAGAGTTTATTTTCCATCACCCACTCCTATTAATTATGTGTGTATAAATACATACCAACCATACACCACCACCCCCATCAATTATCCAATGGCCCATCATACCCCCAATCCCCTGCCAGCACCTATCAGCTACCAATGGCCTACTTTTACTCCTTTTTCGCCAGTACCACCCCCATCTGGCTCAATTTTGTCACCCAACCAGCTATTATCGAGGTAAATCAAGTATTGCCTACACCTCCTTAGCTCGCAGTGCAAGTGCCTCCGATACCGACAGCCATGCTTTTCCTGATCTCGGGACCAACCTATGATCCTCATCAGGTCCCACTGAGTTATAAACAAACAGATATCAAGGCTGGTAGCCACAGAAAAGGGGCAGTGGACTTTGTGACCCGATCCAGAAATATCTCAAAGCAACCAAAAGCACCGATAACAGTACAAACCCAACCCGAAGGAAAGAAAAATAGCGTCGTGAATCCGTTTGAGAAAATGAGTCGAGAACATATACTGGAGACTCAGCTGAGAAGAATGTCTGCCCATATTACTATATGGGATATGTTGATGATGTCCTCACTCATTTTCAAGCATTAATGGGGGCATTAAAAAATACACATGTATCACTTCAAGTTAGCCCGGATGAAGTCGAGCAGATAATTTTTCAAGTGATGGCCTCGAATGCCATTTCTTTTTCAGATGCCGATTTACCAGAGGAAGGAGGAAGTCACTCAAAATCCTTAAATATAACTGTTGAGTCTGAAAATATGACAACCCCGCTAATTTTGATCGATAATGGGTCTGCATTAAACATATGCCCACTGAGAACCACCACCAAGATTGGGGTAGATCCTTGCATGCTAAGACCCAGGAGAGCTAGCGCCAGAGGTTTCAATAACACACGAAGAGAGATAATGGGAGAAGTTGATCTTGAGATATTAATTGGGCCAATGACCTTTTCCATATTGTTTCAAGTGATAGACATAAAATCCTCATTTAATCTGCTGTTAGGGCACCCATGGCTACATGAAGTCGGAGCCATACCCTCCACATTGCACCAGAAACTTAAATTTGCATATGGACATAAGATCATCACAATCATCGGTGAGGGGAACAGTGAGAAAGAGAAGGCTACCAATAGCATCAAAAGACCCAACATGTTGGATGTATCGCATACCGTTGAAGACATCGACCTCCACAATTTTGAATACGAGGTGTCAACGATACTCCCAAAGCCCATCGAGAGTATCATTCCAAGGACCGGAGGTGGTATGGTAGCAGTAGTGACTATGCTCCAAAAGTGGTTCTATCAAAAAGGAAGGGGTCTTAGGCCCATATTACAAGGCCGAAAAGAGCCTATCACAACCAAAGGGGGTCAGAAAGTCAGATTTGGGCTAGGTTATAAGCCCACGGAAGAAGAAGTATGAGAGGCTAAGGAGAAAGCCCGTGTGACAACAGTGGCAAAAGCCAGGGGGATCCACATAGAAAAGAAATTCCGTCCCAGGCCTCACATCAAGAATTCATTCATAAGTGTCGAGGTTGTGAAGATAGACCGGAATGGGGAAACCCGATGAACCCCACATAAGCCCACAACACCGGTTCACCCCACTAATCCCCACATCACCCTTCCCAGCCTGGAGGTAGACTTGACTGCATTATCCCTCTTTGAGGAACGGCGACCAGTACCTGAATAAACTCCCCTCATGGTGAATCACCACAAAACCATTTTAACGTTTGAGGATATCATCTCTGACAAAATGGGGATCAACATGATGGAGGCTGACTCTGAAGAGCCGTATCAGTCAGCACCCTCCATCCAAATAGGTAAAGGAGTGGCCCCTCAGGTATGCAACTGGGCATCTTTGTCCCAAACACTGGAAGCGGGGAGTGGCCTAACATTTTACACTCGTTTCTAAAAAAGATAACCTATAAAAAGTGAGATACGCCCTTGGTAGGCAATACCTTATTTATACACAGACTCGTACTGCCAAGGGTCTATCTCCGAAGAAAATAAAAATTCCAAAAATATTGAAAAAATACAAAGTCTAAAAACATTGTCATTTAAAATTCCAAATAAAGTCTCACAAAAATATGCCTTAATAGAAATACCCGTCCCATGTAAAATCGACCCCTTTCCTATAGAAATACAAGAAGAGGTAGGAGTTACGAGTCTGGATGAGGATATCCTTTTGGAGGAGCTCCCCAATGAGCTCCTCGACTGGTTTGCCGAATTTGAGCATGACCCTACCCCCATTGTCAAAGAAATCGAGGATATTAATCTAGGAACTGAGGAGATTTCCCGAATTACCAAGATTGGAACGTCGATGTCTCTCGAAGAAGGAAAAAGCATGATCGACTTCCTTCGCTCATACCAAGATATTTTTCCCTGGTCATACGAGGACGTGCCTGGTCTAGACACTTATTTGGTCGAGCATGAGTTGCCTCTCTACCCTGATATGAAGTCGGTTAAGCATAAGCTGAGACGTCGCCTACTGGAATGGATGTTAAAAGTCAAAGACAAGGTCATCAAGCAATATGACCCAAGATTTCTCATGGTATCCAAATACCCACAATGGCTAGCCAATATTGTGCCTATACCGAAGAAGGATGGGAAGGTCTGCATGTGTATCGATTTCTGCAATTTGAACAAGGCAAGCCCGAAGGACGATTTCTCGTTACCACACATCAACATCTTGGTCGATAACACTACCAAGCACGGGATGCTTTCTTTCATGGATAGATTCTCAGGATACAATCAGATTAAGATGACATAGGCAGATCGAGAGAAAATGGCATTTATCACTCCTTGGGGAACCTTTTACTATAGAGTCATGCCATGCGAGCTGAAGAATGTCGGTGCAACATACCAAAGAGCTATGACTGTGTTATTTCATGACATGATGCACCAGGAAATTGAAGTGTATGTCAATGATATGA
This sequence comes from Chloranthus sessilifolius, assembly GCA_021018995.1. Taxonomy (NCBI): domain Eukaryota; kingdom Viridiplantae; phylum Streptophyta; class Magnoliopsida; order Chloranthales; family Chloranthaceae; genus Chloranthus; species Chloranthus sessilifolius. Next base: position 25,849,553 of record CM037595.1, read on the forward strand.
AAGCCAAGTCACCGGAGTGAAGTGATCACTTGGTAAACCTTCAGAAGCTATTTGAGAGAGTAAGAAAGTACAGGTTACGTCTGAATCCACAGAAGTGCGCATTTAGTACTATGTCCGAAAAACTGTTGGAATTCATCGTCAACAGGAGAGGGATTGAGGTCGACCCAGTCAAAGTTAAAGCGATCACCGAAATGCCGCCACCACCTACTGAGAAAGAAGTTAGAGGGTTCTTGGGCAGAATATAATATATCAATCGGTTCATTACACAGCTAACTCCAATCTGCACGTCGATCTTCAAGCTACTAAGGGAGAGCTCTCCTATTAAATGGAACAATGATTGTCAGGCAGCATTCAATAAAATAAAAAGCTACCTCCTTAACCCACCTATGTTAGTACCTGCCGAGCCAGGGAGACCACTCTTGATGTTTCTCTCCACGATGGAAGTCTCGATGGGATGTGTCTTAGGGCAGCATGATGAGATGGGAAGAAGAGAGTAGGCCATCTACTATCTGAGCAAGAAATTTACTGATTATGAGACGCGTTATTCTCATCTGGAGAAAGCATTCATGGTTCCTGTATGGGCTACTCAGAGGCTCCGCCATTACTTGCTATCCCAAGCCGTTCTACTTTTGGCCCGAATGGACCCGTTGAAGTACCTTTTCAAGAAGTCGACTCTTACTAGATGAACCGTATGATGGTAGCTTTTATTGTCTGAGTTTGACATCACCTACGTCACTCAGAAGTCGATTAAGGGGCAGGCACTCGCCGATCATCTTGCCGACAATCCTTTTCCATATTATGAAAATTTGAGAACAGAGTTCTCCGATGAGGACATCTTGTTCATGACGGAAGATAATACAGAAGAAGCAGAAGGATCTTGGGTAATGTACTTTGACGGGGCAGCAAATGCCGAAGGTTAAGGAGTTGGCGCTATTCTGATTTTGTTGAAAGGATCCCATGTACCCGTCTATCAAGCTCAACTTCCCTTGCACTAACAACATGTCCGAGTACGAAGCTTGTGCAGCAGGCTTGCAAGCTGCTCTCGATCTGAATGTAACTCACCTTCGAGTGTTTGGCAATTCACAGTTGATCATATGCCAGACGAATGGAGATTGGAAGACAAAAGACGAGAAATTGATCCCTTACCATGAACTCCTCGAGGATCTGTAGTTTTTTTCCAAGATGTGACATTCTCATATGTCCCTCGAATAAGGAATCATTTTGCCGATGCACTAGCAATGTTCGCATCAATGATAGAAATCTCGTATGGTGCTGAGATGAAGCCAATCATGATCAAGCAGAGGAATGAACCGGCCTTCTGCCTTCAGATTGAGGAACCTACAAAGCCTGATGATGAGTCACCTTGGTTCTCAGATATCAAGAATTTCCTCGAGAAACTAACTTTCCTTGAGGGTACGTCTAAGACAGATCGACGAACCATTCAACATTTAGCAACAGGCTATGTCATTTGCCGGGAATGCCTTTACAAGCGATCCTACAATAATATCTTGCTCAGGTGCCTTATTGAAGGTGAAGCGATCAGTATAATGAAGGAGATCCATGAGGGAGTATGCGGGGCCCACATTAGCGGTCACATGCTTGCTAAGAAAATTCTATGACAAGGATACTTTTGGACCACTATGGAATCAGATTGCTGCAAACATGTTCAAAAATGCTACAAGTTTAAGGAACACTTCAGTCTGATACACACTCCTGCCATCGATCTACACTACATGACCATCCTTGGTCATTTGCAACCTGGGGTCTTGACATCATCGGAATGATTAATTTGAAAGTATCAAACGGACATCGGTTTATCCTTGTCGCCATTGAATACTTCACCAAGTGGGTAGAAGCGGTGTCATATGTCAACATCACAGGCAGTCACATCAAGAAGCTTCTCAAAAATAATATTGTGTGCCGATTTGGAGTACCCAAGGATATCATCACGGACAACGGCACAAACTTTACGAATAAGCACATCCGAGCCTTCTGCGAGCAATACAAAATCAAGCACCATCTCTCGTCACCTTATAGGCCTCAAACTAATGGAGCTGTGGAAGCTGCAAAAAAGATGGTCGTCTACATCCTAGAGAAGATGGTTGTCACTTACCGAGATTGGAACAAAATACTACCATTCGCTTTGTGGGCCTATAGAACGTCAATCCGTACCACTACAGGGGCAACACCATTCTCCCTCGTGTATGGAACCGAGGCCATCCTATCGGTAGAGATTGAAGTACCCTCTCTCCGAATCCTCATGGAATTAGGCTTACCCGAAGACTAGAGAGAAAGATCCCGCTTTGAACAATTGAATCTACTGGACGAGAAAAGACTCCTAGCCTTGTGTCATACTCAAGTTTACCAGGGGTGAATCGCACGCGCTTATAATGAACGTGTTTGCGGTCGATATCTAAAGGTAGGAGACACTGTACTGAAGAAGATCTTCCCATCTCTCCCCGCCGATCTGAGAGGGAAGTTCAAGCTGAACTTGGAGGGACCTTATGTCGTCCGAGAAGTGCTATCGGGATACACCATCCGCCTCACCACCATGGACGGAGATCATCTTCCTGAGCCTATCAATGTTGGATACGTCGACGGTTTAGTCTATCATGATAAGGTAAGTATTGGTGAAATAAATATGAGACTGCTTAAGAACCATCCAAAAGAGGCCATCATTCCAAGAAACAGTAGCCAAAAAGCATCCATAAAAATGATGATATCCTTTACTACCCCATTTAAGCCTGAGCCTTTCTTTCAATAAACCCCTTCCCAAAAAAAAAATGTGTACATATACAAAAAAAGGGAAGTAAAGTTACCATCAAAATCCAAAAAAATTGGAAAAGCAAAACCTCAAAAAGAGATTTCCTGAAATAAGATAAAGGAAAAAGAAAAAAAAAATTGAAGAATCATGGGGCGTGTATAGTAAAATCCCCCAAGGAAGAAAGTACGTTGTGAAAAATTGAAGCCGTGTCAAGGAAACCCTTTTTAGCCCAGCATACCTTCAAATCCTAACATGACCCATGGCCAAGCTACACCCTGAAGAAAGCCCTCCTTTTAGGTTCACAAGCAGTCATAGTATCTGTTAAATCAACACGAGCCGAGTTGAGGGACGACACTAGAAACCCATCCAGCCGGCTATGACGGAATCGACATCTATGTCGTGACTTTTGAGAAAAAAAAATGATGAAAGAAATAAAAAAAAAATACAAGCTCAAAGAAAGATGGACGTAGTGAAAACCTGAAAGGGCACTATGGGTAAAAACAGCAAGCTTGTGCGGACCAGGTGAAAACCCGAAAGGACACTTGGGGTAAGAGAGTTGTACCCATGGACGTAATGAAAACCTGACTTGGGCGCTGTGAAAACCCGTCTTGGGCGCTGTGAGTAAAAATGTTCAAAAAAAAGAAGAAAATCATTCAGTTACTTCCTTTAGTTACATCTCTATGTTATCTGATTGCCAACTAGGCCGCTCATGTTAGCTCAAATCAGGTTCTGACCAGGAATATCTTCAGGCTATATTGTCAAACGTATGACCCAAGGTAAGGAGAAAAAGTTAATTCGATCCAAACGGATAGACGTTCTGACCTTGAAAATTTCTGAACCTCACTCAGGTCTGACCGCATGAACGAGTTTGGCTATGCTAAAAAAGGGACCCGTTACTTCGTCTCACTGATAAGGCATCAAACAAAAAAAGAAGAAAAGCTAAAAAAAAAAAAAAAAATCAAGAAAAATCTAAATATAAAAAAATTCTATATTTCTACTCTTTTCCATGTACATATTAATAATATTGTACTTCCATTCCCAAAATGAAGAAAAAGAACAAAAAATCTCTGAAAACAAAAAGCCAAAAAAATATATATAAATTTTGAAAAAAAAAAAAAAAGTGTAGGTAAAAGTTTGTTGCTCCTTCTGTTACTTAGGATGCATATTTATTATCCATATAAACAAAAAAGGGGCTGATGTTTTCTTGAGAAATGTGCAGGAACATCAAATGGTTCAAAACCTCGAGGCTGGCAACCTCTTGCCGATGGACAGATCAAATAAAGCATCTTTCCACAAATGATCTGTCTATTAGAAAAAATGAATGAAAAAAAGCAATCATTCTAAAAATAAAAAAGATAGATAAGTTTTTATGGTACTTTTTGTTACGAACATGCATGTTCCGATGTGGTAAAATATCGATGTTTTATCAGCAACACCACTATGCTATAGTAACGTCCTAAGTCTAAGGTACGCCTTGGATTCTAGATCCTACTTCAAAGTAGGAGCAACGGTATCAATCCCGATTAAACAATCAATATTTTGATCGCGTCGACTCCACTGCTAAATCTTTACAATGAGTGCTTTGTCTTTGGATTCGTAGGAACGTGAGTGTCTAACTTGAGATTCATCATGAGCTATTTTCAGAGGTGTGGACTCTTAGTCTGCGTAGTCTAGGCATGCGCCCTAGGGAGTTTGAGGTCCGGGTAACTCCGTTATGAAAAAGATCAATCGTTGGTTGAGACCAACCTGTTAAAAATAAAAACTACACATCAATCAAACTATGTGTAAACATGCATGCAGAAGGGTTCATTTCCCTTATTTTTGCAGGCTTAAAATCTGTGTTGGTATGGTATCCCTGTAAAGTATACGCCTTGCGTCTGGGTATCCGTAGGATGGTCGTTTGTTCTCATAAATTATATCTGGATGGGTTCTGGGTCGAGACTTTCATCGCCTTTGTTGCTTATCGCCCCTAATTGGTGCATGTTTATGCATAGTTAAATGATGTGTAAGATCATTGTTGGCAGAGACCCAGATTGGATGTCTCCTTTGGTAGACACCCAATTTTGGCCGGATCTATTCAGTGTTATTTGAATTTGGATGTTCTAGGTCATGTTGATCTGGGGCACATTATCAAAAAAGGCCACACAGTCCAAATAAGCGTTGCGACATCAATATTCGCTCTGCTTGGGTAGTTGTGTTAAATTAACTTTGGGATCATTGGGTTCGCCCAAAGACCTCAAACCCTGCTTCACATAGGGGCACCCATGGCCATTCAAATAGGGCAATCAATGCCTCGTATGATTGGACACAAGCCGTGGACCTTCGCGCATTTGTCTCGCGTCTATCTTTAAGTATGGGTCGATCACCCTCTCACATACGGAGCTATTATATTCATAATGAATCTTGAACATCAAACTCCTTCAAAACAGCTCCAAAAGTGACCATTTTTCTTAGCTATTGGGCTTTTACAACTCATTTTCCACCTCGGTTATGCCCAATAATGTCGCTAAGCACTTGGGGACCGATTACCTTGAGAGACGACCATTTTTTCTGACATACAGGACTTTTGTTTTCTCATCATGTTACTCATCTGATATTTGAAGTTCATTCTAAATATAGTGGACCAATCAATAATGCCTTGGGCCTCTTCGGATGTCTCTTTTCTTTGACATTCGATCATTAGTAATCGGATACCAAAGAGGGGCATCTATAGACACCCAAATTTGGCCCAAGGCTCAATCGTCACATACTTCGAGAAAGGCATACCCCCAAGCTTCTGAAAGTATTTTCCAAATCCTTAGGAATCAATCATAGCCTTCTCAGACCTATTAAAACCATTCTCAAGCAACATTCGAACCCCCCTGAACAACAGTTAGAAAGAGGAGTGCCAAAGTTTTTGTAGATAGTCTTCCAACGTAAAGAATATATCATTAGAAAGTAGAGCTTCCCATTTTTCCAGCGAACTAAGAATCATCTAATTTAGAGTTGTACATCAAAATTTATGACAAAATGAAGATGACGGATTTGTGAAGGTAATTGCAAAATCGGACCCATAGAAGTAGTTTCGAACCCTCCTGAGGAATGGTTAAAGAGAGCAATGATAAAATTTATAAAAACCTCTTCTAAAGCTGAGTTATATACCATTAGAAAGAGGACTTTCCCATATTTCTAACAAACTAAAAATCGCCATAATCAGAGTTATACATCAAAAGTTATGGTGAAATAAAGATCGCGGATTTGTGCAAGAAATTGTAAAATCGGGCTGGGCCCCAGCGGGTCTTCAACTTCCAATTGTTTGGGCCTGGTTTTCCTTCAAAAAATGGCCAAAATTGACATTGAGGGTTTGACTTGTGGATCATCCCAAAGTCTGGGGTGTGTTTCTTTAGGACCCTAGTGACCCTATTAGCTTAAGTTCTCACCTTTTTGTCATTCAAGTCACGACCTTATCATCTTCCATTAAACCCAAATTCCTCTTCTCCAAGCTCTAGAAAACCCTAAAAACCTTAGATTTCTCATTACCTAATTGCTAACCTAATTAGGACTTTAACCCCTCACTAATCTTCCCTTTTTCTATAAATAGAGAGTCACCCCTCTTGCTTAGGGGTTGGAAAATTTTCAAGGAGAGAAAATTTTAGTGAGCTCCCCTCCCATTGGCCCCCACTAAACCCATATAATTCCAGCACTTTAGTTCATCCTTGACACCCCATTTTTCATCATAAGTCCTTAAGATTTAGCTAGATCTAGCCCCTAGCCTTCTTCTCCTACCTCTTAGCTCCATAGCCTTAGAGATTAAAACCCATCCGGCTACCCGTTTTCTTTCAAAAGCTCATCAAAGGCGCTCTCACGCAAGGATCCACATCGGTGCTATAAGGGCCCGAGAGCTCCTACTCTCCCCTCTATTCTTCTACCTTTTTTGTTTTTTCTCTATCCTAGAATTGAGCCGTTTCGTTACCCAAATTTCGGCAAGCGGGAAGGGCTCAATAGGATCGGTGTGCCTTCGGGCAAGGGGAAGTGCCGCTCATTTTCTTTTCTTTTATATATATATATTATACACATTAAAACAACCATAGTAGAGACCACTTACGAGCGGATTGGTCGGATGTCTAACACCTTCCCGATCAATAACCGAAGCCCCTACCCAAGAGCCTTTGGCATAGATCAGAATCAGAGTCATATTTGTGGCACTTCGGTGCTTATAAAATTGATCTAGGTTTTTCGGGACACTAAAAACTTCGAGTGGCGAATATATTTTTCAAGAGAGCGCATCATCACGACGGGATCGTCAAAGATCTCACGGTTGCATAAGCACTAGTATTGGGTATCCTTGTAACCTATGATCCATCTTGCAGCCTGGGAGTCCCAATCAGTGCTTCAATGAAGGAGATTGCCTAGCATTTAACTCAGGGGAAGAAAGCATCTGGTGATTCAGTTATGAGGGGTGACTTCAGCATGATCCTTTTGTTCATGGATAATATTTTGAGGAAGAATGTTTTTGTGGTTGGACACCAACAGGAGAGGAGGCATCCAATTGTGGATGCTCTGTACACCTTCTCTTTGGGGCATTTTTTCAGTGCTGCCAAATTAATCTTTGAGGGAATGAGTAATATTTATGGTAAGGTGAAGAAGAGGCAGGCAAAACAAGGTTTACCATACAGCAGGCTGATCACAACCTTGCTAAAAATGGGTGGATATGCATGGAAAATGGGAGAGCCCACTACTGAGTTGTCACCAATTGTGTTTGGAGAAAGACAGTGGAAGATTAGTTTGACTTTGATGAAGGAGTCTAAAGTAGCACTTCCTGTGCAAACTTCTGCAGCCACTTCTGTAACCACCTCTTAGTCATCATCCACCCTTGAGTCCATTCCACAAGTAGCTCCTCTACCATCCTTATCTCTCCAGTCCATTCCAATATCAACTCCTCCTCCCACACTGTGCAACCATGGGATTTTTGACTTCGATTATCAATTGGGAAGGTGTTAAGCACCCAATCAACCCGCTAAATGCGGTCTCTACTTATAAACAAATAAAAAATAATAAAAAAAAGCTTCCTCTTGCCCAAATGAGCTTAAAATACTATTTGTGCCCCTCCATTCCTACCAAAAATCCGGCGGCATAACGGCACAAATGGGAGGATGGAGGAATAACCGAGAAGATAGAGGAATAGAGGGGAGAGTCGAAGCTCTCGGGCCCTTGTTGCACTGCTGTGGAGCCTTGTGTTGGCTTACTTCGGTGAGCTTTTGAAGGTTTGTATGGTATGGAATGGGGTTCTAACTCCTACGGCTTGATAGCTAAGAGGTAAAGGGAGAAGGCAAATGGATAGCACACACCTAAACTAGGGGGTCTAAGGTGGAAAATATGGCTCCAAGGAGGTTTTGGAATTCTGGATTTCGTATGGGAATGATGCACTAAAGGGAGAAAGATCTTCTCACTTAAGCTCTTTCTCTCTTAGGCAAATTTTCTCAACCTTTAACCCAAGGGGAGGGGGGTTCTATTTATAGAAAAAGGGTGGCTTAGGAGGCTAAGCAAGATTAGAAATTAGATAATCTAGCATCTAAGGTTTCCTAAGATTTTTGGAGCCTTGAAACATATGAAGAGTTGTTCCAATGGTGGATGAATGGATGAGGCTTTAAACCACTTAAGGGGTTGCATATAGACAGTAAATGGGTGCAACAGAACTAGCAAAACACACCCCAAAGGTCAAGATGGTCAACAAGGCAAACCCCAATCTCAATATTTGAGGCAAAAACTAGAGGTTACTATTCATATGCCTAGCACAACTATTAGTTGTGCCAAGCATATGTACAGTAATACGGTGCTTGAACAGTTCCTGGAAGTTGGCTGCCCGCGGGGTGGCGTCCACTTTATAACTAGTGCAACTATTAGTTGTGCCAAGCAAAATACATATATTTCTGCCTAATTTTCAAATCCTCGTAACTTTTGATATACAACTCCGATTGGGGTGATTTTTAACTCATTGGAAAGCTTAGGAAGTCCTCTTTGTAATGGTATATAACTTAGCTCCAGTAGAAGTATTCATAAACTTTGACACTCCTCCTTCCATCCATTGCTCAGGAGAGTTCAGAAACTGGTCTGAGACGGGTTCTAAAGGTTCGAGGTGAGTTTTAAGGGATCTAGGGTGATTCCTAGGGGTTTGGGGTGATTTCTAAGGGTTCCATACATACCATCAAAAGCTCAAAAATATGCTTCTCTCGAAATGTGTCTCGATCGGGCCTTCAGCCAAATTTGGGTCTACAGATTCCCCTCTTTGATATCCGGTCACTGATGATCGAATGCCAAAGAAAAGATATATTCAAAGAGGCCAAAGGCATTATAGATGGATCTATTGTATTGAGAATAAACTCCAAACATCATATGAGTAATATGGTGAGAAAATAAAAGCCCTGTATGTTAGGAAAAATGGCCGTTTCTCAAGGTAATCAGTTCCCAAGCGCTTAGCAACATTACTGGGCATAACTGAGGTGGAGTGAGTTGCGAAAGCCCAATAGCTGAGAAAAATGGTCACTTCTTGAGATGATTTGAAGGAATTTGATGTTCAAGATTCATTCTAAATACAACAACTTCATAAGGAAAGAGCGTAATCGACCCACATTCAAAGGTAGGCGCAACGCAAGTATGCAAGGTTCCACAATTTGTGTCCAATCATATGAGGCATTAACTGTCTCATCTGATTGGTCTTAGTTGCCCCTGCTTGAAGAAGGGTTCAAGGTCTTTAGGCGAACCCAAATATTCCAAAGTTTATTTAACATGACTACCCGAGCGGAGCGAACAGATGTCGAAACGCTTTTTGGGAGTACATGCCATTTTTCCAACATGCCCCGAATCATCCTGACCCAGAGTATCCAACCTTAAATAATACAGAATAGGTCCGGCTAAAATTGGGTGCCCTCGAAGCAGACATCCAATCCTGGTCTCTGCTGATAATGATCTTACAAACCAATTAACTATGCATAAACATGCACCCATTAGGGGCGATAAGCAACAAAGGTGATGGAAGTCTCAACCCAAATCCCGTTTGGATACAATTTACGAGAACAAATGACCATCCTACGGATACCCAAACGCAAGGCGTACACTTTAAAGGATACCGTGCCAATGCAGGTTTTAAGCCTACGAAAATAAGGGGAATGAACCCTTCTGCATGCATGCTTGCACATAGTTTGATTGATTTGTAGCTTCATTTTCAATAGGTTGGTCTCAACCAACGATTGATTTTTTTTATAACAGAGTTATCCGGACCTCAAACCCCATAGGGCACACGCACAGACTGCGCAGACCAAGAGTCCACACCTCTGAAATAGTTCGTGATGAATCTCAAGTTAGGTACTCACGTTCCCATGAATCCAATGACAGAGCGCTTAGCTCGAAAATTTAGCAGTGGCATCAATCCGATTGAAATATTGACTGCTTGATCGGGATTGACACTGTTGCTCCTACCTTGAAGTAGGATCCAAAAATCTAAGGCTCACATTTAGACTTAGGACATTAATAAAGCACAGCTGCATTGCCAATAAAATATTGACATTTTACCGCATCAGAACACGGATGTGCATTGCTGTGCGTGGCATGAAGACACAGGTTTCTTCTTCTTCTTCTTTTTTTAATGATTAATGATTGCTTTTTTTTAATGATTGCTTTTGTTTTAATGATTACTTCTTTTTTTTCAAAATAAGAACTATCCGGACCTCGAACCCCAGGGGGCGCACTCCTAGACAGAGCATACCAAGAGCCTGTGCTCCTTAAATAGTTTACGACGAAATCGAAGCTAACGCACTCAAGTCCCATGTGATATCGAAAGGATCGGGTCAGAATCGGGTGTCCATAGAAGGAGACACTCAATCTTGGCATCCTCCATCTATGAAATATAAACGAACAACTATGCATAAATATACACCCATTAGGGGCAATAAATAATAAGGCAATGGAAGACCCGACCCAGATCTCGTCCAAGTATAATTTATGGAAACAAATGACCCTCCAACAGATACCCAAAAGCATGGCGTACACTTTACAGGGATACCATGCAGGTTTTAAGCCTGTGCCCTAAAATGGGCCCTTTTGCATGCATATTTGCACATAGTTGTCTGACGTAGTTTCGTATCTGACAGATTGGAATCAATCCAACAATGAATCTTATCGAAGACAGAGTTATTCGGACCTCAAACCTCGTAGGGCGCTCGCCCAGACAGTGTAGACCAAGAGTTTACACCTCCAAAAATATCACATGATGAACTTAAACTTCAAAGCACTCAAGTTCACCTAAAACCAAAAATGGAGCGATCAGTGCGAAGATTTAGCGGTGGAATCAATTCGATCGAAACATTGACTATTTGACCGAGATTGACACCGTAGCTCCTACTTTGAAGTAGGATCCAAAACTCTAAGGCGTTGTTGATAAAATAGCACAGCTGCGTTGTTGATAAAATATTGACATTTTACCGCAATAAAATCCGCATGTGCGTAGCTGTGTGTCGCATGAAAACACAGATTTCTTCTATATATATTTTTTCTTTTTTCCTCTTTTTTCTTTTTTGAATAGACTGGACGTTGGTGGTGAGATGCTTTATTTGATTTTTCCATCGCCGAGAGGTTGCCTGCTTCGAGGCTTTGGACTATTTGATGTTCCTGCATATTCTTGGAAAAACGTCAGTCCCTTTTTTATTTATATAAAAAAATGCATCCTAATCAACAGAAGGAGAAGACAACTTTTACCTGTGTTTTTTCATTTTTCAAGATTTATATATATTTTTCTTTTCGGATTTTTATTTTCAGAGATCTTTTATTCTTTTTCTTTAATTTTTGAGATGGAAGTATGATGTTGTACATATGTACATGAAAAAGAGTAGAAATATAGAATTTTTTTATATTTAGATTTTTCTTGATTTTTTTTCATTTTTTTTGGCTTTTCTTCTTTTCTTTTTTTTATTATTCTTTTTGATTGATGGGTCCCCTTTTGGAATGTACCCAGCCTAGGCATGGAAATGGAAAAGGAAAATCGATATCTTTAACAAAAAGGGGCTTTCCTGCCTAGGTGCACAAAGTGTGGGCATGAAAGTGGAAAAGGGAAATTATTATCTTTGATAAAAGGGGCTTCCGCCCTATCCTTTATTCTCTTTTTTTTTGGTTTGATGCCTCAATCACAGGGTGAGATCTGGGTCAAAACCTTTTGAGCATGGTCGAATCCCTTTTAAATGGTCAGATCTAGGTGAGTTTCTACCACTTTACCAAGACTGGTACGTCAATCCCTTTGGACTAATTCAAGCCTTTCTCCTTACCTTGGGTTATACATTTGACAAAGTAGTTTCACAAAGACAATTCCGGTCGGGGCCTGATTCGAGTGAACATGAGCGGCCCAGTCGAAAATGGGTATCAGGGAGAGTAAGCAAGAGGGCTCCTCAAACATCAATCTTCTCAATCTATTCAAACCTTTCTTTTCTTTTTAATTCTTTAATCCTTTTTTACTCACAACGCCCAAGGTGAGTTTGTCATGCCCATTTTGCCCTATTTTTACCCATGGCACCCTTTCAGGTTTTCACCACGTCTATGGGTTTAGCTCTCTTGCCCCAAGTGCCCTTTCGCGTTTTCACCTAGTTCACACAAACTCGTTGTTTTTACCCATAGTGCCCTTTCGGGTTTTCACCACGTCCATCTTGCTTTGAACTTGTACTTTATATTTTATTTCTTTTATCTCTTTTATTTTTTTTAAAAACACGACATAGACGTCGATTCCATCATAGCCGGCTGGATGGGGCTCTGGTGTCGTCTCACAACCTAGCTTGTGTTGACTTAAGAGATACTATGACTGCTTGTGAACCTACAAAGAGGGCTTTCTTTAGGGTGTAGCTTGGCCACAGGTTGGGCTAGGATTTGAAGGTATGCTGGGCTAAAAAGGGGTTTCCTTGATACGGCTTCAATTTTTTCACAACACACTTCTTCCATGGGGGATTTTTACTGTACAAGCCCCTAGGATTCTTCTATTTTTTCTTCTTTTTCCTTTATCTTATTTCAGGCAATCTCTTTTTGAGGTTTTGCTTTTTTGATTTTTTTAGATTTTGATGGTAAGTTTACTTTCCTTTTTTTCTATATGTACACATTTTTTTTTTGGGGGGGGAAGGGGTTTATTGAAAGAAAGCCCAGGCTCAAATGGGGTAGTAAAGGATATCATTATTTTTAGGGATGCTTTTTAGCTATTGTGCTTGGAATGATGGCCTCTTTTGGGTGGTTCTTAAGCATTCACGTATCTGTTTCACCAATACTTACCTTATCGTGATAGACTAAGCGTAGAACCGTCGGACGTATCCAGCATTGATGGGCTCAGGAAGATGATCTCCATCCACGGTGGCGAGGCAGATGGCGTATCCCAGTAGTACTTCTCGGACGACGTAAGGTCCTTCCCAGTTTGGCTTAAATTTTCCTCTCGGATCGATGTGAAGGGATGGAAAGATCTTCTTCAGTACAGTATCTCCTACCTTTAGATCTCGACTACGGACACGTTTATTGTAAGTGCATGCGATTCACCCCTGGTAAACTTGGGTATGACACAAGGCTAGGAGTCTTTTCTTGTCCAGTAGATTCAACTGTTCGAAGCGGGATCTCTCTCTCTCTCTGCTTCGAGCAAGCCTGATTCCATGAGGATTCAGAGCGAGGGTACTTCAACCTCTACTGATAGGACGGCCTCGGTTCCATACACAAGGGAGAATGGTGTTGCCCCTATAGCGGTACGGATCAACATTTTGTAGGCCCACAAAGTGAATGGTAGCATTTCGCTCCAATCTTGATAAGTGATGACCATTTTCTCGAGGATGCGGATGACTGTCTTGTTCACAGCTTCCACGGCTCCATTAGTTTGAGGCCGATAAGGTGACGAGCGATGGTGCTTGATCTTATATTACTCGCATAAGGCTCGAATGCACTTATTCACAAAGTTTGTGCCATTGTCCGTGATTATATCCTTGGGTACTCCAAATCGGCACACAATATTATTCTTGAGAAACTTCTTGACGTGACTAGCCGTGATGTTGGTATATGACGTCACTTCCACCCACTTGGTGAAGTATTCAATGGCGATGAGGATGAACCGATGTTTATTTGATGCTTTCAGATTAATCATTTCGATGATGTCAAGGCCCTAGGTAGCAAATGGCCAAGGAGTGGTCATGCAGAATAGATCGATGGCAAGACCGTGTATCAAACTGGAGTGTTCTTGACACTTGTAGCATTTTTGAATATGTTTACAGCAATTTGATTCCACAGTGGCCCAAAAGAATCCCTGTAGCAGAATTTTCTTGGCGAGCATCTGACCGCTGGCGTGGGCTCCACATACTCCCTAGTGGATCTCCTTCATAATATTGACCGCTTCACTTTTTGTAAGGCACCTGAGTAAGATGTTATTATAAGATGCTTGTAAAGGTATTCCCCACAAACGACGTAGCCTGCTGCTAAACGTTGAATGGTTCGTCGATCCGTCTTGGACAAACCCTCAGGGAAAGTTAGTATTTCGAGAAAATTCTTGATACCTGAGAACCAAGGTGACTCATCATCAAGCTTTGTAGGTTCCTCAATCTGGAGGTAGAAAGTCGGCTCATTTCTTTGCTCGATCATGATTCGCTTAATCTCAGCACCAAACGGTATTTCTATCATTGATGCCAACGTCGCTAGTGCGTCGGTGAAGCGATTCCTTATCCAGGGGACATATGAGAATGTCATGTCTTTGAAGCAAGCAATCAGATCCTCAAGGTGCTCATGGTAAGGGATCAGTTTCTCATCTTTTATCTTCCAATCTCCATTTTTCTAGCATATGTTCAACTGCAAATCACCGAATACTTGGAGGTGAGTTACATTCAGATCTAGAGCCACCTGCAAACCGGCGGCACAAGCTTCATACTCAGTCATGTTGTTAGTACAAGGGAAGTTGAGCTTGATAGAGACTGGTGTTAAGACCTGAAAAGTACCACTTTTCACCCCTTAACTTAACCTTTGATTAGACCCTTAGCCACTTAATAAACTCCTCTTAAGTGTTTTGTTCAAGAAATAATCAGCAGTGAAATAAGGCCAAGAATCCTGTTATGGATCCTGCTTTGGCACCAGATGCCCCTCAGCAAGAATGCACCTTGAAGCCTCGCGCAGATCAGCTGACCTTCCCAAGGCTTTACAAGCAACCTCTCGCGCAGATGAATGACTAGGGAGCTTCAGAAACTCAACTCCGCGCAGCTCTCGCAAAGATCAAGGGTAGAACACAGCGCTCAGTGTCGCGCAATTCAAGGTAGACTTCTCTCAATCTCGTGAAGATCGCTTAAGACAGTTGAGGAGAGAGAGCTTCAGAAGATTTCTCGTGCAGCTGTCGCGCAGTCGCTGTAGGGTACAATTCTCAGAAGAAGAACACCTTGCGCAGTTCATGCACCATTCAAGAAAGAAAGAATCCTGGCGAAGGCAAAGCCCATCTTGCGAAGATTGAGTGAGACAAAGAACCTCGCGCAGTCAGAACTCAAAAGAACCTCACAAGGTAACTAGTGAAGTCCAAGTAAAGAAAAGAGCTTGCACAGTTCTCGCGCTGCTACCCAGCGAAGACTAATCTATCGCGCGACTGCTTGAATTGCAACCTCGTGATGCTTGAGACTACGTTTTCTATTCAACCTCACGAACTCCAACTCAGCGAGAGCTCAACTCTCTACCGCGTGATTGCCTGAAGAGCAAACCAAGGCAACCTCGCAACTGCTGAAGCTTCAGTGTCAAATCATCCTAGCGAAGAGCAACGAGCTACCACGCGAGATGTCTGGGAAACTATAGCTACCTAATGAGCCTCTGAACCCAAACTTCCATCTCTTCAGCAGAGGGCATTCTGGAAACTTCCAATGATTAGGGCACACATTCCCACGCTCAAATCTCCATGCACACGCCCTGAGGCATCCAAGGATCAGTAGAAGGCCACGTGGCATCATTAAAATTAGGGTTTCCTAACCCTAATGCGCTGCCACCCCACTGCTATATATACCCAGGCCTAGCTTAGGTTTAGGTATCTGGGAACCTATCTCAGATCGCTTTTCTTTTATCTTTTGTTTTTAGCAATAAGTAGTTTTTCTTTTTCTTTTTCTTTTCTTCTCTCCATAGTCCAGCAATTGCTGGCTATGACTTTGTATATGTATTTGAGTTAGATTAATGGAAATTTTGTAATTGGATTTATACTTTGTGGGATTGCTGTTGATTTGTGAGATGCTCTGTGCAAGGCTGCTGCCTTGTGATCCGCCATCGCCTAGGCAATGGAGGACTGATTTTAAGGGCCACTCAGATCCAAGTAACCTGTGTGTCGGGCTATCATGGTCTTCCAGCCTTAGCCCCACCATAAAACCTACTAGATCTGAAATCCCCGTGGGATCCTGAGCTGGTAGCCTGGTGAACATGGTGGTAGCAGCGATAATCTTGTTTTGTTTTGGGCTCCGTGAGGAAGATAACCTCTGGGATAGTCTGTGACCATTTAAGTGGACAGATTATAGCCTTAAGGTGATTCTGATCCACCGATCCAAGATGGATCCTTCTTCTTTTCACCTGAGCTTGTAGAAGCCTAGTGAGGGATTGTACAGAGGCAGACTCCCCCATAGTTGTATAGATCTGCCATCAGATGCCGGATCTGATATGGTTATAGAGATTGTAGGCTGGTGACTGGACCATTGTATCCTCTCTCAAGCAATGGACAGCTGGATTGACGATTGTACTCAACCGCTTGCTGGTTCTATGTGTTTGGGCTATCATGGTTTTCCAGCCTTAGCCCCACACATGGAACTTTAGAGGTTGAGGTTCCCTATGGATTCCTGAGCTGGTAGCCTGGATGAAATAGTGCCTGCAATGATTTAATAGTTATGTTCTGACTCATCCCTGGATAGTGGCTCCCCTATGGGATAGCCTGTGACCATTCAAGTGGACAGGTTATAGCTGTAAGGGTGGAGTCATGGCAGTAACGATGGGTTGGATCCTTTCTCCTCAGAGGTGACAATGTAGCCTCTGGACAGGATTTCTATAACATCAGATCTAAATCTGAGTTACAAAAACTCTTCTGACCTTAACTCAATAACATATTTCTCACCTTTTTATAATTATTTTCCACACTCCATCCATCCTCTCAATCCTTTCTGTAATTTAGTTATTAGAATACTTAGAATAAGTGACCTCAAACTCCCCTTCTTTTAGGACTGCCAAATCTGTAGACAGATCTGGAGGGACTACTAGAGACGGCTCCCTTGGAGCCTTAGATCACCTTTCCCTGTGGGACAAACTCTTATCAAAACTTGCTACAAAAGACCCTGTATCTTGCAGGTCTAGGATTTCTGAGTTGTGCTGATTCATCCCCTGTTTCATCCTATTTTTTATTCTTAAATACATTCACCACCAACCAATAAGGGAAGCACACTTGAAATTGACAACAAGTTTTTGGCGCCGTTGCCGGGGAAAGATGATCTAATAGTAGACCCTTAGTTTTTGTATTCTTAGTATTCTTTGTACATGTGAATAATTGATACTGTTGATATAATTGTGAATCTTTCTTGCAGATCTAGACAGCAGCAGTGAAGGATAATTGGAATGCAAGTGGAGCATAGCTACCTCTGTTTGCAAACTCTTTGACTCTAAAGCTTTGTCTATCTTTCTTTTTAACAATTTCTTCAGCAGTATCTAGGATAGTTTAAATGTATTCTTTGATAGTTGTAACATAGTTAGATAAATTTGTTTGTGTATAAGTATTCTTTTACAATGTGCCTGCAAGAAGCTTTCCTTGCTGTGGGTGTGCTTGTATGCTAGGGAGGAGATCCCTCAGCCCTACTTTAGAGCCTCTAAACCCTGAGCTAGAAAGGGGAAGGAGACTTAGAAGAGACAGCCACACCACAGGAGAGCCCCCAGGAAATTTTGCATCAACAACTATGGGTGAAGAACACCCCAGAACCCTCAAGGAGTTGAATGCTCCGGATGACTACAACTCCCCTTATAGCATTCAATTCCCTGATGTTCAGGGAAATTATGATATAAAAACTTCAATCATCCAGATGCTGCCAGCTTTCCATGGGCTTAGCAAAGAAGACCCTTACAAGCATATTGATCAGTTCTTGGCTTTGTGCACCACTTTTAATATCGCTGGTTTGGGACCTGAGACTACTAGGCTCAGACTCTTTCCCTTCTCCCTGAAGGATAGGGCCAGTACCTGGTTGGCCACTCTTCCCAACAATAGCATTGCTTCATGGAAAGACACTGATTCCTAACCAAGTTCTTCCCTGAGACCAAAACTAGCCAGTTGAGGAAAGAGATTCTTGCATTTTCTCAATCCCCAACTGAAGATTTTAACCAGTCCTGGGATAGGTTTAAAGAGATGCTCAAACAATGCCCCCACCACAAGATCCCTGAGTGGCAGCTTGTACAAAGCTTCTACAATGGGATTGATGAGAAAAACAAAGATATGGTTGATGCCTCTTGTGGTGGATCCTACATGCACAAGACTGCTGAGGAGACATGGGAATTGTTTGAGGTGATTAGTGAGAATGCCTTTCAAAAGCCATCCCTGGCAAGAACTAATCAGGAATCTGAGTCAAAGGTGGGGTCTGCTGCTGGAGCCAAAGGAAAAATTTATGATGTGTCTGGGAACGATGACCTACGGCTGCAGATGGCAAACCTCTCTATGAAGTTTGATAAATTGTTGATTGTGATGCAACCCAGAAGGGCTGCTCATGTGGCGGAGGCATGTCTCATATGCCAGTCCCCACAGCACACAGTGGAGGAATGTCCATCTGCAGGGCAATTTCCTGAATTAATGTTGGAACATGCTGCTGCTGCTCAGTCTTATGGCCAGCAACAATCTGGGGGCTACAACAGGCAGCCATATGGATACCAGCACCAAAATGCTGGTTACCAATGGAGAGACCACCCAAATCTGAGGTGGAAGCAAGATAAATGCAGATGTTGGCTTTGCCACAAAGGCCACAGCAGCAGTTCAATCAAGGGCATGCCCCAAGGTCTACCTTTCAGAACCACCAGCAGCCCCATCAGCAGCAAAATCAATTGGTTCTACCTCCTTCTCAACCAAGAAATACTTCCTTCGAGGACCAAGTCTTGGCTTCATTGCAAAACTTGGGTTCCTTAGCTCAGACTGTGGATTCTCATGGTCAGAGCCTCCAAAAAATGGAAGAGCAACTGAGCCAAATGTCCAAAACCTTGGCAAGGAGAGATGAAGGCAGAATGTCCTGCCAGCCAATTGCTAACCACAAGGGTCAGTTTTTCATTAAGGAAGCTTCCTCAGAGTTTGAGGACACCAATGCTATCACTACCCTAAGGTCTGGCAGGCGGGTAAATAACCAGGTGGGTAATAGACCAGCTGAGGCAATTTCTACAGATGATGCACATGATCCTGAAAGAAATGTTGTTGGGCCACCAAGCCAAGAACTGCCTGTCACCTTGCAGCAAGAGAAAAATAAAGAGGCTGTAGTTGAGCCTCAGCAGGAAGATAAACATGAAAAAAGAAAAAAACAGAAGTTTAATCATGGGCTTGCAGCTGAGGAACCAGCAAGACCTCGACTGCCATTTCCTCAGGCTCTGAATAGTCCTGTCCCTTTTGAAAAAGGGAATGCCCAGATGGAGGAAATGATGGAGACTTTCAGGCAGGTAAAAATCAATTTACCCCTGCTTGAGGCAATTAAACAAGTCCCAGCCTATGCAAAGTTCCTGAAAGACCTCTACACTCAAAAGAGAAAGGCTAGAGGCCATGTGTCCAAGAAGATCTTTGCAACCGATACAGTGAATTCTGTATTTAACATTGCAATGCCTGAGAAGTTGCAAGATCCAGGTATACCCACTATTCCCTGTGTAATTGGAGATCATACAATTGGGAAAGCCCTTTTAGCCCTTGGAGCCAGTGTTAACCTGTTGCCATACAATGTATATCTGCAACTAGGTTTGGGGGAGCTAAAGGCTACTCCCATTGTGCTAATAATGGCTGACAAGTCTGAGAGGAAACCTCTGGGGATGGTTGAGGATGTCTTAGTAGGAGTGGATAAGTTTTTCTACCCTGCTGACTTCTTAGTTTTGGATATGGGCTGCAGCACTAGCCCAAACCCCATACCCGTTATACTGGGCAGGCCTTTCTTGGCCACTGCCAATTCTTGCATCCAATGTAGGTCTGGAGTAATGGAGGTAACCTTTGGAAATATGAAAGTTGAGCTAAATGTGTACAACAGTGCAAAGTACCCTCAGATGGACAATGAGGAGAGCTTTGCAGTGGATGTACTAGAGGAAATTGTAGAAGAAGAATTGCCCACTCTGCTGGAGTGGGGCAACATTGTCAGGAATTTAGTTGACACTTGGGGCATGGTGGAGGAAGAGAGCCCAAATAGGAGATCAAAAGACATGCCAATATCAGAGGCTCCTGTTGGCTCAATGCAGCACTCCAGTTGGAAACCTACACTGCTACCTCTTCCTCCAACCTCCAATGCACCTATTTTGCCATCCACCCAACAGGCCCCTGATCTGGAACTTAAGCAGCTTCCAGAAACATTAAAATATGCTTTCCTTGAGAAAGGTGAGAAGCTTCCTGTAATTATCTCTTCCTCCCTTACCAATGAGCAGGAAGAGGAATTACTCACAGTCTTGAGGAAGCACAAGAAGGCAATTGGTTGGACCATTGCTGATCTAGGAGGAATTGATGTAGCAATTTGCATGTATAGGATCCATCTTGAGGAGGGAGAATTACCCTCCAGGGAAATGCAGAGGAAGCTAAATCCTCACATGCAGGAAGTGGTCCTCAAGGAAATCATTAAATTGCTAGATGCAGAGGTGATTTATCCCATCTCTGATTCTCATTGGGTAGCAGCTATCCAAGTGGTGCCTAAGAAATCTGGCATAACAGTGATTGAGACTAAAACTGGTGAGTTGAGGCCAGCCAGGGCAACCACGGGCTGGAGAGTGTGCATTGATTATAGGAAGCTCAACTCTAAAACTAGAAAGGACCATTTCCCTCTCCCCTTCATTGATCAAATCCTAGACAAATTGGCTGGAAAAGCTTTTTACTGTTTTCTTGATGGATACTCGGGGTACAACCAAATCCCTGTTCATCCTCAAGACCAAGAAAAAACCACCTTCACATGTCCCTTTGGCACCTTCGCTTATAGAAGGATGCCTTTTGGACTCTGTAATGCACCTGCCACTTTTCAGAGGTGTATGTATGCCATATTCTCTGACATGATTGACAAGTTTTTGGAGATTTTTTTGGATGACTTTTCTGTCTATGCATGGCGACTTTGGCCAAGGTGTCTCTGACACCTCTAGTTCTGCAAAGATGTGAGGAAACCAATTTGGTTTTAATCTGGGAAAAGAGCCACTTCATGGTAACACAAGGTATTGTGTTGGGCCATGTAGTCTCTAAAGAAGGGCTTGAGGTAGACAAGGCCAAAGTGGACCTCATTGCCAATCTACCCTCCAAAACAAATAAGCAAATCAGATCATTCCTTGGGCATGCAGGATTTTACTGGAGGTTCATTAAGGACTTCAGATTATGCCACCCTTATGCCACGTCGATGTCCCTTCAATTTTTCTCTAATGTCCAAGGCTTTTGAAACATTGAAAATCTGCCTCACCTCTGCTCCTGTACTCCAAACACTGAACTATACCCTGCCTTTCGAGCTAATGTGTGATGCATCAGACTTGGCAATAGGTGTTGTGTTGGGCCAAAGAAAAGATAAATTGCCTGTGGTCATTGCTTATAGCAGCAAATCACTTGCTGAAGCTCAGCTGAACTATACCACAACTGAGAAAGAGCTTCTAACAGTGGTTTATGCTGTTGACAAATTTAGAGCCTACCTATTATGATTTAAAACTGTGATCTTCATCGACCATTCATTCGCATCAAGTACCTACCGGCCCAAGAGAGATGCTAAGGCGAGGCTGATTAGATGGATACTCCTGTTACAGGAGTTTGACATCGAAATCATGGACAAAAAGGGTGTGGAGACTGTGGTGGCTGACCACTTGTCCAGAATTATCTTGGAGGAATGCCTGGATCGTCCTACAAATGATGCCTTCCCTGATGAGCAATTATTTGCCATCCAATCCGTAGTCCCTTGGTTTGCACACATAGTTAATTTACTGGATATAGGAAAGATTCCTCCCCACTGGACTAAAATGGATAAAGACTTGTTCTTCTCAAGGGTCAAGTATTTTTTCTGGGAGGAACCTTGCCTATACAAGTACTGTGCTGACCAGATCATCCGACGATGTGTTCTCGAAAGTGATTTCCCCAGTATTCTGGCTATGTGCCATGAAAATGCCTGTGGGGGCCACTTTAGTGGGAGAAAAACTGCTGACAAAGTCCTGCAGTGTGGTTTTTACTGGCCATCCTTATTCAAGGATGCACACACACTGCAAGGCATGTGTGAGATGTCAGAAATTAGGAGGGCTGTCTAAAAGGAACTCAATGTCATTACAACCGATCCTTGTTGTAGAATTGTTTGATATATGGGGAATAGACTTCATGGGCCCCTTTCCCCCCTCTAATGGTTACCAATTCATCTTAGTGGTAGTGGACTATGTCTCCAAATGGATAAAAGTCATTGCCACAAGAACCAATGATAACCAGGTAGTCCTCAAATTCGTAAAGCACAACATTTTCTCGAGATTTGGAACCCCTAGAGCTATTATTAGTGATGGGGGTAGCCACTTCTGCAACATGAATTTCACGAGCTTGCTCAAGAGATATTCTGTGACCCATAGGATTGCTACTCCCTACCACCCACAAACAAGTGGGCAAGTTGAAATTTCCAATAGGGAGATTAAGCACATCCTTGAGAAAACAGTTAGGACTGACCGGAAAGATTGGGCTGAGAAACTGGATGATGCACTGTGGGCCTATAGGACTGCCTATAAGACCCCTATCGGAATGTCCCCATTCAGACTAGTCTATGGCAAGGCCTGCCATCTCCCAGTCGAGTTAGAACATAGGGCCTATTGGGCCATTAAGAACTTGAACATGGATCTAACTTCTGCTGGTCAACACAGGTCATTACAACAATCAGAATTGGATGAGCTGCGGATGGATGCTTACGCCAATGCCAGGATCTACAAGGAACGGGCTAAAGCCTTCTTCGACAAAGGCTTGCTGAGGAAAAGCCTCGAACCGGGTGGTAAGGTTTGG
This sequence comes from Chloranthus sessilifolius, assembly GCA_021018995.1. NCBI lineage: Eukaryota > Viridiplantae > Streptophyta > Magnoliopsida > Chloranthales > Chloranthaceae > Chloranthus > Chloranthus sessilifolius. Next base: position 25,872,490 of record CM037595.1, read on the forward strand.
TTATTTAACTCCAAACTAAAATTCTTTCTTAGCAAATTAAAATCCAGATGGGATGGCCCCTATATTGTCGTAAATGTTTCCCCATCTGGTGCTGCGAAAGTCCAGGACCCCAAATCCGGGAGGACCTTCAAAGTGAATGGTCAAAGGCTGAAGCCTTGCATTGAACGACCTGCAGATCCTATGTGCACTGTTCATTTTCATGGGACCCCCACATCTACATGACCCGCAGTTGTGTCCATATTGTACTATATTACTTTAGTTTTTCCTTAAATTTTAGGAAATTCTTAGAGATATGTGGAGTTTGATTTTGTTGTGGGGGATCGGTATGACTTCCTCTTCTTCTGAATTGCTGATTTGGCCCTCGCGAGTTCCACATTCTGATTTGGGAAGGCTCGCGCAATTCGCATGACCCAATTCTTTCGCTGTCGCGAGTTTCAGTACTGCAGAATATCACGCGCACTTCCAGCGCTAACTCCCATATTCGCGTGATTTTGGTCTCTCGTGATTCCCTTACCCAGCTGCGCGAACCTAATCCATTTGTCATTTCCCACATTGACTGCTGGGACTTGACGTTTCCCAAGTCACTCTCATTTAATGGCGGCGACTTGGATTTTGCTCAACCATTTCATCTTCCCCAATCCCTCGCCTATAAATACACCGGGAGGCCATGTTCATCTTCACAACATCCTATCTCACTCTCGCAGTCCTTCCCTATTCCTAACCATGGCAGATGACAAGCCAAACGCACTGCCTAACAAGTTTTACCCGCTGTGGTTGGACCCGCCGCCCCCCAAAGAGCCAGATCCCCTCCAACCCCTCTGGGACGAATTCGAGGAGGTTCTCCAAACCATTGCCAAGGAGGAGGAGGAAAAGCTCCAGCCGCAGAAGAAGAAATGCAAGACCGAGCCATCCCCCTCCACTCCACCCCCTCCCCCGCCTTCTCCACCCACCCCCCCTCCTTCTCAACCCCCGCACCCTTAATCTTTCTCCCTTTCCCTCTTTCTTTTTGTACTTTTCTTTTTTTTCACATAATAATATCTTTCTTTTCTGCTATACTGTCCTGTTTTCTATTGTTGGTTACTTTATTTCTTGTTCTTTTCTGTAATGTTGCAATAACTCTGCTGCACATAGACCTTGAACCAGTGAGGGCACTGCTCCTCATAGGTTTGGGGGTATGGCAGGCAGACCCTACCAATGGAATAATTAACATAAGTGCAGCAGACCCATCTGAGCAATATGGAAATGGACCTCTGTCCACTTAAGAATCATAAAATTAAGAAGTTTAAAATTTATGCAAACATTGAACACTATAGACTTCTAATATTCCACATTTCCATAATAATTTCACCAAGGAAACACATGTGTATCTGCACTTAGTGAATCAGTAGAGAGAGAAAAAGGTGAGGACATACTTAAAAGTTCAAAGGATGACCAGAACCAGTGAGAATTGGGCCTACAATTTTTTTTTTTTTTGAGGAGTAACTAAGGCACTTCTTCTAGTTCTAAGGACTGGCTGAGTCTTTGTGCTCACTAGAAGTTAGGTAACTCCAAGTTGAAACAACTGACAGTACTCATGAAACCTAGGAAAGGATTAAGGCCTTCCCTTGGACAGTTTGAGCCTAAAAAGATCAATCCTAAAGCAACTGCCCTTGTCCATACCCCTTTGAGCTTTAAATCCTACATTTCTTCAAAATACACCTGAGTACTTGAACCTGAACCTATGAACCTGATTCAACCTACCCTCACTCTGAGAATTCAGAAGGTAAAGGAGAAAGAGTTGAAGATGGACTAGCTATGGTCAGCATTAGGTGAATGGAGAAGAAGCATCTATTCTGGAAGAATGATAACTGAGGACATGGTGGCATGTCTGAGAAGCAAAAACAAAATAAAATAAAATAAAATAAGGGGGAAGAAAACTCCAGCAAAAAGAAACAAAAGAAATAATAATGAAGAGGAATAAGAGAGAAGTCAAGAGGAACCTTCATTGGAAAATCAAAATCAAGATGAGAAACTGATCACTTCAAATCTGAAAATCTCAAAGAAGATGAAGGGAGCTGAATTCAAGAAGGTGAAGTCATGAACCACCTCCTACACCCACTGAGTTCTCAATTTTTGAACCCCTTTTCAAACCTTCTATTCTTTTCAACCATACTCCATAAGCCACATTTTAACCTAGTTAAAAGCCCTTGTGATCCAAAGATTGAGTGAGCTGTCATGCGAAGATAAGGAATTATCCAATCTATGGTGAGAAACTGACAATGATGCCAGCACTTAAGAACTCTGCCTATGCTCATGCTTAAAAACCCAGTTGGGGGATGTAACTGCTCTTGAGCCTGTGAGAAACTAAACCCCTCAACAAACCTTGATGAGAGTATGCCCTGAAAAGCTTTCTTTTAGGTCTGAACTTGAATATATTCTGTATGACCTTAACCTAATTTTCTGACATAAGGATAAGCTCAGTGCTGACATGCATTTGTGCAGTTTTCTGTGATCACAAATTATTTGGAAATGTTGTGCTAACATGTGAATTATGCTGTCTAAGTTCCTGTGCAACCAATGAATTAAACTTCTTTTATGTTGATTCATGAGTAGTCTAAATATGATTCCTTAACTGCTCATTGGAAGACATTGCACTTTAGTTAACTATTTCATTGGAGAAGTTTGTGGGTGTCTTCACTGAAAACCATCAGGAGACTTCACTCCTCCACTAGGGATCACCTAGGGGTTTAAAAGGCTTGGTACATATGCTAAATGTATCCGTGCTCCCTACGAAAGTGGCATTTAATTTTTAGGATAGATTTAATGTAGCGTTGCTAAGGGACTAGCAAAGATTAGGTTTGGGGTGTGTTAAGACCTGAAAAGTACCACTTTTCACCCCTTAACTTAACCTTTGATTAGACCCTTAGCCACTTAATAAACTCCTCTTAAGTGTTTTGTTCAGGAAATAATCAGCAGTGAAATAAGGCCAAGAATCCTATTATGGAGCCTGCTTTGGCACCAGATGCCCCTCAGCAAGAATGCACCTTGAAGCCTCGCGCAAATCAGCTGAGCTTCCCAAGGCTTTACAAGCAACCTCTCGCACAGATGAATGACTGGGGAGCTTCAGAAATTGAACTCCGCGCAGCTCTCGCGAAGATCAAGGGTAGAACACAGCGCTCATTGTCGCGTAGTTCAAGGAAGACTTCTCTCAATCTCACGAAGATCGCTTAGGACAGCTGAGGAGAGAGAGCTTCAGAAGATTTCTCACGCAGCTGTCGCGCAGTCACCGCAGGGTACAATTCTCAGAAGAAGAACGCCTCGCACAGTTTGCACGCCATTCAAGAAAGAAAGAATCCTGGCGAAGGCAAAGCCCATCTCGCAAAGATTGAGTGAGACAAAGAACCTCGCACAGTCAGAACTCAAAAGAACCTCGCGAGGTAACTCGCAAAGTCCAAGTAAAGAAAAGAGCTCGCACAGTTCTCGCGCTGCTGCCCAGCGAAGACTAATCTACCATGCGACTGCTTGAATTGCAACCTCGCAATGCTTGAGACTACGTTTTCTATTCAACCTCACGAACTCCAACTCAGCGGTAGCTCGACTCTCTACCGTGTGATTGCCTGAAGAGCAAACCAAGGCAACCTCGTGACGGCTGAAGCTTCAGTGTCAAATGATCCTAGCGAAGAGCACTGAGCTACCACGCGAGATGTCTGGGAAACTACAGCTACCTAGCGAGCCTCTAAACCCAAACTTCCATCTCTTCAGCAGAGGGCATTCTGGAAACTTCCAATGATTAGGGCACACATTCCCATGCTCAAATCTCTGTGCACACGCCCCGAGGCATCCAAGGATCAGTAGAAGGCCACGTGGCATCATTAAAATTAGGGTTTCCTAACCCTAATGCGCCGCCACCCCACTGCTATATATACCCAGGCCTAGCTTAGGTTTAGGTATCTGGGAACCTATCTCAGATCGCTTTTCTTTTCTCTTTTATTTTTAGCAGTAAGTAGTTTTTCTTTTTCTTTTTCTTTTCTTCTCTCCATAGTCCAGCAATTGCTGGCTATGACTTTGTATATGTATTTGAGTTAGATTAATGGAAATTTTGTAATTGGATTTATACTTTGTGGGATTGCTGTTGATTTGTGAGATGCTCTGTGTAAGGCTGCTGCCTTGTGATCCGCCATTGCCTAGGCAATGGAGGACTGATTTTAAGGGCTACTCAGATCCAAGTAACCTGTGTGTCTGGGCTATCATGGTCTTCCAGCCTTAGCCCCACCACAGGACCTACTAGATCTGAAATCCCCATGGGATCCTGAGCTAGTAGCCTAGTGAACATGGTGGTAGCAGCGATAATCTTGTTTTATTTTGGGCTCCGTGAGGAAGATAACCTCTGGGATAGTCTGTGACCATTTAAGTAGACAGATTATAGCCTTAGGGTGATTCTGATCCACCGATCCAAGATGGATCCTTCTTCTTTTCACCTGATCTTGTAGAAGCCTGGTGAGGGATTGTACAGAGGCAGACTCCCCCATAGTTGTATAGATCTGCCATCAGATGTCGGTTCTGATCTGGTTATAGAAATTGTAGGCTGGTGACTGGACCATTATAGCCTCTCTCAAGCAATGGACAGCTGGATTGAAGGTTGTACTCAACCGCTTGCTGGTTCTATGTGTCTGGGCTATCATGGTCTTCCAGCCTTAGCCCCACACATGGAACTTTAGAGGTTGAGGTTCCCTATGGATTCTGGTGTAGCTTTGGATGAAATAGTGCCTGCAATGATTTAATAGTTATGTTCTGACTCATCCCTGGATAGTGGCTCCCCTATGGGATAGTCTGTGACCATTCAAGTGGACAGGTTATAGCCCTAAGGGTGGAGTCATGGCAGTAGCGATGGGTTGGATCCTTTCTCCTCAGAGGTGACAATGTAGCCTCTGGACAGGATTTCTATAACATTAGATCTAAATCTGAGTTACAAAAACTCTTTTGACCTTGACTCAATAACATATTTCTCACCTTTTTATAATTATTTTCCACACTCCATCCATCCTCACAATCCTTTCTATAATTTAGTTATTAAAATACTTAGAATAAGTGACCTCAAACTCCCCTCCTTTTAGGACTGCCAGATCTGTAGACAGATCTGGAGGGACTACTAGAGACGGCTCCCTTGGAGCCTTAGATCACCTTTCCCTGTGGGACAAACTCTTACTTATCAAAACTTGCTACAAAATACCCTGTATCTTGCAGGTCTAGGATTTCTGAGTTGTGCTGATTCATCCCCTATTTCAACCTGAACTAAGGGTCTACAACCATGGATCCTTTCGACGAAATCAGAATGGCGCCAACTCCTTATCCCTCGGCATTTACTGCCCCGTCAAAGTGCATTACCCATGATTCTTCTGCTTCTTCGGTATCATCTTCCATCATGAATAGGATGTCCTCATCAGGGAACTCAGTTCTCAAAGGCTCATAATCTGGCAAAGGATTGTCGGTGAGATGATCGGTGAGTGCCTGCCCTTTAATCAATTTTTGAGTGACGTATGTGATATCAAACTCAGACAACAAAAGCTGCCATTGTGCAATCCGCCCAGTGAGAGCCGGCTTCTCGAACAGGTACTTCAATGGATCCATTCGGACCAAAAGTAGAATGGCTTAAGGTAGCCCATATAAGAGCCAGTCATGCTTTCTCCATATGAGAATAGCGCGTCTCATAATCAGTAAATTTCTTGCTCAAATAGTAGATGACATGCTCTCTTCTTCCCAGTTCGTCAGGTTGCCCTGAGACGCATCCCATTGAGACTTTCATCGTGGAGAGATACATCAAGAGTGGTCTCCCCAGCTCCGGTGGTACCAAAATAGGTGGGTTAAGGAGGTAGCTTTTGATTTTATTGAACGTTGCCTGATAATCATTGTTCCATTCAACAGACGAGTTCTTTCGAAGTAGCTTGAAGATCAGCGTGTAGATTGGAGTTAGTTGCGCAACCGACTAATATATTATATTCTGCCCAAGAACCCTCTAACTTCTTTCTCAGTAGATGGTGATGGCATTTCTGTGATAGCTTTGACTTTGACTGGGTCGACCTCAATTCCTCTCCTACTGACGATGAATCCCAACAGTTTTTCGGACATGGCACCAAACACGCACTTTTGTGAATTCAGACGTAACCTGTACTTTCTCAACCTTTCCAATAGTTTCTGAAGGTTTACCAAGTGATCGCCTCGCTCCGGTGACTTGGCTATCATATCATCGACATATACTTCAATTTCTCGGTGCATCATGTCATAAAACAGTGCGGTCATAACTCTCTGACACGTTGCACCGGCATTCTTCAGCCCAAATAACATGACTCGATAGCAAAAGGTTCCCCAGGGGGTAATGAATGTTGTCTTCTCGTGATCAACCTTTGCCATCTTGATCTAATTATATCTGGAGAATCTGTCCATAAAAGAAAGCATCCCATGCTTAGCAGTGTTATCGACTAAGATGTCGATGTGTGGCAATGGGAAATCATCCTTCGAGCTAGCTTTGTTCAAATTATGAAAATCGATACACATGCGGACCTTTCCATCCTTCTTTGGCACAGGCACAATATTCGCTAGCCATTGCGAGTATTTGGATACCATGAGAAATCTCGCGTCATACTGCTTGATGACTTCATCTTTGACTTTCAACATCCACTCGGGTTGAAGATGTCTCAGCTTTTGCTTAACCGGTTTCATATCAGGGTAGAGAGGCAACTCACGTTAGACCAAATCGGTGTCTAGACCAAGCATGTTCTCGTAAGACCAGGCAAAAATGTCTTGGTATGACTAAAGGAAATCTATCATGCTTTTTCTTTCTTCAGGAGACAACGACATTCCGATTTTGGTAATTCGGGGAACCTCCTCAGTCCCGAGATTAACGTCCTCAATTTTTTCGACAATGGCGGTAGGGCCATGCTCAAATTTAGCAAATCGATCAAGGAGCTCATTGGGGAGCTCCTCCAGAGGGATGTCCTCGTCCAGACTCGTAACTCCTACCTCTTCTTGTATTTATATAGGAAAGGGGTCGATTTTATGTGGGACAGGTATTTTGATTAAGGCATTTTTTTGTGGGACTTTATCTGGAATTTTAAATGACAATGTTTTTGGACTTTGTACTTTTTCAATGTCTTTGGGATTTTGTATTTTTTCAATGTTTTTGAGATTTTATATTTTTTCAATTTTTTTGAGATTTATGTTTTCTTTGGAGACGGACCCTTGGCAGCATGAGTCTGTGTATATACAAGGTATTGTCTGTCAAGGGCTTATCTCACTTTTTATAAGTTTTTTTTTTTGGGGAATGGGTGCCAAATGTTAGGTCACTCCCCGCTTTCAAGGTTTGAGACAAAGATGCTCAGTTGCGTACCTGAGAGGCTGATCCTTTACCTGTTTGGATGGAGGGTGCTGACTGATACGACTCTTCAGAGTCAGCCTCCATAATATTGATCTCTATTTCGTCTGAGATGATATCCTCAAACATTAACACAGTTTTGTGGTGATTTACTACAGGGGGAGTTTGTTCAGGTACTGGCCATCGTTCCTCAAAGAGGAATAACGCGGCCAAACCTATCTCTAGGCTAGGAAGGGTAATGTAGGGATTGGTGGGGTGAATCGATGTTGTAGGCTTGTGTGGGGTAAATTGAGTCTCCCCATTCCGGTCAATCTTTACAACTTTGGCACTTATGAATGAACTTCTAATATGAGGCCTAGGACGGGGTTTCTCTTCTATGTGGATCCCCCTAGCGTTTGTAGTTGTCGTCGCATGGGCCTTCTCCTTAGCCTCCCATACCTCTTCTTTCGTGGGCTTATAACCTAGCCCACACTTGACTTTCTGGCTGCCCTTAGCTGTGACAGGCTCCTTCCTTCCTTGTAATCTAGGCCCATGCCCCCTTCCTTTCTGATAGCCCCACTTTTGGAGCATGGCCACTGCCGCTATCATTCAACCTCCGGTTCTTGGGATGATGCCCTCAATGGGCTCCGGAAGTATTGTCGACACCTCGTATTTAAAATAGGGGAGATCAATATCCTCGACAGTGTGCGGTATATCTAACACTTCAGATTTTTCGATACTGTTGGTGGCCTTCTCTTTCTCACTATGCCCCTCACCGATGATCATGATGATCTTATGCCCAAATATAAATTTGAGTTTCTGGTGCAATGTGGAGGGTATGGCTCCAACTTTATATAGCCACGGGCACCCTAAAAGTAGATTAAATGAGGATTTGATGTCCATCACTTGAAATAATATGGAAAAGGTCATTGGCCCAATTAATAGCTCAAGATCAACTTCTCCCATTATCTCTCTTTGTGTGTTATCGAAACCTCGGGCGCTAGTTCTCGTGGGTCTTAGCATGCAAGGATCTACCCCAATCTTGGTGGCGGTTTTCAGTGGGCATATGTTTAATGCAAACCCATTCTTGATCAAAACTAGTGGTATTATCATATTTATGGACTCAACAGTTATATTTAAGGATTTTGAGTGACTTCCTCCTTCCTCAGGTAAATCGACATAAGAGAACGAAATGGCATTTGGAGTCATCACCTGACCAATTATTTGTCCGACTTCATCTGGGCTAACTTGAAGTGATACATGAGCATTTTTTAACACCCCATTAATGCTTGGAAATGGAGTGGGGACATCATCAACAAATCCCATATAGTGATATGGGCAGGCATTCTTTTTAGCTAAGTCTCCAGTATATGTTCTCGACTCATTTTCTCAAACGAATTCACAGCACGTTCTTTCCTTCGGGTTGGCCTTGTGCTGCTGTCAGTGCTTCCTGCTGCTTTGAGATCTGCCCAGATCGGGTCACAAAGTCCATTGCTCCTTCTCTGTGGCTGCCAGCATTGATATCGGTTTGGTCATAACTCAGCGGGACCTGATGAGAATCATAGGTAGGACCCGAAATCTTGAATGGTATAATTGTTGGTATCGGATGTACTTACACTGCGGGCTCAGGAGGTGTGGGCAACACTTGATTTATTTTGGTGATAGCTGGTTGCATGATAAAATTGGGCCAAATGGGGGGGTGAAGCATGAGGGTGGTGGCACTAGGGGGGAAAGGGGTAAAAGTAGGCCATTGGTAGCTGATAGGTGCTGACGGGGGATTGGGGGTATGATGGGCAATTGGGTAATTGATGGGGATGGTGGTGTATAGTTGGTATGCATTTATATGTACATAATTGACAGGTGTGGGTGATAGAAAATGACCCTAAGATCTAAGGGATTGGCTTGTGGTGTTGGGCTGGGAAAACAGTCGGACAAATTCAGGGGTTCAATCACCCCAACATTTCTTTCTTCACAGTTCCTTGGCAATGGTGCCATATAACTCTCCCAATCACTGAGGCAATCAGATGGATCAAATTCAAATTCTTCCTCATATCCTTCTACCATACCGATGGTGGGTCTGGGACCTGCTCCTCCGGTAGGATGTGGGGGCAATGGCACTTGATGGATGTTTGTGTGCTGGTTCGCTTGAGAAGGGGGCGGTGGAATGATTTTTTTGGCATCGATCAAATCTTGGATCGTGTGCTTTAATGGGAAGCAGCGATCAGTCGGGTGACCCAAACCCTAATGGAAATTGCAATGGGTATTAGGGTAATAATTCTTGGGGATTGGGTGAGGAGGAGGTTGTGGTTGATGAATAATAACTAATCCTTTTTCCACTAATAAAGGCAAAAGTACACTTAATAATTGCCCCAGGGGTGTGAACACTCAGTCATAGCAGGCCCTCCTCTGCTCCGGAGTCATCTGCATTCCTTGGCCATTCCCTGTTCTCTATATCTGCTCAGTTCTAACTGACGCTGGCTGTGCTGCTTGAAATTAGACATCGGCCCCGGTTCTCTTATCATTCCTTTATTCTGAAACCTTCTAATCCCATTGGTTCCACTTGGTATATTTTTGTTCAGGCGCCCCTCCCTGATGGCATCTTCACAGCGATTGGCATTCCTCACCAGATCAGTAAAACTAGACTACTGCTGGTACACTAAAAAGTCTGAAATCACTGGTAGAGTGTTCTTGGAGATCATCTTTATCTGCTCATCGTCAGGTATTTTATTTCTAACCTGAGCTGTCAGTGCTCTCCACTGCCCCAGATAATCACTAAAGGTCTCATTTAGTTCTATTTTAATCGGGCCAAGTCAAACTTACACGGTTCGATGTCAATATTATAGACATATTCCTGGAACAGGTGTGTTAAGTCCTTCCACGTTTTCATCATAGATGGTTCCAAAGAAGTGAACCACCTTAGGGCCGGACCGGTCAAACTCTTTTGAAAAACCTTTATCAACAGTCTTTTGTCCCCCTCCCATATTGGCACATGTCCCCATAGTAGGACTTTAGGTGTGCTATGGGATTGCCGGTGTCATTGTATTTGTTGAAGGCCAACATTTTAAACTTGGGGGGTAAGGGGACCTCAGCAAACAGACACAAATCTGTGAAGTCTGTGGTGTGAATTTCAGCATCACCCATTTTTATCAACTACTTCTATATTTTGTCCAACTGTTCTTTCAGCTGCTCTGACTCCTTGGACATGGGGGCCACTTTCCCGACAGTTGGTTGGATTTTACTTTGTGCTACCAGGGGTTGGAAAATAATAGGAGGAGGGTTAAGGCTGGTCAATGCCCCAGCATAGGCTCCATTATTCCCAATCTCATCCTTTTCATACTGTTGGTCGACATATTGTGCTGTGAGGGTGGGATTCTCATGTTGGTGTTGCACAGACTGGATGAGAATGACATGAGTGGGGGTTGGGTGAGTTCATTGGGGATGAGGGAAAGTATGTTGGATGATGGGATGAGTGGGAGTTAGATTTTGAAGTGGGGCCTGATGAGGCCATTGAGCATGGGGGAAGGTTTGAACCTGACTTTGGGATGTAGGGATATGGGTAAATTGGGGTTGATGTAAAGCATGGGTTTGAACTGGGTATGAGGGTTGTGAGTGGGTGAAATTTTGGAAATTTTGTGAAGGGTATTGGTGTGAGGTTCCAAGGTTTTGGGCTTAGGTTTGGGCCATGAAGCCTTGGGAGGGTTGGACCATGAAGCCTTGGTCATGATAGTTTTGGGCCATGGGCCATTGATGGGTTTGGGCCATGGGCCCTTTATGGGTTTGGTCCAATGGACCTTGGTGTGTCTGACCCATTGGGCCTTAATGGGTATGGGCCATGGGCCCTTGGTTGGTCTGGCCCATTAGGCCTTGATGGGTCTGCCCATTGGGCCTTTGTGGGTCTAGGCCATGGGCCCTTTATGGGTGTGGGTTATGGGGTTTTGATGGGTCTGGGCCATGGGCCCTTGATGGGTGTGGGTTTTGGGGTTTTGGGCCATGGGGCCTTGGGACATGTGGGGAATGGTGGTTTAGGCCATTGGACCCTGGGACATGTGGGTAATGGGAGATTGAATGGTGTGGATGATGGGGGGTTGATGGGAGTCATGGGAGAGTGAGGCATGAAGACTTGATAGAGTCTCAGATGGATTCATGGGTGTGTGGTATGGATGAGAGGGGATGTGTTGGGAGGCCTTCCACCTACTGTAGGCTTGGATCATTTCTTCCATCATGGCCATGGAAGGGGGGTCGGATGGAGACTGATTATTTGAGGTTTAGAGGGGCATGGATGGGGTGGATGTGGAGGGTAAATTGGGCATAATCCCGATAAAATTGGGCATGACGCGGGTAGGGGATGGGATATGGGGTGGATTGGAGGAATGAGGTGGGGCATTGAAAAATGGGGATGGGTTGGGAATGTATGAGGATGATGAAGGGTAAGGTGTGGGTGTTTGGAAAAAACTGGGCATGGCCCCGGTAAGGATGGGCATGACCCGGGTAGATGGGGGGATTTGTGGGGGGTTGGATAGGGTGGAAGTGACATATGTGAATGAGGGTGGATCGGGCGTATATGGAGAAGATGGAAAATGGAGCATGGATGAGGATGTGGGAAGTTGGGTTGGGTTTGCCATGAATGGAAAATGTGTCAGATTTGGCATGGATATGGGAGGGGGCATGGACATGGTTTGTGAGAAAGATGGGGAATGAGGGGGTTGATTTTGGATATTTTGGGAAGTAGTGATTGGGAAGATGGGGGCACGAAAGGACCCGGTAATTGTAAATGGGGATAGGGTGATGGGGATAGTGCTAAATATTTCTTTCGAATGGGAATGGGTTGGCGATTGTGGTGGGGATGAATCAGGATCGGTGTAAGCCAGGTCTACTACCCATGACATCGTTTGTTGCCGGGTTGGGTACAGGTGCCTTGGATAAGGCCCAAAAAATTTCCTCCTCCTTCCCCTACCGGATGATGGAGGGTAAGGTGATGCCGTTATGCCGGTACCGCAAAGACTCTAATTTTTAGGTTTGTTTTTTTTTTTTTTTAATTTTTATAAGTGTAAACAAAGGTTTTGAGGCCTTGGAGTTCCCTTCTCGAGTGACTTTTGTACCCTAATTTTGGACCCGTGTCGATAATTCTAAAGCACTTCGAAAGAATCAAAGGAAGACCTTTGATCTATTGAAGGCACGAAAATTGATGCAGACAACCCAATCCCCCAAGATGAGTTAAAGAGAAGTCTCCTTTTGACTGTCGGGGGCGTATTGGCTGTCAGAGATGGCGGGGCCCAAACAGAGGCACTAGGATACTAATCGGGAGACTCGGGATGTGGAAAAAGCCACAGATCCAAACTGCTGCAGTCCAGAACTACAATAGCACAACTAATAGTGGCGCCAGAGTAAAAATCCCAAATTTAAAGTTGGCGCAACTATTGTGTACTGTTGGGGCATTTTGCATTGGCGCAACTAATAGTTTCACTAGAGCAATATGACTCTTCAGTTTGTTTGACAACAATAAATTCAGTCCGGAATTAGTCTCTAAACTAGCTTTTTGTGGAAGCTGGGCTTCCGGGAACTGACTGATTTTTTAGTGAATCGTTCTCTCCTCATCGAACCTAAGGGATGTGAGTTTGGTATAACTCACTAGCGCGCTCCCCAAAGGTTTTAAGCTTTGTAGAATAGGTGACCCACCCGATATAACTACGGCGCAAGCACCTTCTCAGATACTAGGTGGGCTGGGACTTTTCTAGATCATCACCACTAGGGGCTACTGCCATACTAAGACCCGAGTGGTTGTATGTGTGCCTAATAACGCAACCCTTTAAAAACTACCCCGCAAAGACAAATAGATTAAGTCCCCTTTCTTGATTCTGTTTTATTTTTTTTTCAAAAAGAATTTTATGGGAGTTTTCTTAAGTCCAAAAATCGGGGGTGATGATCTCGTGCCGCCACTAAGGGCCGGCATCCACTGTTAGGATATGATTACACAAGTAGGCTCGCCAATCGGCTAAGGCACTTTAAATGACGGAATAATAAATAAAAGTAAATGACAATTCACAGGTAGGCCCGCCGATCGGCTAAGGCACTTAAAATGATGGAAAAGTAAAGAAAATTAAAGACAAGGCTCAAGTAAGCCCGCCAATCGGCTACGGCTCGTAAATGACGTAAAGTAAGGGTAAGTAAAAATGACGTAATTTGAGGGGTGAGTGAAAAAATAGTAAAAATACAATAAAAAAATAGCAATAAAATATTAGGAAAATAAAAAATAAAGAGACCTAGTTTAAGGGGAAACTCTATTAGCTACTCCCCAATTGAGTCGCCATTTGTGCAACCGTAGAATTTTTGACGATCCCGTCGTGACGATGCGCTCCCTAACAAAAAAATAGAGTCGCCACCTAGAGATTTTGGTATCCCGAGAAACCTAGATCATTTTTTATAAGCACAAAAGTGCCACAAATATGACTCTGAATCCGGTCCACACCAAAGGTTCTTGGGTAGGGGCTTCGGTTATCGATTGGGAAGGTGTTAGGCACCCAATCAATCCTCTAAATGTGGTATCTACTTATAGCTAAAACAAAAATAATAAATATGAAATGAAAAAGGCTTCCTCTTGCCCAAATGAGCTTAAAATCCTATTTGTGCTCCTTCGTTCCTACCGAAAATTTGGTGGCGTAACGACACAAATGGGAGGATGGAGAAATAATCGAGAAGGTAGAGGAATAGAGGGGAGAGCCGGAGCTCTAGGGCCCTTGTTGCACCACTGTGGAGCCTTGCGTCAGCTTACTTTGGTGAGATTTTGAAGGATTGTATGGTATGGAATGGAGTTCTAACTCCTAATGCTTGATAGCTAAGAGGTAGAGGAAGAAGGCAAATGGATAGCACACACCTAAACTAGGGGGTCAAAGGTGGAAAATATGGCTCAAAGGAGGTTTTGGAATTCTAGATTTTATATGGGAATGGTGCACCAAAGGGAGAAAGATCTTTTCACTTAAGCTCTTTCTCTCTTAGGTAAATTTTCTCAACCTCTAACCCAAGGGGAGGGTCTATTTATAGGAAAAGGGTGGGTTAAGAGGCTACTTAAAGGCTAAGTAAGATTAGGAATTAGTTAATCTAGTATCTAACATTTCCTAGGGTTTTTGGAGGCTTAAAACATGTGAAGAGGTGCTCCAATGGTGGAGGATTGGATGAGGATTTAAACCACTTCAGAGGTTGCACATAGATAGTAAATGGGTGCAATAGAACTAGCAAAACATATCTCAAAAGTCGAGATGGTCAATAAGTCAAACCCCAATCTCAATTTTCAAGGCAAAAATCAGAGATTACTGTTCATATGCTTGGCACAATGTGCCAAGCATATGTACAGTAATACAGTGCTTGAACAGTTCCTAGAAGTTGGCTGCCCGCGGGGTGGGGTCCACTTTATAACTGGCGCAACTATTAGTTGCGCCAAATAAAATACATGTATTTTTGTCCGATTTTCGAATCATCGTAACGTTTGATATACAACTCCAATTGAGACGATTCTTGGCTCGTTGGAAAGATGAAGAAGTCCTCTTTGCAATAGTATATAACTTAGCTCTAGTAGAGTTATTCATGAACTTTGACACTCCTCCTTCCATCCATTGCTCAGGAGAGTTCATAAACTAGTCGGAGACGAGTTCAAAGGGGTTCTAAAGGTTGGGGTTGGTTTCTAAAGGTTCGGGGTGAGTTCTAAGCGATCTAGGGTTATTCATAAGGGTTTGAGGTGATTCCTAAAGGTTCCATATATTCCATCAAAAGTTCAGAAGCGCACCTCTCTCGAAATGTGCCTCGATCGGGCCTTGGGCCAAATTTGGGTGTCTACACATACCTTTCTCCTACAGCCTTCCTAAACCCACAATCCAGAGAACCTACAAAATGAAAACCCAACACCCCACCATAGAACCCAGCCCATCCACTACCATACCCCCACCCACCTCAAGCCCAGCACCTGAAGAACCTTCTCTATTTACCCATCCTAACTTTGAGCCAATGGCTGCTGCCATTGAACCCACTGAATCCAGCCTCTCCCATGTCCATTCCCCTATCTAAGACCCATTTCATAACACCTTTGACCAATTTACCACAGAGGGTTTCTCAGCCCTAATGGACTCCATTGTGGAGGACATTAGGCATGAGTACACCCCTCTGCCTGACTCCCCACACCATGTTAATTTCTGAATTTATACCACTTTCTACCTCCTAAACTAGCCTTTAATAGACCTTGAAGCTATTTAATAATTGAGTTTTGAGCATGTTTTTATAGTTAGAAATAATCTGTAGCATGAGCAACAATCCATCTCATAAATCCTAAGAAGAAGAGAATAAGAGACAAGCACTAAAGCTGATATAATTACAGTGATTGAACCATGGTGGTCTCCACCATATAGGCTATTCAGCATGCCTTAGACCCCTAGAAGTCCTACAAGGAGACAAAAGTGGGGCCCATGCTTAGTGGAGTGCTACAGCAGAGTGGACAGAATAGGAGAGAAGCAGTAACAACAGCTCGAGCAATTATGTGCACATTATACCTTCAGCAAAGCAAGCTTGAGCAGCTGTTGAGCAGCTCTGTGCCTTCACAAGCATCCTATCGAACAGCTAGAGCAGACCACCAGCTTCAGCACTTCAAGCTCAAGTAGTGCTCGAGCAGATGCACCTTTAGCACTTCAATCTCGAGCAATTTTTTAGCACTTTATAGTTGAAACATGGAACCTGTCCAGTGGAGGAAGCATTAAACATGTCGAGCTGCTGAAAGATGCTTCAGATTTAACCACTCGAGCAGTTCTAAAGCATCCTGTCGAGTTGTATTCTAAAGCCATTTAACCTGTCGAGCACTTATGAAACTATCCACTCGAGCTACTCTCTGAAGCACTTGAACTTTTCGAGCTGAGATGCATGAAGACTTTCAGCCACTTGAGATATGCTCGAGATTATTATTCTGAAGCCAATATCCACTCGAGGCACGGGTTCTAGCAGCTATTTAAGGATACCAGGGGCATTTTCAGACTATTGCCACACATTTCATTTTTTTGCCCCCTCTTTATCTTTTTTTACCTTTCTTTATTTTCATTATATTTTAATCAGTTTTATAATAAAAAGAACAAAGCAACAGCAGTTAAAAAAATCAATCAACAAGTTTTTGGCGTCATTGCTAGGGAGTTTTGATCTAAGTAGTCAATTTGAGTTTTTATTTGCATTGATTGTAGTTATAGTGTTTGAATAAATTACAGCTGTTGTTTTTTATTGATTTTTGCTTTTTTTCTTTATTTTCTATTTTAGACCTGTTATTGTCTGTTTTATGTTTGAATAAATTCCTGGTGTAGTTTTTAATTTTTACAGACTTGGAGCAGTAGCAATTAAGGGAGACAACAGCTGCAGTTGGAGCAAACTCTGCCTTAGTTTGTATCTCTCTCTCCCCTGTTGTAGTTTCATTTCTACATTCTTTAAATTTCAGCAGTAGTATTTAGAATTTTTTCTTGTGTTGTAAGTTAGCTTTTTACTTGTTATGTGTTGTATGTTGGGTAGAAGGTCTCTTCATCCTGAGCTTGAACCTTTAAATCTTGAAATAGAAAGAGTCCTTAGACCTAGGCACACATCACCTACACTTGCTGATCACTTAGAAACATTGGAGATGGGAGAGCAACCTAGACCCCTGAGGGACTACTATGCACTAGGGGCATATCTATCCCCTTTTTGCATTCAATTCCCTACTGTTGAGGGTAATAATGAAATTAAACCTCAGACGATCCAAATATTACCATCATTTCATGGGTTAAGTAAAGAGGACCCTTACAAGCACATTGGTGAGTTTCTTTCCCTATGCACTACATTTAAAATTGTTGGCCTGGGAGATGAAGCCACTAAAATGAGGCTTTTTCCTTTTTCATTAAAGGACAAAACAAGAAATTGGATTAACATGCTCTTAGCAAACAGTATTACATCTTTGAATGCCTTGCAATGTCAGTTCTTGGCTAAATTTTTCCCAATTAGTAAAACCAGCCAGTTGAGGAAGAGTATTATCCCTTTTGCTCAGTTCCCAACTGAAGATCTTCATGAAGCCTAGGATAGATTTAAAGAATTGCCTAAATAGTGCCCACACCACAAAATCCCCAAATGACAGCTTGTGCAAAGCTTCTACCAGAGGATTGATTCTAAAAGTAGATCCATGGGGGATGCCTCTTATGGCGGCACATATCTCTGCAAACAGATGAAGAACCCTAGGATCTGTTTGATACTATCAGTGAAAACTCTATGTAGCAAGAGACTCTGTCAAGAAATGACATTGAGCCTGCTGCTAGAGTTGCAAAAGAACCCACTTCCAAGGGGAAATTATATGAATTAAATATATACAATGACCTAGAGAGGAAAGTGGACAATTTGTCTAAAAAGTTTGATAAAGTGTTAAGTGTGTTGTAGCCCCACATAGTTGCACAGGTTGAAGAGGCATGTCTGATATGCCACTCACCCACACACTCCCTGATAGACTGTCCATCTACTAGTCAATTTCTAGAGTTAGTAATGGAGCATGCCAATGTTGTCCAATCATTTAGACAGTACCCTACTGGGGATGCTTGGAGGAACCACCCTAACTTGAGGTGGAGACAAGATAATTTTTCTCAACCCTAGCAGCAGCTGGCATTGCCCTACAGACCCCCCAGCAGTTCCATCAAGGTCATGCCCCAGGACAGCAATTCCCACATCAGTTCCCTCACCCAAGTCAATTATTTTTGCCACAAACAAGAGCCCCCTCCTTTGAAGAGCAAGCTTTGTCTTCATTGCAAAACGTCAACCCTTTGTCACAGATTGTGAATTTCCACAGTCAGAGCATCAAGAAAATAAAAGACCAGTTGGGTCAAATCTCCAATGCTCTGACAAGAAGGGAAGAGGGCTGGCTTCTAAGTCAAGCATGACCAATCCCAAGGGGCAATACTTGATTAGTGAAGCTTCTTCAACTCATGAAGAAACTATGGCCATCAATGCCTTGAGGAGTGGTAAAGTGGTGGAAAGTCAAGATGTTTTTTATGCCAAAAGAAGTGCATAAAGTGTTTCTATTTAGGAATTCACCGTTCTAGGAGTTTTAGTATAATTATTGTCTTTAGTATAATTACAATTTTTAGTTAGGTGTAATTGTTGTTTTGTCTTTTTCATGTCATTGTGTATAAAATTTTGTTTGGTTATACATTCTCTTTTTCTCTTGAGTTTAATTTTCTCTTTATTTTCTGCTGTAGTTTAATTTTTCTTTCAAAACTCTGCTGCCCCTATACATTTTTCTTGAAACATTGACGACAATGTTTATCTTAAGTTTGGGAGTATGGCAGGGTAGACCAATAGAGTAGTTAATTTTAGTGCAGCATGGTTAGTTAAATTGAATAAATAAAGTCAATTTTCACCTAATCATGTTAGAAAGAGGAAATTAAAACTTTACCAAACATTTTAAACTAAAATCTTTGAAAATTTAACACTTTCATGAAGTTGACATCCAGAAAAATTTTCACAATCAATACTTAGTAAACCAGAGAGGGGAGAAAAAGGTGAAGATATATCCCATGAGTTTAATTGAAAACCATACCCAGTGAGATTTGGGCTTATAAAAAAAAAATTGAAGAGTGTCTTTGACAATTTTTTATGCTCTAAGGAATGACTGATTCAATACCTTTTCACTAGAAGTTAGGCTCCCCAAATTGAAACTATATGGTAGTACTCATGACATCAAGGAGATGATTTAAGGCCATCTTTTGGACAGTTTGAGCTTGAAATTCCTACTCATTGAACTGCCCTTTATTCACACTGTTTGAGCCTTAAAATCTATTTTTCTTTGACAAATACCAGAGTACTTGAACCTAAACCTTATGACCTTATTCAGCCTTACCCTCACTCTAAGATTTCATAAGGTAAAGGGAAAGTTGTTGAAGATAGGTGAGCAGGGTTCAACATTTGGTGGAAGGAGAAGAGAAGATATCTAGAAGAAGCAGTGTGACGGTTGTATACGTGTGGCATTTTATAAAAAAAAAATTTAAAAATAATAAGAATAATAATAATAAATAAATAAAAGAGAAGGAAAAGTCAAAAGAAGTACTTCATCTGAAGAATAAAAAAGAAGAGAAGAAGTTGACAGCTTCAAATCTGAAAAACATGAAAGAAGATGAAGCCGTTATGAAATGCAGAAGGTGAAGTCATGAATCACCTCCTACCTCTTAGTTGATTTCTCAGTCTTGAACCCTTTCTACCCTCTTTTATCCTTTTTAAAAACTCAACCATAAGCCACATTACAACCCATCTAAAAGACCTTAGTGATCCAAGGTAAAATGAGCTGTCATGTGGAGATAAAGGGATGTCTAATCTATGGTGAAAAGAACATGAGGATGTCAGGAATTAGAAGCAATGCTTATGCTCATGCTTGCAAACCTATTTGAGGTTTGTAACTGATCTTGAGCTGTAATAAATGTGATACACCCTTGAGCTTCATTTCTGATAGATAGCCCTGGTGAGGATTGGGTCAGAAATTAAATTTATTGGGGTAATGTTTAAACCTGATTTTTGAATTAATGGTGAGTTGAATACCGATTTTTACACACTACACTCTTAATGTAAGATAATTGGTTTTGATGGAAATACATGTGAGTGTTAAACATTTTGCAATTAATGTTTTAAACTCCTCTAAATTTGAAAGATTAAGCTGTGGAATGAAGCGTTATGTGTTGATATCTGACTTGCCACTGTTTGAACTATGCTTAACTATTTTATTGTGAAGTTTGTGGGTACCTTCACTGAAAACCCTCAGGAGGCTTCACTCCTCCACTAGGGATCACCTAGGGGTTTAAAAGGCTTGATGCATAAGCTAAATGCATCTGTGCTCCCTACGAAAGTGGCATTTAAATTTTTTAGAATAACTTTTAATTTTTCCTTTGCTCAAGGACTAGCAAAGATTAGGTTTGGGGGTGAGTTAATATCTGAATTATGTCACTTTTCACCTCCTAACCTAGCCTTTAATAGACCTTGGAGCTATTTAATAATTAAGTTTTGAGCATGTTTTTATAGTTAGAAATAATCTGTAGCATGAGCAACAATCCATCTCATAAATGCCAAGAAGAAGAGAATGAGAGACAAGCATTAAAGTTGATATACAGTAATTAAACCATGGTGGTCTCCACCATATAGGCTATTCAGCATGCCTTGGACCCCTAGAAGTCCTACAAGGAGAGAAAAGTGGGGCCCATGCTTAGTGGAATACTGCAGCAAAGTGGACAGAACATGAGAGAAGCAAAAACAACAGCTCGAGCAGTTATGTGCACATTCTAGCTTCAGCAAAGCAAGCTCGAGTAGCTGTCGAGCAGCTTTGTGCCTTCACAAGCATCCTATCGAACAACTCGAGCAGACCACTAGCTTCAACACTTCAAGTTCGAGTAGTTCTCGAGCAGATGCACCTTTAGCACTTCAATCTTGAGCAGTTCTTGAACACTTTATAGTTGAAACATGGAACATGTCGAGTGGAGGAAGCATTAAACATGTCGAGTTGCTGAAAGATGCTTCAGATTTAACCACTCGAGCAGTTCTAAAGCATCCTATTGAGCTGTATTCTGAAGCCATTTAACCTATCGAGCACTTATGAAACTATCCACTCAAGCTACTCTCTGAAGCACTTGAACCTATCGAGCTGAGATGCCTGAAGACCTTCAGCCACTTGAGATCTACTCTAGATTATTATTTTGAAGCCACTATCCACTCGAGGCATGGGTTTCAGCAGTTGTTTAAGGATACCAGGGGCATTTTTCGACTACTGCCACACATTAGACACCTATCCAAGTGTGTAAGGCACCCTAGGCCAATACTTGGCTAAGAATGAACCACAACAGCAGCTCTTAATGTTTTGATTTTTCTTTTTTTTCTAATTGGCCAAAGCACTTTATTACTTTATGGAGTGTATAAATAGATGTAAGTTGTTTTGTAAAAGGCAGTCAGGATACTTTCAACATGTGGTCATTTTAGGGTTAGGATTTTCTTTCTTTTTCATTTTCTTCCTCTTTCCCTAGCTCAGCAGCAATGTTGGGCTAAATCTTTGTAGTAGCTAGGTTTATTTTGAGCTGTAATCTATTATTGTAATGGCATTGTAAGGAGGATAGAATCTTGTAGAGACTGCAGCCTTGAAGGCCAAGTCATTGTAAGTTTCTTTTTATCAATGAACAGTTGGTTTATTGATTCATATAATCTCTCTTTTCTTATAGTTTTTCATTAAGATTTGTATGGGTTTTATGCTCCTATGGATGCATGAGCTTGTAGCCTTGCAAACATAGTGGCTGCAATGAGTTTACTGTTCTAGCTTTAACCCCTTGACCAGATCACATCTATGGAATATTCTGTGACCATTTGAGTGGACAGGATATAGCCCTAAGATTAGTCCAGATCACAGGGTTGAGCTGGATTCTTCTACCTTGCACTTGTTCTTGTATCCAAGTGAAGGATTGCTGCAGATCCAACCCCTCCTCATTTACAATACCATTTTTAGTTATGAGATCTGGAGTCTTGCAAAGATTGCAGACTTGAGAGCTAGGTCATTGTAAGCTTCTTTGTAGCAATGAATAGCTGATTTCAATATCCTATTCAATCTGTGATATCTTGTGGCTTTCACTAGATCTTCGTGGACTGTTTGCTCCTATGGATGTATGAGCTTGTAGCCTTGCAAACATAGTGTCTGCAATAGTTTTCCTGTTTCAACTTTAGCACCTATGATTGGATCACCTCCCTAGGATATCCTGTGACCATTTGAGTGGACAGGATGCCCTAAGATTAGTCCAGTTCATAGAGCTGAGTTGGATTCTTCTACCTTGCACTTGTGTTTGTAGCCAAGTGAAGGACTGGTGTAAATCCAGCTCTTGATCTGTTTTGCAGTGAAGATTAGACCATAGTTGTCTACTTCTCCATATTTTTTATTTTATTTTACCAACCCATCTTCACTTTCTTTCACCCCCTTTCTTTAGATCTACTTTTTATTTTTATTTTTAGTTTAATTTTTGACAACCCAAAAACACCCTTTCTTTACCTTGCTTTGTAGCTTAGGCTTAGAGTTGCCAGATCTGTAGCAAATCTGGAGATTTACTATGGTTTTTAGATCACCACTCTCTGTGGGATAAACTCGTACTTATCAAAACTTGTTACAACAACCCTGAATCTTACAGGACTATGGTTGTTTTGTTGTTGTGTTCAATCCATTTTCATTCCCTTCTTATCCTTATTTTGATTATTCTTTATTGTTGTCATACCTTCATCAGTTTTATAATAAAAGACAACACAGCAATCAAAAACCAACACACCACTACCCATTTAACCATGCACCTACTTCACCCTTTCAGCCAACTCCCCCTCAACATGTTACCCCTACCCTCCCAGACCCTCTAACCCAAATCATTTCCCTCCTAACCTCCCTTCAATCCCAAATCCACACATCCATAGAAAACCAATCCTCCATCCAAACCAGCCTTGCTTCCATCCAATCAACCCTTCATTCCTTCACAATCTAATAACCCAACCCTATCCCTACCCCTCCTCTATGTCAGCACTCTTCTACAGTCGTGGCAACAATTGATGTTGTCACCCAAACAAATTTTGAAACAGAAGAGTTGATTCTGGTCCCCCTTTCCACATCTTCCAACTCTACCCAAATAGAAACCCCAGATGAGGAGCTGATACCTTCCCAACCATCCTCCATTTCTTCCCTATCCATCCACCCTACTACTGAACCTGCTCTTAGCTCCATCTTTGCTCATGATCCATCTCATTGGCCCATTATACTAGCTGACCCAAGTCAAGGACCTAGAGCACCTACCCTCGCTACTCTAATGGATGCCAACCCATATCTTACCAAGGATGTGTGTCAGGCGATCGACTTTGTGAGAAATAGTGTACTAAACACTTGTGAGGATTAGCTTGCCCAGATGAAGCTAGCTTCTTGGAAATAGATGGAAGCAGTTTTGCTAGCTCATTGGCAGGAGTTGTTTGTCATACAAGACAAACTTGACACTGTTGTAGTTGTCTATAAATTATATGAACAGCGTGCCAACCAATATGCAAAGTTGTATGATTCATTATCATCCACTCTCATGTCTCTGGGTGTTCAAGATGTGGAGCCTCAACCAGGAGCTAAAGGAATTAAAATTCAAGAGCCTCAACCGAAAAAGGGCAGCACCAAACAACAGAGACCAACGGCTTCAAGGACTAAAGCTGGTGCTGCCAAGGCTGAAAGTGTGAACAAAGGAAAAGACAAGATAGAGGAGCACATAGATCTAGATTCAGATTCATACCATTTTTAGGAATTTCCTGTTTTAAAAGTTTTCTATATTTGTTTTGTTTTCTTTGTTCTCCAATTGTAATTTTGTACCCAGTCTTCCCTTTTGTATAATATTGTCTTATAAAAATTTTTATTTTTGTGAATAAAATTATTTTGTTAGTATAATTGTCTCTTTTTTTTCTTCAGTTTTTTATTCTTCTTTTCCTAACCCTGCTGCCCCAAATACACTTTTTGTTAAAACATTGAGGGCAATGTTGTTGACTTTAGGTTTTGTTTAGGTTTTATTTTAATTGATTGATGCTTTGTTGTTGCTTTATTTGGTGTTGGAAGAAAATTAACATCGTAATGAAACAGAGGATAAAGATATGGTGAAAACAGCATTCCTAAACATCCTAGACCTGCAAGATACAGGGTCCATTGTAGCATGTTTTGATAAGTAAGAGTTTTTCCCACAGAGAAATTGATCTAAAACCCAAAATGGGCTATAATAGTAAGCCTTCAGATCTGGCTACAGATCTGACCATCCTAAAGAAAGGGAGTTAGGTGTCACGACTACACTAAATTAATCATACAAAAGAGAAATAAAATGTAGCCCTATCCTAAAGAAAGGGTTAAAGAGAAGATGATGGTGGAGTGTGCCAAAATAAAATATAAAAATGATGAGAAATAAGCAGGCTAAGTTAGAATTAAATCAGTAATGTAACTCAAATTTAGTCTGTCTCTGCAGTGTTCCTTGCTGAGATGCTCTTAAAAGCCTCAACAAGGTAGAAATATCCAACTTAACCCATGCCATTTGGGGTGCTCTTAAGGCTATAGGCTGTCTACTTGAATGGCCACAGCCTATCCTATAGAGTCTGTCAAATCCCATTGATCAAGCCAGAAGTTGCTAATCTAATCCAGTGGAGTGGACTGATCATTTCCCCAGCCACTGGATCAGATCAGGCCATGAATACTATTACAGCACTATGTAATGTCAGTGCTACAAGCTCCCCAGATCTGCGCACAAATCTGGCTGACATCCATAGGTATTTCAACCCATAAGATCCTAAGTGTTTTGCCAAGGCCAACGGCTCACTGTGCCCACAAAAAGGACCATGCAACAAATTGAATAAGGCTCTAAACTCAGTTGGTCATTGCTACAAAAGGACTACAATGACTCAACCTTAAGCTGTAATTACTTCAGAGAAATCAGATCTAACATCCAATATCGATTAGGTAAAACAGAGGGGAGCCAGTTCATGTACAAACCTCCTCACAAGGCTCTAGAAGCTCATGCGCAGGGGAAAAGAATCCTTCTCAAGCATGTGAGAGGACGCCACCTTAGGGCTATACTCTGTCCACTCAAATGGTCACAGGGTATCCCATTTATCTGTCCATACCACAAAGGTCTGAAAAAGAACATGTAAATCGCTGTAACCACCATGGTCCACAGGCCTTTGAGCTCCCCAGATCTCTCTAAAGATCCAGCATTGCTTTCCATGGGGCTATCAAACCAAGGGAAATCAAATGGTAAACAATAGATCTACTGGAAACTGAATGGGCTCATCCCAAATACATGAATCAAATAGACATCTAAAGAAACCATAATATTTATAGATTCAATTAGGCATTAAAACAGTAGTCCATTAATATATGTAAAACTTACAACGAACAGTCTCCAGGCTGCAGCCTGTACATAACTACTCAAAAATCCCAATGTATACAAAACCTATTACAAAACTGAAATAAACTAAATTTAACTGTTTATCGGGGGATTAGCCAGCAAGTGTTGAACTAAGAGAGGAGAAAAAATAGAAAAAGAGGTGATCAAACCCTAACCCTAGCCTGCTGGAGCTCTCAGCCGACAAAGGATGAAAAGAAGGATCGATGCTAAACTACACTCTAAGTACAGCTTATATACTCTCTGTCTATACGGCCTTGGCTCTGAAAGGATTAACCCTAATTTTCTAGCAGACGTGACACTGTTACGACCCTTGAATGCCTTGAGATATATGCCTCAAAATCCGTGCCTCAGGAAGTGTGCCCTAGCCTTGGGAAATTTACAAAAGGTCCTTAAGTTAAAACTGAGAAGTGGAGAGCCCGTGCTTCATGGGGCTGGCATATGCATTCAATCATTCACGTAGTTCCTGAGCCTTCGCGAAGTAGCCTTTGGATGGTGGGAAGTGTTTGCTCACGCAGTGAATCTTCATTTCATCGCATAGTTCCTTTGCACTACAATGTTGTCGTGGAGATGATCTAGAGTGCCTAGACTTCTCGCACAATAGAGCTTCAGAAGCTCTCTCTCGCTGAGTACTCGCGCAGCTACGTTAAGGGTTGATCTCTGCGAGAGCTTCGCGACCATAATTTCTAAGGATTTTAATCTGCGAGATCATCGCGATGTCTTTACAGCTCTCCTCTTAACTGCACGTCCTATCTGTGCGATGACATCTTTCACTGCATCCTTAGCTTCGCGAGGGAGCTTCTCAACTCTGCGAGATCTATCTTTTTATGCTCTGATGCATTGCTCATGCTGCTAGTTGCAGTTTTTACCATTCTCAGCAGACCTCATTCATCTGCTAGACTGTTGGTCAATGACGATCAGCAAATGAGTCACCATGGTGAGCACTACCAAGGTGTTCCATTAGGCTTTAGCTCAACTGCCATCTTTGTGTGTATTCTTCCTCTTCTTTGGGCCAATAAGCATGGATTTTGTATTAAGCTGCACATATTATTGCTAATTACAAAAAAAACTTAAAACATGCTTATTAGTGAGCTTCAAGGCCCAGCAAAGGCTAGGTTAAGAGGTGAACAGTAGTACTTTTCAGTGAATAACAAATGTTTCTATTAGGTTTGGGGGTGTGACAGGATGGTCCAATAAAATAGTTAATTGTAGTACAGCATTATTAGTTAAATGGAATGAAATAAAGTCAATTCTCACCTAATCATTTTAGAAAGATAAAATTAAAATTGTTTAGCAGACATTTTAAAACTGAAATCTTTTGAAGATCTAACACTTCCAAGAAGCAAACTTCAAGAAATCTTTTTTACAATTAGTGCTAAGTGAATCAGAAAGGAGAGAAAAATGTGAGGATATACCCCATGAGTTTACTTAAAGACCATACCTAGTGAGATTTGGGCCTATCAAACTTTCTTTTGAAAAGTGTCTCGGCAAATTTTTTCTGCTCTAAGGAATGATTGAATCAACATCTGTTCACCAAAAGTTATGCACCCCAAATTAAAATTGTTTGGCAGAACTCATGACACTAAGAATATGATTTAAGGCCTTCATTTGGATAGTTTGAGCTTAAAAATACCTACCCATTGAACTGCCCTTTGTACATACTATTTGAGCCTTAAAATTTATTTTTCTTTGACAAACACCAAAGTAATTGAACATAAACCTCATTGATCTGATTCAGCCTTACCCTCACTTTGAGATTTCAAAAGGTAGAGGAGAAGATGTTGAAGAAAGTTGAGCTGGGTTCAACATTTAGTGAAGGGAGAAGAGAAGAAATCTATAAAAAAGCAGTGTGTCAGCTGTATATTTGTGGCATTTCATTAATAAATAAATAAATAATAGAAAGAGAAGTCAAAAGAAGTACTTCATTTGAAAAATAAAAAAGATGAGAAGAAGTTGGCCACTTCTGATCTAAAAAATATAAAAGAAGATGAAGCTGTGATGTAATGAAGAAGGTGAAGTCACGAACCACCTCCTCCTCTTAGTTGATTTCTCAGTTTTGAATCTCTTTTACCCTTTTGTTATTTTTAAACCTTAACCCTAAGCCACATTACAATCCAACAAAAAGACCTTATTGATATAAATTTAATTGAGCTGCTATGTGGAAATAAGGGGATGTGTAATCTATGGTGGAAAGAATATGATAATTTTAGGAATTAGCAGCAATGCCTATGCTCATGCTTGCAGGCCTATTTGAGGTCTGTAATTGATCTTGAGCTGCAGTAAAAGTGATACACCTTGAAATTTCATTTTTGAGTAATAGCCTTGGTGAGGATTGGGTCTGAAATTAAATTCATTGGGGCATTGTTTAAACCTGATTCTTGAATTAATGGTGAGCTTAGAACTAATTCCCACACACTATACTCTCGATGTAAGTTGATTGGAAGTGATGGAAATACATGCTGATTTAAGTGTTAAACTGACTGCATTCTATTTTAACTCCTCTGAATATATATATATATATATATATATATATATATATATATATGGTGTGGAATGAAGTTTTACTTGTGGAAATCTGATTTGTCATATGTTGCACTAAACCTAACTGTTCAATTGAGAAGTTTGTGGGTATCTTCATTGAAAACCCTCAGGAGACTTCCCTCCTCCACTAGGGATCACTTACGGGTTTAAAACGCTTGATGTATAGGCTAAATACATCCGTGCTCCCTATGAAAGTAGCATTTAATTTTTAGAATAATTATTTAATTATTTCTTTGCTCGAGGACTAGCAAAGATTAGGTTTGGGGGTGTGTTAATCACTGAATTATGTCACTTTCTACCTCCTAACCTAGCCCTTACTAGACCTTAGAGTTGTTTAATAATTAATTTTTGACTATGATTTTATAGTTAGCAATAATCTGCATAATGGTGTAGCAATCCATATAATAAGTACCAAGAAGAGAAGAATTAGAGTCAAGCATTGGAGCGGATGGAAATACAAAGATTAAACCTTTGTGGTCCCCAACCAATGGGCTGTTAAGCATGCCTTTGACCCCTAAAAGTTCTGCAATGAGAGAAAAGTGGGACCCATACCTGAAGGAGAGCTGCAGCAGTTGCTAGAAGCAGATATCTCATCTCGAGCACCTTTCGAGCAGATTTGAAACCTTCATATCATCCTCTTAAGCTGTCTCGAGCAGAACAGATCTTCAGATCAACTCCCTCGAGCAACTGTCGAGCAGTTTACAGACTACTGCATCCTGTCCTCTCGAGCAAACCAAAGCCTTCAGCATTATATCCTCTCGAGCAGGCTCGAGCACACAAAGTCCCGCAGCAATTCATCCTCTCGGTGAGCCTTCAGAAAGCATTCCATCTGCTCGAGATGAACAATTAGAAGACTACAGAACTATTCTGTCGAGCATTTCTCGAGCAGTTTAAAGCATGCAAAAGTTATCCCCTCGAACACCTTTCGAGCAGTCAAGAGCCTTCAAAACTAACCTGTCGAGCAGTGTTGAGTAGATAAAGACTGCAACACTTCATCCACTTGAGCAACCTTCAAAAAGCAGTCTATCTACTCGAGCTATACACTGTGAAGCCTTCAAAAGACTTCACCCTCTGAAGGCTCGGGACCTAGCAGATATTTATAGACTTCGAGGGCATTTTCGGAACTGAAGCAGCACATGGGACACCTGTCTGAGTGTGTTGTGCTTTTCCTAATAAAATGGGGTAATACTTTGTTGAAATTAGGCCATGTCAACAAATCCTAACTGTTTTGATTCTCTTTCCCTTTGACCCTCTAATTGGCCAGAGCATAAAGTGATTTTTGGGTGTGTATATAAAGAAAAGAAAGCATGCTTGTAAAGGGGGCATCACACTATACACAACACACGAGAGGTGAGCTCATTTTTAGGGTTTAGATCATCTTCCTTTTTGTTTTTCTTCTCTCCTTCGCTCAACATGTCTGGCTAAGTCTTAGTAGCAGTTAGGGCTAGTCTTTATTGTACATTGCTTTGTAATAACATTGTGAAGAGCTTGGAGTCATGCAGAGACTGCAGACTTGAGAGCTTTATCATTGTAAGTTTCTTTATGGAAATGAATAGTTGGTTATAATGTTCCATTGAATCTATAAATCTCTTGTGATTTTCATTAGATGTTTATGGAATTTATGCTTCTATGGATGCATGAGCTATAGCCTTACAAACAGAGTGTCTACAGTGATTATATCCATGGGTTAGCCTGTGACCATTTGAGTGAACAGGCCATAGCCCTAAGACTAATCCATATCTCAGGGTTGAGTTGGATTCTTCTTCCTTGCATTTGTGCTTGTAGCCAAATAAAGGATTGTTACAGATCCAACTCTTGCTCTGTTTTACATTACTTTTTAGTAAAAATTAGCCCCTAATTATTTACTTCTCCATTTTCTATTTCTTTTTACCAAATCACTTCCATTCTTCTTTCAACCCCTTTCTTTCATTTTTGATCTTTCATTTTCTGTTTTAGTTAGTTACAACCCCCAAAAACACCATCTCTTTAACCTATTTTATTAGTTTAAGATAGATTAGGATTAGAGTTGCCAGATCTGTAGCAGATCTGGAGATTTACTACCTTTAGATCCATAACTCCCTATGGGACAACCCTTACTTCATCTAAACTTGCTGCAATAACATTGTATCTTACAGGTGGTATTTGGGTTCTAATCCCATCTTTATTCATCTTTGTTTTGTTGCTACCCTTATTTGTTTCTGCCACATTGTGATCACTTTTGCAATAAAGAACACAAGCAAAGCGAACCAACAGTGTCCTGATGAGGGCTATACCTGTGCCTGTGATGCATAGTCGGGGTGAGCTAACAGTCTAAGCTCAGCAGAGGAAAGCTCAATACAATTTGAGATCTTATCATAACGAAGCATAGATTCAATGACAAAATCCAGAACATGTTCCTATCGAAAAGGAAAATATTTTCATATCAAACATAAACTGATTTCAAAGGCATTTTTCTTACCAAACAGAAACTGATTCCAAAGGCCATTTTCATATCGAAACACAATTTCAAATCAAATTGTTAATGGTGTAATTTTCGAAATTTCATGAGAGTCTGATTTCTTATTCATTTTCCTAAATTCTAATTTCTGGTCTATCTTGACAAAGGCGGAAAATAATGCGTAAACAAAAGCGATTGTCTAAGGTGTCAATTATTGATCAAGATTACCCAAAGATTGTCCAAGATTCAAAGTTTGGATTTCAGCGTACTGAAAAAATTTGGACACAACGTCGAATTTGCAACCAAAGCAGTCAATGTGTCAAAATTTAGAGTTCAGACGTCACATTCAAAATTCACATTTTAAGAATGTACGTAAATCCTGCCAGAACGGTCCAAGGGCGTAAATATATCCCGCCAAAGCGGTCCAAGGGTGTACAAAGATGTCCAGAAGTGTACGTAAATCCCTCCAGAGCGGTCCAAGGGCGTACATAAATACAAAAATGTCCAAAGGTGTACGAATATCCCGCCAGAGCGGTCCAAGGGCGTACATATACCCCACCAAAGCAGTCCAAGGGTGAACATTCACACAAGTCCAAAAGACTCAAAGGGTTCAGAATTTGAATTCAAGTTCAAATTTCTAAATCAAAGTCCAAATGTTCATATTCAGGGTTCAAAGGATTCAAAGTTCATGTACCGAGTTTGAAGGATTCATAGTACGAAATTCAGATTCAAAATTTCAAGTGCGAAGATCATATTTAAAGTTCAATGACCAATTTCAGTGTCGAAGTTCTAAAATTCAGATTTATGGTTCAAATTCATATTCAATGACAGAATTCAAATTTCGTGTTCAAAGATCATATGCAAGATTTCAATTCATTTTAGATTCAAAAGATTTCAAATTCTAGTTTTCAAAGAGTTCAAATTCTAGTTCAAATACCGTCAAAGCATTCAATCATATCAAAGAACTATGAATCAAAGTCAAACATGTAAGTTTGTGTTGAAGTTCCCCTACACGTCCAATTAGATTCAAGCATTGATTTTAAATAACAAATCTTCTAATCACACTTATCATTTCCATTTGATTAAATCAAGGCATCTATGAATCAATTTCAAAAATTCAATCGGATATTGAATTTCCCCTACACGTCCAATTAGATTCAAGCATCGATTTTAAATAACAAATCTTCAAATCACACTTATCATTTTCATTTGATTAAATCAAGGCATCTATGAATCAATTTCAAAATACAATTGGATATTGAATTTCCCCTACCTCGACTTGAAGCCAAAACGAAGATTCCCTTATCAAAACGACATTCCCCTCACGTCCCCTTGGTCATAACCTAGAACACACCAAATTTACTTCCTATTAGTCAAAAGTAACGAAAAACGGAAAGTTCCAAAGTCTCCTAAAGTTTTTTTCTCAAAACAGAAAAATTCCAGAAACTGACCAAATCGATCAATCGAATCCCAATCCAATCGATCTATTCCCAAAATCGATCGATTGAAACACATTTCGATCGATCGATTTCCTCCGAAAAACACACATTTATGTTTGTATAATCAGTCTCACACTCGATCGATCAGTTCACAAACCGATCGATCAATTTCCAAATTGATCGATCAATTCCTAAATCGACCGATCAATTCCTAAATCGACCGATCAGTTTACTCATAAACCAGCCCATCTTCACATCTCATTCCTGTCGACTTTACCTAAAACCTGTCGACTTTAAATGAAGCTTGTTAACAAATTTCGATCGATCGAATTCCATTTCATTTGATCAGTTTTCAAATCAGATGAAACCTATCGACCTTAAATGAACTTGTCAACTTGAAATGGAACCTGTCAACAAATTTCGATCGATCAAATTTAAATCCGATCGATCAGTTTCCACCAGAAAATCAACCTATTTCTGTTATGCCGAAGCTCTTCACATAATCATGTCCTGTCAAAATCGATCAATCGAATCAGAATTTGATCGATCGATTTTGTCAAATTTTTCAGAAACACAAGTTTCTTCTTCCTTATCTCATTTTTTCCTCAAATTTAAATCATTTTCTTCAAATCTTTCACTCATATCCTAACTAATATTTAACATAACTATAAATCACACTTTAACACATCCTTACTCACCTTTAAATTGATCGATCACACACCTTTCACGAGTAGTTGCCATAGAGGGTTTTAGAGTGAAATTTGTCGATCCTTCCAATAATTGAATCGAAACGAAGTCCACGGTGAAGCTCCACTTCAACAAACAACTCTTCACTCTCCCAATTGTGTATAATGCAATCAAACTGGTTGATTCTTTAGCGTCAAACCCACACATTCAAAATATCTAAGATCTTATTAATGTTGGAATCTAACGGCTCTCTTGGTCGGTCTAGTTCGACGAAACTCTCTTAACGTCGATGACGATCGTCTCAAGAACTCGCAGCGTGATCACACAGTAGGATGGGAGAAGAAAAGTTTAAGTTCTCTTCCTTTCTCTCTCTCTCTCTCTCTCTCTCTCTCTCTCTCTCTAGAACTTAAAACCCTCTAAATTTACAACCGGGTACTAGCTTCCAAAGGAAGCTTTGCTTTTTATTTTAAAAGGGTTTGGTTCCCTTACGAAGCATACATACACCCATTTGGGCATTAGTTCTTATCCACTTATCCTTAAGGTTTGGTTCCGGTGTGGAACCCATACACCTAAGCAAAGTGTTCTATATTACACAAAAAGGTCTTTGGTTCGATGTGGAGCTTGTATGCCCAAACCACTTATCCATCGGATTCGGTGTTAAGCCAATACACCGCCACAGTGTATAAGATTTGGTACATAAATTCTAGACATAATCCAAACGGACCCGAGATAATTTTATCTGAAAAATCCAAAATGGTGTTGCATTTCTCAATGGGCTCGCACCTAATCAGGACCTACGGTTTTAAATTTTTTGGGATGTTACATTCTTCCCACCTTAAAGAATTTTCATCCTCGAAAATTGACGTGCCTACTTCAAAAAGGTATGGATATCTCACAGGTCTGAATAAACATAGTGATATTCTCTTCAAGAGTCAATGACTCCATGCCAATGAAAATCATCAGGGTTATTACATTCTCCCCTCCTTAAAGGAATTTTCATCCTCGAAAATTCACAACGACATTCCTAACGCTAACTCAATCTATTATATATGATCTTTCACAATAACCCACATCGGCAACATGATAGTCCCAATGATGAACAAAAACCCACTAACAACGATTCACGTTGGTAAGAATTTACTCACAACGATGAAACCCATTAACGATGAAACCCACACTTGTCCTATGCTAAGTCCATTCTCATAATCATTCAATTAAACTATCCATGTTTAGTCCACAACAAAAATCTAATTTATCCACAACCAAATTATCAATCATCGTGTAAAATAATACATATCCCTAGCAAGGTATCCATTGCACATTCCATAACCATTTCGAACCATAAATTCCATAGCTAATTCAAAAATTAGCCACAATTAGGCTAGCCACCATTTATCCTACACACATAACAGTACCCTGCATATCCACCACTATTTCACATTTATATATAACTAATTTATCAAAAAGGATTCTAAGAAATCCATTCTCATACATACCCATAATTTATTCACCAATGTGAATAATAAAGTTTTATCTACCTGCAACACACATCATGAAACTCATTTACATCACATCACATATTCACCATCGTGAATAATTAAGTTCTTCAACCCTGCAATAAAAACAAATATATATATATATATATATGTCCAAACATATATCAAATCATGCCATTCAGAATTTTGCCAATGTCATATTCATCCAAAATTTATACCCCATAAAAAATGTATCCATCCATTCCATATACATACACCACAGATATGATCTAATAGTATCGATCATATATCTAAATCAAAAGATTACCATTATCAGGATTAAACATACAAGGACACTATATATGCGACACTTGTATGATCGATGGGTTCTCATACCGAAGTCATCCTGTCCTTCTTCAGTTCCGGGCAGTCCTTTACCTGATGCCCCATCCGGCCACAATTGAATCATACGCCCATGGTCCACTTACACTTGACTGCTCGATGTCGTCCTCCGCATCTTGGGCATGATTTTCCGCTTGTAAATGAAGAAGTGGGTGGAGATTGTTGTATTCACGACACTCTAGTTGTCGTAAGATTCGAAGGGCGAAAGGTCACTGCAGGCATGGGCATAGGCGATCCTGCATAAACTGTCTGAGTAAGCTAAGGGGGTGCTGGCATTAAGAGCCTTGGTATCTCGGTTGCCTACTCATGGGTATATGACTGTATTTTACTTGCTCTACCTCTACTCTGGTGGTCCTTTCTCTTATACATATCCTTAATATTTTTTTCGGCAACCAGAGCCTTATCCATCATAGCTCCATATGTTTTCAACTCTAATATTAAAATTTTATCGTAGATGTTCAACCTTAAGCCGCGCTCGAACTTATTGGCCTTCATCAGGTCTGTGGCCACATATTCTGGAGCAAACTTGATAACCTCATAAATTTCATCCCATACTCTCGTACAGACATCCCCTCTTGCTCCAATGTCATAAACTACACTGCCATTTGATTTCTTACTTGTTTGTGAAAGTATTCCTTATTGAACACTTCGACGAATTCCTCTCAAGTCCATGTCCCATCAGGATTTTCTTGCTCTCTGATTCTCAATACCGACTTCCACCAAGGGTCGGCTTCCCCCTCTAGCTAAAAAGATGTCCAGCTTGCTTTTTCTTCGTCGATGCATGGTAATCATTGCAGAAGCTTCTCTATCTGATTCAGCCATTTCTCAACTTTAAGCAGATTAGTCTGGCCATAAAAATTAGAAGGCCTCAGTCTCCTAAACTCTACAAATGTCGATGGTTGTAGTGGAGGTGGCTGCTGATGGTTATTAGCATTATGCACAGCCAACAATTCTGTCTGTTGAGCCATAGCATTAGCCACGTGTGACGTGGGCTCGCGACGTGGCCATCCGAGTCAGCCACAGGACCACTTGTGCCACTAGTGCGTCAGGCATTGGTGGGTTGAAGCTGGGGCATCGTCGGCGCGTCACCAAGACATGAGGGTTTCGCCATTGGTACTCCAAGAGCTTCGGTCATGGGCCAAGAGGGCACGCAACATGGTGGCAGTTTGGGTCGTGATGCAATGCCAACAGGGCATGCGATGCGGTCGTGACATGAACAAGATGGGTCAGTAGTGCAAGGCGTTGCGGTATGTTAAACCAATAGATTTGAGGTCCTCCTGCCATTTTGGCACTGTTGATGTTTAAACCATATATATGGGGAAAGGATCTAACAGCCATGTGATGTATCGCTGGCCTAAGTGATCAGCTACGGAACGCGTACGATAGCCTTGTGGGCTTGAGTTCCCGCATCCAGGCCTCGCTTAGGTGTTAGGTCGCTCCTGTCGCGTCGTGCACTGGAGCCATCATGTTCGTGGTCCATGACCACCCTCACGGTGCGGACCTAAACTCTAAGTGGGACTACTCCTAGGAATGTCGCTGCGTATAGCTATATAAATTATATTCAGGAATCCGCATAGTTTCTAACCTAATGTGTTACCGTGCAGGTTTGAAACATGAATAGGCTGAATTAGTTCAAGAAAGCTAGTTGCCGCATGAGAGATTACATCCCAAAGAGTAATTCTGTGGCATTTGGTATCAGAGCTTAAAGATGGCCGACACCGAGATAAGTAGTGGTGCTACGCGAAGGCGCACAAGAGAACGGTTGGATGATCTAAAAGCTTGAACATAACAGATAGAGTCTGTGGCTGCGCTTGTAAATAAGCAGGAAGCGAACCATGCCACGTTAGCGGAGAACATGGAGATCCTCACTGAGGACACGAGGGGCACCGTCGAAGCCCTTCATTTACAGATCGACGACTTGACCACAAAGATGAACGTCCTTATGAGGGCGATTGGTTATGGGACTATTCAACAGCCAGAAACTCCCCAACGGAAGGTCAAGATACCTGAGCCGTGGTGCTACGGGGGTGCTCAGGATGCTAAGGAGTTAGAGAATTTCTTATGGGACATTGAGCAATACTTCCGTCTTGTCCCACCTGCCACCAAAGCTATGAAAGTGGTCACAGCGACCATGTATCTTGAGGGAGATGCTAAACTGTGGTGGCATACACGCTATGCAGAGATTCAAGATGGGCGCTATGTGGTAGATATGTGTGAGGATTTGAAGAAAGAATTAAAAGCTCAGTTCTTGCTCGAAAACATCGACTTTATCACTCGACGTAAACTACGAAAGCTGCAACATACGGGCACAATGCGAGAATACATGAGGCAATTCTCCACTTTGATGTTGGACATTAGGGAAATGTCCGAAAAGGATAAATTATTTTACTTTATTGAAGGCCTCAAGCCCTAGGCGCAAACTAAATTAAACAGAAGAGCACTATCAGACTTAGCAGCCGCCAGGCTGCTGCGAAATGATTAACAGACTACGGGCCATCAGATCAAAATAAGAAGAGGTCGCATGAGAACAAGAGTGGTTCAAAGAATCTGACAAAAGCGAATAAGAAAAGCAAGAGCGGCACGCATGAAAAGAAGTCCCACGGGAAAGAGTCTCGTGTCAAGTCTGCCGAGTCAACGAATTTTGCACCTAAGTCGGGTTGCTTTCTATGCGGAGGACCTCATCGAGTGAAAGATTGCCTGCATAAATAGCCTTTTAATGCCCTACAGGGATCCGCCAGTGCTCCACCTCCTGCCGTCGATGAACCAAGAATGGGGGCACCCAGGTTGTTGAATGCCATTAAAGGTCAGGTGGAGAAGGGAAAGACCATTGCGCCTAAGGGGCTGATGTACATAGAGGTGTACATTAACGGGAAAAGTACTCGTGCCATGGTGGACACGGGGGCAATGCATAACTTCATTGCTGAGAAAGAAGCACTCGCCTAGGGTTGAAACTAGAGCAAGATTCCAGCCATATAAAGGGGGTGCCTGTACAGATAGGGTCATGGAGCGGAGCAGTGAACTTTATGGCAGTACATATGGATGATTTGAAGGTTGTCCTTGGGTTAGAACTCCTGCAACAGGCTAAAGTAGTGCCCATGCCATACCTCGGGTCAGTGTGCATGTTCGGAGAAGAGACCCCTTGCATGATCCCCGTCATTCAGAAAGATAAAGTGGAGAGTGATGGGTTTATCTCAGCACTTCAGTTAAAGAAGGGACTAAGAAGAGGGGAACCTACATTTCTTGCTACACTACTAGAAGAGAAAGTAACAAGGCCAGCAGAGATTGTGCCAGAATGTGTGTCAGGAATACTCAAAGAATTCCAAGATGTCATGCCACCAAAATTGCCTAAGGTGTTACCACCCAAGAGATCAGTGGATCACTTAATTGAATTAGAACCAAGTGCGAAGCCGCCAGCTAAAGCTCCCTACAGAAAGGCTCCTCCAGAGTTAGCTGAGTTACGTCGGCAGTTAGATGAGTTATTGGGGGAAGGGTTTGTTCTGTCGTCTAAAGCTCCATTTGGCGCCCCAGTTCTATTTCAGAAGAAATGTGACGGTAGCCTTCGGTTATGCATCGACTACAGAGCGTTGAATAAGGTCACCATCAAGAATAAGTATCCAATGCCATTGATTACAAATTTGTTTGATCAGTTAGGCAGTGCGAGGTACTTTACCAAGCTGGACTTGAGATCTGGCTATTACCAGGTGTGAGTCGCTGAGGGAGACGAAAGCAAGACTACCTGTGTGACCAAGTACGGAGCCTTTGAGTTTCTAGTGATGCCCTTTGGGTTGACTAATGCCCCAGCCACCTTCTGCACCCTGATGAATGAGTTGTTCCATGCCTACCTCGACAAATTTGTGGTGGTGTACTTAGACAATATCGTTGTGTATAGCAACACATTGGAAGAACATCTTAGCCACCTCCAAATCATCTTCAAGATATTGCGAGAAAATTAGCTCTATGTCAAGAAGGAGAAATGTTCATTTGCGCAAGGGCAAATTATGTTTTTAAGACACCATATTAGGGGAGGAAACATCAGCATGGACCTTGAGAAAATTCTTGCAATCCAAGACTGGAGAGTGCCAGAAGGCGTAAGTGAGTTACGGTCATTTTTGGGTCTTATCAACTATTACAGAAGGTTCATCCCCGATTATTCACACCGTGCAGCACCACTAACTGACCTGTTGAAGAAGGATCGATCGTGACAGTGGTGGGAAAAGTGCCAGAGGGCATTAGAGGATTTGAAAGAGGTGGTCATGAGAAACCCCGTGGTGAAGCTACCAGATCACTCCAAGCCATTTGAGGTACACACGGATGCCTCCGACTATGCAATAGGAGGAGTATTAATGTATGAAGAGCATCCAGTGGCCTTTGAGAGTAGAAAGCTGAACGATACCGAGTGGCGGTACACAGTTCAAGGAAAGGAGATGGCGGCGGTAGTACATTGTCTAAGAACATGGAGGCACTAACTACTAGTGATCACCGATAATGTTCCTAGTGATGACCGATAATGTGGCGACCAGCTACTTTCAAACACAAAAGAAATTATCGTCGAAACAGGCCCGTTGGCAGGATTTCTTGGCCGAGTTTGATATGGACTTGGTGTACAAGCCTAGCAGGACCAACCAAGTCGCAGACGCTTTGAGCTGTAAAGCAAAGTTAGCAGCATTGAAAGTTCAGTTAGCAGCGTTAAAAATTGAAGAAAAAACTACAACTAGTCGCATTATTTCAACTATCCCCGATAGATTGCGCGATGGGTTGAAATTAGATCCACTCACAAGGACCCTACTATAGCAGATACAAGAGGAGAAAATACGGCGGTTCTGGACTGAGGAAGGACCATTGGTGACCAAAGGGGGCCATTATTATGTGTCAAAAGTGGGAGAACTTAGAAGGGAACTCCTGAAAGAGTATCATGACACATTGTCGGCTAGTCATCCAGGAATTCATCGCACGCTCGCCTTGTTGGAAAAGCGTTTCTATTGGCCTAAGATGGAAGGGGACGTAGAGGAGTGTGTCAGGACTTACCTGATATGCCAGCAGGACAAAGTGAAAAGAGCTAAACCATTTGGACTCCTGCAGCCGTTGCCAGTGCCATCCAGAATGTGGGAGAGCGTCTCCCTTGACTTCATCTCTGCATTGCCTAAAGTAGGGACACTTGGGTCTATCCTGGTAGTTGTAGATCGGTTCTCAAAGTACGCTACATTCATTCCAGCACCGTCGAATTGTAATGCAGAGCAGGTTGCACAATTATTTGTCAGTAATGTTGTGAAACATTGGGGTGTGCCGCAAGTGATTGTCAATGATAGAGATCCACGATTTGCTAGCAAGTTTTGGTCGGAAGTCTTTCAGCTCCTGGGGACAAAACAGAACTTCTCATCCAGCATGCATTCGCAAATAGACGGACAGACAAAAAGGGTGAATGCTATTTTGGAATAATATTTGAGACATTTTGTCAGTGCCAACTAAAAGAACTGGGGTTCAGTTGTTAGACATGGCACAATTTTGTTATAATCTGCGGAAGAGTTCAGCCTCAAATAAGAGCCCATTCGAATTAGCAACTGGCCAGCAACCGTTAACACCGCATACAATTACTATAGGATATACTGGGTCAAGCCTGGTAGCCTACCATCTTGCCAAGGAGTGGCAGATAAATGTAGAGATTGTTAGGGCCTATCTGGAAAAGGTCGTTAAGCGAATGAAAAAGTGGGACGATCAGGGTCGACGGCCTATCGAGTTGCACGTAGGCGATGAAGTTTTGGTAAAACTTAATCCGAAGCAGCTCAAATTTTTCAGAAGAATAAACACAGGATTAGTTCGTAAGTATGATGGGCCATTTTCGATCACGAAGAGGATTAATGATGTCTCATTTCGAGTATAACTTCCTTCCCGACTGAGAATGCATCCGATATTTCACGTCAATTGCTTGAAGCCATATAAAAGAGACCTGAATAATCCAGGGAGAAGTTTATCAACTCGTGTCACCCCAGATGTCGATTTACAGTTGAAGAGACAGGTAGAAGAAATCCTTGCACACAGATGCAGTAACCGGGAAGATGGCAGTCAGAATGAATTTTCTGTGGAGTACCTTTTGAAGTGGAAGGGCCTACCAGAGGCTGAAATTACTTGGGAACTTGAGAGTACCCACCCGTCCTTCCAATCCGCCCTAAAGAAGTACTGGAAGCGCATCAACGGGGATGTCAACGCAACTAAGTAGGGGAGGATGTGACGTGGGCTCGCGGTGTGGCCATCAGAGTTAGCCGCAAGGCCACTTGTGCCACTAGTGCGTCAGGCATTGGTGGATTGAAGCTGGGGCATCGTCGGTGCGTCACCAAGCCATGAGGGCTTCGCCATTGGTACTCCAAGATCTTCGGTCATGGGCTAAGAAGGCACGCGACATGGTGGCAGTTTGGGTCGTGATGCAGTGCCAGCAGGGCACGTGATGTGATCGCGACATGAACAAGATGGGTCAGCAGTGCAAGGCATTGCGGTATTTTAAACCGATAGGTTTGAGGACCTCCTGCCATTTTGGCACCGTTGATGTTTAAACCATATATATGGGGAAAGGATCTAACAGCCATGTGATGTGTCGCTGACCTAAGTGATCCCCTACGGAACGCGTACGATAACCTTGTGGGCTTGAGTTTGTGCATCTGGGCCTCGCATAGGTGTTAGGTCGCTCCTGTCGCGTCGTTCGCTAGAGCCATCGTGTTGGTGGTCCACGACCACCCTCACGGTGCGAACCTAAACTCTAAGTGGGGCTGCCCCTAGGAATGTCGTTGTATATAACTATATGAATTGTATTGGGAATCTGCATAGTTTCTCACCTAATGCATTACCGTGCAGGTTTGAAATGTGAATAGGCTGAAGTAGTTCAAGAAAGCTAGTTGCCGCACGAGAGATTACGTCGCAAAGAGTAACTCCGTGACACACGGCTTCCATGGCATGAGCTATTCTTTCACTTTCATTACCTCTCTCCCCAATTGGGATTATGTCTGTACCCATAGTGAATCCTTCCCCACTCCTAGTGTTCTACATACGATCGCCTCGCGGTCAACCTCTACCTCTATCAGACATAATGATCTGTTACAATGAAATAAAAGTTTCAATTAACAACCGATTAGGATATTCGAACGAAACTTTTAAAATATCCCAGCTTATTTCTGACATAATCTAATATCACATTTATGGACCTACCGCCATATTCCCACACCTACAGCTAGGGCTCTCAGTCTCCCATAAGACCTAAAGCCTAAGCTCCGACAAAAACCTAAGGTCATTCAAAGACATGGCTCTGAATCTCTAGAAGATTTTGGAATAGGGATTGTGAATCCCTCCTAAGTTCCGACAGAATCTAATGCCATCGCGTTTGAGTCCCAATAAGACCTAACGCTTAAGCTTTCATACCAACTGTGATAGAGTCACAGTTGGGTCTCCTATATCCTAATAGAATCTATTGTCATAGCTTTGGGTCCCCAGAATACCTAAAGCCTAAGCTTTGATACCAGCTATGACAGTCAAATTTTTTCCCAACCTAAAATTTCTTAGATATATTTTTTTTTCTACTTTACGCCAAAACTAAATGGGAAAATCCAGACCATCGGGCCGCACTTCACGATCCGAATACATAAATACTTGGTATATCCACACATATGTGAAAATAAAAGTAGATAATATATATGGCATAATTAAAATCTCCAGTTCTAATATCCAACATAAACAGTAACTAAAACAAACCACCAGTGATAGCCGATCATCACCAACAGTGGTGTACAACACATGCATAATAACATGAACATACCAAGCCTGAATTTATCAAAGTCCACAATGTACTAAATCTACGATCCTGAAAATCTTACAAATCCTCAAGTCCTCAATCATAAAGTCCAGTGTCCTGATAAGGGTTATACCTGTGCCCGTGATGTATAGTCAGGGTGAGCTAACAATCTAAGCTCAGTAGAGGAAAGCTCAATACAATTACGCATCTTATCATAATGAAGCATAGATTCAATGACGAAATCCAAAACATGTTCATATCGAAACGGAAAATATTTTCATATCAAACAAAAACTAATTTCAAAGGCATTTTTCTTATCAAACAAAAACTGATTTCAAAGGCCATTTTCATATTGAAAAATAATTTCAAATCATATTGTCAATGGTATAATTTTCGAAGTTTCATGAGATTCCTATTTCTTAATCATTTTTCTAAGTTCTGATTTCTGATCTATCTTGACAAAGGCGGAAAACAAGGTGTAAACAAAAGCGATTGTCTAAGGTATCAATTACTGATCAAGATTACCCAAAGATTGTCCAAGATTCAGAGTTTGGATTTTGGAGTTCAGAACAAATTTGTAAACAATGTCGAATTTACAACCAAAGCAGTCAATGTATCAAAATTCAGAGTTCAGAAGTCACATTCAAAATTCACATTTCAAGAGTACGTAAATCCTGCCAAATCGGTCTAAGGGCGTACATATATCCCGCCAAAGCGGTTCAAGGGTGTACAAAGATGTCCAGAACTGTACGTAAATCCCTCCAGAGCGGTCAAAGGTGTACGTATATCCCGTCAGAGCGGTCCAAGGGCGTACATATATCCCGCTAAAGCAGTCCAAGGGTGTACATTCACACAAGTCCAAAAGACTCAAAGGGTTCAGAATTCGAATTCAAGTTCAGATTTATAAATCAAAGTCCAAAGTTCATATTCAGGGTCCAAAGGATTCAAAGTTCATGTACCGAGTTCGAAGGATTCATAGTACGAAATTCAGATTCAAAATTTCAAGAGCGAAGATCATATTTAAAGTTCAATGACCAATTTCAACATCGAAGTTCTAAAATTCAGATTTATGGTTCAAATTCATATTCAAAGACAGAATTCAAATTTCGTGTTCAAAGATCATATGCAGGATTTCAATTCATTTTCAGATTCAAAAGATTTCAAATTCTAGTTTTCAAAGAGTTCAAATTCTAGTTCAAATACCGTCAAAGCATTCAATCATATCAAGGAACTATGAATCAAAGTCAAACATATAAGTTTGTGTTGAAGTTCCCTTACACGTCCAATTAGATTCAAGCATTGATTTTAAATAACAAATCTTCTAATCACACTTATCATTTTTATTTGATTAAATCAAGGCATCTATGAATCAATTTCAAAAATACAATCGGATATTGAATTTCCCTTACACGTCCAATTAGATTCAAGCATCAATTTTAAATAATAAATCTTTAAATCACACTTATCATTTTCATTTGATTAAATCAAGGTATCTATGAATCAATTTAAAAAATGCAATCGGATATTGAATTTCCCCTACCTCGACTTGAAGCCAAAACGAAGATTCTCTTATCAAGGCGACATTCCCCTCACGTCCCCTTGGTCATAACCTAGAACACACCAAATTTACTTCCTATTAGTCAAAAGTAACAAAAAACAGAAAGTTTTAAAGTCTCCCAAAGTTTCTTTCTCAAAATAAAAAAATTCCAAAAATTGACCAAATCGATCTATCGAATCCCAATCCGATCGATCGATTTCATCCGAAAAACACACACATTTCTATTTGTATAATCAATCCCACACTCGATCGATCAGTTCACAAACCGATCAATCGGTTTCCAAATGGATCGATCGATTCCTAAAACGACCGATCGGTTTACTCAGAAACCAACCCATCTTCACATCACATTCCTGCCGACTTTACCTAATACATGT
Source organism: Chloranthus sessilifolius (assembly GCA_021018995.1). NCBI lineage: Eukaryota > Viridiplantae > Streptophyta > Magnoliopsida > Chloranthales > Chloranthaceae > Chloranthus > Chloranthus sessilifolius. The sequence goes on from CM037595.1 coordinate 25,916,452, forward strand.
AAACTTATATGAAGCCTCTCGACAAATTTTGATCGATCGAATTCCATTTCGATCGATCGGTTTCCAAATCAAATGAAACCTATCGACCTTAAATGAACTTGTCGACTCGAAATGGAACCTGTCGACAAATTTTGATCGATCGAATTCCATTTCGATCGATCAGTTCCTCAAATCGATCGATAAAATTTAAATCCGATCGACCGGTTTCCTTCAGAAAACCAACCTATTTCTGTTCTGCCAAATCTCTTCACATAATCATGTCTTGTCAAAATCGATCGATCAAATCAGAATTTGATCGATCGATTTTATCATATTTTTCAGAAATACAGGTTTCTTCTTCCTTATCTTATTTTTTCCTCAAATTTAAAGTATTTTTTCCAAATCTTTCACTCATATCCTAACTAATGTTTAACATAACTATAGATGACACTTTAACACATCTTGCTCACTTTTAAATTGATCGATCACATGCCTTTCACGAGTAGTTGCCACGGAGGGTTTCGGAGTGAAATTCGCCAATCCTTCCGACGATTGAATCGAAACGAAGTCTACGGCGAAGTTCCACTTCAACACACCACTCTTCACTCTCCCAATTGTGTATAATGCGATCAAAATGGTTGATTCTTTAACGTCAACCCCACACACTCAAAATCTCTAAGATCTCATTGATGTTGGAATCTAACGGCTCTCTTGGTCGGTCTAGTTTGACGAAACTTTCATGACAAGCGTCTCAAGAACTCGCAGCGCGATCACACGGTAGGATGGGAGAAGAAAAGTTTAAGTTCTCTTCCTTTCCCTCTCTCTCTCTCTCTCTCTCTCTCTCTCTCTCTCTCTCTAGAACTCAAAACCCTCTAAATTTGCAACCGGGTACTAGCTTCCAAAGGAAGCTTTGCTTTTTATTTTAAAAGGGTTTGGTTCTCTTGCAAAGCATACATACACCCATTTGGGTGTTAGTTCTTATCCATTTATCCTTAAGGTTTGGTTCCGGTGTGGAACCCATACACCTAAGCAAAGTGTTCTATATTACACAAAAAGGTCTTTGGTTCAATGTGGAGCTTGTACACCCAAACCACTTATCCATCGGATTCGGTGTTAAGCCAATACACCACCACAGTGTATAAGATTTGGTCCAAAAATCCTAGACGTAGTCCCAAACAGACCCGAGATGATTTTATCTGGAAAATCTAAAACAGTGTCGCGTTTCTCAACGGGTATGCACCTAATCAGGACTTACGGTTTTGTATTTTTTGGGATGTTACACAATCAAAGACAAACCAGCAAGCTATTGAAGAACAAGCCAAGGTAATGTCTTAGTTAGGTTTACGTTCGTGTTTATAGTGTAGTAATGTAGGATTTTGTTCATGAATTTTATCTTTCTTGCTATTTATTTTTAGTTCAATTCTAAAAATTCTGTAGCATATTGGAGTTGAGCCATGGGATGCCTTGAATCTGATCCTAATGATCATGAAAGGTCATCCAATGGTCTGGATTAGTCAAATAGACTAAGACACTATAGTGTAGGATGTTTTTGAATTTTTGTAAAAGAAATTTGATTTTTGGTTTAAAGTTCTTAAAGTTTTCTAGAATATCGGTAAGACCAGAATATTTGTATGCCATGCATGTGATATTGATGATCATGTCAGACCATCCAATCATCTAGATTAGTCAAGGATGAACTATGTTCATCATAGTGTAGGAAATTTCGATTTTGGCTTTGAAACTACGAATTTTTGCATCAATTTTTAAAAAATTTCTAGAGCATGGTTAGACCAGAACCATACGAGGCCATTCATGTAAATTTTGTGATCATGCATGGCCATCCAATGGTCCAAATCAGTCTAACTTGGACTACGCCCATCAATGACCTACAAGTTGTGTAAAAATGCTTAGAAAATGTGATTTTTACAAAAGTTTTATTTGAATTTTGGTTCTAATTTTTGAACACTGATTTTGTGACCTGACATATAGAGTAATGCGTGCGATCTTGATGATCACACATTACTCTTGTGATTGATCGAATGGCCTATGATTGCTTTTAGAGCAATCTTCATAAAATTAGGGTTTGAATAGAGATCATGTGCCATTGAGGGTTTGCATGACTCTGCCATATGATACCACCATTAGGACCATGTGATCTCAGAAATAATAATGAATTTTTGAGTTGTATTCAGATTTTTGAATGGTCTTGATCGAATCGATTTACCTTGCCTTTGATTTCAAGAGTCTTAGCTTCAAACTTTTATGCTAAATTATTTAGATAAAATGGGCTATATAGATGACATCTGTGGGATATGATGGTTAGGTTAGTTGGTTTTGATATAAAAAATTTAGATTTTTGATCACTGATATTAGGAATAAATGAATGGTCATAAATGCATGATGATAATTAGGACTTTATGTGTAGTGTAGTTTTAGTTTTTACTATTTCTTTTTCATAGTATAAACATGGGAATTGTGGCATGATATTGATTCAGTTAAAAATGAAATACTAATGTGGAATCTAAAAAAATTTACTGTGAGTTTCAAGTTTTGATGATGATAAATTTGAATGGTCATAGATGGATGATGGTAGTTAGACTATGTGTAGTGTAGTATTGAAACTTACCACATTTTTCATGAAAATAGTATTAAATTTAAGCATGTTAGTGGTTGTGGTTAACTGAATTTTGTAAAAATTACATCTCAGAAATTTATTTGATTTACTGATTTTAATGATGGTGCGATCGGATGGCTATGATCGTTTGAATTTAAAATTTATTGAATGGCTTACTATGCTTAATATAATTAATTGCCTAGAACTTATAGAAAAATCTGACTATTATCATGGGATTTTGACTCACTGGTGAGATTGGATAGATTATTGAATCCCAGAAAATGTGTTTTTGAATTATGATATTTGATTGTAGGAAATTTGATTGGTAATAGATGCTTGTGTGGGAAGATTTTGATATATGATTACTACGTAGTTTAACATTGATCGGAACCATTAGATGGTCTATTAATTTAAGTTTGACCATTTTGATTGACCTGTGGCCTAATGAGATTCCAAACCTTGGAAGCACATGACCAATGTTGATCACGAATGATCAACGGTAATCGATAGTTTATCGATGAAATCTCAAAGATTCGGACAATTAGGCCATAGTATGCATAGTGAATGTAATTTTGAAATCTGATCGAAACTTGATTTGAAAAGCTTGATTTTTGTAAAATCGATTTTTGAAAAAAAAAATTTGAAAAATAGAATCGTACCCAAAAAATTTGAATTGATCAGATGACTCTCAAAGTTAACCTGAAATTGCTCGATATAAGCTTAGAACGATAGCCAAAGAAATGAATGCACCCGTTTATGGGCTCGGACCTTGAAAAGGCCCGTATACATAGAATTAGATCTAGTAAAGACCCAAGACACATAGGCCGTGAAGCTTGAACCTATAGTTTAGATTTGCTTGAGTCCAAATACCCAACCCGAAGACCCGAGATGGACAAGTGGTTGGCACCCGGAGGCCCAATCACTAAAATAAGACTATAGCCCATTGGACACAAGACCCAATAGAGTCTTTAATAAGAAAGGAGTGGACCCAACATCCATATCCAAAAAATATAAATAAATACCTCTTGAACCTTGGATGAGCTTTATGATGCTAGAATGACAAAACTAATCGAAATCTTAGGATGTGACCTGAACTCGAACCGATAGGTCGAATAATCTGAAGTTATGGAGTGAGAATCCTAGGGGGGATACCCATCTAGGATGACTCATCTAGAATACATAGGATACTCATTTACGAGTGAGAAATATTGGTTTATCAATGAGCAGTCAAATAGTTGACTTGACTCAGGTAACTTCGTAGGATCATTAGAAAACGGGCACCTCAATGATTTAAATTTCGATTACAAATTATCGATTTTCTTTTATCGACGATAATAAACATAAGTCCTTATTGGACTCTAAACTGAGGTAACACTTAGTATAAGTGTGAACCGACGAGATCCTCCCTTAGGATCAAGTCTTGGAAATTTGAAGACTCGGACTTCGATTTGTGATTTGAATGAAAACTGTTTGATTTGACTAATTGATTGGCATGGAACTGACTAATGACATATGATATTTGATATTGATGATTGAAATGCTTGAGAATACATTAAAAAATGATTAATGAACTTTAAGAGCTAAAGTCATATGAAATCATGAACTGAATGAAAAATGGAACTTGAATATGAAATACAAGAAATGAAAATGGAATAAGGTAATTAGATTACCAAATATCTGAATTTGAATATAAGCCCTTGAAAATGGGGTTATTGAATACCAAATTGAATATTGAACATCGAATACTGAATATTGATTTTGAATCTCTAACTGAACTTGAAACATGAAATGCTGAATATTGAAAATTGGAATATTGACTACATGATTGAATATCGAATCTTGAACATGAAAAAAGTATCTTGAATATTGAACTATTGATAACGAATCCTAAAACTTTGAAAGTGAAAAGATGATATCATATCGAACTTTGAAAACCTCGCATAGCTAGTCGCTATTCTCACTAGCAGGCTCATATGAGCACCTCATATTCGAAAGATTTATTTAAATGTCAGTTGAGGATTGGGTCTCGTTAGACCAACAAGGTCATTAATCCTTGTCTTGATTGAATAAATGGTATAGAGTGCTAGCCTCTGTTTGCACGATATTGGCTATTGAATATTGAATATTGGACCAGGGTCGGTGTTTGGTATTACATCGAATTAATTAAAAGACATTAATAATAAACAAATGAAGGAATAAGATTTAATAAGTTAAAAATCGACACTAAAACAACTCATAAATTTAATGTACCTTATAAATCTTTGTGCTTGTTAATCTGTAGAATAATATTTCCATGCTGTAGTTAATAATGTTGCATGATAATTGGTATGTTTGTGTTGAATTGTAAATGCTTACCTCATGATTAGATATAGTTTTAATGTGATCTATACTTGGAATTTTTTGCTAACTTTAGTTTAATCTTAATTACTTCTATGATATCACAATTGTTGAAAACCTCACTTGCACTTGCACATATCGAGTTCTCTTACATTACTTGTACTGAAGCCTATGACAAAATTAACTAAGACTTTATTAAGATTCACTGGTTACGGTCGTTTCATGACTCAAAAATTACAGAGGTCAGTTAGTAGCCACCCAGTCTGTGACAGCCCGGATTTCTAACCCCGAAAACCCGCACTGTCGGGCCGATCCATAAGACTGAACCCCGAACACATCGAACGGAACAATTGGCACGTCCACACACAAAGCGAAAAATAAAGTACAAACTCTAACTATACAGATAGAGTCATCATAAGCAAAAGAAGTCTCCAGTTCTAATATCAAAGTATTCTCAAAATAATGGTTCTAATTCCATGCGAGTACACATGAACAAAAGAATCAAAAAGAACCACCGGGGATGGCCATCCATCACCGAAACATGGTTCACAAAATAATAGTTAAAATAATTGAAAGTATCTGAATTTATACAACAAAAAGGTCGGACGTACCAAGCCATATCTACACAAAAATCTCACACTAAACACTCTCACTGGCGGAAGAACTCCTCAGATGGAGGCTCTGACTCCTCCCCCGGAATATACTCGGAATCCTCCAACTCAATATCTTCCATGCCGGTGTCTTCACCTGTACCTGTGACGTATAGGCGAAGAGTGAGCTTCATCCAAGCTCAATAGAGAAAATATTTATAGCATGCATTTTTATCACATCACACATATATCTCATGACAGATATCAAAATAATTGAATAACACATTTGAAAGGCATTTAAATCAAAGCGAAACGAATCATATACAAAATTCTAAAGTATCACATGGTTTCCAAAGCTTTTCACATCTCATTCAAAGAAAACTTAAGTTGATAACTTAACTAATCTCTCGAACACATATAGCATCGAGAGCCACAATATATCTATGGGAATACCGACCATCATCGTTCAATGAACTATTTCATAATGCCAAGCCCCTGAGCTACGTTAACAGGGTCACTTGAGCTCACATTGACCATTCTTGGTCCACAATGTACGGATATCCCGTCGTACCGGTCACACAAAGTTGTATGGATATCCCACCGTACCGGTCACGGATATCCCACTGCGTCGATCACGGATATACTGCTGCATCAGTTGGGTATTCGCACACAAACCTTAAATCAAAGTGCAAAGCTAAATTGTGACAGCCCGAATTTTTTCAACCTAAAATTTTGAGACATTTTATGAGAAAACTCGGACCGTCAGATTGTAGATCACAATCTGATACAGAATACTTTGCACATCCATATATATACAGAAATCAAAGAAAAGTTATATATGTCATGAATAGAAATCTCCAATTCTAATATCTAATATGTACAGAATAAAATAGACACCAATGATGACCAACTATTACTAGCAGTGGTGTACAACAGTACCAATGTCCCAAACCTTAACTCACCAAATCCACAAAGCACTAATTTTATGATCCTAAAATAGAGTACAGATCCTTATACAGAAGCTCCTTTTCTTCAAGTATGTAGTTTGGGCCCTCCTCAAAGCTACACCTGTGGCATATAGTTGGGGTGAGCTAACATCTAAGCTCAGTAGAGAAAACTCAATACCAATATATATCTCCTTAGCCATGCATGGATTTAAAGATAATATCAAAACCTTTTTCAAATTTAAGACAGAAATAAATTCAAAGTCATCTTTCCCTATCAAAATTGAAATTGATGTTAAAATCATTTTCTTATCAAAACCGAAACTGATTTCAAAGTCAAGTTAATTTCAAAGGTATTTTCTTATCAAAAGCATTTTCTTATCTTTGATTTACTGAATTTGATTTCCACTCACGTACATGTCTTACATATTCTTACGTGGCATACTCACATGTCTTACACGCTCTTACTTGGCTTACTTACATGTCTTACACATTCTTACTTAGCTTACTTACCTGTCTCACACGTTCTTACTTAGATTACTTGTGTATCATATATATTCTTACTTAGCTTACTTGCGTGTCTTACACTTTCTTACTTAGCTTACTTGCGTGTCTTACACATTCTTACTTAGCTTACTTACATGTCTTAGACATTCTTACTTAGCATACTTACATGTCTTACACATTCTTACTTAGCTTACACAATTTGATTCACAGAGACTGTCGTGCCAGTTCGATTCACACTCACTTGCATAGTTTATATATTGGATTTACGGATATCCATGTTGCTCAATTCACGAGACTGTCAATGTGATTCAATTCACGATTAGTTGCCATGCCGATTTTATTTACGGGTATCCCACCATGCCAGTTCGATTCAAGGAAACTGTCGTGCCAGTTCGATTCACGATTAGCCATCGTGCCGGTTCGATTCTGCCCTAGCGGCCCATAGTGTACTTATAATCCGCCCATAGCAGTCTACCTTGTACTTCTAATCCGCCCATAGTGGTCCATATTATACTTATAATCCCCCCATAGCAATCCACAGTATTCTTATAATCCGCCCATAGTGATCCACTTAAATTTACCTAACTTATAGTTCAATTCGAATTCAAATTTAAATACATATTCAATTTGGATTCAATTTAAAGCTCACATTTGCTTCAAATTTAACTTCTTATTTCGATTAAAAACTTGCGAAACTCACACACACGATGTTCAAAAATAAAATTCTTTACCTGTTCTATGAAGGCTAAAATACGATGTTCAAAACGAAAATCATTACTTGATTCGACATTTCAATAAATGCCTAAAACAAGCCAATGTGTCAAAGATTCGATAATTAAAAGCTTTTGAGTATTTCAAACATAAAAAATATTCAATTTGATAATAACTTTCAGAGATCCAAAGTTTATTTTGCAAAGAATTCAAATACTAATTTATCTTCAAATCAAAATATATCACATTTCATTCGATCATATCAAGCACTATGAATTTAAATCAAAAATGCAATTACGTATGGAATTTTCCCCACCTTAACCTCGAAACTGTGCGAAGCCAAGCAATGTCCTACCGATGGCTTCCCTCCCTCAATCTACATTACACGCACATAATGATACATCAAGGATTAACTCTAATCACTAATAACCTAGACATTTGCAGTGTTTTCCCAAAAAGAGGCAAAAACGAACAAGTTCATGCTAACTTAGAATTTGATGCAATTTTCTCCTCAAGTTTTAACCTTTAAATATTTGGATTCACAAGTTGGTCAATTCACAAAAGTTGTGGATTTCGTTGTCCTCTTTCCAACGCCATAAGAATCATATAATTCCGATTTTGAGGTAGAAAGTTATAGCTAAAATACTAAAGTAATGTCGGCAAGCTTTGTCAAATTCGATTGATCGAATTTCATTTTGATCGGTCGAATTTCATTTCGATTGATCGAATTTTCAGACAAATTGAATTTCATCATATCTTATCAAATTAAATCAATCAAATCTAATTTCAATCAATCGAAATTGACAGATTTCACCATTCAAAACCCATTTTTTCTTAAATCTTAACTTCTTTTTCTTAAAATCTCACTCATATCCTAACTAAAGATTAGCATAACTATAAATCACCCAAAAACATAATGATGCTCACCTTCAAATGATTGATTTCTCGATTCATGCGTTCACGTCCAACCTAGGGTTTCGGACCGAATTTCGTCGATCTCACCGGCGTTTGAATCAAAACAAAGCCTACGATAAAGCTCTACTTCAACACACACAATTCTTCACTCTTCTTATCTCGTATATTGCAATCACAACGGTTGAATCTCTCTCTATTTTCAACCCACATACTCAAATCTTTAAAAATCTCATCGGCATCGGAATCCAATGGCTTCTCGCGGCACACACACACACACTAACACGAGGTTAATACCTTAAAATCCAACGGATCGATCCGAGTTTTGGACGTCCATGGGTGATCTCTTCAAGCTCCCTCTCTCTTTCTCTCTCTAGAAATCCAAAACTCCCTAGCAATTCCAAACGGTTTAAGCTTCCCTTGGAAGCTTTGCCTTTTTTTTTATAAGTTAAAGGGGGCTAGTTCCCCTACTAAACACATACACCCATTTGGGAATTAGTCTTACCCAAGGAACTAGATTCCTCGTGAAATGGATATATCTAACTAAGGTACTATCTATTATAAGATTATTCTTTGGTTCAGTGCAGAGCTCACTCACCCTAACCCACCTACCTATCGGATTCTGTGTTGAGCCGATACATCGAAGCTTGGTGTTTATGAAACCATCTAATGACCCACACACAATCTAAATAAGTTGTTCTCACATAAGACCTAGCCAAAATAACTTAATTAATTTCACAATGTCGAGTACTTAACCAGTCGGGCACACACACCCAGGTGTATTGTTCAAAGGTCAAAATTTTTGGGATGTTACATAAATTATAGTTTATCAGCATGAATTATGGTAATTTATAGCTAGATTTAGGATTGAAGAGTTAAAGTACACACACACACATATGTCACACATACACATACGGATCGAGCTGAAGTTCATGCTCACACACGCACACACTTATCACACTTGAATCAATGTACAAGGCTCATGTATTTGAATGACAAGGTATCATGACTTTCACACACACACACTGAATCACATCATAATTCATATGTTTATCGTAACAAAGGTACATGCTATATGATTTTCACTACCTCACACGTAATCCACACGAAGTCTTTTCTTTCCACAAGCACATTCACATCACACGCTCACAGTCTGAACTTATAACACATCAAGTTATGTCTTACACATCAAAATGACGAAGTAAAAGAGGTCCCAAAAGTCCTCTTTCTCAAAACTGACAAACGCCAGAATTTGGCAAAATCGATCGATCGAATCCCAATCCGATCGATCGGTTCTAAAAATCGATCGATCAAAATCCATTTCGATCGGTCGGTTCCCTTCACAAATATACAAATCTTTGTTTGTATAACCTATTTCACACTCAATCGATCGGTTTCACAAATCGATCGATCGGTTTACTCAAAAACCAATCTCACTTCACACTTTTCAACTTGTCGAGCCTACAGGTAACCTGACGAGCTTTCAGGTGAACCGTCGAACATCCTTTCGAAGCCACAGAGACAACCTATCGAGATTGTGCATAATCCACTCGAACTGAAATGAACCACTCTAGAACCTGTCGACCTGGGCTTAGATCCTCTCGAGGCACAATTCGATCGATTGATTTCCCTTCATAAATCATGCTTCTCTATTCTGTTTTATATAACTATTTCCTGACAAAATCAATCGATCGATTCTCATTTCGATCGATCAGTTTTGTCAGATTCTCAGCTCTTCGAGCTTTTCTTCTTACGCTTTTTTTCTCTCAAAACCCAAAACCTATCACATTTATTGTTAAACCTTTTAGGGCATTTATTACCCAAACCACACCACACACTCACACATTCATTTCTATTCTTTGAGGCTATTTATTGCCCAACCACACACATCATGGTTGCATGCTAAATTCCAATCCCCTTGGGCATTGATTACTCAACCTAATGACTCATTTAATTCTATTCTTTTAGGGCATTGATTACCCAACTACTCATCACAACACATTTGATTTTAAAACACACATTCTTACCTTAAATCAGAATCCTTTCACTTCAATTGTCCCCGCCCTTAGATCTCTTGCTCTTCTTTTCCACGTATCAAAGGGGTTTCGCGAGTCTATCTCCTCACGATCGATTCCACATACACCGGAGTTCTCTTCCTCTCCTCTCTCTTCTTCCCAACTAGGTATCACACACAAGCAAGGAACAAATTTCCTCCCAAGTCTTGCTTTTATACTTAAGTTTTAGTTTTGGGTGTTAAGTTCATATACCATATGTTAGTATATGTCCTCTCATCAAATGGTTATTTCATCTTTATTCTGATTCTTATTTCACTTATCGGATCAAATTTATTTTCTTGAAATGCTTGTCCAATCGAGCATGCATCCCGAGTCGTATGGTTTGGAAATTAAAGTTTTCGGGTCTTTATACAGTCAAAGCAAGAGGAGTTGGGCGAGAAGAGATTTAGGAGCGATCACCGATCTGATAATTTTAAGCTCATTTTGCCTATAGAGCTACCAGCACTTGCACTATTGTTTTTGACAGTATCTTTTCCTTTCTTTTATTTTTGTTTAGTCGAGTACTTTTGAAAACTCTTAATGTATCTTTGTATTTGGACTTTTGTACATATTGGCTTTTTAAGGTTTGAACTCTTTAGCAAACGTCTTTGAATTGTCTTATTTATGATCCCGCATTAAGTAGAATTTGTTTACGATAAAGTCGAATTTGCCCGATTAGGTTAGCGTGAATGGGAATTTAAAAGAAAAAGAATTTAATTATGTTTCCACAATTTTATTGAAAATGAAATTAATTCGTTTCCACAAATTATGTGAAAATAGAGAGTATTTCTCGTGATGTTTTAGAAATAAAAAATAAAAAATAAAAAAATATGGTAAATTATACAAATTGAATCATGAATTAACCAAGTTAGGGAATGAATTAAGAAATTGAAGTAATCGAATATCGATGACCGAAGGGCGGCGGTGTCTCGTTGGCTCGGCTCGCGGATCGCGAGCGACGAGGTTGGGGGTTGAGGGGCGTAACAGTCCAAAGTACCAAGTGATGTAGAGTCAGAATATTTTATGATTGAAAGGGTGACTAACATTATGAAGAAAACACTTCTAGGTGAGTTGAAGAAAACATGCAAAGAGGTCGGGGGTAGATGGCCTGCTCTCTTCTTCCCGTCTCATCATGCTGCCCTAAGACACATACCATCAAAACTTCTGTCGTGGAGAGATACATTAAGAGTGGTCTCCCCAGCTCGGGTGTTACTAGCACAGGTGGGTTAAGGAGGTAGCTTTGATTTTATCAAACGCTGTCTGGTAGTCGTTGTTCCATTCAACGGGTGAGTTCTTCTGAAGTAGCTTGAAGATCCGCGTACAGATTAGAGTTAATTGTGTAATGAACCGACTGATATATTATATTCTGCCCAAGAATCCTCTAACTTCTTTCTCAGTAGATGGTGGTGGCATTTTAGTGATAACTTTAACTTTGAATAGATCGACCTCGATCCCTCTCCTGCTGACGATGAATCCCAATAGCTTCCCGGACATAGCACCAAATGCGCACTTCTGTGGATTCAGACGTAATCGATACTTTCTCAACCTTTCAAACAGCTTCTGAAGGTTTATCAAGTGATCGCTTCGCTCTAGTGACTTGACTATCATATCATCAACATACACTTCAATTTCTTGGTGCATCATGTCGTGAAACAGCGTAATCATAGCTCTTTGGTAAGTTGCCCCAACATTCTTCAGTCCGAACGGCATGACTCTGTAGCAAAAGGTTCCCCAAGGAGTGATGAATGCAGTCTTCTCTCGATCTGCCTCTGTCATCTTTATCTGGTTATATCCAGAGAATTCGTCCATACGTAATCGATACTTTCTGTGGATTCAGACGTAATCGATACTTTCTCAACCTTTCAAACAGCTTCTGAAGGTTTATCAAGTGATCGCTTCGCTCTAGTGACTTGACTATCATATCATCAACATACACTTCAATTTCTTGGTGCATCATGTCGTGAAACAGCGTAATCATAGCTCTTTGGTAAGTTGCCCCAACATTCTTCAGTCCGAACGGCATGACTCTGTAGCAAAAGGTTCCCCAAGGAGTGATGAATGCAGTCTTCTCTCGATCTGCCTCTGTCATCTTTATCTGGTTATATCCAGAGAATTCGTCCATACAAGAAAGCATCCCATGCTTAGCAGTGTTATTGACCAAGATGTCGATGTGTGGCAATGGGAAATCGTCCTTTAGGCTCGCCCTGTTCAAATTTCTAAAATCGATACACATGCAGACCTTTCCATCATTCTTTGGTACAGGTACAATATTGGCTAGCCACTGCGGGTATTTAGATACCATGAGAAACCCCGCATTATCTTACTTGATGACCTCTTCTTTGACTTTCAACATCCACTTGGGTCCGAAACGTCTCAGCTTCTGCTTAACCAGCTTCATATCAGGGTAGAGAGGCAACTCATGCTTGATCAAATCGATGTCTAGACTAGGCATGTCCTCGTACGATCAGGCAAATATGTCTTAGTATGATCAAAGGAAGTCGATCATACTTTTTCTTTCTTCGGGAGACAGCGACATTTTGATTTTGGTAATTTGAGGAATCTCCACGGTCCCTAGAATAACGTCCTTGGTTTCCTCGACAATGAGCGTAGGGCCATTCTCAAATTCGGCAAACCAGTCAAGGAGCTCATTGAGGAGCTCCTCTAAAGGGATATCCTCGTCCAGACTCGTAACACCTACCTCTTCTTATATTTCTATAGGAAAGGGGCCGATTTTATGTGGGACGGGTATTTCAATTAAGGCATCTTTTTGTGAGATTTTATCTGTAATTTTAAATGACAATATTTTTAGACTTTGTATTTTTTCAATATTTTCAAAAAATTTATTTTCGTTGAAGATGGACCCTTGACAGCACAAGTCTATATATATATATAAGGTATTACCTATCAAGGGCTTATCTCTCCTTTTATAGGTTATTTTTTCTTGGGAAACGGGCGTCAAATGTTAGGCCACTCCCCGCTTCTAGGGTTTGAGGCAAATATGCCCAGTTGCATACCTGAGAGGTCGCTTCTTTACCCATTTGGATGGAGGGTGCTGACTGATACGGCTCTTTGGAGTCAGACTCCATCATGTTGATCCTCATTTCGTCTGAGATGATGTCCTCAAACATTAACATAGTTATAGACACCCAAATTTGGCCCAAGGCCCGATCGGAATACACTTTGAGAGAGGCACGTATCCGAGCTTTTGATGGCATGTATGGAACCCTTAGAAATCTTTCTAAAACCTTAAGAACCCTTCTAAACCCTTAGGAATCACCCTAGATCCCTTCTCGAATCCTTAGAAACCAATCCCGGCCCTTAGAACCCATTTCGGACCTAAACCTAGCTTTCCCGAGCAATGAATGAGGAGGGGTGCATCGGGACTAGCCGTGACCTCCTACTATGATCGAATCTTATACCATCAAAAAGTAGAAGTCATCAGCTTTCCAACAGGCTAAGAATCACCCCAATCGGAGCTGTGTACGCAAAGATATGGCAGTCTAAATATGAAGGGCAAAATAATAATTTCATGAAAGCCCCCTAGGGATTTGGCACAATTAATAGTTGTGCCAATTCAAAACATGGGCCCCACCTCGAGGAGCCAACTTCCAGATACCATGCATGCACTATTTTACTGTGCATATGCCTGGCGCAACTAATAGTTGCGCCAGGCATATGAATAGTGACCTCTGATTTTTACCTTGAAAATCAAGATTGGGGTTTTACTTATTGACCATCTTGACCTTTGGGGTGTGTTTTGATAGTTCTGTTGCACCCATTTACTACCTATGTGCAACCCCTTAAGTGTTTTAAAGCCTCATCTAATCATCCACCATTAGAGCATCTCTTCACATATTTCAAGGCTCCAAAAACCCTAGAAAACCTTATATGCAAGATTACCTAATTTCTAATCTTGCTTAGCCTCTAAGTAGCCTCCTAATCCAGCCTTTTCCTATAAATAGAACCTCCCTCCCCTTGGATTAGAGGTTGAGAAAATTACCTAAGAGAAAAAGAGCTTAAACTGAGAAGATCTTTCTCCCTTTGGTGCACCATTGCTCATACAAATTCCATAATTGATAAACCTCCTTTCAAGCCTCACCTTTCATAAAAAGCCTCTAGGTTAGGTGTGTGCTATCCATTTTCCTTCCCTCTCTACCTCTTAGCTAGCAAACTTTAGAGGTTAGAACTCCTTTTCCCACCATTTAAGCCTTCAAAAGCTCATAAAAGCAAGCCAACGCAAGGCTCCTCAACGGTGCAACAAGGGCCCGAGAGCTCCGGCTCTCCCCTCTATTCCTCTACCTTCTCGGTCATTTCTCCATTCTCCCATTTGTGTCGTTACACCGTCAAATTTTCAGTAGAAACGGAGGGGCACAAATAAGATTTAAGACCAATTTGGATAAGAGGAAGCCATTTTCTTTTCTTTTATATTATTTTTATTTTGGCCATTAGTAGAGACCGCGTTAAGTGGGTTGATTGGGTGTCTAACACCTTCCCAATCGATAACCGAAGCCCCTACCCAAGAACCTTTGGTATGGACCGGATTCAAAGTTATATTTGTGGCACTTAGGTACTTATAAAAATGACCTAGGTTTCTCGGGACACCAAAAGCTTCAGGTGGCGACTCTATATTTTTCGTTAGAGAGCACATCGTTGCGACGGGACCGTTAAAAATCCCACGGTTGCACAGATGGCAACTCTGCTGGGGATTTGCTAGTAGAGCTTCCCCTTGAACTTGGCCCATTTATTTTTTATTTTACCAACCTTTTTATTGTTGTTTTTTATATATTTTTTTACTCACCCCTCTGATTACATCATTTTACTTACCCCTACTTTCACGTTGTTTACGTGCCTTAGCCGTTTGGCGGGCCTACTTACACACCGTCATTCAATTTCTTTACATTTCTGTCATTTCAAGCACCGTAGCCGATTGGCAGGTCTACTTGCGCTTTGCATTTAAATTTCTTTACATTTCCATCATTTAAAGTGCCTTAGCCATTTGGCGGGCCTACTTGCACTTCTAAAATTCCGCAATCATATTCCAATGGTGAACGTCGGCCCGTAGAGGCGGCACTGGGTCATCACCCCCGATCTTTGAACCAAAGAATACTTCCATAAAAAAGGGCTTGGAAAAAAAAATTAAAATTGAACCAAGATAGGGAACTTAATTAATCTGTTTTACGGGGTAGATTTTTAAAGGGTTGGGTTTATGCACACATACAACCACCCGGGTCTTAGTATGGCGGCAGCCTCTAGTGGTGATGATCCATAAAAGTCTCAGCCCACCTAGTATCTGAGAAGGCGATTGCGCCGGAGGTATATCGGGTGGGTCACCTATTCCTACAAGCTTAAAACCTGTTGGGGAGCACGTTAGAGAGTTATACCGAACTCAAACCCCTAGGTTCAGTGAGAAGATAACGATTTACTAAAAAATTAGTCAATTTTCGAAAGCCCAGCTTCCATAAAAAAGCCAAAAAAGATTCATTTCGGGTGATGTTTACTGTTGTCATAAAATTCTGGAGCTCCATTTTAGCATGGTGCAACTATTTGTCGGGCCAGCTTTAAATCTGGCCAATTTTACCTTGGCGCAACTAATAGTTGCGCTAGTGTAAAGCAGGGGCATTCTTAGCCTGGTGCATGTATTAGTTGCGCCAAGATTGTTCTAGATAGCAGCAGCCCGAATCTGTGGCCCTTTCCACATCCCGAGTCCCCTGATTAGTGTCTTAGTGCCTCTGTTTGGGCCCCGCCATCTCCGACACCCAATACGCCCCCGCCGATCAAAAGAATGCGACTTCTCTTTGACTCATTTCGGGGGATCAGGTTGTCTGTATCTATTTTTGTGCCTTCAATAGATCAAAGGTCTTCCTTTGATTCTTCCGAAGTGCTTCAAAATCGTCGTCGCAGGTCCTAAATTAGAGTACGAAAGCCACCCGACAAGGGAACTCCAAGGCCTCAGAACCTTAGTTTTCACTTATAAAAATTTAAAAAAATTAAAAATTAAAAAAAAAAAACCTAAAAACTAGAGTCTTTTATGGTGCCAGCATAACGACATCATCTTGCCCTCCATCATCCCGTAGGGGAACGAGGAGGAAATTTGTTGGGCCTTATCTAAGGCACTCGTACCCAACCAGCCAACAAACGATGTCGTGGGTAGTGGACCTGGCTTATACCGATCTCAATTCATATCCGCCACATTCTCCAACCCACTCCCATTCAGGAGAAATTTTCACCACCATCCCCCTCACCCAATCACCCTTTGCCATTTTCGGCCCCTTTGGCGCTCCTATTTTTCCACCCACCGCTTCCCAAGTTATCCAAAATTCTCCCCCACCAATTCCCTATCTTTTGCCCAAACCATGCCCATTTTTCCTCCCATATTCATGCCAAACCCATCCTACCTTCCATCCACATCCATGCCAAATCAACATCCTGCATCCACATCCATGCCCCATTTTCCATCCTCCCCATATAGGCCCGATCCACCCTCATTCACATATGTCACATCCACCCTATCCAACCCCCCACAAATCCCCCCATCTACCCGGGTCATGCCCAGTTTTACCAGGGTCATGCCCAGTTTTTCCCAAACACTCACATCTTACCCTTCATCATCCTCATACATTCCCAACCCATCCCCCTTTTCATATGTCCCGCCTCATTCCTCCAATCCACCCCATACCCATCCCGTATTCGGGTCATGCCCGATTTTACCAGGACCATGCCCAATTTACCCTCCACTCCATCCATACCCCTCCAAACCTCAAATAGCCCATCTCCATCCGATCTCCCTTCCATGGCCATGATGGAAAAAATGGTCCAAGCCTACAATAGGTGGAAAGCCTTCCAACACATCCCCTCTTATCCATACCATACACCCATGAATCCAACTGAGACTCTATCAAGTCTTCATGCCTCACTCCCCCATGACCCCCATCAACCCCCCGTCATCCACACCATCTAAGCCCCCATTTCCCACATGTCCCATGGCCCAAAACCCCATAACCCAGACCTACCAAGGGCCCATGGCCCAAACCCACCAAGGCCTACTGGGCCAGACCCACCAAGGGCCCATGGCCTATACCCATCAAGGCCCATTGGACCATACCCATCAAGGGCCCATGGCCCGGACCCATCGAGGCCCAGTGGGCTAAACCCATCAAGGCCCACTGGGCCAGACCCATCAAGGGTCCATGGCCCAAACCTATCATGACCAAGGCTTCATGGCCCAACCCTCCCAAGGCTTCATAGCCCAAACCCAAGCCCAAAACCTTAGAACCTCACACCAATACCCTTCACAATTTCTCCAAAATTTCACCCACTCACAACCCCCATACCCAGCTCAAACCCATGCCCAATTCACCCATACCCCTACATCCCGAAGTCAGCTTCAAACTTTTCCCCATGATCAATGGCCTCATCAAGCCCCACCCCAAAATCTAACTTCCACTCATCCCATCACCCAACAAACTTTTCCTCATCTCCAGTGGGCTCACCCAACCCCCACTCATGCCATTCCCATCCAATCCATGCAACACCAACAAGGGAATCCTGCCTTCACTGCACACTATGCCGACCAGCAGTATGAAGAGGACGAGATTAGAAATAGTGGAGCCTATGCTGGGGCATTGAGCAACCTTAACCCTCCTCCCATAATTGCCTACCCCCTGGTGGCCCAGAGTGAAGTCCAACCGACAACCGAAAAAGCAGCTCCCATGTCCAAGGAATCAAAGCACTTGGACAAAATAAAGAAGCAATTGATAAAAATGGGTGGTGCTGAAATCCACGCCACGGACTTCACAGACTTGTGTTTGTTCACGGAGGTCCCCTTGCCTCCCAAATTTAAAATGTCAGCCTTCGACATATACAATGGCACTGACAATCCCTTAGCACACCTGAAGTATTACTGTGGGGACATGTGCCAATATGGAGGAGACGAAAGACTACTGATAAAAGTCTTTCAAAAGAGTTTGACCGGTCCGGCTTTGAGATGGTTCACATCTTTGGAATCATCTATGATGAAGACATGGAAGGACTTGATGCATTTGTTCCAAGAACAATATGTCTACAATATAGACATTGAGCCGCGTAAGTCAGACTTAGCCTGTTTGAGGCAAAACCCGAATGAGACCTTCAGCGACTATTTGGGGCGATGGAGAGCACTAGCAGCTCAGGTCAGAAACAGGATACCTGACGATGAGCAGATCGAAATGATTTCAAAAAATACTCTATCAGTGATCTTAGACTTTTTGGTGTACCAACAACAGTCCAGCTTTGCTGATCTGGTGAGGAACGCCAATCGCTGTGAGGATGCCATCAGGGAAGGTTGCCTAAATATAAATATATCGAGTGGAACCAGTGGAGTTAGGAGATTTTTAGAACAAAGGAATGAGAAGAGAACCGGGGCCAATGTCCAAAACATTTCCAACACCATGCCCAATAATAATATAACTCCATTCCAATTTCAAGCGGCCCCGCCAGCACCAGTCAAAACAGAGCAATTGCAGAGAACAGGGAATAGGCAAGGAATGCAAATGACCCCAAAACAGAGGAGGGCCTGCTATGAGCGAGTGTTCACACCCCTGGGATAATCAGTGAGTGTACTTTTACCTTTATTAGTGGAAAAAGGATCAGTCACTATTCGTCAACCACAACCTCCTCCTCACCCGATTCCTAAGAATTATGACCCTAATACCCACTGCAATTTCCATCAGGGTCTGAGTCACCCAACTGATCGCTGCTTTCCATTGAAGCATGCGATCCAAGATTTTATCGATGTCGGGAAAATCATTCCATCGGCCCCTTCTCGAGCAAACTAGCACGCAAACATCCATCAAATGTCATTGCCCCCACATCCTACCGGAGGAGCTGGTCCCACACCCACCATCGGGATGGTAGAAGGATACGAGGAGGAGTTTGAATTTGACCCATCCAATTACTTTAGTGATTGGGAGACCTATGAGGCACCATTGCCAAGGAATTGTAAAGAAAGAAATATTAGGGTGATTAAACCCCTAAATTTATCCGACTATTTTCTCAGCCCAACTCTACAAGCTGAACCCTTAGATCTTAGGGTTTATTTCCCATCACCCACTCCTATCAATTATGTATATACAAATGTATACCAACCACCACCCCCGTCAATTACTCGATGACCCATCATACCCCCAATCCCCCGCCAGCACCTATCAGCTACCAATGGCCTACTTTCACCCCTTTTCCTCCAGTGCCACCACCCTCAAGCTTCGCCACCTCCATTTGGCCCAATTTTTCCACCCAACCAGCCATCACCAAAATAAATTAAGTGTTACCCACACCTCCTGAGCCAGCAGTACAAGTGCATCCGATACCAGCAACTATACCATTCCAGATTTTAGGACCTACCTATAATCCTCATCAAGTCCCGTTGAGTTATGAACAAATCGATATCAACGCTGGCAGCCACAGAGAAGGGGCAATGAACTTCGTTACCCGATCTGCGAAGATCTCAAAGCAACCTGAAGCACCAGCAGCAACACAAACCCAACCAGAGGGGAAGAAAGATAGTGCAGTGAATCCTTTCGAGAAAATGAGTCGAGTATATTAGAGACTCAGCTGAGAAGAATGTTAGCCCATATTACTATATGGGATCTATTGATGAAGTCCCCACTCCATTTTCAAGCATTAATGGGGGCGTTAAAAAATGCACATGTATCACTTCAGGTTAGCCCGGATGAAGTCGTGCAGATAATTGGCCAAGTGATGGCTCCAAATGCCATTTCATTTTTTGATGCTGACTTACCTGAGGAAGGAGGTAGCCACTCAAAATCCTTGAATATAACTATTGAGTCTGGAAATATGGTAATCCCCTTAGTTCTAATTGATAATGGGTCCATATTAAATATATGCCCATTAAGAACCGCCACAAAGATAAGGATAGGCCCATGCATGATGAGGCCCACAGAACCAGTGCCAGAGGTTTTGACAATACCAAGAGAGAAGTAATGGGAGAAGTTGATCTTGAGCTGTTAATCAAGCCAATGATCTTCTCCATATTGTTTCAGGTAATAGATATTAAATTCTCAATTAGTCTGTTATTAGGGTGCCTGTGGCTACATGATGTCGGAGCCATACCCTCCACATTGTACTAGAAACTCAAATTTGCCTCTGGGCATAAGATCATCACGATCATCGGTGAGGGGAACAGTGAGAAAGAGAAGGCCACCAATAGCGTCGAGAAGCCCAATATGCTAGATGTACCACACACGGTCGAGGACGTCGACCTCCACAGTTTCGAATATGAGGTGTCGACAATACTCCGGGAGCCCCTTGAGGGCATCATTCTTAAAACTAGAGGTGGAATAGTAGCAGTGGTGGCCATGCTCCAAAAATGGGGCTATCAAAAGGAAGGGGTCTTGGGCCCAGATTACAAGGGAGGAAGGAGCCCATCACAGCTAAGGGCGGATAGAAAGTCAGGTTTGGACTAGGTTACAAGCCCACGGAAGAAGAAGTAAGAGAGGCTAAAGAGAAAGTCCGTACGACAGCAGCTGTAAAAGCCAGGGGGATCTACATAGAAGAGAAACACCGACCCAGGCCTCATATAAGAAATTCATTCATAAGTGTCGGGGTTGTGAAAATTGATTGAAATGGGGAAACCCAATTAACCCCACACAAGCCTACAGTACCAGTTCACCCCACCAATCCCTACATCACCCTTCCCAGCCTGGAGATAAACTTAGTCGCGTTATCCCTCTTTGAGGAACGACCGCCCGTACCTGAACAAACTCCCCTTCTGGTAAATCACCATAAAACTGTGTTAATATTTGAGGACATTATCTCAGACGAAATGGGGATGAATATGATGGAGGCTGACTCCAAAGAACCATATCAGTCAGCACCCTCCATCCAAAAAGATAAAAGAGCAGCCTCTCAGGTACGCAACTGGGCATCTTTGCCCCAACCCTAGAAGCGGGGAGTGGCCTAACATTCGGCACCCGTTTTTCAAAAAAAAAAAAAAACCTATAAAAGTGAGATAAGCCCTTGGCAGGCAATACCTTGGATATACACAGACTCGTGTTGCCAAGGGTCCGTCTCCGAAGAAAATAAAAATCTCAAAAACATTAAAAAAATACAAAAACTCAAAAACATTGAAGAAAATAAAAATTTCAAAAAACAAAAAAAAAATACAAAATCTAAAAATAGTGTCATTTAAAATTCCAGATAAAGTCCCACAACAGGATGCCTCAATCGAAATACCTGTCCCACGTAAAATCGACCCCTTTCCTGTAGAAATACAAGAACTGATAGGAGTTATGAGTGTGAATGAGGATATCCGTTTGGAGGAGCTCCCCAATGAGCTCCTTGATCGATTTGTCAAATTTGATTATGGCCCAACCCCCATTGTCGAAGAAACAGAACATGTCCACCTGGGAACTGAGGAGATTTCCCGAATCACCAAGATCGGAACGTCGCTATCTCCCGAAGAAAAAAAAAGCATGATCGACTTCCTTCGATCATACCAAGACATTTTTGCCTGGTCATACGAGGACATGCCTGGTCTGAACTCCAATTTGGTTAAGCATGAGCTGCCTCTCTACCTTGGTATGAAGCCGGTTAAGTAGAAGCTGAGAAGTCTCTGACCCGAGTGCATGCTGAAAGTCAAGGACAAGGTCATCAAGCAGTATGACATGGGGTTTCTCATGGTTTCTAAATACCTGCAGTGGCTAGCCAATATGATGCCTGTGCCAAAGAAAGAAAGGTCCGCATGTGCATTGATTTATGAAATTTGAATAAAGCGAGCCCGAAGGACGATTTCCCATTGCTGCACATCGATATCTTGGTCAATAATACTGCTAAGCATGGGATGTTTTCTTTTATGGATAGATTCTCCAGATACAATCAAATAAAGATAGCAGAGGCAAATCAAGAGAAGACTGCGTTTATCACACCTTGGGGAACCTTTTGCTACAGAGTCATGTCGTTTGGGCTAAAGAATATCGGTGCAATATACCAGAGAGCTATGACTGCACTATTTCATGACATGATGCACCCAGAGATTGAAGTGTATGTCGACGATATGATAACCAAGTCACCGAAGTGAGACGATCACTTGGTAAACCTCCAAAAACTATTTGAGAGGCTGAGAAAGTACAGGCTATGTCTAAATCCACAGAAGTGCGCTTTTGGCGCTATGTCCAAAAAATTATTAGGATTCATCGTTAGCAGGAGAGGGATCGAGGTCAACCCAGTCAAAGTTAAAGCGATCTCCGAAATGCCGCCACCATCTACCGAGAAAGAGGTTAGGGGGTTCTTGGGCAGAATACAATATGTTAGTCGATTCATTGCACAGCTAACTCCAATCTACATGCCAATCTTCAAACTACTAAGGAAGAACTCACTTGTTAAATGGAACGATGATTGTCAGGCAGTATTCGATAAAATCAAAAGCAACCTCCTTAAACCACCTGGTTACTACCACCCGAGCAGGGAGACCACTCTTGATGTATCTCTCCACGACGGAAGTCTCGATGGGATGTGTCTTAGGGCAGCATGATGAGACGGGAAGAAGAGAGCAGGTCATCTACTATCTGAGCAAGAAGTTTACTGATTATGAGACACGCTATTCTCATCTGCAGAAAGTATGCCTGGCTCTTGTATGGGCTACGAAGAGGCTCCGCCATTACTTGCTATCCCAAGTCATTCTACTTTTGGCCTGAATGGATCCATTGAAGTACCTTTTCGAAAAGTCGGCCCTCATCGGGCAGACTGCATGATGGAAGCTTTTATTATCTGAGTTTGACATCACGTACATCACTCAGAAGTCGATCAAGGGGTGGGCACTCGCTGATCATCTTGCCAACAATCCTTTGCTAGATTATGAGCCTTTAAGAACTGAGTTCCCCGATGAGGACATCTTGTTCATGACGAAAGATGATACTAAAGAAGTAGAAGAATCTTGGGTAATACACTTTGACGGGGCAGCAAATGTCGAGGGTGAGGGAGTTAGTGTCATTCTGATTTCGCCGAAAGGATCCCACATACCAGTCTCTATCAAACTCAAGTTCCCTTGCACTAACAACATGGTTGAGTACGAAGCTTGTGTCGTTGGATTGTAGGTTGCTCTCGATCTGAACGTAACTCACCTTCGAGTATTCGGCAATTCGCAGTTGATCATATGTCAAACGAATGGAGATTGGGAGACAAAAGATGAGAAACTGATCCCCTACCATGAGCACCTTGAGGATCTGATAGCTTGCTTCAAAGACTTGACATTCTCATATGTCCCTCGGATAAGAAATCGCTTCGTCGACGCACTAGCAACTCTGGCATCAATGATAGAAATCCCGCATGGAGCCGAGATGAAGCCGATCATGATCGAGCAAATAAATGAGCTGGCTTTCTGTCTCTAGATTGAGGAACCTACAAAGCCTGATGATGAGCCACCTTGGTTCTCAGATATCAAGAATTTCCTCAAGACACTAACTTTCCCTGAGGGTATGTCTAAGACGGACCGATGAACCATTCAACGTCTAGCAGTAGGCTACATCATTTGTGGGGAATGCCTTTAGAAGCGATCCTATAATAACATCTTGCTCAGGTGCCTTACTGAAGGTGAAGCGATCAATATTATGAAGGAGATCCATGAGGGAGTATGTAGGGCCCACGTCAACGGTCACATGCTCGCTAAGAAAATTCTACGATAGGGATACTTTTGGACCCCTATGGAATCAGATTGTTATAAACATGTTCAGAAATGCTACATGGGGCCTTGACGTCGTCGGAGTGATTAATCCGAAAGCATCAAATGGACATCGGTTCATCCTCGTTACCGTTGAATACTTCACCAAGTAGGTAGAAGCAGCATCATATACCAACATCATGGCCAGTCATGTCGAGAAGTTTCTTAAAAATAATATTATGTGCGGATTTGGAGTACCCAAGGAAATTATCACGGACAATGGCACAAACTTTGCGAATAAGTGCATCCGAACCTTCTGTAAGCAATACAAAATCAACCACCATCTCTCGTCACCTTATCGGCCTCAAACTAATGGAGCCATAAAAGTTGCAAACAAGACGGTCATCCGCATCCTAGAGAAGATAGTCGTCACTTACCGAAATTGGAGCGAAATGCTGCTGTTCACTTTGTGGGCCTACCGAATGTCGATCCATACCGCTACAGGGGCAACACCATTCTCCCTTGTATATAGAACCGAGGCCGTCCTACAGATAGAGTTTGAAGTACCCTCGCTTCAAATCCTCATGGAATTAAGCTTACCTGAAGCGGAGAGAGAAAGATCTCGCTTTGAACAATTAAATCTACTGGACGAGAAAAGACTACTAGCCATGTGTCATACTCAAGTTTATCAGGGGCAAATCACACGTGTTTACAACAAACGTGTCCACGGTCGAGATCTAAAGGCAGGAGACACTGTACTGAAGAAGATCTTCCCATCCCTCCACATCGATCTAAGAGGAAAGTTCAAGCCAAACTGAGAAGGACCTTACGTCGTCCGAGAAGTGCTATCGAGATACGCCATCCGCCTCGCCACCATGGACGAAGATCATCTTCCTGAGCCCATTAACGTTGGATACGTCCGACGGTTCTACTCTTAGTCTATTGCAATAAGGTAAGTATTGGTGAAAGAGATGCGTGACTGCTTAAGAATCACTCAAAAGTGGTCATCATTCCAAGCATAGTAGCCAAAAAAGTATCCCTAAAAATAATGATATCCTTTGCTATCCCATTTGAGCCTGGACCTTTCTTTCAAATAAACCCCTTTCCCAAAAAAAATGCGTGTACATATACAAAAAATAAGTAAAGTTACCATCAAAATTCAAAAAAAATCAGAAAAGTGAAACCTCAAAAAGAGATTGCCTGAAATAAGATAAAGAAAAAAGAAAAAATAGAATCGTGGGGCGTGTAGAGTAAAATCCCCCCAGGAAGAAGAGTATTGAGCAAAACTGAAGTCATATCAAGAAAACCATATTTAGCCCTACATACCTTCAAATCCTAACCTAACCCCATGGCCAAGCTACACCCTGAAGGAAGCCCTCTTTTTAGGTTCACAAGCAATCATAGTATCTGTTAAGTCACACAAGCCGAGTTGTGAGATGACACTGGAACCCCATCTGACCGGCTATGACGGAATCGACATCTGTGTCGTGGCTTTCAAAAAGAAATAAAAGAAAAATACAAGCTCAAAGCAAGATGGACGTAGTGAAAACCCGGAAGAGCACTACGGGTAAAAATAGCGAGTTTGTGCAGACTAGGCGAAAACTTAAAAGCACGCTTAGGGTAAGAGAGTTAAACCCATGGACATGGTGAAAACCCGAAAGGGCGCCACAGGTAAAAAGAGGACAAAAACGGGCATGACAAACTCACCTTGGGCATTGTGAGTGAAAAAGAATTAAGGAATCAAAAAGAAAAGAAAGGTTTGAACTTATTGAGAAGATTGATGATTGAGGAACCCTCTTGGTTACTCTCCCTGATATCCTTTTTCGGCTGGGCCGCTCATGTTAACTCGAATCAGGTCCCAACCAAGTGTGTCTTCAGAACTGCTATATCAAACGTATGACTCAAGGTAAGGAGAAAGATTTGACTCGGTCCAAGGGGATTGATGTTCCAGTATTGGTAAAGTTGTTGAAACTTTCTCAGGCCCAACCATTAAAAAAGGGGTTCGACCATGCTCAAAAGAGGACCCGAGATCTCACCCAGTGATTAAGGCACCACACCAAACAAAAAAAAACACACAAAGCAAAAAAAGAGAAAAGTCTGTGTGAATATAAAAGCTTTTCCTGTTTCATTTACAAATGCACCGCTTACACCACATCCCAAAAAATAGCCAGTGTGATGTCTAACTTTCTTTGTTTACTTCTTTACAAAAAGCAGAAAAAAATAAAAATATAAAGAAAATATGTATACTAAAAAAATGTGTGTATTTATAAAGGGGTTTCTTACACCTCTTTTTCTGTGTATCTAATCTATGTAAAAAGTTATATGTGCAGGCAGGAATCAACGACCCATCTCGCGCTTCAAGGCGCTAATCTCAGCGGGAAAACCATCCTCCCGATCATTCCTCTCGATCAACCAATGACCATACAACTCTTATACCTCTTTCGAGAAGTAATAGCGACGCCAAAGGTAACACTCAAGGATCCTTTGAGACAAAGGACCTCGCGCTCTGCTATCTCGGCTCTAACTTGTTCTTGGGCTAAAAGAACTTGCAGGATCCTCTTCTCATCAACCAACAACTCGATGTGAGCTCGAAGCACCATCTCTTTCTTCGGCCAAGGGGCTCCCATATTAATGCTCTCCGTCTGATCCAAATGATCAGTAGCAGGCTGCTCAACTGAAAGCCAAGCCTCATACTCGGGGGAAGACTGCATTGAATCTCCCTGCTCCATATCACACATCAACATCGACTGACGCGTCTCCCAAAGAGCAGTAATCCAATCCACATCCCTGAAGGACCCCCTAGAAATCACATAGAGGGGGTTTTGCCTCACAAGGCACCTACTGAGAGCAGTCGAACTAACGCAACAGCCGAAATGGGAAGTAGAAGGTGTTGCCAGTCAATCCTAGAAGGGTGATGCCCTCATGGTCTCTGGAATAAACTATTGGAAAGGTCCGGTCCAACCAAGGAAGCCTCCAAATCAGCTCGGTGTTCGTCAACTAAAGCTTCAAAGCTGACAAATCGCCCTGCGAAAGTAAGTGACACCTACCCGAAAAGCATCGATCCGCCTCACCTCGAGCAATATAAAAATGGGGCACGGGTCCCAAGATGGCGAGATGCTCACCTAACCAGACTTGAAGTAGTAAAGGACTTCCCCTGAGGCTCTCCACCTTATCCAGAGTAAATGCATCAAGGCATCGGTACAGTTCGACAATGACCAAATGCACCACTGATCGACCCTCTACCAACTCGAGCAGACGTCACAAAGAGCCAAAGAGAAGCTTTCTCCCCTAGTAAAGAAAAGGGCTTCCGAAATGAGACTAAGAGCGAAGGATTTCACATTGAAAATGCTCCTAATTGGCAATTTTGGAAGGCTTTCATCGCCGAAAAGTTCTTTGAGGAATTTGACCGAACACCTTGTAGACACCCAGCGAGACTTTTCTTGTATTCAAATTTCTTCAAGCCAAGGGTGAGGTGAACGGATTTAGAGTAGCCCGACTTCGGTGTGACTCTTGCAAGGCTTCTGTGAAGCTTCAAACCTGATAAATTGGATAGCTCCTCAAGGGTTGGAGTTAGCTCCCGCTCCCCAAAACGGAACACATGGGCATTTGCATCCCAAAAAGAAGTGGCCGCATGAAGTAGGTCCCACCGTGGAAGAACCTCGAGGAAGAAGGGAAGGCTTAATAGGCCAAGCCACTCAAGCTCAGTGAGTTCGCTCTCATTCAGGCTCCCAAGCCAACTTTTAAGAAAATTGGGCCTCAAGCCCAAAGGAATGAGTAAATTTGTTCCGGGCCCTCCATGTAAGGGAGGGATAAAAAGCGGGTCCATAGACGTACAAAGATCTTTCAAAGATATATAAAACAATGTATGTTGATGGACCCGCCCTTGGGAAAGCAAGGAGGAAAGAAATCAGTCAAAAAGACCAAGCCAAATAGGAAAGAGAGGGAATTTGGACTGGCTCGAGTATAAGGCCCCACTACTCCCTAGGCCTAAATTGGCGCAACTAATAGTTGCGCCAGTACAATCTATCCCAGATTAAGCCTAGTGCAACTAATAGTTGCGCCAGCACAAAATCCTACCCCCATGCTTTTCTTCTGAATTTATGGGAATTTTTGAGGGCCTTTGTTGGCCCCCTTAGACCACTGACCTGATTTACCTGCTTTATGAAAATAGTTGCACCCAAGAATTAAAAGGGCATCTAACATTAACATTGGTTTGACTCTTATGCAGGAGGAGCCCGCACCAAGGCATGCGGCATCGAGGGCCCCTTTTATGAGCGATCATCAAAGATCTTCCTCTGAGCAATCGGATAAATGCAAGAAAGAGATAGCATTGCAATCAAAGAAAAGCACTAAACATGTCCAAACATAAAATCATCCAACCAATGCCACAAATATCTCTTACAAAATTTTTGTAAAAATTCCAATAAAATTGTCTCAAAAAAGTGCTAAAATGTTTGAAATGTTCAAAAATGCAGGAACTGGGGCCTAATCTTTGCTGGCACCCTTCGACTTCTTCTGCCGACAGGAGGAGCCCTGATAAGTCTGCATGTCTCCCACCCGAGACCATGCCTGAGAAATCCTACTAAGCAACGATCGCGACTCCTTGGCCGTGCACGCTGCAAGTCATAACCAAAATTGGATATTAGGATTGATCAAGGAACCAAGGAAAATAGAACCATTAAGAAAAACTGAGCAGCAGGATACTCACCGTCTCCACCTCCCGAAGCCCCGAGATGTTACGATGATACTCTGCATACTCCATAGCCGAGGCAAAGTTATACATTCAGAAGGATAGGATATCAATTACCAGGGCAGCCACGAGACACATACAAAGGAGCCGAGATAAAAGGAATGACCATAAAAAGGCTTACCCCTGGAATCACCTCAGGAGGAGGGACCTGGGCTGCTTCAGCGGAGATGCGCGCCTGCTTGTCCACATCAGCACACAGGCCCGAAAGAAAGCTATCATCAAGGAGTCAAAAGGTCCCATAAACCACAGTCGGATCGCCACCAGAGACGCCATCACGAGAGGTACCCGATGGACCAGCGCCAGAAGAACCCTCGCTCGAGGGACCCGCATCATAGGGGCCAACACCTGAAGAATCTGCCCCTGAGGTATCAGCTGTACCCGTCCTACCTTCATTATCTGAGTCATCCCCTTGAGCAAACTGTGAACAAAATAAAAATCTGCTCAAAAAGAACAAAGGCCAAATTAAAACAAAAGGGAACTAATCTAAAAAAGGGAAAGGGGAGTCACATGCCCGCTTGGACCGCCAAATGTAAGAAAGTTAGCGCTAGGGACGAAGCGTGGCAAGAGGAACCGATACGGCAGACACTCGTACCATATGTGGTAATCTTCGGGCACAAAAAGGGCATTGATAGGGAGCCCATTATTGAGGAAGGCCGCTGCGAGCTCCTCAATGCTACCAACAGGGTCTAAAACATCAGTAGGAGGGTCCACGGGTATGGCATGATAATCCTGATACCACCCACTCCCCCAAATAGTAAACCCTCACCCACGCCCCATAAAAGAAAACAACGCGGCCGTCATTGAAAAGGCGCGATGGACCTACGGCTGCCCGGCCCCATAAGGTGGAGTTGAGGTACGGATCATGGAGGATCTGTCTAAGTCAAGAGGTGGCTAATCAATCAAACATGCAGCATAACCAATCAGGGAGAATTTCTGAGCTGAAATAAACATAGGGCTTTACTTGCTCAGGGACCATCAGGTCAAGTTGGGACCTCAAGCCCATCTCTAGGTGCTTCAGGCCCACATCGCGACGCCGGGCGTGGTTCCAACTGCTAAGAAGAGGGTAGGTAAGTGCATCCGAGTGGAGAAGCGGGCGCCCAGAATGAAAGTGGTGATACCCCCATACCTAAGGGGAGTAGTACACAAAAGAGCAAGTCAGTGATATACAAACATCATCCAAATAAAACTAACAAAAGCAAAAGGGTTAGGGATTACCTCCAATGCCGCCCAAAAATCGACAACCGATTTGGAACCCCCGATGGTAATACATCAACCATGCATACCCGGCCCCTCCCAGTCATACCTGTGGATGTCGCCCCAGTTGTCCATTATGCTCAGCAACTCCAGGCTAACCCGACCGCCGCTCGCATTAGTATAGAGGGTCTTGCCCAGCAGAAGCAGGAGAGTGATGTGGGCCAGGATGATCGCCCGCTCGGGCATAATGTAAAGCATCCTATCTGGCTGCCCTAGATCCACCAACTCATCGGCCACAAAGAGGTTAGATAACCAGGTCATCTTAATCTCAGTGTCGTGCATCTGCCTATAAGGGGGATAGGCCCCTATCAATCGGATGATGTCCTCTCCGCTTAGCACCGCGAGGCCAGCTATCGGTATGCCCCCCATCCTAATACCTGTAATCATCACCCAATCAACGGGCGTCATGGTCATCTCAGCATATGGCATATGGAAGGTCATAGTCTTGGGGCGAAACCACTCGATCAGCGCCTTCAGGTACGCCCGTCGGCTCTCATAAGCTGGTAGGATAGAAACTCCCCAAAACCCATCTGCGCTAATAAGAACTTCACCACGGGGGGACATTGAGGTAGAAGTTATGAAAATCCAACCACCCCCCCGCGGAACACAATAGAGGACAAGTCCTGTCCAGAAAGAAAATACATCAGATCATGGCAAGGGGGCAAAAATGTACCAAGAAAAATTGGACCTATCTATTACCTTGCCCACTATGCCAAAATTCGAAATGTGAATGTACTGTTGATGTAGGAGGCCGACTCGGGTGGCCTCGCCCTGCATTTCGAGCCAAGGGCCCGCTTTCCGCTCTATCCAAAAGAACTGCTCCCCCCGCGAACCATAAACTATCTCAGGCCCCTCCCCATGGCCCTCCTCCGGAACATACTCATCATCACCGGACATTCTGAGGCAACAGAAAATAATCACATCAGAGCGGATCAGTGATACATAACCGTTCTATGCTACATAGTAAGGGAAGGTAAGTATACTCACCCTCTCTCTATTCATTTTCAGAAAATAAAGATATACAAAAAAAAAATCCCTCCTCTTTTCCAAGAAGAAATAAAAGAGAAATAAAACTTTCCTTTTATGTTTAAAAATAAAGCCTGCTAAAACACAAAAAAAAAAATCATCATCATCATCGTCATTTCCATGGGCTCCTAAAAAAAAAACAACAAAACCCAAAACAAACCCAAAAGTCCTTTTATAGAAAAACGAAAGTAAGAAAAGAAAAAGAAAGAAAGAAAAAAAAAAGGAAAAAAATCCCTCTTTTATAGAAAAGCAAGAAAGTCCTTTCTAAAAAACCAAAAAATATATATAGAGAGTTCTTCTTTTTATGTTTATAAAAACAAAAACAAAGAAAAACCCCATCTTTTGTCCATAAAATCAGAACAAAAACAAAAAAACAAATCGATTCCTTAGGTGCATATATAAAAAAAGAACCAAAAAAATCCCCTTCGTTTTATAAAACCAACAAAAAATAAATCCATGCCTTAGGTAGTTTTCAAAAAAAAAAACCCAAAAGCCAAAAATCCTTTATCTAAAAAAATAAAATAAAAAAAAATATATATATATATAGAAATCAAAAATCATCTTCAAAAAAGAGAAACAAAAAGATTCCCTTTTCCTAATTAATGTTCGAAAATTTTTAAAAAAAAAGGACCAAAAATCCTCGCTTTATATTCCAAATAAAAACACAAAAAAAAGTATAAACCCCTTCCTTATATGTACAAATAAAAACAACACAATAAGAGTATCTAAGTATGCATCAATAAAATCCATAAAAATAGGGCACCATTTACAAAAATCATCCACATCCCATAAATAAACATGTTGGCCAAGAAAATACACCATTATTCATAAAAAAAATACAAGATCACGATCATATGTGCGAAAAAAAATCAAGAAAAATAAGGTTAAAATGGTTACCTTGTGACGAAGAAGGGGTCTTTGATCTAGCGCAAGACGGCGATCGATTAACGCGAGCAAATAACGACAATGAAGCACTTGTGGATACAATGTAAAGGAATCCTATGGAGGCAAGTTTTCAGTTTTGAAGAGTAGGGGGGAAAATTTTCAAAATTTTGCCCTTGCAGCCCGAACTCAGGCTGCTTAAATCGATTCCCCAACTACTCTTGGTGCAACTATTAGTTGCTCCAGACAATTTTGGCCTCCTTCTGGCTTGGCACAACTAATAGTTGCGCCAGCCATTAATAGGTCGGGTCTTGGGCCTGGTGCGAGTCAGATGCGTAACCCGATCCCCCCTCTCTTCGTTTTGTTTACTCTCGGTAGATACACGTGCTCCCAAACGGTGTGTCGATCCTCATTCAACCTACCCAGGAAGCCGTGCTAAGAATAAAGTGGACCGAGAGAAATAGGTGTCCCGATCCTACATAGAAAAAATATAAAAAAGTCTAAAAAATGATGAAAAAAAATCCCCATAGAAAAGCCAAAAATAATAAAATAACTCACATAAAATGGTAGAATTATTCACATAAAATAATAGTTCTAAAAAAACAAAAAAATCTCATAAAATGATAGCTTTAAAAGACCAACAATCACATAAAATAAAAACCTGAAAATCTAAAAAACAACAAAAAAAAAAGGAGAAGATAAAGAAAATCCAAAAAAATCGCATAAAATAATAGAAGTAATAAAGTAATAAAATCACATGAAATGATCATTTAAAAATCAAAAAGTTACCAAAAATCACATAAAATGATAGCTCAAAATAAATGAAAAAATCACATAAAATGATGAACATAAAAAGTCATAAAGATTCTCACATAAAATAACAAAAAAATGTGTGTGCACGTTCTCTCCAAAAGCGTTGCAACATCTATTCACTCCGCTCGGGTAGTCGGGCTAGATAAACATCGGGATCAATGGGTTTACCCAAAGACCTCGAGCCCTGCTTTAGGTAGGGACACTGGTGCCCAGTTAAATGAGGCGGTCTATACCTCATATGATTGGACGCACAGCGACGCACATGCATGTTCCGATGTGGTAAACTGGTAATATTTTATCAACAACACAGCTATGCTATATCAATGTCCTAAGTCTAAGGTACACCTTGGATTCTGGATCCTACTTCAAAGTAGGAGCAACGGTGTCAATCCTTGTCAAGCAATCAAGTTTCGATCGAGTCGACTCCACTGCTAAATCTTTGCGACGAGCGCTCAGTTGGCAGATTCATTTGAACGTGAGTGTCTAACTTGAGATTCATCATGAACTATTTTGAAGGTGTGAACTCTTGGTCTGCGCAGTATGGGCGTGTGCCCTACGGGATTTGAGGTCTGAGTAACTTCATCATGAAAAAGATTAATCATTGGTTGAAACCAACCTATTAAAAATGAAATTACATATCAACCAAACTATGCATAAATATGCATGCAGAATGGTTCATTTCCCTTTATTTTTGTAGGCTAAAAACCTGTATTGGCGCGGTATCTCTGTAAAGTGTACGCCTTGCATCTGGGTATTCATAGGATGGTCATTTGTTCTCGTAAATTATACCCGGACGGGATCTAGGTCAAGACTTCCATCGCCTTTATTGCTTATCGCCCCTAATGGGTGCATGTTTATGCATAGTTAGTTGACTTGTGAGATCATTGTTAGCAGAGACCAGGATTGGATGCCCCCTTTGGGGGGCACCCGATTTTGGTTAGATCTATTTTGTGTCATTTAAAGTTGGATACTCTAGGACTTGATGGTCCAGGGCACGTTGGAAAAATAGCACACACTCCTAAAAAGTGTTGCGACATCTGTTCGCTCCACTCGGGAAGCCATGCTAAATAAGCTTTGGGGATCTTTAGGCTCGCCTAAAGACCTTGAACCCTACTTCAAGCAGGGGCACCCATGACCAGTCAGATAAGGTAGTCAATACCTCATATGATTGGACACAAACTGTGGAGCCTTGCGTACTTGTGTTGCGCCTATCTTTGAATGTTGGTTGATTACCCTCCTTACTTACGAAGCTGTTGTATTCAGAATGAACCTAAAACATCGAAATCCTTATCATCTCAAGAAGCGACTATTTTTCCCAGCTATTGGGCTTTCGCAACACATTTTTTACCTTGGTTATGCCCAGTAATGTCGCTAAGCCCTTGGGGACTGATTACCTTGAGAAACGATAATTTTTCCCAACATACAAAGCTTTCATTTTCTCACCACGTTACTCTTCTGATGTTTAAAGTTCGTTCTAAATACCACGAACCCGTCAGTAATGCCTTAGGCCTCTTCAGATGTCTCTTTTCTTTGGCATACGATCATTAGTGATTGGATACCAAAGGGGGGCATCTGTAGACACCCAAATTTGGCCCAAGGTCTGATCGGAATACACTTTGAGAGAGGCGCATCTCCGAGTTTTTGATGGCATGTATGGAACCCTTTTAAAACCTTAAGAACCCTTCCAAACCCTTAGGAATCACTCTAGATCCCTTAGAAACCTTCCTGAACCCTTAGAAACCAATCCCAACCCTTAGAACCCATTCCGGATCTAAACCTAGATTTCCATAGCAATGAATGAAGAGGGGTGCATCAGGACTAGCTGTGACCTTCTACTATAATCGAATCTCATACCATCGAAAAGTAGAAGTCCTCAACTTTTCAACGGGTCAAGAATCACCCCAATCAGAGCTGTGTACGCAAAGATATGACGATCTGACCTCGAAGGGCAAAATAGTAATTTCATGAAAGCCCCTAGGGATTTGGCGCAACTAATAGTTGAGCCAGTTCAAAACATGGGCCCCACCTCGGGGAGCCAACTTCCAGACACTGTGCATATAAACAGTGACCTCTGGTTTTTACCTCGAAAATCGAGATTGGGGTTTGACTTGTTGACCATCTTAACCTTTGAGGTGTATTTTTCTAGTTCTATTACACCCATTTACTACCTATGTGCAACCCCTTAAGTGGTTTAAAGCCTCATCCAATCATCCACCATTAGAGCATCTCTTCACATATTTCAAGGCTCCAAAAATTTTAGGCAACCTTAGATGCAAGATTACCTAATTCTAAATCTTACTTAGCCTCTAAGTAGCCTCCTAATCCACCCTTTTCCTATAAATAGAACCCCCCTCCCCTTGGATTAGAGGTTGAGAAAATTACCTAAGAGAAAAAGAGCTTAAAGTGAAAAGATCTTTCTCCCTTTGGTGCACCATTGCTCATACAAATTCCAGAATTGATTAACCTCCTTCCAAGCCTCACCTTTTATAAAAAGCCTCTAGGTTAGGTGTGTGCTATCCATTTGTCTTCCCTCTCTACCTC
Organism: Chloranthus sessilifolius; assembly: GCA_021018995.1. Taxonomy (NCBI): domain Eukaryota; kingdom Viridiplantae; phylum Streptophyta; class Magnoliopsida; order Chloranthales; family Chloranthaceae; genus Chloranthus; species Chloranthus sessilifolius. Next base: position 25,952,017 of record CM037595.1, read on the forward strand.
TTAGCCAACAAGCCTTAGAGGTTAGAACCCCTTTTTTCACCATTCAAGCCTTCAAAAGTTCATCAAAGCAAGCCAACGCAAGGCTCCTCAACAGTGCAATAAGAGCCCGAGAGCTCCGGCTCTCCCCTCTATTCCTCTACCTTCTCGGTCATTCCTTCATCCTCCCATTTGTTCCATTACACCGTGAAATTTTCGGTAGGAACGGAGGGGCACAAATAGGATTTAAGACCCATTTGGGAAAGAGGAAGCCATTTTCTTTTACATTATTTTTGTTTTGGCCATTAGTAGAGACTGCGTTAAGCGGATTGATTGGGTGCCTAACACCTTCTCAATCGATAACTGAAGCCCCTACCCAAGAACCTTTGGTGTGGACTAGATTCAGAGTCATATTTGTGGCACTTAGGTATTTATAAAAATGATCTAGGTTTCTCAGGACACCAAAAGCTCCAGGTGGCGACTGTATATTTTTCGTTAGAGAGCGCATCACTGCGACGGGATCGTCAAAAATCCCATGATTGCAAACAGTTCTATGGTGATTCACCATAGGAGGAGTTTGTTCAGGTATGAACCATCGTTCCTCAAAGAGGGATAACATGGCCAAGTCTATCTCCAGGCTGGAAAGGGTGATGTGGGGATTGGTGGGGTGAACCAGTGTTGTAGGCTTACGTGGGGTCAATCGGGTTACCCCATTCTGGTCAATCTTCACAACCCCGACACTTACAAATGAATTTCTGATGTGAGGCTTGGGACGGGGTTTCTCCTTTATGTGGATCCCCCTAGCTTTTTATAGTTGCCGTAGTGCGGGCCTTTTCTTTAGCCACTCGTACCGCTTCCGCCATGGGATTATAACCTAGCCCGAATCTGACTTTTTGGCCCCCATCAGCTGTGAAGGGCTCCTTCCTACCTTGCAATCTAGGTCCTAGCCCCTTCCTTTTTTATACCCCACTTTTGGAGCATGGCTGCAATGGCTACCATTCCACCTCTGGTTCTTGGAATTATACCCTTGATTGGCTCTCGGAGTATCGTCGATACCTCGTATTCGAAACTGTGGAGGTCGACATCCTCAGCGATGTGTGGCACATCTAGCACTTTGGGTTTTTCGATGCTATTGGTGGCTTTTTCTTTCTCACTGTGCCCCTCGCCGATGATAGTGATGATCTTATGCCTGGATGCAAACTTGAGCTTCTGGTATAGTGTGGAGGGGATCACTCTAACTTCGCGCAGCCACGGGTGCCCCAATAGTAGATTGAACGAGGATTTGATGTCCATCACTTGAAATAGTATGGAGAATGTCATTGGCCCAATTAACAGCTCAAGGTCAACTTCTCCCACTATCTCTCTTCATGTGTTATCGAAGCCTCTAACACTAGTTCTCGTGGGTCTCAGTATACACAGATCTACCCCAATCTTGGTGGCGGTTCTCAGTGGGCATATGTTTAATACAGACCCGTTATCGATTAAAACCAAGGGGATTATCATATTTCCAGACTCAACGGTAATGTTAAGGGATTTGGAGTGACTACTCCCTTCATCTGGTAAATCGACATTTGAAAATAAAATGGCATTCGGAGCCATCACTTGACCGATTATCTGCCTGACTTCATCCAGGCTAACCCGAAGTGACACATGCATATTTTTTAACGCCCGCATTAACGATTAGAAATAGAGTGGGGACATCATTAACAAATCCCATACAGTAATATGGGCAGACATTCTTCTCAGCTGAGTCTCCAGTATATCTTCTCGACTCATTTTCTCAAAAAGATTCACGGCGCTATCCTTCTTTCCCTCTGATTGGGCTTGTGCTGCTACTGGTACTTCTGGCTGCTTCAAAATCTTTTTGGATTGGGTCACAAAGTCTACTGCCCCTTCTCGGTTGCTGCCAGCGTTGATATCGGTTTATTCATAACTCAGCGGGACCTGATGAGGATCATAGGTTGGTCTCGAAATCTGAAATGATATAGATGTCGGTATCAGGCTCTCTTGTACTGCGAGCTCCAAAGGTGTGGGTAACACTTGATTTATTTCGGTGATAGTTGTCGGTATTGGGCCAGATGGGAGTGGTGAAGCTTGAGGGTGGTGGCACTGGGGGGAAAAGGGGTAAGAGTAGGCCATTGGTAGCTGATAGGTGCTGGTAGGGGATTGGGGGTATGATGGGCTATCGGGTAATTGACGGGGGTGGTGTATGGTTGATATGCATTTATATGCACATAATTGGCGGGTGTGGGTGATGGAAAATAAGTCCTAAGTTCTAAGGGTTCAGTTCGTGGTGTCGGGTGGGGAAAATAATTTGATAAATTCAGGAGTTCAATCACCCCAATATTCCTTTCTTCATAATTTCTTGGCAATGGTGCCACATAGCTCTCCCGATCACTGATATAATCCGACGGGTCAAATTTGAACTCCTCCTCACACTCCTCTATCATCCCAATGGTGGGTCTGGGACCTACTCCTCCGGTAGGATGTGGGGGTAATGGCACCTGACGAATGTTCGCGTGCTGGTTCACTTGAGAAGGTGCTGGTGGAATGATTTTCCCGACATCGATAAATCATAGATTGCTTGCTTCAATGAGAAGCAGTGATCAGTTGAGTGACCCGGACCCTGATGAAAATTGCAGTGAGTATTAGGGTCATAATTCTTTGAGATCGGGTGAGGAGGAGGCTGCGATTGATGAACAGTAACTAATCCATTTTCTATTAGTAAAGGTAAAAGTACACTCAGAGATTGCCCTAGGGGTGTAAACACTCGGTCATAGCGGACTCTCCTCTTCTCCGGAGTCATCTGCATTCCTTGTCCATTCCCTGTTCTCTGCATCTGCTCAGTTCTGACTGGTGCTGGCTGGGCCACTTAAAATTAGAATGGGGTTATATTATTATTAGGCCTAGTATTGGCAATGTTCTGGACATCGGCCCCTATTCTCTTCTCGTTCCTCTGCTCCGAAAACCATCTAACCCCACTGGCTCCACTTGGTACATTCTTATTCAGGCGACCTTTCCTGATAGCATCTTCATAGTGATTGGCGTTCCTTACCAGATCAGCAAAGCTGGATTGCTGCTGGTACACTAAAAAGTCCGATATCACTGATAGAGTATTTTTAAAAATCATCTCTATCTGTTCATCATTAGGTATCTTGTTTCTAACCTAAGCTATCAGTGCTCTCCAATGCTCCAAATAATCGCTAAAGGTCCCATTCGGGTTCTGCTTTAAACGGGCTAAGTCTGACTTACACTGTTAAATGTCTATATTGTAGACATATTGTTCATGAAAAAAATGCGTCAAGTCCTTCCAAGTTTTCATCATAGATGGTTCCAAAGATGTAAACCATCTCAAGGCTGAACTGGTCAAACTTTTCTGAAAGACCTTTATCAATAGTCTTTTATCTCCTCCATACTGGCACATGTCCACGCGATAAAACTTGAGGTGTGCTATGGGATTGCCGGTGCTATTGTATTTGTCAAAAGCTAGCATTTTAACTTTTGGAGGTAAGGGGACCTTAGCGAACAAACATAAATCTGTGAAGTCTGTGGCGTGGATTTCAGCACCACCCATTTTCAACAACTGCTTCTGAATTTTGTCCAACTGTTCTTTTAAACTATTCCGATTCCTTGGATATGGGGGCCACTTTCTCAGCAGTTGGTTGAACTTCACTCTTCATTGCTGATGCGAAATCTGCAGAAATGATATGTAGGATCGCATAGTCGATTCGACACTATAATTTGCTTTGTATGATCAGTCGGTGAAAAATCAGCAGTCATTGTAGCTATGTAAAATGATGGTACGTGCGCCATCTTTCCAATGGTATATCATGCGCGTGAAACCCATCTGCAGAAAGGAAGATCTTACCCGATCTTGTCGTTGATTCGAAATCTACAGAAATTTGTCGGATCACATAGCCGATTTGACTCTATAATTTGCTTCATGTGATCAATCGGTGAAGAATCAACGATCATTGCAGCTAAAAAAATGACAGTACGTGCGTTAGCTTTCCAATGGTGTATCATGCGCGTGAAACCCATCTGTAGATAGGAAAATTTGGCCTGATCTTCAAAACTGGTCTGATTTCGACAGTGAGAAAATTGTAGAAATTAGGGTTAACTTGCCTTTGTAAGTTTGACCAATCCTGATAGAGTCATAGTATGTTTCCACTTCAAGCACGATCTCTGATGAGTCACCATTCACCGAGATCTGAGAACGCGTCATTTCAATAATGTATGCCATCTCTGTGATTTTTTAAGTACACAAAGGTCAAATATGGAAACTAGTGTATTAAGCACAGTCCTCTTAAAAGTCCAAACTTGTACCCGATACCTCAACACATTATGTTAATTGAACCTAAATGGGTTAAGATAAATTTTAGGACCTGATGTCCTGATGGGGTATTTAAATGAGTTGCTATCAATGACACACCTCATAATCAAGGGAGCACCCACAATTACATGTCGAATTCTCTAGGAAATCAAATTTCTTTAGACATAAAAACCAGATTGGCCCGATATATGTGGTCTAGGATAACTAATAAAATTGTTAGGACCTGATGTCCCTACTCGAAGCTTAGTGGGATATTGCTATGGGCACCCCACTGAAACCTAGAGGCACCACATAGAAAATTGTGAATTCTTAAGGACCTAAACTAATTGTAAATAAGGCCCCATTTTGCCTGATTTACGAGACCCGAAATTAGATTGGAGCCTGAAATTGAATTGGGATTTGAAACGGGCTTTGGTATGGAATGGGATTCAAAGTTGAACACGAAGTACTTGAACTAGACCCCGAACAATTGAAGAGATAGACCTCTCCTATAACCTTACTGAATTATTTAGGAAATATAAGTCCCCAAAGGACTCTAATTAATGACAACGCTAAGTATAGTGTAAACTGATTTAGAAAATCAATATGCCTACTGATCCTATTGCATATATAGGTTCAAAATATTAATAATAATTAATTTTCTAGAAGTCAAGTGCTAACTCTAGGATTCGAACTAATTGGATTGTTAATCTTTGATTGAACCCGAAACTTGATTGAATTGTTGAACCGTAGTATATTAGAATCGAACCCAAAATCAATTGAAGTATTGATTTTTGACATAGATTCATATTGAATCTAAAGACTGATTTAATTGTTAATATTTGATTTACTTTGAGATAATAAACTGATCTAGGGTGTAAAGATACTTGAAATTTCGAATGACACAAGATTGTCCGAAAGCATGAACTGACATTTGAATATGAATTTGAAATTTGATTGGATTGATATACAAAGTAGATATTTGATCCAAACGGTAGGTAGACTCGAATTTGATACTTGATTTAGCTAAGAATCAAAGTAGAATTGAATTGCTAGATGAAATATAATTGATCTGACATTTGAAATGAGAATTGAATTTTTGTGATTTAAAATGATATCTCGAAAGGTTAATAGATTAAATTCATATCCAAGATTTAATGAAACTGAAATGATTGTTATCAAACTAAACTAATAGAAGTAGTCGGGCTAGAATAAAAATTTAAATAAATTGACTAAGTGATCATTGAATTGAATCCATTGATTGACAGTAGAAATAGTACGGAACTAATTGACCTGATAATTGAATTTCAACCGATTGACTTTCGATATTGAAATTGAACCCTTTGACTACTGATAAAAGTCTAAAAAGGGTATTGAACCCCTGATAGATTTGATATGATGCTCATTACTTGGATTATTCCACTGTCATCATCACTCGGATGATGCAGATATAGATAGAAATCATATTTAACCAAACCCTTTGACTACTGATGACAATCTAAAGAGGGTACTGAACAATTGATAGAATTGATTGAACTTAAAACTTGAATTTGAATCAGATATAGGTGAGATTTATATTTGAATTTGAACATGTTATAGATAGGAATTGTGTTTATAATTGGACCTGATATAGATAAAATTTGTCTCTAAATTTGAACCAGACATAGGTAGAAATTGTACTTGATCTTGATATAGATTGAAATTTAAATTAATAATGGTGTGAATTATGAGAATAATGGCATGAGAATTTGGATTTAATTGTGATCGTCAAACTGAAGTCTGCATCTTACTTGATTTAACGAAATTGATTCCAATTGATTGAATAATTGAATAATTAATCATTGAAATATCCTAATTTAAGATTTTATGATTGTTTACTCTAAATGTCAGTATTTTCAAGATTATATTGGAACTCTATGGAGCTTCATCGCTCATAGTCCTTTCATGACAAAAAATTAAAGACACATGGACAAAATCGTCTAGACAAGGTTGAACAAGGAAGGTCGGATCGAAATCCATCTTCTTACTAGTAGCAGATAGTGACTAAGATCTCTTTTGTCTAAAAACCACCAGTATACATGTGGACGGATTACATGACCCTTTTATTTGAATTCTTTTATTTCGTTACAATTATGTACTATGTAAATCTTCCATCAAAGAGTCGTTTTAAAAAGTATTTGGTTTTTGAATATTGTACAATGTTCATTTAATTGGACTTACCGAAAATATTTCGCTTTAAGGTTTGACACATTTGACAAAGTTTTCTTTTATTACTTATAATTCCACGATAAGTAAGATCTTATTATGCTAGTTGAGTTCTTTGAAACCTTTGAACGTTTTGATTCAGGTCAACGGTAATGAGAAATATTCTTCAATAAATAGATTTTATCGTGATCGTAGCGTGTAACGTGTGAGCCTGACTCACGAATTGGGACACCCGGGCATGAGAGATGTGTGGTGTACAAGGTCGGGGGCTAAGGGCGTGACATGAGAAAAAGAAAATAATCGACGATTAACAATCTAAAGCTTATAGATCTATTGCGTGAAGCGTATACGGTCAATTCAAATGAAGAGGATTTCTCTCAAATTTCTAGAATTTCAGACGATTTATTTGTGATTTCTCAAATGTGTGGTTTCTATTTTTCTTCGATTTCTCTATGCCTTTGATGGGGTTATTAGTGTTCGTGACTTCTGTTGATCATTTTCGATAATTGAAAAGTTAGATATAAAATCTTATTTATTTATTTTGTACCTCCTATTATTATTATTATTTTGTTTTAAGTGGCATGTAATTACATAATGCTCATTTTTTAGTGGGTGCAATTATATAATACTTGTGAAATCATTAAGACGGTGCAATGACTTATATTTTGGGTGCAAGTATTGGCTCCCAACTAAAGCCTCCTTGTAACTTACAAGCATAATTTGCTTTTGTGCATCAATCATTCTAAAGGTTTGTGACCTGGCCAGTTGCTCCAAGTAACCCGTTTACAAATCTATGTTATTAGATTGTGCAAAGTCGTATACTGCATTGTCTCCATGACTTTGAAATCCACACGGATCGCTAGGTCCACGAGCGAGAATGATCCAACGGTTGGGCTTGATTGTGAAAGTTATTTCTCTGGAAAAGGCTCCGGTGCACGTTGGATCATAGAGAGAATCTCGGCGTTCGTGCTAGTAAACGAGGTGACCGGGAAGGCCGGTTTACTTGCCGTGTGATACCGGAAATAGCCGGTCAGTTCAGTCAACATGCTTTCCATGCAATGAAAAATCTAAGCCCTATGGGATCATCGGAGACGCGGAATATGGCATTTCGTCGTGGGAGTTACTTCCGGACGCTTTCTCTCTAAAATCTGTACGAAGAACAAAACCCTAGCTTTCTCTCTCTCTCTCTCTCTCTCTCTCTCTCTCTATATATATATATATATATATTATTTAAATTTTTTTTGTTTTGATGGATTTGCCTTCGCACGATCGATTAGCATTATCAGCTCTTCGTTTTATTCGATCATTTTATATTAGTTGCTGTTGAATATCAGTTAGATCTTGTTCTCCGTCTCATTCGATCTTTGTTCGTTTTTACGGTTTGTGTGAATTCAAGCCTAATTTTATGAATTTTTAAGTTCTTTTCGAAATTTTTTGGTTCTCATTTTGATATATGTAAGAAGCTTTTTTATGGTTTGTATGAATTCAAGCCTAATTTTATGAGTTTTGAAGCGCTTTTCGAGTTTTTTTTTGTTCTCATTTTGAAATGTAAGAAGCTTTTTTAGGGTTTGTATGAATTCAAGCCCAATTTTATGAGTTTTTAAGCTCATTTCGGATATTTATTTGTTCTCATTTTGATGTGTAAGAAGCTTTTGAAGGGTTTGTATGAATTCAAGCCTAATTTTATTAGTTTTTAAGCTCATTTCAGATTTTTTTGTTCTTATTTGGATATGTACGAGCAGCTTCTTGTCTTTTTCTTTCCTGCTGATTGCTGTTAAAAATTTGTCTTTAGAATTTTCAGCACATTTGGATATTTTTTTTTAAAATAAATGTATTTAGGAAGTGATTTGGATTCATGATTTGCCAATTATTTATGTTAGGGTTTATGATCATTTATTTATTTATTAATAGTTGCAGCGAAGATCAGTTTTCATATTGATTTATATAGGGATTGAATTGTGGATTTTGTTTTAGGGTTGTGTAGGAAAATGAACCGAGTAGAAGATAATTGGGAACGGTTGGTTAATGCTGCTTTGCGAAGAGAGCGAGCAGGTGCCGATGCATTTGGCCGACCTGTTAGTGGCATTGCCGGGATTGTTCCATCTTCTCTTGGGAACAATAGGGACATAGATGCTATACTAAGAGCGGCAGATGAGATTCAAGAAGAAGACCCTAATGTCTCTCGAATTCGTAAGTTTTCTCCTTCCCCTTTTTAAATTTTACTTTCATTTGTTTTTGTATTTCATTATTGGCAATATCCTAGGATCATTGCATACAATGCCAAAAAAGATTTGAAACTATGTCTTACTGTAATGAATGTTATGCATCTTGATATTTGCATACCTATCCAACTTAGACATGGAAAAGAGTTTAGAAACTGTGACCGGACATTGTGGGCACCATATATGATAATATGGGAAGATATCTTATTATACTAATGCCAGATTAGATGTATGTATAAGGGTTAAGTGGTCCTTGCACTTGAGTTGTAGAGTTCCAACTCTACACACGAGTGTACATCACGTGCCACGTGGCACCTGATCTCAAGTTGCACCACATCCTCTGAAGTTCATGAATCATGAGTCCCTTAGGATTTTAGGATTAAAAAAAAAAAAAAATCGTCTCTTGTGCCTTTCATTTCATGGGTAAATAATATGGGGTTTTCACCCAAAAATTTTGCCCTTAAAAAGTTTCAACCTTTGACTAGAATTAGAAATCAACGATGTAAAAATAATTTTCTTTTTTGTTTTAGGTTGGTCGTTGATCGACCTTTTGGTTGTTTCCATGGCACTTGATCCTCAGATAAGGGTTCCCCGTCTACCACCCAAATGACTCAAATGTAGAGTTTCACTCTACAGCTCAAGGGCAGGGGCACGACAAGGCTGTCAAATCCATATAAATGAGCTACTTGGGATTTTGTTCAGAAAAATTATTCTTCATCATCATTGGTTTCCCACCTACATGGGTTCAAATGAGTTCATAGTTGGATGCACCATAAAGACTTGACAAGATTTTTACAACTGGTTGCCTATCAGATGCAAATCTTCCTCTTTAATTTGGGTTTTAGAACCTACACAGGCACAATTAAACTCAATAATTTCACCAGATCACTATACCAAATTCTAAGCAACAAATTTGTGTAGAATATATATCTAACAAAAATCAATCATAACAAATTTCCCCTCGCTAGGAGAGGGTTTTATTAAAAAAAAAATAAAATAAAAAAAATGACGGCTTTACACTTCTGGGTTATGTAGTCCATTCATTGTTAATTACATCAAAATTGAATACCTCTGATTAAAAGCTACTAAAGAAAACTAACGTAATTACATCTCTAAAATAAACAAACTAAATTCTAGATCTAGGTCTTCATCGACATCTTCAATCTGTCACGAGATAGATGTATAGTATGCTGTCTTCATTGGAGATTTGAGAAATATGAAATAAGGGACGACGAATAGGAGAACCCCTCCTCCAAAAGCCGGTTCTATCTGATCTACAAATGTACGTACCTTACGCAGTTTAGCCTTATGCGAGTAGGCGGTTACACGATGATGTACCTATGTACATACCTTGCGTAGTTTAGCCTCATGCGAGTAGGAGGTAACATATAAACATATGCTGTTTACATTAACAATGCACCTAAGTACAAGCCTTACACAGTTTAGGAAGTTAAATATAACATACCTACATATGTTAATGTTTAACTTTCTTTTCAAAGACCTACGATATTCGAATCCGACATGCCTCCAAACTTTTTGTATTTTGCGCCTATACTCAATAAGTGCTTTAGAGGATCATAGTGTCATATTATCCTTTTGCCTTGTGCTCTGTTGGAAACTTTAGTTGATGATTGAGGTTTGTATATGAACACACACACACACATACATATATACATACATATATATATATATATATATATATATATATATATATATATATATATATATATTCAATTTTGAAGCTTTAGGTAAGAAACCTTTCAGTATCCGTAGCTCGTGAAGATAATTCTTCAAGCGTTTTCAGAGCCTTACCGTGAAGAGGTATACTTATATCCTTCTTCAAACCGCTGAGCCTTACCATGAAGAAGCACATTTGAATTGCCACCGATTCTGAAATCTTTGATGAATAAAGAGGACTGACATCTCTCCATGACGGGGACGCCACTTACATGGACATTGAATTTGGACCGCACCAGTTCTATCGGCGTCGGAAGAAGCGTAGAGGAAGCCCGAGTACCGTAGCCTCAGAGGAGGAACAGACACAAACCGTGAGGAGAACAACGTTGCACGCGAGGAGAACGGCGCTGCAGAGAACCCTCGCGCGAGCGAGCACTTAAACTCGCTCGAGCGAGCCTCGCATGAGCGATCACTTAGCGAGCCCGTAAGACAGGATTTCATGCGAAAACTTCCTTTTTGTGTTTCATTAGTAGTATAACTCTTTTATTTCGAAATTAATTATTAGTGGCCTATATATAGAGGCTTGTAAAGATTTTTAATTAGTTGATTGATTATTTGAATGCTTTTATGCTTGAATAATCTTTGCTTGAGATGGGTTTGGTGTGAGGCCAAGGGAGTGATTCCTAAAAGCCATTGTTATCTTCTCTATTTTATTTGCTACTTTTGATCTGTGTTTGCTTCTCTAAACCATAGCCTAATTGTTTCCTTTTAAATCCAAAACCCTAAGCCCTTTTTGAAACCCTAAACCACACAAAGCCAACACTCGTTCCAAACCATAAACCTAGTCGAAAACTATAAGCCTATTGCAAACCGCAAATCCCTTTCACAACCCAACTTGGAATCCGTGAATCTACATCGGACCGAAGACGAGCGCCTAATCTCGAAAAGCGGTCCCTATCTCTAGCCGATCTCGCCGACTCTAAAAGTACTTCATCGACCGACCCTACCTGGATCTCGTGTGATCTATTCATCTGAATTCTGTAAAACCCTAAAGGTATCAAAGATAATTTTGCGATTAAACTTAATTTAATTTCATTAATTTCGGTAAAATCTGCATAAAAATCATATTCCGCATTTTAGGGTCGTTGTCCCGCGTCAGTTTTGGTATCAGAGCCCTAGGATTTCTAGGTTAGGGCATCTTTGCTTGTCATATTTATTTTATTGCATTGTTTTTGTGAGTCCATATTGCATTCCATATTAGAACCCTAATAGAATCGCACCATGGACTCGAGTGCGATTCTCAATGCCCTTAACGGTATGCGAGAAGAGTTGGGTGCGATTAGTGCACGTCTGAATACCATTGAGCAAGCCCAAACATCACTAGGAGTTGGTAATGATAGATTACGTGATCGAATCAACCAACTGGAAGCGATGGGTGGGCTGAAAAATCAACACTAAGAGCGTGAATGTCCACACTTTGAACGTAATGGTCGCCAAGATAATCGAAACCGTAGGGATCATCGTAGAGATGACTATGACCCCGAGGCTCAACTCCTTAAGAACGTTCGGCAAGACCTCTCTATGGATTTCGTGCTTGGACTTCCTAAGCCTCGGAAGCACGATTCCATCTATGCCGTAGTGGACCGATTTCCCAAGATGGCCCACTTTATTCCTTGTTCCATAACCTCCGATGCATCTCATATTGCTAAACTGTTTTTCGCGGAGGTAGTGCGTCTTCATGGGTTGCCCAAAACCATTGTGTCTGATAGGGATGTTAAATTTACGAGTTATTTTTGGAAAACCCCTTGGCACATGATGGGTACATTGCTCCAATTCTCTACAGCTTACCACCCTCAAACGGATGGCCAAACCGAAAGCACCAATAGGAGCCATGGGAATCTCCTTCGTAGTCTTGTCGGTGATCATGTTAGGACCTGGGATACCATCTTACCCACGGCTGAGTTTGCATACAATAATTCTGTCAATAGGTCCATAAGCATTAGTCCTTTGGAGGTAGTACATGGTCATAGGCCTAGGACCCCATTAGACTTGATCCCCATGTCTGCATCCCATAGGGTGTCAGAGTCTGCCGATGCATTTGCACAACACATTCATAGTTTGCATGCCGAAATTAAACAGAAAATTAATTCAAGTAACAATCAATATAAATTATCTGCAGATGCTCACAGGCGTTCTAAAGAATTTAACGTGGGTGATTATGTGATGGTCCGAGTTAGGCCTGAGCGGTTCCCATCTGGATCCGCAAAGAAGCTCCAATCTCGAGGCGCTGGTCCTTTTAGAATTTTGGCTAAGAGTGGTCCTAATTCATACGTCCTCGAGCTTCCTCCAGGTACGGGGGTTAGTTCAACGTTCAATGTGGAGGACCTGGTTCCTTACTTGATTTTCACCCCACCTCTTGAAAACCCACTCCAGCCACCCCCTAGTCCTAGCCCCAGTCCAACCTTGCAACCTATACCTCTTCCTTCCCCACGTAGACAGAGATTAGATGAGATAAAGGATATAATCAACGATCATGCCGTCTCTACATATGATGGGGGATTCCAGAAGTACTGACCTGTCAAATGGTTCGACAAACCGGAGTCCGAAAACACGTGGGTCCACGAGAATGAAGTTCGGCGTTTGAACCTCGACTTGCTAGACATCTACCACGAGCGTGTTTCATCGGTGATGAAACCTTTTTGGTCCAGGGGAATTGACGGGGACGCCACTTACATGGACATTGGATTCGGACCGCACCGGTTCTATCGTCGTCAGAAGAAGCGTAGAGGAAGCCCGAGTACCGTAGCCTCAAAGGAGGAACGGACACAAATCGTGAGGAGAACAACGCCGCACACGAGGAGAACGGCGCTGCAGAGAACCCTCGCACGAGCGAGTACTTAAACTCGCTTGGGTGAGCCTCGCGCGAGCGAGCACTTAAACTCGCTCGAGCGATCACTTAAACTCGCGCGAGCGAGCCCGTAAGACGGGATTTCATGCGAAAACTTCATTTTTGTGTTTCATTAGTAGTAAAACTCTTTTATTTCGAAATTAATTATTGGTGGCCTATATATAGAAGCTTGTAAAGACTTTTAATTAGTTGATTGATTATTTGAATGCTTTTATGCTTGAATAATCTTTGCCTGAGATGGGTTTGGTGTGAGGTCAAGGAAGTGATTCCCAAAAGCCATTGTTATCTTCTCTATTCTATTTGCTACTTTCGATCTGTGTTCTTCTCTAAACCATAGCCTAATTGTTTCCTTTCAAATCCAAAACCCTAAGCCCCTTTTGAAACCCTAAACCACACAGCCAACACTCGTTCCAAACCATAAACCGAGTCGAAAACCATAAGCCTATTGCAAACTGCAAATCTCTTTCACAACCCAACTTGGAATCCGTGAATCTACATCGGACCGAAGACGAGCGCCTAATCCTAGAAAAGCTAGAGTCTTATTTCTAGGCCGATCTTGCCACGACTCTAGAAGTACTTGCGCATCGGACTGGACCCTACCTGGATCTCGTGTGATCTATCCATCTAAATTCTGCAAAACCCTAAAGGTATCAAAGATAATTTTGTGATTAAACTTGATTTAATTTCATTAATTTCGACGAAATCTGCATAAAAATCATATTCCGCATTTTAGGGTTGTTGTCCCGCGTCACTCCATCTCGTGATATAATCGACAACCCTTTCACGTGGTTGCTGCTCCATTTGTGATAACTCTGCGATCCTTAGATATCTTTGAATACTGAAATTTCTCTATAGGAACTGTTTCTGCATTTGATCCCAACTCTTTATCTAAGTGGGTGATAACTTCGCATACTAGGTGAAAGCTGGTCCTTCCAAGGTTTGTACGAATTGCCTTAGCAACAACGCACTATTCTTGGTGGTGTCTCCGCATGCTGCGACAAAATGTGCCAGATGCTCTTGGGCGGAACTACTTCCATTGAAACGGGTGAATTTTGGTTGTTGATAGTCGATCGGAAATAGAACATCGTCGATTTCTGGCAGGTAAGGCTTTCCGTAAGACTTAGATTTCCTTTGAAAGTAAGATTGTCGGTTATCATATGTTGAATTTGATCCACTGATAAGATATCATTCATTTATTTTCTTTGCTTTTCTCTCTCGAGAGGTGCAACTATTTCAATGTCTCGAATACTGATAGCGCGACGCAGCTTTTGAATTTGCTCTGAAAGAGATACATTGTCTTCACTAGAAACCATCATGACTGACATGACAGTAGGAGGTGTCATCATTATAAATTCTGCTGAGATATAACGGGTTTCATGGTGAAGGAAGTTGGAAGAATGAGCTTTGTTTGAAGAAGACTTATCATCAATTTCAAAGATGAAATGATTATCTTGTTTGCCTCCAAACGAGGTGAGTTGAATGACAATGAGTCATCGATTGCCTCCGGATGATGTGAGTTGAAAGATGATGAGTCATTGATTGCCTCTGAATGAGACAAAATTTCATCATCAGATGAAATGATCATCTCATTTGCCTCAAGTAGAGGTGAGTTAAATGATGATAAGTTGTCGATTGCCTCCGGATGACGTGAAGTCTCATTATCAGATGAAATGATCATCTGATTTTCCTCTAGACGAGGTGAGTTGAATGATGATGAGTCACCAATTGCCTCCGGATGAGGTGAATTCCCAATATCAGATGAAACGATCATCTTGTTTGCCTCCAGACGAGGTGAGTTAAATGACGATGAGTCATCAGTTGCCTCCAGATGAAGCGAAGCAAGTGTACTAACAATTCTCAGTATTGCTATAGGGCTTGCCGAGTTTGATCAGAGTGATTTTGCTGATGGAGTTTCAGAAGATTCATCCTTCGAGAATAGGGTATCGAAATCTTCATATAGTGGGTTCTTAGTCGAAGTGAACGAATTAGGAGACATTGGTTCATTCATATGAAAACGTTCTTATGCAGCGTGAACCATGAAGCTGGATGAGTATCGGGGTGTTGCCTCTCCAGTTTGAGGGTATGCCCTCTCCACATGTTGATTGTTAGTGGAAGCGGATGCAATTCTCTTTCCATAAGCCATTGAGTTGATTAGTAAGTCGAATAAATCTACTGCATGGAATAACCAACGATTAAATGAATATATGCATGGAATAACCAACAATTAATCATTCATCATATTCAATTCATTTTCTGAGAATTCGTTTCATTTTGTAACTTAAAGGAGAAGTGTGTCCCACCGGGCGTGCCTGGAATTTGTAAACAACAAATTTGCGTAGAATATAAATCTAACACAAATCAATCATAACAAATTTCTCCTCGCTAGGAGAGGGTTTTATTAAAAATGGCGGACTTTACACTTTCGGGTATCGCAGTCGATTCCCTGTTAGTTACATCAAAATTGCATACCTCTGACTAAAAGCTACTAAAGAAAACTAACGTAATTACATCTCTGAAATAAACAAACTAAATTCTAGGTTTAGGGCTTCATCGATATTTTCAATCCGTCACGAGATAGATGCATCATATTATGCTGTCTTCATTGAAGATTTGAGAAATATGAAATAGGGGACGGCGGATGGGAGAACCCCTCCTCCAAAAGCCGGTTCCAAGCACGAGTCATTACTGGAGCAAGAACCTCGTGGACGAACCTTAAATTGAATTCTTGTTCTTTGGTTTCAAAGATGAATTCGAATATCAAATCCATTCTCCTGGTAACTGATTATCAGAGGAGTTACTACTTTCAGTGATAGAGTATCTAATCGTGAGTTAGATATCGCCAAATTCCTTAGAACTTGGAGATCATGGATTGTGTCTTTATAATGATTTTACCGTTGGTTTGACCAATGTCCTAAGATTTAGTCAATATATGGTAAATTTATCATTGGATCTCTTTACGATATCGTATTATGATCGTTTGATCAAAAGTCAAAGAGTCTATTGTTAGATTTGATCAAAATCACAAGATCTGGTCAATATGTGATAAATTCACCATTGGATCTTGTTACAATCTCGTAATATGACTGTTTGACTAAAAGTCAACGAGTCTACTGTTAGATTTGATTAAAACCACAAGATCCGGTCAATATGTAATAAATCCACCGTTGGATCTCGTTACGATCTCGTATTATGATCGTTTGACCAAAAGTCAACAAGTCCAACGTTAGATTTGACCAAAACTCCAAGATCTGGTCACATGTAATAAATCTACCGTTGGATCTCGTTATGATTTCGTATTGTAATCGTTTGACTAAAGTCAACGAGCCTACCTTTAGATTTGTCCAAAACCACAAGATCTGGTCAATATGTAATAAATTCACCGTTGAATTTTGTTACGATCTCATATTATAATCGATTGACCAAAATTCAAACGGTCCACTGTAAAAGAAATTTCGATCCCGAGGTTAAGATCCAAACCCTACATTTGAGGGAGTTATAGCTTGAACCACGAGGGAAACTCTAATTTTGGGATGCGATCTAAATCCGGTAAAGCTGATGGTTATAAGACATTGTATATAAATATTTCAGGTGTCGGAATCCGGAATCGTTCTTTGGGTTCGTGGTTGTAACCCGCACGACTATCGAATTAGTAGTTGCAATCCGAGGGTACCGAAAGTTATGTGAGGGGTTATACCCACATAGTTTAACTATTTCTAAGTACACAAGAAATTGGGTACATGTCGTAACGCGTAATCCCAAATTGCAACCTTAAATCTTACTTGAGTAAGAACCATAACTCTTATCCTAAGTGTATCACCTTTAGGTAAGGACCGTAACTCTTATCCTAAGTATATCACCTTTAGGCAAGAGCCGTAGCTCTTATCATAAGTGCCATCCAGCCTTATTCCTCTCGTAAACTTTAAAAATAAAAAAGAAAGGGAAAGAATCCCGGAGATACCTTAAAGTCTTTTGTAAGAAAATTAAAGTCGGAGATGTTTTCGGTAGGGCTCTCGCTTTAGAATTTTCGGATCCCCATAATGAGAATAGATCTACTATTTATAGATTTATGGTACCGGTTATAGGAAGTTATAATTCTACGGTATCCGCAATAGTTTCACGAAATCAAGGGTTGTGAGGGCTGCGTGGGTCTTAGCTTTCATGTGGATTGAAAAAAAATCATTCTTCAAATATCTGGCATACGCAAGTAATTATTCGGTATGCTAAGCGGTATGCGGTGGCTGCCTAGGTATGCTACTACCTAGGCGTAAAAAAATTGAAGAGTCAAAGAGGGAAAGAGGATGACATGCTTTGGTTTCTATTTATCTTTTTTTTTTTTTTTTGTGTACATTTTATATTTTATTTCAGTTGAGCTTATTGAATTAATATTTTTTGTTAAAAAATTATAACAACTGGCCAATAAAATACCCTTTTTTTTTTTACTTTTCCCCCCCAAAAGCAGCATAGCACATACCTACTGTGTTCTACCTTTGAATAAAAATTCACATTTCCTATTCTTGATGAATCAGGTATGATAAAATTGGGTTGATATTTCTTAGTTGTATTTATGATAAAAAATGTTCCTTAGTTGTATTTACTGATAAGTACAGAATAAGCTTCAGTATACTCATTGTTACTAGTTTCCTCTGTTAAGAGCGATAACCCGCTCTATTAAGGTCCCTGGAGAATATTGTAGCATACCTTAAGAATTGGTTGCAGTTTATAATAGATGTTTAATATAGATTAGGAAAGTTATTTTTATTAAGAGTTAATGATGCGGGAAATTACTAAATACAATATTAGGGTTGAGATTAGGATTAAAATTAATTCAAACAATTAATAAATAACAATTTCTCATAATAAATTATCACGAAAAATTCTAGAAATCCAATTAGATGCTTTAATTCTGGCCCAAAATAACATTACTTTTGTGTATGTTCCCTATCGCGGATCTAGAAGATTATGGTTCTTATGAATGGTTAGATCTCCGATAGTTTTAGGGTGTCGAATGAACTCGCAAGCGGATTCTCTCGATGCCAAACGAAAATAAAAGGCTAATAAAGTTAATGATGAACAAAATGTTGATTTTGAGTTTTTATGAGATCAATAGGATAGATCTATTTAATGGATAAATAAATAATTAGGTTTACACTACTTACGCAAACCGTAGATCTAAAGAAGATGGAGATGGAAGGAGACTTGGCCTCGCACCAAACCCCACCCCAAGCGGGAATCGAAGAATCGCTCTCCGTTTGAGAGAATCACACCCTCACGAAAGTTTAGAACTCTCAATTTTGCGTAAGCAATTTTCATTAACCAAAAAGTTCTAATAAAGTTGTTTACAAGTCTTTAAATAGGCTAACCAATGCATAAAATTAGAAATCCTAGTGTAACTTTAATTCCTAGTTCAAATAAAAGAAATATCCTAATTCTTCTAAAATAATAAAATAAAGTTCTAAAACAATAAGGAAACGAATCCTATTTCTAATAAAAGAAACAAATTAATATTTTCTAAAATAAAATAATAAAAGAGACTAATCCTAATTCAATTAGGAGTCTTGAAATTCGTCACTTTCTACACAACTTCCAAAAACTAACCATAACTTCTTCAATATTTGTTGGAATTGCACGTTTTTTGACTCGTTGGAAAGCTACTTCGATAAGCTTTCAAATATGACCAATTTCGCATCAATCCGACTTTGTTTGACACTTTAAAATAGGCCAAACATAAAAGTGAGGAGATTAAAAGTTGAAGACCCTAATAAATTTTAACATGCAGATCTAAAGTTCGCATCAATCTCCTCTATTTTGAAAAAGTTCGACCTCAAACTTTGGTTGGCATGGATATTCACGGTTGTGAAGCTGCTTGAATCGGACATCCCCAATAACTCTCCTCGGGTTAGAAGGATGCATTCCCGATGAATACTGGTTGTGATAGAGCTCCAAGAGATCCGGGTCAATTTGCTGAAATTCTTCTGTAATCCACGTATTCTCTAAATCACTCTTGTTCTTCCACTTGACCAAATACTTCTGAAGTCCCCCTTGGTTGGTGGACACAATCTGATCGTCCAGCTCATCTTCGATGATTTCACGAGTTTTCCAGGTATGTGGGGTAGCAATGTGGGTAGAGGAATTATTGGTTCATCAAATGTAGAAGGCTTAAAGGGGTTGGCAGGGATGGTTGAAGGGCTATAAAATGGAACAAGATCTTTCACGTTGAAAGTCGTGCTAATCCCCAAATCCGGCGAAAGATCTAAGATGTAAGCATTAGAACCGACACACTTCAAGATCTGATAGGGTTCAACACCACGAGTTTGTAACTTCTTGTAAGAATCGCTCGAGTCTATTTCAAACCATCACAAATCACTCTCTTGAAATTCTTTGAACCGTTTATGAGAATTTGCAGAAAACTTGTATTTTTCATTGTTCGCATTAGTTTTTTTCTTAATCTCAGCATGTAACTCATGAATGCAATATGCAAAAGTGGATCCAGACTGTGATGACCTTTGATGAATGGACATTGGGAGAAAATCTATGTGTGTTCTAGTATTTGGCTTGCCCTTCCACTGGATGAGATATGCCTGATGTTTCTCAGATTGCATTCTCCTTGCAGTCCAAGTGTTGTCAATTTTCGGTTTACTTTTCCACTTACGAAGATACTCATGATATACTTGATGTGTCTTTACCTTGGTAACAAAATATGGATCTCCCAAAACTTTTCCATCTAACCTCTTCACATATTGTTCAGGCGGGTATATGGAAATCAATGAGTAGATAGGATTGGGCTCAGGTGGATGAGCATCAAGGAATGGGTCTAAAGGTTTTGTTGCTGGGCCAAAAAAATGTGTACGTGCATCTACACTCGACTTGATTAACTCGTGTGTATTCGCTTCAACCAAAACCAAAGACTTTGGGGTACTCGATTCAATGGATCCTAATGGTTCTTGTGTACCCAGTTCGTTGGGCTCACATGTACTCGATTCAAGGGGCACCAACAAGTCGTGTGTACCAAACTCTATGGATACCAATGACTCATAGGCAAGTGACTCGATCAGTTCATGTGTGGGTGACTCAACATCACTACTCACAAGGGAAATAGAAGTCTCTTTAACACAAACTAGACTTTCTTCAGCTTCTTCTATCTCCTCTTCACTCAGCACGGTACTAGGGTCGTACACTTTTTCCACTTCTCTATTCTCCGGCTCCTTAGGACTCACTTTTTTAGTCAATAAATTCGGAGTGGGAAATTTTGTGGGGCCTTGGTATGCAAAGTGCCCGAACCCTTGACACTTAAGGCAATCATGACACCTATCTGTCTTGGTTTTCAAATTTCGTAGAAGGTGACGGTGTGTTAAAGGGACATACTTTTCGATAAGTTTTACCATCATGTCCTCTCATGTAGAGATGTGTTTATTCCGAAGATATTCAGTACGACGTCCTATGCGAGTCCAAAAATTTTTGGCATTACCCTCCAACTTTGTTTTTGCTAGCCTAATTTTGTACTCATTTGGTACGCCATACCAATCAAAATATTCCTCTACACCAGACAACCACTCTATGAAGGTTTTGGGGTTTAACCACCCCTCAAAGTTGGAACCTCATTCCGAATAGATTTGAGAAACTTGTCGGCAGGGTCGTACTCGGGTTCACGATGATGAGGGTATCCCATAACTCTAGTCTCATCACGATTTTTTGGACTTTGCTAAGAATTTGGAGTGTAGCGGTTTCCTTGTTTGGCTAGTATCTTTTATGATGGGTAAGGAATTCACGGTGACGTGTAAGTGACCCATCCATGATGCTTGACACAAACACAACTCAGACACAATACTAAAAAAGATACACTATGAACCAATAATGGATGAGGACTTTTGTCAAACACTAGACGTGCACACTAATGAACACTAATGAAAAAACATACAATAAGATTGAAATGATATACAATTATGAAACTAAGTGATGCAAGACAAAAGTTAGACAAAAAAAATATAGATGAAAGTTAAAAAAAAAATAAAATTAAATAATAAAAAAAAACCTCAGACAAAAGCTAGATGAAAAATTTCAGACAAAAGCTAGACAAAAATTTTCTGACAAAAGTTAGATGAAAAATTTCAGACAAGAACCAGACGAAAAAAATCAGACAAAATCTAGACACAAGCTAGACAAACCCTAGACAAATCTGAATTAATGACAAAATAAACCCTAAATCCTATATGAACACTAAAACCCTAAAACTAAACTGACTCTCGGATACCAATTTGATGCGGGAACTTATGAAATGCAATGCTAGGGCTGAGATTAGGATTAAAATTAATTCAAAATTTTAAACAATTAATAAATAACAATTTCTCATAACAAATTATCACGAAAATTTTTAGAAATCCAATTAAATGCTTTAATTCTGACTCAAAATGGCGTTACTTTCGTGTACGTTCCCTATCGCGGATTTAGAAGAGTAGGGTTCTTATAGGGATGCAAACCCTAAACCGAATCGAAAACTGGCCCTCCCGAACCGGACCGAACTGCACCGATAACCGACCCAAACCAAACCGAACCTAAGTAAAATCGGTTCGGTTTTCGGTTTGGATAGTTGGAAACCGAAAACCGAATGGGTAGGTTGAGTAAACCGACCTTTGACGGGCCGAAACTGGCTCGAACCGACCCGAACCGGCTGCATAAACTGACCTTGAACCAAAACGAAACTCCCACCGCCTCTTTTTTTTCCCTTTCACTTGTTTTTTTGGCTTTGTTTTTGTTCCCTCTCTCTCTCTCTTAGTCTCTTAAAAATTCAAACTTTTAAGATACGGCCTGCCCAACACATAGTGATACGTCACACTTTGACAGCAGTCTCTTCAAACTTTGTTTTTGCTTTTTTTTTTTCCTCACTCTCTCCTCAGTGGCTCAGTTTCTTTAAGCATTTTAAGTTTTAAGCCATAGCAACTTATCAGTATGCGTACACATGAGACATGAGACATGACACATTTAAAATTTTTTTAAGGCATAACAAGAGTCCAAGCATTTTAGGCACATGACACGTCACACATTAGTACACGTACACGGTACACCACAACTTTTTTTCCTTTTTTTTTATTTGATAGCACAACTGCAACTCTGCAAGTCTCTCCTCTCCAATGGCGTCCACTTCCCTCGTCTTCAAACTCTCTCTCTCTCTAAAACACCCCCTCTCTCTCTCTAAAAATATCTGACCCAAATACCCTCGTTTGAGTGATGTCCTGAGCTTAGATCTACTCGCCGGAAAATGCGCAATAGATCCGAGACTTGCAGGTAAGAACTCAAACCGAACCGAGACACCGAATCAAGGATCATCGGGCTGAGCCCGATCTGAACCAAACCGAATACCGAAAAAATGGCTTTCGGTTCGGTTTTGGTTTCATTTTCTTGCAAATCGGTACACTGAACCTAACCGAACTATGAATCGGTTCGGTTTGTAGTGTACCGAACCGAAAATCGGAAATTTCGGTTTCGGTTTGGTTCGGTACACCGAACCTGCATCCCTAGGTTCTTGTGAACGGCTAGATGTCCGATAGTTTTAGGGTGCCGAACGAACTCGCAAGCGGGTTCTCTCGATGCCAAATGAAAATAAAAGGCTAATAAAGTTAATGATGAGCAAAATGCTGATTTTGGGTTTTTATGAGATCAATAGGCTAGATCTGAGATTTAATTGATAAATAAATAATTAGGTTTACATTATTTACGCAAATCGTAGATCTAAAGAAGATAGAGATGGAAGAAGAGTTGGCCTCGCACCAAACCTCAAGCGGGAATCGAAGAATCGCTCTCCTTTTGAGAGAAGCATACCCTCACGAAAGTTTAGAACTCTCAATTTTACATAAACAATTTTCATTAACCAAAAAGTTCTAATAAAGTTATTTACAAGCCTTTAAATAGGCTAACCAATGCATAAAATTAGAAATCCTAGTGTAACTCTAATTCCTGGTTCAAATAAAAGAAATATCCTAATTCTTCTAAAACAATAAAATAAAGTTCTAAAACAATAAGGAAACTAATCCTATTTCTAATAAAAGAAACAAATCCTATTTTTTTTTTTTTTTTATCAGTAAAAAGGATTATATAAAAAAACCAGCAAGGCGCTGAAGCCGTATACAATCACAATAATCAAAAAAAGAAAAACAACAGGCGCACATAGACAGCAAGGGCTGCAAGAGACTCCCAAAGAGTCCCGAAGAGTCCTCTCGTGGAGCCGTCCTTAACCAGGGTCCCACCGGAAGCAGGAACTATTAGCCCCGTTCCCTCCACTCGTACCCCACAGCGTGACAAGATCTGAAACCGCCTTGAGAACCACGCAAACAGGTTTGGACTTGTCTTCAAAAATTCTATAATTCCTCTCACACCATAGGCACCACATCGCCGCAAACAGTGTGGCCCTCCACGCAACCCTATCCCCTTGTTTTACCGTTGCCTCCCAGTTGATCAAGAGCGAGTGAGGAGACTGAGGCATCGTCCATGCCAAGCCAAAAGCTTTAAGAATGCCTCCCCACACCTCATGAGCAACGCGGCAATGAAGAAGCAGATGAGCCGTCGACTCCTCCTCCTCGGAGCACATAACGCAGACCGTGGAGACGTCCTTCCCCCTACGACATAACTGATCCCTGGTAAGAATTTTCTCCTTGCAGACCGTCCAAACAAAAAACCTTATCTTTAGCGGGATAGATTCCTTCCACAGCCATCTCCCATCGAACCTGATGAGCGGTCGACGCGAATACCATCGGTACAGATCTTTGACGGTGAACTCCCCCTTTCGATTGAAGTTCCATAATCGAAGATCGGTCCTTATACTGTTCCTCTGCACCGAAAGAAGCACATTCAGCAAGTTCACATAGCCACCCACCTCACTGTCCCTGAGACGCCGTCTGACAACAACCTCCCAAACAATCCTATCGTTGGTGAGGGAAGCGAACTGATCAATCGTTTCGCTGGGGGAGAGAGGCGAGATTTATGGAACAAATCATTGAGCGGTACATCACGGGTAACTTTTAGACATCTGGGCCTACGCTGCCGCCACAGCGAGGCCAGCCTAACTCAAATACCAGTTTGTCACAAAGCATAACCTAACATTGGTTATCATGCTCGTGCTACGTCTCGCTGCCGCGCACAGTGAGACCTCATATCCAACCATCACTCTGATACCACCCGCCTAGAGGACGGGAACTCCCGCGTCGTGGTTGCCTTCACTCGAGGCGAACCCACTGAATGCATCGTGTCTACTTGCGACACACATGCCAGCACCTCGGTGCCACTTGGCTTGTCCAGCTTCACCCTGTGCAGTGCACTAGTTCCTCGCTTAAGACAAAGGCATGCCTCTCTTCATGCCATCCAAGCCAACCAATGGGTGTGGTCCATGCGACCAACACACAAGGAGTAGCATGCAGCTCTTCATGCTCTCCAAACCAAGCATCGTGTGAGGCCAGCACGACCAGCACACTTCTGCTCCATGCCCTCAGCTAGTGTGCGCTACTGCGTCCCACATAGCCCTTGAGAGCCCCAGTGAGGTCACCGACCCATGTGCACCGCGACGCCGGCACGGGGCCACATGGTAGCCTCACCCCAGGTGACACATGGCATCGCCGCAACGCCGCATTGTTGCAGCGATGTTCTAGGCCCACCCCTAACCTAGAAAGCACAAGCGCTCGTCCCGCAATGCAAGGCCCCATGTGTGGGAGAATAGCTCCATAGCTTCCTTCCCCCTATATATGGTCCAAAGACCAACTTAGGCAAAGTAGCAGAAAACCCTCAAACCTATTGGTTTGTCATACCCCCATGGCACACGATCTCCTGCCCGTGGCACACACCTGCAAAGGTGGTGTCTTGCCATTAAACATGGCACACGATCCTCTGACCGTGGCACCCAGTGCCATACTCCAAGCCCACATGGCTTGCGAGGTCACGCATCAGCGTCTCTTCAGGACTGCGGTCGCTGCTCAGATCGCGACTACGTCACGAGGCCCTCATGGCCTCATGTCCAACATAGCACTGCATCGCGACCATGTCGCGTCCGTGTCGCGACCATGTCGCAAGGCCCTCATGGCCTCATGTCGCGTGCCCTCATGGCACCACATGGCGTACCCTCATGGCACCGCATCACGTTTCCGTCGTGACTATGTCTCGTGCCTACTCGACACCATATTGGGTCCGTCATTGCACCCAGATGCCGCGTGCCCTCTTGGCACCGCATCGCTTGCCATACAAGCTAGATGTCGCGTGTCCTCTTGAAACCACATCGCGTGCCACCATGGCACCGCCTCATGTGCCTTAGCAGTTAGACGTCGCGTGCCCCAACACGGAGCACCACACTATGTGCCTAATGGCACCAAGATGTCGTGTGCCCTCTTGGCACCACGTCGCGTGCTCATTCGCGGAGCACCGCATTACGTGCCTTATGGCACCAAGACGTCGCGTGCCCTCTTGACACCACGTCGCGTGCTCATTCACGGAGCACCGCATTACGTGCCTTATGGCACCAAGACGTCGCGTGCCCTCTTGACACCACGTCGCGTGCCCCCATGGCACCGCATTCTAAGCCCTTCACGCGTCTAGTCACCATACTAGATCGCAGCTTAGTTCGGGTCACCGTCGCATCATGCATCAGGGACTCATGCACGCATCGCAGGGCCACGTGCCTCTGCGCCCACGTGTGCTACACGGCTAGCTTACAAGGTCCGCTTGCCTTCTTGCTAGCTAAGTGCCCAGTTCCAAGGTCGTCATGCCTTCATGCTGGCGCATAGATTAATGAGGCCGTCACAAGGCTCTTATCCAACCACGGATCTTCCCAAAACCGAATGTGAGACCCGCATCCCCAGCTGAACCTAACCCCATTAGCCATACCCTCCAAAGTACGAGAGATGTCTCTCCACCACGGCGAGGAAGACCTCTGGGTCGACAAACGAATCCCCCATCCTCCCGACGACACACCATATTTATCGTGCAGGACCAGCCACCACAAACTGCCCCTCTCCTCCTCCCTTCCCGCTCTCCAAATCCACTTCCCGAGCAAGGCCAAGTTGAATCGCTTGATACTCCGAATACCCAGCCCCCCATAAGCAAATGGCAGCTGGCAAGTATCCCAATTTACAAGGTGGTATCGCCTATTGTGACCCGCCCCTTCCCACAAAAAGGATCGTTGAATACGTTCCAATCGATCAGTAATAGAAGCGGGACACCTGAACATCGATAGGAAAAAAATGGGGATCGCCAGCATCGCTTTGATCAAAACCAGCTCGCCTCGGTACTCAAAGAATCGCTTTTTCCAAGACGATCTCAAATAAATTTTTGCACGACTGGCAGCCAATCACGGATCGTGAGCCTTCTGACACCAAGAGGCAAACCCAGAACCCAGGTATCTAATAGGCAGACCTTCGATGCGGCACCCAACGGACCCAGCCATGGAAACCAGCAGATCCTCGTCCACCCTAATTCCCGATACCGACGACTTAAGGAGGTTAACCCGCTGACCCGACACTGCTTCATAGACGGAGAGAACATCAGCCATAGCACTAATTTCTGATATCTCAGCCTTCCCAAATAATATTGTATCATCCGCGTACTGAAGGTGCGTGATACATCTCCCCTGCAGACCTACTCTGATGCCATTAATCTGACCCAACATCCTAGCACGGTCGATTAACCCGGATAACGCTTCCCCCACGATATTAAAAAGGAAGGGGGATAAAGGATCACCCTGCCTGAGGCCCCTAGAGCTTTTAAAATACCCTACCGCAGTCCCATTAATCAGCACTGAGAACCAAGGGGAAGAATAACACCCGTGCATCCATTTCCTCCAAGTATTCCCAAATCCCAACCTTCCCATCATATAATCTAAGTTATCCCAGTTGACCCGGTCATAAGCCTTCTCCATATCCACCTTCCAGACTACGGCCGGGGTACGAAGCTCATAGGCGGAGTGAATGGTCTCATTTGCCACAGCGACGAGGTCCAGGAGCTGCCTATCGCCGACGAACGCCCCTTGATTACCCGTAATGATGGTGGCCATAACCCACTTTAACCTGTTGGCCAAGACCTTGGCAATGATCTTGTAGACACAGTTAATGAGGCTGATCGGACGGTAGTCGGAGATGTCGTCAGCCCCATGCGACTTGGGAATGAGGGTTAGAAAGGTAGAGTTGAGTGCTCTCCCAATAAAACCCGAGGAATGGAACTCGTGGAAGACCTCCATCAGGTCCGCTTTAATACTCTCCCAGAACACGCGGTAGAACTCCATGGTAAACCCATCCGGCCCGGCGATTTGTTGCGACCGCCAAATCTGATCGCAGCCCACACTTCATCCTCAGTAAAGGGAGCCTCAAGCCCCCTACTAGTGTCGTCCGAGATAGAAGGGAAATGCAGGTGATCCAACACCGGTCGCAATAGACCCTCATCAGAGTATAAGCGGTGGTAAAAGTTGACGATATTCTCCCGCACATCATCGAGACCCGCGTACGCCACCCCATCAACAGTGATAGTCCCTCAAAACTTCGCTTTATTACGGGCATTCGCAATAACGTGGAAAAACTTAGTGTTCGCGTCCCCTTCTTTGAACTAGCGAACTTTTGCTTTCTGTCTCCACATGAGTTCTTCAGCCTTACAGATCTCCCTGAAGTCTGCCTTTACTTGGGTGCTAGCCGCCCTCTCCTCCGCGGAAAGGTCCCTGATTTCCTCCAGATTCTCTAAGGTTTCCATTTTGGCGAGCAACACTTCCTTTTTAGCTTGCACATTGCCAAACTCCTCCCTGTTCCAACTCTTGATTCTTTCCTTAGACCGGCGCAGCTTATTCAAGAACCGATATGCAGCAGTCCCATTCGACACCGGTTCTGCCCACCACCCCCGAACCTTTTCCTGAAACGCCTCGTCCAATAACCACATATTTTCAAACCGAAAAGGGGCCGGACCCCTACCCCTAGACTTGCACGTGAGCACAATCGGCCGATGATCGGAGATAACACGAGCATGGGCTTCCAAACGGGCTCCCGGAAAAAGATCGAGCCACTCATTAGTACAGAGAAATCTGTCAAGCCGACTAAGCGTCGGTACCTCCTGAAGGCT
Organism: Chloranthus sessilifolius; assembly: GCA_021018995.1. Classification (NCBI taxonomy): domain Eukaryota; kingdom Viridiplantae; phylum Streptophyta; class Magnoliopsida; order Chloranthales; family Chloranthaceae; genus Chloranthus; species Chloranthus sessilifolius. The sequence goes on from CM037595.1 coordinate 25,980,389, forward strand.
GGACCACGTGAACCTGGCCCCCAACATCGGTATGTCCACTAAACCCCAGTCCGCGATGAAAGAGTTGAAGTCACTCATAACCCGAACATTGGCCGGACCACCCCTTTTCTCAAAATCCCACCGGATTGCGTTGAAATCACCAGCCAAGCATAGAGGATACTCCCATCTGGCAGCTAATGCATTCAACTCAAACCAGAAATCCCCCTTCTCTCGATCCGACGCTGGTCCGTAGATTCCCGCAAAACTCCACACATTGCCTGAAGCTTTGTCCCGCAACACCACTGAAGCCGAAAAAACTCCCAACTCCTCATCAATTTTGTTAAACAAAACCGACGACCAGGCCACCAAAATGCCACCTGAGGCACTGATCGAGTCGACGCCGATCCAGTCCCAGTTGCCCCTTCCCAAAATAGAAGCCACTTTCCTACCGTCGCAGCTGCCCCACTTCGTCTCTTGAAGAGTAATCACCACAGGTTTGAAAGACTTGTCCGCCTGCTGAACTCCAGCCCGTTTCCCCTGATCACTAGTGCCTCTAACATTCCAAGATAGCATCTTCATAAACGATCCTTGAATATCCCGCCCCTAGACAGCCAGCCGTCAAGAGCCCCCCTCTCGCCTCCCATCTGACATTCCCCACTGTAGCCTTGCGAGCTCCCGACCTCCACCTCGCTTCCTCCGCTTACTCGACTGATGACAGGCGATGACTGAGCCGAACACTTTCCGTAGCTCCGCCTGTGATCCCTTAAATGTCATTCCGAGGTTTCGGCCTACCTCGATGAGCCTGTCAATTTCCGCCACCATGTTCGGCTCGGTTCCCCCTTGTAGCATCAATTCAGTCCCAGCATCACCCACACAACCCTCCACCCGATCATATAAGTCCTCTTCCTCGGGTATAGGCTGTTTCTGCAACAAGCCGTCCGAGCTGCAGAAGGGGTTTCTCCCCTGACTTAAAGATCTCAAAGCATAGCTACAATCTCCAGCATCGAAAGGGGAAGGAGACCGGTAACTCGGAAAAAAACCCCTCGGGTCTGGGCCATTAGAAGCCAACAGCCCAGTGGAAGTACACTGGGCCAGAAGAGGAGGAGAATCAAACCGTTGGACCCCCACCGGGTCTTCGCAGCAGCGCATACCCCACTTGACCCGCCCGTCCATCCCAGTTAGAGTTCCAGACCCGACAGCACTAACTAATAGGGTGCCACGTGTCCCTTCCCCTTTATCCTTTATAAAGCCCCACCAGGCCCCAAAATTGTCAATACGAAAAGGAGCTGGCGCAGACCTTCCAGCATCTTCCGAAGCCAGGCCACGTGTCGACTTCCCAATTCGTCTCGCATCCCGAGGTAGCAGCCTTCCCCTTCTTCTTCTTATGTAAAACCTAAGGGGCTTTCGACGTTGCAGAGCAGCAGTCGACGCAGAGGAGCCGACCACCTCGATCTCCATAGGATCCCAGGTACATCTCCCAACCTCGTCTGACACAACCTCCTGTCCTCTGAACTCACCTACTTCCTGTCTGTGCAGTTGTACGATGATCGGATCGACGTGTAAACTGATCAAGGCCGTCGATCTATAGGAAGGAGCAGAGGAACCCATTGGAAGCTCATCGGACATCACGACCCCGACCCCATTGTCCAAATCTGCCGCCGGTCCCGGATGAGCGATACGGATGATGAAGCCGTCCAAGTCGTTGTGAGAGTCCGAGGTCGAGCACCTCTCCACGCTTCCCGCCGATATCCCATCCTAACAAGCGTCCATAAGAAGATTCAACAACTACCGAATTTGAACTACCATTATTGGAGGCTCTACGCAGAATCGAGAGGGCGTAACTCGCCGCTTCTTCGACCATCTTTGGAAGATCGCCTCTCACTTCGAGCTCAGAGTCAGGATTGCCGTCAACAACGATGTCGATGGTCCGAGGTATCCACTCGATCCGCTCGACAGCCACGAGAATCCGAATATGAGACGAAATCCAGAGATCTGCCGATCGCCTATCAACCCGGACGAAGCGGCCACATTGGTTCCCAATCCTTCGGAACATCTCCGGGGACCAGACGTGGATCGGGAGGCCGAAAACATGTAGCCAAATACCGTCCTCCTCGTGAAGCTGAGATTCTCCCATACTAGGTTCCCATCGCCGAACAGCCACCGAACAACCGTCAATGAGACACAGTTTATCGCTGCAACAAGCCGATGCAAGGTCCTCCGACCCAAAACGCAGAAGGAACGAAGAGGAGGAAAGGGTAGAAACAATAGGTCTATCCGGTAGTAACCAATGGTAATTAACCCATCTGTTAATAGAAAAAAGAGATAGAAGATCACTTTGTGCTTCTAAAACCACCCAGTAATGTCGTAAATTAGCAGCAAGCGATCGAAAGTGAGTACTGTCGACTTCGGGAGGCCCCGAACCGGTCAGGTCGACATGAGACACCGGGGCCCTCGGAGGCGACGGAGGCACGACCTGAATCCCACTGCCAAAACACAATTCACCGGGCCGGTGATCCAAAAATAATGCTGCAGTGTTAACCGATCTGTTGTTCTTAGGCGCAATAGACCACCCCCGATGAACATCGCGAACCTGAGACTCATCCAAATAAATTTGCCTCTTACCAAACGCCGCAAATCGGTCGGTAGATCGCCGTGATTCTAGACGATTTTGCCTCGAGCCCGTGTGTTAAGACAAGCATGCTTGGCACACTAAACGCCGGAAATTTACGTTACAAAGACATGCCGCAGTTACCCCCTACCAGAGCACAAGAGGCCGACTCATTCAAGTTACCTAGGGCTGTTTCTATTCACAAATCCAATTTTCTAAAATAAGATAATAAAAGTGACTAATCCTAATTCAATTAGGAGTTTTGAAATTCGTCACTTTCTGCGCAACTTCCGAAAACTGACCATAACTTCTTCAATACTTGTCAGAATTGCACGTTTTTTGGCTCGTTGGAAAGCTACTTCGATAAGCTTTCAAATATGACCAATTTCGCATCAATCCGACTTTGTTTGACACTTCAAAATAGGCCAAACATAAAAGTGAGGAGATTAAAAGTTGTAGACCCTAATAAATTTTGGATTTTCTTCTTTTTGATCAAACAGGTCTTTAACGGGCCTTTTTTTTAAAATCCATTCGCGAGTCTACTTTCTCCTTTGAAATCTCCTCTTTATCCAACCATGATTTAAACAGGCAGATCTAAAGTTCGCATCAGTTAAGATAGTAGTAAGATTATTTTATTTTATTTTTCATTTATAACTTATGAAAAGTTAATTTTTTTTTTTCCCGATGTAATACCATAATTATTTCAAGGAATAACGAACAACAACAGATCAAAGGCAACTAAGCGAGCTGCTTATGTTGAAGAGAAAGAAAAGAAAAAAAGAAAGAAAAAAGTGAAAAACAATAACAAAAAGGGTTTTTTGCAAATGTCCCCCTATGTTATGCTGAAATTGCATAAACCCCCCTGAGTTATACCTATTTACACTGCACCCCCTACTTTATGTTTCCTTTATAAATACCCCCCTGCCGTTAAATGATAGTTAACTAGGCGTTATTTCTTCAATTAAATGACGTGTTTGCCCTTAACATTATATACAAAATGATCATTGTATTTTTTCCAACTTTGACTACATTTTAAACGGTGGATAAGCATCGAGTCTTGCCCAATTTTTTTGGGTGGAACGTGATTGATCGCCTATAAGTTGCCGTGTTACCCGATTTTCGATTTGGGTGTCGATGACGCTCACTTGACTTGTGGGTAGCGCTAAAATGCTTACCCCCGTTGGTACCATCCCGACCCTACCATCGTTACGAACCAACTGAGCATCATGGACATCAAAATTGAAAATCGGGTAACACGGCAACTTATAGGAGATCAATCATGTTCCACCCAAAAAATTTGGGTAGGATCCGATGCTTATCCACCGTTTAAAATGCGGTCAAAGTTAGAAAAAATACAATGGCCATTTTGTATATAATATTAAGTAAGGGCAAATGCGTCATTTAATTGAAGAAATGACGCCTAGTTAACTGTCATTTAATGGCAGGGGGGTATTTGTAAAGGAAACATAAAAGTAGGGAGTGCAGTGTAAATAGGCATAATTTAGGGGGTTTTATACAATTTTAGCGTAACATAGGGGGGTATTTGCAAAAAACCTAACAAAAAAGCACATACAAAACAAGAGAAGGGGATCAAAAGTAGGAAACTTTGGCACATTTCCTTAATATTTCCTTCACCGATGTAGCTGAGCAGCATGGGGAAATGAGGCACCAACCAAGGTGCTCTTCAAGCATGAATGCTGTGGTTCTTGCAAGCTGTCTGATCGAATACTCCGATTTTTAAAAAAAGTCGCATTTTAATCCCGATTTTTTTTCCATCTACGATTCAATCCTGATTAAGTTGCGACTTTTTGAAGAATTCGCGAATTAAAAAAAATCGTGAATTTCACAAATAAAATATGAATTATTTATTTATTTTAAAATTTTTACTTTTAGTTTCCCAAATTTTTACCGTTTTGCCAAATTTTTCGTGAGACGATTTCTTCTCGGACCATGACTTGGTCACTATGCTTGCACATGCCAATTTTTTCCAACGATTCTCTTGTTCCTATCTTTCTAGACACCCCACCCCCAAACAACCACCACCGGTGCACACACAAAGAAAAAGCTATTGGAAGTGCCTTCCACATATTTCTATGTTGGAATCTTGCCAATCAGCCAACACATTTGCACAAGAAAGATCCAAACAGTCACAAACCCCAAAACTGGCAAGAAATGTCAACCCGATTTTGTATGCAAATTGACATCAAAATATGATTTGCAAGACCAACTTGTCTGATTCTTCACAAAATATACAGGTCTTTGCCACCACCACCAATTTCATAGTTGGACACGAGTGATAACCCTTCCCCAAGCCCTCTCCCTTGTAAAGAACTTGATTAATAGCAGGGCTACTGTCTACCACTTTCCACATCGTGGTCCAATGGAAATCGATCAACAATCTTTTTTGCAAGGAGGAAAATGATTTAATCGTGAATCTTCCTGATCTCCACTCCCCCGCGCGTCTTATATTACTCCTCAATGTAAATATCCCATGGGGACTCCCTTCGATCTCTCTCCCAAACCTCCTCTAATTTATGGCTAAGTTAAACGTCTTAGGAAACCAATTTTCAAAGGGCTCATCCCCACACAACTTATTACCTTGACTCATTTTAAACCTGATACTGTCTTCGATTTATGCATTGCCTGTTACACATTGATCACATTCAATATCCAACGAGACCATATATTTTGCACAAAAGCAAAACATGCTTGATGCGTACCGTTTGAGATTTTTTACACTTGTTGCTAACAGGTGATGTTTTACACTTATCGCTAATAGGTGATGTTTCATAAAAATTGGAGTCTAGAATATATTCAGATAGGGAAAAAATATCAATATGTTGGTAGTGTCTACTCTACATCATTTTATGCTCACTGTTCTATGCATTTGGTGTGTGAAAAAAAAGAAATTTCCTGTTTCACAGGAACCATATGATCCCTATCTCTATTGAGTATTGTTTATTCCTTGAACTAACATGCCCTTTTCTGTTATTGCTCACTGTTGCTTTTGCAGTATGCGAACATGCTTATTCACTGGCACAGAACTTGGATCCTAACAGTGAGGGCAGGGGTGTGTTACAGTTCAAAACCGGTTTAATGTCAGTCATCAGGGTAAATATTTTTTTTTGTGGTAGGCAGAACTACTGTTCCCTTTGGAACACATAATTTACTCTATATGCTTCATATGGGGTGTATGCTACTGGAGATTTTATGTTGCAACAACAGTTTCTTCATGGATTATTTATTTAGACCTTAATCTCTTTTTTAGAAAGGGCCATGGGCTAGGTCTGGGCCAGATGTTTAGGTCTGGCAGGTCGGGTTTGGGCCGAAGATCCGGGCTGATTAATAAATTGGTTAGGCCTATGCCTATGTAAAATTGAAACCATATCTCATTTGACCGTACCGGGGCCTGCTTATTGAATAATAACTTGGCTGGGTTGCTTTTTTAAATGGGCCAGTTTTTGACTTGGATTGTTAGGCTTTAATAATGATCAGGCATGTTCAGGGCATTGTTGAATCCTCCCCTGCCTAGAACATTTGCACATGGTGAAATTTTGAATAGTGTTATTTACATGGTAGTCAAGGCTACACTATAGCTTCGCTATGGCGAATGGTAATGAGAAACGCTATATATAACCAAATAGTCATAATGGCTAAATAGCGATGCCATAGCGGAAGAGCATTATGACCATGGATTAAAATGCCTGAAAACTGGTATGTATCGTCCGGTCAAAAAACCGGTACGTACCGGACGATACGTACTGGAACAGCAATGTACCGAACAATACATTCAATATATCGTCCGGTATCAGCAATACAAATAAACGATACAGTACATTTAATGTACCATATCGTTCACGTCCGATACCGATACGTATCGTTCGATATGTATCGGTATCGGATGATATTTTGATCCATGATTATGACATTGCTATGCACGCTATTTTATTTTTTGGATAATAACGTATAATACTTATAAGTTATGACATTTTTTATAATATATAAGTTACAAAAGTTAACTTATAAGTCACAAACCTTAACTTATAAGTTTCAAAATCCTCGACTCTCTCTCTTTTTTTCTCGTCACAACAACTACCAACACCAGCGTCTCCAAAACCTCAACGTCGACGACACTACCATATGTGTACTTAATATTTCATATTTTTTAATATTTTATATTTGTTGACATTTCATATTTATTTATTTATATTTACCATGTTGCAAATTTGTTGATATTCCATATTTGATTTGTATTTATTGATATTTGTTTATTCCTAGTACATAAAATCCTCAATATTATAATCAAAGTATGATGCTTTAGTAGTTGAATTTTTTTCTTCCTATATTTTTTCTTGTATAAAAAATATATAAAAAAAAGAATACTACTAATTAATAAATAAAATAATTTTAAAAAAATTATAATAATAAATAGCTTCGCCATGGCTACGCTATGGCTATGCCGTAGCCATAGCGTAGCGAGCCTCTTCGCCATGACCTCTCCACACCGCCTTAAGGCGTACCCATAGTGTAGCGAGCCTCTTTGCTATGACCTCGCCACACCGCCTTAACTACCCTTGTTATTTATTACATACATGGTTGTGAATTTTTTGGATGCTTCTATATTTTTTAATGATTTTGAAAGTTTTATTTCTTAATGGTGCTCTTGAGCAAATTTTCAGCAAAAGCTTGCAAGGAGGGACGGTGGGAGCATAGACCGGAGCCAGGACATTACCCGATTACAGGAATTTTACAAATTTTATAGGGAGAAGAATAACGTTGACGAGCTATGTGAGGATGAAATGAAGTTGAGGGAGTCGGGTGCTTTCAGTGGTAACCTTGGAGAGTATGTGTCCGTACTAGATAATTTGTACTGTCTTCTATTTGCCTTCATTTCTATTTACATTTTAATCTATGCTGATCTTCTGTGAATAAGTCGAAGGGCCTTGTGAAAATCTCCTAACATGTTTTTATTGTGTAAATTCATTTGCATTACCAATCATCAAAGATCATTCATTTGCTTGATTACTTTACATCTCGTAAAATTTCTTGTAGAACCTTTCAAGGTATGCTCCAATAGTAGGTCCTTAACGCTTGATGTTGAAACTGGACCTGCTGTAAACACGACTGAATTTACTTGACTTCTTTGAAATTATGCCGCTATAATTTGTTTGAGACAATTTAGAGGATGATTCTTCTGTACATCTTGTTATAATTTGTTAACACAGTATTTAAAGTCAATTACTTGCTCATTGTTGGGGACCTGTTAATTTAAATTTCTAATAGGATTTTTAGGGTGATCAATCTCTTTCTTCCCACTTATTATAGTGGCCGAAAGGCTTTCTCTCTGTCTCTGTCTCTCTTTTGCTTCCTCTTCTTGTATGGTACCACTAGGATTTAAGTTAGCAAGGGATGTTGTAATGGTCCAATTTCTCGACTTCTTGTGGATGACAAAGTTCTCTGAGGAGTATTAGGAGTTATGAATTAGGTTTTGCTCATCTTTGGCTATTATATTTATTATTTAAAAGCTTGGTCAATGGAGAATGATGTCATAACTCATAAATATTAAACTCAAATTCTGAAAGATGTGACATTTTAGTTGTACTTAATTTCAGGGGTGCTAATGTAATTATCCTCTTGTTTTTCATTATATTAAATACTGCTTGAGCAACTACATGCACAAATACAGATTTGCTTGTTGGACTTTTTCTCTTCAATTGTATTTAGTATCAGTCAAACAAATTTTTTATATTCGATTTTAAAATTCTTTATTGTTAGAACTTATGTGGAAATTCTTATTCTTCACTATTTCTTCTCCTACATTTCTGCATTTTTATTTATGTGCAAAGATAGTTATCCTCTTTTCATTTTATTTCTTATAGGGACTGGCTGAGTAACCTTTTTTTTTTGATCGATAAAGGCAAGCAATATATTAAAAGGAAAAATAGTGAGATGCATACCTGAGTGCTGTAGCAAGGAGCTAATGAACAAAAAACTAAAAAACAACCAAAACAGAACCCAAACCAAGCAGGCGAAAAAGTAAGAGGAAAAAACAAAACACCAAAACAATAGTGAAAAAAATGGAAGGGAATCCCAAAAACACCCCGAGGAAAGAAAATCCAACCAACTGGAGGGAAAATAAGTAAATCAATCAAGTTCTCTCATGCATCTACGACGTTCCTCCCCCCATCCTGCCCTCCATCAATATCCAGCACTGTACAAGTCGACTAAATCTCATAACCATCACCACAAGGTTCCTAACATTGCGGTCATTCTGTTCATGCCAAATGGCCCATAGAACTGCAAATAATGTTGCCCTTCATAAAGAATCTTTTGTACCATCAAAGCCATTCCCCTCCCAAGCCTCAATGAAGTTCTCACAGGAGTAAGGTAACACCCAGTTAATGCCAAAGGTTTTCATCACCATACCTTGAATCTCCCTAGCTATCCACCAATGGGTGAATTGACGATTTACCGGATCACCATCTTAAAGAGACATCACCACACAAATATTTCTCATCCTCTATCCCCTCTTCAACAGTTGATACATAGTTAATTGGATAATTTTATGGAGGGCATATGCTCTACCAGGAGTGTGATTCTTCAACGATGAAGAATTGGTTTCCTGGTCGAGCACATGCTATCCATAAAATAGTCCAGTTATGATGCAAAAGCTGTTACTGCACCAAGAAATGATAGATAGAAGGGTTTAATGAAAGATACCTTAAGTTTCAAGGTTCAGGTCCTCAAGTCCCCGCTCTCCCAATTTGGGGAGTCTCAGCCAGCAAAACTGGTGACTCATCCCTCAAATTCTGGCGAGTTTGAATTTCCACACTATATATGCTCCCCAGACAATTGTACATCTCCGTGATACACAACTTCCCATTAGCCACAATCTTATAAAGCAGCAAATCCGTCCCTTAGAGCGAATATCCTCCACCCACTAAAGAGAAATTTTGTCCCATACCCTAGCTGAACTAAGCACATTGCTTGAACTCTCCTTTAACAGAGTAGACACTCTTCCTCAAGCCGACCTTCTTCCCTACTATAATACACCACCCCTCCACGGGAAAGTGGCAAGCCTCTCAATTAGCCACATGGTTAATTGAGAAATTTTCCTCCCTATACCTTCCCATAAAAAATCCTCTCATTTTGCTCCAATTGTTCAATCAGAGAAAACAGCCACCTAAACATGGACATGTTAAAAACAAGGAGATTTTTGACCGTAACTATCACATGGACTTCTAGATGGACTTGTTAAAAACAAGGGACACATGGACTTCTAGATGGCAGTTTCACTTTCCGCTTGATTGACCCTCTAAACCAGCCCATGGTTTCTCTTTTACTCAAAAAATCCCACGCGACATCGCACATGCCTCAACGTCCTTCGAGCCTGGTTTGTCTGGGGCCTGCCCGACACAACGTTACCAAGCCTGCTGTTTCGGGCCCCCTGATTATTGAGCCTGGCCAAGTCATTCTGTTGGAAGAGCTACTACCGAATCTTGGGAGTTATGCCTAGTTTCGGACTTTTCTTTGGGCCTGTCCAATAGCCCAGCCTCGGGCTGCTATCCGAATAGGTCTGGTCCATTTAAAATGGGAATAGGTGAAGCCGCTGTGCTTGGTGACCGGATGGATGAAGACCGACTATCCTTCTCCTCTGAGTCAGATTCTTCCGTTGAACCACTTGACCTGTCGGGGATCTCCTCCCCCTTGCAGGAGGAATCATATGATTCCTTATCCTGTGCGTCGATTCTCCCTCTTAGATCCCTGAGGCGCAATAAGGATTGTAGGTGGGTCGATTGTCTCATGCGCGACGCCGCGACTCCCACAAAAAAGTACACAGAATTTGGTTCCTCTGGTTCTTCTCTCGTCAAAGGTAATGACGCGATGGATGTCCGGTTCGGGAAGGAGCATTGCATGTCTTTCCACGGACCTGTCGAGGCCCTTAGAGATATTTTTAGATCCGTTGGGGTTAGGCAGCGGCGCAGCCAGGCCGATGTTAAAAAGAAACACAAATTCAGGGAGTTGGCGCGTCTTGATTGGGGGATGATGGATGGGAGGGGTGGGGGGTCCTCCTAGCCACCCATTCAGCGTCGGGTTGAGATCTTGCTCGGTTTTATCATGAAGATTATGTCATGGAATGTTAGGGGAATTTGCGACCCTAAAAAAAGATCGGGGGTGAAACAAGTTATCTTTACGCACAAGCCATCGATCGTCACACTTCAAGAGTCGAAATGGGGGGCCTGCGATTAAAGCAAAGTAGTTTCCACGCTCGGCGGGAATAAATGGGACTGGATTGGAGTGGATTCCATGGGTGCTTCAGGTGGGATATTACTTGCTTGGGATTCCTACCTATTCCAAAAAGTTGAGGAAGAGATAGGGCTTCTTTCGGCATCTGTTTGTCCGATTAACAAAGACGATGGGAAGCAGTGGGTGTTCACCTGGGTATACGGGCTGACGGATGCTAGCTACAAAGATCAGTTCTGGTTTGAGATGGCCTCGATTGCGGCCAGATGGGATGCTCCTTGGTGTGTGGGAGGAGACTTTAATGCGGTTCGACATGCCCACGAAACGTCCGGGGGCCTTCCCGATAGAGCAGTTATGGCCAATTTCAATTCCTTCATCCATGATTGGGGCCTTTTTGATCCGCCAATGCAAGGGACTCGGTTCACCTGGTCCAACCTTCAGAATGATGCCTCTTTCAGCAGGCTGGATCGCTTTCTCTACCAGCTGCTTGGATCTATTCCCTCATGCCTCTCTTCAAGGCTTTGCTAGGGCGGTGTAGGACCATAGACCTATCATTCTCGATTGCGGGGCCTTGGGAAGAGGCCCGTCTCCGTTCCGATTTGAAAACCAATGGCTTCTCAATGACGACTTTAAATCTACGGTCCCGATATGGTGGAGGGAACCAAATCCTCAAGGGTCGGCAGCGTTTAAGATTATATCCAAGTTGCGGTATCTCAAGGGTCGGATGAAGAGCTGGAATAACAAAATTTTTGGGTTAACCCACAAGTGGAAAGCAGTCTTGTTGGGCCGGCTTGACGAGCTAGACCGAATCGAAGAAGGGAGATGCCTAAGTGATTTCGAATGTAGTGAAAGAGTCAACCTCAGAATGGAATTTAGCGATTGTAGCCTCCAAGAAGTGTGTTGGAAACAAAAATCTAAGGTGCACTGGCTAAAGGTGGGGGACAATAATACAAAATTTTCTATGCGGTTGCCAATGCGAGGTCTAAGAAAAATTTCATCTCTCACATATCGGTTATTGGGTTGAGTTAACGGACCAGGAGGAGATTAGAAATCAGGTGACTGAGTTTTATCGGGGGTTATATCGAGATGATGGATGGTCTAGACCTCAGCTAGACGGTCTAAATTTTTCGACTATTAGTTCCGTGGATTGGGATTACGTCGAGAGGAGCTTCCCCAAAACTGAGGTATGGGCTGCCATCAAGCATAGCAGGAGGAACAAATCTCCGGGCCCGGATGGTTTCACGATGAAATTCTTTTCATGTTTTTGGGACACCATCAAAGGCGATATCATGGCTTTTTTTAGCGAGTTCCATTCTTAGGCTTTTGTGGGCAGGTGCCTTAACTCCACCTTCATCACTTTATCCCCAAAAAAGATGGGGCCACCGACATTCGTCATTATCGACCCATCAGCCTTATTAACGACCTCTTTAAAATCCTCTCCAAGGTGCTTGCGAACCGCCTTAAGCCTCTTATGGGGTTCATCATCCTGAGACTCTGGTGAGGCTTCATCCGTGGCCTGCAGCCTAATGAATATGGTCACATCGGCCACGAGGTAGTTCACTCACAAGATAAGACCCGCCTTCCCGGCCTTCTTATGGAAGGTAGATATGGAGAAGCTCACGATCGGACCGGGCTGGGATCATGGATCACTTCGTCCCATACCGAAATCGGCACACGTGACGCAGATCGGAGTTTAACGATACCTGCATATCCAATGTAATCAGATCGCTCATTGTAGATATAGATACCTTAACGACATACATTGAATGGTCGCTCAAAGATTCGGACGACACGATCGACAGATCGGTCCGACACGACGCTTTTGAGCCTGGGGACGATACGATTTAGAACTCCGAGATTTTCACCCATGGTTGGGATTGTCTTCTGACCACTCGGCGATGAGATTCACTTCGAATGTTCGAGGAAGTGGATTAAAGCTTGTGTCTTTGGCCTTCTGGTTCTCCGCCCTGTTAATGGTTCCTTGGCCGCATTTCAAAGCTCCAGCAGGCTCTTAGACAGTGGAGACCCTCTCCGCTCTCTTTAACATGGTCTGGGAGGCGTTGGGAGTTTTATGGATCCAGATCAAGTGATGATGGGCAAGTGACTTCCTAATAGTGGTTACAGACAACGTCATGTCCACCCATCCGCAAAGAGATGCATACAACATCTTATCTAAGAAGGGCGTAGCCAGAGAAATTGCAACTATGGCAAACATTCTTTCTATTTACGATGCTTAAGAGATCCCTAAAAGGTTAACCTCATCAAGTCAGCTCTGTCAGTATTCAGATTGACTCAAAGAAAGGCTGGCCTTTACTTGGTGGAAGAGAGTGGATGCGAGGCAGCCCCCTTACCTATCACCTACTTAGGCCTCCTCATGCGTGGTAAGCCTTTCAATGCTAGGAGTGGAACCTTGCAGCAGGTTTGAGAGGAAACTATCGGGCTGGAAAGGGAAGCTTCTCAGTTGTGGTGGGTGCCTTCAACTTATCAACTTGGTCTTATCTAATCTCCCCATATTTTTTATGTTTGTTTTAATCATCTGACCCGATGGGGGTGATTGGCCAAGGCTAGAAAGATCTGCAGCGAACTTCTCAGGGAAGGTTTAAGTCTTGACAGAAAATTCCATTTAGTGGCTTGGGAAATCTGCATACCTAAGCCAAGCCAGGGCTGGGTATTTGAATCTCCGCATAACCTTGCCCTCCCTAAGTGGTGTATTGTCGGCCGTGAGCGGTGATAGAGGAAGACTATGTGTCTCGATTCTTCGTCAGAAATATGGGGCTATGGCGGGAGATTGGAGAATAAACATATGGCGGAATGGGCGGGTTTCAGCTTGGTGGAAAGGAATCAGTGCGGTTTGGCCGACTTACTCGAAATGGATTTGATTCAGTTGGTAGAATGGGAGGCGGATTCTATTTTGGGATGATCCTTGGGTCGATCTTTATCCTTTGAAGCAGGGATTCCTGTCTATTTACGCTTTATCGCCTCAGCCGCATGGTTTCATCGAGGATTTTGCATCAGGGGGGAATGGAACCCAGGTGTGGAACCTAAGCACTAGGAGAGCGCTTCGCGACAAAGAGAGGTCGCCGTTCCAGTGCCTCTTGACCTCTCTCCACGGAGCCTCAAGGAATCAGCAACATCACGATGCAAGGATCTGGCTGCCAAGTAAAAATGGTGATTTTACGGTTAAGTCCTTCTATCATATGCTCTCTCGCCGACCGCTGATTGTTGCCGATTGGTACTTCATTTGGAAGGCGTCAATGCCTCCTAAGGTCCGATTTTTCGTTTGGACTGCTATTAGAGGCAGAATTTTGACCTTGGATCAGCTCATCGTTAGAGGCAAAGACATCCACAACCGTTGCCCCATGTGTCTCTCCTCGGAGGAAACTGTCTCTCATCTCCTTATCCATTGCTGGGTGGCGTTGGTAATCTGGTGCACTATCCTAAGATCCTTCGATCTCTGCTGGGTATTTCCGGATTTGCTCTCAAGGCTTCTAGTTAACTGGAACGGGCTTAAGTGGGAAGGCCCTCACGGCGCTTTCTGGAGGGTGGGACCTTATGTGATCATTTGGTGTAAATGGCTTGAGCGAAACACTCGCATCTTCAATCGTGTTCGGCGCCCTACTGGGAGTATCCTGAAATTGATCAAGGACTGTATGTGCCCTTGGGTCGTCATCGATAAGTATGGGGGGCAGGGGTGTGACGATCTATGGGCTTAGTTTCGCCTCTCGCTGGGTTTTTGTTTTGTAATATCTCCTGTCTACTCTGTTTTTTCGTTTTTTGTTTTTTTGCTTTTGCCTTCTGGCCAGCTGGCCCAGGCTTGTTTTTCTTTTCTCCTCAGCTGCTCGCCGACTTTTCGTAATATATGGTTCTACTTTACTGATCAAAAAAGAAAAAAAAAGAAAAACTATCACTAAAGTAAGTCTACCCGCTCTAGATAAAAGATTGCCTTTCCAAACTGCAAGCCTTTTTCAAATCTCTAGACAATCGACTCCAAAATCGTCACACTTGGCTTGCCCACACATAGGAGACCCAACACCAAGGCCCATCTCACTAGCCAGCATCACCAACTTACCCTCTTTGTCACGGATCCCCATTAGGTTTGATTTTTGTAACTTGATTATCTGACCTGATGTAGCTTCACAAATTGTCAAAACAGCACGAATGCACCACAGTTCCTCCATAGAAGTGCGCCACAAAAATAATCGCATCGTCTACATACTAAAGATCAGTAATGATTGGACCATTTTGAGCAATGCCAAACCCAGGGAAATGGTTCAAATTGCTTGCTTTATGTAATGATTTGCAAAGAGCCTCTCCAACCATGTTGAAAAAGAAGGGGATAGTGGATCCCCTTGTCTTAAGCCCCTAGAGCTCTTGAAATATCTTCTAAGGGCCCCAAGCCAAGAAGACAAATAATACACCTTCATCCATCCCCTCCATCTATCCCCAAACCGAATCCTTTGAAGCATATAGTCAAGGGCCTAGTGTCAACTACCTCATGAGCAGCCATAGTCACACCCAACATGTTACCTTGCACGAACACACGTTTAATTGAGGGGTCTCAGTCTACTAGCCAACACCATAGCAAAAATCTTGTAGACTGTTGAGAAGATTAATATGCCGATAGTCCTTATTCTCCTCCATCCCGTCTTTCTTAGGAGTTAGTAATTAAGGAGATAAAAGTGGAATTCATCGACCTACCAAGATAGCAATCATCATGGAACTCAATTAAAAACTCCATTGTGACCCCATCCAGGCCAGATGCCTTGTTCTTTCAACTCTTGACAACATCCCTTCTGTTTTTGATATGTAAGTTGGGATTGAACCTGCAACATTGTCAACCTTCCATTGGACAATAGCCCTTCTCACCTCTTCATCCTCAAAGGATCTCTCAATGTCACTCCTCTCACTTTCTGGTATAAAAAAGAAGCTAAGCCCATCAACTTTTGGCTGATTCCATCCTCTATCTTTTTACAAATTAAAAAAAACACCGAACAACTCCCTGCCAAGCTCTTCTCCATCCTCAATTAGAACCATTCACAATAATATGTTGAACCATGATTTTAAAACACGAAAACTCGACTCGACTCGACTCGAAAGTCAGCTGAGTAGAGTTAATTAGGAAACTCGTTCCAACTTGACTCGGACTGACTCGAATTATTTAAAAAATATTTCAAATATAATGTGTATGTATAAAAAAATGTGATAACATATATAAAAAGGTAGGCTTTATTGTTGTTGGAAGTCTCAGATATTAAATAGTGCATGTGGTAGTCCATTATTGGAATATGTTACAGCCAAATAATCACGCCTTTTAGCTGGTACAAAGCATCCAATCGGTGGGCGTTGTCATTTTAATATCAGTCATTAAAAACTAACATCAATGGTTAATATTAAGTGCACAGATAAGATATTTTATAAACCTAAATATAAACGATTTCCAGTCCCACTTCAGTTCACAAGATGATGCGAATCAATCTAACGGGTTCGAATCATCAAATCTTACATTTTAATGGTGTAAGATCATTTAAACACCAAAAAAATTATAAAAAGTCGAGCAGAGACTACATCACCACTCTCATGACCGTCATTTGAAACTAGAGAGGGAGGGAGGGAGGGAGGGAGGGAGATTAGGGTGGCCAGATAGTGACGCGAATGAGTAAGGTTGGAGCGTGGTCATTTGAAACTAGAGAGGGAGGGAGGGAGATTAGGGCTGGCCAGATAGTGGCGTGAATGAGTAAGGCTGGAGTGTGGTTAGGGCTGAAGCGATTCTTCTTCTTTCGTCTTCTTCTTCTTCTTTCTGCTCAACGATTTTATGGCTAGAGCATTTTAGGGCTCAGGCTCTAGTTATTTTAGGGCTGGAGGAAAGAGTTGCTTTATATTTAAATCCCTTTGACATTTTTGCCCTTAAAAAAAAAACCCCCCCGCCAATCCTCAAATACATTTACTTAAAGTCGACTCGCCGAGTGCACAAACTCGGTCTAGTTTCCGCATTGGACGGCGAGTCGATCGACTTACTAAGCCTTTCGATCCTTATGACGAGTCGACTTGGAGCTTTGTCGAGCCGAGTTGACTAGCCCGATTTCCGAGTTGATTTGCCGAGTTTTGCTACACTGTGTTGAACTATTGATTTTATTCTTAGCATTAGACACAAAATATTGTGCCCGAATTTTAGCCACTGAATGTTTGACTTTTGCCTCCAAGAAATTTCCTCTTCAGCACATGTTTTGGTTAAAATGTACATTTCACAAATCTCTTCCACTCTTCCACTCATAACACAAACATTTCGCAAATCCATATGGACCATACCCTCCTCAAGAGTCAACAACTGATCCCCTGTTAGTACCTTGCTTAGAGCCACGGTACACAAAAATCTAGATTCTATGTGGAGCAAATACTCTCCAGAGTCCAGACTCCTTTCCATTCCATGTCAATGGTTCCCATAACTCTCGGGCACTTTTATAAAAACTTGATAGAGAAGACCCCCCTTCTTATCAGGAGTCCACACCCTTTAGTCCACTGTGCCACTATTATTATTTGGTGTAGCACCATGTAAAACTTAGACAACTTCATAACCACATGATCTCGCTCTCCGTCAGGCTTCTTCTGGACCGCACATCACCACACATGCTTCCTAGTGTATCTGATAATATCCGAGATAGTGGTCCCCTTCTAAACAGTTAGGCTATACAGTGGCCTGAACCAATCTCATAGAGCCTGCTTTGCTTCCCTAACCAAATATCCTGCCAGAGAAGTATATGACTGCCATCACCCAACTCCAATCTAATATGCTGCTTAAAGAAATCCCACACTGTGCAAACACACCTCCACCAAGCCGAAGACCTTCCTGAAATAGTCTTATTTATCTTCCAGCCTTCTTCCCTTCCCCCATATTGGCCAGAAGGACATTAACCCATGAACCACCCTATCTTCTCTGATTCGCCAGATCCATGTACCCAACAACGCCTGGTTCATGATCCTGAGATCCCCAATTCCAACACTGCCCCTACTCCTTCGGTAATTTGTGGATATTCCAACTGACCAAGGGAAGCCTCTGATTATCCGTTCTTTCCTCCCGACGGAAATCCCTCTGAATCTGTTCCAGTCTCTCAACAATCGCAACCGGTCACTTGAACATGGACATGAAGTACACTGGCAGATTCAACAATATGGCTACTACTTTGCACCATATTACGACGTTCAGACGAAGAATCCTCACTGTAAAGAGACGAAGAATGAAGAATAGCTCTAAGTAGGTACCACCTGAACCTCAGTAATTGTGATATCTTTATTAATTTGAGCAAACCAAATCACTTTGATCAGACTCGGGCTTACCTCACCCGTCTCCGTCAAAGGAACCCCATCAGGACTCTCCCCCTTCTCGCTACAGACCTAATCGAGCTGTCAGGTTCCTCCCTGAACCTGCATCCTGTCAATCTGCTCCCCTGCCACATATTGCATTTTCAAAACCATGTCATCATTAGAGTCCACACTGTTCATTCCCAGATTCAGATTCAAAGCAACAGAAAAAGATCCTTCTCATCTGCATCAGTTTGGCCAAACCTTTGATGCACCTTCACCAGCCAGTTAATTCAAATCTACCGGGATCTCCTTGTTAGTAATATCCTCGGTTAGTTTTGGTCAACCCTTCTTCACACTTGATAAATTCAACCTATCTAAATTATAGCTACTACAAAAACTATTGAGACCATAAAATCGAACAGAAAAAAGACCCCTAGTACTAGCAAAGACATTACCCATAACCGAAAAGATCTTGACACCGATA
Organism: Chloranthus sessilifolius; assembly: GCA_021018995.1. Classification (NCBI taxonomy): domain Eukaryota; kingdom Viridiplantae; phylum Streptophyta; class Magnoliopsida; order Chloranthales; family Chloranthaceae; genus Chloranthus; species Chloranthus sessilifolius. Next base: position 25,999,003 of record CM037595.1, read on the forward strand.
CCTGTGGCCCAAAGGGACAAGAAAGGGTACCGAGATGAAGCGTGTACCCACCCTCACATCGAGGGAAAACACGAGGTTGTGCACAGATAAATTGAATCAATGAGAGCAGTCGACAGCCGGCTGTATCCTAATGAGATTACTTTTTGTAACACAATTAAGATCACAGGTTTTGTCCCTGCTTTCCTACAGGAAAGGAGTAATGATTTTTTCTTTGTTTTTTTAAATAGGTTGGAGCGTAAAACTGTGAAACGAAAGAAAGTTTTGGCAACTCTGAAGGTTATAGGGACAGTAGTGGAGGAGCTGACGAAGGAGGTCTCCCCTGAGGAAGCAGAAAGGTTGATATCGGAAGAGGTTTGATCTTTTGTCCTATATCTCCTTTTTTTGGTAAAAAATATGTCTCCTTTTTGTTGATGCATTACATCTATGAAAGAAGGTTTTCTGTAGAAACATAGAAATTTACTTTTATAGGTGGTGATCAGTGTGAAAAATATTGTTGGCATAATGAAAACGAGGATTCATCATGAAACTGTGGAGGAATATAGTTACTGTATTCTGGTGAAAGACAGCCTCAGTTACTGTTGAGCTATCTGTATGCAGCCATAACCATGACATTATAATCATCGTCATTGCCTTGACCAATTATTTTGTAGATGACTTTCACCAGTTCTTATATAATTAAATTTTGTATGCATTTTTCAACACCTCCACACACTTTATTTAAGTTCATTTTACCTCTGTTCCATTCAACAAACTTCGCCAAATATTTTCATGCCAGATTTTATGACTTCTTGGTTGTGAATTTTTGATGCCTCTTCGAAGATTGTAGGAATAAGATTTCTTGGTTTGACTGATGTTACTGCTTCACAGCTCAAACGAGTAATGAAATCAGATGCTGCAATGACAGAGGATCTGGTTGCTTATAACATTATACCTGTAGATGCACCCACTATAACAAATGCAATTGTGTCTCTGCCGGAGGTAAAATGGTACTTTGTTTAGGTTGCTTCCTTCTAATTCCTTCTAATTCCTCCATGGTTCTTTTCCTTGACCTTATCAACTTTCAGGTAAGAGCGGCATTGTCAGCTTTAAGGTATTTTAGGGAACTGCCGAAGATGCCAGGAGATTTTTTAATACCTTCTTCGAGAAATGCAGATATGTTTGATTTGTTGCAATACGTTTTTGGATTTCAGGTTAGTTTTGAAGGATTTCTAAAGACATGCTTATCTGTGCCATTTGTTTGAAACAAATTTTACTCTGTTTAATGCTATTGTTGAAAGTAATTTGCATGATTTAGGAGATACGTACCGTTGCACTTATTTGACGATTGCTTACCATTTGTAGTGTTCAATACATAGTTTTGAGATGTTTTTCGTCACAAGATTTGTGTTGACGTTGTTCGAACACATCCAATTTAAAGCATGTTAATATGCAATTATGCAGGACAATCCATTGGTTAAAGAGGTTCTTTGATCTTTTACTCAATTCTCTACTTGTCTCTCTTGTCCCCTTTCTTATTTTATGTCATTGCTCCCTTAACGACATTACTTGTTTCCTTTACTTTTGTGATTTAGAGGCACCATGAAGAAAGCCCTAATGACTTTTATTGATTGTGAGGCTTCAGATGTGATGAAAATCACATATATCGATATCAATACTCGATTTAGCGCATCTGTTTAGTTAACTATCACGAACCTATTAGAGCTGTTCTAAACCAGTGAAAATACATTCTGGTATTCAGATTTCTCCCTTAAACATGGCACCACAGCAGTGATGAAATCACTGCCAACCCAGAAATCTGTGCAGATTTATATCCACAGATTTAGTCAACAGGGACTGATCAGTAGCAGTCTTCATCAATTATAATCACAACAATAATACCACAGAATTTAGTCAACAGGATCTCAAAAGACACCAATAATAGAGGTTCAAAAACTTAAAAACAGTAATTCTAATTTCCCAATTTTACTGCTTCTAGAATTCAGGAATTAAAAAAAACTACAAAAAGAATTCTGCCACTTGATGTTTTCCGAGAACCTCCTAGAAAATAGGGCTTGAGAATCCATCTAAGATTGAGATTATAGAAAACTATTCTCGTTGATCTTTTCTTGAGAACGAGTGGTTCACATGAGTTTTATTCCAGGCCTTTTTTAAGGGCCCACTTCTCCTTAATTTTGAGGCCCATTGGGTCTTTATTAAAGCCCACTTTGTTTAGCAACCCCTATAATTCTGGAAATTCTGAAGCGATTCCAGCATCTATTCTCTTGTTTGACATCTATAATGGCACGAAAGCTATCCCAATTATGTCCTGCATCATTCTCCTTGGGTTGAAAAGCTCGACTCCGCGGTGAGTTGATTTTTTACGTACTTTCCGCATACCGTCTTGTTTCGCCTTGTCTAATTCCTTTCAGCCACATCATCTTCATCGATTTTCATCCTTCTCTTCCAAGCCTTCTCTCTAACCCTTATCCTTCCATTTTCTTCGATCCGTGAAATCTTCATGTTCCCATAGTCGAAAATTTTCCAATACTGCGAAGTTCCTTTCACGACCTCTGCACATTCATTGAGGCAATTTTGAGCCACCCAGTTCGTCACGTCAACACTATCATCGGAACCTTTACCCTTGACGTTTGCTTGATCTAGTAATTTTTCGTGTTCAAGATCTCCATTGGACCGTTGGATGTGGTCAAGATGGGAATCCGTCATTCCTTCGCCATCAATATTGCCATCAAACGGTTGATTTTCAATTTGATGATGATCAGATGTCTTCCCGAACCCTTGATTGTTGATCGGATGATGATCTGAGGCTTCCCTACCATTAAATTACTTAAATCTTTCACTGGCCTCTTGGTTATCGATCACTATTTGATCTGATACTTCAACGACTTTACCATTTCTTCTGGACTGATATTTGACTGTTGATTGTCGATCATATCAAAATTTGACGGTTGATCTTCACACAGATCGAAATCTAATGTGGATCCTCTTGAACACCTTGAATATGTGCCCTTTTTAAAATCAAATGTTTGTTCTGGAACTCCGCTACGAAGAACGAGAATGTCAACGACATACACGTTTTCGTGCTCCTTGTTGCAGATCGATGTTGATGACTTTGATCAGCATCTTTGACGCTCTTTTACGGGGCAAAATCCTGCGATCTATCTTTTGGAATACCCTTTTAGCTTCGCCCTCTAGTTGACGATCTAAACACAACATTGGCAAAGAAAAGAGCACCTTATAACTTCAGGAACTGATTACTTTTGTTCCCATAGAAAGAACTTTCTTTCATACCAAATAATGAAAAATGGGTTTCGTATATTTGTAACGATACCTGATTTAATGCATCACTTTAGTTAATTATCACAAACCTTTTAGAATATTCTCTACCAGTAAAAATATCATTCCAGAGTTCAGATTTCTTCGTTAAAATGTTAGAACTTGAAAACAAATTGCATTGAATTTAATGAAACTCAAAGATGACTCGTGTTCTCCAATCGGGGGAGTATGATGCAGCACTTTTCCGTATTGTTCTTCGTGACGAAGACATTGGAGCAATTTATGTAGTCTTGATATTTTATTTTTCATGTGTAGAGTCAAACTAGTTTGTTGTTAACAATTATTCTACATATGTAGTTGTCGTCCTAATAGTTATATAGGTTTAATGGGTTCAAGTCTTCATGCACTGTAATTTGTTTTTAGGTTGCATGACATTAATTGGTGGTTGCTTTGGAAATGTACATGTCTTTATGGGAATGGGTCCCCCTTGCATTGTGTCTAGATTGCATGCAATTAGTTTATCTATTTCCTGTGTATTGGTTCATGTTTTGGGTGGAAATATGTACATCTTCATGTAGCTTTTCTTATAAAAGAGAGGGTGTTGGAGTATTGTAATCTTTTAAACTTTTCTGTAAATTGAGGAATATAGAGAATGGTTAACCCTGTTTCCATGTACTGCTTTAATCGTTTCGTTTTATAGTGTTGTTCTCACTTGAATCCTTTCACCTCTATTGATGTGGGACGATGACCCTAAACTACGTGAATGAAGATGAAGTGCCATTTGCCGAAATTAAATTAAATTAATTAAACAACAAATTTTAAAATAACCGTGGTACCTTAGGGTTCCTTGGATTTTCGCGTGGATGATCGCGTTTGGTTCGGGTAGGGTCCAGTCCATTGCGCTAGATCCGTTAGTTTCGCAGAAGGTGGGATCCTAGAGATAGAACTCTGGCCTCTTCCAGATTAGGGCGCATGCTCATAGTTCAATGAAGGAATCGCCGGTTCGATCTTAGGTTTGTTGAATCAAATCGATCTAACGGTTCATATTGGTTTGATAGCTCTGGTGAATATAGGGTTTATTGGGTTTTGAGAATATCGCAGGGTAACTGTTGAAATGGGTTGATTGAGATCGGTACGCAAGCAGAAAAAGATAAAACCGAAGAGAAATAAAAGATGGATAGAGATTGTGGGCTTTGCACCCTTGGCTTCACAGCAAACCTTTCGCGGGAGAAGAAGAATCACTCTTCGTAGTTGCTCGTCTCAAGCAAGAAAGCATAAGCCTTTTCATTAATCAATCAATAATCCCTTACATTGTTTATTAGTGACCTTTTAACAGGAGGTCTCAAAACAAAAACCCTAAACAAATAAAACACCAAAAAGAGACAAGTTTGCCCCTAAAACTTAAATCCCGTTTTTGGTGGAGTCCACTTACCTGAAAAATCGATCGATCAAGTGTGTGTGTATATATCTATATATATATATATATAATATTATAGCTCTCAGGTCACACATCGATCGATCGATCGAAAACGGTACTCGATCGATCGACTGAGAAATAAAACTTCGTCACAATTGAAATTCCCACTGGCCACAGTCGATCGATCGAAGCCTGGGATCGATCGATTGATGCATGTATCGGTTCTTCTTTATTCTTCACTTGAAAATCTGTTGCGGCCTAACTCCAAGGCCCTCGATCTTGGCATTCCCCGTCATCTATCCTCTTTTTTAATCATGCACCCTAGTTCTTGCTATCCGATATTGACATTTTGAGCTTATGTCACTTCTTTCATTTTTAAATTTTGATTGTTAAAAAGGGGTTCACATGCAAAGAAATCAATGGTTTTCCCTTGTTTTTGATGTTTCTATTTTATATTTACAATTCCTCTCTTCTTTTTCTTTTTTTAATGAAGATATCGTCATTCATAAATTTGATCTTAACATCGCAACGTTTGGTTGTATGGCAGAAGGACAACATTGGTAATCAACGCGAACATATTGTTCATCTCCTCGCCAATGAACAGTCACGACTTGGCATTCCTGAAGGCATCGATCCGGTAGGTGGCATATTTTATTACATCAGTTGTTGGTTGTTTATGGGGGTCCCTCCAAAAGGATGCTGTATTTGTTTTGTTTGTCATTTTATTCTCCCTTTTTGATTTTTATTTTTTTCGGTACTTCTACCATGTTGTGTAGGTAAATCACATGCTTTTAACTCAGTCACACGCAAATCTCCCTTATTTTGGGTGATTTGCTTTCATAATCAATTGGCAGTCTTAGTTGCTTAATTGAATTAAAGCTGAAAGTTCCTTCCAAGTTTAATTTAACTATTTATTATCGGTTAGTTGGTTATCTATTGGTTAGACAGTTTATTGTACTTGTATGCATGCCTCTTAGGAGTAAATTTTACATTTATTTTGTAATTATTATCTTGTTTTTATGTCGTTGAGCTTTAGTTATGATACCTTGAATCTGAGAGGTTTGGGAGCTTAAAATATATGAGTACTGGATGCGCAGCATCTTTTGCGTTTGCAATCTTTCCCTTCGGTGCTTTGATTGGATTGGCTACTGTTGTCAGTTCGCAAATAGTAGTTCCTGTGAAGACATGACAGGTGAATTTGCAAGAGATAGTATGGATTGCTTACTTGATGACGTGCCTATTGTTTAGAGCTTTGAAAATTGCAAAGAATTACCTTTATTTTTGCAAGTCTGATGCCATTTTATTTTATTTTTCAGGGTATTTCTTTCTTTCTTCCTATGCATATGCATATAATTGCAGCATTTCCATACCACTTAATTCAATGTCTGTCTCCTAGAAATAATGCAAAAAAGATTGTTACTTCAATTTGAAGGAAGCTGCTCTCTTTCGGATCTAGCAGCCATACATGTGCAATACTGTTTTAGTAACTTTTTTGATCACCTTTTAGCTTTTCAATTTTGATTCATTTACTTTCTGAAGAAATTAAGGAAATAAAATGATTAAATTATAATATAAGAATGTGCCGACTGGAATTGGGTGCATGCACGCGTGCATCTGTCTGTGTGTATGTGCGCGTATGCGTGCGTGCATTTGTGCACGTTGTGCGTCTGTGGCGCGCGGGCGTATGTGCGGGTGTGTGTGCATGCATCTGTGCATGTGTGTGCGTATGTGGTGTGTGTTCCCGTGCATGTGTGCCTATTGCGTTCGTGTGCACATGTTTTAATGATAAATTGACATTAAAAGTACAAAGAAAAAATAATCATTGTCCAAAACTTAAATTAGGTTTGGAAACCCAATAGTAAATAATTTTCATCCAAAACTCAAATCAGTTTTGGAAACTGAAAATAGAATAACTATTAAGTAGACCACATAGTCCAACAACCTCAATCCAAAGTAATCTAATTGAATTATAACCATGGTTGTCAAGGTGACGCTATAGCCTCGCCATGGTGTCGCAATGGAAAATGGCGATGGGAAACGCCACATACAACCAAATATTCATGATGGCTAAATAGCGACTCCATAGCGTCACCATCATGGAATAACACCATGGCGCCTCTATGCGCGCTATTTGGTTTTTGTTAGATTATAGCGCATAACACTTACAAAATAGGTAAGTTATAAGGATAACATCGTTAAAACTTATAACAATACTCTATAAAAAAATAAAATAATAAATTATAACAATGCTTACCTATTTAAAAAAAAACATTGCTATTACTTATAATATTTATAAGTCGTAACGTTGTTAGAATTTGCATTTTACAAAAGTTAACTTATAAGTTTCAAAACCCTCGAGTCTTTACCCCCCTCTCCCTCTCTCTCTCCCTCTTAGGAGTAAATTTTACATTTATTTAGTAATTGTTTTCTTTTTTTTATGTTGTTGAGATTTAGTTATGATACCTTGAATCTGAGAGGTTTGGGAATCTGAGTATTGGATGCGAAGCATCTTTTGCGTTTGCAATCTTTCCCTTCGGTGCTTTGATTGGATTGGCTACTATTGTCAGTTCGCAAATAGTAGTTCCTGTGAAGACATGACAGGTGAATTTGCAAGAGATAGTATGGGTTGCTTACTTGATGATGTGTCTATTGTTTAGAGCTACGTGTGGTGCTTGGTTCCGCACGTAGCTCTATTATTGGGAAGGAACCGCACGTAGCTCTAAAAGTACTTTTAATATTATTGGGAAGGAATCTCGGCATGACTTTTGGTGGATCGCATGATGAGCTACATGCGGTGTTTGGTTCCGTTATTTCTTCTCGCCAGGAAGCCAGGAGGAAATGGCAGGGTGTTTCGAAGGAACTCGCGCGATTGCAATGGGGGATGTTGGATGGGAGAGGGGAGAGGGGTGAGGGGTAAGTAAGTGGGGTGCTGGGTGGGCGGGCTACACAGGTTTTGATAATGAAGATTCTAGCATGGAATGTCAGAGGGATATGTGACCGGTCCAAGCAGGTGGGGGTTAAGCAGGTTATTGTGGCTGCTAATCCGGCTGTGGTCACACTACAGGAGACCAAGTGGGGTTGCTGCGATCGAAGGAAGGTTACCTCGGTTCTAGGAGGAGTTGGGTGGGACTGGGTGGGGGCTGATTCGGTTGGTGCCTCGGGGGGTATTTTAGTGGCTTGGAAAGCGGGTATTTTCGATAAAGAGGAGGAGGTGGGAATGTACTCGGTCTCGGTTGTGTTGCGAAATAAGGATTCGGGGACTCGGTGGGTGTTTGCGGGTATCTATGGGCCGTCGGTGGATCACGAACGTGGCGACTTCTGGTTTGAAATGGCAGCTTTGGCGGCTAGGTGGAACTATCCTATTTGCCTTGGGGGGGACTTTAATGCTGTTAGGTGGGAGCATGAGAAGAAGGGTCCGCCCAGTGCTTGGGTGATGCGGGACGTCAATTCCTTTATTTTTGATGGGGGGCTGATGGATGTCCCGCTCTCGGGGGCTCGGTTTACGTGGTCGAATCAGCAGGATAACCCATCGCTATCCAGATTGGACCGTTTTCTCGTGTCGGTGGATTGGCTAGAAGTGTTCCCTGGGGCGAGATTGGAAGCCCTTGCTCGGCTGGTCTCTGACCACCGCCCTTTGCTTTGCACGTGTGAATCAAAAGGGAGGGGGCCTGCCCCCTTCGGTTTGAGAACATGTGGCTATTGGATGCGTCGTTCCGAGGGAATGTTCTGGTGTGGTGGCGGGAGATGAGCTACACGGGGACTGCTGCGTACCGCTTTATTTCCAAACTCCTTCATTTGAAGGGGAGGATTAAGGGGTGGAATTGGAATGTGTTTGGGATGGTGCAGGCTAGGAAGGAGACCCTGCTTAGTAGTTTAAAGGCTTTCGATGATTTAGAAGAAGAGATGGATCTTAATGGGGAGGAAAGGGAGGATCGGCTGAGGAAGAAGATGGAGTTTGACAGCGTTTGTAGGGCGGAGCAAGTCAGCTGGATGCAAAAAGCCAAGGTCAAGTGGCTAAAGGAGGGGGATGCGAATACGAAATACTTCCATATTGTGGCCAATGCTAGATTCTAGTCAAAGTTTTTGGGGAGGGTCGTGGTAGACGAGATTGCGGCTGAGGGTGATGACCAGGTTCGGGAGAGAGTTGTTGCTTTTTATAAATCTCTATATACGGATGAGGGCTTTACGCGTCCACAGTTGGATGGGGTACCTTTTCCAACTATTTCGGTGGGGGAGAGGGAGGCGCTGGAACAGAATTTTACGGAGGATGAAGTGTGGCATGCTATCAGATCTGGGGGACGGAACAAAGCACCTGGTCCGGACTGGTTCACTATGGAGTTCTTTCGAGCGTTTTGGGTGCTCATCAAGGCTAAGTTGATGGAGGTCATGTCGGAATTTCACACTGATGGTTTCGTTGGAAGGGCGCTTGGATCTACATTTATTTCTCTCATCCCAAAACGCAAAGGTGCTGATGACATTTCCGATTATCGGCCCATCAGTTTGACCAACTGCACTTATAGGATCATGGCTAGAGTGCTTGCGAACAGATTCAAACCTTTGATGAGCACTCTAATTTTGGGGAATCAGGGAGCTTTTGTGCGTGGTAGACATGGATCAAAATTTCGGCCGATACCGATATGTATCGGTATTGGTATCGAACGATACATTCGTATCGAACGATACATTCGTATCGAACGATACATTCAATGTATCGTCCGATACCAACCGATATCGATATGTATCGTTTTGGAGCTCGGACGATACGTATCGGTAACCCGATATTTTGACCCATGGTGGTAGACACTTGGTGGATCTTGTTGCGGTGGCGAATGAGACGATCCATTCGATGCTCGACGGCGGTTTGGATGGTGGATATGGAAAAGGCTTATGACCGTGTCAGTTGAGAGGGCATGGATTATATGCTCGGAAGGATGGGTTTTGGGGACGTTTGGAGAAAATGGATGTTCGGTTGTTACTCTTCCGCGTGGTTCTCGGTTATGGTCAATGGCACTCCGGTTGGTTATTTCAAGAGCTCTAGGGGTATCTGGCAGGGGGATCCTCTATCCCCTTTTCTTTCAATGTGGTGAGCGAGATGCTTTCCTGTTTGCTCGATCGGGCCAAGGACCGTCAACTCATTTCCGGCATTCGGGTGGGGTCGCAGGGCAGGTGTATCACGCATCTGCAGTACGCAGATGACACGATTCTATTTGGGAAGGCGGATGCGTCCGAGTTCAAGGTGTTAGGGGATGTGTTGTCGGTGTATGAGGTTGTTTCGGGGCAGCGAATTAACCTCTTCAAATCTGCCATTACGGGAATTGGGGTTGGCGAATCTGAGTTGGCGGAGCTCACTCTCTCGGTCGGCTGTTCGACTCAGCAGATGCCTATTACCTATCTCGGTATTCCACTGGGTATCAGGAAGCTTTCGGTCCGTGATTGGAAACCAGTCGTTCAATGTTTCGAGCAGCGTTTGTCCGCTTGGAAAGGTAAACTTCTGAGCAGTGCTGGCAGGTTGGTCCTGATCAAGGCGGTTCTGTCATCCATGCCCATTTTCTATATGTCAATGTTTTACTGCCCGACGAAGGTGATCTGCTGCCTTGAGCGAATCCAACGTGCCTTTTTGTGGGAGGGGTCGAGCTTGGGGCGAAGGTATCATCTGGTAAGTTGGGAGGTTTGCCAGTTGCCAATTGCTTGTGGTGGACTAGGTATACGCAGCCTTTGGCAGACCAACCGCGCACTTCTTGGGAAATGGTTTTGGAGAGCTGGTAGGGATGAGGATAGGGAGGGAATTTGGAGAAAGGTGCTGGTTGAGAAGTATGGCCAAGCCTCGGGCGACTGGGGTATTTGTCCAATCGCACGCAGCGGCTCTTCGGCATGGTGGAAAGGATTATGCGGGGTTTGGTCCAGCTTTCCCAAAGGACTGCAATTCAGTTGGGGGTGCAGTACTAGAATTCGATTTTGGGAGGTCCGGTTGGCCTCCTACCCTCTGAAATCCACTTTCCCTGATATCTTTGCTTTATCTGTCAACCTGGGGGAAACGATTGATCAGTTTGTATCGATTGACAATGGGGATGTGGTCTGGAATGTTCATACCCGCAGACCATTGAATGATCACGAGATGGTGGAGTTTGCTAATCACATACCGCCGTGTCTTGAGTAGCCAACTGGGGGCTGATCACGGGTGTGGGCTCCTGGATGGCTTCTTTACTACCAAAAGTTTATATAAGTTGAGACTCGTCTGTCGTCATTGCTCGAGGGGCGATATGGTCAGGAAAGTTCCTATTCCTTATAAGATCAGATTTTTCGTTTGGACTCTTTGCAAGGAGAGAATTCTTACGCGAGACCGACTAATACGTAGGGGGAAAGATGTTGCGCCTCACTGTGTCATGTGCACTGATGGGGAGGAGACTACGACACACCTATTCCTTCATTGTCGGATGGCCTGCTCGGTTTGGAATGTGGTACTCAGATCCTTGGGCCTGAGCTGGGCTATGGCGGAGACCCCATACCAACATCTCCTTAGCTGGGCTCCAGGGATGGGGGACGCTGACAGACGGACACAGTCTAGATATGTGGTTTTCGCGGTTTTTTGGTGCCTATGGCTTGAGCGCAACTCCAGAATTTTTGAGAATACTAGCAGGTCCACGGGGTTCATTGTCAAATCGGTCATGGACCTAGTGGGTTTTTGGATGGGGGAAGTTGCAGTGGGGAGAGGGACTTCTGTTCTGTGGGATCCAGGCTAGGTTGTTGTCCGGCGCTATGTCAGTTTTTATCTTTTATCTTTTCTCTTGTTGCCTTATTCGGGGTCAGTTGTTTTGTCAGTTTTTTATGTTGTATTGGGTTCTCAGTGCCTTGTTGTGTTTCAATATATTGCTTTTTACTGATAAAAAAAAAAAATATTTATACTTGCCCATGTTGCAAATTTGTTGATGTTCCATATTTGATTTGTATATTTGTTTATGCCTATAACATGAAATCCTTAATATTGAAATCAAAGAATGATACCAAAGTAGTTGAATTATTTTCTTCCTCTATAAAATTACAAAAAATTTAAAATTAAAAAGAAATAATGTTTAATAAATAAAATAAAAAAGTTAAAAAAAATAAATTTAATAGATAGCCTCGCGATTGCTTTGCCATGGCGTAGCGAGTCTCTTCACCATGACCTCACCATACTGCCTTAACTACCTTGATTGTAACTGCTGTTCTTAACATTTGAATAAAATAAACTATTTTTTCCTTAAAAAATATTATATTATAAGTTCCTAATTAAATTATTACTTTTAATCTAAGCAAAGGCTCTGCTCATGTCAAAGTTAAGTCTTTATAATATAAACATATCGGCCTTGGTCTTCTATTGGTTTGCCATCTTTCACTTGTTTTTTCTTTGTTTGTTTGTGCCACGCTCGGAAATCCTAGCTCTGTATGAGGATATAGAATTCCGTGTTTTGACTCTTTTTTTTTTAGGGAGTGTTTTGACTCGCATGTATCTCAATGCGTTAAGTGCATGTCTTATCCATCTTAACTTAAGTGTGAGTTCTTAAAAATTTTAATTGGGAATTTCTTTTAAAATTCTGAACTCCAATGACATTCTTACAAACTTAAATATTTATTATTTACAACATTATTACTTTCCTTGATGATATAGTCAATTGGCGTTGATAATTAAGTCACAACATCATTCTTGGACACATTGGAAGGCTTACGCCATAGTTTACGTGAGTGAACTGCATCCCATTCTTTCAAAGTAAATCTATGGATATTCTGTTCCTCATTCTCATTGTTCATTTAAAACAAATATTTCACATCCATTCATATCCATCCGTGCATAAATAAATCTACCAACATAATGAAACTATTGATATAAGAGAAACTCATGATATGACTATAACAACTAAATCCATCCAACTGTAAATAAGGTAATGGCAATGCCAACATGGTGTGAAATGACTCCTACACTAACCAATGAAAAGAACCGGATGAAAGTAACTCAAACTGAAAATTTTAATCTGAAAAGTAAATGTCTATTCCCAACTCCATCTAGACTATATATCAAGTCTTAAATCCAAACTAAGAGCACTCAATGCTCGTAGAAATCTTCCTCTGGAGGCTTAACTCCATCATCCACATGATCCTCATAATAAGCATCTACTTCTCATAATACGCATGTACTTCCGAGTAGCCACATCTTCGTCGTAAATATCCAAAAATATAAACCACAAAAGACTGAGCTACTGAATGTGCAATTCAGTGGGAAACACAACAAATCTATCCCAAACTACACAAGTGAACTGCCTGTGCTAACTAGTGAGTTATAACATTAATACTATAATCGTACTATCAATAAGGGCTGAGCTACAGAATGTGTAATTCAGTGGGCAACACAGCAATTCCATCCCAATCTACACGAGTGAACTGTGTGTGCTAACTAGTGAGTTATAACATTAATACTATAATCATACTATCAATGTAAGGAAAATGATTTTCAAAACAATATGGCAATCTACCTGTGGTTCCTAAACTTATAGTGCTATTCCTGAACAACCAGTCTTACCATTATTCAATCTATTATAGAATTATCCATAATTATTAAGCTTCCTGGCATCTATACTCCACTTGGTTGATAATTATGTGTTACTAGATCATTAGCATGTATTCAAAAGAGGGGAAGGAGAGCCGGATAGTAGGAAGGCTGGGCTTAATAAGGGGGCCAAGGTTGTTGATTGTCAGAGGAGAAAGCATGGGTCACATACACTAGGCAGGTAAAGGGGAGCGGTGCCTAGGGTTGGGAGGTATTCTGCCATTGAGGTGGGGGTGGCAATGAGCTGGGTAGCCCACCGGCCTGTTAGGTCCAACCCGTTTTAAACATAGTTATCAAAATCACCAAAATTTTTGAAAAGTTCGTGAAAAATTCATGAATTTAAGGTTCTGCGAATTAAGACCGAATTATTCGTTTGTTCACAAAAAATCACAAATAATTTACGAATTATTGCTGAATAATTCTCGAAATTTCAAAAAAATGTGATTTTGTAGCATTTTCAATTTTTTCATAGTTTTAAATATTAGTTTAATTTTTTTTTTCTCTCCAATTTTTTCTGCAAACATTTCCCCAAAATTGCCGGATTTTGTCTGATTTTTCCGAAATTTATCCTAGCTGAATTATTGCCAAAACCTGACTTGGTGATTATGGTTTTAAAGTGAGCTCTGGCCTACCCCCCTAAGCCCGTCGGGCTCTTATAAGTTTCTGCGAATTAATCCTGAATTATTTGTGTGTTCACAAAAATTCACGAATTATTGCCATATAATTCCCGAATTTTTTTAAAAAAAAGTTATTTTTAAACATTTTCAATTTTTTCATAGTTTTAAATATGAGTTTTTTTTTTCAAAATTTCTCTCCGATTTTTCCGCCAAACATTTCCCCAAAATTGCCGAATTTTTCCGAATTTTATGCATGCCGAATATTGCCGAAACCCGACTTGGTGACTATGGTTTTAGAGTGAGCTCAGGCCTAACCCCCAAAGCCTGTCAGGCTCTTATATTTGATAGTCTCCTATCACCAATCTCATGCCATCCAATTAAAGTAGAGGAGATCATGTCTCTCTCTCTCTCTCTCTCTCTCTGTGTCTCTTAACATCAAGTCTCGACTCTACTTCGTACATTGAGAATACGATTGATTGTAGATCATACTTGACATGGTGGGGAAGCTGATGGTGTATGCTAAAGAAGTGGGGATCGAGCACCACAAGGTGGACATCACACTGACGGCATTGTTTACTCGCCTTGAAATGCCGAAAGAAGGGAGACACTCTGGCTAGTGAAGGAAAGAAGAAAAGAGAATTGCTCAATTTATAGTGAGGTTTAAGTGATGGTAAAGCCAGCCAGGGGGGCTGGAAAGTGGGTTGTTAACCTGGTTTATGGGTTGTGTCAGGGTGGATGCTCCTTTATGAAGATCGTGTCTTGGAATGTTAGGGGGGTGTTGGAACTAAGGACAAAGAGAAGGATACAATAATTAGGGTTAATGGAGAAAGTGAGATGGAGAAGATGGAGAGAGAGGAGAGAGCATGGACATTAAATGGATACATAGTTGTTATTTGAGATATTTAATTACATGAGATATCCTCTACATATAGAGGGAAACTTGAATACAAAACTCATTTCCAACCAATGTGGGACTAAATCTTTACCCACAATATTACGAGGCTCACTTTTACTTATACCTAAACTCATATGGTCACAAAAAAAAATATTAGCCCTAACACCTAATCGTATATGGCCCCGCCATTTTCTCTCACATCGCCAACACTCTCCCTCAAGATGGAGCATCCATGACATGGATGTCTAACTTTGCAACAAATACATAAAAATTTATACATGTTAATACCATAACCTCTTCCTAACTTGATAGGGTCACAACATAATAACATGGTGCAACCATAGATCAAAATACCGGATTTCCGGTATTTATTGTCCGATACATTCAATGTATCGACGATACATTGAATGTCTCAGTCTGGTACTATTTATTTATTTATTTATTTTTTTCCATTTTCTGAAGCCACAGATGTCCGTTCTGAAGCCACAAACGTCCGTTCTTTAAAATTATTTAAGGTTTCTTTGAGGCATCTTTGGGAATGTTATCGCCTTGTATATGAATATAATATTAGAGTCACCATAGTGGACTATTGATTGTGGCACATTGTGCACGAAAAACCTACATTAAAGCCACATTGAATTCCTTGGTGGTTCTTTGTCGTTGTCATCATTATCATTAGTGCGCCGACTTTGCCTATAGTGTTGGTCATATTGATACCCATGATCATATGTTCCCTCTTCAAATTGAGGCATTAGCATAGGGTATGGGTTAGTGTAATCTGGAAATGTCGGTCCTCCAAAATTTGATCAATGACATCTTCATGTTGGGGGTAGGTTGGTTGAGGGATTGGGCATGAGTTACTGGTTGCTGAATCTTTGGTGTTTTGCAAACTAAATCCCCCCAAAGGTAGAAATAGTATAACCCATGCCATCTTGTGGTGGTTGGTAAGATTATGAAGCTCCTCTTCCACCTTTAAATGTAGGAGTGTCAAACATTGTTAACGGTTCATCGTCCCATTTGGCAATACCTCCATAAGAGGGACCAACATCATCGCCTCTACTACTAGTGCCGACGTGGGTTTCATTGCCTCCACCATCACCACAACCACCCCCATCATCATCATCATTATTATTATCATTGCCGGGGTGTGTTTCTTCATTAGATCCAACCACTGATTTGCGTTGAAGTCTTCTTTTCCGCCTACGTTGTTGAGAAGCCTAGTCTTCCACTATTCTCTCTGCGTTGTTCAACCATGTAGTGCTCTCACTATCCAACACTAGAGTTTCTCTCTCTTCAATCCACTGATTCAAAGGATCATCCTCCGCGAATATATAATCCAACTCATTAGGGTTAAAATATTCACTATCTGTATAGTAGAATATAATTGATTAATTAGTATATGCTTCTTCAATTAGATAAAATAAAAGATGTATGAACTAAAAAGCTAAATAATTGCTTACCACGGTTGGTCCTCTCCATATTCCTGACTTTTAACTGCATATTATAATGATAGTATACTAACTTTTCCAATTGACGCATAGTTAGTCTATTCCTTGTCTTTGTGTGGATAAGAGGAAATGTACTCCAATTCTGCTCACAGTTGGATGAGGAACATGTTTGGGATAAAATCCGCATGGAAGCCCACCTTAGTATTGGTTCATCATGTCCGTAGTGCATCCACCAATCTGCCGATTTATCACGTTGAATATAAGATTGGGCTAACTTCGTTCCAAACGACCTCCCATGTTTCTTATGGAACTTATCAATCTACGAAGACTGAATACGACAACCGATATATCAATCTACAAAAAAAGCATATTGATCTACAAATTAGAAAATAGAAATAATATTATGACTACTTACATCTCTTATGGCTTGACTTTGGTCCGCCAGCTTAAGCTCCATTCGTTGGATGACATTGAGCAAACCATTGTAGACTTCATCGGACTCATTCAGCTCAAAGCATCGCGTATATTGGAAGGCGGGGTTCAGGTAATGTGCTATACATAAAATATGAGCAACGTAATTAGTATATAGAAATAATGAGCACTATGAAAAATAACAAATAAATACAAATCATTAAATAAGCAGTTAAGCATGAATTACCTGCGACATGCAAGTATTGGTGGAATTGTTTATCCCACCTCTTGTCGATAACCGACTAATATCGCTTATATTTTGCAGAGCATTTTGCTTTGATGACCAATTTCGCCTTGTCCATTGACTCATAAACATACCCAATGGTTGGTTTGCCATCACCATCGACCACCCTCAATACCCGTGCTAACGGGGTAGTGACGTCCACCAAGTGCTCAACATCTGTTCAAAACGGGGTGCTGTAGATCAAGTTAGCCACTTGAGTACAAGTATGTGTCTTTGACCGGGGCACAAGGAGCAAAATCTCGTTTTTTCGATACGTATCGTCCAGCCTCAAAACCGATACGTATCGGACGATACGTATCAGTTCCGGACAATACTCTCCGATTTTTTCCCAAAAAAAAAAAAAATAAAAAAAAAAAAAACATTAAAACCGATAATTTGAAATTATCGGACGATAATTTCAAATTATTGTCCGATACGAATGATACGGACGATACGAACGATACATTGAACGATAATTTGACTGTTTTTTCAGGGGGGCGATAAAAACCCATTGTATCGTATCGGTGAGGTCCAAAACCGATACGTATCGTCCGACACGTATCGGTATCGGACGATATTTTGATCCATGCCGGGGCAGTTCTGATTCATATTTTGCCCATTCTTGGGACGACACCATATTTTTCTGCTCACGCCTATATCTTGCTAAGCTCTGTAGGGCTAGAAATTGTGTGGCAAACAGTGTAATCCCAAATTGGAGGACCCCTCATCAAATTCATCAACTTGTCACTATTGTACAAAAAGGAGGTAATCATCCTTCCCTTTTAAATAATTGGCTGTGCCTTGCTCTTTTTTCCCAAGTCCTCAAGAATGAGGTCCACACAATGAGCGGCACACGAAGTCTAATACAAGTGAGGTCTCTTCAACATTAACTGCCTTCTAGCCGCATTTTAATTGGCGGCATTGTCTGTTACCTTCTGTACAACCGGCTTCTCTCCAACATCTTCAACTACCTTATCCATTAATTGAAAGAGGTAGTTAACCGTCTTTGCGTGTTTAGAGGCATCCACTGATTTCAAGAATACCATCCTAACATCGCTATATACCAAAAACTTGATCAAACTCTTTCTTGTAGGACCGGTCCACCCATCACACATAATTGTGCAACCTCTCTCATCCCACACTTCCTCAAAGCTTTTCACGTAAGCTCCAATCTCCGCATACTCTTCATCCACGAGGGGCCCAGATATCTCGTATGGAGAAAGTTTTTTAACTCCTGGCCCAGCTTCTGCACTAGCATCGATCATACTTTTGAGGTATGGAGACTCGACAACCTGACTTGGAATGTGGTTGAATACCGCAAATTTTGTAATTGCCTTTCCAAGCTTCTTCCCCCATGTTTTCAGTAAGGTTGCGCTTAATTTTACTTGTTTTGAACTTTCTGTCTGATGCATGAACGCATCCATAGGACATGTACTATGTCTCCTGGTCTCTGTCACGATTGCTGACCTATGCAACCTCACAATCCCCTCAAATTCTTCAACATCATGTGGCTTTTGACTAGACCCACCACCACCAGCACGCATGGATGGGCCCCTCAAGTTGGACCTAAACCGATAATCTGCCTCTTACTGATCTTGTTGGAATCTTGCTTCTCTAGCACTCTCTCTCATCACGCTCGCTTTCACCGCATTGATATTCTCATCATCCTCATCATCATCTCTTAATCTCTCAGGTCCAGGTGCAGGAAACTCTGGATCCCCTCTCCTTATTCTCTCGTACATGTCCCTATCTCTGTCGGCATCTGTTTTCTTTTTTCGCTTAACTGCCTACCTTGTGGCTCTCATAGTTAACGTCACATCTTTCGGAATGTGAGCCAAATGCTCATTCAATCGTGTTATACCCCCTCTCTGCATTTTCTTCCCACACAACTTACGTTCAATTTGGAGCCTATGACCATCTATAGTTTTGCCGTATTGTCAGACCAGATATTGCCCACGTACCATATT
Source organism: Chloranthus sessilifolius (assembly GCA_021018995.1). Lineage (NCBI taxonomy): Eukaryota > Viridiplantae > Streptophyta > Magnoliopsida > Chloranthales > Chloranthaceae > Chloranthus > Chloranthus sessilifolius. Next base: position 26,017,892 of record CM037595.1, read on the forward strand.
TATTTATTTCACCTACGATTAGAGACCATTGGATGTTAAAGCAACATAGATATTAATGTGTAATATGTCACATGTCATTAATAATATCTGACATATCATTGATAATTGCATGTGACTTATTGCTAATTTACATGCGACATATTCTCAACGATATGTCACATGTCATTAATTACCTGTTAGTATGTGACATATTATCAATGATATGTCACATGTCATTAATTACATGTGACATGTCATCAATGATATGTCACATGTTGATTACATATAAAATATGTAATTTATTATTAATATATGTTTATATATAAAATATTTAATATATGATTAATATATGATAAAATAAAATAAATAATCTAGGTTAGGAACAAAGTAATGAATCTAGGTTAAGAATAAAGTACCATAAAATATATAAATACCCTAGGTTTGTAGATCTAGGTTACAAAATAGACCACCTACAAAAAAATTCGTTTTTAGATCAAATTTTAGACATTTAGCCCATCAAATTTGAGGATTTTAGCACACAACCCATAACGTTGGGGCTAAAAAAATATAGATCTATCATATTTATGTGTAAAAGGTAAAAAAGTGGAAAAAACACCTAAAAATATAGAAAACATACCTTTTTAGCGGTCTCTGGCGAGTCGGCGGCGATCCCAATCGATTCCGGGTGGTGGAAGATGAAGAGGAGGGTCTCTCCGGTGCTTAGAAGGGAAGAGGAGCAGAGAAGGGAAGAGAAAAGAAGAGGAAAGAAAAAGAGGAAAAAAGGGAAAGAAAAAGGGGTTTCCTGAGCATGTATAGTACTGAATCCACGAACGTCCATTCTGAATCCACGGACATCTGTTTTGTAGCCATGAACGTCCGTCTGTTTTGAAATGATCGTCCGATACGGGTGATATGGATGATAATATGCCCGTATCAGATGATAATATGCCTGTTTAAACTGATACGTATCGGTTTCGTTCGATATTTTGATCTATGGGTGCAACACCTTGCACCCAAGTGGCCAAGAACAGTGGTGCAAACACTTACACTCACCAACAAAAGCATGGTGCAACACTTGCAAGGTGACCGTGGTACACACAATGATCCAATCAAGTGGCTAAAAATTTAGCCTGCGACATGTTCTTGGCTTAACGACATGGCTGTAAGTTCTAAAGAACGGCCCACAGCAGCATCAAGATTTATATCATCTGCATTCCGAGCTTTTGGAATTAGGGATATAAGAGCAGAATTAAAGACTTCACGGACTCATGACAAAAGAAAACTTTTTCCATCACTGCAGGTCAGGAACAACCAACTCCCACAATCTCCCAAAATTTCTAGAAAGAAGGCCATGATAAATCCATCTGAACCTGGTGCTTTATCTCTACCTAGAGAGAAAACAGCTAGTTTGATTCCAAGAAGGGAAAAGGTCTCCCGATAGATGTGCTTCTCTTCAAAGATAAACGAGGGAGGGAATCCTCCATGCTGTTTTGGACCTTCCAATCTTAAATGTAGAGATTTTCAAAGAAGCTCACAATCACCTCTTCCATACCTTTGCCCTAGAAGCTCTCCACTCCATTACCATTAGTCTGCCCAACAATTTTATTCTCCCCCTCGCCGTAGCCATTCTTTGGAAGAATGTTGTGTTTTCGTCTCCTTGTTCGATCCAAGAGGCTCTTACTTGTTGTTTCCAAGATGTTTCCTTTTAATCAAGACTAACCTGCAACCTTGCTGTGGCAAGCTCACAAGGAGGATTGAATTATCTAAAGGCAAAGGCATGCTTACACACCCATCTAAAAGAGTGGTTCACCCTACCGCCTAAGGGAAGATGAAAGTGAAGCTATGTCAAGAATTCCTTATGCAATTGTTGTCGAAAGCGTAATGTTTGCCTGGGTGTGTACGAGGTAGGGCACATTCAGTTGGTGTTCTTAGCAATCTTGGGGAAAAGTCATTGGGAAGCACCGAAGCACCACTCTTTTAGCATGCTTCTATTTAACTACTCAGCTTTAGTTCACATGGATTTCTCCTTTGTATCCAATTCCGATTTCTCTTTTTCAGTTCTTTTATTTTGTTTCTATAAGGACGAAGACCAAGGTATCAAACTCGGTATTTGTATTCGGTATCGGTCCATTCTTTGGGCTGATACGTAACGGTGGATGCTGATACTCTTTTTTTTTGTGAAAAAAATTAATAAAAAATACAATATTGGCCAATACTGTGATACACATCAGTATCGGTTTGGCCGATGATTGATACCATGATTAAGACCTCCTTGTTCCATTTTAGAATTCCAGCTATTAATAGGGAGATATCTCCTGTCCCTTAATTAAAGTGGTTTGTTTGTCTATGTAGGAGGAAATCACTTGGTTGAGTGAAAGTATGTCGCATCCCTTTTGTTTTCATGATAAAATTTGGAATAAACTTGTGCTTGAGTTCATGATTTCATCCCTTTTTTTTGCAGAAAATAGACGAGGCTGCCGTACACAAGGTATTCATGAAGTCCCTTGAAAACTACATCAAGTGGTGTAACTACCTGGTTATTACACCAGTTTGGAACAAGTATGGATATGTTTTAGTTTTTTAAAACATTAGTTGTTGTCATCTGTCTGTTCTTGACATTGTTATTATGGATGATAAGTATTTTACTACTTTGTTCTGTGTGCTTTGATTTATAAGCAGCAGGATTTCAACAATATATCATCTCTTTTGCAGTTTGGAGGTTGTAAGCAAGGAAAAGAAGATATTGCTGGTTTCTTTGTACTTCCTTATCTGGGGTGAAGCTGCGAACATTAGGTTTCTGCCGGAGTGCCTATGTTATATATTTCATCATGTAAGTTTTTCTGGGAAATGACACTATATAATAGGTGTAATACATATCTTTTAGCTAAATATCATTGATAAATTTGTTTTCAAATTCTTTGTGTATGGATGCCTACTGAATTTTTTTCTTCTTTGTGACAGATTAGATTTTTCTTTGCAGTTAGTGCAATCTTGTACCTTTGCATTTAGTGTCATGTAGATACTCATCCCTTATGGGATTTCCAAAGTTGTTTTATTCATTTCGTAAATTTGGGAAATTTTCTTTAGTGTTAAAAAGCTATTGAGATCTTTGTTAGTGCTTTGTTTTTCCTCGTAACCGCCCTGGAGTCATGGTCTTTTTTTCTTTTCTTTTTTTAGTACTTTTGGTTTATGAATTCCCAGCAACTATTTTGGTGATATTATATCCTTCTGCGAATGAAAAGAGTTGAGAAGAAAAGTATATGTATTTTTCGACGCCTTACTTTTAACAAGTTATACAACATTATAGTTGACCTGCCTTTCTTTTACATGTTTGTATGTTTCTTATTTTTAATAAGTTGTACAACGTTATAATCATTTGATCTGCCTTTCTTTTACATGTTTGTATGTTTTTATATGTTCTCATTTTCATTGTGGTTTGTGCTTGTACAGATGGTAAGGGAACTTGAAGAGATTCTGCGCCAGCAGGTTGCACAACCAGCTAATAGCTGTAATTCTGATAAGGGGGTATCATTCCTTGAGCAAGTCATCTCTCCTCTCTATAAAATTGTTGCTTTGGTAAGCTTTGGTGCCCTCGTTTTTGGTGCCTGCTTAGTTTCTTGATACAGTGTATTATCTTATGGTGTAGACAGTTTTTGTTTTTGATTAACATGATTTGATATTGCAAATGATAAATGCGTTTCTGTTATTTAGCATTCCTACTCTTTCCCTCTCCTCATCAATATACATATATAAATATCAAATGTATGTTAATAATACTACAAACTTTCACATATGCATTATAGGCAAAGCTAATTGTACATATCTCTAACTCCCTATTCATTGGTGCATTGATATGAATATAATTTCATGTTCATTACAATTTCATAATGATTGATGGAGATCTGTGATGTGGCCATAGTTACCCAAAACCCCTTTTTACCCTATCGTACCAGTCTCCATGCGTATCAGTACTGGGGACTGGTACGAAACCATTTCCGAAACTTTTAAAAAACCTTTTAGAAACGAGTTTAAATATATAATTGAAATTTGTTTCATTTTAAACAGAAACTGGTTTCTATCATAGAAGAAACACTTTTCTATTGAAAAAAACTTGGTTCGTATTTAATTGATCTTCCATTTCTTCAATATGAAAATAGTTTCATCCTTCTATACAACTGTTTTTTATAGCTATTTTATTATGTCAAAATTTGACTTTTATGGATTTTTTGTGACATTCAAATAATTTTTTTAATAAATAATAAAACCGGGGAATGAGCTTCATGTGCATAGGATTGAAATTTATATGTACATTTTAGATATGTTTCTAGTAATATGTGTTAATTTGAGTTATATATACTTTTGATAGAAAAATTTAATTATGTGTTTTTTCACCTAGTGATAGATGAGTTCAATGAATCATGTGTCTAAACTCTAAAATTCAAAAATATAAATAATAATATATAGAAATATGATTTTTATGTACACAAAAGAAGTACCAATGTTGTATCAGTGTCTTATATAAGTAGGACTCTTTATTTTTTGTAGATTGGGTATCTTTGTATTGCTATTTCTGCTGTAAACAGAGTTTTAATCTTTTATTATTGAATTCATTTATTTTTTTATCATCAAATTACAGCTGTCCTTTCATTAAAGCAAACTATAATACAATAGGTCAAAGAAGGCGCTGCGAGTTTTGTTGCCAAAGAGAGGAAAAAAGGAAAACCACAGAAAAACAAAACACAAGAGAACAAAAACTATACAAATCTAAGTATAATGACCCTCTATTGCAGTTGAAGGTGCTCCCTCCCAGCAAGCTCTCAGTAGCCGATTTAGCCATATAGGAATATGGTGTTAATGCAGTCAACTGTTGAGTCAGATATTGGACTTTGACTGCATTCAATCATATGATAGAGATTATGTTTCATTCCAATATTTTGCACCGACGAGCTTTAGGTCATGCCCTCAAATCAGACGGCTTAGATGGTGTTTTCATATGGCATAGGTCCCCAATACACCAAACCGTATTTAGAAGTGCTGGCAACTTCTCGTGCGCAATTAATGGCTCCCAAATAGAAAATTTAAATATTAAACTTCTTAATTTTAAGGGACAGATATTGACTAAATTTAGTCTGACAGAACTTAAAGAACCGAAAATAATTAAATTTGGTGCTTTTATATGTGGATTAGATCAGGACAAGGTAAGGTTAGGCGGAGAAGGAAGAGAGAAGAATAGTAAGATAGGATAAGTGGGGACACTTTTCATTATATCATATTTCATTTAAAACTTGGTCCCATGCACATTATTGATATTTGCCTTTGCACGTTATTACTGCTAGAGACATGCCCAATCTGTTCTAGTGACATACCAACACCCCCCCTCAAGTTGGAGTATAGATAGCAATCATGCCCAACTTGGATACAATATCTCAAAATCTAGCCCTTCCAATAGCCTATGTAAAATGTCCATAATCTGTTTATGGGAGCTAACTGATGGGATACATAACTCATTGTAGTCTATTTTTCCCAAAGAAAATGGCAGTCAACGTCAATGCGTTTAGTCCTTTTGTGGTAAACAACCTCTACGGTATTGGGGCCTAGGCAGCCCCTAATGCGGAATTAAAGAATCCTAGTAAAAAGGGAAGCCTACATGGCGAGTTCGTGGCCTGATAAAGAGGAGACGTTGAAAGAGAAAGTGGACCCATGAATGGGTTTTTAAAAAAGCCCCGTTAAAGACCCGTGTGCACGCTATTTTAGGCAATATTTTTATTTAGGTTTAGTTTCCCTTTTTACTAAGATTCTTTTAATAAATGGTTTATTTTAGATTAGTTTCTTTATTTGAATTATTTAGGGGTCAGACACATATATGTGATATGTGAGTGTTAATAATGTTACTTTCTACGCAACCATCGGAAAAGTGGTCGTAAGTCTACCAATATGTATTAGAATTGTGTGCTTCTTATCTTGTTTTAAAGCTACTTCGATAAGCTTTCAAACAAGACCAATTTCACATCAGTCGGACATCGTTTGACCCTTCAAAAGTGATCACGTAATAATAAAACGGGATTAATGATAAAATTAATTATGACCGTTAGATTAGAAAGTTTTAATGGTTGATTAGGAGTTTTATTTTAAGTAGTATTCCTAGGGTTTCTTTTCTTTATAAATACACATTATAATCTCTTATGAGAATTGGTATTGATGATGAATGAAAAAAATTATGAGTTTTGCTTTGTGCGAATTTTAGAGAACTTGAGATGAGTTTTTGTTAGAAGAGTAATTCTTCTCTTGCGTGCGGTTTGGTGTGAGGCCAAATTTTCTTCCTTGGAGCTATTCGTTGGATCTTCTTTTACTCCTATTGTCCTTAATTTTATTTTAATTGAAGAGCGAGAATCCTAACCCCTATCATGCGGGATTTACGCTATTTTAGGATTAGCGTGCGATTTCATTTCAAAAGTGGTCGCGTAATAAAAAAACGGGATTAATGGTGAAATTAATTATGACCGTTAGATTAGAAAGTTTTAATGGTTGATTATGAGTTTTATTTTACGTAATATTCCTAGGGTTTCTTTTCTTTATAGATACTCATTGTAATCTTCTTTGAGAATTGGTATTGATGATAAATGAAAAAAATTATGAGTTTTGCTTTGTGCGAATTCTAGAGAACTTAAGATGAGTTTTTGTTAGAAGAGTGGTTCTTCTCCCGCGTGCGGAGGCCAACTTTCTTCCTTGGAGTGATTCCTTGGATCTTATTCTACTCCTATTTTCCTTCTTAATTTTGTTTTAATTGAAGAGTGAGAACTCTAACCCCAATCATGCGGGATTTACGCTATTTTAGAGTTAGTGTGCGATTTTCCCTCATCAGCCGTCCTTTCTCTGTGGGTACGTAAAATATGTTTGACTTTTATGTTTTTTAAATTTTTTTATATTTGTAGTAAACCATCCATGCGAAATTTAAAGTGCAAAATGGAACAGAATGATAATTCTGTCATTACTAACACACTATCATTGAAGGTGGAAAAATAGCTAACAACTAATATGTTGACAAAGAAAAAACTGTGGAACCGAATAAAGAATATTCAACTAAGGCTCAACATAAACTGAGATTAAAGTGTTTACTAGTCACTGTACATTAAAAAAAGAATTATATTTAGACTGTTGCAATTGCTGAAATTCTGATTTAGCAATCAGAAATTCAACAAACATTACACTATGAACAGCCCATTTATAGCAATACGAAGCAATTGAAATTTTTGCAATCAGAAATCATAGAACACAATTTACATATGAATATATCATTTACGTAGAGCAATGAAAAACCACATAATAGTAATTAGAATTCATAGGATAGTGATCCGCCCATTTGCATTCATTCTGTGGTGTTCCATGGTCAGTATGCTTCTGCTAAAAATTGTCAACTCCTGAAGGATTACACATTGCATGACTTTAAATATCAGTGAGAGCATGCTTTTGACATTTCAGTGATTTGGCACTAAAAATACTCGTGAAGGAAAGGTTGGCAAATATATAGCCATGAGCCAAAAAAAAAATCGTAAGGCTGTATGTTCAATCCTAGCTTTCCTAACCAAGAGTGTACTTTTTCTTAGAAACACGTATGCTTTCTTTGATCTAGCTACTTTTGTTTCATGAAAGTATTGCAATGAATTCAAGTCCATAATATCAACCATTCAACTTGTACTAAATACTAATCTCTTCTTCATCATCACTAGTAAGAACGATGTCATCCAAAAGTGTGATCATAACAGCAACTTCTTTGATACAAACTTGACAATTGCATTCCTAAGCTTTTTGATCCATGCTGTTGGAATTTTCTTCAACCCATATTCTCCCCCTCATGAATGAAGTTTGGTGGAAATGTCATGTAAACCTCCATGTTAAGATCTCCGTCGAGTAATGCATTTTAGCATCAAATTGGTGAGAGGACACGGGGGTAATTTAACTTGGCAATAAGGGTGAATGTATCTTGATAATCAACTCCATAGGTTTGTGTAAAGCCATTAGCTACCAACCATAATCTTTACCCTAAACCATTCAGTCAGGCTGTCAATTCGCCTGCAACCTGGCCCGAACCCTAAAAACCGGGCTTTTTTGGTGACTAAACCCGGCTGTAAGCCTAGAAAAAACCGGGCTGGGATAGAGCCTGACAATGTGAAGCCCGCTTAAGCCTGGCCCAAGTACCCGTTATATATATATATATATATATATATATATATATTTATTTATTTATTTATTTGAAAGGTTAATTCCTAATAATAGGGTTACTGAAATACCATAATAACTTATATCAAAATTAGATTTATAATTAACTTAAAAAAAATAAAATTACACGAATAAAATAAATGTGTAATTTTTTTTCAAACGAGAACAATTTCCTGCAACCTGGCCCGCCTTAGGGCCGGGCTTGGGCTGAGTACTTGTTGCTCCGCCATATGGCCGGGCTATGGCTGATACCTTGGCGGCCCGACCTAGGGCCTACCTGCTTACAACCAATGTCCTTTTTTCCTTCTGGTGAAATCGTCACTTTTCAAATATTGTTTTGCTCGAGGGCCTTCATCTCTTCTATCATAGCCTTGATCTGTTCGCCCTCCATTATCAAACTGCAACACCTTTACAGACACATTATATTGAGTTTGAACTAACCTGCGATACCTGATGAAATTTATAGCAATTTCATATTGGGTATGACCATTCTCTCCCATTTATTAGTAAGTACCACAAGTTTTTTAATGGAAAAAAAACATTGACTGATTTGAATAAGATGATGGCTATTGTTTTTTGTTTCAATCTTCCTCATGATAGATCTTAATATCAAGGCGCGCTTATCAGACGGTCAGATGCTGATTCCACATGGCACACATCCCCAAAAGTGACCATATCATTGGCAAAGGAGTTGACCTTCACTTGTAGGGACGTGTGCCATGTGGAATCAACATCTCACCGTCTGATAGGCGTGTCATGATCTTAAGATCTATCGTGAGGAAGATTGGAACAAAAAATAATTTCCATCGTTTGATTCAAATCAATGGTTTTCGTCTGTGAAAAACTGTGTGGTACATACTAATGAATGGGCAAGAATAGCCGTACCCTTTCATGTTTGGTTTTCATTAGATACATCATAGTGAAACGAGGAAATTCATGAATGAAGGAGACAAAATATTGTTACCCAAGCATTGAAGCAACAAAGGATGACCCAACCCTTCAAAATGTATGAGGTGAAATGCAGTAGCACTCCTACTATGATTTCATAGGATTATCTCTATGATGTTTGACCAACGGTCATACCTCACACGAATTGGGCGTAATAGAATGAACTAAATTGTTGAGGAACCAACACACGATAGTAGGAGTTAGAGGCGATCTTCACTGATGTCCCTTTGGCTTCAAAGAGGTATAGTCCTCTCTCCTTGCGAACATGCAAAGAATCTTCCTTGTCATCAAGTCCTAAACAACACAATAGACAAGGAATAAGGTCACACTGTAGTTAAAATGTTTGGTAATATTATCAACGAATAGAAGATTAATGTCCGTATTTGGAGCATTTAAAGTAGATTTTAGAGGGTTCATGATCAACCTGAACCTTCCCCTTTTCAACTAAAGGGAGCATTACATTGTTTTGATGAAGGCAAAATAGCATTAAAGATTGTAGATACATCAGACGCATGATAGGTTGCTCCCGAATCAATGGCCCACATAAATTTAGAAGACATGAGTAGATCCAACAGTACCTATCTCTGCCAAGTAGAATTGAAAAGCAAATGGCGATCCTTCATATGCAAAAGTATCCTCCAATTCCTCCAACTTCAAAGAGGCACAACTAGGTAGGTAAAACAACTTCACTTTCACACATTAATGTCACTGCCCTACAGCACAAACCACTGAAATTTTTCTGCACCATTTAGCCTGAAGCTTCCATGTACTACTGGACAATGCAATACTGCAGGGAGTATTGCGAACTACAGGCTAAGCAGCCTCAAATACAAGCACTACACGCTGCAATACTGTAGCTTATACACCAGCAAGTTTACCATGCCTCCATCCACCAAAAATCATTATTCAACATTGCAAAAACATCATAATCTTTTCAAACTCTCCAAAACAATCAAACATTGCATTAATAATATGCTGTTTTAACACAATATATTCCAACACTTGAGACTGAGAACTGTATCACCACAAAAATTGCCACATCCCCCTCAAATCCTTCTCATAAGCTTGCTGGTACCTCCACCTTCGCCTTTTAAAACCTTGTTTTGGATGTTAGTTGGGTCAAAGGCAAGCCTCAATTTCTGAATTTATAGCTTTTGTCTTTGACTTCATGATGCAGGAAAATCGCACGCTAACCCTAAAATAGCTTAAATCCCGCACGATAGGCGTTAGGGTTCTCGTTCGTAAATTAAAACAGAAATAAAAGGAGAATAGGGGTAGAAGATCCATGGAATTACTCCAAGGAAGAAAAGTTGGCCTCACACCAAACCGCACGCGGGAGAAGAATCACTCTTCTAATGAAAACTCATATCAAGTTCTCTAGAATTCGTACAAAACAAAACTCATAAATTTTATTAATCATCCATTCAATATTCTCATAAGAGATTGCAAAGTGTATTTATAAAGAAAAGAAACCCTAATAATGTTACTAAAAATAAAACTCCTAATCGATCATTAAAATTTTCTAATCTAACGGTCATAAGTAATTTCACCTCTAATCCCCTTTTTATTACGCGACCACTTTTAAAGGGTCAAACGATGTCTAATTGATGTGAAATTGGTCTTGTTTGAAAGCTTATCGAAGTAGTTTTCTAACAAGACACGAATCACACAATTTCAACATGTTTTGATGGACTTATGACCACTTTTATAATGGTTACGCTGAAAGTGACGAAATTAACAGTCACATATCACATATGTGTTCGACCCCTAAATAATTCAAATAAGGAAACTAATCCCAAAACAACGCACTTATTAAAAGAATCCTTATAACATGGAAACTAAACCTTGATAAAAATGCTTAAAATAACGTGCACACGGGTTTTTAACAAACCTTTTAAAAACCCATTCACGGGTCAACTTTCTCTTTCAATGTCTCATTTTTATCCTACCATGATCTCGGTGTGTAGGCTTCAATTCCTCATCATTTTCCCCTTCTTTAAAAAAGCTCGACTTTAAACTTTCATCGAAGTTATCCTTCTGCGAAGAAGTCAATAGCAATAAAGTGGGAATCATGAGTGGATGGGGCTTGGACGAATGAACCAGATTTAACTTTGGCGAGATCCGTTTCAAGTTTATTACGTCGATTTGAATTTGCGTCAACACACGAGCAATACGATCCTGAGACCTGTGGGCAATGGGATCGATAGGCTTTATCGTAGATGCTTACTCTTCGACGATCTCAGGTTCGGTAGGACTTATTGCGAAAACTTGCTCTTCAACGGTTTCAAGATCAGTACAAATATTGACCGTAAGAGGGTTTTCATCAATCAGTAATGGAATCTTTGACCAATTTTGGTGCTATCACGGGATCGCGTAGAGGATTGATATCAATTTTGGGTAAGATTAGGTCAGGTAGGATAACTACGTTTATGAACTTGGTTTCTTGAATGGGCCCTGGGCTGTAAGCAATTATAGGAGCTGCAACCGGCATAAATTTTACACCGATAATGGAACCTGTAACGGGTGTAGGTGTTATGACGGTTATAGGGTGAACAATGGTTATGGGATTAAAACAGACGGTTGGCGATGGGGTTGGGTTGACAGACACGAAATTTGAAAGCTTAAATCTCAAAGCTTCAAGTCTTGCCGATATGATTTCCTCTTGTAGTTGAGAAGAAAATCCTCAAGAAATTGTTGAACGAACCTCCTGCTTAACGCCTCTACCATCCGACGTGAAATTTTCAACTCACGTAAAATCTCAACAATAAACGCTCGATTCTCTAAAACTGACCCATATTGAGTTGATAAATACAAATACCTCAGACTCTGCGATCTACCTTTCACTGCTTCCCATACTTATCCAATCGTGGTAATCGTCTGATGCAAATCAAGGCTCTTACGCCGATCCACGAACGATCCCATACTAACCATCTGATCATTCAACTCGCCAAAGGTGTCAATAAACTGTTCTTTACTCATGATGGACTCTACATGCTGATTGTTGAACTTGTTCTGATACCAATTTGATGAAGGAAAATCGCACGCTAACCCTAAAATAATATACGCACAGGTTTTTAACGGGCCTTTTAAAAACCCATTCGCTGGTCCACTTTCTCCTTCGATGTCTCCTCTTTTTTCGACAATGATCTCGGCATGTAGACTTCAATTCCACATCACTTCATCATTTTCTTCTATTATGGGAATTTTCTTCCTATTTTATCACATAATTTTATGGAATATTAAATATGTCTAGAAGATAATTTTGAAACTGTGTTATATGATTGCTAATTTTGTATTAAATTAAAGAGATTTTATGTCACCGGCATCATAAGGTTGTCAAGCTTATGCATATCCTCTTAAATGCTGTCTTCTGCAGTCTCAAGGGTCTCACAAACTTTGTGACAGCAAGCTTTCAACAAGAGCCGTTGGGTAAAACTTCTGATGCCCGTAATACCCAATAATCCTTAAACAATACACAGAACATTTGCTTTCCTTTCATGATAATTTTTTCTCAATAACAACCACACGACTTCTTTTTGACTTACCCTCTGTAAGACAACGTTCATCACCGTGAAGTCAAACAAGGATGTGAGTGGTAGGCTTTGAGGCTGAAAAGTACCCCCTCCTATCGTGTTGATGCTTTGAGACACTTGTCTCACCATAGAATTGATATATTCATAATGTTCATGAACCTACTTGAGGTTCAATGGCCCCAATAAATTTCTTCACGTCTCTAATAAACAATTTCCACATATGGCATCTATAACAAAATCTAGAAAATCAATTGTAGTGACAATATGTTAACTTTAGGAGTTTGTCAGCAAATCCCGACAGGAAAACTGTCTATGATGATCCCTTGCCCAGATCCTTTCCTAAGGATTTTGATAAGATTACTAGCACTCCTATTCAATCTGCTGCTTCCATTAATCTATCCTCCCACCTTGTGAGTTCTCAAGAAAATTTGGAGAAGAAATGCTTTTACCGTCCTTTTGATTTTAGCTTTCTGTGTTACCCTGCCGTCCGATGAGTTCTGGGAGCTTTAAATTAGCTCAGGAATTAACACAGACAGAGGGCATGGTCGAAATAAACATTGATATTGGAATAATAACTTCTAGAGCATGATAGTTCTGCAATGCTGCCATTCTCATCTTTGCTTCAAATGTGGATTTTGCGATCAATTGTGATTGGATTTAGCATCCAGAGAATTTATATATCATCATTAGGAGGCTTCTTAGTGTTAGCAGTGATATTTTAGCCGGCAGCTATCTTCCTTCTTATGTAAGTTAGTTTTTGCTGCATCTGTGTACTGGATTTGTGAGGAATGAAACAAATACCTCTTTAAATTACTCTAAGTCACATATTTGTTCCTTTTATGCATTTAGAGACCTTACCCTCCACCAAGGTTATATCCTTTTTATCTTCATTTGTTCGGTTACATTGTACTTGTTGGCGGTTGATGAGACTGTGTCATTTAATGTAATGTTATAATGACATACAAATAATATGGAACCTATATTTATAAATATAATAATTTGATTAATTATGATAAATTAAAACATATAATATTAGCTGTACACATATTTCATTTTTTTTAGGGGTTTTAATGTCAAAATATCTGTCTGACTGATGCACTTTGTATCATGCTTAAAATAACGTCTTTCTTGTTATTTTACTTGCAATTTACAAAAGCTTTGCTAAATGGTCTCATTGGAGGCTTTACTGTTGTTTTGTTGCAATTAGTAGGGACCTAATCTTCTACACCCAAAAACTGTGTCATGGCTAGCAGTTTCATCTACAAACATTTTCTTCCTCAATTATTTTGCCCCTATATGCTTAATATGCCGACAGTTTTGGCTCTCTTCTTGTTAAGTTTCTGACGCTGTAAGAAATGTCAATGCACTAATGATTACTGAACCAAACTTTTACTAAACTGTAATTACTGTTGTGTTTTGCTATCAAATTGGAGACCTAATTCTTGACTTATAAGCTTTTGTGTGAGGTGTTGCACTGGAAATGGGGTAAATTTTTTCTTTTGAATAATGATTTGGTATATTGTCTAGACTCTAGAGAAAATTGAATTTATGATATAAATCCATCTGAAAATCTATATATATCAGTTTTTGCTTGTTTTAACTTTTAGAATTTCATCTTTCATAAATGGACCCTCAGATTGTGGTTTTTTTATTTGAGTTGAAACCAGACCTTGTTCTACTGTTTGAGTCATAGTCGGCTATCTCCCGAAGTTTGGTTGCTTTGCTTCTTTGTTGAGTCATGTTATGCGAACTGAGAGTCATGATATGAATGATGAACACATGCAATTTAAATAGATTATGACTAGGTAGTAAAAGTTTTTTCAGCACTTACATTTCAGGAATATGCAGGAAGCTGGAAACAATGACAATGGACGGGCACCTCATTCTGCCTGGAGAAATTATGATGATTTCAATGAATACTTTTGGTAAGGCATGCTACTGAAGACTTATCCTAAATGTGACCAGATATTTATGTTGTTTGACATTATTTCTCTTTGTAGGTCACTTAAATGTTTCGAACTTAGTTGGCCTTGGCGCGACAGTTCACCATTTTTCTTGGAGCCCAAGCCAAGAGAAAAGGTTGGTAGTTTTTCCACACTGATGTCTTCATTACAAGTGTTCCAGCTCATCTGAGAGGTTTAAATCATGTAGTGTTTCTCTGTTAGATGTATCTTGCTTATCATGGTACCATCCTTTCTACAGTGAAACATTTGTGTGTGTGTGGCAGATTCATAATTTGTATTGTACAATTCACGTGCAAATGGATGTTTATAGATTCAAATAGCAGATTCAAAGCTTTTTCCCTATGAATATATGATCGTAAAATTGAATCTTAAGATTCAAATCATTAATTGTGCTATATGAATTTGATGGTGAATCTCTTATTATAACATGTTGAAGACATTAATTATTATGTACTCATTTTGATGGTGAATCTCTTATTATAACATGTTGAAGACATTACTTATTATGTTACTCATTTTGTTCCAAAAATCTTATATAAATTGTAATATGACATTTTTATATTAGAATCTGAAAGTTCTCTTAATTCCTTTTTATATAATAACTTCAAATTTCAATGTAAAAGTTAGGGAGAAACTAGTTGCACACTAAAAACCTCCCTTTGCACACCATTTAAAAATGTTCAATTTTGTTATTCCATCATACCGATTGCTTTTGTACTTCATATATAAAATCTTTAGTGAGCTGATCGAATTCCTCGTCTCTCACTTCTCTCTCAAGTGAAACCCTAGGAGAAGATGAAGTTGGTAGGTCTGAGGTCTCTCTCTCTCTCTCTGAGATGGTGGTTTTCAATGCAAAGATTGGATGAGTTTTCATGGATGAGATAGATGGTTTTCGTGGTTGGTGATGGTGATTTTCATGGCTTTTAATGACTGAGATTGGATGGATTTTCGTGGCTGAGATGAATGAGTTTAATGGTTTGAGATGTTGTTTTTAATGGCAGAGATGGATGGGTTTTAATGGCTTGATGCTGATTTTAATGGATGAGATGGATGGGTTTCCATGCCTGAGGTTCGATGTGTTTAATAGCTGATACAGTGGTTTTTAAGAGATGGTAGGTTTTATGGGTTTTCATGGCTGAAATAGATGGGGTTCATGGCTGAGATTGGATGAGTTTTAATGGTTGGAGATAGTGGTTTTCATGGCTAAGATGGAAGCGTTCACATAAAAAAATCACTGTCATCATCATAGCCTTGTCCCATCTATTTGGGATTGACCGATTCTTTTACATCAAATGCACAACTTAATTCTGCCTTTACATGGGTGATAAAGGCAATGTTGTCCTACCCGATGACTATAATATCGTCAACAGACCAGTACGATAGTCCTCAGGCATCCTGCTCCATTTGAATAAAGCATGTGTGCTTTGAGTGGTTGCAGGTGTAAATATCCATAGCACAAGAACAACACTAAATCTCTGAAACCAAGACCATGTTGAGGCCAAATTTTTAGGCCCAGCCCAAGTAAGGACCATTGACTATCCTACTTCCATGTTGAGGCCAAGTTTTTAGGCCCAGCCCAAGTAAGGACCATTGACAACCCTACTTTCTCATTTTATAAATGAGGACTTCCAAATCCTCTTAACAACTTTTGCATTATTAAATGAGTTCCAGTTAAATTTTTTTTAAGAATCCAAAACAACACACACACACACACACGTGTGTGTGTCTATATATATATATATATATATATATATATATATATATATATCTAACTTTCGAGTCAAGTTTATTTAAGTGTTGAAGTTAACTCGACCCGTCTGATTTTCAAGTCAAGTCTTCGGTTTCCAGAACCATAAATACCATGGATCAAAATCTCGGACGATACCGATACGTATCGTTCTGGGGGGCGCCCGATACGGTAAACTGGGTATTTATCGGGCATCCCTTAAAAGCATCAACTTATCATCCGATAAGGGCAATTTATCGGACGATAGTTTGAACTTTTTTTTTCGTGGGCCCCTCCACCGAGCTGAAACACGGGGTTTCAGTTTTAATTTCTCTCTCTCTCTCTCTCTCTCTCTTTTATTTTCCTTATTTTTTTATTTTCTCTCTTCTCTCTTCTTCCTCCTCTTCCGTCAAGTGAACACCGGAGACCATTTTAGGCTTTTACCACTACCCGAAAAGTGCGGGATCGCCGCCATCTCGTAGGAGATCGTATAGAAGGTACGCGCTCTACCATTTAAGGTTATTTTCCCAAATTTCTTACATTTTCACCTTTATTTATTCAAGATCTACCTTTAAATATGGTAGATCTTGAAATTTTAGGCCCAAATTTGGGGGTTTTGTGTCAAACCCCCCTAATTTGAGCCTATAATACCTCTAATGGATCCTAAATAGGGTTTGTGACCTAGAGCTAACCTAGCCTAGATCTACTTAGGTTTATTTTTTTCCTAAAATAAATCAAAATATTTGGTTAGTTAGTTGCTCACATAGATAATAAATTATTATTTATTTTTTATATGGATTTATCTATTTAAGAAAATTAACCTGTATTAATTATTAACCTAATAAATAAAGCGCTACTAGCCAAGTGGGTGTGGCAGATGGGAGAGGAATGGGAAAGAAATAAGCTGTGCTGCCAGGTTGCGGCTGCTAAATACGAGGCTCCGGATGAGGATGTTTCGAACCCTAGTCGCAGATTGGAATGGTGGAAGGCTGTCAAAGGATGTGCCCAGGATGCTTTTGAGGGGACTAGGTTTCGGTGGGGTGACGGTTCGCGAATTAGGATGTGGAAAGATGTTTGGGCTGAGGACCAATCTCTCTATAGAAGGTTTCCAACTATTTTCGGGTCAGCAATCCACAAGGACGCCAAGGTTAGCAGCTCGTTTCAAATGTCCGGAAATTTTGTGGAATGGAATATTCAGCTGAGGCGTAGATTGTGGGAGTGGGAGAACGATGAATACTCCAACCTGATGGAGGTTCTGGGAGGCTTGAGTCCAAACACGGGTCATGAAGACATAAAGGAGTGGATGCATTTTACTAAAGGACGCTTTACTGTCAAATCCTTTTATAACATTCAAAAGGAGAGAGAAAGAGGGAACTCCGAAAATATTATGTGGGCCGGTTTCTGGAAGATAAAGATGCCTCCAAAAATTAAATTCTTCTCATGGCTAGTTGCTAAAAGAAAAATTTTCACGAGAGATCAACTCCTCAGAAGAAATATCCTGGTAATCAATAAATGTATGCTTTGTATGAGGGGGATGGAGTCGATCGATCATATTTTCCTTCATTGCTCTTACACGTTGTCGATTTGGAGCAATATTTTCAAAATTTTCAAAATTGATTGGGTAACGCCGCAGTGGCCAACTCAAATGATGGAAATGTGGAAAGAGAGTATGCTCAAGGATTCAAGGAAAGAGTTGTGGCTGTTAACGGTGTATGCGGGTTTTAGGCGATCTGGTTGGAAAGAAATTGCAGAATCTTTAATCGCAAAGCAAGGCCTTTCTCACTGATCATTAGAGAAATCAGAGATACTGTAGTTAGTTGGAACGCATGCAAGTTAGGGGGGCACGGGCTGCTGTCGGCGGTTTTTTGGGGTTGCTTCTACCATTGTTGGTTCTGTTTCCTATTGGCCGAGGGGGAGGGGTGAGGTTTTGAGATGTTTTTCGAGTTTCCTTTTTTCCTTTGCTTTGGGTAGTTTCTTACTACCCTCCTTGGTACGCTCTTTGTATCTCGATATCTTTTCCTTTTCTAATATAATTTTGTGTTTATCTTCTCAAAAAAAAATTATTTACTAACATATATTAATTACTCTTTCAAAAATTAATTTATATATTATCATTAATTAATATATCATCAATGACATGTCATTTGACGATGTGTTACATATCCCATGACATGTGTCACATGTCATTAATTGCATGTGACACATCATTTGTCACATGCAATTAGGAACATATCATCAATGTTTAGCTGCTTGTAATTAACATCCTATATTCTGGTAATTCATGCAGGTGAAAAAATTAATATGATATGTGGGCAAGATCCAGCCTGACAATACGGCAAAACAATAGATGGCAATAGGCTCCGAATCGAATGTAGGCTTTGTGGGAAGAAAATTCAGGGAGGAGGTATAACACGATTGAAGGAGCATTTGGCTCACATTAAAGGAGAGATTAAAGGGTGTGAGCATGTTTCGAAAGAGGTGATGCTAGCCACGAGATCCACCTTAAAGGCAATTAAGGGGGAAAAAAAGTAGAAGCCGATCGAGATAGGGACATGTATGAGAGAATCGGGAGGGAGGATTCTGAATTTCCTGCACCTAGATCTGAGAGATTAAGGGATGATGGGGAAGATGAGGATGTCGATGCGGTGACAACCAGAGTGATGAGGGAGAGTGCTATAGAAGCACGAGCTCGACGAGATCAGGAAGATGTCGATTATCGATTTCGATCCAGCTTGAGGGGCCCATCCATGCGTGTTTGTGGTGGTGGGTCTAGTCATAGGCCATATGATCTCGATGATGATGAGGACATTGAGGAGACTGCAGGGTTGCACAGGTCAGCAACCATGAGGAAGTCCAGGAGGCCTACTACAGGTCCCACGGATGCTTTTATCTCTCGGACAGAGAGTTCGAAACAAACAAAATGGAGCGCAACCTTACTGAAAATCTGGGGGAAGAAGCTCGCAAAGGCATTACAAAGTTCGTGGTATTCAACCACATTCCGAGTCAGGTTGTGGAGTTGCCATACTTCAAAAGTATGATTGACTAAGTGCAGAAGTTGGTTTAGGAGTTCAAAAGCCTTCTGCATACGAGGTATTTGGGCCCCTACTGTATGATGAGTACGTGGGGATCGGAGCGTACGTGAAAAGCTTTGAGGAAGTATGAGATGAGAGAGGTTGAACAATTATATGTGATGGATTGACCGGTCCGACAAGGAAGAGTTTGATAAACTTTTTGGTCTACAACGATGCCGATAGAGTATTTATGAAATCAGTCGATGCTTCTAAACACGTGAAGACGGTTGATCACCTCTTTCAATTAATGGATAAGGTAGTTGAAGAGGTTGGAGAGAAGCGGGTTGTGCAGGTGATAACAGACAATGCCACCAATTATAAAGCGGCTGATACGAAATTAATGTTGAAGATATCGCACTTGTACTGGACTCCGTGTGCCGCTCATTGTGTGGACCTCATTCTGGAGGATTTGGGAAAGATGACCAAAGCATAAACAATTATTCAGACGAGAAGAATGATTACATCTTTTCTGTACAACAATAATAAGTTGGTCAATTTAATGAGGGGGTTCACTAAGAACGAGCTGCTCTAGCCTAAGATTACACGGTTTGCCACACAATTTCTAGCCCTATAGAGCTTGGCTAGATATAGGTGTGAGTAGAAAAGCATGGTGTCGTTCGAAGAATGGAGAAAATATGAATCAGAAATGCCACGATCAAAGAGACCTGCTTACAATGAAGTTGCCGACTTAATCTACAACACCCAGTTTTGGGCAAATGTTGACCACTTGATCGTCGTCACTACCCCGTTGTACAAGTGTTGAAGTTAGTAGATGGTGATGAGAAACCAACGATGGGGTATGTTTACGAGTCAATGGACAAGGCGAAATTAGCTATCAAAACCAATGCCCCTACAAAATATAAACAATATTGGGCAGTTGTCGACAAGAGGTGGGATAAACAATTCCACCAGTACTTGTATGCTGCATGTAAAACATGCTAAACTGCTTATGTAGTGATTTGCATTTATTTATTATTTTTCATATTATTCAATGTTTCCATATACTGATGAGATTGCAAACAATTTTTGTATAGCACACTACATGAATAAGGCCTTTTGGTATACGTGACGCTTCGAATTGAGTAAGGTAGATGAAATGTACAATGGTTTGCTCAATGTCATCCAATGAATGGAGCCTGAGTTGGCGAACCAAGGTACATGAGTAGTCATAATTATAAGTCAGAGGCCATATGATTTGTTTATTGATATGTGAGTTATTGTATTCCATCTTTATAGATTGATATGTTCTGCAAGAAACATGGGTAATTTGGGACGAGGTTAGTGCAATCCCAAATCCAACACGATAAACTGACTGATTGGTGGATGCACTATGGACATGATGGTCCAATTCTAAGGCGGAATGCCATGCGCGTTTTATCGCAAACATGTTTCTCATCCAACTGTAAGCGGAATTGGAGTACCTTTTCTCTCATTCACATGAAGACAAGGAATATGCTAACTATGAGTCGATTGGAAAAGTTAGTCTATTGCCATTACATCAGACGATTAAGGGTCAGGAATATGTAGAGGACCAACTGTGGTAAGCAATTATTTGACGTCGTAGTTCATACATTTTTTGTTTGATGTAATTGACGAGGCATATACTAATTCATTTATCATATTCTACCTTACAGATAGTGATTTTTTTAATCCCATCGAGTTTGATTATATATTCACGGAGGATCCCTTTGAATCAGTGGATTGAAGAGAGAGAAGCGCCAATGTTGGATAGTGAGAGCACTGCATGGCTGGACGATGCAGAAAGAATAGCGGTGGAGAAGGTTTCCCATCAACCTAGGCCGAAAAGAAGATTGCATCACCATTTAGTGGTTGGATCTGATGACGAAACACATCCCAGTAGTGATAAGGGGGATGTTGACGATAATAATGATGGTGGTGGTGATGGTAGAGGCAATGAAACCCACGTTGGCACTAGTGGTAGAAGCGATGATGTTGGTCCCTCTTATTCTTATAGAGGAATTGTCTCATGGGATGATGGGCCGGTAATAATATTTGAGACTCCTACATTTAGTGGTCCTGGGGGATGAAGGAAGAGGAGCTTCAGAATCTTACCAACCACTACTAGGTCCACAAGATGATTTGGGTTATACTATATCTAGCTTTGGGGGATTTAGTTTGCAAAACACCGAAGATTCAACAACCAGTAACCCATACCCAATCCCTCAACCAACCTACCTCCAACATGAAGACTTCATTGGTCAAATATTTGGAGGACCGATACCGACATTTCCCTTTTACACTGACCCATACTCTAGGCTAATGCCTCAGTTTGAAAGGGGAACATATGATCATGGGTATCAATATGGCTAACACTATTTGCAATGCTGACGCACTGATGATGATGATCACGAGGACGAAGAACCACCAAGGAATTCAATGTGGCTTTAATGTTTGCTTTTCATGGCAATCATGTACAATGTAATTCAAGTTCTGAGTTGATAAAATTTCCAAATATGCATCAAATAAGCCTTAAATAATTTTGAAATAAATAGAAAACCATTAAATATAGTTTTTCAGAATTTTAGAGTATTTTTTGAAAAAAAAATGTACCAGGTCGATACATTCAATGAATCGCCGATACATTGAATGTATCGGCCGATACGTCGAGACGTATCGTCCTGGGGATTGGCCGATACGTATCGGGAAACCAATATTTTGACCCATGATAAATTCCTTAAGTTTATGTAACCTCTTTGCCTCATGAACATAAATGTTTTTGAATGATGTTTTTAATGGAGAATTTGTGGTCAGTCACACATAGATAATGAAAATGATGGGTTGCAAATTGGCCGGACTGATTTTTTTTTTTGTCTTAATTGATGTTGTAATATTCAGGGCTTATAATTAAGACCATCGCTTGACTTTTTTATGGTTAAATGATCCCGAAATTGTATGTTTGGTCGACATTGACTGGAAAATTTGTTAGCATTTAGCTTTGAGATCCTGCCCCTTTATTATTTGGGTTAATTGTCTTTAGTATACTCAAGATAATTGAAGAGATTCCCCACTTCAGTACATCGAGAGGGGGAATCTCATAAACTTTTGAGTTGTAAGTTGAAAATGTCCATTGTCGTGTTGCGTGCTGGAGACTGGATCTGTTCGACATGTTGGAATGTTAACTTCAAGAGGATGTCTACATGTCATCAACAATGTTGTTCTGCCTATAGAGTTGACATCATCTTTGTTAAAGGAAACAAGGTTACAAAGGGGAGTTGGAAAAGAGGGCAGGTCACCTTAAATGTCACCATAGGGATCTGCAAGCAGGGTGTTCCCTAGCGGGTAAAAGGTTCAAAGGAGCCTTGGGGTTTGCGCCATTAAAGGCGACCTCCAAGCCAGGGAAGGTGGGGCCCTCTCCTTTTTGGACTTGGCTCTTTTTGCTCGAGAGTGACGTTTGCCAATGCAGTGGCTAGTGCTCTAAGGGTGGCGCAGATTCCTAGGGGTGTTGTGGGATGGAAGCTCTGGAGAATCCTATTTTTAATACTGTTGATGAGAGCGATGTCGTTTTAACTTTTAATGAAGCTAGTTTTTCGTCATTATTTCTGAATATACCATACTACTGGGTGGTTGATGGGGACATTGCACCCATACAAGCTTACAAAGTGTAATGGAGGCGTAAGAAGCGCATGAAGACTCTTAGAAGTTTGTGGATAAGCGATTGAAGACCTATGCCCATGTGCGCTCGTAAATGAAGACCCAATACTTGGAAGGCACGCACATGGGGAACAAAAGGAAGGAGAGAAGGAAAAGATCGTTGTCATTGATAGATATCTGTAAAATGAAGGGCTTCTGGAATGCGTTGGACGAACGTCTGTGCATAGCACATGGACATTCGTGGTTTAAACCTCTTCTGGTCTTATTTTATCCATCGAGGACGAACCTCCGTGGCTACAAGACGGACATCTGTGAGAGTCGTCCGCACATTGGCGGCTATATATGGGTTTGTAATGACACTTTTAATTTTTAGACTAGGACTTTCTTAATTCGAATTATTAGATTTCTTAGCCTATATATGGGCTTATATAGACACTTTAATTTTTTAATCTGTTTATGAATTTGATTGCTTTATGCTATCTCTTAAGTTCGTTGAGAATTCTTTTTCTCCAAGTTTAGGGTTTGGTGCGAGGCCAATATTTTTGCCCACGAAATTCTGGTGATTGATACATCTATTTTCTGATCTTCAATCTTCTGTCTTATTCTTCTTGGCAATGTATTTTATTATTTTTGTTTTGGTTGTTGGAAATTCATCATAAACCCATAAAAATTATTCTCTTTGATTTTATACCATATTTCTTTGAAATCCTAGAATGGAATCGAAAGATGCCGTCATGGTTAGTTAGTCGATGCCCTAGGCTAGAGGGAAGCCACGATCGAATTCCGTGGGGACTATCGTGCCTGACTTAACACTTGATTCGGAGGTTACGATTCTCCTTCGCGATTATCCTAGGCGAATCAAATATGAATTTTATTAATTATTACTCTTTTAATTACACTTAAATTTCAACAACAATGCATATTAGGGCTTTAAAGTGTGGTCCTCCATCAACTTGGTATCAGAGCACAATAAGTCTAGGGTTTGGGTTCATTCCAGGTATTAGGTCCCATTTCATTCACTTCATACAAGTCTCTTTGCGTTTTATGTTTTTGTTCTTTCTTTTGTCGGGGTCGCCATGAATCTGGAATAGATGGAAGCCTTCATACAAGGTGTCCAAACTCAATAAGAAAACTTAAACACCTAGTACCAAACGTTGTTGGAACAGTTTCAGAACATGAGTAGAAGACGTGAGGGTGATTATGATAGGGTTAATGATCAGAGAAGAGATCCTCCACAACGTGAGGCCTCAATTGATCCTGATGACAAATTTATGAAAGCCGTTTAGATCGAGGCTCCAACCTATGATGGGAGAGGAGACCCAAAGGTCTTCCAAGATTGGATATCCGGCATGGATGTCGAAAGAGCGAAAGGTCCTATTTGCTAAGATGAAACTTGTTGGTCAGGTAGAGCTTTATTGGACCAGTGTGGAACATTGCCACCTTACCCTTGGTAGTGATCCCATCACCCCATGGGCTGGAATGAAACATCAATTACTTGAGAAGTATGTTTCCATAGCTTATAATCAATGTCTCTTGGATCAATGGCACATTCTCCGACAAGGGAATATGCCGGTCTCGAAATACATCCACCAGTTTGAGGAAGATATGGTGCGCAATGATGTGTCAGAAATTGAGGAGGTTACCCTATATAGGTATAGGATTGGCATTCACCTTGATTTGCAGAGGGAGCTTATTCTGCACCCTGTGAGTGATCTCGAGGAATGTTACGATAGGGTGGTAGAGTTAGAGAGGTATCTTAAAACATCCCAAGGTAAGCGTTTTGAAACTAGCTGATTTGGAACCAAGTTAGTGTTACTAGACCCTAGGTCTAGTGGAAGTAGTCAGTTCATGAAACCCGTTCAGAGCACACGTCAAAATCCCAAGTTTGAACGAGGAGCGATGGTTGAATTTTCTAAAATTGGAAACCAACAAAAGTGTTTCAAGTGTCGAGGATTTGGGAATTTTGCTGCCTAGTGTCCTCGTAGAGATCTCGCGAGAGCTTTATTCCTCGATGACGATAATGGGCAGCAGGGAATTGGGAGGATTAAGAGTAGAAATAGGGGCGAGTGATGAAGAGGGAGAAGATTCAGGAAGGAATCTTGTAAGGGCCGTCTCCAACGCTAGTGATGAGGGTAATACCTCATCGGGATTAGTGGTTAGATGTGCCCTAGCACAACCAAAAGAATGTGATGACTGCCTTAGAGAAAAGATTTTCTATATGTATGCTAAGAGTGGTGAGAAGATTTATCGAGTCATAGTTGACCGTGGAAGCTGCACTAACGTAGTGTCCACTTGTACCGTTCAGCGATTTAGGACTCTTACCCACACCCGCCCTCGACCCTATCGAGTGGCATGGGTGGATGCATCATCATTTCTCGTAACTCGGAGGTGTCGAGTACCAATTCAGTTTTCATCTTACACAAATACTGTGGTGTTATGCAGTGCCAATGGATGTCCGACACATCATCTTAGGAAGGCCGTGGTTGTCTGAGGACTTCGACATTATGTCCCCGGAGAGGGTGAGGGATGCCGATATCGGTGGATCGGAGGTGGAGACTGTTCAATTTGGGGCAGATATGGATTTGTCATCGTTCACATCTTGAACGGCTACGATGGGTGTTTAGCTGGATCTTCCCGTTCGGTAACCCGGTTTGAATTTCAATTTGCTTTCCGAACCGTTGTTGCTAGCGAGACCTTTAATGGAAGAGAGTGAGGGTCAAGGTTTTGCTCCTATGGTGCACGACGAGACGCGTGGGGCATTGTGGACACATGCTTGCAGATTGGAATGGCAAAGAGCATCGGGTGCAATTCCGAAAGTCTTGAGGGTTCTAGCGCGACACATGGAGATGGGCATTACCGCATCAACGGTGGATGGATTGGGTCTCCTGTTTGGCGCATGGTTTTACCGCTTCGGTGTTTGAACCGACCCATGGTTTTGGTGGGTGAGTTTCCTCTTGGATCCCTTTTTTCTTGGCCTGTGGATCCATTCCAGCCACATGGAATTTGCTTGGGTTTGGTGCAAACCAGTTTGGACCCATTTCGAAGCTTGGTTCTTTTGCGGGCCATCTGGATCAGCGTGGGCTAGATAAACTTTTTATCGCTGTGAGTTGGAGGAGAAACCAAGCATGGACTTCTTGTTGTCTTTTAGTCTTATTGCGCAGAAGACCTCGCAGGAAGCATGCGGAAGTGCTTTGACCTTTCCTGTCCCTTCTGTGTTCCAGTTTGTTGGGGGGGGGGACTAGAATACGTGTTGATTTGGCCCCTCTTCTCGATTCTGTTTCATCCTTCCCCATTGAAACCAACCTCTGCTTCAACCCTCATTCTCTCTCTGAAGACCCTTCTTCTTTGCCTCCATCTTCTGAGCCAACTGAAAGCTCTGAGTCTTCCTCCTATAGAGTTGGGAGGATCCGACCGTTATGATCTTTGAGAAGGGACCGAGATGAGGTGTGGAAGGACATCTACTTCTCCTCCTCGTCCTTTATGGACTCGATTTTGGTGTGTGGTTCAGCTGAGTCTCAGGAACTTGATAATTTAATTAGCTTCGGGAAGGAACATGGCATGTTCTACCACTGGCCGACGAGTCCTTGCGAGAGCTATTTCACTCTATTCATCTTGAGAGAAAATCTAAAGAGTGCTGTAAAAGAAGACCTCTGCTTCCAGAGAGATGACAAGGTTGGAATGGGAAATGTCAGATGGTAGGGGCTCCATCAAGGTGTGAGCTCCTTTGCTTGGTTGGGCTTTTCTCGGTCTCTAATGAAGGTTCTCTCTTGGAAAGTTAGAGGCATTTGCGATCTTAGAAAGAGGGCTGGTGTAAAGTGATCGTCGCTATGCGTAATCCGGGTATTTTGATGCTGCACGAAACGAAATGGGGCGCTTTTGATTTACGCAAAGTGGCTTCCGTCCTTAGCGGCAACAAATGGGATTGGATGAAGAGGTGAGATCTTTCCCAACATTGGTAGTGCTCCAGAATGTTGATGACGACAATAGATGGGCCTTCTTCGGTATCTATAGTCTATCTAACCATTCGAGAAGAGAAGACTTCTGGTTCGAATTGGCCATGCTGGGTGCTCGGTGGGATGTGTCGTGATGTCTTGGTGCGGAGTTTAACACGATCAGGTGTCCTCATGAGAAGGTGGGTGGCCCCCCGTATGGAGGCCCTTTGAGGAATTCTCCGCTTTCATCAACGATTGAGCCCTGTTTGATCTGCCCATGAGAAATGCTTCTTTTACATGGTCAAATTTCCAAGATTCCATTACTCTTTGCCGTTTGGACCGATTTTTTGCTCCTCTGATTGGCTGAATCTCTACTCGGCTGCTGTGGTTGATAGGTTTCCTAGATCTTTTTCGGACCACAGGCCGATTGTCCTTAGCTGCATTTCTTCAGGTATGGGCCCTTCCCTTTCCTATTTGAGAATATGGCTTTTGGACGATTCGTTTAGAGGCCTTGTCAAGACTTGGAGGCATGAATTTCATCTGAGTGGTACAACGACCTTCAGACTTATTGCCAAACTGAAGCACATCAAGAACAAAGTCAAAGTGTGGAATTCAAACACTTTTGGGCTGGTGCATTAGGTGAAGGAGGACCTCTTGGACCGACTCCAAGCCCTGGACGTGTTCGGGGAGAATAGGGGGTTGTCTGGGGCAGGCTTGGAAGAGGAAATCATTTGGAAGCAAAAAATCTAAACTCCACTGGCTAACCACTGGTGTTAACAATACCAAATATTTTCTCCATTGGTTGTGGAAACCCTCAATAATACTGGCCAATGTCGAATTACATATGCCCATCAAAATTTAGAATGGCTCACCCAGAACTCTAAGCTATCCAATACTACAAAATCTATTTGGATCAGGATTCCAGTTAGACGTTAATGCGCACCAATATATGGCTCTTAAGAGGATATTTTGATTTTCTCTTCCTGCTACATCAATCACTATATTTCGCATAGCTAAATTTGCTTTGGATGGTCATTGATCGAGAAGCCTAGCATTTATTTCCCTCTAAATCTGCCAAGTCCTGCAAAAAGGCATACTTCCATAGCTACTTTGCATGAGCATCTCCACTCTGTCTTAGACATTTTGGTTAGTCAAAAAGAATTAATGAAATTGATATATGTACATGCCAAAAATATTGAAGAAGAACCAAATGTTTTTTAGCTCATGCAACTAAGAAAAATATGAGTTACATATTCTAAGATCGTTAGATGAGCAAACAAATTGGCAAATTCCTTTTATCCAAGTGAGTACATGCAAAGATTTTGCATTGCAAAGTCAATGCTAAAAGTAAGATCCTTAGGTGGAGCAGAGGCTTTCCAAACGGAAGAGTATATTTCATTTTTAACCAAATATTTTTTGAACTTTAATTTGGATTTGACTGAAAATTCCTTGAAAGCTCCAAATGCCATACAACTTCGTCTGGTAAAGTCAGTCAGAAATAAAGAAGCTACCTATTTTCCAGAGCAAGATCAGTGGATTAGAATAACCCTTATCAGAATCCCTTTCCCTACAGGTGAGTGTCCGCACAGGGATGAGTGCAGTCCATCATACTTATGACCCTATATAAACTACAGTAATCTTTGATTGACTGTTTTGGTGTAGAAATTCTTCAAAAGACTCAATTTTTAGCCCTATATAAACTCCATCATACTTATGACCCTATATAAACTACAGTAATCTTTGATTGACCGTTTTGGTGTAGAAATTCTTCAAAAGACTTAATTTTATGGATATTGGTACACTGTAGAACTAGTATATATGGTCACATACTTAGGTGGATAAACATGTGGACACTCATCGACTTCATCACCATTTCCTTTTGAATTTATGAGGTGGGGAGGGATTCAAACTCCCAATCCATGTGGTTTTGAAAATTTACTTTTGAGTTGTTTCTGGTTCCTGATTTAACACATCTTAAATGAGTCTGGTGAGCAAATTATTTTCCGGCTTAATGAGCGAAAGTTTACGCAGAGTACTAAGCTTTCACTTTTTAGTTTTTACTTATTATTTATTTTTTTAATCTCATAAATTAAGAACATGAAATTTGAAATTCTCCAGATGGGAGTTGGTAGTGATGAAGATCATGATGATTTAATTGGGAATTCTCTCATTTAAGGTTTTACTTGCATTATTTGTTGAGTTTATCACGTTTCTGCATTGATCAATTTTTGATTGAATAGATGCTGTTATGCAGTGTGAAAATTTAAAGCTGTTACGGCTGTTTTATCTTCTAAATGCAGTGTAAACAATTCACAGCTGTTCTATTTATACGAGATATCATTTACCCTCATTTAGTATTTTATTTTTCTTTTGAAAGTTGTGAATATGATTGCCTTAAAGAATGCCATATGCCCTTCTGTTATGTTTAACACGAAGTACTCCCTGCATAGTTATCCTGTCAAAGTTAATTGCTGTGTGCTGCTTTTCTCTAGGGTATGCTTGCATCTGGAAGAAGTCAACATCAAGCGAAGACTTCTTTTGTAGAGCATCGGACCTTTCTTCATCTTTACCATAGTTTCCACCGTCTGTGGATATTTCTTTTCATGATGTTCCAGGTTGGATTCTAAAAGTCCTCTTATTTGCATTATTAACAAAATCTTACGATTTACGATATTCATCCTTCAATTCAAATTGAATCCCAAGTTGAAAGATTGAATTTCTGTAATAAATTGTACATTCATATAAATGGTACGATTTGTATAGTGAATCATACAATTCAATTCAAATCGTACGACTCATACGATTCTTACAATTTGATTCATATGGGGTTTCATTGTCACAAATTGACAGCGAACCTTATGTTTTGATTTTTCTTCACTTGCTACCTTTTAAAAATATATTTTGAAGGTTCCTTTAGTTTACTCTTATAAAAAGTTTCACGTATTTTTCCATCTTCAAAATCCTTTTGCATTTTGTAAAAGAAATTTTGTGGTATGAACATGGATTCCGTTCCCGTTTATTGAGAAAGTTCTTTTATGTTGAGGGCTAAAAAAGGGACACATGGTTTTGAAGTTCGAATCTGTCTGGTGAACAACACATCTCAACAATTTTTGTCATGTTTCAAAATAAAGGATCAATTCTTTATTTTTCTGTTTTTTTTTTTTTTTTTTTTTTCGCTGTAGATTGGTCTCTAAAAAGCTTGATGATTGAGCTTTTGTAGATTTGCATATAGTTTACTATCAATATATACGTTTCTAATGACTAATGTTGAAGAGGAAGTGGAAGAGTTCTGCTATAATTTTGTATATTTATATCAATAAATACTTCTTTTATAATGCTTGTTATGGGACATATATGGATATAATTCAAATTTTTATATTTGGTGGGTTTGTTTTAAATTTTATTCTTACTTAATAAAAAATGTATGATTCAGCAATTTAGCCATACGATTTGATTCATAAAATCCAAAATGATATTTCAATATGATTCGATTTTGACGACAGCGCTAATTTCTTGTAAACTATTGATTCTTAGTTTTGCTTACTAATTTAAGAACATGGATATTACTACTGGGATTGCCTTTTTCATATTTAGGACTTTTCATTTCCTTCTCTACAAGCCCTCAGAATATTTTAATTTATTTTTAAGCAGTCTTTATCATTGCTGTCCAGTCGTGAATGGTGTATTGCTGATTTGGCCTCTGCAATTACTAATGTGTGAATGACTGAAAGTAGTTGGACACAATTATTGGTTGCCATTTGATTTCTTTTATGATGATCTTGTATACTTCATCAAATATTTTTAGATATCTGTAAAGTGGCTTATCATGTTTATCCTGAAGCGGCAATTCACTTTTTTTATTTTTTGAGATGGATGAGCTTTCTATTAACCTTATGAATATATTGGTTAGGTCATCTTAAACAAAAAAATAAAAAAATACATCACTGTGTACATTTTGAGGCTTAAAATATGGGCCATTAGAATCGTTCAATGTTTGACTTTCACCTTTCAAAAACCTATTATTATTATTATTATTATTAATTTATCTATATCAAATGCATAGAGTTCTGCATGGGCCTAAAACAGTGTTTTGGTTCCGCTTAGAACCTTGGTGCATGGTGAGCTTGCACCATTGGTGCACCTTACTAGGATCCTATATATTTATGTATATTCTTATTTCTATATTATTCTTTTTTGCTGACAGATCTGCGAGTGAAGCAGCAATTCACTCAGTTATTGCATTCTTTTTAAACATTTTTTCCTATTTTTTCAGGGATTGACGATCATTGCCTTCAACAGAGGCCATTTCAATTCAAAGACCATAAGAGAAGTTCTTAGTCTGGGACCTACCTTTGTTATAATGAAGTTCTTTGAGAGTAGGTCTCTTTAGTATAAAGGTTTTGGCTGTGTTGTCTTGTATATTCTCTTTATGCACATATGGTTAAACCTTTCAAATGCTTTGATTTTAGTTGATCATTTCAACTTGGCATTTGCATGCCACTGCAATTTTACTTTTATTTTGTACCTGCTGCTTTGTGATGTAGGTGTACTGGACATTCTCATGATGTATGGTGCATACTCTACATCTCGTTACGTAGCTGTTTCTCGAGTATTTCTTCGTTTTGTTTGGTTTAGTGTTGCTTCAGTGGTGATATCTTTTCTTTATGTGTGAGTTTCATCTCACAATTCTATATCTTTTTATTTATTTATTTTCCTATTATTATTTTTCTATGGATCATAATTAAGTCTCTTAATCAACTATTCCTATTATTATTATTATTATTTTTGTTGATCATAATTATGTCTTTTAATTCACTATTTTTCAGTATCGCACTTGTGGAGCAAGCAAATCAAAATTCCAGTTCAGCAATTTTCAAGATATATGTCTTTGTTGTTGGCATATATGCTGCTGTCCAGCTTTTTGTTAGTTTCCTTATGCGAATTCCAGCATGTCACAGGCTGACTAATCGATGCGATCGTTGGAGCCTTATGCGTTTTATTAAGTGGATGCACCAGGTTTTATGTTTTCTCATATTCCCTTGTACTTACATTTACTCATATATATATATATATATATATATATATATATATATATATATATATATATATATATCATGAAATTATCAACCAAACTGCTCCGTTCTACCTTTCTCTTGTATCCACTAGTTTTCATGATGTTACCTTTTTATTCATTCTTCATGAAGGAACAATACTACGTTGGACGTGGGATGTATGAGCGAACGACTGATTATATCAAGTAAACCTCTAATTTTTTCAGTATTTAAATCATGGTTGCTGCTGGTTGTCAGGACTTTCCATCTGCGAACGACTGTTCAGTCACTTGTTTCTAATTGTATCAGATGATGCTTCTAATTGTATCAGATGATGAATTTTTACTAGATCGTATGTCATAATTTTACTAAATCACATGTCATAATTGTCAATTGAGTATCACATCAGTTGTTTGTTCCTACGTAATTCAAGCATTAATAAGTTATTTGGCACGCACATTTGTTCCTTGTGGTTTCTCATGGTATCATAGGTTCAAGGAGTTCTGTGTTTGATGTGAAGAAACAAGTCTCCTTAGAATATGACATTGTCCTTTTGTATCGATATTTATGCGTTACTTGTAGGATCATCATTTTCAGTGGTTGCTTCTCTACTCTATATCAATTGATTCACCATTTCTAATGTTGTGAGGTGAAAGAGAAATAAAACAGAGTTAACACTCACTATCTCCAGAATCGAGCAGTATAGAGATATTGACGCTATCAGTCTCCCCGTTGGTAATGGGATTGGGACCTGTAAAATCTATTTTCATGAGAATACTTGAACATAGATGATATTGGGTGTTCTTTGTCAAAAACATTAAAACACTATTTATTCATAATCCAACAAGATTCCCGCGTACACCTTTTTGTTAAAATTTATGTTTCTGTGACGTGAACATGAACACATCCGATTTGATGAAATAACCAAATATGAGTATGCACATGGAGCTCATTCCATATTGGAGCTAGGAAAAGATGTATGCCAAAAGTGGTAGTATTTGCTGGGGATCAATGTATTGGTGATAGCACACACATATCACGCATCTAAAAAAATATCTTCCAAACATAATTCCTAAGGTCCAAAAAAAAGTCGTGTAACATGAATTTGTTTGCCTTGTACTCGATTTTTATTGTGATCTTTGCATAGAGATGTGATGTAGTTTGAAACTTTATTTTATGGAAAAATCCAATAAATTCAGACTAGAGAAAATGAGAAGAAGAAAAGACAAGGGAAGGAAAATCTAAAATTTATTCATGAAAAGTCGTTGATCATATGGTCATGGAGCATGGGTCAAAATCTCGGTTTCCCGAGATGTGACAGCTCGGATTTCCAAACCCCTGAAACCCGGACCGTCAGATCGCCGCTAAGGCCGATCCCCGAACAGAACAGGTAGTACATCCACACAAGGCAGAAGTCAAAGCAGGTTTATCTAACTAAGCAGATAGAGTCATCATAGATAACAAAAGAAATATCTCTTTCTATATATAAAGTAAGACAAAAAGACAGTTCTAATTCCATGCAAAAACTATATGGACAAGAGAACCGAAATGAACCACCGGTGATGGCCGACCATCACCGAAACATGGTTCATAAAACAATAGGCACTCAATCTCATGTATCAATTATTCAGAGGCAAAATGGCTGGACATACCAAACCGGATTTACACAAAATCACAATAGTATAATCTGACTAAACTCTCCACTATCGGAAGAACTCCTCAAGAGGGGTGTCACGGGGTCGCGCTTCCGCAACCTCAGTCCCATGCGGCACCTAACGCACGCTTCGCTAGGTCAGCCTACTTCTGATAACAATCGTCGCGAGGGCGTCCTTCGACGCGCTTACAACCCGCGCGGTGCTTCGCTACCGCGTGCAACGAAGCCAACCCATCTGCACATCAGCTTTGATACAACCCGCCTAGAGGACGGGAACTCCTCCCAACATGATTGCCTCTGTTTCACGGCCTACCACTCCGCTCATCGTGTCCCTTACGACACGCCAATCTGCACCACTGTGCTAACTTGGCCTGCTCAAGCTTCACCCTATGCACTGCACTAGTACCGCCGTCACAACCAAGCCCATACCTTGTGCGCTCGCTTGCTCCCATCGAGTCCCACGCAGCTTGCCTTCGTGTGCGTTCCGAATTACTAGCACACGTGCGTCCTTAGCCCACATGCTGTCGTGCGCAACTGAGTCCCACGCAGCGCCTTGGTGTTGTCTCGCGAGGTTGCCGGTATGTCTGCGCGTGATGCAGGGGCCATACATCAACCTCCCTCGGGTTCCACACGGCATCGTCAAGGCCGACGCCCTAGGCCCACCCTTCGAGGCCTAGGAGCCACTTGCGCCCCCCCTGGCAACGCAAGGCCCCGTGTGCGGGGAAATAGCTCTCAAGCTCCCTTCCCTTATATAAGGGTAAAACAGTCATTCAGCCAGAATGGCAGGAGAACCTCAAACCTATTGGTTTGACATACCGCAACGCCTCATGCATCGCTAGCCCACCTTGGCTATGTCGCGTCAGTGCGCGTGACACTCTGCTCATACCCTCATGCGCGTGTCGCTGCTCGCCAGCCATGACCACGCGTCGCCGGGCCCACTTGGCCCCATGTCGCGTGCCCTCCTGGCACCACATGTCGTGCCACGTGCACCATGCTACAAGCTCAAGTCTTGGCCCCGTCACATCCTCCACCGCTCCATAAAATGTCAACGTCCTCGTTGACGCATGATCGCAGATGGAACCGGCCCGCCAACTCCTCCCAGCTTGTTAGCAACACATTTCTAGTTCTTAGGTCCGCACCTTCCCACTAGCTCCCCACTGTCACCCCGGTCGGGTCAACTTGGTTCTGCTACCACAAGGCCCTCACCTGTTAACTAGCTCAGGGATGTCGCGTGTCAACTTGACACCACATCGCGTGCCTCCGCACCACTTGTTCAAGGATGTCACGTGCCCTCTTGACACCACATCGCGTGCCTCCGCACCAGTTTGCTCATAGCATCATCGCTTTTGGATCGAACTTGGCTCTGATACCAAAATGTCACGGGGTCGCACTTCCGCAACCTCAGTCCCGTGCGGCACCTAGCGCACGCTTCGCTAGGTCAGCCTACTTCTGATAACAATCGTCGCGAGGGCGTCCTTCGACGCGCTTACAACCCGCGCGGTGCTTCGCTACCGCGTGCAACGAAGCCAACCCATCTGCACATCAGCTCTGATACCACCCGCCTAGAGGACGGGAACTCCTCTCAACATGGTTGCCTCTGTTTCACGGCCTACCACTCCGCTCATCGTGTCCCTTACGACACGCCAATCTGCACCACTGTGCTAACTTGGCCTGCTCAAGCTTCACCCTGTGCACTGCACTAGTACCTCGCTCGCCTGCCGAACCAAGCCCACAGCCTTGTGCCTCGCGCTCGCGTGCCCCACTGAGTCCCACGCAGCTTGCCTTCGTGTGCGTTCCGAATTACTAGCACACGTTCGTCCTTAGCCCACATGCTGTCGTGCTCAACTGAGTCCCACGCAGCGCCTTGGTGTTGTCTCGCGAGGTTGCCCAGCCGTATGCACCGCGACGCGTAGTCCGGGGCCATACATCAACCTCCCTCGGGTTCCACACGGCATCGCTGCGTCGACGTCCTAGGCCCACCCTTTCAGGCCTAGGAGACACTTGCGCCCCCTCTGGCAACGCAAGGCCCCGTGTGCGGGGGAATAGCTCTCAAGCTCCCTTCCCCTATATAAGGGTATCAGCCAGAATGGCAGGAGAACCTCAAACCTATTGGTTTGACATACCGCAACGCCTCATGCATCGCTAGCCCACCTTGGCTATGTCGCGTCCGTGACGCTCCGCGTCATACCCTCATGCGACCGTGTCGCGTCCTCGCAGCGCGACCACGTCGCCGGGCCCACTTGGGCCCATGTCGCGTGCCCTCCTGGCACCACATGTCGTGCCACGTGCACCATGCTACAAGCTCAAGTCTTGGCCCCGTCACAGGGGGCTCAGTCTCCTCCTTTGGAACGTACTCCGGATCACTTTCCAGGTCCAACTCTTTCTCAAACTCGGCACCTGTGACATGTAGTCAAAGGAATGAACTAATAGTCTAAGCTTAATAGGGAATCATCAATAGCATGCATATTATCACATCACACATATATCTCATGACATGAATTGAACATACTTTTCAAATAAGGACTCACAATTTAAAGTTATTTGAATTGAAGTAAAATTGATATTAAAAGCAGATTTCAAAGTTTGATCACATGATTTCTAAATCTTCTCATAACACAAGAGAACTTAAATTGATGACTTAAATACAATCTCAAGCATATATAGCATTAAGAGTCACACATATATCGATGAGAATCCCAACCATCGTCTTTCAATGAACTATTTTCATAATGCCCAAGCCCCTTCGTATGAGGGATGCTTGTGCATAACGAAATTTACTATAGATCTGTAAGAATGAACGGATATCCTGCCGCACTTGAGTACAAGGAATTCGTTTCACATGAACTTTAAATCATAGTGCAATATCCAACTTATAGTATCACCGTGAAGTGTGGTATTTCATAACTAAGTTTTGAAGTTTAGAATTTTGAAGTTCACACACACATTAACAAATCTTTCTGAATTCACACACACACACACACACCCTCATGTTTTTGAATCCATCTACAAAGCTCATGCTTATTTGATGACCAAATTCATAAGTTACCCATTCTTATTCATCATATCACAACATTCATGCTAGTTGTATCAAATGCACATGGTATGGAATTCTCCCTACCACAACTCAAAGCCAAAACGAAGATTTCCTTTTTCAGGACAACCTTCCCATCACACACCCTTGATATCAACCTAGACACAATAAAATTTCATCCTATACGTCAAATGTGATGAAAAACAGGAAGCCCTAAAGTCTCCCCAAGTCCTTTCACTAAAAACAGAAAGAGCTAAAAAATAGGACAAATCGATCGGTCGAATCCCCATTCGATCGATCGGTCGAATCCCCATTCGATCGATCGGTTTCCAAAATCGATCGATCGAATTCCAAGTCGATAGATCAGTTTCTTCAGAAAACTCACTTTTCTTTGTTTAGTCACAATCCGATCGATCGTTTCACAAATCGATCGATCGAATTCCAGTTCGATCGGTTCAGATTTCGATTGATCGGTTTTGTTAGATTCTCAGTCACACGGGCTTCTTCTTCCATGACTCGTTTTTCTCCAAAATTGTATCTTATACTTCTCCATTTCTCACACCTTTACCAAAGCTTAACCTAACTACTTATCACATAATTAACACACCTCACGTACCTTTCCTTGATCGATCACACACTTTTTAAGAATAGTTGCTAGGGAGGGTTTCAGAGTCAAATTCGTTGATCCCTCCGGCGATTTAGTCGAAACGAAGTCTATGGCAAAGCTGCACTCCAACGCACACTACTCTTCACTCTTCCTAGCGCGTTTGCTGCGATTGAAATGGTTGGTTCTCCACCGTCAACCCACACATTCACATTCTCGACAATCTCACCGCTGTCAGAATTTAACGGTTCTAACAGTCGGTCCAGGCCGACAAAACTCTGCTAACGCCTGTGACAATCTTCTCAAGAGGGATGCGTGGCTCGCGGCGTGATCACCCGGTTGGATCTCACATGAAGACCCAATTGGATCTCACGTGAAGGATGGGAGGAGGAGGTTTAGACTCATTCTTTTCTTTCTTCACAAAACAAAACAAACAAATGGAAATATCTTATCCATTTGACTTTTATACACAAATTGGTCCTTTTTGGGTGCTAAGCTGATACACCGCACGTCGGTGTACGGTCACTCATTTAACGATCAATATTATTACTTATTATTTCTTTTTCACTCGAGGGGTAATCTTATAATTCAACTCACTCCCCAAAATCTATGATGTAAATCGCGTGACCTGTCGGACACACACGAAATTAGACATGTTTGGAAATCGAATTTTTCGGAACATCACACGAGATGTATCGTTCAGTCCCCAGGAACATACGTCTCGGCGTATCAGTACATTCAATATATCGGTGATATATTGAATGTATCGGCCTGGCACATTAAATTTTTTTTTTTTTTCAAAAAAATTCCCAAAAATACTCTAAAATTTCGAAAAACTATATTTAATGGTTTTCTATTTATTTAAAATTTTTCCAAAATTATTTAAGGCTTATTTAATACATATTTGAGAATTTTATCAACTTAGAACATGAATTACACTATACATGAATGCTTTAAAAGTTACATTGTACATGAAAAATTTACATTAAAGCCATATTGAATTCCTTGATGGTTCTTCATCCTCGTGATCATCTTTAGTGCGCTATCTTTGCCTATAGTGTTGACCATATTGGTACCCATGATCATATGTCCTTCCTTCAAACTGAGGCATTAGCCTAGAGTATGGGCTAGTGTAAAAGAGAAATGTCAGTGTCGGTCCTCTAAATATTTGACTAATGTAGTTTTCATGTTGGGGGTAGGTTGAGGGATTGGGTATGGGTTAGTGGTTGCTGAATCTTCGGTGTTTTGCAAACTAAATGCCCTGAAGCTAGATATAGTATAACCCAAATCATCTTGTGGACCTTGTGCTGGTTGGTAGCCCTCCACCTCTAAATGTAGGAGTCTCAAACGTTGTTACCGGTTCATCATCACATGCGGCAATACCTCCATAAGAATAGGAGGGACTAACAGCATCGCCTCCACCACTAGTGCCAATGTGGGTTCCATCGCCTCCACCATCACCCCCACCACCCTCATCATCATCATTATCATTGTCATCATCCCCCTTATCACTTCCGGGCCACACTTCCGGGCCGTCATCAGATCCAACCACTGAATGATAATGCATTCTTCTTTTCCGCCTAGGTTGTTGTGAAGCCTGCTCCTCCGCTATTCTTTTTATATCATCCAACTTTGCAGTGCTCTCACTATCCAACACTAGTGCTTCTCTTTCTTCAATCTACTGATTCAATGGGTCATCCTCTGCGAATATATAATCCAACTTGATGGGATTAAAATATTCACTATCTGTAAGGTATAATATGATAGATGAATTAATATATGTCTCGTCAATTACATCAAATAAAAAATGTATGAACTAAGACGTCAAATAATTGGTTACCACGGTTGGCCCTCTACATATTCCTGATCCTAAATCGTAAGTTGTAATAACAATAGACTAACTTTTCCAATCGACTCATAGTTAGCCTATTCCTTGTCTTCGTGTGCATGAGAGAGAAGTTACTCCAATTCCGCTTACAGTTGGATGAGGAACATGTTTGCGATAAAACATGCATGACAATTCACATCAATATTGGACCATCATGTCCATAGTGCATCCACCAATCAGCCTGTTTATTGTGTTGGATTTGGGATTGCGCTAACCTTGTCCGAAATGACCTATGTTTCTTGAGAAACATATCAATCTACAAAGATTAAATACAATAGCCCACACATCAATAAACATATCATATGACCTCTGACTTATGAGTTATGACTCTCATGTCTCTTATGGCTTGACCTTGGTCCGCCAACTTAGGCTCCATTCGTTGGATGACAATGAGCAAACCACTGTACACTTCATCGGCCGCAAGCAACTCGAAGCGTCACATATATTGGAAGGACGGATTCAAGTAATGTGCTATACAAAAATGGTTTGCAATCTCATTAGTATATGGAAACAGTGAATAATATGAAAAATAATAAATAAATACAAATCACCACATAAGCAATTTAGCATGTTTTATCTGCGACATACAAGTACTGGTGGAATTTTTTATCCCATCTCTTGTCGATAACCACCCAATGTCGTTTATATTTTATAGGGCATTTGGTTTTGATTGCCAATTTCGCTTTGTCCATTGACTCGTAAACATATCCCATCGTTGATTTCTCATCACCATCTACCAACCTCAACACTTGTATCAATGGGGTAGGGAGGACGATCAGGTGGTCAACATCTGTCTAAAACTGGGTGTTGTAGATCAAGTCAGCAACTTCATTGTAAGCAAGTCTCTTTGATCGTGACATTTTTTATTCATATTTTTCCCATTCTTAGGACGACACCGTGCTTTTCTGCTCATGCCTATATCTACCCAAGCTCTGTAGGGCTAGAAATTGTGTGCCGAACTGTGTAATCTCAGGACGGAACAACTTGTTCTTAGTGAACCCCCTCATTAAATTAACCAACTTGTCACTGTTGTGCAAAAAAGAAGTAATCATTCTTCCCTTCTGAGTAGTTGCTTGTGCCTTGGTCTTCTTTCCCAAATCCTCAAGAATGAGGTCCACACAATGAGTGGCACATGGAGTTCAGCACAAGTGAAGTCTCTTCAACATTAATTTTGTACCACTCGCTTTATAATTGGTCGCATTGTCTGTTACCACCTGTACAACTCGCTTCTCTCCAACCTCTTCAACTACCTTATCCATTAGTTGAAAGAGGTGATCAACCGTCTTTGCGTGTTTATAAGCATCGATTGATTTCAGAAATACTCTATCGGCATCGCTGTAGACCAAAAAGTTTGTCAAACTCTTCCATGTTGGACCGGTCCATCCATCACACATAATTGTGCAACCTCTCTCATCCCATACTTCCTCAAAGCTTTTCACACACGCTCCGATCCTTGTGTACTCATCATCCAGTAGGGGCCCAATTACCTCGTACGCAGAAGGCTTTTGAACTCTTTGACCAGCTTTCACATTTATTACTGGTTATAGAACCGCTGGACTTTTCTACACAGACCGACCGTTTCGACCATCACTAACACCAAATTTCTTCTACGATGCCCTTTACCTGAGACGTCCAACGAGCTCCTTTCTTATAAGGCGTTCTCCATAGATGGCAAACCGGTGGAATGCAGCAGATGGAAACAAGATGTGAATGAGCTTCATCTTCATCGGTGTGAGAATGGAATATGGATCCGCCTATTCGGCCTTCCTCTCCACGCCTGTACCTTGGAGGTCCTCCGTGGGATTGACGAGCAATGTGGCGGGTGTATCCTTATCGACCGGAGTATCGAGGATCTGTGGGAAGCACGGTATGCTCGAATCTTGGTGACCTCCGGTAACTAGGAGAAGATTCCTAAATCTATTGAGCTCTGCCTCATCTGACAAAAACTCTGAATCTTCGTAGAAGTGGAGCTCATGGAGAGGGTGGTCCTCCCGTGACAATCTCACCACGTAACCGAGAGGACCGGGGTTTTTAACGAAGACATATTCACTGGTGCTGCAGAAAAAATCCCGGTTGTGATCCACCCACTTTGGAACGGGAAAGAAGGGGTCGTAGGGCTGCCAGTTCAAATCTCGAAGGGGTGCACACCCCCTTATCCGCCTCTCCATCGGGGGACCGACTGCGCCAACGGTGCCTACCGGCCATGGGAGTGGACCTGTGGGTAGACATGGAGTGTTGTTTCCTTTGGTGTAGGATTTGGAGGAGGGAGAAATTGAGATCCGGGAGTCTGTGGTGAATACGTTACACTCCGACAAAAGGTTGCTCTCCTCAATCGACACCCATCGCTGGAGCGGCGTCAACCTGACTCTCCTTTCGGTAGGTTTCCTCGGTCTTCGTTTTCGGACGATTCTATTTTTTCTCTTGATCCAACGGTGGAGAGGGCCCTTTCCTCTTCGGGTAATTGACCAAGGGAAGGACTGGAGGTTGTTGACGAGCTGGCAATTGCATTGGGGATAAAGCCCCTCACTGATTTTAGGGATTGGAACCATATGAGTCTGGAGACGACACGTGGTGGTGGGGAGACAGATGGCACAGATGGGGCTAGGGGCAGCTTCGTACTTTCTCCTCTAGATGGTTCTAGAGACTGTCGAGGCGTGACATGTCTCTTTTCCTCGATTTTGGCAGTTTTCGGAAGCCAGCCCCTGGTTTTAAATGGCGGTAATGACGGGGTTCTCGCGGGGCAAGGGATTAACCTATGTTGTCTTTCTTTTGGGTCGGGGGATGGGCCGCTTGGATCTTTTGATGGCTTGTCTCTTCACGGGTCAGTGCACGATCTTTTCCGTGAGGGGTGGTCCACCTTTCGGTACTGCAGGCCTAACAGTTCCCTTGGATCTTTTCTGCCGTTGTGGGTCAAGATGTTTATGGGATCTCCTCCTAATCTGGTTCTTGAGTTTGGGGCTAAGGGACCCGAATATGGACCTGCGGGATCTATTTCCATGTCTCCTTGCTCTCCCAGCACCTTGCGTCTGGGTACTCCAGCTTTCTCCCCCGAACCCCCCTTCTACCTCGGCGACGACGATTCTTCTTCCTCATTTGTGTCTTCTTCTGAGTGGGCTGTGCTGGATATCTTTGAGACCTCTTCCTCGGATACCACTGATTCCTCTTACGGTGAGGTCCTTCCTCTCCGATCGATGTATCGCAACGAGAAGGGCTGTTGGGTTGACCATTCACGACACTCCGATCCTCCTCCCAAGATTGCTCGAAGTTCCCCTCCCGCTGAATACGGGAACTGCTCGGTTCTTGGTGTCCTAGATGAGATTATTGCCTTTGGGAAAGAGCATGGAATGTCGTTTTCGGGTATCGATGAGGCTCTTCGAGAGATCTTCAGATCCATCACAAGGGGGCGAATCTATCCTTCAACTACTCTCAAAAAGAAAAAATGTAGATTGAGGGAATTGGCTTAGGCTGGAGTGGGGTATGTCCGATTGGAGGGGAATGGGGTGTCAGTGGGACTTTCCCTTGTGGTTGAGTTTTCTCGCCTGTCTTTATGACGATTCTTTCGTGGAATGTTAGGGGCGTCAACAATACTAAGAAGCGTTCGGAGGTGAAACATGTTATTCTTTCTCTGAATCTGGCGATCATTGCTCTCCAAGAAGCGAAATGGGGTCCTTGCGATAATGCTAGGGTGGCCTCTGTGTTGGCCAGCAATAGATGGGACTGGATTGGGGTGGACTCAATCGCGGCCGCCGGGGGGGGGGGGTGTGGTGTGGATCCTCCTTGTTTGGAACTCTCTTTTATTCAGAAAGGTGGATGAGGAAATTGGCCGATTGTCCGCCTCGGTCAAGCTAATTAATAAGGACAATGGCCAGAGCTGGGCTTTTACAAGCGTTTACGGCCCTACCAAGGCTGACGAAAAAGATGACTTCTGGTTCGAATTAGCGGCGTTGGCAGCCAGATGGGATGTGCCTTGGAGTATGGGAGGGGATCTCAATGCCATGCAATATCCTTATGAATAGTTTGGAGGCCTTCCGGACCATAGAGACATGTCCAATCTTAACTCTTTTATCCATGATTGGGCCCTGGTTGATTTGCCTCTTCTGGGGGCCCGTTTTACTTGGTCCAACCTTCAACAGGTTGCCTCTTTTAGTCGCTTGGATCGCTTTCTTGTCTCCACTGATTGGGTCGACCTGTTTCCCCATGTGGCGTTGCATGGTCTTGCTAGAGCGGTCTCCGACCACAGGCCTCTGCTGCTCGATTATGGGCCCTCGGGGAGAGGCCCTACCCCTTTCCGATTCAAAAATTAATGATTACTGAATTAGGACTTCAGAGGGTTGGTCCCTCTTTGGTGGAGGGAGACTAATCCTCATGGGATGTCTGCTTTCCGTTTGATTTCCAAGCTGAGACACCTAAAGGGGTGCATCAACAACTGGACCAGAGAGATTTTTGGGCTGACGCATGAATAGAAATCGACTGTCCGGACATTTCTGAAGAGGATAGGGCGTTGTCGGAAGCCGAAATCGCCGAAAGACTGAACCTCAAGATGATCTTTAGCGAAAGGAGCCTTTAGGAGGAGTTGAGCTAAGGTGCATTAGCTAAAGGTTGGAGATGATAATACAAAGTATTTCCATATGGTGGCGAATGCTACGTCTAAAAAGAAGCTGATTACTAGAATCATAGTGAATGGGGATGAGTTTTCGGTTCCAGATCAGATTAAGGGGCAGGTCTCTGAATTTTGCCGTACTTTGTTCAAAGATGAGGGTTGGGCTAGGCCGCAACTTGATGGCCTCGCTTGACCCGGCTGGTCGCAGTGGTTTGGAGAAACCGTTTTCTGAAGTTGAGATCCGGGATGCCATCAAGCAGAGTGGGAAACATAAATCTTTGGGTCTTGACGACTTAAATATGGAATTTTTTGCT
Organism: Chloranthus sessilifolius; assembly: GCA_021018995.1. NCBI lineage: Eukaryota > Viridiplantae > Streptophyta > Magnoliopsida > Chloranthales > Chloranthaceae > Chloranthus > Chloranthus sessilifolius. The sequence continues at coordinate 26,062,016 of CM037595.1, forward strand.
TCATTCCGGCCTTTTCCTAAAATATGATATCCGAGTTTTTTTCAAGGATCCTGGGCTACCATTTGTAGAAGTCGACGTTTCTCACTCTGATTCCAAAGTTAGAGGGTGCCACGGACATTCGAGACTTCCACCCAATTAGCCTCATTAACTGCCTATACATAATTCTCACGAAGGTGCTCGCGAATTGCCTTAGACTGGTCATGGGATTGATCATATCGGAGACGCAAGGGGCTATTGTTCAGGGTCACTAGCTTCTAGATATGGCGGTCATTGCTCACGAAGTTGTTTGCTCAGCTTCTTCTGCACGCTCGCCGGGTTTTGTTTGGAAAGTGGACATGGAGAGGGCGTATGATTGGGTGAACTGGGACTGTCTTGATTACATGTTGCTTCGGTTCGGTTTTGGTGACATATGGCGTATGACTGGGTGAACTGGGACTGTCTTGATTACATGTTGCTTCAGTTCGGTTTTGGTGACATCTGGAGAAAATGGATGAGAGCCTGTGCTTTTATGCCTTGGTTCTCGGTCATTGTCAATGGGTCATCAGGTGGGTATTTCAAAAGTTCGCGGGGTTTGAGACAAGGCGATCATCTCTTCTTTTTAACTTGGTGGGGGAGGCTTTGGGGGCCCTTATCAAGAAATCTCATGAGTTGAATCAGATTTCGGAAATTTCGGTGGGGAGCAATGATTACGCTGTAACTCACCTTCAATACGCCGACGACACAATTTTCTTCGGTAAAGCGGATCAAGAGGAAGTCTCTGCCTTTGCGAAGATTTTAACGGTTTACCAAGCCCTCTCCGAGCAAAGGGTTAACCTGCTGAAGTCTACTATTTATGGAGTGGAGGCCTTAGCTGCTTCGGCTATGTGTGCCTCTTCTCCGCTCCCCATTTCTTACCTGGGTCTTCCTTTGGGTATCGGTAAGCCAAAGGCTAGCGAGTGGGAGGTAGTCATACAGAGATTTCAAAGGAAATTGACTTCATGGAGGGGAAAATTCCTTAACTTGGGAGGGTGGCTGCAACTGTTGAACTCGGTTCTCTCTAGTTTGCCGATCTTTTTCATGTCTATTTTCAAATGCCTGATGGCGGTCATTCATTCCCTTGAGAAAATTGAGAAGGATTTCTTGTGGGAAGGCGCGAGATTGGATAAATGATACCATCTGGTGGCTTGGGAAATTTGTCAACTCCCTAAATAATTTGGAGGGCTGGGTATACGGAACCTTCATCGAACTAATATTGCGCTTCTTGGGAAATGGCTATGGCGGGCCGGATCCTTATCAGACCAGAATAGGCTATGGAAGGTTATTCTCCTTCAGAAATATGGCAATTTACGGGGATCCTGGGAGATCAATGCCCACCGAACCAGAAACGTCCTAGCCTAGTGGAAACATATCAGCTCGGAGTGGGATGATTTTTCTTGTTGGGAAGACCCATGGCTTTTCCTCTACCCGCTCCATCATATGTTCCCCTTTCGGCTGCCCCCCACGGTCTGATCGCTGATTATCTTTCAACTGATGGCGAGGCCCCGGTATGGGAGGTTACGACTAGGATATGCTTGAGAGAGGATGAAGCAGATCTTTACCTTATGCTAATGTCTGAGCTATATCGCACTACAACGAATTGGTTTCATCGGGATTTGAGAATTTGGTTGGCTAGCAAGAATGGGGAGTTCACGGTCAAGTCCTACCGAGCCCTCACCTGCAGACCGCTCATTAGAGTGGAATGGGTCCTGGAAGGCCCCGATACCTCCTAAAATCAGATTTTTCACCTGGACAGCGTTGAGAGGGAGTATTCTAACGATGGATCAGTTGATCAAACAGGGCAAATCTCTCCGAAATAGATGCCCCATGTGCTTACTCTTGGGTGAATCTATTTCCCACCTCTTCATTCACTACTGGGTTGCTACAAAAATTTGGGGCATTATCCTGATGTCTTTTATTCCTAGATGGGTTGTCCCGGAGACCCTTCTTGATTTGCTGATCTCTTGGAATGGTCAATGATGGGGCGAGCCGCAAGGAGCTTTTTGGAGGGTTGGGGTATACGTGGTGCTTTGGACTATCTGGTTAGAGAGGAATGCTAGAGAATTTAACCGCAAACGTTGACCAATTGGGTATATCCTCAATAGTATTAAAGAGCTGATGTGCCACTGGACGGTGCTTGACGAGTATGGGGGACAGGGATTAGAAGATGTGAGCTTTTGAGCCCCCTCCCTCTCCTGTTGGGCTTCGGGTCTGCTCCTAGTTAGGCTGGAGCTTCTGTATTTGCCTTTTCTGCTCTGCGGAGTGTGTTGTGTAGTTGTTGCTCTTTTGGTTTCTTGTTTTCCTCTTGTTCCCTTTCCAGCTTCTCGCTAGTTTCTTTTGGAATGATATCTCTTATTTACCGATTAAAAAAAAAACCATTGATGATATGTTCCTAATTGCATGTGACAAATGATGTGTCACATGTAATAAATGACATGTGACACATCATCCATGACATGTGACACATGTCATTAATTACATATCTTGTGTCAATATCATTTATGACATGTGACACATGTCATGTGGTGTGTGACACATCATCGATGACATATGCCGCATATCGTTAATTACATGTGATGTGTCACATGTAATTAATGACATGTGAACATGTCATGGGGCATGTGACATGTCATCAATGACATGTGACACATTTCATTAATTACATTTGATGTGTCACATGGAATTAATGACATGTGACACATGTCATGGGGTATGTGACACATTATCAAATTACATGTGTCACATGTCATTAATTACACGTGACACATCACATGTAATTAATGGCATGTGTCACATGTCATTTATGATATATTAATTAATGATAATATATAAATAAATTTTTAAAGAGTAATTAATATATGTTAGTAAATAATTAATATAGGTTAATTTTTTTAAATAGGTAAATCCATATAAAAAATAAATAATAATTTATTATCAATGCGAGCAACTAATTATCCAAAATTTTTATATTTATTTTAAGAAAAAAAATGAACTTAGGTTAGTAGATCTAGGCTAGGTTAACTCTAGGTCACAAACCCTAAAAATAAACCAAATTTAGGACTCATTAGAGACATTCTAGGGTCGAACTAGGGGGGTTTAACACAAAACCCCCAAATTTGGACCTAAAATTTCAAGATCTATCATATTTATAGGTAGATCTTGAATAAATAAAGGTGAACATGTAAAAAATGGGGGAAAAATAACCTTAAATGGTAGAACATGTACCTTATATACTTTCTCCGGCGAGATGGCGGCGATCCCGCGATTTTCGGGTGGTACTAAAAGCCTAAAATGGTCACCGGTGCTCCTTTGATGGAAGAGGAGGAAGAAGAGAGGAGAGAAAATAAGAAAAAAAGAAGAGAAAAGGGGTTTAAAACTGAAGCCCCGTGTTTCAGTTCGGTGGAGGGGCCCACGAATTTTTTTTTCAAATTGTCGGTCCATAATTTCAAATTATCATCCGATACTTTGATATTATTGTCCGATACAGGCGATAAATTACCCGTATCGGACAATAATTTTATGCTTTTAAGAGGTGCCCGATAAATACCCATTTTACCGTATCGAGCACCCTCCAAAACGATACGTATCGGTGTCGTCCGAGATTTGTATCCATGTCATAGAGTGCTCAAAAATTTCGATTTCGTTACTTTTATTTTTGACCGATTCCCAACGACGACAAATTGATGCAAAATTGGAGCTTATGGAAGTATCTTTCCAATGGGCCAAGAATTGCATAGTTAATAAGTATTGAAGAATTTATGGGCAGTTTTTTAGAAGCTATACTGCAAAGTGACGAATTTCACTATTTCACTTGAAGTAGGATTGATTTCTTTTTTTATTTTGTTTTAGCCAATAGGGCTTCTTTCTTTTATTAGAAATAGTTTTAGTTTCCCTATTTTTAGAACTTTATTTTATTATTTTTGGAAATTTTATTACTTTTGGAAATTTCTAGAACAAGGGTATCTCTTATTTAAAGTTAGGAATAAGTGTTCGAGTAGAATTTGTAATTTGTGCATTGTAATAGTCTATTTAAAGCTATTAGTGTTGGAATTTAATTAAAAGTTGAACGGACTATTCTATTCAGAGCTTTTGAAGCTTAACTAGCTGTGGTTACCAGTTACTATCAGTTGTTCTTGTAGTTTGTTATAGGTGTTGTTGTGGGTTCCTTAATTCAACTACCTTGAAAGACTAATTTCCTACGTGTTTCGGTCACAATGTTATCAACAACATAACACTAGAGAATGATCCTACACTCCTACGTACTGAATTGGTTTGAATGGATGCATAGTTAATCAGCTGGCATTGGCAAAACTCCATGGGAAAGAGCACATTGTCGAATCCCCGGAATGAAGCTCATGGAGAATTTTTTAGGCTGTAGGTTGCTTTTTGAGTTTACAGACCATACCGGTCTCTCTTTGGAGCCTAAACTAGGAGGAAGATCTATATAAACCTTGTTCGGAAATCATTCTTAACATGAAGCTGGTGAAGCAGCCAATCCTTCTTGGCCGCAATGGATAGGACTCTAACTGGATTGAGTTTAGCCACTGGGAAAACAAATGATTGTAAACTACACCATAAGTTTCAGTGAATCCAATATCAACCAATCAGGTTTTATAGCTACCAACACTCATTTGCTTGATCTTTCTTTGAAAATACCGAATTGTAATCAATAGTTTGCTTATATAAGGGAAGAGAAATAAGATCCCAAGTATCATTCTTGTGAGTAGCTACTATTTCAGCGTCCATGACAGCTTTCCACTTAGGTTGCCACAAAGCATAGAACGAAAGTACGAGGAGTGAATATAAAAGAAATACCTGCTAGTTAGGCTCGATAAGACGGAAACAAATCATGATATGAGGTGTGCTGGGCAATGTGATGACGAGTAGTGCCTTTTCGTAAGGCAATACACAAGTTCGGAGAATCTGAAGGAGTAACTGATGGATCAACTGGTTGTGAAGCAGTACCTATAGACGAAGGAAACAATGGTAGTGAACTTGAGGGGGTCCCTGTGATCGCTTCTGCTGGATAGTGAATGCAAGAAGAGGTTGACCGTTGGTGGAATGAGAGACTCGGGAGGAGGGGCATGAGGTGCAACAATGAACTTGAATGGTATGGGAGATGTGGCTAAGGAACAAGTGACTGTTGAAGTGACGCAAGAAGAGTAGAAGATGCAAGAATATTAATACAATAATCAATTATAAGAGAGGTAATGAACATCCTCGAAGAAATCACATCCATGGGGGGTGTAAGATCCATGAGTGAAAATATCATCTGCGATATCCTTTAGATGAATTTGAGTACCGAACAAAAAGGCCACTAATGGATGAATTGTAAGTTTATGACGAGTATGACTCAGATTATGAACAAAGACGAAAGAAAAGATAAATCTAAAATTCGATGAGAAGTCTCTGATGGAGCGATCACAGAGTTTTCAATTTTCAATCCCGTCACTTATATGTTTGTCGTAGTTTCAAGTGTCAAACAACGTTGGATTGTTTTAAAATTACTCTTATTAGAAAGCTTATTGCAATAGCTTTCTAGCGAGCAAAGAAATGTGCAATTCTTACGAGTATTGTTGAGGTTATGGTCAATTTTCGATGGTTGCATTGAAACTGACAAATTTCAAGACTTCTCGTTGAATTAAGATTAGTTTCTTTTATTATTTTATTTTAGCAAATAGGATTCGTTTCTTTTATTAGAAATATGTTTTGTTTCCTTACAGATCTAGACTCTTTTTTATTGTTTTAGAAAAAATAGGATATTTTTGTTTTGTTAATTTAGAAGGATTTCCAATTTGATGGATTGTAAAAGCCTATTTAAAGTCCAATAGTGTTACAATTTAATCTAGAGTTGAATACAATATTTTTTTGGAGCTTTTGAAGCCCTACTAGCTGCAGTTAGTATTAGGTGTTCCCGCGAGTTCACTGGCAGAGGAATTTTGGTGGTTATCGGCTGTAGATCACATCATCTTGTGCTTTTAAACTAAGAACATAGTGACTCATTTATCATGATGGAGAACTAAACCGTAGAGTAGCACACCTCTGTCCACCCCTTCTACTGCATCCCAACCTGATTTTTTGAAGGATGTAATCATGGAACTTCCAATTAGCTTGGTCATACACCTACTTCATGGGTTATCATTGTGACATTTGTGAGTTGGCTACCCCCTCCCCACACCTACCCACAAACGCTTCTTGCAAATTCGAAAAATGTTTCCCACCACCGACTTCATTCGATTAGCAACCACTCTCACTATAATCTTATATACATTTACCGGTAATCTTGTAGGACTGGAATCCACAATTCTTTCCACTCCATGTTTTTCAGAATTAATAAGTGGAATCAGAACTCTACCAATTTGGCTTTTGGTGAAAAACTCATTAAGACGCTCAACAATATCTTTCTTAAGGATATCCTAGAAACTAGTGCACAGTTTCAATTGTAAAATCGGCTGGGCTCGTGGCCTTGCCCTTACCCAACCCGAAAATCGCATTGTGAATCTTTGGAAGCTTGACTTTCCTTCTTGTACATGGATTCAAAATGAAGGCCGTCCATCCTGGGGTCGACCTCAAGCTTCTTTCGAATGTATGTCTTTATAGAATCGAACATTCTCCCTTTCGAGGTCTTCACGTTTCTCAAATTTTCTACCATCCACCATTAGTTGCGGAAAAATATTATTTTTCTTTGACTAATAGCAATAACATGGAAGAAATTTTCGTTTATTGTCTCCAACCTTCACCCATTTCATTTTGGCGTTTTGGTTCCCAGATATCTCTTCTTCCAAACATTTTTTGATTGTACATGTTGTTTAGGCTCTCGCTGGCCAACAATTCCTCACCTGAGAGACCTCTCCTCTTTAAGCATATTAATCTCTTGGATCTTACACAACCACTCATCCCTGTCCTTCCCAACTAATCCAAATATGTCCACATTCCACTCCTTGATGGCCTCCTTAAGCTTCCTCAACTCGAAGATCACCCTATATTTAATCCCAGGAATCTGATTTTGAAGCCACCAAGTTCCAAAAACTCTCCCCCTTCAACCCCATGTTCTCTAACCTTAACAGAGATGAGCCTCTCCTAATTAATTACACTTGAGTAAGGTTGTAATATGGTCCAAAATATGTCTCTCAAGCCCATCGTTAAAGACATTGGGGAATGTTTCGCCTCATCCTGAGTGTGCAGAAATCGATCCAACCTCGTGAGGATAGGAGAACCTTGCAAATTAGACCACATGAAATACTTTGATCAACCAACCCGAACTTCTTGATGAATTCGGTAAAGCCATCTCGGAACATTAAATCTCTCCCTTTCCCGCTCTTTTCTTGGAACATTAAATCTCCTACCACAATCGATGGGGCCCTCCAACTCATGACAAACTTCTCTAATTCAATCCACATATCCCTCCTATGCCCATGCCCATCATCATTTGGCCCATATATCCTGCAAAGGCCCAAAGAAGCCCCGTGTCCCTACTCCTCAATTTGAATGAAGTGCCCACTTTCTTTTCAGTGCCTTAGGTCTCAGCCCAAACCACAACCACTCCCCAGAGGCTCCAACTGATCTAATGCTCACCCAATCCCACTTATTCCCGAGTAAAATGGATTTAACCTTCATGGCATCAATTTCTCCCCATTTCATTTCCTGTATGTAACCACCCATGGTTTCACTTTTGCCAGGAGAGCTTTCACTGAAAGGCTTTTGCCCAAACCACAAATTCTTCAATATTTCATGATAAAAGCTTCATAAGGACACGAAACACCAAAACCAAGCCACCAATCAGCACCCCTCCGACATACCAATCAGCACCTCACCTATGCTACATGTAGATGGATGTGCTATGTAACCTGGGTTGTTCCGCCTTCGGTTGGGTTGGGGGGGGGGGGGGTGTTGAGGAGTTAAAGCTATGTTCTAATTCCCGAGGTTTTTGGAATGGTCTTACTTCACCGAAGTGGAGATGAGAGTGCTGCTTGAAGGATTTGACAGTCTGGCTATTATAGAAGGCAATTCCAGGAATGCCATTTGTTGGGCTGAACAATGCTCTGATTTTCCATGGAGAATCCTAGTTATTTTTCAACATATTATACAACTTTTATGTTGGGTTCGGGGTCTTTGGAATGGTCTTACTTCACCGAATCGGAGATGAGAGTGCTGCTTGAAGGATTAAAGTGTTCTTCTCAAACGTTGATAGTCTGGCTATGATAGAAGGCAATTCCAGGAATGTCATTTGTTGGACTGAAAAAGGCTCTGATTTTCTGTGGAGATTCGTAGATGTATTTGAACATATTATACAACTTTTATGTTGGGTTCGGGGGTCTTTGGAATGGTCTTACTTCACCGAATCGGAGATGGGAGTGTTGCTTGAAGGATTAAAGTGTTCTTCTCAAACATTGGCAGTCTGGCTATAATAGAAGGCAATTCCAGGAATGCCATTTGTTGGGCTGAACAAGGCTCTGATTTTTTGTGGGAGATTTGTAGATATATTTAAACATACTATACTATGTTGAGTTCAGGGGTAGAGAAAAGAGCTAAAGCTATGTTTTAATTCGCAGGGTCTTTGGAATGTTCTGAATTCACTGAAGCGGAGATGAGAGTGCTGCTTGAAGCATTTAAATGTTCTTCTCAAAGATTGGCAATCTGGCTATAATAGAAGGCAATTCCAGATGTGTCATTGGTTGGGCTGAGCAATGCTCTGTTTTTCCATGGAGACTTGCAAATATATTTGAACAGATTTTACGACTTTTCTGATTTGGGAGGTAGACAACTTAGCCGAAAGGGGGGTAAGTATGAATGCACTGAATGCTGGTGTTCCAGTAATTTCTATCTGAAATTTCATCCCTTTCTTAGCTAGTGTCCTCCTTTTCTTCTTCAAAGTGGTATGTAGGGTGTCCCAATGTCTGGTTGATTCAGTTTTCCTCTCCCTGTTGGAGGTCGTTTCTTTTTATATCCTTTTTAACTGCTTCTTAATATAATCTCTTATTGCAATGAAAAAACCAAATCCCAAAGAAAGGTGAAAATTAGAGAAGACCATAAACCAGTCCTCAGTGAATCGAATCCCAGAAATTAAACTCCCGCTTAATGATAAATAACAGTACACATCTTGACATCTGACCAAGCCCGCCGGTTTATCCCCTCTCTTATCAAATTTATTCTGGCAGAGAGAGAATTCTATCCCAATCAGTCCCCAACAAACAATGAGTGTGACGTCCCCATATTCACACACTGGATCAATGTGCTCACTTGGAGACATCACACTACATCACATATCCAAGATCATAATTATATCAATTAATCCACAAAGATCCCACATAAACCCAACGAAAAAATTACTATTAAAAGCGCAAAAATAAATTTTCTTCCAACAATTTGACTAATCACAAAGACATAAGTAATTAACTAAATCCCTAGGGTGGCCTCAAGGGGTTAGGCGAGTTGGCTAGGTACTTGCTTCCAATCCCCTCCCCCCCTCAAAGGGTTAGGCAAGAGACCTGAGTTCGAATCCCCTCCCCCCCTTGAGGCCACCCTAGGGATTTATATCCCGTGTTGACCCAACATGTCCAAATTTGGGGTGCGCACGTGCCCTTGGGATTCGGTGGGTTTTCTAAGAGGCCCGGATGCCCGGGTTATCAAAAAAAAAAAAGATCATGAGTTACCATAAGTTTAACCACTTACTGACTGGAATTAAAATTTATATCAAGCCATAGTTCAACCATTAACATAAACCTGTCCATAAATAAAATAGAGAATCTGAAATGAAAGGCTTAAAGTCATTTCTAGTGCATAAAGAAAAATCTAATCAATTGAGCTTCCAATCCTTCTTCGCTCAAGTCTAGATTTCCATCAATCAATGATGCATATACATCATCCACTCCATATATAGCTGTACTCCCTGGAATCCCAAACAATGAGTCAATTTACTAAGTAAACCAGTATGCACCGGACATGATGAGGCTAATAGAAAAGGCCCATAACTCAAACCAACGCATAAAATTAATTAATAACAGAGATATAACATGTGACATAATGATGAGTAAAACAATGAATGCAATGGAAATATAACATTAAATCTAAATAAACATTGTGGCTTGGGTCTCTACCCTAGTTTCATGTGTGGTCATTTTAATTGTGCATTTAATGCTCATGAATCAACATGGATAATGGACATGATTATCTCTTTCTTAATCATTATCCTAATCTTCTCTTATGCTTCGATTAGTGTCTATGTTAACGTTCTCATTTCTCTTCAGTTAAGTAGTACGCTTTAAAGTAAAGACCTCCTATCTCTTTAGTCTTATCATTAATGCATGAATGCATAACTTTTCTTACTTGTCATTCTTATTCATGTTAATACCTCTAGCATATGCCCATAAAAATTCTATCTTAATCATAGAAATACTTTACTTTTGTGTGTCATGTCTTAAAGTTATCTTTTCACTTTTATGGATACCATGAATGTACATGCATAGAAAAACTGAAAATCAATCAATCATGCAATAACTCTTTCACTTGTTTAGGTTTAACATATCATAAGCATGTAATTTCTATCAATTCTTACTTCTTTCGTGTTGTGTAACTCAAACATCCTAGGTTGAATAGACTCTAAGCAACCAAAAAAATAAGGATGAGCGTAAGTAAACATTTAAGCATGATGATTAAACATAGACAATATTTGAATTGAAATATAAGTTCATTGCTTGCATTCTGGACAGATTCTGAAATTTTGGACAACTAGACAAATTTTGGAATTTTAGACAGATTCTTGATTCTAGACAGATTCTGAAATTCTAGACGGATTCTGAAATTTTGGACAGATTCTGGAATTTTGGTTTATGCACATAATTTCGTGATCAATCACGTAACCCTGTGTACCATTGAAAACCTGCGATTAAGCATCAAAATTTTACAATTTAACGTGTAGAATATTCATTAAATAAAATAAACCCTAATTCCTATTTTATTTTTGTATTATCTATGTCTCCGATTAATCTCAACATGATTTCTCCATACCTTTAGTCTTTTGCGTTAAATTGACGTAACTCCTCTGCTTAATCTAATCTGAAATCTGGCCGCGTCGTAAGGTCCTCTCGCGTTCTCTTTTTCTCTCTAAGGTTTTTTGGGTTATAAGATTTCTGTAAAAATTTTGTAAATTAAACCTAATCTTTATTTTTAAAATACCTTAAGGTTTCCTATTTAAAGTCTAACCCTAATTAGAACTTTCTATATGGGATGAGTCATTAAAATCACTAATGAGGCATACATAAGGGTCTTACTAACTGCCTTTACTAACATAAATAATTCTAATGGGTTTTATTACTTTACTATCCGGTCTTAAAGGTCCATTAACTATTATTAGTGGCACACCAAAACTACTAACATATTAATTAAAAATTTTAAGGTCTATTAATTAGATTAATTGATTATCATAGGCTATAATAAAATGAAATAGACATTATGTATATGTGCAATAACTAATTAAGTGTAACAAATCAAATAAATAATATCATAATCACAATTTAGAGTAAATAATTAAGATCTAAATAAGAGAAAAATCTCGGTCGTTACATTCTTCCCTCCTTATTGAAAATTTTGTCTTCGAAATTAGATCATACCTGAAGTAAAAAGGAATAGATATTCCTTTCTTATATCATCCTTGTGCTTCCAAGTGGCTTCTTCTTGTGTGGTGCTTCCAATAAACCAAAACCAATGGAATCTTCTTGTTACGTAGTGTTTTCTCCTTTCTTTCTAGAATCGAAATTGGTTCCTTAATGACAGTCATGTCCTCAATTTCAAACGGTTCCAAATTAATCACATGTGAAAGGTCCTTGAAATACTTCTTCAACATTGATATGTGAAAAACATTGTGCATCCTGACTAACTTTGGTGGTAACTGAATCCGATAAGCTATCTCTTTATTCCTTTTCAATATTTCAAAAGGTCGAATATACCTCAAACTTAGTTTTCCTCTGTTTCCAAATCTCATCACGCCCTTGGTAAGTGAAATTTTAACAAAAACTAGATCTCTTTTAGCAAATTCAGCATCTATCCTTTATTTATCGGGCTGCTTTGAGCTGTCTTCATACGTTCTCTGATTAGCCGCACTTGTTTCGCCGTGTCTTCAACAATTTGTGGTCCAAGTAGGTTTCTTACTCTAACCTCATCCCAACATAACGATGTTTTGCAGCTCCTTCCGTAAAGTGCTTCATATGGTGACAATTGAATCGTCGCAAGCTCTTAACATATCCTCTTGAATTTAATTCAACCTCTCAGTTTGACCATCTGTCTGAGGGTGCAAAGCCGAACTATACTCCAATCATGATCCCATACAATCCTGAAAACTTTGCCACATATGTGAGGTAAACCTGGAATATCTATCGAAAATAATACTCGCTGACACACCATGTAAATGCTCAATGGAAGACTAATCACCCATCCTGCAGTTTGTTTTTTGTTAAACCTAGTACCTTCTCTAAGTGGCTATTATATGTGGATCGTATCAGGATGTTTTCATTTTAAAGATTCCATTTGGTATATGTTTGCTATGAGTTTGGGATGGGAAGTGCGGTGTTGATTGTTGTCTCACTGAACTTATTGGTGATCACCATTTCTTCAGGGAGCTATCATACTACACATAGACATACTAGTATTTTATACATTTGATAGTACAATCTGAAATTATTTTACTGATAATTTTCAATGGGAAAACTGCATTTAGAAAACGAGAATAATACACGAGTCTGCATGCATGTGTATTGATGTGTGTGAAAAGGAAGTTGGAAAAAATAATGGCAAACTTAAGTACTTAACTAGACAAAGATGAATAGTCAATTTTGATAAGTATTATGGTGTGAGCATTGACCGCATTTTGGCCCTACCTGAGGATTTCAGTGTTGTAGAACTAGAAGGGTAAGGATTTCAGTGTTGTATAAATGTAGAAGTATCTTGTTTCATAGTTTCTTTTATGGCTCATTTTCCAATTCCTCATGCGGCAGTTTGTTTCTCACTATCTGACATTAAATGGGTTAAGGGGATTTATTTTGATGATAAAAATGTTGAAAAAAATCCTTGAGGTCCTACTCTGAATTTCCGACTTTAGGAGTTGTGAGCAAAGCCATTGGACAGGTCCTATAGGGACGTGGGAGCTTCTATGCAATAGACCTCATTGATTTCCATCTCTTGGATCTTTATCCATAAATATATGCACAAGATCATTAACCTCATGCGGCAGTATGTTTCTCGCTGTCTGACATTAAACATGTTAAAGGGGATTTAATTTGATGACAAAAATGTTGAAAAAAAAATCCTTGAGGTCGTACTCTGAATTTCTGACTTTAGGAGTTGTGAGCAAAGCCATTGGACAAAACTGCAGAATTATTGCAGGAAGATAAGAGAAAAGGGATTGCTATAAGGAGGCTGCCTCAAAAAGTTCTTTTATCATGAGTTTGCTCCATTTATTTCTTATATAGTTATATTCATTACATATAGAGTTGTAAATGTAGTGGGGCTTTGGTTGGGTTAGTGAAGAATTTGAAGGTATCCTAACAAATATAGGTTAAGGACTCTTAGACTTATGTTTGATGAATCGCTCCATCTAACATGCAGCATAAAAAAGGCATATATTATACTTGCTTTATGAGTCTTCTGTCATTAGATTCACCATTTTTTTGTTGAGAAAGATGGTTTTATGTAAATATTTCTCTGATTAGTGTCTAGGTTATATGACATTGAAATAAGAAGCATAATTAATATATTTCTCTGAGTAGTTGATAATTGATATCTCAAAAAAATTCACATATGTACTGCAGAAATGTAAAAAATAAAAACAATTCAACTGAAAGTGGCCTCCAAAGATATCCTTTTGTAGAAGATCATACAATTAAACATATAATTCAAAACTTCAGTAGATTGTCTTTATTTGAAGTTTTAAACTCGACTTATAAGATATTATTATGACCAAGTTGGATTTTCCTTATGCCAAAATGGAGTAGGTAGTTTTCTTGAGAAGATCAATCTATACTATATATTGCTTTGTTTTTACAGAGTTCTGCATTATATTAAAGAAAATCTATTGGAATATGAATTATTTGATTCAACATTCCCAATCTGTACAGTCACATTTATACTTATGGTTGCTAAGAGAGTCCTATAGGGATGTGGGATCTTCTATGCAGTAGACCTCATTGATTTGCATCTCTTGGATCTTTATCTGTAAGTGCACACGATCATTAATCCTGTCAATTATCTTCGTTAAAATGACAGCTCTCTTTCTGGATATTTGAGGAACGAGTCTTCATCTTGTCATGATCTTTATGAGGTATTTGACTGTAAGTTTACAAGTTGTTGGGGCTATGCTAGATTTAGGTCAAGGAGTCTAGGTTTCAAGGTTAGGGTTTTAAGCTTAGAGTTAAGGAAAAGAAGACAAAAGGAGAAAAATGAAAGAATTAGGGTGATAAATTCTATCTACTACTTTTTACATTAGGATTCCTATATATTTACAATAAGACCCCATGATAGGCACAGTTAGCAACCACCATATTGCATGCATTAAAGACGCTAACAACTAGAGAGTCACACCAACAACTAGACATGCATACAAAATGCACCAATACTCCCCTCAAGTTGAAGCATATAGGTTCATCATGCCCAACTTAACCAATTCATCCTGAAGACCAATAGGGCCAACGGTCTTGTTGAAGATTTCTGCGTATTAATGAGTGGTGTAAGATTTAAGAGTGAAAATAATCACACCCATAATGTTCTCACAAACAAAATAGATATCCACTTCAATATGCTTTGTATGCTCATGCTGAATCAAATTTTTGACCATATGGACGGTGGTTACACTCTAACGGCCGAGGCAAAGCAGAAGGAAGCCAAGATCATGCATGAAGCAGCGAAGCAAGAGTAGCTCACAAGTGCCAAGACCTGTAGCCCTATATTGAGATTCAACAGTTGATTTATATACACCTATCGCCTTTTTCACTTCCATGTGACCAGATTTCCTAAAAGGTTCCATAGCCAGATGTCGAGCAGCATTTTGTGGAGACCTTGCATAATCAACATAAATGTACCCCACTATGGCAAGGTGGTCAAGACAAAGAATTCTTAATTCAAGGCTATGGCAAGGTGATCATGACAAAGAATACATAATTCAAGGCCAGGGCACAACTTCAGATAGCGTGATATCCCCTAAACAATATCAAGATGTGGAACCCTAGGATCATGCACAAACTGGTTAATAACACACAACATAAGCTAGATTAGGACATGTAATAGTGATATAGATGAACCAGCATCAAGTTGCTGATACATGTTGGGATCAGGAAGAGGAACCCCCTCGGCATGGAGAGAAACATTTGAATCCATAGGGGCACTTGATGGACAACATCCTAGCACGCTGATGTCACTAAGTAAATCAATAGAATACTTGCGCGTGGATATAACCACATTCCCCACAAAATACTTGAGAGGCCCTAAGTCGTTAATATCAATTTTTTTGCCTAACTCCTGTTTGACATGGGAGATAGTATTAATGTCATCCCTTGTCACGATTCTAGGTCTTCTGTGAAGAAATTCGTAGAATGATCGAACACAGAAATGCCCCTTATGTCTTTCCGATCCATACTCTCTTATCTGTCAGTTTGTAGGAGCAGGACACTCCTCATGATAACTCATCAACTTCGTCAGCAGGAGGGGTTTCCCTCCATAAGTTTTCTACGCAATCTAATATTCCACATTATGGTGCCACAATACTTCCATCACCTAGCTGACCAGAGCATCTTTCTCATTGGTAAGGTCATATATTCATTTGAACTCTCTCCTGACCATATTTTATTCCAATAGTAAATTCTATTTCTGAGGCCAACTGAAAACCAAATATATCTATCAAACGGTTCCTTTACTTGGCATATTTCTTTTTACCATTCGGAATACAAATATACTGATCACAAACAAAAAAAATAATCCAGAACCCAAATGTCCAATTGGTAGGCGAATTTCTCATCTATTCCTTTGGAGCCATAACAGTACAAAATTACAAATATATATATATATATATATTTATATATATATATATATATATATATATATATATATATATATATATATATATATATATATATATATATATGGGAGCCTGTTAGGTCCTCCAATGGAGGACGGTGACCGTCCTCCAAGATCCATGTGGAGCTCCACATGGCACCCAAAACACTTTTTGGGTGCCACGTGGAGCACAAGTGGACAGTTTAGATCAATATTAAAAAAAAAAATTCGAAATATAAATGTTAAACTCACAAGTCAAAGTTTGACGATTTTCATTGGTCCACATTTCACGGTTCAAAATATACACGGTAGAGATGAGTTTTTAATTATTATTTTTTTTTCAAAGATGATCTAAGCATTGCACCCAAGGTCCACGTGGCACCCAAAAAGTGTTTTGAGTGCCATGTGGAGCTCCACGTGAAAAGTTGGAGGACGGTGACCGTCCTATGGAGGACGGAGGCCTTTTCCTATATATATATATATGTGTGTGTGTGTGTGTGTGTGTGTGTGTGTGTGTGTGTGTGTGTGTGTGTTTAAACCTGGTTCCCTAGGACGTGGTCATAGGGTTGAACCTGAAGATGTGTTCAGCTGAGCGCCACTTGAGGATCGGTTGCCACGGGAAGTTGCCTATGGTCGGTCTTATACCATTGGAAAAAAAATTTAGAATAATTTTTTCCATTGTTGAATATTAGGTCAAAGTAGGAAAAAATTCCATACACCATATTTGTTGTGTGAGCGACATTTGACTTGTAATTTGACATGTGAAAAAGTTACAATTTTGTTTTTTGGGATTTTACCCTGGAGGGACGGGGGAACGGGTGTCATTTTGGGATTGGATGCCACGTGGCAGCACAAATGAACCAAGTCATAAGGTTAAACTCTACGACCACATCCTAGGGATCCATTTTCCTCTCTTTCTCTCTCTCTCTCTCTCTCTCTCTATATATATATATATACATATACTTATTTTGTCCTACTGACAATAGCTGGTTGCTATTAGCTAAATTGTGAGCTAATTGAGGGTACTAATGTGCTTATGTACTACACTTATGGGGGTTATATTATTTAATTTTTCAGCTACTCATTATTCGTATGAGTTTATTTTTTTTTGGTTTCATGATGCACAAAATCATTCATTTCCCTTTCAATGAATATATATATATATATATATATATATATATATATATATATATATATATATATATATTTGTGTATTGTTGTGTCTCGTTTTTCCACGTCTTTGCATTTGATTATCATTGGAAAATGTTGTAGATAATAGGTAACTGGATTTGTTATTATATGATCTATTCTTTTACTGAATTTGATTTTTACTACCTTTGAGCATATTCTTTCACATTATTTAATTGTTATGAGCTTGTTTATTGATAGTTTAATTCCATTAAAGGAGTTAGTTAGACTCATTATTTTTGCTAACTATGTTTACGATATTTATTACAGGTATTTGATCTTCTGGCTTGTTGTATTGAGTGGCAAATTTTCCTTTGCCTATTTTTTCCAGGAAAGTGACATTCAAAATGTTTCTATGCAGTGGTTCAACATGTTAGCCTATTGATTGCATATAGTTTTTAACGATTTCTTAATGGTATATGCAGATCAGGCCATTGGTCTCACCAACCCTGTTTATAATTAGGCAAGACCGGATACAATATTCTTGGCATGATTTTGTATCTAGAAGTAAGCACCCATGATATGTCTTGTAATTCTAATGCCATGTTTGCAATTCTGTTTTTTTTTTTTTAGAAGATTTATGTTGAATTCCATCACGTTATAGTTTGTATTTTGATGTTACTGAATGTGATATTTTTACAATTCTTTCCATTGATAAGCTCTACAATGCTGATTTATTTTTATTATTATTTTCTTTTTTTCTTTTTTTTTTCTTCTTTATTTTTTTACCTCCTTATAGTCTATATGTTTGAGTGAGATGCATTGGATGCATGTAATTTTTTAAATTCTAGTTCACTCAAAAATTGCAGAAATCCCAATTTTCTCATATGCTATTGATAATTGTTGGCCGTGATTTTAAAGTTTCTAGAGAAATTAACATCTATTTCGACAAAAATGTTCCGAACGCAAGCGTTTCTGCCTAAAAAAACCTCTTTGGGATAAGTAATTTTTTTTTCTTCAAATTTTCATTACAAATTATTGAAATTTCACTCACACACACTTTTATATATATATATATATATATGGGAAATGATCATATGACTTGAGTCATGGGACTTAAGCCCATGAATCGAGCTCCTATTGAGTCTTGTCACATCAAGTGACTTAAAAAGTTAAACCTGATATGACATGCAATCAAGGTTAGCTCGAGCCATGGGATTATGTCTCATGACTCGAGTGAGAGGATCATTACCCTATGTATACAGATTCAGATCTATATATATATTTTGATCTACTAAATATATGTTCAGTTGTATTGGGTTGAAGTAATTGTTTTTAGTTATTACTTATTTTAATGTGGGTTTATTCTATTGGTTTCTCTGTGTTTTTTATTTTTATTTTTTCACTTATGTTTGCACATTGACTGTTTTTTATTTTCCATTGTGGTAGTCTATTGAATACACTTGCTTTTGTGGTTGTTTGGTGCACGTTTATTTATTTGTTTATTTATATTGTGGGTTCTGTTTTAGCCTCTTCTATTCTTATTTATATTATTATTATTATTCTGTACAGCTACAATATGTTCATTTTACATTGATGTATTTTAACCCTTCTTAGTTTGTGAAGTTTTATTTTTTTATTTTTAAATTTTGTTTCATCTCTGTTATGGTGCTTACATCATAGTAGATTTCTACTAAATACACATGGATTTGTGCATTTTTTTTTTATCTTGATTGTTTGTCCCTTTTAATTACTTCTAAAATTTTCAACTTTTATTATTTCAAACTTTTTGATGATTTTCTCACACCCCAATACCCACATGCATAGATATCTGGTGTGAGCTTCATTGGATCAAAAGGATCTAAGATTAGGTGTTAGTACAGAAATAAAGAAAAATCAAAACCACTATTATTTCAGAAACCAAACCTTTTAAATTATAACTGGAGTCAAATAGAGTTCCTTACGGGCTTTGGCCTGTAGCACAATGGAAGGTTGACAATATTGCATCCTCTAGCCCGTAGATTCAAATCCAGCTTATCTATCCCAAAAATAAACGAATAGAAAAAAGATATAATTCAACATCTTACAAACTACGCTACTTCTGCAACTGTTCCTCACTAACATGCCTTACTTGTACTTTCTTGAGTCTGTCTTCCATTTGCTTTTACTTCTCTTCATTTCAATCACATATGAGTGATTGAAAACTAACTCAGCTGGTTAAAGTTCATTGTAGTCTGGATGCATGTATTAAATAGACATGCAAGATATGTGAACATAAGGAAAACAAATGAGAGGTAATTAAGCCATGCAAAACTGTAAAAAGTATCACATCGTAAAATCAGAGGCCTAAACCATATACAAATATCAACGAACAAGTATCTAAAAAGCATGTATTAGGTATAAGTGATCAGTATCTAAAACATGTCTTAGGTTATTTAAACATTTGTAAAAAATCAGGTAATAAAGGTGTAACTGAAGTAAGCAATAATCAATCGTTCCTTAGAAACTAATATACCGTGTTGACATATAGCAGTTGCACTAACGTATAGCTAAGCTACCATGTGCCTACGATCAAGAACACCAGGCATTCGATAGGTCTCAGGTATCAGGTACATGCTGGCAGCAAAATGATTTTTCATTAATGATGTCTTTACACACATTCTATGTGCCCGACTTATTCGGTATTATTTCTGGTGTGAATATTGTGAATTGAATTCAATATCAGGTTATAGTCCATGCATCTCAACTATCAGGTATATGGTATCAAATACCAAGTAGACCAGGTATCAGGTATCAAGCATAAGGTGTCAAGTATTAGGCATCTAGTCTCCGGTATCATCGTTTAGGTGTCAGGGACCGGGCACCAAAATCTTAACTTTGAATATCAGGCGTCAAAAATCATTACAGGCATCAAAACATATAATTATATCATATACAAACTTTCTTAGTAAGAAAGTGAAAACATATGCTTTTCTTGAAATAAATGTATATCTGCCACTTCTACATGCTTTAATTGTGGAATAAGTAAACTCTTTAATTGAAAATAAATGTATATTTTTGAAAACTAAAGGAATATTAGACTAAATGAAATTCAACTTGCCTGAAGCTGATGCCCGAGCTGTATCTCTTTGCTCCTTTTTTTTTCCAAGCTATGTTCTTTTTTCCTTCTCTTTCCTTTTGTTTCTCTTCCTTTTTTCTTCTCTTTCCTCTCTCTTTCTCTCTCTCTCTCTCTCTCTCTCTTTCTTCTTCCTCATCTTCATCAACATCATAGTATTGTTGTAAAATCACTTCGTCGTTATGTTTCGACCTCGAAGTCTTATCCATTCCTTCCATGATCTCTTTTCGAATCTATGGCGACACATTTGAACATGCCTTCGCATTCGATCTGGGTTGCCAAGCAAGATGCTGCTTGTGTCTCCCTATTCCTCCCATGCTTATATAGGGCATAGGGTACATTGAACTTTATTTTTTTTTTTTGCACTCTTGTAATATCCATATTTCCAACCCGGATCGGTTGAATTTGCCGGCCTAAGAGCGTCATTCGAGGACGTAGACTTATTGACAACGTAATTTAAAGAAGTGAGTGGTGACCACACTAAAGAAATGAAAAATATGAAAGAAAGGAGGTGTAATAAGGAGGAAAAACAATCATACAAAATTTAATAGGAATTATAAATTAATTTCTTTTTGTTTTTTATCAGTAAAAAACGTATATATATTGAAAAGCCAGCAAGATGCTGGAAACAACAATACAATGGAATGGCCAAAACAGTTGGGCCATAAAGCCAATCAACAAAAGAGAACACAATAGAGATGGCAAACCAAACTAAAACCCCCTCGCCACATTTCTCAGGATCGCACAATGAGGTTACCCTGGTTCCTAAGGTTCCGAAATCGAGTCAGCTCCTGCTGATAACCTGAGAGTGACTAGGTCCTTGGCCGCCTTCACAATACACCCCATAGGTTTCTTCTTTTGTTAAAAAATCCGCAAGTTTCTCTCTTTCCAGATACTCCAGATTACAGCGAAGAAAGATACTATCCAATTGTTCCTAATCCTGTTGTCCATGTCGGCAACAGACCAGGAAAGGTACATGTCATAAGGCATAGCAGTCATGGCCCATTTCATCTGGAATAGATTTAAAACTATACCCCAGATTTCGAAAGCGACCTCACAATGGATGAATAAATGTGCTGCCGATTCCTCTTCCCTAGAACACGTGACGCATCGATTCGTGATATTCTTTCCCCTACGAATGAGCACATCCATTGTGAGTACTCTCTTTGAATAAGGACCAGGCGAAGAACTTAATTTTAGACGGATTTTCGTCTTCCACAACATATCACCTTGAAATTTGATGAGCGGTTGGCGGGTCAGCATCCGGTAGTACGTTTTGACACTGAACATGCCATTATTATTCGGGTTCCATCTCCGCCGGTCAAGATTGACTGCATTCGGGGTCAACTTGTACAACATCTATAGGAGTCTAACAAACTCTTCTTCTTCCTTAGTCTGCAAATTTCGCCGGATGACCACTTCCCACACTCTAGCTCCATTGGACTCCGAGAGAAAATCTATAATCCGTCCCGAGGATTCCGAGCTATGGAGTAGATACGTTGGAAATTCTGACTAAGCTTCCCCTCCTCTGCCCAATTGTCCTCCCAAAACAGTATTCGGGTGTCACAACCCCTGCTGAAACGAATCCCCCTAAAGAAGTGCTTCCACGTACTGTAGATGTTTTAGAAATACGTCTAGTAATTGCGGTATTGACTCCCCAGTTGTAACCAGACGGGCCATA
This sequence comes from Chloranthus sessilifolius, assembly GCA_021018995.1. NCBI lineage: Eukaryota > Viridiplantae > Streptophyta > Magnoliopsida > Chloranthales > Chloranthaceae > Chloranthus > Chloranthus sessilifolius. The sequence continues at coordinate 26,083,993 of CM037595.1, forward strand.
TTTCTCCATCAGTACCTTTCACCATATACTTTCTGCTTCATTCGCGTTTCCTGCACGCCATAACCATTTGCCAAGCAGCGCAACGTTGGTCCACTTCGCGCAACAAATTCCCAGTCCTCCGTAATTCATCGGTGGTTTACACGTGTCCCAATTGACAAGATGATATTGTCTCTCCAATCCCGAACCTTCCCATAGGAAATTGCGTTGGATTTGCTCGATCTGAAGTAAGACGCCAGCTGGGCTCCTAAACATCGACATGTAGAAGATCGGAAGGCTTGAAAGCACAGCCTTGAGCAGAATGAGTCGGCCACCACTGCTAAGAAATTTGCCGCTCCGCGTAGATAACCTCTGCTGAAATCGTTGAATCACCAGCTCCCAAGAGCTGGCCGCTGGCTTCCGCAATCCCAAGGCAGCCCTAGATACTTGATCGGCAGGTCTTGGCTGCCGCATTGAACTGTGTGCGCCAATTTCTGTACGGTAGTATTATCAATCCCGATTCCTGTAATTTTGGATTTGTAGAAGTTAATGCGTTGCCCCGAAACTGCCTCAAACACAGTTAGCACATCCGCCAGGTTCTTGAACTCCTCCACTCTGGCCTTACTAAAAAGGATCGTGTCATCAGTGTACTGCATAATCGCGATGGTTCGGTCGTGAGCTCCCAGTCTGATCCCCGAGATGAGATTCAGAAATTTCGCATAAGTAATAAGCCTCGCAAGAGCTTCCCCCATCAAGTTGTAGAGGAAGGGGGATAGTGGGTCTCCCTGACGGATGCCTCGGGAGCTTTTGAAATACCCTGCCGGAGAACCATTAACCAACACTGAAAACTAGGGGATAGAGTAGCACCCCCCGCATCCAGTTCCTCCATTTAACTTTGAACCCGAACCTGCTTAGCATGTAATCAAGGCCGGACCAACTAATGCGGTCATACGCCTATTCCATATCGACCTTCCAAAGCGCCGCCGAAACTCGGTCGGAATGCGTAGAATGGATAATCTCGTGGGCCACCGCAACTTGGTCCACGAGCTGTCTCCTTTTGACGAATGCCCCTTGTGAGTCGGAAATCAGCTTCTCCATTAAGGGGCTTAACCCGTTAGCTAGGATCTTATACAAGTAGTTAATGAGACAAATCGGGCGGAAATCAGTGAGATCCTTAGCTCCGTCTTTCTTAGGAATGAGCGTTATGAACATAGAGTTGAGGCTGCGCCCAATAAAAGCTGTGTTGTGAAACTCATGGAAAACTTCCATCAGCTCATCATTGAGTACCGGCTAGAAAACATGGAAGAATTCGAAAGTAAACCCATCTGGTCCTGGGGATTTGTTCCTTCCCCCTTTCTTATAAATTAATTTCTAACTCTTGAATTCCTTGAATCCTTGATTCTTAAAGTGATTTCTCCCCTCTTTTCTTGAAGAATGATAGAATGTCAATGAAGATTGAAACTCCTTGCGTAGTTAACTACAAAATAGAGCAAAATGAATTATCAACAAAGCTTTGAGAGAGAGAGAGAGAGAGAGAGAGCACTAAAAACTAAAAAAAAACGACCAAAGAGACACCAATCATACCTTGGATGGATTAGGAAGAGGAATCCCCTATTTATAAGCTTTGGGGAGGCTTAAAAAACAAAAAAAATTTCAAATAAGCTCCAACGGTCATATTTCTGACCGTTGGAACAGTATGCGATCGCATACCTCAAAATCGCATGGCATATGAGATCGCATAATCGCAAATGTGGTCGCTCTTGACAACAATGGCCGTGTGGGATTCGATCGAAGCGCTCGCGCCCACCGACTTTAGGAACATAATGCCGGTAGGACAATTAATCAAACAAATTAATTAGTGACCTACTGACCCTATCTGTCCATGCATCGGCCATAACCATGCAACCATATCTCCTAGATCAAATTGTCTTAGAGCTTCAACCATAACTCTGAAGCTCTTTAATTTAACGGTATTGACGGCAATACCGGCTTGGTACATCCACTTAGCCACATATTAAATAGTTGTAGGCCTTTCTTTATCTTTAAATCGGTTTTCTATGATAGTTTGGAATGGCCCACCTTTGTCTCTTGCATTGACCACATCCTTGGGAAGGATATGGTCGACAAGAGAAAAATCTTTCTATACCACATCCTCTTGTACTACTACGACTACCACTACTGCGAGCTCTTTCACTAGGTGGAGCCGGTGGTCTACTACTATGGGCCATAGTGGAGGGAGTAGATCTATCATCCTACACCTCCTGCTCCTCATAATGATAATGTTGATAACCCCGTTCCCGGTAGTCTCCTAATATTACATTATCATTATATTTCATCATTGAAATCTTAACACTTACAATCTCAGGAGTGACAATTGGGCATGTTTTAGCATATGTTCCGGCGTCGTGAGCCACATGTCGCTTGTATCACGATATTCCACCTATGTTAACGTTTGGACACAAGGTAGATTGGATCTTGGTCTTCTCTGCAGAACATTTATAATGACCATAATTCCAACCCTTATCGTTAGACCCAGTTTAAGAGGATCATTTGACGTGGACAAAGACATAATGATAATGTAAATTTAAGAAGTTGAAAAAAGAAAGAGGACTTGATGTAAAATTAAATACTCAAACCTCCCACAAAGAAAAAGCTTCAATTTTGAGTTTTGGAACTTGATTTGATGCTTCTCTTCTAAGTTGGAGATGCAGCCACAAAGGAAACTTTAGAGTGCCAGTGGAGCCCTAAAAGGGATCCCGCTTTCTTGCTTGATGAAGATTATAACTTAAAATAATGAGAGAGAGAGAGAGAGGCTCTTTTGGAAGTCTGGATCACATATGCAGAGAGAGAGGCTCTTTTGGAAGTCTGGATCACATATACCAACATGGCATATGCGATCCAGAGTTCCAAACATGGATCAAAATCTCGGTTTTCTGATATGTATCGTCTAGCTCCAAAACCGATACATACCGGACGATACGTATCGATGCTGGACGATACATACCGATATTTTTCCTTCGTCACTTGAAGTTGGGTACCTCACTGGACGATAGTTTGAAATTATCGGACAATACGGACGATACATTGAATGATACAAATGATATATTGAATGATAATTTGATTGTTTAAGGGGCCCCGAGAAATACCCTATTTACCGTATCGTTCAGGTCCAAAACTGATACGTATCGAATGATATGTATCGGTATTGGACACTAGTTTGATCCATGCTTCCAAAAGATCCTATGCGACCGCATATTCGAATGTACGGTTGCATTTAACACCAGTGATCACATTAGCCAATCTAGAGCGTATTTCTATGAGAAATAAAAAACCTTTTCTTTGATCTCGCAATTTCCAAGCCAAGAAATTATTTTAGGCATCCTATGTATTTCAATTTGAAGAACCGACCAAGCTCTTCTTTTGCATGAGAGAAATGAGAAATCATCTCCAGTAATCACTTTATCATGGACATAAACCCGTAAAATTCTGCGAACAAGAGAGTAGAATGATAAAAAATTGTATGCTATGAGCAGAGTCTCCGTTGTCCCATACCAATGGGAACATTATTGAAATCTGCCCGAGGAGACTGCTTCATACCGTATATGAACTTTGTAAGTCTGCATACTTTCCCCCAGTCACCTCTGAAGAAGGGAGGTCTTGTTGAGGATCCATATTGTTGAGAATGTGGCTATAAAGCCATTTACTATGAATAAGGTACCTCTGCCAGGTGGCATCAGAGGTTACGTTACTATTGCAGCTGTTGAAGGGGATTCTGAATCTCTTGCCGGATTTGCGCTTCCGTTACAGATTAGCAAGGTAAATGACTTGCTATGTTGAGTGGCTATCAAGATCTATATATAGAGATAGAACTTGGGTAGAAAATCATCAAAAACATTCAACACAAATCTTGTTGAAGGTACTCATGTTGCACCGCATTCCGGCAAGCGGTATTTGTTTTATGGCCACTGGTCTATATCCGCGGGCCGACGATCTCATTCTACAAACTGATTGTGACGCTGCCACTGCACCAAAACCCCTTGCAAATGGTATCAGTGAAATTGGTTTTAATCAACAACATAAGCCAATGATTCTGATCGTTGATTTGCCTCTGCTCACTTGATCGTGTGCTATTCGCCTTCGTCGGAATTTGGTTGTTATAGGATTCCTCGTTGTCGCCAGAGCTGCTGGTGGTGCCAGATCTCATTTGGTCACCACTACCGTCGGATTTATCCATTGTTGCTGTCGGATTTGCCGCCGGAGTTGCCATTGCCACACTATTGAGCATCATATCCCCAATCAGACGATTTGTACCCAAAGGGAGAAGGGTACTGTTCCTTTCTTCTTCTTCTAAAAGCTTGTATTTAGTAGCTTCCTGCAGAAGCTATCAAAAGTAAAGCTTTGATGTTATATATGCACCTTCCCTTTGTAATATACTACTTTAAAAGGTGTTCCTGAAGCCTAGCCATCAAGCTAGCCAAGCCCAGTCAAAACGAATAGACCAAGCGGCCAAAGAAAGAAGCCAAACTCACCAACCTAGCTAAGTACTGATGTGAACTTTAGATTCGCTTGTGTGAATCATGGTCGGATAAAGAGGAGACGTCAAAAGAGAAAGTGGACCCACGAATGGGTTTTTAAAACAGGCCCGTTAAAGACCCGTGTGCACATTAATTTAGGCAATATTTTATCTAGGTTTAGTTTCCTTTCTTATTAGGATTCTTTTAATAAGTGATTTGTTTTAGGACTAGTTTCCTTATTTGAATTATTTAGGAGTCAGACACATGTGATATGTGACTGTTAATCCCGTCACTTTCTGCGCAACCGACAGAAAAGTGGTCATAAGTCTACTAATATGTGTCGGAATTGTGTGATTCTTGTCTTGTTGGAAAGCTACTTCGATAAACTTTCAAACAAGACTAATTTCACGTCAATCAGACATCGTTTGACCCTTCAAAAGTAGTCGTGTAATAAAAAAAAACGGGATTAATGGTGAAAGTAATTGTGACCGTTAGATTAGAAAGTTTAATGATTGATTAGGAGTTTTGTTTTAAGTAGTATTCCTAGAGTTTTTTTTTTCTTTATAAATACACATTGTAATCTCTTTATGAGAATTAGTATTGATGATGAATGAAAATTATGAGTTTTGCTTTGTGCGAATTCTAGAGAACTTGAGATGAGTTTTCAATAGAAGAGTGATTTTTCTCTCGCTTACGGTTTGGTGTGAGGCCAACTTTCTTCCTTGGATCTTCTTTTTCTACCCCTATTTTCCCTTTTATTTTTTTGTTTTAATTGAAAAGCGAGAACCCTAACCCCTATCTTGTGGGATCTACGCTATTTTAGGGTTAGCATGCGATTTTTCTCGCATCAAATTGGTATCAAAGCCAAGTTCAACACTCGGCACGTGTAGTCCATCATGAGTAAAGAACAATTTATCGAAGCCTTACACGAGTTGAATGGATTCATGATGGCTAGAATGGGATCGTTCGTGGATTGGCGAAAGCTCCTTGATTTGTATCAGATGATTGGTAAGATTAGACAAGCATGGGACGTAGTAAAAACTAGATCGCAGAGTCTAAGGTATTTGAATTTAACACCTCAATATTGGCCAGCTTTATATGAACGAGCATTTACTCTTGAGATTAGACGTGAGTTAACAAATACACGCCAGATAGCGGAGACATTAAACAAGAGTCTCGTTCAAGAATTTCTTGAGGATTTTCTTCTCAAACTACAAGAAGAAATCATATCGGTGAGACATGAAGCTTTGAGATTTAAGCTTTCAAATCTCGTGTTCGTTAACCCAACCACATCACCAACCGTCCGTTGTAATCCCATAACAATTTCTCAATCAGAATCCTTTAACGCAGTAAACTCTATGCTGTAAATTACTTGGCCAGTAACAATTTATAACCCAAAGCCCATTCAAGAAATCAAGCCTGTCACCATCGTTACCCTAGCCGACCTCATCTCACCTAAAATTGTTATCTATCCTCTACCTGAATCTGTGATAGCCCCAAAATCAGTTGCAGAGTCGGTACTGGTTGATGAGAACCCTCTTCTGGTCAATATCTGTACTAATCCTAACATCGCCGAAGAGCCCGAGACCATTGAAGAACAAGTTGCCGCAATCAGTCCTCTCGAGCCCGAGATCGTCGAAGCACAATTATTCGAAATGAAGACTATCACACCCACGACCCACAGATCCCAAGATCATGTTGGTTGCATGTTGACATCCATTTCCGTTGAATATTCGAAGATTAAACAGATTGAGCTCGAGTGGAATCCTGTTTACTTATTCAAGCCGCTTCCGATCGAGGTTCCCTATATATTGTTTGTAATCGCGATCGTGAAAATCCATGCCAACCAAAGTTTGAGGTCGAACTTTTTCAAAGTTGAGGGGATTGATGCGAACTTTAGATCCGCTTGTTTGAATCATAGTCGGATAAAGAGGAGATGCCAAAAGAGAAAGTGGACCCACAAATGGGTTTTTAAAAAGGGCCAGTTAAAGACCCGTGTGCACATTAATTTAGGCAATATTTTATCTAGGTTTAGTTTCCTTTCTTATTAGGATTCTTTTAATAAATGACTTGTTTGGGGACTAGTTTCGTTATTTGAATTATTTAGGGGTCAGATACATATATGTGATATGTGACTGTTAATCCCGTCACTTTCTGCGCAACCATCAGAAAAGTGGTCATAAGTCTACCAATATGTGTCGGAATTGTGTGATTCTTGTCGTTGGAAAGCTATTTTGATAAGCTTTCAAACAAGACTAATTTCACGTCAATTGGACATCGTTTGACCCTTCAAAAGTGGTCGCGTAATAAAAAACGAGATTAATGGTGAAAGTAATTGTGACCGTTAGATTAGAAAGTTTAATGATTGATTAGGAGTTTTATTTTAAGTAGTATTTCTAAGGTTTTTTTTTTCCTTTATAAATACACATTGTAATCTCTTATGAGAATTAGTATTGATGACGAATGGAAATTATGAGTTTTGCTTTATACGAATTCTAGAGAACTTGAGATGAGTTTTTGATAGAAGAGTGATTCTTCTCCTGCTTGCGGTTTGGTGTGAGGCCAGCTTTCTTCCTTGGAGCGATTCTTTGGATCTTCTTCTTCTACCCCTATTTTCCCTTTTATTTTTTTGTTTTAATTGAAAAGCGAGAACCCTAACCCCTATCTTATGAGATTTACGCTATTTTAGGGTTAGCGTGCGATTTTTCCCACATCAAGTACTTTGCTCAGGACAATTGTTGCACAGATTTGTTGTGCTTGCTAATACACATTAGTATTAGTAATTCACTGTTTCGACAATATCTTCACAAATACAACACGGATTTTCGTTCTGCTTGAACCGACGGACTCCTGAGATCAAGGTCAACATTGCTGCAGTATCCAATCAAACATCTGAAGCTATTTCTCTGTTGGATCTGAAAATACGGCTACGCCTCAAAGTGGTAAACGATAGCGCAATACGGGCAGTGGTATCTAACCCTTAAACCCATCTTCAATTTGGCAGCAGGAACACTAGAACTGTGCTATATGATCTTTCTAAACATCACATGCTTAATGGTAGTAATTTTAATATTTGGAAAAGGATGATTATCTCCTTTTTGCATACAGACAAGATCAAATACGTCCTTATCCTGAAAAACTGAAAGATGGTGCTACTAGTGATCATAAAATAAAACATGAAAAGTGGTTTGAGGACGATGAATCCACTAGAACCCTCATGCTCGGTTTAATGACCGAAGACCTCATGACCCGATATGAGGCTAGTAAAACCGCAAAAAATCTGTATGAAAAACTAGTGGAGATAATGAAAGCCCCTCTAGGACTCAAGCCATGTCGCTATTAGGAAAATATGCTAGCTACAAAATGGCTGAGGGTTTGTCCATTGATGAACATGTCTCAAAAATGCTGCTATGGCTAGATAAATGATAATTGCTGGTACACCACAAGATGAGGAATGCCAAATAATTTACCTACTGAGAAGCTTAACTCCATCATGGGAAACTGTTGCTCAGATTCTTGGCCGCCATAGAAACTTTGGTCTAAAAGATGTTGAGGCAGAATTGATCTCTGAGGGACAACGTCAAGCTGTTCGCCGCTCATCAATGGTCATGATCTCTCAAGTTAAACCTGTTGGAGAATCTTCTCACAATGAGGAATTTCGTGAACTAAAAGCCGAAGAAAATTGTGTGCATGGACAACAACACTTATGTTGACGTCTTGGGCATTGGTCGCTTTCACGTTCCACTTGCTTCTGGGTAATCACTATATCTTTCTGACACGTTGTTTGTTACAAACATGAGAAAGAATGTAATTTCTGTGAGCACGTTGGCTAGTAGTAGTTTTGAAATAAGGTTCAAGATAGGGACTGTGACCATAGGGAAACACGGTCGAGTACTAGCTACTGGAATTATGAATAATGACTTGTATTTGCTTGGCAAATCAGTTAATGGAAAGAATGCATCTTCTTCTTCGTATGATTCTTTTACTTCTGAATGTAATGCTTATCTTTGGCATCTAAGATTAGGACACATGAATAAAAATCGAATAAGTAGACTTGTAAAAGAAGAACTAATACATAAGATAGAAAATATTAAATATCCTACATGTGAACCATGTATAAGTGGAAAAATGGTAAAGAAACCTTTTCCTAAAGCATCTAAACGTAAAGAACAGTTACACATTATTCACTCAGATATTTGTGGACCTATGAATGTACGAATACGCAAAGGAGCAGAATATTTTTTAACATTGATAGATGACTACTCTAGGTATGGTTATATTTATTTAATTAATAGAAAGTTAGAGGCTTTAGAGCACTTTAAAGTATATAAAGCTGAAGTGGAAAATCAACTAGGAAGGAAAATTAAAATACTTAGATCAGATCGAGGGGGTGAATATAATCTGAACTCTTTAACTTATTTTGTAACGAACATGGGATTGTGCAGGATACATCCATTCCTTAATACCTCCCAACAAAATGGTGTTTCTGATAGGAGAAATAGAACTCTCTTAGACATGGTTAGATCTATGATGAGTCTGACGAACCTTCCTTTCGAATTTTGGGGTGAAGCTCTACTTACCGCTCAATACATTTTGAATCGAGTTTCATCTAAATCTTCAGAACGAACTCCCTTTGAGCATTGGACATGATCCAAGCCAAGACTTGATAACCTTAGGATATGGGGTTGTTCAACTTATGTGTTAATACCACAACATGAAAGACATAAATTACAATTTAAAAGTAAAAGGAGTTGCTCCTTTATAGGGTATCCTGAACATTCTAAAGGTTACCATGTCTATGATCATGATGCTAAGACTATAATAAAATGTAGAGATGTACATTTTTTGGAAGATCCTGTAAGTAATCCTAGAGAACGACCACATAAGGTTGAGTTTTTTTGAATTCTCTAAGGGAAAAGAAATAATAACAGATAAAATTCAAGTCAATGAATAGCCAATCATTAAAACATGTGAAAATATAGATGAAATACAAAGAAAAAGTTCAAGAACTAAGAAACAACTTTCATATTTAGATGATTACTATAATTTTATAGCTGAATTCGATGATGATCAAATGGGTGCACATTCTTACTCTGAAATGATCCACTCAAATGAGTTTGAGGAATGGTTACAAGCTACGAGTGAGGAAATAGAATCTATTGTAAAGAATAAAGTTTGGGAAGTAATCGAACTACCTACAAGACCGTAAAACCATAGGTTGTAAATGGGTTCTTTAGAAAAAGCTCAAAGCTGATGGGACAATTGATAAGTATAAAGTCCGATTATTGGCAAAAGGATATAATCAAAAGAAGGTATTGATTTTGAAGAGACATTCTCTCCAGCAGTAAAACACCCATCTATAAGAATATTACTGTCTATTGTTGCATACTTTGATCTAGGACTACACCAATGGATGTAAAAACGACATTTTTAACTGGTGGTTTAAAAGAAGAAATATGTATGAAACAACCTGAAGGATTCACTATTAAAGGTAGTGAAGATAAAGTTTATAAACTTGTGAAATCCCTATATGGACTGAAACAATCATCCATGCAGTGGTATATGAATTTCCATGATGCTATAACTGAGTTTGGTTTTATTGCAAATAATATGGATGCATGTTTATATCTTAGAAACTTATATGTTGATGATATTTTGCTTGCTGGAAATGATATAGATCTAATACTCGAAACCAAAAGTTGGTTAAATTCTCATTTTGAAATGAAAGATCTATGTGAAGCCACATTCGTGCTGGGAATAAAAACCACCCTAGATTGACATAACCGTCTATTAACATTGTCACAAGAGTCTTATTTAGAGACTGTATTAAAAATATTTGGTGTGGAAAATTGCAAGCCTATTGACACTCCTACCTGTAGAAGCTTTCAATTATGAATTGAAATGTGTCCCAAGAGCGAAGAGGAAAAATTTGCTATGCAAGGAAAACTCTATCCTCAAGTTGTGGGATGCATCGTGTATGAGATACAATGTACGAGACCAGACTTAGCTTATGCTGTGAGTCTTTTAAGCAGATTCCGAAGTAACCCTGGAATGCCTCATTGGTTTGCAGTAAAGAGGATTCTGTGTTATATCAAGGGTACTAAGCATCTTTGCCTTTGTTATCAAGCAAGTGACTTTGAGTTACTTGGATATACAGATGCTGATTGGGGTGGTGACCTGGACACAAGAAAATCTACATCCGGCTACGTATTTACCCTCGGAGGAGGTGCTGCGTCATGGAGAAGCAAGAAACAAACCTCCGTATCTACATTTACAATGGAATCAGAATGCATATCATCCTGTAGTGTTGTTCAAGAGGCCATCTGGTTAAAGCGGCTAACTGAAGTTGGTAAAATCTGATGGGCAGGTAAAATTATTATGTGATAACCAAGCCACCATTGATATTACAAAGGATCCGAAATTTCATGATAAATCGAAGCATATTGAAATTAAATATCACTCTGTCTGAGATGTGGATGAAAAAGAGGAAATTGAACTCCTCATGATCCAATCATCTGAGATGCTTGCGGATCATTTGACAATGTCATTGTCAAAGAAAGTGTTTGAGAAACACGTGTATAACATGGGGCTTAGGTAATGATCACTTGAAATGGCTTTTTAGAGCCAAGTGGAAGAATGTCAAAAATATGGCTATAAAAAAGTCATTTACCAGGCATAACGTACCTCTGCCAGGTGGCATCAAAGGTTAGGTTACTATTGTAGCCGTTGAAGGGGATTTTGAATCCCTTGCCGGATTTGCGCTTCCATTATAGATTTGTGCTTCCGTTACAGATTAGCAAGGTAAATGACTTGCTATGTTGGGTGCCTATCAAGATTTATATATACAGAAAGAACTTCATTATAAACTCATCAAAAACATTCGACACAAATCTTGTTGAAGGTACTCATGAGCCACCGCATTCCAGCAAGTGGTATTCACTCTATGGCCGTTGGTCTATGTCTGCGGGCTGACGATCTCCTTCTACAAACCGATCGTGACGCTGTCGTTGCACCAAAATTCCTTGCACATATAAATCTCCTCAATGAGATCACCATGAAGAAATGCATTTTTTACATCTAGCTGACCATGGGGTTAATTATGGTTGGTAATAATAGATATGAGGACACGGACAGAGGTAAGCTTGGCCGCAAGGGCCAAAGTAATATCAACAACAGGAATTAAGATTGTAGCATTCAGAGCTTATTTCACGAAAATCGAAGCGAAAAGCAATTATTATAATAAATGCTGGAAAAGCGATTGTTACATTTTAACCTTTTAAAGAAAGCCCTTTTAAAGCGTTATTTTTCAAAAACTTCAAAAACTTCTTTTTTTATTTGAATAAAAGAGCCCTTTGAAGTCATGGGCCCCTCCCTCTCTGTATCTCTTTATCGTCAGGAACTGAAACTCTATTCCCATGAGCCCGTTGGAAAAGAAGAAAAAGCCACGTGCTCCTCTTCCAACTTATATGTTCTTTAATTTTTCAATAGCTCCCGATTTTTCCCTTTTTCTTGACCGTTTTTTGCCCTCTTTTTTTTTCCAACCTTTCCCTTCCAACAGCATATTGTTCTTTGAAATTCTTAATTGATCTTCGGCCTTGTGCAGGTCCTATATAACTTAAACGTATGCATGATTACCACTTTCTTGAATGAGCATAAACCCCACCCTCTTCGTTTAAGGAGCCATTTATTGGAGATTACATTTGTTTTTTTTAAATTGGTCATTTAGCGGAGATTACATTACACTAAATTCCATGAATGAGATATGAATGCTTATCGTCATTCTGTTTAATGCATGCTAAGTCGGAATTACCTGTTTCAGGTCCTTATATTTTATAAGTGGTTGATATTTGTTCTCTTTGTTGCTTTCTTGGAGCTTTGCCTTTTGTTCTACGTGACTACCTTTTTTTTGAGAGACTATAGTGGGAGCAGTTGTTTGATTATTATGTGTTGCTTGTAACATTAGAAGGCATCTGATATTAACAAATATAAGAGAACATACATTGATGACGTGCTAAAATTGTTTGTATTTTGTTGCTTTATTGACTAGTATGGATTATTGACACACTAGTTTTGTCTGCAGATAACCATAATACTTTGGCGGTTGCTTGTTTATGGGCACCAGTTGTTGCTGTAAGTGTCATACCATGGTTTGCATATATTTGATTTTCTTATGTTTGGAATCTGGATATATTGATTTTTTGTAAATGAGTTGGGATTAGCCTGTTGGGTGCCTAATGTGCTCGGGTTAATATTATTCTGCCTCAATAGTCGAGCCTCAGGAGTTGACAACTATTTATGAGCTTTCAAATCAGTGAAAGTACCCGTTTGATTTTTCACTGATTTGGCAAAAAAAAGTATATGTGCATTTACCAAAGTTGCCAATGGAGGCACATCTATTTATTAGCACACAAATCTTTGTACTTCGCTTTTTAGGTTTCATTGATTTGACACAAAAAGATATCCATGTGGTTACCAAGGTTGGCGGGGTGAGATTTACCCGAGCACCGCTGGCGGGGTTCCGATTCAGTACGATTTACAGACATAAGTTAATAAGGGTTTTGACCATCCCAGATTAAAAACCTTCGAGTGTATTCAGTTTTGTTTCATTATTATTGTTTATTTTTAACTTTTAAAACAGTTGTTAATTGTACCATAGGTTTGAAGCCAATCACAATTTAAAATTGTTTTTGTTTATTGAAAGGCAGATTGCAATAATATTTTCATGTAAATTACTAAAAAAATAGCTGCAAGTGCTTAACCTCTTTAGTATTCCGTTCACATGAGTTAAATTGCTCTTTTCTGCCATATAGCTTTATGCTTGTTTTGTACCATTATTCCGTTGCCTGTTGGCAATCACATGCAAGCAGTGGAGTTGCTGGAGCAGTGATCTGTAATCCATACTGCTATTGTTATTATTATTACTGTTGTTGTTGTTCTTATTGCTTTTCTTCTTATTATTATTTGTAAAACAAATGCCGTTTGACACTTTGCTCAATTTCCATAACAAATAATTTCATTGTACATTGAATATTATGAATACAATTTTCCTTAATCGGAATCCTGCTAGATTTTTCATATCAACACACGCATAAACTTGCATAATTTGAAAGGAGGGAAAAACAAAATTCTGCGAGTGATCTATTCAAGGTTGTCAAATTGTTTGTCAGCTTCTACAATTATCGTATCGTGTATAAAAAATATACACAAATTTTTAGAAATGAAATAGGGAAGACAACTGTTGGACATTGTGGTTGTCCAACAGATTTTTAAAAATATACACCTAAAAATATACACAGATTTTTAGGTTGTCCAAGGCGCTTTTATTCCGGGAAGACAACTGTTGGACATTGTAGTCGCTGCCTCGGAAACCATTCATTCCCCCAAGAAGCGCAACAACAAATGATTGGTCTTCAAGATTGACATTGAAAAAGCCTATGACACAGTTCAATGGGATTTTTTAGACTATGTGTTGCTGAAGATGGGATTTGGGGAACGAAGGAGGAAGTGGATGAAAGGCTGCTATGCTTCCATTCGCTTCTCGGTGCTGGTTAATGGCAAGCCGCATGGTTTTTTCCGAAGCAAGAGGGGCCTTAGGCAAGGCGATCCGTTATCTCCGTTGTTATTCAACTGTGTTGGGGAGGCGTTACATTTGCTACTGAATAAAGCTGAAGCGAGAAATCTCATTGGAGGCATTATCACAGCTGATGGGGGGCCCACGATCACTCACCTCCAGTATGCTGATGACACGATTGTTTTCTGCAATGCCAACAATCGGGAAAGGGAGCTAAGGTCGGTCATGGACGTTCTGACAGTATTCGAAGCGGTTTCGGGCCAAAGAATCAACCTCCATAAATCCAGCTTGTCGGGAATTAACATCCCAGATGAATACTATAGCAACGGTTGCTCGGGACAGCGGCTATGTCCAGGCGGATTTGCCTATTTCCTACCTTGGAATACCTTTGGGTTTTGGGAGGAGGAGAGCCAGATTTTGGGATACGGTCTTGCAGAGATTCCATAAAAGGCTGGCAACGTGGAAAAGTAAAATGCTAAGTTATGGTGGAAGGCTCACTCTCATTAAATCTACGTTTGCGTCTATCCCCATTTTTATGATGTCTCTCCGTTGCGCACCGGCTGGTATCGTCACGAAACTCGAGAAAATTGTGAGTGATTTCTTGTGGGAGGGGGCTGGGGACAGGAAGAAATTCTATCTGGTCGGATGGGACCAATGCTGCGAATCAAAGGAACATGGTGGGGTCGGAATCAGGGATCTACGGTTAGTTAACAACGCTTTGTTAGCTAAGTGGGCTTGGAGGATGGGCGACGATGGCGAGAGTCACAATCTGTGGTATCAAATTGCTAGGGCTAAATACGGCACTATCATTCAGGATACCTCTCACCCCAATCAAAGATCGGCGTGGTGGAAGGCGATCAAAGGATGTACGCAGGAAGTCATTCAAGGGATGGTTTCAAATGGGGAGATGGGCGAAGAATCAGATTTTGGAAAGACGTTTGGGCTGGGGAACGGCCTTTGAGTGAGAAATTCCCCATCATTTTTGGGCTTGCGATGAGTAAAGAGGCGGTCGTGAGAAGCTATGCTCACTCGCAGGGGGGCGATGGGAAGTGGGTGTGGAACATTCCATTGCGGAGACGCTTGTGGGATTGGGAAACGGAGGAATACCAGGAACTGTTGAAGGTTGTGGGCAACATGGCACCTCTCCCTGGTCGGACTGATGCGAGGGAATGGAGGTACAACGCTAATGGTTGATTCTCGGTTAAGTCTTGCTACAATAGCCTCAAAGAACGAGAAAGATCGGCTTCGGGAAATTGCTTATGGACTGGTTTCTGGAAAATAAGAATGCCACCGAAGATCAAATTTTTTGCGTGGCTGGTCGCCAAAAGGAAGATTCTAACTAGGGACCAACTAATCAGGAAAAACATCCCGGTCATCAACAAATGTACATTTTGTACGACGGGGTCCGAATTGGCGGATCATATTTTTCTGCATTGTCTTTTTGCACGCGCAATCTGGAACCAGATATTTCAGATTTTCAACATACAATGGGTGCTTCCGCAATGGCCTTTGTAGCTCATGGAAGGGTGGAAGGAAATCAAGTTTGGGGACCAGAGAAATGAACTTTGGCCGCTCACTGTTTATGCGGTTTTTTGGGCAATTGGGCTCGAGAGAGACAACATAATCTTTAATCGCAAGGAGAAACCTGTCCCGCTGATTCTCAGAGACACGAGGGACTTGATCATCAGCTGGAAGGCTTGCAAGCTGAGGTCTTTCAATTAGGGTCTTCGCCATTTCTTAAGATTGTGGGAAGACTGTTGCCGTTAGCTATGGTTTTTACTCCATTTCCGAGGTCCGGATTTTGGTAGTTTTAGTCAGTTTTTATTTTCTTTTTCGTTTCCTTGTTTGGGTAGTTCCTTACTACCCGTCAAGGTACATTTTGTCCTTGTATGCTTTCTTTTCTACTTTTTAATATAAATATATTTGTGACCGTTTCAAAAAAAAAAAAAAAAAAAAAAAGAAATAGGGAAAATGGACAATTATATACAAGAAATGTTTAAAAATTAAATTTTAACGATCTATGAGTGTCAAAGACATTCATTCGATCATATGTAAAATTTGAAAATTTTAGATCAAATAGATTGCACAAAATAATTCACTTTATCAAATATATAACGTATTTGTCTGGGATGTTGTATGATATGTGCCTTCCAAGTTCCGACTTCTGCTGTAAAAAAAAAATCTTATAGTTCTACAATTATAACTATACATAACTATGTGCTTGTTTGTTAACTCTATCAGTTTGTAAATCACCACCACAACTAAGGGTGGCAATAGGGTGGGTAGTGGGTATCTCGATGATGCGGGAACTTACTAAATGCAATGCTATGAGATTAGGATTGAAATTAATTTAATCAATTAAAAAAAAAAATTCTCAACATATTCTCATGAAAAATTCTAGAAATCTAATTAGATGCTTTAATTCCGGTCCAAAATAACGTTACTTTCGTGTACATTCCCTATCGCAGATTTAGAAGACTGGGGTTCTTATGAACAGCTAGATCTCCGATAGTTTTAGGGTGTCGAACGAACTCGTAAGCGGGTTCTTTCGATACCGAACAAAATTAAAAGGCTAATAATGATTTATGATGAAATAATAGGTTGATTTTGAATTTTATGAAATAAATAAAATAACTAGGGTTACACTACTTACGCAAACTGTAGATCTAAAGAATATAGAGATGGAAGAAGAGTTGGCCTCGCACCAAACTGCAAGCGGGAATCGAAGAATCGCTCTCTGTTTTGAGAGAATCACACCCGAACGAATGTTTAGAACTCTCAATTTTGCATCAACAATTTTCATTAACCAAAAAATAATAATAAACTTGTTTACAAGTCTTTAAATAGGCTAACGGGATTGAAAGTTGATGATCCTCTCAATAGTGAATCCTTGGCAATAAATTTTGGATTTTCTTCTTTCGTTTCTTCCAGTTCTTTAGTTCTGGCTTTCCTTCCGTCTCTTCCGACGCTGGGTAGCTGTTGCGCCTCAAATTCGACACTCTTGATCTTGATGTTCCCATCACCTGGCCCAGCTCAATTAGTCCCTGCCCGATTTAATGAGGTTGGGGCTTGACATAAAGCCCACAGGCCAGGCTTGGACAAGCACTGTAACCCGAGATTCAAGTGACCCGGCATGTGCGCACCCCAAATTAGCACATGCCGGGTCAGCACGGGATATAAATCCCTAGGGTGGCCTCAAGGGGGGGAGGGGATTCGAACTCAGGTCTCTTGCTTTTGCTTTTGGAAGCAAGTACCTGGCCAGCTTGCCTAACCCCCCTTGAGGTTATATGTGTATGGAGTTGAACTTGTAATATTTTTTAAAAAAATTATTAAAGAACTATAGATTTCGGTTAAACTTCAGGCCTGCTTGGAAAGAGAGATTAACTTATTAGATATTTTCATCATATCAGTTTTTCTATTTGTATGAATATATATGTGGTTTTTGTAAATCAATAAGTAATTTTTGAATATACCAGGCAGGGCTTGGGCTTTGAAAGTTTACTGCGGGCTTGGGCCAAGTTCAAATTCCTTGCCAGGCTTGCATTTCCCTACCTTGGCCCATTGCTACCCCTCCCTCACCCACATACACAAAACAGAGTAAAAATAAGATAAGTTTTCATCTCCATTCCCGATATAAACATGACCACTTCGTCATTAACTCAACATCAATTTTTTTTCTTTCTTTCCTCCTCTAAAGTCTCCTTTTACTTTTGTCTCTGTTCTCTTCATCCATTTGTTTCCTTGATTCATTTGATAGATACGGAAAGGTGGATAAAAGTGGGTTAGGATTGGGGGTAAATAGGTAATGTAACTTCTTTTTTCCATTATATGGAAGGTAAAGTTATGGAAGAGATCAAATTTATCTTCTTTTATTGTACCATATCAGATCTTTTATTGTAAGGAGATACCTCTGATCGACATGTATCATTTTCTATTGTATAGTGTATCATATCAGATTTGTACGATTTTGATAACCATGGATTTGTTGCGTAGAAAGATTTTGTGGAAAACTTGTATGATGTCTCATATGGAAACTATAATATGATGCCAAAGTAAAAAAAATAAAAAATTATGCTTGATTTTTCTGGAAAAAAATGAAAATTTAATATATTCAACTAATTCGATTTTTGTTCTGGGCAGGTCTATCTGTTTGATATTCATATCTTTTATACCATTACATCGGCTGTTGTTGGGTTCTTGATTGGGGCCAGGGATCGTTTGGGAGAAGTAAGTCATTTTCAGTTTTATGATACAACTGTAATATTGGATGTCTTGCTAACAGTAGAGAAAGTACTGAAAGGGGGAAACTTTTATTAGGACTACGCTCTCTTTGTAGCGTAGGTCCCAAACTACTTAGATTGTTTTGTGATTCTTTTCTGATACATGAATTTTGTGAAAAATAATGGATACTTTCTTTTTCATTGTATTTGCTATGCTTATATCTATCTAGACGTGATTTCGCATATAATATTTCATCGTGCTCTCTCTTTCTCTATACACGCACTAGTGGTGGTGCACGTGGGTAAAATAAAAGGTTTAATTGTTAGATCTACGAACACAAGCAATTTTGTTATGGAGTTTATTATCGTCTTCAGATGCTTGAATACCAGCAATTTCAGAGTGACATAACTTCTTTTTGAAACTACCAACATACCCAATCTTTTCTATCTGTTTTCTTTACAATTACTTAACCACAATTTCATCCACACCCCCACCAATTTCACCCTTATAATTGAAGAGTACAAACTTCAAAACTTAAATATTTGGGTCATATTCGCACTTCCCTATGTACATTACCCCTTTGATGACAAAACTTCTGGAGTTGAAATTTATGACGCTTGCTTGTAAAATATTCGCACTTCTATCCCGTCTGATTGTGGCGCTTACAGCTTACCTGCAAAATATATGTTGCAATGCTCTTGATCCTAATAGTAGGAAGGGAAAGAGCACATAGAAACCAGTGGCAGCAAAAAGAAAGAGCACAATAGAGCCGAGGTCAGGCCATACTCTCTCTATCCTCATAGGCAACTACAGAGCACTTGGAGACACATGATGAGAGTACAGAGATGGAGTAGCCTCCACCCCCTGATAAAAATGGGTCGTAGGATACCCAGCTGGACTGGGGATCAAACTCGCTAATCAATGATTGGATCCTGGAATTTTTGAGGCTTCATTAGCCTCGCGAGACAAAAGGAAGTTCGTGCTTTAATTAGAAGGAACTAGCCATTCATGGCTGCCTTGGTTGAAACAAGAGTTAGACCAGACTTCCTCTGGTTCAACGCATATCTGTCCTACCTTGTCGTACTTTCGAAACTGACCTAGTTGACTTCTATGACTATGGCATTTCATTTTCGATGATGACCATATTCTATGACCTAGTTAACTTCTTGGAGAAAATCGGCTTCCCTAATATTTGCAGCGATGCATTATTGAATATGTTGCTACTCCTTACTCAGTTTTGATTAATGGAAGTCCTGAAGGGCTCTTTCGCAGCTCCTCCGGTCTCCCACAGGGGGATCCCATGTCTCTATACCTCTTTACCAATTGTGCTAGAAGACTTTTCTTACCTCCTTGCTCGAGAAGTGGAAAATAATCACATGAGTCACTGGCTCAATATGCCACTCATGTGTGCCACCTGGCTTTCGCTGACGACTTGACGATTATTGTGCCTGCTTGCCATCTAATGCCCATGCAACCATAAATCTGTGTCTTTTGGTGAGCTTTCTGATCTTGTTTCGAATCGTGCTAAATCCAATGTGATATTTGGAGGGAATGCTAAGCAAAAGAGCATGATTTCTCATATATTTGCATTTTGGTAGGGGTAACCTGCCCATTATGTACCTTGTTCTGGCCCTTTTTAGTGGCCGCCTAATGAAATTTGACTGTGATCCATTGCTGAAGGTTCAAGCTACTCAAGACTATACTCAACAGCTTTCACATTTACTGGTCCTTCGCGTTTCACCTTCCTGCTTCCATCCTCAAAAGACATGAAGCATCTGATGTTGAGCTTTCTTTGGAGTCATTCTGTTTCCTGGAAGACTATCTGCAAGCCAAAACCTAAAGGGGGGTTGGATCTTTGGACACTTCAAGAATAGATCTCTGCCCTCTCACTTAGACTCTGTTGCAGATTGGTAGTCAGTCAGGACTCCCCTTGGACAGCTTGGATCAGAGAGAGGTATTTGAACAAGTTAGGCTTTTGGGTCACTCCTGTCCACTGCAACTGCTCATGGCCATTGGAAGGGTCTTCCAAAGTTGAGAAATCTTTATGTGCCCCTTCAGATACAGCATTGGTAATGGCGGTATGGTTGAATTCTGGACTGATCTGTGGGTTCCCGAAGGAAGGTTAGTAGACAGCTTTGGCCCTAGGCTGTTTTTAACCTTGGTCTTGGTAGGAACATCTCTGTTTATAAAGGCATGGGATCAGGTGGGCTCCTCATAACACTCTTGTAGAGATGGACAACTTTCTCAGCTCCAATATGGACGGCAGCTGTTTGTTGAGTATTAAACGTTTCCGTACTTCAGCAGTCTACTATGTTTAGTATGAGAGAGATCAATGTATTTTCAATGGTCAAAGCTTGCATAAGAAGGTTCTGCTTTGGAGAATCACTCGGTCCATGGAGCATTGGAGCCTCTTCTTGATGGTTTTGCCTTTCTTCTTAGTTGTTTTTAGCTTTTCTATTCTTCATGTACATGTTTGCAATTAACTCTCCCCTTGGGATGTTGGCTTGTATTTATTATTCTTTTTAGTGCAAGAGTAGTGGAGCCCTACAACCCCTTTGCTCACTGGGCAAAAAAGAAAAAGAAATG
The DNA here is from genome assembly GCA_021018995.1 of Chloranthus sessilifolius. Lineage (NCBI taxonomy): Eukaryota > Viridiplantae > Streptophyta > Magnoliopsida > Chloranthales > Chloranthaceae > Chloranthus > Chloranthus sessilifolius. Next base: position 26,104,861 of record CM037595.1, read on the forward strand.
AAATATGTAGACATACCAAACATTGGATTAATGGCTCTTGAATCAATGATTTTAGGAGATTGTGAGGACCTGGAGATGAGGGAAGACCTGATGATACCTGCTTTAACAAGTGAGATTCTTACTCAACAAGTGTGATCTCCATGAAGAAGTAGGAGCTCCATCAATTTTGTACTCTTTTTTTGTGTGGATGACAACATTAGAAGGGGGCACGGAAGGAGGCATGGAGGCTCTAAAACAATCCTAAGTAGTTGATGTATAAGGATGATCATTCTAAATTTGGGCCGACCAACCAAGTTCCAACTGGTTTCTTTAGTATGTTCTGTTCGACCACAGTGTGTACATGTAAGTTTTTTGTTCTCTTCACAGGAAATGCCTTCACTTCCACGACCTCTAGACCAACCACCACCACCATGAATATTTGAAGGTGGACGAGAGGCAACAAAACGGGTCGAACACTCAATCACTTGAATGTTAATATCTATGAGCTTCTCCCTACTCTTTGCACACTGTCGGAGAAAAATATAGTCCCCCAATGGCGGTAGCTCCTCCCGATCAAGAATGCTGGCCCGAATGTGCTCGTATTCTGGATAAACACTTCTCAACGGGTCAGATTTTATTCTACTCTAACATCCTTCTGCTTACTAGAACAGGTGCCACACAAATCCATCTCCTCGTAATGATTGAGCTCATCCCACATCCCCCACAATGTGACATAATAATTACTGCGATGGTTCTCACCTTGACAGAATGTGCTGATATTATCCATCAACTCATTCATCTAGGCAAAATTTTGTGTTCGAAAAAAATGCCTCACCGATAGCTTCCCGTAACACGTTATTTGTATTAACATGCATGCAAATTCTACTTATAGAACGTTGCATTGAGCGGCCCATGCATGTCATCACCATAATGTTATCTGAACGCCAATTAACAAACTTTGGGTCGGTTGCTTCGGGTTTGGGACTGGATTGATCTACATTGCCAAGCTTGAACCTAGTCCCCCAAAATAACTTTGCTGAGTGTGACCATTCCAAATAGTGTGTCATCAAATGTTACAGTGGTAATTTATAAGGATTGATTACTTCCACTGCCACCATTAACTTCAGATTCTGCCGTGTCGAGGTACCTCAATTAACACTGTTATACTGTACATACACAAGAAACCGGGCTTCAGCTTCGCGGTAAAAAAAAACACACAATAATGTTTAATACTGCAGTATACATCCCAATATGTTCACCTAATACACAGCACCACATATAATTCCTACACGGTCGAACAATAACCCTAGTTATTCATCAACATCTTCAACAACCATCAATCAGCGAGATACAAGCCACTATTTCATCCAGAAACATCAACCAGCCAGCTACAGGTCACCATTATTATCAACAAACATCAGCGCACAGCTGCAGCATATTACCAACCTAAAACCCTGAGATATAAACCCCTTAAAAAGCATCACTGCTCCTTTGATTCACAACAAAATAAAAAATGACCTAAAATGGTTCATAGGGATAAAAAACAGATGTAAATACAGCTGGGTTCGATGTTGTTAAATGGCATATGCGAGGGTATGCGATGGCATGGCCCAATCACATATGCGATTGTGCCATTGCATACATTTTTTTTTCTCCAAAAATTCGAAAAAATTCAAAATAATTCCCATAAATTCCTAAAAAATCCCCAATATAAAAAACCATTATATTGTTGTTAGTTTTGTGCTCTATATTGTAGAATGAGGATAATATATCTCATAAGGTTGAAGGAAAAATATAAATATCATTAAAAGATAAGTCAAAATAGTACAAAAATATAGTGGACCATACAAAAGAGAAGGAAAAGACTAAATAGAAAAAATATTGTAGAATGAGGAGCATTAGGAAAGAAACTCCCTGTTTATAGGGCTTGGGGAAGCTTGAAAAAAAAAAAAAAAAAAAACTCCAGTGGGGAAGTATGTCATCGCATACACTGTATGCAATGGCATACAGTCGCATATGCAACAGTATGCAATGGCATACTTACCTGTATCGCAAATGCCATCATGGTATATGTGATCGCATATGACATCACTGACTGGGTTACATGGGGTTGGCAACCTCACACAAACTCTGGATCAGAGAAAAGCATGATTCTTACCCCCTTTCCACTTCACACATCTTGCTATAAACTCCTTGAAACAGCATTAAACCAACTTGAAACCACTACCATTAAGCTCAGGATTATAAAAGGTCTCGGAAAAATATCATTTTGGCTAAATTTGCGGTCAACCAGAACACATTAGCTGAATCAGCAAGTGATGGAGAAAAGTGATGGGTCTTGGGACGGTTTGTTTGATTCCAAGTCAAGTTTAAGGCTTTAGGGCGATGGTTTTAGGGTTAAAATGGGAACTAGGGTTAGAGGGTTGGTGTTACTACTATTTAGTAACATGATAACTATTTAGTACATGATCCCATATAGTGCACAAACACACTGTTACATATATAATGACTGCTAGACACACACCGACTCTTTTCTAGTGACACAGAAACAATCTAGTGACACGGCAATAATATTGTAGTTTAGATATTTATTAGATCAGTATGGATAAGTTGATATTCCAGCTCCTCAGATTAGGTGGTGCAAATGGGCTGGGTTTGGGCTATTTATTTGGTCTTATGTGTCCCATCCAAACTTTAAATCTGCACTACATTTATGTATGAACTTGGTTTGGCGTGTGTGCTGACATGTTCAATACAGTCATGTTCCTAACTGCTTGGCCCTGCCTATTTAAGCATAAACGACAAGGGATCAGCTCGGTATTCACGAGAAATTAAATTAGCCCCATACAATTCCCTTGGTAAGGCCCCTTTGCACCGACCTGCACACCTGTCGTTAATTCTGCAAGTTGTCTATCTTGCGTAGTTATGTCTTGATAACTCTATATGGTTTTGTAGCCTAAACTAACTAAAAGTGTAACCTTTCTTATTTTTGGGATACCTCATTCATTTGCATCTATATTAATTGACTGACCTCTCAGTTTTTATTTATTTATTTATTTGGGTGTTCTTTAGATTAGAACAGTAGAAGCTGTCCACAAACGTTTCGAGAAATTTCCGGAGGCTTTTATGAACACTCTTCATGTTCCTATTCCAAAAAGGTTGGTGACTTTTATTTATATGTTTGTAATTCTATATGGATCTGTTTCTTTATTTTATCCTCGTTAAATTCAAAGACCTTTTTACATATCTGCCTGTTTCTGAATGCGAATTCTGTAATGCAGGGATTTCCTTCGGTCATCAAATCAGGTAAAATAATTTTATGTTGTTCCTGAAAGTATTATATTACTCTACGTTTTAATTATACAAAGGCTCAACATGATTATAGCTGTTTTTCTTTGATCGCAGAATATTAGAAAACTGAAGTTAACTGCTACAGTTTTTGACAAGTTCTAGAATTATTATTATTACTATTATTATTGATTTTGTCACCCCTATATGGATGGGAAAAGGCTGTGATGATTATGACGATAGTGATGATAATGATGATTGTTATTAGTACAATTTATACTGTTATTATTATTATTTTTTAATCAGGACGTGACTAAAAAATTATGCATGCAAATTATGACTGTCTGATAATTTCCTGTTATACACAATTTATTATGACAAATAGATTTTTGATAGGATAAATTTTGTTCAAAATAGATCTTTTGGAAGTGAGCTTCTACTCATTGTAAAATCAATGTTGAATCCCTATGGACTTGTCTCAACCTCATTCACTTGTTTAGTCTGCATCACTGCATGTGTTGTGGATTGAAATGGACTCTTATCAATTCCACGAAGTGGATAAGTCTGGGTACCTGATTGGATGCCCTATTGGTTTATGAATAAACATTTTCAATACCTTTAAAAAATAATAATAATAGTAATAATCGATAGAGGCTATTTTATTAAAAGTTAATACAACCACACATCTGAAATAAATAAAAATAATATACAAATTGCAACAAAGAAGATGCTGTTGGCTGGCGACATCCATGCAAAACCAGGCCTGATCCCAAAGAAAAACAAAACAAAAAGGTAATCTGGTTTGAACATTGCAACAAGAAGATGCTGTTGGCCCTACTGCCATTTATTCTCCTACCTGGGTCAAGTGCATCTGCGTTATGCATAATATTTAAATTGAAATTTGGACTCACTTTATTTTATTTGAAGGGTTTCTGCATCTCGAAGCTCGCATCACCATTCAAACTGTTGAACTTAGCAGTTCTAAGCTCTGATTTTACCAATTTATTTGGTTTGGTGTTAGTCAATTATCTTTTCACTTACCTTTACAGGTGTCTTTTAATGGGTTTCCTCACAACCATACTTAAATTGATCACCTCTTCTCTTTGACATGGGCAATAGTTTCTAAGAACATAGCGTTCCTGTGCCCTTCATTGAATCATTGCTCTTTTACTGGATGGCAACAAGTTTCTTCCATTATTTTATCTCTCAATCTGGTTGTTATATTTATTTTTTGTTACTTTCAGATGTGGAATCATTTTCCTTGTTAATGTCTATGGCTTGCAACTCCTCCAATAGGCTCTTTTGCCTCTAACCAAACCCACATGGGGAAAGAAGAATCACTCTTTACAAGCTTTTCTCAAGCTCTCAATGCAAAACATTTTCATTAATTTCTCCAATACCAAAAAGGACATACATAAGGATCCTTTATAGTAGGTACAAGGGGAACCAAAACCCTAAAGTAGTACTAAAGTATCCAAAGTAGAAAACTACACTCAAAAGAGATAAAACCAAAAGGAATGAAAGAAAAAAGGACAAAAATGGCAAATTCTTGAGACGACATCGACTTTAAGTCGATTTGGAATCTCACCTGGGTGAGAGCCCCTAACTTCATTTGATACTTGTTCTTCGCTTGGGCGACCAGCCCCTATGCTTTGATTTCAAATCTGGTCGCTTGGGTGAGTTCATTTTTCGCCTGGGTGGCCAGTGACTGGTCATTTTGCTCTCCTTTGCAGCTCTTTAGCTCTTTATTCCTAGATTTCCACTGGTTATTCTCGTGCTCGTTGACCCTTCTCCTTCCGTCGATAAACCCGATATTCCCTCAATCTGTTATTTATAACATCCCCCCCCCCTCGTGCGGAAAAAAAGGCTTCATCACCGATGAAGTATGCTTGTGGTACCAATTGATCAAATCAGGATCCAAACGATAGACCTCTTCTTCACTCACCTAAGTGTTCTTTGAATTAGGCTTGCCAACCCACTTCACTAAATACTTTTAAAACCCTCTTCTACTACTGGACACCACAAGATCTTCTCGATTACCTCTCTTTTCGGCTTGCATGGAGGAGGAAGGGCTACGGGTTGTGCGATTGGGTTTGCATTGTGAATAAAAGACATTTGAAAAGGATTGCAAGGAGGTGTGGTTGAGCTTAGATAAGGAACGAGGTTCTCCGCATTGAACGTTGAGCTAACTCCCATATCTTGAGGAAGTTCAAGAACACATTAGGGCCATTCCTTGCCACAATCTTAAAACGTTCGACACCGCGGGCTTGGAGTTTCTTTGCGATTCTCGACGGGAAATCTTTCATGCCTAACCTGAACCTTAACATGATCACCAATTTGTAATTTTTTAAGCTCCTATGCGAATCAGACGATAACTTGCATGCAAATCAGCATGCAAGTTATGAATATGATGTGCAAATGCATCTTCGAACTCAGATGTACGGTGAGATGCAGACATAGGGATCAAATCTAGGAGTGTTCTTGACTTATGACCATGCACCACCTCAAATGAACTTATACCTATGGACCTATTGACGAAATTATTATATGCAAACTTGGTCGTGGGTAAAATGGAATCCCAAGTCCTAATGTCATCACCGGCAGGACATCGAAGGAGATTTCCTAAACTCCTGTTGGTCACTTCGGTTTGGCCATCGGTTTGAGGATAATATGTCGATGAAAATCGAAGCGTAATACCTATCGTGTGCCATAGGGTCTTCCAAAAATAACTAGTGAATTTAACATCCCAATCTGACACGATGGTCTTGGGTGACCCATGGAGGCGCACCACCTCTCCAAAAACAACTTCGCAACATGGGTTGTGTCGAAGGTCTTAGAGCACGATATGAAGTGGGCCATCTTGGAAAAACGGTCTATGACCACAAAAATTGAATCGTGTTCTCTTAGTCTTGGGGAACCCAAGCACGAAGTTCATCAAGATGTCTTGCCATAGTATGTGAGGCACCGACAAAGGAGTGTACACGCCCGTGTTTTGTTTTCTTTGTTTGGAACCTTGGCAAGTATGACATTGCCTCACAATCTGGGCGACATCTCCATGATACTAGGCCAAACGAACCTATCCTCTACGAGTGCAATGGTCTTGTTGCGCCCAAAATGACTGACAATCCCTCCGACATGTAACCCCTAAACGAAGAAGTCACGCAATGAAGTGTGAGGGATGCAAAGGCAATTTCCCTTGAACAAATACCCACCAGTAGGGTATAGTGCTCGTCGGGTCATTATAATCTGTGCCAAAATCTGGACACTCAGGGTACTCTTCCTTCAATCTCTCAAATCCGACAACCTCGGTGCTAATGGATTGCAAAGTTGCCACACGACGACTAAGCGCATCCACGACCTTGTTCTCACTACCGGCCTTGTCCTTCAACACAAATGTGAACCCTTGGAGTTACTTGACCCATGTCGCATGCCTCGAGTTCAATTCTTTTTGTGGAGCAAGGAGGCGGAAAGCTTCGTTGTCGGAAAAGAGGACCAACTATTGTGGGAGGAGGTATTGTTTCCAATACCAAAAGAATCAGACTACTACATAGAACTCCTTATCATAGGTGAAGTATTTTTGCTACACCTCATTTAATTTTTCGTTAAAGTAGGCCACCAGGTGGCCTTCAATAAAGTAGGCCACCAGGTGGCCTTCTTTGCTAAGCACTCCCCTTATCCCTACACCCGATGCATCACATACAACCTCAAAGACTTTAGAGAAGTTCGGTAGGCGCATACTGGTGCACTGGTCATTTTCTCCTTGATCGCGGCAAAGGCCTTCATTGCCACTTTTCTCCATTGGAACTCACCTTTCCCCATACGATCGATGATGGGAGCCATAATGGTGTTAAAGCCTCAGATGAAGCGATGATAAAATGTAACCAACCTGTGGGAATTACAAGCGTCGTGAATAATTTTTGGTTTTGGCCATTCCACAGTTGCCTTCACCTTTTCTGAGTCCGCAACAATTCTTTCGGCTAAGACAAGACCCCAAGAAAACGGAATGTTGCATAATTGTGCACTTCTTGAAGTTCGCATATAATTCCTCACCTCTTAAAGTTTCACAAACTAACCTTAGGTTGGTCAAGTGTTGCTCCTTGTTGTGGCTATAGATGAAGATCTCCTCAAAGTATACCACAAGGAACATGCCTAGAAAAGGTGCAACACTTGGGCTATGAACCTCATGAAAGTGCTCGGGGCATTAGAAAGCCCAAATGGCATGACCATCCACTCATAAAGACCATATTTGGTCTTAAAGGTGATTTTCCACACATCACCTGGGCGAATTCGGACTTGATGGTATCCACTTTTGAGATTGATCTTAGAGAAGATAGTGGCACCATGGGTCAAAATACCGGTTTTCCGGTACGTATCGTCCGGTCCTTCCGGGCGATACGTACCGGGTATCGGCCGATACATTCAATGTATCGGCGATACATTGAATGTATCGGTTTGATACATTCAAAAATCCGGTTTTTTCCCCGAAAAATCCAAAAAAATCCCCAAAAAATCCCAAAAAATCCCAAAAATTATATTTATTTATTTTAACTATTTTTGCTTTTATTTTTGACTTATTTGATGCATTATTTAGAGGAAAAACCGGTATGTATCGGACGATACGTACCGGAACAGTAACATACCGGACGATACATTGAATTTCGTGGGGTATTAGGCATATAAATGGGCGATACGGTACATTTAATGTACCGTATCGTCCACCTCCGATGCCGATACGTGTTGATTACAATTGATCCATCGAAAGATGCCTATTTTGTAATTTATTTTGTCTTAAGATCACATTTGTAACAATGTTTCAAAAATAATAGCTATATTGATAAAAATAAATTTTAATTGTACATGAAAAACTTACTTTAGAGCCACATTGAATTTCGTGGTGGTTCTTGGCCCTCATCATCATCGTCGTCATCGGTGCGCGAGGTTCCCGGCCTTTGCCTATAATGTTGCCCATACTGATACCCATGATTATATGTGCCCCCTTGAAACTGAGGATCAGTGTAGTACGTAAAGGACGGACCTCCAAAAATCTGACCAACGAAGTCATATGGCACCGAATAGGTTTGGTGTGGCTGGTAGTATGGGTTACTAGTTGCTGAGTCTTCGGTATTTTGCAAACTGAATCCCCCGAAGCTAGAAGTCATATAACCCATATCTGTATCATCTTGTGGTGGTGGTGGTGGTGTTTGATATGATCCCGACGCTCCTCTTCCTTCAACCCCTCCCATTCTAAATGTAGGAGTGTCGAACTGTGTTAACGGCGTCGAGTCATCGTCCCATGCCGCCATATCTCTATAAGGATCAGAGGTACCAGCTTCCTCCCCTCCACCACTAGTGCCAACGTCCCCTCCACCATCATGTCCTCCACCATCATCCCTACCACTCCCATCATTACTACCGGGCTGCGTTTCGTCATCAGATCCAGCCACTTTGAGCACGATTCAATCTTCTTTTCCGCCTCGGTGGTTGGGAAGCCTGCTGCTCCGCTACTCTTTCAGCTTTGTCCAGCCATTCAGTGCTCTCACTATCCAAGACTGGCTCTTCTCTCTCTTCAATCCATTCATTCAAAGGGTCATCCTCTTCGAATATATAATCCAACTGGATGGGATCAAAATAATCACCGTCTGCAAGGTAGAATATGATAGATGAATTAGTATAATATGTAAGTAAGACTTTATATAATTGAGGATCTAAGACTTAATGTAATTGCTTACCACGGTTGGTTCTCTCAGATATTCCTAACCCTTAATCTCATGTTGTAGTGGCGAGACTAACTTTTCCAATCGGTCCATAGTTAGTCTATTCCTTGTCTTTGTATGAATGAGAGAAAGTGCTCCAATTCCGCCATGATTGAGAGGAACACGTTTGCGACAATACCCTCATTGCCACCCGCCTCAATATCGGACCCTCACCTCCATAGTGCATCCACCAATCGGGTTTGTCGTGTTTAATTTGGGATTGCGCCAAGGGTCCAAATGACCCATGTCTCTTCTTGAAACATGTCAATCTATAAAGATGAAACACAGTAAGACACATATCAATAAATAGATGATTATATCACATGACATTTGACTTATTACTTATAAGGTATTATACTATGATCACTCACATCTCTTATCGCTTGGCCTTGGTCCGCCAACTCAGGGAGCATTCTTTGGATTACATTGAGCAAACCAGTATACACTTCATCAGTGTCGCTCAGCTCGAAGCGTCGCGTATACTGAAAGGCTGGATTCAAGTAATGTGCTACACATCAAATATGAGTAATTTCATCAGTATGTGAAAATAATGAATAAATAAAAAAAAATCACTACATAATTGTGCAACATGTTATACCTGCTGCATGCAAGTACTGGTGAAATTGTGCATCCCACCTCTTGTCGATAATCGCCCAGTATCGTTTATACTTTGTAGGGCATTTGGTTTTTATAGCCAATTTTGCCTTATCCATTGACTCATAAACGTACCCCATCGTTGGTTTCTCATCACCATCAACCAATCTCAAAACTTGCACCAACGGTAGTGACGATCAAGTGGTCTACATCCGCCAAAATCAAGCTGATCGTGTAGATCGGTCGACAAAGGTCTAAGCTAGTCTCTTTGCTCGTGGAGTCCTATTCATATTGATTCCATTCTTCCGACGACACCATGCTTTTCAGCTCACGCCTATATCTAGCCAAACTCATGAGGGCTAAGAAGCGTATTGCAAAAGCGTGTAATCGCGGTCGGAACAACTCATTGTTAAATGAAGGCTCTCATTAAATTTACCAAACTTGTCCTTTGTTATCACGGTGAAGTAATCGTTCTTCCCTTTTGAATAGTTTCCTGTGCCTTGCTTCTTTTCCCTAAATCCTCAAGAATGAGGTCCACGCAGTGTGCGGCACACGGGGTCCAGTACAGGTGACGTCTCTTCGCCATTAGTTTTAATCCAGCGGCTTTGTAGTTTTCGCATTGTTCGTTAACACTCACAACAACTGCTCTCCAACCTCATCAACTACCATATCCATTAGTTTAAAGAGGTAGTCAGCAGTCTTTACGTGCCTTGAAGCATCAACTGATTTCAAAAATACTGTCCCAGCATCGCTGTAAACCAAAAAGTTTATCAAGCTCTTCTTTGTGGGACCAGTCCATCCATCGCACATAATTGTACAACCTCTCTCATCCCATACATCCTCAAAGCTCATGCGTGGCGGTTATCTCATCGTACTCATCTCGTTAGTAAGGGCCGGATATCTCATATGGAGAAGGCTTTTTAACTCTGGACCAACTTCGCACTTGTATCTATCATGCTTTTAAGTATCATGAAGTCTGCTACTTGGCTCGGAATGTGGTTGTATATAAAAAACTTGGCAATGGATTTTCCAAGCTTCTTCCCCATTTTTGCAAGTGACATCGCACTCAATTTGGTTTGTTTGGAGCTTTCAGTGCGATACATGAATGGATCCATGGGGGCTGTAGTGCGGCCTCTAGTAGACGGTCTAGTGTCCCTCACTGATGCTGCCCTACGCAACCCGTCAGGCTGGTTAACATCCTCATCAACATCAACAACAGGTGGCCTATGACTAGATCCACCACCGTGAGGCATGGATGGGCCCTCAACTGACCAAAGCCCGATAATCGGCTTCTTCCTGATCTCGCCGCTGATGTGCTTCCCTAGCACTCTCTCTCATAGCTCTTGCCATCTGCTCATCCTCATCCTCATCCTCATAATCCTCAGGTGCACCTGATGATGGATCGGCCTCTGATTCTCTCTCATACATTTCTATCACGATGGCCTCATTTTTCTTTCCCTTTGCCGCTTGTAAACGGCTTTGATATTTTCTCGACCTCCACAGTGCAATGAGGACACCCTCTTGTCTCTCCTTTACATGAGCCGATGCTCCTTTAATCGTGTGATACCTCCTCCCGTAGTTTCTTTCCACAAAGATTACATTGAATAGTCTATTACCATCTATTGGTGTACCATATTGCCCATCTGGATCATCGAACGTACCATATTTATTTATTTCACCTGCATGAATGAGCAAACGATTGAAAATAAATATCTAATTTACACTTGCAAATAAAATTTACACGAGTAAACATCTAATTTACACTTGAAAATAAAATTTATTTTTACTATTTTAAAAATATTAGAATAAATTTTATCAAATTAATTAGATACTTTATATAATTTATGAATGTTTATTTGATATTATTTTAATTTATGAATATTTATTTGATATTATTATAATTTTTGAATGTTTATTTGATATTATTATAATTTTTGAATGTTTATTTGATATTATTTTAATTTATGAATGTTTATTCATAAATTATTATAATTTATGAATGTTTATTTGATATTATTTTAATTTATGAATGTTTATTTGGTATTATTTTAATTTATGAATGTTTATTTGATATTATTTTAATTTATGAATATTTATTTGATATTATTTTAATTTTTGAATATTTATTTGATATTATTTTAATTTATGAATGTTTATTTGATATTATTATAATTTTTGAATGTTTATTTGATATTATTTTAATTTATGAATGTTTATTCATAAATTATTATAATTTATGAATGTTTATTTGATATTATTTTAATTTATGAATGTTTATTTGGTATTATTTTAATTTATGAATGTTTATTTGATATTATTTTAATTTATGAATATTTATTTGATATTATTTTAATTTATGAATATTTATTTGATATTATTTTAATTTATGAATATTTATTTGATATTATTTTAATATTTAAAATTTTATTTGAAATTTATTCCATATTATTCTAATATTTTATGGGACATATCCATAATATTAATTATTTTAATTATATGTGATACATATAATCAATATGGGTCACATATAATTAAATTTAACATAAAATTATTATGGGTCACATATAATTTAATATGTGACCCATAAATTTAATTATCTTTGACCCATATTAATTTTAAGTTTAAATTATATGTGACCATATTATATGTGACCCATATGATATGTGACCCATATTATATGTGACCCTTAATTATAATTATTTATATTATTTTGACCCATCAATTTAAATATTTTATATGGAGTCACATATAATTATTTTAACCCATTATTTATATTATTTTATTTAATTTAAATATTTGATATATTTTAAATTATATTTTTCCTCTTCATAATTTAAATAATTTTATAACTGTAGATCTACTTTATTTAAGGGTAGATCTACACTAATTTAGTGTAGATCTACCCTTAAATAAGGTAGATCTACACTAATTTAATTATTTTAAATAATATTAATTATTTTAAATAATATTAATTATTTTAAATAATATTAATTATTTTAAATCATTTTGCTATCATTAATATTATACGTAAATGATAACTTTTACAGTTAGATCTACCTATTTTAAGGGTAGATCTACCCTATTTTAGTCTAGATCTACCGTTAAATAAGGTAGAACAACACTTTTTTAGTGTAGATCTACACTAAAAAAGTGTAGAACTACACTAAATTAGTGTAGATCTCACGTTAAATAAGTGAGATCTACACTAAATTGGTGTGAATCTACTAAATTAGTGTAGATCTCTTAAATAAGGTAGATCTACACTTTTTTGGTGTGAATCTCACTAAAAAGTGTAGATCTACTAATTTGGTGAGATCTACCGTTAAATAAGGTAGATCTACACTGTTTTAGTGTAGTTCTACACTTTTTAGTGTGATCTACTAATTTGGTGTAGATCTACACCAAATAATAAGGTAGATCTACACCTATTTAGTGTAGATCTACACTTTTTTAGTGTAGATCTACCTTATTTAAGGGTAGATCTACACTAAATAGGTGTAGATCTACACTAATTTAGTGTAGATCTACACTAATTTAGTGTAGATCTACACTAATTTAGTGTAGATCTACACTAAATTAGTGTAGATCTACACTAAAAAAGTGTAGATCTACACTAAATAGGTGTAGATCTACCTTATTTTCTAATTTAAAATGAAATAAAACGGTATAAAATGATAAAAACGAACCTTACACGTAGATGGCGTGAATTTTTGTGCGATTTGGCGCGGATTTGCGGTGTAGATCTCCCAAAACGAAGGAAGGAAGAAGAAGAAAGAAGAAGGAAGAAGAAAGGAAGAAGTTTCGAAATTGGGGGTGGGCCCCACGGAATATTCAAAATACCGGACGATATTTTGAAAATATCGTCCGGTATTTTGGTATTATCGTCCGTATCGGACGATATTTTCAAAATATCGTCCGATACGGACGATAATTTAACTTATCGGGAGGGTTTTTGGGGTTTTTTCAAATTATCGAGCGATAACTTCAAATTATCGCCCGATAATTTGAAGTTATCGTCCGATACGGACGATACGGACGATAATATGTCCGTATCGGACGATAAATAGGTAATTTTTGGGGGGGTACGATACATACCCTATGTATCGCACCTACCTCTGCGTACGTATATCGTCCGTCGTGTCGGTATCGATAACTGACCCATGAGTGGCACCAACCATCATATCCAACATATCATCGAGCCTCAGTATAGAAAACCGATGCTTCACTGTTATTTTGTTGATCGCCCAACTATCCACACAAATTCACCAAAGATCCATCTTTCTTAGGTGTGAGTAGTGCGGGTATGGCACAAGAGCTCAAGCTCTCTTGGATGAAGCCTTTTGGAAGGAGCTCATCAACTTGCCGCTTCAACTCAACATGTTCTACCATATTCATCCTATAACGTGGTAGGTTTGGTAGAGTGGATCCGGGAACTAAGTCAATTGCGGGTTGGATATCACACATAGGAGGGAGCGAATCGGGTAAGTCTTTCGGGAAGACATCTGCAAACTCTTTCAACACCGGCTCAACCTCCTTTGGGTGTTCACCCATAGACTCGAGAGCATGCTCAACGGTGATGACAATGTACACTACATTCTCTTCCAAAGAAGCTTCCTCAAGCTTTGAAGGGCTCACAATATTGATAGTCTTAGATTGATCGCCCTTCTTAATTCTCTTCTCCGATAGTGCTTTAGGAGGCAAAGGGTTGAATTTGATCTTCTTGCCCTCATGCATGAATGTGCACACATTTGACCTTCCATGGAGGGTGACATCCATGTCATAGAGTTAAGGCCTTCCCAAGATGATGTGACCTACATCGCATCACAGGGTGTTCGAATACGAGGCTAATTGTATCGACACTCAACACCTTTGGGACACAGGAATAGACGATGAGTCGACCCATGTTACTTTATAAGGTCTCGGATGACCTTCGGGTATAAGCACTTAGTGGGTGATAGTGTGTGTAGACACAACGTTGATGCAACTCCCACTATCCACGATAATCTTGCAACTCTTCTCGCGCATTTAGTGTAAGTGTAGAAAATATTATCTCTACGCCATTCATCTTTCTCATTTCGTTGAGGTTGTGGAAGGGCACACCCCATCACCAAACTCTCCTTGGTGCACACTAAGGCACGACCATTATCATGGACTTCCACTTTAGCATCTCCTTGTTCATCCTTCATCCCTCCTTCAACCAAGATATTTCTTTGGGGGTCTCTCATAGGACATTGGGCAGCATAGTGGCCAAACCCATGAGATTTGTAACACCCTTAGAGGACTTTCCAACCATGCCCTTCCTTTTATCAAACTTGACATTTGTAGGAGTTGTGGAGGTTTGGGAGGTGGGTTTCTGACACTAAGCCTCATCTCTCCAGCTCGATGACCAATGGTGTTGGGTTCAAATCGTCTCACCACCGTCATTTTCAAGTACTTTTCAAGGTCTTGTACAGCGGTGCAACACTCTTCAAGAGTGTGAACGGGGTAAGACACCAACTCCCTTTGGATTTCCAAGCGCAATCACGTGCAGAATCTAGAGAGTGACTTAGGGATCTTCCGACGCATTGACCCTCATCATGAACTCCTCAAACTTGCCAATATACTTGGTCACAAGCATACTACCTTGGCTTAAAATTTTTCATTGATCAAGTAAGCGATGATAGTATGATAAAAGAACATACTTCTCCGTAAGTCGCTCCTTCAGGACCTGTCAATGCGTAATGGGAGCACTACCCACTTTCTCTCTCATGCGCTCAACATTGATCCAAGAAAGTCTAGCTTGACCAATGGCTTTCATTTTGGCAAGTCTAACTCATCGCTCATGCTATACCATTCAAAGTATTGATCCAGATCAGATAATCACTCCAGGAAGACTTTAGGTTCCATTCTTCCATCGAAGGTCGGAAACTCAATTCTAACATTTTTGAGGAGTCTCTCATCCGGGTCGTAGTAATCTCCATGATTGACCACTTCTCTCCGGTTCTAATTTCGGTCGACATTTCAGCCATTGCGCTCAAAGCATGAGCCATCTTGTGCCGTCGATTCTCGTGCTCATCTACATCCTTCAACCTATCTAGTTGGTCACGTAATTTCCTATAGGTTCCGAGAGCCATTTGGATATGTTCAATGATGTTCATTCGCTCATTCATCGTGACCAACTCAGCTTGGATGCCCCTAAGAGCATCAACAATTTACTCGTGTCCATGACGATCACGACACACTGGATCTAAAATGAACAAGCAACTATGACCAACACAACAAATTGAAACAAGCAAACAAAATGCACTCACAAATGTCCTAACCTAGCACCTAAAGCTCTGATACCAAAATTGATGTGGGACAATGACCCTAAGACGACTGTGATTATAATTGCCAAAATTAAGCTCAAATTAAAGCAATACCTTAGGGTTTCGTGGAATTTCGCCGATGTAATCATTCTAGCTTCGCTTAGGCTCCCATCCAGCACCCGAGTCCATTAGAGTTATGGAAGGTGTGATCCTAGAGATAGAAATCTAGCATCTTCTAGGTCGGACATTCGCTCGTGGATCATTGTGGATTCTTGTAGCTCCTCACTAGGGATTTTGAAACGAACTGTCAATTGAATTCAAACGATCTCAAGCCATCATCGGTTGTGGATCAATGGTTGGGGATCGGATCAATCCACAAGGATGTGCTTCAAAATAGCGCTAGAGTTAGGGTTTTGGTGATTTTATACTATCAAATGGATGGAAATAAAGGACAGAAATTAGCAAGTAAAACAGAAAAGTGGTAAGGAGAAGATCATGGAATTAAATGGGCATTACACCGTTAGCCTCTCACCAAACTCACATGGGGAAAGAAGAATCACTCTTCACAAGCTCATCTCAAACTCTCAATGCAAGGCATTTTCATTAATTTCTCCAATGCCAGAAAGGGCTTACATAAGGATCATCTATAGTAGGTACTAGGGGAACAACCCTAAAGTAGAAAAGTATTAAGGTACTCAAAAGGGAAAAAATGAAAGGAATGAAAGAAAAAGGGACAAAAATGGAAAAGCCTCTATTCAAAATTGACTTTAAGTTGATTTGGAATCTCGCCTGCGTGAGAATGATTCTCGCCTGGGCAAGAACTGAACTGGTTCTCGCTCAAGTAAGAATTTCTAACTTCATTTGACGCTTGCTGCTCGCTTTGGCGACAAGCCCCTTTACTTTTAAATCAAATTTGGTCGCCTAGGCGACAAGTGACTGGTCATTTAGCTCTCCTTTTCTGCTTGTTAGCTGTTTAGCTCTTTATTCCTAGATTTCCACTGGTTACTCTCCTGCTCGTTGACCGTTCTGTTTCTTCTTCTGTCGATAAACCCAATGTGGCTCATATTCGATATCCATAATATTGGCGTCCCAGCCACTTGTTCCCTTCTCATGTTGACCAAATTCCAAATGTTTTTATGGAGTTCCTAAAATTAACAGTGACTACCACATGTTATCAAAGTTCAATGTAAGGGCAAAATTCAATTTTTCATATGTTACTTGGACATTAATTTTGTTATTGATATGATTAGCATTCTTATGAAAAGTTTTGTGCAGGAAGTAACTTATTCTCTGTTTTTGATACGTACTTTATGTGATCAACAATAATTATTGAGCTAGTACTTTTCTTTCTGCAAATTCCACTAATCCACTTGCCTTTGTTCCATGTGATACCACTCACGTCGTTGTGATTGCTTTTATATGTATTGTTTTTAACGTTTGTGTATTATTGTCTCCATGATAGAGCAAGCCACTCATACATGCAGAAAAATATCATATTTTATTGCTGAAAATTCAACGGAATTATTAATACTGAAGGTTGCAATCTGGATACTATTGATGTGCAACTTACTGGTTATTGAATATTTCTTTCATACTCTTTTCTATCCTTCCATGGTTGTGTACAGCATTAGTTGATGTCCTCTTAAGTTATGCATTAGTTGATTTTTTAAGCTACCTCGCTGAAGGTTCTGGAGAAAAACAAGCTTGACTGCGCAAAATTTTCTCCCTTTTGGAATGAAATTATAAAGAACTTGAGAGATGAAGACTACATTACAAATTTGTAAGTATCTCGAGTTCATTTCAAGAGAGATCCTAAGCTCTGGTTCTGTAAATTATGTCTGTCGTATATTGCAAAACCTTGGTTTGTGTTTTGGCGCTTGTAGGGAGATGGAGTTACTTCTCATGCCTACAAATTCTGGAAATTTTCCTATGGTCCAGTGGCCTCTATTTCTTCTTGCTAGCAAGGTGAAAACCAATGCTGTGTATTTGTTCATTTGGGATTGGAGTCATTTGATAATATTCAAGTTGTGTAAGAGATTTCTTTCCCATTTAAAACTCAAATCAGATATTTATGGCTAAAGACATTGCCATAGAGGAGAGAGAGGAACAAGATGTATTCTGGGAGAGAATTTGTAGGGATGAGTACATGAAATACGCGGTCCAGGACTGCTTCCATAGTATTAAATTCATCTTGAAGGCTATTCTCGATACTGATGGAAGGCTGTGGTAAGTATGTTTCTTGTTGATGATGGTCCATAATGTGTTTGTTAGCTTTTAAATTTTTACGACGATCAGTATTTTACTTCCAGATGAGACTTCTGTTTTGATTCCATTATTCTGTGATAGGGTGGACACTCTATATGCAGATATTGAAAAAAGTATAGCGAAGAAAGCTATTAAAAATGATTGTCAGCTAGAGAAGCTGCCGCTTATGATTTCCAGAGTGACTGCGCTGACTGGTATACTGGTACGTGTAGCACATTTATAAATCTCGTCACAAGTGGCTTGAATTTTAATATTTATTGTAATTTCTTCCTCCATGGATGTGTTTCTCTCTTTTGGTTCTGCACTTGAATTTGGACTTCCGTTTTTTTTTCCTGTCCCAGGCAGTGGGTATGGTAGATTTTTGTGTCAGTAGTGATAATGGTTCAATTTGTTCTTGACAGTTGGTGTCAAAGTTCATTTGGCGTAGTACAAGTCATTGTTTGCTACAAAAGTCCATGATCCTTCTGAATAAACAGATACTGAATTTGAAATAATTGTTATTTGTCAGTTTGTATAATTGTGGTCTCTGGTTAGCTTTGAGGTTACATAGACATGTTCATGGGGAATAGATGTAGTAAGGTTCTAAGATTTCAGATGCCTATTCTTTCTTCCTTCGATTCTGTAAGCTTTATGCATGTGTTAATTTTGCATTGAATCATGATATCCTAAGTTTAACCTTATCTGTATATCTGTAAATAATGTTTGATAGCATATGTGCTAAAATCTCAAGACAATCCTGGCAAAATGATGCTATGACAACGTAAAGAAAGGTAATAAATTTTGCACTTCTATAAGCCTCTTGAAGTTTTTCTCACCTCATTTCTTATTATTTTTTGCCATAGTTTATTTTCGTGCCCCTGAAGTGATGTTGAGGCCATGGAAATGAGTTGGTACTCTTTTATATGTCCTACTGCCTTTGATTCTTTATAACTAGCAGACATTGGTTCATCAATTGAGTATTGTGATGACTATAATTTCTTATTGCTGTGCTTTCTTGTCATCATTGGAGTTATTTCTTTACGTATATGTTTAATACGAATTTATATTAAAATGGCATGTTGACATTGATCATAAATAGGTTCATCAATATGTACCCGAGTATGCATTCGTATTGCTATCAGGCATAATTTTTGGATTAAATGTAGCTAATTGTTGTTACATCCTAATTGGTATCAAATTGATTACCTGGTTGATACTCAGTGCCTATATGACTAGGACAGTATGCTGCTGTTATTATTTTATTTTTTTTGTACTTTTTAGTTTGTAACTTGAAAAAGTCCTCAAAGCTTGGAAAAAATTAAAGAGAATTGTATAAGCTGCAGGTATCATATTCTTATTAAAGGTCACATTACTCTGATTCTTACAGACGGAAAATCATATATCCAGGTGTTTGATGGTAAGATGTCTACCTCCAAAGAACAGGAAGATGGAAACCAGAAAATTTTGAAATGCAACTGAAAGATAAAATATGGCATGTCTCAATGCATAATCTATAAGACTATATATGCTCAGATTTAAAGGTAGATTTAAATTTAAACTTGTAAAGTGGTTGAGAAAAGGTGAGAAAAAATATAAAAATGAGAATATCCTTCAAAAGCAGATTTTTATTCCTCAAAATAATTAAATTAAGCAGAATAGATGCACTATTTCCTTAAGCTGTGTTCTCCTGGTAATGAATAGGGATGCCCATTGGCTGGTCTTGGCATGACCAGGCCGGCTTAGGTTTAGTAGGCTTAAAATTCTAGGTCTTGCCTAGTTCATTTATTATTCTTGGCGAGATGCAAT
This sequence comes from Chloranthus sessilifolius, assembly GCA_021018995.1. Lineage (NCBI taxonomy): Eukaryota > Viridiplantae > Streptophyta > Magnoliopsida > Chloranthales > Chloranthaceae > Chloranthus > Chloranthus sessilifolius. The sequence goes on from CM037595.1 coordinate 26,124,812, forward strand.
TCCAACAGACTTTTATTCCCCAAAATATCTAAATTTATCAGAATAGATGTACTTAGTCTTTAAACCGAGTGTTCAGCGGGTAATGAATATGGATGCAAATTGGCTGGTTTTTTGCATGGCAGGCTGGCTTAGGTCCCTATTGCATGACTCGCTCTGGTTTTTGGCATGACTAGCCCTGGCCCTGATGGGAAACTGTTACATCTAAGCGCTCGCCCAGGGCCATGATTTCTTGCACTCTCTTGCATGTTAGGCCTGAATTGTAGCCCATAATGCAGCTTGATAAAGGAAGAAAAAGTACCTTATTATGACAGCTTGATAAAACTGTCCTATGTATATGCTGTAAAAATGAAAATCGCTATATCCTGATGGCAGCAATGTATCTAAGGTTTAATTTAGCACTTGCTGTTCACAGAAAGGGGTGGAATCGCCGGAACTAATAAATGGGGCGGTGAAAGCTGTCCAGGAGCTTTACGATGTTGTGAAATATGATATTATTTCTGTTAATATGAGGTATTGTTTGGATATCCAATTGGTTGATCTGTGCTTGGACTATTTAATTTTCTCTATTTAATGTTGTTTTTTATGTTATTTTTTCAAGAGACAACTATGAAACATATAGCATGTTATCGGAAGCAAGAAAAAGCGGTCGCCTTTTTACTAGTTTGAAGTGGCCCAAAGATGCTGAGTTGGTATGTTTCTGACCTTTAATATCTGAGCTGATTCTCTTATTCTGCAATGTTATATTATTTAATACAAATTAGGATGCATTACTTCCAAAAGAAATCTAGTAACATTAGAAGAAGTGCAGATTGCTCAAATTAAGAGATTGCATATGCTCTTATCTATCAAAGATTCAGCTGCAAATATCCCAAAGAACCTTGAGGCAGGGCGTAGACTAGAGTTCTTCACAAATTCCCTCTTCATGAAAATGCCACCAGCCAAGCCTGTTCGCGAGATGTTATCCTTTAGGTATTTTCTTCTTCTATTTATGTATCTTTGTTTTTAACTCTGGTGTTGTGCTTATAATTAAATTTCCTTTTTCTAATGCAGTGTGTTTACCCCATATTACTCTGAGATTGTGCTTTATAGCATTGCTGAACTCCAAAAGAAAAATGAGGATGGGATATCAGTTTTATTTTACCTCCAAAAGATATTCCCAGGTATTTTATATTCCCTTTTAACTTTGCTAACAAAACATTCCTTGTTCAGTCTATTATTTGACACTTGTCTGGATGGAAGATTATTTACAAAGTTTTATGAATTTTGAACTTTTAGTTTTCTAGTGCACCACTGGTCAGGCTATAATTTAAATATCATCCATTTCTCAAGATGTAATCATAATGCTTTACTTGTTATTAACTTTTGTAAGGACGACAAATTCAATGTTTTTCATCTCCACCTTCCCCCTCTTTCCACCCAATCTGTAATCAAGAATGCAAATACTTGTATGTTGTTTTCGTTTTTTCAAGTTGTATATGTTGGCATTTTATTTATATAAGGAATTTGGGCTGCACTTTTGATCAAAGGTTAGAATACTGGTATTGAAGCATGTATGTGCCATCAAAATAATCTGTAGATGCATATTGCATATGTCATATGAAAATGCATATGGCTTATGTCTTTTACATTTTAGTTTCGGAAGGGGTCTCAGCCTACTCTCTGTTAGTAGTTTTTTAAGTACAGAGTATACTTTTTGGTATCCACTCAATATTGGGCATATCATCCAGTACTTGCCATTCAGATGATATGTCGTCCTTGCTCTAGAAATTACAAAAAAAATTCAGGTTTGCTATTTTTATTGACATTTCAGGTTGACTTTTTCCTTATTTCTTTCAACACGTTTCTAACTTTTCATATATCAATATATTATTATAATTGCACAATTTTTGGTAGGAAAAAGATTTGGTCTAAGGCTTAATCTTTATTTCAATTCTAGGGCCCCCATTTGATATGGACCAGTGTATTAAAACTCGACGAGTCGACTCAGCTTGACCTAGTTCCGAGTTGACTCACCATATGACTCGAATGACTTATAGACTCGATTGGCTCGGCGATCTGACTCGGATACTCGACTGAGTTTGCGGACTCGGCGAGTCGACTTTAGTAACTTAAACAACGACTTGAGGGTTTTTTTTTCTTTTCAGGGAAAAAAGATAAACGGACTTTAAATATAAGGCAACACCTCTTAGCCCTCACTCCATCTCTACTCTCGCTGCAGAACATGCTCTTGAGATATAACATGAGTACAAGACAATTTTTTACCACTAATGTAGGATTAGTGATCTGGCCCCTTTAGAATATCGAACATGAGTATGATACCATTTTTATGGACTCCTGCTACAAATTTTTAAATAATATAAATATGCATTACTGTAAAGACTGTCATAGGTTATTGTTTACTTTACCAGTGGGGGAAAGCCACTAGCCGTGAGTTTTAGCTGCCAGAGAATTAGAGCTTGAGAACCTTTGAAGGGAAAGACCTCTAAGCCTGCCAACAACCAGAGAGACACCCCTTACGACCTAGGCCATGAAACAAATGATTGCCGAAAGACTACGCGAATTTACATATTCCAAACTCCAACATACCGAACAACCTCGTTTATACGTAACCTTATCCAACACACATAGATGACAAGCCAGTTGTGTTCGAATATTAGTAGCCTTAAATTTCCCAATTCAATGGGACAGGTTCGCCTACTGAGCACCTTGTTAATTTCCTATCTGCCTATGGAGATATAGCCCGAGGCAGAAATTTATTGCTTCTGCCATTCATACAAACATTGAAAGGGACTTGACACTCTTATCTCCCTCCTAATTCAATCAACAGTTGGGATAAAATGCAGGAGCAATTCCTACAACGATTCTATAGGATAAGGCAAAATGTGGGTCTTGTCGAATTATCACAAACAGAGCAGGGACAGTAAGAGTATCATTTTTTATATTTTAAGGTGTCGAAACTTCAGCTTGTTTTGTTCACAAAAAATCATAGAACCGGTGGCATTCAGAATGTCCCTTAGTAATATTAGAAACCAAATTGGTACGACATTTGCATGGAGCGAATATTCATACCTTTGAAGATTTTCATCAACAACAACAAAGGTCGAAATCCTCTTTAATAAGTATGACAAAGTTGCAAACACAAGGACAAGGAAACAGGAAGAGCTATTTCTATGCCAACAATATCTACGCAATTACAGTAGGAAAGAAATCTATGATGGAAGAAGTGTCCCAGCCAGAGCCTAAAGAAATAGGGAAATCCATCCAGGAAAGAAGAGGTAAAAGCCACTCTTTCATTAATGATATCGATGGCATTTTCCAAAATGTTGTTGATGGAGGTGTCATAGTTCTGCCCAAGTCTAATGACCACATGAGGCGGACAAGGCTAATGACCCAAGTACTGCAAATATCAATAAGCAGATTAGCCCTACATTGATAGATTGCTTTGTATTTGAAGAAAAGATTCAAGATCTAATAATGCGGAGGAATTATTATTTCCGGGAAAGAAAAGGAAGAAAATGTGGCCTCAGCTAACATCACAAAATTTGAAAAAACAACTGTGCCAACAAAAATGGATTAACAATGTTTTCCAAATAAGAAAACGTGGACTCTGATGTCTTGTATGGCGATAAACTTTTTACTCTTGTCATAGTTCTGATTCCTCAATTTAGAGGATGACACTAGACGGAGACAATGTGTGAGCCGTTGAAAGAAAAAAGGGCGAAGGCAAAGGGATGTCATTTGATTACTATCTCCAAAGCAAGAAGGGTCAATAGGTTAGCTAAATTTTTGCAGCAGAAACAAATCGCAGCCACGAGCGTCTGCGGCCAAGAGTGTTTTCAGCCAAATTTTTATGCTAAAAGGATTATCGTAGTCTAAATACATCGGCCAAATGTGTACAGTCAACACAAGACAGCAACTGACTTCAGTAGCCGAAAGTTCACAACAAAAGAAGTTCGCGACCAAACTCCCACAGCCAAAAGTTGACAACAATAAGATGCTCGTGGTAAAAATTTTCAGACCGAAAAGTCACAACAAAAGGACTCTAGCAGTAAAATTCTGTGACGACCTGAAATTCACACACCGGATCAATGCGCTCACTTGGAGACATCACATATCCATGATCTTAAATAAATCAATTAATCCATAAAGATCCGCATATAAGCGCAACGGAAAAGTAATTATTAAAAGTGCACGCATAAATTTTCTTTTATATCATCATCATGAGAGCATTACTACATTATGAGATAACAACCTATTATACCAAACTGTATGCTTACTCCTTAAATTAAATAAAACTGAAATAAAACATAATCCATCATTAACATGAACTTGTTCATGAAAATAAATCTGAAATAAATATCTTAAGATCCTTCCTAATGCATAAAGAAAAAACCTATCAACTAAACTTCAAATCCTTCTTCTCTCAAGTCTGGATTTCCATCAATCATTGAAGCATCTACTTAATTCGCTTCATGTATAGCTGTACTCCCTGGAATCCCAAATAATGGGTCAGTTTACCAAGTAATTGGACCAGACATGATGAGGCTAATAGAAAAGGTCCATAACTCAAATCTTCTCATAAACTCAAACAATAACAGAGATATAACATGCGAGATAAATAATAAGTAAAGTAATAGAATGAAACTGAAACATAACATTAAATTTAAATAACCATTATGACTTGGGTCTCTACCCTAATTTCATCTGTGGTCATTTTTATTGTGCATTTAGTGCTAATGAATTGGCATACATAATGGACATGGTTATCTTTTTCTTAATCATTATCCTAATCATCTCTGATCCTTTGATTAGTATTTACATTAATCTTCACATAACTTCTCTTCAGTTAAATAGTAAGCTTAAAATTAAAAACCTTCTCCATCTCTTCAGTCTTATCATTAATGCATGAATGCATAACTTTTATTACTTGTCATTCTTATTCATGTTAATTCCTCTAGCATAAACCTATAGGAATTCTATCATAATCATAGAAATGTTTTGTTTTCATGTGTCATGTCGTAAACGTATCTTTTCACTTTCATGAATGCCATGAATGTACATGTATAGAAAAACTGGAAATCAATCGATCATGTAATAATTTCTTCACTTGTTTAGGCTTAACACATTATAAATATGTAACCTCTATCGATTCCTACTTATTTCATGTTGTGTAAATCAAACATCTTAGGTTGTATGAATTCTAAGCAATAAAAACAATGATAAACATAAACAAAAATTTAAGCATGATGATTAATAGACAATATTTGAATAGAAATTCATTGTTTACATTATAGACAAATTCTGAAATTTCTAACAAATTCTGGATTCTAAACAGATTCTGGATTCCAAACAGATTCTAGATTCTAAACAGATTCTGAATTCCAAATAGATTCTGGATTCTGCACGGATTCTGGATTTTGCACAGAATTTCGTGATCAATCACGAGACCCTGTGTACTATCGAAAACTCGCGATTAAGCATAAAAATTTATGAATCTAATATGAAGAATATTCATTAAATGAATTAAACCCTAATTTCTATTTTATTTTGTGTTATCTACGTTTCCGATTAATCTCAACATGATTTCTCCATACCTCTAGTCTTCGCGTAAAATTGACGTAATTCCTCTCCCTTAGATTCAATTCAAAGCTCTAATCCGAAATCCGGTCGCGTCGTAAGCTCCTCTTACGTTCTTCTAAGCCTTCAAACCGAAAACTCTAGGGTTCCTCTTCTAATTCTCCTCCTTCTCTAGAATTTTCTCTTTCTCTATGAGGTTACTAGGTTATAAGAGTTATATAAAAATTCTGTAAATAAGTCTCTATATTTATATTACTTGATGGTTTCCTATTTAAGATCTAATGCTTTTTAGAATGCTTTAAGGTTTCCTATTTAATATCTAACTCTATTTAGAATACTTTAAAGTTTCCTATTTAAGAGCTAATTCTATTTAGAATACTTTAAAGTTTCTTATTTAAGGTCTTAACTCTATTTAGAATTTCCTACATAGGTCTTAAGTGATTCTCTGGGCCCTTTAATTACTTAATGGGTCTTTAATTAGTTATTGGGTCTTTAATTAATTTACTAACATATTTTAAAAGGCTATTAAACATTACTAAACGCACCCCAATTATTACTATCACATATTTAAAGTCTTTTAGGGTATATTAATTAGATTAATTAATTATGCGTCATTATAAAATAAAGTAAGAATTACATTCATACGTCAAATCAATCAAACTAACCATAATTACAAATCTAGCAATTATTAAGGACTAAATAGAAAATTTCAGTCGTTACAAATTCTTGTAGCCAAAAATTCAAAACATAAACGATGCTCGTGCCCAAATTCCAGAAACCACAAAAATTTGTGGCTAAACGGTCGCAACTGAGTGAAAAGGTTATTTAAAGGCCAGCGGCCAAGCCTGACAGCTACTTTTTCTCATGACCTCGACAGTTAATCAACTTCTTCATGAACATGGAAGTTATGACCGATATATAGTATAAAATTTACATTAATGATAGATTTGAGGAGATTCTATCACTGATTCAAGGCAGAACGCACACCAAGCCTATTCGACATACAAGACATCAGAGTAAAAAAAGGCAACAACAATTCCAAATACTTTGAAGACAAGAAATTAATACCTAAAAGTTATTAATTTTAAAGAATTAAAAAGGCTGCCTTTCCTATATTCTTTCTAATTCTCACCCGTTTTTTAAGGATCGAGTTAAGATGTTGAAACTAGGAAATATGAGTTGATATAGAAAATAATGATGTTCTCACCTGTCTCTCAAGCCAGAGTTGCGACATTGCTTGAACTTTGAATAATGACTCTGGATCAAATTCAAGTGTCATTCAAGTTCGTTCAAAACACATAAAGCAGCAACAATAAAGCAAGAATCTGAGTGATGTCGCGTGAAGATTTTAATGAGGATTACATCCTTTGTTAAACATATAAAGAAATAGAGTTCTCTTAATATCCTCGCATAACGACTTGTCGTGAAGGGTTCAATCTGTACACCAAAAGCATGATCAAGAACATAATCATTCATGGATATAGCAATTGTTGCGAAAGCGCCGAAATCAATTTGGATTTTAATTCCTACTTATATGATTTATGAAGAAAGTCTGGAATGGAGATCAATTGAAGACGACTTAGAAAAGAAGAGACTCTTATTCTCTTCAATATTTATCCTCAATAAGTTCTGTGTTGTACTTTTAGTCAGATGTTTGCTGTAAAGATGTAATTAACACAGGGAAAGTGTAAAGAGACTCTTGTATGACGAGGAGAAAATTGTTATAATTCATTTGTGTTCGGATATCTTTTCCTATACAAATTTGTTGTAAAATGACCATGATAGTTCTTTGTTTTCTTTACCAATTGGGAAAAAATCCATAAGCGAAGCCAATATTCTGGGAAGTAGGACTCGCAAAGCCATCCCCATATGGATGGGATAAGGTTGTGATGATGTTGATGAACGGCTTTCTATGTTTGATTTGGTGGTTCCAGTTATTTCACGACGATTGATGGTGCCCATTTGTGCAAAAGTATCGAAGATTTAATGAATGTAGAAAGAAAAGATTAGATTAGTTAATGTCGGTGGCGTCGGCAATGCAGATGAAGATGAATGAGTTAAGTTATGAGAGAAAATGCTTTGTCAAATATTACATGGGCATACATATTGGGTGGGTTAAATGACGTAGAGTTTGAGATTGACATGAAATTTTAGATAAGTTCAGGGCTAATATTGGTAGCTAAAATCGTACCAAATGAAAGCTAGAGGAAAGGAAGTAGGAGAAAGATTGCCCTTTTAAGTATAAGGTGTGTGGTGGGTGTGTGCACACGCGCACACGTATATATATAATAATAATAATTATAATAATAATAATTATTATTATTATTATTTCATTGTTAAGAGTTATTTTGGTAATTAGAAATACCTACTTGCATAATTGCATCTTAAAATGACTATCCTTATGTGCCAACTATGGTCCAAAACTGTCGTTTAAAATTTTTTTTCTTTAACCATTCATGGACATTAATGCTAAACTTTTTGTAATGTTATATTAATTATAAGGAATATTTAATATTCAAATTTTAACATAAATCTTTTTTATAATGACTCAAATTTTTTTGATAAATTTTTAAATTCTTTTTTGGTATTTTTTATGTTTTTCAAAAATTTAATTAATATTTTAAATATCAATGCCATATTTTCTAAAATAAATAATAATAATAATAATAATAAAAAGAGTGTAAATTAGGAGATCCACTTAGTAGATCAAAATTAGGGTTATTTTTTTATGTTTTTTCAAAAATTTAATTAATATTTCAAATATGACTTTCACATTTTCCAAAATAAATAATAACAATAATAATGAAAAGAAAAAAAAAAGTGTAAATTAATAGATCTAGGTTAGTAGATCCACTTGCATGGTCTTCCATGAAAAAAATTGAGGGTTTTCTCACAATTAGGGTCAAATTTAGGGGTTTGATCACAAAACTCTGAAATTTATGGCTAAAATTAATAGATTTACCGTGAAAATGGGTAGATCAAAATTATTTTCAAACTTATTTACTTAGGAGTTACTTAAATCTAACCTTAAATTTAACCAAACATCCATCAAAATAGTGCAAATTAACCCCAAAATATAACAACTCTCACCTCCAACCGTGAATCCTGTGAGAAGGCGGCGATCCCCACTATTTTTGGGTGGTGGAAGCCTCCAAAAATAGGCCCCTAAGTCAAAGAATGCAAAGAGAGTGTTTTTGGAGAAGGGGAGAGAAAGAAGAAGAGAAAATTGTGGAGTAAAGGGAGAAAGCTCAAGTGTTTTAGTGGGTGGGAGGCCTACTCCAGTTTTTGAAATTATCGGACGATACAGGCGATAAATTGCTTCTATCATCTGATAATTTGGACGATATTTCAGGCCCCGGTAAATATTTTATTTATTGTACCGGAGTCCACCGAAACCGCTACGTATTGGACGATACGTACTGGTTTTGGGTGATACTTTGATCTCTCTCTCTCTCTCTCTCTCTCTCTCTCTCTCTATATATATATATATATATATATATATATATATATATATATATGAGGCCCGAGAATATGGGTTCAATCCCACCACGGGGCGCTGGGTTAGAATCGGTTGTGGTCCATTTGGCATCCATTCGAGGGATCGGGTTCTTCGACAACTTGCCTAAAGAAGATCAGCAAATACCCAAAAAATTTGGAGATGATTTGATGCATATTAACCGTCCAAAATGTTGTCAAAGAGGGAAAAATTCAATGCTCAAACTTTGGCCACAATTTTGACCACCAAAATTTATTTTTTTTGAATATTTTTTTATAGATCACATGTCACGTGACCGACGAACCCATAACGGGTGTTGTTTTGAAATCACGTGGCATGTGATCTAGGGTTCTAACCCACCATCCTTATTATGATTTCGAACCCATTGTCCCATTAGCCTATCAATGTTGTCAAATCGCTTAAGCCATGCTAAGCATTTGACTGCATTTCGCTTAAGCTATGGCTTAATGATATATATATATATATATATATATATATATATATATATATATTATAATAATAATAATTTTTATATAAACTAAAAAGAAATTATATAATAAGAAGTATCTAAGTCTAACAACTAAAGTAACAGTAACAGAAATGACTCAATGACAAAAGAGAGAAAAAACATGCATTCTTATACTTTTTTTAAAAATGCCATACATGCTAATGTAGGAGATTGAGGCTGCGTATGGCATAGCTCTCTGCTAGCCCCTGCCATAACTGAGTTCACCTTATTTAACAGGTTCCCATCCTCTTTGCTAACATCTTGCTACCTGCTTTAATAGGCCCCTTTCATTGATAACTCCTTGTATAGCAATATTTTAATACAAGATTTACCTGTTCACCATTTCTACCCTCCTCTCTACTCACTCCTTGCCAAAGCAGATTTTATTTGCTCTGGTAGGGAGTTAGTAGAGAGCAGGGAGTTGCTGCTAGAGCAAGTAAATCCTCCTTTGTAGGAAGTTAGAAAAGAGAATGGGAACCAACTAAAGCTGGTGAACTCTGCTATGATAGGGGCAAGCAAAGAGCTATGCCATACGCAGCCTGAGAGTCTAGAATGGTGATTAGAGAGGAAGAATGAGTGACAATAGTTTTGTGTAGAGTATAGGACCCAACACACCCTTTTATAGAGGAAATGGGCAAAAAAGAAAAAGAAATTAATTAAGTGGTCCAATGGTCATATTTATGACCATTGGAGCATTGTGCCTTCGCATACCAAGTTTGCGATCGCATAAGCCATAAAACATGGCTTAAGCGATCGTATAAATCAGTATGCAATCTCTTAGTCTCCTGCATCGCATAAGCCAAGATGGCTTATGCGATTTGGCTGCTCAGGATCGCTTAAGCGATAACTTAATTGCTTAAGTGATCGCTTATGACAATACTGCTATATATATATATATATATATATATATATATATATATATATATATATTGGAGAATGATAATATACAATCAAGTGTAGCGTGGAAACACTACATTCAATTTCTAGATCATGTGGCATGCTACTGTGAGTTGCACCACATTAAGGGTTCACCACGTCCCCTTATTTTTTTTTTAAATTTTGCCCCTTCATTTGATCGACCAATGATATAAGTTTTCCACCCAAAACTTCCCCCTTTGGTAAGTTATTGCCTTTGGCCAAAAAATCAACAAAATCAACCGTTGAAAATCACCCTTTTTTTATTCTTTATTTTGGATAGTCATTGATCAACCTTGGGCATGGACCTGTGGCACCCGATCCTTGGGTTGGTTCCACGTGGCACCCAACTGGCTCGAGTGTAACGAATCGGGCCATACTCTATTGTATAGTCTCGTGCCTCGTTATATCCCAACCTTTCGGGTTGGATAGCAATGTCCGGGAAAATTGAGCATGAATTGTTCTTTCAAAATGACAACTTGAAATGGAATCTGGATGTTTTGGTAAAAACAACCCTTTGGTATTCTTGTACTTGGTGAATGTGAAGAAGAGTATTCTTTGAGCCATTTGTGACGTCCCCAAATTTACGCACCGGATCAATGCTCTCACTTAGAGACATCACACTACATCACATATCCATGATCATAAATAAATCAATTAATCCATAAAGATCCGCATATAAACGTAACGGAAAAATAACTATGGAAGGCGCACGCATAAATTTTATTTTCTCATCGTCATGAGAGCAATACTAAAATATGAGATAACAACCTATTATACCAAATTCTATGCCTACTCTTTAAATTAAGTAAAAACTGAAATCAATCATAATCCATCATTAACATGAACTTGTTCATAAAATAAATGTGAAATAAATGTCTTAGAATCCTTTTAATGCATAAAGAAAAACCTATTCAACTAAGCTCCAAATCCTTCTTCGCTCAAATCTGGATTTCCATCAGTCATTGACGCATCTACTTCATCCACTCCATGTATAGCTTTCTTCCTGGAATCCCAAACAATTTGTTAGTTTACCAAGTAGACCGGTATGGACCAGACACGATGAGGCTAATAGAAAAGATTCATAACTCAAATCAACTCATAAAATCAAACAATAACAGAGATATAACATGACATAATAATGAGTAAAGCAATAGAATGAAACTGAAACATAACATTATAGCTTGGGTCTCTACCCTAATTTCATGTGTGGTCATTTTTAATTGTGCATTTAATTCTCATGAATCGACATACATAATGGGCATGGTTATTTCTTTTTTAATCATTATCCTAATCTTCTCTGATCCTTCGATTAGTATCTACGTTAACCTTCAAATAACTTCTTTTCAGTTAAGTAGTAAGCTTAAAATTAAAGACCTTCTCCATCTCTTCAGTCTTATCATTAATGCATGGATACATAACTTTTATTAATTGTCATTCTTATTCATATTAATTCCTCTAGTATAAGCTCATAGGAATTCTATAGTAATCATAGAAATATTTTATTTTTATGTGTCATGTCGTAAATATATCTTTTCACTTTTATGAATGCCATGAATGTACATGCATAGAAAAACTGGACAGCAATCGATCATGCAATATCCCTCTCACTTGTTTAAGCTTTGCACATCATAAATATTTAATCTCTATCGATTTCTACTTGTTTCATGTCGTGTAAATCAAATATCCTACGTTGCATGGATTCAAAGCAATAAAACAATGATGAACATAAATAAATATTTAAGCATGATGATTAAACATAGACAATATTTGAATAGAAATTCATTGCTTGCATCCTAGACAAATTCTGAAATTCCTAACAAATTCTGAATTCTGGACAGATTCTGGATTCCAAACAGATTTTAGATTCTAAACAGATTCTGGATTCTAGACAGATTCTGGATTCTGCACAGAATTCTGTAATCAATCACGAAATCCCGTGTACCATCGAAAGTCCGCGATTAGGCATAAAAATTTAACAATCTAACATGAAGAATATTCATTAAATGAAATAAACCTTAATTCCTATTTTATTTTTGTGTTATCTACGTTTCCGATTAATCTCAACATGATTTTTCCATTCCTCTAGTCTTCGTATAAAATTTACGTAACTCCTCTCCCTTGATCCAATCCGAAGCTCTAATCTGAAATTTGATCGCGTTATAAGCTCCTCTTGCGTTCTTCTAAGCCTTCAAACCAAAAACTCTAGGGTTCCTCTTATAATTCTCCTTCGTCTCTAGAATTTTCTCGAATTTTCTATGAGGTTATTTGGTTATAAAAGTTATGTAAAATTTCTGTAAATTAATCTCTATATTTATAATATTTTATGGTTTCCTATTTAAGATCTAATTTTATTTAGAATGCTTTAAGGTTTCCTATTTAATATCTAACTCTATTTAGAATACTTTAAAGTTTCCTATTTAAGATCTAACTTGATTTAGAATTGCTTACATGGGTCTTAAGTGATTCAATAGTTCTTTAATTACTTAATGGGTCTTTAATTACTTAATGTGTCTTTATTTATTTAATGAATCTTTAATTACTTAATGGGTCTTTAATTATTTTACTAACATATTTTAAAAGTCCATTAAACATTACTAAACGCACCCTAATTATTACTAACACATTTAAAGGCTTTTGGGGTATATTAATTAGATTAATTAATTATCATGAGTCATTATTAAATAAAGTAACCATTATATTCATGCGCAACACCTAATCACATGCATCAAATCAAGCAAACTAATCAAAATTACAAATCTAGCAAATAATTAAGGACTAAATAACGAAAAATCTTAGTCATTACGGTATTTTGCAAAATGGCAGCTCATAGAATGTCATTACCATTTAAGTTTGTTTAGTTGTCTTTTTAAAATCCATATGGAAATTTCATCTCTCTCTCTCTCTCTCTCTCTCTCTCTCTCTCTCTCTCTCTATTCTTTGTTTATTAATTTTTTTTTGGAAATTATTGACCTCACCTTCAAGATTGTAACTTTAGCTTTCCCTAAAACTGAATTTCCATCGAGGCTAAGATATCAACATGCAGACAGAGTCACTTAGATCAAATCCTTGGCCAGGCGAAGTAAAGAATATCCAACATCTACCCAAGAAAGAACTCAAAAACCTTAATCTCACTTGTGAATAATCTTCATTCAAGTTGTTTAAATGTTAATCGTATCAATGAAACAAGGAATTTACAAAAATTGTAAGGCTGAAATGATTGCTTGTGTGGTTCTTTGACTAACTTTCCATACTAGAACCTAATGGCTTGAATCATCAATATCCGCTTCCATACAATTTTATTTGTTTTCTTTCCTTTTTTTTGGGTTTTTAACATGTTACTATGAATATTTGAAGGATTTTATGTTCAAATCAGACTTATGTATTTTGCAAACATTCCTGTTAAACTTATTCATAAATTAATATTTTTTTTTCCGTTGATACTCATTCTTAGTTTGTTTCCTTTTTCCCAAGATCATTGTTATATTATTTTTTTATTTGTATCAACACAAAGCATTATTTGTATTAATTTTCTTTTAACAACATGAAGTGTCGATATGGATCAGATGAATGGAAAAACTTTCTTGCTCGGATAGGCAGAGATGAGAATTCAGCAGATTTTGAACTTTTTGATAATAAAACCGATATCCTGGAGCTTCGCTTTTGGGCTTCCTACCGTGGACAGACATTAGCTAGAACAGGTAAACCTTATTTCTTGACCACATTGTTTCCTTACCCAACTCTTGAATTTTTCCCCTTCTTTTTTAGAATGTGAATATGATGTTTCTTCCATTTATGTTTACTTGCTTGCCTGATCAAATATATGAGTCCGAATGTTTCTTCGTCTGTATTCATTCTTCTCTCTTTTTATATCCATATACAATGTCATTTTTTATTGCTTGAATGATTAATTGAACCTCTTTGAAATGGGCCTTAATTGCTTACAAGGAAAATGTTTTTACTAGTGATATTTTTACCCGTAAAACTATATTAATGTTGATTGAGATTCAGTATCTTTCTCCAACTTTTTCTCCACGCTTTCTTCTTTCCTGTGTAGATTGTATAATTAAAAGTCAAGTATCCACTATGAGAATGAGACGGAATGCAGAAAGCAGAATTTTACCATGCCATATTTCATGTAGAAACTCTCCCTAAACAGTTAATGTGTACCCATGTTGTAGATTCTTTGGAATGGTAGACTACACTTCTTGTCTTTGCTTCTGCGCTTGGATAGAGTTAATATTTTCATTATTTAGTTATTGATGGCATTATTACCTCCATGTTGCATTTGCATATCGTAGTATAGATCCTCATATATTGTTTGTAACTCAACTTTGGAAATTAATTCATTTTCGAATTGGTCTATGTCAACAACTTACCAGATATTAAGCAAATAATCAATTACATGTATTGATAGACTTTGCATTCACTTGGAGTTGTATTATGTGTGTCTGTGAGGTTAGGGTTAGGATTAATGTATGGGATAAGGTTTAGCGTTAGAGAAGATAAGATAAGAAGAAGATAAATAATTAGAGACATAATAATTTGGTCTAGTGAGTATAATGGTCTCAATGGCCTTTATATTAAACTCATTGTTACATTCACACCCAAAAGTAAGAACCACACACCAAAACTTAAAGGCTACAATATTAAACACCAACAGTCCCCCTCAAGCTGGAGCATGGATATCATGCTCACCCAGCATGACCATTATATCCTGAAGAATTGTAGGACCCAATGGCTTGGTTATGACCTCAACCAGTTGTTGGGAAGAATCAATATCAACAAGATCAAAGGAGCCATCCCTTACTTTTTCTTGAACAAAATGGATATCCACCTCGATATGTTTAGTGCGTTCATGAAGAACAAAATCAGACGCATGTTTTCAGCAGCTTCCTTGTCGTGGAGGGGCATATAACGAGAAATCGGAAACCCAATCTCCATCAGGAGAGATCACAACCAGAACCATCTCACAGGCACCATGAGCAATAACACGATACTCAGCCTCTGTACAAATGAGAAACAATAGTTTTCTTCTTGCTTTTCCAGGCAATTGGATTACCACCAAGAAAAGCACAGTACCCAGAGGTGGATCATCTATCAGTGACAGCACCGCCCAAACAACATCAGCGTACCCGGATATGTGAAGATGACCATGAAAACAATAAAGAATGCCACGTCCTGGTTTGGATTTGAGATATTTCAAAATCCAATGAAAACACGTGGAGCATGCATGAACTAACTTACCAGACTAACACCAAAGGTAAGATCAGGGTGAGTCAGAGTGAGATAGATCAGTCGGCCAATAAGTCTCTGATACTCATACGGATCAGAGGGAAGTTCCCCCTTCTTCTGGAGGGAGAGCTTAGGAGCCATAGGAGGTGTAGCAGGCTTGCAACCTAACAGACCAGTGTCCTTGAAAAAATCGAAAGCATATTTTCGCTAAGATAAAAATACGCCTTTGAACAATCGAGCCACTTCCAAGCGAAGAAAGTATTTCAAAGTCCCCATATCACTGACTTCAAAGTGTTTACCAAGCTCACTTTAACATAGGAGATAAACCCTCAATCCTCTCCAGTGAGAATCTTGTCGTCGATATAGACCAAAAGGATGGTGCAACCCATGGGGCTAAGATGTATAAAATCAGTGTGCTCAGTCTGACATCGCTGAAATCCCATTTCCAAAAGAACATTATTGAACTGATGAAACGACGCACGAGGAGAGTGTTTCAGGCCATATATTGCTTTGCGAAGGTGGCATACATTAGAGGAATTAGATGACTCCCCATGAAGTAGAAACCCAGGAGGGGGTTTCATGTACACTTCCTCATGAAGATCTCCATTCAAGAACACATTCTTGACATCATACTGAAAGAGTGGCCACCCCTAGTTGGCAACAATTGAGAGGACTCTAACAGATGTGAGTTTAGCAACATGAGGAAATGTAGCCTCGTAATCTATCCCATACGTATGGGTAAATCCTTGTGCCACGAAACGAGCCTTATATCGAGAATAATACCATTAGGATGATGTTTAACAACAAACACCTACCTATATCCAACAACAATCTTTCTTGGAGGTAGAGGAACCATATCCTAAGTATGATTCCTCTTAAGGGCAGCCATCTCTTCAAGCATACCTACTTTCCACTGAGGTTGAGCAAGGGCAGCATGCACAAAATTAGGAATGGTAATAGTATCAACCTGATAAAGGAAAGCTTTGTAAGCAGAGGAAAGGGGTTGAGAGGGACACATATTTAGCAATTGGGTAAGGGTTAGAGACACATGAGCGGGCCCCTTTCCTTAAACCAATAGGAATATTCAAAGCATCATCAGTAGACAAAGGAGCAACCTCTACAGTAGAATCAGAAGGAATACTTATAGGAGGAACTGAAGAGGAAGCAGATGGTTATCACATAGTGAGGGCCCTTGCTTCTTCTGATGTTGATAAGTGAAAAAGTTCTTGTTGTGTTGTTCTGATGAAGAAGAGGGAGTAACAATAGGCATAGGAGAAACACGTAGCACGGGTACCAAGTGCCAAGGTATCATTGGTGTTTGGGACGTCAATTTCTAAAGATTCCAATACGAAGGCACAAGCTTAAGAAAAATAAAATAAAATAAAACAAAATGTATATAGAAAAAAATTGAAGGGAAATCTTAGAGAGCCAATTGAGATATATAATAAAACGGTACACAATGTATGTCATGAACATAACTAAGTATATTATATTATACAAATCGTTTTCTAGGACCCAAGCATTTTATTTTACAAGGACTACGGTATACATGATGTAGCTTGAGGGGAGAGTTAGTGTTATTAATTACATGCGATGTTAGAGTTGGTGTGTGTTACTCAATATTGGGTGGGTGTGGATGTAATAACTGATTTAATTTAAAGGCTAGTGAGATCTAATTATTCGCATTAAGTTATTTACACAACTCTCTCTCTCTCTCTCTCTCACTCACCCTAAACCTCCATTCCTAACCCTAGCCTTTACTTCTCCTAATCTTATCAAACCCTAAATCCCTAAACCTATTTCTATTTCATTAACTCCTATAGCGAGATTATACACACATCATAGTATTTGAATGCTTGCATTGTCATGTTGGTCACCCCGTGATGCTCTGTAATAGCTTCATCAATTTGAGTTCTCTTTGCATTTCTTGAACTTCTACCTCTAGCTTGTGATTTAGTCGCAACTCCGTATGTCTGATGTCGAAGTCTTCTACCTTTACAGTTGATGCATAGAGCCTTTTGGCTCATTTTATGATGAGGATATTCAGTCAAACGTAGTTGGATTATGTTTTATATGGCTTGTGAAAAATTATCTTGTTATGCAATTGTTCATGGGCATGTTTCAATGCATTTCAATTTTTAGCTTTATTGCATGTTTTCAGATAGTTTTTCTCATTTTTTGAAAAATGTTATCATTCTTGCAATTCAATGATTTAACAATTTGATTCAATGCACAAATTCAAAAATGATGTGTACATATAAATATATGCATTTATGTGTATATTTGTGTACATAAAAATGTGTAGACATGTAAGTAAGTAGGTGGTTTATTAAATATGTTATTTGTAGGATTATATGAATCCTTGTGTAGATGGTGCTGATGTCTGTATACCTGATGGTTCTTAGCTGTTATCTTTGTTTGATATAATGCAGTTCGTGGGATGATGTACTATAGAAAGGCCCTTGTACTTCAAAGCTATCTTGAAAGCATTACTTCTGGAGGTTTGCATATTCTTTTGTAAATCTTTATTATATTTGTTTTCTAGTATATGTTTAAAGTGCCAACACCATATCTTGGTAAAAACAGATTCGGAGGGTTCACTTTCTAATAGTGATGTAGCCAACACCCAAGGCTTTGAGTTGTCTCCTGAAGCTCGAGCCCAGGCTGATCTTAAATTTACTTACGTTGTAACTTGCCAAATTTATGGGAAACAGAAGGAAGAACAAAAACCAGAGGCTGCAGATATTGCGATGCTTATGCAACGGTGTGTATAAAATATAATTTCATTATAGGACCTTTGCCTCTCATTGACTCGTTGCATTGTGCACCCATATTGAGTTGCTTCTTAATTCCAGCATTGCACTTATTAGCAGGTGTTCTTTCTTTAACTAGTTGAACATATATTTTGCTATTAGGAATGAAGGTCTTAGAGTTGCTTTTATTGATGACGTGGAGACTCTAAAGGATGGTGCAGTTCACAGAGAGTTCTACTCAAAACTGGTGAAGGCAGACATCCATGGAAAAGATAAGGTTAATATTCCTTTTTGAACTGGACATCTTTGTGCTATATATTTTTTTGGTGTTCTATTTGCTGGATTTTTTTGGGCTGTGGTTACTAGCATACCACTTTATGTTACAGTCACCTCACTTAAACAAAGGAAACATCTATTGACTGCTTTAAAGCTGACAATGGAGGTCATTTTTCACCCCAATCTTCCACACAATAGATGTTGAGATCTCGGGAATACTATCAGACGGTCAGATGTTGATTCCACGAGACACAATCCCAAAAAGTGAAGTGAATCATGATTGATGGTACACTTATCACATTCACTTTTTGGGATGTGTGCCACGTGGAATCAACATCTGACCATCTGATAGTAGGCCTATGAGCTCAAGATCTGTTATGTGGAAGATTGGGATGAAAAACGGTCTCCACCATCTGATTTAAAACAGAAAATATTTTTTCCTTTTGTTTAAGTGACGTGGTTATAACATAAAGTGCTGTGGTAGTAACAACTGCCTTCTTTTTCTAACAGACTGTGCTGCACACCTGATTTCTCCTTCACTTAAAATTAACTTTGCGGTAGATTTATTTTGTGTTTTTTACATGAATAGATACCCAAATAAATTTGCTTTCTTTGGATCCTGTATGGAAGTATGGGGGAGTCGTTTGTTACATCAGTGAGTTCCCCCTTCCTGAGAAACTGAAGTCAGGAAATTACGGAACGAGTAGTCAGGGCAGGCATACCATGTTTGTCTTTTCTAAGAGGTTGTGTATATCAAGGCCATGCTCGGGTATTTCCCCAGTTATCCCAGAAAAGCTCAGATTCTTGACAACTCTGTTTCCCGTAGATTCTTGGCTTTCCCCAGGTGTGTTCTTTTAGGCCTCAAAAAAGCTCTGGTTCCTAACATTTCACAGAAACAAAGGATTTCCCGTGTTCTTTTAATTATTCCAGAAAAGCACAGAATTGATCTACTTTAGGGACATCGTATAATCGTAGGAATGACAGTAGAGCATCCAATACCATGCGGTAAATATTCGAAGGTCATTTTTGGTTGATGCACAATCCATGAGAAGTTAAACACTTCCATTGGTGCAATTGTGCAAAAAAAATTCCTACAGCTATACTACCTGATCGCCTATCATACTAACACTATCATAGTCGCTTGTACGATGATCTATCACTTTGACGGTATGAATTTCTAAGATCGTAAGTCAATAACTGGTGCAAGATCTTTTAAATATCATTTCGGTCCAATATCGGAATGGGCAACATTGTACCGGGTTGGATTGAATCGATACATATACGATGTGGCCGATATTTAAGGCTTATAAGGTGAGGTTTGCCCAAATTATATATAACCTAAGGCCCCACAACCGATGTGCGACTATTCTAACAAGTATGCTCCCTTCCACCCCAAGTTGACCATCAGAGTATCGGATCGCTTGTGTGCCTTACTTAGGTTAAGAATTAGATAGGTGGGTCGGGTAATGAACAAACCCGACCCATTTATAGATCCAATGTCCTTAAAAAGCTTGGGAACGATTACAACACCCATTTTCCACAAGATTTTGTGAACCTCATACTTGCAGGAATCACGGGGAAGCCACGAGCAAAGAGTTGCCTACTCCGATTTTAAAACGGAGGACGACAATGCATAAAGCCAAAACTCAGCTAGAAGTCCATGCTTTGGTGACAAAGCATCTAGAAAGTTTCCTAGAAGCCATTGGATGAAAAATTGCTGGTGAAGATTCATTCAGAGCTTGGAAAAGTAAAGAAGTTTCTACACTCTTCTGATATAAAGTCGTTGGAAGGCACGAGAGGAGCATCTCTCCCATTGAAACAAATAAGAAAGGCAAGAGGAGCATCTCTTGCATTGAAGCAAATAAGAAAAAGGTTGATTTTAGGGTTTGGCATTCGAGCATTTAATCGATCGGTGGAGAAGAAATAGAAGATGTTTGGTCGAGGAGGTCCAAAGAAGAGCGACAACACGAGGTATTATGAGATCCTCGGGGTGTCCAAGACGGCTTCGCAAGATGATCTCATGAAGGCTTACAGAAAAGCTGCCATTAAGAATCATCCTGATAAAGGAGTTGACCTTGAGAAGGTTTTCTTTTTTTCTTTTTTATATAGAGGACGTTTCAGAACCTGATTTGAGTGTCTTGGATGATGATAAAGTTTGGGTCTGGTGATATAATAACATATAATTTATCAATTATTTTTGCAATTTTTTGATTTGATGATCCATTGGTGAATTCTCTAGGATCCATGAATCTGTGATGCATATCTTGAAATTTTCGTATTTTTCTTAAATTTACTTTTTTTTTTAATTTAATTTTATTTTATTTAATCGTAGTTTTTTTTTTTATATTTGACTCCGTTATAAATTTTGTACTTATAATGGTCGTTGGAGCACAAATTCTTGGGTTATATATGATGTAGTAATTCAGCCTAGCCTACCAGATATAGCCGTTGGAGGGGTTGTAAAGCACCGGTTGAAGGTAGCCCTTGCAGAGTACTGATTTGGTAGCTATCTCAGACGGGAGTATACTCATCTCTCCTCAATTTCTGACATTTTCTGAAAAATTTGCTAAGAAATTCAAAGCTGGGTGAAACTCGGAAAGCAACCGTTTTCTGATGGGGCCCACGCCAGTTACCGAATGCAGGAAACACCAAGAACGCAGAGTCGGAATCAGACCTCTGTTTTTGTATGCGAACAACGCCCAAGTATTTAAGTGCCTTAAAACATATTATTTAGGAATAAATATTGCCTATTAGCTAAGGGAAAACTCTGTCTTGGTATGTTGACTGCGTCCCCAATGGCTGTAAATGATTAATATGGAGATCTCTTTTTTATAAGTCCAAGATAAATAGAACTTCCAAGGGAGAAATATATTGTGATGGATAATCAATTTATAGTTTTTATTGTTTTATGTCAGATGCAAAAATTTAATTAAATATTCGCTTAATGTATTTGAACCATATGGCTTGCATTTGGCTATGCAGTGTCATTTTGCTTACATCAAAATATGATAAAACATTGGGTACGTTGCTATGTTGTAATGAGAAGCAGGCTCTTCTTTATGATTATTTTACCAGCCATATGTTTTGTTGCTCAAAAGTACTTGTTTTTACTAACTATACTACTGTGATTACCTAATATATCTATAATTTACTTTACTGGATAAATTCCCTCTTTGCATTGTCATTATTTTAAAAAGTTGGTCTTATTAATTTACTTTTATTATGCAGGAAATTTACGCCATAAAATTGCCTGGAAACCCTAAACTTGGTGAAGGAAAACCTGAGAACCAAAATCATGCAATTATATTCACTCGTGGAAACGCCGTTCAGACCATTGATATGAATCAGGTAAATTATTTTTTTTGAATGAAATTGTCAAATCTTTCACAAATCCGTAGATAATGGTGTAATGCTAGTCTCTGTACCTGTGTACCATATGACGTGTGTAAGTGAGTCTCTTTTTTCTAATAATGTATTAGTATAGTAGTAGTAGTAGTCATTAACCTAGAAAATGTGATCACTTCACTTGACCCCAAATGAAATTCCATTCGCAAAATATGAGAATCGTATTTGCATGGGATCTCGTTGTATCTATCTCCCGTCTATCTTATAACTGGTCTGAGAATCATAAAATTTAGGGGTAGTTATCACGTTCAGATCTCACTTGTGTGTGATCTGACAAAGGGCGGCCTTTTCCCTGGAAATTTGAAGTGTGATGAGATTTATTTAAGACTGTTATCTTTGGAACTACTAATAGTTAGAATTTTTCAATTAGGTTAACTGTTGTTTAATTAATTAGTCTAGGATAGAATTAAGAACTTATTGGGATGGATTGGGGTCCTTTCCCCAGAAATTTAGAGTATGGCAAGATTTATTTAAAACTCTTGTTTATGGAACCATTAATTTTTTTGGGTTTGTCAATTAGATTAAGCGTTGTTTATTTAATCCTTCTAAAATTCACTCAACAACTACAGTATGGAACTTATTTAGTTTACTTTAGGATTGTTATTTACATGAAAAGGGGGTCGATAAAGAGTTCATGGCTGATAATTTTTCTATTACAGAATTTATTTTAAGATGAGTTTTTCTTTTGTCTTTGAGTCACTATTCCTCCCTTGCTTTTTATTTTGTTTTTATTTATTTATTTATTTTTTCCCTATGGCTTTTGTGAGCTGCGGTTTGCCTCACATCAGCTGCCATTATGCCTTTGAATTATGTGATTCATATTAAATTCGGCATTTGTATGCATTTGTAGTGAATCAAATTTGACTTTGAATTAATCACATAATTTATGATGTAGCTGTTATTCTTTACTAATATATATATATGGAGTTCTAATTCAAACAGATATTATATGACTGATCTGATGTGTAACATCTATTTGGAAGTAAGACCTATTTAACCTTTCAGTAATTTTTACTTCCTATTTTTTCCAATCTGGCTTGTTGTGATTTGCATGCTTTCAAGGGATTCCTTGGCTATTTACTCCCACCACATCAGCATTCTCTGCTGTTCTTTTGCTTTGTTGCTAGTTTATATAGATAAGGTTTTACCCCTTTGTTCTCCTAGGATAATTACTTTGAGGAAGCTTTGAAGATGAGAAATCTTCTTGAAGAGTTTTATCAGGATCATGGTCTTCGTCCGGCAACAATTCTAGGTGTTAGAGAACATGTCTTTACTGGAAGGTATATTTTTTTTTTCTTTTTTTTTTTATTGTTTACTGGAAGGACTGGAAGGTATACTACTATGAATACCTACACTTTTCTATGTTTATATAATATAACTTGTCACTCTATTCCAAATGTTTTCTTCGTACCATATTATGCAGTGTCTCCTCTTTGGCGTTATTCATGTCCAACCAAGAAACCAGCTTTGTGACTTTAGGTCAGCGTGTTTTAGCAAAGCCTTTGAAGTAAGTCTATATCTCTGTTATGTATATAATGTTTACCTCTTGGCTATTATCCATGATCAGCCATAATTGAGATATCTTATTCCAACGTATAGGGTGCGCATGCATTATGGTCATCCAGATGTTTTTGATAGAGTTTTCCACATAACAAGGGGTGGTATCAGCAAGGCTTCACGCATCATTAACATTAGTGAAGATATCTATGCCGGTAGGGCCATTTTACCTACTAATATGCATTTTCTGATTATTATTTTTCCCATATATTTAATTACGCTGACTTGCGCCATGAGCAACTCATTAAATTCCTTTTACAATCTGCAATAACAAATATGTGTCAAGGTAGTGATGAGTTTTATTAGCCTAAGAATGTGGCGTAATTGTGGAGCAATCATATGCTCACTAGGTTCCATAATGGCAAAATGATATGTACCATGCTTCCATGCATGGTATCAAAACTGGGCCAATACTGATACATATTGACAATTCATATCGGTTTCGTCGAGAACCAATACCGATTCCACCATGGTTGTCAATGTCATGCTATAGCCTTGCTATGGCCTCGCTATGGCGAATGGCGATGGGAAACGCCATATATAACCAAATAACCATAATGACTAAATAGCGACGCCATAGCGGAATAACATTATAACGTCATTATGCACACTATTTTATTTTTTGGATAATAACGTATAATACTTATAAGTTATGACATTTTTATAGTATATAAGTTACAAAAGTTAACTTACAAGTCACAAAATCCTTGATTCTCTCTCTCTCTCTCTCTCTCTCTCTCTCTCTCTCTCTTTCATCACAATAGCTACCAACACCAGCATCGTAGAAACCTCAGCGTCGGCGACACTACCGTATGTGTACTTAATATTTCATATTTTTTAATATTCTATATTTGTTAATATTTAATATTTATTTATTTATACTTACCATGTTGCAAATTTGTTGATGTTCTATATTTGATTTGTATTTATTGATATTTGTTTACTCCTAGAATATGAAATCTTCAATATTAGAATTAAAGTATGATGCTTTAGTAGTTGAATTTTTTTCTTCCTATATTTTTTCTTATATAAAAAATATATTTAAAAAAAGGTATACTACTAACTGATAGATAAAATAACTTTTTTTTTTTAAATTACAATAATATATAGTCTCGCTATGGCTACGCCATGGCGTAGCGAGCCTCTTCGCCATGACCTCGCCACACCACCTTAACTATACCACCCCAATACAGGTATGGAGGTGGTATCGGTATTAGAATCAGTAAAAGAAGTGCATTTATTTATCTAACTGCAAAATAAATTTGTTCTATGCAAACTCGTATTGATCTGCATTGGAAGGTGTTGTGCAAAAGAAGTGCATGTATTATTATCTGACACTTAATGTACTCTTGATCTGATCTGAGCATTGTCTATGACATGAAGATCCCAACATGTCCGTAACCTATTGGAAGCCCTAATTTCTTGCTTCTTTGGTGCTATACCTGGGTTCTTGCTTTTTGTCTAGAGTTTAATTACTTGTTTCGCTCTGGACTTTCATGCTGCAAATTTATTAAGGCTGGTGTTACTACCACACAACTTTATGTTACGGCCACCTAACCTAAGCAGGGGACAAATCCATTGACTGCTTTAGATCATACGATGGAGATCCGTTTTCAACCCAATTTCACACAATAGATTTTGAGATCATGGGACTACCATAAGACGGTCAGATGTTAGTTCCACATGGCAGACATCTCAAAAAGTGCGTGACCACGGCATACCATCAAACACGGTTCACATTCAGTTTTTGGGATGTGTGTCATGTGCAGTCAACATCTGGCCATCTGATGGTACATCCTTGATCATAAGATTTTGTGTGTTGAAAACTGGAATGAAAAATGATCTCCATCATCTGATTAAAAGCAGTCGAACGGTTTTTCCTCTTTTTAAGTGAGGTGGCAGTAACACCAGCCTTTATTAAACTTCTACTGGATAAAATAAAAATAAAAGAAGATTTGAATTTTTAGTGGCGTAAACTGGTCTTCAGCTGTTTTTAACATATTAACGTGCAGGGTTCAATACAACTCTACGCCAAGGAAATGTCACTCATCATGAATACATTCAGGTAATGTGAATATTTGTTTCTTTACAGCATTTACAGGGTTAAAAATTGCTTATTATGTATTTTTACAGGTTGGCAAAGGAAGAGATGTTGGACTGAATCAGATTGCTCTATTTGAGGGGAAAGTTGCTGGTGGCAATGGTGAACAAGTTCTTAGTAGGGATATTTACAGACTCGGGCAACTCTTTGATTTTTTCCGCATGCTGACTTTCTACCATACCACCGTTGGATTCTACTTTTGTACTATGGTATGATACCATTTTGTTGGATGACAGATCTAGGATGCTACCAATTTCATAGTAAGCACAGATCAGCTTGCCTTGTATGATTCAACAATGAGTCAAAATAGAAGGCTGAAGTTGTCATTTGGGGATCACAACTTAAAAAATGTTGTAATATTATTTATCAGGGTCGTAAAAGTATCAGTTGGATAGAGTTTTATTGGGAAAACAAAAATGGACTTGGAATTATGCCATGTTTTAGTAGAAACAGATTTCGTTTATTTATTAAATGGCATTATTCTTTATGAATTTTTACATGAAATAGTCATAGAATGAAAATAATAATTATTAGGAATTAAGCTTTATAATACTTTTATCATTATTAACTCACTTTCCTGATATTTTTGAATTAGAAAAATAATGGCTACATAAATCTTCAAATCATAAAGTCTCGAGAAACTGGACTAATGTGATGGGAGCTTAGTGATTATTAGTGTATTAAAACTTGCATAATACTAGTCTTTAATATACTATCTAAACTTTCTTTCTGTTATGGAATGTTTAGATTATACTAGTCTTAAATTTACTAAACAGTAACATGTAGAAAAGCTGAATATTTATTGGAAGAAATAGATGAATGTATGCGCGGATTATCGATTACCATAATCACATGATAAGGTCCATGCTAGGCAAACCAATTAGTATGCAATTTCAGCATAGATAGATTAGGAAAAAAGTTCATATTCTTCCACAAGGTTATCAAATTGTGTATCGTTTCTGGAATTATCGCATGGTGTATTGTAAGATGCAATTAAATTATTAGGAATAAACAGGGGAAATAGACAAATATGTATATATATTAGAAAATTTCATATATAACATCTATGATCTCGAACTGTCAAAGACATTCACCCCATCATATGTAACATTGGAAATTAGAATTTAGCTCAAATAAGTTTAACAAAATAAGACGCTGCAATATATAATATACTTGTATTGTATATTTGCATGATATGTGTTTTTCAAGTTTCAACTTCTACCATAAAAAAAAGATTCCCGTAGTTGTAAAATTATATCTTTGTACAATCTTCTTTCTTGTATCATAAGTTTGTATCCGTCAAAATATATATATTAAAAAAGAAAAAAAGGGTCTTCATTCTTCATCTCCATTCCCAAATCTTAACATCATGAATTAAATCATCATAATTTTTTTCTGCTTTCTATTCCTCCTTGTAGACCTAGACTCTAAGTTCTCTTTGTCTTCTCTTCATTCTTTCTTCTTTTTTTTTTCTTGATTTGTTTGATACGGACGGATTAATAAAGGGGGTTGGGGTAAGTGAGTAATATAACTTTTTTTTTAACTACAAAAAGTACAGTTATAATCGAAATTGATGTCTTTGTGTCGTGTATCATATTGGATCGTCTCATATCGTTTATCATAAGATACAGTTAAAAAAGCTACATATCATATCATGCTTCCATTTTGAAAATCATGTTCTTCCATTTTCTGATTTTGAATGAGTGAATTGAAAAATATTTTGCATAAATTATTGTGAATGCATATGTAAGAAGCTACAAATGGGTAAGCCGTTTGTTCTCTGCGAGGCAGCTGGTTGTGGCCGTTTTTGTATTCCAAGTCGACAGGTTCAGTTATGTTATTTTTAGCATCCTTATTTGCAGTCTATGAGTCACTAATGATATTTTTCCTATTTTGATGCAGCTGACGGTGCTTACAGTGTACGTTTTCCTTTATGGGAAATTGTATTTGGTAAGTTGGATTGCTAGTTGTCTGAATACTCTGTTCATGTTACATACATGCAAGTGTGCAACCTAGGAATTATTTATATTGATGCCTACTGCAGGTTTCTCTGAAAGGACAATAGTTTCTATTTATTGATACAAGTCGAGAATGCGTCTTATAAATTGGTGTTCTTCTGTGGAAGTACTGATCAGTAATCATTATGTTTCACTTCTGAAAATTAACTTATATGTGCCATGTGTCATTTTTCATTCTTTTTTTTATGAATAACCATTTCATTGGAAGAAAAAGCAAATAAAAATATTTGTTACTACCATAAATACAATATCCCATCTGAGTCATCTCCTATCCAAAGGATGCTTCGATATTTGCTTCATTCTTGACGCTTTTAGGAGAAAAATTATGTCACTCCATGATATTTAGGGGCACATACAAAATGTGTTGTAAGTGCTACAAAGCCTTTTCAACTTTCTCCTCCCTATCTACTAATCAAACAATGTAGGAACAGATGGTCGACCAACTCCTTGGCACATTTGCACATCCTACCATGCTTCGGAGTTATCGATTCCGCTTGATTTTTTTTTTATTTTTTTTATTTTGTTTATTTTTATAGAGATAAGCGAGGTTGGTCTGCCCCTTCCCATTAAAAAAATAGAAAAAGATTTACAATGTGCTCAATCTTCTCCTAGAAGCTTGTCCAATTCGGGAAGAATACAGTATCTGTCTTGCCACTTGATAACTTTTGAGGCGCCCAGATCGATTATAGCAAGGAACATAGCATATTTATTGTTTTCTATAATATAACACCGCAGTAAGTGTAGGATTTCTTGAATTCTAACATCTTGGTAATGAGAAGGGATAATCTCCCAGGCCTAGATGTGTCTGTAAGCAAGGAGGCAGTCAACTATGGAACATTGTCTTTTTCTGTTCTCTATGCATCAAGCATCTTCGAGTCCAGCTTTAATGGTGGTGAGTTACATGTCTAAAGATTCTTGACTAAGTGAAGGCAAACAAGTGTATTGCAGCAATGAACGGCCCCTCATGGGTTAATCATGCTGAAGCTTGAAGAACCATTACCAATCACCGAACCTGGGTATTGATTTTCAGTATTCCTGGTCGAGGGAGGAGACTGGCGCACTATATGATTTAGTAAGGCTGTAAGGTGGATCTTGCAGATGTGTTGATGGACCACCTCGAGAGCATGGGTCAAAATCTCGTCCGATACCGATACGTATCGGTTTTGGAGGTCACCGGTACGGTATATTCAAGGTACTGTACCAGTGCCTCCCATATAAAATAGCAAAATACCAGACGATACATACCAATGTATCGTCCATAACCGATACGTATCGTCCGGTACATATCGGTTTTGGAGCTGGACAATACATATCGATTTTCCAAATTTTTGATCCATGCTCGAGAGTAGTTCCTCTTCTCTTTCTAACATATCACCCGTGATGTTGATTCCTTCCATCAAATAGTAACATCTTATAGTATGTTGGAGATCCTTTTTTTAAATGAGTGCTTGTACCCTCAAAAATATGGTGATTCCTTTCTTGCCAAATATGGTATATTAGCCGAGAAACCCCCTTCTAACATAGTGGAAATATGATCTCTTGGAGCTCTTAGAGAGACAAAATTGAAAGGCATGGTCGATATTGGATATGTAGATTTCTTGATGTGGGACGACCCTTAAATACGTGAATGCCCATGATATGCTAATTTGCCGAAATTAAACTCATTAGCTGAATAATTAATCACTAATTAAGGTGATACCTTAGGGTTTCATCGATTCCGAACTAAGTGACCATGGTCGATTCAACTCATGGGTCAAAATTTCGGAAAATCGATACATATTGTCCATCTCCAAAACCGATACGTACTGGACGATACATTGGTATGTATCGTCCGGTATTTTATTATTTTATTTGGGAGGCACCGGTACAGTGCCTTGAATATACCGTACCAGTGACATCCAAAATCGATACGTATTGGTATCGGACTAGATTTTAACCCATGATTCAGCAAGGGTCCAAGTCCAACGTGCGAGGTCTGTTAGAAAGGCGGAAGGTGCGATCCTAGAGATAGATCTTTAACAACCTTTAGCTTTAGGCGTTGCTTGTAGATCGATGTGGATTCATGTAGCTCCTCGCTAGGGCTTTTAAGGGAACAATTAATCGACACAATTGGAGCGATCTCGAACCCAACGACGATTGTGGATCGATGGATATCGAAGAGAATCAATCCACAAGGATGGACATTCAGATAGCTCCAGTTTTAGGGTTTTGGGGGTTTTAAACATTCTAATGGATGGAAATAAAAGCAAGAAAATAATTAGCAAAATAGGAAAGAAGTAAAGAGAAGATCAAATATAACATGGGCATCACACCCTTGGACTCACACCAAACCCTCATGGGGAAGAAGACTCACTCTCCATTAAAGGTCCTCGCAAGCTCAAAGTGTTTACACTTTTCTTTAAAATCAACCAATGCCAAATTTGGCTTACATAAGGACATTATATACTAGGTGCAAAAAGAAATTAACCCTAAAATAGCAAAATACTAAATTGTCCCCAAATGGAACATTACATTAAACCCAAAAAAGCAAGAAAAGAATAAAGAAAATGGACAAAAAGAACAACTGTTGTCATTAGGCTCGCTCGAACGGGTTTGTATCTCGCTTGAGCGAGAATCTTAAAGGCTTGACGAAATCTTTGACTGGATGGGGTCACTCGAGCGACAACTAGGGGTCGCTCAAGCGAAGTTTGGCCGAAAATTTTGGCCTTTGGATCGTCTTCAACCTCGCTCGAGCAATAGGTAGGGTTGCTTGAGCGACTCTAGACAGTTAGGTGTCCTCTTGTCGCTCCTCTTGGCTCCCCTCTCGGATGATGTCGATGCTCCGTGGTTCCTCTTTTCCTTAGGTTCTCTACAGTTATAAGCTCCTTTTTAATGGCGAGTCCAGCTATAAAACTATTCCTTTGAATGGATTGAGAATGCCACAGAAATCTAGATCATTGTACTTTCGGATCTTCTACCCTCATAGTGCTCACTCTAAAGTTTACCTTATTTTTTGCTTCTTAACCAGCTGACAATCATTAGAAGACGAAGAGAGGGACTGCTCCCACCCACGCTAAATCCCTTGTCTTTTGATGATGAAGAGCTGTAGGTTGCAGGAGATTCCAATGTCCATCTATCCCAAGTTCGAAAATCAAACAATTTTTATAGATATCTGAATGAAGAACTGTCCTTCGTCCAAATCTTTTAGCTTTGTTGGCATCACGAATCCATGGTTCCTTCCAAATTTTAGGTTTAGAGATTGTCGTAGGGAAGGGTATTTGCTTAGCTAAAGCCGACAAAGGTTGCAAGGCCAAAAGTGATGGGAGAAGATGATGCCTCCTTTTGTGAGAAAGTTCGTAAAAAAAAACAAGCATGAGAAATGCATTTAGTATTCCATTTCCAAAAAAAAAAAATTCACAAATTTTAGAATACCTTGAAATCTGTGAAAACAACTATATATCTTGATAGTGGATGTAATTATATAAAGGAGCTTAATAATGAAGCACTGCAAGTATATGTATCTATGGTCAAATAGGTTGTCATATTTGCCTTTATTTTTTATATTTATAATTATGTGTAGCATTTTTTTTCCTTTTTTGTTTTGCAAGCAAGGGGTTATTAGGTATGTATGGCATATAATAGTGTATTAATACATAATCTATTATTTGATTAATGTTGTGTCATATACACTATAATATATAATTACTATAGTAGGTGTAATCAATGAAGCGTTGTTACTATATCTATGATGATGGGGACATCCCACACAACAAAACAGATGAAAAGTGCAAAGAGGAAACAAGAGAGAAAGAAGAGTATAACAACTTCAGAAAGAGCCTTAAAGAGCGACAAATAGGCTCACTGCCCATTTCCGCTCGAGCAGCCTTCAGGAGTAAGGCCTAACTTTCGACCAAAAGTCGCTCGAGCGAGCATCGGTTGTTGCTTGAGCAAGACATCGAAGAGCGCGAAAGATTTTCTCTGGAATAAGTTGCTCGAGCGAGTTTGGTCGATCAAGTTGATTTCGAACTTTGTTAATTTTAATCATTGTTCTATTTTTCTTTGATGCGAATTAATCTTGTTAGGGTAATTTTGTAATTTTCCTATTTTAGGATTTTTCTATTTTGAGACCTTTTATATAAGGTCATTATAAGCATTGTAAAAGGAGATGATTATTGAATGAAAATTTGAGAGCTTGCTTTTGTGCAAACCCTATAAGACTTACGAAGAGTTTTCGATCGAAGGAGCGAATCTTTCGAAACCTAAGGAGCAAGCAATCATTTCTCGTGCGACTTGGTGCGAAGCCAGCGTACAGCCTTGGTGAGAGGCCTCAGAATCCTTGGTGTGAAGCCTTGCACCTCTATCCTCCTATTCTATCCTTTTCTCTATTTATTATCTGGTAATATTTTTCCTTGCTTTGATAAATTCTAAAAATCTAAAATATTGTTAGTTTAAATATTTTGATCTACCCCTTTTGATTACTTTAATCCCTTGAGCCTTCGTTTTCCCAAACCTTAGAGGAGTCAAGAGATGACACCATAATTGTCGCTTAATGCCCTAAACTAGATCGAAACATGAATCCTTCATCGGATCTGTTTTTCTAGATCGGGAATATTGATGCATGTGAGCGCTAAAATTGAATTAATCTATTTGCTTTATTGAATTCATTAAATTATTTCATGTGTTGGGTGATTTCGACTATTTTTGTTATTCAATTTAATCAGAGGTTAATCCCAAACTTGCATAATTAAGGTCTTAGTGTTCGTCTCGCATCAGATTTGGTATCAAAGCACATTTCTAGTTTAGGGTGTTTGCATTATGGAATTTATTTTTCTTTCTTTGCATATTATGCCAAATAGGAATTCATATTAGGTTCTAGGTTCGATATTCATTGGCCGCATACTAGTTAGTGTTGTTATTCAAGTCCTACGTTAGCATAGATTCCACCAGAATCAAAGCTCTCTTAATGGGACTTGCAACCAAGTTGACCACGGTTCAAACCGAACTACAAGCCCAAATGCAAACTCAACTTGAATTCATCAAAATCCGTCGTATGCAAACCCATAGTTAGACTTCCGAATTTGAGTCAAGGAGCACCCCCACTAAAGGGAGCTCTAATTTCTGGGTTCCACCATCGAAACTCGTGATTACCCCTCCAAATTCCCAAATTTCTACAGCCTAAGGAGCAAGTGTTGAGAGTCCTAAACCTTGTGATGCAACAGGTGCTACAAGTGTCAAGGACGTGGGCACTTTGCATACCAATGCCCCACAAAATTTCCCACTTCGAATTTATTGACTAAAAGAGAGTCTTAAGGAGCCGAAAAATAGGAAAGTGGAAGAGATTGTGCACGATTTCTTATTGGTAGAGTCGATTGCACTAGAGTCTTTGAAATTGCTCTAACCGAGTACGCACCAATCGAGTCACTTGCCTATGAGTTATTGGTATCCGTAGAGTTGGGGGCACACGACTTGTTGGTGCCTGTTGAGTCAAATTCATATGAGATCATTGAACCGGGTACACAAGAACCATTAGTGTCAATTGAGTTGAGTACCCTACAGTCTTTGGTTTTGATTGAAGCGAGCACACACTAGTTACTCGAGTCGAGTGTACATGAGCCATTAGTGCCCATTGATTCGATCACAATGAGTTGTTAGAGTCGATAGGGACGCGTCAGCATACTAATTTGCATGGGATTGACCATCCGAGTTTATTGAATGCTGAAAATACACCGCATGTCACTAACACATGTGTGTTAATTCATGATAGTCCCGAGCATGTGGAAGTACTCCCGATCTTGAAAAGAGGTCATGATGAACAAGGCCACTCATCCGATAGTTGCAGTGGAAGATCTTACACCTGTTCCAAGTCCTGCGACTATGTCCTTTGATCCATTCCTCGCTGCCCAATCCATCGAACTGGACCCCTTTAACCTATTCATACCCCGTGCCCTACCTATGCGATATGAGAGGAGGTCGAATGAGGAGGTTATAAGGCCTCCAAACTTCACTGTCAGTACACACAAGCATCATGAGTATCTCACAGCGTGGAAAGGCAAGCCAAGAGTTGATCCTCTGAAGTGTGCCACTTGTGATTCTACAACTCATCAGAGATGAGTTTTTCCCACCCGGGGAGTATTGATAGGGGACATCCCATTCAACAAGACGGATTAAAAGTATAAAGACGAAACAAGAGAGAAACAAGAGTATAACACTTCAGAAAGAGCCTTAAAGAGCGACAAATAGCCTCACTACCTATTTCCGCTCTAGAAAACTTGCGAAGAGTTTTCGATTGAAGGAGCGAATCTTTCGAAACCTTAGGAGTGAGCAATCATTTCTCGTGCGACTTGGTGCGAAGCCGATGTACAACCTTAGTGAGAAGCCTCAATCCTTGGACCTCTATCCTCCTATTATCTGATAATAATTTTCCTTGCTTTGATAAATTCCAAAAACTCAAAATATTGTTAGTTTAAATCTTTTGAGCTACCCCTTTTGATTACTTTAATCCCTTGAGCCTTCTTTTTCCCAAAAGCTTAGAGGAGTCAAGAGATGACATCATAATTGTCGCTTGATGCCCTAAACTAGATCGAAACTCGAATCCTTCATCAGATCCGTTTTTCTAGATCGGAAATATTGATGCATGTGAGCGCTAAAATTGAATTAATCTATTTGCTTTATTGAATTCATTAAATTATTTCATGTATTGGGTGATTTCGACTATTTTTATTATTCAATTTAATCAGAGGTTAATCCCAAACTTGTATAATTAGGGTCTTAGCGTTCGTCCCGCATCATATGATCAAATAAGTTGTAGTATTTACCCATATTTTGTATTATGTAAACCTTTTTTTTCTCAGTGAACAAGGGATTGCTGGCTTCCTCACCCATCCATTCAAACAACAAAATTGAATTATGTATACAGCGTATAATATTGTATTATTACATTATCTAATATCTTGTTAGTGGTGTATCATACGCTGTAATATTATAGTATGTGTTATCCATTTATTTTCCTCAAAATATGTGGTGTTGGATTTCGTGGTGCGTCCAAATCTTTCACATGTATTGTGATTATTTTAAGGGTTGTTTAGAGTTTAAAGGAGTTTTGTTACTTACAAATATGCAATAGTATTATTTGGAGGTTCAATCTGTTTATAATTTCCATTCTTATATGTTCTATTGCTTAAGTAAGCAAATTATTGGTAATTATTTGCTATTTAAATGTTGTAGGCTAGTAGTCCAAACTCTTGGTGCTGAAGGTAATGATGGATACTGACATACATGGCAACCCTGCTGCAATAGATGGAAAAAAAGGCACGACAGTTGCAATTATTGCATTTGAAGGATCCATAGGTGGTTACCAGATTAAAGGAGAATTTAGTATGGAAAGCCAACCAATTCTCAGGGTGTTTCTGTGCTCAACTTTTGATAGTACATTTACAAGTTGCAAAAGAGAAGGGTACAGAAGAGCATTGAAGCAGAATATGGAAAGTAATAGAAAGGAAGAGATGGAAAGACATCAAGAAGAGACCCACATATGGTAAGTGTCTGGTGGCAGCACACGAGGTTAGTGGTGGTGGTGTTTCTAGTGGTTTTCCTGACTAGGAATTTACCTCATCAGATTGAGACTCTTAAGAGATCATATTATTGTCCCCATTGATTCGTTTATATTTTGAGAACAAAATGCTGTATCAGAAAATGTGAAGAACTCACTATTAAAGAAATTCATCAACTAAGTGAGGGGACTAGAGAAATTCTTCAACTATAACGATATTCCAGTACATGCAGCTGCCTCTCTATATTTTCATCCCATGATAGGTATTATTCCTTGGATTGGACCTAGAGTGAAACTTTCTACCCTGCATGAAATTGTTGGGTCCCTACTTGATCATGAGGTTGTCGATATTAAGCTTTTTATTGACATTTTCAAACATATATAGGAGGAGAAAGGATGTATAGTGATGTTTGATAAATGCAGTGGACTTACTAGGAAATTTATTTTAAATTTCTTAGTTTATTCCTAATAACTATATTTAGTAAGTCCCTACATGCATCTGGTCAAATTCATGTTGCAAAATATATTTATGGTCTAATGGATGGGGTTGTTGAGGAGATTCGGGAGTTGAGCATTGTTTAGGGCATAACAGCTAATGGGGTGAATTTTAAGGCTGTTGAGAAGCTACTTGAAAACAAAAAGAAAGGACCTCTACTAAACTCTGAATTGCATCCACCTAATGCTTAAGGACATTGAGAATATTAATAAGGCATTCGATGTTTATAAGCAATTGATAAGAGACAACATGGATGGGAGGGACTTCTTTAATTGGGGATCACCCTATGTGGGACAATGTGGTGATGCTCGGTGCTTCATGTAGATGCGGGCAGGGTCTCGATGGGCTTTGTTGTTAGAACTTAGAGTCTAACAAAATCAGTGTTTTGAAATTTGGCCGGGGTGGCCGCCCAGGCGGATCGGGTCCACAGCCAATCCGTATTAGAGCTGGGCACGGCATCAAGTGGACCAGGTCTTGGGCGCCTGCCCGTGCGGGTTTATATTCGGGTCGGGCCCCTGTATATATACTTTTTTTTTTTTTTTTTTTTCATTTGCAACCTAAACCGAACCCTATCTCCTCTATCCATCGGCAATGCAACTCCGGCCCCTCGCAGCCACGGGCGATCACCGGCGACCCTCAGGCGCAACATATACTATTTTTTTCTTTGGCTGTCTTCGTCTTTCTTTCTTCTTCTTTTCTGTTTCTTTTTTTTTCCTAGCATTTCTTCTTTCTTCTTCTTTTATATTTTTTTTCTGGTTTATCTTTATTGTTCTTTCTTTCTTCTGCTCTTCTTCTTCTTTTCTATTTTTTTGTCCGGCATTTGTTTTTCTTTCTTCTTTTTTGGTTTTCCCCTCTTTTTTTTTTTTCCCTCCACCTGCCCAGGCTTCTCTGCTATTCTTCTTCTTTTCTGCAAAAGCCAAATGGCAGGGAGTCAAAGCCACATATATACATATGTGTGTGTGTGTGTGTGTGTAT
The DNA here is from genome assembly GCA_021018995.1 of Chloranthus sessilifolius. NCBI lineage: Eukaryota > Viridiplantae > Streptophyta > Magnoliopsida > Chloranthales > Chloranthaceae > Chloranthus > Chloranthus sessilifolius. The sequence continues at coordinate 26,161,652 of CM037595.1, forward strand.
ATGTATATATTAAGTTTTTCAATCTCTGATATGTACATATGGTGGAGATGAGTTTTTGAAATTTTCTGTTTTATTAAAATTAGTAAAATCAATATATATATATATAGAAAGAGAGAGAGAGACCGCCCAGTTCTTGGGGCGCCGCCCGGCCCAATCCACCCAACTGCTCGAACCCATCCACCGACTTTAGGAACATTGAACAAAATAATAAAAGAGCAAAAAGGAGAATTCCCTAAATAGGGTTTACGAGAGAGGTAGAGAGATGGAGAAGAAGAGGGAGAGAGGAGAGAAAGCAATGACACAGAAAGAACTACATTGTTACTGATTGTGGTTAATGAGTTACATAAGAGTGCCCATATATAGAGGGCTACTTGCATACAAAACCCATTTCCAACCAATGTTGGACTAAAGCCTCTAACTCTACTAGACCTTATAACACTAACACCATTTACTACATGGTTTTCGATTTCTGATGCACAAAGAGCCATCTTTGTGACGATGTGTGGAGCATACGTCAGACAAAACCCTAAACAAGACGCGCAGGACCTACCCACTCTGATATCATGTTTAAACTGAAAATCTAATATAATAATAAAATGGTTAAAGAGGAGAATACCCTAATTATGGTTTATGAGAGAGAAAGACAGATGGAGAGGGATATGAGAGAGGAGAGGAATGACACATAAAGGACTACATTGTTACTGATTGTGATTAATGAGTTACATAATATGGCCCATATATAGAGGGCTACTTGCAGATTGGGTCGTAACACAATACTGTAAACCCTAATGGATGATTGTAAGCTCAATAGGGGAGAACCAATTGCATCATAGACTTACATGAAGTAGCTAAATTCATTCCTCTGGGGCTCTTTGACTATTTTTCTTCATAATTCATAATTTCATTGCAAGCTAGTTAACTTATGCTCTGTTTTAAATTTATGAGCTATTCGCGATATTTCTTAGGCCCTCAATTCCAATATAGTAAGCATTTTCCAATCACCCAAAACTCTTGAAAGGGTTAAAGAAAGCCGTTTGAAAATTAGACCCTGACCTACAACTGCAAAATGCTGCAATTTGAGATGCCTGATATACAAGTGCAAAATGCTGCAATTTGAGATGTGATTAAATAATTATATTTAGTTTTACAATTTTAATTGATTGACATATTTATTCACCTTATGATTGTTGATTGATTATCAGATTGGTGTGTTTAAATATGCACTAAATGAGTTCAGATCTCAGAAGGCGAGATAGTCGATCTTAAACCAAGCCATGTACTAATAGTTTGGTAGTTTATTGAAATGTTTGGATATATAGTAGATAATGGTATGTTTATTTTATTTTATTTTCAGAAGAATGGTTGGCTGCCTATCGGGAGGCAGCAATGGCATTGAGAAAGATAGCAGTAGGAGTTCTTTGTTAGAGGGATTGTAGTACTGTATCTATTAATCTAAGTTAGAAAACCTAATTTTTGTCCATTATAACATGAGATTTAGGGATTTTTATGTAAAAAGGAAATCTGAAGTCTTTCCTCCTAGCGATTCCAAATCTATATTTGAAGGCAACCCCCCTTGATCCATAGTTAGCTGGGAGAGAGAGGAGCCCATATAAGATAACAAGAATAATCCATGGTTAGATAAGCATTGGGCACAAACGATGCAGACGAAGTAGGGTCAAGTAGTGAATAACAAGCACAATATGTGAGGCATGGTGGTGGTGGTTGTGGTGGCGGCGGCGGTGGCAGCTGTGCTGGTGATAATGGTAGGCCTGGTGGGAGTTAAGTTATAGCGACAAAGCAGAAAATAATTATAATATTGTTGTTCACAACACTTTCTCAATATTTGTTATCCCTTCTTTTAATTTTCATGGAGCTTCTATTTTATGTTCAATGAATACTTTGTGGTGATTATTTTTCATATTGTTTTTTATTTTTCAGTGGATTTGTCTAATTGGTAATGCTGTAACGGATTATCGTTCATCCAGTTAACTTATTTACTTATATCTCGGCATATCTTGTTGAATTTGCATGACATATTTCCTGTTTTCAGGCATTATCTGGAGTTGGTGAAGCCATTCAGGAAAGAGCTAATGTATTGCAGAACAGTGCCCTAACTGCTGCTCTTAACGCCCAGTTTCTGGTTCAAATTGGTGTCTTTACTGCAATTCCAATGATTCTGGGCTTCATCTTGGAGCAAGGTTTTCTAAGGGTATAAATCTATTTGCACTTTGAGTCTCTGACCATTTCATTTATCTTTGCTATGGTCTTTGCATATGAGGATTCAGGATGTGAAAAATTCTGCTATTTTCATCTATTGCAATCGCGTTTCTGATTTCTCTGGAAATTTTAAGACACTGTTTAGGATGCATGGTGCATTATTATTGAAGTATGATTTCATAATTTTGATCTATCATCTAATGCATTACATGTATGATTATATAAGGAGCCTAATTTCCTTCATGAGAAAAGAATACAAATATACAAGTATCCATACCAAAGGAATTTTGTGCATTTTTTGAGAATGTAATAGTTCACATTGCTCAAAACGAAAATTGTTAGATTCATGATCATTCTCTCCATGGTTTGCAGTTGCTACATGTCAAGCAAAATTAAGAGGAAAATGGCCTAAATTGTACGGGTTCTTCCTTAAATCAGATCAAAGTTTATGGGGAATTACAGAAAATGTGGTTATGCTCAAGATTGCCCTAAATTTTCTATAAGAAAAAACAAGGAATAAATATAGAATAAGTCAAGATGCCCTTCATGCGATAAAATAATAACAATCTCAAGGATAAACTGTCCATATTTATTATACATAAAAAACTTGTAAAATTCTTGTCAGTATCAGTTTCTAATTGATCATGCATAAGCAAATATCTGGTTGTTTCTTGAGCTAATTGGTATAAGTAATCACACATTGCATAAGCAAATATATTGTTGTTTCTTGAGCTAATTGGTATAAGTAATCACACATTGCTTGTAATCGGTCATCGTGTATGAACAAATATCTGGTTACTTCTTGGAGCTAATTGGTATAAGAAATCACAGAGTGGGTTTGGAGTTGGTCATTAATAATGGAGTTTGAATTATTCTATGGGGAACTTTTTTTGTTTGCACAATACCAGTTAGATACTGAGTGATTCTTGGTGCAGGCTGTTGTCAATTTTGTTACAATGCAGTTTCAGCTTTGTGCGGTCTTTTTCACGTTCTCTCTTGGCACAAGGACTCATTATTTTGGTAGGACGATTCTTCACGGCGGTGCAAGGGCAAGTCCTTATTCTCTCTTCCTGTTTTGCTTCATTCATATCATTGAAAATTTTAAATTGATGAGTGCTGTTTTTTTTATCAATCTTGAAATTTTCAGTATCAAGCAACTGGTAGGGGCTTTGTCGTCAGGCATATCAAATTTACTGAAAATTACAGGCTCTATTCTCGTAGTCATTTTGTTAAAGGGTATGTGATCTATCTCATCCAGATTCCTTGACTGCATGGGCCGCACTTAGAGCCCTTTTAATTTTTTGGTCCTAAAATTTTAGATTAGAAGTTGCACTTCTGTTGGTGGCATTGCTTGCATATGGATATAATGAAGACGGCGCATTGTCCTACATCCTTCTCTCTATTAGCAGTTGGTTCATGTCTCTATCATGGCTTTTTGCACCTTATGTCTTCAATCCATCTGGGTTTGAGTGGCAGAAGTAAGTATTCACTCTTTTTTCTAATTTAAGTGAGTTTTCAAGATAAGAGTATTTACAACAGTCAAATACTCTCAGGACAGTGGAGGACTTCAGAGACTGGACAAATTGGCTTCTTTATAGGGGTGGAATTGGAGTTAAGGGAGAGGAAAGCTGGGAAACTTGGTGGGATGAAGAACTGGTAATTGTAGGCTTTACATGTGTCACGGAGAACAGATTGTTCCAATATGTCTTGATGACTGCACTCTGGTGGAGTGCAGTCACTAGAGTGCACCCCTAGTGACTGCACTCTTGTGACTGCACTCTAGTGACTGCACTCTAGTGGATAATAAAATGCATATCCAGATATCCTAGATAAATGGTGAAATCTGCCTCTTTATGGTTAACTGTTTCTACTTGCATCATATGATATTGTCAACACAGCCCCTACTATGGGAGGGCAGCATGTCAATATGTTTGGAGACTATTTATAAGGTTGGTTATAAATTAGAAAAACAAGGTTCTGTTTGATGTGGTTGAGAGAGAGAATACCTGCCTCCCCTGTTAGACAACCTGATTCTTCATCATCCTTTTTCCTACTTCCTTTGTTATGCAATTACCTGATTTTTCTTTTTTGTTTTTTTCTTTTTTTTTTTGAGACGGTAACAAAGATTAAATTAAAAAGAATCAAAAAGTACAAAGGAACCATACCTTAGTGGGTAGTAAGGAACTACCCAAACAAGCGGGAAAAACCCAAAACCCTCTAAAAGTCGAGAACTCACCCCCAGGGCCCGAGCTGGTCCAAAAGGAAACAAGGAGTCGCCAGGCAGTTGAGACATCATCCCTAAGAGCCAACAATCCTCTCAGAGCATAAGGAAGTGCTGAAGCCCTTCATTGAACGCCACCATTTTGCTAGCGTTCCAACTAACCACCAAATCCCTGATATCCCGGATAATCAGGGAGAATAGTTCTTGCGCCTGAAGATTCTATTGTTTCTTTCGACCCAGATAGCCCAAAACCCCGCATACACCGTTAGTGGCCATATCTCTTTTCTCGGATCTTCCAGGTCGATATCTTTCCACATTTCCATCATGTTAGCAGGCCAAAAAGGAATAACCCACTCGACCTTAAACAACTTTAAAAGGAATTACTTGATTCTTGAGCTTCCTTTTCTCTTTTGTTTTTGTCGTATTTTATTCTCCCTTCTTGTATGTTCCTCTTTATTTTATGCAGTTTTGGGCATTCTTTTGAATCCCTAAAAATGCCTTTTACCTTTACCAAAATACCTTTTACTCTATCAAATGACTAAAATAACTTCTAGTCTTTTTTAAGAGGCAAAAATGTCTCTTTAAGTCAAAACTGACATATAAACTCACCATCTCTGAACTCATAGTGGCCATTATTTTCTTTCGAAACTAGTTCCATGTCGATATCCATAACATTAGCTACAAATCATAGCTTACATCTAATACCCTTCCAATGCTTAGATCATTGTAGTAAAAAAATTATGCATCGACTTATTAATCAAGACTCTGTATAATGATCTTGTTCTACATTCTACGAGGATTTATAATAATAGTTTTATCTAAGAGGCTGTACAAACACATTATCTACTATCTTAGGTAGCGAGACTTTTACCAATCTAAATCTATGGTTCTTGCTATTTATGGTATACGGTGAGTATCATATGACATTTCAAGATCACTAGAAACAATGTCAGACTCAAGAATGGTAGCCTAAAAATTTTAAAACCATACTCAGTCTTAGTTGACTCGTCAGAAGAGGAGTCATCTTGATTTCCAAACTCATATGTGGCTGCCATTGGCTTGAATTCCTTCATCTTTCTTGCGGTTGCGACATTCAGTGGCAGCGTGCTCATAGCCACAACATTTATAGCATTGAACCCTATCAAAGGACTCATTATGAGAAGTTTACTCATGTAGGTGGTGAATAACTACCTACGCGACCCCCTTCAAACCAATAAGATTTGAGATACGTGGGCAAGACTTACGGAACTTTGACAAATTATATTAATTAACCATTTAATGGTGTTCTTAACGAATTTTAATAATAAAATTCGTAGAGGGGAGGGTTTGTAAATACCTCCTTTTTTTTAGATAGACCCACGCAGGCCATAGAGAGAGAGAAGAGATGGAGAGAGTGTGGGACTCACGTAGGGGTCTACCCTACGTGTCATAGAGAGAGAAAGAGAATAAGGGGGAGAGAGAGAGATGGAAGAGAGCGTGACAAATTTTATTAATTAATCATTTAATGTTGTTCTTAACGAATTTTAATAATAAAATTCGTCGAGGGAGGGTTTGTAAATACCTCCTTTTTTTTAGATGGAACCAAGCAGGCCATAGAGAGAGAGAAGAGATGGAGAGAGTGTGGGACCCACGCAGGGGTCTACCCTACGTGTCATAGAGAGAGAAAGAGAATAGGGGGGAGAGAGAGAGATGGAAGAGAGTGGGACCCACGCAGGGGTGGGTCACCTAGAGAGAAATAGAAGAGAGAGAGAAAGATGGAGAGAGTGTGGGACCCACGCAGGGGTCTATCCTGTGTGGATCACCTAGAGAGAGAAACATAAGAGAAAAGCAAAGAGAAGGTAAGAGAAAAAAGGTGGAGAAGAAGAAAGAAAGAAAATAAGAGACTGGGACTCACACAGGTGGGCCCCTGAGTGGTTCACCTTTGGAAAGAGAAAGCGAAGGATAAAAAGGAGAAGAAAAGAAGAGAGAGGAGACTAGGACCCACGCAGGTGGGCCCCTGTGTGGGTCACCTTTGGAAAGAGAGGAGAAAAAGACGAAGAAGAAAATAAAAGAGGAGAGATAACAAGAGATTGGGAGAGGGGCTTGGAGCCCACACAAGGGTCAACTTGAATGGTTCCCTAAAAGAGAAAGATAAGAGAGAGAGGGGGAGTGGGACTATAGTCCACGCAGGAGTCAACCTGTGTGGTTCCCACTCCTATTCTAAATAGATTTTTTTTTTTAAATTATAAATATCTCTTTTCCTTTTCTCTATATTCCTTAACCAATATTTTGAGCTTTGGAACTAGAAGACTTCTCAATCCTCCGAATTCTATAATTTTGTGTCAACAATATTAAACTACCCATTTTGTCAATATATATTTCCATATTTTTCCTGTAACATATATATATATATATTTTTTTTTATAAGATATATATATTAAAGTACCGAGTCGGAGCGAGTTGAGTTTTATCTGAGTCTTCGAGTTAACTCAACTCAACTGACTTTCGAGTCAAGTTTTCGCGTTTTAAAATCATGGTCAAAACACTATATGCGTTCAACAGATCAAAACAGCCAATCAATAACTAGGCAACAACCCTATAACAAACTGTATCACTCTTCTTTTAACAAAATCAAGCCATCTGCACCACAGGTTCCAAGGACCACCACAGTCCAAACTATTTTGGTATTTAACTTTTAGACTTCACAGTAAGATTGGCACATCAACAAAACATAACTGGAGCTTTTAATCATATCAATCTTGATTGAAACCCAAATGTAAACTTTTGTGAGGCTCCCAGTCCATGCAGATCATTTGCACAAACTAAACTGCCACTTTGTTACAGAGAGGTTAGTGCTGATCATAAATGAGTGGAGAAATAGGACTCGCAAAGCCAACTCCAAATAGATGGGATAAGGCTGTGATGATGATGATGAAACCGTCACTTACCATCACTTTAATCACTCACATTCTTCCAAGACAAAAAAGAGAAAAAAAAAATACGTTCTCGGTTTCAAAAAGGGAGTTACTACTTGGAAATGGAAACTGGGCCTTTGCATGGAAACTTTTCAGATTTTGTTGTGCAAGGGCCATGTTTCTGTGTTGCAATTAGTGGCTCCCTATTGAAATACCCATGCTTTGCAGCTCCTAACTCAATCAATTCTACAATAATCAACAAACTGCATCAATCATGTCACTCTCAATGAAAAATCGACCAATTATGTTCAAGGGCATGATCAACCCTTTGGTTAAGCCTTTGTAGCCCAAACTTCTCAAATCAGATTAGTTAAAAAATCCAGAAAATATAACAGTAAATTTTAGAAAAATAAATGCTCTAAAAACTGCCCTTCAAATCTCGATTCAGGTCAACCTTTCACTTGGGCTGTCAGAAACACGTGACCATGCTGTCGTCAGCAAAGAATGTCACTGATGCACAGGCCTAGTAAGACTCTGATATGAAGGTTTATATTAAGGGTAGGTATTAGGATTTGGATTAGGGTTTATTAGGGGTCTGATATGAAGGTTTATATTAAGTGTAGGTATTAGGATTAGGGTTTATTAGGGGACAAAAGAGAAGGTAGGTAGAAGAAGAAATAACAAGGAGCTAAGAGAATCAGGGTTGTGTATTGTTAGCCACAAATCCCTTTCATTGTTATATATATAGTTGTACAAATGACAAAAGTACCCTTAGTGAAATACAATGCTGGACACTATGATCAGTCATCAACTGGAAAGTTGGAAAAGCATGATCTCCCCAGCATACTTTCTGTAGGTTTCTTAAATGTTTATAATATCAAGTTAAGACTCTTAAAGTGCTTCTTGTTTCTGGTTGAATTTTTGAAAAGATAGACATTGCTCTTCAAAGTTCCGATATAAAAACTATATTACAATTGCCAGTTTGAAGTCTATAATTCTCACTATATGTATTTATCAATGACCTTGGTAGGTCATGTTTATGTTTTCGTCATCACTTTCTGTTTTGTTATACAGGCACATATCCGTACGCTGCGAGGGAGAATATTGGAGACTATCTTGAGCTTAAGATTTTTTATTCTCCAGTATGGCATTGTGTACAAACTGCATGCATCTGGAACAAATACTTCATTAACGGTAGAAACTCTCTTCTAATAATACTGCAAATATCCTTAAATTGTGTGAATCTATGATTTAATCCACCTTTTTAATCTTAATTCTCCCCGATACAGCAAATAATATTTGTTAGTTGCAAAACAAAAATATTCATGGGGTAGATTCTCCATTGTCTTTTCTTTTATATATGTACTTCTTTCTATCTATTATTGTCTTATCTTTTTCTTTATATTTCTTTCTATCTATTTTTGTCTTATTGCAAAATCTTGATGTTATATACAGGGAAGGATATGCCACACATTTTTTAGATTGTTAACTAAATTTTCTACAAAACAAGTTTATTCTCTATTTACCAAATTTGTCGCAAGAATTACATGGTAGTATTGGCTATGAAGAAGCGTGACAGGGTATGTGGTTTTGGGGGCATAACCCTACACTCAACAACCTAACTCAAGGTTTTGGGGGCATACCCCTACACTCAACGACCTAAATCATGGTTTTGGGGCATACCCCTACACTCAACGACCTAAATCTAAGTTTTAGATATTAACTAGAGTCCTACTACAGGAATTTTAGAATTAAAATAAAAAGAGGCACAAATCCGAACCCCCCTTTCTAGTTATATGAACCGCTCAGAGCCTGAAAGACCTCCAAATGGAAACAACCACCCCGAAGCCGAGACGTGCTACTATGGTTGCTCCATCCGAAGAAGAATGCCAATCCAAAATCATCCCATACAATTCCCAACAGCAGAAAAAGAATGCAAGGTAGCCCTCAAATTTCCTACAACAAGTCCAGAATGAATTTGTATCTAACGAAGCTTTCCCTCTACATAATTATGTGTTCAATCTCCTTGATAGCTTACATGATTAAATTCCTTGATTGCACAAGGTTGAAGAACTCCAGAATTAGGTATTCCTACCAATTGGAAAAACCATGATTCCCCTAAAGAGTAGTACAATGAAGAAATGAGAATCTTTAAGCTCCTGGATATACAAGATCAGCTTAGGCTTTTAAAGTGGGAGTCTTACCTTCAAACACCTTATGCCACGTAAGACTTTCAAACAAACTGCACAACCTAAACAAGCAGATTTCGATGAGATCGAATCCTACAAACCTGTACACAGATATCTTACAAAAAGAAATTCTTTTCTGAATTCCGTAGTCTCAAAGTGTCTAACCCTAAAAAATGTCATCCTCGTGATATCTTCTATGGATATGAGTGATTATCGACACAATTGAAGCATAGCAATTCATGATAAGAAATTTCAGAACTTCAAGATCCGATGACAAATATAATAGTCGAAAGATCCTTCGATTAACTAAGATCCAGCTTCCACCGACACTGAGGGCATTATTTTTGAAATCTGCCATTTATGCAATTGATACCAAAGCTGTAAGAAGCATCAGAACTAGTCAGCGACAGAGATAAATTGTTGATTCTATCCAAAGTGACAAGTATGGGTATGTGGTTAATATGGTGAGCAAGAAAGCCCAGAAAAATGGAAAAAGACGGACAAAAAAGTGGGAAAAATCGAGAAGGTAAAAAAATTGTAAAATACGGAAAAAGGAAAAAATGAAACGAACGGGAAATAACGAGATATACTAAAAAATATTAAAATACAGTAAAATATGGGAAAAAAATGTTTAATGCTTGAAAAACGCGTTTAATACATGAAATACCTGAATTATATGAAAATATACATTTTATTCAAAAAAAGGGATATTATACTCGTTGAGTACGTAGTGGCAAAAAAGCGCATATTGTACACATTTTTTTGGAAAAAAGTCATATTTTGTCACAATGATTCTATCCATGTAAGAAAACCAAAAGCCAATAAAAACCAACAGCAATCTGCTCAAACGATGAAGATGCACGAATTGTCATCATCTTTATATTCATCTAAGAGCCTGTAAATATTCGGACTCCACAAACTGAACTGTTAAACAAAGAAAAATCAATTCTCTGTAAAGAGCCATCCTCCGTGAGACTTAAGGAAGATGAAACCCTCAACTTCTGAAAACTCCTTATTTTAATCCTGATAAAAGTAATCTGAACAATATTTCTTGTCATACAAGCCCTCCCTTTAATCAATCTGCCATATGAAGTTGAAGCCAAAACAACTGATAACAGAGCATCAAATCAAGGAGACAAACGCACCTCCATAATTCTGAAGATAAGGCCATCTGAATATAAGCTCAAACAGCTGTGATGGTTAAAACAAGCCCTTGATGTCCTCCTAAACATGCAGCTGGTAACACAAGCACAGTAAGTGCCTTGTGCAGCCTTCTACATCAAACACAATAAGATAAAGATGGATAAACAATCCCCAAAGGAAATCAATCAAACGACTTACCAAGAACAATAGCCATGAACAACCACCCAATAAGCATATAAATATATATGTGTGTCTGTGTGCGTGTGTGAACTTCATGTTCTTTTATATAAGTTCATAATTAAATTGTTATCTACTTTTTTATTTTAAAATCAGTTTCCTAACGTTGTTTAGATGTTATTCTAAGTTGCTTTTAGATGTTATTCTAATGTTGTTTAGATGTTATTTTTTTCTTTTCTCCCTCATGCATGGAACGGCTTTCTTACCAGTCTCTTAATAATTGAAATTAATAACTTACTCCGCCTTCACATTCCCTCATTCTCTACTTAATTAGTTGAAAAAGAAAAACTGTGCTTCCATCTGAACCAGCTCTCCAACATCCGACCTATTAATTACCTATCTCTCATCAATTACCCACCATACAATCAATGCGATGAGCTCATTTTTTTGTGTTCAATGATGATGCATATTAAGCCTTCTTTAGAGCAGAGTTTATTTAATAATTTGTTATATGTAGGTATATGGCGTTTCGTGGATCGTGCTAGCTGGCCTGATAATTCTTTTTAAGGTATGCAAGGCAACCGCAGCACCGAATGATGAATCTTACTGTTTAAGAATTGTTTGATTTTTTATTATTATTAAGCTCGAAACATAAATTCTCCTTTCTGGTATTCAGGTTTTCACGTTCAGCCAAAAGGCATCTGTAAATTTCCAGCTTTTGTTGCGGTTTGTCCAAGGCCTCTCATTCATGCTAGCTATAGCTGGTATAGCCATTGCAATTGTATTATCAGACCTATCCCTGCCAGACATCTTCGCATGCATCCTAGCATTTATACCCACTGGATGGGGAATGCTTTCTGTAAGCTTTTTGGACCTCTCTTTTGTATTTTTTAAATATTTTTCCTTTATTTCCTTCCCTGTTATAAGTTTATCTACTATTTATTGAGAGCATTCCACTATTGAGAGCATTCCAACATCGAGTAGTTATAAGAATGACCATATTGTCGAAGTTTCTTAACAGCACCATATAATAAGTGATCAAGAAAAATATGTCCAAGTATTGGTGTGTATGTAATCACTGTTGGTTGTGTATGTTGCTTTTCCACCATTTATTATAAAAGCTAATGAGGACCTCTATCTCACTAAGCTAGTTTTCCCTAACTCTCTTCTTCTTTTTCTTCTTCTAATATAACCTATCGATATCTATCAAGACCCTAATCTTATATCTCAAACTCATGATTACATAACCCTCATCCTATTTGCTATTTTAATCACCCGAGGAAGCAAGTAAATGATGAGCTGGAGTTATGGAGAAAGGCCTTAGAGTCGAGAAGCTTGAAAATTAGCAGAACAAAGACAACATATGGAGTGCAACTTTAGTGAACAGGATAGCCTACGGGAGGATTTAGTTAAAGTAGAAAACGTTTATGTCACGTTGCCATAGATTTTGATATTTAGGTTACTTTAGATCAGATGGTTGGTTTGAGGATCTATTAAGTTCAATGCAAGCTGGGCGAAATAGAGACAAGCGGGCAGGTTATTGTGTGATCCAAGAGTTCCACTTCAATTGAAGGGGCATTTTTATAAGACAACAGCAAAACCTGTCAAACAATATGATGGAGAATGTTGGGCTACAAAAAAGCGAAAAGATGATAGAGTGCATGGAGCTGAGATGTATATGTTTAAGATAGATAAGTGGAGTAATAAGAAAGGATAAAATAGGAGCGCGTACATAAGAAGAAATTTGAGAGTGGAAGCCAATAAAGGAGAAAATTATGGAATGTCATTTTCGACGATTTGGACATGTCCATTGCGGTCAGCTACAAACCTTTTACAAAGGATTGAGACTTTACAAGCACAAGGAAGTAAGAGAAGAGGAAGAAGACTAGTGATGACCTGGAGGGAAGATGTGAAAATTGGCATGAAGGATTGCAGAGTTATGGACAGCTTAGTATTCAGTAGAACTGAGTGGAGAAATAGGAAGGTATGATGATGATGATGACATTATTAATTACCACAGTGAAGTTTAATTAATAGCTAAGTGAAAAATTTAATAAATTGACTATATTTATTGCATAATGCTTGTAAATATTGTACATAAATGTAAATTAGGTAACGTATTATGAGTGATTGAGCATTATGATGAATTATCATGTCACTAATCATGAATTTATGGTTCATGAATTATATATTACATATACTCATATAGAACATACAATGATACATTACCACAACTCTACAACTACAACAACATTCAGTTGTCAACTTCCGTTTTACTTAATAATTCCTTCCTAATCTAAATTTACGGACTCTATTGGGAATAAAAACACAAATGTGCTAATTAATGTGTGATTGAAAGTTTTCTAAGAGCCCAAGATTTTCAAAATCTTCATTTTTAAGTCAGGTTTGATCGGTAGGTAAGTTGCTGAAGAAAACAGGGGAATTCTGTAAGTGAAGAAAGCCAAGTTGAACAGAAGATAGTCTGAGCGTGTGACTTACATTTCTCTTTTTTCTTATGGTATCTAACCACACAGTAGAGCCGAATCAACGTATAAAAGAAAAAATTGTAGTAGTACAAATTTTACTATGAAGGTCCTAATAATAAAAATAACATTCAAATCAACAAAAATGTGAGATATTTCCAAGTGTAGACCAATACTTGTTAATACCAGTATGTATCAGTTGATATCTAGGAGATACTGTTACAAATGTATATCAAAATCAGCTCAACCGGAAACTGTACTTATTGGATGTACATATCAGGGTTATTGGATGTACATATAGAGGTCATCTAATTTTTTTGCCTCCCTTCCTTATCTTCAACATGTTTGAATGTTTTAACAGTGTGACATGTTGCGTCTACGATTCAGGATACATCTGTTCTGAAAAAATCGCAACTGTTGTGACCATAGTTTTAAATCTTGGGCTAGTATCAGAGCTCAATGATACGTCGCCGTCACTGACGCTTTGATTGTGGAACGCTTTGATTGTGGATATGTACCATTTACTAATGATAGATGCGGAGGTTACTATCTCTGTAGAGAAATCTATGGCTACATATCTCAACCAATGCAATAGGATGTATGGCTACACAAACCATTGAGGATAGTTCTGCGCCAAGACGAACTACTACAGGGAGTTTATTGAAACCATTGAATTTAGAATATGGTAAAGTAGCTCCCGGATGGGGAACTACCTCCTTTGTGGGGGGTTGCAATGGCTCTGTTTGCGATATTCCTATCTATTATTTTTGGGATTTATAATTCTTCCGTCATACTAGATGGAATTTCAATGAGTTGGGTCCATAAGAATCATGAAGTCGTAATTGTTCAATAAAAAATGAATCACTTAGGACTCAGATGTCTAGGCCATCCTGGTAGTTCGACCATGGATTCCTCTGTATCGTTATTTTTGGAATATGGCTTGTTATAATTGATCCTATTGATAGTACAGAGAATTGGTTTGTCATCTCTTTGGAGATGGTTCTACCTCGTCAGGTATTCATTCTAGAATCCAAAGCAAGTAATATTAGATCAAGAAATATTTGAACTATGATTCATAGCTACCATTTAGACCCTGCGACCGGACTCCAAAAAGTTTTTCATTTATATCTGTAACAGGGACTTTGGAGTTTGCAAAGTGTTTCATTATTAATGAGGGAACATGCTGTTTGCAAAGTGTAGTGGCTTCACTAGCGCCTTCTTCTCTACGGATCTAGGCATCATAGATCAAAAAATCGTCCGATACCGATACGTATCGGTTTTGGACCTGGATGATACGGTAAATTGGGTTTCTCTCGGGGCCCCTTAAAAATCGTCAAATTATCGTTTGTATCGTCCATATCATCCAGTGTATCGTCCGTACCGGATGATAATTTCAAATTATCGTCCGATAATTTCAAATTATCGTCCGATAATTTCAAATTATCGTCCAGTGAGGCCCCCAATTTCAAGTGACAAAGAAAATACTATGCATTGGTTTTGGAGCTGGATGATTCGTACCAGTATTTCAAATTTTTGACCCGTGCTGTGTGTCTTTACTGGCTACCAATTGACTTGGATGTGGGAATTACCATGTCTATTAATGCCTGGGTTGACCTAGAAGTTGGTGCTGGCTGAGACATTGGTTATTGGCACATTCCCCAAGTGGCGTATTATCTTTGCCTTTTGAGTTGTGGTTCCCATTTGAAATGGGGGTGTTGAGCTGTTATCAGTGAGAAATGCTAAGACATTTTGACGCGGGACGGAGACCCTAAAATGCGGAATATGATTTTTATGCAGATTTTGCCGAAATTAATGAAATTAAATCAAGTTTAATCGCAAAATTATCTTTAATACCTTAGGGTTTTGCATAATTCAGATGGATAGATCACACGAGATCCAAGTAGGGTCCAGTCCAATGCGCAAGTACTTTTAGAGTCGAAGCAAGATCGGCCTAGAGATAGGACTCTAGCTTTTCCAGGCTTAGGCGCTCGTCTTCGGTCCGATGTAGATTCACGGATTTCAAATTAGGTTGTAAAAGGGAATTAAGGATTGTAAAAGGCTTATGGCTGTTAGATCGGTTTATGGTTTTGGAAAGGGTGTTGGCTATGTTTGATTTAGGGTTTCAAAAGGCTCAGGGTTTTGGGATCGAAAGGAAACAATTAGGCTACGGTGTAGGGAAGTAAACACCGATCGAGAGATAGCAAATATAATAGAGAAAATAACAATGGCTTTTGAGAATCACTCTCTTGGCCTCACACCAAACCCATTTCAGGCAAAGATTACTCAAGCATAAAAGCATTCAAATAATCAATCAACTAATTAAAAAGTGTTTACAAGCCTCTATATATAGGCCACCAATATTTAAACTCGAAATAAAAAGTCCTAATACTAGTAAAACACTAAAAGGAAACTTAGAAATAAATATTAAAAAAAAACTAAAATCGTCGGCGGCGGCGTGCTGCGGCACTGTGACAGCACGCTGCTGTGGCAGCGTGCTACGGTAGATGTCACGGCGCGCTGCTGTGGTGGCGTGCTGCGGCAGATGTCGCAGCGCGCTGCTGTAGCGGCGTGCTGTGGCAATTGTCGTGGCGCGCTACTGTGGCGGCATGCTGCGATAGTTGTCGCAGCGCGCAGCTGTGGCAGCGTGTTGCAACAGCTGCGCGCACTGCGGCGCTGTTCTTTGTGTCTCATTTTCCTCTTTCTCCTCTGGGCTTCCTCTATGCTTCTTCCGACGCCGGAAAAACTGATGGGGTCCAAATCCGATGTCCATATATGTGGCTCCCCGTCACATTTCATCATAGAGCTACTAGCTCTGAAAGATTTTAACTGAAACGAATTAGATTCCCTATGGAGTTTCTATGGTGATGATGATGAAGGTATTGTGGACAGGTTGATCCAGGAATTTGTCCGCATTTACCTTAAATATCTTCATTGGTACGCTTCATCACTTTTCGATCATTCAATTCCCCTCTCTACTCTTCCATCTTCCCCGGTCTTACTGGATAGCCTTCAACACTCAATCTATGGATTTTTTTCCACATGTATTGATGATACAAAGTTTGTATCTGCGATGCCGAGATGATACATCTCGTTATTGGTGCTGAATGGTATAAGTTTCAATACCTAGGTTTGAAATTATGGTTTGCACTTAGCCTATTTCACTGATTCCCTAAGGAAAGATGTATTGGAATATGGATCTGGATTAAGTAATACTTGGACACGCACATATATCCTTTTGCATTTCTAATGTAGTTGTACATCCCTAGCCTTTAACTCCTATTCATTCAGTTTTCTTTGAATATTCTTATCTGATTAGTTCCAATTATATGTTGTATATTTACAGAACACTGACCAATATATCCCTGAAACTTTACTAGCACAAATATTTTCTACTTTTTCCATTGTCCATTTTCCCTGTGATGTTTAGTATCACTGTTCCCTTTTTTCTTTTTGGTTTTTGATAACCTGGGTGTCCGGGCTTCCATCTGACTAATCCCAGGGGCATTATGCCCCCCAAGTTAGCACATGTCGGGTCAGCACGGGGTATAAATCTCTAGGGTGGCCTCAATGAGGGGGATTCAAACTCAGGTCTCCCGCATCCTCGGGCAGGTTCCTGGCCAGCTCACCAAACGCCTTTGACAAATACCATTAACTTTTTGTACATCTTCAAATGGGAGTGATTTCTTCTCATGATTGAGTTTATGAAAGTTCAAGCTCCATCTGTTGGTGATTTCTGTGGGACTCACCAGCATAATGGGTTACATAGCAAAAAGTTACACCAAACAGGAAAAACAGCTGTGTCCCTACATTTTTTTGTGGTGGGCCTCACATGAACCCTAATTGCTTGGCACCGGCCTCCTCCGGAAGTAGGGCGTGGCCGATTATATATTTACCTCCTTGCAATGAACATTTTCTGTGGATTATTTACTTTTACCCTCTTTCGTAACACACTATGCAAATTCAGATTGCTGCAGCATGGAAGCCATTGATGAAAAAACTTGGAATGTGGAAATCCGTCCGCTCAATTGCCCGTCTGTATGATGCTGGGATGGGAATGCTCATCTTCGTTCCGATCGCTGTGTTCTCTTGGTTCCCCTTCGTAGCAACTTTCCAAACACGTCTCTTATTCAATCAGGCATTCAGCAGAGGGTTAGAGATCTCCCTCATCCTCTCCGGAAACAATCCCAACACCGGTCTATGACATTTTCTTCCCTAGTAATTACGAAGCGTGTTTCCTGTTCTAAGCTTTATGGTTGTTTTTTTTTTGCTTTTTTGGTGTATTACTCCCTGTTGTATAAATACCAAGACTCAGAAAAGTGATTAGTTGATTGCTAAGAAGACAATACTGTAGAGAAGCATAGGGACTGCTCAGCAGATTTGTATCAGAGGCTGATTAGGTAATTTTTCACTAATATTATATATAGTGTATTTTGAAGACATTCTCTAATTCAGTGTTTGATTAAAACACCAGTTCCTTTTTGTTTGACCCTCTATTTAGTGTGCTTTGTGGGTGACTGATTTCCAGGAAAAGACCATGTCACTACTTTCGCCAATTGGTTGATGAAATTGACAGATGGGAGGCTCGATGATCAATATAAAGTGGTGATTTTTCTTGGTTTAATATTGGATATCCTAAGCGGGTAACCACTTAGAGCTAGTACAGAGTAGCTGCCCTGTTCTCTAGCACACGGCTTGCAGAGACATCCATGATCATGGTGTACCATGGGAAGGGTTCTTGTGTCACTTTTGGAGATGTGTTCCATGTGGATCAACATATGGCCGTCGGATATTGGGATCATGATCTCAAGATCTATTGTGAATGATTGGGACAAAAAACGATCTCTTATCATCTTATTTAAGTTGGAACCATCAGTTGCGCCAAAAGAATCTTCAATTGCAAATACAGCTACCCTATTACATATAATAAAATTGGGACCACTATTCTCACCCCAACTCCTCCAGCCATCATGCATTGACCACCTTTGAATCAGATGGTGAAGATCTTTTTTGTCTTCTGCACAATGGATCTAAATATCATGGGCCTATGATTAGACGGCCAATTTTTTATTAAATGTGGTACACATCACAAAAAGCGGCCCTAAAATCATGCTTGCGTGTGATGTGTGTCTCATGATTTTAGGGTCACTTTTTGGGATGTGTGTTGTGTAATAAAATCTGGTTGTTTGATAGTATGCCTGTGATCTATAGATTTGTTGTGCTGGAGATGAGGTTGAAAAATGATCTCCATCATCTGACTCAACGGAGGTCAATGCATGCTAGAGGGTGGAGATGGGGTGAAAAAGCAATCTTTTGTGGTGAGAATGATTGGACCCTAGTAAAATTTGCACCTTCATTTTGCTTCGAAATTTTGAATCGACCTAATTATGACCCTCCAAATCCAACTCAAGTACGCACACTTAAAGAGAATAAGTGGCATTGGTTTCATACTCGAACCAACAAAATCCTCTCTTCATCAAATTTTCAAGTGAGTAATTGCTCATGGAGGTCAATCCCTTTACAAGCCGAGATAAAAGGAAACAACATATAAGGCTGCCATACCCAACCAACTTGTTTTCTTTAGGAAGTGATAGGCCTCTACACCTTTTCGGAAATGTCAAGTATTTTCTAATTATAAGGGTGAGGTAAACACCATCTCATACAAATATTACTTCTTTTAGCAGTGACAACATCATAAAACATATGAACTACCCACCAACCATCATAATAACAAAAAACCTTTTATTTTTTTTATCAATAACAAAAGAAAAAAGTCTCTTTTCTAAATTCTTGTTTTTCCAAATAAAAAATTTATTCATTCCTAAAAAAATATAATGTTTTCTTATTCCTTTCTTTTTCTTAATTTTAAAATTTTGAAAATTTCCATTTTCTCCAAATTTACCTTTTTTTTCCTTGTATTTCCAGAGCCGTTTTATCCTCCACTTAGACTTGGTGAATATAATTCACCCTCGTTCCAACTGAATGTCCTTACAAAGGGCATTATTTTGACAACTCATTTTTTAAAAAGCCCTTTTTATGGGAAAAATGTTGGTGCAAAGCACTTTCCACCTAAAAACTTGACTATCTCTAATTGAAAATGTTGTGTTGAGAAGTTGTCTTATGCTGTTACTCACACAATACAATTTTTAACATGTGAGATCTTTTTGAGAAACATTATGTGACACACTTCTTTATCGCACTTGAAAAAATATTTTGTCATCACTTCTTTATAGCATTTGAAAAAGTTTTTTTTATCAAAAGGATTGTCGAAGAGGGCTTTAGTTTATGAGCACCAAAAGGAGTCATACTTACCTGCCAGCCTCCAAAATGACAGCTACAAAATTCGAGTCTTTGATTTTTAAGACCACCGACTGATACGATGTTTGAATGAGATAAAGACCAAACTTTTCAAAGAAAATGAGCAAAAATGGCCTCAATTTTCTAATGCCAAAAAACATGAAAATCATTAAGCACGGTACAAATGAGCTCAACACTACGAGCATGCATTCGGTGAGAGAGAAGAATTCTAAGAAACAAATTTCTCATTCTGAACGACTTTCTCAAGAGATCACAAAAGAGCTTCCATGGCTAAAGTGAAAAAAAGGTACCATTCACGAAATCAATTAGTCTTTTCATTTAAGTTGTATCCAAAGATTTAATGAATTGAAGGAAAGGAAATTAAAGAGAGAATTTAGATGTTTTTGTATCTTAAGGTCCCAAATCTAGCACCAACACTTGGTGCTGCCAAGCACATTTTAGGTACCATAGAAAAAGAACGTTTTGTTTATTAGGTCTCATAAACTTTAGACAATTGATCGATTATCTACCGTTATTTAGGCTGCGTATGGCATAGCTTTTTGCTACTCGTTGCCACAGTAGAGTTCACTTGCTTTAATTGATTGTCATTCTCTTTTCTAACACCTTGCAAAGGAGGATTTATCTGTTCTAGCAACATCCTCCCTCCTCTCTACTAGCTCCCTACCAGAGCAAATAAAATATGCTTTGGAAAGGAGTGGGTAGAGAGGAGGATAGAACTGTTGAACAGGTAAATCTTGCATAAAATCTTGTTATGCAAAGAGTTATCAAGGAGAAGGGATACCTGCTAAAACAGGTAGCAAGATGTTAACAAAGAGGATGAGAACCTGCTAAAGCAGATGAATTCTGTTATAATAGGGGCTAGCAAAGAGCTATATCATACACAACCACAATCACCACGAAAAGTGTCACTAGGCTATATTGATAGCTATGATTCATTGACGTTTTTTCAGACATCTATAATGTGTTCCTCAGCTTTCATACCCTTTTTGGGCCTCTTCTTGTAGGTGCTTTCACCACAACTTCTCATTCATCAAATGGATTGTTATGCCACATATTTAGACTGTTGAGGAGATACCCATCAATTGTTTAAGGAGAAATGGTCATCTTTACTCATGTAAGAATTGATGATTAATCACAATTAATTATATTTATTTAATCGACAAATATTCAATGAAAATTTAATTTTCATTGGTGAAGTTCATTGCTACATGTACCAATGCTTCCCACTTGGCCATGAAAGATAAATTAATATTTCATAAGGATTTTGTCATTCTAAGATTTACTTTTTTTATCATATGTGTCATCTTGGGGTTTTATCATTTGTATTTACAAGGTATTACCCAGTATCTTGCGGTTTTCTTATCATATACTTATATGCATTATTTATAAAGTAGCAATAAGATTTATGATCGTCAAACCATATAAGCATTTACACGCTATCATATGATTTTGTCATCCAAGCTTAAATGTTTAGCTTGAGGTTTTATCTGCTATCTTGCAGTTTTTTTTAATCATGGTATAGCAATTAAATCATGAAAAATTTTATTAATCAACTTTTTCTATTATTATAGAAAAGTGTACTATACATTATCATGTAGTATTCATGCACATTAGGCATTATTGTGTAGCATGGTTTCAAATATCGGAATCGGTCACCGGATGAGTTAATCTTAAAATTGATCTGAATCGGTCAACTCAAAACCGATTGGATCGGTATCGGCGGATTGGATCGGCCGATCCCAACGCAAAAAAGGTTTGAGGGAGAAAATTAAAATAGGTTAACATTTTTTAGTGTAAGGGGTCAAATAAGTTGTTCAAATCAATCGCTAATGATTCTAATATAGTGTATGGAAGTCCATTGACCGTACATTTGGACAAATTCCAGAATCACCTACAACCAGAATTCTTTGAAAATAAATAGAGCTCTCAAGATAATTTTGTAAATCTTTTTCACCTTGCTTTTTCTATGAAATTTGATGGTAAGAAGAAGTCTATGCAAAAGGAAGGAGAAGCTTAAGAAGATGGCATTAGGCTAGGGCTTTAGATGAGTTACTTTCTATTTTACTTTAAAATTATGATGCGACTCACCTGACCGTCGTTTAAGAACCAAAATGGTGCTTCAATGATTGTATATCATTGATGAGAGACGTGGGTAATCCACACTGTCAAAGTGCTAGAACATAAGTTGAAAGGCAGTGGGCCCAAAAATAAAAAATTTTAAGAGAATTTAACCATCCGATTTGGGCACTTTAATATCAGCCGTTGTGTTTAATTTTAATGGCTGATATTCAAATTCGCCAATCAGATTTTTTGGGTCCACTTGTGGACATAATTTTTTGGCTACAACATTTCTCAATGATGGATTGCCGCCTGAACAATTTAGATTGATTATAAATCTATGCAACATGGCATAATAGTAAATCACATTTCATTGGTGTGAGATCAAAAGTTCTATTTTAGCAGTGGTAGATTGTTTAAACGCCACTTGTTGTTTAAACATCGGTGAGGAGCCATTATCTCTTAAAATTTATATCCACTGTAAATAATATCATATTCTTTAGGCATACAAACTTTTTGTATGGGTCAATTGGCGTTCCAACTTAAATATCGCTTGGAATTGGCTGATACGGAGCGATCCAAGCGATCCTCAACCTGCGTAAAAATGATATGACCTAAAGAATTGATATCATTAGAGCCAAAACCGATCCGAATCAGGATCGACCGATATTTGAAATCATGTTGTGTAGTAACTGTTCTTACTATACAAACCTTTACCTTTTTGAGAATTTACAGGCTAAAAGCGAATTAAGCAACCATGATACAATATATTAACTGCTTTAGAATAATTTGATTTAGCCATCCCTTTTGAGGAGAGTAGTTGTTGTGGGTAGTGAAAATGGTTGTGATGATGAAGTTGGTCATTGGATGGTGTGAAGGTTTGGGCAAAGGTGGTAGTCAAAAAATTATAATAAGAATAAAATAAACTAAAAAGGAAGAAGTAGAAATAAGAGGGCGGGAGAAGAGAGATGATTGTGGCGATCGTATGAGAGTGGTCTCCAGGAGGAAGGTGGGGTAGAAAAAAGCGTTAGGGACTTTTATCAATATTTGTAGGCATTCACAAATGTGGTGCATGCATGCAGATAAGTGAGGGTCAAATTTTAAAGTTTTAGTTGGTGAGATTTGGTGAGGTTGACCCAGGCCTTTATTGATTTGGTGATGTACCAAGATTTTTAAAAGGTAAAAGGAAAGAAGGATGTGATGTGGGGCACAATCATATATATATATATATATATATATATATATATATATATATATAAGGCTAAAGGAAAGAAGGATGTGATGTGGGGCACAATCATATATATATATATATATATATATATATATATATATATATATATATATATATATATATATATAAGGCTAAAGGAAAGAAGGATGTGATGTTGGGCGCAAAGGGAAAAATGCGCTCAGGGGTAGAGATTTCTCTACGCACCCCTAATGGTTAGCGGACACGTGGAAAGTGTTTTTGCATTAACCCCAGTTAGCTTTAGAAGGGTTTTCCTACTGATAGTGGTAGGTAAAGTAGGTACAGGCTGTTAGTACCCCAGAGCTAGGGCCCCAAGATAAAATGTCTTGTCAGGATATAGTGGTAAAACAATTCTAAAAAACTCTCTGGTTCTTTCAAATAATTCAAAAAAGGCACGGAGGTTCATTCTCTGTCTCGCTCTCTTCAGGTTCTTTCTCTCTCTCATTTTATTTCCTCTCTCTCACTTGCGCTTCTCTGCGAGACTCTATCAACTCTGGAACTGAACTGAACCGCTATTGTAGAAAAGAGAACTTTATCTCTCTCTCTCTCTCTCTCTCTCTCTCTCTCTTTAGAGCTCTGATTGAAGTGCTTCGTATCAAAGACAAATTTATCTCTCTCTCTCTCTCTAGCGCAGAAGAGACAACTTTCCCTCTCTCTCTCTGGAGCTAACTGGAGCACTAGCGACCAAGAGACATCTTTTTCTCTCTCCGACTCTGGAGCTCTAACTGGATAGAAGCATCGCTTTGTCAACTTTCAGAAAGTTTTCATTTGAGGTAACTTTGTAAATGAAGGTTATATATGTTACGATTGAGGCAGACACATTTTCTGCGGATAGTTAGGGTTAGTTATAAATGCGCGGGCGACAGCACTTTGTATGGTCTGCACCATATCTCCGTATGTGAAGCGAAACAAAGTGATGACGCAACGAGTTAGAAGCGTCATCGCTTTTAACTTGAAGCGTAGTCGCTTTTTGTGGCCACGTCAGCGCTTCATTATGAAACGGTTTTCTTATTAGCCCGTTGTTGATTTAGGGTAGAGATTACAAAATTATATGAAGCACCAAAATATATAAATTATATTCGACGTAGAAGCCACATC
The DNA here is from genome assembly GCA_021018995.1 of Chloranthus sessilifolius. Taxonomy (NCBI): domain Eukaryota; kingdom Viridiplantae; phylum Streptophyta; class Magnoliopsida; order Chloranthales; family Chloranthaceae; genus Chloranthus; species Chloranthus sessilifolius. The sequence continues at coordinate 26,185,696 of CM037595.1, forward strand.
GCTTTTTATGTGAGGCTCAACAAAGCGATGGTGCGACGTGTAAAAAGCGCCATCGCTTTTAACTTGAAGTGCAGTCGATCTTTGTAGTCGCATTAGCGCTTCGTTATGAAGCGATTTCCTTATTAGCTCATCGTTGATTTAGGGTGGAGATTATAAAATTATATGAAGCACAAAAATGTGAGGCAATACAAAGCGACAACACGAAGAGTTAGAAGCGCCATCACTTCTAACTTGACACGTTGACGCTCCTTAAGGTCGCGACATCGCTTCTATATTAGCTCTTTGTTGATTTATTTTTCGTCTAATACAGGGATTGTAATGGACTCCATTGGAGGATTCAATGAGGTGCTGTTGATTTAAATCTCACCCCCGAGACGATTTCTTTAGGAGTTTCACTTGCTTGTGATAGGGATATGGAAATGCTGGATAATTGTGCAGAATCCGAGAATACCAGTGAGGAATGAAAGCCACGTATAGGCTTGAAATTCAAATCTAAAGACGAGACATATAACTTCTATAATTTATACGTCAGGAAAGTTGGTTTTAGCGTCAAGAAAAGTAACACTTACAAATCCGTAAAAGGGAAAATTATAAAGAGAAAAATATGTATGCTCGTTCGAAAGGTTCAAGCTGCCTGACAAGCGTAAAATATACCTGATATAAAGTGTTCAAGAGATAACAAATACAAATGTGAGGCAAGGTTGAAGATTAGGATTGATGACCAAAAGTTGTGTGAGGTAATGAAATTTAGAGAGCCGCATAATCATCAGTTGTATACACTTACAAGGTGAAGGAACTGCGATCACATAGTAAGATGACTAGGTCAAGTAAATCGTTGATAGGTACATTTGATGGCATAATCCCTCTATTGAATATTTCTACTATTTTGTCGAGTTTAGATGGAGAGGCTAGTGTAACGGTAAGCCCTCAACAAATTCGAGATTACTTAAAGAAGATAAGAAAGGAAAGTAACAATCATCCGATGTGCATGACCGTGATCAAATCCTTCATTGATAGGCAGAATAAAGGAGATGATTTTTTCTTTGAAGCCAAGCTAGACAAAGAATATCAAATGCGTAGTATATTTTGAGCTGATCACAGGTCACAGATGGCGTATCAATAATTCAGTGATGTAGTGATATTCGACACCACTTATAAAATAAACAAATTGTTGTTACCTTTTACCCCATTCACGGGGGTCAACCATCATTGGCAGACGACTCTTTTTGGATGTGCGTTGCTCACGGATGAGACGGACGAGACAATCGTTTAGTTGTTTAATACATGGCTGAAGTGCATGGATGGTAAGAAACCTAATACAATCATCACCGATCAATGCAATGAAATGAGCAAGGCCATCTCCGAAGTTCTTCCGAGGACCACACATTGTCTCTACATATGGCACATAGGGAGGAATGAATTGAACCATCTCTCACAGTTAAAGGTAAAGTTTGAAAATTTTGAGAGAAAGTACAATCAGTGCAAATTCAGTCAAACGGTTGATAATTTTGAAAGGAGATGGGCAGAACTTGTGGAGGAGTTTCAATTACAAGACAACTTGTGGTTGAAACAAATGTACGTCCTTAGAAGGAAATGGATTTCATACTACTTGAGAGATACCTTTTGAGTCGGCACGACCACTACGTAATGCAATGAAAGTATAAATTATTTCTTCGATTCTTATGTCAATGCCCAGACGAGTTTGATGGAATTTGTCAAGCAATACGATCTTGCCGTCCAATCTTGTCGCGATAAAGAAAATAGAGAGGATCTTATCTCAATGTCTACGACACTAGAGCTCTTATATGAAAATTCAATCGAGAGGCATGCTGGTGTCGTGTATACGAGAATCATGTTCGATAGATTCCACTCTGAGTTTTAAAAATTTGCCTCTTTTAAGTCCCAAAAGGTGGTCAGAGAGGAAGTCAAGCGATTATTATATACGAAGTGCGTAGAAGTGATGGGGATGGCACGGAAGATAGCAGTCGAACATTTAAAGTTCATTTTGAATGTTGAGATGGCACGGCCACTTGTGAGTGCAAGCACTTCAACACCGAGGGTTTATTGTGTTCTCACATATTCCATATTTACTTCAAGAAAAAGGTAGACCAAATTTCATTTAAGTACATTCTATCTCGATGGACGAAAGAAGCTAGATACAGTACTTATATATTTGGCAGGTTATGGTGAGAAAGTAGATTCTAATTCTATCTCTACGATGAAAATATGGAAGCTGAGAGAAGTTGGACTAACGTTAATTTAGTTGGGGATGAAATCGAATCGCTTGGTTGATTATATGTTGGAAGGGATGAAGAAACTATTAAAAGGCGTAGAGGCCATTAGAAGGAAAGAGGATAATGAAAGATGCACTAGCATCGCGTCCTCTCCGGCTAGATCCAACCTGTTTAGCCAAGGAATTTTATTGCAAGAGCATGCCAACATTACAGTGTGAGATCCAGTATGATGTGTTACCAAAGGTAGGCCAACCAACAATGATAGAATGAAGTCTAGAATGGAGGTTGGTTTTGAAGAATAAAAAAAGAAGAGATGCCATTGTAAGTGTTGTAGTTAGTAGGGTCATAAAATTATAACTTGCCCTGTAAAGAGGGTTAGGATGATGACTGCCAGCACTGGACAGAGCCAAATTGAACAGGGGATGATGGAAAGTGTGATTTCACAGAGTCATGATGATTGTATTTTTTGAAAAGCGGTATCGCTTCGCATTTGGGTCGCTATCAAAGCGATATTTCTTCGAATCGGAAGCGTGGGCGCATCTGATTGTCTTCTACGCGTTGGCGAGTTTTTTTTCGATGCGCTGACGCTTCTTTTCTTACCGTCCTCGCCTATCTAACTAAAGCTGTATTTTGAATCATGTGGATAGCCAATGATCATCTTTGCATGTGTTGAATTTATTATTTCTTATGCGTTCATTCTCAATTTTAGGATTGAATTCAACGCTTCATGATCATCATTCCGAATCGACGATGCCTCATACGAAAGCGATCTAGCTTCGTGAAGGAAGCGGCGACACTCTTATTTCGAAGCGTGGGCGCTTTGTTTATTGAAGCGTGGCCACTTGTTTACTGAAATGTCATTGCTTCTGAATGAAAGCGTTAGCGCTTTGGTGCTTAAATTAGGGCCAATGATGCTTTCTTACTGTAAGTAGAAGCGCCATCTCTTCTAAGTTGAAGCGCCATCGCTTATTGCATTAAATAAAAAGCAACGACATTCCAGGAAGAAATCGTCGACGATTTACTTTTTGAATTATGAGCGCTTCACTTATGAAGCGACGTCACTTCCCATTTGAGTGACGATGCTTTCTAGCAAAGTGAAGCCGCTACATTTATAAATCAAGTAAAAAGATTTTAATAATCATGCAAAAAGATTTCATTTATAAATAAGTTTTTTTTTCTTTACATCAAAAATATTTCTATACATCCTCTTTCTTTACAGTCTTCTTTTATCATGATCCGTAGGAGCAAGGATAACACTGCTGACAAAAAACCACAAAAGATACGTCGACACAGTGGAGATTAGGAGGCTGAGACCGAGGGGGAAGAAGGAAAGAGAATGAAGGGAGGTTGCGCCGGTCACGCACGCGATGGGTGGGGGAGGCGGTGAAAGTGGAGGAGATAGCAGTGGAGGTAGATGTGGAAATGGAGGTAGAGGTGTAGGTGGATGTGGGGAGTGTGTTATGTTGGCGGTGGTGGATGAGGAAGTGGAGTTGGAGATGGTAGAAGTGGTGGTTGTGGCTAGGGTGGAAGAGGAAGAAGTGGAGGTTGAAGAAGAAGAACCAGTTGTGGAGTCGGGAAAGCAAGCACCGACTCCGGAGCCAAGAGAAGAAGGGCCTCTGGGACTCCCACCACCGACAGCATAACGGGAAGGTCGTCATCGTCCGGAATGACAACATCTTCTTCAGGGGGAGGGGGAACAACATGCTCTTTGTCGGGGACGACAACCAGCTCGTTATTGTCAAGGATGTCGATAACCGAAATATTGTACGAACTAATAAAATGCAGGCGCGCTAGCAGATGGCTCCTTCTCAAGCTGTTACGACGCATTTTGGTCTAGGCTGAGGAAGACGAAACAGTTAATCGAAGGAGCAACATAAGATGAAAAAATTAGAGCGCTATGATGCCCTTTAAATAATAATTTGTCATGCAACTTCATTAAATAGACAGTGGTAGTTGCGCTTCATATTTATCGTGCACTGTCGTCGCAGCGATTTCGTATTCCACCATCTTCTCTGGAAGAGTCAGTGCTTCAATAAGATGTTCTCCGAAGCATCATCGTCTCTAAATGGTAGCATCATTACTTCCAAGAACTTCATTACATAGCATGCCGTTGTTTGATGTTAGCAATGGTGCTAATCGTTAGAAGCGTCATCACTCTTAAATAGAAGCGTGATTACTGTTGAAATATTTCAGAGTGCTGATTTTTATTGGTGATAAAAACAAATTAAAATCAAGTAGAAGATGATATGAAAGATATAAAAATAGCAACTCTAAAATATACAGACCTGCAAGATACAAGGTCCTTTCGTATCAAGTTTTAAAAGTAAGAGTTTGTCCCACCCACAGGGAGTAGTGATCTAAAACTTAATAGGCTGTATAGTAGACCTCCAGATCTTCTATAGATCTGAAAATTCTAGCCTAATCTAAGAAATAGGGAAAGAAAGAAAGTTTTTCAGTTGTCACTAAATCTAATCTATAAAGCAAAAATACAAAACTAGATCTACAAGATTGAGGGAGATGAATGGTAAAATAAAATATAAAATAGAGAGAAATAGACAGCGAGGGAATGATTCTTATTGCAACATAGATCAAGACTGTGAACTTGCAGCGGCCCTTCACTTGGCTACAAACACAAGTGCAAGGCTGAAGGATTCAAATTAAACCAAGAGTTTGAACTGATCTTAAGGGTATGATCTGTCGACTTGAATGGTCACAGATCATCTATAAACTTCATCCAATCCAAAGGTTCAAATTGAAACAATAAAACCATTGCAGCCACTATGCTTGTAGGACTACAAGCACTTACAACCATAGGATCAAACAATCCATGTAGATTTGGTGGGAACCACTAGAAATTACAGATTATTTGGGGATCTAAACTCAGTTGGTCATTGCTTCAAATAGCTGCAATGACCGAGCTCATAAGGTTGCAATCTCTGCATAACTCTAGATCACTTCACTGAAAATAGATCTAGAAATCAAAGCAAGAGTCGGATCTGCTACAATCTTTCACTTGGCTACAAGCGCAAGTGCAAAGAGGAAGAATCCAATTTCACCTTCACTTCTGGATTAGTCCTAAGGGTATGATTTGTCCACTTGAATGGTTACAGATCATCCTAGAGATTTACTCCAGCAGTGAGGGTGAAGGATGGAACAATAAAATTACTGCAGGCACTATGGTTGTAAGGCTACAAGCTCAGGCAACCATAGGTGCATTAGATCTGAAAATTTTAAAGCAATTAAATAGAAAAATTATAAATCTAATGGATTGTTAAAACAACATTTCATTGCTTAATCAAAACTTACAATGCTTTTCCCTCAAGCCTACAGCCTGTGCATGAATTCGGAGCGCTTCACAATGAATTTACATATTTGTTTACAATTACAACTCAGCCTTTGGCTACTACCTAGATCTAATCCAATAGGTTGGATTAGAGAGAGAGTGGGGAAGAGAAAAGGAAAAATAAAACCTAAAACTAAACTAAAATGAGTCAAGGAGAACTCAGAGAATTTTCTAGTTTCCTTACTGAAGAATTATAAAAAAAATTATGGGTATTTATACATATGCATTGATCCAAGTACCTTGAGTTGCAGCCAATTAGAGAAGAGGAATTTATTTCAGTTTATGCTAATCTATGTGTTTAGCATTCCAACCAATCAGAGAGAAGAGAGAGATCCATTTAGTTATACACAGCTGAAGTAGTTTGCTTCCCTCCAAGAATTTGGTTTGAAAATCAGTTTGCATGTGGGTAGCTATCCCATGTGCTTTGAAGTTCTCAAAACTACCCCTACCGACCAAAGATAACTCCAACAGCAGCCCTTATATAATTGCTGCAAATTGATAGGAACCAAGCTGTTGTGGGTGCCCAAATTAATCTTAAAATCCATTGGCTACATTTGGAACCCAAAATAGTTCTACAGTTGTTATCAAAACAGCCCTCAAATGGAACCCGAATTAATAAAATGTTGGTGTCTTGAAGGTGCTCAATTAAATGGTTGCAAACTGAAGTAACCTCAACTAGTTTAATAGTTGAAACTTAATGGAGTTTGATGGGGCCCGAGCTGGATGAGTTGTAGAAATATAGGCTGATGAAGTCTAAACTGTAGCTTGATAGGTTGAGATGGCTTCATCAATTAATGCACTTTAGAATCTGCAGCTTCAGCAGTCCTCTCGTGAGGTGGAGAAGATGAACTCAAGAGGAAGTAGCAATTCGATAGGATGGCTGGGTATAGAGGTTGAACCATTCGAGGGGTACTAAAGAGTAGTTGGAAACTCAGCAGCTTCAGGTGTTAATTCGTGGGGATGGTGGCTGGTTTTGAGAGGATGTGAGCATGATTCGATAGGTGGGCTGAAGCAGCAAGCTCCACTCGAGAGGATGGCTGGAGGTGATGTGCTCGAGAGGTTGGGAGTTTGGAGTGCTCGAGAGGATGTGAAACTGCTCCAGGTCGATAGGTTGGCTGCATACAATTTTGAGAGGTTGGTGGCAGCAGCAATGAAGACACCTCGACAGGTTGGTTTAAAGCGTCACACGGGAGCAGCATCAGGTAGCATTTCATGAGGATGAGAAGAACAAGTCAACAGGATCAAGGATGTTCTCGATAGGTTGGCTGAAACCTGCAATATCAACTCGAGAGGTTTGAAGATTGCTGTCGGTCGACAGGATTAAAGGCAGACTTCATCTGTTCGGGAAGATGGCTGTAGGTTCATCTGTCCATTCGAGAGGTTTAAACTCCAAGTCCATAGGTTCTGTTTCTTCCTTGTTGCAGCTCTTAAGAGCTTGAATATAATGGTACTACAACTGGAGATGTTGGATCTTTTCATGTGTGCAGCTGGTGAGATGTATAGCTATCTATAACATTTACACAACTGAAGGTTGAGCTGTTTTCTATAGTGTGCACCTTCCAAAAATTGTTGAGCTTCCTAGCTGCTCAAGCCCTCCATGTGATAGCTGTTATAGTTCATCAAGTCCAAGAACATGTTGCTGAACTTCTACTACTTTATTCTCCTTTTATTGCAACTGCTCACTAGCAATGGCAGTACTTTGAGAGGCTTTAATGCTTAGCACATTGCTTCTCCATCATATAGCTTGAAGGTATGATGCTCTAATGTGCACCAATTCATTGTGCACTTTGCTAAAGGTGTTATAGATGGGAAGTTATATGGCTGAGTTGCACTATTGTAGCAGTGGCTCCGATGAAGCATTCCATGGTGTGGAGCTGCATGAGACTGTTGTGGGCTTGGAGATATATCTGCAGTATCAGCTCTTCATAAATGATTCTAAATCTCTTCTTTTGGCACCTTATTACATGGATGGCTGCATATTGTTGCTTATCTACAAAACATATTTAAAAATAATTATTAAACAGCTCAAGGTCTTACAAAATTCAAGTTTAAAGGTATATAAAATGGTATAAATTAGTGACTAACACACCCCCAAACCTAATCTTTGCTAGCCCTCGAGCAAAGTGAAATTGAAAATAATTAACCTACAAAACTTAATGCCACTTTCATAGGGAACACGGATGCATTTAGTACATGCACCAAGCCTTTTAAACTCCTAGGTGATCCATAGTGGAGGAGTGTAGTCTCCTGAGGGTTTTCAGTGAAGATACCCACAAACTTCTCCAATAAATTAGTTAATACTAGTGAAACATGTTAAAACAGAGTTCAAACAAAATAAAATCCATTCCACACGTTACCCATTCAATTCTTTTAGAAGATTCTCAGCAGTAAAACTGCAGTTTAATACTAAAATACTGTTGTAATTCCTTCACCACCAATCAGCTCATATCAAGGCATTGTGTGTGAAAATTAATGCAAAGCTTATCATTAATTTGAGAATTCTGTTTTGATAATATCCCAAACAAATTCAATTTCAGACCCAAGTCTCACCAGGGTTGTCACTCAAAAAAAAAAAAAAAAATAGAAAGGTGTATCATTTCACACAGCTCAAGAGCAGTTACAACCCTCAAATAGGACTGCAAGCATGAGCATAGGCATTGCGCTAATTCCTAAAATATTCTTGGTCTTTTCACCATAGATTACATAGCCTCTTATCTCCACATGACTGCTCAATCAATTTCTGATCAATAGGATCTTTTTATTGGGTTGTAATGTGGCTAATGGGCAAAGTTTATGAAGAATAAAGGGGAATAAAGGAATTCAAAATTTGAGAAGTCAGTAAGGTGAGGAGGTGTTGCACACACCTTCTTCATTTCAGTCCAACTCCATCTACTTTTTGAATTTTCAGATTTAAAGTGATCAGTTTCTAATCTTCTTTTCAATTTTCTAATGAAATGACTTCTCTTTCTCATTTTTCTCAAATTTTCTTTTTATGGGCTAAACTACCACAGCTATACATCTGATACACAACTGCCACAGCTATTTTTCTTAAATCTCAAGATAAGGGTCAGGCTGCATCAGGTTAGTGAGGTTTGGGTTCAAATTCTTTGATTTTTTTATCAAAGAAAACTTAGATTTTCAAGGCTCAAATGGTGTGCATCAAGGGCAGTTCAAAGGTGGAAAAATTTTAAGTTCAAACTATCCAAAGGATGGCCTTACATCATGTCTTTGATGTCATGAGTACTGTCAAGCTGTGTCAACTTGGAGTGCATAACTTCTAGTGAGCAAGAATAGGTTCAATCAGTCCTTAGAGCAAAAAAAATTGTCAAAACACTCTTTAAAGAAAATTTTTCAGGCCCAAATCTCACTGGGTATGGTCTTCCATCAAATTCCTGGGGTATATCCTCCCAATTCTCTCTCTTTTCAGGTTCACTAAGCACCAATTTGTGAAAAAAATCTTGACATTTGCTTCACGAAAGTCTTAGAGCTACAACAAATTTTCGTTTTAAAAAGTTTTTAATTTCCTCTTTTTACAAAAATTAGGTGGCAATTTACTTTATTTTCAAAAATTTCAACCAACACTGCTACACTAGCATTAACTATTCCAGTGGCACACCCTACCATACCCCCAAACCTAAGTTGAACATTGTCCTCAATGTTTACACAATGAGTAGCTAGGGGCAGCAGGGCAAAAATAAGAAAGAAAATTAACAACACAATAAAAGTTGTATGCAGCAAAGAAGAAAAAATAAAAACTCAAAACTGAATATATGAAACAGAAAAATAGAAAGAATGATAGACAAATGAAAAAAACAAAAGCATATACCTGCGAAAACAGAAAAACAGAAGTCAAAAATTGAATATAGACATACAAAAATGAAGAAAATCAGTAAAAATAGTACACACATATACCCTAAGAAAGAAAAATCAGTAAATTAAAAATAGCATTTAAACTAAAAAATAAATTCCTAAAACAGAAAATCCTAAGACAATAACCTACCATCAGTTGTGCTTGTGCTGAGGTGCTTGTGTTGTGGATGTGTATGAATCAATATGAATTTTAAAGTAATATCAGTATGGATGCACACATTTAAAAGCAGGATTCATACACAGTTGAGACCTATTAACAGTGGAAAATCTTGAAAGTGAATGAATTCAAAGGCTCCATTGAATTTTCAAAATAAAATATGATCCTCGGCTCATTAACTTTCATGATTCTTACAAAATTTAAGAACCATGATCTCAACAGTTTCAGATGGGGGTATATGAATGACAAGTTTAAGAAAATAGTCCATCTGGATTTGAAAATTTTTTATGTTTTATATTCTTTTATTTATTTTTTATATGTTTTTTTTTTTATAAAAAAAAATTTATCAGCCAGGGCTCAACAATAGCCCTTATTTGCTACTGCTGAAGAATACAAACAATATTGAAAAACAAATTTGAAATTTTTATTTATGTTTATCTTTTCTTTAATTTTTTTTTTATTTTTGACAAAAAAAATCAGCATGCTTAAATCTGAAACTGCAATAAGGAACCTTGTTCCCTATCCTTCTGCACCTCTTTTTGGTTCAAAAACAACTTGCTATCTTCTATCTTCTTTGAAAGAAAATTCACCCATCATGTGCAATCCCATAGGATTATTTATAGGTTGGATGGGGAGTTTACCATCTTCCCTTTTTGTCTGAGCATTGGAGAGATGACCAAGCTGGTCTTCAATCTTTTTTATGCTCTGGCTATGAGAATGCATAGTCTATGCTAAGGAACTGAGATTCTGTATTGAGGACAAAACCTGCTCCTCAAAGGAGGGTGTACTAGATTGTGATGCTTGTGCAAACATATGAATTTGTTGGGACATTGGCTATTGTTACTGATGGTTTGAGGAAAAGTTTTGTTGGTACTGCTGGGGTCTATGGGGCATAGGTTGCTGTTGTTGGGATTGAGAATGATTCTCTTGGTTCCACCTCAGATTTGGGTGGTTCCTCCATGGATACCTAGAAGGTTGCTGTTGTTGCTGCCCATAGGTCTGAGATGCATTGGCATGCACTATGACCAAATCAGGATAAAGACCAACAGAGGGACAGTCCTGAATGGAGTGTGTGGGGGACTGGCATATCAGACATGCCACCTGCACTTGTGCTGCTAGTGAGGGCTGTAACACACTCACCAATTTATCAAATTGATGTGTCAAACTGTTTATTTTCCACCCCAAGTCATTACACACATTTAATTCAAACAATTTTCCTTTGGAAGTGGGGTCTCTTGTAACTCCAGCAGTTGGCTCAATATCAGGCTTTGCTAGAGCCTCCTGCTGAGTTGAATTTTTACCAATTACATCAAATAACTCTCATGCTTCCTCATCAGTCTTGTTAAGGTAAGTGCCACCACATGATGCATCTATCATGTATCTTCTTTTAGAATCAATACCTTGATAGAAGTTTTGAACAAGCTGCCATCTAGGTATCTGATGGTGTGGGCACTGCCTCAACAACTCTTTAAATCTCTCCAATGCCTCATGAAAATTTTCAGTTTGGGATTGAGCAAAAGAAATGATGCTCTTCCTCAGCTGACTTGACTTGTTTATGGGGAAAATTTTAGCCAAAAATGGGTTTGCAAATTATTCCAAGACTGTATGCTATTTTTTAAGACCATAGAGAGCCAAGATCTGGCTTTATCCTCTAATGAAAAAGGAAATAACCTCAACTTAGTTTCTTCCTCTCCCAGACCAGCAATATTAAATGTAGTGCATAGGCCACGGAACTCATCTACATGTTTATATGGGTCTTCCTTACTAAGCCCATAAAAAGATGGCTGCATTTGAATGATTGAGAACTTGATTTCATAGTTGCCTTGAATAGTAGAAAATTGAATGCAGAAGGGGGATGAATATACCCCTAATGCATAGTATTCCTTCAAGGTCTTTTGTTGCTCACCCATTACAAATGGCTCACAATTAACAACAGGTGTGTGTGGGGGATGCCTAGGTCTAGGAAGCCTCTCAACTTCAAGACCTTAAAGGAACAATCTCGGGGTTAAGGGATCTTCTACCAAGCATACACACAGCAGAATAGATTTCAGCAAAAAAAAAAAAAAATTACAGTAAAACTAAAAAAAATAGAAACACAATAGTTTACTAGCCTTAAGGGATTGGATTATGGCACAGAGATGGGTTGGATTCTTTCTCCTCAGTGGTAATAATGTAGCCATTGGATAGGATTTCTATAACATTAGATCTGAATCTGAGTTACAAAACTCCTCTGATCTAGACCCAATAGCATACTTCTCACCCTTTTATATTTATTTTCCCACACTCCATCCATCTTCTCAACCCTTTCTGTAGTTAATTCATTAGGCTACCTTACGATATTTAGAATAAGTGATCCTAAACTCCCTTCCTTTTCGGACTGCCAGATCTGTAGTCAGATCTGGAGGGACTACTAGAGATGGCTCCCTTGGAGCCGTAGATCACCTTTCCCTGTGGGACAAACTCTTACTTATCAAAACTTACTACAAATGGACCCCATATCTTGTAGGTCTAGGATTTCTCAGTTGTGCTGATTTCATCCCCTATTTTACTTTGAATTTAAATTGCTTTTACCACCAACAAATAAAATAAGCATACTAGGAATCACAACAAGTACGAGATCGTTCCCACGAGGACTATTTTAGAAGATCTAAAAATATGAAACAGTAACTCAAGAAATCTATCAAGATTTAACAGTACCCTAACAATATTATGATTTAGGCGGTTTTGTGAGCTAAGATAATTACTGACTACAAAATAAAGCTTAATTGATAATTCAAAAATAAAGGTAAAGATGAAGATATTAAATCCTCCTATCTTTGGTTTGTTCTTCCCGTAATACAAATCTAAAGATTAAACTATAAGATGTACCATTAAAAAGCATCTTTTATAGAAGATAAATGGTCAAAACCCAGATAGGTTCCGCATTGCATCCCTGCAATCAGAAATGATTTTCATATATAGATCAGAGATCAAGGGCATGACTCGGCACACTTGATCTCAGCTACAAATAAAAATCATCCCCACAGTGGGTAAAAAAATTCTAACAAGAATACCACCATAGATCTTAGATCAAGGGCATGACTTGGCACACTCGACCTCAGATTAGGGAGTAATTAAGATAAAATTACCATCACAGATCTAAGATCCAAGGCATGACTCGGCACACTCGATCTCAATTAGTGGCGGGGATTTCATCCTTTGAGAAAGCGTAACAACCATAAGACAAAGTCTCAAAGTTTAATCCTAGATTTATAGTATTAGAAGTACATCCCTCGGATAGGAATCATTAGATCTCCATCTCGAAGAAATTAGCCACACATGTTGTAATTAAATGACATAAAATAATAATAAATGAAAAATAATATTAATCTAATTAATTAAAAATACCTCAACCTTCAATAGCAATTCCTTGATCCAAGCTTAATCCACGAGTATAATGATCTTTAGAAATGAAGTTAAAAATACTCTCTACTAATCTCTAAATTTAAACTAGGAATTAATTGAGCAAAAATATAATTCTCTCAAGAAAGGAATGCCAAAACAAGAAGGTAAAAAGGAACAAAGCTCTCCAAAATCAAAATCTATATCTACGTATGTATTCTCCCCCCTTTTTCAAGTTGTTGTTTGTGGCGTAAATACTCTCCAAGTCTCGCAACTCTCCTAGCCCGAATTTCCAGAGTCGATTGATCGACTTTTACAAGTCGATGCATCGAGTTCTTATAAATCTGCACTAAGAAGTCATTCCATCTCAAACTCCATCATTTCCCTCGATTAATCGACTGAAAGGTTGATTGATCGACCTCCTCTAATTCTGCAACCAAAAAGTGCTTTTTGTGTCAAACTCAATCACTTCCCTCGATTGATCGACTGAAAGGTTAATTGATTGACCTTCCCAGATTTCCGTGAGCTTCAGCCCAACTCTCCATCAGATACTACCTTGGTATTTCGGCTATAACTTTCTACTCCGAACTCGGATTGACATGATTCTTACGGCATTAGAAAGATGACAGAGAGCTTTACAACGTTTGTGTTTTAGAAATTTCACGAATCTAACTCCTTGAAGGTCCAAATTGAGCTTCAAGTCGCACTAAGTTCTCGATGACCCAAGGTTGCAGTGTTTGACATTATTTTCGGAATTCTTGGGTTGTTTTATGCAATTGGATTGTATTCACCTGAAACACTTCAAATCTAGTAATTCTCATTAGATAGCCTTCATCAGACGGCTAAATGTAAGTATTTAAAGATGAAATATCATCATATTTCACTACTCATCACACCCCTAAACCTACACTTTGCTAGTCCTCGAGCAAAGTAAACTAAAGAAAATAAATGCCACTTTCGTAGGGAGCACGATTGCACTTAGCCTATGCAACAAGCCTTTAAACCCCTAGGTGATCTCTAGTGGAGGAGTTTTATCTCCTGAGGGTTTTCAGTGAAGTTACCCACAAACTTCAACACATTTTTGAAACCATCAATAAAATTGAGTTTTTAAAACATAATTTTTATAATATCTTTAACTTCAAAACTCAAAATCATTAATCAATTCAACATGCGAATTCTCAATTTTAAATAATAATGTTATACTAATCATACTAATATCCATTCAAATTAGTCTAATGCTTAAATCGCTAGATAACTCATCCATTCATGCTTAAACGTGTAGTGTGTGCATACCCATACCAAAATTCATCCATCTCGAAAGCAATCCAAACAGTAAACTATCAGATCTCATGCCTCGACTCAATTCTCACTTTAGGTATACTCTCAAAATATAAACACGCCGATGATGGGTTTATTTTCACTCACATGTGAGAGATTAATACAAAGCAAGCAAAAAGGTCCCACATGATAGAAGAAACGTGACATAATCAATAAACAAAAATAAATCTCATAAGAGCAGATACTTGTATATCCTACGCATGTCATATCAAGTGTCATAGGTATCACATATTCACTCTCCACAAGACAGTTACCAATGCAGGTCTTTTTTAGGGTTGTAATGGGGCTCAGGTAAGGGTAAAAAAAGAAATGAAAGTTGGGATTCAAAATTTCTGAGAAATCGAAAAAGAAACTAACTTTTAATTTTTCTATTTCTCTTCTTTTTCTTTTCTAATCTCTCACTATTTTTTCTTTTGAATTTCATTTTTTTTAAGCACCTCATATTTTTCATTATTTTTCACAGTTTTCTTTTTCTCCTTTCTTTTTTTTTATTATTATTATTTTTTTTTCTGCCATACATTCTCAGTAAACACCACAACTCGATATCTCTGCACTTACTCTCTTTTCATTCATTCTCATCTCTCGTTCCTAATTTCTCATAAATAAGAAGGGTAAGGCTGAATTTTTAGAAATGGTACAGGGGTAAAGGTTAATATGGCTTATCAAAGAATATATAAAGGCAAATTTTTAATCAGCTCAAAGGGGTACTATAAGGATAAATTTATATAAGGTAAGATATTTTAAGCACAAACGAGCCAAAGATAGCTTTCAATCATGTCCTTAAAAGATGGTAACCTTGCCTATTTGTCTTATGCAAACATATAATACGTTCTAGTACAATAATATGAATTTAATATCATGCAAAGTCACAAGTCAAAATAAAGTGTATGAGATTTTACAAAAATAATTTGTATTCAAAGACAACTCCGAGTTTATGTAAACTCTCATCAAGGACGGGAAATTAGTTCTAAAGCTCATCGAGTTTAGTCTCTACTAAGAACCTAAGATTCAAAGTTCAAATTGGTTATTTAATTTCTAGATCCTAGCATGGTATAAGTGTAAAAAAAAAATTAATAATATCTAAGCATGAATTTCAGAGTCATCCTCAAATTATCACCTTAAATTTCATCATCCTAGATACAAGTAATCAAAATATGACATCGATATTCTCAAAATTAAATTCGCATACATTATTACCTAAAGTTTGAAAACTATCGCAAAATAACATATGTGATAGTTCAAAAAAAAAATTTTTTTTTTTTAATTTTTTTTTTTTGTAAATTTGGTTTTAAGGGTATCAAAATAATAGTATCACAGAAACTATACCCCTAAACTTGAACAAAACAATGTCCTCATTGTTGATAATAAAATATTAGATTAAAGTGAGAAAACCTACCTGGAGTAACGATTTGAGGCGCTTGATAGCACATGAAAATGGGAGAGGTAGGAAAAATCCTCCCCCAAACCTACATGAAAATATACCAGTATATCCAAGCATCCTCTTCACACGAAAAAATGTGAACAATAGTGAGGGGATTATCAAAACTAACAAAATGCTTACTCGAATAACACTATCAAAATCATAATCAACCATAAAAACAAGTGTATCTAACCATTTTTTTTATTTTTTTATTTTATTTTTATTTTTTTAGAAAAAAAAATTAAAAAAAATTAAAAAAATCAAACAAAATTGGGTTGCCTCCCAATGAGCGCTAGTTTAATGTCGATAGCTCGACCATATGAATTGCTCAGTCAGAGTGAGTCATTGAATCACTCAAGGAAAGAGTGTCAGAGAATGCAATTGCATCCTTTAGGAAAGGTTTTAATCTTTGACCATTAACTCAAAAGATATTTCCGTGTCTCGGATTGATAACATCAACCATCCCATTGGGGAGTATTCAAGAGATTTTGAATAGACCACTCCAACGGGTTTTTAGTTTTTCAGAAAATAGGTGAAGTCAAGAATTGTATAGTAGAACCTATTGACCAATAACGAAAGATTTACATAAAATAGATTGATCATGAACTCGTTTCATATGGTCCTTGTAAGATTTAGCACAATCATATGCGTCAGCACGAATTTCTTCTAATTCATTTATTTACAAATCCCTCTGGTTATCAGATTTCAGGAGATCAAAATTCAATGACTTGATGGCCCAAAATGCTTGATATTTTAGTTCAACTTGGAGGTGACAACCTTTACCAAAGACCAATCGATAAGGCGATATGCCAATCGGAGTTTTAAACGCAGTTCGATACGCCCACAGAGCGTCATTCAGTTTTAGCGATCAGTCTTTACGGTTCGAATGGATTGTCTTCTCTAAAACCCGTTTAAGTTCCCGATTAGATACTTCAACTTGGCCACTTATCTGCGGATGGTATGGTGTAGCAACTTTGTGTGTGACACCATATTTCTTCATTAATTGGGTGAACACTCTATTGCAAAAGTGTTTTCCACCATCGCTGATTATCGCCTTTAAAATACCAAAACATGAAAACACTTGATCCTTTAGGAATTTGATTACTACTTTGTGATCGTTTGTTTTACAAGCCACAGCCTCTACCCATTTCGAGACATAATCACCCCCGACAAGGATGAACGTATTTCCAAACGAATTCGAGAAAGGACCCATAAAATCGATCCCCTAAACATTAAGCAGTTTAACTTCAAAAATTAGATTGAGCGGCACCATGTTGCGCTTTGAGATCCGGCCTAGTAGTTGACAGTTGTGACAAGATTTGCAATACTGATGATAATATTTAAAGATCATCGGCCAGTAAAAACCACTTTGGAGGATCTTTGCTGCAGTCTTCTTAGAACTAAAGTGACCTCCACAAGCTAACTCATGACAGAACGAGATGATCTGTGGTTGCTCAGATTCAGGACACCTTCGTATGATTTGATCGGGACAGTATTTGAATAAATATAAATCTTTGAAAAAGTAGTGTTTCACCCAAGCTAAGAAAATAGATTTCTCGTTCTTAGACCAATGGTATGGTAATTGCTCGGTGACTAGGTAATTGATAAGATCCGCATACCAAGGTGGGCAGTCAATCCTGAACAACTGTTCATCCGGGAAGTGCTCTAAGATCTGAACAGGATCGTCAGATTTCTCAATAATTATTCGTGACAAATGATCTGCTATCACATTTTCTGAGCCTTTCTTGTCTTTGATTTCTAAATCAAACTCTTGCAACAACAAGATCCATTTGATTAAGCGTGCTTTAGTATCTTTCTTAGCGAATAAATAACGCAGGGCAACGTGATCTGTAAATATCACGACTTTAGACCCTAATATATAGGATCGAAATTTATCCAACGAGAAAACTACTATCAAAAGTTCCTTTTCGGTTGTCGAGTAGTTCAACTGGGCATCGTTGAGAGTGCAACTTGCATAGTAGATTACATGCGATAATTTTTCTGTTCTTTGTCCCAGAACAGCTCCAATTGCATAATCAGAGGCATCGCATATGATTTCGAACAAGAAGTCCCAGTTTGGAGATTGAATTATCGGGGCTTTTATCAATTCAGCCTTAATGGTTTCAAAGGCTTGCAAACATTTATCATCAAAGAGGAATGGGACATCCTTTGAAAATAAGTTACATAGCGGTTGCACTATCTTGCCGAAATCTTTAATAAAACGCCGATAAAAATTGGCATATCCCAGAAAAGATCTAATTTCCCTAACTGTTCTTAGTGGTGGGAGATTGGCAATTAAATCAACTTTAGCCTTATCGACCTCGATACCCTAGGATGATATGATATGTCCCAAAACAATGCCATCTTTAACCATGAAGTGACATTTTTTCCAGTTAAGAACAAGGTTCTTCTCCTAGCATCTTGCAAGCACTAGCGACAAATGGTTCAAGCAGTCGGCGAAACTGTTTCCATGGATCGAGAAGTTGTCCATGAAAACTTCGAGGAATCGTTCGACCATATCTGAAAAAATACTCAGCATACATCTTTGGAATGTAGCTGGTGCATTACAAAGCCCAAACGGCATTCGTCAGTAGGAGAAAGTACCAAAAGGACATGTGAACGTGGTTTTCTCTTGATCCTCAGGTGCCGTGACTATTTGGTTATAATCGGAATAGCCATCGAGGAAGCAATAGTAATCATGCCCGGCCAGTCTTTCTAACATCAAATCGATAAAGGGAAGTGGAAAGTGATCTTTCCTTGTCATCAAATTTAACTTTCGATACTCGATACACACTCTCCAACCTATTTGAATTTTTATAGGAATTAGTTCATTGTCCTCATTCTTCACCACTGTGACTCTCGACTTCTTAGGGACCACTTGTGTGGGGCTAACCCATTTATTGTCAGAGATGGGGTATATGATTCCAGCATCTAAAAGTTTTATTACCTCATTTCGGACCACGTCTTGCATTATAGGGTTCAGTCTCCTCTGTGGTTCCCTAGAAGGCTTAGCATTGTCTTCCAAATGGATCCGGTGCATACACACCGTCGGACTAATGCCTTTGATATGTTTTATCGACCATCCGATGGCACTTTTGTGATCTTTGAGCACATTCATGAGTTGGCCTTCCTGATTCACATCTAATTTTGATGAGATTATGACAGGTTGAGTTTCATTCTCCCCTAGGTAGGCATACTTAAGATTTTCCGGAAGAGGTTTAAGTTCTAATGACACTTTCTCCTCCTCTTTCGGCTTTTCCTTGATTAATTCAATTTGAGCTCCAAAATCTATTTTCTTTTCTTCTCCCAGAAGCGGTGTGGAGTCCAACATGTGATTCACTTCTTGGATCATCAGATCCACATCAAAATTTCTCCAAAATGCATGAGACAAGCTACTAAAGGATCTTCAATTTCAGATGTATGAAATGCTTCTTCCATGATTTCATCGATTATGCAGGCTTGTGCATGTTCGTCATCCTCCATGGGTTGCTTGAAAATATTAAAGATGTTGAGTTCCACTGTCACATTCCCGAATAACAGATTCATGATCCCGTTTTGACAATTGATTAGCGGATTGGAGGTTGCTAGGAATGGTCTTCCTAGAATCACTGGAATGCTATTCTTCAAAATTGATACCGATTCAGTGTCTAAAACAATAAAATTTATAGGAAAGTAGAAAGAATCCACCTTGATGAGGACATCTTCCACAATTCCTCGAGAGATAGCAGGCACTTGTTGGATGACATCTAAGAAGGAAATATTAATTTTTAACTGCTTGAAAATCTCATTTATTCCTTCCACATCGTAATTTTATCGTGGTGCCATCAATCTTTGCGGGTACGGTGCTTTAGGAACAAAACTTTTCTTCTATTTACTCTTTTCTTCTGTCATTTCTTTTGCTTGTACTTTTTCTTTAATTTCTTCTTTCTCTTCAAATTTCTTCTCTCCATCAGACTTTCCCTCCTCCTCTAGCAACACTACTTTGTTATCGACCTGCTTTCTCGACCTCAACGTTGTGATCGTCCGAATTTATTATTGATTATCATCTTGTGATCAAGTTGGTGTTTGTTCAACAACCATCTGACCCCTTGGGTTGGGAACTGGTTGGCTGAAAAATGATCCTTTTTCTCTTTCATAAAGAAGAGTTGTCAATTGTCCAATTTGGGTCTATATTTTAGAGATTGAGGATGTGTGAAAATGGATAAGTTTCAACAGATCCTCAGTAGGAGTTTGTGTATGAGGGCGTTGGGCAGCATTTCCCAGTGGATTGGTAAATCCGGGTGGTGGAAATATTGGCACAAAATTTTATTATGCTTGGTTTTGACAACATCTCATTGGTTGTGCAAACTGAAAATTCTGATTTAATTGTCGTGGCTGCCTAACCTGGTTTTGATTGTATTGAAATTGATTTGGATTATTGAACCTGTGTTGTTGAAATTATCCTTGACCATAGTGTTGCTACGGTCCTTGGTTGAAATTTTGTTGGGGATAGAAGTGCGTCCCCTGTTGTCTGGGTTGTGTTCTTTGATTATCTTGTTTCCACGAGAAATTTGGGTGGTTTCTCCAACTATTTGGGTTATTCTCATTGAAAACGTTTCCTTGATTTCGCCCGTAGTTATTCACAACATTGGGTTGTTCAGATGTGTCTTCATGATAGTTCTGCGTTGAAGGACAGTCATCTGCTATATGCATTGGACTTGCACAGACTGAACATCGCTCGGGTTGTGTATTTATCATATGTACATTCTTCTTCAATTTCAATTCCTCCACTTGTTGAGTGAGGAAATCAATTTTAGCCATCAGATCTGGAGAATCCTTCACTACGTATAGTCCTCCCTTCTTGGTTGAATTTTCGGCTTGATCACGAGCTTTGACTGGTTGTTCCCAAGTCTTTGTGAAATCCCAGTGCTAGGAATCCTCGGCCAGCTTTTCTAGGAAACAATAAGATTCAGTTTCCTTGAGGCTCAGGAATCCTCCGCCATTCATTGACTCTACCAGATGTCTATTTGGTTGACTTAGTCCATTGTAGAAACACTGCACCAATCTCTACTTTGAGTATTCATAGTGTGGACATTTGAGTAGGAGATCCATGAATCTATCCCAAGCTTCATAGAATCTCTCATCTTCCTCTTGCGTGAAATCTGTGATTTCACGTCTGAGGGCATTCGTCTTCGCCATAGGGAAGAACTTTGATAGAAACTTTTTGATCATCTGATCCCAGGTGGTTATGGATCCCGATGGTAGATAATTTAACTAGGCTTTTGCTTTATCCTTTATAGAGAAAGGAAACAAGCGTAGCCTAACAAATTCTTCGCTGAAGTTTTGGTATACAAATGAGCAGACTTCAACGAAGTTTTTAACGTGCTGGTATGAATCTTCTCTCTCCATGCCATGAAAGATTGAAAGGATTTGGATGACATTTGTACGCATTTCAAACCGGCTTTGCATGATAGGGTATTTGTAGTGATTGAAAAAAACAGTTCTCTCAATGTTGGTTCTTTCTCTTGTCCTTGTTCAATTTGTCCATTGATGTTGTCAGTCATATTGACTTCAGTGGATGATTCACTTGAAAATTATCGCCTTGATCTAGCATCCTTACGATTTAACCGGCAAGCACGTTCGATCTCAGAATTTAAATGCTCTAAAGTTCTTTCTTTAGAAGGCCTAGTGTGCATGCAAATGACGCGCAGAGTAGAGGTTTCAGGAAAGAAAGAGATTATTATTATTATTTTTTTTTTTTTTTTAATTTTGCGGATATTTTTTTGGAGTCGATTGATCGACTGTTTAGGTTGATCAATCGATACTCAAAAAATTTTTTTTTTTTTTTTTGTAAGCAGAAATATTATTTTAATCCAAGAAATTCCTAAAATTAACTGTCTATTTCCTAAAAGTTCAGATTTTCTTAATTTAATGCCCGGCAACGGTGCCAAAAACTTGATGTAAATTTTAATTGTGATGCTTTACTCGCAAGTGCATAAATCAGATTATAGATAGTGGGTGCGGAGTACGAGATCGTTCCCACGAGGACTATTTTAAAAGATCTAAAAAGATGAAACAGTAACTCAAGGAATCTACCAAGATTTAACAGTACCCTACCAATATTATGGTTTAGGCAGTTTTGTGAGCTAAGATAATTACTGACTATAAAATAAAGCTTAATTGATAATTCAAAAATAAAGGTAAAGATGAAGATACTAAATCCTCTCATCTTTGGTTTGTTCTTCCCGTAATATAAATCTAAGAATTAAACTATGAGATGTACCATTGAAAAATATCTTTTATGAAAGATAAATGGTCAAAACCCGGATAGGTTCCACATTGCATCCCTGCAATCAGAACTTACTTTCAGAGATGATTTCCATATATAGATCTGGGATCAAGGGCATGACTCGGCACACTTGATCTCAACTATAAATAAAAATCATCCCCACAGTGGGTAAAAAAATTCCAACAAGAATACCACCATAGATCTGAGATCAAGGGCATGACTCGACACACTCGATCTCAGATTAGGGAGTAATTAAGATAAAATTACCGTCACAGATTTGAGATCCAGGGCATGACTCGGCACACTCGATCCTAGTTAGTGGCGGGGATTTCATCCTTCGAGAAAGCGTAACAACCATAAAACAAAGTCTTAAAGTTTAATCCTAGATTTATAATATTAGAAGTACATCCCTCGGATAGGAATCATTAAATCCCCATCTCTAAGCAATTAGCCACACATGTTGTAATTAAATGGCATAAAAAAATAATAAATGAAAAATAGCATTGATCTAATTAATTAAAAATACCTCAACCTTCAATAGCAATTCCTTGATCCAAGCTTAATCCACGAGTATAATGATCTTTAGAAACGAAGTTAAAAATACTCTCTACTAATCTCTAAATTTAAACTATGAATTAATTGAGCAAAAATATAATTCTCTCAAGAAAAGAATGCAAAAATAAGAAGGTAAAAAGGAACAAAGCTCTCCAAAATAAAAATCTATATCTGCGTATGTATTCTCCCCCCTTTTTCGAGTTATTGTTTGTGGTGTAAATACTCTCCAAGTCTCACAACTCTCCTAGCCCGAATTTCAGAGTCGATTGATCGACGTTTACAAGTCTATGCATCGGCTTCCTATAAATCTGCACTAAGAAGTCATTCCGTCTCAAACTCCATCATTTCCCTCGATTAATCGACTGAAAGGTCGATTGATCGACCTCCTCTAATTCTGTAACCAAAAAGTGTTTTTTGTGTCAAACTCAATCACTTCCCTCGATTGATTGACTGAAAGGTCGATTGATCGACCTTCTCATATTTTCGTGAGCTTCAGCCCAACTCTCCATCAGATACTGCCTCGGTATTTTGGCCATAAATTTTTACTCCAAACTTGGATTGACATGATTCTTACAACATTATAAAGATGACAGAGAGCTTTACAACTTTTGTGTTTTAGCAATTTCACGAATCTGACTCCTTGAAGGTCCAAATTGAGCTGTAAGTCGCACTAAGTTCTCGATGACCCAAGGTTGCAGTGTTTGACATTATTTTTGGAATTCTTGAGCTGTTTTATGCACTTAAATTGTATTCACCTGAAACACTTCAAATCTAGTAATTTTCATCAGATAACCTTTATCGGACGGTTAAATGTAAGTATTTAGGGATGAAATATCATCATATTTCACTACTCATCAAATGACAAGGCCCTAGCTATTGTGTATGGGTCGATAGTCATTGCAAAATAGGGCCAAGTGGTGTTTCGGATTGCATGTACCATTGTATTTGTTGAATTTTGGTGCTTAAAGCCAGTAGGTATGGTAAAGTCCGTGTCCCGAAAAAAATTTTCAAATCCAAAGGACTGTGTTGAGTGATCCCTCTTAGCCATGTAGTCATCTAGAATTTGGGAAGATTGTTTATGTTTATGATGGTGTCCTTTTTAGGTGTCTCAGGAGAGGGTTGTATTCGGTAGTTGTTGTCGTTGGAGGTGCGAAGGGTGTTTGGGTTATGTGTCGGAGGAGTCGAAGTGGTTGGCGTCCTTTCTTCTAGTCTGTTTTTTGGAGTAACTTGTCTCTGGTCTTTTACAGCTTTGTATAGGTGGGTCAAAGACTGGAGCAAGGCGTCAACTTCTTTTCCTCCTTTTGCGAGTGCGCTGGCAATGTGGTTCGTAACTTGGCTAGTAGGGTAGCTTCGATCGGCACCACTTTCTCCACTGTTGTCACTATGATTCGTATTTTGTGGAGCGAAGGGGTATTTTTCGCTCTCACTAACCATATCTATCTGACTACGACGTTGGGATGTCCATGGGGACGGCCTAACGTTATACTCGGGGTCGCTATGGGAACCTCATGAGAGTGGGTTGATATTATTAAAGTTTGACATTTTAAAATAGTTTTTTTTTATTATTATTATCTTATTTTATTATTATATTTTTTATTTTTGAAAAGCTAGGTATAGAGTGTGAGTGTGTGTAAAAAGTGATAGAATAAAGCGGAAATAAAAACTAAATTAAATAAAGAGAAAAAAAATAAAAACCAAATTAATTAAACTGGGGAAACCCTAACAAAAAAGGTCCCGTCGCAATCGCCAGTCTATTGGTACGCGCTTTTTCTGGGTTCGCTTCGGTCCCCGAAAGAAGTGGCCCAATTCGATCCGAGTGAACTTTGGCTAGGTACGATGGAGTAATAAATTAAGAAATATTACATGCTAAAAATAAAGAGGTAAATTCTAAAGGAGAAGTACCTGAGTTGATGCGATCGCCAGCTGCAAATATTTATCGACGCTGTAACATATCACTGATTACGCTTTACGAGATGTGGGTTAACTTCTTTACTGAGCATCGGTCTGCCAACTTCAGCAGTTGTGGGTTGCCTAAGATCTAACTAGTCTAGTTTCCTGATCCTACTCTAATTCTAATTGGTTTTATCTTTTGATCGTACTTTGAGTCTGATTAGTTGTGGGTCTACAAGTTCTCTTACATCAGAGACATGTCAACACGTGCAATGCACATGCATCACACTAGTGTGTGTGTGTATATATATATATATAAAATATGGAAAAGGTTTTGTCCTCTATCACCGTCCTCTATGATCCTACATAGAGCCTCATATGGTACTCGTAACACTATTTTGATGCCACATAGAGCACAGGTGCATTGCTTCGATCATCTTTGAAAGAAAAAAATTGAAAACTCATTTTTACCATGCATTTCTTTAGCAATAAAATTTGGACCATTCAATTAGTCCAAGTTTGACTTGTGCTTTAAAAATTATTTATTTGAAATTTTATTTTATTTTTAAATTAATATAAAGAACGCACTCATACTCACCTAAAATGTGTTTTGAATGCCATGTGGAGCTCCACATGGCACCCAAATTACAAAATGCACCCGTTTCTCCTAGGGTTCACCAGTTCCTCTAGGGTTTTAGAAAAGAAAAAAATTTCTCAACTTATTTGTCCTTTAAATCACAAGTCAAATATCGGGATTCGCCCAATATATATGGTGCATTGAATTTTTTTTAACTTTGACCTAATATTTAATAGTGGAAAAACATCCTTTTCTTAAAAAAAAATTCTAGATGGTAAAAGATCGATGTTGGGCAACTTACCGTGGCACCCGATCCTTAAGTTGTGTTTCACATAGCGCCCAATTGGCCACGTCATAGGGTTCAACCCTACCACCACGTCCTAGGGAACCGGCATCCTATATATATAAGGTTCTTTATTTATGTTGGGTGGAGTGAGGCTTCTAGGTCGGGTATATACCTTGACCTAGTGAGTGGAGTGAAAAAAGGACACGACTCTCCTCATTGTCATTTAAACACCAAATTGGTGTTTTAATGATCTTAGACCATTAATGATTTAAGATGTGAATAATCTATACCGTCAAAGTGATAGATCATACATTGAAGAGCAATATACCTATAATTACCTTCATTTGAATATTGTAACTATCCGATTTGTGGATTCGAATACCAGCCGCTATTTTATTTTTTAATGGCTGATATTAAATAGTTTTTTTTTTTTTTTGATAGGTAAGCGAGGTTATGGGGTCCTCACCCCTTATTATTAGAAAATATCAAAAACGATTATACATGCAGATCAAATCCCTTCTAATGAGAGAAAGAAGCTCAGAGGGAAAATTTAAAGGGATCCACCTCACCACAGAGTCAGCATGAAGACCATGCTTAACTAAGAAGTTTGTACACCCATTGGTCTCGCGCCACACATGATTGAAAGATATATCAGAGAATTTCCTCCTTAGGTGGTTAATCCGATCAATCTCCCTACGATATTGTCATGGACAACTGGTGCCCGAAATTGCATCAATAGCTTTTCTGGAATTTGATTCAACCTGAAGATTTTTTGCACCGATTTCAACCCCCATTTCTACACCTCGGAATATAGCCAAAAGTTCACAGTGTAGAATGTTATCTGTGATAGTGGGTTCAAAAAATGCAATCAGAGCATCTCCCTTCTCATTTCTAATGATTCCACCTGTGGAGGCCCTACCAGCCATTACTGCTCCATCAACATTAAGCTTCAGATATCCATCTATCAAGGGGTGCCAACAACAATGAGAAGGTGGCTTAGGCTGCACTTTTTAAAATGCCAAATTGGAGACATTAAGCTATCATTCTCTTGAATTTCATGACCATCGACTCTGAGGGAAATTTCATTGAAGATAGAATGTAAGACATTCTTCTTATGCCTTTGACGATCCTAAAAAATTCTTTCATTTCTTTCTTTCCACAGATGGCATGTAGTGACACAAAAAGCATTCTTAATTAGAGCAGCTCGTCTGCCTCCACACTTTGCAGCATCCATGCATCTAGCCAATTCATCCTTCAAAGGTAAGTTATTGCTATCTAAAACAACCAATCTCGCCTTAATCGACCGCCAAATCCAACTAGAATAGCCACAAGCGAAAATGTGGTCAATGTCCTCACAATGGCTCCAACACAACACGCATCGAGAAGGAAACACCATTTCTCTCTTACACAGATTGTCCATTGTAAGGAGCTTGTTGTTTATGGCTAACGAAGCACAGAAAGCATGTATGGGAATGATCTGTTAGTTCCACAGGAATTTGCTCCACTCAACCTTTGGATTCTCATCTTCAATGCACAGTCAGGCTGACTTAATACTAAAAATACCATTCTCAGAACGTTCCCAAATTAATTTGTCAGAACCCCCATCAGGGGGAACATAGATATTATTAATTGTTTGCCATGCTTCTTCCATTCTAAGAGATCAAGGCATCGGTAAATTCCACGTACCGTGGTGAAATACCTCCTGAACAGTAGCTCTCTCGTCAATTCCAAATTGATGGATGAGGCACCGACTATATTTGGGAATCAACGCCTGCCCATCAATCCAATGATCAAACCAAAAACAAACCCCAACTCCCATCTCCCAGAATAATTCTAAAATTATCTTAAACAAGTTCCCTAGCCCGGATTATGCCTTTCCAAGCCCACGAAGAATCATTGTCTCCATACATTCTCATATATTTTGATCACTAATATATTTAGCTGTAATCCATTTACTGCATAGGGATGAGCCATCATAGACGAGGGTCCAAAATAGTTTTGCCATACCAGCCAAGTTCCAGTCCTTCAATCTCCTGATTCCCAGCCCGCCTTCATCCAGCAGTCGACATAAACTATTCCACCTGATCGGATGCATAGAATTTGCCAGAGAAGGCCCTCGCCACAGAAATCTATACAGAATGCCTTCTATTTGCTTGACAGTTCTTTTAG
Organism: Chloranthus sessilifolius; assembly: GCA_021018995.1. Taxonomy (NCBI): domain Eukaryota; kingdom Viridiplantae; phylum Streptophyta; class Magnoliopsida; order Chloranthales; family Chloranthaceae; genus Chloranthus; species Chloranthus sessilifolius. The sequence goes on from CM037595.1 coordinate 26,213,184, forward strand.
GGAGACAGAAGGCCCCAGACCAATAAATGTGAAAACTACTCAACACAGATTTAATGAGTTGTAGACATCCAGCATAAGATAGAAGGTACCCACTCCAGTTCTCTAGGCGACCTTCAATTTTCTGAATCAACGGAGCACACAGCTACTGGTTCATTCTTGTAGCAAATAAAGGAATCCCCAAGTATCTGATAGGCAAAAAATCCTCACGAAAATTTAAAGCCGATCAAATAGCTATCTTCATGTTACATGCTTCGCTAAAAACAACAGCACTATTAGCCATAAGACCCGAACAATCATGAAATCTATCCAGCAGTTTCCGAACACCCGCAGCCGAATTAATATCTTCTTTGATGAAAAGAAGCAAATCATCCGCAAACATGAGATGAGAGATCTCGAGTCTGTCACATAAACTCGAAATGCCAACATTTCCCTTTTCAACTTCTTTGTCAAGTAAGCATGTGAAAGTTTCCATAACTAAGGTAAACAGCAGAGGTGAGAGAGGGTCACCCTAGCAGATACCACATGCACCTTGAAAGAAACCATGCAGCGAACCATTAACCAGAAAAGAAAAAGTAGGAGTAGTAACACATTCTATAATCCAACCGATCCGCGTATTATCGAAACCCAATTGATTTAGGATTTCAAGAATAAAATCCCACCGGACTCTATCATAAGCTTTCTTAATATCAATATTTGCACACCAAACTTTGGGGTCACTATTCAGGTGGAACTTTCGAACCAATTCATGTGCTAAGAGGATATTTTCAGTTATCCTCCTACCCTTGATGAAGGCAGATTGATTGGGGCTAACTAACCCCGGGAGAACCATTGTCAAACGATTGGCCAATATCTTGGTGATGACCTTATAGATAAAGTTACATAAAGCAATGGGTCTAAAATTAGCAATAGAGTTAGCATCATCTTGTTTGGGAATAAGTCTAATAAAGGTGGCATTAATAGACATTAAAAGTTTCTTGCGACGAAAAAAATTGCTTACCGCTTTGGTCACATCATCACCAACAATATCCCAATAGGTTTTGAAAAACTCGGCAGAGAATCCATCCGGCCCCGGCGCTTTATCCGCAGGAGAATTAAAAACAGCATCTTTGATCTCCGCTTTCAAAATAGGACGAGAAAGGAACCTAGCATCGGCCTGAGAAAGCTTCTTTTTGAAAGGGAACAACGAAATATCCCCCAAGCTAGATGGAGTAAATATATCTTTATAATATTTGACCACATGATCACCAATCTCCTTAGGGTTCACCAAGCGATTATTCCTTTCATCCATTAATTCAAAAGGCTATCTGTAGCAATTCGGTTCTTGACAGAGGCATGGAAGTATCTAGTATTCCTGTCGCCTTGCGTAGCCCATTTAACTCTTGCCTTTTGCCTATAGAAACTTTCCTCCATATCTACCTCCGAATTAAGATGTCGAAGAGCATCAATTTCTGCTGAAGCTAAAACAGGATCTAAAGGAAAATTCTGAATTTCGTTTTGAATTGAATGAACTTGCTTCCTTGCATCATTGAGGCGATTATGAATGGACCCAAATTTATTGTGATTCCACTCTCTAATATCCTTCTTGAGCCGCTGAAGTTTCTGCTGAAGCTTAAAGAACTCAGTACCATCCACCTCTTGGCTCCACGACTTCAAAACAATCTCCCTAAAATCTGGCTACAAACTTCACAACTTGAAGAATTTGAAGGGCTTCGGTTCCTGATACTTGAGTTGCTGCAAATTGATAACAAGAGGTGAGTGATCAAAGATATCAGCAGGAAGATAATCCACTACTACATTTGGAAATAGGTTTCTCCAATCACCATTGATGAGGGTACGATCTAATCGTCCTAGGATCCTCCTCAAACCTGAAGATCTGTTGGACCAGGAAAGAGAATTTCCAATGCACCTCATGTCAGAAAGTAAACAGCTTTCAATACAATTATTAAAAGCATTAATGATGCGTAAAGGGACAATTTTTCCCCCAATTTTTTCATCTCTGCTCCTAATACAATTGAAATCTCCTGAGATTAACCATGGTTTATCAATCACGCTAGAAATATTAAGCATTTGGCTCCACAACGTACATATGTCTGATGCCAAGTTCGATCCATAAACTGCAGTAAAATATAATTCAAGACCATCGGTTTTCCTTGTAATCTTACAGTGAACCATCTGATCATTTTCAATATTCTAAATAATATCGAATTTGAACGGATCCCATAAAATCCACACTCTCCCATAGTGATGAGAATCGTAATTATAAAGTAAGTTCCAACTTCGCATAATCGAATTTTTTGTTTTTTCTGCTCTTACCTTACTGATTTTAGTTTCTAAGATGGTAATAATACCCAGATTTTTTGATTTTATCAAATCTTTAATTGCACTCCTTTTCTTCCGGTGATTCATACCTCGGATATTCCACGAAGCTATATTCATTGGGTAGAGGAGGTTGGTTTGTGTGCAGCACTGCCGTCGTGCTTCATAGAGGAAAGATTCCGTCTGATTTTAATTGTCTTGCCTTTCCCATCCTTACCCATCTCGGTATTAATAATAGATTTGAGAGAGACAATCTTCCTTTTACTATCTTGAAGGATGTCGCAAGCCTCGCCATCCTCCAATTCCAGGAATTGGTTACTCAGATTTGAGGTTCTTGGTCCACTGCAATAGGCTTTCTAGGAATTCTGGCCGACGATCTACCCGAAGAATTAGGAGAGTTCCTATTAACGACCTCATGCCAACTCAAATTTGCAAACGCCCCATCAGATTTCCTATTCTCGTCTTCTCGCCTATTAGGACTTGCAAACGCCCCATTAGATTTACTAACAGAATCCTTAACAATTTGGCTACCCTCGTGATCAGAGACCATCAAAGGGTCATCGACACTTTGACTCCCATCAGATTCTGAAACATGCTCCTCATTAAAAGCGTTCATATCTCCATCACCTTCATTCCCAAAGTGCAGCTCCGAAGAATCAGGACCACATTCCTCCAAATCCTCCCTATGAGTCCGGTCATGCAAATCTACCTTTTCAACCTCACTAGGATTATTAGAATTCTCAATAACTGCATGATCAGAATTCCCAGAATTCTGGGCTTCCGGCGAAATATCCACTCCCCCATTGTCTTCCACTGCGATCAGAACCTCACCTTGAATATTCTCCACCATAGCAGCCCCAGAAGCTTCACCAACTTCCTGGTTCGTTTTAGGATGCCATTCTCGTCTTCTGAGTACCTTCTTCTTAGAACCTCCATCTTCAATCTTAGCGCAATCAGAATGAAGTAAAGAATGACAAGTTGAGCACATCTTGGGTCTCCACTCATATTCAAGAGATTGATAATGGGTGGAACCATCAGATCTTACAAGTTCAACACAGTCCGGTAAGACAGCCTCTACATCCACTTCTACACATATATGGGCATAAGAGAGCCTGGATTTGTTCGCTGTTTGTTTATCCATTCTCAGCGGCTTACCAATAACACTACCAATGCAGTTCAAGGTATTGACTGTCCAACAGATCAAAGGAAGCCTTGGTAAACGAACCCACACTGGAAGAGCCTTGAAATCTTCCTTTTCCATGTGGAATGCAAGTTCCCATTTCTTCAAACTTAGAGGTTTTCCCCCAAAGGACCAAAGTCCTACATCCAACATAGTTTTCCAATCCTCCTCAAGACTGAAATCAAATAAAAACATACCATCAAACATGGCAAGAATCTGCACCGTACCTTTAATTTTCCAAATCCCATCTATAGCCGATTTCAGACCTTGGTAGAAAAGCCTACCACCCAAAGAATACCCGATCAAAGCATTACTCCAATGCTTAGCTTCATCTAGAATGTCCTCTTCAATACAAAGGATCTTCCTAGAGGTTTGAGGAACAGCCATTAGAGAACAAGATGGCTCTGCAATGGTGGCCTTCGAGAAAAGAGAAGTCCATATTTTCCGATTCGGAGGATCAGGAGGTTTTGGTGGAGCCTCCATGGAGAAGCCCGAGTCTAAACAGCGTCTCTTGGAATGCTCCCCTTTCTCCAAGTCATATTAGATAGTTCACATCCACTTATAAACATGATTGTGGCTTAGACATTTTTCACTGATAAATTATCAATTCGACAATTAGATTGTTCATACGAAGTTAGTTTTTGCTCTCCCAAGCCGATTCTCTATCTCAACACGCCTCCCTCTCCCAATACGACTATGTCACTCAACAGATATCTCTTCTCCCTTAGTGGAAGAGTTGCCCCTCTTAGACTCTCCGAGTCCCCACATCAAATGACTTGTGTTATTTCAAATGCCAATATTTTCCCTTATTTCTAGCATGTTGAAATCACTTGAAATCACTTCAAATGCAAATATTTCAAATACTGTTTACAAACTAACGATTTGAAATCTAAGCACTCAAATGCAAATGACTGTTCCCAAACTTAACTTTAGGCTATGTTTGAGAACAAGTATTTAGATTTAGAAATTTTAAATTTCAAGTATTTCAAATTCAAGCATTTTAATTTGAGAATTTGAAATATTTAGTTTTGCAAATCTCTTTTTTGAATGTTTAAGCATTGCCTTAAGATTTGGCTCAAAAATTTATAGATACTTTATTTGATTATTTTTTTTATAAAAAGAATTTATATTTTATTGGTTTCCTTCATCCTTTGTAGGGGAGTTTGGTGAGCTGAACCAAAACCGAAACTGATAATTTTTTGTTTCAGTGTCGGTTCACCTAAAACCGAATACGAACCAAAATGTTTTGAGCTCGGTTAACAAAACTCCCCAACCGCTGAACGAAAACAGAACCGATCTATTTTCGATTTTTTCCGAATATTTTTTTTTTCAGTTTTTCAGCTTACAGTCAATTTTCTTTCCCTACTCAACTGATTTTTGGTTTTTAGCACCCAAAATCACAATTGAACCGATCCATCAATTTCAATTTGGTTTCGATTCGGTTTCATTGATTTTCGGTTTCTTTTTCCACCCGTAATTCTATTAAGGATACCAATGTGTCTGGCCAAAATTTTGGTTGCCTAATAGGCCAAAGTGGCAAATTTCCGACGGACCCGACCCAACTAGATGGTGCATTCTACCCGACCCAACCTGAAAACTGACCCAACCCAATAAAAAAATACCTATTTCCTACCTTTATGTATAAATTGTCGGATTTAGCAGACCCGAAAGTCGGGTCAGATGTCTTATGTCCGACTCGACACGACAGGTCAAGTTTATGTACCTAACCCACGTAAACTATCAGGTTGAGTCAGGCCTAAATTTTGGCTACCCAATGAGAAATCAGAATATGCCTGACCCGGCCCAATAGTGCAGTCGATTATGCCCGACCAGACCAAATGCCCAATCCGAAAACCCGACCCAATGAGGTTAAAACTCCTTATTTTCGTTGATATTATATAAAATATCGGGTTAGGTTGACCCAAATCAACACAACCCAACCGAACCCACAGGTCGAGCCGGATGCCTCATGCCCAACCCAACCAATCGGTCAAGCTTAAAAATACTCAACTCAGGCGCGTCGAGTATCAAGTCGAATCGTACCTATGATAGCACTAGGTAACAATTTTTTATTCACTAAACATAGCCAATTATAAGTTGCTATAAGATTTGAATTTTCAAATAACACCTAAGGGGTGTTATTTACAAATCCACTTTTTTACCATACAGATATGAATTTCTAAATTTCAATGGATTTACCAAATCCAAATCCAAACACAAAAAGGTATAACCAAATGGTGGATTTAGATTTTGGAGATACAAATCCAAATCCCAGTTCCCAAATGCAGCCTATATAATTGATGATATGTAGATTTGATCATTTCGGTGAGACAGGTTCCAATGATGGACAACTAGTTGGACTACTTGGATTGGCTAAAGATGTACACCTCATAGTGCAATGTTGTAATGGCACCAATCATCACGGCAACCTTATGGGCCAACTTGCGAGCTTTATTTCTCCACTCAGTTTTTATCAAGGCTAAGCTCTCTGTGATTTTGTAATCGTGCACTCAGTTTTTATCAAGGCTAAGCTCTATGTGATTTTGTAATCGTTCATATCTACTCTCACAGCAACCTTTCAAGTCTTCACTGATCTTGCTCTTCACTTACCTTGCACTTGTGCTACTCAACCCCCTTCATACAAGATTTGCTTCGTGCCTCCCATATATAAATCCAAACTACCTTAATTAACACTCCATAATTTTTTTCCCTTTATAAATGTAACTCTCAAATTTTCTCTTATATACTCATTTCATAATTTATCCTTTCTTGTTAAGTAGCCCCACATGTACTCTACCTTCTTATCATTTTTTTTTTTAGCCTTTTTCTTTTTCAAATTATTAGATGAGAAAACATATCACAAATCAAATGAGAAAACCAACAATGAGGAGTTGTAGATATATTTGCAAGGGCAAAATCAAATTTAATCCAATCCAGAGACTACCCATAACTACTACACTACTAATGCATCCCATCATGTGGCGGACAGAATAGAATGGAAAGAAATAGGGAAAGATAAATAGAAGATCCTTCAAGGTCATTCATTCATTGTCCAAGCATTAAAATGAGAAACTAAAGGGAAACAAGAAACCAAGCTCAGCATTTTCCTGATAGAAGAAAATAATACCTCTCTCTCTCTCTCTCTCTCTCTCTCTCTCTCTACCCCACGACTCCCACATGCTTGTTTGAGTTGAGACACATCAGAAACATTTCCTGTGCACAATTGATGGCCCTGACTCGTCATACTCCGCCTTTGCAATCCACATCTGCAGTCATTACAAACTCCCTAAATGAGTATCACAAATTTTCACCAAACAAGACATAATACGACAGATAAATTATAAAACCATCTAAGCAATATTGCAGATTTTTTCTTTACTTACTATAGTGAACGTTAGAGGATCTATAATAAATGATAAATATGTGATAACAAATAATGATAAAAATATGATTATTTACTCATTAAGCATCTATCATGTAAAATTATAGATTTAAAGTACAACATTACAAGTACCTATCAAAAAAAATATACAAAATAACAACTCACAACTTGCAAGCAACAATTAACGAAATAAAAAGAAAAAAATAACAAGTAGAACATAGTGGTTTTTAAATAAAGTATTCGGATTTGAAAGCATCTATTAGTTAATAATGGTGAAATCTAAAGTTAATTTGATACAGTTAAAACAAGTTAGAAAATACTTCAAGATAGTGACTTGATATAAAGGGAATGGGCCTCAGCTCAAGTGGTGATGTGCATGTAATTTCAGAGCAGGGACTAAATCACAACATATAATTACGATTATCTAAATAAAATAAAATAAGGAGTCACTTTAAAGCTTTGTAGTGTTTATCATCTCACTTGATAACTTCTAGCGGTCCTTAATAGGGCCACCTAAATGCCCTCTAGATGTCTAGCATGTCTCCTTAGGACCCCCAAGGCAGGTGAAGCGTATGGGGCTATCCCTAGGTGGTCACCCTCCTCAAGCGGAGCCTAGGCAGCAAAGCGGACGCCTAGGCACAGCTTTTGACAATAGAGGAAGCGACTAAGTCGAAATTACAGCCTCGTTATCTGTGGTGGTCATTTTCCAGCTGACAGGGTTGGCGACTTTCAAGTCGTGTAGCATAGTAAACTTCCCTCCTTATATGCAACTATAAACTAACTTAACTCTGTTTAGCGTGCACCTATTTGTAATACTCGAAACAAATGATGTATGCTTTTACTATATATATACCATCCAAAATGAAAAAATGGTTCAGATTTTATAGAACACCTTATGACAGGTAGGTACGAGGACTCTCTTGTCCGCCTGACATGAGTCCCAGCTTACTAACACCACATTCATGCTCATATGGAAATGAGTCATTTGTGCGTGCGTGTATGTGTGTGTGTGTGCACGCATATATATATATATATATATATATATATATATATATATATATATATAAGGACACCTATGCTGAAAACCATTGACTGCTTTGAATCAGACAACAGAGATTTTTTCATCCCAATCTTCTCCACAATGGATCTTGAGATCATGGCGTCTTATGAGACGGTCTATTTTATTCCAAGAGGAACACATCCCAAAAATTGACTAGAAAATCATGTTTGAACGTGATGTGTCACATGGTTCTCCAGTCATTTTTTGGGACGTGTGCCATGTGAAATTAAAAAATAACCGTCAGATGGTACGCCCATTATCTCAAGATCCATGGTATAGAAGATTGGGGTGATAAATGATCTCCATCATCTGATTCATAGCAGAGTCAATGGCTTTCAGCGTATGTGCCCTCAAAGATTTGGTAGGTGATAATAAAAGTACCCATATATATATATATATATATATATATATATATATATATATATATATATATATATAGTGTGTGTGTGTGTGTGCGCGCGTGCAAAGGTGTATTTCATTACTGTATATGCCTGTACATGCATGCATGTATATGTACTTAGAATGAAGTAAAATTTCTATGCAGCTAATATACCTGCTGGACAGTGCTGAGTGATATATATATATATATATATATATATATATATATATATATATATATATATATATATATATATATATATAGTGTGTGTGTGTGTGTGCGCGCGCGCAAAGGTGTATTTAGTTACTGTATATGGCTGTACATGCATGCATGTACATGTACTTAAAATGAAGTAAAATTTCTATGCAGCTAATATACCTGCTGGAAAGTGCTGAGTGACGCCAAGATGGACCCTCCGATCCAAACACTATACTTCCTCTCCGGCGGAGCAACCACCTTGATCTTCATGCTGCTGGGAGCAAGAGCTGTGATCTCCTTGCTCATCCTGTCAGCAATGCCCGGGAACATGGTGGACCCACCACTGAGCACGATGTTTCCATACAAGTCCTTCCTTATATCCACATCGCACTTCATAATTGAGTTATACGTAGTCTCATGTATACCAGCTGCCTCCATCCCAATCATCGATGGCTGGAATAGCACCTCCGGGCATCGGAACCGCTCGGCTCCTATTGTGATCACCTGTCCGTCAGGCAGCTCGTAGCTTTTCTCCACGGATGAGCTAGTCTTGGCTGTTTCTAGTTCTTGCTCATAGTCAAGGGCTATGTAGGCTAGCTTTTCCTTCATGTCTCTCACGATTTCGCGCTCAGCTGTAGTTGTGAATGAGTATCCACGCTCAGTTAGAATCTTCATCAGGGCATCGGTGAGGTCGCGGCCTGCCAGGTCAAGACGGAGGATGGCATGTGGGAGAGCATAGCCTTCATAGATGGGGACTGTGTGGCTCACACCATCCCCGGAGTCCAGAACAATACCTACAAAAGCACACGGGGCATTATGAAAGGAGTAGGTATCGTCACCGATGACTAAAATTTATAAAAGGAGCGATCCATATTTCAACCTACAACCCACTCAGCCTCATAAAAATTGACTTGCTATTCAAAACCTGAAATTTTGCTAAGTAGTACCTCACACCCGAAGATTGGCAGAATAGCACCCCAAACAGCAGGCACTATCTAAAAATTCAAAATAGCTACCAAATCTGGATTTCCAGAAACGCTATACAACAAGAATTACGAAACAAAAAATTATATGGATTCAGAGACTCGGCCTGGGGACAATAATGTTCATTTTTTGTACAATTCATGTCGGTAGAAGTGATGTATTGTCAAAGACCGGGCAATGAAAGGGATCTCAGGTAAACCTGACATATGTCCAAAATCACTATATCAACATTAGTGCATATGTTTTAACATATTTAAGAAGAAGCTCAGTCGAATAGAATCATATATTTTTCTTTACCAGTATATAGATAAATATAACTAAGATACCAAGAAACAAGTTGTTGCTGCATTTCTATTATATCCCACACTATTTCCTCTCTGTTTTCGTCTTCAGGTAGTTAAACTTATAGTTCTGAAACTCAGCAAGTCATCTAGTAGTAACTCAGCCGATTTATTTGACACGCCAGGATTTCAAATTATGTTCGAGTCGAGTCGAGACTTCACTAGGATGATGGAACCAGGGTTTATAAACTACCTTATATATATAATAGTTTCATGGGATTAAGGTTTTAGAAACCCTTTCTTTTTAAAGAGTACTAAGCTACCCATTTTACCAACATATCTTTCCATCTTTTTCTTACTAAAATATTTTTTATTTTTATAAAATATATGTTTTAAACATATCTAATAAACTAACGAGTTGGAGCGAGTCGATTTTATCCTAGTCTTCGAGTTAACTCAACCCAACTGACGTTCGAGTCAAGTTTTCAGGTTTTCAAACCATGGTTAAATTCACTTCACTATCATTTTTCATCAATAAAATATTGTTAACAAACAAACTGAGAAGCAAGAAGAGGGATAGAGGCAAATCAAGGTTCTCATGATTTCTGTTAATATTGGTCCTGTGAATAAACCATGGATTTAAAGTTCGGTTGACAAGCATAACATCCAATGCGTCAACCAATATGCATCTTCTCGATATCAATTTATATTGTCCAATACTTACTGCTATGGGTTTGTATCTTACAGACTCCAATACTTAACTAATCTGACTAGTGGGAGTCTTGACAGTCAATTTATGAGGAGTTCAACTGGATATAACGAAAAACATATTAGCATATGTTATTTATCATGTTGCAAGTATTATTTTATGGCTAATGGGAACTCACCATCCTCGTCAAGATGACACCCTCACCGTCCCAAGTTTTAGGACATGGCAGTTTTTTTTTACCAATCCAAGTCGGTCAAGTGATTCAACATCATTATATTCATAAATGTTGATCAACCAAAAAACCACACCAATCAGAAAAATTGAACAAATTGATTTGTTCACTGTCATATAGATAGTTCTTCATATCTAATGTAGGTCCACATTAATTTCTCACATTGGATCGTAGAGATCTTTTGATGAGCATATTTTATGGTTGAATTTAGTTCAAAAGAAGGGCTACAATTTGTATGACTTGGATTGGTCAGAAATGTGTGCGACGTGGTACCATGTGGCATAAAGTGAGCCAGTCGAAGTGCTATCTTAACATGGCAGCAAAGAGAGCCAATCCCATTATTTAATGTTCTTGAAAATTGGTGTTAGATGCATGCCCCAATAAAGCTTGCTTCGAAGATTTAATATATGATAATTGAAGTATGTTTCATTCCTCTCCAGTAACTATAACACCATGGAAAACATAGCACCTAATCAATTTATAGTCCAATACTTACTGATATGGGTGAACTTAGAGATACAAAACCTAACAGCAAGTATTGGACAGAATATTAGTGTATTCCAAATGATACTGCGTAATACAAATTTGCATCGGACTAACAAGAAAATTAGTGTAGTGTCATAGCAGCTGGAGACAAATGAAACAAACTCCAGCGCTCAGACTTAAAACCTCAAAAGAAGCCAACTTTGTTGGACATAAATCTAACACAGCATTTCAAAAACATAAATCATCCCTACCACCTGTATATATCCTTACCAGAAGTATAATAAATATAAATTCAAATGTCTTTCATTATTTTCAGTTGAACTTTCTACAAATTACCAAGGCCTTCCCAAGTCAGTGTCTGAAACTTTTTTCAACCACTATGTAACAATGATCATGAATAAAGTTGACAACACAAGCTCAGCCCAACCCAAAAAACAAGAAAGCTAGGACATAAATCTAACACAGCATTTCAAAAACATAAATCATCCTACCACCTGTACCTATCCTTACCAGAAGTACATAAAATATAAATTCAAATGTCTTTCATTATTTTCAGTTAAAATCTTCACAAATTAACAAGGCCTTCCCAAGTCACAGTGTCTGAAACTTTCTTCAACCACTATGTACCAATGATCATGAATAAAGTTGTCAATAAAAGCTCGGCCCACCCACAAAACAAGAAAGCTAGGACCCACGGTTTAGGGTCGGATCGGGCCGGGCTGGGTTTGATTGAAGCCCGAATTTTTTTGTGGGTATTAGAATGATGGCTCATGTGTTCGAATCATGGTTAGTTTCGGCCCACTCGCTACTAACTCGAATTGCACTAAGACTCGGTCGACTTGCCGAGTCGACTCGGAAACTCAGCCGAGTTTGTCAACTCGGCGAGTTGACTTAAACCTCAAAGGTTTGGCTGGCTGGCGGGGCAATTAAATGGTTAGTAAGGGCATACTTGTAATTTTTCAAGTATGCCCTTTATATATATAAATAAAGGCTTCTTTTTTTTTTGAGGATATAAAGCAAAGGCTTCAGCCCACCGTTTCCACAGAACCTGACGACGAGAGAAAAGAAAGAAGAAGACAAAGGAGAAGAAAGAAAGAAAGAAAGAAGAAGAAAAAAGAGGAAGAACAAAGAACAAAGAACAAAGAAGAAGAAGCCTCAGCCCCACCGGTGAGTTTTTTTTTTTTTTTCAATTTATAAACCCTAAAACAGTAAAATGATTTTTTTTTTTTGAAGAAAGAAGCCCTCAGCCGACAGAGCTCAGCCATTAAAATGTGAGTATTTTTTATATTTTTTATAAGCCCTAAAAATCTGTTTTCTTTTTTTTTTTTAGCCACAGGTGACTTTAAAATCTGGGTTTTTTTTATTATTTTTTTAATATGAGTTTAAAGCCTGACTTTAAAATCTGGGTTTAAAATCTGAGTTTAAAATCTGGGTCTAAATGACCTATTTTTATTTTTTGCCACAGGTGGCTTAAAATCTGAGTTTTTTTTTTAGTCACAGGTGACCTAAAATTAGGCTTTAAATCATGGTTTTATAACACACCTGTGGCTTAAAATCTGGCTTTAAAACCATGCTTTAAGTGATCTGATTTTTTTTAGCCATAGATTTATAAGCCACAGGTGGTTTAAGTTTGATTTTTTTTTTATAGCCACAGGTAGCTTTAAATCATGGTTTATAACACCTGTGGCTTAAAATTTGACTTCAAAATCATACTTTAAGTGATCTGGTTTGTTTTAGCCACAAATTTATAAGCCACAAGTGGCTTAAAATCTGATTTATTTTTTTTAATAGCCACAGGTGGCTTAAAATCAGGCTTTAAATCATGATTTTATAACACCTGTGGCTTAAAATCTGGCTTAAAATCATGCTTTAAATGATCTTATTTTGTTTTAGCCACAGATTTATAAGCCACATGTGGCTTAAATCTGGCTTTAAAACCATGCTTTAACAGATCTGTTTTTTTTTTTAGCCATAGATTTATAAGCCACAAGTGGCTTAAATAGTGCCCAATATCTGTAAATGTTTCCCCTTCGTACACAAATTAATCACTTGTTTATTATTTATTTTATTTTATTTTATTTATCATCTAGTATATTGAATTATTGATATTCAATCATAGAGGTGGAACAAAATTCTGGTACTGCTAGTGAAGCATCTAATCCTTCTCTACCATTAGAGATCGGCACCTCTCATTTAACCGGCCCAGTATGGTCACATAGTACCGCGATTACTGCGGATAAAAAGAAAGTGAGGTGTACTTATTGTTCTACCGAAATGTGGGGGGGGGGGGATTAATAGACTTAAACATCATTTGACCAAAATCAAGGGAGATGGCAAGACATGTTGGAAAGTTTCAGATCGTGTAGCTGCTTCAATGAAAGAGCTTTTGATGAAAAACAAGGACGAAAGTAAGAAAAGAAAAGAGTACATCAGTGACTTGGGGAGTTTTGGAAATAGAACTGACACTGAAGTCGAGGAAGGAGAATATATTTCAACTAGATCAAAGAAGGGTAAAGATGTTGCTAACATGTCACAAAAGAAGGTGGTAACATGTATGGATAAGGCATCGAGAAAGCGTGTATGTGAGACAATAGCTCGTTGGTTTTATCATACTACTATTTCATTCCATGCAACTGACTCCATTTATTTCCCGAAGGTGTGCGAGGCAATAGCTTTGTATGGTCAAGGTTTCAAGGCTCCAACACCGTATGAGTTATCTGGGAAGTTGACGTGGTCAAACTTTACCTAAATGAATTCAAAACATCATGGAGTGAGAGTGGTTGTTCGATTATGTCAGATAGGTGGAAAGATCAGAAGGGACGAAAGTTAATTAACTTTTTGGCGTCATGTTTGCATGGTACAATGTTTATTAGATCGCTTGATGCATCCGAAATTGAACAAAATGCAATGAATTTGTTTAATTTACTGGATAATATTGTAGAAGAAGTTGGGGAAGAAAACACTATTCAAGTGATAACAGATAATGCGGCGAACTATGTTGCTGCTGGGAAGTTACTAATCAAAAAGAGAAAACATTTGTATTGGAGTTTGTGTGCAGCTCATAGCTTTGATCTCATCCTTGAGACAATTGGGAAAATGGACTGCATATTAGAAATTATAGAAAAGTGTAAGTGGGCAACAAAGTTTATTTACAACAAGAGAAGAGTGTTGGCTATGATGAGGAGATATACAAGTGACAGAGAGCTCCTTAGGCCGAGGGTTACTCGTTTTGGTACAAACTTCATCCTTGATAGCCTCATCGAGCAGGTAATAAAAGTTAGCATTTTAATTTTTTATTACTAAATTTTAAATTTAAATAAAGTTAATATAATATTGCAATGTCTAAAAGTATTTTATTTTTTTGTATTCACAGAGGGTTGCCCTGAAGATGTTTCTTTCTGAAGAATGGGCCACCTCTAAATTTGCAAAGTTGAATGAGGGAAATGAGGTTGAGAGTATAATAATTGATGTGAACCTATGGAGAAAGTTGGATGAGATCCAAAAGAAGATTTCTCCTCTTATTAGTGTCTTAAAGTATGTGGATGGTGAAGAACCAAGCAATGGGTGAGATATATGATCGAATGGACAAGGCCAAAATGCAAATTGCCGAAGCCCACAACCACAATGAGACACAACATGAGAAATATTGGAAGGCTATTGATGACAGATGGGATTCAACTCTCCACTCTCCTTTACACGATGTTGGTTATTTTCTGAATCAACGAATTCATTTCCGGCCTGATGTTTCAAAACATCCCAAGATTCGGCATGGCTTACAAGAAGCAATTGATTTACTTGAACGAGATCTTGATGTTGGATTCTCTGTGACAAAGCAGGTATATTAATATATTACATAAGTAAACTTCATATTTTACACCATTGATTATGTGATGTGTGATATGAAAGTTTACATTTGTTTTAGATAACCTATTACAATGACGCGATGCATACATTTGGAACGGAAAAGGCCATTATCGATAGGACTAAATTATCTCCTAATAAGTATTATTTGTGATTTAATTTTGGTTAGTTATATTATTTCTCAAGTCAGATTTATATATATATATAACAATTCTTTGAATATAATTGCAGTTGTTTGGTGGCAATCTAATGGTAGTTGTGCTCCAGACCTCCAACGTATTGCAATTCGCATCTTGAGCTAGGAATGTTCATCATCTGGTTGTGAAAGAAACTGGAATACTTTCAACCAGACTTGTAAAAAAAAAAAGAACCACCTAAAGCAACCAAAGTTGAATGATTTAGTCTACATTCATTATAATTTGAGGCTTAGAGAAAAAACATTGAAGAGGCATAACTCAAATTATGATCCCGTCAATCTTGACAATATTTTTATTGACAATGAGATTGATGAGCGAATCCATGAAAATGAGCACTTGAAAGATACTAATGCATGGTTGGACGACATGGATACGAGTGAGGAGGAAAATTAGGAAATGGGAGATGGAGAGTTAACATTTTGTTTGAATGTAATAAATATTTAGAATGGATGGGATATGGATGGTGTTTTATTTATGAATTTAGATGGATGATGTTTTAGATGCAATAAAATAGATATGAATTTAGATGGATGGTGTTTTATTTATGAATTTCTAATTATTAAATGGATGAGATATGGAAAAATAATGAATTTTTATCTATTAAATATTTAAATTATATATATATATATATATATATATATTTATATTAAATAACCCGAGTCAGAACGAGTCGAGTGGACCGATTTTCCGAGTTGACTCTACTCAGCTGACTTTCGAGTCGAGACGAGTTTTTGTGTTTTAAAACCATGGTTGGAATTGTGGATTGAATTTCTAGTTGAATAGTGCATGGAATGATGCCCCTTTAATGGTTTGTTATCATGGTTCATGTATCCATATTATGCAGTGACTGTCTATTTTTCTATCTTAAATGTGCACGGAATAATGTAAGTGTTGATACTTAGAATAGATAGAGAAATAAAAATGAAAACTGCCTTATCAGGTCAAATGAATAGATTAAAAAGTAACAAAAGAAAAAAAAAATTGATAATAATAATGGAAATTAAAAAAAAAATCTTTAATCAATTTTACCAAGCCCGAGACCAGCCTTGAACCGAATCAGGATTGGGCTAGGCCTGGGGAGGGCTTGGCTTCAACAGACCCCAACCCTGCTCAAACCACAGCCGTTGATAGCCTCAATTATATAACATTTTTGTCAAGGATAATTGACAAAAAATTGTAACTAAATTTTTGTTTCAAATTGATCAGAATGGATCACGATCCATGGTCTCCAAAAAACAAGTCTTTATGAAGAGATCAAGATTATCAATTGCTTTTATTTGCTTACCTGTTGTGCGACCACTGGCATATAGGGAGAGAACGGCCTGTATAGCAACATACATGGCAGGAGTGTTAAAGGTCTCAAACATGATTTGTGTCATCTTCTCACGATTAGCCTTCGGATTGAGCGGGGCCTCAGTGAGGAGAACTGGGTGTTCCTCTGGGGCCACTCGAAGCTCGTTGTAGAAGGTGTGATGCCATATCTTCTCCATGTCATCCCAATTGCTCACAATACCATGCTCGATTGGGTATTTCAGAGTTAGAATACCACGCTTGGATTGAGCCTCATCCCCGACATACGCATCCTTTTGGCCCATACCAACCATGACTCCAGTATGACGCGGACGTCCCACAATGCTAGGGAACACCGCTCTTGGTGCATCATCTCCGGCAAATCCAGCCTGAAAAATGAAGCAACACAAGAAGCAAAGAAAAGTGAATCAATGAATTGTTTGATGTTTATTGCTATCTAAAAGTGTACATCAGTATAAATAAAAAATCAAAGGGTCATGTGATGAAAAAAAAATTAAAAAATATGATTTTTGAACAATGATTTTGAATGTTTAAAAAAGAAATAATGGAAAATGACTGCTGTCAAACAGATTATTTCATGAATGGCTGATTAGGCCACATGGCTGATGCCTTTGGGAAATCCAAGTCATAAAGATGGCAGCTCTATATTGAGCTGAGTGGCCCAAAAATTCAGTCACTGGAGGATCTAAACCATCCGATCTATGCATTCTAAAATGAATGGTCGTTCATTCTTTTTTAAGGATTAAAATTAAAGTGCACCAATTGGATGCTTAGAATTTTCCACGATTTTCTGGCTAAGATGTGTCAATGATGGGCTGACCTACTTGGATAGACCAAGCATGTATGCCACGTGGCCTGCGAGTGGATGATCATAAGCCAATCTTTTTAAGGCATTATAGGAGTGGACCTCCTAAAAACACAAAAAAATGCTTTCAAAATTTTTGTTTTATAAAGAAAGATGTGATGGAGAGCCACTCTGCACATTCCAAGCCCTCTAAACACTGTGGCTCGCAAAATTCATTTTCTATAAATTATGTCTAATAAACGTTTGAAAGTATCAAATTTGCAATTTTTTTTATAAGACAACAATTTTTAGGTTGTTTTGTGGCTTGGAATGGGATTTTTACTTCGGTGCAGGATGGTTTGGCTAGCTGCCGTTTAACAGAATCTGGGGTAGACTGGCAGGGAAATAAGGGTGTTTTTCTTCTATTAGGCTCATTTTAGGATAGAAGTTGGAGAGTGCTTGTTAACGGTAGGATGTTTTCTCATAGTAGTAGTAAAGAAGGGAAATTTGGATATTCCCAAAATAAACAATTGGGCAAAAATCCTTCATCGGTAATGGTACCTTAACCATTCCAGTTCCATTATCACACACGAGAGGTTGAATATCCTCGGTATCTGCCATCTTCTACCTGCAAGAATATCTTACCAGATTCATATCAGATGGGTCAAAGGTAGGGAGGAAAAAAAAAAAAAAAACTTTCTCGCTTGTCACATATAAAGAGCAGAACCAATTAATAATCAAATTTTATAAAACTAACCAATAATCATCCACAGTGGCACCAAATGATTAAGTCATGAAACAGAAAAGCCCATGCATTACCAGTATTTTGCAGCTAAACTAAAAGAACAACTAATGGACAAGAACAATGGATAATAATAAAAACAAATAATGTTTGTCTTTCAATATCAAACACTAGAACACTCGGCTACTTTTGATTAGGCAAAATTAAATTTACCTCTATAACCTATGCAAACTGCATGCATCATATATATAATAGGAAAATTTCACAACCTACAGCAGTATTATTTCGTCGAAGAAGCTAAGAGTGCAGAACCACATACAGGTAAGATGCAAAAATGTTAAATAATGATTCTATTATTATATAACTATCTGAAAGACAAGGATTATAGATCAGATTAAAAAAATGCGTTGTTTGAAAATCCCACATGGTCTGGATCTGAATGCAATTTTGTGGGAATATGAAGGAATAAAATGATGAAAGTTGGATAATAATTGAATAGAAGAAAGAAATTTTCAAATTTTTTACAAAAAATGCCGTACAGAGACTACAAAAGAAAAAAAAGTACAAAGTTAAAAAAACAGGCAGATAAAATTCCAATCTTGCAGTGAATAGGGAGCAAGATTTACGGTTAAGGAAATACTTGCAAATATTATATTTTCCCACATTCCATGTTTTTGAATAAATGTATAAAGGTATAAAAAATAAGATCACCAAAATCTTGATTTTTACTAATAAATTTTATCAGACAATTAACACTGCTAGTTCCATATAGATATTAAATCAGGCAGATCTTGGATACAACTGCCAAAAAATTGATTTAAATCTCAATTCAAGCACCAAAACGCAAAAAGAGAAAACTTAAATGGGTGAACCTGATTGGATGTAGCACAACATTATGAAGCACAAGCAATGCAACTCGATAACATGAAAATTTATACATATTTTCATTAAATGGAAAAAAAAAAAAGACCGATCAAAAGAACAAAGATTTGGAAAAAAAAACTATTGCAGCAAGCATATTAATGAAACCAGAGAAACACCAAATGCAGGGATAGAGATCAAACAGAAATCACAAATTTTACTAAAATCCAAAGAGAAGAAAAGAAGAAAACATTTCAATACAATCCATTCATGAATTGCAACAATGAATCCAAACCTTTATAGCATTAAATCTTAAAACAGAAAAAATAGAATCAATATTTTTTTCCAAGAGAAAATAAGAGGAAAAGAGAAACTAAGAGGAAACGAGAAAATAAGAGGAAATTGTCAAAAAATAAACAATAAAATCAAGAGCTGGTGCTCTACTAAAGAACATAAGGAAATTTATTATTAGCACATTTCAGATCCAATCCCCAATATATGCATAAAAATATACCAAAAAATTTCATAAACCGATGACAATCTCATTTCATTTTACAAATTTTATCCTAGCAATCACATTTACAAGATTCAGACCACATTAACATAATTTATTATATAACAATTTCTTATCTCAAAACCCTATCTTTTCGTTCTCAAATCGACGAAACAAGAAAAAATCCATGCATTTTCGATGAACCGATAAGAATAACAATGCATATGACAAGATTAATCCAAATAAATATATATTAATAAACAAGATCCACGTCAGACCAAGATTACATCTCAAAAACCAATTGATTCTCTAAAAGCCAACAAATCCAGATCCATAGGAAAAAAAAATTCCCAAAAAATCCATCACACCCACAATTCCCATCCAAGATCCATCAAAATACTTGCAAAAACAATTTCACGATCAAAAGAAAACCACAAACCCCTGTTTCCAGATCTTGAAATCGTAATCCCTCCTTCTCCAATCTCAATCAGCCCAAAAAAAAGCAGATCTCAATCATCGATTAAAGATTATAAATGAAAGCACAAATTTCTTTTAATAGATCGATTGATCAATCGTCGATCGATCTCAACAAATACATGGAAACAAAAATTGAAAAAATAAAATAAAATAAATAAATAACCTGTCCGATCAATTGAAACAGAAATCAAAGAAAAGAGTGGCGAATCTCAGAACCCTAAATTATATCTTTTTTTACCTCTGAAAACCTAAATATCTGATCTGAGTCCTCGAAAATGTCAGAAACCTCTCCCTCTCTCTCTCTCTCTCTCTCTCTCTCTCTCGTTCTGATTTCAGCAGCTCTGTTCTCGTCGTTTTACGACCAAATAAAATGTGAAGCCGAAATAAATCTACAACATTTCTACTCGATTTAATCTTGGCCGTTTGTTTACTGCAAACAGATCTACGGTTCTCGCTTACTCTTCATGCGGATATGCGGCTCTGATGTAAAACGGACGATCTGTTTAATGATTTTAGCTTAAAAAGACTATTTTATCCTTAAATTTTGAAAAGAGTACCCTCAATAGTGATTGTGAAGCATGTCCTCTATTAGAATTTGGTGGGTGCAAATAAAGTTACCTTTTGAAAATTATTAAGGTTGCGTTTGAGTTAATTCTTTTGGAGCAAAGGCAGCTCTTTCACTTTTTGGCTCAATTACTTTAACATTTGGTAACACAGTTTCATGTCTTATTTACACTGAGAGAGAGCTGTTTTAATTAATAAAACTGCTCTATATCTGTTTTATTTCAGAGCAGATTTTATCTGCTCTAACAGAGAGTAGGCAAAGAGCTGCTTCTACTCTTATAAGAGCTAATCCAAACACAGTCTAATATTTTGGGGAGCTTCGCTTTTAAACAAGGGCAAATTTTGCATCTCTTCATAAAAGTTTGAAGTACTTAAATGCCCTTACCAAAAAGTAAATTGACATACATTTTAATACCTTTTGTGATATTTCCTCTTGTAGAACAAGAAAAAAGCAAACCTTTGGATACGGCTATTGTGACGGCGAAAATCATTGAGTGCTCTGAAATGGACGATGGAAATTATTATTTTTCCAATCTTTCTCACTATAGATTTTAGGATTATGTGGACCTACACTTTTTAGGGACGTGTACCAGGTGGAATCAATATTCGACCGTCAAATAGGCGTATCATAATTTGTGAGGAAGATAGGAGCAAAAAAATTCCACCGTTTGATTCAAATCAATCAATAATTATTTTTTATTTATTTTTTTATAAGAAAATCAATTAATAATTTTTGTCGTAAAAAAATTGGGTAATAATACTATTAAACTATCAAACTGTTGAGAATAGCCATACCCATATAACATTTTCACACCACTTTTCGAGTCAATTGGGTGTCACGTGGCATGAAATCTAAGATGGATTTGGTGTCATTTAATTTTAATGTACAAAATTTCAATACATTTAAATGGCCGACCACAAACTACACCATTGGCTCACGGTGGGAACTAATTTTACATTTGTATCATATCTCCTCACCCCATATGCTAACTAATTTTACAAGCGTTTGCTAACTAGTTTTACATTTGTATCATATCTCCTCACCCCATTTGGTGGATATCGCGTTCAGTCAGGTCGGACAAAATTCAGCCAGGTCGGACAAAATTCAGTCAGGTCTATCTGTGACGGATCGGGGTGCACCATTACTTATCAGGCAACCAAAATTTTGTCCGACCCGACCCATTGACGGCCATAAATTTATTGCCTAGAACTAACCCATCCAAAAGCATCCCATATTAAGGTGGGCTCAGACTGTTTATTACTTATGTTTATAGTCAATGCCTAGGCCCAACTTGTGAAGGTGCAAACATTTGGCCCAAAGACTACTCATGGAATGGTGGGCTCAATGGGCTTCATTAGCCTTCAGAGAACCTGAATATATTTTCATGCTTAAAATATTGGTCCAAGCGCGACTCATTTATTATTTCGATTATAAATATGGCTCGAAATCGACCCATTTTACGCTCCTAAGGATCGGACCTAGGGGGTGGGTTGGGTCCTCCACAAGCTAGATCTAGCTTCAGTTTTGTTGGCTGGGATTAGGATATCAACGGACCGGGATTGAGCCCCGCCCACCCTGCAATGGTTGTGTCTGGGCTAAGGTAGGTAGGCCCAAAGCATAAACGGGTTGGCCTGGTCCGGCACGATTAGTAAATCAGGCTAGTTCCAAAAGACCATTAAAATTCGTCCCCTGTAAGCCTGAATCTTTCAAATTTGTTATTTTATATAGAAATTGAAGGGCAGCCCACGGCCCATCCCGGCAGGATACGACATGGGCTGTGTATGGTAAGAACAATTAATAATGTGCTCGCCCGATTAATAATCGAGACGGACATGAGCTAGCTTCAACAAGCCCAATTATGATCGGCCTGTTTAAGGCCTGGGCCGACCCATTAAAAGTCCTACGTGGGAATGCAGGATCAATACTACGCCCCACCAAATGCTAAATATCTCCCACTAACCACAACTGAAAATTGTTGATTGCTTTGAATCACACAATGGAGATCATTTTTCACCCAATCTTTCACACAAAGGATCTTATAATCATGGATGTACCATCAAACGGTTAGATTTGGATTCCATGAGACACACATCCCAAAAAAATTGATCAAAGAATCATGTTTGATGAGTGTCATGACCATGTTAAATATTTTAGGATGTGGCCCGCAAATCAAAATCTGACCGTCTGATGATAAGCTGATAATCTCAAGATTATTGTGTAGAGGATTAAAAGGAAAGACGATCTCCATCGCAGGATTCAAAGCAGTCACCAGCTTTCAACTATAATTAGTAGAGGATATTGAGTATTTGGTGGGGGCTAGTAGCAGCCCCTAATTAAACCCAAGCCCACTCCATTTTCCAATGAGCCTACACTTCAAATCTGACTTAGACCTATTAGTCCTTCAAATACATGCTCGAACCCCTTTCATTAAAGGTTCACATCATCCTAACCAATTTGCACCTGTCTGAAATATATATTATTAAGTTGTAAATGTAGCAACCCCTGAAATATTTTCAAAGGTTGACTTGTTGCTTTAACCATTTGATTTGGTCAAACCCATGACCTAGTGTTAGAGGCCATTCGGGACCCTCCTTTCAAATAAGTACGTATATATATACTAGTTAAATGCACATGCTTTGCAAATTTGGAAGTGCTCCTATTAATAAAATGGATACAGGAATTTTTTTATTTTTTTTTCCAATGATTGATAAAAATTTAGATACATTTGTTTTAGTCATAAATGGAGATAACCATAAAAAAAATTCTACTGATGAAACTGCAAATAACCATTCAAATGATAAAAAGAAAGTGATTTGGTTTCTGGAAATTTATAACATGCTTTCAATTGGGGAGGAGCCCTTTCTTCACCCATCCACCTACAGCTTGCAACTGGTGGACCTCATTCATCTTTGGTTTTTGTTATAAAAGACACCATTCTGCACTTACACAAAAGCAACAACAGTAAGAATAATTTTCAAGGGAAAAAACATGTGATGTGACAACAATATCTTCTCTATAATAATACGGTTATTATATAAAAAATAAAAAAACATTAAATTAGTGGGTTATAATAACACTAAAAAATTTGAAAAAATAATTTAAATTAGTAGGGTTATAACACTGAATCTAAAAGCTGCTAATGATGCTACTTTTTTTTTCCTTGAGACAATAACAAACAAATACATTAAAAAGTGCAAGCCACAGAAATACATTATCTACCACGATGGTCAAACCGGAGCGATAATGAAGTTTATTAAGAAGCACTCTATTCTAATATTTCTTCCACAAGTTTATTATTTCGTTGAAATCTAATCAATTTAATCATAGTTAATGTCTACTAAATTATCAGTATCACCCATGGTATGTGAAGAATTTCTAAAATAGTAGTGAAAAAATTGTAATATTATCATAAAATAAGCGTTTTTAAAAAAACATTGGAGATGTAACATATACTAAATATTATAGTAGCACACATAATTCTTAACGCCTGAAATCCAAATATCAAACAACCGAATTTATTTTTACCCAAAGACCCAAAATAGTTATTAAAAAAAATGAAAAAAAAGCTTTTACATACTTGCTGATCTTCGCTTGGTGTTCTTCAGTACGAGCAGATCCATGAGCTGAAGAATTTTGCCACATGCCATGCACTGCACCCACGATTTGTTAGAATAACCCCATTATATACCATAAGAGGCAAAAGGGATGGGATAAGATGGGGGGGGACTCACTGCAAAAGTAATCAAATAGATGCCGATCTTCGGTCTAATTTCCGTAAGGAGGATTTGATGCAATCGACAGTGCTTCTCTTACCTATGGGTAACTCCATTGCAACTTGTTTGAGCTACCAATACAGTAAAGCGAAATAGGTGTACTTAAAAGTTATAGGAAATACAAGGTGTTAAAGTGAAAGATGTACTTGAAAAAACTACTATATGCCAAAAGCTGATATGAATGCAAGCTTTTTCCTGTGAGAGATCAGCTTCAGTAGGGCCGCCGATATCTATTCAAATGCAAGTGCTTCGCACATTTTTCATAATCACCTGTAATCTTATCTGTGTAGAACTGGCAATTGTTAGTTAAACCTCACAAACATGTGTTCAACACGGTTTCTTGCACCCATTGAACCATACTGTACCGGAAGAAAGAGCAGCCCAAACAGGGGAAAAGCCAACTCAATCTGAGCAACTTCTTAACTATTTTCCCCTTAAGAAGTGGCCTATCAAAGATGATGGGGAGATTACCAAGTTCTCATTCATCACCATGCTTTACAATTTGGGTACAGATCATATTTTTCTTTTAACTTTAGAGACAGTATGGGTATTCAATATTCCAAAATAGATTCCAAATATGAAAAGGATTTTCGGTCAATCAACATAATTAATTGAGGATTTTGACACTATTAATGCATATTGCACTTGCTAATCCCATTGATTAGTTTCATTCAATCTTTCTAGCAATTAACATTGTAAATAAAAATTCTCATAAACATATAAAAGATTTCATTTGGTCCAACATATATTTCTATCGAGGAATAAAATATCCCTTGCCTTGAACAAGCTAATTCTATTTCCAAAAATAACTTCAATGAACGCAAATATGTGATATTCAAAAGGTGTTCCAGGTGTCCTTTTTTCAAAAAAATTTGTGTCATCTACAATCAGCAGGGAAAATAGAAATAATGAAAAATAATAGAGAAAAATTTGATCCAAACTTTAAATATGCAACAACTCAAAAACCCAAAACATCAGATGATTCTAATAGTCTATTAAATTACTTCCTATGGGATAATCAATAACAAAATGCATTATAATGGTCCATTTAAAAAGCTCATTGAAGGTGCCATCATCACCCAAGAAGAGCCATTGATTGATGAAGTGCCCATTACAAAGATAATCAATATTCAATGATATGTTTGGGTTTATAAATTTCATGAAACATAATAAAATTGCAACATTTTGATAAAAAAAAATAAAATACTGGAGCGATAGTTCCAGGGCAGTCTAAACGAGGCTTCTTCAGCCTATAATGAAAAAATCACAAAATTTAGGTCACACCTTCGAGTTTTTGTTTTTTTGGTATATATAGAATCAAGTTCATTTTTATCTCTTAACATTAACCCAACCAATATAAGCATGAACAAACACGTTAATAAAGAGAAACTTTTAAGGATTTCCAACCACATGCAGCTCGAAATCCATTTCAGTTCAGGTTTCTGAACTGACTCCAATTCAGAAATCTATTCATCTCAGAACTACCGATTAAAAAAGTAATAATCAGCTCAGAACTGATATTGAAGATGCAGACTGGTTCTTTCACGCAAACAGCTTAATATTACGACTACATTATTGGCAACAGTCCAATCTTTGAAACATTTCATAGAATTTCCGTCGTTGACATAAAATTGGTTTAACAGTTGGTGGGTTTATACCCTTCTTTACATGTTTTTTGGATAGGTAAGTTGGGCTTGAACCTGCGACCTGGAGGATTCTTTACCTGTCTTGCCTTCCATTAATGAACACCATTAATGAACACCACTATATTCAGAGAAATGTGTCCATTTAGTTTTCTGGAAAATGCATTCAACTCAAAGATCGAAACTTATAACTAAAAGTTACAATCTTTAATTGATCAAATAAATGAATAAATTTTTTTGTTAGATGCTTTCTTGCTTCAAAATTTCAAATGCAGGGAATTTGCCCGGGAATCCTTCACCCTAAAAAAAATGAGAAACATGGAAAGATGAAAGACATATATCCAAAGGGAACAAATAAGCATCATGACTGGGGCTTGGACCTGTAGCATAATGGACGGTTGATAAAATTGCAACCTGAAGATTACAGGCTTGAGCCCTGCTTACCTGTCAAAAAAATACATCATGACCAGGGTGTCCTCTCTCTGTGTGGTGATACATTCAAACGATACAGGTTACATGCAACATGACTGGCTTTGAGAAACAACTTTGACATCTCTTTGAAAAAATGGTAGCATCGCAAATCAAGGGGATAAGAGATAGTCAAAGTTCCAAATAAAATTGAGAATCTGATATGCTAATGAAACCTATTTTGAAGGGAAATGATTATTTCAGTTTAGCAGCCCTCAATGTAGGACATAAACTAAATTTGCAGAGGATGCTCTCCGGCTTCGCTTTTACACGAACATTCTCAACTTTATCTCTCCACAATATAGAAAATGCATGCAAACCAAAACAAATTTTCAGAAACAAACCAATCTTATTTATCAGAAACAAAAAAAGTTGACTCGGGATAACGACCCTAAAATACGTGAAGATATGCTAATTTGCCAAAAATTATATGATTAATTTGAACAATTAAACGCAAATTAAAGCGATGCCTTAGGGTTTCGTGGATTTCCGCTAAGTGACCATGTTTGGTTCGGTTAGGGTCCAATTTGGCACACAGGAACCGTTAGATTTGTGAAAGGTGTGATCCTAGAGATAGAACTCTAGCATCCTCTAGGTTGGGGCGCTCGCTCGTTGATCGATGTGGAATCTTTAGATCCTTGCTAGGGCTTTGAATTGAATTGATCAATCGATCTCAAATCGGGCAATCTCGAGTCCAACAACGGTCGTGGATGGACGAGCTAAAATCGAAGTCGATCCACAAGAATGAGCATCAAGGTTGCTCTAGATCTAGAGTTTTGGAGATTGGGCAAACAAATTATGGAGAATAATTGCAAGAAATAGCAAGCAAAGAGAAGAAATAGGTAAAGAGAAGATCAAAGATAAACATGAACATCACACCCTTGGCCTCACACCAAACTCACATGGGGAAGAAGAAGAATCATTCTCCATTAATGCTTCTTACAAGCTCAAAGTGTTTAGAGTTTTATAAAATCAACTGATAATTGCCCAAAATGGCTTACAAAGATACCTTATATAGTGGGTACCTAAAAGAAAAGAAAACCTAAAATGGCAAAAGACTAAAGTATCAAAAAATGAAAACTTACATTGACAGTTAAAAGGACAAGCAAAAGAAAGAAAAGGGCGAAAGACAAGGCAAAACACGTCATTTAAGCTCACTTGAAACTCGCCCAAGCGGGAATGGGACTTGCCTGGGCGAGAACTTAAGTGTTCTCGCCCTGGCTAGTTCCATTCTCGCTTTGGCGAGACCTTAAGTCTCAAAATCATCGGTTCTAGTCGCTTGGGCGACTCCAATCTTGCCCGGGAGATTGGAAATCAATGGCAGGCCCTTCTTCAATCCTTGGTGACCCCGGGGCTCCAATTTGGCCCTATGGCTTTCTCTTTTAGCTCCCAAATTGTAGCTCTTTAGCCCTTGGCTTTCACCGGAGGTTGTTCTTGCACCCGTTGGGCCTTCCGCTTCTTCTGCTATTTTTTCTTGAGTCGGTCGATTCGACGCGGCTCAAACTCAATGCCTATGATATTGGCGTCCCCGCCAATTCTCCTGAACCCCAAATGTTTCATCCCCGATGAAACTAGCTTGAAGTCAACGTCCCCACCAATTCCCTTGGACTCAAAGGTTTCATCTCCGATAAAACACGCACGTAATATCAGTCAAGTGTATCGGGACCCAAATGGTGGAGCTCCTCGTAACTAGCCCAATCAATCTCGGAACAAGTGAAGCATGATCATTATGTTGGTCGATTGTATCGGGGCACACACAATAAACCCCTTCTCGACGAACTCAAGA
This sequence comes from Chloranthus sessilifolius, assembly GCA_021018995.1. NCBI lineage: Eukaryota > Viridiplantae > Streptophyta > Magnoliopsida > Chloranthales > Chloranthaceae > Chloranthus > Chloranthus sessilifolius. The sequence continues at coordinate 26,241,352 of CM037595.1, forward strand.
ATCCAGCTTGCCAATCCACTCTATCAAATGTGTTTGAAGCTTCTCATCAACTCTTTCAAACCAGAAAGACTTCATCACTGATGAAGAGTGATCTTGATATCGGTTGGAAACATAGGAACTCAAGCGGCGAACTCTTTCATGATTAGCCCATGCACTCTCGGAAGTCATCTTGCTAAACCTCTTCATCTCATAAATTGGAAACTCTCCGCCGCGGGTGAATGCCACAAGGTCAACCGAGATCTTCTCAATGACCAGACTTTTCATCTTGCTCAGAGGATGAAAAGATAGGAACTGTGGGATCGGGATTCGTGCACAAAGAAAGGACGTTTGAAAAGGAGAAGTAGGGTTGAGCCTAAATAAGGAACTAGGTATTTCACATTGAGTATTGAACTAACCCACATAGTTTGAGGTAACTCAAACACATATGTTTTAGGTCCACTCATTGCCACAATCCTAAAAGATTCGATAATGCGGGTTTGGGACTTCTTCACGATCTCCAATGGGTATTGTTCAGGCCTAACCCGAATCATCTCATGGACACTTAATTGGATTTCCTTGAAGCTCGTAGGCAAATCCGTCAATAATTTGGAATTGTGATTGCACAAATTAATTATAGGCATAATTTCGGCATGTAATGCGGAATGCGACTCAAAACCATGATATATACGTGCACCTACGAACTCAATATATTCATGTGCATGTGACACTAATGACTCATGTGTATTTGAGTTTACAGAGACTAATGACTCAGGCACTACCGACTCTATGGACACTAGTAAATCACGTGTAAGTGGCTCGATCTACTCATGTGTGGTGACTCGGTTGGCTCATGTGTGGGCAATTCAATATCATCACTCACAACAAAATATAAGTCTCTTCAATGCAAACTACACATTCTCCAACTTCCTCTATCTCCTCTTCACTTATCTCGGCACTAGAGTCGTACACATCCTCTCCCACATTCACACTTTCCGGCCCCATAGAACTCTCCTTTAATCAATAAATTTTGAGCGGGAAATTTTGTGGGGCATTAATAAGCAAAGTGTCTAAATCCTTGACACTTATAGCACTTGTTATGACGACTAATTATGGGGCCCTCATTGATCGCTCCTTCCCCTTTACTGATTTGGGGACTCAGAGGAGTAATCACGGGTTTCAATGATTGAGCCCTAAAAATATGCCTCTCATGGGCCACTCCTTTCCTTTGATCAATTTAGGGTTTCGTAGGAGTATCCATGAGTTTCAATGGGTGAATCCCGAGATTAGCCTTCTCTTTCGTGAAAGTGTTGTTAGCCTCAACTTTGTGAAAATCATGGCATTTATTGGGCTTGGGTTTCGGACATCGTAGAAGGTGACAGTGTGTGAAAGGAACATACTTGTCCATAAGTCGCTCCCTCATGTCTTCCCATCGGGTGATGGGTTTACTACGAAGCGACTCGCGGTGATATTCCACATTAGCCCAATGGATTTTGGCATGGCTCACCAACGTTGGTTTGGCTAACCTAACCTTACACTCATCCAACGCATCATACGAGTCAAAATATTCATTTATACTAGACAACCATCCCACAAAGGATTTAGGGTTTACTGTACCCTCAAAATCCGGGACTTCGACTAGAATAGACCTTAGAAATTTCCTATCAAGATCATACCTGAGTTCCTTTTCAATACAGTGAAGAAACTCACATTGACTCGCAATAGGATCATGCATGATGGCTGACACAAGCACACAACTGAACACAGATTCTACAATGTTTACACAACGATGAACTACACATATATGAATCACACAACAATTGAAGTAATTTTAACAAACACAAGATGAGCGCACAAATGCCAAATGCCCTAACCAAAGGCTTTGATATCAAAATTGACGCGGGACAATGACCTTAAAATACGTGAATGCCCATGGTATGCTAACTTGCCGAAATTAAACTAATTAATTTGAACAATTAAATGCAAATTAAAGCGATACCTTAGGGTTTCATGAACTTTCACTTAAGTGATCATGTTTGGTTTGTTTAGGGTCCAATCTGGCACACGGGAATCATTAGATTGCGAAAAGTGTGATCCTAGAGATAAAACTCTAACATCCTCTAGGTTGGAGCGCTCGCTCGTTGATCGATGTAGAATCGTTGGATCTTTGCTAGGGCTTTGAATTAAATCGATCAATCAGTCTCAAATTGGGCAATCTCGAGCCCAACAATAGTCATGAATCGACGAGCTAAGATCGGAGTCGATCCATAAGGATTGGCATCAAGGTTTATCCAGATCTAGGGTTTTGGAGATTGAGACAATAAATTATGAGGAATAATTGCAAGAAATAGCAAGTAAAAAGAAGAAAAAAGTAAAGAGAAGATCAAAGATAAACATGGACATCACACCCTTGGCCTCATACCAAACTCACATGGGAAAAACGAAGAATCACTCTCCATCAATGCTTCTCACAAGCTCAAAGTGTTACACTTTTATAAAATCAACCGATAATTGCCCAAAATGGCTTACAAAGAGACCTTATATAGTGGGTACCTAAGGGTGCATTTGGGAACCGTCATTTGACGGATGGGATTTGGATTTGGGTAGTTGGATTTGAAATCCAGCGTTTGGGAATTACTTTTTAACACTTGGCTTTGAATTTGTTAAAATCCACCGTCATTTGGAAATGACACCTCTTAAGCAAAGTAGAGTATTCAAATAACACCTCTTAGGAGTCATTTGAAATCCAGAAAATTTGGATTGTGGTCGAGTCTTCCTGCCTTCTCTTCCCTTGGTGCTCTCTTCTCACTCTTCGCTCCCCCTTGCCAAACAAAGGTGCAAACTCATTAGGGTTTCCTCGAGCTCCTTATTGGCCACAACTGTCGGCAACATCGTTCAATCAACGACAAGGTTAGCTCCTCAATTTCAGGGTCAGGATGGCTATGATTTGTACCTGATTTGGATGATTAGCGTTTGGTACAAGTACATTTGGGTTTTGAATTCTCCATTCCAATTGTTTCAAATTGGAATGGCTGACTATGTCGTCCTTGTATTGTGGTAGTTGTCAATTATCAATTCATTCAATCGTGTTTTCTGGATTGTCAAATTAGGCTTCCTCTTGATTTCTTCACGGAAATGGGTTCACAATGAATCTTGGAAAACTCAAGTCATATTCGACAGTTATGGGTGTTTGTTGTGCTGTTTGGTTTCAGAGAAGTTCTTCAGGTTTAAATCTTAATCCAGATAGTTGTCTATGGAGTTGATTCAAAATTATTGGTTGAAGATGAAGATAAAGTCGACCTCAAAGATAGTGAGAGGGTAGCCAGAGCTTCATCAGTGTTTCTGTAGCAAATCAAAGTTGAAGACACTAGTTTCAGTTTTACCGATGAGTTCTATTGATGATGAGTGTAACATATAGATGAAAGGTTTTTAATGCTGCATGTGAACTGTTCGATGAAATTTCACAAAGAAATATATTTAAGTATAATATTAGCTAATGCAAGTATTATCATCTGGAATCTAAATCAGTTTTTGAGGGCTGTTTAAACATCCAAACAAGAGATTTTCAAATCTAAATATTTCAAATTCTCGATTTGAAATGACATAGATTTGAATTGCTTCGATTTCAATTTCTCAAATGCAAATTCCTGTTCCCAAACACAACCTAAAAGAAAAGAAAACATAAAATGGCAAAAGACTAAATTATCCAAAAATGAAAAATTACATTGACAATCAAAAGGACAAACAAAAGAAAGAAAAGGATGAAAGACGGGGCGGAACACGTCATTTAAGCTCACTTGGAACTCGCCTGGGCGAGAACTTAAGTGTTCTCGCCTAGGGGAGTTCTATTCTCACTTAGGGCGAGACCTTAAGTCTCAAAATCATCGGTTCTGGTCGCTTGGGCGACTCCCATCTCGCCCGGGCGACTCGAAATCAATGATGGGCCCTTCTTCTTCAATCCTTGGTGACCCGGGGCTCCAATCTGACCCTCTGGCTTTCCCTTTTAGCTCCCAAACTGTAGCTCTTTGGCTCTTGGCTTTCACCGGAGGTTGTTCTCGCACCCATTGGGCCTTCCGCTTCTTCTTCTGACGCTTTTTCCCGTGTAGGTAGATTCGACACAGCCCAAACTCAGTGCCTACGATATTGGCGTCCCTGTCATAAGTACACATTATTCTACATCTCAATAGCTACAAAGAAGAAGAAAATTAATTGAAGACACAAAGCATGCATTCCAAATGCTATCAACTCTCCAGGCCAAGGGACATTTATATAGACCTCTAATGGAAAATTTGTGGGCCTAAAGTCAGGTTCAAGTACATTTATAAGTTGAGTAGGCTAGACCGTGAGACATGTTGCATTGGCCCAGTGAATTAGAAAATCTATGAGTTCCATGCATAGAAATGCATCCCTTGAGCAATCAAATACATCTGGATGCATATGGCACGAGAATGAGAAAAAATAAAGGTTTACCAAATTCACTATATATACCACAAACCGAGAACAAGTTTGCCGGTCAGGGATCTGATTCGATCAACCCAGTTTGATTTGGTTCATTTTGTTGACTACTTGATCGATTCAACTGATCAACATTTGTTTGCTTTAAATTTTTTCAAAAAATACAAAAAGGTGTTAAGAAGAATTGAACTTATGAGCCACTGGTGTTAACGAGACACTTAAACAAACGAGAAATGTAACATGTATTTGCCACAAAATTAATATTTCATAATAATATGAAATATTATCTTGAAACTCATCCTAGCCCTTGTGAAGGAGGTTCGCTTGACAACAGCGGACTACGAACCACGAACCAGAATTCGAACCAAGTGAGCCAACAGACTCAATACTATTAGAGGGAAATGCATTTGATGCATTGCCCACAATTAAACTTTCAAAGTTTATGATCAAATTAAATTTTCCAGGACCACAAATTATCTTGCTCATTAGCCTGCAACAGGTCATAAATAACAGATCACAAAATGCCAAAACTTTTAGTGGGCATTTTATCAAACAAGTTCTGTGCAAACTCAAATTTTATAGATTGCAGAACACAATGCTCTTACATTGTTGCATAGACGCATGGTTTCATTTTTTATTGTATCGAAGAAGAAACCAAAATGTGTATAACAGAAGGAAAAAAAATCTATTTTTTAAACTATAAAAGGTTCAAATACAACTGTCCAATAATTCTAAAGTCATTACTAACCATGATCTCAAGCTTCGTATTATCTCTTTCCCCAAAATCTTCTTATCCGTGAGCGCAAGGAACATGATCTTATCGAAGGCCTAACAAAAGAAGATTTATATAGACAAGTTATTAAAATAAAAAAAAGAAAACAAAGCCACCACCAAAATCGGAACAAAACCATCACAGCAGCAAATGAAAGCGATTATATATAATGTGTGAACCAATTTATTAAAATAAATGCAACAGAGAAACATTTTTTTTTGCTCTTCACTAAAATCAAGATTATTATAACATAAAAAGTGCTTATAAATAAGTAAATAAAACAAATAAACCCCCCCTTTTTTTTTTGATCGGTAAAGGCGCAATCTATTAAAAAACAGCGAGCAACTGGCCGAATACAATAGAAGGTCAAACCGACCAAAAAAGAAGAAAGGAAGGAAAAAGAGAAAAAACAGAAAAATACAAAAGAGCAAGGAAAAAAGGGGGAAAATAAAGGGCCCGGCGACCAATCGGTCTAGACGGCCCGGCTATAGGCCTAGCCCAGGTCCCAGTGGCGGGCATTCCCCCCACCCCTTTACTCAACACCTCCCAAGGGTACATAAAATCACAGACAGTCTTTAGGACTATCTCTACTGAGAGGAGTTTTCGACCGAAAATGCAGTTGTTTCTCTCGAGTCAAATGCTCCAAAGCACCACAAAAAACCCCATCCTTTAGAAAGCTCCAAACGGGCCTTCGCAACCCGCCCCAAACCAAGTAAGAAACTGTTGAGAAATGGTAGACGGTGCATATCGAACGACTTAAGGATTACCCCCAGATTTTATGAGCGGTCTAATAGTGGAGAAACAGGTGAGATACGGATTCTTTCGATGCACATGGCACACACATTCTGATCTTTCCCCCTTCGGATCAACTGGTCCCTCGTGAGAATCTTCCCTCTAAGTAGAAGCCACGTAAAGAATTTTACTTTGGGGGGAGCAGCAGCCTTCCACAAACCAGCCCATTCACACCTAATTAGGGGTCGATGTGACAGCATACGGTAGTAAGACTTGGTGGTGAAAACTCCATTCTTACTCGGCTCCCAAATCCTAGCATAGACTCTGGTAGGATTTCTGTAAGCCCCATACAGCGTCGCCAACAGGCGCAAAAAAGGTGGTTCCTCCTCACTAAGAAGTCTCCTAATGACCAAATCCCAACCAATCCCCCTATCGAATTTCGAAAAAAGCTTTGCCACGGCTCGAAGAGAGGCCGCCGCGATGCTGAAAATAGACGGAAACAAGTCTTTGAGCGGCCTGTCCTCCACCCACGAATCCTCCCAGAACTGAATGCAAGTGTTGTCACCCCAGCTGAAGCGCACCCATCGAGAGAAAAAAGACCAAGTCCCACATATGCCCTTCCACCATGTCGAGATATGTCTGTTAATAATGACGTTAATTCCCCAGTTGCCCTCCAGTAGCCCATACTTATCAGTCAAGACCATAGGCTCTCTGTTTTGCCTTCCAGCCCAACCCTCCAAAACCACTTCCCCAGCAAAGCAATGTTCACCTGTCTCAAGGGCCGGATACCTAAGCCCCCACAGCTAATCGGAAGTTGGCAAGTATCCCAGTTGATCAGATGGTACCTCTTGTCAAGACATGATCCCTCCCATAGAAAGTCACTTTGAATTTGCTCCAATCTGTGGATCACTACGCCGGACAATAGAACATGGACATGAAGAATATCGGCAGACAAGCAAGGATCAATTTGACGAGGAGGAAATGACCCCCGCCGCTGAGGAGTTTCCCCGACCAGGAGGACAATCGTTGGTCAAACCTCCTAACCACTGGTTCCTAGGCCCTAGCCGACGGACGGTGAAGCCCAAGAGGAAGACCTAAATAGAAGATTGGGAGGGCCTCAATCTCGGTGCCCACAGTAGCAGCAATGTCACTTAACAACTGACCTCCTACTCCGATCCCAGAGACCGCCGATTTGAGGAAGTTAATCCGCTGCCCCGATATCGCTTCATAGATTGTGAGAACCTTTGCGAAAGCTCGGAACTCAGCCGCATCGGCCCTGCCAAACAGGATGGTATTGTCCACATATTAAAGATGAGTAATGAGGCGACCATTAGGACCCACTTGGATCCCTGAAATGTAATCTAGCTGTCGAGCCCGATGGATGAGGTCGTCTAAAGCTTCCCCAGCCATGTTAAACAAGAAGGGGGAGAGGGGGTCTCCTTGCCTGACACCCCAAGAACTTTGAAAATAACCCATCGAAGACCCGTTGATGATGATAGAGAACCACGTCGTAGAGTAGCAAGGTCGAATCCAGCTTTTCCAACGAATCCTGAATCTGAATCTGCCCAACACGTTATCGAGGCAGCCCCAATTCACCCTGTCATACGTCTTCTCCATGTCTATTTTTCAAAGGGCAGCAAGGTTGTGGTCGCGGTGAGCGGAGTGCATGACCTCAAGCACGACATCAACCTGATCTACCAGTTATCTGCCCTGCACGAAGGTCCCCCTGGTTAGTAGAAATCAGTTTTCCCATTAAAGGCTTCATATGGTTCGCTAGCACCTTTGAGATAATTTTGTACAGATAGTTGACCAGGCTGATGGGGCAATCATCTCGAAGGTCCTCGGCTCCCTCTTTCTTCGGAATGAGACAAACAAACGTGGAATTCAGAGCACGCCCAATGAAGTTGTTCTCGTGAAACTCATGCAGAACAACCATCAAGTCAACTTTGAGAAGAGTCCAAAAGCTCGGATAAAATTCCATGGTGAAGCCGTCTGGGCCTAGAGATTTGTTTCTCCCACTGCTTATGATGGCCTACCACACCTCTTCAAACGGCAACTCCGCGGCTGCTTGATCTTTTGCCAAAATAGTGCGGAACATAATCCTATCCAATTCGGGCCTGCTCCACCCCTCATCAGTGTACAATTTCCTGTAGAAGCTAACAACTTGAGATTTGATCTAATCCGGGTCCAAGAACACACAACCGTCCACAACGATATGGCCTAAAAAGTTATTTCTGTCCTGCACGTTGCCAGTAGCGTGGAAAATTTTGGTGTTATTGTCCCCCTCTCTAGCCAGTGGGCCTTCGATTTTTTTTTCCAATAAACCTCCTCAGCTAAGCATTTATCATTGAATTCTGATTTCTTGCTTAATCTCTCTTCTCTTTCCAACTCCGACAGATTTATGGATTCCTCTAGATCGTCCAGTTCCCCAAGCCTAGCAAGGATCCCCTCTTTTGCGATGTAGGCCAGCCCAGAAGTGTCTTTGTTCCACTCTTTGATTCGGCCTTTGAGACGACCCAACTTGGAGATGAATCTGAAGGCAACCGTCTCGGAGGGACAAGACTTGTTCCACCACGAACGAATAAGATCGCGAAAACCGTCATGAAGAAGCCACATATTCTCGAAGTGGAAAGGAGAAGGGCCCTTCCCACGAGTCTCCCAGTAAAGAAAAAGGGGACGATGATTGGAGACTGCCCTAGCAACGTAATGTTGGAGGGCGGTAGGGTAAAGATCTATCTAATTCGACGTGCATAAGAAGCAGTCCATACAGCTCAACGTGGCCGTAACTTGAAGGCTGGACCACGTGAAGTGAGCACCTACTAATGGTAGATCGACTAGTTCCCAATCCCGAATGAAAGTGTTGAAGTCCTGCATCACAGCCACGTCCGGCGGCCCTCCCATTCTTTCTTGAGCCCGCTGAACAACATTGAAATCCCCGCCGAAACAATGTGGATAATCCCACCGAGCCGCTATTGCAGCCAACTCGAACCAGAACTCCACGCGAGTTCCATCCTCCGACGGACCGTATACACCAGAGAAGGTCCAAATCTTCCCGTTGTCCCTGTTCCGCAGCACAACAGACGCAGAAAAGAGCCCCACCTCTTCATCAATCTTTTCAAACAAATACGAATCCTAGGCGACAAGAACGCCCCCTGCAGCTCTGATCGAGTCTACCCCGATCCACTCCCAGCGCTTGCCGCCGAGCATCGATGCGACCTTGCCTCTATCACAGCAACCCCACTTAGTTTCTTGCAGCGTAACGACCGCAAGCTTGGATGCATAAATCACCTTTTTCACTCCCGTTCGCTTTTTGAGGTCACAGATGCCCCACACGTTCCATGAAAAGACCTTCATAGGGAAACAATAAAAAACCCACCCGAAACGATCCAATGTGCGCTTACGCACACCCGGATCCCCTTCCATCCGACATTCCCCATTAAAGCCTAGCTAGCTCTCTAGACTTAGGCAGTTTCTTCTTCCTCCCCTCTGGTATGGCCCGATTATGAAGGATGGAATTGAATACCTCTCGAAGGTTGTCATTCGATCCCTTGAAAGACATCCCACTCGAATAAGCCAACCTCTTGAGTCTGCAGCCGCCTCAATTACGCTGGCGAGGGAGAACCAGTCCCCCTTGTGGAGCTGAAGGAGCATGGAACCCAATGACCGGAGTCGTCTCGAAGAAGAGATCTGATCGGCCTAATCTCAACAGTGGAAGTCCGATGAAGAAGTGTCCGAACCGACAGAAGAGGAGGGGCTCGCAGGTTCCACCATAGCTAGAGAAGAGTGAAGATGGGGAAGCGAGGAAGCGCCCCTTGAAAAACCAGCAACGAAAGGTGGGCCCAAAGCCTTCGTAGAAGTCGCAGAGGAACTCGCAGCGGAGGGAGTTCCATGTCAAACTTCGGGTCCCCACGTCATGGGATCAGGTCATATGTCAAAGCGGGTCATCGGGGATCCCACAGCCCAGCAAAAGGACAGTCGATTCAGCAGCAGTCCCGATCCATCTAGAAAGACCAGTTGAACATGCCTGAGGCCCGATGGGTCCAATAGAGCTTTCGCGTGAGGCCACTTGTCAAAAGTAACCCCAAATGGGGACACGTGTTGCCTAGTGTTAGAGTCCTCGCCTCTGCAACCCCCCACATACTTGAGCCCACTACGCTCTGTCCCTTTTCCATACCAGTAACCAAAGTCGTGAACGGTTTTCGAAAACTGTTGCAACCCTCTGACGTGGACAGACCACCTTTTCCACGTGTTGAGTTTTTATTCACCAGCAACTGTATCACCTCGGTCCTCGGTGCAAACCCATCACCCAAAGTTCGTCTTCTGGAAAGATCTCGAGAGCCCCCTCGTCTGTGGTGTCGACACGTGGCAGGCTACCTCCGTGTGTCCATTTGAAGACCATAGGGTCCTCCCAATTTGGAAATAAGTAGCTGTGAGAGCGCTCTTGGCCTTCCATATCATCCTTGTGTATCCAAAAATAGTCTGTCTCTTCCACAGCGACAAGTCTCTGCATCATGGCCGTAAGTTCAACTGACAGAGAGAGATCAACGGTGGTGGTGAGTCCCCCGTCCTCCAAAGAGTCCGACACTGGCAGATCGACAAGATTGACGTGTCTTGGCTCCAAGCTTCCATCTTCTCTGTCTCGAAATCCAGCGTCGGCGATATGTGACGGGGTCGACACTCGAGCTTGCAGCATAGTGCCTGGGGCACACGATGTGGTGCCAAGAAAGGCACGCGACATCTTGGTGCCGAGATGGCACAACATGTGGTGCCAGGAGGGCACACGACATGGGGCCAACAGGGCCTTGCGACGTGGTCGCGCTGCGAGGACGCGACACGGTCGCATGGGGGTATGATGCAGGAGTGACTCGGTCGCGACACGGACGCGACATGGCCAAGCTGGGCTAGCGATGCGAAGGCATTGCGGTATGTCAAACCAAGGGGTATGAGGTTCTCCTGCCATTTTGGCTACTATTTTACCCTTATATAGGGGAAGGGAGCTTGAGAGCTATTCCCCCACACACGGGGCCTTGCGTTGCCAGAGGGGGCGCAAGTGTCTCCTAGGCCTGAAAGGGTGGGCCTAGGACGTCGACGCAGCGATGCCGTGTGGCACCCAATGCGAGGTTGAAGTATGGCCCCGGACTACGCGTCGCGGTGCATACAGCTGGGCAACTTCGCGAGAACACTTGAGCGCTGTGTGGGACTCAATAGAGCACGACAGCAAGAGGGTTGCGTGGGACTCCATTAAGCATGACAGCATGAGTAGGCACGCGACTGTGGGTTTGGTTCGGTATGCGAGCAAGACATGATGGCATGGGGAACTGCATGCCAACACTGTTGCGAAGCGAGGTACTGGTGCAGTGCACAGGGTGAAGCTTGAGCAGGCCAAGTATGGAACAATGGTGCAAGCGAGCGTGTCGTAAGGGGTACGATACATTCGGTGGTAGGCCGCGAAACCGAGGTAACCACGAGGGGGAGTTCCCATCCTCTAGGCGGGTGGTATCAGAGCTGATGAGAAGATTGGTTGGCTTCGTTACATGCGGTAGCGAAGCACCATGCGGGTTGATGGAGCGTCGAAGGATACCCCGTGACAGTTGGTATCAGAGATGGCTGACTTAGCGCATCGGGCGTTAGGTGCCTCACGGGCAGACACTGCTAGAAGAGTGACCCCATAACATTTGGTATCAGAGCCAAGTTCGATTCAAAAGGGATGATACTATTGAGCTAATTGGTGCCAGCAGGGGCACGCGATGTGGTGCTAAGAGGGCACGCGACATCCCCGAGCTAGTTAACAGGTGAGGGCCTTGTGACTGTGGAACCAGGTTGACCCGGCAAGGGTGATGTTTGGGAGCTAGTGAGAAGGTGTGGACCTAAGAACTAGATATGAGATGCTAGCAGGCTAAGAGGAGTTGGCGGGGTCAGTTCACTGTGATAATGCGTCAATGAGGACGTTGACATTATGGAGTGGAGGATGTGACGGGGTCGACACTCGAGCTTGCAGCATGGTGCCTAGGGCACACGATGTGGTACCAAGAAAGGCACGCGACATTTTCGTGTCGGGACGGCACGGTATGTGGTGCCAGGAGGGCACGCGACATGGGGCCAGGAGGGCCTTGCGACATGGTCGCGCTGCGAGGATGCGACACGATCACATGGGGGTAAGATGCGGGAGTGACTCGGTCGCGACATGGCCAAGCTGGGCTAGTGATGCGAAGGCGTTGCGGTATGTCAAACCAAGGGGTTTGAGGTTCTCCTGCCATTCTGGCTGAATGACTATTTTACCCTTATATAGGGGAAGGGAGCTTGAGAGCTATTCCCCCACACATGGGGCCTTGCGTTGCCAAAAGGGGCGCAAGTGTCTTCTCGGCCTGAAAGGGTGGGCCTAGGACGTCGATGCAGCGATGCCGTGTGGCACCCAATGCGAGGCTGAAGTATGTCCCCGAACTACGCGTCGCGGTGCATACAGCTGGGCAACCTCACAAGAACATTTGAGCGCTGCGTGAGACTCAGTAGAGCACGACAGCATGAGGGCTGCGTGGGACTCCGTTGAGCACGGCAGCATGAGTAAGCACGGGACTGTGGGCTTGGTTCGGTATGCGAGCAAGACATGATGGCATGGGGAGCTGCATGCCAACACTGTTGTGAAGCAAGGTACTGGTGCAGTGCATAGGGTGAAGCTTGAGTAGGCCAAGTATGGAACATTGGTGCAAGCGAGCGTGTGGTAAGGGGCACGATACATTGGGTGGTAGGCTGCGAAACAGAGGTAACCACGAGGGGGAGTTCCCATCCTCTAGGCGGGTGGAATCAGAGCTGATGAGAAGATTGGTTGGCTTCGTTGCATGCGGTAGCGAAGCACCGCGCGGGTTGATGGCACGTCGAAGGACACCCCACGATAGTTGGTATCAGAGATGGCTGCCTTAGCACATCGGGCGTTAGGTGCCGCACAGGCAGACACTGCTGGAAGAGTGACCCCATGACAGGTAGGTGTCTTCGGCGGAACATCGAAAGCCTCATCATCCAAAGCACTTCTTCTCTCTTCTCATCCCCCAAACTCATGGCACCGTCGTCGACCAATGCACCCGTCTGACCCGGCCTCGATCTTTGCGATGTCGGCTGGGCCACATCTCTCTGCATGGCTTCTTTCCTTGTCCAAACGCTCAGATCTTCCCTGTCCCAGACTAGGTAGAGGAACGACGCAAATTTTTCTCCGGAGCCAACGAACTTCGTGTTCCTTACCTCCGAAGGTCCCTGACGATTCCATCTCCGAATGCACCGGGAAGAGAGCCCACTCACCCAGCTCCACTTCTACAAAGACCCGAATGCGTTGGACGTTAATTCCGACGACGCAACTCCTTAGGATCTCGTCGAGACTCTCAACAGCGACAAGGATCCTAGCAAACCTAGTCTCCCACAGATCAGTCGTACTCCGGTCCACGGAGATGAGGGAGCCACAGAGGGACCTGATCGCCGAGAAGACTTCGGGGGCCCAAACATGTAGCGGGAGCCCAAATAGGCGAAGCCAGATCCCCCCATTGAAGGATAGAGGAGTCGCCGCTCCGATGAGACTACTCTAGTGACAAGAAACCACCGGGACGCCATCTATAAGAAAATCAGATTCCGTGCAGAACAAGTCTGCCGCTTCCTCATCTTGGAAGCGCAGCAGGGAGCTAGACGGGGATAGGGGGCACACGTGAGGCCGATCAAAGAAACCGTCCTCCGGTACACCCATCGGAAGAAAGGTGCAAGGGGTATAGTATGTTTGGGGAAGCACACTGAGACCCAGTAAGCCGAGAGGTGAGAAGTAAAGGTAGCAAACTCGTTGTTCGAGAATTCTAAAACCGGGAAGCCACCTCTTCCGCCACAACAAACCACTTCACGAGCCACCGGGCAACCAGCCACCATAGACTGCCTAGCGTCAGCCTCCGAAAGTGATTTGTGACCGCTCGGACCGCCGATCACCAAGGAAGCGAAGGAAACCTCGGGCCGAAACCCGCCAGACGTGAGCGCACAAGACACCCCTGGACTCAGTACAGCCTTATTACGTTTGCCAGCAATGGACCATCCGTTATGCAGACCATGCGCCTGGGAGCCATTAATGAACATTTGTCCCTTAGAACTCCCTCTCGGGATCGCTTGATCGTTGTTTTTAACCTGAATCCCCTCAGCCCATCCGTTACGATGGCACAACGATCATCTTCTGAAGTTTACGTTGCGGCAAGAAGGGCAAATTCAATCGCCAACCCGAAGCACCAAGGGAGCCACCATCCTTTTTTATGGGGTATACATTTTTTAGGCGGTATGCATATAATATTTGTAAACGAATTAGATTGTGGGGGTTCCAAATCCCCATTCCAACCCCAGTTTTTTAATGGATAGCACAGGTCACTCGGTTTTAAGAGTGACTTGAACTGCTGGATTTTCTTCTTAACAAATAAACCCTCTTGAACCCTAGCATCAACAATTTATTTAAGAAAAACAACCACAAGTTGAGCAGATATGATTAGCTATATAATCAGTTTTCTTCTAGAAAATTACTCAATGAACAGCTAACCAACACATGCGACTTTCCAAATGTATTGAACATATTCAAAAGGTGGAGTTTCAGGTGTCTTGCTGGTTATCTACACTCACCTCGACCTGAAACCTTAGAACCCCTTCTCTAATCAATAAAAATTAGATAAATAATTAATCAATAAAAATCAGATGAATAGATGAATGAAAATAGTAACATCAAAGATAGAAACCTACATGTTGGGATTAGGGTTCCTAAGAAACATCAATGTTTGACGAAGCCCTAGCGACAATCTTACCTAGACACGGGGCACAGGTGCCAAGTGTCAAGGTGCCAATAGATGTTTGGCACGCCAATTTCTAAAGATTCCAATACGGCGGCACAGCCTTAAGAAAAATAAATTAAATCAATAGAATATATAGAAAAAAAATTGAAGGGAAATCTCAAAGAACCAATTGAGATAGGTAACGAAAAGATACATAGTATATGTCATGAACCTACAATATTATAAAAATCGTTTTCAACGACCCAAACATTTTATTTAGTAGTTACTAAACTTTACACTAGTTTGTATTTTTCAAACGAAATTCATTTTATCATTGTCAAAACGACGAGCATTTTGATGGTACTTTCATGCATGTCTAGACGTTTTGTGCTGTTTGAGGAGTGTCCAAGTGTCGGCATGGCAAAAATCCCAAAAATAGAAGTGCCAAGGTAACATTGTCTAGCGAAAGAGAATGAGAGGGAGCGAGAAAGAGAGAGTTTGGTCTCTTAAGAATGATGCCTATGCCAGGTCTTTTTTTCCTTCTTTCCCCCTCTAGAATAGGGTGCCCGAGAAGCTCAGTGCATCCGACCAAGTACGCTTTCAACTTGGAAATCAGGATCGTAAGGGGACCGGTATTTGCAGGCAACCTGGGTTCTAACCGTTAAATCCATTGACTGCCTTGAATGAGACAATGGAGATCAGTTTAAATATTATATAAGATAGATCTTCAGATCATAGCCCATAATCTCCTCATGGTATGCCATGATCACGATTACCTGTGGGAATGTGTGATACATTGAATGAATATCTCAAGATCTGAGAGATGGGCCATGATTTGAAGATCTATTTTCGGAAATACTGGGATGAAAAACGATCTCCATCATATGATAGAAGCAGTTAACAATGAACCTAGGACCGCAGAGATAATACCTCTACCCAAAAGTAACATTCATTTGACCATGTGAGAACTCACATGGTCTATGGACAAAATAAGTCATGATGTGAAGAAGAGTTTGGGAGGATATTCAATACTATAGTACATCCTATGGGGTAATCATTTATGTTTTTGTTAGACTCAGAAAGTTGCAGCACAAACAGCGGATAAAACCCCAAAAGCACCTAATATTCTAAGTTTCTAACTATTTTCTAAAGGATGCCTTTATAGTTTAGTACATAAGAAATAATAATAATCCATTTCTTAAGAACTAATGATAAAAGAATAAGTTTCTAAAAGGAAGGATATTACAGCCATTTTAAAAATTCGTCAAGCCAACATTCGAAACCACCAATTCTCTTATATATAGTAGTATGATATATATATATATATATAGTTCTCTATTCCAGGGATGATGGCAATAACAAAGCTTCTGAATTTTGAGGGGTCCTAGATTAAAGATTAATCCTAGAGATGTAATTCTTTCTATTGGTTAGATATATATTTTTCTTCCTTATTGCCATCATCCCTGGAATAGAGAACTATATATATATATATATATATATATATTTGAAAGTTAAGTGAGGTTTAGGTAAAACAAAGAAAAAAAGGTACAAAGTTTCGAGGGCATTACCCCCACCATTTTTTTTTTGAGGATACCATAACTGCTAAGTAGATCATATCTTTGACAAAGCCAATAAAATTTAAAATTACCTGAAGTCTGAACCTAAGGAATATAAAAATCCTAACTACCTAAATAAAAAACTTTACTTCAGTCCCCCTTGAGCTTGAGACTCCATGATGCTTGAGAAAAGCATGCAACTTTGATTTTCTTGAAAAAAGTTGGGCAATCTTGATGAAATTGGATCAAGGTTGAAGACACCCCTTGCAAAACACTTGTCATGGATCTCTGTCCTGAAGTGTGAAAAAACCTCTTTGATTTTGTCACATCATAAGGATCAGAACCCTTGCTTGAATCTGAAAGTACTTAACACTAGGGAAAACCAGTTCAATCTTGATCTGAAACCATAGAGAAGGTCAAGATCTTCAAACAAAGAAAAGAAAATGGATGAGGATCAAGAGAACCTTGAGATGGTGGGAATAAGTCCCTTATGTGAGCGAAGCCCTAACAATCTGCTCCAATAAGCCAGATTGAAATAAGCGTCCGATTTCATAATCTCAGAGCGCCTGAAACGAGCACTATAATGAAATGCTTGACTTTCCAGATCGAAAGCCCTTTCTAATATGGGAAAACACTTCTAGAGACCAACAACCTGAAACCAAAGCCCTTAAAAACCCAAACTCGATTAATGAAGAGCTTAAAGCAACTTCCCACGGTCGATTGATGAACAACTTGAAAAACTCGGAAAGAACTACCAAGACAACTTGATGAGAACCCTCCAAATCGATTCTTGAGTGATGAAAATCTTGAAAAAATCTCTGAAAGAGAGAGTTGAGTATGAATCCCTGCAATCCGTTGATGGAAACCTATGGATCGTGTGATGGGAACCTCCGAATCGGTAAGAGCCGTCCATAAACTTCCAAATTATGATAGGCAGATATTAACCCCCCTGAGGTGGCACCTCCAAATTGATACTGCAAAAAACCACCAAGAAACCTCCACAATCAAAAGACCTTTCTTGAAACCCCATGCAATGTAGAACCACTCTCTAAATTCTTGAACCAAACTTGGAAGAATAATCTCTTGAAATAAAATCTTGAAAAAAAAACCCTAGAAGCTTAAATTAGATTGGAGGAAGGCGAGAAACCCTGGCAGAGCTCTTGCCCTCCTCTTCTCTCTCTCTCTCTCTCTCTCTCTCTCTCTCTCTCTCTCTCTCTCTCTCTCTCTCTCTCTCTCTCAACTTGCTTATATATATTTGAGAAGTAATAAAAGAAAAGAATAAACAAATAAGAGAAAATACTAAAGAAAATAGAATTTTCATAATCAAACTTTAACAAGCTCAACCTTGCCCAGAAAAAGCCAGGGCCTGACCACTTCCAAGTATTGGTAGCACCTTAGGGCCGGGAAAGGGCTCAGCCTTTGGCCCTTTTAGGGCCCAGGCTTCGACAACCCTGCGGCGGGATGTTGACAGCCCTAGATTACAGTAAGAATTTTCCTAATCAAACAAGTCATTTCCGAACAATTCCCGCTTTTCCTATTAAAAAAAAAAGCATTTTAAACGCATTTTTTTCAAAGAAAACGTTCTCATTTTTTCCCCGTCTAAAACCCATCTTTGGACACAACATATATATTTTTTAGGGTAGCTCTATTTGCACCTACCATTTTACTGAGGGCGCCTACGCTAAAAACACATTGATTGCTTTGAATCAGACACTGCAGATCAGTTTTCATCCCAATACTCCACACAACGTATCTTTAGACCATGGTCATAGCATCAGGCGGTGAGTTTTTCTTTCCACGTTACACAGATTGGATTAGTGAGTTCGTGCTTGTTGCAGAGCATTAATTGATATATATATATATATATATATATATATATATATATATATATATATATTGTATCCTCTCCAAGCTCCGATTCCAAATTCGCAAGCATGCTGCATGAGTTTTGATCTACACCATTAAAACCTATAATAGGAGATGATGTAGGAGAATTACCAAATTCTAGCTCAAAATTTTCATTAGAGACGCACCCAAAGTAACTAATTTCTTATTCAAACTATAAACTATATATTACATGATCCCACAAGAAAATCTGAAGTCCTAATTCCTGCGTTCTGAGCCTGTTACATATACTAATAAGAAAAACTACCAAATTGAATTCTGAGCTGAATAAAAAGTAAACAAATATAATTTAAAACAACTTACATATTCAACGAGTATTAGGTGCTTGAGCTCCATGAATATACATGGTGGTCTTATCATTTGTAGCGTACATTCAGGATCCTTGTGCATAAAATTGGGGCAAAAATGGTCTCCAACACCTGATTCCAAGCATTTAATGGTTTTTGGCGTAGGTTATCCAGATTCCGTGAGTGTTAATAAAGCTCTCCAATAAGATTTTATATTCTATAGTTAGTTTTTTAGCTTTTTTGTTTCCCTTCCGGCAATAAAAAGGATAGGGATAAAAGTCATAAAACAGATAAAAAATGGGTTTGAGTTATAGAAAATATTTGATTGGAAGATTCTGAAAAATATCAGTAAATCGACATTTAGGGGCACACACAACTCTCAAAACAAAAAAGAAGAAAGAAAAGAAATCATTTATGTCAGAGTTTTATTTGATTACTTAAAAACTAGACAAGAAATTATAGTGATATTGAATATTTCAGATGTTCAAAGAATTCTAAGGACATCAGACATCGGGAAGAAAACTACTATATAGGAATGAAATTATTAATGGATGGGCACGGTTAGGTGCCCCAACGGGGAACGGTGAATGTGCCCCAATGGTCCATGTAGAGCTCCACATGGCACCCAAAACACTGTTTTGGTGCCACATGGAGCAAGGTTGTTTTATTTAGATCATCTTTAAAAATAAATAAAAAACCCACCTCCACCATAATTGTTTTTTTTAGCCTTGATATCTAGACCACTGAAATTAGTCAATGTTTGACAATTTTTTTGGAAATTCTTTTTTATAAACTTGATCTAAACAATGCATCAGAGCTCCACATGGCACCAAACACGTGGACCCTTGGGGCATGCTGACCGTGCCCCGTTGGGCCACGCAACCCTTTTCCTTAAGAGTTATGATAGATATATCCCTTATTGAGCACTGTTGAGTACAAATGAATCAAAGAGTTACCTGCAAATATCCGATATCCAACTTTCTACCCAATGAGCCTTTGCTTCTTTAGGCCTGAAGAAAAAACTTATTATAAAATACAAGTGTCAGTAAACAGAATCGATGCTAATTCAGTCTCTAAGTTGATCAAAAGATCACAAAAAGGCAATTCTCTCAACTTGCTCAATTGTTGTATAATTTCATATTATTGTTCAAAGATCATGAAAAAATCAGGAATTTTTACTGTTGCAACAAACGAGTAGTATAATTTACACAGAGACCATCTGATGTGCCATTGGGAATCATCGTAACATTAGTGACGAAACTGCACCTTTCGGGCCTTCGTAATCCCGTAATCTAAGACAGAGATAGTAATAGTGTCAGGCTGGATTCCTTTAACTAACATTTGGTCAAAAAGGTTGACCGCCTTATCTACATCTCCCTGGCTACAATACCCGGATATCAAAGCCGTGTAAGTCAACGCATCGGGTATCAGTCCTCTGTCCATCATTTCCGCAAAAAGATTAAGAGCATCCTGAAGACTATCCATTTTGCATCGCTGATCGATCAAAACCGTGTAGCAAACTACATCGGGTTTGATCTCCATCCCTCTCATCTCGCTCAACAATTCCAAACACTTGGAATCGATTTCACCTTTTCTCCTTGAGTTGTCACGATGCTCTATGTTCTTCTTTAAGCATCCATCAACCAACACGGTGTATGTGACTACATCGGGTTCGATCCCCTTCTTTTTCATCACATTGAACAAATCAAAAGCCTCTCGTAAGAGATTTCGTTTGCAATAACCGTTTATTAATGTAGTATATATAACGACATTTGGTAATAAACCTCTTTCCACCATATTCTCGTACAGGCCACGCGCCTTTCTCATATTACCCACCCGAGAAAAGGCAGCTATAAGTTTACTATACGAAATCTCATCAGGGGTCACATCCATGGTCAACATTGACTCAAACACCACGGAAGCTCTCACCGCATCTTCCTCCTTACAGAGGCTACCAATGAGTTTAGAGCAAGCGGTATTATCCACAAGATGCCCTCGCCTAAGAAACTTGAAAAAAATTCTGTAGGCTTCGGTTGTCCGATTGACATGGCAGTATCCATTGACCATGGCACTGAAAATAACCGCACACTGAGTAAACCCGCTTTCTTGCAAAGCGTGAAAGAACGCTTCGGCCTCCTCAAACTTGCCTCCTTTACAAAGGCCCTCAATTACTGTGCCATAGGTAACGGCATCAGGATTCAAACCTTGGTCTAACATGTAATCTAAAAGATCATATGTCTCTTGTACAAATCCATTTTTACAAAATCCGCTAGCCAGTATATTGTACGTTACAATATCGGGCATCACACCGTTTTCCATCATATCAGTAAATAACTTCCACGCACGATCCAATTCACCCAATACACAGTACCCGCTAATCAAGCTCGTATAATGGATAACGTCCAGAACAATCCGCCTCCCCTTCATTTCATCGAGCAATGCCATGGCTTCTCTCATGCGCCCAAGCTTACAGTAGGCCTCGATCGCAATATTGTATACAAACTTATCGAGAAAACGGCCCGAGTTTTTAAATCGCTCAAAAAGATCCAACGTCTCAACAACCATACCCATTCTACATAAACTTTGAAGGAACAAAGTGATAATGGAGCAACTCGTTTTGATTCCCTTCGAGACCATTTCATCGTGAAGCAACAAAGCTTTCATCACATTCCCATTCCTACAGTACCGATTAATAAGGCTGCTATAACTATACATATCGGGATCTACACCTTGCTTCTCTAACTCATCTAATACAGCTTCGGCTTCCTCGAGTCTAACCTCGTTGCAAAACCCACGAATCACAACATTATAACCAAAAGTACCCACTGAAAAACCGACGGTTCCCATTGATTTAAGCAGTTCATAGCCTGAATTCGTCTTACCACATGAGCACATCCCATGGATCAGCGTCCTGTAAGTGAAATCATCAGGAGCGACACCCATTTTCTCCATTTCTCTCAACACATTAAAAGCTTTCTCCAAATTCCCTTCTCTGCAAAACGCTTTGATCATGATCGTGAAAGTGTAAACGTTCGGCCGTATTCCCAATCTCTTTACGAGATGGTAAATGACCCTCGCCATCTTCGACTCCCCGTTGTCAAACAAACAATTCATAAGAAAATTGCAAGACCACAGATGTGGTATAAACCCACGACCGCACAATTGGAAAAACCCGTCGACCGCCTCATTGAACATGCCCAAATCGACATATGCCTTAATTAATTCATCGAATGCTCGTAAGAGCAAACAAGACCGTGGACCCGAAGATCTCGCTCTAAGATAGTCAAATACAGTCGGGATTTCGATACCCGCCTCTTCTTTCAATGAGACCAGCTCCACAAACAAAATATCCAACTTCCTCTGCAAACCCGAATCACAAAAAACCTTAATAATTGCCGAGTAGGTCTCGGCATTGTGCTTAAATCCACAGTTCCTGGCATCCTCGAAGAACGAGAGGGCACGCCTCGGATCCTTCCTCAACCTGTCCAAGATTTTGACAACCCTTACAGTATCCAATTCTAAAGAAACAGGTTGTTCAGTGAATTCGATCAATCGTGCGGCAGAAGAGACCGAAGAAAAAAATGAAAACTTGGTGGCAATTATGGATTTCTTAGTAGAAAACAACCTCATTTTTTGAATCCCACATAAGGGTTTAAGCACATCAATCCAGATTTCGTGTATGAGAGTTGGAAAAAACCAGATTAATAATAATACAATATAATCTCGCAAATCATCAAAAACCCTTTAAAAATCCTTTCTTGGCAGCTCATATCTATGAATCCAGGTACAGGAGACGATGGTAAAAAACCCATAAACCCTAAAAATTGTAAAAGTGAAAGGTTCAGAAAGATAGTGAGTACCTTTTGTTTCTCTTTGTTTACAGATTTGAAAGTGTTGTTTGTAACGTCTATCTAAATCCCTTTCTTCTTTATCAGGGGAATCTAAAACCCTGTTAAGTAACCAACTCATTTGCCTGCAATTTCCTCCTGACCACACCGTCAAAATGGTTAGTCCACTTTTTGTCGAGGAAAGTTGGTGTGTAACTAAGATATATATATATATATATATATATATATATATATATATATATATATATATATATATATGGAGCCAATTAGGTCCTCCACATAGCATTCAAAATATATTTTGGGTGCCTCGTGAAGCACAAGTGCAGTTATTTAAATCATTTTTTTTTTAAATAATTCTAAAAAATATTTTCAAGTCAAATTTCCTCTAATTTTAGTTGACCAAATTTTATTTTTAAAGAAATACTTGGTGAAGATAACTTTCCAAATTTTATTTTTTTCAAAAATGATCCAAATAATGTACTTGTGCTCTATGTGACATTAAAATAGCATTACAAGTGTCGGATGGAATTCTATGTAGGATCTTAGAGGACACTAACTATTGTTTATTAAAGGATAGAATCCTTTTCCAATATATATATATATATTTTAATTTTCTGTGAAAAAAAAAGATACTTGAGAACATGTTCAGCCACAATGCAACAATGTTGCGGATGGCTTAGCCAAATTAGGAGTCAATTTGAAAATGGTCATAATTTGGGTGGAAGACATTCCTGAAAACATTGTATCTTCTATCTATGCTGATTTAGCTTAATGAAATGCAGTTTATTCTCAAAAAAAAAAAAAAGATTTAAAACAGGAAATAATTGTCAGCACCCAAAAGCTCATGAAGACATTTCTTGATCCTGATATATGTTTTTTCATCTTTGTTACCAACAGCAAAGCCAATTTTATGCGTCTACACACTTACATCATCTATTGATTGCTTTGAATTAAACAATGGAGATTGTTTTTCACCCGAATCATCCACATAATAGATCTTGAGACCACGGGCATATCATCAAATGATCAGTTTTTTATTTCATATGGCACACATCATGCTCAAACATAGGGCTGGCCATGAAATTTTGGAGGCCTATGGCAAAGTTCCGAAATGGGGCCTATTATATTTAAATAATTTTTTTTGTTTATAAATTAACAACCCTAAAAATTGATAAAATATAATAACAATCAATCACACTATCATAAAAAATATTTATAACAAATTTTATTTAATAAAAAATTAACAACAAAACGCGTTATCATTAATATATATATATTAATATATATATATATATATATGAACAGAACATTGTTATGACCTGAATCTTAAGAGCGTCATTTGATGGCGTGAGATGCAATATAATGCCGAACTCCATGTGCATGCTCCACACACTATCCAGCCCACACCCCTATAGAAAGAAAGTTTCTTTTTAGGATTCAGCCACCTTAGTTGGCACCGAATCTCACAAGTCTGTAGCGTAAGGCAACCCCAATCCCCTCTCTTCTATATTTGTAAATATGTGTGTATATATTAAGTATATACTAATATATATTCATATATAATTGTGTCATCTTGCCTATTTAGCATATACCAGCCCGTGGACTCTTTCTTTTTTTCATCACTCGACTTCCCAAATCAGGCTCTTCCCTTGTTACCTCCTATTTAAACTGAAGGCACAAAAAGAAGAGAAAAACCTTCTCTCTCTCACCACACAAATCCTATAAGAGGCCCGACCACTTATCTTCTTCCTCTTCACTGCTACCACCAAAACAATAGCCATCTCTCCTTCTATCAACGTCAAGGCATTAATTGCCTCCTTCAAAGCTCTTCTATTGGGATTATGCCCGAGCATGCCCATACTGGCGACACCACCAATATCATAATAATCTTCTTCTTCCTCTCGCATCCAACCAACCTAGCACCGCCGACCCACCACCGAAAGCGCATTGCAGAAGCGACACATTGGCTGCCGCATCGCCGAAACGACGCGTACGCTGTAGCATCACCCGCATCGCCGAATCGATTTGAATCATCCCGAAAACCCCGTGTATGCTCCGATAGGTGGGTGCCCCTCGATCGATCTTAAAATTTTCAGTTCTCTTTTGAAAATAAAAGAAGAATATATTTTATTTCCTTTACTCCATTAATGGTTTTAACTTCGAAGAAGAAGGTGAAAAATAAAACTAAAATAAATAAATCTCTATTTATAATATAAGGGTGTTCTATATCTAATTATCTATATTATTTATAAATATATATAGTATATATATACTACACTAAATCAAAGCCCCCCCTCACCCCCCCCCCCCCCCTCCTCATCTTCTCTACACGTCTCTAACAGAAAGAAAATTTTTATATATATGCATATATATATATATATATATATATATATATATATATATATATATATTTCTAGAGAGAGAAAGAGAAGCTTAGAGCAGAGACTCAACCCAGACCCAACTTCCTTCTCCACGGGTTCATCTATTAAAACTGGAGTATATACATATAGATAGATGTAAATGTTTTCAAATATCATATTCTGATGTTTATATACGAAATCGGTGTGTGAGCTTAGTAATGAATCCAATCTACTTTTTTTTTTTTTAAAAGGCATCTTACTTGCTCCCTCGCCTCTGCAACAAAACACACACAGTAAAAATAAAAGAAATATATGTATATGTAATGTGTTACAGACTGTTTGTTAACTGATTTTTATGTTGTTTTTCTTTCCAAACTGTTTTATATACCGTATATTTATATATATATATATATATATATATATGTGCGCTTATGCATTGCAATGGGTTAATCCCTCCTTCAATTCCTCCTTCTACCTTCCTCCCACGTCCCCGCAATAGATCAGGTTATACACGATGCATAAAATAATAAGCATATATATATATATATATATATATATATATATATATATATATATATATATATATATATATGTAAGTGTATAGTGGAGGTTTAAATCAGTAAATTTTGAGCCGTTGGTGTGCCATCGGAATTGATCGGGCTGACGCCATACCGACACCAAACGAACACTGTCAACCGTCCCGACCAAGCATTGTCGGTGTCCAGTCGTTCCAAAGAGTTTCTGGGCATACAGTGTTATGATGGGTGCATTGGGAAAACTTACATGTTATGGTTTGGTGCAACCACCCCTTAGTACCACTGCATTCAAACAAACGAGATTTGAAGGTTGACTTGGTGGGCCCGACCCAAGAAAAAGTGCAGAGATGGTTCGTCTCCATAAATTAAAATTCTAGAGACATCTAACGGTCCCCGAGAAATTGAAAAACAAATAAAGAAATTGAACCACCTTTTGGACACTATCGATCATGTAAGGATTGACCCTTAGATCTAAGGCCCTAGAGGTCGAAATAAGTTGGGCTCAAGGACCTAACACCTCAAAATCATCTTTCTTAAGTATCTGATGGTTCAGGTCCGTTCAATCTGATCGCTACATTGTAGGTACCCTAAGTGTGTGTGTGACTCTTAGATCTTGTAAAATGTTGACTGGAGGATCTAGTGTGTTAGAGGCCGGATCAGGATCGGGATAAAAGAACTAACCTGAGGTAAAATTTTATTGTCTAACCATTTAATGGTGCAGATTAGATGAGAGATGGTTCGAAGCTCATCTTTTTATTTCAGCCATGTGTGCCACATGGAATAAACGTCATGGGATACCTTTGACCCTTAAATTTTGAGAATTAATTCTCAACTGGCCCATAGGATCAACTTCAAAACGATCTTGATAATAACGCAATAAAATCTAATGGCCCATGAAAGTTTCTGTAAAAATCTCATATGAAATATCTGTTCTTTTCAAATTTTAATTATTATATTATGGTCACAAGTATGCAAGGCGTATGAACTGTTTCGTTTAGTCAGGTAAGACCCTCCATCATAAGACATCCATCACATAGAAAAAAATTACGATAGGGCATACGCATGATTAAAAAGAAATAAGCTGTCACACGACTTTTAAGCCTTCGTTATGGTAGGGTTCCTTTCACGGTCACATGAAAATTAGAATGTAGGCATTCATGTACGAATGCAACACCTCTATGAGAGTATGGGCTGTCGCACGAAGTACATCCAGATTATTATGGAACCCGTCACTTAGAAAGTGTGATTTTGTGAATCTTATCGCACCTTGACTCACTTTAAACTAAGTCACAAGTAAATGATAAAGAACGATATGTAAGATAAGATAAGATACGAATAAGGATAAGTTACGCTGTGAAGGTTAGCAAAATACGAAATAAGTTTCTACATGTGTCATGTCTTGCGTGTCACCGCAAGATCCAACGTCTGCAACCAAGACAGGTCTTAAAGACAATACACTACGACAGCGTTCTAAACATAAGGGGACACTGATTTAAATACATGTAATCTCATCGGGTTGGATGGTGATATACATTATGATATGGAGGTTAGGTGATTATCTACATGTGAACCTCGTGTGATAGGCTCGAGTAGCGACCCTGGCACAGGCCGTATACGTAAATTAAGTACGATGCGAAGTGCGTTGTGTAGGCGTATGGAGCAATGCTAAGTTTTAAGATATGCCATATAGGATAAGTCGGCAAAGTAGTTACAAAAAGTGATCAGAACTTGGTGCATCATTATTCATTTCATTTTATGTCAGGCCTTTTCATTCTATGCTATGTCATTTCATTTTATACTATGCCTTTCAGTTTCGATCTAATAGATTATGAGATCTTATATATGTTTGTAATCATTTATAGCTGCTTAGTTTATTTCAAAATGCGCCGTAACTCAAGCGATTGCACATACGATCACTTGAGTATTTTATGGTAGATCGATTGTGCAATCTGCTAAGTCTACGTGACTAAGTAAACTCACCCCCCTCCCTAAAACTAACAGTTGCAGGTGAGAACTCTAATTATTCCATCACTGAGGATGGGGATGCTGCTGTACCTGATGCGGCTCATGATGGTGAGGACATCGGCTATCATCTGGACGAAGAGCATTGAGAGATCCCTTAGTTATAGTTTTTATCGCTTTCAGGAGAGACTTGTTATTAGTTACCTTTATTTATCAGTAATACTTATAGGTTTATGTTTGAGATCGTTTTACTCTACGTAAAACCTCTGTTTATTTTCTATCATAGATGCAGGATTAAGATTTATCACTTTACTATCGTCATCTACATTTTTTTCGCTGTTGATTTATAAGCCTTTTATCTTTAAATGATATTATTAAATGTCTTAATTCATATGTTAAATCGAATTAAGAAATATGTGTATGTCCGCTTACCGCTTTAACAAACGTGCGGTATCATAACACGGAATTCTAAGCCCTTGAGATCGGGTAAGGATTCTGAATTGTGACAAACATATACTAAAAACTAAAGGAAAAGAGAATGTGGCAACTGGCAATGATTCGGAGAAATGAGAAATAGATGGGTGGTAGGGGGTTTTTGTTTCTAGTCTATTTTTAATGAAACAAAAAAGAAAGTTTATTTGATTGTTGCATTTATTTCTTTAACAACCAAACTTATTTATTAAAAATAATAAATACAAAATTGGAAGACTTTTAAGCAAAATGAAGCCTTATTAAAAAAAAAATGAGCCTAATTTTAAATATAGAAAAATTTACCTTTAGGCATAGTTTTTTGTAGGCACATTGTACCGCCACAGTCACCGTCCGCCATAGCCGGCCTTACTCAAACGTGATTATAGGGCCATTGTTTTTTAATCTATGCCATGTGTATCATGGTTTCAAGATCTATTGTGTGGAAGATTGGGGTGAAAGACAATTTCCATTGTTTGATTTCAAGCAGTCAACGGGTTTCGAGGGGTTTCAGATGTAGGTTCTTTCAATAAATTTGTACACTCGAACAGAGGTACCCAAGCAAATATTAGGGTACCTCTGTTCGCGCCCACACATTCTCTAAAAGCACCTATGTCCAAGACCCCTTCTAAACTGTTGATTGCTTCAGATCAGATGATGGAGACCCCTTTTCACTCAGATCTTCTAATGGATCTTGAGATCATGGCACACCTATCAAATGGTCAGTTTTTGATTCCATATGTCCCAAATCTCCAAAAATGGCCCTAAAATCATATTTGAGCTAATGTTTGCCATATGATTGAAGAGCCATTTTTTGGGGATCTGTGACACATGGAATAAAAAAATCGGCCGTCAAATAGGTGTGCCATGATCTCAAGATCTATTTTTTGGAAGATCGGAGTGAAAAAAAATCTCCATCATCTTAATTATCTGAAGCGTTTGGGATGTAATCGTTTTCAGAGAACATGTAGGCGCCAAGAAAGATATCCAAATATTATTAGGGATCCATTACTTGCACACACAAAGTTAGTCCTTGTACACAATTTAAAAGAAAGAGTTAGTATCGAGTACCTTTGCATGATTGCGGTAACGGATTTACTGAAAGCGCATATATCAGAAACCCCTTCAAACCCATTGACTATTTGAAATCAGACCTCTTTGAAATCAGATGATGGAAATCATTTTTCATTTTCAGTTTTTCATAACTATGGATCTTGAGACCGTGATCTTTCCATTAGACGATTGGTTTTTGATTTTACATCGCACAGATCCCAAATCAATGACCGAAAATTTATGTTTGAGCGTGATATGTGTCATATGATTTTAAAGTTTGAATCAAAACCTGACCGTCCATATATGGTAAAGGCATTGCACAAGATCCATTATGTTGTAGGTTGGGATAAAAAACGTTCTCCATCATCTTATTCCATGTTGAAACATCATCTAAACCGTCTGATTTTATGGCCATGATCTAAAGATCTTTGGTGCATGTGAAAAATTGGCACTGTATCTTTATCATATGATTCAAACAGTCGAAGGCTATCATCCGGTTAACAGTTCATTGTGTTGAATCTTATGATGTTAATCTCTTGGACGAAATTGGATTGCTTAAATGATGTTCCAAATGACAATACAATGGTCTCCAACTCCAAAAGAACGAATCTTCCTTTGAAGGAAGCCATTACTTGCACACACAAAGTTATCCCTGGCACTCATTTTTTTTTTGAGAGAGAATCCCTTGCACTCACTTGAAAAGAAATATTTGAAATTTTACGGACTTAGTCGCATATTGAAATACCATGTAAGCTATTATCTAAAGATTGGCAAGCAAAATAATTTCTATCATATTATTCAATGCAGTCAAAGTTCATCGTTTGAGTTTGAATCATATTATAGAGATCATACTTTATGCTAATCTCTTGCACCAAAGATCTATAGATCATGGCCTTCAAATCAGACGGTCTGTTTTGTATTCTCTTTGGCACATAAAAATGGTCATAGCATATCCTTCGAGTGTGACGGTTGTTCATAGGATTTTAGGGTCATTTTAGAGGACCTATAACTCGTAAATATGATCGTTTGATAGTACACTTAAAGTCTCAAGATCTATTGCGTGGAAGTTTTGGGTGAAAAACGATCTAATCCATGAGTTTCAAATGTAGGCACCCTCAAAAATCACATAGGCGCAAACAGAGGCACCACCCATTTAAAGTAAGACAAATAATGATCAACATCCGTCTCAATTAAATACACGATATCATTTACGTTATATGACATTTAATAGAAAGGTATTAAATTTCAGGGAAATTTACCTGATCGATCCTATCAAATACACCTTTTACGTCAGAGACCCTATATTTTCACTTTTACCCAAATCGACCAGCTCCAAGCCTAGCCAGTTCCAACTACCACAAAAAGTCTTTAATACCCCTTCTTCCACTTTTTATGGTTCTACAAAGTTTAAAATTTTAAAAATTTGCACTTTTTTTATGAAGTACCTTTAAATCCACCCACTGAATCTTTAAGTTCACCCACATTGAATTCCGTTGATTGCTTTGAATTCGACGATGCAAATCATTTTTCATCCCAATCTTTCATATGATGCATCTTAAGATCTTGCTCTTACCATCTACCGTTAGAGTTTGATTTCATATGGTATCCATTCTAAAAAAGTGATCTTAACATCGTGTGAGACTCATCAAATTGAAATAAGGTCACTTTTTGAGATGTTTACGACACGAAATCGAAAACTTATCGCTTGATGGCACACCTATGATCTCAAGATCCATTATGTGAAAGATTGGAACGAAAAATGATCAGGACCATCAGATACAAATCAGTCAATGGGTATCAAACTGTGTAGCAAGTAATGGCTCCCGCAGTATCACAATGGAAAGATCAATACCGCTTTCTATCAAACACCATCTATGCCGTGATTTGAACGCTACAATATAAAGATCAAATGTGTCAAAGATTGGCACAAAACATGTTCTCTAACATCTGTTTTTTCACAGTTGACTATCAAATTTAATCATTGGCGCAACTAACGAAATGTCACCGATCAAACAATCAATCGTTATCGCTCAACTAAACAATCGCCATCGATTGGATACGCAATCAACATTTATTAAACACCATATAGAAAAACACTTATTAAAAGAGCACAAGCATAGTGTGTAAAGCAATGGTAAAGTGAATACTCCAAGCCAACTCAACTACAACGTACAACGTGAAATAAACCAATAATTTTATATTAAAATACTTTGCATTTATTTGAGTGAAGACGATTCTTTATTAGATCGATGACGATTGTTTATCCAATCGATGACGATTGCTTATCCAATCGATGACGATTATTTAGTCGAGCGATAACGATTGATTATTTGATCGGTGATGATTCATTAGTTGAGCCAATGATTAAATTTGATAGTTAACTGCGAAAAAACAGATATTATAGAGCATGTTTTGTACCAATCTTTGGCACATTTGATCTTTACATTGTAGCCTTCAAATCAGACGGCATAGATGGTGCTTGAAAGAAAGCCGTATTGATATTGATATTTACATTGTGATACCACGAGAGCCATTACTTGCTACACAATTTGAATGAAAGTTGTGACTGCATTGAATCATCAGAGAGAGATCATGTGTCATGCAAGTTTTTTGCATTTAAAATATTTAGATTAGCCTTTGAATCAAATGGCCTAGATATGGTAATTCCACATGGCACAGGTCCCCAAAATAGTAAGGCTTTCTTTTAAGGGTACCTCTCTATGCGCCCACGCATGCTCTGAAACCGCTCACGTCCTAGACCCCTTGAAAACCATTGATTGTTTTTGAAATCGTCACCGACTGTTAAAAAAAAAAAATAAAAAATTCCGACTGTCTACACAGAATTTTATTTTTATTTATTTTTTTATTTTTTTACAATCGATGGCAACTGTTTTCGCAGTCGGTACCGACTGTCTAAATAGTCGATGGCGACTGTTTTCGCAGTCGATGGCGACTCTTAAAACAATCGGTACCGACTAAGTTAAGAATCGCCATCGATTGTTTAAATTTTTTTTTTTTTTTTTTTTTCAAAGAGGCGATATCGCCTTTTTTTGTGTCTATCTTTAATGCAATCGATTTTATATTATAACCTTCAAACTAGACGACATAGATCCCGTTTCACACCGCATAAATATAGAAAAGTGCAAATATTTAAAATTTTAAATCATGTAGAACGAAAATAAGTGTAAGAAGGGGTATTTCGGACTTTTTGTGCTAGCTGAAAATGGCTTGACTAAAAGCTGGTCGATTTGGGTAAAGGTGAAAATATAGGGTCTCTAACGTAACAGGTGTATCTGACTGGGTCGATTAGGTAAATTTCCCTAAATTTCAACTATAAATGTCGTCATACATTGACCAAGTTTTTTTTTCGGTACCTTGGAAAATGTGTAGATCTTTTTTTCTAAAACTTTCTATCTAAAGTAGCATTAAATTTTAAAACTTCCTTCAGGTAGTCCACTTTCTATCTCTATTTGCATCCATTAAAACTCTAGAGCATCCCAGCAAAAACCATTAGATGCCTTGAATCAAACGATGAAGATTATTTATCGTCCCAATCTTCCACACTATATACTATGAGATCATGGGCGTCCCATCAGACGGCTCAGATATTGATTCCCTGTAACGCACATCCCAAAAGTGGCATGAGAAACAACAGGCTTCTCGGCTGGAGTGCTTTCAGTGGGTGCAAATGCGGCCACCCTACTGTTTAAACAAATAAATAAGGACATGGGAGTCATCCAAACATAATAGGTTACCTTTATTCGGGGCAACAGGTTTTTCAAAAGTGCAAACATCCAAAACCCATAGACTGCTTGAAATCAGATGATGACGGTCGTTTTACACCCCAATCTTACACGCAATGGATCTTGAGACCATGAGCGTACCATCAGACAGTCAGTGTTTGATCCCATGTGGCACGGATACCCTAAAAATGGCCCTAAAATCATATGACACACATCATGTTCAAACGTGATTTCAGAGCCATTTTTTCGGGACCTGACACACGTAGAATAAAAACTGACCGTTTGATGGAAACGTTTTGGTCTCAAGATCCATTGCGTGGAAGATCAGGTGAAAAACGATATCCATCGTCTGATTCCAAGCGGTCAATGGGTTTCGGAGATTGGGTTTTCGGTAAACCTGTTGGCACGAATAGAGGTACCCAACAAAAAAATGACAAAATGAAGAAGGCTATGACAAAAGCATCACAACTATTTCTTCTGGTCATTTATCCATAATCATGGTCATGGATGTCTACTGTTACAGCTCATAATCATGGTCATTTATCCATAATCATGGCATGGACCAGCCAACAGGTTTCGTTCGTCATCCCAAATAAAAAAAAAAAAATCAATCGAAAACTCAAGGTTCCTTCCAAGCTCCCAACCAGTGGACCTGAATATTCATTAGAGAAGCAAACAGCAACTCACCCTGTTACGAAGCCAAGGGTGCCAATCTTCGATATCTTCTTATCTGTGATTCTGTGAATCTTCTCGTCAAGCTGAAAACTCACCACACTTTAATAATGCAAATGGTTATCTACAGTAAAACCACGGGGATCGGAAGGGCTTGCGCCAGGTCTGCAAAAAAACATAAAAAAAAATCAGAAAACAGAGATGTAACTTGGAAATCTTTTTTTATTACTTATCAAGGCATAATTATAAAATTTTGGTGTTGACATAAGTTCATTTGTGTTTCCGGAATAGTAATATTGGAGTGCCAGCCAAATAAGAGAATTTAAGAGTCCATTTCATGATCATACAAAGTCAGATGCATGAAATTTTATTCTTTTGTAACAGGGTATCCGGCCCCTTAGAGCACCTGATTAAGTCCCCGGCATATCATGTGTATGAGTCAGTAGGGATAAATCCCTGCGAACGGCCAACAAGGGGGGATTCAAACTCAGAACTTCCGCTTCTTGAGGCGTGGTCCTGGCCACTGCGCCATCCCCCCTGTTGGTTCACCACTTTTTTTAGGGAACTATTACTTGCAAACGAGAAGTTGGCCATTGCACATAGTTTAAAAGAAAGACTTGGAATTTTGAGGACCTATGCCATGTGAACATAACATCTGAGCCATCTGATTTGAAGGTCATGATCGAAAGATCTTAGGTGTAAATGATCGGCATGAAACATGATCTATATCATATGGTTGAATGCAGTCAAAGGCCATTGTCTGATTCAATAGTCGACTGTTTTGACTCATACGATAGAGATCATGTTTTGTTCCAATCTTTTGCACGAGAGATCTTTAAATCATGGCCTTCAGATCAGACAAGTTAGATGGTTTTCACATGGCACATGCCCCCAAAATACCAAATCTTTCTTTTAAACTATGTGCAAGGGCCAACTTCTCATGTGCAAGTAATGGCTCCATTTTTTCTATCTACTGATAAGAAGTCAGTCGGTAGCTAAGCCCCTCCAATCAATGAAACAAAACATAATTTGATCATATCTGCTATTGAGACCACAATCTTCAACTTTCGAGAATTTCACGGATAGTTTTGCTTTGGAAATGGCTAGAGAAACGAAGATTATTTTAATGAAGAGGCAAAACATTTAAGACTTGAAAATAATCGCAATAGCCTAAGTTTGGCAACATTTTGTCAACCCTCATTCAATTCAGAATTTAAAGAAACAATATACATAGGTTTTCCTATTCAAAGTTATTAGCAGCCTGATAAGTTCTCAAATTGTCGTCAAAACTAGAAGGCCAAAATCGATTAGCCAAATAACAAACCAATAGTAGAAAAGTCAAAAGTACAAGAACTTCTAATTTCATTAAAATTACCTTAATCTTGCTTGCAACTTCAATGAACAAGACATGATGAAAAGAACCATAATGATCTATGAGATCCATTTAGGAAGATTAGTTTCGTACTTTCTAATTGAGAAAGAAAATTAATGTAGCTCAACATATATTTAGATTTAGGCAGTGTATAACAGTTTTAGTCTACTATAATGGTGTAAGATCAACTGAAGATATTTGAGAGTTATAAGATCAGGTGTACTTTTTTTTTTCTTCTAACATATTTTTAATCAACTTTTTTGTAATTTTTCCTTTTAAATATAATAATAATTTTAAATGCGATTTTGTCTATCACGCCGTATGCCGGACCCATATCGCTGAGACGCAAGACGTCTCGGCCTCGGTCTTATCCAAGACGTCTCGGATTTTCAAGATTTAAAACCATGGTGCCCTCCCCTTCAAGAAAATCCTGCATCTGCTCATGGACGGTGTCACATGGTCGTGAGGAGAGGGCTGGCTGAATTGGTGAGAAAGATTTAAGAGAGAGAGAGAGAGAGAGAGAGAGAGAGAGAGAGAGAGAGAGAGAGGAGCTGTATTGGAACAAATCCCATTAGAAATTTCTTAGCTTGTAAGCATCTATAACTAGGTGAGATTACATGAATTTTAATCCAACTCAAACACTTATATCAGCTTGCCTAATCTAAATCCTAATCCAACTCAAACTTCTAGTTATACTCCAAAACCAATACAAATCAAACTAAACTTCCTAAATCTAACTCTAATAAGACCGATCTAGCTATGAGCTTATACAAATAAAGATACATCTACTGCATAAAAGCATGTGTAATTCCAACAATCTCTGTAGGGTATACCAATACATGGAGAATGACTAAGTCCTAAAAACATTTTTTCCTAAAAGACTTGGACTAATTACTAAACTACCCTTAATATTAATAGAAAAAACCTTCCTAAAAGAAAATTACATTTTTTCTTCACCATATTCTCTCAATGAAAAAAATAAAATAAAACTATAGCAGCATGCATTAATATTTAACACACCCCTTTAATGCATGCTTGCCAGAAATCAAACTGAGTCATGCTTGAAAATTTTCAATTTTAGCCTTTGAATCCATAGGACTGGATCACTTTTTCTCTCATTCACGTTGAACTTATAGACCAGCTTTCCGACATATCGACTTTAACAAAGTCGGAGATCATTCTTTGCATATTCCACTTCCAAACTAAGAAAGTGGCCTAACTCTCCCAAGTCTTTCATCTTGATCTGATGAAGATCTCATCTCTAAACTTAGTAACTTCACATGAATCACCACTGATCACTATCATATCATCAACATATAATAGGACAAAAAAAACAAGTCACCTTCTTTTCACCAAACACACTTGAATCTGAATTTGATGCAAAACAACCACAAATGAGAAAAAAATCTGCAATTTAAGGTGTTCAGCACGATCGACAAAAGTTGCAGGCTCTTCTAGGCGGTTGATGAGCGCACTAGGAACCTCTCTGAGACAAGGTACGCCAGAATCCTTGTCGGGTCTGACCACTGGGGCTCCTTTCCCCGCTGTGGTGACATTGACATCAATGGTCATTGGTGCCGCTAGTTGATTGAGCTGGAGAGGTCGGATGGGTTCCACTAGGTGATCGCGTCCAGGGGGGAGACAAATATGATCCGTCAGCCAGCAGAATATCGTCGCTACATCACCTCCCAATTAATGGGAAGCGGAGTTCAGAGAATGTGGTGGACCATGGGCCCGGTTAGTCTGGCAGCAGGATTGTTGTTGTGGACGTGAAGACGGGGTCGGGAACTACTTCCTCGACGGGGAAGCATGTTTAGTCCGACGAGAGAATGGAGGGAGAGAGATGGATCTGTCACCGTTGATCCAGATTTTGGATCCAACAGCTATGATGGGGGTGGGCTATGAGATGTGATTGGGAGGGGTTCTAAGTTGTTCGGCCCCTTCTTCAGAATCAGAGTGATGAACATACAGTTCATCACCTACCAATCTAACTCGTGGTGTAAAATCATAGAAAACACCACTGTTTTATTTCTTCTTCTTGAAATTCCCCCTCAAAATCAATCTTATTCTCCTCCGATTCCTATCAAAACCAAGATAGATTGGGATGATCCCATGCTTCATCCAAATAGAGAACAGCGTGGAACTCCAAAATTTCTTTCTCGATTTTAGCTCTTTCTCAATTCAATTTCCATCCACTATAAGGTGTTTAATGGTGTTCTTCAATTATTACCAACCACATGGAAGAATTGTCTTTTCATCCCCCACCTTCACCCATAGCATTGGCACTTTTTGTTTCCAACATATTACTTCTTCAATACGTTTCTGATTGTAGAGATTCTTCAACTCAATTCCCACTCTCACTTCTTCCTCCGATAGAGCCCTCTCCCTTCTTCCAGCTTGTCCAACTCCTCAATTTAGCTAAGGGTTTCTTCTTTGACTTTCCTAACCAACCCAAACGGCATCCTTCATTTTTTTCAACTTTAAACTCAATTTATATTCTGCATTGCACCTAATCTCCCAACTATTCCTTTTCCAAGTAATGGGAGATATACCAAGTTACAAGGATTTGCAAATGCTTGAAGGTGATTGCAGAATTGGTAATTATGGGTTGAACGTGTTTATCTCTAGGTGATTTTCCGAAGTAGGGTTATGGGCAATTGTCATTAGGAAAAGGTTCTGGTAAGAATCTGGTGTAAAAGTTACATGAAACTGGCTCTTTCTACTCTCAAACGCTACTATTAACCAGGGTGAGGCCATGCTGCATCACCAAATTTCCCAAATGACATAGAGTAACCTTGCGCTTACTGATTGTAACCAGACTACCTGGTACGGAAGCCCATATACCAGTAGATTCAAACTCAAGCCAAGGCGATGACAGGCATAGCCACTTGGCAGTTTCGTGGACTCTTCTGTGGCAACCATGACCATTGTTTATGCAAATGTGCGACTCCATAATGATCAAACTGTGTGCTCTTGTTGCTCACGAGGCTACATTGCAAACACAATTATGGCATTGCAGATGTTAAAAAGTGGAGATTGAAGCTAGCTGCAATGTGAGGTATGGTTGGTCTCTTTTCCACTTTGCCAACATTGAGGGATTATACATCTGGTTTGGTACCCTACAGATCTTAAGGGAGTATCCTCTAAGCTCCTGCTTTGCTTTATAAAACAAAAATTCAACACATTGATCAAATTTCAATGTGATGCGGGAACTTATTAAATGCAATGCTAGAGCTGAGATTAGGATTAAAATTAATTTAATCAATTAAAAATAACAATTTCTCATAACAAATTTCCATGGAGAATTCTAGAAATCCAAGTAGATGCTTTAATTCCGACCAAAAATAGCGTTACTTTCGTGTACGTTCCCTATTGCGAATCTAGAGGACTAGGGTTTCTTAGGAACGGCTAGATCTCCGATAGTTTTAGGGCGTTGAACGAACTCGCAAGCGGGTTCCCTTGAGACCATACAAAAATAAAAGGCTAATAATGATGTAATGAAGAACGAGCAATTTGATTTTAGATTTTATGAAATAAATAGGCTAGATCTGGGATTTAATTGAAAATAAAATAACTAGGGTTACACTACTTACGCAAATCATAGATCTAAAGAAGATAGAGATGGAAAAGGAGTTGACCTTACACCAAACTACAAGCGGGAATCGAAGAATCGCTCTCTGTTTTGAGAGAATCACACTCTCACGAAAGTTTAAAACTCTCAATTTGGAATAAGCAATTTTCATTAACCAAAAAGTGATAATAAAGTTGTTTACAAGCCTTTAAATAGGCTAACTAAAATTCTAAGAATACTACTTAAAATAAAACTCTTAATCAACCATTAAAACTTTCTAATCTAACAGTCATAATTAATCTCACCACTAATCCCATCTTTTTATTACGCGATCACCTTTAAAGGATCAAGTGATGTCCGATTGACGTGAAATTGGTCTTGTTTGAAAGCTTATCAAAGTAGCTTTCCAACAAGACAAGAATCACACAATTCTGACATATATTGATAGACTATGACCACTTTTCCGATAGTTGCGTAGAAAGTGACGAAATTAACAGTCACATACTGTACATATATGTGTCTGACTCCTTAAATAATTCAAATAAGGAAACTAATCCTAAAACAAACCACTTATTAAAAGAATCCTAATCAACTAAAACATTACATTTTCACATTCTTCTTTCGCTTCTAATTTTCTTCTTCTGCCTTCGGTACGTCACTGGCGGCTGCTTGAATTTGATATCCCCATCAATTCTCCCCCGGTTAGAAGGATTCATCCCCGATGAACGTTGGGTGTGGTAGAGGTCCAAGAGATCTGGGTCCAGCTGTTGAAACTCTTCTTGTGTAATCCAAGTATTCTCTGAATCGGCCTTATTCTTCCACTTGACCAAATACTTCTGTAATCCCCCATGGTTAGTGGACACAATATGATCTTCCAGCACATCTTCGATGATCTCACGAGTTTGCCGCATAGGTGGGGGTAGTGGTATGGGTAGGAGAATAATTGATTCATCAGATGTAGAAGGCTCAAAGGGGTTGGTAAGGATGGTTGAAGGGCCATGGAATGGAACAAGGTCCTCCACTTTGAACCGGCACGCTTCAAGATCTAATAGGGTCCGACACCACGAGCTTGTAACTTCTTTGCAACTCCTTGCGGGAATCGCTCAGGTCTATTTCAAACCATCACAAAATTACCCTCTTGGAATTCTTTGAACCGTCTGTGAGAATCTGCATAGAACTTGTATTTTTCATTCTTTAAATTAATTCTTTTCTTAATCTCAGCATGCAACTCATGAATGCGATGCGCGAATGTTGATGCAGACTCTAACGACCTTTGATAATAGACATTGGAATGAGATCTAATGGCATCCTAGGTTTATACCCATGCACAATTTGAAACGGACTCATGCCTGTGGTTCTATTAACAGAATTGTTATGCAAACTCAGCAACAGGTAAGACGAAATCTCAACTCCTAATGTGCTCACCCAATTAGACACCGTAACAAATTTCTTACTACTATTGACAACCTCGATTTGCCCATTTGTTTGGGGATGATATGCAGATGAAACTTGAAGACGGGTCCCCATATTGTGCCACAATGTCTTCCAAAAATAACTGACAAATTTAACATTGTAGTCAGACACTATAGTTTTAAGCAAACCGTGTAAACGAACGACCTCGTTAAAAAACAGGGTAGCAATGTGACTTGCATTGGAAATCTTTGAACACGCAATGAAGTGGGCCATGTTTTGAAAAACGGTTCACAACAACGAACAACGAGTCGTGCTTTCAGAGGGTTTTAGAGAGGCCTAACACAAAGTCCATTGATAGGTCTTGCCACGAGGTGTGTGGCACTGGTAAAGGTGTATACAATCCGGCGTTCTGCCTCTTTTGCTTTGTCAACTGGCAAACACGACATTGGCTGATAATTTTGGCAACATCTCGGGTGAGATTGGGCCAACATAATCGGTCTTCAACCAATGCGACAGTTTTATTGCAACCAAAATGGCCAGCAGCCCCTCCGGTGTATAATTCCCAAACGAGAACGTCTCGCAAAGTGTGGGGAATACGCAATCGGTGCTTTAAGAACAAATACCCCTCGTGTATGGTTTATTTACTCC
Source organism: Chloranthus sessilifolius (assembly GCA_021018995.1). NCBI lineage: Eukaryota > Viridiplantae > Streptophyta > Magnoliopsida > Chloranthales > Chloranthaceae > Chloranthus > Chloranthus sessilifolius. Next base: position 26,281,455 of record CM037595.1, read on the forward strand.
CTTTGACAGGTTGTCCACTCACAAGTGAGGTATACTCTTCGCCAAAATCCGGATATGTGGAATAATCTTCCATGAGGCATTTGATTCCGGTCACCTCAACGTTTCATGAGTGCAACGTTTCATGAGTGCAACGTCGCCACTCAACGGCTAAGTGCGTCAGCCACTTGATTCTCCATACCAGCCCTATGTTTTAGCACGAAGGTGAACCCTTGAAGTTGTTCAACCCATTTCGCATGTCGCGGGTTTAACTTTTTTGGAAAACTCAAAAATCGTAGGGCTTCGTAATCCGAGAACAAGACAAATTCATGTGGTAGTAGATAGTGTTTCCAATATTTAAGGGCTTCGACTATCGCATAGAATTCTGTCGTAAGTCAAGTACTTCTGTCTGGCCTCATTTAGCTTTTCACTAAGCTATAGGATGGCCCTCTTGGCTCAATACTCCTCCGATACCTACGCCTGACATGTCACATGCAACTTCGAAGACCTTAGAGAAGTCAGGAAGGCGCATGACAGGAGCTTCTGTCATTCGAGACTTAATCTCCTTGAAAGTCTTAGCCATAGCAGGTGTCCATTTAAACTCCCCCCTTTCTGATGCAATCGGTGATAGGGGAAGTTACCATACTGAAGTTACGGATGAACCACCTATAGAACGTAGCTAATTCATGGAAGCTACGGACTTCATGAATGTTTTGAGGTTCAAGTAATTCAATGATAGCTTTGACCTTTTCGGGGTCCGCAGTCATTCCATCAGAGGTCATGACGAACCATAAGAAGACAACGCAATGTGACATGAACGTGCATTTCTTCAGGTTCGCGTACAACTTCTCTCCTCGGAAAGTCACACAAACTTGTCTTAAATGGTCCAAGTGTTGTTCATTGTTGTCGATGTAGATAAGGATGTCGTCAAAATAGACCACAAGGAACTTGCCGATGAAAGGCCGTAACACTTGTGTCATGATACGCATAAAAGTACTCGGGACGTTCGAAAGCCCGAAAGGCATGAGAAACCATTCGTACAAACTATCTTTGGTTTTGAAGGCAGCTTTCCATTCGTCTCCGGGACGAACTCGGATTTAATAGTACCCATTCTTCAAATCGATCTTCGAAAAAATTGTGGCACCTATTATCATGTCCATCATATCGTCCAATCTTGGTATCAGGAACCGAGACTTGACCGTGATCTTGTTAATCGCACGGCTATCCACACATCCTCCAAATTCCATCTTTCTTGGGTGTGAGCAGCGCTGACATGACACATGGACTCAAACTTTCCTTTATGAACCCCCTTTGGAGAAGCTTATCAACTTGCCTTTTCAACTCCGAGTGCTCGAATGGGTTCATACGATGGTAGGACAAGTTCGGCAAGGTAGCTCCAGGGACCAAATCAATGGCGTGTTGGATGTCCCATAGAGGTGGTAATTCATTTGGGAGGTCTTCAGGAAAGACATCCACAAACTCATTCATGATTGGTTCAACCTCTTTTGGAAGCTCAAAGCCCGATTCTTTGAACTTTTCTATTGTGACAAGGACATAGAAGATGTCCTCTGTTTTAGCGCCTCGTTCAAACTCAAGGGGGCTAACGACGTGCTCTAGCCCAATCGAAGGAGGGTGATGATTGGCGACGGGATCTATACCATAGCCACATGTGGGATGAAAACTTGTCGAATCCTTGTTGAGTGGAAGCCGTACCAACGCGGTTTCTAAAAGTATAGTTTCTCTCATGGGGTTTACGCCCGTAGCTCACCCACGACCCTATAAGATTGTTTGGGCTAATTCATCATCCATCCTTATTTCACAAAGGTATCAGGATCCTATACAATTCAGATCGTATAAGGACACCTTATGGTGCGATGTTGTGCCCATGATGTGGGGCATATCATCCATGGGAGGCCTTGGTTGAATGACATGAATGTTACACCGGATGGTCGATCGAACGTGTACTCCTTCACTCACAAAGGTTAGAAAATACAACTCAATCCGCTACCTCCCAAAGCACCCACAGTGAAGTTGACAAAATCAAGTGATAAAGGCCTATTAGAGAGAGAGAAGACGTCTAAGGCCGTTCACGTCGTTAGCCCTCTTGAGTTTGAACGAGGTGCTAAAACAGAGGACATCGCCTATGTCCTTGTCCCCTACACAATCTTCTTCATCACTAGGGAACGACTTAAGCTCGTAAACTTCAACAGTACCTTCATCATGCTCATTTTCAATGTCCTCAACTATGAACAGATTTCGGGATGGGCATTGTATTGCAAAATGCCCGATGTCATGACACTTATAACTAGTGTAGTCACATGGCATATGCGACCCTATGCGATGGCATAGGGTCATCGCATATGCCATAATTTTTTTTTTTCAAAAAATTCCAAAAAATCTCAAAAAAATCTCAAAGTTTCCCAAATTGATCAATAATATGTTTTGTGTTAATTTTGGGCTCTATTAATTTTATAGTATCTAGAATGTGAAATAAAAGTATATAATATAACTATATAAATATATAACTCATAAGTTAGAAGGGAAAATATAAATTTTATTAATATTAAACAAAATAGTACAAAAAGAAACATAGGAACATATAAAAAAGAAGGAAAAGAGTAAATTATAAGTTCTAAATCTAACCCACAATGGTACACCGGATGGTCGATCAAACGTGTACTCCTTCACTCACAAAGGTCAGAAAATACAACTCAATCCACTACCTCCCAAAGCACCCACAGTGAAGTCGACAAAATCAAGTGATAAAGGCCTATTAGAGAGAGAGAGAAGACATCTAAGGCCGTTCACGTCATTAGCCCTCTTGAGTTTGAACGAGGCGTTAAAACAGAGGACATCACCTATGTCCTTGTCCCCTACACGATCTTCTTCATCACTAGGAACGACTCAAGCTCGTAAACTTCAACAGTACCTTCATCATGCTCATTTTCGATGTCCTCAGCTATGAACAGATTTCGGGATGGGCATTGTGTTGCAAAATGCCCGATGTCGTGACACTTATAACCAGTGTAGTCACATGGCATATGCGACCCTATGCGATGGCATAGGGTCATTGCATATGCCATTATGCGATGGCATAAGTTTTTTTTTCAAAAAATTCCAAAAAATCTCAAAAAAATCTCAAAGTTTCCTAAATTGATCAATAATATGTTATGTGTTAATTTTGGGCTCTATTAATTTTATAGTATCTAGAATGTGAAATAAAAGTATATAATATAACTATATAAGTATATAACTCATAAGTTAGAAGGGAAAATATAAATTTTATTAATGTTAAACAAAATAGTACAAAAATGAACATAGGAACATAAAAAAGAAGGAAAAGAGTAAATTATAAGTTCTAAGTCTAACCCACAATGGTACATTTCCATTGTTGTCACGTGACTCACGTCCTAACGGTATTGTGTACCGGGCAAAAATTCTACACATTGATTTCTAATTCACAATGGTACATCTCCACCTTCACCATCGTCGTCACTTGCATTGTTGCCGTCATCATCCGAATCGTCTCCTTCTTCAACATATTGTTCTTTGTCCTCAATTTCTTCATCATCCAATCTCACTAAGACGGTATCTATATCATCTATGGGTGTTTCTTCATGTATCTCGTCTTCTTCTTCTTCTTCTTAACACAAGCGTGAGCGTGAGCTACCTTCCCCCACTGTCAATCTCTTCCTCCGCCCGGTAGGAAGCTCATCTCCAAAAGCGGCTTCTTCCACTTGCTTCCACGTAAGATCCTCATCCACAAAGACTCGCTCATCGGACGCATCCGCCATCCAAGGAGAATCGGATGGCAAGTCTTCGAGAGAGATGGGATCATAGTGTCCCGGATGTTCCCGATTTTTAAGAAAGTGATCCCATAGCTTTTGGTTGTATTGCACAAAGACCAAATCATTGAGCTTTTTTTGCTCAAGCTTGTTCCGCTTCTTCGTGTGTATCTATTTGAGAGAAACATTTAATAAATATTAATATCTATTAAAATTCAAACAACAATTAAATTAAAATTATGAGACTAAAAATGAAATAAAAATAAACTAGTTACCATCTCAAATGTGCTCCAATTCCGTTCACATGCCAAGGCGGCACAAGTAAGGCTAAGAACCTTAACGGCTATCTTCTTCAATAATCCACATTTTGTCACCGAATCCACTCCTTAGGACAACCACCCATCGGCTACAAACATTAGTATTAATTAGATATATTTATAGTATTAAACTATTAATTTAGAAGAAATGAAATGTAATAAAAAAATATATCTTAAACATGCCTATTAAGTATTTTGAATTCTCTTTGTCGAACCACAATTTCTCTTTCGAGCATCCCTTGAGAATTCTTGTATCGGTTAAAAGAGTTGCTAATCTGATCTTGCTCTTCTTTGCCCGGAACCATCTTCTCTAAAGCGTCAAGGAACCACTAATATGTGTTGTGTCCGCCGCCTCTCAGTTCGGATAAGAGAAATAAACCACGGGATTTAGGAGGAATGCGACGGAATACAATGGGCTAGACATTTGGACACCCCATCTCTTCTCAACTATGTCAATAATGGGTTGAAAGAGGCAAGAATTGTACATATTATTAGATTTAATTTTTTCTATAGCTTTCTCCATAAAACTATAGATATAGCCCATAGCAGGCTTCTCATCACCATCAACCAATCATAGTACTTTTACGATTGGTTGCGAGTCTCTAAGTGATTGGGTAACATTATTCCAAAACGAGTTTGTTAAGATGGTTTGTATCACCCACTTTCCTTCGGCCTTCTTTGACCAAGCTCCATTCCTCCAATTGGTGGAAGTTACGAAGCTTCTAAGCTCTTCTCTTTTAGCATACATGCTTTGTAATGTCAAGAAGGCCATAGCAAAACGGGTGATAGCGGGGCCTTGCAAATTACCCCCAATTGTTTTACGCATGTGAAGTAGAAGTGCATGTTTATACATTCCAAGATCTCTTTTCGAATCTCCGGTGAGACATTCGGACATGCCTTCACATTCGATCCGGGTTGCCAAGCAAGATGTTGCTTGTGTCTCCCCATTCCCTCGATGCTTACATGGGGGCATAGGGTACATTGGACCTTATTTTTTTCGGTTACACTCTTGTAACGTCCATATTTCCAACCCGGATCAGCGGAATTTGTCGGCCTAAAAGCGTCATTCAAGGACATAGACACAATGATAACGTAATTTAAAGAAAAATAAAAGAAATGAGGTGTAATAAGGAAGGAAAACAATCAAAAAAAATTTAATAAGAATTAGAAGTTAATTCTAACTCTTGTTTCTTGATTCTTGAAGTGATTCCTCCCTCTTTGCTTGAAGAATGAAGATTAAAGTTTGAACCTCTTAACTCTTTAAATTAACTACAAAATAGAGCAAAATAAATTATGATTAAAGAGTTAAGAAAGAGAACACTAAAAACTCAAAAAATAGACCAAAGAGACAAATCATACCTTGGATGAATGTGGTATGGATTAGGAAGAGAAACCCCCTTTTATAGGCTTGGGGGAGGCGTTAGACCGTTGGGGATTATGCCATCGCATACATGTGTATGCGATGGCATACATGTTTCTGTCGCATATGCCATCATGGCATATGCGACAGAGCCATATAAAATGGCATATGCGATCGCATACTCACATATGCAATCGCATATGACATCAATGCTTATAACACTTGTTCTGACCGCCAGTTTTGGGGCCTTCAAGCATTGGACTCTTACCCTTATCGACTCGAGTTACCGGTGTAGTAACTAGGTTGGGCTTAGCAGACGGGGCACTAATGTTGGGCTTTGACTCAGGCGCATTGGACCGATTACTAGACTTATAACTAGATGGAGTACTAGATTTGAGATATCGCTCTAACTCTTCGACTCTGGAGAAACATTCGTCTAGATTATCAACAAGGTACGAAATAAGTTCCCTTTGCAGTTCTGGGCAAAGGCCCATTTGAAATCGGGATAGGGTAACCCTTTCCGGTTCAGTCACATTGGCTTGGGTCTTTAGTTCTTAGGATTTATCGATGTATTCAGTGACCGATAAATTTCCTTGACGCAATGAATGCCACTGGTCAAGAATGTGTTCCTTGTAGGATATAGGAACATATTTATCGCTCAATTGGCCCTTCATCTCTTCCCAAGTGGAAATGGAAGGAAAACTATTGGACTGTTTTCGACGCGCTAGACCCATCCAATAAAGTCGAGCTTAGCCTGTAAATTTGACCTTTGAAAAGTAGACCTTTCGCTCTTCGAACATGGTGTACCACTCGAAGTAGTTTTCCATGCTGGTGACCCACTCAAGAAAGACTTTAGGTTGTTTTTTCCCGTCAAAGTAGGGGTGTCCATTTTTACCGATTTCATGATTTTATCGTCCTGATTGGTGTGGATTTCATGACGAAAATGAGCTCATTGATTTCTTCCACACATGTTTCTAAACCTTCACGTCGGGTTTGTAGATCTTGCAACTGTTGTTGCACATGATTGTGGTGTTCAATCAGGGCTTCTACCTTGTTGGGATCCATGACGACAAAATTAGACAAAGGCTAGATGAAATCTAGACATAAAAATCAGACAAAAGTTAGACAAAAAAACTAGATGAGAACCAGACATAGGCTAGATAAAAAAATTCAGACAAAAGTTAGATAGATCTGAAATAATGAATCTAAAATGGTATAAACAAAATAATAAAAGAAATAAACCATAAAACCTATATGAACACTAAATCCCTAAAACTAAATTGATGCATCTGATACTAATTTGATGTGGGAGCTTACTAAATGCAATGTTAGGGCTAAGATTAAGATTAAAATTAATTTAATCAATTAAAAATAACAAGTTCTCATAACAAAATTTCACAAAAAATTCTAAAAATTCAATTAGATGCTTTAATTCTGGCCTAAAATAGCGTTACTTTCATGTACGTTCCCTATCGTGGATCTAGAGGACTAGGGTTCTTATGAACTGCTAAATCTCTGACAATTTTAGGGCGTCGAACGAACTCACAAGCTAGTTCCCTCGATACCATATAAAAATAAAAGGCTAATAATAATTTAATGAAGAATGGGTAGCTTAATTTTGGATTTTATGAAATAAATAGGCTAAATCTGGGATTTAATGGAAACTAAAATAACTAGGGTTACACTACTTACGCAAATCATAAATCTAAAGAAGATAGAGATGGAAGTAGAGTTGACCTCGCACCAAACCGTAAGCGGGAATCGAAGAATCGCTCTCCGTTTTGAGAGAATCACACCCTCATGAAAGTTCAAAACTCTCAATTTTGCATAAACAAGGTTCATTAACCAAAAAGTGATAATAAAGTTGTTTATAAGCCTTTAAATAGGCTAACCAAAACCCTAAGAATACTACTTAAAATAAAACTCTTAATCAACTATTAAAACTTTCTAATCTAACGGTCATAATTAATCTCACCATTAATCTCGTATTTTTATTATGCGGTCACTTTTAAAGGACCAAACGATGTCCGATTGACGTGAAATTGGTCTTATTTGAAAGCTTATCAAAGCAACTTTCCAACAAAACAAGAATCATACAATTCTAACACATGTTGATAGACTATGACCACTTTTTCGATGGTTGGCAGAAAGTGACGAAATTAATAGTCACATATCGCATATATGTGTCTAACCCCTAAATGATTCAAAAAGGAAATTAATCCTCAAACAAACCACTTATTAAAAGAATCCTAATCAACTAAAACATTTCCGAATTCTTCTTTCACCTTTGATTTTCTTTTTCCGCCTTCGGTACGTCATTGGCGGCTGCTTGAATCTGACGTCCCCATCACAATGTCAATTCTTGCCCACTCCTTCCCGTGGAGTACAGGAAGCTGAAACCCAACAACCTATTGTTTGTGGAGATCATACTTCATTCAATGATCCTCGATCATCTAATAGTGGATTCAGTGTTGTTGGCCTTTACATTATTTCTGAAAGACACAAACACACTTACATCACACATAAACCCAATATTCTATCCAATACGCCATAACACTAGAACACATCATGCTTCATTCAATGATCCTCATCCATCTAATAGCGGATTCAGTGTTGTTGGCCTTTACAGTAATACTGAAAGACACAAATACACATACCAATATTCTATCTAACACACCATGACACTAGCGCACATCCATACTACTATTAAAGTAAAAAAACATACATTATGTCTGCCAATTTTTCGTTTTCACACTTTTAGATTAAAATACTCCTAGGGGTACGGCCTCTTAGAGCACCCGCCTAATCCCAGGGCACATGCGCACCCCAAGTAAGCACATGCAGGGTCAACACGGGATATAAATCCCTAGGGATGACCTCGAGGGGGAGGGGAGGGGAGGGGGATTCGAACTCAGGTCTCTTGCTTTTGGAGGCAAGTACCTGGCTAGCTCGCCTAACCCTTGAGGTTCTAATTTTTTTAATGTTATTTATTTAGGATGCCCACGTGCAAAGGACATGCATTTTTACTAGTGTGAGTGTGTGTGTATATATATATAATCCCAACACTCCCCCTCAAGCTCTTGCATAGATATCAATCATGCCCAGGCTAACAAGAATACCCTAAAGGTGCCTTGGTGAAATATATGCAACTGATGAAACCCATTGTAAAAACAACACTAAATCTCTAAAACAAAGCTCTGGGAGATTGCTTCAGCCTCAAAAAATGATGTGGGCAGGTGACAAATTGATGGGGATATCTCAAGGTACAAAAAAAAACGGCAAACGCACGTGGAGGGTCAAAGCTTCGAAGCCCAATTCAACGTGCCCAGGAGCGTGTCATGATCAATACCTGTGCAGGAAAAAGAAAAAGAAAGGAAGCGCAAAAGACATTCAAAAAACGAAAGATGGAGTTTTGTCCAACTTCGAACGATCGAAGTTCAACCTTTATCGATTGAGATCGACCTAAGAGCCATCCTAAGATGACACCGTCATCAATTGAACTAGACTTAAACTCGATCGATTGAATTCATGTGAGGATTTTTTTTGGAGTTCAAATTTTGGACGAAAACTTGACTTTTTTTAAGTTGTAGTTAAATTGGAACTTTCTAATTTCGTTTTGATGCTTAGTTAGGGTGGTTTTATTTGCCTATTGACGCACGACGATCCCCTAAACTACGTGAATGATATGATTGATTTTGCCAAAATTAAATTAGAATTAAATTAAACAATAAAATTCACAAAATATAACAAACACCTCAGGTTTTCGTATTCCATGGGAGAATCACGTATGCTTCAAGTAGGATTCAGTCCAGGCGCTAGATCCGTTAGGTTGAAGCGTAGATCGATCCTAGAGATAGAACTCTAGGTTTTCCCAGATTAGGGCGCTCACAATTCAATGATGGGATCATTGATTTTCTCTGAATATTTGGTGCGGAAGGGTTTAATAATTCTGCTGGGATATACGGTTGTTGAATCGGGTCGATTCAATGGCTTAAGATAAAACTAGGGTTTTAGAATTTCAAAAGGGATGGTGATTGATTTAGGGTTGTAGAATCACGCAAGCAAAGATAATAAGATAGATAGGTAGATAGATAGATTTGCAAGCTTCATACCCTTGGCTTCACACCAAACCCTTCTTGGGAAGAAGAATCACTCTCCGTATAGGCTTATCTCAAGCACACAAGCAAAAGCTCTTTTCATTAATCATCAACTAATTACATTGTTCACTTAAGGACCTTATATAGGAGTCCTTTCAATAAAAGAAAACCCTAAAACAAATAATAAATAAAAGACAAATAAACCCCTAAGACAAAATTCGAAACTAAACTTCTAAAACAACTAAAACAACCCGACACGATTTCGATCGATCGAAATTGAAAATCGTTCGATTGAAATTGAAAATCGTTTGATCGAATTTGAATTTCGTTTGATCGAAACTGAAAATCATTCGATCGAAATTGAATTTTGATCAATCAAAATTGAAAACCGTTCGATCGAAATTCTCATATACATAAAATATCGCCGTTGACATTTCGATTGATCGAATTTTAATTTCGATCGATCGAAATTCAATTTCAATCAATCGATTTTTTTCTGTGCTCCTTCAATTTCCAGAATTTCATCTTTCACCTAGTTTTGATTTCCATTCCGCTTCTTCCGACGTTGGAATACACGAAACGGTCCATATCCAATGTCTACGATGTCGACGTCCCCGTCAATTATCCCCGACTCAAAATGTTTCATCACCGATGAAACACGCATGAAGTGAATCCTAGCATGAAGTGATGTATGAGCGTCATCTCGGTTCATTGTAGAGGGACGTATCCGGTAAACCTCTTCTTGACGAGTCCAATAACCCGGCTCACCAAGCCACTCTACCAAATACTTTTGAAGTTTCGCATCGACTTGCTCGAACCTGAAGGAATTCATCCCCGATGAAGTGTGATCCCGTTATCGATCGGGAATACGAGTATCCAAGCGACGAACTCTCTCATGATTGGCCCATGCACTCTCGGTAGTCGACTCACCAACCCTCTGTATCTCGTAAACCAGAAATTTTCTTCCGCAGGTGAATGCCACAAGATTATCCCAAAATTTCTCCATTATCTCTTTCCTCTGCTTGCTTGGGTAGGGAAGTGGTATTGGCTGCAAAGTTGGGATGGGGTTGTAACTAGGGATTGTTTGGAACGGGTTGCAAGGAGGTAGGGTTGAGCTCAAAGAAGGAACTAGGTCCTCCACATTGAACATAGAGCTGACCTCGATATCTGGAGGAAGCTCAAGATTGTACGCACTAACCCGAACCATCACATAATCATTCAATTGAAATTCCATAAAAGCCTTAGGTAACTACATCGATATTTTGAGAGTTCCATTGCATAAATTAATTTCAAGCTTAATTTCAGCATGCAATGCGGAATGAGACTCAAAAAATGACTCACAATAAGACTTGGAATGTATAGCAGTATGCAACTTGAGACTATGATGTGTACGTGTATCAAACGACTCACATGTAGTGGCCTATATCAGCACTGGTGACTCATGTGCAGTGGACTCGACCAACACTAGTGACTCATGTGTGATCGAATCAAGGGACACTAATGACTCATGGGTAAGTGACTTGATTGATTCGTATGTGCTCGGGTCGACCAACTTTAAAGATTCAAGTGCACACGACTCTACCACCAACAAAAACTCGTGCACAATTGACTCTACGGGCTCTAACAAATCGTGCGTAGGTGACTCGGTCGAGTCGTGTGGGTGACTCAACATTACTACTCACAAGGAAATCAGAAGCCCCCTTGACACAAACTAGACTCTCTTCAGCTTCTTCGATCTCCTCTTCACTCATCACGGTACGGGGGTCATACACCTCCTCTTCTACTCTCAAATTTTTCTGCTCCTTAGAACCCTCCCTTTTAATTAATAAATTCGGAGTGGAAAGTTCTGTAGGGCATTGATAAGCAAAGTGTCCGAATTTGTAACACTTGGAACAATCAGGACACTTGTCTGTCTTGGTTTTCAAAAATCGTAAAAGGTGACGATGTGTTAAAGGGACATACTTTTCAATAAGTGTCACCTTCATATCCTCCCTTGTGGAGATGGGTTTAATTCGACGAAACTCAATACGATGTTCTATATTAATCCAAAAGATTTTGGCATTACCCCCAAACTTTGTTGTCACTAACCTAATTTGGTACTCATCTAGTATACCATACCAATCAAAATACTCTTCTACACTAGACAACCATTCCACGAAGGTTTTGGGGTTTAGCCATCCCTCAAAACATGGAACTTCCTCCTGAATAGATTTTAGAAACTTTTCGGCGGGATCGTACTTGGGTTCACGATGGTGAAGGTATCCCCTAACTCTAGTCTCGTCACAACTTTTGAGACTTTGCCCATAATTTGGTGTGTAGCGGCTCCTATTATTAATTGCACACATTTGGGCTTTGATGTCCCTAAGGGCATCAATAATCTCGCTCATGCTCATGGTGAACACGGCTTACTAACACGAGTGCAAAATGCCATGCAAACATGAACCACAATGGATGAGGAATTTTGTCAAACAGTACACGTGCATACTTTTGAACACAAATGAGATCAAATGCAACGAAAATTTAAATGACACACAATATGCCCTAACCTAGAACCTAGGGCTCTGATACCAAAACTGATGCAAGACGGTCCCCTAAACTACGTGAATGATATGATTGATTTTGCCGGAATTAAATTAGAATTAAATTAAACAATAAAATTCACAAAATATAACGAATACCTCAAGTTTTCGTAGTATTCCATGGGAGAATCACGTATGCTTCAAGTAGGGTTCAGTCCAGGCGCTAGATCCGTTAGGTTGAAGCGTAGATCGATCCTAGAGATAGAACTCTAGGTTTTCCCAGATTAGGGCGCTCACAATTCAATGATGGGATCACTGATTTTCTTTGAATATTTGGTGCGGAAGGGTTTAATAATTCTACTGGGATATACGGTTGTTGAATCGGGTTGATTCAATGGCTTAGGATAAAACTAGGGTTTTAGGATTTCAAAAGGGATGATGATTGATTTAGGGTTGTGGAATCACGTAAGCAAAGATAATAAGATAGATAGGTAGATAGATAGATTTGCAGGCTTCACACCCTTGGCTTCACACCAAACCCTTATCGGGAAGAAGAATCACTCTCCGTATAGGCTCATCTCAAGCACACAAGCAAAAGCTCTTTTCATTAATCATCAACTAATTACATTGTTCACTTAAGGACCTTATATAGGAGTCCTTTCAATAAAAGAAAACCCTAAAACAAATAATAAATAAAAGACAAATAAACCCCTAAGACAAAATTCAAAACTAAACTTCTAAAACAACTAAAACAACCCGACACGATTTCAATCGATCGAAATTGAAAATCGTTCGATCGAAATGGAATTTCGTTTGATCGAAATTTCGATTGATCAAAACTGAAAATCATTCGATCGAAATTGAATTTCGATCAATCAAAATTGAAAACCGTTCGATCGAAATTCTCATATACATAAAATATCGCCGTTGACATTTCGATTGATCGAATTTTAATTTCGATCGATCGAAATTCAATTTCGATCAATCGATTTTTTTCTGTGCTCCTTCAATTTCCAGAATTTCATCTTTCGCCTCGTTTTGATTTCCATTCCGCTTATTCCGACGTCGGTATACACGAAACGGTCCATATGCAATGTCTACGATGTCGGCGTCCCCGTCACCTATAAGGCCTTGTAAAGAACAATTTAGATAGTTGGATAATTAAATGAATTGAGAGCTTTGTTCTGTGCAAACCTTAGAGAACTTGTGTAGAGTTTTCAACTGAAAGAGAGATTCTTTCAAACTCGGAGGGTGAATCTTCGTTTATCGAACGGATTGGTGCAAAGCCGACGTACCTCCTTGGTGTGAAGTCTTGGAACCGTTATCCTTCTTATTCTATTTTCTTAATTATTGTTAGGTAAATTATTTCTTTTATTGCTTTTGATAAATATTCAAAATCCTTAGTTGATTAGTTGCTGGAATTTTTGCTCAGATCTTCTTATTTGATGCATCCTATGCTTTTTCCTTGGTTAAATTAAAACCTTCGAGCTTTTGATTTCTTCAAACCCTAGAGGAGTCACGAGATGAAACCGAAATTGTCGCTTGGTGCCTTAGAATAGATTGCAACTTGAGTTCCCTCATCGGAGCAATTTTTCTAGATCGGAAAACTTCAAGTGCAAACGAACACTGTAATTGAATTAATTTAATTGCCTTAATTGAATCTATTGAGCTATTTTATGTGGTTGGATAATTTTGAAGATTTCTACTATTCAATTTAATCTCAAATTAATCCCAAATTCGCATAATTAAGGTTTCAGCATTTGTCCTGCATCACAAACGTTTCCATAACACAACCCTAAAGTCGAACACCTAGTGGGTCCATAAAGATTTCCTTGCTCAAATGCCCATGGAGAAAGGCATTTTAACATCCAGCTGAAATAAAGACTAACGATAATGGACTTTTTTTTGCTCCATCAACTAATGATAGCGGGCAGCTAGTGAGATTTTGAGTTGGACCAAAGTGAGCTTAGCCATAGGAGAAATGTTTTAGTGAATTCTAATCCTGCCATTTGAGTAAAACCTTTGGCAACAAGATGAGCTTTATAATTGATGCGAACTTTAGATCCACCTGTTTTAATTGTGGTCGGATGAAGAGGAGACGTCAAAAGAGAGAGTGGACCTGCGAATTAGTTTTTTAAAAAATGCCCGTTAAAAACCCGTTTGATTAGAAAGAAGAAAATCCAAAATTTATTAGGGTCTTCAACTTTCAATCCCGTCACTTTTATGTTTGACTTATTTTGAAGTGCCAAACAAAGTCGGATTGATGCGAAATTGGTCATATTTGAAAGCTTATCGAAGTAGCTTTCCAACGAGCCAAAAAACATGCAATTCCGACAAGTATTGAAGAGGTTATGGTCAGTTTTCGGAAGTTGCACAAAAAGTGACGAATTTCAAGACTCCTAATTGAATTAGGATTAGTCTCTTTTATTATTTTATTTTAGAAAATAGGATTTGTTTCTTTTATTAGAAATATGGTTAGTTTTCTTATTGTTTTAGGACTTTATTTTATTGTTTTAGAAGAATTATGATATTTCTTTTATTTGAACTAAGAATTAGATTTACACTAGGATTTCTAGTTTTATGCATTGGTTAGCCTATTTAAAGGTTTGTAAACAACTTTATTAACTTTTTGGTTAATGAAAATTGTTTATGCAAAATTGAGAGTTCTAAACTTTCATGAGGGTCTGATTCTCTCAAACAGAGAGTGATTCTTCGATTCCCATTTGCGGTTTGGTGCGAGGCCAACTCTTCTTCCATCTCTATATTCTTTAAATCTACGGTTTGCATAAGTAGCGTAACCCTAGTTATTTTATTTATTTCATAAAATCCAAAATCAACTTACTTGTTTATCATAAATCATTATTAGTCTTTTAATTTTGTTTGGTATCGAGAGAACCCGCTTACGAGTTCGTTCGATGCCCTAAAACTATCGGAGATCTAGCCGTTCATAAGAACCCTAGTCTTCTAGATCCGCGATAGAAAACGCACACGAAAGTAATGCTATTTTGAGCCGAAATTAAAGCATCTAATTGGATTTCTAGAATTTTAGTGATAATTTGTTATGAGAAATTGTTATTTATTAATTGTTTGAATTAATTTTAATCCTAATCTCAGTCCTAGCATTGCATTTTGTAAGTTTCCACATCAATAATGCTCCACAGTACCATCTTTGTATTTAATTGCAAACACCCATCTATTACAAATGGGGTATTTGCCAAGAGGAAGATCCACAAGCTCCCAAGTCTGATTTTCACGAGGGCCTTCACTTCTTCATACATTGGTACAGACCAGTAGAAGTGTTGAAGAGCCTCACCACCAGAGCCTGGAATAGAAACAGTAGCAACTCTACCAAGGAAGCACGATATGCAGGAGACAAGGACTGGTAAGAAACATATTAAGTAACAAGATGAGCAGTGACACAAATCCTTTGACCTTTACAAAGTGTAATAAGGAGAGGTCATCAACAACTGGAGAAGCAGGGACAATAATGGAGATGCCAAAAGAGAAGATGGTGCAAATATACTTGAATCTGAGTCTTAAGTGACCAGGTGGCACAAAGGTTTGATGGGAGGCACTGACTAGCACCGACATTGAATTGTACTTAAGAGGGAGTTGACCACACATAGATAGTGATGGAATTGGAGAAACACCTATAGAAGGAAACAACACTGGAAAAAGAAAAACTACAGATTGTCCTTTTTTACTAGAGGATGAAGGAGCTAACTACATATGAGAATCCTTAGAGAAATATGAAACATCCTCAAAAAATATAACATTATGGAAATGAACAACAAATATTCTTAGGATCATAATAATGAGACCCCATAGACCGCGCATAGTACCCAAGAAAAATGCATTGTATGGCTTTGTGATCAAGTTTTTGTCTTTGGGGACGAAGATCTTGAATAAAACAAGTGCACCCAAAGACTTTGGGATAAATATCAAATAGAGTCGCATTAAGCTTAGAAGATGAAAAGCGGTTTTGCCTTTCGAAATTCGACTCAGGGTACATGTAATCAAATGGTTATGGTAAGCAAAGGACCGACCAATAGGATTGAGGAACGTGCATCATGGATCAAAATTTCGGCCGAAACGTTTCGGTTTCGGTAGGGACCAAAACCGAACCTAAGAACCATAATTTCGGTTCAGAAATGTACTAAGGGTAAAATTTCAGATTCAGCAATCCGATATCTTTATCCTTGACGTGCATCCAACATAGAACAGATCTTGAGACATCCATAAGATACATATTCTTATGGTCCATAACACCATTATGTTGTGGAGTGTAAGGACAGGAAAGTTGATGCAAGATTCTCATCATCTCATACATATTCTTATGGTCCATAACACCATTATGTTGTGGAGTGTAAGGACAGGAAAATTGATGCAAATTCTCATCATCTCAAGATAAGAATTGAAAGCAAAAGAAATGCAATCTCCACCATTATCAGAGCGAAGAGCCTTAATAGACTTCTGACTTTAGATCATAGTATAAAATGATAAAAGTAGAAAACACATCCTCAGGAGTCGCAAATATGCCCAACTGTTTAAACTCATGGTTTTTTCCTTTTTTTATTATTTATTTTTATTAACCTGAAATCTCACCCCCATACTGTCAGGTTAGGTTTTAAGGAAGTCGTGCGACTTACTTAAGTCACATGCAAGCCTGTTTTACAGTTCAGTGAAACCTCTCTTTCTATTGCTTCTTGGGTCTTTAAAAGCCCACTTGTCACTCCAATTTCTCCTCTTTCCCCTTCATCTTCAATCTCTTCATCGAATTTTTCTGATTTTTTTATTATTATTTCAATTTCAAATCACTTACACAGCAAGGGGCTTATACCGAGGCCATACCTACGTATAAGTTGAGAAGAAGCCCTACCCAGGTGTGCAATAGAGAAGAGGCCATGCCTGATCTATATATATATATATATATATATATGTACCTATGGCCGAGGCCGTGGATGCAAGTATTATAAAGTAGTAAAGTTCAGTAGTTCAATTTTACTTCGCAAAAAACGTTAACTTGTATTAATGACCTCTACCAGAAATAAGTGCATACTCAACAATCTGGACCTTCAAAATTAACAGACCATGTTTCTGATGGATATTAGCAAAAAAACTTTCCCAATCACAATCAGTCAATAAAATGATGGAATACGATCCACGAAAAGCATCCAATCTGTTCGATTTTCAGACTATGATCAATTCAAGAGAAGTTCATCGGACAGTCTAGATCTATGCACCATTTACACGGCAGCTGATTTTATAGAAATACATTTGCTCATATAAGATTTCAACTGGAATTAAGCCCTTTTACTTCTAAAAAAGGGGTAATGGCTCCTGACCGACAGTTAAACACCAAAATGGTGGTTCAATGATCTTACACGATTAAAACTAGACTTTTATTATCTCATACTGCTGATGTGTGATTTATCATTATGCCATGTGGCGTAAATTGGTGATCAATCTAAGTTGTCCAAGTGGCAATCTATCATTGAAACATGTCCCAGCCCAAAGAAACATGCCTACAAGTGGATGTGAACAATCCGATTGATGTACTTTAATATCAGCCATTAAAACTAAAAACAACGGTTGATATAAAAAAAGTTATATTCCACAGATAGGATGATTTAGGTCTCACTACAACACCATTTTTGGGCCTGTTACACTTTAATCTATGATCTATCACTTTGACAGCCCACATCTTAAACCATTGATGGTGTAAAGATCATTTAAACATCATTATGGTGTTTAAATGACAGTCAGGACCCTAAAAAATTAGCTAGAGAAAAGTTCAGTTTCGGAGAAATTACATCAGGTTAATGGTCAAATAAACTGGAATTACCTCTTATTTATGGTACAATAATGAAACTTAAGTTTCTCAGCCTTGACATCTTCAATGTACTGCACCATAGAGAGATGATAGGAATAATTAGTCCAACAATCAATAAATAGTTGGGTACCTCTATTCGCACC
Organism: Chloranthus sessilifolius; assembly: GCA_021018995.1. Classification (NCBI taxonomy): domain Eukaryota; kingdom Viridiplantae; phylum Streptophyta; class Magnoliopsida; order Chloranthales; family Chloranthaceae; genus Chloranthus; species Chloranthus sessilifolius. The sequence goes on from CM037595.1 coordinate 26,299,485, forward strand.
TCCACGTTTACTGAAAACGCCTACGCCCGAAACCCCTCCAAACCCATTGACTGCTTCGGATCAGATGATAGAGATCATTTTTCACCCTGATCTTCCACCCAGTGGATCTTGAGACGGTCAGTTTTCGACTCCACGTGGCATGGATACTCAAAACCTGGCCCTAAAATCATACTTGATTTTAGGGCATTTGTTTTGGGATCTGTGACACGTGGAATAAAAAAAGGACCGTCTGATCGTAATATCATGGTCTCAAGATCCATTGGGTGGAAGATCGAGGTGACAAACGACCTTCATCGTCTGATCCGAAGCAATCAATGGGCTTGGAGGAGTTTCTGACGTAGGCGCTTTCAGTAAACGCGCATGTGAGACTAGAGGTACCCTTACTAATTAAAGTCAACAATTTTCACTAGACAACAACTAAAATAAAATGAAAAACAAGGATCAAAATTTCAGCCGAAATGACCGAAATTTCGGTTTCGGTCCCCACCAAAACCGAAATGAAATCCAGAATTTTGATCCTTGATGAAAAATGGAAACTGAACTAATTCATGAGACGGATTAGGTTTTCAGACAACGAAAATAAGGGTTCAAATCATCGTGTACCAGTTTTAAAGTAACATAAACTGATGAAAATGCCAGAGAATCAAATGGTATATCATCCAGTGCAAAAAGCGCACACTCCAATGATTCGGGACCAGGTGAGAAATGGGGATTCTTCAATTTTGCTCGGAAAATGATGTAACTCTGTACTGCATATGAAATGTAAAGGGACACAATGATATTTACTACATTCACAATAGATATTATATTATATATATATATATATATAGAGAGAGAGAGAGAGAGAGAGAGAGAGAGAGAGAGAGAATTGGGGAAATGCGTCCGGACGCAAACCTGGAAGGCTGCACGATGCTAGATCATATGCCATGTGGCATGATCAACCCAAAACAACACCCGTTTTGGGTTGATCAGCCATGGGGCATGTGATTTAAAAAGAAAATGATTTTTTTGGCCTCCATATGATGGGTCAAAGATAAGGTGACACCAAACAACTTGGTGCATTGATTTTGGGCACTTTTGACCACATTTTCAACGGTGATTGTGCATCGGATCATGCCCAATTTTTTTGAGTGGTACTTCATCAATCTTGTCTAAGTTGCCGTGGCACCCGATCCTCGTGATGGGTACCACATGGTGCCCATCTGACGTGGACGCCCTCAGGGGTGCATCCAGACGCATAGTATATATATATATATATATAGCAAAAGAAATAAAATAAAATAAAAATTACTAACTTGACCAATACGTGGAATATCAAGCTGAGCAAAGGGTGAAAGCACTTCCACTTCAGCACAGGCTTCTTCCAAGGTTTCCCTGGTTGCCCCTTCTGCAGCTGACTCCCCAATCTCCATGTAACCAGCAGGGAGAGTCCTACAAAAATCCAACGATCATTAGCAGATTGACTTTCTATAGAATAAGATTTTAATAGCAATAAATTCGAATGCTGTTCAGCAATTAGCAACCATTGGATGAAGAATAGTGATTTTATACAATATCACCAAAATCTGTGAGATCAATATCATGCATTACTTGTATTGGATACAAGGCCAGTCTCGTCACTCACACAAGGCAGAACAAAGAAGTTGCCTTGTATTGGATACTACCCCGATACCTGTATCAGGGTGGTCTCGGTATTGCTTATCGACGAAACCGATATGTATTGGTATCGGCCGCCTTTTGATACTGTGCACGTGGGTACACCCAAGGAAAAGTGGCAGCCCTCTAAAACAGTTGAATTTTGCATGGGAGTACGCCTAAGGAAGACAAATCATCTCAAGCTTAAATCTAAAATTAAGTTTGTGCTCATTGGACCCATTTTCTTCCTTCTGTCACCAATCATCTCCAAACTGCCCTCATAAGTTACTGAAACCAATAAGACTACGGAAACTACTTCACTAGAGAGCATGGATCAAAATCTCGGATTTTTGATACGTATCATCCAGCCCCAAAACCGATACGTACCGGACGATACGTATCAGTTCCAGACAATACTTTCCGGTTTTTTCCCAAAATTTAAAAAAAAAAAAAAACAAAAAAAAAAAATCAACAAAATCGATAATTTGAAATTATTGGATGATAATTTCAAATTATCGTCCGAGACGAACGATACGGACGATACGAACGATATTTTGAACGATAATTTGACTATTTTTTAAGGGAGGCGATAAAAACCCAATGTATCGTATCGTTCAAGTCCAAAACCGATACGTATCGGTATCGGACGATATTTTGATCCATGCTAGAGAGTGAATAACCAATTTCAAGGATCAAAATTTCGGCTGAAATGACCGAAATTTCGGTCCAAATTATCGGTTTCAGTCCCCACTGAAACGATAATTGGCACCGAAACATCAGTCATTTTTGTATGGGACCCAAAATTTCGGTTTTCAGCCAAAATTTTGGTCCAAATTATCAGTTTCGGTCATGCCCGAAACCGAAATTTTACCTGAAATTTTAATCCTTGCCCAAATTTATTTATTTTTCCTTTTTTTTATCGGAGCCAAAGAAATGAATGTTTTAGTTGGTAAGTTGGGACTATACCCATAACTCAACACCTCAGCGCAAGGGTCATTACCATTATTAATTAGCTTTGCAAAAAAAAAAGTAAAAAATCTTTAGTTAGTAAGTTAGGACTAAACCCATGCCCTTTTTTATATATCCAGTAAATAATAGGTGTGTCTAGACAGTCATAATATCTGTAATACAGTGTACAAGGGATCCAGTTGTAAATAAGCATATATAATTATATATTAATTAAAAGGGGGTGAGAGGCCATTTCAATACCCTATTTTCCCCCCTCTTAGTCTTCACCTTCTTCCTCCCAACTCTAGCTTTCACCGAACCCTAACCTTATAATCCTAACTAAGATCACATACATTGAACTCAACTGACCTCAATAGCTCAGCATGAAGCCATTACCATGAAGGCCCACGATACTACGTCTTAAATTTTTTGGCGCATAAACTGGTAAATGAAAACCACCTCGACCAGATCTACCGCACGAATAAGGCCGCCCCTTGCCTTGAAAGAATTCACATGCCCAAAGGCTTTCCCCAAAACAAAAAAATAAGGGGGGAGATCTGCTGCTTACTGCTCACGGAAACATCAACCTATACTATAGTCAAGTCGTCTGCATATCTTTCTGATCTCCTTCTATTCATCAGATTTATTGCTTTGCCCAACAGTGTAAGATGGTGTTGGCTAAAAAAGGGGGGAGAGAGAAAAGCCTGGTCTATAAGGGTACGCTCACTTTTGCATTTTTGTGTAGGTTCTCTCCACGTGAATGGTGGTTCTCAGACGAGGGAATCGTTCCTCTCTAAATAGGCGGATTAGAATGCAATCGCTTCTATCGATAGAGGTTTCACGTCTGCGAATAGAATCTCTTTTTGCCTTTCCATGCCGTTCTTACCATATAATGGGCAGTTGGGTTGGAATCCGTGTGATGGTTCGAGAGTGGTTTCCAATATTATATTCTTCGCATCCCTTCGAGGACAATTGAGTCCCAGGGGACTGAGTTAGCGGTCGAGTCTTTTTTTTTTTGGTAATTGACACCCGTCACCATGGATCAAAACACTCCCGAGTCAATTGCCTTAGTCTCTATTGACTCAATGCTTTTTATTTTGTTTTCCCATGAACCGGATTAACCTAATTATGGACGAATCAGTATTGATGCTTTATCACACTGCCCTTTATGAGATGATACATGGACTGGCTAGTGTATTCTGAACTGAAATCTTAGAAAAATTTTAAATGGAAAAAAAAATAAAAAAATCTTTTGAACACAACTTCCCATATGCCCTCATTGTTTTAGCTTAAAACAACATAATTTTATTAGGCTTAGAACACAATTTCCATTAGTCCATGTAAGGTTTTTGGTGATGGAAGATATGACGAACCAGAATCTGTTCTTATATGAAAAAGTACCCAAATTTATGAGGTAAAAATTACTGCTCAGAGAGCATCATGATCAAGAAACGATAATATGGCAAGAGTTGTTCTTAGGTGACCGAACTGGTCAACATAGCATGATATAAACTGTGTGCTGTGGGGACCTTGAGAGATATGGAGACTTTAAGAGTGAAGATCCGTGTGCATCTCAGAGTTTGTGCAGCGTATGGATCGCATACCATGTGACGGTGACCTGATCAGTCACCTAATACTAACTCATATGGCAGTAATGAAGGACACCACAACTAGTTCTTAAACAAGCTTTGAAGCCACCAGCAATTTTTTTTTTTTTTTTTTTGATAACCAACCAGGAATTTTGATGTCATAAGAAGACTCGGGAAAAAAATATGTATACATATAACTATCATGTTTTAGTAACTAGTACATTCTATGTTCTTTGTGAATTTTTATGCAACTGCCAAACTAAAAGGAGAAGATGAAAACGAAGAAGAAAGAAAAGTTCAGATGTGTGGACTTTGCTATACTGTGTATATTTTTTTATCAATAAAGTATGCCTCTTTATATAGACGTTTACAGAGCTATATAAAAACATAGATTTAGGAACTAAACTACTTACACCATTAAGCTAGGTCCCATATATGGTATGCCTTCAAATAGGAAATCCCAACAACAAGGAAAAATGAAAAAAGAAAAGAGGAAAAAAACGCCACTTCCAAAAAATTCCCGTTTCCAAAAAAATGCTTTTTCCCGTTTAAAACTCAGTGTTGGTCACAACATATATATTATTTATTTATTATAACAATTAATGTTTTTTTAATTTTTGAAAATTTCCCGCTTTTTCCCGAAATTGTCAAAATTTACTGCTTGTTTCCGTATATTTCCGGAGTTGTTTTATTCCCGTACCTAGATTTGGTCAGTATGGTGTCAACACTAAACATTGCCCTATATGATGGATGCTTCAATGCTACTATTAATGCTTTAACTACCTCCTGAACAAGATACAATCATAACTCGATCTCTTTATATCGGTGCACACTTGGACCTCTTCACAAACTGGAGAAATAATTGCCAAAAGCAATGAAAATCGTTGCCAACAGCAACAACAAATTGTTTTAGTTTATACCTCTAGATCAACAAATATCGGCCATCACATAGCCGAACAGATAAAACATGTTCTTGACAACACGCTACAAAAAATAACATGTATGACGTACAATTTACTTGGCATTACGTGCTAACAGTTAACTCATGCCAAGCATAGTTAACCCATAGTGACCATATTCGCCGACTTTTTGAAAAAATGTGAACAATTCGCAAATTCTTAAAAAAACGAATAAAATTCAAGTTATTTTTTATTTATGAAAAAATCATATATATTTCAAATAAATAGTGAATTTCGCGAATTATACGCAAATTTTCTGACTTTTTCAGGATTTTTCTTGATTTTGGTCAAAAAAATTGTTTTTTTCAAATTTTATACTTTTTTAATTAGTATATTTTTTCTTTTTCTTTTTTCCTTTTTTCGAATTTTGACCCTTTTTTTCTCCGAGTTTGATGAATTTTGTTGAATGTTTCAGATCTTTTCCAAGCCGATTTATTCCCGAATCCCGACTTATGGTGAATGGTTAACACAGCTGAAAATGGTGACACAAGTTACCATAGTAGGGAATCACGCCCCCTAAAGTGAAGCACAAACTATCGCGCATTCACAAAAACACCGGTAGCATGCTCTCCTTGTCATATTGTTTCCTTGCATACAAAAAAAAATATCCTTATCATATAATCGTTGCTTCCTATTAACTGTGGAATTCGAGGCATCGAATATATGCATCATTTAACATTTAATGGGATTCAATGGCCCTAAAACTGCAACAAGCACCAAAATCGGTACAAAAATTGGGCACCCAAATTAAGCTAAAAAGTAACTGAAACACGACGCACCTTCTCATCAAGGTCTAAATTTAAACACCTACATAACAAGTGTTTGTTGAAATGCCTGAGAGGGGATTGGCTGGTGATGGTGATGGTGATGGTGATGGGTTAAGGGGCCCAACCATAAGCAGAGTCATAAGCCATGATACAACTAAGCTAGATCTAATAAGTGGTATGATCTAGATAGGAAATCCCAACAACGGTACGTTTACATGTATATTATTTAATTCTAAAAAGGAAAGAGTAAAGATAGGAAAGAATAGAAAACAATGTCTTGTACACCATAAATACTTTGCAATATTCTCATTTTTACACAAATAGTTGGCATATATATATTGAAATAGAGTTTATATGCTCTATATACATATGCATCTTTCTTTGGAAAAGTATTTGGCACTTTCACTTTCTCAGTTAGAATTTGTTCTATATTAAAACCATGATTTAACAAATTCATTCTCTTCTCTCCTCCTAGACCACAAAACAAGGGATGAGGATGATATATACCAGAGCCCATACGATGGTTGAATCTTCCGTTTACAAAGTAGGACCTTGTCATTGTGCTCAACTAGGCAGCCAACAACCTGTAGATATCAAATTTTGATAACTTCATAAATAAATTTTAAAAAAAAAACTGGAGAAGTCAGCCCAAAAAGCAGATAGATAATGTCTGAAAATTCCAATTTTAAGAAATGATAAAGTAATTAGGAGCACCGGTACATATATTGCAAAAGCATATTAATTTACAAACAAAATTTAGCATGGAACATATATTCTATTATGATCTTAAAAAATGTTATAGATAGTTACTTTACGATCAACCAGAAAAAAATCTATGTACCAAAAGACTGCACTCTTATCAAATATTTTAATTAGTACACTTACCAAATGGAAGGGGAAGAAGGCTAGAGACCTAGGAAACGGGTTTGAGCTTTTCTTTTTGGGATAAAATGACTATAATTAAGGCCCAAATGGAGTCCGTAAGGTCTGGTTGGTCAAAAGGGGAGACCTAAGTTTGAGGATATTAGTAGTTTTGCAACGGGGGAAGGAAGTAAAATCAATTTTTGGAAAGCAGATGGTTTGGAGATGAGCCATATAAAAGAGAGACTAGAAAACCTATAGTCTCACAGTAAATAAAAATGCAAGAATTGATGAAATTTTAACTAGAGACTGAGGTCAACCAGTATGGAACAACCATCTCTGTAGGAAATCGAAAGATGAGCTCGAAAGTGTTTTCTTTTTTTATCGGTAAAGAAAGAAAATATATTAAAAACCAACGATAAGAAGTACATACCTTAGCGACAGCGAGTAACTACCAAAGCAAAAAACAGAGGGCTGGTGCACCCAACCTCCCACAAAAGCTCATTTCAACAAAACAGCAGGAGATGGGGGGTGGAGGGGCTAGAGGTTTTGGGCTGGTTCAAAGGCTTAAGAGGAGAAGGGGAAAAGTTAAACTCAGCGGCAGCAGACCGTCTCATGGTTATCATCTCAAGATAGAGAAATCTGTATCTTCCAATAAAATTTCGCCCTGTCCCATCGATGACCAGTTGAGCAGAAAATCTCTGACTGACTTGAGTACCAGCTGAAAAGGCCTGGCTTTCTTTAGAAACACCCGGTTATTCCTTTCCATCCAAAGAGACCACATAACTGCATACGGAGCAATTTCCCAGATCTTTTGCTTATCAACCAGCGGAGAAGCCCCATCCCATTGTTGCAATAAGAGGGCCACATTACTTGGAAAGACCCAATTCATTCCAAAGGTATCCAAAACTTTATCCCACACTCTAGTCGACAACTTGCAATGAAGTAAGGTGTGAGCAACCAACTCCCTTCCAGTCATACAAAGGAGGTGCTTATTAACAACGCCAATACCTCTCTTTCTCAATTGATCCCTTGTGAGGATCCCCCAAGTAGCAAACCAGGTAAAGAATTTTATCTTCGGCAGAATCTCGAGTTTCCACAATTTCACCCATTTAGGCTTATCAAGGTGCCTGATTTTGTATTTAAGGAGGTGACTGTAAAAGGAACTAACAGTAAATCTGGCCTTCTTGCTTTTGGACCAAACTCTTTAGGCTTGGGGAAGGAACCAGGTCTTCCACATTGAACGTTGAGTTAATCCCTGTATCTGGAAGAAGCTTAAGAACGTAGGCATTAGGATCACTCCTTGCCACAATTCTAAAAGGCCCAGCACCACGGGCTTGGAGTTTCTTCACGACTCCCGAAGGAAATCACTCAAGTCGAATCTGAACCATCACATGATCGCCAACTTGAAATTCTTTAAAACCCTAATCGCATCCGCTGATAATTTGTATTGATCATTGCTTGAATTAATTTTCTGTCTAATTTCGGCATGCAAACTATGAATATGTTGTGCGAATGCATCTGCAAACTCTGACACTCGATGCGATGCAGACATGGGGATCAAATCTAAGGGTGTTCTAGGCCTGTGACCATGTACGACCTCAAATGGACTCATGCCTATGGACCTATTGACTGAATTGTATATGCAAACTCAGTCATTGGCAAGGTGGAGTCCCACGTCCTAATGTGATCACCGATAAGACTACGAAGAAGATTGCCTAAGCTTCTAGTGTTGGCTTCGGTTTGGCCATCAGTTTGAGGATGATAGGCCGAAGAGAACTGCAACATGGTACCCATCATGTGCCACAAGGTCTTCCAAAAGTAACTAGCGAACTTGACGTCCCATCTGACACGATGGTCTTGGGTAACCCAGGGAGACGTACTACCTCTTCGAAAAACAACTTAGCAATGTGAGCTGCATCGGAGGTTTTGGAGCACGGTATAAAGTGGGCCATTTTGGAGAAGCGGTCCACTACCACAAAAATGGAATCGTATTTTCGCGGAGTCTTGAGGAGTCCGAGCACAAAATCTATCGAGATGTCTTACCACGGTGTGTGTGGCACGGGCAAAGGGGTGTACAGACCAGTATTTTGTCTACTTTATTAGGACACTTGACATGTATGACATTATTTCACGACCCGAGAAACATCCCTCATTAGGCTAGGCCAATAAAATCTATCCTCAATGAGCGCAACGATCTTATTACGACCGTCCTATGCCCACACCCGACGCAACACATGCTACCTCAAAGACTTTAGAAAAATCTAGTAGACGCATGACGGGTGCACTAGTCATTTTCTCCTAAATCTCGGCAAAGGCCTTCGTAACTACTTTGCTCCATTGAAACTCCTCGTTTTTCATGCAATCGGTGATGGAAGCCATAATGGAGCTAAAACTTTGAATGAAGCGACGATAGAAAGTAGCCAAGCCATAGAAGCTACGGACATCGTGAATATTCTTAGGTTCGGGCCACTCCACAATAGCCTTAACCTTTTCGGGGTCGGCAACCATCCCATCGGCCGAGACAATGAATCCCAAGAAGACAACGGATCATTGCATGAATGTGCACTTCTTGAAATTCGCATACAATTTCTCTCCCCTCAAGGTCTCACAAACCAACCTAAGGTGGGTCAAGTGTTGCTCCTTATCATGATTATAAACTAAAATGTCGTCGAAATACACAACACTTGGGTCATGAGCCTCATGAATGTGCTCGGGGCATTAGAAAGCCCAAAAGGCATGACCATCCACTCATAAGGACCATCTTTGGTCTTGAAGGCGGTTTTCCACTCATCACCGGGACGGATACAGACTTGATGGTAGCCACTTTTAAGGTCTATCTTGGAGAAGGTAGTGGCACCAGCCATCATATCTAACATGTCATCGAGCCTCGGTATAGGAAACCGATACTTGACCGAAATCATATTGATGGCCCGATTATCCACACACATTCGTCAAGTATCATCTTTCTTGGGCATGAGTAGTGCGGGTACGACACAAGGGCTTAAGCTCTCTTGAATGATCCCCTTTTGAAGAAGCTCATCGACTTGTCACGTTAATTCGGGATGTTCAATCGGATTCGGCCTATAATGGGGCAGGTTCGGTAGTGTGGATCTGGGAACTAAGTCTATGGCGTATTGAATGTCACGCATGGGAGGGAGCTCATTAGGTAAATCTTCTGAGAAGACATCCGCAAATTCTTTCAAAATCGGCTCAACCTCCTTAGAGTGTTCACCCATAGACTCGAGAGCACGCTCGACGATGATGACAACGTACACCACGTTCTCATCCACAAATGTTCTGTCAAACTTCGAAGGGCTCACAATGTTGATGGTCTTAGATTGACTGCCCTCCTTCTCAACTCTACTGGTTGATGGTGCTTTGGGGGGCAAGGGGTTTAAAGTCATCTTCGTGCCCTTGTACATGAACATGCATACGTTAGATCGACCAAGGGTCACGTCCATATCATAGAGCCACGGTCTTCCCAAAATGATATGGCCCACAAACTTCAGCACCCAATCGTACCACAAGGTGTCCAAATAAGAAGTCAACTGAATCGGCACGCGACACCTTTGAGACACGGGAATGGATGAAGAGTCAACCCATGCAACTTTGTATGGTCTTAAGTAAGCTTCGAGTGTAAGCCCTAAGCGGGTGATGGTGTGTGTCGACACCACATTGTTGCAACTCCTGCTATCCACGATAACCCTAAAGCTTTTCTTTCCACATGTGGAAAAGGTGTGAAGATGTTCTCCCTACTCCAATCCTCCTTTTCATCTCGTTGAGGTTGTGCAAGGGCACACCTCACAACTAAGGCACAACCACTAACATCACCTTCCTCATCACTAGGCGTGACGTCTGGTTCGTACACTTCTTCCTCAACATATCCATCATCCTCATCTTCATCTCCCTTAATGAAGAGATTCCTTTGGGGGTCTCTTGTAGGGCATTGGGCAACAACGTGGGCCAACCCTTGACATTTGTAGCACTTGATGTGAGAACCACCCTTCGAGGATTCTCCAATCATACCTTTTCCTTTGTAAAACCTCACATTGGTGGGAATGGGTTGAGTAGATTTGCGACGTGGGCTTCCGACAGTAAGCCTCATCTCTCCAACTCGATGTTGACCGGTATGTGATTCAAGTCGCCTCACCACCGTCATTTTCAAATACTGTTCAAGGTCTTGAACAACGGTGTAACAGTCTTCAAGAGTTTCAACGGGGTGAGAGATCATCTCTTTTTGCAAGTCCAATCGCAATCCGGTGCGGAATCTAGAAAGAGTGACTTGAAGATCTTCCGATACATTGGCTCTCATCATGAACTCTTCAAATTTGCCAATGTATTTGGTCACGGGCATACTATCTTAGCGTAAATTTTGCCATTGATCAAGTAGGCGATGGTAGTATGATAAAGGAATGTACTTCTTCGTAAGTCGTACCTTCATGTCCTCCCAACGGATAATGGGCGGACAGCTCGCATTTACTCTTTTGCGCTCGACATTGACCCAAAAGAGTCGAGCTTGACCGATGAGTTTCATCTTGGCTAGCCTAACACATCGCTCATCGCTTGTGCTATACCACTCAAAATGTTGATCCATATCAGAAAGCCAATTGAGGAAGACTTTAGGGTCCATTCTCCCATCGAAGGTCGGAAACTCAACTCGAACATTTTTGAGAAGTCTCCCATCCGGATCATAGTTATCTCCACGATGAACCACATCCCTAAGGTTTCGATTCCGATCATTCTGATAACCACCGTGCTCGAGGCGTGGACCATCATGCTCACGGTGTAGATCAAAGTGCTCATCAACCCCATCAAACTAATTGACTCGGTCAAGCAACCTACCATTAGAAGCTTCAAGGGTTGTTTGGGCTCGCTCCATGGAAGCCATCCTATCATTGATTGCACACAATTCAGCTTTAATGTCCCTAAGGGCATCGACAACCTCAGTCATATCCATGGTGATCACAACTTACTAACACGGATTCTAGAATGACATGCAACTATGAACCCACAATGAATGAGGACTCTTTTTAAACACCAGATGTGCACAAATGAACACAAATGAAATAAATGCAATAAAATTAAAATGCCACAATTCATTGATTGCACACAATTCAGTTTTGATGTCCTTAAGGGCATCGACAACCTCAGTCATATCCATGGTGATCACGACTTACTAACACGGATTCTAGAATGACATGCAACTATGAACCAACAATGAATGAGGACTCATTTTAAACACCAGACGTGCACAAATGGACACAAATGAAATAAAATGCAATAAAATTAAAATGCCAAGCAAGGATGCCCTAACCTAGAACCTAGTTCTCTGATACCAAAACTGAAGCGGGGCAACAACCCTAAACTATGTGAATGATGATGCAATGCTAGTTTGCCAAAATTAAACTAATTAATCAAATGTATTCTCAAAATTACTTGCAATACCTTAGGGTTTCGTAGAGTTCCGCTTGGGTGATCACGTTTGGTTCGACTAGGGTCCAATTCGATGCGCTAGATCTGTTAGCTTCGCAAAAGCCATCCTAGAGATAGAACTCTAGTTGCTTCCAGATTAGGGCACTCGCTTGCAGATCCAAGGTGGAAGCACTAGTCTTCTCGGGGTTTGTTCATTCGGATTGGTTTAATGGCTCAGGTGAAATCTAAGGTTTAGGATTTTCGGGATATTCAAAAGAGTGATAGCTGAAATAGGTTTTATGAGATCGATAAATAAATCAGAGAATAGATAAATAAATAGGTAAAGATAAGAGATTGTGGGCTTCGCACCCTTGGCTTCACCCCAAACCCTTCGCATGAGAAGAAGAATCACTCTTCGAGAACGCTCATCTAAAGCACAAAGCTATAGCCCTTTTTCATTAATCAATAATTTTTTTATTACAAAGTTTATAAGGACCTTATATAGCAGGCCTCGAAAGAAGAAAACCCTAAAACAATAAAGCACGAAAATTACAAGTTTGCCCAAGAAAATTAAAACTTCGTCTTTGGCAGACCTGACTTTCGCGGACAATCGATCGATCGATTTTTAATTAATAAAATCACTCTAAGTCACAATCCACAGTCGATCGATTGAAAATTTGGAACCAATCGATCAACTGAGAAGAAAAGTTTGCAAAAGTTAAGAGCTCCCTATCCTCAATCGATCGATCGAATATCGGGGTCTATCGATCGACTAAAGTATGCATCAGTTCTTCTCCATTCTTTACTTGAATCAGATGTCCATATCAGTTCTGGTTCCCTTTCCGTCCGGCACACGCAATATGATCCATAGCTGATGTCCATAATGTCGGCATCCCCGTCAATGCCATAGGTCAATTTTTGAACCATCCCCCCAAGAAAACTTCACGCATTGTTGGAAGTCCTCCGCCACTGACAAAACCCCTTTCAACCATCCAGATCCATTCCTATACTGCCCCATTGAGACTCCACCAATTCTATGAGGTGCCATATTTGGCAACAATCGTTTGCCACCACGCTTGTCCCTTTCCTTAACATCACCAATTCTCCATAACCACTTCCCTAGAAGTGCCTTATTGACCAACTTAACCCTTCTAATACCCTGCCCTCCATCCTATTTACTCAAGCAACAATCTGTCCAATTGACAAGGTGAAGTTTCCCGTTTGTCCCGACACCTTCCCACAAGAAGTCCCTAATAATTTTCTCAAGAGTTGAGATAACTGAAGCCTGTGTTGAGTACAAAGACAAAAAGGAAAGCGGTAGGGAGGCAAAAGTGGATTTGATGAGGATTAGCCTACCCCCATTACTCAGTAACTTATTTTCCAAGTTCGCAACCTTTTTTGGAAGTGAAGAATAACCGGTTCCCTATGTTGGGTCTTAAGCTTACCAACTCCGAGGGGCAGGCCAAGGTTTTTAAAAGGGAGGTTCTCATCACAACAGCCAATGAGGTCTGCCAGATCACCCATGGTGTTATGGTCAACGTTAACGATAGCTTTAGATTTGTGGAGATTGACTTTCTGCCCGGAAACCGCCTCATAAGCCGAGAGAGCACTCATTACACGATTAACCTCCATAGAACACAGCTTGCAGAAAATGACAGTATCGCCCGCATATTAAAGATGCGTGATAGCATTGTCGTCACTGATTTGGAAGCTTTGAAAAAGGCTCAGTTGCGCAGCTTTCTATAGGATTTTGTGTAAAGCTTCTCCAACAATGTTGAAGAGTAACAGTGATAACGGGTCCCCTTGTCTCAAACCTCTAGATCCTCAGAAGTATTCCTTAGGGCAATCATTAACAAAAACCAAGAAAAACAGCGATTTGTAGCATCCCCATACTGATCCATCTGTTACTGAATCCCATTCGTCGCAAGAGATAATGAGGAAAACTCCAATCCACTCGGTCGTAAGCTTTTTCCATATCAATTTTGAAGATGAGACCACTCAACGTGCTTTTCTTGACACTATCAATGGCCTCATGTGCCGTGAGGGCAACACTGAGGAGCTGTCTCCCTGGGATAAAGGTGCCTTGATTGTTGGAAATCACATCCCCAATAACGGTTCTAAGCCTATTAGCTAAAACTTTAGCCAGAATTTTATAGGCACAGTTGAGGAGGCTAATGGGTCTGAAATCTCGAATATCAACCGCTCCCTCGACTTTCGGGATTAAAGATAGAAAAGTGGCATTGAGACCTCTAGGGTGGATTCACATTTAAATTTTTTCACTCCTTCCTAACTAGGAGGCCTCTTGTCGGTCAAAGTTGGACCTCACTATGGAAGTTGTCAGCTCCCCTTCGAGTGAAGATTGTTTAGACAAAATATGGCACCTGCGTAGCCACTGAAGCTCGGACTCTTGAGTATCTGTCATGTTGTTGTTGCGAATCTCCATAGAAGAGTTCCTTAGAGAGTAGAGCAAGTTAGACCGCCTTAAATTTCAGAGCAAGCAAACACTTCCCCTCTGTTTTGCTTTGTTTCCTCTTTACCATGGTTTTAAAATGCGAAAATTTGACATGACTCGAAAGTCAGTTGAGTCGAGTTAACTCGAAGATTCGGATAAACTTGGCTCGCTCCGACTCAGTAAGTCGGTGAATATTTTTAAGATATGTATTCTATAGAAAGAAAAAAAAAAAAAAATTTAAAGGAAAAAGATAGAAAGATATGTTGATAAAATGGGTAGTTTAATATTTTTAAGAGAGAAGGTTTCTAAAATGTTACCCCATGAAAATACTTTATATATAAGGGTAGTTTATGAACCTGGTTGTATCATCCTAATGAAATATCGACTCGGTCTCAACTACCATTATTTTATATATAAGGGTAGTTTATGAACCTGGTCGTATCATCCTAACGAAATATTGACTCGGTCTCAACTAGAAATCCTAGCAAATCGAGTAAGTTGGTCAAGTTAACTCATTAACTCGCCGAGTTTTAGAACTATGCTTTTTTACTTATTTTATTTTGTTTTTCCTTTCTTGGTTTATCACCTTGTTAGACTACTTTTGATTTGATCCACTGAAATTCATTAATTTATAATGAAATTAGAACTTATTTTGATCCCAAAAAAATGGTTAAAATTAATTTGGATAAGCAAACCTTTAATGTTATTAAATGCCTATAAAGCACAAGAAAGGCTAAGTGAAAACATAGATAGCGAACTTTGGCACTTGATGGATGAACTTTTTACAAGATATACCCACTCAAGAAATTGACGGAGACTTATATGAACATGTAGGGATCATAGGAAGTGAGTATGAGATGATACATATAGAATACGGCAAGGTATCTAACTCAGGATCAATATCAAGGTTCCATGGAGGACCGATACATATTGGCCGATACAGATTTTTTTTTTTTAAGGTGAAACAACTTTCAAACAAAAAAAAATAAATCAAGGGCGGATCGGATGATACCTGATCTGTATCGACCAATACCTGATACTTATCGACCGATACGGTCCCGTATCAGCTGATACCGATACAACCCCCGATACTGGTATCAGTTCAGTTTCCGGCGAAACCGATATGTATCGGTATCAGCCAAGTTTTGATACCATGCATATGGTGTTGGAGAAAAAAAAATGAGATGGGCGAAGTTATCATTGATTTTGCAGTGACCTTCGATCTTGCAATAACAAATGCAACTTTTAAGAAGAGAGGCGAACATCTTGTAACTTTAAAGAGTGGATTGAATAGGACACAGATTTTTTTGTTAGTAAAGGCCAGCCCAAGAGGGTCATACAATTCAAACTAGGTTATTGATTTGGGATGTGCATATTAAGATTTTAGAAAAATAAAGAGAATAACCAGAATAAGGTGGTGGAATTTAAAAGCATAAAAAATAACACCTATGAAGAAAAATTGATGAATCGAGGAGTGTGAATTGAGATGTGGATCCTATTATCTCTGGAAATATATGGTGGGTTCTATTTAACATGTCACAAAAAGAGGTTTTGGGGGAGTCCAAAGGAAAGTTACATGCATATGGAAACATGGTGGCAGAATGCAAAGGTTCAACAATTTGTTATCGAAAAGAAAACATGCCTCAAGAATTAAGAGTAAATAACTTAAAATTTTTAATATAACAGTGATAAAAATTAAAACATAAAAATTTGAAAAAAACTTAAAAGGTGCGCTTGTACAAGCTCCATGCCAGCGAACTCCAATTCTCCGCCAGAGCAGGTTTTATCTCTCTGACGGGGAGCTCGTTTTCACTTAAAACAGCTCCCCGCTAGTGCACATGGGGAAGGGAGCTGGTTTAACGAACTTCAGGTCTAAAAGTGTTGTGCCAAAGCCCAAGAGCACTATAAGCCAAATGCACCCAAAGTAACTTATGGGTAAAAATCAGTGACATCAGAAAGTATAGGTTTCGATCGATATGTATAATTATCAACCAAATCATAGGAAATACCATTACACATGTGTATTGGTATCGGCTAGGGTAAAAATTGATATATATATATATATATATATATATATATATCAGAACATCCGTGTGCATGCATGCAGATCAGATCTAATTGTCACAAATAATCACTTAGAAGACAGGTCTATAAAGACTAAGCATCGGAAAATTAGCCTTGCACCATTTTCGGGTTCTCATAGTAGATTCCTCCACAAAGGGTGCAAACATCTCTAATCTTCTCTTCCCCTTCAGGAATAACTTGCTTAGTTGGCCCACCACACGATGGACAGAAACTGATTTTTGATTTATGTGCCTGCAATTGACGACAACAGTAATCACAACTCACAAAACTGAAATTAAAAAGAAAAAATGAGAGCAAATGTGGTATACATGCTTAGCATTCAAACTCATTGTCAATTAGTTTGGGCTTGTTGATAAATGCATCACTCAAGCTCATATACAGAAAAGCATACCAAGATAAAAAAAAAAATTGTAATAAACATAAGCAACATATCTCTTCTATTAAGTTCAATAGAACATAGACTCATCTTTGCCGCCTTTTTGTAAGGATAGAAACTCTGAATTCCCACGTTATCTAAGAACAAAAATACCCACAAGTTCACAAATTCAACAGAAAATCAAAGCCATTAGGGTGGCAATTGATGGCAAGATCGATGGGACGATGTTACAACTGATGGCAAAATCGATGGGACGATGTTACAATTGATGGAAAAATGGATGGGACGGGGATCATTTATAAATTTGTAATTATTTCTTATAAAACCCATTCAATTCCACCAAAATCCACTTCAATTTCAACCCACTTTTAACAGTCACCAAAGAAAATAAAGAAATAAATAATCAAAGTTAATGGTTCATCCCACTATCTAATTATCCAATGGCGATATATTTACAAAATCAATAGACCAGAAATCAAAACATATTTTTATCAATTTTCTCATAACTATTCTTATAAAACCCATTCAGTTCCACCAAAATCCACTTCAATTCTTACCTTTCTTGAACGAAAAAAAAAAAAACACATTTCAATTCCAACCCATCTTTAACAGTCACCAAAGATAAATAACTAAAACTACTAATAACATTGACACAAGGTGCTTGGCACCATAAAAGTCGATGTTCCTCCCATTAACTAATTACCCAATTGCTGTATCTTCAAAAAATCAATAGTGCAGAAATCAAACCTATTTTTATAAATTAGCTCATAACTATTTCTTCTGAAACTCATTCAATTCCACCAAAATCCTCTTCAATTGTTAGATTTTTGAACAAAAACAAGCATTCCAATTCCAACCCATTGTTGAGTCACAAAAAGAATAAAAAAATTAAAACGCTGATGGTTCCTCCTATATCTAATTACCCAATTGCTGTATATTTACAAAAATAAATCAATAGCTCAGGAAAAAAGAAAGAAACCGAGACCCGTTAAAGAGGAGCTGGTTTTACTCACCTTTGTTGGCAAAAGAGTCGAAGAAGAAGAAGAAGAAGAAGAAAGATTTGCATCTGGGTTCGATTCAGAACGGATTGCAGACATTTGAAAGGATCTAAAACAAGATTTGATTTGGTTGAAAACGAGGGATCTTCTTGAAACTATTGGGGAGAAGAGAGGGAGGGTGTGTGAATGGGGTCTCCACTTGTTCAAAGGAGAGACACCAAAACCAAGAGATTGAAACGATTTGAGCATGTTCGGTTGGGTTTTCTGGATTCTGAGCTCAATCATCAATTAAAATTAGCAGCCAATAAATATAAGTTTGCTGAATTAATTGTGTAGGATGAGTTAGTGTGGGTCCCATCACTATATTACAATCTCTATAGAGCAAACTAAGAATAAATTTCTTAATTGAATTGACTTGAAAATTCTATAAAACAGAAGCCCGGGACTAGGCGTAGATAAAAAACTGAAACCCGAAAACGGGGCCTTCAAACCGGGCCGAATCGGTTCGACATCCAACGGAACTGATTCGGCCAGGTTTGGTTTCGGTTTTGGTACCTAAAACCAAATATATATATATATATATATATATATATATATATATATATATATATATATAGTCGAACAGAACCGACCGAAATTGAAATCAAATCGGTTCGGTTCAGTTTGTTTCGGTTTTGGGGTTGAAAAGTTCGGTTATTCGAAACTAAAATGTTTCGGTTAAGATTTGATTTTGCAAAAACTGGCTCGAAAACCAAAATTTCGATTTCGGTTCTGTTTGGCTAAGCGAATCTATACCCCTACTCGGGACTATACATCCGGAGTCAGCCCTCCAAGCCAGGTGGACACCATGTGACACTCATTGAGAGGATCGAACCCACGGCAATTTCAAAAAAATCAATCAGGTATCATTCAAAACATTTGGGCATGATTCAATACATTGTCACCATTAACCTGCGGTCAATTGTGCCTAAATTCAATATACCAAATTCGTGACGCAACCCATCAAATAATGAGCAATAAAAGTTAAAAATAAAAAATTATTTTTCTTAAATTATATGTCAGCTAGCTGATCAACCAAAAACGGGTGTTGTTTTGGGTGATCGTGTCATGTGACCAGATCTAGTGTCCATGGGCATGCCCTCTAGGGCTACATCTGAATGAATATCCTCTGCACTCAATAACATAAGTCATACTTTAGAATGAGGGTCAGGACATTGTTCGGTCGAAATTCCATGATTGGTCAGTTTATTAAAAGTCTCTTGTTCTTTTCTGTTCCGTGATCTCGACTGGTCGAGACCCAATTCGATCAGTCAAGATTGACAGTTTCAGAATTGTTTTTCTTTACCAGTTCAACCTTTGAGATATTTTCGCTGAGACATCCGATTGAAGTGAAACAAGATTCGATCTTCTAATTTTTGGACCTTTCGGACACAATGGAAAAGTTGGTTACCTCTTTTAAGATTCTTACAGTCCTTGTATGGGCAGTTGTTTCTCTTTAGAGTTCGAAACAAATTCGATCGCTATACCGATCAATCATCAAGTTCTATAGACACGACCACCTCCAATGAAGAGTAATTAGACCCAATCATAGACCACTTCTTATATTTTATTTTTACTCAATATTTTACATTTTATACTCCATGTTGATTTCATTATGTTTACGCAATGCTTAGGGTATATGCTATAGTTTCATTTTTTGTTATATGCTTCATCCTCATTATACGACATTTATTACATAAGAAACTATAATAGGGCATATGCATGATATGATAAGAAATAAGATATGACATATGTCATAAGCCTTCGGCACGATGGAGTTTCTTTCACGATCACGTGGAACTTAAAATGTATATATCCATATACGGATGCAACACTTCTATGAGAATATGAGATATCACACGAAGTATATCCAGGTACTACGGAACCCATCCTTTGGAAACGTAATTTAGTGAAGTATATCGCACTATGACCCACTCCAATTAAGTTATGAGAAATATATAATAAATGAATATGTAAAGTTACGGATATGATAAGAAAGTGGAGACTTAAGCCCACGTCAATATAAAATTGGGGCGAGACCTAAGCCCAGGATCGAATAATAATATGATAAGACATGCTCTGAAGGCCAGCTTAACATGAATTAATTTTTACATGTGTCATACCTTATGAGCTACCGTAAGGGCCCAACGTCTACAGCTAAGACGGCTCTTAAGGATAATATGATAGCTTTGTCTTGAACTAAGAGAACACTGGAGGTTTCGACTTCTGAGAACCTATTTTACTGATGCGTGCAACTTTATTTGACTGGATGGTGGTTTATGTTACAATATGGAGGTTAGGTGATTATTTATACGTAGACCTTGCGTGGTAAGCTCGAGTAGCGGCCCCTGGCACAGGTCATTTTAATAAGATAAGTAAGATATGAAATACGTTGTGTGGGTGTATAGAGTAATAATAAGACTTCAGATATGTCACGTATGATAAATTAAAAAGACAGATAGGAAAAGAAATATCAATTAGATGCATCATATACATTTCCTGCTATAATCTAGATTCCAATTTTAAATAATATGTTATGAAATTATGGATATTTTTTTGTCATCATGTCAAAATGTTTGGTTTTGTCTTCAAAATATACCGCAACTCAAGCGATTGCACACACGAACACCTGAGTAAGTAATGGTGGATCGATTGTACAACCCACTGAATTTACATTACTGAGTAAACTCACCAAAAAAAAAAAAAAAAAATCTAATAACTGCAGGTGAGAACTCAGATCATCTTACCTATGATGGCGTGGAGGCAGTTGTACCGAAGACGGCTTATGAAGATGAAGATATTACCTACCACTTGGATGAGGACGTAGACCCAGCAGACTATTATGAACCTTGAGAATCCCTTTAGCTCCAATCTTTATCATTTTCTTTGAGAGACATGCTTTAATCTTTTTGATACTTCCTTTGAGTTTACGTATGGGATGATTTTATCTTATATGAAACTTCAGTATTTATATCATAGATGCGTGGTTAGGAATTTACCTTGTGAATTGTTATTTATGCTTTTTGCTTTTATTGATGAGCCATTAAATGTAATATTAAAATGTCTCGATCCAAATTCTAAGAAGATTTATGGATTGTATGTATGTCCGCTTATCGTCTTAACCAGCGTGCGGTGTCATAACAGAGAACTCTAGGCTCTCAAAATCGGGTAAGAATTCTAAGTCGTGACAGAGATGGTATCAAATCTCAGACTTTACTTTCTTAGGGACTAAGTCATACAAATTCACTAACAGACATCATTTTTTGGAATCAGGAATTAATGGATCCACGACATAGAGTAGCAAATAGCTCTTAAATGAGCGAGGCCTTATCACTGGAAGGTTCTCAAGAATCTGAGGTGATGCGCCTACTACATGTGATGACCACCACATTCAGTCAGCAGATCACCTAGCTGACGCAGTCTCATCGATAATAAAGGATTCAATTGTTGTACGAGATGGAGGTGTAAAGAGAACAACAAAGACAAGTCATCCAAGAGCTTGTCAATCAACGTCAACCTCTTTCTCGACAGGAGAACCCACCCCATGCACCTATAGTATTCAGCAGAGCTCGACCCCCTGCTTCTATGATTAGCTCGACCCAGTCGCTGTTGAATATTAGGAGAATCAAATTGAGAAGTTCTTAGGGATCTCTTTACCTACAGAAAATGAGAAGGTGAAGTGGACATCATTCTATCTGGACCAAGAAGCAGAGAATTGGTAGAGGGCGGCAAAGAGAGTCGTAGACTGAAACAATGAAGAGGAATGGACCTGACAGCAATTCAGGGAAGCATACTTCATAAAGCATTTATCTGCAGTCACCAAAGCTCAGAAGAATAGAGAGTTGATGGACTTACGGCAAGGGAGTATGACTGTGGCCAAGTACGACGCCAAGTTTGACCAGTTATCTAGATTTGTTGAAAATTTGATCGCAGATGAAGGCGATAAGCTCTTTACATTTCAAAACGGTCTGCGATCATTCTTTTGCGAGAAATTGGCCTCGATGAAGATAGAAATATATGGAGAACTCGTAGATCATACACAGATCCAAGAAAGGGATTAAGGTGAAATGCTTAATAGAAGGAATGTCAGGTTGGAAGTCCAAAAGGGCAAGGCTATTCAAAGGGGCTCATTTATTCCATAGATACCCCTACCAATTTTTGCCCAGAGGACATAGCTTTCTCCAGCCCTATCAGAAAAAGGCCATGCCTCACACCCCCGCAGACACAATTGGCCCTTATCTTCTCAGGAATAAACATTGTTCCACAGCCTCGTAAGCCACAGAGGGAGTTTGCACCCTACGAACCTTGCGTAAAATGTAACATGAGACACATGCCCGAAGTATGCATGCAAGGTATTAGTAAATGTTTTTGGTGAGGAAAAGAGGGACGTGGTTAGGGACTACCCCGAAAGAGCCCCAACATTAGGCTCATAGTATAATACTCAAGCAAAGCTTTTGAACCACGACCGCATTTTTGCAATGTCACAATAGGACACTATGGCTAGCAACGAGGTCATTCAAGGTACCATTACTAAATCAAATCCAATTATCTTTCTTTCAATAATTCGAGTGTGGTTTTCATAAACTTTCATTTCCCGAAATCCCTCGTATGAATTCAATAAACTCTAAACCTTATTGTCAAACTCGAAAACATCTTAGCACGCCTTATGCTAGCAAGTAACCTCTCTATTTATCAACATGAGTGCAACATTAAGCACTTAACCCTCGTTTTTATAGACTCAAGGTCTACACATTCATTCATCAGTCCAGAGTTTGTGTCAAAACTTCAAGCTAAACCCGTACCCTTAGGAAGGAAATTGACTATTTTGACACCGTCCGGGAGCACCATGATGGCTACCCTAGTTTGTCAAGACACGATCATAAACATTACAGATCATGATCTTTCGATAGACCTTATCATATTAGACTTTTAAGACTTCGACGTTATATTGGGCATGAACTGGCTCACCACGTACCATGCTACGATGGATTGCTTCTCAAAGGTTGTTACTTTCCAACTCCTTGGGAGTCGTCCCTTCAAATTTTGCGGGATTAAAAGAAGGAGAGTACCACTATTAGCAACCTTAGGTGAAGAACATGATAAGGCAATAGAACCCACGATGATCCCTGTGGTCAAAGACTTTATTGATGTATTCCCAAAAGATTTACTAGGAGTACCACCAGATTGAGAAATCAAGTTAAAGATCGAAGTAACTCTAAGAATGACACCAATTGCGAAGGCACCCTATTGCATGGCACCCGCAGAACTAAAAGAGTTAAAGATACAACTCAATGAACTATCTAGTAAGGGATTCATTGGTCATAGTGAGTCACCATGGAGAGCATCAGTGCTCTTCGTAAAGAAGAAAGATGGGTCAATGAGATTATGCATCGATTATCGCCAGTTGAACAGTATCACCATAAGAAATCGGTATCCTCTATCTTGTATCAACGATCTGTTCAACCAATTTCACGGGGTCAAATATTTCTCAAAAATCGATCTCAGATCGAGATATCATCAACTGAAGGTTCGAGAAGAGGATATTTCGAAGACGGCATTCGCCTGTAGACATGGACTATACGAGTTTCTAGTCATACCGTTTGAACTTACGAATGCCCCAACAGTCTTCATGGACTTAATGAATAGAGTCTTTAGGAACAATCTAGACAAGTTTATCATAGATATCCTCATCTACTCTTGCTCGGAGGAAGAGCATGAAGAACACCTCCGTTTTGCACTCCAAATACTTCGCGAGCATCAATTTTATACCAAAAGGTCCTGAACTTGAGAAGGATTATCATGCATTGCCCTACCACTCACCCACCTTACACGAAGAACATCAAATTCGTGCGGACCAAGGAATGTGACGAAAGTTTCCTGAAATTAAAAAAGAGGCTTACTACTGCACCAATCCTCACCCTACCTTATATTACGGGCACTTGTGAATTTGAAATATTCACAGATGCATCTCCCCAGGGACTTGGTTGTGTGCTATAACAAAGTAAGAAAGTTGTAGTTTATGGGTCGAGACAACTTAAACCTCACGAATAGAACTACCCAGTTGACGACTTAGAATTGGCCGCAATCATCTTCGCCCTCAAACTATGACGACATTATCTCTATGGCGAGACGTTTAAGATATACACGGATCACAAGTCTCAAGTATCTTCTCTCACAAAAGGACCTGAACTTGAGACAATGTAGAGGGATGGAATACATGAAAGATTACGTCTGCTCCATAAATTACCATCCTAGACAAGCAAATGTCGTCGCCGATGCACTCAGTAGGAAATCTTTAGTACTGTTAGTCAGATTAAAAACTTGGAAGCCCTTCGTTGAACTCACTGAGGAAGACGTTCACCTCTAAGAAGTCGAAGAGGATATATATCTGGCAAGAATGGTGATGAGTCCGTTCATTGTGGACAAAATTAGGGAATTACAGCGTACGGATCCGAAAATCTTGAAAATCATCAGAACCTTACACGAAGGAGCAAAACTCATTTTCAGCCTCAGGGCGGATAGAACGTTACTCTTTAGGCGAAGACTGTAACTACCAATGACCCCCAAGTGAAAAAAGAGATACTTGATGAAGGTCATAAATCAAGATACTCAGTACATCTAGGCAACACTAAGATGTATCAGAATTTAAAAAATTGATACTGGTGGCCGAACATGAAGCAAGAAATAGCCAAATACGTATCGAAGTGCTTAATGTGCCAATAAGTTATGGTAGAACATCAAAAATTGGTCGGACTTGTACAACCTTTACCCATTCCGGAATGGAAGTTTGAACACATAGCAATGGACTTCATCATAGACCTACCAAAGACGATAAAGAAGAATGATGCCATCTGGGTAATAGTTGACAGGTTGACCAAGTCAGCTCATTTCTTATCATTCAAGACCACCACAGATGGGAAGAAGCTGGTTGAAACATATCTAAAAGAAATTGTAAAACTTCATGGAGTACCAATTTGCATTGTCTCCGATCAAGACTCAAAATTTACCTCCAAACATTAGACAACCTTTCAAGAAGCTTTGGGCACTCGATTAGATTTTTGGACTGCCTTCAACCCCCAAACAGACTGTTAGACTGAAAGAGTAAATCAAGTAGTCGAAGATATATTACGAGCATGTATGTTTGACTTTCAAGGTAACTGGGTCGATCACCTCCACTGATCGAATTCTCTTACAATAATAGCTACCAGGCAAGTATCGGAATGTCTCTTTTTGAAGGTTTATACAATAGAAGTTGCAAAAAGCTATTGTGTTGGGATGAAGTTGGAGTTAGAAAGATGCTTGGACCCGAACTAGTCCAAACTAAGACTGAGAAAGTCAAACTAATGTGCGACCGACTTAGGATAGTCCAAGATCGATAAAGAAAGTACGCCAACCCTCACCGTTATAACTTAGAGTTCGAGGTATCACTTTTTAAATTACAAATTTGAATTTCATTATAATTTTGCTCGTGATTAGAACACTAAGATCTTTCTAATAGGTTGGCGAACTGGTATTCATTCGCGTCTCTCCGACTAAAGGAGTTATGCGCTTTGGAAAGCAAGGAAAACTAAGCCCCATATATGTAGGGCCTTTTGAAGTCACGAAGGGTATTGGCGAGGTTGCATATAAACTCACTCTACCGCCGCAATACTCGGGGATCCATGATGTATTCAACGTGTCAATATTGAGGAGATATATCTATAGTCCCTCACATATAGTAGAGATCGAACTCGTAGACATCAAGGAGGATCTCACCACCACTGCGAGGCCGATCAAGATTCTCAATCGGAAAGTTCAAGTCTTCAAGAACAAAATGATGACATTGGTGTTGATCCAATGGCGACATCACACACCAAAGGAGGCAACCTGGGAAAATGAAGAAGACATCAAAGAAACCATTGCGGGCTCTTAAAATAACTAATACATAATTTTCGGGGACGAAATTTTTTTAAGGAGGGGAGAATGTTATGACCCGAGTCAAGTTGACCCTGTTAAATGGTAATATATGTGTGAAGCACTAAGACTTGGTGCTTGTACGCACACCTTATCATAACTTGCACAAATAAAATTAGAATTTCTACAATAAGATCCGTTTTCCACAAAAATGGCTACCAAATTTCCAAGTGACCTACTGCCTTGAAACAACCATGGCAATTAAATTCCACCATTAATGGATTGATTTGCAATCAATTAGAGTCCTTAAAGGACTCTTACCTTTTTTTGGCAAAGTCAACTTCCCCAAAGGGACTCTTTCTCTAATTACTTTTTCTTTATAAATAGAGAATCTAGAGAAAAAAAAAGTTCTTTATTTGTCCCTCTCACAATTGTCTCTCTCTTCGTTCTCTCTTCTTGGCAGGAACGCCACCACCGTGCACCACCATGATATTGACGTTTGAGTCTTCTTTTCTGAACCCCAATCATCCCCATCAAGGTTCCTCATTGCTGCGATAGTTTCCGTCATAAGAGGAGATTGCTTGCAAAAGTACTCGAGCAAATCAACACCCCGAATCCGACCGCCATCAGTCAAATCATCACGGAAATCGATTCACGTTTCAATAAGTGGGTGCCTCTCAAGCCATCTTAAATTATTCAACCTATTTTCGAATAAAAGGAACCCTAATTTAGACCTAAAAGAAATTGGGAAGAAGATATCTAGAACTGCAGTCGTAAACTCGACCTGTGCTTGAAATTGGCAACTCGACTGGTCAAAAAATTTGAGATGCATTTTGTATAAGGGACATTACCCTCTGGTTGATTTCGACCGGTCAAAACCTGAATTTGACCAATTGAGGTTAATCTCCTTTGCAGTTCTTCAGAAAACTCGATCGGTCGAAAATCCAAATTCGATTGATCGAGTTTATATATATTGTTTGCCCCTGTTCAGACAACTCAACTGGTCAAAATCTATTTTCGATCAGTCGAGACCAAATTCTTTCAATTTTATCCAGTCAACTCGACAGATCAAAATATTAAATTTGACCAGTCGAGTTCTGCGGTCTTCAGAACTTCGTTTTCTTTCATGTCGACCGGTTGAACTGTATTTTCTACCATTCAAGATTTATATCTTGTAAAGGACTCTTGTACTATGTCTGATTTTGACCGGTCGAGATTCCAAATTCGACGAGTCGATTTATTAAAAGTTCCTTGTTCTTCTCTGTTCCCTGATCTCTACCGGTCGAGATTAACAGTTTCAAAACTATTTTTCTTTACTAGTTCAACCTTTGAGATCTTTTTACTGGGACATTCGATTTAAGCGAAGCATGGCACATGCCCATACAATGACATCCGATTTTAGACTTTCGGACACAATGGAAATCTCTATTACCTCTTTTAAGGCTTCTACGGTCCTTGTATGGGCATGTGTGTCTCTTTAGAGTTCAAAACAAGTCCGATCGCTATATCGATCAAACATAAAGTTCTATAGACACGACCACATCCAATGAAGAGTAGTTGGACCCAATCATAAAACACATATATTTGAATACTTCTTATGCTTTGTTTTTACTCAATGTTTTACTTTACATACTTTATGTTCATTTCATTATGTTTACACAATGCTTAGGGTGCGTGCTATAGTTTCATTTTTTGTTATATGCTTCATCCTCATCATATGACATTCACCATATAGAAAATTATGATAAGACATATGTATGATATATTAAGAAATAAGATATGACACATGACATAAGCCTTCGTCACGATGAGATTTCTTTCACTGTCACGTAAAATTTGGAATGTGGGCACCCATGTACGGATGCAACACCTTTATGAGAGTATGAGCTTTCACACGAAATACATCCAGGTTACTACGGAACCTATGCTTTAGAAAGCATGGCTTAGTGAAGTCTATCGCACCGTGGCCCACTCCAATTAAGTTATGAGAAAAAGATGAGAAATGAATATGTTAAGTTACGGATATGATAAGAAAGTGGGAACTTAAGCCCTCGCCAATATGCGTTTCTTTAGAGTTTGAAACAAGTCTGATCGCTATACCAATCAATCATCAAGTTAAATAGATAAGACCACCTCCAATGAAGAGTAATTGGACCCAATCATAGAACACATATATTTGAAGACTTCTTATGCTTTGTTTTTACTCAATGTTTTACGTTCCATGCTCCATGTTGATTTTATTATGTTACGCAATGTTTAGGGTGTATGCTATAGTTTCATTTTCTGCTATATGCTTCATACTCATCATATGACAGTCACCACGTAGAAAATTACAATAAGGCATATGCATGATATGTTAAGAAATAAGTTACGACCCATGACATAAACCTTCGCCATAGTGGGGTTTCTTTCACGGTCACGTAGAACTTAGAATATAGACATCTATGCACGAATGTAATATTTCTATGGGAGTATGGACTGTCACACGAAGTACATCCAGATTACTATGGAGCTCGTCCCTTGGAAAGCATAGTTTAGTGAAGCCTATTGTATCGTAGCCCACTGCAATTAAGTTACGAGAAAAAGATGAGAAATGAATATGTTAAGTCATGGATATGATAAGAAAGTTGGGACTTAAGCCCACGTCAATATGAAATCAGGGTAGGGGCTTAAGCCCAAAACTGAATAATGATATAATAAGATATGCTGCGAAGGCTAGCTGAATATGAATTAATTTTTACATGTGTCATACCTTACGAGATATAGTAAGGGTCCAACGTTTACAGCCAAGACCGGTCTTAAGGACAATATGATAGTTTTATCTCGAACTATAGGGACACTTGAGGTTTCGACTTCTATGAATCTATTTTACTGATGCACATATCCTCATCTGGCTGGATGGTGATTTATCTTATGTTATGGAGGTTAGGTGGTTATCTACACGTGGATCTCACATGGTGGGTTCGAGCAGTGGCCCTGACACATGTCATTTTAATAAGATAAATAAGATACGAAATACATTGTGAAGGTATATGGAGTAATAATAAGACTTCAGATATGTCACGTTTGATAAGTTAAGAAGACAAATAGAAAAGAAAATGTATTATATACATTTCCAACTATAAATTAGTTTTCAGTTTTAGATAATATGTTATGAAATTATGGATATTTTTATCATCATGTAAAAATACTTAGTTTTATCTTTAAAATGTATTATAACTCATGCGATTATACACACGATCACCTGGGTAAGTTATAATGGATCGATTGTGTAACCCACTAAATTTACATAACTAAGTATACTCATCCCCCTAAAAAAAAACCAAACAGCCGATAGTGGCCGGTTGCTTGTTTTAGGTTTTAAGGTTTTTCTCTTATTTTCTAGTTTCTACGTTTTAACTTTTATGTTTAGGTTTTGAAAGAGAAAATTTTAATTGCAACCTATTTTTGTATGCTCCAAAGTAATACTCTATTATTGGTTTCTTATCGGTTCGATTTTGGATTTTTTTACGTCAAAATCGAAACTGAATCGATAACCCAATAAACCACTTTTCCAAAATCGAAACCGAACTAATATGCCCTAAAATCAAAATCAAATTGAAAATTCGATCGATTTCGATCGGGCGGGTCGGTTGGGTCGGTTCGGTCGATTTTTTGCATAGCCCTAGATTCAATTATGCAAATGAAGGTTTCCTTAAAAAGTTTGTCGATAGGAAGATCTCAAACATTCCATCAAATTACCTTAAGTTGACATTTGATCATATGTTAGTTTATTCTTTTATTTTAATTTTGATTGAAAGGTGAGAGTTAAGCATCATATTTCTGTATTGGATATTTGATTAGATTGGACTCGATCCCTAGCCTAACTTGACCTGACCAGACATGGTAACCCCCCTCCCCCCCCTCGCCCCCTATTTTCCATAATTTTTAATAAAAAGTTGGGTCAGTGGTGATCAAATTTATGTGGGCAACCCAGTCAAAAATCTTGGTCAGACAAGTCACATATTAAGTCAACCTGACCCGTGACAACCCTACTATTATCATGGGCTTGAAGTTTGCATAGTGTGAATGTCATGCATCTATGGGGGGGTTGGTAATCACCACCAAATTTATGGTAGAGAAGAGGTGCATCATCATCTTTTGAGCCATACTCTGTTCACACTACAAAAAATGTATTTATTGGAGACGGCTTTTGGCCGTCTCCAAAGGTGTCTAAGCCGTCTCCAATAGTATTGGAGATGGCTTCCACATAGTCTCAAATAGTCCCGTCTCCATTGTCTTTGAAGACCAAATGGGGGCCGTCTCTAATAGTCAAGGTTATTGAAGATGGCCATAAATCGTCTCCAAAGATATGTTGGAGTCACCTTAAAGTCGTCTCTAATAAGTCATCTCTTATTATTGGAGACAGCTTTTGACTGCCTTCAATAAGTTATCTAATATTATCTCCAATAAGTGATCTCCAATAAGTTATCTGATGTTATTGGAGACAACTTAAAGCCATCTCCAATAAGTGATTTGATATTATTGGAGATGGCTTAAAGTCCTTTCTTTTGTAATGTCATGGACAACCCAAAAGGACCAAGTTTTAATCAGGCACAAAAAATTGCCCCAAGCCATGCAGATTGAGCTTAAAATATGCAGTTCAGGCCCAACCTAAAGGGTTCGGATGAGCACATGCTAGGTTCCATTATAAACTGTTAAAAAAGGGTTCAATCTTAACATCTGATTCAAAGTAGTCAATAGTTTTTGAAAAAAGAAAAGGTTGAAATAATATCCTTACTACTATATGCAAGCATGAATGGTTTCTATAAATTTTAGTGTTTACACACTTTAGGAACAAAATACCCCTCTATACCATATTTACCTATCCCTAAAATACCCTCTCAATGTACACTCAATATACCTGTGGGATTTCTAATTAGACTTAAACTCTAATTTAAGACTCCCATCAAAATCGTCACCTTAAATCCATCTTACCTTTACATATATATTTTCCTATTTTCTCTCAATAATATTACGAAAGACTCCCTTCAAAATTGTCACCTTAAAAATCCATCTTACCTTTATATATATATATATATATATATTATATTTTTTCCTATTTTCTCTCTATAATAGTTCGAATTACCAATAGGATCCTAACTCCATCATCTTTTAAGATGGCTTTTGTCAGATCCAAGTGGTTAGACTCTCAATGTGGTTTAACCAAATTTTGAGACCATTGGATGCACAGGTTCCAAAAGTGAATGCAAATCAATAAAAATAAAAGTCAAGATTCCTTTGCATCCAATGACCTCAAATATGTTTGAATCGCATTTAGAGTTCAACCAGTTAGACCTGATCAAACCATAGCAACTCGGCATGCCAGTTAAGACCCCACCTTCAACATACCTTTAAATACCCCAACTAGGAGAGCGCCTAGGTAAGAAGACCCCACCTTCAAATGTACCTTTAATGCCCCAACTGAATCTTTGAGAGCGCCCATGTTAAAACCCATTGACTACTTTGAATTGGATGATAAAAGCATTTTTTGTTCCAATCTTTCACACACTTGATCTTGAGATTATGGGCGTAACATCAGACGATCAGATACTGATTTGACGTGCACATATTCCAACGTGACCTTAAAATCAAATTTAAATGAGATGAATGGCACATGATTTTACCTTTAAATATGCCCACCGAAGCTATGAGGGAGCCCATGTTAAAACTAATTGACAGTTTTGAACCAAATGGAGAATGCTTTTCGTTCCAACCTTTCACACATGTTATCTCGAGATAATGCGTATCATCAAATGGTCAAGAATTGATTTGACGTGACACATATTGCAAAAAAGTGACATTAAAATAAAATTTGGTGTCAATAGTGACAACCATATGAAAATTACCATCAGACGACCATGCATTAATTTCATGTGACACAGATCCCAAAAAGTGACTTTAAAGTCAACCATTGAATAAGACGATGAGCTTTTTAAAAAAACTCCACAATCTATCCTTATTTATTTAGATAAACATTAATTACTTAGTCTAATAGAATAAAGAGATTCTCACATAGCCAACTATTGAATCAGATGATAGACTTTGATTGTATTCAATCTTATGGTAGAGATCATGTTTTGTACAAATGCTTGACTCCCTAGATCTTTACGTTGTCACCATCAAATCAGATGACTTAGATTTGTTTTCAGATGGCACAGGTCCGAGTAGCACTATTCGTACCTACAAGTTTACAAAAGTGCTTATTGATCAGTCACATAATATATCAATTTATTACCCTTAATTTAGTGATGTTAGGACTTAGTTTGCTACTAATAAGTTAATGATGTGCAGACATTAAGAAAAATCAGTAAAAGAAAGTCAAAGTGTTAATATTCGTCAAAATAAACTCAAAAGAGCAGTAAAAAGACGATAGAACGAAAAAGACGATTCACTATATGCTGAAAGACAAGAAATCGTGTTTTACAATTGAGCGTTGAAGCCAAAGAGAGAGAAATGAGAAATCGTAATTTACAATTCTCCAGAAGATGCTCAAGAGTAAGGGCAATACAATGAAGAAAACAATCAATCGTAATTCAGAGAATCGTCAACTGAGAGAAAGCTGTGTGAAAAATAAAAAAATTGTGATTTATGATTGTCTAAAGAAAACTATAATAGAAGAAAGAAAATCGTGATTTACGATTTTACAGAAAGAGCTTCTCACTGCTGCTGATGATCATGTGAAGATTTACACCGCCATGTACTAAATTAGAAGAACTCTTGAATTAGAAGTTTGACATATCACGGATTTGAGAAATTGATGAAGATAGACTCTAAAAGATCTCTACTACTGAATAATTCAGAAGCACATCAATAGAAGGAAAGCAAAGAAAGATAAAATTAGAATTAGAGTTATATTAGAATAGTTTTGTTTTAGTTATTTCTTTTATTAGAATTAGAAGTTTTGTAAACTGATTCCTTATGATCCATAAATAAGAGACCCCGGTATAAGAATAAGCATCGAAAAAATTCTCAGCATCAATTAACGACTGAGGTTAGATTTTCTTTTGATCAAATTTAGAATAAATTTTTATTGCTTTATAGATTAGATATCCAACATTTCTCAAGAGCAATTGACGACTGCAATTGGGAACTGAAGATTAGAGTAGATATTTGTAGTTTCTCAGAATCAATTGACGACAGCAATTTAGGGGTGAAAGATATAATTTTATTATTTTCTAGTTTAGATTTATTTTATTATAATTTCCTGCTTTGTAAATATCTTGGAATTTTAATTTGAATTGACGACTCAGGTTGAAGTTTCCAGATTAGTATAATGGTTTTTACTTTTCCATCTTCAGTTTTCTAGAATTTGATTAACGCCCAAATTTTAGGAGATTGTTGTTTAGATTAAATATGTATTAATAGAATTTTAGTATTGATTGACCACTAATGCTAGAAAACTTGATATATAGTGTAACGGTACTATTTAAATTCATAAATATCCGATAGCTTAAGATTGCGATTGACGACCATAATCTGAAGGAGGATTAGGATTTATTTTCTGCAATTTAGATTAAGAACCAATTCTTTATTCATATTTCTCCAGTAGTTTAGGAACTTAAAAGATAAATATAAGTTTTCAAAAAAATTAAGTTAAATATAGAAAAATTTTGTCTTTGTGGGAATGATCTTATACTAGCTCTACAATTTCTATTGTGCGCTTGCAATAGGTTAAGAATTAATTAGATACACATATAAGTAGCCATCCACTTACATCCAATACCTTGTGAAAACCATTGACTGGTTGGGATCAAATAATGGAGATCGTTTCACACCCTAATCTTCTACATAAAGGATGTTGAGACCATGATCTAACTAGCCGACGGCCAGTTCTTGATTTCTTATGACACATATCCTTAAAAAATTGCCTTCAAATCATGTTTGAACGTGATGTGTGCCATATGATTTTAAGGCCATTCTTTACGGATTTGTGCCACGTGGAATCAAAACTTGACCGTCTGATGGAATGCTCATGGTCTAAAGGTCCGCTTTCTAAAATATTATGGGATAAACGATATTCATCATATGATTCCAAGAAGTCAATGGGTTTCAAGAGGTTTCTGATATAGGCGCTTTAAGTAAACATACAGAGGTAGCTGCATAGGTCCCATAAATATCAAATTTTCTTTTAAATTAGGTGCACTAGCATAATTTTTCGGTGCAAGTAATCACTCCCCGTATTTTTTATAGGTACCTCTGTCCGCGTCTATGTCTAAAGACAATTCAAACCCATTGACTGTTTAGAGTCAGAAGATGAAGATCGTTTTTCACCCCAATCTTCCACTAATGGATCTTGAGACCATGGGCGTACCATCAAACAATCATTTTTTTATTTCATGTGGCATGAATCGCAAAAATGTTGGC
The DNA here is from genome assembly GCA_021018995.1 of Chloranthus sessilifolius. Lineage (NCBI taxonomy): Eukaryota > Viridiplantae > Streptophyta > Magnoliopsida > Chloranthales > Chloranthaceae > Chloranthus > Chloranthus sessilifolius. The sequence goes on from CM037595.1 coordinate 26,333,908, forward strand.
TGAAGTCCCATGGCACACGTCACGCTCAAACGTGATTGTAAAGCCTCCTTTTGGGATTTGCGCCATGCATAATAAAAAAATTAGACATCTGAGGGTAAGATCGTGGTCTCAAGATCTATTCTCCGAAAGATTGGGGAGAAAAATGATCACCATCGCTTAATTCCAAGCAATCATGGATTTGAATGGGGTGCAATCACCATTTTATTATTTTAAGTTACTTTTTCTTTTTTCTTATCCTACCTAATAAATTCTCGATTTTTACACCCAAAACCCGAAATGGGTCGAGAATAGGTTCAGTATCGGTTTTCGGGTCTGTATAGACTAGTTCGATTCACCGATTTTCAGTTCGGATTTCAGGTCAAAACTTGCACCCCTATGTATGGATGGACATTACTATTTATCTTTTTAATAATAATTAATAAATAAGTAGGGTATGAAAATTTGAAGCCTATTGATTCAATTACATTAGTTATTATAAAATTAAAGTAGAAATTAACAATTAAGAATTTTTATTAAACATATATAATTAATATATCATCGAATTAATCGAATGTGATTGGATAGAAACATTTATCTATAGTAAAAAAATAAACATTTAAACATAGTAAATAGATGTATATTATTGTGCATAAATAAAAATATAGTATTTACTGTAAATAGAAAAATAAAGAAAAAAAATAAGAAACTGTTGAAACCAAATAATTTCGACAATTTAATTGGATATTAGATTGGATTTGTTACTTCACCAACCCAATTTTTTTATTAATTTTGTTGTCTTCATTAGTCAAAACTAATATTTTGACATGTGTACCATTGAGTAAGACGAATTTTACTTAAAGTTTAGATATTATAAAAGAATAAGCTCTACAAATTACTCGAATCAATATAATGTTTAACATGAATTGTTATTAGGTTTTTAGTGATTGACTGATAATATACGATCAATCAATTTTAACTCATAATTAAAATCATCTTTGATCAAAATATTTTATTTTACAGTGTCCACGTGCAATGCACGTGCACTTTTACTAGTTTAAAAAAAAGTAAAAGGATGAGTTTGACAGAAATTGTGAGAATCACTAGCTGATGTAGGTACCTTAGAAATCAGTTGAACATGATAGTTGTCTTCTTTCTCCCATCATAAAAAACTGTCGACTTCCTTGAATCAGACGATGGAGAATTTTTTTTGTTCCATTCTTCCACATTATAGATCTTGAGACCATAACGCCCCTATCAGACAATCACATGTTGATTCCATGTGGCACACATCCCCCAAGCTGATCGTGATCATGGGTGTACCATGAGAAAAGGGTCCTCAAGTCACTTTTGGGAATGTGTGCCACTTTCAATCACGATCTGACTGTCTGATAGGTGCTATGTGATCTCAAGATCTATTGTGTGGAATATTGGGCTATAAACGATCTCCATCGTTTGATCAAAGGCAGTCAACCATTTTTAATGGTGGGAAGCGAGTCCTTCACATGTTTAATGGGTGCAAATCAAGGAGTTAAATCGGGTACCGGTATCGGGAAACAAAAATTAAACACTTGAATTGATTCCATTTTGGTCCATACGTATGGTTAGATGGGCAGCTATTATTCACTACGGTGATTGCACCCCATTCAAATTCATGATTTTTGGAATCAGGCGATGGAGATTGTTTTTTATCCCAATCTTTCGTACAATAGATCCTGAGATCACGAACTTACCCTCAGATGGCTAGTTTCTTATTCTGCATGACACAGATCCCAAAATGAAGTCCCACAATCACGTTTGAGCGTGATGTGTGCCACGAGACTTCATTCAAATCGCAAAAATGATCTTCATCTTCTGACTCCAAGCAATTAATGGGTTTGAATTGGCTTTAGACATAGGCGTGGACAGGGATACTTATAAAAAATACGGGGAGTAATTACTTGCACAAGAAAATTATGCTATTGCACATAATTTAAAAGAAAATTTTATATTTATGGGACCTATGCAGGTACCTCTGCATGTTTACTTGAAGCATCTATATCCAAAATCCCTTGAAACCCATTGACTTATTAGAATCAAATGATGTTGATTGTTTGTCCCCCCAATCTTCTAGAAAGCGGATCTTGAGACCATGAGCATTCCATCAAACGATCAAGTTTTGATTCCACGTGGCACTAATTCGTCAAAAGTGCCTTTAAAATCACATGACACACATCACGTTCAAACATGAGTTAAACGAATTTTTTTTGAGATATGTGTCATATGAAATCAAGAACTGACCGCTGGATGGTTAGATTATGGTCGCAAAATCCTTTGTCTGGAAGATTAGGGTGTGAAACGATCTGTATTGTTTGCTCCCAAGCAGTCAATGACTTTCACATGATTTTGGATGTAGCGCTTTCAGTAAACCTATAGGGGTGAACAATGGTGCCCAGACCTATGCCATATGAAAACAAATATAAGTCATCTGATTTGATGGCGACAATGTAAAGATCTATGGGGGTCAAACATTTGCATAAAACACAATCTCTACCATTAGATTGAATACAGTCAAAGATATCATCTGATTCACTAGTTGAATGTGTGAATTATACGACAGAGATCATATTTTGCGCCCATCTTTCGAAAAAAATAAATTAATTAAATCACGGTATCATGGCTTTCAAGCCATTTTGGATAGATTTTACTTTGGGAGCCTGTGCTTTCACAAGGCACAGGTGCCAAAAAAGACTTCATATTATTACTTGCATATAGTTAACAAAAAAGACTTCATATTTTGGGGGCCTGTGCCTTGTGAAAACACAATCTAAGTTGTCTGATTGAAAGTCATGATCTAATGATCATTGATGCAAAATATTAGCACAAAACAAGATCTCTATCATGTGCCAATCACCAGTTAAATCAGATAATGGACTTTAATTGTATTGAATCATATGGATGCCCCATAGGGTATCTAAATCGTGAAATACTCGTTAGCCGGTGGGATGCCCTCGGGATTAGTCCAAGCGTGAGCTTGAGATTATCCTAAGTTATAAGTAAAAAAAAGAGAAAAATAATATTTCTTCTCAATCTTTTGCACCTACGACCGTGTTTTCATATGGCACAGGTCCCTAAAAGTATGAGGTTTTTCTTGTAAACTACATGCAAGGGCTAACTTCTTGCCTTCATGTAATGACTCTCTCATTGGGATCCATTATATGGAAGGCAATGTTTGGGCTGCCTATTATAAGAGCAAGAGTAGCTCTTTGCCTGCTCTATTAGAGTAGATAAAATTAGCTATGACAAAGTTTGGGTTGCCTATTATAGGAGAATGAGTAGCTCTTTGCCTGCTTTGTTAGAGTAGTTCTCTGTTAGAGTAGATAAAATTAGCTATGACAAAGATTTATCACTCAAAACAACTCCCCGCCAGAGCAAATAGGGTAATTACCTGTGTCACCAAACGTAAAAACAATTTTTACTGGAGCCAAAAAGCGAGAGAGCTGCTTTCTAGCCCAAAAGAGCTATCCCAAACGCAATTCTCGCCATAAAAAGTGGAGCAACAACTTGCACGAGATTTTTGCCACTCCATAGTTTAAGAAGAGGACTTCGTAGTTTTAGAACGTATGTCACGTGGAACATCTTCGAAGTCGTCTGATTTATGGACCATGATTTAACGATCATTGATGCCAAATATTGGCATGAAAGGTGATTTTTGTCACTTGATTCAATATAGTAAGAGCCCATCATTTGATCACTAATTGACTTCAATGATTTGATTATAAGACCATATATCTTCCCAATCTTTGGCAAGAAAGATCTTTACAGCATGGCATTCAGACGGCTGAGATGGTGCTTCATGTGGCATAGGGATAAAAAATATCAGATTTCATGTGCAAAAGGAATACATGTTGATTGTTGAGGTTCGAGATTATCTTTAATTTTGAATAATTAAGGGTATATAGGATATTTTAGGGGTAAATATGGTATAGAGGGGTATTTTGTACTTAAAGTGTGAAAACATAAAATTAACAGAAATTAGGGGGGACGTACGTGCGCTTTTAATAGTAGCAAGATTATTTCATATACAGATAAGTCTAAATGGACCTTTGAAATTTTAAATTTTAAAGGAAAAAAGAGTTTTCTTTATTAAAACTTATATATATATATATATATATATATATATATATATATATATATATATATATATATATATATATATATATATATATATATATATATATATATATATATTTAGAAAACTAAAATTGCGTGTAGGCATCTAACCCTTGGCTACGTCCCTGCTACTAACTGCTATATAATACAAATGATATCGTGTATTTAATTGAGAAAAAGGATGATTCAACAATTTCAATTAAAAATGCTTTATAAAACTTTGAATGAATGTCTTATTGGGAGCCCCAAAAATTGTGATGTATACTACGCTAAAATTTTCCAAAAGTAGTCCTTATTTTCTAAAAAACATTTATAACAGTGGGAGAAATGTCTTAAGATGAGTTCAAACAATAAGAATAGATTAAATAATATCGTAAACGTGACGTGCCACTCATGTTGAACAGAACAATTAAAGTCAATTAATTTCAATCAAAACAATTTAATATTAGGCTGGATCATACCTTGTGCGATGAGAATTGTCGATGAGAGAATTCCAATATTTCGATCGACACCCCGCGCTTCTGACTCGAAGAGGACAATATTACCTCACTTCTATCTCCCTCTATTTGATGGGCACGATTACATTGAGTGGAGCTGAAGAGGGGACGTAATCCTCTATATAGCATGCCCTTGAATCCTAACCGATCAAGGATTCAAGGGAGAGGTGTATCACTAGAAAATAGGGATTAGCTTGCCACAAACCAATAATGCCGAAGCCAACTCCTAAAGTTGTATGGAGTGGAATCACGTTACCAATGAAGTCCCAACGTCTTTAGCCAATCAAGTTTTAAGTAAAATAGGAAAAGGGTAAAGTTATTGTGTGGGTCACAAATACCCAACAGTCTCCCACTTGAACCACACATTAACTTTAATAATATATATATATATATATATTTTTTTTTAATAAAACAAAATAAAAAATAAAAAAAATATCATGATTGACTTAGTTTGAAAACGGATGGTCATCCTTTAAAGTTTTGTAAAAACATTGACTTTCAAGACTTCGATGTAACACATATTCTCCCAAGTTCAGTAACAATCTTAATATCGGATCATGAATGCTGATAATATATCATTTCTTCAAATTTCATTATGACAGTTTCATGGTCAAGACACAAATATCATTAATAAATTGTAAAACTCGTTGTGGTTTTAGTGATACTAGGAATATACACTTTAATATAACTTCTTGTGTATATCTCATCATTCGTCCCGCTTCATACCCTAAGATATATTGTCCTGATATATTACGGTATGCGCCATGTGAAAACTATCACCCACCTATTAGGACAAAAGCTACACAAATCGTGGTGCCTAATCACGATAGCTCAAACAACCTTATTTGAGCGCTTATGCTCCTAGACAATAACATTGCATATGCATAAATAATAATAATAATAATAATAATAATGGTACCAAAATAAATGCATCAATTAAATAAAGCACAATGTTTGCAATAAAGGTGTTATAAAAGAGAATAATGCATTATGGAATCAGAAACTCTCACTCAAATAGTGTACTCGAGTGTCTTTAACACTCCCATCCGGATCACATGTGCCTTAAAAACTTTTGGAGCTAATCCTTTGGTAAGAGGATCTACAATCATTTCTTCAGTTGAAAAATGAGGACTTTTAATAATCCCTTTCTCCACTTTCTCGCGAACCATAAGGTATTTAATTTCAATGTATCGATTATTCTTGGTAATCCTCCCACTCTTGATGAAATCTGTAGAAGCCTTGTTATCATAATAAATTACAATAGGTCTTTCAATAGAATTCACAATCTTTAGTTCTCAAATGAAGCTTTTCAACCACATAGCATAGCTAGTAGCCTCATGGCATCCGAGAAACTCTGCAAACATAGTGAAATCGGTAGTTATGCTTTGTTTGGAGCTCCTCCAAGATATAACTCCATTAGCAAGCTTGAAGATGAAACCCGAAGTAGACTTCCGAGTTTCCAAGTACCCAACATGGTCAGAATCTATGTATCTGACAACCGCAAGCTCGCTAGGCCTTCTGTAAACTAGCATAAAATCCTTAGTTTTTTACAAGTATCGTAAGACTTTTTCATTGCTTAAAATAAGTAATACCAGGATTTCGTTGAAATATTCCGAGTATTCCAACAATAAATGCGATATCGGGTTGTAAACATACCATTGCAACCATTAAGCTTCCAACAGCAGAAGCATATTCAGTGGCATTTACTTGCGCTTTTTCAATTTCATTTATTAGACATTGACTTTCACTGAAAGTATCACCTTTAACAATAAGAGAATCACCGGGTGCACAATTTTCATATGAAATCTTTTGAAAACTTTATCAATATAAGCTCTCTGCGATAAGCCTAAAAGTCTAGCACCTCGATCTCTATGGATCTTAATTCCAAGAATATATTGAGCATTTCCCATATCTTTCATATCAAAACTCTTTGAGAGAAAAAGATTCGTTTCGTGTAGGAGATGAATATCGCTGCTAGCAAAAAGTATATCATCGACGTAAAGAACGAGAATGATGAAACTAGCTTTAACCCTTTTGATGTAAAAGCATTGATCCATAATATTTTCTTTGAAGCCAAATTGTGTCACAATTTAATCAAATTTTAAATACCATTGTCGTGAAGCCTGCTTTAATTCATAAATAGATCTCTTCAGTATGCAAACAAGATTCTCTTGTCCATGTGCAACAAAACCCTCTGGCTGAGACATATAAATTTCCTCTTCCAGATCACCATTTAAGAATGTCGTTTTAATGTCTATTTGGTGCAACTCGAGATCGTAGTGGGCAATGATCGCAAGGATGATCCCTAGTGAATCTTTGGATGATACCGGAGAGAAAGTTTCATAAAAATCAATGCTAGGTCTCTGTGTGAACCCCTTGGCAATAAGTCTTGCCTTATACTTCTCAATATTCCTTCTGAGTCTCTTTTAGTTTTGAAAATCCATCTGTATTTAATTTCTTTATGACTTTCAGGAAGAGCAGAGAGTTTCCAAACATGATTCTTCTCCATAGATTGCAACTCCTCACTCATGGCTTCCTGCCAGTATTGAGATTTGCTGCTCTCCATAGCTTTGCGGAAGGTAGGAGGGTTATCAAAATTTAGATCAATATCGTCATCCTCTTACAAATAAACTTCATAATCAGATGGTATGTGTGACAGTCCAAATTTTTTAATCGTAAAACCCCTGACCGTCGGATCGACACTAAGGCCGATCCCCGAAAGGAACACTTGACACATCCACATGAAAAGTGAAAACAAAGTGAAAACCATAAGTAAACAAATATAAACATCAGATGTAAAAAGTAAATCTCCAATTCTATATCTCAAAAACTCAAAAATAACGGTTCTAATCCCATGAAAAAACTCATAGGTAGGAGAACCAAGAAGAACTATCGGTGATGGCCGACCATCACCGAAACATGGTTTGCATAAGAATAGTACACTTAACTCAATATATTCATATTCCTTACATCACCAAAATATATCCAAAAACCCATACTTTAACCCATCCATCAAAGTCGAACCTACCTGTGCTTTGCACAAACAAAACAATCCTCAGGATGAGGCTCTGAGTCCTCCTCCAAAGGCACGTAATCTGGGTCCTCTCTATCCTGGTCCTTAGCACCAGTATCTTCGTTTGTACCTATGACGTATAGTCAAGGAATGAGCTACATCTAAGCTCATTAGGGAAAAACCAATAACATGCGTATCTCAACAAAAGCATATATCTCATGACATGATCAGAAACATGATTTTTCTAATAAAGATGCACAATTTAAAAGATAACTGAATGAAACAAAGCATATTTTCTAAACTTGGAAAGCTTCTCACATGATCTTCTACTGATTCACATAACACAAGAAGGAAACTTAAAGAGCTTCACTTAAATAATCCCTCGAGCCTATATAGCATCGATCCCCTGATGGAATACCCACCATTGTCGTTCACATGAACCATTCACACATGGTGCGCAAGGTCTCGAAAATGGTAGATGCTTGTGCCGAACACAATTTACCGTTAGCTGATAGGATTCATAAATTCACAAGGGTTGTACGGATATCCAGTCGTACCAATCGCGGATATCCCGTCACGCCGATCATGGATATACCGCCGTGTTGGCCGGGTATTCACATATGAACCACAAATCATCATGCATAACATATAGTTTATCACCGTGTGATGTGGTAATTATAACTACTTAAATCATATAAACTAACGCACTTATTTAACATTCCGAATGAATCTTAAAAGATTCCACATGCATATCACATTAACAAAATGAATCTTGAAAGACTCTCACATAGATGACACACTTTACTTATCATGATTTTTCGAAATACACACACATGCTTACACATTCATAAACTCATCGTATTCAAAGCAAACATCTCATATCATAAAGTACATGTTAAACATATCAAATGCACATGGTATAGAGCTTTCCCTACCTCAAACGATGTCACACGTAATCCAATCCAATCACGGTTCTCACATATCCACACGCATCATCAACACTTCAATCCTATAGTCAAAATATCCAAACATCCCTTAAGAATGCTTAAAGGAACCTAAGACACACATTACTAAAGAATTCAGAATGAAAGAAGGAACTTAAGAACTTTGTTCCTGGCGCGAGCGAGCTCTGAAACTCGGGCGCGCGAGCACAAAATTGGTCATTTCTCACTCGACCGACCTGAATCTCAGTGCATTGATGATGGTCACGCGAGGCCTTATTAGAGCGAGCCTTATTTCACTTAAGTCCTCATGCGAGCGAGACTCAGAGTCCTCACGGATTTACTTAAGTCTTCACGAGGCTCCCCAAGCCTTCTTTCTGATACTCGCACGAGCGAGCTTGAAGCTCGTGCGCGCGAGAACCAGATATATCCAGATCTGAGTTCTCTCTTCAACTCGATCTTCACTAACTCTCAACCATATTCCACATATATCATAATGAACAAGAAATGACCCATTATAAATGTAATGAGCATTGATTTCATACCTTAAACATGATGATACCTCCGTAGATCGGATTGTCCTCTCTTGAAGAAACAAAAAGGGATTTAAAAAACCCAATCCACTCACATCGAGAACTCCGATCACCATGCAACCAACAAAATCATATGGCTCAACTCCCCACACACCCTTGTATATTTTTACAATAATCTATTGGATCGAATCTCAAGGATTCAAGCAATCCCTCCTCTCTTTCTCTTCAAACCATCCTCTCCTCTCTTTCTATCTAACTCTCAACAACTCAAGCTAGAAAAAGGAACTCACGTGTGAGACTCCCCCTTTATCCTAGCACTTGAGTTTGCTAACATGTCAAATACTAACATCTAAGATAGATGTTACCTTATCCACTAACTATGGTGTTAGACACATACACACTAAGGTCTAAAAATTGTGCATGAGTTTCCTTGTGAACCACATACACCAAGTCCTATACACACGTGACTTAAATGGTTTATGAAAATTGGGGTTATTACATTTACACCACCTTATAAAATTTTCGTCCTCGAAAATTGCTGTAAGTAACAATAACAAACTGATATTCATTTCAGGAACATACACACCATTGCTAATAGACTACCCTGCAAAAACACATTTCATATCCCACATTCATATGGCCCTTGTATACTTATAACCAAAATATATGTGTTCATCACACGCCATATATCGTAATCATCCTGCATAAAAGTAACTATTTTATATTGACCCTCCACCATTAGTCATTGAACATACAGAAAATCAGTGTATACATACAATCATGCAAACGACAACAATGGCATTTAAGCAAGGCACACACATTTTGCGTGGATGCAGTCAATCAATACCATACCCATTCAATATAACCATCCATCTACTAAACCATTAAGACTAGTCATCATGAACTAAATTACTCGTCAGTCATAGCAATAATTACATCAAAAAGGGAAGATGTGACAGCCATATCACCATAGTTTAACATTTAGCCCTCAAAATTACATACAATTTCCATTTTGCTTTCAAAATTTATAAAATTCCCAAAAATATATCCACAACATCCAACTCTGATCATCCTCCTCCTCATCGTACTCCTCGTCCTCATCGTTCTCCTCAGAACCAGACTCATCATCCTCCTCGTCATCATCGTCCTCATCAGCCTCCTCAGCATCGTCTCCCGCTACATCGGTACCCGCCGCATTGGAACTTGAAGAACCAAAGATGGAGTCCTGCATGGTAGCAAGACGCTCCCGATATGTTTGCGGGTATGCATGACGCATCAAATCTATGGTGACGGCCTCTTGAAATCGCTGATGTAGGCAGATGTTGGTCTGACGTAGGCTAATGTCGCGGGTCTGTAGTAGTACCTCACGAATCATGCCCTCCATCATATTAGGCATCGGCTGGGATGGAGGTGGTACAATAGACTGGGTACCCGAGGGTGGGACTGACCCTGGATGAGGTGTAGGCTACTGGGCTGGCTGAGTGGCCCGCTTCTTCTTAACACTGTCTCGTAAGCTTCTTAGGCTTTGGTTTAAATCCATGAGTCGGTAATGTTCCAGATTATCGGTGAGTGAGGGTTCGTGGGCTTGAATTTCAAAACCATTGCTTCCATCTTGGAGCTCAAACAGTTTGATATTAAACGGGCATACGGTAATTTGTTAACGGGTTTGGGGATGACACCTGGTTTGTTTTTCCCAAGGGCTTGCAAAAAGGCTTTCCTAACGAGGATAAGGGCACTAAACCACCTATCATGAAAGGTCGAACAGATGGCATTCAGAAACGAGATCCGTCTCTCCTGACCATGTCCTAATTAAAATAAATTCTTCCTAAAAATGATGTCTAGGAGCCACATGTGTTCCGGTAATTGGACCCGGGTTATAGACTTACCTGTGGTTGTCACACCACGAGTTAGCTCAGTCGCTATCTCTAGGAAGTCAAAATCTCGGGTGAACGGGGGTTTGAAAATCTCGTCTTCAATGTAGGTAAGAGGGCATCCCATTGCATGGGCAATGTCCTTGGCTTCAAAGGAAAATTCCTTTCCGTCAATTTCACAATTTAATTTGATTTCGGTGGGGTTGATCTTAAGGGTTTGGTAAAAGTGCTTCACCAAACGAGGGTAATATTATGCTCTAATTGGCGCCAAAAGGGGTTTTAACTCATTGACGATAAAATAGTCCAAGGTCCATCGGGTGGTTGATGGATCCTCAAAACAACTCTTGTGAATCTCCCATTCGGGTGTAAAGATTTTTTCTTCCCACCATGGGGCGGGTTGGGTCAAAGGTTTTGGCAGAGGTGCCGCCCTTTTCCTAGAACTTGGTGGTCGAATCGCCAATTTCTTTCGCGGTTTAGGGTTTGGGTCTGTAGATGCCATATTATGGTATTAAAACACAAAGGAAATGAAAATGGAGGTAGATTGGAGTGAGGATTACCTTTTTGGTGAGAAAAAAACTACGGATTGAATCGCGATGAAAACCGACAAATCACGCGTAGAAGGAGCTCCCACGCTAAAAATCCCAAAACCCTAGCTCTCTCCCCCTTTCTTGTTTGAGCGAAATAACGAGGAGAAGGGATTAAAGCCCTTATATAGTCTATTCCTCGCGCGAGCGAGGTCTAGTAGTTCATGCGCGCGAGTCACAGGCAAACACTTGAGCTCACAATCACTTCTACTTTGTCACGTTTGTCGTTTCTGGGTGGCTCACAAGAGCGAGCTTTAAGTTCTAGCGCGAGTGAGGTACAAACACAACTTTTGAAGCAGTTTTGCTCCACTTTTCCAATTCTTTCACTCTACCCCAAATTCAATCTCGTACACGTTGTCCTTTAGCGTGTAATTCATTGCCTATTAGCCAACACAATTTATCGATGAAACTTACAATCAATTTAAACCAATGCATTCATACACTTGTTGAAAATTCAGACATGTATATCATAAAACAAAATTCTACATTATGTTCATACAGTTACTCAAATTTATATAATGTAGACGAATTCACGTGAATAAATTTGGATCGGCTTCTCACACGTCCGACTCACGCTCCCAATTGGCTTCCTCTCGCGAATGATTTCGCCACTTCACAAGTACTAGTGGGATTGTCTTTGTGAATAGAATCTGTTCCTTCCGATCAAGGATTTTCACTGGATCTTCTTTGACAGCCAAGTCTTTGTAAACTTTGATTGGTGGCACATCAAGTATGTGGGTCAGGTCCCTCACATACTTTCGTAGCATGGAGACATGAAACACCTCGTGTACTCTATCAAGTTGTGAGGGTAAAGTGACCCTATATGCAACTTCGCCAACTCTCCCCAAGACTTCGAAAGGTCCAATATAGCGGTGACTTAGCTTCTCATGCTTTTCGAAGCTCATTACACCTTTCATCGGTGAAATCTTTACAAATATATGATCTCCAACTTGAGAATTGATGCTGGTTCTTTTGATATCGGCATAACTCTTCTGTTGACTCTAAGCAACCTTAATCCTTTCCCAAATCATTCGAACAGTTTCTGCATTTTCCTCTAACACCTTCAAACCTAATATGAACTTTTCGCCGGTTTCTTCCCAATTGATTTGAGATCTACATCTCCGTCCATACGTCGCTTCATATAGAGCCATCCCAATGCTCTGCTGGAAACTGCTATTGTACGCGAACTCAATCAACGGTAAATATTGATCCCATGATCCCTGAAAGTCGATCATATAGGATCTAAGCATATCTTCAATGATTTGATTGACTCTCTTGGTTTGACCATCAGTCTGTGGATGGAACGCTGAACTGAAATCCAACCTCGTGCCCATGCCTTTTTGGAATCTTTGCCAAAATATTGAAGTATATAACAGGTCACGGTTCGAAACAATATTCGTCAGAATGCCATGTAATCGAATGACCTCTTTCATATACAAGTTTGCCAATTTGTTTGCCGTATATGTTGTGTTGTAGGGCAGGAAGTGTGCTGATTTGGTTAGGTGATCCACGACCAACCAAATAGCATTATAATGTTTTATCGTCCTTGGTAATCCTACTATGAAATTCATAGAGATTGAGTCCCATTTTCACTCGGGTATTGGTAGAGGTTATAATAGACCTGTTGGGTATCTATGATCCACCTTTACTTGTTGACACACCAAACATTTAGACAAGTACTCGACAATATCTTTCTTCAATCCTCTCCACCAATAGTTTTTTCTTAAATCCTGGTACATCTTGGTACCAGCAGGATGAATAGCATACTTGGATTTATGAGCTTCGTCTAATATAGTTTGTCGTAGAATGGTATCAATCGGTATGCATAGACATCCTCTGAATAGTAGCGATCCATCTTCTTTAATAGAAAAGTCTCCTCTGGTGCCATCTATCACACCTTGTGTTATTTTCATGAGCTCTGCATCTTTCATCTGAAATTCATAGATACGGTAAAAAATTGTTGGTCTGATTGTGATGTTAGCCAACAATGCACCTAAAACTTTGACTTCAATATTCTTATCATAAAAAGAAAGGTCTTCCAATAATTTCCACCGACGAGTCCCGTAACGAGACTAGCTAACTGAGCCGCATTCTTCCGACTCAACGCATCTGCCACGAGATTTGCTTTACCTGGGTGACACTGAATAGAGCAATCGTAGTCTTTGGAAAATTCAATCCATCTTCGTTGCCTCATATTCAAATCTTTCTGCGTAAATAAGTACTTGGGCTTTTATGGTATGTGAAGATCTCGAAGGTTTCACCGTACAAATAATGTCTCCATATCTTTAATGCAAATATTATCGCGGCTAACTCAAGATCGTGCGTCAAATAGTTCTTCTCATAAATTTTCATCTGCCTCGATCCATAAGAGATGACCTTCTTGTTCTGATTGAGCACACAACCCAACCCACTGTAGGAAGCATCACTATAAATGGCAAATCCCCCACTGCCTGATAGAATAGCTAATACTTGTGCAGAGGTAAGTCGTTTATAAGTTCTTGAAAACTCTCTTCACATTCACTGGTCAACTCAAATTTAACATCTTCTCTTATAAGTTGCGTAAGCGGTCCTAAACTCTTAGAGAATCCCTCTACAAATCTTCGGTAATACCCAGTCAGACCGAGAAAACTGCGAATCTCAGTCACCGTCTTCAGTTGTTCCCAATCTACCACTGCTTCAATCTTCACTGGATCAACTATCACACCTGCTTCTGAAACTACGTGGCCTAGAAACCTCACCCACTCTAACTAGAACTCACACTTGTTGAGTTTGGTGTATAACTGATGTTCATATAACGTCTATAGTGCAATGCGTAAGTGTTTCTTGTGTTCCTCCCTAGATTTCAAATAAATGAGGATATCGTCCACGACCACGACCACGCACGTATCGAGATGTGATTTAAATACTCTGTTCATAAGATCCATAAATGAAGCTGGTGCATTCGTCAAGCCGAAAGGCATCACTAGAAACTCGTAATGCTCATATCTGGTTCTGAATGCTGTCTTCTGAACATCTTCATCTTTCAGTCTCAGTTGATGATACCCCGATCTCAAGTCGATCTTTGTAAAGAACTTTTTCCCTTGCAACTGATCAAAGAGGTCATTGATCCTAGGCAAAGGATATTTTCTCTTTATCGTCAGATTGTTCAATTAACGATAGTCGATGCACAGTCTCATCGACCCATCCTTCTTCTTGACAAACAAGACCGGAGCTCCCCAAAGAGACGCGCTAGGTCTTATGAAGCCTTTGTCTAATAATTCTTGTAACTGCTCCTTTAATTCTTTTAATTCAGCAGGATCCATTCTGTAAGACGCTTTAGATATTAGCTCAGTGTCTGGCGGTAAGTGGATTGCAAATTCAATCTCTTGATCCGGTGGTAACCCTCGTAAGTCATCGGGAAACATGTTCGAAAACTCGTGAGCAATCGAAATATCGGTGATAACGTTCGTCACTTCTCGTCGCACTTGCAGAAATGCTAGGCATCTACCGCATCCCTTCCTCATCATCCGCTTAGCTCGTACCATGAAGATGATTAGTATAATCTTACCCTTGTCGCCACAAATCGGAAGGACTTCTGTTTCGGTGAATGAAACGTGACGACTTTTTGTAGGCAATTAACGCTTGTGTGATAAGCTGATAGCCAATTCATACCAAGGAGTATATCAAATCCTTGCATATTCAATAAAAAGAGATCAGTCATCGTCTCGTGATCTTAAACTCATACGATAATAGATAGGCAACACGTGTCTGTAGTCACTGAGCTTCCCGTAGGAACTGACATGTCCAAAATGAACTCCAATGCTTCAGGAACAACCTTCAATCTTTCCACAAACTTCGGAGTCAGAAACGAGTGAGTAGACCTTGGGTCTATTAGAACTCGTGCAGCACAACGATCGCCGTCGTTTTCTTGATATAGTTGTAAGGTACCTATTTAATACATATTCTAGATAATTAAGCAAGCATGGCAAAGTTAAACACTCACAAATGGAACCCTAGTAGATCATTCTCATCTATGCACCTTCTTTATCTAAAATGCAATTAATGTAGTTAACAAAGCTATTAACTAAATTGACTAGGCAATTATACCTTGGATGATGTCGTTACTTGTCTGAGCATCCTTAGAGGTTAACTGCAAACGCACGGCCCAGTATGGTAGGTCTCATAGATTGCATAGGCCTTTGCGTTGTAGCAGTTGAAACCGTACCCTCTTTTCTCAAATCTGGGCAATCTCGAATCATATGACCCATCTTTATGCATTTAAAACATCCCCTTGTGCTCTGTCTACAATCAGAGGTCTTATGAGATTTTTCGCAATGTGCACACGTGACCTAGGGACTTGAAGATGCTGCTCAAGAGAACCCCTGAGTAACTGATGCTCCCGACGTCTGAGTCTAAGCAAGGCCCTCTATACGGAAAGGTCTCACAGGAGCGGACACAGGTGGCCTGAAATAATTTGAGTAGGTAGATTGTCTTGAAACTGGAGCCGGTGCTGTGAATCTCGGCATTTTGTTCCCCAAGTCATAGTCACTTGCTCTCCCTTGGCCAGCCTTAGTTTTATTCTGTTGATCTCGCCTTTTGTACCTGTTATTAATATCTCTCTCAGCCATGATCGCTTTGCCCATCACCTCAGCATAGGTTTCTAGCTCCAACACCAAGATCCTATCTCGCACATTTGGCCTCAGGCCTTCTTCAAATTTACTGGCCTTCATCTCTTCGGTGGCCACTAACTCCGGTGCGAACCTTGATAATCTCGTAAACTCATTATCATACTCTCGTACGGTCATATTTCCTTGCTCCAAGTTAGAAAAGTCTTTCTTTAACTGATTCCTCACTTGTTTGGGGAAGTATTCCTTGTTAAACACTTGAACAAACTCCTCCCAAGTCCATAGGCCATGAGGATATTCGACTTCTCTCTTTCTCAGTACTAATTTTCACCACGGATCGGCATCAACGTCAAACTGGAAGGAATCCCAACCAACCTTCTCATTCTCAGTACTCTATAATCTTTGAAGGAACTTCTCCATTTGATTTAATTATTTTTTGCTTCAAGCGGATCCGTCTGCCCATAGAAACTAGGAGGTCTCAATCTCCTAAAGTCCACAAATGATGAGAGTAATAGTGCTGGAGGAGGTGGTGGTGGTGGCTGCTGATGGTTCACATTATTGGCAACCAGTAGTGCGGTGTGCTAAGCCAATAGCGCAGTCTGCTGAGTCTGTTGGGCCATGGCAGCGGCCACTACCTCCATGGCCTATGCCATCCTATCAGTTGCCTCATTCCTCTGACCTCTCTCATTCGGAGGGTCTCTTTGATTTCTATTAGAACCCGCAGGGATATCATCTATACTCCTCAAATTTCTATGGTGACTACCTCTAGGGCGTCCTCTACCTCTCGAATTCATCTTAACCTGTTACAATGTAACAAAAGTTCCATTAACAGAAGTCCCTATACTCTAATAAAACCTTAAGACACCTAGTCAAATCTAAGACTTGTCAGAAAATTTTAAAGCCTACTCTTTGATACCAACTGTGACAGCCCAGATTTTCTAATCGCGAAACCCAGATCGTTAGATCAACACTAAGGCCGATACCCGAAAGGAACACTTGGCACATCCACACTCAAAGCGGAAACAAAGCGGAAACCATAGCTAAACAAATATCAACATCAGATGTAAAAAATAAATCTCCAATTCTATATCTCAAAAACTCAAAAATAACAATTCTAATCTCATGAAAAAACTCATGAGCAGAAAAACCGAGAAGAACCACCGGTGATAGCCGACCATCACCGAAACATGGTTCGCAAAAGAATAGTGCACCTAACCGAATATATCCATATTTCTTAAATCACGAAAATATATCCAAAAACCCATACTTTCACCCATCCATCAAAGTCGGACCTACCCGTTTGTACCTATGAGGCTCTGAGTCCTCCTCCAAAGGCACGTAATCTGAGTCCTCTCTATCTTGGTCCTCAGTATCAATATCTTCGTTTGTACCTGTGACATATAGTCTAGGAATGAGCTACATCTAAGCTCAATAGGGAAAAACCAATAGCATGTATATCTCAACAAAAACATATATCTCATGACATGATCGAAAATATGATTTTTCTCATAAAGATGCACAATTTCAAAGATAACTAAATGAAACAAAACATATTTTCAAAACTTGGAAAGCTTATCACATGATCTTCTACTGATTCACATAACACAAGAAGGAAACTTAAAGTGCTTTACTTAAATAATCCCTCGAGCGTATATAGCATCGAGCCTCCGATGGAATACCCACCATCGTCGTTCACATGAATCATTCACAATAGTGCGCAAGGTCTCGAAAATGGTGGACGCTTGTGCCGAACACAATTTACCGTTGGCCGAAAAAATTTACAAATTCACAAGAGTTGTACGGATATCCCGCTGTACAGGTCGCAGATATCCCGCCGCGTCGGTTACGGATATACCACCGTGTCGGTCGAGTATTCACATATGAACTTTAAATCATCATGCATAACATATAGTTTATCATCGTGTGATGTGGTAATTATAACTACTTAAATCACATGAACTCACACACTTGTTTCACATTCTGAATGAATCTTGAAAGATTCTACATGCATATTACATTCACAAAATGAATCTTGAAAGACTCACATAGATGACACACTTTACTTATCATGGTTTTTTGAAATACACACACATGCTTACACATTTATAAACTCATTGTATTCAAAACAAACATTTTATATCATAAAGCACATGCTAAACATATGAAATGCATATGATATAGAACTTTCCCTACCTCAAATGAAGTGATGCGTAATCTAATCCGACCATGGTTCTCACATATCCACACACATCATCAACACTTCAATCCTATAGTCAAACTGTCCAAGCATCCCTTAAGAATGCTTAAAGGAACCTAAGACACACATTGCTAAAGAATTCAGAATGAAAGAAGAAAATTAAGTACTCTGTTCCTCACGTGAGCGAGCTCTGAAGCTCAGGCGCGCGAGCATAAAATTGGTCATTTCTCGCACGACCGACCTGAATTTCGATGCACTGATGATGGTCACGTGAGCGAGCCTTATTTCACTTAAGTTTTCATGCGAGCGAGACTCAGAGTCCTCACTAATTTACTTAAGTCTTTGCGAGGCTCCCCAAGCCTTCTTTCTGATGCTCACGCGAGCGAGCTTAAAGCTCATGCGCGCGAGAACCAGAGATATCCAATTCTGAATTCTCTCTTCAACTTGATCTTCATTAACTCTCAACCATATTCCACATACATCATAATGAACAATAAATGATCCATTATAAATGCAATGAGGATTTCATACCTTAAACACGATGATCCCTCCATAGATCGGATCGTCTTCTCTTGAAGAAACAAAAAGGGGTTTCAAAAACCCAATCCACTCACACTGAGCACTTTGATCACCACGCAATCAACAAAATCATATGGCTCAACTCCCCACACACCCTTGTACATTTTTATAATAATCTATTGGATCTAATCTCACGGATTCAAGCACTCCCTCCTCTCATTCTCTTCAAACCCTCCTCTTCTCTTTCTATCTCTCTAACTGTCAACAATTCAAGCTAGAAAAAGGAACTCACGTGTGAGCCCCCCCTTTATCCTAGCACTTGAGTTTGCTAACACGTCAAACACTAACATCTAAGATAGATGTTACCTTATCCACTAACTATGGTGTTAGACACATACACACTAAGGTCTAAAAATTATGCATGGGTTCCCATGTGAACCATATACGCCAAGTCTTGTACACACGTGACTTAAGTGGTTTATAAAAATTGGGGTTATTACAGTATGGCAGATCTTCACTCTCTAGAGGATCTCCTTAAAGCAATTGATTGATCCTCAGGAGCAGATGGAGCAAAAATGGGCGCACTTGATGTCCCCATATCATGAGAAACGGATACGGGTATGGGGTTTTCTGCGGGTTCAATAATGGGAGGGGAAGCCATAGAAAGAGCGAGTAAAGAAGGTTCAAAAGGAAAAGGTAGAATAATATTATGATCTTCTTGAAAGATAATGTTTATCCTCTTTTGACTCCCACTAAAAATATTGTCTTCAAGAAATTTTACATTGAGAGTCTCCACAATCTCTAGTGGTCTTGAAGGGCAATAGAATTTGTATGCTCGAGTACGTTCTGGATAACCTATAAAGTAACATGTGACGATGCGAGGGTCAAATTTCTTCAACTCAGGATTGTAAAGTTTTGCTTCAGCTAGACATCCTCACACATGGAGATGATTCAAACTAGGCTTGTGACTAGTCCAAATCTTGTAAGGGGTTTCAGGAGCTGCTTTACAAGGTACCCTATTTATAATGTAAACGCTGTTGTGAGAGCTTCTCCTCAAAAACTCTCAGAAGATCTGAAAGATTTATCATACTCCATATGGCATCCTGATATGTACGATTTCTCCTTTCAGTAACGTCATTTTGTTGTGGTGTACTTGGAGTAGTGTATTGGAGAACTATGCCCTGTTCCTTTAGGTATTCGATGAAGGGTCCGTGATTTACGCCGTCTTTATCCATCTTCCCATAATATTCACCTCCACGATCCAATCTAAGACTCTTTATTTTTTTATCTAACTGTTTCTCTACCTTAGTTTGAAAATTTTTGAACATGTCAAGTGCCTTGGATTTGTGATGAATTAGATACACATACGCATATCGTGAGAAATCGTTTATAAAGCTGATAAAGTAACGTTGCCTACCATGTGAAGGAGTTGGGAAAATGGCCATAAATGTTAGTGTGAATGAGATGCAGTAACTCAGATGATCTTGAAGCTTCAAACTTGTATTGTTTTATCAATTTTCCTTTAATACATTGAATACAGGTTTTAAAATCACTAAAATCGAGGGGTTTAAGAATATTATTTTTTACCATAGTCTCTAGTCTTTTCCTTGATGCATGACCTAACCGTCTATGCCAAAGCATGAAAGAATTTTTTACCAAAAGCGAATGCTTGGACCCAGATAAGGTGGAAGAAACATATACTGAAGAAGAAGTCGAATCAATATCAAGAGATAGCTTAAATAACCCGTTAATTAATAAATTATGTCCTACTAAAACAGAATGTAGAGTAACAGATAAATCACTGCAAGAAAAGGTGAAACAATATCCATGACCAAGTAATCTAGATATGGAAATAAGGTTCTGTCAGAATGAAGGAATAAAATAAACATCCTGTAATATCAAAATGTATCCAGAGTCTAAAACAAGGCGGTAAGTCTCAACGGCCTCAACTTTAACCGCTTGTTCATTTTCGAGGAAAAGTCTCTCATCCGGTCTTGGGCTTCTCCTACTGATTAGCCCCTGCAAAGTATGAGAAACGTGCACAGAGGCACTTGAGTCAACCCACCACGAAGCTTCTAAAACATTTACTAGATTTGATTCAAAGCAAACATGTGCGAAGTTAATACCTCCTCGCTGTTTTTCTTCATAATATTTTTTCACAAGTAGCAATCTTTCTTGATATGACCTTTCTTTTTACAGAAGTAGCAATCATCATTATCGTTGACTTTAACTGCTTTTAGCTTGGAATCTTTCTTAATTCCCTTACCGTTGTTGTAGTAGTTCTGACTCTTCTTCTTAAAATTATTCTTGTGAGCTGGATTGTAGGCTGGATTATAGGGTGGATTGTGGCCAAAATTAGCAGACTCGACTTTATTTCTACGAAGCTTCTCTTCTTCAATCACGCACATTGAGATCAATTGATTCAAATCCCATTTGTCCTTTTGAGCATTGTAATTTACTTTAAAATTATCAAATTGCTTGGGAAGAAAAGCAAGAGCTAAATGCACTATGACATCTTCTTCGATGATAATTCCTTGTTCTTTAAGCTTCATAGCCAACATGAATATTTTAAGAATAAATTATCCCACACTCTCATTGCCATTATATCGCATATTGACCAATTGCACTAAATGGCCGTACCGTAGGGATTTTACTGTTTCAACGAACTGGTCTTGAATGATCTTCAATAATTCTTTGGCTGTTTTGATAGTTTTAATACCACTTCTAATGGGTTCAATAATAGAAGCGTGTGTTATCATCATTTTTATACGATTTGCCTTATCCCATCGAGCGTATTGGGCCTTTTGAATTTCAGTGGCATTAGACAGTAAAGTTGACTTATCCTCTGTGAGAACAAACTCATAATCCATATATCCAAGGGTCAAATCAAGACCCATTCGCTAGGTGTTAGAATTGGTGCCATTAAGTTTTTCAATACTGGCCATCTGTTGGTGTAAGACTGATCTGTCCATAGCTAATATGAAAAAGAACGACTATTAGCACATTATTCAATTAGAACTTTATAAAATAAAAATTCATACCCGGGGTCGAGGTTGAATTAATCAGAGTGTAAACGAGCATATGCAAAGGAACATTCACTCTAAGGGACAAACTTCACTCATTGTCTCAGCATCACCTTGGGGCAGAAGCTTTGACTTATCATAAGTCTGCCTAAGTTTGTGTTTAGGAACACACATAGACCTAGTCAGATATATTTTCGATTTGATTGAAGCTATCCATCAGCTTAGGCTAGAAGTGTCGCTCCTCTCTCACCTAGTGACACATGACTATTCTACTCATTCTATCTATACAAATTTTCTAAATTAGCTTTGGCCAGAAATAGTAGTTCACATAAACGAATGCACATATAATCTTAATGAAATTAAATTTCAAAATTAAGGATAATGTGTCCTCCATGGGTCGGTCACCTTTGGGCAGACTACAAATTTACTTTGGTTACGTATCCCGAAACGATTGCTTTACCGTTCTACCTAAACCCCTTTCTAGATAGAACTAAAGCTCCTAAGTATTCTATCATGTTAAAGGTTCATATTTCCATTCTAAAAGAATGCCACATACTAATTTTGATTAAATTTTGATTTCATGAGAAAAGTTCAAGATAATAGACATTATATGTGTTCTATTTATGTATAATAAGTTCATTAAAAAGAAAATTGTACATGATTTTACTATGAACAATGATATAATAGTATAAGAGCAACAAGTAGAAAAGATTCAATAATTCTTGTATAATATGATGAAAAAATGTATGATTGCATAAAATAAATTTAATGAACTTTGACTAGAATTTTCAGGTCCAAAATAGTCCTAGACAGTCCAAATAGAGAGTTCAACATGCAGAACTCGTTGAGTAGACCAAAATCGATAGGTCATATTTACAAATCGGAGCTGTATATCTCCAGATATTGCGTTCCAAAAGGTTGAGCCTAAATTAGGCTCAGTGTGGTGGTGAAAACAAATAGAACACAAATTAAGCTGCAATTAAGCTTGTGAGAGAATTGGGAAGAACGGTGCTTTAGTTCTTCTTTGGATAGGCGCCTATTAAAAACAAATAAAATAAGGTCCGTTGCTACTCGTATATATAATATATATATGGTTGCTTCAATTACAACTCACTAACAACACACTGGCTATATATATAAAGGGACATAGTTATAGCCCTGACAACACACTGGATATATATATATATATATATATATATATATATATATAAAATTTTGGAGAGAAGCAACAGGCAGTGTTTCCTTGGACCCGTCTCCACAGGATAGGTGCCTTGAGATGATGGTGAGACCTAATCTTAACGGGATAAGCGTCACCAAAGTGATGGTCCAACACACCGGCAAGAAGCCCCGGACACCAGGAATCGTTCAGAACTGGTTTGGTAGCCGTCCAGTGAGCTAAAGAGCCGTACCGGTGAAGGTAAGGTAAGATAAACTCACCGTCATCTTCTTTGATCTGTTTTTCTTGTATTTTATATATTTTTTTATATTTTTATATTTTTTATTTTTTTCTGTATATATCCTTTTGCCAACCAATGGGTAGTGGGTTATGAGAGTGGTTGGATTAAACAATCGGCAACAGTAAAACTAATCAACGAACACACCAAGCCGCCGACAATCTCACAACCTTGTGCAAACCAATCGAACGTTTATTTTATTTTATTTTGATTAAAATAAATTAGCCTTTAAACCTAGCTTTGATACCAAATGTTGAATAGAACAATTAAAGCCAATTAATTTCAATCAAAATAATTTAATATTGGGCTGGGTCATACCTTGTGCGATGAGAATTGCCGATGAGAGAATTCCAATATTCCGATAGACACCGCTCGCTTATAACTTGAGGACAATACTACCTCGCTTCTATCTCCCTCTATTTGATGGACACGATTACATTGAGTGGAGATGAAGAGGGGACATTGTCCTCTATATAGCATGCCCTTGAATCTTAACCCATCAAAGATTCAAGGGAGAGGTGTATCACTAGAAAATAGGGATTGGCTTACCACAAACGAATAATGCCGAAACCAACTCCTAAAGTTGCGTGGAGTGGAATCACATTACTAATGAAGTCCCAAAGTCTTTAGTCAATCAAGTTTTAAGTAAAATAGGAAAAAGGTAAAGCTATTGTGTGGGTTACAAATACCCAACAACGCAAACTAGCATTGATTAAGATCAATGCATCTAAGGCCGCTCGTAATGTACCTAGCATTGATTAAGATCAATGCATCATCAATGCATCTAAGGCCGCTCATAATGTACCTCAAAACTAAGGGATATACTTAGCCGCAGAATGTCACCTTGATAAGGTAATAGTGTTACATAGAGGACATATTTTATGAGGACAAAGTACAGGCGACTGATATGGCGCAATGCAATTAGCTTCAAGTGCGGTTGGGCTCAATTAATGCAAGTCTGTGCAACAAATCACATCACGCCCCATCAGCTGCCTGCACTTTGTCCTCAACAAATCTGTCCTCTATTTATAATTTTCCAGAAGTAGAGTTTTCTGCATTAGACAATCAATGACACAAAATGTGACGTGAATTATTTTAAGAAAAATAAATGTGCCATTAAGGTTGACTTGAAATAGTTCCAAATAGTACCAAAGAGGCATTAACTCAGTTGGTAAACTCCCTCCAATGTGAGGGAGTAGGTCATGGGTTTGATTTTCGTCCTCCACATTGTTTGCCATCCTTGTCTTTACATGGTGTGGGTTGGGTTCTGTCAGTTAACCCTCACCACTATAACCAATGTGAGAGAGTAGGACGTGGGTTCGATTCTTGTCCTTTACGCTGTTTCTCACCCTTGCCTTTACAAGGTGGGGGTTGGGTTCTATTAGTTAACCTCACCACTATAGTTGGCGCTCCCTCACGCTGCTCCGCAACTGTCACATGTGTATGAATGCTTGCTCATTGGTTCTTGTAACAACCCATTTTTTATTACACCTTATTTGTGGTGTTAGATGTGTTTTATACTAAACACGGTGTAAGTGCTCCACAACGGAACTGTGACAGCCTGAATTTTGACACCTCGAAACCCGTGCCATCGGCATGACTCTCGAGGCCGTGCCCCATATACACAAGAAATATTTAGTATATCCAAGCAACTGTAAAGTAAATCAAGTACAAAAGAACTAATACTGAACTAAATCTTTAGTTCTATAAGGTAAAGTTAAAACATAAAGTTCAAAAGACAGTTCTGATCTCATGCCACTGTATGAGCAAAAGAATTAACCCGAACCATTGGTGATGAAACAATCGTCACCCCAGATTGTTAGTCAAAAGAATGTCTCACTAAAATTATGTTGTCTTATATAAAAGGCTGGACATACCAAGCCATACAATTTCTCTCACAAAAATCTATCAAAGCACGCAGAGGGTCCTCTAGAAGAAATCCTCAAGAGGGGGCTCTGACTCCTCCCCAGGCACGTAATCTGAATCCTCCGGATCAATGTCTCTCGAAGTAGCAGCAGCTAACACTGGACCTGTGACGTATAGTCAAAGAAGTGAGCTACATCATAGCTCAATAGGGAATCAACTGAATGAACATATATAAGTTTATCTTACTCATATATATTTCATGACATTAGAAACATGATTTATCAATAAAAGATAGCTGAAAAAATAGTTTAAGTTACTGAAAGCATGAACTGAATGCATCTGTTACTCTACATGTGTTAACTTATTTTCAATTTTGTTCTTATAGACAAGAAGATCTGTCTTGAAACTTAAATCAAATAACTTAAATAATCCTCGAGCAATATAGCATCGAGCCCCGATGGAATACCCACCATCGTCATCCAATTGAACTATATTTCGATGGGGCACATAACTCATATACATCCCTGGGATGTCTTACTAGTATACGGATTGGCCGCCATACCGGTCACGGATATTCTGCCGAGTCAGTCACAGGTATATCGTCGAGTCGGTGGGGTATTCTACGAACCTCAAATCAATTGTACAAAATACATATAGTTTATCACTGTGTAATTGTGCTAATTATAATATTCAAAGTTTGTTCCAGGCTCATTCACATAGTTTCTCATTTGACTATATATCCCTGGGATGTCACATACTCATATGCACCACCTAGATGCTCACATCTCATATATATCCCTAGGATGTCATGCACTTATACGCTTACTGATTTCTTAGTTAGTATACACACACGCACACACACCTCTTTAATTCACATGCTAAAGCTCAATTTTGATTAACAAGTAAATAGCTATGCTCTTAACGCACGCATGTACATATTACATCACTACATACATGATTTCGTAATCAATGGTACATGTTCAGAGTATTCCCTACCTCACGTGTTTTAGCCCCAAGCATCAAGGTCTAAAGTAGCTTTACGTGCTCATATCCAAGTGCTCAACCTAAAGTATAGCATATCATACACAAAGCATCAAGAATGATGCATGAAAGAAGGGTACAAGGCCCTCCCAAACTCCGCGGTCAAAAATAGAACCCAAACTAAAATTGTCAAAATCGATTAATTGATCCAAATATCGATTAATTGAATTCCCAAATTTGATTAATCAATCCCAAATCGATTAATCAAAAATCCAAAATCGATTAATCGATTTTCCAAAATCCATACTTTTTCAGCCACTGGAAGTATCTAGTCGAGTAATCGATTCCAAATCGATTAATCGAAAACCAAAAATCGATTAATTGAATTAATTTTGATTAATTGGTTTCGTGGTTTAGTCTCCAGAATTGTTTTCTGACAAAAATTGATTAATCGATTCTCAATTCGATTGATCGATTTTGTCATAAAACAGCCCTCTTCGGGTTGTTCTTCCAACTTTCTTTTCTTACAAATTTTCCCTTTTTTCTACTCCTTTAATTCATCATACATTCAATAATGTTATGCACAAAATCACACATCCTAAATCAATGAAATCTTACCTTAAATCCAAAGTATTGATGATTCAATGACTTGGATCAAAAGCTAGGGTTCTTAGCTTCGACTCCAACAATTCACACGCGTTACTTTCGAGATTAACCGCTCACGTATGGCTTCAAATCCAAAATTCCACACCAAATCCTTAGCATTTACTCCTCCCTTCCTCACTCTGTCTCTCTCTCTCTTTATAAATTCCTAATCACCAAAATCAAAGAGAAATAACTTCTCTTTAACTAATACCTATTTAACCCATTCCGTTTTTTTGGTGTAAAGCACACACACCTATGACAGGTGTATGTGACCTTATAACAAGACCCACACTACACACCTAGGTGTACTTTTCACCTCAAGTTTAGTCTAGCCTAAGTTATTAAGTTGACATTCACTTGGTCAAACTTATGACCAGTCGGGCACGTATCCCGAGGATACTATTCTAAGTCTAAATTTTCAGGGATGTTACATTCTCCCCACCTTGGAAATTTTCATCCTCGAAAATGTACCCAAAGGCTTCCCCTTCATGGAAGCTCCACACACATGAATGCATGACAATGGATACAATCGCAATCACAACACATCCTGCATAAAACCCAAACCATTCGTATATTTCCAAGCATCCACAACACATCCTGCATAAAAATGCGATTTGTGTGCATAATTCTAATCAATGACCACATAGTTTGCATAAAAATCCCATCCGTCGTAGAAGAAACACAAATCATTCTAACTGTAGAGAATATGATAAACAAACTAATTGTACAGTTACAACCCATTTAGTCACAAGAAAGAAATGGCAGCCATGTCATATAGTTCAGTACATCAGATTTTCAAAATAATGACAACCCAAAAATAATTACAACCCAAAAAGAATTACATCAGAAGTTAGTAATCATGCAGTCCCGTCCCCTGGCTGATCCTCCTCATCATGCTCATGGGTACCCGAACTCGATACGTCAGGAGTCCATGTCCGCGCCGCTACTATGGCTAATGGTAATCGCTGGGATACATAAACTGCATGGTCTGGTACAACAATGCCTCATGAAAATCAAGCCGGTGGTTCATCCGGGTGTTGCTCTCCTCTGTACGCCTGTGGTGTGCTAGCATTTGATAGTTGTTCTCTGCCATGAGGGCGAGAACATCATCTATAGTACCAAGTGGTGGGGCCTGAGATGCCCGTCTCCTGTGAGACCGCATAGGAGTAGCAGGAGCAGACTGCGTAGGAGCAGGAGGTGGTGCAAGAGGCTACTCTGCAGGCTGTACAGGGTCAGGAGGCTACTCCCCCGCTGCTGGTTGGTCCTGCTGTGGTGGGGCATCACCAGCCTGGGCAGGTGCTGGGCCCTCTGGTGGTAGCACTTCTTCAAAAGATTGTAGCTTCGGCTCCATGAAGCGATGTAATAAGTTTTAACATGATTTATAGCCCTCGGCTCGGTCGGAGGAATAACATACTCTACGACAGCAGAGTAGCACTCAAGCATGCTAAAAATAAGACGAGCATAAGGCATACGCTCCTTCGGTCTCAAGGGCCCCTTCATCATCTTACCCTTGATATAGATCATGCCCTCCAACACCAGTTTAATAGCATCAAACCAACGGCCTCGGTATGCCGCATACAATGCATGTTGTACCCCCTCTACCCTTTTAATGTCATGGCGCATAGGGTAGAGGTTGCACTTAATATTGGTATCGAGCATCCACATATGAGGGGGTAAGTCAACCCTCCAAATGGATTTTTCGGACCCCTTGTTTCCCTTGGTCATCTCAGTTTTAATTTCTTCAAAATCTATGGGTTGTCCGAAAGGGGGTAAAAGATTGGTCTCGGGTACGTAGACCAGAAAACATTCTAAAGACTCATGAATGTGACACATGCTAAAAAGATACTTATGACCATCGACTTCAGTTGTAATGGTGCCAATTTCCCTACCCTCTTTCAAATGCTGGTAAAATAACCTAACGAGCCTAGGGTAATAATATTCATGCAAGGGCTTCAAGAGATTACCTAGGCCCGCATCCATGGGGTATTTTCGGGCCCATTTTGTCTCACCCTCAACCTCGGAATCCACAAACAGAGCCTCGTCGATAATATATTTATTCTCAAAGTCCTTCGCAACCCACCACTCATTCGGTTGCGGTAAATTTCCAGGTTGAGGTGGTGGTGGTGATGATTCGCGTGATAATGCGTCCGTCGAATAAGAGGCGAAGAGGAAAGTGAAAGTGAAGGTGAAGGTGGTGGTGACGCAACGTTCTTACGCAGTACGGGCATTTTAGAAGCCGCTTGCTTCGAAGCTATCCCAGTTTTAGGCGAAATTCTAGGGTTTAAAAGCGAAAATTTGAAACCTAGAGCTGGGATTTACTCAAAATGTAAGGGAATTGCAAAAATTAGGGCTTACAGTTCATATTCGATCCAAGGGTTAGGGTTTGTGATTCGATCTCGATCCCCACGGCGCCAAATCCTCTAGGCTGTCGCCAGCCAAAGGGAAGAAGAAAAGGAGCCCAATTTTTTTTTAAAAAAATGGTTTGAAATTCGAATGGGGAGAAAATTTCCCAAAACTGCTACTTATAGGCAAAAATCGATTAATCAATTTTTAAAATCGATTTTTCGGTCCTCACTATTCTAACTCAGCTGCCCAAAATCGATTAATCAGTTTCAAAAATCGATTAGTTGAATTTAACTTCAAAACTTTTTTCTAGGTTCCTCAGCTCACTGATGTGAGCTAGTCGTTCAATCGAACCATTTTCGATTAATCAAAAATCAAAATCAATTAATCGATTTTTAAATCGATTAATCGTTTTGATAGAAACTGTAAAAATTCGTATTTTTGATTTTTCTTGATTAGCTTCTTTCTTTTTGTCAGATTCCCTATGGATTTTAAGTTATTCACTTGCTGACTTTTCTTTTGCTTCTTGCTACATATTACTACACCACAAACCTATAATCAAGGTGTGGCATTTATTTATTTCACGCTATATACACATTCTTGATGACCATGCCGGACTTCACAAAAGATCAATTTATAAATAATATCTTCTTCTTCATTCTCTTGATAAGGTTAATGTATACATGCGGACTTTCGCTTACATAGACATGTCAAGTTTACAAAAATACATGCAATGATACAAATATGCTCTTAGCTCTCCTCAAACAAGTTCAGATACTATTCCCTCACATCCGCCTCGCGTTCCTAGGTAGCTTCTTCGGCCGGATGATTCTTCCACCTGAAAATCACTAAAGGAATTACCTTCGTGCATAAAACTTGCTCTTTCCTATCCAATATTTGGGCCGCTTCTTCTATCATGGTCATGTCTTCGTGCATTTCGATTGGCTGACCTCCCAAGATATGTGCAGGGTCATTTACATACTTTCGGAGCATGGATACATGAAACACGTTATGTACCCGATCAAACAACGGAGGTAATCCAATGCGATAAGCGACCTTGCCGACTCGACCCAAAACCTCAAAGGGTCCAAGGTAACAGGGACTCAACTTTCCCCTTCCCAAATCTCACGACGCCTTTCATGAGCGATACCTTTACGAACACATGCTCGCCAACGGCATAGCCCACGCTCATTCTTTTGATATCGACATAGCTCTTCTGTCTGCTTTGAGTCGATTTAAGTCTCCCTCTTATCATACGAACAACAATGGCATTATCTTCAAGTAACTCCGGCCTCAATACAAACTTTTCGCCGGTCTCTTCCCAATTGATAGGCGATCTACATCACCTTCCATAGAGAGCTTCATAAGGTGTCATTCCAATACTCGCCTGAAAGCTATTATTGTATGCAAATTCGATCAACGGTAGATGTTGATCCCATGATCTTTGTAATTCAAGCATACATGCTCTGAGCATGTCCTCTATCACCTGAATCACCTGCTATGTTTGCCCATTGGTCTAAGGATGGAACGCCGAACTAAAGTCCAATCGCTTACCCATGCCTTCTTGAAATTTCTTCAAAAATTTTAAAGTAGGCAACGGGTCACGATCAAAGACGATGATGTTAGGAATCCCGTGCAAACTTACAATCTCCTTTATATAGAACTCCGCGAGTCTTCCTGCTGTGTATATCGTATTGTAGGGTAAGAAGTGAGCTGACTTGGTCAGTCGATCAACGACTACCCAAATAGCGTTGTATCTCTTTGCTGTATGCGATAACCCTATAATAAAATCTATGGAGATTGATTCCCACTTCCACTCCGGTATAGGTAGAGGTTGCAACAATCCAGCAAGGTGTCTGTGGTCCACTTTCACCTGCTGACATGTCAAACACTTTGACACGTACTTGGCTACGTCTTACTTCAGACCTCTCCACCAGTAACTCTTCCTCAAGTCCTAATATATTTTGGTGCTATCGGGGTGAATTGCATATCTAGATTTGTGAGTCTCATCTAAGATAGTTTGCCGCAGATTGACATCAACTGAAATACAAAAGCGTCCCTTGAATAGTAAGGAACCATCCTCTTTCACCGAGAACTCTGGTTTGGTGCCCTCACTCACATCTTATCGAATTTTGGTTAACTCCGGGTCTTTCATCTGTAGCTCATGAATATGTTTAAAGATCGTCGGTCTCATTATGATGTTGGCTAAGAACGCCGCTGAAGTTTGCACCTCGATATTTGCATCAACAATGAAAGATCTTCAAACAACTTCTATTTGTACATCCTCATGATCAGATTAGCTAACTGAGCAGAACTCTTACGACTCATGGCATTTGCTGTAACATTAGCCTTGCCTGGGTGATATTGTATGGAGCAATCATAATTCTTGAGAAACTCCATCCACCTTCGCTGCCTCATATTTAATTCTTTTTGTGTAAATAAGTATTTGAGGCTCTTATGGTCGGTGAAGATCTCAAAGGTCTCACCGTACAAATAATGTCTCTAAATTTTCAATGCAAATATAATCGCTGCTAGTTTTAGGTCGTGTGTCGGGTAATTCTTCTTGTGATCTTTCAGCTACCTCGACCATAAGCAATCACTTTCTTATTCTGGTTGAGCACGCAACCTAAACCACTATATGAAGCATCACTATATACCGCAAACCCTCCTCTGCCTGAAGGAATTGCTAGTACTGGAGCTAAAGTGAGTCTCTTCTTGAGTTCTTGAAAACTCTTTTCGCACGCTTCATTCCACTCAAATCTCTCATCCTTCCTTATGAGTCTCATAAGAGGTCCCGATATTTTAGAAAATCCCTCCACAAAACGTCGATAGTAGCCAGCTAGCCTAAGGAAACTATGGATATCTATCACCGTCTTTGGTTGTTCCCATTTTACCATTGCTCAATCTTAGTCGGATCTACTATGACACCCTCCTTTGAAATGACATGTCCCAAAAAGCTAACTTTCTCGAACCAGAACATGCACTTTCTGAGTTTGGCGTATAGTTGGTGTTCACATAGAGTTTATAGAGCAACTCTCAAATGTTCTTCATGTTCCTTCTTTGACTTGAAATATATCAGGATGTCATCGACAAATACTACGACGCAAGTATCCAGGTGTGGTTTAAACACCCGATTCATCAAGTCTATAAATGACGTTGGTGCATTCGTCAAACCAAATGGCATCACTAAAAACTCATAGTGTCCATACAGTGTCCTGAATGCTGTCTTTTGGATGTCCTCTGCCTTGACTCTCAGCTGATGGTATCCAGATCTCAAATTGATCTTGAAAAAATATCCCGCTCCTTGCAGCCGATCAAATAAATCGTCAATCCTAGGCAATAGATATTGATTCTTGATGGTTAGTTTGTTTAACTGGCGATAGTCGATGCACAGTCGCATCGACTCATCCTTCTTCTTGATAAATAAGATCGGTGCTCTCCAAGGAGACATAATGGGCCTAACAAACCCCTTATCTAAGAGCTTTTATAATTGCTCTTTTAATTCTTTCAACTCAGTAGGACCCATTCGGTGTAGTTCTTTGAAATAGGCTCTGTTCCAAGTGTTAAGTCGATCACGCGCAAGAGGTAGCCTTGACAATTCCTCTAGAAAGACATCCTCAAATTCATGCGCAACTGTAATCTCTAAAATGATGTTCTTTCCTTCCTTGTCTTCCTTTAAGAATGTCAAGTAACCACTTCATCCCTTTCTGATCAAGCGCTTGGCTCTGATGGCAGACATAAGTGGCAGAAACTTTATTCTCATCCCTATGAATCAGAACGATCTCCTTGTATTCGGTCTAAAGATAACGACTTTGTTATTACAATCGACCGTTACACAATGAGTTGACAACCAATCCATGCCAATGATCACGTCAAATCCTT
The DNA here is from genome assembly GCA_021018995.1 of Chloranthus sessilifolius. Lineage (NCBI taxonomy): Eukaryota > Viridiplantae > Streptophyta > Magnoliopsida > Chloranthales > Chloranthaceae > Chloranthus > Chloranthus sessilifolius. Next base: position 26,366,989 of record CM037595.1, read on the forward strand.
GCATATCCAATAGAACTAAATTTGCTGCTAGTTCAAAGACGTCTCCATCTCTAATGGTTACTATCACCGACTTACAAACCAAGTCCGTATCGATCAATTCCCCAGTTGGAATAGATACTGTCAAGATAAAATCCAACATCTCTGGGTTGGCATTCATCTTTTTTGCAAATCGAGGAGTAGTAAATGAATGGGTAGACCCCGAGTCTATCAACACTCTAGCTTCATAAGCTACGTCACTTCCCTTTCTGTACAATTGTAAGGTACCTATATCATACATATATATATATATATATATATATGACATACTCATACATTAAAATTTATATACAGGAATGAGTCTACTCTACTTCCTACATGGATGCACCTTCTCTATCTAAAAACCTTAAGAAATTGAAATTCTTAATTTAAAAGAAAATCTCACCTTGGATAATGTCATTGACATTCTGTACTTCTTAGGCAGTAACTGCATAGGCTCTTCCTTGCACAACCGGCTTCTTTGATTGTATCGGTCTTGGCATGGAAGCAGAAGTCATTCTCTCCTTATTCGTCTCAGGGCAATCTCGGATCAAGTGGCATATCTTCCCGCACTTGAAACAACCCGGAGTACCCTGCCTACAATCTGCCATTTTGTGAAACTTACCACACTTGGCACAGGTCTCAACTGTAGTAGAAGATGATGCCCATGAGAAACCCTGGGTAACTGATACTCCGGTAGTGGTAACAGGGTTCTCATATCTGATCGGCCTCCTCGACGCAAGCATAGGCAGTCTTGGATAGTTTGTCTACGTCGGTCTAACGAAACCCGTATGAAATTGTTGCCTCTAAATGGGTGCTACGAATCACGACTTTTTGTTCATCGGCTCGTAGTTTCCCACTTTACTCTGCTCCATCTTTCCCCTTCCTTGCCGGTCTCTCTTCTGATACCGATCTTCATTATCTTCTTCAATCACAAGAGCTTTACTTATAACCTCTCCATAGGTTTTCAGCTCAAATGTTGCACTCTCCCCCTGATATCCGGCCTCAAGCCGCGTTAAAGCCTCTTGGCGTTCATCAAGTCGGTAACCACGTAATCATGAGCAAAGCGAGCGAGTCTCATAAACTCTACTCCGTATTCCCTTACTAACATCTTTTCCTGTTCAAGTTGAAGAAAATTTACTTTCATCTAGTTACGCACGACTTTAGGGAAATATTATTTATTAAATTCGATCACGAATTCATCCCATGTCCATGGCAATCCTGGGGTTTCCTGAGCTCTAGTCCTCGACACAAACTTCCACCATGAGCTTGCCTCCCCATCTAATATATATGCCACCCAATGGACACTTTCATCTTTAGTGCACGTAAGCACACTGAACACCTTCTCCATCTCACTTAGCCAATTCTCTGCGTCCATTGGCTTTGGTTGCCTTGAAAAACTCAGAGGACGCATCCTCCTAAACTCTGTGAACACTGAGGGCAATGATTGTGTAGTACCCACAGGAGGCATAGGTGGTGGCTGATTCTGGTCATTGGCATTATGTGCTGCCAAGGACGCCGCTTACTGAGCCATGACATTTGCCATGGTTTCCAAAGTATGCATCATCCTCTGACGCTCTTATCTTTCCTCATTTCTTTCTCTTACCCTTTCTTGTTCTCTCTGATCTCTATCTTGATTTCCCTCTTGGTCTCTGTTCTTCTGGCTATTGCTTCCTGGGGCATCCCTATTCCCCAACGACACTCTATTTGAAACCGAGATAAAACCGTCTCTGCTCCACAAGTTCCTATCATGGCCGCCCCTGGGTCGGCCCCTCCCTCTGATGACATAACGCTCTGCAACATGAAACTACAGTTTCATTAGCAGAAGGTCCTATGCTCTGACAAAATCAAGACTTGTCAGAAATTCTTAAAAAATGGCTCTGATACTAACTGTAACAGCCCAGATTTCGGCACAACAGCCCAGATTTCGGCACCCCAAAACTCATGCCATCGGCACGACCCTCGAGGCCGTGCCCCATATACACGCACGAAACATTTGGTATATCCAAGCAATTATAAAGCAAATCAAGTATATAAGAACTAATACTGAATTAAATCTCCAGTTCTATAAGGTAAAGTTAAAACATAAAGCTCAAAAGGCAGTTTTGATCTCATGCCACTGCATGAGAAAAAGAACCAACCCAAACCATCGGTGACGAAACAACCGTCACCCTAGATGGTTCGCCAAAAGAATGTCTCACTAAAATTATATTGTCGTATACAAAAGGCTGGACATATCAAGCCGTACAATTTCTCTTACAAAAATCTATCAAAGCACGCAGAGGGTCCTCTAGAAGAAATCCTCAGGAGGGAGCTCTGACTCCTCCCCAGGCACGTAATCCGAATCCTTCGGATCAACGTCTCTCAAAGTAGCAGTAGCTAACACTGGACCTGTGACGTATAGTCGAAGGAGTGAGCTACATCATAGCTCAATAGGGAATCAACTAAATGAACATATAAGTCTATCTTACTCACATATATTTCATGACATTAGAAACATGATTTATCAATAAAAGATGGCTGGAAAAATAGTTTAAGTTACTGAAAGCATGAACTTAATGCATTTGTTACCCTATATGTGTTAGCTTGTTTTCAATTTTGTTCTCATAGACCAGAAGACCTGTCTTGAAACTTAAATAATCCTCTAGCAAAATAGCATCGAGCCGCGATGGAATACCCACCATCGTCGTCTAATTGAACTATATTTCAATGTAACATAACCCAAGTCCCTTTCTCCTAAGCGATGGGGCACATAACTCATATACATCCCTGGGATGTCTTACTGGTGTACGAATTGGCCATCGTACCGGTCATGGATATTATGTTGAGTCAGTCACGGGTAAACCGCCGAGTCGGTGGGGTATTCTACAAACCTCAAATCAATTATGCAAAATACATATAATTTATCACCGTGTAATTATGCTGATTATAATATTCAAAGTTTGTTCAAGGCTCATTCATATAGTTTCTCATTTGACTATACATTCCTGGGATGTCACATACTAATATGCATCAACTAGATGCTCACATCTCATATACATCCCTGGGATGTCACACACTTATACACTTACTGATTTCTTAGTTAGTGTACACACACGCACACACACCTCTTTAATTCATATGCTTAAGCTCAATTTTGATTAACAAGCAAATAACTATGCTCTTAACACACGCATGTACATATCACATCACTACATACATGATTTCATAATCAAGGGTATATGTTCAGAGTATACCTTCATGCTTTATCCCCAAGCATCAAGGTCCAAAGTAGCTTTACGTGCTCATATCCAAGTACTCAACCTAAAGTATATCATATCATACACAAAGCATCAAGAATGATGCGTGAAAGAAGGGTACAAGGCCCTCCCAGACTCCGCGATAAAAAACAGAACCCAAACTAAAACTATCAAAATCGATTAATCGATCCCAAATCGATTAATCGAAAATCCAAAATCGATTAATTGATCCTAAAATCGATTAATCGATTTTCCAAGACTTTTCCAGCCACTGGAAGTATCTAGTCGGGTAATCGATTAATCGAAAACCAAAAATCGATTAATCGAATTAATTTTGATTAATCGGTTTTGTGCTTTAGTCTCCAGAATTACTTTCGAACATAAATTGATTAATCGATTCTCAATTAGATTGATCGATTTTGTCAGAAAACAACCCTCTTCGGGCTGTTCTTCCAACTTTCTTTTCTTACAAATTTTTCCTTTTTTCTACTCCTTTAATTCATCATACATTCAATAATGTTATGCACAAAATCACACACATCCTAAATCAAGAAATCTTACCTGAAATCCAAAGTATTGATGATTCAATGGCTTGGATCAAAAGCTAGGGTTCTTAGCTTCGACTCCAACAATTCACACGAGTTACTTTCGAGATTAACTGCTCATGTATGGCTTCAAATATGAAATTCCACACCAAATGCTTAGCATTTACTCATTCTCCCTTCCTCACTCTCTCTCTCTCTATCTCTTCATAAATTTCTAACCACCAAAATCAAAGAGAAATAACTTCTCTTTAACTAATACCTATTTAACCCATTCCACTTCTTTGGTGCAAAGCACACACACCTATGACAGGTGTATGTGACCTTATAACAAGACCTACACCACACACCTAAGTGTACTTTTCACCTCAAGCCTAGTCTAGCCTAAGTTATTAAGTTGACTTTCACTTGGTCAAACTTATGACCAGTCAAGTACGTATCCCGAGGATACTATTCTAAGCCCAAATTTTCAGGAATGTTACAGGAACCTACCTTATTTGAGAAAGCTCTATTTAAGTTTAAGTTACACAAACCTCTTTTCACTTTCACTATGAATATTAGCAGCGGCCAAAAACTGCCACTAGTAATAAAAATACTATTAAAGGCTATTAAGACCATTAGCGACTAGAGTATTAGCGGCAATTATTTTGTTAATAGCGGTAGTTTCGGCTGCCGCTAATAATCTTATTTTTTGTAGTGTTTTCTTATTAAGAAATCTTAGCCATCTCTTATTCTTTTCTTTCCTTCTTAAGAAATCCCTAGCCGCCACAACCTTCCTTCTTCAACCCATCCTTTTCTAAAACTCCATAATCTCTTCCCTAAAATCTTTTGTGTGTTCTTCCACAAGAACCACTGTAATTTATTTTTCATCATCAAGATTAATGAGGAAGAAGACGGAGAAATCTTGAACGGGCCATCGCGTGGAACATCGATATTGTCCCCCATAATTGCCGTAGATTTGTCGATCACACTTTAAGAGGTGGATACCCATCAATCCATTTTGTCCTTCTCAGATCCCGCCGCGTAGGGTACGCACGATCACATAATGACGGGCTAAATAAATAACCCGTATATTTTGTCATATATATTATTATATTAGATAATGAAATGACTAACCCCTAGTCATAGCTTCTATTGCAATTGTTTTTCTTCTCTCTTGTATATATTTTATTTATTTATTTGCTTTTGTTTAGATCTATTTCGCTCTTGAGTATATTTTATTTATTTAATTACTTTTCGTTTAAATCAATTCCGCTCTTGGTATATTTTATTTATAATTCGTTTAGATAAAATACCATATCTGTCATCCTTGAAAATACAATGTGGCTGGGTCGTAAAGCAATCAATGCATTGAAGACCCTGCATATTAGAATGTTTTCACGTGAAAACATCATATGTTCTGATCTATGGTATCTAAGAAGAATCAACGCAGTCAATATATTTTAAAATTAATTGTGTCATAGATTTATGTTGTTGGCTTCAATTTAAAAAGCTTTGACAACTTGGAATAATACAATCGAGATATATATAATTCTTCATTTGAATCTTCTATTCTATTGATTTTGAGATCACAAACTTCACACTATACACATAATTTTGTTCACGTGGGCTGTGTATAGAAAACAACTCATTAACCAAGTCACCCGGTGCTCCGGAGTCCCGATGCTTGCCTAATACAAACACTCATATTCAATCCCTCATTTTCACATGCACGTGATGTCTCTTCAATCATCTGATTGAGGACCGAGACCCATCTGATTTTGAATCGTGACCCTGTTAGCACTTAAAACCAATCAATCGATTTTTATACACCGATCGATTGATTATTAACCTAACAATAATTGTTTCTGACACTTTAATATCGATCGATCGATCCAGTCGATTTTTGTCTCTTAATTGAATGAAGTGGTATTAAAATCGATTGACTATTTCAATCAATTAAGTTTTGTTTTATAATTGAATGTATATTTGGAACTTGTGATAATATAATAATATATTATATTATAAACTCTTTTAACTTACACTATATATATCCAATAAACATTATATAACTTATATTATAATGTTATTATATTCTATATAAAACAATGGTACTCAAGTACCACTTTGTTTTAATAATATAACCTACCTCACAATACACTTGTATAGTATTACAATTTTGAGCAAATTCTATTCAAGCATAGGATTGACTCTTTGTCCCTTATTCATTTGTGTCCTTATATTTGTGTCCCTGATTCATTTGTGTCCTTATATTGATCGATCAACCCTAAACCCTAAACCCTAAATCGATTGATTGATTCTGAACCAAATCGACTGCATATACTTTATTAATTATCGATCGATTCCTTATGCTCGATCGATCGATTCTAGACAGAATTGAACCACTGTGTATTTTAAATTGCTTTGAAATCGAACGATCGAAGCCAACTTTCGATCGATAGATGTTAACCCAAATTGAATATTTTATATATTATATACCGACAAATCAATTTTAAAATTGATCGATCAATCCTCGTCCGAACAGACGTCCTTATTTACATTATAGTTCCACTTTTGCGCGACCAAAACTTAGTGCACAGTAATCACTTGAACATTTCAATCAATGCTCGTAATTTACCTAATTTAGAATTACTGCAACTTTCAATTTCAATATTTAATTATAGTAAACTATATATATTATTTTTATCGCTTCAACGCGATCACTTCGATAACACGAAATGTTAGAAATTTGATACCTCGTGAAAATCAAATTTTGATGTTCACATTGCCGAAATCACACTAATAATCACCCTATTCTATATTGGTATTGAGATGAGGTGTAAATATATATATATATATAACAAAAATCTGGATATAAACCTTTTCTGTACGTATGATATTTTTGTGCTTTCATCCTGATCATAGTACATGAGTTATGAACATGTTAGGTTATATGTACACGAGTGTATAAGATCATGTCTATGCTTGAGCATGAAAATTTCTCGAGATGGTATCAAAGCGAGGAATACATAGTATTCACATGCCTAAAAACTTATAGTGGTATGGGATATCATGACGAGAGGGTGAGTGCGAATTCAGTGTAGCCTTATATACGGTGACCCTATCACTCTGAGTTTTAATATAAAAGGATAAGATATGAGATTCGAGCCTTAGGCCTTAGTTATAGTAAGATCTCTATGCGGTCATGTAAAACTCAGAATATAGGTGTCCATATACTGATGCAATCCCTCTATGGTAGTTTAGAACTTCTATAGTAGAGAGGTCTCTTTACTGCCATACGATGCACATCCAGGTTACTTGTGACAGGCCGACGTTTTCCCGTCTCTAAACTGGGAAAGGTCGCGCCGTCGGATCACCTGACATGATCCTTTCATCAAGGGGTTATTTTTTTTAATTTAAAGTGACGCAATTGCGGAAGTAATGTGTTTTAACTCTGACAGATAGATAATATGGCAATAAACTGATAGATAGACTAACAATACTATAAACAAAAAAAAAAAAAAAAAAAAAAAACAAAAGATCTGATGTATAGCTTTTCACCGATGATGGTCACCCGTCATCTAAACAGTGAAAAGAAAACCTATACATCCCAACATATCTCTGAAACTACCATATCATTTATACATGTCTAGAATTTATCTCACTCTTTCCTCCCTCTACCCTTTTTCTCATATTCCAAAGCTACAAACCTATTTTGGGAAGAACTCTTCTGGGAAATCGTCTTCCTCTTCTTCGTCGTTGTCGTCATCTTCCCCTTCTTCCTCATCAGGCACATAAGTGGGATCTGCAACGTGCTCTGGGTCAGACTCTGCAGCTAAGACATTGAAGTCCTGGTATGAGCTATCATCAAAGCTTAGTAAAGAATATCACATTGTTATTCTATATTGACAGTTTATCACTTTTCATAGAGATGCATAAAATAGAATAAAATTATGAATAACATGCTGAGATGCTGTATTTGTGCATGATGTAACAGGTATGAGAAACAAACTGGAACTAAAGATACAAGCAGGCGATATCAGGAGAACAACAAGGTCAAGCTCCCGAGTTAGCGGGATCACTTGGACTAGAATACTTCAAGCTCCCGAGTTAGCGGGATCACTTGTCAAGCTCCCGAGTTAGCGGGATCACTTGATTCGAGAATCTCAAGCTCCCGAGTTAGCGGGATCACTTGATTCAAGAATCTCAAGCTCCCGAGTTAGCGGAATCACTTGATTTAAACTAGAGCAATAACGTATCAAGAACATTGAAAGTGACAAAATCTGAATACTGAATCACGTAGAATGATCAAGAATATGCATTTGCCTGTATGATTTTATACTGCAATGTGTGCTAGACTACTATAAATATATAATAGCATTAAATTACAAATCTGATTTATACTCATAGACTGGTAATAAAATTTCTTTCTGATTTATGCAATGTGTACTAGATGCTGTTGATACTCATATTAATATTTTGTTTCTCATCAGCTTAATGGCTAATCAAGTCCATTTACTTCATAACTAATCCATCAAATTCATTAGTTCAAATAAAACTCAAACTTTCTTCTATTATGCTTATCAGTACATACAAGAATATTCATCAAAGCTTCTATGAAAAACTAAGTGATATTCTTATAAATATACAATATCAACAGATATTCCCTACCTGATTTGCTTCGATCAGATGGGAGCGCAATGCGTCAAAGATCATCACCCTTGGCTAAATTGCGTGAATTATATATGTGCACCATGTTGCATCTATTGATGATACAATATTTTTATATATTAATAACTAGCGCGCAAGTAGATGGCTCACAGTGCGCCAAGACCCATTTAAGCAATCACCTGAACCCATCATGGACCCAAGGTCCGAAATGCATAAACACAGCCCAAAACCACTGGCTGTTGAAGGTTTCCGCGGCAAGCTTCAAGGCTTGCCGTGGCAAGCCTGTGTATTTTTTGGCTTGCCGAGGTTCAGCTTGGGCTTCTTCTGTGTTCTTGTGATCTGCTGCTGTATCCTTTTTACTTATATAGATATATTTTCTATATATATATATATATATCTTCATATATATATATATATCTGTAGCATTTATATATATTTATATGTATATATATATATATATCTATTTTCCAAGTACAGATCTTCAATGAAGACCTGGAGTGTAACAATCTGCACTCTATTTTATACTGAGACTAACTCTGAGCTGTACTTACCTTTTGGTGAATTTGTAGTACCTGACACTCGATGTTGTGTTTGCCAAGGTTGAGGTTGACAATATCTTTATTACGTAATGCTACACACCAGACTTTGCACTTAAACTAACAGATGCAAGATGTGGATCTTGAAATTGTGGGATCATGAAGTGCACTCTGGTCTCAACTTGTAACAGAAGTCGTCAAAGCTGGGCTAGGATTGCTGTACATGACCATGGTGTCCTTAGATTTGTAGGCTATAGGTGCAGGGTTTCTTTTTTTTAAGGATATGCAAAGGAGAAAGATGATGGTCTTGTTCGTAGTTTTTATAATGGTTTGCTGCACTTTGTGTGCATGAATCTCACAATGACTCATTTGAGTCGTGTTCTTCAACGAGCTGCAAAGCAGCTTATAGGCTTCTTCAATTTAAAATCCTGTATTAAGCTGGTACACCCGGTTGCATGTCTTTCATGAAAGACAAAACAAGAAATGACTTGTATGTAAGTCATTTTTACTTATTTACTGTATAAGCCCTTTTTAAACTCCTAGGATTAATATATGCATAAACCCCTATAGCTGTTTCAAGTGAACAATTTACACTACAAGTGTACAGATTATTTTTCACGTGGATTATACTTAAAGTACTATATATACATATATATATATATATATCCAATTAAAACCCGACGATTCTAATTGATGGTATTAGGCTTATCCTTATCCTAATGGGCATGGGCTGGGCTAACTTAGTAGTCATGGTCATAGACCTATGCCTGACCGGACCCTTATTGATACTGTGTAGTATACAGATCTGAGAATCGTTACATTACTACAGAACTTCCTCAGAAAGTGTGATTTAGTGAGGTTATCCCACTATAGCTCGCCCTAAAATTAAGTGGTAAGAGTATATTATGATATGAGTATGTTAAGATAAGTTATGAGTATGATAATAAGACACCACTGTATAGGCCAATAGAAGATTAAAAACTTAAGTCTGTATATGTCGTTCCTTACATAGCCACCGTAAGGGGAACAACGTCTTACAGTCAAGACGGGCCTCTGAGAGACATTATGAGTATGTTATGAGTTACGTTTGACCATTTATGTCTTCCCATTAGGTTGGATGGGGAGTATGAGTATGATACGGATGACACTATGATATAGTGGTAAACTAGTATGGTGACCCTTATATGATAGACTCGAACAGTGACTTTGGCATAGGTCGTATAGGATTTATGAGTATGTCAGTTACCCTCTTGCGATATATAGACACATGTGCGATAATAATAAGATATGTTATATTATGAGATATGGTGAGGTAAGTTAGGATATAAGTGTCTAGATCATTGTCCTGTATTTATGCTATGATATGAGCTCTATTGATATATTATTATCACTCATGTGATGCACCTATAATGCATCTGAGTAGTATGGGGTGGATTGGTGGTGTATCCACAAAGTTTACGCGACTGAGTAAATTCATCCTACGAAAATCTAATAGTTACAGGTGCTTTTATCAACGAAGTGGGGTTGGCTATTCTGACCCGATTGGTATTGATTTCATTGACAATGTGGACGCAGAGTACTAGGAGGCTTGAGAGGGCAACGTAGCTGATTACCAGGAGGACTTTGGTGTTGATTTTGATCCGAGCGCCGATTATCGATAGTTGTAGACTCAGTACTGAGTTTTGTTTGATACTATTATTATTGACTATATAGTTTCTTGTATCGAATTTGTCTTTGACTTTTATTTTCCTTTTTTTGGTGGTTTATCTGGATTTTATCGCATTTATTAAATATTTATGACTGCTTTTATATTCTATCCTTATTTGTTGGCTTTCATGAAATCTTATTTACGTAGAAACTTTGATTATGTGTATGTCCGTTTACCGTATCTGGGATGCGTACGGGTCATAACTCGGAATTCTCGGTCCTTGGGATGGAATAGAATTTCGAGTCATGAAAAAATGATATCAAAGCTAAGACTTTACTTCCTTGAGGATTAAAGGACTATAAAGAGTACGATCTTTGAAGAATGAAGATTTTTTATCATGAATAACAATCTTAGGAGTCGATTTACTAGATCTCTAACAAGTTGAAGTTATGGAGAAGTACCCGGAGGTCATCACCGCAGGTACATAATTTTCGATAACGAAAATATTATAAGAGGGGAGAATGTAACGACCCGATTTTTATTATACCTTATTTGTGGTGTTAAATGTGTTTTGCACAATACACAGTGTTATTGCTCCACACCAGAACCTACCTTATTTGAGAAAAGTTTATTTAAGTTTAAGTTACGCAAACCTCTTTTCACTTTTCTTCTTCTTAAGAAACTCTAATCGTCTCTTATTCTTTTCTTTTCTTCTTCCTAAGAAACTTTAGCCGCCACAACCTTTCTTCTTCAACCCATTCCTTTCTAAAACTCCCTAATCTCTTCCCTAAAATCCTTTTTATATTCTTCCACAAAAACTACCGTGATTTAATTTTCACCATCAAGATTGAGGTGGAAGAAAATGGAGAAATCTTAGATGGGCCATCGCGTGAAACGTCGATTTTATTCTCATAATCGCCATAGATCTGTCGATCATGCTTCAAGAGGTGGGTACCCATCAATCCATCTTGTCCTTCTCAAATCCCGTCGGGTAGAATACGTTCAATCGCATATCAACGGGCTAAATAAATAAACAGTATATTTTGTCATATGTATTAATATATTAGATAATGAAATGGCTAACCCTCAGTCATAAATTTTATTGCAATTGTTTTTCTTTTCTCTTGAGTATATTTTATTTATTAATTTGCTTTCATTTAGATCTATTTTGCTCTTGAGTATATTTTACTTATTTAATTACTTTTTGTTTAATCAATTCCACTCTTGGTGTATTTTATTTATAATTCGTTTAGATAAATACAACATATGCCGTCTTTGAAAACACAATGTGCCTTGCTTGTAAAGTAGTCAACTCATTGAAAACCCTACATCTTAGACTGCTCTCACGTGAATAACATCATATGTACTGATCTATGGTACCTAAGAAGATTCAACGCAGTCAATATATTTTAAATTAATCGTGTCATAGATTTATATTGTTTGCAACAATTTAGAAAGCTTTGACTGCTTGGAATAATACAATCAAGATATATATAATTTTTCATTTGAATCTTCTATTCCATTGATTTGGAGATCACAGACTTCACACTGTACACATAATTTTGTTCACGTACCAAGTCACCTGGTGCTCAGGAGTTCGGATGCTTCCCTAATACAAACACTCATATTTAATCCTCATTTGCACATGCACGTGACGTCTCTTCAACCATGTGGTTGTGGACAGAGACCGAGACCCATCTGATTTTGGACCGAGACCCATCTGGTTTTGAACTGAGACCCATCTGAATGTGTACTGAGACTCATCTGATTTTGGACAGAGACCCATCTGATTGTGGATTGAGACCCATCTGATTTTGAATCGTGACATAAATCCCTGTTAGCACTTAAAACTGATCAATCAATTTTTATACACCGATCGATTGATTCAGATCCAAGTAGAATCTATATTTGTAAATTTTGATAGTCGACAATCGAGTCTGCATTGCGAGTATTTTTATATTAATATCTACTCTATTGCGATCGATCGATGTAATGGTCGATCGATTGATTATTAACTGAACAATGTTACCTAATAATAATTGTTTCTGACACTTTAATATCTATCAATCGATCCATTCTACTCGACCGATCGATCCACTCGGTTTCTATCTCTTAATTGCATGAAGTGGTATTTCAATCGATTGACTATTTCAATCAATTGAGTTTTGTTTTATAATTGAATGTATATTTGGAACTTGTGATATAATATTATATTATATTATAAACTCTTTTAACTTATACTATATATCCAATAAACATTATATAAATTATATTATAATGTTATTATATTTTATATAAAATAATGATACTCAAGTACCTCTCTATTTTAATAATATAACCTACCTCACAATACACTTGTATAGTATTACAATTTTGAGCAAATTCTATTCAGGCATCGGATTGACTCCCTGTCCCTTATTCGTTTGGGTTCTTCCTATATTGATCGATCGACCGTTAAAACCGATCGATCAATTCTGAACCAAACCGACTTCGTGTATTTTATTAATTATCAATCGATTCCTTATGCTCGATCAATCGATTCTAGACAAAATCGAACCATTGTGTACTTTAAATTACTTTAAATTCGATCGATTGAAGCCAACTTCTGATTGATCAATGTTAACCTGAATTGAATATTTTATATATTATATATCGATCGATCGATTCCAAAATCGATCAATCGATCCTCATTCGAACATACGACCTTATTTACATTATAATTTTAATTTTGCACTACTAAAACTTAGTGCACAGTATTCACTTGAACATTTAATCGATGGTCGTGATTTATCTAATTTAGAATTGCTACACCTTTCAATTTGAACATTTAATTTTTATTGTTTTAACGCGACTACTTCGATGACACGAAGTATTAAAAATTCGATACCTCGTGAGTATCAAACTTTGATCTTCACGTTGTCAAAATCACACTAATAATTACCCTATTCTATATTTGTATTGAGATGAGGTGTAAATATATATATATAACAAAAATTTGGATATAAACCTTTTCTAATATTACCCTATTCTATATTTGTATTGAGATTAGGTGTAAATATATATATAACAAAAATTTGGATATAAACCTTTTCTAATATTTTTGTGCTTTCATCCTGATCATGGTATACGAGCTATGGACATGTTAGGTCATATGTATGCGAGTGTATGAGATCATGTCATATTTGAGTGTGGTGACTCGCCGAGATGGTATCAAAGCGAGGAATGCATCATATTCACATGCCCTAAAACTCATCGTGGCATGGGACATCATGATGAGTAGGATGAGTGCGAATTCAGTGTAACCTTATATACGGTGGCATATACGGTGACCTTATCACCTCAAATTTTAATATGAAAGGATAAGATATGAGATTCGGGCCTTGGGCCTTAGTTGTAGTAAGATCTTTTTACAGTCACGTGCAACTCAGAATATAGGCGTCCACGTATGGATGCAATCCCTCTATGGTAGAGAGGTCTCTTTACTGCCACACGAAATACATCCAGCTTACTACGAAACCCTCTCCAATGAAAGCAGTGATTTAGTGAGATTATTTGACTATAGCTCATTCTAAAATTAAGTTGTAAGAGTATGTTATAATATGAATATGTTAAGATAAATTATGAGTATGATAATAAGACACCGCTGTGTAAGCCAGCAGAAGATTAAGAACTTAAGTTTATACGTGTCCTTTTTTGCGTAGTCACCGTAAGGGCAACAACGTCTTACAGCAAAGACGGGTCTCTGGGAGACATTATGAGTAATATTTGGCCATTTATTTCTTCTCATTAGGCTAGGTGGGGAGTATGAGTATGATATGAAGGGCGTTATGATATGGTGGTAAGCTACTATGGTGGTAAGCTACTATGGTGGCCCTCACATAATAGGCTTGAGCAGCCACTTTGGCACAAGTCGTAAAGGATTTATGAGTATGTTAGTTATGCTCATGCGATGCACATACGCATTATAGACACTCCATTTTCACCCTCTTAGAGTATACAAACCTGTTCGGTCAACCTTTGACCTTGCCCATGACTTTCGAAAAGGGACTCAATCTCTCCAAAAGCCCTAAAACCCTAGAAAATCCATGATCTGGAAATAATATACTGGAACAATAGTATATGGTTGATACCAAGATTGAAACCTTAGCTCACAAGTTCGGACCCGGCCCAAGCCCAGAAGCTCCCGATTGCACACAAGGATAACTGTGCCTAATCAATCCAATGTGGGCTGGAACTATGCTTTCGTGGACCATCATAAAGACCCGATTATGCGCCTTACCCAGGGCGTGCAATTTGATTACACGCTTTACCTCAAACGCGTAATTGTTCCCTAGTTTGACCAGGTCTCCAAAACCCAAGACCACCCTAACTCCTCAATCATGCGCACCGATCCATGCGCATAATTGGAATACGCGTATCCCATAGGGCGCACAATTAGTTCCAACCAAACCGGAACTATGACACCTGAATAAGCCAGTCAGCCGATCACACCTTAGTCGGCAATCGACCTCCAGTGAATTGCGCGTCGTGAACCATGCACGCAATTCAACTACACATGGGACTACCCGCGCGCAATTGGTTAATTGCGCACATGACCACATGTGCGCAAATGTCCGTATACCTATAAAAACTCCTCTACCCCACGACCAAATTCACCAGCTTAACTATTTTTTCTTTTTCTTAAGCTTCTCCGTTTTAGAAAATTCGAGATTCTCTCTGGGGCTTCCAAAGAAAGGGGTTGAGCTGCTTTCTAAACTTCTAGAATTGCAGACTCTTCTCTAGGAGTCCCAGGTAGCCAAGCTAGTGGCACTGGCCTACTAGCCTCGACTCTCGAAGGAGTAACAAAGGAGGAAGCGATTAGCTTTAGATCCCTAGGAAACCCTCTGCCTGAAATTTTGAGCCTAGAGCCAATTAGGTCCTTAGCCCCTTCTATTTTTTTCTAGCTTTCGCCAACCGATTTTCCCAAGGGAGCTTATGGAGGGTACCTGGGAATGAGGTTGATCCTCCCAAGTATAGCGGACCACCATCCCCTCTTTTTAGATAGGCCCCAGTAGGAATAGGAAACCAAACTAGTTATACCTTAGGCAACCCATAGCTGTTGAAGTTGGCCGGCCGACGTTCAGTAAAGGAGTCAACTCGCATCTCGTAGAGCGTGATCGGTGACGTGTTGCAGCATCGATAAATATCAGCAGCTGACGATCACATCAATCTAGGTATTCTCTGTTTAAAATTCACCTTTTTCCTTTCAACATTTAATATTTCTTAGTTTATTATTCTATCACCTTCTGCCAGAGTCCACGTGGACCGAATTGAGCCACTTTTTTCGGGGACCGAAAGGGACTTAGAAAAAGCGCGTACCAATAGTCTAGCAATTGTGATGAGACCCTTTTTGCTAGCCCCAATTTAGTTAGTTTGATTTTGTTTATTTTCTGCTTTTTTTCCCACTTTTTACACACACTTACACGCATGCTAGGCCTCCAGTAACCATCATTCACTATCAGCTTTTCAAAAACAATAAAAAAATGTTAGGCATCAGAAAATTGAACATTAATGATATCGACTCACCCTCATGAGGCTCCCATAGTGATCTCAAGTATAACGTTAAGTCGTATCCATGGACAGTCCAGTGTCGTGCCCGGGTAAATATGGTTAGTGAAGGCGAAAAATACCCTTTTGCTCCACAAAATATAAATCACAGCGACAGCAATGGAGATGACAGTAAATAAAGATACACCGCTAGCCAAATTATGGACCTCACTGCCAATAAGCTAATGGAGGAGAAGAAGCCGATGCCCTACAACAATCCCTGGCTAAGCTATACAAAGTTGCGATGGACCAAAAGCTGATGGACGAGCGACAAGTTACTCTGAGAAGTAGATGGAGGGAAAGGACACCCACTCCTCCACGTGCCTCACCACCCCCAGAATCGCCTGACACATACCCTTGACACTTCTTATAAAAACAACCACCGAAGACAACCCAAGACACCTAAAAAGGACACCACCGTAAATATGAACGACCTCCATCGATTTTTAGACAATTACATGGCTAAGAGAGAACGCTCTAACCAATCTGGCACATTCGAAAAATTCTGTCGAGATTTTGAATTCACCAAACCTAATAGTTTTAAACCCCAACATTTAACAAATATAACAGTACAGGAAACCCAAATCACCACCTAGCCTTATTTTGCAACGATTGTCGACCTATACGTGACAATCAGAGACTCTTCATCCACTGCTTCCAGAGATCTCTAGAAGGAGAAGCCCTCGACTGGTTCGCTGGTTTGCCACTTCACCAAATTGACATGTTCGATGACCTAGCTAGTTGATTTCTTAACCAGTATAAACATCTAATCTCAAAAAAGGTCAGCCTCAGTGACCCGATGATTACAAAGTAAGAGCCTGATGAAGATTTATCCGACTTCGTTGGACGTTAGAGAAAGCTCGCAGCATGGACTGGAAGCCAGATAAAAGAAAATGACGCACTAGACATTGTGATCAACAATACCAGGGAGCCACTCCGAAGCGCTCTCATCCTAAGTGACTACTCCGATTTCTCTAGCCTCCATGAACGCGCCTCACACATACACCGTCGCAAGAAAAATGGGAACCTTAATTTCTCTACACTAAACGGACCCTCTTCCAACAACCCTAGAACAAACACCATAAACAAATCGCTGAGCCCCAAACAAATCAACGCGAATCAAATAAACTACCAATACACGGACTTGCACTATAACCAGAACCAACATCTATACCCCAACCAATATGTGAACCCATACTATGACCAAGACCTATACCCCGACCAAACCCAACACCTATATCCTAATGAAAACTCAAATCCATACCCCAACCAGGATCAAAACCGACCCCCCAACGTCATGCAAACCAACTTCACCTTCTACAACCCGTTATTTGACCAAACTCAATCAAGTCCTCAACTCGCATACGACACTATACACGCATTCACTCCCGTCCCAGTTCACCCAGCTAGCTTGATTCGTAAGATTGAACCCCCCTCCAACCACGTTCATACCATTCACTCAACCAACTAACCTTATCCCACATACCAATAAGTGTGAAATCGCCTTTCACTCTGAACCGGTCACTAAGATCACTAAAATCCAACCTATCACCAAATTCACCCCTAAACCAAACCAACCTATCAACAAAATCAATACACCCATTTCCGAACTAACCCAACCTACCACCAAAATCACCAAAGTCATCAAACACGATTCCAAAGCAACCCAACCGACCCTTAACATCAACAAATTAACCCCCAAACCAACTCAACCTACCTTTGAATCCGAAAATTTACACACCAAAAAACCAATCACCATGCTCCCTGAGCTTACACCGAAACCAACTTCACAACCAATCCCTAAACAAACTCACCTACCAGTTAGGGAAGCGACTCCCGAGCCACTCCATCAATATAACACCACCTATGCCTAAACCAATCTTCCTGCAAGCTCCAAAACTAAGTGTTGAACCTAAACCTATAGCTGGGCCCATTACTGAAACCGTTAGCCCACTCACATCTGAACCAATGTCAAAGCTCGAACGCCTTAACAGACACATGATCAAACACATCACCCTGCCAACTTCAGAATCAACCCTCGAATCAACTTCTACTCCCACCTCAAAACCTAAACTCATCATCGAACTTATCGTCTCACAACTAAACCTCGAACCTAAACTTATCGTCAAACCTAAACCTACCATCAAAACTAAACCTATTGTCGAATCCAAACCTAAACCTGTCATCAGACCCGACATTGTCACCAAACCTAAATCTACCATCGAACATAAATTTGTCACCAAACTTAAACCTATCATCAAAACTGAACCTATCTTCAAACCTAAATTTATCGTCAAACCTAAAATTATCATCGAACGCAAACAGGTCATCGAACCCGAACCTACCGTCAAACTCAAACCCATAATTGGACCCGAGCCTATCGTAAAAACTGAACCTATCATTGGATCTTAACCTATCATCAAACCTGAACCCACCATCAAATTTGAACTCACTGTTGAATCTATCCCACAACATCACTCAGCCCTGAACTAATCACTAAATCTAACGATAAACTAACCCACAAAACCCTGATTCCTCCCACTCCCGAAACTAAACCAAACTTAAATCTTACGACTACGATCAACATCCAAGCCAACATATCACCTGATCCTCAAACCCCATCACAACATAGAATCAACGTCATAACTACGACCATTTCTAACCCCCAGATCCAAATTTTCATAGACCTCACGATCAAAACCTTCACAAAACACCAACTGGCAACAAAACCGCTCATCAAATAGTCGACACTGAGCTTCCTCGAAAAATTATGAATAAAACTCTAAAACAACCTCATGATAAACTCAAAGTACGCATTAAACAAAACAAGCATAATCAAACAAAAATAAACCTCCCCACACTAAAGAAAGGTCCGCTTTGGCCTGCACCCTCATGTCTCCTCTTACTTTACCTTTGCCTTACCCTATCATTACCCTTACAACACCACCATCCCTCTCAACGGATTCCACTCCAACCTCACCAACAAACAACTTTCTGGCAACCAATAAGTAACCCCGAAAGACTCTGTAACATCTCTAAGCTCCAACTTTATAACATGCCCCGCTCCATTGAGAGGCTAAAGAAAGTCCCACTTGACAAGGAAACTCCAACCATAAAAGATTTATCGAAAGAAGAAATCAAATGACTTCACACCTTATTCGATAAATCTCACACCATCCAAATCTTAGACATAAACATAATTTCTCCCTCACCCTTGATCGATCAGATTGAGGGTGATCGAGGACGAATGACAAATCGACAAATCACAGATGGGCGGTCACTCCGATTGTTCAATATGTCCCACTAGTTGGACATTCTGAGTTAGTCTCTTCCTGTAAGAACTGATGTTGTGTCATAGTATATATATATATATATATATAATACAGAAAATCAAAAAAATAAAAAAAAGTCACGAAAACCAAAAATATAAACACCTAAAAAAAATACAAAAAAATATATACTCGAAAACTAAAAATATTTTTTTATCTAGCAATATCTCTTACTCATATTTTATGCCCAAACTCTTCAAACTTATACTTGATCGAGAACTCAAAGCCGAGGGAATTAGTGCCAAGAAATAATGCCTACACAAATGCCTCGTCTAGAGGAAATAAAAATAAAATAAAAAAATCCACATGAGAAGTACTTATATTATTTCGGCAGCATGCCCAAAAAATAATTACAAGGGAAGGACTTCCTAACCCTAAAAAAAATACTATCTATAACTCAATGATCATCATGTCTCGTAGCCTAAACAAGCATACTTATGTACTTTTCATCCTCGTAGTCATCGTAAGGCATTCGTCAGTCGTAGGACATTATTTTTAAAAAATACTATGGGAATCATCTGACTCATTAACCGCCTTTCAATTCGGGCAAATTGATCGAAAGGTCTAGTGGATCACAAAATTCCTTGTTAAAATATAGAAAACTATGGATTCTCATACACCTCTTCCACCATTGGAGTTGATGTTAGAGCACAAAAAATGAAAATATAAGGTTTCATCAAATCTCATAATTCATGCGTTACCAGATTATTTAAAAAAATATACATATATGCTTTAAAAAAAAAAAGACAAAAAAAAAGAAAGAGAAAAAAGAAACACAATCGAGCGAGAGCACACGACGAATGAACAAGTCAATGAGCCCAGGGAAGCATAAGTAAATTGTGAGGACATTCCTGGTATTCTTATTAGAGAAGTATAAGCAAGCCACGAGGGTATCCCTGGTGTCTTCATATTACTAGATATCATCGTACGAAGGCGGGATGAGGACAAAACTCCTACTAACTAAAGAATTTGATGATTTGATGGTGCTGGATCATGACAAAATTCTCAATTATGGCATCGCATTATCCACCCGAGAAGAAAGTAGTCGACTACTGTTCGGGCTTATAATCGTACTAAGTCTTAACCTATTGTAATCGCACAATAAAAATTGTAGCACTAATATATGATAGTTCCCACTAGGAAGATGATTATGCTGCTGTAATTTCGTTTGTTTAAAAGATTTTATTTGTCATTTAAGGTCTTAAATTACTGGAGAAATATGAATAAAAAAATAGTTTGTTTAAACTAAGTTGCAGAAAATAAATCTAAATCCTCCTTCCAAATTATGGATGCCAATCACAATCCTTCAAATCTTGGATATTTACAAAATAAAGTACCGTTATACCATATCTCAGCCCTCTAAAATTTAGGCGTCAATCAAAAGCTAGAATTCCTTAACACAAATTTAAACTAATCAAGAATCTTCCTAAATTTTGAGCGTTAATCAAACTCAAGAAAATTGAAGATGAAAAAATAAAATCGTTACACTAATCTACAAATTCTCAATCTGAGTCGTCAATTCAAATAAAAATCTTTTAGATATTTACAAGGTAGTAAAATGCATGAAAATAAATCTAAACTAGAAAGAAATAAAAAGATCTTTCATCCCTCAGTTGCAGGCGTCAATTGCTTCTGAGAAACTACAGATACTCTACTCTAATCTTCCAGTTCCCAATCACAGACATCAATTGCTCTCGAAAAACCTTAGATATCTAAACTACTCTACTCTACTTTTGATCAAAAGAAAATCAACCTTAGTCGTCAATTGATGCTGAGAATTCTTTCGATAACTCTACTCTTATGGCAAACCCTCTTATTTATAGATCATAAGGGGTCGATTTATATTATGCTAATTCTAATAAAAGAAAACTTCTAAACAAAAGATTCATAATATAATTCTACTTCTAATCCCAATTCTTCCTTGCTCTGAATGGTAAATGCGTGCAGGACTTTTCTCCTTTATTTTAGCACCAGAGATCTTCTAAGTTCTTTCGGCAATTTTCTCTGATCCGTAAGTTGCCAGACTTTTAATCCAAGAGATTTTCTAATTCTTTATATGGTGGAGTAGTCTTCACGTGATCAGCAGCATGAGGTTTATTTCGTATGATCATGTGTACGATTGTTCTTCTTTCTATACGATCTCTGTTCTGTCGAACGTTCGAGATTTCACTTTGATTAGTTGTAGCTTCTTTCGTATGTTCGTGAATCACGATTTCTATTTCTTCTTTTCTTTCTTGCTCGTTTGATATTTCTTTTTCTTGCTCATTGACTGGTCCTTCGTTCAAGTGGATCGTTTCTTCGTACGATGATAATTTTTGTTACTTTTTGAGTTCATTTTAGAAAAGATTAAATCTTTGGCTCTAATCTGCTCAATAATCTAAATATCTGCATATAATATCTTATTAGTAACAAATTAAGGTCTAGCATCACTAAGTTAAGGATGGTAAAGTGGTATATTCTAGACTGATTGCACTCCCAAATTTAAGCTTTGTTAGTCCCTAGCAAAAAAGGAAAGAAAAACTACTCTAAAAATTAAATGCCACTTTCGTAGGGAGCACGATTGCATTTAACAGATACAATAAGCCTTTAAACCCCTAGGTGATCCCTAGTGGAGGAGTTATAGTCTCCCGAAGGTTTTCAGTGAAGTTACTTACAAACTTCAAATATTTTTAGATTTTTCAAAAAATTTCTTAAATCAAAGCAAATATTTTAAATTTTCAAAACTAAACTGTAATAGTTGAGCATTATTTAGTTGTCACAGTTTCAAAAGCATGATCCCGACATCTTTTGCTTTCCATCCTAGCAGTAATCCTTCATCAAAACTCAACAGTTCCAATTCATATTAAGCGTGGAGTGTGTGCGTATTAGTGAAAAGTTTATTCATTATAGATTTTTTTAAACTACAGATTTAGAAAATATTTTCATCCAAACTCTCACTATTGGCATACTCTCACAAAGAACTTTGAAATTTGTGGGTTCTCTATATATAATATATGTGATGAATGCTCAAAGGATAATTGGCATAGAAGTACATCTCATAGAATGGATAATCAATTCTATTCATATGCTTTCCTATTTCTCCATAATATTTATTATATACATCTCTATTAAGCTCATACTGTTGTAAATCATAAATCAAGGTCTTTTTTTTGGCTTGTAATGGGGCTTTGGGTTAAGAAGTTTTTAAAGAAAGGTGGAAAGGATTCGAAAATTCTGAGAATTCAGCTCATCTTTCTTCTATCTTCTGTTCTTCTTTCTATTTCTGCTTTAGTAAGTATTCAAAAAGTTTGATAACTTCTTCTCATTTTCTTATTTTTCATTTTAGTAAATCCCATTTTCTTGAGTTTCATATATCCTCTTGAATTTTTCTTCATTTTGGAAGCTTCTTGCATCTCTTTTTGTAGAATCATATTTTACGATTTCTCTTAATTTCTCATATTTTTCTTCATTTTATTTCTTTCTCAGGCATACCTTTTTTGTTGCATATCCCTTATCTATTATTCTTTTACTCCTTTCACTCTCTCTTCTTCACTTTTGCATTCTAAATTCTCAGAAAATAATAAGAGTAAAAAGGTTGAAAGCTTCAGATAGTACATATGGTTAAAAGTTTATAAGTTTTGGTACAAAGAAATTCGATTTAAGCTTCTAATATGGGTTCAAGGGGTAAATAAATTTTTAGGATTTTAACTTTTTTGCTTTAACAAATGAAAAGAATGGCCTTTTATCATTTTCATGATTCACTAACATGGCTGCCATATTGTTTTGATGTATCTAATAAATAGTTCTGGAACGACAAGTTATCATAATTATAGAATTTTTTATTCAATTTTTCAGCAATATGAGATTTCATTATAATCCAATTAAGAAGTCAAAGAAAATTTAAATTTGAATAGAAAGCAGTCTCTCTCAGAATAAAAGAGGAAATATGACTCAAAAGCTCACTAATTATATAATTTTAAAACTATAGTCTAAATATTACAGTTAAATCAAAGTATAATTTTAAACATTTAATCTAATACAATGTTCAAGAGAGCTAGACTTGAATCGTAACTTCTCTATTTTGATTGTTAAACTTTTACTACGATAGATTGTAAAGTTTGTGGAATCATAATTTTTTCTATCATAACTCGCATACAATGATTAGCTATTCAGAAAAGAAAGCCTAAAAGTCTACATTAAGAATTAAAATTATATTTATATTATTTTTTTTATATGCAAAAAGAAAAACTACAGAAAAATAAAGCAACTAATAAACTAAGCAAAACTAATATGCACAGAAAGGTGTATCCCCCCCCCCCCCACACTAAAATATGACAATGTCCTCATTATTTTTCAAAAATAGGGGATACTCAAAAAATTTAGACCATACGGTGATGCGGATATGGTATAATTGATACAGATAGAGCTAGTTCTGGTGCTAGAAAGGCTAGCAGTGGAGAATGACTGCTTGACAGTTCCTCCTCAGAGTCGGTCATAACATCATTAGAGCTGGTTTCAATTCTTTCTTCCTCAGGGGCAGGTTCCTCATACAACTCAAGTCCAACCTCTTTCATGTGGAGCGTATCAGCACTTTCTTTCTCAACTATTAACTTGCCATACTTTTCTTTCAATACTTTTAGCTCCTCTTCAACTTTTTCTTTCTTTTTCAAATCCTCTTGTAATCTGCAAATTACGGTAAATTTTTCCTTAATCTTGTCCCTAAGATTCTCAGACTCAGCTCGTGACCTTGCTATTGTGACCCAGCTTTTGTTCGTGGACTCAATGGTCTTTTTCTGTTCCTTACAGATATGGACTAGTGAATTTGTGTCCTCTTTCAGCTTAAGTATCTCTCCTTCTGCAACTACAAGTTCATGATTTTTCTCATCTAGCTGTCTGTTAAGTGCTTACTGGTACTCCTTGTGTGCATTTTCTCTCTCATCATGCTCTGCCATTAGTTCTCCAAACTGATCAAGCAA
The DNA here is from genome assembly GCA_021018995.1 of Chloranthus sessilifolius. Classification (NCBI taxonomy): domain Eukaryota; kingdom Viridiplantae; phylum Streptophyta; class Magnoliopsida; order Chloranthales; family Chloranthaceae; genus Chloranthus; species Chloranthus sessilifolius. Next base: position 26,391,489 of record CM037595.1, read on the forward strand.
ACTAGCTATTCTATCTTCATAATCCCTTTTTTGACCCTCCCATGCCTACCGGTTATTTCTCAACATATTATTCTATTGTTGCAATTGTGCAATTTGATCTTGGAAGGCAGCAGTGGCTTCTTGTACTTTCTTTGTTGTTTCAACCCTCCAATGCACTTGATGATCTTTTATTGCCCTTTGTTTCAGGTTTTCTACAATATCCTCCCTTTCCGTTGCTGTAGGTAGGACTTCGAAAACTCTGTTTTTCACTCTATTCATTTCTTCAATCATTTTTCTTACCATCTCTGGTACTGGCAGCAACTGTGGTGCATTTGTCAATTGCCAGTTCTCTACTTCTACTAATCTCCTTTCCCATTCAGCCTGGGTTCCTGATGATGTAGGAACTGTTGTGTCAATAACGGGAGGAGATGCTTCTTCATTTAACATTTCAGTGAAACCCACTCGTGGAGTTTCAAAACTTTGTCTTGCTTCTGTGACTTGAATAATGGGAGTTTGCTCTGTAGTTGATGGAATCTCAGGCATAGGTACAGACTCATTTAGTGCAGGAGTATGGCTAGAAGTATCCATCTCAGGGATTCGTTGTTCAACCAGAGGTATAGGAACTTCCTCTGTTGGGGATATCATTTGGATCCCAGGCATTGTTTCTTCCTCATGTACCAAAGGCATGGCAGGTCCAATTGGGGAGTCCAATGCTGAATCATACAGAATAACATGTTCTTGTTCAGGTAGTCTCTCCTCTACTATTTCTAGTTCAACAGTTGTTGTAACTGTAGGGGTGGTTTCCCCTTCAACTATCTCTGGTTCAGCAGGATTCGTAGCATTATTCTCATTTTATGTTGTATCCTCTTCTTCAGACTCTGCCTCTTCAATTGATGGAGGTATGGGGGGTAATTTGCTTCTGGACAGTACCGGGGCCATCCTCTTCCTATTTTATGGATTCAAAGTCCTTTTATAGGCTGCTGTAGTGAGATCTTCTTCTCGGTGTGCAAGGACTTTCTCATTGGGTACCCACTGATATCACAAATTCTTTAGAATATTGGTAATTAGGCCCTCAAAAGGAAGCTCCAACTTACTTTTTTCGTACATGGACTGATTCAATTTTGCCCTTACCACATCCATTACATTCAAGAGGTAAGATGGTACATTAAACAACACTCGATTTGCTATCATATATAGGGCTTTAACAAAGAGAAACCTTCTCTCTGTTTTATGACAGGTAGGGTGGATGGTCTTGTAGATAAGCACATCCAGGAAATGGAGTAGGAGGTTGCTATTCTCTAGGTCTTTTCTCATGAAGAAGGACTTATCCTTGGGTGGGTTGCCCAATAGTACTGCTGCCATTTCTTTGAAATTTGGGAAATCAGAGGGTGGCAGTCTTAGCAAATTGGCCACCGGCTCATCAACAGACAACTCTTGCCTTTCCAAGGGTGCATGCATAACCCCAACAATCAGTTCTTTAGTCAGTTGGATGTTCATCCCATCTACAGTTATAGAGAGCCTTGGGGTCTGACCTTTACTACTATTGGTCATATTTCTGTAAAAGAACTTCACCAGTCTAGGGTAGTGTTGAGAACTGGAAAATACCATTTTCACCCCTTAATCTGGGCCTTGATAGACCCTTGAGAGAACTAAATAAGTGTTTTAAGTGTTTGTTTAACAGCTAACAATAAAGGCAGGCTTAACCTTGAAAGTACCTCAAAAGTGCCAAAAAGATGACAATCCATGTCAATCCAAAGGAAGAAAGAGAAGAAACAACCTCACTAGCTGTTGAAAGGTCTGAATTGAAGAGGCAAAGACCTGGTCTCAACCCAGAAAAGAAGTATGGAGCAATTCGAACAGAAAAATGCACTACAGAGTACTTTTCGCAAAGAACCTGAAACTCTGCGAAAAGAACAAAAACTCCAGGCTTAGCTTTCGAAGAGCATCTGAACTCTTCGAAGAGATGAATTACCTTTTCAAAAAGAAGAAAACTCAATTCGAACAGAACCAGAACCTTGCGAAAAGAACTTCAGGAGTTACAACACCTTGTGAAAAGCCCCCTAAGCTTTGCGAAAAGGTATTCTGAAGGTTCCCAACTTTTACAAGGGCAATTCAGTAATCTGTTTCACGCGGCCCAATGCATCTAAAAACCTAGGGACATTCCAGAAGATTCTAAGCATGAAGCGAAGGCATATTCCACCCCACGTGAGCACCCAGAGATGAAATAACTTGGCGGGAACTTCTAGAAACTCTAACAAAATGCATAACAGAATCGATGCCTTTTCACCTGATTGGCTGAACCAGATCAAGGAATTCTGATTGGCCAGAACAGATCTGGATCCTCGTGCTCGATTACCATTGGTCAATACAGATCTGAGCACTTCTGATTGGTTGATACACATCTGAGCTGGACTTAGGGAAAACTATAAATAGACGAACCATTTGCCCAATTTGGGCATCCAGATTTTGAGTTTCATTCCTATTCCCCCATTTCCAAACCAGATAGTTTGCCTGAAATCCCAGTAATAGCTTTACTTTTACTTGCAATTGAGAGCTGTGAGATATTTCTGTAATTCAAAAGAGAGTTGTATTCAAGACTACAAATCTGAGAGCTGTTTAAGCTGTGCTCTGTAATTGTAATGGTGGATTTGAAAAGGTTGCTGTAAACCGTACATTCTCAATTGGACTCATGTTAAGGGTTCCCTCTGATCTCCTTATTGCATTAGACTCCTTTAGATTTACTGTTTTTCATATAATTTCCCTTGATTCATTAATCCTGTGAGAATTAGTGTTGGTAACCTAATCTCTCACGACATTTGTAGTGATGCTTCTTGTTCTAAACTAAGGCTTTGGATTAAAGACTATTGGATGGTCTGTGGCCATTAAAGTGGACAGACCATAGCCATAAGCCTAAGTCTAATCCTGGAGTTAGATTTATTTCTCTTACATCTGTGCTTGTAGCCAGATGAAGATTGAATCATTTCTCTGTTGATCGGCAGTCATTCTCATTGTGTTTCAAGGACCAAATCAAAGTTAGATATTACTTCTCCATTTTTTTACAAGTTTACCTCAAACGTTCCCCCAACTCGGATCTGGATCATTTAGTTTAACTTTTACTTTTATCATTTAGTTAATGTGATAAATTCAACCTCCCATCTTATGTGCTTTCTAGATAGGATAAGAGGCCAGATCTGGTAGCTCAGATCTGGAGGTTTATCTTGCATTTTAGACAAATTCTCTGTGGACGATCTTTCACTCACTTACATTTAAAACTTGCTACAATTGGCCCTGATCTTGCAGGCTAATTCACTTCTACCTGTGCTGATATTTCTTTACTCTTTTTAATATTCTAGATTCAGTATAATTTAGCAGTTGCAAACCTGTTTTCAAAACACACATAAATCAAGCACACTGAGAAGTAACAACAAGTTTTTGGCGCATTCTTGAAATTTGTTCTAAAATAAGTAGACCTATATTTTTACTTTTATTTTTTATATCATGACTAAACTATTCTATTGTTTATACCTGTGCAGTTATTCATGTCCAATTTTGAAGAAGGAAACTACTTAAAAAGAAATTACGAAGGTTTCTTTGTGAATAATCAGTTTTTGTTACGAGTTGTATGTTTGGTAGGAGGACTCTCATTACGAGATTGTCCCCTTGAATTTAGAAGTTGAAAGGCTACTCTGAACCAAACAAACAACACGAGTGCCTACTATGGGTGAAGAACCTCGACTTTTGAGGATTACTTTGGTGCTTATAATTCTCCCTTTTGCATTCAATTTCCTACTGTTGAAGGAAATTATGAGATCAAATCATCGACTATCCAAATGCTTCCTTCCTTCCATGGGTTGAGTAAGGAAGATCCATACAAACATGTGGATGAATTCTTGGCTCTTTGCACCACATTCAACATAGCTGGACTTGGTCCAGAAGCAACCAAGCTTAGGCTCTTTCCTTTTTCATTAAAGGATAAAGCTAGAGCATGGTTATCTATGTTAGCACCAAATAGTATCACTTCTTGGAATGATTTGCAGTGTCAATTTTTAGCCAAATATTTCCCAATGTCTAAAACAAGTCAATTGAGACAAAGTATCATTTCTTTCTCACAAAACTCAACTGAAACTTTCCATGAAGCATGGGAATGATTTAAGGAACTTTTAAGGCAATGTCCTCATCATCAAATTCCCAGATGGCAGCTGGTTCAAAGCTTCTATCAAGGAATTGATCAAAAAGGCAAAAATATGGTGGATGCCTCCTGTGGAGGCACTTACTTGCAAAAACAGTTGAGGAGGTTTGGGACTTATTTGAAGTAATTGGTGAAAACTCAACTCAACAGGAATCTCTGTCAAGAGATATTGAAATCCTGTTAGGTTGAGCAATCAGCAACCCACCAAAGGGAAGATTTATGAGGTGAATGAGTTGGAAAGAAAGATGGACAATTTAACCACAAAGTTTGATAGATTGATGGACTCACTTAAAAATCCAAATGTTGCAAGAGTAGAGGAGGCATGTCTGATATGCCAGTCCCCTACTCATTCAATTGATCAATGTCCTGCTGCACCACAGTTCCCAGATTTAATGGTGGAACAAGCTCATGCTGCTCAATCATTTGGACAGATGCAATCAAATGAATATCCATGGAGAGGACACCCCAATTTGAGGTGGAACCAAGGGAATTATCAATCACAACAGCAGCAACAACCAAAGAATCAAATGCCTTTCAAAACTGCACAGCCTTATCAGCAGAATTTTTATGCCAAACAAAATTTTCAGCAGCCCATTCCACAACAACCTGTGCAGCAATCTGTCCCAGTTCAAACCCCTTCCAGGTCCCCTTCTTTTGAAGATCAAGTCCTAAATTCACTCCAGAATTTAGGATCTTTAACTCAGACTGTGAATTTTCACAGCCAGAGCATAAAGAAGATTGAAGAAACATTGGGATAGCTTTCAAATACTTTGGCCAAAAGAGAGGAAGGAAAGTTACCCAGCTAACCTTTGAACAATCCCAAAGGACAGTTCATGGTTGGAGAAGCTTCTAATTCACATGAAGAAGTAAAAACTGTCACCACTTTGAGAAGTGGAAGAATTATAAATAACAAAGTGGGTACTGAAGAAGAAAAAAATGAGGAAAATGATAAAGATATGCAGCAAGAGCAGCATAATGATAGCAGTGGGGGTGCTGATGGACCTCAGAAAAATCAAACAAATGAAAAACACAAAATCTAAAAAGTTTCTGAAAATGCTTCCAAAGCTGTAGATGAAGGACTAGTTCCTCATTTACCATTTTCTCATGCAATGAAATCTGTATCCCCTTTTGATAAAGGGAACACAAAAATAGATGAAATGATGGAGACTTTCAAGCAAGTCAAGATAAATCTACCTTTGCTTGAGGCAATCAAACAAATTCCAGCATATGCAAAATTTCTTAAAGATGTTTGTACTCACAAAAGACAGTCTAGGATACAGTTATCCAAGAAGGTTTTTGCTGTGGAAAGAATTAATCAGGTGTTATCCATTGCCACACCTCCTAAACTTCAAGATCCTGGAATCCCCATAATCCCTTGCATTATTGGGGAACATACCATTGAAAAGGCTTTATTAGATTTGGGTGCTAGTGTCAACCTACTTCCATATTCTGTATATGAGAAACTAGGTTCGAGAGAATTAAAACCCACTCATGTGGTGTTACAACTAGCAGACAGATCTGAAAGGAAGCCAGTTGGGATGATTGAAGATGTATTGGTGGGAGTAGATAAATTTTTCTATCCTGCTGATTTTCTAGTTTTAGACATGGAACCTACCAAAAGTAAAACTTCCATCCCTGTCATTTTGGGAAGACCATTCATGGCTACAGCAAATGCTTGCATTCAATGTAGGTCTGGTATTATGGAAGTCTCTTTTGGAAACATGAAGGTAAAATTAAATGTTTATAATGCGGTCCACTGACCTCAATTCATTTCTGAAGAATATTTTCATGTTGATCTATTGGATGAACTGGTAGAAGGACTTTACAATAGTTTGCGTGTGAAGATTTCACCACAGATGTAAAAAATGCTTGGGGAAATTCTGAGGAAGAAACAGTTTGTATCTCAAATTCTGAGGAAATAAATGTTGTGCAAGGAACTCATAATCAATCAGCAAGTTTCTCTTCTTAGAAACCTGCTACTCTCCCCCTTCCACAAACAACTAAGGTACCTTTGTTACCTTCTTTTCTCAGCCCACCTGATTTAGAACTAAAGCAGCTGCCAGAAAATTTGAAATATGTGTTTTTAAGAAATCATAAATCATTGCCTGCAATTATTTCCTCCTCCCTCACAAAGGAGCAAGAAGAAGAGCTGTTGATAGTTTTGAAAGAACATAGAAGGGCAATTGGCTGGACTATTGCTGATTTAGGAGGAATCAGTCCAGCTGTTTGCATGCATAAAATCTATTTGGAAGAAGATGCAAAGCCTTCTAGGGAAATGCAAAGGTGGCTGAACCCTCATATGCAAGAAGTGGTCATGAAAGAGGTTGTTAAGTTGTTGGATGCAGGGGTCATTTACCCCATTTCAGATTCAGCTTGGGTGGCACCTACACAGGTGGTACCTAAGAAATCTGGGATCACTGTTGTAACCTCAGACTCTGGTGAGCTTATGTCAACCAGACAAACAACTGGGTGGAGAGTCTGTATTGATTACAGAAAATTAAATGCAATGACCAGAAAAGACCATTTCCCCCTCCCATTCATTGATCAGATTTTAGATAAGCTAGCAGGAAAAGCTTATTACTGTTTTCTTGATGGTTACTCTGGTTACAACCAAATTCTTGTGTACCCACAAGATCAGGAAAAGACCACATTCACTTGCCCTTTTGGCACTTTTGCCTATAGGAGAATGCCTTTTGGTCTTTGTAATGCTCCTGCTACCTTTCAAAGATGCATGTATTCCATTTTCTCTGATATGATTGACCAATTTATGGAGATTTTTATGGATGATTTTTCAATCTACGGAGATAGTTTTTCCCAGTGTTTACATCATCTCAAATTGGTATTACAGAGATGTGAAGAAACCAATCTAGTTTTGAGCTGGGAAAAGAGTCATTTCATGGTCACCCAAGGCATTGTCCTTCGCCATGTTGTTTCTCACAAGGGCATTGAGGTGGACAGAGCAAAAATTGATTTAATTGCACATTTACCACCTCCCAAAACCGTTAAACAAATCAGAAGTTTTCTGGGACATGCTGAATTTTACAGAAGGTTCATTAAGGACTTCAGTAAAATAACCAAACCTCTTTGTCATTTGCTGTGCCAAGATGTCCCTTTTGTTTTCAATAATGAATGCATGAAGGCTTTTAAATTTTTAAAAAACTGTTTGATTTCAGCTCCAATATTGCGGTCTCCAGATTATTCACTACCTTTTGAACTGATGTGTGATGCATCAGATTATGCTTGGGGAGCTGTCCTTGGACAGAGAAAGGAAAAGCTACCTCATGTCATAGCTTATGCCAATAGATCAATGATTGATGCACAGCTCAATTACACAACAACTGAGAAAGAGCTGCTAGCAATTGTTTTTGCTTTAGAGAGATTCAGGTCATATGTCTTGGGTTCACAAATAGTGGTGTTCACTAACCACTCTGCTTTGAAATACCTTCTGTCTAAGAAGAACACCAAACCAAGATTAATCAGGTGGATTCTCCTATTACAGGAATTTAATTTACAGATCAAAGATAAAAAGGGGGTGGAGAATGTGGTGGCTGATCACCTGTCTAGAATTTTAACTGCTGAGATTGATAGGCTGCCTATCAATGAATCTTTCCCTGATGAGCAACTTTTTGCCATTAGTGTACACACTCCTTGGTTTGCAAACATAGTCAACTTTTTGGCTACTGGAAGAATTCCTCAACATTGGAATAAAATGGATAAAGATCTTTTCTTCGCAAAGGTTAAACATTTCATCTAGGAAGATCCTCATTTGTTTAAGAGTTGTGCAGACCAAATAATAAGAAAATATGTCCCTGACCAAGAATTTCATAGAATACTTTCTATGTGTCATGAACAGGCTTGTGAAGGTCATTTTAGTGGAAACAAAACTGCTGCAAAGGTTTTGCAGTGCGGATTTTATTGACCTATACTTTTCAAAGATGCTCTGCAGCATTGTAAGTCTTGCCAAAACTGTCAGAAATTGGGCAGCATTTCCAAGAGAAACTCAATGCCTTTACAGCCTATTTTGGTAGTTGAGTTGTTTGATGTTTGGGGGATAAACTTCATGGGTCCCTTTCCTCCTTCCAATGGGAATAATTTCATTTTAGTAGCTGTGGATTATGTATCCAAATGGATTGAAGCCACAACCACTAAAACAAACGATCACAAAGTGGTTCTTAAATTTCTTAAGGATCACATTTTTTCCAGGTTTGGTTTTCCTAGAGCCATTATCAGTGATGGGGGAAGCCATTTTTGTAATAAACATTTTGAAACTTTATTGAAAAAATACTTTGTGACTCATAGAGTAACCACTCCATATCATCCACAAACCAGTGGACAAGTGGAGATTTCCAATAGAGAAATCAAACATATTTTGAAAAAGACTGTGAAGAAGGACAGAAAGGATTGGTCCTTTAAGCTGAATGATGCATTGTGGGCATACAGGACAGCCTATAAAACCCCAATTGGCATGTCCCCATTCAGGTTGGTCTATGGCAAAGCATGTCATTTACCAGTAGAGTTAGAATATAAAGCCTTTTGGGCCATTAAAACATTGAACATGGATCTAACTACTGCTGGTAATCACGAGCGCAACTTCTTTGAGTTGGAGGAGCTGAGAATGGATGCATACACAAATTCAAGATTTTACAAAGAGAAAGTCAAAACTTTTCATGATAAAAAGTTATTGAGAAAAGAGTATGGTTATTTAACTCAAAACTCAAGTTTTTCCCAGGAAAGCTGAGATCCAGATGGGAAGGGTCATACATCATTATTGACCATGCCTTGATCCAAGTAATAGAAGAATCCTGAAAGTAAATGGTCAGAGGCTCAAACCATGCATTGAAAATACCCAGGAGCCTGTGCTGCCCATCTGTCATCACGAACCTCCAAAAATCTGATGGTGGATAACTATACATTATGTTTTTATTTCATAGTTTTTGCTTAGTTTCTTTGTTTCTATTTTTATTCATGATTTGTCTCTTTTCGCATGGTTTAAATATGCTCCAAGTTAAGTCGCAAAGTAATAATTATCTTTTCGTAAAGTTCAAATTACTTTTCGAAAAGACTCTGGATTTGTAACGAATTGCTCGAAAGCAAGGATTTGCTTTTCGAATAGTTGGTTCTGAAGCTATTTTCTTTTCGAAAAGATATTTCTGAAGCTATTTGCTTTTCGAATAGTTGGTTCTGAAGCTAATTTCTTTTCGAAAAGATGTTTCTGAAGCTATTAACTTTTCGAATGGTACTGATGCCATTCGCAGTTGTCAAAAGGTCTATTTTGAAACTTTTCGAAAACTTAAAAAGGACTTTGCGAAATTAACTTTGAGTATATTTAAACCCTTTCGAAGTAGGGGTTTCATATTCGAAAGCTTTCTGAAGAGCGACCTGTTCCACAAAAACCCTATTTCTTTCTTTCCTTGCGCGATTTGAGAATCTTGCTACACTTTTCTTCACCTTTGTTCAATCATTTGAGTTTTCAGAGAAGGATTTTAGCTTCTAGTCTGGGGGATTTCTGCAAGCAAACAACACGTTCAATCAAAAACCCTAGATCTCAGTATTTCTCTACACATTCTCTTTGTTTATCATTTAGAAATTTTGATTTTGTGTCGGCATTTTCATACATCAATTTAGAATGGGAAAAGCGGAGAAATCGTTGGCTACCATGTTCCCAAAATCCTCTGCTAAGAAAGTTAGCAAACCTACCCCAAAAGGAAAAACCAAAACTTCAGCCAAAAGAAAACTATCAATGGATAAAGCGGATAGGGTGGAGAAAGGGAAGAAAGTGAGACATGGGGAACCCATCCCTGCTGCTGCTAGTCCTGAGCCTGAGCTTCCCCTTCTGCCTATACATTTGGTACTGCCAAATCCATTCATTGAAGCTCAGAAGCTAATTCCTGAAGCGATTGTGAATGAAACTTTTTCAACAAACCGGATTACTGTTATCTTTAAAATACATAAGAGATGCCTCACTAAGCAATATCCTTACCCTTGCGGAGAAAATTTACCCACGAATGGTGAAGTTATGGTACCAAAACCTAATCAAGGTCCGAAGAGATGCTCATGTCCCTACCCTGGTTATCTTTATTGATGATTGCGATCTTACTGTCACATTTAAAGACATAGGGAATGCTTTGGGGATACCCTTCCAATTTGATCCTTCTGGTCCATTGGCTGCTTCAGAAACAACCTCCTTTAGAGAAATGGCTGCACATTTAACCCAAGGAATTGTGGGCACTGGACAGTCCATCATGAGGAGAGACCTAGCCCCCCAATTTCTATTGATGGACTCCATTTTGAGGGAAAGTTTTTATGTCAGACACCACCAAGAGAGAACACCAATTGAGGCTCTCTTTCATTTTTATAAGGGCAGTTTTCAATGCCCTATGTTAATTTTGAAGCCATGGCTGATATTAGTGTCAAGTTGAAAAAGGGCGAATTGACCTCCCATTTGGTAGATTGATCACAGCCCTCCTCAGAGCCAAGTTTGACATTGATAATGAGGAGCCATTTGAAGTCATTGCTCCTCACAATTTTGGGAAAAAGGCTTGGACTACAAGCCAAGCCATGCTGAGAAGAATGAGAGAGGAAGGTGAACCTGCACCTGAACCTGCACTTGAACCTGCCCCTACAGTTCCCTTAGAACCGGTTTTGGTAGAACCTATGGTGACCAGCTCTGTAGCTGCACCATTTCTTGAAGCACTGCACACTGTGGTGACCAAATTGACAACTATCCTTCCCATGGTGACCGCTCTTGTTGCACCAATTCTTGAGGAAGTTGGCCTTTCACCCTCCTCCCTATTCCAGCCACTTCACCTATCCCAGCTGTCCCATCTCCCATACCCTCCATTATTCCAATTATAGATTCCCCCTCTACACCAACCACTCCAACCATACTCACACCACCAATTTCTCCCACCAATGCCCATGTTTTAGTTGCAGACTGTATTGCCCCATCTCCCTGTACTCCTCTGCTCCAAAGCCCCTCAAATTCACCTGCTCATTTAGCCCACACACCTGAACCTGAGCCTTTCACTACAGAGGCTTATTCTTCCTTAATGGGATCTATTTTTGAAACCATGGGGCTTGAACCTATCCCTATACGACCCTCATCATTTCACTCCTTACCTACTTCTCCCTTCTGACCATTGCACCCCCACCCTCTACTTGATTGTACAGTCCTGCTGCCCACCTCTCCCCCACCTGCATCTATTAACCAAATACTTGCCTACCTCCAATCCATCCAAGCCCAACTCCAAATCAACACAGAAAATCAGTCTGTTACCAATGACCTGCTCCAAACCTTAGCCTCCACATCCCACACAACCACCATTACCCCTGTACCTACTGTTGATTCCCATGCTACCCAAACTGAACCAGAGGTAGTATTGGTTTATCTGCCCACCCCCACCACTATTGCCCATGCAACCCAAACTGAACCTAAAGTCCCTCTGGTTGCATCCCCTTCACCACTCCCCACTTTCTCTGAGCAAGCCACTCAGACCGACCCTGAAGTCCTCCTTCTGGACACTTCTTCTCCCCCTCCCACAGCTGGGACACCTTTGGTCCCCTACCATTCCATTCCCTTCCTGTTGCCACCCTCAGAAGAGCCATGGAAGAAAATCCTTATATCTGTCGAGATGTTCTAAAGGGGTTAGCTGATTTACAAGCCTACATTCGAACCCCTTACGAAAACCAGATTCAGAAGTTGGAGTTATTTATGAAATTTGAGAGGGAGAAAATGAAGGACTTGCTGGGTCAAACCTTTCAGATGGTTCGGAGTGAGCAGCACAAGGTGACCATGTTGCAAGCACAGCTTGACCAGGAAAAACTGAAGACCACTAGAGTTGGCAAGTACATTGGCCTCACAAAAAAGATCAAATCAGAGGAATACACCGAAATGCAAAAACACAATCCGTGAGAAAGCTCAATCAAGTTGGACTCCAATCATCTGATTCTAGTTCGATTCTGACAAAGGACTCCAGTTCTGAGCCAATTGAACCAACTTATGACACAGATTTTGACCCCAGTTATTAAAGCACTTTGTACTTATCTGTGGTATAAGTTTGTAATATAAATTCTGGTTTTTCTTATGAAATTAATGTGCATTTCTGTCTGTCCACTTGTCATCATGATTTTTTTTTCTTGCTTATATCTCTTCTCTGCTTTGGACCAGTGTGGACCCTGCTCCCCTTTGGTTTGGGGGTATGGCAGGTATGCCAATAAAATAAGTAAGTTAATGCTTGGTGTAGCTTATGATCAGTAGAATTTTTGAAAATAAAGTAATTTCATACCTGTTGTTTTGAAAAATGAGGAAGTTAAAACTTTTTAAAATTAATTTCTAGTGTAATTCTAATACTTTCATGAAGTGAATGTCAGAAAATTTTCAAAAGAAAATTGATGTTTTAGTAAACATAAAAAGAGATAAAACAGTGATGATATACCTCAGGAGTTTGATAGAAAACCACACCCAGTGAGATTTGAACCTGCAATGTATTCTTTGGAGGTATGAATAGGCAATTTTTTCTGCTCTAGGGACTGTTTAAACCTGCTTGTTATCACTAGAAGTTACATATATCCAAGTTAAAATAGTTTGACAGCAATCATGATATTAAAGACATGATATAAGGCCTCCTTTTAGACGGTTTGAACTTCAAAAAGCCCAACCTGTTGAAACTGCCCTTGATACACACCATTTGAGCTGTACAAATCTAAGATTCCTTTGAAACCTCATCCAATAGCATCATCAACTTCATTTAGCCTAACCCTCACTCCGAGAAGTCAGAAGATAAAGGGAAGGAAGCTGAAGAAAGGTGAGTTGGGTAACAGTTTGGTAAAAAAATAATTGAAGGCAATGATATATCAGCAGAAGAAATGTGGCATTCCAGTTAATGTTGCTTTGAAAAAAAAAAAAAAAAAAAAAGAAGGCATTTCATTGGAAGTTTGAAATAGGAAAGAGAAAAAGATGGCCACTTTGGCTCTGAAAATTCAAAGAAGAAGATGAAATTGTGTTGAATTGAAGAAGGTGTGTCTATCACCTCCTTACCTTGACTGACTTCTCAATTTTGAACTCCATTCCACCCCTTTATTCTTGATAAATTTCACCCATAAGCCACATTACAACCCAAGTTAAAGTCTTTATTGATCAATGATGGATTGAGCTGTCACTGGAGATAAGGATTTGTGTAATCTATGGTGAAAAAAAAGTAGTAAATTCAGAACTGAAAAGCAATGTCTATGCTCCTGCTTACAATCCAATTTGAGGACTGTAATTGCTCTTGAGCTGTGTGAAATAGTGCAACCCTCATATTTGCATGGTGAGTGAAAACCCTGGTGAGAGTTGAGTTTGAAATCAAATTATTTGGGGTAACATCAAAACTGAATTCCCAAATAGAAGGCAAGCTTTTCATTAATTTTTCTTGTAAAAACTTTTTGACACCAACTGAGTGAATGGTAAAAGAATTACAGCAGAATTTTAGTTTTGAATTGATGTTTTCTTGAAAATCTTCTTACAACCTCGATCGATGCGTGTGAATAATCGATTGGATGAAAGTTTGCTTTTAACAGAATCGCATTAATCTTAACTGATTTATTGGAGAAGTTTGTGGGTACCTTCACTGAAAACCCTCAGGAGACTTCACTCCTCCACTAGGGATCACCTAGGGGTTTAAAAGGCTTGTTGCATATGCTAAATGCAACTGTGCTCCCTACAAAAACGGCTTTTCATTCTATTTTTAAATTTTGTCTTTGCTCAGGGACTAGCAAAGCTTAGGTTTAAGGGGTGTGTTGAGAACTGGAAAATACCATTTTCACCTTAATAACTGGGCCTTGATAGACCCTTGAGAGAACTAAATAAGTGTTTTAAGTGTTTGTTTCTAACAATAAAGGCGGCTTAACCTTGAAAGTAGCTCAAAAAAAGATGACAATCCATGTCAATCCAAAGGAAGAAAGAGAAGAAACAACCTCACTAGGCATTGAAAGGTCTGAATTGAAGAGGCAAAGACCTGGTCTCAACCCAGAAAAGAAGTATAGAGCAATTCGAACAGAAAAATGCACTACAGAGTACTTTTCGCAAAGAACCTGAACTGTTCGCAAAGAACCTGAAACTCTGCGAAAAGAATAAAAACTCCAGGCTTAGCTTTCGAAGAGCATCTGAACTCTTCGAAGAGATGATTTACCTTTTCGAAAAGAAGAAAACTCAATTCGAACAGAACCAGAACCTTGCAAAAAGAGCTTCAGGAGTTACAACACCTTGCGAAAAGCCCCCTAAGCTTTAAAAAGGTATTTCGAGGTTCCTGCAAGTAAGGGCAATTCAGTAATCTGTTTCACGCGACCCAATACATCTAAAAACCTAGGGACATTCCAGAAGATTTTAAGCATGAAGCGAAGGCATATTCCACCCCACGTGAGCACCCAGAGATGAAATAACTTGGCGGGAACTTCTAGAAACTCTAACAAAATGCATAACAGAATCGATGCCTTTTTCACCTGATTGGCTGAACCAGATCAAGGAATTCTAATTGGCCATAACAGATCTGGATCCTCGTGCTCGACTACCATTGGTCAATACAGATCTGAGCACTTCTGATTGGTTGATACACATCTGAGCTGGACTTAGGGAAAACTATAAATAGACGAACCATTTGCCCAATTTGGACATCCAGATTTTGAGTTTCATTCCTATTCCCCCATTTCCAAACCAGATAGTTTGTTTGAAATCCCCGTAATAGCTTCACTTTTACTTGCAATTGAGAGCTGTGAGATATTTCTGTAATTCAAAAGAGAGTTGTATTCAAGACTACAAATCTGAGAGTTGTTTAAGCTGTGCTCTGTAATTGTAATGGTGGATTTGAAAAGGTTGCTGTAAACCGTACATTCTCAATTGGACTCATGTTAAGGGTTCTCTCTGATCTCCTTATTGCATTAGACTCCTTTAGATTTACTATTTTTCATGCAATTTCCCTTGATTCATTAATCCTGTGAGAATTAGTGTTGGTAACCTAATCTCTCACGGCATTTGTAGTGATGCTTCTTGTTCTAAACTAAGGCTTTGGATTAAAGACTATTGGATGGTCTGTGGCCATTAAAGTGGACAAAACATAGCCATAAGCCTAAGTCTAATCTTGGAGTTAGATTTATTTCTCTTACATCTGTGCTTGTAGCCAGATGAAGATTGAATCATTTCTCTGTTGATCGGCAGTCATTCTCATTGTGTTTCAAGGACCAAATCAAAGTTAGATATTACTTCTCCATTTTTTTACAAGTTTACCTCAAACGTTCCCCCAACTCGGATCTGGATAATTTAGTTTAACTTTTACTTTTATCATTTAGTTAATGTGACAAATTCAACCTCCCATCTTATGTGCTTTCTAGATAGGATAAGAGGCTAGATCTGGTAGCTCAGATCTGGAGGTTTATCTTGCATTTTAGACAAATTCTCTGTGGACGATCTTTCACTCACTTACATTTAAAACTTGCTACAATTGGCCCTGATCTTGCAGGCTAATTCACTTCTACCTGTGCTGATATTTCTTTACTCTTTTTAATATTCTAGATTCAGTATAATTTAGCAGTTGCAAACCTGTTTTCAAAACACACATAAATCAAGCACACTGAGAAGTAACAACGGGTAGACTGGTGTTGCTCCAGGCTCTAGAAAGTAGTTAAGCCCAGCATCCTTAAAGTATTTGACGGCAGCCTTGCTGACATCAACGCTTTCCCAAAAAGCGACATCCACTGCAACTTCAGCCCTCACAATATGATATTTCAGGATGCAGGGGACTGATCGAACATTCTTTTGTTGGAAGCCAGATTTTTGCCTTTATCTGATGGAGCGCCTTGTTCAAGGGTCATCCTAGCTTCTGTCTCATTCACCACTCTATCTCTAGGTAGTTATCCAATAACTACTCTAGAAGATTTCAATTTCTTTTTAGACAGAGCTCCTGTAGCAGCCCGTTTAATATATTTTTGGATTGGAGAATGATCAGAGTTGTTACCTTCAACTTTTTTATCTTCTCTCGGTCTTTTATCCTTTGATAATGGCATGATTTGTTGTCCTGCAAGAGTAAACAAACCTTAGTCAATGATCATAAGTTTTCTTATGTCGACTCAAAGAGATTTTTAGAAAGGGAAAAATTGATTAAGGATCAAAATCATTTACCTATCGAAACCCTAATTTTAAAAATCAGATTGTTAGCTATGGGTAGGGTTTTGAATGGAAGGAAAAAAAAAAAGTAAAATCAATGTAAGTTAAAGAAACGGTTGGGTTAGCTTTCAGAAAATTTGAAACATGAAAGGAGAGAAGAAAGGTTAGCTTGAGAGTTCGAAAATGTTGCCGACGTCTCCTCCCACGGATATGTAGGCCCTAATTTCAGTGATGACCCGCTAAGCCGGTCATCACTCGTATTATTAACCTAGAGTTGGTGGTCAACTCTAGTTTTTCATTATTAGAAAGCTAGAACTCTCGTACAAATCCGATAATAATCACTACTATTGGGTCGTATGACTTAGGTTTACGACCATACGTAAATCTATACGTTCGTTTGTAAACCTTTAATATATAAGGGAGGAAATATTATGGTTGGTCGTGTTTTCGACAAATGTAAGGTATTTCCCAAAAAATTTAAAACCTTAAAATAATGATTTACATATTTTACAAAGGGTGCTACGGATGAGTCGGTAGCTCGACAGATCCTTGAGGATATCAATTTTGATTAGTGGAGGCAACAATTTCCCCCCAAAACACTTGTCCTCGTGGATTGCTAACTGGTTGCGCTGGTAGTTGACTACTTTCTCTCTTAGTTAATTGCGAAGCTAGTTGGCCAATCTGACCCTCCAGCTTTGTAATAGACTGAGCATGTGAGTGTAGTATTTGAGAGAATTGAGCTAATTGGGATAGATCATTTGAATGCTCAAGCGATTATTGCTGCAACTCCTGAACGAGTTGAACAACCGTAGCATCAGGTCCATTGTTCTGTGGTACGAACTGTAGCTGCACAGTCGGCACTGGTGGTCTCAGATGGAAAATTTGGGCGAGGGGAATATGGGTTGTGCAACTGATGGTGCTAGTTGTACCCCACTCATGGATCCATAGTTAAATCCTTAGTGGTTCCTTGACAATGGGTTATATGTGTTCCCATAATCTCCCCTTTCAAAGGCCATTACTTTTCGTTCTCCACCACTTCTTAATATGATGGCGCAGCAGGGCGCTCGACATAAGTTAAAATCTGGCAATTCGAGCAAGTTGATAAAGATTTTTTCGGAGTGCTTGGTTTGGCACTCATCAATGTTTGCGATTTGTTGCTCAAGAGCTGCAACCTTTGCACTCATATCATCCTCCTTTACTTTGTCTTTGTTGACATCGTAAAGATCACCCCTAGCGAGCAGGGTGTGGCGAATCACATCTGGATTAGATCTTAACAAAGCTTATATCTACTTTGAATTATCGGCCAATTTCTCAAATAAGTTTCAAGATTGCTTGTCATTTTGAGCCATAAAGGCTTCTCCGCTTACGGCATCAACTATAGACTGATTGGTCTCAGTTAACCCTTGATAAAAACTTTACACAATGGACCAATTTGCTACATCATGACGATGACACTTTCTCAATAGATTCTTCATGCGTTCCCAACTCTCATAGAATAATTCTCCAGGTAATTGCCTGGAGTCTTGAATTGTATGACGAATCTAATTAGTTTTACCAATCGGGAAGTACTCATTCAAAAACTTGGACTGCAGTCCTTCCCAAGTGGTAATACTTCTAATGGGCAATAAAATTAGTCATGCTTTCGCTTGGTCTTTAAGAGAGAAGGGGAACAATCGTAATTTAATGGCCTCATCATTAGCCGCCGACAATTGTGACATCGAGCAAAGCCCTATAAAGTCCCTTAGATGTTGATAGGGATCCACTCAATCAAACTCATGAAAGATGGGTACCACTTGTAGTGTATTGAGCTTGATTTCATAATTACAAGAGGGCTCAGTTAGAGTAACTGGGCTGAAGTGTGCTTGAATGGAACGATTGTCAGCGATAGCTTGAGATTCTCTTATAAAAGATCAGTTTGAGGCTAAGTTACGCAAGAAAGTCCTTTCAATTTCTGGGTCACACTCGAAGAAATCTAAACTTCGAGATCAAATGTGATGCATACACCAGAAATGTAAATATTTTTATAATTTTTTTTTATTTGATCTAATTTTAATTTTAGAAAGCAGAGAGAGAAAACAAATCTGAGCCTTTAGCTTCTCTTGCTAGAAGAAGTGTTGAAATCTTTGATTCGCTGCTCCGAATAAACTTGCAAAAGATAAAAAAAATGATTAAATAAAAATAAAAATATAAAGAAAAATAAAAATATAAAGAAAAATAAAAATAGAAAGACAAATACTGGTTTTCAAAACAAAAATAAAATAAAGAATAAAATTCGATCTTCGGCAATGGCGCCAAAAACTTATTCGGGCTTTTAATCGTACCTAAGTCTTAACCTATTGCAAGCGCACAATGGAAATTGCAGCACTAGTATAGGGTTATTCTCACGAGGAAGATGATTATTCAGATGTAATTTCGTTTGTTTAAAAACTTTTATTTGTCTTTTAAGGTCGTAAACTACTAGAGAAATATGAATAAAAAAATGGTTTGTTTAAACTAAGTTATAGAAAATAAATCTAAATTCTCCTCCTTCCAGATTTTGGTCGTCAATCACAATCCTTCGGATCTCGGATGTTTACAAAATAAAGTACCGTTACACCGTATCTCAGTCCTCTAGAATTTGGGCATCAATCAAAAGCTAAAATTTCTTAATACAAATTCAAACTAATCAACAATCTTCCTAAAATTTGGGCATCAATCAAACTCAAGAAAATTGAAGATGAAAAAGTAAAACCGTTACACTAATCTGTAAATTCTCAATCTGAGTCATCAATTCAAATAAAAAACTTTTAGATGTTTACAAAGCAGTAAAATGCATGAAATAAATCTAAACTAGAAAGCAATAAAAAAATCTTTCATCCCTCAGTTGCTGGCGTCAATTGATTCTGAGAAAATACAGATTCTCTACTCTAACTTCCAATTCCCGATCATAGGCGTCAATTGCTCTCGAGAAACCTTGGATATCTAAACTACTCTACTCTACTTTTGATCGGAAGAAAACTCAACCTCAGTCGTCAATTGATGCTGAGAATTCCTTTGATAACTCTACTCCTATGTCGAGCCCTCTTATTTATAGATCATAAGGGGTCAGCTTACATTATACTAATTCTAATAAAAGAAAACTTCTAAACAAAAGATTCCTAATATAATTCTACTTCTAATCCTAGTTCTTCCTTGCTCTGAATGGTAGATGTGTGCATGACTTTTTTTCTTTATTTTAGCAGCATAGATCTTCTAGGTTCTTTCGCCAATTTTCTCTGATCCTTAAGTTGTCAGACTTCTAATCCAAGAGATCTTCTAATTTTGTGCATGGCGGTGTACTCTTCACGTGATCAGTAGCATGAGGTTTATTTCGCACGATCGTGTGTATGATTGTTCTTCTTTCTATGCGATTTCTTCTCTGTCGAACGCACGAGATTTCACTTTGGTTCCTCTAGTCGTAGCTTCTTTCGTACGTTCATGAATCACAATTTTCATTTCTTTTCTTTCTCGCTCGTTTGAGATTTACGTTCATTCGATATTTCTTTTTCTTGTTCATCAACTGGTCCTTTGTTCGAGTGGATTGTTTCTTCCTACGATCGTAATTTTTGCTGCTTTTTGAGTTCATTTTGGTAAAGACTAACACTTTGGCTCTAATCTGCTTATTAATCTAAATATCTGCACATAACATCTCATTAGTAACAAACTAAGGTCTAACATTACTAAGTTAAGGGTGGTAAAGTGGTATATAATGTGACTGATCAACTACTATTTCAAAAAGTTGTTGAATAAGAAGCTATCCCCGGATCAATAAACCTTATCTCCCCTTCACCCTTAATTTTTCTTTTTGAACAATGAGTCAAATGACTTTCAAAATCTCCTTGCGGATAAAACCAAAATTTTTTGAATGACAAGTGATGCAATCACTCATTATCTACCATTTACATCATCCGTGTTAAAAGCTACGATACATGAAGATCATTCAGTACTTACAAAATCAAGCCCGACATGTGGCCGAACTAATCAAACTACTTCCCAACATGGGATCATTACAAGCATATCTCTTTCAGAATTCCTAAGCTACGCCAGGATATCTGCGAGGCCGAGAAAATTTCCATAGTCACTTAACACTGGGACATTTTTTTAGGCACTAACACCTTGGCAACGAAAATCAGGTCACGAGACCAACACCTCAAACTGGGGTATTTTTTTAAAGTTCATTTCTTACTTTTTCCCGATATCCCACCATAGAACCTAAAAAAAAAAAGATCAAACACCTGAAAGAAGACAATAAAGACACGTTCGACATAAACCAAAGAAAACAAACACAAAATTTTATTCATGACTAAAAGTTTGTATAGGTGTCACAGGAGGCATACCCCTAAACATACAACCCAAAAAGAAAATAAGGAACCCAAAAAGAACACATAGTCCAACGCGCAGGAAGGAAGGATAACCAAATAACATCTTTCCATCCATTTGTATGACTTCTCTCCCGCCATCTTCACCTCCTCCTAACAATAGAGAGGGATGTATACCGTCCCACTAGCCGACCGTCTCGACCACGACAACACTTCCGATAATGAGCCCCTTCGACCACATCGGCACCTCCAAATCATGTTGGCATTAGGGATCACCTTAGGCCATAGAACGCGCGAAACGACAAAGAACGGGTGAAAAGACATCAAAATTGGCCTCCGGATCACCAAATAGGAGAAAGGAATGAAGAAAACCGAAAGGCTCCATGAATATATAGACACCCGCCCAATTGCGCACCTAGCACATTGCGCGTAATTGGATTACACGCCGACACTAGCACGTGCATTCTGAGTTCCGAGCCATGTTCCGCACGCGTAATTTGACATTCCGTAAAATCCGAGATGCGACAAACCGATCCCGTGCTTACTGTATAGCGTGTAATTCCAAATAAGAGCGACCCCCATTGCACGGAATCCGAATCGACACCCGAACACCCATTGCAATAACCAGGTGACGCTTCGATTGCGTGTCCCGAACTGCGCGCAATTCGATTATGCGCTACACATCACATGCGTAATTTCCGAAACAACATCTAACACGCCCACTTAACTTCCATCCAAACTCACACAAGTGTCATCCCTACCAAACATAAGACCAAAAGAAAAACTCATACCTTAAACGAAACAAATAAAAAAAAATCCCCCTTTACCTTGACAAAAGTTCACTAATTTAAAAAATACAAAATAATGGCAAAACCCAATTATCAAATAATAAAACCCTAGGGGCAACCGACCATTTTCGCACCATGACGTCCACCCCAACCCAAAGACGAGAGTAAAAATGAAGTAAAATAAAATAAAACAACAATAATAGTAAAATAATAAAAATAAAAATAAAATCAGAAGGAGATACTATCCCCCATAGTCCCATCGCGACGAATACAACTCAAAATTTCGAATCACTCCCTGATGTCCTACCACAAATACTCATCACTCGCTCCACTGTAACAAATAAACCAGCAAAATAGCAAAATTGGCCCATCAGAGCCCCAGGAATAAAAATAAACAGGAAAAATAGAAAACGGGTAATAGACCAAAATAATAAAAGTCTCATCGCGATTAAAATGTAAAACGAACAATAAAGACAAGTCATATGTACCATCCCACCACGATCGGAATACGAATCGTCTCCCCGATGTCCTATCACGATACCCTGAGGAAGGGAGGCACCAAGAGGGAAGCCCAACACACACTGGTGGACTTATCCACAGTCAAGAAAGAATTCACCTGAGCAGAAAATGAGTACACCGCCTCTACTACATATAAAGCACGAGTGCTCTACCGACATTATACGAAACTACTTCAACAACCGAACCAGCATGTGTGATGATGATAACATCGATGGTGGAGATGGAGAAAACAATGACACCCCCTACTGTCAAGAGTTGACAAAGTCAACCGATGTGGATAATGTGGGTAGTAGTGTGTGCTCCCAGAACCAAACCCTCTACCCCATCCGGACTCCCCTGTCCCATCGCGTGACCCCGCAACTGACCGGAGAGAGGACTGCCAACGTCCCAGCGCACACCTTCACAATAACATGTCCCGTCATGACGAAACACACGTAATCACCCTCACCCTAACTCCTGAACCCAAACCAATTGTCCTGTCACAACACAACCTCGGCCATCCTAATGCATAACCACCAGGTCCCACCGCAATCTGTCACAACACGCAACCAGAAGAGAAGCTCAACCAATATCCCATCACGAAGAGCAAACCTGGACCTCCCAAAGGTCTCATCGCGCCAACAATCATTGGGCCCCACCACAGCAGGAACAAAAGAGGAGAGGAAACTCTTTGGTGTCCCATCGGGTGATGACTCCGCCCAAGGATACCCAAAGCACAAACTATGTAAGTATTACCCTCCTCTACTCGACATTCCCAGTAACTATAGTTAACTAAGATTAAGTCAAACGTTTTCAAAACCTAGCTCTCCTTATTCGCGAATCACTGTAGTCCTCTTATAAGAGATAATCGTTAGTATCCGCGAGAAGGTTAGACGGAGTATTCGGCGTATTGAGCGTCGTCTTGACAATCAAACAAAGGTCGGGTCCCCAAATCCCGTACCAATGGATCTGCTCAAAGAGGTTTCAAGAGCTACGCTTTTCACCGCGTTTTATCGAATTAATCATAAGTTAAATCCGAGTTTTTAAAAAACCCACTATCTATCAAACTCTTACTTCTCATCACCTCAATCCGTTTCTTTCCCTGGGAAACCGAATACCGAGTATACTCAACCTTAAGAAATCACAACTATCCACTAGAAAGGGACTCCTGATACGTTGTTGGTGTGAGCGATAACGCGCTCGGCCTGACATGATTTGTGAAAGCCTTCGTCATCATATTATATCATACTATCTAGTCACTTGACCTTGTTTATGGACATTCGTATGACACCACATGTGCCTCATTTGTGTCAATTTCCCTTCGTTTAACTGCGATATGCAGCAGGTCGCAATATGCGACGGGATGCGATATACACCCGCGGTTGAGGATACACCTCCTGACAGCTACAATCTAGCTCGCGAATGCATCCTTTTAGCTTGTACTGGTAGATAAGAAAGCCAAACATCTCATGTCAGCTCCCTGGTTCACACTTATGATCTCTCAAAGAAACGAGAAGGCACCCTAAAAGTAGAGTGCCTACTTCTTCGACGCGTCCTTATTCCACAAGAACTCGTCGAAGAGGGGCATTTGTAGATACCTCATTTTCATCCTCTCGGAGTATACGAACCTGTTTGGTCAATCTTTAACCTTGTCCATGAGTTTCGAAAAGGGATTCACTCTCTCCAAAAGTCCCAAAACCTTAGAAAACCCATGATCCAAGAATTATATAGTAAAATAATAGTATATGGTTGATACCTGGACTGAAATCTCAGCTCACAGGCTCAGACCCAGCCTAAGCCCGGAAGCTCCTGAATTATGCGCCCCATTTCATGCGCGTAATCCGATTGCACGCAGGGACAACTGCGCGTAATCAGTCCAATGTGGAGTAGAACTGTTCTTTCGTGAACTATCATAAAGACTCGATTACGCGCCTGACCCAAGGGGTGCAATTTGATTGCATGCTTTACCTCAAGCACGTAATTAGTCCCCAGTTAGACCAGGTCTTTGAAACTCAAGACAACCCTAAATCCATAATCATGCGCACCGATCTATGCTCATAATTGGATTACGCACTCCCCACAAGGCGCTCAATTAGTTCCAACCAGACCGAAACTAGGACACCTAGCTTAGCTAGTCAGCTGGTCACGCCTAAGTAGGCAACTGACCTTCAGCGAATTGCACGCCGTGAATCATGCGCACAATTCAATTACGCGCAGGACTACCTGCGTGCAATTGGTTAATTAGGCACATGGCCACATGCACGCAAATGTCCGTATATCTATAAAAACCCCTCTACCCCACGGCCAAATTCACCAATTTTACTAATTTTCTCTTTCTTAAGCTTCTCGCTTTTCAAAAATTCGAGGTTTTTTCTGAGGCTTCCAAAGAAATGGGTTGAGCTGCTTTCTAGACTTTTAGAATTGCAAACTTTTCTCTAGGAGTCCCAGGTAGTCAAGCTAGTAGCATTGGCCCACTAACCTTGACTCTCGAAGGAGTATCAAAGGAGGAAGCGCTTAGTCTTAGATCCTTAGGAAACCCCTGCCTGAAATTCTTAGCCTAGAGCCGATTAGGTCCTTAGCCCCTTCCAATTTTTTCTAGCTTTAGCCACCTGATTTACCCAAGGGAGCTTACGGAGGGTATCTGGGAACGGGGTCAATCCTCCCAAGCATAATGGCCACCATCCCCTCTTTCTAGATAGGTCCCAGTGGGAATAGGAAACCAAACTAGTTAGACCTTAGGCAACTCGCAGTTGCTGAAGTTGGCCGACTGACGTTTAGTAAAGGAGTCAACCCGCATCCCACATAACGTGATCAATGATGTGTTGCAGCGTCGATAAATATCTACAGCTAGGTATTCTCTGTTTAGAATTTGCCTCTTTCTTTTCAGCATTTAATATTTCTTAGTTATTATTCTATCGCCTTCCGCCAGAGTTCACGTGGACCGAATTGGGCCACTTCCTTCGGGGATCGAAGGGACCTAGAAAAAGCACGTACCAATACGCATGTGCGAGAATAATAAGATATATTATGTTATGAGATATGGTGATATACGTTAGGATATAAGTGTCTAGATCATTATCTTGTATTTATGCTATGATATAAGCTCTACGATATGCACATGATTGTCATTCTCTCTTTCTGATTCTATTGATATATTATTATCACTCACCTGATGCACCCATAATGCACAAGAATAGTATGGGGTGGATTAGTGGTGTATCCACTGAGTTTACATAACTAAGTAAACTCATCCCATGAAAATCTAACAGCTGCAGGTAATTTTATCGACGGAGTGAGCGTTAGCTATTTTGACCCGATTGGTGCTAATTTCATTGACCCCGTGGACGCTGAGTACTAGGAGCCTTGGGAGGGCGACGTAGCTAGTTACCAGGACTTTGGTGCTGATTTTGATCTAAGCGCCGATTATTGACAGTTGTAGACTCGGTACTGAGTTTCATTTGATTTTATTATTGTTGACTAAATAGTTTCTTATATCGAATTTGTCTCTGACTTTTATTTCCCTTTCATTGGTGGTTTACTTAGATTTTATCGCATTTATTCTGTATTTATGGCTGCTTTTATATTCTACCCTGATTTGTTGGCTTTCACGGATTTCGTGAAACCTTATTTGCACGAGAACTTTGATTATGCGTATGTCTGCTTAGCACATTTGGAATGCGTGCGGGTCATAACTCGGAATTCTAAGCCCTCAGGATGAGGTAGAATTTCGGGTCGTGACAGAATAGTATCAAAGCTCTGGCTTAACTTCCTCGAGGACTGAAGGACTATGAAGAGTATGATCTTTGAAGGCTGAAGATTTTAGATCGTGATTAACAATCTTAGGAGTCGATTTACCAGATCTCTTACAAGCTGAAGTTATGGAAAAGTATCCGGATCTCATCTATGCAGGTACGTAATTTTCGAGAACGAAAATATTATAAGGAAGGGAGAATGTAACTACCCGATTTTTATTACACCTTATTTGTTGTGTTAGATGTGTTTTATTGTGACGACCCGACTTTTCCAATCCCTCAGGTATAGGAAAGGCCGGTTCGCCAACCTATCGAATAAACGATAAGCCGGACAAACAGGGCACATATCAGAGTAAAGCGCAATAATTATCCATAGCTAAAATAAATGCGGAAGCAATTAAAAGTAAAGAACCACCGATGATGGCTGACCATCATCGAAACATGGCTCATAACAGAAATCAAAGTCAAGTATAAAACTATAATATCCAACTGAAATGGGCCCACAAATTCAAGTCTAACTCTCACCACAAGTAAGAAAATCAGTAAGTTCTATACTGAGAAAAACTCCTCAGGAGGAACATCAGGCTCTTCTTCAGGCACGTAGTCAGGATCAGTCTCACGTACGAATAGCCACATCGATTACTGGACATGAGCGTATATAACCAACAAAGCTCAATAGAGGAAAGACATCTACGGCATTTTACTTTAACTAACATGGTTTCAAAACAAATACCGGAATATAGCTTGTCAAACATATATGTAGGTAATAAATTGAATTTAGGTGCGAAAATCATATGTAAGATTAATTTCTAAATATGTGAAAACAGTTTTAAGAACAGATGCAGTGTTTCAGTGTCTTAGTTCCTCTGACTTCTATATGCAAAGTTCAGTAATCCATGACTTAATTCTCAACTTAAAATACCTCTCGAGTAAATTATATCTCGAGAGCAGGAATATAGCCGATGGGAACCCTTACCTACCATCGTCGTTCATGAACCCTTTTTCAGGATGCAACAAGCCTCTGCGTAATGAGGGAAACTTGTGCCAGGAAGTTGTTCAGGAATTTTTGAGGGGTCGTTCAGGTCAATCATAAAACAAATGCAGATACTAATATAAATCAGATGCAAGTCTCTTATACATAGTTCAGGTTCTTGATTTCAGATTTTCAGAGCTTAAGCAGATTCAAGTTTCAGGATTCAGGTAGATTTAGATTTTCAGTCATTCATATCAATTTCAGTCTACAGATGTAATTTCAATGGCATATGCAAGTTCAAAGATTTTAATTCAAAATATCTATGCGAATTAAAATAAAATACTATAAAGATGAGATTCTCCTATCAAAACTCGGAGTTATGCGAAGTCAAGCAAAGTCCTATTAATGGTCTCTCATCCTTAATCTACATCACAAATATACGTTCATGTATTAAGATTAACTCTAATCACTAATAATATAGACCTATTTAAGTGTTTCCTCGAAAACAAGTCGAAACGGGCCAGTTGCGCCAATCCTAGAATTTGACGTAACCTTCTTATATATTTTTGACCATCAAGACGATTGATTCACGAGTTGGTTAAAACATGAAAGTTGTAGATTTTGCTGTTATCTTTCCAACACATAAAAAATTCATCTCAATCGGAGTTCGGAATAAAATGTTATGACTAAAATACTAAGCAAGTATCGGAGTTCAGCGATACCTCGCTCGAGCGATTAAAATAGCTCGCTCGAGCGAGATCCTTCAGAAATTTCTCGCTCGAGCAATGGCTTAAGCTCGCTCGAGCGAGGACAGAGAATATTTTTTCGAGTATATGACTTCTAAAGTCAAACTCTTGGTGCATCCTCGCTCGAGCGATTAAAATAGCTTGCTCGAGCAAGCAACAACGACAGCGAGAGTTCTGACTTTCAGAACTCGATTCAGATCGCGATTCTCGCCCCAATTTTCACCCGAATCAAAACCCATACATCCCAAAACAAAAACTCATGGCTAATCCAATGATTTTAATCAATAAATTTAATCGAAACGTACCTTTAGTCTAAGGATTCCTTGATTAGAAACAAGTCATGCGAACGGAGCTTCGGAACGAAACCGACAGGTTTCCTCGACGATCTGCACCGCGATCGATCCCACGAGTTCACAGAGACAACTCCAACACGTCCCCAATAATCTCAACCTCTCCCAATAGCCAACTACGAATCCAAGGTTGATTCAAGTTCTTTCTAAGGTTCAAGGGTTTTCAACAAAGAGGGTTCTAGAGGAGGAGGTTTTCTAAACCGATCTCCTACGATGATTGAAGAGAGAAGACGGAGTTTCGCACGGTTGGGTAATTATCAAACGGCTACGGTTCTTCACGGCACTCACGTCTCTTCCTTTCTTAACAAAACCTAGTATAATACGGGAATGTAATTCCTTCTTATAATAGGATTGCTCACAAAGTTAAGCACACACACACCTCTTGTGTGTTGTACACTTCTAATTTTAAAACTCAAGTCCGGTGTTGAGTGGCCACACCGAGGTCGATGCATAACTTTCGCACGAGGGTCCAAATGGGCTCCAAATCAGAATCTGTCTGCACAATCACATCTAGATAAAAATCCAAAACAAATGGCGACGTCAGTCGCCGAGCCGAATACACACACGGGGTTAGTCTAACTCGGGTTCAAAACACGAGTCTTTACATTTATACTATGCACAATGTTAGTACTCTACACCGGAACCTACCTTATTTGAGAAAACCCTATTTAAGTTTAAGTTACACAAACCTCTTTTCACTTTTCTTCTTCTTAAGAAAACCTAGCCGTCTT
Organism: Chloranthus sessilifolius; assembly: GCA_021018995.1. NCBI lineage: Eukaryota > Viridiplantae > Streptophyta > Magnoliopsida > Chloranthales > Chloranthaceae > Chloranthus > Chloranthus sessilifolius. The sequence continues at coordinate 26,419,968 of CM037595.1, forward strand.
TTATTCTTTTATTTTCTTGTTCTTAAGAAACCCTAGCCGCAATAATCTTTGTTCTTCAATCCAACCCTTTCTAAAACTCCCTAATCTCTTCTCTAAAATCTTTTGTGTTCTTTCATAAGAATCACCGTGATTTATTTTTCACCATCAAGATCGAGGAGGAAGAAGACGGAGAAATCTTGGACGGGTCATCACGTGAAACATCATCTTGTCCCCCTAATCACCGTAGATTAGCCGATCACACTTCAAAAGGTGGGTACCCATCAATCTATCTAGTCCTTCTCAGATCCCGTCGTGTAGGGTATGTTCGATCGTATATCAACGCCGCCAAAATCCCAAAAAATTCTATCCTTTGAACCCATATTAGAAGTCTAAACTAAAATTTTTTGTACCCAAAAATCTGATAAACCTCTAACCCCATCTACTACCCAAAACTTTCTACCTTTAACCCTTACAATTTCTGAGAGTTTAGAATGTAAAAAAGGGAAGAAGAGGGAGTGAAAAGAGTAAAAATAAAACAGAGAAGGAATGTTAGAAAGAGGGACAAAAAGAAATAAAAGAAAGAAAAGATATGGGAAAGAACTGAGAAAAATCGTAAAAAGACGATTTTGAAAATAAAAAAAGAGACGATTTTAGCAAAAAGCTAACAAAAAGAAGAATCGTAAAATACGATTTCACAGCTGAAGAGCATGAATATATAGAAAAGAAATAGGAAGAAGTTATCCAAGCCTGGATACTTACTAAAGAAGAACAATAGAAGGAGAAAAGAAAAAGAAAGAGCTAAATTCTCATAAATCTTTAAATCTTATTCTACCTTTCTTTGATACCTTCTAAACCTAAAACCCCATTACAAGCTGAAGAAAAGACCTCTTTGATTTACGATTTTCTAAAAGTATTAGCCTAGTGGAGATATGGATATTAGATACTATGGATTACACAGGAAATTATAAGAATAGAATAAGATTATCTTTTCCATGAGATTTCTTTTGTAATTATCTTTGACTGTATTATTCTGAAAATTATATTGAGAGAACCCGAAAGTTTCAATATTCCTTGTGATAGTATGTCAATGGTGAGTTTTTGAATGAAAATATTTTCTAATTCTGCAATTTAGAAAAATTTATGAAGAATAAACTGTTCATTAATATATATACACTTTGTGCTTACTATGAATTACAATTGTTGAAACTTTAATCAAAGATAACTGTTGTGATGGAAAATAAGAATAAAGGATTGGTAATTTTAGGAAATCGTAATGAAATATGTATTGACCAATTTGACATTTAGTTAATAAAATTAGTTTAGATTTTTAACTTTTGTTTTAATTTTTGAAAATTATTTTTAAAAATTCAAAATTATTTGAAGTTTGTAGGTAACTCCACTGAAAGCCTTTAGGAGACTACAACTCTTCTACTAGGGATCACCTAGGGGTTTAAAGGCTTGTTGCATCTGCTAAATGCAATCGTGCTTCCTACGAAAGTGACATTTAAAAATTCTTTAGGATAATATATTTTTCCTTGTTTGCTAGGGATTAGCAAAACGTAAGTTTGGAGGTGTGATCGTTCACATAATTTATCATTTTATTATCCTTTACTTAGTGATGCTAGGACTTAGTTTGCTATTAACAAGTTGATGATGTGAAGATATGAAAGATAATAAATAAAAGATAGCCATAATGTTAATCTTTGTCAAAAGGCTAAAAGCAGTAAAAAGACGATTAAATGTAAAGAACGATTCGCTGCCTACTGAAGAACGAGAAATCGTATTTTACGATTTTACAGAAGAAAGAGCGTTACTACTGTAGACTTATAGAAAATCGTAATTTATGATTCTCTAGAGGAAGTATAAACGAAAGGTGCTGAATTGTAATCTAGAGAATCGTCAACAATAAAAAGCTACAATAGATAGGAAATCATGAACTACGATTTTCCAAAGAAAAATCGTAGTTCATGATTTATTTTATGCACTTTAGATTAAGAACCCTTCTTTATTCATATTTCTCGAGTAGTTTAGGATCTTAAAAGATAAGTATAAGTTTTCATAAAAATTGAATTAATATAATTAAAATCGATCTCTGTGGGAACGATCCTTTACTAGTACTATGATTTTTATTGTGCACTTGCAATAGATTAAGACCTAATAAGATACATAAAAGTAATCAAGTCAGTCTATCAAGAGAAAATTGTACGTGCTTACTACAAACGTGTCCGCATTCGAGATTTGAAAGTGGCTGACATTGTACTCAAGAAAATCCTCCTTTCTCTCCACGTCGATCCAAGAGAGAAATTCAGGCCCAACTGGAAAGGACCTTACGCCATCCGAGAGGTACTCCCAAGGTACGCACTCCGCCTCGCCACCATGGACGGGAATCACTTTCCTGAGCCGATCAACGCTGGATACGTATGTCGATTCTACTCCTAGTCTCAACGACAAGATAAGTACTGATAAAAATAGATACGTGACTACTTAAGGATCCTTTAAAAAAAGGCCATCATTTCAAAATCAAGTAGCCAAAAAACATTCCTGAATAATCATACCCTTTGCTATACCCATTGAGTCATTGGCCTTTCTTTCATAAACCCCTCCTCAGAAAAGAAGACGAAAAAAATATATATACCAAGAAAAAAAAAAAAAGTTACCATCAAATCCCAAAAAGAAGATGTCTGAAAAAATATATAGAAAAGAAAAGAGATAGAAATACCATGAGGCGTGTACAGTAAAAATCCCTCAAGGAAGAAGTATATTACGACAGGTGGAACTCAATCAAGGAAATCTTTTAATCCGAGAATACCTTCAAAATTCCTAACCTATCCCTTTCAAACCATGGCCAAGATACAACCTAAAGAAAGTCCTCTTTAAGGTCTACGAGCAGTCACAGTGTCCATTGAGTCAGTACGAGCCAAGCTGAGAGACAACAAAAGAATTTCACCCAGCCAGCTATAACGGAATCAACGTCCATGTCGTAGTTTTTGAGAAAGTGAATGAAAAAAATATATATATATATATTTATACAAGCTCAAAGCAAAATAGACGTGGTGAAAACCTATAATGGCACCATGGGTAAAAACAACGAGTTTGTGCGGACTAGGTGAAAACCTTAAAAGGCACCTGAGATAAAAATGCATACACATGGACGTAGTGAAAACCCGAAAGGGCGCTATGGCTAAAATTGAGGGCAACAACGGGCACGACGAAAACCCGTCTTGGACACTGTGAGTAAAAAAGGTTGAAAAATAAAAAGAGAAAGTCATCGGTTACTCTCTTGGTTACAATTCTGAATTATCTGGTTGCCAACTGGGCCGCTCATGTTTGCTCAAATCGGGTCCTGATCATGTAGATCTTTAGATCACACCGTCAAACGCATGACCCGAGGTAAGGATAAAAGGTTGATTCAATCTAAAGGGATGGGCATTCCAATCTTGGTAAAAATTCTGAACCTCACTCACGTCCGACTGCATGAACGAGTTCGACTATTCTAAAAAAGGGATCTGTTACTTTGTCTTACTATTAAGGCATCACAAAAAAAAACAAATGCCAAAAAAAAGAATTATAAAAAATATATTATAAAAAAAAAATCCAAAAATACAAAAAATATATACGTATCTCTACTCCCTTTTATATTTATATTTACAGCATCATACTTTCATCTCAAAATAAAGAAAAAGAATAAAAAATCTAAAAATAAAAATAAAAATATATATAAATTTTGAAAAATAAAAAAATATAGGTAAAAGTTTGTTTCTTCTGTTAATTAGGATGCATATTAGTTACTTATATAAATAAAAAAGGGACTAACGTTTTCTTGAGAATGTACAGAAACATCAAACGGTCCAAAGCCTCGAAGCAGAAAATCTCTCAGTGATGGATAGATCAGATGAAGCATCTCACCACCGACGTCCGATCTATTCGAAAAAAAAGAAGAAAGATGATCATTTTGAAAAAAAAAAATCACTTTTTCATCACGCACAGCTACGCACATGTGTGCTTCAATGCGATAAAATGTCAATATTTTATTAGCGACGCAGTTGTGCTAAATTAATGTCCTAAATCTAAGGTTTGCCTTAAATCTTTGGATCTTACTTCAAAGTAGGAGCGACAGTGTCAATCTCGGTCAAATAGTCAATGTTTTGATCGATTTGATTCCACTGCTAAATGAGATTACATATCAAACAACTATGTTCAAACATGGATACAGAGGAAATCTTTTTCCCTTGATTTTTTCTTAGTCGCAGGCTTAAAACCTGCACGATATCCCTTAGATAGGCGCCATGCGTCTGGGTATCCGTTTGTTGGTCGTTTGTTCTCATAAATTATATCTGGACGGGATTTGCATCAGGACTTCCATCGCCTTACTTCTAGTTGCCCCTAATGGGTTCATGTTTTTGCATAGTTGGTTTATTGTAAGATTGTCGTCAAAAGTGACACAGACTCCCAAAAATCGTTGTGACATCAATATTCGCTCCGTTCGGATAGTTGTGCTAAAATATCCTCGAGATTGATGCGTTCGCCCAAAGATCTCGAACCCTACCTCGCATAGGAGCACCCGTGGCCGATCAAATAGGACAATCAATGCCTCATGAGATTGGGCCCAAATTGTGGATCTTCGTATCATTGCTTTTCACCAATCTTTAAGTATGGGTCGATCACCCTCTCGCTCACGAGGCAATCATGTTCGAAATGAAACTCAAACATCGTGCATTTTTAATTATACCATCACGATTTTTCCCAATAATGTCGCTAAACACGTGGAGACCAATAGCCTTACGGAACGAACATTTTCTCAAGTGTTTGGCTTCCGCTACTCTCGAGTGACGCACGTTTTTCTAAGTATTGGGCTTACGTCACTCTCCATTTAGTTATTTTTCTTTTACTTTTTTTTTTATGTTTGAAGTTCGCTTTGAATATGGCGGACCCGTTAGCATGCCTTGGGGCTCTTCGAACGTCTCTTTCTTTGGCATTTGATCATTAGTGATCGGATATCAAAGAGGGGTATCTGTAGACACTCAAATTTGGCCCAAGGCTCGATCGACTCGTACTTCGAGAAGGGCATACCCCCGAGCTTTCGAAAGCACCTCCCAAATCCTTACAACTATTCTTAAATCCTTAGGAATCAATCATAACCTTCCCAAACCCTTTAAAAGCCTAAAACGGACCCACAAAATTCGTTTCGAACTAACCAAAACAGCTGATGAAAAAATGAGTGGCAAAGTTTACATAAATAGTTGCCCATTCTGAGGCCTATACCATTGGAAAGTAGAGATTTTCAGCTTTCCAACGAGTTAAGAATCGCCTAATTCGGAGTTGTACATCAAACGTTATGGCGAAATGAAGATCTCATATTTGAGCAGGAAATTGCAAAACTGGGCCGAGCCCCTGTAGGTCATCAACTTCCAACAGTTTGGGCTTGATTTTCCTTCAAAAAATGGTCAAAATTGATATTGGGGGTTTGACTTATGGACCACCCCAACGTCTAGGGTGTGTTTCTTTAGGACCCTAGTGACCCTATTAGCTTAAATTAACACCATTTTGTCATTCAAGTCACCACCCTATCATCTACCATTAAACCCAAATCCCTCTTCTCCAAGCTCTAGAAAATCTTAAAAATCTTAGATTGCCCATTACCTAATTTCTAAATTAGTGACTTAACCCTTTACTAATCACCTCAACCTCTATAAATAGAGAGTCACCCCCCTTACTTAGGGGCTGGAAAAATTTCTAAAAGAGAGAAAAACCTAGAGTGCTCCCTCTCCATTTTCAAACGCCATTCCTCCATACAAATTCCATATTTGAGTTTCGTTTTTTAGATCCTATCTTCCATCACCAAACTTGAGAGTTAACTAGAACTACCTTTTAGCCTACCTCTCCTACCCTCTAGCTCCCTAGTCTTGGAGGTTCAAACCCATTTGCTATAGGAAGCTCACCGGAAGCGCATTAACGCGAAGGTCCACAACGGTGCAACAAGGGCCCAAGAGCTCCGGCTCTCCCGTCTACTCCTCTACCTTCTTTATTTTTCCTCTATCCTATAATTGAGCATTTACGCTGTCAAAATTTCGATAGGCGAGAAGAGCTCAATAGGATCAGTGTGCCGGGCAAGAGGAAGTGTCGCCCATTTTGTTTCTTTCTCTCTCTGTGTGTGTCTATATATATATATATATATATATATATATATATATATATATATATATTATATAAAACAATCAACACAGTTTCGATCATAGTGGAGGCCGCTTACGAGAGGGTCGATCAAGTGCCTAGATCAATATTGAAGGCACCGAAATGCAAAAATATGACTCTGATTCCAGTCTACACCAAAGGCTCTTGGATAAGGGCTTCGATTATCGATTGAGAAGGTGTTAGGCACCCGATCAACCTGCTCGTAAGCAATCTCCACTATGGCCGAGTCTATGTGTGGCTAGTTTATAATATATATATATATATATATATATATATATATATATATATATATATATATATATATAAAGAAATAAAATGATCGGCACTTTCCCTTGCTCGAAGGTACACCGATCTTATTGAGTCCTTACCGCTTGTCGAAATTTAGGTAACGGCTCAATTCTAGAATAGAGGAAAAACAAATAAGGTAGAAGAATAGAGGGGAGAGTCAGAGCTCTCGGACCCTTATAGCACCGATATGGACCTTCGCGTGGATGCGTTTAATGAGTTTTCGATAGCTTTAATGGTTGCGGGATGGGTTCTAATCTCTAAGGCTTGGTAGGTAAGAGGTAAGAGAAGAAAGCTAAGGGATAGTTCTAACTAAATCTCAAGGATTTATGATGGAAAATGGATGGTAAAAGGTGAATCTTAGTTCTGAAATTTTATTGATGAAATGCTAAAAGGGAGAGCACTCTAATCTTTTCTTTCTTTTAGAGTTTTTTCAAGCCTTTAACAAAAGGGGGTAGCTCTCTATTTATAGAAAAATGGAGGATTAGTGAGAGGTTAAAGCCCTAATTGGGTTAGCAATTAGGAAATAAAAAATCTAAGGATTTTGGGTTTTTCAAAGTTTTAGAAAGGTGAAAATTGGGTTTAATGGTAGATGATAGGGTGGGGCTCTAAGTGACAAAAAAGTTAAAAAGAGAGCTAGTGGGGGTGCAACAGTCCTAGCAAAACCAACCTCAATGGATGGGGTGGTCAACAAGTCAAACTCTAAATTCGAAATCTTACCCAAATCTCAAAAAATATTGTTCCTAAGCCTAGAGTGTGTATTAGACACGCTAGGTATAAGTACAATAACCTGAGAAGAAGCTGGAGGTTCAGAACACGCCCTGGGGCCCACAAAAAACCAATTTTGCCTAGCGTGAATATTATACATGCTAGGCAAAATTCTGCTAGAATTTGGCTTAGCGTGTATACCATACACGTTAGGTAAAAATTCATGTATTTATGTCCGATTTTTAAACCGCTCGAACTTTTTATATACAACTCCGATTGAGGCAATTCTTAGCTCGTTGGAAAGCTGAGAACATCCTCTTTCCATTGGTATATGATTCAACTCCATCAAAGGTACCTATAAATTTTAGCACTCCTCTTTCCAACTACTATTCAGGAGGGTTCGAATCGGGCCTGGTAAGGGTTCTAATGGGTCTAAAAAGGCTAGGGTTGATTCCTAAGGGTTCGAGATGATTCCTAAGGTTTTGGGATGATTCCTAAGGGTTTGAGAAATGCTTTTGGAAACTCGAGGGTACGCCCTTCTTGAAGTATGTGTCGATCGGGCCTTAGGCCAAATTTGAGTGTCTACACTTGGGTCACCAAAAGCTTCAGGTGGCGACTCCATCATTAAGCGCATTGTCGCGACAGATTGATAAAATCCATCGTTGCACATACACACACACACACATATATAAACATAACAAAATTTTAGATGTAAACATTTTTTGTACGTATGATACTTCTGTGTTTTTATCCTAATCATGGTATACGAGTTATGGGCATGTTAGGTCATATGTACGCGAGTGTATAGGATCATACCTATGTATGGGCGTGGTGATTCGCTGAGATGATATCGAAGCGAGGAACGTTTCGTATTCACATGCCCTACAACTCATGATAGTACAAGGCATCATGACGAGTAGAGTGAGTGTGAATTCAGTGTAACTTTGTATACGGTGAAATATACGATGACCCTATCACCTCAAATTTTAATATGAAATGATAAGATATAAGATTCGAACTTTGGGCCTTAGTTGCAGTGAGATCTCTTTACGATCACTTGAAACTCGAAATATAGGCAAGTATATACGGTTGCAACACCTCTACGGTAGTTGAAAACTTCCATAGTAGAGAAGTCTCTTTACTGTCACACGAAGTACATTCAGATTACAACAGAACCTTTTCCTCGGAGAGTGCGATTCAGTGAGGTTATCCCACTATAGCTCGTCCTAGAATTAAATTGTAAGAGTATGTTAAGATAAATTAAAAATACGATAACAAGATACCGCTATGTAGGCTAGGAGAAGATTAAGAACTTCAGTCTGTACGTGTCATTCCTTGCGTAGCCACCGTAAAGGCAATAACGTCTTATAGTCAAGACGAGTTTCTGAGAGATATTATGAGTATGTTATGAGTTACGTTTGACCATTTATGTCTCCCCATTAGGCTGAGTGGAGAGTATGAGTATGATATGGGTGTTATGATATGGTGGTAAGTTACTATGGTGACCCTCACATAGTAGGCTTGAACAGCAACTTTGAAGCAGGTCGTATAAGATTTATGAGTATATTAGTTACGCTCATACGATATACAGACGCATGTATCGCATGTGCGAGAATAATAAGATATGTTATGTTATGGGATATGATGAGGTACATTAGGATACGAGTATCTAGATCATGATTCTGCATTTATGCTGTGATATGAGCTCTACGATATGCACATGATTGTCATTTTCTTTTTTTGATTCTATTGATATATTATTATCACTCACCGGATGCACCTACAATATACCTAAGTAGAATGGGGTGGATCGGTGGTATATCCACTTAGTTTACATGACTGAGTAAACTCATCCCACGAAAATCTAACAACTGCAGGTGATTTTATCGACGGAGTGGGCATTGGCTATTCTAACCCGATTAGTGTTGATTTCATTAACCCTGTGGACAATGAGTACCAGGAGCCTCAAGAGGGCAACGTAACTGGTTACTAGAAAGACTTTGGTGCTGATTTTGAATCGAGTGCCGATTATTAACAGTTGTAGACTCGGTACCGAGTTTCGTTTGATACTATTATTGTTGACTATATAGTTTCTTATATCAGATTTGTCTCCAACTTTTATTGGTGGTTTATCTTAATTTTATCACATTTAGTTAGTATTTATGACTGCTTTTACATTCCACCATTATTTATTGGCTTTTATAGATTTTGTAGAACCTTATTTGCACTAGAACTTTGATTATTTGTATGTCTGCTTAACATATCTGGGATGCGTGCGAGTCATAACTCGAAATTTTAAGCCCTTAAAATAAGTAGAATTTTATGTCGTGATAGTTCTCTTATCAATAAAAAAAGAAGAAATAGTTCCAAATCATAACAGATATATATCCATTAAAATATAGAGCAATAGTTAAAAGTAACCCCAAGAGGTATTTGCAGCCCTTGGAAATGGAAGAATCTTGATTTTTAGGATTTTTATTTTTTATAGGATGATGTGCGGTCAAGATTCTTATATATCCAAGGACTGCAGATGCAAGGATCAGAGCCAAGGGGCTTGAGAGTGGCCATGGTCCACCCACCAAAAAACTATCTTCTTTTTATTTGCTTTGAAATTTAAGGTGGGTACACAAGCCCAGCTCAGACGAGTTAGTATTGCCTCCCACGGCCCACACCACGCCCTAGACCGACTCAACTCGACTTAATAGAATTTCAAGCAAACTCTGAGAGAAATTAGATTTTCAAATTTGTTGGGTAACTCGAGCGGGTTCCAAGCAACTAGGCTGAGTTGACTCAAACTATTCATTTGAATTGATAAAAATTATAATTTTTTTCATTTTACATACGTAAAATACAAATTTTATCTTAGCCAAAAGGCCCAGCCATGCATGATCGCATACCAGCACTGACATCCATCAATGTCTAATTCATAATGGGAAATTTCACCGAAATTTTCCGAAACGAGGGTAGAACGAAAATTTCGGTAGTTTTGCTGAAATTTTCAAAACTCCTATTAGTTTTGCAAAATTTCATGATTTTGGCCTCCTCCCATAAAAGTTTCAGGCTCCGTCCCTGTGCAGATGTGATTGAAGTCGAAATCTGATTCAATCAAGTTGGTCTTGAGCAATAAATCCATTACACGCCACATTGTATGACATTAATTTTTATGTACTTACTCAACAATCCTAATTTTTTATTTACTTACTAAACAACCCTGAGATTCCTTCTAATTGATTAATTACAAAATTCCCGATTTGCATAAAGTAAAAGTAGGCCCTGGTCCTGGTCCTGGTCCTCTTCTAAAAAGCATTTTCTCTAAGAGAAAATGGGTCCTGGTCCTTTTCTAAGAAGCATTTTCTAAGAGAGAAAATGTTGTTGGGCTTTTCACCCAAAGGACATTAACACCTCTAGCAGAAAGAAAAAGGAGGTGTATTGAGAAAAAGTCAGAGACATAAGACATAAAATGTACTCCACCTAAATTATAGGCATAATATTCATGGGTCATGTACCCTTTCCTTCTAGCACATTTAGCAGTGAGTGACAGGAAAGATTCACTCAACTAGGGGTGCGGTGCAAGTTCTGGAACCCGAACTGAACCAAAACCGGAAATTCTGGTTTCCGGTTCAGCCAAAATCGAATCTAAATGGAATTGGTTCGATTTTTTTTTTTGAAGCCAAACTGAAACCGAAAATTTTGGCTTTTTAGTTTGGTTTTAGGTCTTTTTATTATTTCTTATATTTTCAAGCCTTTTTTTCTTAGTTTTTTCGGGTTTTTAATCCCACCTAGTCGGTTTTTTGTTTTGGCCATCCAGAAACAAAACTGAACCATAATCGATTCAATTCGATCCAAATTGGGTTTCGGGTCAAAACTTGCATCCCCCTCAATAGATGGGATAGAGACACCATTAGGGCTGTCACCGAAATGGATCGACCCGATACCTGAACTTCCTGACCAAGATTTCTAAGGGACTGGCACATAAACTTGACCGTCAGGTCAGGTTGGGCATGAAGTATCTAATCTGACCTTCATGTTAGGTCGGGCAAAAATCCGGTCATGGCAGGTCAGCTCAAAGGTCGGTCAGGTCAGGCAAGGAAAATTCGATGGAGTCGGGGTTGACCCAACCCGATATCCTATACAAAAAATCAAGGAGAATAAGGATAGGACATTTACCCTTGAGCCGTAGGCTGGGTCAGGTCGGCTCGGGTCAGGTAACCAAAAATTTGGCCCATCCCGACCTTTTGACAGCCCTAGATAAGGGTGAATCCCCCTCATCCCTCATGGCCCTTGCTTTTCATCGTAACTATGCTATCGTAGCATAATGAATTCTATAGATATCAGACCCACAAAAATCCATGAAAACTAGCAGCAGCTAAGCGTGCATTTGGCCATACGTAAAGAAACATGATTAAGCATGATTTTATACAACTGGTCGAACTATATGTATCTGATCCAATAGGTTTTAAAACCCTTGTATCAAAGGGTATTTTGGCATGGAAAGTAATTTCATCCATAGTAACCAAATCTTGCGAGATCGCTGGGATGGGGGCGTGTGGATACGCCCATTCCGCCTCCCCGTCCAGGTGGAGATTCTCCAGGTGATCGCTGAGAAGTGTGGGGGTTGCTTGCTCATTGATAGGAGCACCGAAGACCTCTGGGAAACTCGATTCGCGCGGCTCTTGGTGGGGGCCGACAACTGGGAGGAGATCCCCAAATCTTGCGAGATTGCTCCCAACGGACAAAAAAATCTGAGTCTTCGTAGAAGTGGAGCTCGTGGAGCGGATTGTCCTTCCGCGTCAAACGCACAAGGAAGCCGAGCGGGCCGGGGTCTCCGACGAAAACAAATTCGTTAGTGCGACAGAAGAAATCGCGGCAGAGATCAACCCACTCCGACACAGGGGAAAAGGGGTCGTATGGATGCCGATTCAAACCCCAGAGTGGTGCTCAACCTCGGACCCGCCTTTCCATAGGGGGCCGACCTCGCCGACGGGGCTGCATGTTTTACTAGAGGAAACCACGGGAACTCATGGCTGGCACGCATGAGAGGAGGTTCAATTGGAGGAAGGGGAGTTTGATCCCGGCACGGTAGTGATGGAGGAGACGACTTCTGAGAGGATGCATTGCTGCTCTTCGACGATGAAGAAAAATATCTCGTTGTCGTCCGGCATTGAAACCCCGACCTCCGATGGGGCCGAGCAGCCTACTTCTTTTGATCCAACGGTGGAGATCTGCCCCAAGATCTCGGGTACAATAGCCTACAGTGGAGATGGATGGAAGGATGAGCTCGTGGGAACCCAGGGGGTTTATCGCCGCTCGGTGCCTCGAGATTGGGATCCAATGATCCTGGAAGCGATGCTTGATCTCACTTTGACAGACGGCGCCAGGCGGGTCGTGGAAAGATCAGCTCTGGCTCTTCCGGAAGCTTCCAGCATCTGCCTGGCGTCGACACATGGTACCACAGTGCCACTAGCTGGTTTCGAAAACCAGTAGATGGTTTTCTCCCTCCAATTTGACGGGATTATCTGGGGATGTGGGTAGAGTCTGAGGTGTTTTAACATTAGTTTAGGGGATGGGCATATTACTTTGCGTCATTTTGCTTCAGGACTTCTGGGCCGAACCGGAATTCGAAATGGACTTTTAGAACCGCCGGATACTATGAGTCCATGTCGGTGGGCCGAAACTCTACAGGCAGGGGATCCCTCCTGAACCAGAATTTTGAATATGGAATGACGATTGCGAGGACTAGAATTATGACTCTAATCTCTTCAGGAGGGAAATGAGGAAGATAGCCATTCTATTAACATGGTTCGGGCTTTAGATTCCCCGAGTACTCCCCAACAGCCCACCCTTCTACTTGGAAATGAGGGTGTCTCTTCTTCAGGATCCTCCTCTGAAGGGGATAGGAGAGTTACGGCTGCCTCTGCTTCGTCAGACACCTCGGATTGGTCGTCTTCATCGGGTGAGGTGCTCCCTGTTCGATATCTTTATTGCAATGAGAAGGGCCAGTGGACCGCGTATTCTCAAGATTATGATTGTCCGACTTAGATGAACCGATCAGTTTCGACATCCGATAAAGTGTCTACACCCGATAAAATTATTAACAGGAAGAGCAGGGTCCTCGACGACATTATTTCTTTCGGAAAGGAGCATGGGTTGTCTTTCTCGAGGACGGATGAAGCACTTCGGGAGATTTTCATAATCATCACGGAAGGGCAGATTAAGAAACCTTCAGCGAGCCCCAAATCATCAAAATTCAAATCTAGAGAACTCACAAGACTGGCATGGGGTATGTCGGATGGAAGGGGGTCGGGGTCTCTATGAGACTTCTTTTTTTTACGGCGAGCCCCAAATCATCAAAATTCAAATCTAGAGAACTCGCAAGACTGGCATGGGGTATGTCGGATGGAAGGGGGTCGGGGTCTCTATGAGACTTCTTTTTTTTTCGGCGAGCCCCAAATCATCAAAATTCAAATCTAGAGAACTCGCAAGACTGGCATGGGGTATGTCGGATGGAAGGGGGTCGGGGTCTCTATGAGACTTCTTTTTTTTTCGGTTGGGTTTTTTGCGTTTGCTTATAAAGATAATAACTTGGAAAGTAAGGGGTATTTGTAACCTGAAAAAAAGAGCTGGTGTGAAACAGGTACTATCGTCCATCAATCCCGCGATTGTTACTCTTCAAGAGACAAAATGGGGAGTTTCTGATAACCTCAAAGTCAGGTCAAAGTTAGGTAGCAACAGATGGGACTGGGTCGGGGTCGATTCGGTCGGGACATCGGGAGGGATCCTCTTGGCGTGGAATACTTCTCTGTTCCAAAAAATCGATGAGGAATGTGACCGATTCTCAACATCGGTCAAGCTCATTAACAAGGATAATGGCAAATGTTGGGCTCTCATTGCTATATATGGGCCAACAGAAGCAAGCGACAAAGACGATTTCTGGTATGAATTGGCTGCGATGGCAGGTAGATAGGGCGTGCCATGGAGTGTGGGAGGTGATTTCAATGCTCTGCGGCATCTGCACGAATCTTCTAGTGATTTTCCGGACCGAAGAGATATGATCAATCTCAATTCCTTCAACGATTGGGCCTTGGTTGACTTACCTCTTTTGGGGGCACGGTTCATGTGATCCAACATGCAACAAGAGGCAACTTTTAGCCAGTTGGATAGGTTTCTAGTGTCTATTAGTGGCTCCAGTGTTTCCCTAATGCCACCTTACATGGGCTAGCTAGAGCTGTCTCCAACCATAGGCCGCTATTGCTTGATTGTGGTCCCATGGGCAGAGGCCCTACCCCCTTCCGGTTTGAGAACCAGTGGATGCTTAGCGAGGATTTCAAAAATCTGATACCAGTTTAGTGGTCGAAAACTAACCCCCGGGGCACAGCTGCCTTCCGGTTGATATCCAAATTAAGGTACTTAAAAAGACGCATCAAGCAGTGGAATCGGGAGATATTTGGGCTGTCTCACAAATGGAAATCAACTATTCTTGACCGACTCAAGGAGCTGGATCGAGTCGAAGAAGATAGAGCCTTGACAGATACTGAAGGTGCCGAAAGACTCATCCTCAAAATGAGATTCAATGAAAAGAGCCTTCAGGAAGAAATAAGCTGAAAACAAAATTCTAAAATCCACTGGTTGAAAGTTGGGGACAACAACACAAAATATTTTCACATGGTCGCTAATGCCAGGGATGAAAAAAAGATTTTGACCAAAATCGTGGTGAATGGGGCCGAATTTTCCGACCAGGAGCAAATCAGGGAACAAATCTCAGAATTTTACCAAAAATTGTTCCAAGATGATGGGTGGATTAGGCCAAAGCTTGACGGGCTATCTTTTCCTGCTGTGCAGCTTGATGGTCGTGAGGCTCTGGAGAGGCCGTTCTCGGAATCGGAGATCTGGGATACTGTTAAGAGAAGCGAAAAAAAACAAATCCTGGGTCTGGATGGCTTTGATATAGAATTTTTCGTTTGTTTCTGGACTTGCCTGAAACCTGATATCCTTGGCTTCTTCAGGAATTCCACTCTAAGGTGGTGATTGGTAGATCCCTAAGTTCTACCTTCATCACCTTAATCCCAAAGATAGAACGGGCAGTGGATATTCGGGATTTTCGGTCTATTAGTCTCATTAACAGCCTCTATAAGATTTTAGCTAAGGTGCTTGCGAATCGCCTTAAACTGGTGATGAGCTCTATTGCTTCAAATAATCAAGGGGCTTTCATCCAAGGTCGCCAACTTTTCGATATGGCAGTCATTGCTCACAAGGTGGTCCATTAAGCTGCTTCTTCGCGGACGCCGAGTTTCATTTGGAAAGTCGACATGGAAAAGGCTTACGATCGGGTCAACTAGGACTGCCTGGATTACATGTTACAACGGTTTGGGTTTGGTGATTTATGGAGAAGATGGATGAGAGCTTGTGTTACCTCGCCCTGGTTCCCGGTGATCGTGAATGGTACCCTGTCGGAATATTTCAAAAACTCGCGGGGGCTGAGACAGGGTGATCCGCTCTCCCCGCTTCTCTTCTTTTTTATTGGGGAAGCTTTAGGGGCCCTCATCAACAGATCGCACGAATTGAATCGAATCTCGGGCATCTTGGTGGCCAACAACGATCACGCTATCACCCATCTTCAATACGCAGGCGACACTATATTCTTCGGTAAAGCGAACCTCGGGGAAGTCTCGGCTTTCTCCAATATTCCGATTGTTTATGAAGCGGTAATCAGGCAAAGAGTTAATTTGCTGAAATCTACTATGTCTGGCATCAGCTTGAGCCATGAGGCTAGTGAGATTCTTGCCACCAGGGGCCGGATGTGAAGCAGTTCCTCTGCCCATCTCTTACTTGGGCCTCCCCTTGGGGATCGGGAAACCCAAAGCGGGTGATTGGCAGGTGGTTGTTCAACGATTTCAAAGGAAACTCGCTACTTGGAAAGGGAAATTCCTAAGTTTTGGGGGCGGCTTCAACTGCTGAATTCTGTCCTATCCAGCTTCCCAATCTTCTACATGTCCATCTTCAAATGTCCGATGGTGATCATCCATGCCCTCGAGAAAATAGAGAGAGACTTTCTATGGGAAGACGCTGGGTTGGATAAAAAATACTATCTCGTTGCGTGGGAGTTGTGCCAATTACCTAAATGCTTCGGAGGGCTGGGTATCAGGAATCTGCACCGAATCAATATAGCGTTGCTAGGAAAATGGTTATGGCAGGTAGGAAGTGACACAGATCAGAACAACTTATGGAGGTCTCTTCTACTTCAGAAATATGGTAATCAAACAAGTACTTGGGGAAGAAATATTAATCGGTCAAGTAACGTCTCTGCGTGGTGGAAAGATGTCAGCTTTATTTCTAGAGAATTTTCTAGATGGGTTCGGTTTAACTGGGGTGACGGCACTCAGATCTCCTTTTGGGAAGACTCTTGGCTTTGTCTTTACCCTCTTCGAGTGATGTTTCCAACCATTTTCAGTGTGTCGACAGCTCCACAGGGGTTGATTGCCGCTCTCCTTTTTACCAACAGCAGTACGCCGATTTGGGAGGTTACCACTAAGAGGGATCTAAGGGAGGGGGAGGTGGAGGTGGAGGTGGATCAGTATGTGTCCCTAATGGCGGCCCTCTTTTCTTCTTCTCTGAATCGTCAACGTCGTAATCTCAGGATTTGGTTGGGCGAAAAGAGTGGAAATTTCTCTGTCAAGTCCTTTTATTGTGCTTTCAAGGATCGGCCGCTTATTAAAGTGGAATGGTTTTTCATTTGAAAGGCTCTGATTCCCCCCAAAGTTGGATTTTTCATTTGGACCGCAGTGAAAGGCCGAATTTTAACCATGGACCAGCTAATCAAGTGGGATAAATCGCTTCGGAACAGATGTCCTATGTGCCTCCTTATGGAGGAATTAATTCCTCACTTATTTATTCATTGCAGGTGGCCGCTAAGATTTGGGGCTCGATCCTAAGATCCTTTGATGTCAGTTGGGTTGGGCCGGAGAGTCTGGCCGATTTCTTGATTGCTTGGAACGAGATCAGATGGAAAGGGTAGCAAGATGCCTATTGGAGGGTCGAGCCTTACGCGGTTTTGCGGACAATCTGGCTAAAAAGAAATGCTAGAATTTTTAACCGCAAGCATCGGCCCACCGGCATCATCCTAAGACTAATCAAGACTTGATACATCGCTGGCCAGTGTTGGACAAGTATGGGGGGAGAGGACGATGGAGAGTGGAGGTTGTGATTCAGCCTACTGTGAGATCTCATCTAGCGGCCTCTTCGAGCAGCTTGCACTTTCTTTTGTTTTTTGCTGTTGTTTTTTTTCTTTTTCTGTTGACTATTGTCGATTTTTGCGTCTTTTGTACCGTTTCAACTTCTCATTGGTTTTCTTTTTTTGAATGAAAGTCCCGTTTACCGATAATTAAAAAAAATAATAATAAAATTTCAAAAAATTGGTTTACGAAAAAGTCTAGAAAGATCGAGGAAAAAAATTTTAATATTTGAGAAAAAAAAGGATTAAAAGGTCTGAAAAAATAATAATAAATATTGAATAAGTCACAATTTATTAAAACAATTGTGAATTATTTGTGACTTAATTGCAAAATTTGCAACTTTTTTAAAAAACGGATTGTTTTTTCAAAAAGCCGAATAACTTGGTGACCATGGTTGTGTTTGGGATTACTCTTTTGGAAGCAAAGAGTAGGTTTAAATTGCTTTTTTAAAGAGACCCAAATTCAACTCTTTCATACTCCAAAAGAGCAAAGAGCACTTACAACCAAACACTGTCCCACACGAAAGTGCTCCTTGCATCCAAAGAGCAATTCTAAACACAGCCTATGCTTTCATGACAAGCTATGAAAGTGGACGCCATGGGTCAGTTTCTTTCTATTTAAGGGTCTAAAACCAGTCTACAAGACCATTGCTCTTAACGTACCTAGGAAATAAATAACTTAATCAGTTGATCGGGAAGATCGATTACCAATAGAAATACTCGAACACTCCACCTTTATTTTATATATATATAGAGAGAGAGAGAGACAGAGAGAGCGCTCGGGGCTATACGCCCAAGAGTGTAGCAAAAAATGCTACACACAAACCATTTGGGCACCAGGTGACACCAATCACGAAGATCATGTGCGACGACAACTTAGATAATAACAATCAGATATCACCCCAAAAAATTGGGCTATATTCGATACATATCCACCCTTAAAAATGTGATCAAATATGCCTAAATCAATGCACCTAGTTGGTTGGGCGTTACCTTATCTTTGACCCATCAAATTGAGGTAAAAAAAGTCGTAAAAAATTATTTTCATTTTATTTTCTAAATCACATGTCCCATTACTGATCGACCAAAAATGGTGTTATTTTGGGTTGATCACGCCACGCGGCACGTGATATGGCACTCAAGTGTAGCATTTTTTGCTACAATCGGGTGTGAATATATATATATATATATATTCATTTCCTTAATATTTTTTATTTCAATTTTTTATTCTTTCTTATTAATCCAGGATGCAGATGCCTCTCAGGGTGATGGCAATGCTAAACCTTGGATGTATCTTCTCTTTAGGCTGTCAACGGGCTAAGTTTCAGCTCGGGCCCGGCCCGAATGAGCCGGGTTCAAGCCCAATATTTTAAATCATTTAATAAATGGGCCGGGCCGGGCTAAGCCCGAATAAGGAACGGGTTCAGGTTCAGGCTGCAAAGTGTAAGCCCGAACACGGCCCGACCCGATAAAATGAGGCCCTTACAAAAAAAAAACTCTTAAAAATTATAAGAAACCCGGCCTGAACTCGGCCTAACCAGGCCCGGATAACTAACTGGGCCGGGTTCGGGCTACAACATTTAAAAACTGGGCTAAGCCTGGCCCGACCCGATTAGCTATCGGGCCGGGTTCGGACTCTCATTATGTCTTTAAAAAAAACAGGCCTATAGAAAAACCCAGCCCCGCATGTTGACAACCCTACTTCTCTTGCATTAATTATAGCTTGTAATTCATTGATTTTAATATAATTTGCTTACTTTCTTGAATATATATATATATATATATATATATATATATATATATATATATATATATATAATGCTAACCTCACTCTCTTATTGTGAGGTTCGCATTGTCCCGGACCAAAATACCCTCATGTGGTGGCATTTTGGTAAATAAATTTTTCGTGGCAAGATTATAATTTATAATTACAATTTTGCCACCAAAGAATAAAAAAATAATGATTTTATCCTTCATATATTTACCATAATGCCACCACATGAGGATATTTTGGGTTGGGGATGATGCTAAGCTCATAGGAAAGAGAGTGAGGTTAGCATTCCTTTTATATATATATATATATATATATATATATATATATATATAGGAACGCTACATTAGCAATGTCGTGTTCAATGCTACCTTAGTGTCATTTGGGTGTCACGTGGCACCTAATCCAAAGATCAGATGCTGAGGAAACGTGCACAAGGTTGATCAGGTCCATCTCCAAAAGGAACAAATAAAAAATGCATCATATCCACCGTCCAAAATGTGGTCAACGTATTTGAAGGGCGAAAAAGTCGTAAAAATAAATTCTTATTTTTTTAGAATCGCATGCCACGTGGATGATGATCGGAAAATGGGTGTTTGTTTGGGACTCACATGCCACGTGGCATGTGATCTCGGCACTAGTGTAGCATTCAAACGCTACACACCTCTCTCTCTCTCTCTCTCTCTCTCTCTCTCTCTCTCTCTCTCTCTCTCTATATATATATATATATATATATATGTTCACACTAACAATATCATATTCATGGAATATGATTCATGTTTAAGATGCCTTGATGCCAACTACTATAACATTGGAAATACACTAAGCGGAGAGCGGGCCATGTCTGATTATCAAGAAATCAAATTTCAAACGGCAGCTGTAACGAATTGGGAAAAAAGATATGGCCCTATCACATTATTTGGAGCATGCAAACTTTTTTCGCCTCTCGATAAAAGAAATATGCCTCGATCTCAACAAGCTGGTTTGCGAATTTTACCTTTAACTCACTGCGAAATTGTCACATAAAGATTTATATGCTGCACTGCATTGCTTAAATTTCTCCTCTGCAGCTACCTGTTTACATAAGAATTCAATCAATATAAGATGAAGAGTTCAGTGAAGTAAAGGCTTCTTGCTATATGGAATACCAAAAAGAATTAGGTCATGCTGTAGCAATGGTAATCGAACAAAATGAAGTCATCTGAGAATTACAAATGCGAGTAACAACTTTTCCAGGAAAGAATCCCTTTAGCAGGCCATCAAGCATATGAGACAATGTAAAAAATAAAAAAGATCGGATGATCCTGATCATGTGATTGATGCAAATGGACAGTTACCTTTACACTTAGATTGTTGAAGGAGAAGATTAAAATGTGGAGTAAGGAGTCTTTTGGCCATGTTAAACGCAGGATGACTAACAGACTAACCGAAATTCAGGGCTCGACTGTTGGAAGAGCTAGGACCCATTTTTTCATCCAATTTTGGGGTAAGAAAAGGGTTAAAAGAAGGGTACAAGTGAAAAGCTAGGGATGAGGAGATACATTGGTGCCAAAGGGCCCCCATGAGGTGGTTAAAAAGGCGATTGCAACCCAGCCTACTTCCATGCTTGCAGTTCAGCTAGAAAACGGTGCAATGCTATTTGTCACTTGTTGGTTAACAGTTCGGCTTGAAGGTTTATCTTTTCCTCGGATTTGGACAGAAAATATTGAGTAGTTCACCGATGAGGAGGTTAAGAGTGCATTATTCTCGGCTAGTGGTGATAGGGCACCCTGCTCGGATGATTTTACTCTCCAACTTTTCAAGTGGTTTGGGGTCATCTGAAGACACAGAATTTGGAGCTTCTTAAGGAGTTCCACAAGTTCAAGCGGATCGGGAGTGTGTTTAATGCTAGTTTCTTATCGGTCATCCCCAAAAAGGATGGGACCGAATCCATGGGTAATTTCTGGCCCATTAGTCTTCTTAGTAGCTTGTATAAGATTTTGGCCAAGGTTCTTGTGGATCGGTTTAAGTCCCTCATACCGGATATCATCTCTCCTCTCAAGGTTTGTTTGTTAGTAGCCGCCAAATTCTTGATCTCATGGTCATTGCTCATGAATGTATTGATTCTCATTACCGGGAGAATATTCCAGGGGTGGTGATCAAGGCTGATATGGAGAAGGCCTACAGCCGGGTAAACTGCGAGTTTCTCGATTATCTCCTTTTGCATATGGTTTTGGGTTTACTTAGCGGGAGTGGATGAGCTACTCCTCTCCTACTTTTTCCGTTATCGTCAATGGTGCTTCGTAGAGGTATTTTAGAAGCTCTCAGGGTCTTCGCTAAAGATATCCCCTCTCCCTCTGTTTGATATCGTGGGTAAATGTCTCAATCGCCTCCTCTGAGAGCCCAATCCCTCGGGATGGTTAAAGGTATCTCGGTGTCGATCGGAAGGCCCCAAATTTCTCATTTGCAATTCGCTGATGATACGATTATTTTCATCGATGCTTCCGTCATGGCCCTTTATATTTTTAAAGCTGTTTGGGTGAGTGTGTTGCAGCTCGTTGGCGTCTCTTTTTGCATCACGCGTACATGTGGGGAGCTCTTCTGCATAGTTCCCAAGCCCCTTTCGTGGTTCTGGCAAATTTCTTTGGGTGCTCGCTGTTGGTGCTACGGTTCATGCTTTGTGGCTGAAACGAAAATCCCGCATTTTCAAGCCGCAACGAAATCCTCCTTTAATGGTTTTTCGGGTGATTAGCAAGTTGATAATTGATTGGGCACCGGTGCATCCGCTCTTCTTCGATAACTCGGTATGACTCCTTCATCCATCCTTAGAGGCTGGCTCTACTATTGGACCCAGGTTGAGGGCGCTCCCACATCCTCTTTCACTAATTTTTCTTTCCGTTTTCTTTCTGTTGCTTTCTGTTTATGTGGTTTTGTTTTTGTTGGCTAGTTTCTCACTAGCTGTTGCTATTGCTTTGTATTTTTGCTTCTTTGCAATATATAACTACCATCCAATAAAAAATAATATAATAACGTGATATGCTGATATTAACTATCACCTGCGCAAAAGAGCATATATCATCTGAGTAGAGTGATTAGTCTCTACATGTGTAGTCGGAATCACTTAGCACAAACTGTGTAGATTCCACTCGGAACCGAGTAATCTTCCCTCATTCATTGTGTGATATACTCTAATATCAAAGTCTAATGAGTAATGCCCCTCCAACACCCGGATGAAATAAGGTATTTGGTCTTTGCTTCAAAGCAGGTCTTCTTTAAAGGCAATGACTCATACCACCTTCATCACTTCAAACTTATGTTGTTATTTCATTCTTGATTATATATCATTGGAAAATTAACTTCATTTGTTTGATAAAATTTGCATAATAGAGGGGAGGAAAAAACCGCAAAGAAAATAGAATTAGTAAGAAGAATAATGAAGAAAAGATGGACGAAATATAGCGATGAAAGAGGAGTGGAAGATATGAGAGAGAGAGAGAGACGAGATATAGAGAGAACGTGAGTGAGAAAGGGATGTACGTGATGCCCATTCCCCTCTAACAAGGCTTTTTATTAAAAACGAATTGAGGATGTTTACAATACATGCCATTAGCAAAAAAATTGACTAAGTTACCCATATCTTCAAATCAAATGTAAACACAACAATAAAAGATTGGAAAAGTAGCTGACAACTATTCCATGTGTCGTGACTCTGTACACAGTTTTGGAAAATAAGCGGCCAACAATAGTCTGCATTTTACTTTTCCAAGTAACCAAGTTACCACCCACAAAGCTACAGTCTCCACTCATGGATAGACAATCATCGGACGCGTCTTCCAATCAATATCACAGTATCTAGAGCTATCAACAAGTTGAGCCAGCTTGCTCGGCTCGGCTCGGCTCTGCTCGAGACCTGAGCCGAGCTTAAAAATCGAAGCTCGAGTGTAATCGAGCCAGACAATCTGTAGCTTGATTCAATTCAGCTTCTGTATAATATGCATACATACATACATACATACATACAAATACATACATATATATATATATATATATATATATATATATATATATATATATATATATAATAAATAACTTGGTTTTCTAAATTTATTTAAAGTTACTAATATACCCTAGAAGTAATCATTAGAGCGCTTCTAACCATCACATTTAGGAGTAAATTAGTACTTTGCATCAATCGAAAGTCGAAACCCTAATACAAATCTCACGATCTCTCTCTTGGCTGCACATAACTTACAAAAGCTCTCGTCTCTCTCCAAAGTCAAAATCCTAATTGAAAATCGACCCCTAATCATTAGAAGCTCTCGTCTCTGTTGTGAACACACAAACTTAGGGTTACACAGAAACTCTCTCAGTCTCTCCCGTGAACACCACATCGATGAGTAGACACTCCAATACAGTGATACACCACTCTCACGACGAGTCTACGATCTATTCTCATCGAACCAAGGGATCGCCAACACTCGAGTATTCGACATTCTGATGCGGGAACTTACTAAATGCAATGTTAGGGTTGAGATTAGGATTAAAATTAATTTAACCAATTAAAACTAGCAATTTCTCATAACAAATTCCAATGGAAAATTCTAGAAATCCAATTAGATGCTTTAATTTCGACCCAAAATAGCATTACTTTTGTGTACGTTCCCTATCGTGGATCTAGAAGACGATGGTTCTTATGAACAGCTAGCGGGTTATCTCGATAGTTTTAGGGCGTCGAACGAACTCGCAAGCGGGTTATCTCAATACCAAACAAAATTAAAAGGCTAATAATGATTTATGATGAACAAATAGGTTGATTTTGGATTTTATGAAATAAATAAAATAACTAGAGTTACGCAACTTTCACAAACCGTAGATCTAAAGAAGATAGAGATAGAAGTTGAGTTAGCCTCGCACCAAACCGCAAGCGGGAATCGAAAAAATCGCTCTCCGTTTTAAGAGAATCACACCCTTACGAAAATTTAGAACTCTCAATTTTGCATCAGCAATTTTCATTAACCAAAAAGTAATAATAAAGTTGTTTACAAGCCTTTAAATAGGCTAACCAATGCATAAAACTAGAAATCCTAGTGTAACTCTAATTCCTAGTTCAAATAAAAGAAATATCCTAATTCTTCTAAAACAATAGAACAAAGTCCTAAAACAATAAGGAAACTAATCATATTTCTAATAAAAGAAACAAATCCTATTTTCTAAAAAAAATAATAAAAGAGACTAATCCTAATTCAATTAGAATTCTTGAAATTCATCACTTTCTGTGCAGCTTCCGAAAACTGACCATAGCTTCTTCAATACTTGTCGGAATTGCACGTTTTTTGGCTCGTTGGAAAGCTTCTTTTTTTTTATAACATGGGTTCCCGGGCCTCTTAGAGCACCCGCCTAATCCCAGGGGCACATGCACACCCCAAATTCAGCACATGCCGGGTCAGCACAGGATATAAATCCCTAGGGTAGCCTCAAGGGGGGGAGGGGATTCGAACTCAGGTCTCCTGCGTTTGGAAGCAGGTACCTGGCCAGCTCACCTAACCCCTTGAGGTTACTCGTTGGAAAGCTACTTCGATAAAATTTCAAATATGACCAATTTCGCATCAATCCGACTTTGTTTGACACTTCAAAATAGGCCAAATATAAAAGTGACGGGATTGAAAGTTGAAGACCCTAATAAATTTTGGATTTTCTTCTTTATGATCAAACGGGTCTTTAACGGGCTTTTTTTAAAAACTCATTCACGGGTCCACTTTCTCTTTTGACGTCTCCTCTTTATTCGACCACGATTCAAACATGCGAATCTAAAGTTTGCATCACATTCTTTGCACAAACTCTCAATCTCTCATCATGGATTTAGCAACAGCTGATTGTCGACACTGTCTCAGTTAGCCCTTTTGTTAATTTTAGATCCTAAATTAAAATATCAAACCTTGTAGGTTTATATTTTGAATTTTTTTATTAGAGCTTTCTACTAAATCCTAAAAATCTTAAAATCTTAGTTAACCTTAAAATCCTAATTTTAGAACCCTAACTTTTTCCAATCACATATTTGCTAATCTAATTAGTAGTATTTAAATCTCTGTGAAATTTGTCTTAATCTATGTGAACTTGGTCTTTAATCTCTATGAAACTAGTACCTAATATATAGTTTTTAAAAATTGGTTGAGCTTGCGCTTGCCTCGAGCTCGATAAAGCCGATCTAGCGCTTGGAATTTTGAGGCTCGAAGAGCCTAGAGTCGAGCTCGAGTTCAGTATTGGTATAGCCGAGCTAGAGCAGACCTTGGCTCGACTCAAACTCAGCTGGTTGACAGCCCTAATAATATCCCCCTTCCCAGAGAGAGTAAGGAGTACACAAAACAAGTGCACTGAAAGACTTTGGGCTCAATTAATCAATTGGAGTAGCATTGACCCTAAGAAGATGAAAAGAAGTTTAACCTTTCAAAATTCAACTTGGAGTACAATTAATCATTTGGACTATAGTAAGTAAAGTAATAAACCGAGAAGATAGGGGAACATGCAACCCTCATAGATGAGATCTCATAACATCCATAAGATGTCTATTCTTATGCTCCGCAACACTATTTTCTTGTGGAGTGTGAGGACAATCAAGTTGATGCATGATTTCTATCTTTCCAAGATACGATTTGAAAGTAACACAAGTGTACTCCCTACCATTATCAGAGCAAAAATGTTTAGGGGACGTTTGGTAATCGTTCAAAACGATGTTTAGGAGAATCTTTTAGTCATTTAAATTTAATTTCAAATTCATGTGTTGTTTGGTAACATTTAAGTTGTTCAACATAAATAAACTAGATTGTACAGTCCTATAAATTAAAGTGGGATCACTTTTAGTCGATGCTAAATTTATCCCGACTTAATTTTTTCCACTTAAAAGTAAGGGACAGGCGCCTCTTTTCAACTCTATCTAGCACTCATTATAAAGGATTAAGGTACAAAAGATGAAAAAAGAAAAATAATCTGCACGCATCCTCTCTCCAGTTACGTCGTCTCTGATCCCACCAAAGCTTTCCTAGATTCGGCTACGTGATGGACCAACTAGTTGTTTTTCATGTCTTCAAAGTCTAAGAAAATCAGGAAACTTTTCTCACCTAGATTGTATCTAATGGCAAATGTGAACAAGGAATCCACTCTTGCAAATTGGTGTTTCCTTTAGCAAGGACAATAGCCATTTAAGATCAATTTTTATTTTTTCTTATTCGTAATTTAAGATCAAAATCTTAAGAAATAGTTCTTAGCATTACATAAGTTGGTAATAGGTATATACCCATTTCTATATTCTTAACTCCTCGTCAAGATAACTATGCATATGACGGGTCAAATTCATTATCTACTCCCCAGGAAGCTAACAGAAAAAAACATGCAAGTAGCTCAGAATTCATGACATCGTTCAATGTGGATTCTGCGTTTTAACCCAAAATGGACGACCCATTGGAGTTTTTTTTTCATTCAGTAGGATGCCCCATTGATGCTAACAGACAGTTGCATAACTAATTATCTTGTTGATATTAGTGCTTTATGGAATATTTAACTGTACAATTAGATGCAATTTTGACAAATAAACATTTCGCTTAATTGAAGTATACTACTATTCTAAGGTTTAGAAGCCATGCTCATCTACGATGCACATGAAGTGTTTGTTGAAATTCCTCAACGAAATTAGTTTGAGGCCATTGATTTTATATTTGCACACCAAGGACTAAAAAAAATTACTTCTCAATTGCCTTCTGAATACTTTGATCAACTGCCATAGGCACTCTAATCCAAATTCAAATACATGATAAAAGCTAAAAAAAAGTAGTCTTTGATTTCCTAAACTAGTCTTCTATTGTCCTATGTATAGGTTTGTAGAATAGGAAGAGGCAGAGTATGGTGGCGTACATGTTGAGAGATTGATAAACTTGCTAAGAGTTAATTTAAGTAGTTAGAATATAACAATTATTTCAAAACCAAGGTAATGTAAGAAGTTAGAGTACATGATATTGATAGTTTTTGTTGTTGAAGATATAATGTATTATGAAGGTGTATGTTAGGGATACTAGAAACTTATATATGAGAGGTATGCATAGTGGGTTTACTTGCACATCAAGTAGAAATGTATTAGGAGTCTATGTTGCCCTTGTAGAAAAGGCTTGTCTATTGTAATTTGAATTACCTTAAATAGTAATAATGTAGTCTTTTAGTATCTCTTTTCTCTTTCTCCCTGTCTCCAATAAACCCTAAATGGGTATTGGTTCTCTTCAGCTAGTTAGCTTATAATTT
This sequence comes from Chloranthus sessilifolius, assembly GCA_021018995.1. NCBI lineage: Eukaryota > Viridiplantae > Streptophyta > Magnoliopsida > Chloranthales > Chloranthaceae > Chloranthus > Chloranthus sessilifolius. The sequence goes on from CM037595.1 coordinate 26,447,396, forward strand.
CTACATAGTATCAGAGTGGTCAATGCTGCACGTCCTTTATTCTAGCTTGTTTTTTGTTTCATCTTAGCTATGCTCTACACCTTACTATTATGTCAGATCTTTATGCATCAGAGATCCAGGACATAGGCTTTTTGTAAAATCTTAGTAAGATTTGAGGGAGATCTACTAGATCTCATGTGGATATGTTTCACGGTTTCGGTTGGCTCTATCTCCTACACATTGGACGGATCCAAATCTTGTGGAATCAAAGGGTTTGGATCAGAATGGTTTTCTGCTTTTTTAGTAATTTCAAGAGTTTATTACATCCATTTCCGTAGAGATACAAGAGGTTTTTGGTTCATCTGCAACTTTCCTTTTTCCTGATTTTTTGGGCACTACAGTGTATGGGATTCGAATCTGAAGGAAAACTAGTTGATCTGTTTTTATGAGGAGCAACCCTACCGTTCAGATTTGTAATATGATGGTCAGATCTGACGCGTAATGTTCAAACCAGATGTCTTTTCAACTTCTGTTAACTCGTTTTTCACTTTCTGATATCCCTGCTGCTATGATTCACCTGTTTTGGATCTCTTGCATCTTGAAAACTATTGCTGAGATTAGTCGCGTGCTTTAAGAGTCCCGGATACCCAGGTATAAAAAAATAATAATAATAAAAAAAACTATTGCTGAGACTCTACGCATGTTTTGTACATATCTGTAAGAAGATGTGCTCAAGGGCCATTTCTTGGTGCAATGGTAAAAGGCTTCGGCGGTCAAGCGTGAAGATGTGAGTTCGAGTCTGGAGAGCATCCCCTTTGTGAGTAAAAAAGCCAGAGGTGAAACTTACTAAATACAATGTTAGGGCTAAGATTAGAATTAAAATTATTTAATCAATTAAAAATAACAATCTCATAATAAATTATCACGGAAAATTCTAAAAATTCAATTAGGTGATTTAATTCCGGCCCAAAATAGCGTTACTTTAGTGTACGTTCCCTATCACGGATCTAGAAGACTAGGGTTCTTATGAACGGCTAGATCTCCGATAGTTTTAGGGCGTTGAACGAACTAGCAAGCGGGTTCTCTCGATACCAAACGAAAATAAAAAGCTAATAAAATCAATGATGAACAAAATATTGAATTAGGGCTCTTATGAGATCAATAAAATAATTAGGATTACGCTACTTACGCAGACCGTAAATCTAAAGAAGATAGAGATGGAAGAAGAGTTGGCCTCGCACCAAACCGCGAGCGAGAATCGAAGAATCGCTCTCCGTTTTGAGATAATCACACCCACACGAAAGTTTAAAACTCTCAATTTTGCATAAGCAATTTTCATTAACCAAAAAGTAATAATAAAAGTATTTACAAGCCTTTAAATAGGCTAACTAATGTATAAAATTAGAAATCCTAGTATAACTCTAATTCCTAATAAAAGAAATATCATAATTCTTCTAAAACAATAAAGTCCTAAAACAATAAGGAAACTCTTCCTATTTCTAAAAAAAGAAACAACTTTTACTTTCTAAAATAAAATAATAAAAGAGACTAATCTTAATTCAATTAGGATTCTTGAAATTCGTCACTTTATGTGCAGCTTCCGAAAACTGAGCATAATTTCTTCAATACTTGTCAGAATTGCTCAAATTTTGGCTCGTTAGAAAGCTACTTCGATAAGCTTTTAAATATGACCAATTTCGTATCAATCTGACTTCGTTTGACACTTCAAAATAGGCCAAACATAAAAGTGACGAGATTAAAGGTTACTCTTCTTTTGATAAGTTACTTTTCTTCTTTCTGATCACTTTGATGTTCTTCTTTCGCCTCCGATATGTTATGGGTGGTTGCTTGAATCGGATGTCCCCATCAACTCTCCCCAGGTTAGACGGATTCATCCCCGATGAATGCTGGTTGTGATAACTGTCCAAAAGATCCGGATCAAGCTGCTGAAATTCCACTTGTGTAATCCAAGTATTCTCTGTGTCGGCCTTGTTCTTCCACTTGACCAAGTACTTCTGAAGTCCCCCGTGGTTGGTGGACACAATCTGATCTTCCAGCACGTCTTCGATGATCTCACGGATTTGCCGAGTAGGTGGGGTTAACGATGTGGGAAGGGAAATAATTGGGTCATCAGATGTAGAAAGCTCAAAGGGCTTAAAGGGCCATGAAATGAAACAAGGTCCTCCACATTGAAAGTCGAGCTAATCCCCAATTTTGACAGAAGATCTAAGATGTACGCATTAGAACCGGCATGCTTCAGGATCTGATAGGGTCCAGCACCACGAGCTTGTAACTTCTTTGCAACTCCTTGCAGGAATCGCTCGAGTCTATTCCGAACCTTCACAAAATCATCCTCTTGGAATTCTTTGAACCGTATATGAGAATCTGCAGAGAACTTGTATTTTTCATTCTTTAAATTAATTCTTTTCTTAATCTCAGCATGCAACTCATGAATGCGATGCGCAAGTGTGGATGCAGACTCTGATGACCTATGATGAATGGACATTGGAATGAGATCTACTGGTGTCCTAAGTTTATACCCATGCACAATTTGGAACGGACTCATGCCTATGGTTCTATTAACCAAATTGTTATATGCAAACTCAGCGATAGGTAAGATGGAATCCCAACTCCTAATGTCCTTGTCCACTAGACACCTTAACAGATTTCCTAAACTCCTATTGACAATCTCGGTTTGCCAATCAGTTTGGGGATGATAAGCAAATGAAAATTGTAGCCGATGGGTCCCCATTTTGTGCCATACTGTCTTCCAAAAATAACTGACAAATTTAACGTCATGGTGAGACACTATCGTCTTAGGCAAACCGTGTAGACGAACGACCTCGTTGAAGAACAGGGTAGCAATGTGACTAGCATTAGAGGTTTTCGCACATGCGATGAAGTGGGCCATCTTAGAGAAACGGTCCACAACAACGAACATCAGTCGTGCTTTCGGAAGGTTTTAGAGAGGCCTAACACGAAGTCCATTGATAGGTCTTGCCACGGGGTGTGTGGCACCGGTAAAGGTGTATACAATCCCCATGTTCTACCTCTTTTGCTTTGCCAACTGGCAAACACGACACTGGCTGATAATTTTGGCAACATCTCTGATGAGATTGGGCCAATAGAATCGGTCTTCAACTAATGCGACAATTTTATTGCGACCAAAATGGCCAGCAACCCCTCCGGCATGTAATTCCCAAACGAGAAAGTCTCGCAAAGAAGTGCGGGGAATACACAATCAGAGTTTCAAGAATAAATATCCATCCTGTAGGGTATATTTACTCCCTCTGATAGGTTGTCCACTCAAAAGTAAGGAATAGTATTCGCCAAAATCCGGACATGTGGGGTAATCCTCCACGAGGCGTTCGAATCCGGTTACCTCAACACTTAATGAGTGCAACGTCGCCATTCTACGGCTAAGCGCGTCAGCCACTCGATTCTCCACACCGGCCCTATGTTTCAGCACGAAGGTAAACCCTTGAAGTTGTTCAACCCATTTCGCATGTCTTGGGTTTAACTTCTTTTGAGAATTCAAAAATCGCAAGGCTTCGTGGTCCGAGAACAAGACGTCATGTGGTAGTAGATAGTGTTTCCAATATTTAAGGGATTGGACTACCACGTAGAATTCTTTGTCGTAGGTCGAGTACTTCTGCCTGGCCTCATTAACTTTTCACTGAAATAAGCTATCGGATGGCCCTCTTGGCTCAATACTCCTCCGATACCTACGCCTAACGCGTCACATGCAACTTCGAAGACCGTAGAGAAGTCGGGAAGCCGCATGACAGGAGCTTCAGTTATTCAAGACTTAATCTCCTTGAAAGCCTTAGCCGCAGTAGGTGTCCATTTAAACTCCCCCTTTCTTATGCAATCGGTGATAGGGGAAGTTACCATACTGAAGTTACCGATGAACCGCCTGCAGAACGTGGCCAACCCATGGAATCTACGAACTTCGTGAATGTTCCGAGGTTCGGGCCATTCAACGATAACTTTGACCTTTTCAAGGTCTATAGTCATTCCATCAGAGGCCACGACGAACCCTAAGAAGGCAACGCGATGTGACATGAACGTGCACTTCTTCAGGTTCGCGTACAACTTCTCTCCTCGAAGAGTCACACAAACTTGCCTCAAATGGTCCAAGTGTTGTTCTTTGTTGTGGCTGTAGATGAGGATGTCGTCAAAATAAATCATAAGGAACTTGCCGATGAAAGGCCGCAACACCTCCGTCATGATACGCATAAATGCACTCGAGGCGTCCGAAAGCCCAAAAGGCATGACAAACCATTCGTACAAACCATCGTTGGTTTTGAAGGCAGATTTCCATTCTTCCCTGGGACGAATTCGAATTTGATGGTAACCACTCTTCAAATCGATCTTCGAAAACATTGTGGCCCCTACCATCATGTCTAACATATCGTCCAATCTTGGTATCGGGAACCGATACTTGACCATGATTTTATTAATCACGCGACTATCCACACACATCCTCCAAGTTTCATCTTTCTTGGGTGTGAGCAAGGCTGGCATGGCACAAGGACTCAAGCTTTCCTTTATGAACCCCTTTTGGAGAAGCTCATCAACTTGTCATTTTAACTCTGAGTGCTCGGATGGATTCATACAATAGTGGGGCAAGCTGGGCTTCAGGGACCAAATCGATGGCGTATTGGATGTCCCGTAGAGGTGGTAAGTCATTTGGAAGGTCTTCGGGAAAGACATCCGCAAACTCATTCATGATTGGTTTGACCTCTTTTGGAACCTCAACGACTGATTCTTTGGACTTTTCAACTGTGACAAGGACAGAGACAATGTCCTCTGTCTTAGCACCTCGTTCAAACTCAAGAGGGCTAAGATGTGAATGGCCTTAGATGTCTTCTCTCTCCTTAATAGGCCTTTATCATTTGACTTTGTCGACTTCACTGTGGGTGCCTTAGGAGGTAGCAGATTGAGTTGTATTTTCTGACCTTTGTGAGTGAAGGAACACACGTTCGATCGACCGAACAGTGTAACATCCATGTCATACAACCAAGGCCTCCCGAGGATGATATGCCCCACATCCATGGGCACAACATCGTACCACAAGGTGTCTTTATACGATCCAAATTGTATAGGAACCTGAGACCTTTGTGAAACAGGGATGGATGATGAATTAACTCAAGCAATCTTATAGGGTCATGGGTGAGCTACAGGCGTGAGCCGCAAACGAGAATTTGTACTTTCAGAAACCACATTGGTACAGCTTCCACCGTCAACAAGGACTCGAGATGCTTTCATCCCACACTATGGTATAAAAGATATTATCCTGTCGCCAATCATCACTCTCCTTCAATTGGGCTAGAGCACATCTAACCACAAGAGCCCGCGAGGTCTTATCCTCCCCAACGGGGTAGGATACATCCCTAAGACACACCATTGTTCGTTCCCCTACACAATCTTCTTCACCACTAGGGAACGACTCAGGCTCATAAACTTCAACAGTACCTTCATCATGCTCATTTTCGGTGGTCTCAGCTATAAACAGATTTCGAGATGGGCATTGTGCTGTAAAATGCCCGATGTCGTAACACTTATAACATTTATTTTGACCACCACTCTTGGGGCCTTCGAGCATTGGACTCTTACCCTTATCGACTCGAGTTACCAGTGTAGTAACGGGGTTGGACCTAACAGGCGGGGCACGAATGTTGGGCTTTGACTCAGGCGCATTGGACCGATAACTAGACTTATAACTAGATGGAGTACTAGTTTTGAGGTATCGCTCTAGCTCTTCGACTCTAGAGAAACATTCATCTAGATTATCAACAGGGTATGGAATAAGTTCCCTTTGCAGTTCTGGGCGAATGCCCATTCAAAATCGGGATAGGGTAACCTTCTCCGGTTCAGTCACATCGGCTTGGGTCTTTAGTTCTACGAATTTATCTGTATTCAGTGACCGATGAATTTCCTTGACGCAATGAATGCCACTGATCAAGAATGTGTTCCTCGTAGGATAGAGGAACATATTTATCGCTCAACTGGTCCTTCATCTCTACCCAAGTAGAAATGGGAGTAAGACCGTTGGACTGTCTTTGGCGCTCTAGACCCATCCAATAAAGTCGAGCTTGGCCTGTAAGTTTGACCTTTGCAAAGTGAACCTTTCGCTCTTTGGACATGGCATACCACTCGAAGTAGTTTTCCATACCGGTGACCCACTCGAGAAAGACTTTAGGTTGTCTTTTCTCGTCAACGATAGGGGAGTCCATTTTTACTAATTTCATGATTTTATCGTCCTGTTCGGTGTGGATTTCGCGACGATGAGGAACTTCCCTCCTACGTTCATGGGTGTGGACTCTATTGGGGTTTTCGGCAATGAGCTCATTGATTTCTTCCACACGGGTTTCTAAAGTTTCATGCCGGATTTGTAAGTCTTGCAACTGTTGTTGCACCTGATTGTAGTGTTCATCCATCCGGGCGGTCAAGTCTCTAATCAAGGCTTCTACCTTGTTGGGATCCATGATGATGCAAGGAAATTTTAGACAAAGACTAGACTAAATTTAGATAAAAAAGTAGACAAAAAAAACAAACAAAAAGATAAACAAAAGCTAGACGAAAACTTTCAAACGCAAGTCAGACGATCAATTTCAGACGAAAGCCAAACGACCAATTTCAGACGAAAGTCAGACAATAAATTTCAGACGGAAGCCAGGCAAAAAAATTCAGACAAAAGCTAGACGGATCTGAAATAATGATTATTATTTTTTTTTTAGAAATAAACCCTAAAGCCTATAAGAACACTAAAACTCTAAAACTAAACTAACGCTCTGATACCAATTTGATGCGGGAACTTACTAAATGCAATGTTAGGGCTGAGATTAAGATTAAAATTAATTTAATCAATTAAAAATAACAATCTCATAACAAATTATCACGGAAAAATCTAGAAATTCAATTAGGTGATTTAATTTCGGCCTAAAATAGCGTTACTTTAGTGTACGCGGCCCTATCGCAGATCTAGAAAACTAGGGTTCTTATGAACGGCTAGATCTCCGATAGTTTTAAGCTATCGAACGAACTCACAAGCCGGTTCTCTCGATACCAAACGAAAATAAAAGGCTAATAAAATTAATGATGAACAAAATATTGATTTAGGGCTTTTATGAGATCAATAAAATAATTAGGATTACGCTACTTACGCAGACCGTAAATCTAAAGAAGATAGAGAGATGGAAGAAGAGTTGGCCTCGCACCAAACCGCAAGCGAGAATCGAAGAATCGCTCTCCGTTTTGAGATAATCACAACCTCACGAAAGTTTAGAACTCTCAATTTTGCATAAGCAATTTTCATTAACAAAAAAGTAATAATAAAAGTATTTACAAGGCTTTAAATTGGCTAGCCAATGTATAAAATTAGAAATCCTAGTATAATTCTAATTCCTAATAAATGAAACAACTCTTACTTTCTAAAATAAAATAATAAAAGAGACTAATCCTAATTCAATTAGGATTCTTGAAATTCGTCACTTTATGTGCAGCTTCCGAAAACTGACCATAACTTCTTCAATACTTGTCGGAATTGCTCAAATTTTGGCTCGTTGGAAAGCTACTTCGATAAGCTTTCAAATATGACCAATTTCGTATCAATCCGATTTCGTTTGATACTTCAAAATATGTCAAACATAAAAGTGACGGGATTAAAAGTTACTCTTCTTTCGATAAGTTACTTTTCTTCTTTCTAATCACTTTGATGTTCTTCTTTCGCCTCCGATATGTTATGGGCGGTTACTTGAATCGGATGTCCCCATCAGGTTAGGTCTGTTTCCCATCCTTGCTAAGTTACCGGGATAGGCTACGACTTGGTCTGCTGCAGGTCGAATGGGCAGTTCTGAAGCATGTGTGATCAGAGACTGGCTTGAAGAGACGAGTTTCCTCAATCCACTACCATCGAAACTGAGATTAGAGATAGGAAATGAATCAATACATTTTCCACTGGTAAAGGGGCTGGAATGGATCCCTTCTTGCTTAGGAACCGCCCATTCAAGAGTTGTTCTACGACCAGCAGAAGACAAAGTCGTAGCCCAGCCCGGTAACTCAGCTATCTCTTTCTTAGTATGCTATGCTTAGTGCTTCTTCAGAATCTTAGAATCTCTACACCTGCACCGCTTCATTCAATTTCTTTGTCATAAAGAAAGGGAAGGAATATTTGATCAATCAAGCAATGTTAGTTAAGGAGGAAGTTCTTCATTCTCCGTCCTTTTGGAAAAAAGACCTTTGGCATGATGGTTATAAAGTATTGACACTGGATGAATCCCATAGTAAGAACTAGTAACACTAAATCTCTAAAATCAAGCTATGGAGACTACTTCAGCCCATAAATTGATTTATGCAAGCAACAACCTTACTAGAATACTTCCCCTTGCAATTGGAAGCCTGGTGGGGATCCATATAGATCTCCTCACTCAAATGCCCATGAAGTACGACATTTTTAACATCCCCCAAAAATACAGGCCAATGATTTATTTATTTTTATCAGTAATATGGAATTATATTGATAACCAGCAAGACGCTGAAAGGAGCAATACAACGACACGATCAAAAAGACATTGCTGAAAAAATAAAATACAAATACAAAAGACACGAAACAGCCCCCAAACCCGACCTATTTAACCCGGGTCCCAGGGAGAGGTGTCGCCTCTAACTACATTGCTGCCTCTAGCAGCCCAAAACCACACCAGATCTCTGACCGACTTCATAATCATCCCCACCGGGCGACTTCATAATCATCCGCATATTTCTCTCGCGCCATATACTCCAATTAATAGCAAAGAGAGCCGCCACACCCTCCAATCTGACCGAAGACCACGCTAGGTACTGAAGGTAAGGCGTTGCCAGAGTAACCCAATTCATGCCAAAAGATTTTAGGACAACGCTCCAAATCTCGTGCGCAACCCCACAGTGAAGAAGGAGATGCAAAGCGGACTCCTCCCCATGGAGACGCAGCACGCAGCGGTTAGGGATATCCTTCCCCCTCTGAATAAGTTGATCCATTATTAGAATTTTTTCTGTGAATAGCGTCTACGCGAATAATTTAACTTTGGGCGGGATGGCCACCTTCCACACCCATGCTCCTTGGAATCTTATTAGCAGGCGGTGCAAAAGCATCCAGTAGTAAGATTTGATGCTGAAGCTTCCATTTTTGTTAGCGGTCCATACCTGCTGATCCGGATCGTGAGGATTCAGAAGCACCTCATAGAGAGTGTGAAGCAACTTCGAGAAAGAGGGCAACTCGTCGCCTCTCAAGAGCCTTCGGGTGGTAACTTCCCACAGTCTACCTCTAGGGATCTCTGAGACAAATTCATCGATCAGTCCTAGAGGGTTCAAGGATATGGTGTAGATGTCCGAGAAAGACGATTTGAGAGGTCCACCTTCCACCCATGCGTCCTCCCAGAACCGAATCCAGGTGTCACAACCCTATCTGAACCGCAACCCTCTAGCGTAAAGAGACCATGTGCCACATATGTTTTTCCACCAAGCCAATGTGCCTCTGTGGACCGTGGTGCTGATACCCCAATTACCATTTGATTGCCCGTACTTATCGATCAACACCTCACACCAAAGGCTATCATTTTCTACCTTTCCCGCTCACCAGAACCATTTTCCTAGGAGTGCAATGTTGGTCCACCTCAAACTGCGAATGTCAAGGCCCCCACAACTCACAGGAAGTTGACATGTATCCCAGTTAACCAGATGGTATCGTTTATTAAGACACGTCCCCTCCCAAAGAAAATTCCATTGGATTTGCTCAAGCCGATTGATCACTCCTATCGGGCATTTGAACATCGACATGTAGAAGATGGCCAGATTAGATAGGACCGCTTTAACCAGGACAAGGCGACCTCCACTGCTGAGGAGTTTTCCTTTTCACAAAGACAACCGTTGTTCGAATCTTTGAATTACAGGATCCCATGCTCTAGTTGTAGGTTGTCTGAGTCCGAGTGACAGCCCCAGGTACTTGATTAGAAGCTTCTCGATCACGCAGTTCACCGTATTTGCTAATTTTGTCATCAATTGATCATTGGTTCCAATACCTGTGATAGTCGACTTGTGAAAGTTAATGCGTTGTCCCGAAACAGCCTCGTACACCGAAAGGACCCCAGTCAACGATCTGAACTCCGCAACATCGGCCTTCCCACAAAAGGATGGTGTCATCAGCATATTGGAGGTGCGAGATGTATCGGCCTTGAACTCTCACTTGAATTCCAATTATGCAATTCAACTACCTCGCCCGCACAATAAGACCAGTTAGCGCTTCGCCCACCATATTCAATAGGAATGGGAATAGCGGGTCACCCTGACGGATTCCTCTTGAGCTCTTGAAGTACCCTACTGGCGTGCCGTTAATCAACATAGAAAACCAAGATGATGAATAACAACCCCGCATCCATCCCCTCCAGGTTGACCCCGAACCCCAATCTGCCGAGCATTTAATCTAAGCAGTCCCAACTTACACGATCGTACGCCTTCTCCATATCCACCTTCCAAAGGGCTGCGGGTAGACGTTCCTGACGGGCCGAGTGTATCACCTCTTAGGCCACTGCAACCAGGCCCACTAATTGTCTTCCCCGAACGAACGCTCCCTGATTGACCGAAATGATCTTGCCCATTAACGGTTTGAGTCTGTTGGCCAACACCTTGAATATGATCTTGTACAGACAATTAATAAGGCATATCAGGCGAAAATCCGAGAGGTCCTCAGCCCCTTCTCTTTTGGGAATGAGGGTGATGAAAGTGGAGTTGAGGCTTCGCCCAATAAAGTCAATGGCGTGGAACTCGTGAAACACTTCCATCATGTCTGCCTTTAGGACTGGCCAAAAAGAACGGAAGAATTCCATGGTGAACCTGTCGGACCCCAGTAATTTGTTCTTGCCACCAGACTTGATGACCCGCCAAACCTCCTCTTCACTAAATTGCTGCTCCACACCCACACATTCTTCAGCCGAGATGGATTGAAACGGCAACCCGTCCAGCTTTGGCCAAGCCAGTCCTTCATCAAAGTACAACTTAGAGTAGAAGGCGACGACGTGATCCCGGATCTGCCCGTAACCAGAGTAAGTTACCTCCACTGCAATGTTGCTTTAGTAATTAATTTTGTTCCGCGCATTGGCAACCACATGAAAGTATTTGGTGTTGAAATCCCCCTCTTTAAGCCACTTCACCTTAGCTTTTTGCTTCCAGCACACTTCCTTGGCCATGCACATGTTGAATTCCTGTTTTTTCTTAGACCTTTCTTCTCTTTCTCCGTCTGAAAGGTCCCTAACTTCCTCCAGATTGTCCAGATCTTTCAGCCGCATGAGCAAAGAGTCTTTCGTGATGTGGACCAGCCCGTACACCTCTGTTCCACACCTTGATACAACCCTTCATCCGTTGAAGTTTGGAAATAAATCTGAAAGTAGTCGTCCCTGAAGGCACAGGTTCACTCCTCCAAGAAGGCATCGTCGCCTGAAATTTCTCATCCAACAACCACATGTTTTCGAATCGGAACGGGGATGGCCCCTTCCCCCAAGATTCGCAAGTAAGCACTAACGGACGGCGATCAGAGAGTGCCCTGGCTAAACATTCTAGCCTGGAAACGAGAAAGATATCCAACCACTCCATATTGTAGAAGAACCTATCCAGCCGACTTGAGGGATTTTCTTAGAGGTTAGACCAAGTGAATCTCGATCCCGTTAGAGGAACATCTATCAACTCCCAATCAGAGCTGAAGGAATTGAAATCTCGCATCACTGCTACATCTGGCGGGCCACCCTACTTTTCTTACCCCCATCTTATGGCATTGAAATCAGCCCCCAAGCATAGCGGATGATCCAATTTGGCTGCGACGGCAACCAGCTCAAACCAGAAATCGCTCCGGTCTCTGTCATCAGATGGACCATAAATACCTGAAAACAACCACACTTTGCTTGTATCTTCATTCCTGAGCACCACTGAGGCCGAGAACAACCCCACTTCCTCATCCACCTTGTCAAACAAAAGCGATTTCCAGGCCACCAGAATATCGCCCGATGCGCCAGCGGAATCCACACCAATCCAATCCCAGCGATTTCCTCCGAGCACAGACGCGACTTTGACCCTGTCACAACTGCCCCATTAGTTTCTTATAGCGTAATAAGTGTCGGGATTAATGAAGCGATCACCCGCTTAACACCGGCACGCTTCCTCCCATCACAGATACCCCCAGCTCCCCTCCCATCAGACATCCAATCGAGCGAGCTCCCAAGAAACGACACAACGCTTCTTCTTGTTGTCATGACGACTAACCAGAATGGAGCAGAACACCTCCCGGAGGGCATCATCGGACCAATGACATTTCGAGGTCACGGCCAACGCGAATACGACGATCAATTTCGGCCGAATTGCCAATTTCATCGCCGAAACCACTTCCCATAGCCACATTTGAGTTGCCCTCACTAACAGACCTAGGCGATGAGAAAGAGCTTTCGAACCAATCTCTCGTCTCAATGTGACCGAGCGATCTCCCTGGTAGCTTCTCCGCCAAGGAGATAGAGGATGAGGACGCAAAGCAAAGATTCATGGCCGAGGTCTGATCTACCAACTCGAGGAGAAGAATAGCAGAGTCTTCATTAGGAAGCATCAAATGTTCCGTCGAAGACGCTGAAGAGGATGGGCCGAGTTGAGTTACCTCCTTAACTCGCCAAGTTACCCCACACTCCCTCCAGACCCACTTATCTTTCTCCAAACCCCCATAGACCTGTGGCATCAAGCCCAACAGAGGAGCCACCCTAACTTGAACCATACTCGGAGTAGGCCCCGGACCCACTTGCAAGATGTAAACCCACGGACCAGAACTGCTAAGGACCCAAGTGGTATCCCCGGCCAGTTGTTCCCCATTTGAGTAGAAAACTCCACGTGTCTCCCACCTAGCGTGCCAATGTAGCGCTATTGAATCTTGCACATGACTGTCACGTGGAACGTCAGACCCTAGGGACCAAACATCCCCCATAGTCAAATCAAGAGTACCAGATAAATTATAGTCAACTCGCAACGAAACCACTGACTGGTTTCCGAAAGCTTTTATCTGTTCATGACGTGTCAAAACCTCAACACTGCTCGAAACATGAGGCCCTCTATATCTCTTTCTCCTGCACTGAAAGATCCTAAACCACTTTTTAGTGCCTCTGTGTTTCTCCCTCAAAGGGAAACCCGCAGCCTCTATCCCCATCAGATCCCAGGTACAATTCTTGACATAGTCCTTCACAGTCAGCATCCACGTCAGCTCACCTACCTCTTCTGTCTGCACCTGTACGTTGACGTCTTTGGCCTACGACATGATCTCGTCCGTTGGAAACATCAATGGTGCGAGATCTGTCATGAAGCATATCTGAGATTTACGATGGTTCACCTGCTCCGGGGATTGGAGCCGATCGAGAGAGCCCTCCTCACTGTCCCTCGAGAACAAGGTTTCATCGCATAGATCCTGTAAGCCTTCGACAATTTCTCCTTCCTCAATCTCCACCCCTGGAATATGAGCACTCCGATCAATACCCGAGGAACCAATCCCCCCTGTCGTCGTGAACGACCACCTATGGAACGGTGAATTCGTGAACGAGCACCCCTCCGAGCCAGTGGCGGAACCAGGATTTTCATCCAGGCGGGGCGTAAGATGAATTAAAATTAATTTTTTCATAAATAATACTAATTATTTATAGCACTCTCACGCCTATCTGACACATACCAGAAATCTAGGAGGTAAGAACCCGCATGAAGCAAAATGATTTTTTTAAAGCACGCAAATAAATGATCCTTACATGTTATAATTTTACCTTGAAAATCATTAACAGTGGGATTTCGCCTCTAAACTTTGGGGATCTCATTTGATGTCATTACAAGTTTCCCTAATATGTTAAATGTGTGTTTGGGCTCCTAAATAACTTGAATTTCACATCCAACTGGTTAGACAACTCGAAAATGGGTGTCTACAATTTGATAGGTCAATGATAAAGTAACGCCCATATAGTTTGGTACATTGAATTTGAGTACCTTACACCTCATTTTCAACACTAGATATGTATTGGATCATGCCTAAATTTTTTGAGTGATACCTGATCGATCTTCCAAGTTGCGTAACACCTGATCCCCAAAATGGGTGTCACATGATGCTTAGCTGGTTTGGACACAGCCCTATGGGTAGCATCTAGACGCGTAGTCTCGAGCCTCTAATATAAATAGGGTACGTCTTTTCTCGCCAATGCGATCTCTATTCATGCCTGACTTCGAAACCAACAGAAACCCATTGGCTTCTTGAGGCCAGACGATGAAGGTCATGTTTCACACCAATCTTCCACACAAATTGATCTTGAGACCATGAGCGTACCATCAGACATACATGTTATGATTTCAGAATATCACGAGGCACAAATCACAAAAATGGGGCCCTAAGATCACAAGGTGCACATCATGCTCAAACTGGAGTTTAGGGCTGTTTTTTAAAATGTGTTACGGGGAATTAAAAAAATGATCGACTGATTGTAAGATTTTGATCTCAAGGTCCATTGTGTGGACGATTGGCCTGAAAAATAATATGCATTGTTTGATATAGAGAAGTCAGTGAGTTTTAGACATAGGCACGAACAGAGGTACCAATATAAATATGGGTAGCGTTATTTATACTGGTTAAACCTGTGAAGAACACACATATTTCTATCATAAAAAAATCATTGATTTGCTTGAATCAGACAATGGAGGTTTTTTTCATCCCAATCTTCCACCCAAAAGATCTTGATATCATGGCGCACCTATCAGACGGTTAGATCTTGATTCCACATGGTATACATCCCAAAAGTGACAATGATCATGGGTGTACCTATCAGACGATCACTTTTGGGGATGTGTGCCATGTGGAATCAACATATGACCGTCTGATAGGTGCACCATAATCTCAAGATATATTGTGTGGAATATTGTGATGAAAAATAATCTCTATCATCAAATTCAAAAAGTCAACGGACTTTCATAGTGGAAGTGCGTGTGATTTTCAAAAGTTTAGTTTAAGAGGTGTAAATAACGGTACCCTCTAAATCTATAATATATTTTGGTAACCTTTTACCTAACCTGCCAACAGCCTTTTTTTTATTTTATGTTAAAACAGAGAAAGTTGTAAATAACGGTACCCTCTAAATCTATAAGACCGAAACTTGGCAGGGTATCAGATGGGTTTTAAAAACATTTTTCTTGTTGGGATTTTGATTGCAGGCACTCGCCCACAATCGCCCACACATGGTTCCGCCACTGCTCCGAGCGTCGCCACGATGGCTGGCTGGTCCTTTCCACCTCGTCCCCGAGTGGTTCGATCTCCAGCAGGATTTCTTCTGCGGAATCACCGAATATGTCTACCCCGGGGTTCCGGGGCCCCACGGATTCATCGCTCGGCTGTTACGGGACGAGCACCCTCTCCATCAGCTCCATTTCTATGAAGATCCTGTGTTTTTGGCCTCTGAGGCAGATCTCGCAATTTCTGGGAATGTGTTCCCAACAGTCGACGGCGACAAGAATTCGAGCAGAACCAGTTTCCCAGAGATCGACAAGAATACAGGCCAATGATAGCAAAGCGCCATTGAGATTATGACTTGGACAGAAGTGGGGTTATCTACAGGACAAAATATAGCAGTGAAATCCAATCATGGCATCTGAGTAAAGCCTTTAGCCAGATGACGAGATTTATAAAGCTCTACACTGGGACCTTCTTTGTATTTAACTCCAAGCACTCGTATTTACAACCAACTGAGCGTTTTCCAGGAGGAAGATCCACAATCTCCCAAGTCTGATTTTTCTCAAGGGCCTTCATTTTGTCATACATTGTCACAAAGTAGTAAGGATGTTTAAGAGTCTCACCAATAGGGCGGGGAATAGAAATAGTGGAAACTCTAGCCAAGGAGGGACGATATGCAAGATATCAGGCCTGGTGAGAAACATACTGAGCAACACAGTGAGCAGTGACAACTCCTTTGACCTTTATGGAGTGCAATAGATAAGGAGAGTCATCAAAAAAGGGAGAGGAAGGCACAATCATAGGAGAAGCTAAAGGAGAAGATGGTGCATGTATACATGGAGAACCCGAATCTAAGTGGTTGAAGTGGCACAAGAGTTTTGAGTAGGAGGTACTAACGTGCTTAAAAGGAAGGCGAACCATGCATAGATGGTGGTGGAACTAGAGAAACACCTGCAAAAGGAGATAGCAGTAAAAGAGGAAAAACTACAGATTGTTCTTTTTGAGTAGAGGATGAAGGATCTAGCTGTATATGAGAATTATTAGAGAAATATGGAACATCTCCTCAAAAAACATAATGTCTGTGGAAACACACAGTCGATTCTTACAATCAGAACACCGATATACTTTAGACAATGCATAGTACACAAAAAAAACACATCGAATGGCTTTTCTCATCAAGTTTATGTCTTCGGGGAAGACTATCTTGAACAAAACATGTGCACTCAAAGACTTTGGACTCAATCTCAAATAAATTACCATTAAGCTTAAGAAGATAAAGTGTTTGGACTTTCAAAATTCACTCAGGGTATTGATAAAAAAAATTCACTCAGGGTACAGTTAATCAAATGGGTAAAGCAATCGACCAATAGGATTGGGAACAGGCACCCCAGGTAGAAGAGATCTCGTGGCATTCATAAGATGTTTATTTACACTCAGCATCACTATTTTGTGGCCAAGTGTAAGTACAGAAAAGTTAATACAAGATTCTCATCTTCTAGAAGTGCACTCTCCACCATTGTCAGAGCGAAGAGCCTTAACAGACTTGCCAAATTCAGTTTGGACCATAGTAGCAAAACTGAAAAGTGAAAGCACATCCTCATGACTCTTGAGCAAATACACCAAGTACAACAGGAGTGGTCATGAATAAATGTGACAACTATATCAAAGCCATCAAAAGAAGTGATGGGGGCAGGACCCCAAACATCTCTATACACGAGATTAAACAAACACTAAGATGAATATGAGGAGCAAAAGAAATGCAAGAAAGTTTTGAGAGTTCTTATGTTTGACATTGGAATTTAAGTGTTTTGCATGTGTCCTTAAAAGATGGAACGAATAAATACAAATGCTAAAGATTAGCATGTCCTAGACGATAATGCCACAAGATCAAAGTATCTTTAGTGAATGTACCAAGACTGGATGATGGCCGAACATTTACACTCGAGGCAAAGGCAGCACTCATAAAAATGCTAAGATTAGCATGTCCTAGACGAGAATGCCACAAACTCAAAGTATCTTTAGTAAATGTACCAAGCCTGGATGATGCAGAACATGTACACTCGAGGTAAGGGCCTCACCCTTTTCATCGCCAAAGTAGTAGAGGCCATCCTTTTTATATCATGTACCAATGATCCTTTTCATACTTAAGTCTTGGAGAATACAGTAAGGAACAAACGTCGGAGAACAATTTTGAGATTTGGCTAATAACGGAAAATTAAAAGATGAACATAAAGCCGAGGGACATGAAGCACATCTGTGAGAGTAAGATTAGCTGAGAGAGATACTTCTCATATTTGAAACAGCAGTGTAGGAGTCATCAGTCAAAAGTACCTGCCGGAATGGAGAATGTGGAACTAATGAAGGGTATAAAGAGAGCTCACTGGTCATATGATCTGTGGCAGCTGAGTCAATGATCCAAGTAGAGGAAGGAGGCGAGTAAATGGCAGGGTATGAAGATGAGGCTGAAGCAAATGGTAGCCCGGTAGAAGAGGCAACTTAAGCGGAGAGAAGTCTCCCCCTGAAACTAGCTAGCTCGGCTCATAGAGAACACACTTCCTCCAATTTGTAACTCATCGACGCAACGATAATTTGAAATTTAGGACACCAATTTCAACACAATAAAGGCCTACAAAGAACATGCCAATAGGATTGATAAAGCACCATTATAATATATACATACATATCCCAAAACAGAAAAACTTCAAACAGCAAACCAGATTATAAACAAGGGGACTTTAGAAAAAATGCTCCATTTGCAAACGTTTTAGGCTATTATGTTAAAAAAAAAAAGCTTTTGGTAAAAGGGGGTTTCACGGAAATTAGGAGTTTGGAAATATGTGAGATCCCAATATTGGCACATGTGGGGGTTTCAAAAGGTTCTTAGCAAATTATATCACTACCATTCTTTCTTAGCAAATTACATTTTTTTTTATCAGTAAAAAAGCAGTATATTGAAACGCAGCAAGGCGCTGAGAACCCAATACAACAGACACCACAACATGATCAAGGGAAAACGGGTAGACCCGACAGCGAGAAAAAAGAACAAGAAAAAGAGACACAGCACCGAACAACCACCTAGCCCGGATCCCACTCAATAGAAGTTTGCCCTCTCCCCTCCGCAACTCCCCCCATCCAAAAACCCACTAGGTCCATGACAGATTTGACTATAAACCCCGTGGACCTGCTAATATTCTCAAAAATTCTGGAGTTGCGCTCAAGCCACAGACACCAATAAACTGCGAAGACCACAAATCTTGACTGCGCCCATCTATCAGCGTCCCCCCTCCCAGGAGCCTAGCTAAGAAGATGCTGGTATGGGGTCTCCGCCATAGCCAGCTCAGACCCAAGGATTTGAGGATCACATTCCAAACCGAGCAGGCCATCCGGCAATGAAGGAAAAGGTGTGCCGCAATCTCCTCCCCATCGGTGCACATGACACAGGTAGCCGCAACGTCTTTCCCCCTACGAATCAGCTGGTCCCGCGTGAGTATTTTATCCTTGCAAAGGGCCCACACGAAAAATCTGATCTTATAAGGAATAGGAACTTTCCACAGCCATCACCCCTCGAACATAATAAGTGGACGTCGTGTCTCCAACTTATATAAGCTTTTTACCGTAAAAATCTCATCCCTACCCCCCTTTCTTAGCAAATTACATCACTACACTCTTTCTTAGAAAATTGCATCACTACCCCTCTTTCATAACAAATTACATCACAACCCCTTTGTTCTCTTCTATCTCCTCTCTATTTTCTTCTCCGGCATTGGTGGTCACCGAAATATCCCTATCCAGCAACCCACAAAATATCAAAGAAAAGCTGATAAATGAACCCGTCCGGTATTTGGCACAGTCAACATTTCTCCGCCAACTCCCATTAACAAACTACAAAACTAAGAGGATAAACAAATCAGAAACCCTCTCTTTGCAACCCCATTAAACAACGCTCGTCTTCTTCCTCGTTTCTAGGGTTAGAGCCAGGGTTTGAAGCTTTGTGGCTGCTGCTTCCATGGCAGCTTTGAACGATTTTGCGGCATCTTTCTCAAGGCCAAAGATGGAAAGTTTCCTCTATAAAAACTCGAGGACTCATCCCCAAATTGGGATCTCTTGCAGCAAACCCACCACAATTAGAAGAAGGGCCTTTTTGAACCCTAGGTGTGAGGTTGGTTCTAAGATTTCAGTTCGTGAAGATAGGATCAGATCCAGGGCTTCGAGTGTTCTAGCGCTTGAACAGCCTAAGACGTTCGCAACTAACAGTAAGTCATTATTTAGGATCGCCGAAGGAGAAGGCTTTTCCAGCGAGGGAGAAGACGATAATGGCTACCTCGGCACCGCATAGGATGAACTTGCCGGATCGGGATATTTCCGCGACCGCCATTGCCGGAGAAGAAAATAGAGAGGAGAGAGAGAAGAGAGAGAAGAGGAGAGGAGAGGGGTAGCGATGTAATTTGCTATGGAAGAGGGGTACTGATGTAATTTGCTAAGAGACAGTGGTAGTGATGTAATTTGCTAAGAACCTTTTCAAACCCCACATGTGCCAATATTGGGATCTCACATATCTCCGAACTCCTAATTTCTGTGAAACCCCTTTTACCTAAATTTTTTTCTAGCATAATAGCCTAAAAAGTTTGCAAATGGAGCATCATTTTCTAATTTCCTCTATAAACAATTATAATTCTCGACAGGTGACAAAAACAGACATAAATAACATTGATTTTAGCAACAAGAGTTACCTGTTGGTACACAACACTCAGCCACTCACTATCACCCACAAAACCAAAAACCAAGAAGTCCTATTACCATAGAAAATCTTCACAACTCTATCAATACTAATTCAAGTCATACGAGATAGGAGACATTTGAAATCTGAGACAAAATCGATCCATCAACAACAAGAAACCGTTCTAGATCACCATCCGATTCGAAAAGAAAAAAATAAATAAATAAATAAATAAAAATTTAAATTTGTGAAACCCTTCTTTCATGTGAAACTGGAAAAAAAAATGAGAGAAAACACACTAAACCATCTCAAATCTCAAAATCATGGGAAAGGGTAGTGGTCTAGAGATTCTGGTCCAAACAAATTCCATGTGGGCCACTGATTCAGCCCAGAAAAGCGTGGATGCATAGAAAATCGTGAGTAAAAAAACTCACATAGAAGTCTTCGAAACTCCAAGAATATTCATCAAAAGCAGTCGATGTCTTTAGAAAATATGCTTAGAATGACTAAATGAGTTTTTGATGCAGAAAAAATGCTAAAATCTTAGTTATGCAATTTTTCGACTCAAATGGTCTAAAAGGCTAAAATTTTTGGTCAATGGAGGTGAACAAACTGTGATACGCTGATGTCAACATGGTGTCATGCTAACATCAACGGAGGGTGATGATGCATCGGATGACAGTCAGAATTCGGTCACTCTAATACCAACTTGACTTATTGGAAGGAAGAGGAGAGAGAGAGAGAGAGAGAGAGAGAGAGAGAAGCGAATGACCTAGAGAGGGTTAGAGTCCCTACTTGCCTTTATATTAAACTTTGATGACAAAAATACCCTAAAACACACACACCCAATATCATGACTAATACACCACTATAATGTATACATACATATCCCAATACCCTCATCCTTATACAAACTCCTCATCAAACCGCACAATTTAATCCCCAATCTCATCCCACCTTCTATCATATTTCCCTCCACCACGATGTGCTTCGAAGTATGCCGTATTATTGTCCCACATTTTGAGCCAATCAGCTTTCGACTTTTGCCTCCAAGAGATTTCCACTTCAAGGTACTTGTTATTGTACCAGTACTCTCTACACTTTCCTCATTTTTTCCCTCGAGAGAATTCTTCATTGGTCAACCACATCAAATCTATGGATCTCGGATAGGATTTTCTCTTTAACTTAAACAACCACCCAAAACTTATAATTATTCCACCTCTTTATTTTTTACCTTCAAGGTCTTAAGTTTAGTAGCCAAACAGAAACCCATAGGCCATCCCCCAACACAGAGTCAGCAGAACCACTCATACCAATACTATCTAGATTTCCTTCATTCTTTTTAAAATCAAACCTTATGATGTTAAAATCCTCCCTAAACACAAGGGGGCATCCCAAATAGTTGAGATCCCAACCAATTCAAACCATGAGTCCTCTCTTCATCTTTCGACCCATAAACATCACTGAAAGCCCATTCAGTTCTGTGCTTATTGTGGAAGAGAATCCACACTGAAAATTCACCAACTTTGAAAGTCATAATCCCTAACAGCAAAGAAATTGTTCTAATCTTCATCGAAGTCCACTTAGCTTCTTGGAAAGCAACCATTAATGGATTGTTAGCGGCCACTATGGACTCAATAGAATCCCTCTTATTAAGGTCCCTCAACCCCCTCACATTCCCGAAAAACAGATGCATTAACAACTAAAAGACACAACCCGGAAGGAGAAATGCTAAGTTAGCATCCTCCCTTCTTGCTAGCCTGCCCCAAATTATAAGACAGCCCCCAAAAGTTGTTCAACTCCCTCTTTACTTTTGTTTTACTTCCCAGCGTGTAAACAAACGACTCTCCTTCTCTCCACAATAAACTCAAAAAGGGCCCGCAATGTGTTGTCTGGCCCATAATTTATATTTATATTTTTATAAATATACTTTTATTTTTTACTTTTAGACTTTTGTAAGTCTTGATTTCCTATAATTTACATTTTCATATTTATATATTAGAATATTTGTGTTGCATGGAGAAGTCGAGAGTCCACATTTTATTGGCTTGCACATTGAAACCCACCGACATGCTTAGACACCTACACGTAAGTTTATGTCTACTCCATTTGACACTGCCAAAAGCTTGTGATCTTGAATAGAGGATGTTCAACATCCCCTGAAAGCCCTTGCATTTTGTTGGGTATAAGCTTTGGACTATATTTTTATTATCGACCATCTACAAAAAAAAAATTTGACCGGTAAATGCGAATTATATTGAAAAACAGCAAGGTGCTGACATTACAATACAAGAGAACAAACCCAAAAAGAAAGCAGGCTACCCTACAGCAAGAAAAAAAAAAAAACGCCCCCCCCCCCCTCCTGACCACTACTTAACCCGGGTCCCAAAGTAAGGTGCCCTCGGCTGGTGTAGTTCCCCCTCTGGCTACCCAGAACCACATGAGGTCCCTGACCGCCTTCATAATCATCCCCGCCGGTCTGCTCTTTCCTTCAAATATCCTAGTGTTCGTCTCCCCCCATAAGCACCAAAAAACAGCGTAAGGAGCAACCTCCCAGTACTCCCCCAAGTGGCCATCGATGTGAACACCGTTCCACATCAGAAAATGTAGGTACGGGTTAGCGGGCGTAAACCAGCTCATCCTAAAGGACTTCAGCATGATCCCCAAGATCTCTTGCGCCACCTCACAATGGAGCATGAGGTGCAACGCAGTCTCCTCTCCTGTAGTGCACAAAACACAACAGCTAGGAAGGTCCATCCCCCTATGAATCAGCTGGTCCCTCGTTAGAATCCTGCCTTTGAAGAGAGTCCAAACGAAGAACTTAATTTTCAGCAGTAAATTGGCCTTCCACAACATGGCTTCTTGAAACCTGACTAGCGACCTTCTGGAAAGCATTCTGTAATAGGATTTTACACTGAAAATACCAGCCTTGCTAGGAGCCCAAATTCTCATGTCTTGACCCAGGGTATGTCTCCAGGTCTCGTACAGCTTTTGTATCAAGGCAATAAATGACCTGACCTCCTCATCCCTCAGTAACCTCCGAGTGGACACCTCCCAGCCACTACCCCCATGGTAATCGGAGACAAACTGCTCGATCATTCCTTGCTGGTTCGTAGCAATGGTGTAGATATTAGAGAAGGATTCTTTGAGCGGCTTGCCATCCAGCCACGTGTCGTCCCAAAAACGAATCCGAGTTCCGCATCCCCATGTGAACTGCAGCCCCCTACTGAACACCGGCCACGTGCTGGAGATGCCTTTCCACCACGTAGACATTCTTCTGTGGCTTACTGTACAGACGCCCCAGTTGCCTGTGGTTAACCCGTACTTCTCGCACAACACCTGCCACTAGAGGTTTTCCCTTTCTTCCATTCTACCAGCTCGCCAAAACCATCTCCCGAGGAGTGCTAAGTTCGTCAATCTCATACTCCTATTGCCCAGACCACCACAGCACAATGGCAGTAGACATGTGTCCCAATTGACCAGATGGAATTTCTTGTCCACACCGGAACCTTCCCACAGGAAATTCCGTTGAATCTGCTCAATGCTCTACAAGACTGCTACCGAACATTTAAACAGGGACATATAGAATATCGGTAGCGATGAGAGAACAGATTTAACGAGGACCAACCGACCACCACTACTCAACATTTTCCCTTTCCACGCCGACAATCTTGTGGCGCACCGTTGCACTACCGGCTCCCAATCCCGTGCCGAAAGTTGCTGCAAACCGAGCGGCAAACCGAGATACTTAATTGGTAGTTTGTCAGTAGTGCACTTGACCAATTGAACCAGCGAAGAGAGCAGCTGTTCTTATAGCTGACATAGAAAAATTGATATGCTGCCCGGACACAGCCTCATACACCACCAATACATCACACATGGCTCTGCATACCCCAAAGTCCGCCTTCCCGAAAATTAAGGTATCATCGGCGCAGTGTAGATGAGTTATCGATCTACCAAGGCTCCCAACCTGAATTCCAGTCATGAGCTGAAGGTTGCTCGCCCGCACCATCAAGCCTGACAACGCTTCGGCGATGACATTGAAGAGGAAGGGGACAAGGGGTCCCCCTGCCGGAGCCCTCTGGAATTCATGAAATACCCCTCAGGTGTGTCGTTGATTAGGACCGAAAACCAGGCAGATTCCACACAGCCCCGCATCCATCTCCTCCAAGTTCGGCCGAAACCCAACCTGCAAAGCATGTAGTCCAAGAAACCCCAATTCACCCAGTCATAAGCTTTTTCCATGTCAACCTTCCAGAGGATCGCAGGGCTGCAGTCAATGTGCGCTGAATGGATGGTCTCCTGGGCGACCGCTACTAAGTCAACAAGTTGATTGGTAGAGATAATTTTGGTCATCACCATTTTGAGGCGGTTAGCAAGAACTTTGGCAATAATCTTGTATAGGCAATTGATGAGACAAATCGGGCGGAAATCAGTGATATCTTCGGCACCTTCTTTCTTGGGTATGAGGGTGATGAAGGTTGAGTTCATGGTCCGACCGATGGATCCAGAAGCGTAAAATTCACGGAGGACTTTGATCAAATCAGCCTTGAGGGTGGGCCAGAAAAACTTGTAGAACTCAAGGGGGAAACCATCAGGTCCCGGTGCCTTATTCCTGGCCCCGTGTTTGACCACCAGCCAGACCTCCTCTTTAATGAACTGACACTCCATCTCGCTACGGTCCTCCTCCGCGAGTGCCTGAAACTCCAGCCCATCCAGTTCAGGTCGCATCAGATCGTCATCGGAGTAAAGCAGTTCGTAGTACTGAACGATGTTCTCCCGGACCTGCTCATGGTCCGTATACCGCGCCCCGTCAACGACAATGCTGCCGAAGTACCTCTTCTTGTTGCGTGCGTTGGCCACCGCGTGGAAATATTTTGTGTTGGCATCACCCTCCTTGAGCCACCTGACTTTGGCCTTTTGCCTCCAACTCACTTCTTCAGTCATGCAGACATTAGTAAACTGAAATTTTTTGAGGTTCCTTTCGTCCTTCTCATCCATAGTGAGACTTCTGCTCTCCTCTCTGTTGTCCAGCTCCAACAGCCAGCTCATCAGCTCACTCTTTTTGTTTTGAATCGAACCATAAACCTCCTTATTCCACGCCTTTATTCGTTCTTTGACCCTGTGTAACTTGTAGATAAAACGGTATGCCGCCGTCCCATTAGGCGATGGTTCAGCCCAGCACTCTCTAACCAGATCCCGAAACCTTCCATCCAGCAACCACATATTCTCAAACCTGAACGGAGACGGCCCCAACGTCCTCGAGGCACAGGTCAGAACAACCGGTCGGTGGTCGGAGACCGCTCGAGGTAAACATTCGAGCCTAGCCCCCAGAAATAAATCCAGCCATTCCACATTACAAAGGAACCTGTCCAGTTCACTTACGGATGTGTTCTCTTGCATATTAGACCAAGTGAATCTCGCCCCGGTAAGAGGGATGTCGATCAGAGCCCAATCAGAAATGAAGGAGTTGAAATCCCGCATGACACCGCTGTCCGGACTTCCGCCCTGCTTCTCGTACCCCCATCGAATGGCATTGAAGTATCCCCCAAGGCAAAATGGGAGGTCCCATCTGCTGCTAAAGCGGCCAATTCAAGCCAGAAATCTTCTCTATCCCTGTCAACCGATGGCCCATAGATGCCTGCGAACATCCACACCGAGCCAGAATCTTTGTTTCGAAGCACCACCGCTGCCGCAAACAGACCCACCTCCTCATCAATCTTATCGAACATCCTGGTGTCCCATGCTACCAGAACCCCTCCCGATGCACCAACAGAATCAATACCGATCCAATCCCACCGATCTCCTGTAAGCACCGACCCGACTTTCCTCCTATCACAGTTGCCCCACTTGGTTTCTTGGAGTGTGATAACAGCAGGATTTATCATATCAATCACCTGCTTCACCCCGGCTCGTTTGGACCCGTCACAGATTCCCCTAACATTCCATGTAAACATCTTCATATTCACCATGGTTAAAACCGCCCAAAGTTCTAGACAGCGGTACCTAGGCCCCTTCGGCCCCTTCCCATCTGTCAATCCCCACTGTAGCCGCGCCAGTTCCCTGGACCGGCACCGCCGTTTCTTGGTGGTAGCCTGACGCTTATCCTGGATGGAATGGAAAACCCCATGGAGTTCTTCTTCAGTTCCTTTGAAGGATAACCCAAGTTTACGCCCTACATTGATCAATCGATCTATCCCAACGTCTTCATCGCCCCTCCTGGGAGCTTCCACCATCGACCCCATCGGTGCCTCACCACAGCTGAGAGACTTCGGAGATCCCGGCTCGGATTGGGACCCCGAGCTCCTCCCAGATCGGTAGCACGAAGTATCTGCGTGCAACATAGTCGCCGGAAATTCCTCCCCCCCGCCTGGAAACCACTCGAGGCACCTGGCCTGCCGAGCGTTGGAGGAAGAAGAAAGGGATAGTCGAAGGGCTGATTCTGAAAACCAACTGGAAACACCCGTAGATCAACTAGAAGCTCCCGCGGGTCAGAGGTCTTGATCCATACCCGTCAAATAATGGGCCGCCAAGACCCGAAAGACCCAAATCACTGCTTCCTGGCCCGAGGTCACAGTAACCAGCCTTGAATCGACTCACCGGTCATCCCACGCCAAGTCACCCAACATCTGTGTTCCACTTGGGTTAGTGGATATCTGGGCCGTCCACGTGTCAAACCCAAAGGTCACGTTACTATTAAAGTTAAAAGATGTAATATTTCTATGGAAAATGAGGAGATGGGAGAGAGTCTTCATATCCATTGGCGGAGGCTTATTATGGATATTTCTTTTGTTGCGTACATATCTATTGTCGGGATAGTTGCAACCGTGCAATCACTGCTGGCAAGAGGATCAGCACCTTGGAGGTTTGTACCAACCAGATTTCAAGGCATTGGAGGGGAAATAAATAAATAAAAGACTGGTGTTACTACCACAGCACTTTATGTTACAGCCACTTCACTTAAACAAAGGAAAAATATGTTGACTGCTTTAAATCAGACGATGGAGATCATTTTTCATCCCAATGTTCCACACAATAGATGTTGAGATCATGGGCTATCAGATGGTCAGATGTTGATTCCATGTGGCCCACATCCCCAAAAGTGAATGTGAACCATGTTTGATGGTGCGCTATGATCACGCTCACTTTTTGAGATGTGTGCCACGTGGGGGCAACATATGTCTGATAGTAAGCCCATGTTCTCAAGATCTATTGTGTGGAAGATTGGGACGAAAAATGATCTCCGTTGTCTAATTTAAACCATTCAACAATTCTTGTTTTGCTTAACTGATGTCGCTGTAACAAAAAAAAAAAAAGGGTGTCGAAATAACACCAGGCCAAAAAAAATTATGGACCATGTGCTTCAGCAATCAGCACCATTTCTTATTAGAGAAGATTCAAGCTCGACCATATGATTGGGCTTTCTTGCAAGAGTTTTGAAGGTATTTAGAGAAAAGAGGATCAACGAAGAAAATGTTAAGAACTAGCATGCAGAGGAAGCTTTAAAGAAACGGTCATAAGAAATTGGCTCGCAGCTCCACAGGAACTTCTCAAACTAAAATTTGGTGAAAGCTTCATCAGAGATGAGAGACCGGTGTGAGTTGGATGACCATTTCGGGATCATTCAAGAAATATTATGAAGAATGTTTGGTACATATTGACTGGAAGACTCGATGGAAGCTAACATCTGAGGAAGTATTTCAGTATTCCGTTAATAGTGGAGGATGATTCGGAAAAATTCATAAAATGGGCTAAAATAAATGCTCTGTATCCTTGTGAATTAGAAAATTCGGTTGAGGTAATATTTCATCTAAGAAACTATAGTGCTACTGTGCTAGTCCTTGTTGGTGTGTCAGTAGTTCTTTGTAAGTATTGAAGTGTGAGAGTTACTCTTTTTATTTATGTACGGGTGCTTGTAGTTTAATGTGGGTGTAAATAACCTTTTGTAAGGGTAGTGAGTATACAACTCATAACTCTAATTTCTCAACTTTTCTTCTTCATCTTCTCTAACCTAACCCTAATTGTTCTTGTTATCATTTTAACTTGGTATCAGAGCTAGATTACACCTTGACCCTTGCCTCGATCCTCTCGCCCCTGCTGGCAGCTTCTCCATCATTGCTGGCGTCAGTATGACATCATGCTGAAGTCAGCAGGATCAAAAGTTTGACTCATGTAGATCATGATTAATAAATTAAAAGGCGGATTTAATTTATATTCCTAAGCTGATGAAAAATATAATAGAAGGAAATGAGAATAACTAGCACGGGAGTTTATTAAGATACCTTTGAAGGGCCTTGGTGACGATCAGGATGCCATCTAAGAGCACATGCTCGATATCTGAAGAAAAAGAAAAGTTAAATCAACAAAATCGGGCCATATGTTGCCTACCATTGGCAAGAACGTAAATTAAATAATTACCTATGCAACTAGGACATGAAAAATATAGGTTATTTAGCCATGCTGACAAGTATTAACACGGCATATTGGGACAGGTAGACATAGTGAAGAAAAGCTCTACAGTTTTCTCTATATATATTTTCTTAATTTTGAGAGAGACAGTGTCTCTCTATTTCTCTTTAATGTTTGATATTTCAATACATGTTTATTAAAAGTTGACACAAAATGATATATTAAATTATACTATATTATATCATATTATATATATATATATATATATATATATATATATATATATAGAAGGTATCCTTCACCGTACACCAAGGTCCATGTGGAGCTCCATGTGGCACCCAACACATGGAGAAAGGTGCTGTTGTTCAGAGTTCAAATCATCCTTCAAAAAAAAAAAAAAAATCAAACTGCACCCTGCCATGAGTTTTCTTCGCTTAAAATCTGGACCATTGAAGTTAAGTCGAAAATTGACTTCCAGTTTTTAAAAATTTTGAATTTTCTTTTTTTCAAATTTATCTATACAAACCGGCTGGTGCTCCACGTAGCATCAAAAACGTGTTTTAAATGCAAGTGGAGCTCCACATGAACCTAGGGAGCATGCTCCATGGAGAAGTGTGTGTTTCATGCTAAAATGGCATCGTAGAGATTTGTTTTGTTTGTATGTGATCTACAGGATGGTCCTTTGCTCCATGTGGCACCACACCCATGTTTTGGGTGACACATGTCTCCGGTTCTTACGTATTCACACTTAACCCACCCATTTCCTTTTGATTGTTGCAACCAATGTTTAAAAACCCGATATCGGAGGGGGTATCAGCCAACCGCCAGGCCAAGCACATACTGTTGATACCAATACGTATAGATTGATACCAAGATGTCAAATACCATGGTTAGTCGACACAATTGGAAAATATCGGTCAATACCAATACATGTATTGGCCGATACCAAGTCTCGTACCTCTGATACATATCAGTTGATACGACCGTTACAAGTATCATTATCGGTATTGGTATTGATTTCAGATCAGCCTGAAACTGATATGTATCGTCAATGGACCTGACTCTCCTGACCGTCATTTAAACACCAAAATGGTGTTTAAATGATCTTACACCATTAAGGGTAAAAGCTGTGGATAATCCACACCTTCAAAGTGATAGATCATACATTGGAGGGATATGGGACCAAAAATCAAACTTTTTGAGAAAATTGAACCATCTGATCTGTTGACTATCATATCAACCATTTTTTTTAGTTTGAATGGCTAATGTTAAAGTTTATCAATCAGATGGTTTACAGCCACTTAGGCATTTTTCTTTGGGCCAGATATGTTCCAATGATGGATTGCCACTTGGAAAATTTAGATTGGTCAAGATGTGCATCACATGGCATAATGATAAATCACACTTCAATGGTGTGAGATAAGAAGTATAAATTTAATGGGGTGAGATCATTTAAACCCCCATTATGGTGTTTAAATGTCAATCACGAGCCATTATCCCATCGCCAATACATATGGGTATTTGCCAAGTTTTGAAACCATGGGATAGCTCTATTATTCTTTAATGAGAAGTTACGCATCATCGATAAAAAATAAATAAATATATAATAATCAAACTACGAAGAGGAACATATAAGAGAACTCACGCAGTTTTGACTTCTTCAAGTTTTAGTGGACCAGAAGAACTCAACCCAAGAGCTAGCCGATCAGAAATTAAATCCGAGTCACAGCTATTAAAATTTGTATAAGTATCATATTCTTCTCTTTTGTACCCCCCATTCCAAGAGCTTCTATGATTAGTATAATATGAAGTGTGTCTCCATTGAGAATCTTCGGTACTACTACTGGACCAATAAAAGCACCGCTCCCCTCCAAAGGCAGATCGAATGGTGTATTCAACTTCTTCACCATCACTAAAGCAGAACTTGAATCCCCCTTTTCCTGAAAAAAGATAATGGGTTCATTGAGTATGAAGATTCGTAGTTGATATTCCACAAACTATTGCATAGACCACGGGCATTCACTTCATAGTTCCTACGAAGCAAGAAGGCTTATCCAAATTTTTTTCAGTAACACTAATTTACTACCACACTTATGTTACAGCCACCTAACTTAAACAAAAGAAAAATCCATTGACTGTTTTAAATCAGACGATGGAGATCATTTTTCGTCTCAATCTTCCACACAATAGATCTTGAGATCATGGGCCTACTATCTGACAGTCAGATGTTGATTCCAAGTGGCACACATCCCAAAAAGGGAACGTGAACCACGTTGGTATGCTATGATCATGTTCACTTTTGGGGATGTGTGCCACATGAAATCAACATCTGACCGTCTGATGGTAGCCCTATGATCTCAAGATCTGTTGTGTGGAAGATTGGGACGAAAAACGATATCCGTTGTCGGATTCAAAACAGTCAATGGATTTTTCCTTTGTTTAAGTGAGGTAGCTTTAACATAAAGTGGTGTGGGTATTAACACCACCCTTTAGTTATTAACTATTGCCAAATCGGCCGTAACACTTATTTATCCAAGATGGGAAGAGCAAAGTTTTTCAATCTGTGGTTGATTTAGCATGTGCAAATTTCTGTTCTCCAAGGGAACTAGTCTATAATATTATATTTTGTTGCACCTACATAGGATTGCAAGTGTCAAGATGCAAGGATCAAAGTACTATATATGAGAATGTATAATCAATACATTAAACAAAAATGTATTGTTGATTCCATTGATATTAAATAATATTATGAATTCACTTTGATAGAAATAAAATTAACAAATCGATAAAAGGAAATAGGTTACATGATAAATAATATATTTCTCACATACGGATGAACTGTGCTACACATTTGTACACATGCAGAAGTGTGCAATACGCGCACACTCATGCACACATATAGAGAAAGGCAAGAGGAAGGGCTTTGTGTGGGGAATAAAGGGATCTAAAACTTGCATCCGTGGCACATGGTTAGAAAGAACGATTTTGTTGTCTTTGGGATCTGTGCCACGTGGATCACCATCTAAGCCGTCTGATATGGAGACCATGATGCAAAGATCTTCAAAGCAAAAAATTGGCAAACGTGATCTCTATCATCCGATTCAATACAGTCAAAGGTCATCATCTGATTCAATGGTCAACTCTAATAAATCAGGTGATAGAGATCATTCTTCTTGCCAGTTTTTTGCCTCTAAGATCTTTACATCATGATCTTAAAATCAGATTAGATGCTGCTCCACGTGACACAGATCACAAAACAACAAAGCCTTTCTTTTTAACCATGTGCGTACAAATCCTGTGTGCAAGTTTCAGATCCAGGGAATAAAATGCTAAATCCTGTGTGCAAGTTCCACATCTCATCTGAAAGTCCAACACGTACTGCAGGATGCAAGTCTTCATACAATATCTTAACTAAAAACGGATTGTATCTACATATTGTGCAGAGATGTAAGCCTTCTGTAGGTTGGCTTTCCATGTTAAGAATTGAAAAACTGAGAAATATAAATTTTACATGTAGTTTACATAAGGGACAATGACCCCTGACCGACATTTAACTACCAAAATGGTGTTTAAATGATCTTACACCATTAAAATTAGACTCTTTATCTCAGACCATTGAAGTGTGATTTATCATTATGCCATTTTGTGCCCATCTGCGATCAATCTAAATTGTCCAAGTGACAATCTATCATTGGAAAATGTCTCAGCCCAAAGAAGCATGCATATAAGTGGATGTGAACCATAGGATTGATGAGCTTTAATATCAGCCATTAAAACTAGAAACAACAGTTGATATTATAGTTCGACAGATCGGATGGTATAAATCTCCCAAAAACACCCTTTTTGAGCCTGTTGCGCTTCATTCTATGATCCATCACTTTGATGGTACGGTGTTGGTATGGATCACCCAAATCTTAAATATTGCAGGTGTAAGATCATTTAAGCACCATTTTGGTGTTTAAAATTTAAATCATGGTCAGGGGAATCAGGTCCTCTACATTATACATACTGGAGGATGCCTCTCCAGGAAAGAAAAGAAGTGCCATATAAATGCCAAAGAACAGCAGAGAAATATCATTTTAATAACAATATCATATCCTTACTTCTGTTCCTATAATTTTCCCAATTAGAATCTTGAGAATCAGAAGTGCCCCTCCTCGTTCCCTTCGCCCAATACTGCCTCTTGAACCATGAGGTGTCTCCACTTAATGGTTGGTCATCTTGATCATCACCACACTTCCAGCTCTGAAGCTCATGAAAATACCATTATTCAAATAGAAATTTCTGAGAAACATACTTGGTGTAGAAGATAGTAGCATAACATAAATTGAATCATATAGAAAATCAACGTTGAAGTTAACTCGGAAATTGAGGTACTTGATTTCCAAGTTGACTTGTCTGAATCTTCATAAATCAACTGATTTTTAGGATAAAACAATTATTACAAGATTTGGTACTCTATGTTGTTGAGTGCCTGAACTAGTACTTGGATTTTGGACCACGTACGAAGATTTTTAGTACAAGATTTTGAACATGATTAATTTTTTTTAATTAACTTCAAATAAGTCCATCTTGAATATATTATTGTTAAAAAAATTCACTACCTAAAATCAGTCCAATTGTCACGAGTAGCAGAAATCTTCTACTTAGTGTGCTGCTCCTGCTTCACGTTTTCGTTCTCACTCCCTCTTCTGAGCATAAAATAGTGTCATTTTAAGATTTTCGTGACACTCCCGCTCCCAACCCACTACACGCTGCTTTCAGTAACTAAGGATGAGCCAACGCATGCAGATATATGAGAAATATCAAAAGAAAAAAAATTGTAGGCGAGTATGCAGTGGATCGCATTTTTTTGTTAGACTAATACAAAGTTTCTCCTCAGAAAAAAAACATGTACATAATTACAATTCGGTTCTCAAAAGTTGGCCATCTTAAATGTTACCCTGACCATATCCAATTGACCTAAAGGGCTCAACCCAGACCTGATCCAATTGACCTAATGTGTTGGGTCAGACCAAATTGAAAATTGGGTCCAGGTCTGGGTCACTTAAATTTTACCCTGACCAGGACCCAAGTCAAATCCATCTGGGTTTCTCACAATTAGACATAGATTGGGGCCAAACCCAGAGTTGCGTGTATATAATTATATATACATGATTTTTATATTTTACCTTCGCTTTTTGTACAGGTTTAAATTGGAGATGCTACCGCTGATTCAACTGAATTTCTATCTTCAATTTATACCATTTGGGTTGATTATTTAGTTTCTTTAATAGGTCTTTACAAATAAACTTTAGTGCTCCAACTCCTGCTGAAGAGAAAAAAAAAAAAAAGACAAAATAAATGAAAAGGAGGACAAACATGTTGCTTATTTCTATATGGTTCTAGTTTTGGAATATGCAAAAGTCATGGGAAGCCAGGAGTGAGAGACGATACCAAAGATAAAAGCCAAGAGGAAGAGGAGGAAAAAGAAAAAATAACAAGTAAAATGATAGAGAGAGGTAAGACCAAGATAATGAAGCATTTTGAGCTTTAGATAAAGAGCCAAGATATCTTACTGAACCTTTACTAAAGGCCCAAGTAAAAGGAATGTTATTGTGTCACATGAACACTAATATCATTAAATGAGCACTCAAATAGGTCACATGCCACTTAATCCATATAAATATAAACTTCCGGTTTTGGTCAAATTGAGATAAAATAGGAGAGGAATTCAAAATTTTAAGTTAGGGTTTGACTTGTTGACAAAGAAGAAAAATATCATATCGAGTCCCTGAGTGTTTACTTAAAGTTATCATGTGACCATTTTTTTACTTTTAATATTTCATAGGTTTAGGTTCTATTTAGTCATTTAAGCCTAACGAGGATACTAGGTTTAGGTGATTTATTTTTCCTATTAAAACGACAAATTTGAACTCTGGATGATTTATTTTCTATATGAAGTTTGTGGAGAACTGTAGGAGTTTCATTGGATTAATGAAAACCTAACATAATGATATCTTATTCAAAATTGATATCTCTCTCCAATTGTGATCATTTGGTTGGTGACTATAAGTTTCAATTTCCATGTTCACATGTTTTCTCATTGAATTAAGTTGACATCTTCTTCTCTTTGGATTTTTCTTCCTCTAAATATCGCATCAAAGTGGTACTAGAGAAAGTTGGTCCCTAGCAGTCAATTCTGAAGCGCCTCAATTTATATGAAGTCGAGGTATCACCTTGTGAAACCTTCAGTAAAGTAGGAAGGTGATGCGAAAGTCAACAAGAATTTGTTCAATAACATTAACACAATTCGATCAACAAGCACAATAACGAAGGCTAAATCACATAAAGAATTAGTGAAGGAAGAAAGTAAAGTAAGCTCTTCTATTAGATTTTTAAAAATAGGCAAAACTAATTACAAATCTCCCCCAAAATTAAATAGGAATCCCTAGCTATAAACTTAATTTTGGCTATCCATTAAAATCCAACGATACAAAATTAACCTAAAATAGAAAAAACCCAAATTAACCCTATCATATCATCCAACACAATCTCCCATCTTGGACTCTCACCTGTGGCCCATTCTCAACCCTATCGAGTTGCATGGGAAGACTCGTCATCAATTCCTATTTCCAAAAGGTGTCAAGTACCGATCTAGTTCACTTCATGTAAAGACATACCTTGTGTTATGATGTTATGTCTAAAGGGTGTAAGTCATTATTTTAAGAAGGCCATGGTTATGTGATATAGATGTGACACTATTCAGACGATTGAATGTATGTTCTTTCCTACATGAGGGAAAGAAGATAAAGTTGAATCCTCTACACCTCACTAACAGTTAGAAAGGGAAACCCAAGTAAGAGCGATAATGAAAAAATGGCAACTCTAAGATCATTCACATTATCAGTCCCTCTAAGTTTGAGAAAGAGGTTAGGGATGAGAGTGTCGTTCACGTTCTCATCACAATTGAAGCCTCTTCAGACTCGTGTTGAGTATCCGCGAGAGGTGGAGCCGCATTTATTAGGATTTCTTTCCTGAGGATTTACCAAACGAGCTCCCACCTATGTGTGATATTCACAACGCCATTGCCTTAGTCTACGGATCAATTTGACCAAATTTGCCTCATTATCCTCATTATAGGATGAATCCTACCGCGCATGCCGGGTTAAAGAGGCAAGTTGATGAACTCCTTAAGAAAAGATTCATAAAGGAAAGTCCAAGTCCTTGTGTTGTGTCTGCCTCCTCACACCGAAGAAGGATGGGTCTTGGAGAATATGTGTGATAGTCGTTTAATTACCAAAATCATGGTCAAAGATTGGGTTCCAATACTGAGGTTGGATGATATGTTGGCTATATCAAAGGCACGCCACAGTCTGTTCAAAGATAGATCTTAACAGTGGATATCATCAAGTTTGCATCGTCCAAGGACATGTGGAGAATTTCCATTAAAACAAAGGATGGCTTCAATGAGTGATTAGTCATGCCTTTTTCGCTTTCGAATGCCCGTAGCATGTTCATGAGGATCATGATGCAAATTTTGAGATCTTTTACAAGCAAATTTCTTGTGGTTTATTTCGGTGACATATCAATTTTACCGTCACAGCAAAGAACAACATTTAGACCACTTGAGGAAGGTCTATGAAACTCTCAAAGGAGAGAAGTTATACGCGAGTATTAAGAAGTGTACCTTCATGACGCACCAGGTTCTCTTCTTAGGGTTTGTCACATCGTCTAATGGAATGACTTTGAAACCGGAAAAGTTAACATCCACTGTAGAATGGCCCGCACCTATGAGCATTCATGATGTCTGTAGCTTCCATGGACTAACCATGTTCTAGAAGAGTATTATTCGTGGATTTAGTTCCATCATGGCCCCTATTACGAATTGAGGATGACTGAGGCTCCTGCTATACACTTGCAAACTTTTCTAAGGTCATTGAAGTAGTGTGTGACGCATCTGGTGTAGGACTAAGTGAAATTTTGAGCCAAGAGGATCACCCAATTTCTTATTTTAGTGAGAAGTTGAACGAAGAAAAACAAAAATAGTCCAATTATGATAAGAGTTATACGAGGTGGTACAAGCATTGAGATAATAGAGACATTACTGTCCATCACAGAAATTTGTCTTGTACTCCGATCCCTTGATTCTCAAAAGAAATTAAAGGTTGAGTATCTTCAGGGATTTTTCATTTGTACTAAAGAACGGGGCAAGGGTCGAGAACAAACCCACGGATGCGCTTAGCCGTTGGTGTTTAGGATACCAGATTTGAGCGATGAAGGATGATTATCCTATATGTTCAGATTTGGGAAGTGGTATACCTCACTCTCGAGTGGTTAGGGGATAGATACTCATGGGTTTGTCCTACAGGATGATTTCATGTTTAAGGGAAATCGTTATTTCATTCCCAACATTGCCCTTGTAGAGGATCGATTTTATTGGCCCGATCTCATGCAAGACGTTGCCAAAATTATCAGGCAGTGTCGGACTTGTCAACTGGTAAAGAAAAAAAGTAAAATATGGGATTGTATAGCCCATTGCCAGTGTCATGCCCTATGTGGGAAAACCTTAACATGGATTTCATGGTCGGACTTCCTAGGACTATCGAGAAGCACGACTCAATTCTTTTGGTGGTGGAATGTTTTTCTAAAATGACTCATTTTATCCTTTGTTCTAAATCCTCTGATGCAACTCATTGCTAAATGTTTTTTAGAGAACATTGTTCATCTTCGCGGGTTTCCTAAAACTGTTGTCTAAACGAGATTTCAAGTTCGTTCGTAGTACTTGGAAGACACTTCGGCCTATGATAGGAACTGAGCTACAGTTTTCTTCAGCTTATCACCACAACCCAATGAACAAATTGAAGTCGTAATAGAAGTCTAGGAGATCTCTACGTTGTCTTGTTGATGATAGGAACTAAGTTGCAGTTTTGTTCAATCTTGCATGTACCAGAGTTGGAATATAAAAATTCAGTCGATAGGACATTAGGCATGAGTCCTTTTAAGGTAGTACATGGGTACAAGCCTAGAACTCCTATAGATCTCATCCCTATGTCGGTTACCCATACACCATCAGTCTGCAGATGCATTTGCACATCACATACCTGAAAATAACTTTAAGCAATGAAAAATATAAGCTTTCTATT
This sequence comes from Chloranthus sessilifolius, assembly GCA_021018995.1. Lineage (NCBI taxonomy): Eukaryota > Viridiplantae > Streptophyta > Magnoliopsida > Chloranthales > Chloranthaceae > Chloranthus > Chloranthus sessilifolius. Next base: position 26,484,885 of record CM037595.1, read on the forward strand.
TACTCATAGAAATTCAAGTAATTTCAGGAAGGTGATTTTGTCATGATTCGGATTAGGCATGAGCGATTTCCACAAGGAGTTATAAACAAGCTGCAAGCACATAGTATTGGATCCTTCAAGATTTTGAAACGAGTTGGTCCTAATATATTTGCTTTAAATTTTCCACCTGACATGGCTCATGGGTCTCAGTGAAACATTTAACATGGAAAACCGTGTTCCATTTCTAGGTCCAACAGTTATTCCCAACAACACATTCCTTGATTCCTCTTATAAATTAGAGCCTACCCCAGTTCTTTAGCCAATTCTGCCTCCTCCACATGCACGACTGAGAAAAGAAATCATTGAAAATATCTTGGAATATTAAGTCGTCTTTACCAATCAAGGAGGATACTAAAAGTATCTCGTGAAATGAAAAGACATGCTAGTGTCAAAGAGTACTTGGATCAGCGGAGAGGAGCTTCAGAGATTGGACGCCGACATGCTTGAGAGGTATCACAGTGATAATTCATCAGAGTTGAGTGTTTTTCAACCAAGCAGAGTTGATGCAGACATCGTACCCTTCAAAGTGTACCGCGGACACAAGAAAGTATCGAAAAAGTTATGTGCCTTGTGTAGCATTTTGAATGGGTAGTGGAAAGCTCCATTTATGCATATGCAACATCATTGAAGACCCCACATTGAGAAGATGTGCATATGGGATAATTAGGATTGTTGGATTACCACTTTCCACCGTTGGATCTTCATCATTCTCTATTTCAGCCATTGGATCTTCACCATTATTCTTTCTCACCATCAGATCATCGATTTACTCAGCATTGGTAGATGAATGTGGATGATTGACCACGTGGTGGACTTTGATTTGGGTCCATTGGTTTACATAGGATGTGTTTATTCTATTTTATTTTAGTATTTTACTTTAAGTCATAGGGTTGTGTGCATACATGTGACACATGACCCCTTAATTAGGATTGTTGGATTACCACTTTCCACCGTTGGATCTTCATCATTCTCTATTTCAGCCATTGGATCTTCACCATTATTCTTTCTCACCATCAGATCATCGATTTACTAAATCTTCATCGTTGACCACGTGATGGAGCATTGGTAGATGAATGTGGATGATTGACCATGTGGTGGACTTTGATTTGGGTCCATTGGTTTACATAGGATGTGTTTATTCTATTTTATTTTAGTATTTTACTTTAAGTCATAGGGTTGTGTGCATACATGTGACACATGACCCCTTAATTCGTTTCTTTCAGCATAACCTCGAAAAAATGGTCGAAACTTCTTCAATACTCATCAGAATTGTTTGTTTCTTTGCTCGTTGGAAAGCTACTTCGATAAACTTTCAAATAAGACCAAATTTGCACCAGTCTTACGCACCTGATCTTTGAATATAGGTCATATATAAAAGTGATGGGATTGAAAGTTGCTCACTCTGTGGTCGTCCGATCAAATGCTTTTAATGGGTAGTTTAGGCATTTTACTTTTTCTTATTATGGTTTTCTTTAAGAAGTTGGCTTTAAACACTTTTATGTAAAGACACTTTTATGTAAAGACACTTTTATTATTATGATAATGTTATAGTTCTGAATATTGAAAGTAAAGAGAGATTCTTCTTCTCCTTCTAGTTCGCCACGATGGGTTTGGTGTGAGGTCAATGGTATTGCTTGCGACTTTTTTTATTTTCTTGATATATGTGCAAGGTACATGAATTCTTTAAATCTTGAATCTTTCTTCAAACCTTTTTAAATCTACACTTTCTTGAATTTTTCCTTAATCCTAGATCAAAATTCCGATTTTGGATTAGGATTTATTCCCTTTTAAAAACTCCTTGATTCCATGGGGTATATTTCCTAAGAAAAGTTTATCGGCATCTGATTCCCCAAATTTTCTAAAATCTGAATTACCCATTTGCAAACTTTTAAAATAACAACTAAATCTACTATTCTCTCAAACCTTAGAATGGAATCAAAAGACACCCTCATGGGATGGGGTTTGATGCCCTAGGCTAGTGGAAATCAAGATCTATCACTAGAATCCTTGTTTCCAAGCTTAGAAGGGATTGCATTGCAGGATTGGAATACTAATCAAATTTAGGCATAATTATAATTAATGAAATTCTTTAATTTCTTTTATGAAATTTCAACAAATTTCAAGGCTTTATTTAAATAACTTTTGTTCATAAATATAACTTTTAAGCCATTAAAATTAGGTTTTAGTGTTTGATCCTGCATCAGTTTAAGATCCTCTTCTTTCTTCTTTTGATGGTTTTCGCTATCATGTTACATTTGTTGATGATCACTCACACTGCACTTGTGTTTATTGAGTTAAGTATTAAGATGAAGCCTTTCCCACATTTATTAGCTCTGTTACCATAGTACAATCTCAGTTAGGAAAGTTGGTTAAGGCTCTTCACTCTAATAACACTGGGGCATACAATCTCGTCTTTCGATCCTATCATCAAAAATAAGGATTATGCATTAGCTTTCATGTCCTTACACCCCTCAACAAAATGGTGTTGTGAAACATAAGAATAGTCATCGTATGGATGTCACGAGGTCTCACCATGGGACACATGTTCCTTGGTCTGATTGATATGTGGCCTTGTGACTGGGACATCAGATTCAAGCAGCCGCCAGTGACGTACCGAAGGCGGAAGAAGAACACCCGAGGCGGAAGAAAAGAAAACAACTCAAATTCGGAGAATTGAAAAATGCTCAGTTGATCGATCGACTCCAGGCTTCAAATGGACAACAGACACATTATGAGGCAAAGTTATAAGCCTCAGTCGATCGATCGACCCCAACTTTCGTTCGATTAATTGTCGTCAGGAGTAATAGCGCTTTCGGACAGAGACCGTCGACAAGTTATATATTTATATATTCGATCAATCAACCAACGACGCGAATTTTGACAGAAACTCATAATTTTGGTCAAAAGTTGTCATTTTGTGTTTTATCAGCATTAGGATTCTTTTAATTTCGTATTAGGATTTTTTAGCCTATTTAAAGTTGCTTTTAAACAACTTAATTATTAGTTTTTGGTTAATTAAAATTGCTTTTGCAAGCTTGAGAGGTCTAAATTTTCTTGAGGGTGTGAATCTCTCAAAACGGAGAGCGATTCTTCGATCCCGCGTGCGGTTTGGTGCGAGGCCAACTCTTCTTCCATCTTTATCTTCTTTTGATTTACGATTGCGTAAGTAGCGTAACCCTAGTTTAGTTATTTTTAATTAAATCTCAGATCTAGCCTATGTATCTCACAAAAAATCAAAAAAAAAATCAACCTATTTGTTCGTCGTTAATTCATTGTTAACCCTTTAATTTTCGTACGGTATCGAGAGAATTCGCTTGCGAATTTGTTCAACGCCCTAAAACTATCGGAGATCTAGTCGTTCGTAAGAACCCTAGTCTTCTAAATCCGATAGGGAACGTAAACGAAAAGTAATGTTATTTTGGGCCAGAATTTAATTACGCAATTGAATTTATTGAACATTTTTGTGATAATCTCAGTCCTAGCATTGTGTTTAGTAAGTTCCCGCATCAAATTGGTATCGAAGAATCTGTTTTAGTTTTAGGGTGTCAGTGTTCATATAGGTTATAGGGTTTATTTTTATTGTTTTGTCTTGCATCATTCCAGATTTGTTTATCATCATTTCATATTTGTCTTTCATTATTTCAGATTTGTCTTGCATCATATAGTTTTGTCCTGCATCATATAATTTTTGTCTTGCATTCTCATGGATCCCCTTAAGATGGAAGCCCTAATTAGAGACCTTTCGTCTAAGTTGGCCACGAGTCATGCTGCCCTCCAAGCCCAAATGACGGAACAACACAATCAATTGCAACAACAGTTGCGTGATCAACAAGCCCGGCCTGCAGCTTTGGAAACCCGTGTTGAAGAGATCAACGAGTTTCTCATTGACATTCATAATAAGGTCAACACAAATGACCGTAGGAGAGAAGGTTCACTTAGTCGTGAAGTTCAAACCGATCATGACGATAAAATCATGAAATCGGTAAAAATAGACGCCCCTACTTTCAATGGGAAAAGACAACCTAAAATCTTTCTCAAGTGGGTCACTAGCATGGAAAACTACTTCGAGTGGTACACCATGTCCGAAGAGTGAAAAGTCTGATTTGCTAAGGTCAAGCTAGACTGCATTGAATGGATTTAGAGTGTCGTAGGAAGGCCTAGGGTCTTCGTCTCATTTCTACTTGGGAGAGATGAAGACCCAATTGAACGAAAAGTCGAAAAGTATGTTCCTCTATTCAACGATGAACATATTCTCGATCAGTGGCATTCACTGCGCCAAGGGAATTCACCGGTCACATAATATATCGATAGATTTGAGGAACTGAAAACCCAGGCCGATGTGGATGAGCTAAAAAGAGTTACCCTATCCCGATTTCGAATGGGCCTTCGCCCAGAACTGCAAAGGGAACTCATTCTATACCCTATTACCAATCTAAAAGAATGTTTCTCTAGAGTCGAAGAGTTAAAGCGATACCTCAAGACCAGTACTTCGTCTAGTTATAAGACTAGTTACAGGTCTAACCTTCCTGAGTCAAAGCCCAACACTAATACCCCGCCTGCTAGGCCCAACCCAGTTACTATACCAGTAACCATAGTCGATAAGGGTAAAGGCCCAATGCTTGCAGGTCCCAAGAGTGGTGGCCAGAACAAGTGTTATAAGTGTCACGAAATCGGGCATTTTGAAGCACAATGCCAATCCTGAACCTGTTCATAGCCGAGGACACTAACAATGAGCATGACGAGGGTACAGTTGAAGTCTACGAGCGAGTCATTCCCTAGTGACGGGGAAGATTGTGTGGGGAAACGAACAGTGGCTTGTCTTAGCGATATCTTCTACCCCGTCGAGGAGGATAATACCTCGCAAGCTCTTGTGGTTAGAAGTGCTCTAGCCTAGTCAAAGGAGAGTGATGATTGGTGACGAGATAAAATCTTCTATATCGTAGCCAAGTGTGGGGAAAAAGCATGTCGAGTCATCGTCGACAGTGAAAACTGTACCAATGTGGTTTCCGAGAGTACAGTTTCTCGCTTAGGGCTTGCGCCCGTTATACACCCACGACCCTATAAAATTGCTTGGGTCAATTCATCATCCATCCTTGTTTCACAAAGGTGTCAAGTTCCTATACAATTCGGCACGTATAAGGACACCTTGTGGTGTGATGTTTTGCCTATAGACGTGGGGCATATCCAAGGTAGTTAAGGCGGTGTGGCAAGGTAATGGCGAAGAGGCTCGCCATGCCATGGCGAGGCCATGGAGTGGCCATGGCAAGGCCATTTACTTTTTATTCTTTTATTTCGTTAATAATTTTTATTTTTATATATTAATCATTAATACCTATTTTTTATCTTTTATATTTTTTATAAAGGACAAAAAAAAATTCAACTAATTAAGCAGGCATATATAAATAGCAATAAATAGAGAGAAAAAATTAATTATGAAATATGAAACATCAATAAAATCGCAACATGAGCAAATATAAATATGAAATACTAACCAATATAAAAAGATTAAAATATATGAAATATTCAAGTACACAATGACACATACTGTAGTGTCGCTCATTGCTCAATTCGTGATAGTAAGAAACCTATAAAAAAAGTTTAGTGATTGCGGAGGCGAAGATCTTGAGCTTGTGAAGGTGCAAATAAAAAAAATAGTCAGCTGAGAAAAAGAGAGAGAGAGAGAGAGAGAGAGAATAGGGGCTGAGAGAGGCACTACGCTGAGAAAGAGATGAGAGCGAAAGCGGTTGTGAAAGAAAGAGGTTGCGAGAGAAAAAGGGGCTGTGAAAGAGAGGGGCTGCGAGAGGCTGAAATTGCAAGGGAGAACAGGGTTGCGAGCGAGAAAGAGGCTGAGAGATAGAATAAAATAGAGTTCCTGTATTTTTTTTTGTTGGGGATTGCGTGAGACAGAGACATGCGAGAGAAGGAGAGACGCGGAAGAGAAGAGTTGCGTGAGATTAAGTAGATGAGAAAAAGATGAGATTTGGTCTCCAAACCCTAAATAACTCTTATATATATATATATATATATATATATATATATATATAAGTGATAACTTATAAAATATAAGTTATAACTATAACTTACAAATTATAAGTTATAAGTATTATAACTTATGAGTTAATTTATAAGTATTATAACTTATTATAATATAAGTTATTCTATTAATTTTTATAAATAACGACGTCATTCCGCCATGGCATCGGCATTTCACCATTGTCGCCATTTATGTTCATATGGCGAATCCTATCACCATTCGCCATGGCGTCGCCTTGACTACCATGGCCATATCATCCTAAGGAGACCGTGGTTGTATGACATGGACATTATACTGTTCGGGAGATCGAACGTGTGTTCATTCACTCACAAAGGAAATAAAATCGAGATTAATCTTTGCCTCCTAAAGCACCCATAGTGAAATCAACTAAGTCCAGTGATAAAGGCCTGATAGAGAGAGAGAAGGCATCTAAGGTCGTTCACATTGTTAGCCCTATTGAGTTTGAACGAGGGGGTAAGACAAAGGACATTGTCTATGTCCTTGTTACAGTTGAAAAGTCCAAAGAGTCTGGCATTGAGGTTCCAATAGAGGTCGAACCAATAATGCATGAGTTTCAGGACGTCTTCCCTGAAGACCTCCCAAATGAATTACCACCTCTACGGGACATCCAACACACCATTGATCTGGTTCCCGGAGCTACCTTGCCTAACTTACCCCACTATCGTATGAATTCATCCGAACACTCGGAGTTAAAGAGGCAAGTTGATGAACTTCTCCAAAAAGGGTTCATAAAGGAAAGCCTCAATCCATGTGTCATGCCAGCGCTGCTCACACCCAAGAAAGATGGAACTTGGAGGATGTGTGTGGATAGCTAACGGGGGATGCCAAGATCGAGAGCCTTAGATTTGGGCAGCAACAAATTTCCAATGCCAGAAGAAATGAAAAGGAAACCAGATCCAGGCCTAAAGGAAAACATTGCCCAATCTCACTCAAGCGACCCCCCCTTTCCCGCTCGAGCAAGAATGCGTCAGAAAAGAGATTAAACTTTTGGCTAAAGGTCACTCGAGTAGAGTTTGGATGTCGCTCAAGCGAGATGCGCACAGGAAATTTTCGGGAATAAGTCGCTCGAGCGACCATCAGTTGTCGATCGAGTGAGATATATCGAGTTTTGACTTTTTTCTTTGTCTTTCTTAAGTTTCTTTTGTCCCATACAAAGTACTTTATGGCATTTTGGTAATTATTTATGTTTTAGGGTTGATTTTTACTTTGAGGCCTTATATAAAAGGTCATTAAACAATGTAGTAGTTTTAGTTTTTTATGAATGAAAAGAGCTTTTGCTTTGAAACTTGAGATGAGTTTCTTCGAAGATTAAATCTTCTTCCCGAGAAGGGTTTGGTGAGAAGCCAAGGGTGCGAAGCCCAAAATCTATTTCTCGAGAAGGGTTTGGTGTGAAGCCCATAATATCTATCAATCTTTTATTATTCTCCTTGATTTTGTAATTTTCTGCTTGCGATCTGATCCCAATCAATCAATTTCAGCCATTACCCCGCAATCTTATCAAAACCCATAATCCCTAAAACCCAACCATCATCGCAATCCCAAGATTCTAAACCCTAGTTTCCATCTAATCCGTTAGATCGATCTGTCTCCGCGAACCCTAGATCGAACCGGCGACTCCATTGTTGATCTACGAGCGAGGCCTAATCTGGAAGCGGCTAGAGTTCTACCTCTAGGATCCTCCTTCCGCGAGGCTAACAAGTCTAGCGCAACGGACCAGACCCTACCTGAATCTAAACGCGATCAGCCAAATGGAAAACTATAAAACCCTAAGGTATTCGCGTTATTTCCCGTTTATTACTCCATTACTTTAGTTTGATTTCGGCAAATCTGTCATCTCATAATCATTCACGTAGTTTAGGGTTTGGTCCTGCGTCAATAGCCGCACTATTAACAAGATCACAATCAAGTATCGGTTCCCAATACCGAGACTGGACGATATGTTGGACATGATGGTCAGTGCCATGATATTTTCTAAGATCGATTTGAAGAGTGGGTACCATCAGATCCGAGTTCATCCCGGGGACGAATGGAAAACTGCCTTCAAAACCAAAGATGGTTTGTATGAGTGGTTTGTCATGTCATTTGGGCTTTCAAGCGCCCCGAGTACATCCATGCGTATCATAACGCAAGTGTTAAGACCTTTCATAGGCAAGTTCCTTGGGGTATATTTCGACGGCATCCTTATCTATAGCTACAACAAGGAACAACACATAGGCCATTTAAGGCAAGTTTGCATGACTCTCAAAGGAGAGAAGTTATACGCGAACCTAAAGAAGTGCACATTCATGTCACAAAGCGTTGTCTTCTTAGGGTTTGTCGTTACCTCTGAAGGAATGACTGCGGACCCGGAAAAGGTCAAAGCTATCATAGATTGGCTTAAACCTCGAAACATTCACGACGTCTGTAGCTTCCATGGGTTAGCCACATTCTACAGGCAGTTCGTCTGTGACTTTCGTACAATAACTTCCCCTATTACCGATTGCATCAAAATGGGGGAGTTTAAATGGACACCTGCTGCGGCTAAAGCTTTTAAGGATATCAAGTCTCGAATGACGAAAGCTCCTATCATGCGCCTTCCCGACTTTTCGGAGATCTTTGAAGTAGCGTGTGGCGCGTCAGGCATAGGTATTGGAGGAGGATTGAGCGAAGAGGGCCATCCGATAGCTTATTTCAATGAAAAGTTGAATGAGGTCAGACAGAAGTACTCTACCTACGATAAAGAGTTCTATGTAGTAGTACAATCTCTTAAATATTGGAAATACTATTTGCTACCACATGAGTTCGTCTTGTTCTCTAATCACGAAGCCCTGCAATTTTGAGTTCCCAAAAGAAGTTAAACCTGCGACATGCGAAATGGGTTGAACCATGGTTTTAAAACACGAAAACTCGACTCGACTCGAAAGTCAGTCGAGTAGAGTTAACTCGGAAACTCGTTCCAACTCGACTCGGTCCGACTCGAATTATTTAATAAATATTTAAAATATAATATAGGTATATATAAAAATAAAAAATGTAAGCTTTAACTGTTGTTGAAAGTCTCAGATTAGTTGGTGGTCTAGTACAAAGCACCCAATTTGTGGGTTATCATTTTAATATTAGCCATTAAAAAATAATGCCAATGGTTGATATTAAGAATGCACGAAATAGATTTTAAAAATAAATGATTTCTGGTCCCACTTCAGTTCACAGGCTGATGTGAATCAATTTAATGGGTTGGGTTCTTCAGAACTAACATATTTAATGGTGTAAGAACATTGAAACCATGATGCAAACAATCCAATTTGTGGATTTTAATATCAACCATTGTTATTCTTTAATATCAGCAATTAAAATAACAACGGTTGATATTAAGTGCACAGATCAGATAATTCAAAAACCCCCAAATTAAATGACTCCTGGGCCCACTTCATCCAAGAGATGATATAAATCACTTTATTAGATGGATTATAATTTGATGGTATAAGATCAAATGCAACATACAACAATAGCTTGTGAGGGTAACATCATATAAATATCTCATTTTTTTTATCTGAATCACAGTCCATAAGTAATCCTCATTCGTTCAGTTAAACCAAGCAGAGAGAGAGAGAGACGGCGTTGAGCTTAAAAGCGAGACGACGTTCAGCTCTTCATTTTCTTCTCTTATTTCTTCTTCTCATTGAGGAGGGTTTCTCATTGGATTCATAAAAAAAGGGTTTCTGGTGGAGTTTCGTGGAGTGAGGCACGGCTTCTTCTTTCTTCTTCTTTCTTCTTCTTTCTTTCCTCTTCTTTCTTTCTTCCTCTTCTTCTTTCTTTCTTTCTTTCTTCCTCTTCTTCTTTCTTTCTTTCTTTCTTCTTCTTCTTCTTCTTTCTTCTTTCTTCTTTCTTCTTTCTTCTTTCTTCTTTCTTCTTTCTTTCTTTTCTCGTCAGGTTTCTGTCAAGACGATGGGCTGAAGCCCTAAAAGCCTTAAATATATAAAAGGGCATACTTGCTAATTTACAAGTATGCCCTTAAAATTTGATTTAAAACCCCCGCCAGCCAAGACCTTAACCACTTTAAGTCGACTCGAGGAGTCGACAAACTCGGCCGAGTTTTCTAGTCGACTCGACGAGTATACCGAGACTCATCCCATTTTGAGTGTATAGCCGACTCGACCCAAAACTGGGTCGAGTCAAGTCAACTCACCCGAGTTCCGAGTCGACTTAGCGAGTTTTAAAACCATGGGTTGAACAACTTCAAGGGTTCACCTTGGTGCTGAAATATAAGGCTGGTATAGAGAATCGAGTTGCTGACGCGTTTAATTGTAGAGTGGCAACGTTGCACTCATTAATCATTAAAGTAACCAGATTCGATTGCCTTGTGGAGAAACCATTGCACTCATTATCCCACATATCCAGATTTTGGTGAAGAGTACACCTCACTTATGAGTGGACAACCCGTCAGAGAAAGTAAGTACACCCTACAGGAAGGGTACTTGTTCTTAAAATACCGATTGTGTATTCCCTGCACTTCTCTACGAGACTTTCTTGTATGGGAATTACACGTTGGAGGGGTTTAAGAACAAAACCATTGCATTGGTTGAGGACTGATTCTATTGGCCCAATCTTACTCGAGATGTTGCCAAAATTATCAGTCAGTGTCGTGTTTGCCAACTGGCAAAGCAAAAGAGGCAAAACATCGGATTATACACGCCTTTACCGGTGCCACATATCCCGTGGCAAGACTTGTCTATGGATTTTATGTTAGGCCTCCCCAAAACTCTCTAAAAGCATGACTCGGTGTTCATCGTTGTGGATCGTTTCTCAAAAATTGCCCACTTCATTGTGTGTTCGAAGACCTTTGATGCAAGTAATATTGCTACCCTTTTCTTCAACGAGGTCGTTCGTCTACACAGTTTGCCTAAGACTATAGTGTCTGACCACAATATTAAATTTGTAAGTTATTTTTGGAAGACACTATGGCACAAAATGAGGACCCAACTTCAATTTGCATCCGCATATCATCCCCAAACTGATGAGCAAACCGAGGTTGTCAATAGGAGCCTAGGTAATTTGTTACGATGTCTAATAGGTGAGCACATTAGGAGTTGGGATTCCATCTTACCTGTCGCTGAGTTTGCATATAACAATTCTGTTAATAGAACCACAGACATAAGTCCGTTCCAAATTGTGCATGGGTATAAGCCTAGGGCACCCTAGACCTCATTCCAATGTCCATTCATCAAAGGTCATCAGAGTCTGCGTCCACATTTGTGCATCGCATTCATGAGTTACATGCTAAGATTAAGAAAAGAATTAATGCAAACAATGAAAACTACAAGTTTTCTACAGATACTCATAGACAGTTCAAAGATTTTCAAGAGGGTGATTTTGTGATGGTTCGGAATAGATCCAAGAGATTCCCACAAGGGGTTGCAAAGAAGTTACAAGCTAGTAGTGTTGGACCCTATAAGATCTTGAAGCGGGTCGGTTCTAATGCTTACATCTTAAATCATCCGCCGGAATTGGGGATTAGCACGACTTTTAACGTGGAGGACCTCGTTCCGTTCCATGGCCACTCAACCATCCCTACTAACCCCTTTGAGCCTTCTATATTCGATGCCCTAATTATTCCCCTACCCACACCATTACCTCCACCTACTCAGCAAATTCGTGAGATCATCGAAGATGTGTTGGAAGATCTGATTGTGTCCACCAACCAAGGGAGACTTCAGAAGTATCTGATCAAGTGGAAGAACAAAGCCGATTCGAAGAATACATGGATTACAAAAGAAGAGTTTCAGCAAATTGATCTGGATCTCTTGGACATCTATCACAACCATTATTCATCGGGGATGAATCCGTCTAACCCGGGGAGAGTTGATGGGGACATCAGATTCAAGCAGCCGCCAGTGACATACTGAAGGTAGAAGAACACCCGAGGCGGAAGAAAAGAAAATAACTCAAATTCAGAGAATCAAAAAATGCACAGTCGAACGATCGATCCAGGCTTCAATTGATTGAGGATGGACATCGGACACATATACTGAGGCAAAGTTACAAGCCTCAGTCAATCGATCGACCCCAACCTTCAATCGATTTATTGTGGTTAGGAGTAATAGCGATTTTGGACAGAGACCGTGAACAAGTTATATATTTATATATTCGATCGAACGACACCAGGGACCGATCGATTGACTAACAACATGAATTTTGACGAAAACTTATAATTTTGGTCAAAAGTTGTCATTTTGTGTTTTATTAGCATTAGGATTCTTCTAATTTCGTATTAGGGTTTTGGTTAGCCTATTTAAAAGCTTGTAAACAACTTTATTATTAGTTTTTGGTTAATTAAAATTGCTTTTGCAAGCTTAAGAGCTCTAAACTTTCGTGAGGGTGTGATTCTCTCAAAACGGAAAGCGATTCTTCGATCCTGTGTGCGGTTTGGTGCGAGGCCAACTCTTCTTCCATCTCTATCTTCCTTTGATCTACGATTGCGTAAGTAGCGTAACTCTAATTTAGTTATTTTCAATTAAATCCTAGATCTAGCCCATTTATCTCACAAAAAATCAAAAAAAGAAATCAACCTATTTGTTCATCGTTAATTCATTGTTAGCCCTTTTATTTTCGTACGGTATCGAGAGAATCCGCTTGCGAGTTCGTTCAACGCCCTAAAACTATCGAAGATCTAGCTGTTCATAAGAACCCTAGTCTTCTAGATCCGATAGGAAACGTACACGAAAAGTAACGCTATTTTGGGTCGGAATTTAATTATCCAATTGAATTTATTGATCATTTCTGTGATAATCTTGTGGAGAAATTGTTATCTTAAATTGTTTGCATTAATTTTAATCATAATCTCAACCCTGACATTGCATTTAGTAAGTTCCCGCATCCCCTTGCTTCTTGTGGCCTATTTTATTAACCGTACACCAAGTAGGATTCCGAGTGTTCGTCTATCCTCATATCCTTAAACTTGATGCTACCTTTTAAGGATTGAGCCCAAAATCTTTGTGTACTTGTTTTGTACAAGACCTCTGACCTCAAAGACACAAGTTGGAAGACAAAGCATTTGATGTGTCTTTCTTTGGTATTCTGGAGTGTAACGACCACTAGTTCTATGAGACTAGGTCAAGTCGTATATTTACATCGTTGAATGTCACTTTCTGTGAGGAATATCCCTTTTCTGTCCTCATTCATCTTTGCAAGACTCTTCTCCACCTATTGCCTCTTTGTAAGAGCCTTCTTCACCTGCCACCTCCTCTAGTATTAGGTCTTCTTTGGTACCTCTTGTTTCCTTTCATATTATTACTCCAAATATTTTTATTCCTCGTTGCTCCTACGGAGATAATTACTCATACTGAATCCTCCTTACCTACTGCTCTTCATAAGGGTAGGTGTGTCATTTTCCAGGTATGGTTCTTATCAGGCCTTGTCCCCACAGCATCATGCATATATTGTTGTCATCTCATCTATCTGCATTCCTCATACCGTAGCTGAGACTCTTTGCCATACCTCCCGATCTACAACAACGACTAAAGAAACGGGGCTCTACAAAGGAATCGAACATTGGAATTGATTGATCTCTCCCCCAGCAAGAACATTACTCGGTGCCAATTGGTGTTCCCCGTCAACCACAATATAGATGGTACCGTTGAGCGCTACCAAGTGTCTTATGGAAAAGGGGTTCTATATTCCAAGTTTGACTTTATTACGACATTTGCCCATATCGCCAAACTTAAGTCAGAGTTAGTATCTCTCTTGCTACAGTTATCATTGGCCTCTCTTTCAGTTAGATGTAAAGAATATCTTCCTCAATGGGCATTTAAATGAGGTTTATATGGATCTCCAGAAGGTTTCCAGCTTCAAGGGGAATATTCTGAGGTGTGTTATCATTGCATCATTATTTATCAATATTGTCAAAATTGACTCGTTTGCAATATCAATTTGGATTTCATGAATCGAATAGTATCGTTAAATCGTTGAATAGTACTTGTTGGACTCTTCCACTTCCTCCTCAACATTAGTCATCACTCATTAGTAATTAGAAAAGTATATATTGATATAAAACCATATACGTATCTATAAAAGCTCAGTCAACAAGGTTTTTAGAGACTAATCTACAGAAAAAAAAATATATATTAATAATAATAATGGGACCTTTATTTGAAAAATGAAAAAACTAATTGAGATATGTTGTCCGCCAGACACCTACAAACTTCAAAGCCATGCATCCCTTTGATAGCCCTCGACATAAGAGAACTTTGGCAAGCGGGACCGAATCCGTGTTCATACCACAACAATATTGAAAATAAAAGCAAAACGAATTTTGAAGAAGATGATAAAAACCTAGAAACTTTTTAAGAGTGAACTAAAAGAACTTTTAAAATATATTTTTCTTAAAAGAGGCAAAAAGTGAAAATAAAAAAATATGGTGCACTGTCAAATACCGCGAAACCCCATTTGAATCAAATCATAAGATTGGTATGAATCATAGCATTTGGATGTACAATTCAACATATGAATAGTACGATTTATACGAACTTACGATTTGTTACCTAACCGTTGAGCCTGGGATTCGATTTCAATTGTAGGATTCACATCATAAATCGTAGGATTTTGAAAACAATACTATTTATACCTAAGCAATCCCCTCATGCCTGGTTTTAACAACTCAGTGTCGTCATCATCACGATAGGCTTCTCAATGTCACTCGGAACACACTTGCTTTGTTCACAAGAACTTGAAAAAGAAATTTTTAACAGCGCAGGTACCAGCATTTCTTGGGTCCGTGGGCATTCGACACTATTTCGATAGGCACTTATTGGGCTACTTCAAGGCATGAATCACCAAGAGATCAAAACCAATCAAGGAAATGATGACGATAGCGTCGATGATATTGGGCCACAGGCCATTCTAATCCACCAACCATTATAATGATCGCCTTTGCAAAGAAAAAAATGATTCAAAAAACTAAACCAAAAAAGATTTATTTTTGTACATTTCATTTTCTTCTTTTGTGCAGATTTACTTTTGTTATTCAAAAAAATAAAGAGATAAATAAACATTTCATAAGGCTAGCGCTAATCAGAAACGAGTGGGGAAATAGGACTCGTAAAGCCAACCCCAAATAGATGGGATAAGGCTAGATGATGATGATGATGACGACGACATTTCAAAAACCGTTCAAAAACAAGAAAAAAAAATATTAAAAAAAGGTCCCTTGGATTACGTACGTGCTCAACGTATCTATTGAATCCCCCCAATATTCTCCAATGGCCACCCATGCAAAATAAAATCCCAGATTTTCGGATTCGCCTCAGGTTTTGGTCCTACTTCAAAGTAGGAGTTGTTGCCTAATGCCTGAACAGTTGAGCACATCCATGTATGTTCAATATTTACGTCAATTCATTGTTGGATTTTGTGAATTTAAGCTTCACAAAGTCTAGATTCACCAATTAAAAGCAACCCATTAATCATGAAATTACATGTCAAATAACTCCGTGCAAGCATGCATTCAATATATTTTCCTTAGTGTCTCAACCGTGGGCTTAAAACTCTTATTAACAGACGATATGCCTATAAAGTGTACAGAAATGCATTTGGGAATTCGTCAAATGGTTGTTTGCCCTTCTAAGTTGTACCCCGAGCAGGTCGAAGCTTTTAACGCATTTCTTATGCTAATTACTAACGGGTACATGTTGTGCATAGTTGAATAATCTGCAAAATCATCCTTGATGGGGACTTGGACGAAATGAGGTGTTACTTTTGGTATTTGGTCACAAACCAAATAACAAATAGGGGCATCTGTAATTACCCTATTTTGGGTCTATACTCTTACTGACTAACTTTGAGACCATGAGTCCAAGACGTTCTGAACTTGCCAGGATGGATTGCCCGTAAACCATCCTAACCTTAGAAACCCTAGGTTAAAACCTTAAACCCTAGGATTTCCTAATTCCAAAGCCCTGAAACTTGGCTAAATTACTCGAGAAATCCCAAGTTAACAAGTTCAAGTACATGGGTGGTAGACACCCGACTCATCATTTAGCGAGATCCTAAAATCTAGAGTTTTAGCCCAAAATGTAGTTTTCGCCTGTCGATGCATAATATGCACCGATAGAACCCTAAACCCTCCTAGTTCGGGAAAATGTTGTGGGACCTTCCTTGTGTTGACTTGGTGACTTCCTAGGATACCCTAATTACAACCAACCAACACCACCCCCTCCCCCCACCCCGAACTTCCCTATTTTGGCAGCAAAACATTTTCTAACCACCCTTAAACCTAGAAGCGGTTGTTTCATCTTTTACCATTGAAGTCCTCCGACCTTTGAACTTCATCTTCTCCAAAGCTCCAAAATATGGAAAACTTTCCTTATAACCCGTGTAACCATCTAAATCTACCCTTATTTGTCCTAAACCTAACTAGGATCTCACGTAATCCACTGAAGACTTTAGAGCCTCTCTTGGATGAGTAACATTTTTCACTCATCTAAGCAACATCCCAGAACTTCCATAGGATCGGTGACATTTTTCATCCATCCTATGGCTATTTCCCAACCATTTTGCCTATATGTTGGTATCCACTTCTTCCTTACAAGGGCTACAAAGTTTATATAGAGAAAACTCTTACTTCTCTAGCAACTCACCTACAAAATTCAAGCCATCAACCTCTCCAAACCAATCTCAAACCATTAAAACATTTATTTCTGAAGCTTACAATCCCCCAAGCCTTTACCATACAATCTCAAGCCTTCTATTAGATCCTCAATCCATCTTTGCAAACTCAAATAGACGTTGTTGAAGCTTGGAACTTGGAGCAAGGAGCAACCACACCCCCCTTATTTCCGTCTTCTCTCCTAACCCTTCTCTACTTTTTTTATTTTTTGTCAAGACCTTTTCTCTACCCTAAGGCTTTAAGCTGCTACACTGCCGAATTTACATTAAAGCAAAATGCTAGAGGGTCCAAATGCCTTCAGGCAAGGGGAGGTGTCGGTGTCGCACATTTTCCTTTCTCTGTAAGAGTTTTTTTCTTTTTGTTGTTGTAGAGCCTACCATTGAGTGCACCATTTGCTTCATATAGCACTTGGGTGAGCCCAGCAGTAGATAGATATGCCTTCAAGCAAGGGGTTAGTATATCCATTTTCTCGAACGGTCATAAGTAGAGCCTACTTTGCGAAGCCGGTCTAAAGGGGTGCCTAAAACCTTCCCAATCAGTAGACCTGGAAAATCAGAGTCAATACATGCTTAGTACTTTAGTAGTATACATTAATTTGATTTCTCGGACACCATAAGGTTCAGGTGACCACTCCATCTCTTTAGCCATCACCGCTAAGGACTCTCACTGCCCATGGTAGCACACCTATCGTTCATAATTTTTGTATAGCTGACTAACGGGCGGCTTACGGAGAGAATCCAATTACGATGGATCCTTGTTTGAAGAAAGTGGTAATAATAATTCTTGGCCTCACAGGTTCTATATAAGGATGCTAGTGGAACTACATTTGAAATCGTACAAAATAGTTGACATAAAACTAGGGCTTGGGCCCGTAGCACAATGGAAGTTTGAAATATTGCAACCTCAAGGTCGTAGGTTCAAGCCCAGCTTACCTATTTAAAAACCTCAAGTCTTTATTCAAATATCTAGCACATTTCGAATCTATACATGTTAAACAGATTCACATAAAAAAGAGGAATCAAATTAAACAAATGAAGGTCAATGACTTGGGATCTATCTAGTACAATCAAAAATGGAAAGAAGGATTTCAAGAGAGATTGGAAAGGCCAGGATTCCACGATCCCATCTCTATGGATGATCTAAATCCCATCTCTACTCCAGGAAGAGAAGTCAAGGCCTGCAGCTGGGAGAAAAGGATGAGATACAATGAGAAGAAACACAACCATTGGATGTAAATGCCATATTTGTGAATTCTTTTGAAGAAGAAAGAAACAGACAAAGAGGAAGAATACATCGAAGAAAGTGATGATTCTAATACAGTAATGTCAGTGTTGAAAATGGTGGTGGTGGTGGTGGGATGTGCCATCACTGGCGGCTACACGAAATGCTATTACCAATCACCATAATGATGGTGGTGGTGGTGGTGGTGGGATGTGCCATCACTGCTGCTACTCGAAATGCTATTACCAATCAGGCAATCACCAGACATATAAATTGTAAATTTGTATGTTTGCAACATATAAATTTTTTGAATTTATAAATTATATTTTTATTCCATTATATGTTGTCACAATTCACAATCACATAAATAAAAGTTCTATGCTTTTTCACCTTCATCACATAGCAGTTAAACATATACTAATGAAATTATATTAAATTATATATTTATAATGAACTGGAAATAAAACGCTACAAAAATAACTCCTTAAGCTTATAAAGCAATTGTATATTGTTACTTTATATAAAAAAATTCAATTTTTTCTGTTTTTATTCTTTTTCAAAAAAAATAAATAGTATGCTATGGCTTAAGTGATTATGTGAATTGCATAAGCTATTTGGCACACCAATCGCATCGTATGGCTGATGTGATTTGACAACAATGGGTGCAAGTTCGCCTAAGCTTGAAGCTGTAGGATAAGATGGAATAAAATTAATTGCACATGGTGTATATGTAACTATGATTAGGCGACAGAGTTTATATGTGGCTGAGATGCATATGCTGAGGTGGATGCATGGAGTATTAAGGATTGAAACAATAGAAACACAAGTAAGGAAGAGAAGACGAGAAACAAAGACTTGGATAGAAACATTGAGAAACCACATGAAGGATTGTGGAGTGGCCATGACCACTCCTCAAGAAGTGGAGGTTGAGTTCGAATCTCACCTCTTGTTGGCCAATCGCAGGGATTTATCCCTATTGGCTCGTGCATGTGATGTGCAGGTGTTGCATGTACCCGGGGACTTAGTCAGGTGCTCCTAAGAAAGGTGCCAATATCGGTATCAGGTATCAGTCCATCTTGGACCTATACGTATCAGCCGATACAAATATGGTATTGCTGATACCGTATCGGTCGATATTCTTTATTTCTTTTGAACAACAGTAAAAAAAGGTCAATATTCTTTTCCTTTTTTTAAAGTAAAAAAATATATATATAACTGCTTGTATTGATAAGTATCAGCCGATACCGTGACAGTATCGGTCAATATCGAGACAGCAGTGGCCGATACTGACCAGTGTCCATCCTATACCAATATCTGTATCGCAGTGGTGTCGGAATCGATTCTCGATGAAACCAATACATATCGCCAATACGTGTCAGTATCGGTCAAGTTTTGATACCATGCTCCTAAGAGGCTGGATACCCCGTCATAAAATAATGATAAAAACTGTGGAGTCACACAGAGTTTATCTCTGAGCAGAATTGAGTGCGGAAATAAGACTCGCAACCGGCCCCAAATAGATAGGACAAGGCGATGGTGAAGAAAAGATGATGTCTGTTCCAGTAACAAGCAGTTATCCATATTTTTCCCCTTTTCCAGACTTTTTCGCTCGTCGTATTCCACCTATATCCGTATTTTGTCACTAAGTTGTGTAACATTCAAGATACGATCTTTTGAAGGATATACAAAGTACAGTAAATTAATGATAACAATCACAACTTCACAATTACAAAACAGCATTTTAATGACCGATCAAAACCAAAAAAAAAAAAAAAAATTGATGCTTAGTAGGTAGACAGCAACCTGAAATAGACGTTCTGCATAAGCACTGACATTCCGCAGTAATGACCGCTTTGCTTCGGCCTTTCTGACTCTTTTTGCATAATTATTAAATCTCTGCATATATAGTTCAAGACAAACAAAATTAAGAGTAACAAAAATATAAAAACCTCCGACCAATCCCTGAGATATATTGACCAATGGAACCATATAACAAGTTGGCAGTTGCAGTAACTCATCAAGTACGAAGAAGCTATACAAGAGGCCTCTTTAGCAAATAACTGGCTTTACTACAAAAGAAGGGAAGTGCATGCAATAGATGGAATTCTATGGCTTAGGAGATATATTACTTAGATGTTACATTAGTGGTCAGTGGCTGGTCCATAAATAAAATCGAGTTACATTGCTATAAAATAAAAAAGTAAAAAAATAAAAAATAAAAACAGTAAGAAATAAATATAAAAAAACATCTCAGATGGGTGTAGGGTGGAAAAAAAAAACCGACAATGAAAAAAAAACTGACCCGAAACTGATCCAAAACTGAAACCGATTTTGGATCGGTTCTGTTTCAGTTTTGGGTGCCAAAAACCAATTGAGTAGGGAGAGAAAACCGACAAAAAAACTGGAAAAAAATAACTCAACCGAAACAAAGTTTGATCAGTTCGGTTTCGGTTTCAGGGAATGGAGAGTTCGGTTTATCGAAACCAACAAATTTCGGTTCAGATTCGGTTTTGAATAAACCGAAATTTTGGTTTCGGTTTTGGTTCGGTAAACCGAACTTCCCTATCCAGTAATCACCAGCAAAAAGTATGAATCGGCATTGAAGTAAAGTGTTGTAGGAGAGACAGATTATGCGGCTGCTATGCTTGCTAGCAGCTAGAGAGAGCGGAATTACAAGAAATTTTTGCAGGCTCTCTCAATTCAGGGGAATTGCTGCACCTCTTGTTATGCTATTTTAATATCATTCTTTTTTTTTTTTGTATATTTGTTTTTCTTTTAATTAAATCCATCATAAAAGAACTAAATTTTTTATTATTGATAAATAATTATATTAAAATTGAAAAAATATATCAGGAATATTCTATTGTACTTTTCGGCTTTGTACCTTTTCTTGTTTCTTACTAACAAGCCTTTCTAATTATCCAGGCCTCTCAGTTCGAGAATGTAAGCAGCAACCTTAATAGAAGGAATCTTCTACCTAGCATGTCGCTCCAACTTTGGAACTTGCTCCCACTTCCAATTATAAAAGGGCCCCACTCTCATGACCGTCATTTAAGCACCAAAATGGGGTTTAAATGTCATACACCATCAATGGTTTAAGATGTGGGTGATCCATACCATCAGAATGTTAAATAATAGATTGGAGTGCAACAGGCCAAAAAATGGTGTTTTAGGGAGATTTAAACCATCCGATTTGTGACTTCAAGATCAACCGTTGTTTTCGTTTTTAGTGCCTGATATTAAAGTTCATCAATCGGATGGTTCACATGATAGATTGCCACTTGGACAATTTAGATTGATTACAGATGTTCACAACATGGCATAATGATAATCACACTTCAATGGTATGAGATTAAAGTCTAACTGTAATGGTAAAAGATCGTTTAAACACCATTAAAATAATCCTAGTGCATCAGCAAATGAAATTCGCAGATACCCAATCCACTTGTAGCATGGCTGGGATTAATTTAGCAGTAGATAAACTAGTGATTCACACTACAATTAGGCCATGCCCGAAGAAGCTAGATAACTTGGAAAACTAAGATACATGTCAGGGTCTATGTGTCGGCATGTGACAAAATATGGGTACGGGTTTACAAAAAGGCAAAATACAGGAAAAGGGGGGGAGATCGAAAGGTAAAAAAACTGTAAAATATGGAAGACAAAAAAAACTGGAAGATGGATTTCGAGCACTAGTTCACACTTGGTGGAACGAGACTTCTCCTTCAGGGACTGCAGCCATCCGGTTCATATCCAAGCTGGGTCTTCTCAAAAGTCGAATAAAGGAGTGGAATAAAGACACATTTGGGCTGGCTCACGAAGCTATAGTGGCAATCCTTGCCAGGCTGAGGGAGCTAGACAATCTAGAGGAATCCAGAGATCTGACAGGGCTGAAAGAGAGAGGAGAGACTAAGCAAGAAATTGGAATTCAACAAGTGTTTAGCAGAGGAGGTTTGCGGGAAACAAAAATCGAAGGCTCACTAGCTCAGAGAAGGAGACAATAATACCAAATATTTCCACGCCATAGCCAATGTGCGGGGCAATAATAATTTTCTGGGTCAAATCGCAGTGGGCAGGTGTGTGGTCTCCGACCTAGAGCAGATCAAAGATCTAGTCGTCAACTTCTACAGAAAGTTATACTCGGATGAGGGACGGAACTGGGCAGAGCTGGATGCTATCCCTTTCCGCTCCATCTCAGCGGAAGACCAAGCTACTGCAAAGCTGCTGTTTCAGGAAGAGGAGGTTTGGCGGGCCATCAAAGGTAGCAGGAAAAACAAGTCTCCGGGCCCAAACGGCTTCACCATGGAATTTTATCGAAGCTTCTGAACCCTCCTCAAGGCTTACCTTATGGCTGTTCTCCATGAGTTCCATGATAACTGCTTCATTGGGCGAGCTCTAAATTCCACTTTTGTTTGCCTCATTCCGAAAAAAGAGGGAGCCAAGGACATCCGGGATTATCGCCCGATCAGCTTGGTCAATTGTTTGTACAAAATTATCTCCAAGGTCCTAGCAAACTGTCAAACCATTTGAAGCCTTTAATGGGAAGCCTGATATCGGCGAACCCGGGGGCTTTGTGCAGGGAAGACAGCTGGTGGACTACGTCGTTATGGCTCTTGAGTTCGTGCACTCCGCTCACTGCGATCATAACCCCGCCACCCTTTGGAAAATGGAGACATGGAAAAGGCTTACGACAGGGTGAGTTGGGGTTGTCTTGATTACATGTTGAGTAGATTTGGGTTTGGGGGCCAATAGAAAAGGTGGATGGGAACCTGCTGCTCTACGGCGTGGTTCTCTATCATCATCAACGGGTCTCCGACAGGGTATTTTCAAAGCTCCCGAGGCATCAGACAAGGGGATCCCCACTCCCCATTTTTGTTCAATATGATTGGGGAAGCGTTAGATGGTTTCATCAATCGGGCTTGGCAGCTTGATTATATTTCTAGAATTCAGGTGGGCCCTCACGACCGCTGCATCACCCATGTTCAGTACACAGACGACACCATTCTGTTTGGTAATGCTGATGTGGCTGAGTTCCGAGGGTATGCTGAGGTCCTCACTATATACGAAGTTGTTTTGGGGCAGCGGGTTAACCTGCACAAATCGACGATCTCCGGGATCGGGGCCAGAGACCAGCCGCTGAGGGACATTGCTACTACTGTAGGCAATGAAATAGAGGTCCTCCCAATCTCGTATTTGGGCCTTCCTCTAGGGCTTAGCCGACCGTCGACCAAGGCCTAGGAACCGGTGGTTCAAAGGTTTGACCAAAGGTTGTCTTCCTGGTCCAGGAAGCTCCCCAGCAGCGAGGGTCGCCTTCTCCTCGTCAAATCTATCCTCGCTAGTCTGCCGATCTTCTTCATGTTCATGTTCAACTGTCCGGTGGTCATTATCCACTGATTGGAGCAAATCCAAAGGAACTTCTTATGGGAGGGATCAGATCTAGACAGGAGTACCACTTGGTCAACTGGGATACCTGTCAGTTACCGACTAGCTGTAGTGGTTTGGGTATTTGTTCTCTGAGACGGGTTAACATTGCTCTGCTGGGAAAGTGGTTTTGGCGGGTTGGGCTGGAAAGTGAGAGAGAGATTATGGAGGTCGGTCTTGGCAGATAAGTACAGCCATCTAGCCGGTGACTGGGGCATTAATGTCGCTGGTTAACAGACATTTCTCAGTATGGTGGAAGGGAATATGTGGAACTTGGCCCTCTTTCTCCCAATGGGTGCATTTTAGCTGGGGAGACGACGCTTACATTTGGTTCTGGGTGAGCGGAGTCCAGGCTGCTCAGAGACTTGTTTCCGACTATTTTTAACATCGCAACGAATACTCTCGGAGTTGTGGGAGGCTTCTTCTGGGATTCCGAAGGGGGGATATGTTGGGATTTGGTCATTAGGAGGCTTCTTAGAGTGAACGAGGAATCTCCTTTCCTTCGTTTGTTGGCGATGTTGTACGGGGCTACCAGAAATCCTACCCGAGTCAAGGCCAGGATATGGGTGTCGAGTAAGAATGGGGCTTTTACCTCCAGGTCTTTCTACCGGATGTTGTAATATCGCCCCCTAATTCAGTGTGAATGGGCTGGCCTATGGAAGGCGCCCCCCCCCCCCCCCCCCCCAAAGTCAAGTTCTTTATGTGGATATTGCTTCAAGAGAAGATCCTCTCGATGGACCAGCTGATCCGAAGGGGGAAAGATATTCAGAATGTTTGTCCCATGTGCCTCCAGTCGGAAGAGTCCGTTCCTCACCTTTTTCTTCACTGTTGGGCAACTCATAAGATTTGGGGAGTTATCCTTAAGTCTTTTGACATGCACTGGGCTTGCCCTCTAACCATTTCTCAGTAGTATCTTTCTTGGTTTGGGACGGGGTTCGAGGGCCAACTGGGAGCTTTCTGGAGGGTTGGGTTCCATGCGATGGGGTTTGGAGCATTTGGCTCGAGAGAAACTCCTGGATTTTTCGCCAAAAACATCAACCTGTTTGAATGGTCCTAAAGTCGGCCCGGGACTTTATGTACTCTTGGGTGATGTTGGACAAGGAGGGGGTTAGGGGGGATGCCCTCCACTGGGACCCAGGGTAGGGCTAATGCCGAGCAATTTGACCGGCAGATCGTCTCACCCCTTTCTCCTGTTTTTGTTTTTGTTTTGCTTTTTTGTTTTTGTTTCTTTTTTTCACTTCCTTTTTGGTCGGATTGCCCCCCTTTTGTGCTCGGCCAACTTCTCACTGCTTTTTTTATATAGAAGGCGCCTTTACCGATCAAAAAAAAAGGGAAAAATCAGCAAAAAAATGAGATAATACCAAAAAAAAAATTAAAAAATTTTAAAACATTTTTTAAAAAATAAGGGAAAATACATTTAATATGAAAAAAACATGTTTAATATGAGAAATATGTGTATTATACAAAAATACGTGTTTTATTAAAAAATACAGGTATTATACGTGTTTAGGACGTTGTGGCAAAAAAATGTGTATTATACGCGTATTTTTCAAAAAAGACGTATTTTCTCACAATGTGCCGAACAAGCCTTCATTGCTATAGCAGCAAGTTTTATATTCAAAATATAGTACCATTTAAATATTTTCAAGGGTAAGATAGGTTAGGATATTGTTTATTGGCAGAAAAATGAAACTACAAAATTTCTAGAAAATTTTAATCTTTATTAAAGTCTTGTCAAATAAAGTTACCTGCTTACTGTCTATTTAATATTCTTCTCATTTTTTTTATATTTTTACGCAACCAATGTGCTGTATTTGAGTAGTACTGAACTCCTGATGACATACCATGCATATAAATTATAGAGTATGTGCACAAAAACAATGCTGTTAAAACTTAAAACCCGTGAGAGTCATCAATCAGCAGTATTGAGGAAGCAATGGATTAGGAGTTTTTTGTATACAGCAGGCGTTGGACCGTACGTCCTGGGGGGGTCTGCAATCCATAGGGGGGTCAGATAGGCATGGGCGCGATCCGTTCCGGATCGTGGATCGTGCGATTCTGACAACACCGATTGTAACTGTGTAAACAGTGGGTTCAATACTATTTGAGCAGAGCTTCAGATGTTGGTATTGATCCATGGTTTGAAATCTCATCTGAGATGAGACATCTCGGGCAAGACGTTTCGCATCTCGGGGGGTCAGTGAGACAATATTTAAGTGTGTTTCGCCCCAAGATGCAATATAAAAAATATTTATTTTGCATCTTAATTTATATAAGATGTTAGGCTGGTACACCATTGAAAATGTACTAATCATTATCTTTGTACACATGGCACTATTTTATTGTATTGTATCCTATCTATGTAATGATCTCGTGAACGGCAATCACGGTGTAATCAAATCTGTGCTCTCTAATATCCGCTATTATTATTACGTTTTTAACGGCTAATATTGAAGATCATTGATCCGACGGTATGCAGTTGATAAATAGGTGTAATTTTTAACTAAGATATGTTCCAATCATGGACAGCCACTTGGACTGTTTAGATTGATCACAGATATTTGCCACGTGGCATAACAGTGAAATTTTATCTAATGGCGTAAGATCAGACACCTATTTTAATGGTGTACGACCATTAAAAGAGCTATTTTCGTTTCACGCCGTATCGCCAACACGTCTTGTCAAGACAGGAGACTTCTGGATCTCAGGGCTGTCCAAGGCAACTTGGAAATCCGAGATTTCAAACCATGTATTGATCCCTTCAGCAGGCGTTAGCCTCAGCTTTAATATGTATCCGCAGGTATTTGTTTCAGCAGCTATAGAAATGTGTGTTTCAGCAGCGGTGCTATAATTGTTTGTTTCAGCTGTGTGGTATTTCAGCAGTGTACTGCTGATTTTTTTTGCTACGGCAGTTAGAGGTACAGTATTGTAGTGCAGCAGTAGTGTTGTCTTTTGGTGATTATTGTTGTGTGTACAGCTTTGTGGTTTCGTATACAGTGTTATCATATACTTTATCCTCTATATCATGTCACCCTTTACCCTCCAATCCTAGTACCCGGTACAGCCACGCCCATTAGTGTTGGTGTTGGCAGAGAAAATATCACTCTATTCAATACCAGAAAAGTCCTACAGGCCGGAGGTATATCGAGTAGGTGACCACCTGCTGAAACCCTTTCTTTTGATGTTGTGTTTGGAAGGCTAGGTAGTCTCGCAATTGATCTGGATTGTTGCGGTTTGTTGAGGGGGTGCTTGGGTGTGTACACATGAAATGAGCTAGGGGGTGCAAATGAGCTTAAAGAGTACTCCGGCGGGTTCTTGCCTGGTACTCCGGGCGGGTGACTGGATATGTGCTCGGTGCCGAAACGTCAATTTTTGACACCGGGCAATTTGTCACCGATACGGGTGTGACTCTCCGAGAGGATTAGGCTTGGTTGTTAAGGCGGGGGAAGATTGGGTCCCCAAGGCGGGTATGAGGAATCAACCAGTTCTAACAAAATCGCAGTTGTGTGATGTGCAGCAGGGGTGGTCCATTGCCGGTAGGGCGTACAGCAAGGTGATGGACATGGCTAATGACCGGAGTTGTGGCCAGTCCGGGCCGGATATTGTAAGGCCGGCTGGGCATGACCGGGTGGTTTTTGCCGGGGGAAACGGCACTGTGAAGCCGAGTTCTGGCCGATTAGTCTTTGAATCTGCAAAGTTCTGGTCTCTCGCGGTTAATCTACGTTCTTACTGGGTGATTTTATCTGTTACTAAGGATATTGTCATTATTACATGTACATCAATGGATTAATTACAGGTGGCAAGTTCCTATGAGACCTACGGTCTCCACTATCTCTGGGACTAAATTCCTCCTGCGGTTTGGCTCGGAGGAGGAGGCTAGTGCTATTTGCCGGGTCAAGCATTTGCACATTCAAAATTGTCCAGTGGTTTGCCGGCCATGGGAACAAACGGTGGGGGATCTTCAGATAGAGCGGGAGAGTCATGGACTGTGGATCTGCATTTTTGGATTACCGGTGCATGCGTGGACTCTGGAGGTCTTCAGGGAGATTGGCGATCGGTGCGGTGGTTTCGTTCGGGTTGATCGACGTACGGCCGACCTCTGGGATACCAGCCATGCCAGGATCTTCGTTCGGAGTGACTCGCTGGACTGCATTCCAAGGGTCTGTGAGGTCCTGATTGGCGACCAGGTGGTGCAGCTCTACATAGAGATCGCACAACTCGAGCGGGTCTTCCTGCAGCATCCACCAGTTGAAGGATCCAAGGGGGCCCGAGATATCGGCGTTGGTGGCCTCGATAGATCTATAGTAGAAGTTCAATCATTCCTCTATCCATCTGTCCGGTGCGGGTGGCCGGTGCGAGGCTTGGAGAGGGGCTCGGCCCCGTTCCCGCCGGTGTACAGGCTCGGGCCATCTGGGGGCTCGCCCTTGTCGTGGACGGACGGTGCGATCCTCAGATTCCCAGGGTTGACTCATGCTTTGCAGGCGGAAAATGAAGAGATTCCGGTGGGAGAAGTGGTTTCGATCGACGGGGACTCCTCTGCTGCCGTTGGGGGCGATCCGTTGGCTAGCACACCGTTGGCGTCTCCTACGGCTGAGATTTCTTCGTACGGTGAGGCCGAATCCGTACACCTGCAAGGACAAGGAGTTGGTGAGGGAAGGGAGAAGATGGGGACAACGGACGGGGATTGGCGGCTTACCTGGGATCCGATGGTGACCAAGGCTGCTTCTTTCCCTTTCTGTGATAAGGACTCTGGCGGGGGGAAACGGGTTAGGGTTTATACTCGAAGATGAAAGGGGTGGAGGGTGTCTCTGGGTGTGGGACGTATCGGGCAGGTGACACGTGGTTTGGTTGAAGGTTCTCGAAGCTCGCTGAGGTCAAAGGGTGATGAATATATACGATTAGCTGGGGGGGACCAGTTGGTTCTTGTCGACACGTGGAGGGATTTC
The DNA here is from genome assembly GCA_021018995.1 of Chloranthus sessilifolius. Taxonomy (NCBI): domain Eukaryota; kingdom Viridiplantae; phylum Streptophyta; class Magnoliopsida; order Chloranthales; family Chloranthaceae; genus Chloranthus; species Chloranthus sessilifolius. The sequence goes on from CM037595.1 coordinate 26,513,203, forward strand.
GGGAGGGGGGCTGGTCTTGGGGTACAGATGGCGACGGGCCTCATTTGGGCCCCTGCTTCGGAGGACCGGGGAACCTTTGCTATTCTGTCGGGTCAGGACCCCATGACTACACTGGTTTCTATTCGGTCAGGTCCGACCCAATAGCCCGGGATGCTTAATGAGGGGCCTTTTCGTCAACCGCGTTACAGCGTGCGAGGCACGTGAAAGGTTTAAGTGGTTTGGGTTTGCTGGGGCGTCTCCAATCTTACCCGACCAAGGTGCTTCTTCTCTAGCGACACAGACAAGTTGTAGAATTGACGGCCGGAGGGATTTGCCGACTGCGGGTTTGGGGACTGGATCTGATGTGGAGCCTCTCTCGACTGCCGGATGAGGGGTTTACCGGGGTATTTTGGGGAGGATTTGAGGAATCCAGTGGACGGGGAAGGCCAATACTTGGCTTTGGATGGTGCAGATGGGGTTGGGACTGGTCAGGGGTCTGAGTTGACGGACGATATCGACCGTTTGACTACCCTGGGTCGGAACCTTGGGATGTCGTTTAGAGGACCTGAGGAGGAGCTGCAGAAGGTGTTCCGGACTGGGAAAGCGAAAATGGCAAGGCGGAGGGCGGGAACTTGCGCTGTTGGAATGGGGAATGTCGGACGGGAGAGGGCCGGGGGGAGTGTAGCTGCACTCCGATTGCAGGCGGGCTCCAAATGGGTTGGTTATGAAGATGCTATCATGGAATGTGAGGGGAATTTGTGATAGGAATAAATAGGCTGGCGTGAAACATGTAATTGCGAGTTTTAAACCGACCATGTTTACCTTATAGGAGACCAAATGGGGCAGCAGCGATAGGAGGAAAGTCGTGTCGGTCCTTGGCGGTCGCAATTGGGATTGGATTGGTGTTGACTCGGTTGGCACATTGGGTGGAATTTTGGTCACTTGGTCGTCGGTACTTTTCGACAAGGTTGATGAGGAATAGGGCCTTTATTTGGCGGTTGTGGTGCTGCGTGATAAGGTGGCGGGTACTCAATGGATGTTTGCGGGGATTTATGGCCCAAGTGTGGACCGTGACAGGGAGGAGTTTTGGTATGAGCTAGCTGCATTGGCTGCTAGGTGGGACCTGCCCTTTTGCCTAGCTGGGGATTTTAATGCAATTCGATGAGGCTTCGAAAAACATGGCGGGCCGCCGGACTTGGGGGTTATGCGGGATTTCAACTCCCTCATTTCGGATTGGGGATTAATGGGCATCCCGTTAACTGGCGCGTGGTTCACCTGATCTAACCTCCAAGATAATCCTTCGTTTAGTAGGATTGATCGTTTCTTGTGCACGACGGAGTGGCTAGACCTGTTTCCCAGGGCGATCTCGAAGCTTTCGCTCGTGCCGTCTCGGACCACCGACCTTTAGCGCTGATTACTGAATCCAAAGGGAAAGGGCCTACTCCATTCCGGTTTGAGAACATGTGGCTGTTGAACAGATCTTTCCAGGAGAAGACGCAGGGATGATGGGGTGAACCGATCAGACCTGGGACTGCTGCGTTTCAGTTTCTGTCCAAACTATGGCGTTTAAAGGACCGCATTAAAACCTGGAACCAAGACGAGTATGGCCGGGTTAATGTCAATAAGGAGAGGCTGCTTGTGAAACTGAAGGAGTTGAACCGCGTTGAAGAGGACGGTCTTCTTACGATTGAGGAGAGGGAGGATAGGTATCGGTATAAGACGGAATTCAAATATACGTGCAAAGCCGAAGAACTCTTTTGGATGCAAAAAGCAAAGGTTCAATGGTTCAAGGAAGGGGACACTAACTCTAAATATTTTCACGTTGTTGTCAATGCAAAAAATAGCACGAAATATATTGGTAACATTGTCGTTGATGGGATGTTGTGCACGGGCGATGACCAGGTCCGTGAGAGTGTGGTGGAATTTTATAAGCGATTGTATACGGAGGAGGGGGGGATGAAACCCCAGCTGGATGGGCTGCCCTTTAAGTCCATATCGGAGGAGGTGAGTAGGGGCTTGAGGGAGGTTTTACTGAGGAGGTGTGGAGAGCGATAAAGAGTGGGGGTAGGAACAAGGCGCCGGGTCCGGTTGGGTTTACCATGGAGTTCTATCATGCGTGTTGGTCGACTATCAAGGCTGATTTGATGGACGTCATGTGTGAGTTTCATCAGTCCGGGTTTATTGGAAGGGCTTTAAACTCCACTTTCATTACCCTCATCCCCAAAGCGTGTGGGGTTGAGAATATTGCGGATTATCGCCCGATCAGTCTCACCAATTGCATGTACATGATCGTTTCGAAGGTGCTCGCTAATAGGCTCAAGCAAGTGATGAGCACTATTATTTCTGGGAATCAGGGGGCTTTTGTTCATGGCCGGTAGTTAACGAATCTTGTTGTGGTGGCCCACGAGACCATTCATTCGGCCCATATCCAGCGGATCCCAGCTGCGATTTGGAAGGTAGATATGGAAAAAGCATACGATCGGGTCAATTGGGAGAATATCGATCATATGCTACGTCGTTTGGGGTTCGGTGTGACTTAGAGGAAGTGGATGCGGGGCTGCTATTCCTCTCTGTGGTTCTCAGTGACGATAAATGGTACTCTTGCTGGGTATTTCAAGAGCTCCAGGGGTATCAGGCAGGGGGACCCTCTATCCCCGTTCCTTTTTATTCTGGTTGGGGAGGCACTTACAGGACTGTTGTCATGTGCCAGGGAGCTGCAGCTGATATCCGGTGTACAGGTGGGGCCTGAGGGAAGGTACATTTCGCATCTGCAATTTGTTGACGACACGATCTTATTTGGGAAGGCTGATGTTGCTGAGTTCAGCGCGCTTGCTGGGGTTCTATCAGTGTATGAGGCTGTGTCGAGACAGCGGATTAATTTTCACAAGTCTACTATCAGGGGGATTGGCGCTGAGGATTCTATGGTTCAGGAATTGGCACATACGGTCAACTGTGTTAGCGAGAAGCTACCTATCAAGTACCTCAGGTTGCCCCTAGGGCTGAGGAAGCCTACAGCCCGTGACTGGCTTCTGGTGGTGCAAAGGTTTGAGCAACGGTTTTCTTCCTGGAAAAGGAAGCAGTTAAGCAGTGGCGGCAGGTTGATTCTCCTCAAAGCAGTGTTATCGTCGATGCCTATTTTTTTCATGTTCATGTTTAGATGCCCTACGGAGGTTGTCAACCAGTTAGAACAAATCCAGCGATGGAGCTGCTCTTAAGGATGAATTCCCGGCGATCTTCGTCGTTGCTTCGAACCAGGGGGCATGATTGACAATTTCGTGACTCACACGTAGGGAGGGGCTATTTGGGAGGTTGGCACAAGAAGGGCGTTGAGGGATAGTGAGGTCGGGTGTTTCGCGACTCTGATGTTGCAACTATATGACCTGCAGCGAAATCCTCAGGGGCAGCATCAGCGAATTTGGGATCCTAGCAGGGACGGTAAATTCTCTGTCAAGTCCTTTTATGGGCTGCTGTCACGACGACCGCTCACTACTTTCGCTGGAAAATGGTTGTGGAGGGTGCCTATTCCATTGAAGATTCGATTTTTTGGATGGACGATTTGCAAGGATAGGATTCTCACCAGCGACGTGTTAATCCTACCGAATGCTTGCGTGATGTGTGCCAATGGTGAGGAATCCGCTCCCCATTTATTCCTGCACTGCAGTTTCGCAGCCGAGGTTTGGACGGCCATGTATAAGGCGTTTAAGGTTAGATGGGTCGTACCGGAGACACCCTATCAGCAGGTGTTGAGTTGGGCCGGTGCGAGGATTGACGGGGGAGAGTGGGGGATACTGGACTGTGTCCTTGTTTGTTGTTTTCTAGAGTTTATGGTGCGAAAGGAATGCCAGAATTTTCAAGAATATGAGCAAATCGGTGGGGATGGTCGTCAAGGCGGTCACAGATTTGATGAGATTTTGGGTATCAAGAGGGGGGGTGGCGAGAGGTGCACTGATTTCTCGTGGGATCCGCGTTGAGTGCGACCCACGTTGGCTGTGGTTCGTTGTGGTGTGTGTCGTTGTTGTTGTTTTTCATTTCCTTTATCCGGTTTGTTGTCAGTATACTGGGATTGTATTGTCGCTCAGTGTCTTGTTGTTTTTAATATAATCTCTATTACCGATCAAAAAAAAAATGTGATCGCGACATCGGTCGAGATTACGAGAACTCAAGCGGCAAGCTCTTTCATCATTGGCCCATATACTCTCGGTAGTTGAAGTATCAGCAGATAATTTGTAGTGATTGTTGCTTGAATTAATCTTTTGTTTAATTTCGGCATGCAATGTGGACTGAGACTCGAAAGTTGACTCACAATAAGACTCGAAATGTATAGCGGTATGCAACTCAAGATTATGATGTGCATGCGTGTCTATGGACTCGATACTCTCATATGCATGTGACGCTAACGACTCACATGTAACCGACTCATGTGTGATTAAATCAAGTGACACTAATGGCTCAGGTGCACTCGGCTCTAGTAACTCGTGCGTACTCGGTTCGACCAAAACCAAAGACTCTGGGGTACTCGATTCAATTGACACTAATGGTTCTTGCATACCCAGTTCGATGGACTCATGTGTATTCAACCCAACATCACTATCCACAAGGGAGATAGAAGTCTCTTTAACACAAACAAGACTTTCGTCAGCTTCTTCCATCTCCTCTTCACTCATCACGATACGAGGGTCGTACACTTCTTATACTTCCCTATTCTCAGGCTCCTTAGGACTCACTCTTTTCGTCAATAAATTCTGAGTGAGAAATTTTGTGGGGCATTGGTATGCAAAGTGTCTGAACCCTTGACACTTAAGACAATCATGGCACTTATTTGTCTTGGTTCTCAAACTCTGTAAAAGGTGACGGTGTGTGAAAGGAATATATTGTTCGATAAGTTCCACCTTCAAGTCCTCCCATGTGGAGATGAATTTATTCCGAAGAGACTCAGTACGACGTTCTAAGCGAGTCCAAAAAAATTTGGCATTTCCCTCCAACTTTGTTTTCGCTAGCCTAATTTTGTACTCATTCGGTACGTCATACCAATCAAAATACTCTTCTACACTAGACAACCACTCCACAAAGGGTTTTGGGTTCGTCGTACCCTCAAAATCTGGGACCTCATTCCGAATAGATTTAGAAACTTCTCAGCAGGGTCGTACTCAGGTTCATGATGATGAGGATATTCTCGAACTCTAATCTCATCACAACTTTTGAAACTTTGCCAAGAATTTGAAGTGTAGTGGTTCCCTCGTTCGGCTAACACCCTTTCATGACGGGTAAGGAATTCATGGTGACATGTAAGTGACTCATGCATAGTGTTTGACACAAACACAACTTAGACACAATTCTATGGACCACACAACAATTGAAGAATTTTAACAAACACTAGACGTGCACACTCGATGAACATAAAATGCACCGAAATTAAAATGCAATAAATTAAACTGACAAGCAAAAATGCCCTAACCTAGAAAACCTAGGTTCTTATACCAAAACTGACACGGGACAACGACCCTAAAATGCGTGAACATGATTTTTATGCTATTTTGCCGAAATTAAATAGAGTAAAACAACCTTAATCTCAATATTAACTCGATACCTTCGGGTCTGTAGAATTTCGGTAGATAAATTACGCAAGATCCGAATAGGGTGTCCAATCCGATGAGTAAGTACTTTCAGAATTGAGGCAAGATCGGCCTAGAGATAGAACTCTAGCTTTTTCCAGCCTTGGGCGTTTGTCTTCGATCCGACGTAGATTCGCAAGCTCTAACTAGGGCTTTGGAAATAGGTGTATGGTTTTGTAATGGGCTTATAGTTTGATATATGGCTTAGAAAAGGGTTTTGGGCTCTGTTTGATTTGGGATTCGGAAAGGGATTTATGGGTTTGAGGATCAAGAAATCAATAGGTTAAGATGTAGAAAAAACAAGCAGGGATCAATAAGGCAAAAGATTCAAAGACAGTGATAGATAATAGAAAAAATAACAAAGATTGCTTTTGGGAATCACTCCCTTGGCCTCACATCAAACCCATCTCAGGCAGAAAATACTCAAGCATAAAAGCATTCAAATATTCAATCAACTAATTAAAAAGTTTTTACAAGCCTCAATATATAGGCCACCAATAATTAAATTCGAAATAAACAGTCCTAATACTAATAAAACACTAAAAAGAAAAGTTTTCACAACAAAAAACTCAAAATTAGAAATCCCATCACGACGTCCACGGATGTCCATAGTGCCCCACGGACATCCGTGACATACGGACAGTGGGGGTGTAAAATCACGGACGCTCGTCACTATTTCACGGACGTCCGGTACTGTTCATCACGAACATCCGTCACTATTCACGGACATTCGTCACTATTCACTGTGAACAGTAACTTTTTTTTTTCCTAAAGTTGAAATTCTGTTGCGGTTCAACTTCAATGCTCTCAATCTTGACGTTCCCCGTCACTTGGGCCCTCTTAAATATATCCTGAGAAGTGAAGTGGCCAAATCTATAAAGGGAATTGCATTATCTCATAGAAAATAAAACCCTTGATGTGTTAAAGGAAACTGGTATGTTGGGATGTAAGCCAATTGTTAATCCGATAAAGAAAAATCACAGGCTTAGTGGAGAAGATGGAGAACTCCTCAAGGATGCGCATATGTATTAGCCACTCGTGGAAAAGTGCATCGACCTGCCCATAACTCATTCTGACATCGCGAATGCGGTGAGTGTCATAAGTCAGCACATGCATTCTCCGAGGACCACACATTTGAGTGTTGTGTACAAGATCCTGAGGTATTTGAAAGGGAGTCCAAGTAGGGGTCTCCTCTAAGAAAATCATGGGCATCTACACATTGAGGTGTTTACTGATGCAGACTAGGCCGGTTCCTTGAGTGATAGGAAGTCCACTACTGGATATTATACTTCTCTAGGTGGGAGCCTAGTGACTTGGAAGAGTAAAAAGCAGCATGCCATCTCCAACTCAAGCGCAAAAGGAGAATATAGAGCTATGACCCATGGTGCTTGTGAAGGGATGTGGCTCAGGTTTATCTTGGCTGATCTAACAGTGGATGTTAAACTACTACCTATGATCTTGTCTAGGGACAATAAAACAGCACTTCACATAGCCGAAAATCTCATGTATCATAAAAAACCGAAGCATATAGAAGTTGGCTGTCATTTCATCCACGAGAAAGATGTCACAAGAGTTTTGCACTCCTCAAAGGAGATCTGGAGATCATTTGGCATACATACTAACAAAGGTTGTTGGGGCGAAAACAGTTTCTATGACATCACCTCCAAGTTGGGCATGATAGATATTATGCACCAACTTGAGGGGGAGTGTTGGTGTGTCAATAGATTTTATCTTTAAGTTCGTGTGAGTGTGTGTGTATGGTAATGTGTTACTCTCTTAGGTATGGGTGTGTTTATATTAGTGTGAGTGTCAATAGTATTTTGTAAGTGATATAAATATCAATGTTAGATGTGTATGCGAAAAGTATCTTGTAACCCTAATTTCCTCCATCTATCTTCCTCTTCTTCTCCTCTAACCCTAACCCTAACCCTCGTTTACATTGCACTCTATCTGATTGCAGTTGCCATCATCTGGTGTGCACTGCAGGAAATTAATAAGAGGCTCTCAACAGCAAATAGATGGCCTGATTTTCACTATTATGGACTCTGCACTACAGTGGGAAACGCTTGTGGCATCTAATTCACCTAAAGGGGGACTGGTTTGAGTATTAGCTGGATTGATCTGGAGTTGCACTAATGTTTGCCCCTGACCATCAGTGCTTCTCAGCTATGTCATGCTGGGAGGATCTGATATGTACATCACTGTTATCTTTAGAAACAGGATTTGTATTTTAGCTTTTTTTTAATTAATATATTTCTTCTTGATTACTGATCACCAAAAAAGTAATATATCTCTTCAATCTCCTTCATTTTTAATTAATATACAAATGGAGGAGATTGAAGTTCCTTAAGCAGATTCTGCAATCATATAGTAGGTTAGAACCTAGACGGTTATTTAATACTGAAGTAAAGATACTGAAGCTCGTAAGAGAACTGGATCATAATTGGCTAAACACAGGTTACACTAATAATAGAAGAACATCTGCCATTAAGAAATTATCTTTTTAAACCCAAAAATTCACTTTCATCCTCATAGACCGTTTTTTATCAATATACTTCAGTTTTTCTCTATATAAAATGTATAATAAGACACTCCATATTAAATATTGCCCCAGATAGCTTGTATCTGTTTCTAATACAAACATGTTGACATTGACACATGTCTGTGTTTAAGTTTTACTTATGAGTAGCTCTATTCGCGGCTACGAAATTACTGGGGACACTAACGCTGAGAAATCATTAACTGCTTTGAATCAGACGATGCAGATCGGTATTCATCCCTATCTTCCTCACAATGGATTTTTAGACCACGGCATTCCATCAAAAGGTCATTTTTTGTTTAGAGGTGGTACAGATCCCAAAAAGTGACCCTAAAATCACGTTTGAGGCTAATGTGTACACGGGTTTTTGCGTTGCTTTTTTGGGATCTGTGCCATGTGGAATAAAAAATTATTGACTGCTTTGAATCAGAAGATGGAGACCGATTTTCTTCCCAATCGTCCTCATAACAGATTTTTAGACCATGGCATTCCATCATAAGGTCAGTTTTTGTTTAGACGTGGCACAGATTCCAAGAAGTGACCCTAAAATCACGTTTGAGGGTGATGTGTGCCACGGGTTTTTTGAGCCGCTTTTTTACGTTTTGAGCTACGTGGAATAAAAAACTGACCCGGGTTAGACGGATTCATCCCCAATGAATGTTGGTTGTGATAAAGGTTCAAAAGATCCGGATCAATCTGCTAAAATTCCTCCTGTGTAATCCAAGTATTCTCTGTGTCGAACTTGTTCTTCGACTTGACCAAATACTTCTGAAGTCCCCCGTAGTTGGTGAACATAATCTAATCTTTCAGCACATCTTCGATGATCTCACGGATTTGCCGAGTAGGTGGGGGTAACGGTGTGGAAAGGGGGATAATTGGCAGGGATGGACAAAGCACCATGGAATGGAACAAGGTCCTCTACATTGAAAGTCATGTTAATCCTCAATTTCGGCGAAAGATCTAAGATGTAAGCATTAGAACCGACACGCTTCAAGATCTGATAGGGTCCAACAACACGAGCTTATAACTTCTTTCCAACTCCTTGCGGAAATCGCTCGGCTCTATTCCGAACCATCACAAAATCACCCTCTTGGAATTCTTTGAACCGTCTGTGAGAATCTGCAGAGAACTTGTATTTTTCATTCGTTAAATTAATTCTTTTCTTAATCTCAATATGTAACTCATGAATGTAATATGCAAAAATGGATGCAGACTCTCATGACCTTTGATGAATGGGCATTGGAATGAGATCTATAGGTGTCCTAGGTTTATACCCATGCACAATTTGGAACAGACTCATGTCTGTGATCCTATTAACAAAATTGTTATATGCAAACTCAGTAACAGGTAAGATGGTGTAATATCCCGAAAAATCACTTTAAGCAGTGACCTCGAGATCCGTGCCCAACTAGTCATAGGTTGACTATGTAGGAGTTCACTAGCTGACGTAAGATAGGATGAACGGATGAGATGTAAGAATTTAAGTGAGTGCGTGGAGAGTGAGGTGAATCTGGAGTCACATACACCTATTATGGTGTATGTGCTCAACGCACAAGCTAGAGGGGAGATAAAAGGGTCTAATAACCCTAAAATCAATGTTGAGTTGTTGGAGAGAGTTAAGAAGAGAGAGAGAGAGAAAAGTAAAGGAGGGTAGTGATCAAGGAGTTATTGCAACTGATTGGAAGGGGGGGATTGAGCATTTAACGTCGGATTCGACGCAAGGGATCCGCTAGAAGCAAAGCTGGAACCATAGCCTTTCCAACCACTTGATTTAATCAATTTGAGATTGATTGAAGGTAAAATTCTTGTAGATTAAATGCATAGATTAAGTGTTTTGATTGTAGTTAGAAATAGCTAAAATCATAGGATAATGGCTTAGAAAAGAAAGAAAAATTAGTTAAAAGAAGATAAAAGTGAATCTGACCAATTCGATTAATCGAAATTGAGGTTCGATTAATCGATTTTCGCCAAGAAGTTGAAAAGTCAATATGGCCCGAATTCGATTAATCGAACTGAGTTTCGATTAATCGACTTGAGATTTCGATTAATCGAGTTTGGTGTCGATCAATCGACTGAGAACCTCCAGTGAACTCCAGTGACAGGAGGAAAGTGACCTGGGGAAATCGACTAGTCGAAATGGGTTTTCGATTAATCGATTTCGAATTTCGATTCATCGATTTGAATATCGATTAATCGATTTTGGGGATTCGACTACTCGAATTGAGAATCGAATTGATAGAGCAAGAATTTTCGATTAATCGATGTGGAATTCGATTAATCGAATGGGGACATCGATTAATCGATTAATCGATTTTGGGAATCGATTAATCGAATCAGATTCGATTAATCGACTTCAAAGTTCGATTAATCGACTGTGCCAGTTTTTGTTGACTTTTGAGTTTGACTTTAAGATTCTTGGAGGGCCTTGGACCTTCTTTGCTACATCTTTAGTGATGTATTGCATGTGTTATGTTGTACCATAGGTGGTACGTGTGATCAAGGACACAATGAGCCACGTGGGACCTTGATGCATGATTTAGCGGAGACTTGAGGTAGGGAACACCTTGAACATGTACTTTAATTTGCAAGAGCATGTATGTAGTGATATAGAATCAAATTGAGATCTGTTTTATTGCTAAAGTGTTTGTGAAAAGTGTGTGTGAGTGACATCAATAAGAGCACCTAATAATGAGCCATCCCCAGGGGATGAGGAAGTAAAGTCATAAGGGCATCAGTTGTGATGCAAGTAAATAGACACATCCCAGGGATGTATCTAAGATTGAATAATGTCTGATAAGGCCTAACTGATATAAGATACCACACTTACACGGTGAATAACTATATGTAAAGCACCCGATATTTTTGTTATTTGAAGTTTGATAGGATACCCACGATCGGCGTGGCAAGATATCCGTGACCGATACGCGGAAACCGTGAAGCTGCGGAGGCTTATCCAGTACGATGAAGCACACCCTGGGGTGTTGATTTGAGATAAGTTGAAACCCGCCACCGATCCCGTGGAAAAGGGCTTGGTACTTTTGGTATTCGTGGAATACGTTTGAAGTTTCTATATAGATGGCGATGATGGGTATCTCATCGGGCTCGATGCTATATTGCTGGGGATTACTTAAGTTAAAAGGTTTTGTCATTCATGATTAATTAAAGACATGTAAACTACAAAATGTGATTCCTTTTCAAGCTGTTTTCTCGATGCGCATAGACACATCATGCGTAAGCATATCATGGAATATATGTGAGTTTTAATTTATATGTTCACTGTGTTTTGTTCCCTATTGAGCTATGATGTAGCTCACTCTTTTAGACTATACGTCGCAGGTCCACTATTAGCATTCAGGCTTGAGGGGCGTTGACCACAGTGAGTCGGACCTTGTGCCTGGTGACGAGTTGGAGCCACCTCCTGAGGACTTCTTCTAGAGGACTCCGTTGTGCAGCTTTGAAAGTTTTGTGAGCTTATTGTTACGGCTTGGTATGTCAAGCCTAGTTTTGTAAACAATGTGATTAAATGTTAGGATTATTCTTTTGGGCGAACCATCCTTGATGATCAGCTATCATCGATGGTTCGGATCGGTTCTCCATTCATGCAGAGGCATGAAGGTAGAACCGTCTTTTTAGCAATATTTAAATAGTGAATCATTTCCGCAATTATGGTTATCATTTTCAGTTCATTTCTATTGCTTGATAAACCAGTGTTCCGTGTTTAGCCAAGGGGCATGGTCAAGATGATCGTGCCGATGGCACGGGTTTCGGGGTGCCGAAATCCGGGCTGTCACAGATGGAATCCCAACTCCTAATGTGCTCGTCCACTAGACACCGTAACAGATTTCCTAAACTCCTATTGACAACTTGGGTTTGCCCATCAGTTTAGGGATGATAAGCAGATGAAAATTGTAGTCGGGTCCCCATTTTGTGTCATAATGTCTTCCAAAAATAACTAACAAATTTAACGTCACGGTCAGACACTATTGTCTTAGGCAAACCGTGTAGACGAACAACCTCGTTAAAGAACAGGATAGCAATGTGACTAGCATCGGAAGTCTTTGCACACGCAATGAAGTGGGCCATCTTAGAGAAACGGTCCACAACAACGAACACCGGGTCGTGTTTTCGGAGGGTTTTATGAAGGCCTAACACGAAGTCCATTGATAGGTCTTGCCACGAGGTGTGTGGCACCGATAAAGGTGTATACAATCTCGTGTTCTGCCTCTTTTGCTTTGCCAACTGGCAAACACGACACTGGCTGATAATTTTGGTAACATATCTGGTGAGATTGGGCCAATAGAATCGGTCTTCAACCAATGCGACAGTTATATTACGACCAAAATGGCTAGCAACCCCTCCAGCGTGTAATTCCCAAACGAGAAAGTCTCGCAAAGAAGTGCAGGGAATACATAATCGGTGTTTCAAGAACAAATACCCATCCCGTAAGGTATATTTACTCCCTCTGACAGGTTGTCCACTCACAAGTAAGACATACTCTTCGCCAAAATTCGGACATGTGGTGCAATCCTCCACGAGGCATTCGAATTCGGTTACCTCAACACTTAATAAGTGCAGCGTCGCCCTAAGCGCGTCAGCCACTCGATTCTCCACACCGGCCCTATATTTCAGCACGAAGGTAAACCCTTGAAGTTGTTCAACCCATTTCGCATGTCGTGGGTTTAACTTCTTTTGAGAATTCAAAAATCGCAGGGCTTCGTGGTCCGAGAACAAGACGAATTCATGTGGTAGTAGATAGTGTTTTCAATATTTAAGGGATTGAACTACCGCGTAGAACTATTTGTCACAGGTCGAGTAGTTCTGTCTGGCCTCATTTAGCTTTTCACTGAAATAAGCTATCGGATGGCCCTCTTGGCTCAATACTCCGATACCTACGTCTGACGCATCACGCGCAACTTCGAAGACCTTAGAGAAGTCAGGAAGGCGTATGACAGAAGCTTCCGTCATTCGAGACTTAATCTCCTTGAAAGCCTTAACCGCAGCAGGTGTCCATTTAAACTCCCCCTTTCTGATGCAATCGGTGATAGGGGAAGTTACCGTACTGAAGTTACGGATGAACCACCTGTAGAACGTGGCTAACCCATGGAAGCTACGGACTTCATGAATGTTCCGAGGTTAGGGCCATTCAACTATAGCTTTGACCTTTTCAGGGTCTGTAGTCATTCCATCAGAGGTCACGACAAACCCTAAGAAGACAACGCGATGTGACATGAACGTGCACTTCTTCAAGTTCGTGTACAACTTCTCTCCTCGGAGAGTCACACAAACTTGCCTTAAATGGTCCAAGTGTTGTTCCTTGTTGTGGCTGTGGATGAGGATGTCGTCAAAATAAACCACAGGGAACTTGTCGATGAAAGGTCGTAACACTTGCATCATGATACGCATAAATGTACTCGGGGCATTCGAAAGTCCAAAAGGCATGACAAACCATACGTACAAACCATCTTTGGTTTTGAAGGCAGTTTTTCATTCGTCCCTGGGACGAACTCGGATTTGATTGTACCCACTCTTCAAATCGATCTTCGAAAAAATTGTGGCACCTACCATCATATCTAACAAATCGTCCAATTTTGGTATCGGGAACCGATACTTGACCATGATCTTGTTAATCGCGTGACTATCCACGCACATCCTCCAAATTCCATCTTTCATGGGTGTGAGCAGTGCTGGCATGGCACAGGGACTCAAGCTTTCCTTTATGAACCCCTTTTGGAGAAGCTCATTAACTTGCCTTTTTAACTCCGAGTGCTCGGATGGATTCATACGATGGTGGGGCAAGTTGGGTAAGGTAGCTCCAGGGACCAAATCGACGACGTGTTGGATGTCCCGTAGAGGTGGTAATTCATTTGGAAGGTCTTCGGGAAAGACATCCGCAAACTCATTCATGATTGGTTTGACCTCTTTTGGAACCTCAACGCCTGATTCTTTGGACTTTTCAACTGTGACAAGGACATAGACGATGTCCTCTGTCTTAGCGCCTCATTCAAACTCAAGAGGGCTAAGACGTGAACGGCCTTAGATGTCTTCTCTCTCTCTCTCTCTAATAGGCCTTTATCACTTGACTTTGTCGACTTCACTGTGGGTGCCTTAAGAGGTAGCGGGGATTGAGTTGTATTTTCTGACCTTTGTGAGTGAAGGAACACACGTTCGATCGACCAAACAATGTAACATCCATGTCATACAACCAAGGCCTCCCGAGAATGAAATGCCCCACATCCATGGGCACAACATCGCACCACAAGGTGCCTTTATACGATCTGAATTGTATAGGAACCTGACACCTTTGTGAAACAAGGATGGATGATGAATTAACCCAAACAATCTTATAGGGTCATGGGTGAGCTACGGGCGTGAGCCCCAAACGAGAAACTATACTTTAGAAACCACATTGGTACAGCTTCCACTGTCAACAAGGACTCGACAGGCTATCATCCCACATGTCGCTATGGTATAAAAAATATTATCCCGTCGCCAATCATCACTCTCCTTCGATTGGGCTGGAGCACATCTAACCACAAGAGCCCGCAAGGTATTATCCTCCCCAACGGGATAGGAGACATCCCTAAGACACCATTGTTCGTTCCCCTACACAATCTTCTTCATCACTAGGGAACTACTCAGGCTCGTAAACTTCAACAGCTATGAACAGATTTCGGGGTGGGCATTGTGCTGTAAAATGTCTGATGTCGTGACACTTATAACATTTATTTTGACCACCACTCTTGGGGCCTTCAAGTATTGGACTCTTACCCTTATTGACTCGAGTTACCGATGTAGTAGACCTAGCAGACGGGGCACTAATGTTGGGCTTTGACTCAAGTGCATTGGACCGATAACTAGACGTATAACTAGATGGAGTATTAGTTTTGAGGTATCGCTCTAGCTCTTCGACTCTAGAGAAGCATTCGTCTAGATTATCAACGGGATATGGAATAAGTTCCCTTTGCAATTTTGGGCGAAGGCCCATTCGAAATCGGGATAGGGTAACCTTTTCCGGTTCAGTCACATCGGCCTGGGTCTTTAGTTCTTCGAATTTATCGATGTATTCAGTGACCGATGAATTTTCTTGACGCAATGAATGCCACTGATCAAGAGTGTGTTCCTCGTAGGATAGAGGAACATATTTATCGTTCAACTACTCCTTCATCTCTTCCCAAGTAGAAATGGGAGTAAGACCGTTAGACTGTCTTCGGCGCTCTAGACCCATCCAATAAAGTCAAGCTTGGCTTGTAAGTTTGACCTTTGCAAAGCGGACCTTTCGCTCTTCAGACATGGCATACCACTTGAAGCAGTTTTCCGTGCCGGTGACCCACACGAGAAAGACTTTAGGTTGTCTTTTCCCGTCAAAAGTAGGGGAATCTATTTTTATTGATTTCATGATTTTATCGTCCTGTTCGGTGTGGATTTCGCGACGATAAGGAACTTCCCTCCTACGTTCATGGGTGTGGGCTCTATTGGCGTTTTCGGCGATGAGCTCATTGATTTCTTCCACGTGGGTTTCTAAAGTTTCATGTCGGGTTTATAGATCTTGCAACTGTTGTTGCACCTAATTGTGGTGTTCATCCATCCGGGTGGTCAAATTAGACGTAAGGTCTCTAATCAGGGCTTCTACCTTGTTGGGATCCATGAAGATGCAAGACAAAATTAAACAGAGGCTAGACAAAATTTTAGACAAAAAAATTTCAGTCAAAAAGCTAGAAGAAAATTCAGACAAAAGCTAAACAAAAATCAGACGAAAAAAACCAAATAAAAAAATCAGACAAAAGTCAGACGAAAAAAATCAAACGAAAAAAAAAATCAGACAAAATCCAGACACGAGTTAGACAGACCCTAGACAAATCTGAATTAATAACAAAATAAACCCTAAAACCTATATGAACACTAAAACCCTAAAACTAAACCTAAACCTATCTCTGATACCAATTTGATGTGGGAACTTACTAAATGCAATGTTAGGACTGAGATTTATATTAAAATCAATTTAATCAATTAAAAAATAACAATTTCTCATAACAAATTACCACAGAAAACTCTAGAAATTCAGTTAGGTGATTTAATTCCGGCCCAAAATAGCGTTACTTTAGTGTGTGTTCCCTATCGTGGATCTAAAAGACTAGGGTTCTTATGAACGGCTAGATCTCCGATAGTTTTAAAGCGTCGAACGAACTCGTAAACGGGTTCTCTCGATACCGAACAAAATTAAAAGGCTAATAATGATTTATGATGAACAAATAGGTTGATTTTGGGTTTTATGAAATAAATAAAATAACTAGGGTTACGCTATTTATGTAAACCGTAGATCTAAAGAAGATAGAGATGGAAGAAGAGTTAGCCTCGCACCTAACCGCAAGCGGGAATCGAAGAACCACTCTACGTTTTGAGAGAATCACACCCTCACGAAAGTTTAGAATTCTCAATTTTGCATAAGCAATTTTCATTAACCAAAAAGTTCTAATAAAAGTGTTTACAAGCCTTTAAATAGGCTAACCAATGCATAAAATTAGAAATCCTAGTATAACTCTAATTCCTAATTCAAATAAAAGAAATATCCTAATTCTTCTAAAACAATCAAGTCCTAAAACAATAAGGAAACTAATCATATATCTAATAAAAGAAACAACTCTTATTTTCAAAAATAAAATAATAAAAGAGACTAATCCTAATTCAATTAGGATTCTTGAAATTCGTCATTTTTTGTGCAGCTTTCGAAAACTAGCCATAACTTCTTCAATACTTGTCGGAATTGCACGTTTTTTGGGCTGGTGGAAAGCTACTTCAATAAGCTTTCAAATATGACCAATTTCGCATCAATCCGACTTCGTTTGACACTTCAAAATAGGCCAAACATAAAAGTGATGGGATTAAAAGTTACTCTTCTTTCGATAAGTTACTTTTCTTTTTTCTGATCGCTTTGATGTTCTTCTTTCGCCTCCGATATGTTATGGGCAGTTGCTTTAATCGGATGTCCCCATCAACTAACACATGAGTTGATAGTGCCAACAGAGTCGGTAGGGTTGTGTCATCATTCTCAATTGCATGAGATCAATAATCAGAACACATTGAATAGTGAGAATACGTTGGATGCCGCTAACATAATGAATTTATTTAATGAATTTAATAATGGCATTTGTGTGTTAATTCATGATAGTCCTGATCATGTGGAAGTTCTCCCGAACTTGAAAAGAGGTAGTGATGAAAGTTCAGAATTCCCTCTAGGCAAGGGCATTAATCTGATAGTTGCGATGGAAGATCTTACACCTATTCCAAGTTTTGCAACTATGTCATTTGATCAATTCCTTGTTACCCGAACAAACGAGCTAAGCCCATTTGACTAATTCATAACCCGTACCCTATCAGTGTCATATGAGAAAAGGTTGAATGAGGAGGTTCTAGAACGTCCACACTTCACTACCAATGCGGCTAAAATTCAGACATATCTCACAACATGGAAGGACAACCCGAGAGCTGAGCACCCAAGGCGTATCATACGTGGGTTCTACAACTTATCGGAGATAAGTTTCTCCCACCCGGGGAGAATTGGTGGGCAAACCAAGGTTGTTAATATGAGCCTAGGCAATTTGTTACGATGTCTAATAGGTGAACACATTAGGAGTTGGGATTCCATCTTACCTGTTGTTGAGTTTGCATATAGCAATTTTGTTAATAGGACCATAGGCATGAGTCCGTTCCAAATTGTGCATGGGTATAAACCTAAGACACCTGTAGATCTCATTCCAATGTCTATTCATCAAAGGTCATCAGAGTCTGTATCCACATTCGCTCATTGCATTCATGAGTTGCATGCTGAATTAAGAAAAGAATGAGAAATACAAGTTCTCTACAGATTCTCACAGACGGTTCCAAGAATTCTAATAGGGTGATTTTGTGATGATTCGTAATAGACCCGAGCGATTCCCGCAAGGAGTTGCAAAAAAGTTACAAGCTCGCAGTGTTAGACCCTATAAGATCTTGAAGCGTGCAGGTTCTAATGCTTACATCTTAGATCTTCCGCCGGATTTGGGGAATAGCACGACTTTCAACATGGAAGACCTTGTTCCATTCCATGGCCCTTCAACATCCCTGCCAACCCCTTTGAGCCTTTTACATCTGATGAACCAATAATTCTCCTACCCACATTGCTACCCCCAGCTACTTGGCAAACTCGTGAGATTATCGAAGATGTATTGGACGATCAGATTGTGTCCACCAATAAAGGGGGACTTCAGAAGCATTTGGCCAAGTGGAAGAACAAGAGCGATTTAGAGAATACCTGGATGTAATGACCCGGATCTTAAAAGGGTCATCATATGGTGAGAAATGGGGTGGAACACCGAATCCCATATGAGTGCTCTACACTCAAACCCAACTCACTCATATTTAAGAAACTTCACAATTATACTTAGACCCGTCTACCAGCTAGCAAATCTAGTGTATTTTTTTTAGGAAACAAAAACTTACCGATTAATGCCCACGATCCTCTAATTTCAGAAGGAAATTTGGAGTCTTTGGACTCTTTCCTTCTCGGCGATCATTGCCCAATGTAAACCTTCACCTCGTATCTATAAATTCCAAAATCCCTAGCCTTCTTCCTTCTTTATCCATCTCTTCCTCTCGTTTCCTTCTCTCGGCAAGAACGCAGCCAATGCCACAATCGTTGTCATATTCCTCTCGCATTTAATCAACCACCCGCCGACCCACCTCCAACATCTCACCGTCGAATCAAAGCATAGGCTACCGCGGCATCGCCTACATCGCTGAAACGACGCGTAGGCCGCCACCTCGCCGAATCGATCGAAATCATTCCGAAAACCCACGTGCACGCTCCAACAGGTGGGTGCCCCTCGATCAATCTTAAAATGCTCGGTTTATATATTTTATATATATATATATATATATATATATATAAACAAAAAAAAAAACTCCATTAATGGAGCTCCGATGTTGTTGAAGAAGAAAAAAGGATTTAATAAGCACCTATTTATTATTTTTTTTTAAATGAGTACTCTAAATCGAATAACGTAGTAAATATATATATATATATATATATATATATATATATATATATATATATATATATATATATGTATATACATACATAGCCGTGTATTATAAATATACCAAATCAAATCCTCTTCCTCTTCTTCCTTGCCCACAACTCTACACGTCCATGTAACTGTGACGCCCAAAAAAAAAAAAGTATATAAAAAGGGAAGGAAATCATATATATAAGTTTATGATTGTTATATAATCTGTTTTACTTTGTATATATATATATATATATATATATATATATATATATATTTTTTTTTTTTTTTTTTTTTTTTTTTTTCATTAAATAATATTCTACATATGAGGTCCTTCTTCCCCAGTTCACAGTCACTGTGAAGACCATATAATTAGATCGAGCATATGGTCCTTCCTTGTTTTATACCTCTGTAGCAGAAAACGCCGAGAGATTGGTTGTAGAGGGAGGAAGAGAAGTGGGCAAGAGCATACTTGATCCTCTCGAAAAATGTGCTTATTTGAGGACCCTCTCAGCTCTAGCTTCAACTGTCTCTCACCATGTGAGTTTTGATAGTTTTCCCTACTTGATGCCCATCATAAAGATTCAAAACAGCAATCTACATTAACTAGTGTTCTTGGCATAATTAAGACCGGACTCGTCAACCTCCAATCACGATCTAAATTTAATCTCGACTGGTTGTAAATCCTGTGATCTGGACCAGAACCGTACCCAACCTCACACAGAGAAAGTTAGAGAGAAATCCCAATATAAATTTTAGAGTGAGAAACCCAAGGTTTTAAGAGGGAGACTCATAGTTCTATAGAGAAAAATCCATGACTTTTAACAGTTAGACCCATGGTTTTATAGAGAGAAGTTCAAAGTTTTAGTAGAGAGGCCCATGGTTCTAGAGAGATAAACCCAAGGTTAGTGAGAAGACCCATGGTTTGTAGTAAAAAAAAAAAAGAAAAAAAAAAAACCCACGGCTGTAGCAGAGAGACTCATGGTTCTAGGGAGAGAGGATGAGAAGTTAAGAGTAAGAAACTCACCAGAACCCCCCTGTTTGGTTAAATTTGTATACATACATATATATAGATTTATATATATGACTTCTCCGGTTGGTAAAAATAGATTCCCGGGAGTCGGCCTGACCAAACGCAGGCAATGCCGGTGATAACTTGCGTGTGTTAACTATTGTGGTTGGGTGCATTGGAGAATTTACCTGAGATGGTTAAAGGGGTGCAACCACCCCTTAACACCATTGGATTTAAACAAAAAAGATTCAGTTGGACCTCATGGGCCCAACCCAAGAAATAGAGCCGAGATGGACCGTCCCCACAAATTGAAATTCTTGAGACATTTAACGGTCCAGAATCCGAGAAATCGAAACACAAATCAAGAAATTGAACCTCCATTTGGACACTACTGATCTTGTATGAATTGACCGTTAGATCTGAGACCTTAGAAGCTGAAATAAATTGAGCCCAAAGGCCTAATACCTTAGAATCATCTTTCTTAAATATCTAATGGTTCATATCCATTCAATCTGATCGCCACATGGTAGTTGCACTAAGTGTGCACGTGACTCCTAGATTTTGTGAAAGGTTGACTGAAGGATCTAGTGTGCCAGAGGTCGAATCAAGATCGAGACAAAAGAACAAACCTTATGTAAAACTTTATTGTCTAACCATCAAATGGTTCCGATTAGATGATAGATGACTCAATCATGTCTTCTTATTTTAGCCTTAGGTGCCACATAGAATAACGCCATGAACTCCCTTTGACCCTTAAAATTTTTTTAGAATCAAGGCCCAACTGGCCCATAGGACCAACTTTAAAATGATCTCGATAGTAACACAATGTAATCTAATGGATCAGAAAAGTGCCACAAAAACTTTGAGGACGTGTTTTGAGACTCGCAAGTTTGAAAGATTTGATAAGGGATATAAACCCATGTATAACTAAGGGGATTATTTGACCCGTCTCTTTGATCCACTCTTGGGTCAAAACTAGAAAAAGGACTAAACACACAGACCACTTAGAAAACTTTAAGAACCACAGGCCCAATCAATCTCTAAGCAATCTAACGGCCCATGAAGGTTTCTCCAAAAATTTTGTATGAAATATCTGTTCTTTTCAAATTTTAATTATTATTTTATATTCACAAGTATGTAAGGTGTATGAAATAGTTTCTTTTGGTTAAGTTAGTCCTTTCATCATATGGCATACACCACATAGAAAAATCACAATAGGGCATACGCATAATTAAAAAGAAATAAGCTATATCACACGACTCTTAAGCCTTCGTCATGGTGGGATTCCCGTCACGGACACGTGAAACTTGGAATGTAGGCATCCATGTACGGATGCAACACCTCTATGGGAGTATGGGCTGCCACACGAAGTACATCCAGGTTACTACGGAACCCGACCCTTGGAAAGCGTGATTTTGTGAATCTTATCGCACCGTGGCTCACTTCAAATTAAGTTTTAAGCAAACGATAAGGAATGATATGTAAGATAAGGTAAGCTACGAATACGGATAAATTACGTTGTAAAGGCCAGCAAAATACAAATTAAGTTTTGACACGTGTCACATCTTGCGTGCCACCGCAAGATCCAACGTCTGCAGCCAAGACGAGTCTTAAGGACAATACGCTACGACAGTGTCCGAACGTAAGGGGACACTGATTTAAAAGCATGCAACCTCATCGGGCTAGATGATGGTATACGTGATGATATGGAGGTTAGGTGGTTATCTACACGTGGACCTCGCATGATAGGCTCGAGCAACGGCCCTGGCACAAGTCGTATACGTAAATTAAGTAAGATGCGAAGTACGTTGTGTAGGCGTATGGAGCAATATTAAGTTCAAGATATGCCACATTGGATAAGTCGACAAAGCAGACACAAAAAGATATCAGAACTTGATGCATCATATTCATTTCATTTTATGTCAGGTATTTTTATTTTATGTTATGTCTTTTTTTTTATGCTAGATTTTTCAGTTTTGATATGATAGATATGAGATCTTAGATATTTTTGTAATCATTTATAGCTGTTTGGTTTATCTCAAAATGTAACGCAACTCAAGCGATTGCACACACGATCACCTGAGTATTTTATGGGGGATCGATTGTGCAACCTGCTGAGTTTACGTGACTGAGTAAACTCACCCCCTCCCCAAAACTAACAGTTGCAGGTGAGAACTCTGATTTTTCCATCACTGAGGATGAGGATGTTGTTGTTCCTTATGCGGGTCATGAGAGTGAGGACGTCAGCTACTATCTGGACGAGGGAGTAGATCCGGCGGACTACTTTGAGCATTAAGAGATTCTTTAGTTATAGTTTCTATTATTTTCAGGGGAGACTTATTATTAGTTATTTTTATTTAGTACCACTTTTGGGTTTGCGTTGGGACCGTTTTATCCTACGCAAAACTTCAGTTTGCTTTCGATTATAGATGCATGGTTAGGATTTTTTCACCTAATTAATGTCATCCACGTTTTTCGCTGTTAATTTATTTATCATTCATCTTTGAATGCTTTCTTAAAATGTCTTGATTCATATGCTAAATCGAATTAAGAATTATGTGTATGTCCACTTATCGCCTTAACAAGCGTGCGGTGTCATAACACGGAATTCTAAGCCCTCAAGATTGCGTAAGGATTCTAGGTCGTGACAGTGGATTACACAAGAGTTTCAGCAGATTGACCCAGATCTCTTGGACCTCTATCACAACCAGTATTCATCGGAAACGCATCCTTCTAACCCAGGGAGAGTTGATGGGGACGTCCGATTCAAGCCGCTTCCGATCGAGGTTCCTTATATTTTGTCTGTGATCGCTACCATGAAAATTCATGCCGACCAAAGTTCGAGGTCGAACTTTTTCAAAGTAGAGGGAATTGATGCGAACTTTAGATCCGCCTATTTGAATCGTGATCGGATAAAGAGGAGACTTCAAAAGAGAAAGTGGACCCGCGAATGGGTTTTTAAAAAAGACCCGCTAAAGACATGTTTGATCAAAAAGAAAATCTAAAATTTATTACGGTTTCCAACTTTCAATCCCGTCGCTTTTATGTTTGGCCTATTTTGAAGTGCCAAACAAAGTCAGATTGATGCGAAATTAGTCATATTTGAAAGCTTATCGAAGTAGCTTTCCAACGAGCAAAAAAACGTGCAATTCTGACAAGTATTGAAGAAGTTATAGTCAGTTTTCGAAGGTTGTACATAAAGTGACGAATTTCAAGAATCCTAATTGAATTAGGATGTCTCTTTTATTATTTTATTTTTGAAAATAACAGTTGTTTCTTTTATTAGAAATAGGATTAGTTTCCTTATTTTTTAGGACTTTATTGTTTTAGAAGAATTAAGATATTTCTTTTATTTGAATTAGGAATTAGAGTTATACTACGATTTCTAATTTTAGAAGAATTAGGATATTCTTTTATTTGAATTAAGAATCAGAGTTATACTAGGATTTCTAATTTTATGCCTTGGTTAGCGTATTTAAAGGCTTGTAAACATTTATTATAACTTTTTGGTTAATGAAAGTTGCTTATGCAAAATTGAGAGTTCTAAACTTTCGTAAGGGTATGATTATCTCAAAACGGAGAGCGATTCTTCAATTCCCGCTTGCGATTTGAGGCGATGCCAACTCTTCTTCCATTTCTATCTTCTTTAGATTTACGATTTGCTTAAATAGCGTAACCCTAGTTATTTTATTTATTTCATAAAATCCAAAATCAACTTATTTGTTCATCATAAATCATTACTAGCCTTTTAATTTTGTTCGGTATCGAGAGAACCCCGCATGCGAGTTCGTTCGATGCCCTAAAACTATCAGAGATCTAGCCGTTCATAAGAACCTTAATCTTCTAGATCCGCGATAGAGAGCGCATACTAAAGTAATGCTATTTGTCACCTAATTGAATTTCCATAATTTTTCGTGGCAATTTGTTATGAGAAATTGTTGTTTTTAATTGATTAAATTAATTTTAATCATAATCTCAGCCCTAACATTGCATTTAGTAAGTTCCCACATCACCGTTTGATGGTACGCCCATGGTCTCAAGATCCATTGTGTGGAAGATTGGGATGAAAACCGATCTCCATCATCTGATTCAAAGCAGTCAATGATTTTTTAGGGCAGGCCCCTCAGTAATTCGGTAGGTACACATACAGCTGCCCTTTCCTAATATATTCTAATAGTTATCGCATTGGAAACCCCCATATCCATGTCTTGATATCAACAAGCATTAAACCTTTTGTCAAATCACAAGCAGCGAAGAAAGCCTTTTAGAAAACTCTTACCTTTGAGGAATCTCCAAAACCTCCACTCTGCATAGAAAAAAAAAACAACGAATGGATTTAGTTCACATTCATATTGTACTAGGAAAGGTAAACATATTTAGATATGCAATCCAAAAAATTATCAAGTTTGACATCCTTTTACTCAGAATATACATCATTTAATCTAGGAAGCACGAATACGCCCAAAAAGGAGCCATACCCGTATCCGATACGTATCGGATATGGGTACGGGTGGGATACGCGTGCATGCGTATCCCACGAGTTTCTGGAATTAAAAAAAAAAAAGAAAAAAAAAAATTGGGTACGGTTGGGATACAAGTGCGATACGGGCTATAGTATTTTAGTAAATCTTTTTTTTTTTAAATAATTTTAATCCCTAATTTTTTTAGGGTTGCCTTTTTATACGGTGGACTATGGGTTGTTGGCTGCTTTGCTCTGGCTTTGTTTTAGGGTTGCAAAAGGGAGGGAAAAAAAAATAGAAAAAGAAGAAGATTAGAAGAAGGAGAGGAGGACCGAGGACTTATCTGCTGCGCGTGGTGGGGCTTCTTTTCAAATCAGGTAATAATTATTATTTTTTTCCTTTCTTCTTCTTCTTCTTCCTCTTCCCTCCCTCTGATTTTTTTTTTTTTCGGCTGCGACTCTGCAATAGCCCTTAGCCGAAGGGGTTTTTCAGTGCTTTTGTTTGCTTTGCAGCTGTAGCTCTTGGATATATAAAGGGCCCGGCTCACGTGGCCATCATATACACCTAAAAACAGTGTTTAGATGATCTCCCACCATTAAAATGCGACTTTTTAATTTTTATCTCACACCATTGAAGTATAATTTATCATTGTGCCATATAGCACACATCTATGATCAATCTAAATCGCCCAAGTGGCAATCCCTCGTTGGAACATGTCGCAGCCAAATGATCATGTTTATAAGTGGATGTAAACCATCCGATCAGTGAACTTCAATATCAGTCATCAAAATTAAGAACAACCATTGGCATCAAGTGGACAGATCGGAGGGTTCGAATCTCTCCAAAAAGCGAGATTTTTTTACCCATAGGCCTTCAATTGATGATATATCACTTTGACGGAGTGGATTTCCAAGATCATAAGCCAATAAATGGTGTAAGATTGTTTAAACATCATTTGGTGCTTGAATGACAGTCACGATAGTCGGTCCCATAAAACTTTGGTACTTTGGTTGAGATTAAAAGTGACATTTGAAGGGCCCAACTCACCGACCAGATTTTTAAAGGGCCCGACTCACGTGACCGTCATGTATACCCAAAAAATGTGTTTAAAATTTAAATGATCTTAAACCATCAATATTTTAGAATAACCTAATATATATATATATATATATATATTAATTTTTTAATATAAGTACCCCTGCCATACCTGTATCGTATCGTACCCGTATGTCGTACCCGCACCGGTGCTTCCTAGCATTTAATTAAATTATATATAAGAAAACACAAATTTTGGCCACCTTCGATAGATTGATCCAAACGAAATTGGATCAAATCAGTATCGGAAAAATGCCAGAGATGAATGATAAGTATACCACCTCACCTAAATTTGAGTGAGATCGGTGTGATTATAAAATGCCCAAGATAGGGTAATGATCTCGTCTCAGGCATGCTTGATACCTCTCTCCTAATACGTCTCGTCTCGGGAGATATTTAAAACTATTACTAGTATTGAGGATTCAGTATGGCTCATCTCGAGCTAAATGATGGAGGAAGTCCAAAGACATAGATTGGACATGTCTAGTGAGGATCGACTCTCTAATTCCATATTATACCCTGAAGTGTTCGCAACCAAATAGCATAGTGACAAATTTCGTTTTCAGGAATATTTCGGTAGAGGGTCATTTCCGATAAATTTCAGGGACAATTCGAAAAAAGTTTCGAGAAAATTTCGAGGAGTACAAAATATATATATATATATAATATAAATCGTATTTAATATCTATAAAAATATTATTTATTATTTAATAATGGAGAAAATTTAAAAAAATCATTATTTCGGTGAAATTTCATTAATTTTGCCGAAAATAATGAATTTTTGGTGATTTCAAAAATTTTGTTGAAAGTTTCATCAGACCCCTGTTTTTGTGAATTTCAGAGAAATTTGTCACTATGCCAAATGGTGCTCCCAGGCAGCGCATCATGACTTAGTTCTTTCCATGCAGCTTTGTGATTGCTTTTGTGGAATGGTGGAGTTAGGCAGGAGGTGAGGGATTGATTCACCTCACCCACATGTGGAAATCAACTCTTGGCAAGATTGATAGGATCGAAAACTTTTCAAGTTCCGTAATAATTTTAGAGCTAGAATAGCATGACCAACCTGATCACCAAGATTTGGGTCCCCGAAACCCACCTCAGTAATTATTTCTGGAATTCATAGTCCTATTTTATAGGAGGCTCTTGGTGATTGGAAGACAGAGAAATTTTTTGTTTCCTCTTTTTATTTGGTGTTAAAGGGAGTCCTACAAAGCAGGAGATAAAGACTTTTAAGAAGTTTATTTATTTGCTATAAGGGAAATAGGAATAGGTATCCTAATTAGATATAAGAGTCTAGTTATAGAAAGAGTAGGAGTTTCTGTCTTTTATTTCCTTTAAATATCACATAGTAATCTACTTTGGAATGAAGAACATCATGGTAACAATGGGCAAGCAGAGGACAAGATTACATATGACAATTAAGAATGGATAAAAAGTGAAGAAGTTGAATCAAATGCTGATAGACAAGATTATTAAAGGAGCTAGGCGAGGCCAAGATAGCGGACCACTCTGGGAGTTAGACAGAACTTAAGCAAAGTAAGCGATGAGGTTCAATAACATTGCAATATTTTGTACCTATTAAAGTAGGCATGTAGAGAATCTACAATAAATGGCATATATGAAAAATAACAAATAATGATAAAAATGAGATTATACACTCATTAAGTATCAACCATCATCTTGTAGGTTGAAATGGCCAAGTACCAACTAACAAATAGCAAGCAATTAACGAATAAATAGACAAAAAACAATAAGTACATTTTTTTAAGTTTGAAACATAATAGTTACAGTATTTGGATTTTAAGGACATATTTTGATCAATAATAATCAATTTATACTTAAATGCATGGTTTTAAAACACGAAGACTCGACTCGAATGTCAGTCGAGTAGAGTTAACTCGGAAACTCTTTCCAACTCGACACGGTCCGACTCGAATTATTTAATAAATATTTAAAATATAATATATATATATATATATATATATATATATATATATATATATATATATATAATGTAAGCTATAAACAGATTAGCTGGTAGTCTGGTACAAAGCACCCAATTTGTGGGTTATCATTTTAATATCAGCCATTAAAAAATAATGTCAATGGTTGATATTAAGGGCCTGTTTGGATAAAAACACGGGAAACGTGGGAAAGTAAAATAATATTCCTATATTTTCCCGTGGATACCTAAGTTGTAGGAAACCATGGGATTCCTTCGTTTCCTTTTGTTTTCCGTTGTTTAGATAAACACATTACTAGCTGGGAAAACACAGGATTAATCAAATCCTATGTTTGGATACATATGCAGGAAATTGTAGGAAAATAACATATCCTAACAAAAAAAATAGCCAAATGACCAAAAACTTATATATGTATTAAGTTTTTTTTTCCCTTTACGTATCTTAGTGAATTGCTCTAGTGGTTGACTTAATTCTTTGTGAAGGTTAGGTTCTAGGTTCAAAACTTGTTATATGTAATAAATTATTTTATTTTTTTTAATTAATTATACTAGAGCATATACACCATATATGTGAGTATATAGCTCTACAACATAGTAGAGCCTATTGTGAGAGAAAATGCTCCAAAAGTAAGTCCGTGCAACACCTAAATAGATGGAGGGGAGCTTAAAAATAGGCCCAAATTGTGGGATTTAAAAAAAAAAAATCAAAGAAGAAATATTTGTTATGAAAACATATACCATAAAAAAAATTGTTTGAAGATTTTTGATAATTTTGGGTGGTTAAGATAATTTTGGATGGATGAGAATCCACTAATATAAATTAGGACTCCTAAAGCTTAGTAACAAATTTTTAGAAAGTTTGGGAGGTCAATTGACCACCCAAGTCATAACGTGGTTGTGCCTCTGATTTTTGGGGATGTGTGCCATATAGAATCAACATTAGACCGTCTGATAGGGGCGTCATGATCTTAAGATCTATCATGAGGAAGATTGAAAAAAAGAAAACAATCTCCATCGTCTGATTCAAAAACCCGCAATATCTCACCGGTTGATATTGAGTGCACAAATAAGATAATTCAAAAACCCTCAAATTAAATGACTTCTGGGCCCACTTCATCCAAGAGATAATATAAATCACTTTATTGGGTGGATTATAATTTGATGGTATAAGATCAAATGCAACATACAACAATAGCTTGTGGGGGCAACATCATATAAATATCTCATCGTCTGATTTAAAAACCCTCAATATCTCATCGATTAATATTGAGTGCACAAATAAGATAATTCAAAAACCCTCAAATTAAATGACTTCTGGGTCCACTTCATCCACGAGATGATATAAATCACTTTATTGGGTGGATTATAATTTGATGGCATAAGATCAAATGCAACATACAACAATAGCTTGTGGGGGCAACATCATATAAATATCTCATTTTTTTTATTTGATTCACAGTCCATAAATAATCCTCATTCGTTCACTTAAACCGGGAAGAGGAAGAGAGAGAGAGAGAGAGAGAGAGAGAGAGAGAGGGCGTTGAGCTTGAGAGCGAGACGGCGTTCAGCTCTTCATTTTCTTCTCTTATTTATTTCTTCTTCTTCTTCTTCTTCTTCTTCTTCTTCTTCTCATCGAGGAGGGTTTTTGGTAGAGTTTCGTGGAGAGTCACGGCTTCTTCCTCTTTTTTCTTCTTTCTTCTTCTTTCTTTCCTCTTCTTTCTTTCTTCTTCCTCTTCTTCTTTCTTCTTTCTTCTTTCTTCTTCTTCTTCTTCTTCTTCTTCTTCTTCTTCTTCTTCTTTCTTCTTTCTTTCTTTTCTCGTCGAGTTTCTATCAAGACGATGGGCTGAAGCCATAAAATCCTTAAAAACCTTAAATAGATAAAAGGGCATACTTGCTAATTTACAAGTATGCCCTTAAAATTGATATAAAACCTCCGCTAGCCAAGACCTTAAACCACTTTAAGCCGACTCGCCGAGTCGACAAACTTGGTCGAGCTTTCGAGTCGACTCGGACAGTCGACCGAGTCTCATCCCATTTCGAGTGTATAGCCGAGTCGACCCAAAACTGGGTCGAGTCGAGTCAACTCGCCTGAGTTCCGAGTTGACTCGACGAGTTTTAAAACCATGATTAAATGTATACAATTGAAAAAAAATTAGAAAAAATTTCAAGATAATGATTTGATACAATTTCATTGTACTCAATTTACGAAAGATTGGAGCAAAAAAGGCTTCTTAAGGAATTGTGCATGGTGATGCCCACAAGCATGTAGTTTAAGGATAGGGGAATGTGCATGGTGAAATGGCATAATACCAACAAACAAATCGCTAGTAATTAACGAATAAATAGACAAAAAACAATAAGTACATTTTTTTTAATTTTGAAACATAATGTTATATAGCCTTTGAATTTTAAGGACATATCTTGATCAATAATAATCAATTTATAATTAAATGTATACAATTGAAAAAAAATTAGAAAAAATTTCAAGATAATGATTTGATACAATTTCATTCTACTCAATTTACGAAAGATTCTAAAAAAAAGGCTTCTTAAGGAATTGTGCGTGGTGATGCACACAAGCATGTAGTTTAAGGATAGGGGACTAAATCGCTATTTATATTTTATAATTTTTTTTAAGATTAACGATAACGTTTAATGGGAGCAGCAATTGTTATTTTTTTCCTATGAAGGGAAAATAACCATTTGTAATGCCTAGGAGTTGTATTTGCTATGCCACTTAATACCATTTATAATGCCTAGGGGTTGTATTTGCTATGTCACGTAATATTGTTAGTAGTTAGTATGTTAGTAACGGTAATATGGGTATATTTGTACTCTCTGTAAAAATGGGTGTGTATGTAGTCTCTTTGAGTGCGCACATGTATTTTTACCATCTTAATATAAATGCTAGTAAGGACCCCTTTCTCACTAAGCCTTCTCATTGCCTTCTCATTAACTTTATTCCTCTCTCTCTTTTCTTCTTCTCTAACCTTAAACCTAATCTTATCCACCAACCCCTAATACAATTTTCCTATACCACCATAATCCAACTCTCTCTCTCTTCTTGGTATCAGAGCCACCACCGACTGCCATGTCATTGCATTTGTTGATGTCAATAGGTCAAACCTGTTGACCTCCAATCAACTCGAATCGACCGGGGTTTGGATCGGAATCTTCTCCTGGTCATTTTGTCTCTTGGAAGAAGTGCATCTGAGGACTCTACAGCCCTGTGTTGAAGGCTTTTTTTTGTGTTCATCTTTCTCGGCTCAGATTTGTCAGACCTGAAGATGCAGCCAATTCTCTTTCTGGTAGGTTGTAATTTTGAAATTCAGTTCCCAAGTGTTTGAGATTCAGATGAGAAATCATAGCTTTGGATGCCACTTGGGGTGGGGAAACCAAAAGCAAGGTTGTGGAAGCCAGTCGTCGACTGTTTCAGAAAAAGGCTGGCACTTTGGAAAAGTAAGATGTTGAGCAATGGGGGGAAGCTGGCCGTTATTACCTTTTTAAGCATTCCGGTTTTCTATATGTCAATGTTTAAAGCACCTATGGCCATTATAAAAACTTTGGAGAAGATTGTAAGAGATATCCTGCAGGAAGGGGGAAGCCAAGAGAAAAAGTTTCACCTTGTTAATTGGGAGGTCTGTTGCTTCTCTAAACAGGGTATTAGAGAAAAAAATAATTTTGGGATTTGTCCCTTCAAATTCCATGTCAAAGATCATGGTTCACTGCCTAAACATGGGCCACTAAAATTTCACCTTTGACCTAAAATTCAACAATGGAAAATGACACCTTTTTTAGAAGGTCATTAATTGAACTTGGGCAAGTTGACATGGAACCCGATCCTCGTGTTTGGTGCCACGTGGCACTCAACTGGTTCAAACCCATGGGTTACCCATAGTCTTCGAAGAATATATATGTGTGTGGCAGGCGGGGGTTGGTGAAGGTGTGTGTGAAAATGCAGAGATGGACTTGAATGCACAGAATGAACCATGCATTCGAATGCTACATCACGAGCCACATGGCACGTGATAACGAGTTACACCACACCTCTAAGGGTTCAGACGATCCCTTAGGTTTTTCGAAAAGAAAAAAAAAATATGGACTTTGTTTTACCTTGAAATCATAGGTCAAAGTTTGTGGTTCGTCAAACATGGAGCATTGAAATTTTGCACCTTTGACCTCAAATTCAACGATGGTAAATTACCTTTAATTTTTTTAAGATAATACCAGATCAACCTTGGGCATGTTGTCGTTGCACCTGATCGCCAAGTTAGATGTCAAGTGGCACCCAACTGGTACAAATACATATCCTCGGGTCTCATGATGTATATATACGAGGCCCAAGATCATGCATTCGAACCAGCTGGGCACCACATGGCATCTAACCTGAGGATCGGCTGTCACGGCAACTTACCCAAGGTCTATCAAATCCATCTAAATATAATAAAAAGGGTATTTATGCATTGTTCAAAACTTGGCCAGAGATGCACCAAGTTCAAGCAGCAGATGGAAAACTTTGACCTGGGATTTGAAGAGCAAAATAGTTATGAAAATATTCTAACATTCTATGGTGCTAGGTGAATGATGCGTGTAACTGGCGATCATGTGCCACGTGATCTAGCATTCAAATGCACGGTCACCGCCGTGCTCTCTCTCTCTCTCTCTCTCTCTCTCTCTCTATATATATATATATATATATATATATATATATATATACACACACACACACACAATAGCCGAATGCACGTGCGCTGCACTTATGATGAATGGAAATGGTTGTTGGTTGCAAACAAAATGTTATCAACCTAATCGAAATTTTTCAATGTAGTTAAGATACAGATCAAGGATTATATACTCAAACTGTCCAATTGGACAATTCAAGACGTTTTATAAATGTATTAGATTTTATAAAAATTTAAGCCAATATCTAGGTCAGAGATTTGCAATTATTATTAAATTTATAGAGCTCTCAACAATAATCATATGGTTTGAATTTGTATAATTCTAATACTCAAAATAACCTCAAGAACAGTCATTTAAAAAATATTCAACTAAATAAAGTTGAACCAGAAAAAAAAAATGTAAAAAAATTTACTATATTTTTGGGACTGTTGTCCTGTGAAGTAGAACGTCTAAGCCATATGATTTCCACCTTATGATCAAAAGACAGTTGTTAGATTAGATTAAAATGCAACACAATGATCTTTGTGTTGAAGATTGTCCGTCTAATGGTGGGTTCCTCTCTAAATCTGTGCTAATATATTTTGGAATGGTTGGATAAATGGTAGATCTAAAGCAATAGCAGAGGTATGTTAAAGAACTTTGTGATATAGATTAGAGTACATAAATCAGTGTATTTTTAGGCTCACTGCCACTGTTGTCCCTTATATGAGCCATTGCTCTTTTTATATCGGTATATGAGCTATCATCACCTTTACTGCTTGAATTAGTCATTCTTAAACCTTTAATGGTGTAAGCTTAGTTGAGAGCTACTATTTTCACCGTTCTGTGGGGCATTTGGTGTGAGAGGAACCGCAGAATCTTCGAAGAGAAGGAAAACCCTGTGGGTATGGTTATCAGGTCGGTGTCGGAATTGGTGAGGTCTTGGGTCACAGAAGGTGGGGTCGGCGATAGTTTTCCCTCTTTTCTCTAGGACCCCGGCTAAGTGGGCTGCCCTTCTTTGTTTCTCTAATGGTTTTTTTTATTATTTTGTATGTTTTATTTTCTTACTTGTTACCCTTTTTCATGAGGTGTTTTTCTTTTTGGTTAGTGAGAAGTGTGGTTGTATTGTGTACAGCTCCTTGCTGTTTTTAATATAATCCTTTATTACTGATAAAAAAAAATGGTGTAAGCTTAGTTAAATTGACACAATCATGGTGAACTATATCATCCTAATAATTAGGTCAGGTCTTAATGTTGGCTGGCAATGAAGAGAATGGTGAATTTTAGTGCCACTTCAAGTGGTTCAATAATCCTGACCCGACTTGACCTCCTACCCGAAGGTGTACCCAAGCCGACTGGTGTTGATGGTGCACTCAATCCAACTGAGACGTACACCCAGTCTGACCCGAACCGAAACCAATGCATGACCCGAAAAACCGAGTCGAAATTCTGACTATTCCCAATGCTCGTCCCTGAAATTGATTTCTATTTGAGCATGAAGGGGTCTTTAGACTAAACGTTTAGAGACTCATTAATAAAGTGGCATCATTATTTTGAATCCAAAAAATTTCTTTCACAACCCGAGTTTAAAGTTTCTAACCCTTCACTGTTTTGAAGTGAAGATGGCATCATTATTTTGATGCCATCTTAACCCTTAACTGCTTTGAAGTGAAGATGGATTTTCACCCCTATTGTAATTTTGTCTATTCCAATAAGGCAATTGTGAATGCTAGAAATTGACCAGATCCAATGTCGGCCATGATTATAGATATTTTTTAAGATGTGTGCCAAAATTTGAAAAAAAAATCAGAACGCTTGATGGTTGGCCCGTGATTTGAAGATAAACTGTGTTGAAGATTGGGCCAAATGGCAATCTAATTCCTCTAAGTTGATGCATTCAACGGTTTAAGCACGCGAAAGCCAACTCTACCCAACTCCATGGTCCAGCCAAGCTGTTCGGTGACGATGGTGTACCCATTCCGACCCCACCCTATCCATATGTATACTCAACCCATAGCGATCTCAAATCCATACCTAACTCTATGTCTAACCAAAGACCCAACTCTAAAATTTGGAAACGACCTTACTCGGCCACGTGCATTTTTACCTTTTGGGATGTGTGCCAATTGGATCCAAAATCTGAACGTGTGATGGTTGGCCCATGATTTTAAGATCAATTGTGGTGAAGATTGGGGTGAAAAGTAATACATTTCGTATGATTCAAAAAATTCAATGGTTTAAGCATGTGAGAGCTGGTTGATAAGGAAGATCACCCGATCAGATTCGAACATAACCAAACTTATACTCTATTCAAGTAGTTCTGAAATTCAGACCCAGTTCAACATCTGCCCCAAAAACAGGACCTGAAATGCATACCCTACCCGATGTGGGCCACTATCTTTACTACTGTTTGAGATGTGTGCCAATTGAAATCAAAATCTGAACCGTTTGATAGTTGACCCATTATTCGAAAATCAACTAATTTGAAGATTGGGGCAAAAAGCAATGTAATCAAAATCCAAAAGCCAGTCCCAAAGTGTGGACGGGACCCAATTTCGGGCCCAATCATTTTAACCTTTTGGCATGTGTGCCAATTGGATTCAAAATCTGAACGTCTGATAGTTGGCCCATGATTTGAAAAGCAGTTTTGTTCAAGATTGGGGCAAAAAACAATCTAATTCGTCTGATTCGAAGCATTCAACGAATTTTGCACATGAAAGCCAACTGATAAGGGAGAGCACCCAATCTGAACTGACCCTAGGCAAAGCACATTCAACTTGAAGCGTTCCGAAATCCTGACCCAAGTCTTTTCTGTCTGATCAAAATAACCAACCCTATGTCACCCACGATAATTTTTAAATTTTGGAATGCATGCCAATTGGATACAAAATCTGAACGTATGATGTGATTTCAAGATCTTCAGATGTCACCTACGATCATTTATAACTTTTGGGATGCACGCCAATTGAAACAAAATCCAATATTGCAACCTCTAGGTCGCAGGTTCAAACCCGGCTTACCTAACAAAAATTGAAACAAAATCTGATTGGCCTATGATTTCAAAATCATTTGGGTTGAAGATTGGGAAATAAACCAATCTCATTCGTGTGAGTCAAAGCATTCAACGGTTGGTTTATGCCCATTAATAAGGGAAACAGTTGGGTTGTAAATACACGCACCCACATGAAAGAGGCATTGCTTGAGTTGCAAATATAGGTACCCTAAAGAAAAGAGGCATTGGTTTACAGCATAAGATGCTTCACCCGTTATCACTA
The DNA here is from genome assembly GCA_021018995.1 of Chloranthus sessilifolius. Taxonomy (NCBI): domain Eukaryota; kingdom Viridiplantae; phylum Streptophyta; class Magnoliopsida; order Chloranthales; family Chloranthaceae; genus Chloranthus; species Chloranthus sessilifolius. The sequence goes on from CM037595.1 coordinate 26,548,842, forward strand.
TTGACTGCCTTGAATCAGATGATGGAGAACATTTTTGGTCCCAACCTTTAATCCAAGGGTCCTTTACATCACAACCCACCTATTAAATGATCAGATGTTGATTCAAGGCAGTCAATGTTGTCAACAGTGGAGCAATCAGGCGTGGAAAAAATCATATCTATGGCACCAACACAACCCATTAAATCTGCTCAACAAACCCTAGTTGAGAAATTAACTAAGTAGTTTTCATGTAGGAGGATTTCATGAAAAAACCCAAAAAAAAAATAGAATGGGAAAAAAAATCTGCTATGAAGACCCAAAAAAAATTAAATAAAATCTGCTATCAGGAAGGGGATCCGGTCGGGCAGTGATAATTCGATGGTTTCGGTAAACAAATTTGACACAAGATAGAAAGAAAAAGAATATTTAGAAAGAAGAAATGTTTTAATCAAACAAAAGCTCTGTAGAATCCAATAAATGATGTTCTAAAAAAATAAACTTACTTTTGACTGCAGTTGTGGAGAAGAATCGATGAAGGAGAAGCGTTGAGGATGAAGCGAAGTAGAAGCGATGAAGAAGACGCGAAGGAGAAGCATTAATGAAGAAGAGAATGAGGCCAAATAGAATCGTTGAAGAAGATGCGAAGAAGTGTTGAGGAAGAAGAGGATGAAGCGAAGTAGAAGCGCCGAAGAAGAGACGAAGGAGTAACATTTTGGACTAAAATAGAGATTAGGAGAGGCAGTTTTTATTTTTCTCTTGACTATTTTGCCCTCTAACTGGCTTTAAAAGTCATCAATCTCTTTTATCTCTCAAGTAAATCTAATGAAAGAAAAGGGTGTAAGTTGTTGTGGAATGAAAGACCAATGAAATCCTTCAGATGTTTAGCAGATATGCGATGGAAGAGGCTGACAGTTTTTTTATCTTTTCTATTTCCATTCATGTCCCTATACATTAGTATGGTAAGTCACAAAAATCAAGTTCTTAATGTGATATAGAGAAGGCCGAGATAGATCACTTGGCCTTCTCTACTATTACAAAAGAAGAAGGCCGAGTAGATCACCCAGTCCCATTTTTCAAAATGACCAAAATATCCTTCAAATATCTCTATCACATTTAGAACTCATTTTTTGTGACTTACCATACCCATGTATTCACTTCAATGTATAGGGACATTAATGGAAATAGAAAAGATAAAAAAACCATCAGCCTCTTCTATCGCATATCTGCTACACTTCTCAAGGATTTCATTGGTCTTTCATTCCACAATAACTAATACCCTTTTCTTTCATTAGATTTACATGAGAGATAAAAGAGATTGTTTTCTTTTGAAGCCAGTTAGAGGGCAAAATAGTCAAGAGAAAAATAAAAACTGCCTCTCCTAATCTCTATTTCAGTCCTTAACGCGTTACTCCTTCGTATCTTCTTCAGCGCTTCTACCTCGCTTCATCCTCTTCTTCCTCAACACTTCTTCGCATCTCCTTCAACGATTCTACTTAGCCTCATTCTCTTCTTCATGAACGCTTCTCCTTCTTGTCTTCTTCATCGCTTCTACTTTGCTTCATCCTTAACGCTTCTCCTTCATCGATTCTTCTCCACAACTGCAGAAGTTTCTTTCTTTCTTCCTTTTTTTAGAACAGCATTTTTGGTTCTACATGAGCTTTTGTTTGATTAAAACATTCTTCTTTCTAAATTTTCTTTTTCTTTCTGTTTTGTGTCAAATTGGTTTACCGAATCCATCGAATTATCGCTGCCCGACCGGATCTCCTTCCACACAACAAACACCGGGTGCGGATCGAAGGTAAGTTTATTTAATATATTTTTTTGTCTTTATAACAGATTTTTTTTCCCAATTCGTTTTTTTTGGGTTTTTTCATGAGATCCTTCTTTGGCAAGAAAATACTTAGTTAATTTCTCAACTAAGGTTTGTTCAGCAGATTTAATGGGTAGTGTCGGTGCCATAGATATGATTTTTCCCACACCTAATTGCTCCACCGTTGACAACATTGACTGCCTTGAACCTACATCTGGTCATTTGATAGGTGGATCCTGATGTAAAGGACTCTTGGATTAAAGATTGGGACCAAAACTGTTCTCCATCATATGATTCAAGGCAGTCAATAGTGATAAAGGATGAAGCATCTTATGCTGTAAACCAGTGCCTTTTTCCTTAGGGTACCAGTATTTTCAACTCAAGCAATGCCTCTTTCATTGTGGGTAAGGAGTGTGTATTTACAACCCAACCGTTTCCCTTATTAATGGGCATAAACCAACCGTTGAATGCTTTAACTCACACGAATGAGATTGGTTTATGCCCCAATCTTCAACCCAATTGATTTTGAAATCATGGGCCCATCAGATTTTGTTTCAATTTTTTTTTTAGGTAAGCTAGGTTTGAACCTAGACGTTGCAATATTCAAATTAATTTATCTTCAAATCATGGGCCACTCATCAAGCGTTCTTATTTGATTCAAATTCGCACACATCAAAATATATATATGATCATGGCTGACATTTGGTCAGGTCTGCATTTCTAGCATTCACAATTTCCTTATTGGAATAGACAAAATTCCAATAGGCATGAAAAGCAATCTTCACTTCAAAACAATGAATGGTTAAGGCACTTTAAACTCGGGTTGTGAATGAAAATTTTTGGATTCAAAATAAAGATATCACTTTATTGATAAGTCTTTAAACGTGTGGTCTAAGGACCCCTTCATGCTCAAATAGAAATCAATTTCAGGGACGAGCATTAGGACGAGTCAAGATTTCGACTCGGTTTTTCAGGTCATGCATCGGTTCAAGTAGCGGTTTCAGTTCGGATCAGATTGGATGTACATCTCAGTTGGATCGGGTGCACCATCAACACCAGTCGGCTTGGGTACACTGTCAGGTCAGGACTATTGAACCATTTGAAGTGGCACTAACATTCACCATTCTCTTCATTGCCAGCCAGAACTGAGACCCGACCTAATTATTAGTAAGATACAGTTCACCACCATTGTGTCAATTTAACTAATCTTACACCATTGAAGGTGTAAGAATGACTAATTTAAGCAGTAAAACTGCTGATAGCTCGTATACCAATGTAAAAAAGAGCAAAGTCTCATATAAGGCACAACAGTGGCAGTGGGCCTAACTGATATATGTACTCTAATCTATATCCGTGTAACACACAAAGTTCTTTAAGAAACCTCTGCTATTGCTCTAGATCTACCATTTATCCAGCCATTCCAAAATATAATAGCACAGATTTCTAGAGGAACCCACCATTAGTCAAACAATCTTTATCACAAAGATCATTGTATTGCGTTTTAATCTGATATAACAACTATCTTTTGATCATAAGGTGGAAATCATATGGCTTAGACAGTCTACTTCACATGACAACAGTCCCAAAAATATAGGTAATTGTTTTACGGTTTTTTTTCTGGCTTTAACTTTATTTAGTTTTTTTTTTTTTTTAGCTGACTATATTTTAACTGCCCGTTCTAGAGTTATTTTGAGTATTAGAATTATACCAATTCAAACCATATGATTATTGTTGAGAGCTTTATAAATTTAATAATACTTTCAAATCTCTGACCTAGATATTGGCTTAAATTTTTATAAAATCTAATACATTTATACAACGCCTTGAATTGTCCAATTGGACAGTTTGAGTATATAATCCTTGATCTTTATCTTAACTACATTGAAAATTTTCGATTAGGTTGATAACATTTTGTTTGCAACCAACAACCATTTCGATTCATCATACGTGGGGCTGGCGCATGTGCATTCTGCTAGTAATTTTTTTTTTTTTTTAAATTGATATCAACCAGAACCCATTTAGGGGATTCACTAATAAATGCATACATACATATTGTAATAGAAAAACCTATATAAAAGATCCGTATGCATACACATAATTAAAAGAGGACCCAGATGAGGTAAAAAATGAAAAGAAAAAAATAACTCACAGAATCCCAATGGGTTCTCCTCTTTCGATCGAAAACAGGGGTTGAATGAATGAAAGCGGCTTTGAATGCGAGATGAGGAGTGTTGAAGGCGGCTTTCAAAGCACTATTATTGTTCATGTTTCTTCTCTATCTGTAAAAGAGAAAGGAAGGGTGATGTGTTCATCTTAATTACTGGAGGAGTTGTTTTCTCATGAAGTAAGGCTAAGCTCTTTTCTACACTACAAACGCTGGAAAATGAAGTAAGGCTAATTTGTTATTACACGCATATTTACAGGTTGGAATCTAAATGTCCGTCATTCGAAGTGGCTTTCTTTCGAAAATCCCCTGGACCCCAGGGCTTTGGTCAAGGTCCCACTGGTTTGGACTCTAAATGTGGTTCAACCGATTTTTGTTGGATGCACCGGTTCCAAAAGTTAACACACACCAATAAAGATAAAAGCCTAGATCCCTTGCATCCGATGATCCCAAAATTGGTTGAACCGCATTTCGAGTTCAACCAGCTGGACCTCACCAACCCCCAGAATTTCAGATCAGTCGGTCAGCATGTGGCATCCATCTCGAGGATTGCGTGGCACAGGACCTTAGACATGACCGATCACTAATCACTCAAAAATTTGAGCATGTGATTTTGGGTTGATCATGCCATGTGGCATGTGATCCGAATCAGGCACCGTATGCATTGTCTCATTTCTCTTTTCAGATAAACAATTTACCTCGTCAACTAGTAGAAATCACAAGATATCTCATTTAACATCCTTAAACTCTTTTACTATTGAATCAAACAATGAGATGACCAATATGTCTTTGTTTTCCTTTTAGGGCCTGTTTGGATAAAAACACAGGAAACGTGTTGGAATGTAAAATAATATTTTTATATTTTTCCATGGATACCTAAGTTGTAGGAAACTATGGTATTCCTTTTTTTCCCTTTGTTTTTCACTGTTTGGATAACTACATTACTAGCTGGGAAAATGCAGGATTAATTAAATCCTATGTTTTGATGCATATGCAGGAAATTGTAGGAAAATAACATATCCTAAAAAAAAAACTAGTCATAATACCATAAAAGTTTATCCAAATTAAAAAAAACAGTTGCAATATCACAAAAATGATCCAGAAAAATGACCATCCACATAAATTATCCAAAGAAAATGTTGGAAAAGACATTCACATGGGATATAAAAAGTCATTAAAGACTGAAGTGAAAAATACACATCCACTAAGTAAATCAATGTGGAAAATACTGTTAGAAAATATTAGGTTCAGAAATCCGAAAATAATAAATGGGCAAGAGAAATTGGACTCGAGGCACGTAATCGTTATCTTTAAAACGTTATTCGCTCTCTACTCGAGTAAATTTCAAATTTGCAAAAGGTTTTCAGCGAGACGTTTCCAGAATACAACGAGTCCAATCTCTTGGCTGCGATTTGTTACTTTGTAATAATAGAGGATCGCCCCAAAAAACTCAATCTGATGAATACCAACTAAAAGAAAAGCAAGAGAATTCTCAATCAAACTGTATGCAAAATTCGATGGGTTTCAGAGTGTCTGAAAACGAGTCTAGAGATTTGCTTCATAAACCTTAAGTGCCTTTTTAATATGACTATTAGACCAACAATCATAGTTTGGACTGTTCAAATCTTTTAGAGATCTCAATCGCTACATCTAACACCTGTATGAAAGGTTGCATTTTTTCGAATTCAAATTCGAACGGTTGCACACCTTTATAAGTGGTTATGAAACGGTTAGGTCTAATGGTCAACATTTGACCAATCTGTTTGGCCCAATAGAATTGATTTGACCTACTGATTAGTGACCCATTAGGCTCGACCTCGCCCATAAATAATCTGACCGTTGGATTTACCTGGTCAAAAAGTCAAACATCTCGCTGCGACAATGTACACGTGCAAAGTGTGCGCGCGCATAAAGCTCCAATGCACCTAAACGTCAATCACCACACACACGAGCGTGCACGTGTGCGAACGCAATGGCTCAGCGCTAGGCACACTCTTCTCTTCTTATTGTCAAACAATAATCGAAAGTGAAAGGTTATATATATAGCCTAGACACTTTTTATATTTACCAATGTAGGACTATTTATTTGCATACAAAAAATGAGAACATCTATTACCTAAAAATTAACTCACAAAACTAAGAAAGAAATCAAAGGAAGTTTTATTTTCTTTAAAAATATTTAATGTATTTATTATTTTATAAACTAATAAATAAATATGATCAATACATCCACATGAATAAGAAGGCATCTCTTACTAAATATAAACGAGATAAAAAGAAAAAAATTAAAATTACATGAATCAATTTCATGTAGAAGAGGTGAAAGAAAAATGAAAAGTTTATGAATCAAGAAACTTCAAGAAAATATAATAGCAGAAGCAATGTCAGGAAAATGATCGACTTGAACGCACGGAGCTGATCATGTCTCTGATACATGTTAAAATTATAAAATAAGGAAAAAAAATAAAAAATATATAAATGAGAGAAGAAGAAGATAAAAAGATAGAATAGACAAATTTTCACAATCAATTACATTGTTTACAGTGTTTTTCAATAATGTGATAAGAAAGTGGATAAATAAGATTATAAATATAACCGTCAACGGTTACAATTGGTTTAGATAACTACAGTTGGTTGAGATAAACTGATGTGTGGTAGTTATCAAATAAGGTACACTTTAATAAGACTAGTTGGAGAGAAGGAAGAGTCCGAAGGCTCGAAAGATAGAAAATCGATGACCCCCTCGCCATTTGTTCTCGAATTTTGACGAAAAATGTGAAGATAGTTTCCGACCCTTCATACGTCATCCAAACAATGGGAATCTCGGCAATTTATTTGTCGCAATGAGTTTTCCCTTATTTCCCTTGAAACCAAACAAGCCCTTAAAACTTGTCTATTTTTTTCGCCCAAATCATTTACTCAAAATCATGGTATAAAAAATTGGCCAATACTAATACGTATCAGCGCTACATATCACTGAATTTTATCGTTTCTCAGCAAACCGATACGTATCGATATCCCAACTCAGGTATCGGATACAATATTGGCCGATATGAGCCCGTATCGGCCGATATGTATCAGGTATCGATCGATAGGTTTCGGCCAAGACATGGATTTAAAAAATAATAATAATAATAAATAGGCCGATACATATCGGTATCGGCCGTGTCGTATCGGTCCTCGACAAACCAATACCCGAGATCGATACCGATTTTGTTACCTTGCTCAAAATATTAAAATATCCCTCAAATAAATTTTGTCATATTTTGAAAGTTATTTTACTCTTTTTATCATATATGCAAAAGGTTTGTATTTTATTTTTTAACTAAATAGAGAAACGATAGGCTCCATAAGCTTGTTGGCTTACAGCCATGGGTGAAAATCTCATAAATCTGTGATGTATCGTCTAGGTATTTGGACGACGCGTATCGGTGTATCGACAGATGCATTCAATGTATTGGCCTGGTACAATTTTTTTTTTTTAATCCTAAAAAATACTCTAAAATTATGAACAAAAATATATTTAATGATTTTCTATTTTTTCAATTTTAAAAAAATTATTTAAGGCTTCTTTGAGGCATCTTGGGGAATTTCATCACCTTAGAACTTAAAAATATAAAACCTCTCAACTTAACATTATAAATAAATATAACATTAAAGTTACCATAGTATACTACTAATCATAGCACATTGTATATGAAAAACTTATATTAAAGGCACATTGAATTCTTTGGTACTTCGTCGTCCTCGTCATCATCATTAGTGTGCCAGTTTTGCCTATAGTGTTGGCCATATTGATACTCATAATCGTATGTCCCCCCTTTCAAACTAAGACATTAGCATAAGGTATGGATTAGTGTAATATGAAACGTCGGTCCTCCGAAAATTTGACCAACGAAGTCTTTATGTTGGGGATAGGTTGGTTGAGGGAGTAGGTATGGGTTATTGGTTGCTGAATTTTTAGTGTTTTGCAAACTAAATCCCTCAAAGGTAGAAATTGTATAACTCATATCATCTTGTGGTGTTTGGTAAGATTATGAAGCTCCTCTTCCTTCAACCCATCCACCTTTAAATGTAGGAGTGCCAAACATTGTTAACGGTTCATCGTCCTATTCAGTAATACCTCCATAAGAGGGACCAACATCATCGCCTCCACCACTAGTGTTAACGTGAGTTTCATCGCCTCCATCATCACCCCCACCACACACATCATCATCATTATTATTATCACTACCAAGTTATGTTTCTTCATCAGATCCAATCACTGATTTGCGATAAAGTCTTCTTTTCCACCTAGGTTGTTGAGAAGTCTAATCCTCCGCTATTCTTTCTGTATTGTCCAACCATTCAGTGTTCTCACTATCCAATATTGGAGCTTCTCTCTCTTCAATCCACTTATTCAAAGGAACATCCCCCATGAATATATAATCAAACTCAATGGGGTTTAAATAATCACTATATGCAGGGTAGAATATGATAGATTAATTAATATATGTCTCCTCAATTAGATCAAATAAAACATATAGGAACTAAGAAGCTAAATAATTGCTTATCACGATTTGTCCTCTTCATATTCCTAACCCTTAACCGCATTTTATAATGCCCAACTTCGCTTTGTCCATTGACTCATAAACGTACCCCATGTGGACCGAATTTGGCCACTTATTCCGAGGACCGAAATGAACCTAGAAAAAGCACGTACCAACATTTACGTGTCCAGTTATCTCCTATTGCTCTTGATGTCGATGATATAGACTTGGGTGGAGCCCATCTTTCCTCTTGAGGAAAGGGGGTGGCCTTAGCTCCTCCCCCTCCTCCCCCTCCTCCTTCGTCCTCCCGTAAATGAAAGGGACGATGAGTGAGCATCATTGGTGCTTGTGTTTTATTGCTTTCATTCTTTCTAATTGCCCACGTGTTATTTTCTTGTTTACTGGTATAAGCAATGAGTGCATTGCACCACCCAGGTTTAGGGGTATTTGTGGTCATATTTTAGGGTTGTTGTTTATGTATATATGCATACTTTATGGCACACTATTTTATCTTGCCATAACACTGTTTTGACACCCTCAAAACCACATTTTTATATAGTTTTGAACCATCCTTTACTTATTTTCCGTAGTTTTTAAACTATAGTTGTTGATGCATGTAAGCTCTAGTTTGAAAATATTTATGTCATGTTAGGATTGCTATTATTTATAATTATTAACTTCAATGTAAACATTTAAGGAGAGGTCTGAAATTCATGTTTAGAAATTTTTTGCACTTTTATCATGCTTGAGTCTGAAAATCAAGGGATTAGTTCAAACTTTGAATCTTAGAGTAAGCACGAGGATCCTAAGATTCAATAACGGATAAATGGATGAGTGCTTACACAAACTCAAAGTATCTTTGAATACGTTTCCTCTTGCTTAATCTCATACATTTCACTTTGGTTTATTACTTTGTATGGCGTCACTTTCATATCTTTGTGCTAGAACACATTACATTTTCACTCAAGACAAATAGGCATGCTTACCATCTTGTGAGGAAGTGATTGAAGGCCATCTTTCGCTCGTTTATGCTTAAAATGCCTCACCTCATATAATTTATACTTTAGTACCCCTTTGAGCCTCTAAGAAAATTTTGCTTTTATATGTTTTTTGATAAGCCACATTAATCATATCCCGACACAATTTCTGAAAGTTTAAGTTTTACCCTTCTATCTTTGAGAAATTGGGAACGAGAGATGAGAATAAATGAAAAGAGAGTAGTACATGGAGAGGAATGGGTGTGGGTACTAAGAGCTTATGGCAGAAAATTCTGTGAAAAAGGGAGAAAAGAAAAAAGAAAAAGTTTGAAAAATAAAAAATATATATGAGGTGTTTCCAAAATGAAAAAGAGTAACAAAGAAGGGAAAGAAAGTTGAGAGAGGGAAAAAGAAAAACTTTGAGAGATTAGAGGAAAGAAAAGTGGAAAAATTAGAAAAATCAAATTAGTTTCTCTTTTCCAGTTTCTCATAAAATTTGATCCCCAACTTCCCTTTCTTTCTTAACCCTTACCTGAACCCCGTTACAACCCTTCAAAAAGACCTTTTTGTTCCAATCTTGATGTGATAAATGCCTTGTAGAGAGTGAGAATGTGATGTCATATGGTACTTGATATGGCATGCTTAGAATACATGCAACTTTCTTTATAAGATTCTTTTCATTCTTTGATGCACCGTGCTTATTTTATCATGTGAGAATATTTTATATGTGTTGTATTGCTCCCTCACGTGTGAGAAAACTTAGTCATTCATCGGAGCGATTGTATTTTGAGAGTATACCAAAGGTGAGGATTAAGTCGAGACATGAGATCCGACGATTCATTGTTTGGACTGGTCCTGCGATGGAAGGAAGCTAGCCTTGGTAAGCACACACACTCCACTCTAGGCATGAATGAAGGAAGTATCTAAGGATGGGAGCATTGGACCAATTTGAATGGATAACAATAGAATTAATATGGCATTGGTATTTGAGAATGAAAAGTCACATGTTAAAACAATTACTAGTTTTTGTATTTCAAAAGTATATATGTTATGAAAACCAATTTTGAAAACTCAATTTACTTATGGTTTCGAAAACTATTTTGAAAGTTTGTGGGTAACTTCACTGTAAATCCTTAGGAGACACAACTCCTCCACTAGGGATCACCTAGAGGCTTGAAGACTTGTTGCATATGCTAAATGCAACCGTGATCCCTACAAAAGCGGCATTTACTTTCATAGGATAGCTTGCAAATTCTATGATAATTTAGTTTTTACTTTTGGGTTGTGTGTTTAAAATTTTGCCTTTGCTCAAGGACTAGCAAAGTTGAGGTTTGGGGGTGTGATTAGCCTTCAAACTGATATATTTTAGGCTCAAATCTCGACATTATTGGGCCTCATTAACTACTGATGGTTGCCTTTAGTATGTGATGTGTTACAACAGGTTTGAAGGCCGAAAAATGCAAAAATGGTTAAAAGAGAAAGTAGAAGAAAGGAAAAGAAAAAAAAGAAACTGGTTGATTCGACCGGTCGAAATGTCAAAGTCAACCAATCGAGTCCAAAGATGCTCCAGAATTGAAGAATTGGACCGGTTGAAATTGGTTTCGACCGGTCGAAACCAAACAAAGAAAATATAGAATTTTGTATATAATTTCAACCGGTTGAAGCACTTTTCAACCAGTCGAGCTAGAAGCTGTAGATTAATGGAATTGAAGAACTGGGCCACTTGAAATCCATTTTGACTAGTTGATAATTAAGGAAACTGAGAAGATCACTCACCTGAAGAGAGAATTGAAGGCTCAATCGATCAAGATTCGTTCTTGACCGATCAAAACAAAGTTTTGATGCAAAAAATCAGGCTTGACAGCCTGTGATCTCTGGTGGCCAAGAAGTCTAATTCAAGCATGATTATTCCACTAAATTCTTGGGGATTCTAGAGATTACCTACCATGTTTAACTTGTACTAGGGCCTTATGATTCTATAAATAAGGACCCTAAGGTTAGAATTTAGAGAGTCATTTTGGCAAAGAATTTTTTCTAGAGAGTTCTTCAGTTGTGAGTGTTCATAGGTTAGTGTAGGTTTAGTTTTCTAGTTTTGGAGAGCTCTGAGATTGTAATCTATAATCATCGATAGATGATCGAGTCAGAGATGATGAAGATCATTCTACCGATCCGAGGCTAAACTTCTGCAAGTTTGGGATCCTTTGTAAACCACAGATGAGTATATAATAAGATTTATGTTCTTTTTCTATTTTGAATTACCTTTTTAGTATGATTGCATGTTTGAGGTTTTGGTTGTACCGTAAACAAGCAAGTAACGATTTATTTCTATTTTATTTGATCTTATTGGCTTTGTAGGGATTAGGATTAGATCTAATAGGATACCCATCGTCGGATTAATACTTGTAGCCTAATTTCGTCGGTTATGTGCAATGATGCTTACTGGTTAGGTCCCTAGTGATTAGACAGATCATAATGGTTTAGACTGCTCCGTGACTATGAATAGGACTTAATTCTTATATGTAGCTTTAACTTGTAGCGAGGAGCGGAAGTATCTAGAATACGGAATAGGAGAGTGATCGTCCTCATAAGTGGTATAATTTATACCCAAATCTCGGCCTTGTTAGCCCTCATTTGACTACTAATATGTGCTTTTAGTTCGTGTTGTGTTACAACAGGTGTAAAAGCAAGATAAATGATAAATGAGTTAAAAGAACAAAGTTAAGAGGAAACCCAAAGCTTTAGCAAGAATCCAAGGGAGAGCAGTCAAAGGAATTCTCTCAAAAGTCATTCTAACCGGTCGAAATTGCAAAATGGACCAGTCAAGAAAGCGCAGTAAGCAGTAATCCAAAGAAGAAGAAAAGAGGCCAAATAGACCGATCGAAATACCAGTTTCGGTCAGTCAAGACTCTCAGCAGCTTCAGAAATATCAAAATGGACCGGTCACAACCAGTTCGACCCGTCGAAAATCAAACAAGCAAAACAAAGAAACATCAACATATATTTTCGACCAGTCACAACATGATTGATCAATCAAAGATTCAAGGAAATCTGAAGCCCACGAAGGCTCTTCAACCTGGAGAAGAAACCTAAAGCTTGGTTGGTCAAGAATCCAGTGTCAACCGGTCACAGCAGAGTTTTCATGCGAAAACTCAACTCCAGCTGTGGATAACTTCCGGCGTCCGAGGTCTTCTTCAGATTTCTCTTCTAAAAGTTGGATTATTCAAAGCAGCGTGATTTTCTTCCAGATTCTTCTTCCTTAGAGGATTTTTAGGGATTCTCTAGGGTTACTTGTTGTATACAATGTATTAGGGCCTTATACTCTATAAATAAGGACCCTAGGTTAGGAATAAAATAACTTTTGGCTGTAGGGCTTCTTGCTCGTAAGTTTAGGATTAGATCAATTCTGGAATGGATTGGGATTGATTATAATCATCGATCAGAGGCCGATTCAGCAATGATGAAGGCCTCTGGATCGATGCGCGCCTAAAGTTCCAGGCTGAGATCTCTTGTAAATTTTAGATGAGTATTCAATAAACTTTTATTTATTTCTTTATTTTGATTCCCGTTTATAGTACGATTGTATGTTTGAGGTTTCGAGAGTCTTTGAGAACAAGCGATTATAAAAGTTTAATTCTATTTGGTTTAATATCAGTGGCCTTGTAGGGATTGGGGTTGGATTAGATATGATATTCTTCGATAGGCTAGGCCTTGTAGGGTACTCTTAGTTGGTTACATGCAATGATGCCTTGACGATTAGATATATCTAACTCACGATTAGATTTATCTAATTCATATACGAAGCGCCTGAGCTTGTAGCCTGGAGCGGGGGTACCAGGGATTCAAAATAGGGAAGAAAAATGAGATTATTAGGTACAAGTCTGAGATCTAAGAGAGATCTCAGTTTGGCTTCCCATATCTTTATCCAGATATGTTAGGTTTTCTTCTTATCTTTAGGATTAATTTAAGAAACTTAAAACATACAATTTAATTATATAAAACAGAGATCATATTAGATAAACGACAAGTCTCTATGGTTCGATACCCTTATACTTGCCCTAGTATATTCGAACTTGTGCACTTGCAAGGTTTTGAAATAAAACGATCAAGTTTTTGGCACCATTGTCGGGAACTTCGGTTTTATCTTATTTGATTTATGTTTTATATTGTACTTGTGTATCATATATTAACCCTAGTAGTTTGGGTTTTATTTTGTAGGCTCGAGTTTGCCAAGGCTTATCATGGGACGCCACGAGAGGCCAAGGATTGGGAGATCGAAGACTCGAGTTTGCCAAGGCTTGGCACGGGACGCCGCGAGAGGCCAAGGTACATGTTTTCGATTTCCATTAGTTAGGGTGTAGATGTAGGAAAATAAAACTAAAAGAAAAAATAATAAATAAAATAATAATTATAAATAAATAAATAAAATAAAATTTTTAATGTCAGATATGTTTTGGTGAAATTTGGACAGAGAACTAAGTTCTATGTCAAATTTTGATCAGTCGAAATTGATTTCGACCGGTCAAACTGCTCAGAAAGAAAGGAACGCAGCAATTATCGACTTAACGAGTTCAAGTCGATTGGTCGAAATACCTAAAACTTAACAATAATCAGAGTTTTGTTGATTTCTGCTGTGTTTCGACTAGTCGAAACTGGGGTTTGAGCTTCAGAACATAAGCCTTGCTGGAGAATTCATTTTTCTCCCAGTTTTGTGACCGGTCTAATTGGTTTCGACTGGTCGAGTTCAAGGGTTCTAGGGCTATATAAAGCCCTGTGACTGGTCGAAATTCCAGTTTTGACCAGTCCAAACCCTAAATCTCCCAGCTCTTTCTTTTTCCCTGGTTGCCCTCTTGTTGTTTTTAATGTATTTTGTTTTGTGCAATGAGGGCATTGCACCATTCAAGTTTGGGGGTGTTGCGCTTAATGTGTGGTTTATATTTTAAAATTTTAACATTTTCTACGAAACCACTATTTAATACACCCTCAATACCACAATTGAATAAAGTTTTTGAACCATCATTGCTTATTTTGCATGTAGTTTTCAAACTATAGTTGTTTATGCATGTAAATTCTAATTTTAGAATATTGATGCCATGTTAGGACCGCTATTGTTTAGGATAATTAATTCCTTTGTGAACATTTAAGGATTGGCCTGAATTTCATGTTTAGAAAAAATTTTGCACTATTCACCATGCTTAGGTCCATAAATCAAAGGGTTAGTTTAAATATGGAATTCTTAGGGTCTTAAAATTGATTAAACTCAGAGAGCTTTGAACTTTTACCTCATTCTTAATGAGTGCTAAAATAAATTCGGGCTATCCTTGAAATTCGTGCTTACTTGTTTAAATCTTATATGATTTACTTCGGATTGTTGATTATGCATTATTTATATTATTACATTAGAACTCATTATATTTGAATTTAAGACAAATAGGTATCATTAACACCTTAAGAGGAGATGATCGTAGGCCGTCTTTCGCTCGCTTGTGCCTAAAATGTCCCACCTCATACAAATTTATCTTTTAGTGCCTTTTTTTATTTTGTTGAAAAATTTTGTCATACATGTTTCTTGATAAGCTACATTAACTATACCCCACACAGGTTTGAAAAATGTAAAGACCTTACCTTCAATCTTTGAGAAATTAGGAAAGAGGGATGGGAGCAAGAGAGTAAGTAGAAAGGCATGGTAGTAATGCTTACAGAGAGCATATGGTAGAAATATGTTTGAAAAAGGGAGAGAAAAAGAAAAATAAAAGAATATATATATGTGTGTGTGTGTGTGTGAAAGGTAGAAAAATAAGAAAATATATGAAAAATATGAGGTGATATTCAAAAGAAAAAACAAGAACGGGTGAAGAGAAGGAGAAAAGTTGAGTAAAAATAAAAATTCTGAAAAATGCAGAAAAAGGGAGAGTGAAAATGAGAAAATCAAATGTATTCTTTTTCCAGTTTCTCAAAGAAATTTGAATCCAATTTTCCCTTCTTTTCATAACCTTCATTCGAGCCCCATTACAACCTTGAAAAGACCTTTTTAATCCAATCTCAATTGGTAAATGCCTTCTAGAGAGTGGTAATGTAATGACCATGGTACTTGGTATAACATGCTTAGGATACAGACAACATTCTTTATAAGATTACTTTTTAAATTCTTTTATGCACCATCTTTCTTATATCATGTGAGATCTTTTTTATTCGTATTGTAATTCCATCTCACATGTGAGTGACAAAGTAGACCATTCATCGGAGAGATTTTGCTTTGAGTGTATACCTAAGGTGAGGATTGAGTTGAGACTTGAGATTCGACGATTCTTTGTTTGGATTAGTCATGCGATAAAAAGATTTTAGCATGAGTTATCACACACACGATACTCTAGGCATGAATGAAGGATTTATCCAAGGATCGGAGCATTGGGTTAATTTGAATAGGCAATATTAAAGTTAACATGACATTGATATTTGAGAATGAAAGTTTGTATGTTAAAACAATTACTGGTTTTTGTTCTAAAATACATACATTATGAAAACCGGTTTTCAAAACTCAATTTACTGATGGTTGCAAAAATTATTTTGGAAGTTTGTAGGCGTCTTTAATGAAAACCCTCAAGAGACAACTCCTCCACTAGGGACCAACTAGGGGTTTAAAGGCTTATTGCATATGCTAAATTCAATCATGCTTCCTACGAAAGTGACACTTATTTTTATAAATTAGTTTGTATAATATTAGATTAGTTGCTTTTGGGTATGATTTTAATGTTGCCTTTGCTTGAGGACTAGCAAAGTTGAGGTTTGGGGGTGTGATCGGCCTCAAAAGTGGTATAATTTATACCTGATCTCGGCCTTGTTAGCCCTCATTTGACTACTAATATATGTTTTTAGTTCGTGTGTTGTTACAATAGGTGTAAAAGCAAGATAAATGCAAAATGAGTTAAAAGACCAAAGTTAAGAGGAAACCCGATGCTTTGGCAAAAATCCAAGGGAGAGCAGTTAAAGGAATGCCCACAAAGGTCATTCTGACCAATCGAAATTGCAAAATGGACCGGTAAAGATAGCACAGTAAGCAGTAATCCAAAGAAGAAAAAAGAGGCCAAATTGACCAATCGAAATACCAGTTTCGACCAGTCAAAACTCTCAGCAGCTTCAGAAATTGCAAAATGGACCGGTCACAACCAGTTCGACCGATCGAAAATCAAATAAGCAGAACAAAGAAACATCAGCATATATTTTTGACCAGTCACAACACGTTCAACTAGTCAGAGATTCAAGGAAATATGAAGTCCATGAAGTGTCTTCAACCTGGAGAAGAAACCTAAAGCCTGACTGGTCGACAGGGGCGTAGCCAGGAATTTTTGTTGGTGGGGGCTACAAGTGATAAATATAATGTTAGTAGTTATTTTACCATCGATTTGGGGGCTTTTACATCATAGATTTGAGAGCTTATATACAAACGAAGGTTGTATAGGACACATACTTCATAGACACTCTAGAGTTAAATGGGGGCTTGAGCCCCCACACCCTTCTATGTGGCTATGCCAGTGCCGGTCAAGAATCCAATGTCGACTGGTCACAGTAGAGTTTTCACGCGAAAACTCAGGTCCAGCTATGAATAACTTTCGGCGTCCGAAATCTTATTCGAATTTATCTTCTAAAAGTTGGATTACTCAAAGCAGTGAGATTTCCTTCCAGATTCTTCTTCCTTAGAAGATTTTTAGGGATTCTCTAGGGTTACTTGTCGTGTGCAATTTGCTAGGGCCTTATACTCTTTAAATAAGGACCCTAGGTTAGGAATAAAATAACTTTTGGCCGTAGGGCTTCTTACTCGTAGGGTTAGATCAGTTCTAGAATGGATTGGGATTGATTGTAATCGTCAATCAGAGGCCAATTCAACAATGATGAAGGTCTTTGGATCGATGCACGCTTAAAGTTTTAGGCTGAGATCTCTTGTAAATTTTATATGAGTATTCAATAAACTTTTGTTTCTTTATTTATTTTAATTCTTGTTTATGGTACGATTGCATGTTTAAGGTTCCGAGAGTCATCGAGAACGAGCGATTATAAAGATTTAATTTTATTTAGCATAATCTCAGTGGTCGGATAGGATATTCGCCGACGAGCTAGGCCTTGAGGGTAGTCTTAGTTGGCTATGTGCAATGATGCCTTGACGATTAGATTTATCTAACTCGTGATTAGATTGATCTAATTCATATATTAAGTGCCTGAGCTTGTAGCCTGGAACCAGGGATTCAAAATAGGGAAGAAATAGGAGATTATTAGGTACAAGTCTGAGATCTAAGAGTGATCTCAGTCTGCCTTCCCATATCTTTATCCAGATCTGTTAGGTTTTCTTCTTATCTTTAGGATTAATTTAGGAAACTTAAAATAGACTATTTAATTATATAAAATATAGATCAAATTAGATAAATAATAAGTCCCTGTGGTTCGACACCTTGGAACATTAGAACTTGTGCATTAGAACCTTGCCCTAGTACATTAGAACTTGTGCACTTGTAAGGTTTTGAAATAAAATGATCAGAGAGGAATAGGAGTTACGAGTCTGTGATCCAAGAGAGATCCCAGTTTGCTTTCTCATAACTTGTCCAAAACGATTTTATTTTGCTTGTTAGTTAATTAATTTAGAAAACTCCCTTTTACAAATTCTTTTCTTTTAAGATAGTAATTAAAAAAGTAAATGACAAGTCTTTATGGCTCGACAACCTTGTATTTGCCCTAGTACTTTGGACTTGTGCACTTGCAAGATTTCAATTATAAACGATCAACACCTTATATTCAAACAAGTTTTGAAATATCAACTGAGATTGAATCTCGTTAGACTAACATGGTCATTGATCCTTGTTTTGATTAACTAAATGGCTAAGAATGTCAGCCTCTGTTTGAGCGACATTGGTAATCGAATATTAATATTGAACCATAGTTGGTGTTTAGTATCGCACAGAATTATTTAGAAGATACTAATAAGCCATTCCACTAATAAATAAATAAATGGTCAAATACCCGATGAAAAAATACTTAATATACCAGTAAATTATTAATCATTAAGCTAATAACTTAATTAATAAATCATGTAAATCTCTCAATCTTGTTGATTCTATAATTGTAATATGATGCTTCCTATCATAGTTTAAACATTTCCTGTGTTGGTAGTAGTTGCATGCTATGATTGTACTTTATAGTTAGAATTTTCCTACCCAATATTGTTCTCAAATTATCTTTTTATCTCTTATAATCATAACTTGTTGGAAACCTCACTTTTCACAATCACAATGTGAATTCCCTTGTGTATGAACTGCAAGCTTAGCTCTATTAGACGGTACTAGAAACCATAACTTAAATTAACTAAGACTTTATTAAGTTTCACCGCTTATGATCATTTCATGACCCAAAAATTCTAAAGGCCAACCAGCAACTACCCAGTCAGAGCTAGGGGAGCAAGACCAAGAGAGATTCAGGAGCGATTACTGAGCTGATAATTTGAGCTCGTTTTGCCTATAGAGCTACTCGCACCTGCACACATGTGATCTGTTCATGTGTTTATTTGGATCTTTCTCCTTTCTTTTGAGTTTTTGCTAAGTCCAGTACTATTGAAATCATAGATGTATCTTTGTAATTGGACTATTGTAAATGTTTGTTTTTGAAACTTGCTACATTTCAATTGTCTTACTTATAATTCTACTATAAGTAGGGTCTATTTTTATATTTGAATTTTGAAAATAGAAATAGCCGATCAAGTTAACGAAAATGAGAAAAGAAAAGAAATGCTTCTGCAAAATGCTTCTGTAATGATTGTAAATTCTTTCAAAAGAAAATGATGATTTAAATGAATTTGTTTTGACATGGTATGCCGCATCGACTCGACTCATGGATTGGAACGTGCAAGGTCCGAGAGTCACCCAACGTACGAGGCTAGAGGTTGGAGGCATGACACATATATATGATAAGAAAATAGGATACAAAATGACACACGACTTATAAGCCTTTGTCATTGTGAGATTCTTTTCACGGTAATATGAAACTTAGAATGTAGGCATCCATCTACGGATGTAATATATTTATGGAAATATGGGTTGTCACACGAAGTATATTTAGGTTACTACAAAATATGTCCTTTAAAAAACATGATGAAGTGAAGCTAATCGCACAGTGGCTCATCTTAATTTAAGTTGTTAAGTTATGAATATGAATAAGTAAGATAAGATAAAATATAATAAGATACGCTATGAAGGCCAGCTAAATATAAAAGTAAGTTATGCACGTGTTATACCTTATATTATAAGTGTATAATTTCTACAGCCAAAACGGGTCTCAAGAACAGTAATTTACGATAATGTCCCGACTAGTAGAAAACACTGTATAGTGCTGACAACCTCATCGGGCTGGATGGTGGTATAGTTTATGTTATGATATAAGGGTTAGGTAGTGATATACATGTGAACCTCGCATATTAGACTCGAGTAGCGACCCTGACATAGGTCATATAGTTAAAATATATAAAAGCTTGTGTATGTTGTGGAGGCATACAAAGTTACGATATGATTTAAGATATTACCATATAAAATAAGTTGACCATACAATTAAGAAAAGTTAAAAGTCAATTATTTCATTCACATGTCATTATACTTTATACTCTTTCAAGTTTTAGTTGCTTATGCTTACGAAATATTATTTTTTTGATCATTATGTTATAATTGGTTAAAATATAAATATTATCACTCATGAAGTTGCACACACGATCACCTGGGGAGATTATGGTGAATTGAGTGTGTAACCCACTGAGTTTACGTGACTGAGTAAACTTATCCCACGAAAACTAACAACTACAGGTGATGATGTGGACCCTTATGCTTCTAAAGATATTAATGCTTCGGTAGAAGAAACAGAGTACGATGACGTTAGTGATCAGTTGGATGAGAGCGTAGATGCCGCAAACTATTACAAGCATTTAGAGCTCGCACCCTTGAACTTTCTTTTTTTTATCCTGAGATACTTTGTTAGTTAGTCTTTTCGTTATATTGTTCATGAGTTTATGTATGGGACAGTTTTAACCTACGAAAAACTTTATTTTATTTATTAGTTTTTAGATGCATGTTTAGGGGGTCACTTTATAGATGAGTATTCTCTTTATCGTTTTATCTCATGCAATTGTTTATATAATTGGTGATCACAAATTTTAAGGACCACTTTTAATGATGGTTTCCGATATAGCATGTATATTCGCTTATCGCCTTAACAAGTGTGCGGGGTCATGACACTGGATTCTAGACACTTAAGATCAGATAGAATTTTAGGTCATGACATGTCAAGACCACCTTCTTGAATGAAAATTTAGAGGAAGATCATCTATACAACTCAACCTTAGAGTTTTGAGATCAAAGAAAATGAACACTTAGTGTGCAAGTTGAGAAAGTCCATCTGTGGACCCAAATATTAGTGTGTGCATAAAGTTTATTATTTTAGCTTTTGTCTTCTTAGCCTGTACACCCTGGATATCGTGGTAGAATATAATATATATAAGAAAATTCTAAAACTTTTGTTTGATATGATATTTTACTTTTGGAGGTAGAATATCACCTTTTTTCTTTAAGAATACCTATAATCAATCTTTTAGAATTATTTTTTTTCTCTTTTGAGTTAATGTTTAACCTTTTTAAAGAACTCTAGAGAGTTTACATGGATTTATTTTAGATGAATTACAAAACCATGCGTGAAACTTAATTTATGGAAGAGATCTTTCAATGTTCTAAAATTTTAGGAGCATAGTGAGGAGCGAGATCCTTTTAGTGACTTATTTTCATTTAGGTATATATTTAGATATTTTTATAAATAATTATTTCTTTAAGCATATTCATAAAAGGAAATATTCACTGAAGTAAATATATTAATGTAAGTTGAGACTTTGGTGTATAGATTTACGTGATCAATGTTGTAAGATATTTCTCTAAGAATTGGTATGATGAAATCATGCTTGCCTATGACTTCTAATCCTAACTATCTTATTTACAAATTTGTGATATTTTTTTAAAAAAAAGTTTCAAGTTTTTTATGGATTTAAAGGTGTATAAAATATTGTCAAAATATTGATCATAGGTTATGTAACGACCTTGATTTTTGCTAACATTTAATCGTTGACCTTTGATGATAATGCGACCGTTTTGACCGATTTGACTTTAGTCAAACCTTTGATATCTGTGATGTGACCGTAGGCCACTTATTGTAATTGGGTGTATACAGTTGTCGCACTAAATCCCAACTGAAATCATCTATATGGGAGTGCGTGTGTGTATGTTGCACATGACTCAAAACCCAAAATCGAGCCAACTCCATACCTAGATCCAAGACCCTATGTTGGGTCTACTTCCAAAAAAAATAAAACTAATGAATAATATTAATATATATATATATATATATATATATATATATATATAGTTGGAGTATATTTAAGATTAAGTGGGGTGTGCGTAGTGTGTGTTGCTAGATGCACACACGTCTACTGGTGTTAGTGGGTTATAAGAGAGACTTCTCTCTCTCTAAAAAAAAGAAACAACAAAAAAATAATAATAATTTGGATTCGGGTACCAAAGCTGGCATTGTATCCCAAGCTTTGTTGCCTATGGCAACTCTCTCTCTCTAGAATTCCAATAAAATTCAAACTCTTCTCTGTCTCTTATACATCCACTCTATATGAGCGTTCAACATGGCCTACAATCCACGTAATTGCTAGCTCTAGCCTTCCTACTACTGCACGTTTCTCTTTCTCTATGTTTAGCAACCAAATCCAAGTAGTTGGTGCCACTGAGACACTTACCCCAAATGGAATTAATTTAAATCCTAATGGGACTCTTGGTAAAATCTATGGTGCAAATCGGGCTCTTTTCTCTCTCTCCTTCTATAAGACTCAAGAGGATCCCGTCTCTTCTTGCTCCCGCCTCATACACCTTTATGAAACCTGACCACCCATCTTCTTCCTCCTTGCGCTAGGCCCTAAACCTGTCATTGCCGCCACTTTCGTCCTCATTCCACACAACCTTCTGCTGCTGCCACATAAAAGACCCCATCATCTCTTTATGTAACCATCAAGAGAGAGAGAGAGAGAGAGAGAGAGAGAGAGAGAGAGGGAGGGAGGGAGATGTGCACAATCTCCTCCACTTTAATTGGATGACATGAGATTGGGTGTAGGAAGCTATCAATTATGAGAGCCCAACGGACTTAGGGGTTAAGCACGAGTCGGACCTGTTTAATTACCAGGCTTAAAGTGCTAGCCCAAGCCCGACCCACAAGCTTTGTAATCAAGTCTAAGCCCGCTATAAAATGGGTCAGGACTAACAAGCCCAGCGGGCTACCCAGCCCATTAGGACTCCTAATCATGAAGATACATACATATATGACATTATGTGCATCTTTGAACCATCATTACATTGAAACATGAATGACTACTAAGATTATACATGAGAAATATAGATGTAATCATGAACTATGAAGATGCTTATAATTAAAATGCTTAATTTAATGTTACAACATTTGACATATGTAGTTTTGTATCATCTTCCAAATTAGGTGTTTTATTTATGATATATGATATATACTATGTTCATGCTACATACACATTATGTATATATAGTTATTTGAGATGCCTATAAAGAATGTGAGTACGAGATTGCATGTCTGAATCATATGAGTATATCTCACACCATTTCTTTGGGTAACCCGTTGAGATAAGTGTTACAAGTGATGATGGGTTTGGGAGTATAATGACACGACTCCTTGGGACTAGATGGACGATGGAGTAGACGATGATTTTGAACCATATATATTGGAGATAGTTTGAGGATATTGCTATAGCTACTTTTGTTCTATTAGATGTTCATTAATTGACTTTATTAGTTAATGTTCTTTTATTTGAACATTAACTAGTTATGGACATGTATTATTATTATTATTATAACATTTAATTTAATATTCGGTGTGGATGATACTAATTATTTGTCGTTGCTTTAACTTAGGGGTCTACGCACGAGTTTGAGCTTCTCTATTTATTTATTTTTTGATAATTGATGTTTGATTAATGGAGAACATAGGATTAGATGTGACAATGATGTTTGATTTTTTTTTTTTTGAGCTTCCCTATTTATTGCGCTTAGGATTAGATGTGACATTGATGTTTGATTAATGGAGAACTTGTGATGAAGTGTGATACTCGTGTATGATTCATACAGGTGAGACCTAAGATCTTATAATGTACCCTTATGAGATTTCAGGTAGTCACAATAAAACCTTGTTAGTCTTAAGAGCCACATGAGAGATTGTCAATTTCAATATTTAATAATGCATTTGTTTGACCTTTAAGCTACACGTGCGCAATTTTTTTCTTGGCTTAGTTATAATTTTAGAGTTAGAGATAGGATTAAGGTTAACTAGTTTTGATCAAACTAGTTGAACCTAATTAATAAAGGATTATGATTTACCCAAACGATAAGTGTGATCATCTGATCATTAATTTTTTTATGAGTTAAGATTCACTCAAGGAATAATTATAAATTATAAAAGGGATGAAGTGTTCATCTTCTCACATATAATACGTTTTGCGTTGAGTCTAAGGAGATTTGAAAAAACTCATCTTTTCTACGGTGGGAAAAATAAGAGAAGATGCCTTATCGATCACTGACTGCACTAAGAACAAGAGCAAGGATAATCGTCTACATGTTGGTGAAGGGTATGCTCAAGGAAGTTTTGATCATTGTGGGAAAACCCTAACACAAACATCACCTGTATAAAAAGGTCACTATCAAATGCTTGAACATGTTGAACAAAATCATAAAAGTTCAATAATGAGTTAGCTCCTAATTATAAAAAATCCCGGGATTAAGATTATCATAAAATATGTTATTATTTTTATTTTCTCCTTTAAGATTAATTTATCCAATAAATCGAAGGAATTGGAGAAAGTCGAAAAATTGGAACTCAGAGACTTCGCCGATTAATCGGCGATCTAGTCGGTTAAGAAAAAAATGAAAATTTTTATCGACTTTTAAAAAAATAATAAAAATTAAATTCCCTACGCTGTATAGACCCCCCCCCCCGCCCCCCCGTGCTCTCCTCACTATCAAGTAATTTTTGACAACACTTAATTATTTTATTATATTTGGACTATTTCTCACGATATAGCTCAAGTGTTCTAGGATTTAGATGGGACAAAGTTGTAAATCTTGTAATTATTTGATTTTTAATGTCTTATTATTGATACATTATAAATATTCCAAATAACATGTCTAAGATGCAAGGGACGAAAGAGAAGAGGGATCTTATTCGAAAACTGCTATGCACCACTTTCTACAAATTACCCCACTTTTTACAAACTACCAAAACTGCCCCACTTTCTATAAATTGTCCAAACTACCCTCTTTATTATATTATAAATATGGCATGACTATACATTTGGAAAACATAAAACAATAACAAAGTGTAAAATTACTTTGTCTTATTTTGTCTTTGCAATATTTTTTGTTTATTTAACATGGTATCAAAGCCACTTGACTCCTGAAATATATTTTTTTTCTCTCGTTGAATATTTGATTCGTTAAATGGCAGACGGTCATTTATCTGTTGCCTCAAATTTGATTAATGATGTTGTGTCTCCCTATTGTCTTCATCCATCCGATTATCCGGGTGCTACCCTCGTTTCAACCTCTCTTATCGGTGAAAATTATTCCACTTGGAAAAGATTGATGAAAATCATATTGAATGCTAAAAATAAACTTGGATTTGTTGATGGCACCTCAAGAAAACTAACTACGAACTCGGTAGAGCTTCAAGTGTGGGATTGTTGCAATGACATGATTTTGTTAAGAATACTCAATGCCATTGACAGAAGTATCACCAGTAGCATCATCTATGGTGATATACTGCGTAATGTATGGTTGGATCTCAAAGAACGATTCTAACAAAGTAATAATCCTTGGGTCTTTCAACTTAAGCGTGCAATATGCATGTTGAACAAGATCAACAATCATTGGTAATCTATTATAATACCATAAAATCCTATTGAGATGAATTAAGAACTCATGTATTAAAATTCCATTGCACTTGTGGAGCATTCAAAGTGCTCCAACAGTTTCAAGAAATAGAACGAGTCTACCAATTCTTAATAGAATTCAATGAGACATATTCTTTCATTCGTAGCCAAGTCTTAGCCATGGATCCTCTCCCCATAGTTAGTAAATCATATGTCATTATCAACGAAGAAGAGAAACAAAGACTCCTCCACTTGTCTACTCCACACACCAATGATTCGGCGAAACTCCTTGTCAATACTCGACATTTGAATGTTGGTGGAGATAACCAACTCAATTGAATTAGTGGACAAGGCCGATGACGTTTTCGTTGTGATCATTGTGGTATGATGTGTCACATAAAGGCAAAATGCTACAAGTTAATTGGTTACCCACCCAATTTTGAAAAAGGTAAAGGGAACTAACCATACAACAATCGCACTTCATCAAGCGTCATTACTGCTCATAACGCTTTATTACTTAGAACACCTAACAACCCTCAAGATGGGATGAATCTAATTGTTAATCATGCTCTCCCTAAACTTTCGGCAAAACAATACCAACAACTCCTATCATTGCTCAATGTCAATAAAAACTTCATCAATTTTGCTGATAACATGTTATTATTTTCTTGCAATTCTGCTATTTTATTTTCTTTCATCGCATGGATTATTGATAGTGGTGCGCCTGATCACATGACCCCTTATACATCTTTCACGAGTTTGATTCAAACTTCTGAAGCCAAACCCATTAAGTTACCTATTGGTGATATGACAACTATCACACATGTTGGTTAAGTCAATCTTTCTAATAATATTATATTAGATGATGCTCTTTGTGTACCCCAATTTCAATTCAACCTATTATATGTCCACAAACAAACGCAACAATTGAACTATGCTGCTATATTTTTTTTAATATTTTATGTTTTTCAGGACCTGTCATTGAGGAAGCAGATTGGAGCGGGTGAAGTAAGGGATGGTCTTTATCATTTCATCCAACCACCAACATCAACACTATTAGCCATGCCTGTTACAAGACCAAACTTCAACCTTTGGCATATGCGACTTGGGCACCCTTCTACTGCTTGTCTCTCTAATTTATCTTTTTTTTCTAAAGATATTTTTCACTTTAACTCGCATTGTGATGTTTGTTAAATTTCTAAACAAATGTGTAGTCATTTTTCTTTAAGTGATAATCGTAGTAGTCGTCCTTTTGATCTAATATATTATGATATTTCGGGTGGATAACCTATTACATCCCTCATTGGTGTACACTACTTTCTTACTATTGTAGATGATTTTTTCACGTTGTGCATGAGTTTATCTTATGCGTTTTAAATCTGAAACATATTCATTTCTTATAAAATTTTGTACAATTATTAAAAATCAATTTCAACACCCGATTCATCAAATAAGGAGTGACAATTGCATGAAATTTCTTTCTACTGCTATGCAATTTTTTTTTCATGAACATAGAATTCTTCACCAATGAACTTGTGTTGAAACACCTCAACAAAATGAGGTGGCAAACCGAAAACACTGACATCTCCTTGAAGTAGCCTGAGCCTTGCGTTTTCAAGCCAACTTACCATTGTATTTTTTGGGAGAATGTATACTCACTGTTACTTATCTTACCAAACGAATTCCTACACCTAACCTTAATGGTAAGACCCCTTATGAAATACTTTTTAATTGCTCCCCTACCTATGACCACCTTCACACATTCGGTTGTCTTTGTTACACTCGCACATTAAGTGCACATCACTATAAATTTTTTTCACGTGCTTCACAGTGCATATTTGTCATATATCCTTTTGGTCAACGTAGTTATCGAGTATATGACATTAACACTAGACGTCTTTTCACTTCTCATGACATTGTATTCATTGAATTTATATTCCCTTTCCAATCACAAATAAAGTTCATCTCTGAATCCATCCCCACTGTACTTCATTTATCAATAAATGATGAAGGAAATATTACTATTGGTTTGGAAGATCAACTTTTTACTTTCTCTTTCCCGACATTGCTCATAATATTTCTCTAATGGACTTATTTTTAATACATATTAAAAGCCTTTATCTTTAGCTTTGCTTATTTACAAAGGATTTAAAAGCTTACGATGATTGGCCTAAAAAATATTTGGGCTCAAAATGTATATAGGTCTAAATTTTTGGCCTATAATGATTTGGCTCAATGGCTTGAGCGGAGAAATAAGACTCAAAAATCTACACTTAAATAAAAGAAAATTATAAATGGAGGACAAATTTGATGCAGTGACTTGCATTTATTGAGCCCTACGACACTTGTAGCCAATTGCGTTGCGTCACATCAATCACCTACACTCTGTTCGTATAAAATCTGTCCTCCATATAACACTATCCTTAAATAAATGGCTAGGGGTCTCAATGGGCTGGGATTGGGCGTAACCCAGACTGCTCTTACCTGAGCTAGGTTAGTGTAAAATTTGGTCTGGTCTTAAACCGGACCTAAATGCACCTATCAGAAGGCAGACCGGGCCGGGTCCTGGGCAAGTTGCGTGCTCTATTTTTAAATTCCTTTTTTATGACTTTAATAATGAAATAGTATTAAATATTAATTGATCGCTCTCGAAACGTGGCGGTGGCTAATCGGTCTTGAAAATAATTTATATAATATTATATAGAAGTTTAGATTTGTGCCTTTCTTCATGATTCTGCCAGGTTGTATTGTACTACATATTATATATTAAGCAACTTCAATTTATCATAGGGATCGACTCTTGTGATTGTAATTTAAACTCCAAATGGGGTGTAAGCGATCTTACACCATTTATTGGCTTATGATCTTAGAAATTTATATCATTGAAGTGATATATCATCAATTGAAAGGTTATGGATTAAAAAATCATTCTTTTTGAGAGACTTGAACCATACAATCTGCACATTTTAATATCTACGATTATTTTTAATTTTGATGGCTGATATTAAAGTTTATCAATGGAATAATTTATGTTCACTTAGAAGTGTGATTCTTAGCTTAGTCCAATCCCAAGCCATACCACCCACCAAAAAGGATTTGCAAATTTTCAGCTAGACTAGCTTTGGGTTGAAAGCTGATTAATCCCAATTGCATTGAGAGCCCTATAAATGAGGCAAGGAACTCCCTCCATTCCATCACTACGGCTGTCCACGGGTGGGGAAAAAATTATACACTTTGAGAGCCATCACTTGCACACACTTTTTAAGTGATTGCATTAAGGTTAAAAAAAGACTTTGTATTTTAGGGACATATGTCATGTGAAAACGTAATTTAAGTTGTCTGATTTAAAATTCATGATCTATAAATCCTTAGTGGATAAGAGTAGATAAGATTGCAACAAAACATGATATCTATCATTTGATCTATTGTTATCAATTGTTGAATCAAATAATAATCTTTGACCATATTTAATTACATGATAAAGATTATATTTCATGCCAATCATATCCCCTAAGAATCTATAGATTATGAACTTTAAATTAGATGGCTGAGATTGAGGTTTCACATGTCACTAAAATACAAAGATCTTTTTTTAACCTCAGTTCAATCACTTAAAAAGCGAGTAATGGCTCCCTTATACTTTTTACATGTAAAATATCAGGTCGGATTGATCGGATCGGACTCAACAAATAATTGACCCGTCTTGATGGAGTCTCTTGCCTGACCTGAAGGTCGGGTCCGATGGGTCATGCCTGACCCGATGGGTCGAGTTTGTGTAGCCGACCCCTCGACAGCCAACATCACAATCTCTTAGCATTGAGAAACACAGATTAAAGATTGTGAGTGGTTTATAAACAATCTTTACTGAATGAAATTGGCGCTTTTGCGCAACCACAGATGCGGGGCCCATCCCAATCTCCAATTTCGTAATTGGAAGGATCTGCTTCTCATAATTTGACGGCACACACGTCTCCATACCCGAACTTTGCGTGGCTCTGGCGCCATCTCCTTCCGACGAGCCCTCATATTCGCCCGCATATTCCGTCATCTTTGATACTTTATGTCCATTTCTTTTCGCTATGCATATAAATATAATTCCAATACCCTTTCTCTCTCTACCTCTCTACTTTCTCTCTCTACCTCTCTACTTTCTCTCTCTTTTCAGCTCCATCGCATTCTCTAATGGCTGCTGTCGCTGTGAAACCTGCTGATACGGAGAAGCTCTCGAAACTCGGTTCTGCTGTCGCAGGCCTCAATCAGATCAGGTTCAACTTCTTTTTTATTTTATTTTACGTGGACCAATTGGTTATCTGGAGGGTTTTTGAATTCTTTGGCGTTTCGAGTTATTAGATCTGAGATCTGAGCTTTATTTGTTTGGTTTTATTTTGGATTTTTGTAGTGAAAATGAGAAATCTGGATTCGTAAGTCTCGTTTCTCGATACCTCAGGTAGATCGATCGCAAAGGCTACTAATTCACTGTAAATGGTAAAATAATTTCTGTTTTTAAAAAAAATAATAATTTCTGAATTAAATGTTGTTGATTCCATTGAAGCGGCGACGCACAGCAGATCGAATGGAGTAAGATCAAGACTCCGACTGACGAAGTCGTTGTTCCATACGACAGCTTGGCTCCTACTCCAGATGGTAATTCTCTCGAGATCTGTTTTTCAGGATCCATTTTATTTTTTGTTAAATAAAAAATATCAAAATTTTCTAAATGGTTAAAAATATATTTAAAAAGTGCAGATCTCTTTGAAACTAAGAAACTTTTGGATAAGCTTGTTGTGTTGAAGCTTAATGGAGGTTTGGGGACGACGATGGGCTGTACTGGTCCCAAGTAAGATACCGTTTATTTTTCTTTAATTTGTTTTGAAACTTTTCTTTTTTAATTAGAGGAACTATTGCCCGATTCTTAGCAGCGCCAAACTTGGTGCATAGTCTAATGTACCTAGACTTTTGGAATCACTGGGACATCGAGCAGATTGATAGATTGAATAATTTAAAATTTTGGAAAATGCTGGTATAGTGTATTGTTGGTTTTGGGTCAGGTCTAGGCCCAAGACCCAATCTATAGTCACCGGAGAGATCCACCATGATCTCTCTCCATATCCTCCTCAAAGAGGAGCATGGCATCAATTATCAGCTGATACCGTAAGTGTCGGCGAGGAAACTGATACCAGTCAGATACTGGTATCGGACTGATATGGCTGTTAAGGCTGATTGTTCTCCAAACAAGGCAACACAATCTTGAAACAAGGCCGATTCTTGAAAGATATATATATATCTTTCAAGAATCGGCCTTGTTTCAAGATTGTGTTTATGGGCGTGGGGAGATAGCGCCTATACGTAGGGACATCTCTGTGCCTTTTGATATGGGTGTGACATGTAGCGCCTTTTTGTGAAGTGATGGGTGACATGAGCCCACTTTACTAATTAGCGTTAAACTTTTAAAATATTTTAAATGTTATATTCCCTTTCAGCCGTCATTCTAGACTTTTTTATAAGTCCATTTCTTTTCTTCCTTTTTCTAAGAAAGTGTCAGACTTACTTTTTCAGGTATATTTTACTCAAAAAATGTGGGCGCCAGGTAGCGAAGTGCTGACACCCCGGGAGAGAAGCTTTGGCACCTCGATATCGAGGCGTTTGCATCCTTTTTTTTTGGCACCTCGATAGGTCTGAGACTTTCTTGGAAAATGGGAGAGAAGTGAGAGATCATAAAGAGACTTCTAAAAAAGTCAAGAATGACGGCCGAGAGGGATTATAACTTTCAAAATATTTTCAAAGTTTAACCCTAGTTAGTAAAGTGGGCTCCATGCCACCCATCATTTTACAAAAATGGGCTACGTGTCACGCCTATATCAATAGGCTCAGCGATATCTCTACGGCCGGGCGCATTCTCCCGTGCCTCATATATATAGTATAAAAAATTATTTTGACGTTTTAATAATTTTTTTTAACTTTTAAGATTTCTTTTCAAATTTTCATTTTTTTTTGAAAAAAGCTGAAAAAAAATAAATCCCATATCAGTCGCTTGGGTACCGATAACGATGTTGATACCTTGAAGAGGAGTTTTATTCAAATTAAACTTCTCTTTGATAAGAAAAGGTTGTCTCCCTAGAAAACATACAAAATTTCATCAATGGACCATAGGTTTGACCTGTGATTGATCTATGGTGCCATCATTAGCAAGGATCAAAATTTCGGGTTTCGTTTCAGTTTCGGAGGGGATTGAAACCGAAAATTTGGACCGAAATTTCAGCCGAAAACCGATAATTTGGCCGAAATTTTGAGTCCCCTACAAAATATGACCGAAATTTCGGTAATTTCGGCTGAAATTTTGATCCTTGATCATTAGTGTTAGTTCTTGTGGCGTGAAGATTGACAACCTTCTAGATTGACAACCTTCTCCTCTAGTAGTTAAAGATGTGGACCATTGAGCATCACTTTGTTTCGACTTTCACGAAGGTTCAATCGTGTAGAATCGACTGACGATCCATAAAGGTGATTCCGCACATGTGACTATTCTCCATTAGTAGTATTAGAGCAATGATAATCGATTCTCTAAGAAACCATTGAACTAAGTCTTTGAAGGTGTTAAGGGTGTTCAATGGAATAGAGGCACAGGGGTAATTCTCAGGGCCTCCTATTTTAGGGATGCCAATGGGTCGGACTTCAGCCAGAGCACGATCTAGTTTCGGTTAGGTTTCGGCTTAAATAAAAAGCCTAAGCTCAAAAGTCCTTGGGCTTGCCCAACCCGATTTTGTATTAGGGCCAGTTCGGGCATTAGGGTAAAAGATAATTGGGCTGACCAAGATCCCTGGTCCAACCAAGCCCAAGTATATTAGGGGAAAAGGTCGGGTTTGATCTGAACTGACCAGGCCTGAAACCGATTTGGTTCAGGTTTGGGCTTAAATAAAATGCCTGAGCCCGAAACTCGGGTTGAGCCCGATCCAGGCTGGGTTTAGAGACTAAGTTTAAGGTTGAAAATAATCAGGCCTATAAAAAACTCGGCCTGAACCCGGCCCAGCCCATTCACAGCCTTTCTTATTTTGTTGTACTTAGTGTTGTTTTTTTTTGATCAAGTTGTACTTAGTGATTTGGGTGGCTTGAATTACTATGGGTATGGTTATGTCAAGGTGTTGATAAAAATCATTGAATTCTAATTTATGTTAAACCCTGTGATGTTACAAACCATTGTCTTCAGTATATGGTGTTCAAATCCATATTCTTCAATCTATCATGCTGCAAATCAACGACAAACTACAAATTCAAATCTCGCTCATTGAGGTAAAAATACAAATTCAAACGACAAATAACGAAAAAGATAAGAACTCATCATCATAGAGATAAAAGTATATATATTCACTTAGTTCAAAGGTTTCTTCTTCTAAACCTTATGATCTTAATCTACCCATCACTATTTGCAAGAGGGTCGTTCGTGTACCACTCCTTATCCCATTGCTAAATATGTCCGCTATTATGTTCTTTCTTCTTCCTACATGGCCTTTCTTTCTACTATTGATATCGTTACTATTCCCTGCACTGTTCATACAACCCTTTTTCGTCCCTCTTAGAAAGCACTCAAAGCAGCACTGATGGAAGAGATGAATGCCCTTGAGAATAATCATACGTGGGACATGGTTCCCCTGCATCCAGGTAAGAAAACAGTGGGCTGTAAGTGGGTTTTCGGTTTGAAGCATAACCCTGATGAAATTGTTGCTCGGTATAAGCCCGTGTTGTTGCTCGTGGATTCACGCAGACTTATAGTACTGATTATGATGCCATCTTTGCTCCGGTGGCCAAGCTGACCTCTGTTCGAGTTATCATCTCTGTCGCAGTCAATCAAAATTGGCTTCTTTTCACTAGGTCGATGTGAAGAATGCTTTTCTACATGGGTATATGACTGAGGAGATTTATATGGATCCTCCACCTGACTTCCTGCTTTAGGGGTAGACTTCAATAATTTGAGATTTCAGAGATTTCATTCTAATCACACTTTATTCATTAACTTGGTCTAGGCAACTGTACGATTCACCTTGTCTATGTGTATAATATTATTCTCACTAGAAATGACTCTTTGTTTATTTCTCATTTGGAAAGTGACCTTGGCCGTATCTTTGAAATGAAAGATTTGGGCAGTTTGAAGTAATTGTTGGGACTCAAAGTAGCTGAATCTAAGAAAGGGATCTGTCTTTCTCAGCGAAAAAATATACCATTGATCTACTCAGTGACACGGGAATGCTTGATTGTAAGCTAGCTACATCTCTGATGGACCAAAAGCTATCTCTTCATGGGAATGAAGGTGATCTTCTCCCTGATCCTTATGAGTATCAAGGTTTGGTGGGCCGCTTGATTTATCTCTCTCACTAGACCGGGATAAATTTTGCCTTAGCTTAGTTAGTCGGTTTATGCATGCACCCGCACTCCCTATCTTGTGGCTGTCCATCGTATCCTCCGGTATCTTAAGGCTAGCCCAGGCCGTGTACTGTTTTATTTATCGCATGGTCACCTGATTATTTCTGTATACATTGATGCCAACTGGGCTGGTTTCTGTCACTAATCTCCCGTTCTACTTCAGGTTATTGCGTCTTTCTTGGAGGTAACCTTGTGTTGTGGAAGAGAAAAAAGCAATTGATTGTCTCCACCAGTGCTGAAGCTGAGTATCGTGATATTGCTCATGGTACTTGTCAGATCTTATTGCTTCGGTCCCTTCTATTTGAGTTTGGATACCTATTACTGGTTTGATACCCCTACAATGTGACAATGAAGCGACAAAGAAGATTGGGTCCGACTCAGTAGTACATGAGCGTACCAAGCATATTGAAGTTGATGTGAATTTCATTTGGGAAAAAGTGTGGGATGATTCTTTTGAGCTTATTGATTCCTTCTTCTCAGCAGCTTGCTGGTATTCTTACTAAAGCTCTTGGGCCTGCCGCCTGCTCCTTCTTCAGGATTTACTGTCAAGCTTGGCATATTTGATGTTCATTTTCCAACTTGAGGGGGAGTATTGGAATATGTATAAGTGATTAGTACAGTATGGGTGTGATTAGTAGAATACGGAGTGTTTGTGTGTCAGTGTTGTTATCTTATGGGTGTGTAGAGCTTGCCGGTATTCTTACTAAAGCTCTCGGGCCTGCCGCCTGCTCCTTCTTCAGGATATTACCGTCAAGCTTGGCATATTTGATGTTCATCTTCCAGCTTGAGGGGGAGTATTGGAATCTGTATAAGTGATTAGTAGAATACTCAATAGAGTGTTAGTGTGTCAGAATGTTATGGGTGTGTAGAATGTTTGGGTGTGCATGTAGTACTCCTACAACTTAATATAAATGCTAGTGAGGGTCTCCTATCTCACTAACCGTCTCTCTCTCTCTCTCTCTCTCTCTTCCTCTCCTCTCTAACCCTATACCTAACACCACTTGCCTAACCCTAATACCACCTACCTAACCCTAGTACTTCACTTCTGATATATATAGGGAAAAAGTCGGTACCTATGAAGGTAGCATTTTACCGCAACCTTCGAGTGCTAGATCACGCGCCACATGACGCATAACCTCCAAAACACCACCCGTTTTAGAGTGTACAACCACGTCGCATGTGATTTACTAAAACATAATTTTTAAGACTTTTATGCCCTTCAAATCATAGGTCAAATATAGGGCGATGCCCACCCTCTTTGGTGCATTGATTTTTTCCAACTTTGACCACATTTTCAACGTGGATAAGCACCCTTTTTTAATTTTTTTTTACATGGTACCTGATCGAGCTTGGGCATATTTCAATGGCACCCAATCTTTGGGTTGGGGCTCGTGGTTGCACCAAAATGCTACCCCTGTCGGTAGCATCCCGACCCTCACACACACACACACACTGATATATATATATATATATATATATATATATATATATATATATATATATATATATATATATATATATATATATATATATATATATATAGGTTAGTGCTTATAATAATACCACCAGATATCTTACTTGTTTCTGTTTCATTTCAGGTCTGTTATCGAAGTTCGTGATGGGTTGACCTTTCTTGACTTAATTGTTATCCAAATCGAGGTCAATTTTATAGGATACATCATTTGCGCTTACGAAGTTCCGTATTGAATTTTACTTGACATAACGATTTTCAATTGTTGTACAGTCTCTCAATAACAAATATGGATGCAAAGTTCCCCTGCTCCTAATGAACTCATTCAATACACATGATGATACACAAAAGGTGCATGCCCACTGTTTTTATTTTCTTAACCTTCTCATGAGTTGGTTGAAATAGACTAGCAGAAAAATAACCAGTCAAACTTGTCTTGTGAAGATTGTGGAGAAGTACTCAAATTCAAACATTGATATCCATACATTTAATCAGGTCAGGAAATCTATTCACAATGACTGCTTAAATATGTACTTTTTAGGTTTTTATGACAACCATAATTGTGATGCTATTTTTTGAACATATCTGCTTGCATCAGAGCCAATATCCTCGTTTGGTTGTTGAAGATTTCACCCCGTTTCCATGCAAGGGCCAAACAGGCAAGGATGGATGGTATGCCATTACCTCCTCCAGTTATGCTTTTAATATATTAGATATGTGAGAGGACATAGACGAGTGATATGCTTCTGGCAAGATATAATGTATTATGAAAATTAGGGAGGGTCTTTTGACCTCACAAATATGCTTATTGTTATGACATTTGGTTTCTTTGATTGACACACACAACCACACACGCACAATATGGTATGTCAGTGTTAACAAAAGGTTATATATTTTTTATTTGCTTAGTTGATTTTTCCATTATGCTATCTACTAGATCTGATATTTGAACCAATTAGTTTCTCTTAATTATCCAATTGTTGGTAGTTGTTGCAAGCAGGTGATCTAATACCCTTCTTTGTTCTATTAATATATTTATAAGCAAACTAAAAGCAGCATTGGAAATACTGTAAAGCATACATTGCTGAAAATGATTAAAGTATGATATCAACTCCACTAAATTTAAAGTTAATTTTGAGTGTTAAGAGAAGTAAGGAAACACCATTCATTAAATAATAATGTTTTTCATAAATAGCAAATTTTAGTTGGGAGATGAAAAAAATAAACAAGAGAAGGCAAAAGCATCTCAACCCCCAATAATAATTTCCCTTATTCATACAAACTTCATGGCAGAGACGCCAAGTACGTGGACATCTGTTTTGGACCGCATTGCTTTTACTGGCGTCGGAAGAAAAGAAGAGGAAGCCCGAGTGCTACAGCTTCAGGAGAGAAACGGAGGTAAAAGACGTCTTCAGGCGACATACGTCCGTAGGATCAGGACGGATGTCCGGAAATAGTGCCACATTTTTTTTTGGTGCACAGACGTCCGTGACCATTCACGGACGTCCGTGGTTCAGAAGTCCGTAGGTCATGGACGTCCGTGGACCCCAGTACGGATGTCTGTGGAGGTCGCCGTCCCAACGACGGAATTTTAATTTTTGCGAAAAAACTTGCCTTTTTAGTCTTTTAATTGTTTTAGGACTCTTTTATTTCGTATTATTATTTGGCTGCCTATATAAGGAGGCTTGTGAACACTTTAATTAATTTTGATGATTATTGAATGAGCTTTTGCTTTGTGGAGAGAGATTCTTCTTCCCCGTGATGGGTTTGGTGTGAGGCCAAGGGAGTGATTCCCAAAGTTATCTTTTTATCTTTTCTATCCTATATCTCTGTTTTCCCTTATTATCTTTTATTAAATTTATCCATCTTTTCTAAAGCCTAAATCATCCCAAACCCTAGTTTTCATCTGAGCCATCTAATCAACCCAATTTCACAACCCTAGTGTGGACCGCTGAATCTACATCGGATCGACTACGAACGCCCAAGCCTGGAAAAGCTAGAGTTCTATCTCTAGGCTCGATCCCGCCATAAATCTAATGGGACTTGCACATCGGACTTCACCCTAGCAGGATCTCGCATGATCTACCTATTTGAATTCTCAGAACCTGAAGGTATCGTGATAATTTTGCGATTAAACTTGAATTAATTTCATTTAATTTTGGCAAAATTGCATTAAATCATTATTCAAGCATTTTAGGGTTTTTGTCCCGCGTCACTTCACCCCACCTCGAAGTACAATTCACTCTATACCCTTAAAAAAGAATGTTATCATTGATGAATAAAGACTCTTCTTGTCCATTCCCCAACACAACTATTTCCTACTTCACTGGCTTCCTATAAATTAAAAAAAAGTGTTCAAATTAAAACTGCATCCACCTCTTGCCCGTTGAAGGCAATTCATCAAGTAGTAAAGCAAACTTTTTGTAAATCGGCTTCCCCTTGTCAATGCTTATTTTTTACTGTATTTGATGATTTAACAAGTACACCATGGAAAATGAAGAGTTTAAAGTTTCTGAACATGCAATGACGAACGATAAGTAGATAACAATGCAAGTCTTCAACCTCTTCGATGTTGTCAGCACAATTTTGCAAATGTAAGATTGTAGCTCCTGATAAGTAAATCATTTTCCACAATATAAAAGTAATTTGGTATTGGGTGTTGACTAGGCCATTCCAAAACTTATGTTGATTTTTTTCCCTAATGATGTGTGATTTTTTAACAAGAAAAGAAATATCATTACATAAAATTACATCTTCATCAACCCCATGACCTTGTCTTGTCTTCTTAGGGTCGACTTTGCAATTTTTATTTATCTCCTCATTTCTTTTTGTCTAGTCTTTGTTTCTCCACAATCCTTCACGTCACTTCTCAATCATGGTTTAAAAACTCGACCAAGTTACTTACAACCCGGCCGAGACGGCTTGATTCATCTAAGTTTCGAGTGACTTTGAAGAAGATTCGAAAATAGAGTCTGTCGAGTAACTTGGTCGAGTTTCGAGTTGACTTGGTTGAGTTCAAGGTATTAAAATCAATATCGGTCCAATCTTAGACTGATATGTATCAATTGATACTAATACGATATCGCCAATGTCAAAATCTGTTCTCTTTTTTTTTTTTGAAAAAGAAAACGACTGTATTGGTCATTGTCGGTCGATACGAGACACTATCTGGGCGAAACAGATACCTGATGCCGATAGCACCCCGATGCCTATATTGGGGTGGTATTGGTTCTTGGCGAAACCGTATGAGCCGAGTTTTGATACCATGATAGAGTTAACTCGACAGACTCGACGGGAAAAAGGGCTTGGCAGTTAGTATACTAACTGTTGGGGACATCAAGATCAAAGGCATTGGATTCGGGCCAAGAGATTGTCCAGCAACAGAAGAAGCGGAAAGGGAGCCGAGATGGAAGAGCCAAGAGGACAAAGAAAA
Source organism: Chloranthus sessilifolius (assembly GCA_021018995.1). NCBI lineage: Eukaryota > Viridiplantae > Streptophyta > Magnoliopsida > Chloranthales > Chloranthaceae > Chloranthus > Chloranthus sessilifolius. The sequence goes on from CM037595.1 coordinate 26,587,638, forward strand.
ATGGGAAAGTGGTTAAGAGCTCAAAATCGCAGGAGCTGAAGACTGGGTTAGTCGATCGATCGAGCTCCAACAGTCGATACATCAATGGTGGACAGTGAACAAATTAGTGAGGCGCATTTATGTTTGTTAGTCGATCGAGTCAGAATTTTGATCGAGTCAGAATTTTTGATCGATCGATTTAAGTCCATGGCCTCAGACAGTTTAATTAATTTGTCAATCGATCGATCGACTTTGGGATCGATCGATCGATCAATTGCGCGGATTTTGGCGGAATTTGGCTATTTTGGTCAATATTTCATTTTTAGTGTTTTATTTGTTTAAGATTCTTCTAATTTCGTGTTAGGGTTTTGGTTAGCCTATTTAAAGACTTGTAAACGTCATTATTATTAGTTGATTATGGAATGAAAATTTGAGAGCTTGCTTTTGTGCAAACCTTAGAAGACTTGTGAAGAGTTTTCAATCGAAGAAGCGAATCTTTCGAAATCTATGGTGGACAGTGAACAAATTAGTGAGGCGCATTTATGTTTGTTAGTCGATCGAGTCAGAATTTTGATCGAGTCAGAATTTTTGATCGATCGATTTAAATCCATGGCCTCAGACAGTTTAATTAATTTGTCAATCGATCGATCGACTCTGGGATCGATCGATCGATCAATTGCGCGGATTTTGGCGGAATTTGGCTATTTTGGTCAATATTTCCTTTTTAGTGTTTTATTTGTTTAAGATTCTTCTAATTTCGTGTTAGGGTTTTGGTTAGCCTATTTAAAGACTTGTAAACGTCATTATTATTAGTTGATTATGGAATGAAAATTTGAGAGCTTGCTTTTGTGCAAACCTTAGAAGACTTGTGAAGAGTTTTCAATCGAAGAAGCGAATCTTTCGAAATCTGAGGAGTGAGCAATCATTTCTCGTGCAACTTGGTACGAAGATGACGTACAATCTTGCTGTGAAGCCTTGGATCTTATCCCTCTCTTTTACCTTTTCTCTGTTTATTGTCAGGTAATATCTTCCCTTGCTTTGATAAATTCCTAAACACCAAATAAAAAAATTTACATCTTTTGATCTATCCCTTTTGATTAATTTAATCCCTTGAGCGTTCGTTTTTCCAAACCTTAGAGGAGTCAAGAGATGACTCTATAATTGTCGCTTGATACCCTAAATTAGATGGAAACTCGAATTATTCATCGGATCCGTTTTTCTAGATTGGGACTATCGATGCATGTGAGCACTAAAATTGAATTAACCTAGTTGCTTTATTGAATTCATTAAATTATTTCATGTGTTGGGTGATTTCAAATATTTTCGTTATTCAATTTAATCTGAGGTGAATTCCAAACTTGCATAATTAGGGTTTTAGCGTTTGTCCCGCATCAGATTTAGTATCGAAGCACAATTTTAGTTTAGGGTGATTGCATTAGGATACTAGTTAGTGTTGTTAATCGAGTCCTACGTTAGCATGGAGTCTGCCAGAATCGAAGCTCTCTTAATGGGACTTGCAACCAAGCTGACCACGGTTCAGACCGAACTACAAGCCCAGATGCAAACTCAACATGAGGCTTTAAAAACCTGTTTTTCTCAAAACCATAGTCAGACTTCCAAGGGATTGGATGGAAATAGAGTTAGGGGATACCCTCATCATCGTGAACTCGAGTACGACTCCGCCGAGAAGATTCTAAAATCTATGCGGGATGAGTTCCAAATTTTGAGGGATGGATGAATCCTAAAACCTTTGTGGAATGGTTGTCTAATGTAGAAGAGTATTTTGATTGGTATGGCGTATTGACTGAGTACAAGATTAGGCTAGTGAAAATAAAGTTGGAGGGTAATGCCAAAAGTTTTTGGACTCGCATAGAACATCATACTGAATCTCTTCGGGATAAACTCGTCTCCACATGGGAGGACATGAAGGTGAAACTTTTCGAAAAAGTATGTTCCTTTAACACACTGTCACCTTTTACAAAGTTTGAAAGCCAAGACAGATAAGTGTCCTGATTCCTCTAAGTGTCAGGGGTTTGGACATTTTGCATACCAATGCCCCACAAAATTTCCCATTTCGAATTTATTGATTAAAAGAGAGGGTCCTAAGGAGTCAGAAAATAGAAAAGTAGAAGTGTATGACCCTAATACCTTGATGAGTGAGGAGATAGAAGAAGGTGATGAAAGTTTAGTTTGTGTTAAAGAGACTTGTATTTCCCTTGTGAGTAGGGAAGTTGAGTCGAATACACGTGAGTCCATCAAACTGGGTATGCAAGAATCATTAGTGACAATTGAATTGAGTACCCTAGAGCCTTTGATTTTTGTTGAAACGAGTACGCCCGAGTTACTCGAGCCGAGTGTATATGAGCCATTAGTGCCTTGATTCGATCACACATGAGTTGATAGTGCACATATAGTCGGTAGGGACTTGTCAACATTCTTACTTGCATGGGATTAACAATAAGATTTTATTGAATGATGAAAATACACAGAATGTCACTAACACAACGAAGTTATTTAATGAGTTTAATAATGATAATTTTGTGCTACTTCATGATAGTCCCGAGCATGTGGAACTTTTTCCGACCTTGAAAAGAGGTAATGATGGAAGCATGGATCAAAATATCATCCGATACCGATACATATCGGACGATAGTATCGGTTTTGGACTTGAACGATACGATACATTGGGTTTTTATCGCCCCCCTTAAAAAACAAGCAAATTATCGTTCAATGTATCGTTCGTATTGTTCGTATCAGACGATAAATTTGAAATTATCGTCCGATAATTTCAAATTATCAGTTTTGTTGTTTTTTTTTTTTTGTTTTTTTGTTTTTTGGGAAAAAATCGGAAAGTATTGTTCGGAACCGATACGTATCGTCCGATACGTATCGGTTTTGGGGCTGGACGATACATATCGAAAATCCGAGATTTTGATCTATGGATGGAAGTCTAGAGTTTCCTCTAGACAAGGGTATTCATCTAATAGTTGCGGTGGAAGATCGTACACCTATTCTAAGTCCTGCAACTATATCTTTTGACCCATTCCTTGTTACCTAAACAATCGAGCTAAGCCCATGTAATCAAGTCATAACCTGTACCTTACTTGTGTCATATGAGAAAAAGTTGAATGAGGAGGTTCTAGAGTGTCCACACTTCACTACCAATGCGGATAAAATTCAGACGTATCTCACAATATGGAAGGACAAGTCGGGAGCTGAGCACCCAAGGCATACCATACGTGGGTTCTACAACTCATCGGAGATGAGTACCCTGGGGATAATTGATGGGGACATTAAGAGTAAGAGCGTCGGATTTGGGCAGCAAAAGAGTCTCCAGCGTCACAAAAGGCGGAATGGGAGCCAAATTGAAGAACTAGAAGAAAATTGGAGATTTGGGATGTGTGTCAGTTGATCTATCGACCCAATTTTTCGATCGATCGATTGAGGCTAGAGAGGTCTTAAATTGTTGGCGAATTTCTGTTCCCAGTCGATCGATCGATCCAAAATTTTCAATCGAACGAATGTGAACAGAAACTTAATACGAGTTATATATATATATATGTATGTATAAATTGATCGATCGAGTATAATTTTTGATCGATCGATTTTAGACCTGAGACTTCTATATAATTATATATATATGAATCGATCGATCTAGCTTAGCATCGATTGATCAATTTTTCGCGAAAGTGTACTTTGCCAAAAGACGAAAATAGTATTTTAGGGCAAACTTGTCCTTTTTAGAGTATTTGTTTTAGGATTTTCTTTTGTTTTAAGACCTATATAAGGTCCTTATAACTTTGTAATTAAGCAGTTGATTATTGAAAATTGAGAGCTTGCTTTTGTGCCACCCTAGAAGACTTGTGAAGAGTTTTTGATCGAAGGAGCGAATCTTTCGAAATCTGAGGAGTGACCCTTCATTTCTCGTGCGACTTAGTGAGAAGCTGACGTACAACCCTGGTGTGAAGCCTTGGATCTTATCCCTTTCTTTTATCTTTTCTCTAGTCCTTTTGATTACTTTAATCCCTTGAGCCTTCGTTTTCTCAAACCTTAGAGGAGTCAAGAGATGACACCATAATTGTCGCTCGATGCCCTAAATTAGATTGAAATTCAAATCCTTCGTCGGATCAGTGTTTCTAGATCGGGAATATCGATGTATGTGAGCGCTAAAATTGAATTAACCTAGTTGCTTTTTTGAATTCATTAAATTATTTCATGTGTTGGGTGATTTCGTATATTTTTGTTATTCAATTTAATTTGAGGTTAATCCCAAACTTGCATAATTAGGGATTTAGTGTTTGTCCTGCATTAGTCTCTTCTGCAAAATACTCCTTGTAGCTTGTACCCTCTCCCTGCCATCGCCTCTCCTGCACTTTTGTCATGCATCAATGAGGCCCGCGGAGAGAACACTATGACCCCATGCGGAAGATATTGAGGGAGATGATGGGTCATTTGAGGAACTTCTTGCAGTCTGTGCTGGCATGGTGTATGCCAGCCCGAGCAGGTTTCGCGGCCACCTAGAATTTTCATAGCAAGTTTTCTGACGAGGATCCCCATGAACAAACATAGATCCATTCGGGTGTCAATGAAGAAGAAGGCGTTAAATCTGACAACTAGGAAAAGAGATCATGAGGTGAGAGTTATGACAAAGATGAAGACAACGAAATATGGAGGTTTAGGGTTTGTAAGTTGTGTGTTGAAGTAGAATAGGCTGGAGTTGTATTAGCTGTGGAAAATATTCCATGGGATGCGTGCTAAAATGAGGTGGTGCACAGGGGCACAAGTACACCAACTAGTTAATTTGGATGTGTTTTTGTGGATTTGGGGACCCCCGAATAGCTAAAGGTATTCATTGTGGTGGGTTTTTGTTTGGTTGGAAGTTGGATTACAACTATTTATAGGCTATCCGAGATTTTGACGGTCAAATCCTAATTACTGAGTTGGTATCTGCAAGGTGAGATGACTCATTGGGCATTGCTCTGTTAAGCTTATAGGTCTTTAAAATATCTAGTGTCTAAGTTATGTTAGAATCCTGAATAATAGAATATGAAAATGCCTAAAATTAGAAGGGCACTTTATATATATATATATATATATATATATATATATATATATATATGAGTTTCTTTTGAGTCTTCGAGTTAACTCTTCTCTAGTTGAATTTTGAGTTCGAGTCGAATTTTCAGGTTTTCTAACCATGTTTTCAGTACTCCCCCCCAAGTTTTTATTGGTTTTATTCTCCGTCTTCAGTGAGCTTGAATTGTAGAAAATGATTTTACAAGGCCATTTCAGATTTTTAATGGACGTGCCTGAAACATAAACAAATTGAGCCACGTTGGTCTCTTTAAATGTGAGAAAACTGAGTTTAGTTATTGAATCTAGTGAGTCTCATTGTGTTGATGTTCTGTTTGGTGTCTAAAAGTATTAAATAACCAAATAATTTGGATAAGTAGAAAAATTTCGTAAGCTATTGGATTTTATAAAACACAAATTATATATTTTTATAATTAGCATAATTAATATGCAAAATAGTAGGTTATTGTTGAAAGAGAAAAAAATTAGGCCATTAATGTAGAAAGAAAAGGTATGAAGTAATTATATGATGAGATTTAATGAGTGTTAGGGTTTTGCAATAAGGAGTAGTTTGGAACTCTATGCTATGGTCCTTAGATAAGCACACAAATGATCAGAATACCGATTTGCTGTATTCAATTGTATCATTCTAAGAGAAATCGGAAATATTCTAACAACTTCATCTTTAAATTTCATCGAATAGAGAGTTGTCATATGAGAACAATCATCCACACAAATGATGAGAAATGAATTCATCGCCATTATCAGAATGCAAATTTGCTGTATTCAATTGTATCATTCTATATGAGAAATAGGAAAAATTTCTAACAACTTCATCTTTAAATTTCATGGCATAGAGTTGTCATATGAGAAAAATCATCCACAAAAGATACAAAATACTTGATATTAAAGATTGAAGTAGCCACGGAAGGCCCCCAAACACCAGCTTGCAAAATAGCAAAGGAACATTACGCTTTATTTTCGTAGGAGGAAAATTAGTTTGACATTGTTTAGCTAACTGATGCACATCACATTGATACACATAATTTCTAAGACCTTTAGAAGACCGAGGAAACATAATTTGTAACCTAAATATAGGTATGTGGCCTAATTGGTGGTGCAGGAATAAAACTTTATCTTTACTGATTTCAAAAGGAACATGATAATTTTTGGGCCAACAAAGTCCCAACTTGTCTCTCTTATATGCTGATTTCTCCCACAATGGATACATTTCAATTTGTTCTTACCAATTATAATATATCTCGCTCTGCCTCATCCACATTCTGAACCTGGCTATCCCAGCGTCTGCCAGTCTAGGGAACATTAAACTTAGCATGAGAGTCCATGGTAGGAGCACTGCGCTTGGGTACACTACCTGTCACATTGATAACTCAATTCTTACTCTATTCATGCTGAAGAAGTAACAAATTTGTCTCTATAGGGTAGACTGTAGAGTATCATGACTATAAGATATTGTCTCTAACTGGTTCATACTCGGGCTTCTAACAAGTAATGATTAAAATATCTTGTTGTCCAATCGCAACTTGTTTTTCTGAAGCATAGTGTGTGCATGAGATGGGTTGGTAGTGACTCTACTCATCGCGCATACCCCTTAAACTAGGATAATAATCACCTAAAGATATTTTTTGAGAATATTTTCTTTTGCTTGGTATGCAAGATTTTATTCAAAGAAAGACAAAAATGAAACAAAACAAGAAGAGCAGAACGCAAAGCCAAAAAAGAAAACACCCAAAATACAAAGACCCAACCGACAAACAGAGCACGGGCGAGATTATCCGAAGGGAAGGAGAAACACCCTCCTCATACCGAGAGTGTGAAGAGGTAAATGGTGCAGGCTTATCACAAAAATCCAAGGATTCATTATCTGGAGTCCCCTTAGTACCCACTCAACCATGAGGTCCCTAATCAAGTTGACAATCATCCCCCTCACGAATTTTCCTGAATCCCTTCCATTTCTTTCACACTATAGGCCCCAAAACACTGCAGATAAGCTGGCACCCTTCTTACCCTCAAACCGCACACCATTCCAACAAGAAATGAGTTGCCTGTGGTCCTCTGGTTGCGCCCAGTTTTTTTTTTTTTTTTTGAATACGAATCAGCCACATTATTCCACATACATGAAGGTTTTACTTATGGCTGGTTCCATGGAGTGGAAAACCATGGTATACAGACTGTCATTTTCTCAGAGTCCCAATCCACAAATGAATTATCATTAATCTCCGACTGTTTGAGAGTACCATCAACATATCCCAGTTTCTTTTTTACTTCCAAGAGAAATCTCGCATATCTAGACCACTCTAGATTGTTTGTTCCATCAAACTTCACCATAGTAAGCTGAAAACCAAGTCCCTCTCTACCAGCACTATTACTTCCATGAAAGACCCCCACTTCTATTCCAGCCATAGCAGCACCATGCTATGTAACAGAAGCCCGGAAACTGACAAATATGCAATCTAATACCATATTGCAGCAATCACTCACTAGCTTATGAAATTCATCACAAACAGAGCGTGAGTCTGCAACTACACCTATTTCACAGGATAAATAGGTTTAGATCAGTAGCTACACTACACATTCACAATTGAAAAATAGATTTGCATCCTGTTACACAGTCACAATTTTCTCATAATCTATCATCGTAACCAGTTTAGTTAATGTCCGTTCAACATGCAGTCCAACAGTTTCTGGTGTTTTTTAACCAATTAACCGGTCAACTCTTTTAAATAATTGGGGAAAGCAAGATGTAATCACGCAAAGGATTACCAGGTCTTTTTATAAACTCAGTTCAATAAAGAAACATCACAGAATATTCCAAAAAATCTGAGAAATATCTTGATAAACAGGAAGGCCGGTCCTCCACCCAGAACATATCCGGGCCAGGCCCTTGCTACTGAACTTGCGTAATTTCTCACAGAAACACAATGTACAAGTTATGATTGTCCAATATCATAATTGGAAGACCACTACCCTTATAGACTGAACACAACACTAAGTTACCCTTACAATATAACATGACTAAATCACCCATTTAACATAATATAGAGCAAAGTACACACACTACAATGGTCCACGAATGCCTTCTCAACAATTCTTTTAAGAGGTTAATGAGTTGGTTGACCCTTTTGCCAGTTATGGCGTGTGTCCAAGGTATGGAAGTATAAATATTTCCATTTAGATAACTTGGACTTGTATTTTATTATGCTCTATAGTCTAGAATATTTGTCTCACTTTTATCTAAATTCCTCATCCATAAAATCATATACTATTAATAACTGATAAATGCTGGCATTGGTACTGTAGCTTATAGTTTAATGATCTAACAACCATCCAGCTACGATTATCGAAGAAGCTCTTCTAATTGTATCATTATTTTAATTTGAAAGGTCCCAGCAGTAGCTGTGAAACTAAGGAATGCCTTCTGTTATTAGGATTTATAAGTTGTACTTACAATGTCTGGTTCAGAGTTTCCACTGGCTTGGTAAATGGGATGTCAACATTGAATGGTTCACCCATTCTTTCCATGTTTGATCAATTGAGGGTTTTTCCCATGTTCTATGAAAGGCTAGTTTGTGTTTATGTTGTTTAAAATTTCCTTTCTGTACCAATTCTTTCGTGTATTAATTGATCTCTGGAAAACTTAATATTGCATTCTCAAAAGTGATTTGTGGTTGAGGAACTTCATCAATTCATTTAGAGACTGTCCTAGTATATCTAGGCAGGTTTGTAATTTATTTTATTTGTTGGTAGATAGGAATTATCAAGGGTGCCCATGGTAACTATGATTATATGGCATAAAAAATTAACAATTTTCTTTAGAATTATATACATCTAATTTTTTCCATCTACCTACTGATATTTTGGCATGGAATTCAAGTGATATCCATTTTTATTAAGAAGTGTCTTGTTTTTGCAACTTCATATTTGTTTCCTTCTTCATGAGCCTTGAACTGTGTTGTTCTGAGTAATTACAGTCTGCAAGCATCCAAGGTAGTTAAGGCGGTGTGACAAGGTCATGGCGAAGAGGCTCGCTATGCCATGACGTGGCCATAACGAAACTATTTATTATTGTACTTTAAAAAAAATATATTTTATCTATTAATTAGTAGTATTTTTTTTTTTAATATATTTTTTATATAAGGAAAAAATATAGGAAGAAAAATCAACTACTAAAGCATCATACTTTGATTCTAATATTGAAGGTTTCATGTTCTAGGAGTAAACAAATATCAATAAATATAAATCAAATATGGAACATCAACAAATTTGCTATATGGTAAGTATAAATAAATAAATATGAAATATCAACAAATATATAATTAAAGTGATATCCATTTTTATTAAGAATTGTCTTATTTTGGCAACTTCATATTTGTTTCCTTCTTCATGAGCCTTGAACTGTGTTGTTCTGAGTAATTACAGTCTGCAAGCATCCAAGGTAGTTAAGGCGGTGTGACAAGGTCATGACGAAGAGGCTCGTTATACCATGACGTGGCTATAGCTAAGCTATTTATTATTGTAATTTAAAAAAATATATATTTTATCTATTAATTAGTAGTATTTTTTTTTAATATATTTTTTATATAAGAAAAAAATATAGGAAGAAAAATCAACTGCTAAAGCATCATACTTTGATTCTAATATTGAAGATTTCATGTTCTAGGAGTAAAAAAATATCAATAAATATAAATCAAATATAGAACATCAACAAATTTGCTACATGGTAAGTATAAATAAATAAATATGAAATATCAACAAATATATAATATTAAAAAATAAGAAATATTAAGTACATATACTGTAGTGTTTGCCGACGTTGAGGTTTAAGCGACGCTGGTGTTGGTAGTTGCTGTGACGAGAGAGAGAGAGAGAGAGAGAGAGAGAGAGAGAGAGAGAGGATTTTGTAACTTATAAGTTGAGGTTTTTTGTGACTTGTAATATATTTTAACAATGTTATAAATTATAAGTATTATACATTATTATTCAAAAGTTAAAATAGCGTGCATAGTGATGCCATAATGCTACTCGGCTATGGTGACGCTATGACGTCCTATTTAGCCATCATGGCTATTTGGTTATATACGACGTTTCTCATCGCCATTCTCTATGGCGAGGCTATAGTATGGCCTTAACAACTATGCAAGCATCACATCATTACCATAACCATATTTGGAATTAGTCTTTTTGTTAATATTGACAATCTTATGTTACATTCGTTAGCGTTCTGGGAGAAAATTTTAAAACAACTATACCTCACTCCTGTTACATGAAAATCTGTGGAACAATGAATGACCTTCATTTGTTTATCTTTTCATCACTAAATAGGAGTGTAACTGTGGAACACTAAATTTGATTGTCATCACTTTCTCCTTTTTCCTACTGTAAAATGTGAAGGTACCCTCCTGGCCATGGTGATGTTTTCCCGTCCTTGATGAACAGTGGCAAACTTGATGTATTGTTATCACAGGTTTGAAAAGGATAGTCGCTTTTATGAACACGTTCTGATATTCAAATTTTGACAATACTCTTATCTGTTGTCTAATTTTAAGCTCAGTTCTATTGGATTTTAATTTTTTGCTATTTTGTTTGTTTAGGGAAAGGAATATGTCTTTATTGCCAATTCAGATAACCTTGGGGCTATTGTCGATATAAGTATCCTTTATATGGCCTTTATAGACCAGTTGCAACTCGTAGGTAAATAGTTGTCTATATTGATGTTTTTATTCATCAAAAAACAAAAAAGAAAAAGTTAATTAATTTGTTTTGTTATCAGCTTCTATGCTTTATTATGTAGGAGCAAATTATGTCAATGCAGATTTTCCTTGACTGATTGGAATAGAAATCCTTAGCCATTTGATACGAAACCATAATGAATACTGTATGGAGGTACTTACAGCTGATATTTATTGTTTACTCTAGCATTGCTTCCTTGACAATGTTCTAAAGCTTTCATACTTTGTACAGGTGACCCCAAAAACTTTGGCAGATGTAAAAGGTGGTACCCTTATTTCATATGAAGGGAAGGTTCAGGTAAGTGCTGTTAAATAAACTGCAATATTCCTTCTTTTTCCTTTATCTAATCCACATGCCTCATTCAGTAGCATATTATGGTTCACGGGAAATATATATATATTTTTTTGATCAGTAGTTCACGGGAAATATAAAATTTTCATATATTGTTATCCATCAGTAACAATAATTTTCATTTATAATATAAAATTTACATTATTGAAGGGACTTTTTTATAAGACGGCAGTTAGACTTGCCATATTATATGCTGCAGAACATTGGGTTACGAAAAAGACGACAAAAAGATAGAGTACATGTGGCTGAGATGCGAATGCTGCCATGAATTTGTGAAGTAGTAAGAAAGGGTATAATTCAGACTGAGTACATAGAGGAAATTTGAGAATGACACCTATAAAGGAAAAAATTACGAATGTTGCATGAGGTGGTTTGGACATGCTCATTGGAGGACAAAAGCAGACCCTGTATGAAGGTTTCAGACGCTACAAGCACAAGTAAGAGAAGAGGAAGGCCAGTAAAGACTTGGAGGGAAGCAATGGGCATGACGGATTGCAGAGTTATAGAGAGCTTAATGTTGATTAGAAACAAATGGAGAAATCGAACTCGAAAAGCTGACCCAAATAGATGGATAAGGCTGTGATGATGATGTTGTTAATAACAGTAAGAATTAGAGAAAAAATGTATAAAGGAATATCAGATAAATCCAAAATAGCCAAAATGCAAAATGGGTCTCACTAGATCCAGTTAAATAAATGCAAACATAAGAAATGCCTCATAAAATGCTACCATGAGAAACACCCATCTAGGCAAGCAAGTCTACTTCTAAGGACAGGTTCCTAGAGTAAACTTTCTAAAATCCGTTCCACAAGATATATCATGTGAAACTGAAATATCTCATCATCTCAATCATGTCCACAAGTCTCCGAGGACAGGTTCCTTCGAGTTCATCGACCAAGAATGTTGGAGTAATCACCTTCCGTTGAAATTGGCATTTTCTAGTGTTTGTCAAAAAGGCTGACTTAAACTTGAGATCAGTTTGCCAAATTTGAGTTTGCCTCTTTTAGAGCTGATGGAGATAAGAAGAGTGGTGAACCCCTTCTGGTATTAAAAAGTCCTACACATGCTAGGCCTAGATTACCCATCACGCTCACATTAAAGTAAGTTTAAGAGCTTCGACTAATGCACTAGAAGATTGTTCTATAGCTGTACCACGCTACATCCACTTTTATTCATCATAGAAGATGTCGATTTTGGTCGTACATAAGCACGATTTGATGGTTCTTCTACTGGAAGCTTCCCAAATGAATTAGGATCTCTGCATTCGTTGTTCCTTTCTCTATTATTTCCAATTTTGTTGTCCCTTCACTTTCAATGCCAGTTGAAAGGCATCACTGGCCCTCCGAACTAGATGTAGATTTACTATATCTTTGGATTGATTATCATGACCCACTAAAAGAGGGATCTGCAGTTTGCTTCTCCATCTTGTTCAAATTATGGTGGATTGATGGAATTCTTGACATTCGAAATGAACTTGTTCCATCTTGGAGCTGATGGAGATATGTAGATAGAACTTGATTTCAGAAAGCTCTGATTGACCTTCTTCTACATCTTGTCCCATGTACGAATGAGATTCTTTTTTTCTCCTCAGCAATTCTTTCAATTATTTCCACCAAAATTGAACATGGTCCTAATATGGTCCTTCAAATTCAAATCCTTAACAAGAGACAAATTTGGATTTTATGATCCTTGATCATCTCCTTCTATCCAAAGGGATTCCACAGATATCGGTCTAGTCTAAAAACTCTATATGGTTGTGGTCCTCGATAGAAATCCGCTATCCCGATTTGAACTTTGTGATCGTGCCTCCCATGTTCCAAAGCTTGTACTCAAGAATTCTCCCACTGATTATGAATTTATATGCGCACAATCATCCAAAGTCTCTGACGCTGATCATCATTCAAAGGGGGGTCATGCTCTTGATACGAGACATATAGTAATAGTTGATTAAATTATGCTTCAAGTTGTTAAACACTTTCTCACCACGAGTTGCAGGAGGTGATATCTCAAATTTCATGTAAGTCAAAGCGCTTAGAATCAATCAACATGGATCAACTTGGTTTGATACCACTTTGATGTGATAAAAGAGGAAGATAATCCAATAAAGAAGAAAAATAAAATACGAAAATCATGTGTACCTCAATAAAACAAGCTAGCACAATAGGGAGAACCAAACATTTCATACTTAGGATTGATAGTAAACCTGCAAAACTCACTTAAAGAATTCTCACTTTCAATGATAAAATATAATGTTTCACGATTATTCTCTTAAACAAATTATTCCTAAATCTACTTCCTTATTCCAACTAATATATCCTACTTAACAACTGTTATTAAAATAAAATAAAAGGAAATAAACAAATCCAATTTCAAGAATTCAACAATCTCTCATTCCCATTCTTGGAAACTTGGAAATTTAGGAATTTGTTGATTTATCATTACTGCTTTAATGCTTAATGCTCTTCATTAGTTTGATCATTTGAGAAGTCACCCCATCATTTTAGTCAACTTTGAGATTTCTCAAAATCAACTTTAATGTTTGTCTTTTTAAGTCCTTGAGTGGCAGGTGAGCCGCATCAACTCAAATTTCACGTTAATCAGAGCCTTCCAAATCAATCGACAAGGATCAACTTACTATGATATCACTTTCATGTGATAAAGCAAAGAATATAATCCAATAAATAGGAAAATTAAAGTACAAAGCTTATCAGTACCTCAATCAAACAAACAAGCACAATAGGTGAAGCCAAACCTGATAGTTAGGGTTAGTATTAAAAACGCGCTAATTCCTCTAAGAGAATTTCCATGCTCAATGATAAAATATCATGTTACATGGCCACTCTTAAATAATCATTCCAAAATTTACTTTCGTTTTTCAACTAAATATCCTTTTGAACAATTACTAAAATAAAATGAAAGTACATAAACAAAGTCAATATTCTTTGGTTCTCATTCTTGAAAATTTGAAAATTCAGGAACTTTTTTTTTAATGTTTCACATGGTCACTTAAGGCTCGTTCGAGAGCTAAGGAAAGCGCAGGAAAGCTCCGATTCCTGCTTCTCCCTCAGAAAGCGATGGAGTTTCTGAGCTTTTCTGATGTTTTCAGCTGTTCGTGAGTTTTACTGGGGCCCACGAAAACAAAGCACTTTCTGAAAGACAACGACAAGTTCATTTCCAAGTTTTTGTCTCCGAAAAGCTATGATTCTAAGCTCATCGAAGTATACTTCTCTTCCAGTATGTATGCCAGATAAGTACCCCTCATCTGTCGACGAAAGCAACGATTATATTGGCCATTTTATTTCAAGCTTTTTGGAGCTTTGTTCTGGAGCTATGTTATGCGGTGATCGCGTGGGTCCTTTTCCTCTTCTTCAGGAATTTGAGAGTGAGGTTTGGGGCTAGTAGAATAGTTAGTGAAGCTGGTTGTAGAAGTATGGAAGGAGGGGGGGGGGAAGGTGGAGCAGAGGAAGAAGTAGATAGAAGATTAGAAGAGTGAGAGATGGGTTGGTTGAGGAGAGAATGGGAGATTATAGGGCAGAGAGTGGAGGGTTTTTTAAGTGTTCAAAGGGAGGTGGAGGAGAACATGGTTCTGTTGTTTTTGGTTTTGAGGAGAGAGAGAGAGAGAGAGAGAGAGAGAGAGAGAGAGTTTAGGTTTTGTTGAGGCAGAACAAAGGAGAGTCTTCATTGCGATAAGGGAACTTCAGCAATTGAATTGTGTGGAAAGTAGACTTCTCATTTAGAGGCCCTATAAACTTGTGGTAGTCATTTTTTTATATTCAATGGTCAAAAGGCGCTCAACGGCCCAGGCATCCCGGTCGACCTTCAATGGACCGGGTATGGGCTAAGGTGAGTAGGCTGGATCCATAAATGGGTTGGCTTGACCCTGAACAATTAGTAAGCTGGGCGAAATATAAGCTAGTTCCAAAAGCCTGATTAAAAATCGGTCTGTTTAAGCCCAACCTAACCTCAACCCGACTGTTATCATTATTTTATATAGAATTTGACAGGTGCCCTGAGGCCCGGCCCAACCCTACCCTACATGGACCAAGTATGAGGCAAAGTAAGGGAAGCTTGATTCATACATAGGCTGACCCGACCCGATTAATAATCAGTCTGAGCATGGGCTAACTTGAAGAAGCCCGATTGTAAATAACCATGGATCAAAATCTCGGATTTTCGATACGTATCGTCCAGCCCCAAAACCGATATGTACCGGACGATACTTTCCGGTTTTTTCCCAAAAAATAAAATTAAAAAAAACAACAAAACCGATAATTTGAAATTAGCGGACGATAATTTCAAATTATCTTTTGATACGAACGATACATTGAACAATACAGACGATACTTTGAACGATAATTTGATTGTTTTTAAGGGGGGTGATAAAAACCCAATGTATCGTATCGTTCAAGTCCAAAACCGATAAGTATTGTCTGATACGTATCGGTATCCTACTCTGACACGTATCTAAGGGCCGTTTTTCACTGGGTCGCTTTTCTGCAACCTCAGTCCCGTGCGGCATCTAACACCCGCTGCACTAAGTCAGCCTACTTCTGATACCAACTGTCGCGGGGCGTCCTTCGACGCGCTACCAACTCGCGTGGTGCTTCGCTACCGCGTGCAACGAAGCCAACCCATCTACACATCAGCTCTGATACCACCCGCCTAGAGGACGAGAACTCCCCCAATGTGGTTACCTCTGTTTCACGGCCTACCACCCAGTGTATCGTGTCCCCTTACGATACGCTCATTTGCACCACTGTGCTAAACTTGGCCTACTCAAGCTTCACCCTGTGCACTGCACTAGTCCCTCGCTTCGCAACAGTCTTGGCATGCAGCTCCCCATGCCATTATGTCTTGCTCACATACTGAACCAAGCCCACAGCCGTGTGCCTACTCGTGCTGCCGTGCTCAACGGAGTCCCACGCAACCCTCGTGCTAGCGTGCTCTACTGAGTATCACGCAACGCTCGTGTTCTCGCGAGGTTGCCCAACCGTATGCACTGCGACGCGTAGTCCGGGGCCAAACATTAACCTCACCTGGGTGCCACACGACATCGCTGCATCGACGTCCTAGGCCCAACCTTTCAGGCCTAGGAGACACTTGAGCCCCCTCTGGCAATGCAAGGCCCCGTGTGCGGGGGAATAGCTCTCTAGCTCTCTTCCCCTATATAAGGGTAAAACAGTAATTCAACCAAAATAGCAGGAGAACCTCAAACCCCTTGGTTTGACATACCGCAACGCCTTTGCATCGCTAGCCCAGCTTGGCCCTGTCGCGTTCGTGTCACTCTCGCGTCTTACCCACATGCGACCGTGTCGCGTCCTCACAGCGCGACCACGTTGCCAGACCCTCTTGGCCCATGTCTCGTGCCCTCCTGGCACCACATGTCTTGCCCCAAGCATCATGCTGCAAGCTCGAGTATTGGCTCCGTCACATCCTCCATCACGCATGCAACGAAGCCAACCCATCTACATATCAACTCTGATACCACCCGCCTAGAGGACGAGAACTCCCCCAATGTGGTTACCTCTGTTTCACGGCCTACCACCCAGTGTATTGTGCCCCCTTATGACACGCTCATTTGCACCACTGTGGTAAACTTAGCCTGCTCAAGCTTCACCCAGTGCACTGCACTAGTCCCTCGCTTCGCAACAGTCTTGGCAAGTAACTCCCCATGCCATCATGTCTTGCTCACATACCGAACCAAGCCCGCAGCCTTGTGCCTACTCGTGTTGCCGTGCTCAACAGAGTCCCACGCAGCCCTTGTGCTAGCGTGCTCTACTGAGTCCCACGCAGCGCTCGTGTTCTCGCGAGGTTGCCTAGCCATATGCACCACGGCGCGTAGTCCGGGGCCAAACATCAACCTCACCTGGGTGCCACACAGCATCGCCGCGTTGACGTCCAAGGCCCACCCTTTCAGGCCTAGGAGACACTTGCGCCCCTTCTGGCAACGCAAGGCCCCGTGTGCGGGGGAATAGCTCTCTAGCTCCCTTCCCCTATGTAAGGGTAAAACAGTAATTCAACCAAAATAGCAGGAGAACCTCAAACCCCTTGGTTTGACATATCGCAACGCCTTCGCATCGCTAGCCTAGCTTGGCCTTGCCGCGTCCGTGTCGCGATCGTGTCACTCCCACATCTTACCCACTGCGACCGTGTCGCGTCCTCGCAGCGCGACCACGTCGCTAGGCACTCTTGGCCTCAGGTCTCATGCCCTCTTGGCACCACATGTCGTGCCCCAAGCACCATGCTGCAAGCTCGAGTATTGGCCCCGTCACACATTGCTTAGTGTTATGGTAAAGGATCGGGCTGTCAAGCTTGAAGACGTGGGTTCCAATTACGAGAGCATCCACTTTGTGTAAAAAATCAAAGGTTACGTCATATCTTGTCCACTCCTCGTAGTTATCTTTGATGTTATACGTCGCTTTTCGTAGGTTCCTTTTAACTTTGTATTTATTTATTTTGGCTTTTTGATTAAGCCGACATTGAATGTATTGGGCTAATGAACCTCATCATTTTCCATTAACGATATCGGCTCGGATACTTTCATGAGTTTCTAATTTGTATTTTATATATATATATATATATATATATATATATATATATATATATATATATATATATATATAATGTTTTGGTGTTATAAGAATAGGCTCGAGAAATTATATTCAAAAATAAATCCGTCTCATAAGTCCAACCTCGCATGGATTGGTTGCCAGAAATGTTTTAGCCAAATCCGAGTACGACGGTAGCACAATCACAAATTCATACGATTCTGAGCTTTTTCGAGAAAAACTTAAGAACGATTGAGAAATTAGCTTTTCTGAGAAAAGCTAAGAATCAGCGCAACTGAAGAACAACTCTGAGAAAAGGTAGGAATCAAAGTCTACTAAGAATCAACAAGATTCTGAGTTATCAGGATTCAGTGTTTTTCTGGGAAAAGCCAGGAAGCACCTGAACAAGGCCTTAGTGGTCATCTGAGAAGCTTATACATCAGTTTATTCAACTTCAAGATTTCTCATAGTTGACTTTAATGCTTTGCTCTTTTTAAATCCTTCGGTGGGGCATGTGAACAACTGTAAGTTTGCACTTGAACGCTTATATATTTAAGTGGCCATGTGTTCTACAGTGGATTTGTGCAACAAAATTTTATTAATACTAAACCCACAAAAATTCCCCCAAGAAAATTCTGCTTTCAGTCGGACACTATCATAAAACAATTAAAAACCTTCCATATTTCATGGCCAATCTCTTGAATAATCATTCCTAAATCTACTTTCTACTAAGAATCCTACTTAACAACTACTTCTAAAATGAAATAAACAAAGTCAATTGTAAGAAGTCAACATTTTGATTCTATATTGAAAATTTAGGGAGCTTTTCTATCACAAGAGCATAAATTAAATCATCTGTGAGATTTCTCAATGTTGACTTTAATCTGTGCTCTTTTAAAGTCCTTAAGACGTGAGTCCTTGTAAGTGATCATTTGACATTTATATGTCTAAGTGGTCATGTGTTCAACTAAGTGGGTTCATGTGACATAATTTAATTATCTTATTTGATCCCATTTTACAAGCCCAAGAATCTTTTTTGGGTCTCTTTTATGGGATCACAACCGTTCTTTCTTTTTATTCCTGTTCTTTTTCTACATTTTCTTCATTCTCTTCTTTTCTTCCTCTTGTGCAGTTCTTGTCTTTAATTTGCATCATAGGTTTCCTTTGAGTTCACCCAATGAAAGGCATTGGAGTTATTCCCTCTCATTCATATCAGCATATTCTAGCATTTGTCAAGGTTTTTAACTTCGAAGCAGTGCCTGGACCTTTGCCATGTTTGAGTCCTCCATTCCAATCAGACTGGAATAATTGAGAATGATTGACTCATTATTTTTCAGTCCTCTTTTCCCTTGGATAATAGTTAGTTAGTTACTCATAAACCTAGAAACAGTTTATACTTGATGGATATATAATCACATTTGCATTATTGTTTGGTAGTGTTCACATATTTACCATTTACTATTGATCTTATAATAAGTAAAAAAATTGCCACAATACTAAGCTTCACAACCTAGACTCCGCCTAAGCCTCGCCTAGTCGCCACTTGGCTCCGGGAGGGGAGGATTACCTGGGCCCCACCTGAGGCCTTAACAACCTTGGTTGGGCTTATGGCACTTTTTTTTAATAATGGGATATCTGGTCTCTTAGAGCACCCGACTAAGTCTCCGGGTACGTGCAACACCCGCACATCACACGTACCAGTCAGTAGGGATAAACCTCTGTGAGTGGTTAAGAAGGGGTGGGATTCGAACTCATAACCTCTGCTTCTTGAGGCTTGGTCCTGACCATTGCGCCCCCCCCCCGGATGGTTCTTACAACACTTTTATCTTGCATCAAATTAGTGAAAGGCTGTGTTACCTAGGCACAACTACGTTTTTTTTGTCATGCTGACACCTTGTCATGCTGACACCTTGTCATGACAAGACACGTCATGGCATGGGACAACATGCTTGGCAGGTGTCGGTGCCGTGCCATGATGATGTCAGCATTGGCTGTTCCCGCTTGGCACGGAAAAAATATCTTGTCATGGAGAAAAAAGAACCGATCAAAAATAAAAAAATTTCTAAACATAGGACCCTAAAATAATTGGTTTAACGAAATGGTACAGTTGTGGCATGAAATTTTTTTAAATAAAATTATAAGTACAGGAAAGTAAAATTTATAAGCTAAAACTAAATACCTTCATTGCAAGAGAGTTGTTTGAGTAGAGGGATTCATTTTGCTTTTAATGTGTAGAATGCTTTTCTTTTTCATCTCCATTTCCAGCTGTTGCAGCGATAAGGTGAGAAATAAGTATGAAATTATATTTATGCCATCAGTATGTAAAAAACTTCAAATGCTTAAAATCACTTGCAAGAGTTTATTTGATTTGGTTTTAGTTTCTCCTTATTTTGGTAGCTGAGATATAATTATGTTTTCCCTATACATAAGCGCCCTACATTTAAATGCTAGTCACATATTGTCAATTTGTTCTCTATGGAATGCAGCTCCTGGAAATTGCTCAGGTTCCTGATGAACATGTAAGCCATTATTATTATTATTAGTTGTTGTTTTTATATTTTTAATATGCAGTTTGAATAGACAATGCTTTTCTTGAAAATAGGAAAGGAGTCATAACGTTATATATAAATGACATGTATGATCACTTGGGTTTTGTCCAGGTCAATGAATTCAAGTCGATAGAGAAATTCAAGATTTTCAATACCAACAACTTGTATGTGAACCCCAATTGTAGAGTTGATAGTGATCTAAGAATTTCATTTTTACAATAACGATATTGCCATTACCTATTTTGTACAGGTGGGTAAATTTGAAGGCCATTAAACATCTTGTGGAGGCTGATGCACTTAAAATGGAGATCATTCCAAATCCTAAAGTAGGTGTCTGTTCTCGTTTTATTTTAGTATTGGCGTATTCCAAATCCTGAATGAATTGCCTGAACCATTGCATTTGTGGAAGGGTACTAATGAAAGTTACTGGTATTCCCAGGAAGTGGAGGGTGTGAAAGTTCTTCAGCTGGAAACAGCAGCTGGAGCAGCAATTAGGGTACTCATGTGCTTCAACATTAAGATTTCTATCAGTTGCTTGTTGCAGTTTCATACACATCTCAACTTTTATTCCTCTTTCTGTGAATCAGTTCTTTGATCATGCTATCGGTATTAACGTTCCCCGTTCTCGGTTCCTTCCAGTGAAGGCAACGTCCGACTTGCTCCTTGTCCAGGTTGGATGATACCCTTCTGTCATTAATTACAGGGATTTGAATATGGGCTCTTTTTGAGCTTTTTAACACCTTCGTGTTTTTGTAGTCGGATCTTTATACCTTGACCGACGGATTTGTAATCCGAAACAAGGCTAGAACTAATCTGGAAAACCCCTCAATTGAATTAGGTCCTGAATTCAAGAAGGTGGATTTATTTGATGGATTACATGCTGTTTAGATTAGGGCTTTCAACCTCCATGTCTAGAACTAATAGTATGCTTTCCCATTTTACAGGTTGGCAACTTTCTAAGTCGCTTCAAGTCCATCCCAAGTATAATCGACCTCAATAATTTGAGGGTGGCTGGAGATGTATGGTTTGGTTCTGGGGTAACCCTAAAGGTAATTTGATGTGATTCTATTGCATAATTATAAGGTTGGCTGTTTTATTTCTGCAACCTGGATATTCAAACATTTCAGTCAGATCTGTGCAGGTGACAATTGTGGGAGTCTCAACATTCACCCACAAAATTTCCCCTTCTTACTATGTTAATTCGCTCATTCACATAGTGAATTGCGAATTGGGTACAGCGAACCAGTTCGTAGTTCAATTTGGTCCGATTCTGTGTGACAAGCGAATTGACTGGTTAATGTTGACTAATTTATTTTAAAAAGCATAAAGAGGCGGCTTGAACCTACGACTTCATATGGTTTTAAATTTTATAGCTAATCAAGTGATCATTTACATTCCTTTATTAAAGGATGTAAATTTATATTATAAAATTAGTAAGTACTTTAAACTCATCCTACTTCTAGTGAATAGGGTTCTCTTGATAATAGTGAATTGTGAATGCGAACCAGAATTCGAACCGAACGAACCAGCGAACTAAGTAACTTTGGTAGTCATCTGTGTTAATATTATGACCCAAGAAACTATGATAAAATTTACACTAGAATGTGCTCATGCCTAAAATTGCCTAATAAATAAGCTGCGTTCTACTACTAATAGTCGAACTAGAAATTGGATTTATTTACTTAATGTATGTTGTTCAACTTGAAAACCCGACCTCTCTGGGTTTGGATATTGATCTATTCATGTTAATTTGTTTTACGACTGTTCACCCCAATCACAGATAACAATATCTCACTGTCAATGCAATTTGTTCGCGTGTCTTCAAATCTCTCTGGAAGTAGTCAAATTTCCTATTCTTGTTACCAGTTACATATTTGGACATTTTGATGTGCTTAAGGGATTTCTAACAGAGCTCGGCGATGCCACTGGAACCCTACAATATTTGAAATCCATAGCCATGATCAAAGATTCGTTAAATTTATCACTTATCACTTCCAAGTCTCTCAGATCTTGATCTAGTGTTCATCTTTTTGTCTCTCTAGCCTCTATGGCAACATATGTTTAGCTACTGAAAGCTTGATATGATGCCAACTGTTACATTCAGTATTATTACGATGAAAACTTAATTCAACAAACATATAGCTAAGGAACCTTTTAAAATAAATATCTGCAAAAAATTATACATCAAAGGAATGATTAAACTAGTCTTAGCACAATTATACAGTGGGCATGGCCATTTTAGGAATAGAGATTGTGTAAATAAGATGGGGGAATGAACAGAACACATGTCTTATTTGCTGAGCTAATATATAATTTTTTTAATATTAATTGTTGCCTTATATGTGTTAAATCGATGCCTTATTTTCTTGAAGAGGAACGTGAGCATCATCGCAAAATCAGGGCAGAAACTAGAAATTCCTGATGGTGCTGTACTTGAGAATCAGGTAAAGATTCGTATCATGACTTTCCTTGAGTTGGTTTTAGGCAGTCACCAAATTCTCCGAATTTTTTAGAAAATTGTCAATAATTCGCTGATTTAAGGTTCTACGAATTACTCATGAATTATTCGCAACATTTTAAAATCCATGTTTTTTTAAAAATCACGAACGTTGCAAATAATTCACGAATTTTCCAATATATCGGTGATTTTTAATATTCTTTATATATATATTTTTTACTTTTTAGTCTTATTTTTATTTTTCTCAGAATTCTTCCACGAAGTCTGAACTTGCCGAATTTTGTTGGATTTTTTTTAATTTTAACCTTGCCAATACTTTTAGGTGACTGACTTGTAATTTGGTACACAGCATGCATGCCGTGTTTGTTGCAGACTCTCAGACTTTGAGGGTTTTCTATGCTCTTAAAATTCTTGCGCATGCAGTGACCAGGCTGCTGCTTACATAAAACCGGCTGTTTCCAAGTCATTTATTATTATTATTATTATTATTAGTAATAGGTTGATTCATTTCTGAGTTGTCTGTGTGCAGGAGATCAAGAGCTCTGAGGATATCTGAGAAAGCTCCACCCACTTTTCATCCTTGACCAATTCTGAGTCTTAGGTGCGTCCTATTCTATGACCTTTTGGTGGGAGCCAAGGGCTGTTTTGGGTTTTTTGAGTTTTGAGAGTAAAGTGAAGGGAACTTACTAAGGAATGGAGATTGTACTCATATTAATTATATGATATAGAAATAAGATTTGTATCTCTTCGTTTCTTTCATGTGCAAGGTTTTCAATTGGAAAATAATAAGACAATACACAAGCCGTGTATAAAAATTTTGAGCTGCAATTGCGAAACCACTTCTTTTCAGGACTGACTAACACTTATTATTTAGAATTATAAGATCAGTATTTATCTAAGAAAACAGCAAATAAAAATTTGTATCTAGATTTAAAATCAGCTATGCTTAAAATTGGACATCTTTTGTAATGAGAAGATATCATTACTCAATCATTTATGAACTGAGATTCCGTTTAGAAATCAATTTTTAAAAATAAAGGAACTGTGTTTTCCATACACTGACGGAGTCGTTAGTACAGTTTTGGCGTAAAAATTGCAAGACTACATCACTACGGCATTCTATTGAACAAACAAGCACAAAACACTTCATTGTATCTACAAGATTTCTAAATTCTAAGCATAAGATAAATGGAAAAATAATACAAAAATTGAAACATTTTTTCCCAAATCCTATAAGAGAAATGGAAATCTCTATCAAAATCGTCTCCAATTTGTTAGTCTTGTGGATTGATGTGTCTCTAGCTCCAACTACTTCTTTTCTAGTATATCACAAGTAAAAATGTCAAATCTTAAATGGTTGCTACAGCTCACGCAAAAACTTGACGTAATTTCAGGGTAGAATATGGTTGTAGGTTGAAATTAGAGTTTAGAGCTATGGGCTGGCTAGGGTTTTGAGTTTCCTACGCAAGTCTCTTTCTATCCCAGTTTCTTTGTTTTTCTTTAAATTTAAAATTTTTATTTTTTTTATCGATAAAGGTATCATATATTGAATAAAAAAAAATCAGCGAGAAGTTGGAAATACAAGACTACCTAAACCGGCCAAAGAAGACGAAAGAAAAAACAAAGGAGAAAAATAAGAAAAATCGGACATCCCCTTCCCAAAACTCTAGCCCCCAACCCGAATTTAAACTGTTCTGGAAGGTCTTCAGTCCCCGGTTTAATAAGCCTGACTCAAAGGCACATAAGCTCTAAAATACCTTTTAGAATTGCACCAACCGGACGACGCCTCCTACGGAATATCCTTTCATTCATTTCGAGCCAAATACTTCAAAGGACCGTGAAGAAACTCACCTTCTAGAAGGCCAAGAGATGATCCTCTAACGGAACGCCAAATTAAGACACGTACAGGGTGGAAATATCCTTGGATATCACTCACGACATGTCCAAAGACTTGAGAATGACTGTCCAGATCTCCGCCGCTACCCAACACTGAAGGAAAAGGTGAGACGTCGACTCTTTCTCCTGCAGACACATAGCACATTTGTTTGTCATAGATTTGCTCCACACAATCAAATGGTCAACCGTCAAAATTTTACCCCTCATCAACGTCCACGCAAAAAACCTGACTTTGAGAGGCACCGGAGCACTCTATAGATCTGCCCACCCCACTCTGATCAGAGGTCTAAGAGGTAACATACTGTAGAAGGAATGGACCGAAAAAGTCCCTTTACCATTCGAGAGCCACCATCTAGTAACGCACCGCAGCTGATTCCGCATAGCTGAATTCAGCTGATCGTGAAGGTTGAGAAACGGATGTAGCTCTTCATCCTCTAAGACTCTCCGAGTAAGAATATTCCATACCATCCTCCCTCCATGCTCGAACGACACCTCATTAACGAGGCACTTAGGGGCCGCAACTATCCTGAAGATACTAGAGAAAGCAAGATACTAGAGAAAGCGACACACAAAGGGGTAAAAAGTAACCACGGGTCTAGCCGAGTGTCGTCACCCCAACTAAAGTGAGTACATCTGAAAAATTCTGGTGAAACTAAGCAAACTCCCTTCCACCAAACTGAAGGATTTCTGACCCCATTCACTCGAACACCCCATTCCCTACTAGCCCAATCATATTTCTGGGACAATACTTGAACCCACAAGCTGTCCTTTTGCTCATCCAAACTCGCTTCCCACAACCATTTGCCTAACAAGGCTTTATTAACTTCCCGAAGTTTACGGATACCTAACCCCCAACCTCTTTAGGCAACTAACAAACCTCTCACCTCACTAAATGGTACTTCATGTCGAGCCCCGATCCTTTCCAGAGAAAATTCCGTTGAATTTGTTCGAGTTTATCGATCACTGCTACCGAACATTTGAACATTGAAAGGAAAAAAATCGGAAGACTCGTCAGCACCGAATTAACCAGAGTCAGCCTACCACTACTACTCAGAAGCTTATCATTCCAGGAGGCCAGCCGTACTTCACACCTCTTGATCACTGGATCCCACTCCGCAACCGAAGGCTTACTAACGCCAAGCGGAAGCCCAAGATAAATGATGGGCAACTGCCGAGGAGTACAATCAACCAAATCCGCTAAATGAGACAACAGTAGCGAGTCCACCCCAATCCCAGCTACCAAAGACTTAAGGAGGTTGACCCTTTGCCCTCAGACTGCTCAAAAAATAAGGATCACATCAGCCATCCTCTGCATCTGTACCGGATCAGCCTTACCGAACAAAACTGTATCATCCGCATATTGAAAATGCCTAATAGTTTGCCCCTGACCTCCCACCGGAATCCCCGAAACCAAGTTCTACCTTTGAGCTTGCGAAAAAAGCCCCCCTAGCGCTTCCCCTACCACCGTAAATAACAATGGTGAGAGGGGATCCCCTTGCCTCAAACCCTCGTGCTTATGAAGTATCCTGCCAGAGAACCATTTACCAGAACCGAAAACCAAGGCGATGAGACACACACCCTAATCCATCCCCTCCAAGTTTGCCCGAACCCAAACCGAAGCAACATATAGTCCAAACATTCCCGGCTGACCTGTCATACGCCTTTTCCATGCAACTTTCCAAACCACTGCGGGAAGCCTGCTTCGATGAGCCTCGTGAACCACCTCATGCCCCACTGCGACCATATCCGTCAGATTATGACCTTGCACAAAAGCTCTCTGGTTAGCAGAGATGATCTCTCCCAAGAGAGGTTTCAACCTATTAGTCAACACTTTAGCCAGAATTTTATAGAGACAGCTCAGAAGGCTAATTGGCCTGAAGTCCCTATTGTCCACCGTGCCTTCTGATTTCAGGATGAGAGAAATAAAAGTCGAGTTGAGACTTCGACCCAAATACCCTTTAGCATGAAATTCTGCAAAAAAGCTAATCAGATTCACTTTGAGCACCTCCCAAAATGCCCTGAAAAATTTCATTGTAAATCCGTTCGGTCCTGGGGACTTATCCCTCAAATTAATTGCCTCCTAGATCTCTTGTTCCTCGAAACGTCTCTCCACCTCCATACCTTGAGTCGGTGAAATACTAGGAAAATCAATACCGTCCAGTTGCAGGCCTACCCTCATCAACATACAAGTTCATATAAAAGTCCACAACCTATTGTCTGATTTGCTCTTGGTTCGCGTACACAATCCCTTCAACCAAGATCTTTCTAAGAGTCTTCCTCTTCCCCTTCCCCCTCGCATTAGCCACTGAATGAAAAAACTTGATATTATTGTCCCCCATCTTCAACCATTGCACCTTAGCTTTCTGCTTCCAACTAATCTCCTCTTTCAAACACTTGTCATTGAATTCCATTTTGAAATTCATCATCTCCTCTATTTCTGACTCCAACAGACCCCTAGCCTCTTCGAGCTCATCAATCTCCTTCAACCTATCAAGCAATATCAGCTTGGAGACATGCACCAACCCAAACACATCTCTATTCCAGCTTTTAATTTTGTTTTTAGGTAACCCAACTTGGATATAATTCTGAAAGTAGCCGGCCCAATTGGAGAGATTTCCCTCTACAAGCTTGGAACTAGTGCCCCGAAATTGTTTGTTGCGTAGCCACATATTCTCAAATCTAAAAGGTGAGGGGCCTTTTCCAATAGAGGCACAGTCCAAAAGGATCATTTGATGATCAGACACAACTCTAGAACATCCGTGGAGGGCCGCATTTGGAAAGATATTCAGCCATTCCATAGAACACAAGAACCGATCAATACAACTTAGAGTGATCTCATGTTGCAAATTAGACCACGTAAATCGAGCCCCAAGCATAGGAAAATTGTACAACTCACAATCCTGAATGAAGGAGTTGAAACCCCCCATCGATCTCCTATCCGAACACCCCCCCGAATTTTTTGACGGCCATCTTATGACATTGAAATCGCCACCAAAACAAATAAGAACATCCCATCTAGCCATAATTGCGGAGAGTTTAAACCAAAAATCTTCTCTATTCTCTGCGTTATTTGGTTCTTATACCCCAGAGAAACACCAATGAAGGCCATTATCTTTGCTCTGTAATAACACTACTGCTGAGAACCGACCGATTTCTTCAACTATTTTAGAAAAAAGCATCGCATTCCATGCCACCAAAATGCCTCTTGAAGCTCATTCCGAGTCGACCCCAATCCATTCCCATCGATTTCCCCCTAGCACCGACTCCACCTTATATCTGTCGCAGCCCCTCCACTTAGTCTCCTGCAAAGTTAGAGCTGTTGGATTGTGCACATCAATCACCTTTCTAACCCCTGTTCTCTTCTTTCTGTCACTAATTCCCCTAACATTTCATGAAAAAAACTTTATAATAATCACCTGGTAAGCCCGACCTGCCATTCTCTGCCATTTAACGACCCAAGACAGCCCTCCCATCTGATAATCCCCACTCTAATCTGGTCAATTCCCGAGCGCTAGATCTCTTTTTTCCTTGACACCGCTGCGATCGACGAACATAGATTGCTTTAAAAAGACCTCAAAGCGACTCATCAGACCCATTAAACGACATTCTAATATCTCGACCAAACCGGATTAGTTGCGCAATAGCATCCGGCTTTACCTTCCTTTTTCCCTCCACCGAGACCTTAGGCGTTGATGATTCCTCTGAATCTGCCGTGGGCGACTCCTCACTGCCGAGAAGGTACGCTCCACCCATCTCCCCGACTATAATTGGCGACGAGATCGCAAAGGCCAAACCCCACCGTAGATCGATACAGAAGACTCGAAATTCTCAACCGAGGAGGCAGTCTCTTCCTGCCCAGAAATCTAGAAATCAAAATTCCCCCTCCCTCCCCAAGAATGCAACCGTCCGTAGATGTAATAGCCTCTCTAGTACCATGCCCGTCTACCGACCTCGACCCAATCACGCCGTCGTCCCCTATCGAAGGGACCCGCCTTCTAATCCCAAGATCTAGGTCCAATCGACGAGCATTACATATGTTAGAACAACTTCCCCTTTGTTGGGTCCAGACCACACTCGCCCCGAACCCTTAAAAGCCCAACACAGTAAGATATTATTCCCCCATGCCAGCTGTTCCTCACAACAAACTATAGAAAGAGACAAATGCTGTCCTTCCCGCCTTGAGAAAACCAAGAGCTGATTTTGGGAATACCAGCCACGTGTCACCATAGGATGCAAAATGCCTTTTACTTCCTCTGTATCCGCCCCACAAAATCATTTCTTAGAAACCAAACCTTGACTCATTTCAAAACCGCTTGCCTTAGCCCCCTTATCTCTGCTAGCGCCACATGCCAATCCAGCTCCACCTGTCAACTCCAAGACCATTGGATCATCCCTTTCTCTTTCCCCTTCAATCGTATTAGGAGCTATCCAACTCAACTCCTCACTTTTAATAGATTTAAATTTAAAAAAGTGTCCGTAGTGGAGCTGAGTTCCGTACTGTCAATAATCAAGACTGTCGGATTAGCCAGCGGTGGGAGATTGACCACCTTCTTACCGTTTTGCGCCGTTGGTTCACCACCACCTTCATGCCTCCCCGGCCAGAAATCAGTACCCCACGCTGAGGTCGGCCAGCGATGCGCCGCTACACTCGTGGTCGCACACCACTCTGCGCTATCTAATTCCAATCCCCTTCTGAGATCCATCCTGTTCCCACCTGGGTCGACGAACGCTGTGATTTTTTTACCGGAGCGAACAAGTACGCCTTCCTCGTTTCTCTGACACCCCTTTGCTTCGTTCTTCGAATGCCTTGGGAGGAGGTGTCTTTCCAACAACTTCACTTCTATGAAGATCTGGTAGTCTTTGCCGCCGACGCATGATCTTAGAACGGATTCCCAACTGTCGGAGGCGACCAAAATCCGAGCGTAGCTAGTCTCCCATAGGTCTTCCATGCTCCGATCAACTAGCAGGAGCGAGTCACAAGTGTCTCCGATACCCCGGGCAATCTCTTCCGTCCACGCATGTAGCGGGAGACCAAATAATCTAAATTAGATGCCACCATCCCAAGCATGTGTAGAAATCTCCCCTACCTCATCAAACCATTTGTCGCAGGTCACCGGAGTCTCATCAATCCAGAAAAACTTTTGTCTGCATATTCCCTCCGCGTCACTCTCGTTATGGAACCGTAAGAGGAATTTTGTATTTGATAATTTTGACAGTGCAGGGCGATCCTTGAATCCCCATCTAATATCTATCCATCTATAAATTTGTAATGGAATAATGCTCCCTTTTTTTATATCATTATACACCAAAAGGAAGGTAAATTTTGAGCAAGGGAATGATAATGGGAGTTAGAGAAAGCCATGCGCTGGACCCCATTGTCTCCCTTATGACCGTCGTCGTCAAGATAGGACCCTGGACCCCATGAGTGTGGACCACCATCCAACGCCATTTTAAAAGAGACTCCATGGCGCAAAGTCCCATGATCCCCTTCCCTACGTTCCAAACCCTTCTGCACAGGTCCCAACACCTCCCAGAATCTCTTACATGCAATAGACCACCCTTGTCGGATGTCCCTCATTTGTCTCCCATTATGAACAACTTGCTTCTTCGATAGGGATTCGAGTCTCGTTTTCTTTAACCATGATACCTGATGCCCTAATCTCGTCACATCGAAACCTGTGACAGATAAACCTTCTTCTGAAATTCACATTTCGGCATTTAGCACAGACCCAGTCCCCTGCCCTAAGAACCACCACACTTATAGAATCCTCCACCATTTTGCCTGAGAACTCCAACAGGTCGTCGAATGCAAAGTAAGACAACAGAACCACTAGCAACATGCATCCTAAAAAAAAAAAACACTATCACAAACACCTATTATGCATTATCCCAAACAAATACAAAATAGCCGTTACTCATCCATGACAGCAACCCCAACCCAGGTATCATGACAGCAACCCCAACCCAGGTATAGGGTTTAAAAGGGTTAACGGGTATGTAAGGCTAATGGGTTATAAGGATAAGAAGGGTTATCGGGTTACAGAGGCTGGAAGGGATATCGGGTTATCGTCAATATGATTGGGAACCCTTGGGTTTCCGCCGGGGAAGGTGATGGGGTTTGGGTTTAGGTGTTTGACGCAGGCGATAGGGTTTAGATTTCCGACGAAGGCGATATGGTTTAGGTTCAGGTCTCCGATGGGGTTTGGGTGGGTTTCATGGGTTTTGGGTTTCTGGTTTTATGGTTTCCAGAGGTTGAAGATGAAGTGGGTTGGGAGGTTTTGGACCATCGGATGGGATTGTGCCAGAAGAAAAAATCGATCAACCGATTATAATGATCAGAATCGTAGAATCTGATGGATGGCGCCGCCAGAGATGTGGGCGTTAGCGGATACTATTTCAATCGAAGTTACAGTCCTACCATGCGACGAATGAAAACATATAAATTGTGCCCTCTAATATTGATACCAGTCACTGTATTCGATTGAAAGCACTTGCATTCATCATCAGGATTAGTCAATTTTTGTAATTCAAAAACCCTTAAACCCTTAAACACTTAAGATAAAAATGTACCCCTTCTCGCCAAATTCTTATTCAAAAATTTATCCAGAGTACGATAAAGCAATAGAGCATCAGAGAGAGCACAAAAATCGAGATGGTATAAATGAAAACATTTCTAATTGTAAAATCACCTAGAAATCACTTCATAAGAAAGTGGGTGGCTTTAAATTATTTTTTCATTACTAAGTTATAAATTCTAAAATGTTAAGATCACCCTTATGGTTTTAGAAATAATACCCTTGCAAGCGCACAAGATCTGCTGTAGCAAGGCAAAAATATGAGTGTCGTACCCACATGACAATGTGTTATTTCGTTAATTTTAAAGAGAGTGTAACAAACCTAAGGAAATATCAAAATGAGATTTTATGATGTGATAAAGATTAACAATTACACTACACAATTAAAAAGATCTAAACAAACTTATGTAAGGAAGAGCAACGACAAATAAAACAACTTATAATGAATAATCAAGGATTTCGCTACCCCTAGATGTGTAATTTTGAACAAACAATCCAACCATTCCAATGACGATTTATTTTCCCTTATTTTATTACAAGTAAAACGATTCGATAAAAATATGATTACGATAATCGGCATACACTATCCTAGCACTATGACGCATTCAATCACGACATTAATCATGCGAAATGTATAACATATCACAAGCTTATAACCACAATAAGGATAATCAATCGTACGACATCCTAGATTGATCTACAAGATCGATCTAGGTGTAATAACTCTTTCATTGTCGCTGATCAACAAGATCAACGACTACAAATGAGTATTCTCGGATGTATCAATATGATAAACTATAGCTTTACGATTCAATAAATACAACACATAATGATTGAATTGTAAATGGATTAGTTATTCATTTAGGGGTTGCTTCGTCCTTGATCACGGGGTTTAACCATTCATCCTTGATCCAAATGCAACAAACAAATCTGAAGTCATCAGAATCGTTCTTTTATTTATCAATGTTGGATCTTTTAGGAAAAGATTTGAAATCTTACAAAACCTTTTCCTAATTACAAACTAATTAACATCCATTAAAACTAAGTATAAAAAATAATGGAGAAAACTTGAAAAAATCCTAAGAAATTCGGCTAAAGAAGTCTCCCGGAATCCTAAACAATGCTTTGTTTATATAGGGCGCAGGTTAAAAAACTTTCATTTACAGGTCAATTGATTGAATTTTAGAATTCAATCGATTGAATTCAAAATCTGAATCTTGGTGGGTTCAACTGAATTTGAAATCAATCGATTGAATTTAAATTCAAATTTGAGAGGGAAAATAGATATCACAAACTCAATCGATTGATTTTTGAAATTCAATCGATTGATTTTAAATTCATATTTTGGGTGACAAAACAAGTGTCATAACCTCAATCAATTGATCTTCAGAATTCAATTGATTGAGTTAGACCCGCGACATTTTTAATTCTCTTAGCACTGGCTGCATTAATTGGTTCTTTCATAGATTTCAGTGATTCTGTTAGGTTCATGGTTCAAAGCTCATATGTAATCTTTAATTATGTTCCTTTATGCTTCTATGAGATCCAATGGTCAAGAACACCTGAAACCACTAAAACTACACAACAGTCATTAGATTGCTTTAATTAGATGGCCAAATGTTGGTATTAGAGTGCGAAATATAATCATATTCCGACACAGATTACACTCCCAAATCTACGCTTTGCTAGTCCTTGAGTAAAGAGAATAATAAATATGTCAGCAAAATAAACTAACAACCTAAAGAAAACAATAAATGCCACTTTCATAGGGAACACGATTGCATTTAGCACATGTAATAAACCTTAAAACCCCTAGGTGATCCTTAGTCGAGGAGTTGTCTCCTGAAGGTTTTCAGTGAAGATACCTACAAACTTCAAGACCCTTAAATGTCAACATTAGTTTTCACAATCATCAATTGTTTACAACCTGTGAAACTTTAATTTCAAATACAAAACCATGCTAATCTTATTAATGCCCGTTAAAATTAATTTAATGCTTTGTTCTTCAGATGATTCCTTCATTCATGCCTAGAGTGTCATGTGTGCTTACCAATGCTAAAATCCTTTCGTCAAGGAACAATCCCAAATAAGAAATCTTTGGATCCCATATCTCGACTCAATCCCCACTTTAGATATGTACTCAAAATGAAATTGTTCTAATATATGGCTTATTTTTACACACATGTGAGGAGTTACAATGCAAATCAAAGTCACACGATCTGAGAAACACGGTGCATCAAAGAATAAAAATAAATCTCATAATGAAAAGATGCTTGTATCCTAAGCATGCCATACCAAACACCATCGACATTGCACTCTCACTCTCTATAAGGCATTTACTAACCGAGATTGGATCAAGAAGGTCTTTTTACGGGTTGTAATGGGGCTTGGGTAAAGGTTTATGGAAGAAAGGAAATTTTCATTTAAATCTCTCTGAGAAATCGGGAAAAGAAACACACTTGATTTTCTCATTTTCACTATTTCTTTTTCAAAATTTTCAGAAATTTTCTCTCTTTTCTCAACCTTCTTTTCTTTCATTCATTCATTTTTTTTTTTTTCGACATCACTTCACATATATTATTTTCATTTTTCTACCTCTTTCACACCTATATATTTCCTTTTTTTTTTCACCCTTTTTCATCAACATTTTTGCCCTATTCTCCTAATGGTCACTGCCACCTCTCCACGTATTTTCCTTTCTTTTACTTCTTATCCCTATTTCCTAGTTTTTTAGAGATTGGTGGATAAGGCTTAATTTTCATCAATAGTGTCGGGGCATGGTTAGTGTGGCTTAACAAGAAATGTTTTAAGGCAAATTTTTTTTCCAATAAAGTTCAAAAGGAGTGATAAAAGGCAAATTAGTGTGAGGTGGAGCATTTTAGGTTCAAACGAGTCAAAGACGACCGTCGATCACTTCATCTCAAGATGGTAAATATGCCTATTTGTTTCGAGTTAAAGGGCAATGTGTTCTAGTACGATGATACGACGTATGCAAAGTAAACAAACCAATAAATAACGTATGGGATTAAACAAAATTGGTACGTATTCAAAAACACTCTGAATTAAAATAAGCACTCATCAAGGACGGATGGATGGATCTAAAGCTTACAGGTTTTAATCTCCACTAGAATCTTAAGATTCAAAGTTTTAAACTGATCCATTGACTTCGAAATTCAAGCATGGTAATAGTGCAAAAAGTTCTAGTCATAAATTGCAGAATCATCTGTTGAAACTTCACCTTGAACTAATGATCATAGGCAATTATAATTTTAACATGACATGGTAATTTCTACAAAAGCTTTACGAGTTTCGACAATTAAAAATCCTGAAAACACATTGAAATTCGGAAATAGGCTTTACTGTGCGCAATCGGTTGATTGATTTTTTGAAAATCAATCGATTGATTTGCACCATATTACAAACAATCTCGGGCCATAGTTGTCCATCAATCGATTGATTTGTGAAAGTCAATCGATTGAGATGTATCAGTTGCAAAAGAATTCTTGGTCAATAATTGTCAGTCGATCGATTGATTTTCAAGAATTCAATCGATTGACTGAACAACCTTTCAACTATTTCGAGAACAAACCTTTTTTTTTTAAAGTCGTTCTGCTATATTGAAAAGAGAGAACCTGGTATCGAATGCATGACGTTTGTCAACCCCAAACCTATCGGGTATAATGTCCTCATTGTGCAAAAGTGAATCTGGGCACCCCTAAACCTGATAAAAACTTATCACAACCATAAGACAGACCAGGTATCAAAATATCATGTCCCAAAATTAATATTACAGGTTAAAGATCGATAAATATCTTGAAAGAGCAGATCGAAACACACACAATGCAAAATTAATAAAATATCCTAAATTTTTATTTAACTCTATGTGCTTACACTTATTTAAAATAAAAACTAAGCCTAATGCATCAAACAAAACAAACTAACCTAATACGGAAAATCAAACCAATCCTAAAACAAATCCTAATTCCTAAACAAGCCTAAAACTCAAACATGACACAAAATGGATTGAAAGACAATTCAAACTACAAACCAATCAACTGAGTTGTCTCTCAGTAAGCACTGAGTTTAGTTGTCGACAACTTGATCATTCGATTCTCAATCCTTGGGATTAATGGGATCTATTGATTCAATAGACATTTGGATCATCGGCTCGCACATCGGTTTGAGACGTTGACCATTGACTTTAAAAACACGATTATCTTTTGGGTCTCGGATTTTGATCGTATCATAGGTGGAAGTAGATATGACCTGAAAAGGTCCTTCCCACCTTGATCTTAGCTTTCCTAGATGGAACTTCATCTTTGAGTTGAATAGCCACACCTTTTGTCCTGGGTGGAATTCTTTTCGAGAAATCAATCAATCATGCAGCTTCTTGGATTGCTCCTTGAAAAGCTTCGAATTCTCATACGCATCATAGCGCAATTCTTCAAGTTCGCTCAACTGTAATCGACGACTCGATCCAACCCTTTGCATATCGAAATTAAAATGCTTTATTGCCCATAATGCCTTATGTTCTAATTCAACTAGGATGTGAGAAGCCTTCCCAAACACAAGTCTAAAAGGCGACATCCCGATTGGTGTCTTGAATGTTGTTCTATACGCTCATAAGGCGTCAGACAAGCGCAATGACCAATCTTTTCTGTCAGGTCACACGGTCTTTTCTAGAATTCTTTTTATCTCACGGTTTGACACCTCCACTTGACCGCTGGTCTGGGGGTGGCATGGCGTTGCTACTTTATGCGTAACAACATATTTCTTCATTAGTGAATCAAAGTAGCGGTTACAAAAATGCGAGCCACCATCACTGATGATGGCTTGCGGTACACCAAACCGAATTGAAATATTTTCTTTTAAGAATCTGATGACAACGTTATGGTTGTTTGATCTTGTTTCCCAACCTTTGGCACCTTAAACACTCTTTACAATACCTTGATGTATCCCGAAAAAAGGAGGGCCAATAAAATCCGCTTTGAAGAATTTTATGCGCTGTATTTTGTCCTCCGAAATGGCCTCCACATGCCCCGACGTGACATAAGTTCATAATGCTTGCTAGCTCTTCCTCCGGTATGCATCTCCTAATCACCTAGTCTGAGCAGAACTTGAACAAGTATGGTTTATCCCAAAAGTAGTATTTTATTTGGGAGAAAAATAGATCTCTTATATTTTTATCCCATTGCGAAGGGATTCGGCCAGTAACCAAGTAGTTTACAATGTTAGCGTACCAAGGAGCTCTGCTAACTGCCACACGTATCGCCATTAATTATTCATTCAGAAATGTGTCACTAATTGCTTCTGATGAGGATGATTCTTCAGGTAAGATTTGCGACAAGTGATCGGCGACCACATTCTTAACTCTCTTTTTGTCATCAGTTTCAAAGTTGAATTCTTGGAGAAGCAGAATCCATCGGATCAATCTCGGTTTTGCATCCTTTTTCGCCAATAAGTATTTAACGTCGAGTGATCTGAAAAGACCACTAATTTTGAACCTAACAAGAGTGAAATTTATCCAGTACATATACCACAACCAATAACTCTTTTTCTATTGTAGTATAATTTTGCTGTGCGTCCATTAGTGTTTTATTGGCGTAGTAAATCACATGGGATAGTTTTCCTACCCTTTGACCTAAGATTGCTCTTATTGCATAGTTCGAAACGTCATACATTATTTGGAAAGGAAGCGAATAATCTAGAGGTTTGATCACTGGGGCATTTGAAAGCAACTCTCAATTTTAAAAAGGTCTTCATACAATTATCATCAAAGTTGAAAGGGACATCCTTCCCAAGCAGGCTACACAATGCTTTAGCCCCCTTGCTAAAATCTTTGATGAATCTTTTGTAGAATCCAACATGTCCCAAAAACGATCGTATTTGACGAACGATGTTCGGGGGCAACAAATTAACAATCAAGTCAACTTTTGTCTTATCGACTTCGATTCCTCTCTTTGATATGATGTGTCCTAGGACGATTCCCTGTTAAACCATAGAATTACTTTTTTTTCAGCTTAGAACAAGATTAGATTCTTCACAACATTGTAAAATCAGTGTCAAATGGTGCAGACACATTTCAAAAGTCTTCCCAAAGACTGAGAAGTCATCCGTGAATACTTTAATGAACTTGTTAACCATATAAGAAAAAATGACTAACATGCAACACTGAAAAGTGACAGATGTATTACAAAGTCCAAATGGCATCTTGCAGTATGCAAATGTGCCATATGGGCAAGTAAAAGTTGTTTTCTCTTGATTTACTGGAAATACAGCTACTTGATTATACCCAGAGTAGCCATCAAGAAAATAATAGAATTTCTGTCCTGCCAGTTTCTCTAGAATCTGATCAATAAAGGGAGAGGAAAATGATCTTTTCTAATAACATAGTTCAATTTCCTATAATCGATGCACACACGTCATCCAGTGGTTTCGTGTGTGTACATCAGTTTCCCTTCCTTGTTCTTCACTGTTATACCTAACTTTTTTAGGACAATTTGGACCGGACTTACCTATTCGCTGTCGGAGATTGCGTAAATGATTCCTGCATCAAGCAATTTGATAATCTCCTTTAGGACGACTTCTTTCATATTTGGGTTAAGTCATCTTTGTCTCTTTTGATGGCTTGCTATCTCCTTCGAGATGTATCTTGTGCATATATATCGATGAATCAATTCCATTTAGATCAGTCAGGGTGTGGTCTTTGAGCACCTCCATCAACTCACTCTCCTGCTTGTCAGACAAAGTTGATGAAATTATCACTAGGAGTGTTTCATGAGGTCCCAGAAAAACATATTTGAGTGAATCAGGCAACAGTTTCAATTCAAGGTTTGGTGGCTACTCTATTGATGGCCTCAATTTTGACTTTTCTGCAATGAGTAATGGTTCAACCCTTGCCTTCCATGGCCTATTTTCCTGAGACGTTGAAACGATCTTTATTCCTTTCAAATGTTGCTCTGCACTTCTTCTTTCATCGTAGATGGCCAACAAGGCAGTTTCAAATTCTTCTTTGGTTAACTTCGATGGATGAACCTCCTCTACCACTTTGTCAACCTGGTCGATATAGAAACAATCGACTTCCTCCTCATTTAGAAAATGGTTCATGGCGTTGAACACATTCAACCTCACTTTCATATTTTCAAACGATACATCCATGACCATTGTACGACAATTAATATAGGCATTCGCAGTTGCAAAAAAAGGATGTCTGAGGATAATGGGGATTTGATTTTCCAATTTGGCTCGGGGTTCCATGTCCAATACAACAAAGTCTACTGGAAAGAAAGATTTATCTATTCCTACCAGAACATCTTCGATGATACCTCTAGGTCTTCTCTCAGACCTATCCGTTAAGTGGAGTGTCACAACAGTTGGTTGCAATTCACCAAGTCCTAATTTTTCATACACTGAGTATGGAATCAAGTTTATACTTGCTCATAGATCCAAAAGTGCTTTACCAATTGTGTGCCCACCAATAACACATGAAACGATCGGGACTCCTAGGTCCTTGAGTGTTGGTGGCGCATCCAATTTCAGGATGAAACTGACTTGATCAGTCAGGAACACCTTTTTCGACTCATGTGTTCGTGCCTTCCTCTTATGAGTACACAAGTCCTTGAGAAACTTGGCGTACGTAGGAACTTGATTTATCGCATCAAGCAAAGGAAGATTGATTTTCACTTAAACGTTTCTAAAACATCGTCTATTTTCAATGGACCTTTTCCCAGTCTTGACAGTGGTGTAAGGCACTCCGGATATGGTGCCTTAGGTGCTTGAGAATTTTCTTCAGCAGATGGGTCTTCTTCAAAATTTGTTTAGAAAATTTCAGGGGCTTATTTCTCTTTTCCTTTCTCTGGATCTGTCTCATTCTCGGCTTCCTTTTCCATTTCTTTTGATTCAGGCGGGATTCCAACCATGGGTCAAAATATCGTCCGATACCGATATGTATCAGTTTTGAACCTCATTGAAACGGTACATTCAAGGTACCGTATCGGTGCCTCCCATACAAAAATCTAAAATTTCGGACGATACATTGGAATGTATCGTCCGATACGTATCGGTTTTGGAGCTGGACGATATGTATCTTTTTCCCGAGATTTTAACCCATGATTCCAACAGGATTATCAATGATTCGCCCACTTCTCAAAACAGTTACAACCTTTAGCTGGTGGCTGATTGATGGTCCTTCACTAGATGATGCTTGACCACGAGGATTATTGATGGGTTGACTGAGAAGCCTTCCTTCTTCCCTTCGACTCATTTGGTTAACCAATTGTCTGATCTAGTCTTCCAGCTTGGCTATGGACTGCTGGTAAGATTGCATAGTTTGCAATATTTTATCTTCAAAATCAGAACTTCTTGATGTGTTGGTTTGATGAAAATTCTGATTCTGTGGAAAATCAAAGTTTTGATAGTTCGAATTTTGCTGGAAATTCGAATTCTATTGTGGACGAAAACCTTGTTGTTCACTCGGTGCATTTGGTTTAAATTGTTGGTTCACCGGTCCAATTTGATTTGATCATCCCCATCCTAAATTAGGATGGTTTCTCTATCCTTGATTATAGTTGTTGGGATAAGGATTTCAATCCTGCCTTTGGTATGATTGGGTCACATTCACCTGTTTCTGAAGATTAGGGCCCTCAGAAAAGATTATCTGAGTGGTTGGACACTCATTAGCCGTGTGACCCTGATGTTCACAAATCGAACATACAGTAGGAGTGATGAGATTTTGAGCCTATCTAGTCGCTGCCAACAACATATTCATTTGCCTTGACAACACATCAACTTTGGTTGCTAAGTCAGACATATTGTTGTTAACTTCATACAGTCCTCCTTTCGTCAGCACATGAGTTTTTGTTGACATGTCAAGGCTAGCACGACCCAATGTCTCGCCTTGCATTGAATTCTGGCTCAATCTTTCGAAAAGAGCCCAAATTTCTCCCTCCTCCTTTATGATGTATGATCCTCCACACAATGCATACATCATGCGTCTTTCTTCTGGTATCAGTCAATTGTAGAAACTTTGGACTTGTTGCCATCTTGGGATTTGGTGATGTGGGAAATTTCGAATTAATTCCTTAAATTGCTCCCAACTCTCGTGAAATGATTCAACAGGTTACTGAGCAAATGTCACAATTTTTTGACACAGATCAATGGTTTTACTGATGGGAAAGTATTTCTTCAAAAACTCTCTTTGTAACTCATTCAAATTCCTAATGGATCCTGGTTCTAGTGAAAGAAATCAAGATTTCGCCTTATCTCTCAAAGAAAAAGGGAAGAGTCTCAACTTTGCTATCTCATCAGTCGCATTGTGGACCCTAAACATCTTGCAGACCCCAATGAAATCGGTAAGATGTGCGTATGGATTTTTATTGCTTAATCTGTTGAAAATCGGCAACATTTGAATCATTGCCGATTTGAATTCGAAGTGATTCCCAAGAATGGGAGTATGAGTGATACTATCCTGATCCTCGTAAGGATCAGGATCATTGTATTCCTCTAATGCTCTTGGACCAACTGACACCTCATTGTGATTTCCAATTTCTACTTCATTATTATTGTTGTTCTCATTCCTTCCTCCTCGTCTTTGTTTAGCCATGATCTCAATGTTATCACGTTGAAGCCTTCGGTTTCTATGGTTTGTTTTGTAAGGTCTTTCAATCTCACGATTCAAAGGTTGTAGATTTGGGCGATGAGATCGGGTAAAGCTCATACACCGACAAACCTAGACAAGGATGTAGTGAATGCAAAATAATTTTAATTTTAATTTTTAAAATTTTAAATTTCTTATATATATATATTTGATTTTTTTTTTAAATTTATGAAACTGAACTCAAAAACAGTCACTGTTCAAAATCGATCGATTGATTTTTGAAAATCAATCGATTGATGTGAAATAACGAACAAAATGTAACACACTGCTCTGCTCCTCAGTTGATCGATTGAATTTGAACAATCGATCGATTGAGATAGTATACACTGTCCAAATAGAACAAATAAAACAAGCTGGAATGGTCATAGTTCAGAATCTATCGATCGATTGATATAGATCAATTGATTGATGTGAACCTGTGAGTAAAAATTGACTTAGCTCTTTGCTCCTTAGTCAATCGATTGATTTTTGATAATCAATCGATTGAAATAGACCAGAGGCAGAGCTAATCAGTTCAGGTTAATTCAGAATCAATCGATTGATTTTGAGAAATCAATCGATTGACTAACAAAACTGTGAACAGATTCCACAGTTCGAACATGATGAAAAATTGTTGTTATTATTATTTTTTTGTTATTTATTTATTTATTTATTTATTTTTTACAACACAGAATATTCTTAAAAATTAATAAAATTTTGATGCTTCCCCGACAACGGTGCCAAAAATTTGATGGTTTTAGAAATAATACCCTTGCAAATGCACAAGATCTGTTGTAGCAAGGTAAGAATACGAATATCGTACCTATATGGAAGCGCATTATTTCGTTAATTCTAAAGAAAGTGCAACAAACCTAAGAAAGTATCAAATGTGAGATTTATGATGCGATAAATATTAACAACTACACAACACAATTAAAAAGATCTAAACAAACTTATGCAAGGAAAAACAACGACAAATAAAACAACTTATGATGAATAATCAAGGATGCCGCTACCCCTAGATGTGTAATTTTCTACAAACAGTCAAACCATTCCAATGATGATTTATTACCCCTCATTTTACTACAAGCAAAACGATTTGATAAAAATGTGATTACGATAATTGACATACACTATCCAAGCACTATGACGCATTCAATCACGACATGAATCATGCGAAATGTATAACATGGCACAAGCTCATAACCACAACAAGGATAATCAATCATACGACATTATAGATTGATCTATAAGATCGATCTAGGTAGAATAACTCTTTCATTGTCACCGATCAACAAGATCAACGGCTACAAATAAGTATTCGAGGATGTATCAATATGCATAAACTATAGCCGTACGATTCAATAAATACAACACAAAATGATTTAATTGTAAATGGATTAGTTACTCATCTAGGGGTTGCGTCCTCTTTGATCGCGAGGTTTAGCCGTTCATCCTTGATTTGCATGCAATATATGACGCATTCAATCACAACATGAATCATGCGAAAGGTATAACATATCACAAGCTCATAACCACAACAAAGATAATTAATCATATGACATCATAGATTGATCTACAAGATCGATCTAGGTGGAATAATTCTTTCATTGTCACCGATCAACAAGGTCAACGACTACAAATGAGTATTTGAGGATTTATCAATATGCATAAACTATAGCCGTAAGATTCAATAAATACAACACATAATGATTGAATTGTAAATGGATTAGTTACTCATCTAGGGGTTGTGTCCTCTTTGATCGCGAGGTTTAGCCGTTCATCCTTGATTCGAATACAACACAAATCCGAAGTCATCAAAACCGTTCTTTTATTTATCAATGTTGAATCTTTTAGGAAAAGATTTGGAACGTTACAAAGCTTTTTCCTAATTACAAACTAATTAATATCCACTAAAACTATGCTCTAAAAATAATGGAGAAAACTTGAAAAAACCCTAAGAAATTCGACCAAAGAAGAAGTCTCCCAGAACCCTAAACAATGCTTTGTTTATATAGGGCGTGGGTTGAAAAACTTTCATATACAGGTCAATCGATTGAATTCCAAAATTCAATCGATTGAATTCAAAATCTGAATTTTGGCGAGTTCAACTGAATTTGATAAAATCAATCGATTGATTTTTGAAAATCAATTGATTGAATTTAAATTCAAATTTGAGAGGGAAAATAGTTGTCATAAACTCAATCGATTGATTTTTAAAACTCAATTGATTGATTTTAAATCTAAATTTTGGGCGGCAAAATAGGTATCATAACCTCAATCGATTGATTTTCAGAATTCAATTGATTGAGTTTGACTCGTGACATTTTTAATTCTCTTAGCACTGGCTGCATCAATTGGTTCTTTCACAGATTTCAGTGCTTCCGTTGGGTTCATAGTTCAAATCTCATATGTAGTCTTTAATTATATTCCTTTATGCTTTTACGAGATCCATCGGTAAAAAACACCTGAAACCACTAAAACTACACAACAATTATCAAATTGTCTTCATTGGATGACCAAATATTAGTATTAGGGTGTGAAGTATAATCATATTTTGGTACAGATCACTCCTTAAATCTTAAAAACTATTTGATAGGTTCAATAACACACAGAAGTGTTGTGATATAAAGTTCACCAAATTGAGAATATATATGGATAGGAAAAAGTGTTCGTCCTCCATGAGAGGATGGTCACCGTCCTCCAAGCTTCCACATGGAGCTCTTTCAAAATATCTTTAAATTCACCTATCAAATCTTGAAAAGCACTACGCTCGCACGTGTCAACAAAAATAGGGTACTTTTGTTGGTGTTTTTTAGTATATAGTGAGTGCTTTTTAGTGGCTATCCACCTATATTTTCTCGTACTTCTCATTCTTCTTCCTCAATTGAAATCCTGAATTAAAATCTTAAGTAAAACCCAACTATTTTTTGTTATATGTAACGTGAAACTATATTAAAACTAAAGTCATATATACATCCAACATGACCCAGAAAAGCATGGGAAATCATAAATGGCTGCGAGCTGCTGTTGCACACCCCAACTCATCATAAGGACTCCCCCTCCCCCGTGAGCAACCATGATCTCACACAAGAAAAATTCCCCTCCTTGCGGGAGGGAGATATTCTGTGAGGTTATTCCATTCTTCCAGCGCATCAAAACCCTCCCCGCCCTCATTATTCGTCTTCTTCCATAACCAAAACTCTAACGGAAAACCTTCTTGAAGAAAAGGAAGAAAGTTGGGTCCATGAAACCCACTTTTCTTCATCTTTTTAAAATCCTAACCATAACCCACCTGAACCAACCTCCTCATTTTTCTTTTTCTTGAAACCCTGACCATAGACCCTTTTGAAATCCATCTAAACTATCCTTTTCTTGGTAGTTCAGCTTGACATCTAACCTTATCCTCCTCCTTTGGTCTCGCCAGTGTAGGCATTGGTGTCGGAGACGGAGACGTTGTTGTTATCAATGCTATTCGTCTGAGAAGAGGCAGACCATCGGAGAACTGGCTGTGTGGGTGCTTCTAAACACAAAAGTAGGGTGCCTTTCAAGATTTAACCGTTGAACACTGGAGCACCCACATAAGATTCGGTGGGTGAATTTAGAAGTACCGAAAAATTTATTCCAAGTCCCATTTAAGAGTCATAAACATTTTATTTTCCTCAACTGTGTCACTTATGGAACAAATTAGTTGTAAAGATCTTGTGGGTCAAAAATTTAAATCTCCAAACCTGTTCTAGCCATTCATTTTAAAGGCATTGCTTACTTTAAATCACACCACGGAGAGATTTTTTTTTTTTTTTTTTCCCCTTCCGTTTTTGTGAAATCTTCGAATCTTGATATTGGGTCTCTCTTCATGACACACTTGATGAACCCATGAGGGGTCAGATTGGGAACCAGTCCATTGATAAGGATGGCTAACAAACTTGTCAATGCAACTTTGTCAACGAAATGAGCTGTGGTAGTCGGCCTAGGTTATGCTGATGCTTACAGGT
This sequence comes from Chloranthus sessilifolius, assembly GCA_021018995.1. Lineage (NCBI taxonomy): Eukaryota > Viridiplantae > Streptophyta > Magnoliopsida > Chloranthales > Chloranthaceae > Chloranthus > Chloranthus sessilifolius. Next base: position 26,632,447 of record CM037595.1, read on the forward strand.
TGAAGTGGGGCCAGCTGTTCCACCTGCCAAATGGCGGTGCTGGTCCCATACATTGGTCAGCGGAATTTGGTCCCACCCTCACTAATTTATGCTTTGACATTGCTATATGAAAGACATATTTTATGCAGACAAAGTACAGGCGACTGATGTGATGCCAGAACTATTTTTGTGTGATAATATATCAATCTGCAGGGATCAACATTTCGAGTTTTAAAAAAAAAAAAGAATCTCAAAAACAGGTTGGTGGGCCCCTACCCTGTTATTAGAAAGAAAAAGAAGATTACAAAAGAATATATTTAGAATGCAAATCTTCTAAGGCGAGACTCTGAAAGGGAAATCAGAATATCTAATGGCATCGAACTACCGAACTTGCATCTGTCCACACACATTCCATAATGAGCCGCTTTCCTAATCAAAAGATAGGAGAGCACCCCTTCTCCCCAAGTTACAGGGTCATTTTGCCGAGTTCCTTCGACATCGTTCTCTCAAGCGCCCTAGTATACTCATTCATCTGTGTCGGTTTGGGTAGTACGCTCAGTCGTTAATTTTTCCAGATTTTTTGGGAAGGAACTGCCATACTTTCCCCAAGTCATCAATGTTGGACCCACCCTCTTCAACAAGTGCCATTTTGTTAGAAAAATTTAGAATAATATTGATTAGACATTTCAAGTTAAGAAGATGTGAAAGCGCATTTTTCTATATAAAAATTGTGCGTTTCCAAGTGTGGAGTAGAAGTAGGATTCTTCGTAATGGGCAAAAACCTGAAGGAGTAATGCTGTGTCAATGGTTGTTAACTCCTTTTCATGGAGAGAAGAAACAATAAGCATCGGCTAACTAAATGTCAACAATCTAATACGTAAGCCATATAGTGGTTGGACCTCGAGACACGTGTGGATTCCAATGAGAGCTGGCGATCCACTGGGTCCCGAGATAATCTATAGGCTATTACTAGTACTAGAGGTACCTGCATAAGCTCAAGTCTTTGTCTATATAAGAAGAGTAGCCCATCCTTATTAATGGCTTTTAGCTACCACTGAATCATAATAGCTAAATTGTTGACTTTCATACTATCAGGTCCTGACACCTGTGAAGGTCAAATTTTGGTAAAGTTTTTACTGGGTGAGAGGACTTTTCACAATTATGATAATCTTCTACACAATCGATCTTGAGATCATGAGTGTATCATTAGTTTTTAATTTCATATGACACACATCCCAAAAAGTGACTCAGAAATTACATTTGAGTGTGATGTTATCATGATGTTTTGGAATCCTTTTTGGGGATATATAGTGTGAAATAAAAAACTGACAATTTGATGATATACATATTATCTCAAGATCCATTTGTGAAAGATTGGGATGAAAAAAATGATCTCTATCATCGGATTCATAAAAGTCGATGTGTTTTTTAGGCTGTGGTACCTTCAGAGATTGGATGGGTGCAAGTAGAGGTACGCCCTTAATGGTCAATCATAGAAAGAAGAGAAACCGTGCCATGCTTGGAGGAAGTTTTCAAATTGAAGGGTAACTACCGTCGCACCTAGAGGATTACTCGGAGCCCCTGTGTCCCAAACCCACTAGCCTATTAATTGCTTGGAATTAGACGATTGAGATCATTTTTCACCCAATCTTTGGCAGAATGGTTTTTGAGACTGCTCTTACCATTAAATGGTCAATTTTTTATTCTATATGACACATGTCCCAAAGAGGGCTCTAAAATCACGGTAGAGCATGAGATGTGCCATGTGATGTTAGGGTCACTTTTTTTTTTTTTCCTGGATTTGTGCTAGGTAGAATTAAACAATGATTGTAGACTCATGATCAAAAGATTCGTTGTCTAGAAGATTGGAGTAAAAGAGCATAGACACCCATTTTTGACCTTTCTAGATTATTCTCAATGTCTCGAACATCACATCGTTATCCATGCTCAAAGTTTTGAAGAAAAATAATCCCTAAAAGTAAAGTTGGATTATATGTATAACGTATAATTCAAGCTGACTCTTGAGGGCCACGCCCCTGTGTTTTTCAATAATACACAATACATCGAGAGGTATAATAGCTCCATTCGGTTTTGGGGCTTATCCTCAAATCCAATTTTTTAGCTGCGTCGAGCTATTATATGCGTATGATTCGAGTTCTAAGCCGTATCAGACGATATATAATTCATATTATATGACGGCTCCATCAACTATAGTTACTCCATAGCTCTTGTACCTTAACAACTAGCGGTCCCTCAACACTCGTGCTCTTCGAGAATTTGGAGGTTGGCTCCCATATTCGGTGTGTAGTAGAAGCGACTAAATTCTAAATACTGCGTTTAGACTTTCAGATCCTCCCTTAAGAGTGTTTTTCTAATTTCTTAACCATAGTGGTCGTTAAGGTCATGGACCGAAGTTTTGACCAAAATGACTGAAATTTCAGTTCAAATTATCAGTTTCGGTCCTCACCAAAACAATAATTTGGACCGAAATTTTGGTCTTATTTTGTATGAGATTGAAATTATCGGCCGAAATTTTAGCCAAATTATCAGTTTTTAACCGAAATTTGGGACAAAATTTTTGATTTCAGTCATGCCCAAAATTTGGAGGTTTAAGATGTAGGCGCTTTCAATAATTCTGTAAGCGCGAACAAAAAGCAAACAACATTGAAATGAAAAAAGGAAGCGACTACTTGCAGGGAAATGGTGTTGTTGCTCTTGAGCTAAACCCTAAAGGGGCATGTGAGTGTCATGAAAACACCTTCCAAGCCATCTGATCAGAAGACCATAACTTAAAGTTCATTGGTGGAAAGATTGTCACGAAATAAGATCTTTATCATCTGATTCAACACTGTCAACGATTGAATCAGATGACAAAGATGGTGTTTGGCACCAATCTCTGACACCAAAGATGTAGACATTATTACTTTCAAATCAGATGCCTTAGATCGTATTCCATGTGGCACTGATAAAATAAATACCAAAATTTTCTTTTAAAACTATGTGTAACAGTACAAATCTCATGTGCAACTAGTAGAAAAGAAAACTCTTTCCAATTAATCCAGATTTAGCCATTACTAACCCACTGTACAGAGAACAAAGAAAGATGTCTTATGCATGTATCATAAAAAAAAGCCCATAATTAATAACTCAAAACAAACCCCTAAAAGCAAAAGACCATCATAAATCCTTCTCTAAAAGTCATCCCAAACGCTACCAAAATCTGAAAACTCCATATCCAAAACTGAATCAGAAGGAAAAAAATTGAAGCTCCACTCACCACCACCGCCACCACCAAGGTCGGCATGTGCATTGATTTCAGAAACCTGTTCATTAGTGCCGTCACCGGTCTCGTGGGTTGGCCTGACCGCGACCTGCGTTAGAGCTCCATTAATGGACCCACCTCTAGGAGCCTCAAACTTCTGTGGTGCAACACTTTGCCCATTAATGCACCCACCACCATGAGCCCGAAACATCAACTGTCGGTTCGGTTTCCCATTTGCCGCAGCGCACCTCAAATGAGCATCGAATTCGCACGCATTGCACCGGTAGAGCCATCCATTTGACCCCAAGTTCTTACATATATCGCAAGAAAAGCCCTTGTTATCGTAGGGTGGGAAGAAAGCGAGGCCGAGCGGGTGATGATGAGACCGGTCGGTGAGCGAGAGAGGCAAAGCGGCGCAGAGTATGTGGAGATCGATGCTACAAGCTCTGCAATGGTACGAGAAGCCGTTGCCATTTTTTCGGCAGGCGTCGCAGTTGAAGTAGCCTTCAGGGTAGGCGGGGCGAGAGAGGAGAGAGAGTGAGTGGTTGAGATCGAATGGGTGGTTGATGAGATGGGGCATTTGAGAACAAATTATGTGGAGGAAGAAGTTGCAGGTTTTGCAAGTGTAGGCCAACCTACTGGATTGCTGGTTGCACCCATAACATGTTGGTGTGTTGTTGAGTGCTTGGTTTTGGAGGTTTAAGAGTTCTAAGGGGTGTGGGTGGCTGAAATGGGTTATGATGGGCTCACACTTTAGCTTCCCCATATAATATATGATCGATCTCTCTCGCTACTCTCTCTCTCTCTCTCTAGTTTCTCTTTCTGTTTTTTCTTTCTTTCTTTCGGATAACCGAATTACTGGACGAATGGAAAGTGAAGTCAATATAAAGAATACAAGTGTGAGTTCTTTATTGTTGATTGATACATGAGTTGGTTGGAAGTGGCCGACCTGTTTACAAAGTCAACTAGTCAACATCGTCATGGATAACCGACGATGGAGGAATCAGTCTCCCTGCTTCTCTACCCCATGTTGAAGATCCGGTGCTCTCCCACAATTGACCGTCACAACAGATGGGCCGTCCGTTGAGCTTAGTCCCACATTTGACAATCATAGCCTTAATTATGGCCAAGGTGGTAAATCGGGTACCTGGACCGTGTATCGGTATAGGTATTACCGATAAGTATCGGTATCGACTGATACGCCGATACAGTAATTTTCATTTTTGAAAAAAATCTGAAAATTAATGTTATAAATTAATAATCTTAAAAGTATCTTAAAAGACATATTTAAATTATTAGATCATTTTTTTTAGTAAAAACCACTAAACAAATAAGGTATTTCAGGGGCACTTGCTATTAAGACAGTTTTTGGTAGTGATAGGACGACTAATAGTGGCACTTTTTTGTAGCCACAGGACTAATAGCAACAATTTTTTATTAATAACAACGGTTTTTGACTGCCGCTAATAATCTTATTTTTTTTAGTGAAAAAAATGTATTTAAAAGATAAAAATGAAAATATTTCAAATTTGGTAGGTATTGGCTGATACCCAAGCCGTAACAGTCGAGACCCAGTACGTATCTACCGATACTGTGTAGTGTCAGCTGAGACACGATATCTATCAACTGATACTGTGCAGTATATGCCGATACCGATATCTGATACCAATACCACCTCGTTGCTGGTGTTAGGGTGATATCAGTATCGGTTGGCCAAATTACCGATACTTAATTCGTTGCTGGTGTTAGGGTGATACCAGTATCCTCCTCTTATAAGATCCCATGCCTCTCCACTGATAGCCAATTACCCAATTGATTTTTAGTTGGATACAAATTTATTATGGTATTGCTATATACCATTTTCAACTCTACCTCACTAGTTCATTTCTCCACGTGATTTGAATCAGTCCAGCGAACACTTGTCGGGCGAGCTGAGTTTAATCCCTCATTTAACAATCATAGCCTCCCCACTATTAGTCAATTGATTTGAGTTGGATGCCCAAATATATTATGGTCATAAAGAATACTTTTTATCTACTTTAGATTTCATCTAAAGGGCTTAGGGTTGTCAATGGTCACAACTTGGCCTACGTTTTTCGTGACTTTTATTATGCATGTTAGATTTGTACCACATTGGCTGTAGGCTGGCCATTCTTTGGACACTTTATATTTTGGACAAACCTCACTTTACAAGCCAGTTTTGTGAACTTGAGTTAGGTCCGAAAAACTGAAAACCGACACAACCGAACCAACCGGAACTGAAAACCAATAAACTGAAAGCCGCTTCGGGTTCGGTTCAGTATCGGTTATAAGTGCCGAAAATAAAAAAAAAAGGATATAGTAGGAAGAGAATGTTAGAATTATAAGCTAGACCGGCCCATCCGGCCCATTTTATCTTTTTTGGGTCATTGGCCCATTTGCAATTATATTGGTCAATCTTGGAATTCTTTTTTGTCATAGAAAATTGGTGTAATTAATGTAGTGTCTTGAGAATATTGAAAAACTTTGAGAATGTAATTTTTCTATCTTTTTCTAGGCTAGGTAGTTGCTTTGGAAATGTATTTTATTTATTCCCGGTTTTGTATTTTGGGCTATATATATCACTCATGTATCTTCATGTTATCAAGTCATATGAATGAAATTTGAGAGGTTCTAAGTAGTATATCATTTTAGTTTTTATTTTTGATATTTTTTCTACACAAGAGAACAACTTTCTTCTCTTTAGAGTGCCATCTTCTTCCAATCCTAGTTGGTGTAATCCAACAAAGTAGTATCAGAGCTCGAGATTTATGGCTTCCAATATGTTGCAACCTCAACTTCCTCGTTTCACCGGTAAAAACTACAATCAATGGAGTATTCAAATGAAGGTTCTATATGGGTCTCAAGATTTGTGGGATATTGTTGAGACCGGATATGTAGAACCGGAAGATCAAGCGGCTCTCACGCAAGCTCAACTCAATGAGTTGAAAGAAAATCGCAAGAAGGACAAGAAGACTTTGTTCTTCATCTATCAAGCTGTGGATGAAGTTATTTTTGAAAGAATTTCATCGGTGTCATCGGCAAAGCAAGCATGGGATACTCTCTATGCTTCATACAAAGGCGAAGATAAAGTCAAATTGGTGCGGCTCCAAACTCTTCGAAGTGAGTTTGATTCTATAAGAATGAAAGATTCGGAAGCGGTTGAAGATTATTTCAATCGGGTAATTTCTCTCGTTAATCAATTAAGGATTAATGGTGAAAATCTTCAAGATCAAAGAATTGTAGAAAAAATTCTTAGAAGCTTGACTCGTAAGTTTGAATATATTGTCGTTGCAATTGAAGAATCTAAGGATTTATCTATTTTGTCTTTGGAAAGTTTGTTGGGATCACTTCTATCCCATGAACTTCGCATGAAATAATTTGATTCTTCTCCTCTAGAGCAAGCTTTTCAAACTCAAATTTCTTTTAAAGAAAGCTCTAGAGGTGGAAGAGGAAAGCATTCTAATCGTGGACGAGGAAAGCATAATGGAGGAAGATATCAAACAAAAGAAAAAGATGAAGATGAGTCATCTACTTCATCAAGAGGAAGAGGAAGAGGCCGATCTTCTCTTTCTAATGTTCAATGTTATCATTGTCAAAAATATGGTCACACCATAAAATTTTGTAGAAAAAGATTGGCGGAAGAAGAAAAAAAGAAATCAAATTTTGTTCAAGAGAACATTCAAAGTAAGGAAGATGACACTCTCTTTCTTGCTTGCAATGTTCAAGAAGTTGCATTCAATGAAGATTGGTATCTTGATAGTGGTTGTAGTAACCACATGACGGGAAACAAAGGCGTATTTGTCACTTTGGATGAATCTATTCAAAGTGAAGTAAGGACCGGCGATGATAAACGACTTTCCGTAAAAGGAAAAGGTGATATTCTTGTTCAATCAAAGAAAGGCGTCAAACGCATCTCAAATGTTTTCTATGTACCCGGCCTCAAGCACAATCTTTTAAGCATTGGTCAACTCCTTTTGAAAGGACACAATGTTTATTTCAAAGGAGATGCATGTGAAATCAAGGATATGAACAATGCCCTCATTGTCAAAGTAAAGATGACTTCAAACAAGATGTTTCCGCTTAAATTTCAAAATGAAGTTCTTCCTTGCTTCAACTCCATCATCCAAGACAAATCATGGCTATGGCATCTTTGGTATGGCCACTTGAGTTTTAGCTCTTTGACTCTCATGTGTAAAAATCACATGGTGAGAGGCATGGCAAATATTGATCGCAAGGACCAAGTTTGTGAAGGATGCGCTGAAAACATCAAAGAAATTCATTTCCGGTTGGGAAAGCTTGGAGGGCATCAAACCCTCTTGAGCTTGTTCATTCGGACCTATGCGGGCCTATGCACACAACTTCTATTGGCGGTAATCGTTATTTCCTCACTTTTATTGACGATTATAGTCGAAAATTATGGGTTTATTTTCTCAAAGAAAAATCGGAGGTATTCGGTCACTTTAAAATATTTAAGGCCTTGGTTGAAAAGCAAAGTGGTTTCATGTTGAAAACTTTGCGTACCGATCAAGGTGGTGAATATGTTTCTCATGATTTAAAAAATTTCTTAAAAGATAATGGCATTCGGCATCAATTAACCACTCGGTACACACCTCAACAAAATGGTGTTGTCGAAAGGAAAAATAGAACACTTATGGAATTGGCTAGAAGTATGTTAAAAGCCAAAGGGATGCCAAATATATTTTGGGCCGAAGCCGTTGCATGTGCCAACTATCTTTTGAATCGTGCCTTATCTAAAAGTGTTGAAGGCATAACACCACAAGAAGCATGGAATGGACACAAACCATGTGTTGCTCATTTGAGGATATTTGGTAGCATTGCATATTCTCATGTGCCGGATGAAAGAAGAAAAAAATTGGATGATAAATCCGAAAAATGTATTCTTATTGGTTATAGTGAAACTTCAAAGGCATACAAATTGTTTAATCCCATCACCAAGAAAACTATCATAAGTAGAGATGTGAAATTTAATGAAGAAGAAGCTTGGGATTGGGATTTTCAAGAAAGACACAAAAGTCTATTTGTGTCAATGAAGAAGAATTGAAAGATGTTCAAAATTGTGAGCATGAAGAGGATAGGTCTCTACCCTCCTCTTCATCTTCTTTATCTTCATCATCTTCATCATCATCATCATCATCATCAACGAGTTCTAATTCTCCTCCAAAGAAGACCAAAAGCATCAATGAAATTTATGAAACATCAAGAAGACTTTTTGATGAAGATGAGATTAACTTTGCACTATATGCCGATGCCGATCCAATTTCTTTTGAAGAAGCATCTCAAGAAGAAAAGTGGAACCATGCAATGAATCAAGAAATTGATTCCATCAAAAGAAATGAGACTTGGGAGTTAACGGAACTTCCAAATGGGCACAAATCCATTGGTGTAAAATGGATATATAAAACCAAGTTAAATGCAAATGGTGAAGTCGAAAGGCACAAAGCTCGGTTAGTGGTGAAAGGCTACAAGCAAAGACATGGCATAGACTTCAATGAAGTTTTTGCTCCCGTTGCTCGGCTTGAGACTATTAGAATGGTCTTAGCATTGGCGGCTCAAAGAAATTGGAAGGTTTATCAAATGGATGTCAAATCGGCATTCTTAAATGGTATTCTTGAAGAAGAAGTTTATGTTGATCAACCTCCCGGTTATGTGGAAAAGGGTAAAGAGCACAAAGTTTGTAGATTGAAGAAAGCACTTTATGGTTTAAAGCAAGCACCAAGGGCGTGGTATAGCCGTATTGATGGGTACTTCATGAAGAATGGTTTCAAAAGGTGTCCTTTTGAATACTCTCTCTACATCAAAGAAAACACCCAAGGTGAGTTCTTAGTTGTTTGTTTATATGTTGATGATTTAATCTTCATCAGCAATAATTCATGCATATGTGATGAATTTAAAAAAATCCATGATGCTTGAATTTGAGATGACCGATATGGGTCTCCTACACTTCTTTCTTGGCATTGAAGTAAAGCAAAATGAAAATGAGATTTTTATATCTCAAAAGAAGTATGCAAAAGATTTGTTGAAAAAGTTTAGAATGGAATGTGCCAATCCAATTTGCACTCCAATGGAGTTTGGTTTGAAACTTAGCAAGAACGATAATGAAAAAAGAGTTAATGAAACTCTTTATCGGAGTCTTGTTGGTAGCCTCATGTACTTAACCGCCACAAGACCGGATATTATGTTTGCGGTTAGCATGATTAGCCGTTTCATGGAATCACCTAAAAGAAGTCATTAGAATGCCGGAAAGAGAATTTTGCGATATGTATGTGGTACCATTAATGATGGTATACATTACAAAAAGGTTCAAAATTCATGTTTGGTTGGATATTGTGATAGTGATTGGGGTGGAAGTGTAGATGATGGTAAAAGCACTTCCGGTTACAATTTTAATATTGGTTCGGGTTCAATTTCTTGGACTTCAAAGAAACAACAAGTTGTTGCTCTCTCTGGAGTACATTTCTTTAGCATTGGCGGGTTGTCAAGCACTTTGGTTACGATGGGTATTAGAAGAACTTAAGCATCCATCAATTGAAGCTACAAATTTATTTTGTGATAATCGATCCGCCATTGTACTAACCAAGAATCCCGTTTTTCACTACAAATGCAAGCACATTCGAATTAAGTATCATTTCATCCGTGACTTGATCAATGATGGTGAAATTGATGTGAAACCTTTCAAATCACAAGATCAAATAGCGGATATTTTTACCAAGGCATTGAAGAAAGAAACATTTATCAAGATCAAAGAAAAGCTCGGCGTTCGATCGGTCTAGCTCAAGAAATTAGAATTATAAGCTAGACCGGCCCATCCGGCCCATTTTGTCTTTTTTGGGTCTTTGGCCCATTTGCAATTATATTGGTCAATCTTGGAATTCTTTTTTGTCATAGAAAATTGGTGTAATTAATGTAGTGTCTTGAGAATATTGAAAAACTTTGAGAATGTAATTTTTCTATCTTTTTCTAGGCTAGGTAGTTGCTTTGGAAATGTATTTTATTTATTCCCGGTTTTATATTTTGGGCTATATATATCACTCATGTATCTTCATGTTATCAAGTCATATGAATGAAATTTGAGAGGTTCTAAGTAGTATATCATTTTAGTCTTCATTTTTGGTATTTTTTCTACACAAGAGAATAACTTTCTTCTCTTTAGAGTGCCATCTTCTTCCAATCCTAGTTGGTGTAATCCAACAGAGAAAACCGATAGAAATTTAAAAAAACCAATAAAAACCGAAAATCCCCTTAAAAATTAAATAATACACAGAAAAAATCGAAAATTGTGAAACTGATATATTTGGGTTCGGTTCAGTATCGATTTTCACTTTTTGGTTATTGGTTTACCAAAACCGATCCATTTCGGTTGAGTATTGGTTTTGGGTGAACCGGTACCGAAGTTGGTGGGTGCTCTGAGTCTACAGTTTTCTAATTTTTTTTTTCCTATAAGTATGAGCGTGAGGTTGGTGGGTGCTCCCCCCTGCATTAAAAAGGAAGAAGATTACAAGTAATCGTATGCAATGCATATCTTCTGAGCTAGTCAAATCCTTTATAAAAGGTTATTTTGGCCCAATCCTGGTCCATTGACACCTTACCACCTAAGGTGTCAATTTGGGCCCGGGTCTGAGCCCAGTTTTGAATTGAAGCCTAGAAGCATGACCTATTTCTCTACTGCTAAGGCTAGAGCCAACTATGTTAAAGCTCACTAAGGCTAGGGCCGACCATGCTAAGACTTAACAAGGACCATAGTCACGGCCATGCAAGCCCTAGCCAGACCCAACCTGTTGATGGCCCTAGCAAGCATGTAAAGCTCGGGCTAGGCATAGACCTAGCCTATCCTGGGTCAAGCATGACAACCTAGCCCAGTCTATTTACAAACAAAAATTTTGAAGTGGGTTGGTTAGCGAGTTTGACCAGTTCACCACTTCAATTTTTTTCTCTTGATAGTCAATTTTGCAAGCAGCTTATGTGGCACGACTTGACTGGCTACAGTGCTTGGGCCATACTATATATGCAACCAGTCACATCATGCCACATAAGTTGTCTGCAAAATTTTCCACTGTATAATACTTATTATAACATCCCGAAAATTGTCGAACTCGAAAGCGCCCGATTTCGTGTACGTGTTCGGCAAAACACGCATTGTCACTTTGAGATTTAGGATAATTAATTTGTAAAAATACATTTTTGTGTGTGAAAAGTAAAGCTAAACCACATCTTTGGATTTTGATAGAGAGCCCGTACACCAACTCATGGTGTACCGGCTCTACACCAAGATAGACCTCTTAAGTCAAAAGAGGATAAGATTAAGTGAGTTAAATATCTAGATATTTAACCTTTGTTTTGTAAGAAAGAGGAGAGAAAGAGCAAGTTCCCTGCACTCTACCCTCTCCTCAAACCCACTCGTGAGACCCAACGGTGAGATCACTCCACAAGCTTTGTCTCCTTTGCACGGATCGTTGTGATTCCAATTGCTCCTTGGTGTTTCCGACCGCAAAGAACCTTCAAGCTCCGCAAAGAACCTTCAAGCTCCCATATCATTTAGACCAAGGAAAGGGAGGGAGCGTAGTTTTGATCGAGTTTGACCGATCATCGTTAGCGTGTTGTGAGTGACTTGAGAAGAAGATCATCGCACGATAGTGTAGAGCTCAATTGGAAATCGGTCACCGTGAGAATCCGCAAGCTTGGCACCAAAATCTTTTTGATAGCGATTATCGTGAGCTTCGTATGCGCGATCTAGAAAGGTGAGCATTTTAGAGTTATCGTACAAATTAGTTTCCAAACATTAGATTTAATATGTGTGAATTAGGAGGGTTTAATTTGAAAATTGAAATGTTGGATTTGGGGAAGGAGGAACCCAAAGGGTTTTGAATTGGGGAAAACCGTTTGAGCGAATTTTTCCTTTAGGAAAATTGCTTGAGCGAGTTAATTTCTGAAGTAGAGAAGAAAAATCGCTCGAGCGATTTTTCAGGCAAAAATTCTCTGAAAAAATTCGCTTGAGCAAATTTTAGTGTGCCATTTGGAATCTGGGGAAACCACTAGAGCGGATTTTCACCATTTGGAAAATCGCTTTGAGCGATTTTCCTTGTTGATGGGTCATGTTAGTTTTCTTCGGGAAAAGTATGGAGATGTTTTGAACCATTCGATTTCTCCATCATTGACACGTAGTATATGATTTTGATGTGAACTAGGTCTAGAATGGGAGATTGTTGATAAGGATCATCGTATCATTTTAAATGACTCCGAACCTAAGGTAGGGAAAACTCAATGCACAATTTTCGTTTTGATTGTATTCATAGACTCCATGATGTGATTAATGTAAATTTGAATGTATGATTCATCGAAAATATAACTCTGAATATGATCATTGAATGCTAATTGAAACATTAGAATCTTGAACCATGAACCATTGCATTTGAACATCGATTATGAATATTTGAATCTTTGAAATGAAATATCGAACTTTGAATCTTGTATATGGAACCATCGAACTCTGAAATTAGTTATGAGTTATAACTTTGAACATCATATATGTGTATTGCATAATGATTTAAGATTATGTGAATGAATCCTCACATATGGATCGGTATGACGGTTTATTCCATACACATATGGACTGGTATGGCGGTTTATACCATCCACCTTGGATCGGTATGGCGGTTTATACTGTATATTTGAAAATGTCATTGAACAAAGATGGTTAGGGGGATTAGCCTCGATAATTTGGCTCAACAATGCTATAATTGCATTGGAGTTATTTAAGTTATGATTTAAGTCATTGATGAACTAACCATAACATGTAAGATGTGAGAAATGAATAGAAAACCAAAGTTATGTGAAAATTTCAAATTTTGTCTGAACATTAATTTAAAATTAAAGCTCTTTTGAATTTTGTTTGAACATGAAATGACACTTAAAATATTTATCGTTTGATTCAGTTTTGATATGATAATGTTTTTGATTGTAGCCATTGATCCTATATTTTAAATTGATAAAATGTGAGTTGGTATTGATATTTTTCCTGCTGAGCTTAGACTGTTAGCTCATCCTGATATCTTATGTCACAGGTTTAGGTTTGGATCAGGATCTTGAGCTAGAGGAGGATCCTGATTATAGGCTGGAGGTAGAAGAAGAGCTTCCGCCTGAAGATTATTTTTCATAGGGATTATAGTTGTGAACTTGATATGGTATAAGAATTCAATTTTTTGTGTATATATATATGTTTTAAAATACCACTGTTTAGGTGACGGTCGGCCGTCACCGGTGATTTATTTTGTCGTTTTAGATTACGTTAAGTATAAAAAAGAAATTTTATTAGTGCCATATGATATCTGTTATGAGAGTATGTATCAAAATGCATCGGACGACCCACTTTTTCCTAGAATTATGCATAGGAAAAAATCGAATTGTCACTTGGCGACTTGGCCTTTCCCAGAAATTCGTGTGAGAAAAGTTGGGCTGTTACAGTTGGTATCAGAGCTATGGCTTTAGGTTATGATTCCATAAGACGGTGGGCCTAATTTATCCCAACTAGTACTGTGATCGAATTTCTTGTTTGATCAGTGAAAGATCAGTATGCCCCCACGTTACAGACTGCAGACGGTTCGCTTTAGAGACATTCCGAGTGGCGAGGGCACATCGAGTGATGAGGGAATCACCACCAGTCATAACGCTATTCCAGTGGGTGAAGGAAACAATGATGGGTTGCATGGGAAATTGTTGGAGACGATGGTCAACACAATGACCCAACTTGCAATGAGACGCCCACCTTTCAGATTTCAGGAGTTCATGTGTAACAACCCAAATTTTTGGACTTTATTTTAACGATGTTAGATGATGTACCTATGACAGCTCGACTTTTTCTCTTCTCGTAAATGGGAAAGGTCGCGCCGTCGGATCACCTAACATGATCCTGTCATACACAGGCATCATGTACAAAGTGTTACATATGCGGAAGCGAATTGAATTAACTTTGATACGTAGAAATATGACAACAACTAATATTCATTCACTTATCTAAAGTAACAAACTGAATAGGAATATAAATAGAAACCTATACCTGAAGTAGTAAATTATCTTAAACCACACTACTGTTTATACATGTTTAATATTTAAAAACAAATCTCTCCCTCTCTCAAACCTCTCAAGGAAAGAAGTCCTCCGTAGAATCTTCCTCCTTGTCTCCCTCGTTCTCCTCCTGATGGTAGGCAGGAACAGTCTTGTGCTCAGGGTCTTGAGCAATATCTGTAGCTAAGACATAAAGTCGTAGGATGAGCTATCATCGAAGCTCAGTAGGGAAATTTATAGTGCTACTTTATATGTTAGATTTCCAATTCACTTCTCAATGCATAAATTATAAAATTAAACACATTATATCATACCTTGTATCTATTCTAGCAATATTTAGCATTTATTCTAGCAACATATAATATACTAAGCAATAAATCATGCAAATATTGTATCATGACATGCTGACAGATTCATACTTAACAAATACGAGGAATCATACTGACAAGGAATCATGCTAGATAAGTACAAAAATCATACTGAAACACGACATATACAAGAAACAAGAAAATCAAGCTCCCAAGTTAGCAGGATCATTTGTCAAGATCCCGAGTTAGCGGGATCACTTGGATCGAGAAAATCAAGCTCCCGAGTTAGCGGGATCACTTGGACGAGATATCAAGCTCCCGAGTTAGCGGGATCACTTAGACGGGATATCAAATTCCCGAGTTAGAGGGATCACTTGGACGGGATATCAAGCTCTCGAGTTAGTGGGATCACTTGTTTCAAGATGAAATAAAGACGTGTACATGACATCAAAGATAACAGAATATGAATAATGCATGATAACATATATGCGAGCACATCGTGAACAGATATCATATAGTAAAATTGATTTGAATAACTGAACCCATATGATCATATAAAATTATAATTATCATAATAATTGATGTTCATATATCCAAGCTGAGCTAGCATCATAATCATGTAAAACATATATCAAGTCTGTAGCTTCTTAAGCTGATCTAACACTAGCAGTCATAGTAATACATTGAAAACTAGCATGTATATATTATACTTCCTCTAAACTCATCTAGTATCATCATGCATACAAATTCATCTACTGATCTATATCAAGTCATTTAAATTGATTTGACAATAGTTCTAACATAATAACATATGTCAAGCTGATCTTATCAAAAACTGATATGCTCATAATCATTTATCGAAACTTTTATTAGTATAATCTGAAACTTGCATAATACTGAACTAGCATACTAACCTAGCATAACTATTCATATTCATGCATTGAAACTAATCGTATCCTCATTTCCATCTAACTAAATTAGCATTACTGATCTTGCATGTTTATACATCATGAAATTAACATACTTAACTGATTGGATTAACTATTAATTAACGCTGAACTTATCCAAGCTGAACGTATCAAAACTGCACTATTATGTTCATACTAATTCAAAACTGAGCTTCTTATTCTTAACTACTAGTTTATCCAAACTGAATTTAACAAAGTTAAATAATTTAAGGTTGAATTCATCAAAACAACATTAGCATGATACTACTAATCATCTTTATATACCACGCTTGTCATCCCTATTTCTTAACCTTAAATCAAGCATATCTTATCCATACTAAATTAAATATCACATTGCAGCTGGTAACTATTAATAGGTTACTGATATCCATCATGCAAAACATTCTTTCGTTTACTAATATCTTTCATCCTCAGAAAATAAAATTTAATCAGATATCATATTTCCTATACACATGATTCTACTAAGAGTTTACTTAACTAGATGAGAATATAAAACTCAATATCATTTAGTTCAGAAAAGTCCCTACAACAGCATACATTGAATCTATCTCATTATAAGCAACTATTTTATACTTATAGCTTTATTGAAAACAACAATTTTATATGCTATCTAGATGTGAATGAGCAATTAAAATATAAGTTAGCAAAGTACATTCCCTACCTTATACCAGGCTTACGTGTAACTGGTTACTTGTACACGCATGTCTTCAAGTAAACTCGTCATGTGCACCAAATACCTAGGATTAATGATCATAGTTTTAGTAGTTTTAATAGTTCATTGGGTCATTATATATCCCAAATATGGATCATTTATGGTCCCAAGTCTTATGGTCAAACTCAGCAAGTCATCCCAATATAAACCCCTGACAGAGGTGTCACCAAGTGCGTCAGATGCAGGGTTGCCGCGACAAGCTTTGCAACTGAGCACATTTCTGCAACTTGTCACCAATTTTTGACCCCTTAATTGTTAGATTTTGAAATTTGTTCCTTCATGAAAATTGTAGGGCTTGTTGTCCCCTTTCCAACGCATTAAGAATCATACCAATCGGAATTCAGGATAAAAAATTATAATAAAAATACCGACCAGTTGTCTGAGTATACTATTGTCGCGGCAAGCCTGAGTACCTTGCCATGGCAAGCCTATAAGGCTGCCGCGGCAAGCCTATCAGGCTTGGCTTGCCAGAGTGTTTTCTGCTCCGCTTTGACTTCTTTTACTCAGGCAATTGACTGGGTCTTTTACCTTATATATGTAACTTATATTTAGTTTATAATTAAGTGTATAAATTACTTAAAAACTCTAGTTTATTTTTAATGTCGGCTTTTAACGTTTCGGAGTGCAACCAAAGGCATTCTTGCCTCTGAAACTGGCACTTACAATTTCATCATTGACGCTATGCACAATGCAAGTTCTCGAGTTCAAAGCTCGATCGAGTAGAACGTGCAAACGTGGCATAACAGATCCTTTAGTGTAACTGAATTGTATGTTGTACTTGATTTGGAATGCATACCTTTTGGTGGACTCGCGGTTACGACGATGCGGAGAATGTATTGTCGTTGCATTCACCGAGAGCATAGAAAAATCAGAGATGCGAGGAGCTCGTTGAGACTAAGGAGTGTTTCTGCAATCGCATGAATGACTTGCAGGCCACTGTGTGAGCTACGGTTCTAAAGGTTCAAGGGGTAGGAAGAAGAAGAAGGCCTTTGCCTTTTCTATTTGTTTAGGTGCACTTTGCGTGCATGCTTCGCATGGTGACTCACACCATCATGTAGTCAAACGAAGCTCAAAGCAGCTTATAAGCTCCAAAGGGTAAGCATCCCCTATATAGCAACTATATGCCACACATGTTATCACCAAATAAGACAAAATGGCTTTCTTTGCATCCAAGTCCCCTAAACGATAAGTGTCATTCCTTAGTGCTTCTATTGCTATGCAAAGCTAGTATTTGGTATTAGATGAGTTAAAATGGCTGGGTTATAGTGTAATGCTAACACCTAAGTTAAACATATATACTATGTGGGTATATAAGATAGTGTAATTACTTTAGTGTAAAGCAATGACACTAATATACTATGTAAGCTTTAGATTACTATACATAGTATAGTCATTTTAACAGCTGGGCTATACTCTTTTTTTTTTTGTTTTTCTGACCACATCTATGATCCACCGTTGTTTCTAATACTGGCCACTAAGTCAGTTCTTTGTGTCACATTTTTGGCACAAGCCTGACCCTACTCGGGTCAATACCTGATATTGTCAAGATAAAAATGTGGCAGCTGTTACAGTACCACACCGTGTACGGTGTTAAAGCTCAACACCGGAACCTACCATATTTTAGAAAAATTCTAATTTTCTTATATCAATATTAGACTTATTGCGAAGTATTCGTCAATATGATTCCAACGATATATAATTTATCGATTTCTGATAAGAATATAAAAAGTTACGCTAATTTTAAGAGATGAAATAAGTTAAAGGGTATAACAATAATTTCGGGAGAGAAACACAATTTAGTTCAGCGCTTAAACCCTAAACCCTAAACAAAGCGCTGGAACGAAACCTTTTCTCAAGCTATTCACGTCAAATATGAATTCTTATTGCGTGAAAAAATTTCTATTTTATTAAATCTTTTATAAATTTTTTTAATTAGAATTAACCTAAAACTTTCTACCATTATAAATAAAACTTCAAAAGCTCTCTGCTCTTTATAATTAGAAATTATTCTCTCTCAAGAGTTAAACGAACAGACGACTTAGGCATCGACCTTTTCAACTCGAATCGCATAGATCTATCGTTCACGCTTCAAGAGGTGGGTACCCATCAATCCATCTTGTTCTTCTCAGATCTCGTCGCGTAGAATGTGTTCGATTGTACATCGACGGGTTTAAAAATATTATTTAAACTCTAATATCTCATAAATTAATAGATCTGCATATTTAATATTAGACTTTTCCTTAAAAGTTGTATAGATTATAAGTCGGGTTTATATATTTTTTCTTTTTTTAAACAATCCCTTTGTTTGGGCTATTAATATTTTATCTTTTATTAGGTCTGCATATTTAATATGTCTACTTTTTCTTAAATTTATATATTAATTAAATATGAATATCTTTAAGTATGATAAATCTACATATTTGGTATTTTATCTTCTACTAAAGTTGCATGATTTGTAAGTCGGATTTATATTTTATTTCTCTTTTTAAATAATCTCTTTGTTTGGCTATTTAATATTATACTTTTTTATTAGGTTTTCATATTTAATATTTTATCCTCTTTTAAATCTGTAAAATTAATTAAATTTTAATATTTATAAATATGATAGATTAACTTAATTGGAATAATATTATGTTGACATTATTTATTTTCAAATCTATATAGTTAAAAATTTACCTTTCTACTAAAACTATAATGATAGATATTATTGTTGCAAGTCTATATTATTATTTATTTAAAACTAATTAAGCCATAAAATTAAACTATACTCTTAATTTATTTAAAAGAATAATAGATTGCACCATCTTAAAGCTTCGGGTCGAAATTGCGGTTATGAACCTAAATTCGCGGCTAGAAACTCGAGCTCGCGACCATTGATATACTGGTCCTGGTATTGTGGCCATAACTTTTTACTCCGACCTCGGATTAATGCGATTCTTATGACATTGGAATAAGACAACTAACTTTATAATTTTGTGTGAAATAGCCATTTCACGAATATGACATTTTAGAGGTCAAAATAGAGCAATAAATCGGATTCAATTTTAAATGACCCAAGGCTACACGAATTTAGTGTTATTTTCTAATTTTTATGACCAAAATTCTTATATAAATTATATCTTACTTAAAGTCTTTCGATCGATAGTCATGATAAATCACAACTTAATGATTATAAATACTTTTTAATTTAATTATCCAATTATATATATATATATATATATATATAATTATCACTTCAACGTGACCTCTTCGATAACACGAAAAGTTACAAATTCGATATCTTGTGAAAATCGATCTCCGACCTTCACATTTTCGAAATCATAATTAATAACTACCTTATTCTATATTTGTATTAATATGAATATAAATAAATAAATATATAAACATAACTAAATCTAAATATAAATTTATGTTGTGTGTATGATAATTTTGTGCTTCCAACTTGATCATATTATACGAGTTAGAGACATGTTAGGCCATATGTATGCGAGTGTATGAGATCATGCCTACGCTTGAGCGTGGTGATTTGTCGAGATGATATCAAAGCGATGAATATATCATATTCATATGTCTTATAACTCATGGTGGTATGAGACATCATGATGAGTCGGGTGAGTGCGAATTCAGTATAACCTTATATACGGTGGCATATGCGGTGACCCTATCATCCCGAGTTTTAATGTGAGAGGATAATATATGAGTTATAATATGAGAATCAGGCCTTGGGCCTTAGCTGTGGTGGGGTTATCCCACTATAGCTCGTCCTTAAGATTAAGTTATAAGAGTAGGCTATGGTATGAGTATGAGTATGAGATAAGATAAGTTATGAGTACGATAATAGGATACCGCTGTGTAGGCCAACAAAAAATTAAGAAATTAAATTTGTATATGCCGTTCCTTGTATAGCCACCGTAAGGGCAACAATATCTTACAGTCAAGATGAGTCTCTCGGAGATAGTATGAGTATGACCGAGAGTAGGAGTATGAGTAGGTTGTGAGTATGTGTGACCATTTATGTCTCTCTATTAAACTAGATGGAGGAGTATGAATATGATATGGGGGCATTATGATATAGTGGTATGATACTATAGTGACCCTCACATGGTAGCTCGAGCCGTGACTCTGGCATAGGTCGTTTAAGATTTATGAGTATGTTAGTTATGCTCATGCGATATACAGACGTATGTGTGAAAATAATAAAATATGGTATGTTAAGAGTTATGGTGATGTACGTTAAGATATGAGTGTTTATATCATGGCCCTACATTTATGTTATGATATGAGTTTTACATTATATATTTAGTTTTATCATATTTTTTCTGATTTTATTATTCTATTATGTTTATTAATCACTTGATGCACCCACAATGCACCTGAGTAGAATGGGGTGGATTGTTGGTGTATCCTATTGAGTTTACGTGATTGAGTAAACTCATCCCACGATAATCTAACAGCTGCAGGTGATTACATTGGCGGAGTCGACGCCAACTATTCAGATCTCATTGATGTTGACTTCGTTGACCCCGTGGACACTGAGTATCAAGAGCTTTGGGAGGGTGACGCTACTGTGTATCAGGAGGACCTTGGTGCTGATTTTGATCCGAGCACCAGTTATTGATAGTTTTACACTCGATATCGCGTTTCATTTGACACTTTGGTGTTGACTTTAGCTTTCTTATATCGGATATGTTTCCGACTTTTATTTCTTTGTTATTGATAGTTTACTTGGATTTTATCACAGTTATTCAGTATTTATAATTATTTATATCCTGCCTCTATGTCATTGGCTTTCACGAATTTCGTGGAACCCGATTTGGACGAGAACTCTGATTATGTGTACGTCTGCTTAGCATATCCGGGATATGTCCGGGTCATAACTCGGAATTCTAGGCCCTCGGGATAAGGTAGAATTTCGGGTCGTGACATCAGGAGAATGGATCATCCAAGCTTCCAAGGTCAAGCGGACCCACTCGAAGTGGAAGAGTAGTTAAATCAAATGGAGAATCTCCTTCAGTTGATTCCGAGTACTGAGGAAGAAAAGGTTAGTTGGGCTGCCTTCCAATTGATCGGAGCAACATATGCTTGGTGGAAGTATACGGAGATGTGACGACCCAACTTTTCCAATCCCGAAGGTATAGGAAAGGCTGGTTCATCAACTTATTGATTTCTCAATAAGCCGTAATAAACAGAAGCCGGCAACATAACAAAGATCTAAAGACAGAGGCAAAACATATATTAATCAAGAACAAAAGCTTTCTATAACAAAAATATTATATCACTGTGAGGAACCAAGAAGAACCACCGGTGATGGCCAATCCGATCACCTAAAATAGTGGTTCACAATAATGGTTCCTCGAGTGATATCCAAAAGAACCATAATGATGGCCTAGGGCCCAATATTCAAAATAATATCCAAACAAAAGTATCAAAAATAGAGGATCTAAGGTCACGAAAAGAACTCCTTAGCTGGTATGTCCGATTCCTCCTCAGGAATGTAATCAGAGTCCTCCAGATCCTCTAACCCAAGGTCAGTCTCAGCACCTGTGACGTATAGTCGAGGGTGAGCTAACAACCAAGCCCAATAGAGGAAACAGATATATTTGCATTTCATTATAAGTAAGGTTTTCAAAGACAGGAATCAGATCAAATATGATTTTTAAATGATGCTTTGTGAACTAAATCTCCAGTTCTAATCCTGAGTCGAAACTGAAAACGTAAATCTGATGTGTTTGAAAATCTTCTGAATTAGCATGCTTCTTGTCTTAAATTTAAAACTTAATTTTATCTCCCAAATTTCTTATAGCATGAGAGCGGACTACGTGACCGATGGGAAACCCTACTGACCATCGTCGTTCATGAACCCATTTCTAAAATGCAACAAGCCCCTACGCTATGAGGGAAACTTACGCCAAAGTATTACCGTCAACACGGTTGGTAGAATCTAGGGCATCGTCCGTATGAACCCTAAATCAAATGCAAATGCTAACACATATCAAGGCTTATTATTCATAATATATATTGATTTTTCAAAGTTCTGATTCGAAGTTCTGATTCAAAGATTAACTGAGGTTCTGAGGTTCGAATTAAAAGGTTCTTAATCATAACAAAGTTTCCAAATTTCAGATTTGTGTCTTATATGCAAAGTCTTATTTATGCTGTGTGTAACAGAATTTGCAAATTTATGCCTCTTAAAAGAAACAGTCAAATCAGGTATACTTATAATTTAATGCAAATTAAATATAGGGTTCCCCTACCTTAACAAAGAAGTTTCGAAATCATGCACAAACAGTCCTTACCAAGGACTCCTAATTGTCAAAACCTACATATATTAACACTTTCAGTGTTAATATAGAACAAAAAAATCAAACCAAAAGCTTGCTGAAAAAAATCAGACAGAAATTTCAAATGCCAAAAACAGGATAGAATTCGACCCTCAAATTCAAATTCGTGGGCCGAATTCAATTTCGACCCTCGAATTTCAAAACAGCATCAAACTTTAAAACTCAGAAAATCGACTCTCAATTTTCAAATCGATGGTCGATTTCCAAATTCGACCCTCGAATTGGAAATCGACCCTCGAATTTTCAAAATTGCATCAGGCCTCTAAAAACACATTTCGACCCTCGATTTTGAAATCGATGGTCGAATTCCAAATTTGACCCTCGATTTGAAAATCGACCCTCGAATTTTGCTAGTTCTGTGGTTGTCAAAATTCCTATGTCCGGATTCTTTTCTTTCATTTTCAACCACAGCCTTCTTATTCAAAAATAAACACCATTCGCCATTCTAAACAGAATTTGAATTCAAAAGACAAAAGGAGGTTTAAAGGCCTACCTCTTGTAGTTTAAGCCGTTGCCTCTGTTGTACCAAAGCACGCACTGGAACCAATCTTCAAAGTTCAACGGCGTAGATCTTCAAAATAGTTCATCATTCTAATGAGGTTGTCACTGCCTCAGCCACAACAAAATTATATAGAACTGCTCACTCTCCACATCTCTCTTCTCTTTCAATAGTTCAAACTGATCCGAATTCAAATACAAGGCTAACTATTGGTTGAGATAGGGAGAGGAATTCTCAAACTCTCTAGATCTAGGATCAACAATGAGGCAAGGCCTTAGAGGCTTAATTTCTAATGAGAGAGGGAGAAGTTAACTTCTCTTGCAATTCTCTCTTATAACCAAAAGCCAAGCACAAATAATATCTAGATTTTATAATTGCAACTCATCCACTTAAGTTGAAAACATATTTGGTGCTAAACACAAACACCAACCTTATTGTGTAAGTCATCGCTTACATGACTTACACACATCTTCCGACAAATTCTTTTTTCTACAAGTCTTATCATAGTCTTAGCGTACCAAAAATCCAAAAATATCCCTCAACAATTTCCGGACACACTTACTGAGGTAAACGAAAATAAGCCAAAATATCCGGGATATTATATTCACCCCTCCTTAGGAATTTTCGTCCTCGAAAATTGAATGCATCACACACCAACAACGAAATGAAAAGGAAACATGGGCCACCGTGTACCGATCCCGCAGGGCACGCAAGGCAAGGGATGGGATCCGGAGTAATGTGGATGTACTGCATGTGGCGCCATAAGGGCCATAGTGGATTGCATCCGTACATGGATGCCCACACCCCAAGTGTCACGTGCCGAGAGACCGATGCACAGTGACTCATGAAAGCAACAAGGATAACAAAAACCCACCATAGCAAAACAATAAGAACAAAACTATAGAGATAGCAAAACCCACACTGATAGTACATGTCTACAAAATAAAATCCAACCCACATAGGGAGTACACAAGAAGACTAAACATACCCACAACATAAGAAAGACAACCTAATAGGAAATAGATAACAAAATTAAAACCCACATAGCATGCCAAACCCATATAGCAGATATATACAAGACTAAACATAGAGAGTATCCAATCCACATCACAAAAACAGAAATAGAAAAGATAACAAAAAGAAGGACCACCAGGTCCTAAATAATCCATGCTGTAAAAATAAATACAGACCCATAAAATCCAAAATCATAGCCCCCCCCCCCCCCAAAGTGACACTCAAAAATCCCCCGCAGTAGATGGACCCGCCTGATCCTGATCATCATCGCCCGCAGCAGCATCATCACCCACATCCGCGCCGGCCGTAGTAGGCATACTGGTACTAGCGCCGGACGTGGAAGGGCGATACACAGAGGCACGGATGTCAGCCAGATATGTAGTATAATTGTCGGGGAACGCATGCTGCATCAGGTAAGAAAGAGCCCCGCCATGTACGTCCAACTCTTGACGCATAGAGCTGGTATGCTGCGTGAGCTCCTGGATCTAGTGGCTCATCGTAGTCATCTGACGTGTAAACTCCGAGAGCGTAAGGAGATCGCTCTGTGGGGGCTGAGTAGGGGCAGCTGTGTCAGGGGCAACGTGAGTAGGGTCCTCATCTTCATGCTCATCAGGAACTACTGGGTCCTTAGGAGTCTGCACAAGGCGCCCGTAGGTCTGACCCCAATTGACAAGTTTATACATTTTTCTACCAGCAGTAGATCTAGGTTCGGTAGGAGGAATGTCATATGCGGGGCCCGCTCGGTAGTTCTCAATCATCACCGAAATTAAACGGGCATATGGAATACCCTTTTTCGGCTTTTTCACTTGTTTCCCCATTTTCTCGCGAGCCTTTATAATCCCCTTGAACAAGACCTCAGGAGCACTAAACCATTGCTCCTTGGAAGCGGTAAATAAAATCTGTTGTAAGGGGCCGGTTCGCTCGGACTTATGACCAAAGGGGTAAAGGGTAGTCTTAAAATTTTTATCCAATATCCACAGAGACTCAGGCATATGTGTGCGAACAATGGATTTACCGGACCCGTGACGTCCCTGCATCATTTGAGTAATTACATCATGAAAAAGGGCTGGTTTGGGGAAGGGAGGACCTAATCCCATGGTTTTAGAATAGTTCAAAGGGCAACGTAGTGCCACAGCCATGTCATCGAGATCAAAGGTATAATCTCGCCCATCAATTTTTGTATAAATTTTCTTTCCGTCATCGCGACGCATATGTTGGTAAAACAGGCGCACGAGACGGGGATAAAAGTGGTCACTAAACTCGGTGCACAGGGAAATCATCTGGGCTTTTTCAAGATATTCGCCCGCCCACTGTGCGGTTGTTTGTTGGTCAAACAGCTCCGGGTGAAACACATAATCAGTGGTGAAGCCCTTGATGCTCCAAAATTCATTGGGCTGCTCAGGCATGGGAGGGAAAATAGATGGTGGTATGGGCTCTGGGGGTGGTGGAGCCGAGTGTGTGGGCTGTTCGGCCTGTGGGGCTGAGTGTTGAGCTCGACTAGAGGAACCCGCTTTCGAAGCCGACCTCTTGGATGTAGGGTTGCGAACAGGGGTGGCTTTCTTAGGCCCCATTAAAATTTAAACACCCAATAAAAAGCCAAAAACTAGCTAGACAAAAATGATGCAAAAAGAGAAACGAAAAGGCATAAAATAATGGGGGTATACCTGGAGCAAGGCCCCAATCCGGTTCCAAAAGGTAAAATCGAAGCCCCTTTTGCAATGATCAGTGGATTCCCCCTCTGATTTTGGCCAAAAATGAAGAAGAAGCCCCCAAGACACCAAATCGCCCTAAAACCCTAGGCTCAAACCCTCAAATATGAAAACCCGAAATGACAAAAGAAAATAAAGCCCCTCACTTAAATCGAGAAAATCGACCCTCGATTTTGAATTCGTGGGTCGATTTTGAAATCGACACTCGATTCTGAATTTGACCCTCGAATTCTGCAAAATTTTGTTAGGCCGGATTTTTGGCTTAAAATTGCCTATGTACTGTTCATGCAAAAATCGACCCTCGATTTTAATATTCGACACTCGATTTTTTTTCACACCTGTGGCCTTCAAATTTTGCAAAATTGTTGAAATGAAGACCATATCTTTGGGTCTAAATGGACCTTGTTTCAGCCCCTTTTTATTCCAATCACGAATTTGGACCATGACAGCAGTTTCACGGCCAATTTCTCATGGAATTTGAAGAAAGGAGCTTACTATAGGCCCAATCACATGACCATTATGGAGTAACACACCAGTGTTTGGTCTAAGGCCTAAAATTTTCGAGTTTTCCATATAGTAGGTACGTTTAAACAGGCACAAATTTAATATACAATGGACCACCAAAATTACTCGCTAAAAACATATTTAAATACATAACCAAAAATACATAAAAATTCGAAGTATCATACAATCCACACTAAGTCTCAAAATTTAAACAAAAAGACTCGGAAATTGGTCTCGGAGCTCAGCTTCACGCTCTCAAGTGGCTTCCTCCGGTGTATGATTCCGCCATTGCATGAGAACCAAAGGAATCCTCTTAGTGTGTAGGATCTGCTCCTTGCGGTCTAAAATATGAATCGGGTCCTCAATCACCGTCAAACCATCCTGAAGCTCGATGGGTTGGTAATCAAGCACGTGAGTCGGGTCACGGATGTATCGACGTAGCATCGACATATGGAAAACGTTGTGCATGCTAGATAATTGCGGCGGTAGTGCCACACGATATGCAACCTCTTCGACTCGGCCTAATATCTCAAAAGGCCCAACATACCGAGGATTCAGTTTCCCTCATTTTCCGAACCGCATAACGCCTTTCGTAGGCGAAATCCGAACAAAGACATTTTCACTAACCTGAAAAATCGAGTATTAGTGCCAAATTTCACATGGAATTTATACCAAGTGAAGAAATATACATGTACATAGCAAAAGCTACCTGAAAATCCACGTGTCTCCGTTTGAGATCGGCGTAGCTCTTCTGACAACTCTGAGCTACTCGTAGTCGCTCGCGTATCAACCGAACTGTCTCGGTCGTGCGCTCAACTATCTCAGGGCCAATAATGAGCTTCTCACCCACTTCTTCCCAATTCAACGGTGATCTACACTGTCGTCCATATAAAGCCTTGAACGGAGCCATACCGATACTAGCCTGAAAGCTATTATTGTAGGCGAACTCGATCAGAGGTAGGTGTTGGTCCTATGACCCGTGAAAATCCAACATGCAAGCTCTCAGCATGCCCTCAATGATCTGGTTCACTCGCTCAGTCTGGCCATCCGTCTGTGGGTGAAACGCCGAACTAAAGTCAAGACGAGAACCCATTCCTTCCTGAAATCTCTGCCAAAAATGTGAAGTAAACAACGGGTCTCTGTCTGACACAATACTAGTCGGTATCCCATGCAGTCTAACAATCTCCTTCAGGTATAACTCTGCAAGTCTACTGGCTGTATATGTAGTATTATATGGCAAGAAATGAGCAGACTTGGTTAGCCGATCGACAATGACCCATATGGCAATGTTCTTCCTCAATGTTTTCGGCAATCCGAGTATGAAATCCATCGAAATGGCTTCCCATTTCCACTCAGGCACAGGTAAAGGCTGCAATAGGCCTGCAGAATTTTGATGATCAACCTTAACCTGTTGACAAATCAAGCACCGCGATACGTACTCAGTGACGTTGTGTTTCAAACCTCACCACCAGAAACTCTTCATCAAGTCCTGATACATCTTGGTGCTACCAGGATGTATGGCATATATGGATTTGTGAGCCTCTTCCAGAATGGTGTCCCGAAGCTCTGTACTCGACGGTACACATACACGGTCGTGAAACAACAAGGTCCCATCTGCTCGGATGGAGAAATCCTTCTTGCTGCCATTCTCGACATCTCGTCTGATCGCCATCAGCTCATCATCGGTCATATGAAGCTTCCTTATATTCTCGAAGAGCGTAGGATGTAATACAAGTGTAGCCATCAATGCTCCCGGGCCTTTTACATTGAACCATGAGCTGCCCAAAGCCATATCCTCCAAAAGCTTCCATCTCTGAATCCGGCTGACAAGATGTGACAACTGTGCTGAAGACCTCCTACTAAGAGCATCAACAACGATGTTCGCCTTTCCCGGATGGTACTGAATCGAGCAATCGTAGTCCTTAAAGAACTCCATCCATCGTCGCTGCCTCATATTCAAGTCCTTTTGAGTGAAGAGGTACTTGAGACTCTTGTGATCGGTGAATATATCAAAGATTTCACCGTAGAGGTAATGTCGCCAGATCTTCAAGGCGAGTATAACTGCTGCTAGCTCTAAGTCATGCGTCGGATAGTTTCTTTCATGGTCCTTTAACTGCCTAGAACCATACGCAATGACCCGCTCGTGTTGATTAAGCACACAGCCTAATCCGCCATAAGAAGCATCACTATATACTGCAAAACCTCCATTGCCGGAAGGTATAGCAAGCACGGGTGCCGTAGTCAAGCGGCAGCTTGACTCACGCTACTTTTCGCCTTTGAGCATTCTTTCTCATGAGCTGCGTAAGTGGACCCGATATCTTCGAGAAACCCTCGACAAATCTCTGATAGTACCCTACCAAACTAAGGAAACTTCGGTCCTCTGTAACTGTCGTAGGTTGTTCCCATGTCACCACAGACTCTATCTTTGTAGGATCCACGGAGATACCCACTTCAGAGACTACGTGGCCCAAGAAACTGACCTGCTCAAGCCAAAACTCACACTTACTCAGTTTGGCATACTACTGATGGTCCCTGAGTGTTTGAAGAGCCATCTTCAGATGCTGCACATGCTCCTCGCGGGTTTTCGAATAGATGAGGATGTCAGTTGTATGCCAAACTGACCTGCTCAAGCTAAAACTCACACTTACTGAGTTTGGCATACAACTGATGATCCCTGAGTGTTTGAAGAGCCATCTTCAGATGCTGCACATGCTCCTCTCGGGTTTTCGAATAGATGAGGATGTCATCTACGAAAACTACCACAGATTTATCAAGATGTGGTTTGAACACCCTGTTCATTAGATCCATGAAAGATGTAGGCGCATTCATCAATCCAAACGGCATCACTAAAAACTCATAGTGGCCATAACGCGTCCGAAACACAGTTTTGGATATATCTTCCGCCTTGATCTTGAGCTGGTGATAGCCTGACCTCAGATCAATCTTCGAAAAGAACTTTGCACCTTGCAACTGATCAAATAAGTCATCTATCCGCGAAAGAGGATAACGATTCTTAATCGTCATCTTGTTGAGCTGCCTATAATCGATACACAGACGCATCGATCCATCCTTCTTTTTCACAAAAAGGACCGGTGCACCCCAAGGAGAAACACTCAATCGAATAAAGCCTTTGTCCAACAGCTCGTGAAGCTGTTCCTTGAGTTCTTTCAACTCAGCAGGCGCCATCCGATATGGAGTTTTGGATAACGGTTCAGTACCCGGCGCTTGCTCAATCGCGAACTCAATCTCTTGATCAGGTGGTAATCCAGGCAAGTCCTCTGAAAAGACATCAGGATACTCGCAGACCACCTTGATAAGAGCCAAGTCATTCTTCTTCTCTGTAGAATCTTGCAAATAGGCCAGATACCCACTGCAACCATTCTTCATCATGCGCTCGGCTTTAATGGCTGAAACCAGTGGTGCAACCTTGGATTTAACTCCACAGAATCGGAAGGATTTTCGCTTTGGCGGTCGGAAGGTCATGATCTTCCGTAGACAGTCCACGCTCGCGTGATAAGCTGCCAACCAATCCATTCCAAGAATGACGTCGAACCCTTCCATGCTCAACGTAATCATGTCGATCACTGTCTCGTGCTCATCAATCATCACGATGACTGACTGACATGCTGTATCAGTGCATACTGAACTTCCCGTAGGAATCTTTACATCCAGAATGAAAGCAAGGGGTTTGAGAGTAGTACCCAACTTCTCTGAGAAGGGAGGAGTAATAAATGAGTGTGTAGACCCAGGGTCTATAAGTACTCGTGCTTCGATTTTATTCAGGTCGCCTCGACGACTCATCATAAGGGTACCTTTAATTAAAAAGTTTGTTAATTATATGCAATGATTCTAATGTGGTTTTAACATATACTTGAATGAATTTAAACATTTAAAATAATTGAATCAATTGCATAAATGACATCTCAACTTTAATGTTACCTTAGATTACGTCATTCGACGTTTGGGCATCCTATGCAGTCACCGCATAAGCTCGACCTTGAACTGTAGGTTGAGTCAACTTCTGCGTAGAGACTGTCGTATTCCATCCTTTCTCAATAGCAGGACAATCCTTGATCATGTGACCAACCTGTCCACACCTGAAGCATCCTCCAGTGTTCCGTCGGCAATCCTCTGTCTTATGTGGTTTCCCACATCTTGCACACACTGGGGTAGAAACAGGAGTAACAGCTGATCCTCGCGTCGAACCCTGAGCCATGGAAGCTCCACTCACAGTAGTGCTCCCGGCTCTGAAAGGTCACCCTGGTGACGAACTCTGCGGTCTCTGATAGGAAGATGTCACTGGTCCTGAAGCAACAACCGGTCTAGAATATGATGGCTGACTAGGGTAGGGAGGAGGTTTAGAGAAACTCGACTTTTTGTTCACCTGTTCTGAAGCACTCTGCTGTCCCTGGCCAAACCGATTCTTACTTCCCTGCTCTCGCCTCAAGTACTGTTTTTGAATGTCTTCCTCTGCAATGAGGGCCTTGGACATGACGCCCGCATATGCCTCCATTTCCCACATCGACACCCTCTCCTGAATGTTTGGCCTCAAACCTCTCTGAAATTTTTGAGCTCTCATCAGCTTAGTGGTCACGTGTAGGGGTGCAAATCGGGAAAGTCTATCAAATTCTATGCCATACTCGCGCACCGACATCTCATTCTACTTCAACTTAATAAATTGGACTTCCCATTGGTTACGTACGATCTTCAGAAAGTACTGATCGTTGAACATCTCCACGAACTCTGCCCAAGTCCATGGAGTATTGGGGTAGTCCTGCTCTCTCATCCTGGAAACTGACCTCCACCACGGGCTGGCCTTGCCCAAAAGTTTGAAAGATGCCCAACGTACTTTCTCGACATCGGTACACTGCAACACCTAAAATATTTTCTCGATCTCATCCAGCCATGCCTCGGCTTCCATAGGATCTGTCTGCCCTGAGAATGTAGGAGGTGTCATCCTCCTAAACTCTGTGAATCCTCCTGGCTGATGTCTGGCTGCCAGCATCTCGGTCTGTCAGTCTATGGCAGCATTTTGTTGAGCCATGTTGCCGGCCAAGGCTGCCAACACCTGGTCAACATTTCCCTCGTCTTGCCTAGCAGCTCTCAAAGGATCTGCATTAGGGCCAGATGCAGCTCGCCCTCTACCATATGAGGTGCCTACGCCCTCATCTATCTCTTCGATGCGAGCCGTACGAGGTCCATCTATACCTCGGCCTCTGCCTCTAAACCGTGGAGGCATGCTGATCTGTCATTGTTGAAAAATAATAACAATAGATCAGTATTGATTGTTTAAAACAATCATCCCTTAGTCCTAAGACTCTGAACCTAGAGCCTTGCTTTGATACCAACTGTGACGACCCAACTTTTCTAATCCCGAAGGTATAGGAAAGGCCGGTTCATCAACTTATTGATTTCTCAATAAGCCATAACAAACAGAAGCCGACAATATAACAAAGATCTAAAGACAGAGGCAAAACATATATTAATCAAGAACAAAAGCTTTCAATAACAAAAATATTATATCACTGTGAGGAACCAAGAAGAACCACCGGTGATGGCCAATCCGATCACCTAAAATAGTGGTTCACAAAAATGGTTCCTCGAGTGATATCCAAAAGAACCATAATGATGGCCTAGGGCCCAATATTCAAAATAATATCCAAACAAAAGTACCAAAAATAGAGGATCTAAGGTCACGGAAAGAACTCCTTAGCTGGTATGTCCGATTCCTCCTCAGGAATGTAATCGGAGTCCTCTAGATCCTCTGACCCAAGGTCAGTCTCAGCTCCTGTGACGTATAGTCGAGGGTGAGCTAACAACCAAGCCCAATAGAGGAAACAGATATATTTGCATTTCATTATAAGTAAGGTTTTCAAAGACAGGAATTGAATCAAATATGATTTTAAATGATGCTTTGCGAACTAAATCTCCAGTTCTAATCCTGAGTCGAAACTGAAAACGTAAATCTGATGTGTTTGAAAATCTTCTGAATTAGCATGCTTCTTGTCTTAAATTTATAACTTAATTTTATCTCCCAAATTTCCTATAGCATGAGAGCGGACTACGTGACCGATGGGAAACCCTACTGACCATCGTCGTTCATGAACCCATTTCTAAAATGCAACAAGCCCCTGCGCTATGAGGGAAACTTGCGCCAAAGTATTACCGTCAACACGGTTGATAGAATCTAGGGAATCGTCCGTATGAACCCTAAATCAAATGCAAATGCTAACACATATCAAGGCTTATTATTCATAACATATACTGATTTTTCAAAGTTCTGATTCGAAGTTCTGATTCAAAGATTAACTAAGGTTCTGAGGTTCGAATTACAAGGTTCTTAATCATAACAAAGTTTCCAAATTTCAGATTTGTGTCTTATATGCAAAGTCTTATTTATGCTGTGTGTAACAGAATTTGCAAATTTATGCCTCTTAAAAGAAACAGTCAAATCAGGTATACTTATAATTTAATGCAAATTAAATATAGGGTTCTCCTACCTTAACAAAGAAGTTTCGAAATCATGCACAAACAGTCCTCACCAAGGACTCCTAATTGTCAAAACCTACATATATTAACACTCTCAGTGTTAATATAGAACTAAAAAATCAAACCAAAAGCTTGCTGAAAAAAATCAGACAGAAATTTCAAATGCCAAAAACAGGACAGAATTCAACCCTCGAATTCAAATTCGTGGGTCGAATTCAAAGTTCGATGGTCGAATTCAATTTCGACCCTCGAATTTTAAAACTGCATCAAACTTTAAAACTCAGAAAACCGACCCTCGATTTTCAAATCGATGGTCGATTTCCAAATTCGACCCTCAAATTGGAAATCGACCCTCGAATTCTCAAAATTGCATCAGGCCTCTAAAAACACATTTCGACCCTCGATTTTGAAATCGATGGTCGAATTGCAAATTCGACCCTCGATTTGAAAATTGACCCTCGAATTTTGCTAGTTTTGTGGCTGTCAAAATTTCTATGTCCGGATTCTTTTCTTTCATTTTCAACCACAACCTTCTTATCCAAAAATAAACACCATTCACCATTCTAAACAGAATTTGAATTCAAAAGACAAAAGGAGGTTTAAAGGCCTACCTCTTGTAGTTTAAGCCGTTGCCTCCGTTGTACCAAAGCACGCACCAGAACCAATCTTCAAAGTTCAACGGCTTAGATCTTCAAAACAGTTCATCGTTCTAATGAGGTTGTCACTGCCTCAGCCACAATAAAATTATATAGAACTGCTCACTCTCCACATCTCTCTTCTCTTTCAATAGTTCAAACTGATCCGAATTCAAATACAAGGCTAACTATTGGTTGAGATGGGGAGAGGAATTCTCAAACTCTCTAGATCTAGGATCAACAATGAGGCAAGGCCTTAGAGGCTTAATTTCTAACGAGAGAGGGAGAAGTTAACTTCTCTTGCAATTCTCTCTTATAACCAAAATCTAAGCACAAATAATATCTAGATTTTATAATTGCAACTTATCCACTTAAGTTGAAAACATATTTGGTGCTAAACACAAACACCAACCTTATTGTGTAAGTCATCGCTTACATGACTTACACACATCTTCCGACAAATTCCTTTTGCCACAAGTCATATCATAGTCTTAGCGTACCAAAAATCCAAAAATATCCCTCAACAGTTTCTAGACACGCTTATCGAGGTAAATGAAAATTAGCCAAAATATCCGAGATATTACAGGAGAGAACCAGACTATAAGAGATTTCGAGTGCCCCATGGACATGGGCACAATTTGTTTATGATTTTTATGAACTATACTTCCCTGATGCGGAAAGAGATCAATGGGAAGTTAAGTTTTTATCATTGGAGTAGGGCCGGATGACCGTGCGTGAATATGAGGCCGAGCTTACTAGGCTTTCAAAATTTGCACCTCTTCATGTCACCATGAAATTGATGAAAGCAAAGAAGTTTGAGCGTGGCTTGAGGCCAAATATCAAGGAGAGAATTTCATTATTTAAGCTGAGGACCTATGTAGAGGTCATAGACTTGGCCCTAATTGTCGAATAGGATATTGAGAACATGTTTAAGAGGAGAGAGCAGCATAGCAGGAGTAGATCAAGTCGGACGCAATCCTATGTTTTTGAGCAGACAAGCAAGAAACAGAGGATGTTGATGCCAACACCGAGCCAGTCTACTCATTCTACCTATTCAAGTCCGGCTGGGTCGACACCTAGGAGGCAATTTCACCCTTCTAATCCGACTACTACTGGGGTGTCGAGAGGACGGCCAGCTTCATGCGCCGCTTCATCCACACCCATTGAGAACTGCACACAGTGTGGAAGGCCTCACAAAATAGAGGAGTGTAGGTGGAAAATTGGTGCTTGTTTTAAGTGTGGCAAGCAGGGACATCTAATCAAGGAATGTCTCGAATGAAAGAAGTGGCCGACAACACCGACAATTGCTCAGAGACCTTTGGGAACGAATAAGAGGCCCTCACGACCTACAGTATAGGGTAGAGCCTATGCTATCTCGGCACAAGATGCCCAGGCAACTAACGAAGTGATCAAAGGTATGACTTCACCATTAATGGTTAAATTGTTGATAAATATCTTTAAAGTGTTTTTCTAATTAAAATAATTCATGAATGCTACGACACTATCTTAGATAAACTTAGTTTAACTATGTTCGTTAAAACATAGGTACTTTACGCATGCACCAGAGAAGTGATATCTGTTCTCACAAGGCACAGGTATTGATAGACCCAGGGTGTACTCACTCCTTCGTGACTCCTCAATTCGTTGTCGAATTGAGCATCACACCTGAACCATTGGATTTCGATTTGGCAGTGTCAGTTCCTATGGGAAGCTCAGTGAATACAGACACAGTGTGTCGATCAGTCATTATTCGGATTGAAGACCACGAAACCATGGCTGATCTAATCTTGTCGAATATGGAAGGATTTGATGTAATCCTAGGCATCTACTGGCTATTTGTTTATCATGTGAGTGTCGATTACCTTCGAAATGTGGTTACGTTTTGCCCTCTAAAGGGGAAATCCTTTCGATTTCAAGGCATTAAGTTCAACATCGCTCCATTTATCTCCACCATTCGAGCAGAGCGTCTAATGAACAACGGATGCCATGGATACCTCGCATGCATGAAGAGTCAACAGGAAGAGAAAATCAACGTCGTCGACTTTCCCGTTGTATCCGAGTCCCCGGACTTATTTCCCGAGGACCTCCTTGGACTACCACCGGATCGGGAAGTCGAGTTTGCTATTGATTTAGCTCTAGGCACCGAGCCGATATCGAAGGCACCATACCGCATGACGCCGACAGAACTGAAGGAACTTAAGGAATAGTTGTAGGAGTTGTTGGATAAAAGATTTATCAGACCTAGTGTGTCTCCATGAGGAGCACCAGTTCTATTCGTCAAGAAGAAGGATGGTTCTATGTGGTTTTGTATCGATTATTGTCAATTGAACAAGTTGACGATCAATAATTGCTATTCACTTCCTCGTATTGATGACCGCTTCAATCAACTCCAAGGGGCAAAATTCTACTCAGAGATCGATTTGAGGATAGACTACTATCAATTGAAAATCAAAGTGGAGGACATTTCGAAAACTGTCTTCTGCACAAGGTATGGCCACTATGAGTTTCTAGTGATGTCATTTGGGTTGACAAACGCGCCAACATCATTTATGGATATGATTAACCGGGTGTTCAAACCACACCTAGATAAATGTGTGGTTATCTTTGTAGATGAGATTCTCATCTATTCGAAGACAAGAGAGGAACACGAGCACATTTGTGAATAACTCTCAAGACGCTCCAAGATCACCAATTGTATGCAAAGCCAAGTAAGTGTGAGTTCTGTCTTGAACAAGTCACTTCTTGGGACATGTTGTCTCTGAGGCTGGCATAACCATCGATCTAGCTAAAATTGAGTTTGTTGTGAAATGGGAACA
This sequence comes from Chloranthus sessilifolius, assembly GCA_021018995.1. Lineage (NCBI taxonomy): Eukaryota > Viridiplantae > Streptophyta > Magnoliopsida > Chloranthales > Chloranthaceae > Chloranthus > Chloranthus sessilifolius. The sequence goes on from CM037595.1 coordinate 26,668,783, forward strand.
GCCGAAGATGGTGACAAAAGTTCGTAGTTTCCTTGGTATGGTCGGGTACTATAGAAGATTTGTTGAAGGCTTTTCCAAGATTTCGGGTCCACTCACACAACTCACAAGAAAGAATGTCAATTTTGATTGGACCGAACAGTGTGAGAAGAGTTTTCAAGAGCTTAAGAGTAACCTGACCACTGCACTAGTGCTTTCCATACTGTCAGGCAGTGGAGGTTTTATAGTGTACAATGACGTGTCACATAGAGGATTGGGCTGTGTACTAAATCAAAATGAGAGAGTCATTGCTTACGGATCTCGACAACTTAAGGACCACGAGAAGAATTATCCGACTCATGACCTTGAGTTGGCGGTAGTTATCTTTGCCCTGAAGATTTACAAGCATTACCTTTATGGGAAAACTTTCGATATATTCATCGATCACAAAAGCCTCAAATACCTTTTCACAAAAAAAAATTAGAATATGAGACAGAGAAGATAGATAAAATTTCTCAAGGATTATGATTGCTCCATCAAGTACCACCCCGAGAAGGCTAATGTAATGTAGTGGTAGGCACATTGAGCAAAAAATCCTCTGCACAGTTATCACACCTCATCACGAGAGTGCACAGGTGACGCTTACTTAAAGACATGGCCCTATGTAACACAAGGTTCGACGTTAAGGGTTTGGGAGCTTTGGTGGCTACCATCGTTATTCTGTTAACACTTTTCATGAACATCTGCAATCTATAAATGAGCGATGATGACCTCATGGCCATTAGACAGGATATGCTTAATGGGAATCGACTCGATTTCTCCATCAGGGAGGACAGATCACTGCTATTTCTAGGTCGAACGTGCGTACCAACCAACGCTGAGCTTCGAGACAGAATCCTAGAGAAAGCTCACAAGTTGATGTACGCCATCCACCCTGGGAGTACCAAGATGTACCAGGATTTGAAGAAGAGTTTCTGGTGGAGAGGTTTGAAGAAAGATGTGGCGGATTATATTTCAAAGTGCTTGATATGTCAGCAAGTGAAGATTGATCATCGAAACCCATCTGGACTATTGCAACATTACCGATACCAGAGTGGAAATGGGAAGCTATATCTATGGATTTCATTCTAGGATTGCCAAGAACTGTGGAAGGGCATAATGCTATCTGGGCCATCGTCAATCGTTTGACCAAGTCGGCTCACTTCCTGTCATACAACACAAGGTATACAGCTAGTAGGCTTGCAAAGTTGTACCTCAAGGAGATTGTCAGACTGCATGGTATACTAGTCAACATTATTTCGGATAGAGACCCACTATATATATATATATATTAGTTTTAACAACATTTTTAAGAAGGGATGGGTACCAAGCTGAATATTAGCTCAACACTCACCCTCAGATAGATCGGCAAACCGAAAGGGTGAACCAGGTCATTGAAGATATGCTTTAGGCTTGCATGCTCAATTTCCAAGGATCATGGGATAAGCATCTGCCCCTGATCGAATATGCTTACAATAATAGTTATCAGACGAGCATTGAAATGACTCCATTTGAGGCGTTGTATGGCAGGAGATGCAAGTTTCCACTCAATTGGGAAGAAGTTGGCGAGAAACTCATTTTGGGTGCGAAAATCGTTGAAAGCACAACTGAAACGATTCGGTTAATCCGTGAGAGATTGTGCATAGCATAGAGTCGCCAAAAGAGCTATGCGAATCTCAAAAGAACAAGTGTCAAATTTCAAATTGGGGACAACGTATTCATAAAAATCTCGCCGATTAAGGGTGTGATACGTTTCTGAAGACATGAAAAGTTAAGCCCACGTTATGTTGGACCTTTCGAGATTCTGGGCTGGGTTGGTGAAGTCGCATATCGGGTTGCTTTGCCACTGTAACTGTCAAGTATGCACAATGTATTTCATATGTCCATATTACGAAAATACGTAAAAGACCCGACTCACGTATTAGACTACCAACCCTTGAACTTCAGGATGATCTAACCGTGGCGGAAGAGCCGATACAGATTTTGGATCGTAAGGATCAGACCTTGCGGACCAAGCAAATACCCTTAGTACTTGTGAAGTGGCATAACCACTCTTCGGAGGAAGCCACATGGGAACGCGAGGCAGATGTGTAGGATGCTTATCTGCGCCTTTTTGAGTGAGGGAGCTAGTGTTATAGTGGTATTATTTAAGCTTGCCATAAGATATGTGTATAAGACCTTAAATGTATATTTTGATGTAATAAGTTGACAAGTTTGAATTATAGTGGCCATTTTGAACATTTTGGGAATTTCGAATTTAATTCCGATTATAACACGGTAAAAAAAAATAAAAATTGGCAATCGATGGTCCAAATTTTTGTTCAATGTGTTTCGAATAAAGATGTGCATGCGTACACGAGTGTCGGGTGTAAGTTCAAAGGAAATGGAGGACTTAAAACCTCAAAACAATCAATGGACTGTTCACAGACAAAGAACAGCTGAAGGAAAACCGCTCGAGCGAATTTTAAAAATCGCTTGAGCGATTCCTTCAAAATTCTAAGCCTAAAGATTTCTGGAAAAACCGCTCGACTAATTTTTCCAGGCAAATTTTTCTGGAAAACCGCTTGAGCGACTTTCTTGAGCGGCTTAGTACAAAACAAAAATCGCTCGAACAATTTTGGTTTTTGCTTGAGCAGATTTTTCTGTATAAAGGGGGGTTTTGTATGGATTTTCCTCATTCGCACGAAATTGCTCCGAGATTTTTAGGGTTTTCTCCTCTACTCTGCGAGATCTCGCCTCGTCTCTTTCAAGGTTCGCAAAAGCTTCGATTTCTTCCCCGAGAATCCTATTCAAACGCTCCAAAAAGGTAAACCCTACCTTTTTCTTGAGTTTATTTATTCAATTTTTGAGTTCTTTCTTCGATTCCTTTGAAATACCAATGGCACCCAAAAAGATGGCCGCCATTAAGAACCCCTCATCAAAGAAACCCGTGTCGAGGGCCGCTTCCTCGAGGCGTGCCAATATCAATCCCCCATCACCACCACTGCCACCACCCAGAGATCAACCCGAGGAATGGTGGGTGATGAGTGGTGAAATATGATCATATTTCACCCCTTTAAGCTTTCATTTAGCCATCTGATGAGGGCAATCTGACATATTTGTTAAGTTCTAATTATTTTAGGAAGATTTGGCCATTGGATGAATTTGGAAGCATAAAAGAGCATAAGAACAGCGAATGCAGGAACCTTGGAGCAAAGGAGTTGATGATCCTTGAAATTCGTGAAATTCAATTGATTGACTACGCCTGTCGATCGATCAATATTTTATAAATAAGAAATCTGCAAAATTTAAAATTCAAATTTTATTTTTGAATTTCAAATCTAGAGCCGAGGACTTATGTAAGCAAACTTGGGAAGTAGTTTTAGGGGTCCCTCCCTTTGGGGAGCTTCTTATTTTTTTCTTAGCATTTTAGTTTTGTTTCTAGCTTTTCTTTTTACCTTTCAAGCATTGTTCTTCCATTTTCTTAGGTTAGATTTTAGATTAGTTTAATTTCAGCATTTGAAGAAGGATTGTACCCATTTGGATTAAAGTTTTTGTGGATTTATTAGAGCCATTTGACGGTATTTTAATATTCATTTCAATTTATCTTTCAATCATATTGTTCATTTTAGTTATGCGTAACTAAATCTTTTTGAGGATGAGGATCTAATGAGCTGCATCCAAGGTTTTCATTTATAATAATATAGATCTATGGTTGGGTTATTATTTCATCACAGATGCCTTGCTCTTTAGTGTCTTTTTGCTCTTGTCGATTTAGTAAATTCCGATTGCCATCTAAGATATGGGTGTTAGTCATGCTCCTCCCATGATCTCAGATCTGCAATAAGGAATTTACTCCGGGTTCTTTGAAGATAATATTTGTGGCATTAATTCATCGTCATTAGAGATTTCTTTTATGGTGAATGTTTTAACTCATCTCTTTTACGGTTGTAGGAAGAACATATATTTAGAATTGATTTTGTGGATTAAGCGATATATTTTTCGTAAATATTTGATTGAGTTCAATACTTATGTGTATTGCATCTTGTGATGGTATCGTATTTCAACCAATAGATTTATATTTCATAAATGGTAAACCAAGGATGGGAGGAGTTAGTATCCCGATCCTCTCTTTTATTTTTCATCTAATTTAATTTTATTTCTTAGTCTTTGTTTTGTCCATCAACCTGCTCAGAAATCATAAACTAGTTTAAATATTGTGCTAAATCTGTGGTAGTTCTTTTAGTTAATTGCTATTTCCTCTTTTAAATTTCTGGCCAATCCTCGTGGGAACGATCTCGTACTCTGGACCCATTAGCTACAATCCGATTCGTGCGCTTGCAAGTTTAAAACAGATTTAAAATCACACATTTTTTATTAAACTCCCACATGCCATCGGGTTGACTCTGTCAGTAACTTTGATCAGAGTAAGGCATCATATCACACATTGGAGGTTGATTAAACCCCCACATATCATTGGGTTGACTCTGCCAGTCATGGGTGTTTCAAACAGGATTGGGGTGGACTTGTTCAGGGTAATAATTTAGGTTGTTCAAGGGACACAGGTGTAATGTGCATCAGATTTCAATTTTTTTTTCAAACCCCCACATGCCATTGGATTGAATCCATGCATTGACATGACTTTACGGATAACACAATTTTTTTTTTTTTTTTTCAAATTTGAATTTCAAATTTTAAATTTTGAATTTCAAATTTTATTTTATAATTTTGAAATTTCGAATTTCGAAATTTAAAATTTTGTTTTTTATTTTTTTTTATTTTTATGTTTATTTAAATTTTATTTTTATTTATTTATTTAATAATAATAATTATTTTTAAATTTTTTTTTCAAATTCAAATTTAAAAATTTAAAATTTAAAAATTCAAAAATTCAAAAATTCAAAACTTCAAACTTAAAATTTCAAAATTCAACATTCAAATTTGAAATTTAAATTCAAATTCAAATTCAAATTCAAAATTTTAATTCAAATTCAAATTCAAATTGAAAAAGGAACTAACTTCTGATTTTTCTATTTCTCTTCTTTTTCTTTCCTAATTTTGCGCTATTTTTCTATTTTTCTTAACTTTCTTTTCTTTTCTCACTCATTTTTTTTCTTTTGAATTTTATTTTCTTGAAGCACCTTATATTTTTCATTCTTTTTAAAATTTTTATTTTTATATATTTTTTTATATTTCTACCATACACTCTGAGTAAATATCACAACTCGGTATTTCTTCACTTACTCTCTTTTCGTTTATTCCCATCCTTCGTTCCAAATTTATTAGAAATAAAAAGGGTAAGGTTGAATTTTCAGAAATGGTAAAGGGATAAAGGTTAATGTGACTTATCAAAGAATGTATAAAGGTAAATTTTTCAATTGACTCAAAGGGTTAATAGAAGGATAAATTTATATGAGGTGGGACATTGTAAGCACAAACGAGTCAAAGATGGCTCTCAATCATGTCTTCAAAAGATGGTAACCTTGTCTATTATTTTTGAGCAAACATGCGATACGTTCTAGTACAATGATATGAATTTAATGTCATGCAAAGTCACAAGTCAAAGCAAAATGTACGAGACATGCAAAAATAATTCTTATTCAAAGATACCTGACAGCCCGGATTTTCAACCTCGAAAACCCGCATCGTCAGATGGTCCATAAGATCCATCCCTGAACGGAACACTTGGCACATCCACACACAAAACAGAAACAAAGCACACACACACACACACACACTAACAAAAGAATCTTCAATCTAATATCAAAGTAGCGCGCAAAATAACGGTTCTAATCCCATGCGAGTACGCATGAAGAAAAGAACTGTAAAGAATCACCGGTGATGGCCATCCATCATAGAAGCTTGATTCACAAAACAATAGTGGACATAATTTCATGTATTTGAATTTGTACAACAAAATGGCTGGACGTACCAAGCCGTATCTACACAAAACTTAAATATGAATCACTCTCTCAGTCAGAAAAATTGCTCAGGCGGAGGCTCTGACTCATCCCCCGAAATGTACTGGGAGTCCTTCAAGTCAATGTCCTCAGCACTAGCGTCTTCGCCTGCACCTGTGACGTATAGTCGAAGGGTGAGCTTCATCCAAGCTCAATAGAGAAAATATCCATAGCATGCATTTTTTGAACACATTTCACATATATTTAATGACCGATATCAAAGTAATTTAAGAGCACATGAAGGGCATTTAATTCAAGGCGAAACGAATCATATGCAAAATTCTAAAGTGTCACATGGTTTACAAAGCTTTTCGCATCTCACACAAAAGAAACTTAAATTGATAACTTAATTCCTCCCTCGAACATCTATAGGATCGAGCCCCCAATGGAATACCCACCATCGTCGTTCATATGAACCCTTTACACGATGCTAAGCCCCTGAGCTCTGTTACCAGGGTCACTTGATTCACATTGACCATTCTCGGTTCACACGTCACGCAAAGTTGGATAGATATCCTGCTGTATCGTTCATGGATATCCCACCGAGTCGGTCGGGTATTCACATATAAACCTTAAATTAACGTATAAAAATAACTTATAGTTTATCACCGTGTATTGTGCTAATTTAAGCTAGGTTTGGGATTAAAAAGAAGGATTTCACACAACCATATGTCCCAAACACATATATCCGAATTGTGCTGAGTTCAAGCTCACACACACACACACACACATTTATCACTCTGAAATGAGAGTACAAGGTTTACATAATTGAATTGACGAGGTATCATGATTTTCACACACACATACTGATCATATCACAATTCATATGCTTATCATAACAAAGGTTCATGCTATAGAATTTTCCCTACCTTACATACAATCCACATGAAGTCTTTTCTTCGCAATGGTACTTTCACACCACACGTTCACAGTTTGAACCTAGACCACACCAACACGTGTCTTACACATCAAAACTAAAGAAGCAAAAGAGGTCTCAAAAGTCCTTTTTCTCAAAACTGACAGATGCCAGAATCTGGCAAAATCGATCGATCGAATCCCAATCCGATCGATCGGTTCAAAAAATCGTTCGATCGAAATCCATTTCGATCGGTCGGCTTCCTTCAAATAACCAATTCTCTATTTGCCTAACTTGTTTCACAATCGATCGATCGGTTCTCAAAACCGATCGATCAGTTTCACAATTCATCCTCTCGAGCTCACAGGCAACCTAACGAGCATCTTTGTGAGGTCACCAAACAACCTAGTGAGGTCGTACACAGTATCCGCTTGAACCATGCTAGAACCTCGCGACCTGGACCCAAATCCTCGCGAGACACAATTCGATCGATCAAATTCACATTCGATTGATCGGATTCCCATCATAAATCACATTTCTCTGTCCTGTTGGTATGACTACTTCCTGACAAAATTGATCGATCGGATCTCAATTTTGATCGATCAGTTTTTTCAGATATACAACTCTTCGAGCTTTTCTCCTCGACTCGGTTTCCCCCAAAACCCATTACAGTTATTACAACATTTTAGGGCATTTATTGCCCAATCCTCACAACAGATTAACACATTAATTCAAATATTCTAAGGGCATTAATTTTCCAACTATCAATCTTAAATACACGTGATTCAAGTCATAAACGCTTACCTTAACTCAGATCATTGCACTTCAATGGTCAAATCTTCAAATCCTTCGCTCTCCTTTCCCACGCTGCAAGGGTTTCGCAATACCTCCTTCTCACGATCAAATCGAGTTCACAGAAGATCAATACTCGCTTTATGGATGTTGGAGGTAGGCTAGGGCTCTCCTTTTCTTCACACAACTTCTCTCTAAGAGAAGGAAAGGAATTAATTTCCTATCCTAGTTTTGCTTTTATACTTAAAGTCTAAGTTTGGGTGTTACACCTATACACCACACCTTAGTGTACACTATCCCATCTAGTGGTTATTTCATCTTAACTTCTCATTCTTATTTCACTTAACGGATCATATTTATAGTCTTGAACTGTGTGACTCCTTCGGGCACGCCTTACGAGTTGGATGTTTTTGGAAATTGAATTTTTCGAGTCTTTACATTCTCCCCTCCTTGGGAATTTTCATCCACAAAAATTGGCTAAGGTTCTACGTTGTGATAGTAGGTTGTCCCATACCGACAAAACACCTAACGAATAAAATAGTTCCTACTTTTAGAGAATCCAATCCGTTAATGAAGACTTACTAAGTCATATCTTTTATAAAATTCCTAGTCACGTCTAGGTCATGCCATATTTTCCATCACATCTAACCACTAACATTGACCATTCAATCACACATGTAACTTACAAGAGTCAATTTGACTTAGCTATTGTACCTGCACGAGATTCATATCCACTAACAATATCCAAGCATTGCTAATCATTCCTAACCACACAAAACTTAAAGCATGAATATCTAACAAGTGTTGAAATTTATCTATATACGCCCACAAGCCAAAAGAAATTAAACCATACGTCCACAACCAAAAAGGAATTAAACTGTGTTTACCAAGCCAAAAAGAAATTTAAAGATCTACTAAGACCCAATAATTCATACAAAACATTTTACTTTCAATTTAAAACTCCCAAAAACTTATGAAAATTTCCCCCCTCATCTCAAGGATCTCGCGATGCATCCGAAGGTCTTGCCTTTTCCTCGTCAGCTGCTCCAGGTCCCCTCGTACCAGAACTGGACGCATCAGGAACAAAAGCATGCACCACAGCCATGTGTTGCAAATAGTCGACCGGATACATGAATCGCATGGTTTCACCCAACACCGCGTCATGGTAGTCCAATCGCTGGCTAAGCTGATGGTGGTTTTCATTCATTTGCCGCACACACTCATCTATTCTACGAGTATTTTCAGTCATAAGGGCAATAACATCCTTTGTCGCAGCAGCCCAACGTGCTGGCACACGTGGAGGTGCTGGTTGCCCAGGCGGCTGTTGTGCTGGGGATACTTGTTGCCCCGGTCCTTGCGCTGCCGCTAGTGCTGGCTCCAACCCCCTAACTTGCACACTCTCTTCCAACTGATTAAATGTTTTCCTCCATTCCTTAAATGAATAAAGCTTCTCATTGTCCACCAAACGTGGCTCTGTTTCAGGAATCTGATAATCATCTCCTTCTCCCACATAGTCCTCAATCATTACCGAAATCAGGCGAGCATAGGGTATCTCGTCCTTAGGGCTTGCTGCCCTCTCTAACATTTTCTTTCTCATGTACACAATACCGTCATGAACTAACTCAGATGCGTCAAACCATCAGCCCTTAAATGCCAAATACAGTGCCTGCTGCAAAAGTTCTACTCTCTCAGTTTTATGCCTCTTAGGGTACAAATTTGCCTTGATAATGGTGTCTAGCATCCACATTTCACGGGGCAAATCGGCCCTCTTCAATGCTTGACCTGACCCATGTCTGCCCTGGGTCATCTCTGCACACACAACGTGAAATTCTATGTCTTCTGGGTAAGGCTCTTCTAATTCTATATTAGCGCCATACCTAGGGTAGCACTCCAAGGCATCACTAATACTGTCGAAATCGAATTTATACTCCCTGTTATCAATTTTCGTATAAATCACCTTATCATCTTCCCCTTCGTACATATTCTGGAAAAATAATTTCACAGACCTCTGGTAATAATAATCTCCTAATGGTTTGAGTAGGTTTTTGAGTCCGACCTTCTTGATGTAATCTAAGGCCTATCGAGTCAAAGGTATTTCCTCGAAAAGTGCCGGGTCGAAGGTTCGTTCTACCATAATTTCCTTGGCTGCCCACCACACATTGGGTCTCTCTAAGGTTGATCGCCGTGAAGAACCCGAATGTGGCGCGGGTTGCTTCGAAGTCGAGGGTTTAGCAGTTTGTTTTCCCTTTGGTGCTATTCAATCTTAAGAAAAGCAACGAAATGTACAATCTTACCTCTTGAAGCGATTTGGTAGAACACTCGAATGAATCGAACCCCAAACGTTGAAGTTCAGTAGCTGGAAGAACCCCAAGGTGTGTAATAGTGAAGACTCAAAAGAAACCATAGAACTTTTCGAGCAACTGAGAAGTTAAAACCCAATTTCCTTATATATTACCAAAATCGATCGATCGATCGATTCTGAATTCGATCGATCGATTTACGTAATAAATGACCTGGCAATTTACTGAACCCGTCGAGTTTCAAACTAAACTTCGTGAGATATTTTTGATCGATCGGTTTCCACTTTTTGAAGCCTATTGACCCAATGATCCTGTCGACTTTCACTGAACTGCGCAACATAAATCGATCGGTTTTGTCAAAAACACTTAATTTACTCAGCAATCCTTCTTCTACCTCTTTTAGTGAATGTTAGTTCTAATTTCCAAATGACCATTTTCATTTAACTTATAAGAGTACCTTTCCATTGATTAAACATATTACATGGTTTAGGACTAGTTTCATAGATTAGCTAAGTTACAAATTCTTGCATGACTAATTACATGATGTTCACATTCTCTTGAGTCGCTCCCTGAAACAATTGCGGATATTGTTCGATAATTTCGGCTTAACGCTCCCACGTAGCTTCCTCGCGGGGATGATTCTTCCACTTTACCAATACTAGGAGAATACTCTTATTACGTAGTACTTGCTCCTTTCTCTCAAGTATTTGAACAAGCTCCTCTCTGACTATTAAATCCTTATCGATCATAATTGGCTGATCATCAAATATGTGAGTAGGCTCTTTCACGTACTTTCTTAATATCGACACATGGAATACATTGTGTACTTTATCAAGTTACAGGGGTAACGCAATTCTATACGCTACTTCTCCAACTCTTCCCAAAATTTCAAAAGGTCCGATATAGCGCGTACTTAGCTTCCCACGCTTTCCAAAACGCATAACCCCTTTTACTGGCGAAATCTTGACATACACATGGTCACCAACCTAGAAATCGACACTTGTTCTCTTGATGTTGGCATAACTCTTTTGTCTGGTTTGAGCTGTCTTAGTCCTCTCACAAATTAGACGAACGATATCAACATTGCTCTCAATAATCTCTGGACCAAGTATAAACTTTTTGCCGCTTTCTTTCCAATTTATTGGTGATCTACACCACCATCCATACAACGCTTCGTAAGGTGCCATACCGATACTTGTCTGAAAACTATTATTATATGTAAATTCGATCAATGATAAATGTTGATCCCACGATCCTCTGAAATCAAGCATACATTCTCTGAGCATGTCTTCAATTATCTAATTCACCCTTTCGGTCTATTCATCTGTCTAAGAGTGAAACACTGAGCTAAAATCCAACCTTGACCCCATCCCTTCTTGGAATTTTCACTAAAACTGAGAGGTATATAATGGGTCGCGATAAAAAAAAAAACTCATCGGGATACCATGTAGTCGAACAATCTCTCTCATGTATAAAGTCGCCAATTTACTTGCTGTGTATTTGGTGTTGTAGGGTAAGAAGTGTGCTGATTTGGTTAGTCTATCCACCACAGCCCAAATAGCATTATGACGTCTTGCTGTCCGTGATAATCCCAAAATGAAGTCCATTGAGATTGACTCCTATTTCTATTTTGGTATCGGCAGAGGTTGAAATAGGCCTGCTGTATGCCTATGATCCACTTTCACTTACTGGCATACTTGACACTTTGAAACATATTCAGCCACATCTTTCTTCAAACCTCTCCACCAGAAATTCATCTTAAAATCTTGATACATTTTCGTAGTCCCAGGATGAATAGCATAGCGTGATTTGTGTGCTTCATCTAGAATGGTTTGTCAAAGATCGGCATCTGTTGGAGTACATAGACGTCCTCTAAACATTAGCGATTCATCCCCTCTAATGGAAAAATCTATATTGGTGCCCTCTAGCACCGTTTTTCTAATCTTCAACAATTCTGTGTCTTGCATCTGAAGTTCATTCACTTGATTAAAGTGCGTTGGTCTAATCGAGATATTTGCCAACAAGGCACCTGAATCTTGTACTTCAATCCTTGCATCGTATTGGGAAAGATCCTCAAGAAATTTCCATCTATGAATCCCTGAAATTAGGCTAGATAATTGAGCTAAACTCTTTCGACTCAAGGGGTCTGCCACTACGTTAGCCTTGCCTGGGTGATATGAATTACACAGTCATAATCCTTCAAGAACTCGATCCATTTCCGCTGTCTCATATTCAACTCTTTCTATGTAAATAGATATTTGAGACTCTTATGATCTGTGAAGATTTCAAATATTTCTCCACATAAATAGTGTCTCCATATCTTTAACGTAAAGATTACTACAGCTAACTCCAAATCATGTGTTGGGTAATTTCTTCCATGATCTTTCAATTGTCGAGACACCATGACCTTCTTATGTTGATTCAACACACATCCCATCCCACTATAAGAAGCGTCACTATATACGACCCTCCACTTCCTGATGGGATAGATAAAATTAGTGCGGAGGTAAGTCTCTTCTTCAGCTCTTAGAAACTCTTCTCACACTCTTCGGTCCACTCAAACTTAGTGTTTTTCCTTGTGATTTTGGGGAGTGGCTCTGAGAAACCTTCTGTAATAACCCGCTAGACCGAGGAAACTTCGAACTTCTGTTACCGTAGTTGGTTTCTTCAAATCTACCATTGCCTCAATCTTTGCTGGGTCAACCGTGACACCTTCCTTAGACCCAATGTATCCTAGAAAACTCACTCTAACCAAAAGTTGCACTTGTTGAGCTTTGCATATAGTTGGTGTTCACGTAGTGTTTGTAAGGCCATTCTTAAGTGCTTCTCTTGTTCTTCCTTGGACTTAGAGTAAACTAGGATGTCATCCACAAATACCACCACACATGTTTCTAGATGTGGTTTAAACATCCTATTCATAAGGTCCATAAATGAAGTTGGTGCATTGGTCAATTCAAATGGCATCACCAAAAACTCGTAGTACCCATATCTAGTCCTAAATACCGTCTTCTGAATATCTTCGGCCTTGCCCTTCAACTGGTGATACCCGGATCTCATATCAATCTTTGAGAAGAATCGGGCTCCTTGTAATTGATTAAACAAATCATTGATCCTTGGAAGCGGATATCGATTCTTAATTGTCTATTTGTTTAGTTGACAGTAGTCAATGCATAATCTCATCGACCCTTCCTTCTTCTTAACGAATAAGATCGGCGTTCCCCACGGAGACACAATAGGTCTTATAAAACCCTTGTCTAATAGTTCTTACAGTTGATCCTTCAACTCTTTCAATTCGGCTTGGGCCATTCTGTACGACGCTTTAGACACTGGTTCCATACCTGACGCTAAATTTATGGTGAACTCAACTTTCCTATCTGGTGGCAATCCCGACAACTCTTTAGGAAAAACACCCTGAAAGTCACATGCTCCAGCAATCCACGCTTGCACCATGGTAGGATAACCAATCCATGCTAAGGATTACATCAAATCCTTGCATATCTAATAGTATCAAATCTGTTTGTAACTCATAGTCTATATATCCCCTGATGTTTACCGTCACAGATCGATACAAGGTATCAGTTGTAATTGCACTCCCCGTTGGGACCGACCCATCTAAAATGTAGTCTAAGGGCTCGGGAATGGCTTTCAACCTTACTGTGAATTCAGGCATCATGAAAGAATGTGTAGACCTTGGGTCTATCAGAACTCATGCTTCGTAGTAAAGGAAGTCGCCCTTTTTACCCATTTGTATCATACCTACATTATGTATATACGCACTATAAATTTAAGCGCAGAATCAATTTTGCATGTATGGTAGTATATTAACGTAATAAAAGAATTTCTACTTTTCTACGCATGCACCTTCTCTATCTAAACTAAATTAAAGAATTCAATGACTTTAATAAAATTATTATACCCTGTATGATATCGTTGCTTGTGTTGGCATCTTTGGTGGTGACCGCATAAGCCCGGGCTTGCACTGTGGGTCGTGTTTGTCGCGTAGGCCTTTGTGGTCCGATAGAATTCACCCTTTCTTCATTTTTCAACATCAGGCAATCTCGGATTTGATGCCCCACTTTCTCACATTTGAAACAACTGCCCAAACCACGTCTGCACTCGGACGTCTTGAGAGACTTGCCACACTTGGCACAAGTCTCGGTGGGACTAGACGATGCGACTTTCGAGAATCCCTGGGTGACTAACACCCCTGTAGTAGAAGTAGGACTCTCATGACGAACAAATCTCCCTTGAGTAAGCATAGGTGGTCTCGTATAATTGGCTTGAGTAGGCGGTCTCGAGGGTGGTACTGTAAATCTTGGCTTTTTATTCACCAATTCAAAATTTTCAGGTCATGCCTGACTCATCCTGTTCTTGTTCTGTTGGTCTCGCCACTTGTACATATTCTCTACATCCTTTTCAGTGACCAACACCTTTCCCATTACCGCACCATAGGTTTCCAATTCAAACACCGAAACCCTTTCCCGAATAATCAGTCTTAAGCCTTCCTCAAACTTGTTGGCTTTCATCAATTCTGTGGCCACATACTCTGGAGTGAATCTTGATAACCTTGTAAACTCTGTCCCGTACTCTCACACGGTCATTCCTCCTTGCTCCAGTCTCATAAACTTGGCTGCCATTTGGTTCATTAACTGTTTCAAAAAGTACTCCTTGTTAAATATCTCTATGAACTCTTCTCTGGTCCATAGACGTCTTGGGTGTTATTGTTCTCTTCGCATCTCTAATTGAAATGAAGCCCAACTGACCTTCTCATCATCCTTACATGATAATCTCATCAGGAGCTTCTCTATCTGATTCAACCACTTTTCTACCGCTAGCGGATCTGTCTGACCATAAAAGCTAGGAGGTTTCAATCTCCTAAACTCAACAAATCCAGATGGTTGAGGTGGCACAGGAGGTGGTGTCGGAGGTTGTTGTTGGTGGTTGTTGGCATTATTCGCTGCCATCATTGCGGTTTGCTGAGTCATAGCGGTTGCCATGGCTTCCATGGCTTATGCCAGCCTTTACCTTTCTTCTCGGTCATGTTCTCTTTCTTATCTTCTTTCGTGATTCTCTCATTTTGGCACACTCGTTTCCAGAATCCCTCTATCACTTATTGGTACTCTATTTGAACTTGTGGGGATCTCATCTCCACTTCTCAAATTCCACCTACAACCGCCTATCGGCTGTACTCTACCTCTACTAGACATAACTTCTGCAACATGAAACCAAAGTTCCATTAACAGATGGTCCCTACATTCTGACGATATCTCAAACACATATCACACGTTCAAGATAAATCAGAAATCTCTACGCTATGCTTTGATACCAACTGTGACAACCTAGATTTTCGACCCCAGAAACCCGTGCCATCGGATGGTCCATAAGACCCATCATCGAATGGAACACTTGGCACATCCACACACAAAGCGGAAACAAAGCACACACACACACATACACTAACAAAAGAATCTTCAATCTAATATCAAAGTAGAGCACAAAATAACAGTTCTAATCCCATGCAGTACGCATGAACAAAAGAACCGAAGAGAACCACCGGGATGGCCATCCATCATCGAAACATGGTTCACAAAATAATAGTGGACATAATTACATGTATTTGAATTTGTACAACAAAATGGCAGGATGTACCAAGCCGTATCTACACAAAACTTAAATCTGAATCACTCTCTCGATCGGAAAAACTCCTCAGGCGGAGGCTCTGATTCCTCCCTCGGAATGTACTCGAAGTCCTCCAAGTCAATGTCCTAAGTACTAGCATCTTCGCCTGCACCTGTGACGTATAGTCGAAGGGTGAGCTTCATCCAAGCTCAATAGAGAAAATATCCAAAGCATGCATTTTTTGAACACATTTGACATATATTTCATGACCGATATCAAAGTAATTAAAGAGCACATGAAGGGCATTTAATTCAAGGCGAAACGAATCATATGCAGAATTCTAAAGTGTCACATGGTTTACAAAGCTTTTTGCATCTCACATGAAAGAAACTTAAATTGATAACTTAATTCCTCCCTCGAACATCTATAGGATCGAGCCCCTGATGGAATAGCCACCATCGTCGTTCATATGAACCATTTACACATTACCAAGCCCTTGAGCTCCGTTATCAGGATCACTTGACTCACATTGAATATTCTTGGTCCACACGTCCCACAAAGTTGTACGGATATCCCACAGTACCGGTCACGAATATTCCAACTTGTCGGTTGGGTATTCACATATAAATCTTAAATCAACGTGCAAAAATAACTTATAGTTTATCACCGTGTATAGTGCTTATTTATAGCTAGGTTTGGGATTGAAAAGAAAGGGTTTCACACAACCATATGTCACACACACATATATCCGAATTGTGCTGAGTTCAAGCTCACACACACACACACACATTTATCACTCTGAAATGAGAGTACAAGGTTCACATAATTGAATTGATGAGGTATCATGATTTTCACACACATACTGATCATATCACAATTCATATGCTTATCGTAATAAAGGTACATGCTATAGAATTTTCCCTACCTCACACGCAATCCACACGAAGTCTTTTCTTTGCAATGGTACTTTCACATCACACGTTCATAGTTTGAACCTAGACCACATCAACATGTGTCTTACACATCAAAACTGAAGAAGTAAAAGAGGTCTCAAAACTCCTTTTTCTCAAAACTGACAGATGCTAGAATCTGGCAAAATCGATCAATCGAATCCCAATCTGATCAATCGGTTCTAAAAATTGTTCGATCGAAATCCATTTCAATCAGTCGTTTCCCTTCAAAATAACCAATTCTCTGTTTGCCTAACTTGTTTCATAATCGATCGATCAGTTCTCAAAATCGATCGGTTCACAATTCATCCTCTCGAGCTCACACGCAACCTAGCGAGCATCTTCCTGAGGTCACCAAACAACCTGGCAAGGTTGTACATAGTATCCGCTCCAACCACGCGAGTACCTCGCGACCTGGACCCAGATCCTCGCGAGACACAATTCGATCGATCGAATTCACATTCGATCGATCGGATTCCTCACATTCTCTGTCCTGTTGGTATGACTACTTCCTGACAAAATTGATCGATCGGATCTTAATTTTGATCGATCGGTTTTGTCAGATACACAACTCTTCGAGCTTTTTTCCTCGGCTCGATTTCCCCCAAAACCCATTACAGTTATTACAACATTTTAGGGCATTTATTGCCCAATCCTCACAACACATTAACACATTAATTTGAATCTTCTAAGGGCATTAATTTTCCAACTACCAATCTTAAATACATGTGATTCAAATCATAAATGCTTACCTTAACTTAGATCATTGCACTTCAATGGTCAAATCTTCAAATCCTTCGCTCTCCTTTCCCACGCCGCAAGGGTTTCACAATACCTCCTTCTCACGATCAAACCGAATTCACACAAGATCAATACTCGCTTTACGGATGTTGGAGGTAGGCTAGGGCTCTCCTTTTCTTCACACAACTTCTCTCTAACACAAAGCAAGGAATTAATTTCCTATCCTAGTTTTGCTTTTATACTTAAAGTCTAAATTTGGGTGTTACACCTATACACCGCACCTTAGTGTACACCATCCCATCTAGTGGTTATTTCATCTTAACTTCTCATTCTTATTTCACTTAACGGATCATATTTATAGTCTTGAACTGTGTGACCCCTTCGGGCATGCCCTACGAGTTGAATGTTTTTGGAAATCAAATTTTTGGGGTCTTTATAAGATAAGTCTGAGTTTATGTGAGCACTCATCAAGGACAGGAAATTAGCTCTAATGCTCATCGGGTTCAGTCTCCACTAAGATCCCAAGATTCAAAGTTCAAAATAGTTTCTCGATTTCTAGTTTTTAAGCATGGTATACGTGCACAAAGTGTCTAGGCATGAATTTCAGGACTATCCTCAAATTATCACTTAAAATTTCATTATCCTAGATACAAGTAATCAACATAGGACATCGATATTCTCAACATTAAATTCACATGCATCATCAACTAAAGTTTAAAAACTATTACAAAATAACATGTGTGATGACTCCAAATTTTATTTATTTATTTTTATAAATTTGGTTTTAGAGGTATCAAATAATAAAATCACAGAAACTACACCCCCAAACCTCAATAAAATAATGTCCTCATTATTGACAATAAATTAAATATTTGACTAAGGTGAGAAAACATACTTGGAGTAATGATTTAAGGCTCATGGTAGCAATTGAAATGAGGAGAGATTGGAAAATCCCCCCAGACCTGCATGAAAATGTACCAGTACAAAATAACCTGCCCATTAAGCAATATATGCATATCCAAGCATCCTCATCACACAAAAAAATGTCAACAATAGTGAGGAGATTATCAAAACTAATAAAATGCTACTCGAATAACACTATCAAAATCATAATCAACCATAAAAACGAGTTTATCTAAGCATTTTTTTAATTTTTTGTTATTTATTTATTTATTATTTATTATTATTTTTTTTTGAAAAAAAATTGTGAAATTAATCTACAAGGTGTAAACACATTTCGAGTCCACTAGGATCCCAAATCTTCATGAAATTTTTTCTAAGCAGGACCAATGATTTATTTAATAATCCCTGCAGTTCTCTGACCAGGGACTTGGTTACACCCCCATGATGTGCCCAAGTTCCACCATTATGGTCCATCTCTATCCTTATATCTCTACCTTGTACTTTACATTCCCATGATCGCACTCTTGATTCAAACTCATTAATCTTTTTTCGGCATTCTGTTGATTATCTATGTATTTAATGAATGAGCAACAGATTTGAAATTTATCTTTCTTCACCAAACCGAATTCACATTCATCGGAAAAGGTTATGTCTCCCTTATCAAGTGCTGTAAGGGTGTCAATTTTTACCTCTCCCAACTCAATTTGATTCTCAATTTCCTCCACGACATTAGAATCGCTGTATTCCATTTCCTCTTCTCCTCGCACTTGCACTACGTCAACACTCGTTGTACCACTCTCAAACCTAGTGACCAATTAGTCCTCCTCATATTTCTGAACGAAATCAAAGGGGTCCTCTTGAAGATATTCTTCATTCTGATCAATATCAATAAGGGACTCCTCTATTTCATCTTCAATTTGCAAGTGCTTGGCCATTTGACTAAGTTGAGATTGTAACCTAGAATGTCTTTGATTTGTGGTGTTCACCAAACTTTTTAAATATTCTAAGGAGTAAGAAGAAATTTGGGCTGGTTTATATGATTCTGTGTCTTGAAAGTATTGAACTTGCTGTGAAAACTCATAAGGAAAGTTATTGGGGTAAGAACTCTGATCATCGTTAGGGATCATTTCAGTGGGACGGTATGGGTTTTGAGACTGAATGGTCATTCGATAACGATCTTTTTGATCAAGACGTGAAAGACACGACCAAGTGGTCATATGACTATATCAATGTGGCCGGGCTATTATCCTTGTTAGCTCCTTTTCACGATTATTATTTTCCGCGGCTAGTGAAATTTTTTAACCAAAATTTTTCCATCGGGGAAAATACTGAAAAATTGTGCACTAAGATTGATGACCGAACGTTTTCATTCGACGTTCATCACATTGCCAAGGCGATGAACTTTTCCTCAATATTCATGAGGAATCAGGACCAAGAATTGTTAGACCCGTACCCCAGACTGGTACCATTTCACCATGTGATGACCAACATGACCAATGGGGAGCAGGGATCAGGAAAATCGGTGAGGAGGCCCCAATTACCACTTGAGATGTGGATGTTGGATACCATTTTTTGACTGAACCTATACCCTTTTGGGCATGAGCAAGAAAGAGCAGAGGTGATTCAAGAAGCCCTGTACTCTGCCTTTGGAAACTGATGGTTCAACGTGCCCAATGTAGTTTTTGAGGGTTTGAAGTATGCCCGTAAACAGATGATAGAAACCAGGAAGACACCTGTGACAGGCCGAATTTTTTAACCCCTAAACTCGGACCGTCGGACCGCAGATAACGAAGATCCCCGGACGAAACACTTGACACATCCACACACAACAGAATTCAAAGCTGATATACTCTTATGACAAAAGAAATCTCCAATTATATATATATCATTAGATACAAAATAATGGTTCTATCCTTGTACAAATCACAAACTTAATAGAAACAAAATGAACTACTGGTGATGGCCGACCATCACCTAAACAGTGCTTCACACAAAAATATTTGTACAACATTTCTTGTATCCAAAGTTTTACAACAAAATAATGGCTGGACATACCAAGCCCTAGTCCCAAAATTTCAAAATAATCCGACGTCCCCTAAGGGAAATATTGTCTGGTGGAAGATCTGAATCTTCTTCTGAAATGTAATCAACGTCTTCCTCACGCCCTGAATCGTCAATGCCTGAGTCAGCACTTGTGCCTGTGACGTATAGTTGACAGGTGAGCTAACAGTCTAAGCTCAACAGGGGGAATATCAACAACATTCATATCATATTTCAAAGCATAGATTTCATGACTTAATTCAGAAATAAATTTCATATAAAACTGAATCTTCAAGATGCTTGAATCAACAAAAATAGAATTTAAACACAAGTTCAGAGTTTGTTTCTTGATTTCTAATCTCTTGATTCGTTTTCGGAATTTACATGCCTTTTTTATATCTTAATATGACTTAAATCAATAGCTTAAATAGTCTCTCAAGCAAAATATAACATTGAGAGCCACACATATACAGATGGGAATTCCCGAACCATTGTCAGTCAAATGAGCCATTTTCGGAATGCGCAAGCCCCTATGCTATGAGGGCAGTTGTGCGGCTAAAGTGACCATTGGCCGGTGCAAATGCACAGATATCCCATCGTATTGGTACACGATGGGGATTCGTTCCACATGAACCTTAAATTATTGTGCAAATTCTAACCTATAGCTTAACATCATATGATGTGCTTATTTTATAGCTAATTTCAGAACTTAGAATTCAAGGCTCACACACAAATTTCATATTTGGAGTCACACACACATATGTAAATCACATTCACATTTCGAATCACGTGTTTTAGAATACATGTATAAAGCTTGATTTGAAGGATTCATAAATCAATGAGTTAAATGTAGTTTGAACTTATCACAATTATCTTATCACATCACATTATCTATATGAATCGAATCAAATATAATGTTGTTGAATTTCCACAACCTTGCGGCTCATGAAACAATGCAAATCACATAAAATGCGCAAAACGAGGCGAATATCCTCATGCATACATCCAACTCATAACCTACATTACAACACATCCAAAGGGCATGAATTAATGCCTAAAGAAACATACAAACCGACATTCCAGAGAATTTTCTCAAAAACATCAAAAATAGCCAAAACTAGCTTAGTCACGGGCATGAGTCCCAAGGTCACGCGAGTGAGTTCCAATGGCACACTCCAATCACGCGGCCTTACACGGGCGACTGTGATCTTTTAATTCTTATCAAATAGTCTGAGACAGTTGCACGCACGAGCTCCAAAGTCACCCGAGCGACTTCTCCTGGCACACTCTCAGTCGTGCGAGCGACTATTCCCTTCTAATTTCATGCCTATTCTGAAGCTTATCTCGTGCGAGCAACCTCATGTCGCGTGCGTGAGATCTAAAGTCACGCGAGCAACTTTCAGGGTTTTAGTATTTCTTTTCGAATTTTGATTTTCTTTCTCTTTCTCTTTTCCCCTTTTCTAAACTCACATTAAATGCTTAACTCTTAGAGCAATAAATGATCAATCTAAGCCATAAATAAACAAAATTAAATCACGAGATCTCACCTTATTAACCCACGGAAGTCACATGTACATCTATCGGATGAACGTGCTCAACGGCTCTTTCGCCACACATGTCAAAAGGGTTTGAACCCGTCTCCCCTCGTTGGTATTGGAATGTATGCGACACTCAAATCCCTTCAATCGCACTTAACCAATCACACTTCATGCTCTACTGGGATTTCAAGATGGGTTCTCTACGAAAGGGTTTCGTAGAAATGACTCTCGCTCTCCTTACAAATCAAAATTAAACACTTCAACGATCACCTCTTGCATCAACGAACGAGATGGAAGAACAATTTGCACAGTAGATTGCCCACGATCTCGATCGGGTTGCGTCAAGTTCTTCCTGTGAGAAGAACCCTCTCTCACTTGTTCTCTCTATTTCCAAATAAAAGCAAAGGAGTGGCTTATGTGGAAAGCCATTCATCTATATAGGGTTGGGTTGCTTCCTTGTGAAGCACACACACAACACTAGTGTGTTAGTCAATTGGTTTGGTTCATTTGTGAACCCCACACACCTAAGTCAAGTGTTAGCCTTTTGTCCAACAAATTTAAATGGACTTAGAACAAATCCAATTAATTCATCTGAAAATCTAAAACAATATCAGGTGTCGCAACTGATACACACACATCCAATAGAACATATTCGGTTCAGAAATTTGGGGATATTACATCATCCCCTCCTTACAAAAATTTTCTTCCTCGAAAATTGACCATGGTTCAATTGCTTCGCAATGACGTAGCAAGAGAACCCATAGGACGAACCAGGAGATTGAGATTCTCTATAGAAGAGAATTCAGTCCATTCACGAAGATCTACATCATGCTATTACAAATCTAGAGCCATTCAAGAAGATTCAACATGAACTCCTTACACCTACATGTTCGCATTCATACCACTTATTAAATAAAACTACAGACATCAAATTGAACTAGTCATGGCTAAGTCTACATTGTACCTACAATGGATACACACATATATCACTCACAACTTAAGCATCGACAACTAAATAATTAAACCCATAGTTGGAACCACAAATTTCACAACTTAATTATCCACAACTAGTACCAAGATTTGGAACAATAATGTGTACCACTACCATATTCCATAATTAATTTCTGAATTGAATTTGCAATTAGTCTAACCACAACCATTTCCAAATAAGGCAAAATTTACATAGAAACCATTAAAAAGTTTGAAATTATACTAGCACGGCACCCATGCCACCATCCACAAAATAACAAAAGTTACAAGTATTTCCACCATTGTTTTAGAACCAATTCTCTCACACTGTTTACAAAATTAATTACATGCCCAAAAATTCACTAATTTAACCAAAAAGCATAAACCCCTAAGAATCGTCTCCACCTAATCCTCAACACCACCTTCCTGCTCAGCATCATCATCACTTGCTCCCCCAGCTCTCGAACTAGATGCGTCAGACATGTATGGCCATGCCTCTGCCATGCGCTGCAAGTAATCAGATGGGTACATGTATCGCATCACGTCGCTCAGCATGGCCTCATGGTAGTAGAGCTGGTGCGTGTTCTGTTCGTTCTGTTGCTCGATTCTTCTGAGCACTAGGTCTTGCAAGTCCATCCTCCTAAAAAGTTCCGTTGTGAAGTCTAGCCCACCAAATGGGGAAATCGGTGGTTGGACTGAAACCTGAGGTTGTGGTGGTATCGGGTGTTGAGCCGCTTGATCAAGCTCATGAGGTGGTTTTTGTTGTTGCTACGCACGTTGTGCAATTTCTTCTGTCTGACGGCGTTTAATGCTCGCATTCAAACTGGTGAGGCTAATCTTTAAATCCTCAAACCTATACTGCTGAGTGCTGCTAGAGAATCGGGGCTTATCCTTTAAAATTTGGTATCCCCCTTCTACATACCCGTATTGCTCGATCATCCGTGCGATCAATTGAGCATATGGCAGATGTTTGAGTGGTGTCTTGTGAGCCCCCTACCTGCCATTGTTACATGCATACACAATTCCTTTACCAATCAAAGCAGGGGCGGATAATCACTTCTCCTAATAGGCCGAATATAAGGCCTGGAGCAAAATCCCTCCTCTCCTGCTCATGTCCCAGAGGAAATGGATTCTTGCAGAAAGAATTGTCTAGCGTTTACATGTAGTACGGCAATTGGGCCATCGTAACAGAAAATCCGAACCCAGTTCTCCCTTTTTTCATCTCAGTGATAATTTCTTGAAATGGTACTTTTTCAGGGTTTGGGGGTTGCAATGCCCCATCCTTGGCATACCTTGATGGGCATCCCATCGCGGTAGTGATATCGCTTAGATCAAATTGGAGTTTGTGACCATCAATTTCGGTCACAAATTTTGTTTCATCCGCACTCATTTTTAAATTTTGGTAAAATAGGCGCACTAGCCTAGGGCAATTAAAACCGTGAAATGGCTCTAGGATCGATTTCATGTCCGCGGCTATCAAATATTCTAGAGTCCATTGCGTGGTTCCATGACCCTCGAATATTTTGTTATCAATGAACCATTCCACTTCAAATTTATTTGCATCCTATCATTTGGAGGGTTGCTCTCTTATAATCGGTTGAGGATCCACCTTTGGACGTTTTGATGATAAGGGTTTGGAAGCCAACATCATTTGAGGACCCATTTCAATTATTCTAAATGAAAAATGAAGGAAATTGATCTCGAATTTATACATCTTTCCCCTTTGTGCGGACAAAATCGGAAGAAATGCCCTTTAGATCAAAGGCGTAAGCGAACTTGAGGCAATTCCGAAGTGAATCCAGAGGAGAAGAAATAGTTTGTACGTATGGAACAAAATCGTAGCTCCCGAGAAGTTCTCGCACCCAAAACTTTATGAAGAAAATTACCCATAGGCCATATATACCCTGATAGTCGCGGGAGCGACTTGTAAGGTCGAGCGAGCGACTTACAAAGTAGCGCGAGCGACTGATATAAAATTTATTATTATTATTATTTATTATTATTTTTATTTTTTTATGCTGGAATAGTTGTGTGAGTGACTGTTCTGGCTACTTTTTTGCTTGGCCTGCTGAAGAAGTCACTCGATTGACTCTAAATTCGCGCGCGCACGAGTTGTTCAGTTTCTTATGTTTTGTGTCATTTTATGTTTGGATTCCGTTTATCATTTTAAACGTACCCCTTCCCCCTTCCGTCTATATCCAAAATTTGTGTATACAATCTATATACACATTCATTTTCCATTGGATTAAGTCGTGGATTTCTTTTACTTCATTTTCGGTGATGCGTGACAATGCTCCATGTGTGAGTGGCACTCTTAGCACAACACTAACCATTTTATGATAACCACACTTGATAAATGAAATGTACATAATGTGATTCACAAGTCTTATACATCACATTAATATAACTCAAAATTTTACATAGTTCCTTTGCTCAAAGTTCATTCAAAGAGTTGCGGATATGCGTCGCTTATGTCCGACTCGTGTTCCCAAGTAGCTTCTTCTGGCGAATGATTTCGCCACCTTACGAGTACCAACGAAATACGTTTGGTACACAACACTTGCTCCTTTCGATCAAGAATCTGTATTGGTTCTTCTTTAGCAGTCAAGTCTTCTTGAATCTCGATTGGTTGATAGTCTAGGATGTGAGTTGGATCCTTCACGTACTTCTTTAGCATCGACACGTGAAATACGTTATGCATGCTCGATAGTTGCGGCAGTAGAGCAACCCAATACGCAACTTCTCCAACTCGTCCCAAAACCTCAAATGGTCCTACATAATGTGAATTCAGCTTCCCACATTTTCCGAAGTGCATTACACCCTTCGTGGGAGAAATCTTTATGAATACCTTATCCCCGTTTTGAAACTCTACTCTTTCTTTTTAGATCGGCATAGCTTTTTTGCCTACTCTGTGCCACTTTTAATCTCTCTCGGATTAAGCATACTGCTTCGGTGGTAGTCTCAATAATTTTTAGACCTGAAACAAATTTCTCTCCAGTTTCTTCCCAATCAATTGGAGATTTACATCTTCGTCCATATATTGCTTTGTAGGGAGTCATATCGATGCTTGTCTGATAACTGTTATTGTATGTGAATGTGATCAATGGTAAATGTTGATCCCACGATCCTTGAAAATCAAGCATACAAGCTTAGAGCATGTTCTCTATAATCTGGTTCACCCTTTCGGTCTATCTGTTTGTTTATGGGTGAAACAGAAAGCTGAAGTCTAACCTTGAACCCATTCCCTATTGGAATTTCTGCCAAAATTGCGATGTATATAACGGGTCACGATCTGACACAATGATCACAGGAATACCATGTAATCTAACGATCTCTTTCAGGTACATCTCTGTAAGTCTACTCGCTGTATACTTGGTGTTATAAGACAAGAAGTGAGCTGATTTGGTTAGCCTATCAATGGTTACCATATGGCATTGTGCCCCTTCATCGATCTTGATAATCCCAAAATAAAATCCATGGAAATGGATTCCCATTTCCATTTCGGTATCGGTAGAGGTTGTAATAGACCTGATTGATGTCGGTGATCCACTTTCACTTGCTGGCACACCAAACACTTTGAGACGTACTCGACGATATCCTTCTTCAATCCTCTCCACCAAAAATTCTTCTTCAAATTCAAGTACATCTTGGTACCACCCAGATGAATAACATATTTTGACTTATGGGCCTCTTCTAGGATAGTATGCAGGAGATTGGCATCGGTCGGTATACATAGACGCCCTCCGAACAGTAGCGATCCATCCTTGAATGAACTACGACATATGCATTACCTAAGTGATATTGAATGGAGCAATCATAGTCCTCGAGAAACTCTATCCATCTTCTTTGCCTAATATTTAGATCCTTTTAAGGGAACAGGTACTTGAGGCTCTTATGATCAGTGAATTTCTCAAAGGTTTCCTTATAAAGGTAATGCCTCCATATCTTCAATGCAAAGATCACTTCTGCCAGTTGAAGATCATGAGTTGGGTAATTCTTTTCATGATCCTTGAGTTGTCTCGAACCGTAGGTAATAACTTTCTAGCTCTGGTTAAGCACATAGCCTAACCCACTATGTGACGCGTCGCTAAACACGATAAAACCTCCAGTGCCTGATGGAATAGCAAGCACTGGTGCAAAGGTGAGCCTTCTCTTAAGTTCCTGAAAGCTCTTCTCACACGACTCGGTCCATTCGAACTTCACATTTTTTCTTGTAAGCTGTCACATCTGTCATATTTTGAAAACCACACTAATTGATATAGATATGGGTAAGGTCAGGCATATACCTAACACGGGACATAAGGGCTTAGGTCCTGTAGTAAGTTTAAGTAGCAGGTACATTTATACTTGTGTATGCAAAATACACTTGAATGTAGACCCTTCCATATAACTCTATTGGTGTATTATGAACTACACTTGAGTTTTCACATATATATGTAACATGCGTATTAGAGATACACTTGATTAAATTCATATGTCCTACATTAACGGTGTCTTAGCTAATACATGGAATACAATGTCCATCTTGATGATTTTGTACACTTGTTATCTATATACCTAATGATTTTGTATGGGCTGGAATAGATATGTGCGTAATAGACTTACACTTGACTTGACTCCCTGCTATACACATTTAGTTATGTGTTAGCATTACACTAAAGCCAAGCCACTTTTGGCTTATCTGCCTATACAATTAAAAGCCCATGTGGGCATTGCATGAGATTCTAGCCCAAATGGCTTATACACTGAAACAATGTATGTGGTTTATATGCAAGGGAAGCCTTATTTGTCTTTTATGGGTATACACTCAACAACAGGTACTGGCCTTGCATGAAATTACATCTTAAATAGCTTATAAGCTGTTTTAGTTCGCCTCTTGACTACACAATTGCGTGAGTCATCATGCAATTCCATGCACGCAAAGTGGATATAAACCACTACAAAAGCTCATCTCCAACTCCTTTCTTATTCCTGCTATCAACTGTGAACGAAATCACTCTACTCAACCATGAAAGCACAAGGTTAAAGAAAACCCAGACAATGAAACCCTGCTGCTAGAATTCCAAATCCATCTCCCCTTTCAACCTTTCAAACCCTTTAATTTCGACCCATGGATCACAAGGTGACCTGTTAGTCGATCGAAAGGATTGCGAAGACGACCCTTGGTCTTGGAGAGTCTTTGCGGCCTTCGCTCTTATGAGTACGTCGCGAGTTTGACATCGACAGCCATTCGGCGTCGTCATAACCGGGTGCACCAAAAGGTACACCATCAATAAACCAAGTAATAGCTTAGGGTCAGTTCATTTAGTTGGTTTAGAATAAAAGTTACATCTGTGATGCCGATTCCACCAATCAAATCACAGCTCAGAAATGACAGCATGTGTGAAGTTGCGGAGTCAAAAGGATCAATGAAAGCACTCCGAAACCTTCACACTGAGCTACAAACTTTGAATGAGTTTCTCTGTGCCACATATACCAAAAATCATAACATATTTATATACTGTACAAGACCATGCAAACCAAGATGATCATGAGACCAGAGACCAAGAGAGGTCACCCCGACAGGCTTGTGCCTCAGGCTTGCCACAACAACCTCACAAGGTTGACGTGGCAAGGTGCTCAGCTGGTGAGCTTGCCGCGACAACCCTGTGGCTTGCCGAGGCAAGCCCATGTCTGGCATGTGCATGTGCCTTGCGATAGCTTTGGTCTGTGTATATTCTGCATGTGTGGTCGTAGGTCTTGTTCATCCATGTAGGTACTTCGATAAGGTCTGTGATGACTAGTAACCATTAGAAATACTAAACCCATGATCATAAATTAGGTGCACATGAAAAGTTTGTAACAATGGAGGTTTTCGTGGATGCATGCGTGCATGTATAAGCAGATAACCAATAAAAGGTAGGGAGTTTACCTTACTAATCTACCTGTTGTTTTTTCATTCTTGTCTGGATAGCAAGTTATTGAGGATGCCTATATATGATCATGAATGCTTATGTAGCTTTATACTCATGTCCGTTTCAGTCATGTGCTATAGTTTACTATGAGTGCAGTTAATAAGTAGTTAAAGAAGACCATGCCAGTTCAGTCTTGATAGGTCGTTAAGGATAATAGATATCAGTTTGATGTATGGTTGCTTGTCTCAAGTCAGTTTTGCATTATGATCATGATAAGTTCCAATTCAATTTCTGATTTTTGTATGGATATGCTATTAAATGAATACTTGTTGTAGAAATAAGTTCATGCTAGTAGTTCAAATAAAAGAACGTGTTTGCATGAATAAGCTCATGTCGGTTTAGATGAATAGATGTATTTGATCATGATATACTTAGAATTGATATATGGCTATACTAATTCAGTTCCATGTGTAGTTATAACTGCCAATGTATAGTTTAGACGTGATGAATGAGTATGACTAATGATGCTCATTTCAGTATACGTTGAATATGTGAGGTTCTATTATACTAATCTGTTTTGATATATAAAATCTGTTCATGATGTTCTTACATACCTTATATCATTCATTGTTCACATCCAACTTTTCTTGATGTCATGTACCAGTTTTATTTCATTTTTGAGCCAAGTGATCCCGCTAACTCGGGAGCTTGACTGTGTAAATCTTGAATCCAAGTGATTCCGCTAACTCGGGAGCTTGACAAGTGATCCCGCTAACTCGGGAGCTTGATTTGCTTGTTTCTTGTATATGTAGATTTTATATCTGATAGCTTATTTAAGCTAAGATATGTCAGCATGATTCTTTGTTTAGCATGATTCCTCGTAGCTGTTGCACCATGATTTCCTTATCTTTATTTAGCATGAATGTTCAACATGTCAGCATGATAATTTATTCGCATGAGAATTAATTATATAATATGCTTTGATTTATATTTTATGCCTCTAGAAGTGAATTTGGTAATCTAACATATGAATTAGCACTGTAAATTTCTTTACTGAGTTTCGATGATAGCTCATCCTACGCCTTTAATGTCTTAGCTGCAAATCTTGATCCGAAATACAAGGGTGATCCCACATATCAGCCGGAGGAGGAGGAAGAAGAGGAGGACGAGGAGAAAGAATTCGCTGAAGAATTCTTTTTAAAATAGGTTTGAGAGAGAGAGAGATGTCTTTTAAACACTTGTATAAACCACGTATTCTATTTTTGAGATATTTTATACTTCATGTATAGGTTTTCTTTCCATTGTTTATATGACAGATGGCCGTCATTGGTGGAAAGCTATACATTGCATCAGTTAGCCCTTGTTTATAGATCTTGATAGTTTACTGATTTTAATAGATTCGTGAATATTAGTTTTTGCCATATTATTTCATGTCAGAGTTATTACATTGCTTTCGCATTTGCAATACTTTGTACAGGACTTGACGCACTTGTATGATAGGATCATGTTAGGTGATCCGACGACACGACCTTTCCTATATACGATAAAGGGACATGTCGGGTTGTCACATAAGCTGAGTGAGTGGTCCTGATATCTTGGAAAAGCCTTCTACAAATATTTCATAGTAGCCATAAAATCCTAGAAAACTATGTACCTCTGTCACTGTTCTTGGTTGTTCTCATTGTACGACGATCTCAATCTTCGCTGGATCAACCATAATACCCATTTCAGATACGTGTCCCTAGAAACTCACCTGTTCTAAGTAGAACTCACACTTGCTGAGCTTCACATAAAGCTGATGTTCACGTAATGTCTGTAGAGCAATCTGTAGATGCTGCTCGTGTTCTTCCTTTGACTTCGAGTAGATGAGAATATCATCTATGAACATGACTACACATTTTTTGAGATGTGAGTTGAACACCCTATTCATGAGATCCATGAATGAACCTGATGTGTTAGTCAACCCAAAGGGTATCACTAAGAACTCATAATGCCCATATCTAGTTTGGAACACCATCTTCTAAACATCTTCGGCCTAAACCTTTAACTGATGGTAGCCAGATCTGAAATCGATCTTGAAAAAGAACCTTGTTCCCTGCAACTGATCAAAGAGATCATTAATCCTTAGAAGAGGATAACGGTTCTTGATCGTTAAGTTGTTCAACTGATGATAGTTGATGCACAACCTCATCGACCCATCTTTCTTCTTGATAAATAAGACTGTTGCTCCCCAAGGAGAAACACTTGGTCTTATGAACCCTTTATCTAAGAGTTCCTACAATTGTTCTTTCAACTCTTTCAATTCAGCTGAAGCCATCCTATAAGGTGCCTCAGATACTGGCTCCATTCCTGGGGCTAAGTTAATCGCGAACTCAACTTCTCGATTTGGTGGCAATCCTGGTAGTTCTTCAGGAAATATATCTAGAAACTCGCATGCAACTGGAATATAAGCAATGTTGTTCTTCTCTTCCTGTTACTCTTGCAAAAAGGTGAGGTATCCACTGCACCCATTTCTCATCAGTTGTTCGGCTCGAATCGCGGAGATAAATGGTGCTACATTTGTATTGATACCATGAAATTAGAACAACTTTCCCTTTGGAGGGCGAAAAGTAACTATTTTTCATAGGTAATCAATGCTTGCATGATAAGCGGATAGCCAATCCAAGCAAAGGATCACATCGAATCCTTGTATGTCTAACATGATGAGCTTTACCGTCGTCTCATGATCTTCTACTGAAATGACAATTGATCGACAAAACATATCTATGCTCACTACACTTCTCGTAGGAACTGACACGGCCAAAATAAAATCTAAAGGTTATGAAATGACACTCAATTCAGTCGCGAACTGTGAAGTTACGAAGGAGTGCGCAGAACCTGGGTCTATTAATACCCGTGCTTTGTGATAGAAAATGTCTCTACGCTGCTATAGATGTAGGGTACCTACGTGTCAACATGCAACTCGATTTAGAGTGTAAAAGTGTGTGTGGTGGTACTCATGAATTGCAACTAATTGCAAACAACTATAATAGTATTTACTAAAAAAACCAAAGCAAGAATTTATAATCCAATTAAATTATACCTTAGATGAAGTTGTTAGATGTTTGAGCATCCACGGCAGTAACATCATATGCACAACCTGAACGGTAGGTCGTGTGGTGCATGTAGGCCTCTGTGTGGCAGCTGATGCCATCCCTTCCTTTCTGATATCAGGAAAATCTCTTATCATGTATCCCATCTTACCGCACTTAAAGCACGCTCCTGAACCCCGCCTATAATCCACCGTCTTATGTGCTTTCCCACAATGAGCACATGTCTCTATCGGAGTAGATGATGCTGCTCGAGAATGTCCCTGTGTAACAGACGCTCTGGTTGTCATAGTAGGACCCGGTGGGTGAGAAAATCTACTAGGCATAGGCACGAATGGTCTTGAGTAGACGTTGTGAGCAAGTTGCCTTGGTGCCGGTATCGCGAACCTCGGCTTCTTATTTGTCGATTCATAGTTATTTGACTACAGTTGGCTTGCTTTGCCTTGACTCTGTTGGTCCCTTCTTTTATATATCTCTTAAATATCTTCTTCGGTGACTAAAGCCTTACTCATCACCCTTGCATATGTCTCTAATTGAAACATCGAGACCCTATCACGAATATTTGGCCTTAAGCCGCGTTGGAACTTCTGGCCTTCATTGCATCTGAGGCCACATGTTTCGGTGCAAACCTTGAAAGTCTTGTAAATTCTATTTCGTATTATCGTACAGATATCTTACCTTGTTCCAAGTTAATAAATTTAACTTTCATCTGGTTCTTTACCACTTTGGGAAAATGTTCTTCATTAAACTCTTCCACGAATTCTTCCCAAGTCCACAATATAATAGGATTCTCTTGCTCTCTAGTTCATGACATTGATTTCCACCATGGATCAGCCTCCCCATCCAACTTGGCACTGATTTCCACCATGGATTAGCCTCCCCGTCCCACCTAACCTTCTCATCCTCGGTGCAAGGAAACACACTGAAGATTTTCTCCATCTCATTAAGCCACTTTTCTGCCTCAAGTGGATCGACCTGTCCTGAGAAACTTAAAGGACGCATCCCCTGAACTCTATGAATGTCGAAGGTTGAGGCTGATGATTATTTTTATTGTTTGCAGCCATCAACTCCGTTTGTTGTGCCATTGCGTTGGCCACAGTCTCCATGGCTTGTGCCATTCTTTCCCTTTCATCTCTTCCTTGATTTTCTTCTTCTGGAGGACCTCTCTCACCAATTAGAATCTTATTTGAACCAATGGTGATTCCTTCCCCACGTCTTGTATTCCAGTTATGACCACCTTTCGGTCTACCTCTAGCGGATATACTGACCTGTTATCATG
Source organism: Chloranthus sessilifolius (assembly GCA_021018995.1). NCBI lineage: Eukaryota > Viridiplantae > Streptophyta > Magnoliopsida > Chloranthales > Chloranthaceae > Chloranthus > Chloranthus sessilifolius. The sequence continues at coordinate 26,701,707 of CM037595.1, forward strand.
AAATAAAGGTTTCATTAATAGATGGTCCCTATACTCCGACAAAAAGTTAAACTAAGAATCTAAGTCTAGGTCTTGTCAAAAAATTTTAAAGCTTAAACTTTGATACCAATTGTGATAGTCAGGATTTCCTAACCTCGAAAGCCGGACCGTCGGACTGCTGATAACGATGATCCCCGAATGGAAACTTGGCACATCCACACACACAAAAGAATTCAAAGCAGATATACTCTTATGACAAAAGAAATCTCTAATTATATATATATATATATATATATATATATATATATATATATATATATATATATATATGATCAGAGAAAAAATAATGGTTCTATCCTTGTACAAATCACAAGCCTGATAGAACCAAAATGAATCACCGGTGATGGCCGACCATCACCTAAACAGTGGTTCACACAAAAATATTTGTACAACATTTCATGTATCTAAAGTTCTACAAAATAATGGCTGGACATACCAATCCATAGTCACAAGATTTCAAAATAATTCGACGTCCCCTAAGGAAAATACTCGTCTGGTGGAAGATTTGAATCTTCTTCTGGAATGTAATTAGGGCCTTTCTCATGCCATGAATCCTCAATGCTCGAGTCAGCACTTGTGCCTGTGATGTATAGTCGAGAGGTGAGCTAACAGTCTAAGCTCAATAGGGGGAATATCAATAACATTCATATTATATTTCAAAGCATAGATTTCATGACTTAATTCGGAAATAAATTTCACATAAAATTGAATCTTCAAGATGCATGAATCAACAAAAATAAAATTTAAACACAAGTTCAGAGTTTGTTTCTTGGTTTCTAATCTCTTGATTCGTTTTCAAATTTTACATGTCTTTTTCATATCTTATCATGACTTAAATCAATAACTTAAATAGTCTCTCAAGCAAAATATAGCATTGAGAGCCACATATATACTGATGGGAATCTCTAAACAATCATTGTTCAAATGAATCATTTTCGGAATGCGCAAGCCCCTATGCTATGAGGGTACTTGAGCGGCTAAAGTTACCGTTGGCCAGTGCAAATGTACGGATATCCCGCCATACCAGTACACGATGGGGATTCGTTCCACATGAACCTTAAATCATTGTGCAAATTATAACCTATAGTTTAACATTGTGTGATATGTTTATTTTAGAACTAATTTTAGAACTTAGAATTCAAGGCTCATTAACAAATTTTATATTCGGAGTCACACACACATATGCAAATCACATTCATATTTCAAATCACGTGTTTTAAAATCCATGTACAAAGCTTGATTTGAAGGATTCATAAATTAATGACTTAATGTAGTTTGAACTTATCATAATTGCCTTATCACATCACGTTATCTATACGAATCGAACCAAATATAATACTATTGAATTTCCCCTACCTCACGGCTCACGAAACCATGCAAATCATACAAAATGCACAAAATGAGGCGAAGATCCTCATACACACATCAAACTCATAACCTACATTACAACACATCCAAAGGGCATTAATTAATGCCTAAAGAAATATACCAATCGAATTCTAGAGAATTATCTCAAAAAATCCAAAATAGTCAAAACTGGCTCAGTCGGGCGCGCGAGTCCCAAGGTCTCACGAGTGAGTTCCAGTGGCACACCCCAATCGCGCAGCCTCGCGCGGGTGATTGTGCTCTCTTAATTCTTATCAAACAATCTGAGACAATTGCGTGCGCGAGTGACTTCTCCTAGCGTAGTCTCAGTCGCGTGAGCAACTGTTCCCCTCTAATTTCATGCCTATTCTTTAGCTTATCTCGTGCGAGCAACCTCATGTCGCGCACACGAGGTTGTGCGAGCAACCTCATGCCTATTCTAAAGTCACGCGAGCGACTTTCAGGATTTCAGCATTTCTTCTCAAATTTTTATTTTCTTTCTCTGTCTCTTTTTCCCCTTTTCTAAACCCACATTAAATTCTTAACTCTTAGAGCAATAAATGCTCAATCTAAGTCATAAATAAATACAATTAAACCATGAGATCTCACCTTATTAACCCACGGAAGTTACGTATACATCGATCGGATGAACATGCTCAACGACACTTTCGCCACACGTGTCAAAAGGGTTCGAGCCCTTTTTTACTTTAGTCTAGAGGAAGATTGGAAGTTTATATTGGAAGCATGGATTTGGTCTATTGGGGGCAAACCATTGATATTAAAAAAATGGGAGCCTACTCTTCGCATGGAAAAAGAAAAATTTTCATCGATCCCGGTATGGGCTAGATTACCTGGGCTTCCTTTGATTTGTTGGTCCCAAAGCTCTCTTAGTAATATCGGCAGTTCCATTGGAAATCCACTGAGAATGGACAAACAAACTTCGAACAAGTCCAGGTTCACGTTTGCGAGAATTTGTGTGGAAGTTCAAATTGGTAAGCAATTACCCGACAACGTTGAGTTAGAACTGTCTGATGGTTCTTCTCATTTTCAGTCTATTCATTATGAATGGCGGCCTTGTGCCTGCCCATCTTGCAAGTCCTTATTACATTTGGATTGTAGTAAGAAAGGAGACATCAGAGTCAATAAAAGACAAGTCTGGCAGTCGGTGAAAAAGATGATGATTGATGGAGGACCTAGTTCAAACAATAAAGAAAATACACCAAGTGTGGGGAATCCTGTGGCTCACCAGATTGCGAGGTCAATGGAAGGGAGGGAATCTGCAGATGCACGAAAATCTGAGAGTCAAAGCCAGTGCTAGAACAAGGAGGAAACTGATGGGCAACTCAATGATTCTGGAGGTTTAGAGCCTGAAAATTAGGCGGTTGAGGATCCGGCTCAAAGTGGTGAATGGAAAGAGAGAAGACCTCATAACCGTCATAGTGGGTCACCTTCCTTTCGGGGAAGTGGAGCTGCTGTTTTGAAAGCAGGGGTGGATCGGTACCCTGAGGAGAATTGCTACGATATTGTTGAGTTGGAGTCATTGGGGGATTGGTTTCCTTATAAGGATAGAATTATTGAATCACCTTCCTTTTAGGAAAGTGGTTTAAAGGGCTTGGAGAGGTTCTTGGATGTAGTTTTGGAAACTCCAAATTGTATCGTGGGAAATACAGAATTACTCTCCAGATCTGTGCCTAAGGAAAAGGAGCCTTGCTGTTTCGTGGGTAATACAAAACAATCTGCACCTAAGGAAAAGGAGCCTTGCTTTATCATGGACAATATAGAATACTCCGGATCCGTGCCTACGAAAAAGGAAAGATATACTCGACCGCCTAGCTTGGAGGTAAATCATCTTTCATGAAATCAATTTGATATATTGAATGGCATTGATTCGAATACTTCTGGAATATTAGAAAATATCAAGTTTGACATTGGGTCTATTTCTCAAATTATGGGGGTGCAAGAAGTAAATAATGCTAAATCCAAGCAGCATAAAACTAAATCTAAACCGCAGGGAGAGGGTAAAGGAAACAAGGTTGGGTCGACCCAGCACTCTAACCCGTCTATATGAATTGCGGGTCGTGGAATGTCTGAGGTCTCAATAATCGGACTAAACGGAATGAGGTGAAATAATTAATTAAAGAACAAAGTCTCAGTATTCTTTGCCTAATGGAAACTAAAATCAGTAAGTCTAGAAGTGATAGAATTATGCGTTCGATAAAAAGGAGCTGGAATTGTGTCATGAATTATAAAAATCACACGTTTGGGCGGGTGTGGATTATGTGGGATCTGACAAATTCTCGATTGACAAACTTGTTGAAATTGATCAACTGGTTAATGTCAATGTTACAAGAAATGATGGCTTGCAGTTTTATCTTTCTGCTATATATGCTTTGAATCTTGCCTCTGATAGAAGATTGCTATGGAGTTCCCTCATAAATATTGCTGCTAACATCAATGGACCGTGGCTCCTAAATGGTGACTTTAATTATATCAGATTTCTTGAGAAAAAGATTGGGGGATGTGTAGTCCCAAGACATATTATGAGTGAATTCAACAGTTGCCTTGATGCTTGTCAGTTGGGTGATCTTCGGGCAACTGGTAATTCACTTTCTTGGACAAACATATCTCTTGGAAATAGGCATATCCTTTGTCGACTTGATGGGGCTTTGGCTAATGTGCATTGGATAATTTATAGCCAAACGTTTTGGTCGAGTACTTGCCTGCTGGAATATCACATCACTCTGCTCTGATCACTAGATTTCAATCTTCTGTTCCATCGGGACTGAAACCTTTCAAATTCTTTACGGCATGGACCTCTCACATTGGACTCAGAGATGTCATTGTTAAAGCTTGGGGACGGCCAATTAAAGGTACATAAATGTTTGTTCTCCAACAGACTTAAATTCGTCAAGGAAGCCATTAGAGAATGGAATAGAACAGACTTTGGATCTATTCAGGCTAGAGTTTGTGTTGCCTGATCTATAGCTACAACCATTCAGAATTCCATTCAAGGTGGTCCTCCTAATGATGAACTAGCAAAGCAAGAGAAGACTACATTAATTGAACTTAAAAGAGAACTAAATACAGAAGCAGAATTCTACTTCTAAAAGTCTCGTCATCAATGCATCAATGATGGGGATCGAAACACCAAGTAATTTCATGCTACGATCAATACTAGAAGGGTTGTGAATAATTTGTATGAGATCGTGGATGAGGTTGGGAACAGAGTTGTTGATCAGGATCAAATTGGGGACTATCTTGTTTAAAACTATAAAAATATTTATACTCCTTCCAGCACTGATCCTGTTCCTGTCATTCCTTTTAAGAGACGACTTCTTTCAGAAGATGCCAGAATGCTCTCACGACTGGTTTCTAATGAACAAATCACCAAGGTGGTGTTTGCTTCACTAAATGGAAAAGCGCCTGGACCTGATGGAATCCCTGCTAACTTTTTCAAGGTCTACTGGGATATTGTCAAGTAGGATTTCTCTCATGCGGTAAAAAATTTCTTTCACAAGAAAAAAAACTTTTAAAGTCTATTAATTCTACTTTTATTAGACTCATTTCGAAAGAAAGTGATGCCAATACCGTTGAAAAATTGAGACCTATCGCCCTTTATAACTTTGTTTATAAAGTTATCACAAAAATTATCTCAACTAGACTTGCTTTGGTGCTTCCGAATCTTGTGAGCCCGAATCAATCCGCCTTTGTGAAGGGAAGGAGTATCACGGAAAATATCTTACTAGCTCATGAGATGGTTAGAAAGTTCCACCTCACTAGTGGTTTGAAAGCTTTGTGTGCAAAAATTGATATCCGAAAAGCTTATGATCGAGTGAGATGGGATTTCGTTATTGATATCCTTAGACAAATTGGTTTTGATGACATCTGGATAGCATGGATTACCCAATGTATTACTATCCCCACCTTCTCAATCCTTGTTAATGGGCCCCCTCATGGTTTCTTTAGTGGAACATGTGGTCTTAGACAAGGGGATCCTTTGTCTCCGTTATTATTTACGCTTGTAATGTAAGCATTTACTTGTATTCTTGAACAAAAGATTGATGAAGGGAGGATTTGTGTTCCTAACTTGTTAGGTGGGCCTAGTATTTCTCATCTCATGTTATCAGATGATCTCCTTCTCTTTTTGGATGATGATGTTGGCTCTGCAAAAGTGGTGAAAGAATCTCTTGATTTCTTTCATAGATGCTCCGGACTGATGGCGAATGATAATAAAAGCTCAGTTATATTTAGTGAAGCTTGTTAAGCCAAAAAGGAAATCCTTGATGGTTTAAGTAAGGATCCTCACCCATTCGTTATTTGGGCATTCCCTTATTCTCTTCAAGAATAACTCATTCTATGTGCAGTCCTCTCATTCAGAAAATCAGGAATAGATTGGAAAGTTGGAAGAGACACTTTCTTTCTCATGCTGGCATACTTGTTTTGATTTCTTCGATTTTGCGCAGTTTTCAGGTTTACTGGATGGGGAACTTTTTCCTACCAAAATGAACTATTAAAGAGATTGAGCATATCTTTTGTTGGTTTCTTTGGAGAGGACCGCCGTTGGCCCAGTCTATGCATCCCATCAGTTGGAAGAGAATTTGTAAATCAAAGGAGGTAGGAGGTCTTGGCATTCGCAATCTTACAGATTGAAATTGTGCCGGTATGGCTAAACTCTTTTGGTCTATTGTTTAGAATGAATATCTTTGGGCCCAAGCTATGCGGGCTAAGTATGTAGGGAGATAGAGTATTTGGAATTGTTCTTGGCCAAGTGATCCGTCATGGGTGTGGAGGAGAATACTTGCTGCCAGAGACATTTTAAGAAATTGCCGGAAAGTTTTGGGGAATGGGGCTACTACTAGCTTCTAGTTTGATCCTTCGGTTAATGGCAAGTCCCTTATTCCTACCTATAGCAGAAGACTTCTGCTTCATTCTGGCCTTGATGAGAACACTATGGTCAATGATGTGGCCCATGATGGAGTGTGGATTTTGCCACATTCCTCAACGATTCGATTGGAAGAAGATTGGAAAGATGTTCATACTATTGTTGCACCAAATTTGGATCGACATGATAGATGGTGTTGGGAACCCTCAAGGGATATGAAATTTTCTCTTCGATTAGCTTGACATGCTATTAGAACCAAAGGAATGGTGGTTGACTAGAAATGCTTCATTTGGAATTCGAGAAATATTCCCAAGTACTCTTTTTGTGCATGACAACCAGTAAACTTTAAGCTCATGACCATGAAAAATCTTTGCAAAAGGAGTATTAGTATCTCTTCGAGGTGTGTATTATGTTGGGCGGATTTGGAGAACACTGAGCATTTATTTTTTGGTTGTGGTTATTCTCAATGGATTTGGAGATCCATCAAATCCAGGTTGAGTATAAGAACTATCAACAAACTTTCATTGCTTGAAGAGTTGAAGGGATGTATGGGAAGGTCAAGGGGGAAGAAAAGGAAGGACCATCTGATTCATAATGCCTTATGTACTGCCATCTCTTTTATTTGGAGAGAGCAGAATGACCATATCTTCAATGATGTGATTACTCAAAAGAAGACGAATCTTCATAATATCATTAGAGAAGTCTCCTTTCGAGTGGATTGTCTAAATATTCTTGATGATGATGACGGTATTGAGGCGGTATGGAATTTGCAATAGGGTGACTGTAGGGATTAATAGGGGGATGGCAATGCTGAAGCTCCTGTTGATCTTTAATGATTGATTTGTTTTGGCTTCTTTGTAATATGTTACTTTCTTTTTAATAAAATGGGTGAGGACCCTACAACCTCAAGCTTACCTATCAAAAAAAAAAAAAGGGTTCGAACCAAGGATCAAAATTTCGGTCAAAATGACCGAAATTTTGGTCCAAATTATCGGTTTCGGTCCTCACCGAAACGATAATTTGGATAAAAAATTTGATCATATTTTGTATGGGACTCAAAATTTCGGCAGAAATTTCGACCACATTTTCGATTTTCGGCTGAAATTTTGGTCCAAAATTTCGGTTTTGGTCATGCCCGAAATTAAAAATTTACCCAATATTTTGATCCTTGGTTCAAACCCACCTCCCCTTGATCGTATCGGAATGTATGCGACACTCAAATCCCTTCAATCACACAACCAATCACACTTCATGCTCTACGATGATTTCAAGATGGGTTCTCTACGAAACGGCTCTCACTCTCCTTACAAATCGAAATTAAACACGGCAACGGTCACCTCTTGCGTCAATGGATTAGATGGAAGAACAATTTGCATGGTAGATCACCCACGATCTCAGTCGGGTTGCGTCGAGGTTTTCACGTGAGAAGAACTCTCTCTCACTTCTTCTCTCTAACAAATTTGAACGGACTTAGAACAAATCCAATTAATTAGTCCGAAAATCCGAAATGGTGTCAGGTGTTGCAACTGATACACACACATCCAACGGAACATATTCGGTTAAGAAAATTGGGGATATTACAACGCCGTTGAAATTGATGCCGTACGCTAGTCTCATCTCTCATATGATCAAGGAGTACGATGATGACAAAGAAGATGAAAATTATGAGATAGTCCAAGATGAGGAAAGGCAGTCCGATAATGTCAAAAGGTTTAAGATAAGTGATTGAAGTTTAAGTTTAAAGAAGTTGGCAAAGAGTGTCCTCGATTGTCAACATTAGTCGGATTTTCACAAAGCCTTATTGATGAACCTCATGCGCAAGGCGTACCCAACCACCTACAGTCCATTCATAGGGATGGCTCGCGGTTATACTACGGGTGCATCTACTTTTGGAGCCGATGGTGTTGCGAACCAAGGAGCTTAGCCGACTGACAATCAGGCGGATCAGTGATGGATTCGATAACAGGTAAACAATTGGTTTTGGTCATGTGAGGAGAGAAATTTAAATACTTTTAATTTGGTTTTGAGAACTATTGGGTCATGGAGGCCCATTTTTACTTTTGGTTATGGCTTTAATTAATTATTAGTACCTTCAAATTAGTTGTGGATGTGTTAATCTAGTTGTGGATTTTTTGTGGATGGTTTATGGTGATGTTTAGATGTGAATATTTTATGATTAGTTGTGGATATTTGACTTGGTTGTGGACATGTTGAATATGTTCTGTTATGGATATTTTGGTGTGATGGTTTAGTTATGGATATTTTCTTGGATTACTGCAGGTATATGTTCTGTTATGATGAATACTAGGAATTTTTAATTGGTACTCGATGTACCATATTGTTTACGAGTGTGGATGTGTTCCTCTAGAGAGTGTGAATGTGTTTCTTTTTGTATAAATGCATGATTGGATGATTGACTGAATCCCTGATTTATTGGGGAGCATGTTGCGAATGGTGGTGAATATGTGTTGATCGTTAAAATTGTGAATGAACGCTATTTGATGAGCAATAGACATCTTCAGTGAAAGATCAACAGATAGATTTTTTAACTACATGATGTAGATCTCAATTAAAGGATTGTATTCTTTTCCTATAGAGAATTTCGAACTCTTTATCTATCCTATGTGTTCTCTTACCTTGTGGTGTGTAAGAATACGTTTTCGGATAAATGCCTTTTTAACGACCCGAAAGACACATAGTGAATTTTCGAGGACAAAAATTTCTTAAGGATGGGAGAATGTAACATCTCGAAAATTGTCGAGCCCGAAAGCGCCCGATTTCATGTACGTGTTTGGCAAAGCACGCATTGTCACTTTGAGATTTAGGATAATTAATTTGTAAAAATACATTTTTGTGTGTGAAACGTAAAGCTAAACCACATCTTTGAATTTTGATAGACCAACTCACTGTGTATCAGCTCTACACCAAGATAGATCTCTTAAGTCAAAAGAGGATAAGATTAAGTGGGTTAAATATCTAGATATTTAACCTTCGTTTTGTAAGAAAGAGAAGAGAGAAAGAGCAAGTTCCCTTCACTCTACCCTCTCCTCAAACCCACTCGTGAGACCCAACGGCGAGATCACTCCACAAGCTTCGTCTCCTTCGCACGACGATTCCGATCGCTCATTGTATTTTCAACCGCAAAGAACCTTCAAGCTCCGCAAAAATCCTTCAAGCTCAGATATCATTTAGATCAAGGAAAAGGAGGGAGCATAGTTTTGATCGAGCTTGGACCGATCATCGTAAGCATGTTGTGAGTGACTTGAGAAGAAGAAGATCATCGCATGATAGTGTGGAGCTCCATTGGAAATCGGTCACCGTGAGAATCCGCAAGCTTGGCACCGAAACCTTTTCGATAGCGGTTATCGTGAGCTTCGTGTGCGCGATCTAGAAAGGTGAGCATTTTAGAGTTATCGTACAAATTAATTTTCGAACATTAGATTTAATGTGTGAATTAGGAGGGTTTTAATTTGAAATTTGAAATGTCGGATTTGGGGAAGGAGGAACCCAAAGGGTTTTGAATCGGGGAAAACCGCTCGAGCGAGTTAGTTTCTGAAGCAGAGAGGAAAAATCGCTCGAGCGATTTTTCCAGGCAAAAATTCTCTGAAAAAATTCACTCGAGCGAATTTTAGTGTGCCATTTGGAATCTGGGGAAATCGCTTGAGCGATTTTCTCTATTGATGGGTCATGTTAGTTTTCTTCGGGAAAAGTATGAAGATGTTTTGAACCAATCGATTTCTCCATCATTGACACGCAGTATATGATTTTGATGTGATCTAGGTCTAGAATAGGAGACCATTGATAATGATCATCGTATTGTTTTAAATGGCTCCGACCCTAAGGTAGGGAAAACTCAATGCACAATTTTCACGATTGTATTCATAGACTCCATGATATAATTAATGTAAATTTGAAGGTGAATTTGAATGCATGTTTCATCGAAAATAGAATTCCGAATATGATCATTGAATGCTAACTGGAACATTAGAATTTTAAATCATGAACCATTGCATCTGAACATCGACTATGAATATTTGAATCTTTAAAATGAAATATTGAACTCTGAATCTTGTATATGGAACCATCGAACTCTGAAATTAGTTATAACTTTGAACATCGTATATGAGTATTGCATGATGATTAAGGTTATGTGAACGAATCCCCACATATGGACCGGTATGACAGTTTATACCATACACATATGGACCGGTATGGTGGTTTATACCATGCACTTTGGACCGGTACGGTGGTTCATACCGTACATTTGAAAATGTCATTGAACAAAGATGGTTAGGGGGATTCCCATTGATAATTTGGCTCAATAACACTATAATTGCGTTGAGTTACTTAAGTTATAATTTAAGTCATTGATGAACTAAGTATAGCATGTAAGATGTGAGAAATGAATAGAAAACCGAAATCATGTGAAAATTTCAAATTTTGTCTGAACATTGATTTAAAATTAAAGCTCATTTGAATTCTGTTTGAACATGAAATGACACTTGAAAAATTCATTGTTTGATTTAATTTTCATATGATAATGCTTTTGATTATAGTCATTGATCCTATGTTTCGAATTGATAAAATGTGAGTTGGTATTGATCTTTTTCCTGCTGAGCTTAATTAGACTGTTAGCTCATCCTGACATCTTATGTCATAGGTTTAGGTTTGGATCAGAATCCTGAGCTAGAGGGGGATTTGGATTGTACGCCGGAGGCAGAAGAAGTGCTTCTGCCTGAAGATTTTTTTCCGTAGGGATTATAATTGTGAACTTGATACGGTATAGGAATTCATTTTTTTTGTATATATATATATATGTTTTGAAATACCACTGTTTAGGTGATGGCCGGCAATCACCGGTGATTTATTTTATCATTTTAGATTACGTTAAGTATAGAAATGGAATCTTGTTAGTGCCATATGATATCTGTTATGAGGAGTATGTATCAGAATGCATCAGACGATTCGATTTTTCCTAGAATTACGCATAAGAAAAAATCGAATTGTCACCTGACGACTCGGCCTTTCCCAGAAATTTGTGTGAGAAAAGTCGGGCTGTCACACTTATAAAGTAGCTTTTGATTGGAAACATCAATAAAATTAGTAATATTTTTTTATTCTACCTTAGAAATTATTAAAATAATTATCATTTTCATTGAAAACTCATCTTCCCTTTTCAACTGAGTTCGCTTAATTGGATGTAAAATCCCATAAGTATGAACCAAATCTCGCACCAAGTGATCCAGCGAATCAGGTAACATTTGTTGACACACCCACGTTTTTTGCTACTATTGTGAGTTGATAACAATTAATTTTCATATTTTTCAACTTCTAGCTATGTTTTAGCATATTATTTCTTATATCTTTCCTGCTTCTCTATTATGAATATGATCTAATTTCGACCTAAAAATGATAAAAAGGAAAATAAACTTATCTAGATCTTATTTCATTCAAAATTATTAATTAATCATCCTTTTTTCAAACCAAAATCTAAAAAATAATGACTTATGAGCATGTCTAAAATGAAGAGACTGATAATTGCGGCGGCACATGTGCAAGCCATACGCCGCATGGACCTTTGGGTTGCGCACACACTAAAGAGCATGGAAATCCACACAATTCATCCATCCTCTTCATTGCATTGGGCTGCTTGAGCTGTCTGAGGGTGCAACTAGTCTTAACAACTGAAACATCAGCAACAACAAAAGAGGAGAATAAATTAATTCAACTACATAAAAAGTAAAAATTAAACGAGTTTGGTCCACATATGGAAGAAGAGAAACCTCGAAATAGTTGTCCATTTTAACTTTCAGGAAGGCGTACTCTCTTTTCAACTGTTCAAATGTTTTTGAACATCTGCATTTCATGTGCATGCAAACGTCTAACAAATAAGGTAATCATAATTATGAATGCTAAATTGTTTGAAAGAGTTTTTTATAGATAATTTTGCAGCAGCTTATGTGGCGCGATATGATTGGCTGAACGCATAATGGGTTCAAGCATTGCATAGCCCATTAAGTTGTGCCACATAAGCTGCCTGTAAAATTGTCTACCAAAATTTGTCCATCGTTTATAATTTTTCTTGTTTGAAACATTATCGATGCTTGAGTCATAACGTCACTTGATATCTAACAGCTGCATATATATATATATATATATATATATATATATATATATATATAGATAATTAATGTATATATATAAAATTAATGTTGTATGGCGGATAAGAAACGACCAACCATTAAACGGACTGCTGATGTGGCTCCATATAAGTGCAGTGGGGGCTAATAATGCATGTTGGGGCTAATAATGCATGTTAAGGCCGCTGAGACATTTGACTGGCTACTTAAAGAGCTAAAAAAGTTCCAAGAAAACAAAATTATAAAAGCTAGGGGGCTGGTTGAACCGTGATCAGATCAATTTGGATCAGATGCCACATGGCTCGTGATCTAGACTTGAGAGGGTACGTAGTGTGAAAATGCCCCCTTCAAGGGTAATTACTTAATGTTATTATAAAAAGTCAATCATATTTATTATAGGTGCATGTGTATAGTATGAGCTCATACCAGTTGAAAACTAAGAGAAGGAGATTCGATATACTTACTTTTCAACATTTCGATCTTCACAGTACTTTTTGAGGTTAGTACACATGTTGGTCACCCTATGTGCTCCAATGCTACACCAAATCAACAAACATTTAATTTATTAAAAAATATATAAAATATGTGATATAAGATTATCATCATCATCCTCATACTTGTGCTCGAGCGAGGAATTAGCCCTTACACATAGTTTAAAAGAAAGACTTGTTATTTTGAGGATATGTGTCATGTAAAAACACCATCTAACCCTTATGATTTGATGGCCATGATCTAGAGATCTGCGTATAAGATTGGCAAGAAATTGAACCTTTAGCATATGAATCAATGCAGTTCAAGGCCATTATCTGATTTAGGTTAATCATATGATAGAGATTATGTTTTGTTCTATCGTTTTGCACACTGATATGAAGAACATAGCCTTCAAGGAGTTAGGGTACTATTATTTGCAACCTGAGATTCTTTCTTTGCAACAAGGGTTTGCACATGCAAAACCTGTTGATTACTTTGAATTGGGGGACATATCTTATTTTTCCAGACTCTTTGACATAATAGATTGAGACCATGGGCGTACCATGAATCGGTCATATTCTGATTCCAAGTGGTTCAAAGCCATCAAACATGGTTCTCATGTCACTTTTTGAAATGTGTTCCATGTAGAATCAACATCCACTACTAAAAATAAGACTATTAGCCGCGACCAAAACTGCCGCTATTAATAAAAAAACTGCCGCTAATACAATCGTCTCTAATAATCTCAATAGCCTTTAATAATTTTTTTGTTAATAGCGACAATTTTTAACCGCGGCTGATAGTCTTATTTTTTGTAGTGATTTGACCATCTAATGGTAAGTCCTTGATCTCAAGAACATTTTATGGAAGAATGGGATGAGAAGCGGTCTCCACGAACTCATTCCAAGAAGTTATTGGTTTTCTCTTGTGCAACCTGTGGTTGCAAAGAAAGAATCTATGATTAGAAATAAAGGAAACCTTATTTTAAAAATATTTTAATATAATTACCTAACGCTGCTCCCGTTCACTGGTGCGCATGCAGATAGACTATATCAAAATCAATGGGAACCTTGTGTCTACATATAAAATTAAAAAAAGACAATTTAAATCATAATAATATAATAATTTTTTGTTAAGAAAATCATTAATTGTAATTACTTACAATGCTTCCTCTATGCCATCCATCAAAGTAGCCGAATCAGTGAAGAATACGGTCATCACTTCCCATACGAAATTAGGTTTAATTTTTTCTTGGATCTCCTCCAACTGTCTAAATTGATCGTCCAGAAACCCCTACGATACTCAAAAATCACAGTAAATGAGTACACGTGGCATGACTAACATCAATAGATACTACTGGCGTTACGATATCTATCTGAAGAGGAGCCCAGAGGTGTTACGATATCTATCGGAAGAGGAGCCCAGAGGTCTTGCCATCGATTCGTCGGGGCCAGTCGAGCCCTAAGGGGTCGAAATGAAAATAATTGACAGCCAATCAGAAGACCTCCTCTATTGACTATATGTATAGCTAAATTAGGGTTTAATGCTGTTACAATACATAGAGATGATGAGGTGCTCCATGAGTAGTGGATATTTGTAGAAAAGATAGCCGCATGAGTTACCCGCTCTTTGTACAACTTTAAACAAAAAAAAACCATTGTAAATCTTATTTTCTAATAAAACAGTGGCACTTAGAATTTCCTTTTGGTGGCGGAAATCCAGTCAAAAGTTGTGAGTTAGAAAAATCATGACCTCTAATAACCCGTAAAATCAGACTCGAACACGACTGATCTCGTGTGTGTGATCGATACGAAAACTGATGCTATCATAGATTTTTATATAATAATAAATATTTAAATAATATTATGATAACTTTGTGCGGACGGATTAAGGTTTAAATGTGCGTTTGAGCCTTTAGTGTGAAAGTCATGCACTAACGCACTGTGTGCCGCTCAACACTGAAGCCAAGCCTAAGTTAAAGGGATAGAACTTAGATTGTAAATATCTCAGATATTTTGGATTTTTTTATAAGTGAGACGTGGGGGGTTACTTGAAGGCTAAGTTTAGCCTTGCAAATTTGAAAGCTAGAGAGAAAGAGAGAGAGAGCTCCCGTCACCCTTCAAATCCCTTCTCGTGAGATTTCGATCGCGAGAACGCCATGCGAAGAAAACTCTGCACTCGTCGTAAAGCTCGTGACGTCGGTATCGATGGTGTTCCGCCGTTTATAAATTTTGACCGTTCAAGCCCCTTTTCTTTAGAAACCCCATTTTTTAAGAAGCGTTTCACCTCGCGACCGCTAACCAAACGTTAAATAGGTTAAGATTGATGCGTGGATCATTGACGACTTCATCTTGAATTCGTGGTGATTAATCGTGGTAAAATCGCCGTAGAAATTCAGAAGTTTCATTTCGAAACCCTTTTGGACAACTATCCTTAAATGTGCGAAATCGATCGAAGAAAGGTTAGTTTTAATTTGATTTTAATGGTTTAGATTATAGAATAAATCATTATTTTAGTTTAGTGTGTATGTGTGTGTGATTCGATGAAGATCATAGAAGATTTGGATGAACATAGATTTAAAAATGACAAAACCTTATAGCTGTGCATTTAT
Organism: Chloranthus sessilifolius; assembly: GCA_021018995.1. Lineage (NCBI taxonomy): Eukaryota > Viridiplantae > Streptophyta > Magnoliopsida > Chloranthales > Chloranthaceae > Chloranthus > Chloranthus sessilifolius. The sequence goes on from CM037595.1 coordinate 26,717,215, forward strand.
GAAGGTTTTGATGATCAATTGGGTGATTGATCGATCAAATTGGGTATTGATCGATCAAATTAGGTGGTTGATTGTTCAAATTTGGTATTGATCGATCAATCATCCAGATTGATCGATCAAATTGTATATTCAATGATAAAAACAGAAAGTTTGTTGCTGGAAGATCATTTCCGACAACATTGATCGATCAATGTGATGGGTTGATCGATCAATGGTGAAATTGATCGATCAATGTGATGGTTGATCGATCAAGGGTGAAATTGATCGATCAATGTGGAATTAATCGATCAATATGATGGGTTGATCGATCAAATTGATTGTGCCGACACTGCTTCAGTATTTTGGCTATAACGTTTTACTCCGAACTCCGATTGATGCGATTCTTGCGGAATTGGAAAGAGGACAACTAAATATACAACTTTTATGAATTAGCTAACTGATAAGTAAATTGTTTTGATGATCAAAATTGAGCTGAAAGTTTGGCCAAGTTCTAAGTTAGCATGTTTTGACTGAAGTATCGATATAGCTTCAGTATTTTGGCCATAACTCTTTGTCCCGAACTCCGATTGATGTGATTCTTGATGTGTTGAAAAGAGTACGACGAGATATAAATTTTTTATGAATTAATCAAATCTTTAATTAAATATTTTGAGGGTCACAATGAAGTAGGAAGTTGGGTCAAGTTTCAAGTCAACACGAAATTACCCATTTCCGCCTCGATTTTGAGAAAATACTTAAATACGTCAACATTTTTAATAATTAGGATTAATTTTTAGTATATCATCATATGTGTGATGTAGACTAAGAGTGGAGGTCGTGGATGAAAAATTTTAGATTGCTTTAGAACGACATTGGATTTGCTTAGAAAGATCTGTTCAGGTAGAGGAAATTCAACTTAAAATGCATCTAATTTTGACTGCATGATATCTTAACATTTGTATTCTGGCGCTGGTTTTAAAAAGCATGTCTGCATATACATCAAGCTCAGTGAAACTCTGATTCCCGTATTCTGATACCTGCATATCTGATTCATGTATTCTGATGACTATTTCTGATTTTTGCCATCTGCTCTGATGTCTGATTCTTGAGGTCATATATGTGTATTTGATTTTAAGTATTAAATCTAGATGATCCCCACCGACTTGGCGGTATAACCATGACCGATACAGCGGTATATCTGTGCATTTGCTTGAAAATTCCTCCTGACACAAGTTACTCTTCTATTGTAGAGGCTTGTTGCACCTTCTGAAATTGTTTATTGAACGACGATTGGTTGGGATTTTCTATCGGCACACATCTGACTACCACGTGCTATATATTCATGGGAGTTACTTAAGTTAGAGATATGCATGATTTAAGTCACTAATTATAATATGCATAACATCTGTTCTGACATCTCTAAAAGTACATCTATCTGATATTCTGCATCTGTTCTGTTCTTTTTTTTAAAAAAATTCAGCATTTGTTATCTGAGAAACTCTGTCTGCATTATTTGAATTGATCGTTTATTCTGCATAATGTTCTGCAAGTCATGTCTTACAAATTAGATGCAAATTAATTGAAATTCTTCTACTGAGCTTAGATGGTTAGCTCACCATGTATATAAATATGTTTTAAGTTCTGAGGCCCTTGCTCCCGGCACCGAGAGTGACCCTGACTACCAGCCTGATCTGCAGGCTGAGGTTGAGGAGGAGAATACCAATACCCCTACTGACGAGCACCACTCGTAGCTAGGGTATTTGATTAGACTGGACATTTTAGGATTTGTATATGTTTTGGATTATTGTGGTTCTGGTGGCCACGATTTCGTACTTAAAATTTTGTAGATACTTTATTTTCTTTTGTATACATCTTATAGGAACCACTACTTGGAACCATTATTTTTGTGTGACGGATGTCCATCACCAGTGATTCTTCTTGATTCCTTTTGTGGATGTATTTTTTTTATTTTTATATATAGGCATTATTAAATTCTTCTCTCTTTTAAAACCTTATATGATAACTCGATTTGCCACTACTGGACAGTGTCTGCTCTAATTTTCGCTAGACGAGCAGACACCCTGTGACTTGTCCTAAGGATCATCCAGAGCATGATCCCAATGGCACGGATTTTCGAGCGTAGAAATTTGGGCTGTTACAGTTGGTATCAGAGCCTAGGCTTTAGGTCATGTTAGGACTCCAGACTTGGCTATGGATGTAGGTATGGTTGGGACGTGAGTTTTCTATGGCCCAACTAGGACGTAAGCAAAGTTAGTAGAGATTTGGTTTTAGGTCTTCTCGGGGAATCACGATTGTAGCTGTAGGTTCTATTTAGAACTTGGAATTCAATTTAGAACTTGGATTGTGGATCTCATAATCACTTTTAATGGAGATACATGATGATTTGATGGATGTACGACTAGTAGATGAATAAGTTTTACCTTTTTGTTGGAACATTAGGCCATGGTGACCCAATAATTATTGATTGGAGTTTATGTCTTGTTGACAGATCAAATGGTGCCATGAAAGAAAACCAAGATTGGAGGTACTGGAGGAGGTGAGCCATGTTCTAGATGTGACGGGCGACACCTAGTGAGAGACTGTAGAAGATCTACTGGGGCTTGTTTTAAGTGTGGACGAATGAGACACTTGATAAGACATTGTCATGCTTTGAAAAAAGAAGCGATGACCTCGACAACCACTCAAGGTAGTTCTCACTCTTTACATACGGCGACAACTAGAGTTACTCCGGTACGGCAGGCCTTACCTGTCTCCTCATCTACACCATTTATAATATGTGCGTGGTGTGAGAAACCTCATAGAATGGAGGCATGTAGGCTAATCTCGGGTGCTTGTTTTAGATGTGGTGAGCAAGGACACCGAGTCAAGAACTGCCCAGTTATGCGACAGAAGTAGGAGACCTCGACGTCTACTTTCAAGCCAATTCTTCCTACGACTCAAGATGCCCAAGGTATAAGTTCAATATGAATTGTCAAGATTTTGTTTTAATGTTCTGATGATTTAGGAATTTTATTGATTTTGACAGTGAGGAATATGATAACATTATCACTTGTGTATCGACTTAAATCACTTGCATGATATAAACGAATTTTAAATTCAGAAGATTAACTACGTAAGTGATAGTTATATTGGCAAACTTAATAAATCTTGACAGTTACAATAAATTTCTTAAGGACAATTGTTTAGTGAATTTGAAATTTCTTTAATACTTATGAGAAGTGAAGTTGAATTAACAGACTTAATCCTAGTATTCTTCTTCCTGACTAATGAATTATGATTATTGTATATTTAAATACATTCCTTCTAAACGTGAGTTCGGTTGTTAATCGCTGTAGTTTATTGTGGAAGTTTTTCGAGAATTGGAAAAGTCTAAGATAATCATGTTGGTAATTGATAGAGGATAAGAAAAGTTAATTACGGATATCATGGGAGAGTAAAATTGGATGTCGCTATGGTGGATTGCGCTGTTTTCACCTAAGCCATGATGAATGACTATAGATTTTCAAGGACTATATGGAGATTTAGTTAGTATAGGGAGTGTGCTGAGAGTTGTGCACATGAAGAGTCGATTAATCATGCCTAAGTATTTATGTACGACCTTATCCTGGTGCACCTAAATGGTAAGACATTGAGAGCAATCATTTGCAATCATCTCCTTAATTTGAAAGGCTTGATGTGTCACACTCTTTTGTCCTACTTGTATGATCGGAATTCTATTCGTGTATCATAAGATCGATTAAGGGTATAAGGTTTGAAGATTTCACGATCGTTGCGATAGATTTTAAAGGTTCTTATATTGGTGATACCTTTATCTCATTTTACTGATGACTTTATTTTATGTTGGCGATGACTTTATCTCATTTTGCTAATGGCTTTACCTCATTTTGGTAATAGCTTTATCTCATTTTGGTGGTGGTTGTACCTCATGTTGGTGATGGCTTTATCTCATCTTGGTGATGAATTTATCTCATTTTGGTGATATCTCTTACCACCGTTGCGTATCAGAAAGTGGGTGAATGTGAACATTTGTTCGTAGACAGATGAGACCTATTCCGAGTCATGAGTTAATTTGTTTTGATAACGATAACATCAATTTGGTGAATCAATTTTTTTTTTTTTCGGATGAATGGTATGTTTCAAAATTGGTCCACTGTGTTCCATGAGTATTTTTGTAATCGTAAGGGATCACTGTGATTAATACAATGGAAATGATGCATGATCCCTAATGATTAACATCGTTGAAGTAAAGATCTGTTGAATGGACAACACATTATATGTCCTTCAAGGTTTGGTTGATCTTATTTATAGATACATTTTGCTTAAGTAGTCTTAATCTCATGATCAATATACATTTCTTTGTGGAATGAACACCAATCAAGTAAATAAGGGGGGACATCCTTAATGAAAAGCCCAACAGCTAGTTTTTCCCTATGTATGAATTTTGCGGGCATTATGATCATTTTCTTTTGACTAATGGTTAACTTGATGGTGACATACTACTGTATATAATTGCTTATGGAGGTGTGATATGAGATACCCGGTGCATGGGAAGACTGCTATACTTTTTCAGTAGATTTAGGATGAGCTTAGCGACCTGTACATTAACCCGACAATTTTACCTATAGGGGTCGTGTGGATACACTGATTTTGGGGGAAACTATTTTAACTCTGGATACGTGTGAGTCCATTGTGGATGTGTGGACTCAGAGAGAGGGGTTGCACATATATGAGTGGCAACTGTATGGTTGTGACTATTTCACGCATAATACCTCTGTGCACGTGTATTGACGCTACGAACAATTGAGTTTTACTCGGGATATCTTTAGGGTAGTTTTGAGGACGAAATTCCTTCCAGATGGGGAGAAAATGATAACCCTAATTTGGAGGACGTTGAAATTATGATGGAGACTTTTAAATTATATAGCTTCCTGCAGGTAGATTGCCAATCTGCGGATTATAGATGTGCGTACGTGTGGATGGTGGAAGGACTCTTGATGTGTCTTCTTTACCCACATGTTGCTACTTAGGGAGATGTGCCCGTCTGGTCACTGGTTTGGCTATGTGGAAGTCAACTATAATGGGGTGCGTTAGATTACGTGTATGTGTACAGTGCACATGTGTGTAGGGTGTGGACCATTGATGTGATCTTGCACACCTATGTGGGGTGTGTATGCTTTATGTACTCGAGGTTAGAAGTTTAAAGGCTTGGCTAGGAATGGGGATTATTCCTTTTGCTTTAACTCTTGCATTTATGTTGAATGGTGGAATTTAAGAAGAAAGAGAAGGAAATTTGGTGAGGGAGTTATTGCTCGTGAATGTAGAGCATGGACGCCATGCAATTGTGTCGAAACTAGTAAGGATCACCACTAGTTTTGGAGATTGTTAAACCATTGGAACCCTAGAGCTTGTCGAGCTCGTGGGCAGAGAAATCAGCCGACCCAAGATAAGATATTTTAGCAGTATGTTCCTTATGTTATTAACATTCAATGGTGTGAAAATCATGGGATGGGACGGAGGATAGAACCTTAAACCATGGAATTCGCGAGTAAATCATTCAGCTACAAAGGCGAACTGGGAGTGTGAAGCCCAAACCCGCAATTGTTCTCCTCATGCGAGAGGTAATTTTTGCGATTTTACATTCTAACCCATTATTGCTTTATGTACGTGGCAATTACAATTTCATACAGTTGGAGTTGTCTAGATAGCATATACTGATACCTTATACGTGGTGAAATAGGGACTGGATAATGCCTCCATTAATGAGGTGTTTAAAGAAATAGCTTGACTGTAATGATTGATCAATCAATTTGGTGAATTGATCGATCAACTGCGCATTTGATCGATCAAATAAGAAGGTTGATCGATCAAACCAGTTTATACTATGTTCTGTTAAAAGGGCTGCCTGATCGATCAAATTGAGCATTGATCGATCAATTTTATCGATTAAGTTATATTTTGGGTTTTTATTTTTCACTCGCATGATTAAGATCTTCAATCGTTCGAGAGAGTTTTATTCCTTTGCATTCACGGGATATTTTCGGCTCTCGGAGCTTCTTGCTTTAATTCATTGGATCGTATTTTGCTCGGCTATTATGGTAAACCCTAATCTTTTCCTTGTTTAGGGGGGTTTTTTGTGTATTTTTATACATTTTAAACTATGGGACCACGAACGAAGAATTCGTCGCGTAAAATCCCTACATCCCGGGCTCGTTCATCGGTGCCAACCATTGAACCGATCGCACAACCCTTTGTGCAACCCGTGACACAAATCGAACGTGATGTGCCACTCGTTCAAAACCCACAGCCACCGCTAATTCAACAATAACGAGTGGTGGGCTTCTAAAACATTGTTGCCTGAATGTGCTTTCGACTCTAAGCTATTCGAGGATTGGCTCGAAATGGAATGGGCGATTGACGATAATGCTAAGCTAGGGTTGAGACCATTGCATGAGTCATTTTACGTCAATTTTTATCCTCATATAGTGAGGCTCTTTTATCAACATCTTCGCCGGGGTGACAACCATCACCAATTGGTCACCAAAATTGATGGTTTAAACTATAAATTTAATCAATTTCATGTCGCCGTCGCCTTACAGTGTTCTTCACGGTATGTGGAGAATTGTTGTGTTGCCACCATCTGCCAAAGATGTCCCATACCATGATAGACTTGTGGTCAGTGTAGTTCAGGTCAATCTATTACTGGGCCCAACTCCCTGATAGACTATGGATGCTTGATACTTTTATCCAGAGTGCCATAAACTCGTTTTTGCACAAGTCCGCGAGATCAATGCCAGAGATTTACTTTTTGAGAAGCATAAGACTGCTTCAAAGAAAGAGCTGCCATATGCTCAATTGATAACAAGAATGGTCGAGCAGTATATCGCATTGAGAGAGGAGTATGCCTGGCTCCTGGTGAGCCTCGATTGATCAACAACATTAAAGTTTTCAAGCTCATGTACTAGACCAAGAGCTATAATCTATTGGTCAAAAGGTTACCTGAAGAGGGGATTGTACCACCAGCTCCAATTGAGGAGGTGCCTGACTGGCAAGAACCAGATGATGGGGGTGCATAGCCTAACGCTGCACTTGAGGGGATGCATCTGATGTCCCTTTAACCAAATATTCATTCTGATGTTCTATGCACATTTGATAGGCTTCAAACTGTTAGTGTTTGTTATACATTTTCAGGGACGAAAATTTCTAAGGGGGGGATAATGCAATGACCCTAAAATTCTAAACAGAACTCGACTGCTTTGATATGCGTGCCTGGCATGAAAATCGAAATAAATTAAAAATTTATAATAATATTATTGGTAATAATAATTTAGACTTAGCTATTCTATCTTTATCTATTACTATAATACAATAAAATTTTGTGACATAATTATCACTGCTTTGTTTAAACCTGTGTGGATAGTAGACTTGTTTAGGTATGTTTTACAGTTTCGAAGGTGAAAATTCCTTGAGGAGGGGTAAATGTAATGACTGTAATTTTTGGGCATATTGAATTATACTCATACCTTTTGAAACTGGCATGCCGATTTTCGAGGACGAAAATTCTTTAAGGTGGGAAGAATGTAATAACCCGTAAAATCAGATCTGAACTCGACTGACCTCGTGTGTGTGGTCGACACAAAAACCGATGTCATCATAGATTTTTATATAATAATAAATATTTAAATAATATTAGGATAACTTTGTGCGGACGGATTAAGGTTTAAATGTGCGTTTGAGCCTTTAGTATAAAAGCTATGCACGGACGCACCGTGTGCCGCTCAACATCGAAGCCAAGCCTAAGTTAAAGGGATAGAACTTAGATTGTAAATATCTTAGATATCCTGGGTTTTTTTTATAAGTGAGACGTGGGGGGTTGCTTGAAGGCTAAGTTTAGCCTTGCAAATTTGAAAGCTAGAGAGAGAGAGAGAGAGAGAGAGAGAGAGCTCCCGTCACCCTTCAAACCCCTTCTCATGAGATTGCCATTATGCATAAAACTGACTCGTCAGAAGCTCGTGGACGCCGATCGATGGTGTTCATTGCTTATAAATTTTGACCGTTCAAGCCCCTTTTCTTTAGAAACCCCATTTTTTAAGAAGCGTTTCACCTCGCGACCGCTAACCAAACGTTAAATAGGTTAAGATTGATGCGTGGGTCATTGACGACTTCATCTTGAATTCGTGGTGATTAATCGTGGTAAAATCGTCGTAGAAATTCAGAAGTTTCATTTCGAAACCCTTTTGGACAACTATCCTTAAAGGTGCGAAATCGATCGAAGAAAGGTTAGTTTTAATTTGATTTTAATGGTTTAGATTATAGAATAAATCATTATTTTAGTTTAGTGTGTATGTGTGTGTGATTCGATGAAGATCGTAGAAGATTTGGATGAACATAGATTTAAAAATGATAAAACCTTATAGCTGTGCATTTATGAAGGTTTTGATGATCAATTGGGTGATTGATCGATCAAATTGGGTATTGATCGATCAAATTAGGTGGTTGATTGATCAAATTTGGTATTGATCGATCAATCATCCAGATTGATCGATCAAATTGTATATACAATGATAAAAACAGAAAGTTTGTTACTGGAAGTTCATTCCCGACAACATTGATCGATCAATGTGATGGGTTGATCGATCAATGCTGAAATTGATCAATCAATGTGATGGTTGATTGATCAAAGGTCTATCAATGTGGAATTGATCGATCAATATGATGGGTTGATCGATCAAATTGATTATGCCGACACTGCTTCAGTGTTTTGGCTATAACGTTTTACTCCGAACTCCGATTGATGCGATTCTTGCGGAATTGGAAAGAGGACAACCAAATCTACAACTTTTATGAATTAACTAACTGATGAGTAAATTGTTTTGATGAAATTGAGCTGGAAGTTTGGCCAAGTTCTAAGTTAGCACGTTTTGACTGAAGTATCGATATAGCTTTGGCATTTTGGCCATAACTCTTTGTCCCGAACTCCGATTGACGTGATTCTTGATGCGTTGGAAAGAGTACGATGAGATCTAACTCTTTTATGAATTAACAAAATCTTTAATCAAATATTTTGAGGGTCAAAATGAAGTGAGAAGTTGGGTCATGTTTCAAGTCAACACAAAATTACCCATTTTCGTCTCGATTTTGAGAAAATACTTAAATACGTCAAAATTTTTAATGATTAGGATTAATTTTTAGTACATCATCATATGTGTGATGTAGACTAAGAGTGGAGGCCGTGGATAAGAACTTTTGAATTGCTTTAGAACGGCGTTGAATTTGCTTAGAAAGATCTGTTAAGGTAGGGGAAATTCAACTTAAAATGCATCTAATTTTGACTGCATGATATCTTAACATTTGTATTTAGGCTCTGGTTTTAAAAAGCATGTCTGCATATACATCAAGCTCAGTGAAACTCTGATTCTTGTATTTTGATACCTGCATATCTGATTCATGTATTCTGATGCATGTTTCTGATTTCTGCCATCTGCTCTGATGTCTGATTCTTAAGGTCATATGTGTGTATTTGATTTTAAGTATTGAATCTAGACGATCCCCACCGACTCAGCGGTATAATCGTGACTGACACAGCGGTATATCTGTGCATTTGCTTGGAAATTCCTCCTGTCACAAGTTACTCTTCTATTGTAGAGGCTTGTTGCACCTTCTGAAATTATTCATTAAACGACGATTGGTTGGGGTTTCCTATCGGCACACATCTGACTACCACGTGCTATATATTTGAATTGATCGTTTGTTTTGCATAATGTTCTGCAAGTCATGTCTTATAAATTAGATGCAAATTAATTGAAATTCTTCTACTGAGCTTAGATGGTTAACTCACCCTGTATATAAATATATTTTAGGTTCTGAGGCCCTTGCTCCCGGCACTGAGAGCAACCCTGACTACCAGCTTGATCCGGAGGCTAAGGTTGAGGAGGAGAATACCAATACCCCTGCTGACGAGCACTACCCGTAGCTAGGATATTTGATTAGACTAGACATTTTGGGATTTGTATATATTTTAGATTATTGTGATTCTGGTGGACACGATTTTGTACTTAAAACTTTGTAGATATTTTATTTTCTTTTGTGTACATCTTATAGGAACCACTACTTGGAACCATTGTTTTTGTGTGACAGATGTCCATCACCAGTGGTTCTTCTTGGTTCCTTTTATGGATGTATTTTTTTTGTTTTTATATATAGGCATTGTTAAATTCTTCTCTTTTTTAAAACCTTATATGATAACTCGATCTGCCACTACCAGACAGTGTCTGCTCTGATTTCTGCTAAACGAGCAGACACTCTGTGACTTGTCTTAGGAATCATCCAGAGTATGATCCAGATGGCATGGATTTTCGAGCTCAGAAATTTGAGCTGTCACATGACCTCTAAAACTATATAAGGTGAACTAATATGTCATCAAAAGACGCTTATCAATCACCAAATTACCCAAATTTATATATTGTATTGTATTCCTCTTTTGCTTTTAATGGTAAGGTGAGGTCCAACCAACCTCAAGTGCTAGAATACATGTAAGTATATATATAAACAAAATGTTAATGGGGCCAATGTGTATATTTTTTGAGTAGAAAAACAAACGTTAGTTGAAAAAAAATATTATTTCACCATTCATTTTAATCATTATTGAGATGATGATTATGAATTTATTTATTTAATTATTTTTTTTGTAAATCCTCTTAGGGAGGGGCAGTGTTGTCACATGGCCTTTGCAATCATGGATCAAAATATCGTCCGATACCGATACGTATCGGACGATACGTATCGGTATCGGAGGTGGACGATACGGTACATTAAATGTACCGTATCGCCCATTTATATGGCTAATACCGGACGATACATTCAATGTATCGTCCGGTATTATACTGTTCCGGTACGTATCGTCCGATACGTACCGGTTTTCGGCCCGGACGATACGTACCGGAAAACCGGCATTTTGATCCTTGTTTGCAATGACATATGATGATATGACAATTGCAAAGGGGGTATTACTCATGGTTTACAGGACCTTGTCCCAGGCCACTCTTTTTTCCTTCTTGAAATATCATATATATATATATATATATATATATATATATATATATATATATATATATATATATATATATATATATATATATATATAATCTACCATGAATAATTTTAAAATGATTCAAAAAATATAATAGTTCTAAAAACCCTACATTGCTTAAGGATGCCCAAGTATGATTTCTAAATAGTAAAAGAATAAAAAATAGGTTCAACAAATTATATATAATTGCATCATTTAATTAATCAAGTTTCATAAAATGACAAAAGAGAATTGATGAGCCTAGCCATTTTTTTAGGGCTTGGCTCATCTCCTACATAGATGTAGGCCATCTTAGAGAACCTACTTGATCAAAGAGGCCTTTCCTCATGTAGTGGACTTGGTATGTAAATTGAGATCTCTTCATTGTTTGATCTATGAAGGAAGAGACGTTGTGAAGAATACTGGGCAAGGGAGGTTTGGAAAAGAAAATATTTGGACTGAAGAACACAAACCCCGGCCCAATGAATCTTTAAATAATAGTTCAGTTTGGTTAGCAAAGAATTAATCAACAATAAGGTTCATTGCACCACTCTTATTATATGGTGGCATGCTATTAAATCATTACTAGAAATAGAAACTAAAGATAAGGTTGCCAATTAAGTAATTCATCCTATTTAGGTATTAATATAAATGAATAAAACATTATTTGACAATTATTAATCCAAGTGTTCTGATATTAGTGGTTACCAATATTGTGTAACGACCCTAAAATTTCGAGAACTTCCTAATTGCTTTGGTATCCGTGTCAGGCACGAAAATCGAGATAAATTTAAAATTCAAAAAAAAAATTATCAATATGGGAATCTGTAATCTATAAGCGTGTGTTGTGAGTTGTCACTCGTGGCGCAAGTCTGATATGCGATTAGGTCTGTTTGTTGATAGAAGAAGATACACACATGTTGTGTGTGTGTGCTCAACACCGGAGCAAATAATTAGAAATGGAAATATCAGGATTTCCATTTTGTAGCTTATAAAGGAAGGTAGGGAATACCACCTACCTCTCTTCTTGCTCTGAAAACTATGCAACCCATCTTGCATGTGAGAGAACTCAGTGAGATAACCCCAACTCAAGGAATCCTAAGGTTATGATCCTCTTATTAGAAAACGAAGGAATCGACTTGTGTGCATCGGACCTGGTTGGGGAAGGCGAGATATGGTGGTGTGTTGACGTGAGACACACCCTCTGGTTCTTCGGTGAGCTCGTAGTGTCAAACTCCCAGATTTGAATCCGAAACCCTCGCAAACCTAGGATGCCGTGAACTAAGGAACCGTCATCAAAGAGGTGAGTTATTATGGATTTTTTGTAGTTTAGGTGTCATTAAATGTGTGTGTTTGGTGTGCTTGAATGATTCATGGTGAATCATAAAGGCTAAGTGTGAGATGGGTTTGAATTCAACACACCCCATTAATGGCTGTTTAACTGTCAGATTCGATCGATCAATTGAGAATTGATCGATCAATCTGTAGTCTGATCGATCAAACTTGGGAGTTGATTGATCGAATTGTGTAGAACGCCCATTTGAAACAGAAGGGTATTTTTCTTGAGAAGTGAGAGTCGATGTGCTCGATTGATCAAACTGGTAGTTTGATCGATCAAATTTGAAACTGATCGATCAACTAGAGAAGTGATCGATCAGGTGTGAACTGATCGATCAATTGGGAATTGATCGATCAAACAGTAGGATTGATCGATTAAATTAGGGATTTGATCGATCGAATTTTATTAGGAAACTATGGAATAGGAGGCCTATTTTTTTTAAAATTTTGACCTTGGAAATCCGATCGATCAATTGTTGGGATTGATCAATCGAATTGAGGAATCGATCGATCAATTAGAGGATTAATCGATCAAATCTGCCTCTGTTTTGTAATGAAGGATTGATCGATCAATTGAGAATTGATCGATTGAACTGTGAAATCGATCGATCGAATAAGAGATTTGATCGATCGAATTTTATAAAACACACTATGAAATAGGAGGTGTATTTTTATGAAATTTTGACCTGATCGATCAAACATGGGAATTGATCGATCGAGTTGAGGATTTGATCGATCAATGAAAAGATTGATCGATCAAATTTTCTCTATTCTGGAGATGTGAAAATGCTGGTTTGATCGATCAATTAGGAAAATTGATTGATCAACTTGAGAATTCGATCGATCAAACAAGGGGTTGATCGATCAGTTGCCCTTTGTTCAGACTAGTTAGATGTGAGACATCCGATTGATCAAACAGAAGGATTCATCGATCGAGTTTCTCCTGTTTCTGCTTTTTTAGTTTCTGAGGAATTTAAGGCTGGATCTCGTGTCAGTTAGTGTTCTGACACATCTGGCACTTAGTATACTATATATATGGTCTAGGTCAAGATCATGACATCTTAGAAAGCTTTGGATTTACTTAGAAAGATCTGTTCTGAGGTAGGGGAAATTCAACTTAACTTGTATCTAATTTTGACTGTATATTTTTTTGAGTATTCGTATATGATTTCTGTCTTTTAAAAGCATACTTTGCATATGACAAAAGCTCTGCTATCAGTTTTTGTCATCTACTTCTGCTATCTGATTCTGAGGTCTTTATGTGTATTGATTTAAAGTTACATCTGATGAATCCCCCTGACGTGGCAGGATACTCACGACCGACACGGTGAGATATCCGTACATCTGCTTTGTAAATTCATCGGCACAATTGCGCTTGTTAGATGAGGCATTGTTGCACTTTCTGTAATTATTCATTGAACGACGGTGGTCGGGATTATCCATCGGCACACATATGGCTATCACGTGCTATATTCACAGGAGTTACTTAAATATATAGATCTTAAGTAGATAACTACTGTACGCATGCAACTGATCACTCTGAAATTAAAGTCTGTTCTTATACTGTGGTATCAGTTCTGTTTATTAAAAGTCCTGCATTCTGATTATTCTACATCTGTTTTATTCTGCCTGTACTCTCTGACTTATTCATCTGCTCTGAGTTATATTCTGCAAGCCATGCTTTACATTTTAGATACAAATTATTTTAGTTTCTTCTATTGAGCTTAGATGCTAGCTCACCCTGTTTATATATCATAGGTTCTGAGGCTAGAGTTCCCAGCATAGAGAGTGATCCTGACTACCAGCTCGAGCCGGAGGCTGAGGTAGAGGAGGAGGACACTGACACCCCTGCTGACGAGTTTTACTACCAGCTTGGGTATTTGTTTAGTGTTTTGAGTCCTGTATTATATTTTGGATTATCTATGCGCCTGGTGGCCACTTTCTGTATATTTTTACTATAGATGTTATACTTGTATTCATATACATTCTATAGGAACCACTATCGGGAACCATTGTTTTGGGTGATGGATGTCCAACACTAGTGGTTCTTTTTTATTACTTTTTGAGGATGTATATTCTTTTGATATATATACATGCATTGTTTATTTTCTTCTTTCTTTATGAGCCTTATATGATGACTCGATTTGCCACTTCGGGACAGTGTCTGCTCTGATTTTCGCTAGACGAGCAGACAATCTTTGATTTGTTTCGGGATCATCCAGAGTATGATCCTGATGGCATGAGTTTTCGAGTGGAAAAGTCCAGGCTGTCACATATTGTCTGGGCGTTGACGATCAGTCCTTCGAATTACTGTTGGTACTCATCCATCGCTAATAATAATACCATCTGGGCCATTGCCTTTTGTGATAGTAAAATGTTTGTGTGGTTTGAGTTTGGAGAGGACGTTAGGTCTACATCCTGTTTACCCCTCCCAACACCATGTATCGAACTAGCATCGAGTAATGGCCTATTTAAATAAGCAAATAATGTCATATTTTGTCTATTAATACTTGATAATATATTATTGGAGAGTCATATTTTCCATCTATTGTATATTTATGTATAAATATTTTTTATAAAAATAAAAAATTTATCAGATGGAACAACATTTTCTGTCATAAATTACGAGCTTTTAAAATAATTTCATCCCATTTATATAGTGATCATTGACAGTCATAATACAAGGCAAGCAAGGTTTTCTAATATGAAAAAAGCTAAAAAGTAGAAAAGATTTAGGGACACACTCTACCACCAACGAAGCAAACTCTATAATTGGGGAGATTCATTAATTGCATCTCCAAAACTAACCGATTGCAACAGCCCAAATTTCCGCACCCGGAAACCCGTGCCATCAGGATCATACACTAGATGATTCCTGAAATATTTAAAGGGTGTCTACTCGTGTGACAGCCTGAATTTCTGCGTCTAAAAATCCGTGCCATCAGGATAATACTCTAGATGATCCCTAGAACAAATCACGAAGTGTCTACTCGTATAGCGGAAACCAAGCAGACACTGTCCAGTATTGATAGGTCGAGTCATCATGTAAAGTTTTAAATGAAAGAAGCAATAAAATGTACATGCATATATATACGTATAAAAAGAATATACATTCCCAAAAAGGAACCAAGAAGAACCACTGGTGATGGACATCCATCACCCAAAACAATGGCTCCGATAGAATGCATAATAATACAATTAATATAACAACTACAATAATAAATACAAAACGGTGGCCACCAGGCACACAATAATCTAGAGTATCAAAAAATATAAAAATACAGAACTCAAGTACCCAGGCTACGGATAGAACTCGTCTGCTTGGATATCGCCTCGTCGCCTCACCTCTAGATCGTCGGTAATCGTGATCGCTCTGCGGTCAGCTCTAACTTCAGAACCTATAAATATTATAGAAAGCAGGGTGAGCTACATCTTAGCTCAATAGAAGAATCCCAACTAAAAATGTATTGAATATGCAAGACATGATATCTCAAAATAGGAAATCAAATCAGAACGTGCAGGCAGAGCAAAATCAGATCAAATACTGAGCTTTTAAACAAGAAACAGATGCTATGCAAGTGTATAATCAGTGACTTAAATTGTATATATATTTCTAACTTAAGAAACTCCCGTGAATATATAACACGGAATAATCAGGAATTTATCGATAGGAAACCCCAACCAATCGTCATTCACATGAACAATTTCAGGGTGCAATAATGCCTCATCTATGGAGTGCAATTGTATCGAGAGATTAACAAAGTAGATGCACAAGTGTGCTAGGCACGGATATACCGTCGAGTCGGTGGGGATCATTTGGTTAAATCATTAAATCACATACACATATAGACCTCACGAATCAGGTAGCAGAAATCAGGAACAGGTTTCAGAATATCAAAATAGGAAACAAGTCAGAGATTTATGATATGTAAACATGCTTGTTAAAATAGAAATCAGGGTGCAGATATAAAAGAATTATGAAATCATAGTCAAAAATATTTTAGGTTGGATTTCCCCTACCTTAGAAAATCCACCTCTTTCTAAGAAAATCTAAAGCTTTTCAGAGCGTCAAGGTCTGATCCTAGATTATAAATATAGTACACTAGGTGTCAGGGATGTCAGAACATTAATTATCGCGGTGTTTAGTAACACTTAACTTACAAAACCAAAACATGTAAAAAACAAGGTGATTGATCGATCAACAACCTTGATTGATTGATCAATCCACCTCATTGATCAATCAATCATCTCATTGATCAATTAACCCTTCACAAAACTCATAGGTGACAAAGGTTAATTGATCGATCAACAGCCTTGATTGATCGATCAATCCATCTCATTGATCGATCAATCCATCTCATTGATCGATCAATAGCCTATTATTCCTCACATTTGGAAAATTGATCGATCACCAGTTTAGTTGATCGATCAATCCGTCTCATTGAACGATCACCATCCTAAATTTTTAAATTTCTCTCTTCCTGTTCTCACACTAACTTTATATAGATTGATCGATCAATTCCCTTATTAATCGATTAATCTTTGCCATTGATCGATCAATGCCCTTATTGATCGATCAATCTTTGCCATTGATCGATCACTCTTTCTGTGATTGATCAACCCTCAGAGATTTATGATATGTAAACATGCATGTTAAAATAGAATTCAGGGTGCAGATATGAAAGAATCATGAAATCATAGTAAAAATATTTTAGGTTGAATTTCCCCTACCTTAGATTAGACCTCTTTCTAAGCAAATCTAAAGCTTTTCAGAGCGTCAAGGTCTGATCTTAGACCATAAATATAGTACACTAGGTGTCAGGGATGCCAGAACATTAATTATCGCGGTGTTCAGTAGCACTTAACTTACAAAACCAAAACATGTCAAAAACAGGGGTGATTGATCGATCAACAGCCTTGATTGATCGATCAATCCACCTCATTGATCGATCAATCATCTCATTGATCGATCAACCCTTCACAAAACTCACATGTGACAAAGGTTAATTGATCGATCAACAGCCTTGGTTGATCGATCAATCCATCTCATTGATCGATCAATAGCCTCTTATTCTTTACATTTGACAGAGGGAAATTGATCGATCACCAGCTTAGTTGATCGATCAATCCGTCTCATTGATCGATCAATGACCTCATTGATTGATCACCAGCCTAAATTTTTAAATTTCTCTCTTCCTGTTCTCACACTAACTTTATATAGATTGATCGATCAATGTACTTATTGATCGATCAATCTTTGCCATTGATCGATCAATGCCCTTATTGATTGATCAATCTTTTCCATTGATCGATCATTCTTTCTGTGATTGATCAACCCTCAGAATTGATCGATCAATTAGCAAATTGATCGATCAATGCCTTCGGGCATTGAACTTTCAGAAAAATGCCCCTACTATTCCCACGTAACGCTTATGCCAATTGATCGATCAATGCCTCTCATTGATCAATCAATCCGTGATCGATCAATCCAGTATTGATCGATCAATAATGACAATTCTCTGTCATTAATGGCGGTCACCCCTTTAACCCATTTAAACCCCTTTATCATTAATGGTTTCTAACAACCATTAACACACACCTATACACATACACATGAGGCTTTAACTTCACTCTTCTCAAGTGTAAAAGCTCACCTCTATTTGGGCCCTTTCAGGGTCTCGGCAAACGCAATCTGAAGAGGTTTTCGGATCTAAAATCTCAGCTTCATCGCCAACGCAACCCAGAATAGCAGGTTCTTGGCTTTGTCTCTACACACATCGCTAACTCACGCCCTAGTAAGACACTCAACTAAACGACGTCGATTCTACGCTCTCAAATCGAGCAATCTCTAACCTAGATCTCTCAATACGTGGTTCTTCGAAGAATCAACTAAACCATCATCTCCTAGCTTAGGGTTTATCAGATACAGAAACAAGAAGAAGGAGGAGGTGGAAGATGAACATCCCAGATCCCCTTCTTTTTCTTATAAGCTAATGACTTGAAATATCTCTGATATTTCAGTCTCCTCTAAATTTAAACTTCAGTGTGGAGCACGAACACGGTCGCTACGGCGTAACATGCTGCCTCGACATCTTCCTAGCCTCAGACTTACACACGAAGTCGTACATGACTTCATTTAACTATGGGATAATCTTATTTCTAATAATATTGATTATAAAATTTTAAATTTGTCTCAATTTCCGTGTTGAGCACGCATATCGAAGTTGTCAGGTTCATGTTCAGAATTTTAGGGTCGTTACAACTCCTCTAGTGGAAATCAGAGCAGATACTATCAGAAAAGGCAGATCGAGTCATCATATAAGGCTCTAAAAGAAAGGAAAGAGAAATAAACACTGCATATATAATATCAAAAGAATATATACATTCATAAAAAGGAACCAAGAAGAACCACTGGTGATGGACATCCATCACCCAAAACAATTGTTCCTAATAGTGGTTCCTACAAAATGTAAATGAATACAAGTAAAATATCTGTAGTAAATAATACAGAAGGTCACCACCAGGTGCACAAATAATCCAAAATACAATACAGGACCCAAGACAAAACTAATACCTAAGTTGTTAATAGAACTTGTCAGCAGGGGTGTCAGTATCCTCCTCCTCTGCCTTAGCCTCCGGCTGGTAGTCAGGGTCGCTCTCAGTGCTGGGAGCCCTAGCCTCAGAACCTATCATATAGAAATAGGGTGAGCTAACCATCTAAGCTCAATAGAAGAAATTCAGTTAAATTTGCATCTAAAATGTAAAAAACATGATTTGCAGACTATACCTCAGAATAGATGATCAAGAACAGAGAATGCAGACAGAAAAAATCAGATGGCAGATGCTAAATTTTAAAGAATAAAATAGATGCAGAGTGTCAAACATCAGATAGAAGTTTTAGAGCTTTTAGATGCTATGCATACAGTATTTAGTGACTTAAATAATATACTTAAGTAACTCCCGCGAATATAGCACGTGGTACCAAGATGTGTGCCGATGGGTAACCACGACCATCGTTGTTCAATGAACAATTTCGAGTGTTTATATCAAGCCTCTACTAAGGAGAGCAACTTGTGCCATTTAAATCAGATACACAAATATCCCGCCGTGTCGGTCGTGGGTATCTTGCCACGTCAGGGGGATTCATCACGTGAACTTTAAATCAATACACATAAAGACCTCAGGATCAGATAGCAGAATTAGATGACAGAAACAGATGACAGAATCAGATAACAGGACTTTTATCATATGCAAGGCATGCTTTTAAAAGACAAAAATTAGATATAGATACTCAGAAAATATGCAGTCCAAATTAGATACAAGTTAAATTTCTCCTACCTCAGATCAAACCTTTCTAAGTAAATCTAAAACTTTTTAAAGCATCACGGTCTCATCCTAAACCATAAACATAGTATACAAAGTGTCAGAGATGTTTGGACATCAACTGGTACAATGTCCAGTAGTGTTTTCCCCATAAAACCAAAACAACAGAAATAGGGTAATTGATTGATCAATCTCCTTGTTTGATTGATCAGATTCACATCTGATCGATCAATTCATCATTTGATCGATCGGATGCCTCATTTTTAAACAGATAGATCGGAGATCATCTGATCGATCAATCTTCATTTGATCGATTAGATTCTCAAGTTGATCGATAAATTTCCATTATTGATCGATCAAAACCAACCTTTTTTCCTCCTCAGAATGGAGGAAACTTTGATCGATCACTCCCATAATTGATCGATCGAATCCCTAGTTTGATCGATCATATTTCCAAAGTCAGAATTTCAGAAAAATAGGCCTCCTGTTTCATAGTCTATTTATAAAATTTGATCGATCAAATCCCTTATTTGATCGATTAATCTTACCGTTCAATCGATCAATTCTCAATTGATTGATCAGTTCACACTTGATCGATCATTTCATTTTCTGATCGATTAGTGCCAAACTCGATTGATCAAAACACTAATTTGATCGATTGAGCATATCGGGTCTGAACTTCTCAGAAACATTACCCTTTTATTTCCAAAAACATATCGATCGATCAAAACTCCAATTTGATTGATCGGACTACAGACTATCGATCAATTACTTGAATTGATCGATCGGGCAAGAAAGTAACTGTCATTAATGGGGTTTGTTGATTCTAAACCCATTTCAATCATGATTCATTTATGATCTTCACGAATCAATCGTACCCACATAAATGCATATTTATGATATCAAGGACCCTATAAAAGCGTAGTAAATCACCTATCAAGGAATGGATGTGTGTTGACGTGGGCTTCAGATCCAAATCGAAGAGCTTTCCGCTTCGAGTTCTCCGATCAACCAGAGGTTTATCAGTATGTCAACACACAGGTGTGTTTCGCTCTCTCGAACAGATTGACGTACACATATCCATTCCTTCACGCTTTAAATCAAAGGATCCTAATCTAAGGCTTCTCACACATAGGTTTCACAGGGGCTTTCTAGCATTTAGCTTGCAAGAAAAAAAAAAGAGAAGGAAGAGAGATATGTCTTCTCTAACCTTCCTTCCCTTATAAGCTACTAATTGAAATATCCAAGATATTTCCATTTCTTAAACATTCACTCCGATGTTGAGCGCACACACCACCCTCAGGCATATCATATTCTACCAAAGGTACAATCAGATCTCAGATTAGTGTCATACGTGACCTCTCACTTCACACGCTCATGGATTATTAATCTTTACATTAATATTTCTAATTTCAAAAATTTAAATTTGTCTCAATTTCTGTGCCAGACACGAATACCAAAGCAGTTAGAAGGTTTCGAGAATTTAGGGTCATTACATTCTCCCCCCCTTAGGAATTTTTGTCCTAAAAAATGTTAGGGAGTTGCAGACAGGTTTATGGTATATCCTGATCCTAACGCTCAGAACAAAGCAGAAATAAACAGTCCTAACCTGTACGAGTGAGTCACGTGCTTGGAAGAACACTCCACGGTGACTCAAACAATGACACACAGAACACACACAGTATCCAATCAGATAACAGACAGGGACAGAGTACAGGGTAGATGTAATAGATACTAGATGTATAGAAAATAGAGCATGCAGAGCAGATAGTAAACAGAACAGGTACAAACAGGCAAAACAGAATCATGCAGGAAAATAGTCGTGCATACAGAGCAGAAATTTTATATAGAAAATAGAGTTTTGTTATATACACTGATAATTATAAAATAACATAAAAGGTATAGTGATTACCTGTCGGTGGAGCTGATGATGAAGCTGGCTCCGTAGGGACATCTGGTCGGCTCGGTCTGGATGGCTCGGTGCAATAGTCGTGCGGGTCCACAACAGGCAGGTGGGCATGTGCTAGCATCGGGGTAGAGGTGGTAGTATATGAGTGCTACATCAGTAGTGTGAGCATCTCCTCGTGATAATCCAAGCGCCAATGCACCTGGCGATGGAACTCCTACATCTCATCCAGTCGCTCGTGCACCCTCTTGTTGCCCTCGATAAACTCCTTGAGCACCGCTTCAAGGTTAATGGTGGAAGGCGCGAGTCTGCGTGAAGTAGTGGCGCGGGTAGATCGGTGCGAAGGAGTAGGGCTGAGGTGGACGGTCAGGCTGTGCCTCCCCTGCGTCTGGAGCTCTCTCTGCCGCCTCTGCTCCCGCCTCAACTGGAGGAACCTCCTCCTCATCGGATAACCTCTTGACCAAAAGGTTATAACTCTTGGTCTAGTCTTTGAGCAAAAAGACTTTAATATTTTTGTTTCTGCTTAGCTCGCTAGGAGCCATGCTATACGCTTCACGCGCAGAGTTATACTGCTCCACCATGCGTGTGATTAGGCGTGCATAGGGCATCTCCACCTTCGGCTTCGCCTTCCTCGTCATCCGATTAAAGGCATCAAGCATGCCGTCAATGATGACATCGGCGGCGACATAAAACTAACGATTTTCAAAGGCAGAAAATAGAAATTGCTGTACGATGCCCGTACGCTCTAACCGATGTAAAAAGGGATAAATGGCGCACTTGACTGATTGATTGATTGGCCCTCTTGATTGATTGGCCCGATCCATGTAGTCCATGTGTCATCTTAGCGATGACATCCTCAAAAGAGACGTCCTTGATGTAGGGCGCCGCCAAACCGCACGTCTCCACGTACCCGAATGGGCATTGCATAGCGGCGGAGACGTGGAATTGGTTGAATCTATATTCCAACCAATCAATCGTGGTAACCATTTGATGACGGCTACCTCCCCATCGAAGGTGTTGGTAGAATAGACGTACTATCCTAGGGCAATAGTAGTCACAAAATGGTTTGAGCATGGGTTTAAGCCCTAGTTTACCGATATACTCGATCGCCCATGTCATTTTGGAATGATTGTCGAATAGAGTCGAGTTGAACTCGTATTTGGGCAAAAAGCTTATGGTATTCCACTCCTCCTTCGAAAGTTCTCGCTCGATGAGTGGCGGTTGGGAAGGTTGAATTGGTGACATAGGTGGCTGTGGTGGTGCCACGGGTGGTACAATGGGTTGTACAGTTGGTTCTACGTGCGGGGTGGGTACAAGAACCCGCAACGTAGGAACCTTGCGCGAAGCGTTCTTTGTGTGAGGTCCCATAGTTTATAAATACCCAAAATACACAAAAACCCAAAAAGAATGGAAAGTTTTAGGGTTTACCGTGTTGGGGATTTGAAAAGTGACCTAAAGAAACGAATACGCGCAGCTGGCCGGAAGTAGCCGGAAATCACCTTTGAACGCAAGGGGAGAAAAGCACTCTCACTCAATAGTCCTCTTTCGATCATTCAAATGGCATATTTTAAAACCTAGGCGCCACTTAAGTCGATAAATTCGATCGATCAATGCTCAATTGATCGATCGGTGTTTGAAAATGAAAAAGCCCTAACTCGACAGATTGATCGATCAATCCTCTAAGTTGATCGATCGAATTCCAAAATTGATCAATCAATTCGTCCAATTGATCGATCAGATACGTATAAAAAAAGTAAAATCCACTTGATCGATGAATCCTTAAATTGATCGATCAGATTAATAGTCGATCGATCAAATATCTAATTTGATCGATCGGATTGGTCAAAATTGAAATTTCAAGATTGATCGATCAACTAGTCAGGTTGATCGATTGGATTCCAATTTGATCGATCAAATCATCACTTTGATCGATTGAATCTGACAGTAAAGCTATCCTCTAAAAATGCAAGTGTAAAAGACCTGAGAGTATTGCCATAACCTAACGGTGATACTATAAGGTTATACAAGTGCTTTAAACTATGCATACACATCTAACATATGCTCAAAAGATCTAACCAGGACACAGTACAAAATAAATAATTAAACTAAATATCATACGTACCTCGCATATCAGTTGAACAAATGAGGGTACTGCTTGCGAATTTCAGCTTTGCGCTCCCAGGTAGCCTCCACAGATGAATGATTTTGCCACTTTACTAGCACAAATGCGATCATCTTAGTCCGTAAGGCCTGCTCCTTCCGGTTCAGAATTTGTATAGGCTCCTCTATCAGGGTCAGATCCTCCTGAAGCTCAATCGGCTAAAAATCCAATACATAAGTCGGGTCTCTCACGTATTTTCGTAACATGGAAACATGGAAGACGTTATGCATAGTTGCCAATTGTGGTGGCAAAGAAATCCTATACACGACTTTATCAACCCGACCTTGTACTTTAAAAGGTTCAATATAACGTGGACTCAGCTTTCTATATTTTCCAAAATGCATCACGCCCTTAGTTGACAAGATTTTCACGAATACCTTGTCTCTTACTTGAAAACAAGTATTAATTTCATACAAATTGAACAAACAGGGAAACCTAAGGTTTTGAACGTAACTAAGTATACCTGAAACTCAACGTGCGTCCGATTAAGATCGACATAACTCTTTTGGTGACTTTGAGCAACCCGTAATCTCTCGCGGATCAACTGAACCATCTCAATTGTACTGTCCATGATATCATGTCCCAAAATAAGCCCATGAAAGTCCAACATACATGCACGCAACATATCCTCTATGATCTGATTCACTCTCTCAGTTTGCTTATTTGTCTGAGGATGAAAAGTTGAGGTGAATTCCAATTTAGACCCCATGCCTTCTTGAAATCGACGTTAGAATTACGACATATAAAGCGGATCTCTATCACACATAATATTGACTGGTATACTATGAAGCCAAACTATCTCTTTCATGTATAACTCTGCGAGCTTGTTGGATGTATACGTAGTCGTATAAGGTAAAAAATGTGCAGACTTAGTCAGTCTATCCATAATAACTCAGATGGCATTGTGTTTTCTTAATGTCTTCAGTAATCCCAATACAAAATTTATAGAAATGGCTTTCCATTTCCATTCAGGCACTGGTAATGGTTGTAATAACCCTACAGGATTTCGATGATCTACTTTCACTTGCTGGCAGACCAAACATCGAGACACGTATTCTATAACATCTTTCTTTAATCCTCTCCACCAGAAGCTTCACTTCAAATCTTAATACATCTTAGTACTCCCAGGATGTATAGCATATATTGACTTATGAGCTTCTTCTAAAATGGTGTCTTTAAGGTCCTTATTAATAGATATGCACATCTGATCTCGAAATAATAAAGTACCATCATCCTTGATAGAGAAATCCATTCTGATATCATTGATCATATCCTTTCTAATGGCCATAAGTTCATCATCAATCATCTGGAGCTTATGTATATTATCGAATAACGTGGGCCGTATCACAAGGGTATCCATCAGTGCTAGTGAACCTCTGACATCAAACTGTGTATCACATAAGGCTAGGTCCTCAAGTAGATGCCACCTTTGTATTTTAGTGATAAGATGTGACAACTGAATCAAAGATTTTCTGCTTAAAGCATCCGCCACAACATTGGCCTTCGCAGGGTGATACTGGATGGAACAATTGTAATCCTTCGAGAACTCCATCCATCTGCATTGTCGCATGTTCAAGTCCTTCTGGGTGAAAAGATACTTGAGACTTTTATGGTCGGTAAAAATATCAAATGTTTCACCGTACAAGTAATGCCACCAGATCTTCAAACCAAAAATGATAGCTGCTAACTCAAGATCATGTGTGGGATAGTTCTTCACGTGGTCTTTGAGTTGTCTAGAACTGTATGCAATAACTTTCTTGTTTTGATTGAGTACACAACCCAAACCATTGTAAGATGCATCGTTATAAACTGCAAAACCTCCTCTACCAGAAGATATAGCTAACACTGGTGTTGTAGTTAATCGCGTCTTGAGTTCTTGAAAACTTTCTTCACATTGCTCAGCCCAATCAAACTTAGCATTCTTCTTCGTGAGCTGAGTAAGCGGACTTGAAAGTTTAGAGAAACCTTCTACAAATCGTCTATAGTATCCCGCCAAGCCAAGAAAACTATGGACTTCAGTTACTATCCTCGATTGCTCCTAATTTACTATAGATTCAATCTTAGTTGGATTAACTGTTATACCCTTCTCAGAGACAATATGACCTAAGAAACTGACTTGGTCAAGCCAAAACTTACATTTACTGAGCTTTGCATATAGTTTATGATCTCTGAGAGTTTGTAGAGCTACATATAGATGTCGTTCATGCTCCTCTTTCATTCTTGAATAGATGAGAATGTTATCTACAAAAATGACCACTGATTTATCCAAGTGTGGTTTAAACACTCGGTTCATTAAATCCATAAAAGACATCTGTGCGCTCGTCAACCCAAATGGTATAACTAAAAATTCATGGTGCCCATATCTGGTTCTGAACGCCGTCTTCTGAATATCCTCTGGTTTGACTCTTAGCTGATGATAACCCGATCGTAAGTCAATCTTGGAAAAGAACCTCGCTCCTTGTAACTGATCAAAGAGATCATCTATTCTTGGAAGCGAATAACGATTCTTAATCGTCAACTTGTTCAATTATCGGTAATCAATGCAGAGTCGCATCGAATCATCTTTCTTCCTGACAAATAGTACTGGTGCTCCCCAAGGAGACACACTAGGTCGAATAAATCCCTTATCAAGTAATTCTTACAGTTGCTCCTTCAACTCTTTCGACTCTGCAGGAGCCATATGATATGGAGCTTTAGATAATGGCTCAGTACCCGAAACTAAATTAATAGCAAATTCAATCTCCTGAGCTAGTGGTAGTCCCGATAAATCCTCCGAAAACACATCAAGGTACTCTCAAGCAACATGAATGTCATAAATAACATTCTTCTCTTCCCGTTGCTCTTGCAGAAAATCCATATAGCCACTACACCCATTCTTTATCATCTTCTTAGCTTGAATAGCTGATACAAAGGGTGCTACTTTGGATTTCACTCCGAAAAATTTAAATGACTTCCTCTTTGGAGGAGAGAAGACTATGATTTTCCATAGGCAATCTAAGCTAGCGTGGTAAGCGAATAGTCAGTCCATATCCAAGATCACATCAAAGCCTACCATATTCAACAATATCAGGTCCGCTCGAGTTTCCTCCTCTTCAATTCTAATAATCACTGACTTGTTCACTGTGTCTGTTCTCACTAAATTACCCGTAGGAATCGTTACTGTCAAAATAAAATCTAATGTCTCAGGCGTAATACCCATATATGCTAAGAACATCAGAGTAATAAAGGAATGCGTAGACCCAGGGTCAATAAGTACTCTTGCTTCAGTCTTACATATATCTTGCTCTTGACGCATAGGAAGAGTACCTTAGTTTATATATCAAATATACACGGTCAAGCATATAATCTAATATACAGTAGTCACTAATATTTCTATGTATTAAAATTTACTAACACATTCAATAATACGTGAAATCAATGACATAATTTAAATCTCAAAGCGTAACGATACCTTGAATGACATCATTCGATGTCAGAGCATCAATCACTGTGACGGCATATGCCTGACCTTGAACTGTCCGTTGCGATGACTTTTGAGTGGATGCCGATCCAGCTCTCTCTTTACTCTCTCTACTCTCCGTAGGATAATTTCTGACAATGTGACCCAGCTTGACACACCTAAAACAAGTTCCAGTATCTCTTCTACAGTTCTCTGTCTTGTGTGGCTTCCCACACTTTGCACATGACAGGACCGGAGTGAAAGATGAGACCCTAGAAGATCCCTGTGAAATGGAGCTCCGCTAGCTGAAGAACCAGAAGGTCTGAATGGTTTAGACGATACCGGTATGGATGGCCTCTGGTAAGAACTCGATCCTGAAGACACAACTGGTCGAGAGTGAGTAGGGTATCTAGAAGGTCTTGTTCTATTCAGGGTCCTGAGATTGTCCCTGAAATGACCTCTCCTTATTTTGCCTGTCTCTCCAAGCAAACTATATCTGGCTTTCTTCCTCAGATATGAGAGCCTTAGACATAACCGTCGCATATGTCTCTAACTCCCATAGGGCCACTTCTTTCTGTATGTTTGGCCTCAAGCCAAGCTGAAATTTCTAAGGTCGCATCGACTCGGTGGCCATGTGCTGCAGAGCAAACCTTGACAATCTATCAAACTCCGCACTATACTCACACACAGTCATAACTCCTTGCTTCAACCTGATAAACTTCACTTCCCATTGATGTCGCACTATCTTGGGAAAGTACTTCTCGTTGAAAGTCTCAATGAATTCAGCTCATGTCCAAGGGACATTGGGAAGCTCTTACTCACGGTGTCTTGATACTGATTTCCACCAAGGCCCCACTTCCCCATCTAGCTTGAAGGTTGCCCAGCGCACCTTCTCTACATCAGTGCATTGGAACACTTCAAAGACTTTTTCCATCACCTCGATCCATCCCTCGGCTTCAATCGGGTCTATCTAACCAGAGAAATTTGGAGGTCTCATCCTCCTAAACTCAGCGAAGCCCCCAAGTTGGTGAGGTGTTCTAGCTGCTTATTAATTCAAAGCAGCAGTCTGTTGAGCTACGTTGGCAGCCAAAGCTTCCAACACCTACTCTATTTTTCTATTACCACTTCTTCGTCCTCCTCTTGGTCCTACCGGAACCGCATTTTCACCCGATAGGAACTCTAATCCCCTGGATGTACCGATAACATCGGCAATCTCTCGTAAAGGAACCTCTCTCTATCCTTCTCTTCCTCCAGTACATCCACCTCTGAACCTTGGGCCCATAATACTGGTCTATCATTGTGAAAATAACAATATTGATTAGTACCTAGATTATAAAAATAATCCAACCTGAACTCGTGGTTCAACCTAAAGCCTATGCTCTGATACCAACTGCGACATCCCAGATTTCTGCACCCGAAAACCCATGCCATCAGGATCATACACTGGATGATTTTCGAAACATTCAAAGGGTGTCTACTTGTCTAGTGGGAATCATAGTAGACACTATCAGAAAAGGCAGATCGAGACATCATATAAGGCTCTAAAAGAAAGGAAAGAGAAATAAAAACTGCATATATAATATCAAAAGAATATATACATTCACAAAAAGGAACTAAGAAGAACCACTGATGATGGACATCTATTACCCAAAATAATGGTTCGTAATAGTGGTTCCTACAGAATGTATATGAATACAAGTAAAACATCTATAGTAAATAATATTGAAGGTGGCCACCAGGCGCACAGATAATCCAAAATACAATACATGACCCAAAATAAAACTAATACCCAAGCAGCTAATAGAACTCGTCAGCAGGAGTGTCAGTATCCTCCTCCTCTGTCTCAGCCTCCGGCACTAGCTGATAGTCAGGGTCGCTCTCAGTGCCGAGAGCCCTAGCCTTATTACCTATCATATAGAAACAGAGTGAGGTAACCATCTAAGCTCAATAGAAGAAATTAAGTTAAATTTGCATCTAAAATATAAAAAATATGATTTGCAGAACATAACTCAGAATAGATGATTAAGAACAGAGAATGCTGACAGAAATAATTAGATGGTAGATGCTAAATTTTAAAGAACAGAGCAGATGCAGAGTGTCAAACATCAGACAAAATTTTCAGAGCTTTCAGATGCTATACATACAGTATTTAGTGACTTAAATAATATACTTAAGTAACTCCCATGAATATAGCACGTGGTAGCCATATATGTGTCGATGAGTAACCCCGACCATCGTCGTTCAATAAATAATTTTGGGTGTTTGCATCAAGCCTCTACTAAGGAGAACAACTTGTGCCATTGGGTTTTCAAATCAGATACACGGATATCCCGCCGTGCTGGTCGTGGGTATCTTGCCACGTCAGGGGGTTCGTCACATGAACTTTAAATCAATACACATAAAGATCTTAGAATCAGATTACAGAATCAGATGACATAATCGGATAGCAGAATCAGATGGCAGAAATAGATGACATAATTAGATAACAAAATTTTTATCATATGCAAGGCATGCTTTTAAAAGATGGAAATCAGATACAAATACTCAGAAAACATGCAGTCCAAATTAGATACAAGTTAAGTTGAATTTTCCCTACCTCAGATCAGACCTTTTTAAGTAAATCCAAATCTTTTTAAAGCATCACGGTCTCATCCTAAACCATAAACATAGTATACTAAGTGTCAGAGATGCTAGGACATCAACTGGTACAATTTCCAGCAGTGTTTTCCCCATAAAACTAAAATAACAGAAACAGGGTAATTGATCAATCAATCTCCTTGTTTGAACGATCAGATTCACATCTGATCGATCAATTCATCATTTGATCGATTGGATGCCTTAATTTTAAACAGACAGATCGGAGAACATCTGATCGATCAATCTTCATTTGATAGATCAGATTCTCAAGTTGATCAATCAATTCCCATTATTGATCGATCAAAACCAACCTTTTTTCCTCCTTAGAACAGAGGAAACTTTGATCGATCAATCCCATAATTGATCAATCGAATCCCTAGTTTGATCGATCGGATTTCCAAAGTCAGAATTTCAGAAAAACAGGCCTCCTGTTCCATAGTCTATTTATAAAATTTGTTCGATCAAATCCCTTATTTAATTGATCAATCTTATCATTTGATCGATCAATTCTAAATTGATCGATCAGTTCACACTTGATCGGTCACTTCATTTTTTGATCGATCAGTATCAAATTCGACCGATCAAAACACTAATTTGATCGATTGAGCATATCGGGTCTGAACTTCTCAGAAATATTACCCTTCTGTTTCCAAAAATATATCAATCGATCAAAACTCAAATTTGATCGATTGGACTACAGACTGATCGATCAATTGCTTGAATTGTTCGATCGAACAAGAAAGTAACTGTCATGAATGGGGTTTGTTGATTCTAAACCCATTTCAATCATGATTCATTTATGATCTTTACGAATCAATCATACCCGCACAAATGCATATTTATGACATCAAGGACCCTATAAAAGCATAGTAAATCACCTCTTTGATGGCTGCTCCTTCGTTCATGGCATGTGCGATCCGACGTGGGCTTCAGATCCAAATCGGAGAGCTTTCCTCTTCGAGTTCTCCGATCAACCAGAGGTGTATCACTACGTCAACACAGGTGTGTTTCGCGCTCTCTAACAGATTGACGTATACACGTCCATTCCTTCACGCTTCAAATCAAAGGATCTGAATCTAAGGCTTCTCACACACAGGTTTCACAGGGGTTTTCTAGCATTTAGCTTGCAAGGAAAAAAAAAAGAGAAGGAAGAGAGATATGTATTCTCTAACCTTCCTTCTCTTATAAGCTACTAATGGAAATATCCAAGATATTTCCATTTCTTAAACATTCACTCCGGTGTTGAGTGCACACACCACCCTCAGGCGTATCATATTCTACCAAAGGTACAATCAAATCTCAGATTAGTGTCATACATGACCTCTCACTTCACACGCTCATGGATTATTAATCTTTATATTAATATTCTTATTTTCAAAATTTTAAATTTGTCTCGATTTCTGTGCCAGGCACGAATACAAACCAGTCAGAAGGTTTTGGGAATTTAGGGTCGTTACACTGGTGGTGATCCAATCTTAACTCCTCAAACTAGAGACATTCATGTCCTAAAATTAAGATGCAAAAAGCTTAAGTGGTTGTATTCAACTATCAAATCCTTTGAAGTATCAACATCTAGAAAGAGATCAGCAATAATAATGTTCTCCACTTAACAATTGGCCTTTCATACTCTAAATTGTGAAAGTCCAACTATGAACCCATGTATTTTTATTAATTAATCGTATTTTTCTTGTGAATAAAATTTAGAGGGAGAGACATGCACTACTCTTCTGGTAAAATATAGAAAGTTATGAGACTACCTACATTTATTTGACAGTCTTTTAATGCTAAAACCTCCCAGATAGAGGTGAATACAAAAACTTTCCTAAATTTAAACCTCCAAATAGGAATACAAAATGTTTCCTAAATTTACATTCAATAAATATCCTAAAATACTCTATAACTCTATTCACTTAAATTTTTCCTAAACTATTTCTAAGGAGTTTCCTAAAATATTTCAAACTTTCCTAAAAGATAAAATATTTCTTTATTATCCTCTTGCGATCCCGTGGTCATTTGAATACAAAACATGCGAATGATTATATTTGAAGTTAACTCGTCCTCTCTAATTGTATGATTGATGGATACAAAAGCGTTCATCATGCTGTTGGTGGTTACCACCTGTCCATGAAGTCTATCATTGTTGCATTCATCTTGGAGTTTGTCAAAGTTGCTCATAAGATAAGAACCTTCATGGTCTCTTCTAGGAGCATGCAGAGTTATGAGTTATGCAGTAGGAATAAACCTCTCATAGGAGATATTTAATTTCTATTATTTTGAAATTACAGTTGTCAAAATATAATTTTTCCTATTTCGATATGACTGTCAATAAATAAAGTATTATTTGACAACTATCAATTATCATATTACGTACTTAATTCAATCATTTTAAGATTAGTGATTACAATATTCTAGGCGTTAAGGTAGATCCTTTGCATAATTGTTAGTATTTATTGATCCCTATTAAGAAAAATACTTGCTTGGTGCGATGGTAAAAGGCTTGGGCTGTCAAGTGTGAAATCGCGAGTTTAAGTTTGGAGAGCAACCATTTTATACATAAAAAGCTAGAGGTTTGGTTTGTATCCTGTCCACTCCTCCCAACACTTCCATATCTGGGGCTACTATTGTGTAATGGGCATTTCTAATAACCAAATAATATCCATGTTTTGTTTGTAAAAAACTGATATGTTTGATCCTCATATTTTATCTTTATTATATATATATATATACATATATATTTATTTATAAATATTTTTTATTGTAAAAATAAAAATTATCTGGCAAAACAACATTATGCATTACTAATTAGGACCTTATAAATTAACTTCATCTCATTTATATAGTGAATTAACAATTGCAACACACAGTAAGCGAGGTTTTCTAAGAATTAAAAAATAGAAAAGTATAAAAGATTTGGGAGCGTCACACTTCCACCAACTAAGCGCTTTCTAATTGGAAAGATTCATTGCATCCCCCAAAACTAACTCATAAATTTATTAGGAAACAAGCTAGAACTATCTAGCACTACGTCAAAACAAAGAAAAAATAATAACACTTGTTTAAGAAAAGTGACTGCTGAAAGCAGTTTAAACATAACAACAGTCTAAAGCAGTTGTTTTAAAGGGGCAAAATAGAGATTTTTACGAGCTAGAAATACAGCCTCTTGTGCTTTACATACCATTTCATTCGTTCAACACGACTCGCTCGAAATCCTAGTGTGATCGCCTCTCGCGGTTCCCCCTCATGACATCTGTGATTATCTCTCGTCATTCCCCAATTCCAATAACCAAACGCTAACCTCTTCTCGCAGATCCCCCCTTGCGACATTTGTGATCACCTCTCACCATACCCCTATCGCCGTTCCCCAATTTCAGTCACCAAATCCTAACCTCTTATCGCTGTTCCCCCTCCCACATATGTGATCGCCTCTCATCGTTCCCCAATTACAATCACCAAACCCTAACCTCTTCGATTTGAATTCGACCTCAAAATCTCCACCGTTCGTATATATTCAAAATTTCAATCGAAATTTGTAGAGGCGAGGATTTGTGGACTTTGGGAAGCGATTGTTCAAACATATTTTGAGCATCTTAGCTCAGCTCAGATTAGGGTTTTCTGTTGATTTCACTTCATCTTAGCTCTGATTTCATCATCTTTTGATCATCTACAACATATTTAGTAATGTTCTCTTTATCTCTTATATTTGATTATTATCTCTTATATTCAGATCATACTTTTTTTTTCAATTCCTTTCCTAAAGATAAACCCCAGTTCCTGTTCGATGAAATTACTATATGAACATCAGGGCAGATGTTATGTACACTCACTGGACACTCTAAGAAGGTATTGTTCCTTCATTTGATTGTGGAGCTATGGAAGCTGATGCTTTGACCGTTGATCACCTTGCCTCCTTGGAAAAGGTAGGGGCTCTACATTAAAATTAGAGAAGAACATACTATTTTTTTATTTTATTTTATCTTCTCATTGGTAGTAGGTTGGCTTACAAGTGATACACACATAAAAAATCAGTCTATCCTCAAATTTTACCTTTACTTGTAGAGGAACCACATGAATTGTTCTATGATGCTTGCTACTGTTTAAATCAAGTCCTTTATTGTGAAGTAATTTTGTAACTACTTTGTTTCCTTTTATTGCTTATTAAATTTTCTATTTTTGGTAATGTAGTATTCCCAGATAGCTGTTGAGTGACAGCCCAAATTTCGGTACCCCGAAACCCGTGCCATCAGCACGACCCTCCAGGCCATGCCCCATAAGCCTGCACGGAATATTGCTATACCCAAGCAACAGTAAAGTAAAATAATTACAAGAGAACTAGTATTGAACAAATTCTCCAGTTCTATAATGTAAGTCAGAAAGCATAACCCAAAAGATGGTTCCGATCTCATGCCACTGCATGAGCAAGAGAACCCACTCGAACCATCAGTGACGACACAACAGTCACCCTAGATGGTTCATCAAAAGAATATCTCGTTATATATATTAGATTTTCTCAAAATAAGGTTGGACATACCAAGCCGTAGAGTATCTCGCATAAAACACTATCAAAGTACCCAGGGGTCAATCCTCAGGAGGGATCTCTGACTCCTCCCTTCGGATCAACGTCCCCCGAAGCAGTAGTAGCAGCAAGCACCGAACCTGCAACGTATAGTCTAAAGGGTGAACTATATCATAACTCAATAGGGAAACAACAGAGTGGACATATAGAGATATCTTACTCACATATATTCCATGACATTAGAAGCATGATTTATCAATGAAAATAGCTGAAAAATAGTTTAAGTTACTGAAAACATGAACTGAATGCATCTGTTACTCTACATGTGTTTACTTATTTTCAACTTGTTCATAAAAGACAAAGATTGGCCTTAATTTCCATACATCCCTAGGATGTAACCAGTTCATATGCATCACTTAGATGCCCTTTTTAACATTCACCCCCCCTTGGGATGTCCCATGCTCATAGCATAAACTTCTTTCCTTATTTAGTGTTCACCCACACACACTCATAGCATAAACTTTCATATATTCAATTACTTTTCAAGAAAAACATGCATCTCTATGCTCTCAACACATAACTTATTCATTTCCACATCACTACATACATACTATCGTAATTACAGTACATGTTCAATATATTCCCTACTTCACGCGTTTGAATTCTTAAGCGTCAAGGTCCATTGTGGCTTCCCATGCTCATACTCAAGCATTCAACCTAAATTACATCTTAACACATGTAAAGCATCAAGAACGATGCGTAAAAGAAACTGTCAAAATCGATTAATTGATCCCCATATCGATTAATCAAAATTTTCAAAATCGATTAATCGATCCCAAATCGATTAATCAAAATTCCAAAATCGATTAATCAATCCACAAATCGATTAATCGGTTTTCCCAGACTTCTCTTTTTCTAGCCACTGGGAGTGCACAGACGATTAATCGAAATCCAAATATCGATTGATCGAATTAATTTTGATCAATAGGTTTCGGGCATCAGTGCTCATATCTACTTTCAGGTCAAAATCGATTGATCGATTTTCAAAATTGATTAATCGATTTTGACAGGAACTCAGCCCTTTTCGGGCATTTCTTCCAACCTTCTCCTTCAATTTTCCTTTCTTTTCTACATCTTTAATTTATCATTTACTCACCAAAATAATGGACAACAACATACACATCACAATTTAAAGAAATCTCACCTTAAATCAATCTCATGAT
The DNA here is from genome assembly GCA_021018995.1 of Chloranthus sessilifolius. NCBI lineage: Eukaryota > Viridiplantae > Streptophyta > Magnoliopsida > Chloranthales > Chloranthaceae > Chloranthus > Chloranthus sessilifolius. The sequence continues at coordinate 26,752,820 of CM037595.1, forward strand.
TGATTCCATAGCTTGGTTCAAGGGCTAGGGTTCTTAGCTCCGACTCCAACAAGTTCACCCACGCGTTATCATCGTAATTAATGGTTCACGTGCTCCTTAAATTCGCAATCCTCTAGAATTTACTCCTCCCTTTCTCTCTAAACCCTCTCTCTCTTCATAAATCTCTACACACCAACCAAACTAAAGAGAAATAACTTCTCTTAAGTTATTCAAGCTTTTAATCCAATTTATGCTTTGGTGTAAAGCGGATACACCCATGACAGGTGTATATGATCTCGTAATAAGATCTAACACTACGCACACATGCACATTCACATAAAACCTACTTTAATTATAGTCATTAAGTTGACTTTATCATGGTTCAACCTATGACTAGTCAGGCATGCATCCCGAGGACACTGTTCAAGGCCCAGATTTTAGGGATGTTACATTCTCCCCACCTTGGGAATTTTCGTCCTTGAAAATGTACCCAAGGGCCTTCCATGACAGAAAGCCCTTGGGTATATTAAAACATGACAATGTATACACACATTGAAACATGACAATGTATACCACGTCATTAGCACACATCCTGCATACAACTTAACTACATTTGCATATACGATCAGTGAATAGAATAGCAGAAAAGTTAGGATTAAAATTGCATCACTCAATAGAAACAATGGCAACCATGTCATATTATTCTATACATCGGTTACAGGCACCCAAAAATAATTACAACCCAAAATAAATGACATCCATGCCACATAGTTCAGTACATAAATTTTCAAATAGGTACAACTCAAAAATATAATCACAAGTAAAAAAGAAATGCCAAAAGCTAGCAGTCACACAGTCCCGTCCCCGGGCTGATCCTCCTCATCATGCTCGCGTGTACCAGAACCCGATGCATCAGGATCCCATGCCCGTGCCGCCGCTATGGGCTGATGGTAGTCGCTGGGATACATGAACTGCATGGTCTGATGGAGCAGCGCCTCATAAAAATTCAGTCGATGGTCTATCCTGGTGTTGCTCTTTTCCATCTGTCTATAGTGCTCTAGCATCTGGCAGTTGTTCTTAGCCATGAGGGCAAGAACATCATCAATAGTGCTCGATACAGGGGCTTGAGATGTCCGTCTCCTGTGAGACCGTATAGGAGCACTAGGAGTGAACTGCATAGGAGTAGAAGGTGCAAGACTGGGTCAGAGGTCGCCCCCACCGCGCTAATCTGTGGGGTGGTTGGTCCTGCTGTGGTGGGGCATCATCAGCATGGGCAGGTGCTGGTTCCTCTAGTGATAGAGCCTTCTTCAAAAGCTTATAGCTTCGGCTCCACGAAGCGATAGAATAGTGTTTTACATGATTGGTGGCCCTCGGCTCGGTGGGAGAAATCACGTACTCTGCGGTGGCAAAGTAGCACTCTAGCATGCTGGAAATGAGCTGACCATAAGGCATCCTCTCCTTGGGTCTCAAGGGTCCCTTCATCATCTTTCCTTTAATATAAATCATGCCCTTAATCACTAATTTGGTAGCGTCGAACCAATGGCCGCGGTATGCCGCATACAATGCCTGTTGGACCAACTCCACTCTCTCTATGTCATGGTGCATGGGATAAAGGTTGCATTTTATAATCGAGTCAAGCATTCACAAATGAAGGGGTAAGTCAACCCTCCATATGGACTTCCCAGATCCTTTGTTTCCCCTGGTCATCTTGGTTCTTATTTCCTCAAAATTTACGGGTTGTGGGAAAGGGGGTAAAAGATTGGTCTTGAGTACATATGCTAGAAAATACTCTAAAGATTCATGAATGTGGCATAGGGTAAAAAGGTAGTTACGACCATCGATCTCGATCGTAACGATGTCAGTCACTCGACCCGCTTTTAGGTTTTGGTAAAATAACCTAACGAGCCTAGGGTAGTAATAACCATGCAATGGTTTCAAAATATTACCGAGGCCCGCATCAATGAGGTATTTCTGGCCCATTTGGTTTCGCCCTCAAACTTGGGATCCACAAATAGAGCCTTGTCAATAATGTATTCATTTTCGAAATCCTTCGCGGCCCACCACTCATTAGGTTGGGGTAAATGGCCGAGCTGAGGTGGTGGCGGTGACGATTCGCATGATGACGCATCCGTCGAATTGGATGATGATGATGATGATGATGAAGGTGAAGGTGGTGGTGGCGCGGCATTCTTACGCCGTACCAGTAACTTGGAAGTCGCTTGCTTCGAAGTTAGCCTAGTTTTAGGCGGAATTCTAGGTTTAAAAATGAAAAATATTCGAAGCCTAGGGCTGTAGATTAGGCAAAAAGAAATGAAAGCGAAAGATTTAGGGTTTACTGTTCGCGTTCAATCCGAATGGTTAGGGTTTTGATTCGCACTCGATCCCCAAGCCTTCAAACCTTTGCAGTTTTGCTAGCCAAAGGAAGAAGAAAAAGGGCGCTAAAAAGAGAATATTTTGTTTGAAATTTTGAAATGGGAAAAATTTCGCAAAACTGATACTTATAGGAAAAAATCGATTAATCGATTTTAAAATTGATGAATCGGTTTTCATCACTTAAACTCAGCTGCTCGAAATTGATCAGTCGGTTTCAGAAATTGATTGATCAATTTTCAAAATCGATTAATCGAATTTGACTGACATTATATTTCCAGGCTTTTCAGCTCACTGGTGTGAGCCAGTCATTCAATCGAACGATTTCGATTAATCGAAATCCAAAATCGGTTAATCAATTTGCAAATTGATTAATAGGTTTTGACAGAATTTCAAATTTTTTTACTTCTTATGTGTCTTCACTTTGTTTTATCTTTTTGTCAGTTTTTCTATGGCTTTTAGGAGAATCACTTACTGACTTTGCTTTTGCTTCTCAATACGTATGGTCCATTCACTTCATGATGTAATTATCATCATGCTTAACATTTTTGATTTCGCAAAAGGTCCATTTACAAGCCATATTCGTTCTTTTCATTTCCTGAATAAGTGGAGATAAATATGCAAACTTTCACTTACATAGACGTGTCAAATTTATAACAAAATATATGCAATAATACAATCACTCTCTCAGCTCTTCGCAAACAAGCCCGGGTATTGTTCTCTCACATCCGCCTCGCGTTCCCAAGTAGCTTCTTCGGCCGGATGATTCTTCCATCTGACAAGCACTAAAGGAATCACCTTCGTGCATAAAACTTATTCTTTTCTATCTAAGATCTGAGCCACTTCCTCTATCATAGTCATAACCTCATGCATTTCAAGCGGCTGACCTCCCAAGATATGGGCAAGGTCATTCACATACTTCCGGAGTATGGATACATGAAACACATTATGTACCCAATCAAACAATGGTGGTAATCCAATGAGATATGCAACCTCTCCTACTCGACTCAAAACCTCAAAGGGTCCAAGATATCGGAGACTCAGCTTTCCCCTCTTCCCAAATCTCATGACGCCTTTCATGGGTGATACTTTCACAAACACATGCTCGCCAATGGTATAGTCCACGCTCGTTCTTTTGGTATCGGCATAACTCTTCTGTCTGCTCTGAGCCGATCTAAGTCTCTCTCTGATCATATGAACGATAATGGCGTTATCTTGAAGCAACTCTGACCCCAAAACAAACTTTTCCCTGATTTCTTCCTAATTGATAGGCGATCTACATCACCTTCCATAGAGAGCTTCATAGGGTGCCATCCCAATGCTCGCCTGAAAGCTATTGTTGTATGTAAATCCGATCAATGGTAGGTGTTGATCCCATGATTCTTGTAATTCAAGCATACACGCTCTGAGCATGTCTTCTATCACCTGATTCACCCGCTTTGTTTGCCCATCGGTCTGTGGATGGAATGCTGAATTAAAGTCCAATCGCATACCCATGCCTTCTTGAAACTTCTTCCAAAACTTTAAAGTATATAATAGGTCACGATCAGAGACAATGCTACTAGGAATCCCGTGCAAATGTACAATCTCCTTCATATACAACTCCGCGAGTCTTCCTATTGTGTACATCATGTTGCAAGGCAAGAAGTATGCTTACTTGGTTAATCGATCCACGACTACCTAAATGGCATTGTATCTCTTTGCTGTACGCGGTAATCTTACAATGAAAACCATGGAGATTGATTTCCACTTCCACTTCGGGATAGGTAGAGGTTGCAATAATCCAACAGGATGTCTGTGGTCCACTTTCACCTGCTGACATATCAAACACCTTGACACGTACTTGGCTATATCTTGCTTCAAACCTCTCCACCAGTAGCTATTTCTCATGTCCTTATACATTTTAGTGCTACTGGGGTGGATTGCATATTTCGATTTGTGAGCTTCATCGAGAATAGTTTGTCGCAGATCGGCATCACTTGAAATACAAAGATGTCCCTTAAATAGTAAGGAACCATCTTCTTTCACTGAGAACTCTGGTTTGGTGCCCTCAATCACATCTTGTCAAATTTTAGTTTACTCCGGGTCTTTCATCTGTACCTCGTGAATATGCTCAAAGATCATCGATCTCACTGTTATGTTGGCCAAGAAAGCTCTCGTAGCTCGCACCTCAATGTTTGTATCATACAACGAAAGATCTTCAGACAACTTCCATCTGTGCATTCCCATGATCAGATTAGCTAACTGAGCTGAACCCTTACGACTTAACGCATCGGTTACGACATTAGCCTTGCTTGAGTGATATTGTATGAAGCAATAATAATTATTGAGAAACTCTATCCATCTGCGCTGCCTCATATTTAATTCTTTCTGTGTAAACAGGTACTTGAGGCTCTTATGGTCGGTGAAGATCTCAAAGGTCTCACCATACAAGTAATGTCTCTAAATTTTCAACGCAAATATGACCGCTGCTAGTTCCAAGTCGTGTGTCAGGTAGTTCTTCTCGTGATCTTTCAGCTGCCTCGACCAGTAAGTAATCACTTTCTTGTGTTGGTTGAGCACGCAACCCAAACCATTATGTGAAGCACCACTATATACCGCAAACCCTCCACTGCCTGAAAGAATTGCTAGCACTGGAGCTGAAGTGAGTCTCTTCTTGAGTTCTTGAAAACTCTTTTTGCATACTTCACTCCACTCAAATCTCGCATCCTTCCTTGTGAGTCTCGCAAGTGGTCTTAATATTTTGAAAAATCTCTCTACAAAACGTCGATTATAGCCAACTAGACCAAGGAAACTATGGATGTCTGTTACCGTCTTTGATTGTTCCCATTTCACCACTGCTTCGATCTTAGTCGGATCAATTGTGATACCATCCTTTGAGACAACATGTCCCAAAAAGCTAACTTTTTCCAACCAAAACTCGCACTTATTGAGTTTGGCGTATAGTTGGTGTTCACGTAGAGTTTGCAGAGCAACTCTCAAATGTTCTTCATGTTCCTTCTTCGACTTGGAATATATCAGTATGTCATCGAAAAATACTACGACACAAGTGTCTAGGTGTGATTTAAACACCCGGTTCATCAAGTCCATAAACAATGTCGATGCATTCGTCAAGCCAAACGACATCACTAAGAACTCATAGTGTCTGTACCGTGTCCTAAATGCTATTTTCTGAATGTCCTCTGCCTTGACTCTCAGCTGATGGTATCCAGATCTCAGATCAATCTTAGAAAAATACGTCGCTCCTTACAGCTGATCAAATAAATCGTCAATCCTAGGCAACTAATATCAATTCTTGATGGCTAGTTTGTTTAACTGGCGTTAGTCAATGCACAGTCGCATTGACCCATCATTCTTCTTTACAAACAAGACCAGTGCTCCCCAAGGAGACACGCTAGGTCTTATCAATGAGCTCTTGCAATTGCTCTTTCAACTCCTTCAACTCAGTAGGAGCCATTCTATATCATGCTTTGAAAACATGCTCCGTTCCAGGCGTTAAATCGATAGCGAATTTCACCTCTCTATCAGGAGGTAATCCTGGTAATTCCTCCGAAAATATATCCTCAAATTCACGCGCAACTGCAATCTCTAAAATAATGTTCTTCCCTTCCTTATTTTCTTTCAAAAATGCCAAATAATCATTGCACCCCTTTCTGATTAAGCGCTCGGTCCTAACTGCAAAGATAAGTGGCATACATGTCGATCTCATTCCCCAAAATCGGAACGATCTCCTCGTATTAGGTCTAAAGATGACGACTTTGTTCTTACAATCGACCGTTGCACCATGTTATGACAACCAGTTCACGCCAAGGATCACGTCGAATCCTTGCATATCCAACAATACTAAGTTCGTTGCCAGTTCATAGACGTCCCCATCTCTGATGGTTACTATCACCGATTTACAAACCATCTCCGTATCGACTGATTTCCCAGTCGGAATAGATACCGCTAAGACAAAATCCAATGTCTCTGGGTTGACCTTCATTTTCTTCGCAAATCGAGGAGTAGTAAATGAGTGGGTAGACCCCGGGTCTATCAACACTCTAGCTTCATAAGCTACGTCACTTCCCTTTCCATACAATTGTAAGGTACCTATATCATACATATTTACATATACATAACATACTTGTATACATCAAAATTTAATTCGCAAGGATAAGTCGACACTACCTCCTACATAGATGCATTTTTTTTTTCTATCTAAAACTTTAAGAAATTAAAATTCTTAAATTTTAAAAGAAATTCTCACCTTGGATAACATCGTTGGTATTCTGTGCTTCTTGGGCAGTAACAACATAGGCCCTTCCTTGTACGACCGACTTCCTTGTTTGTATAGGTCTTGGCATGAAAGCAGAAGCCGTTCTCTCTTTACTCATCTCAGGACAATCTTGAATAATGTGGCCCATCTTTCCACACTTGTAGCAACCCCGAGTACCCCTTCTACAATCCGCTGTTTTATGAGACTTGCCACACTTGGCACAAGTCTCAACCGTAGTAGGTGCTGCTCGCGAGAAACCCTGGGTAACTGATACTCCAGTGGTGGTAGCAGGGTTCTCATATCTGATTGTCCTCCCAGACATAAGCACATGTAACCTTTGATAATTTTTCTACTGTGCCGGTCTGATATAACCAGTTTGGAATGGTTGCTTCTGAATGGGTGCTACGAATCGCGACTTTTTGTTCACCGGCTCGTAGTTTCCCACCTTACTTTGATCCGTTCTTCCTCTCCCTTGTTGATCTCTCCTTCGATACCAATCTTCATTGTCTTCTTCTATCACCAAGGCCTTACTCATGACCGCTCTATAGGTCTTTAATTCAAAGGCTGCTACCTTTCCCCTGATGTTCGACCTCAAGCCGCATTGTAGTCTCTTGACTTTCATCAAGTCCGTAACTACGAAATCAGGAGCAAAACGAGTAAGTCTCATGAACTCTACTCCATAATCCCTCACTGACATCTTTCCCTGCTTGAGCTGAAGAAATTTAACTTCCACTTGATTGCGTACTACTTCAGGGAAGTACCGTTTGTTAAATTCGTCCACAAATTCCTCCCATGTCTATGGTAATCCTGGGGTTTTCTGAGCTCTAGTCCGACACCCAGACTTCCACCATGGGCCTGCCTCCCCATCTAGCATATGCGCTGCCCAACGGACACTTTCATCCTCAGTGCATGTAAGCACACATAACACTTTCTCCATCTCACTCAGCCCATTTTCTACATCTATTGGCTCCGCTTGCCCTGAAAAACTCGAAGGACACATCCTCCTAAACTCTGTGAATGCAGAGGGCAATGCCTGTGTAGTACCTACTAGAGGTGTAGGTGGTTCATGCTGGTCATTGGCATTATGAGCTGCCAAGGACGCTGCTTGCTGAGCCATGGTGGTTGCCATGGTTTCCATAGTATACATCATCCTCTGACGGTCTTTTCTCTCTTCGTTTCTTTCTCTTACCCTCTCCTGTTCTCGTTGATCCCTATCCTGACGGTCTCTATTTTGATTCTCTGCTTAGTCTCGATTCTCTTGACAACTACTTCAAAGGGTCCCTCTATTCCCTAACGGCTCTCTATTTGAAGCCGAGACAAAACCGTCTTTGCTTTGCAAGTTTCTTTCATGGTCTCCCCTGGGTCGACTTCTTCCTCTAGAAGACATCACGCTCTGCACATGAAACCACAGTTTCATTAGCAGAAGGTCCTATACTCTGACAAAATCAATACGTATCAGAAAATTTAAAAGAAACTACTTTGATATCAACTGTGATAGCCCAGATTTTAGCACCCCGAAATCAATGCCATCAGCACGACCCTCAAGGCCGTGCCCCATAAGCCTGCACAGAACATTGGTATACCCAAGCAACAGTAAAGTAAAACAATTACAAGAGAACTAGTACTAAACAAATTCTCTAGTTCTATAATATAAGTTAGAAAGCATAACCCAAAAGATGGTTCTGATCTCATGCCACTGCATGAGCAAGAGAACCCACCCGAACCATCAGTGACGACACAACAGTCACCCTGGATGGTTCATCAAAAGAATATCTCGTTATATATATATATATTACATTTTCTCAAAATAGGGCTGGACATACCAAGCCGTACAGTATCTCTCATAAAACACTATCAAAGTACCCAGGGGTCCTCTAGAAGAAATCCTCAGGAGGGGGCTCTAACTCCTCCCTATGCATGTAATCCGAATCCTCCGGATCAACGTCTCTCGAAGCAGTAGCAGCAGCAAGCATCGGACCTACGACATATAGTCTAAAGGGTGAGCTACATCATAGCTCAATAGGAAAACAACAGAGTGAACATATAAATCTATCTTACTTACATATATTCTATGATATTTGAAGCATGATTTATCAATGAAAATAGCTAGAAAATAATTTAAGTTAATGAAAACATGAATTGAATGCATCAGTTACTCTACATGTGTTTACTTATTTTTAACTTATTCACAAAAGGCAAAGATCGGCCTCAAAAACTCAAATCAAATAACTTAAATAATCCTCGATGCATTATAGCCTCGAGCCCTGATGGAATACCTACCATTGTCATCTAATTAGACTATTTTTTATTCCTTTTTTATTCATGTAATACTTCCCAGGTCCCTTCCTCATAGGCGTCAGGGTACTAAGCTCACATACATCCCTGGGATATCATACTGGTGTACGGATTGGCCGTCGTACCGGTCACGAATATTCTGCCGAGTTAGTCACGGGTATACCGCCGCATCGGTGGGGTATTTCCAAACCTTAAATTAAATGTGCAATTACATATAATTATTCACTGTGTGATTATGCTAAACATAGAATTTTGGGCCCGATCAATTCTCATTTAATTAACTTCACATCACTCTGATGTTCACGAATTTCCATACATCCCTAGGATATAACCAGTTCATATGCATCACTTAGATGCCCTTTTTTAACATTCACACCTCCTTGGGATGTCACATACTCATAGCATAAACTTCTTTCCTTATTTAGTGTTCACCCACACACACACACACTTTACTTTCATATATTCAATTACTTTTCAAGAAAAACATGCATCTCTATGCTCTCAACGCATAGCTTATTCATTTCCACATCACTACATACATGCTATCATAATTAAAGTATATGTTCAATGTATTCCCTACTTCACGCGTTTGAATTCTCAAGCGTCAAGGTCTATTGTAGCTTCCCATGCTCGTACTCAAGCATTCAACCTAAATTACATCATAACACATGTAAAGCATCAAGAACGATGCGTAACAGAAGGTACAAGACACCCCCCCCCCCCAAACTTCAAAGTCCAAAACAAAAGTCAATAAGAAACTGTCAAAATCGATTAATCAATCCCTATATCGATTAATCGAAATTCCCAAAATCGATTAATCGATCCCAAATCGATTAATCGAAATTCCAAAATCGATTAATCGATCCACAAATTGATTAATCGGTTTTCCCAGACTCCTCTTTTTCCAGCCACTAGGAGCGCACAGACGATTAATTGATTAATCGAAATCCAAAAATTGATTGATCGAATTAATTTCAATCAATCGGTTTCGGGCATCAGTGCCCAGATCTACTTTCAATTTTCAAAATCGATTGATCGATTTTGACAAAAACTCAGCCATTTTCGGGCATTTCTTCCAACCTTCTTCTCCTTCAATTTTCCTTTCTTTTCTATATCTTTAATTTACCATTTACTCACTAAAACAATGGATAACAACATACACATCACAATTTAAAGAAATCTCACCTTAAATCAATCTCATGATTGATTCCATGGCTTGGGTCAAGGGTTAGGGTTCTTAGCTCTGACTCCAATGAGTTCACCCACGTGTTATCGTCGTAATTAATGGTTCATGTGCTCCTTAAATTCGCAATCCTCTAGCATTTACTCCTCCCTTTCTCTTTAAACCCTCTCTCTCTTCATAAATCTCGACACACCAATCAAACCAAAGTGAAATAACTTCTCTTAAGTTATTCAAGCTTTTAATCTAATTTATGCTTTGGTGTAAAACGCATACACCCATGACAGGTGTATATGATCTCGTAACAAGATCTAACACTACGCACACGTGCACATTCACATCAAACCTACTTTAACCATAGTCATCGAGTTGACTTTATCTTGGTCAAACCTATGACCAGTCGGGCACGCATCTCGAGGGCACTGTTCAAGGCCCAGATTTCAGGGATGTTACATGTTATTCCCTGGGATTCTATTTTAGCATTTGAAGTAGAGTGGCTGAACTCCATTAAGGCCGATTTAGTGGTACCTTTCATCTTCTCTTGTTCTTCATAATTGCATTCATTATTTATGGTGTTTCGTTGTCATTGGCAAATGCACTAGATTCATATCATCTTCGCCTTCTCCCATCTACTGAGGGCTTGAAATCATTATACAGATGCACTAGATGCTATATCAATATGTTCTCTCGATGCTGCTAATTTGTTATTGTAAAATGTTTGATTCATGAAATAAGTCAAATAACTATTATGTTAATTGTTACATAATCCGTACATCAAAATGCACTGAATTAAGAAATGGTAACAATCGAAGAACATATTATTCTATTTTATGTGTTAATGCCATTTTTTATTGATCAATAACGTTAAAAGTATTCCTGTTGTGTTAGCCACCTCTACCCATGCCTCATTAAGATGATTGTTACTTGGTAACAAAATGTAGTAAGATAAACTTTTTGTGAGGCAGGTTTCAGATGTAGTTCCTGTTGCATGCCGAGCAACAACAGATATGAACCATTCTTTGATAAACTTATATACCAATTATTGAAAATAAGAACAATAGCTAATATTCGATGGCACAGATTAGATTTTACACATTGCCTTTTCAATGTATTACTTATGAGTTTAATGGTAGGGATTACCCACTTCTTAAACGATCATTGGTGCAAGATCATTTAAACACCAAATTAGTGGTTAACTAACGAATCAGGAGAGTCAAGTCTTAAGTGAAATAGGTAAGTCTTATTTCTGTTATTTAAAGAAGTCTTCAAGTCTTCTTTTTTTTTGTTTTTGATGAAAGCAGTCTTCAAGTCTTAAAGTCACTAACAATGACTAATGGTTTAGGCAATATGCATCCATCCAACTATAGATCAAAATAACAATCATTCAAACAATAAATGAATAAAAAATCAGATAAAGATGAATTCTTCAGCTTCTTACGAAGGCTAGAAAAACCTTCGTTGTAGCAAGGAAATCTTCAGTCTTTCCACCTGTACAAGAGCCTATTATACTCTATCTATTTTCACATCTTTGCATTCTCTTGCTAAGGCACGATTATTAGGAGAGTGAGGCTGTAAGAAGTATGAAACCGATTAAGAAGTGAGTGGTCAAATTATGTCACAAAATGCACTGTTAAAGGTGTCAAATTGTTTTGGAGTGATGACACTTTAAGTGGAAGTATCGATTGTCCACCAGTGCAAGAGCCTATTTATCTCAGCAGAAGAAAGAGGAGAAGCCTAATTCAAGGCCCATATGCCACTTTCAAGTTGAGAATTTGTTTGGGTGCAGGATACACACATGCCGCTTTCTTCTTTTCGCTATTCTCTTTTTGCTTATTATAAGTATATCGTCAAAGTTCGGACACACTAAAGGCTGAAAAATCCTGAGGTCGAGTTTTACACTTTTGATCTCTCCTTTCCCTCTCTCCGTGTTATATTATTATTATGTATATTTCAGCTTGTAAGGTTAAACAATTCCTTTTACATTGGCTTATGTTGGCAATTATATGCAGATATTTATTCAAACTGGATACCCTCTTGATCTGCCTTTTGGAGAGTTACTGCATGTATGATCCTACATAAAACTCCCAATTCCTTTCAGTCTTGTAAATTTGTATATTTGTCCATTTACGTTTTTATCAATAAATAAATGAGTTTCTAAGGTCCTTCTCTCCACTATATTCCCAAAGAGAGAGAATTGAAAACCATATATATATATGTTGGAAAAATTGAATGTTGATCTGAAAAAATATAGGGAACCGGTCCGAGGCACGAGAAATATCGATGTCTTTAAAACAATATTTTCCCCCCACCACATTGATTAAGTAGTTACCAATAGGTTACCGACAAACTAGTTCTAGGATACAATGAACCAACTGTGTATTCTTGTGAAGGATTTGGCGAATCCGATCACGCTATCCGAACATCAAATATTGCAAGAACGTTATGATAAATACATAACAAGAGAGAAGAAAGAAGACTCTTTTATGTTGTATAAAATAATGACTTTAGATTCCTTAAATAGAAATCAAGTGGTGTGTTATTGCACCCTTTTCCAATGAAAATATGCCACATGCATCTCTTCGAAAAAGACGCACCACTTTGGAAAGACCCTTCATTTTGAAAAGACACACCACTTTAGACAGACCCTTCATTTTAAAAAGACACACCACTTTGAAAAGACACCTCAATTGAAAACACACACCTCTTGGGAAAAAATAAGTTTAATAAACTTTTAAATATCTAACAATATATATATATGTATATGTAAAGACCCGTATTGTAATATCCCAAAAAATTAAGCATTAAACTTTGACCTCGAGATCCGTGCCCGACTGGTCATGGGTTTGACCAAGTGATGGTCAAACAGTGGACTCATGAAGTTATGTACTAAGGTGAGATTAGTGTGACCTAAGTGTAGAGTATGGTGCTAAGTTACAGTCACATACACCTATCTCTGGTGTATGTGTTTAACACACAAGCGGGAGAGCAAATATAAGGGTTTAATAACCCTATTTTCCTTTTGTTTTGAGCAATTGAAGGGAGAGTTAAGAAGAGAGAGAGAAAAGTAAGGAGGAGTTATGAGAGCTAGAGGTTAATGCAAATCAAGAAGAGGATGGAGCATTGATTGAAGGATTCAACGCGTTAGGATCATTGAAACGAATAGCTGGAACCCTAGCCATTCCAACCTAGATCTTAATCAATTTGAGGATTGATTGAAGGTGAGTTTTAAATTAATGTAATGCATAGAGTGTGAATGATTAAATTCTGTCAAATATGCTTAGAAGGATAGAGTACAGGCATAGGAGAGAAAGGATAAAGATTTGGAAGAACAGCCCGAAAGGGGGCTGAATCTAGCAAAATCGATTAATCGAAATTGGAGTTCAATTAATCGATTTTGACCAAGAAGTTAAAAAGTCATGAAAGCCCAATTTTGATTAATCGAATTGTATTTCAATTAATTGATTTGGATTTTGATTAGTCGATTTAGAAATCGACTAATCGACTGGGTACCTCCAGTGGCTGGAGAAAAGAAACCTGGAGAAATCGACTAATCGAGTTTGGAAATCGATTAATCGATTTCAGAATTTCGACCACTCGATTTAAGAATCGACTGCTTTATGTTGGAGACTTCGATTAATCGATTTGGGATCGATTAATCAAATTTGAATCTCGATTAATCGATTTTGAGAATCGATTAATCGATTTGGGTTTCAATTAATCGATTTTGGGAATCGATTAATCGAATTGTATTTCGATTAATCAATTTTGGGAATCGATTAATCGACTTTGACAGTTTTGCTTAACTTTCTAAGTTTTCTTTGAGATTCATGGAGGGTCCAGGACCTTCTTTATTACATCTTTGATGATGTATTGCATGTATTGTGATGTACCATAGGTGGTACGTGTGATAGCGAGCACAAGAAGCCGCGTGGGACCTTGATGCTTGGACCATCAGAGAATTGAGGTAGGGAACACCTTGAACATGTACTTTAATTTTAAGAGCATATATATAGTGATATAATTATTAGATTTGAAGTTGTTTTAATTATGAAAAGCTTTGTGAAAATGGGTGCGTGTGTGACACCAAGAATGTGATAAAGGCATCTGTGTGATGCAAGTAATTAAGAACAAGTAATCTAATGAGATTGAGACATCCCCAGGGGATGAAAAAGTAATAAAGGCATCAGGTGTGATGCGGGTGTGTATACATCCCAGGGATGTATACATATGATTGAATAATTACTGTTGAGGCCTAACTGATATAAGATAGCACACTTACACGGTGAACAACTATATGTAAAGCACATGATATTTTTATTATTTGAGGTTTGATAGGATACCCCACCGACGTGGCGGGATACCCACGACTGACGCGGTAGGATATCCGTGACCGGTACAGCGGCCAATCCGTATATCAGTCCGGAGGTTTATCCATAACAGTAAGCATATCCCAGGGATGTTGAGATGAGTTTTAACCCCGCTTAGTGAGAAAGGGGCTTGGGTCGTATTCCCAGGGAATGCATTTTTTATAACTGTCTAATTAGATGACGATGAAGGGTATCTCATCGGGGCTCGATGCTATATTGCTCGGGGATTACTTAAGTTGAAGATTCAAGGAGGCTATGGAAGACCGGCGCAGCAGAGATTTCCATTGCTCGCGTCGGGGAGACCGATACGCTACGAGAGCCCTGTTATTACTACCGGCGCTACAGTCACACAGGGGGCTTCTCGAGCAGCTTCTTCCACACCTCGTGAAACTTGTGCCAAGTGTGGCAAGCCTCACAAGACAACGGACTGTAGGGTAGGCACTCGGGGTTGCTTTCGATGTGGCAAGGTGGGCCACTTGATCAGGGAGTGTCCTGAGATGAACAAAGGGAAGATGGCTTCAGCACCTATTCCATGACCTATACAGGCGAGGAAGCCGATCGTCCAAGGGAGAGCCTACGCAGTCACAGCTCAAGAGGCTCAGAATACAAACGATGTCATTCAAGGTGAGCTTCCTTTTAAATAAAAATTTTAATTCTTGAAATTTTAGATAGAGAAGGTGCATCTACATATAGAAAATATAAGAAAAACTTGCATATGATAGATTCTGGTATGATAGTAAATGATATATATGAATATGTATGATTAGGTACGCTACAAATTTATAAGAAGGGGAGCGACGTAACATACGAAGCTCTAGTGTTGATAGACCTAGGGCCTACTCACTCATTTGTTACACCTCACTTCACCAAGAGGATGAAAGTCGACCCAGAGGAGCTAGACTTCGTTTTAATCGTGACTGTTCCTACTGGGAAAGCGATTGATACCGAGAAGGGTTGCAACTCCGTGATCGTGAGGGTTATGGATGGAGATGTCTTTGAGCTACCGGCGAACCTAATTCTATTAGACATGCAAGGATTTGACGTGATCCTTGGCATGGATTGGTTATCAACTCATTGTGCGACGGTAGATTGTAAGAACAAGGTCATCATCGTCAAACCCAACACGAGGAGATCGTTTAGATTCTGAGGAGAGAGGTCGACACACCTACCACTTATCTCGGCAGTCAGGGTCGAGCGATTGATCAGAAAAGGGTGTAGTGGATACTTGGCATTTTTGAAGGAATATAAAGAGGAGAAGAATGTTATATCTGAGATAGCAGTTGTGCGAGACTTCACCGATGTATTTCTGGAGGAGTTACCTGGACTACCTCCAGAGAGAGAAGTAGAATTCGCCATCGACTTAACACCAGGAACGGAGTTTGTTTCTAAAGCACCATACAGAATGGCTCCTGCTGAGTTGAAGGAGTTGAAAGAGCAGTTACAAGAGCTAATGGACAAGGGGTTTGTTAGACCGAGCATGTCTCCATGGGGAGCACCGGTCTTGTTTGTAAAGAAGAAAGATGGGTCAATGCGTCTGTGCATTGACTATCGACAATTGAATAAACTTACCATCAAGAACCGATACCCTTTGCCTAGGATAGATGACTTGTTTGATCAACTGCAAGGAGCGAGGTATTTCTCAAAGATCGATCTGAGATCGGGATACCATCAGTTGAGAGTCAAGGCAGAGGATATTTAGAAGACTGCATTTAGGACTTGATACGGACACTATGAGTTCTTAGTGATGCCGTTTGGGTTGACAAATGCCCCGACGTCATTCATGGATTTGATGAATAGAGTGTTTAAACCACACCTAGACTCTTGTGTCATAGTGTTTATTGACGACATCCTGATTGATTCAAAATCAGAAGAAGAGCATGAGAAACACTTAAAAATAGCCCTACAGACTCTACGTGAACACCAGTTGTATGCCAAGCTCAGCAAATGTGAGTTTTGGTTAGAAGTTAACTTTTTGGGACATGTCGTCTCAAAGCTTAGTGTCACTGTAGATCCAGCAAAGATCGAAGCAGTAGTGAATTGGGAGCAACCAAAGATAGTGACCGACATCCGCAGTTTCCTTGGATTGGCGGGTTACTACTGACGTTTCGTTGAGGGTTTTTCAAAGATATCAGGACCACTCACGAGACTTACACGGAAAGATGCAAGGTTTGAATGGAGTGAGGCATGCGAGAAGAGTTTTTAAGAACTTAAGAAGAGACTCATTTCAGCTCCAGTGTTAGCTATACCTTCAGGCAGTGGAGGGTTTGCAGTGTATAGCGATGCTTCGTATACTGGTTTGAGCTGTGTGCTTAATCAACACAAAAAGGTGATAGCGTATGGGTCTAGACAGTTGAAAGAGCATGAGAAGAATTATCCGACACATGACCTGGAATTAGCAGCGGTCATTTTTGCACTCAAGATTTGGAGACATTATTTGTACAGTGAGACTTTTGAGATTTTCACCGATCACAAGAGCCTCAGATATCTGTTTACACAGAAGAAACTAAATATGAGGCAACGCAGATGGATGGAGTTTCTCAAGGACTATGACTGCTCCATATAGTACCACCCAGGCAAGGCTAATGTGGTGGCCGACGCCTTGAGTCGGAAGAGTTCAGCTCAATTGGCTATTTTAATTTTGGGTATGCACAGATGGAAACTGTTTGAAGATCTAGCACTATATGATGCAAACATTGAGTCACAAGCTACAGGAGCCTTCTTGGCTAATATATCAGTGAGACCGATAATATTTGAGCACATCCATGAACTACAGATGAAAGACTGAAGGCATTACATCTGAGTTTTCAATCAAGGAGGATGGTTCCTTATTGTTCAAGGGCCGTCTCTGTATTCCGGACAATGCCAATTTACGACGAACAATTCTGGATGAATCACATAGGTCAAGCTATGCTATCCACTCGAGAAGCACAAAGATGTATCGAGATTTGAAAAAGAACTACTGGTGGAGAGGCTTGAAACAAGATGTGGCAGAGTACGTGTTGCAGTGTTTGACGTGCCAACAAGTGAAGATCGATCATAGACATCCCGTAGGCTTATTGCAGCCTCTACCTATACCAGAATGGAAGTGGGAAGCAATCTCTATGAACTTCATCGTTGGACTACCGCGTACTGCAAAGAAGTACAATGCCATTTGGGTAGCGGTCGATCGATTGACCAAGTCAGCGCACTTCTTGCCTTGCAACACGATATACACGACCGGAAAATTGGCAGAGCTTTATATGAAAGAGATTGTCCATTTGCATGGGATTTTGAGTAGCATTGCTTCAGACCGTGACCCATTGTATACATCAAAGTTTTGGAAGAAATTTCAAGAAGGAATGAGAACGCGACTAAATTTTAGTACGACATTCCATCCGCAAACTGACGAACAGACTGAGAGGGTTAATCAGATCATTGAGGACATGCTTAAGGCATGTATGTTAGAGTTACAAGGATCATGGGATCAGCACCTACCCTTGATCGAGTTCGCAAATAACAACAGTTTTCAGACGAGCATTGGGATGGCACCATATGAAGCACTTTACGGACGGCGACGTAGATCGCCCATAAATTGGGAAGAAACGGGTGAGAAATTCGTTTTGGGACCCGAAATACTTGAAGATAATGCCACCTATGTTCGGATGATAAGGGTAAAACTCAAAGCAGCTCAGAGCAGACAGAAAAGCTACGCTGATATCAAGCAGACGAGTGTAGACTTCAAAGTGGGTGAACACGTGTTTGTAAAAGTGTCACCTATGAAGGGGGTGATGAGGTTTGGAAAGAGAGGAAGCTAAGTCCCCGCTGCCTAGGACCTTTTGAAGTTTTGGGTCGAGTAGGGGAAGTTGCTTACCGCATTGAATTGCCACCGTTATTCGATTCAGTACACAATGTCTTCCATGTGTCTATGCTCAGGAAGTACCTTAATGACCCTGATCACGTGTTGAGCGATCAATCATTTGAGATGCATGAGGACATGACGATGATCGAAGAGCCGGTGGAGATTTTGGATCGAAAGGAACAAGTGTTGCGAACGAAAGTGATTCCATTAGTACTTGTTCGATGGAAGCATCATCCGGCCGAGGAAGCTACATGGGAATGAGAGGCCGACGTGAAAGAACAGTATCCGGACTTGTTTGGGACAACTTGAGAGTCAAAATTGTATCACCACAAGCATGTTTATGGATGTAAACTATGTGTTGTAATTCAATGTTGATGTTATGATCAATTTATTTAAGAGAACAATTTTATCCACATAGAGTCTCAAATGCTGTGTTAAATGCCAAATTGGAATTCATCGTAGTCACGACATGGCCGTAATGATGTATTTGGTAGAACCAATGACCAGTTGGTATCATAGTTTACCAAGAGAAATCAAAGAGACATGAAAATTTTGAAATTTTGAAGAATCTGATCAAAACCGATTAATCGATTAATCAATTTGGGAATTCGATTAATCGATTTTGGTCGATTAGTTGATTGGCATGCACCAGTGAGTGGAAACTTGAAAAGGATTCAGAAAAATGATAAGTGAAATTTCGATTAATCGATTTAGCAAATCGATTAATCGATTAATCGAATTGGGGATTTGATTAATCGAATAACTTGAAAATTTTAGAGAACTTGAAGGATTTTTATATGATTTCGATTAATCGAGGAAGAATTCGATTAATCGATTTGGAAATTTGATTAATCGAACTGGAAGTTCGACTAATCGAGTAACTTAAGGATTTTTTGAAAATTTTGGAAGGACTGCACGATTTCAATTAATCAAAGTGAATTTTGATTAATCGATTTTGAAATTTCGATTAATCGAATTGAATTTCGATTAATCGACTGGCTCACACCAGTGAGCTCTAAAACTTAATTTTTAACGGATACGATTTTGATTAATCGAAATTGTTTCGATTAATCGAAATTGTTTCGATTAATCGATTTTGAGTTTCGACTAATCGATTTTGGAAATCGATTAATCGATTTCGCGCGGCTGAACCTAATTTTAAAACTCGATTAATCGAATTTGAAATTTGATTAATTGAAGCGAGGCCTATATATATGAACCGAAGGGGATTTTTCCCCATTTGAAATCTTGGGGTTTTGTGTATTGCGCGCCTTTGCTTCTTCTTCTTCCTTCAACCATTCGAGCACCTAGGGTTGGCGATTTTGGATCGATTTCAGATCGAAATCGCATAGCATTGGATCGAAAACCTAAGGTAAACCCTAGTTTTGTTCAATTTGAGCTATTAAACCCTAGATTTGAGTTATTTTCATAAATTCAAGCATATAAACCCTAGTTGTTTAAATTTTCTCCAAGAATGCCGCCCAAAACCCGGTTGTCTTCAAAGAAGGCAACCTCTAAGCTTCCGGTCCGATGTAAGAACGTCGCACCGCCACCACCTACCCCATCACTGGTGAGGACTCCATCACCGTCGGCATCAGAGACCACCTCCGGCTCGACGAGCACGTCTTCGCGCGAGTCTTCACGCGAGTCTACCCCCATGCCGCCACCACCCACTAACGTACTTCAACCCAATGAGTGGTGGGAGGCTAAGATCTTTGAGATCGAGTACATTATCGATCCAACCCTATTCACCAACCCCGATGTTCCGGGCGAGACCCAATGGGCTCGTAATTACCTCCAAAATGCCGGTCTCGGCAACTTCTTGAGACCAATCCATGGGTCCTACTACCCTAGGTTGGTTCGACTATTCTACCAAGGGCTAACGGACGGCCCTACCGACGATATCATTTTGACCAAGAGAGAGGGTCGCGACTACACATTCACCCGTCGCCATGTCCATGAGGTACTTGAGTGTTACCTCGACTTTACACCTGAGACCACCCTCCTTCCATCCTTCGAGGCGGAGGTGAGATTTGAGGAGATCATGATCCACATGACCAATGGGAAAAAGGGGTTGGGATCCTCCATTAAGAGGGTCGACCTTCCCCATTATATGTGGATGCTTGATTCGATAATCAAGTGCAATCTCTACCCACTACGCCACGACACAGAGCGCGTGGAGAAAGTGCAACATGCACTCTATGCAGCCTTCTGTGGCCGTTGGTTTGACGCGACGATGCTCATCCTATAGGGGATGAGATACATCAAGGGCAAGTTGATGAAGGGCAACTTGAGGCCCAAGGAGAAGATGCCATATGCTCGGCTCATCTCGAGCATGTTGGAGTGTTACTCCAACACTCCCGAGTACGCAATATCGCCCTATGAGGAGCGGGCAACGGACCGAGTGAAGACGTTCTCAAAGTCTTCATGGAGCCGTAGCTATAATTTACTCTAACAGACCCTACCGGCTTCGGGTCTAGTTCCAGCAGCAGCAGTAGCACCACCACCACCCCCGCCACCACATCAGGAAGCACCCGTGGGTGGGGTACACCCGGTTGATCCACCAGTGGAGGGGGCACCCTCCCATACCACCGCTTCACCTATGCTGCCAGCGCAGTTCACGATAGCTACACCTACTTCTTCCTACAGTCGACGAGCGGCTCGCCAGGCACCGACTATCGAGGACGTGTTGGCCAGGATGGAGCCCAACAATGAACGGATGAACCGGCGGATGGACTTTCTGATGTACCACACTATGCGATACATCTATCCACTGGACTACCAGCAGCGCTTAGCCTAGGAGGAGGCATGGATAGCAGGTTGGACCGCATTCCATACGGGTTCGGTGTTCCATGCGAGCACATCTGCTGCCGACGCATCGGGCTCGGCACCACAGCAGCCGGAGTAGCCTATGTTGACGCCCCAGCCACCACCGGAGCCACCAGTTCAGTCAGAGTAGCCCGCCCTTACATCAGACTAGCCAGTCGCGTGAGGCTGAGACGAGGGTGTTTTTGTGTATGACAGATTTTGAGAGTTTTGATGTAATTAAAAAGATGTAAATAAACAAGTTATAAATTTTGTAAATTAATGAAATATAGATCCATTTTCTTCAGCATGTGATGTGTATGTCATTTTGTTGCTTGTACATTGTGAAATGTGTTCGTCATTATTGTGTGTGGGTACGCGACACCCCAGGGTGCGGGGTACCCAACCACGCACCTTTGGGTTATTTTCGAGGATGAAAATTTCCAAGGTGGGGAGAATGTAATATCCTGAAAAATTAATTGTTAAACTTTGACCTCGGGATTCGTGCCCGACTGGTCATAGGTTTGATCAAGTGATGGTCAAACAGTAGACTCATGAAGTTATGTACTAAGGTGAGATTAGTGTGACCTAAGTGTAGAGTATGATGCTAAGTTACAGTCACATAAACCTATCTCTGGTGTATGTGTTTAACACACAAGTGGGAGAGCAAATATAAGGGTTTAATAACCCTATTTTCCTTTTGTTTTGAGCAATTGAAGAGAGAGTTAAGAAGAGAGAGAAAAGTAAGGAGTTATGAGGGCTAGAGGATAATGCAAATCAAGAAGAGGATGGAGCATTGATTGAAGGATTCAACGTGTTAGGATCGTTGAAACGAAAAGCTAGAACCCTAGCCATTCCAACCTAGATCTTAATCAATTTGAGGATTGATTGAAGGTGAGTTTTAAATTAATGTAATGTATAGAGTGTGAATGATTAAATTCTGTCAAATATGCTTAGAAGGATAGATTAAAGGCATAGGAGAGAAAGGATAACGATTTGGAAGAACAGCTCGAAAGGGGGCTGAATCTGGCCAAATCGATTAATCAAAATTGGAGTTCGATTAATCGATTTTGGCCTAGAAGTTGAAAAGTCATGAAAGCCCGATTTCGATTAATCGAATTATATTTCGATTAATCGATTTGGATTTTGATTAGTCGATTTGGAAATCGACTAATCGACTGGGTACCTCCAGTGGCTGGAGAAAAAAGACCTGGAGAAATCGACTAATCGAGTTTGGAAATCGATTAATCGATTTTAGATTTCGATTAATCGATTTGAGATCGACTAATCGATTTCAGAATTTCGACCACTCGATTTAAGAATCGACTGCTTTATGTTGGAGACTTCGATTAATCGATTTGGGATCGATTAATCGAATTTGAATATCGATTAATCGATTTTGAGAATCGATTAATCGACTTTGACAGTTTTACTTAACTTTCTAAGTTTTCTTTGAGATTCATGGAGGGTCCAGGACCTTCTTCATTACATCTTTAATGATGTATTGCATGTATTGTGATGTACCATAGGTGGTACGTGTGAAAGCGAGCACAAGGAGCCGCGTGGGACCTTAATGCTTGGACCATCAGAGAATTGAGGTAGGGAACACCTTGAACATGTACTTTAATTTCAAGAGCATGTATGTAGTGATATAATTATTAGATTTGAAGTTGTTTTAATTATGAAAAGCTTTGTGAAAATGGGTGTGTGTGTGACACCAAGAATGTGATAAAGGCATCTGTGTGATGCAAGTAATTAAGAATAAGTAATTAATGAGATTGAGACATCCCCAGGGGATGAGAAAGTAATAAAGGCATTAGGTGTGATGTGGGTGTGTATACATCTCAGGAATGTATACATATGATTGAATAATTACTGTTGAGACGTAACTGATATAAGATAGCACACTTACACGGTGAATTACTATATGCCAAGCACATGATATTTTTATTATTTGAGGTTTGATAGGATACCCCACCGACGTGGCGGGATGACCCACGACTGACGTGGCAGGATATCCGTGACCGGTACGGTGGCCAATCCGTATACCAGTGCGGAGGTTTATCCGTAACAGTAAGCACATCCCAGGGATGTTGAGATGAGTTTTAATCTCGCCGCCTAGTGAGAAAGGGGCTTGGGTCGTATTCCCAAGGAATACATTTTTTACAACTGTCTAATTAGATGACGATGAAGGATATCTCATCGGGGCTCGATGCTATATTGCTTGGGGATTACTTAAGTTGAAGATTTAAGTTTTGCTTTAGGCCTGTTCAGTGTCATTCATGAAATTCAACAGTAAAGTAAGACATGCTAATTATCAGTAAACTTGAATGTAATTCATCAGCTTTTAAACTGTTTTCTAGCAAATGCATAGATACATCATGCTTAGAATATCATGGAATATATGTGAGTTTTAATTTATATGTTCATTGTGTTTGTTCCCTATTGAGCTAAGATGTAGCTCACCCCTTTAGACTATACGTCGCAGGTCCACTGATAGCAGCAGTTGAGGCTTCGGGAGATGTAGATTCGGGTGATTCGGATTACGTGCCTGGAGACGAGTTGGAGCCTCCACCCGAGGACTTCTTCTAGGAGACTCTGTTGTGTACTTTGATAGAGAGTCAGTTTTGAGAGCAGATTGTACGGCTTGGTATGTCAAGCCTTTATTTTGTCAAACAATATAATTAAATTAGATTATTCTTTTGGCGAACCATCTGGGGTGATCTGTTTATCACCGATGGTTCGAGTCGGTTCTCTGTTCATGCAGTGGCATGAAAGTAGAACTGTCTTTTGCATATGCCAGTTGGGCATATTAACTATTTCTTCTTTATGAAATTATTTGCTTTAATTTATTTAATTGTGCTTGTTATACCAATGTTCCGTGCATAGTTTAGGGGCACGGTCTGAGGATCGTGCTGATGGCACGGGTTTCGGGGTGGTAAAATCCGGGCTGTCACACATATTTTGAACCCAAGTTAGACTAACCCTGTGTGTGTATTCGGCTTAGTGACCGACGTCGCCATTTGTTTTGGATTATTATTTAGATGTGATTATGCGGACGGATTCTGATTTAGAGCACGTTTAGTCCCTCACGCGAAAATCGTGCACCGACCCCGTTGTGCCGCTCAAACACCGAACTTGAAATATTAAAATTAGAAGTTTAACACACTAAGGAGTGTGTGTGCTTAACACATGTGAGAAACCCATTATAAGAGAAGAAGTCCCTCCCGTTTTACACTAGGTTACGTTATTGCTTAAGAAAGAAAGAGACGAGAGCCCAATCGCCTGAAATCCTAGCTACATTTAGAGTCGTTTGATCGTCATGAAGCATTGCCATCGATCATCGTAAGGGATCCGTTCCCAAACCCTCATCTACAAAACCTTTTTTATTTGAGATCCATTAAACTTAGAACGAACTTGAATCAACATTGGGTTCATTTTTGACGTTTGGAAAAGGTTGAGATTATTGGGAACGAATAGGAGTCGTCCTTGTGAACTCGTGGGATCGATCGCGGCACGAATCATTGAAGAAATCCATTGGTTTCATTCTGAAACTCCGGTTGCGCGACTCATTTTTAAATCGGGAAATCCTTGGGAAAAGGTATGATTTTGATTAAGTTTATTGATTAAAATTATTGGATTAGATATAGGTTTTGCTTTTGGGATGTGTATGATTCGATTTGGGTGAAAATGAGGCGAAAGATCACAGTTTTACGTGAAATTCTGAAGCTGCGATCGCGCAGTTGCTGTAGCTCGTGCGCGAGGATTATCATCGTTCGCGAGAGGAATTGCTAGAGATTTGACTTTAGAAGTCGTATACTCGAAAAAGTTAATTATACTGTAGTGAGTTTAAGTTATCGAGCTCGCGCGCGCGAGGATTATCATCCCTCGCGCGAGTACAGAATATGATTTTATCTTTATTTTTGATCTCTTCATGAATTTTGTGATTATTATGCTACTAGACACGTAACATAAGGTCAGTTTGATTGCTAGGTTATAGTGTGGGTCTTGGCACCATCTGTTAAGCTTTGTTTGGACTCCAATTTTGTGTTAAACATCCCGAGATAGGAGAATCTCATCACTATCGTATTTTATTTTAATTCGCATGGATATTTTGAATTAGAATCTTTGAACTTGCATATGCCATGGAAATCACGTCTGTAAACTGAAAATCTGATATAAACTCTGAAATCTAAAATCTGAACTATGTATAAGAAACTTGCATTTGGACTATATTAGTATCTGCATCTGTTTTATGATTCACCTGAACGACCCCTCAAAATTCTTGAATAATTTCCTGGTGCAAGTTACCTAAGTGTAGGGGCTTGTTGTATCTTGAAAAAGGGTTCATGAACAAAGATGGTAGGTAGGGATTCCCATTGGCTATATTCCTGCTCTAGAGATATAGTTAACTCGGGAGGTATTTTAAGTTGATTAAGTCATGAATTACTAAGCTTTGCATATAGAAGTTAGAGACACTAAGACATTGAATATCTGCATATGCTTTGAATCTGTTTTCACGTATTTAGAACGTGATCTTACGTATGATTTTTTATATTTAAATTTAGTCTTTTACTGTATTATCTAGTTCTGACATATTATATTTCGAAATATATTTTAAAAATCATGTTGGTTAAAATACAATGCCGTTGATGATATTTTTCTTCTGAGCTTTGTTGGTTAGCTCACCCGACTATATGTCACAGGTCCAGGTACTGACGTGGTAGTTCAGGGTTGTGAGACTGATCCTGATTACATACCCGAGGTTCCTCCTGAGGAGTATTTTCCGGCTTAGGATCTAGTTTATTTATTTACTTTTGGTGAAAGTTTTAGACTTGGAGTTGTGGGTCCATTTTGTTGGATATTATGGCTTTATGCTTGACTTTTGTTTACGGTTATGAACCATGTTTCGGTGATGGTCGGCCATCATCGGTGGTTCTGCACTTTAATTGCTTCCATTTTTTTTTTCATAGCTTTGGTTATTTATTGCGCTTTATTCTGATATGTGCTCTGTTTGTCCAACTTATCGTTTAACCGATAGGTTGGCGAACCGGCCTTTCCTATACCTGAGGGATTAGAAAAGTCTGGTCGTTACAATATATATATATATATATATATTACATGATGATAGATTTTACACCCTCAAGTGGCTGATGATGGTTCTTTTCCAATTATAGTCTCGAACTAGTTAAAATTTTAAAATGCTTGCCAGGCATCCATTTTTGTTCTACTTAATCTGAAGTAATGCTAGAATATGATCATATCAAGCAGGAATTATAGATGTTCATCATCATCTTAGATTTTTCTTGACCTATTTAAGGCAAATTAGATAAGATAATTCATTATCTGGTGAAAGTTTCGCTTGAAGTTCTCTGTTGATGACTTGAAATGATTCTAAAAATTGTCTAGGGATCAAAAGGTCTGAATTAGTTAAAAGACCATGGAGCCTTCAATATAAGATTTCTTTATCACCACATTAGATGGCTTATGATCTCAAAATATTATGTTATATTATATCATAGCGCTTGACTGTAGTTGTTCTGTAAATTCTTAGTTGCATAATATACTGCTTTACCATTCATTTTTACATATGTGTTGATACATTTAGATTCATTTTACCTTGGCAGGTTTTAAAATTGAAGTTGCTATTACGTGAAAGATGCACAGATATTTACGAGCTCTAAATAGGTGAAAGATTAAATACATTGGGGCGATGAGAGGTATCTTAATTGTCTGAAACCTTGCAATTCTGGATAAGTTAGAGTTTGTGAAAGGTTAATTTTCAGTGTCCTAAATTTACCGCAAAATCAGCTGGCTTTCAGTGCATGTTGTTGATAACAAAAGTTAGGGAGGAATGACAATTTCACTGGTACATTGGAGAGGATTTCAATATAATTAAATTTGCACTTTAGAAGAGTGGGAGTAGTCGTGTAACACCCCTGAATTCCCGATCCCGATTCTCTAGGTGTTACGCGTGCTTGCTAACCGAAAGCAGCCTGCGCCTTATAACCTAGAAAAATCGATCACTAATTCGAATAGGGATTTAAATAATTGATGGTGTATCAAGGCACGCTAGAGACATTTGACATTATTGACCTTAGCACTGAGACGATTACTTTGACCAGTCTGATCTCACGCCGTTTACTCGGACAAATGTGGAATCATCGACCTGAAATTTTGACATCGATCTCCACATGTCCACATAAACATATTTGTGGGATCTTCAGGTGGACGTTTAAACTATTTTGGGCCTTTGGATGAAAGACCCATACATGTGCCCATTTAATTAGAGCCACCGAAGTTTTGGTTTTAAATATGATCACTGTATGTCAAACCGACCACCGTACCCATTGAAACCACTGATCTAACGGTGTTTAAAGGCCCACACACCAAGTGCTTGCAATTGCTTAAGTTTATAAGAGGGCAACTCTCCTCTTACTCCAAAATGAAAATCGCTTAGGGCCTATTTGGATAAAAACACGGGAAATGTGGGAAAGTAAAATAATATTCCTATTTTTTCTCATGGATACCTTAGTTGTAGGAAACCATGGTATTCCTTTGTTTCCCTTTGTTTTCTGTTGTTTGGATAACCACATTGCTAGCTGGGAAAACTCAGGATTAACCAAATCCTGTGCTTGGATACATATGCAGGAAATTATAGGAAAATAACATATCCTAACGAAAAAAATAGCTAAATGTCCAAAAAAATTATATATGTATTTAAATTTTTTTTTTCTCATTACATGTCTTAGTGAATTGCTTTAGTGGTAGACTTGGTGCTTTGTAAAGGTTAGGTTCTAGGTTCAAACCTTGTTATATATAATAAATTATATATATTTTTTTAATTAATTATACTAGAGCATATACACCATATATGTGAGTATATAGCTCTACAACATAGTAGAGCCCCTTATGAGAGAAATCTCTCAAAAAATAAGTCCGTGCAACACCTAAATAGATGGAGGGGAGCTTAAAAATAGGCCAAAGTTGTGGGATTTAGTTAAACAAAATCAAAGAAGAAATATTTGGTATGAAAACAAATACCATAAAAAAAATTGTTTCAAGATTTTTGATAATTTTTTGTGGTCAAGATAATTTTGGATAGATGAAAATCCACTAATATAAATTAGGACCCCTAAAGGTTAGTAACAAATTTTTGAAAAGTTTGGGTAGTCAATTGACCACCCAAATCATAACGTGGCTCTGCCTCTAATTTTTGGGGACGTGTGCCATATAGAATCAACATCAGGCCGCCTGATAGGGGCATCATGATCTTAAGATCTATCATGAGGAAGATTGAAAAAAAAAACAATCTCCATCATCTTATTTAAATCAGTCAATGGTTTTTGTTCATAAAAAAATTGTGTGGTATTATGAGCAGAGTCATATAGATGAGAAGTCCGAAAGTTCGGAAGATAGAAAACTGAGGGACCCCCTCGGCATTTCTTCTCGAATTTTGACAGAAAATGTGAAGACAATTTCCGACCCTTTGGATATCATCCAAACAACAGGAATCTTGGTAATTCATTTGTCGCATATGAGTTTTCCCTTATTTCCCCTTGTTTCCCTTGAAACCAAACAGGCCCTTAGCTTCAAACCACTTCAGCTTGGAGAAATCCCAAACCACCGAATGCGGGAGGAGAAAGAGCCGTGAGATCCCCACCATCCGAGCACATCAAGCTCTCCTCTTTGCATGTGCTCTTCCTTGTGAGATCACAACCCTTGACCTCCACCAAACTAAATTTCCTCTATTCACGAGAAACCCTTTCATCTCTCGGGTTGAATTGTGGAGAGTTTCAACTATCCAAAATAGCAAAATCTTGTGCAAATTGGAGCCCTGATCAAATTCTCCATCGCGTGTAGCCGATCATAGACGCTTTCGCGATCCAAGCGATAGATCGGAGCATCGAACTGTCGAGCGTGAAGCTACACACCAATTTCAGTTGAGATCGATTCCGATCAATTCGAACCCCGCATGCGAAGAATCAGTGGAGGTAAACATCTTAAACCCATCTCGTAAACCTAGATATTTCTACGATTAGGGTTTAGTTAGTCGATTCTAGGAATTTGTGCGATGAAACCCGAGGATCGGATGCATGCGAAGCATCGGTTGTCGATTTCCCCAATCCTCGATGTTTTGACCATCGCATGCGCGATCAAGTTAAGGAAATAGGTTAAGATTTAACTTTAAAACATAAATCTCGGTTAGATTAATGGTTTAGGATGAAGATAATACAAAAAAATTAGAGTTTTAAAAACCAGAAGGAAGGAAAAATGAATTCAGAATGTTTTCAGATATGAAACAGTCGCTACGGCGAGCTATTTTCTGAACACCTCGCCGCGCCGAGCTACAGTACCTCTCCTCGGCGAATTACTATTCACGGGCAGACACCAGTTTGGTATTTTGGTCATAACGTTTGACCCCGAGCTCTGATTGATGCAATTCGTGCGGCGTTGGAAAGAGGATGACGACCCCTATCACTTTCATGCATTAATAGTTTCATGAATCAAAAGTTTTAAAGGTCAAATTTGGGCGGGAAGTTGGGTCAAGTTCGTAGTTAACACGAATTTACCCGTTTCTGCCTCGGTGTTGAGAAGATACTTAAGTACGTCGAAGTCAGCAGTATTTAGAGTAAAAAAAACTTGCGTTAAATCGTGGGATTAGGTTAAGTTGTTAAGTTGGCATGAAGATTTGTCGTGAGAGTTAAAGATTAAAGGCTAGAAGAATGAAATAAATTTGGGCGAGTTCATTAGGCTCGCCATGGCGACCTTGAATCTCACCGCGGTGAGGAGAGTCATAAAGCGCTTGCCGCAGCGAGTGCTGCATGGTTTTGAGGGCCATTTTGGCGCTGGAAAATCTCACTGCGATGAGGCGATGTGTGCCATATGACTTCTGGGCACCTCGCTGAGGCGATCACTGTAGCTCGCCGCAGCGAGATACCCTGATGTGTGAACTTGGGTTTTAGCTTGGGTTTTTGTCTTTTTGAGCCAAGCGAGGCCACGAATAGCTGACACGTAGTTCGTGTATGACATGTGATCTAGGATAATAGTGGATGATCTTCAATGATGGATATGCTTCGATTCATGCATGTATATTAGCGTGATTTCGACTATGAGGTAGGGAAATTCAACACATAAGTTTGTCTTGATGCTGATTCATAGATTTGATTATGTTTTAAAATTGAATCTTACATAGCTTTGAAATCCTTGAAATTGTTGATTTATGCTTAGATGATTCGAACTTTCAGTTTAGCATATTATTTTGAAACATGCCTTGATTTGAATTCTGTGATTTGAATTCTGTATATGAAATGTGATTTTGACAATGAATTTTAGATTTGAAACCAGAAGTGAACCTTGTTTTTGAATTTGATTTCCAATAAGAATCCGAGAGTGTAAATCTGCATAATTTTTCAGAACATGACATTTGAACTTGGAGATCTAATTAAAACTCCGAAATTGAACTTGAAATCCGAAGCGTGTCCTGTATATATAATACCTCGAGCTTTGAACATGAATAGAAATCTGAACTATGAATAAGAATGTTGTGATAGCCCGAATTTTCGTGCTCGAAAATCCATGCCATCAGGATCATGCTCTGGATGATCCCCAAGACAAATCACAGAGTGTCTGCTCGTTTAGCGGAAATCAGAGCAGAAACTGTCCAGTAGTGGCAGATCGAGTCATCATATAAGGCTTTAAAAGAGAGAAGAATTTGATAATGCATATATATAAAAATAAAAGAAAATACATCCTCATAAAAGAAACCAAGAAGAACCACTGGTGATGGACATCCGTCACACAAAAATAATGATTCTAAATAGTGGTTCCTATAAGATGTACACAAAAGAAAATAAAGTATCTACAAAGTTTTAAGTACAAAATCGTGGCCACCAGAACCACTAATCCAAAACATATGCAGATCCCAAAATATCCAGTCTAATCAAATACCCTAGCTACGAGTGGTGCTCGTCAGCAGGGGTATTGGTATTCTCCTACTCAACCTCAACCTCCGGATTAGGCTGGTAATCAGGGTCGCTCTCAGTGCCGGGAGCTCTAGCCTCAGAACCTATTAATGTTATAGAAAACAGGGTGAGCTACATCTAAGCTTAGTAGAAGAATCACACTAAAATTATATTGGAAATGCAAGAGATGATTTGCAGGCAGTATCTCAAACAAATAATCAAATTAGAATATGCAGACAAGATAAATCAGATGACATGTACTGAGTTTTCAAAGAACAGAACAGATGCTATTAGTATATAATTTGTAACTTAAATCATGCATATTTCTAACTTAAGAAACTCCCGTGAATATATAGCACGTGGTAATCAGGTGTATGCCGATAGAAAATCTCAACCAATCGTCGTTCATGTGAACAATTTTAGGAATGCAACAATGCCTCATCTATGGAGTGTAATTATGCCGAGGGATTATGAAAGCAGATACACGATTGTGCCAGGGCACGGATATACCGCCGAGTCGGTAGGGATCATCTGGATTAAATACTTAAAATCACATACACACATATGACCTCAAGAATCAGATATCAGAAATCAGAAACAGGCTTCAAAACACAGAAATCAGAATGCAGGAATCAGAGATGACAGAGATTGATTGATATGCAAACATGCTTTTAAAACAAAAATCAGGATATAGATGTGAAGGAATCATGAAATCATATTCAGATATATTTTTAGGTTGGATTTCTCCTACCTTAACAGGTCTTTCTAAGCAAATCTAACGCCGTTCTAAAGCAATTCAAAAGTTCTTACCCACAACCTTCACTCTTAGTCTACATCACACATATGATGATATATTAAAAATTGATCCTAATTATTAATAATGTTAACGTCTTTAAGTGTTTTCTCAAAACCGAGGCGAAAATGGGTTATTTCGTGTTGACTCAAAACTTGACCCAACTTCCTAATTCATTTTGACCCTCAAAACATTTGATTAAAGATTTGGTTAATTTATAAAATAGTTAGATCTCATCGTACTCTTTCCAACGCATCAAGAATCGCATCAATCGGAGTTTGGGACAAAGAGTTATGGCTAAAATACTGAAGCTATATCGATACTTCAGTCAAAGCGTGCTAACTTCGAATTTGGCCAAACTTCTAGCTCAATTTTGATTATCAAAATAATTTACTCATCAGTTAGTTAATTCATAAAAGTTGTAGATTTAGTTGTCTTCTTTCCAATTCTGTAAAAATCGCATCAATCGAAGTTCGGAGTGCAAAGTTATGGCCAAAATACTAAAGCAGTGTCGACACAGTCAATTTGATCGATCAAACCATCATATTGATCGATCAATTCCACATTGATCGATCAATTTCACCCTTGATCAATCAACCATCACATTGATCGATCAATTTCACCCTTGATCTATCAACCATCACATTGATCGATCAATCTTCAAATTGATCGATCAATGTTGTCGGGAATGAACTTCCAGCAAATAAACTTTCTATTTTTATCATGGTATATACAATTTGATCGATCAATCTGGGTGATTGATCGATCAATACCAAATTTGATCGATCAACCACCTAATTTGATCGATCAATGCCAAATTTGATCGATCAATCACCTAATTTGATCGATCAAAACCTTCAGACATGCATAGCCATAAGGCTTTATCATTTTTAATCTATTTTCATCCAAATCTTCTACGATCTTCATCGAACCACACACACATACACACTAAACTAAAATAATAATTTATTCTACAATCTAAACCATTAAAATCATAGAAAACTAACCTTTCTTCGATCAACTTTGCACCTTTAAGAATCGTTGTCCAAAAGGGTTTCGAAACGAAACTTTCGGATTTCTACGGTGAATCCACATAGATTGATCATAAGGACTTGAAGATGATGTCGTTCATCCTTACGTGTCGATCTTAACCTCTTCAAAGTGTTGAAGACAAGTCCAAGGGTCGGCTCACACTCGTTTAAAAAATCTAAGGGTTTCAAGTAGGGGCTTCTAATGGTCGGGTTCACAAAGGCAGAACTCAAGCGACGATCGGCGCACGTGCTTCGTGAATAATGCAGATATTACGGAGCGATCACGATCTCGTCGTTGAAATCTTAAGAAGGGCGAAAGCTTTCTCTTCTTTCTCTCTCTAAAAACCCAAACTCCAAAGCTTTGCAAATGGGTGAAGCTTCTTTGAGAAGCTTTGTCTTTTAATTAGCTAAAGGCTTGGTTTCGGTGTGAAGCGATAACACTGCAAAAGTGTGTTAGGCTTATCCACTTGAAATAGAGTTTGGTTTCGGTGTTGAGCGGCACCCGGTGAGTCAGTACACGGCTTATCTACTAAAAGCCCAAATTAAACCTTTTAACTTGATTCCTTTTCACACACAATATCTTAAACATGTTTAATTATTTATTTAATATTTTTAAGGCTACCTTATTTTTCATGCTGGATACGCACACGGTTTCAGTCAGGTTCGGGTTCAGATTTTTTGTGTCATTACATTCTTCCCACCTTAAAGAATTTTTGTCTTCGAAAATCGACATGCTATATTCAACAATGTACGAGTAATATTCAATATTAAGGAAAATAATCAGAGTTATTACATGTACTCCTCAAAGGAATTTTCACCCTCGAAATTGTAAAATATACCTAAACATGTCTACTATCCACACAGGTTTAAACAAAGCAGTGATAATTATATCACAAAATTTATCGTATAATAGTAATAGATAAAGATAAAATAGCTAAGTTTTAAATTATTATTGCCAATAATATTATTATAAAATTTAAATTTATTTTGATTTTCGTGTCAGGCACACATATCAAAGCAGTAGAGTTCTGTTTAGAATTTTAGGGTCATTACAAATGTAAACTTGAATTGGAACATAAATCATCTGAATATTGGACACTAGATACTTGACACTGAGCATACTGCATATACTCAGCATATTGAACACTGCATACTACATACTGGACTAGCTCGGTGGGTTAAACCGTGCATTATGTACTGCATACTGGACCAGCTCGATGGGTTAAACCATGCATCATGTACTGCATACTAGACCGGCTCAGCGGGTTAAACCGTGTATCATGTATTGCATACTGGACCGGCTTGGCGGGTTAAACCATGCATCATGTGTTACATTACTGTACTGACTGACATTACATTCGACACTGGAAATCGATATTGCACCGACACGTCGAGTTACACTATATACAAAAGATACTGAATGAAATTGAAATGGAAAGAATACTGACCGAATCTACACAAGTGAACTAGAAACTAAGAACTCTGCTTACACACTCTGATTTTGAAGTACATGATAATGTTTTCTCGAATTTGATTTTGTCATGACCTAAAAAAAAATGCAATTGATGCTTGATTTCACCGATTAAATTTCAATCAATAAATTTTGTATTTTTGTCTGAAAAGATGTATATTGGTATTACTTTTCTCTATTGAGCTTAGACTGTTAGCTCATCCCTCAACTATACGTCACAGGTACAAGCTGTGAGCGGGACCTGGAGAGTTTATTGAATTCTACTCAAAAGCTTTCATATTGACCTCTAGTTTTGGTATAATTATGGAGCTTTGTAGACATTAGAGTTGTATTTTCTCTTCTTGTACACCACTGTTTAGGTTATGGTCGACCATCACCGGTGATTTTAGATTGTTGCACTATGTTTAGTATATGGGTAGATTCTCTATTCCGACCATGTGTATTACTTTTTGTATTACCCTTGTAATAGCTTCCTGTTTATTTCTTCTCTTGTAATATGCCATTTCTGTAATGGAACGTGATCTACAATCCGACGGCATGGGTTTTTGTGATAGGAAAATCTAGGCTATCACAGGTGGTATCAGAGCCTAGGCATTAGGTCTTCTTTGAGACTTAAACGCGATGACAATACATTAAATCCAAAAGTAGGAGGGATCCACGATCCCTATTGTCTTAAGTCTTCTAGAGATTCCGAGTCATGTCTCTGTTTAGGCGTATGCGATCAGGACATAGGAACTTGAATTGGTCATGCTTTTGATCTTCACGAGCACTTCGCATTGAAATCTTTGTTTATCATAACAAATCAATATTTTTCCATGAGGTTGACCACGAGCTGACCGTGCCAGAGGCATTCCTTTGGGAGAAGGAAGCAATAACCGTCGTCTCGGACAATTGATAGAGACTATGGTTAACCAACAAGCTACATTACTAGCAGAGAGATGCCAAACCTCAGGAATCCAGGAGTTTAGACGGATGCGACCTCCTAGCTTCTATGGTCAAACTAATCCGATGGAAGCAGAGTGATGGTTAAACCAGATGGAGAAGGTTCTTCGGAGAATTCCATGCACCAAAGAAGAGAAAGTGAGTTGGGCCACTTTCCAACTCGAGGGAGAGGCAGATCCATGGTGGAAGTCCGTCTACAGAGCCCGAGTGCGAGGGACACCATGGACATGGGCTGAGTTTACTGAAGTCTTCAATGAGAAGTACTTTCCCGCTCCAGAGTGACGTCAGATGGAGATCCAGTTTACGACGTTAGCGCAAGGCCAAATGATAATGTGTGAGTATGATTTGGAATTCACTAGACTCTCTCAGTTTGCACCATTGCTTGTGGCCACTGAACTTATGAAAACCCAAAAGTTTGAGTATGGACTAAGACCGATGATCAAGGAACAAATTTCTCTGTTTGAGGTGACAACCTATGCGCAAGTCATGAGATTGACACTCATCGCCAAAAGGGACATTGAAAATATGAATAAGAGAAGCGAAGAACAAAGTTAAACTCAGACAAATCAAGTGCAACCATATGTCCATGAGCTTGCGAGCCAGAGATCGAGGTTCCTGATGCCAGCACCTAGTCAGCCAGCTCATACTACATATGAGAAGCCACCTTTGGTTACATCTCTTAGGCTTTTTCGCCTTTCACGTTCTGCTACTACCAGAGCAGCAAGGGTTTAACAAATTGCTCGCATCCCTTCATCCACACCAGATGAACTATGCTCAAGATGTGGGAAACACCCTAAGACAGAGGTGTGTTGATGGGTCACAAATGCATCCTCAGATGTGGCACACAAGGACATTGCGTGAAAGATTGTCCCGAACCAAGGGAACAGACGCCAACTAACACCAATACTCCAGGGCCCTCTCGATTTTCTAGATAGAGGTGCCTCCGCACATTGGTAGCATCATTCAAGGTAATTTTTCCCTTTGTTTTGTCTAAATTCACAACCTCCAATTGATGATCATATGGGAAATTCATTTTTATTTGACACTTCATGAGTTGTGTACACTCTTAATTAACTCGTCGGCATATAAATCTAGCGACCCTACACCTAGAGCAGGATAGTGAGAATAGACACGTTTTATCGACCACTTATCAAATGACAGGACAAATAGAAGAGAAGATTACTGTAGCTACTTTACCAAAATAATCCAATTTCTTATATGCCGAACCCCCGAAGGCACTAATCTGACCTTCCTTGTCCATTCTCCATATTAACCTTGATGTCGAAAATCTCCAGCGTTAAACCTCCTTCGTACATAAACTTATTTGTGGGATCTTCAGGTGGACGCTTAAACTATTTTGGGCCTTTGGATGAAAGTGCCATACACGTGCCATTTAATGAGAGTGACCGACGTTTTGGTTTTAAAGTTGATCACTATATGTCAAACTGACCAACGTACTTTGAAACCACTGATCTAATGGTGTTCAAAGGCCCACACACCAAGTGCCGTGTGCGGGTTATACACCAAATCTCAGCCTTATGCCTTAAGAGGCTTCCACGTCATGGCATGCAATTGCTTAAGTTTATAAGTGGGAAACTCTCCTCTTACTCCAAAATGAAACCGCTTCCACGTCATGGCATGCAATTGCTTAAGTTTATAAGTGGGAAACTCTCCTCTTACTCCAAAATGAAACCGCTTAGCTTCAAAACCACTTTGGCTTGGAGAAATCCCAAACCACTGAATGAGGGAAGAGCAAGAGCCATGAGATCGCCACCATCCGAGCACATTAAGCTCTCCTCTTTGCATGTGCTCTTCCTTGTGACATCACAACCCTTGACCTCCACCAAACTAAATTTCCTCTATTCACGAGAAACCCTTTCATCTCTCGGGTTGAATTGTGGAGAGTTTCAACTATCCGAAATTGCAAAATATCGTGCAAATTGGAGCCCTGATCAAATTCTCCATCGTGTGTAGCTGATCATCGACACTTTCACGATCCAAGCGATAGATCGAAGCAGCGAACGGTCGAGCACGAAGCTACACACCAATTTCGGCCGCGATCGATTTCGATCAATTCGAACCCCACACACGAAGAATCCCTAGAGGTAAACATCTTAAACCCATCTTGTAAACCTAGATTTTTCTACGATTAGGATTCAGTTAGTCAATTTTAGGAATTCGTACGGCAAAACCCGAGGATCCGATGCATGCGAAGCATCGGTTGTCGATTTCCCCGATTCCCGATGTTTTGGGTGTCACATGCGCGATCAAGTTAAGGAAATAGGCTAAGATTTAACTTTAAAGCATAAATCTCGGTTAGATTAATGGTTTAGGATGAAGATTATGCAAAAAAAAATTAGAGGTTTCAAAACTAGAACGAAGGAAAAATGAATTTTGGACGTTTTTAGATATGAAACAGTCACCGCGGCGACCCTGGAGCTCGCTGCTGTGAGTTATTTTTTGAACCGTAGCCACGGCAAGCTACAGTACCTCACCTCGGCGAGTTACTATTCCTAGGCCGACACCTGTTTGGTATTTTGGTCTTAACTTTTGATCCTGAGCTCTGATTGACGTGATTCTTGCGACATTGGAAAGAGGATGACGAGTCCTATCACTTCCATGAATTAATAGTTTCATGAATCCAAAGTTTTAAAGGTCAAGTTCATAGTTAACATGAATTTACCCGTTTCCGCCTCACTTAAAGTACGTCGAAGTCAGTAGTATTTAGAGTAAAAAAACTTGCGTTAAATCGTGGGACTAGGATAAGTTGTTAAGTTGGCATGAAGTTTTGTCGTGAGATTTAAAGATTAAAGGCTAGAATAACAAAATCAATTTGAGCAAGTTCATCAGGCTCGCCGTGGCGACCTTGAATCTCGCAGTGGCGAGGTGAGTCCTGAAGCGCTCGCTGCGACGAGTTCTACATAGTTTTGAGGGTCATTTTGGTGCTGGAAAATCTCGTCACGGTGAGGCGATGCGTGCCATATGACTTCTGGGTGCCTCGCCGCGGTGGCCATTGTAGCTCGCCGCAGTGAGATACCCTGATGTGTGAACTTTGGTTTTAGCTTGGGTTTTTATCTTTTTGAGCCAACCGAGGCCACGAATAACTAACACGTAGTTCGTGTATGACATGTGATCTAGGATAATAGTGGATGATCTTCAATTATGGATACACTTGGATTCATGCATGTATATTAGTGCGATTTCGACTATGAGGTAAGGAAATTAAATACATAAGTTCGTCTTGATGTTGATTAATAGATTTAATTATGTTCTGAAATTGAATCTTACATAGCTTTGAAATCGTTGAAATTATCGATTTATGCTTGGATGATTCGGACTTTTAGTTTAGCATATAATTTTGAAACATTCCTTGATTTGAATTCCGTATATGAAACGCGATGTTGACAATGAATTTTAGATCTGAAACTAGAAGTGAACCTTGTTTTTGAATTTGATTTCTAATAAGAACCCAAGAGTGTAAATCTGCATAATGAATCTGAATCAGAACATGACATTTGAACCTGAAGATCTAATTAAAACTCCGAAATTGAACTTGAAATCTGAAGCGTGTCCTGTATATATGAAATCTTGACCTTTGAACGTGAATAGAAATTTAAACTGTGAATAAGAATGTAAACTTGAACTGGAACATAAATCATTTGAATATCGACATTGAATCGAAAGACGTATATATCGAGCAATCATACAGATAATCGCATAATCGGATCGCTCGGGTTAAACAGTGCATCATGTATTGCATACTGTTCCGGCTCGACGGCTTAAACCGTGCATCATGTACTGCATATTGGACCGGATCAGTAGGTTAAATCGTGCATCATGTGCTGAATTACTGTACTGATTGACATTGCATTCGATACTGGACTGACACGTCGGGTTACACTGTATACAAAAGATACTGAATGGAATTGAAATGGAATGAATACTAACTGAATCCGCATAAGTGAACTAGAAACTGAGAACTCCTCTTACACACTCTGATTTTGAAGTATATGATAATGTTTTCTCAAATTTGATTGTCTTGACCTGAAAAAAAAATGCAATTGAAGTTTGCTTTCACCGATTGAATTTCAATCAATCAACTCTATGTTTTTGTCTGAAAAGATGTATATTGGTATTGCTTTTCTCTACTAAGCTTAGACTGTTAGCTTATCCCTCAACTATACGTCACAGGTACAAGCTGTGAGCGGGAGCTGGAATGTTCGTTGAATTTTCCTTAGAAGCTTCCGTATTGACCTCCAGTTTTAGTATAATTATGGAGCTTTGTAGACATTAGAGTTGTATTTTCTCTCCTTTTACACCACTATTTAGGTGATGGTCGCCCATCACCGGTGATTTCAGATTGTTGGACTATGTTTTGTATATGGATAGATTCTCTATTCCAGCCATGTGTATTAATTTTTGTATTACTCTTGTAATAGTTGCTTGTTTATTTATGCTCTTGTAATATGCCATTTCTGTAATGGAACGGGATCTATGATCCGACGGCACAAATTTTTGTGATAGGAAAATCCGGGTTTTCACAAGTCGCGACTACCAACATGTGTGGCTTTGCTAATTTTGAAAGACATAGTCGAACTAATGGATATTCAAATGATAAGAGCTGCTACACTTGGCCAAACGTATTAGATATCACGTGCCTTTGCAAGCCAGAATCACCCCTTGTTTCTATCATTTGCTTTAGTTTTTCATTTTCTGTTGATAAATCTGATTGATTTTTTATTTCGGCCAAGTTCATAAGGGATTTAAGTCATTTAACACCTCAATATTGTGAGATGGTTTGACACCTCTGATGAACCTAGCCATTTCTTAATAGCCGGGTTCAGTGTCGAAATCGATTGATGTCTGTTGTCAGATGCCTTATACCTTCTTTTCGCTAAATTATATATGTGAATTTGGTTTGGGAAAGCACTAGTTATGCTTCTATCGAGAAATTAACACAAGTTTATTTACATCTATACTAATAGTATATCTCCATATGTATACAATCTGTGCGTTTAAAGAACTCATCGTAAGAAAATTGACACTTTGTTCATCTCTTTGTTTCAGTTTTTGTCAATGAAGCTAGCAACAGATGAAAATACGCCCTTAAGCACGATTAATAAAGAGTTATTTTTACATGCAAAGGGTCTTGGTAATAACTAGCATGGGTTATCAGAGGTGGTTTATGGTGCCAAAAAATGGGCTAGACTCGTCTACTTATATGGGTCAGTGGATCCAATCAATGGGCTGGTTAATAAACTCTATTGGAGGGTGGGATTAACAGGCAGATTAGAAAATCTTCCAACTGTAGGGAGTTTAACATTACAACACTAAATACTTCCGCAAACTTTCTGGTCGCCAATAATTTTATACAAGTTCTGCAAAATAGCATGAAGTTCCCCAAATGGTTTTTGGTGATGCGGTGATTGAATAATCAATATTACTAACAAGTTCATGCCCTTGTTCTTATTGTGTAAGTGCTCAATTACTCAAGATATAGTACTACTGTAATTTGTTATTCATGAATTAAGTGCTTGATTATTCAAGCCATAGTACTACTATAATTTATTTTGTTTAATTTGTTATTCGTGATGCATATCCGATATCCTCTTGTGTTGGTCTTCAATACAATGCATTTACTTGTCATCTGTGTCATGTAGTAATTTTTCCATTTGTTTGACAAGCAGTTCTGCACTTATTTTGTAGATGGGTCAATTGAAAGCAGACTTGCAAAGCCCACCTGCATATGTAATAAAGGTTTGTTTGTTTTGAAAAATTAATTTCAGCCTATCTTTTTAGTTCAGTTGTTACCAGTTCATTTCTTAAGGTCCATTGATGCCTAGATCTATGTTTATTGGCAAGAATATTGTAATTATATGCATCACTCTTTTATTGTCTTATCTATTAAATTTAGCATAAACTTAGTGGTTGTGTTTATTTAC
Organism: Chloranthus sessilifolius; assembly: GCA_021018995.1. Lineage (NCBI taxonomy): Eukaryota > Viridiplantae > Streptophyta > Magnoliopsida > Chloranthales > Chloranthaceae > Chloranthus > Chloranthus sessilifolius. Next base: position 26,794,056 of record CM037595.1, read on the forward strand.
TTAATTTTATATCGTTGAGTGGCGGGTTCATATGAAAAGAGTATCTTCCTTTATGAGGCAAATGGATTTATTTATTTATTTTTCAGTTGGAACTATTGGCAGCCAAGAACCTAATTGATGCAAACTTGAGTGGCACATCAGATCCTTATGCTATTATTACTTGTGGTGCACAAAAACAATTTAGGTGATTGCAACCATCTTCTTTTTGTTGGTTATTGACGTCCTTCACAAGTATTCTATATTATTTGGTTATGGTGCTTATAAATAAAGGGTCCGTTTCTCATTCCTATAACCCAAATTTTATTTTATTTTCCTTTTTGAGCTGCTTGCAGGTATAGGGAATGAGAGTATGATCTCCACCAATTATTGAGAAAAAAAGAGCACCAAAGAAGAATTTTCTGCATTTTACAAGAGCTTCACCAATGATTAGGAGGAGCATTTGGTTCTTCAACATTTTTCAATGGAGGGTCAACTTTAGTTTAGGGCTACACTCTGGTTTCTGATTGCATCAATGGACTCTCCCTGCTATTTGGTGATCAGTGAGTACGGGTTGACAACCAACATGGAGAGTCTTTCTTTATTAACAAGTGGAACAAGTAGTGAGAGGAGTGTAAGAGAGGCTACCGTTTTATGTATTGAATAATGAGATTATAAGTTACTTTTATGTAAATCAGTTTTTATCTATTGAATAATGGAAAGTATGATTGAAGCTTGATATGCTATCATTTTATGTATCAAATAATAGACACTGCAGTTGAAGCTTGGCATGTTATATGAGTTTTTAGCATTTTTTTTGTTTATTATTTATTTTTATTTGCAAAGTTATGGATGTGTACTGTCGGATAATCTAGTGCTTGGGAAAAAAAAAGCATTAAAAAAAATAGTATTTAAAAAAAAATTACATAAAAATTAATTAGTGTATATATTTTTTTAAAAAAACTAGTATTTAAAAAAAATTGCATAAAAATGACTGCTCAAATTAGTCATTCTTCTATGACTATTAAGAGCAGTTGTTGTTGAAGTTCATAAACGACTGTCGTGTACAGTAATAAAAAAAAACTACTAGTTTTTTTACAACTGTCTCCTCGGCTGTCAAAGATAGTCATTTTCTTGAAAAGACGATTGGTAATGGCAGTCATTTTTTTTTTGCTTTTTCACGTAGTGTAGTGGATAACCAACCTAGGATAGGAAGTTAGCTTTCCAAGATTCAACGTTTTGCTAGATTTTCTCGATGATAGTGAGGCACATGGAATAAGTAAGCTTGGAGGAGAAGAGGGGGAGACCAAAATATTTCATGGGAAGCTGCTCTTTGTCATACCCAATGATATTAAAAGTGTAACATCCCCAAATTTTCCGAACCATGGTACACTGACTAGGTGTACATGTCTAGTATGGCACACTACACTTAAATTTTTGGGAGAATTTATTTTGATACAATTGGCTTCATTCAAACCTTTTTGGATAAAGGCTGAGAACCTAATTGGGTGTGCTAGCTTCACACCAAACCAAGCCTTTCTTTTAAATGAAAGCTAATACATATGTTGGGTGTGCAAGCTTTACACCGGACCGCAACTTTATTAGATAAGAACTAACACACTAGTTAGGTGTGTTAGCTTCACATGGAAGCAAACCCATGTAAATATGTCAAGCTTCTCTCGTACACCTCTTGCATTGCATGGAGTTTGAGAAGAGAGAGAGAGAGGAGAGAATTTGAGAGGAGAAGCTCAAACCCCTTTTTGCCATTTTTGTTGATCACCGTCTAAAATTTCTCATCTTTTTCGTTTATTGACGCAAGAGAACATCAATCGTTGACGTGGTTGTGATCCACGAGCATAGCCACGAGCATAGGAGAACTTCGTCTCTCCCAAACCCTCTTTTCTTTTGTTAGAAACCTTAACTTCATTGGTTTCTCAAGATCCTCTTTTCACAAGGAAACCATTAGTTATCATGTACAATCCAGAGGATTTGATCTTCGAATCCACTTCGTTACGACCGCGAGAAAGCAAGGGTTTTGAAACATCGGACATGTGAGAGGCGCAAGCGCCAATATTCCAGTACCGATCATCGTACGCGTCGTTTACGTGAGTTTGAAAGGTAAGATCTCATAGATCATTATGGTTTAGATTAAGGGTTTGATGACCTTGTGTTCACACAAAGAATCAAGGGTGTAGATGAGAGAAAAGTGCAAAGGACAGAAGTCTGAAAAAGAGTAAAATGTGCAAAATCGCACAAATTCACTCGCGCGAATTGAAATTCACCCGAGCGAATGACCTTCAGGTATAAAGGGAAAATCCCTGAGAGAAATCATAGGTGCGAAATGCGCGTCAAATCTAGACCAAAAAAGTTCTGGAAAGTTTCGCCTGCGCGAATTGGTTGGTGCTAGGTAAAATCGCTCGCGCGATTTGGAAATCGCCCGCTGATCGGCTTATAGTATGTATATATTTAAATTAAAATCAAGTCTTAACCTATTCCAAGCGCACAATGAAAATTATAGCGTAGCGATAGGATCAATCTCACAAAGAAGTGGTTATCTTCTTATAAATTTTTATATTCCTGTTTTAAAAACTATCTTTATCTTTTAAGTCCTAAACAATTGGAGAAATATGCATAAAAGAATGAGTTTCTTAATCTAATTGCATAAAATAAATCCTAATCCTTCTTCAGATTGAGGTCGTCAATCTCAACCTTCAGCTATCGGATGTTTATAAATTAAAAATACCGTTACACCGTATTGTAGCCTTCCAAAATTTGGTCGTTAATCAAAAACTAAAATTCTTTAACACAGATTTAATCTAATCAACAATCTCTTAAAATCTAAGTGTCAATTAAATTAAAGAAAATTGAAAATGGAAAAGTAAAACCGTTATATTAATCTACAAACTTTAACCTGAGTCATCAATTCAAATAAAAATTCGAAGATGTTTACAAAGCGTATAAAATCTAAACTAAAAATAAAATAAAATCTAAATTAGAAAGTAAAAATAGAACCATCCAAAGGGTTGATCTTTCAGCTTCCTTAGCCTTGGTTGTCAGCTAAAACCTCAGAGAACTATGGACGATGTTACTTTGTAAATCCTAAATTACTTTGATCGGGAGAAAACACAAACATTAGTTGTCAATTGATAGTGTGAATTCTTCGATGATTATTCCTATGCCGAGCCCTCTTATTTATAAACCATAAGGAGTCGATTTACAGAGTTCTAATTCTAATGAAAGAAACTACTAAACTAAAAGACTTCTAATATAACTCTAATTCTAATTTTATTCTTCCTTGCTTCTGAATATTTGATGTGTTCCAGATTTCTTTCCTTAATAGCAGCAGCAACAGTAGAGTCCTTTTAAGATTCTTCTTCATCAATCTCTCAGATCCGTGATTAGCCAAACTTTTAATTAAAGAGTTCTTCTAATTCTGTTCTTGGCGGTGAAAATTTTCACGTGATCAGCAGCAATAGAAGTAACATAAAAGCTTCTATAATCGTAATCGTAATTCATGATTATCCCTTTTTTTTCTTTCTTAGAAAATCGTAAATCACGATTTTCTATCTTTCATAGCTTCCTCAGTAGACAATTCTCTAAATTATAATTCTTCGCCTTTCTTTCTCTGAAGAATCGCACATTACGACTTCTCATTTTTCTTTCTTTGGCTTCAGTATTAGCGTTCAATCGTAAAATATGATTTCTCAGCTTTCAGTAGGTGGTGAATCGTCTTCTTACACTCAATTGTATTTTTACTACTTTTTGACTTCATTTTGATGAATATTAAAACTTTAGCTCTTTTTTACTATTTTTCTTTAATATCTGTACATCATTAACTTATTCGTAGCAAACTAAGTCCTAGCATCACTAATTTAAGGGTTATAAAATAGTATATTCCGTGACTGATCACACCCCCAAACTTAAGCTTTGCTAGTCCCTAGCAAACAAGGAAATATAAATTAAGAAATTAAATACCACTTTCGTAGGGAGCACGATTGTATTTAGCTGATGCAACAAGGCTTTATACCCCTAGGTGATCCATAGTGGAGGAGTTGTAGTCTCCTGAAGGTTTTCAGTGAAGTTACCTACAAACTTATTTTTTTTTTATAAATATTTTTTTCTTTAAAAATTACAAGTAAATAAAAATCTAACTAATCTACTTAATTGGTCGATACATAGTCTATTACGATTTTATAAAATTACCAATCCTTTATCCTTATTTTCCATTACTATAGTTATCCTTGATTAGAACTCCAACAATTTCAATTCATAATAAGCACAGTCTATATGCACTAGTGAATAGTTTATTCTTTATAAATTTTTCTAAACTACAAATTTAGAAAATATTTTCATTCAAAAACTCACTATTGACATACTCTAAAAAAGATATCGAAACTTTTGGGTTCTCTCAGTATATTTTTCAGAAGAATTCAGTCAAAGATAATTGCAAAAATGAATCTCATAGAAAAGATAATCCTATCCTATTCTTATGATTCCCTGTACAATCCATAATATCTATTATCCTTATCTTTACTAGGCTTATGCCTTTGTAAATCTTAAATCAGAAAGGTCTTTCCTTTAGCTTGTAATGGGGTTTTGGATTTCAGAAGGTATCAAGGAAATGTAGAAAAGGATTCAAAATTTTTCTGAGAATTTAACTCTTCTTTTTTCTATCTTCTTCTACTATTCTACTTCAGTAAGTATCCGTGATTGGATAATTTCTTCCCATTTATTTCTTTTTACATATATATCCCAGCTCTTTAGCTATAAAATCGTCTTTTATGATTTTTCTCTTTTTTATAGCTTTTTGCTAAATCATAATTTTCTTTTTCAAAAATCATTTTTATAATTTTTCTTTCTTTTCTCATATTTTCTTTTATTTTCTTTCTCTAAACCTCTTCTAGCATTCCCTTTATCTGTTCTTCTTTTACTCCTGTCACTCCCTCTTCTTCGCTTTTTTCTTTCTAAACTCTTAAAAATTATAAGGGTTAAAGGTAGAAAGCTTTGGGTAGTACATATGGTTAAAGGTTTATAAAATTTTGATATAAAAAAACTTTATTTCAGGCTCCTAATATGGGTTCAAAGGATAAAATATTATGAGATTTTGGCTTTTTGGCTCAGGTTTAAACAAAAGATGGACTTAAATCATCTTTACGATTTACTATCATAGATGCTTTATTGCTTTGATATTTCTAGACAAAAATCAGTTCATTATATTTATAGAATAATTCGATTCTAAATTCAACAATATGAGATTTCATATCAGTATAGAAGTTCAAAGAAATTTTTGCGATTTGAATAGAAACATTCTCTCTCAGAATAAAAGAGGAAATATGGCTCAAAATCTCACTGGTTTATAATTTTTAAAACTATAGTATAAATTTTTGCAGTTTAGATCAATCTATTGTTTCAAACATTCATTCTAATACAGTGTTTCAATAAGCTAAGCATGAATTATAACTGTTCTAAATTCTAATTATTAAACTTCTATTATAATGAATCGTAAGTTTTTGGGATTTGTAATTTCTTTTATCATAATTCCTATGCACTAATTAGGAAAAAAAAATTTAAAATTACTAAAAAAATAAAATTACTATACACAGAAATTGTGTATCCCCCAAATTTAAATCGGACAATGCCCTCATTGGCACAAAAATTAGGGGACATAAAATAATAAAAAATTATTGATATACTGATTATTTACTGGAAAAAAAATCGGTTACCAGATATATACTCTCCCCCAAACTTGAGAGAAAATATTCGCGGCTTATTCTCAGAGTATCAATAACAAAAATGTTAGTAAGAAAAAATATTAGTGGTGTTAGTAACACACACTGTTACTAAAAAAAATGATAGTTAGTAAAATGAAAATTTTATATATAACTGAATATTTACAATGAAAACAACGAAAACTAATTACATAAAAGAGTATAAACCTAGGAAAAATCTAGACACATACTAAGTTAGACATGACACTGACAGCAACGTCCGAAAAGAAATTTTCGATAAAGATCGGTACTCGGCTTCTAACCACCTCCAATCAGAGTCTCTCATTCCTTCCTACCAAAGGAGTATCCACACCTTGGCAAGGCCGCTCCTCCAAAAATTGTCGAAACACTTCTCTATGCCATTCTTTATCTCCCCAAAAAGGGCACCTCACATCCCTTTTGTGGAAGAAATGTAATGCCACTGCAGGAGTGCTTCGAAGGGTAAGGAAGTGAACACATCTCCAGATCTCGTCGCCAGATCATCCTCTATCCATACTACTCCCTTGTGAAGACTATGTGAAGAGAATGTACACAGTTGGCAGGGAAAGTATGAGCAATGGAGAAGGGTGGTGAGGAGATCAAGGATGGGATGGGAGATGACACTGGAAATTACAACCCATCCTAACTGTAAAGGGACACGCATTCGGGGTGGGTTGTGATGGGATAAATGTTAGGAAGCGGGGGAAGATGAGTTCTTGGTATATGGATTCAGATTTGGGTTAGGTTTAGGGTCAAGGGTAGTTTCAAAGGATGATTCAGCATCTTGAATTGGTCGTTGGTGTTTCAGATTTTCTACTCTCTGTATTGCAACCAGGAGCTCAGCTTTGTGTATTTCGAGAATTCTATCAAGTTGCTTACTGAAATTGCTCTATTTGGTTTCTTTTGCCATTAGGGTTAGGGTATGAAAGGAAGACGAAAGAGATGAGTTTTTAGGAAGGCGAGGGTCTAATTTTATAGGGAAGGGAAGGGTTCACGTGTCAAGGTAGAAGCTTATAGGCTTGGGTGGTTGGCAAGTGGAGATATTGAATGCGATGCGTGTCCGCTTCCTCTATGAATTAAATGGGTTCAAATTCCAACGTAATCGATAAGATCGATCATTAGAACTGCCTGTTCTCCAAAATTGTCGTTTGCAATTTTATAGAACGAAAGTGAAACCCTATGACGCTTCAAATCGTACGCGCTACGATTTGACTCTACAAATCACAAGAAATTGTAAGTCCATACGTTTAAAGTGATTGTAACCAGACAAAAGAGTCTTTACGATTGACTGAACTTTTACATACCGTAAATCGTAGAATACTCTCTTTTTAATATTATATACATATATTAGAAGTGTTTGTTAAAAATAGTTATTATAAATATCTATTTGAATTTGAATTTTATCTAATTTTTATTCTAGAAAGCAGGGAGAGAGAACAAATCTAAGCCTCGAGCTTCACTGATCAAGGGAAGTTGAGACTCTGAGTCGTTGCTCCGAATAAACTTGCGAAAGATTAAGAAATTATTCAAAGAAAGTTAAAAATATAAAAAAGTATAAAAAGAGAAAGATAAATATTTATTTTTAAAATAGAAATATAAATAAAAAAATAAAAGATAAAGCGCTTCCCCGGCAACGACGCCAAAAACAAGACCAGCATATAGTATGTATATATTTAAATTAAAATTAAGCCTTAACCTATTGCAAGCGCACAATGAAAATTATACTGTAACGATAGGATTGATCCCACGATGTGACAGCCCAAATTTTAATGCCCCAAAACTTAGGCGGTTGGCACGATCTTCGAGGCCGTGCCCAACTCTACTCGCGGAACACATAGTACTCACACACACTAGACAGAGCATAATACACGATCTATAACAGAAAGAGATCGTAAAAGAGGTCACTTCGACCATCATAAAGCTTACAACCAAATAGCCCAAAAGAGGGTTCTAACTCCCATGCTAATTGCATGGAACCGAAGAACCGAACCAAACCGAACTATCAGTGACATCCCCTAGTCACCCCGATGGTTTGCCAAAAAGAATATCACATCATTACACTATATTGCTTTCAAAATTTTAATTGGCCGGACGTACCAAGCCTTACAAAATCTTATTAGAAAGGCACAAAAGAATCCACTAGAAGAAGTCCTCCAAGGGAGGCTCGTTCTCCTCACAAGGGACGTAATCAAATTCTAGTCTATCCTGGTCCTCAGCTACCGAGTCTTCACCTGTGCTTGTGACGTATAGTCGAAAGAGTGAGCTATATCATAGCCCAATGAGGAAAAACAAATCTAATATGTGTATTTTCATCATAAACATATCTTTCATGACATTGCACGATATGTATCTTACTGAGAAGAAAACCCATGATCTAAAACAGTAGTAATTTGACGAAGATCAATAAAAGGTGCACATTCAAAAACTTATCATTATTAAAAATGTCCTTTTGCTCAACACACACACTTAAAGCATTCACTTAAATAATCTCTGAGCAGTATAGCATCTGGTCCTGATGGAATACCCACCATCGTTATTCAATTAAACCCTTTTTCACATAGATACAAGCCCTCGGAACTGGAGTGGCTTGTCGGACGAAATGTTTCCACAATTGGACACCGAAGGCCGGATATCCCGCTGGATCAGAGCACAAGTTGTATGGATATCCTGCTGTACCAGTCGCGGATATCCCACTGCATCGGTCGCGGTTATACCGCTGCATTGCTCAGGTATTCACATAACATTAATGCATGGTGAAAAAATTACATATAGTTATTCACTGTGAGAGTGCGATAAACATAATAGTTTTCAAGGCCTTTAAGAATTCACGCCACGCATAGTTTTATATCAATCAAATGTTATATTCACTTGCATACATCGGAGTTACTTGCCGAGAGTACAAATGTGCTTCTCAAAATCCGTAGTAAAATTACACATGACTTATTTTAGTGGACACACACACACAGCAAAACGTGCATATTCAAAAGCATAACGAATTTCAAAATAGACGTGTTCATATGTCACTTGCATCATCTATCACTACACGCATGTTTACCAAATTCAATTACGCATATTAAATGGCTTTCCTCACCTCGTGCTAAGCTCCTAGGCTCCCATAGCTCGAGGCCGCTTCACACACTCTCTAGGTTCGGTCACACCTAACACACATGAAATGATTAGAACGTCAAAATTGATATGAAACAGGGAGATATTTTGTATCCCCAAGGTCTCAAATCTCAAAACAGAAGACAACCTTAACTGTCAAGAATCAACCGGTCGAATCCAAATTCGATCGGTCAGTTTCTAAAATCGACTGGTCGACTCGAGATTTCCACCGGTCAGTTTCGCCTAAGAACCTCAGCACTTCACTTCGTACCCAAACCAACCAGTCAATTTCCAAAATCGACCGGTCGGATCTTTGGGATCGACTGATCGATTTTGATTCGACCAGTTGGGACCCAAAATTATAAAATTCCTATTTCCTGTTTCATGGAAATCGACCAATCGATTCCAATTCGACCGGTCGAATTAATTTCGACCGGTCGAAATCGCTCACACCTCCCTTCTTTTCATCACATAGCTAAATCGACCGGTCGGTTCATGATTCGACCGGTCGGTTTTTGCCAGCCATTAGCTCGCTAGGGTCTGTTCCTCACAACTCCATTTCTATCGGTTTTCTCCCATTCCATCTAATTTTCTTCTTCCACATACTTTAACTACAATTATAATCTAAAATTTTATTATCAAAACAAGTTCACAAGATCATACCTTCGAATCGATTGATCCATTGATCCAAGGCTTCACACTTAAGCCTAGGTTTGACAGCTAGAACCTCGTAATTTTGCTTGATCCAAAGTCTAATTAAATGTGAAATCCCCCAACTCTTCACGCACACAGAATCATACACCCTTCATAAATGTCCCTCTTCTTCACTTCTCTCCTCTCTTCATAAATCGCCCACCAGCCAAAATAAGAAAATTAACTCCTCTTCTCCTCTTATAAACCATAGGCTCAGGTGTTAATCACCTATACCTAAACAATATATAGATCTAATTTATACCACATTCACCTTTAGCTTCATTTAACTTATGACCTTCTTGACCCGTCAACTATTCACCGGTCAAGCATGTGGTTTGACGGTGCGCATCCCGAGGTACTGTTTTAAGGGTCAGGATTTTTCAGGGCGTTACATTCTCCCCTCCTTAGAAATTTTCATCCCCAAAAATTGGCGAAGGTATCACAGCCTTCAGTGGAAAGCACACCCCCCCTTCCTGCACTTGGAGTGTGAAGGGAGAGCAATGAAGGTGTATACCTTAGAGAATCCAATCCTTTAACAAGGATTGAGAGAAGTTCCTAATTTAAACAAAACAATGAGCCAAGGCTAGCCAATAGTTACCCAATGACAACACACACAGGACCTCATTTACTAAATCATGAGGTTAAATCATGTTAGTTTAGGTACCTGCAAAAGAAAAACTCATTCACATTTCCATATATAGACGACCATCAACGCACATCGCATAAAAGCGAAGTCAAAGATATCTTCATGCACCTCTAAAAAGTTATATATATGAATTTACCAAGTGACCATCGAGTCACTATAGTTCTAAAATGACCACAAAATTAAGTGACCCTCGAGTCACAATAGTTACAAAAAGATCACAAAATCGGTCAACGTGGCAACCATGCCACAATAGATCAAACCTTTGAGCCCAACCTGTATTAATTACACGTATTTTTCAAAAAGAATTTCAAAGTTCATATCAACTCCCCCCCCCCAAATTTCATAAGGTAATCCTCGCCTCCCCCGGTGGCTCTCCGGCAGGTCCCACCTTGTCCGTAGGCGCCACATCTGCTACGTCAGCACCGGGAACAATGCCTGATGTAGACGCTCCAATGGAGCAGTACCATGGGTTGGGTACGGGCGCACGAGTGTCCGCAAGGCATGTCATGTAATCATCGGGTTACGCATACTGCATCCACTGTGTGAAGACCCCCTCGTGATGATCCATGCGACGATGTAATAACCTGTTGCTCTCTTCTACTTGCATCATACGAGCGAGGATATCATGTAAAATTGTGGAGTTAGACTGTGGTGGAGGAGGCATCTGATAGTGGGCTTGCTACTGGATTGGAGGTTCAGGTACTAGGGGCACATGCTGCTCGGGAGGGAGAACTTGATCACCTTGTGCCTGCTCAGGCTCGGGTGGAGGAGGTGGTGCTTGCTCCCCCTCGGGAGGTAGGACTTTCTTCAATTGATTATAGGTTCAGTTCCAATCTGCAAAGGTATACAGCTCTACCCGGTCATTCAATCTTGGTTCATCTGGGGAAACCTGATATGGTCCCTTATCTGCATATTCCTCAAACATAGAGGAGATACAACGGGCATACGGAATACACTCCTTCAGTCTGACCCCTCCCTTTAGTAGTTTTCCTTGTATATAGATCATACTTTCAAACCCCATCTTAGGCACGTTGATCCAATGGCCTCTAAGTGCCGCATATAGAGCCTGTTGCACCTCGTCTACCTGCTCGGTATTATGTCGCATAGGGTAGAGGTTGAATTTAATTATAGTGTCCAACATTCATAAGTGGGGAGGCAGTTCAACTCTCTAAATAATATGACCAGAACCACATTATCCCTGGGTCATTTCATTCCTAATTTCCCTATAGTCGACTTCCGCTTCAAAAGGGGGCAACAAATCAATGTCGTCCGAATACTCATCGTAGCATTCAAGGGCTTTAGACGCGAGTTCCCAAGTAAATCGATAATCACGGCCATCGATTTTGATTTCAATTGTAGAAGTTGTGCTAGTCGATTTGAGGTTTTGATAAAATAGGCGTACCAGCCTCGGATAGTAATAGCCATGTAATGGTTCCAAAATATTGGCCAATCCGACCCTCTGAAGATAGTCTCAAGCCCACACGGTATTCCCTTATACATTTGACTCCTCAAACAGGGCCCGATCAAAGATGTATTCAACCTCTATCTTCTTGCTTGCCCACCACTCATTGGGCTGATCTAAAGGTGGTGGCGGTGGTGATGAGGGCTCACGCGAAGATGACACAGGCTGTGGGGCTGTGCGTGGTGCCAACATTTGTGTTGCTGTAGGTGATGGTGGTGCCGACGCACTAGGGCGTCGAACCGGTAACTTTGAAGCCGAAGGCTTCGAAGATTGCCTCGTTTTAGGTGGCATATTTAGGGTTTTCACACTCAATAGGAACTATGGATACCAATGAAAGGTAAATTTCCAACAATCAAAGGTTTAAAGATTAAGATTTACCTTTTTCGATCAGTTTTGGATTCGAGTCCGTGAAGAATCGGAGTGAAAGAACTCCCCTAACTCTCCTTCTCTTTCACCTCTCAAAACCCTAGCAGAGCCCCAAATAAAACCCCAAACATGAAAATGCCGAAATGAACAAGAAAAACCCCAATTTAAGGCCGTCAGAACAAAATCAACTAGTCGAAGTTTGAAAATCGACCGGTCAGATTTCCTTTTTAATCCCCGCCTGCGATTTTGACTAGTCGATTTCCAAATAGACCGGTCGAACTTACAAATTGACTAGTCGGTTTTGTATTTTAACCGGTCGGTTCTTTATATACCCTTTTAACCCGTTCTGCTTGTGAAAATCGACTGGTTGACTCCTTATTTGACCGATCGATTTTAAATTTTGATCAGTCGATTAAAATTTTGATCGGTTGGTTTGTGATAGCAACCTGATTTCTATGTTTTTGCTTGTAATCTCCTAGGATCTTAAAATTTACCATCTTTTAAACATCCACACCCTATTTTAAATAATTGATTCATATCCTCTCTATATTGCTGGATGACGTTCATTACATAACAGTTTATAAAATTTATCATCTATTCTTTGCACTAATGAGTCTAACTTAATTACATTAATGATGTTCTCTCAGCTCTCTTGGAACAACTGGGGACATTGGGCTCTAACTTCCTCACGCTCCCAAGTCGCCTCCTCGGGAGGATGATGTCCCCACTTGACAAGCACTAAAGGGATAGTTTTATTGCGTAAGACTTGTTCCTTTATATCGAGAATTTGTACCCGGCTCCTCTATCATCGTCATATCCCCAAACATCTCGATTGGCTGGTCCACCAAAATATGCGTAGGATCTCGAATGTATTTGAAGAGCATGAACACTTGATACATTATGCACTCAATCAAACAGAGGAGGAAGCCCAATCCTATAGGCAACCTCACCCACTCTACCCAACACTTCAAAGGGTCCAAAGTACCTAGGGCTCAGCTTGCCTCTCTTTCCAAATCGCATAACACCCTTCATGGGTGATATCTTGACGAACTCATGATCACTGACCCGAAAATTAACACTTGTCCTCTTCATGTCGATGTAGCTCTTTTGCCTGCTCTGAGCTAATCTGATTCTTTCTCTGATCATACGAATAATATCGACATTATCTTCGAGTACGTCTGGTATAAACTTTTAGCCGGTCTCTGCCCAGTTGATCGGTGACCTACATCGCCGTCCATAAAGCGCCTCATACAGTGCTGTGTCGATACTTACTTGAAAACTATTATTGTATGCAAATTCGACCAACGGTAGGTGTTGACCTCATGATCCTTGAAAACTGAGTATACAGGCTTTGAGCATATCTTCGATCACTTGGTTCACCCGTTCTGTTTGTTCGTCCACTTGTGGGTGGAATGCGAAACTAAACTCCAATCGTGTACCCATCCCTTCTTGGAACTTTTGCTAAAATTTTGAAGTGTACAGAGGGTCACGATATGAAACTATACTAACTGGAATGCTGTGTAACCGTACGATCTCCTTCATATATAACTCTGCGAGTCTTCCAGACATATACGTAGTATTGTATGGTAGAAAGTGGGCCGACTTAGTCAACCTATTGATAATCACCCAAATGGCATTGTGTCGCCTTGCAGTCCAGGGTAACCCCACAATGAAGTCCATTGAAATCGACTCCCACTTCCATTTGGGCACTGGCAGAGGTTGTAATAATCCAGCAGGGTGTCTATGATCTATCTTCACTTGTTGGCACGTCAAACACCTTGATACATATTTGGCTACATCTTTTTTTAAACCTCTCCACCAATAACTCTTTCTCAGGTCTTGATACATCTTCATGCTACCAGGGTGCATAGCATACACCGATTTATGAGCTTTGTCTAAAATGGTTTGCCGTAAATCGGCGTCAACTGGAATACAAAGACATCCCCTGAATAGCAAAGATCCATAATCCTTAATCGAGAAATCTAGTCTGGTGCCCTCATTCACACCCTGCCTGATCTTGACCAGCTCCTGGTCTTTCATCTGTGATTCGTAAATGTGCTCAAAGATCATCGGTCTCACCGTAATACTTGCCAAGAAGGCCCCTGATGCTTGCACCTCAAACTTCGCATCATATAATGCTAGGTCTTCAAATAATTTCCATCATTGCATCCCCATAATAAGGCTAGCTAATTGAGACAAACTTTTACGACTCAAGGCATCTGCTACAACATTAGCCTTACCAAGGTGGTACTGTATGGAGCAATCATAATCTTTGAGAAACTCCATCCACCTGCGCTGCCTAATGTTCAATTCTTTTTACGTAAATAGGTACCTGAGGCTTTTATGATCAGTGAATATCTCAAAGGTTTCACCATATAAATTGTGTCTCCAAATTTTTAGTGTAAAAATGACCGCTGCTAATTCTAGGTCATGTGTCGGGTAATTTTTCTCGTGATCTTTCAGCTGCCTTGACCCATAAGCGATAACCTTTTTGTTCTGATTGAGTACACAGCCCAGACCACTATGTAATGCATTGCTATACACTGCAAACCCTCCACTGCCTGAAGGAGTCGCTAGCACGAGAGCTGAAGTGAGTCTTTTCTTGAGTTCTTGAAAACACTTTTCGCACACTTCAGTCCACTCAAATCTCACATCCTTCCTGGTGAGTCTCGTAAGCGGTCCTGATATTCTCGAAAATCCCTCGACGAAGCGTCAGTAGTAACCAGCAAGACCAAGGAAACTACGAATATCCGTCACCATCTTTGGCTATTCCCATTTCACCACTACTTCAATCTTAGCTGGATCCACCGTGACACCATCTTTCGAAACAATATGTCCCAAGAAGCTGACCTTTTTCGACCAAAATTTGCACTTACTAAGCTTGACATATAATCTGTGCTCACGTAATGTTTGTAGTGCGATTCTCAGATGCTCTCCATGTCCCCTCTTCGACTTTGAGTATATCAAGATATCATCAACGAACACTACGACGCAAGTATCTAGGTGTGGTTTAAACACCCGATTCATCAAATTCATAAAGGACGCCGGTGCATTTGTCAAACCAAACGGCATCATTAAGAACTCGTAGTGTCCGTACTGCATCCTAAATTCCATCTTGTGAATGTCCTCTGCCTTGAATCTCAGTTGATGATATCCAGATCTCAGATCGATCTTGGAAAAATATCTCACTCCATGCAGTTGATCAAATAGATCGCCAATCCTAGGCAAAGGGTATAGATTCTTTATGGTGAGTTTGTTTAGCTGACGGTAGTCGATGCATAGCCTCATCGACCCGTCCTTCTTCTTTATGAACAAGACCGGTGCTCCCCAAGGAGACACACTTGGTCTTACAAAACCTTTATGCAAGAACTCTTGCAACTGCTCTTTCAACTCTTTCAACTCAGCAGGAGCAATTCTATAAGATGCTTTGGACACAGGCTCCGTTCCAGGTGCTAAGTCGATAGTAAAATCCACCTGTCTTTTAGGAGGTAACCCTGATAATTCTTCCGAAAAAACATCTTCAAACTCACGTACAACCGAAATCTCAAAAATGATGTTCTTCCCTTCCTTATCGTCCTTCAAAAATGCCAAGTAACCACTGCACCCCTTCTTGATCATGCGCTCAGCTCTAACGGCGGACACCAGTGGCATAACCTTCGATCTCATTCCCCAAAATAAGAATGACCTCCTCGTGTTCGGTCTGAAGATAACAACCTTATTCCGGCAGTCGACCGTAGCATGATGAGTTGACAGCTAATCCATGCCAAGAATTATGTCAAATCCTTGCATCTCCAACAAGATTAAATTTGCTGCTAGCTCATAGACATCTCCATCTCTGATGGCGACTATTACCAACTTACAGACCAAGTCTGTATCCATTGATTCTCCAATCAGAATGGATACCGCTAAGATAAAATCCAATGTCTCTGGGGTGACCTTCATTTTTTTCGCAAATCGAGGTATAACAAAAGAATGGGTAGACCCTGGGTCTATCAGCACTCTAGCCACATATACTACAAAACTTCCCTTCTCATACACTTGTAAGGTACCTATAGAGTATATGTATGTTAGCGGTCTACTCGTGCATCTAATTAACAAGTAAGAACTAGATGAACTGTTCCCTAAATAGATGCACCTTCTTTGTCTAAAATTTTAAACTTCTACTTAACAAATCAATTATTGAAATAAAAGTTTACCTTGGATAATGTCGTTCACATTCTAAGCATCCTCAACGGTCACAGCATACGCTCACCCTTGAATAATTGGCTTCCTTGGTGGTATTTGTCTGGTAGCTGGTGCAGAAACCATCGTCCCTTGTCGACCCGTGGAAGCTAAAGCCATTCCTTCCTTCCCCATTTTTGGGCAATCTCAAATCCGATGACCCATCTTCCCACATTTAAAGCAACCCCCGGTGCCCCGTCTGCAATTCGATGTCTTATGCGATTTGCCACAACGGGCACACGTGACTTGGGGCATTGAGGATGCTGTTCGCGAGAGTCCTTGATTAATTGATTATTCTGTAGTGGTCGTAGGGTTCTCATAGAGAATTGGCCTCATAGCAATTGACATGGATGATCGAGCGAAATTAGTCTACGTCGTCTTAGGGAAACTGTTCTGAGTTGGTTGTGTCAGAGTGGGAGTTACGAATATTGGCTTTTTATTCACCGGCTCATAATTGCTTCCCTTCCCTTGCTGTTGTCTTCGACGGTACATTTCTTCTACGTCCTCTTCTATGACGAGGGCCTTGCTCATGACTGCCCCATAAGTATCTAGCTCAAAAGCTGCCACTTTCCCCCTGATATCCGGCCATAGGCCGCATTGAAACTTTTTGGCCTTCATTAAATCCATGGCCATAAATTCAGGAGCAAAGTGAGATAGTCGCATGAACTCTACCCCGTATGACCCTATCTCTTACCGGAGTTCGATTTGTACCAGTGAGAATCTCCTCTAGGCTTCTTAGGTTTTTTCTATGGCTGCCCCTTGGTCGGCCCCTTCCCCTAGTGGACATTGACACTCTGCACATGAAACCAATGTCTCATTAGCAAAAGGTCCCTACATTCTGACAAAATCTTAGCTTGTCAGAAAACTCTAAAGAAAAGGCTTTGATACCAATTATGACAGCCCGAATTTCGATGCCCCAAAACCTGGGCCGTTGGCACGATCTTCTAGGCCGTGCCCAACTCTACTCGAGGAACACATAGTACCCACACACATTAGGCAGAGCACAATACACAATCTATAACAAAAAGAGATCATAAAAGAGGTCACTTTGACCATCATAAAGCTTACAACCAAATAGCCCAAAAGTCGGTTCTAACTCCCATGCCGACTGCATGGAACCAAAGAACCGAACTGAACCATTAGTGACATCCCCTAGTCACCCCGATGGTTCGCCAAAAAGAATATCACATCATTACACTATATTGCTTTCAAAATTTTAATTGGCCGGACTTACCAAGCCTTACAAAATCTTATCAGAAAGGCGCAGAAGAATCCACTAGAAGAAATCCTCCGGGGGAGGTTCGCTCTCCTCACGAGGGATGTAATCAGAGTCTAGTCTATCTTGGTCCTCACCTACCGAGTCTTCACCTGTGCCTATGACGTATAGTCGAAAGAGTGAGCTACATCATAGCCCAATGAGGAAAAACAAATCTAATATGCGTATTTTCATCATAAACATATCTTTCATGACATTGCATGGTATGTATCTTACTGAGAAGAAAACCCATGATCTAAAATAGTAGCAGTTTGATCAAGACCGATAAAAGGTGCACATTCAAAAACTTACTTATCATTATTAAAAATGTCCTTTTTCTCAACACACACTTAAAGCATTCACTTAAATAATCCCCGAGTAGTATAGCATCAGGCCCCAATGGAATACCCACCATCGTCGTTCAATTGAACCCATTTTCACATAGATACAAGCCCTCGAAACTGGAGTGGCTTGTCAGGCGAAATGTTTTCACAACTGAACACCGAAGACCGGATATCCCGCTGGACCGGAGCACAAGTTGTACAGATATCCCGCCGTACCGGTCGCGGATATCCCGCTGCGTCGGTCGCGGTTATACCGCTGCGTCGGTCGGGTATTCACATAACCTTAAAACATGGTGCAAAAATTATATATAGTTATTCACTGTGAGAGTGTGATAAACATAATAGGTTTCAAGGCTTTTAAGAATTCACGCCACACATAGTTTCCTATCAATCAAATGTCGCATTCACTTGCATACATCGGAGTTACTTGCTGAGAGTACCAATGTGCTTCTCAAAATCCGTAGTAAAATTACATATGACTTATTTTACTGGACACACACACATAGCAAAACGTGCATACTCAAAAGCATAACGGATTTCAAAATAGACATGTTCATATGTCACTTACATCATGTATCACTACACACATGTTTACGAAATTCAATTACGCATATTAAATGACTTTCCTCACCTCGTGCTAAGCTCCTAGGCTCTCCCATAGCTCGAGGCCGCTTCACACTCTCTCTAGGTTCGGTCACACCTACCACACATGAACATGATCAGAACGTCAGAATTGACATGAAACAGGGAGATATTTCGTATCCCCAAGGTCTCAAATCTCAAAATAGAAGACAGCCTTAACTGTCAAGAATTGACCGGTCGAATCCAAATTCGATCGGTTGGTTTCCGAAATCGACCGGTCGACTCGAGATTTCGACCGATCGGTTTCGCCTAAGAACCCCAGCACTTCACTTCGCACCCAAACCGACCAGTCGATTTCCAAAATCAACTGGTTGGATCTTGAGGATCGACCGGTCGGTTTTGATTTGACTGGTTGGGACCCAAAATTATAAAATTCCTATCTCCTATTTCATGGAAATCGACCGATCGATTCCACTTCGACTGGTCGGTTTTTTGAAATTGACTAGTCGGTTTTTGTAATTGACCAGTTGAATTAATTTCGACCGGTCGAAATCGCTCACAGCTCCCTTCTTTTCATCACATAGCTAAATCGATCGGTCGGTTCATGATTCGATCGGTCAGTTTTCGCCAACCTTTAGCTCGCTAGGGTCTGTTCCTCGCAGCTCCATTTCTATCGATTTTCTCCCATTCCATCTAATTTTCTTCTTCCACATTCTTTAACTACAATTATAATCTAAAATTTTATTATCAAAACAAGTTCACAAGATCATACCTTCGAATTGATCGATCCATCGATCCAAGGCTTCACACTCAAGACTAGGTTTGATAGCTAGAACCTAGTAATTTTGAGCGATCCGAAGTTGAATTAAATGCGAAATCCCTCAACTCTTCGAGCACACAGAATCATACACCCTTCATAAATGTCCCTCTTCTTCACTTCTCTCCTCTCTCTTCATAAATCGCCCACCGGCTAAAATAAGAGAATTAACTCCTCTTCCCCTCTTATAAACCATAGGCTCATGTGTTAAGCACCTATACCTAAATAGTATATAGATCTAACTCACACCACATTCACCTTTAGCTTCATTTAACTTATGACCTTCTTGACCCGTCAACTATTCACCGGCCAAGCACGTGTTCTGACGGTGCACATATCGAGGTATTGTTTTAAGGGTCGGGATTTTTCGGGGCATTACACACGAAGAAGTGATTATCTTCTTATAAATTTTTATATTCTTATTTTAAAAACTATCTTTATTTTTTAAGTTCTAAACTATTGGTGAAATATGAATAAAAGAATTAGTTTCTTAATTTAATTGTATAAAAATAAATCATAATCGTCCTTCATATTGAGGTCGTCAATCTCAACCTTCAACTATTGGATGTTTACAAATTTAAAATACCGTCACACCATATTATAGCCTTCCAAAATTTGGTCGTCAATCAAAAACTAAAATTCTTTAACATAGATTTAATCGAATCAACAATCTCCTAAATTTGGGCACTCCTAAATTTTGGCGTCAATCAAATTCGAGAAAATTGATGATGAAAAAGTAAAACCATTACACTAATCTGCAATCTTTAACTTGAGTCATCAATTCAAATCAAAATTCGAAGATGTTTACAAAGCATATAAAATTTAAACTAAAAATAAAATAAAATCTAAACTAGAAAGTGAAAGTAGAACCATCCAAAGGGTTGATCTTTCAGCTTCCTTAGCCTTGGTTGTCAGGCAAACCTCAAAGAACTATGGATGATGTTACTTTGTAAATCCTAAATTATTTTGATCGAGGGAAAACAAAAACCTCAGTTATCAATTGATGCTGTAAAATTCTTCGATGATTATTTCTATATTGAGCCCTCTTATTTATAGATCATAAGGAGTCGGTTTACAGAGTTCTAATTCTAATAAAAGAAACTACTAAAATAAAAGATTCCTAATATAACTCTAATTCTAATTTTATTCTTCCTTTCTTCTAGATGTTTGATGTGTTCCGGAGTTCTTTCCTTAATAGCAGCAGCAAAGTCCTTTTAAGATTCTTCTTCATCAATCTCCCAGATATGTGATTAGTTAAACTTTTAATTAACGAGTTCTTCTAATTCTGTTCTTAGCGGTGGAAATTCTCATGTGATCAGCAACAATAGAAGTAATAGGAATGCTTCTATAATCATAATCATAATTCACGATTATCCCTTTTTTTCTCTTTCTTAGAAAATCGTCAATCACGATTTTCTATCTTTCAAAGCTTCCTCAGTAGACGATTATCTAAATTACAATTCTTCGCCTTTTTTATTCTGAAGAATCGCACATTACGATTTCTCATTTTTCTCTTCTTTGGCTTCAGTATTAGCACTCAATCGTAAAATATAATTTCTCAGCTTTCTGTAGGTGGCGAATCGTCTTCTTACGCTCAATCGTCTTTTTATTGCTTTTTGAGTTCATTTTGATGAATATTAACACTTTGGCTCTCTTTTACTATTTTTCTTTAATATGTACACATCATCAACTTGTTAGTAGCAAACTAAGTCCTAGCGTCACTAAGTTAAGGGTTATAAAATGGTATATTCTGTGACTGATCATCCGCGCGATTTGGAAATCGCCCGCATGATTTTCCTTGATTGGCTTATTTTGAAGCTTTCTTTAGAAAATTTATGTAACTTCAAAATTTATGCATCTTTATTCATTGATAGGTGATTTTTGAATGCTTTGAAATGTAGATGATGGATTAGATTCATCCGTAGAGGTCTTTGCATTGTTTTTACGAGACTCGTGAACAAGGTAGGGGAAACTCAATGCCAACTCCATCTTGACTTGATTTTCATGGATGTTATGATATGTTTGTGTGAAACATGATAAACATTATTTTATATGAATGATATTGAACTCTTTGAATCTGAAATCCGAATATGCTTTTGCATATGATTTTTGAACTCTGAAATTGAATCATTGAACATAAGCCTTGAAAATGAACTCTGAAATCTGTATTTTGAACACGAACATTGAAATTTGAATATGAACTCTGAATCCTTTGGAAATTATTTATGAATTACAAATACATGGTACTTAGTATGAATTAGAATTTGCATAGTGATTTTGCAACGTCCCGAAATTTTTTGAACCCTAACACGGTCACCTCGGTGTGCATGCCCGAGCAAGTCGCACGATGACATCTTGAAATTTATAATAATTAAATTGAAAGAATATTTTTGGTGGAAAGTTGAATTAGATGTCTTTATAACCATTGATTAGAAATGCGTATACCGACTCATGTTATGCATGCCCAACACCCAATTAGGACTTAATTCAAGTGGATAAGGTCCTTGAATAAATATCATGATATTTGTTTGGCTTTGTTTTGTTTTAAAAGGAGAGATGTGTGAAGAGAAATTTTCACTCCTCTTTCTCTTGTATGAACTGAAGCATTTGATTTTTGATGTTCTTCATCTTCCTCGCAAGGATCGCATAAAGTTTTTGATCGCTCTCGCAATCTCAATCGTAGAGAAGCTCTGAAATCCGTTATTGATTAGATAGAGGTTGGTGAGGGAGAGTAGTATCGATCGTGTGTGAACCGATCATGGTAGATGCGTTATTCGCACGATGAGAAGATGAGGTGCTCTTTGTGCTAACATAGAGCTCATTCTGAGATCTGCCGATGTGAAGTTTCGCAATATTCAATTCGACACATTTTTGATAGAATCATTGAAAGCTACGAAATCGCCCTTGAAAGGTGAGCTCGTAAAGGCTTTAATATTATATGAATTATACCTGAATTTAGGCTAGTTAGTATGTGAAAATAGGAAGAAATTGGATTAGGTTTGGAGAAAAATACGTCAAGGAAGGAAAAGCCCGAAGGGCTGCAGAATCTGTCGAAATCGAACGTTTGAATTGGAAATCGAACGTTCGAATTTGAAATTGAACGATCGATTTTGACACAACTGATATGCAAGAAATTTTGAAGAAATCGAACATTCGAATTTGAAATCGAACGTTCGAATTTGAAATCGAACGTTTGAATTTGAAATCGAACGTTCGAATTTGAAATCGAACGACCGAATTTGGAATCAATTGATCGATTTCCCCTATTTCTAGCTGTGTTTGTTTTTCTTTGGGAAAACTATGGGGGACTTTGAGTCTTCTATTTTCAACACTATTGACATGTTGTACAGTGTTAATGTAATCTAGGTGAAAGCATGGGAGACCATGGATAAGGATATCTGAGCCCCCTTGAACGGATCCAAATTTAGGTAGGGGAATCTCAACATTAAATTTCATTTTTGTCTCAATTTTCATTCTATTTTAATTCACATGAATATTTTGCAATAGATTTGAATACAGAAAAATATCAGTTTTGCTTTTAAACATGATCCTCGAACTTTGCATATGAAATCTAAACCTTGCATCTGAAAATTTGAACCTGAATCCCGACACTAGATGTGACAGCCCAAATTTCCTAACCGCGAAACCCAGACCGTCGATCACCGCTAAGGACGATCCCTGAATGGAACACTTGGTGCATCTACATAAAGCAGAAAATAAAAGCATGTATCTCTAACTAAGCAGATAGAGTCATCATATATGACGGTTTAAATCTCTAATTCTATATTCAAAACATATCCAAAAAGATGGTTCTAAGTCCATGCACAATACATGGACAGAAGAACCGAAACGAACCACATGTGATGGCCAACCATCACCTAAACAATGGTTCACAAAATAAAGTATGTCATAATTACATAAATTCTGAATGTCTAATAAAAAGCTGGCTGGACATACCAAGCCTTACTCACAAATCTAAAAAATATACTCTCACAGTCTCCTAAGGGAAATACTCCTCAGGAGAGGGACTCAGTCTCCTCCTTGGGAATTGTTCGGCTCTAATATGTGTCTAATAAAGTTTTAACCTATTGCAAGCACACAATGGAAATTGTAGAGCTAGTATAGGATTGTTCCCACGAGGAAGCGCTTATTCTTTATATTAATTTTATGCAAAAAACTTATATCTATGCTTAAGGTTCTAAACTACTTGAGAAATATGAATAAAAGAATGGTTTCTTAAACTACTTTGCATAAAATAAATCTAAATCCTCCTCTTTTCAGATTATGGTCGTCAATCACAATCTTTTAAGTCTCAGATATTTATGAAATTAAAATACCGTTACACTATATATTAAGTTTCCTAGAATTGGGCGTCAATCAAAACTAGAATCCTATCAATACATATTTAATCTAATCAACAATCTACCAGAAATTTGGGCGTCAATCAAACTCTAGAAAATTGAAAATAAAAATTATTACACTAATCTGCAAGTCCCAACCTGAGTTGCCACTAATATACAAATCTCAACCTGAGTCATCAATTCAAATTAAAATTCAAAGATGTTTATAAAGTAGTAAATTGCATAAAAATAAATCTAAACTAGAAAGCAAATAAAATTATATCTTTCACCCCTCAGTCGCAGGCGCCAATTGCTTCTGAGAAACTACAGATATCTACACTAATTTTTCAGCTCTCAATCCCAGTCGTCAATTGTGATCGAGGAACCTTGGATATCTAAACTACTCTAAACTAATGATCGAAAGAAAACTCAACCTCAATTGTCAATTGATTCTGAGAATTCCTTCGATGATGAATTCCTATGCTGAGCCTCTTATTTATAGATCATAAGGGTCGGTTTACATTGATCTAATTCTAATGAAAGAAAATACTAAAAATAAAAGATTCCTAATATAATTTTAATTCCTAATTTTATCTTCCTTGCTCTGGATAGTTGATGCGCTCTGGAATTTCTCCTTAATTTCAGCAATAGAGTCCTTCTAAGAGTCTTCTTCATCAATCTTCTAAGATCCGTAATCTACTAATCTTTTAATTCAAGAATTCTTCTAAGTTAGTTCATGGCGATGTAGATTCACAATCGGCAGCAGCAATAACAAGCTTTCATTCTGTAAATCATAAATCACGATTTTCCATTCTTCACAGCTTTCTCACTGTTAACTATTCTCCAGACGATTCTTCATAACGATCTATCGCTTTTCTCCTATGTATCGTTTTCCGCTGGAACGTTTTTTGAAGAATCGTAAATTATAATTTCTTATTTCTTTTGTCTTAATGCATTCCATCATCTTTTACGATTTCTGACTTTCAAACATACGTTGAATCGTCTTTCTCATTCAATCATCTTTTATATTGCTTTTTGAGTTTATTTTGATGAAGATTAACACTTGGTGCTCTTTTATTGATTTTTCTTAATATCTGCATATTATTAACTTATTAGTAGCAAACTAAGGTCTAGTATCACTAAGTTAAGGGTGATAAAATGGTAAATTATATGACTGATCTTACCCCCAAACTTAAGCTTTGCTAGTCCCTAGCAAACAAGGAAAAATAAAATATCCTAAACTAAGAATTTAAATGTCATTATCGTAGGGAGCACGATTGCTGTAATGACCCCAACTTTCCCAAATCATGTAGGTTTGGTGTGAGCATGTGTGTATGTAATTCACAAGGGAACTCATGCACAAATGCACACCTTAGTGTGTATATGTGTCTAACACATTAGGTGTTAGAAGTTATGATACACCTAACTAAGGTGTATATGTTTAACATGTGGACAAACTCAATTTAAAGGGATAAGGATCTCACATGTGGGTTCATTGTTGGCTCATTTGAGTTGTGAAGAGAGAGAGAGAGAGAGAGAGAGAGAGAGAAAGAGAGTTCTTTGAGGAGAAGGATAGGAAGGATTGAGGGATCTAAATGATTAGATCTAAAAAAAGATGGGGGATGTGGTGTTAATGTACGCAAGGATTCAAGCTACACGATTTTGATGAGCTCGTGTTAATCCGGGAGCTCGGTGTGAAGGCATGGAGAAAACTTGGGTTCTTGAAACCATTTTTGGTATTCCAAGAAGAAAGATCCAATCCATGGAGAATTAAAGACAAAAAAGGTATGAATTTAATACTATTTATGCTGTAATTATAGCATTTAATGTTCCTTAGAAAAGGGTATTTAAAATAGTTAAGTTTTGGTGAGGATCGAGATTGGGGAAAACTCAGATCTGAACATCTCTGATCCTCGCGCGCACGAGCTTAAGAGCTCTCTCACGCGAGCCTCAGAGAGAGGACTTAGGGAGCCTCGCGAGAACTTAAGTAAAGCTATGAGAATCTTGTGTCTCGCTCGCGCAAGGACTTAAAGGTAATAGAGCTCGCTCGAGCGAGGTCTCGTACGATACCCTCCAGATAACTAAATGTCAATTTGGTCGCGCGAGATTTATGCCAGTTTGGGCTCGCGCGCCTGAGCCTTAAGGGCTTGCTCACACGAGGAACAGGGTACTTCACCTTATTCTTTTCTCCTAAATTCTTTAGTAGTGTATGTCTTTTATTCTTCTAGGCATTCTTATAGGGTGTTTGGATACGTTTGATTATAGGATCGACACGTGGATATTAAGTGAGTGTGTGCTTGATACTTTTGGTTAAATCTCCGTGTGACTTCATTTGAGGTAGGGAAAACTTCTTAGCATGTGTATTCTCTTTCAACTAGCATGTACGTAGTGATGTAATAGAAATGTGTGTGTGCTTTCCGACTTTTATTTTCAAATAGTATATAGTCATTAAGTAGTTTTAAACATCCTAAATTAGTCAATGTGAGCACTAAGAGAAATTTTTGTGTGTGTGCGTGTAACATGTGTGTGAGTTCTAAATCCTCCTTGAGGGACATGTGAAAGATATGTGTGTGTGACATCAGTAGTAATGAAATGGAGTATGTGTGGACATGTGGCAACCTTGATATACTATAATTAGCATAAACTTATGGTGATAAACTATATGTAACTTGCACATTTGATTGGAAGTTTAATTGTGAATACCCAACCGACACGGTGGGATATCCGTGACCATTACGGCGGCCAATCCGTATAAATCGTGTACTGGTTCAGCGGGATATCCATTTTTTGATTTCCAACAGTAAAAATACTTCGTTTGGCACAAGTCACCTCATGCAAAGGGACTTGGGTGTTGTGTAAATGGTTCATGTAAATGACGATGGTGGGTACTTCCATCGGGAGCTCGATGCTATATTGCTCGAGCAATTAATTAAGTGATTCTTTTAAGTGCGTGCATATAAGGATGTGTTTCGTTCAATAATGAGAAGTGTGTTGTTAAACTGTGCATCAGGTACTCTGTTTAGTCTAATAAATGTTTCTTATTTAATTAATATGCTTAAATATGTCATGAAAGATATGTGAGATGTAAGTTGATATCCATGCTATTATTTTCCTTATTGAGCTATGATATAGCTCACCCTTCGACTACATGTCACAGGTTTAGAGTTAGCTGAGGATACTAAGAACTCGAACTTGGAGGACTCGGATTACTTGCCTTTGGAGGAGTCGGAGCCCCCTCCAGAGGATTTCTTTTAGTAGATGTGCGCTGTGGCACTTGATAATTTTGTGAGATCACTTGTAAGGTTTGGTATGTCCAGCCACCTATGTTTTGTAAAAGGCTAATTACTTGAGATACTTTATTCTTTTTACGAACCATCTCTAGGTGACTTTTGTTGTGTCACTGATGGTTCGGTTCGGTTCTTTTGATCATGCGATTGGCATGAGAATTGAACCGTCTCTTGTAGATGAAATTATCTCATATATAGAAGTGAAGGTTTATTGTCTTATGACGACTCTATCTTTCTAGTTAGATGTAATTTGTTTCCACATTATGTGTGGATATACCAAGTGTTCTAAGTGATATATGGGATACGACCTTGAGGGATGTACTGACAACGCGGGTTTCGGGGTGCCGAAATCTGGGCTGTCACAATTGCGTTTAACAGATGCAACAAGCCTTTAAACCCCTAGGTGATCCCTAGTTGAGGAGTTGTAGTCTCCTGAAGGTTTTCAGTGAAGTTACCTACAAACTTTAAATATTTTTGAGTTTTTAAAAAAATTTCAAAAAAGTTAAAAATCTAAACTAATTTTATACATTAACTAATTTAATCATCACATGGTTGTTTAATTTTTAGAAATATGATTTCATTAACCACCACTTTCCATTCTAACAAGTATCCTTGATCAGAACTCAACAATTTCGATTCTGTAAAGTGTGGAGTGTGTGCTTATCAGTGAATAATTTATTCTTCATAAAATTTTCTAAACTGTAGATTTATAAAATATTTTCGTCCAAAAACTCTCATTATTGGCGTACTCTAAAAAATATCAAAATTTTGGGTTCTCTTAATATGATATATCTTGGAGAATTATTTAAAGGATAATTATAAAAATTAAATCTCATGGAAAAATAATCAATTATATTCATATGATTCCCTGTGCAATTCATAGTATCTATTATTCACATCTCTACTAGGTTTATGCTTTTGCAAATCGTAAATCAAAAAGGTCTTTCCTTCGGCTTGTAATGGGGCTTTGGGTTAAGAAGTTTCAAAGAAAGGTAGATAGAATTCAAACTTTTTCTGAGAATTTAGTTGTTCCTTCTCTATCTTCTTCTCTCCTTTTCTACTTTAGTCAGTATCCAAAAAGTTGGATAACTTCTTTCCATTTACTAATTCTTATTTTTTGTAAAATCCCATTTTAAACCCTTTGATCTAGAATCGTCTTTTTATGATTTTCCTTCTTTTCGAAAGCTTTTTTCTTTTGGAATCGTTCTTTTCTTTCAGAAATCTCCTTTTCACGATTTTCATTCTTTTCCCATATTATTTTCTTATTTCTTTAGTTGTACCCTTTTTCAGCATTCCCCTCTATTTGTTAACTTTTACTCCTTTCACTCCCTCTTTTTTTCTTCTTTTGTATTCTAAACTTCTTAGAAATTATAAGGGTTAAAGGTTGAAATCTTTGGGTAGTACATATGGTTAAGGGCTTATAAAATTTTGGTACAAAGAAAGTTTCGATTTTAGTCTTCTAATATTGTTTCAATGGATAAAATTTTCTAGGATTTTGGCTTTTTGGCTCTGGTTAATAAAAGATGGCATTTGATCATATTCACGATTTACTAGAATAAATGGCTTATTGTTTTGATGCTTCTAATAGATAGTTCTAGACAAAAAACAGGTTATCATAATTATAAAATATTTTGATTTTAAGTTTAGCAATATGAGATTTTTCATAGTAATAGTAGAGAAGTTCAAAGAAATTTGAATTGAATAGATTACAGTCTCTTTCTCAAAGAAAGGAAAAATTAGTCTCTAAAGCTCACTGCTTATATAATTTTGAAACTATAGTCTAAATATTACAGTTTAAATCAATCTATTGTTTCAAACATTCATTCTGATACAGTGTTCTTGAAGAGCTAGTACATGAATTGTAACTGTTCTATTTCTGATTGTTAGACTTCTATTATGATGGATCGTTCAGTTTCTAATATCATATTTTTGTCTATCTCAACTCATATGTGATGATTAAATCAGAAAAAAAAATTCTAACTAAAATTTTTAACTAAGAAGTACTAAAAACAGAAACAGAAAATTTTCTTTCTGCAAAAATTCTAAAAGTTATGCAAAAATAAAATGTTATTTATAAAATTTAAACTAATATATACAAAATTTGTAAATTAATCTAATATATACAAATGATGTATATCCCCTCAAACTTAGATTCGACAATGCCCTCATTGGCACAAAAAAATAGGGGATACAAAAATTTTACCATAAATTACTGATTGGGCTGTAAATGTACTGGGAAAAATCTATCACTAGATATATACTCTCCCCCAAACTTGAGAGAAAATACCCTCGGCTTATTCTTAGAGTATCAATAATCAAAACAATAAGAAAGAAAAGTTAGAAACAGTATTACGCTAGAAAGTTAGCCAAAGAGAATTTCATATATTCACGGAATATTTACAATGTAAAGGAAAACTATAGATAGAAGTAATTGTAAAATTAGTTAGATGAAGATTAAAAGTTAGGAAAAGTCTAGACACACACTATCTACGATACTGGCAGCAACGTCCGAGGCAAAAAGATATCTTCGATAAAGATCAGTCCTCAGCTTCTGACTACCTTCAATTAGAGTCTCTCATTTCTTCCTCCGTAGGCATAGCCACACCTTGGCGGAGTCGCTACTCCAAGAGCTGTTAAAACACTCCTTTGTGCCCTTCTTTATCTCCCCCAAATAGAGCACATCACAGGTCTTCCTTAGAAGAAATGCCATGCCACTGTGGAAGCCTTTTGAAGAGTGGGGAAGTGAACACATCTCCGGATCACCCTTCACTCAATACTACTCCCCTGTGAAGAATTTCTGAAGAGATTGTAATGCAGGCAGGGGGAATAGATGAACAATGGAGAGGGGTGGCGAGGAGATCAAGGATGGGATGGGAGATGACACTGAAAGTTACAACCCATCCTCACTGTAAAGGAACGTGCATTCGGGGTGGGTTGTGAGGTGTAAAGGTTAGGAAGTGGGAGAAGATGAGGCGTAGGGAAAAGGTTTAGGAGTTGGGTTAGGTTTAGGGTCAAGGGTGGTCTCGGTGGATGTTTCAGCATCTGGTATGGGTCGCTGGCGCTTCAGATTTTCTACTTTCTGTATTGCGGTCAGGAGTTCGGCCCTATGTATTTCAATGATTTTATCAAGTCTTTTGCTAAAATCACTTGGGTTATGCTCTTCCGTCATGGGGTTTAGGGTTAAAGATGGAGGGAAAATAAAGGTTGTGAGATGGTTCTAGTCTATGGATGGGTATGGATTTATAGGGTAGAGGTTAGGCTTGAATTGTCACTTCGGGTTAAATGGCAAGGTGTAGGTTTTTAGACTCGGGTAGTTGGCAGGTGGCAAAATTGAATGCGCTGCATGTCTACTTCCTCTACAAATTAAATGAGTATGAATTCCAATGTAACTGATAAGACTGATCACTAGGTTCTCCTGTTCCCTAGAATTGTCGTTTACGATTCTGGAGAACGATAATGAGACTCTTTGACGTGTCGAATCGTACTCGCTACAATTCGACCCATTAAATCACGAGTAATTGTAAATCCATATGTTTCAGGTGATTATGACATAACAGAAAGTCTTTACAATTGAATGCAATTTGATACACCATATATCATAGAGTGCTTTCAAAAGAAATAAAATATTAAATTATGTACATAGTTTACAAGTATTTGCTATGGGAGAGTCGGTAGCTCGACAGGTTCTAGAGGAGCTCAGTTTAAATCAGGGGGAGTTGATGTGCCTCCCATAAATATACGTCCTCTAGTCGTACCAATTGGCCATGAGGAAAAACAATTACTTTCTCTTTCGTTAACTAAGGTAGTTAGTTGCTCAACTTGAGCTTCTAACCTTACGACAGATTGCCTAAGAGAGTTGAGTAACTGCATTTTGTATACGACCATGTTGTAGCCAACTTTCAGCTATCTCCGTCAAGGCTTCCTCTGTAGCAGTATGGTCCTGGGCTCCTGTGGGGTGGAAAGATACAGTTGGTGGTTGGGGAAATACTTGAGTTGGGCCATGGTTAGGACCGCAGGCTTCTCATTTTTGAGATGTTGGGTACGATTTTATACCTACCAGAGATTGAACTTTTGCTTTCCAGAGTTTAAGTCTTGAAAAATAGTTCATCATCGACTTTAATTTATATAACCCTCCTTGCTTAGGAGGTATATTCGTTAAAGTCTTCGAATTTTAATTTTCAAAGGGATTGCACATTTATAAGTAAAGGCTGTGTTTGGGAGTGCTCTTTGGAAGCAAAGAGCAACTCTCTGCTCTGGAGTATAGCACTTTAGTATGCGATTGTTTTGGTTATAAGTGCTCTTTGGAGGCAAAGAGCAGCTATCTGTTCTAGAGCAGAGCACTTTAGTATGGGATTGTTTTGGTAGTAAGTGCTCTTAGCTCTTTCAAAGAGTAAGCAGGCTTAATTTGGGTCTCTTTAAAAGAGCAATTTAAATATGCTCTTTTACGTGGGCTGCTCTTTGCCCCCAAAGAGCAATCCCAAACACAACCAAAAAGAAAAGAGTAGGTATTTTTGGGAGGTGGAACACAAAAATATCAATATCGTTTCCCTTTCATCTTGGCATTCGTTGGCGCCACCCGTACTTCGATTGCGTAAAATCCCCCGTTTGGTCGCAACATGCATGCACGACAGCGGAAAATCACTTCGATTGCAACATCAGGCCTTCAAATCATCACCTTAGCTTGTGCAGAAAGATAAGAAAGTCAAGCATTTCATGTCAGCTCTTTTAGTCTACATATATGATCTCTTTGAGAAACGAGATGACACATACATCAAGGTGTCTACTTCTTCGACGTATCCTTACTTCGCAAGGATGCGCCGAAGAGGGGCATCTGTAGACACCATGTCTTTGATCTCTCGAAGTATACAAAATGTCCGGTCAACCACTTGGCCCTTCCTCGATCCCTGGAAAAATTCAGCCTTGACCAGAGATCCTGAAACCCCTTTCTTTTGGGAATTATATGCTTGAATCCCAGAGTATAATTGAATATACATTGGACTTCCAACGTATAATCAGACTTGACCCGACCTCGATTTGTTCTCCAATTATACGCTAGAATTCCAGCGTATAATTGATTATACGTTGGACTCCCAACGTATAATTGATTATACGCTATACTCCCAACTTATAATTGGTCTGTCTCGGATTAGGAGACCCAATGGGACCCAATAACTTCCAAACCAGCTCAACAAGCCATCCCCTTCCAGGACTCTTGATTATATGTTGTATCCATAGTGTATAATTTGTTTCAGCCGTGCCCGGACTCTGAGTCCAAGCCCAACCGACTTCCCAGCCGCCGCTCGGATTATACGCTGGAATTCCAGCATATAATTCATTATACGCCGGGTTCCTAGCGTATAATCTGGATTATATGTTGAATTTCCAGCATATAATTCTGAATCATACGCTGGAACCCCAGCGTATAATTAG
The DNA here is from genome assembly GCA_021018995.1 of Chloranthus sessilifolius. Taxonomy (NCBI): domain Eukaryota; kingdom Viridiplantae; phylum Streptophyta; class Magnoliopsida; order Chloranthales; family Chloranthaceae; genus Chloranthus; species Chloranthus sessilifolius. The sequence goes on from CM037595.1 coordinate 26,826,327, forward strand.
CCGTATACTATAAATAAACCTTGACCCTCCCCATTGTAAAACACATTGCACATCTTTTACTTTTTCTCTTTGGGATTTTCGACTTTGGATTTGAGATTCCGAATTAGAACCAAGTTGAACTCTAAATGTCGGGTTTAGAACTTCGACTTCCTTCTAGGAGTCTCGTTGAGTATTCATTCTAGTCGGGGTTGGCCCTTCTACTTCGATTCTCGAGTTTTCTGAAGAGAGATAAGTTAGCCCTAGAGCTTTCCTCCCCTTAGGATACCCCTATCCAAATTCTTAACATTAGATCCAATTAGGTCCACACCCCCCTTGCATATTTCAAAACACATCATAGCCTTTAAATCGATTTGCCCAAGGGAGCTAACGGAGGGTACTCAAGAACGGGTTTGATCCTCCAGCGCATAACGGGTCACCACGCCCTTTTCTAGTTTAGACCACCTAGGTTAGAATTCCAAAAAGTAAGACCCTAGGAAAACTTAGCTGCTAAAGCCGGCAGGTCGGTATTTAGTATAAGAGTCCAATCCACAATCTCCCTATCCTTGTGATCAGTGATGTTCTATAGTGTCGATAAATATTTGTAGGTGGTGATCACATACTCTTATCTATATTAATATATTTGCTTATTAGTAACAATTTTTCTTATAGAGTATTTATCATATTTGCTTACCTTCACCACCCCTTGGAAAACAGAGTCCCATGTGACCACTTTGAACAATTTTCCCGAATTCAAGAGGGTTTTTGAAAACGCGTACCAACAAATGTGAGTAATGGTAAGCAAATCTATTTGATACCCTGCAAGATAAATTATTAGTAGTAGACAGATGTACTAACATAAATAAAATAGATGTGATCGCCACCTACAGATGCTTATTGACGCTGCAGAACGTCATTGATCGTGAGGTCGGGGGATTATGGATCAGACTCCTATACTAAATACGGACATGTCGGCTTTAGCAGCTAGGGTTGCCTAAAGTCTTAGTTAATTCAGAATTTTTGCCTAAGAGATCTAAACTATCAAAGGGGTGTGGTGGCCCATTATGCACGGGAGGATCGAACTTGTTCCCGAGTACCCTATGCAACCGTGGGATTTTTGACAATTCCGTCGCGGCGATGCGCTCGCTAACAAAAATATAGAGTCGTCACCCGGAGCTTTTGGTGTCCCGAGAAACCTATATCATTTTTATCAACACCGAAGTGCCACAAATATGACTTTGAATCTGGTCTACACCAAAGGTTCTTGGGTAGGGGTTTCGGTTATTGATTGGGAAGGTGTTAGGCACCCAATCAACCTGCTTAACGCGGTCTCTGCTAATAGCCAAAACAAAAATAATGTACAAGAAAAGAAAATGGCTTCCTCTTGCTCAAATGGGTCATAAATCCTATTTGTGCCCCTCCGTTCCTACCGAAAATTCAGCGGCGTAATGGCACAAATGGGAGGATGAAGGAATGACCGAGAAGGTAGAGGAATAGAGTGGAGAGCCGGAGCTCTCGGGCCCTTGCTGCACCATTGAAGAGCCTTGCGTTGGCTTGCTTTGATAAGTTTTTGAAGGCTTATATGGTGGGAAATAGAGTTCTAACCTCTAAGGCTTGCTAGTTAAGAGGTAGAGAGGGAAGGTAAATGGGTAGCATACACCTAAACTAGGTGGTCTAAGGTGGAAAATATGCTCAAAGGAGGTTTTGGAATTCTGGATTTTGTATGGAAATAGTGCACCAAAGGGAGAAAGATCTTCTCACATAAGCTCTTTCTCTCTTAGGCAAATTTTTTCAACCTCTAATCCAAGGGGAGGGGGGTTCTATTTATAAGAAAAGGGTGGGTTAGGAGGCTACTTAGAGGCTAAGCAAGAATAAGAATTAGGTAATCTAGCATCTAAGGTTTCTTAGGGTTTTTGGAGCCTTGAAATATGTGAAGAGATGCTCCAATGGTGGATGATAAGGTGAGGCTTTAAATCACTTAAGGGGTTGCACATAGATAGTAAATGGGTGTAACAGAACTAGCAAAATACACCCCAAAGATCAAGGTGGCCAACAAGTCAAACCCCAATCACAAATTTCAGGGTCAAAATCAGATGTTATTGTTCATAAGCTTGGCGCAACTATTAGTTGCACCAGACATATGCACAGTAAAACAGTGTATGCACAGTGTTGGGAAGTTGGCTCCTCGAGGTGGGGTCCACACTTTGAACTGGCGCAACTATTAGTTGCGCCAAATCCCTAAGAGGACTTTCCCAAAATTATAGTTTTGCCCCTCGGGTCGAACCGCCATATCTTTGCGTATACAGCCCCAATTGGGGTGATTCTTGGCCCGTTGGAAAGCTAGCAACTTATACTTTTTAATGGTATAAGATTCGATCATAGTAAAAAGCCGTAGCTAGTCCCAGTGCACCACCCTTTATCCATCGCTCGGGAAAGCTAGGTTTAGGTCCGGGATGGGTTCTAAGGGTTGGGATTGGTTTCTAAGGGTTCATGAAGGTTCCTGAGGGATTTAGGGTGATTCCTAAGGGTTTGGAAGGGTCCTAAAGGTTCGAAAAGGTTCTTAAGGGATCCATTCATGCCATCAAAAGCTCGGAAGTGCGCCTCTCTCGAAATGTGTTTCGATCGGGCCTTGGGCCAAATTTGGGTGTCTACATACCCTCCATTGGCTCTCCTAGGCAAATAGGTTTAAAGGCTATGATGGTTTTGAAATAATGCAAGAGAGGTGTGGACTTAATTGGATATAATGTTAGAAATTTTGGCAGGGGTATCCTAAGGGAGAAAAGCTCTAGGGCTAACCTTATCTATCTTTGAAAAGCTTGAGAATCGAAGTAGAAGGGTTAACCCCAACTAGAAAGAGTGCTCTACGAGACTCCTAGAAGAAAGTTGAAGTTCTAAACCCAACATTTAGAGTTCAACTTAGTTCCAATTCAGAATCTCAGAGCTAACCTAAAAAATTCCAATGAGAATAAGCAAAAGAAGGATCTGTGTTGAGATTGAGAGGGGTAACAACCTATTTATAGTATCAACCAATTATACGCTGTAAATTAGATGTATAATGAATTATACGTTGGGATTTCAGCGTATAATTCAGGCAACTTTAGGAAAGTCGGTTAAAGCAGCTGGCTGGGAGGCCTAGTGTGATTCTAGTGAATTATATGTTATTGTTGGTATGTGCTTTTTCTAGGTCCCTTTCGATCCCCAAAAGAAGTGGCCCAATTAGGTCCCTAGTGGACTCTGGCTAAAGGCGATAAAAGGGTAAACTAAGAAATATTAAATGTGAAAAGTAAAGAGGTGAATCTTGAATGAAAAATACATGGGTTGATGCGATCGCCAACTGTAGATATTTATCGACGCTGCAACACGTCACTTGATAACGCGGGTGGAGATGCAGGTTGACTCCTTTGCTGAATGTCGGCCTGCCAACTTTAGCAGCTGTGGGTCGCCTAAAATCTAGCTAGTTTGGTTTCCTAGTCTAAAAAGGGGGGTGTGGCCTTCTATGCTAATGAGGATCGACCCTGTTCTCGGGTACCCTCCGTAGGCTTCCTAAGGAAAAATAGGTGGCTAAGGCTTAAAATTTGGGAAGGTTTGGGACCTAATGGGCTCCAGGCTGAGGGATTGGGTAGGGGTTTCCTAAGATCTAAGACTAAGGGCGCTTATTCCTTTAATACTCCTTCGAGAGTCAGGGCTAGCTAACCCGTGTCGCTAGCCTAACTAACCTGATTCCTAAGGGTTTGGAAGGGTTCCTAAAGGTTCGGAAAGGTTCCTAAGGGATCCATTCATACCATCAAAAGCTCGAAAGTGCGCCTCTCTCGAAATATGTTTCGATTGGCCCTTGGGCTAAATTTGGGTGTCTACAGATGCCCCTCTTTGGTATCCGATCACTAATGATCGAATGCCAAAGAAAAGAGACACCCAAAGAGGCCCAAGGCATTACTGACTGGTCCGTTGCATTCAAAATGAATTTCAAACATCAGATGAGTAATATGGTGAGAAAATGAAAGACCTGGATGCCAGGCTAAACATTCGTTTCTCAAGGTAATTGGTCCCCAAGTGCTTAGCGACATTACTGGGCATAACCGAGGTAGAGCAAGTTGTAAAAGCCCTGTATGTCAGGCCAAACATTCGCTTCTCGAGATGATTTAAAGGCATTTGATGTTCAAGATTCGTTCTAAATACAACAGCTTCACAAGTAAGATGGGTGATCGACCCACACTTAAAGATAGGTGCAACGCAAGTATGCAAGGCTCCACAGTTTGCGTCTAATCCTACAAGGCATTTGATTGCCCCATTTGACGGTTCGCGGGTGTCCCTGCCTGAGGCAGGGTTCAAAATCTTTGGCCAAACCCATCGATCCGGAAGTTTATTTAGCATGAGTACCCGAGTAGAGCGAATAGAGGTAGCAACCCTTTTTAGGGAGTACGTGCCATTTTTGAAAACATGCCCCGGATCAACATGACCTAGAGCATCCAACTTTGACTACCTTGATCAGGTCTAACAAAATATTGGGTATCTCCCTAAAGGGACATCGAATCTTGGTCTCTACAAATAACGATCATAAACATCATTTAACTATGCATAATCATGCACTCATTAGGGGCGATAAGCAACAAAGGCGATGGAGGCCCCAACCCGGACCTGCTCGGGTACAATTTACAGGAATAAACGACCATCATATGGATACCCAGATGCATGGCGTATACTTTATAGGGATACCACTGTCAATACAGGTTTTAAGCCTGTAGAAAATAAAGGGAGAATGAACCCTTCTGAATGCATGGTTGCACATAGTTTGATTGATACGTAATCTCGTTCTCAACAGGTTGGTCTCAACCAACGATTGACCTTTTCCAACGGAGTTATCCGGACCTCAAACCCAGTAGGATGCACGCCCAGACCGTGCGGACCAAGAGTCCACACCTCCGAAAAGTTCATGAAAAATTTGAAGCTTAAACTCTCACGTTCATATGAATCAAAGACAGAGCGGTTAGCTCAACAATTTAGCAATGAAATCGTCCTGACCGAAACATTGACCGTCTGATCATGATTGACACCTTGCTCCTACTTTGAAGTAGGATCCCAAGATCCAAGGCGAACCTTTAGATTTAGGACATTAAGTTAGCACAACTGCATTGCCGATAAAATATTGACATTTTAGCGCATCGAAAATACGCAAGTGTGTAGCTGTGCGTGCTATGAAAATATAGATTTATTTTTTCTTTTTCAAAATAATTTTCATTCTCTCCTTTTTTGAATAGACCTAATGTCTGTGGCGGGATGCTTAATATGATTTGTCCATCGTTAAGAAGTTGCCTGCTTCGAGGCTTTGGACCGTTTGATGTTCCTGCACATCCTCGAGAAAATGTCAGTCCCTTTTTTGTTTATATAAGTAACAAATACATCCTAATTAATAAAAGCAGAAACAAACTTTTACCTATATTTTTTTATTTTCAAGATCTATATATTTTTTGGATTTTTATTTTCAAAGATTTTATTTTTTGCTCTTTTTCTTTATTTTTGACATGGAAGTACGATGTTGTAACTATGTATATGAGAAAGAGTAGAATTTTTTGGATTTTTCTTTTTCAGAGATTTTTTGTTCTTTTTCTTCATTTTTGAGATGGAAGTAAGATGCTGTAACTATGTACATGAGAAAGAGCATAAATATATACATACATTTTCTATATTTGGATTTTTCTTGATATTTTTTTTGTTCTTTTTTTTTTTTTTTGTTCTTTTTTTGGATGATGCCTTATCAGTGATGTGAAGTCATGAGTCCCATTTTGAGCATAGCTGAACCCTTTCATATTGTCGGGCCTGAGTGAGTTTCAACAGTTTTACCAAGGCCGAAATGTTAACCCCTTTGGATTGAGTCAAACCTTTCTCCTTACCTTGAGTCATTTGTTTGATAAAGCAGTTTTCCAAAGACAATTCTAGTCGGGACCCGTCTTAAACTAACATGAGCGGCCTAGTAAGAAAACGGGCAACAAGGAGAGTAATAAAAGGTTCCTCAAACATCAATCAATCATTTCAAACCTTTCTTCTTTTCTTTTATTTTTATTTTTTTTATTTTTTTATTTTATTTATCTCCTTTTTTACCTGTGATGCCCTTTCGGGTTTTCACCACGCCCATGGGCTTAGCTCTCTTACCCCAAGCGCCCTTTCGGGTTTTCACCTGGTCCGCATAAACTCGTTGTTTTTACCCGTAATACCCTTTCGGGTTTTCACCACGTCCATCTTGCTTTGAGCTTATATTTTTATTTTATTTTTTCTCTTTATTTCTTTCATTTTTTTAAAAGCCACGACATAGATGTAGATTCTGTCATAGCCGACCGGATGGGGTTCTGGTGTCGTCTCACTATTCGGCTTGTGTTGACTTGACAGATACTATGACTGCTTGTGAACCTAAAAAGAGGGCTTCCTTCAGGGTGTAGCTTGGCCATGGGTTAGGTTAGGATTTGAAGGTATGCTGGGCTAAAAGGGTTTCTTTGATACGGCTTTAGTGTTCTTAACATACTTCCTTCCTTGGGGGTTTTACTGTACAGGCCCCGTGATTTATCTATTTTTTATATTCTTTTTGCTCCATTTCAGGCAATCTCTTTTTAGGGTTTTGCTTTTCCGATTTTTTTAGATTTTGTTGGTAACTTTGCTTCCCTTTTTTGTATATGTGCACATTTTTTTTTTGGGAAAGAAGTTTATTGAAAGAAAGGCCCAGGCTTGAATGGGGTAGGAAAGGATATCATCATTTTTATGGATGCTTTTTGGCTACTGTGCTTGGAATGATGGCCTCTTTTGGGTGGTTCTTGTTAGGAATTTCTAGTGTGCTGATTATTGTGTGGTGTTAAAACAAAATAAAAATAAGGTAAAAATAAAGGATGGATTTAGCACATCTAAAATATCCTAGACCTGGAAGATATATGGTCCATTTGTAGCAAGTTTTGATAAGTAAGAGTTTGTCCGACAGGGAGTAGTGATCTAAACTTAGGAGGTGTATAGTAGACCTCTAGATCTGGCTACAGATCTGGTATTTCTAAGAAGAAAGAGAGCTTTTTGGGTGTCACTAAATCTAATTTATAAAACTAAAATATAAAACTAAACTAAAAGATTGAGGAAGATAGATGGTAAAATAAAGATCAAATGTTTAGAAATAGGTAGCCAGGACCTGGTCGTTATTGTAAATTAGGTTAAGTGCAAGGCAGAAGGATCCACTCTAAACCAAAGGTTTGAACTGATCTTAAGGCTATGATTTGTCCACTTTAATGGTCATAGACCATCCTAGGGATTTCCTCCAAATCAACGATTTCAATTAGATTCAATCAAAGGCATTGTATAGATCTGATATGCTATAATCCTCCATCTAGTTACAAGCTTCTCATTTCTGACAGATGCAAGGTATAAGAATCCAATCTCAATAAGAGAATTGAAGTAATCCTAAGGCTATGATCTGTCCACTTTAATAGTCACAAAACATCTTAGAGATTGTTCCAATCCATTGATCTTATTTAGAACAGGAAAACCATTGCAGATGCTGCATATGTCAGGCTATCAACTCCCCATTTCTGGCTGGCATCTATAGGAGTATCCAATTAAGGGAAATCAAATACGAAAAAGTGAAATATAGATTAGAACCACCTTTAAAATCCATAATCACTGTAATCTTACAGCTCTTGAGCTCAGATCTATAATCTTGTGCAATATCAATCTGTTCACAAATTCTTTGAATCTTTTAAAATACTATTACAAAATAGATCTGGACTGCTTATTTAGATCTAATCCAATATGCTGGATTAGGGAGAGAAGGGGGAAGGGAAAAAAGAAAAATAAAACTAAAAATTAAACCTAAATGAGCTAAGGAAAATCAAGGCTATTCCATGGACTCCTCGCCTCAACTAAACTAAACTAAAACCTAAATGAGTCAAGGAGACTTCCGGTTATTCCTTGGTTTCCTTGCTGAGAAATTACAGTAGCAAGGAGTTCTATTTATACATTTGCAGTGATCCGTGGGCTTTAGATTTCAGCCAATCAAAGGAGAGGATTTGATGCTTTGGAGTTTCCAAAACTGCCCTTGTTTAACCAAAAATACCCAACTGCACTAATCACTAATTCCTGCAAACAGCTTGCCCATGTGTAGACCTCTTCCATGCCTTGGAGTTCCAAGTTTGCCCTTGCCAACCAATACATGCTGTTCCTCTTTATACTTGCTGTCAACAAAATGAACCCAAATTGCCATTATTACCCCTACTTTCGATTATTATTTCTAGCTGCTCACCTCAAGTAATTGCACCTAAAATGCTGAGAATGCTTCACAAATTAATTACTCTGGCTGCCCCAAAATACCCCTGCAGTCCAACAGTATTTTTACCTGAAAATACACTCCAGCTGCAGCCTTTATCAAAACAGCCTTCTCCCTTTAGATTTGATGGAACTTGAGTCGGATCAGCTTGAGGAACCATGGGCTGATGCAGCTTTATTAATGGTTATTAAAATCTGCAGTTTCGGCAATGTGGTGGAGAAGATGAAGTCGAGAGGATGTCTGCTAAGTCAATAGGCTGAATGGGAGGATGGGCAGCTGCTTCAGCAAGGTGTCGAGCAGATGTGGAAGGTTGGGAGCTGCTGAGATGAAGTGCAGCACCTTCGGGTAAGGTGTCGTGAGGATGGCCAATGGGGGCTGGGAGTGCAACAGGTAAAGTATATATATATATATATATATATATATATATATATATATATATATATATATATATATATATATATATATATATATATATATATATCTGCAGCTGCATATGGTTGATGGGGGGATGGAAGGTTCAAGGCCTCTTCGTGAGGTTCAATGGGAGCTCCAAATGCTGCTGGTCGAGATGTTTGCATAGGAGGAAGGCTAAGCTGTCGAGAGGTTTAATGAGGAGGTGGGAGCTGCAACTTGTCGTGAGGTTCAAGTGCATGGAGTTGCTGCTATTGCTGTCGACAAGTTTGGAGGTGTCGACAACTTGCATGGAAGGGATCTCGAGATGTTGCATGGCTGGATGGCTGCACTTAAATGTCGAGAGGTTGCAAAGAGTTCTAATCGACAGATTGGCTGAGAATCTTGGATGCACATCGACAGGATTGGTTAGCTGCAGCCTCAAGAGGATAAAATGCTTGGGAGCTGTGATTGAAGGTGTCGACAGGATCTGCTGGAGTTCAATGCATTATATGCTCGATAGGATGCTGGGGAGTTTGGTCGATAGGTTGGTGCACTTGCAAATAGGTGTCGATAAGCTAAAGCTTAGAGGCTGCTGCATGCTGAAGTCGACAGGTTCAAGGGGCTCTTCAAGTCGAGAGGTTGCAGTAGGTGCTGCAAGGGAGCTCAAAGCTGTCAACAAGATCAATGGGAGGTTCTGAAACTGCTTGCTGAACCAATCGACAGGTTCGAATGGGCTGCTGGTGCAACTTGATAGGCTCCATGGAAGTCAAAGCTCGACAGGTTTAGATGGTGCATGGAGCTGCAAATTAAGTGCTCTTGGTCGACAGGTACCATGCAGGTTGGTTGACAGGTTGGTTGTGCACTTTGCAGGTTAGCTGCTGCTCTTCGGGAGGTTGAAGTGCTTCACATTGTTTGACAGGTTGTTGGCAGTTTTGATGGATCACCTCGATAGACATGCTGTGTGATCTCAGTGAGGAAGCTGAATACATTAAGGCTCCACTATGCTGAAATCACTTTCTCATTCTTTGGCAGATTTGCTTATTGGCTGTGTGCACACCTCGACAGATCGGCTGTGAGTGCAAGGACGGCAGCTACTAATGTTGGAAGGCTTGGAGCTGTATGCACACATAGCTGTTGACAGATTTTTGTGCCTGCATGCAGAAGAGGCTCTGGAGCTGAAGAGTATCCACTCGAGAGGTCGATGGACTGCTGGTGCAACTTGACAGGCAGCTTTTGATGCTGAAACCAAGTGCACTTCCATTTACCAGGTGTGCTGAACCCAGCTTCTAAACAAGTCATGTGTGCTTCCGTTTCAGCACCAATCCGCAAGATGCAGCTGCTGTACATCATGCCAGCTTTATTTGCTCAAGAAGATGGCTGCAGAAGGGAGGTATTGAATGTGCAGCTGTTATTGCATGGCTTGTTTGACAGGTGCTCTTTCTCAGCATTGCACCATTTGATGGCAGCATCTATTGTGCAGTTTTGTGCACAAAGCTGAAGGTGTAGCTGCTGTACCTGAGGCTCTGATGCAGCTTCCTATGGTGCCCAGCTGCATGCTTCAATTCAGCTCTATTGGATGACTCCAAAACTCCTCTAAACGGCGCTTTTTAACGGAAAACTGCACTAAGGCTGTGATTACCTCCTTGCTGCAAAACATCACTAAAAAGTAATTATTAACTACTAAGAGGCTTAGCAAAAGCCAGGTCTAAAGGGTAAAATGTGGCATAAAATAGTGACTAACAGTTCTTAAGTAGTTACATATCTGTTTCACCAATACTTACCTTATCGCGATAGACTAAGCGTAGAACCGTCGGATGTATCCAGCGTTGATAGGCTCATGAAGATGATCTCTGTCCATGGTGACGAGGCGGATGGCGTATCCCGGTAACACCTCTCGGACGACCAAAGGACCTTCCCAGTTTGGCTTGAACTTCCCTCTCGGATCGGCGTGGATGGATGGGAAGATCTTCTTCAGTACAGTGTCTCCTATCTTTAGATCTTGACAGTGGACACGTTTATTATAAGCGCGTGTGATTCGCCCCTGGTAAACTTGAGTGTGACACAAGGGTAAGAGTTTCTTCTCGTCCAATAAGTTCAATTGGTCAAAGCGGGATCTCTCTTTCTTTGCTTTGGGTAAGCCTGATTCCATGAGAATTCGGAGCGAGGGTACTTCAACCTCTATCGGCAAGACGACCTCAGTTTCATACACAAGGGACAATAGTGTTGCCCTTGTAGCAGTACGAATCGACGTTCTGTAGGCCCATAAAGCTAATGACAGCATTTCGCTCTAATCTCGGTAAGTAACCACCATCTTCTCTAGGATGCGGATGACCGTCTTGTATGCAGCTTTCACGGCTCCATTAGTTTGAGGCCGATAAGGTGACGAGCGATGGTTCTTGATCTTATATTGCTCACAGAAGGTTGAATGCGCTTATTCTCAAAGTTTATACCGTTGTCTGTGACGATATCCTTGGGTACTCTGAATCGGCACACAATATTGTTCTTGAGAAATTTCTCAACGTGACTGGCCGTGATGTTGGCATATGACGCCGTTTCTACCCACTGGGTGAAGTATTCAATGGTGATGAGGATGAACTGATGTCCGTTCGATGCTTTCGGATTAATCATTCCGACGACGTCAAGGCCTCAGGTAGCAAATGGCAAAGGAGCGGTCATGCAGTGAAGATCGATGGCAGGAGCATGTATTAGACTGGAGTGTTCCTAACACTTGTAGCATTTCTGAACATGTTTGCAGCAATCTGATTCTATAGTGGCCCAAAAGTATCCCTGTCATAGAATTTTCTTAGCAAGCATGTGATCACTGACGTGGGCTTTGCATACTTCCTCGTGGATCTCTTTCATGATATTGATCTTCACTTTCTGTAAGGCATCTGAGTAAGATGTTATTACAGGATCGCTTGTAAAGGCATTCCCCACAAACGACATAGCCTGCCGCTAAACGTTGAATGGTTTGTCGGTTCGTCTTGGACGTACCCTCAGGGAAAGTTAGTGTCTCGAGGAAATTCTTGATATTTGAGAACCAAGGTGGCTCAGCATCAGGCTTTGTAGGTTCCTCAATCTGGAGGCAGAAGGCTGATTCAGTCCTTTGCTCGATCATGATTGGCTTCATCTCAGTGCCATACAAGATTTCAATCATTGATGCCAACGTTGCTAGTGCATCGGCAAAGCGATTCCTTATCCGAGGGACATATGAGAATATCACGTCCTTGAAGCAAGCTATCAGATCCTCGAGGTGCTCATGGTAGGGGATCAGTTTCTCATCTTTCGTCTTCCAATCTCCATTCGTCTGGCATATGATTAACTATGAATCACCAAACACTTGAAGGTGAGTTATATTCAGATCAAGAGCCTTCTGCAGACCAGTGATACAAGCTTCGTATTCAACCATGTTGTTAGTGGAAGGGAAGTTAAGCTTGATAAAGACGGGTACATGGGATCCCTTCGACGAAATCAGAATGGCGCCAACTCCTTGACCTTCTGCGTTATCTGCCTCGCCAAAGTGCATTACCCAAGAATCTTCTTGTGACAGCCCGGATCTCGGTACCCTGAAACCCGTGCCATCAGCACGATCCTCCAGATCGTGCCCCAAAGCTTAGCATGGAATATTGGTATAACAAGCATAATTAAATAATTAAAGTAATTAATCTCATTAAAGCGAAAGAAGTTAATATGCCCAACTGGCATATTCAAAAGACAGTTCTACCTTCATGCCACTGCATGAATAGAGAACCGACCCGAACCATCGGTGATAATCGAATCACCCCAGATGGTTCGCCAAAAGAATAATCTATTTTTAATTACATTGTTTCAAAATAAAGGCTTGACATACCAAGCCGCACTAAACTGCTCTCAAAACTGACTCTCTCTATCAAAGTGCTCAGCAGAGTCACCTAGAAGAAGTCCTCGGGTGGAGGCTCCAACTCGTCTCCTGACGCGAAATCTGAATCACCCGGATTTATGCCCCCCAAAGCCTCAGCTGCTGCTATCAAAGGACCTGCAACGTATAGTCTAAAAGGGTGAGCTACATCCTAGCTCAATAGGGAACAAGCACAATGAACATATAAGTTAAAACTCACATATATTCCATGATATTCAGAGCATGATGAATCTATGCATTTGCTAGAAAACCAATTATACTAAATTCACTGGTAAGTTGCATGTATCACTTTACTGTTGATTTAATCATGAATGACACTGAACAGGCCTAAAGAAAAACTTAAATCTTCAACTTAAGTAATCCCCGAGCAATATAGCATCGAGCCCCGATGAGATACCCTTCATCGTCATCTAATTACATAGTTGTAAAAACATGTATTCCCTGGGAATACGACCCAAGCCCCTTTCTCACTAGGCGGCGGGGTTAAATATTACACAACATCCCTGGGATGTCCTTACGGTCACGGATAAACCTCCGTGATGGTGTACGGATTCGCCGCCGTACCGGTCACGGATATCCTGCCGCGTCAGTCGTGGGTATCCCGCCACGTCGGTGGGGTATCCTCCAAACCTCAAATAACAAAAATATCATGTGCATTACATATAGTTGTTCACCGTGTAAGTGTGCTATCTTATATCAGTTAGGCCTCAACAGTAATTATTCAATCCTATGTATACATCCCTGAGATGTATACACACCCGCATCACACCTGATGCCTTTATTACTTCCTCATCCCCTGGGGATGTCTCAATTTCATTTGATTACTTGTTCTTAGTTACTTGCATCACACAGATGCCCTTATCACATTTTTGGTGTCACACACGCACCCATTTTCATAAAGCTTTTCACATTTAAAACAGCTTCAATTAGATAATTATATCACTACATACATGCTCTTGAAATTAAAGTACATGTTCAAGGTGTTCCCTACCTCAATTATCTGAATTTCCTAGCATCAAGGTCCCACGCGGCTCCTTGTGCTAATGATCTCACGTACCACCTATGGTACAACATAACACATGTAACTCATCACTAAAGATGTAATAAAGAAGGTCCAAGACCCTCCCTGAATCTCAAGGTTAAACTAAGAAGTCAAGCGAAACTGTCAAAGTCGATTAATCGATTCCCAAAATCGATTAGTTGAAATGCAATTCGATTAATCGATTTCCAAACTCGATTAATCGAAACCTAAATCGATTAATCGATTCTCAAAATCGATTAATCGAGATTCAAATTCGATTAATCAATCCCAAATCGATTAATCGAGTTTACAACATATATGCAGTCGATTCTTAAATCGAGTAGTCGAGGTCTCAAAATCGATTAATCGAAATCCAAAATCGATTAATCGAAATTCCAATTCGATTAGTCGATTTCCTCAGGTTTCATTTCTCCAGTGGCTGGAGCTTCCCAGTCGATTAGTCGATTTCCAAATCGACTAATCGAATTCCAAATCGATTAATCGAAATTTATTTCGATTAATCGAAATCGAGATTCCATGACTTTTTAACTTCTCAGACCAAATCGATTAATCGAACTCCAATTTTGATTAATCGATTTGGTCGATCACTCCTCTCGATCTTCCAAATCTTTGTCAACCTATTTTTCTTTCTTTTTCTAAGCCTTTATCCTATGCTTTTAAGCATTCTTAACCACACTTAAACTTCTACAATCTATGCATTTAATTCCCATAAAATTTACCTCAATCAAGCCTCAATTTGATTGGATCTTAAAGTTGGAATGGCTAGGGTTCCAGCTTTAGCTCCAAAGGATCTTCCGCGTTGAATTCGACTTTAATACTCGAATCCATCTCCCTTGGCTTGCATTTACTCCTTGCTTAACAACCCTCTTTACTTCTCTCCCTCTCTCTCTCTTCTTAACTCTTTTAACAACCAAATAAGAGTAAGTTAGGGTTCTTTAACCCTTTTATACTTGTTTTCTACGTGTTAAGCACATACATCTAGGTAGGTGTATGTGACTCTAGATCTTTCCTACACTCCACATACTTGCATAAATTTCTCATCACATCCTTTCATCACTCCTCGAGTTGACTAATGGACTCCTATTTAGTTAAACCTATGACCAATTGGGCACGGATCTCGAGGTCTCCGTTTAACGTGATTTTTTGGGTTATTACACTTCTACTTCTTCAGTATCGTCTTCTATCATGAACAAGATATCTCCATCTAGGAATTTGGTCTTTAACGGCTCGTAATCTGGCAAAGGATTGTCGGCAAGATGATCGGCAAGTGCTTGCCCCTTGATCGACTTCTGAGTGACGTACGTGATGTCAAACTCAGACAATAAAAACTGCTATCGTGTAGTTCACCCAATGAGAGCTGGCTTCTCAAACAGGTATTTTAACGGGTCCATTCAGGCCAGGAGTAGAACGGCTTGGGATAGTAAGTAATGGCAGAGCCTTTGAATAGCCCATACAAGAGCCAGGCATGCTTTCTCCAGATGAGAATAACGCGTCTCATAATCAGTAAATTTCTTGCTTAGATAGTAAATGACCCGCTCTCTTCTTCCCATCTCGTCATGCTGCTCTAAGACGTATCCCATCGAAACTTCCGTCGTGGAGAGATACATCAAGAGTGGTCTACCCGGCTCGGGTGGTACCAAAACAAGTAGATTAAGGAGGTAGCTTTTGATTTTATTGAATGCTGCCTGACAGTCGTCATTCCATTCAACGGGCAAGTTCTTCCTTAGTAGCTTGAAGATCAGCGTGCAGATTGGAGTTAGCTGTGCAATGAATCGACTGATATACTGTATTCTGCCTAAGAACCCTCTAACTTCTTTCTCAGTAGAAGGTGGCCGCATTTCTATGATAGATTTAACTTTGACTGGGTCGACCTCGATCCCTCTCCTGCTGACGATGAATCCCAACAGTTTCCCGGACATAGCACCGAATGCTCACTTCTGTGGATTTAGACGTAACCTGTACTTTCTCAACCTCTTAAACAGTTTTTGGAGGTTTACCAAGTGATCGCCTCGCTCCGGTGACTTGGCTATCATATCATCGATATATACTTCAATTTCTTGGTGCATCATGTTGTGTAACAGTGCGGTCATAGTTCTTTGGTATGTTGCACCGACATTTTTCAGCCTAAACGGCATGATTCTGTAGCAAAAGGTTCCCCATGGAGTGATGAACACAGTCTTCTCTTGATCTGCCTCTGCCATCTTAATCTGATTATATCCTGAGAATCCGTCCATAAAAGAAAGCATCCCGTGTATAGTAGTGTTATCGACCAAGATGTCGATG
Organism: Chloranthus sessilifolius; assembly: GCA_021018995.1. Taxonomy (NCBI): domain Eukaryota; kingdom Viridiplantae; phylum Streptophyta; class Magnoliopsida; order Chloranthales; family Chloranthaceae; genus Chloranthus; species Chloranthus sessilifolius. The sequence continues at coordinate 26,842,209 of CM037595.1, forward strand.
TGCGGTAAGAGGAAATCATCCTTCGAGCTCGCCTTGTTCAAATTGTGAAAATCGATACACATGTAGACTTTTTCATCCTTTTGCGGCACAGGCACTATATTGGCTAGCCACTATGGGTATTTGGATACCATGAGAAACCCCGCGTCATATTGCTTGATGATCTCATCTTTGACTTTCAACATCCACTCGGGTCAGAGACGTCTCAGCCGCTGCTTAACCGGCTTCATATCAGGGTAGAGAGGCAACTCATGCTCGACCAAATCAGTGTCCAGACCAGGCATGTCCTCGTATGACCAGGCAAAAATGTCTTGGTATGACTGAAGGAAATCGATCATGCATTTTCCTTTTTCAGGAGACAGCGACGTTCCATTCTTGGTAATTCGGACAATCTCCTCAGTTCCCAGGTTAATGCCCTCCGTTTCCTCAACAATGGGGGTAGGGCCATGCTCAAATTTAGTAAACTGGTCAATGAGCTCATTGGAGAGCTCCTCCAAAGGAATATCCTCGTCCAGACTCGTAACACCTACCTCTCCTTGTATTTCTATAGGGAAGGGGTCAATTTTACATGGGACGGGTATTTCGATTAAGGCATCTTTTTGTGGGATTTTATCTAGAATTTTAAATGACAATATTTTTGGACATTATATTTTTTCAATGTTTTTGAAATTTTGTATTTTTCTAATGTTTTTATGGTTTTATATTTCTACGGAGACGGACCCTTGGCAGCGCGAGTCTGTGTATATAAAAGGTATTGCCTGCCAAGGGCTTATCTCATTTTTTATAGGTTATTTTTTTTCGAGAAACGGGTGCCAAATGTTACACCACTCCCCCCTCCCAGGGTTTGGGGTAAAGATACCCAATTGCGTACCTTAGGGGCCGCTCCTTTACCTAATTTGATGGAGGGGGCTGACTGTGATATGGCTCATTGGAGTCAGCTTCCATCATGTTGATTCCCATTTCGTCTGAGATGATGTCCTCAAATATTAGCACAGTTTTACGGTGATTTACCACATGGGGAGTTTGTTCAAGTACGGGCCGTCATTCCTCAAAGAGGGATAACGGGGCCAAGTCTATCTCGAGGCTAGGAAGGGTGATGTAAGGATTGGTGGGGTGGACTGGTGCTGTAGGCTTGTGTGGGGTTAATCGGGTTTCCCCATTCCAATCAATTTTCACAACCCCGACACTTCTGAATGAATTTTTGATGTGAGGCTTGGGACGAGGTTTCTCTTCTATGTGGATCCCCTTGGCTTTTGCGGCCGTCGTCACATGGACTTTCTCCTTAGCATCTCTTACTTCTTCTTCTGTGGGCTTATAACAAAGCCCAAATCTGACCTTCTGACCCCCCTTGGTAGTGATGGGTTCTCTTCTCCCCTGCAGTCTGGGCCTGAGTCCTCTGCCTTTTTGATAGCCCCATTTCTAGAGCATCGCCACTGCTGCTTCCATTTCGCCGCCGATTTTGGAGACTATGCTTTTTGGAGGTTCTGGGCCTATTGCTGACACCTCATATTCGAAACTGTGGAGGTCAGTTTCTTCCTCGATATGTGGTACATCCATTACTTTGGGATTTTCAATGCTATGGGTGGCCTTGTCTTTGACGTCATGTCCTTCACCAATTATGGTGATTACCTTATGCCTGGATATGAATTTTAATTTTTGATGGAGGGTAGAAGGTATCGCTCCAACCTCATGCAACCAGGGGTGTCCTATTAGCAGATTAAACAAAGATTTGATATCCATCACTTGGAAAGGTATGGAAAAGGTCATGGGCCCGATTACTAACTCAAGGTCGACCTCTCCCATTATTTCTCTTCTTGTGTTGTCAAAACCCCGAGCACTTGTTCTTGTCGGCCTCAGCATACAGGGGTCCACACCGATTTTGGTGGCAGTCCGTAACGGGCACACATTCAAAGTCGAGCCATTATCAATTAGAACTAAGGGAATTATCATGTTCTCGAATTCGACAGTAATATTGAGGGATTTAGCATGACTGTTTCCCTCCTCCGGCAGATCTGCGTCCGAAAATGAAATGGCATTGGGAGCCATTACTTGTCCAATTATTTGCCCAACTTCATCTGGGCTCACTGCTGGGATACATGGGCATTCTTTAACGCTCCCATTAAAGCTTGAAAATAGAGTGGGGACGCCATTAATAGATCCCAGACAGTGATATGGGCCAACATTCTTCTTAGTTGGGTCTCAAGGATGTGCTCCTGACTCATCTTTTTAAACAGGTGGACTGCATTGCCTTTCTTTCCCTTCGACCATGTTGGTGCTGCTGCTATTGTTGTTGCTATTGTCGTTGCTGCCTCGGCCTGTTTCGAGATCTTTCTGAATCTGGTAATGAAGTCTACGACCCCTTCCCTCTTGCTGCTGCCGACATTAGCATTGGTCTGTTCATAGCTCAGCGAGACCTGATAAGGATCATAGGTTGGCCCCGTGATTTGGAACGGTAAGGCTGCTGGCTCTTGACATGCGTGTGCTGATGCCTCGGGCAAGGTAGGTAAGACTTGATTTACCTCAGTGAAGGATGGGTGGGTGGCAAAATTGGTCCAGGTAGGGTGGTGAGGTTTAACGGTGGTTGCACCGGGGGTAATGGGGTGGGTGTAGGCCATTGGTAGCTAATGGGCGGTGAAGGATTGGGGGTTTGATGGGCCATTAGGTAATTGACGGGGGTGGTGGAGTTTTTAGGTGGCTGAATTGGGGGTAATGGGGTGGGCGCAAGCCATTGATAGTTTATTGGCGATGGAGGATTGGGGGCCTGCTGGTTTATTAGGTAATTGATGGGGTGGTGGTGTACGGTTGGTACGTATTTATTTATACGTAATTGATGGGTGCGGGTGCTGGAAAATAGGTATTTATTTGCACGTAATTGATGGGTGTGGGTGTTGGAAAATAGGCCCTAAGATCTAGGGGCTCAACTTGTGGTGTAGGAGTGGGGAAATAATCTGCTAGGTTTAGGGGTTCAATCACCCCAATAGTTCCTTCTCCTAGATTTCTCTGCCTTGGTGCAACAAATATTTCTTGATTACAAATGAAGTTTGATGAATCAAACTTGAATTCTTCTTCAAATTCCTCTACCATCCCTATGGTAGGTCTGGGACCTTCTATTTCGGTAGGGTGTGGTGGCAAAGGTACCTGATGGATATTCGCATGCTGGTTTGCTTGTGTGGGTGCAAGGGAAATGATATTCCCCGCATCGATTAAATCCTGGATTGCGTGTTTAAATGAAAAGCAGTGATCAGTTGGGTGACCCGGACCCTGATGGAAATTGCAATGTATATTGGGGTCAAAATTATATGGAATCGGATTGGGAGGAGGTCGTGGTTGGAGCGCAGTTACTAATCCCTTTTCAATTGACAAAGGTAAAAGTACACTCAAAGATTGCCCAAAGGGCGTAAACACTGGATCATAACGGGCCCTCATTTCTGCGATCATTTGCATCCCCTGCCCATTCCCTGCTCTCTGTATCGGCCCGGTCCTGACGGGAGCTGCTTGTGCTGCTTTAAATTGAAAGGGGACTACATTGTTATTGGGTTGGGTATTTGTTACATTCTGTACCTCTGCCCCTATCCTCCTATTGTTCTTCTGTTCAGTAAACCTCCTAACCCCGCTCGGTCCCTCGGATGCATTCTTGTTCAACCGCCCTTCTCTGATGGCATCCTCACAGCAGTTGGCATTCCTTACCAAGTCAACAAAACTGAACTGCTGCTGGTATACAAGCAGCAGTCCAGTTTCTATCACTGGCAGGGTATTCTTTGAGATCATTTTTATATGCTCGTCGTCAGGTATCCTGTTTCTAACTTTAGCTGCCAGTGCTCTCCAATGCCCTAAGTAATCGCTGAAGGTTTCGTTGGAGTTCAGCTTTAACCAGGCTAGATTTAATTTGCGAGGCTCTATGTCTATATTGTAGACATATTACTCTTAGAATAGGTGGGTTAGATCTTTTCACGTCTTCATCAGGGATGGTTCCAAGGACGTGAACCACCTCAGGCTCTTCTGAAAGACTTTGATTAGCAGTCTCTCATGCCCCCCGTATTGACACATGTCCCCACAATAGGACTTGAGGTGTGCGATTGGGTTGCCTGTGCCATTGTACTTGTCGAACGACGATATTTTAAATTTTGAGGGTAGGGGGACCTCAGAAAATAGGCATAAATCCGTGAAGTCTGTAGCGTGAATTTCACCACCACCCATCTTTTGTAATTGCTTCTGGATTTTATCCGACCGTTCTTTCAGTTGTTCCGACTCCTTGGACATGGGAGCCGTCTTTTCAATTATTAGCCTACACTCACTTTGGGCTGCCAGGGGTGGGGTAATTACAGGTGGAGGATTGGCATTGGTCACTGCCCCGACATAGGCCCCACTGTTTCTGATCTCATCCTCCTCATACTACTGGTCTGCATAGGGTGTAGGGAGGATGAGATTTTCATGTTGGTGTATGGATTGGATGTGGGTTGGGTGAGCCCCTTGAATGTAAGGGAAGTGTTGTGGGGTGATGGGGTGAGTGGTAGTTTGGTTTCGAGGTGGGGCCTGATGAGGCCATTGGGCCTGGGGGAAGGTTTGGAGATGGTCTTGGGGTATGGGGCCATGAGAGAATTGGGTTTGGGGTATGGCATGGGTTTGACCTGGGTGTGAAGGTTGGGGGCGGGTGAAATGTTGGGAGTATTGTGGAAGGTATGAGTATAGGGTTTGGGCCATGAAGTCCTAGGAGGTTTGGGCCATAAGGTCTTGGTTAGGTTGGGTTTGGGTAAAGGGCAAGGGATTTGGGGGGTGTTGGCCCATTAGGCTTTGATGGGCATGACCCATTAGGCTTTAGAGGGTTTGGGCCATGGGCCCTTGATGTATGTGGGTTTGGCCCATTGGGTTTTGAAGGGTATGTCACGAGCCTTTGGAGGGTATGGGTCACGGGCCTTTAGAGGGTATGGGCCATGGGCCGTTGGTGGGTTTGGGCCATGGGCCCTTGGTGGATATGGTCCATCGTGTCTTAGTGGGTTTGGCCCATTGGGCCTTGGTGAGTCTGGGCCATGCGCCCTGGGTAGGTTTGGGCCATGGGCCCTGAGTAGGTTTGGGTGGTGTGGTATTGGGCCATTGGGCCCTGGGATATGTGGGCAAAGGGGGTTTAGGCCAATGGGCCTTGGGGCATGTGGGAGGTGGGGGTTTGGATGGTGTGGATGATGGGGGGTTGATGGGGGTTATGGGAGAGTGAGGCATGGAGATTGGCTAGGGTGTGAGATGGGTTCATGGATATGGGGTGTGGAGGAGAGGAGGCATTTTGGGAAGCCTTCCACATGGAGTAGGCTTGGAACATCTCCTCGATCATGGTCATGGAAGGAGGGTCGGATGGAGATGGTGGATTTAAGGGGTGATGAGATGTAGATGGGATGGATGTGGTGGGTAAATGGGGCATGGTCCCGGTAAAATCGGGCACGACCCGGGTAACAGACGGGATATGGGATGTATTGGAGGGATGAAGTGGGGCATTGGCAAAGGGGGATGGGTTGGGAATGCTTAGGGATGATGAAGGGTAAAGTGTGGGTGTTTGGGAAAAATCGGGCATAACCCCAGTAAAAATGGGCATGACCCGGGTAGATGAGGGGATGTGTGGGGGGTTGGATAAGGCGGAAGTGGTATAGGTGAATGAGGGTGGATCAGGCCTATGGGGGGAAGATGAGAAATGGGGCATGGATGTGGATGGGGAATGTGTAGGATTTGGCATGGAAGTGGATGGAATGTGGGATGGGTTTGGCATTGAAGTGGATGGAATGTGGGATGGATGTGGCATGGATATGGGATGGAAAATGGGCATGGTTTGGGCAAAAGATGGAGAGTGGGGGGGTTGATTTTGGATATTCTGGAAAGTGGTGGTTGGGAAAATGGGGGTACCGAAGGACCCGGTAATTGTAAAGGGTGATTGGGTGAGGAGGATGGTGGAAAAAACTTCTCCCGAATGGGAGTGGGTTGGAGATTGTGGCGGGGATGAATCGGGATCAGCGTAACCCGAGTTCACTACCCACGACATTGTTCGGTATCAGGTCGGGTACGGGTGCCTTGGATAAGGCCCAAAGAATTTCCTCCTTCCCCTACGGGATGGTGGAGGGCAATATGATGCCGTTATGCCGACACCACAAAGACTCAGTTGTTAGGTTTTTTGATTTTTAATTTTTTTTGGGAAGAATTTTTTATAAAAACAAAGGTTCCGAGGCCTTGAAATTCCCTTCTCGGGTGGCTTTCATACCCTAATTTAGGACCGACGGCGACGATTTCGAAGCACTTCAGAAGAATCAAAGAAGATCCTTGATCTATTGAAGGCACGGAAACCAAGGCAAACAACTCGATCCCTCAAAATGAGTCACAAAGAAGTTACCTTCTTTTGACCGGTGGGGGCGTATTGGGTGTCGGAGATGGCGGGGCCCAATCAGAGGCACTAAGATACTAATCGGGAGACTCGGGATGTGGAAAAGGCCATAGATCCGAACTGCAATTGCTCAGAACTACACTGGCGCAACTAATACATGCGCCAGGTAAAAAATGCTAGATTTAAAGCTGGCGCAACTATTAGTTGCATCAGTGTACTGTTGGGGCATTTTGCATTGGCGCAACTAATAGTTGCGCTAGAGCAATTTGGCTCTCCAGTTTGTTTGACAACAGCAACTTTAACTCGGAATTAGTCTCCAAACTAGTTTTTTGTGGAAGCTGGGCTTCCGGGAACTGACTGTTTTTTAGTGAATCGCTCTCTCCTCACCAAACCTAAGGGTTTGAGTCCGGTATAACTCGCTAGCGCGCTCCCCAAAGGGTTTTAAGCTTGAAGGAATAGGTGACCCACCCGATATACCTCCGACACAAGCGCCTTCTCAGATATTAGGAGGGCTGGGACTTTTCTGGATCATCACCACTAGGGGCTGCCTCCTTACTAAGACTCGGGTGGTTGTATGTGTGCCTAAACCCAACCCTTTAAAAATCTACCTTGTAAAAAAAAATTGATTAAGTTTCCTATCTTGGTTCAATTTTAATTTTTTTTTCAAAGCTTTTTTTTATTTATGGAAGTTTCTTTAGTTCAAAGATCGGGGATGATGATCCCGTGCCGCCACTACGAGCCAGCGTCCACTGTTAGAATATGCTTGCACAAGTAGGCCTGCCAATCGGCTAAGGTACTTTAAATGATAAAAATTTAAAGAAAATAAAAAGACCATGTGCAAGTAGGGCCGCGGATCGGCTAAGGCACTAAAATGAAGGAAAAGTAAAGAAAATTAAAAGACAATGCGCATGTAGGCCCACAAATCGGCTAAGGCTCGTAAATGACGTAAAAGTAGGGGTAAGTAAAATGACTTAATTGGAGGGGTGAGTAAAAATAAAATAAAAAATAACAATAAAAAGATTAGTAAAATAAAAAATAAAAAGGCCAAGTTCAAGGGGAAGCTCTACAAGCTACTCCCCGACAGAGTCGCCATCTGTGCAACCGTGGGATTTTTTACAATCCCGTTGCGGCGATGCACTCGCTAACAAAAATATAGAGTCACCACCTAGGGTTTTTGGTGTCTCGGGAAACCTATATCATTTTTATAAGCACTGATGTGTCATAAATATGACTCTGAATCCGGTCTACACCAATGGTTCTTGGGTAGGGGCTTTGGTTATCGATTGGGAAAGTGTTAGGCACCCAATCAACCAGCTTAATGCGGTCTCTACTAATGGCCAAAACCAAAAATACTATATAAGAAAAGAAAATGACTTTCTCTTGCCAAAATGGGTCTTAAATCCTATTTGTACCCCTCCGTTCCTACCAAATATTCTGCGGCGTAATGGCACAAATGGGAGGATGGAGGAATGACCGAGAAGGTAGAGGAATAGAGGGGAGAGCTCGAGCTCTCCGGCCCTTGTTGCACCATTGAAGGGCCTAGTGTTGGCTTGCTTTGATGAGTTTTTGAAGGCTTATATGGTGGAAAATAGAGTTCTAACCTCTAAGGCTTGTTAGCTAAGAGGTAGAGAGGAAAGGTAAATGGGTAGCATACACCTAAACTAGGGGGTCTAAGGTGGAAAATATGGCTCAAAGGAGGTTTTGAAATTTTGGATTTTGTATGGGAATAGTGCACCAAAGGGAGAAAGATCTTCTCACTTAAGCTCTTTCTCTCTTAGGCAAATTTTCTCAACCTCTAATCCAAGGGGAGGGGGGTTCTATTTACAGGAAAAGGGTGGGTTAGGAGGATACTTAGAGGCTAGGTAAGAATAGGAATTAGGTAATCTAGCACCTAAGGTTTCTTAGGGTTTTAAAGCCTTGAAATATGTGAAGAGATGCTCCAATGGTGGATGATAGGGCGAGGCTTTAAACCATTTAAGGGGTTGCACATAGATAGTAAATCGGTGTAACAGAACTAGCAAAATACACCCCAAAGGTCAAGGTGGTCAACAAGTCAAACCCCAATTACAAATTTCGGGATAAAAATTAGAGGTTATTGTTCATAAGCCTAGCACAACTATTAGTTGCGCCATGAATATGTACAGTAAAATAGTGTATGCATAGTGCTGGGAAGTTGGCTCCCTGAGGTGGGGTCCACACTTTGAATTGGCGCAACTATTAGTTGCGCCAAATCCCGAAGGGGACTTTCCCAAAATTATAGTTTTGCCTCTCGAGTTCGAACCGCCATATCTTTGCGTACACAACCCCGATTGGGGTGATTCTTGGCCCGTTGGAAAGCTGACGACTTTTACTTTTTAATGGTATGAGATTCGATCAAGTAAAATTCCATAGCTAGTCCCAGTGCACCACCCTTCATCCATCACTCGAGAAAGCTAGGTTTAGGTCTGAGATGGGTTCTAAGGGGGGATTAGTTTCTAAGGGTTTGAGAAGGTTCCTGATGGATTTAGGGTTATTCCTAAGGGTTTGGAAGGGTTCCTAAAGGTTCGAGAAGGTTCCTATGGGATCCATTCATGCCATCAAAAGCTCGGAAGTGCACCTCTCTCGATATGTGTTTTGATTGGGGTCTTGGGCCAAAATTGGGTGTCTACATACCCTCTGTTGGCTCTCCTGGGCAAATAGGTTTAAAGGATATGATGGTTTTAAAATACTGCAAGAGGGGCATGGACTTAATTGGATATAATGTTAGAAATTTTGGCAGGGGTATCTTAAGGGAGAAAAGATCTAGGGCTAACCTTATCTATCTTTGAAAAGCTTGAGAATCGAAGTAGAAGGGTCAAACTCAACTAGAACGAGTGCTCTACGAGACTCCTAGAAGAAAGTTGAAGTTCTAAACCCAACATTTAGAGTTCGACTTAGTTCCAATTCAGAATCTCAGAGCCAACCTCAAAAATTCCAAAGATAATAAACAAACGAAGGATCTGTGTTGAGACTGAGAGGGGTAACGACCTATTTATAGTATCGACTAATTATATGTTGGGAGTCCAGCGTATAATTCAGGATTATATTGTTGAAAGTCTGACGTATATTCCAAATTATACGATGGAAATTAGACATATAATGAATTATACGTTGGGATTTCAGCGTATAATTCAGGCAACTTCAGGAAAGTTGGTTAAAGTAGCCGGCTGGGAGGCCTAGTGTGACTCTGGTGAATTATATGTTATTATTGGTACGTGCTTTTTCTAGGTCCCTTTCGATCCCCGAAAGAAGTGGCCCAATTAGGTCCCTAGTGGACTGGCTAAAGGCGATAAAAGGGTAAACTAAGAAATATTAAATGCGAAAAGTAAAGAGGCGAATCTTGAATGAAAAATACATGGGTTGATGCGATCGCCAACTGCAGATATTTATTGACGCTACAGCATGTCTCTTGATAACGTGGGTGGAGATGCAGGTTGACTCCTTTGTTGAACGTCGGGCTGCCAACTTTAGCAGCTGTGGGTCGCCTAAAATCTAGCTAGTTTGGTTTCCTAGTCTAAAAAGGGGGGTGTGGCCTTCTATGCTAAGGAGGATCGACCCCGTTCCCAGGTACCCTCTGTAGGCTTCCTAGGGAAAAACAGGTGGCTAAGGCTGAAAATTTGGGAAGGCTTGGGACCTAATGGGCTCTAGGCCGAGGGATTGGGCAGGGGTTTCCTAAGATCTAAGACTAAGGGTGCTTTTTCCTTGAATACTCCTTCGAGAGTCAGGGCTCGCTAGCCAGTGTCGCTAGCTTGACTAACCTGAGGTTCCTAGAGAAGAGTCTGTACTTCTAAAAGTCTAGAAGAGCAGCTCAACTCCTTTCTTTGAGAACCTTAGAAAGAATCTCGAAGTTTCTAAAAGGAGTAAGCTCAGAGAAGAGAGAATTTTAGAAAAGAATTGTTTTGATGGGGTAGGGATCTTTTTAGAGGTGTACGAGTAATTACGCGCTTAGGGGCAAGTGCATAATTTACCAGTTGAGTGCAGTTACTCTGGCGCTTAATTGAATTCTACGCCCTTTTCTGGGCGCTTAATCTAATTTTGAGTCGGTCACCAACTCAAGAATGACCGACTGACTGGCTCAGCCAGTTATCCCAATTCCATTATACTTGGAATTGATTACGCGCAGGTGGGTCGACGTGTAATTCGATTAAGCGCGTGAATTAGAGCACTTAATCAGGGAATTGAGGTTGTCTTGGGATTTAGAGATCTGGTCCAACTTGGGACCAATTGCGCGCCTCAAGTGGGAGCGTAATCGATTACACGCATATGTCTCCGTGTGTAATCGGGTCTTGGGGAAATCCATGGGAAAGAAGAATCCTGGTCCAATTTAGACCAATTGGGCGCATGTGTCCATGTGTGCAATCAATTACGCACCTGTATTAGGGTGCTTAATTGGGGAACTCCCGGGCTATGTCGGGTCCGAGCTTCTGAGTTAATGTTTCAACCCGTGTCCCAACCATATACTATGTAAATAGTATATAGTCTCAAGATTTAGGGTTTTATGGTCTTCGGAGAAGGTCAGTCCTTTTTCGGAGATCGTGGGAAAGGTTAAAGGTTGACTGAGCAGATTTGTATTCTTCGAGAGGGTGAAATGATGTGTCTACAGTTATGGATTTAGTGTGTCTTCAAGAGTTTGAATAGAGATTAGCTTGTTGAACCGGCTTGAGAGTTATTAGATCCTATTGGGTCTCTGATATGTGTCGAAATATGACTATATTTCGCACCCTAATACCAACATTTGGCAATCCGATGAAGGCAATCTAACGGATGTTGTATATTTTTAGTGATTGCAGGTGTTCTTGATCATTGGATCGTGTAGAAGCTTAAATGAACAAAATTAAGGACAACATGAAAACATTGAACCATGAAGCCAACGAAAGCACTGAAAATCATGAAAGAATCGATTGATCTAGTCATTGATGAAGAGAGCTAAATATGTCACATGTCAAAATCAATCGATTGGGTTAAGACACCTATTTTGCAGCCCAAAATATGAATTTAAAATCAATCGATTGAATTTCAAAAAATCAATCGATTGAGTTTGTGACAACTATTTTTCCTCTCAAATTTGAATTTAAATTCAATCAATTGATTTCCTAAATTAATCCATTGACTTTAAATTCAAATTAATCGATTGAATTTTGAAATTCAATCGATTGACCTGTAAATGGAAACTCTTCCATACGTGCCCTATATAAACAAAGCTATGTTGAGGGTTTCGGGAGTGCTCTTTTAGGGCCCTTGTTGGCCGAATTTTCTTAGTTATTTTTCCTTAGTTATTTCATTTTTAGTTTTAGCTTTTGATAATTAGTTTGTAATTAGGAATCAAAGCTTTATAAAGTTTCGGATCTTTTTCTAAAAGATCCAAACACTTGATAAATTAAAGAGCGTTTTTATGATGGTCTCAAATTCGTGTGTTGCATTCAGATCGAGGATGAGCGGCTAAACCCCTCATTCAAGGAAGAAGCGACTCCTAGATGAATACTTTCAATCCCATCATTTCTTGTCATGATTATTTAATCGTACGGCTTTAAGTTCATGCATATTATTTATCATTAAATACTCATTTATAGCCGTTGATATTGGTTATCGGTGATAATAAAAGAGTTATTCCACCTAGATCGATCTTGTAGACCGATATAGGATATCGTACGATTGATTATTATTGTTATGGTTTGGTGTTTGTGAGATGTTATACCTTTCGCATGATTCATGTAGTGATTGAATGTGTCATAGTGTTAGGATACTGTATGTCGAATCAATAATCACATTCTTATCGAATCGTTTTGCTTGTAGTAAAATGAGGGTACATAATTTGTCATTGAAATGTGTGGATTTTTAGTAGAAAAATTACCAATCTAGGGTTAGCAAAATCCTTGATCATCTTATCATCGTTGTTTGATTAATCACTGTTTTCCTTAAATAAGCTTTGTTTAGATTTCGTTAATCGTGTTTTGTGTAGTTGTTAATCTTCGTCTTAAATATCTCACCTTTGGTACTTCCTTAGATTTATTTTACACTCCTAGAATTAATTAAATTCTACGCTTCCTATGGGTTTGACACTCTTGAATTCGCCCTGCTTCAATAGATCGTGTGCGCTTGCAAGGGTACTACTTTTAAAACTGATCAGTCTCCTAGTCCGGGGATGACTAATTATACGTTGGGACTCCAGCATATATTCAATTATTTGCTAAAAGTTCAGCGTATAATTGGGAAGCAAGTCAGGACCAGGTCAGGTTCAATTTTACCCTAAGATTTCAGCGTATAATTCAATTATACGCTGAGGTTTCAACATATAATTCCCAAAGATAGGGTTTTTTGAGGTTTCTAGTTTAAGATTGACTTTTATAGAAATCAAGGAAGGGCCAGGTGGTTGACTGAACACTTTGTATACTCTGAGAGATTGAAAACGAGGTGTCTACAGTCCGGACCTTGGAAAGGCACATACACTTAGATTTGGATCTAGTGAAGGCCCATGAGACCTAGGAAATGGCCCATGGACTCCTAAGCTTGCAAGTTTAGTATGGATTAACCCAATGACTCAACCTGAAAATTGGTATGGATAATGTTGCTAGCACCCATATGCTTAGCTATAAGAAGCAATGAGTGGACAATGGTTGAAATTGTAACCCGTTGGCCCAAGGCCCAAGGTAAATAATTAAAAAGCATTTAATTAGTAGGAATTGTCACAACTCAAAATTCTACCTCATCCTTGTAGACACCCCGATTTTGCCCTCTCGGAGTATAGGGACCTGTTTGGTCAACCCTTGACCTTGCCCAATGACTTTTGGAAAGGGACCAATCCTCTCTAAAAGTCCTAAAACCCCATAACCCAGGAGTTATACACCATAATAATAGTGTATAGCTAAGTCCCAAGCCCTATTGACCAAAGGTCAAAGGTCAAGCCAGAACCCTGACAATATGTCCCCCATTTGGAAGCTCAGATGTAAACTTTTTGAACTGGACTTTAGTAATTTAGCAATACTTTGATATGATAGAATTTATGGGCTTTAAAGTTTCACAAAAAGGCTTGTCATTTGAAAGTTAGAAAATTGACCAAATTGTAAAAAATCGGATTTTGTTCTTGAACTGGAAAGTTGACTTTTTATTCATTGAGATTTTTGATCCGAGACTATTTTTATTGAATTCAAATGGGGTATTTCATTATCCACATGTAATATCGTAAGTAAATAGAAAGGAAAGAGTTATGACATTTACTTAAATGATATTACATGTAAATATATATGCTTGTCTTCCTTACCTGCCTGTTATTCTGTCTATCCTGAAATCCTAGCACCTAGACCAACCCAATTCAGAAGGTTTTCCAATTTCGCGCCCTCACCCATGCAGGTAATTGATTGCATGCTCTGCAAGCTGTGCGCAATTGGTTCGTATAAGGCCAGGCTTTAGCCACCCATGCACCGCCGGTAGTCCTTTATTGCGTGCCCTCACCCATGCGCGTAATTGATTTCACGCTTTGACAGCCATGTGTAATTGGTCCAGAATTTTTCCGGAACTCAGATTCCTAAGACCACCTGAACTCCACAGTTAAGAATATTATATAGGGCGCATAATTGGATTGTGCGTGCTACACAGGGCACGCAATTAGTTCCAACCAGATTGAAACTAGGACACCCGACTGAGCCAGTCAGCCGGTCACTCACTGAGTCGATGATTGACTCAAAGCGATTAAGCGCACTGAACAGGGCGCGTAATCTAATTAAACGGGTTGTACAGGACGTGCAATTGGACTTGATCGGCTAATTACGCACCTCTCATAGGGCGCATAATTGCCCCGATACCTATAAATAGACCCCCCCTACCTCGACCAACAATACACAATTTTTATAAAGATCTCTTCTCTCTCGAGCTCAGGCTCTCCCAGGGACCTCAAGTTCCTCCTCTGCGATGCTAGAAGGAGAAAGAAGCGCTCGACTGCAGGTAATCTTCTTCTAGCTTTCAGTTCTAGTTCTTAGTTCCTAGGTTCTAGTTTTAGCTCTTAATTTTCTCTCTAGTTCCTAATTTTCTTTCTAGTTCTTAATCTTCTTTCTAGTTCTTAATACCAGTTTGAATTATTCGTTCTAGTTCTAAATTCTTAATTCTCGATCTCAATTTTTGATTCATAATTCTTAATTTTAAGTTCAAATTCAGTTTTTAAATCTTCAATATTTACAAAATAATCCTTAGCCACCCGATTTGCCCAAGAGAGCTTATAGAGGGTACTCGAGAATGGGGCCGATCCTCCTTAGCATAACGAGCCCCAACCATTTTTTTTAATTAGACTCTCGGTAGGATTAAGAGACCAGATCAATTAGACTTCTAGTAAGATTAGGAGATTAGATTCGTTAGAGTCCTAGCAGAAGTAAGAAAGCCAAACTAGTTAGATTAAAGGCAACCCAAAGCTACTGAAGTTGGCCGGCTGACGTTTAGTAAAGGAGTTCAACCTGCAAGGCCCCGCTTTTCTTAAAGCGTGATCAGTGATGTGTTGCAGCGTCGATAAACATCTGCAGCTAGCGATCGCATCAGTCAAGGTATTCTTCATTTAAGATTTGCCTTTTCCTTTCAGCAATTTAATATTTTCTAATTTATTATTTATCACCTTTGCTAGAGTTCACTTGGACTGAATTTGGCCACTTATTCCGGGGACTGAAAGGAACCCATAAAAAATGTGTACCAACAGACTGGCGATCGCAATGAGACTCTTTTCGCTAGGGTTGCCCCAATTTAATTAGCATATGGTTGCCAAATTTTCTAAGGAGTGTATTTCTGGACTGGGCTGTTGTAGATTTTGACATTTAAGTTTGTCTCAAAAGATGCTATTTTAGGCCTACGGGAGAGCATGGAGGAGAAGCATAGCTAGAGTCCATGGGTTGTGCTTCTCTGTGTCCCAGGTGTCATTTCTGTAGGTTGAGGTTTCTGGGTGGGTTGTAGTGTTGTATTCTTGTGTCTTGGTCAGGCTGTATTTATTTGCTGCTTTTGGTCGGTAGCAGGTTTGATGGGTTCGGTTTAGATTTTTGTTTTGATCGGTAACCAATGTTACCTAGACACTTGGCACAGGTGCCAATAGATATTTGACACGCCAATTTCTAAAGATTCTAATACGGTAGCACGACCTTAAGAAAAATAATTAAATAAATAGAAACTATATAGAAAGAATATTGAAAGGAAATTTTAGAGCGCCAATTAAGATATGTAATGAAAAGATACATAAGATATGTCATGAACTTAAATAAAGTATACTGTATTATAAAAAGCATTTTCAATGACCCAAACTTTTTATCTTGTCGTTATTAAACTTTATACAATTTTTTTGTTAAATGAAGTTCATTTATCGTTGTCAAAATGATGGGCATTTTGATGGTATATGTGGTAGTTTCATATATATATCGAGAAGTTTCTTGTTGTTTGAGGAGTGTGCAAGTGTCGGCACGTGTGTTAAGTTCCACCAAGTATCGGCAGAATAAAAATCCCAAAAGTAGAAGTGTCAAGGTAACATTATCGGTAAAGAAAGATGCATTGAAAAAGCCCAAAAGGCAAAGGATATATCTTTGTTTTTTGTTTGGAAATGTATCACACATAGCTTTTGCTGTAGTTTCTTTTTTGTATCTAATAGAAGTTATTATTGCCGATAAATAAAACATTATTATTGTCCATAACAAAAAAAAAAGACATAATATATGTAAACTTTTTGTTGGATGGGGGTGTTACGATAAAAACTTGCTTTTGATATTCTTGTAGAAGGCATTCTATGAGCCAACAATTTACTAAGGGACTGTTTGGATCAAACGCAATCGTAGAAAGTAACTTTTAATTTAAGTTACTTCCTATCTTTTCCACTTTTAGAAAATTAGAAGTTAATTTGGTAACATAGTATAAGAAAAAAAAAAAGAAAAAAATTATTTAAGTTAAATACGTATTTATATTATCATGCCACAATAACCAAAGTTTGACTAAACAAATTTTGATCAAAAGTAAAACTTTGACCAAAAGTCAAATATTTACGAATAAAAGTTTGGACAATATTATGTAGTTGCGAACTAACATAATAGTAAACATCTATTCACTATCAATTTATACTAGTCAAAGTTTTAAAAAGTCAAATCCTGATATTAAATCGCACTTTGACTAAAGATCAAGCTTTGACAAAAAGTCAATCTCTAACCAGGATTCCAATTTGACAAACGGAAAAGTTTGGCAATGCACCGCCCTTTTATAGATGAACATAACACTAATCACTATCCATTGTTAGGTAATACTAGTCAAAGTTTGACTAAAAATCAAATTTTGATAAAAGTCAAATTTTTGTTATATAGCAATCTGACTAAAAAAAGTTTACATTGTAAAAAATACAAATAAAAATAGTAGTAGACATTTTTTAATTTCAAGTTGCACTAATCAAAGTTTAACTAAACTCAAATTTTAAGAAAAGTCAAAATGATTAATAAAAATTTAAATTGTAAATTTACAAATTAAACCTATATTAGACACTCCTTACTTTTTAAGTTACACTGATTAAAGTTTGACTAAACTCAGGTTAAGAAAAATCAAATTTTGACTAATAATCAAAATTTTATTCTAAAAATTTACATTATTACGTTACAAGTTAAAACACTACTCTATACTTTCAAGTTACATTAGTCAAAGAATATCTAATTATTGACACTCAAATTTTAATAAAAGTTAAACTATGACTAATAAGAAAGTTGCACTGTTGAGTTACAATTAATATTATATTAGCCCTAGGCTGCATTTAGTAAAGTTGAGTAAAAATTGAATTTTGTCCAAAAGTCACACTGTTGACCAATAAAAAATATGAGAATAGTGTCATGTGGTAAATAAATATATCAGTAGCCATTATCTAAAAAAAAATGAGAATATTGTCAGTCTGTCAGGTTATAATTAGCTAAATTTAAATAATAAATAAAATTTGAATAAAAGTTAAATTTTTGACTAATAAATTTTTTATAATATACTACCAAGTTAAATTAACATAGAATTAGTCACTATATAGTATTCAATGTGAGGTTACACTAGTCAAAGTTTGATAAAAATGTCTAACTCTAAGAGCATCTCCAGCAGGAGAGCTGTCCCACATGCCATACCTAATGTAGTGTTTCAAAGTGTAAAAATTGAGCTCCAGCAGGAGTGCCATCCCACACGCTATATATAGCTATTGCTACAGTAATAGCTAAATTTAGCTATTACTGTAGCAGTAGCTATTCATTAAAATAATCTTTTTTTTTTTTTTAAAGGATAACACTCTTTCTCTCTCACTCTCTCACTCTCTCTCTCTCTCTCTCTCTTATCTAGTCTAGTAGTATAATAATAAAATAAGAATAAATCTAAACTTCACTGAAACCCGAGGGTCTCGAATCGGACCAAACCACAACAAAACCCGAGGGTCCCGAACCGGACCAAACCACACCGAAACCCGACACAAACTGAAACGAACCGAACCCCAATTTAGTTCAGTTTGGGTGACTTGAAAGCAAAAAAAACACGAAAAAACCAAAAAAATACCCTAAAAAAAAGTAGGTATTTTACCTACATCGAACCGAATCGAACCAAATCGATTTCGGTTTTAGAAAAAAAAAATTGAACCGAACAGAAACCCGACACAAACCAAACCGAACCGAACCCCAATTTGGTTCAGTTTCGGTTTGGGTGGGTTGAAGCCAAAAAAAACCCCCAACAAAACGAAAAGATACCCTAAAAAAATAAAAAAGTAGGTATTTTACCTACATCGAACCGAACCAAATCGGTTTCGATTTCAGAAAAAAAATTTAGAATTGAACCAAATAGGTTTTGATTTGGTGTTAAAAATATTAGAAAAAAAAACTAGTAGGTATCAGTATCAGCCCCTGGCATATCGACACTCAAGACCGATATCGATTTAACACCTTATGTTCGAAAGTATGATCGTTGTAAAAATATAGCCGTTAAAAAATTTGAATTTTTAAAAGTTGAGTGTTGGTAATAAAATTAATTTCTGCTTGAAAAGCAAATAATTTTGTCCTCATATTTTAATGTCTGTTAAACTACTTTCCTGGGAAGTGAGGGGGCTCGGCCCCTTAAAGTGTGCGGGAGTCGATGCCCAAATCAGGGAGCACTGAGTAGAATCCAAAATAATCATGCTCCAAAAAACTAAATGGGAAGGTTGCTCGGTCACTAAAGCTGAAGCTGCATCTATCCTCCCCAGTCAGTATTGGAAATGGTTATAGCTCTTGATGCGGTTGGAGTAAAAGGAGGAGTTTTATCGCTTGGGAACACTCGTTGGACGACTATGGTGAATTCCAGATAGGGGTTGTGATCAGTTTTTGCAATGTTAAAAAACTCTCAGGGTTCGTTTATGTGGATTGCTAGTGCTGTGTACGGTCCAAATGATCCTTCGTTGGAGCCGAGTTTTTGGGGTGAGACTCAAGATTGCATGAATCAATGGAGGAATCCGTGGGTGATTGGTGGCAACTTTAATGTCATCAGATTTTTCCATGAGAAATCCGTTCGAGCAAATTTACTCAGGGAGTATGTAGGGCTTTTCAGATTTTATGGCTGCAAATAACCTTATCGAACAATCTATGAAATGACTCTGGTTCACATGGTCGGAAGGTTAGTGCAGAGTCGGATCAATTGCTTTGTATGTACCACTGGGAGGTGTTGGAGACATAAGGGTAACAAATGTTGGAGAAACTGTGACGACCCGACTTTTCCAATCCCTCAGGTATAGGAAAGGCCGGTTCGCCAACCTATCGAATAAACGATAAGTCGGACAAACATGGCACATATCAGAGTAAAGCGCAATAAATATCCATAGCTAAAATAAATGCGGAAGCAATTAAAAGTAAAGAACCACCGATGATGGCCGACCATCATCGAAACATGGCTCATAACAGAAATCAACGTCAAATATAAAACTATGGTATCCAACTAAAATGGGCCCACAAATTCAAGTCTAACTCTCACCACAAATAAGAAAATCAGTAAGTTCTATCGGGAAAACTCCTGGGAGGAACCTCAAGACATAGCCACCGCCAATACGAACTCGTGACGTATAGTCGGAGTGAGCTAACCAACAAAGCTCAGTAGAAGAAAGACATCTACGGCATTTTACTTTAACTAACATGGTTTCAAAATAAATATCGGAATATAGCTTGTCAAACATATAAGCAGATAATAAACTGAATTTAGGTGCGAAAGTCATATGTAAGATTTATTTCTAAATATGTGAAAGGTTTGAAAACGGATGTAGTGTTTCAGTGTCTTAGTTTCTCTAACTTCTATATGCAAAGTTCAGTAATTCATGACTTAATCCTCAACTTAAAATACCTCCCGAGTAAACTATATCTCGAGAGCAGGAATATAGCCCATGGGAACCCCTACCTACCATCGTCGTTCATGAACCCTTTTTCAGGATGCAACAAGCCCCTACGTAATGAGGGAAACTTGTGCCAGGAAATTATTCAGGAATTTTTGAGGGGTCGTTCAGGTCAATCATAAAACAAATGCAGATACTAATATAAATCAGATGTAAGTCTCTTATACATAGTTCAGGTTCTTGATTTCAGATTTTCAGAGCTTAAGCAGATTCAGGTTTCAGGATTCAGGTAGATTTAGATTTTCAGTCATTCATATCAATTTCAGTTTACAGATGTGATTTCAATGGCATATGCAAGTTCAAAGATTTTAATTCAAAATATCCATGCGAATTAAAATAGAATACTGTAAAGATGAGATTCTCCTACCTAAAATTCGGAGTTATGCGAAGTCAAGCAAGGTCCTATTGATGGCCTCTCGCCCTCAATCTACATCACAATATACGTTCATGCATTAAGATAAACTCTAATTACTAATAATATAGACCTATTTAAGCGTTTCCTCAAAAATAAGTCAAAACAGGCAAGTTGCGCCAATCCTAGAATTTGATGTAACATTCTTATATTTTTTTGACTATCAAGACGATTGATTCATATGTTGGTCCAAACATGAAAGTTGTAGATATTTATATTAGCTTTCCAACGCAAAAAGAATCGTTTCAATCAGAGTTCGAGATAAAAAGTTATAACTAAACTACTAAGGCAATGCCGGAGTTCGGTGATACCTCGCTCGAGCGATGATAATAGCTCGCTCGAGCGATTTGACGTAGCATTTTCATATTTTTTTGACCATCAAGACGATTGATTCATGAGTTGGTCAAAACATGAAAGTTGTAGATTATTCTATTAGCTTTCCAACGCAAAAAGAATCGTCTTAATCGGAGTTCGGGATAAAACGTTATGACTAAAATACTAAGGTAATGTCGGAGTTCGGTGATACCTCGCTCGAGTGATGATAATAGCTCGCTCGAGCGATTTGACGTAACATTCTCATATTTTTTTAACTATCAAGACGATTGATTCATGAGTTGGTCAAAACATGAAAGTTGTATATTTTTCTATTAGCTTTCTAACGCAAAATGAATCGTCTTAATCAGAGTTCGGAATAAAAAGTTATGACTAAAATACTAAGGCAATGTCGGAGTTTGGTGATACCTTGCTTGAGCGATGATAAAAACCGACGGGTTTCCTCAACGATTCGCGCCGCGATCGATCCCACGAGTTCACAGAGACAACTCCAACACGCCCCCAATGATCTTAACCTCTCCCAATAGCCAACTACGAATCCAAGGTTGATTCAAGTTCTTTCTAAGGTTTAAGTGTTTTCAACAAAGAGGGTTCTAGAGAAGGAGGTTTTCTAAACCGATCTCCTACGATGATTGAAGAAGAGAGAAGGAGTTTCACACGGTTGGGTAACTATCCTATCTTAATAAAACCTAGTATAATACGGGAATGCAATTCCTTCTTATAATAGGATTGCTCACAAAGTAAAATACACACACACACATCTTATGTATTATATACTTCTAATTTTAAAACTCAAGTCCGGTGTTGAGCGGCTACACCGAGGTCGGTGCACAACTTTCGCACGAGGGTCCAAATGGGCTCTAAATTAAAATCTGTCCGCACAATCACATCTAGATAAAAATCCAAAACAAATACGTGGTCAATAACGGTTCTAAAATACGGTATTTACATTCTACCCTCCTTAGGAATTTTCATCCTCGAAAATATACGGATAGCTAAACCGAATCATGCGGTAAGTCCTTATCCTAACACCATAAAGCAAAATCGAAAGCAGTCTAAAGTCAAAGAACTTTGGTCGCGATCGGTAGGCTTCACCAAGCACGCTTTCAAGGGTGGGATCCGTAGTAACTGGATGTCTTGCGGTGGCATCCCATACCGCCATAGAGGATTGCATTAGTACATGGATGCATACCTTCCCAAGTGTCACGTGCTGAAATATACTTCACCATGACACAAACCTAGCACACACCTACCTCACCCTTTTGGTAATTATTTGAGAAATTTTATGTCGAATCAAACACTTATTCAAAAGCATGATCACGTGCGGTAACATGTTCTAACGATGACACGGGTTCCAATGACATACGGTTCTAACCGAGAATGAATAAATATGACATTTAAGATTTTATTGTGTGATCGTTATAGATATATGTAAAGCATCGATGTTATGAACCAATTTAACATTGAAGAATTTGAAGAAATTCTCCTTTTTTTTTTTTAGAAGCAAATTCAAGAATTTAAAGATCGTATGGTTTTCTTACATAACTATAGTTTACCGTCACTCGAAAAGTTGTGAAAATTGCTCGCATGAATCTCCGCTTCACGCTCCCATGTGGCTTCCTCTCAAGAATGGTTCCGCCACTTCACAGTACTAAGGGAATGTTCTTTGTCCGTAAGATTTGTTCTTTACGATCCAAGATTCGTATCGGTTCCTCAACCAAGGATAGGTCTTCTTGGAGCTCAATGGTGGTAGTCCAATACATGAGTCGGGTCCTTAACATATCTTCGTAACATGGACACATGAAACACGTTGTGCATTTCCGATAGCTGCGGTGGCAAGGCTACTCGATAGGCAACCTCGCCAACTAATACCTCGAAAGGTCCAACATATAGCGGACTCAGCTTCCCACACTTCCCAAAACGCATCACGCCTTTTGTAGGAGAGATTTTGACAAATCGTTATCTCCCACCTTAAACTCAACATGGTTTCTTTTCGGATCGCAGAGCTCTTCGACGACTTTGAGCAATTCAGTAGTCTCTCACGGATTAACCGAATTGTCTTGGTTGTATTCTCCACGATCTCGGACCTAAAATGAGTTTCTCACCCACTTCTTCCCAATTAAGCGGAGACCGCACCGTCCCATACAAAGCTTCAGAGGTGCCATGCCGATGCTAGCCTCGGTAACTTATTGTAGGCGAACTCGATCGTGTAAATGTTGGTCCGTGACCTGAAAATCCAACATGCAAGCACGTAACATATCTTCTATAATCGATTCACCCTCTCGATCGCCCATCTGCGAGGATGGAATGCTATACTATAATCGAGCCTAGAGCCCATTCCTTCTTGAAATCGTTGCCAAAAACCGAGATGTGTACATCGGGTCTCTATCGGAGACGAATCATCGACGGTATACCATGCAACCTAACTATCTCCTTGATGTATAATTCTGCGAGCTTGTTGGCGGTATACGACGTATTATAAGGAAGGAAGTGTGCGGACTTAGTCAATCGATCCACAATGACCCAGATGGCATTGTATTTTCTTAATGTTCTTGGCAATCCCAAAATAAAGTCCATAGAAATAGCCTCCCATTTCCACTCAGGTATCGTAGTGGTTGCAACAGTCCTGCCGGATTTCGATGATCCGCCTTTACTTGTTGACACACAAGACATCTCGAGACATACACAGCGACATCTTTCTTTAAACTTCTCCACCAGAAGCTTTTCTTTAAGTCTTGGTACATCTTGGTACTGCTAGGGTGAATAGCGTACATAGACTTATGAGCCTCTTCCAAAATAGTGTCCCGAAGCTCAGTACTAGTTGGTACGCATACCCGGTTTCTAAACAACAAAGTGCCATCATCTTTGATAGAAAAATCTATTTTGCTTCCCCCAATCACATCCCGTCTGATAGCCATAAGTTCATCATCCGTCATCTGAAGTCTGCGAATGTTCTCATAGAGGGTCGAACGAATCACCAGCGTAGCCATTAATGCACCTGAACCTTTTACGTCAAATCTCATGCTACTTAGAGCCACATCTTCCAAAAGATGCCATCGTCGCACCCTTATGGTGAGATGTGATAACTGAGCAGAGAACTTTCGACTTAACGCATCTGCCACTACGTTTGCTTTCCCGGGGTGGTACTGGATGGTACAATCATAATCTTTCAAGAACTCCATCCATCAACGCTGTCTCATATTCAACTCCTTTTGTGAGAAGAGATACTTGGGGCTCTTATGATCGGTAAATATATCGAAGGTCTCCCCATAAAGATAATGCCTCCAGATCTTCAGAGCAAAAATCACTGCTGCCAACTCAAGATCATGCGTCGGGTAATTCTTCTCATGGTCTTTCAGCTGTCTAGACCCATAAGCAATGACTCTCTCATTCTGGTTAAGCACACAGCCTAAACCCCCATATGATGCATCACTGTATATTGCAAAGCCTCCCACCGATGGTATAGCAAATCGCGCAGTAGTCAATCGTTTCTTGAGTTCCTGAAAACTTTGCTCACACTGCTCTGTCCAATCAAATTTAGTATTCTTCTTTGTAAGTTGTGTAAGAGGACCTGATATCTTGGAGAAGCCCTCCACAAACCTTCTGTAGTATCCTGCCAAACCGAGGAAACTACGGACCTCATGTGATCTTTGGCTGTTCCCAATTCATCACTGACTCAATCTTTGCTGGGTCAACTGTAATACCGGTCTCAGAGATAACATGGCCTAGGAAACTGACCTGCTCAAGCCAAAACTCACACTTACTAAGTTTTGCATATAACTGATGGTCTCTAAGGGTTTGTAGAGCCACTCGCAGATGTTGCTCATGTTCTTCTCGCGTCTTTGAATAGATGAGGATGTCATCTACAAAAACTACTACAGACTTGTCCAAATGTGACTTGAATATCCGGTTCATCAAGTCCATAAATGACGCGGGTGCGTTTGTCAACCCAAATGGCATGACCAAGAACTCATAGTGCCCATATCGGGTTCTGAACGCTGTCTTCTGAATGTCTTCAGACTTAACTTTCAACTGATGGTAGCCTAACCTCAATTCGATCTTCGAGAAGAACCTTGCTCCTTGTAACTGATCGAACAGATCATCAATTCTTGGAAGTGGATAACGGTTCTTAATTGTCAACTTATTTAGCTGGCGGTAATCGATGCAAAGCCGCATTGAACCGTCTTTCTTCTTTACAAATAGAACCGGTGCTCCCCAGGGTGATACACTCGGTCTAATAAAGCCCTTATCTAGCAGTTCCTGAAGCTGCTCCTTCAACTCTTTCAATTCTGCAGGCGCCATTCGATACGGAGTTTTTGATACCGGTTCAGTACCCGGCACTAACTCAATCGCAAACTCAATCTCCTTGTCAGGTGGTAATCCAGGTAGATCTTCAGGAAAAATATCTGAATACTCGCAAGCAATCGTAATATCTGTAATATTTTTCTTCTCCTCCTTATGATCTTGCAAGTAGGCCAGATAACCATAACACCCGTTCCTCATCATACGATGCCTCGAATGGCGAGATAAACGGTATCACACAAGATTTGACTCGTAAAATCGAAAGATTTTCTCTTGGCAGCGGAATGTTACAATCTTCAAGACAATCCACGCTCGCATGGTAAGTAGATAACCAATCCATCCCTAGTATCACATCGAACCCTTCCATGCTCAAAATAATCAAATCAGCCACTGTCTCGTGGTCTTCGATCATCACAATCACTGATTGACACATGGTATCGGTGCTCACTGAGTTGCCCGTAGGAATTGACACTGCCAAGATGAAATCAAGGGCCTTGGGAATGATTCCCAACTTCTCAGTGAACAATGGAGTAACAAAAGAATGTGTAGACCCAGGGTCTATCAACACTCGCGCTTCGGTTTTGCTTACATCGCTCCCCCGATGCATAAAAAGGGTACCTTAGTTTAGACAAGCGTTTCAATTAAAAGTTTCTAAGCATGTGGATTCATCCATAACTTATTAACAAAATTTATTAAATATCAAGCAATTATATATAACACATAAAATAAGAAGACATCTCAACTTTTAATAATACCTTGGATCACGTCGTTCGATGTTTCGGCTTCTTGAGCCATCACGGCATAAGCTCGACCTTGAACAGTAGGTCGGGTCGATCTCTGAGTAGAAGCCGAACTAGTTCTTCCCTTGTCCTCCTGAGGACAATCCTTAACCATGTGTCCGATTGTGCCACACCGAAAACACGCTCCAGTGTTCCTCCTACAATCCTCGGTCTTGTGTGGTTTCCCGCACCTTAGGCACATAGTGACCGAAACAAAAGATGGTGCACGAGAGGATCCCTGTGCCACTGAAGCTCCACTAGCATTAGAACCCAGCATCTGATTGCACAGTGATGATCTGCCAATCTCGATAAGGGTCGGTCCAGAAGAAAATGTTGGTCTAGAAAATGCAGGTTGAATAAGGTTCACTGGCGGCTTTGTAAACTTGGCCCTCTTATTTTCATAAGTACCTGACTGCCCTTGTACAACCCTGTCCTTGTTCGGCTGACTGCTTCTCAAAAACCGCTTTTGAATTTCTTCCTCTGCTATGAGGGCCTTTGACAGTACTCCTCCATATGTTTCCATTTCCCACATAGCCACGCTCTCCTGTATACTCGGCCTAAGACCCGGCTGATTCTTCCGCCTTCATCATATCGGTGGCCACATGTTGAGGTGCAAACCTTGAAAGTCGCGTGAACTCATCTCCATACTCACGACCGACATTGTCCTCGCTCACCGATGAACCGAACTTCCATCCGATTCCTAACGATCTTGGGAAAGTATTGATCGTTGAACACCTCGATAAACTCATATGTCCAAGGAGTATTGGGAAACTCCTGCCCTGTCAGCCACGGACTTCCACCATGGTCCATTTCGTCCATCCGCTTTGAAGGTTGCCCATCTAACCTTTCTCGACATCGGTGCACTGAAGCACCTCGAAGATCTTTTCCATCTCATCCAACCAACCTTCAGCTTCCATCGGGTCGGTCTATCCAAAAAAATTTGGAGGTCTCATCCTCCTTAATTCGGCAAATCCTGATGATTGTTGTTGTTGTCCGTAAATCAGCTCGCTTATTGGGCGATTGCATATCACGAGCCATAGATGCAGTCTGCTGAGCAATGTTGGTGGCCAGACTTTCCAACACTTATTCCATTCTTTCACCCTGACCTCTATCAACTCCGGCTCCTATAGGGACTGCATTAGAATCGGTTGCGAAGGCAACTCCCCTCGATGTACCGACACCTTCAGGTATGTCCTCTAAAGGCACCCCCTACCTCCGCCTACCGCCTCTAAATCTTGGGGCTATATCGACCGTTATTGTGAACACCACAACATCACCAACATTGGTTGTAAAGACAATTACAAATAGTACTAGTGATTCTGGACCTAACGACATGACTCTGATGCGAACTGTACCGGGTCACGGTTAGTTCTCATGAGTCCTTAGGGAATCTAAAAACCATGGCTCGATACTAACCGTGATTTAATTCGACTTTTCCAATCCCTCAGGTATAGGAAAGGCCGGTTCGCCAACCTATCGAATAAACGATAAGTCGGACAAACATGGCACATATCAGAGTAAAGCGCAATAAATATCCATAGCTAAAATAAATGCGGAAGCAATTAAAAGTAAAGAACCACCGATGATGGACGACCATCATCGAAACATGGCTCATAACAGAAATCAACGTCAAATATAAAACTATGGTATCCAACTAAAATGGGCCCACAAATTCAAGTCTAACTCTCACCACAAATAAGAAAATCGAAGTTCTATATCGAAAAACTCCTCAGAGGAACCTCAAGCTCTTCCTCAGCACGAGTCGATCGCCTCACACCAATAGCCACGCCAATACCGAACTCGTGACGATAGTCGAGTGAGCTAACCAACAAAGCTCGAGAAGAAAGACATCTACGGCATTTTACTTTAACTAACATGGTTTCAAAATAAATATCGAATATAGCTTGTCAAACATATAAGTGATAATAAACTGAATTTAGGTGCGAAAGTCATATGTAAGATTTATTTCTAAATGTGTGAAAACAGTTTCAAGAACAGATGTAGTGTTTTAGTGTCTTAGTTTCTCTAACTTCTATATGCAAAGTTCAGTAATTCATGACTTAATCCTCAACTTAAAATACCTCCCGAGTAAACTATATCTCGAGAGCAGGAATATAGCCGATGGGAACCCCTACCTACCATCGCTGCTCATGAACCCTTTTTCAGGATGCAACAAGCCCTCACGTAATGAGGGAAACTTGTGCGAAATTGTTCAGGAATTTTTGAGGGGTCGTTCAGGTCAATCATAAAACAAATACAGATACTAATATAAATCAGATGTAAGTCTCTTATACATAGTTCAGGTTCTTGATTTCAGATTTTTAGAGCTTAAGCAGATTCAGGTTTCAGGATTCAGGTAGATTTAGATTTTCAGTCATTCATATCAATTTCAGTTTACAGATGTGATTTCAATGGCATATGCAAGTTCAAAGATTTTAATTCAAAATATCCATGCGAATTAAAATAGAATACTGTAAAGATGAGATTCTCCTACCTAAAACTCGGAGTTATGCGAAGTCAAGCAAGGTCCTATTGATGGCCTCTCGCCCTCAATCTACATCACAATATACGTTCATGCATTAAGATAAACTCTAATTACTAATAATATAGACCTATTTAAGCGTTTCCTCAAAAACAAGTCAAAACAGGCAAGTTGCGCCAATCCTAGAATTTGACGTAACATTTTCATATTTGTTTGACTATCAAGACGATTGATTCATGTATTGGTCAAAACATGAAAGTTGTAGATATTTATATTAGCTTTCCAACGCAAAACGAATCGTCTCAATCAGAGTTTGAGATAAAAAGTTATGACTAAAATACTAAGGCAATGCCGGAGTTCGGTGATACCTCGCTCGAGCGATGATAATAGCTCGCTCAAGCGATTTGATATAACATTCTCATATTTGTTTGACCATCAAGATGATTGATTCATGAGTTGGTCAAAACATGAAAGTTGTAGATTATTCTATTAGCTTTCCAATGCAAAAAGAATCGTCTTAATCGGAGTTCGGGATAAAACGTTATGACTAAAATACTAAGGTAATATCGGAGTTCAGTGATACCTCGCTCGAGCGATAATAATAGCTCGCTCGAGCGATTTGACGTAACATTCTCATATTTTTTTAACTATCAAGACGATTGATTCATGAGTTGGTCAAAACATGAATGTTGTATATTTTTCTATTAGCTTTCCAACGTAAAAAGAATAGTCTTAATCAGAGTTTGGAATAAAACGTTATGACTAAAATACTAAGGCAATGTCGGAGTTCGGTGATACCTTGCTCGAGCGATGATAAAAACCGACGGGTTTCCTCAACGATTCGCGCCGCGATCGATCCCACGAGTTCACAGAGACAACTCCAACACGCCCCCAATGATCTCAACCTCTCCCAATAGCCAACTACGAATCCAAGGTTGATTCAAGTTCTTTCTAAGGTTTAAGTGTTTTCAACAAAGAGGGTTCTAGAGAAGGAGGTTTTCTAAACCGATCTCCTACAATGATTGAAGAAGAGAGAAGGAGTTTCACACGGTTGGGTAACTATCCTCTCTTAACAAAACCTAGTATAATACGGGAATGCAATTCCTTCTTATAATAGGATTGCTCACAAAGTAAAACACACACACACATTTTATGTATTATACACTTCTAATTTTAAAACTCAAGTCCGGTGTTGAGCGGCTACACCGAGGTCGGTGCATAACTTTCGCACGAGGGTCCAAATGGGCTCTAAATTAAAATCTGTCCGCACAATCACATCTAGATAAAAATCCAAAACAAATGGTGACGTCGGTTGCCGAGCCGAATACACACACAGGGTCAGTCTAACTCGGGTTCAAAATACGGGTCTTTACAGAAACCCTAAGCAAGACACCCATAACTAACTCACTATGATGCCAAGTAAAAAGAATACCCTCATTAGAGTGTATGAGAAATAAATAAAGATAGAGCAGAAGAATGGGAGAGAGAAGAGAGAGAAATGAACAAAAGACTACATTGTTTCATTGTAATTACATGGAATGTGTCATTTATATAAGGAGCCACCCTAATTATTAATGACACACCATACATTACTCTTGACCCTACTTACTAACATGACACACCGTACTTAACGCTGATATTACCAACACACGACACAAACTACTAACACGCTACAATTTACTACTAACACACCATGAGATATTGACACTAATTCTAACATCTCCAACACTCCCCTTTTAGTTGGATCATCTAATGACGTGGATATCCAACTTGCCCACAAATACAACAACAAAAGATGCTTGTTTACACAAATGATGCTTGTTGGTGCTTAAGGTTGATTTTGTTTAATATTTGTGACTGATTAAAGGCTGTTTGAGGCACTGTAGAATATACCAGAGATTATAGTGTTGATTGGTGATGTTTGTGACCATTGTTTGCAGGTCACTTATGACATTTTTGGCTTATATACTAAATATGGTGATAATGTTCATGCTCATGTGGCTGTCATGGAGCTGGTTGCTGCTGACGGTTTCTCCACTTCTCTTGGACGGTGTATAGTTTGATGTTGTTCCTTGCTGCAGCTGAAGAAATCTGAATAGTATATTTTTCTATTGTGTTGGTGGTTTTTGGTGGCTTGCATGGTGCTATATTCAACGTCTATGGCTGCTGATATGCTTGTTCGATAAAATGTTCGTAAGGAAGAATTGATAATATGTACTTTACATTATTGCTGGGATCGCATTATTGGTGCAAGGCTTGTTTGTTTTGACCATGGAATGATGATGACGTAGCTACAAATGATGATGAACTTGAGGGAGTGTTTAAAATAGTGAGTATTTTTCCTGAAGAAATTGTTTGGTGCTGCCTTCCCATGTTGCTACCATGTCTCCTCCCTCTACATGTCACTAGACCTTTTTTTAAGGGGAGAAAAGGAGGAGACGATGTAAGAAGAGATGCAAAAGAAAGAAAAAGAGAAGACACATTCAACTAGTTAGTAATATTATTGAGGATTGAGGATAACGGTCATGAGAGACGACGTCCTCGTGCTTAGGGCGGGAGACTAGATCTGTGCTCAATGCCGTAATGTAAATTTTCGGTGCTGATTGGTTTGCCACCGCCATGGATGCCAAGCCTGCCGATCTAAGGGTGTTGCAGTCAAAACTTTGACCATTCGAACTCCCCAGACCAGCAGTTATTGGCAGCCGGTTATTAATAAGGATCAGATGGACGATTTGCAGAAGGGATGGTCTCTTGCCGGGAAAAGTTTTAATCGAGTGATGCTGCTTTCCATGGTCTGGCATCTAGGCTCCACGGGGTGCCCTATGCCGATATTGTGGGGAGAGGGGGAGAGACCATGGGTTTTTTGGTAATTATTCGGGTATCCCTGGAGGGGGTGTCTCTCCCCATTTGGACTCGGGATTCTCTATGGGGCGCTTCGTTTGTCGCTCGTGAGAAACCTAAGCCGATACTGGGTGGTGTTACACGCCACTAAAGATACTATTGCTCTGCTTCAGATTCATAGATGGTTACAAAATACATGGGTACTGTGACAGCCCGAATTTCTAGAGCCCCGAAAACCTGGGCCATCGGCATGATCTTCGAGGGCGTGCCCAACTACTTGTGGAACACATGGTACTATTGCGCATGAAGCAGAGCAAAATATACTATCTATAACTTGAAAGAGATCTTAATATAGGTCCCCTCGACTATCATAATACTTCCTATCAAATAGCCCAAAAGACGGTTCTAACTCCCATGCCAACTGCATGGGACAAAGAACCAAACCGAACCATCGGTTGCATCTACTAGTCACACCGATGGTTCGCCAAAAGAATATCACATCAGTATATTACATCACTTTCAAACTTTAAATGGCCGGATGTACCGAGCCTTACAAAATGATATCAAAATCACACGAGAGTGTCCACTAAAAGACGTCCTCCGGAGGAGGCTCGTTCTCCTCAAGAGGCACGTAATCCGTGTCCAATCTATCCTGATCGTCTGCTACCGAATCATCACCTGTACCTGTGACATGTAGTCGAAAGAGTGAGCTACATCCTAGCCCAATAAGAAAAAACAGATCTAATATGCGTATTTTTCTCATAAACATATCTTTCATGATATTGCACAATACATATCTTACTGAAGAGAAAACACATGATTTAAAAGCAAATGATAAATTTATGAAGATTGATAAATGAAACACATTCAGAACTTAACTTATCATTATTTAAAAATGTCATTTTTCTCAACTCACACACTTAAATAATTCTTGAGTAATATAGTATCGAGCTGTGATGGAATACCACCATCGTCGTTCAATTGAACCCTTTTTCATGAAATCACAAGCCCTCGGGAATGGAGTGACTTGTCGGACGAAATGTTTCCACGACTGGAAACCAAAGACCGGATATCTTGCTGGACCGGAGCACAATTTTGTATGGATATCCCGCCGTACCAGTTGCGGATATCCAGCCGTGTCGGGCGCAGTTATCCCACTGCATCGGTTGGGTATTTAGATAACCTTAAACCACAGTGCAAAAGCTAAATATAGTTATTCATCGTGAAAGTGTAATAAACATAATAGTTTTGCAGTTTGTGAAATTTATAGTGCCACAACTTTCATATAATTTGATGTCACATTCACATGTACATATCGAGGTTATTTACTGAGAGTACCAATGTACTTCTAAAAATCCGTAACACATTTACACATGCTTTATCTTAGTGAATTCACACACATATCAAAACATGCATATTCAGAAGCATAACAGGTTTCATATTAAACATATTCGTATGTCACATGCATAAGGCATCACTTCACACATGTTTACTGAACTCGATTACGCATATTAAATGGTTTTCCTTACCTTGTGCTAAGCTCCTAGGCTCACATAGCTTAAGCTCGCTTCACACTCTCTCTAGGCTCGGTCACGCCTGACACACAAGATCATGATCAGAATGTCAGAATTGACGTGAAACAGGGAGATATTTCATATCCCCGAAGTCCCAAATCTAAAAACAGAAGTCAGCCTTAACTGTCAAGAATCGACTGGTCAAATCCCAATTCGACTGGTCGGTTTCGCTTAAGAAACCGCAAACTTCATTTCACACCTAAACCTACCAATCGATTTCCAAAATCAATCAGTCGGATCTTTGAAATCGACCGGTCGAGACCTAAAACTATAAATTTCCTATCTTCTATTTCGTGGAAATCGACCGGTCGATTCTACTTCGATCGGTCGATTCTACTTCGATCGGTCGGTTTTTTGAGATCGACCGGTCGAATTCAATCCAACTGGTCGGAATCGCTCGCGGCCCTATCCCTTTCAATTCATAGCCAAATCGGCCGGTCGGTTCAGGATTCAACCGATCGGTTTTGGCCAACCCTCAATAGCTAGGATCTATTCCTCACAGATCCATTTCCATTGATTTTCTTTCCTTTCCTTCTAATTTTTCTCTTCCACATAGTCAATTAAACCACAATTATACTCTACAATTTAATTATCAAAACAATTTCACAAGATCGTACCTTTGAATCGATAGATCCGTCGATCCAAAACTTCACTCTCCGAACTAGGGCTTGTGAGCTAGAACTTCCAGATTTCGCGAGATCCAACGCCGAACTGAATGTGTGGCTCTAACTCCTCGGGTACACAAACCCACACACTTTTCTTAAAGGCTTCTCTTCTTAATTTCCCCTTCTCTCTCTCTCTCAATTTACTCTCATTTACTCCCCACTCACTAACCTAGGATTTTTGTATTAACTGTTTTGTTTTTCTCTTCTTATACTAGTCATGTTTCAAGTGTAAAGCACCAACACCTATATTGGGTGTACCTAACCCACATAAAGCACATACTCGGCTCTACACCCATCCTTAGCTTCTCATACTCACAACCCACTTGACCCGTCGACTATTCACCGATCAAGCACGCGATCTGACAGTACGCACACCGAGGTACTATTTTAAAGGTCGGGATTTTCTGGGGTGTTACATTCTCCCCTTAGAAATTTTTTTCCCCGAAAATTGACTAGGGATTCACACAGTCCAGTGGAAAACACACCCCCCTGCACTCAGAGAGCGAAGGGAGAGCTATCAATTCCTATGTGGAACAAGGACTAAAAAATTCCTGAGTTGAACAAAAACAACTAGCAAAGCTTAGCCGATGTTTACCCAATGACCACACACCAAGACCTCACCTACCAACTCATGAGGTTAAACAGTTGTAGGTGAAATACCTGTAAGAACACATACACATGTCTATATGTAGAGCTACAATCAAGAGCACACATAGCGTAAGAGAATTTAAATATACCTACATGCACCTCAAAAATTCACAATAGTCCCAAAAAGACCACAAAATCTGTCAAACGTGGCAACCATGCCACAATAGTTCAAACCTTTGTGCCCAACCTGTATTAATTACACGTATTTTTCAAAAAGTAAACAAAACTCCCTAGCATAACCCAAATCAAAAGTGTGTAAATTAACCCCCACTCAAACCTCTGCATCCCCCGATGGCACTTTGGAAGGTCCCGCCTCGTCCGTAGGCACCACATCTGCTACATCATCACCGGGAACACCGCCTGAAGCAGAAGGTCTTGTGGAGTAGTACCACGGGGCAGGTACAGCTGCACGAGTGTCTGCAAGGCGTGTCATATAATCGTCGGGGTATGATTAATGCATCCGCTGTGCGAAGACACCATCATGATGATCCATCCGACGATGTAGCAACCTATTGCTTTCTTCTACCTGTGACATACGAGCGAGATATCATGCAGAATTTTAGAGTCTGACTATGGTGGAGGCATCTGATTGTGGGCTTGCTACTGGATTGGAGGTTTAGGTACTAAGGGCACAGGTTGCTCTGGTGGTGGAATTTGTTCTCCTTGTCCTTGCTCAACGTCGGGTGGAGGAGGTAGTGCTTGTTCACCCGCCGGAGGTAGGAATTTCTTTAACTGATTATAGGTTCGGTTCTCATCCGCAAAGGCATACAGTTCTACCCGGTTGTTCAATCTCGGTTCATCTGGAGAAACCTAATATGGTCCCATATCTGCAGACTCCTCAAACATTGAGGAGATACAACGGGCATACGAAATGCATTCTTTCAGCTTGACCCCTCCCTTCAGTAGCTTTCCTTGGATGTAGATCATACCCTCAAACACCATCTTAGGCGCGTTTTACCAACGACCTCTAAATGCCGCATATAGAGCCTATTGTACCTCGTCTACCCTCTCGGTATTATGTCGCATAGGGTAGAGGTTGAATTTAATTATGGTGTCCAACATCCATAAGTGGGGAGGCAAATCAACTCTCTGAATTGAATGACCAGAACCACGTCGTCCCTGGGCATTTCATTCCTAATTTCCCTATAGTCGACTTGGGCTGATCTAAAGGTGGTGGCGGTGGTGGTGAAGGTTCACGCAAAGATGATGCAGGCTGTGGGTTGTGTGTGGTACCAACATTTGTCTTGCCACAGGTGGTGGCGGTGCCGATGCACTAGGGCGTCGAACCGGTAACTTCAAAGTCGAAGGCTTCGAAGATTGCCTCATTTTAGGTGGCATATTTAGGGTTTTCACACTCAATAGGAACTATGGATACAAATGAAAGGTAAAATTCTAACAATCAAAGGTTTGAAGATCAAGATTTACCTTTTTCGATCAGTTTTGGATCCGAGGCCGTGGAGAATCGGAGTGAAAGAACTCCCCTAACTCTCCTTCTCTTTCTCCTCTCAAAACCCTAGCAGAGCCCCTAGACGAAACCCCAATTTGAAAATGCCAAATTGAGGAATAAAACCCAATTTAAGGTCGTAAGAACAAAATCGACCGGTCGAAGTTTGAAAATCAACTGGTCGGTTTTCCCTTTTTAATCCCCGCCTGCGATTTCGACTAGTCGATTTCCAAATCGACCGATCAAACTTACAAATCGATTGGTCGGTTTTGCATTTCGACCGGTCAGTTTTTTATATACCCTTTAAACCCGTTCTGCTTGTGAAAATCAACCGGTCGGTTTCCAAATTCGATCAATCGATTAAAATTTTTACCGGTCGGTTTGTGACAATAAGTTGATGTCTACGTTTTTGCTTGTTAACTCCTAGGATCTTAAAAATTGATCTCTCTTTTAGGCATCCATACTCTACTTGAAGCACAATTGTACATAACATCCTCTCTATATTACTAAATGATGTTAATTACACAACTATTTACAAATTTTATCATATACTCTTCACACCTATGAGCTTAAATTCATTACATTAATGAGGCTCTCTTAGGTCTCATGGAACAACTGGGGATATTGGGCTCTAACTTCCTCCTCACACTCCCAAGTCGCCTCTTCGGGAGGATGATGTCCACACTTGATGAGCACTAGAGAGATAGTTTTAGTGTGTAAGACTTGTTTCTTTCTATCGAGGATTTGTACCGGCTCCTCTATCATCGTCATGTCCCTAAACATCTCAAACGGCTGGTCCGCCAAGATATGCGTAGGATCTCGAACGGATTTTACGGAGCATGGACACATGAAATACATTATGCACTCGATCAAACAGAGGAGGGAGCCCAATCCTACAGGCAACTTCACCCACTCTACCCAACACTTCAAAGGGTCCAAAGTACCTAGGGCTCAGCTTGCCTCTCTTTCCAAATCGCATGACACCCTTCATGGGTGATATTTTGACGAAAACATGATCTCCGACCCAAAAATCAATACTTGACCTCTTCATGTCGGCGTAGCTCTTTTGTCTGCTCTGAGCTGATCTGATTCTTTCTCTGATCATATGAACAATATCAACATTGTCTTTGAGTACCTCTGGACCTAATATGAACTTTTCGCCGATCTCTTCCCAGTTGATCGACGATCTACATCGCCGTCTATAAAGCCCCTCATATGGTGCCATATTGATACTCGCTTGAAAGTTATTATTGTATGCAAATTTGACCAAGGGCAGATGTTGATCCCATGATCCTTGAAAACTGAGCATACAAGCTCTAAGCATATCTTCAATCATTTGGTTCACCTATTCTGTTTATTCGTCCATTTGCGGGTGGAATGCCGAACTAAACTCCATTCGCGGACCCATACATTCTTGGAACTTTTGCTAAAATTTTGAAGTGCAGAGAGGATCACGATCTAAAACTATACTAACTGGAATGCCATGTAGCCGTACAATCTCCGTCATATATAACTCTGCGAGTCTTCCAGCCGTATACATAGTATTGTATGGTAGAAAGTGGACTGAATTAGTCAATCTATCGACGATCACCCAAATGGCATTGTGTCGCCTTGCAGTTCGGGGTAACCCAACAATGAAGTCCATTGAGATCGACTCCCACTTCCATTCTGGCACTGGCATAGGTTGTAATAATTCAACAGGGTGTCGATGATCTATATTCACTTGTTGGCACGTCAAACACCTTGCTACATATTCGGCTACGTCTTTCTTTAAGCCTCTCCACCAATAACTCTTTCTCAGGTCTTGATACATCTTCGTGCTACCAGGGTGTATAGCATACACCGATTTATGAGCTTTGTCTAAAATGGTTCGCCGCAGATTGGCATCAACTGGAATATAAAAACGTCCCCTGAATAGCAAAGACCCATCATCCTTAATCGAGAAATCCAGTCTGGTGCCCTCAATCACACCCTGTCTAATCTTGACCAACTCTGGATCGTTCATCTGTAACTCGTAAATGTGCTAAAAAATAGTCAGTCTTATTGTCATATTGGCCAAAAAGGCCCCTGAATCTTGCACTTTGAACTTTGCAGCATATAATGCTAGGTCTTCAAATAGTTTCCAGCGGTGCATCCCCATAATAAGGTTAGCTAACTGAGCCGAACTCTTACAACTCAAGGCGTCTGCTACAACATTAGCCTTATCAAGGTGGTACTATATGGAGTAATCATAATCTTTGAGAAACTCCATCCATCTGCGCTACCTCATGTTCAATTCTTTTTGAGTAAATAGGTACCTGAGGCATTTATGGTCAGTGAATATCAAAGGTTTCACCATATAAATAGTGTCTCTAAATTTTTAGCGTAAAAATGATCGCTGCTAATTTCAGGTCATGTGTCGGGTAATTCTTCTCGTGATCTTTTAGCTGCCTTGAACTATAAGCGATAATCTTTTTGTTTTGATTGAGTACACAGTCTAGACCACTATGTGATGCATCACTATACACTGCAAACCCTCCACTGCCTGAAGGAATCGCTAGCAAGAGAGCTGAAGTAAGTCTTTTCTTGAGTTCTTGAAAACTCTTTTCGCATGCTTCAGTCCACTCAAATCTCACATCCTTCCTGGTGAGTTCGTAAGCAGTCCTGATATTTTCTAAAAGCCTTTCACAAAACGCCTGTAGTAACCAGCAAGACCAAGGAAGCTATGTATGCCCATCACCGTCTTTGGTTGTTCTCATTGCACCACTACTTCAATCTTAGCCGGATCCATTGTGACACCATCTTTTGAAATGATATGTCCCAAGAAGTTGACCTTTTCCAACCAAAATTCGCACTTACTAAGCTTGGCATATAATTGGTGTTGATGCAATATTTGTAGGGCGATTCTTAAATGCTCTTCATGCTTCTTCTTCGACTTTGAGTATATCAAGATATCGTCGATGAACACCATGACGCAAGTGTCTAGGTGTGGTTTAAATACCCAATTCATCAAGTCTGTAAAAGAAGCTGGTGCATTTGTCAACCCAAACAGCATCACTAAAAATCCGTATTGTCTGTATCGCGTTCTGAACGTCGTCTTCTAAATGTCCTCTGCCTTGACTCTTAGTTGTTGGTATCCAGATCTCAGATTGATCTTGGAAAAGTATCTCGCTCCATGCTGCTAATCAAATAAATCATCGATCCTAGGCAAAGGGTATCGATTCTTTATGGTGAGTTTGTTTAACTAACGGTAGTCAATGCATAGCCTCATCGACCCGCTCTTCTTCTTTACAAACAAGACCGGTTCTCCCCAAGGAGACACACTAGGCCTTACAAACCCTTTATCTAAGAGCTCTTTCAACTGCTCCTTCAAATCTTCAACTCAGCAGGAGCCATTCTATACAGTGCTTTGGAAACAGGCTCCATTCTAGGTGCTAAGTCGATAGTGAACTCCACCTCTCTCTCAGGAGGTAACCCTGGTAATTCTTCTTAAAAAACATCTTCAAACTCACGTACCACCTCAATCTCAGAAATGATGTTCTTCTCTTCATTGTCGTCCTTCAAAAATGCCAAGTAGCCACTGCACCCCTTCTTGATCATGCGCTCAGCTCTGACGGCAGACACAAGTGGCAGAAACTTTGATCTCATTCCTAAAAATCGGAATGATCTCCTCGTGTTCGGTCTGAAGATAACAACCTTATTTTGATAGTCGACCATAGCACGATGAGTTGACAGCCAATCCATGCCAAGGATTACATCGAATCCTTGCATCTCCAACAAGATTAAATTTGCTCCTAGCTCATAGACGTCTCCATCTCAGATGACGAATATTACCGACTTGCAGATTAAATCCGTATCAACTGATTCTCCAGTTGGAATGGATACTGCTAAGATAAAATCCAATGTCTCTGGGGTGACCTTTATCTTTTTCACAAATTGAGGTGTAACAAAAGAATGGATAGACCCTAGGTCTATCAGCGCTCTAGCCAAATATGCTATAAAACTTCCCTTCTCATACAGTTGTAAGGTACGTATAGAGTACATGTATCTTAGCGGTCTATTCGTGCATTTAATTAACAATTAAGAACTAGATGAACTGTTCCCTAGATAGATGCACCTTCTCTATCTAAAATTTTAAAACTACTACTGAATAAATCAATTATTTATATAAAAGTTTACCTTGGATAATGTCATTCCTGTTTTGAGCATCCTCGACAATCACAGCATACGCTCGCCCTTGAATAATCGACTTTCTTGGTGGTATTTGTCTAGTCACTGGAGCAGAAACCGTCGTCCCTTGCCGACTAGTGGAAACTGAAGCCATTCCTTCCTTCCCCATTTTTGGGCAATCTCGAATCCGATGGCTCATCTTCCCACGTTTAAAGCAACCCTTGGTGCCCTGTCTGCAATCTGATGTCTTATGAAATTTTCCACAACGGGCACAAGCGACCTGGGGTGTTGTGGTGTCGTTCTCTAGAGTCCCTGATTAATTGATGCTCCTAAAATCTGAGGCTGCATAGGACCCTCGATACAGATAGGTCTGACATGAGTAAGCCCGGTTGGTCTGAAATAATTTGTGTAGACCGGTTGTCTTGCCACTAGAGCAGGTGCTGCAAACCTCAGCTTTATTCCCTGAGTCGTAGTCACTCACTCCCCTTGATTAGCCTTGTTCTTATTTTGTTGATCTTGTCGCTTATATTTGTTCTCTATGTCTCTCTCGATGACTATAGCTTTGCCGATCACCTCAGCATAAGTCTCTAATTCAAACGCCGAAATCCTCTCTCTCACATTAGGCCTTAGGCCTTCTTCAAACTTACTGGCCTTCATCTCTTTAGTGGCCACCAACTCCGAAGCGAACCTAGACAATCTCACAAACTCATTACCGTACTCTCGCACGGTCATACTTCTTTGCTCCTATTTTGCGAAGTCCTTCCTTAACTGATTCCTCACTTGCTTGGGGAAGTATTCTTTATTGAACACTGAAATGAACTTTGCCCAAGTCCACAATCCATGAGGATTTTCAGCTTCTTTCTTCCTTAATACTGACTTCCACCATGGATCGGCATCGCCTTCTAGTTGGAAAGAAGCCCAACCAACCTTCTCATTTTCACTGGCCTGTAACTGCTGTAGAAGCTTCTCCATTTGATTTAACCACTTCTCTGCTTTTAGCGGATCTGTTTGTCCATAAAAATTAGGAGGTCTTAATCTCCTGAAATCCACAAATGAGGAGGGTAGTAGTGCTGGAGTAGGTGGTGGTGGCTGCTGATGATTCACATTATTGGCGGCCAACATTGTCGTCTGCTCAGCCAACATTGTTGTCTGCTGAGATTGTTGGGCCATTGCAGCGGCCACGACCTCCTTGGCCTGAGCCAATCTATTAGTAGCCTCGTTTCTCTGCTCCCTCTCTTCAGGAGGATGTCTCTGTTCTTGACTGGTACCCATAGGGATATCATCTATACTGCTTAGGTTCCTTTGATGGCCGCCCCTAGGGCATCCTCGACCTCTAGAATCCATCTCGATCTATTACAATGAAACAAGGTTCCATTAATAGAAAGTTCCTATACTCTAACAAAATCTTAGGCTTCTAGTCCAATCTAAGACTTGTTAGAAACTTCTAAAGCCTATGCTCTGATACCAATAGTGACAGCCTGAATTTTTGGAGCCCCAAAAACTCGGGCCGTTGGCACGATCTTCGAGGGCATGCCCAACTACTTGCAGAACACATGGTACTACCGCACACGAAACAGAGCAAAATATACTATCTATAACTTGAAAGAGATCTTAATATAGGTCCCCTTGACCTTCATAACACTTCCTATCAAATAGCCCAAAATATGGTTCTAACTCCCATGCCAATTGCATGGGACAAAGAACCGAACCGAACCATCGATGACATCTACTAGTCACACCGATGGTTTGCCAAAAGAATATCACTTCAGTGTATTACATCACTTTCAAACTTTAACTGGCTAGACGTACCGAGCCTTACGAATTGATATCAAAATCACACGGGAGTGTCCACTAAAAGAAGTCCTCCAGAGGAGATTGGTTCTCCTCAAGAGGCACGTAATTCGTGTCCAACCGATCCTGATCGTCTGCTACTGAATCTTCTCCTGTACCCGTGACATGTAGTCGAAAGAGTGAGATACATCCTAGCCCAATAAAAAAAAATAGATCTAATATGTGTATTTTCTTCATAAACATATCTTTCATGATGTTGCACAGTACATATCTTACTAAAGAGAAAACACATAATTTAAGCAAATGATAAATTTATGAAGATTGATAAATGAAACACGTTTAAAACATAACTTATCATTATTTAAAAATGACATTTTTCTCAACTCACACACTTAAAACATTCACTTAAATAATCCTCGAGCAATATAGCATCGAGCCCCGATGGAATACCCACCATTGTCATTCAATTGAAATCTTTTTCACGAAATCACAGGCCATCGGGAATGGAGTGGCTCATCGGACAAAATGTTTCTACGACTGGAAACCAAAGACCGGATATCCCGCCGGACCGGAGCACAATTTTGTACAGATATCCGGCCATACCGGACGCGGATATCCCGCCGCGTCGGTTGGGTATTCACATAACCTTAAACCACAGTGCAAAAGCTACATATAGTTATTCACCATGAAAGTGCGATAAACATAATAGTTTTGCAGTTTTTGAAATTCACAGTTCCACAACTTTCACATAATTTGATGTCACATTCACATGTACATATCGAGGTTATTTACCGAGAGTACCAATGTGCTTCTCAAAATCCATAACACATTTACACATGCTTTATCTTAGTTGACTCACACACATATCAAAAATTGCATATTCAGAAGCATAACAGATTTCATATTAAACGTATTCGTATGCCACATGCATCAAGCTTCACTTCACACATGTTTATTGAATTCAACTACGCATA
This sequence comes from Chloranthus sessilifolius, assembly GCA_021018995.1. Classification (NCBI taxonomy): domain Eukaryota; kingdom Viridiplantae; phylum Streptophyta; class Magnoliopsida; order Chloranthales; family Chloranthaceae; genus Chloranthus; species Chloranthus sessilifolius. Next base: position 26,884,345 of record CM037595.1, read on the forward strand.
TTAAATGGTTTTCCTTACCTTATGCTAAGCTCCTAGGCTCACATAGCTCAAGCCCGCTTGACACTCTCTCTAGGCTCGGTCACGCTTGGCACACTTGATCATGATCAGAACCTCAGAATTGATGTGAAACAGGGAGATATTTCATATCCCCAAAGTCCCAAATCTCAAAACAGAAGTCAGCCTTAACTGTCAAGAATCGACCGGTCAACTTGCAAATTCGACCGGCTGATTTCGCTCAAGAAACCTCAAACTTCATTTCACACCTAAATCGACCAGTTGATTTCCAAAATCGACCAGTCGAATCTTCTAAATCGATCGGTAGGTTATGGTTCGATCGGTTGAGATCAAAAACTATAAATTTCCAATCTCCTGTTTCGTGGTAATCGGTCGATCGATTCTACTTCGACCGGTCAGTTTTTCGAGATCGAACGGTCAAATTCAATCCGACCGGTCAAAATCGCTCGTGGCCCTATCCCTTTCATCTCATAGCCAAATTGATCGGTCGGTTCAGGATTTGACCGGTCGGTTTTCGCCAACCCTCAGTAGCTAGGATTTGTTCCTCACAGATCCATTTCCATCGATTTTTTTTCCTTTCCTTCTAATTTTTCTCTTCCACATAGTCAATTAAACCACAATTATACTCTACAATTTAATTATTAAAACAATTTCACAAGATCGTACCTTTGAATCGACCAATCCGTTAATCCAAAACTTCACTCTCCGAACTAGGGCTTGTGAGCTAGAACTTCTGAATTTTGTGAGATCCAACACCGAACTGAATGTGTGGCTCTAACTCCTCGAGTACACGGTCTCACACACTCTTCTTAAAGGTTTCTCTTCTTAATTTCCCCTTCTCTCTCAATTTACTCTCATTTACTCCCCACTCACCAACCTAGGATTTTTGTATTAACTCTTTTGTTTTTCTCTTCTTATACTAGTCCTGCTTCAAGTGTAAAGCACCAACACCTATATTGGGTATACCTAACCCACATAAAGCACCTAACCCACATAAAGCACATACTCGACTCTACATCCATCTGTAGACTCACGTACTCACAACCCACTTGACCTGCCGATTATTCATTGGTCATGCACGCGATTTGATGGTACGCATATCGAGGTACTATTTTAAAGGTCGGGATTTTTTGGGGTGTTACAGGTAGAGTCTGAAAGGCCCCTACTTTATCCACTATGTCCAAGACTAAGTTCCTGCTGCGATTTTGCTCCAAGGTGGCAGCCATCGATCTCTACCTCAAACGAAGCTTTCGAATTAACGATATCCCTGTGGAGGGTGGGGCTTTGAATCTGATGGTTGGTGAGCGCCAAATCCACAGAGAAAGGGGAGGGGTTTGGATTCAAGTTCATGGGCTACCACTCCATGCTTGGTCCCCAGAGGTGCTCCGAGGGATCGGGGACCAGTGCAAGAGATTCATTTTGATCGACCTCCGTATCGACGATCTCTAGGAGACGGGCTACGCGCGGATTCTCGTCGATGTCGACATGCTCGAGCGCATTCCTAGAAGCTATGAAGTTAGCATCGGCGGACATATATTTTAGGTTGTCATAGAAGTGGCGCTGTTGGAGCGGATGGTCGTTTCGATCCAAATGAGTGAAGAATCCAAGAGGTCCCGGCTCTCTGGTGTAGACATACTCTGTACTACCAATAAAGACTCCAGGCTCACCGAAGTCGAGTCGTTCATCTAGCCAGTCGGGGACAGGTTGCAGTTTGCAGGTGCAAGTGGCTCGAAGGGTTGCCCGACCTCGAATCCGTCGCTCACTCTGAGGCCACAATGGTGGACTTCCATGCCATTGAGGGGTTGATGTTCCTCTAGAGCCCGATGGTTCACTCATGATGATGGTTATTTAGCAGAGCTTGAAGATAGGGAGATTATTGAGGAGTTTTATCGTCTTAGGATCACTGACGGGGTCTTTGACGATTCCGATGGGAGGAGTCTATCGCCAGTAACCGTGAAACACCATGTGCTATGGAGATGCTCGGACACAGATCCCACGCCGCTGACTTGCTCTATGACTGGCGATGCGTCGTATCCCTCGGTCGTCTCTCACCTGTCAACTGTAGCAGCGGAGGGGCTGACATGGTTGCTTACGGTGAGGGTTACTGAGGATTTCTGTCGGTGGGATCCGATGGAAGCTGAGAGGTTGCTTTGCTCAAAGAGGAAGGTCGTGGCTGGACACACTAAGAAGTGTTTGGTCTTTTATAGAAAGAGATGGAGATGTCGAGGGTGGAGGGTTTTTGAGGCATCTCGAGATGGTGCCACGTGGATCTCTGGAGGGGTTTTCCATCTGTCCCTTGGTTCCCGATGGCTTATCTCCTTCCTACACATTGCATACCTCAAGTTAGGGGGCCTCGAACATTTTAACACTTGGTGATGCTCTTGTTCCACTTTTATCTCGGGCGACCATGCTCTACCTGCAATTGGAGACACGTGTCCAATTTTGGTGTACTGAAAGATAGCTGGTGGAGGGTTCTAGATGGATTGATGCTGGGACGGGTGCTGGGGAATTTCGTATGTCTATGGGGGGTGGACCCGATACGACCCACGTTGTGAAATTTTGGGGCCCGTCTTTCTTAGGGTCCTGGGTATTTGGCCAGGTTGGTATCACCCGGAAGGGTACTACTTGGGGGAGGGGGGACCCATTTCAGCAGGTAACCCGATAGGATAATACTTGGGGGAGGGGGGACCCGAATCATCAGTTTACCTCTAACCTTCTATTAGAGGAGCTATCTGTTTATACTGGGGCTGATGAGCATATAGGCGGTTCTAGGGCTTCCGAGATTGTTGAAGGCCATTGGGACCTGGATGACGTTGACCGCTTGATCAGAGTTGGGGGTGCCTTGGGGATGTCTTTCGACGGCCTAGAAGAGAATCTTAGGGATGTTTTCTGGTCCATTATCGCTATTCGGCAAAGCTGTAATAAAAAGAGGCATCGCAAAATCCCCAGAGAGCTTGCGAGGCTACAGTGGGGTATGTCAGACCGAAAGGGGGGTGGGGGTGCTTAATGCCCTATGGCTGTGGCGGGTGGGCTTAGCTCTATTTTTCGATGAAGATTATGTCTTGAAATGTACGAGGTATCAGTGATGGATTCAAGCGGGCAGCAATTTAACATGTCCTCTCGATCATCAACCCGTTGGTCATTACTATTCAGGAAATAAAATGGGGATGCTGCAATAATACTAAAGTCGCATCGGTGCTGGGAGGGAATCGATGGGATTGGATTGGAGTCGAATCGGTTGGAGCCTCGAGCGGTATCCTGGTAGCCTGGGATTTTGCGCAGTTCGATAAAGTGGATGACAAGTTTGGCAGCTTCTCAGTCTCGATAGTGCTTCCAAATAGGGACACTGGCAAGATCAGGTGTTTCTCCGGTATATATGGGCCTTCGAATGGTAGTCAGTGGGATGAGTTTTGGTTTGAACTGGCTGCCATCATGGCTAGATGGGATCACCCTCATTGCTTAGGGGGGATTTCAATGCTATTAGATGGCCGCATGAGAAATGCGGAGGGCCACCTGATAGGGGGGTGATGAGAGAATTTAATTCTTTCATTTCGGATTAGGAGCTGATGGATTTGCCTCTTAGGGGTGTGAATTTTACCTGGTCTACTATGCAGGAAGTTCCTTCTTTAAGACGACTGGATCATTTTCTTTGTACTACGGAATGGATGGAGGTGTTTCTGACGGCCAGTCTTGATGGCCTTGCTAGGGTGGTGTCGGACCACCATCCTATTTTGCTGACTTGTGAGACAAGGGGGAGAGGTCTGGCTCTGTTTCGCTTTGAAAATATGTGGATGTTGGATGATCAATTTAAACGGCTGGTCCCGCAATGGTGGAGCGAGCCGGTGCTGATGGGTTCTGCTCTATTCCGTTTTACTTCCAAGCTTCACATCCTTAAAGGGCACATCAAAACTTGGAATAGAGAAGTATACGGGCTGGTGCGGGTGGTGAAAGAAACTATACTCCGTTGGTTGAAAGAGACAATATCAAGGAATTGAGGGCCCTGTCTGAGGAGGAAAAATCGGAGAGGGAGCGGATGAAGTTGGAATTCAACGATAAGTGCATAACTGACGAGGTGCATTGGAGGCAAAAATTGAAAGTTCGATGGCTGCGGGAGGGAGATCAAAATACGCGGTATTTCCATGTCGTCGCAAATGCTCCGAACAAAGCCAATTACATGAGCAGCGTAGTGGTTGACGGGGTTAGGTATTCGGAGCTAGAGCAGATTCGGTACAATGTGGTGAAGTTCTACTCCAATTTATACTCGGACGATGGGTTGACATGCCCAATTTTGGATGGCTTATCTCTTTCTCACATATCAGATGCTGAGAGCTCTGACTTGGAGAAGTCTTTTAGCGAGGAAGAAGTTTGGAGGGCTATTAGGTTTGGTGGGAAAAACAAATCACCGAGTCTAGATGGGTTCACGTTTGAATTTTATCGTAATTTCTGGCCAATGCTAAAATAAAAAATGATGGGTATCTTCGACGAATTTCATGCCTTTGGGGTCATCGGGCGCTGCCTGAATTCCACTTTCATCATGCTAATTTCGAAAAAAAGGGGGGCTGAGAACATTTACCACTACAGGCCGATTAGTCTCCTCAACTATCTGTATAAAATTATTTCCAAAGTCCTAGCCAACATATTAAAACCAATTATGGGTAAGATCATTTTGGATACGCAGGGTGCTTTTGCGCAGGGAAGACAAATGACCGATCTGGTTGTTGTGGCACATGAAGTGATCCATTTGGCATATATATCTCGCTGCCCTGCTGCCTTATGGAAGGTGGACATGGAGAAAGCCTATGATCGAGTCAGTTAGGAATGCCTTGACTATATGCTCGGTAGACTTGGGTTTGGGTTTAAATGGACGAACTGGATGCGAGCTTGCTTTTCTTCGGTTTGGTTCTCCGTCCTTATCAATGGCACGCCTTCAGGGTATTTCAACAGCTCTAGAGGCTTCCACTAGGGAGATCCTCTATCCCTACTATTATTCAACATGGTGGGTGAAGCCCTGGCTGGTTTGATGGACCGTGCGAGGGAGATTCAGTTTATACCAGGATTCAGGTGGGATCTCAAGGCCAAGCAATCTCGCATCTGTAATACGCGGACGACACCATTTTATTTGGGTATGCTGATGCAGTTGAGTTTGATAATCTCTCTGATACCCTAGCAGTTTTTGAGGCTGTCTCTGGACAGCGTGTTAATTTCCACAAGTCTGCTATTGAGGGTATTGGTACTACAGATGATCAACTGGAAGAGTTATCCGCTACCGTCAGTTGTGCTACTGAAATGCTTCCTATTATGTACTTGGGGATACCTCTCGACATTAAAAGGTTGTTTGTTCGGGCATGGGATCCGGTAATCCAACGGTTCAAGCAACGACTGTCTACGTGGAAGGGTAAGTTGCAAAGTAGTGGGGGCCGGCTGCTGTTGGTTAAATCTATGCTTTCAAGCATGCCTATCTTCATAATTTCTATGTTCCTCTGTCCAGCTAGGGTTATACATCACCTCAAACAAATTCAGCGCAATTTTCTGTGGGAAGGCTCGAGTCTTGGCCACTGCTACCACTTGGTAAACTGGGAGTCCTGTCAACTCCCTTTGCCTTTCGGAGGTCTAGGTATCAGAAGCTTGGAGTCTAATGTCGCTCTTATTGGGAAGTTGTTCTAGCTTACAGGTCTCGAAAGTGAAAGAGAAAGTCTATGGAGAGTCGTGCTGGTAGAGAAATATGGGTACGTAAGTGGGAATTGGGGAATCAACATTACCATACATAGGGGTACTTTGGTTTGGTGGAAGGCCATACGTGCCAAGTGGTCGTCCTTCGCTAAATGGAATAGGTTTAGGTGGGGTTGTGGTTTTAGGATATGGTTTTGGGAAGATAACTGGTTGGAAGGGGTCTATCTTAAAATGGCTTTCCTGGATGTCTATCCCATTTCCACCAATCAGGGGGGGACCATCAGCGACTTTGCCACCCAAACTGGTGGTGGTAGGGTATGGGAGGTTTCAACTCAGAGATCTCTTAGGAATGAAGAGATTGTTTCCTTCACCAACTTGATGGAAATGCTTTATTCCTGCTCTCTGAATGTGCAATGACAGGTCCAGTGGTTGTCAGCTTTGAGCAAGGACGACAGCTTCAGTGTGAAGTCTTTTTATCGGATGCTCACTGGTTGTCCTCTTCTTAAATTTCAAGAAGCTAATCTTTGGAAAACCGGTATCCCTCCTAAGGTTAGATTCTTTGCTTGGACTCTCTTTAAGGGGCAAGTCCTAACCATCGACCAGCTCATTCATCGGGGACAGGTGGTTACCAACCTATGCACCTTGTGTCAGCAGCAGCAGGAGTCAGCTATGCACTTATTTTTAAACTGTCAGATGACTTATATGGTCTGGTTCTTAGCTTTTTCGATATGACCTGGGTGACCTCTCCTACTATTGGGTAGCATTTCTTGGCTTGGAATTCGATCAGGTTTGAGGGTCAGCTTCGGGACTTCTGGAAGGTGGCGTTCTACGCTATATGCTAGAGTATTTGGCTTGAGAGGAATGCTAGAATTTTTTAGAAGATAACGCATTCGATGGGGATGGTCATTAAGTCTGTCAGGGATTACATGTACTTGTGCCTTTCCAGGTCTAATGATGATGTTGGAGACAACCCTGTTCCTTGGGACCCAGGTTAGGCTCTTGCCGGCCTCGTCATTTTCCTGGTCCTATTCTTGGGGCTGTGCTCCCTTTTTGTTTTTGGGATTTTGCTCTTGTTTCTTGCTTTCTTGAGTCGGTGTATTGTTTTTAGCACCTTGCTGTTTATAATATATAATATATATATATATATATATATATATATATATCTTATTAATAAAAAAAAAAAAAAAAGGAAAAATTTGTTGATGAAGACAAGAAGAGAAATATAGTTATTTTTTTCGTGATTCCTCCTCTTCCCATGAAATTCAAGATGTATGGGTTTAGTGTTGTTGTTGTATTGTTTTTCCCCTTTGTATTTGTACATGGGCCAATGATGTAGGACGTACGTAGAGCAAATGGAATGGTAACAAGATCAATGTTGTTGTAGGCCAAGTGTTTACCCATTTTTGGACCATAGTGTGTACCACATGGCCTCTTGAGTGCACCAAGTTGTTGAGGAATCATGATGTGTACCGCATGGCCATGTGAGTGCAAGTAGGTGCACCGCATTGAGGTTGATTCTTGGATACTTTATGTTGTTGACCAAATCAAGTAAGGGGGATGATGATGTAAACAAACAACTTTTGTTATGTATTTGTGGGCAAGTAGGTTATCCACGTCATGGATGATCTAACTTGAGGGGGAGTGATGGAGATGCTAGAATTAGTGTCAATGTGTCATTGTGCGTTAATAGTAAAGTATAGTGTGTTAATAGTTTTTGTGTGGTGTGATGGTAATATTAGTGTTAAGTGTGGTCTCTCATGTTGGTAAGTAGGGGTCATGAGCAAGGATCAAAGTAGCGGTTTCAAGAATGATCGAAACTGAAAATTTGAACATAAATTTTGGCCGAAAATTACCCCTCCATACATATTTTGACCGAAATGTTGGTTCAAATTTTCGTTTCGGTGGGGATCGAAACCCATACATTTTGGCCGATAATTGAATTATCAGCTGAAATTTTGAACCATGGTCATTAGTAATATATGTTGTGTCTTTGTTATAGCTGGGGTGATGGAACTCAGATTTCATTTTGGGAAGACCCTTGGCTTCTCCTCTATCTGTTAAAATTTGTTTTCCCGACGATCTTTAGTGTCTCATCTACTCCAGAGGGCATGATTGCTGATTTCCTCTCGGTCAATGGGGCCACGATGGTTTGGGAAATCACTACTAGGAGGGTGTTGCGCGACGATGAGGTGGGGTCCTTCATGAACTGCTGGCTTTGTTGTATGGATGCCGCAGAAACCAACAGCGCTATGATTTGAGACTGTGGCTCGCATCCACCAAAGGAATCTTCTCAGTCAAATCTTTTTATAGAGCCCTCACTGATAGACCGATGATCAGAGCCAGCTAGGCCTTCATCTGGAAGGCTCCAATCTCTCGGAAGGTCAAATTCTTCATTTGGACGGCGGTAAGGGGGCTCATCCTAACGATGGGCCAGCTAATCAAGCGCGATAATGACGTAGTCAATAGCTGTCCAATGTGCCTATCTGCTGAGGAGTCTATCCCCCACCTTCTTCTCCAATGCTGCGTCGCCTCAAAAGCTTGGGTCATCATCTTGAAATCTTTCAATCTCAGCTAGGTTGTTTCGGAAAGTCTATCTGAATTTCTGCTCTCGTGGAACAGTTTGAAGTGGGAAGGTTCGCAAGGGGCTTACTGGAGGGTGGATGTACACGCCGTCATTTGGAATATTTAGCTCGAAAGGAATGCCCGAATTTTCCAACATAAAAGGCGCCCGATTGGATTATTAATGAACCTTGTTAAGGATACAATGTGCCATTGGATTTTGTTAGATAAATTTGGAGGGGAGGGCAGTGAAGAATTTTATATGTAATTTTTGGCTTCATCGTCATGGAGGTCTTCCATGCCTCTTGGCAAGTTGGGGGGTGGTTGTGCCTGCTCTCCCACTCTTTGTGCCTTTTTGTTTTGTTTTTCTACTTTTCTCGTAGCTTTCAACTACTCACTAGTTTTCTTTAATATACTGTTTCTTATCGATATAAAAAAGTAATATATGTTGTGTCATTCGGGTTGCTCCTCATATAAACGGCATATTCCATGTAATTACATTATGAATGAATGAAACAATGTAGTCTTTTGTGCATTTCTCTCTCCTCTCTTTCCCCCTTCTCCAGCTTTCTTTCTTTCTCATAAACTCTAATGAGGGTATTCTTGTTACTGGAGAAGCATTTCTCACTTTTTGTTTTCATCTATATCAAAAGGAGGAAGATATCTTTGATCTTATTCCTAGAAAGTGGAATAAAAGATTGGTCGCTGGAGTGGTGTTGGCTTCTAAGCTGAGGAGTTTAAAGAATGCCTTGAAGGATTGGAACAAAAGAGTATTTGGAAATTGTAATCAACGAATTTGCGTAGAATATAAATCTAACACAAATCAATCATAACAAATTTCCCCTAAGCTAGGAGAGGGTTTTATTGAAAATAACGGACTTTACACTTCCGAGTATCGCAATCGATTCTCCGTTAATTACATCAAAATTGAATACCTCTGATTAAAAGATACAAAAGAAAAGTAAAGTAATTACATATCTGAAATAAATAAAATAAATCCCAGGTCGCGCAATATTCTCTCTTTATCAAAGACTCGCGTGATGTGAAATAGAGGATGTTGAATAAGAGAGTCCCTTCTCCAGAAGTTAGACCCATCCGATCGATAGGCATGTTCAAATATGGGCATGAGGAGTTCGTGCATAAGCCTCATAATGAATTCTTGCTCACTTGTATGGAAGATGAATTCATTCACCGAATCCATTTTCTGATGTCTAGTCATCTAAAGAATTAATACTTTTGGTTATGGGATAGCTAATCATGAGTCGGATATCATAAAATTCCTCAGGATTTAATCATCAAGGTTATTTTGTGATGATTTCACTATTAGATCTTGTAATACGATTATTTAACGTAAAGTTAATGAATCCACCACGGAATTGATCAAAACCATGAGCTTTTATTAATACATGATAAATCGACTGTTGGAGCTTATTACGATATCGTATTATGATAGTTTGACTAAAAGTCAATGAGTCCACCATTAGATTTGACCAAAATCACAAGATTTGGTCGACATGTAACAAATTCATCGTTGGGTCTCATTATGATTTCATATTATGATCGGTTTGAGCACAAGTCAACGAGTTTATCATTGGATTTGACAAATATTATAAGATTTGGTCAACATATAATAAATTTACCGTAGGATCTCATTACGATCTCATATTATGATCATTTGACCAAAAGTCAACAAATTCACCGTTGGATTTGATGAAAATTATAAGAGTTGGTCAACATGTAATAAATCCATCGTAGGATCTCGTTACGATCTCATATTATAATCATTTGACTAAAAGTCAGTGAATCCGTCGTTAAAATATTTAACCCACACGAGGGTTGCGTAACCGAAGGGCAAAATGGGAACGACCCTTGTGGGGATGGCATAAGCGGAGATGACTCATGCAAGGATAGCCTAAGCGGGGAGGGCCTAAGTGGGGACGACTCACGCAGGGACGGCTTATGCGGGGATGACCCACGCAGGGACGACCTAAGTGGGGATGGCCCACGCAGGGATGGCCTAAGCAGAGAGATGACCTAAGTGGGGACGACCTAGGCGGGATGACACATGCATGGATGACCTAAGCAGGAGCAGCCCAGGCAAGTGTCATCCCGCTTAGGTCATCCATGCATGTGTCATCCCACTTAGGTCATCCATGCATGTGTCATCCCGCTTAGGTCATCGACATCAGCCCAGGAGAGTAATGATTCGAACCGCGAGGGAAACTCTAATTTTAGGACGTGATTTAAATATGGTAAATCTAATAGTTATGAGTCGTTGTAGATGAGTATTTCAGGTGTCAAAGTCGGAATCATTCTTTAGATTCGTGATTGCAACCCATACGAGTTATCAGATTTGTGGTTACAATCTAAGAGTACTAAGAGTTAAGTGAGGGGTTGTACCCACGTAGCTTAATTATCTCTACGTACACAAGGAATTGGGTACGTGCCGTAACGCATAATCCCAAATTGCAAGCCTAAATCATACTTAGGTAAGAGTCATAATTCTTATTCTAAGCGCACCAAAATTTACGTAAGGGTCATTGCTCTTATCTTAGATGCACTCATATCGAAGAGAATTCGAGTTTAGAATTAAATTTGGATTTATCTCTCCCGTACACTCTACATAGAAGTCAAAGGAGAGAAGAAGGGGGAACGGAAAAAATCTCGAAGATACCTTAAGATATCTTGGCCAAAGAATCTAAGTCGGAAAAGCCTTCGGCAGGGCTCTCGCATAAAAATTTTCTGAATCTTTGATAACGAGAAGGGATTTGCTATTTATGGATTTATGGTAATGGTTATGGGAAGTTATAATCCTATGGTTTTCGCAAGAGTTTCACAAAAATCAAGGGACGTGAGGGCTGAGCCTTCATGCTGATTGAGAGCAATATCTTCTCGAGATATCTAGCCTACGCATGTGGTTATTTGCTTAAGTGAGGAAAAGAGAGGACCCATGTTCAAAGAAGATGGCCCAGAGGTGGATGAGTAGCCCATTTTGAAAGAGAATAAGACATTGAGAGAGAAATGAGGAGAGAAGAGAGGAGAAGAAAAGATTGAGATGGCCCACGCAGTTGACCTGCGTGGGCCATATGTCAAGAGAGAGACAAGAAGAAAAAAAAGGAGAGATGGGAAAGACATGGCCCTTGCACGTGGCCTTGCGTGGGCCATAGTTAGAGAGAGAAAGAAAAGGGGGGAGAAAGTTGAGGGGTGGCCCATGCAGGTGACCCTGCGTGGACCATTGGAGAGAGAGGAAGAAGATAGAGAGAAAAAGTAGGAGAAGAAGAGAGTTGAGAGATGGCCCACACAGGGAGCCCTGAATGGGCAATGTCAATGAGAGAGAAAAAGGGGGATAACCTGCGTGGGCCATCAATGAGAGATAAAGAGAGGACGACCTGTGTGGGCAATTGAGAGAGAAAAAACAAAGTTGGTAAATATGATGGTTATGAGTCGTAGATGAGTATTTTGAGTGTCAAAGTATCAAATCATTTTTTAGATTCGTGATTGCAACACATACGAGTTATTAGATTTATGGTTGCAATATGAGTGTACTAAGAGTTAAGCTAGGGTTTGTACCCACGTAGCTTAATATCTCCAAGTACACAAAGAGTTGGGTACGTGTTGTAACTCATAATCCCAAATTGCAACCCTAAATCATACTTATGTTAGAGTCATACCTCTTATCCTAAGTGCACCATATTTTGGTAAGGGTTGTAGCTCTTATCCTAGATGCACCTGTATCGAAGACAATCTAAATTCAGAATTAAATTTGGATTTATCTATCTCGTATACTCTAAATAGAAGTCAAAGGAAAGAAGAGAGAATGGAAAAAATGTCTGAGATACCTTGACATATCTTGGCTAAAGAATGAAGCCTTTGGCATGACTCTCGCGTAAGAATTTTTTGGATCTGTGATAATGAGAAGAGATTTGCTATTTATCGATTTATGGTGGTGGTTATAGGAAGTTATAATCCTACAGTTTCTTTAAGAGTTTTACAAAAACCAAGGGTCGTGAAGGCTGCGCGGGCCTTAGCCTTCACATGAATTGAGAGTAGAATCTTCATGAGATATCTGGCCTACGCAGGTGATTATTTGCATAAGCGGAGAAAAGAGAGGACCCATTGTCGAAGAAGATGGCCAACATACTACGTGGGCTATTTTGAATGAGAATAAGACATTGAGAGAGAAATGAGGAGAGGAAAGAGTGAGATGGCCCACGTAGGTGACCTGAGTAGGCCATATTTTAAGAGAGAAAGAGACAAGGAGAAAAAGGAGAGATGGGAAAGAGATGGCCTGCACAGGGAAAGAAGGATAGATGGGAAAGAGATGGCCCATGCAGGTTGCCCTGTGTTGGCCATAGTTAGAGAGAGAAAATGGAGGAGAAAGTTGAGGGATTCCCACACAGGTGACCCCACGTGGGCCATTGGAGAGAGGGAAAGAAGATAGAGAGAAAAAATAGAAGAAGAAGAGAGTTGAGGGAAGGCCCACGCAGGGAGCCCTGCGTGGGCCATGTCAATGAGTGAGAAAAAGGGGGATGACCTGCATAGGCCATAAATGAGAGAGGATGGCCTATGTGGGCCATTGAGAGTAAAAAAAAGTTAAAGAGTGGGAAGCATGGATCAAAATTTTGGCTGAAATTCAAAATTTCAGCCGAAACGTTTCGGTTAATGGCAGGGCCGAAATGAATCCGAATTCGAAAATTTCGGTATGATTTTGTATGGAGGGCAAATTTCAGTCGAAATTTAGGATTTCGGTTTCGGTCATGCCCAAAATCGAAATCCAACCTAAAATTTTGATCCTCGATGGGAAGAGGGCCTCCTACATGGGCCATGTCAAGGAGAGAGAAAAAGGGTGATGACCTGTTTGGGTCATCAATGAGAGAGAGGATGGCCTGTGTGAGCCATTGAGAGAGAAGAAAGAAAGTTAGAGAGTGGGGAGAGGGCCCATGCAAGTAGGTCCATGCATGGGTCTCACTTCTCTTTCACTTAGTTGGACTTTTAAGTCCTAATTAGAGTAGGTTTTATGTAGAGAACCTATAAATAGAGATCTCTTCCCCTCTCTTCATTCCTTTCATTATTTCATATTATCCAAGCCTTGAAGTTTAGAAGAAAGAGATAGAACTTCCCGCCTTCAATAAATTTTAAAATCCCGAGTAAACACAGGCCATCCCCTTTTTTCTATCTCATTGATGCCCCACGCAAGCCATCCTCTATTTTTTCTCTCATTGATGGCCCACGCGGGCCATCCCATTTTTTCTCTCTCATTGATGGCCCACGCATGCCATCCTCTCTTTTTTCTCTCATTGATGGCCCACGCAGGCCATCCCCTTTTTCTCTCTCCAATGGCCAACGCAGGGTCATTTGCGCGGACGGCCCAGACATGGTTGGCCTCAGCAGGGATGACCTAAGAGGGGATGACCCACGCAGGGCCTAAGCGCGGACGGCCCACGCAGGGATGGCCTAAGCGGGGATAGCTCACACAGGGGCGGTCTAAGCAGGGATGACCTAAGAGGGGATGGCCGACACAGGGGATGGCCCTGGCGGGATGAGGCAGCGGCCCTAATGAGGATGACCCGGGCGACTTATGCGGGGCAGTGTGAGGACAAGTCACACAAGGATGGCCTAAGCAGGGACGGCCCATGCAGGGAAGACCTAAGCTGAGATCGCCCACACATGGACGGCCAATGCAGGGACTGCCTACGTAAGGATAACCTAAGCGGGGATGACCCAATTATTTGTATATCAAGAAATTAGATTTTACTAACATCATAAAAGAATTTCCTATCTCGATGTTGAGATCCAAACCCTACATCTGAGGGAGTAATGAGCCGAACAGTGAGGGGAACTTTAATTTTAGGTCATGATTTAAAGTTGGTAAATATGATGGTTATGAGTCGTAGATGAGTATTTTGAGTGTCGAAGTATGAAATCATTCTTTAGATTCATGATTACAACACATACGAGTTATTAGATTTGTTGTTGGAATATGAGTGTACTAAGAGTTAAGCTAGGGTTTGTACCCATGTAGCTTAATATATCCAAGTACACAAAGAGTTGGGTACGTGTTGAAACTCATAATCCCAAATTGCAACCCTAAATCATACTTATGTTTGAGTCGTAACTCTTATCCTAAGCGCACCATATTCTGGTAAGGGCCGTAGCTCTTATCCTAGATGCACCCGTATCGGAGACAATCCAAATGCAGAATTAAATTTGGATTTATCTCTCTCGTATACTCTAAATAGAAGTCAAAGGAGAGAAGAGAGAATGGAAAAAATGTTTGAGATACTTTGATGTATCTTAGCCAAAGAATGATGTTTTTGGCATGACTCTCGCATAAGAATTTTTCGGATCTGTGATAATGAGAAGAGATATGCTATTTATCGATTTATGGTAGTGGTTACGAGAAGTTATAATCCTATAGTTCCTTCAAAAGTTTTACAAAAACCAAGGGTCGTGAAGGCTGCGCGGGCCTTAGCCTTCATATGAATTGAGAGTAGAATCTTTTTGAGATATTAGGTCTATGCAGGTGGTTATTTGCATAAGCGGAGAAAAGAGAGGACCCATTGTCGAAGAAGATGGCCCATGTACTACGTGGGCCATTTTGAAGGAGAATAAGACATTGAGAGAGAAATGAGGAGAGGAAAGAGTGAGATGGCCCACGTAGGTAACCTGAGTAGGCCATATTTCAAGAGAGAAAGAGACAAGGAGAAAAGAAAGGAGAAAAAGGAGAGATGGGAAAGAAGGATAGATGGGAAAGAGATGGCCCATGCAGGTTGCTCTGTGTTGGCCATAGTTAGAGAGAAAATGGAGGAGAAAGTTGAGGGATGGCCCATGCAGGTGACCCTGCGTTGGCCATTGGAGAGAAAGAGAAAGAGAAAGAAGATAGAGAGAAAAAGTAGAAGAAGAGAGTTGGGGGATGGCCCACGCAGGGAGCCCTGCGTGAGCCATGTCAATGAGTGAGAAAAAGGGGGATGACCTGCGTGGGCCATAAATGAGAGAGAGGATGGCTTGTGTGGGCCATTGAGAGTAAAAAAAAGTTAAAGAGTGGGAAGCATGGATCAAAATTTCAGTCGAAACATTTCGATTAATGGCAGAGCCGAAATGAACCTGAATTCAAAAATTTCGGTATGATTTTGTATGGAGGGCAAATTTCGGCCAAAATTTCGGCCAAAATTTCGGATTTCGGTTTCGGTCATGCCCAAAACCGAAATCGATGGGAAGAGGGCCTCCTGCGTGGGTCATGTCAACGAGAGAGAAAAAGGGGGATGACCTGCGTGGGTCATCAATGAGAGAGAGGATGGCCTATGTGAGCCATTGATAGAGAAGAGAGAAAGTTAGAGAGTGGGGAGAGGGCCCATGCAAGTAGGTCCATGCGTGTATCTCACTTTTCTTTCACTTAGTTGGACTTTTAAATCCTAATTAGAGTAGGTTTTATGTAGAGAACCTACAAATAGAGATCTCTTCCCCTCTCTTCATTCCTTTCATTAATTCATATTATCCAAGCCTTGAAGTTTAGAAGAAAGAGATAGAACTTCCCGCCTTCAATAAATTTTAAAATCCCGAGTAAACACAAGCCATCCCCTTTTTTCTATCTCATTGATGCCCCACGCAAGCCATCCTCTATTTTTTCTCTCATTGATGGCCCACGCAAGCCATCCCCTTTTTTCTCTCTCATTGATGGCCCACGCATGTCATCCTCTCTTTTTTCTCTCATTGATGGCCCACACAGGCCATCCCCTTTTTCTCTCTCCAATGGCCCACGCAGGGTCATTTGCACGGACGGCCCACACGTGGATGCCCTCAGCAGGGACGACCTAAGAGGGGACGACCCACGCAGGGCCTAAGAGTGGACGGCCCATGTAGGGATGGCCTAAGCGGGGATAGCTCACGCAGGGGCCGTCTAAGCAGGGACGACCTAAGAGGGGATGGCCCACACAGGGATGGCCTAAGCAAGGATGGCCTAAGCTGGGATGACCCAAGCAGGGACGACCTATGCAGGACGGTGTAAGCGGGGATAACTCACACAAGGATGACCTAAGCAGGGACGGCCCATGCAGGGAAGACCTAAGCTGAGACCGCCCACACATGGACAGCCAATGCAAGGACTACCTACATAAGGACAACCTAAGCGGGGATGACCCAATTATTTGTATATCAAGAAATTAGATTTTACTAACATCATAAAAGAATTTCCTATCTCGATGTTGAGATCCAAACCCTACATCTGAGGGAGTAATGAGCGGAACCGTGAGGGGAACTTTAATTTTAGGACATGATTTAAAGTTGGTAAATATGATGGTTATGAGTCGTAGATGAGTATTTTGAGTGTCGAAGTATGAAATCATTCATTAGATTCGTGATTGCAACACATACGAGTTATTAGATTTGTTGTTGGAATATGAGTGTACTAAGAGTTAAGCTAGGGTTTGTACCCACGTAGCTTAATATATCCAAGTACACAAAGAGTTGGGTACGTGCTGAAACTCATAATCCCAAATTGCAACCCTAAATCATACTTATGTTTGAGTCGTAACTCTTATCCTAAGCGCACCATATTCTGGTAAGGGTCGTAGCTCTTATCCTAGATGCACCCGTATCAGAGACAATCCAAATGCAGAATTAAATTTGGATTTATCTCTCTCGTATACTCTAAATAGAAGTCAAAGGAGAGAAGCGAGAATGGAAAAAATGTTTGAGATACTTTGACGTATCTTAGCCAAAGAATGAAGTTTTTGGCATGACTCTCGCATAAGAATTTTTCGGATCTATGATAATAAGAAGAGATATGCTATTTATCGATTTATGGTAGAGGTTACGGGAAGTTATAATCTTGCAGTTTCTTCAAAAGTTTTACAAAAACCAAGGGTCGTGAAGGTTGCGCGGGCCTTAGCCTTCATATGAATTGAGAGTAGAATCTTTTTGAGATATCAGGCCTACGCAGGTGGTTATTTGCATAAGCGGAGAAAAGAGAGGACCCATTGTCGAAGAAGATGGCCCATGTACTACATGGGCCATTTTGAAGGAGAATAAGATATTGAGAGAGAAATGAGGAGAGGAAAGAGTGAGATGGCCCACGTATGTAACCTGAGTAGGCCATATTTCAAGAGAGAAAGAGACAAGGAGAAAAGAAAGGAGAAAAAGGAGAGATGGGAAAGAGATGGCCTGTACAGGGAAAGAAGGATGGATGGGAAAGAGATGGCCCATGCAGGTTACTCTGTGTTGGCCATAGTTAGAGACAAAATGGAGGAGAAAGTTGAGGGATGGCCCACGCAGGTGACCCTGCGTGGGCCATTGGAGAGAAAGAGAAAGAAGTTAGAGAGAAAAAGTAGAAGAAGAGAGTTGGGGGATGGCCCACGCAGGGAGCCCTGCGTGAGCCATGTCAATGAGTGAGAAAAAGGGGGATGACTTGCGTGGGCCATAAATGAGAGAGAGGATGGCTTGTGTGGGCCATTGAGAGTAAAAAAAAGTTAAAGAGTGGGAAGCATGGATGAAAATTTCAGTCGAAATTCAAAATTTCAGTCGAAACGTTTCGATTAATGGCAGAGCCAAAATAAACCTGAATTCCAAAATTTTGGTATGATTTTGTATGGAGGGCAAATTTCGGCCAAAATTCCGGATTTCGGTTTCGGTCATGCCCAAAACCGAAATCCAACCCAAAATTTTGATCCTCGATGGGAAGAGGGCCTCCTGCGTGGGTCATGTCAACGAGAGAGAAAAAGGGGGATGACCTGTGTGGGTCATCAATGAGAGAGAGGATGGCCTGTGTAAGCCATTAAGAGAGAAGAGAGAAAGTTAAAGAGTGGGGAGAGGGCCCATGCAAGTAGGTCCATGCGTGGGTCTCACTTCTCTTGCACTTAGTTGGACTTTTAAGTCCTAATTAGAGTAGGTTTTACGTAGAGAACCTATAAATAGAGATCTCTTCCCCTCTCTTCATTCCTTTCATTAATTCATATTATCCAAGCCTTGATGTTTAGAAGAAAGAGATAGAACTTCCCGCCTTCAATAAGTTTTAAAACCTCGAGTAAACACAGGCCATCCCCTTTTTTCTATCTCATTGATGCCCCACACAGGCCATCCTCTATTTTTTCTCTCATTGATGGCCCACGCAGGCCATCCCCTTTTTTCTCTCTCATTGATGGCCCACGCATGCCATCCTCTCTTTTTTCTCTCATTGATTGCCTACGCAGGCCATCCCCTTTTTGTCTCTCCAATGGCCCACGCAGGGTCATTTGCGCAGACGGCCCACATGTGGATGGCCTAAGCAAGGACGACCTAAGAGGGGACGACCCACGCAGGGCCTAAGTGTGGACGGCCCATGCAGGGATGGCCTAAGCTAGGACAGCTCACGCAAGGGCAATCTAAGCAGGGACAACCTAAGAGGGGATGGCCCACGCAGTGATGGCCTAAGTAGGGACGGCCTAAGCGGGGATGACCCAAGCAGGGACAACCTACGCAGGACAGTGTAAGGGGAGACAACTCACACAAGGACAACCTAGGCAGGGACGGCCCATGCAGGGAAGACCTAAGCTGAGACCGCCCACACATGGACGGCCTATGCAGGGACTGCCTACAGGGACAACCTAAGTGGGGGCGACCCAATTATTTGTATATCAAGAAATTAGATTTTACGAAAATCATAAAAGAATTTCCTATCTCATCGTTGAGATCCAAACCCTACATTTGAGGGAGTAATAAGCTGAACCGTGAGGGGAACTTTAATTTTGGGACATGATTTAAAGTTGGTAAATATGACGGTTATGAGTCGTAGATGAATATTTTGAGTGTTGAAGTATAAAATCATTCTTTAGATTCGTGATTGCAACACATACGAGTTATCAGATTTGTGGTTGCAATATGAGTGTACTAAGAGTTAAGCTAGGGGTTGTACCAATTTAGCTTAATATCTCCAAGTACACAAAGAGTTGGGTACGTGTTGTAACTCATAATCCCAAATTTCAACCCTAAATCATACTTATGTTAGAGTCGTAACTCTTATCTTAAGCGCACCACATTTTGGTAAGGGTCGTAGCTCTTATCCTAGATGCACCCGTATCGGAGACAATCCAAATTCAGAATTAAATTTTAATTTATCTCTCCCATATACTCTAAATAGAAGTCAAAGGAGAGAAGAGAGAATGAAAAAAATGTCTGAGATACCTTGACGTATCTTGGCCAAAGAATGAAGTCTTTTGCATGACTCTCGTGTAAGAATTTTTCGGATCTGTGATAATGAGAAGAGGTCTGCTATTTATCGATTTATGGTAGCGGTTACGGGAAGTTATAATCCTACAGTTTCTTTAAGAGTTTTACAAAAACCAAGGGTCGTAAAGGCTGCGCAGGCCTTAGCCTTCACATGAATTGAGAGTTGAATCTTCTTGAGATATCTGGCCTATGCAAATGGTTATTTGCATAAGCGGAGAAAAGGGAAGACCCATTGTCGAAGAAGATGGCCCACGTACTATGTGAGTCATTTTGAAAGAGAATAAGACATTGAGAGAGAAATGAGGAGAGGAAAGAGTGAGATGGCCCATATAGGTGACCTGAGTAGGCCATATTTCAAGAGAGAAAGAGACAAGGAGAAAAAGGAGAGATGGGAAAGAGATGGCTTGCACAGGGAAAGAAGGATAGATGGGAAAGAGATGGCCCATGCAGGTTGCCCTATGTTGGCCATAGTTAGAGAGAGAAAATGGAGGAGAAAGTTGAGGGATGGCCCACGCAGGTGACCCTGCGTGGGCCATTGGAGAGAAAGAGAAAGAAGCTAGAGAGAAAAAGTAGAAGAAGAAGAGAGTTGGGGGATGGCCCACGCAGGGGCCCCGGCGTGAGCCATGTCAATGTATGAGAAAAAGGGGGATGACCTGTGTGGGCCATAAATGAGAGAGAGGATGGCCTATGTGGGCCATTGAGAGTAAAAAAAAGTTAAAGAGTGGGAAGCATGGATCAAAATTTCGGCCGTAATTCAAATTTCAGCCGAAACGTTTCGATTAATGGCAGAGCCGAAATGAAATCGAATTCAAAAATTTCGGTATGATTTTGTATGAAGGGCAAATTTTGGCCAAAATTTCGGATTTCGGTTTCGGTCATGCCCAAAACTGAAATCCAACCCAAAATTTTGATCCTCGATGGGAAGAGGGCCTCCTGTGTGGGTCATGTCAACGAGTGAGAAAAAGGGGGATGACCTGCGTGGGTCATCAATGAGAGAGAAGATGGCCTGTGTGAGCCATTGAGAGAGAAGAATGAAAGTTAGAGAGTGGGGAGAGGGCCCATGCAAGTAGGTCCATGCGTGGGTCTCACTTTTCTTTCACTTAGTTGGACTTTTAAGTCTTAATTAGAGAACTTATAAATAGAGCTCTCTTCCCCTCTCTTCATTCCTTTCATTAATTCATATTATCCAAGCATTGAAGTTTAGAAGAAAGAGATAGAACTTCCCGCCTTCAATAAATTTTAAAATCCCGAGTCAACACAAGTCATCCCCTTTTTTCTCTCATTGATGCCCCACGTAGGCCATCCTCTATTTTCTCTCTCATTGATGGCCCACGAAGGCCATCCCTTTTTTTCTCTCTCATTGATGGCCCACGCATGCCATCCTCTCTTTTTTCTCTCATTGATGGCCCACACAGGCCATCCCCTTTTTCTCTCTCCAATGGCCCACGCTGGATCATTTGCGTGGGCCATCTTTTCCTTCTCTCTTCCTCTCCTACTTTCTCTCTCTGTCTATCATCTTTTTCTCTCCAATGGCCCACGCAGGTCACCTTTTCCTATCTTTTATTTTTCTCCTTATCTCCTACAGGGGCCATCTCACTCTTTCCTCCTTTTTCTCATTCTTTTCCTCCCTGTGTGGGCCATCTCACTTCTTCCACTAACTTTCTTCTCTTCATTTCTCTCTATATGTCTTATTCTCTTTCAAACCCACGCAGTCACCTGCGTGGGCTATCTTCTTTGAACATGAGTCCTCTCTTATCTCCGCTTAAGCAAATAACCACATGCGTAGGTCAGATATCTCGAGAAGATTTTTCTCTTAACCCACGCAACACTCACAACCCTTATTTTTTGTGAAGTTCTTGTGAAAATCGTAGGATTATAACTTCCAGTAATCGCTACCATAAATTTATAAATAGCAGTTCCCTTCTCATTATCAAAGATTCGAAAATTCTTTTGCAAGAGCCCTACTGAAGACTTCTTCGACTTAGATTCTTTTGCCAAAATACCTTAAGGTATCTCTGAGATTTTTTCCGTTCCCTCTTCTTCTCTCCTTTGACTTCTATTTAGAGTTCACGGGAGAGATAAATCCTGATAATGTGGGTCCATTTTCTGATGTCTGATCATTCATTTAACGTAAAGTTAATGTTCTCTCGTAGTTTATTCTCATACGAGCAGGAGAATAAACTGCGTAAGGTGATGTACATAGGTACATTCTATTATATTTAACCTCCTACTCTCATAAGGATAAACTGAGAAAGGTAATGTACATAGGTACATTCTATTATATGTAATCTCCTACTCGCACATAGTTAAACTGCTTAGGATATGTATGTAGCTATGTTATATGTATTCCTCTATGCAGACAAGAATAATTTGCGTATGTATGTCATACGTAATCTCGATTATTTACACGAGAATTGAGTGTGAGTGTATGATTATGATATATGAAATTAATTGGGTAACTTGATACCTAATAAAATCTTAAATGATTTATTTCGAACAAATTTTGTATTTGATAAATCGGGTGATTCAATAAAAGTCTGCATAGTGCAATTATCACATTTCTAGTCGGTCGTTTTGACAATCCTGAATTTGCTAAAGTCAATTAGGCTACCTGATACAAAGTTCGTCAAAATTCCTAGTCAGATACTCTGATTAGATTGTTAAATCGGGCTACCTGATATAGAGTCCATCAAAAGTCCAAGTCAGATATTCTGATGAGTTTTTGCTAAAATTATAGAGCTCGTCAAATTTTGACTAAATTATTTTAGTCAAATTTTGTAGAAAAATATTCGGGTCATCCGATAAGTTTCGTACTTGATACTTCTTAAAATTCTTTATCAGATACCTTGATCAAATTTTGTAAAAATAATCGAGCCATCTGATGTGTTTTAAAATCAAAGCTTGATTGAAATTCAATTTACATTTGTTAGTTGAATTTCTAAAATATTAATTTGGTCCTCTGGTCAATTTAATGATTGGTGACCGTCTTAGATCTTGATTCAAATAGCCGGTCAAATCTCATGTAAAATTAATTGGGCTAACCGATGAGTTTTAAATTCGAAGCCTGATTGAAATTCAACCTACATATTTTATTTTGAATTTCTAAAATATTAATTTGGTCCTCTTGTTAATTTTATGATCGGTGACGATCTGAGATCTTGATTCAGATAGCCGGTCAGATCTCATGTAAAATTAATTTGGCCAATCGATGAGTTTTAAATTCGAAGCTTGATTGAAGTTTAACCTACATATTTTAGTTGAATTTCTAAAATATTAATTTGGTCCTCTGATCAATTTTATGATCGGTGACCGTCTTAGATCTTTGATTCGGATAACCGGTTAGATCTCATGTAAATTTAACGGCCCGAAAATCTCGAAAATCAGTCAGATATGGTCGGGTAGCCAAACTAGTTCTTCTAGATTTTATTTTGACCATCCGATCGATGTCGAGATCGATGTTAGATAGAAAATCAACTTAATAATTTTCGTTGATTTTTAGAAAATATTGTTAAGGCCGTTTGAATCTCTGTAAACGGCTCAAAAATAAGCTAGATCCTTTCGGGTAGCTAAAATAGATCTTTCGGATTTTATTTTAACCATCTAATCGATATTAAGATCGATGGTCAATAGAAAATCGGCTGAATAATTTTTGTTGATTTCAAAAAATATTTTTTAAGGTCGTTTTGATCTCTGTAAACAGCTCGAAAATCAGTCAGATCTGTCCTGATAGCCAAAATAGATCTTCCGGATTTTATTTTGACCATTCAATCGATATCGAGATCAATGGTCAGTAGAAAATCAACTTGCTAATTTTTGTTGACTTTTTAAAAATATTGTTTAGGGCAATTTATGAAGTCGGAACCTTTTCCATAAATTTGTTAGGGTTCATAGATTTCAATCGGACCCTCATGGATTTAGGAGATTCGTCTTGATAATCAGAGGATATCCTCCTAAGAAGTGCAAATCCTATGGCCACAAATCAGTATACAGTCTTCTCATAGGAAGTACAATCTGATTAATCTCAAAATCCAAAGCCCGTTCTCTGAAATCTCTCAGATTGGTATCGGGCCATCCAATGGACTCCAAAATTCAAATTCCGAGCATCGAATCTCCGTAGAGAATACGATAAGTATTCAATAGTAAAATTCCCATAGGAAGTATAATTTAGATCTATTTTTATTGACTTTTTTTTTATAATAAAAAAGGAGAAGAAAATATAGAACAAAAAAAAGTCAAAAATCGAGGAGGCACCTGTTGACTCGAAATTTTAATTTTTAGTAGTCAGGATGTTCTTCTTCATCTACTTAGTTTCAAAGCTCAGATAGAATGAATTAATGGAAGAGATTAAGAAAGGAAGCTCTATTTATAAGTTTTATACTTAAAACCTACTCTAACTAGGACTTAAGTCCAAACTATGTCAAAAAGTGTGACCCACGCATGAACCTACTTGTGTGGGCCCTCTTCCCACTCTCTCTAACATTTTTTTTCTTCTCTTGATGGCCCACATAGGTCATCATCTCTTTCTCTCTTATTGATGGCTCATGCAAGCCATCCCCTTTTTTTTCTCTCATTGATGGCCCATGCAAGCCATCCCCCTTTTTCTCTCATTGATTGCCCTCATAGGCCATCCTCCCTTTCTCTCTCATTGATGGTCCACGCAAGCCATCCCCTTTTTTCTCTCATTGATAAAATGATTCCAGACTTCAACAACTGAAACACTTATCTATAACGACTCATAACCATTAGATTTACTAGATCTAAATCATATCCCAAAATTATAGTTTTCCTATCAGTTCGGGTCATCACTCCCTCAAATGTAAGGTTTGGATCTCAATCTCGAGATCGAAAATTCTTTTATGATGTTAGTAAAATCCAAATTCTTGACATACAAATAATTATGGGTCTCTGCTTAGGCCATCCCTGCGTGGGCCGTTCCTGTCGTCCCCGCTTAGGTTGTCCCTGCATGGGCCGTTCCCGCTTAGGCCATCCTTGCGTGGGCCATCCCTGCTTAGGTCAAATTTAACAATGGAATCGTGGACTTTTGGTCAAATGATTATAATACGAGATTATAACATGATTCAATGGTGGATTTACTACATGTTGCCCAAATCTTATGACTTTGGTCAAATCCAATGATGAACTCGTTGACTTTTGGTCAAACGATCAAAATACGATACCGTAACAAGATCCAACGGTTGGTTTATTACATGTTAATCAAATCTTATGATTTTGGTCAAATCTACTGGTTGACTTGTTGCCCTTTTGTCAGACGGTAATCATATGAGACCGTAATAAGATCCCATGGTGGATTTATCATGTATTGATCAAATCTCATGGTTTTAGTAAAGTCCAACGGTGGATTTATTAACTTTTTGTTAAATGATCGTATTACAAGATCATTACATGATCTAATGGTGAAGTCCTCACAAAATAACCTTTGATGATTAAATCCTAAGGAATTTGATGATATTTGACCCATGATTAGATACCCCATTACCAAAAGTGCTAATTCTTTGGATGATTAGACATCAAAAAATGGACTCGATGTTTGAATTTGTCTTCCAGACAAGTGAGCGAGAATTCATTATGAGACTCATCCATGAACTCCTCATGCCCATATTTGACCATGCCTATCGATCGGATGAGTCTAAATTTCGGAGAATGAGCTCTCTCATCCGTCGTCATCTATTACACATCGCCCAAGTCTTTGATAAATAGTGCATATAGCGCGTCCATCTCGTACCGTGAAGACAAAGATGTTAATGAAGACTTATATTTATGATTTATTTTATTTATTTTAGAGATGTAATTATTTTACTTTTTCTTTAATAGCTTTTAATGAGAGGTATTCAATTTTGATATAATTAACGGGAAATCAATTGCGATACCCGGAAGTATACAGTCTGTCATTTTCAATAAACCCTTTAATAGTGAGGGGAAATTTGATCACGCTAGGAAAAAGTTTTATTGAAAATGGCAGACTTTACACTTCTTAGTATTGCAGTCGATTCCACACTAATTACATCAAAATTAAATACCTCTAATTAAAAGCTACTAAAGAAAAGGTAAAGTAATTACATCTCTGAAATAAACAAAATAAA
The DNA here is from genome assembly GCA_021018995.1 of Chloranthus sessilifolius. Taxonomy (NCBI): domain Eukaryota; kingdom Viridiplantae; phylum Streptophyta; class Magnoliopsida; order Chloranthales; family Chloranthaceae; genus Chloranthus; species Chloranthus sessilifolius. Next base: position 26,909,889 of record CM037595.1, read on the forward strand.
TCATAAGTCTTAAGTCTTCATTAACATCTTCATCTTCACGATACGAGATGGACACGCAGTACGCTCTCTTCGCCAGAGACTTGGGCGATGTGAAATATTTGACGTCGGATAAGAATCTTTTCTCCGAAAGTCAGACCCATTCGATTAATAGGCATGGTCAAATATGGGCATGAGGAGTTCGTGAATGAGTCTCATAATGACAATTCAATTCAAACATTATGATCATTTAATGTAAAGTAAATGAATCCACCTTTGGATTTGACCAAAACCATGAGATTTAATTAATACATGATAAATCCACCGTTGGATCTTATTACGGTCTCGTATTATGACTGTTTGACTAAATGTCAATGATTCCACTGTAAGATTTGATAAAAGTTATAAGATTTAGTCAACATGTAACAAATCTATTGTTGGATCTCGTTATGATTTTGAATTATGATCGTTTGACCAAAAGTCAATGAATTCACCGTTGGATTTATCAAATTACAATATTTTGTCAACATGTAATAATTCCATCGTAAGATCTCATTACGATCTCGTATTATGATCGTTTGAGCAAAATTCAACGACTCTACAGTTAGATTTGACCAAAATCATAAGATTTGGTCAAAATATAACAAATCCACCATTCGATCTCGTTATGATTTCGTATTAGGATCGTTTGACCAAAAGTCAACAAGTTCACCGCTGGATTTGACCAAAATTACAAGATTTGGTCAACATGTAATAATTAAATTGTAGGATCTCGTTATAGTCTCATGTTATGGTCATTTGATTAATAGTCAACGATTTCGTTGTTAAAATATTTAACCAATGCGAGGTCTCCGCGTAGGCAGTCCCTGCATGGGTGGTCCTTGCTTAGGCCGTCCCTGCGTGGGCCGTCTCCGCTTAGTTTCATTAACTTTACGTTAAATGATTATATTACAAGATCATTACATGATCTGATGGTGAAATCATCACAAAATAACCAATGATGGTCAAATCCTAAGGAATTTGATGATATCCGACCTATGATTAGATATCTCATAACCAAAAGTGTTAATTCTTTGGATGATCAAACATAAGAAAATAGATCTGGTGTTTGAATTCGTCTTCCAGACAAGTGAGCGAGAATTCATTATGAAACTCATCTACGAACTCCTCATGCACATATTTGACCATGCCTATCAATCGGATGGTCTAAATTTTCGGAGAAGAGACTCTTATCCGATGTCCTCTATTTCACATCGCCCAAGTCTCTTACGAAGAGAGCGTACTGTGTGTCCTCGTACCGTGAATACGAAGATGCTAATGAAGACTTAGACTTAAGATTTATTTTGTTTATTTCAAAGATGTAATTACTTTACTTTTCTTTTGTAACTTTTAATCAGAGATATTCAATTTTGATGTAATTAATGGGGATTCGATTACGATACCGGAAAGTGTAAAGTTTGTCATTTTCAATAAACCTCTCCTAACGAGGAAATATTTGTTATGATTAATTTATGATAGATTTATATTCTACGCAAAGTTGTTGATTATAAATTTCTAGCACGCCCGATGGGAATTGAGTAGTGGGCCATTGGAGAGAGAAAATAGAGAGACAAAGTAGGAGAAAATGATGAGAGTTGAGGGAATGAGAGAAAAAGGGAGATGACTTGTGTGGCCATCAATGAGAGAGAGAGGATGGCCTGCGTGGGCCATTGAAAGTGGGAAGAGGGCCAACACAAGTAGGTCCATGCATGGGTCTCATTTCTCTTTCAATTAGTTGGACTTTAAGTCCTAATTAGAGTAGGTTTTATGTAGAAAACCTATAAATAGAGCTCCCTCTCTTAAGTCCTTTCTTTAATTCATATTATCCAAGCCTTGAAGTTTAGAAGAGATAGAAGAACTTCCCGCCTTCCATAAATTTTAAAATTTCGAGTCAACAGAAATGTCTTTGTGACGCAGGACGGCGACCCTAAAACACATGAATGATTATAATCTGCTAGTTTGCCGAATTTAAATAGATTAGTTTAAAAAAACTCAAAATTATTGCGATACCTTAGGATTTCGTAGATTTCTATTTGACTGATCGTACGAGATTCGGCTAGGGTCTAGTTCAACGCGCGAGTCTTGTTAGTTTCGCAGAAGGGGCGATCCTAGATATAGAACTCTAGCTTCTTCCAGATTAGGGCATCCACTCGTAGATACTAAGTGAAATCACTAGAGCTTTCTAGGGCTAGTTGAATCGGATCGATCCAACGATTCAGATGAAAACTAGGGTTTTGGAATTTGAATGATCAAATAGAATTGGATAAATTAGGTTCAGGAGATTGGTAGAAAAATATAGAAAATAAGGTAAAGAGAAGAATAAGATCTTATGGGCATCACACCCTTGGCTTCACACCAAACCCTCACGGGGAAGAAGAATCACTCTTCAATGCTTATCTCAAGCTCAATGTAAAGCACTTTTGTTTTCATTCATTAACAATTAATTCTTTACAATGCTTATAATGACCTTATATACTCTAAAACAAAAAATTACTAAACTACCTTAAAATAATTATATTCGAATAAAAAAAAAACCTAAGAAAAGGACCAAAAATGTCAAAGCTCGACGTTGACTCGCTCGAGCGACAATCGATGCTCGCTCGCACGAGTTTTGGCCGAAAGTTAGGCCTTATGTCTGAAGCCTTCTTGCTCTAGTGGGAAGTGGGGTCGCTTGAGCGAGTTTGGGCAGTGTGTTCTCCTTAGGCTCTTTCTGAAGCTGATGTACTCTAGTTCTGGTTCCCTTTTCGTTTCTTCCGATGCTCGTAACACGATATGGACTAAAATCCATATTCAACTTCGTTCGGTTACGTATTGCTTGAAAACAGTTATAGAGTTTGTCCCATCGATGAAGTTGAGTCATGGTATCGATCAAGCATGTTCGGGTCTAGGCGACGAACCTTGTCTTCATTGATCCATGTGTTTTAGACTCCGGCTTACCCATCCACTTTATTAAATACTTCTAAAACCCTCCGCCACGGGTCGATACTACAAGATCATATAATATTTCATCGATTACCTCTTTTCTTTGTCTGCTTGGGGAAGGAGGGGGGTATAGGCTACAAGGTAGGGGTGGGATCAGAAACATGATAGGTGTGGAATGGGTTGGAAGGGGGTGCGGTTGGTCTAGATAAGGAACTAGGTCTTCGACATTGAACGTTAAACTAACTCATGTATTTGGAGGAAACTCAAGAATATATGCATTAGGACCACTCCTTGCCACAATCTTAAAAGGTCCAGCACCGTGGGCTTGGAGCTTCTTAGCGACTCCCACTGGGAACCGTTCAGGCCTAATCCAAAGCATCAGTTGATCACCAGTCTGGAACTCTTTAAAATGTCTATACGAATCTGCCGATAACTTATATTGATCATTGCTTGAATTAATCTTTTGTCTAATTTGGCATGCAAGCTATGAATATGTTGTGCAAATGCATCTGCAGACTTGGACACTCGACGCGATGCAGACATGTGGATCAGATCTAAGGGTGTTCTAGGCATATGACCATATATGACCTCAAATGGACTCATGCCTATGGACCTATTGACTGAATTGTTATACCCGAACTCGATCATTGGCAAGATGAATCTCAAGTTCAAATGTGATCACCGACAAGATATCGAAGGAGATTGCCTAAACTCCTATTGGTAGCTTCTGTTTGGCCATCGGTTTGAGGGTGATATACTGACGAGAATTGGAGCATGGTACCCATCATGTGCTACAGGGTCTTCCAAAAGTAACTAGTGAACTTAATGTCCCTATCTGACACGATGGTCTTAGGCAACCCATGGACATGCACTACCTCATCGAAAAACAATTTTGCAATATAAGCTGTATTGGAGGTTTTAGAGCACGGTATAAAGTGGGTCATTTTGGAGAAGAGGTCCACTACCATAAATATGGAATCGTGTTTCGCGAAGTCTTGGGGAGTCCGAGCATGGAATCCATCTAGATGTCTTACCATGGTGTGTGTGGCACGGGTAAAGGGGTGTATAGGCCTATATTTTGTTTACTCTATTTGGACACTTGGCATGTACAACATTGTTTCACAACCCAAGAAACATCTCTCATTAGGCTAGGCCAATAAAACCTATCCTCTATGAGCGCAACAGTCTTAATACCTCCGAAATGTCTGACAATCCCCCGGCATGTAACTCCCAAATGAGGAAGTCACGCAATGAAGTGTGAGGGATGCATAGGTGATTGCCTTTGAACAAATACCCGTCCTATAGGATATAATTGGAGTTAGTGCTGATCAGATTACTAAGGAGAGCTTTATACTCCATCCCGAAATCTTGGCACTCGGGATACTCTTTTCTGAACCGCTCGAATCCGACAACCTCAGTGCTCATGGTTTGCAAAGTTGCTACCCGACGACTAAGCGCATATGTTGCTTTGTTTTCAACACTGGCCTTGTGCTTCAACACAAATGTAAACCCTTGGAGGTCTTCGACCCATGTCGCATGCCTCGGGTTCAACTTCTTTTGCGAAGCAAGGAAGCGGAAAGCTTCGTGGTCTGAAAATAGCACAAACTCTTGCAGTCTAAGGTAGTGTTTCCAATACCAAGGGGATCGGACGATCACATAAAACTCCTTGTCATAGGTGGAGTATTTCTGCTTCGCTTCATTGAGCTTTTCGCTAATGTAGGCTATTGTGTGACCTCCTTGGCTAAGCACTCCTATGCCCACATCGATCCATCACATGCTACTTAAAAGACTTTAGAAAAATCTAGTAGACGCATGATGGGTGCACTAGTCATATTGTCCTTAATCTCGGCAAAGGCTTTCATCGCGGTTTTGCTCCAATGAAACTCTCCCTCTCTCATGCAATTGGTGATGAGAGCTAAAATGGTGCTAAAGCTTTGAATGAAGCAACAATAGCATGTAGCTAAGCTATGGAAGCTACAGACATCGTGGATATTCTTAGATTTGGGCCATTCTACAATAGTCGTAACCTTTTCGGGGTCCACAATCATTTCATCGGTCGAGACAATGAATCTCAAGAAGACTACGAATCATTGTAGGAATGCAAACATCTTGAAATTCACATATAATTTCTCGCCCCTTAAGGTTTAACAAACCAACCTAAGGTGGGTCAAGTGTTGTTCCTTGTCTGGGCTATAAATCAAGATATCGTCAAAGTATACCACAAGAGACTTGCCCAAAAATGGCCTTAACACTTAGGTCATGAGCCTCATGAAAATGCACGGGACATTAGAAAGCCCAAAAGGCATGGCCATCCACTCATAAAGACCATCTTTGGTCTTGAAGGTGGTTTTTCACTCATCACCGGGGCGGATACGGACTTGATGGTAGTCACTTTTAAGGTCTGTTTTGGAGAAGATAATGGCACAACCATCATATCCAACATGTCATCGAGCCTCAGTATAGGAAACTGATACTTGATCGTAATCTTGTTGATGGCCTGACTATCCACACATTCGCCAAATATCATCCTTCTTAGGTGTGAGTAGTGCGGGTATGACATAAGGGCTCAAGCTCTCTTAGATGAACCCCTTTCGAAGGAGCTCATTGACTTGCTGCGTTAACTCAGTATGCTTAATCGGATTCAACCTATAATGGGGCAGGTTTGGTAGAGTGGATCCAGGAACTAAATCTATGGTGTGTTGAATATCCCGCATTGGAGGGAGTTCATTGGGCAAGTCTTCTGGAAAGACATTCATAAATTCTTTCAAAATTGGTTCAACCTCCTTAGGGTATTCGCCCATAGATTCGAAAGCACACTCGACGGTGATGACAACGTACACCACACTCTTATCCAAGGAAGCTTTTTCAAATTTCGAAGGGCTCACAATATTGATGGTCTTAGATTGATTGCCCTTCTTCTCAACCTTCTTGCCCAATGGTGATTTGGGAGGCAAGGGGTTTAATTTAATATGCTTGCCCTCATACATGTGCAAAAGTTAGACCGCCCAAGGATGTTTACGTTTGTGTCATAGAGCCAAGGCCTCCTAAGATGATGTGGCCCACATACATCGACACCACATCACACCATAAGGTGTCCGAATATGAGGCTAATTGTATTGGCACACGATACCTTTGGGACACGGGAATAGATGAAGAATCAACCCAAGCGACTTTGTACGACCTCGGGCGGGGTTCGGGTGTTAGTCCTAAGCGGGTGATGCTGTGTGTCGACACCACATTGGTGTAACTCCCGCTATCCACGATGACCCTACAACTTTTCTCACCATATTTGGCGAAGCTATAGAAAGTGTTATCCCTACGCCAATCATCTTTATCATCTCATTGAGGTTGTATAAGGGCACACCTCAAAACTAAAGCACTACCACCGTCATCGCCCTCCTCATCACTAGGTATGATGCCTGACTCATACACCTCTTCTTCAACATCTTCGCCTTCTTCATCATCTTCTCCTTCAAGTAAGAGATTTCTTTGGGGGTCTCTTATAGGGCATTGGGGGGCAAAGTGTCCCAACCCTTGACATTTGTAACACTCATGTGTCAAAATACCTGAAAACTGATACGTATCTGATGCAAACTTTAGATCAACCTGTTTGAATTGTGGCCAGATAAAGAGGAAACGTCAAAAGAGAAAGTGGACCCGCGAATGTGATTTTAAACCATGTGCACATTAATTTAGGCAATATTTTATCTAGGTTTAGTTTTCTTTATTATTAGGATTCTTTTAATAAGCGACTTGCTTCAGGACTAATTTCCTTATTTAAATTATTTAGGGATTAAACACATATATGTGATATGTGACTGTTAATCCCGTCACTTTTTGCGTAACCATTGAAAAAGTGATCATAAGTCTACCAATGTATCAAAATTGTGTGATTCTTATCTTGTTGGAAAGCTACTTCGATAAGTTTTCAAACAAGACCAATTTTACGTCAATCGAACATTGTTTGACCCTTCAAAAGTGACCGCGTAATAAAAAAATAGGATTAATGGTGAAATTAATTATGACCGTTAGATTAGAAAGTTTTAATGGTTGATTAAGAATTTTATTTTAGGTAGTATTCCTAGGGTTTCTTTTTTTTATAAATATACATTGAAATCTCTTATGAGAATTATTATTGATGATGAATGAAAATTTTGAGTTTTGCTTTAGACAAATTCTAGAGAATTTGAGATGAGTTTTCGATAGAAGAGTGATTCTTCTCTCACTTGCGGTTTGGTGTGAGGCCAACTTTTTTTTGGAGCGATTCTTTGGATCATCTTCTACCCCTATTTTCTCTTTTATTTTTTATTTTAATTGAAGAACTAGAACCCTAACTCTTATCCTGCAGGATTTACGCTATTTTAGGGTTAGCGTGCGAGATCAAATTGGTATCAGAGCCCAAGTTCAACATTTGCATGAGAAGTCCATCATGGGTAAAGAACAGTTTATCGAATCCTTGCATGAGTTGAATGGATTCATGATGGCTAGAATGGTATCGTTCATGGATCGGCGAAAGCTCCTTGATTTGTATAAGATAATTGGTAAAATTAGTTAAGCATGGGAGGCAGTGAAAACTAGATTGCAGAGTCTGAAATATTTAAATTCAACACCTCAATATTGGCCAACTTTATATGATCGAGCATTTACTCTTGAGATTAGACGTGAGTTAACAAATACACGTTGGATAGCGGAGGCATTAAATAAGGGTCTCGTTCAAGAATTTCTTGAGTATTTTCTTCTCAAACTATAAGAGGAAATCATATCGGTGAGACAGGAAGCTTTGAGATTTAATCTTTCAAATCTCGTGTCACATCACCACATCACTAACCGTCTGTTGTAATCCCATAACAATTTCTCATCCCATAACTGTTGTGAAACCTACACCACTTATGGAATCCATTAACGGTGTAAACTCTATGTCGGTTGTAGCCCCTGTAACAACTTACAACCCAAAGCCCATTCAAGAAATCAAGTCTGTCATCGTCGTTACCCTAGTCGACCTCATCTCACCTAAAATTGTTATCGATCCTCTACCTGAACCCGTGATAGCCTCAAAATCAGTCAAAGAGTCGATACTGGTTGATGAGAACCCTCTTTCGGTCAATATTTGTACTAATCCTAACACCGTTGAGGAGCCTGAGGCCATTGAAGAGCAACTTGCCGCAACCAGTCCTCTCGAGTCTGAGGTCGTCGCACAATTATTGGACCCACAAATGAGTTTTTTAAAAAGGCCCATTAAAGACCCGTGTGCATATTAATATAGGTAATATTTTATCTAGATTTAGTTTTCTTTCTTATTAAGATTCTTTTAATAAGTGACTTATTTTAGGACTAGTTTCCTTATTTGAATTATTTAGGGGTCAGACACATATGTGATATGTGACTGTTAATCCCGTCACTTTCTGCGTAACCATCGGAAAAGTAGTCATAAGTCTACCAATATATATCGGAATTGTATGATTCTTATCTTGTTGGATAGCTACTTCGATAAGCTTTGAAACAAGACCAATTTCATGTCAATTGGACATTGTTTGACCCTTCAAAAGTAATCACGTAATAAAAAAATAGGATTAATGGTGAAATTAATCCTATTTTAGATAGTATTCCTAGGGTTTTTTTTCTTTATAGATACACATTGTAATATATTATGAGAATTATTATGGATGATGAATGAAAATTTTGAGTTTTGCTTTATGCAAATTCTAGAGAAATTGAGATGAGTTTTCGGTAAAAGAGTGATTCTTCTCCTGCTTGCGATTTGTTGTGAGGCCAACTTTCTTCCTTAGAGCGATTCCTTGGATCTTCTTCTACCTCTATTATCCCTTTTATTTTTTATTTTAATTGAAGAGCGAGAACCCTAACCCCTATCTTACGAGATTTATGCTATTTTAGGGTTAGCGTGCGATTTTTCCCACATCAGTATCGTCCTGACCAAGGATCAAAATCTCGGTTTTTCGATACGTATCGTCCAACCCTAAAACCGATAATTTGAAAAAAAAAACAAAAAAAAAAAAACATCAAAATTGATAATTTGAAAAATAAAATAAAATTAAAAAAACATCAAAACCAATAATTTGAAAATATCGGACGATACATTGAACGATAAGAACTATACATTGAACGATACGGATGATACAAACGATATATTGAATGATAATTTGACTATTTTTTAAGGGGGGCGATAAAAGCCCATTTTACTGTATCGTTATGATCCAAAACCGATACGTATCTGTATCGGACAATATTTTGATCCATGGTCCTGATCTCCAGGACGATATGTATCGGGTATCATCCATTACATTCAATGTATCGGTGATACATTGAATGTATCAATTTGATACATTGAAATTATTTTTTTTTCAAAAATTTTTTGAAAAATACTAAAAAAACCAGAAAGGATAAATTTAATGATTTTATATTTATTTCAACTTTTTTTAAATTTATTTTAGGCTTATTTGATGAATATTTCATAAATAATTTAAGGGTTGATCTTAAAATTCAAGGATAGATCTTGACATTTTAATGGTAGATCTGGACTTTAAAGGATAGATCTTCAAATTTTATGGGTAGATCTTGAAATTCAAGGGTAGATCTACCATATTCAAGGGTAGATCTACCATATTTAAGGGTAGATCTTGAAATTTTAAACCCTAAATTATAAGAAAATGAGGAGAAAATGACTTAAAATGGTAGAACACGTACCATATACACATTCTTCGGTGATTCGGCACTTGATTTGGCGTCGATTCGGCACCAAATATGCAAAAAATAGTTCTCCCGTGCAAGAGTAGCAAGAAGAGAAACTAAAAAAGGGCTGCCAGAGTTGAAAATGAAGAAAGAGAGGTTTAAAATCCTCTTTCACACATCAAAGGAGCTAGGGAGACCCACTGCAGAAAATTCAAATTATCGGACGATACGGTCAAATTATCGTCCGTATCAGACGATAATTTGCTCTTTTTTTTACTTGGGAATCCTCCAAATTATCGAACGATAATTTCAAATTGTCGTCCAATAATTTAATGTTATCTACTACATTTTAAAGGGGATACGATAAAAACTTATTTTATCATATCGCCCACGTCCAAAACCGACATGTATCGGTATCGGACAATATTTGACCCATGGTAACACTTAATTTGAAAACTACCCTTTGAAGATTCTCTAACCACACCTTTCCCTTTTTCAAACCTCACATTGGTGGGAATGGGTTGTGTAGGTTTGGGAGGTGGGTTCCTGTTAGGATAATTCTAGTGCTTGCTACAGACTTTATTGGAGGCAGTGATAGGAATGGGGCGAATAAAAATGAATGAAAAGTGGATTGAAGATGACAGGGCAGCAAGCCTAAAATATGTACAGTCCTGCAAGATATAGGGTCTGTTGTAGCAAGTTTTGATAAGTAAGAGTTTGTCCCACAGGGAAATTGATCTTGAAACTCCAAAGGAGCCATAAGTAGTAGGCTCTCCAGATCTGACTACAGATCTGACAATCCTAAAGAGAAGGTGATTTAAGGTCACTTATTCCTACATTCTTTGATAATCTAATGATTTAACTACAGAAAGGGTTGAGGAGAATGGTGGAATGTGAGAAAATAAATATAAAAGGGTGAGAAGTATGGTATTAGGTGCAGATCTGATGGGTTTCATGACTCAGATTCAGATTTGCTGCTATAGAAGTCCCATCCAATGGCTACATTATCACCACTGAGGAAGAAGACTCCAACTCATTTCTGTGCCATGATCCAATCCCTTTATGGCTATAACCTGACCACTTAATGGTCACAGACTATCTGATTGGGGAATCACGGTCCAGAGATGGGTTAGAACAAGTTCATCATTGTAAGCACTACTTCATCTAGGCTACAAGCACAAGAATCCATAGGGAACCTCAACCTCTAAAGTGTTGTGTGTGGGGCTAGGCTTGTATGGGAGCATATTAGCCCAGACACAGAACCGGCAAGAGTTTGAGCATAGCCTTAGGTCTAGCTGTCCACTGCTGTATAAAGGCTGCAGTGATCTAGCCACAAGCCTACAATCTCTATAGGCAAACCAGATCTATCATCTGATGGTAGGTCTATACAAATACAGGGGAGTTGTCTCTGTACAATCTCTCACAGGGTTACAAGCACAAGTGCAGAGAAGAAGAATCTATCTTGGCTCTGTGGATTGGCCTCACCCTAAGACTATAACCTGTCCACTTAAATGGTCATAGACTATCCCAAAGGCTATTCTCCTCACAAAGGACCAAAATAGAACAAGAACACTATTGTCACCACCATGTTCACAAGGCTACAAGCACAAATTCCCATGGGGATTTTAGATCTAGTGGATCCTGTGGTGGGGCTAGGCTTGTATGGGAGCATGTTAGCCCAGACACACAGATCACTTGGATCTAAATAGGTCTCTAAAATCAGTCCTCCATTGATCTTAATACAACCTATCAATGGAGGATCTCAAGATAACAGCCTTGCACAGAACAACTTGCCAAAAAATCCCATAAAAGTAAAACACCCTATCATGAAACTCCATTAATCTATTCCAAATAGTCATACAAAGGCATAGCCAGCAAATGCTGGACTATGGAGAGAAGAAAAAGTAAAAAGAAATCTACCTAAACCTTCCTAGAAGTCTAGAGCTACTGCAAGAAGAGAATTAACAGAATTCTCTTCTAAGAAAGAAGAAGCTCCCTAAGCCTAAACTAGCTTAGGTTTATATAGCAGTCAGCTTGGAGGCGCATTAGGGTTAGGAAACCCTAATCTTAACGATGCCATGTGGCCTAATATTGTTCCTTGGATGCCTCGGGGCACATGCACAGGAATTGAAGCATTGGACGGCGTGCCCTAATTGCTGGAAGTTCCCAGAATGTCCTTTGCAGAAGTGAGGGAGAGTTAGAGTTTAGAGCCTCGCCAAGTAGCACTGGTTTCCAAGATTGTCACGTGATAGCACGGTCTTCGCGAGATTAGATCGACTTGAAATTCTAGCCGTCGCGGGATTGTCTTAGTTGCAACTGAAGCCGTTGCGCAATAGACCATTGAATCCTCACTGGATTGCTCTGGTCCTCGCAGGACTGCAATTTCCTTTTGAATGGCGCAGGAATCGCACGAGCAGTTTGTCTCTCAATGGATCTTCGTGAGGATCCTCACGAGGATGTGCGGTGCATTAGTCTCTGAACTGCGCGAGAAGATTTCTAAAGTTTACATCCCGCGGCCACTGCGCGACAGCTGCGCACCAAAATACCTGGAGCTCTCTCTCCTCAGTTGATCTGAGTGAACTGCGCGAGGGTTGAGAGCTACTTTCTTGAGGTGCGTGAGACTGCGCGAGCAGTTATAATTGAGCTTCGTGAGATCTGTGCGAAGTATGATTCTGAAGCCCCTCTGTTACTCAACTGCGCGAGAACAGTGCGGGCAATTGGAAATGAAGTTTTGGGAGACTTGCGAGGACTGCGCGAGGCTTAATTTCTGAATCCTTTAAAGCTTGTGAAAGCTGCATGAGGTTCAATTCTTGTCTGGGTTCAGCTTTCATCCTTCTGAGGGACTTCTGGGGTAAAAGTGGGCTCCTTAACTGGGTTCAGGCCTTATTGTAGCTGCTGTTTATTACTTACAGAAATGACTTAACACACATTTATTAGATGGCTAAGGGTCTAACAGAGGCTAAGTTAAGGGGTAAAAAGTGGTACTTTTCATGTCTTAACACACCCCCAAACCTAATCTTTGCTAGTCCCTTAGCAAAGCTACACAAAAAATGTACAAAAATTAACTGTCACTTTTGTAGGGAGCACAGATACATTTAGCATATGTACCAAGCCTTTTAAACCCCTAGGTGATCCCTAGGGGAGGAGTGAAGTCTCCTGAGGGTTTTCAGTGAAGATACCCACAAACTTCTCAATAAAATAGTTAACAGTAGTGCAAAATCATCAAGTTAGCAGTCAAGAAATAGAGTATCTGTTCACCCTTGAGTTAGTAAAAATATAGGGGATTTAAATACATTGGTTGCACAGATGTTTAAGCAACATAAACTTCACATGATAGCATAGCATTTCCAATCAGTTCTCAACAGGGGAAACTACACATGTGTGTCAGCACTGAGCTCATCATTAAATTAAAAATTAGGTTGTAGGTCATGCCCAATGCATTCCATATCAGACCCAAAATTCTCCAGGGCATACCTCTCATAAAGAACTTTTGAGGGTTTCATTGTCTCTCAAGCTTAAGAGCGGTTACATCCCCCAAATGGGTCTGTAAGCATGAGCATAGGCATAACATTCAAGTTCTGGCATCATTGACAGACTTTCACCATAGATTGGACAACTCATTATCTCCACATGACAGCTCATTCAACTTTGGATCATAGGGGCTTTAACTTGGATGCAATGTGGATTATGGTTAGGGTTATAAAAAGAATTGGAAGGTTGAAAAAGGGGTTCGAAATTCAGAAATCAGTAGGTGCAGGAGGTGATTCATGACTTCACCTTCTTTAATTCAGCTCCTTTCATCTTCTTTGAAATCTTCAGATTTGAAGTGATCAGTTTCTCCTCTTAATTGATTTATTTCCAATGAATGTTTCCTCTTGATTCCTTTCTTACTCCTCTTTATTATTGTTTTCTTTTCTTTCTGATGCAGTTTTCTTGTTTTCATTTCTTTTTGTTTTGCTTTGATGAATTGCCACCCTTTTTCCTCAGTTGTTGCACTGCTGACCCTAGCTAGTCCATCTTTAACTCTTTCTCCTTTACCTTCTGAATTCTCAGAGTGAGGGTAAGGTTAAATCAGATCCATAGGCTCAGGTACAGATACTCAGGTGTGTTTTGAAGGAAATTGGACTTTGAAGCTCAAAGAGTGTATAAACAAGGGCAGTTGCTTTAGGGTTTGGTCTGTTTAGGCTCAAACTATCCAAGAGAAGGTCTTGATCCTTTCCTAAGTGTCATGAGTGCTGTTAGTTGTTTCAACATGGAGTTACCTAACTTCTATTGAACACATTGACTCAGCCAGTCCTTAAGGCTAGAAGAAACTTGCCTCAATCACTCCTCAAAGAAAAATATTTTGTGGGCCCAATTCTCACTGGTTATGGTCTTCCTTAGAACTTTTAAGTATGTCCTTACCTTTTTCTTTCTTCAATGATTCACTAAGTTCTGATACCATTGATTTTTCTTGGTGTTCTCATCATGGAAATGTGAATTTTTAGAAATTTATAGTGTCTAAAGATATGCAAAAAGTTTAAAATTCCTTAATTTTCATGATTCATAGGTGAACAGAGCTTCATTTCTATGTTGCTCACATGATTCTACTATACTTTAAGTTAACTATGTTATTGGCAAACCTACCTACCACACCCCCAAACCTATAAGGAGCAGTGTCCTCACTGTGTCAGAGGTGAGAATAGAAGGTAGAATCCAGGGAAATATACAGATATAAACACAGAAAAAGAGAGGGAAATAAAAATGCAAAACTGAACAGTAAGGCACTAAAACAAAACTGTCATTAATAGAAAAAGAAAATGAGACAAAAAGATGGAAAAGGAAAAGACAACATGGGGGGGGGGGGTGGTCAAGGTGTAGCCGGGGGAGGGTTGGAGGAAGATGGAGGGGGAGATGTAGGTGGTGCCCTTTTTTTCTTTTTCTTCTCTTTCTTCTCCTTCTTCTTCTTCTTCTTCTCTTCCTTGGCGAGGATTCGCTGGACCTTGTCATACTCATCCCAGAGAAATTGCAAGGGGTCCGGCTCCTGGGGCGGTGGGGGATCATCCCAGATGGGGAAAAATTTGACTGGGAAACCGAAGGGGCCATCATCCGCCATTTGGGTGAGGAGGTCTGGACTTTTAGGGTTAGAAGAGGAGGGATGAGATGAAAAGGGACTGCTAGCCGCTTAAAAAGAAAAGGACGAGGGAAGATGAATCGGCATAGGTGAAAGTGCGCCACTTTTCAAATCTGGCAATAAATGCATGCTATTTGGGGAAAGAGGAAACACACACTGGCGCTTTGGAAAGGAGAAGGGGCATTGAATGAATGTCCAAAGAGAGGTGAGTGATTAAACGAAGTAAGTGTATCGCACAGGGATCCTCGCGAAGGCAATAAGTGATGAGGGAAGGTCCTATCTCGCATAGTTGAGCTGGAGATCTTCGCGAGGTACACTGGCATGGTTCATAAATTCGAAACCGAAATCTCTGAGGTAAGGATTTGCACATAAGTATTCAACCACCAACCACATCAATCACCCACATAAATTAGTATCTCAAGGAAACATAGCCGCCCTAAATGCCGCACCCTAGAATAGCAAAAAGAACAAAATTAACACTAGCAAACAAACAGGAAAAATGTATAGAACAGAGCAATAGAGAAAAAAAAGGAGAACTCTATAGTGGAAGAAAAATATTTACACTTGTAATTACAAGAAGGAAAAACCTAATATACAATCTAGAGGCGAACATCTAATCTGAATCTAAATCAGTAAGGAAATCTCAGCCCATCTTTTTAGCATGTTCCTTAAGGGCAGCTTTGTCTTGTTTCTTCTTTTCCTCTCTCTCCTTTTTCTTCTCAGCTGGTGTTTTCACTGCAGATGGAGCTTTAGGTGCCCTCACCCTCATTTTTGGTGCTTTTGGAGCCTTTGGGTCCTTGGGTGCTTGAGGGGTTTTGCCTTTGCGCTTAGCAAGGGGGGTGGCAAGGGATTTTCCTTTGCCTTTGCTTTTGGCTTTAACTACTGCAGGGGAGGCCACTGGGGATTTCACTTTTCCTTTAGCTTTGGGTTCCTCAGTGGGGACCACTAGTGACTTCCCTTTCCAAGTGTACTCAGGCTTGGCAGGGGACTGTGCCTCTTCAGACTGGGCAGCAGGCTCTTTGCCAATTTTTAAAGGGATAGCTTTTGGAGCAGACCTCTTGGCTGTGACTTTCCTCCGTTGAGGGTAAGTTTGTTCTTGGGGAGGGGCAGCAGGGGATTGGGGAGGTGGAGGCTGCACCTCAGGTGGAGGCGAAGCAGGAGCTTTGCCTTTGTCTTTCTGGGGCTGAGGTGGGGCCGCCTCAGACGGGGCAGGTGAAGCTGGGGTAGTAGAAGGCTGAGGCACTTGAATATTGATGGGAGTCGGATGGTAGGGTTCACCACGAGCAGCAGCCAATGCTGATTCCAATGCGGCTATCTTGATATGAAAGTTAAGAGCATCGGTCTCTTGGATCTCCTTTTGAATTTTCTAGATTTCCTGGGCATTGTTAAGGCATTTTTCAAGCATCCTCACCTTGGCAGCCATTGCAGAGGCATTGGATTTCTCAAATTCCCAATGGACCTGATAGTAGGTGGCTGTAGCCTTAGTCTTCTGATACTCCGCCAAGATATTTTCCCATCCCAAGGAGATGCCCAGTATCTGCTTCCTGTGAGCCTCCTTCATCTCAATTTGCTTCAGCAGAGGGGTCTCGATAGATTGGCGGAGCTTGGCCATGCCCCTCAGTACATCCTTCCTCAGGTAGGCATTGTCTCTCATATGGTGGAGGATGGTGAGGTAGGGGGGACTATAGAAATGATGTCTTGGGGCAATGGGAAGATAAGAGGTGGAAGGAACAAAGTGTGCTTAGTCCCGGGGGAGAAGGTGGGGTAATAGGCGTGTCTAATTGGGGGGGAAGGGGTATAAGTTCTGGGTCAGTCTGTGTCGGTTTATCAATGTATATTGGAGGTGGGAGGATAAGTGGGGGAATGGGGGGAATAGTGGGAAAGTCAAGTAGGGGGGGAATGGGTGCCGATTCGGGATCGGGTTGTGGGGATTTGGTAGAGAGGTGGGGGAGGTAGAATAAGAGGGGATGGAGGGGATAGGGGGAAAAGAAAAGGGTGTAGGCTCAATAGGAGTGGGGGGTTGTGGAGGATGGAAAATGGGAATGGTGAAAGGAATAAAGGCATAGGGGGAAAGGTAATGGTGATGGTGGGGGGGGGTAAAAATTCAGGGGGGAAGTCTGTTTTGGTGGTTTTGTCAGTGAACAGGACCAGGGGGGTGAAATGGGTGGTGGAGGAATGGGTGGAGTGGTGAATGTGTGTAGGGTGGATTGGATGGAGGTGAGTTCAGCATGCATCTGGTCCTGCTTTAGGGTATTGGTGGATAATTAGGCCTGTATGTCATGGATTAGGGGTAGGATGAGGGTTAGGGTGTCAAAGTTAGGAGGTTGGGTTTGGGAAGAGGAGGGTTTGGGAAGAGGAGGGTACTGGTTGGAAGGGGGAGGAGGGTGCATGATGGAAAGTGGAGGGAGGGGAATGGGGTTGTGAGGTAGTTGGGGAGTCTGGTAGAGGGGTGTAGTAGGTGGGCATGGTGTCAAGGAAGGTGGAGATGAAGGCTTGGAAGCCAATGGAGGTGTTGAGGGTTAAGTCAATGTCGGGGAGAGGGAATGTAGTGGAAATGGCTGGGGTGATGGTTTCTTCAATGTGGGGTGGGTCAATGGGGATAGAAGGGATTGAAGGTGGTTTCTAGGAGATGGTTGGAATGGTGGTAGAGGTTTTGCGTTTCTTGTATGAAATGAGTGGGGGGCTGGCAGGTTTTGGTGGAAATGAGGGAGGAATTGTGGCTGCGTATTGAGGTAAGGTAGGGGAAGGTGAGTCCTCCCATGGACCAAGCACAGGTGAAGGGGGAGTGGGAATGGAGAATGGAAACAAAGGAGGGTGAGAGATGGATGCAAGAGGAGTAGTGGATGCAGGGATAAAAGCTAGGGGGGAGTGGCTGCTGCTGCAGGGACTGCAGTGATAGTCTCTTGAGGCACCTCCTTTGTAGCAGGGGTAAACCCTGATGCAGCTGCTTCTCCTTGCTTGGGCTGGGCTTGTGCCTCAGCGTTCTTCTTTTTCTGACCCCCCATCAAGCTTCTGCTGATGCCCCATTGCCTCTTCGCAAAGGTAGTAGGGGTAAGGGTGGTGTCTTCTTCGATCCTCCCTATCTTGTAGCCCCCTTTTATCAACAGCAGGGTGATGACTCTTGCAAAGGATAGGGTGTGAGGCTTTTTGTAGGATCCTAACTTCTCCACCACATCCTTCATAGCCTTAAAAATCAGCCAGGCAGCATGGAAGCCATGGCCCATGTGGTAGGAGTAGACAACATCCGCAATTGGGGTTCTCCTCTCCTGCTGATGTCCTGTGCAATTAATGTTCTTGCGCAGGACTTGATCAATGAATAGCAGTTCAGGCTCTAGCTCCCTCCTTCTGATTAAATTGCTTGTTGCTTTTATTCCTCTAGTTAGGATTCTTGCAATTGTGTCAATTGATGCGGGCAGAGGGGGGTCATATCCACAGCTAGGATTGAATGCTGTCGAGATGCCCAAAACTTCAGCAATCATCTTTGGGCCCACTAACATACCAAAATTGTCAATCTTTACTTGTAAGTATTCTTGGCCATTGGTGTCCTTCTCGACCTTGATGTGCTGGTAGAACAGCTGCACTAGCCTGGGGTAGGCTAGTGCCGGAATAGCTTTCATCAATGGCATAAGACCCGCTTTACTTATGAATTGTATTGCAGGGGCAGAGAGAGGCTGGTTCTCAAAGTATGGTACATCAAACACTATTTTCGGCTCCAATGGAATGGACTCCATGAGTTCAGAAGGAGTAGAGAACTTAGTGGTTGGTACCGCCACCTCCTCAACCATTTCTTTTCCATTTAGGGGAGACTTTGAAGTCTTGGCCTTTTTAGGGGTGGCCTCCATAGGCTCCTTGTCCTTCCCTTTTCTCTTTTGTATAGATTTTGGAGCCATATCTAACTCTGTCTCTGGGCGTGAGCAAATGGAGACTGAGACCTAGGGTTTCATTTGATTTGATGCACAGGGCACCTCAAGATCTCTGAGCAGAGGGCAATGGATGAGGGTGATGCTAGGAGCACTTGGAGAGATTTGTGGAGTGAAGTATGAGTGGTAAGAGTGAGGCTGGAGGAGAGAAGGGAGAGAGTGCTAGGAGCTAGGGTTTCGCAGAGTGAAGAAATGAAAGAGATAATGAGAGAAGGGCAAAGCGCGAGGTTGAAATACCTATCGCGAAGCTTGACGCGCTTTGGATCTACTGGTTGCGGGGTTGGGAATGATCCTAGCGAAGGTTTGGATTAAATTTGGACTGCAAGACAATCTCTAGAGTTGTCCTTGGAACGCACGACAGAGTGAGATGAATTCAAGTGAATTGCGTGAGTGGTTCCTAAGGCTTTATTTGGATTGCACGAAAAGCTCAGAGGTTCATTTTTAAGCTCGCGACAGATTTAGAAGCTCGCGACAGTAAATGGAGTCTTTCAGTGGAATTGCGCGAGAGTCACCCAGATTACCATGTGAACCTCGTGACAGATTAATAATCGCGCGATGACTACTGAACAGGTTAATGTGGACCGCGCGAGAGGGTCGCTGGTGTAAATGAATCGTGCGACAGCAATTTTATGGCTCTATGTAAATCTCGCGAAAAGTTCTTAGGTACGCATGAATCTCGCGACAGCGAATGGAATGTGTCCATGGGAACTGCGCAAACTCCTCTCAGACTTCCTCTCTATCCTCGCGAGAGCTGTTGAATCTCACGATAGTCTCCTAGACTTTCACTTTGGACCCAACGACGGTAAGGTATAAAACAGAGAGCGTGTGCTCTCTGTTCTACCCCCTTTGCTTGATGGCTTGTGGTTGGATCCAGGGCATGACTCTCTCCTACGGCTACCTCTAGATATATGTAAACTCAGATATTCACTCGAAAATGATCTCCCACAATAGGCATTCAATCAGAAGCAAGTAATCCAAAAGCAGTAAGAATTAAATCATGCATCAAAAGCTTAAAACACAGATAGGTCAAAATTCAGATAAGGCCACTAGCTAATCCTAGAGAAAAGAAACTAAAGAAAGCAATCAAAATCAACCAAAAACTAAGTTCACTTGATACAGAAATGATACACCTGTGGAATCAGCTTGAAGAAGGATACCCTTGACAGTGAATGGTGTCAAAAAGGTCGGCAGGTTTCAAAACAAGGCTTAAGCCTCTGACCATTCACTTTCAAGAGTCTCCCAGACTTAGGATCCTTGATTTCTACAGCACCAGATGGGGAAACATGCAAGACAATGTAAGGACCTTCCCATATGGATTTCAATTTGCCTGAAAAAAATTTAAGTTTGGAGTTAAACAACCAAACCTTATCACCAGCGGTGAAACTCTTCCTCAACAGCCCTTTGTCAAAGAAAGCTTTGGACCTTTCTTTGTAGATCCTTGCATTGGCATATGCATCCATCCTTAGTTCTTCTAATTTCGACAGCTGCAGCAACCTGTGATGATCGACAGAGGTTAGATCTAAATTCAACTGTTTGATGGCCCAATAGGCCTTGTGTTCTAACTCCACTGGGAGATGACAGGCCTTGCCATAAACCATTCTGAATGGGGAGATACCAATGGGAGTCTTATAGGCAGTCCTATAAGCCCACAGTGCATCATTAAGTTTGTCAGCCCAATCCTTCCTATCAGTCCTCACAGTCTTCTCGAGGATATGCTTAATCTCCCTATTGGAAATTTCAACTTGCCCACTGGTTTGTGGGTGGTAGGGAGTAGCAATCCTATGGGTGACAGAGTATTTCTTTAGCAAGCTCTCGAATTTTCTGTTACAAAAATGGCTTCCCCCATCACTGATAATGGCTCTGGGAGTGCCAAATCTGGAGAAGATATTCTGCTTTATGAACTTGAGGACTACCTGATTATCATTAGTTATAGTGGCAATGACTTCTACCCATTTGGAAACATAGTCCACTACCACTAAGATGAAATGAAAACCATTTGAAGGAGGAAAGGGGCCCATAAAATCAATGCCCCACACGTCAAACAGTTCAACAACAAGGATGGGCTGTAAAGGCATTGAATTTCGTTTGGACAGTCCTCCTAATCTCTGACATCTTTCACAGGCCTTACAGTGTGTATGGGCATCTCTGAAAAGAGAAGGCCAATAGAAACCGCACTACAGTATTTTGTCAGTTGTTTTTCACTCACTAAAATGACCCCCACAGGCATTTTCATGGCACATGGCCAGAATACTGAGGATATCACTTTCGGGGACACATTTCCGAATGATTTGGTCTGCACAATACTCGTACAGGTAAGGTTCTTCCTAGAAAAAGAATTTGACCTGTGAGAAAAATAGGTCTTTATCCATTTTTGTCCAATGGGAAGGGGTCTTGCCTATAACTAGATAGTTGATAATATGTGCATACCAAGGAACTAAAGGTTGGATGGCAAACAATTGCTCATCCGGGAAGACATCATTTGTAATGAGGTCATCAACACCTTCCTCCAACAGAATTCTGGACAAGTGGTCAGCCACCACATTTTCTACTCCTTTCTTGTCTTTGATTTCGATGTCAAACTCCTACAATAGGAGTATCCATCTAATCAATCTAGGCTTTGCATCCTTTTTTGACAGCAAGTACTTTAATGCTGAGTGGTCAGTGAAGATGACAGCTTTAGACCCAAGTAGGTAAGGTCTAAACTTGTCCACAGCGAAAACCACTGCCAGAAGCTCTTTCTCAGTGGTTGTGTAGTTCAGCTGACCTACAGCAAGTGCTTTGCTGAGATAAGCAATGACCACAGGCAGCTTGTCTTTTCCATGGCCTAAGACAGCACCTATTGCCAAGTCAGATGCATCACACATCAACTTGAAAGGCAAGGTATAGTCAGGTGTTTGGAGTACAGGGGCAGAGGTGAGGCAACTTTTCAAAGTTTTAAAAGCCTTCAGACATTCAGCAGAGAAGTCAAAGGGCACATCCTGACAGAGCAGGTGGTACAATGGCTTGGTAATTTTGCTAAAGTCTTTGATAAACCTCCTGTAGAATCCAGCATGCCCAAGGAATGATCTGATTTGCTTGACTGTTCTTGGAGGGGGCAAATTTTTAATGAGGTCAACTTTTGCTTTGTCTACCTCAATCCCATCTTTAGAGACTACATGGCCCAACACAATTCCCTGTGTTACCATGAAGTGACTCTTCTCCCAACTTAAGACCAAATTGGTCTCTTCACATCTCTGTAGGACTTGATGGAGGTGTTGTAGACATTGGTCAAAGCTATCCCCATAAATCGAAAAGCCATCCATGAAAATTTCCAAGAATTTATCAATCATATTAGAAAAAATGGCATACATACACCTCTGAAAGGTGGCTGGGGCATTACACAGTCCAAAAGGCATCCTTCTGTAAGCAAAGGTGCCAAAAGGATAAGTAAAAGTAGTTTTCTCTTGATCCAAAGGGTGCACTGGGATCTGGTTGTACCCTGTGTACCCATCAAGAAAATAGTAGAAAGCCTTCCCAGCCAACTTATCCAAAATTTGATCAATAAAAGGGAGAGGGAAGTGGTCTTTTCTGGTCTTGGAGTTGAGTTTTCGATAATCGATGCAAACTCTCCAGCCAGTGGTCTCCCTGGCTGGTCTCAACTCTCCAGGCTCACTTGTGATTACTGTTATGCCAGATTTCTTGGGTACCACCTGGATTGGTGCTACCCATTCAGAATCAGAGATGGGGTAAATTACCCCAGCATCCAGCAACTTAATAATTTCTTTCAGGACCACCTCCTGCATGTGATGATTAAGTTTCCTCTGCATTTCCCTGGAGGGTGATGAGCCCTCCTCCAGATGAATCCTATGCATACAGATTGATGCATCAATTCCTCCTAGATCAGCAATGGTCCAGCCAATTGCTTTCTTGTGCTTCCTCAGCATTGTACCTCTTGCTCACTAGTTAGAGAAGAGGAGATAATCACAGGAAGTTTTTCTTCTTTCTCGAGGAAAGCATATTTTAATGTCTCTGGCAGCTTCTTTAGCTCCAGTTCAGGGGCTTGTTGTATGGATGGTAGGATTGGTGTATTTTTGGTTGGAGGAAGGGGCAGTAATATAGGTTTTCAATTGGAATGCTGCACTAAGCCCACAGAAGACCTCACTGGGGGTGTGTCTTCTGGCATTAAAGCTAGGCTTCCTTCCACCACCATGCTCCAAACTTTAGTTAAATCAGTGGCAATGTTGCTCCACTCCAGCAGAGAGGGCAGTTCTTCTTCAACAATTTCTTCTAGTACATTCACTGCAAAGCATTCCTCATTGTCCAGCTAAGGGTACTTTGCACTGTTGTACACATTAAGCTCAACTTTTATATGTCCGAAAGTGACTTCCATAATCCCAGACCTGCATTGAATGCATGCATTTGCAGTAGCCAAAAATGGTCTGCCCAGGATGACAGGTATCGGGGATGTACTCTTGTTATAGCCCATGTCCAAAACAAGGAAGTTTGCAGGATAGAAGAACTTGTCTACCCCCACTAGGACATCCTCAACCACTCCCATGGGACTCCTCTCAGACCTATCAGCCATCAACAGAATAATGGGGGTGGGCTTAAGCTCCCCCAAACCTAACTGCTGATATACACTGTATAGCAGCAGGTTAACACTTGCTCCAAGGTCTAAAAGGGCCCTTCCAATCGCGTGGTCACCAATAATACAGGGAATAGTGGGTATCCCTGGGTCTTACAACTTCTCAGGTATTGTCATAGTCAATATTTAACTGTATCAGTTGCAAAAACCTTTTTGGACAAATGGCCTCTGGCCTTCCTTTTCTGAGTACAGAGGTCCTTCAGAAACTTTGCATAGGCTGGGACCTATCGGATTGCATCAAGTAGAGGTAAATTTATTTTGACCTGCTTAAAGGTCTCCATCATTTCCTCGATTTATGCCTGACCCTTATCAAAAGGGGCAAGGCTACTCAAAGCTTGAGGAAATGGCAGCTGAGGGTCTGCTGGTTCCTCAGCTGTAAGCCTATGGCTGAACTTTTGTTTTTTTTCTTTTTTCTATTTTTATCTCCTGCTGAGGTTCAACTACAACCTCTTTATTTTTTCCTTGTTGAAGGGTAGCAGGCAGTTCTTTACTTTGTGCCCGAACAAAATCTGTATCACTTTCATTTGACACTTCCTTGGGTATGACCTCTCCCTATTATTTTCCCACCTGGTTGTCTACCAGCTTGTCAAACCTTAAGGCTGTAATGGCATTGGCCCCCTCAAAATTTGAGGAGCCTTCTCTGATGGAATACTGGCCTTTTGGGTTGGCTACTGGTTGGCTTGGCAACTTGTCCTCCTCTCTCTTAGCCAGAGCATTGGCTATTTGGCCAAGCTATTCTTCTATTTTCTTAATGCTTTGACTGTGAGAAGTCACAGTCTGATTCAAGGGTCCAAGGCTTTGCAATTGGGCCAAAACCTGGTCCTCGAAAGAAGCACTTCGGGGCTGAGGTGGGAGAACTGCCAATTGATTTTGTTGCTGGGGTTGCTGTTGTTGGAAATTTGACCTTTGGGCATAACCCTGGTTAAATTGCTGCTGTGGCTTTTGAGGTAAGGCCAACATCTGTTGGGGCTGCATATAATTGTCTTACCTCCACCTCAAATTTAGGTGGTCTCTTCACTGGTAACCAACATTTTGGTGCTGGTATCCATATGATTGTTTATTGTAGCCACCAGACTGTTGCTACCCAAAAGATTGGGCAACAGCAGCTTGTTCCATTACAAACTCAGGGTATTGCCCTACAGATGGACATTCTTCTACTGTGTGCTATGGGGATTGACATATCAGACATGCCTCCATCACTTGTGCAGCCATTCTGGGCTGCACCATAGTTAAGAGTTTATCAAATCTTTCAGTAAGATTGGTCATCTGCATTCTCAGGTCATCATTTCCCCTAACTTCATACATCTTTCCTTTAGAAGTTTCAGCCGCCCCCAGCCTAGGAGAAGGCTCTTGAACAGTTCTGGAGGAGGACATCTTCTGGAAAGCATTTTCACTTACGACTTCAAGCAAGTCCCATGCCTCATCAGCTGTTTTATGCATGTATGTTCCACCACAAGAGGCATCTACCATGTCTCTACTCTTCTCATCTATCTCATTGTAGAAGCTCTGGACAAGCTGCCAGTCAGGGATCTTGTGGTGGGAACATTGTTTAAGCATCTCCTTAAATCTCTCCCAGCATTGGTTAAAATCTTCAGTTGGAGACTGGGCAAAAGAAAGTATACACTTCCTCAACTGGCTGGTTTTAGTTTCTGGGAAAACTTTAGAAAGAAATCTTGTCTGGAGGTCTTTCCAGGAAGTGATGCTGTTGTTTGGGAGAGTAGACAACCAGGTCATGGCTCTATCCTTTAGGGAGAAAGGAAAAAGCCTTAACCTAGTGGCTTCTGGTCCCAAACCAGCAATGGAAAATGTTATGCACAGGGCTAAGAACTGGTCAATGTGCTTGTAGGGGTCTTCCTTGCTAAGCCCATGGAGAGAGGGAAGCATTTGGATGATGGAAGTTTTGATCTCATAATTACCCTAAACATTTGGGAATTGAATGTTGAATGGAGAATTGTAATCATCCGGAGCATTCAATTCCTTCAATGTTCTAGGTTGCTCTTCACCCATAATTGCTGTCTCTATTTCAATAGGGGGCTCAACTGTGGTGTGTCTGTGTCTTCCCGGTTTTCTACCCCTTTCAATTTCAGGGTTAGCAGACTCTAAAGTAGGACTGAGAGATCTCCTACCTAACATGCACACACACCACCAGCAAGGGAAACAGTTCGCAAGCACATTGCACAACAGAAAAATTACTACTATCCTAATCAACTGCTTATGGAATCTTCAAAGGAGAAATAAACTGAGGTTTTGAAGGGTAGAGAAGTGCAAACAAAGGTAGCTAAACTCTCAAATGCAATTCCAGTCTCCTTCTCTGCTACGGTCCAAATTTGTTAGAAAAATTCCACATGTAAATCAGCAGTATCAATTATTCACAAGTATGGCCACCAAAGAATAAAGAATACAAAGATTCTAGAGTCTACTATTAGATCAAAATCCTCGGTAGCGGCACCAAAAACTTGTTAGGATAATTCTAGTGCTTGCTACAGACTTTATTGGAGGCAGTGATAGGAATGGGGCGAATAAAAATGAATGAAAAGTAGATTGAAGATGACAGGGCAGCAAGCCTAAAATATGCACAGTCCTGCAAGATACAGGGTCTGTTGTAGCAAGTTTTGATAAGTAAGAGTTTGTCCCACAGGGAAATTGATCTTAAAACTCCAAAGGAGCCATCAGTAGTAGGCTCTCCAGATTTGACTACAGATCTGGCAATCCTAAAGGGAAGGTGATTTAAGGTCACTTATTCCTACATTCTTTGATAATCGAATGATTTAACTACAGAAAGGGTTGAGGAGAAGGGTGGAATGTGAGAAAATAAATATAAAAGAGTGAGAAGTATGGTATTAGGTGCAGATCTGATGGGTTTCATGACTCAGATTCAGATCTACTGCTATAGAAGTCCTATCCAATGGCTACATTATCACAACTGAGGAAGAAGACTCCAACTCATTTCTGTGCCATGATCCAATCCCTTTATGGCTATAACCTGTCCACTTAATGGTCATAGACTATCCAATTGGGGAATCACGGTCCAGAGATGGGTTAGAACAAGTTCATCATTGTAAGTACTACTTCATCCAGGCTACAAGCACAAGAATCCATAGGGAACCTCAACCTTTAAAGTGTTGTGTGTGGGGCTAGGCTTGTATGGGAGCATGTTAGCCCAGACACACAGAACCGGCAAGAGTTTGAGTACAACCTTAGGTCTAGCTGTCCACTGCTGTATAAAGGCTGCAATGATCCAACCACAAGCCTACAATCTCTATAGCCAAACCAGATTTGCCATCTGATGGTGGGTCTATACAAATACAGGGGAGTTGTCTCTGTATAATCTCTCACAGGGCTACAAGCACAAGTGCAAAGAAGAAGAGTCTGTGTTGGCTCTGTGGATTGGCCTCACCCTAAGGCTATAACCTGTCCACTTAAATGGTCACAGACTATCCCAGAGGCTATCCTCCTCACAAAGGACCAAAATAGAACAAGAACACTGCTGTCACCACCATGTTCACAAGGCTACAAGCACAAATTCTCATGGGGATTTCAGATCTACTGGATCCTGTGGTGGGGCTAGGCTTGTATGGGAGCATGTTAGCCCAGACACACAGATCACTTGGATATAAATAGGTCTCTAAAAGTAGTCCTCCATTGATCTTAATATAACCTATCAATGGAGGATCTCAAGATATCAGCCTTGCACAGAATAACTCGCCAAAAACTCCCATAAAAGTAAAACACCCTATCATGAAACTCCATTAATCTATTCCAAATAGTCATACAAAGGCATAGCCAGCAAATGTTGGATTATAAAGAGAAGAAAAAGTAAAAAGAAATCTACCTAAACCTTCCTAGAAGTCTACAACTACTGCAAGAAGAGAATTAATAGAATTCTCTTATAAGAAAGAAGAAGCTCCCTAAGCCTAAACCAGGCTTAGGTTTATATAGCAGTCAGCTTAGCGGCGCATTAGGGTTAGGAAACCCTAATCTTAATGATGCCATGTGGCCTAATATTGTTCCTTGGATGCCTCGAGGCACGTGTACAAGCATAGAAGCATTGGACGACATGCCCTAATTGCTGAAAGTTCCCAGAATGTCCTCTGCAGAAGTGAGGGAGAGTTAGAGTTCAGAGCCTCGCCAGGTAGCACTGGTTTCCAAGACTGTCGCGCGGTAGCACGGTCTTCGCGAGATTAGATCGACTTGAAATTCTAGCCGTCACGGGATTGTCTTAGTTGTAACTGAAGCAGTCGCGCAATAGAGCATTGAATCCTCGCTAGATTGCTCTAGTCCTCGTGGGACTCCAATTTCCTTCTGAATGGCGCGAGAATCATGTGAGCAGTTTGTCTCTCAATGGATCTTTGTGAGGATCCTCACGAGGACGTGCGGTGCATTGGTCTCTGAACTGGGTGAGAAGATTTCTGAAGTTTACATCCCGCGGCCACTGTGCGACAGTTGTGCGCCGAAATACCTGAAACTCTCTCTCCTCAGTTGATCTGAGTGAACTGCGCGAGGGTTGAGAGCAGCTTTCTTGAGCTGTGTGAGACTGTGCGAGCAGTTATAATTGAGCTTCGCGAGATCTGCATGAAGTATGATTCTGAAGCCCCTCTGTTACTCAACTACGCCAGAACAGTGTGAGCAATTGGAAATGAAGTTTTGGGAGACTCGTGAGGACTGCGCGAGGCTTAATTTCTGAATCCTTTAAAGCTTGTGAAAGCTGCGCGAGGTTCAATTCTTGTCTGGGTTCAGCTTTCATCCTTCTGAGGGACTTCTGGGGTAAAAGTGGGCTCCTTAACAGGGTTCAGGCCTTATTACAGCTGCTGTTTATTACCTACAGAAATGACTTAACACACATTTATTAGATGGCTAAGGGTCTAACAGAGGCTAAGTTAAGGGGTGAAAAGTGGTACTTTTCATGTCTTAACAGTTCCTTGCACTAAGCCTCATCTCTCCGACACGATGGCCAATGGTACGTGGTTCAATTCACCTCACCACCGTCGTTCTCAAGTATCACTCAAGGTCTTGCACAATGGTGTAGCACTCAAGAGTTTGAACGGGGTGAGAGGGTGACTTAATGATCTTCTTTTGTAATTCCAATTGCAACCCGGTGTGAAATCTTGAGAGGATGACTTGATGATCTTCCGACACATTGGCTCTCTTCATGAACTCTTCAAACTTGTTAGTGTATTCGATTACGGGCATACTACCTTAGCGTAAATTTTGCTATTGGTCAAGTAAGCGATTTTAGTATGACAAAGGGAAATATTTTTTCGTAAGTCGTTACTTCATGTCCACCCAATGGGTAATGGGGGCATGACCCACATTTTCTCTCATGCACTCGATGTTGACCTAATAGAGCTGAGCTTGATCGATGAGTTTCATCTTGAAAAGCCTTAGACATCTCTCATCATTCATGTTATACCATTCAAAATGATGATTTATATCGAAGATCCAATCGAGGAAGACTTTAGGGTCAGTTCTCTCATCAAAGGTTGGAAACGCAACTCTAACATTTTGAGGATTTTCCCATCTGGATCGTAGTCATCTCCGCGATGATCTACTTCCCTATGGTTCCAATTCCGGTCATTTTGTTGTCCGCTGCGTTCAAAGTGCAGAGTGTTATGCTCATGGCGTTGGTCTTGTTGCTCATCAACTCCTTCCAACCGATTAACTCGGTCATGTAGTCTACCATTAGAAACCCCTATGGTCATTTGGGCATGCTCCATGACATTCATTCTCTCATTTATTGCTTTTAATTTGACTCTGATGCCCTTAAAAGCATCGACAACCTCACTCGTGTCCATGGTGATCACGACTTACTAACACGGGCTCTAAAATGACATGTAACTATGAACCAAAATGAATGAGAAATTTTATCAAACATTAGACGTGCACACTAATAACACACAATTGAAATAAAATTCAATGAAATTGAAATAACATGCAAATATGTCATAACCTAGAACCTAAGCTTTAATACCAAAACTGGCATGTGACAATGACCTTAAAACATGTGAATGATTATGATATGCTAGTTTGCCAAATTTAAACAAATTAGTTTAAACAAACTCTAAAAATTATCTCGATTCCTTAGGATTTCGTAGATTCCATTTGACTAATCATGCGAGATTCGGCTAGGTCCAGTCCGATGCGCGAGTCCTGTTAGTTTCGCGGAAGGGGTGATCCTAGAGATAGAACTCTGGCTTCTTCCAAATTAGGGCGTCCGCTCATAGATACAAAGTGAAATCACTAGAGCTTTCTAGGGCTAGTTGAATCGGATCGATCCAACGGTCCAGATGAAAAGTAGGGTTTTGGAATTTGAATGATTAGATAGAATTGGGTAAATTAGGTTCAAGGGTGTGGTAAAGAAATAAGAAAAATAAGGTAAAGAGAAGATTAAGATCTTGTGGGCATCACACCCTTGGCTTCATGCCAAACCCTCATGGGGAAGAAGAATCACTCTTCAATGCTTATCTCAAGCTCCATGCAATGCACTTTTTTTTCATTCATTAACAATTAATGCTTTACAATGTTTATAATGACCTCATATGGTAGGCCTCAAAAGAAAAAAACCCTAATACATAAAATTATTAAACTACCCTAAAATAATTACATTCGAATCAAAAGAAAACCTAGGAATGGGACTAAAAGCGTCAAAGCTCGACGTTGACTCGCTCGGGCGACAATCGATGCTCGCTCGAGTGACTTATTCTCGAGAGAAATCTTCTGTATTCTTTGATGGCTCGCTCGAGCAATAACTGAAGTCGCTCTTGTGAGTTTTGGATGAAACTTAGGACTTATTTCTGAAGCCTTCTCGCTCTAGCGGGAAGTGGGGTCGACTTGAGCAAGTTTGGGTAGTGTGTTCTCCTTTAGGCTCTTTCTGAAGATGATGTACTCTGGCTCTGGTTCTTTTTTCTTTTCTTCCGACACCGGTATACGTGATATGACCCAAAGCCTATATCCATATTGTCGGCGTTCCCGTCACTTTGAGGATAAGAAACAACTTCATTCAAAAATCGAAATGTTAGACTAGCTTGCGAAATTGAGGCCACTATTGTAGGCATGACGCACCGAAAGGAAAATGGTGGTGGATGAATCCATTTTATGATACTCGAGGAAGAGATACCGTGGAAGCAAAGAGCCAAGCTAAAATGGCTAAAGGAAGGATATCACAATACAAGATTTTTCCATGCCACAACTTCAACTCATAGAAGAGTCAATACTATTTCGGCTCATTGGAGAAATAGGGTTCTATCGTCGGACTAAGAGGAGATTAAGGAAGAAATTCCGAGGCACTTCAAGTCTCTTTACCAAGAGGAAATGGATGTAAGGCCTTCTATTGTTGGAATTGTCTTCAATAAAATTTTGAATGAGGGAAAAATCTGCGTTTAGTGAGGAGATCTGGAAGGTTATATATGAGGTTAGTGGTGACAAGGCTTCGAGGCAGGCGGATGCCCTATGGAATTTAAAAAAAAATTCTGGTCTCTTTTAAAGGAAGATATCATGGAGGTTTTTAAAGACTTTCATCACAATGCATTGTTGGGAACTTTTTTTGGAGCAACTTTATTAATCTTATTTTGGAGAAGTTAGGGGCATTAGAGATCAAGGATTTTTGGCCAATTAGCCTATTTTGTTGTCTACAAAATCCTGACAAGAGTCATAGCAAATTGAATTAAAGCGCTAATGACAAAGATCGTCTCTCCATCGCAATAGACTTTTGTTGCATGGCAGCAGATTTTGAATGGTGTAGTTGTAGCCCATGAGTGTATTCATTCTAGAGGGCAAAGATATGAAATGAGGGCTCTGCAAGTTGGATTTAGAGAAGGCATATTGATGTGAACTTTAGATCTGCCTATTTGAATTGTGGTCAAATAAATAGGAGATATCAAAAGAGAAAAGGGACCCATGAATGGGTTTTTAAAAAAGGCCCGTTAAAAATCCGTTTGATCAGAAAGAAGAAAATTCAAAATTTATTAGAGTTTTCAACTTTCAATCCTGTCACTTTAATGCTTGGACTATTTTAAAGTGTCAAACAAAGTCGGATTGATGTGAAATTAGTCATAATTGAAAACTTATCAAACTAGCTTTCCAACGAGCCAAAAAACGTGCAATTCTAACAAGTATTGAAGAAATTATAGTCAGTTTTAGGAAGCTGCACAGAAAGTGACGAATCCTAATTGAATTAGGATTAGTCTCTTTTATTATCTTATTTTAGAAAATAAGATTTGCTTCTTTTATTAGAAATAGGATTAGTTTCCTTATTGTTTTAGAACTTTATTTTATTGTTTTAGAAGAATTAGGATATTTCTTTTATTTGAACTAGGAATTAGAGTTACACTAGAATTTTTAGTTCACTA
This sequence comes from Chloranthus sessilifolius, assembly GCA_021018995.1. Classification (NCBI taxonomy): domain Eukaryota; kingdom Viridiplantae; phylum Streptophyta; class Magnoliopsida; order Chloranthales; family Chloranthaceae; genus Chloranthus; species Chloranthus sessilifolius. The sequence continues at coordinate 26,941,515 of CM037595.1, forward strand.
CGTGAAAAAGCCAAAAAAATCACTGCCTTAAATAGTGATTTTTTTTCAAAAAATCACTGCCCTAAACAGTTGTAAAAAAAGGAGTATTTTTTTTTTACCACTAAACAAGACAGTGGTTTATGAACTTCAACAACGACTGCTCTTAACAGTCATAGAAAAAACTACTGCTTTTGGCAGTGGTTTTTTTATGCAAATTTTTTTTGAAAAAAATAATAAAATTACGTCGACGAATTTTTTTATGCTTTTTTTAATGGAATTTTTCTAATGCTTTTTTTAATGCTTTAAAAAAAATTATATAAATAAAAAAAGCTAATAATCTCATATTTCAACACATCCATTCAACTCAAATGCAAATCATTCAATGCCATTAATGATTTAAAAATAGATGCCCAATTCTTTCATTCAAACAAAAGGTTTCATCTCAACCTATGATCCAACTATTCAAATCAGCCAAACATTTTAAATTTTTATTTCAACACATCCATTCAACTCAAATGCAAATCATTCAAGGCCATTAATAAAAAAAATAGATGCCCAATTCTTTTATTCAAACAAAAGGTTTCATCTCAACCTATGATCCAACTATTCAATCAGCCAAACATTTTAAATTTTACATGTCCAATCCTTTTATTGAAATAAAAAGAAGAAGAAAAGAAAGAGAGTTAATAATCTAAAGACCTCATGACCCATTTTCAAAATAAAAGAAAAAAATAATCACAGGGGCACATGTATTTCGCCCACCACCATCCGGGCGGCCCGCTACACCACTCGCCATTGAGCCACTATCCGATGTGTCTAAGTCCAAGTAAAAACAAGCACGGAAAGCAGCCAAATGTGTATAATACGCCGGAGGCACTGCAATGGACATGAAGGGATCGTCAAATACCAGTAAGATTAGAAATTAACTGTCATAAGTAATATATTATTGAATAACGGGACCTGCTGAATTTAAATTAAAATGGTTGTGATGTATGGTGAGAAGGCATTTCTATTTGGCAGTAATTTTGTTATCATCATCATCATAGAATTATCTCATTTGATAGGGGTCGAAATTGGCAGTTTGAGCAATTAAACTGCCCTTCATCACATGTCATTTCATCGTTGTTAGAAGCAAGGGGGGAAAGGGATTGAAGAAATCTCATAACACTCACTTTTCATCAAGAGGAACAGAATCAAGCTTCAAGTTCATATCAAGAAAAGATGGAGCAAAGTTCATCTTCAGGAGTGTCAACATCATCCATGGGCTGGCCATCTTCTCACCTTATAGACTTGAGCATCAACAGCATGTGGTGTTAAATGTTGACAAGTGATCAGACACTCCTGAAGCTCATGACGTAGATCTGCATTGCCTACTTCAAGCACTGAGATTTTGTGCTTGAGAACCTATCAATTACATAAAATTTGATACTATAAGTTTCACATGCATAGAACAGAGTATCGCAACTAGTTATCAAGTAATGTACCTATATTTCCTCAAAAGGGGCCCCATCACCACGAAAGCTTAGCCTGCAACTGTTCAATGCGACTCTGCATTCGTTGCATCTGAGCTACCATTGGATCACGAAGAAAAACTATTAGGAATTGAAGATTGCTGAGTTATTCAGCCTTAGAATTAATAAATATGAAGAGCAACTCACCTATCATCATCAGTTCATGATAAAAACAGAGATCCGATGACAACAAATGCAATTTTTCTTTAAAATGTGACTTTAATTTAAGAAATTAGACGTAGTGGCTTCCTATGATAGGTTCCATGAAATTAGACGCATAATATGTACGAATAAATGGTTAGCTGGCTACAAGTACCAGACATCCCCATGACTTGGGTTTCTCATAAAGTTTGGGAAAGCTGACTGCAAAAACACAATACAAATTTGCACTTGTTCAAAGCAATTTCATCAGATTTTAGAAATGGGGAAATTTGCAGCAATATTAGTACTTTTTAAGTGAATTCCATTAATGGTTTTGGAAATTCAATGTATTTGTCAATTCAAGAAAAGCTTATGGGTTTCAGTATTATTGGAATGATCTCTTTAGAAAATTTCAATAAAATTTGATATGTGACAGCAATTTAAAGATTTCCTTGTCACAAGGAGGAGGTATGACACAAGACCTCGCTGTATAAAATGGAGGAAAACCATCTCCATTAACCAAAAAACGCTTCAAAGGAACTGCCATTTTAGTTTTCATTTGGAACAAGCTTAGAAGTGTTTGTTTTTTTTAATGATAACAAGCTTAGAAGTTAGAAGATTTGGAGATATATCTGTCACAAGGCAGAGGTATGTGAAAAGACCTCGCTGCATAAAATGGAGAAAAATCATCTCCATGGACCCAAAAAATGCTTTAAAAAAATGGCATTTTAGTTTCATTTGGAACAAGCTTAGAAATTAAAAGAATTCTTTAATTACCAGGAGAAGAGCAAAAGCAGCACATATCCTAAGAATGGAAGAAGAATTCTGAGGCATGGAGACAAATCGCCCGTGGTTGGGTCCACTGAAAGAAACCATGATAAAAGTAAAGAGTTGATGCATTCTTAAGGTATGCACCTGTGAAAAAGCGTAGACCCTAAACTAATCAGTCAAAATTAATAAATGGCAACCTAACTCAAAAATCAATCTCTTGAAAGCTTAGGGTTTTTTGTTTTTTTTTCGGTAATCTTAGGGGGGCTTTGGCTGGGCACATTTTGTTAATGATTTAATTCTTTAATCATCGCAAGCAAGAGCATGTGGTTGCCCTTTAAAACATGTGGGTGTGCATTTCCTCTACAATTCAAATGAGATGTGAGAGAACTACAATCATCTCACTCATAAAGTAGGTGGCTGTGAATGAGATCGAGAGAATTGCCTGAGCAGCCAAATGCTCCTTAAGATTGTGAACAAAACACAGACATATCACATCAATATTATACTATTATATATAGAACAACAAAATTATATTTTTATGTCCTTATAGGGCAGCCACATCAATATGTACAGTTATATATAAAACAACAAAAAATAGCTAAGACTGATGAAGACTAAGACTGAAATCAACCTGGATTACAGTCAAAATTTTGATAAATTTTCAGTCATTTTCAAGACTGAGGACTTCAGTGAAATTTCTAGAGGGGGCCAAAACCAAAATCTTACCTACAATAAATTGAGATTTAGGATGATATTTTGATCCATGGTCTATATTTAGTAGGCCCGACCCAAAATATTTCCGCTCGAATGTTCGGACCTGTTTCCGCGCCATATAAATCTGGTTATCGCAATTATTGATGATTACAGTTTGTTTACCTGGATCTACTTTTATTTTTTTGAATCTTTTTTCCCAACCCAGTTGCTTGAAATTGCAGCCAGTTGAATAGAGGTCTATTAGAGGGCAACCAACCCAACCTCCGCACTGAATTTTGCCTAGATCTCTGTGCCTTAAAAAGTCTATGCATGTCTCAAGGTCTGCTTAGTGCTATCTTAAAATGTCTATGCATGTCTCAAGGTCAGCATAGTGCTATCTTAAAAAGTCCAGCGGGAGGTCCAAATTAAACACTCTGCCATTGGTTGGGACAGTGGTGTAATGGGAGGGGAAATCCTAAGAGATTCTAGAGGGAACATGTTTATGTGGTTCAAGGCTTTTGTGGACAAGAATGGGACCAGGTTGCAATAGGGGGTTGAGCTCAGGTTGCAAGTATAATTGTATAAATCACCGGCCGAGCTGTGTCCAAGTTGATGGGTTACGCAAATGAATGCTAGCCAGCATGAATAAATCCTCATATGCGTAAAAGGAACAAAATTCCATGTGTTGGTTTTCATTGGACTAGGTGAGAAAAGCCTAACCTTTTCTAAGATAGATGGCTCCATTGAATTTGCTAGCTCAAGAAGACGGATGAGCCCTATTGCAAAGAACCTGTTGTAGCTAAAACTCCCCTTACCTCCCGCCCTTTCAGAAATATTTTTCAGGATCCCCTCAACTTCTCCCTCTCTAGATGCAGACTCTATTAATGAATTGGCATTTTGAGTGCACGCCCAATCTTCCAACTTTTGAGCATCATTTCTGTAGAAAATACAACTTAAGATGATACTTTGAAATGATAAAATATTGATAAAATTATAATTCGTGTTAAGATACTGATAGCCTCAATAAAAAATTTACAAGTTTGCAGCCCTACTTTCCAACATTTTAGTGGGAATGGAACCTGTGAGCTTAATGTTTAGACCCTCATGTGCTCCAACTACTAGAGCATGAGGTTCAACTTAATGTTTGACAACAGAATATAATTTTGATGATATATTTTCCTTGGGTTGGCCATAGATCTACTTCCCAAAGAACCATTAATAGCAGTTCATAATCAATCTAAAGTATTGAAAAAAGATTACTATATGCTTAAGACCTGTATTGTTCTGGATCCTACCTTAGTGCTTGAATGTATGCTTTAAAAATCGCATCTCGGTCCTCGTTGCTTGGGTAACCTTCCATAAGCTGATTGAATATAGTGACGAAACCAAAAGCAAATACTGCATCATACTGATACGTCCTTTTATACCTCATCAGATGTTGCGCAATTAGTTCTTGCAATACTGTATTGTATATGCTAGGTATGGGCAGCTTGTAGGCCTTAAGAAATTTAACTTCATTTCCGAGACAGTGGGTACTCCGGATACTTTGTAACTGGACTACAAAAGGGAAAAAAGAAAGGAGCTACTCATGATGGAACCATCACCACACACCCATAATTATGAACCTTCAATAAAAAGTAAAAACAACAAACAATACCTTAGTTGTAAGAAGTGGAAAGGCTTTGCAAAGATTAAAGTGCATCTGATGACGAAGTGCACAAGAAATTGCATAATTAAAACCACATTAGTCATTGACCTTAAATAAAAATATCCAGGAAAAAATTCCAACTCGCCAAATAATGTCAATAGTTAAACATACCTGACAACCAAATTTCGATAATGTGCCAGTCCCTGTCCTATCACTCTTTCGGGAACCGTTCGAGACAATATCTTGGACCAGTCTCCGCCTTCACAAGGCCGAATCAAATACCCACTAGGCAGAATTTCAACTCTTACAAATTTGGCAGCAACAAATTCGTTCGATCCACCACCAGAACCAGTCAGCGTACAACAGCTAACGTAGTTGGAGCACACATCTGAAAGCCACCAAGAGTTAAGTAAATCAAATGGGGAACAAAGTAAAGATTCTAAGAACAATCAATGCTCATATTGGTAAGTCCATAATTCTAAAAAGGACTAAATTGTCAACCAATGCTTATGAACAGGTTTCTACTTAGCACTCATTATTTTAAAAAGAGTTAGAATTAGGTAGCACAGTAGTTTAGAGTACTAAACAGGGGTTGAAACAGAGCCATTGTTATAGGTATGTTTAACTATTGACATTATTTGGCGAACACTGTTATTTACTCGGAAAGCAATGGCATTGTAAAGTTCCCCTCCCATGTTGTTAATAGGAATTAGGTACAAGTAATACAAATTGACCTAATGTTATAGGTAATATATAGTGGGCAAGAATTACATTGATGCAAAGCTTAATAAAACCAAATTGTAAAAACTAATCAATTTTCATATGCAATCCTCTCTTGGAAAAACAAGGATGTAGCCAAATGGTATAGGGATTTTATTGAAGGTGCAACATTGAATTTCTTAGTCGGTTCTTGATGTCATTGACAATAATATGAGGAGTGTTTTATGGGTCTTCGTGTTTGCTGAAAAAACTAGTAGTTTCTCTCAGCCCAAATTCGGTTAACAACTACAACAAAAGAATTCATTCCTTTGCCGCTCTTGTGTGTGTGTGTGTGTGTGTTTTGTAGGTAAGCATGAGATTTGAACCCTTGACCTCAACGCTATTAAAAAATTTGGCCACCAAACCTTATGACCAAAGAAGTCAATTAACCTTAACCATGGATCAAGTCTCCATCCATAAAGTGCTTCTGAAACCATTCATAATGATATGGAGGATGCCGGAACAAGAGGTGCCATGAACTCTGAAGATGGCCCATCAAGCCCATGAGCAAGAGTTAGGACGAACGATATCCTGCAAATGAGCTTTACCAGACTTGAGTGCAAAAACAATTATGATCAAGGTTAGATCTTATCTACTAACTTGAGTTTATATTCAATTCAATTTGGTTTGTTACTACACAAGGCTTTTGCTTGATAGTGAATTAGTTCATCCCACATGCATCTCAATTGAGTAATCACCAGTGACTGCTTAAGGTCCCACCCACACCCAACTTCACACCCTCTACAATGCAGAGCTCTAGAGCTCTGCTTCAATGTGGCACTCAACAGGCTACCTACAATACCAGGCCCTCACCTTCATGGTCATCCTTCACTCTCCAACTCCCTCATAGCCGCCTTTAAGCATGCCCAAGCTCACCAAAGAAGGGGTTGCACTGAACACCAACAACAGCAGCGTCTCTTGGACATCAAAGTAGAGTTAGAATAGCTCATCATATCTATACTTGATGATCCAAGTGTCAATAGGGTGATGAGAGAAGCTGGGTTCTCCAGCTCTTCTGTCAAGAACAATTTGGAAGACTCCTCAGTTTCTTCTCTCTTTCAGTGTTATAGCTCTGCTGGGGTACTCCTCCCGTCTTCGCGCCGCCGTCGTGGACTATGGAACACCTTTATAGCAGTCACTGGCAGATCCATTTCTTGAATTCCCTGACCGAACAAAACTTCCTTCCCTTTCCCACTCTAAAGAAGCATTTTACTAGTACCCATCTCATGGATTTGGACACCGATAAGGCAAAGGATTTAAGGTTGGTTTTCAATATTGTTGTTGTTGGAGATTGCGTGTCGAGCACTAAAGGCCTGGTTTTAGAGCTTATGGGGAGACTAGAAAGAGGTGAGGTTCCTGAGGAATTGAGATCAGCCCACTTCATAAAGTTCTAGCTTTCTTTAGTTCCCTTATTGAGGTTAATGAAGAGAGATGAAGTGGAGATGAAAATAAGTGAGTTGAGGAGGGGGGTGAGTTTTGTTTCATTAGGAGGGGCCATAATCTATGTAGGTGATCTAAAATGGGTAGTTGAAACAACCCATATTGAGAAAGAAGAGGATTATAACCCAATTGATCAATTGATCGCAGAGATTGGTAGATTGCTATATGATTTTAGTGCATGGAATAGGAAGGTTTGGCTAATGGTAACTGCAAATTACCACACATATATGAGATGCCAAATGAAGCAACCACTACTTGAGATCCAGTGATCTCTCAAAGCTATTGTTGTTCCTTCACGGGGCCTAGAATTGTGCCTCCATGCACCAAGGTGATCCAAACTCCCTTCAATTTCCCTTGTTGATCTCTCTCTCTCTCTCTCTTTGCTTTTTTTAATTTTTTATTTCTCTAAAGTTTTTATCATTTTGAAAGCAGGTAAGCAGTGAAAAATATCATTTTTCACCTCCTAACCTGACCTTTGGTGGACCCTTGAGCTGACTAATAATGTGTTTTAAGTATATTTTGTAGATAAGCAGTGAATTGCAAGCTTAGTGCAGATGTTTACTTAAAATAGCCAAAGAAGCAATTTGTTGCTCAACATGTGACCTTACAGCCCAAAGGCCAACCAATCAAGCAGTCCACAAGGGCCTTAGAGATTGATGAGAATGTCTTGAACCCAACTGGGAATGCTTGAGGCCAAGTGCAGTTGCAAAGAATGAAGATTGAATCTACCAAGAGGTTGCTGAGTGTTGAACAAATAAGCTATCGAGAGGTTCCATGAAGCTCTCGAGAGCTCCCCAACACATGTCGAGAGGTTCTGAGGAGAAACTGTAAAGAGATCGAGAGGTTTCAAAGTTGTTGAGAGGTTTTAAAAGTGAAGTAGTGAAGAGATCAAGAGGATGACAAATCCTGTCGAGAGGTTGGAAGTGCAGCAAAAAGATCCTGTCGACACCTTACCTGAAGGTGTAGGAGAAGTCGAGAGGTTCCAAGTACATCTCGAGAGGTTCAGCTGAACCTATCGAGCAGTCCAAGCCAACCTGTCGACAGCATGCCTGAAGCCAGGTGCATTCTAGCGAGTATAGATAGAACCTGTCGAGAGCTCTGTGGTAGTTTCTATAACAAGTCAACAGGATGATTATAACCCGTTGAGAGGATGAATGGAGAAATGGACAGAACGGTGAAACAAGCTTCCAATTCTGTCGAGTTGTTTCAATCCTATCGAAAGCCACATAGATCCTGTCGACGAGTCATTAAATCCTATCGACTAGTACAATTCAACTCATCGAGAGGTTCCTAAACCTATCGAAATGAAGAGCAAGGAGACAGAGAACCTGTCAAGATGGTCCCTAAACCTCTCGACACTCGAATTAGGGACTTTTCAGCATGTTTCTTTAGCAGCTGCCAATTTCAAATGTCTGTGCACACATCCCAAAGTATGTCAGTGACCCCTGGGGGTATTTTTGGCATTCAACTATGCACGATTGAAAACCTTAATTGGCTCACGTGTACTTGCCAGTTGTGGACCAATGGGAGAAGAGCTTCTAAAAGATAAATCAGCCGCATCAGCAGCCCAGAATAATAGAATTATTCTCTTGAGCTCTGATTGGCTAAAACAGATCTGAGACAGAGGGAGAAGGTATAAATAAAAGAGAAATTTTACAGAAGAACCATCCAGAATTTGAGAGAATCAGAGCTTAGTTCGAGATTCATTTTTCCTCTAAGAAATCCTTCTGTCTTCCTTCTTCTCCGATTCTCTCTTTATCTAATCATGAGTGGCTAAACTCTTTTCATTAGTTAGGGTGAGGTCTTGAGCTATAAATCAAGAGTTTTAGAGGCTTGTAAGAGATTATATATTATACAGATTGCAGATCTGGGCATAATAGTATTATAAGTTTACAATATAATTATGGTTTTTAAAGGTAGTTCTAATCTATATTTTACTTCTTTATATTTGATTTCCCTAGATTGGATACTCCTGTAGATGCCAGCCAGAAATGGGGAGCTGGTAGCTTAACACCCGCAACATCTACAATAGTTTACCTGTTCTAATCAAGATCAATAGATTGGAGTAATCTCTAGGATGAATTGTATCCAGTAGAAGGACAGATCATAACCTTAGGACTATATCCAGTAGAAGGGCAGATCCTAACCTTAGGATTACTTTGATCCATTGGTGGAGATTGGATTCTTATACCTTACATCTGTCGGGGGAACTCGGGGAGCTAGTAGCCAGATAGAGGATTGTTGCAAATTTATCTTCTACATTGTCTTTGATTCCTTTGATTTTCAGTAAGAGACCAAGACCCCTAGTTATTGTCCTCTATCTTTTGAATTTTCATCTTTTCTATATCTCCCCTCATATCTGTATTTGATCAGATCTGGATCAATTATATTTAACTTTTATAGTTTATAGTAAAAGTGATAAAAGCCTAAAACCTCTCCTCTTTTCTATTTTAGTTTAGCTTAAATTAGGATAGAGTGCCAGATCTACCATAAATCTGGAGATTTACTATAGTTGAACTACATTTTCCTATGGACATACCTTTACTTACCTTTTAAAACTTGCTACAATAGCCCTGGTTCTTGCAGGACTGGTTGCTCACCTTGATTCCATATATTTGTAATTTGTACCTTTTAATTGGCTGTTTTAATCATATAATAATTGCAAGGTGGTAGCACACAACAAGTTTTTGGTACCGTTGCCAAGGAGCTGTGTTTTTTTTAACTTGGAAGATCTAAGTTTTTCTCATTTTTAGAATTAGATTTTTAATTGCCTGTTTAGAGTTTGACTAATTGATGCTGTAGTTTTTTGTAGTTCAATTTTTTATTTTAAATCTAGATCTGTGGTTTTAAAAAGAGAATTGTACCAATTGGAGGAACAAGCTTTGCTTAAGTTTGTATTTCCTACCTCTGTTTACATTTCTAGATCTGTAGCTTTATAGATCTGCAGCATTAGTTGTGTATTTTGTGATTGTTTTGATTGAATTTTATACTGTAATTTTCTATATTGAATTTGGTTTCTGCTGTGTATGCTTGGGAGGAGATCTCTAAATCCTGAGATTTCTCCCTTAGATCTTGAAGTTGAATGACTTCTCAGACCTAAGCAAACCATACACACACCTTTAGTTGATTCTGAGAATGCTGCAATGGGTGAGCAACCTAAGACTTTGATGGAATTCAATGCACCAGGGGTTTACAATTCTCTCTTCTACATTCAATTCCTTGTTGTCCAAGGGAACTATGAGATCAAGTCTTCTATCATACAGATATTACCCTCATACCATGGCCTGAGCAAAGAAGACCCATACAAGCATATTGATGAATTTTTAGGACTGTGCACTACCTTTAATATTGTAGGTTAGGGGGAGGAAGCAACCAGGTTGAGACTCTTTTCTTTTTCACTAAAGAATAGAGCTAGAACTTGGTTGTCAATGCTCCCAACCAACAATATTCAATCCTGGAATGACCTTCAATGTCAATTTTTGGCCAAGTTTTTCTCATGTCCAAAACAAGCCAGCTGAGGAAGAGCATTATCTCATTTACTCAAGCCTCAATTGAAGACTTTCACCAAGCCTGGGAGAGATTTAAAGAACTCTTGAAGCAATGTCCCCATCACCAAATTCCTAAATGGAAACTTGTCTAAAGTTTCTATCAAGGAATTGATCCCAAAAGCAGGGATATGGTTGATGCCTCTTGTGGTGGTACATACCTCTACAAGACAGCTGATGAGGCTTGGGAGTTATTTGATATTATCAGTGAAAACTCCATGCAAAGGGAGACCTGGGCAAGAGATTTGGAGACTCCTAGAGTGGTGAGAGAAAATACTATCAGAGGAAAAATGTATGAGGTGAGTGAACATAATGATTTAGAGAGGAAAGTGGGCAGCTTGACACAAAAGTTGGATAAGCTCATGGGAGCAATGCAGTACCCAATGGCTGCTAAATTGGAGGAGGCATGTGTCATATGCCAGTCCCCCACTCACTCCCTTGAGGAATGTCCCTCAGCTGCCCAATTTTTAGACTCTGTGATGGCACAGGTGAATGCTGCTCAGTCCTATGGACAACAACCTACTACAGGTTATCATTGGAGAAACCACCCCAACTTGAGGTGGAGACAAGATAACTTTTCAAACCAGAAACAGCAGCAACCACAACAACAATCCATACCTTATAGGAACACCCAGCCGTACCAGCAGAATTATTTTCCAAGGCTCCAATACCAATAGCCCATGGCCCAACCAATGGTTCAACCTATGCATCAAAGTGCACCCACCAGCCCTAGAATCCTCTAGGTCCCTCAGATTTGAAGAGCTAGTTCTGACTTCACTGCAGAATTTGAGCTCTTTATCTCAAACCGTTAACTCCTACAGTCAAAGCATCAAGAAGATAGAGGACCACCTTGGTCAACTATCTAATTTTTTGACTAGGAGAGAGGAGGGGAGACTGCCTAGCCAGCCCATGAATAATCCAAAGGGGCAGTACATGGTTGGTGAGACTCCTTCCTATGAAGAAGTAAAATCTGTCACCACCTTGAGGAGTGGGAGGCTGGTGGATAACCAAGTTGGTATTGAACCTGATGAGTCAAGTGCAGAAAATGAAGAAATAACTCATGAAAATATGCTGCAGGAGTAGCATATAAAAAATAAGGGGGGTGATGTGCCCCAACAGAAAATTGAAAACAAAAATAAAGAAAAATCTGATGAACTTGCTAAGGCTATAAATGGGAGGATAGTTCCCCATTTTCCATTTCCCAATGCATTGAAAGCAACTTCTCCTTTTAATAAGGGGAATGCTAAGGTTGAGGAGATGATGGAAACTTTCAAACAAGTAAAGATCAACCTGTCTTTACTTGATGCCATCAAGCAAGTTTTAGCCTATGCAAATTTTTTGAAAGAATTATGCACCCACAAAAGATAGTCTAGGATACACTTATCCAAAAAGGTCTTTTGTGCTGAGAAAGTGAACCAAGTGTTGTCTATTGCAACTCCAACCAAGCTTCAAGACTCCCACAATCCCTTGCATCATTGGGGATCATACTATTAAGAAGGCCTTATTAGATCTGGGAGCTAGTGTAAACCAACTTCTATATTCTGTTTATGAGAAGTTAGGTTTGGGAGAATTGAAGCCCACACATGTGGTGCTACAACTAGTAGACAGATCTAGAAGGAGGCCTGTGGGAATGATGGAGGATATTTTAGTTGGAGTTGATAAATTTTTCTATCCAGTAGATTTTTTGTTTCTTGACATGGAGCCAAGCAAGTGCACCACCTCTATTCCTGTGATTTTGGGCAGACCTTTCTTGGCCACTGCCAATGTTTGTATTCAGTGTAGATCAGGAGTAATGGAGGTGTCTTTTGACAATATGAAGGTTAAATTGAATGTCTACAATGTAGCAAATCTACCTCACTTGAATGGTGAGGATTGTTTTTCAATTGATGTATTGGATGAGCTTGTGGAAGAGACTTTTCCCAAGCTGCTGCATTGCAATGATTTTTGTGATGATTTTGGTGATGTTTTTGAGAATGTGTGGAGTGAGATTGTGGAAGAGAAGGTCGTGTGCATGCATAAAATTCACCTGGAAGAGGGTTCCAAACCCTCTAGAGAAATGCAGAGAAAATTGAATCCCACATGCAAGAAGTGGGGATGAAAAAAGTGGTCAAATTGCTAGATGCTGGAGTCATCTATCCAATTTCAGATTCTGAATGGGTGGCACCTACTCAGGTGGTACCTAAAAAATTTTGAATTACTGTGATTAAAACTGATGCTGGTGAGCTTGTTCCAACTAGGGAAACCACAGGTTGGAGGGTGTCTATAGACTATCGAAAGCTCAATTGGAAAACTAGAAAAGACCATTTCCCTTTGCCCTTCATTGACCAAATCTTAGATAAGTTAGCAGGAAAGTCTTTTTATTATTTTCTTGATGGATATTCGGGGTATAACCAAATCCCTGTTTATCCACAAGACCAAGAAAAGATAGCTTTCACATGCCCATTTGGCACCTTTACCTATCGAAGGATGCCATTTAGATTGTGTAATGCACCTGCAACTTTCCAAAGGTGCATGTATGCTATATTTTTTGACATGATTGAGCAGTTTCTAGAGATTTTTATGGATGATTTCTCTATTTTTGGGGACAATTTTAGCCAATGTCTACACCATCTCAACCTTGGGCTACAGAAATTTGAGGAAACCAATTTGGTTTTAAGTTGGGAAAAGAGCCATTTTATGGTCACTCAAGGCATTGTCCTTGGCCATGTGATTTCTCATAGAGGTATTGAGGTAGACAAGGCTATGTAGACATTACCCAATTTGGAGTTATGATTCAAAAGTTATGGCCGATTGAAGTTTTACATAAAATCATGACTTTTGCTCAGGTGTATGTATTAGATACGCCCAGCAAATTTGGCCCCATTTTGGTGAGGCATATCTATTATATACGCCTAGCATTTCTGGGCTAAATTTGGCCGGGCGTACATAATACATACCCCCAACATAGGTAGGGCCCACTGTGGACACCACCTTCTCAGGTCTCCTCTGGTTTTCATAGAAATCATTGTACAAAAATTGGGCATATGTAATATATACGCCCAACTTAGCTACAGTAACTGTCATCAGATGCTCGAAATTCCTTCATCAGGTTTGACCTTTTGACCATCCCCTTGGTTGAGGTGGGTGTCTTAAGGTTGGTTGCACCCCCTTTGAGCTTATATGCAACCCTTAAGTCACTTATGGTCTCATCCCATCATCTGCCATTGAAATCAGTTCCCCAAACCCCTAGGATCCTAAAAACCTAGAAAACCTTAGACGGATGATTACCTAATTGCTAAAACAATTAACTCTTAAGTAACCCTCTAATCCACCTCTTCTCTATAAATAGAGAGGCCCCCCCCTCTTCCCAAAGGGTTGAAAAATTAAGTTTGAAAGTGCTTAAGAGAGAGAGCCCTAGTGAGAGAAAGTTCCATCTTATTTTACATTCTTCAACTAGAATTCCAGCATGCTTAGCTCACCCCTTTCAATCCATTTCAACCATTAGATCACCCCTTTTTAGTCAAGCTTAGTCCCTAGCTTCATCCTACACTTCCCATCTACTGAATCCTAGCATTAGAATCCATTCCCCCACCGTTTAAGCCATTTAAAGCCATCGGAAGTACGTCGAAGCGAAGGTCTTCCACAGTGCAACAAGGGCCCGTGAGCTCCGGCTCACCCCTCTCTTCCTCTAGCCTCTTGGTGTTTCCTCCGTCCAAGGATTCAAGCCGTTACGCCGCCGAAATTTCGGTTTGGCTCAAAGCTTGATAGGACCGTATCGCCTTCGGGTAAGGGGAAGCTCCACCCATTTGTTTTTTATTTTGGCCATAGATAGAGACTGCTACGTGCGGGTTGATCAGGTGCCTAAACCCTTCCCGATCGATAATTGAAGCCCCTACCCTAGAGTCTTTGGCAAAAACCGGTAAATCAGAGTCATATTTAGCACTTCGGTGCTCAAAATATTGATTTAAAGGTTTCCCGGGTCACCAAAAGATCCGGGTGGTGACTCTACATTTATTCTATCATGAGTGCATCACCATGACGGGTTCGAGAGAATCCATGGTCGCACAAATGGCGACTCTGCTGGGGATATCACCCTAACGCTTCCCCTCTTGTTGGCCCTTTTTTTTTTTAATCTTTACTAACCATTGCTATTTTTTTCTGATTTTTTGCTATTTTTTCTTTATTTTTATTATTTTTACTAACATACTTACCCCTACGATTCGGTCCTTTAAGTGCCTTAGCCGATTGGCGGGCCTACTTGCGCCTTTAAATTTCAGTTTTTACGATTTTGTCATTTAAGCCGCCTTAGCCGTTTGGCGGGCCTGCTCGCATCTACTTTTCACGTCATTTAAATTTCAGTCATTTACGACCCTTAGCTGTTTGATGGGCCTATATGCGCTCTTTATTTCAGTCATCATATCTCACCGTTGAACGCCGGCCCGTTGAGGCGGCACGAGCTTGTCATCCCTGACCCGAACTTGGACTTAAATTCACTCCCCTTTAAAAATCTACAATTGAAAGTGAATCAACAGTTTGGAGACATAATCAAATTTATTTTTACATGTTTTGGGTAGTTTTCGGGGGGTTTAGGTACAGATATAACTTACCCGGTTCCCAGTAAGGCGGCTGCCCTAGTGGTGATGATCCTCAAAAGAACCACCCCTTCCAGTACCTGAGAAGGTACTTGCGCCGGAGGTATATCGGTTGGGTTGCCAATTCCGATCAAGCCGTAAAACCCGCAATGGTGAGAGCGTAGACAGCCCAAATTCAGCCGTGCATCCCTAGGAAGCGGAAAGGAGTGACCCGATAACATACACAGCAGTCCCTGGGAGCATCCCTCCCAAGAAACCAGTTCAAAAAGACTCATTGTGGGCTTGCTATTCACTATCAAAACAAGCTGGAAGAACAGTTTTTGCCAGGAGTATATATTAAATACGTCCAACAACAAATCCCCGAAAATACTCAGGCGCATATAATATATACGCCTAGCCAAAATCCCCGGATTTAAGCCAGGCGTATATAATATATATACGCCCAGCCAAATCTGCTTAGTTTTTTTTAGGCGTATATAATACATACGCCCAGTATAAACTGGGTTCAAGCAGTCCGATCTGAGGCCCAATCCACCACCCAAGTTCCCCGATTAGCGGTATTAGTGCCTGCAGTAGCCTCCCGCATTCTATAACACCCAATATGCGCCCGCCCAGTCAAAAGAAGGCGACTTCTCATTGATTTGCTCCGGGGGATCAGGTCGTTTGCGTGGATTCCGTCACCTTCAATAGAACGAAAGGGTTCCCTTTCGCTTCTTCCGAAGTGTGTCGGAACCCGCCGTGGACCTACTAAAGGTGCATATATCACCTAAGATGGGAATTTTTCTAGGGCACCAGATCATCATTCATTTAAATAGGGGAGTTAATTTCCATTTGAAAATTCCAAAAAAATAAATATATATATATATATATATATAGAAAAATCAAAAATCCATATATACGTGTACTTTTGGTGTGACCGTCACTACGGCGACCTTGAACCCAACCCGTAGAAAGAGAACTAGGAAGGTATTCGGCCCTTACCCAAGACATCGATACAACACTCGTCAATGGATTATGTCGAGCGCCGATACATCCCCACCATTCATCCCATTCCCATGTAGGAGAAGACCCGATCTCCGACGCCTTCACCCAAACCCAGTTCGATGTCACGGGTCCATTTGGGGCACTTGTGTTCGCATCCACCCCATCCCACGCCCTTACATTCTCCCAACATACCCCCATCTCATCCCCTACTAAAACCCCTCATTTCCCAACCGACCCATACATCCCTATCTCCCATCCATACACCCTTACCGCACCCCCCTACTCCCAAAGACCCCATCGGGAGCCCCATCCCCCGCCTACCTCCCACGTCCCATCCACCTCATCATCCATGCCCCCTACATCCTATATCCCATCCACCTCATCTCACATGGCATCCACATCACATGGCCCATCCACATCCCAACATGCCCCCCCATTTACCTAGGTCATACCCAACTTTTCCCAGGATATGACCAGTAACCCACCATATTCCATAGCCATGCATCCATACCCTCCAAGCATAATCACCCATACCCCCCATACCCCGGGTCATGCCCAATTTCACCCGACCCCTTCCATCCTTGAATGGGCCGTCATCCTCCAATCTCACACCTGAATCCACGCCCTTAATGGAGGACATGAGAATAATGTATACCCAGTGGGCTGCCTCTCAAAACCCTACATCCCAAACCCCACATCCAGGTCTCCAAAACCTCCATACCCCATTCCCTCATGACCATGCCCAACCACCCATCATTCATACAATCCAAGATCCCCCACCTCAATTCCAGGCCCAGGCCCAAGCCCACTCATCTCAGGCCCAAACCCACACAAATCCATGGGCCCAAGCCCAAATATCTTTAGAACCATGGGCCCAAGCCCACTCCCAAACCCAAGCTCAAGCTCAGGCCCAAGCCCACCAAACCCAGGCCCAAAATCCTCAAGGCCCATGGGCCCAAGCCCAAACCCAACAGGGCCCATTAGCCCAAAATCATACCAACCCCCACACCCAGGCCCAAGGCCCATCAACCCAAGCCTTCCAATACCATCAAACCTAAATCCATCAAACCCAAGGCCCCGTCCACCCACACTCATCAAGGCCCATTCACGAACCCCTTACCCCTTCACCAGTACCCTTCATTCACCTATACCCCTTATGCCCCCATCCCGCCTCCAACGGAAATTTCGATCCACTCCATTCCTCAAAACCACGCCTACAGCATCCCGCCACATTAACTACCCCCCATCACCCCCAGAATGTGCACCCAGCTCAGCGCATCATTCATCCACAAACCACTCATCCATTCACTCCTTCCCATCCCCTACAAACCTTGTGGCCCCACCAGGTCATCCAACCCATCACCACCCAAGTCCAAATAGTGGACCTCGCCCCTCACCAGTACAATGACCAACAGTATGAGGAGGATGAGATCCGCAATAGTGGAGGAGCTGCCAACTTCGACCCCCCCAGGCCCACCATCGTCACACCCAGGGCCGAACAAAATAAGGGGGAGGCAGTCCCAGCTACAACCTCAAAAGAATTAGAGCAGCTGAAAGAACAGATCGACAGAATACAGAAGCAGCTGGCGAAGATGGGAGGGGTAAAACTGCATTCGACAGACTTTTCAGACTTATGTCTGTTCTCGAATGTCCCCCTGCCACAAAAATTTAAGATGCCATCATTCAATAAATCTAATGGCACTGGCAACCCCATCGCCCACTTAAAATCTTACTGTGGGGATATGTGCCAATGCGGCGGAGATGAACGACTCCTCATCAAAGTGTTCCAAAAGAGTCTAACGGGCTCAACACTGAGATGGTTCACGTCCCTAGAACCATCCATGACAAAAACTTGAAAAGATCTGACACACTTATTCCAAGAACAGTATGTCTATAACATGGACATAGAGCCAAGGAAGTCGGATCTGGCCCATTTGAAGCAAAGACATGATGAAACTTTTAGTGCCTACTTAGGAAGGTGGAGGGCATTGGCCGCCCAGGTGACCCACCAGATTTCTGATGATGAGCAGATTGAATTGATAACCAAGGGAGCTCTCCCACTCATCACGAATTTTTTGGTGTATCAGCAACAGTCCAGTTTTGCTGATTTGGTCTGAAATGCCAACCGTTGAGAAGACGCCGTTAGAGAGGGAGGATGGGAAAGAGCGTGGCCAACGGGGCCACCGGGGTTCGAAAAGCTGTCGAACCAAGAATTGAAAGAAGACCAGGGACAGAGGTACATAACATCGTTTACCCCCCGGCCAATACCAATGCCCCCCCGATACAACTCTAGGCTACACAACCACCCCTAGCCCTTTTCGAGCAAGCGCCAAGGCCAAACAATGGACCGAGAACCATTGAGAAGACACCGTTAGAGAGGGCAGGTTGGGAAAGAGCGTGGCCAACGGGGCCACCGGGGTTCGAAAAGTTGTCGAACCAAGAATTGAAAGAAGACCAGGGACAGAGGTACAGAACATCGTTTACCCCCAGGCCAATACCAATGCCCCCCCCGATACAGCTCTAGGCTGCACAACCACCCCTAGCCCTTTTCGAGCAAGCGCCAAGGCCAAACAATGGACTGAGAACCCCATTTACCCAGGAACATATGAGAGCACGATTCGAACGAGTGTTCATGCCGTTGGGGCAATCTTTAAGTATCTTATTGCCAGTGTTGCTACAAAAGGGTCTGGTCAATTTACTTCAGCCTCGCCCACCACCCAATCCAATCCCGAGAAACTATGACCCGAACTTGCATTGTAACTTTCACCAGGGACCGGGTCACCCTACGAACCGGTGCTTCCCACTAAAGCATACGGTCCAAGATTTAATAGAGACAGGAAAAATTATTCCCTTGCTGCTTCCTCAAGAGCAGAATTAGAACATCCATCAAGCCACTCTACCACCGCACCGAGGAGGCCCCAGGCCTAACATCCACTGGGTAGAAGAGGAAGAAGAAGAGTTTGACCCCTCGGATTACATCAGTAATCAAGAGGAGTTCTCATTTCCCAGGTTGAATAAGGATGAACCATTTGTGGGGGTGATCGAACCGTTGTATTTAGCTGATTACTTCCCCACCCTGGCATACCAAGAGGAGCCCTTAGATTTAAGGCAGTATTTTTCCACTCCCACTCATGCCTATTAAATCCAAACGGGCACAGCCCCGCCGCAATCATACACATATCCGCCCTACTCCCAATTTACCCCACAATACACACCACCTCCCAATCACCCCATCCCATACACTATCCCACCATCAGCCACCCCATATACCCCTCCGTCACACCCAAATCACCCCACACCATACATGACTCCACCATACCCATACTACCCTACCCCATACACACCCCCAAATATCTCCACTCAATACACCACTCCGCCATGCCCAAATTATCCCATCCCGTACACACCCTCAAATCCCACCACCCAGTATACTACCTCGCCATCCCCAAATCATCTTGCCCAATACACAACTCCACCATCCCCAAATCATCCTGCTCCATACACAACTCCATCATCCCCAATTTATCGCGTTTCATCCACGAATCCATCATCGCCCCACCATGCCACCCCATATACAAACCCTTCATATCCGTACCCCCCTGCTCCATCTGCTATCCTGTCATGTCCCTATCACCCCGCTCCACCCGCACCTCTGACATCTCCCAGTCACTCCGTCCCATGCAACATACCACTCATCCCCAGTTATCTCGTCTCTCACACCATCTCGCCAGCTCTTAATCACACCCCCCAATAGCCGATCCCATCGCCCTCTGACCCCTCCATCCTAGTCATACTCTGACCATCCCTTCGCTATTTTACCCCCAATCTAACTCCACCCCCATCCAAACAAACAACCCCTCACCCAGTCTCCTCATCACCCGCTCCTAATCTCCACTGGTCTTATCACGCCCAGGTAATGCTTGTACAAGCCCCCTCCGCGCCAACAAACCCAACCTCGCCAATTCCCGCTACTACCATTCTGCCCCCTATTGGAGTCAACCTGATTGGACCCGAGAATCTAACATACCCAGCCCAATGCTCCCCAGAATCACCATGCACTCCCTTCCTCATCCCGAAACCTGCCTATGACCCGCATCAAGTGTCGTTAAGCTATAAACATACGGATATGAATGCTGGTTACAACCGAGAGGAGACTATTGAATTTATTACCCAGTCTGGCAGGATTTCTATACAGCCGAAAGCATCGGGGGCCATCAGAGGAGAAGAAAAGAAGAAAGAGCAGGCCGCAAGGAATCCCTTTGAGAAAATGGCCAGAGAGCACGTGTTGGAGACGCAGCTCAAGAGAACACCCACTCATATTACTATGTGGGATTTGTTAATCACGTCCCTGCTCCACTTTCAAGCCTTAATGGGAGCACTCAAGGACGCACATATTTTCGCCCACGCAACCCTAGATGAAGTGGGAGAAATAATCGGGCAAGTATTGGCCCCAAATGCCATCTCATTCACTGATGTGGATCTGCCGCTCGAGGGGAACAACCACTCTAAGCCCTTGAATATAACAATGGAAACAGGGAACCTGGTGGTGCCGTTGGTCATAATAGACAATGGGTCAGCACTGAACGTATGCCCTCTAAGGACGACAATCAAAATTGGTGCGAACCCTAGCACTTTCCGGCCATCCATAACAAGCGTCAGCAGATTCGACAACACCAGGAGAGAAATCATAGGAGAAGTAGATCTCGACCTGATCATCGGGCCGCAAACCTTCACCGTCTCCTTTCAGGTGATGGACATCAAGTCTACGTTTAATCTACTGTTGGGCCGGCTGTGGCTACATGCGATCAGGGCAATACCATCAACTCTACACCAAAAACTTTGATTCATCTCAGAGGGAAGAATCGTCACCATTGTAGGTGAGAGCAGAGAAGACAGGGAGAGGAGTGCTCTGCATATTGAGAATCTGAAAGTGCTTAACATAACGCACACAATAGATGACACCGATCTCCATCGATTTGAGTATGACTTCTCAGCCGTTACCCTCGGGTCTACTGAAAAAAAACATACCAAAACTGGAGTAAGTATGGATGCATCTATGTTCATGCTCTACAAATGGGGCCACCAAAAAGGGAATGGGCTGGGCCCACGCCTTTAAGGAAGAAGAGACCCCGTTAGGGCCAAGGGGCAGCAAGCCAAATTCGGCCTGAGCTATAGGCCTATTGAAGAAGTCAGAGAGGCCAAGGAAAAGATAAGAGCTGCAGCAGTCACCAGGGCCAGAAGAATCAACCTAGAAGAAGAAACTCCCGCCCGACCCCACATCCGTCAAACCTTTGTGAGCGCCGGGGTGGTAAAGATTGATCTGAATGGAGAGACGAGGGTAACCCCACACAAGCCTATTTCTGCCCATCCCACCAACCCTTACATCATCCCCCCAGACCTCGAGGTGGACTTAGCCGCCCTCTTCTTATTTAAGGAAGAAGTCTCCCGGTCCACCCATCGCTCTAGCACCAGCCACTTTGGGCCCATCCTAACCATAGAGGACAGGGTCTCAGAGGATCCCTTCGTAAACATGCTGAGGGAGGAATTGCAAAAGCCTACTGATGCCACTTCCAACCAAAGAGGTAAAGGCCAAGCCTCACAGGTAAGTAACTGGGCATCTTTGCCCCAACTCCTGGGAGCCGTCAAATGCCGTGAATACGGCAACGGCTCTCAAAAAAAAAACAACCTGTAAAAAGTGAGGTTAGGCTCTGGGACACTCTACCCTGTATATATAGAGATCCACCTCGTCAGGGGCTGACCTCCAAAAAAATGCAAAAAGCCATAAAAATAGAAAAAATTTAAATTCTAAAAATATTGTCTTTTAAAATTCCTAATAAAATTAAAAATGATGCCGTAATACCCGTCCCGCGTGAAGTCGACCCTTTTCCTGTAGAAATACAAGAAGAGGTAGGAGTCATGAGTCTGGAAAAGGAAGGTTAAATCGATGAGCTCCCCAATGAGCTCCTCAAACAATTTGCCGATTTTGAGCACGGCCCGACCCCAATCGTCGAAGAGACGAAGGATGTCAATTTGAGCACCAAAGAGGCCCCTAGAATCACCAAAATCAGAACATCACTATCCCCTGGGGAGAGAAAAGGTATGATAGACTCCCGTCGGTCATACCAAGACATGTTCTCATTGTCGTATGAAGACATGCCTGGTTTGGATACCGATCTGGTTGAGCATGAGTTGCCACTCTACCTTGATATTAAACTGGTTAAACAGAAGCTGAGACGCCTCCGACCTGAATGGATGTTGAAGGTGAAGGACGAGGTCATTAAGCAGTATGACGTGAGTTTACCGATCTGATTGAGCATGAGTTGCCACTCTACCTTGATATTAAGCTAGTTAAACAGAAGCTGAGACGCCTCCGATCTGAATGGATGTTGAAGGTGAAGGATGAGGTCATTAAGCAGTATGATGCAAGTTTCCTCATGGTATCCAAGTACCCGCAATGGCTGGCCAATATCGTCCCTGTACCAAAGAAGGATGGGAAGGTTTGAATGTGCATTGATTTATGAAATCTCAATAAGGCAAGCCCTAAGGATGACTTTCCGTTACCACACATCGATATCTTGATCGATAACACTGTTAAACACGGAATGCTCTCGTTCATGGATGGATTCTGGAGCTACAATCAGATTAAGATGGCAGAGGCTGATCGAGAAAAGACTGCGTTCATCACTCCCTGGGGTACCTTCTGTTACAAGGTGATGCCATTCGGGCTCAAGAACTCTGAGGCAACCTACCAGAGAGCAATGACGACCCTGTTCCACGACATGATGCACCGAGAGATCGAAGTGTATGTCGACGACATGATTGCCAAATCGCCAAAAAGGGATGACCACTTGGTAAACCTTCAGAAGTTGTTCGAGAGGTTGAGAAAGTACAGGTTACGGTTGAATCCCCAGAAGTGCGCATTCGATGTTGTGTCGGGAAAACAGTTAGGCTTTATTATCAATAGGAGAGGAATTGAGGTTGATCTGACCAAGATCAAGGCCATCACTAAAATGCTGCCACCGTCTACAGAGAAGGAGGTCAGAGGCTTTTTAGGCAGAATCCAGTACATCAGCCGGTTCATTACACAATTAACTTCGATATGCGCACCAATCTTTAAGCTACTAAGAAAAGATTCACCAATTGAGTGGAATGATGACTGCCAAGCCGCATTTGACAAGATCAAGGGTTACCTCCTAAATCCTCCAGTATTGGTACCACCTGTACCTGATAGACCCCTGATAATGTACCTGTCCACGATAGGGTTTTCCATGGGCTATGTGTTAGGACAGCATGATGAGACAGGAAGAAGAGAGCAGGCCATCTACTACCTAAGCAAGAAGTTCACTGATTATGAGACGTGCTATTCTCATCTGGAGAAGGCATGCTTAGCGCTCGTTTGGGCTACTCAAAGACTTCGACACTACCTGTTATCCCAAGCCGTTCTACTTCTAGCACGGATGCATCCGTTGAAGTACCTATTCGAGAAACCTGCTCTCACTGGCCGAACTGCACGATGGCAACTACTCCTCTCCGAATTTGACATTACTTATGTCACCCAGAAGTTGATCAAGGGGCAAGCACTCGCTGATCATCTTGCTGAGAACCCTCTACCAAACTATGAGCCTCTAAGGACTGAATTCCCCGATGAGGACATCCTGTTCATGACTGAAGAGGATACGGAGGAAACAGAGGAGTCCTAGGTAATGCACTTTGATGGGACATCGCATGTTGAAGGCCAAGGAGTTGGCGCCATTCTTATCTCGCCAAGAGGAGCGCATGTATCGGTCTCTATCAAGCTCAACTTCCCTTGCACTAACAATATGGCTGAGGACGAGGCTTGCGCCGCTGGTCTGCAGGCAGCTCTCGATCTAAATGTAACTCACCTTCGAGTATTTGGCGATTCACAGTTAATCATATGTCAAACGAATGGTGACTGGAAGACAAAAGACGAGAAGCTGATCCCCTATCATGAACACCTCGAGGATCTGATAGCTTGCTTCCAAGATGTGACTTTCTCATACATCCCCCGGATAAGGAATCGCTTTGCCGATGCATTAGCAACTTTGGCATCAATGATTGAAATCCCCTATGGTGTTGAGATGAAGCCTATCATGATCGAGCAGAGGAATGAGCCGGCCTTCTGCCTTCAGATTGAGGAACCTATAAAGCCTGATGATGAGCCACCTTGGTTCTCAGATATCAAGAATTTCCTCGAGACCCTAACTTTCCCAGAGGGTACATCCAAGACAGACCGATGAACCATTCAACGTTTAGCGGCAGGTTACGTCATTTGCGGGGAATGCCTCTACAAGCGATCATACAATAACATCTTACTCAGGTGCCTCACTGAAAGTGAAGCGGTCAATATTATGAAAGAAATCCATGAGGGGGTATGAGGAGCCCACGTCAGTGGTCACATGCTCGCTAAGAAAATCCTAAGGCAAGGATACTTTTGGACCACTTTAGAGATTGATTGCTGCAAACACATTCAAAAGTGCTACAAGTGCCAAGAAAACTCCAGTCTAATACATGCTCCGGTCATTAATTTGCACAGCATGACAACTCCTTGGCCGTTCGCCACCTGGGGTTTCGATGACATCGGCAAGATCAATCCTAAGGCTTCCAACGGACATTAGTTCATCCTCGTCGCAGTGGAGTACTTCACGAAGTGGGTAGAGGCAGCCTCCTATACGAGCATTAAGGCCAGTCATGTTGGGAAGTTCATCAAGAACAACATCATTTGCAGATTCGATGTGCCCAAGGATATCATCACTGATAATGGCACTAATTTCGCTAATAGGCGCATCCAGGCCTTGTGTGAGCAGTTCCCCATTAAGCATCATCGATCATCCCCATATAGGCCTCAGACGAACAGAGCTGTAGAAGCAGCCAATAAAACTCTTATCCGCATTCTGGAGAAGATGGTAGTCACTTACAGATATTGGAGTGAGCAGTTACCCTTCACACTTTGGGCCTATAAAACATCTATCTGTACCGCTACAGGGGCAACACCATTCTCCCTTGTTGAGGTTCACGTCACTCCGTATCCTTTTGGAATCCCATCTGCCCGAAGCTGAGAAAGAAAGATCCCATTTTGAGCAGTTAGATTTGATTGACGAGAAGAGACTCCTAGCTTTGTGTCACACCCAGGTCTATCAGAGGAGAATTGAACGTGCTTACAATAAATATGTCCGCGATTGAGATCTAAAGGTAGGAGACACTATACTGAAGATCTTCCCTTCCCTCCATGCCGATCCAAGAGGGAAGTTTAAGCCAAATTGGGAAGGACCATACGTCATTCGAGAAGTGTTATCGGGATACGCCGTTCGCCTCGCCACCATGGACGGAGACCACTTTCTTGAGCCCATCAACGCTGGATACCTCTGTAGGTTCTACTCATAGGTTTTGCGACAAGGTAAGTGTTGATAAAGGTAGATGTGTGACCGCTTAAGGACCCCATAGAAGAGGCCATCATTTCAAAGACAAGTAGCCCAAAAAAAAAAAAAAGAGAAGGAAATATTCCCTGAATACCTTTACCATTTTGCTACACATGTCGGGCCAATAACCATTTCTTTCATATACCCCTCCCAAAAACATCAAAAAAAAAAGAGAGAGAGAAAAAAATCCAAACAAAAAAATAAAATAAAATAATATATATATATATAGAAAAGCAAAACCCCAAAAGGGGGGATCAAGAATGAAAAAGAAACGATTGGGGCACGTACAATAAAAAGCCCCTGAAAAGGAAGAGGAATCACTGAATCTGGAATTCACTCAAAGCTTAAATCCAAAATCCCAAAAAAACCTAGCCTTTTTAGCCCCGACCAAGTTACAACCCGGAAGAAAGCCCTCTTTAAGGTCAGCAAGTGGTCATAGCATCTGTTGCATCAACACAAGTTGAGTTAACGAACCACACAGAACTTCATCCAGCCGGCTATGATGGAATCAATGTCCATGTCGAGGCTTTCTGGTTCTTGAAGAAGGTAAGAAAAAAGAAAATAAAAAAAAAAAGGGAAAGAAGAAAAAATTAATTTGAGTTCAAAGCAAGATGGATGTGGTGAAAACCCGTAAGGGCACCGCGGGTAAAAATAGCAAACTCACGCGAACAAGGTGAAAACCTGAAAAGGCACCTGGGGTAAGAAAGCGAACCCATAGACGTAGTGAAAACCCGAAAGGGCGCTACGGGTAAAAACAAGGATGACAGGCATAGCGAAACCCGTCTGGGGCGCTGTGAGCAAATATGTCAAGAAAAGAGAGACTAGGAGAGGATCTGTTCTGGTTCGCCTATTTTAGTCTGGACCCCTTAAGCCTCTTCTCCCCTGTGCTGAGCCGCTCATGTTAAAATTTGATCGGATCCCAATCAATTATGTCATCTCTACCGCGTTGTCTGACACATGACCAAAGGTAAAGGCAGAAGACTAAACATTCTCGGGGAAGCTGATCCTGTCCATGTTTAAAAAGAAAAATCGGAGCCTCATAAACAGGGTTCGACCATGCTCAAAAAAGGACCCACCAGTTGGCCTCGTAAATACCAACATCACAAAAAGGAGAAGGAGAAAAGGAGAAAATTTCAAAAAAGATAATAGATTTTCCTTTTCCATAAAAAGCCTCATACTGTGTAGGAGAAAATTTTAAAAAAGATAATAGATTTTCCTTTTCCATAAAAAGCCTCACACTGTGTAGGAGAAAATTTCAAAAAAGATAATAGATTTTTCTTTTCCATAAAAAGCCTCACACTGTGTAGGAGAAAATTTTAAAAAAGATAATAGATTTTCCTTTTTCATAAAAGACTCATACTGTGTAGGAGAAAATTTCAAAAAAAGATAATAGATTTTCCTTTTTCATAAAAAAACCTTACGTTGCGAGACGTATGGAAGAAAATTCGAACACCCAAAAAATATATATAATAATAAAATATATGTATAATAGATTTCATTTCTTTTCTTACAGCGTTACGTGTGAAGTGTCACGTCCTAAAAAGATAACAACATGACACACTTTCTATTTTTTGCCTTCTTTACAAGTATAAAAAGAAAAAAAAAAAAGAAGAAACAACCCTAAAAAAAGGAAAGAGATCTCTTTTAAGGGGCATCAACCCCCCCTCTGTGTATATGATCTATGGTATGTACAGGAACAGGTCAAGGGCAGGAATCACGCTTCAAAGCACTGATCTCTGGAAGAAGAGAGTCCTCACGGGCGTTTCGATCAGACAACCACCTACCATGAAGACTCTTTTGCCGCCTCCGCGAAGCGTCAGCTGCACTGCGAGACTCAGTCAAAAGCCCAGTTAACCGAAGAACGTCACTCTTGGCAGTTGCAGCTCTCACCTCCGCAATCTCAGCTCTGGCCCTTTCCTTCTCCAAAGCCTCAGTCAAAGCCAGCCTCTCTACAGAAAGAGACTCAATCCTAGTCCGGAGTATCGTTTCCTTGTATGGCCAGGGTCTCATCTCTATCACATCTACCGAAACCGGGTTAGGGGCAGGTAAGCCCTCGGATGTCAGCCAAACCTTGTAATCAGAAGAGAGAACGCCCCCCTAAACTAAGCTGCACATGTGCGCCGATTGGCAGGTCTCCCAGAGGGCTGCTATGCGGTCTAGGTCACTGAGAGAACCCCGAGAGAATATCAGAGAGCACAAGGGCGGCCTCACAGTGCACGACACGTGTTGGGTATATTTGAATTGACGGAGCACCCGAGATGGGAAATAGTAGGTACTACCAGTCAACCCCAAAAGCATGATACCCTCACAATCCCGAGAGCGGACAATCGGAAAGGTGTCGTCCATCCAGGGAAGCTACCAGATCAACTCCGCTTCAGATAGCCACAGGCTCAGTTCCTTGATGCTCCCATGGGGCAGTCTCGAGCATCAGGTTAGAAAGCCCCAAGCCACATCCCCTCTTACTAAGCAAAATCTCGACACGGGCCCCATGATAGCCAAATGCTCTCCTAGCCAAATCTGAATAAAGAGTGGACTCCCGCTAAGAATCCCGACCTGGCTCAAGGCCGAGGCATCCAGGCCCCGATACATCTCGACCAAGACCAGGTGTACCAGTGAATGACCTCCCTCCAATTCGGTCAAGACGTCGCATAACCCGAGGGAAAATGTCTCACCCCCAGTAAAGAAGAGAACTTCCGACAGCAAATAAAGGTCGAAGGCCTTTACATTGAAAGGATCTCGGATAGGCAACTTTCGGAGACTCGAGTCACCGAAAAGTTCTCTCAAGAATTTCACCGAGCACCTGGTGGGCCCCCCGGCGAAGCCCTTCTCAAACCCACACTTTTTCAAACCGAGAACCGCGTGGACCGCCTTTGCATACCCCAGTTTGGGCACCACTTTGGCAAGTCCCCGATGCATCCTCAAGCCAGTAATATAGGCTAGCTCCTCCAAGGTTGGGGTGAGGTCCCTGGACCCGAATCTGAAGACATGGGCCCTATGGTCCCACGACTCCAAAGTTGCCTGTAGGAGGTCGGGCAACAGAGGAATAGCAAGGAGAGAGGAAAGGCAGGATAATTCGAGGCAATCTAAAACAGCGAGCTCGCCCTCAGCCAAGCTATCGCACCATTTTTGTAAAAAACTGGGCCCCGAGTCCAAACAGGGAAGTATACTAGCCCCAGCCCCCGTATGAGAACTTGGGCCTTTTTTAGGAAGCGGGTCCATGGATGTACAAAGATGTTCTTTATAAAAATCAGTCAATGTAGGGTGATGGATCCGCTTGTAAAAGAAAACAAAAAGAGGGGTAAAAAGGCCAAGTCTGGATGAAAAGAGAGGCAAAGAGGGCCGGGTTCGGGTTATATAGAACCCGTTGAGCCCAGCTATATGGGGCGTATATATTATATACGCCAAGGCAAAAGTTTAAATATTTTGCCAGGCGTATATAATATATACGCCCAATTAAAAATGCAGGGAAGTGTGGCTCCCCTCACATTGGTCCATTCATTTTTACTTCCCCCAAGAGAGGGACGGGTTTCGCTTAGCCGACTTTTTTATCCCGGGGCAGCCCACAGGCGGGCACGCTTGCACACCCATGGGAAACCCTCGGATGACGCGGAATCCGTGGGTCATATACGGAGGATCATATGCGGGCTCAATCCCATCATTGGAGGGGCTCTGGCCTGCTTCATGCCAAAGAAAATGAAACCATAAAAACAGAGAGATAACCAAATAGAGCATTCATATAAACCATAAAAATCATAAAATTATCCAAAAAAATTTGTTGTTTAAAAGATTACATATTCCCCCAATAAACAAAAGTCTAAACTGTTTCAATGTTTCAAATTTTTAGGAAATAAGCTAGTCTTGGGCAGCCCCCTTTGACTTCATCCGGCGTCGGGTCGCACTTTGAAAATTATGAGTCTCCCCCACCCGAGTCCACGCCTGAGAGATGTGGCCAAGCAGAGAACGCGACTCCTTTTCACGAGCACGCTGCAGGAGCACACCAGAGGCCATCAGGTAGGGAAGCAAGCAGAAGGTAAATAAGAAAATGATTAGGTTTGGTTAGTATTCACTCACCACCTCAGCCTCTCTAAGCCCGACGATGTTGCGGTAATATTCGGCTTGGTTCACAGCAGACTCATAATTTTGCGCAGCAAGAAAAAGCGGTGTCAGTCACACAGGTCATCAGCATAGTTCAAGAAAAAAAAGAAAGAGAGTAAATCAACAAGGGAGAGATTACCTCGGGGATCAGCTCAGGAGATGGGATCCGAATATCTTCAGCGGATATGCATGCCTTCTCAGCCACATCGGCACACATACGCGATAGGAAAGCATCATCCAAGCGCTTAAAGGTCCCCTGGTCCTCGACTGGCAAACTACCAGAAGCACCAGCACCGGAAGGGTCCAGCACCTGTCGCCTCATCAGGAGCAGCTGTCTCATCCCCCTCATCTGAGTCGCCACCCTGCCCAAACTGTAGAGAGAAATGTTTTTTGTTCAAATAGCAGGGCAATCAAGGCAATCGCAGGAAGGTTGCTAAATAAAAAGAGAAAAGAACATTACCTGAGATTGCAGACTGCCAAAAGCCAAAAAGTTGGCACCAGCAACGAACCGGGGCAGCAGAGAACGATAGGGCAGGGACTCATACCACATCTGATATCCCCTTGGAAAAAGAAGGTCATCGATGGGGACCCCATGATGGAGAAAGTGAGCGGTAAGCACTTCGGTGGAACCTTCAGGAGCCAACACATCGGCTGGAGGAGCTTGGGGCACAGCGAAAAGAGGACGGTACTGATGAATCACCCTCTCTCCTAGGTAATAGGCCCTAATCCAGGACCCATAGAAGAAAATGATGCGTCGGTCTAACAAAAAACAAGGAGGGCCCACTACAGCCAGGTTCCAGAAGGGAGATCCGACGTAGGGATCAAGGATGACCTGCTCAAAAAAAAAGAGAGGAGGGATATATATACATTTGGTCAAAACCCACAGCACGAAAGAACTATCAAATTTGTAAAGAGAGAAATGGTTATACCTGCTTAGGGATCAATAGATCAAACTGGGAGCGCAGCCCTAACTCCAGGTGCTTCATGCCTACATCCCGATGGCGGTTCGCGTGCCAATTGCTCATAAGGGGGAACGTAGGAACTTCGGATAGAAGCAGAGGGCGACCAGGTTGGAAATGCAGATACCCCCAAACCTGAGAAAGCAAGCAGATAAAAATAGATATACCATAAAAAGGAAAAAGTTGGACAAACTGAGACCAAAGGATAAAATACCTCAAATGTGGGCCAAAAGCCCACAATGGAACTGGACTCTCCAAGTACGGCTCGCGCCAGACTAGATATGAGCACCGCATAGCCAGCACCACCCCAATCAAACCAATGCACGTTGTCCCAGTTCACCATAAGACTGAGAAGGGACAATGAGACCCGCCCTTCCCTGGTATTTGAAAGAAGAGTCTTACCCAAAAGGACAACAGAGAAATACGGGCCAGCATCAGTGCATGCTCTGGCTCGAGATAAATGACCGCATCGGGCTGGCCCAGATCCATTAACTCATGAGGCTCAAACAAACTAACCAGCTAGGATAACTTGACTTCAGAACCACGAACATTCCCTAAGGATGGGTAGGCCCCCTATCAGCCGGGTCACCTCCTCCCTATTAGGGGTGCGGGTAGGTGTCACTGACACCCCTCCAATGCGAACCCCGGTGATCATGGACTAGTCCACAGGTGTAAGGGTCATCTCAGCCATGGCCATATGAAACGTCATGGTCTCAGGGTGAAAGCGCTCTATCAGGGCCTTCACATAGGCCGTGTCGACCCTCACAGCGGGGCACGAAATAAAATCCCTAAAACCGGCTTGAGCAAGCAGATCCTTCACCACTGGGGGAAGATAGAGCATGAGGCACTGGAGATCGAACCAGCCACCCCGGAACATGATATGAGGTAAATGCTGCAAACAAAAGGAATCTATCAAATAGGAGTGAAATGGTGTAGCAAAAGCATCAGAGGAAAAGAAAAGGGCTCATCGGTTTACCTGGCTAGCAATCCCGAAGTTGGAGATATGGGTGTGCTGACAATGGAGGAGGCCGATACAGGTGGTTTCACCTTGCATTTCATACCAGGGTTGAGAAGAGCGCTGAGAAACGATAAACAGCTCCCCATGAGGACCATAGGCCATCTCTGGCCCCTCCTGTTGATCTTGCCCTTCATCGCCAGACATCTTGAAAATATGAAACACATCGGTATAAGGAAAGGTTGCTAAAGAAAAAAAA
Source organism: Chloranthus sessilifolius (assembly GCA_021018995.1). Classification (NCBI taxonomy): domain Eukaryota; kingdom Viridiplantae; phylum Streptophyta; class Magnoliopsida; order Chloranthales; family Chloranthaceae; genus Chloranthus; species Chloranthus sessilifolius. The sequence goes on from CM037595.1 coordinate 26,973,262, forward strand.
AATAACAAACAAAAAAAAAGAGAAAAAAAAAAAGAAAAAAAAAAGAAAAAAAAAAAAGAAAAGAAAAGAGGGAAGAAATGCACTAATCCATCATGAAAGAAACATAAGAAAAAAGAGAAGAAAGAAAGAAAAAATGATGATGATGATGATATAATAAATAAATAAAAAATGAATGAAAAAAAGGGGGAGCATAGGCATAAGGGATCACATATACTTAAAAGAAAATGAAAAGCATTAATCTTTCACCACAAAAACATCAAGCATTTCAAACAAAAAAACATTATCAAAATCTAAAGGAAAGATGAAAAAGGGGTGGTGATTACCTTCAATAGAAGAGGAAATAGATCTAATGATCGGCGGAGAGTGAACGCTTTTAATCGGCACAAGCGACTCCCGGTGGTAGAACTCAAGCAAAATCAAACACAAAAACCCTAGGGGGCTGTCCCGGACTTGAGAAGGAAGGAGGGAAGAAAATGGAATTTGAAAGGAGGGCCCCTTTTGTGCTCCGGCTCGAGCAATTTTTAAAACTGCCAGATTTTGGTCAGCGATATAATATATCGCCCAAGCCATTTCAGAGATATATATATATTATACGTACCAAATTTTGGCTTTGATGACCCTACAGGCCCTTTGTATGCCCCAGATCTATGCCCGGCCCCTTTTAGAAGCCCACATATCACTAGGCAATGGTTCACGCATCCCCAAATGGCCCTTCGAGGTCCCTTCGATTGGCCCAAAGGGACCGTGCTATAATAAGCGGATCTAGATCTATAAGCGCCCACCGAATGCTCCCATAAAATCATAAAATAATAAAAAATCTTGCATAAAACCAAAAAAAAAGAGAGGGAGATTCACATGAAATAACAACGATAAAAAAAAAAAAGAGAAAAAGGAAAAATGCCGAAACACAACACTAGTTCTCAAAAGAGCGTCGCAACGCCTGTTTGCCCCACTCCGAGAGCCATGTTAAATCAATTCGGAATGATCGAGTTCACCCAAAAATTCTCAAACCCTGTTTTACACAGGGACACCTCATGCCTGATCCGGCAGGCAAAATACTGGTCATGTTTACCCCCGATCATTAGGAACCCGCTTCCGAACCCACTTTCCTAAACAAGATAGCTGGGTTTAATTTGTTTAAAGATCAAGACCACGCATCCCCAGGAGTCAGGACCTGATCCGGCAGGCAGATAACTTTACCCATCCCCGGTCACTATACCCTAAACATTCCCCGAGAGTCATGGCCTGATTCGACAGGCAAATAACCTCATCCATCACCGGTCGCTCTAGGGATCATACACCTAGCCCAAAATCTTCCCTAGCTGGAGACGAGACCTGATCCGACGGCAAACCAAGGACTTATAATCGGAATGCGCACGTCCTTGAGGTGTATCAACATGACAGGTTGATCTGCCTAAGGATACATGCGAAAATAAAAATAGTTTGAGCATGCTCAAAGTCTCGAACTGACATGTGCAAAAAAAAAAGGAAGAAGAAAAAAAAGGGAGAGAAGGAGAAGGCTCGGGATAACAACCTTTTGTTATGTAGTTAAAATCCAGAGTAGGTTGACCCCACCTTCCAAGCTTTGGCTCTGATCATCCACCTTCGGATCTATGTTGACCAAGAGTTCACCAGACTTCAGACCATTCCAAAAGTTTATTGTCAATAGAAACTGACCCGTCAAAAATGAAATTACAACCAACCAAACTATGTGTAAACATACAAAGCGAAGGGCTCATTCCCTTTTATTTCCTTTTACGCAGGCTTAAAACCTGTATAGGCATGGTGTCCATGTTGAATGTACGCACTTGCATCTGGGTATCCGCAGGATGGTCGTTTGTCCTCGTAAATTGTACCTTAGGGTGAAGGCTTCCGTTTGCGCCTATTTGCTGCTTATCGCCCCTGATGGGTGTCTGGTTGTGTATAGTTAGTAAGATGTGATTTCATTGGGAATGGAGGCTAGAATTGACCATCTCTTTCGATGGATGTTTGGTCCTAGCCCGATCTTTTTTAGCTTTGTCTCGAGTTAAGGCACTTCGGTCCGTGTGAATCAGGAGCACCTCACCACCGGAACGTGCACATCCCCAAGGTGTACCTATCCCCGACAGAGCGCACGCACTCTTAAAGCATATCAACTAGCATTTGATCCACTTAAAGAGTTGTGCAAGAATAAAATTGCCAGAGGTTCTTGAGCTTTGCTTAGAGGCCTTGAAACAAAAGAAAATCCGAAAATAACACACTAAAATTCACTCTAAAAATGGGCACGCATTCCTAAGAAGTGTTGCGACATCAATATTCGCTCCACTCGGGTAAATCATGCTAAATCAACCTCAAGGTTGATGGGTTCACCCAAGGACTCTGAGCCTTACCTAAGTAAGGGCACCCGTGGCCAATCCAATGGAGCTGTCGGTACCCCATAGGATTGGACACAATTTGTAGGCCTTCGCTTTGTGTACTTCACGCCGATTCCGAAGCATAGATCGATCACCCCGTTTCATGGAGCTGTCTAGTTCAGATTAATACTCAACATCACAAATCTATAGTTTCCCTCAGGAAGTCGATGATATCCCGGCTAGCGGGCTTATACTTTTTGTGTTCATCACAGTTATGCCCAGTAATGTCGCAATGCGCTTGGGGACTGTTGGCATTGAGGTACGGACGATATCCCGAAATGAGAGGGCTTACGTACACTCACCATCACCATGAATATTTGAGAATTGAGTTGAACCAGGCAGATCCATCAAACGTGCCTTGGACCTCTTCGGATGTCTCTTGTCTTTGGCGTCCGATCATTAGTGGTCGAATACCAAAGAGGGGCATCTGTAGACACCCAAATACGGCCCAAGGCCCAATCAGTCTGTACTCCGAGAGAGATGTACCCCTGTGCTTCTGATGGCACTCCTGAACCTTTCGGAATCACCCTGAACCCTTTAGAACCATCCCCCCAACCCTTAGAGATCACCCATAAACCCTAGGATCCCCTCCCAGACTCAACTTAAACCCTTCTGAGCAATTGATGGGAGGAGAGCTACAAAATTTTACATGGACCACTGTTGAGGATGAGCTACATACCTTTGGAAGGAGGACTTCTCTAGCTTTCCAGCAAGCCAAAGATCACCCAATTTGGAGTTATGATTCAAAAGTTATGGTCGATTGAAATTTTACATAAAATCATGACTTTTGCTCAGGCGTATGTATTAGATACGCCCAGCAAATTTGGCCCCATTTTAGCCAGGCGTATATATTATATACACCTGGCATTTATGGGCCAAATTTGGCCAGGCATACATAATACATATGCCTAGCATAGGTAGGGCCCACCGCGGACACCACCTTCTCAGGTCTCCTCTGGTTTTCATGGAAATCACTGTACATAAACTGGGCGTATATAATATATACGCCCAACTTAACTATAGTAACTGTCATCAGATGCTCGAAATTCCTTCATCAGGTTTGACCTTTTGACCATCCCCTTGGTTGAGGTGGATGTCTTAAGGTTGGTTGCACCCCCTTTGAGCTTATATGCAACCCTTAAGTCACCTATGGTCTCACCCCATCATCTGCCATTGAAATCAGTTCCCCAAACCCCTAGGACCCTAAAAACCTAGAAAACCTTAGATGGAGGATTACCTAATTGCTAAACTAATTAACTCTTAATTAACCCTCTAATCCACCTCTTCTCTATAAATAGAGAGGTCCCCCCTCTTCCCAATGGGTTGAAAAATTAAGTTTGAAAGAGCTTAAGAGAGAGAGCCCTAGTGAGAGAAAGTTCCATCTTATTTTGCATTCTTCAACCAGAATTCCAGCATACTTAGCTCACCCCTTTCAATCCATTTCAACCATTAGATCACCCTTTTTTAGTCAAGCTTAGTCCCTAGCTTCATCCTACACTTCCCATCTATTGAATCCTAGCATTAGAATCCATTCTCCCACCGTTTAAGCCATTTAAAGCCATCGGAGTATGCCAAAGAGAAGGTCTTCCACAGTGCAACAAGGGCCCGTGAGCTCCGGCATACCCCTCTCTTCCTCTACCTTCTTGGTGTTTCCTCCGTCCAAGGATTCAAGCCGTTACGCCGTCGAAATTTCGGTTTGGCTCAAAGCTTGATAGGACCGTATCGCCTTCGGGCAAGGAGAATCTCCACCCATTTGTTGTTTATTTTGGCCATAGATAGAGACTGCTACGTGCGATTGATCCTTTTGTGATTTCTTATGCAAGAAAAATCATGATTGATGCTCAGTTAAATTACACCACATTGAGAAGGAACTGTTGGCAATTGTTTTTTCTCTAGATACATTCAGGTCTTATGTGCTGGGATCCAAGATAGTTGTTTTCACAGACCACTCAGCCCTAAAATACCTTTTGTCAAAAAAGGATGCAAAGCCTAGATTGATCAGATGGATCCTCCTATTACAGGAGTTAGATCTTGAGATCAAAGACAAAAAAGGGGTTGAAAATGTGGTTGCAGACCACTTGTCTAGGATCCTGCAGAGGAGTTTGATGGGCTTCTTGTTAATGACACCTTTCCGGATGAACCACTGTTTGTTATCAACACCTCTATACCTTGGCTTGTAAATATTATGAATTACTTGGTAGCAGGGAAGATCCCCCCACATTGGAACAAAATGGACAAGGATCTTCTCTTTTCACAGATCAGACATTATATGTGAGAGGATCCATACCTATTCAAGCATTGTGCAGACCAAGTGGTGAGGAGATGTGTCCCTGATGAGGAATTCCACAATGTGCTATGTGTCATGAATAGGTTTGTGGAGGCTACTTCAGTGGGAACAAAACTACTGCCAAGGTGCTCTAAAGTAGATTTTATTGGCCCACTCTCTTTAAAGATGCATGGCTTCATTGTAAAACTTGTGAAAGATTCCAAAAGATGGCAAGTATCTCCCAAAGAAACTCTATGCCTTTATAGCCAATGCTTGTGATTGAACTTTTTGATATTTGAGGGATTGACTTCATGGGTTCCTTCCCTCCTTCCTTTGGATACAACTATATTCTTGTAGCTGTGGATTATGTGCCCAAATGGGTTGAGGCCATAGCTACAAGAACAAATGATCACAAGGTTGTCCTCAACTTCTTGAAGGACAACATTTTCTCGAGGTTTGGCACCCCCAGAGCTATCATTAGTGATGGGGGGAGCCACTTTTACAATAGACAGTTTGAAAACCTACTTAGAAAGAACTTTGTGACACACAGAGTTGTCACCCCATACCACCCACAAACCAGTGGGCAGGTGAAAATTTCTAATAGGAAAATCAAACATATTTTGAAAACAACTGTGAGAGTGGATAGGAAGGACTGGTTCTTGAAGTTACCTGATGCTTTATGGGCATATAGGATTGCCTATAAGACCCCAATAGGGATGTCTCCCTTCAGGCTGGTATACGGCAAGACATGCCATTTACCAGTAGAGCTTGAGCACAAGGCTTATTGGGCTGTTAAGCATTGAATACTGACTTAAAAGCTGCTGGCATTCACAGGAAACTCTAGCTGTCAGAGTTGAGATTGGAAGCATATTCTAATGCTAGGATCTACAAGGAGAAAACCAAGGCTTTCTATGACAAGCATTTTCTGAGGAAAGAGTTCACAGTTGACAACAAGGTATGCCTGTTTAACTCTAAATTGAGATTTTTCCCAGGTACACTGAGAACTAGATGGGAGGGACCTTACATAGTTGAGCATGCATCCTCATATGGAGCTGTTGAAATTAAGGATCCAAAAGATGGAAGGACCTCGAAAGTGAATGGTCAAAGGCTCAAGCTTGTTATTGAAAATGTGGTGGAGCCTGTACTGACCATTCACTATCATGAACCTCCATAACATGTCTGAGTTTCAACAATGTATACTATGTATAATAGCTCATGTGTTCGATTATTTTCGTTTCTTTTGTTTCATTTCTGTTAAGCATTTTACATGATATTTTTCCATGTGTGTCAATACCTTAGGTAGGATAATGAGTCAAATTGGTGAAGTGAACAGAGTTAGAGTATCAAGTCTGTTGGGGAATAAACTGAGAACTGCCTACAGGTCTTTTTAAACTGGAATACAACCTATCGATAGGTTCTATGAACATGTCGACAAGTTCTGAGAGTTCCTAGTTTGCATTTCGACAAGATCTAGAAACTGTCGAGAGGTGTAAATTAAGACTCGACAAGTTCTGAAGGTGTAAAAATGGTTGTCGATAGGATCTAGGAACATTTCGACAGGTTCTGAAGGTTTTTGGTTGAATTCTCAACAGGTTCAGGGTACCTGTCGAGAGGATTATATGTTGAATTCAAAAGAACTAGCCGAGAGGATCTGTGAACCTCTAGAAATGATTGTTCATGTCTTCTTGAACCCGTCGACAGGATTGCATGAACCTCTCGTGAGGATCAGTGACTTTCTACTCTTCGACAGGTTGCATCAACCTGTCAACACCTTGCCCCAATCCTGTCAAAATTTGTTTCCCACTGCTTTAAACCTAAAGACAACTCCATTTTTGCCATTCGACATCTTCTCTTTGCGCTTTAAATTTTCTCTGGTGATTTTTCCACTTTTCTTTTTCTCTCTCTACCTCACTAGTTGTTACTCCAAACCTCTGGCCATTTTCCCCATTGCTTTAATTCATCAAAAGCTATACTTTGCACCTAGTCTGAGCTGGTTTGGTGCTATGCATTTTAAGATATGAGAAACCCTAGGTTTCTACTGATAAGCCTCTCTTCTTCTCTACTTTGTGCTCTTGGCATTTCATTTGCAAATTAGTGTGGTTAATTTGATTGATAACAAAAGTTTGTGAGGTTATTGCATTTGATTGTGCGAAATTGATTGAGTAATGGCTGGTCAAGAGGACACCTTGTCTAATCTTTTCAAAGTACCTTCTAAATCCACCACCAAAGCCACTAGGAAGTCCAGTAGGTTCACCACACAACCCACCGAAGCCCCACCTGTAAAAAGAAAGCTGGTCATGGACTAAGCTAAGAAAACTGTGAAGTCCAAGAAAGCCAAGAAATCAAAGAGGGCCCAAACCAGTGAAGAATTTGTTGAGGAGGCCCTTGAGGTAGAACTCCTTGTGCTTGAGCCTACCATTGTGCCTGAGGATAGCCCTGTGGCTGAGCCTGAAATCGCTGTGAATAGATCCACTCCCAATGAATTTGTGGATGCTCTAGACTTAATCCTAAACACTATTTTTGACCTCCCCTATTTTTCCAAGGAAGAGGAGTGGAAAGATACCTTGGATTACATGGTGAAGGCAAGTCTGACCTCGTTACTGACCCCATTGCAAGAAAAATCATATCCTAGGCTGGTCAAGTTATGGTTTCAGAACCTGAGGAAGGGGACCAAGCCAGGTTCATCTGAGCCTTGCCTTGTGACTTTGATTGATAATGTGGAAATTATGATGGATTACAATGACATTGGATTGACATTGGGGTCCCTCAGTTTTTTATCCAAGTTATGGGTTAGGGCACCTGAAAGTGTGCATTTCAAAGCAATGGCAAGGCACCTCACTCAAGGCATTGTGGGGTCTGGGGAATCATTAATGAGGAGGGATCTCCATTCCAGCATGCTCTTCTTTGATTCTATTTTGAGGAAAAACATATGTGTCAGTGGCCATCAGCAAGAGAGGAGAACACCAATAGTGGATGCCCTATACTTTTTCTCTAAGGGCCAATTTGTAAATATTGCTTGGCTGGTGTTTGAAGCAATGGTGGATGTGAATGACAAATGTAGGAAGGCCCAAGCTCTATTAGGGCTCCCTTACAACAAGCTCATCACTGCCTTGCTTAATAGAGGCCAATTTGTTTTTAAAGGGGATGAGGAAGTGGAAATTGTGAAGCCCTAAATATTTGAAAAGAGGGCTTGGTCAGCCAGTAGGACTTTGATTAACAAAAGTAAGAGCAAATCTGTTAAGAGTCCTAAAAGGGAGGCACACCAAGTGGCCAACTCTGCAGTTGGTCCTATGCTTCCCTAAGCACCTGCAGTCATCCCTTCCATTCCTTCCATCTCAACTTGCCCAGTGTTAGCCTTGATATCCCTAGTTTTTCCATCCCATTAGCTGCTCTACCATCCATCTCATTTCCTTTGCCCTCCATTCCATTTTCCATACCTCTCAGCACTTTAGCCTCCCTTTCCACCATCACCACATCCACACCTTTATCTGCTCCTCTTACTACAACCCCCATCCTTACCTCACCTTCATTACCCAGCCCATCCATCTCAGCTATTGCACCCTCAAGCCCCCATTTTCCCCCTTCAGCTGAACCAACCATCATTTCCCCACCATCCATGTCCTTTGCTATTGACCCTACCTTCTCCATATCACCTCCACACACCTAGGAACAAATAACCACTGAGGGATATTCATCCCTAATTGACTCCATTGTGGAGGACATTGGGTGTAATAGCCTGAAAATTTTTGAACTAGAACCTGTCTGCATCGATATACGTGCCTGACATGAAAATTGAGACAAATTTAAAAATTAGTAATTAATATTATTTGAAATAATATTAGCCTGTAGTTAGATGAGGTCATGTGTGACTTCTCACGTGAATCTGAGACTGGTAGAGCCTTGGTGAAGCGTGTTACGCCAAAGAAATTGTGTGGGCGCTTCACACCGGAGAGTAGTTAAGGTAGAAAAAGAAATATCCAGGATATTTCTGTTCCATTAGGTTATAAGAGAAGGAAGAGGGGTTGGGCAAACCTATCTTCATCTCCACCCCTTGTTTCTGAAGAGTTTAGAGCTATTTCTAGAATCTTGAAGCCACTCCTTTGAAGAAACACAGTTGAGAGAGAACCTAGGTTAGTGGTTGTGTGACCTTGGAATGAGAAATTGACGTTAGTACGTCGTATCAGATTGGCAAGAAGGTGTGCTATCACTACGTGTTGAAGCGGAGCTGCAAATTACCATTTCGAGTGAAGGGGGTGACAAATCCCAAGTTTCGAATCCGAATCGTTTGCCGAGACCCCAAAAGGGCCCAATTAGAGGTAAGCTTTTATGATTAATAAGGGCAAAGTTAAAGCCTCTTGTGTGTGTTTATAGGTGTGTGTGAGTGGTTGTTCGAAACCATGAATAATAAGGGGTTAAAATGGGTTAAAGGGAGTGACCTCCATTACTGATAGAGAGCTGCCATTATTGATCGATCAATACTACATTGATCGATCAATGAGAGGCATTGATCGATCAATGGTAAGCATTGATCGATCACTTTGTATAAGCATTAAGTAGGAACAGTAGGGGCTCCTTTCTGGAAATTTTGTGCTCGAGGGCATTGATCGATCAATTTGTTAATTGATTGATCAATTCTGAGGGTTGATCGATCACAGAGAGTGATCGATCCATGGCAAAGATTGATCGTTCAATAATGGTATTGATCGATCAATGGAATGGATTGATTGATCAATAAGGGCATTGATCGATCATTCTATATTAAGTGAGAATGAGAACAGGAAGAGGAAAATTTAAATATTTAGGTTGGTGATCGATCAATGAGGTCATTGATCGATCAATTAGACGGATTGATCGATCAACTAAGCTGGTGATCGATCAATTTTCCTCTGTCAAATGTGAAGAATAAGGGGCAATTGATCGATCAATTGAAGCATTGATCGATCAATGAGATGGATTGATCGATCAATCAAGGATATTGATCGATCAATTAACCCTGGTCACCTATGAGTTTGTGAAGGGTTAATCGATCAATAAAGTCATTGATCGATCAAAGAGAGGGATTGATCGATCAATCAAGGCTGTTGATCGATCAATCACCCTTGTTTTTGACCTGTCTGGGTTTTGTAAATTTAACGCTGCTGGACACAGTGTCAGTTAATTGTCTAACATACCTGACACCTAGTGTGCTATGTTTCTGGTCTAGGATCAGACCATGACTCCCTAAAGAGTTTTGGATTTGCTTAGAAAGGTCTGACCTGAGGTAGGGGAATTCAACTGAAATTGCTTATATTCTTGATCTCATGGATTCCAAATTTTCTGCATTCGACTGCATAGTCTGATTTTACTTTCCAGTCATGTTTAGCATTGTGAAAACTCTATTATATCTGACTCCTGCTATCTGACACCTATCACCTGTCACCTGACTTCCGTTATGTATAATATATCTGCATGTGATTTGAGGTTTAATAATCTGACGAATCCCACCGACTCGACGGTATATCCGTGTCTGGCACAATCGTGTATCTGCTTGGAAATCCTCTGTACAATTGTACTCCATAGTAGAGGCATTGTTACATTCCTGAAATTGTTCATGTAAATGACGATGGTCGGGATTACCCATCGGACCAAATCTGGTTACCACGTGCTATACTCACGGGAGTTACTTAAGTTTACTATTCTATGTCATTAAACACTGTATACATAATATTCTGTAAACTCTAATAAGTTTTGCCTGCTTGATAAAGTTTGCATATCTGAAACATCTGCTTGCATCTGTTTAATTCTGTCAATATCTTCTGCAACCATGTTTTACAATTAAGATGCAATTTTAACTGAAATTCTTCTACTAAGCTTAGATGGTTAGCTCACTCTGCTTTCTACAATAATTATAGGTTCTGAGGCTAGAGCTCCTGACACTGAAACCGATCCCGACTACCAGCCTGATCCAGAGGCTGAGGCCGAGGAGGAGGATACTGATACACCAGCTAATGAGTTCTATTAGCTATCTGGGTACTAGTTTGTCGTTTATTTGGAGATATTTGTATGATACTCTGGATTATTATGTGTCTGGTGGCCACTTTCTGCATTTACTTTCTATAGATGTTTTTACTTGTATTACTATACATTCTATAGGAACCACTATCAGGAACCATTGTTTGGGTAATGGATGTCCATCACCAGTGGTTCTTCTTGGTTCCTTTTTGAGGATGTTTATTATTTTGATATATATATATATATATATGCATGCATTGTTTATTTCTTCTCTCTTTTAAAGCCATATATGATTACTCGATCTGCCACTACTGGACAGTGTCTACTCTGATATCCGCTAGACGAGCAGACACTCTATGATTTGTCCCAGGGATCATCCAAAGCATAATCCTGATGGCACAGATTTCTAAGCATAGAAATCCGGGCTGTCATAGTTGGTATCAGAGATTAGGCTTTAGGTTGAACTGCGGGTTCAGGATGGATTGTTTTCACAATCTATGTACTGATCAATGTTGTTGTCTTCACAATGACAAACCAGTATGGGACCTAAGTTCAGAGGCAGACGCAGCGGAGGCAAAGAAGGCCAGAGAGGGGTCCCTTTGCAAGACATCCCCGATGTTGCTGGGACATCTAGGGGATTGGGCTTCCTATCGGGTGAAAATTCTGTTCCGGTAGGACCGAGAGGAGGAAGAAGAGGCAACGAGGATAGAATGGAACAGGTGTTGGAAGCTTTGGCTACCAACGTTGCTCAGCAGATAGCTGCTCTAACTCAGTAGGCAGCTAAGCCACCTCACCAGCCAAGCGGATTCATGGAGTTTAGGAGAATGAGACCTCCTAACTTCTTTGGTCAGACTGATCCCATAGAGGCCGAGGGTTGGATAGAGGAGATGGAGAAACTTTTCGAAGTGCTCCAGTGCAATGATGTGGAGAAAGTGCGCTGGGCCACTTTCAAATTGGATGGTGATGCCGGACCCTAGTAGAAATCGGTGTCACAAAATCGAGTGAGAGTTTCCTCACACTCCATGGACCTGGGAGGAGTTCACAGAAGTATTTTACAACAAGTACTTTTCGAAAATAGTGAGGCACCAATGGGAGGTGAAATTCATCGAGCTAAAGCAGGGTGCGATGTTAGTGAGAGAGTACGGTGCTGGGGTTGATCGACTGGCTAGGTTCACACCCTAGCATGTAGCCACTGAGCTGATAAGAGTGCAAAAATTTCAGCTCGGCCTGAGGCAAAATCTATAGAAAGATGTCACCATGTGGGAAATTGAGACATATGAGAGAGTTATGGCCAAGGCTCTCATAGCAGAGCAGGAAAACCAAAAGAAGTTTGCTTGGAAAGATAAGCAAAGTCGGGAGAGATCTTTTCAAGGGCAATCTCAAGACCCTGAGGAAAATAAGAGGGCTAGATTCTCCAGACCTCCGAGATACCCTACACACTCTAGACCGGCGATATCACAGAGCCTAGTTCATATCAAAGGCCAGCCGTACCTGCATCTTCCAGACCATTTCGACCGTCTGGTTCTTCTGGCAGTGGGGCTTCTGTAGCAGGGGTATTCAAGGGTCTCTTCATTTACTTCGGCCCTGTCATGTGCTAAGTATGGGAAACCACACAAGACAGAAGATTGTAGGAGGGATACGAGGGCATGTTTCAGATGTGGGAAGATGGGTCATCTAGTCTGGAATTGCCCAGAGGAGAGTAAAGAGAGCAAGGAGCGGTCTGGATCAATGTCTACACATAGATCATCCCGACCTATGGTTTAAGGTCGAGCGTACACTGTTACCGCGACTGATGCTCTGACATTGAATGATGTCATACAAGGTATGATTAAATTTTAAAGTAAGATTAATTCTATAGTAAGATGGACTGGAAATTAGTAAAGTAGAATTATTGTGATTAAATATTTATGATAATAATGCACATTACACATGCACATCGTAAGCACTTGATTTAATTGTGTGACTGAATTATAGGTGAGCTGAAGGTATATCAGTGTTGTGATATTTGTTTTCATCGAGCACGAGTTTTGGTAAACCCAGGTTCTACACACTCATTTGTTAGGCCTCAATTTATGAAAGAATTGAGAGTCACTCCTGAGCACTTAGAGTTCATATTGACGGTGTCTATTCCTACGGGAAGTTTAGTGAATCCAGTCACAGTGTGTAAATCAGTGATTGTGTTGGTAGAAGATCACAAGACGCTAGCAGATTTAATTTTGCTAGATATGAAAGGGTTTGACATCATTCTTGGAATGGACTGGCTATCCGCTTACCATACGAGCGTCGATTGCCTTTGGAAGGTTGTAGTTTTTCGCCCACCAAAAGAAAGGTCATTCAGATTCTTCGGGGTGAAGTCTAAGATAGCTCCGTTGATATCAGCCATTCGAGCCGAAAAGATGATGAAGAATATATGCAGTGGCTATATGGCTTTTCTGTAAGAGCAACGGGAAGAGACGAATGTGATATCCGATATTCATGTTGCATGTGAGTACCCCGATGTATTTCTTGATGATTTATCAGGATTACCACCAGCTTGAGAGATTGAATTTGTAATAAATCTAGTTCTGGGTACTGAACCAGTATCTAAGGCTCCTTATCGGATGGCTATAACAGAATTACAAGAATTAAAGGAGCAACTGCAAGAACTGCTTGACAAAGGATTCATTCGACCTAGTGTGTCTCCTTGGGGAGCACCAGTACTATTTGTCAGGAAGAAGGATGATTCAATGCGTTTGTGCATCGACCATCGGCAGTTGAACAAGTTGACGATTAAGAATCGTTACCCACTCCCTAGAATCGATGATCTGTTTGATCAGTTACAAGGAGCGAGGTTCTTTACGAAGATTGACTTGCGGTAGGGTTATCATCAACTAAGAGTCAAAGCAGAAGATGTCGAGAAGACGGCGTTCAGAACCAGATATGAGCACTATGAATTTTTGGTTATGCCATTTGGATTGACAAACGCACCTGCGTCTTTTATGGACCTAATGAACCGAGTATTTAAACCACATTTGGATAAGTCTGTAGTCGTCTTTGTGGATGATAGCCTTGTCTATTCCAAGACAAAGGAGGAACATGAAGGAGATAGTTCGGTTACATGGCATACCAATCAACATCTTGTCTGATAGAGATTCGCTCTATACGTCAAAATTCTGGTGACGATTTCAAGAAGGCATAGGTTCTAAACTAGAGTTCAGCTCAACATTTCATCCTCAGACAGATGGGCAGACTGAGAGAGTGAACCAGATCATAGAGGATATGTTGCGTGCATGCATGTTGGACTTTCATGGTTCATGGGATCAGCATTTGCCTCTGATCGAGTTCACTTATAATAACAGCTATCAGTCTAGTATTGGGATGGCGCCTTATGAAGCCTTGTATGGACGACGATGCAGATCTCCTTTGAATTGGGAAGAAGTTGGTGAGAAGCTGGTTTTAGGACTTGATATCGTGGACAGTGCAACCTAGACAGTTTGGTTGATCCGCGAAAGATTGAGGGTTGCTCAAAGTCGCCAAAAGAGCTATGCCGATCTCCATTGGACGCACGTCGAGTTTCAGGTATACTTAGATGCGTTCGAGAGATTTACTATTCCCTAGTTAAAATGATTAGCTATGGAATTAACCATTGTTTTCAGGTTGGCGACAAGGTCTTTGTGAAGATCTCGCCAACCAAGGGCGTTATGCGCTTCAGGAAGCGAGGGAAGTTGAGTCCTCGATATATCGGCTCCTTTGAGATACTCGGATGGGTTGGCGAAGTCGCTTATAGGATTGCTTTACCACCGCAGTTGGCGAGCATGCATAACGTCTTTCATGTTTCCATGCTACGATGCTATGTGTGCGACCCGACTCACGCCTTGGATTTTCAGCTGATTGAGTTGCAAGGGACCTGACAGTGACTGAGGAACCGATTGTGATTTTAGATCATAAAGACCAAGTTTTACGGGCCAAGTTAATTCCACTAGTACTCGTAAAGTGGAGAAATCATTCAGCTTCCGAAGCTACTTGGGAGCTCGCAATCGAGATCCGCGAGCAGTATCTGCACTTGTTTACCTGACATAGAAGTCTGAGAATTTTGCTTAACATTCTGTATAATAATTATGTACTTCTCATGTGTAAACAAGCGTAATTTGACTTTTATAATCTGCTATTACAGGTTCTGTATGTTAAGTACATGTACCCTCACTTTTAAGTGCAGTCTAGTCGCATTAAGGAAATGACCATGTTAAGAAACTGTTTCACAGTCTTGATTGATCGATCAATTAGGGAATTGATCGATCAATTTAGTGATTGATCGATCAACATAGTGAAGTGATCGATCAATGATATGTGGAGCCTAGTGCTCAGTTTTGGGTGATTGATCGATCAATAAAGGTATTGATCGATCAATTTTAATGGTATTGATCGATCGCCAAGGTTGGTTGATCGATCAAATTGGGCATTGATCAATCAATTCATGTTGCATTGATCGATCAATTATGGGCATTGATCGATCAAGGTTATGGAGAAAGTGTTTGGACTTACTCATTGATCGATCAATGAGGACATTGATCGATCAACAGGTATATTGATCGATCAAGGCTATCGGGTTAGGGCTTTTTAAATGCACTATTGATCGATCAATAAGAGGATTGATCGATCAATCTGGGGGTTTTAAGTGGCGATTGGGGTTTTTACAAGCTCATTCGTATGATGCAAAGCTATTGATCGTTCAAGAGGGGCTTTACTTCTTTGCGTTCAAGCAACACCCCGGGGAGTCTACCGGCCACCTGAGCTCCTCCTCGCGTGTATTTGGCTTGGACCTTGCTTGGTCAATTCAGTAAACCCCTTCCTTTCACTCCTTTCGGCCTTGTTTTCACTCCTTTACGCCATGGGACCGCGAACGAAGAATGCCTAGCGGAAGACTCCCACGTCTCAGGTTCATCTACCATACCACCCCTCGAACCTGTTCCCCAACCCATCGTGCCACCCGTGGCACCTATTGCGGACGTGGTTCCACCTATCCAAGAGACCATACCAACCCAAATTCAGTGCGAAGTCCCCAACCAATGGTGGACTTCCAAAACCTTCCTCCCCGAATACGTATTCACCTCTACGCTTTATGAGGATTGGCCCGAGATGACTTTGGCCATGGGAGACATTCAAAAGCTCGGGTTGAAACCCCTACTCGAGCCATTTCATGATTATTATTGTCCTCGGATCATGCGACTCTTCTTCCAAAATCTTCGTTGGGGTGATAGCCGATACCGACTCGTCACTTCGATTGATGAGTTTGAATACAAATTCAACCAGTTTCATGTAGCGGCTACCCTACAGTGCATGTCGGTCTACATTGAAACCTGTGGCTTGGGGTTCCCCTTACATTAAAGACGTCCCTTTTCCCGACGTGGTCACCAAGATGACCCAAGGTCAACATGGGAAGGGGCAATCTATCAGCCGTGCCCAGTTACCTGACTAGTTGTGGATGCTTGATACCTATATCAAGTGTGCCCTCAACCCATTCCTGCACAAGTCCTCATGGACTAGCGTTGTGCAACAGGCACTCTTTTCTGCCTTTGAGAACCGTTGGTTCTCTATTGCGGACTTGGTCATTGATGGCATCATAAACGCCAGGGACCTAATGTTGGATAAAATAAAGACCGGGTCTAAGAAACAAATTCCCTATGCGCGCTTGGTCACTAAGATGGTGGAGCAATACGTTGCTCTACGCGAGGCGTATAGTTTGGCTCCCGGTGAGCCACGGATGATCAATAACACAAAAGTGTTTCACCTTAAGGACTGGACCAAGAGCTACAACCTTTTGGTCAGACGGTTACCAGAGGGAGAGGAGGAGGCTGCAGAGCCGGCACAGCCCGACGTTGCTGCTACTGCTGAGATGGTAGAGCGTGTTCCTAGCGAGGGTGAGGCACCATCTGACCAGCCACCTCCACCAGTGGTCTCTACTAGACCTACCCCCACTACACCACGTCGGCCACTTCGTCCTACCACATCGCATCGACCTACTCCTTCCACCATGGACATGGAAGCGATGCTTCGTGAGCTTGTGGAGGGTAACCGGTGTATCCACGAGTGGCTGGATGGGATGGAGGCATTCCAGCGTCAAATTCATACTTAGCTGGATTACCATGAGGGCATGCACGAGCTCATCATGAGGCACTTGTACGCCACCACGTCGACATCGATGATTGCTCATGCACGTCAGCATATTGTGGACCCTCGCGACTACCGTACACCGCCACCCCGCCCCAGTCGACCTGCCCCTGACGAGGTCGGACCATCTGACATCCCGACAGGTATTTACTATGCTATTCTCTGTATCTTTTTATTTTTTTATAATTGTATTTATATCTATATTACTCTGCTTTCCATCCAAATTCTGTTCTGCCTGCATCTTTATTCTTTTCGCATGATATATTAGTCTGCTTGTTTTCGCTAACACATGACAAAACCTCCCTGACATTTTCAAGGACGAAAATTCCTAAGGGAGGGATAATGTAATAGCCTAAAAAATTTTGAACTAGAACCTGACTGCATCGATATACGTGCCCAACATGAAAATTGAGATAAATTTATAAATTAGTAATTAATATTATTTGAAATAATATTAGCCTGTAGTTAGATGAGGTCATGTGTGACTTCTCACGTGAATCCGAGACTGGTATAGCCTTGGTGAAGCATGTTACGCCAAAGAAATTGTGTGGGCACTTCACACTGGAGAGTAGTTAAGGTAGAAACATAAATATTCAGGATATTTCTGTTCCATTAGCTTATACAAGAAGGAAGAGGGGTTGGGCAAACCTATCTTCATCTCCACCCCTTGTTTCTGAAGAGTTTAGAGCCATTTCTGGAATCTTGAAGCCACTCCTTTGAAGAAACACAGTTGAGAGAGAACCTAGGTTAGTGGTTGTGTGACCTTGGAATGAGAAATCGACGTTAGTACGTCGTATCAGATCGGCAAGAAGGTGTGTTGTCGCTACATGTCGAAGCGGAGCCGTAAATTGCCATTTCCGAGTGAAGGGGGTGACAAATCCCAAGTTTCGAATATGAAACCCTCTTCGGAGTTCGTTTGCCGAGACCCCGAAAGGGCCCAATTAGAGGTGAGCTTTTATGATTAATAAGGGCAAAGTTAAAGCCTCTTGTGTGTGTGTACAGGTGTGTGTGAGTGGTTGTTCGAAACCATGAATGATAAGGGGTTAAAATGGGTTAAAGGGAGTGACCTCCATTAATGACAGAGAGCTGTCATTATTGATCGATCAATACTGCATTGATCGATCAATGAGAGGCATTGATCGATCAATGATAAGCATTGATCGATCACTTTGTATAAGCATTAAGTAGGAACAGTAGGGGCTCCTTTCTGGAAATTTTGTGCCAGAGGGCATTGATCGATCAATTTGTTAATTGATTGATCAATTCTGAGGGTTGATCGATCATAGAGAGAGTGATCGATCCATGGCAAAGATTGATCGATCAATAAGGGCATTGATCAATCAATGGCATGGATTGATCGATCAATAAGGGCATTGATCGATCAATCTATATAAAGTGAGAATGAGAACAGGAAGAGGGAAATTTAAAAATTTAGGTTGGTGATCGATCAATGAGATCAATGAGACGAATTGATCGATCAACTAAGCTGGTGATCGATCAATTTTCCTCTGTCAAATGTGAAGAATAAGGGGTTATTGATCGATCAATTGAAGCATTGATCGATCAATGAGATGGATTGATCGATCAATTAACCCTAGTCACTTGTGAGTTTGTGAAGGGTTGATCGATCAATAAAGTCATTGATCGATCAAAGAGAGGGATTGATCGATCAATCAAGGCTGTTGATCGATCAATCCCCCCTATTTTTGACCTGTCTGGGTTTTATAAATTTAATGTTGCTGGACACAGTGCCAGTTAATGGTCTAACATACCTGACACCTAGTGTGCTATGTTTCTGGTCTAGGATCAGACCATGACTCCCTGAAGAGCTTTGGATTTGCTTAGAAAGGTCTGACCTGAGGTAGGGGAATTCAATTGAAATTGCATTTATTCTTGATCACATGGATTCCAAATTTTCTGCATTCGACTGCATAGTTTGATTTTACTTTCCAGTCATGTTTAGTATATGTGTGAAAACTCTATTATATCTGACTCCTGCTATTTGACACCTGTCACCTGTCACCTGATTTCCGTTATGTATAATATATCTGCATGTGATTTGAGGTTTAATAATCTGACGAATCCCACCAACTCGGCGGTATATCCGTGTCTGGCACAATTGTGCATCTGCTTGGAAATCCTCTGCACAATTGTACTCCATAGTAGAGGCATTGTTACATTCCTGAAATCATTCATGTGAACGACGATGGATGGGATTATCCATCGGACCAAATCTGGCTACCACGTGCTATACTCACGGGAGTTACTTAAGTTTACTATTCTAAGTCATTAAACACTGTATACATAATATTCTGTAAACTTTAATAAGTTCTGCCTGCTTGATAAAGTCTGCATATCTTAAACATCTGCTTGCATCTGTTCAATTCTGATAAAATCTTTTACAACCATGTTTTACAATTAAGATGCAATTTTAACTGAAATTCTTCTACTAAGCTTAGATGGTTAGCTCACTCTATTTTCTACAATAATTATAGGTTTTGAGGCTAGAGCTCCCGACACTGAGAGCGATCTCGACTATCAGCCTGATCCAGAGGCTGAGGCCGAGGAGGAGGATACTGATACCCCAGCTGACGAGTTCTATTAGCTGTTTGGGTACTAGTTTGTCATTTATTTGGGGATTTTTGTATGATACTCTGGATTATTGTGTGCCTGGTAGCCACTTTCTGTATTTACTTTCTATAGATTTTTTATTTGTATTATTATACATTCTATAGGAACCACTA
Source organism: Chloranthus sessilifolius (assembly GCA_021018995.1). Classification (NCBI taxonomy): domain Eukaryota; kingdom Viridiplantae; phylum Streptophyta; class Magnoliopsida; order Chloranthales; family Chloranthaceae; genus Chloranthus; species Chloranthus sessilifolius. The sequence goes on from CM037595.1 coordinate 26,992,803, forward strand.
TCAGGAACCATTTTTTGGGTGATGGATGTCCATCACCAGTGGTTCTTCTTGGTTCCTTTTTGAGGATGTATATTCTTTTGATATATATATATATATATATATATATATATATACATGCATTGTCTATTTCTTCTCTCTTTTAAAGCCATATATGATGACTCGATCTGCCACTACTGGACAGTGTCTGCTCTGATTTCTGCTAGACAAGCAGACACTCTGTGATTTGTCTCGGGGATCATCTAGAGCATGATTCTGATGGCACGGATTTTCGAGCGTAAAAATTCAGGCTGTCACATTGGATATGAATATACCCCCTACCTGACTCTCCACAACCAACTCATTTATAGACCTCACCTACCCCACCTTTTGACCATACCCATACGTCCCCTTTCTAACCTATTCCACCAATCCAGCCCACAACCCCTATCACACCTGACCCCTCACCCCAAATCTTTCACCTTTTTCTTTCCCTGCAATCCCATGTGTTGGCCAACTACCAAGCCCAATCATCAATTGAGGCCACACTCAAAGCCATGAACTCCACACTCCAAAGTCAATCCTCCCTTCCAACTAGCCTACAAGCCATCCACTCCACCTTGACACTGTTATCCCAACCTTCACAACAACCAGCTATCCTTATGCCCACCCATGTACCTCCTCCACCCCTTTCTCCTATTGTACCCATCCCAGAACTCTCCCCTCCTACCTATACCAATGCTTCCACTCAAACTGAACCTGAACCAGAACCCCAGCCCAACCCTATCCAACCTCTCATTATTCCTCTACCTCTGCCAATCATCCTCACACAATCCCAACCTCATCTTCCACCTGTTGTAGCTACCTCTAATGCTGTCATAAATGTGGAGGACCTAATCCCAACCTCCTCAACCCCAACCCAAACTGACCCAGATCCCGAATCAAATCCCTCACCCATCACCCTCTTCCTTTTCCTTGCCATCCTCCTCCATACTCTACCTCCTCCATGTCGCGGAAAGCTTGAACCCCTACCTCAAGAGATGTTGTGAGATGATGGCTGCCCTCACGAGATCAATCGAGGTGCCCTGTAAATGAGGTCAAAGCTCTAAAGTAAATACGTGGATTACAACTTTGAGATGTTGAAAATATCCAAGGGCTGGCAATATATTTTACTGCAATATATAGCTGAAAAGCTCATTGCTACCTCAGAGAAAATGAGAGCAGATGGACTTGAGAAAAAGCTAGCTGCCTCCAAAGAAACCACAAAGGCCATAAAGGACCTCTATGAAAGTAGAGTTCTCTATGCTGAAACAAAAGTAGAAATCCTTGAAAAAAGATTGGCTGAATTGACTGGCACAGCACCTGCACAAGCCACTGCCCCTCCTGCAAGTTCACCCTCTCCACAATCTGAAAAAGGGAAAGAGACAGCTACCCAGTCTGAGGAGGTAGCTACTACCAAAGAGCAGACCAAGGCTGAGAGGAAAGCTGAGTTGAAAGCCTATGTTGCTCAACAACGATTCGACCCTGATGAGATCTTCACCTCTGACTTTGAGTAGCTTTAGCTTGTTTTTTTTTTTTTTTTTTTAAAGGATTTTTACCTGGTATTGTAGGCTTGCTTCAGTTAGTTAGGATGCTTTTTTATTTTTGTCCATATTTTTGTGTTATCAATGGAATCTCTCTTTAGTCTATTTCCTGTGATTTTCTTGCTTTCTTTCTGTTTTCTTGTCTACTTTCTTGCCATTATTTGGGTGTTCTGATTAATACTTGTTCTTATTTTGTTTGTATTGGTGTCCTTCGTTTATTAGCTATGAGTGATCTATTGGTTATTTTTCTTCCCTTGCTTATCTGTATATGTTTTCTCCTGCTGCACATCCCTTCATTTTGAATTAGTGAGGACACTGCTCCTCATAGGTTTGAGGGTGTGGTAAGGTTTGCCAATGGATAGTTAATGGTAGTACAGCAAGGTTTGCCTATGGATAGTTAATGGTAGTGCAACAAGGTTTTAACAGAAATTGAGAAAATAAAATAATTTTCCACCTGATTTTTTTTTAAATAGAGGAAATTAAAAAACTTTATAAAACTAAAACATGTTATAGTTCTAACATTTTCATGAAGTAAATGTCAGAAATTTTTTCAAAAATTAGTGCTTAGTGAACTTGAAAAGAGAGAAAATTGTGAGGATATACCCCAGAAATCTGATGAAAGACCATACCCAGTGAGATTTGGGCCTGAAAAATTTTCTTTGAAGAGTGTTTGGCAATTTCTTCTACTCTAAGGACTGATTGAACCTACCTTTGATCTCTAGAAGTTAGGCAAATCTAAGTTGAAACAGCTTGACTGCACTCATGACATTAAGAACATGAAGTAAGGCTATCCCTTGGACAGTTTGAGCTTAAAATTTCTCACCTTTGTACTGTCATTGATGCACACCTTTTGAGCCTTAAAAATCTCAGTTTTCTTTGACAACAATCAGAGAATTCGAACCCAAAACCTCTTGACTTGTTTCAGTTCACCCTCAATTTGAGAAATCTAGAAATAGGAGAAGTGTGGTTAAAGGAGCAAGGTTGGACAATTTGGTGAAGGAACAAGAAAATGTATTTGAAGGCAAGTGTGATGTATAGTTGTGGCATTTTAGCCCATAAAAAGAAAATTAAAGAAAAATATTAAAGAAAAAGCATACAAAAAAAAAAAAAAAAAACAGAAAAGCAAAACAAAAGAATGAGAAAGAGAAGTCACTTCATTGGATATTTTGAAAGAAGAGAAAAAGCTAGCCACTTTGCCTCTAAAAATTCAAAAAGAAAATGGATTTATGCTGAAATGAAGGTTGTGAAGTTGCAATATCACCTCCTTACCTTTCTGATTTCTCAATTTTAAATCCTTCCTTACCCTTTTAGTTTTGGTAAACTTCACCCGTAAGCCACATTACAACCTAATAAGAAGGCCTTACTGATCTGAATTGGATTGAGCTGTCATGTGAAGATAAAGATTTGTTTGATCTACGGTGAAAGGAGTTAGAAACTTTTAGAAGTTAGAGCAATCCCTATGCTCATGCTTGCAGTCCTATTTGAGGGTTGTAACTGCTCTTGAGCTGTGTGAACTGACACACCCTTCTATTTTTATTGAGAGTGACAGCCCTGGTAAGCTTTGGGTCTGAAATTTGGATTGATGGGAGCATTATCAAAACATGATTCTCAATTTAAGGGTAAGCTTTACATTAATTTTCATACAAAATACCTTGACATGAGCTGATTGATTGTGAAGGAGTTATAGCAGAATTTTAGTTTTAAACTGTTATGTTTTTGCTGAGAATCCTCTAAAACTGAATGGACAAGGTGTGGAATGAATTTTATATTGCTTGAATTTTGTTTTAACATGCTGTACTAATATTAACTAATTTTATTGGAGAAGTTTGTGAGTAACTTTACTGTAAACCCTCAGGAGACTTCACTCCTCCACTAGGGATCACCTAGGGGTTTATATTCCTTACAAAAGTGACACTTTTTATTATTTTTACTTTCTCCTTTGCTTAGGGACTAACAAAGCTTAGGTTTGGGGGTGTGTTAAGCAGTAAAAAATATCATTTTTCACCTCCTAACCTGACCTTTGGTGGACTCTTGAGCTGACTAATAATGTGTTTTAAGTGTATTTTGTAGATAAGCAATGAATTGCAAGCTTAGTGCAGATATTCACTTAAAATAGCCAAGGAAGTAATCTGTTGCTCAACATGTGACCTTATAGCCCAAAGGCCAGCCAATCAAGCAGTTCACAAGAGCTTTAGAGATTTATGAGAATGTCTTGAACCAAACTAAGAATGCTTGAGGCCAAGTGCAGTTGCAAAGAATGAAGATTGAATCCACCAAGAGGTTGCTGAGTGTTGAACAAATGAAGAACAGCCCACTTGAGAGGTGTGCCAACTGTGGAAGCACTGAAAATAAGCTGTCGAGAGGTTCCATGAAGCTATCGAGAGCTCCCCAGCACATGTCCAAAGGTTCTAAGGAGAAACTGTAAAGAGATCGAGAGGTTCCAAAGCTGTTGAGAGGTTGTAATATACAAGAGCTAAGATGTCGAGAGGTTCTAAAAGTGAAGTAGTGAAGAGATCGAGAGGATGACAGATCCTGTCGAGAGGTTCGAAGTGCAGCAAAAAGATCCTGTCGACACCTTACCTGAAGGTGCAAGAGAAGTCGAGAGGTTCAAATTTGAACTCGTGCCGAAACCAAGCCAACCTCCGACGGCTGCCTTGCTCAAGCCGTGTGCATTCTCGCGAGTATAGATAGAACCTGTTGAGAGCTCTGTGGTAGTTTCTATAACAAGTCGACAAGATGATTATAACCCATCAAGAGGATGAATGGAGAAATTGACAGAACGGTGAAACAGGCTTCCAATCCCGTCGTGTTGTTTCAATCTTATGTCATGTGGAACACATTCTAAGCCGTCTGATTTGAAGACTGATGTAAAGATATATGAGGCCAACAAATTGGCACAAATATGTGATCACTATCATCTGATTTAATATAGTCAAAGGCCATCATCTGATTCAATGGGTGGCTATGACATATCAAATTAATGAGAGATCATGATTGTGCCAAATTTTTTGCCTAGAAAATCTTTACATCATGGTGTTCAAATCAGACCGCTTAAATTGTGTTTCACGTGACACAGATCCAGAAATTAACAAAGTCTTACTTTTTAACCAAGTGCCATGCTACAAGTCTCCTGTGGAAGTTTGAGCTCCCTTTATTTATTTATTTATATTTATAAACTTAGGCAATGGCAGCAATACCATCTGGTCACAATTTTGACACGAGATTTATCTGATTCAATGTCTCAACGATCGTCTTTGTCAATCCATAATGTTGAGAGCAGTAAGCAAGTTCAGTGATGACCGTATATCTGTGATAAATTGTAAGGATAAATTGCATTTACTTACATTGTAATGGTAAGCCACTGGCAGTCAAGGTCTCGGGTCGATCCGTGCTGTCCCACCTGAATTTTTATTGGGACGGGCACACTTCACCTGTTGAGTCGGGGTCGGGTCGGGCATGAAGCATCCGACCCGACCTGAGTCAGGTCAGGTCAGCTCAAAGGTTCGGTCGGGAAAAAATCGGGTCAGATCGGGCCTACCCGACCTGATATTTTTTATATACATATATTCATGGAAGGTTTCTTACTCTGGTTGTGGGTTCCTAGTCGGGCGTTGGGTCGGCTCAGATTTTTGGTTCTGATCTGGCCATCTGCGCTTTACTCGCCTGGAGCCAGAAATTTTGCCCGACCCATTGAGAGTCATACTCTGAAGTCTGAGCTGTGACCTTGTGTGTCTCATCATAATTGGCCCTGTGAGAATAGTGGAGAATGGGAGAGCTTTTTGAACAGGTAATATAGCCCAAGGTGACACTGATCAGACGGTCCTAACTGTTCGATAGTAAGCACCTACACCTTCACTAATGGACAACTGTTCCCAAAAATGTCATTCATTGGTGCCTGACATTGGTTTTACCAAGGCACTTGAAGAATGAATTCTTTATGGTTAACAATTAGGGTAACTTTCCCCACCTACCGAATTACTGAAGGCACTTATATTGAAAACAATTGACTGCTTCCTCAAATTCGATGTTGAGACCATATGCATGTATTACGACAGTCAATTTTTATATTTCACGTGCACGAATCACAAAAAGTGACAAATGTGATATTTGTGTCACATTTTGAGATGTGTCTAATGTGAAATTAAATATTGATTGGCTGTGATGCGATGGTATGCCTATAGGCTTTAGATCTATTGTGTGGTGGAATTCTGAGATGAAAATTAATCTCCATTATCTTATTCAAAACAATCAATGATTTTCAGCATTGGTGCTCTCATTAACTCTGTAGGTGCGAATAGAGCTACCTTCTTGAGGATTCAAAAGTCACGTATGTTGCCTAGGTAGGAACCCGGACAAACTGGGTTTGCCAACTCATAATGCTTTTGCTTGTTGGACCATTTTAAAAGGCAACCATTTGAAAGGGCAATAAAACAGGAGAGAGAGAGAGAGAGAGAGCGAGCGAGCGAGCGTGGAAGGGCAATTTCTTCACTTGAGAGCTACTTTCTGACTGCCGACCTTGGCGAATAGAAAACTTCAATCTCACATGACCTTCGAGTGCATATACATCTCACCACGTTCTTCTTCTGACAACTACAGCACAAATTCCTCTTTCTCTCTCTAACGAATCGCTTAACATGTCTAGCACTTTCTCTCCCTTTACGCTACCTTAAGTAAAATTCCCAAAGTTCATAAATAGACATTAAATTGTCTCTTTGAGAGAGAGAGAGAGAGAGAGAGAGAGAGAGAGAGAGATGGTTTCATTTCCAAAATGGGTGGGCATTTTCAGAAGAAAGCTGCTTGAATCGACTCATCAAACGGTTACCGTGATCCACAAAAACAGTGAAGAATGCACTAATGCAGAAGAAGATGAAGAAGAAGAAGAAACAATTGATGCTAATGATGAGGAGAATTGCTTGGATTGTTTCTCCGAAGAGTTGCTTTCAGAAAGACATCTTGCTGCCGTTAAGATACAGGCATGTTTTAGGGCTCATCTGGTATGTATATTATATAGAGGGTAGCTCTATTCGCCCTTACACAATTGTTGAGGCTGCCTATGCACAAAATCCATTGATTTCATTGAATAAGACAATGAAGATCGATTTTCATTCCAATTGATCTTGAGATTATGGGCGTACAATCAAACAGTCAATTTTTTATTCCATGTGACAAACCCCAAGAAAAGTGACTGAAAAATTATGTGGCACACATTCAAACATAATTTTATGATATACTTTCTAGGATCTGCACTATGTGGAATTAAGAATTGACAGTATGATAATAGTACGCCCATTGCCTCAAGATCAATTGTGTGAAAGATTTGGATAAAAATCAATCTCCATCATGTGATTTGATGCGATCAACTAAGTTTTCAATGTAGAAACCGTCAGTAATTGAGTAGGAGCGAATACAGCTATCCTATTATATATTCTGTCTCACATTTCAAATTCATACTTCTAGTACTTTTTTATACATCAAGCATGGTTTAATCTGACAGTCAAAATCTATGTTATTTAATCTGCTCATTCTCGAAATAAACCGTGAATCGGATACAGTGAACCAGTTCAAAGTTTGCCTATTCGGTGGGATAAGTGAAGTAACTGATTAAGGATAACAATTTTGTTCAAAACAAAAAAATTATTTTAAAACAATTGCCTCTAAATGCAGAGACTTGAGTTTGAATCCCCTCTCCTCTTTGAGGCCACCTTAGGGATTTATATCCCGTGCTGATAGGCATGTGCCCCTAGGATTAAGTGGGTGCTCTAAGAGACTCGGGTACCCACATTATCAAATATTCTTTTTTTCTGTCTCCGTTTAAAAGCAGAATTTTAGAAGCATATAAACTTAAGACCTTATAATTTTAAGGTTTTATAGATGCCATTCATCAAACAAAAACGGTTTTTTTAGATACACCAAGCAGCTATTTGCATTTCTTTCACAGTACCCAACTTTTCAACTAAATATTCAGTATTTCTGCAACTAGGGTTTTCGCACGTGAAAGCTGCTGACTGCCTTGAATCAGACCTTGGAGATCATCTTTTGTCTCAATTTTCTCCACAAACATTTTGAGATTTGGGCTTAACTTTTAGACGATCAAATGCTGATTTCACATGACACATCCCCAAAAGTGACTCTGACTATGAGTGTCTCCTGAGAAGGAGTTCTCGAGTTACTTTTCAAGATGTGTGCCACGTGGAATCTACATATAACTGTCTGATAGGAGCCCATGATCTCAAGATCAATTGTGTATAAGATTGAGATAGAAAATAATCGTCTGTCAATGGTTTTCACATGTGAAACCCTGGTTGCAAGTAAGGAATATTTGGTTGCAAGTACAGGTACCCATTAATTAAAGAGCCATGGATCAAAATACCGTCCGATACCGATACGTATCTGTATCGGACATGAACGATACGGTACATTAAATGTACCGTATCGTTAAAATATATGTATGTATCGAACGATTCATTCAATGCATCGTTCGATACGGACCGGTACCGATACATATCGTCCGATATGTACCGATTTTTTGACCGGACGATATATACCGGTTTTCCGGCATTTTGATGCATGTAAAGAGCCCAATGAATTGTTTAGAAAATAATCATATCCCAAAGTGAATAGGGTTTGCTTGATAGTAGCAAATTGTAATTACGAAACCAAATTTCGAACTAAGCTAACCAGCCAACTAAGTAACATTGATTAAGATTGAAGGGTACATGCCCTATTACATCTTTTCTCACGGAGGGGTTGTCCGAATGGTTGAGGAACGGGCTTGCAAATTGGGATACCCTGTGTGAAAATAAAATAAAAAACAAGTATTAGTGCCCCTTCATTGCTACTAGAGAATGGTGCATATTCCCTTCAATCCAGATCATTAACTCGATGAGCCAACTCGTTAGATGGACCATAGCCTTACAACCGTACCACTCAGAGGCTATTCCAACGGTTAAATCCGCAAATTGATGTGAGGAAAAATGATGGTTAGGCACAGTTTTTAAAAGTTTGTGAATAATTCGGAAATTAATCCTAAAATTTGTTTGCGAATTTGATCAAAAACTCATTTGTTTTCGTGAATAATTCTCGATTTAAAAAAATAAAACTGCAATTTTTAATATTTCAATTTTTTTTTTATACTTTTTCAAGTTTTTATTTTTATTTTTATTTTATCTCCGATTTTATGTCAGAATATTTTCCCGAATATGTTGGGTTTTACTGAATTTTTCTAAATTTTAACTTCGCTAAATTATTACCGAACCCCGAATTGGTGACTATGGCGTTCCATCAAAATGATAAATTTCGGATCCAATTAAGTGTTCGTGTAGAAAGCTGTGTTATCATATTAGTACCTGTAATTGCACCCCTTTAAAAGGTACCACACCCACTGATACTATACCCCACAAGTTGTACATTGAGGTGTATAGGTACACCGACTGATAAAAGGTAGGCACACCCACTTAAATAGGAGTTACACTTCTTTATTTTCCCAATCCCACCCTAGGTAGCAGACCACCATCTTGAATCTGATAGGTAATCAATGTTTATTTGGCCGCCCCGCCCAAAACTTGATTTAATGAGTGGGTTGTTAGAGATATAGGTCGGAGACAACTAACAACTAGCTTTTACCAGCCACCAATGCATAAAATATGTAGTCGGTGCCACTCGGCCAACATGAGCTAAGTTGGGTGTGCCTACCAATTTAGTGGGCTGCGCATACATCATAAAAAAAACCATATTTTAAAAGGAATTATTAGGGAAAAGGGAGTCCCACGAAAAAGTTTTGGGGCATTACGTCCGACGTAAGATGTGCCTATCTTTTCAAGGGGTTAAAATATTAGTACCCTTTAACAATTATTAGTATATATAATAATTAATTTTTTGACCTTTAAAATTAAGTATATTGCATTTTTGGTTTTGGTGAAACATAAAATACACACAAGGCAAGGCAGGCATTTCGTGCACTGAGGAGCCTAGTGAAGCTGCAAGCAGTGGTTCGTGGAGTGTGCGTGAGAAGGCAAGCCCGAGTTGCGATGCTTTGCATGCACGCACTCGTGCGGTTGCAGGTCAGAGTCCGCGCTAGGCAGCTGCTCGTCATCTCGCAAAATCATCAACAAATCGGGAATGTTTGAATTTCTGTATCCGGGTTTTGACCGCGAATGTATTATGTATGTAACCGTCGTAAAGGCATGAGCTCCGTAAGTAAATATTGGTAATCATAATGCAAAACCAATCTAACATTCATTTTTGGTCAACAGAAGACTACACGCATTTTTCAGAGGTGTTACATGGTTTCAAACGGGCCCTTCATTTGATTCCTTAAGCGTATTGTACTGTAGAGTAAGAGAAGTGCATTATGGGTCAATTTAAGAAGAAATCAATTCTAACTTACTCGGTGGCAGAATTTGAGTTTTCCACCTACACAATAATAGTTTTTTTTTTTTTTTTTTTTTTTTAAAGCATTCAAACACTAATTTTGGTTGAAAAAAGCACTTTTTTCAAATAGTAGGACTATTATTTTAAGCCCCTTTTGGCAATCATTTTCTAAAAAGTACTTTTCAAGTGGTGTAAAGAGGCGGATCACATGTTGTCGCTTCTTAGATGCTGCTTCTCAAAAAATGTTTATCACAATGTTGAGAATGATGTTGTGTGAGAAGTAGCATAGGACAACTTCTCAACACAACACCATTTTCAGTTAGAAAAGGCTCGGTCTTTAGGTGAAAAATACTTTTCACAACATTTTTCCCTTAAAAAATGCTTTTTGGGGAAGTTTTGCCAAACAGGCCTTCCTGTTTGGATAGGAAAATACTTTTTCAGATTCTTTTTTAGACAAATTAATCAAATAAGAGAAATTAATTCCCTCATTTCCAATTTGAAATATCCCTGCTATCAAACATATCCGAAGTGGTTATTGTGCATGTGGCTCCAAATTTTTGCTTGATTTATGACTTTGAGTGCAACAACCCCAAGATTTTTGACTTTGAGGAATGCAACAATCCCAAAAGTTGAATCTTTGATACACTTGCTCCTTATCCATTTTAAAATAGGGTAGCTTTATTCACGCCCACCAAATCTTAAAATATGCCCATGCCAAAAATCATTGATTGCTTTAAATCAGTCGATGGAGATCATTTTTCGCTCCAATCTTCAACACATGGGATCTTAAGATTTTGATTGCGTGATACAATATCACGAAGGAAAAGCCAATTTAGTTGCCGATGCCTTGAGCTGGAAAGCTGAGTTGTGTTATCGTGTTCTCTTCTCTTTTTGTTTTTGTTTTTTTGTTTGTTAGGGTATGAAGGGTGACGATAAAATGTGTTAGTGTTAGGACACGGTGGGATATTATTATATATATGTGTATACAAGTATATTATTGTTGTTTTATTTCGGGTATTTTTGATATTTTTGATATTTTCATAATTATACGCTATGTTGTGGGTGTATAATTCAATTGTGTGTTGAATCTGTAGTACATAATTGAAACGTCAGTCGGGTACAGTACGTACCTGGCCGGGTGACCGTTGGCGGCAGCGCATAATCCGAATTATGCACTGTATCCAAAGCGCACAATTCGAATGTCGCTTCTTCCGCGTGACGGAGTGCTAATTATGCGTTTGGAGAGCCCTGCATAATTCGAAATATACGCATTTGTCAATGCGCATATTCCTATTATGCACTATCAAGCCAGCGCATAATCGAGTCGAAATTTATAAGTACCTGAAATTTTCTCATTTGAATCATTATGTTTACGACTTTCACTTGTTTATGAAGTTTTGAGTTTCCCTGCTTTATGAGTGCCTTGAGTTTCGTGTTCTTGCGATATCTCACAATCCGTCTGTGCATTTCGAGTGCGATTTCTTGCGATTTTCTTCTTTTGTCCCCTCCCCTTTTACTAACTGAAGTTTGGTAATAAAGGAATGAAAGATATCATTTTTTTTGTACTATTATTATTACATGTTGGCTTTTAAAAGAAGAAACAATGTAATAGGGAAACAAAATAACATAAAATAAAAATAAAAAATTTCCTAGTGTAGGAGTCTGATAGTGTCAACAGTTTGAGGTCTTCAGTAGTCCTCTTAGATCGATGACCTTGCTGTACTGCATCCAACTACTGAACAAAAGAGAGATCTTATTGTTCTGCATCTAGTTCATCATCCAATTTGACAACTATTCTGTATAGCGGGGGTGACTTCGCGATCTTTGTAAATTTTTTCTGAAATAAATAAAATGCCCTAGTGTTAAGTCGCAATGTACTTTCCTGGACTTTTTAGATATCTAGAGTTAGTTTGGGACTATACGGGGGACATGAATGTTATTTGGGGAGTTAGTAATGAAGAAAATCCTTTGTAGTGTTACCGTATTAGATGGGACAGGTGGGGTGTTTGGTCATTTGGATTGTATACTGGGTTTACCTTTTGACAGTGATCATCATGTGCCATAGTTTTGATGGGGATGGGGGTGAATGGTAAACAGTAGGTGATTACATCATCCATCATTCACAGGTTTTCGATTTTATTTTTAAAATGATCTTTAAAATGTTTTGATTCACCATCTGAAAATAAAAATAAGGGGGTGATAAGGGGTAAGGCTCAATGATGTGGGGATAGTTTCTTACTTGACAACTTTGAAGAAAACAGTCAACGACCTTTTTCTCGGGAAGTGTAGTATAGTGCCACTATTGAGCTTTTCATCATGTTTTGGCACCATCAATATCTCAAATTCTTCGATTAGAAGGAGTTTGTCCTCCTCCCACCATCGTACAATAATATCTAGTAGTGTGAAGATACCAGGAATGCCCTCACAGTTTTGCTTATATTTTCCTTCATTGACTTGTTCATTCGTCGCATGCTCTCGCTCGGGTATGCTTCTTTTCTCTCTTTTTTTTTCGTCTCTCCTTTTTTTTTGTGAAGCATGTATATATATTATTTTGAAACAACCTGCTAAAGCGAGAAAGACCTTGGTGTTGGATTTCATTAGAGAGAAGAAGAGGAAGATGGAGGCTAGGGTTTCGAAGAAGGAGAGAGAGAGGGGAGAGCTGGTTTCAGAATATTAAAAAAAATAAATTAATCTTGTTTGGTTGGGCACGATACCTTACAGCATGGGATTAGGGTGAATCAATTAAACCACTATCTTAATATATTAAACTGTTGTTTTTGACTGTTGATTATTATACTACTGCTATGGAAGTGGTTCTTTTGGACATTACAAAAGTGATTCTTTTATCGTTTTTTTTATGGCAAGGCAAACTGCATCAGTTGATGGACCTAAAGTCGATGGGGAATGTTCTCTCACATAGAGTAATAGAAGTACCGGTAATCGAAGTATTCTTTGAAGGCTCAACTGTGTGTTGGTGAGCGCTCGGTAGATCAGCGCAGTGCTCAGTTTCATTGTCCATAACCTTTATGTTTGATTATCAGACCATGCACCGATGGTGATAAAAAAAATATAACTCTCCGAAAGCCCCTAAATCCTTTAAATTCTTTTCTATGTGGTCCTCTATGGAGTCTTTGGAGAGTTGTTCAAGAGTTCTTGGGATCAAGAATGGGAGGGGAATGCAATTTTCCTTCAACAAAAGCTTAGGAGTTTGAAAATCTCCATCAAGAAGTGGAATGTGGAAGTTGTTGGAAGAATTGATGAAAGAAGAAAGGTTGTCGAGAAAAGGTTAGATTGAATCCAACCTAAGATCCAAAACAACCCTCTTGATCTTAACCTTGCTAAGGAAGAAAAGGAGGCTGCATGTGACCATGAAGATGAACTGAATGGAGAATGAGATTTTGCTTGTCGCAAAGCTCGGACCAAATGGCTCAAGAATTGCGATCGTAGCACCAAGTTTTCCTATGCAAACATGGCTTGTAGAATATCAAGAAACAGTATCCAATCCATTAAAAATTAGAAAAGGGAATATATTTCTAACCAAAATGAAATTGGAGACGAAGCAATCAAAACAAGGCTCAGTTTGGAAGATGCAACAGCCCTTACTACCCCATTGTTGAGAGAGGAGATTAAGGAAGTCATCTTTAACTCCCCGAAGAATAAACGGCCAGGCCTAGATTGGCTACTCGGTGGATTTTTTACATCCTTCTGGGACATTGTCGGCGATGATGTGCGCCAAGTTGTAACTTTTTCCAAAACACTAGAATGTTAAAAGCTTTTAATACAACTTAGATTAAACTTATTCCATAAGAGCTGGGTGCGAATTCTTTTGATAACACATCTCTTTGTGTAGTTTAGTCTACAATGTCTTAACAAAAAATACTTTCGAATAGATTCTCTAGTATCCCTCCTAGCCTTATTTTTACAAACCATTCTGCTTTCATTAAAGATAGGAAAATCATAGATGATATCTTACTGGACCATGAATTAGTGCATCAGTACCACTCTAAGCATTCTCCTATAAGTTTTTATGCCAAAGTTGACCTTCATAAAGTAAATGACAAGGCCAATTGGTCCTTGTTATGGATATTCTTCTCCAACTCGGATTCAATGAGACCTCGAGAAACTACATTTGGGAAGTCATTTTTTAGGCTTCGTAGATAATATCTTACTGGCCCATGAATTAGTGCATCATTACCACTCTAAGCATTCTCCTATTAGTTTTTGTACCAAAGTTGACCTTCATAAAGTAAATGACAAGGTCAACTGGTCCTTGTTATGGATACTCTTCTCCAACTTGGATTCAATGATACCTCAAGAAACTGGGTTTGGGAATGCATTTTATAGGCTTCCTTCTCAGTCTTTGTCAATGGAACCCCATATGGATTTTTTCAAGGAGATCCTTTGTCTCCTCGCTTATTTACTATCGTCTGGGAGGCCCTCTCTTGTTTGATTGATGATAAGATTGAGAGGATCCTTATTAGAGTGCATTATAAAGAGAAATTTCTGAAATTTCCACTTGTGTTATGATCGATTTAGAATGTAACCCTTGCAAGTGCACAAGATCTATTGCAGTATGGCAAGAACAGGGGTGTCGAACCCACAGGGAAACGTGAATTTTTAATTAATTCTTTTAGAGATTTTAAAAACGTCCCTAAGGAAGTACCAAAGGGCAGATTCAATTTTACCAAAAACTTAACGCACTTTTCCTAAATGCAGAAAAATAAATTAATCTAAACAATTAATTACTGATAAATCTACGAACAATATTAAAATGAGATCAAGGAATATGCTACCCCAGATTCGTACCCCTTTTCTATCATTAAAACCCACAGTTTCATTAAATCATCATTCACACCATCATTCATCTTGGAAAATGACTTGAAATAAAATATGATCATCAATCAAGATACCCTATCTAAAAACAATGACTCACCTAACATTGCGGTATGAGTCATGTAAAAAGCATAGCGATCTCATGATATTTAGATCACGACAATCGACATAATCGCTCTACACCTAGATCACTGCAGTCGGATCTAGCGATTACGGCGTTGATACGCGCAATCAACGGGCTTAACAAAGCATTTAAAATATTTTCAATCACACAAACTTTGAGCAAAACGATTCCATGATAAGAATAGTAGACTGAGGTATTAATCATAAACATGGGTACTTATCTGGGATCATCTTCCCGATCTCTTGATTTAGCACGCTCATCTTTGGTGTTTGATCTCCTTTTCTTTCAAAGTCATTCCTCTTTTATTTCTTCCAAAAGATATTTGCAATTGTTTTCCTAAATACAATCTATGAATTTCTCGAGAAAATAATGCAAATCCTAGGTACAATCTACTAATAAACCCTAGAAGAAGGAGAGAAGAAGACTTGAAAAGATGAAGAAAATATTCCCCCAAAGTGAAGAGCCCTAAAAACTAAAAATAAAGAATGAATAATATTCTAATTGCAAAAAAATAATAATCCCCTAAGAAACTCGTGGCTTCCCTTTTTATAATAGCCTAACCCTAATACCTCTCTCGATTGACATCTAAGAGTAATTTTCGTGAATTCCCGCCTAGCTTTGCATCAGATACTGCCTCGGTATTTTGCTCATAATTTTCTGTACCGAACTCGGATTGAGGTGATTCTTGAAGCGTTGGAAAGCTGACGACGAGCTCTACAACTTTTATGTTTTAGCAATTTCCTGAATCTGACGTCTTGAAGGTCCAAATTGAGCTGCAAGTCGCACTAAGTTCTCAATGACCCAAAATAGCAGTGTTTTGACATTATTTTCGGGATTCTTGGGCTGTTTTAGAAACTTGGACTGTATTTACCTGAAACACTTCAAATCTAGCAAATCTCATCAGATAGCCTTCATCGGACGGCTAAATATAGGTATTTAGGGTTGAAATATCATCATATTTCACTACTCATCATGTTACATTTAATATTTGCTAACGACCTTCTCCTTTTCTCCCAAGATGATCATAGCTCGGCCACTGAAATTAAGAAGGTGATGGAAGATTTCTATAACCTCTCGAGCCACCAAGAAAATTGTAACAAGAGTGGAATATTCTTCATTGAAACTTGCTCCAAGAAGGAGAATGCTTTTTGTGACGCACCGACTTTCTCGCACCCAAAATCTCGGGAAGGTCGGTGCTTCATTAGCTCGATACATCCATACAGATACATGAATCAAAGCAGATATCATACACCAAACAGATATCTTAAAGAAATTCTATTTTTATACAGAACATGTGAATGAGCAAAATGAACCGCCGGTGATGGCCGATCATCACCTAAACAGTGGTGTACAAAATATATGTACAAAAATATTGATTCTATCACTCTACAAAATTAGTGGACGTACCAAGCTCAAAATTTAAAATCAAGTGCTTATCAAGTCCAAATCCCAAGTCTATGGGTAGAACTCATCGGGCGGAAGATATATTTCTTCCTCCAGAACGAAATCGGGATCTGTCTCTAACTTTGAGTCTAGATCAAGACCTGTACCTGCAACGTATAGTCGGGGTGAGCTAACAGTCTAAGCTCAGTAGAAGGAAAGGTCAATATCAATTTGCATCTTATCATATCACAGCATAGATTCAATGACAGAATTCATAACAGTAATTCAGTGACAGGGTTCAAAACGGAATTTCAATGTCAAGTTCATAGGCATTTTTGTATCAAAATAGAGTTGTAAAGAGAAAGTTCAGATTGAAATCAAACATAGAAGAGTTCTCATATTTTTCTGAGTTCTTATTCGATTCATATTTCATATGTAGTTTCTTATCTGAATGCTTAACTTAAATCCATAACTTAACTAATCTCCCAAGCAAAATATAGCATTGGGAGCCAAAGACTTTTACCAATGGAAATCCCCCAACCATCGTCGTTCAATGAACACTTTTTCATAAATGCGCAAGCCCCTGCATTATGAGGGATGCTCTTGCGATTCAAGTTACAGTCAAAACAATTCAGAGTGTACGGATAAACCGGAGTACCGGTTCAAAGAGCGGGAGGATTCGTTCTGATGAACCTCAAATCTTTGACGACCCGGCTTTCTCGTATCCGAAATATCAGGAAGGCCGGCTCACCAACCTATCTATAAATCGATAAGCCGGATAGAACTCAAGAAAATATCATAGTATAACAAAAGGAAACTTCATTTCTACACAAAATGCAAGACAAAAATAACGATTCTAATTCTATATGAAAACATGTGGACAAAAGAACTAAAACGAACCACCAGTGATGGCCGACCATTGATCAGTCACATAATATACCATTTTATCACCCTAACTTAGTGATGCTAAGACTTAGTTTGCTACTAATAAGTTACTGATGTGCAGATAATAAAGAAAATCAGTAAAAAAGAGCCATAATATTAATCTTTATCAAAATAAACTCAAAAAGAGCAGTAAAAGATGATTAAGCATAAAAAGATGATTTTCTATATACTAAGAACTAAAAAATCATGAAAAGACGATTGAGCGCTGCTATTACAGAGAGAAATGAGAAATCGTAATTTACGATTCCCCAGAAGACGTTCAATGTAAAAGCGATACAGAATGAAAAGCGATGAATCGTAATCTAGAGAATCGTTCAGAGATAAAGCTATGAAAGATAGAAAATCGTGATTTACGATTTTCCAGAAAAAGAGAAGAAAATAGATAATCATAATTTATGAATACGATTACGAAGCTTTTCGGTTGACTATCACTATTGCTGATCACGTGAAGATTTCCACCGCCATGAACATAATTAGAAGAACACTTGAATTAGAAGTTTGGCTGATCACGGATTTGAGAAGATTGATGAAGATAGACTCCAGAAGATCTCTACTACTGAACAATCTAGAAGTACATCAACTAAAAGAAGCAAGGAAAGATAAAATTAGAATTAGAATTATATTAGGATAGTTTTATTTTTAGTTATTTCTTTTATTAGAATTAGAAGTCCTGTAAACCAACTCCTTATGATTTATAAATAAGAGAGCCCGGTGTAGGAATAATCATCGAAGAAATTCTCAGCATCAATTGACGACTAAGGTTGTGCTTTATTTCGATCAAATTTAGAGTAAATTTTTATTGCTTTAAAGATTAGATATCCAAGGTTTCTCAAGAGCAATTGGGAGCTGAAGATTAGAGTAGATATCTGTAGTTTCTTAGAAATAATTAACGACTGCGGCTAAGGAGTGAAAGATATAATTTTTATTGCTTTCTAGTTTAAATTTTATTTATTTTTATTTTTTTCTTTGTAAACATCTTCAGATTTTAATTTGAATTGATGACTCAGATTGAGATTTACAGATTAGTATAACAATTTTTACTTTTCCATCTTCAGTTTTCTAGAATTTGATTGACGCCCAACTTTTAGGAGATTGTTGATTAGATTAAATCTGTATTGATAGGACTTTAGTATTGATTGATGACTAATGTTAGAAAACTTGATATATAGTGTAATGGTACTCTTTAAATTTATAAATATCCAATAGCTGAAGATTGTGATTGACGATCATAATCTGAAGAAGGAGGATTAGGATTTATTTTCTGCAAACTTAGTTTAAAAATAATTCTTTATTCATATTTCTCAAGTAGTTTAGGAACTTAAAAGGTAAGTATAAGTTTTCATAAAAATTAAGTTAATATAATTTAACCTATCTCTGTGAGAATGATCCTTTGCTAGTACTATGATTTCCATTGTGCACTTGCAATAGGTTAAGACTTAATTAGATACACATATAAGTAGCCCAATCAACCATCACCAAAACATGGTTCACAAAAATAAGGTATAATAATTACATGATTCTAAAGTACCAAACAAATATGTTGGACATACCAAGCCCAAGTATCTAGTCTTACAAAAAGCATGCCAAAACAAGACAGAATCCTAATCAAGAAAGAACTCTTCAGGAGGAATCTCATACTCGTCCTCCAAAATCTAGTTAGAGTCTTTGAGCTCTGAATTTCTACAATCCAAATCAGTACTTGTGCCTGTGACGTATAGTCGGAGTGAGCTAATAGCCTAAGCTCAATAGAAGAAACTCATCTCAATCACATCATATCTTACTTAACGTGGTTTTCAAAACATAATTTATAGCATATTATTTTTAAAGCAGATATTCAAAACAAACTAGATGAATGAATTTCAAATATAATGATCAGATGCAGTTTCATATTCAAAGTTTCAAAGCAGATTCTTAAATCAGATTCAAAATAAGTAAGGACCTTCAGATTGTTCAGATGCTCATTGTTTCTTAGTTTATATATGCAAAGCTTGTCTAATTCATGACTTAAATCTCAACTTAAATTTCCTCCCAAGTTATTATATCATGAGAGCAAAAATATACTGATGGGAACCCCTACCTAACCATCATCGTTCAATGAATAATTTTTGAGAAAATGCAACAGGCCCCTCTGTTGTTACGTTAACTTGTGCCATTCAGATTTACCGTCAACACGATTCAAAGCATTGAGGGTTCCTTCGAGTGAACCTTAAATCGCATGCAAATTCTAATACATAATTCAGATGCAGATTATAACACATAATTCAAAGTTCTGAGTTTAGGATTCAGGTGTGACATCCTAAATTTTTTTGACTTTCGAGCAGGTTCGACTTGGTGTGCATGTCCGGCAGGTCACGCAATTGACATTATAAATGTTGGAGAGTGTGTTGAATTACAAGAATACCCCTTGAGTGAAAAAGAAAGAATAAGTGATAGTGTTAACCATTAGACGAGTGACCTTACACAGACGTGTGGTATACTGGCTTAGCACCCATAAATGACCATTTTGTATAAAAGTCAAATGGATAAGATATTCCATTTTTGCTTGGTTTGCTTTGTGAAGAAAGGAAAGAAGGAGAGTTTAAATTCCCTCCCCCCATCCCTTACTTGTGATCCAACCGTTGTGATCGTAGCGTATATGATCGGGAGAGTGAAGAGTAGAGTGTGTTGGAGTAGAGATCCATCGTAGGCTTTACGTCGATTCAATCGCCAGAGGAATCCATGAATTTCGCTCTAAAACCCTCTGTGGCAACTACGTTTGAAAAGCTTGTCATCGACCAAATAAAGGTAAGCAAGGTGTGTTAATTATGGGATAAGAATGTTTGTTAAGTTTTAGTTATGTATGAGTGAAATGCTGAAGTATAGGATCAAATTTTGGGGAAAAATGAGTCAGAAAAGAAGAAGCTAGTATGGCTGAGAATCTGTCAAAACCGATCGATTGAAATGGAATTCGATCGATCGATTTTGGAAGCCGATCAATCGATTGAATTGTGACACAGAGATATGAGTTTTCTGAAGAAACTGATCGATCGAACTGGAATTCGATCAATCTATTTTAGAAACCGATCGATCAAATTGGATTTCAATTGATCGATTTGTCTAGTTTATGAGGTTTTCTGTTGTTGGGAAAGAAACTTGGGGAGGCTTTGGGACTTCCCTATCTTCGCCACTTTTGACGTGTAAGATATAAATTTGATGTGTTCTAGGTTAAGATCAAGGGTGCGTGATAAGAGGATTATCTTGAGAAAGAAAGGTCTTCGTTTTGGCTTCGCATTGAGGTAGGAAAAATTTTATAACATGTGCATTTGATACAATTAGCATGAATGATGTGATATGATGAATAAAAATGTGTGATTTATGAATTTTGTTATCAAATGAGCATAAGCTTTGTACATGGTTTCAAAACATGAAAATGTGTGTGTGTGAACTCTGAAAAACTTGTATGTGTGTGTGTGTGAACTCATAAGGACATGTAAATGTGTGTGTGTGAACTTCGAAATTCTAAACTTCAGAACTAGTTATGAAATACCATACTTCACGGTGATAAACTATAAGTTAGAATTCACACTATGATTTAAGGTTCATGTGAAACGAATCCTTTGTGATCCGGTATGGCGGGATATCTGTTCATTCTTACCTATTTGAGGTAAACTTCATTCGGCACAAGTATCCCTCATAGGTAGGGGCTTGGGCATCATGAAAATGATTCATTGAGCGACGATGGTTGGAATTTTCATCGGTATATGTATGACTCTCGATGCTATATATGCTCAAGATTGTATTTAAGTGATCAGTTTAAGTTTCTTATTTGTGTTCTGAGAAAAGTTTAGAATCATGTAACAAGACTTTGAATTCTCCATTTAAGATGAGTTTTAAATTCGATTCAAATGCTTTTAAAGTGTAAATCTTTATTTGAAAAGCATGATCAAATTATGTCATGAGATATATGTGTGATGTGATAGTATGCATGCTATTTATTTTTTCCTATTGAGCTTAGATGGTTAGCTCATTCTTTCGACTATACGTCACAGGTTCAGGTGCCAAGTTAGAGAAAGTGTAACGTCCCCGAATTTTGACTTTAAACAGTGACCTCGAGATGCGTGCTCGATTGGTTGTGGGATTGGCCAAGTGATAGTCAACACGATGACTATGGTTAAAGTAATCTTGATGTGAGTGAACATGTGTGGATGGTGTTAGATGTATTTAGGGGTCACATACACCTATCCTGGGTGTATGTGGTTTACACCAAAGTTAAAGAAGAGTTAAAGGAGGCAATTAGCTAATGAGAAGTTATTTCTCTTTTAGTTTGGTTGGTAAAGAGTTAAGAAGAGAGAGAGAGAGAGAGAGTAAGGGGTGGAGTAAATGCAAAAGGGAGTTGTGTGGATTGAGAATTGAAGAAGAGTTGAGCAATTACTCTGGATCCGACGCGTATAAGTTCATTGGAGTCGGTGCAGCCCTAGATTTGAACCAAGCCATAGAATCAATCAAAAGATTGATTTAAGGTATGAATTCTTTTAGAATTTTAATGAGTATAAGGTTATGGTTAGATTGTTAAAATGATGAGTTAAAGAAGTAGAAAAAGAATGAAAAAATAGTAAGGAAGAAAGCTGAAAGAAATGCCCGCAAAGGGGTGCATTTCTGACCAAATCAATTGATCGATTTGGAAAATCGATTGATTGATTTGGAAAATCGATCAATCGATTTTGACCTAGAAGTTAGCTGGGCAAGGATTGATTTGAAATTGATTAATCAATTTGTGAATTTCGATTAATCGATTTGAAATCGATTAATCTTCTGAGCACTCCCAGTGGCTGAAAAATTAGAGCTTGGAAAAACCGATTGATCGATTTGAGAAATCGATCAATCGATTTTGGAATTTTTATTAATTGATTTTGAGATTTCGATTGAACGATTTTGGAGATTGATCAATCAATTTGGACAATTTCTGTTGGATTTTATTTTAGACTTTGAGGTTTTATGAGGGTCTTATACCTTCTTTATTACATCTTTCTTGATGTTGTACTTATGCTATGGTGTAGCATAGGTTGTACGAGTGAGTGCAAGCATGGAAAATGCCGTGGATCTTAACTCTTGAGGAATTATGCGCGTGAGGTAGGGAACACCTTGAACATGATTTTAATACCAAGAGCATGTATGTAGTGATATAGAAATGAGTAATTATGCATCTAAAATGTGAATACTAAGTGTGTGTGTGTGAACACAATGTAAAGTAAAATGAGCATGTGCTGTCCTCAGGGGATGTGAATGTGATAAAGGCATATGTGTGATGCATTGAGTTGAACATCCCAGGGATGTATGTGAAAATATAAAGTAAAGTGAATGAGATTGATGAGGCCTAATCTACTATAATTAGCACAATCACATGGTGAATAACTATATATAGTGCATTATGATATTTAAGGTTTGGAGAATACCCCACCGACGTGGCAGGATACCCACGATTAACTCGACAGGATATCCGTGACCGGTACGGCGGCCAATCCGTACACCAGTTGGACATCCCAGGGATGTAGTTATGTTGAGAATAGACTCCGTCACCTATGAGAAAGGGACTTGGGTAGTATTGAATGAATGAAAAAGGATATAAAAATGGTATGATTAGATGACGATGGAGGGTATTTCATCGGACGCCCTGACTCTATAGTAAGTTAGGGAATATTTAAGTTATGATTTAAGTCTTTAGGCCGAATCATTGTCTTATATGAGCAGAATGAGAATAAATGAAACATGTAAAGTAACAGTAACCTAAAGTGCTTCTTTTCAATCATTTAAACTACTTTTCTAATAAATTCATTGATACATCATGCTGTTAAATATCATAGAATATATGTGAGAGATTAACTTATATGTTCATTCAATCGTTTCCCTATTGAGTTAGGATGTAGCTCACCCTTTAGACTATACGTCATAGGTCACGTGCTTGCGGCTGCTACTGCTTCTGGAGGCGTAGATCCGAAGGAATCGGATTACGTACCTGGTGAGGATTTGGAGTCTCCTCCTGAGGACTTCTTCTAGAGACCCCTGCATACTTTGATTCTTTTTTAGATCGTGATTGTACGGCTTGGTATGTCAAGCCCTTTTTGAGAAAATATAATTATGCACTGATATATTTTTTTGGTGAACCATCTGGGGTGACCTCGTTTTATCACCGATGGTTCGGGTCGGTTCTTCTGCTCATGCAGTGGCATGGGATTAGAACTATCTTTTGAGCTTTTACTATAATATATCATTAATGCATAGAGATTTAATTCGATTCAGTTCTCATGCTTTATTTTGCTTTATTGTTGCTTGGTTATACCAATGTTTCAGGCAGGATTATGGGGCACGACCTTGAGGGTCGTGCTGATGGCATGGGTTTCGAGGTGTCAAAATCTGGGCTGCCATAGTTGGTATCAAAGCAGTTTCTTCTAGAAATTCTGAAATTCTTATTTTTATCAGAGCATAGGGACTTCTGCTAATGAAACTTTAGTTTCATGTGTAGACCGTTATGTCTTCTAGAGGAAGAGGTCGATCCAGGGGCGGTCACGATAGAAACTTACGTAGTAGAGATGATTACATCTTGGCTACAAATAGAGTGCCAATGGGAAGCAGAGGGGCTTCAGGAAGTGGTGGCCAAGAGGGCCAAGATCAGGAAGAGGGTCGAGAACGAGGTCGTCAGGATAGAGAGCAGAGAGAACAAGAAAGAACAAGAGAAAGAAATGAGGAGAGAGAAGAGCATTAGCGGATGATGCACACTATGGAAACTATGGCAACCGTCATAGCTCAACAAGTAGCATCCTTGGCAGCTCACAACACCCCTGAGCAGCATCAGCCACCTACACCTCCAGTAGGTCCTACGTAGCCAGCGCCCTCAGCATTTACAAAGTTTAGGAGAATGCGTCCTCCTAACTTTTCAGGGCAAGTTTAGCCAATAGCTGCGGAGAATTGGTTGAGTGAGATGGAAAAGGTTTTTAGCGTGCTCACATGTACGAAGGATGAGAGTGTCAGATGGGCAACTTACATGTTAGATGGGGAGGCAGGCCCTTGGTGGAAGTCCATTTCTAGGATTAGGGCTCAGAAAACCCCAGATTGCCCTGGATGTGGGAGGAATTCATAGAAGAATTCAACAAAGAATACTTCCTTGAAGTTGTACGAAATTAGATGGAAGTAAAATTTCTTCAACTCGTACAGGGAAGGATGTCGGTAAGGGAATACGGAGTGAAGTTTATGAGGCTTGCTTGTTTTGCTCCCGATTATGTGATTACCAACTTGATGAAAGCAAAGAGATTTCAATGAGGCTTGAGGCTGGACATTAGAGGAGGAGTAGAGGCATTTGAATTGAAGACGTATGGAGAGGTCATGGGAAAAGCCTTGGTCATCGAGGAAGACAATGATGATAAATATAGAAGGAGAGATCAACAAGGGAGAGGGAGAACAGATCAGAATACTATTGGGAATTACGAGCCAGTGAATAAAAAACCAAGATTTGTAGAGCCTATTTAGAGGCAACCATTCCAAACAGGGTATGTGAGACCGGCGTAGCAAATGAACTATCAGAGATTACCAGTGCTTGTCTCAAGGAGGCCGATAAGATATGAGATCCCTACTACCACCACTGGAGCAGCGTCGACTACAGCGAAAACTTGTGCCAAGTGTGGAAAGTCCCACAAAATGGCAGATTGCAGAAGGGAAAGGTGGGCCACATCATCCGAGATTGCCCTGAAAAAGCTAAGGAGAGGACGGCTTCTGCTTCAATGCCACGACCGCTACAAGCGAGGAAACCGGTCGTACAAGGAAGAGCCTACGCAGTTATGGATCAGGAAGCACACAATACTACCGACGTGATCCAAGGTGAGATTTCTTTTAAATAAAGAATTTTAATTCTTAAAAGTTTTAGATAGAGAAGGTGCATTAATGTAAGAAGTAGAATAGATTGATTCTCTTCCATAAATTTTGATATATATAGGGTGTTATGTATATGTAAATGTATGATATAGGTACCTTACAATTATACGGAAGGGGAAGTGATGTAGCTTATGAGGCTAGAGTGTTGGTGGAATCGAGGCCTACCCACTCATTTACTACTCCCCGTTTCACAAACAAAATGAAGGCCAACCCGGAGATGTTGGATTTCATCTTAGCGGTATCGATTCCAGCAGTGAAATTGGTTGATATTGAAAGGGTTTGTAAATCAGTGATAATGACCATCAAGGATGGAGATGTCTTTGAACTACATGCGAATTTGATTTTGTTAGATATATAAGGATTCAACGTGATCCTTGGCGTGGATTGGTTGTCACGGCATTGCGCGACGGTAGATTGTAAGAACAAGGTTGTCGTATTCCGACCTAATATGAAGAGATCATTTTGATTTCGAGGAGAGAGATCGACGTTTATGCCACTTATCTCTGCAGTCAGGGCCAAGCGTTTAATCAGAAAGGGTTGCAATGGTTACTTGGCATTCTTAAAGGAAGATAAGGAAGGGAAGATCATCACCTCAGAGATAGAAGTTGTACGCGAATTTGAAGAAGTATTTTCGGAGGAATTACCCGGATTATCTGCCAATAGAGAGGTGAAGTTTGCTATCGACTTGGCACCTGGAACGGAGCCTATTTATAAAGCACCATATAGGATGGCTCCTGCTGAGTTGAAGGAATTGAAGGTGCAGTTGTAAGAACTGATGGATAAGGGGTTTGTGAGATCGAGCATGTCTCCATGGGGGCACCGGTCTTGTTTGTAAAGAAAAAGGATGAGTCAATGCGCCTGTGCATTGACTATCGCCAGTTAAACAATCTAACCATAACTTTATACTCATTGAAATTATAAAAGAATTCATACCTTAAATCAATCTTTTGATTGATTCTATGGCTTGGTTCAAATCTAGGGCTCCTAGCTCCGACTCTAATGAACTTCTACGCGTTGGATCCGGAGTAATTGCTCAACCCTTCTTCAATTCTCAATCCCCACAACTCCCTTTTGCATTTACTCCACCCCTTTCTCTCTCTCTCTCTCTTCTTAACTCTTTACCAACCAAACTAAAAGAGAAATAACTTCTCTTTAGCTAATTGCCTCCTTTAACTCTCCTTTAGCTTTGGTGTAAAGCACATACACCCAGGATAGGTGTATGTGACCCCTAAATACATCTAACACCACGCACACAAGTTCACTCACATCAAGATTACTTTAACCATAGTCATCATGTTGACTATCACTTGGGCAAACCCACGACCAATCGGGCACGCATCACGAGGTTATTGTTCAAAGTCAAAATTCAGGGACGTTACATTCTCCCCACCTTGGGAATTTTTGTCCTCGAAAATGTACCCAAAGGCTTTCTTATGGAATAACCACACACACAGATAGTTATAGTTCATTCATTAACAAGCATAGCACATCCAATATGACTATCCATGACATTTTGCAGCTATTGGAGTAAATAAGCACAAATCACAAAAGTTACCAAATGGAAATTTGATGTGTATTTTATACAGCGGGTTCCCGCACCAAAATAATTACAAACATAAAAAGCAATGGCATCCATGCCAGATAGTTTCATACATAGTTGTTTGCCAAAATAATTACTATTTCTCAAAGGAAAATATAGTGTAAAAAAGAAATGCCTCATGCTAACAATCAGGCAGTCCCATCCCCGGCTGGTCCTCTCCGTCAGGAGCGCGCGTACCCGAAGTTGACGTATTTGGAGTCCCTGTCCTCGCCGCCATGATGCGCTGCCGGCAATCAGTCGGATACATGTACTGCATCGTCTGGTAGAGCAAGGCCTCGTGGAAGTCTAGTTTTTGGTCCATGTGAGTGCTGGTCGCCTCCATATGCTGCTGGTACTCCAACATCTGACGATTGTTCTTCGCCATGAGGGCGAGAACATCGTCAATGGTACTCGTCACAGGGGCCTGAGATGCCCATCTCCGGTGTCAGCAGATCAGAGCAGTAGGTGTGGACTGTGAAGGACCAGTAATTGACACTAACGGATGCTCCTCATGTAGTACTGGGCCATGAGGCGGCTCTCCCTCAGCGTGGTCCTATGGAGGCACAACAGGTTGCTCCCTCTCTGCTGGTGGGTCCTACAGTGGTCGTGGTGGTACATCGTCAACCTGGGCAGGTGCTGGACCCTCAACTAGTAGTGTCTTTGCTAACATCCAATAACTACGGCCCCACGAAGCGATGGAGTAATGCTTCACGTGGTCGGTGGCCTTTCGCATAGCAAGAAAAATGACATACTCTAGGGAGGCAGAGTAGCATTCTAACATGCTTGAGATAAGTCGAGCGTAAGGCATACGCTCCTTGGGTCTCAAAGGCCCTTTCATTATTTTGCCTTTGATATAAACCATACCCTTTATGACTAGTTTGGCAGCGTCGAACCAATGGCCGCGGTATGCTGCATATAAGGCTTGTTGGACCAACTCTACACGCTCGGTACCATGGCGCATAGGGTACAGATTACACTTGATTATTGAATCAAGCATCCACATGTAAGGAGGTGAGGATGGTGACGACGCTTTAAGAAGATATTTTCGCCACCACCCCCACCACCGGGAAATTCGTCAGCAGGATCCTAACTAACTTGATTCTTCTTCTTTCTGATTGGCCAAGGCACAGAGATATTTTGTGTGGAATATATATAAGCTATAAAAATAATCAAAAATAGGCATCTAACATAACCGAATTTTCTCTAAGCCAGGAGGATAGTTTGTGCTTAGGTCATTTCTAGGGTTAGGTCATCTTTTTTCCCTTTTCTTTCTTAGTTCAACATTTGCTTGCTAAGTCCTTTTGTAATAGTTAGGACTGATTTTCTATTGTAATAAGGACTGTGTGAAGCTTGTATTTGGAGTTCTACATCGACTACAGCTTTGAGGGCTGACCATTGTAAGTATTTTGTATGCAATGAAAGTGTATTTTCTGCCATATTAAATCTATATTCTCTTGTTCTTGCATATAGTGTATAGGTTTTTTGCACCTATGCATGCATGAGCTTTTAGCTTTCCAAATATAGTAGCTGCGGTGATTCTTATGCTATGATTTTAACCCTATGATTGGAGTATATCTCTGGGATGATCTGTGACCACTCAAGTGGACAGATTATAACCCTAGGACTAGTCCATATCTTAGGGTTGGATTGGATTCTTCTTCATTGTATTTGAGCTTGTGGCCAAATGAAGGACTGATGTGGATCTAATCCTTTCTCTGTTTGACTAGCCCTTTTTCAGTAAAAAGATAAATTCCTATTTTATTACTTCTCACCCATTTTCTATTTAATTTTCCAAATCCATTTCCATCCCTTTCTAAACCCCCTTTCTTGTAGTACAGTTCTGTAATTTTCTTTTAGGTTTTATTTTTTGTTTAGTGACACCCCAAAACTCCCTTTCTTTACCCTTTCTTTCTAGTATAGGTTAGTGCTGCCAGATCTATAGCTAGATCTAAATGTCTACTAATCAACCTTGTATTTTTAGATCAAATTTTCCTGTGGGACAAACTCTTACTTATCAAAACATGCTACAACAGCCTTGGATCTTACAGGACTGTGTATAGATTGCTATTTTTGTGCTATTTTACTCCATTTGACTCCTCTTTGATTTGTGTTTACTGTGCTTGTTTACTGTGTGTGTTGTATGCTAAGTAGAAGGTCACTTGGTCCTGAATTAGCACCTCTAAATCCTGAGATAGAAAGTGTCCTTAGGCCTAGGCAGACCACACAAACCCCTATTGATAAATATTTAACCATTTGAGATGGGAGAGCAACCAAGACCTTTGAGGGATTACTATACACTAGGGGTATATTCATCCCCCTTTTGCATTCAGTTCTCTAATGCTGGGGGAAATTATGAAATAAAGCCTCAAACCATCCA
Organism: Chloranthus sessilifolius; assembly: GCA_021018995.1. Taxonomy (NCBI): domain Eukaryota; kingdom Viridiplantae; phylum Streptophyta; class Magnoliopsida; order Chloranthales; family Chloranthaceae; genus Chloranthus; species Chloranthus sessilifolius. The sequence continues at coordinate 27,021,875 of CM037595.1, forward strand.
AATACTCCCATCATTCCATGCATTAAGTAAGGAGGACCCTTACAAGCATATTAATGAGTTTTTGTCTTTATGCACCACATTTACAATTGCTAGGCTGGGAGATGAAGCCACCAAAATGAGGCTTTTTCCTTTTTCATTAAAGGACAAATCCAGGAATTGGCTTAACATGCTCCCACCAAACAGCATCACATCTTGGAATGTCCTCCAATGCCAGTTTTTGGCTAAATTTTTCTCCATGAGCAGAACCGGTCAGTTGAGGAAAAGCATAATTTCCTTTGCTTAATTCCCAATTGAAGATTTCAATGAAGCATGTGAAAGGTTTAAAGAGCTGTTGAGGCAGTGTCCACACCACCAAATTCTTAAGTGGCAGCTTGTCCAGAGCTTCTACTAGGGGATTGATCCTAAGAGTAGACATATGGTGGATGCTTCATGTGGTGGATCTTACCTCAGCAAGACTGCTGATGTAGCCTGAGATCTGTTTGAGATAATTACTGAAAAATCTATGCAACAAGAGACTCTGTCAAGAGGTGACATTGAGCCTGTTGCAAGAGCTACAAGAGACCCCACTTCTCAAGGAAAGTTGTATGAAGTAAATGTGTACAATGACATGGAAAAGAGAGTGGACAGTTTGTTCTAAAAGTTTGACGGAGTTCTTAGTGTGTTGCAGTCCCAAACTACTGTACAAGTTGGAGAGTCATGTCTGATATACCAATCACCAACACACTCATTAGAGGACTGTCCATCTGCTGGTTATGGAGCATGCTAATGCTGCCCAATCATATGGGCAGCAGCCTGCTGGGTATCCATAGAGGAACCACCCCAATCTGACATGGAGACAGGATAATTATCACCAACCCCAGCAGCAGTAGCAAGCATTGCCATATAGACCACAACAATAATATAATCCAGGTTATGCTCCTAGAAAATAATTTCCCCAGTCTGCTCCACAACTAAATCAGTTAGCTTTTTCCCCACCACAACCTAGAACACCCTCATTTAAGGAGCAGGTTTTGTCATCACTGCAAAACCTGAGCTCCTTATCATAGACTGTGAACTCTCACAATCAGAGCATTAAAAAAATTGAGGACCAGCTTGGTCAAATCTCTAATACTCTGACCAAGAGGGAAGAGGGTAGGCTCCCAAGCAAGAACATGACCAACCCCAAGGGTCAGTATATGATTAGTGAAGGTTCCTCAACTCATGAGGAAGCTAAAACAATCACAACCCTAATGAGTGATAAGGTGGTGCACAATCAAGTGGGCATGGAAGCAAAAGAGAGTGTACAAGGAGAAGAAGACTTATTTCCTGCTGTTGAGCAATAGGAGCACAATAATGGGGCTGTTGTTGATCCCCTATAAAAAGAAAAAAATGAAAAAAGTAAAAAAAAAAATATGGTTGATGATACAGCTAGGCTAGCAGCTGAGGTACTAGCAGTACCTCGGCTATCATTTCCTCATATTCTCAAAGGCCCTTCTCCTTTTGACAAGGGGAATGCCAAAATAAAGAAAATGATAGAGACCTTCAAGTAGGTTAAAATTAATTTACCACTACTTGATGCCATTAAACAGGTCTCAGCCTATGCTAAATTCCTTAAGGACTTGTGTACCCAAAAGAGAAAGGCAAGGATTCATTTGTCTAAGAAAGCCTTTGCAACTAAGAAAGTCAAATCTGTTTTGTCTATAACTACACCAGCTAAACTTTAGGACCCAGGGGTACCTACTATCCCCTGCATTATTGGTGATCACACCATAGGCAAAGGTCTTTTAGACTTGGGAGCCAGTGTAAGCATGTTGCCATACTCGGTGTATGAACAACTGGGTTTGGGGGAACTAACATCAACACCTGTAGTTCTCCAATTGGTTGACAGGTCTGAGAGAAAGCCTATAGGAATTGTTGAAGATGTGCTGGTAGGGGTGGATAAATTTTTCTACCCTGCTGACTTTCTTATTTTGGACATAGAACCTTCCTATGTCCAGGAGAACACGGACAGACCATTTTTGGAGAACACGGACAAGCCATTTTTGGAGAACACGGACATGCCATTTTTGGCATTGGCTGTAGCCAAAAATGGCCTTCAATGCAGGTCTGGGGTGATGGAAGTCACTTTAGGAAATATGAAAGTGAAGCTTAATGTGTACAATGCTGTCAAGCAACCTAAACTGGACAATGAGGATTGCTTTGTAGTGGATGTACTAGAGGAATTGGTGGAAGAGAATTTATCCAATCTGCTAGATTGGGATAAAATATATGATGATTTTGAAGATGTGTGGACTGAGGTTATTGAGCAGGAGGCCCAAACTTCCAGTGCTGAAGAAAGCAACAAATTGGATTCTTCAGTGGGCCTAGTGCGGCACTCTATATGAAAACCTACATTGCTGCCCCTACCTCAACCCTCCAAGGCACCTTTGTTGCCTTCAGTAATTAGTCCACCAGATCTGGAGCTCAAGCAACTTCTAGCATATTTAAAATATGCTTTCCTGGGAGAGAATGAAAAGCTGCCCATGATTATCTCTTCCTCTCTCACTGTGGAGTAGGAGGAGGAATTACTTAAGGTCCTTAGGAAGCATAGGAAAGCAATTGGCTGGACCATTGCTGATTTAGGAGGAATAAACCATCTATTTGTATGCATAAAATTCATTTGGAATAGGGTTCCAAACCCTCTAAGGAAATGCAGAGAAAATTGAACCCTCATATGTAGGAAGTAGTCATGAAAGAAATTGTGAAATTGCCGGATGCTAGGGTCATTTACCCCATTTCTAACTCTGAGTGGGTCTCACCTATCCAAGTGGTCCCTAAGAAGTTTGGCATCACTGTCACAACAAATGAGTCTGGAGAATTGGTACCAACCAAAGATATTAATGGTTGGAGAGTATGCATAGACTATAGAAAACTGAACTCTAAGACCAGAAAGGACCACTTCCCGTTACCCTTCATTGATCAGATTTTGGATAAGCTAGCAGGCAGAGCATATTACTGCTTTCTTGATGGATATTCTGGTTATAAACAGATACCAGTGTATCCACAAGATCAAGAAATGGCTTCTTTCACTTGTCCATCTGGCACTTTTGCTTATAAAAGAATGCCATTTGGACTGTGTAATGCTCCTACCACATTCCAAAGGTGCATGTATGTAATTTTTTCTGATATGATTGATAAGTTTTTAAAGATTTTCATGGATGATTTTTTAGTTTATGGGGATAATTTTAGTCAATGTTTGTATCACCTCTGCCTTGTACTGCAAAGGTGTGAAGAAACCAACTTGGTTTTGAGTTGGGAGAAAAGCCATTTCATGATCACCTAAGGCATTGTGATTGACCATGTGGTATCCCAAAAAGGCATTGAGGTTGACAAGGCAAAAATTTATTTGATTTCTCACTTGTTCCCACCAAAAACTATCAAACAAATCAGATCGTTTCAAGGATATGCAGGATTTTATAGAAGGTTTATCAAAGATTTTAGCAAGATCTCCAAACCTCTGTTCCACTTGCTTTGTCAAGATGTGCCATATGTGTTTGATGCTGAATGTCTTGACGCTTTTGAGATTTTGAAGAAATGTCTAACCTCTGCCCCTATGATCCAAGCACCTGATTATGCCCTAACCTTTGAATTGATGTGTGATGCATCTGATTTTGCTGTGGGAGCTGTGTTAGGACAGAGAAAAGAGAAACTGCCATGTGTAGTTTACTATGCCAACAAGATATTGACAGAAGCTCAGCTGAATTATATAACAACTGAGAAAGAGCATCTGTTTGTTGTGTTTACTTTGGATAAATTTAGACCTTATCTACTAGGTCTAAAATTATGACTTTTACTGACCACTCTGCCCTAAAGTACCTACTGGCAAATAAAGATGCAAAGCCAAGGCTGATTAGATGGATTTTACTCCTGGAAGAGTTTGATCTTAATATCAAAGATAAAAAAGAGATAGAAAATGTGGTTGCTGACCACTTGTCAAGGATCCTGAGTGAAGATTGTGCTGCAACACCATTGAAAGACACCTCCCTTGATGAGTAATTATTTTCCATCCAGTCAGTTGTACCTTGGTTTGCCAATATAGTAAACTACCTTGCTGTAGGTAGGATTCCTTCCCACTGGTCCAAGATGGATAAGGACTTGTTCTTCTCACAAGTCAAATATTTTTTCTAGGAGGATCCATACCTGTATAAGTATTGTGCAGATCAGGTAATCAAAAAAAGTGTCCCTAAAAATGACACTCACAGTATTCTAACCATGTGTTATGAAAATGCCTGTGGGGGACACTTTGGAGGGAAAAAGACAGCAACCAAGGTGCTGCAGTGTGGGTTTTACTGGCCTTCCTTGTTTAAGGATGCCTTTGAACACTGGAAAACATGTTTAAGATATCAAAGGATGGGTGACATAGCAAAAAGGGATTCAATGCCACTACAACCCATCCTTATTGTAGAGCTATTTGATATATGGGGGATAGATTTCATAGGCCCCTTTCCTCCTTCTATGGGCTTTAACTTTATCCTTGTGGCTGTTGACTATGCTTCCAAATGGGTGGAAGCTACTGCCACAAGGACAAATGATCACAAAGTTGTCCTTAAGTTTTTCAAAGAAAACATATTCTCCAGATTTGGCACCCCTAGAGTCATCATCAGTGATGGGGGAAGCCATTTCTGTAACAGATACTTTGAGAGCTTGCTCAAAAAGTATGTTGTTACACATAGGGTTGCTACTCCATACCACCCATAGACCAGTGGACAAGTGGAGATTTTTAATAGAGAAATCAAGCATATCCTAGAGAAAATAATTAGGAGTGATAGAAAAGATTAGCCATTGAAATTAAATGATGCTTTGTAGGCTTATAGGACAGCCTCTAAGGCTCCAATTGGAATGTCCCTATTTAGACTAGTCTATGGCAAAACATGTCATCTCCCAGTGGAATTAGAGCACAAGGCCTTTTGAGTCATTAAAAACTTGAAAATAGACCTAACTTCTGCTAGAGCAAATAGGAAATTGCAGCTGTCTGAGCTGGAGGAACTGAGGTTGGATGCCTATTCAAATTCCAGAATTTACAAGAAAAAACCTAAGGCCTTCTTTGACAAGAACCCTCTGAGGAAGGAATTTGCTGATGGAGCCAAGGTATGGCTTTTCAATTCAAAAATCAAGTTCATTCTAGGTAAATTAAGATCTAGATGGGATAGACCTTTCACTATGATCCATGCATTCCCATCTGGAGCTGAAGAGAACATGGACCCCACTTCTGGAAGGGTCATGAAAGTAAATGGTCAGAGGCTCAAACCTTGTGTGGAAAATTCTATGGAGCCCTATGAAACCATGAACTTCCAAGAACCTCCCAATGCTGAGTGATCTCTAGTCTTGTACACTGTGTATCATAACTGTTGGCTTTTGTTTAAAATTCTATCATTTACTGTGTTTTTTGTGATCTATTTGTATGAATCTTGATCTGTGCATATTTCTAGTCTGCTGTAATGTTAGGATGTTTGTGTTTAGCATAGGAAACCATTGTTTGAATAAATGAGAGTGTGTATGTATTAGCATGGCAGTGGGCCTGACAGCACAAGAGTGAAAATGACTTATTTTTAGCCTTCTCGAGAGGATCAGGCATCCTCTCGAGTCATTGTCAACGCATATTTTGCTTGCTCACTAGTCTCTAACACTGCAAAGTCGCCTCTCGAGCCCTAATACTTGAGAGAAATAGAGCCCTCGACAGGCTTTGATGTTTAAATGGTATCTGCTCGAGATCCTTTCGAGCAGATACACCTGAAGCTTAGCCTCTCGAGGCTTGGATTTCCAGCAAAAATGTCTGTCGAACAGTTAACATTCCCTGCTCGATAGGCTGATGTCCAGTGATTTCATCTACTTGAGAGCCTCTCGAGTTCAATAAGTAGCCTCTCGGGGCTCGATTTTGCTTATTTTAAAACCCTCGACAGTCATTCTGTAATTTTCTCTGCCTAAAGCACTCGAGAATAAACTCCCAGCCAGATTTTTCATCTTCCTTCTTCACTGCCATTTTTGCGTCACCGTTCACCCTCTGCTTTTGGCACTCTATTAAGCAACACTTGCCGAGCATTTTGCACCGTGCAACATGAGATTTGGTCCACTGTGCCTCTTCCTCAATAGAACCCTAGCTTTCGTGGTAAGTTTAAAGGTTCTTCTTAGCCTGTTCTTCTTTCAAAATCTTTTTACTAGGTTGAATTATTTTGGTTGAGGATTAGTTACTGGGTTGAGTTAGTGAAGTGGTGGACAACCTAGGATTTCAATTTTGTGTGATTTAAACTAGGATTTGAATGACTGATAATTAGGATTTTGGAGAAACCCTACAGGGGCTGATGAGCCCTGCCCAAACTACCCCTCCCACTCCCACCAGGAAATCCCAGAGGATTGCTACATCCTCAGCCCTTGATGTTCCAGAAGCCCAAATTGAAGAACCTAAGAAGAGGTTTGCTCCTAAGAAAAGGGCAAGGAATGCCACCAAGTAACCAAAATTTGTCAAGCCCAAGAAGCAGAAGCAAGATGAGGGAGCCACCCCATGTCAGTACATAATGAACCAGTAAGGAGAGAAAAAGGTGAGAATATACCCCATGAGTTTAAACGAAGACCATACCCAGTGAGATTTGGGCCCATACAAAACTTTTTCTTTTGAAGAGTGTCTTTGGCAGTTTTTGTGCTCTAAGATCTAACTGACTCAAACCTTTTCACTAGAAGTTATGCATCCCCAAATTAAAACTGTTTAGCAGAACTCATGACGTTAGGCACATGATCTAAGGCCATCAATTGGACAGGTTAAGCTTGAAAGTCTTACCCAGTGAACTGCCTCCCTTTGCATACACTCTTTGAGCCCTAAAAATTCATTTTTCTTTGAAAAATATCAGAGTAATTGAACCTGAACCTCATTGACTTGATTCAGCCTTACCCTCACTCTGAGAATTCAGAAGGTAAAAGAGAAGATGTTGAAGATAGATGAGCAGGGTTTGACATTTGGTGGAAGGAGAAGGAGAAGAGAGAAAATCTAAGTGAAGTAGTGTATTAGTTGTATGGTTGTGGCAACCATCATAAAAAATATATATATAAAAAGAAAAAAAAATAGAAAAAAGAAGAAGAGAGAAACAGAGAGAAATCAAAAGAAGAACATCTAAAAACTTGGGAATATGAGAAGAAGCTGGCTACTTCAGATCTGAAAAACCTGTTAAAGGATGAAGTTGTGCTGTCATGAAGAAGGTGAAGTCATGAATCACCTCCTACCTCTTGATTGAATTCTCAGTTTTGAACCTTTTTACCCCCTTCATTCTTTTTAAAACCTGAACCTAAGCCACATTACAACGCAATAAAAATCCTTCGTGATCCAAAGTGAATTGAGCTGCTATATGGAGATGAAGGGATGTCTAACCTATGGTGAAGATAATATGATGAAGTTAGGAAATAGAAGCAAATGCCTATGCTCATGCTTGCAGGCCTATTTGAGGTCTGTAACTGATCTTGAGCTGGAGTGAAATTGAACACCCTTCAATTCATTTGTGAGAGACAGCCCTGGTGAGGATTGGGTCTGAGATTGAATTTATTTGGTTACAGTTTGAACCTAATTCTTGAATTAATGGTGAGCTTTATACTGATTTGCACACACTACACTCTTGATGTCAACTGATTGGTTGTGATGAGCATGTATGAGGATTTAGGTATTAAATTATTTGTATTTACTATTTTAAAACTCCTCCAATTTGAAAGATCAAGGTGTGGAATGAAGCTTTATATGTTGAAATCTGACTTGTCAATGTGTGCACTTCTTTTAACTACTTTCATTAGGAAGTTTGCGGGTATCTTCACTAAAAACCCTCAGGAGACTTCACTCCTCCACTAGGGATCACATAGGGGTTTAAAAGGCTTGATGCATAAGCTAAATGCATTCGTGTTCCCAACGAAAGTGTCATTTAAATTTTTAGAGTAATTATTTAATTTTTGCTTTGCTCGAGGACTAGCAAAGATTAGGCTTGGGGGTGTGTTAATCACTGAAAAATGCCACTTTTCACCTCCTAACCTAACCTTTACTACACCTTTGAGCCATCTAATAATTATCATTTGAATATATTTTTATAATTAGAAATAAATCATAGCTTAGTGCAACAGTCCACATAATGGATGCCAAGAAGACAGTATTTTGGAGTCAATTCTTGAAGCTGATGGAAGAATAGAGTGTGCACCATGGTGGTCCATACCATAGGGGCCATTTATCATGCCTGAGGGTCTTAGAAGTCCAATAGAGAAAAGAAAGGTGGACCCAAGTAGTGAGGAGTGCTGCAGCAGGCTGTGCACAACAACATATACTGATAAATGCAAGCTCGAGCAGTTAAATCTTCAGCAAAGTAAGTTTGAGCATATCTCGAGCACTTCAGGCCTGCAGCAGACTGACAGCTCGAGCAGTCCTTGAGTAGTTCAAGACATGAAAGCTTCGGGTTTCCAACCTCGAGCACATCTCGAGAGGTTCTGAGCTTCAGAAAATCATCTCGAGCAGTTCTCGAGAGGATTAATTCCTTCATATAACATCTATTCGAGTGGTTCTCGAGCAGATGCACCTTTAGAAATTCATCTTGAGCAGATCTCGAGCAGTTGACAACAGGTGCAATTTATCCTGTCGAGCAACTGTTAAGACCTGAAAAGTTCTACTTTTCACCCCTTAACTTAACCTTTGATTAGACCCTTAGCCACCTAATAAGTTCTTGCTAAGTATTTTGTGTAGGTAATAATTAGTAGTGAAATAAGGCCAGGAATCCTGTTAAGGAGCCTACTTTGGCACCAAAAATCCCTCAGAAGAATGAACTCTGAATCCAGACCTGAAATGAGCCTCACGCAGCTGACCCAAGCTTTAGAGGATTTAGGAGAAATATGCCTCGCGCAGTTCAACTGAGCTTCCCAAGACTTTATAGCAACCTCTCGCGCAGATGAGTGACTGAAGAGCTTCAGAAACTCAAAATCGCGTAGCTCTCGCGAAGCTCAAGAGTAGTACACATTGCGCAGTGTCACGCAGTTCAAAGCAGACCTCTCTCAATCTCGCGCAGTTCGCTCAGAACGGCTGAGGAGAGAGAACTTCAGAAGATTCCTCGCGCAGCTGTCGCGCAGTCACCGCGGGATGCAATTATCAGAAGAAGAACTCCTCGCATAGTTCTCGAGCCATTCAAGAAAGAAAACATCTTGGCGAAGGCAAAGCCAACCTCGCGAAGATCAAGTAAGACATAGAACCTCGCGAATTTGTAAATGCTTTATAATGCTTGTGGGTGTCCCTGGAAGAGAGTCTGTGAGAGAATCCACCCATAAAGTTAGGGTCAAATAGTTGACTCGTGGGTAAGTGAATTCTAACTCGGTTAAGCCATCGCGGGATTCTAAATAATGGGTATGGTCCCCTCTAGCGCAGTTCATAAAGAACTACTTTGTTTTGCTGTCGCGAGTTTCAGATATAACTCGGTGGGCTACCTCGCGTAGTTTAGAGGAACATCTAATCTCACGACCCATTCATTCCCAGCCAGCGAGCAGATATTTTCAAAGTGCGTTGAGCCTCGCGATATTTAAATCCCACCCTGCGCTGCTTTTCTTTACTGCTTTCTCTTTCCTCTCCTACCAGTGAAACCCTAGCTCCCACTCCTCTCAACCTCCCTCCTCCAGCTTCCTGTCTATAGTTCATTGTTCACTTTGAAATTTTGGATTTTTGTTCTTAAAGCTTCCATCAATAGTTGCCCCCTGCTAAGAGCTCTTGAGATCCACCGTGCGTCCAATTGAATAGAACCCTAACTTTTAGGGTTACACTCAGCTCATTTCAACTGCACACTCACCAAGGAGAGTTGTGATGGCTCTTAAAAGTGCACCTGTGAAGAGAGCTAGGGACAAGGCCACTGTTGAGCCTGCCCCTAAGAAAGCCAAGTCCTCTACGACACAACACAAAGGGAAGGAGGTGGTTCCTGAGGTGGCTGCACAAACACCTGATTATTCTACACCCTCTGAGCTCCTCATTTCCATTCCCTTAAAGCCTAAACTCATTTTCGATATCTCTTTCTTTGAATCAGAGTTGTTGTCAGCACCTGCCATTGAGTTCTTACGCAAGGCTGGTTTGTTCCCCTTGATGCGAATGATTCCTATTCTAGCCTATCCTAGGTTAGTGCAATTCTTTTACCAACACCTTAGGGTCAGACCAGACACACAGGGGCAGCTAGGCCTCCTTGTGTTAGTTGATAATTTTGAGATGTTGCTTAGCCCAGAGTTAATTGCTGAAGTCATGGGCATCCCGGCCATTTTTTATCCCAACTGCGGATATGGTGCCCCTGTGAGTGCCTCTCTCGATACCATTGCCCAGGCCATTACCAGAGGCTTGAAGGCCACAGGGGACTCCATCAGAAGAAGGGATTTGGATCCCAAGCTGCTGTTCATCGATCAAGTGCCAAGAAAGAATATCTACTGCTCCGGCCATCAGCAAGAAAGGAGGACACCAATTGCTGATGCTCTCTACTCTTTCTCTCTGGGCCACGGATTTAATGCTGCATGGTCGATTTTTGAAGCCATGAAAGACATGATGGTGAAGCTTGGGCTGCAAAAGAAGGTCCACACTCTCCCCTATGGAAGACTCATCACCAGAGTACTTCTGAGGGGAGGGTACAAGATATCAGTGGGGGAGTTATCTGCTGACCTCACTCCCACCACTTTTGCTAAAAGACAATGGGGGATCAGCAGAAGTCTAATGGATCCCCAGAAGAAGAAGAAGAAGGCTGAAGCTCAGAATGTCTCCGAGTAAGAAGAGGGAGCTGCTGTGGCAAAGGCCACCCCTGCCCCCAAAAAGAAGGCCAAAGCCCCTGCTCCAAAGAAGGTGGTGCGAGCTTCTGTCACCTCTGCTTCTGTAGCAACTCCTCCATCCACCACACTTGCCTCTTCATTAGTTTCTTCACCAATTCCATCTCTCCCTTTCCCTTTTGTATCTCCTTTTTCCATTCCCCCTCCCACTATTATCCGTACCTGGGAAGAAAGTGTTGAACCCCAGGACAACACTCCACCTTCACCCACCACAACTCAATACATTGATCTCTCCCATATCATCTGATCCACACCCTGACAGCCCTCCCCTGATAACCTACCTCAAAAAGAAGCTCTCTCCCACCACAACTACCATATCTTTACCCACTTCCACCTCCCCTGTCCTTCCCACAGACACACCCCATATTGACCAACCCTTAGTCCAACCTCTCCATGATCTGGACTTTAACTTAGCCACCACTTCAGGGTATCAGGCCTTCATGACCACCTTGCTTGATACCTTGCCCACCCATGGCATCCCTCTCCCTGAGTCCCCTCTCCCTTTACCACATCATTCACTAGACCCTTCACCTTCTCCCCCTACCACTTTCCATCATGCCCCCACATCCCCTTTCCAACCTGTTCCTTCCTATCCTCATACTCCACCTCAACCAACCTCAGATACCCTTACCCATATCCTTTCCCTCATACATGACATCCAAACCCAACTCTCCAACACCACACAAACCCAAGCCCAAATGCAAACTGACATAACCACCATACAATCCACCCTTCAAACATTAACAAACCCAATCATTCCTACCCCACCTCCTACTACCCCATTGACCCAACCCCCTTCCACCTCTGACTCCATAGTTCCAACAGACCTCACCCACATTGACTTACCTACACCCTTCTCCCTCCATGACACCATACCCTACCACTCCTTCCCCTCTCTACCTACCATACCCCCTCTAATATTACCTCCACCTCAATTTACCCACACTTCTATCCAAACTGACCCCATTCCCTTCCCATCCACCTTTCCCATTCAACCCCACTTATTTGCAACCCCACCCCTTCCATTTCGACCCTTCACCATCCCATTCTTCCCCTTCCCTGACTCATCCACCTCCACTACCCTTCCTTCATTTCACTTTCCACCCATACCTTCCATTCCACCTCTTCTCCCTCCCCCTCCCCAATTCACTGACCATTCAACACAGACTACCCCAATCACTTCCACCTCTTCTCTTAACTTCATCCTTACACCACCCACTCTTTCCCCCCAGGATCAATCCCCTTCTACTTCTTCCACTCCATTTCTACCCATTTTACCCCGACACTCCTATTACACCCCCCCATACTTCACCCTCCTCCATGCCATGAGGGACAATCCCTATATAAAGAGGGATGTTCTCAATGGCATGGCCCAACTCCGCCAAGCCATCGAATACCCCTTGCTGCAAAAAGTTAGTGACTTGAAGCTTGCTCACCATGACGGTGAGAGATATTTCAAAGGGTGGGAGGCAATTTTGGAGACCCTAAATGCGAACAAGGCTGCAACATGTAATGATTTAATCGAGATTGAAAAAGCCAATGCAGAAAGGGCGAAAAAGCACAACCGGTTATTAGAGAAAAAATTGAACAATGCTCAAGAGATCAACCGACTCAGTAAGGAGCTTGCAGATACCAATATCCTGTAGGCTAACAAGAAAATTTAAATCTTGGAACAGAGAGTTGCCTTCCTACTTGCCCAACCCATACAGGCCACCCCTATCGCCACCGCTCCCCCTGAGGCCCCATCTTCTTCCACACAACCAAGCCCATCTTCTTCCATTGCCCCTACCCCAACCCCTACACAATCTGTTCCCCCACCTCCCACAGCCCCCACTCCGGTAGCTCCTCTTGTTCCTCCTCAAATGCCTACTGCAGTTCCTTCTGCAATACCTACATAACCTGTTGCTCCTGCTCACATCCCTACTGCAGTTCCTGCTCCTCCCTCAGTGCCCCCCCCTATTCCCTCTCCTGCTCCCAAAAGAAAGCGCACCCCTTCCAAGAAAAAGCCCACTTCTAAAAGAGCCACTACAGCCTAAAAAGGCAAAAGGTCGGCCCCTCCATCCCCACCTCCAAAGGTCACCAGAGCTTCTGCTCAGGATGATCCCCATGGGCGCCTACTTTCCAAAGAAGAACACACACAGGCTGCTGCTGCCCTTGGATTGGACCCTACTGAGCTCTTTCCTTCTGACTCAGAATTTGATGCTGCACCACCTAGGGATCCCAGTGCCCAACCTACTGTTGCTGCTCCTTCATCCAGCCCTGCTGCACAATCTTATCCTCAGGGAAGGAAGGTTGCTGCCAAGAGGACTACTCCCCCAAGTCGCTCTTTGAAAATTGGAAAAGAAACATCTGCCCAGTCTGAGGAGGCACCAACACTAGGCTAGCGCATGAAAGGGAAGAGCCCTGCCATCCCTGCGGCCAAAGTATAAGAACCATCTTCTGTGGCTCCCCCTAAACCAGAAAAAGGGAAAAGTCCTCTCCTGTCTCAGGTGCAAGCACAAGCTAAATCCCTTGTTGCCCCTCCTGAGCCAGCACCAGCCCAACCACCTCTTATTCCCCCTCTGCCTCAGCAAGGGCAAGCCTTCAAAGGTAAGGGCCCCAAAGGAAAATCTCCCACCAAACCCCCTGAGCCAACCACTGCTAAATCTTCGGAGATCCCTCCTAAACCAAAGAAGAGGAAAATGAGGGTCAGGGCTCCAACCATACCCAAAACTCCCAAACAGCAGAGAGAGGGAACGAAAGAAGAAAGAAGAAGAGGCTCTCCTGCAAGAGCATGCAAAGAAGATGTGATGGGACAAGTTTTGAGACAGATTCTAACTAGATTGTACCTAGGATTTTCTCTATTTCTTTTGCTTCTGTTTTCTTGTATTTTGTACATTTCTAATTTTTCATAGACTTTTCTCCTGTCTTTACTATCTTGCTTTGCCTGTTGTGTGTTTTGTTCCCTGTCTTTCCTTTTCTTTTAGCCTCAATAATTCTACTGCACAGCCACCTTTGAACCAGTGAGGACACTGCTCCTCGTAGGTTTGGGGGTATGGCAGGCAGACCCTGCCAATGGAATAGTTAACATAAGTGTAGCAGACTCATCTGAGTAATATGGAAATAGACCTCTGTTCACTTAAGAATCATGAAATTAAGAAGTTTAAAATTTATGCAAACCTTGGACATTATAAACCTCTAATACTCCACATTTCCATGATAATATCACCAAGGAAACTCACTTGTAATAGCACTCAGTGAATCAGTGGAGAGAGAAAAAGGTAAGGACATACTTGAAAATTCAAAGGAAGACCATATCCAATGAGAATTGGGCCTATACAAAAATTTTCTATTCTTTGAGGAGTAACTAAGGCATTTCTTTTAGTTCTAAGGACTGGCTGAGTCACTGTGCTCACTAGAAGATTAGGTAACTCCAAGTTGAAACAACTGACAGTACTCATGAGACTGAGGAAAGGATCAAGGCCTTCTCTTGGACAGTTTGAGCCTAAAAAGACCAATCTTAAAGCAACTGCCTTTGTCCATACCCCCTTTGAGCTTTAAATCCTAAATTTCTTCAAAATACACCTGAGTACTTGAACCTGAACCCATGAACCTGATTCAACCTACCCTCACTCTGAGAATTCAGAAGGTAAAGGAGAAAGAGTTGAAGATGGACTAGCTATGGTCAACATTAGGTGAATGGAGAAAAAGGATCTCAAAAATCTGGCAGTATGGTAACTGAGAACATGGTGGCATTTCTGAAAAGCAAAAACAAAATAAAAAGAAGGAAACTCCAGTAAAAAGAAACAAAAATAATAATGAAGAGGAATAAGAGAGAAGTCAAGAGGAACTTTCATTGGAAAATCAAAATCAAGAAGAGAAACTGATCACTTCAAATCGAAAAATCTCAAAGAAGATGAAGGGAGCTGAATTTTGGAAGGTGAAGTCATGAACCACCTCTGTGACCTACTGATTTCTCAAATTGGAACCCCTTTTCAACCTTTCATTCTTTTTAACCCTACTTCATAAGCCACATTACAGCCCAGTTAAAAGCCCTTATGATCCAAAGTTGAGTGAGCTGTCATGTGAAGATAAGGAATTATCCAATCTATGGTGAGGAACGGCCAATGATGTCAGCACTTAAGAACTCTGCCTATGCTCATGCTTACAAACCCATTTGGGGGATGTAACTGCTCTTGAACCTGTGAGAGAATGAACCCCTCAACAAAACCCTTATGAGAGTATGCCCTGCAAAGTTTTTGGGTTTGAACTCGAATGCATTATGTATGACCTTAACCTAATTTTTGACCTAAGGATAAGCTCAGTGTTGGCACACACTTGTATAGTTTTCTGTGATTGTAAACTATTTGGAAATGTTGTGCAATCATGTAGAGTTTATGCTGTTTAAGTTACTGTGTAACCAATGAATTAAATTTCTTTTATGTGTACTGATTCAAGAGTAGACTAAATCTGATTCCTTGATTGCTCATTAGATGATATTGCACTTTTGTTAACTGTTTCATTGGAGAAGTTTGTGGGTGTTTTCACTGAAAACCCTCAGGAGACTTCACTCCTCCACTAGGGATCACCTAGGGGTTTAAAAGGCTTGGTACATATGCTAAATGTATCGTGCTCCCTACGAAAGTGGCATTTAATTTTTAGAGTAGATTTAATATAGCTTTGCTAAGGGACTGGCAAAGATTAGGTTTGGGGGTGTGTTAAGACCTGAAAAGTACTACTTTTCACCCCTTAACTTAACCTTTGATTAGACCCTTAGCCACCTAATAAGTTCTTGTTAAGTGTTTTGTGTAGGTAATAATCAGCAGTGAAATAAGGCCAGGAATCCTGTTAAGGAGCCTGCTTTGGCACCAGAAATCCTTCAGAAGAATGAACTCTGAATCCAGACCTGAAATGAGCCTCGCGCAGCTGACCCAAGCTTTAGAGGATTCAGGAGACATATGCCTCGCGCAGTTCAACTGAGCTTCCCAAGACTTTACAGCAACCTCTTGTGTAGATAAGTGACTGAAGAGCTTCAGAAGCTCAAAATCAAGCAGCTCTTGTGAAGCTCAAGAGTAGAACACATCGTGCAGTGTCACGTAGTTCAAAGCAGACCTCTCTCAATCTGGTGCAGTTCGCTCAGAACAGCTGAGGAGAGAGAGCTTCAAAAGATTCCTCGCACAGCTATCGCGCAGTCGCCGCGGGATGTAATTATCAAAAGAAGAACTCCTCACACAGTTCTCGCGCCATTCAAGAAAGAAAACATCCTGACGAAGGCAAAGCCAACCTCGCAAAGATCAAGTAAGACATAGAACCTCACGCAGTTCAGAACTCAGTAGAACCTCACGAGGTAACTCGCGCTGCTCAAATTCAGTCTCGCGAAGATCAGCCCAGCGAAGACCGAGCGACCTCGCGACTGCTTGAATTTCAACCCTGCGACACCTGAGACTGTGTTTTCTACTCAACCTCGCGAAGCCCAATCCAGCGAGAGCGTAATTCTCTACCGTGCAACTTCCTGAAGAGCAAACCAAGGAAACCTCGTGACAGCTGAAGCTTTAGTGTCAAATCATCCTAGCGAAGAGCAAAGAGCTACCACGCGACAAGTTTGAGAAACTACAGCTACCTAGCGAAGCTCTGAACCTAAACTTCCATCTCTTTAATAGAGGACCTTCTGGGTATTTCCAGCGATTAGGGCACACACTCCCATGCTCAAATATCCGTGCACATGCCCCGAGGCATCCAAGGATCACTATTAGGCCACGTGGCATCGCTAAAATTAGGGTTTCCTAACCCTAATGCACTGCTATATAAACCCATACCTAGCTTAGGTTTAGGTATCTGGGAACACATCTCAGATCATTTTTCTTTTCTCTTTCTTTTTATCTGTAAGTAGTTTTCTTTTTCTCTTTCCTTCTCTCCATAGTCCAACACTTGCTGGCTATGCCTTTGTATGTGTTTTTGAATTAGATCAATGAAAATTCTGTAATAGGATCTGTATTTTATGGGATTTATGTTTGAATGTGAGATGCTCTGTGCAAGGCTGCTGCCTTATGATCCGCCATTGCTTTGGCTGTGTTTCAAAGTAATGGAAGACTGATTCTAAGGGCCACTAAGATCCAAGTGACCAGTGTGTCTGGGCTATCATGGTCCTACATCCTTAGCCCCACCACAGGACCCACTAAATCTGAAATCCCCATGGGAGCTTGAGCTGGTAGCCTTGTGACCATGGTGGTAGCAGCGATATTCTTGTTTTGTCTTGGACTCCGTGAGGAGGATAACCTCTGGGATAGTCTGTGACCATTTAAGTAGACAGATTATAGCCTTAGGGTGATTCTAATCCACCGATCCAAGATGGATCCTTCTTCTTTACACTTGAGCTTGTAGAAGCCTGGTGAGAGATTGTACAGAGGCAGACTCCCCTATATTTGTATAGATCCACCATCAGATGTTGAATCTGATCTGGTTATAGAGATTGCAGGCTGGTGACTAGACCATTGTAGCCTCACTCAAGCAATGCACATCTAGATCGAAGGTTGTACGCAATCTCTTGCTGGTTCTATGTGTCTGGGCTATCATGATCCTATACAACCTTAGCCCCACATATAGAGCTTTAGAGATTGAGGTTCCTTATGGATTCTTGAGCTGGTAGCCTGGATGAAATAGTGCCTGCAATGATTTACTTGTTGTGTTTTGACCCATCCCTGGATAGTGGCTCCCCTATGGGATAATCTGTGACCATTTGAGTGGACAGGTTATAGCCTTCAGGGTGGAATCATGGCAGAGTGATGGGTTGGATCCTTTCTCCTCAGTGGTGATAATGTAGCCACTGGACAGGACTTCTATAATATCATATGTGAATTTGAGTTACACAACTCCTCTGATCTGGGCTCAATAACATACTTCTCACCCTTTTATATTTATTTTTCACACTCCATCTATCCTTTCAACCCTTTCTGTAGTTTAGACATTAGAATACTTAGAATAAGTGACCTTAAACTCCCCTCCTTTTAGGACTGCCAGATCTGTAGTCAGATCTGGAGGGACTACTAGAGATGGCTCCTTTGGAGCTGTAGATCACCTCTCCCTGTGGGACAAACTCTTACTTATCAAAACTTGCTACAAAGGACCCTGTATCTTGCGGGTCTAGGACTTCTGAGTTGTGCTGAATTCACTCCCTGTCTTACTCTTCCTTTGATTTTCAATGACTTTCACCACCAACCAATAATGTAAGCACACCAGAAGTCGCCAACAGTAGCTAAAACCTAAGGAAATTCAGCCTGTTGAGCTGCAGTTTCAAGCAATTCGGCCCGTCGACAGCCTCTTGAGTTGCATAATCTGAAACCACTCCAGCCTGTCGAGCAGCTTCAGGAGCTAATCTAGCCACTCGAGAACCTCTCGAGATCCATACTCTGAAGCCCTAACCAATCAAAGCTCAGGTTCCAGCATTCTCATTCACCTCCATGAGTAATTTTAGGATTCCACAACATCTCGGGCACACATCCCAATGTGTTGAGTTGTTCTCCACTAACCAAGACAACACTTGACTGTAATTGGGCCACATCAACAGGATCCTAACTAACTTGATTCTTCTTCTTCTGATTGTCCAAGGCACAAAGATATTTTGTGTGGATTGTATATAAGCTGTAAAAATAACTAGAATTAGGCATCTAACATAACCGAATTTTCTCTGAGCCAGGAGGATAGTCTGTGCTTAGGTCATCTTTATCCTTTTTCTTCCTTAGCTCAGCATTTGCTGGCTAAGTCCTTTTGTAATTGTAGGACTGATTTTTTGTTACAATAAGGACTGTGTGAAGCTTGTAAAGGGTCTAGAATTCTGCATTGACTGCAACTTTGAGGGCTGACCATTGTAAGTATTTTTTATGCAATGAAAGTTGTATTTCCTGTCACATTAAATCTATATTCTCTTGTTCTTTCATATAGTGTACAGGTTTTCTGCACCTATGGATGCATGAGCTTGTAGCCTAGCAAACATAATAGCTGCAGTGATTTTTATGCTCTGATTTTAATCCCATGATTAGAGTATATCTCTGGAATGATCTATGACTACTGAAGGGGACAAATTATAACCCTAGGACTAGTCCATATCTCAAGGTTGGACCAGATTCTTCTTCCTTGTATTCGAGCTTGTAGCCAATGAAGGACTGATGTGGTTCTAATCCTTTGTCTGCTTGACCAGCCCTTTTTCAGTAAAAAGATCAATTCCTATTTTATTACTTCTCACCCATTTTCCATTTAGTTTTCCAAATCCATTTCCATCCCTTTCTAAACCTCTTTCTTGCAGTGTAGATATGTAATTTTCTTTTAGGTTTTTTTTTTTTTTTAGTGACACCCCAAAACTCCCTTTCTTTACCCTTACTTTCTAGTATAGGTTAGTGCTGCCAGATCTGGAGGTCTACTATTCAACCTTGTCTTTTTAGATCAAATTTTTCTGTGGGACAAACTCTTACTTATCAAAACTTACTACAACAACCCTGGATCTTGCAGGACTGTGTGTATAGATTTTTATTTTTATGTTGTTTTACTCCATTTCACTCCTCTTTGATTTGTTTTTGCTTTCATATTTTTATCACATTTCCAATAATAATATAAAATAACAATCAATTTAATAACCAACAGGTACTTCGACTTCAACCAGCAGCACTACGACGGTTCCATACACAAGGGAAAACGGTGTTGCCCCTGTAGTGGTATGAATCGATGTTCGATAGGCCCATAGTGCAAAGGGTAATATTTCACTCTAGTCTTCGTAGGTGATGACCATCTTTTCAAGGATGATGACTACCGTTTTATTGGCAGCTTCTAAGGCTCCGTTGGTTTGCGACCGATATGGTGATGAGCGATGATATTTGATCTTGTACTGCTCACATATGGCTCTGATGTGCTTGTTTGCAAAGTTTGTGCCATTATCCATGATGATATCTTTGGGCATATCGAACAAATAAACGATATTATTCTTGATAAATTTCTCAACATGACTGGTCATGATGCTCGTGTACGATGCCGCCTCTACCCATTTGGTGAAGTACTCGATAGCGACGAGGATGAACTGATGCCCATTAGAAGCTTTTGGATTGACCTTTCCGACGAAGCCGAGGCCCCATGTGGCAAAGGGCCATGGAATGGTCATGCTATGTAGATCTATAGCAGGAGCGTGTATCAGACTAAAATGTTCTTAATGTTTGTAGCACTTCTGAATGTGTTTGCAACAGTCAGTTTCTATGGTGGTCCAAAAATACTCTTGCCGTAGGATCTTTTAAGCAAGCATGTGCCCATTAACGTGTGCCCTGTATACCCCCTCATGGATCTCCTTCATGATGTTGGCTGCCTCGCTTTCAGTTAAGCATCTGAGTAGGATGTTGTTATGTGGTCGCTTGTAGAGGCACTCACCACAGATGACATAATTCAATGATAGACGTTGGATGGTCTGCCTGTCCGTCTTGGATGTGCCCTTAAGGAATGCGCGTGTTTCAAGGAAGTTCTTGATATTCGAGAACTATGGAAGTTCATCCTCTGGCCTTGCTGATCCTTTGATCTGTAGGTAGAAGGCCGACTTGTTTCTCTGTTTGATCATGGTTGGCTACATCTCGACGCCATAGGGAATTTCGACCATTGATGTCAAGATTGCCAGTGAGCCGACGAGTCGATTTCTAGCTCGTGGGACATATGAGAAGGTAACATCGTCGAAGCATGCGATTAGATCTTCAAGGTGCTCATGATACGAGATCAACTTCTCATCCTTTATTTTCTAATATCCGTTAGTTTGGAATATGATTAGCTGCGAATCACCAAACACCCTGAGCTAAGTGACATTCAGGTTGAGAGTTTGTAGGCTGGCTACGTAGACCTCATATTCGGCCATGTTGTTGGTGCAGGGAAAATTGAACTTGATGGAGATTGGTATGTGGGACCCATTCGGCAAAATCAGAACAACGCCGACTACTTGACCTTCAGCGTTTGATGCCCCATCAAAGTGCATTACCCAAGACTCTTCCCCCTCTTCTATATCATCCTCTGTCATGAACAAGATGTCCTCATCAGGGAACTCAATTCTCATGGGTTCATAATTACGTAAGGGGTTTTCAGCAAGATGATCAGCAAGTGCTTGCCCATTGATCAATTTCTGGGTGACATACGTGATGTCAAATTCTGATAAGAGAAGTTGTCAACATGCAGTCCACCCAGTGAGGGCCGAATTTTCAAACGAACACTTTAATGGATCCATTCAAGCTAGAAGGAGAACTATCTGTGAGAGCAGGTAGTGATGAAGCCTTTGTGTAGCCCAAATGAGAGCCAGACATATCTTTTCTAGATTAAAATAACGTGTTTCATAATCAGTGATTTTTCTGCTCAGATAGTAAATTGCCTATTTTTTTCTTCTGATTTCATGATGTTTCCCTAGGATGCATCCCATTGAAACTGTTGTTGTAGAGAGATACATCAAGAGTGGTCTCCCGGGGACTTGTGGTACCAAAATGAGAGGATCGAAGAGATAGATTTTGATTTTTCAAACGTTGCCTAACAATCATCGTTCCATTCGATAGGCGAGTCTTTCCTCAGTAAATTGAAGATTGGAGTGCATATAGAGTCAGTTGTGTAATGAACCAACTGATGTACTGTGTATTCTAACCAAGAAACCTCTGACCTCTCTCAGTAGACGGTGGAGGCATTTCTATAATGGCTTTCACTTTTACTGAATCGACCTCAATGCCTCTCCTGCTGACAATGAAGCCAAGTAGCTTTCCCAACATAGCATCGACGTGCATTTATGATGGTTTAGACACAACCTATATTTTCTCAATCTTTCAAATAGTTTCTGGAGGTTCACCAGATGATCTCCTATCTCCTGTGACTTGGCAATCATGCCGTCGACGTACACCTCAATTTCTCGGATGTTGTGAAATGGTATTGAAATCTCCCTCTAATATATTGCTCTAGCATTTTTCAAGTCGAAAGGCATGAGCCGAGAATAGAAAATTCCCCATGGGGTGATAAAGGTTGTATTCTCTCGATTCTCTTCTGTCATTCTGATCTGGTTGTAACCAGAGAAACCATCTATGAATGAGAGCATCCCATGCCTGGCAGTGTTATCGACCAAGATATCGATGTGTGGCAAGGGGAAGTCATCTTTCATGCTCGCGTTATTAAGATTTCTGAATTCAATCCGAACCTTTCTGTCTTTCATTGGTACTTGGACAATATTGGCCAACCATTGCGGATATTTGGAGACCATGAGGAAACCTGCATTGTAGTGTTTGATGACTTTTTCTTTCACGTTTAGCATCCATTCAGGCCGAAGATGCCTCAACTTTTTCTTGACAGGCTTTACATCGAGATATAACAGCAACTCATGCTCGACCAAATCGGTGTCTAAACTAGACATATCCTCGTATGACCATGGGAAGACATCTAAGTATGACCAAAGAAAATCAATCATGCCTTGTCTTTCCTCGTATAATATACACGGTAAGCCAAAATTTGGCCTACCGTGTATATTATACACACTAGGCTTAATTTTGTCATATTTGGCCTAGCGTGTATAATATACATGCTAGGCATAATTTTGTTAGATTTGGCCTAGCGTGTATAATATACATGCTATTAATAATTCTGCCGGATTTGGCGTAGCATGCATAATATACATGCTAGGCTTACATCTTCCCTTACACATGTGTGCACCCCTTTAGGTACATACGTATGTGTAACCCCATAAAATATATATATATATATATATATTTATATTTATATAAATAATAAATAATAATAATAATATATATATAATAAATAAATAAATAAACACAACAAAAAGAAGGAAAAGAAAAGGAATATAATGGCACACGTCCCAAGAAGCGCATCGACTGCCATTCAGTCTGCTTAGGGATCGTGCTAAAATAAAAGGTTAGGGACAATGGGCACGCTTAATGTCACAAACAAACATAAAAAATAGGAGAAAACAATAAAAATATGTGACTTTTCAAAAGTTCCCACACTCCCAAAAAAGTGTTGTGACATCAATATTCACTCTGCTCAGGTAAATATGCTGAATTATCTTCAAGATCGGCGAGTTCACTCGGAAAGCTCAAACCTTACTTGCCGTAGGGGCACCCGTGACCAATCGAATGAGGCAATCAATGCCTCGTACGATTGAGCACAAATTGTGGATCTTCGTGTCTTTGTTTCGCTCCAATCTTTAAGTATGGGTCGATCACTCCCCCCCCCCCGCTCACAGCACTATTTTGTTCAGAATGAAACTGAAACATCACACCTCATCAAATCATATAGAGGAGCAAACATTTTTCTAGCATATTGGGCTTTCACAACTCGCATAATTACGGTTATGCCCAGTAATGTTGCTAAGCACTTGGTGACCGGTAGCCTTAAGGAACGAACATTTTTCCCGACATACAGGGCTTTCGAATACTCACCATGTTACCATTTGATATTTGAGGTTCTCTTTGAATATGGCAGACCCGATAGTGTGCCTTGGGCCTCTTTGGATGTCTTTTTTTTTCTTTGACATTTGATCATTAGTGATCGGATACCAAAGAGGGGCATCTGTAAACACCCAAATTTGACCCAAGGCCCAATCAAAACATACTTCGAGAAAGGCGCACCCCTGAACTTTCGATAGCATCTTCCATACCCTTAGGAACCTTCCCATACCCTTAGGAACCTTTCCAAAACCTTAGAACTTAACCTAAATCCTTAGGAACCTATGTCTGACCCTTGGGAGTTAACCCTACACCCCTAGAACCCTTCCCACACCAGTTTCGTACCCTCCCGAGTAATGGTTGGAAAGAGGCGTGTTGAGCTTATGGGAACCTCTGCTAAAATTAAATCATATACCATTGAAAATTAGAGGTTCCCAACTTTCCAACGGGCCAAGAATCGCCTCAATCGGACATATACATCAAAAGTTATGGCGGTTTGAGTTTGGGGCTGAGCTAGGGGAATTTTGCCTAGCGTGTATAATATAAACGCTAGGCCATTTCTGAAGGAATTTTGCCTAGCGTGTATAATATACACGCTAGGCCATTTCTGAAGGAATTTTTCCTAGTGTGTATAATATACACACTAGGTCATTTTCTGAAAGAATTTGTCCTAGCATGTATAATATACATGCTAAGCCAAATGGGCCTTACAGCGGGCTCTGAACTTCTCAAAGGCACTGTACATATGCCTAGCGTATGTAATATACATGCTAGCCTTAGCTACAGTAACCATGAGATTTTGCCCGAATTTCACTTTGGGGGTTTGACTTGTTGACCATCCCCATGTTTAGGGTGGGTTTCATTAGGACTGTTGCACCCCTATTTAACCTATTTGCAACCCCCTAATCATTTGAAACCCCACCCTACATCTACCATTGAACCCCATTCACAGTTAACCATAGCCTTGAAAATCCCAAAATCCTTAGATCTAGGATTACCTAATTGCTAATCCTATTAGCCTTTAACTACCCTCCTAATGTCTCTTTTTCCTATAAGTAGAGAGGCACCCCACTTTGCAAATGGCTTGAAAAATTTTCCAAAGAGAGAAAGATTAGAGATTTCCTCTTCCCATTTGGTGCACCAAACCCATACAAGTTCCAGAATTCCAAATCACCCTTTATCCCCCACCTTCCATCAAAAACCCCTTAGGCAAGGTGAGAACTACCCTTTAGCTTTCTTCTTCTAAGCCTTAGAGATTAGAGCCCATCTTTCAACCTTTTAAGCTATCAAAAGCTCATCAAGTGCACCTACGCGAAGGTTCATATCGGTGCTACAAGGGCCCGAGAGCTCCGGCTCTCCCCTCTATTCCTCTACCTTCTTTGCTTTTCCTCTATCCTTGAATTTACGTCGTTATGCCGCCGACTTTTCGGTGATTATGGGACGCGAAAATAGGATCGGAGCGCCTTCAGGCAAGAGGAAGTGTTGTTATATTTTTTTTTTCTTTTTTTTTTTTGGCTATAAGTAGAGACCAATTATGAGCAAGTTGATTGGGTGCCTAACACCTTCCCGATCGATAATCGAAGCCCCTACCTAAGAGCTTTTGGTGTAGATCAGAATCAGAGTAACATTTTTCACACTTCGGAGCTTATAATATTGATTTAGGTTTCCCGGGACACCAAAAGTTCCAGGTGGCGACTCCATATTTTCTATAAGAGGGCATCATCGCGACAGATTGTTAGAGATCCACGGTTGCACAACACCCTAGAATGACCTTTTAGTATAAAAGCTAAGTGGATAAGATATTTCCACTTTTAGCTTGTTTTGTCTTGTGAAGAGAGTAGAAAGAGATCTAAGCCTCCTCCCATCCTTTCTCTTATGATTCGACCGTGTTGATCGTAACATATACGATAAGGAGAGTGAAGAATAGTGCGTACTCAAGAGAAAATTCACCGTAGGTTTCGTTTCGATTCAATTGCAAGAGGAATCGACAAATTTCACTCTGAAACCCTCCGTAGCCACGAATCTTGGAAAAGCGGATGATTGATCAAAGGAAGGTAAGCAAGACATGTTGATTAGGCTATATTTAGCTATGAAAAGCTTTAGAGAAAGTAGAAGTAAAACTGATAAGTATATGGTGATGATTTAGGAGAAAATGAGCCAAGGAAAAAGAAGCCCCATGGGTTGAGAAATCTGTCGAATCCGATCAATCGAAATTAGAACC
Organism: Chloranthus sessilifolius; assembly: GCA_021018995.1. Taxonomy (NCBI): domain Eukaryota; kingdom Viridiplantae; phylum Streptophyta; class Magnoliopsida; order Chloranthales; family Chloranthaceae; genus Chloranthus; species Chloranthus sessilifolius. Next base: position 27,047,336 of record CM037595.1, read on the forward strand.
GATCGATCGACTTTGGAAACTGATTTCATAAGACCGATCAATCGATTTGAGAACTGATCGATCGGGATGTGATATGAAGATGTGTGAGTTTCATAGTGAATCGATCGATCGATCGGTTTGTGAATCGATCGATCGATCGGTTTGTGAACCGATCGATCAAGTGTGACCAAATATAGAAACAGAGATGTGTGTGCTTTTCTGAGGAGACCGATCGATCAATTTGGAAACCGATCGATCGATTGGAAAACCGATCAATCGAGTGTGACAACTGAGATATGTGAGTTTTTAAGGGAAATCGATCGATCGGATTGGAATCTGATAGATCAATTTTGGAAATCAATCGATCGATTTGGAGTTTGATTGATCGATTTGATCAGTTTCTGGCATTTTTCTATTTTTGAGGAAAGGATTCGGGGAGACTTTAGGGCTTCCCATTTTACATCCTTTCTAATGTATAGGATATAATTTGATGTGTTCAAGGTTGTGATCAAGGAGATGTAATAGGAATGTCGCCTTTAGAAGAGGAGATATTATTTTGACTTCGAGTTGAGGTAGGGAAAACTCCTTACCATGTGCATTTGATACAACTAGCATGAATGTTCTGATATGACAAGTTAGTGTGTGTAAATCATAAGTTTGTTTTTGAAATAAGCATGAGCTTTGTATACGGATTCTAAACATGAAAATGTATGTGTGTGTGTGTGTGGACTCGGTGAGATGAGTCTATGTGTGTGTGTGTGTGAACTTCAAGAATTCTAAACTCCAAACCTAGTTATAAGATACCACAATTCATGGTGATAAACTATAAGTTAGACTTCGTACTTTGATTTAAGGTTTATATGAAACAAACCCCTTGTACTTTAGTACGGCGGGATATCCGTTCATTCTAACTGATTTGCGGTAAACTTCGTCCGGCACAAGTATTCCTCACTCGAAGGGGTTTGGGCATCATGAAAATGTTTCATTGAACGATGATGGTTGGGGTTCCCATCGGAATATATGTGGCTCTTGATGCTATATATGCTCGAGATTATATTTAAGTGATCAATTTAAGTTTTCTTTTGTTATAAGAATAAGTTTTGGAAATCATGTGAATGAGTTTTGAAATCTGCATTTAATATTTGTTTTGCTTCAACTCGGTTGACTTTAAATTGTGAATCCTAATTTGAAAAGCATTTTTGAATTATGTCATGAGATATATATGTGATGTGAAAATATGCATTCTATTGATTTTTCCCTATTGAGATTAGATGGTTAGCTCATTCCCTCGACTATATGTCACAGGTACAGGTGTGGATACGGGTACAGAAGACCTTGAGCTTGAGGACTCCGAATACATTCCGAAGGAGGAATCAGAGCCTCCGCCCGAGGAGTATTTCCTGTAAGGGACTGTGAGGGTTCTATATTTTGATATTTTGAGAGATTAAGGCTTGGTACGTCCAGCCACTCTGATTAGAACGTGAAATATGTAATTAAATTTCAGATTATTATTTTGTGAACCATGTTTCGGTGATGTTCGGCCATTACCAATGGTTCAGTTTGGTTCTTTATTCGATGCGTTTTTGGTATGAAATTAGAACCATCTTTTGTCATGGTCGTCGATATAGTCATATATAGAAATGGATATTTCTTTGTTTATCTATAATGACTCTGTCTGTTTAGCTAGATATAACTGCTTTGATTTATGCCTTATGTGGATGTGCCATGTATTCCGTTCAAGGATTGACCTTATTTGCGATCCGACGTTCTGGGTTTTCGCGATTAAGAAATCCAGGCTGTCACAGTTGGTATCAGAGCATTGACTTTAGAAATTTCTAATGGAACCTAGACTCGGATTAGAGGTTTAAGGTTTTGTTGGAGTATATGGACCTTCTGATAATAGAACTTTTGTTTCATGTTTGCAGAACATCATGTTCACTAGAGGTAGAGGTAGACTAAGAGGCGGTCGAGGATGGAATTTGAGAAGTGGTGACGAGATTCCCACTAGTTCGAATAGGGTCCCGCTTGGTGATAGATTTATTTCAGAAATGAGTATTTTGGAAGAAAGAAATCAAGAGAGAGATGAAAGACAAAAAATGGTGCAAGCCATCGAAGCCGTGGCAAATGCTATGGCTCAACAAACGGCGTTGATGGCTACGAATAATGCCAATAACCATCAGCAGCCACCTCAGCCTCCGACTCCACATACTCCATCTACTTTTGTTGAGTTTAGGAGATTGAGACCTCCTAGTTTCTACGATCAGACTGATTCGCTTGAAGAAAAGAAATGGCTGAACCAAATTGAGAAGCTCCTACAGAGACTACTGTGTACCGATGAGAAGAAAGTGAGCTAGGCTTCCTTTCAGCTAGAAAGGGGCGCAAACCCTTGGTGGAAGTCGGTGTTGAGGAGGAGAGAGCAGGAAAACCCAAATGGGTTATGGACGTGGGAGGAGTTTGTTGAAGTATTGAACAAATAGTACTTTCCTCAGCAAGTAAGGAATCAGATGGCAGCAAGGTTCATAATGTTAGAACAAGGAAGAATGTCCGTACGAGAATATGGTATGAAATTTACAAGGTTATCAAGGTTCGCTTCGGAGTACATGGCCACGAAATTGATGAAAGCCAATAAGTTTGAAAGTGGCTTAAGGCCGATTATAGGTGATAGAATCTTTGTACTGGAGTTGGAGACATACGGAGCAGTGATAGGAAAGGAGCTGGTTGTTGAGAAGGATATTGAAGGCATGTATAAGAGAAGGGACCAACAGAATAAGAGCAAAGTAGGTCAAGGGAGACCAGGTAATTATGAATCGGAAAATAAAAAGTCGAGATTTACAGCACCAATTCCAAGGCAACCTGCCCAAACCACTTATTCTAGGTCACCTATGCCTACTACAATGAGGCCCTTCCATTTGGATGGCCCTGTTACTACTACAGGAGTATCAGTTACTCAGGGGTTTTCAAGGGCTGCCTCATCTACTCCACAAAAGAAGTGTGCCTGATGTGGCAAGTCTCACAAGATAGCAGACTGTAGATGGGGAACGGGAGGATGTTTCAAGTATGGTAAAATGGGGCATATGATCAAGGATTGCCAAGAGTTAATGAATGAAGGCTTGTATGAAAATATGAGGCCCTCAGGAGTTCAAGGTCGATGCGTATCTTTATTACACTGAGATGCCCAGACCAATAACGATGTTATCCAAGGTATGACTTTATATATAATGTCAGTTTATATTATTAGATTTTAGATGAAGAAGGTGCTTAATATTAGATAGTCTTTACCACTGCTACTTTAGAATGATGTGATATTTTGTAACCATCTAAGTAGATTGTATATATGACACTTAGGTACTTTACAAATGTATAAGGAAGGTGACTACTAATGCTATGAAGCTCGAGTGTTGATAGACCCAGGGTGATAGACCCAGGGTCTACCCACTCCTTTTTAACACCTCAATTCGCGATGAAGTTGAAAGCAACTCTCGAGCCACTAGATTTTATCTTGGCAGTATCAATCCCGACAAGAAATTCTATTAACAACGACACAGTGTGTAGATCAGTTGTCGTCGCTATCAGGGATTATACAGATCATGAGTCAATAGTCGATCTGATTTTGTTTGATATGAAAGGATTCAACATGATCCTTAACATGGACTGGTTATCCACGCATGGCGCAAGTGTTCATTGCCAGAGAAAAATAGTTACTTTTTGATCGAATGGGAGTAGATCATTCAAGTTTCTCGTTATGCGATCAACCTTCAGGCCGATTATCTCTGCTATCCGAGCAGAACATTTGATGAGAAACAAATGCAATGGATACCTTACTTTTCTGAAGGAGCAACAGCAAGAGAAGAACGTAATAGCAGAAATTCCTATTGCTTGTGAGTTTTAAGAAGTATTTCCAGACGAATTATTGGGATTGTCATCAGATCAAGAAGTGGAGTTTGTCATCGACTTAGCATTGAGCACAGAAGCTGTGATAGCCCGGATTTCGGCACCCCAAAACCAGTGCCATCAGCACGATCCTCCAGACCGTGCCCCAAAACTTAGCACGGAACATTGGTATAACAAGCACAATATATATAAATAAAGCAATTAATCTCATTAAAGTGGAAGAAGTTAATATGCCCAACTGGCATACGCAAAAGACAATTCTACTTTCATGCCACTACATGACTAGAGAACCGACCTGAACCATCGGTGACAATCAGATCACCCCGGATGGTTCGCCAAATGAATAATCCAGTATAATTACATTGTTTTAACAAAATAAAGGCTTGACATACCAAGCCGCACTAATCTCTCAAAACTACTCTCTATCAAAGTACACAGCAGAGTCACCTAGAAGAAGTTCTCAGGTGGAGGCTCCAACTCGTCTCCAGGTAATTCGAGTCCCCCGGATCTACGTCTCCCGAAGCCTCAGCTGCTGCTATCAGTGGACCTACGACGTATAGTCTAAAGGGTGAGCTACATCCTAGCTCAATAGGGAACAAACACAATGAACATATAAATTAAGACTCACATATATTTCATGATATTCTATGCATGATGTATCTATGCAAGTGCTTGAAAAATAATTTAAAAGCAGGTAGTTTGCATTCAATTTTACTGGTACTTTACATGTCTCACTTTACTATTGATTTATCATGAATGACACTGAACAGGCCTAAAGCAAAACTTAAATCTTCAACTTAAGTAATCCCCGAGCAATATAGCATCGAGCCCTGATGAGATACCCTTCATCGTCATCTAATTAGACAGTTGTAAAAAAATGTATTCCCTGGGAATACGACCCAAGCCCCTTTCTCACTAGGCGGCGGGGTTAAATATCACACAACATCCCTGGGATGTACGTACGGTTACGGATAAACCTCCGTACTGGTGTACGAATTCGTCGCCGTACCGGTCACGGATATCCTGCTGCGTCAGTCGTGGGTATCCCACCACGTCGGTGGGGTATCCTATCAAACCTCAAATAATAAAAATATCATGTGCTTTATATATAGTTGTTCACCGTGTAAGTATGCTATCTTATAGCAGTTAGGCCTCAACAGTAATTATTCAATCATATGTATACATCCCTGGGATGTATACATACCCGCATCACACCTGATGCCACTATTACTTTCTCATCCCCTGGGGATGTCTCAATCTCATTAGATTTACATGTTCTTAATTACTTGCATCACACAGATGCCTTTATCACATTCTTGGTGTCACACACAACACCTATTTTCACAAGCTTTTCTCAATTTAAAAACAATTCAATTTGATAATTATATCACTACATACATGCTCTTGAAATTAAAGTACATGTTCAAGGTGTTTCCTACCTCAAGTCTTTAAAACTCCTAGCATCAAGGTCCCACGCGGCTCCTTGTGCTCATGATCATGCGTACCACCTATGGTACAACATAACACATGTAACTCATCACTAAAGATGTAACAAAGAAGGTCCAAGACCCTCCCTGAATCTCAAAGTCAACTATAAAGTTTAAGCAAAACTGTCAAAGTCGATTAATCGATTCCCAAAATCAATTAATCGAAATGCAATTCGATTAATCGATTCCCAAAATCGATTAATCGAAACCCAAATCGATTAATCGATTCTCAAAATCGATTAATCGAAATTCAAATTCGATTAGTCGATCCCAAATCGATTAATCGAAGTCTCTAACATAATGGAGTCGATTCTCAAATTGAGTAATCGAAATCCAAAATCGATTAATCGAAATTCCAATTCGATTAGTCGATTTCCCCAGGTTACTTTCCTTCAGTGGCTGGAGCTTCTCAGTCGATTAGTTGATTTCCAAATCGACTAATCGAAATCTAAATCGATTAATCGAAATCGGGCTTCCATGACTTTTCAACTTCTGGGCCAAAATCGATTAATCGAAATCCAATTTTGATTAATCGATTTGGCCAGATTCAGCCCCCTTTCGGGCTATTCTTCCAAATCATTCTCAAACAATTTTTCCTTCTTTTTCTAAGCCTTCATCCTATGATTTTAAATATTTCTAATTGCAATTAAACCTCTATAATCTATGCATTTAATTCTCATCAAATTTACCTCAATCAAATCTCAATTTGATTGGATCTCAAAGTTGGAATGGCTAGGGTTCCAGCTTTAGCTCCAAAGGATCCTTTGCGTTGAATTCGGCTTTAAGTACTCGAATCCCTCTCCCTTTGCTTGCATTTACTCCTTGCTTAACAACTCTCTTTACTTCTCTCTCTCTCTCTCTCTCTCTCTCTCTCTCTTCTTAATTCTCTTCAACAATCCAAAATAATGAAGTTAGGGTTCTTTAAACCCTTATATCCCTACTCTCTTTGTGTTGAGCACATACCCCTAGATAGGTGTATGTGACTCTAGATCTTCACTACACTCCACCCACTTATCTCATATTCACATCATATCCGTTCATCTTTTCTCGAGTCAACTAGTGAACTCCTACTTGGTCAAACTTATGACCAGTCGAGCATGGATCTTGAGGTCACTGTTTAATGCAAATTTTTGGGATATTACATCCTCCCCACCTTGGGAACTTTCATCCCCGAAAATAACCCAAGGCGCCTTCCTTTGGGTAACCCCCCCCCCACACGAAGGTGAGGTGGCCTATTAAGTCACCCATGGATAATGCTAACAAGTCACATACTCAGAGTTTACAAAAATTATATTACTGGCAATGGATAATAAAAGTTGTTCTATTGATTTACTCGAATTTTTACAATTTAGTTTAATACATATGTAAGCTAACAAAATGGGCATACAAAATACAATGGAATAGAAAATCAGGTGTAGCTCATGTCGTCCCCTCTGGCAGCGGATCTAATGCAGGGGAAGGCTGCTCTAACTGGGCTGACTGGACTGGCTGCTCTGGCGGTGGCTGCGTCGTCTCCATGGCCTGTGGATGACCCCTCTCAGCTGGCTGCGCAGGCTGCTGGGGCACCGAGCCTGATGCGCCGGCCGTCGATGTGCTCGGATTGAAGACTGGGCCCCTATGGAAGGTGGCCCGGCCTGCCATCCACTCCTTCTCCTGTGCGAGATGCCGCTAGTAGTCCAAAGGGTATATGTAGCGAAGTGTATGGAACATCAGAAAGTCCATCCTCCGGTTCATCCGCTCGTTGTTGGCCTCCATGCGGGCCAACACGTCCTTGATCGTAGGGCCAGAGTGAGCTGTGAGACGGCGGTAGGATGAAGTAGGTGTCGTCGCGACTGATCGGGATGGCGGTGTAGCTGATGTGGTGGAAGGTGGCACAATGGGCTGCTGCCCAGCTGACACTAAGGGGTGAGCTGGGGCTCCCTCAGGTGGTGGAATGACTGGTGGGGCGTCCCCCACTGGTGGTGCTCCCCCAACGGGTGGATCCTGCTGTGGTGGTGGGGGTGGCGGTGGTGCGACTACTGTTAGTAGGGTCTTCTTGAGAAGGTTGTCGCTACGGCGCCATGAAGCAATGGAGAATTGCTTCACGCAATCCGTAGCCCTCACCTCGTGGGGCGATATGGTATAGTCGGGGGCATCGGAGTAGCACTCCAACATGCTCAAGATGAGCCGAGCATATGGCATCTTCTCCTTGGGCCTCAAGTTGCCCTCCATTAGTTTGCCCTTTATATATCTCATCCCCTCTAAGATGAGCATCGTCGCATCAAACCAACGGCCACAGAAGGCCGCGTAAAGTGCCTGTTGCACTTTCTCTACGCGCTCGGTGTCGTGGCACATGGGGTAGAGGTTGCACTTGATTATTGAATCAAGCATCCACATATAGTGGGGAAGGTCGACCCTCCTAATGGAGGATCCCGACCCCGTCTTCCCATTGGCCATACGGGCGACGATCTCCTCAAATTTAACCTCTTCCTTGAAGGGTGGAAAGAGGGTGGTCTCGGGTGTAAAGTCGAGGTAGCACTCAAGGACCTCGTGGATATGACGATGGGTGATTATGTATTCTCGACCTTCAATGGTAGTCTTAATTACGTCGTCGGTAGGGCCATCCACGAGCCCTTCGTAAAACAAACGGACCAAGCGAGGGTAGTATGACCCCCGGATTGGTTTCAAAAGGTTGCCGAGGTGGACATTTTGAAGGTAATTACGAGCCCATTGGGTCTCGTCCGGTACCTTGGGGTTGGTGAATAGGGTTTGGTCGATAACGTAATTGGTCTCAAATGTTATAGCCTCCCACCACTCATTTGGTTGAAGTACATTGGTGGGTGGTGGCGGCATGGGTGTGGACTCGTGTGAAGACTCGCCCGAAGACGCGCTCGTTGAACCGAAGGTGGTCTCCGATGCTGACGGTGATGGAGTCCTCACCGGTGATGGGGTAGGTGGTGGCAGTGCGGCGTTCTTACGTCAAACCGGGAGTTTAGAGGTTGCCTTCTTCGAAGACAACCGGGTTTTGGGCGGCATCTTGGTGAAAATATGACAACCTACGATTTTTATAGCTTGAAATTATGAAAGTAACACGAATCTAGGGTTTAGTGGCTCAAATTTTAACAAAACTAGGGTTTACCTTAGGTTTTGATCTAATGTGATGCGATCCCGATCCGAAATTGATCCGAAATCGCAAACCCTAAGTAGCTCGGATGGTTGAAGGAAGAAGAAGAAGAAGGCACGCAGATACAAAAAGTCCAAATGATTTCGAATGAAATGAAAAACCCATCGATTTATATATATAGGCTCCGACTCGATTAATCAATTTTCAAAGTCGCTTAATCGAGATTTAAAACTAGGTTAAGCCGTGCGAAATCGATTAATCAATTTCCAAAATCGATTAGTCAAAACTCAAAATTGATTAATCGAAATCGTATTCGTTAAAAATTTTAAGTTTTGGAGCTCACTGGTGTGAGCCAGTCGATTAATCGAAACTCATTTCGATTAATCGAAATTCCAAAATCGATTAATCGAGACTCACTTCAGTTAATCAAAATCGTGAGGTCCTTCAAATTTTTTCCAATTTCATTAAGTGACTCGATTAGTCGAACTTTCAGTTCGATTAATCGAAATTCAAAATCGATTAATCGAATTTCACTTCGATTAATCGAAATCGTATACCATACTTCAAGATTTTCTAAATTCCTTAAGTTACTCGATTAATCGAACTTCCAGTTCGATTAATCGAAACTCCAAATTGATTAATCAAATTCTTCCTCGATTAATCGAAATTCATAAAAATCCTTCAAGTTCTAAAATTCTCAAGTTACTCGATTAATCAAATTTTCAATTCGAATAATCGAAATCATAGATTGATTAATCGAAATCAACATCGATCAATCGAAATTCCACTGTCATTTTTCTAAACCTTGTTCCAATTTCTAGTCACTGGCACATGCCAGTCGACTAATCGACCAAAATTGATTAATTGGTTTTGATCAAATTCTGTAGATTTTCAAAATTTTCTTTCTATTTGATTCCTCTTGGGAATTTATGATCAGTTGGTCATTGGTTCTACAACACACATCATCACGGCATTTAACTTAGGATCTCTATGTGGATAAGTTGTCCTTTGAAATAAAATGATCACAAGGTCGATATTAATTTAAAACACATGATTTAAATCCACAAACATGCTTGTGGGGTACAATTTACTCTCAAGTTGTCAGAAACAAGGCCGAATATTGTTCTTTTACATCTGCCTCTCGTGCCCATGTAGCTTCCTCGGCCGGATGATGCTTCCATCGGACAAGTACTAAAGGAATCACTTTTGTTCGCAACACTTGTTCTTTTCGATCCAAAATCTCCACCGGCTCTTCGATCATTGTCATGTCCTCATGCATCTCAAATGATTGACCGCTCAACACGTGATCAGGGTCATTAAGGTACTTCCTGAGCATAAATACGTGGAAGACATTATGTACTGGATCGAATAACAATGGCAATCCAATGCGGTAAGCAACTTCCCCTACTCGACCCAAAACTTCAAAAGGTCCAAGATAGCGGGGACTTAGCTTCCCTCTCTTTCCAAATCTCATCACCCCTTTCATAGGTGACACTTTCACAAACACGTGTTCACCCACTTTGAAGTCTACACTCGTCTGTTTGATATCGGCGTAGCTTTTCTGTCTGCTCTCAGCCGCTTTGAGTTTGGCCCTTATCATCCGAACATAGGTGGCATTATCTTCAAGTATTTTGGGTCCCAAAACAAACTTCTCACCCGTTTCTTCCCAATTGATGGGTGATCTACATTGCCGTCCGTAAAGTGCTTCATATGGTGCCATCCCAATGCTCATCTAAAAGCTGTTGTTATATGCGAACTCGATCAAGGATAGGTGCTGATCCCATGATCCTTGTAGCTCTAACATACATGCCCTAAGCATGTCCTCAATGATCTGATTGACCCTCTCAGTCTGTCCGTCATTTTACGGATGGAATGTCGTATTGAAATCTAGTCGCTTTCCCATTCCTTCTTGAAATTTGTTCCAAAACTTTGATGTATACAATGGATCACGATCTGAAACAATGCTACTCAGAATCCCATGCAAACGAACAATCTCTTTCATATAGAGCTCTACCAATCTTCCCGATGTTTACATCGTGTTGTAAGGCAAGAAGTGCACTTAGTTAATTGATCGACCACTACCCAAATGGCATTATACTTCTTTGCAGTACGCGGTAGTCCAACGATGAAATCCCTAGAGATCGATTCCCACTTCCATTCCGGTCTAGGTAGAGGCTGCAATAGTCCTGTGGGGTGTCTATGATTGATCTTCACTTGTTGACACGTCAAACACCGCGACACGTACTCTGCCACATCTTGTTTCAAGCCTCTCCACCAGTAATTCTTTTTCAAATCTTGATACATCTTTGTGCTTCCCAGGTGGATAGCATAGCTTGATTTGTGTGATTCATCTAGAATTGTTCGTCGTAGGTCGGCGTTACCCGGAATACAGAGGCGACCCTTGAACAATAAGGAACCATCCTCCTTGATTGAAAACTCAGATGTAAAGCCTTCAGTTACATCTTGACGAATCTTTGTTAGCGCCAGATCTTTCATCTATAGCTCATGGATATGCTCGAATATTATCGGTCTCACTAAGATATTAGCCAAGAAGGCTCTTGTAGCTTGAGACTCAAGGTTTACATCGTATAGGGCCAGATCTTCAAACAGCTTCCATCTGTGCATACCCAAAATTAAATTAGCCAATTGAGCTGAACTCTTCCGACTCAAGGCATCAGCTACCACATTAGCCTTGACTGGATGGTACTGTATGGAACAGTCATAGTCCTTGAGAAACTCCATCCATCTGCGCTGCCTCATGTTTAGTTCCTTCTGTGTAAACAAATACCCGAGGCTCTTATGATCGGTGAAGATCTCAAACGTCTCACCGTACAAATAATGTCTCCAAATCTTAAGCGCGAAAATGACCGCTGCTAATTCCAGGTCATGTGTCGAATAATTCTTCTCATGCTCTTTCAACTGTCTTGACCCATACGCTATCACTTGTTTATACTGATTAAGCACACAGCCCAAACCAATATACGAAGCATCTCTATACACTACAAACCCTCCACTGCCTGAAGGTATAGCTAACACTGGAGCTGAAGTGAGTCTCTTCTTGAGTTCTTGAAAACTCTTCTCGCATGCCTCACTCCATTCAAACCTTACATCTTTCCGTATAAGTCTCGTGTGTGGTCCTGATATTTTCGAAAAACCCTCAACGAAATGCCGATAGTAACCTTCTAATCCAAGGAAACTGTGGATGTCGGTCACTGTCTTTGGTTGCTCCTAATTCACTACTGCTTCGATCTTTGCTGAATCTACCGTGACACCAAGCTTTGAGACGACATGTCCCAAAAAGCTAACTTCTTCTAACCAAAACTCACATTCGCTGAGTTTGGCATATAGTTGGTGTTCACATAGAGTTTGTACGTATCGAGTCCATGATTTTCATGCTCTTCCTCTGATTTTGAATAGATCAGGATGTCGTCAACAAACACTACAACACAAGAGTCTAGGTGTGCTTTAAACACCCTATTCATCAAATCCATGAATGACGCCGGGGCATTTGTCAACCCAAACGGCATCACTAGGAACTCATAGTGTCTGTATCGAGTCCTGAATGCAGTCTTCTGAATATCCTCTGCCTTGACTCTCAACTGATGGTATCCCGATCTTAGATCGATGTTTGAGAAATACTTCGCTTCTTGCAGTTGATCAAACAAGTCATCTATCCTAGGCAAAGGGTATCGGTTCTTGATGGTAAGTTTGTTCAATTGTCGATAGTCAACGCACAGACACATTGACCCATCTTTCTTCTTTACAAACAAGACCGGTGCTCCCCATGGAGACACGCTCGGTCTAACAAACCCCTTGTCCATTAACTCTTGTAGCTGCTCTTTTAACTCCTTCAACTCAGCAGGAGCCATTCGGTATGGTGCTTTAGAAACAGGCTCCGTTCCTGGTGCTTAGTCGATGGCGAATTCTATTTCTCTCTCTGGAGGTAATCCAGGTAACTCCTCCGAAAATACATCGGCAAAATCTCGCACAACTGCTATCTCAGAGATAACATTCTTCTCCTCTTATACTCCTTCAAAAATGCTAAGTATCCACTACACCCTTTTCTGATCAATCACTCGGCCCTGACTGCTGAGATAAGTGGTAGGTGTGTCGACCTCTCTCCTCGAAATCTAAATGATCTCCTCGTGTTGGGTCTGAAGATGACGACCTTATTCTTGCAATCTACCGTCGCACAATGGGTCGATAACCAATCCATACTAAGGATCACGTCGAATCCTTACATGTCTAACAGAATCAGGTTCGCTGGAAGCTCACAGATATCTCCATCCATGACCCTCATGATCATGGAGTTGCAACCCTTCTCGGTATCAACCGCTTTCCCAGTAGGAACTGTCACGGTTAACACGAAGTCTAACTCTTCTGGGTCGACTTTCATCCTCTTGGTGAAGCGAGGTGTAACAAATGAGTGAGTAGACCCCGGGTCTATTAACACTCGAGCCTCGTATGTGACATCGCTTCCCTTCTTGTATATTTGTAACGTACCTACTCATGTATACACATATATATTATTTATTATCATACCAGAATTTATCACATGTGAGTTTTCTTATTTTTTCTTTATGTAGATGCACCTTCTCTATCTAAAATTTTCAAGAATCAAAATTCTTAATTAAAAGAAAGCTCACCTTTAAGGACATCGTTTGTATTCTAAGCCTCCTGAGCTGTGACTGCGTAGGCCCTCCCTTGGACGATCGGCTTCCTCGCTTGTATAGGTCGTGGAATAGGTGCTGAAGCCGTCTTCCCTTTGTTCATCTCAGGGCATTCCCTAATCAAGTGGCCCACCTTGCCACATCGAAAGCAACCCTGAGTGCCTACCCTACAGTCCGCTATCTTGTGAGGCTTGTCACACTTGGCACAATTCTCACGTGGCGTGGAAGAAGCTGCTCGAGAAGCCCCCTGTGTGACTGTAGCACCTGTAGTAATAGCAGGGCTCTCGTAGCGTATTGGTCTCCCCGACGCGAGCAATGGAAATCTCTACTGGTTGCTCTGCTGCGCCGGTCTTCCATAGCCTCCTTGAAACGGTGGTTTCTGATTATTCGGTATGAATCTCAGCTTTTTGTTCACCGGTTCATAGTTTCCCGTTCTGCTCTGATCAGTGTTCCACCTTCCTTGTTGCTCCCTCTAGCGGTATTTGTTATTATTTTCTTCTTCTACCACCAAGGCCTTACTCATGACCTCTCCATAGGTCCTCAGCTGGAAAGGTGCTACTCCTCCCCTCACGTCTGATCTCAACCCTTGCTGAAACCTTTTTGCTCTCATCATCTCTATGATGACGTAGTCAGGTGCAAAGTGAGCGAGTCGCATGAACTCCACTCCATACTCTCTCACACTCATCTTCCCTTGAGTAAGCTATAGAAATTGGATTTCCATTTGGTTCCTCACCACCTCAGGGAAGTACTGTTTATTAAATTCCTCGACGAACTCGTCCCATGTCCAGGGCATGTCTGGGGTCTCCTGAGCCCTAGTCCTAGAAACAGACTTCCACCAAGGCCCAGCCTCCCCGTCCAACATATAGGCTGCCCAACAGACGCTCTCGTCCTCCATGCACGTCAGTACACTAAAAACTTTCTCCATCTCACTCAGCCAGTGCTCTGCCACTATGGGCTCTCCCTGTCCAGAAAAACTAGGAGGCCTCATCCTCATAAAGTCAGTAAAAACAGATGATGCTGGCAGTGTCAGAGCTACTAGAGGTGTCGGTGGCTGATGCTGCTCAATTGCCGTATGAGCTGCCAGAGATGCTGCCTGTTGAGCCATAGCAGCCGCCATGGTCTCCATGGTGTGCATCATCCTCTGACGCTCTTCTCTATCCTCATTTCGCTCTCTAATTCTTTCTTGCTCTCTTTGATCTTGAACCTGACGATCTCGATCACGGCCCTCTTCCTGGTCTTGACTTCCTTGGCCACCACTGCCAGAAGCCCCTCCATCTCCTATAGGTACTCTATTTGTAGGAGAGATGTACCCATCTCCACTACATAAACTTCTATTATGGCCGCCCCTGGGTCGGCCCCTTCCTCTAAGAAACACACGGTCTGCACGTGAAAACAAAGTTTTTATTAGAAGAAGTCCCTATCTCTGACAAAAGAATGATTGTCAAAGTTTCTAAAAGAAAAAGCTCTGATACCAACTGTGACAGCCTAGATTTCGGCACCCTGAAACCCGTGCCATCAGCACGATCCTCCAGACCGTGCCCCAAAACATAGCACGAAACATTGGTATAAATAGTACAATATATATATATAAATAAAGCAATTAATCTCATTAAAGCGAAAGAAGTTAATATGCCTAACTGGCATACGCAAAAGACAATTCTACTTTCATGCCACTGCATGATTAAAGAACCGACCCGAACCATCGGTGACAATCAGATCAACCCGGATGGTTCGCCAAAAGAATAATCCAATATAATTACATTGTTTTAACAAAATAAAGGCTTGACATACCAAGCCGCACTAATCTCTCAAAACTACTCTCTATCAAAGTACACAGCAGAGTCACCTAGAAGAAGTCCTCAGGTGGAGGCTCCAACTCGTCTCCAGGTACGTAATCCGAGTCCCCCGGATCTACGTCTCTCGAAGCCTCAGCTGCTGCTATCAGTGGACCTGCGACATATAGTCTAAAGGGTGAGCTACATCCTAGCTCAATAGGGAACAAACACAATGATCATATAAATTAAGACTCACATATATTCCATGATATTCTATGCATGATGTATCTATGCAAGTGCTTGAAAAATAATTTAAAAGCTGGTAGTTTGCATTCAATTTTACTGGTACTTTACATGTCTCACTTTACTATTGATTTATCATGAATGACACTTAACAGGCCTAAGGCAAAACTTAAATCTTTAACTTAAGTAATCCCCGAGCAATATAGCATCAAGCCCCAATGAGATACCCTTCATCGTCATCTAATTAGACAGTTGTAAAAAAATGTATTCCCTGGGAATACGACCCAAGCCCCTTTCTCACTAGGCGGCGGGGTTAAATATCACACAACATCCCTGGGATGTACTTACGGTTACGGATAAACCTCCGTACTGGTGTACGGATTCGTCGCCGTACCGGTCACGGATATCCTGCCGCGTCAGTCGTGGGTATCCCGCCACGTCGGTGGGGTATCCTATCAAACCTCAAATAATAAAAATATCATGTGCTTTACATATAGTTGTTCACCGTGTAAATGTGCTATCTTATATCAGTTAGGCCTCAACAGTAATTATTCAATCATATGTATACATCCCTGGGATGTATACATACCCGCATCACACCTGATGCCATTATTACTTTCTCATCCCCTGGGATAAATTTTTGGGATATTACAGAAGCAGTATCTAAAGTACCTTATCGAATGGCTCCAGCTGAGTTGAAAGAGTTAAAGGACCAGTTGTAGGAACTCTTTAATAAAGGGTTCATAAGACCAAGCGTGTCTCCTTCGGGAGCACCGATCTTATTTCTGAAGAAGAAAGACGGATCGATGAGGTTGTGTATCGACTATCATCAGTTGAATAAGTTGACCATCAAGAATCGATATCCTCTACCAAGAATAGATAATCTCTTTGATCAATTGTAAGATGTAAGATTCATTTCTAAGATCGACTTGAGATCTAGAGACCATTAGTTGAAGGTCAAAGCTGAGGATATTCAAAAGATGGCATTCAGAACCAGATATGGGCATTATAAATTTCTAGTAATATCTTTCGGCTTAACTAATGCACCAGCTTCATTCATGGAACTCATGAATCGGGTGTTCAAGTCACATCTTGATACTTGTGTGGTGGTTTTCATAGACGACATTCTCATCTACTCAAAAACAAAGGAAGAGCATGAGCAGCATCTGAAGATTACTTTCCGGATATTACACGAACACCAACTTTATGCTAATTTGAGTATGTGTGAGTTTTGGTTAGAAAAAGTGAGCTTCTTAGGACACGCTGTCTCAAAAGAAGGTGTTACAATGGATCCAACAAAGATCGAGGCTGTAGTAGAATGGGAACAACCAAAGACTGTGACTGCGATTCATAGTTTCCTCAATTTAGATGGGTATTACCGAAGGTTTGTGGAAGGATTTTCAAAGATTTCAGGACCACTCACGAGACTCACAAGGAAAGATGTTAAATTTGAGTGGATCGAAGCTTGTGAGAAGAGCTTCTAGGAGCTTAAAAAGAGACTTACCTCTGCCCCAGTGTTGGATATTCCATCAAGCAGTGGAGGGTTTGTTGTGTACAATGATGCGTCACACAACGGCTTAGGTTGTGTGCTCAACCATAATCAGAATGTGATTGCTTATGGGTCGAGACAGCTTAAGGACCGTGAGAAAAATTATCCAACACATGATTTGGAACTAGCAGCAGTGATCTTTGCATTGAAAATATGGAGACATTATCTGTACGGGGAAACCTTTGATATCTTCACGGATCACAAGAGCCTCAAATACTTATTTATATAGAAGGAATTGAATATGAGGCAACGGAGATAGATTAAATTTATGAAGGATTACGATTGCTCCATTCAGTGTCACCCAGGCAAAATAAATGTCGCAGCGGATGCTTTGAGTCAAAAGAGTTCGACTCAGCTATCTAGCTTCATCAGGGGAATCCGTAGATGGAAATTGTTGAAAGATCTTTCTCTATATGATACAATGATCTAGGTGCAAGTGCAGGTGCTTTATTGGCAAACATCTCGATCCGACCAACGATCTTTGATCACGTTTACGAGTTGCAGATGAAAGATACAGAGTTAGTGAAGATCAGACAGGGTGTGATTGATGGCAGTATACCAGATTTCTCCATCAAAGAGGATGGGTCGCTATTATTCAGGGGGCGTCTATGTATACCTACCGATGTCGATCTCCGACAAACTATTCTAGACAAGGCCCACAAGTGAAAGTATGCTATTCATCCCGCTAGTATAAAGATATATCAAGATCTAAGGAAGAATTATTGGTGGAGAGGTTTGAAAAAGAATGTTGTTGAATACATTTCGAAGTGTTTGGTATGTCAGCAAGTGAAGGTGGATCACAGACATCCATCAAGTTTATTGCAACCTCTGTCGATACCAGAATGGAAATGGAGTCAATCTCTATGGACTTCATTTTGGGATTACCACGGACAGCAAAGTGGAATAATGCCATTTGGATAGTCGTTGATGGACTAACCAGATCAGCTCACTTCTTTCCATACAACACAACGTATATGGCATGAAGGCTGGCAGAGATGTATATGAAAGAGATCTTCTAATTATATGGTATTTCAGTGAGCATTGTCTCAGAACGTGACCCGTTATATACCTCATAGTTTTGGCAAAAGTTTTAGGAAGGAATGGGTACGCGATCAGACTTCAATTCGACATTTCACCCACATACTGATGCACAAATAGAAAGGGTAAATCAGATCATTGAAGATATGCTCAAAGCTTGTATGATTGATTTTTGAGGATCATGGGATCAACATCTACCATTGATTGAATTTGCATATAATAACAGTTATCAGTCTAGCATTGGTATGGCTCCTTACGAAGCACTGTATGGACAGAGATGTAGATCGTCGATTAATTGGAAAGAGACCGGAGAAAAATTTGTATTAGGTCTAGAAGTTATTGAGATCAATGCCGAGACCGTTCGTTTGATTCATGAAGGGATCAGAACAGCTCAGAGTAGATAGAAGAGCTATGCCGATTTAAAGAGAACAAGCGTGGATTTCTAAGTTGGAGATCACGTGTTCGTCAAAATTTCACCTATGAAAGGTGTGATGTGCTTCGGAAAGCGTGGAAAGCTTAGCCCACACTACATAGGGCCTTTTGACATTTGGGATGGGTTGGTGAAGTTGCATACAGGGTTGCTCTACCCCCGCAACTCGATAGAGTACACAATGTGTTTCACATAACGATGCTAAAGAAGTATGTGAAGGACCCTACTCACATTTTCAACAACCAACCGATTGAGATTTTCGAGGATTTGACAGTCAGAGAAGAACCGATTTAGATACTCGATCAGAAGGAGCAGGTATTACGCACTAAACGTATACCCTTAGTGCTTGTAAAGTGGCAGAATCACTCAGTAGAGGAGGCCACTTGGGAGCGCGAAGCCGAGATCCGAGATCAATACCCACAATTGTTTCAATGAGATTCAAGAGAATTGTGTGTGCTTGTAAATATTAATGAAGTTATACACTCCATGTTCTAGCTAGACTGTAGCTCATTTAATATGTAAAGAACAATTTTACGAGGTTGAAAGGATAATATTCGGTTGAAGTTGAGAACTCAAAATCACAAAAACAGGGAGGGGAAGATTTATTAGAACATTCAAGGTTTTCTGTCAAAACCGATCGATCGATTTTAAAACTGATCGATCGAAAGTGGAAACCAATCGTTCGATTGACTGAATAGAGAAATGACATTTTTGTTGAAAACTGATCTATTGAAATGGAAACACATCGATCGATTTGAGAAACTGATCGATCAATTCGATCAGGTCTCAGAATAAACAGGCCGAAACTGATCGATCGAAATGTATTTCTATCGATCAATTTTAGAAACCAATCGATCGATCAAAATAATTGACCGACGTAGTTATAAAGGAAAATCGATCGATCAATTTTGGAAATCGATGATTGATTTCAGCATTATAAAAGAAAATCATGTTTTCTTTTTTTCATTTTACATGAATTCTTTTGGGGGTTTTCTCTTGTTTGCTTTTGGAAGTTTTCTAGCCTTCGATTTTCAGCCATCAGAACCTTGATTCCTTTACGAGATTGACCAAATCTCTTCCAAGGTAAAACCTAACCTTCTCTTGAGATTAATTCCTTAAATTTCAAGTCAAGCCCTAGTTTTCCTTCAATTTCTAGAAATGAATGGCATGAAACCGGCCACGAATCCTTCGACGTCGAAGCAACCCACATCACAAGTGGGTTCTTCGCGCAGGCCGCCACCACAAGAATGACCAAATGCGTGGTGGGCTACGAAAGAGTTTACGCCCGAATGGACCTTCAACCCATAACTTTTTTACGAGCACGAAGTGACCAAATGGGTATTCGAGTATCTCAGAAAAGTTGTGCTGGATAGTTTACTTAAACCCCTAATCGACTACTATTACCCATGATTGGTGAGACTCTTTTACCAGAATATGTATAGGGGTGAGAAACTGAATATAGTATGTACGAAGATAGACGATCGAGTCTACGAATTTACCCATGAGAGTATTGTCGATGCATTGGAGTGCTATGTGGAGTACGGCGATAACATAGAGTTGATGGAACCAAATCTAGAACCCGTAGACTTGAATATTGTAATTGAAAAGATGACTAATGGTAGGCATGGATCGGGCCAGTCAGTGACGAGCCCAATTACCCCAACATCTGTGGATGTTGGATGTGATTATTAAGTGCAATCTTTACCCGCTCAAAAACAAGGCCAAAAGGGGTGGAGTTGTGCAACAGGCACTCTTTTTAGCCTTTTCAGGCCAATGGTTTAATGCCCCGGAAGTGGTTCGTGATGGCATGAAATATGCCTGTGGGAAAATGTTGGAAGGCAAAGCAAGTCCTTCAGATAGTATGCCTTATGCTCGCTTGATCTCGAGCATGATAGGGGATTATCCTGGCTAGGAGGATTATAAGATCCCAGAAACGGAGCAGAAGTTCACCGATAATGTGAAGCGCTACTCACTGACTTGTTGTCGATTTCAAGTGTGCTTCCCTTATTGGTTGGTGGTGAAAGTATCAAAAACAGAATGAAATAAGGGATGAATCAGCACAACTCAGAAATCCTAGACTTGCAAGATACAGGGTCCTTTGTAGCAAGTTTTGATAAGTAAGAGTTTGTCCCACAGGGAAAGGTGATCTAAGGCTCCAAGGGAGCCGTCTCTAGTAGTCCCTCCAGATCTGTCTACAGATCTGACAGTCCTAAAAGGAGGGGAGTTTGAGGTCACTTATTCTAAGTATTCTAATGACTAAATTACAGAAAGGATTGAGAGGATGGATGGAGTGTGGAAAATAATTATAAAAAGGTGAGAAATATGTTTTTGAGCCAAGATCAGAGGAGTTCTTGTAACTCAGATTTAGATCTGATGTTATAGAAATCCTGTCCAGAGGCTACATTATCACCTCTGAGGAGAAAGGATCCAACCCATCTCTACTGCTATGACTCCACCCTTAGGGCTATGACCTGTCCACTTAAATGGTCATAGACTATCCCATAGGGGAGCCACTATCCAGGGATGGGTCAGAACATAACATTAAATCATTGCAGGCACTATTTCATCCAGGCTACCAGCTCAGGAATCCATAGGGAACCTCAACCTCTAAAGTTCCATGTGTGGGGCTAAGGCCGGAAAACTATGATAGCCCAGACACATAGAACCAGCAAGTGATTGAGTACAACCTTCGATCCAACTATCCATTACTTGAGAGAGGCTACAATGGTCCAGTCACCAACCTACAATCTCTATAACCAGATCAGATCCGGCATTTGATGGCAGATCTATACAAATATGGGGGAGTCTGCCTCTGTACAATCCCTCACCAGGCTTCTACAAGCTCAGGTGAAAAGAAGAAGGATCCATCTTGGATCGGTGGATCAGAATCACCCTAAGGCTATAATCTGTCCACTTAAATGGTCACAGACTATCCCAAAGGTTATCCTCCTCACGGAGCCCAAGACAAAACAAGATTATCGCTGCTACCACCATGTTCACCAGGCTACCAGCTCAAGCTCCCATGGGGATTTCAGATCTAGTAGGTCCTGTGGTGGGGCTAAGGCTGGAAGACCATGATAGCCCAGACACACAGGTTACTTGGATCTGAGTGGCCCTTAAAATCAGTCTTCCATTGCATAGGCAATGGAGGATCCTGAAAAGCGGCGACCTTGCAGCATCTCACAAATTAACAAAGAATCCCACAAAGTATAAATCCTATTACAAAACTTCCATTAATCTAACTCAAATACATATAAAGTCATAGCCAAGAATTCTTTGGACTATGGAGAGAAGAAAAGAAAAAGAAAAAGAAAAACTACTTACTGCTAAAAAGAAAGAGAAAAGAAAAGCGATCTGAGATAGGTTCCAAGATACCTAAACCTAAGCTAGGCCTGGGTATATATAGCAGTGGGGTGGCGGCGCATTAGGGTTAGGAAACCCTAATTTTAACGATGCCACGTGGCCTTCTACTGATCCTTGGATGCCTCGGGGCATGTGCATAGAGATTTGAGCATGGGAATGCGTGCCCTAATCATTGGAAATTTCCAGAATGCCCTCTGCTGAAGAGATGGAAGTTTAGGTTCAGAGCCTTCTAGGTAGCTGTAGTTTCCCAGACATCTTGCGTGGTAGCTCATTGCTCTTCGCTAGGAAGATTTGACACTGAAGCTTCAGCCGTCGCGAGGTTGCCTTAGTTTGCTCTTCAGGCAGTCGCGCGGTAGAGAGTTGAGCTCTCGCTGGGTTGGAGTTCGCGAGGTTGAATAGAAAACACAGTCTCAAGCATCACGAGGTTGCAATTCAAGCAGTCGCACGATAGATTAATCTTCGCTGGGCAACAACGCAAGAACTGCGCAAGCTCTTCTCTTTACTTGGACTTCGCGAGTTACCTCGCGAGGTTCTTTTGAATTCTGAACTGTGCGAGGTTCTTTTTCTTACTCAATCTTCGCGAGCTTGGCCTTGCCTTCGCCAGGATGCTTTCTTTCTTGAATGGTGCGCGAACTGCGCGAGGCGTTCTTCTCCTGAGAATTGTACCCCGCGGCGACTGTGCGATAGCTGCCCGAGAAATCTTCTGAAGCTCTCTCTCCTCAGCTGTCTTAAGCAAACTTCGTGAGATTGAGAGAAGCCTGCATTGAACTGTGCGACATTGAGCGTTGTGTTCTACCCTTGAGCTTCGCGAGAGCTGCGCGGAGTTGAGTTTCTAAAGCTCCCCAGTCATTCATCTGTGCTAGAGGTTGCCTGTAAAGCCTTAGGAAGCTCAGCTGATCTGCGCGAGGCTTCAAGGTGCATTCTTGCTGAGGGCATCTGGTGCCAAAGCAGGCTCCATAACAGGATTCTTGGCCTTATTTCACTGCTGATTATTTACTGAACAAAACACTTAAGACGAGTTTATTAAGTGGCTAAGGGTCTAATCAACGGTTAAGTTAAGGGGTGAAAAGTGGTACTTTTCAGGTCTTAACAGCTACTCACTGAAAGAATGGAAGAAACGTTATAATCAGTTGGTGAAGAGTCAAAGAGTGGGGGGTCAGGAGTAGCCTGCACCCGTGACACAAGGACCTACGTAGCCAGCACCAGCGTCTCAACCTTAGCAGCACATTCCACCCTATATACTCCTACCTCATTGGACCTTGCAGTGACAATTGATGATGTTCTCACCCTCATGATTGATAACCATTGTCAGATGAACCGTCGGTTGGATTACCATGAGGCATTGATGACCGATACGACGCAATATATGTACCCTGCAGATTATTTATAGCGCATGGCGGTTGCACGAACCTAAGTGCCCGAGGCTTCCAGTTCTGAAGCGCAGGGACCTGATGACGAGGATGAGCAGCAAGATCCGTGAGAGGAGTGGGATTGATTATAAGCTTTTAAAGTTCTTTTGATCTTCCATATTTTTGTAATTTGAGAACAGTTGGGTCTTGGAAGACCTTGAAATCATTTTGTAATAGATGTGTGTAAATTTTGTTTAATCATTTTGTTGTGGTTCCATGAACTATGTGATAGATAACTGTGCACAATTGAGTTTCATACACATGAATTAGGTGATACAAGTTTGCACACAATTGTGATATATGCATGTGATTAGATACACGTGGGCTAGTTAATGATGCGATGGACTAGTAATATAATTATGAATAGGTTTTTGTTTTAGAAACAAAATTTTGTACTTGGAAGATTTAAGTGTATAGTTGGGAGTATGGCCTAGCCTTGACTAGGAAAATTTCTGTAAAAGAAGTGATTTGGTTAAATACTCAGTTAAAGGATTGGATTCTCTTCAGTATGAAAATTCGATTTCGTTTAGGTGTACTTCAGCTCATGCACGCTCGCCTCAATAGGGAGCCACTGTCATGTTCCAAACTCCGAGACACTAACCGATTTTCGCGGATGAAAATTCCTGAGGGGAGAATGTGATGTCCCAAAAATAATTTTGATTTTCAAACAAATCCAACTCGGGGTGCGTGTTCGACAGGTCACGCAGCTGACAGTATAAATTTAGTAAGTCAAATTAGAAGTGTATGTCTCGAGTGAAAAGGGAATTAGGGATAATATGAGCCGTTAGATGAAGTGTCGTACACCGATGTGCGGTGTATTAGCTTAGCGCCCTAGAATGACCTTTCAATATAAAAGCTAAGTGGATAAGATATTTCCACGTTTAGCTTTTTTTGTCTTGTGAAGAGAGTAGAAAGAGAGCTAAGCGTCCTCCCATCCCTTCTCTTGTGATTCAACCGTGTTGATCGCAACACATACGATAAGGAGAGTGAAGAATAGTGTGTGCTCAAGAGGAAATTCGCCGTAGGTTTTGTTTCGATTCAATTGCGAGAGGAATAGACAAATTTCACTTTAAAACCCTCCGTAGCTACGATTCTTAGGAAAGCGCATGATCGATCAAAGGAAGGTAAGCAAGATGTGTTGATTTGGCTATATTTAGCTATGATAAGCTTTAGAGAAAGTAGGAGTAAAACTCATAAGTATTTGGTGATGATTTGGGGAAAAACAACCCAGGGAAGAAGAAGCACCATGGGCTGAGAAATCTGTTAAAATCGATCGATCAAAATTGGAACCGATTGATCGATTTGAGAACCAATCGATCGGGATGTGATATGAAGATGTGTGAGTTTCTGAGTGAACTGATCGAGCAATTTATGAATCGATCGATCGATTTAGAAATTGATCGATCGGTTTGTGAACCGATTGATTGAGTGTGACAAATATAGACACAAAGATGTGTGTTCTTTTCTAAGGAGATCAATCGATTGGAGAATCGATCGATCGAGTGTGACAACTGAGATATGTGAGTTTTGGGAGGAAATCGATCGATCGGATTGGAATCCGATCGATCAATTTTGGAAACCGATCGATCGAATTGGATTTCAATTTGGTCAGTTCTTGGCATTTTTCTTTTTTTGAGGAAAGGACTCGGGGAGACTTTAGGGCTTCCCGTTTTGTATCCTTTCTGATGTATATGATGTAATTTGATGTGTTCTTGGTTGTGATCAAGGAGACGTGATAGGAATGTTGCCTTGAGAAGAGGAGATATTATTTTGACTTCGAGTTGAGGTAAGGAAAACTCCTTACCATGTGCATTTGATACAACTAGCATAAATGTTGTGATATGACAAGTGTGTAAATCATAAAAAAAATTATAAATAAGCATGAGCTTTGTATACGGATTCAAACATGAAAATGTGTGTATGTGTGTGTGTGTGTGTGTGGACTCCATGAGATGTGTCTATGTGTGTGTGTGTGAACTTCAAGAATTCCAAA
The DNA here is from genome assembly GCA_021018995.1 of Chloranthus sessilifolius. Taxonomy (NCBI): domain Eukaryota; kingdom Viridiplantae; phylum Streptophyta; class Magnoliopsida; order Chloranthales; family Chloranthaceae; genus Chloranthus; species Chloranthus sessilifolius. The sequence continues at coordinate 27,072,266 of CM037595.1, forward strand.
CTCCAAGCCTAGTTATAAGGTACCACATTTCACGGTGATAAACTATAAGTTAGACTTCTCACTTTGATTTAAGGTTTATGTGAAATGAACCCCTTGTACTCTAGTACGGCGGGATATCCGTTCATTCTTACCGATTTGGAGTAAACTTCGTCCAGCATAAGTCTTCCTCATTCGAAGGGACTTGGGCATCATGAAAATAGTTCATTGAACGACGATGGTTGGGGTTCCCATCGGAATATGTGTGGCTCTCGATACTATATATGCTCGAGATTGTATTTAAGCGATCAATTTAAGTTTTCTTTTATTATGAGAATAAGTTTTGAAAATCATGTGAATGAGTTTTGAAATCTACATTTAATATCAGTTTTGCTTCAACTCAATTGCCTTTATATTGTGATTCCTAATTTGGAAAGCATTTTTGAATTATGTCATGAGATATATGTGTGATGTGAAAATATGCATGCTATTGATTTTTCCCTATTGAGCTTAGATGGTTAGCTCATTCCCTCGACTATACGTCACAGGTACAGGTGTGGATACGGGTACTGAAGACCTTGAGCTTAAGGATTTTAATACGTTCCGGAGGAGGAATCAGAGCCTCCACCTGAGGAGTATTTCCCGTAGGGGACTGTGAGGGTTGTATATTTTGAGATTTTGAGAGATTATGGTTTGGTATGTCCAACCACTTTGATTAGAACGTGAAACATGTAATTAAATTTTGGATTATTATTTTGTGAACCATGTTTCGGTGATGGTCAACCATCACCGGTGGTTCAGTTTAGTTCTTTTGTCCATGAGTTTTTGGCATGGAATTAGAACCGTCTTTTGTCATGGTCGTCAATATAGTCATATATAGAAATGGAGATTTCTTTGTTTATCTATAATGACTCTGTCTATTTAGCTAAATATAACTGCTTTGATTTCTACCTTATATGGATGTGTCATGTGTTCCGTTCGGGGATTGGTCTTATTGGCGATCCGACAGTCCCAGTTTTCGGGATCAGGAAATCCGAACTGTCACAGAAAGACAGGCAAGCAAGGACAGACAGGCATACATATTTACATGTAATATCATTTAAGTAAATGGTAATGACATTTACTTAAGATATTATATGTAAATAACGAAATACCCCCCATTTGAATCCAATAAAAATAGTCTCAGATTAAAAATCTCAAAGAATGAAAAGTCAACTTTTCCGTTCAAGAACAAATCCAATTGTTTGCATTTTGGTCAAATTTCTAACTTTCAAATGGCAAGCCTTTTTGTGAAACTTTAAAGCCCATAAAATCTATCATATCAAAGTATTGCTAAAATACCCAAGTTCGGTAAAAAAAGTTCACATCTGGGAGATAGAACTTTTTCTATGCTATGTCTTATCCTCTTGCAAGTGCACAATGGAATTGCAACACGGGTATAGGTATCGATCCACAGGGAAGGTTGTTCTCCTAAAACTCTCTATTTGCCTTTAAAGAATAAAAAATTGTTTGTTTAAAACTAAAGTGCAAGAATTGAAATAAAATTATTTTAAATGGATAAGCTTAGGTTCCCTATCGCAGATTTTGCAATCCTAATTAATTATAACTTAGTTCTCTGAATCCCATGTGATTATCTTAAGGCGACAATGGCAACATAAGAAGAATAAATGATCAGTTTAAGACACAACGGTAACATAAACCTTTCTAGCATCAAAATATTTAATGAAACTAAGGCAATAAGGACAACATAGTCGGGTGATGGAAGTCTAGTAATCTCAATCCTAGGGCAACAATGGTAACAAAGAGAAAGAAATCATATAAATCCTGAAAACCTTTCAAAACTCATAGACAAGTTTTAAAACTCATTTTCATTAACCAATCACAATTTTGAATTCAAAAAAATAAGAACCTCTTAATTATTCATACTAGTCTTTGATATCGGGTTCCTAAACTTATAAAGAATTAGTTACTCATTATCTATTGAATCAAAAAACAACTACAAATACTAAATTGAAAAGACAGAAATTAAATTGCTAGAATTAAAATCTTAAATTAAAAATAGAATTAAAAGACAAAATTTAAAAGACAGAAATAAAATCTAAACTATGTTTGATCTTCGGCTTCCCAATCTTAGTTTTTGAGAATTCCTTGGATGATTATTTTGGATGCAGGGCTCTCTTATTTATAAATCCATAAGATGTCGATTACAAGATTATAGGACTCTATTCTAGGTAAACTACCTACTTAAGAATTTTCCTAAAACTAAACTACCTATTCCATATCCTTCTTTGTTTGAAACTTCTAGAATCGTGAAGAATATTTCTTTCTTATACTCAGCAGTAGTAGATCTCGTAGGGCTTCCTTGAATCGTGGGATGCATAGGCTCTTCATGTGGATTATGATTCTACATGGTTTTGCACTCTCACATGAGTCTTTAGGAGTAAAACATATAGCTTTAAATGATAAAATCGTGATTACAATTTTGTACTTTGCATTGTATTCCTCATACGATTCTTCCTTCGATCGCTCATAGTCCTTCCTCGATCTCTCTTAGTCTTCTAAGCTTCTCTCGTAGTGCTGTGCAAACTCTCATAATACAATCGTAAGCTAATCGTATGCTTACGATTCTTGATTCTTCTCAATTGCAATGCTGCAATTTTAGTCTTTCTCTAGCTTGAGCTTACGATTTCATTTTTCTTTTCTTGGACTGAATCATGAAGGTATTGTGAGTCTACTATTTGGTTACGTTCTCTCATAGGCTGAGCTTTTAGCTACGATTTTGATCTCTTGAACTGTGATCCTCTCTTTTGTGCTTTCAAAGTCCATTTTTGGCACATTTATTTCTTTTCTTCTACTTTTGTCTACTGATCTAAATATCCACTATCAAAGTATAGTTAGTATCAAACGTTGGACTATCAGCACTCACTTGAGGGTATATAAATGGTAAAATATGTGAATGATCACTGGGCTCCCAAATGAAGAATATATTGTTAGGGTTCTGGCTCGACCTCTAACTTTCGGTCAACATGACCTGGGGCCTAAAATATACTAGTTCGGACGTCACATATGATCTAGAAAGGTCAAAAATGGGGTGCTACATTGGCGTCCATAGTTAGATATCTAGGAGCTCTCGATCATGGGGGATACCTAAGATCTGGAAGTCATAGAGTAAAGTAGTTTTAGTTTTAATTTCTAGTTTTAATTATGTCTTTTGTAATTACTTTTGCTTTAATAGAAATAATGGGTAGCTAATTCATTTTAAGTTTGGGAACTAGTATATCAAAGAGTAGTATGAATAACTAATTAGTTATTATTTTTTCTGAATTAATCATTGTAATTGGTTGATGAATATGAGTTTAAAATCTGTCTATGAGTTTTAAAGCATTTTCACGATTTCTATAATTTCATTCTCTATGTTGCCATTGTCGCCTTAAGATTGAGGTTATTAGACTTCCATCACCCAACTCTGTTGCTGTTAAGCCTTAGTTTCATTAACGAGTTTCCTGCTAGAGAAGTTTATGTTACCGTTGTTGCCTTAAAATGATCTTTCATTCTCTTTATATTGCCGTTGTAGCCTTAAGTTAATCACAGAAATTAGAAAAATTGGAGGTAGTTAATTAGGATTACGAACTTGCGATAGGGAACCCAGACTTATTCATTTTAATAGTTTTTATATCAATCACTGCATTTTAGTTTTTAATTTAAACTTTCTTTTAAGCAAGTTAGTTTTAGAACCCAAAACATTTATTTTTCAAGGCATTTAAAAGAATTTTAGGAAATAGTTTTCGTGAGGCTCAATACCTTTACATGAGCTACAATTGTGCACTTCCAAAGAGATAAGACAAGGCATAGTAAAAGAGTTATTACCCGTCGCACGAGGCCAAGGGCTGTGGGTGTGACATCTTCCTGCAATGGTAACTTGACTCTGAAGAGAGAGCTCTGAGGAAATAGAACTCTTCTAATTCATCTGATGCTCATGAGAGCTCAGAGATCCCATCAACCTGTCAATCGTCATGGTCGATAGATCATTTCCTTCTTTGATCACCGCAACCACGTACTCATAGCGAGCAGTTAAAGTTTGCATGAATCTTTTCATAATACGCAAATCATTGAGCTTTTCTCCATTCACACGTAATTGGTTCGCTACGGCAAGAACCCGTGAAAAATAATCCGACATCGTTTCGGAATTATTCATATGAAGAGTTTCAAAGTCGCGCCTCAAAGTCTGCAATCTAACATGCTTTACTTTCGCATCACCTTTGTAGGAATTTTCTAAAATCTCCCATGCCCTTTTCGCCATTTATGTCGTCGAAACTCGTTCCAAAACTACTTCGTCTACGGGCTAATAAATAAAAAATAAAGCCTTCTTGTCCTTCTTGTGATTCTCCTTCAATGCGTCCTTATGGACCTGAGATAGAGCAGCGTGTCCAGCTTGATCGACGGGTTCAACATACCAATTTTTGATGATCTCCCATAGATCTTGGTGCTCGAACAAGGCTTTCATCTGAATACACCAGTGTTCAAAAATTTTCCCGCTAAACTTCGAAAGTTGTGGTTGAATCATTCCAGACACCATTGATCGGCCTCTAAAATGGTTTACTTTTGACCCAAATCTCAGCCTTGTTAGCTCTCACTTAACTACTAATGGATGCTTTTAGTTTATGTTGTGCTTCAACAGGTTTAAAGGCCAGATAAATGTAAAATTAGTTAAAAGATCAAAGTTAAGAAGAAACCCTAAGCTTAAGCAAGAATCCAAGAAGAACCGGTGAAGAAATGCACTGAAAGGTCATTCTGACCGGTCAAGATTGCATTCTCGACCAGTTAGGATAGAGCAGCAGAGAGGTGCTTCAGGAAGAAAACAAAGAAGAAGAAATGGATCCAATTGGACCGGTTGGAATATCAGTTTCGACCGGTCAAATGCAGGCGTGCTTCAGAAACACAAAAGTCGACCGATCAAGACCAGTTCTATCGGTCAGGAATTCAAGCAAAGTTGAAGCCCGCGAAGCCAACGCGACCTAAAGGATTAATCTGAAGTCTAAACGATCGAGATTCACGTTCAACCGGTCAAGATAGTGTTTTAGTGTGAGAAATCAGCTCTTCTAGCTGGATTTTCTTTAGCAATGCAGATCCCTTCTGAATTCTTCTTCCTCCACTTGATTTCTTGGGATTTTTTAGTGATACTAGTCGTGTACTATTGTTCTAGAGCCTTATACTCTATAAATAAGGACCCTAGGGTTAGATTTTAAGGGATCCTTTCGGTAAGAGCCTTTCTAGAGGGTTTTAGCCATCTGTGTTCGTAAGTTTAGGTTAGATCACTATTCTGTAATGGATTGGGATTGATTGTAATCATCGACCAAAGATCAATTAAGTGATGATGGCCTTTCGGTCGATGCAAGGCTAAAAGTTTCAGACTGAGATCTCTTGTATATTTCAGATGAGTATTCAATAAACTTTTGTTTCTTTCTTTATTTTGAATTCTGTTTATGGTACGATTACATGTTCGAGGCTCCGAATATATCAAGAATGTGATAGTAACACTGTATTCTTGTTTAGTTTAATTCCAGTGGCCTTGTAGGGATTGGGGTTGGATTAGATAGGATATTCATCGACGGACTAGGCCTTGTAGGATAGTTTTTGTTGGTTTGTACAATGATGCCTTGACGATTATATTTATCTAATTCATATACGAAGTAACAGAGCTTGTAGCCTGGAGCGGGAGTACCAAAGATTCAAAATAGGGAAGAAATAGGAAATTATTAGCTACAAGTCTGAGATCCAAGAGAGATCTCAGTCTGCCTTCCCATATCTTTTTTCAAATTTGTTAGATTTTCTTTTTATTTTTAGGATTAATTTAGAAAACTTCAAATATACAATTTTATTATATAAAATAGAGATTAAATAAAATAAACAACAAGTCTCTGTGGTTCGACACCCTTTTACTTGCCCTAGTATATTCGAACTTTTGCACGTGCAAGGTTTTTATTTATAAACGATCAAGTTTTTGGCATCATTGCCGGGGATTTCAGCTTTATCTTATTTGATTTCTGTTTTATTAATTTATTTTTGTATCATTATACTAACCCTAGTTTATTTTTAATTCTAGGCTTGGAAGGTTGAAGGCTTTAACTTACCGAAGGCTTATCACGGGACGCTATGAGAGGCTAAGGTACGCGCTTCCGGTCTTCATTAGTTAAGATTGGTGTTTTATTTTATTTTATTGCTTTTGCTTTTAGTTTCTATTTTTGTCAAGGTTGTGATTGCAACTCCTCTCTCTTTCGCAACCAAACCTTGAGCTTGAGAGAACGTGCTAGCATATTCATGCTAGCTCTTATTTTTCTCAAAATGTCGTAGTTTTGAAGGTTCTAGCCGTCCCGCCCTACTTTCAATCAAATTCATTATGGTGGGAGAGGAACATATGGCTAAAACGTTGAGGGAGTATTACACACCGGCTAGTCTAGCACCTCCCTCGGGTATTCATGTACCTGCAGCCGCCAGTAATGGGATCTTCGAGATCAAGCCTAACATGATTCAGTTGCTTCCTATTTTTCATGGGCATGGTAACAAGGAACCCCATATGCATCTAACGTGCTTTCTGGAAATCTATGCTACTTTTAAAATTACAAACTTATCAGAGGAGGTCACTCGTTTGAGGTTGTTTCCATTTTCACTTAGGGGCAAGGCAAAGCAATGGTTGAACTCTTTGCCTATCGACTTGATTACTAGTTGGGAAGTGTTACGAAACATATTTTTCAATAAGTACTTCCCAACCTGCAAGACGGGTCGATTTCGGAAAGTAATTCTTGTGTTCTATCAAACTCTGAAAGAGTCTTTTCATGAGAGCTGGAAACACTTTAACAAGCTTCTTCATCAGTGCCCTCACATGAGGTCTTGTGCTAGGAATTGGTGCTCAGCTTCTATGAAGGCCTAAATGAACAAACCCGGCATATTATTGATGTTACTTGTGGGGATATGTTCCTCACACTAACCAGAACAGATGCCTAAGAACTTTTTGAGACCCTCAGTGGGGAATCGATGCAACACCCTGTATAAAGAAGGGCTGATATGGAGAAATTAAGAAGTACACCTCCTAAGCGAAGAGGTATGTACAACTTGAAATTAAAGATGGCCTTTCTTCTAAAGCTGAAGCTTTGGAAGACAAAATTACGGTCCACGTTGGGTATAAAATCGCACTCAACATGTAACGTCCCGGAAAAATTCATACTTAAATAGTACACCTCGGGAAGCGGACCAACTGGTCACACGTTTGACCGGGTCACATTTGACAGGGTCGACTTGTCGATCATAAGTAAAACGAGGTGTATAATATAAAACTCCCCTTAGTTGGACTGAGTATCCATAGGTATGCACACACACACACATGTTCCTTAGATGTAGGCGTTTAACACCAAGACAAATGGATAAGTTATAAGGAATAAAAGAGGGAAATCAATTCATTTGTTGAGTAGTTGAGAGGAGAGTTAAGAGAAAGAGAGAGAGTGTGAGAGTAGATGCATGTATGATTGGCTATGAAATCATAGGAGAGTATTAAATACAAATCATTGATCGTGGCTCGCAAAATCTAGGGATCGAGCACGGGATCGAGGAGAGACTTTTAGTTTAGGGGTTTGAGAAGCCCAAATAAACTAAGGCTAGGGATCAAAGGAATAATTGATAAAAGGTGAGCTGAATTTTCTTAAGAAATTCTTTAAATTAGTTTGATTTATTAACCGTATGTTTACATATATATAGATATAAAGATATGAGATTGGTGAGGACTTGGAAGGGGTTGGATGAGTTCAAGAAGTGATGAACTCGATCCAAAGCTGAGAATAGGCAAATTCGATCAAACGATTTTCCAAACCGATTGAACGAATTTGGCCTGAAGAGATGAATTGAATAAGAAAAAGGTTTTTGAGTAAATCGTTCGAACGAAATAGAATTCGTTCGTTCGATTTTGGAAACCGTTTGATAGAAATAAAAATCGATCGAACGGTTTTGCTCAGAAGAGAAAAAGGTATATGGAGAATTCGTTCGAACGAAATAAAAATCGTTTGAACGATATTGAAATTCATTCGAACGATTTAGAATCGTTCGAACGATTTGAGTAAAAATAGGTTTTGAGGGCTATTTTAGCTTGTAAAGTAAGTGCAGTTGAACCTAAGCTTATAAGCCCAATGTTTGAACACTGTAGTGATGTTCTTTATGTATCGGTTATACCTAGGTTAAGCCAGGCCATTGAGTTACCCATAGTGGGATCGGGTTGGAGAATTCGAAGGTTTGAGACGCATGTGAGGTAGGGGAATATCTAACTAGTACACTGTATTACGAGCACATATGTAGTGATAGTTTAAGATGCATGTTTCCTTAAATATTGTTTTGAGTTATAGTTAATGCAAAGAGTAATGTAAATGGCAATGGTGTATGTGTCTACACAAATAAAAGAGGAAATTTGTTAAGCAAGAGATAAATCATCCCAGGGATGTAAGAACACACAGGCATCGCAGAGATGCAATAGACAACGTGACATCCCAGGGATGTGTGGTGGATGTAAAGATCCACGTTAAAAGATAAACAGTAATTATGAATGCACGGGCTGGGTGTTATTATCTATTAGCACAAATTCACGGTGAATAACTATATTTATTGCACAATTTGATTTAAGGTTCAGAGAATACCCAACCGACGCAGCGGGATAACCGTGACTAACTCGACAGGATATCCGTGACCGGTACGGCGGCTAATCCGTACACCAGCAAACATCCCAGGGATGTATAGTAGTAGTATGCCCATCGCCTAAGAGACAAGGACGAGGACAATTCCATGAAAAATAGTTTGATTAGATGACAATGGAGGGTATTCCATCGGGGCTCGATGCTATATTGCTCGGGAATTATTTAAGTTAAGATGTAAGTCATGATCTCAGCCTGGTTATAACTAAGGGAACTATTAGTCATTGAAAGAAATACATGATTAGAGTAATAAATGTAGTCAAATTGTTTTATCACATCTTAAAGTTATTTTTCAAGAAACGACATATCTATGAGTGCATGTTTTATTCTTGTCATGAAATATATTGTAAGATGGATATATTTGCTGTGATATTGCCCTATTGAGCTAGGATGTAGCTCACCCTTTGACTATATGTCACGGGTGACGGTTTAGAAATTGATGATAATGTAGGAGTTGCTACCGGCGAGGGTGATCTCGGCGATTCAGAGTACTTTCCAAGGGAGGAGTCTGAGCCTCCTCCGAAGAGATTCTTTTAGAAGACTTGCTGCGTATTTTGATAAATGTTTTGTAAGGAGAAAAAGAATTTAAGGCTTGGTACGTCCAGCCTTGTTTTTGAGAGAGTAAATGTGTCTGTAATATTCTTTTGCCGAACCATTGAGGGTGACCGTAGCTACGGCACTAATGGTTCGGGTTGGTTCTGTTGTTCATGCGGAGTCATGAAATCATAACTATCTTTTGGATAGGTGTTTTGGATTAACATATAGTAGAAATAGAGATTTATTTTACATTAATTTCTTATGCTTTAATATGATGAATGGGACGTATCAAGTGTTTCGCAGTATATTATGGGGCACGGCCTCGAGGGCTGTGCTGATGGCACGGGTTTTGAGGTGCCAAAAGCCGGGCTGTCAGACAACATCTCCAAGAGGTGAGGTTTATGACATCAACCATAGCCCTGCTTAAGAAAATTTTAAGCACCCTGCTGCTCCATTATACCCCACATTAACTCAGGAACATCCTGCTGCAGCGAGTTCCTTCCAACATCTGGATAATAATTATGGTTGTGTAAATATCTATAATCCAAGCTGGAGGAACCATCCCAATCTATCCTGGCAGACCAACTTGATGTGGAGAAACAATCATCCTCCTAGGCCAATGAATGTTCGACTCTAATATGTGTCTAATTAAGTCTTAACATATTGCAGGCGCACAATAGAAATTGTATAGTTAGTATAGGGTCGTTCGCATGAGGAAAAATTTATTTTTTATATTAATTTTATGCAAAAAACTTATATCTATCTTTAAAGTTCTAAACTACTTGAGAAATATGAATAAAAGAATGATTTCTTAAACTAATTTGCAGAAAATAAATCTAAATCCTCCTCTTTCCAAATTATAGTCATCAATCAAAATCCTTCAAGTCTTAGATATTTATGAAATTAAAATACCGTTATACTGTATATCAAGTTTCTTTGAATTGGTTGTCAATCAAAACTAGAATCCTATCAATACAGATTTAATATAATCAACAATCTACTAGAAATTTGGGCGTCAATCAAACTCTAAAAAATTGAAGATGGAAAATAAAATCCATTACACTAATATACAAATTCTAACTTGAGTCATCAATTCAAATTCAAATTCAAAGATATTTATAAAGTACTAAATTGCATAAAAATAAATCTAAACTAGAAAGCAAATAAATTATATCTTTACCCCTCAGTCGTAGCTATCAATTGCTTCTGAGAAACTACAGATATCTACTCTAATCTTTTAGCTCTCAATCCCAGTCGTCAATTGTGATCGAGGAACCTTGGATATCTAAATTACTCTAAACTAATGATCGAAAGAAAACCAACCTTAGTTGTCAAATGATGATGAGAATTCCTTCGATGAAGAATTCTAATGCCAAGCCCTCTTATTTATAAATCATAAGGGTCGATTTATATTGATCTAATTCTAATAAAAGAAACTGCTAAAAATAAAAGATTCCAAATATAATTATAATTCCCAATTTTATCTTCCTTGCTTTGGATAGTTGATGCACTCTGGAATTTTATCCTTAATTTCAACAACAAAGTCCTAAGAGTTTTCTTCATCAATCTTCTCAGATCTGTGATCTACCAGTCTTATAATTTAAGAATTCTTCTAAGTATATTCATGACGGTGTAAGTTCACGTGATCAACAGCAGTAATAAGCTTCCATTCTATAAAATCGTAAATCATGATTTCCACTCTCTGCAGCTTATTTTAGTAGACAATTCTTCATAGTATGATTTTTCATAACGATCAATCACTTTTCCTCTTTTGTATCACTTTCCGCTAGAACGTCTTCTGAAGAATCGTAAATTATGATTTCTTATTTATTTTGTCTTAATGTGTTCCATCGTCGTTTATGATTTTTGACTTTCAAACATACGTTGAATCATCTTTCTTGTTCATTCGTCTTTTATACTGCTATTTGAGTTTATTTTGATGAAGATTAATACTTTGGTGCTCTTTTATTAATTTTCTTTAATATCTGCACATTATTAACTTGTTAGTAGCAAACTGAGGTCTAGCATCACTAAGTTAAGGGTGATAAATTGGTAAATTAAAAAACTAATCGCACTCCCAAACTTAAGCTTTGCTAGTCCCTAGCAAACAAGGAAAAGCAAAATATCCTAAACTAAAAATTTTAATGCCACTTTCGTAAGGAGAATGATTGCATTTACCAGAGGCAACAACCATTTAAATCCCTAGGTGATCCCTAGTGGAGGAGTTATGTCTCCTGAAGGTTTTCAGTGAAGTTACCTACAAACTTCAAATATTTTTGAATTTTTTTAAATATTTTTCAAAATAAAAAGAAAACAAAAGTTTAAATATCTAAAGTAATTTTGTACACTAACTAACTTAATCATCACATGGTTGTTATGCATTTTTAGAAATATGATTCCATTAACCACCACTTTCCATCCTTACAGTTATTGTGACAGCCCAAATTTCATCACTCCAAAATCCGTGCCATTAGCATGACCCTCGAGGTCATGCACCTTAAATCTATGCAGAACATCATGTAACAAGTAAAAGCCAACAATTTAAAATACCAAAGCTTTAGACTAACTAAGTCTCCATGTTTCAATAAAGTCTAGCAACCAATAGACAGTTCCGGTCTCATGCCAATTCATGAGCAGAGGAACTGTCCCGAACCATTGATAACAATCTTATCACCCTCGATGGTTCGCCAAAAGGAAGGTATAGTATGTAATTACATTTAAAAAAAAGGACTTGACATGCCAAGCCACGAGTACTCTCTACTCACCACTCAAAACGTAAGGAACTTCTAAAAGAATTCCTCAGGAGGAGGTTCTCACTCTTCTCCGGCCACATAATCCGAACCTTCTGGATCAACGTCTCTCGAAGCCTGTGTTGCCGCTAGTGTTGGACCTGCGATGTATAGTCTAAGGGGGGTGAGCTACATCCTAGCTCAATAGAGAAACGTAAAGAACATATAGATTAATTCTCCCATATATGTTATACAGTTTATCTGATGTTACTATTTGGAAAGACAATCGAAATAAATGAAGAAAATGATGAATACAACTACTTCCTTTGCATGGTTTTGTTCTTTCTCACCTTACTCGTTTAGTTGTGAATTCGGCCTAATAACTTAACTCTTTAACTTAAATAGTCCCCGAGCAATATAGCATCGAGCCCCGATGGAATACCCACCATCGTCGTCTAACTAGACAGTTATTAAATTTGTATTCCCTGGGAATACTACCCAAACCCCTTTCTCATTGGTGGCGGGGTCTACTCTTAAATCTACATCCCTGGGATGTGCTATCATATCTGGATTAACCGCATCGTCACGGATATCCTGCCGAGTCAGTCGTGGGTATCCCTCCACGTCGGTGGGGTATTCTAAACAAACCTTAAATAACAAAAATATCAAGTGTGCTTTACATATAGTTATTCACCGTGATTGTGCTAATTTTTAATATATTAGGCCTTATCACCTTACTTTCTTTTCCCCACTGATTCTCATCTGCACCCCTGGGATGCTACTGATATATCTTATCATATAGGTATTTACCTTGTAGTTTTTGCGTCCCCTTGGGACCTCTGGCTTCATTTTTTGAAGTCTACACACGCACGCTCTATTTATGTGAAATGATGAGATACTTAGTTTAGCAATTAGATCTGTACTGCACATATGAGAATTTGAATAATGCAAATGTTTCGATAAGGTTCCCTACCTCAAGGCAAAACCCAATGGTCCTTTCTCGTAGTGATGACACGTACTGATCTCACATCAACCTACATTTCATGCGAAAGGACATGCCTTAGAATGGTCACCAGTGGTCACTAGCACCCCTGGAGCGCATAGTTCACATGAGGTATATTTATATACATAAAAGTATTTTAATTTAGTTGTGGTGCCTCGCTCGAGCAGTTGCCTAGCCTCGCTCGAGCGACCTCTTAACCTCGCTCAAGCGGTTGCCTAGCCTCGCTCGAGCGGCCTCTTATCCTCACTCGAGCGGTTAAAACGAGGTGTCTGAAGCCTAAAGTGAGACCTCGCTCGAGCGAGCTTATTCCTTCAATATGGGTCTCGCTCGAGCGAGCTCCGAACGCATACTTGTTCTCGTATATATATATATTCTCGCCTCAAAGAGCAAGACATTTAGATCGCTCGAGCGAGGAGCGGAAACCTTCACTTCGTGATTCTTCAAAAAATCTATCCTATTTCTTTCAATCTTTAATATCATTAATCGGCCATTGCCCAATACATTGTAGGTAATCATTAAAACATACCTAAGCACTTATCAAGCATTATATCATACCTAAATCGGCGGATCTCGTAATCGGTTCGATCTAACGTTCGAATTTCTGTTAGTTCGAAGAGATCTCTACGTTTCTGGTCCGACCTTCTCTCCAGGTCTTCCACCAGTTTACACTCCAACAAGGCCTTAGCCTTTCTTTTCTACAAGACTCTCCTTTCTTTCTCTCTATTTTCCTCCTCTCTATTTAGGTTAGAATTATGTTACGTAAGGGAGAGACTTCTCTCCACTTTCATTTATATAGTGAAAGGAAGGAAAAAATATAGTATGTTACACACATATACACACCGTGTGTATGTGTTGACCCTGGTTTCCTTGTGAACCACACATACGCGTGCGTGGCACATGGCTTGTATAGTTTCGAAAATTTGGGGTTGTTACAGTTATCCTTGATCAGAACTCAACAATTTCAATTTTGTAAAGCGTACAGTGTGTGCATACCAGTGAACAATTTATTCTTCATAAGTTTTTCTGAACTGCAGATTTAAAAAATATTTTCATCCAAAAACTCTCACTATTGGCATACTCTCAAAATAATATCAAAATTTTGGGTTCTCTCAGTATGATATATCTTGAAGAATTATTCAAAGGATAATTGCAAAAATTAAATCTCATGGAAAAAGATAATCTATTATGTTCATATGATTTCCTATACAATCCATAGTATCTATTATTCGCTTCTCTACTAGGCTTATGCTTTCCCAAATCGTAAATAAAAAAGGTCTTTCCTTCGGCTTGTAATGAGGCTTTGGGTTAAGAGGTTTTTTAAAGAAAGGTAGATAGGATTCAAATTATTTTATGAGAAATGTGTTTTTCCTTCTTTATCTTCTTCTCTTCTTTTCTACTTCAGTAAGTATCCAAAAAATTGGAAGTCATTCTTCCCATTTTCTTTTTCTTTAAATCCCATTTCTTCCCTTTTGCTTTTTCATTTTTGGAAGCTTTTTGCTTCTTTTTTTGTAGAATCGTAATTTATTTTTTGAAATCGTCTTTTCACGATTTTTCATTTTTTGCCCATATTTTCTTGAAAATAATTTCTTCAGCTGTATCATTTTTCAACATTCCCCTTATTTATTAACTTTTACTCCTTTCACTCCCTCTTCTCCCCTTCTTTTGCATTCTAAACTCTCAAAAATTGTCAGAGCTAAAGGTTAAAAGCTTTGGGTAGTACATATAGTTAAGGGTTTATAAAATTTTGGTTTAAGCTTCTAATATGGGTTCAAAGGATAAATTTTTCTGGGATTTTAGCTTTTTTGCTCTGATTAAATCAAAGATGACCTTAGATCATTTTCACGATTTACTAGCATAAATGTCTTATTGTTTTGATATTTCTAACAGATAGTTCTAGAAAAAAAAACAAGTTATCATAATCATAGAATATTTTGATTCTAAGTTCAGCAATATGAGATTTATCATAGAAATAATAGTAGAAAAGTTCAAAGAAATTTGAATTGAATAGATAATAGTCTCTCTCTCAAAGAAAGAAAAAATTAGTCTCTAAAGCTCACTGGTTATATATTTTAGAACTATATTCTAAATATTCCAGTTTAAATCAACCTATAGTTTCAAACATTCATTCTGATACAGTATTCAAAGAGCTAATACATGAATTGTAATTGTTCTATTGTTGTGATTGTTAAACTTCTACTACAATGGATCGTTAGGTTGTTGATTTCGTACTTTTTGTTATCTTACTCACATGTGATGGTTAATCAGGAAAGAAAAAAAATTCTAAGATAAAAAATACTAAAAGTTGAAATAGAAAGAAAATTTTCTTCTACAAAAATGCTAAAAGTAATGCAAAAATAAAGTATTATTTATAAAATTAAACTAATATATACACAAGTTGTATACCCCCCAAACTTAAACTTGACAAATGCCCTCATTGGCACAAAAAAAAATAGGGGATACAAAAAAAAGTCATACCTGTGGGGTTCAGAATGTAGTAAATCTATACGATCACTCGAGAATATAATATTATACAGTAGGAAGTATCTTATGATCGATCGTATTTTACCACGATTCAGATGAAAAAAATTTCCTAGCTAAAGTAAAATAAAAGAATTAGTTTACATATTTTACAGGATTTTGCTACGGATGAGTCAGTAGCTCGACAGTGCCCATGAGTATATCAGACATACTCAGGGTCTGCCAGTGATATAAAGATCACTAGCCTTTCTTCGTCTGAAAAAAAATTTTCAAGGTTCCATATCCTCGTTTGAGAATTAAGTGAGAGATTATGAACAGAATATGTGCTCTCCTCTAATTTTTTGGGGTTTTTGTAAAAAATTGATGGTACGCCTCAAACATTAGGAAAAGGTAACCTTGGTACATATGATACTTCAGTCACATTATTAGGCATACTATCTTTATTATTTTTTTGATTTTCAGTATTATGTTTTTCTGGTCTATAAACTTCCTTGTTTCTCTTAGGCACATCCTCTCTTTTCTCTGGGGCATCCACAGTTGTGGGCATCTAAACTTTATTATCCACAGCTCTTCCACTTCGTAAAAATTGAATAGTTTAGACATGTTTTGCAAAAATCGATGTTTCTCCCATAAACACTTGTCCTCCTGAGTTACTCACAGGTCATGACTGAAACTGGTTGCTCTCTCGTTCCACCAATTGCATAGCTAGCTACCCAACTTGGGCTTTTAGCTTCGTAATGAATTGTGTGTGTGAATGTAAAACTTGAGAGAATTGAGTAAGCTGAGATAAATCCTTGGAACGCTGATGCCATTGTTGCTGTAAATCCCTAAGGATTTGAACAACTGTGTCATCAAATCTGCTGCTCGGAGAACTAAACTGCTACTGCTCATATGGCTGGTATGGATTCATGAGTGGCAGGTAGTGCTCATACGGATGGTTTGCCTCAAAAGAATAAACTCAAATTCAATATATACATGGTTTAACCAAAACAAGGCTTGACATACCAAGCCGTACAATCCCTCTCTAAAAGCCCTCAAAGCGGCACAACGGAGTCCTCTAGAAGAAGTCCTCAGGAGGTGGCTCCAACTCGTCGCCGACCGCAAGGTCCGACTCACCAGGGTCAGTGTCTCCTGAAGCCTCGGCCGCTGCTAGTAGTGGACCTGCGACGTATAGTCTATAGGGTGAGCTACATCCTAGCTCAATAGGGAATAAAACACAGTTGAACATATAAATTATTACTCACATATATTCCATGATATGCCATGCATGATGTGTCTATGCAATTACTGATGAAACAGTTAAAAAGTATTACATTTTACTGATAGTTTACTCGTGTCTTTTATTTACTCATGAATAATGCTGAAAAGGCCTAAAGCAAAACTTAAACTTTCAACTTAAGTAATCCCCGAGCAATATAGCATCGAGCCCCGATGAGATACCCATCATCGTCATCTATATAGACACTTTTAAGGTATTCCCTGGGAATATAATATAGTACCCAAGCCCCTTTCCCCTGGGGATTGGTGGCGGGGTTTCACTTGTCTCAAATCAACACCCTTGGGGTGTGCTTACTGTGTACGGATAAGCCTCTCCGTGACCGCTTACGGTTTCACTACCAGATTTGGTCACGGAGATCCCGCTCGTGCCGTGGATATCCCGCCACGTCGGTGGGGTACCCTATCAAACCTCAAATAACAAAAATATCGGTGCCTTACATATAGTTATTCACCGTGTAAGTGTGCTATCTTATATCGGTTAGGCCCTATCAAACATGATTTAATCTTGGATACATCCCTGGGATGTATCCATTTACTTCATCACACCTGATGCTCTTATCTCTTTACTTCTTCATCCCCTGGGGATGGCTCATTATACTTACTCTTATGGGTGTCACTCACACACACTTTTCACAATTCTTAAGCAATAAACATTTGAATTTGAATTCTATATCACTACATACATGCTCTTGTAAAATAAAGTACATGTTCAAGGTGTTCCCTACCTCAAGTCTTTGTTTGCTCAACGCATCAAGGTCCCACGTGGCTCCTTGTGCACTAGCTCATACGTACCACCTATGGTACCACATAACAGGTGAAACACATCACTAAGGATGCAATAAAGGAGGTCCAAGACCCTCCATGAAGCTTAAAGTCAAACTCAAAAGTCAATAAAATTTAGCGCAGTCGATTAATCGAACTCTAAAATCGATTAATCGAATCTGATTCGATTAATCAATTTCCAAAATCGATTAATCGAAAATCAATATCGATTAATCGATTCTCAAATCGATTAATCGAGATTCCCATTCGATTAATCGAAACCCAATTCGATTAATCGAAATTCTCCACTCCATCTGTCGATTCTCAATTCGAGTAATCGAATTTCCAAAATTGATTAATCGATCCCAAATCGATTAATCGAATTTCTAAATCGATTAATCGAATTCCCATTTTGATTACTCAATTTCTCCAATCTATTTTCTTTCCTCCACTGGAGTTCACTGTAGGCTCCCAGTCGATCAATCGATTTCCAATTTGATTAATCGAAATCTAAAGTCGATTAATCGAAATTCAATTCGATTAATCGAGATCGGGGTCCTCTGACTTTTCAACTTCCTAGCCAATTTCGATTAATCGAAACCCAATTTCGATTAATCGAAATTGCCAGATTCAGCCCCTTTCGAGTTGTTCTTCCTAACCTTTTTCCACTCTTTTTCCTCTATTTTTTCTAAACCATCATCCTACAATCTAAACCATTTTTTCAACTACAATTAACCTCTACAATCTATGCATTTTATTCATAAAAATTTACCTTTAATCAATCTCAAATTGATTTCAAATCAAGTGGTTGGAAGGCTAGGGTTCCAGCTTTGGCTTGAACGGATTCCTTGCGCAGAATCGGCCTCTTTAATACTTGAATCCCCCTTCCAATCACCCACAATGACTCCTTGCTTTATCACTCTCTTTACTCCTCTCTCTCTCTTCTTTACTTCTCTCTCAACAACCAAGCTATTGATTTTAGGGTTATTAAACCCTTTTATCTCCCCCTTAGCTTGTGTGTTGAGCACATGCACCTCGATAGGTGTATGTGACTTTAGATTTTCAACACACACCACATAGCCACACAACCCATCACATCTCGTCCATTCATCACACCCCATGCTAACTATTGGACTTCTATTTGGTCAAACCTATGACCGATCAGGCACGGATCCCGAGGTCATAGTTTGGCGTGATTTTTCGGGCTATTACATCCTCCCCACCTTGGGAATTTTCTTCCTCGAAAATAACCCAAGGTTTGTCGGTTTGGGTCTCTCTCCCGCAGGTGAGGTGGTCCAGTTGACTTAGAATCATTTAAGTGTTCATAACACAAGCATAGAAGTAAATTTAAGGAATTGAAATAATGTAATCAAAATTTTTTAATTTCTATTAATATCTGAAAATTTTACAAGGGCCACATGAGTTGGCGTACAAAATAATCTACAGCTATACAAGAAAAACTCGATAAATACAAGACTCAGGCAGTCCCCTCGCCAGGCTGGTCGGGTACTGGAGTAGGCTGCTCCATGTGTGCTGATGGTACTACGGGGGCCGCTGGGTCTGCTGGAGCTGGCTGGGTAGTCGGCTGTGGCTGCGGCGTCTCGGTCGGCAGAGCGGAGGTAGATGTGGAAGGAGCCGCGTCTGTAGTGGCTGTGGTAGGATGGAAGACGGGTCCTCTGTGGAAGGCTGTGCGTCCGGCTGTCCACTCCTCCTCCTGGGCGAGGTAGCGGCGGTAGTCGGTCGGGTAGATGTGGCGGAGGGTGTGGAAGAGAAGGAAGTCCATCCTCCGGTTCATCCTTTCGTTGTTGGCCTCCATATGGGCCAACACCTCCTCTATGGTCGGCCCTGATGAAGCGGCGCACCGGCGGTAGGATGAGGTGGTGTAGCGGGCGCGAAGTGGGATAGCGGTGTCGGTGAGGTTGCTGTGTGAGAGGTAGCCCTCTCCACTGATGGCTCTGCCGGGTGTGCCCCACCCACGGGTGGGTCCTGCTGTGGTGGTGGGGGTGGTGGCGGTGCGACTGCTGCTGCTGCTGGAGCTGGAGCGGGACCCGGAGCCGGTAGGGTCCGCTTAAGCAGGTTATAGCTACGGGTTCATGAAGACTTCGAAAATATCTTCACGTGATCCGTAGCCCTCACCTCGTGAGGTGAGATGATGTAGGAGGGATCGTCAGAGTAGCACTCCAACATGCTCGAGATGAGCCGAGCATATGGCATCTTCTCCTTGGGCCTCATGTTGCCCTTCATCAATTTTCCCTTGATATACCTCATCCCTTCTAGGATGACCATGGTAGCATCAAACCATCGGCCACAGAAGGCCGCATAAAGTGCCTGTTGCACTTTGTCTACGCGCTCCGTATCGTGGCGCATCGGGTATAGGTTACACTTGACTATCGAATCAAGCATCCACATGTAGTGGGGAAGGTCAACCCTCTTGATGGAGGATCCCAACCCCTTTTTCCCGTTGGTCATACGGGTCATGATCTCCTCAAATCGAGGGTCCTCCTCGAAGGGTGGGAATAGGGTGGTCTCAGGGGTGAAATCGAGGTAGCACTCGAGCACCTCGTGTATATGACGACGTGTGATCGTGTAGTCGCGACCCTCGATGGTGGTCTTGATCACATCATCGGTCGGGCCGTCCACAAGCCCTTGGTAAAATAATCTCACCAATCTAGGGTAGTAAGAACCCCGGATTGGTTTGAGAAGGTTGCCGAGACCGGCGTTGTTGAGGTAGTTTCGAGCCCATTGGGTCTCGCCCGGTAAATCGAGATTTGTGAATAGGGTTGGGTCGATAATGTATTCGACCTCGAAGGTCTTGGCCGCCCACCACTCGTTTGGTTGCACCACGTTAGTGGGTAGTGGGGGCATTGGTGTGAACTTGCGGGAAGACTCGCGCGTAGACGCGCTCGTCGAACCGGAGGTGGTCTCCGATGTCGACGGTGACGGAGTCCTCACCGGCGATGGGGTAGGTGGTGGTGGTGCGGCGTTCTTACGCCTAACCGGCAACTTAGAGGTTGCCTTCTTCGAAGACAACCGGGTTTTGGGCGGCATTTTTAGAAAATGGCAAAAATCTAGGGTTTAGCTAGCTCAAATTGGAGGAAAAGTATGAAATTAGGGTTTACCGTGGGTTTTTGGATGCGCTAGCACGTGAATCCGATCCGAAACACCAACGAATGTGCAACCCTAGGGCGTCGGATGGTTGGAGAAGAAGGAGAAGAAGAAGCGTCCAAAATCCGAAAAGCTCAAATGATTTCGAATGGGGAGTGAAATCCCTAGTTTCATATATATAGGCCCCGACTCGATTAATCGAAATCCAGAATCAATTAATCGAGATTCAAAACTTGGTTAAGCCGCGCAAAATCGATTAATCGATTTCATCAATCGAAAGTCAAAATCGATTAATCAAAAATATTTCGATTAATCGAAATCGTATCCTTTTAAAAATTTAAGTTTTAGAGCTCACTGGCGCGAGCCAGTCGATTAATCGAAATCCATTTCGATTAATCGAAATTTCAAAATCGATTAATCGAAATTCACTTTGATTAATCGAAATCGTGCAGAACTTCAAAAAATTTCAGGATTCTTTAAGTTATTCGATTAATCGAACAATGATTCGATTAATCAAAATTCCAAATCGATTAATCAAAATTTTACTTCGATTAATCGAAATCGTCTCTTGACTTCAATTTCTTCCAAGTCCCTTAAGTAAATCGATTAATCGAGATTCCAGTTCGATTAATCGAAATCTCAATTCGATTAATCGAAACCGCTTCGATTAATCGAAATTTCATTAATTTCTTCCCAATTTCTTCTAACATTCCCAGTTTGTTCGATTAATCGAACATGCAGTTCGATTAATCGAATACTCAATTCGATTAATCGAATTTCCAAAATCAATTAATCGATCCCAAATCGATTAATCGAAATTGCCTTCCATGTATATTCTAACTCTTATTCAATTTTCTAGTCACTGGCACCTGCCAGTCGACTAATCGAACAAAATCAATTAATCGAAATTCCAAATCGATTAATCGATTTGAAATTCGATTAATCGGTTTTGCCTAATTTCTTCAGACTTTCTAGCTCTTTGGTTCTTTGATTATTTTTAACAGTTTATGACATCAAGTGGCTCATATTTCCATAAAAACCCCTTCACTTGGTCATGCACATACAAAATCTGTTCCTTAAATCATATTTGATCAAAATTTCCATTGAATTACAAGTATCGTGGAGATTCCACAAACATGTTTGTGGTTTACATTGAATTCTCACGTCGTTGGAAGCAAGGCTGGATATTGTTCTTTCACATCGGCCTCTCGTTCCCAAGTAGCCTCTTCTTTTGGATGATTGTTCCACCGAATAAGAACTAAGGGAATCACTTTAGTGCGCAGTACTTGTTCCTTTCGATCCAAGATTTCCACAGGTTCCTCTATCGTGCTCATGTCCTCACACATCTCCATAGGTTGCTTTCCTAATACATGAGACGGATCATTCACGTACTTCCTGAGCATCGATATGTGGAAAACGTTATGCACCCTATCAAACAGTGGTGGTAAACCAATGCGATACGCAACTTCACCTACACGTCCCAAAATTTCAAATGGTCCAACATAACGTGGGCTTAACTTCCCTCTCTTGCCAAATCTCATTACACCTTTCATAGGTGACACTTTCACAAACACGTGCTCGCCCACCTTATAGTCGACACACTAATCGACTTCATGTCGGCGTAACTTTTCTGTCTACTGTGTGACTTTCACCTTTCCACGATTATTGAGCAGCGGTGGCGTTGTCTTCAAGTAGTTTTAGCCCTAACACAAATTTCTCACCTGTTTCCTCCCAATTGAGGGGTGATTTGCATCATCGTCCATACAGAGCTTCATACGGTGCCATGCCAATGCTCGTTTGGAAACTGTTGTTGTATCTGAATGAGCACGGTAGATACTCGTCCCAGTATCCTTGCATATCTAGCATGCACGCTCTGAGCATGTCTTCTATCACTTGATTCACTCGCTCTGTTTGCCCATCAGTTTGAGGATGGAAAGCTGAACTAAAGTCTAGTCGTGTTCCCATTCTTTCTTGAAATTTCTTCCAAAACTTGGATGTATATAGTGGATCACGATCTGAAACTATGCTGCTTGGAATCCCATGTAATCTTACAATCTCCTTCATGTATAAGTCTGATCTTCCTGCTTTGTATATGTAGTATTATGGCAAAAGTGCGCCGATTTGGTCAATCGGTCTACGACGACCCAAATGGCATTGTGTCTCTTGGCAGTACGGGGCAATCCAACAATGAAATCCATCGAGATTGATTCCCATTTCCATTCTGGGATTGGTAAAGGTTGCAATAGTCCAGCAGGATGTCTATGATCAACCTTCACTTGCTGACAAGTCAAACACCGTGACACGTACTTGGCCACGTCTTGCTTCAGTCCTCTCCACCAGTAGTTCTTTTTCAAATCTTGGTACATTTTGGTGCTACCAGGGTGGATAGCATAATTTGACTTATGGGCCTCATCAAGAATCGTTCGTCTTAGATCGGCATTATCCGGAATGCATAGACGACCCTTAAACAATAAAGAACCATCTTCTTTAATCGAGAAGTCCGACCTGATGCCTTCACTCACGTCTTGATGAATCTTTGTTAATGCCGGATCTTTCATCTGTAGGTCGTGGATATGCTCAAATATCACTGGCTTTACTGATATGTTAGCCAAAAAGGATCCGGTGGCTTTTGACTCAATGTTCGCATCGTAGAATGCCAGGTCTTCCAATAATTTCCATCGGTGCATACCCAAAATCAAACAAGCTAACTGAGCTGAACCTTTCCGACTCAATGCGTCGGCTACTACATTCGCCTTGCCTGGGTGGTATTGTATGGAGCAATCATAATCCTTGAGGAATTCCATCCACCTGCGCTGTCTCATGTTGAGCTCTTTCTGTGTAAAGAGATATCGGAGGCTCTTATGATCGGTGAAAATTTCAAAAGTCTCACCATACAAGTAATGTCTCCAAATCTTCAGTGCAAAAATGACTGCTAGTTCCAAGTCATGAGTCGGGTAATTTTTCTCGTGTTCTTTCAGCTGTCTTGATCCGTAAGCTATCACCTTCTTGTGTTGGTTGAGTACACAACCAAGGCCATTGTATGACGCGTCGCTGTACACGGCGTATCCTCCACTGCCTGAAGGAATCGCTAACACTGGAGCCGAAGTGAGTCTTGTTTTGAGTTCTTGAAAACTCTTCTCGCATGCCTCACTCCACTCAAACCTTGAATCTTTTCGTGTCAGCTTTGTGAGAGGTCCCGATATCTTTGAAAACCCCTCGACGAAACGTCGATAATAGCCTGCTAAGCCCAGAAAACTTCGGACATCGGTCACTGTCTTTGGTTGCTCTCATTTAACCACTGCTTCTATCTTCGCTGGATCTACAGTGACACCATGTTTTGAGACAACATGTCCCAAAAAGCTAACCTCTTCCAACCAAAACTCACGCTTGCTGAGTTTGGCGTACAATTGGTGTTCACGTAGCGTCTGTAGAGCAATCCTCAAATGTTCTTCATGCTCCGTCTTGGATTTGGAGTATATCAGTATATCATCAACAAATACTACGACGCAGGAGTCCAAGTGTGGTTTAAACACTCGGTTCATCAGATCCATAAACGACGCCGGAGCATTTGTCAATCCAAACGGCATCACAAGGAATTCATAGTCTCCATACCGTGTCCGAAAAGCTGTCTTCTGGATGTCCTCTGCCTTGACTCGCAACTGATGATATCCAGATCTCAGGTCGATCTTGGAAAAATACCTTGCTCCTTGCAGTTGGTCGAATAGATCATCAATTCTAGGCAAAGGGTAGCGGTTCTTCACAGTGAGTTTGTTCAATTGTCGATAGTCAATGCATAGTCGCATTGACCCATCCTTCTTGACAAACAAGACCGGTGCTCCCCATGGAGACACGCTCGGTCTAACAAATCCCTTGTCCATAAGTTCTTGCAGTTGTTCCTTTAACTCCTTTAACTCGGCAGGAGCCATTCTATAAGGCGCTTTCGAAATAGGCTCCGTTCCTGGTGCTAAGTCAATGGCAAATTCTACTTCCCTTTCTGGAGGTAATCCAGGCAATTCCTCTGGAAACACGTCGGCGAAGTCTCGCACAACTGCTATCTCAGAAATGACATTCTTTTCTTCCTTGTCCTCCTTTAAGAAAGCCAAGTATCCACTGCAACCCTTTCTGATCATCTTTTCGGCCCTTACTGCTGAGATCAGTGGCACAGATGACGACCTCACTCCTTGAAACCGAAATGATCGTCTTGTGTTGGGTCTGAAAATGACTACCTTGTCCTTGCAATCGACGGTTGCACAATGCTGTGCCAACCAGTCCATGCCAAGGATCACATCAAACCCCTGCATGTCTAACAGTATCAACTTTGCTTCCAATTCATGCACCTCTAAGTCTCGAACTGCTACAATGATGGATTTGCAAGCTAACTCCGTGTCTACTAACTCTCTAGTCAGAATAGACACAGATAGGATCAAATCCAACGCCTCTGGAACAATCTTCATCTTCTTGGCGAAACGTGGAGTGACGAATGAGTGGGTAGACCCTGGATCTATCAACACTCTAGCGTCATATCCAACAAAGCATCCTTTTTCATAAATAGTTAAGGTACCTATAGTATACATACATACATACAATAATTTACACATCAAAATACACCCTTAATTCACATATAGATTTAGTACTGAGAAAAAGAATCTATACCATTCCTAATGCATGCACCTTCTCTATCTAAAATTTTAATGAAACGGGATTTTCTTTAATTTAAAAAATCTCACCTTGGATGATGTCATGCACGTTCCCTGCTTCCTGAGCAGTGACTGCATAGGCTCTCCCCTGAACGATCTGCTTCCTTGCTTGAATGGGTCGTGGTGCTGCAACTGAAACCGTCTTTCTTTTATCCGTCTCGGGGCAATCCTTGATCAGGTGGCCCACCTTGCCACATCGGAAACAACCCCTAGTTCCTGAACTGCAATCCACTGTTCTATGAGGCTTGCCACACTTGGCACAAGTCTCTCGAGGCGCGGAAGAAACAGTACGAGAACCCTGTGTGATAGTGGGGCCAATAGACATGGCAGGGCTCTCATAGCGTAAAGGTCTCCCCGACGCAAGTAATGGAAACCTCTGTTGGTGTTGTTGCTACACCGGCCTTCCGAAACCTCCCTGAAACTGTGGTCTCTGATTTTGGGCCATGAACCTCGGCTTTTTGTTCACCTATTCGCAGTGCCCCGATCTTCCTTGTTCAT
This sequence comes from Chloranthus sessilifolius, assembly GCA_021018995.1. Classification (NCBI taxonomy): domain Eukaryota; kingdom Viridiplantae; phylum Streptophyta; class Magnoliopsida; order Chloranthales; family Chloranthaceae; genus Chloranthus; species Chloranthus sessilifolius. Next base: position 27,098,058 of record CM037595.1, read on the forward strand.
TTCCTCCTCTCTGCTGCTCTCTCTGTCGATATCTATTTGTATTCTCCTCTTCAACCACTAGTGCTTTACTCATGACCTCTTCATAGGTCCTCAATTGAAATGGAGCTACACCTCCCCTAACCTCAGGCTTCAAACCTTGCTGAAACCTCTTGGATTTCATCACTTCGGTAGCGACGTAATCCGGAGCAAAACGGGCAAGTCGTAGAAACTCCACCCCATACTCTCTCACTGTCATCCTCCCTTGTACTAACTGTAGGAATTGTATCTCAAGTTGGTTCCTCACCACTTATGGAAAATATTGTTTGTTGAACTCCTCAACAAACTCCTCCCAAGTCCAAGGCAACTCTGGGGTCTCCTGAGCCCGAGTCCGTATCACGGATTTCCACCAAGGCCCAGCCTCCCCATCCAACATATAAGCTGCCCATCTCACACTCTCATCTTCCGTGCATGTCAGCACGCTAAAGACCTTCTCCATCTCCATAAGCCAGTTCTCAGCGACCATTGTGTCTGCCTGCCCAGAAAATGAAGGAGGTCTCATCCTCCTAAACTCTGTAAAAGATGAGGGCACAGGCAGCGCAGGTCCTACAGGTGGTGTAGGTGGCTGCTGTTCTCTTGACGCGTGAGCTGCAAAGGGTGCGACTTGTTGTGCCATGGCAGCTGCCATAGTCTACATAGTGTGCATCATCCTTTGTCGCTCCTCTCTATCTTCTTGTCTTTCTCTCACTCTCTCTTGTTCTCTTAGATCTTGATCCTGACGATCTTGATCCTCTTCATCATGCTGTCTACTACTACTGCTCCCTGGGGCCTCAGTACCTCCTAAAGGCCGCAAGGTCTTCCTAAAGGCCGAACCATCGATTATAGCAATCATCACGGATGGTTTGCCTCAAAAGAATAAACTCAAATTCAATATATACATGGTTTAACCAAAACAAGGCTTGACATACCAAGCCGTACAATCCCTCTCTAAAAGCCCTCAAAGCGGCACAACGGAGTCCTCTAGAAGAAGTCCTCAGGAGGTGGCTCCAACTCGTCGCCGGCCGCAAGGTCCGACTCACCAGGGTCAGCGTCTCCTGAAGCCTCGGCCGCTGCTAGTAGTGGACCTGCGACGTATAGTCTATAGGGTGAGCTACATCCTAGCTCAATAGGGAACAAAACACAGTTGAACATATAAATTATTACTCACATATATTCCATGATATGCCATGCATGATGTGTCTATGCAATTACTGATGAAACAGTTAAAAAGTATTACATTTTACTGGTAGTTTACTCGTGTCTTTTATTTACTCATGAATAATGCTGAAAAGGCCTAAAGCAAAACTTAAACTTTCAACTTAAGTAATCCCCGAGCAATATAGCATCGAGCCCCGATGAGATACCCATCATCGTCATCTATATAGACACTTTTAACGTATTCCCTGGGAATACAATATAGTACCCAAGCCCCTTTCCCCTGGGGATTGGTGGCGGGGTTTCACTTGTCTCAAATCAACACCCACGGGTGTGCTTATCGTACGGATAAGCCTCCGTGACCGGCTTACGATTTCGCCAGACGGTCACGGATATCCTGCCGTGTCAGTCGTGGATATCCCGCCACGTCGGTGGGGTACCCTATCAAACCTCAAATAACAAAAGTATCGGTGCCTTATATATAGTTATTCACCGTGTAAGTGTGCTATCTTATATCGGTTAGGCCCTATCAAACATGATTCAATCTTGGATACATCCCTGGGATGTATCCATTTACTTGCATCACACCTGATGCTCTTATCTCTTTACTTCTTCATCCCCTGGGGATGGCTCATTATACTTACTCTTATGGGTGTCACTCACACACTTTTCACAATTCTTAAGCAATAAACATTTGAATTTGAATTCTATATCACTACATACATGCTCTTGTTAAATAAAGTATATGTTCAAGGTGTTCCCTACCTCAAGTCTTTGTTTGCTCAACGCATCAAGGTCCCACGTGGCTCCTTGTGCACTAGCTCATACGTACCACCTATGGTACCACATAACAGGTGAAACACATCACTAAGGATGCAATAAAGGAGGTCCAAGACCCTCCATGAAGCTTAAAGTCAAACTCAAAAGTCAATAAAATTTAGCACAGTCGATTAATCGAACTCCAAAATCGATTAATCGAATCTGATTCGATTAATCGATTTCCAAAATCGATTAATCGAAAATCAATATTGATTAATCGATTCTCAAATCGATTAATTGAGATTCCCATTCGATTAATCGAAACCCAATTCGATTAATCGAAATTCTCCACTCCATCTGTCGATTCTCAATTCGAGTAATCGAATTTCCAAAATCGATTAATCGATCCCAAATCGATTAATCGAATTTCTAAATCGATTAATCAAATTCCCATTTCGATTACTCGATTTCTCCAATCTATTTTCTTTCCTCCACTGGAGTTCACTGTAGGCTCCCAGTCGATCAATCGATTTTCAATTCGATTAATTAAAATTTAAAGTCGACTAATCGAAATTCAATTCGATTAATCGAGATCGGGGTCCTCTGACTTTTCAACTTCCTGGCCAATTTCGATTAATCGAAACCCAATTTTGATTAATCGAAATTGCCAGATTCAGCCCCTTTCGAGTTGTTCTTCCCAACCTTTTTCCACTCTTTTTCCTCTATTTTTTCTAAACCATCATCCTACAATCTAAACCATTTTTTCAACTACAATTAACCTCTACAATCTATGCATTTTATTCACAAAAATTTACCTTTAATCAATCTCAAATTGATTTCAAATCAAGTGGTTGGAAGGCTAGGGTTCCAGCTTTGGCTTGAACGGATTCCTTGCGTAGAATCGGCCTCTTTAATACTTGAATCCCCCTTCCAATCACCCACAATGACTCCTTGCTTTATCACTCTCTTTACTCCTCTCTCTCTCTCTTCTTTACTTCTCTCTCAACAACCAAGCTATTGATTTTAGGGTTATTAAACCCTTTTATCTCCCCCTTAGCTTGTGTGTTGAGCACATGCACCTCGATAGGTGTATGTGACTTTAGATTTTCAACACACACCATATAGCCACACAACCCATCACATCTCGTCCATTCATCACACCCCATGCTAACTATTGGACTTCTATTTGGTCAAACCTATGACTGATCGGGCACGGATCCTGAGGTCACAGTTTGGCGTGATTTTTTGGGCTATTACATTATGGCTTGGGAGATTTCATCTTCCTCTGACCCGTCGGTGCCCTGATGAGCACCTTGACCTTGTCGAGCTACCGACACATCCGTTGCGCTTCTTAGGAGGTAAGCACCGTGTAAATTATTAATTTGGTTGATTTTAGAAGTCTTTAAGGTTGTGTAAGTAAAATATGGTCTAAGAACAGAATCCTCTTGTGACAGCCCGAATTTCGGCCTCCCCGAAACCCGTGCCATCAGCATGATCATCTTGACCATGCCCCTCAACTCTACTTGGAACACTGGTATATGAAGCACAATAAACTGAAGTCATATAATTAAAATGCGGAATTGTACAATATATCAAAAGACAGTTCTAACTTCACGCCTCTGCATGAATGTAGAACCGATCTGAACCATCGATGATAGCCAATCATCACAGATGGTTCGTCACAAAAGAATGATATCCTCCATTAACTACATTGTTCTCAAAAATAAGGCCTGACATGCCCAGCCATACCTATCAAGCTCACAAATCTAACTCTACACGCAGTACCTTGTCCTCTAGAAGAAGTCTTCGAGGTGGATCTAATCGGTCTCCAAGGTCTTTGGATCGACTCACCAGGTCAACGTCCCTCAAGTCTCTACTGCTAGTAAAGGTCCCTGTGACATATAGTCAAGAGGGTGAGCTACATCCTAGCTCAATAGGGAACAACACAGAACATATAAATTATAACTCACATATATTCCATGATATTCATGCATGATGTGACTATGCAAAAGTGATGAAAAATAGTTTAAAAGAAACGCATTTTTCTGTTAATTTACACGTGTCTTTTAGTTATCATGAACAACACTGAATAGGCCTAAAGCAAAGGAAAACTTAACCTTTCAACTTAAGTAGTCCCCGAGCAATATAGCATCGAGCCCCGACGAGATACCCTTCATCGTCATCTATATAGACAATTGTAAAAGTATTCCCTGGGAATACAAAATATAGTACCCAGGCCCCTCTCCCCTGGGGATTGGTGGCGGGGTTTCAATAGTCTCGACATCCCTGGGATGTCCTGTACGGATAAGCCTCCGCACTGGCCTACGGATTCGCCGCCGTATCGGTCACGGATATTCTGCCGCGTCAGTCGTGGTTATCCCGCCACGACGGTGGGGAACCCTATCAAACCTCAAATAACAAATATATCGTGTGCTTTACATATAGTTATTCACCGTGTAAGAGTGCTAGCTTATATCAGTTAGGCCTTATCAGACTTTATTCAATCTTGGACACATCCCGGGGATGTATCCATGTGTTTGCATCTCACTTGATGCTCTTATTACTTCCTCATCCACAGGGATCTTTCCCATTTTCATATAACTACTTGTTCTCAATTGCTTGCATCGCGATGCCCTTATCATTTTCTCATCCGGGATGTCTCACCTACATGCTTACTTGGTATCACACACACCCATATCGATAAAAGTTTTATGATTTAACACACTTGCATTTTATCGTGTATTTCTCACACACACACACACATTTGGATCTTGTAGGGTTTTCACGAGGTTTTGTACAACTAAAACAGTTTTCACTTTAAATCTTATATCACTATTCACATTTTTCAAACACCTCAACTTACATTTTTTTAAACACACCTCTTTTTCCCCAAGTTTTAGAAATAACCCGTTTAAATTGGATCTTGAGCAATGAAATACTTGAATAGAATTGAGTTCTAAAACATTGAATATCATTTGAGCAATAACATGGAATCAAATTTAATTCTAAAAACATTTGAAATGAAGTCTATATCACTACATACATGCTCTTGTAAAATAAAGTACATGTTCAAGGTGTTCCCTACCTTAGGTCTCTATCGATTCAATGCATCAAGGTCCCACTCGGCTCCTTGTGCCCACTTTCATACGTATCACCTATGATACCATTAAACACACTCGAAACATCACAAAAGATGTAATGAAAAAGTCTCAAGACCCCCTTAGAGTCTTGAAGTAAGAATCAAAAGTCAACAAAAACTAGGTCAGTCGACTAGTCGAAATCCAACTCGACTAGTCGATTCTCAAAATCGATTAGTCGAGGTCCAATTTCGATTCAGTCGACTAGTCGAGTTCCTGGTTCGACTAGTCGAAATCCAACTCGACTAGTCGAAATTCAAAGTCGACTAATCGAAATTCAATTCGATTAGTCGAATTCGTGGTCATCTGACTTTTCAATTTCTTGGCGAATTTCGACTAATCGAATCCCGATTTCGATTAGTCGAAATCCCCAGATTCAGCCTTCTTTGGCTGTTCTTCCCCAATCCTTTCTCAGTTATTTTTCTAAGAAATTTTCCTACAATTTTCCACCCATTTTAACCACAATTTGCTCTATAAATCTACACCATTTATTTACAAGAATCTCACCTTCAATCAACCTCAAATTGATTTAAATGTAGGGTTGGAAGGTTAGGGTTTCCAGCTTTTGTCTGTACAGATCTCCCGCGTCGAATCCGGCGCTTTGATCGCAAGAAATCCCCTTCCAACCACTTGCAATAATTTCTCACTAGCTCCCTTACTCCTCTCTTTCTCTCTCTCTCTCTTCTTTACTCCTCTCAACAACCAAAATATGAAAATTAGGGTTTTCAACCCTTTTTATCTTATCTCTTTTCTCGGTGTGGAGCACATACACACCCATCGGTGTATGTTACTCTACACACTCCTCTATCTCTCCACTCTTCTACACTGGTTCACACATCACATCCGCTCATCTCACCTTAAGTTCATCAATGAACTATCTCATGGTCAGACCTAAGACCAATCGGGCACGGATCCCGAGGTCCTCGTTTGACGTGATTTTTCGGGTTATTACATCCTCCCCACCTTGGGAATTTTCGTCCTCGAAAATCACCCAAAGGTGTGGTGGTCTGCACTCTCCCCCCCCCCCCCCGCACACTCGGAGGTGAGGTGGTCTACCACTTAGCACACAAGCAAGGACAGTTACATAGACAATTAAGGAAACATATATAACAGTAACAAAAATTGTATATTATAAAATAAAAGTTACAATAGTTACTGAAATGGGGACCACAACAGAAAAATGGTTCACCCCTATACAAAAAGATGTACAATGCACAAAAACAAAAACAAAACTACGGCAGTCAGGCCGCCCTGGTGGATCTGTCGGAGCGGTGACGGGAGTGGATCTGCCACGGGTGGCTGGATGGCTGGTGGCGGTAGCGGATGAGAAGTCTCTGTCGGCGGCGGCTGTGGAATCTCAGTCGGCTGCAGAGGTGGAATGGTAGTGGAAGTAGATGGTGGCTGCGTCGTCGTCGTCGTCATCGGTGGTGGTGGCGCGGTGGAAGTAGAAGCACCGGCATCATGTAATCGCGTCATAAAGACCGGGCCCTGATGAAAGGCTGTGGTGCCGGCGGTCCATTCTTCTTCGCGGGCCAGCATGTCCAGGTAGGTGTGAGGGTAGATAAACTTGAGGGTGTGAAACATGAAATCAATTCTCATGTTCATCCTCTCGTTATTCGCTTCCATTCTGGCCTCGATGCGGGCCAGAGCCTCCTCAATGGTGGTGGTGGTGGTGGTGGCGGCACGTGAAGTAGAGGGGTCGCTGTAGGTGGAGGTGGTGGTGGTGTAGCTGGTGGTGGTGGTGGAATGACCGGTCATGTGCACCGGTGGAACGACTGGGGTGGTACCTGCGCCATCTACAGTACTTGTGGTCGTATGGGTGGTGGAGGGGGTGGTGGTGGGATTGTAGCTGTGTCCTCGGCTGCGCCAGCTGGTGGTGGTAAAGTCTTCTTCAGGAGATTGTAACTCCTGTTCCATTCGGTGTGGGAGAATGGTTTCACCGGATCGGTGGCCGTCGCCTCGTGGGGTGAGACGGCATAGGCGGGGTCGGATGAATATGCCTCTAGAATGCTAGAGATGATGCGCGTGGGGCATCCATCCCTAGCTCGAAGGTTGCCCTTCATGAGCTTCCCCTTGATGTACCTCATCCCTTCAAGGATGACTAAGGTAACGTCAAACCATCGGCCGTTATAGGCCGCATAGAGGGCCTGTTGCACCAACTCGACACGCTCGGTGCTGTGGCGCATGGGGTAAAGGTTGGCGTGAAAAACAGAATCGAGCATCCACATATAATGTGGAAGGTCAACCCTCTTAGACGAGGTGCCCGATCCCTTTTTCCCCTTGGTCATGTCGGCAAGGATATCATCGACATTGACCGGCCCTGGGAAGGGCGGTAGTAATGTGGTCTCGGGTATATAGTCCAAGTAGCACTCGACTGCTTCTTGGACATGACGACGTGTGATGAGGTATTCACGACCCTCAATCGTGGTCTTCACCACGTCGTCAGTAGGGCCATCCTTGAGGCCCTGGTAAAATAACCTAACCAATCGCGGATAGTAGAACTTCCGGATTGGTTTGAGGAGGAAGGTGAGACCGGCGTTGTTGAGGTAGTTTAGGGCCCATATGGTCTCACCTTGGACCACATCCTTGTCAAAAAGAGTCTTGTCGAAAATGTGTTCGACTTCAAAGACCTTGGCTGCCCACCACTCAGTGGGTCGCTCAGGGTTGACGGGTGGTGGTGGAATAGGGCTTGCGTCTTGTGAAGACGCTCGTCATTCAATGTCGATGGTGAGGTGTCCTCACACGCAAAGGGTTGGTGGTGGTGCGGCGTTTTTTTGCATCGTCACGATTTTGAAACTGCCTTCTTCGATGATAATCGAGTTTTAGGCGGCATTCTCGCTAAAACGCAAGGAAATAGGGTCTCTTATGTGAAAAAAAAATATGAAGAAGAACAAAGATTAGGGTTTACCCAATCTTGAGAAGGTGTGTGAAGTCAAATCCGGTCGAGAATGGTCGGAAATGGTGCAAACCCTAGGTAGTTGAATCACCGGGGAAGAAGAGGAATCGGATGCCCAAAACTCAAAAGTCGAATGGTTTGAAAAAAACCCCTTTCACATATATATATTGGTTGGCTCGACTAGTCGAATTTCTCAGTTCGACTAGTCGAATTTCAAACTTAAAGGGACTCCTCGAATTCGATTAGTCGATTTTCCTAATTCGACTAGTCGGCTTCAATTTCGACTAGTCGAAATCCCATTTCGATCAGTCGAAATGCTTAGGGTTCAAATTCTAACTTTGGAGCCCACTGGAAGGACTCAGTCGACTAGTCGAAATCCGTTTCGATTAGTCGAACTGTGAACTCGAAAACTAATTCGACTAGTCGAAATCGTATGCCTCTTTTTTTTTAAACTTCTACAACTCCCTCCATAACTCGATTAGTCGAATTCAATTTTCGACTAATCGATTTTCCCTTTATGTCCAATTCGATTAGTCGATTTCCCTATTTCGACTAGTCGAATTGCCTACTTTCAGAAATTTCTTTTAGACTCTTTAAGTAATTGACTAGTCGAAATCAATTTTCGACTAGTCGAAATTGCAATTTCAACCGCGCGACCGCTCTCGCGGGGTTAAATTTCTCTGTGGTTTCGAAGCTCGCGGGGCTGTGTCTTCAGTGCCTTGCGAGGTTCAATTTGACGCTCGCGGGGTTGAAATGTCTCTAGCTCGCGAGGTTCACTTTTAAACGCCATGGGTTGGATTTACCCTTCGCGAGTTTCAAAAATACTCCTCGCCAGGTGAAAAATCTACGCATTGCTAGGTTAAAAATCCACGCCTCGCCTCTACGCCTCGCTAGGTTAAAATTGCACTTCGCGAGTTTGGAGTTTACACATCGCGAGGTTGGTTTTCGATTAGTCGAATTCACATTTCGACTAGTCGAAATTCCAAATTCGATTAGTCGAACCTAGTTGACTAGTGAAATTTTCTAACTTATTCTTTTTGAACTCTGGCTCACTGGCATAGCCAGTTGATTAATCGATTTTGACTTGCGATTAGTCGAATTGTCAATTCGACTAGTCGAAATGTCTCAATTAATCGAATTTTCAAATTTTTATTTTCTCTAACTTCTCCTTCACTGGTTGATACCAATGACCGTGGGCAAAACTCGACTAATCGGATCCTCAAATCGATTAAATCGATTTGGGAAATTCGATTAATCGGTTTCATTCCGACTCCTCGAATTGGCTATCTTCCTTTATACTTGATTTCTATTTGAAATTTTAAACTATGAAACTGTCCGAATTCTCATTAAAGACCTTTGGCCAATAGGTCATCATTAATCACCTGGACAGTTGAGAGTCCGCATAAACAAGCTTACCTATACTATCTATACTATCCAAGTAACAAACAACATACAACAACAACATATACTATCCATAAGGTTGTCAACCCACCACAGTTTAATTCATGACTCGAAATAGGTGTCACTTGTCTAGGAATGAGATTTCACAGACACTCATTGTCTGATTCGGAAAGGCGGTAAGAGAAATAATCAAAGCGAGACAAAGCCATCACCAAGATGAGATAAAGCCATGATCAACATGAGGCAAAGCCATCAACAGATGAGATAAAGCCATCACCAAACAAGGTAAAGCCATCAGCAAATGAGATAAAGCCATCACCAACATGTGATAAAGCCATCACCAAAATGAGATAAAGCCATCATCACATGAGTACTTCTAAACCTTTCGCAACGAATCTTGAAATCCTCAAACTTTATGCCCTTAACCAGTTTTACGGTACACAAATTGCGTACCGATCCTACAAGAAGGGCAAAAGTGTGACACATTTTGGCTTTCATTTCAAGGAAATGATTACCTGATTTTCTCGAGTTCTTACCATTTGGGTGCACCAGATGGGGTCGACATAACTTCCTAGGCATACTTATTAGACTCTTCATGTGTCTCTCAACACACTCCCAATACTAACTAAGTCTCCATATAGTGCCTGTACATTGATAATGAAAACGGCGCAATTTACTGTAACAGCATCCAATTCTGCTCTCCCATGATATCCAAAATTTAAATTTTTTCTATCCTCTGTCAATTTCTTACCTGATTATCCTAGGTTATCCTAGATTCTCGGAAATACTTCCAGAGTAGAGTACAGTGATTAACAACCGAACCCGAGTTTGAAAAATGTATTTAGATACACCATAATCATGACTCCTGACCAATGAGTTACTTCAACTTCGTTACCCTCATTACTCATAATGTCAATTTAATTTCAATTGTGTACCACCTATCCGTAAGTAATTTCACCTACCCTACTGTGAAGATTTATTCTTGTCTAGTTTTTATATTGTCAGCTATTCAATTTATCCTTTGAAATTTAACTTCGTTTATGTCATAGAGGTGATTTAATCGGATGCACGTATGACGGTATTATGATATTCCTCAAGTGTCAAGAACAACTAAAATTTCTAATAGCATTCATCATCTAGAACTTTTAGGAAACATCTCGTTAATTGAAAATAAATCTATACCTTGGGAAACTTCATAAGTCATCTGGGCATTGTGCATTGTTGTTTCACTTGTAGGACCTTGATTCGTAGGGAGGGTCGGCTCAGAAGTAGACGTCAAAGTTAACTGCCTTCTACGTTTCGCTGGACAATCCTTGATGTAGTGTCCTTTCTCACCGCACTTAAAACATGTTCGCAAAACTAACCGACACTCCTCCAAATGCGGTGGTGTTTCCCACAATGTGCACAGATATTCCTCGATGTAGATGTCGTAACTTTTCCCAAGTCTTTGGACAATGTTTTATGAGGTGTCCCATTTCACACTTGAAACATCCTCTCATGCCTCTCCTACAGATTCGATGTCTTGTGTCGTTTTCCACATCTTGAGCATGACTCAACCTGTGTCGATGGAGAGATGTGAGTCGTCTCTCTCAACCTTGTCGTGAGTAATGAGGTCAACTGAGCCATTGTGTTGATCACCGTCTCTAGTAATTGCCTATTCTGCTCATCTTCTCTGGTGCATTCAGTCCTTGCTCTTTTGCGTGGTGCCATTTCAGTCTGTCAAAATGAAACAGGGTCCCAATTAATAATGATCGTGGTCACCACGACCCTAACTTCCAACAAAATCTAAAACTTCACTTCGTACAATAGCCAACTTCTTTCACTATTCGTCACAATCATCCACCAGATCCTCGATAAGTAATCATTGAAATTCCATTGCCCAAATCCCAAAACAAAACCTACGATCACGACTTGGGACTTCATGAACCTAAAGCCTAATGTTTCCACTCATTGAGATAAGGTCCTAATTGACTCTCCTACACCCTAACAAAATTTACTGTAATAATCTTTGGTCCCAACAAGTTCTAAACTTTGATATTGGCCGCCCCTAGGTCGGCCTCTCCCTCTAGAAGACACTAACTTTGCATTTGAAATTTAAATTTTCATTAGCGAGAGGTCCCTATGATCGACAATGTTGATTGTCGAATTGCTAAAGAAAATAGCTCGATATTAATCAGCGTGACCAATTTCGCCTCCCGAAACCCGTGCCATCGCATGATCATCTTGACCATGCCCTCAACTCTACTTGGAACACCGGTATATGAAGCACAATAAATCAAGTCATATAATTAAAATGCGGAATTGTATAATATATCAAAAGATGTTCTAACTTCACGCCTCTGCATGAATGTAGAACCGATCTGAACCATCGATGATAGCCAATCATCACAGATGGTTCGTCACAAAAGAATGATATCCTCCATTAACTACATTGTTCTCAAAAATAAGGCCTGACATGCCCAGCCATACCTATCAAGCTCACAAATCTAACTCTACACGTCTGCACAGCAGAGTCCTCTAGAAGAAGTCTTCGGTAGGTGGATCTAACTGGTCTCCAAAGTCTTTGGATCGACTCACCAGGTCAACGCCTCAAGTCTACTGCTAGTAAAGGTCCTGTGACATATAGTCAAGAGGGTGAGCTACATCCTAGCTCAATAGGGAACAACACACAACTGAACATATAAATTATAACTCACATATATTCCATGATATTCATGCATGATGTGACTATGCAAAAGCTGATGAAAAACAGTTTTAAAAGAAACGCATTTTTCTGTTAATTTACACGTGTCTTTTAGTTATCATGAACAACACTGAATAGGCCTAAAGCAAAGGAAAACTTAACCTTTCAACTTAAGTAGTCCCCGAGCAATATAGCATCGAGCCCCGAGATACCCTTCATAAATCGCCATCTATATAGACAATTGTAAAAGTATTCCTTGGGAATACAAAATATAGTACCCAGGCCCCTCTCCCCTGGGGATTGGTGGCGGGGTTTCAATAGTCTCGACATCCCTGGGATGTCCTGTACGGATAAGCCTCCGCACTGGCCTACGGATTCGCCGCCGTATCGGTCACGGATATTCTGCCGCGTCAGTCGTGGTTATCCCGCCACGTCGGTGGGGTACCCTATCAAACCTCAAATAACAAAAATATCGTGTGCTTTACATATAGTTATTCACCGTGTAAGAGTGCTATCTTATATCAGTTAGGCCTTATCAGACTTTATTCAATCTTGGACACATCCCTGGGATGTATCCATGTGTTTGCATCACACTTGATGCTCTTATTACTTCCTCATCCCCTGGGGATCTTTCCCATTTTCATATAACTACTTGTTCTCAATTGCTTGCATCGCACCGATGCCCTTATCATTTTCTCATCCCCTGGGGATGTCTCACCCTTACATGCTTACTTGGTATCACACACACCCATATCTGATAAAAGTTTTTATGATTTAACACACTTGCATTTTACTGGTGTATTTCTCACACACACACACACATTTGGATCTTGTAGGGTTTTCACGAGGTTTTGTACAACTAAAACAGTTTTCACTTTAAATCTTATATCACTATTCACATTTTTCAAACACCTCAACTTACATTTTTTAAACACCTCTTTTTCCCCAAGTTTTAGAAATAACCCGTTTAAATTGGATCTTGAGCAATGAAATACTTGAATAGAATTGAGTTCTAAAACATTGAATATCATTTGAGCAATAACATGGAATCAAATTTAATTCTAAAAACATTTGAAATGAAGTCTATATCACTACATACATGCTCTTGTAAAATAAAGTACATGTTCAAGGTGTTCCCTACCTTAGGTCTCTATCGATTCAATGCATCAAGGTCCCACTCGGCTCCTTGTGCCCACTCATCACCTATCATACCATTAAACACACTCGAAACATCACAAAAGATGTAATGAAAAAGTCTCAAGACCCCCTTAGAGTCTTGAAGTAAGAATCAAAAGTCAACAAAAACTAGGTCAGTCGACTAGTCGAAATCCAACTCGACTAGTCGATTCTCAAAATCGATTAGTCGAGGTCCAATTTCGATTCAGTCGACTAGTCGAGTTCCTGGTTCGACTAGTCGAAATCCAACTCGACTAGTCGAAATTCAAAGTCGACTAATCGAAATTCAATTCGATTAGTCGAATTCGTGGTCATCTGACTTTTCAATTTCTTGGCGAATTTCGACTAATCGAATCCCGATTTCGATTAGTCGAAATCCCCAGATTCAGCCTTCTTTGGCTGTTCTTCCCCAATCCTTTCTCAGTTATTTTTCTAAGAAATTTTCCTACAATTTTCCACCCATTTTAACCACAATTTGCTCTATAAATCTACACCATTTATTTACAAGAATCTCACCTTCAATCAACCTCAAATTGATTTAAATGTAGGGTTGGAAGGTTAGGGTTTCCAGCTTTTGTCTGTACAGATCTCCCGCGTCGAATCCGGCGCTTTGATCGCAAGAAATCCCCTTCCAACCACTTGCAATAATTTCTCACTAGCTCCCTTACTCCTCTCTTTCTCTCTCTCTCTCTTCTTTACTCCTCTCAACAACCAAAATATGAAAATTAGGGTTTTCAACCCTTTTTATCTTATCTCTTTTCTCGGTGTGGAGCACATACACACCCATCGGTGTATGTTACTCTACACACTCCTCTATCTCTCCACTCTTCTACACTGGTTCACACATCACATCCGCTCATCTCACCTTAAGTTCATCAATGAACTATCTCATGGTCAGACCTAAGACCAATCGGGCACGGATCCCGAGGTCCTCGTTTGACGTGATTTTTCGGGTTATTACACCTCTACCTGATTCTAATTGGTTGAGTTGCTCAAGAAAGAAGGAATGTAGCGGGTTTCGACTGGTCGAGTTTGAGTCGACTGGTCGAAATTATAGAATACATCAGAAATAAGAGTTTCTGTTATTATTTTGCTGTGTTCTAATCGGTCGAAATAGATTTCGACCGGTCAAGACTGGGGAACTTAGCTTCAGAACAGAAGCTTTGCTAGAGAATCATTTTTCTCCCATTCTATGACCGGTCGAAATTGTTTCGACTGGTCGAATTCCACAGCCTGAGGGCTATATAAAGCCCTCTGACTAATTGAAATCTCATTTTGACCGGTCTTGCCCTAGGTTTCCCCGAGCTCCTCTTCTTCCTTGAGCCTTGTGCATCGTTTTTTTTTAATTTTGGCTCGCCCTTTCACCTTCCAACCTTTCACCCCCCCTTTAAACATGACCCCTCACCTTCTTCACCCTTGTCCATTATAAAACTAGCCCATCTTGCCCATTTCATCCAATTTTCTTCCTTCCATTCTTTTTCTTAAACCCTTTTCTTTATGGTAGATGAACCAAATTGGTCAAAAATCAGGGAGACCATTCACAATCTCATATTGAGGGAGTGATCCATGATGCCCGTGGCTGAGAAAAAAATGTGGGTGCTTCTACTCCTATTTGTCCAAGATGCTGAGTCGCCCACTCCTCCGCCCTCTCCTTAGTTGTCTTCACCTCCGTACCCCCCCAAATGCCATAAAATTCACCCACCCTCGCCTCCACCTTCCCTATAATTCCTCTTTATGGCCCAAGTTATTTCTCCTCTTCAATTGGATGCACCCATCCCGGGATAGGAAGAGCGAGATCTTTTCAGAGGATCAAATTTTGGAAGACCAAGGGAGTGTTTCAACACAGATCTTGCTACGTCTCATGGGTAGTTGCCAGTGTTTGGGCGTGTCTAGATTTTTCCTAGGTTTCCACTTTTTATACATATGTGTCTGTTTTGATAGTTGTAAATTTTACATTTTGAATATAATATTAATAGTTCTTTTATTTTTTTTATTTTTTTATTTTTATATTATGGTTGCTTAATATTCTATGGTGGTGTTGGATATTGTTCTTGAATAGGTTTGGGGGAGGCCCATTGCGCCTCTTTGCCCTGATATGTCTTGCTTTAGTTTTTGGTATCAACTCTGGCCTGTCCAGACAGTTTGCCTGCCCATCCTTGGGGAATTTTGGCCTCGATTCGATCTGGGTAGAGTGCTTCTTTGATGGCTACTCTGCACCCCGTTTATTATGTCCCTCTTGCTGTTATGCATGTTGACTGTTGTGTGCAATGAGGGCATAACACCACTTAGGTTTGGGGGTGTTGTGCTGAATGTGTGGCCTATATATTTAATTTCTACATCTTTTGCTTGACCACGTTTTAAATACACCCTCAATACCATGTTTTGTATAATAGTTTTATTTTTATCGTAGTTTTCAATCTAGTCACTGATGCACATAAATTTTAATTTTTAAATATTCATGCTATGATAAAACTGTTGTTTAGGATAATTAACTTCATTGCGAACATTTAAAGGTTGTCCGAATTTTATGCTTAAAATTTCTTTGCACTATTCGCCATGCTTAGGTTTGGAAATCAAAAGATTAGTTGAATCTTAAATTTTAGGATCCTAAGAAAGACTAAATCCGGTGAGCTTTAGAGCATTTTCTCGTTCTTGATGAGTATTGAAATAAATTCGGCGTATCTTTGGAATTTGTGCTTAATTGTTTAAATCTCATACAATTTATCTTGGTTTATCTATTTTGCATGTTGTATATCATTGCAATAGAATACATTGTGTTTGAACTCAAGACAAATGGACATCGTTACCACCTTGTGAGAAAATGATTGAAGACCGTCTTTGGCTCATTTGAACCTAAAATTCCCCACCTCATACTAATTTACCTTTTAGCACCCCTTTTGAGCCTTCATGAATATTTTGCCTTAAAATATTTCTTGTTAAGTCATATTTATCATACCCCACACCAGTTTACAAAACCTTACCCTTCAATCTCTAAGAAATTAGGAAAGAGGGATGAGAATAAGAAGTCAGTGGAGAGTCATGACAATAATGCTTGCAAGGAGCATATGACAGAAGTATATTTGAAAAAGGAGAGAGAAAAAGAAAAGAAAAGAAAAGAAATATATATGTGCAAGAGGTAAAAAAATAAGAAATAAATGAAAAACATGAGATGTCCAAAAGAAAAAGGAGTGAAAATGAAGGAAAAGTTGAGAAAAAAAAAGCAAAAAAAAAAAAATTCTGAAAAATTCAAAAAAGAAAGAGTGAAAATGAGAAAATCAAATGGGTTTCTTTTTTTAGTTTCTTAGAGAAATTTGAATCCAATTTTCCTTTCTTTCATAACCTTCACCCGAGCCCCATTACAACCTTGAAAAAGACCTTCTTCATCCAATCTTGAGTGGTAAATGCCTTGTAGAGAGTGATGATGCAATGCTTATGGTGCTTGATATAACATGCTTAGGAGACAAACATCATTCTTTATGAGATTACTTTTTAAATTCTTTGATGCACTGCATTTCTTATTTTGTGTGAGATATTTTAATTCGTGTTGTAATTCCATCTCATGTATATGTGAAAAAGTAAATCATTCATCGGAATGAATTTTTTGTAAGTGTATACCTAAGGTGAGGATTAAATCGATACTTGAGATTCGACAATTCCCTGTTTGGATTAATCCAGCGATAGAACGATATAAGCATTGGCACATACACACATGACACCCTAGGCATGAATGAAAGATTTGTCTAAGCATCGGAGCATTGGGTTAACTTGAATAAGCATCGGAGAATGAAGATTTACATGCTGAGACGATTATAGGTTTTTGGTGTTAAAAGTATATATATTATGAAAACTGATTTTTGAAAACTCTTTTATTAATGGTTTTGAAATTATTTTGGAAGTTTGCGGGTGTCTTCACTGAAAACCCTCAGGAGACAACTCCTCTACTAGGGATCACCTAGGGGTTTAAAGGCTTGTTGCATATGCTAAATGCAATCGTGCTCCCTACGAAAGTACCTTTTCAATTCTATATTAGGCTAGTTTGCTTTCGGGTTATGTTTTTCAATCTTGCCTTTGCTTGAGGACTAGCAAAGTTGAGGTTTGGGGGTGTAATCGGCCTCTAAAATGCTATACTTTTGACACAAATATCGGCTTTGTTAGCTCTCACTTAACTACTAATGGATGCCTTTAGTTTATGGTGTGCTTCAATAGGTTTAAAGGCTGAATAAATGTAAAATGAGTTAAAAGAGCAAAGTTAAGAAGAAATATGAAGTTTTGGCAATAATCCAAGAAGAACCAGTGAAGAAATACACTAAATGGTCATTCTAACCGGTCAAGACTGCATTCTCGATTGGTCAGGATCGCGCAATAGAGAGGTGCTTCAGGAAGAAAACAGAGAAGAAGAAATGGATCCAATTGGACCAATCTGAATATCAGTTTCGAACGGTCAAATGTAGACGAGCTTCAGAAACCCAAAAGTCGACTGGCCAAGACCAGCTCGATCAGTCACGAATTCAATCAAAGTTGAAGCCCGCGAAGCCAGTGCTACCTGAAGGATTAATATGAAGTCTGACCATGGGGTTGGGTTCGGTTTCAGGTCACATGTGGGGTTGGGTCGGGTTCTTTTGTTAGGTGGGGTCGAGTGCACCATTGAGTTGGATCGAGTTGGATCAGTTGGGGTGCACCATTGGGCTTTGGGTTGGCCATATGCCATGTTTCCATTGGAAGCACAACTTTGACCGCCTTAGTTACATAACGTGTCTCACAATGAATGAACTAACCATATCAATCAAATGATAAAATGAAAACTTTATAAGCCCAATATGGGTGAATTTAAGTAGTGAACAACAATTTTACATAGATAAAGTTATAATGGGCAATGCTGCTTTTGTGTTAGCTCTTTTGAGGCAAAGAGGAACTCTTTCACTTTTTGGATCGGGTAAAAAACTATTTTTACATTTGGTAACACAACTTCTTACCTCATTTGCTCTGATCGAGAGCTGTTTTAAGTGATATAACTGCTCTATGCCTGCTCTATCTCAAAGCAGATTTTATCTGCTCTGACAGAGAGCAGGCAAAGAGCTGCTTCTGCTCTTATAAGAGCTAACCCAAACATAGGCATTACAACAAACTCATTATGCCTACATATAAGGCTGTCAAGGGTTCGGGTCAACCTTGATACTCGACCCACACGACCTGAGTTTTTTAATGGGCTAGGCACATAAATTTGATATGTTAGGTTGGGTTGCATACATCCGACCAGACTTTTGGCGGGATTGGATCAACTAAAAGGTCTCGAATTGACCCAATATTTTACATATCAAGGAAAATGAGGGGTTTTTAACTAGGTTGGGTCAGGTTTTGGTATGGGCAAGTACCCTTCACCCATTGGGATGGGACGGGTCTGGTTGGGTTCACCATCAGGTCGAGTCAGGCATATGCCAATTTGTTGCAAGCAGCAAAACTTTGGTCCAACTCGACTTGAACTTTTAACATCCCTGCCAATTATAGGGGTCTCAATAGACCGAGATGGGCCTTAAACGGGCCAATTATTGTTGGGTTTCTTGAAGCTAGCCAAAGCTAGCCCATATTCTGCTCGATTATGAAATGGGATAGGCCAACCCATTTATGAATCGAGCTTACCATACCTTAGCTCATACCCTGTCTATGAAAACTCCCGAGCCGCGTGCTGCCTATATAAACTAATGAGTTAATTACCCACCAGGGTCTCTGCTCTACCGCTATCTACCTGACAGGGTCCGTAGTTCATATAATGACCCAGTGGGGTCTAAGACCCTCAAAGTTTTTTATTTTGTGCCTTTGTTTCAAAAGGAAGCGAACACGTGTGGTTTAAATTTGAATGAGTTGGCAATTGCAAAGGAGCTGAAATAAAAAAATACCCTCTCAAGGTTTTTAAGTTATTCATAGGTAGTATAAAAGCCAATGTGAATTGTTTATTCATATTTTGGTTGCGATTTACCCTCCTCTCCTCTCCCTATTGTGTTGTCAGTGCTCTCGCCTTCGTCTTCCCCGTGAACCTGTAAGCGAAATGACGCTCTGCCAGTATCCATTGTCGCTGGATTTTCTCTACATCTCCGTCGCCGGTACCCATTGTTGGTGGATTTTCTCTACATCTCTGTTGACGGTACTTTTCTGTCATCTCCACGCCTTTTCCACCATCTCGTCTTCTCCGTCGCGAGTTCCACTCTCGCGTTGTCTCCATTGTTGGATATACTGGTATTCTACTGAGGGGTTTGAATGTTATTTTTTTAATAAAATGTGATTTGTTTATTCTTTAAATCGCTAGTTCCGCTGGTATTCTATTGTGGGGTTTGAATGTTGTTTTGTTAATAAAATGTGATTTGTTTATTCTTTAAATCGCTGGTTCCATCGATATACTACTGTGGGGTTTGAATGTTTGATTTTTTAATAAATGTGATTTGTTTATTCTTTAAAACCCTAAAATAATAATATTTAGGGTTTAAACCCTAAAAACTTAACCGTGAGAGTGTAGGTCACGATTGTCTATTCTTTACAACCCTATAATCTTAATTTTTAGGGTTTAAAATCTAAGAACTCAACCTTTAGAGTTTAGGTCACTATTTATTGCAACGGTATTTTAGAAGAAACCCCAAAAACTAAACATTCATTACTATTTTTCAGACTATTTTTTAACCCCTTTGACTTAAAATATATGTTTTTTTCAATTTGTTAAAATCCTATTTTCCGTAAAACACTAAAATGTTATTCATTAGAGGTTCATGGTTTTTTTTAGTAGCATTTTTAGAGCGTTAATGAAAATATATAAAAAATGCTTAAAAATCCTTCTGATATTGATGAAGTGTGAGAACTGTTTGATATGTATTTTAAAATCAATTTATTAGATAAATCATATCTTTTTTAAGTCGTTATCAGTCTTATGTAGTTCCTATCGATCTCATATAGCAATCTTTTAATGAACTAAGTGTGAGAACTTTGTTTGATATGTATTATTAAAATAACTTTCATTAGACAAATCATGTATATTTTAAATTGTTATCAGTCTTTTTAAGTCGTTATCTTTATCAATCTTATTAGAAAGATCAGTATGAAAATAATGATAGTAGATTAGAAGTATTTTTATTTAAATAGATATGGTCGTATTTTTTATTTAAATAACAGCTTGAATCAATGTTTTGTTAATTGTCATCTTTAAAATACCAAACTACAATTATCACCAAAGTGCAATTACCCAACACGTGTAAACAACAATGTAGGTGATATTGCACTTTTCTTTATTTAGAGACGGCACTTAACATAACAACAAATCAAGGTGCTATTTAAACACAAATTGCAATTTAGGGTATTATTTATATATATATAATCTATAAAAATAAAAAAGATATATATTTATATATATTAAATATAAACATTATTTCGTTTGTGAAGCCCTAATCTTTAGGGTTGATTATTGTTAGACATTTTTGTATTTGTGAAATCGTAACCTTCACTTTGACGGTGGGGTATATTTTGCATTTTTAAAACCCTAATATTTAGGGTTTAAGCTTAATTTTTTCCTTTGTTTGTAAATAATTATGAAAATCTATAAATTTTAAGATTAATAGTTATATATGATGAATTACGTTTCTCACAAATAACGTATAGATTGAATTATCTGTTTGAATCGAAATGTGATTTTTTATCTGTAAATTTATTATTATATATCAATTTTGTATGGGTAAAGACATTCTTTCATCATAGATTGATAAAAAACTTAGATAGATGATATTATTGATAAGTTATTATCAGCCCTTTATAAGACCGTATTGTCCATTTATTAGTCAGTTGCTTCTCAAAGACATGATGAGTCTTTTATAAGACCGTATTGTCTATTTATAAGACAGTTGCTTCTAGAAGACACAATCAGATAAGCCTTTTATAAGAGTGTGATGTCCCTTCGTTACGCAGCTTCTTCTTTAAGACATGATCGATAGTTTCTATATAAGACGCATCGTAGTTTGTATATAAGACTATGATGTACATTCGTTAGGCAGTGTCTTCTTTAAGACATGATCAGTGTCTTCTTTAAGACATTAGGGTTTATTAATTTATTTCTTTTCTTATTTGACTTTTATATAAGATTCATCGTAGAAGTATGAAAGAAAATATTGGGATCACCAATTAATTGTTCATGGTTGTATTCTCCGTACCAATCCGAGTTGGATAATTCTTATATATGTAGGCTTCACATATAGTTGCGTTATAGGTACTGACATAATTATACTAGTATATCACTATAATGGGTTATTTAATCTTTATAGAGTTGAATAATACCTTATATATTAATATATTTAGGCTTCACATATACTTGCGTTATGGGTACTGACACAATTATACTAGTATGTCACTATAATAGGCTATTTAATATTTATAGAGTTGGATAATACCTTATATATTAATATATGTAGGTTTCACATGTAGGTGCATTATGAGTACTGACACAGTTATACTAGTATGTCACTATAATGGGCTATTGAAAGTCTAATAAAATAATATGATGTATAGTGACGGAAAACATAAACAAAAACTGATAAGCTGAGATGCAACATATAATGAATTTATGAGAAAGATGCACGACTTGTGTAACTCAATATCAGAGCAGATGGATCTAAGGTTTAGATATAAATACCCGACTACCGAAGGGAATTGTTTTTTTGACATAGAAAATAAAACTAACTTTCATGACATGATGACCCTATGCCCTATTGACAGTCCTCACATTGTCCTATATATTTTTTAAAAGACTGAGGAGTCAAAAAAATTGAACGAGCATAAAAGAAAGGAAAGTCTGGAGACAGGAATGTTAAGGAGGTATGTGTTAGTAGATTAGAAGTAAATGTAATTAAATTTGTTTAGTAGTTAAACATTCTATGCTTTATGTTGCTTATTTGGTAGTGAGAAACCTGACGGCTAGCAGAGTAAAAGTGTTGAATGTAATGAACGACACAACCTCTACTTAGACACAGTGAAGAAATGGGAGGAAACAGAGACATTTAGGTAAGTCGATGAAGTTATATGTTTGTGCTTTTATTTAATATTAATTGAGAAATTATCAATAAGTTGACTGATATATATACTGGTATGATTTCAATCATAGAATTGCTCATGACCGTATGTTTCCTAATTCAAGATCCCATCAAACTCACCGATCGTGCTATCAATTCGACCCACGAAAGTGAGTATTTTGCATAGTTTTTTATATGGTTTGTAAATTATTTTCTTATACACATAGTACTCAACCTCTCGCAATACTTATGGTTTAATTTTTCGCCCCTGTTGTCGAAGAAAAGCGTGAACAGAGTACCAATCTTAGGTGGGTTGATCTCCCATTTCCTTCAAAAAATGACAAATTTTATAAATAAGGACTCACATCCTTTGGTTGATACTTATGAGTAATTTTATAATTTTGAGAATTCACGTCTATTTTCACATCCCCTCCCCGATACTCGTGCAGAGGAGAAAGTAATTAAAGAGGAGCAAGTATATGAAGACTCAAATTCAGTGAAAAATTGTCTGCCAATTCAGAGGTGATTATGAATTGAGTTTTTACATAATCACGTGTAATACTATAGTCATATCTGATGTATGAGTGACACATTGTATATCTCTTTTAATTAAAGGAATGAGAGTGCTCTGCCATCAAAGACATGGATTTCCGGTTCAGTTAGTACCTAGAATTACAGTATCAAGGAACTATCAGGAAATGATGAGATTACTGAACATACGGGCTTAGATAGCAACTTGAGTTATTCAGTTGGAGTTGGATTCCAGGGACGAATTATTGAGAATAAATCAAAAGATACAGACTTCAAAATTAAATATGATAACTTAAAAGGAGAGAGTTTCACAAGAAAGCCAAGATTTGATAGGATTGAAAATACATCTTTGACTGTCGGCAAAAAATTTTCTTCTCGACAAGAATTTCTCACTGCCTTGAAGAATAATGTTGTGTTGGAGAACTTTCAATTGAAACCAATAAAGACAACTATAAGGATTATTACTACTAGATGTGCGGATAATATTTGTCCATGGCGTATTCGCGTGAGTAGGGGCAATGTCGGTGGCGATTCTTTCGTAATTAAAATAATGAATCTCGAGTATAAGCACGGTCCACTTAGTGTAGCTATACAAAAAAAGGGAGGTCATCAATAAGCCTCAAGTGATTGGATAGCTTCTAAAATAACAAATATGTTGAAAGACGCTACTGAATATGCCCCTGCCAAAATTATCTCTAAAATCTAAATAAATTGGGGGGTTATAATAAGCTATCATAAAGCGTGAAAGGAAAAAGAGATAGCGTTGGCTAACATTAGGGGTGATTGGGAGTCGTCTTATGTTAATCTCCCTTCATATATATATTGCAAAATTGTATAGATCCGATCACGACGCATTCACGAAATTATAATATTTGTATGATGACTCATTCCTTAAATTTTTTTAGGCATTTAGTCCCTCTATCGATGGATATAGAAGAACATTGAGGCTCATAATTTCGATTGATGGGACACACTCAAAAGATAAATTTTCATGCCCGATGTTATTTGCGACAGCTGTTGATGGCAACAATGGTTTGTTCCCCATTGCTTTTGCTGTAGTTGATGGTGAAACAGAAGATGCTTGGGAATGATTTCTTCGATGTCTTCGAGAAGTGATCATGGATGATGATAGAGCGATTGTTATAATTTCAGACCGTGTAGATGTAATTAGATCGACGGTTCTAAAAGTATTTCCCAATGTCACTCATTCTTTCACATTGCCAAGATCTTCAGGGAGAAGTTTAGGAATCCAGCTTTGTGGAGTCAACTCTGGCCTATTGCTCGGACATATACCGTAAAAGAATATGATAAGCTAATGATGAAACTTGAGGGTGTGAGCCCTGTTAGTACAAAATATCTTCGCCAGAGTGAACCATGGAGGTGGTCTAGATTACTCTTCCTTGGTCATAAATTCAATCTTCTTACTCCAAACATGGCTGAGTGCTTGAATAAAATCCTAGTTCATGCCAGAGGTCTACCAATAATAGCCCTTATTAAAGAAACGAGAAAGATAGTTACCCAACTTTTTTATGGCAAAGATATAAAAGGTCAGAAGATGTTGAAGGGTTTAACCCCATAAGCATCTAATATCTTGGAAGAGGCTGACGAAGCATCTAGGTTTTGTCAAGTTATACCATCATCACCCAACGTTTTTAAGGTATCAACGTCAATATTTAAGTATAATATATATTTAGATAAGAGGTCTTGTTCTTGTCGCTGTTTTGAAGTTCTAGGCCTCCCTTGTATCCATGCTATGGCTACCATTCGTTGGAATAATATAGATCCGTTGATATATTGTGATGAATGGTATACATCTGTACGGTATTGTGAGACATATAGTAAGATAATTGAACCGACTCTGGACGAATCTCAATGGCCTGTCAAGCATGTTAGTCCTGTTATTCACCCGCCTCACTATAGGAACCCTCCAAGTCGACCATGAAAAAATAGGTTGAAATCCACACTTGAAAAGAAGCGGAGAATGCATTGTATAACTTGTAAGCAGGAGGGACACAATCGTTCAACTTATCAAGGACCACAGTCAAAAAAATGCAAAACAAAATAATTAATTTTGCTAAGTGAGATATCTCGTAATAAGTAGAGTATTCAATCTTAACAATGGTGAGGAATGTATAATACATTGTAATATGTAGCTATTGTACCTTGTTATTTATATGGATGATCCACTACGTTTCTTTATCTCTAATGTCTAATATGTGTCATTCGTTAGAATATTTACAGCTTATATCAGTCCATAATGTTTGTAATAGGTTTTCATATTTCTCATGTAAATTGTTTACTATGTCTCGCATTGATCATTTAATGTCATATTTAGTTCTTGAATTTTACTCATGCTGGGGACAACTGAAGTTTAAAGTTGTATTTTAACTCTCATATAAGTCCTTTATTGTCTGACAATAGTACTTTATTGTCTCATACTAGCTCTTACAATGTCTAATGCTCTTCCTGTTTTGACTCATATGTCTCTCTTCTTATTCTGACTCGTATGTCTAAAGGTGGATCTTATTTCAGATATCCAGGTCTCCTTAACAATAAATGAGAAGTTGACGATAGACACAATTGTTGAACTTGACAAGGACCACACTCAAAAAAATACAGAAAAAAATTATGAAAATTTTTAAGTGACAAACTTGTTATAATAAGTATGGTACTTGTTATAATAAGTAGGGTACTGAATGAGAAAAGTGGTGAGCAATGTATAAAACATTGTAATGAGTATATCGTTGGACAATATATAACTTCTATGAGTCTCTGTTACTCATTGTACGAGCATCGTACTTTGTTATGTTATTAGATAATTCACTATTCTTTTTCTCTGATATGTAATATATGTGGATCTCTATATGGTCTCATATCAGTAATTTATTGTCTGATATCAGTCTTTTATTTTTTACACATCAGTACTTTATAGTTTTTCACTTTTACCCATGCAGGTCACAATGGAGTTTATGCTAAATATTAGTCTAATATCAGACATGTACTATCTCACAACAGTACTTAATTGTCCAATATCAGTCCTTTAATATTCTCATTCTCACATTAGTCCTTTATATATTCAGATTACTCATGCAGGTCAGAATATAGTTCAATGCTGAAAATGAGTATGATATCAATCTTGTGCTGTCTCACCACAGGACTTTATTGTCTGATAATAGACCTCTAATATTCTCACATCAGTCTTTTAATAGTTCAGGTAACTTTATCCCTGTAGGTCAGAATATTATTTCAAGTGAAGTACATGTCAAATATCAGTCATGTACTGTCTCACATCATTATATTATTGTTTGATATCAGTCCTTTAATATTCTCATATCAATACTTTATAGATTCAGATGACTCATACAAGTCAGAATATAGTTTAATGTTGAAAATAAGTCTAACATAAGTCCTATCTTGTCTTACATCAGTACTTTAGTGTCTGATATCAGTCCTTTAATGTTCTGACATCAGTCCTTTACAGAATCAGATAACTTTACTCATGCTTGTGACAATATAGCTTAAAGGCAAATATGAGTCTGATATCAATCTTGTCTGGTCTCACATCAGTACTTTACGATCTGATATCAGTCTTTTATTGTCTGATATCAGTCCTGTTACAATGTACTTTGAAGCTAAATATGAGTCTGATATTAGTCTTTTACTTTCTCACATCAGTTTTATATTGTTTGATATTAGTCCGCTAATAGTCTGATATCAGAAGCATTAAATGACCGATATCAGTCTTCTAATGGTCTAATATCAGAAATATTAAATGATTGATGTCAGACAATTAGAGGACTGATATCAGTCATTTAATTAATCAGATAACTTTACTCATGCTTGTGACAATGTAGCTTAAAGGTAAATATGAGTCTTATATAAGTCTTGTCTGGTCTCACATCAGTACTTTATGGTCTGATATCAGTCCTTTAATATTTCAGATAAAATTAGTCATGCCTGTGATAATATAGTTTGAAGTTAAATATGAGACTGATATCAGTATTTTATTAAATGTCTAATATCAGCCCTATAATGGTCTGATATCAGTCCTCTAATGGTCTGATAAATGTCTGATATTAGTCCATTAGAGGATTGATATCAGTCATTTACTGTCTCACATAATTACTTTATTCTCTAATATCAGTCCTCTAATATTCTTACATTAGTTAATTAAGCTATTATAATGTCTTATATTGATCTCATGTTAGTCCTATAACATCTTTTAATCATCCTATTTCAAATATTAAAAGTCGAAAATAAAAATGGCAAAACGATTGAAGCAAAGAAAGTAGAAAGTTGATGAGGATGACCGACAAGCGATCAAAGGAGCAATGAACTGTCGTAAGTTAGGCCGATGGTACAGTCATTTAAGCAGTGACAAGAAAGAGCTCCTCCTCCAACAAAGTTGTTTTAAATTTTTATGGTTGATTAGCGAATTCCTCACCTAATTCGGACAGCTTGTACATGCAATTATTAGAGGCTTCGATTCGGAGTACGAGGCATTCTCCATTAGAGAGTGTGTTATTCCGTTAGTCGGGACAGACATGAGGAAGATTTTGGGCTTAAAAGTTGACTCCCCTTCAGCATCGGTAGAACCTTCAGTGCCGACAGATCCTGAAGGTGCAGCCACTTTTAGAGAGCGATTATTTAGGAAAGTGGCTGTCAGACAGTTGGTCACCAGAGATCATATCGAATCAGCCCTCGATTCACATACCCTAGCCAATGTTGACTTCATCCGGCTTGCCAACTTATACATATTAGCTGTAACGACTCCCAGATTTAGCACTATCGTGATGAGAGTCCGGTCAGGTCATGTGCAAATTTCCACCACGACACCCTAAGGACCTCACTAAGCTACTCTGTAAATCTGTACAAAATGTGAAGCCTTAGAATCTGACTGCAAGCTAGACACAGGTGTATTAAACTAAAATTTATGAACTATTTTAATCAGTAATCAGTTCCTATATACAAGCAATGTTATATACATTTTACACTGAAGCTAAAATCATTTGGTTTTATCTGCCTATACAAGACCAAAACCATGTAAGTGTTGCATGGAATCCCAGCCCAAGATTTAAGCCTAAGATAAACAGCAGACATATACCTTTAATTAACCTTAACATAACCATGGGGGGGAGGCTATTGGATAAGCTTTTGTTGGCTTTTCCTATTTGTTTTATCTGTAAACTATACAAGAGAATTCTTGTTTTGTTTTTTTTGCAACACACTACCTAGGTAGTGTTGACGTGCATAGGAATTTAACTTAAATAGCTAATAAGCTACTTGCATGGAGTGAGGGGTATACGACTCTATTGAGTCATCTTGCGGATCCATGCACGCAAGGTGCAGCGACTTCTATAAAAATCGGATAACACCTCCTCCATCTTCTTCGTCTGAGTTTCTGTTTGAAATTCTTCAAAGCCAATCTGTTTGAAAACCTCTGTTAAGTATAAAAACCTTCGTAGTTCGCTGGCTCGGCAAGCGCAGAGTCACTATATGATCGACACCGCACCGATGAGACCATAATAACAGCAAAAAGGTTAGTTATTTGTTTGTTCTTGTACAGAAGATTTGATCATAAGAAGGTGCAGCTCAGAAAATTACCGCAGCATGAAATTAAGTACAAATTGCTTCAGGTTTTCATTGAAGATCTGTGTAGGAATATAGATATATAGACATATATATCTATAAATATATATCTAAATAAATAAATCTATAATTACTACAAGGTTATACTACAAGTACAAATATATATATACTAATATAGGTATATAAATATATATGATATATATATATATAAGCAAGGGGGTACAACAGTCACAAGAATACAAAAGAACCAAACTAAACCCCGACAAGCCAAGCTTGCAGCGGCAACCTCAAAGGGTTGCCGCGGCAAGACACTCTGCTGAGTGGCTTGCCGCGGCAACTTTCAACAACAAAGTTGTGAGCTGTGCTTTTGTGCATTTCAACTGTGGATCCATTAAAAGTTTAGATGGTTATAGCCTTGAGTTTTAAATAAAACATGAGTCCATTTGTTATCCACTTAAACCATTAACTTCATATGTGCATACATCTACACCTATGTTAGGTGCAACATGGAGCTTTGATGATAGCTCATTCCACGACTTAGACAAGAGTGATGGTCTCTGACGCATGCACTTCCATCTGATCGAATCATGTAGGGAATGTATATCTTGTGTCAGCTTGATTTCTCATACATGTTGCATCATGCATAATTTCAATATATCAACATGTTAAAATAATTATATGCTTTATTTCAGTTATGCTCCTAAATGAGAATGAGATAAATTATCAATGTATCTTAACAATGTGATATTCTCTACTGAGCTTTGATGATAGCTCATTCCACGACTTAAATGTCTTAGCTATAGAGCCTGATCTGGAGCACGTTGCAGATCCCACCTACGTGCCCAACGAGGAAGAAGGGGAAGACGACGACGACGAAGACGAGGAAGAAGATTTCCCTGAAGAGTTCTTCCCAAAATAGGTTTGTTGATGGGAGAGGAGAGAGAGAGAGAGAGGAAAGGAAAGAGAGATAAATTTTTAGACATGTATAAATGATATATGGTAGTTTCAGATATGTTTGGATGTATAGGCTTTCTTTTCACTGTTTAAATGACGGGTGGCCGTCATCGGTGGAAAGCTATACATCTGGTCACTCTTTTATTTATATTGTTGGTAGTTTTCTATCTATCAGTTATTTGCCATATTATTCCATCTGTCAGAGTGGAGTTAAAACACATTGCTTCCGCATTTTTGCGTCACTTTAAAAGAAAAAAAAAAATAACCCCTTGATGAAGGGATCATGTTAGGTGATCCGATGGCGCGACCTTTCCTAGTGTAGAGACAAGGAAACGTCGGGCTGTCACATTAGCGAACTTCCTCCTCCCCGACATTCGCCATACGATCGATTGGGAATACATCAATCTCACGAATGATCTTCACATGTTCAATGACCATAATTGGGGGGATGTAGTTTATGCTTACCTGATCGATTTCATACATGCAGTCACACATTCTCTAGGTGGTAAGAGGTATTGTGTGCTAGGCTGCACTATTCTGTTACATGTATGGGTATTCGAGCATGTTCCTCAAATTTCGTCGGATAAAGTGAAGAATAGATGTAAAGAGTGACCACTGCTCATGAAATATATGCCATTGAAGATTTCGCGCGCCGATGAGAACTTCTATTTTCGAAAGTTTTAGAAGTTCGAAGTACTATTCTATGAACAAGATCAATTACTGGGTACAGAATATGTAGTTTTATATTTATCTCAGATCTGTCAGTCATTTACTGACTCTTATAAGTCCAATAATGTTTATGATATCAGACCATTAGAGAACTGATATCAGACATTTAATTTTATGCTGATATCATACCATTAGAGGACTGATCTCAGACATTTAATTTTGTGATGATATCAGACCATCAGAGACTTGATATCATATATTTAATAAAGTACTGTTATCAGACCATTATAGGACTGATCTCAATCATTAGAGGATTGATATCAGATATTTAATAAAGTGCTCATATCAGACCATTAGAGGACTGATATCAGATATTTAATAAAGTATTGATATCAGACCATTAGAGGATTGAAATCAGACATCTAATAAAGTACTGGTATCATACCATGAGAGGACTGATATCAGACAATAAAGTTCTGTTGTGAGACCTGATATCAGAGATTTAATGTAATACTGATATCTGGCCATTAGAGGATTGATATCAAACAATAAAGTTTTATTGTGAGACCTGATATCAAAGATTTAATATAGTACTGATATCAGACCATTAGAGGACTAATATCAGACATTTAATAAAGTACTAATATACATATGTCTGTTATTATAGGCTATCACTGAAGATCTGAGCCACCTAAGGGACCTGGACTTCATAAACCGAGCAGCCCAAAAAAAGTACCAAGAAAAAGAGAAATAAAAGAAAAAAGAGATGATGAGTGTATAGATGGAGAAAGTAATGAGGAAGAATAAGAAGATGATGACATCGATGTCGATGAGTATAGAGTGCGGCCGAGATTGGCAGCGGTTGGCACAGATTTTCGAGCTTCTGAGTGAGAAAAAAGACTTCTTGCTAGAATTGAAGCATTACAAGTCGAGGCGAGGTCGATTCGCCCCATTCTCGCAGTCGTTGAGAGGCAAGGTCACTCGATCAAAGTCCTCAGACAACAGAATTTGTTATTATTGAGACGTGTTAAGACACTTGAGGCCGCATTAGAAACATATGGGAGCTTCGAGAATGGAGAGGACAAAGAGGGAGGTGAGAATGGAGAAAGTAGAGAGTTTGAGAGAGATGGAGAGGACCAAGAAGAGAGAGTGGGGGAGAGCAGAGAGGGAGATGGGACTGAAGGAAGTAGAGAGTTTGAGAGAGATGGAGAGGGCTAAGAAGAGAGAGTGGGAGAGGGTAGAGAGGGAGATGACACTAGAAGAAATAGAGAGTTTGACAGAGATGGAGAGGGTCAAGAAGAGAGAGTGAGAGAGGGAGTTGAAACAAGGATAGCCTAAGTAGAAGACAGGAGAAACAACTACGAAAATTGTTGAAGGAGAGCAAGTATTTATTTCGAATTAAATGTAGTTGCCCATGCAGTCCTCTATCTATTTATACGCGACATCAGTCCTTTATCCATAACGCTTATTAACCCTTTAGTAACATTGAGGTTTGTTTAAATATAAGTTTCAATGAAAAGGCCACGTGCAACTGAGGTTAGCCTTGCTTAATAACGTTTAGTATGAGGCAAAAAGCCTAAGCGACATGGTGACATGACTACCTTGTTCGCTAAGAGGCTAAGGACTAAGCAGAAAAAGCAAGACAAAGTAAAGCAGAAGATAGGAAAAGCATCTGAAGTTACCAGGAAGTCAAAGGAAATATTGTCGGAAGACGATGCCTCATTAGATGAGGCCCAACTGGCCGCCAACATTTGGCAGAAAATTGATGAATCCAAGAAAATGGGAGTTGTGATGGCAGATGGTAGAAATGAGTTTGCCGCTTTCTTTTGGGGCTTGCCGGACTCAGCTGATAAGTAATATATCTTATTTAATCAAGTCAAAAGTTAATTTTCCATTTATTTGGTGATGAACCTCTCACAAATCTGATAATCGGTGTCATTTACAGCTTGCTGATGACTAAGGTTGAGGAGCTCGAGATAACTCTCACGCTTATTAAGAGTTTTAGGCCTAATATGGAGGTGGAGGATGACATGCTAAATGCAATGAAGATGGGCCTATACCGCAAATACAATTCACATACCGTGTATGTAATATCCCAAAAAATTGACCGTTTAACTTTGACCTCGGGATCCATGCCCGATTGGTCATGAGTTGACCAAGTGATGGTCAAACATTGAATTCATGAAGTTATGTACTAATGTGAGATTAGTGTCACTACAAAAAAAACTTTTATTGGAGACGGATATTGGAGATGTCTTTTAAAGACGGTGTCCAATAACCTCTTATTAGAGACAACCTTTTTAAAAGTGGTCTCCAATAATTGCATTCTAGACGTCTCCCGGTATGAAATGATATATGGAGACCGCATGAACCGTCTCTATATGTTTCAGATGAGTGGAGCCTTTATGGTCGACTTGAAAAGTCGTCTCTAAAAGTGTCACTAAGGTGGTCTCACTCGACCGCAGCTCTCGATGAGCGCTCTCTCTCTCTCTAAATGTACCATGATCTCTCTCTCTGCCTATATAAATTCCAAATAATAAAAAAATTAGCCATGTCGTCGAGAGAAACTCGAAGTCATTTGGTCTTCTCGGCTACTCTCTCCTTTCTCTTCCCCATAAACTGAATAAACTCAAAAATTCTTAGATTTTCCTTCTATTCTCAACTCAGATATGAGTATTTTCACTTCGATCCATGCTCCAATACAGAGATTTCATCATTTTTCACCTCGATCCGTGCTAGGGTTTGAGACGATCGAAATCGGTTTGAGGTAGGGTTTGAGATGATCAAAATCGGTGTGAGCTAGGTTTGAGAAGAAGCGTATGAGCTAGGGTTTGAAACGATCAAAATCATTTTAGCTGAATCGATTGGGTTTGCATGAAGCGGTTTGAGCCCAACAAGATTCCATTGAAGGTTTCAAATCGAAATCGAGATTCCATTGAATCGTTTGGCATTGAAGATCGAAATCAATATTATAACCTTTAATCCAATCATAATATTGAAAGATCCATTGGGGGGACCCTAATTTTACTATTTTGAGCCATATTGGGGATCAAATCAAGTGCCGACACCCAAATTTGGCAGCATCGAAGGTCATCTAATCATCTTCCCCTCCCAATATTTTAATTTCATATTTCTTAGCCTGATTTATCATCCTCTGTTTTGTATTTATACAGTTTTAGTTGTTGTTGATGCAGGAACTTCATTGAATTTTGGATTAAGCTCGAACATGCAATTTTGGGGACGCATTGTCAACCTTAATTGTCAACATTTTGACTGATCTGATTTATATTTCTGTTATTCACCCTTAATTGTCAACATTCTGTTATGCATTGTGGGATCGTCCACTACAACAACCTCACGTATCACCAAACCGCGCTGATTAGAGCTATGAAATCTTGTCGTATCCCATTCGTCTCTAATTCGATCTTCAAAACGTCTTCCGATTCAATCGATTCAGCAACCGAGTTCTCGCATTCTTCATGCTCGATCTAATCTGGCTAAGGTATTTACTTTGTTTTTTTTTTGCAGTCTTGGATTGGAGTATTTTGATGCAAACTTGGGATATCAATTTCATGGATTACAAGGTTTAGAGTTTCATTATAATTTCAAATTTAATTGAGGAAATTATTGGCTTGCCAAATTGATTTCTTTTTCTCCCACTAAAAGTGAGGAGAGACGAAGAGTTTTTGTAGTTTTGATAGGAGTATTGTGTGTATACTCTACATTTCCATGTCCACGTTCCTTGAATTTGGATGCAAACTGGAGATATCAAATTAATCAGTTAGAGAGACGTGGAGTTGCAATATAATTTAAATATGGACTTTGTGTGTTAAATTGAAATTATTATATCATTTGTTTTACTCTACTGCTTAGGAGGATGTGATTGGATCTCTTTCAAGTTTTGAATATTGCTTTTGGGTAATTGATCTAGTGAGCCTAAAAATGAGATCTTAACAAATTCCTGTCTCTCCTTAGCCTGATATCGCTCTGTTAAGACTCCAATACCTTTTTCTAGATTAATTAAAAATGAAATGTAGAATAGAGAAATCAATATGACTGAGATTAACATATCTCCAAAATTTTTCCTGTGATCAACTAATGCCTTGGGTAACCTATTCCAAGTTCCCGTCATGGATGATCAAAAAC
The DNA here is from genome assembly GCA_021018995.1 of Chloranthus sessilifolius. Lineage (NCBI taxonomy): Eukaryota > Viridiplantae > Streptophyta > Magnoliopsida > Chloranthales > Chloranthaceae > Chloranthus > Chloranthus sessilifolius. Next base: position 27,132,207 of record CM037595.1, read on the forward strand.
GGTTGTATCAGGTAAAATGAGATTTTAGAGTTTTTTTCTAGATCCATCTCTCTCGATGTGTTTGTACTACTTATAACAATATGTATCATCCAATTTTCGACTATGAACAAAATGTTTCAGTAAATGAACAAAATGTCACTGTCGAGCTTGCCAAGTTTAATGAAATTTGTTCAAGACTTGTCAACTAAAAGAAACATGAAAAAGATAAAAGGGGAAGGGAAAGAGGTTGGGATTAGAGTCTCAATGTTGCTTGGCTGGTGGTTGATAATTCCTTTACAAGCTTGGTTGAGTTTTAAAATGTTTTCTTATTGATTGAATGCATATTTTGGGACTAATTCTTGACCGTTCATTTCAGTTTTTTTTATTTGTCATTATCTTGCTTTGTTACATATATTTTATTATTACTGTTGATTCAGCGAAGAACTCCCAGCCCACCCACTTTGTAGTAGGGGCCCACATGGGGATGCAGAAGAATGCATTTTGGGGTTTATGGGCCCACATGGGAGTGGAGAAGAATGCATTTTGGGGTTTATGGGGCCCCTACTACAAAAGAGAGTGGTCTTTTTTTAAGGCATAACATACAACTGCTTTTTCTGGTTGGTCTTTCTACCAAAGTTTGAAAATTTCTTTGCTGATTTTCGTAAGATGTTTTCTAGTTGCAGTTGCTCAGTTGTGTTTTTCTTTTTTAATGGGACAGTAGTTCTTCCAACGTCTTCACTTTGTTGCCTAGTAAGAATATGGGATTCGGGCATGGGTATAAAAATCATACAATTGCTCAACCTCCAGGTCTCAGGATAGAAGTACATGACTATATTTGATATTTTATCTATTTTAATGTCAAAATATATGCTTTTTAAAATTCTAAAACGTTTAAAGTAGTTACAACTTTCTTTTATAGAAAATAAATGGGTATGGCTGAGCCACCTGCAGCATGGATGTCGTAACTACATCTGTGTGTCGTGTTGAACACAGGGTGCTCCTAGGGATTAAGGATACTAGTGTCCTTTCCAAGTAAATATTGCTTTAGAATATATCTTTAGTTAAAGTAGTCCTTCATGTACCAGTAAGGTGTGTTCTATATAGATCTGATATCAGGGATGTTATTCCTGACGTTATTCTGCTTATGACTTTTGAGCTTTGACTTGTACCTGATAAATTTGTATTTCATTTCTTGATCTTGCGTAGTCATTTACAATTTCATATTTTAGTACTTTGGTATCTTTGATGGGCACTGTACATAAAGTAGTCACCATGATTTGTATAATTGTATGATGCTTGCATGGCTGAGTCTTCTTAAGGAGTTCAATTGCTATCTGCTTAACTGCAATAGTCTTAACTACACTTCACAACTGTTTTTTATTGTATATATTCCAACCATGTGTGTGAGAGTTCTATTGTCTGTTAGGAAATGAGTACAATCTATCCATCATGTTTAGTTTGGGGGCTTTAAGAATCACTTTTCGGGGAGATAAGGCCAATGGCATGTCCCAGATGGCAAAAGGGCACTTACAGATCAGGGAGTGGGGAGTGGCCATCAATTGTCCACTCTTCAGGGGTCCGAATCCAATACCCAATCCAACTTCTGACAATCCTGTGTTGAAGCGCCTTGTGATAATAAACACTCTTTGCTCCATGTAAGCACTAATCATAGTTGCCACTCTGATGTAATCGCATGCAAGACTCATCAGCCTCTACCATTTGGGTTCATTCCATTATGACTCCTAGACACTCTCCTCTCACTTTCATAACATTACAATCATATGTTTTTATAGCACACTTTTGATTTTGATGTCATCAAATCTGAGGAGGCAAGCTGAGGAGTATACGTACCATTGCCACCAATTGATCGCTTGAATGTGCTACTGTTGCTACAAGTCCTACGACCATAATTAAAATAAGATATATTCCACTTCTCTTAAAAAACGGGTTTTGCCTTTAAAAATTTATTCCTACATTTTTCTACGGAGGCCCTATGTCCAAGTCGATAAGCCATTCCGGCTGCAACCTGGAAGTCTGCAGTAAGCCCTGATTCCATGAACCATCCAAGCAATGGAAGTAGATCAGGAAATCTACCATTCTCTCAGATGGTCACCGTCTCTGTCAAACTGATCCATGTACTCCATTGCTGCACAAACCGCTGTCCACACCTCCATTCCAAAGGACATGTCCCCTGTTGTGGCAAAAATCTCCATGGACCCGACAAACAATTTTTGGGGTTTAGATTATTCCATCTACTTGTGTCGTGCATTTTCTATGCATCCATTTCTTGCCAAGGATTGTGGGTGCCCAAATCGTGAGGAACAGTATCTATAAATCTGATAAACAAATTTTTAGGTTTATATCCTTCCATCCATGTTATCAAATATCGGTTGATACTGATACGTATGGGCGATGCATATCATTTTTTCAGCAAGCCGATACGTATCGGTGCCGATACATCTCGAATATCCAACTCGGTATCGGTATCGGCTGATACGGGCTCATATCGATTGATATGTATCAGGTATCGGCCAATACATATCGAATTTCAGCCGATACTTATCGGGTACCGGCCGATACCTGTATTTCCTTTCTAATTTTTTTTAAAAAAAGGAACCGGCCGATACGTATCGGTCCTCCAAGGACCGATACCAATACCGGGTTTGTTACCTTGCTTCCATCTATTTGTGTCGTATTTATTACAGGCATTCATTTCTTGCCAAGAATCATGGGTGCCCAAATCATCTTCAACACCTCGATAAAGGTTACACTTTAATTCTTTTAGTCTATCTCGTATCCTCCATGCTTCTTTTGGTGGAACATCACCATCAGAGTTCAACAACTGCAATTTGTTCCTGCTGATATACTCTTCAGGAGTGTCCACTAACTATGCTGAAATTACACTTTGCCAAAACCCACAAGGAAAGCTCATCTCCCAAAATCCAAAGAGCTCTTCAAATCCTAATCCAACAGAGTTCTCCGAAGATGCAAATATTCAAATTCTTCAGATTGAATTGTAACAAATCGGTGTAGGGTCTATTTTAAGGCAGAACATGCAACTGCTTTTTCTGGTTGATCTTTCTACCAAAGTTTGAAATTTTCTTTTCTGGTTTTTGTAAGATGTTTTCTAGTTGCAGTTGCTCAGTTGTCTATTTCTTTTTTATTGGGACAGTAGTCCTTCCAGCGTCTTTAGCACTTCTTTATTGAGCTGCAGGAGATAAATATACAGTGAGTAGATGCTTTTTTTTTTCCTTTGATATATTCTAATGAGGGGCTGTGGATTCCATTTTCTACATAATGACCAACATGTTAAGCTCATTTAGCACTTCTTTATTGAGCCGGTATAGAGATTGGAACATGTCACTGATTGGGTACATGTGGCACGATTTTTCATCAGGTGTGCCACATGATGCAAATGACTTGATTTAAAGGTCTGGTGGGTCAAAGATTGCACCGGAAAGAAGCTTCTCTATGTGGGTTAAAATTTGGCATATACGCTTTCCAGCCCTACCACCAGCTGATACCTGTGCAACCCAAATAATACAATCCTCTTTTTGAAAATGATATGCAAGTAGTTAATGATGGTGTGGCAGTAGCAGCCCCCTAGATAAATACTTCATGGGAACTTAGGTTCAGATCTCCTAGATGGGCTAGTCAGGTAATCATACTGAATTATAGAGAATTCGACTTCTACATCTGAATTTGTATGCCAACTTTTTTTTTGAGAATGATTCTCTTGAAGGCTTACTCTGTTTCGATGACAGAGTAATCAAACACCTTATGATAGTATGATTCCCTGAACAAATGCTTTCTTAGATCTCATAACTAAAAGATTCATTAACCAGGCTCAAAATCCATCATTTTTAATTTAGATTTTGGATTAATGGGGTCACCGATGTCACAAGATGTGGAACTTTTTCAGAGCTGGTTTCTGGTCATCACGCCAATTCCCTTGAGGTTTGGAAAAACATGAACTCTAGTTCAAAAGAGTTTGGTTGCTCTTAGTCCGAATCCCCAAGTTTGGTGAATCGTGCAGCCCCATCATACTTAGTATAATGTGGAACTTGTTCAGAGCTGGTTTCTATCTTCTTATTCTACTTTCAAGTAATGTGTTCCCCTTGAAAGTTGTCTTCACCTCTTTTATATCTATTCTTGAGTCGAGATTGAGTGTTAAGGACCCCAATTCGAATTGTCATGACAGGATATCAGCTGCTATATTTTAGCATACCTTGCCTTATATAATACCATAGTTATAGTCCATCAGTTACATGAGCCATTAATTTTGCGCTACTGCAGTGACCTCTTGATCAAGCAAAAATTTGCGTGCTTCTATCATGGTCTTCTTTTAGACTAATACTTGTGTCACTTTATCTCCTCATCAAAATTTGTGTTTCTTTAAAAGGATTGAGTGGTGCCTGAATTGGATTGCACCTAGTATGAATTTTCAATAGTAGCCTGTTGACCATATGAATCCATTGAGTTAACATATATTCTTAGAACTCGTCCTCTCCCTTGCAACATACATTCTATTGGTGTTGAACTGGCTGCCATCCCTTTGTAGGATATAATATGATCCATGAACATGACTTGAATACTCCCAATTGTGTGCTTGGATAACTTCACATTCAGCTGGTGGGTGTCTCAATTGAAATTCGTAGGCCAAAATTTCATCAAGGAAAACTAAAATGAATTTTGCAAATAACCTTGAAATATCTCACTGACACGGCTTTGGAATGTAGATGGGCATTGGTGAGTCTAAAGGGCATCACTAGAAACTCATAATGTTTGTCCCGGGGTTGGAATACTATTTTGAGAATGTTGTCGGATTTGATAATAGCCCAAACACAAAGCCAAGTTTGGCGAGAAACCTAGACCCTTGTATATCGTCGAGTAGCTGTTGTTACCACATACCACTAGCATTGGAAATTTTTCCTGGACACATTCACTCCGCATGTGTTAGACACGAGGCATCTGCCTTTATGGATTTGACCATATAATCACCATCATCATGCCCTTATCCATCTCTGTTTGGGTCGCTTGACATTGGATTCACGGATCAATGACTGAAATTAAATGTTAGGATACCCAATGTATCAACAATTAGTATGATAACTCTCTTCCTCATACAAGTCGCGTTTATTTCCTCCCCACAGCAAGCTCCTACTCTCTCATAATTTCCAACGAGCTGTCCTAACTTGAAGTCAAATAAGATGAATTCAAATTTAAATAGCCCGCCTAACTTAAATACTTCACAACAATCTCGAATTAGTGGGCATTTTTTACAATTGAAATTCAAATGCTTATAAGTGAATCTGAACCATCTGATTGATAAACTTTAGTATAAACCATTAATTAAAAAAACAACGATTCATACGAGTTAAATCCCCTAAAATAATGTGGGCCAAGACCAATATTTTATCCTTAGTTAAATTTCACTATAGTTCAATGCATACCTTATATACCACTCAACTAGGCTTGAGATCATGCCGCAACTATCAGACGGTCAGTTTATTATTCCATGTGTCATAGATCCCCAAAAAAATGGCCGTTGAATCATGACACATATCATGCTCACTTGAATTTAAGGCCAATTTTTTGGGGATCTGTGACACATGGAATAAAAAACTGACCGTTTGATAGGTCCGAATCTTTTTTGTAGAAGATCGAGGTGAAATATCATCTGATCCGAAACAATATATGGGTTTGAAAGAGTCTGTGACGAGGGCACATTCAGAGATGGCGTGGATGCGAACAAAGGTTCCCTATCCCATTTGAGCGTGATGTGTATGTACTAAATGATTTTAGGCTTGATTTTCTTGGGACCTATGTCTCGTGGTATCAGAAAATTGACTATCTGATGGTATGCCCATGTTTTCCAGATCGATCTAGATTGATCTTGAGAACATGGGCGGTGCCCAAGTGGCTGGTCACTATCCTCCAAGCTTCCACGTGAACCTCCACGTGGCACCCAAAATATTGTTTCGATGCCATTGGGAGCTCGGGTGCATTGCTTAGATCATCTTTGAAAAAAAAAATTGAAAAATTCATCTCCACCGTGTGTTTTTTGAACTGTGAAATATGGACCAATGAAACTCGTCAAACTTTAACTTGTGAGTTTAAAACTGGCGGTTTCATGATCATTGTTTTGGTACTTTCTATTTGTGAGTGCACTTGATGCAGGGAACTGATACCATTTTCATTTTGATAAGTAAGGAACTGATATCAGCAGTCCACTTGGCATACCCGTTGATTTGTTAGACCGTCTAGTGATTAATTCTATGGGATAAGTAAGGAACTGATATCGCGACTGCCTGAAGAGCAAACCAAGCCAACCTCGCGACGGTTGAAGCTTCAATGTCAAACCATCCTCGCAAAGAGCAAGAGCTACCATGTGACAAGTCTGGGAAACAATAGCTACCTAGCGAAGCTCTGAACTCCAACTTCCATCGCTTCAGTAGAGGACTTTCTGGAAATTTCCAACGATTAGGGCACGCACTCCCACGCTTAAATCTCTGTGCACGTGCCCCGAGGCATCTAAGGATCACTATTAGGCCACGTGGTATCATTAAAATTAGGGTTTTCTAACCCTAATGCGCCACCACACCACTGCTATATAAACCCATACTTAGCTTAGGTTTAAAGGCTGGAAAATCTTAGACATCCTGGAATAGTTGGGAACACATCTCATCTCTTGGAGATTTGATCTGAGATCGTTTTTCTTTTCTTTTTTTTTTTGTAAGTAGTTTTCTTTTTCTTTTTCCTTCTCTCCATAGTCCAGCACTTGCTGGCTATGTCTTTGTATGCATTTTGAACTAGTTTAAAGGAAGTTTAGTAATAGGATCTTTACTTTGTGGGATTTGTGTTTGAATGTGAGATGCTCTGTGCAAGGCTGCTGCCTTGTGATCTGCCATTACTTTGGCTATGATACAAAGCAATGGAGGACTGATTTTAAGGGCCACTCAGATCCAAGTGACCTGTGTGTCTGGGCTATCTTGGTCATATACAGCCTTAGCCCCACCACAGGACCCACTAGATTTGAAATCCCCATGGGAGCTTGAGCTGGTAGCCTTGTGACCATGGTGGTGGCAGTGATATTCTTGTTTTGTCTTGGGCTCCATGATGAGGATAGCCTCTGGGATAGTCTGTGACCATTCAAGTGGACAGGTTATAGCCTTAGGGTGATTCTAATCCACCGATCCAAGATGGATCCTTCTTCTCTGCACCTAAGCTTGTATTAGCCTGGTGGGAGATTGTACAGAGGCAGACTCCCCTATATTTGTATAGATCCGCTATCAGATGTTAGATTTGATATGGTTATAGAGATTATAGGTTTGTGACTGGACCATTGTAGCCTCACTCAAGCAATGGACAGCTAGATCGAAGGTTGTACTCAATCTCTTGCTAGTTCTATGTGTCTGGGCTATCATGGTCCCATACAGCCTTAGCCCCACACATAGAGCTTTAGAGGTTGAGGTTCCCTATGGATTATTGAGCTGGTAGCCTGGATGAAATAGTGCCTACAATGATTAACTTGTTTTGACCCATCCCTGGATTGTGGTTCCCCTATGGGATAGTCTGTGACCATTTGAGTGGACAAGTTATAACCTTAAGGGATTGAATCATGGCAGAGAGATGGGTTGGATTCTTTCTCCTCAGTGGTGACAACGTAGCCATTGGACAGGATTTCTATAACATCAGATCTGAATCTGAGTTACAAAACTCCTCTGATCTAGGCTCATTAACATACTTCTCACCCTTTTATATTTATTTTTCACACTCCACCCATCTTCTCAACCCTTTCTGTAGTTTAGACAATAGGCTACCTTAGGATCTGTAAGCTAAGTGACCTTAAACTCCCTTCCCTTAAGGACTGCCAGATCTATAGTCAGATCTGGAGGGACTACTAGAGATGGCTCCTTTGGAGCTGTAGATCATCTTTCCCTGTGGGACAAACTCTTACTTATCAAAACTTGCCACAATGGACCCTGTATCTTGTAGGTCTAGGACTTCTCAGTTGTGCTGATTCCATCCCCTATTTTACTCTTTCTTTGATTTTATATTTCTTTGACCACAAACGAATAAAGAAAGCACACTCAGACTTCACCAACATGGGGGATTACCAAAATTGGTCTCAATTCCTTAAAAAAAGGCGAGATTTTTAGCCCCAAAGCTCTCTTAATAAGATGAATAAAAGTTCTTTATTCTTTTCAATGTTAAATGACTCTTTCCACTTAGTTGTAATAACGGGTTTTTTTATTTGATTGAATTACAATGGCTGGTTTAGATCTTGTCTTGTATTATAGCAATATATTAACTCATGGTGTGATTTGTTTCTTTTCCAGGTTATGCCCATTGCTGTAGAACTATAAATTTGTAGTTCTTGTTAAATACTTTTGGGCCTTCCTGGTATGAATGATTTGTAAGTTATGGTTCTCCCACTTTTTTCCTTCAATACTACAAACATCAGAGGTTGTATAATCGTGCTCGTGTGACATTGACATCTTTCTAATGTGGAAATATGAGTTTTTACTTTACCTTCATAAAAAGCTAAAACATAGATATTTTAAGACAATTTCGGTTAACATACTAGTTTCAACGCGTACTCTTTCGGAATTGGCGCCCCAATTCTCTTTAAAAAAGAACCAATTCTTCTCCATCAAAATTTTATACTAAATTTAAGTAAAAGAGTGATTCTGTGTGTTCATTTTTGAATGTCAAAAAAGCCAAATTTTTTAATTGCTCCACTTTTTACCATTCATGCAAAGTTGTTTTAGTGTGCTGTCATGAAATGCTTTTTGGAAATGGAAACCTGGTATAGTCCATTTAGAAACCCTTCATAATATACTAAGGATTAGAGTTCTTGAAGGTGTCATATCATATCATAGACAAAAATCTCCATAGTAATGACCTTCAGGCATGGAGCGGAAGTTGAGCTGACATGGGTTTAGATGCCTTCATTAAAAAAAATATTTATTCTTTTATTATTGAGTTTTAATTCCTTCTTTTCTCACATAGAATGATGGGGAAGAAAATCATTATCGTCCTTAATGCGGCATAGGCAACTATTTACTTCCTTGTGAATGACAAGCTAATATATTATAGCAATCCAGGTTCTTTTCTCCCTAATCTTTGTATTCCATTTTTGTTCAATGATGGATTCAGTCAATGGGAAGTTGGAACCCATTCAATATTTTGTTACATGATAGAGCATGGAGTCAGCTTTTTCTATCACCTTCAATTGTTTGAAGCCTAAGGCCTTTTAGTTATAGTATGATGTAAACACCATTTATATCAAAATATTCAAAATGGCTGACAATTCACTACTGCATAAAGCTTGAGAATCCCTTTCAGCGAGTGAATGAGGGAGAATACTCTGCGTGCTTATAATCCTTGATTTGATTTAGAAGTTTTAATTTATTATTCAATTTCATTGTTGAATGTTCAATGTTCAAATTATTTGGATTGGTGATTATTAGTTATAAAATGATGAGCACAATAAATCCCTTATTATTCAATTTCATTATTGAATATTCAATGTTCAATGTTCAATGTTCAAATTATTTGGATTGGTGATTATTAGTTATAAAATGATGAGCATAGTAAATCTCTTATAAATTGTCATATATCATAAAATATGCATCTTTTTCTTTAACTTATTGCAAATAGATATGAAACCTTTATGCCTTCAAGTTGAAAAAACTTGCATCTTGTATTACCATCTTGTTAGTTGGATTTTGCTATGAAATACTTTCTTTTATATAGTACATGTAAATGTTATACTATTTTCAGGAACGTGAATCGGATTGAAGAGTGCGAGGTGTACTTGGTTTTGAGACGATCTCTCTTCAATGAAAATTTAATTGAAATTACTGTATAATTGGGTGGTAAAAATTACTGTATATTTTTTGTTTGTTTATTATTTATTTTTATTTGCAGGGTTATGGATGTGTCCTGTTGGGTAATATGGTGCTTGGAGTCAAAAACGTTTCTTATATGATATTTTTTTGTGCTTAGTTTTGTCCAACTCAATAATTCAATTATGTGAAGTTATCTACGTTCATTGAAGTTATGGTTTCAGTTTTACATTAATCAAGTATTTTCTCTTTTAGGTGGAGTATGCATTCAACGCTGTTGATTCTATGCTGGTAAGGGGTAGTTTGGGGCTGCTGGTTGTCGAGTCATCATTGAGGAATTTCTTAAAGGTGAGGAAGCTTCTTTCTTTGCTTTGGTGGATGGTGAGAGGCTTCTTTCTTTACAGGACTATAAATGAGTCAACGATGGTGATACAAGTTCGAATACAGGTGGAATGGGGCATGTCAAAAGTTTTCGGTGATGAAAAAAATTACCAAACTAGAATATGCTATATGCATGTTTCTTTTACAACATTGTAGCAAGAAAAAATAAGAGTCGTTACTTGTACACTTAAATTTATTGTAAATGAAATTATCGTGTTGTGAATTAAAATTTATTTTTTTAAATGAGCTTTGAGCATGTTAATGTGTTTACGCTAATGTGAATGAAAATGTGAGTATGTAAATGCAGGTTATGAATTTTCATAAAAAAAAAAAATTAAAAAAATGCAGGTTATAGATGTGTATTGTTAGAAAATATGGTCATTGGAGCAAAAAAAAAAATAGTATTAAATTTTTTTTATTAGAGATCACTCATTGGAGACGGCTTTAAGCCGTCTCCAATATCAAGAGATGACTTATTAGAGACGACTTTGAGGTGTCTCCACCATATCTTTGGAGACGGCTTATAGCCGTCTCCAATAACCTTGACAATTAGAAACGGCCTCTAGTTGGTCTCCAATGACAATGGAGACGGGACTATTTGAGACTACATAGAAGCCGTCTCCAATATTATTGGAGACGGCTTAGACACCTTTGGAGATGACCAAAAGCCATCTCCAATAAATACATTTTTTGTAGTGTGTGACCTAAGTGTAGAGTATTGTGCTAAGTTACAGTCACATACACCTATCTCTGGTGTATGTGTTTAACACACAAGCAGGAGAGAGAATAAAAGGAGTTTTAATAACCCTAATTTTTTTTTGCTTTGATTATTGAAGAGAGAGTTAAGAGGAGAGAGAGAGAGGAGTAAAGAGGAGTTATTGAGGAAGAAGTGGATGCAAATCAAGAGGAGATTAGAGCATTCATTGACGGATTCAAGCAATTGGGATCGTGGAAGCAAATGACGGAACCCTAGCCATCAAACCCAACAAATAAATCCCTTGAGGGGATTCTTGAGGTGAGTTTTAAATTGAAGTTAATACATAGATTGTAGATGTTTAAATTCAGTCAAATATGCTTAAAGGGGTAGATTAAAGGCATAGAAAAAGGAAGGAGAGAGATGTTGACTGCCAAATCGATTAATCGAAATTGAAGTTCGATTAATCGATTTTGGCCTGGAAGTTGAAAAATCAAGTAAGCCCGATTTCGATTAATAGAAATTGATTTCGATTAATCGATTTGGATTTCGATTAGTCGATTTAGAAATTGACTAATCGACTGAGCATCTCCAATGGCTGGAGAAACAAGACCTGAGGAAATCGACTAATCGATTTGAGAAATCGATTAATCGGTTTTGGATTTCGATTAATCGATTTGAGATCGACTAATCGATTTCAGAATTTCGACCACTCGATTTAAGAATCGACTGCTTTATATTGGAGACTTCGATTAATCGATTTAGGATCGATTAATCGAATTTGTATCTCGATTGATCGATTTTGAGAATCGATTAATCGATTTGGGTTTCGATTAATCGATTTTGGGAATCGATTAATCAACTTTGACAGTTTTACTTAAACTCTATAATTTTTCTTTGAGATTCATGGAGGGTCCAGGACCTTCTTCATTACATCTTTAGTGATGTATTGCATGTGTTATGATGTACCATAGGTGGTATGTGTGAAAGCGAGCACAAGGAGCCGTGTGGGACCTTGATGCTTGGGCCATCAGAGAATTGAGGTAGGGAACACCTTGAACATGTACTTTAATTTTAAGAGCATGTATGTAGTGATATAATTATCAAATTGAAGTTGTTTTAAATTGTAAAAATGGGTGCGTGTGTGACACCAAGAATGTGATAAAGGCATCTGTGTGATGCAAGTAATTAAGAACAAGTAATCTAATGAGATTGAGACATCCCCAGGGGATGAGAAAGTAATAAAGGCATCAGGTGTGATGCGGGTATGTATACATCACAGGGATGTATACAAAGGACTGAATAATTACTGTTGAGGCCTAACTGATATAAGATAGCACACTTACACGGTGAATAACTATATGTAAAGCGCATGTTATTTTTGTTATTTGAGATTTGATAGGATACCCCACCGACGTGGCGGGATACCCACGACTGACGCGGTAGGATATCCATGACCGGTACGGCGGCGAATCCATACACCAGTACGAAGGTTTATCCGTAATCGTAAGTACATCCCAGGGATGTTGTGTGATATTTAACCCTACCACCTAGTGAGAAAGGGGCTTGGGTCGTATTCCCAAGGAATACTTTTTTACAACTGTCTAATTAGATGACGATGAAGGGTATCTCATCAAGGCTCGATGTTATATTGCTCGGAGATTACTTAAGTTGAAGATTTAAGTTTTGCCTTAGGCCTGTTCAGTGTCATTCATGATAAATCAACAGTAAAGTAAGACATGCTAACTACCAGTAAACTTGAATGAAATTCATCAGATTTAAACTGATTTTCTTTCAAAAGCATAGACACATCATGCTTAGAGTATCATGGAATATATGTGAGTTTTAACTTATATGTTCATTGTGTTTGTTCCCTATTGAGCTAGGATGTAGCTCACCCTTTAGACTATACGTCGCAGGTCCACTGATAGCAGCAGCTGAGGCTTCGGGAGACGTAGATCCGGGTGATTCGGATTACGTGCCTGGAGACGAGTTGGAGCCTCCACCCGAGGACTTCTTCTAGAGGACTCTGCTATGTACTTTGATAGAGAGTCAGTTTTGAGAGCAGATTGTATGGCTTGGTATGTCAAGCCTTTATTTTTGTTGAACATGTAATTAAATTGAATTATTCTTTTGGCGAACCATCTGGGGTGATCTGTATATCACTGATGGTTCGGGTCGGTTCTCTGTTCATGCAGTGGCATGAAAGTAGAACTGTCTTTTGCATATGCCAGTTGGGAATATTAACTATTTTCGCTTTATGAGATTAATTGCTTTAATTATTTAATTGTGCTTGTTATACCAATGTTCCGTGCATAGCTTTCGGGCACGGTCTGGAGGATCGTGCTGATGGAACGAGTTTGTGCGAAATTGGTACATCCAGCTTGGTATCGAGCCTTTTCTTTTAGAAACTCTGACAATCATTCTTTTGTCAGAGCATAGGGACTTCTACTAATGGAAACTTTGTTTTCACGTGCACACCGTTATGTCATCCATAGAGAAGCTACGAAGCTTCGAGATGATTTTATCTCGGACGTAAATAGAGAACCTATAGGAGTCTGGCAGTGGTGGCCAAGGGAGCCAAGATCAGGAAGAGAACCGTGATCGAGATCGTCAGGATCAAGATCAGAGAGAGCAAGAAAGGGTTAGAGAGCGAAATGAGGATAGAGAAGAGCGTCAGAGGATGATGCACACCATGGAGACCATCGCAACTGCTATGGCTCAATAGGCAGCATCTTTGGCAGCTCACACGGCTCATGAGCAGCATCAGCCACCAACACCTCCAGTGGCTCTGACACTGCCAGCATCATCTGCTTTTACTGAGTTTAGGAGGATGAGACCTCCTTGTTTTTCTGGACAGGGAGAGCCCATAGTGGCAAAGCACTGGCTGAGTGAGATGGAGAAAGTTTTTAGTGTACTAACGTGCACGGAGGATGAGAGCGTCCGTTGAGCAGCCTACATGCTAGACGGAGAGGCTGGGCCTTGGTGGAAGTTCGTTTCATGGACTAGAGCTCAGGAGACTCCGGATTTGCCCTAGACTTGGGATGAGTTCGTCGAGGAATTCAATAAACAGTACTTCCCTGAGGTGGTGAGGAACTAAATGGAAATCCAATTCTACAGCTTACTCAGGGGAAGATGACAGTGAGAGACTATGGAGTGGAGTTTATGCGACTCGCTCGCTTTGCGCCCGACTATGTCATCACCGATATGATGAAAGCAAAGAGGTTTCAGCAAGGTTTGAAGCCGAACGTGAGGGGAGGAGTAGCACCATTCCAATTGAGGACCTATGGTGAGGTCATGAGCAAAGCGCTCGTAGTGGAAGAGGAGAACAACAGTAAATACCGTCAGAGGGAGCATCAGGGAAGGTGGAACACAGATCAGAGCAGAACGGGGAATTATGAACCAGTGAACAAAAAGCCGAGATTCATACCAAGCAATCAGAAACCACCGTTTGAAGGAGGCTCTGGAAGACCGACACAGCAGAGCAACCAGCAGAGATTTCCATTGCTCGCGTCGGGGAGACTGATACGCTACGAGAGCCCTACTATTACTACCGGCGCTACAGTCACACAGGGGGCTTCTCGAGCAGCTTCTTCCACACCTCGTGAGACTTGTTGCAAGTGTGGCAAGCCTCACAAGACAGCAGACTGTAGGGTAGGCACTCGGGGTTGCTTTCGATGTGGCAAGGTGGGCCACTTGATCAGGGAGTGCCTTGAGATGAACAAAGGGAAGACAGCTTCAGCACCTATTCCACGACCTACACAAGCGAGGAAGTCGATCATCCAAGGGAGAGCCTACGCAGTCACAACTCAAGAGGCTCAGAACACGAACGGTGTCATTCAAGGTGAGCTTTCTTTTAAATAAAGAATTTCAATTCTTGAAATTTTTAGATAGAAAAGGTGCATCTATATTTAGAAAATATAAGAAAAGGCTTGCATGTGATAAATTTTTGTATGATAATAAATAATATATATATATGTGTATGCATGAGTAGGTACGTTACAAATATACAAGAAGGGAAGTGATGTGACATACGAAGCTCGAGTGTTGATAGACCCAGGGTCTACCCACTCATTTGTTACACCTCGCTTCACAAAGAAGATGAAAGTTGACCCAGAGGAGTTAGACTTCATTTTAATCGTGACGGTTCCTACTGGGAAAGCAATTGATACCGAGAAGTGATCGTGAGGGTCATGGATGGAGATGTCTTTGAGCTACCAGCGAACCTGATTCTGTTAGACATGCAAGGATTCGACGTGATCCTTGGCATGGATTGGTTATCAACCCATTGTGCGACGGTAGATTGCAAGAATAAGGTCGTCATCTTCAGACCCAACACGAGGAGATCGTTTAGATTTCGAGGAGAGAGGTCGACACACCTACCACTTATCTCGGCAGTCAGGGCCGAGCGATTGATCAGAAAAGGGTGTAGTGGATACTTAGCATTTTTGAAAGAGCATAAAGAGGAGAAGAATGTTATCTCTGAGATAGCAGTTGTGTGAGATTTTGCTGATGTATTTCCGGAGGAGTTACCTAGATCACCTCCAGAGAGAGAAATAGAATTCGCCATCGACTTAGCACCAGGAACGGAGCCTGTTTCTAAAGCACCATATAAAATGGCTCCTGCTGAGTTGAACGAGTTGAAAGAGCAGCTACAAGAGTTAATGGACAAGGGGTTTGTTAGACAGAGCGTGTCTCCATGGGGAGCACCGATCTTGTTTGTAAAGAAGAAAGATGGGTCAATGCATCTGTGCATTGACTATCGACAATTGAACAAACTTACCATAAAGAACCGATACCCTTTGCCTAGGATAGATGACTTGTTTGATCAACTATAAGGAGTGAAGTATTTCTCAAAGATCTGAGATCGGGATACCCTCAGTTGAGAGTCAAGGCAGAGGATGTTTAGAAGACTGCATTCAGGACTCTATACGGACACTATGAGTTCCTAGTGATGCCATTTGGGTTGACAAATGCCCCGACGTCATTCATGGATCTGATGAATAGGGTGTTTAAACCACACCTAGACTCTTGTGTCGTAGTGTTTGTTGACGAAATCCTGATCTATTCAAAATCAGAGGAAGAGCATGAAAAGCATTTGAGAATAGCCCTACAGACTCTACGTGAACACCAACTATATGCCAAACTCAGCAAATGTGAGTTTTGGTTAGAAGAAGTTAGCATTTTGAGACATGTCGTCTCAAAGCTTGGTGTCACTGTAGATCCAGCAAAGATCGAAGCAGTAGTGAATTGGGAGCAACCAAAGATAGTGACTGACATTCGCAGTTTCCTTGGATTAGCAGGTTACTATCGACGTTTCGTTGAGGGTTTTTCGAAAATATCAGGACCACTCACGAGACTTACACGAAAAGAGGCAAGGTTTGAATGGAGTGAGGCATGCGAGAAGAGTTTTCAAGAACTCAAGAAGAGACTCACTTCAGCTCCAGTACTAGCAATACCTTCAGGCATTGGAGGGTTTACAGTGTATAGCGATGCTTCGTATACTGGTTTGGGCTGTGTGCTTAATCAGCACAAACAGGTGATAGCGTATGGGTCGAGACAGTTGAAAGAGCATGAGAAGAATTATCCGACACATGACCTGGAATTAGCAGTGGTCATTTTCGCGCTTAAGATTTGGAGACATTATTTGTACGGTGAGACGTTTGAGATCTTCACTGATCATAAGAGCCTCAGGTATTTGTTTACACAGAAGGAACTAAACATGAGGCAGCACAGATGGATGGAGTTTCTCAAGGACTATGACTGTTCCATACAGTACCATCCAGGCAAGGCTAATGTAGTAGCTGACACCTTGAGTCGGAAGAGTTCAGCTCAATTGGCTAGTTTAATTTTGGGTATGCACAGATGGAAGCTGTTTAAAGATCTGGCCCTATACGATGCAAACATTGAGTCTCAAGCTACAGGAGCCTTCTTAGCTAATATCTCAGTGAGACCGATGATATTTGAGCATATCCATGAACTACAGATGAAAGACCCGGCGCTAACAAAGATTCGGCAAGATGTAACTGAAGGCATTACATCTGAGTTTTCAATCAAGGAGGATGGTTCCTTATTGTTCAAGGGCCGCCTCTATATTCCGGATAACGCCGACCTACGACGAACAATTCTGAATGAATCACACAAATCAAGCTATGCTATCCACCCGGGAAGCACAAAGATGTATCAAGATTTAAAAAAGAATTACTGGTGGAGAGGCTTGAAACAAGATGTGGCAGAGTACGTGTCGCGGTGTTTGACGTGTCAACAAGTGAAGATCGATCATAGACACCCCGCAAGACTATTGCAGCCTCTACCCATACCAGAATGGAAGTGGGAATTGATCTCTATGGACTTCATCGTTGGACTTTCGCGTACAGCAAAGAGATACAACGCCATTTGGGTAGTGGTCGATCGATTGACCAAGTCAGCCCACTTCTTGCCTTACAACACGATGTACACGGCGGGAAGACTGGCAGAGCTCTATATGAAAGAGATTGTCCGTTTGCATGGGATTCCGAGTAGCATTGTTTTAGGTCGTGACCCATTGTATACATTAAAGTTTTGGAAGAAATTTCAAGAAGGAATGGGAACGCGATTAGATTATAATACGACATTCCATCCGTAAACTGACTGACAGACTGAGAGGGTCAATCAGATCATTGAGGACATGCTTAGGGCATGTATGTTAGAGTTACAAGGATCATGGGATCAGCACCTACCCTTGATCAAGTTTGCATATAACAACAGTTTTCAGACGAGCATTGGGATGGCACCATATGAAACTCTTTACGGATGGCGATGTAGATTGCCCATCAATTGGGAAGAAACGGTTGAGAAGTTTGTTTTGGGACTCGAAATACTTAAAGATAATGCCACCTATGTTCGGATGATAAGGGCAAAACTCAAAGCAGCTTAGAGCAGACAGAAAAGCTACGTCGATATCAAGCGGACGAGTGTAGACTTCAAAGTGCTTGAACACGTGTTTGTGAAAGTGTCACCTATGAAGGGGGTGATGAGGTTTGGAAAGAGAGGGAAGCTAAGTCCCCGCTACCTAGGACCTTTTGAAATTTTGGGTCGAGTAGGGGAAGTTGCTTACCGCATTGGATTGCCACCCTTATTCGATCTAGTACACAATGTCTTCCACGTATCTATGCTCAGGAAGTATCTTAATGACCCTGATCACGTGTTGAGCGGTCAATTATTTGAGATGCATGAAGACATGACGATGATCGAAGAGCCGGTGGAGATTTTGGATCGAAAAGAACAAGTGTTGCGAACAAAAGTGATTCCATTAGTACTTATCCGATAGAAGCATCATCCGACCGAGGAAGCTACATGGGAACAAGAGGCCGATGTGAAAGAACAATATCTGGCCTTGTTTCCAACAACTTGAGAGTCAATTGTACCCCCGTAAGCATGTTTGTGGATTTGAATCACGTGTGTAATTCAACGTCGATCTTATGATCAAATTATAAAAAGGACAATATTATCCACATGGAGTCTAAATTACAGTGTTGAATGTGAAATTGGGATTCATCATGGCCACGACATGGCCGTGATAATGTGTTTTGAAGAACCAATGACCAATTGGTATCATGGTTTACCAAGAAGAAAAAAAAATCAAACAGACATGAAAACTTTTAAATCTGGAAAAATCTGATCAAAACCGATTAATCGAATTTCCAAATCGATTAATCAATTTAGAATTTCGATTAGTCGAACCTCCAGATCGATTAATCGAATTTCCAAATCGATTACTTGAACCTCCAGATCGATTAATCGAATTTCCAAATCGATTAATCGAATTTCCAATTCGATTAATCGAATTTCCAAATCGACTAATCGAATTTCCAAATCGATTAATCGACTGGCTCACACCAGTTCGAATTTCCAATCCGATTAGTCGAATTTCCAATTCGACTAATCGAACCTCCAGTTCCATTAGTCGACTGGCATGTGCCAGTGACTAGAAATTTGATGAGGATTCAGGAAATGAAAGAAGGGAAATCTCGATTAATCGATTTGGGTTTCGATTAATCGATTTTGGATTTCAATTAATCGATCTGGAGGTTCGATTAAGCGAATGACTTAGGAAATTTTGAAGAATTTGAAGAACTTTATGTGATTTCGATTAATCGATGAACAATTCGATTAATCGATTTAGAATTTCGATTAATCGAACTGGAAGTTCGACTAATTGAGTTACTTAATAAATTTGGAAAAAATTTGAAGGACTGCACGATTTCGATTAATCGAAGTGAATGTCGATTAATCGATTTTGAAATTTTGATTAATCGAATTGAATTTCGATTAATCGATTGGCTCACACCAGTGAGCTCTAAAACTTGAAATTTTTAACGGGTACGATTTCAACTAATCGAAATGGTTTCGATTAATCGATTTTGACTTTCGACTAATCGATTTTGGAAATCGATTAATCGATTTCGCGTGGCTTAACCTAGTTTTGAATCTCGATTAATCGACTTTGGAAATCGATTAATCAAGCCGGAGCCTATATATATAAATCGATGGGTTTTTCACTTCATTCGAAATCATTTAGACTTTCATTTTGCGCACCTTCTTCTTCCTCTTCTCCAACCGACCGTGGTGCCTAGGGTTTTGGCCATTCTTCGGTGATTTCGAACCGAGATCGCCTACTTTGTATCGACATCTAAGGTAAACCCTAGAGTTCTACTTCTTTTTCGAAATTGACCTAGTAAACCCTAGATTTTTGGGCATTTTGAGTCAAAATGCCACCCAAAACCCATTTGTCCTCGAAGAAGGTGCCCTCTAAACTCCCAGTCCGACGTAAGAATGCCGCACCGCCACTACCTACCCCATCACCGTCGGCATCGGAGACCACCTCCGGTTCGACGAGGGCATCTTCGCGCGAGTCTTCACGCGAGTCTACCCCCATGCCGCCACCACCCACTAGGTACTTCAACCCAATGAGTGGTGGGAGGCTAAGACCTTCGAGATCGAGTACATCATCGATCAAACCCTCTTCACCAACCCCGATGTACCGGGCGAGACCCAATGGGCTAGTAATTATCTCCAAAATGCCGGTCTCGGCAATATTTTGAAACCAATCCGGGGTTCCTACTACCCTAGGTT
This sequence comes from Chloranthus sessilifolius, assembly GCA_021018995.1. Classification (NCBI taxonomy): domain Eukaryota; kingdom Viridiplantae; phylum Streptophyta; class Magnoliopsida; order Chloranthales; family Chloranthaceae; genus Chloranthus; species Chloranthus sessilifolius. The sequence continues at coordinate 27,152,229 of CM037595.1, forward strand.
GGTTAGACTATTCTACCAAGGTCTCGTGGACGGACCTACCGACGACGTAGTCAAGACCACCATTGACGGTCGCGACTACACATTCACCTGTCGCCACATACACGAGGTCCTTGAGTGCTACCTCAATTTCATACTCGAGACCACCCTTCTTCCACCGTTCGAGGAAGAGGTGAAATTTGAAGAGATCGTGACCCGTATGACCAACGGGAAGACGGGGTCGAGATCCTCCATTAGGAGGGTCGACCTTCCCCACTACATGTGGATGCTTGATTCAATAATCAAGTGCAACCTTTACCCATTGCGCCATGACACTGAGCGCTTAGAGAAAGTGCAACAAGCACTTTACGCGGCCTTCTGTGGCCGTTGGTTTGATGCGACGATGCTCATCCTAGAGGGGATGAGATATATAAAGGGCAAGTTGATGAAGGACAACTTGAGGCCCAAGGAGAAGATGCCATATGCTTGGCTCATCTCGAGCATGTTGGAGTGTTACTCCGACGCTCCCGAGTATGCGGTATCGTCCCATGAGGTGAGGGCTACGGACCAAGTGAAGACGTTCTCAAAGTCTTCATGGGGCTGTAGCTATAATCTACTCAAACAGACCCTACCGGCTCCGGGTCCCGCACCAGCAGCAGTAGTAGCACCACCACCACCCCCACCACCACATCAGGACCCACCCGTGGGTGGGGTACACCCGGTTGAGCCACCGGCGGAGGGGGCACCCTCCCATACCACCGCTTCACCTACGCCGCCAAAGACATCATGGCAGCTACACCTACTTCTTCCTACCGTCGGCGAGTGGCTCGCCAGGCTCCGACGATCGAGGACGTGTTGGCCAGGATGGAGGCCAACAACGAGCGGATGAACCGGCGGATGGACTTTTTGATGTTCCACACTATGCGCCACATCTATCCGCTGGACTATCAGCAGCGCCTAGCTCAGGAGGAGGAGGACGGGATGGACCGCAGCCATCATCCACCACTTCCAGGCGCTCGGCACCATCTCAGCACAGCGGCATGGCAAGATCGCCAGCCGGCCAGTTTTGATATAATTGAAATGATATAATTCAATAAGTTGTAAATTTTGGAAATTAATGAAATATAGAAAATTTTTATGTATCTGCGTGAATTAATTGTGTCTAATTGCTCTGTATAATGCATCCGTCAACTTTTGGTGTGTGGGTACGCAACACCCCAGTGTGCGGGGTACCCAAGCGAACACCTTTGGGTTATTTTCGAGGATGAAAATTTCCAAGGTGGGGAGAATGTAATATCCTGAAAAATTGACCGTTTAACTTTGACCTTGGGATCCATGCCCGATTGGTCATGAGTTGACCAAGTGATGGTCAAACATTGAATTCATGAAGTTATGTACTAATGTGAGATTAGTGTGACCTAAGTGTAGAGTATTGTGCTAAGTTACAATCACATACACCTATCTCTGGTGTATGTGTTTAACACACAAGCAGGAGAGAGAATAAAAGGGGTTTTAATAACCCTAGTTTCTTTTTGCTTTGATTATTGAAGAGAGAGTTAAGAGGAGAGAGAGAGAGGAGTAAAGAGGAGTTATTGAGGAAGAAGTGGATGCAAATCAAGAGGAGATTAGAGCATTCATTGACGGATTCAAGCGATTGGGATTGTGGAAGAAAATGATGGAACCCTAGCCATCAAACCCAACAAATAAATCCCTTGAGGGGATTCTTGAGGTGAGTTTTAAATTGAAGTTAATACATAGATTGTAGATGTTTAAATTCAGTCAAATATGCTTAAAGGGGTAGATTAAAGGCATAGAAAAAGAAAGGAGAGAGATTTGGAAGAATAGCCCGGAAGGGGGTTGAATCTGGCCAAATCGATTAATCGAAATTGAAGTTCGATTAATCGATTTTGGCCTGGAAGTTGAAAAATCAAGTAAGCCCGATTTCGATTAATCGAAATTGATTTCGATTAATCGATTTGGATTTCGATTAGTCGATTTAGAAATCAACTAATCGACTGAGCATCTCCAGTGGCTGGAGAAACAAGACTTGAGGAAATCGACTAATCGATTTGAGAAATCGATTAATCAATTTTGGATTTCGATTAATCGATTTGGGATCGACTAATCGATTTCAGAATTTCGACCACTCGATTTAAGAATCGACTGCTTTATGTTGGAGACTTCGATTAATCGATTTGGGATCGATTAATCGAATTTGTATCTCGATTGATCGATTTTGAGAATCGATTAATCGATTTGGGTTTCGATTAATCGATTTTGGGAATCGATTAATCGACTTTGATAGTTTTACTTAAACTTTATAATTTTTCTTTGAGATTCATGGAGGGTCCAGGACCTTCTTCATTACATCTTTAGTGATGTATTGCATGTGTTATGATGCGCCATAGGTGGTACGTGTGAAAGCAAGCACAAGGAGCTGTGTGGGACCTTGATGCTCGGACCATCAGAGAATTGAGGTAAGGAACACCTTGAACATGTACTTTAATTTCAAGAGGATGTATATAGTGATATAATTATCAAATTGAAATTATTTTAAATTGTGAAAAGCTTTGTGAAAATGGGTGCGTGTGTGACACCAAGAATGTGATAAAGGCATCTGTGTGATGCAAGTAATTAAGAACAAGTAATCTAATGAGATTGAGACATCCCCAGGGGATGAGAAAATAATAAAGGCATCAGGTGTGATGCGGGTATGTATACATCCCAGGGATGTATACATAGGATTGAATAATTACTGTTGAGGCCTAACTGATATAAGATAGCACACTTACACGGTGAACAACTATATGTAAAGCGCATGCTATTTTTATTATTTGAGGTTTGATAAGATACCCCACCAACGTGGCAGGATACCCACGACTGACACGGTAGGATATCCGTGACCGGTACGGCGGCGAATCCGTACACCAGTACGAAGATTTATCCGTAACCGTAAGTACATCCCAGGAATGTTGTGTGATATTTAACCCCACCACCTAGTGAGAATGGGGCTTGGGTCGTATTCCCAGGGAATACTTTTTTACAACTGCCTAATTAGATGACGATGAAGGGTATCTCATCGGGGCTCGATGCTATATTGCTCGGGGATTACTTAAGTTAAAGATTTAAGTTTTGCTTTAGGCCTATTCAGTGTCATTCATGATAAATCAACAGTAAAGTATGACATGCTAACTACCAGTAAACTTGAATGAAATTCATCAGATTTAAACTGTTTTTCTTTCAAAAGCATAGACACATCATGCTTAGAGTATCATGGAATATATGTGAGTTTTAACTTATATATTCATTGTGTTTGTTCCCTATTGAGCTAGGTTGTAGCTCACCCTTTAGACTATACGTCGCAGGTCCACTAATAGCAGCAGCTGAGGCTTCGGGAGACGTAGATTCGGGTGATTCGGATTACATGCCTGGAGACGAGTTGGAGCCTCCACCCGAGGACTTCTTCTAGAGGACTCTGTTGTGTACTTTGATAGAGAGTCAGTTTTGAGAGCAGATTGTACGGCTTGGTATGTCAAGCCTTTATTTTGTTGAACATGTAATTAAATTGAATTATTCTTTTGGCGAACAATCTGGGGTGATCTGTATACCACTGATGGTTTGGGTCGGTTCTCTGTTCATGCAGTGGCATGAAAGTAGAACTGTCTTTTACACATGCCAGTTGGGCATATTAACTGTTTCCGCTTTATGAGATTAATTGCTTTAATTATTTAATTGTGCTTATTATACCAATGTTCCGTGCATAGCTTTGGGGCATGGTCTGGAGGATCGTGCTGATGGCATGGGTTTTGGGGTGCTGAATTCTGGGCTGTCACAGTGTACCTTCTACCGGTTATATTTACAGTGAGCACTCCTCTCGCACACTCATTTTCTTAGGTCCTACAAGTTGTGACTTATAATCGTTAAATGAGTGCATCTCAATGCAAGAATTGTTGAAGGAGGAGGTGCTGAAATTTGAGGAGGCTAAAAAAAATGACTCAATATACCGTGAAATTAATGAGGAGCGACAAAAAATAGTCGTTTGGGAGGGCGATGAAAGGTTTCATCATTTTTGCCTTCTTTTCCTTAGCAAACCCTACTGTAAAAATATGATTGCCCGTTGTGCATTGGTAACTATAATTTATTCTTAATTAGAAATTTATTATTCACTATTCATATAATTAGTATTCTATAATAAGAGTGACTCTTCGCTAATCACGGCTTAGACATTACATTTAATTCTGTTGTACAGCGATTCTGACTCCCACTATGCGTTAGCGCGTGTCGACCTGAAAGAGAAAGCAATTTTTCTACAAGACTCATCGGCGAAGCCAGATTTCAGCATGTGAAAAAATTACACGCATGCCTTGGTAAGCAAATAAGTTAGTTTTTTAATCTAATAATTTATTTCTCATCTATAGGTTATGTACTTTCAAGTGCTTGTACTCATTTTATTTTAGGCCTCCCATCTCCCGCAGCTTCTATACCTAAATAGACAAGACAATACGCTCGAGAAAGCTATAATGTGGCCAGTATTCTTCACTAAAGGCCTCCCAAAATAATATCGAGGGTAGATGGACTGCACACTATTCATCCTGAAATACGCCGAAAACATAGTGGCCGGAGGAGAAGGTAAGTTCCAATTTGGAGCGAAAGAGATAGTTGCTTTTCGAACGCAGTGCGTGTAAGATATTTTAACATACCAGCCTGAAACATGTCGGTAATGTTATGTTGTTTTCGACAAATTGATAGTGGATGGCAATTGTTTGCTCTACCGTGAAATTGTATGCTGAAGTTGTGAATTTGTGGATAGCAGTGGTTTGTGAATTTCTGAATTTGTATGCTAAATTTGTGAATTTGTGGATGACTGACAGTTTTATACTCCATTATGTCTGCTATGAGTAGTTTTGTCAGAAACAGATATGTTTATTTCATTAATGCAGGTATTTATGAATAGAAATTGAAAGGCTTAGATGTTTCACTGCCTACATATTACAGGTACTTATGATATTGATGTTGCAGATATTTTAATAGAATTCGTATATGAGGCCAGTTGGCTCATTGTTAATTAACGAATTTAATTTTGCTGAAGTCTTTGTCTGCTCGAGGCTGCTCGAGAGGAAGCTTCTGAAATATTCTAATCTGCTCGAGACTGCTCGAGAATAAGACTCATGTAATAGAAATAGGGATTTTGAATGACTTGGTCTAGTATGAGTTATTTAATAACTCTTATGAGTCCAAGTAAGACTCATGTAAGACCTGTAGGCTCTACATCTGATGACAACGAGATCAGAGAAGCTCTAGTCTGATAACACTGATGTAGCAATAGGTAATTTTCATGACTGGGTCTGATATGAGTCATTTAGTGACTCTTATGAGTCAAAGTAATTTTCATATGAGACCTGTTGGCTCCAAATCTGATAGTCAATGACATCAGTCATGTTAAACACTGCGGACATTGATGTTCCAACTTATAATTTTGCATGACTAGGTCACATATGAGTCATTTACTGACTCTTATGAGTCCAAGTAAGTCTCAAGTTGGACATGTAGGCTCCAAATCTGATAGTCAATTACATCAGTCAAGTTATAATCTTGTAACAGTGATGTATAAATGGGGATTTCGCATGATTGGATCACATATGAGTAATTTATTCACACTTATAAGTCCAAGTAAGACTCATGTGAGACCTGTAGGATCCAAATCTGATAGTCAATAATATCAGTAGTTCTAGTCTGATAACACTAATGTAGCAATAGGCAATTTTCATGACTGGGTCTGATATGAGTCATTTACTGACTCTTATGAGTCTAAGTAAGTCTCATATGAGACATGTCGGCTCTAAATCTGATAGTCAATGACATCAGTCTTGTTAAATACTGTGGGCATTGATGTAGCAATAGGTAATTTTCATGACTGGGTCTAATATGAATCATATACTGACTTTTCTGAGTCCAAGTAAGTCTCATATGAGACCTGTCGGCTCCAAATTTGATAGTCAATGACATCAGTCGTATTAAACTGTGACAGCCCAGATTTCGGCACCCCGAAACCCGTGCCATCAGCACGATCATCTTGACCGTGCCCTTGAGCTAAGCACGGAACACTGGTATATCAAGCATCAAAAAGTATAATAAACGAAATTTCGAAATTTAAATCTTTATTAATTAACTCCCCAAAAGACAGTTCTACCCTCATACCTCTGCATGAATGGAGAACCGATCCGAACCATCGATGATAGCAATCATCACGGATGGTTCGTCCCAAAAGAGAAATCCCAACTCCTCATATACATGATTTTAAACAAAATAAAGGCTTGACATACCAAGCCGTACAAAAACCTCTCCAAGAATCTCTCAAAGTGGCACAACGGAGTCCTCTAGAAGAAGTCCTCTGGAGGTGGCTCCAACTCGTCACCGGCCGCAAGGTCCGACTCACCGGGGTCAGCGTCTCCTGAAGCCTCGGCAGCTGCTAGTAGTGGACCTGCGACGTATAGTCTATAGGGTGAGCTACATCCTAGCTCAATAGGGAACAAACACAGTTTGGACATATAAATTATAACTCACATATATTCCATGATATGCATGCATGATGTGTCTATGCAATTATTGATAAAACAGTAAAAAAGTATTTCGCTTTACTGTTGATTACTTATGTTTTCATTTACTCATGAATGAGGCTGAAAAGGCCTAAAGCAAAACTTAAACTTTCAACTTAAGTAATCCCCGAGCAATATAGCATCGAGCCATGAGATACCCATCATCGCCATCTATATAGACAGCTTTTAACCGTATTCTCGAATACAATAGTACCCAAGCCCCTTTCCTAGGGATTGGTGGCGGGTTTCACTTATCTCTATCAACCCCCCTGGGGTGTGCTTATTATGTACGGAAAAGCCTCCGTGACCGCCTACTTTCGCCACAGATCGATCACGGATATCCCGCCGTGTCGGGCCGTGGGATATCCCGCCACGCCGGTGGGGTACCCTATCAAACCTCAAATAACAAAAATATCGGTGCCTTACATATAGTTATTCACCGTGTAAATGTGCTATCTTATATCAGTTAGGCCCTATCAAACATGATTCAATCCTTGGATACATCCCTGGGATGTATCCATTTACTTGCATCACACCTGATGCTCTTATCTCTTTACTTCTTCATCCCCTGGGGATGGCTCATTATGATTACTCTTATGGATGTCACACACACACACTTTTCACAATTTCTTAAGAAATAACATTTGAATTGAATTCTATATCACTACATACATGCTCTTGTAAAATAAAGTACATGTTCAAGGTGTTCCCTACCTCAAGTCTTCATTTGATAAATGCATCAAGGTCCCACATGGCTCCTTGTGCACTAGTCCACACGTACCACCTATGGTACCACATAACGGGTGAAACACATCACAAAGGATGCAATAAAGACGGTATAAGACCCTCCAAGAATCTTAAAGTCAAACCCAAAAGTCAACATAATTTATCTTAGTCGATTAGTCGAATTCAAAAATCGATTAATCGAGTCTGATTCGATTAATCGATTTCCAAAATCGATTAATCGAAGGTCAATATCGATTAATCGAAGTAATTTCGATTAATCGAAATTCTCTGTTTCGCAAAGTCGATTCTTAGTTCGAACAGTCGAGCTTTCATTCGATTAATCGAATCCAATTTTGATTAATCGAAATTCTCCTTTTCGCAAAGTCGATTCTTAGTTCGAACAGTCGAGTTTTCATTCGATTAATCGAATCCAATTTCGATTAATCGAAATTCTCTACTTCGCAAAGTCGATTCTCGTCAATAATGAGTTTCACAAATTGATTATCGATCCCAAATGGAGTTAATCGAAAATCATCGATTAATCGAAATCCCATTTCGATTAGTCGATTTTCCTCAAATCATTTCCTCCAACACAGGGTCCTTTGGAGGTTCTCGATCGATTAATCGATCCCAAATCGATTAATCGAAATCAAAATCGATTAATCGAAATCAAATTCGATTAATCGAAATAAATCTTCGACCTTTCAACTTCTTGGCCAATTTGATTAATGAAAGCAATTTCGATTAATCGAAATTGTCGGTCGACCCTTTTCATTTGTTCTTCCCAATCTTCTTCCATACTTTTTCCTCTATTTTTCTAAGCCATTATCCTATGATTTAACCCACATTCAATCACAACTTAACCCCTATAATCTATGCATTTTATTTACAAAAATTTTACCTTGAATAAATCTCAAGTTGATTTCAATCCAGTGGTTGGAAGGCTAGGGTTCTAGCTTTGCTTTTAGCGGATCCCTCGCGTCGAATCCGGCGTTTATTGCATCTCCTTCCTCAACTAGCATTCACTCCTTGCATTAATCACTCTCTTCTACTCTCTCTCTTCTTACTCCTCTCCTTCAACAACATCAAACCCTTACTTTTAGGGCTATTAAACCCTTTTATCTATCTCCTCTTTGTGTGTTGAGCACATACATGATGAGGTGTAAGTGACTTCCCATTTACATCACGCACCACATATTCACTCAAACCATCACATCTCGCCCGCTCATCACATTCTATGCTAACTCTTGATCTCCTGATTGGTCAAACTTGTGACCAATCGGGCACGGATCCCGAGGTCATAGTTTAGTGTGATTTTTCGGGCTATTACATCCTCCCCACCTTGGGAATTTTTTTCCCCGAAAATAACTTAAAGGTGCGGCGGTCTAGGTCTCCCCCCTCACATTCTCGGTGAGGTGGTCCAGTGAAGTTACACGAATTATAACAAAAACGCAGATGTGGTATAAAAGACAACAGTCGTAGGAGTAACAAAAGATATATATATTGATCAACAGAAATTTATACACTGGTTACATTAATTTAAATGTCATTACAACAATTATTTTCTATACAATCAAGATAAAAAGTAAAGTATGGCTCATGCCATCCCCTCGCCAAGCTGGTCTGGTGCTGGAGCGGGCTGCTCCTCCAGGAGGAACTATGGGTGCCGGGCAGTCTCAGAGGAGCTGCTCGCTGCAGTGGAGGCGTCTCGGTGTGAGCGAGGCAGATGTGGAAGGAGCCGCGTGCATGGTGGTGGGATGGAAGGCAGGTCCTCTATGGGCGGTGCGTCCGTAGTCCCTCCTCCTCTGGGCGAGTGGCGGCGGTGGTGAGGTAGATGTGGCGGAGGTGTGGAAGAGTGGAGAAGTCCATCCGGTTCATCCTCTCGTTGTTGGCCTCCATGCAGCCACCTCCTCGATAATTCGGCCCGGATGAAGCAGGCCTTGAGAGAGATGAGGTGGGTGTCATGGTAGGCGGAGTGGGCGGTGGCGTCGGTGAGGCTGCGGTGTGGGAGGAACCCTCTCCACGGATGGCTCTGAGAATAGGGTGTGCCCCACCACAGGTGGAGTCTGTGAGGTGGTGGGGGTGGTGGCGGTGCTACTGCTGCTTCTTCTTTGCTGCTGCAGGCTGAGGCGGGGCCGGGACTGGTGGTAGGGTCCGCTTTAGAAGGTTGTAGCTCGGGTCCATGAAGACTTTGTAAAGCGTCTTCCGCGATCCGTAGCCCTCACCTCGTGGTGAGATGGTGTAGGAGGGCTCGTCGGAGTAGCACTCCAACATGCTCGAGATGAGCCGAGCATCGGCATCTTCTCCTTGGGCGCATGTTGCCCTTCATCAACTTGATGTATTTCATCCCTTCTAGGATGACCATTGTGGCGTCGAACCACGGCCACTGAAGGCCGTAAAGTGCATGTTGCACTTTGTCCACACGCTTCGGTGTCGTGGCGCATCGGGTAGAGGTTACACTTGATTATTGAATCAAGCATCCACATGTAGGGTGGAAGGTCAACCCTCTTAATGGAGGAGCCTGACCCCTTTTTACCCTTGGTCATGCGGGTCATGACCTCCTCAAAACGGGGTTCCTCCTCAAAGGGTGGGAAGAGTGGTCTCGGGGTGAAATCGAGGTAACACTCGAGTACCTCGTGGATGTGGCGACGAGTGATCGTGTATAGACGACCCTCGATCTTGGTTATAATGCAATCGTCGGTAGGGCCATCGGTTAGCCCTTGGTAAAAGAGTCTAACCAATCTAGGGTAGTAAGAACCCCGGATTGGTTTTAGAAGGTTGCCGAGGCCGGCATTATTTAGGTAGTTTCGAGCCCATTGGGTCTCGCCCGGCACATCGGGATCGGTGAATAGGGTAGGGTCGATAATATACTCGACCTCGAAGGTCTTGGCCGCCCACCATTCATTTGGTTGTATTACATTAGTGGGTGGTGGGGGCATGGGGGTGGATTCGCGGGAAGACTCGCGCGTAGACGCGCTCATCGAACCGGAGGTAGTCTCCGATTCCGACGGTGATGGAGTCCTCACCGGCGATGGGGTAGGTGGTGGTGGCGCGGCGTTCTTACGCCTAACCGGCAACTTAGAAGTCGCCTTCTTTGAAGATAGACGGGTTTTGGGCGGCATTTTGAGAAAATCTAGGTTTTTTCTAATTTAAATTGAAGGGAAAAGTGCGAAATTAGGGTTTACCGTAGGTTTTGATGGCGATCAAAAACCGGAAAAAACCCTAGGGTACCGGATTGTCGGAGAAGAGGAAGAAGGTAAACGCCCAAAGATCCCAAGCAAAAATAATTTCGAATGGGGAATGAAATCCCCAAATTTTTATATATAGGCCACAGCTCGATTAATCGAAATTCAGAATCGATTAATCGAGATTCAAAACTAGGTTAAGCCGCCTAAAATCGATTAATCGATTTCCCAAATCGATTAATCGAAAGTCAAATTCGATTAATCGAAACCATTTCGATTAATCGAAATCGTATCTGTTTAAAATTTTCAATTTTTGAGCTCACTGGCGCGAGCCAGTCAATTAATCGAAATCCTTTTCGATTAATTGAAATTCCAAAATCAATTAATCGAATTTAATTTCGATTAATCGAAATCGTGCTGTAACTTCTAATTTTCCAGAATTTCTTAAATTATTCGATTAATCGAATCCATTTCGATTAATCAAAATTTTGAAATCGATTAATCGAAATTCACTTCGATTAATCGAAATCGTCCATTTGATTTCAAATTCTCGTAAGTCTCTTTAGTAAATCGATTAATCGAAATATAATTCGATTAATCGAAATTTCAAAATCGATTAGTCGATTCCAAATAGATTAATCGAGATTCCAATTCGATCAATCAAAATTTGTCTTCTATGTATATTCTAACTCTCCTTTAAATTTCCAGTCGCTGGCACATGCCAGTCGACTAATCGAACAAAATCGATTAATCAAAATTCCAAATCGATTAATCGATTTGAAATTCGATTAATCGGTTTTGTCCAATTTCTGCAGAATTTCAATCTCTTTATTTCTTTAATTTCTTTTGGTAGTTTATGACATCAAGTGGTTCATCCATAGAGTTGTATATACTTGATCATGTACGTATAATTCTGTTCCTCAAATCAGATTGGATCAAATTTTCCATTTAATTACACGTATAGTGGAGATTTCACAAACATGTTTGTGGTTTACACTAAGTTCTCACGTCGTTGGAAACAAGGCTGGATATTGTTCTTTCACATCGGCCTCTCGTTCCCAAGTAGCCTCTTCTTTTGGATGATTATTCCACCGAACAAGCACTAAGGGAATCACTTTAGTGCGCAGTACTTGTTCCTTTCGATCCAAGATTTCCACTGGTTCCTCTATCATGCTCATGTCCTCACACATCTCCATAGGTTGCTTTCCTAATACATGAGACGGATCGTTCACGTACTTCCTGAGCATCGATATGTGGAAAACATTATGCACTCGATCAAACAGCGGTGGTAAACCAATGCGATATGCAACTTCGCCTACTCGTCCCAAAATTTCAAATGGTCCAACATAACGTGGACTTAACTTCCCTCTCTTGCCAAATCTCATTACACCTTTCATAGGTGATACTTTCACAAACACGTGCTCGCCCACTTTATAGTCAACACTAGTCCGCTTCATGTCGGCGTAACTTTTCTGTCTACTCTGTGTTGTCTTCAACCTTTCTCTGATAATTCGGACAATGGTGGCGTTGTCTTCAAGTAGTTTTGGTCCTAACACAAATTTTTTACCTGTTTCCTCCCAATTGAGGGGTGATTTGCATCGTCGTCCATACAGAGCTTCATACGGTGCCATGCCAATGCTCGTTTGAAAACTGTTATTATATGCGAACTCGAGCATCGGTAGATACTCATCCCAGTATCCTTGCATATCAAGCATGCACGCCCTGAGCATGTCTTCTATTACTTGGTTCACTCGCTCTGTTTGTCCATCAGTTTGAGGATGGAAAGCTGAACTAAAGTCTAGTCGAGTTCCCATTCCTTCTTGAAATTTCTTCCAAAACTTGGACGTATATAGTGGATCACGATCTGAAACTATGCTGCTTGGAATCCCATGTAATCTTACGATCTCCTTCATGTATAAGTCTGCCAGTCTTCCTGCTGTATACGTAGTATTGTACGGCAAAAAGTGCGCTGATTTGGTCAATCGGTCTACGACAACCCAAATAGCATTGTGTCTCTTGGCAGTACGGGGTAATCCAACAATGAAATCCATTGAGATCGATTCCCACTTCCATTCTGGGATTGGTAACGGTTGCAATAGTCCAGCAGGATGTCTATGATCAACCTTCACTTGTTGACAAGTCAAACATCGTGACACGTACTCAGCCACGTCTTGCTTCAGTCCTCTCCACCAGTAGTTCTTTTTCAAATCTTGGTACATTTTGGTGCTACCAGGGTGGATAGCATAATTTGACTTATGGGCCTCATCAAGAATCGTTCGTCTTAGATCGGCATTGTCCGGAATACAGAGACGGCCTTTAAACAATAAGGAACCATCTTCTTTTACTGAGAAGTCCGACCTAATGCCTTCCCTCACGTCTTGATGAATCTTTGTTAATGTCGGATCTTTCATCTGTAGATCGTGGATATGTTCAAATATCACTGGCTTTACTGATATGTTAGCCAAAAAGGATCCGGTGTCCTTTGACTCAATGTTCGCATCATAAAGTGCCAGGTCTTCCAATAATTTCCATCGGTGCATACCCAAAATTAAAGAAGCTAACTGAGCTGAACCTTTCCGACTCAATGCATCGGCTACTACATTCGCCTTGCTAGGATGGTATTGTATGGAGCAATCATAATCCTTGAGGAATTCCATCCATCTGCGCTGTCTCACCATACAAGTAATGTCTCCAAATCTTCAGCGCAAAAATAACTGCTGCCAGCTCCAAGTCATGAGTCGGGTAATTTTTCTCGTGTTCTTTCAACTGTCTTGATCCGTAAGCTATCACCTTCTTGTGTTGGTTGAGCACACAACCAAGGCCATTGTATGATGCGTCGCTGTACACGGCGTATCCTCCACTGCCTGAAGGAATCGCTAATACTGGAGCCGAAGTGAGTCTCGTTTTGAGTTCTTGAAAACTCTTCTCGCATGCCTCACTCCACTCGAACCTTGAATCTTTTCGTGTCAGCTTTGTGAGAGGTCCCGATATCTTTGAAAACCCCTCAACGAAACGTCGATAATAGCCTGCTAAGCCCAGAAAACTTCGGACATCGGTCACTGTTTTTGGTTGCTCCCATTTAACTACTGCTTCTATCTTAGCTGGATCTACAGTGACACCATGCTTTGAGACAACATGTCCCAAAAAGCTAACCTCTTCCAACCAAAATTCACACTTGCTGAGTTTGGCGTACAATTGGTGTTCACGTAGCGTCTGTAGATCAATCCTCAAATGTTCTTCTTGTTCCGTCTTGGATTTGGAGTATATCAGTATGTCATCAACAAACACTACGACGCAGGAGTCCAAGTGTGGTTTAAACACTCGGTTCATCAGATCCATAAACGACGCCGGAGCATTCGTTAATCCAAACGGCATCACAAGGAATTCATAGTGTCCATACCGTGTCCGAAAAGCTGTCTTCTGAATGTCCTCAGCTTTGACTCGCAACTGATGATACCCAGATCTCAGGTCGATCTTGGAAAAATACTTTGCTCCTTGCAGTTGGTCGAATAGATCGTCAATTCTAGGCAAAGGGTAGCGGTTCTTCACCGTGAGTTTGTTCAATTGTCGATAGTCAATGCATAGCCGCATTGACCCATCCTTCTTCTTGACAAACAAGACCGGTGCTCCCCATGGAGACACGCTCGGTCTAACAAACCCCTTATCCATAAGTTCTTGTAGTTGTTCTTTCAATTCCTTTAACTCAGCAGGAGCCATTCTATAAGGTGCTTTCGAAATAGGCTCCGTTCCTGGTGCTAAGTCAATGGCGAACTCTACTTCTCTTTCTGGAGGTAATCCAGGCAATTCCTCTGGAAACACGTCAGCGAAGTCTCGCACAACTGCTATCTCAGAAATGACATTCTTTTCTTCCTTGTCCTCCTTTAAGAAAGCTAAGTATCCACTGCAACCCTTTCTAATCATTTTCTCGGCCCTTACTGCCGAGATCAACGGCACAGATGACGACCTCACTCCTTGAAACCGAAATGATCTTCTTGTGTTGGGTCTGAAAATGACTACCTTATTCTTGCAATCGACGGTTGCACAATGCTGTGCCAACCAGTCCATGCCAAGGATCACATCAAACCCTTGCATGTCTAACAGTATCAACTTTGCTTCAAGTTCATGCACCTCTAAGTCTCGAACTGCTACAATGATGGATTTGCAAGCTAACTCCGTGTCTACTAACTCTCCAGTCGGAATAGACACAGATAGGACGAAATCCAACGTCTCTGGAACAATCTTCATCTTCTTAGCGAAACGTGGAGTAACGAATGAGTGGGTAGACCCGGGGTCTATCAACACTCGAGCGTCATATCCACCGAAGCATCCTTTTTCATATATATTTAGAGTACCTATAGTATACATACATACATACAATAATTTACACATCAATTTACACTCTTAATTCACACACAGCTTTTTGTATTGAGAAAAAAATCTATATAATTTCTAATGCATGCTCCTTCTCTATCTAAGATTTTAATGAAATGGAAATTTTCTTTAATAATAAAAAAAAAATCTCACCTTGGATGACGTCATGCACGTTCCCTGCTTCTGACGATGGCGCATAGGCTTTCCCACGACGATTGGTTTCCTTGCTTGAATTGGTCGTGGTCGCTGAAACCGTCTTTCTCTTATCCGTCTGGCAATCCTTGATTAAGTGGCCCACCTTGCCACATCGGAAACAACCCCTAGTTCGATCTACGTCCACGTCCTATGAGGCTTGCCACACTTTGCGAAGTCTCCCGAGTGCGGAAGAAAGCGATCGAGAACCACAGTAAATGAGTGGCGCCCAGATGAACATGGCAGGGCTCTCATAGCGAATAGGTCTCCCCGACGCAAGTAATGGAAACCTCTGTTGGTGTTGTTGTTGTTGCGCCGGTCTTCCGAAACCCCCTTGGAACTGTGGTCTCTGATTCTGGGCCATGAACCTCGGCTTTTTGTTCACCGGTTCGTAGTGCCCCGATCTTCCTTGTTCATTTCCTCCCCTCTGCTGCTCTCTCTGTCGATATCTATTTGTATTCTCCTCTTCAACCACCAGTGCTTTACTCATGACCTCTTCATAGGTCCTTAGTTGAAATGGAGCTACGCCTCCCCTAACCTCAGGCTTCAAACCTTGCTGAAACCTCTTGGACTTCATCACTTCAGTAGCGACGTAATCCGGAGCAAAACGGGCAAGTCGTAGAAACTCTACCCCATATTCTCTCACCGTCATTCTCCCTTGCACTAGCTGTAAAAATTGTATCTCAAGCTGGTTCCTCACCACTTCCGGAAAATATTGTTTGTTGAACTCCTCAACAAACTCCTCCCAAGTCCAAGGCAACTCTGGGGTCTCCTGAGCCTAAGTCCGTATCACGGACTTCCACCAAGGTCCAGCCTCTCCATCCAACATGTAAGCTGCCCATCTCACACTCTCATCTTCTCCGTGCACGCCAAGACGCTTAAAGACTTTCTCCATCTCCATCAACCGTTCTCGTGCCATTGTGTCCCAGAAAATGAAGGAGGTCTCATCCTCCTAAACTCAGAAGGATGAGGGCACACAGGCAGTCCCTGAGTGGTGTAGGTGGTCGTGTTCTCTTGACGATGATTGTGCCCATGGATGCGGCTCACATAGTGTGCATCATCCTTTGCTCCTCTCTATCTTCTTGTCTTTCTCTCAATCTTTCTTGTTCTCTTAGATCTTGGTCTTGATGATCTCGATCTTCTTCATCCCGTTGTCTACTACTACTGCCCCCTGGGGCCTCAGTACCTCCTAAAGGCACTCTAATAGTAGGAGAGATGTAACCATCTCCACTACGTAGACTTCTCGCCTCCCTTGGTGGCCTCTTCCTCTAGATGACATTTTGCTGCATTTGAAACTAAAGTTTCTTTAGCAGAAGCCCCTATGTTCTGCAGAACCCTTGTCGAGTGCTAAAGAAAATAGCTTTGATACCAATCGGCACCGATTTCACCCGAAACCCGTGCCATCAGCACGATCATCTTGGCCGTGCCCTTTAGCTAAGCACGGAACACTGGTATATCAAGCATCAAAAAGTATAATAAACGAAATTTCGAAATTTAAATCTTTATTAATTAACTCCCCAAAAGACAGTTCTACCCTCATACCTCTGCATGAATGGAGAACCGATCCGAACCATCGATGATAGCAATCATCACGGATGGTTCGTCCCAAAAGAGAAATCCCAACTCCTCATATACATGATTTTAAACAAAATAAAGGCTTGACATACCAAGCCGTACAAAAACCTCTCCAAGAATCTCTCAAAGTGGCACAAGTCCTCTAGAAGAAGTCCTGAGGTGGCTCCAACTCGTCACCGCGCAAGGTCCGACTCACCGGTCGGCGTCTCCACAAGCCTCGGCAATGCTAGTAGTGGACTGCGGACGTATAGTCTATAGGGTGAGCTACATCCTAGCTCAATAGGGAACAAACACAGTTGAACATATAAATTATGACTCACATATATTCCATGATATGCCATGCATGATGTGTCTATGCAATTATTGATGAAACAGTTAAAAAGCATTTCGTTTTACTATTGATTACTTATATTTTCATTTACTCATGAATGATGCTGAAAAGGCCTAAAGCAAAACTTAAACTTTCAACTTAAGTAATCCCCGAGCAATATAGCATCGAGCCCCGATGAGATACCCATCATCGTCATCTATATAGACAGTTTCAACCGTATTCCACGAATACAAATAGTACCAAGCCCTTTCCACAGGGATTGGTGGCGGGGTTTCACTTGTCTCAATCAACACCCCTAGGGTGTGCTTACTATGTACGGATAAGCCTCCGCACTGGCCTACGGTTTCGCCGCCGTATCGGTCACGGATATCCTGCCGTGTCAGTCGTGGATATCCTGCCACGTCGGTGGGGTACCCTATCAAACCTCAAATAACAAAAATATCGGTGCCTTACATATAGTTATTCACCGTGTAAATGTGCTATCTTATATCAGTTAGGCCCTATCAAACATGATTCAATCCTTGGATACATCCCTGGGATGTATCCATTTACTTGCATCACACTTGATGCTCTTATCTCTTTACTTCTTCATCCCCTGGGGATGGCTCATTATGATTACTCTTATGGATGTCACACACACACACTTTTCACAATTTCTTAAGAAATAACATTTAAATTGAATTCTATATCACTACATACATGCTCTTGTAAAATAAAGTACATGTTCAAGGTGTTCCCTACCTCAAGTCTTCATTTGATCAATGCATCAAGGTCCCACGTGGCTCCTTGTGCACTAGTCCACACGTACCACCTATGGTACCACATAACGGGTGAAACACATCACAAAGGATGCAATAAAGAAGGTATAAGACCCTCCAAGAATCTTAAAGTCAAACCTAAAAGTCAACATAATTTATCTCAGTCGATTAATCGAATTCCAAAATCGATTAATCGAGTCTGATTCGATTAATCGATTTCCAAAATCGATTAATCGAAGGTCAATATCGATTAATCGAAGTAATTTCGATTAATCGAAATTCTCTGTTTCGCAAAGTCGATTCTCAGTTCGAACAGTCGAGCTTTCATTCGATTAATCGAATCCAATTTCGATTAATCGAAATTCTCCTTTTCGCAAAGTCGATTCTTAGTTCAAACAGTCGAGTTTTCATTCGATTAATCGAATCCAATTTCGATTAATCAAAATTCTCTACTTCGCAAAGTCAATTCTCAGTTCGAACAGTCGAGTTTCACAAATTGATTAATCGATCCCAAATCGATTAATCGAAAACTAAAATCGATTAATCGAAATCCCATTTCGATTAGTCGATTTTTCCTCAAGCCATTTCCTCCAACCCCTGGGGTCCACTGGAGGTTCTCAGTCGATTAATCGATCCCCAAATCGATTAATCGAAATCCAAAATCGATTAATCGAAATCAAATTCGATTAATCGAAATCGGGGTCTTCTGACTTTTCAACTTCTTGGCCAATTTCGATTAATCGAAACCCAATTTCGATTAATCGAAATTGTCAGATTCAGCCCTTTTCGAGCTGTTCTTCCCAATCTTCTTCCATACTTTTTCCTCTATTTTTCTAAGCCATTATCCTATGATTTAACCCACATTCAACCATAACTTAACCCCTATAATCTATGCATTTTATTTACAAAAATTTTACCTTGAATAGATCTCAAGTTGATTTCAATCCAGTGGTTGGAAGGCTAGGGTTCTAGCTTTGCTTTTAGCGGATCCCTCGCGTCGAATCCGGCGTTTATTGCTCGAATCTCCCTTCCTCAACTAGCATTCACTCCTTGCATTAGTCACTCTCTTTACTCTCTCTCTCTTCTTTACTCCTCTCCTTCAACAACATCAAACCCTTACTTTTAGGGCTATTAAACCCTTTTATCTATCTCCCTCTTTGTGTGTTGAGCACATACACCGCAGTAGGTGTAAGTGACTTCCCATTTACATCATGCACCACATATTCACTCAAACCATCACATCTCGCCCGTTCATCACATTCTATGCTAACTCTTGATCTCCTGATTGGTCAAACTTGTGACCAATCGGGCACGGATCTCGAGGTCATAGTTTAGTGTAATTTTTCGGGCTATTACATAAACACTGCGAACACTGATGTTCCAACTTATAATTTTGCATGACTCGGTCACATATGAGTCATTTATTAACTCTTATGAGTCCAAGTAAGTCTCAAGTTAGACACGTAGGCTCCAAATTCGATTGGTCAATGATATCAGTCAAGTTATAGTCTTGTAACAGTGATGTACAAATGAGTTATTTATTGACTCATATTAGTCGTAGAGAGACTCGTGTGAGTCCTGTAGGTTCGATTGTCAATGACATCAGTCATGATATAGTCTGATAACAGTGACGTATCAATAGTCATATTATAATCTGATAATAGTAATGTAACAATAAGCAATTTACCTGTATTGGGTCTTATATGAGTCATTAACGGACTCTTATAAGTTCCACAGAGACTCATGTGAGTCCAATAGGCCCTTGAGGAGTGGATTGAATATCACCAAATTGAAAGATGACTCCCTGGTTCACACAGACATATATATATATATATATGCATGATAATATACCTCAGCTTCTATTAGAAGACCAGAAATTTGCTTCACTTTTACAAGAAAAGCTATTGAGACCCATAAATAATTTTAGATAATTTTAGTCATCTCATCTGTCACATTCGTTGCTTGTATATCCAAAGCAATCAAATAAAAACTAAAAAAGTTTTTAGTAGTACGCATCTTTATAATAGACTGCGTTTACTTCTACAGATGACTTTCAAGAAATTAAAAATACTTCGGTCCTTCGCTTGTAACAACGTAAAATTATTAGACAATCATAAATAAAGCTAACCAAAATATGTAGATAACCCTAAATCAATGAAGGCTTCTTTTTCCTTTACTGCTTATTGACATAGTCACCTCAAATTTTTTAGCGAGCTCTTCAATCTCCACCGTCACTTTTACTTGTAAATTGTCCCTTTCAATGTTCTTCAACTTCGGTGCCGGCGTCGGGGTTCGAGAACTTCCGTCCAACCAACTAAAGTACCAACATTGATAATATGTAGAGTACTTACGCCTGGGATTCTTCAGAGAGTTTGAAACTCACAGCGTTGATTGCTTCTGACAGTAGCAAAGAGGACGAGCATCATCTAAGTGAACCATTTCATCGTTTCCGACGGGCCGATTTACGAATCCCGAACATTCGTCCTCCCATTTGAAGAACCCACAATGGTAGTACTTATAATATTTACGGTCGGGATTCATATTAGAGTTTGAAACCTGAAGCACTGCTAGTTTTTTACAGTAACATAGGGGTGCACCCTTTTCATCAATGATCTTCTTTTGTGGACAATCATTAATCCAATGTCCATTCCAGCTTTTCTATATAAAGATTTGAGATACAATTGCAACTAGATTAAACATACAATAAAATAAATGTGATAATAGTAAATGACAATATACATGTAATTTAATTGAAGAACACTTTGCAAAAAAGAATAAACTTAGAACTACTACATGACAGTGCAAGTCAAATAAAGTCTTACGAACTCATAGATCAGTTCAAAAAAATACATTTCATTATCGATGAACATATTGTTAAACTACTGCCTATTTGATGTGGTAAGAGAAAAGTAGCATATGATACAAAAGACGGGATCATTTTATAAGAAAATTTGACAAGATTTAGCTTCTCCTCTAAATAACTTTAGCATAATCCTATCTCTAAAGTAAGGCATATGGTATTGGTCAAAATTGAAACTAAGCCCACGGGATGCGTAGTCAATGTACTTTATCATAAAGACTTCGCAATCAAAATAATTTGATTGATGCGAGATAGTAATCGATCTAGTAAACGGCCAATCTCTGACGTCGATATTGTCGTCATCATGTTAAGCTAGGATCTTAAAAATAACATTTTTTTGTATTTAAGAATACTCAAATTTTATTAATTTAAGATATAACAATAAAGATCTAGAGTTGAATGATATGCGTACCAATATGTTTACAATATCCGGATAATGGACACTATCACTTTCTCCACTAAACGAGTCTAAATACTCAACTTTCCTCTCTTTCATACATAATATGAACAAAGACCAGTGATAGTCACTATTGACGGGAAGGTAAACTTGTTAAGTAGAGCCATATTTTAGTTAAGACGAGGTAGACTCTAGCAATAGTACAAGTACGAACGAAGCCTCTAAAATTTATCCAATTACCTTCTCACATTCGCTTATTTTATATCCTAGTGCCTAGGGTGAAGTCTAAGCGATAAGGTTTTTTTCGTATCAGCTTTGTCTTTCGCCAACGATTCTTTCAGTTTCGTCTAAACAAAATATGAAATGAGTTTAGGAGATAATTACAAATTATAGGAAGTGAAAATGAAAAATTGGACTCTTACGATAAAATAAGTTGAAAAGAAATGACTCGTTATAAATTTCTCTTTATGATCGTTCTCTCATTTTTTTATCAAAATAAAGTATGTGTCAATTGCCTACAAAATAAAGTCACATATCACCCTAATCGATACCAATAAAGATATGTACTTTCCAAAAAAATAGGATCATCAGACTGACTAATATCAGACGACCTATGGATATCAGACGAATGACTCTATGAATATAAGCATGTGTTCCTTTTAAAATGTTGGCCTTACCTCACTCTCAAGCCAATTAGTACTATAAACTGAGAATAAGTTTTTTGCCGTGATGGGAGTCTATCAGTCACGTGAATCTCACGTCTGCAAAATTATATATAGGTTGTTAAGAGAAGAATTGAATTACATTAACTATAACTCAATAACTTTCAAAGGGGAGAACTCCACAGGGCCATCATTAAGAACTTTATCTATATCATATTTATCATTCTGTGTTAGTGGTTTCATAGGTTAATGAAAACTGTCGTGGTCCTTCTGTGGATAGAGCACACATACAAATTAACAAATGTTCAATTAAATTTAACATATATGTTTGAATATTTACATTAGCTAATTGACCATTCACCTTCAGCGCACCATTTGGAGGTGGTCTCTTGGTTGTATTTCTCACACCAGTCCTTCTTCTCTGCGACCTTTCCTGCAGTATATCCTATGATTAAATACATTGGAAACTTATACTCTTAAAAATATAAAAGTTATTAATTTCACCATTTGCAGAGATCACCTTTACTTCTTCTTCGGAGTTGCTTTTGAGGGTTCGTTTATTACCCACTTGGAGGTACATGTATTTGAGAGTGGACATTTGGAAGATTGACCTTGTGGAGTAGATTGGCATGTTAAAGTCTTCGGTGGTAATGGGGTTTGTGAGGAACCCTCAAAATTATTTAATGGTATCGTTTGCGGAGTAGCTCGGCCTCTTAAGCTAGCCCACACTCGTTTATAAGTATCCATTACGCCCACCGACCTTGTTTCACTTTCGCCAAGTGGTTCATTTTTATTATTATCAAGTGTTAATATAACTCTGGTTTCCTCTATAGATTCTTCTCTCATCTCTCCGACAAATTCTCTATCATCGTCTTTTTTCATGGACGTTTGATCGACTAGCATCTCTGAAATCCACATTATTTCATCAGTGACAACAACGAAAGGCATATGCTCTTCATTATCTATATTAGCGATTCCCACCTCATCTTCTTTCGAGGATGCATGTATCCGACGATCATCCTTATTGCCTTCGAATGATTCACGAGGCAATTCATTCTCATCTTTTGTAAATATTTCTTCACAGTTCCTCTTCTCATCATCAAATAGCTTAGAAGTACGACTCGTTCCATCAGTACGAGGGTCAATAGTGATCGACTCTAGTTTCATGGGCATACATACATTTTGACTAGCCTTATTTAATTTACAAGTATCTTGAGGGACTTGCATATTTTCCTTGCCCTTCACGTCACTATCCCAAGGGACTTACACTTTTGCCTTGCCCTTCACGTCACTATCCTGAGGGACTTGTACTTTTTCCTTACCCTTCACATCACTATCCCGAGGGACTTATGCTTTTTTCTTGTCTTTCACTTTCCTATCCCTCGGTGGTTTAGTTGGAGGACTTATATTTTTGGAGTTATTATTTTAGTAATACTACTCATTCTTTCCGCATTGTTATTACAATTGGGAGGAAATTTGAAATCGTACTCTTTACATTGGCTCTATTTTGCAACAGTAACCTATCAGTTAGATTTTTAAGACATTGTAACAAATAACAATAATTTCTATTAAGTTGCTTATCTTCAAAATTGTTATCTCAAACTCTAATAATTTAAGCCCTTTCTTAAATCGTTTTTTAACTTCTTCTGTCTTCGCATTTGATGAACAAGTTTGTTATTGGACTTCTCCAACGCTGTGATGCGACCACCTTGTTCTTTGAAAGAAATTTCTAGGAGTTGAAGACGATTGAATTCGTAATCAATATAATCATTAATCTTATACTGGATCACATCTTCTAATAATTCAAGATCAATGAATTCAAATTTAAGAATTATCTGTCGATATGTTACCAGGAGGGTGAGTTCAAGTTATCAGAAGAAGCAATTTCTTCATTTACTCATAGCTATAAAATGGAATTGGTTAAGGTTGACACCAATAATACCTTAGGATTATTAAGCTCCATAAGGTAATACTTCCGATAATGACTTTTTACAGAGGTATACTTCATATATCTTGAAAAATCATCAATAATTGAAGTCGGTGCTATGGTCGGGAAGTACTCGTATGCCCAAATCTAAAATAAATCACAAACTAAAAATTTGTTAGGAAATATGTGTATTATGTGGTAAACGGTGTGAAAATTAATAACGTTCGCAAATAAAATAGCTAACCTGCAATGCAAAGGTACATCTATTAAGATTGCTATGCACACCGCTCCTCTTAAAATTTAAAGCAGCAGATCGAAGGGAGTTTAACAAACATATATGAGAAACACGCCCCCATATAATTCTGTTAAAATACTCAATATTATAGATTAATCTCACATACGTCTCTTCAATTGTCTTAGAGCTATTCGGTATCATGAATATTGCAAGAATATGCAATAAGGTGAAATCAGTAAAATTGACTCTCTCATTCTTTATACTAGCAACAATCACTGTCTTTTCTATTTCACCGATACTAATACTCCCTACCCGACCAAAATATTTCATACAAAATAAATTAATGTCTTCACTTTCGACATTCAAACCTTCCCTTAGAGTTTCAAGGATAATTCCAACATGCTTAAGACCAAGTAAAACAGACATTTCTAGCAAGAAAAAATCAACAGTACGCCCGCCAATGGAGAACCTCTCAGACTCATAATCAAAATTTTCTATTAATATGTATATCAGCTCGCTCATTGTAGGAATATCTATTAGACGAAGAAGAGGCTTCACTGCAGTTGAACTAAGAGCTTCAAGCTCCACAGGCGATAAAGCAGCTATAAGAGTAGAGACCCTAAGAGTAGAACATGCAATTTTATCCTCCTGTGTACAATTTATAATATTATATTATAATTAATTTATGAACATGTGCTAGAAAGTTTTCAAATAAACAAATGCATTTATAGTTTATCATGAGGGAATGCAGCCACAAGACCGATCTTAGAGAAATATGACCTCTTTAAAGACTACGACAGTCTCATAACAGACCTAATATAATTCGTACAAAAAATCAATAAATATACTTACAACAATAAACAGATTTCCCTAATATTAACTGTCATTTTTCCTAATAAACATATTTCCCTAATATTAATAACATAAACAATTTACCATGAGTGACAAAATATATGACGAAAATGGTCTTATATGAGACGTAAATGGTCTTAAGTGAGACAAAAATGGTCTTATATGAGACGAAAATGATCTTATATGTGTCCCCTATAAATAGGGTAAATAGGGGAGTAGTTGGGACCCCGATCAGTAATTATCTCTAAAAATAAGCATTTATGAGTTTAGGGCTGCATTACTACGTTTCTATCTACCTCAAACATGCATTTAATACAAAGGTTAGACATTTAAGGCAGCATTACTACGTTTCTATCTGTCTCAAACAACCCATTCATTAAAACAAAGATTCAACATTTAGGACAACATTACTACGTTTATATAAAGTTCAAACAAGTCATTCACTAAAACAAAGGTTGAGCATTTAGAGAAGCATTACTACAACAATGTTTTATAAGTTGCCCTTATCAATTACCGGACGGCTGGAGGTGTGCACGCAGAAAAGTTTAGATGTACGTGATCAGAAGAAGATGATGCGTCGGCAGAGTTGAAGGTTTGTAGAGACGGTAGCAGCAGACTTCTCCCTGTTGTTTCTCGAAAATCAGCGACAAGAGATGAGAGTTTGCAGGTCTCTGTTCATTGCTTTAAAGAAGATTCATGTCTTCATAGAGTGCAAATAATGGAATAACACTCGAGTTTTATGGTACTATAAAATGAAGAGAAGATGAAGAAAAGAGAACCCACTTGTCGGCAAGAAGAAGATCAATAAAAGAGAAAATACTAGCCTTCTTTGATAGTTATGGAATGATGGGTGTTTTAGTAAATTTCTGTTAGGGTATTTTGGTCCCCTAATAGTTTAACTTAAAGAAAAGAAAAGACGTGTGCAGATTTTTTAGACCCTTTTAGGTAAATAATAAAAGAAAGTTTAGGGTCAAAACCCTGCTGGGTCATTTCTATGAAGTTGGACCCCGGTGGGTAGATTCCAAAGAGTTGGGACCCAGCTGGGTAATCCACCCTAAATTAATTCATTTGATGGAGTTAGGCCGAGTTTGGGTCTAGTTTAAACAAGCCAATTTTTAATCTCGGCTATTGGAACTGGAACATATATTGCCCAACCTACAAATCGGGATCCACCAGGTCAGCCCATCAGGCCTACTAATCGAGTTGGGCCGGGCGGAGCCAATCTCAAGTATAGCCCTGGCGAGCGAGGCCACCAACAACAAAGCAACAGACATCAATATAGCCATGGGAGCTCTGCTGCTGGCAGCGGTGCCTGGGTGCGCCCTCAGCAGCAAGCATCCTCTTGGGTGCGCCAGCGCCCTCGGCAGAAAGCGCGCGCTCGGCAGCAAGCGCGCCTATCGCTTCCTTACTTCGCTCGCCAACGCCGAACCCTCTGCAGCCGACGGCTTAATTCGCAAGTTCGTTGCCTCATCACCGAAGCCCCTCTCTCTCAATGCCCTCTCTTATCTCCTCTCCAACAACGACAACAACAAAAACCACTCCTCTCTCGCTCTACCTGTAAGTTGATTTGATTCCATTTTTAAAATTTATTTCGATGCTTTTATTCAACAATTTGTTTACTTTTAAGTTTGGAATTCGTAGATGTACAGAAGAATCACTGAAACCTCGTGGTTCAAATTCAACCCTAAACTCGTTGCTACTGTAATAGCTTTGCTCCACAAGGACGGCCAGTTTTCCGATTCCGAAGCCCTAGTTTCCGAATCCTTTTCGAAGTTGGGATTTCGCGAGCTCATCCCTTTTTACTGCGATCTCATCGATTCGTACTCGAAGCTTGGATTGGATGTGCAGGTTTTTGATACTTATGCTCGTTTGAAGCAGATCCCGTGCTCCGATTCTAGTGACGGGGGTCGGCGAGCTTACGAGTCAATGATCAATGGCCTGTGTACGTTGGATAAGCCGCACGATGCGGAGAAAATCCTTAACGACATGGGAATTTCTGGGTTAAGGCCTTCGGCATTTGTGTTTCGATCTCTTGTTTCGTCTTACGGACGCGCTGCATTGTTTTTAGATTTGAAAAGAGTTATTAAGCTTATGGAGGACTCGGGGCACCATTTAGACACGGTGTGTTCGAATATTGTTCTTTCTTGTTACGGAGATAGCGGCAAACTCTCTGAAATGGTTTTATGGCTTAAAATGATGAGTGATTTAGATGTGGAGATTTCGATTCGTACTTACAACTCCGTATTGAATTCGTGCCCTACGATCATGCTGATGCTTCGAGATCCAGATTCTCTCCCCCTCTCGATTGGAGGACTGTATGAGAAGTTGAAGATGGAGTCATCTTATAATGAGGTTTCTTTGGTTGAGGAGCTGGCTCGCTCCAGGTTGCTGGTTGAAAGCTTGGAATGGTCTTCTTCGGAAGGGAAGTTGGATTTGCACGGAATGCATATGGGTTCCGTTTATTTGATTCTGTTGCAGTGGATGGAAGAGATGAGAGAGAGGTTTCGTGGAGGAATAGTTCTTCCTTTGGAAATTTCTATTGTTTGTGGATCGGGTAAACATAGTAGTGTTATAGGGGAGTCGCCAATTAAAGCATTTGTTTCGGAGATGATGTTTCGGATGAGAAGTCCAATGAAAATAGACAGAAAGAATGTTGGCCAATTTGTTGCCCGAGGTAAAGCTGTAAAAGATTGGTTATGTTGACGTGCTTTGTTGAGAGGTAGAAGTGCCACTATGCTGCTTTTGTTACTCAATGGATCATTAGGAAAGGTACTTCACCTGCATTGCAGTTTCGCATTTACATGCTCTGATTTTAGCATTTTGATAAGGGAAAAGGGTATATGGATTCGAATGCATGGATGAACCTGTGCATTTGAACACAGCACGTGATCCCAAAATAACATCCGATCTGGATCATGTGTCATGTGGCATTTTTTTTTTTGAAAAAAGGATTTTTGATGGTTTGGTCAAAATTTGGGTAACGCCCTCCCCTGGCACATTTTGGACTGTGGAAATCCACTCTTTTTAATTATATTTTTTTGCAAGTTGCAGTGGTACCCAATCCTCTGGATGGGTGCCACATGTACCCCACCTGATTCGAATGCATGATCCACCATGCATTCGAACGCATTTTCCTGGGCCTCTTTTCTTAATATATACTGACCTTACAATTGAATTGTTGGAAGCGTAAGACTTACTCTTTTTTTTTTCACCAGTTGGTTTCATTGCTTATAATCTGGCGACATGTAGGGAATACTAGCCTTTGATTTTCTACATAACAAATAAGTTAGCCTTTTTGGGATACCATTATTCTTAGGATAATCACCAGTTTAACCATAGTTGTTGGTTTAGGAGATGAATTTTCATGGAATTTGTTTTTAAATTGTTCAAGATAAGGCGAAAAAATTCGTGGGCCTTGAAAATTCTATGGAGTGTATGGGTTTTATGACTTAGCAAATCAACATGACTTATTGAGAATGGGACTGTTTGGGAGGCTGATCCATAGGGTTTTCTGCATCTTTTCCTTCTTGCAGGCTCTCTTGGGCTTTGAGAAAGCTGCAAGGTTTGGTTTCTTGTCGGTTTTGTCCTCTTCTGGTCTTCTTGTTGCTGGTCCCTTAGCCCCTCGCTATGAGTGCCCTGTATTTTCCTTTTTCTTTTAAATTCTTTGGCTTTACCGATAAAAAAAGAATATATATATATATATATATATATAAATTGCTGGTGGCCTATGGAGTTATACTTATCTGAGGATTGATTGAATGCTTAGGGTGCTGCTGATGGCTATTCTCCCAACCTTATGAACCGGAAGAAATGGAGCTATATTTGACGATCATCTGATCTCTACTCAGCACATAGTGTCAGATATATTCAGGTCATTTTTCCTTTTAGTGTATTTAAGAATGCCGAAATATTATCAAGTAATATAATTCATTTTAGTTCCAATCTGTGTGTAGCTTCAAAAACCGCTAAATTGGTTGACTGAGCAATTTGATTGCAAACTTCTGTAGAATTAGAATTTTGGTCCCCTATGCGTCCTTCCAAACTCTTAAATACAATTGCTAATTATCATTTACTACTTTATGAAATTTAAACAATAAATTAACTAGGTAAACGTTAAAAACTATTAGGCATTGATTAAAGTACTTACTTGAATGTGACAAGAGCTTCAATTGCCAAAGGTTCAAAGAAGTATCTCTTTGGGGCTAAAGTGTGCTCCTTACTATTTTTTATTTTTTATTTTTCATTATGACCCACTTTTCAGTGACATTCTCAATCACACTCTGACATCTTTATTCATCTTCACAATTTTATCATAAAATAAGCTAGGATGTGATGCAATCCGTAGAAGGAGAGGAAGAGAGAAGAAGAAAATTAGAGAAAGGAGCAAGAAGAAGTGGAGGCCCAATTTAATACCAATATGGCAGCCCGTTATCGGGACCATTATATTTGTGGGTTTAAGTTGAGGATTTGTTTGGGTGCGGGGCACTAGCTTTTTTATTTTGAATTATGTAGGGTCAGTACAAGTTAGTATGGTGTTTGTTTTTAGGTTTTAAAGAAGGTTATTTAGTTATGAATTAATTAAATTAGAAAGTTGGATTAAACTAGGATTTTGTTCAAGTTTAGAGAGTTTAAATAGTTTGTGTTAGTGTGTGGCTACCACACAATAGTAGGGTAATTATTTCTAGGATAAAGGTAGCCTGGTGCCAAGGACCAGGTGACTTACTTGGGCTCATATTAGTTTGTTGCTATGTGGCACCCTATCTCATTGCTTGATGATTGTAAATAGTAATAAAAATAGATGCAAAATTCTATCAATGGTGTCAACCGTGTGGAAAATGAATGGTGAAACGAAATGTGGTTCTACCATTCATTTGCTGTGCAATTTACTCAGTTGGCCGCACTGTTTTATATCACTTATTATTATTTTTGCAGAGTGATTATGATCATTGAATTCAAGTCGCTCCTTTATGTGGCACCCGATCATGTTATCGGGTGCCATGTGACAGCAAACTAATGTGGGCCCAAGTAAGTTACCTGGTTCTTAGTACCAGGCTGCCTTTATCCTTATTTCTGTATCTATGTTGAACATGAGCTATTTATTTTAGCCAGTAGATATTTTTAGCAACGTAAATCCTATTAAAGGGTCACAAGTGCTACAAAGTTCAGTTTTGACTTAATGAAAATTATTTGATTTAGTTTTTTAAAAACCTTGAAGACCATGAAGGTCCCGTTTGACTGTGATAGGCAATGGTTAAAGATTTTTGTGGAGCATCTTCTCAACTAACCCTGTAGAATCTGGTTTATAAATTTTAGAGCAGTTTTTATTGGTTGTTGTATTGGAACCAGTCCTTTTACTGATTTTTTGGAGCAACCATAAGCCGTAGTGCTTGTTCTCTGTTGATGTTTGATTGCAAACATAGAACTATGTAACAAATCTTGTTGCATTTGGTCTTTTCAACTCTCTACTATTTGTATGTGACCTTGAATCTAAAACTTGCTGATATTTGTAAAGGAACTTTACAATTTCTTGACTATCGAAATGGGGGATTAAGTTCATCTATTTCCTTTAAAGATGAGATCTACACAATGTTGTATAAGTAGTTTTAAATAGTTAAATGATGGGGACGTCAACCGCTACAAAGTGTATAAGAAGCATAAGGAGGAGTTCAAAGTATCGAGGCATTTCAAAGAACTTTGGAAGGCCCACAAAGACTCATGTACATGTGTACATCATGTGAGAAGACCCCATTCTGGGAAGCCACACACATAGGGAGAAAAGAGGCTCAAGAAAGCACGCGAAAGAATACGCAGAGTAGACTCTGTGCAATCTCGTGCACGCGAGATCAGACAGAGTGATAAAATGTACCTGTGCAGACTTGCAGGCACGAAGCCAAACTTGCATGCACGAGACGACCAGACTCGCGCGAGATCGAGCCAAGATATCTTGGAAAGCCTAGTTTTGAGTCGAATGTTATCCTTTTCTTGAGTTTAGTTTGCCTAGGAGTTTTAATTTCGGAAGTTTAGGTTTAGTTAGGGTTCTATGCCCATATAACTAATATAAGGCCATGTAAAAGACAATTTTAATAGTTAGTTGATTGATGATTAATGAAATTGAATGAGTTCTGCGTTTAGCGGAGACTTGTGATTGATGATTAATGAAATTGAATGAGTTCTGCATTTAGCGGAGACTTGAGAACTTGTGATGAGTTTTCTTTGAAGAGTGATTCTTCTTGGTGCGAGATTAATAATTTCGCTGGTGAAATTCCAGGGATTTCCTTTATCTTCTTCATTATTATCATGTAATATTTAACCTTTTTATTTCTTTGATTAATACCATTAAAATCTATTCTTTTAGTTTCATGTTGCTGGAATTAATTCATCTTTTGAATCCTCAATTTTGTTTTGCTCAGTTTTATTTGAATCCAACCTATTATTTTTCCTTTGTTGAATTCAATCCCTTTCGAGCCTTAAATTCTTCAAACCCTAGAGAAGAGTTAAGAGGCATCACCTTGATTGTTGCTTGGTGTCCTAGACTAGAGTGAAAATCTAAATTCTATTATTAGAGCCCTATTTTATGGACCGGGAAAGGAACAAATGTAGATGGAGCACTAAATCAGATTCATCTAATTGCCTAACTAAATTTATTAAATAGTTATGTGCACTTGGGATTGTTTTAATCTTTTCGCTGCTCAATTAAATCTCAAATTGATTTCCAATTGCATAATTAGGGTTTAGTGTTTTCTCCCGCATCATTAAATCTATTTGGAAATTGTTCTTCAATAATAAAACCCATGATTGTAAATGTTCTTGGATATGAATTGCACTACATTTTTTGCACTACATTTTCTGTTCTCACCTCTTCAATTCTACAAGGAATGAAGGATAGTCACAAAAGTATGAATTTTTCAAATTTATGAATTTTTCAAAAATTTGAAAAAAGTAGGCGACTTGTAGTCATCTCGACTACATTGTCGATTAATCGACCGAGTCGGCGACTCAGCCGATTAATTGACTATGTTTATGATGTTGTTCAATATATTTTTTCTTCATTTTGTCTATTTTGTACCATTTTGTTCATTAAAACCATTATTTTTAACTTGAAATATGTTATGATATTTTTATTTTTTTAAATATATTTTTTAAAGTTTTTATTTCTCCTATTTTTCAAATATTTTTATAAACACGAACTTCTAGTTTCTTCAGACTTTTTCCAATACAACTGAACTTACTTAATACTATTAGGTGCAAGCGAATTAAACTGAACCCGAACCTGCAATTTCTAAATCTATACTTGAACTCAGATCACCGAAAAAAACTTAGACCTAGACCTAACCTCAACCTGAACTGCTACCTGGACCCAGTTCCGAACCTGGACTAGCACCCAATCAAAACCTGACCTGCTAGTGTATTTTAAGTTATTTTTCAGGTCTCAACCCGACCTATTAATCACATAGATATTTGAACTGCCTAATTTGAGATTTGAAAATGTTTTTTACAATATTTATATTGGAATGCCGAATATCTGAAATTCGAGCACAGAGAATGTGCATATGACTTGGCTAATGGAGAATCACTATGTTGGTCATGCAATACATCTGATATCTGAGTTTTAACAACTGGGAAACCAGTTGATTGAGCACTTGGTATTCATGCAACTCAACTATATTGCAGCCCTAACTACTATAATGTCAACTCGGGTATTTTCGTGATTATCGTAATTATACCTTAATTTAGTAAAGATCAAGCAGAGTTTCTGTATTTTTATCAAATTATTGTTTACTGTCTCAATATCTATCACTATTTCAGTATGAAATTACATTGGCCATTTGCATATTTAATTGTTACTGGCTTTAATAAAATTTGAGTATTTAGACTGGTCTAAATCATTTACTTATTGAGCTACATAGCTCAATTATGATTTACCACCGAAGACTAAGAAAGAAGGGCAACTGAAGTATTTGACAAAAAGATAGACTCGAGAATATAGTGCTGGTAAGGTAGATATAAATTAGGAACGCGGTAATAGTATAAGTAGTATGAGAATTATTGATCTACTTCATTGTATTTGATCTTGCTTGTACTTAAAACAGTTTGAAGGAAATAAAAGTGATTTTGTAATATTTGGATTTGTTTATTACTAACACAATGCTCTCAAATTTCTTATGATCCAACGAATCTCACACCTGAAATCTATATATGTGGGTTTGTGACGTGACAGACTCGCTCAACATTACCAGCGCACATGACACATTTGCTCCTCAGCCGCATGCCTCTTTTGTTGCTCTGATCTACCTTGAGTTCAAAATCTCGTTTGAAACCGGTACGTACTGGACGATACGTATCGATTTCAGAGGTCACTAGTACGATACTTTGTATTGTATTGGTGCATTATATATATATATATGTTTGTTGGTAATGTATGGGACGATACGTACCGGTTTTGGAGTTGGACGATACATACCGGAAAACCGATATTTTAAATCATGGGCACATGCTCTCCAAAGGGAACAAGCCCAACTATAAGCTAAAATGGGATGATGGCAAAAGAATCAACAAAAGGATCTAATAGTGAAAAGTCTGTTCTCTTCTAAAGTCCAGATTCGCCTATCCACTCTTTCGTTGTTTTGAGAGCAATCATTGAGCACAACGAGGAGCTTTGAGAACTCAGAAACCTCGTCATCACGAAGTTTACATCTAATTTGAGCATCCCATACAAATTAAACCTTATAGAACAAACGATATCTGAAATGCAACCCTCACAATTGGCAGCTAGCTAGTGTAAGGAGCCAAAAAGCATAACTTAGAGGACCATTGTCAACAAAAAGCTCCGTCGAGAACTCTATTGAACTGTCGGACCTCATAAAAAGCCGATGCCTCATCAAATAATGTCTTAGCAAACTCCTTTTTCCATCTACCCAAGTTTAGTTTTCGCCCATTTTAACTCATGCTTTACATACTAGTTGTCATATACAATGTTCTTAAAGTCGTTGAGCGAGTTTGGGCGGTCGGGTGAAAGTTTGGGTGGAAGTCGTCGGGAGGTACGTAGGCGGGCGCTCTAAGATTCAGGCAGCCCCAAAGTACGTGTATATTTACATACATATAGTGATATACATATTTTATTTCAACATAAATATATATAACATTCAGATTCACTTATAGGCTCATTAATCGTATGATTCAAATCCACTTACAGGCATGTTTCTTTGAGCTAAGACATGCTTCAGTGATAGATTGCGACTTGGACAATTTAGATTAAGCACAAATGCTTTTTTTTTTTCGACTCCTTACACTAGCTAGCTGCCAATTGTGAGGGTTGAATTGCAGATATCGTTTGTTCTATAAGGTTTGATTTGTATGGGATGCTCGAATTAGATGTAAACTTCGTGATGACGAGGTTTCTGAGTTCTCAAAGCTCCTTGATGTGGTCAATGGCTGCTCTCCAAAAAGCGAAAGAGTGGATAGGTGAATCTGGACTTTAGAAGAGGATAGACTTTTAACTGTTAGATCCTTTTGTTGATTCCTTTGCTATCATCCCATTTTAGCTTATAGTTGGGCTTGTTCCAATTTGAGAGCATGTGCCCATGGTTTAAAATATTGGTTTTTCGGTATATATCGTCCAATTCCAAAATCAGTACGTATCGTCCGATATATTATCAACAAAGTATCGTACCAGCGACCTCTGAAATCAATACGTATCATCCAGTACGTACCAATTTCAGACGATATTTTGAACTCATGATAGATCAGCTCAACAAAAGAGGCATGCGGCTAAGGAGCAAATGTGTCATGTGCACTGGTAATGTTGAGCGAGTCTGTCACGTCCCAAACCCACATATATAGATTTCAGGTGTGAGAATCGTTGGATCATAAGAAATTTGAGAACATTGTGTTAGTAATAAACAAATCCAAATATTACAAAATCACTTTTATTTCCTTCAAACTGTTTTAAGTACAAGTGAGATCAAATACAATGAAGTAGATCGATAATTCTCATACTACTTATACTATTACCGCGATCCTAATTTATATCTACCTTACTAGCAGTATATTCTCGAGTCTATCTTTTTGTCAAATACTTCAATCGCCGTTGTGGTGGTAAATCATAAGTGAGCTATGTAGCTCAATAAGTAATGATTTATAACAATCTAAATACTTAAATTTTATTAAAGCCACTAATAGTTAAATATGCAAATGGCCAATGTAATTTCATACATAAATAGTGATAGATATTGAGAAAGTAAACAATAATTTGATAAAAATACAAAAACTTGCTTGATCTTTAGTAAATTAAAGTATAATTACAGTACTCACGAAAATACCCGAGTTGACATATAGTAGTTAGGGCTGCCATATAGCTGAGTTGCATGAATACCAAGTGTTGTTTAACAAGTTAACTCCAAATTCGACCCGTTTGCACCCATGTAGTATTAAGTAAGTTCAGCTGTATTGGAAACAGGCTCAAGAAACTAAAAGTTAGTGTTTATATATATATATATATATATCCGATGGAAGTCAAACCTTAAATCTATGTATGTTGATTTTAAGGTGTGACAGACACAGGTTTTCGGGTGCGGAAATCCGGGTTGTCACAATTGGTATCAGAGCTGAGGCATTAGGTCGAACCACGGGTATTATAGATTTGATTGTTTTACAATCAGTGTATTGATCAATGTTATTGTTTTTATAATGACAGACCAGTATGGCCCCACGGTCAGAGGACGAGGCAGAGATAGAGACGGACCAAGAACGGTTTCGTTATAAGAAATTGACGAGGGCATTGGTACATCACGTGGAGCAAGAGTTGCTACCGCTTCAAATGTCGTTCCGGTAGGACCAAGAGGAGGAAGAGGTGGTGATGGAAGAATGGAGCAAGTGTTGGAAGCTTTGCTTGCCAACAGGATGAATCAATAAGAAATGAAGAAAGTGTTTGAGGTGCTTTAATGCACTGATATTAAGAAGGTGAGTTGGGCAACCTTCAAGCTCGATGGTAATGCGGGACCCTGGTGGAAATCGGAATCGAGAAATCGTGAACAAGAATTCCCTAATACCCCTTGGACATGGGCTTAGTTCGTTGAAACATTCAAAGATAAGTATTTTTCCAAGATCGTGAGGCATTAGTGGGAGGTCAAATTTATAAAACTGGAACAAGGTGCTATGACAGTGCGCGAGTATGGTGCTGAGTTCGATAGATTGTCTAGATTTGCACCGCAACACGTAGCCACCGAGTTGATGTGAGCTCGAAAATTTCAGCTTGGCCTAAGGCCAAACCTATCTAGGAGTTGGAGACGTATGAGGGTGTTATGTCTAAGGCCCTCATTTCAGAAGAAGAGAATTAAAAATAATTTGCTTGGAGTGATAGGTAGAACTAGGAGAGGTCATTTCAGGGGCAATCTAATGACCCTGATCAGTCAAACAAAAGGGCTAAGTTCTCAAGACCTCCTAGATATCCTACTCACTCTAGACCAGCAGTATCTTCAGGACCGGATTCTTATCAGAGGCCAGCGGTACGTGTGTCATCCAGACTATTCAGATTTTCTGGTTCTTTTGCTAGTGGAGCTTCCTTTGCACAAGGATCTTCTAGGGTCTCTTCATTTACTTCGTTTCCATCATGTGCAAAGTGTGCGAAGCCACACAAGACAGAGGATTGTAGGAGAGACACAGGAGCTTGCTTCAAGTGTGGCAAGATGCTCCACATGCTTAGGAATTGTCCAGAGGAGAGTAAGGAAAGTAAGGAGAGGACTGGATTGGTATCCACTCAGAGATCTTCTCGACCTATTGTTCAAGGTCGAGCATATGCCGTCACAACAACTGATGCCCTGACGTCAAATAACGTCATTCAAGGTATCATTATGCTTTGAGAGTTAAATTGACCCATTGATATTCATATAATATAACATGTTTTGATAATTTTATACATAGAAATATTAGTGACTGCTGTTCACTTAACCTTTTATGTTTTAATATATAAACTAAAGGTATCCTTATCATGCGTCGTAAAGGCGACGTGAGTCAAGCAGATGCTCGAGTATTGATAGATCCCAGGTCTAGTCACTCATTTATCGCTCCTTTATTTCTGAAAAGTTAGACATTGTTCCCAACCCTTGATTTTATTTTGGCTGTATCTGTCCCTACGGAAAGCTCGTTAAGTACGAATACGGTATGTCAATCAGTTATCGTGATGATTGAGGATCACGAAACGATGACCGATATGATTACTTTGAATATGGAAGAGTTTGACGTGATCTTTGGAATGGATTGGCTGTCAGCATACCATGCAAGCGTAGATTGTGACCTTCCGACCTCCAAAGAGAAAATCTTTTCACTTTTGTAAAATCAAATCTAAAGTCGCATCGTTGATTTCAGCTAATCGAACGGAGCGTATGATGAAGAATGGATGTTGCGGACATCTTGCTTACTTGCAAGATCATCAGGAGAAGAAAAGGGACATCACTCTTATCACAGTTACATGTGAATACCCAGATGTTTTTCCTGAGGAATTACCCGGATTGCCACCTGATCGGGAGATTGAGTTCGCAATCGAGTTAGCACTGAATACTGAACCATTGTCAAAGGCTCCGTACAGAATGGCGCCTGCTGAGTTAAAGAAACTGAAGGATCAACTTCAGGAACTGTTGGATAAAGGTTTTATTAGACCAAGTGTGTCTCTTTGGAGAGCATCTGTATTATTTGTAAAGAAGAAGGATGGTTTGATGCGATTGTGCATCAATTACCGCCAGTTAAACAAGATGACGATTAAAAATTGTTACCCACTTTCACGGATTGACAACCTTTTTTATCAGTTGCAGGGCGCAAGGTTCTTCTCAAAGATTGATCTGAGGTCGGGTTACTATCAACTTAAGATTAAGATGGATGACATCTCCAAAACCGCGTTCCGCACGAGGTATGGTCATTATGAGTTCCTGGTTATGCCTTTTGGGCTAACAAACACACCCACATCGTTCATGGACTTGATGAACTGAGTATTCAAGCCACACCTCGATAAATCAGTGGTGATTTTTATTGACGATATCCTAATCTATTCAAAAACAAGAGAGGAACACGTGCAACATTTGCGAGTAGCTCTTCAAATACTCAGGGACCACCAACTACATGCCAAGCTTAGCAAGTGCGAGTTTTGGCTTGATCAGGTCAGCTTCTTAGGCCATGTTGTCTCTTAGAAGGGTATAACAGTCGATCCCGCAAAGATCGAATTTGTAGTGAATTGAGAGCAACCGAAGACGGTAACGAAAGTCTGTAGTTTCCTTGGCTTGGCGAGATACTATAGGCGATTTATAGAAGGGTTCTCTAAACTCTTAGGCTCGCTTACTCAGCTTACAAAGAAGAATCCTAAGTTTGATTGGATGGAGCAGTGTGAGAAGAGTTTCCAAGAACTCAAAACGCGTTTAACTACAGCACCAGTGCTAGCTATACCTTCTGGTGGAGGAGGTTTTGCAATATACAGTGACGCATCTTACAATGGATTGGGTTGTGTACTCAATCAAAATAAGAAAGTTATCGCTTACGGCTCTAGACAACTCAAAAACCATGAGAAAAACTATCCCACTCATGATTTGGGGTTAGCAGCGGTAATTTTCGCTTTGAAGATTTAGAGGCACTATCTGTACGGTAAGACGTTTGATATCTTCACCGATCATAAAAGGCTCAAGTACCTTTTTACTCATAAGGACTTGAACATGCGACAACGAAGATGGATGGAGTTCTTGAAAGATTACGATTGTTTCATCCAGTATCACCTTGGAAAGGCTAATTTAGTGGCGAATGCTTTGAGTCGGAACTCTTCGGCTCAGTTATTACACCTCATTATGAGAGTACATCGGTGGCGCTTACTTGAGGATATGGCCTTGTGTGACACTAGGTTCAACGTTAAAGGTTTAGACGCATTGATGGCCACCCTTGTTATCAAGCAAACATTATTTGAAAATATTCGCAAACTCCAAATGGTTGATGATGAGCTTATGGCCATTAGACAAGGAGTGATCAACAGGACCCGAGCAGATTTCTTTATCATGGAGGATGGTATTTTGTTATTCCGAGATCGAGTGTGCATACCTACCAGTGTTGAGCTTCGGGATACTATTTTAAAAGAGGCTCATAAATCAATGTACGCCATACATCCTAGGAGTATCAAAATGTATCAAAACTTGAAGAAAAACTTTTGGTGGAGAGGCTTGAAAAAGGATATCGCAGAGTACATGTTCAGATGCTTAGTCTGCCAGCAAGTAAAGGTAGATCATCGAAACCCGACGGGATTGTTGCAACCATTGCCGATACCTGAGTGGAAATAGGAAGTCATTTCTATGGATTTTATATTAGGGTTGCCGAAGATGTTGAGGAAACACAATGCCATCTGGGTTATTGTTGATAGATTGACCAAGTCTGCATATTTCCTGCCGTATAGTACTACGTATACCACCAGCAAGCTTGCAGAGTTGTATCTTAAAGAGATTGTTCGACTTTATGGTATACCAGTCAGTATAGTATCGGATAGAGACCCGCTTTACACATCACAGTTCTGGCAGAGATTCCAAAAAGGCATGGGGTCTAGACTTGATTTCAGCTCAGCGTTTCATCCTCAGATAGATGGGCAGACTGAAAGAGTGAACCAAATCATAGAAGACATATTGCGTGCGTGCATGTTAGATTTTCATGGGTCATGGGATCAACATTTGCCTCTGATTGAGTTCGCATATAATAATAGTTATCAGTCCAGTATTGGCATGTCTCCCTACGAAGCCTTATATGGACGACAATGCAGATCTCCTTTGAATTGGGAGGAAGTCGGCGAGAAACTTATTTTGGGACATGATATCGTGGACAGTATAACTGAGATGGTTCGATTGATCCGCGAGAGATTACGAGTTGCTCAAAGTCGCAAGAAAAGTTATGCCGATCTTCATCGAACGCAAGTTGAGTTTCAGGTATACTTGATTGTGTTCAATACCTTAGGTTTTTCCTTGTCTGCTCAATTAGTATAGAGTTAACACCTGTTTTCAGGTAGGAGACAAAGTCTTTGTTAAGATCTCGCCAACAAAAGACGTGTTGTGTTTCGGAAAACGTGGAAAGCTAAGTCCACGCTACATTGGACCTTTTGAAGTGCTGGGTTGGGTTGGAGAAGTCGCGTATCGGATTGCTTTACCACCACAGCTGGCAAGCATGCATAACGTATTCCATGTTTTCATGCTAAAAAAATATGTGAAAGATCCAACCCATGTCTTGGATTTTCAATCGATTGAACTTTAAGATGATCTGACTCTGATAGAGGAGCCTATGCAGATTCTGGACTGTAAAGAACATGTGTTACGGACTAAGCTAATTCCACTTGTGCTAGTAAAGTGGCGGAATCATTCTTCTGCAAAGGCTACCTAGGAGCGCGAAGCCGAGATTCACGAGCAGTACCCACAATTGTTACTTAATATGTAAGGTAAATTTAGAAATTATTGACTTAACTCCGTATTTTCGATAAATTCTTGTCCAATACAACGGTGTACATGTTAAGCAAGTAAATTACGATCACTTTGGGAGTGATATCTGGTTGGCATACTTGCATATAATGATTGTGTGACATTGAAGAAGAACTTCTGGTTCCTTAAACGAGGTTAACCTGAGTTAAAATCCTCTAGTTTACGAAACAGCCTTGTTGTTCAATCCGATCGATCAAAGTTGATATTTGATCGATCAAGTGAAATCCGGTCGAACAATTATTGTTGGGCTTTTTTCTATTTTTGCGCTGTTTGATCGATCAAAATTGTAATTCGATCGATCAACTTAAGGAATTGATCGATCAAACTTGTCGGGTTAGGGCTTTTTATTTTGAAATCCGATCGATCAAATTTGAACATTGATCGATTGAATCTATCGTTTTAAGTTATATTTGGGTTTTATTTTACCCATTTGTACGATCGGAGAACTAATCGTTCGAGGTATTCTTGCATCCTTTGGGTTCGAAGATTAATTCCGGCTACTGGAGCTTCGCGTTTTGCCTCCTTGGATTGCATATTGATCCTTTCTTGTGATAAACCCTAAATTTCTTTATTTCTTTTGGAGTTTTTGTGTATTTTTCCACTTTTCAAACTATGGGACCACGATCGAAGAACGCATCGCGTAAGGTTCCTACTTCACGGGTTCGTGCACTTGTACCTCTCGTTGAACCTGTCGCACAACCTTTTGTGCAACCCGTGGCACCACCCGAACCACTTGTGCCACCCGTTCAACCCCCACAGCCACCACTTATACACCAGAAACTTCCAAAAGAGTGGTGGGCTTCGAAAACATTCTTTCTTGAGTGATCGTTTACCCCGACACTCTTTGAAGATCGACCCGAAATGACTTGGGCGATCAATTACATCACCAAGTTGAAACCCTTACACGAACCATTCCATGACCACTATTGCCCAAGAATATTTCGCCTATTCTATCAATACCTTCGATGGGGCGGTGATCGTCACCAAATCATCACCAAAATTGACGAGTTGGAATATAAATTTAATCAATTCCATGTTGCCGCCTCCTTACAGTGCCCATCCAGGTATGTTGAAACATGTGGATTGTTGGCACCCTATATCAAGGATGTGCCATTCGAGGTTGTCATTGCCAACATGACACATGGTCAACAAGGATCAGGTCAAAACGTTACCCGAGCCCAACTTCCGGATCGATTGTGGATGCTTGATACTTTTATCCAGCATACTATTTACCCCTTTCTGCACAAGTCTAAGCCCAATGGGGTCATTCAACAAGCCTTGTATTTGGCTTTCGAGAACTGTTGGTTTTCTGTGGCCGACATAGTCATTGATGGCCTGTTGGATGTCATGGGTCGTATGTTGGAAAAGAAAGCAAAGCCGAAAAAAGAAATGTCGTATGCTCGCTTAATTACACGGATGGTCAAGCAGTATAACGCATACGGGAGGCGTATAGCATGGCTCTTGGGGAGCCCAGGTTAACTAATAATGTCAAGGTTTTTAAGCTCAAGGACTAGACTAAGAGCTACAACCTTTTAGTGAAGAGGTTACTTGAGGAGGGGGTTGTTCCACCAGTCCAAGCCGGGACAAAGCCTGTTGAGCGAGCTCCAGATGTGGGGGAGGCACAGCCCGATCTTCCACCTCAGACGGACGTACCCGCTAGACCAGCCCCCATTCCTACGCACCGACCTACATGTGCTAGTACCTCTCGACGTTCCGAGTCCTCCACCACTACCCTTGAAAGTGTGCTAGCCGCGATCAATGAAGGCAATAAACGGGTTCATGCACGGCTCGATGAGATGCAGGAGTTTCACCGTCAGGTGCATCGACAGTTAAACTTTCATGAGGGGATGCTATCTCTGTTGATGCAACACACATACTCTACTATTGCTACCCCCATGATCGGTCACACTCGCCTACATGTCGTTGATCCACGTGGCTACTGCACCGAGCCACCTAGACCCAGTAGACCTACACCTACGGAGCTTGGACCATCTACTCCACCAGCAGGTAATCACTAGCTCTTTTATTTAACTTTATAATTATATACATATGCTTCTGATTCCATATTTAAATTTTGATTTTCAGTCACGAATGCTTTCCTGCATGCATTAAATTTTTGACTGCTTTGCCTGCTACATTTGATATCTGTTGTGCATACTCTACACTCTATACACCATGTATGCTACATATCTGCCCTGTCATCTGCTTCTGTCTAATCCCTCTGAATTCATTGGTTAAATGCCCGTGTGTGTGATTTGTGTGTACTTGGTTGAGTCACAGTGGGGTGTTCTTCCGAGCACGTGACACTTGGGACGGATGCATCCATATACAGATACAATCCTCTATGACATTATGGGATGTCACATGCAGTACATCTAGGTTACTATGGATCCCAACCCTTCACAAGCGTGCTTAGTGAAGTCTATTACACTGTGACCCACTCTTTATAATTAGGACTGTTTGGTTTATGCTTCGTTATGAGGATTGTTAGAATTAGGGCACATTGTTGACCTGTTCTGTGTACGTTTGACATTTCGAGGACGAAAATTCCTAAGGGAGAGAGAATGTAATGACCCTAAAAATCAGAAACATAATTGACTGCTTTGGTATTCGTGCCTGACACAAAAATTGACACAAAAACTTAAAATTTTATAATAATAATATTAGTATCAATATTATTAATCTGTAAGCGTGTAAAGCCATAGGTCATGTATTATGCGAGTATGATATCTGATGAGATATTGGTAGAATACTATACACTGAGTCGGGTGTAGGTGATTAATACCAAAATTTAAATTTGGGAAATAGAAATATCAAAGATATTTCTCTGTAATAGCTTATAACGGAAGGAAGAGAGTTAGGATTATTTTCTCTACTCCTTTTTCCTTGTTTTCTGTTTGATTTGGTGCTAAGAGATTGGGTTTAGGTATTACGTCATCTCACTTTGGTTAGCTTGGGTTCCAGAAGAACTCCATTGTGAAAACAAAGCTCCAAGAATCTATAGACCCTAGACCCAGGTGTGTAAAGGAGAGTGTGTATACGTCGTGTCTAACCTAGAGGTGCGTGTGCCTATGTGGGTTAGCGTGAAGTCACACTTCTCACTCCGGGGATCGTCAACAACGACGGAAATCCGGATTACTGATCTGAAACCCACTTTGGATCGCAATCGTCGTGAACCAAAAAAGTAACTCTAAAAGAGGTGAGTTACTACGTATTTGTAGTGGTTGGGATGTCATAAATGTATAGATAAATATGTTTGTATGATTCGTTGAGAATCATAATGAATCATGGAAGGAAAATAGGTTAAAATCAACGAACTATATTTATAACAGAAACTGTTATTTCCGATCAATCAAGTTAAGTATTTGATCGATCAAATTATAATCCGATTGATCAAATTTGGGGTTTG
Source organism: Chloranthus sessilifolius (assembly GCA_021018995.1). NCBI lineage: Eukaryota > Viridiplantae > Streptophyta > Magnoliopsida > Chloranthales > Chloranthaceae > Chloranthus > Chloranthus sessilifolius. Next base: position 27,195,763 of record CM037595.1, read on the forward strand.
ATCGATCGAATTATATAAATCCCTTATATAACAAGAGGGCATTTTTATGGAAGTTTATGCCCGATAAATTCGATTGATCAAATTGGGATTTGATCGATCAAATTTGGAACTGATCAATCAAACTATAAAGTAATCGATCAAATGGTAAACTGATTGATCAATTGAGAAATGGTAAAATTGTATGAATGCCTTATAGAACAGGAGGTATGAAATTTTAGAATTTTGACTTTCAAATCGATCGATCAAACTTGAGAATTGATCAATCAAATTAAGAATCCGATCGATCAAATTCCTCTGTCCTGTATATGTAAATTTTTGGATTCCAATCGATCAAAATATATAATTGATCGATCAAATGTTGATCTGATCGATTAAATAAGAAAGTTGATCGATCGAATTCCCCTGTTCTGTCTATATAGGTTTATGGATCCGATCGATCAAATGAAGTGAATGATCGATTGAATAGTGAATTCGATCAATCAAATAGGAAAATGATCGATCGAATTCCCCTGTTTTGCCTGTTTTGATTTTCTGGGAAAGACACTACTGGACAGTGCCAAAATAGTATTCTGACACTTATGACACTTATTAAATTGTACGTATGGTCTAAGTTAAAATTGAGACGCCTTAAAAAGCTTTGAATTTGCTTAGAAAGACCTGATTTAAGGTAGGAAAAATTCAACTTAACTTGTATATGATTATGATTGAATGATCTCATAGCATCTGTATTCTGACTTCTGTTTTAAAAGTATGTCTTGCATATCAATAAAAGCTCTGTCATCTCTGATTCCTGTTATCTGATCTCTGCTATTCGATTCTCGATGCTCTGTTATATGCATTGATTTAAAGTTCATGTGACGAATCCCCCTGACGTGGCAAGATATCCATGACTGGCACAACGGGATATCCGTGTATCTGATTTGTAATCCCTCTGACACAAGTTGCTCTCCTTTGAAAAAGCTTGTTACACATCTGAAATTGTTCATTGAACGACGATGGTCGGGGTTACCCATTGGCAAACATCTGGCTATCACGTGCTATATTCACGAGAGTTATTTAAGTATAGAATTTAAGTCATTAAATATTGTATGCATAGCATTTGAAAACTCTGAGAATAAAATCTGTTCTCTGATATTTTGCATCTGTTCTGTTATTTAAAGTTCTGCATCTGACATTTGATCATTTCTTCCTGTATTATCTGATCTGACCATCTGTTTTAAAATATGTACTGCAAACCATGTTTTATATTTTAGATGCAATTTAATTGAATTTCTTCTATTGAGCTTAGATGGTTAACTCACCTCTGACTCTATGTCATAGGTTCTAAGGCTCGGGCTCCTGGTACAGAGAGTGATCCGGACTATCAGCCTAAGGCTGAGGCTGAGGAGGAGGAGGATACTGTCATACCAGCAGATGAGTACTTTCCCTAGATAGGGTACTTGTCTTGTATTTTGGGGATCTGTATTTGTTACATTTGGATTATTTGGGTCTAGAGACCCACTCAGTTCTGTATTATTTACTTTAGATGTTTTACTTGTGATTTTATATATTCTATAGGAACCACTATTGGGAACTATTGTTTTGGGTGATGGATGCCCATCACGAGTGGTTCTTCTTAATTCCTTTTGAGGATGTATATTCTTTTGTTATACCTATATATATTATTTTGTTTCCTTTCTTTTTATTTAGAGCCTTGTATGATGATTCGATCTGCCTCTTTAGATAGTGTCTGCTCTGATTTTCGCTAGATGAGCATACATTCTTTGATTTGTTATGGGGATCATCGATATTTATGATCCTGATGGCATGGGTTTTCGAGTGCGAAAATCTGAGCTGTCACAAAAAACTTGTGTTTGTCTTTTAAGATCCTAAACTACTAGAGAAATATGAATAAAAGAATGATTTATTTAAACTACTTGCGGAAAATAAAGCTAAATCCTCCTCCTTCCAGATTATGGTCGTCAATCACAATCCTTCAGATCTCTGATATTTAGAAAATAAAATACCGTTACACCGTATCTCAGTCCTCTAGAATTTGGGCATCAATCAAAACCTAGAATTCTTTAACACAGATTTAATTTAATCAATAATCTTCTTAAAATTTGGGCGTCAATCAAATTCAAGAAAATTAAAGATGGAAAAGTAAAACCATTACACTAATTTGCAAATTCTTAATCTGAGTCGTCAATTCAAATAAAAAACTTTTAGATGTTTACAAATCAGTAAAGTGTAAAAAAATAAATCTAAACTAGAAAGCAATAAAAAGATCTTTTATCCCTCAGTTGCAGGTGTCAATTGCTTCTAAGAAACTATAAATACTCTACTCTAACCTTCCAGCTCTCAATCACGGGCGCCAATTGCTCTCGAGAAACCTTGGATATCTAAACTACTCTACTCTATTATTGATCGGAAGAAAACTCAACCTTGTCGTCAATCGATGCTGAGAGTTCCTTCGATAACTCTACTCCTATGCTGAGTCTTCTCATTTATAGATCATAAGAGGTCGGTTTACATTATTCTATCTCTGATAAAAGAAAACTTCTAAACAAAAGATTCCTAATATAACTCCACTTCTAATCCTAGTTCTTCCTTGCTCTGAATGGTAGATGCATGCCGGATTTTTCTCCTTTAATTTAGCCAGAGAGATCTTTTGAGTTCTGTCGTCAATCTTCTCTGATCCGTTAGTTGCCAGATATCTAATCCAAGAGATCTTCTAATTATGTGCATGGCGGTGTAGACTTCACGTGATCAGCAGCATGAATTTTATTTTGTACAATCGTGTGCATGATTGTTCTTCTTTCTATATTATCTCTGCTTTGTTGAACATTCGAGATTTTACTTTCGTTCCTTCAGTTGTAGCTTTTTTGTACATTCGTGAATCCCGATTTCTCTGTTCTTTTTTTTTCTCTCGTTCGAGATTGACGTTCGTTCGACACTCCTTTTTCTTGCTCATTGACTGGTCCTTCGTTCGAGTAGATAATTTCTTCGTACGATCGTAATTCTTACTACTTTTTGAGTTCACTTTGATAAAGATTAACACTTTGGCTCTAATCTGCTCATTAATTCAAATATTTGCACATAGTATCTCATTAGTAACAAACTAATGTCTAGCATCACTAAGTTAAGGGTAGTAAAATGGTATATTTTGTGACAGATCATATCTCCAAACTTAAGCTTTGTTAGTCCCTAGCAAACAAGGAAAGAAAAACTAAATGCCACTTTCGTAAGGAGCGCAATTTTATTTAGTAGATGCAACAAACCTTTAAACCCCTAGGTGATCTCTACTGGAGTAGTTGTAGTCTCCTGAAGATTTTCAGTGAAGTTACCTACAAACTTCAAATATTTTTGGGTTTTTCAAAAACATTTCTTAAAAGAAAGGAAAAAATTTTAAAATTTCAAAACTAAATTTTGTACACTAAACTGTAATAGCTGAGTATTATATGGTTGTCAAGGTTTCAAAAGCATGATCCCGACATGCTTTGCTTTCCATCCTAGTAGTTATCCTTGATCAAAACTTAACAATTCCAATTCATATTAAGCATGGAGTGTGCGCATATTAATGAAAAGTTTATTTATCATAAATCTTTCTAAACTGTAGATTTAGAAAACATTTTCATCCAAACTCTCACTACTGGCATACTCTAAAAAAGAATATTGAAATTTATGAGTTCTCTATATATGATATATATGATGAATGCTCTAAAGATAATTGATATAGATGAAAATCTCATGGAATGGATAATCACTTCTATTCATATGTTTTCCTGTTTCTCTATAATATTTATTATATACATCTCTACTAAGCTCATGCTGTTGTAAACCATTAATCAAGAAGGTCTTTTTTTCTGCTTGTAATGGGGCTTTAGGTTAAGAGATTTTCAAAAAAAGGTAAAAAGGATTCGAAAATTCTGAAAATTCAGCTCTTCTTTCTTCTATCTTCTTCTCTTCTTTCTACTTCTGATTCAATAAGTATCCAAAAAGTTGGATAACTTCTTCCCATTTTCTTGTATTTCTTTTTTTTTATCTTTTTGTAAATCTCATTTTCTTGAGTTTATTTTTAGTTTGGAAGCTTCTTGCTTCTCCTTTTGTAGAATCGTATTTTACAAATTCTCTTGATTTTTCATATTTTCTTAATTTTATTTCTTTTTCAGATATACCCTTTGTTGCATATCCCTTATCTGTTATTCTTTTACTTTTTTCATTTCCTCTTCTTCCCTTCTGTGTTCTAAATTCTCATAAAATAATAAGGGAAAAAAGGTTGAAAGCTTCAGGTAGTACATGTGGTTAAAGGTTTATAAGAATTTGATACAAAGAAATTCGGTTTAGACTTCTAATATGAGTTTAAGGGGTAAATAAATTTATGGGATTGTGGCTTTTTGGGTTTAACGAATGAAAAGAATGGCCTTTCATCATTTCCATGATTCACTAGCATGACTGTCATAGTGTTGTATCTAATAAACAATTCTAGAAAGACAAGTTATCATAATCATAGAGTATTTGATTCAATTTTTCAGCTATATGATATTTCATTATAATCAGTTAAGAAGTTCAAAAAAAAATTAAGTTCAAATAAAAAGCAGTCTCTCTCAGGATAAAACAGGAATTATAGCTCAAAAGCTCACTGATTATATAATTTTGAAATTATAGTCTAAATATTGCAGTTTAAATCAAAGTATACTTTCAAACATTCAATCTGATACAGTGTTGAAGAGAGCTAGACATGAATCGTAACTGCTCTATTTTGATTGTTGAACTTTTGCTACGATGGATTGTAAAATTTGTGGATCATAATTTTTCTATCGTAACTCACATATAATGATTAGCTATTCAGAAAAGAAAATTTTAAAAAAAATCTATCATCAAAAACTAAAAATTAACCATTAAAAATTAAAAATAAAAAAACTAACGACTAATAAACAAATCAAAACTAATATACACAGAAAGGTTTATCCCTCCAAACTAAAATAAGACAATGACCTTATTGTTTTCCAAAAGCAAGGGATACTCAAAATTTACCTTCAATTACTTCGTGTGTATGAGGCTCATAATCTGTAGAAATAGTAAAAAAATTTCCCTAGCATGGATCACACAGAAAGATAATCATCAAAAGAAAAATTAGAAACAACAAAAATAATCAATAAGAATTTTTTATTTTTTATTTTTTATATATATCAAACCAAATGTTTACAAGTTATATTAAAAAGAAGTAAAAGTGCTTACATAAAAGATTAAACTTATGAAAAATGTAGACACACCCTAACTACGACGACACCAGCAACACTTGTCCGTGGCAAAAGATTTCTTCGATAAATATCAGCCCTCGGCTTATGTTCAAAATTGTCCCGCCTTTAAAATGGTTCATCCTTTTGGCTTCAGGGTGGGTGCATCCAAAAGAAAAGGGAAAATGACGATTTAAGAAGACGGAGGGGAAGAGGGTAGTGGAGAAAAAGTAGTGAGTGGTTTGTGGCGTTTAAGAGGTGGGATGGTGAGCGAGTTGGTGAATGTGATGGTGTGGTTAGTGCATCAGGGACTTTTGGGGTGGGGAAGAGGGTGAGAATTTCATTGATCTGTCGTGCCCTTTCTTTTAGAATCACAGAGATTTCCTCTATGTCCCGTCAGAGAAGCCGCTCAAAAGCATCAACAATCTCAGACCAACTTGGTTGTTTCTCCATGAAGAAAACAAAAGGAATAGAATGAATTGGATTTGAAAGTGAGATGTGTATTAATAGCGAAAAGGAACGGGGAGATGAAAGGTCACCATTATGGAAAGGCGTTGAAAAGGTGTATCGGTGGATAGAGATAATAAATGTGAAACGGTGAATAGCAGCTATCCATGACGATCAGACGTCTCCTCAGCTTTTTAGGAAGTTTCGAGGACATTGTAACCGTTCATACGCAAAGGGCGTTGTTTCATCGTAGACAGGGTATTCTCATGTACTTGCATTCTCTATAAGTTAATTGTTGGAGTACCAAAAGAATAACGAGCAATCATAATCTCTATGATTATCTCAAGAACTTAATCATATCGCGGTCATACGTAATACCTTACGTATGGTCCATAGTTATCAAAGCATACCTAATAGTATACAACCTAGGAAGGTGAACTATCCTAAAAATATACTATACAGACGTACTACAGATGAGTCAATAGTTCGACATTGCTCATGGGTATATCAGTCATACTCAGGATCTTTTAGGGAGAATATGGTCACTGTCCCTTTTTCTTCTTGCGATATTATCAGCTTTAGTCTCTGCCCGTTAACCTTAAAAGTACAATCGTCAGCCCCATGAGGGAATGTTTCTACAACATTATAAGATTCATCCCAACGACTTCATAGTTTTTCCGGGAATAGCTTTAATCTCGAGTTAAATAGCCAAACTTATTGGCCAAACTCAAAATTCTTTCGTAAAATATGTTTATCATGGAATGCTTTTATTTTCGCCTTATAAATTTGAGCATTCTTGTAGACATCATTATGAATCTCCTCTAACTCATTAAGTTCGAGTTTTCGTTGTTCACTAGATGTGGACAACTCAAAATTTAATACCTTGATAGCCCATAGTGCTCTGTGCTCTAATTCCACAGGTAGGTGGCAAGCTTTTCTGTATACCAGCCGATAAGTTGACATGCTAATGGGTGTTTTATAGGCTCTTCTATATGCCCACAAGGCATCATGCAATCTTAGGGACCAATTTTTCCTATCAGGGCAAATTGTTCTCTCTAATATTTTCTTTATTTCTCAATTGGAAACGTCCACTGGCCCACTAGTCTACGGGTGATACGGGGTTGCGATTTTATGAGTAACACCATATTGGTTGCGAAGACTCTCAAAATATCTATTACAAAAATGGTTTCCTCCATCACTTATGATAGCTTGTGGAGTTTCAAATCGTGAGAGTATATTCTCCTTGATAAAAGATATTACCACCTTATGATCATTTGTTTTTGTGGTTGATGCTTCAACCCACTTTAAAACGTAGTCAATAGCCACAAGTATATACATAAATACAAAGGAACGTGGAAATGAGCCCATTAAGTTTATGCCCTAGACGTCAAAAGGCTCTATGGCCAAGATAGGTTGGACGGGCATCATATTCCTTCGGGGCATAATCCCCGCCTTTTGACATTGGTCACAGGCCAGACAAAAGTTATGCGCATTATTGAATAATGATGGCTAGTAAAATCCTGATTGCAATACTTTAGCAGCCGTTTTCTTCCCACCGAAATGGTCCCCACAAGCATTAGTGGCAAAATTGTAGAATACTGTGGGTATCGCCATCGGGAACTCATTTCCTAATTATTTAGTCTTGACATATTTTAAATAAATTTGGATCCTCCCAAATATAATATTTAACATTAGAAAAGAAAACATACCTGCTTTGTTTAGATTAGGTCAGGGGAATCTTACCTGTAACCAAATAATTCACAATATTGGCATACTATGGCACTGTAGTTTGGATGGCAAAAAGTTACTCATCCAGAAAGGTATCATGCAGAGATACTGACAACTCTATCCTGGACAAGTGATCTGCCACTATATTCTCTACTCCCTTTTTCTCTTTGATCTCAAAGTTGAATTCCTGCAAAAGTAGGATCCATTTGATTAACCATGGCTTGACATCCTTTTTTGACAATAAATACATTAGCGCGGAATGGTCAGAGAAGATGACGTTCTTTGATCCCAATAGGTACTGTCAGAATTTATCTAATGCAAATACGACAGCAAGAAGTTCTTTCTCAGTGGTGGTATAATTCACTTGGGCCTCAATCAAGCTTCGACTCACGTGATAAATCATGAGAAATCTTGTCTTTACGTTGACCAAGAACTGTACCTATTGTGAAATCAGAAGCCTCACACATTACCTCAAAAGGTAGGGAGTAGTCTGGAGGTTGAATGATTGGTGCTGATGAACGAAGTGCACGTAACTTATTAAATGCATCAAGACAGGCATCATCAAAGTCAAAGGGGACATCATTCACTAATAGGTGGCACAGAGGCCTTGAGATTTTCGAGAAATCCTTAATAAAATGGCGATAGAAGCCAGCATGGCCAAGGAAAGATCGTATCTGTCGTATCGAGGTTGGTGGAGGCAGATTTGCTATTATATCGCTTTTGGCCCTATCTTCTTCTATTCCTCTTTTAGAAATGATGTGCCCTAGGACTATGCCTTCTTGGACCATGAAATGGCTCTTCTCCCAACTTAGCACTAAATTAGTCTCCTCACATCTTTCTAGGACGAGGGCAAGATGATCAAGACAAGAATTAAAAGTTCGGTTGAATACCGACAAATCATCCATGAATACTTCCAGAAACTTGTCCATTATATCGGAAAAGATGACTATCATGCATCATTGGAATGTTGTTGGAGCATTGCATAGCCCAAAGGGTATGCGACGATATGCGAATGTGCCAAATGGAGACGTAAAGGTAGTCTTTTCCTGATCTTTTGGATATATCGAAACTTGGTTATACCCTGAATACCCGTTAAGAAAGCAAAAATATTCTTGACCCGCAAGTTTTTTCAAGATTTGGTCAAGAAACTGCAATAGGAAGTGATCCTTACGAGTCATTAAATTCAGCTTCCGGTAGTCAATACATACGCGCCATCCTGTGGTTTCTTGTAATGGAATCAACTCACCTGCTGTATTTTCTTTCACAGTAATCCCAGATTTCTTTGGGACCACTTGAATGGGGCCACACGCTCGTCTAGTAGCTTAACGATTTCTTTTTAGATAACTTCCCTCATATTTGGATTTAGCCATTGTTGACTTTCGCTGGAAGTCTTGGCATTAGCATGCATATTGAGGGAGCAAGCCCTTTTAGGTCAGCGACAGTCCACCCTATTGCATGCTTATACTTTATAAGTGTGGCCAACAACTTACTCTCCTAGTCTATAGTAAGAGTAGAAGAAATGATTATCGGGAGAGTCTCGTTGGACCCAAGAAAGGTGTACTTGAAGGTGTCAGGAAGTGGTTTCAGATCTAAGGTAGGTGCCTTTTCGATAGATGGTAACAGTGGTTCGTTGGATGTGGTGGGTAGTGGTTCTATCCACGGCTTCCAAATCTTTGATTAGGAATCACGGGAAGAGGAGTCCAATAGGTAAGTCACCTCCTCCGATTGTTGCTCAAACTCCCTCAAGTCTGTATACCATAGTGCGATTTGAAGCACATCCTGGAATAAAACTAGTGGCAATGCTTCTTCTACTAGTTCTTCAGTTTCATCTATACTGAAGCATTCCTCATCATCGACTGAAGCCATCTGGTTGGCTGCTAAGAAGACATTTAGCTAAATTCGCATATCTCCAAAAGAAACTTTCATCACCCCGATTTTACAGTTTATGCAAGCATTGATCGTGACCAAGAATGCTTTATCGAGAATAACGAGAACTTGTGTTGGAGATTTTGAACTTGGTTCCATATCCAGTACCAGGAAATCGACAGGAAAGACAAATTTGTCGACTCCAACCATAACATCTTCAATAATTCCTATCGGCCTTCTTTCTAATCTACCAATGTAAGCCTCATATTTCCTAATCCCAGTTTCTCATATACGGACTATGGCAGTAGATTCACGCTGGCTCCCAGATCCAAAATTGCTTTGTTGATTGTATGGCTACCTATGATATATGGAATTGTGGGCACTCTGGGGTCCTTAAGCTTGGGTGGAGTTCTGACTTGCAAGACTGAGCTTACTTGCTCTGTTAAGATCTTTTGAGAGACATTGTTTCGCCTCTTTCTCTTTTACGTGCACATCTCTTTCAAAAAGTGCGTATAGGCTGGAACTTGCTTTATGGCCTCCAGAAGAGGCAAATTAATCTTCACCTCTTTAAAGATTTCGGTAATTTCTTCTAATTTTTTGGAATTTTTATCAAAAGGGGACGGTGCACCGAAGGCATTCGGAAATGGTAACTTAGGTACATAATGTACTTCCGTTACAGGATTAGGTACACTATCTTTATTATTATTATTTTGTTTATCATTTTCTAATTTCTGACAGTGGGACTTCTTCTATGGCTTCAGATTCTTTTTCCTCGGTCTAAGGGATGACTACTTCTGTAGGCATCTCTACCCTATTGTCAACAGGTCTGCCGCTTCTCAAGGTTTGAACAACTTGAATGTGCGCTATGGGAATTGGTGTATTCCCTCATGAAATTGTCCTCCCAAGTTGTTCACTAATTGTGAACACACTTGGTGATCCTCTCTTTCTACCCATTGCATAGCTAGTTGCCTAATTTGGGTTTCTATGTTTATAATGGATTGAGTACAAGACTGTAAGTCTCGAGAGATTTGGGTAAGCTGGGATAATTCTCTAGAACGTTGATGCGCCCGTTGTTACAGATCTTGGAGGATCTGGACAATAGTAGCATTGCTATTATTACCCTGAGGACTAAATCGTTGTTCAAAAGATTGATTTGAGGCATATGACTGTTGGAAGTTTTGAGGATATTGTGGATATGCATAAGATAGTTCTTGTTGAGTTACCCTTGGGAAGCCATAATGATTTCCCCACTGAAGGTCATAGGAATTCCTAGAGTTACCCCATTGAGATACAAAGACTTCCTCTGTTTCTGTTACGGCTAGATAAAAGGGGGTGGTCGGGTATTCCATTGGGAAATAGGTTGAATTATCACTTAGCCGAAATTGTCCATCATGGCCGAAATTGTCTATTATGGCCTTGCATATTTTTTTTTTATTTTTTTACGTTTTTAGTTTTTTCTGATTTTTATTCTAGAAAACAAATCTGAGCCTCTAGCTTCTCTTGTCAGAAGAAGCGTTGAAACCTTTGATTCACTACTCTGAATAAACCTACAAAAGATAAAGAAGTGATTAAAGAAAAATAAAAAAAGAAAGACAAATAATGGTTTTTAAAACAAAACAAAACAAAAATAAAATCAACAATAAAATCCGCTTTCCCCGACAACGGCGCCAAAAACTTGATTGGGCTTTTATCGTACTAAGTCTTAACCTATTGCATACACACAATAGAAATTGCAGCACTAGTATAAGATCGTTCCCACGAGGAAAGAGTTTATTCTTGAGTAAATTTGTTTGTTTAAAAACTTGTATTTGTCTTTTAAAATCCTAAACTACTAGAGAAATATGAATAAAAGAATAGTTTGCTCAAAACAAAACAAAAATAAAATCAAGAATAAAATTCGCTTTCCCCGACAACGGCGCCAAAAACTTGATCGGACTTTTATCGTACTAAGTCTTAACCTATTGCAAGCACACAACGAAAATTGTAGTACTAGTATAGGATCGTTCCCATGAGGAAAGAGTTTATTCTTGAGTAAATTTGTTTGTTTAAAAACTTGTATTTGTCTTTTAAGATCCTAAACTACTAGAGAAATATGAATAAAAGAATAGTTTGTTTAAACTACTTGCGAAAATTAAATCTAAATTCTCCTCCTTCCAGATTATGGTCGTCAATCACAATCCTTTAGATCTCGGATATTTATAAAATAAAATACCGTATCTTAGCCCTCTAGGATTTGGGCGTCAATCAAAACCTAAAATTCTTTAACATAAGTTTAATCTAATCAACAATCTTCCTAAAATTTGGGCGTCAATCAAACTCAAGAAAATTGAAGATGGAAAAGTAAAACGTTACACTAATCTGCAAATTCTCAATTTGAGTTGTCAATTCAAAAAAAAAAATTTAGTTGTTTACAAAGTAATATAGTGCAGGAAAATAAATCTAAACTAGAAAGCAATAAAAAGATCTTTCATCCTTCAGTTGCAGGCTTCAATTGCTTCTGAGAAACTATAAATACTCTACTCTAATCTTTCAGCTCCCGATCACAGGCGTCAATTGCTCTCGAGAAACCTTGAATATCTAAACTACTCTACTCTACTTTTGATCGGAAGAAAATCCAACCTCAGTCATCAATTGATATTGAGAGTTCCTTCGATAACTCTACTTCTATATTAAGCCTTCTTATTTATATATCATAAGAGGTCAGTTTACATTATTCTATCTCTAATAAAGGAAAACTTCTAAACAAAATATTCCTAATATAATTCTTCTTCTAATCCTAGTTCTTCCTTACTCTGAATGGTAGATGTGTGCCGGATTTTTCTCCTTTAATTTAATCGCAGAAATCTTTTGAGTTCTTTTGCCAATCTTCTCTAATCTGTAAGTTGTCAGACTTCTAATCCAAGAGATCTTCTAATTCTGTGCATGGCGGTGTAGACTTCACGTGATCAGCAACATGAGCTTTATTTCATACAATCGTGTGCACGATTGTTCTTCTTTCTATATTATCTCTGCTCTGTCGAACATTTGATATTTTACTTTCGTTCCTCCAATCGTAGCTTTTTCGTGCATTCGTGAATCTCAATTTCTCTTTTCTTCTTTCTTTTTCGCTCGTTTGAGATTTACGTTCGTTCGACATTCCTTTTTCCTGCTCATTGACTGGTCCTTCGTTCGAGTAGATCATTTCTTCGTATGATCATAATTCTTACTGCTTTTTGAGTTCTTTTTGACAAAGATTAACACTTCGACTCTAATCTGCGCATTAATCCAAATATCTACACATAACTTCTCATTAGTAACAAACTAAAGTCTAAGCATCACTAAATTAAGGGTGGTAAAATGGTATATTTTGTGATTGATCACATACCAACTCTGATAGTTCACATAAGGCAGGATAAGGCCCTAGAACCGGTCCCCCAAATGGCTCAGCTGCTCCATGAGCTCCTCGATCGTCCCTCTCGACACCAACACATCATCAAGAGGGTCCATAGGCATAGCAGAGAAATCCTGGTGCTGATGAACCACCCTCTCCCCCAGATAATAGGCCTACGTCGAGAAGCCACAAAAGAAGATGATCCGACAGTCGACAAATGCACGTGACTGCTCGACTGCAAGTCGATCCAAGAAAGAGGAGCCCTCATAAGGGTCAAGCATGACCTGATAAAAAAAAAAGGAAACCTTTTTAGTCAAATAATTATTCAAAATCTTAGAGGACATAAGGAAAAGAAAGAAAAGTACGGTGAACCTGCTCAAGGAGCATCAGATCGAACTGGGACCTCAAGCCCAACTCCAAGTGGCTGATCCTTGCGTCCCTACGACGATCAGCATGCTAGCAACTCATCAGGGGATAAGTGGCATCTCCTGGGAGAAGAGGGCAATCGGGTTGAAAATGCAGGTACCCCCAGACTTGAAAAGAGGATCAAAAAGGTCAGAGATGACAGATATGTGTATAAAAATAGGAAAAGGTAAAGGCAAAAACAAGTCACATCGATCAGCGGCCAGAAGCCACAAATAGAAGAGATTCCCCCAACAGAAGCTCAAGCCAAGCTGCTCATCAAGACATTGTATCCGGCCCCGCCCCAATTGACTCTGTGCACATCCCTCCAAATTATCCATCAGATGGAGGAGAGACAGTTGAACGTGCCCCCCGATGGTGTTTGCAAAGATCGTCTTACCCAGCAGGAAGAGAAGGAACATCTAAGCAAGGATGAGGGCACGCGCAGGGGAGATATGCAGCTCTATGTCGGGCTGATCCTCGAGAAGTAGCTCATCAGCGTGAAAGAGTCCCGCCAACCATGACAGCTTGACCTCTGGCCCCGTCATGCAATCGGTAGGGGGATAGGCCCCAATCAGACAAATCACCTCCTCACGCGGCAGGAAGCGAGGGAAGGTCACTAGCTCCCCTCCAATCCGAGTCCCCGTGGCCAGTCAATGGGAGTGATGGCCATCTCTGCCACTAATATGTGGAAGGTCATTATCTCAGGACGAAACCTCTCCAAAAGGGCCATCACGTAGGATGGATCCCCTCTCATGGCAGGGAAAGAGAGGAAGTCCCCGAAATCGTCCTAGATAATGAGGATCCTCACCGCATACAGGAGGCGGACCTACCACTGCAGGTCGCACCATCCCCCTCAAAAGGTGAGCAAAGGCAGGGGCTTCATCATCAAAACAAGATCATCAGAGCTATGAATACAAATTCGTAAATGAAAAGAAAACCATGAAGGATACATTACCTCACTGGCGATCCCGAAGTTTGAGATATGGGTGTATTGCTGGTGGAGAAGACCATTGCGGGACTTGTCTCCCTGCATCTCCAACCAATACCGCTTTTTTTGCTCAGCAGTGCGCCTCTCAGTGGTGCGATGCACCCGAATGAGGTCTCACCCCTATTACCAGTGAGTCAGTGAACTCAGAGGGGCCATCCCCAAAGCCTTGGTCACCATCACCCCGTCATCCACGCGACATCCTGAAAAAGAGGCACCGAACATCAACTATTATAAGATACAAAAAGAGAAGAGATTAGGTGCTTTGCTGAACACCGAGACAAAAAGGAGGTATGCCCTATTTCTTCCAAAATTTTCAAAAACAAAACGAGCGTACGCCCCGTCATTCAATTTCAAAAATAAACAACAAAAAAATCCTCTTTGTTTCCTTGCATTACAAATTCCAAAAAATATATATATACAAAAATCTATATAAAAATGTGCGTATACGTGTGTATAAACAAAAACCAAAAAATCTGGCAAAGGGCACCCATTTCCTGCCATTCCATGAAAAATCCGCATATGTGTACATGTGCATTCAAATTCGAAAAAGAAGGGGAGTAAATGATAAATTTAGAAAGACCTCGTGTTTTGGTCAAAAGAAAAGCCACCATTTTTTTCCAATTTTTCTCAAATTCTTCGACCGAAATTCCCTCAAGGCATACACACGGATCGAAAAAGGATCGAAAGTGTTTGCATTCACAAAGAAAGGACATTTTTGCAAAAACCCCAGTTACATCAATAAATAGGTCAAGAAAATTAAAGAAAAAAGAGGGGCACAAATCGCTCAATTTCTTACCAAAATTCATACAAATACACGCACGTATGGATCGTGAATGATTACATTTACAAGAAAAATCATCTTTTTATCGTCTAGATGCAAAAACTCTAGCCACATTGGTTTAGAAATCAAAAATTTCAAAAGAAAATGCATTAAAAATAATTTGTTACCTTGTGTGAAGAAACCCTAAATCAGGCAAAAAAATGAGTGATCAATTGGTGGTGTCCACACTGGCGTGGCCTAGGAACGTAGATCGGATAGGTGGAGGAGAAATAAGGGTTCCCAGTTTGGTTTTTAGAGAGAAATTAGAGAAAAATATAAAAAAATTAGCTTTTTTTGAACCCCAGCCCCCGACCACAGCTTTAAGTGGCCAAATTGGTTATGCGTGCATACTATGTACACATAGCTTATATGTCGCAAAATTTTGGCTATGCGTGCATTGTATGCACGCATAGTATAAAAATCGAAACAGAAAAAAAAAGAGAGAAAAAGAAGAAAAATACATAAAAAGAAAAATAAATAATAATAATAATAAACTTAAAAATAATATATATATATATATATATATATATATATATATATATATAAACAAATCAAAACATTCAAGTAGTTGCATACATTCCCAAAAGGTTGTTCGACATCAATATTCGCTCCGTTTGGGTAGTTGTGCTAAGTTAAAATTTGGGATCGATGACGCTCAAAGACCCCGAACCCTACCTTGCGTAGGGGCACTCGTGTCAATCAAAGTGGGGCAATCCATGTCTCATGAGATTGGGCACAGTCGTTGGATCTTCGCGTCTTTGTTTTATATTAATCTTTAAGAATGGGTTGATCACCCTCCTGCTCACGGGGCTGCTTTGTTCAATGTGAAACTTAAGCATCATGCATCATCAATCATACCATCACCACGGTTATGCCCAATAATGTCGCTAGGTGCTTGGGGGCCGATGATTTCGAGTAGCTAATGATTACCCAATGTTTTGGGCCTCCGTCACTCTCTATGTCTTCATCAATTGATGTTTGAGGTTTGTGTTAATTACAACAGATCCGAGAGCGTTTGCCTCGGGCCTCTTCGAATGTTTCTTTCTTTGACATACGTTCATTAGTGATTGGATGCGAAAGAGGGGCATCTGTAGACACCCAAATTTAGGTCCAAGGCATTGATCGACTCATACTTCGAGAAAGACGAACTTCCGAAAGCACTCTCCGAACCTATAGAACCTTTATCGGACCCATATAACCCCTATTCGACCCTTAGAATGCATATCAGACCTGTAAGAACCATACCGGACCCAGCCCAAGCCCACAAGTCACCTTTGAAGTTTGGTCACAAAAATAACCTATGCGTGCATACTATGCACGCATAGAGCATTTTTGTCAAAAATTGGCTATGCTTGCAAGCATAGCCAAACTGTCTCTTCTCCAGAAGTGGGACCCAGTACGGGGCCTGAACTCCTCAGTTTTAATCTGGGATTTAAAGCATGCGTGCATAGTATGCACGCATGCCTTAAAAACCTGCATTTTTGAAAAATGATAGATTTTGACTTTTGAGGTTTGACTTGTAGACCTTCCCAGACTTTGGGGTGTATTTCTTTAGAACCCATATGCCCTTTTAAGCCTTAAAAATCACCCTTGTGTCATTCAAGTGGCTACCCCATCATCCACCATTGAAACCCATTTGCCTCTTCTCCAAGCTCTAAAAAACTCCAAATCCTTAGATCTCTACATTATCTAATTCTTAACCTCCATTAGGGCCTTAATAGCCTCCCTAATCACTCCCTACTATATAAATAGAGAGCCCCACCCCTCACATTTCTTTACTTGAAAAAATTTCTAAAAGAGAGAACTCTAGCCAAATATCCTCCCAGCTTAAGGTTTGAACTTTCCAAACCTTGAAACCCTAGCTCATCTCATAGCACCACACTTCCACCATCATTTCTCCCAAGCTTTAGCCATTGAGAGGCCATAGCTCACCTCTCCCATTACCCCTCTCCCAAGCCTTAGCAGTTAGGACTTGTCTCTAACCCATTGTGCTATCGGAAGTTCATCGGAGTTAGTATCCACGTGAATATTTGGCAGCGGTACTATAAGGGCCCGAGAGCTCCGGCTCTCCCCTCTCTTCCTCTACCTTCTATTTTCTCATTTGCTTTTCTTTTATCCTAAGATTTGAGTCGTTACGCTGCCGAAATTTCGGTGATTGCAAAAAGCTCAATAGGATCCAAGTGCCTTCGGGCAAGAGAAAGTGTCGTTCATTTTCTCTTTTATTTTATAGTTGGTCATAGTAGAGACCGCTTATGAGCGGGCTAATCGGGTGCCTAACACCTTCCTGACTGGTAACCGAAGTCCTTACCTAGAGGCTTTGGCATAGACCGACAATCCAGGGTCAAATCTAGCACTTCAGTGCATATAATATTGATTTAGAGTATCCCAACACACCAAAAGCTTTGGGCGGCGATTCCATAATTTATCACATCGTCGCGACGAACTTGCAAGGTCCATGGTTACACAATCTTTGATCGTGTGGTGAAATGGGCTACGATGGAGCCCATATATATAGGTCTAGAGAGTATGGGGAGTTGTTTGGCGGTGTTGGATTTCAATTTGGGTGGTTGGATGTGGAGGACAAATGAAGGGAAGAAGTAGATGCTCTATTCGAGTTTTGGAGGAAGAAAGAAGTTGAGAATGGAGTGGAAATGAGGGAGCCCCTATGAAATTCGATTTTTGCAATGGGGAGTGGGGGACAAATTTTGAAAATTTTGGGCAAGTGTCCTCTCTATTCTTCCCAAAGCCCACTCTCTCTCTCTCTCTCCTCTCTCCTCAAAGTCCCATGTGTGCATGTGGGAGTGGACCCCACTTGGGTTCACTTCCCACCATCCCTTTTGTCTTATCTTGCCTTTTGTGTATCTCTTGGCCCTCAAAATTTGTGAAATCCTACTTTTCCAACACATTTTGTGGTGCATGTGTGAGACCTCATCTCTCACCCTAGATTTCTCTAAAGTTTTTCTGTGGTGTAAGATGGGTTAAAGTTTGGTCAATTAGATGAGTGGCTAGGATTTGCTAGAGATTAGCAAAAATTCAATTTTTGGAAATTTAGGAAATTAATTTATAAATGCCCTTAGTCTTATTTTAAATTTACAAGAAATGTCATTGCTCCATGCAAGGCACATATACACAACTTTAAATATTAGTGCATCTAGTCTGTTCAAATTTATGGGTCTAAGTTTGACCCAAACCATTGACCAATTTCATAATGATCATCGAAATCTAATCCGTTGGCGATGATATCCTAATCAATACCAAGGCTCAGTACCAATTCGGGTCAAATCTCATATTAGGGCCCATCAAAAATCAGTTCGGGCTTCTCATTATGGTGTGAGATGTGGTGTGTATTTTACTTAATTACTGACACACCCATTCAAATAAAAATGGTGCCCTATGGGTGCCACTAAAAATAGGCAATATCCCATCAATCTAAGGTGCGTGCTTCACAAATTTGGATGGACCTATCCTCAGGCAGTCACCTGGCACAATCAAGTTTCATCAGGTCTCAATCAACAGGTTGACCAACACAGAATTCGAGGGACAGTTGTTACATCATCCCCTCCTTAAAGAGAATTCCATCATCGGAATCAGAAATATCAAGTGTGTTTTGGAATACCTGTGATTTTCATCAGTGTTTCGGTTCCAGTGATAGTGGTGTCGAGACTGTCAATCTCATCTCGGATCTTTGCCAGAATTCCTTCACTTTGGCCAAGTTCGGCTACTTCCTTAGGGAGGTGCCACTTGCAATTGCAGATTCTTAGTTTGATGGCATCCATGTGTTGTACTGCTTCGCATTTTCTTGGTAGATTTCCTCTAAGAAAACAAATGCAGATAGATTGGATGTGTTTTCGTTGGTCAGGTGGTCAATTCATGTTTCAAGGTATCGGATCGAAGATTGGTGCAAAGCACATTGGTGGAAAAGAGAAGTTCTCGTTCTAGTTTCTTCTTTTTACGTTTTAGTTCTGTTACAATCACTAAGGGAATCATAGCACTTCCCATCTATGGAAAACATCAAGGACACTACCGTTTAGAGGTGTGTTGGTTTTCAATGAGTGTGTAATAACAATAGTGATTAATGCAACTTTGCATAGGAAATAAACAGAACTTCAAGTAATCTAAAAAACTCACAAGTAGTCGAAATTAACTGTCTTATTAATTCAATTAATTCTTTTACCACAGTTCATACCTTCCTTTTTCTTATGTAAGGTTTGTTCATACAAACGGGTAAGTTGTTGAGTTCTGTTCAAGTGTGATTTGGTTTGTGCACAAGTAGTCTCTTTCATGAGTTGGAAATAATCTTCCCCCTCTTGGCGACTTTCTAGGCTAATTAAAGTGTTACTTTCATTCGATTTTCTCCAGTGCAGGCTAAAGGAGTCAAAGAGAACTATTCTACTCTGTATTTTTCCCTTTTTATGTCGTTCATTTTCCTTCGGATACATGTCAGCAAGTTTACGTGATCCATTATTTTTTGCAGATACATTCGCTCATACCTATGCAACATTCTTCGTCGTTGTTGAATTTCACAAAGTCTTGGGAATTCCAGCATAGGCTTTCATCTGTTCGAGGTCTACTTTTAGTGATAGTATGAGTTTTCTTATTTATTTTAAGAAAAGTTTTCAAATAATATGATAATCAATGTGTAATCAAGGTTTATTTCAAATAATATTACAATCAATGTGTAATCAAGGATTTTTTCAAAATTCAACAAAATTAGAATTTTCCATATCATTCAAACTAGAGTTTCTATTTAATGGCATACATCAAACTCATAGATGTTTTACTGCTCACATCGAGCATATATCAAGACAAAACTAGTAGTAGGAAGAAATCTCTAATTACTATTTCTATTGATCTGAGGTAAGGACCTCGGTCTGCAGTTTTTCTATATCTACAGTCAAACGACGAAGGCTTTTCTCAATGTTTTCAGGCTCTTCAAGTCATCGGCATAGTTGTCCTCTATGCGTTTCAGTTCTATTAGGAGTCGAGTTCTCCTAAGTTTATTGTTTCGAAGTACACCCAACAACTCTTGTTTAGATGTCCACATTTGGCGGCCTTCGAGTAACCTTCGAGTAAATTTCGGTTCAAAATCTTTCTAGTGTGCTCAAGGGAATCCCGTGAAAAAGTGAAATGTTCTATTGCGGCTTCTCTATCAATGTCCATTGTGTACATGTGTCCATTCATCGAATTCATTTGAAATGAGTTTAAGTTTGTAGTTAAAATTCATATTAAAAGAAAGTATACAAGAATCTCAAATTTTCAAGATTTAAAACGACCAGAATTTTGAAGAAAAGATTCTACAATTGTCAATCTAAACCAATCATAAAAATAGGGATGATCAGAATTTTCAAATGAAAGTTTATCTAAAACACCAAAATAATCCGTAAACAGTTTCCCTACAACCATAAAGTTTCTTGCTTTTATCGTCAAAACATCTCAGCAGAGCATCCAATTTTCAAAATAACAATGTAAAAATATCAACAACTAATCGTTTTCCCAAGTTTTAAAATATTTGCCCTGACAAGCATTGACTAATTCCATGATCATCATCAAAATCTAATCCGTTGGCGATGATCTCCTCATCAATACCAAGTCTTGGTCCCAATTCAGGTCAAATCTCAGGTCAGGGTCCATCAAAAATCAGTATGGGCTTCTCATTATGGTGTGAGATGTGGTGTGTTTTACTTAATTACTAACACACTCATTCAAATAAAAAGGGTGCTCTATGGTTGCCACTAGAAATATGTAATATCTCATCAATCTAAGGTGGGTGCTTCACAAATTTGGATGGACCTGGCCTCAGGCTGTCACCTGACACAGTCAGGTCTAATCAGGTCTCAATCAATAGCTTGACTAACCCGCGAGGGGCAGGTGTTACACCTATAATCCTGTGTCATGACTCCGCACTCTTGTTAAGGCGATAAGCGGACATACATACTATCTCATAAAGCATTATTAAAGTTGGTCCTTAAGATTTGTGATTACTAATTATATAAATTGTTGCATGAGATAAAATCGATAAAGGGAATAACCAACTATCAAGTGGCCTCCTAAACATTCTTGTAAATACAAATAAATAAATTTAAAAAATTCGTAGGGTAAAATTGTCTCATACGTAAATCACCAATGAACAGTATGATAAGAAGATTAACTAAGAAAGTATATCTCTGGATAAAGAAAAGAAAGTCTAAGGGTGCGAGCTCCAAATGCTCGTATTAGTCTGCAACATCTACCCCTTCATCCAACTAATCACCGACACCACTGTACTCTATTTCCTCCATCGGGGCATTAATGACTTCAGAGGCATAAGGGTCAAAATCATCACCTGCAGATGTTAGTTTTCAGAGAATGAGGTTACTCAGTCACCTAAACTCAGTGGGTTACTAATCCATCACAATCTATCCAGGTAATCATGAGTACAATCTCATGAGTAATAGTGTTTATATTTTAAACAATTATAACAGAATGATCAAAAGAATAATATTTCGTAAACATATGAAACTGAAATTTGAAAAAGTATAAAGTATAATGAAATGTGAATGAAATAATTGACTTTTAACTTTTCCTAATTATCTTGTCAACTTATTTTATGTGACAATATCTTAAATTATATCGTTGTCGCATACGCATACACAACGTATACAAGCTGTTATATGTTCTAACTATACGACCTGTGTCTGAGTCGATGCTCGAGCCTAACACGTGAGATTTATGTGTAAATCACCACCTAACCTCCATATCATAACACAAATTATACCATCATCCAGCCCGATGAGGTTGCCTATATTATACAGTGTCTCCTACTAGTTGAGAAACCGTCATAAACTATTGAGCTTCATACATGTCTTGATTGTAGATGTTATACCCTTACAGTGGCTCACAAGGTATGACAAGTGTAGACCTTACTTCCATATTCAGCTAGCTTTCACAACATATCTTACCATCACTACGTGAAAATACAAAAAAAATAACTGTCCAAAACAGTCGTTTTCCAAAAAAACGACAGTTTTTTACCGTCGAGTGAGCCGTCCTAGAAAAAGCAGTAGTATTTTTCAACAACATATTTAGACCGTCGTTTATGTCATCAAAATAACGACTGTCTTCGACTATCGATCACAAACGATTGTTTTGAGCTGTTGTTTTTTATGTCGTTTTATTGAAAAAGACATGACGTATTCCTCCCATAATCGACATATTATGACTGTCATTTCTCTTTAGAATAATCACGTTCATGAAACAATCACAGTTTTGAGCAGTCGTATTTTTTTATTCATATATTTTTTAAAATATTTAAAATTTTAAAAACGATGATTTTTTAACGTCATTTTTTTAATAATTTTCGTCTAAAATCTAATGAAATCTATAATCATCAAAACACATAAATTTCTAAATTCACCATAAGAAAATTCACATCTTAAAATAAATAAATTGATAATCATCATCCTTAATTACAACTTTCAACTTTCAAGTTTGAAATAATCATAAAAAACATAAAACTTAAAATTCCCAAAAAAAATTATTAAGCATCTAAATCTATTAAATGTCTATAGCCAAATAAATCCAATTTATATTATGCCTAACAATAATCATATAAATTGGATAAGTCTCTTTGGCCAGATAATTGTATCCCCAATTGTAATATCTGCTAATGTCCCTTCACTTGCATACAGCTCGGCGGCGATATCATAAATATCATCTACTATGATAATAAATGAATCTGTTGATGTTTTCGTCTCTCTATTAATACGTCCCAGTGCAACAAGTTTTTTCCTGAAGTTCTTTAATAAGCAGCGCGTGGATGATTGATCCACTAGTGAATCGGGAAGAACTGATGAATGTCGTTGTGCCTACGAAAATAATGATAATTGATTAGTATTAAAAAAATTATATCGAAAAATTATAATTTTGAAAAGGAATTTGGGCCTTCATGAGATTGAAATTTGTACCTGAGAAGAACTTGAATCTGGCATATGTGTTCCTTGAGAGAGAACTTGGCTCGATAATGCATCGACTTTTTCCTCAAGGGTCTTGCGTGCCTTACGGTCCTCATCAGATTGTTGAATAAGTAAATCAAACTTCGATTCAATATTTTCACGTGCTCTCTTCTCCCATTGAGCGTTCTCTCTGCAAGGCGCTGATGCTTGAATAGCTGTCTTAGATACACCCCTACTCATGCCTCATACACAACCTCTTCCATCACGGCTACAAACCTAAGCAACAAAATATTTTAGAACTATAAATTCCTTACAAGGAAAAGAAGAAACAAAAAAGGGCGGTGAGCATCATTTACTTTAGCAACAGGGTCAGTATCTAAATCATTGTCTCCTAGAAGAGGATCGTTTATGATGATTCTTCTAATATCATCCTGTAAAAAATAAATATTAATTAAACATTTCAATACTAAAATTCTGATGTAAAATAAACTAAAATAATAGTCTTACTAGTTGATTGCTCATAGCGGAAAAAGGACAAGTCCCATCTTTCTTGGTATGAGAGGCTATATATATTTGTGTCCTAGTGACTCTACCATCAGAACTCTGCTTTTTCTGTACAATAAAATTTTTATGTAAATATTAATATTTCAAATAATTATATACAAATAGAATATTGGATATATATTATCAATTCCTCTGCCATGTTAGCTGCTCCTCGTCTACCAGTAGTGTGTGGGTTTTTCATCTTTTCCCTGGAAGACTTTCCTTTTTCTCGACGTGCTTGCTCTTGTTCCGTCGAACACATATCAACAAAATTTTCCCAGTCTTCTTTCTTCACACGATTTGGTATATCATTTTTCCGTTCCACATTTGTCTGATGTTTATCGTAGTGTATGCGCAGGTCATGTTTCCACTGTTTTCATGAAGTATTGGCTTTCGATAAGACCATGCTTTTGTGACTTGTTGAAATATCATATTTAGCCTGTGATAATAAAAAAAGGAATAAAAAAATTATTAGTAGAACAATTAAATTTGATTTTAAATGATTTACTTCCACTCATAAAGACTTTACTTCATATAATAAAAAAAAGATTAAAAAAATTATTAGTAGAACAATTAAATTTGATTTTAAATGATTTACTTCCACTCACAAAGACTTTACTCCATATTTGCTCTTTCATGACAATTGGTACGTCACGCTAAGTATTGTATGTAGGTGGGCAATGTGCCCTCGCCATTCGACCTACAAACGTAGTGAATTCTACTGAACCTTCTCCAACAGGTTGCCCATATTCATTGAAATGCAGTGATTTTTTAGGCTCACCTAAATGAATAATATCTTGTTAGTAATCTATTCATAACAATTATTATATAAACAAGAAGAAACAAACTAACCAGTCCCTTGAATATCGCTTTGTTCAGATTGATTTTCTTGAGCGTTGTTTTGTTCAGACCCATTTAGCCGAGACTCAAACTCACTTGTTTCAAATTTAGATTGTACCATCAATTCTTTGCTAAAAATAAAACAAAAAGATTTATTCATTGGTTACTTGCTTCATAGTCGCAAACAGAACACGTACATTCATTGTCTTCACAATAAATATTTTTAAAAAAATGTAATTATTTTTTTTAATATTGAATAAACAATTATATTGAATGATATAAACCTCATTTCTGGTGCAGTTGATTCAAACCCCGAATTAGTCCCACCCTACTGCTGGTGTGGTTGGGTTCAAGCCCTATGTAGGCCCAAGGATATGGGTTCGAATGCATGGTGATCCCTTACTAATAGACCAAACAACTGTACATAAACAACACCACAATTCGCCTATAAAAAAATCATAGCATGAGATTATAAATTTGCTAGAAAACAGAGTTATATCCTCAGCTTTGGCTTCATAAGTAACAAACACCAAAAGGGACCACAATTTGCTTTCATAAGTAACAAACACCAAAAGAGGGAATAAAAATGCAACGTGAAAGGTCCCTTCATCATGTTTCCTTGGTCTGTGAGATGATCCAATGATGGATCACCACTTGGACAATTTAGATTGGTCACAGATTTGATACCATGATAAGCACTAGGTTCATCTATCAAATAAACCCTCTCAATATTAATCTAACAAATTAAATATAGAAATTAAATAAAAAACATTTTCTCTGCATCGGTGAGACCAGTCATAAAAAATAGATGCCTGACATTTTTTTCAATCAAGTGTGCTACTTACAGTGATTAAGATATGCCAGATCTAGGATTGCACCAATAGAACACCCCTAGAATCTGATTAAAAAGGTTAAATACCAATGAAATAATATCACACAAAAATTTTAAATTTATTTAGCCTTTCATTTTAAAAGCATTTGGCTATTTTGAATGATATGAGATATTTTTTTATATATGTGATCTTCAAATAACAGGATCTTGAAGGTCATGACCTTCACATCAAGGGGCACAATTTTTAGGCTGACATCAGTTCGTAAGATAGTTACCACTTGGATAACTTAGATTCGTCAAATTAAGATGTGCCCTACAGGACCTAAAAAATGTGATGGTCAGGATTATTTATCCATTGATGTAATCAATTCCCATATTTCTATATGATATTAGAAACAATAGAAAAAGAAAATATACTGTTCCGATAATATACAAGAGACAAATATAAAAAAATACCAAAAGCTCATCAACTATCTTGATTTTACCCTAAATGGATAATTTAAATTTTTTTCCAAACATATCACCATTTAATAAATTGATTCCACTTTCAAGTATAAAACAACATTTTTACCCTTTCTATGTCTGTAAGTGTTCAACAATAAATCAATTTATTACCCTATCGTGATTTTCTATAAAAAAGCAATTAAGTAATCAATGATAATAAATATCTATATTTAGGAAGATGCATTCATAAGATAAATCCTATAAACAAAGGGTTTTGGTAAGGTCTAACTGATTGAATTCCAAATGGGATTGAAATGTTTTAAAGTCAGTTGGATACAAGAGATTCAAAAGTGGATGTCAACTTATGAAAACTAATGATAAGATTTCCTTGCATTCATTTGTTTTAAAACCAGTTGAACCTCATTTACAGTTCAACCGATTGCCCGATTGGACTTGACAAAAACCTTAACAAGAAAGACCTATATTACATGAGATCAATCAAAACGTAGAGGAAATCCATATCGGAATCCATTATATATGTAAATGGAAAGGAACTCAACCATGAAAGGTAGAAGTGACTACTTAATGAAAAAATACAACAGACCTGCAACTCCTCTTACCAACGTGCATGTGGAGGACAAGTCTTTGAGTAACAGAGACATACAATTATATAGAAAGAAATCTGAAGGTAAGAAACGCCAATTTTCTAAAAAATAGAAAAAAAAAAAAGATGCTATAATTGACAAGTGGCTAGAGGTTTTCAAATGAAAAATTATAGCTCTTACAGAAATCAGGGGTGGGGTGAGGTGTTATGCCTATGAATACAAGTAGTGGAATCTATGTTTTATAGGACGGCAAAATGGAATCTCTGCAACTCTATCAGATCATGGGCGTACCATAACGATGGGTTGTATCCCTATCCAAATCTTTTGACAGATTGATGATTTGAATAGCTTCGAAAGGGCATTTCTTCACACAAATACCACATCCAATACATAATTCCTCTGAGATGTAAGAAATTTTGGATGCAGGGGTGACCTAAATAAAAGGAGATTGACCCAAGTGCCACTGCTGGCGCTTGGATCGGGTACCTAATACCAGCTCATAAATATAAGGATACATGTGGGCACTTTCAGCTTACTTTTGTATGTTCGGTTCGAGGTCATGTTCAGATTTTGAGCCTGCACATCTCCAAGTCATGTTCAGATTTTGATGGGCTAATGACTCTTCTGTTGCGAAAGAACCAATATTTTTGCAATTGATGGGTCCAAACCTTCCATCACCTCTCAGTTAAATCAGACTAGGAGTCTACGATGGAGTCTTAAGAACTGACGAGATGGTGCTTGAACTGACGAGATGGTGCTGTAAATGGGTCAGTTTGGGGTCAAGCCGATTGTTGTTTACCTCAACCTTAATCTAACCAGACCTGCTAATTTCAGGCCTCAACCTGAACCCGATTAGCAAAATGTCGGGTTGGGTTGGTTATTTGATCCACATATAGATACTTAGATGGTACTAGTAATGAAAGTTATAGAAATGGGCTATCTGATCCACCCAAGAATCCCCTAATTTATATCACATTTTTTACAAATTCAATTCAACTAACTGAGAAATATGCTAATTAGAGGATCTGCTCCATCCAATTTGAGCACTTCAATAAGGACCCCACATTATGGACAACAGTGCATATTAAAGTGCTCGGACCAAATGATGGTTTGAGTCCTCTCTCTCCTCTTGTGGATATATTGTTAATGATATCAGTTTCCATATGATGGTCTGTCGTTTGGATGACTTTGATTGGTAAAAAAATGTATTCCACGTGGCGTAAGAAGTGTGATGTTAAGGGTTTTTATCTATTGTATAATTGATGCCCTTAATCTATAATTATAATATCAACAACACCAATACTAATATTAATGACAATAAGTCATGGTTCTTAGAACCATGAATGCGTAGGGTACCTTAATCACTATTTAGCAGTGGGTGTATGTATAGATAATTAAATATAAAGTTCCAGACCATCCAATCAATTGGCCACCTTTTGCACGGGGCATAGTGCAGAACTTGCACAAATTTATTTATTTATTTCTTTTCAAGATCATAACCATCCATAGAACAGAAATTGCACCAATTTGAAAATCATAGCCATCCACCAATAAACTATTTTGTGTACCATTGAACCTATTCTTGTCAACGATCCAAAAATCCAGCCATTAATTATAGGGTAGAATTTTAATAGGTATTAGAGGTTAGGAATTGCCCATTCATTGCAATTTTTGGGTCATGTTTCATCCACGAGGTGGCCAATCTAATTGGCAGTCCTTAATGAAGAGAAAACTAACTAATTACAGGTAATTGGTGGGGGTGTTGTCATCTTTAATTAAGGATCATAGCAAGCACCATCATAAGGGGTCATCGGTTAGTGCAATGGTAGAAGGCTTGGAAACTCACTCCGGATAGCAATCATTTCGTGCGTAAAAAGTCAGAGGTTATGTCGAATCCCACCCACCCCTCCCAGCACCCACATCATTCTAACAATAAGAAAAAAGACACCGAAGAGATAGTGCTACAAACTAATCTTCATCTTCTTCCACAACATCAGTCACTAATGTTAATGCTAAAGCATCTGTTGTTGTTCTTGCCTCAAATACTAAGGGATCTTCATAAGCATCAACATCCTGATTCAATCTCTTTGGAGCATCTAAGACGACATACCAATCATCCCTGGTTTGATCTTTGTAGTAAAATACTTGAGTGGCTTGAGAGGCAAGAATAAATGGCTCATTATCCTCATGCGAAGTCTTCATAAGCCTTCGAAGATTAACAAACACTAAGCTTGTTTCTGGATCAACTACACATCCATTTGTTTTATCCTCAATACGCATCCAATCACAATAAAAAATGGTTTCCTTAAAGCCATCATAATCCAATTCCAGTATTTGTTTGATAATGCCATAATAAGTGACTTCTTCCTCAATGATGTTCTTATCCTTCGCACTGGATCTGAAACTAGTTAAATCCTTCATGGAGACCCCACTATTTTGTGTGCTTATACTCATTTCTGATTGTACTGTACAAAAAAGATATCCATTGACCGCGCAAGCACTATATGATATGGCATTAAAGTTCGGACCATCAACAAGCCTCTTTAGCATAATAGGTTGTTCATTTTGTAATTGTTCTCTTAACCAAGGAATATAGTTGTCCCTTCGATGCTTATCGCTTGACTTGTGGTATTGAAGATAAGCTTGGTACTTCCTATAAATGTTAAAAGTTAATTAGATTAAATCTCTACGTATGAAAACTAAATATACAATTAAGATGTAAATAATATTTTACTTACGCCTTACATTCAACATTTTCTGGTGAATGTTCTAGAACCCATCTACGCACTTGCTAGTACTACACATTTTGAAGACAATAGGCTTTACCCCTTTTATCGATTGGGTACCCACGAGTAACATCGAAGCCCACGAACGACATCTCCCCTCGCTTATGGCTTCCTTTGCTACTATCCGACATGTACTCCATGCAATACCTCATACATTCTTCCATGAGATATTGCTCTGTAATAGACCCCTATGGGTAGGTCTGATTCTTTACGTAATATTTATATGTCTTCATCATCCTACACATTCTTATTTTTATTTAAAAATTAATTTTTATGCTGTTAAATAAAATAATTTACCAATTATATAATCTGAATTTACCTTTCAAAGGCATACATCCATCGATATCGAACAGGTCCACAAACCAGTGCCTCCTCAGCCAAGTGCACAACAAGGTGGGTCATAAAATAAAAAATGAATGTGGAAAGTACTTTTCATATACACACAGTGTTTCGGTTATGCGTGCTCTCATGTTCAATAGCTCAATACGGGTTATAACCTTAGAACATAGGATATTGAAAAATAATGATAACTGTCGAATAGCGGCTCTCAAAGGCTTTTCTTTTTTGAAAGCATGCATCAAAAGCACTGACAACAATTGTTGCATAAGAATATGGTAGTCGTGTGACTTCAGGCCCTTGAGTTCGAAATCCTCAAAGCTTATGTTATATTTTCAATTTGCACTGTATCCAATAGGAACTTTAAGGTTATGCAAGGTTTTACAAATCATTTCTTTTTCCTGTCGAGACAAGCATAATGGAGCTCTAAGGTAATGCCACTTGTCATTCTTTTGCCCGGGCCAAAACTTTTTCCTTATCTTCATATCCTTAAGATCAAAACGAGCTTCAATACCATCCTTAGTTTTACCCTTTGTGTCCATAATAGTTGCAATTAAGTTTTCTGCAACATTTTTTTCTATATATGCATTACATCCAAATTATGACGAATTGGTAGATCCTACACATATAAAGTATTTATGTTAGTATTCAAGGAATGTACATAAGAGATCACATTAATATAATAAAATATTTTATTTATTACCTTCCAATATGGTAAGTCATAAAAGATTGATCGCTTTGACCATGCACTATTCTCAATCGTGGACCTCTTTCTCTTCTTCCCTGCTACCTTTCCGAAGTTGGTCTGAATAGTTTTCATTTTGCCTAGTACTTCAGAACCTTTCAAACGACGTGGATGTTTTTCATGTTCTTCATTCCCATTAAACTGTAACTTTTGTGTCCTAAAAGGATGACTTAGATCTGTAAGAAATCTTTTGTGGCCCATGTAAGCAAATTTCTTCCCATGTGATAACCATACTGAATCAACTCCTTCGCTGCAAACAGGACAACGATAATGTCCTGATGTCCTACAACCTGATAGATGGCCATATGCTGGAAAATCATGTATAGCCCACAATAAAATTGCTTTCATATTGAAGCTAGACTTTGTATACGAGTCATAAGTTTCGACACCAGTATACCATAATTCAGTCAACTCTGCTACCAATGGCTACAAGTAGATATCAATTTCATGACCATGACTTTTTGGGCCAGGAATCAATAGTGTTAGCATTGTAAATTCCTTTCGCATGCACAAAGACGGAGGAAGATTGTAAGGAACACTCATAACGAGCCAACAACTATAAGAATTGTTTTTGTTCCCAAAAGGATTAAATTCATCTGTTGCAAGTCCTAGACGAACATTACGCGTTTCTAAAGAAAAGTCATTCCAACGAACATTGATTGATTTCCAATATGAAGAATCCATAGGATGACGCATGTAATTGTCATTTTCAACTGACATTGCATGCCATCTCATTTGTTCTACAATCCACGGAACACTATACATTCTTTGCAACCTATGAGATAATGAAAAATATCGTAACTTCTTCCATGGTAATTGTTTAGTCTTCGGCTTCGAAGGATCCATTGGTTTCCATCTACTATGATTACATGTAGGGCATTTGTCTTTATTTGCATGATCTCTCCAGTATAATATGCAGTCGTTGGGGCATGCATGAATAATTTCTTGCTTCAGATGCAATGATTTGGTTAACTTCTTCGAATTGTAAGTGCTATCCGGTAGAGTATTTTCTTTAGGAAGAATTTTTTTTATCAGATTCAGTAACTCCGTGAAGCTATTATTAGACCATTGATGTCTAGCCTTCATGCTCAACAACTCAATTGTGATTGCCAATTTCGTATGGTTGGGTTGACATGAAGGATACAGGGGTTCTAATGCATATTTCATCAACTTATCGTACTCCATATTCTCTTGTAATTCATGTGGTGTCTGATCATCATCTTCATCATGAGCTTCATTTAAGCATGCATCTAGGTCTTCAGGACGAACACGTCCAAATGTGTCATCCAACATATCTGTCAGTCTTGTGGACGTATTTTCATTTTGGTTACTAGTTGATGTACTGGGAGCCCCAATGTTGACCTTAGTTTTCAGAAATTGTTTCCCATGATAGTTCCATGTTGTGTATGACTTATCTATGCCATCATAAATTAAATGCTCTAATATGACTTCTAAGTTATGCTTTCTAAGGTTACGACAATTGACACGAGGACAAAAACACCAATCGACATCTTCATTTTGTTTTGCGAATGAAATAAAGGATTGGACTCCTTCCATGTATTCTTTAGTCATGCGATTTTCCATAGCCATCCACTCTTTGTTTGGAATTGTCGAAGACATCTTCTACAAATAAAAATACACCGTAAAACAATATAAGATTAGTTAGTTAAATAAGAAGATACATAATTCTATGATCATCCTCGATATCCTTACATTGGAAACAACTATCCATAAGTGATCAAGTGAGGCAGAGAAAATGCTGAGATTATAATCTCGACACCACCCCTCACCTAATCATTTAAGTGATCACGTGATAGGGAGGATTATCGAGATTAAACACTTGACCTTAACATCATGTGCAAGCTCAATATTGATTTTAAGGTCACCTTTTTGGGTGTGTACCACATGAAATAAAAAATCAACCATCTGATGGTACGCCCATAATCTCAAGATCCATCATGTGAAAGATTGAGACGATAAAAAAATTTCATCATATGATTCAATGAATTCAATGTGTTCCAACGTGGGTGAACTCAAAGATTGGGTGATGGATTTAAAGGTACTCTTATTTAGAATCTTTTCTTAGTGCAACCTACCCTATTCTCAATCTATAAAAAAACAACCTACCCTATTCCCATCATGTGCAACCTACCAACAACAGTCGCAAGAGGCCAAGATGGACAGATACCCGATAACGTATCTGTCTTGGCCGATATGCATCGGTTCAAGATGGACCGATTCGATACACCGAGATCGACTTTACGGCGATATTGATGATTAAGTCAAATTCACCATTATCATGTACTCTTCTTCTTTCTAAGTTGTTTGCCATATTGGGCAGATCCCTTCTTCTCTAAGCTGCTGAATACATTGGGCACATAGTTACTTATATGCTATTATGGCCACATTTGGCCAAACTACCATGTAAGTAATTATATTTTGGGTTCTTGGTTTATTCTATGATTTTGAATGTTTTTATGATTTTGTATAGTTTTTTTCTCAATAAAAGTTCACCATTATCGATAAAAAAAAAAACTTTGATTACATCTGTATTGAATTTTGGTTATTGGTTCGATTTTGGATGCGGGGTTTTTGAATTTGCATTTACAGGTTACCTAACACTCGGACCACCTACCTAATACTAACTCTAATGAAATTATGGTGTTATTATGATTTTTTATTAATTATAAGAGTTAATGTAACATCCAAAATATAAATCACCTATATGAAGTTTGAGAACCAATAATCAAGCCAATGCACAAAAAGAGAAATGCAAAAATATAAGCTAAAATTCCTTTATGATTACAACATATATAGTAATAACAGTAAACCCTTTGAAACCCATGGAAAAGTGCTTCAAGTATAACATACAACACTACAAAAATAAGGTGTTTTGGCAGGACTTGCTCTTAAGGCTATTTTTTGTAGTAGCAAGACTAATAGCAGCAGTTTTTTATAGCGACAGGACTAATTTTGAAGGTGGAGTTGCTATCGGAGCATATTCCCAGTGATGAACCAATTTAAGGTTATCTATTAGAGGATAATTATATCTAAAGATTCACGTTTGATCTTGGTACATACTCTCTCAAGGAGTTCTGATTAAAAATTTAGCCATGTTTTGGCTTCAATTTCAGATAATATTTAGTGTTTATTTTCATGCGACTGAACAAACTTCAAAAAGAGTCATACATTTGTATTTAAAAAATAACACCTTCAAGAACTAATTATAGTTAAAAGGGGTCTCTAAGTCATTAATGTCCTTGCCCAACCTGACCTATAAGAATGAATAAAACAGAAATGGGTCCTAAGTGACCCATTAATTTCTAAAATTGGATTTGACTAACCCGTTAATATTCCCTTATCCATGGCATTTGAGATTGACCTTATAGGCCCATGTAATTTTTAATTGGGAATCCAAACTGAGCCTCACCAAACCTATTAGCTTTAAATAAAGCAGAATCTGGCCCGGATAAAAAAGTTGCATTGATTCTAATTATGGAACTAAATTTGATTAGAATGGGACCTGACTGATCCTTTAATGTCAATGAAACCGAATCAGACCCAAACTGGTCCACTAAATAAACAAACAGCATACTTATAACTAGATTCAACCTAACAATTCAGCCATACGTGGCCCAAATTAATGGCTTAAACACCATGAATGCACAACTATTTATAAGAACAAACAGATCCTAACTTATTTTCAAACGCGAGAACAAAACTCTATGGTTTACCAAAATCAGAATGCTAAAATAAAAATCTAGATTCGATAAAAGGATCAGAATACTTGCGAGCAAAGATCACAAAAAGAAACCGACTATCCACACAGTTGCTTAATTATATTCAATGAGAATCAGATACTTGCCTGGATTTCGAGTCAACTTGAAACCCCAATGTGAGCTTATAGAAGGTGATCTACCAATCAGTGATTGCCTTGGCAGGAGGTGTGTGCTAGCTACTGAAGGACTCTGTCAATAAATAAATAAACAAATAAAGCTCTAAAATATACAAATAAACAAATAAATAAAGCCCTAAAATATACAAATAAACTCTAGAAAATAGAATAAACCTTAGAAAAATACAAAGAAACTAAAGCCCTAAAATATACAAATAAACAAATAAATAAAGCCCTAAAATATATAAATAAACAAATAATTAATGCCCTAAAATATACAAAGAAACCAGAGAAAGAAAACCCAACCAGTTACAAAGAGACCCTAGAAATTTTGGATGACATAAGAAATTAAAAAAAAAAAACCTCTAACCTCAGTATGCTCGGCCGAAAGGATACCCGTTAGAGAAAATGGAGAGAAAAAATAATCAACACTCCGATGGAATGCTTGGAGAGAGTTGGAGAAGTTGGGGATTCGAAGGGGGAAGAAAGAGAGTTGTTGGAGAAGTTGGGGATTCGAAGAGGTTGGGCGTGCGTGGAGAGTTTGTTAGGAAGGTTTAATAAAGTAGATACTTTTTTATTTGCAGCCACAATCTTTGACCGCATTGCAACCAGTCTTTTGAGGGCAGCTTCGCCCAAACACATTGATTGGTTTGAATCGAACGTTAAAAATCATTGTTTAGGTCCATCTTCCACTCACTAGATCTTGACATAATGAGTATACCATCTGACGGTAAATTTTTTATTTCTATTTTGAAGGCATCCAAAAAAATTGAATAAAACTCATATGCATGATATCAATCTCAAACACAATTTTCACGTAACTTATGCCATATGAAATTTAAAATGCACCATCTAATGATAAGTGTATGATGTTAAGATTAATTTTATGAGAGATTAGGGCAAAACATGATCTCCATCATTTGATTCAAAACAGTCAATATGTTTTTGGCTTAGGTGCCCAAATATTTAATAAGTGCACATAAAAGTAACCTTTCCTTTATTTGTAACGGAGCGTGTAGCCGCAAATTTCTCCGATGCAAAGTAACTACAACACAATAAACAACACCTTTAGATAGTGGATTTATTTACAAGTGTTTTTGGCCGTGGTTCGTTAAAACCTATTAATGTTGTTTTTTCCTTGTTTTCACGTAGTGCATGTTCTATCTTATCTTATATTATTTATTTATATCTTACTTACAACTTAAATTAAGATGAGCCATGGTGTGATTGGCTTCACTAAATCACGCTTTTTAAGGAATGAGTTCCATAGTAACCTATATGTACTTCGTGTTACAACCCATACTCTCAAAGGTTTTGTATATGTACATAGATGCCTATAATCCAAGTTTCACGTGATCATGAGAGGAACCCCACTATGATGAAGGATTATAACTCGTGTGTTGTATCCTATAATTTATTCTTATCATACATATGTCCTAACATATTTATATATGATGGATGTCACGCAATATCAAATGAAGCACGTAATAGTAATGAAACTCACGCAATATCAAATGAAGCACGTAATAGTAATGAAACTAACTACAAGAAACTATTTCTTTTCATATATTTTGAATGGAAAGTCAAACAAATAATTCAATCATAAAGAGATGTCAAATCAATATCTATAAAAAGATGAGTTAGACTGCAACTCACAGATATTGGATTGAACTATAAGACCTTATAAGAATATGGTGTGGTTTAAGATTCATGACGGACTCCTCACTCACCTCTAAGAGAGAAAAGAAGGTGATTTGTAATGAAGGGACGTAAGTCCTAAAATACGTATTACAAAGAGATGATAGACTAATCCCATTAGATAAATCTTGTTGATCTGATAAAAAATAAATTGCTCATTCGTGAAATTTGGCTAAGGATTGACTCATGTGTGGCTCTAACAAGTTTCGACCGTCAAATAGAATTACACAATTTTCGAGGTATGTACACCTTCGTAGTGTGGGTAAAATATGCATTTAAATAGTTATTCTAAGCTCAGAAGGTGGGTTGAGCCTATTCCACAAGTTTGACAACTTTTGACTTTAATAAGATAATTGGGCTTCTTAGGTTATTTGGGTTGTCTAGGGTCCGATGGTCAATTGGGCCCACTTGATGGGATCCATTGACTCAATTGATGATGAGTGGGCCTTGTTGGATCCATATGGTTAAGGACTTGGGCCTATTTTAAAGTTTGGTTCCTTACGTCTCAATTTGAGATATTGGGTCATAAAGGGTGTACGGGCCTATTTGGGCCTATAATTTGGGTGGTTTCACACAAGGTCTACGTGGAATCATGAAGGTAGAGGGTCTTGTAAAACATTTTAAATATGTGGTCAGAACTCCAAGTGTATGGGTCTTAGCCTAATCGTGAAGAAAAGATTATACTCCTAGAATTTTACTAGTGCCACCCCAATGGCCTTAAGCTGAGATTTAAGGCACTTCGGGATGCATGGAGAATTTAAATCTAATTTTTCTGGTGTGACTAGATTAGTATAAATGGAGACTTTTTCTTCAATTGAGATTTTTCTAGATATGAAAATATTTTCATAACTAATCTTTTTTTGTAAATTTCTCCCTAGCCCTAACCTATCATGCTCTATTTCTTGATTTCCGTATCATATTTTGATCTGAAATTTCTGGGATACATAGATCTGTGAAATTTTCTCAATTTCAGAGAAACCTAAGGGAATTGGTGGTCCAATTGAATCAAAGATCTTCGCGCTCAATGAGATTTAAGGCGTAGTACATGCTCACGATAAATGTGATCTTGGGAATTGGATTCCACTATCGTGTAGGGTCCCAGGAAAGGTGAGAGGCTTCTGCAGAGTCCCCTCACTGGTTCCATCATAATGGGTTCAAAAAGGTGGTCAAAACGACCCCTTTACCCTTATCGGGTAAGAGTTTAGGTTCTTAATTTTTCCTTGGCATTCATACCCCATAAACTGTACCCTTCACGTCAGAAAATAATTTATGATCCGCTAGATCAGTTCATGTCATGGCCAAGATTAATTTGGTTATGACCTTAGGGGCTGGTCTGGCCTGGTTTCCCAAAGTCAAAGGATCAAAAGTGGGCCTTGACTCAAGTGTGACATAAAAATAAAAAACTAAAGTGTCACAGTCAACATCAATTTTGAAAGCTATAAAATATGTGAAAAGAGATTTATTCCGGACAATCTGGGCCGCTAGATGAATGATCAGTCAGGATTTAAGGGGAGTTACAGTCTAGTCCAGATCCCAAGACTGCGCGGATCCTTGAGATCTGGGCGGTCAAATGAGGCACCTTGGCTTGGTGTGCCTAGCTCAACAACTACTATAAATTTTTGTGAGTGTTAGGTCATTGTAACTCTTAATTGTTGGAGCCACTCTTAATTGTTGGAGCCTCAAAAATTATGCCTAGGGTCCCTTTTTAAAATGATTTCCACCGTCAGATGGGTAGACCATCAAAATTTAAAGGGAGGGGGAGGGTTGTTAAGAACCCTAATCCAGAAACAACACGAACCTCGAGATCCGTGTGATCAAAGAAAGGTCAAAGGGGTGTTTTCACCCAACGGCAGCAAGCAATGCAAGTAGCAGCAAGGCAGCCATTATATCCGTTGGTGGCTGCTCCCCGATGGGGGCGGCCATCTGTAGGTGGCTGCTCACCGACGCTAGGGGGAGGGGGCGGTTCTAACCAGCGACTGTTGGCACGTGCTGAGCACGGTTTTCATGGATTTGTGCCCTTGTTTTCACTTTTTCCAGAGTGATGCCCGAATCAAAATTACCGGCACGGTATCCCACACGTTTGGGCCAAAGGATTTGACCATGGGGTCAACACTTTTACCATGAGGGCCTCTGAAATCCGTGCAAAAAGGCCTAAAACTAATTTTATAATTTTCTCCTATCGGATGGCGGAGATCGGTGACCCCTAGATTATAATCTAGTGGTGTGACTGGGTCAAGGATCAAAATCTCGTTTTTTCGATACGTATCGTCCAGCCCCAAAACCGATACATATCGGACGATACGTATCGGTTACGGACAATACTCTCCGATTTTTTCCCAAAAAAAAAAAAATTAAAAAAAAAAAAACATCAAAACCGATAATTTGAAATTATCGAACGATACTTTCAAATTATCGTCCGATACGAACGATACATTGAACGATACGAACGATACGAACGATACATTGAACGATAATTTGACTGTTTTTTCATAGGGGCGATAAAAACCCATTGTATTGTATCGGTGAGGTCCAAAACCGATACGTATCGGTATCGGACGATATTTTGATCCATGGACTGGGTAATTTGAGATGGATAAGAAGGCACCCACCTATTGGACCGCCCATGCATGGGTTCGGGTGATCCAAATCAAGGAGCGTTGGGCCTACGAGCTGGTTTGGCAAAGGGTTTTCAATCTTCTCCACTAGTTGTCGCCTTCGGCCAAGCCTGCGATGATGGTGTTGCAGTTATGGTGTGTGATCACGTGACACTCGAGTGTTCAGAATAAGGTAGCGGTGTCTGAGAGAGCAGCTTCGACGGCGGATCAAAGTGGTGGCGAAGAAGTTGGAGATAGAGATCGAAGAGGGCTGCTATAAGATGCAGTTTTGGAGGTTTTTGAGGGCAGGAACTAGCAAGGAGCTGCTGTTGTGGTGAAAAAGAAGGAATGAGAGAGAGGAGTTTGAATGGTGATGCAATGGTGCTCGGGCTGTGATTGTTGTAGAGGATAGAGAGGGAGAGAGAGAGATGCGAGTGAGAAAAAGAGAAGGGTGAAAGAGAGTTATAGAGGGTGGGCTTTGATTCGAGCAAGTTCGACTTGCTACGATAGGAAAGTGTCCTAAAGGATTCAAAGTGGTTTCAATTTTTGGATGGGTCTCGGTCATGGATTTCTGAAATCTGATTGCCAAATTCATGGCATTAGTCCACAAATCATGTGGTTAACATGGGTTGAGTTACCTTAAGGCAAAAGAATTCCTAGGATTCGATTTGGGTACCAGCCCGAATCTATGTCCAACTTCCTCTATTTAACTATAGTAGGTGAGTAAATTAGGGTGTGAGGCACCATCACATGGGTGGGTGCTTCCCCTAATCTAAGCTGTCTGATTTGTGTGTAAAAACTAGGGCCAAAATAATCTCACACAACAAAGAACTCACATTGAGTGACACATAGGTGAATAAATCCCACCCAACAACTCGCACCTTATTAATATAAAGAAGGAAACAAACGTAGAGTGTAGAACCCACGACCTCTAGCCTCACAAAGGAGGGAGGATACCAGCTGATCTACCACTGTATCAGTTATCTCTATGTTTTCACCACCAAAAAAGTTATTACTCTTTTTGTCGTAACACCATGAATTTGTAACTATGGGTTGTAATTGACATTAATAGTATTAATGTTAGAAGATTTAGATATATAGCTAGAAATTATTGTTGAGTATGCAAAAGTGTAATTATAAACCCCTAACATACTATACATTGTCATCCGATAAAGACTATTTAATTGGATTTTATTTATTCTTGATGTCTTATAGGTAAAATGGTGCTAAACATAAAATTGGACTCAAAAGTTAGAGTTAACGATGAAAAGTTACAATATATGAAAGTTGCATGCGTCAAAAAATTAAAGAAGACAAGACCTATATTAGAAAGAGTATATCTATTTCTACAACAATTGAATCGTAACGAAACTAATTGAAAATGAGTGTACTTGAAGTCAGCTTTCCAACGCCTCAAATGGTGCATCGATTGGATGTCGGACTAGAAAGTTATGGCCATTTAAAGTTCAACGCGCAGTGCAGGAATTTGCTATCGAGTCCAACTTGATCGATCGAGATTCATGGTCAATCGAATGAGGCTTGGACCCAAAAAATCATGAAACTGATCTAAAAATGCCCAGATTAAATCAGTTTGAAATCTTAACTTCGAAAAATGCAATAAAAAAATTCTTTTGAGTTCCGAAAAGGACTTCTAAAATCCTATAGAAGGCTGACGACACATTTTGAGAGAAAAATCAGAGAAGATCAGAACTTCAAGAGGATGACTCAAAGATCTGAAAGATTGGAGAGACATCACCAGAGAATGCAAAGCTACAGGCTCTTCTATTCAGGGAAAAGAGAAAACTACAGATGATTGGTTGAATGCTATAGAGTTTAGTTTGTATTTTGATTAATTAATATTTGATTGTCTGAACATGAATACTGAGCTTTAATGTTCATTTATTTGTATTGTCATTAGATTTAATCATCAGACTTATTCTGTAAAGAGATCTGTAACCTTTCTGGCTTTTATCTTAGATCTACTATCCGTGATCTAGATTTGAGGATTCATGTATTAGTATTACTGATTCTATATTGGTAGGATGGATGGGTTATTCTAGGGAATAACAGATCATACTTACTTTAAGGTTGATGATCTGAACTTTTCCTAGATAATTCATACAATCTACTGATTAAAGATTCTTTTTTGGATTAGTTTCCACTTGTAGTGAGAAACAATCCATCAATCTAATCAGGCAAGATATCAAATTAAACCATATTGATTTAACCATGATTCTATAGGGTAAACACTTCATTCATTTGGATTCTTCTAAGTGCTATTTTTCTTTTCTAAAGTTTTAGCAATCATAGTTGCTCGTTTTAGTTAATTGTAGTTTTTCATTTCCAAAACTCTAAAATATTTTTATCAGAAAATGCAATATAATTAAATTAACTAATCTTCCCTGAGGTTCGACAACCATAAGTACTTGCCTTAGTTCCACGAACTTGTGCACTTGTAGAGATTTTATTTTTTAATGATTAAGTTTTTGGCGCCGTTGTCAGGGAAGGTTGTGCTTAATTTTTTTATTTTGTATTCTCTATAGTTTTAGGATCAAATAATTAGGATTCTATCTTTGTTTTCTTTTACGATTAAATCTATTTTTTATTTCTGGAAAGATTCGTGGTGAAACGAAGCCTACTTTAAAAACTTAGAGGACCATGCGATTTGGACTTCAATTAGGCATTCTCTAATCTTAAAGATTTCCTTCTTTTTGTTATTATCTTTTATTTGTAGGTCTGATCATAGATTTATGATTTATTATTTAAATTCATTAGTTTAGAATATTTGTTTAGGGTAGGATAATTTTATTTGTGTGTTTTATTTTCATTGACTCGTCAAACTATAAATCCTATTCTTTTTTTATCTTCTAATTTTGATATGGCTGATTAAGATCATACATTATGAGGAGTACTATACTCCAGGTATAGACATGCCTTCAACATGTATACATCAGCCTATATACCATATGGATGAGGTTTGTGCTATTTGTCAAAGCCCTATGCATTCAATTTTTTATTGCTCTATTCATGGACTTTATCCTGAATTTGTGCAAGAGCTAGCAATTGCTATGCAGTCTTTCTCTAGTGTTGATAATTAGTTTTATAACACTTGTCGGCATGAGAAGAGAAATTATTCAAATCTTGCATGAAATTTGAATAATTCTACCCAACATGAATTTAATGAGCTGAATTTTCAGCCATATCAGTCAGATTTCCAGCCATATGTGTCATATGAACCAAAATTTTCACAACAACATGAAATTAATTAACCCGTTTTTCAGCAAATACCACACCCCAATAGAGACCTCACATTTGAGGATGAAGTTTTAGCTTTTCTTCAAAAGATTGAGTCTTTAACTCAAACGACCCACTCTCATATAGAATCTATGGCAAGTTTAGGAACTCAAATTGGGAAACTAGTTGAAATTGTTCCCGAGACAGGGGAGGGTATGTTGTTTTACCAACTAGACAACAATTTTAAGAGTCCACATGTTGATGGGGAGACTTCTACCCCACTGAGCAAGCTACTGTTGTTGAGACACTTAGAAGTGGTATAAACTATGAAGACCATGAAGTTGAGGACAAGATTGAGGAAGGAGAGGATAAACTGACTCTATCTGAGGATCAAAAGTCGATCGAGTTTAGAAAATTTGAGCTAGAGAAGGAAGAGGAAGTCACTCTCCACAAGGAGGGGCTATGCCTAAACTTATTTTGCCTGGATTGTCAATTCCACAGGTTATCCCCTATCCCTTCATGAATCATGTATCCAAAGATGAGGAAGACTATTTTATAATTCATTATATTGACAAATTTGTTAATGCAACACCACTTCATATCTTTTCTTTTGAGATGAATAATTCTAGCGTGGGTCATATTTTCTTCTCATGGAGAGTAAATATTAATTTATTCTTTATCTTGACAACAAGGAGAACAAGAAAGATTAGAATTGAGAATCAAAGGAAGAAAAGAAAGAAATGTTAATGAGTTCCTTATGGTCTGGCTGAAGACCGTAAACTTAGCGCTTCTTGGGAGGCAACCTATGATAAATTCACAAATTTAGTTATGCTAGGTAGGTTAGGAGTAGTTGTAGGATTTAGTTAGTTTTTGTTTCTATATTTTAGAGAATAGGTTAGTTTTTTATTTCATTTTCCTACTATTTTAGGCTTAGTTTGCTTTGTTTCTTTGTTTTTTTATTTTAGCTTTTAGTTGAGATGTAAAAGGCTTTGCGATTGATGAGAGAACAAAATTCTAACCTTTCTTCTCCAATTTCTATTTCATATCCAGTTCTTGTGTCGCATAATTTTATGTAAATTTGGGGGTCCCCTCCGACTTCCTCATATCTTCATGGCATTGTGTGTTACTCTCATGTGATTATTTTGGTCCAATAGCATTGAAGACAATGTTCCGAACAGGTTTGGGGGAGTATCAGTTATTTTGATTTTACTTTGATTATATTTTGGGTTTAAATATATTAAAATTTTTTGTTAAATCTCATTTGTTTTTAATGATTCATGTGATTAACATATTAGGAGCTTTAAGAGTATTAATGCATAATAAATATAAGATTACGGATGTTTTACTCTATGGTTGTGAAGAGGTTAATTAAAATTTTGTCTCATCCATCTTAAGGCAAAAAATTAAGATACATTCACAATTACACAAGATCATATGTTTTTATGATTTAGAATTGAGATTAATATAAATATTTTGATGATTAAAAGGAATTGAGATTAATAAGTATTAGAAACCATATATCACTTGATACTCACCTTAAAAAACAAAAAGAGTGAGCTTTGGGAGAAGTATTTTTCTGACATTTAATACTGAGTAATCGGGCCTCGTGCCTCAAGTAAGCAGCGAGTGTTCGCATAAAAAGGCAGAGAATGGTTAATACTATTTATGTGGCTAGTTTGACCTTGCAGCCTATTTAGCTCGAATTATTAGATCCGTAGGGGTGTTTCTATACCTAATGTCCCGAGCCATCTGGATTGGGAGTCATTGGTTAAAAACTTGTTTTAGGGTTGATTAGATAGCTTAAGAAGGTGCATTGCACTAGTGATAGGAAAAGAACAGTAGAAAAAAAAAAAGAGATTTATTTTATGTGAGTAGAAAACTAATAATCGAATCTATTAACATTAATCTTAAGGAGTTTTAATTGTTGAGGTATTTGTGTTACAATCAACACAAAAATTATGTATTCATGTGAACTTTTTGTACACTGCACAGAACCTAAAATTCATATCTAAGAAATAGACAGGATGAAAATTTAATGAGCATATTTTACTAGGTAGAGTAGAATATTCATTATTTTATATTTGTTATGATTTTTTACTTTTTAGGTGATTTTCATGAGAAGATACACGTTGATTTGTTATTTTGAAATGAGATTTGAAGTGAAAATTTTGGTAATAGAAGTTTGTGGGTGTCTTCATTGAAACCGCTCAGGAGACAACACTCCTCCTGTAATATCCCGAAAAATCACGTTAAATAGTGACCTCGAGATCCGTGCTCGACTAGTCATAGGTTTGACCAAGTAGGAGTTCAATAGTTAGCATAGGGTGCGATGAACGGATGAGATGTGAGAATTCGAGTGAATGTGTGGAGATTGATGTGAATCCGAAGTCACATACACCTATTACGGTGCATGTGCTCAACACACAAGCTAGAGGGGAGATAAAAGGGTTTAATAACCCTAAAATAGATGTTTTGGTTGTTGAGAGAGAAGTAAAGAAGAGAGAGAGAGGAGTAAAGAAGGTTGTTAAGCAAGGAGTTATTGTGGGTGATTGGAAGAGGGATTCAAGCACTTAAGAGGCCGATTCAACGCGAAGGATCCGTTCAAGCCAAAGCGAGAACCCTAGCCTTTCCAACCACTTGACCTAATCAATTGGAGATTGATTGAAGATAA
Organism: Chloranthus sessilifolius; assembly: GCA_021018995.1. Lineage (NCBI taxonomy): Eukaryota > Viridiplantae > Streptophyta > Magnoliopsida > Chloranthales > Chloranthaceae > Chloranthus > Chloranthus sessilifolius. The sequence goes on from CM037595.1 coordinate 27,239,760, forward strand.
AATTCTTGTAAATTAAATGCATAGATTGAAGGGTTTTATTGTAGTTAGAAATAGCTAAAATCATAGGATAATGGCTTAGATAAATGAAGGAAAAAAAGTAGGAAAAGATTTAGAAGAATAGCCCAAAAGGGGGCTGAATCTGGCCATTTCGATTAATCGAAAGTGAGATTCGATTAATCGATTTTTGCCAAGAAGTTGAAAAGTCAAAAGACACGATTTCGATTAATCGAATTGAGTTTTGATTAATCGACTTTGAATTTCGATTAATCGATTTTGGTATCGATTAATCGACTGGGAACCTCCAGTGAACTCCAGTGGAGGGAAGAAAAGGACTTGGAAAAATCGACTAATCGAAATGGGATTTCGATTACTCGATTTAGAGTTTCGATTAATCGATTTAGGATCGATTAATCGATTTTGGGAATTCGATTACTCAAATTGAGAATCGAATGGTTAGAGTGGAGAATTTCAATTAATCGAATTGGGATTCGATTAATCGAATGGGAATCTCGATTAATTGATTTGAGAATCGATTAATCGATTTTGAATTTCGATTAATCGATTTTGGAAATCGATTAATCGATGTTGGAGTTCGATTAATCGACTGTGCCAGTTTTTGTTGACTTTTGAGTTTGACTTTAATATTCTTGGAGGGTCTTGGACCTTCTTTGTTACATCTTTAGTGATGTATTTCATATGTTATGTGGTACCATAGGTGATACGTGTGAGCTTGGGCACAAGGAGCCACGTGGGACCTTGATGCATGATCAAACAGAGACTTGAGGTAGGGAACACCTTGAACATGTACTTTATTTTGCAAGAGCATGTATGTAGTGATATAGAATTCAATTCAAACTGTTTTTGTTTCTTAAGAGTTTATGAAAAGTGTGCGTGTGTAACATCTAAAAGAGTAATCATAATGAGCCATCCCCAGGGGATGAGAAAGTAAAGAAATAAGAGCATCAGGTGTGATGCAAGTAAATGGATACATCCTAGGGATGTATCCAAGATTGAATTATGTCTGATAAGGCCTAACTGATATAAGATAGCACACTTACACGGTGAATAACTATATGTAAAGCACCTGATATTTTTATTATTTGAGGTTTGATAGGATACCCCACCGACGTGGCGGGATACCCACGACTGACGCGGCAGGATATCCGTGACCGATACGGCGGCGAAACCGTAGGCCAGTGCGGAGGCTTATCCGTACACAGTAAGCACACTCCAGGGGTGTTGAATTGAGATATGTTGAAACTCTGCCACCGATCCCCAGGGGAAAGGGGCTTGGGTACTATTGGTATTCCCAGGGAATATATTTAAAACTGTCTATATAGATGACGATGAAGGGTATCTCATCGGGGCTCGATGCTATATTGCTCAGAGATTACTTAAGTTGAAAGGTTAAGTTTTGTTTTAGGCCTTTTCAGTGTCACTCATGAATAATTAAAAGATATGAGTAAACTATCAGTAAAATATGATTATTTTCAACTGTTGTTTATCAGTAACTGCATAGACACATCTTGCATGGCATATCATGGAATATATGTGAGTTGTAATTTATATATTCAATTATGTTATGTTCCCTATTGAGCTAGGATGTAGCTCACCCTTTAGACTATACGTCGCAGGTCCACTATTGGCAGCTGCCGAGTATTCAGGGGACGTTGACCCTGGTGAGTCAGACCCGGCACCTGGAGACGAGTTGGAGCTACCTCCTGAGGACTTCTTCTAAAGAACTCCGTTGTGCAGCTTTGAGAGTTTTTGTGAGCGTGTTTTGTGCGGCTTGGTATGTCAAGCCTTATTTTCGTTAAACAATATAATTAAGTCATGAGATTATTCTTTTGGGGCGAACCATCATTGATGATCAGCGATCATCGATGGTTCGGATCGGTTCTCCATTCATGCAGAGGCATGAAGGTAGAACTGTCTTTTGAGAAATATTTCAATGATAATTTAATTCCGCAGCTTTATTCATTATTTCAGTTCAGTTCATTATTTTTGCTTGATATACCAGTGTTTCGTGCTTAGTCAAAGGGCACGGTCAAGATGATCGTGCTGATGGCACGGGTTTTGGGGTGCCGAAATCCGGGCTGTCACAGTTGGTATCAAAGCATTTCTTTTAGCAATTCTGACAATCATTCTTTTTGTCAGAATATAGGGACTTCTGCTAACGAAACTTTAGTTTCAAATGCAGCCGTCAATGTCATCTAGAGGAAGGGGCCGACCGAGGGGAGGCCAACAGAGAAGTTTGCGTAGTGGAGATGATTATATCTCTCCTACCAATCGAGTACCTTTAGGAGGTAGTGAGGCCCCAGGGGGCAGCAGTAGTAGACAACAGGAGGATGAGGATCGAGATCGTCAGGATCGAGATCAAAGAGAACAGGAGAGAGTTAGAGAGAGACAAGAGGATAGAGAGGAGCGACAAAGGATGATGCATACCATGGAGACCATGGCAGCTGCCATGGCACAACAAGCCGCATTCTTTGCAGCTCATGCAGCGAGAGAACAGCAGCCACCTACACCACCTGTAGGACCCGCACTGCCTGTGCCTTCATCCTTCACGGAGTTTAGGAGGATGAGACCTCCTTCGTTTTCTGGGCAGGCAGACACGATGGCAGCAGAAAATTGGTTGATGGAAATGGAGAAAGTTTTTAGCGTGCTGACATGCACGGAGGACGAGAGTGTAAGATGGGCAGCCTACATGCTAGACGGGGAAGCTGGGCCTTGGTGGAAGTCCGTGATACGGAATAGGGCCCAGGAAACCCCAGAGTTGTCGTGGACTTGGGAAGAGTTTGTTGAGGAGTTCAACAAACAGTATTTTCCAGAGGTGGCAGGAAATCAATTGGAAATTCAATTTTTGCAACTAGTGCAAGGGAGGATGACCATGAGAGAGTATGGGGTTGAGTTTCTACGACGGCTCTTTGGATTCGGACACGCCACTGACGTGATGAAGTCAAAGAGGTTTCAGCAAGGCTTGAAGCCTGAGGTTAGAGGAGGAGTAGCTCCATTTCAATTAAGGACCTATGAGAAGGTCATAAGCAAGGCACTAGTTGTGGAAGAGGAGAACAATAATAGATACAGGCAGAGAGAGCAACAAAGATGAGGCAATGATCAAGGAAGATCGGGGAACTACGAACCGGTGAATAAAAAGCTGAGGTTCGTGACCCAAAATCAGAGACCACAGTTCTAAGGGGGTTTCGAAAGACCGGTGCAGCAGCACAACCAACAGAGATTTCCACTACTTACGTCGGGGAGACCTTTATGCTATGAGAGCCCTGCCATGTCTACTGGCGCGACCGTCACACAGGGTTCTCATACAGTTTCTTCCGCGCCTCGGGAGACTTGTGTAAAGTGTGGCAAGCCTCACAGGACCATGGATTGCAGAGTGGGAACCAGGGGTTGTTTCCGATGTGGCAAGGTGGGCCACTTGATCAAAGACTGCCCCGTGGTTGATAAAGGAAAGACGGCTTCAGTTGCAGCGCCACGACCCATTCAAGCACGGAAGTCGGTCGTTCATGGGAGAGCCTATGCCGATCCGTCAGAAGGTGGAACGTGCACGACGCCATCCAAGGTGAGATTCTTTTAAATAAAGAAATTCCAATTTCATTAAAATTTTAGATAGAGAAGGTGCATTCATTAGGAGTTGTGTAGATTTTTAGTCCAGACACTAAATTTATATGTGAATTAGGGGTGTAAATTGATGTGTAAATTATTGTATGTATGTATGTATACTATAGGTACTTTAACTGTATATGAGAAAGGATGCTTCGTTGGATATGACGCTAGAGTGTTGATAGACCCAGGGTCTACCCACTCATTCATCACTCCACGTTTTGCCAAGAGGATGAAGATTGTTCCAGAGGCGTTGGACTTTGTCCTATCTGTGTCTATTCCGACTGGAGAGTTAGTGGACACAGAGCTAGCTTGCAAATCTGTCATCGTAGCAATTCGAGACCTAGAGGTGCATGAATTGGAGGCAAAGTTGATACTACTGGACATGCAAGGGTTTGATGTGATCCTTGGCATGGACTGGTTGGCGCAGCAATGTGCAACAGTCGATTGCAAGAACAAGGTTGTCATCTTCAGACCCAACACAAGAAGATCGTTTTGATTCCAAGGAGTGAGGTCATCACGTATGCCACTGATCTCAGCAGTAAGGGCCGAGCGGATGATCAAGAAGGGTTGCAGTGGGTACTAGGCTTTCTTAAAGGAGGACAAAGAAGAAAAGAATGTCATCTCTGAGATAATGGTTGTGCGAGACTTCACCGATGTCTTTCCAGAAGAGTTGCCTGGATTACCTCTAGAGAGAGAAGTAGAATTTTCCATTGACTTAGCACCGGGAACGGAGCCTGTTTCAAAAGCACCATATAGAATGGCTCCTGCTGAGTTGAAGGAGTTGAAAGAGCAACTACAAGAGATCATGGATAAGGGGTTTGTCAGACCGAGCGTGTCTCCATGGGGAGCACCGGTTTTGTTTGTTAAGAAGAAAGATGGGTCAATGAGGTTATGCATTGACTATCGACAACTGAACAAACTCACTGTCAAAAACCGTTACCCTTTTCCTAGAATCGATGATCTATTTGATCAACTGCAAGGAGCGAGGTACTTTTCCAAGATCGACCTGAGATCTGGATACCATCAGTTGAGAGTCAAGACAGAGGATGTAATAGCCCGAAAAATCACACGCAAAACTATGACCTCGGGATCCGTGCCCGATTGGTCACAAGTTTGACCAATCAGGAGATCAAGAGTTAGCATAGGATGTGGTGAACGGACGAGATGTGATAGCTTGAGTGATTTCGTGGTGTGTGTTGTAAATATGAAGTCGCATATACCTATTGAGGTGCATGTGCTCAACACACAAACTAAGAGAGGGATAAAAGGGTTTAATAACCCTAGATGGGTATTTTGGGTTGTTGAAGGAGAGTAAAGAAGAGAGAGAGAGAGTAAAAAGAGTGATTAATGCAAGGAGTAAAGGCTAGCTGAGGAAGGAAGGATCCAAGTATTAAAGAGGCCGATTCAACGCAAGGGATCCGCTGAAAAAGCTAAAGCTGGAACCCTAGCCTTCCAACCCTAGATTTGAAATCAACTTGAGATCTATCCAAGGTAAATTTTTGTAAATAAGATGCATAGATTATAGGGGTTAAGTTGCAGTTAAATGTGGGTTAAATCATAAGATAATGGCTTAAAAAAATAGAAGAAAAAGTATGGAAAAAGATTGGGAAGAAATCGAAAAGTGACAACCTGACAATTTCGATTAATCGAAATTGGGTTTCGATTAATCGAAATTGGCCAGGAAGTTGAAAGGTCAGAAGACCACGACTTCGATTAATCGAATTGGATTTCGATTAATCGAATTTGGATTTCGATTAATCGATTTGAGAATCGATTAATCGATCGAACCTCTCAAAGGACCCCAAGGGTTGGAGGAAATGATTTAAGGAAAAATCGACTAATCAAATGGATTTCGATTAATCGATGAGTTTTCGATTAATCGATTTGGGATCGATTAATCGACTTGTGAAGTTCAACTGCTCAAGCGAGGTGTACCTTGCGAAGAAGAAATTCGATTAATCAAATCGGATTCGATTAATCGAATGAAAACTCAACTGCTCAATAAAGAGGTGTACTTTCTTGAAAGAAGAATTTCGATTAATCAAACTGGATTCGACATCGAACGGAAACTCGATCGTCAACAAAGGAGTTTACTTTGCGAAAAAGAAGAATTTCGATTAATCAAAAGCAGATTCGATTAATCGAATGACAATTCATTGCTCAACCGAGAATGGACTTTTGAAAGGAGAATTTCGATTAATCAAATTACTTGATGTCGATCGATTGATTGACCTTGATTAATCGATTTTGGAAATCGATTAATCGAACGAGTTCGATTAATCGATTCGGATTCGATTAATCGATCGGGATAAATTTTGTTGACTTTTAGGTTTGACTTTAAGATTCTTGGAGGATCTTATACCTTCTTTATTGCATCCCTTGTGATGTGTTTTACCTGTTGTGTGGTACCATAGGTGGTACGTGTAAGCTAGTGCACAAGGAGCCACGTGGGACCTTGATGCATTGAACAAGTAAAGACTTGAGGTAGGGAACACCTCGAACATGTACTTTATTTTACAAGAGCATGTATGTAGTGATATAAATTTCAATTTAATTATTTTTACTGCTCAAAGAATTGTGAAAAGTGTGTGTGTGTGACATCTATAAGAGTAAATAAATGAGCCATCCCTGTGGGATGAAGAAGTAAAGAGATAAGAGCATCGTGTGATGGTTAATGGATACATCCTGTGATGTATCCATGATTGAATCATGTTTGATAGGGCCTAACCGATATAAGATAGCACACTTACTTGAATAACTATATGTAAGGCAATCGATATTTTTGTTATTTGAGGTTCCTTAGGTTACCCCACCGACGGGCGTGGATATCCACGATCGACACGGCAGATATCCGTGACCGATACGGGCGTAAACCGTAGGCTGCCAAGTGAGGCTTATCCAGACATAGTAAGCACACCCTGTGGGTGTTGATTGAGATAAGTGAAACTCGCCACCAATCCCCTGTGGGAAAGGGGCTTGGTACTATATGGTATTCCTGTGAATACATTAAAACCGCTCATATAGATGACGATGAAGGGTAGCTCATCTCTCGATGCTATATTGCTCTGGGGATTACTTAAGTTGAAAGTTTAAGTTTTGCTTTAGGCCTTTTCAAAGATTTTTCATGAGTAAATGAAAACATAAGAAATCAACAGTAAACGAATGCTTTTAACTGTTTTATCAACAACTGCATAGTTACATCATGCATGGCATATCATAGAATATATGTGAGTTATAACTTATATGTTCAGCAGTGTTTGTTCCCTATTGGGCTAGGATGTAGCTCACCCTATAGACTATACGTCGCAGGTCCATTAGTAGCAGCTGCCGAGGTTTCAGGGGACGCTGATCCCGGCGAGTCGGACTTTGCTGCCGGCGAGGAGTTGGAGCCACCTCCAGAGGACTTCTTCTAGAGGACTCCGTTGTGCTACTTTGAGGAGTTTTGAGTAGAGATTGTACGGCTTGGTATGTCAAGCCTTTATTTTGTGAAAACATGTATATGTATAGAGTTTGGATTATTCCTTTGGGGCGAACCATCTGTGATGATTTATATCATCGATGGTTCGGATCGGTTCTCCCTTCATGTAGAGGCATGAGGGTAGAACTGTCTTTTGAAAAGTATTTCTAATTAGATTTAAATTCCGCAAGTTGTTCTTATTTCTTTTTATGCTTGATATACCAGTGTTCCGTGCATAGTTAAGGGGCACGGTCAAGATGATCGTGCTGATGGCACGGGTTTCGGGGTGCCGAAATCCGGGCTGTCACAGAGGACATCCAGAAGACAGCTTCAGGACACGGTATGGACACTATGAGTTCCTTGTGATGCCGTTTGGGTTGACAAATGCTCCGGCGTCTTTTATGGATCTAATGAATCGAGTGTTTAAACCACACTTGGACTCCTGCGTCGTAGTGTTCGTTGATGATATCTTGATATACTCCAAATCCAAGACAAAACACGAAGAACATTTGAGGATTGCTCTACAGACGCTACGTGAACACCAATTGTACGCCAAACTCAGCAAATGTGAGTTTTGGTTGGAAGAGGTTAGCTTTTTGGGACATGTTGTCTCAAAGCACGGTGTCACTGTAGACCCAGCAAAGATAGAAGCAGTGGTTAAATGGGAGCAACCAAAGACAGTGACCGATGTCCGAAGTTTTCTTAGGTTAGCAGGCTACTATCGACGTTTCGTCGAGGGGTTTTCAAAGATTTCGGGACCTCTCATGAAGCTGACACGAAAGGATTCAAGATTCGAGTGGAGTGAGGCATGCGAGAAGAGTTTTCAAGAACTCAAGACGAGACTCACTTCAGCTCCAATGCTAGCGATTCCTTCAGGCAGTGGAGGATACGTAGTGTACAGCGATGCGTCATACAATGGTTTGGGTTGCGTGCTCAACCAACATAAGAAGGTGATAGCTTATAGATCAAGACAGCTGAAAGAACACGAGAAAAATTACCCGACTCATGACTTGGAGCTAGCAGCAGTCATTTTTGTGCTGAAGATTTGGAGACATTACTTGTACGATGAGACATTTAAAATTTTTACCGACCACAAGAGCCTCAGATACCTGTTTACACAGAAGGAGCTCAACATGAGACAGCGTAGATGGATGGAGTTCCTTAAGGATTATGATTGTTCTATACAGTACCATCCAGGCAAGGCTAACATGGTAGCCGATGCTTTGAGTCAGAAAAGTTCAGCTCAATTAGCTTGTTTAATTTTGGGTATGCACCGATGGAAACTATTGGAAGACTTGGCACTCTATGATGCAAGCATTGAGTCGAGAGCTACAGGATCCTTTTTGGCTAACATATCAGTGAGACCAGTAATCTTTGAGCATATCCACGACCTACAGATGAAAGATCCGATGTTAACAAAGATTCATCAAGACGTGATGGAAGGTATCAGGCCGGACTTCTCAGTGAAAGAAGATGGTTCTTTATTATTTAAGGGTCGTCTCTGCATTTCGGACAATGCCGATCTAAGACGAACGATTCCTGATGAAGCCCACAAGTCAAATTATGCTATCCACCCTGGTAGCACCAAAATGTACCAAGACTTAAAAAAGAGCTATTGGTGGAGAGGTCTGAAGCAAAACGTGGCTAAATATGTGTCACGGTGTTTGACCTGTCAGCAAGTGAAGATTGCCATAGGCATCCTGCTAGACTATTACAGCCCTTACCAATACCAGAATGGAAGTGGGAATTGATCTCTATGGATTTCATCATTGGATTACCGCGGACTGCCAAGAGACACAATGCCATTTGGGTAGTCGTCGATCGATTGACGAAATCAGCTCACTTCTTACCTTACAACACGATGTATACAGCAGGAAAACTGGCAGACTTGTACATGAAGGAGATCATAAGATTACACGGGATTTCGAGCAGCATAGTTTCAGATCGCGACCCACTGTATACGTCCAAGTTTTGGAAGAAATTTCAAGAATGAATGGGAACGCAACTAGATTTTAGTTCAGCTTTCTATCCTCAAACTGATGGGCAGACAGAGCGAGTGAACCAAGTGATAGAAGACATGCTCAGAGCGTGCATGCTGGATATGCAAGGATATTGGGATGAGTATCTACCGTTGATCGAATTCGCATACAACAACAGTTTCCAAACGAGCATTGACATGGCACCGTATGAAGCTCTGTACGGACGACGATGTAAATCACCCATCAACTGGGAGGAAACAGGTGAGAAATTTATTTTGGGCCCAGAACTACTTGAAGACAACGCCACCGTCGTGCGAATAATCAGAGAAAGGCTGAAGTCAGCACAGAGCAGACAGAAAAGTTACGCCGACATCAAGCGGACTAGTGTCGACTATAAAGTGGGTGAACACGTGTTTGTGAAAGTGTCGCCTATGAAAGGCGTAATGAGGTTTGGCAAGAGAGGGAAGTTAAGTCCCCGTTATGTTGGACCATTTGAAATTTTGGGACGTGTAGGTGAAGTTGCTTATCACATTGGATTACTACCGTTATACGATCGAGTACATAACGTTTTCCACATATCAATGCTCAGAAAGTATGTGAATGATCCATCTCATGTGTTAGGAAGTCAACCTTTGGAGATGTGTGAAGACATGAGCATGATAGAAGAACCGGTGGAGATCTTGGATCGAAAGGAACAAATACTACGCACTACAGTGATTCCCTTAGTGCTTGTTCGATGGAAAAATCATCCGTATGAAGAGGCTACATGGGAACGAGAGGCCGATGTGAAAGAACAATATCCAGCCTTGTTTCTGACCACTTGAGAGTCAAATGTAACCCGCAAGCATGTTTGTGGATTTTAACGACACTTGTAATTCAATGGAAATTTTGATCAAAGTATGATAAAGAAACAAAGTTTTTATGCACACATGATCTTGAGGATGTGTTTTGTAGACCTAAGGATCAGTTGGTATCATAAACCACCTAGATAAATCAAATAGACAGGGAAACTTGAAAATCTACAGAAATTGAGCAAAACTGATTAATCGATTTTCAAATCTATTAATCGATTTGTAAATTCGATTAATCGAATTTGTTCGATTAGTCGACTGGCATGTGCCAGTGATTGGGAAAGTGAATAAGGATTAGAAAAATGACAGAGTGAATTTTCGATTAATCGATCTTGATTTCGATTAATCGATTTAGGTTTTCGATTAATCGAATTGAAGGTTCAATTAATCGAACAAATTGAGAATTTTAGAAGAACTTAGAAGGATTTTGTGAAATTTCGATTAATCGAGGAGGAATTCGATTAATCGATTAATGGTTTCGATTAATCAAACTGGAAATTCAATTAATTGATTGACTTAAAGAAATTAGAAAAATTTGAAGTATGGGGAACGATTTCGATTAATCGATATGAAATTCAATTAATCGATTGAGATTTCGATTAATCGAATCATTGTTCGACTAATTGAATAACTTAAAGAATCCTGAAAATTTTGGAAAGGACTGCACGATTTCGATTAATCGAAGTGAAATTCGATTAATCGATTTTGAATTTTCGATTAATCGAAATGGATTTTGATTAATCGACTGGCTCGCGCCAGTGAGCTCAAAAACTTGAAATTTTAAACGGATACGATTTCGATTAATCGAAATGGTTTCGATTAATCAATTTTGACTTTTGACTAATCGATTTTGGAAATCGATTAATCGATTTCGCGCGGCTTGACATAGTTTTGAATCTCGATTAATCGAGATTGGATTTCGATTAATCGAATCTAAGCCTATATATATATTTGGGGATTTTGTTCCCCATTCGAAATCATTTGAGCTTTTCAGTTTTGGGCGCCTTTTCTCCTTCTTCTCCGGCCATCCATCCAAGCTAGGGTTTTGGGGCATTCTTCATCGATTTCCGATCGAGATCGCCTATTTTTGCATTGAAACCTAAGGTAAACCCTAGATTTGTACCTTTTCTTTCCATTTGAGCTATAAAAACTCTAGTTTTAGCTTATTTCACCAACCATACCTCCCAAAACTCGGTTGTCTTCGAAGAAGGCGACCTCTAAACTTCCGGTCCGGCGTAAGAATGCCGCACCGCCACCACCTACCCCTTCACCGGTGAGGACTCCATCACCGTCGGCATCGGAGACCACCTCTGGTTCGACGAGCGCATCCTCGCACGAGTCTTCACGTGAATCGACACCCATGCCGCCACCACCCACTAATGTACTACAACCCAATGAGTGGTGGGAGGCGAAGACCTTTGAGGTCGAATACATCATCGACCCAACCCTCTTTACGAATCCCGATGTACCGGGCGAGACCCAATGGGCTCGCAACTACCTCCAAAATGCCGGTCGCGGCAACCTTCTCAAACCAATCCGGGGTTCCTACTACCCTAGACTAGTTAGATTATTTTATCAAGGGCTCGTAGACAGCCCTACCGACGATGTGGTCTTGACCAAGATAGAAGGTCGAGACTACACCATTACCCGTCACCATATACACGAGGTACTCGAGTGCTACCTCGATTTCACCCCAGAGACCACCCTCTTCCCACCCTTTGAAGAGGAAGTTAAATTTGAGGAGATCATGACCCGCATGAAAAATGGGAAAAAGGGGTCGGGATCCTCCATCAAGAGGGTCGACCTTCCCCACTACATGTGGATGCTTGATTCCATTATCAAGTGTAACCTCTACCTGTTGCGGCACAACACCGAGCGGATTAAGGTAGTGCAACTGGCACTATATGCAGCCTTTTGTGGCCGGTGGTTCGACGTGACCATGCTCATCCTAGAGGGGATGAAGTATATAAAAGGAAAATTAATGAAGGGCAACTTGAGGCCCAAGGAGAAAATGCCATATGCTCGGTTGATCTCGAGCATGTTGGAGTGTTACTCCAACGCTCCCGAGTATGCGGTATCGCCCCACGAGGTGCGGGCGACGGACCGAGTGAAGACGTTTTCAAAGTCTTCGTGGAGCCGTAGCTACAACTTGTTGAAGCGGACCCTACCGGCTCCGGGCCCAGTTCCAGCAGCAGCAGTAGCACCACCCCCACCACCATATCAGGACCCACCCGTGGGTGAGGCGCACCCGGCTGAGCCTTCAGCGGAGGGGTCACCCTCTCATACCACCGCTTCACCGACACTGCCAGCCCATTCCGCACCAGCTACACCCACATCATCCTACCGTCGGCGCGCAGCTCAATCCGGCCCTACCGTCAAGGAGGTGTTGGCACGTATGGAGGCCAACAACGAGCAGATGAACCGGAGGATGGACTTCCTTATGTTCCATACGCTCCGCTACATCTACCCATCTAACTATCAACGGTACTTAGCTCAGGAGGAGGAGGGAGGACCGCCTGTGAGGGTCCTGCCTCTTCGTCTCACCACGGGTCCTTCCACTTCTACACCGGCTCACGATCGAGACGCTTACAATACAAAGCACCGCTACCTCGACCATCTAGCTGGGCCCAAGAGACTCCACTGCCTATAGTTCCGCCACAGATGGAGCACGGCCCAAAGACCGACTTGAGGGACAGCCTGAGCCTTGGGGCTGCCTTACTTTATTTTGTATTTTGATTGTATAGGAACAAATTTTGTTTGTACTGTGGTTACCGATAATGTACAAATTTTGTAAACTTTCTGTTAATGAATATAAAGATTTTGAAAATTTTTCTCGTACAATTATCTTTTCATGCTATGTATACTATGTTGTGTAAATTCACTGGGCCACCTCACCTGAGAGTGTGGGGGGGGGGGGGGAGAGACCCATACCTATGCACCTTTGGGTTATTTTCGAGGACGAAAATTCCTAAGGAGGGGAGGATGTAATATCCCAAAAAATCACATTAAACAGTGACCCCGGGATCCATGTCCGACTAGTCATAGGTTTGACCAAATAGGAGTTCAATAGTTGGCATAGGGTGCGATGAACGGATGAGATGTGAGAATTCGAGTGAATGTGTGGAGATTGATGTGAATCTGAAGTCACATACAACTATTACGGTGCATGTGCTCAACACACAAACTAGAGGGGAGATAAAAGGGTTTAATAACCCTAAAATAGATGTTTTGGATGTTGAGAGAGAAGTAAAGAAGATAGAGAGAGGAGTAAAGAAGGTGGTTAAGCAAGGAGTTATTGTGGGTGATTGGAAGGGGGATTCAAGCACTTAAGAGGCCGATTCAACGCGAAGGATCCGTTCAAGCCAAAGCGAGAACCCTAGCCTTTCCAACCACTTGACCTAATCAATTGGAGATTGATTGAAGGTAAAATTCTTATAAATTAAATGCATAGATTGAAGGGTTTTATTGTAGTTAGAAATAGCTAAAATCATAGGATAATGGCTTAGATAAATGAAGGGAAAAGAGTAGGAAAAGAAAAAGAAATTTAAGAATCTGGCCATTTCGATTAATCGAAAGTGAGATTCGATTAATCGATTTTTGCAAAGAAGTTGAAAAGTCAAAAGACACAATTTCGATTAATCAAATTGAGTTTCGATTAATCGACTTTGAATTTCGATTGATTAATTTTGGTATCGATTAATCGACTGGGAACCTCCAGTGAACTCCAGTGGAGGGAAGAAAAGGACTTGGAGAAATCGACTAATCGAAATGGAATTTCGATTAATCGATTTAGAGTTTCGATTAATCGATTTGGGATCGATTAATCAATTTTGGGAATTCGATTACTCGAATTGAGAATCGAATGGTTAGAGTGGAGAATTTTGATTAATCGAATGGGAATCTCGATTAATTAATTTGAGAATCGATTAATCGATTTTGAATTTCGATTAATCGAATCAGATTCAATTAATCGATGTTGGAGTTCGATTAATCGATTGTGCCAGTTTTTGTTGACTTTTGAGTTTGACTTTAATATTCTTGGAGGGTCTTGGACCTTCTTTGTTACATCTTTAGTGATGTATTTCATATGTTATGTGGTACCATAGGTGGTACGTGTGAGCTTGGACACAAGGAGCCACATGGGACCTTGATGCATGATCAAACAGAGACTTGAGGTAGGGAACACCTTGAACATGTACTTTATTTTGCAAGAGCATGTATGTAGTGATATAGAATTCAATTCAAACTATTTTTGTTTCTTAAGAGTTTGTGAAAAGTGTGCGTGTGTGACATCTAAAAGAGTAATCATAATGAGCCATCCCCAGGGGATGAGGAAGTAAAGAAATAAAAGCATCACGTGTGATGCAAGTGAATGGATACATCCCAGGGATGTATCCAAGATTGAATTATGTCTGATAAGGCCTAACTGATATAAGATAGCACACTTACACGGTGAATAACTATATGTAAAGCACATGATATTTTTGTTATTTGAGGTTTGATAGGATACCCCACCGACGTGACGAGATACCCACGACTGACGAGGCAGGATATCCATGACCGATACGGCGGCGAAACCGTAGGCCAGTGCGGAGGCTTATCCGTACACAGTAAGCACACCCAAGGGGTGTTGAATTGAGATATGTTGAAACCCCGCCACCGATCCCCAGGGGAAAGGGGCTTGGGTACTATTGGTATTCCCAGGGAATACATTTAAAACTGTCTATATAGATGACGATGAAGGGTATCTCATCGGGGCTCGATGCTATATTGCTCGGGGATTGCTTAAGTTGAAAGGTTAAGTTTTGTTTTAGGCCTTTTCAGTGTCATTCATGAATAATTAAAAGACATGAGTAAACTACCAGTAAAATATAATTATTTTCAACTGTTGTTCATCAGTAACTGCATAGACACATCTTGCATGGCATATCTTGGAATATATGTGAGTTATAATTTATATGTTCAATTGTGTTCTGTTCCCTATTGAGCTAGGATGTAGCTCACCCTTTAGACTATGCGTCGCAGGTCCACTATTGGCAGCTGCCGAGGCTTCAAGGGACGTTGACCCTAGTGAGTCAGACCCTGCACCTGGAGACGAGTTGGAGCCACCTCCTGAGGACTTCTTCTAGAGGACTTCGTTGTGCAGCTTTGAGAGTTTTTGTGAGCGTGTTTTGTGCGGCTTGGTATGTCAAGCCTTATTTTCGTTAAACAATGTAATTAAGTCATGAGATTATTCTTTTGTGGCGAACCATCATTGATGATCAATGATCATCGATGGTTCGGATCGGTTCTCTATTCATGCGGAGGCATGAAGGTAGAACTGTCTTTTGAGAAATATTTCAATGATAATTTAATTCCGCAGCTTTATTCATTATTTCAGTTCAGTTCATTATTTCTGCTTGATATACCAGTGTTCCGTGCTTAGTCAAAGGGCACGGTCAAGATGATCGTGCTGATGGCACGGGTTTCGGGGTGTCGAAATCCGGGCTGTCACACCTCCACTAGGGATCACCCAAGGGTTTAATGGGTTATTGCATATGCTAAATGCAATCATGCTTCCTACAAAAGAGGCATTTAAATTTCTATGATGATAATTTATTTTCTTTAATATATTTCCCTTATCTTTGATCAATGACTAGCAAAGTGTAGGTTTGGAGGTGTGTTGAGTACGCAAAAGTGTGATTATTAACCCCTAAAATACTATACATCGTCATCCGATGAAGGCCATTTATTTTGATTTTATTTATTTGTGATGTCTTATAGGTAAAAAGATGTTAAACCTAAAAATGGACCCAAAAGTTGAGAGTTAACAATGGAAAGTTACACTGACAAAAGTTACATGCGTCAAAGAATTAAAGAAGACAAGACTTATATTTAAAAAAGTATATGTGTTTATAAAATCGTTGGATCAAAACGAAACTAATTGGAAATGAAAGTACTTGAAGTCAGCTTCCCAACGCCTCAAACAGTGCATCGATTGGACGTTAGACCCCAAAATTATTGTCATTTAAAGTTCAGCGCGTAGTAGAGGAATTCCCTATCGGGTCCAACTCGATCGATCGAGATTCAAGGTAATCGATCGAGACTTGGACCCAGAAAATTGTGAAACTTATCCAAAAATGCCCAAATTAAATCAGTTTGAAATCCTAATGTTGAAAATTTCTATAAAGAATTATTTTTGAGTTTAAAAAAGAACATCTTAAATCCTAGAGAAGGCTGACGACACATTTTGAGAGAAAAATCAGAGAAGATCAAAACTTCAAGAGGATGACTCAAAGATCTGAAAGATTGGAGAGACATCACCAGAGAATGCAAGGCTATAGGCACTCTGTTTAGGGAAAAGAGAAAGCTATATATGATCTACCATCCGTGATCTAGATCTGACGATTCATGTAATAGTATTATTGATTCTATATTGGTAGAATAGATGGGTTATGTTAGGGAATGACATATCATACTTACTTTAAGGTTGACGATATGTAGTTTTCCTAGATAATCCATCTTGATCTACAGAGTAATGATTCTTTTTTAGATTAGTTTCCACTTGTAGTGAGAACCAATCCATGAATCTAATAAGTCAAGATTCCAAATTAAACCATATTGATTTAACCACGATTTTGTAGACTAACTTTGGACCCTAAACACTTCATTCATTTTCATTCTTCTGAGTGTTATTTTTCTTTTCTAAAGTTTTAGCAATCATATTTACTCTTTGTAGTTAATTGTAGTTTTCATTTCCAAAACCCTAAAATCTTTGCATCAGAGAATGCAATATAATTAAATTAACCAATCTCCCCTCAAATTTGACAACTCTAAGTATTTGCCCTAGTTTTATTTTAAATGATCAATTATCCGCAACTTAAACAAGAAAGTTAAAAGTACAACCCAAATAAGAACGTACTAAAAAAAAATTATTTTAGTAATAACTTAAACAAGAAAGTTAAAAGTACAACCCAACTCAAAGTACTTGCCCTAGGGGTTTAACGGCTTGTTGCATACGCTAAATGCAATCGTGCGCCCTACGAAAGTGGCATTTAAATTTCTAGGATGATAATTTATTTTTTTTTATATTTTTCCCTTATCTTTGCTCAAAGACTAAAAAAGTATAGGTTTGGGGGTGTGTTGAGTATGCAAAAGTGTGATTATTAACCCCTAAAACACTACACATTTACATCCGATGAAGGCTATTTAATTTGATTTTCTTTATTTTTGATGTCTTATAGGTAAAAAGATGATAAACCTAAAAATGGACGCACAAGTTGAGAGTTAACAATGAAATGTTACAATGTACAAAAGTTACATGCGTCAAAGAATTAAAGAAGACAAAACTTATATTGAAAAAAGTACATATGTATATAAAACCGTTGGATCATAATGAAACCAATTGGAAATGAAAGTATTTGAAGTCAGATTTCCAACGCCTCAAACGATGCGTCAATCAGACGTCAGACCAGAAAATTATAATCATTTAAAGTTCTGCATGTAGTAGAGGAATTCCCTATTTGGTCCAACTCGATCGATCGAGATTCAGGGTCAATCGATCGAGACTTGGACCCAAAAAATCGTGAAACTGATTCAAAAATGCCCAAATTAAATCAGTTTGAAATCCTAACTTCGAAAAATTGTATAAAAAACCTCTTTTGTGTTCCGAAAAGGACTTCTGAAATCCGAGAGAAGGCTAACGACACATTTTGAGAGAAGATAAGAACTTTAAGAGGATGACTCAAAGATTTGAAAGATTTGAGAGACATCACCAGAGAATGCAAGGCTATAGGCTTTAAGGAAAACAGAAAGCTACAAATGATTGGTTGAATGTTATTGGGTTTAGTTTGTTGGAGCCATTATTTGCACACATTTTTCAAGTGGTTGTTCCAAATTTAAAGAAGGACTAAGTATTTTAGAGACATGTGATATGTAAAAATGCAATATGGACCGTCTGATTTGAAGTTCATGATCAATAGATCTCTAGTAGATAAAATTGGAGCAAAACATGATACTTGTCATATGATCTATTCTAGTCAACTGTTGAATTATGTAATAGTCTTTGACTCCATTTAATCCAATGATGAAAATCATATTTTGTTCTAATCTTTTGCAATTGATATCTTTAAATTATGGCCTTCAAGTCAAACGGCTTAGGTGGTATTTTCACATAGTAGAGGTTGCCAAACTTTCAAGTCTTTCTTTTAAATTCGGTCCAATCTTGTGCAATCACTTGAAAAGCATGTGCAAGTAATGGCTCCCTTAGTTTGTATTTCGATTAATTAAAATTTGATTGTGTAAACTAGAATAGAGAGCTTTAATATTTATTTATTTGTATTGTCATTAGATCTAATCATCAGATTTATTCCATGAAGAGATCTGTAACATTTATGACTTTTATCTTAGATCTACTATCTGTGATCTAGATTTGAGGATTCATGTAATAGTATTATTGATTCTATATTGGTAGAATAGATGGGTTATGCTAGGGAATGACAGATCATACTTACTTTTAAGGTTGACGATATGTAGTTTTCCTAGATAAGCCATCTTGATCTACTGAGTAATGATTCTTGTTGGGATTAATTTCCACTTGTAGTGAGAAACAATCCATGAATCTAATAAGTCATGATTCCAAATTAAATCATATTGATTTAACCACGATTCTGTAGACTAACTCTGGACCTTAAACAATTCATTCATTTGGATTCTTGTAAGTGTTATTTTTCTTTTCTAAAGTTTTAACAATCATATTTGCTCTTTGTAGTTAACTGTAGTTGTCATTTCCAAAACCCCTAAAATATTTGCCAATCTCCCTTCAAGTTCGACAACTAAGTACTTGGCCTAGTTCTACGAACTTATGCACTTACAAAGGTTTTATTTTTAAACGATCAATTATCCACAACTTAAACAAGAAAGTTAAATGTGTAACCCAAATAAGAACTTATTAAAAAACAATTTTTAGATGATAGTATCAATTTGAGGTCTTTAAATCATTAGTTTCTCTCACCGTATGTGAAGTTAATATTGTTTTCACAATGTTTTGAGATTGATAGGTTAAATTAAAGAGAAAAGTATGAGAAAACGCCCCTCCACAATTTTTATCACCATTTCCGTGAATTTTTTTTAATTACTAAAAAGCGCCGCTGCAGCATTTAAATGGCCAAATTGATGCACGATGCAAATGTATTTTACCGAATAGCTCTTCAATTTTTGAGTTTCTTCTTCGGCGATCCGGCGATCGTGAACCTGTGTTGCCGGCGAACACCAAATAGAGAGTTTCTTTTTTTCAATTTGTGAGAGATAAAGAAGAGAGAGAGGGTTTGTCATTGCCTAGTCTCTTTCTCTCTCTACAATTAAACCC
The DNA here is from genome assembly GCA_021018995.1 of Chloranthus sessilifolius. Taxonomy (NCBI): domain Eukaryota; kingdom Viridiplantae; phylum Streptophyta; class Magnoliopsida; order Chloranthales; family Chloranthaceae; genus Chloranthus; species Chloranthus sessilifolius. Next base: position 27,259,014 of record CM037595.1, read on the forward strand.
TCTTTCTTTGTCTGAGTTTTAGAGTGTCTTCTCCGGCGATCATGAACCTGGGTCATGCCGGCGAACACCAATAGACGGTTTCATATTTTGAGTTAGTGAGAGTGAAAGAAAGAAGAAAGAGGGTTTGCCTTTGCCTAGTCTCTCTCTCCCTCTATAATGAAACATTTGTTTTTTCTAAGTTGCAATTTGTGAGTATCTTCTCCGGCGATCGTGAACTTGGGTTCATGCCGGCGAACACCAAATAGAGCATTTTTTCAGCTTGTGAGAGAGAGAAAGAAGAGGGAGGGCTTGAAGGATCTGAGAAGAAGAGGGTTTTGAAGGTTCTGAGTTTTGCATGGATCAGACTCAACGAATCTTGCTTTCCTTCTCCTTCTCTCTCCTCTTTCTCTTTCTTGTTCTTCTCACTCTTCTATTTCTCTCTCATCAAAATGACACCGTTCTGGTTTGGAATGGGAAGGAGGAGAGGGTTCAAAGAGGTTAAGTTGATGGCATAAATGTAATATATATGGCTTCTAAGGGGATAGATGTAGAAGGGCAAAATCAGAAACTACATAAAAGATTTAAGCTTTCTTCGTGGGTTAGCCTACCCAAATCACCCGTTTCAAGTGTGCATGGGCACTGTTTTCGAATATAAAACTACACGTTTTTTTGTAATAAAAAGAGGGGTAGGACGCCATTTGGACAAAAGCCTTAAATTAAATCTCACTTTTGAATCATCATTGATTCAAATATAGTGAGATTAATGTTTAACCTATTTGAAATTTACTTTCTAGAGGAAGGAAACGTCACTCATGACATCAAGATCTTAACAACCACTCAATCTCCAAGCTTTTATTTTAGATGTAAGAAATATGAGTCCATTGAGAACTTCAAATATGCGTAGACTTAAAAGGGTATACAATTCACTTAAGATTTCGTAAGCCTTTTTCTCTTTCGATTTACAAAGAGTAAGACCGACGCTAATCTCATATGATCTGCAATCTGCCACACATCGATCAATTTTATTGGAGTTGACACATTTGTAAACTAATTTAGAATTCAATAATTAAACCCTCACATGAGAAAATTCATGTAGATGAAAACTAAGAACGTGAGAGTGAGACTTGTCATTGCTTTGCAATTTGAGATTACATCTATCATAACCATCTCTGCTCTGAGGTTTTCCCCCGCTGCATTTGAGTTTTAGATCTTATAGAGCAGACATAGCTCTCTGCCGGAGGAAACAAAATCTGCTCTTAAACATCTTTTACGAGGAGTTATATTACAAATATAAAAGTAGTTCCCTGTTGGAGCCAGACAGCGAAAGAGTCACCCTTTGGTCCGAAAGAGCAAACCCATATGCAACCTTAGAGAAACAGGATGTTATAGTCTCGATGGATGAAGATGGACTTCAAGTTTTTTTTTAGAGGAAAATTATGAGTGTTCAGTTTTGGACACAAAAAAGATAAGGGTTTGATGTTTTGGCACAATTGTTAGAAGTTTTGGATTTTGTTGGGCGTGATTTACAAGGGTATTAGTAGACTAGGGGTTGGCGCAGTTGGTAGGGGACTTTGGTTTGTTACCAATAGGTTATGGGATCAGGGGTTGGCGTAGTTGGTAGGAGACTTTGGTTTGTTACCAATAGGTTATGGGATCAAGTGTTGGCGTTTCCCTTTTGCGATAACAGGATGTCTCATAGGGTGTGTACATCGTGAAATACTTGTTACACGGTGGGGGGGAGATGGCATCCCTTTGGAATTAGTCCAAGCATAAGCTTTGGATTACCCTAAGTCATAAAAAATAAAATTAAATAAACAGTTAGTAAGCATTAATTTTTCTGGTGTTCCCCTACCCGATCATATATTTGTCTTTGGAATTGCTCTTTGGAGGTAAAGATCTGCCTTACTTAAAAGAGCACCTCTTTACTGATTGAGTGTTAACTCAGTTGGTATCCTCCCCCTTTGTGGGGCATGAGGTCAGGAGTTCTACAGAATCTACACTCCACGTTTGCTTCCTCCCTTTGCATTATTAAAGGTGAGTGATTCGTTGCGTGTGATTTATTTCCCAAGATAATCCTCCCAGTGTGCTATGCCACAGACGGATCCTATGCATGCAAGTTGCGCATGCACTACATCTTAGCAGTTCTATGCCATATGGTATTATATATAAAAAAAGTGAACAAATCTGTAAAGAGACCCAAATTCATATATTTCACTCTCCCAAAAAGCTAAGAGCATTCACAACCAAACACAATCCCATACTAAAGTTTACATAGAGCTGTTCTTTGCCTCCAAAGAGCAATCCCAGACAAAGCTATGGCTGTGTTTGCCATTGCTCTTTGGAAGAGTAGATGATATGCTTTTGCCAATACTTTTTTTAAATCTTTTATTCCACTTGATATAAGAAAATAACCGTCCTATGGTATGCTCATGGTCTCAAGATCCATCGTGCTAAAGACTGGGTGAAAACTGATTTCTACCATCCGATCCAAAGCATTCAGTATTGGCGCCCTACATAATTACCTGAAGTTCTTTATAGGCGCTTGTAGTAAAGAGGTGGGTGTGAACACAGCGAGGTGCCTAAATTAAAACAAGAGGATTTTTTGGGCACCTCTGTTCGTGCCTACATAGTAAACTCATTGACTGCATTGAAATGTATGATCAAGATTGATTTCCATCTCCATCTTCTACATGATTGATCTTTGCCACCATTGGGTAACTTTGAGCTGCCAGTTTTATATTCTACGTGGCATATTTGCACAGTTCTCAAAAAGTGATCTTAAATTCGCCTTTGAGCATGATGTGTCCCACCTGATTTTCGATTCATTGGGATCTGTGCAGTCGCATACAAAACGAACAGTCTGATGGTATGGCCATAGTGTCAAGATCAATCATGTGAAAGATTGGAGTGAAATTTGATCTCGATCGTCCTATTCAGCACAGTCAACATGTTTACAGTGTAGGCGCTTTCAATAATTAGGTAGGCGCCAACGGAACTGCCCTGATTTTTTTGGGAGCCATTGCTTGCACACAGACTCTGCCCAAGCACACAATTTAATAGAAAGACAGTATTTGAGGACCTGTGTGATCATATGAAATACCATCTAAGCCATCTGATTGGAAGGTCATGATGTAAAGATGCGTGGTGCAAAAGATTGACACAAAACACGGTCTCTATCACATGATTCAAAGCTATCAACCAGTAGATCATATGATTTTCAAATCAGACGACATTTAGATTGTGTTTCCACATGACACAGACCCCCAAAATATGCTTTCTCTCTACTGATATTCATTGGCTCTACCAAATTTAAAATTCTCTAGATTTCTAGCGATTTAAGCTAATATACATCGCCTATTTCAGCGAATCAGTTGGTTAAATTAGATAGTAGCTTGTAGCGTAGAGGTGATTAAGGCAACCAAGATGTGTATCCCTCCAAAGCCACCTTTTCTTCCAAATTTCTAATCCCACCAAGTCCCAAAGTAGCTCATAACCCAATCCTAAACTAAAAACAATTAAAAATTAAAATTTAAGGGGAGCGACAACTTGCACACGGGATTTGTGCCGTTGCACATTGAAAGTTTTTGAGGACCAATGCAAAGTGGAACACAATCAAATCCATGACCTAAAGATCTTAGGTGCCAAAGATTGAGATTTTTGTGAATGAGATGATGGACTGACGGTATTGGATCAAATGATAGAGATCTTATTTCATCCCGATCTTTGATAGGAAAATCTTTATCATGACCTTCATATAAGATGGCTTAGATTGTATTCCACGTGGCACAGGTCTAAAAAATACCAAGTCCTTTATAAACTATCTGCAATGGCATGAATCTCGTGTGCAAGCAGTCGCTCCCAAGTTTAAGAAGCTAGAGTTAAATTCAAGGCTAAGATAAATTACTCCTTCAAATTTCTCAAAACAGAGAAAATAAACATGCAAAAAAAGCAGGCCAGCCAAACCATCAGATCATAAAACTTAGGTCCCCCAAGATTCAAATCCTAAGTAAAGTGTATAAAGATTTATTTATGCTGCTCGAGGTGGAGGTGCATTCTGCATTTCCACCACTTTCTTCCATGAAGCTCTACCTGAGATCTCCTCCCACCATCGGTTTACGTTCTTCCTCGAAGTGAAGAGTTCCCCCCTGTGGGTGGCATTCACAAGGTATTGTGAGTTTGGCAAATGAGAAAGATCAGCTAGCGTGAATTCTTCGCCGGCCAAAAATCGGCTATCTCCGAGCCTTTGTTCGTAGATGTCGAGTACTTTGCCAAGTTTGATCTCATTCTGCTCAATCAATGCGGGGTCCTGTTTCAGCTTCATTCGTGGGGCGAAGGCAAGTTGGAAGACTAAGGCTGAGCTTGGTGGGTTAAAGCTTTGCCCCTCAGCTTCTAACCACTGTTCGATCGAAGCACGTTCCAAGAAATTCTTACCCAAGAGGACCGTGTTGCCCCGAGTCGGGTGCTTGTCGCAAATGTATCGGCAGATTGCCCTGGATTCTGCCAAGAAGATAATCAGAAGAAATGAGGAGGTGCATTGTCTTGAAAAGTAAGCAGGAGACTTCTGGGCCCAAGCTTTATAGATTATCTACAAAATCTAAAGCTCTCAACAAATCTCTGCTTATCGAGTTCGTGGCAAAAGTGAGTATGAACATGTTTTCAAAACACCTTTACAACAGGTATAAATGTGAGCTTCCTTTACAGTTATAAAGCGTTATAACGACATTATAAAACCTTGTCAAATTTTATTTATTTATATCTAATTTTTATATATTTTTTAAACATATAACTTGTTCGAAAGGACGTTATAACGATCTTGTAACAGTGTTACATCACTTTTCTATATTAGATCTTATGTTGTCACCATCCATGTCAAACCTATGTAACCACTCCCAAGTGTTAGGTTTGTGCTAACTGTAGGGATGTTCAGGCATGTCGATACATTATGTGCTGCTAGATCAACATTTAGATTATGCAAATGTGCATTTAGATAGTGCAAATGTGCCCCAAAGTAAGTTGAAACTATATTCGTAACCTATGTGAATTACGCCTGTCCGTTATCACATGGACGGGCGACAGTCACCTTTGTCACGATCGACTTTGACGTTGTTAATGGATCACAGTGGGTTAAGTGTCATGGAAGCTGTCTAATTTTCTGAGTACATATATAAAGCCAACATACCTCGAGGAGAGAAAAACCCTAACTGCCTCTTTTATATCCATCTTGATATGCTACAACTTTGAAATAAAAAAGATGCTCCTCCATTACTCTTGGAGTTTATTGCTTGTGGATTCGAGTGTCCTCAAGGATTCTGAGTGTTGTTTGTGCTCGTTCATTATGAGTGGATCGTCATAGTGATCCGGTGATAGCAAATTGGCACACTGTAAAGATGCGTTGTGGATTCAACTATTACGGCTTTGAAGGGTTTGATACAATTAGAGAGTCCGCCTATCATTTGGCACCTTCTGTTTCATAATGAATTTGTTGCCTTGAATTCTGGATTACATACTGTGGATGTTTCTCTAGATAGAATTTTACCAAGTAAAAAATTGCTTGTAATTGTGAGCTAGATTTTTTATACATGTTATCGCTATAGATTAACATTTTGAAAATATCACTAATTGTGACTTTGTGATTGATTGCTAGATTTCATTATGCTTTAGGCTGCGTTTGGGAACAGGTATTTTAGAATTTGAATTTGCATTTGGATTTGGGTTGCTGGATTTCAAATCCACCATTTGGAAATCCCTTTTTATGCTTGGATTTGGATTTGCTAAAATCCACCATCATTTGAAATAACACCTCTCGAGAAAAAAAGGGGCATTTAGAATGACTCCTATTAGTTGTTATTTGAAACCCCATAAACTTGGATTTAAGAGTCGGGGCAGAGACTTCTGGTCTTCTCTTCTATTTGTTCTCTCTTCTCAGCCTCGGTTCTCCTCTGCAAAAAAGGGAAGCTCCTCATTCATCAATTGCCGGCAGCAACTCTGCCCGAACAACAAAAGGTAAGCTCCTTTTTCAAAGTCGGGAAGGTTAGCAATGATTTTCTATGCGTTTTGGATGATTAGGGTTTGCTGATTCGAATCCTTTCTGAGGTTTCATTTGGTGATTCGAATCCTCTCCTCCATGGTTGTATTTTTTAGGAAATTAACATGGAGAACAAATGAAGTCTGTTTTTGAGGTTTGATCTGAGATTTGTTGGAGAAGAAATAATTTTATCCTTTTTTAGAGTTGTTTTCTTCTTCAAACAATTAATTTCTGATTATATTAGACAGTATATTTATTGGTCATCGAATTACTATGGTAATGAATATAGATTTCTTGTCCGACCTTGTTAAAATCTAATTATTAATTATTTTAGAATCACCTATTTGATAAAATGCCCAATAGAGGTGCTCTCATGTGTTTTTTAGTGGATTTGGGCATAGCTTACACAAAATATCTCAAAGCACTAAGATCCCAAACATGACAGAAACAAGAAGAAGACAGTAAACAGATGACTCCATGATCTACCACCACAGCACATGCCTATCTAAATGTAAATAACATAGCTAATATGATTATTTCTCATTTGTAACAAGAAAATAGAGAGTAGTACAGTTGTGGGTTATTTTCACTCTTTCAAGACCTAAGGGAGTATCCTAGAAATGAAAAAGAAAAGAATATTAAAAAAATAGTTGTGGTTCCAAAAGATAACTTATGAAGAATTACTAAAGTAACAGCAGTTTACACAATTGAATTGAAATGGTGCAGCCCAAACCAAAAGCCATGAGATACTGGTTGTCAAACAACCTTGAATAAATCCAAAAGAACCCAAGTCAATTAGCCACAGTGGCACAACAATTTTTGGAAAAAAGGGTGTTCCCCAATAATGAGGTTTCTTGAGCATTGGAAGTTGACTGCCTTGGTTGATCCAACAAGGGATATCTACAGGGGTACAAGTCAGTCCTTTATTCATATAGAAAGGGAAGTGAATCAATTGGTGAACATACTTCCCAATGATGGGGCTGTTTGGAGTAATATTAGCAATTTAAAATTCTCTCCCCTTATAAAATATCCAATCTACATACTAATTGATCAAATAATAATATTCCATACTAAATATAGTACAACATATATATATATATATATATATATATATATATAAATGTCTTCTTTTTGCTAGATAACCTGGGAGCCAGTCACTTTGTGTCATATCTGATGGTTTTATAATTTTATTTATGTGATGAAGATGCATCGATTTTGAGCTTTTGTTTAGTGTGCTATGGTTTCTATATGAAAATTTGATTCATATTGGTGTTGTTCCATGCAATTTAATGGAGTTTTTGGGATCGACTTCTAGTGTATCTACTGTCTACAACTGTTATGTATATTTTGCCTTATAATCCGATTCTCCTCTAATTTGAGATCAGATCTGACTTGTTAAGACCTGAATAGAAGTGTTTCCTATTCGTTTATCTATCTTTGCTCTCTTTTTGGCAGAGGTACTTCCCAAGATACATTCTAAATTTATTGGTTAATTGTCTTTTGTATTAAATTTGGTGCTGAAAGTATCTGTTCAAGATTTTATATTGATTGTTTCACTGAGACTACTGCTCATCTGGGTCATTGATATATTGTGGAGGTCTCTTACTCACATTGGCTGACATTTGTGGAGGTGTTTCCCATTCAATTGGATTGGGTTTAATCCCTCAATTAATTGTCTTTTTGGTTTAGTTTGGTGCTGAAATTATTTGTGTAAGATTGATATGAATTGTTTCCCTGGGACTGCTGCTCATCTTGGTCTTTGATATTATTGTGGAGATCTCTTTCTTACATTGGCAGCCATTCGTCGAGGTGTTTCCCAAATTGTTGGAGTGGGTTTAATTCTTTGGTTAATTGTCTTTCTTGTTGAATTTGGTGCTGAAATTATTCCCTCTCGATCGCGAAGGAAGCAACATTAATGATTTTGGTGTCTCTTTCGTATGAGACCCTGTCATCAATGATATAAATATGTGGGGATTTTAAAACCTAAAAAAATTGGTGAAAATAGTAGACTGATAAAATCAAAATAAAAAATCTGACCGTTTAAAAACCCCTCCTTGTGCATTAACTCCCTTTGGATGATGATCTGATGATCATATGCTCCATCTAGTGTTTTTGTACGTTTCATGGCAGGGAGCATCCACAGCCATCATTAGCCCATGATGATACAAAGTGTATGTATTGGGTGATTCCCAAGACGATACATCTGTCTCGGGTGGCTCTATACTGAGATGTATTGCCTGATACCTCTCAGTTTCGTCCAAGATTTCGAACTATGTGTAACAGTGACTTAGCTTTGCATTTGTCAAAACTCCAAATAAACCTGTAGATTCAACAACGTAAAACACCCATAAGACCAGCCCAATGACAAAAACACAAACTTATAAAATTTGCAAACACTAAATTTAACTAGCAAAGAGGATTAGACGCTGAAAACTCAAAAATTATAGTTGAATCTTCAATTCAAACAATAAATTGAACATCATGGAAAACCCATAAAACAAGACCAATGAGAATAGAGCTCTGGCATTAGGTGGACAGGTGGTTTATGGGGTCTCCACACACGTTGACAAAAATCTGGGGCACCTTTCATTACGAAGACCACCACAATCTATATATGTAAAATATGTGCATTTCATAAGCTGATTGATTTGTGTGCTAAGCATGATTTTAAAATTGCATAGTATTTTCAATATTGGATTTATTAGACAACAGATCATGGGTCCTTTTTTATTCTTGTTCTTATTTTTTTTATTTTTGTGCCATAATTTTTCTATTGACCTGCACAATTTCCCATAGCTACTAGCTCACACTAGCTTTCACCATCTACCACAACTACCAAGTCTGTTTTTCTTTATTTTTTAAGACTCTTGATATGTTCATATTATGCATAATACATATATTGATATGTTCATGTTAAATTTTTTTTATATTATATTTTTTTACAAAAAAACACAACTGATTCATTTTATATATTGTTTTTAATAGAAATGTCTAGTGACGAGACTACTTTACCTTTACAACAAAAGCGGGCAAGAGAGGAAGAGGAGAGGCTCGAGAAAGAGGAAACTGAAATTATAGTAATTCTTGAAGGTTTCCTTATAGCGGCTAAAGGAGTATGGTATCATCAAAAGTACATGCTTAAAGAACCATCAACTAGTAGAGATGATTCTAGGAGAACTTAAGTCAAAATAGAAACTTTCCAGAACTTCTCTTTTACTTTGCTAGGAATATTACATTATCAGATTCAGCTACTGCTCACTTTTGCTTTACGTTATCTTTCATGGAAAATAAACTACAGATTCTCCATGTTATTTTCATAGTAATTGTTGAGACTTGAATTCATCATATTGATATCCTATTTATAGAAAATAAAAACACAACTGATTCATTTCATATATTGTTTTTAATAGGAATGTTTAGTGACGAGACTAATTTACATTTATAACGAAAGCAGGCAAGAGAGGAACAGGAGAGGCTCAAGGAAGAGGGTTGTCTTGTGACAATGAGGATCACGAACGTATCACAGTCATACAAGCCACACCTGAATGGATGACATTTTGAGAAACTTTAGCAAATGATATTTTTGATGAGTATCAGGCTCATCGATCACTTTCTTAGACTACGCATGTTTAAATTTGATTTAGATGTAAATACGAGCATATTGTCTCTTTGATGCTTATGAAAATTGATGGATGTGTTGTTAGATGTTATCATAACGTGTCTTTTTGATGATTATAAAAATTGATCGATGTGTTGGTAGATGTTATCATATTTTATCTCTTTTTTGCTTGAATTTTGGTGTTTATTATTATGATAGAGACAAATTAGAAGAGTTATCAGGTAAGAAGCTTGAGGGCAAGTACCCAAACAAGCATTGAGTTATTGTTGAAAAGAGTACAAGTAGCTGCAATTGATGCTTCGGTCTTTGCAACTTAGGTTTTCACACATAAAAACTATTGAATGCCTTGATGGACATCATTTCTTTGGCTAATCTACTGAAAATTTGATCTTTACATTATGGATCAATTATTAGATGATCAGATGATGATCCTCTATCCCAAAAAATACTAATCATAGGCTTATACCAGGAGAAGGGTTTCTTAGGTCATTTTTATGGAATGTGTGCCATGTGAAATCACCATCAGACCTTTTGATTATTGAGCTATGATTTAACGTTCAGTTTTGTGGAAGATTGGGTAAAAAACAATCTCCATCGTTTGATAAATTTTGTTAGCCAAAAAAATAAAATAAAGAAATGTATTGGCGACTATAAATTTTTAGTAAATTTTATTAGCCAACATTTTTAGGTTGTGAGCGGGAAGGGTCGGACTAAAATTTTGGCTACCCAATGAGAAAATTATGCTTGACTCCACCCGTCGCCTAACTAAAAATCATGACCCGCCTCTGTAAAAAACACTATTTTTTCTTATCTTTCTATATAAATATTGGGTAAGGTTGACTCGACCCAACCAAACACGCGACCCGACCTAATCTCCGTCAACCCAACCCTACCCATCCTACTTTTCGCCCGACCTGACATAACCTCTCACTTGACTTGACCCAATCCATCTTGGCGAGTTAAATGTATGTGACTGACAAGGTAGAAAATTTGGCTCAGGTGGGTTGGGTATCGGGTTGACTATCAATCTACAATCTTAATTGTGATTCATGTATACTAAAATTTGGGTTACTAGAATCTAAATCTATTTTTATTTTTAAACTTGCCTAATGCAACATTTATAAATCTTATAAATGCTAAGGATAAATCCAAATACACTCCTTAAGCATCCAAACAAGAGATTTTCAAATCCAAATATTTCAAATTCTGGATTTGAAATGCTTGAATTTGAAATTCTCAAATGCAAATTCCTCTATCCAAACGCAGCCTTAGTGATATTTTCAAAATTTTCATTTATCACGAGGACAATTGTAAAATATCTAGCAAGTGGTCGCCTTGCTCGGACATTGAAGTCCATTCGGTCCTCAACAGGTCGAGGTGGGATTGGCTGGCATTGAACTCGGTTGGATCCAAAGGCGGGATTTTACTTGCTTGGGACAAGAGAGTTTTCTCCAAGGTGGACTCGTTCATTAGTAACAGATCGGTTTTTGTGGTTTTGTTGTCGAAGACCGGTAACATCACGTGGGTGTTCACTGCAGTGTACGGCCCTAATGACTAATGACTATAGGCTACGACAAGGTTTCTGGGATGAATTGTTTAGTATCTAGAATCGTTGGGGGGGGGGGCTCGGATTATCAGTGGCGACTTCAACGACACCAGATTCACGAACGAAAAACTCAGTAGATCTAAGGTTACTGCCAGCACGATTGGGTTTTCTAATTTCATCGATGATGTGGGCCTTATTGATGTCCCGATGTCCAGAGCTCGCTTCACTTGGTCTAATGGCCAAGAGGGGATTGCTATGACTAGAATTGACAGGTTCCTGATTTCGACCGATTGGGAAGAGATCTGCCTGAGGTTGACCTCTGTTGGTCATCCGTGTTCCACTTCCGATCACATTCCCATTTCTTTGGCTGTCAGGGATGAAGGATGGGGGCCCGAATCACTAATGGTTCATGCTATGTTGGAAGCAAAGTGGCATAGTTGGGTTGTCAAGGGCATGGCTGAGTCCATTTTTAACCAAACACTTCGCTTTCTCAAACAATTCCTGATTGAGTGGAACAAAAACGTTTTCGGAAATGTGCACACAAATTTGAAAGAAGTGCTGTCTAAGATCGGCACCCTAAGTTTGAAGGAAGAAGATCAGGGGGGGTCTTAATGCAGACGATCGCAGTGCTCGATCCAAACTCAAAGAAGACCTCAATTTTAGAATTCCTCAAGATGAAGTGTTTTGGAGGTAAAGGTCCAAAGAAAAGCGTATAATGGAAGAGGATTCCAATTTCAAGTATTTTCAGGGAATTGTGAATGCTAGAGAGAGGTCTAATTTTATTTCTTCCATTCAGGTTACCAATAGGAGGCTTACTGACAAACAAGACGTGAAGAAAGCCATGGTTGATCATTTTGTTCACCAATTTACTGAAGAGGGGTTGGTGAGGTCGTTTCCTGAGGGGTTTCCGTTCTTACTATCAGCCCTCTTGCCAGGGATCTCTTGGAAGATGAGTTAAACGATGAGGAGATCAAGCAAGTTGCAAGCGATGGAGCCCCATCAAGTTCTTTCAATATTTCTAGAGTGTTATCAACACTGAGTGGGTCCAAGTTGTGAAGGATTTTTATCGATCGGGTCACCTCAGCAAAGGGACTAAAGCCACTTTTATCGTCCTCATTCCTAAGCGCACTGGTGATAAGTCCCTAGGGGAATTCAGGCCAATCAGTTTGGTGGACAGCCTCTACAAAGTGATTGCTAGATTGTTAGTGGCGCGACTCAAAGGGGTATCGATAAAGTCATCGCTCCAACCCAGGCGGCTTTCATAAAAGGGAGGCTTATTACGGACAGTGCTGTCATAGCACATGAATGTATTCACTCGACATATGGTCAAAAGAAACCCAGAATAGCAGTCAAGCTCGACATGGAGAAAGCCCGAGACCGAGTGCATTGGGGCTACTTAGATAAGTTTCTCTGTAAAGTTGGTTTCGGTCAAAGATCGCGGAGATGGATTCAAGGGTGTATTTCAAATCCTACCTATTCGATTCTGGTGAATGGATCGCCAAATGGATTTTTAGAAGGGACTAGAGGGCTAAGTGATGAGGGAACTTACTAAATGCAATGTTAGGGCTGAGATTATGATTAAAATTAATTTAATCAATTAAAATAATAATTTCTCATAATAAATTACCACGGGAAAATTCTAGAAATTCAATTCGGTGATTTAATTTCGACCCAAAATAGCGTTACTTTCGTATACGTTCCCTATCGCGGATCTAGAAGACTAGAGTTCTTATGAACGGCTAGATCTCCGATAGTTTTAGGGTGTCGAACGAAGTCGCAAGCGGGTTCTCTTGATACCAAACGAAAATAAAAGGCTAATAAAATTAATTATGAATAAAATATTGATTTAAGGCTTTTATGAGATCAATAAAATAATTAGGAATACGCTACTTACGCAAACCGTAGATCTAAAGAAGATAGAGATGGAAGAAGAGTTGGTCTCGCACCAAACTACAAGTGAGAATCGAAGAATCGCTCTCCATTTTGAGAGACTCACACCCTCATGAAAGTTAAAAACTCTCAATTTTGCATAAACAATTTTCATTAACCAAAAAGTTATAATAAAAGTGTTCACAAGCCTTTAAATATGCTAACCAATGTATAAAATTAGAAATCCTAATTCAAATAAAAGAAATATCCTAATTCTTCTAAAATAATGAAGTTCTAAACAATAAGGAAACTAATCTTATTTCTAATAAAAGAAACAACTTTTACTTTCTAAAGAAAACAATAAAAGAGACTAATCCTAATTCAATTAGGATTCTTGAAATTCGTCACTTTATGTGCAGCCTCCGAAAACTGACCATAACTTCTTCAATACCTGTCGGAATTGTTCAAATTTTGGCTCGTTGGAAAGCTACTTCGATAAGCTTTCAAATATGACCAATTTCGCATCAATCCGACTTTGTTTGACACTTTACAATAGGCCAAACATAAAAGTTACGAGATTGAAAGTTGAAGACCCTAATAAATTTTAGATTTTCTTCTTTCTGATCAAACGGGTCTTTAACGGGCCTTTTTTTAAAAACTCATTCGTGGGTCCAGTTTCTCTTTTGTCGTCTCTTCTTTATCCGACCACGATTCAAACAAGCGGATCTAAAATACACATCAGTCCCCTCTACTTTGAAAAAGTTTGACCTCGAACTTTGGTTGGCATGGATTTTCACGGTCGCGATCACAGACAATATATAAGAAACCTCGATCGGAAGCGGCTTGAATCGGACGTCCCCATCAACTCTCCCCGGATTAGAAGTATGCATTCCTGATGAATACTGGTTGTGATAGAGCTCCAAGAGATCTGGGTCAATCTGCTAAAATTCTTGTGTAATCCACGTGTTCTCTGAATTACTCTTGTTCTTCCACTTGACCAAATACTTCTGAAGTCCCTCGTGGTTGGTGGACACAATTTGATCTTCCAGCACATCTTCGATGATCTCACGGATTTGCCGAGTAGGTCGGGCTAACAGTGTGGGAAGGGAAATAATTAGGTCATTGGATGTAGAAAGCTCAAAGGGATTGGTAGGGATGGTTGAAGGGCCATGAAATGAAACAAGGTCTTCCACATTGAAAGTCGTGTTAATCCCCAATTCCAACAGAAGATCTAAGATGTAAGCATTAGAACGGGCACGGTTCAAGATCTGATAAGGTCCATCACCACGAGCTTGTAACTTCTTTGCAACTCCTTGCGGGAATCGCTCGGGTCTATTCCGAACTATCACAAAATCACCATCTTGAAATTCTTTGAACTGTCTGTGAAAATGCAAACTGTAGATCTAAAGAAGATAGAGATGGAAGAAGAATTGGCCTCGCATCAAACCGCAAGCGGAAATCGAAGAATCGCTCTCCGTTTTGAGAGAATCACACCCTCACGAAAGTTAAAAACTCTCAATTTTTCATAAGCAATTTTCATTAACCAAAAAGTTATAATAAAAGTGTTTACAAGCCTTTAAATAGGCTAACCAGTGCATAAAATTAGAAATCCTAGTATAACTCTAATTCCTAATTCAAATAAAAGAAATATCATAATTCTTCTAAAATAATAAAGTTCTAAACAATAAGGAAACTAATCTTATTTCTGATAAAAGAAACAACTCTTACTTTCTAAAATAAAATAATAAAAGATACTAATCCTAATTCAATTAGGATTCTTGAAATTCGTCACTTTATGTGCAGCCTCCGAAAACTGACTATAACTTCTTCAATACTTGTCGGAATTGTTCAAATTTTGGCTCGTTGGAAAGCTACTTCCATAAGCTTTCAAATATGACCAATTTCGCATCAATCTGACTTCGTTTGACACTTTAAAATAGGTCAAACATAAAAGTTATGGGATTGAAAGTTGAAGACCCTAATAAATTTTAGATTTTCTTCTTTCTGATCAAACGGGTCTTTAACGGGCTTTTTTTAAAAAACTCATTCGTGGGTCGACTTTCTCTTTTGTCGTCTCCTCTTTATCCGACCACGATTCAAACAGGCGGATCTAAAATACACATCACTAAGACAGGGGGATCCAATTTCCCCTCTGTTGTTCAATATGGTGGGAGAGTGCTTGAGTGTTCTCATGGATAGAGGAGCTGCTTTAGGGTTGATTTCAGGCTTCTCTGTTGCAAAGGATTGTGACCCTATCTCACACCTTCAATTCGCGGACGATACGATCGTCTTTTGCGACGCCACGAAACAAAATCTTCTCCAGTTGTGCATTATTCTTTCTTTATTTGTGGCAACCACTGGGGAGAAAGTAAATCTGAGCAAAGCCAAATTAATGGGCATTAATCTTCCCTCTTCGAAGGTGGCCACGCTTGCCAATTATTTTGGGTGTGACCTAGGTACGATTCAGTCTACGTACTTAGGCCTTCCGCTGTGCATCGGTGTAAACAACAAATTTGCGTAGGATATAAATCTAACACAAATCAATCATAACAAATTTCCCCTCGCTAGGAGAGAGTTTTATTAAAATGGCGGACCTTACACTTTCGGGTATCACAGTCGATCCCCCGTTAATTACATCAAAATTGAATACCTCTGATTAAAAGCTACTAAAAAATAATAACGTAATTACATCTCTGAAATAAACAAAACTAAGATTCTAATTCTAAGTCTTCATCGACATCTTCAATCCGTCATGAGATAGATGGATAGCAGACTATCTTCATCGGAGATTTGAGAAATATGAAATAAGGGACGACGGATGGGAGAACCCCTCCTCCAAAAGCCGGGTCCATTTGATCGAAAAGCACGAGTCATTACTGGAGCAAGAAACTCGTGGACGAGTCTTAAAACGAATTCTTATTCTCTGGTCTCAAAGATGACTTCGAATACTAAATCCATTTTTCGGGCAACTGATTATCAGAAGAATTATCACTTTCAATGATAGAGTGTCTAATCATGAGTTAGATATCGTCAAATTCCTTAAAATTTGATGATCATAGATGATTTTATAATGATTTTACCGTTGGATTTGATTAATATCTTAATATTTGGTCAATGCAAGTAAATTCACCATTGGATCTCGTTACGATCTCACATTATGATCATTTGACTAAAAGTAAAATAATCCACCATTAGATTTGATCAAAATCACAAGATCTGATCAATATGTAATAAATCCACCGTTGGATCTCATCATGACTCACATTATGATCATTTGACTAAAAGTCAATGAATCCACCATTGGATTTGATCAAAATCACAAGATCTGATCAATATATAATAAATCCACCTTTGGATCTCATTACGATCTCACATTATGATCGTTCGACTAAAAGTCAATGATTCCACCGTTGAATCTTATTATGATCTCACATTATGATCATTTGACTAAAAGTCAATGAATCTACCATTAGATTTGATCAAAATCACAAGATCTGATCAATATGTAATAAATTCATCGTTAGATCTCATTACGATCTCACATTATGATCGTTCGACTAAAAGTCAATGATTCCACAGTTGGATTTGACCATAATCATAAGATCTGATCAATATGTAATAAATCCACCGTTGGATCTCATTACGATCTCACATTATGATTGTTTGACTAAAAGTCAATGATTCTACCATTAGATTTGACTATAATCACAAGATCTGGTAAATGTACAATAAATCTACCGTTAGATCTTATTATGATCTCTCATTATGATCGTTTGACTAAAAGTCAATAATTTCATCATTAGATTTGACCAAATTCATAAGATCTAGTCAAAATGTAATAAATCCACCATTGGATCTCATTATGATCTCACATTATGATCGTTTGACTAAAAGTCAACGAATCCACTGTGAAAGAATTTCCGATCTCGAGGTTAAGGTCCAAACCCTCATTTGAGGGAGTGATGATCCGAACCGCGAGGGAAACTCTAATTATCATAGGTGAATATTTTGAGTATTATAGTCCGAAATCATTCTTCGAGTTCGTGATTGCAACCCGTATGAGCATTGAATTTGTGGTTGCAATCCGAGTGTACTAGGAGTTATGCCTAGGGTTGTACCCACGTGGCTTAACTATTTCTAAGTACGCAAGAGATTGGGTACGAGTCGTAACGCGTAATCTCAAATTATAACCATAAATCCCACTTAGGAGGAGTCGTAGCTCTTATCCTAAGCATATTTCCTTTAGGTAAGGGTCGTAGCCCTTATCCTAAAAGTCTTAATCCTAACTTATTCCTCCCGTACACTTTCAAAGAAAATAAAAAAAAAAAAAAAAAAAATAGTCTAAATCTCGGAGATCACCCTAAAGTCTTTTTTAGAAGAGTCGAAGATATTTTCGACAGAGCTCTCCTGTCAGAATTTTCGGATCCCTTGCAATGAGGACGGGTCTGCTATTTATAGATTTGTGGTAACGGTTATAGAAATTACGATCTTACAGTTCCGTAAGGTTTTCATAAAATGAACGGTTGAGAGAGCTGCGTAAGTTTTCGTCTTCACGCGGATTGAGAAGATTCTGCTCACGTATGTCATTCTTTTCTCATAACCGCCTAGGTGGAGAAGTATATTTTATATTCACCTAGGTGGATAAATATTTTTCTATCCACCTAGGGTGGATAAGTATATTTCTATCCACCTAGGGTGGATAAGTATTTTTCTATTCACCTAGATGGATAAGTATTTTTCTATCCACCTAGGGTGGATGAATATTTTTTCTATCTACCTAGGGTGGATAAGTATATTTCTATCCACCTAGGGTGGATGAGTATTTTTTCTATCTACCTAGGGTGGATGAGTATATTTCTATCCACCTAGGGTGGATAAGTATTTTTCTGTCCACCTAGGTGGTAGGTGGATAAGTATTTTTCTAGTCACCTAGGTGACTAGGTATATTTTCTAGCCACCTAGGTAGATAAGTATTTTTCTATCCACCTAAGATGTATAAGTATATTTCTATCCACCTAGGGTGGATAAGTATTTTTTCTATCCACCTAGGGTGGATGAGTATATTTCTATCCATCTAGGGTGGATAAATATTTTTCTATCCACCTAGGGTGGATAAGTATATTTCTATCTACATAGGTGGATAAGTATTTTTCTATCCACCTAAGGTGGATAAATATTTTTCTATCCACCTAGAGTGGATGAGTATTTTTCTATCCACCTAAGGTGGATGAGTATTTTTCTAGCCACCTAGGTGGATAAGTATCTATCCACCTAAGGTGGATAAGTATATTTCTATCCACCTAGGGTAGATGAGTATTTTTTCTATCCACGTAGGGTGGATGAGTATATTTCTATCCATCTAGGGTGGATAAATATTTTTCTATCCACCTAGGGTGGATAAGTATATTTCTATCCACATAGGTAGATAAGTATTTTTCTATCCACCTAAGGTGGATGAGTATTTTTCTATCTACCTAGGGTGGATGAGTATTTTCCTAGCCACCTAAGTGGATAAGTATTTTTCTAGTCACTTAGGTGACTACGTATATTTTCTAGCCACCTAGGTGGATAAGTATTTTTCTATCCACCTAGGGTAGATGAGTATTTTTCTATCCACCTAGGTGATTGAGTACTTTTCTAGCCACCTAGGTGACTAAAGTATTTTTCTAGCCACCTAGGTGACTACGTATATTTTCTTGCCATCTAGGTGGATAAGTATTTTTTCTATCCACCTAGGGTGGATGAGCATTTTTCTATCCACCTAAGTGGATAAGTATTTTTCTAGCCACCTAGGTGACTACGTATATTTTCTAGCCACCTAAATGGATAAGTATATTTTCTGTCCACCTAGGTTGATAAATATTTTTCTATTCTATCCACCTAAGGTGGATGAAGTATATTTCTATCCACCTATGGTGGATGAGTATATTTCTATCCGCCTAGGTGGATAAGTATTTTTCTAGCCACCTAGGTGACTGCGTATATTTTCTAGCCACCTAGGTGGATAAGTATATTTCTATCCACCTAGGGTGGATAAGTATTTTTTCTATCCACCTACGGTAGATAAGTATTTTTCTAGCCACCTAGGTATATTTTCTAGCCACCTAGGTGGATAAGTATATTTCTATTCACCTACGGTGGATAAGTATTTTTTCTATCTACCTAGGGTGGATGAGTATTTTTCTATCCACCTAGGGTGGATAAGTATTTTTCTATCCACCTAGGTGGATAAGTATTTTTTCTATCCAGCTAGGTGACTAAATATATTTTCCTAGCCACCTAGGTGGCTACGTATATTTTTCTAGTGGCTAAGCATAGCTGAGGACTTTAAATCCTATTTAGATTAGGATTTGTTAAAAAAAACTATAAATAGTCTCTTTCCCTAATTCTTTCTATCTGAGTTTTAAGGCTAAGTCGAAGAAAAAAAAGGGTTCTCAATTCCAAAATTTTCGAGTCAACAGGTGCCTCCTCGATTTATTATTATTATTAATTTTTTTTTTTTTTTTTAAAAACGAAAATCATAAAAAAATTGATAAAAATCGATATAAATTTTAATTTTTTATGAGAATTTTATTACTAATTAATGATCGTATTCTCTATGGAGACTCGATTCATAGAAATCTGACTAGTGATCCTATTCTCTACGGAGATTTGATCATTGAAATTTGGATCTATCCGATAATCTTATTTCAACCTAAGAGATTTCAGGAGATGAATTTTTTTTATTTCGAGATTAATCGGACTGTAATTCCTACGGGAATACTGTATACCGATTTATGGTTATAGGATTTGCGATTCTTACAAGGACGCTCTCCGATTAACAAGATGAATCTCCTAGATTGGATTTGCGATTCTTACGAGAACGCTCTCCAACTACTAAGATGAATCTCCTAAATCTCTTAGACGATTCGATTAAAATTTATGAATCTTAATAAATCGATAACAACAATTATGAAATTGATTCTCTATTGATCATTGATCTTGATGCAAATCGGGTGGTCGAAATTAAATCTGAAAGATCTATTTTGGCTATCCGAGCAGATCTGACTGATTTTGGGACATTTACAGAGATCAAAACGTCCTTAAAAATATTTTCTAAAAATCAACGAAAATTATAAGGTTAATTTTATATTGACCATCGATCCCAATGCAGATCGGGTGGTCGAAATTAAATCCGAAGGATCTACTTTGGTTACCCGGACAGATCTAACTGATTTTGTGACGTTTACAGAGATCAAAACGTCCTTAGAAATATTTTCTAAAAAATCAACGAAAATTATAAGGTTTATTTTATATTAACCATCGATCCCAAGGTAGATCGGGTGGTCAAAATTAAATTTGAAGGATCTACTTTGGCTACCCGGGCAGATCTGACTGATTTTAGAATGTTTACAGAGATCAAAACGTCCTTAAAAATATTTTCTAAAAATCAACGAAAATTATAAGGTTGATTTTATATTGACCATCGATCCCAATGCAGATCGGGTGGTCGAAATTAAATCTGAAGGATCTACTTTGACTACCCGGGTAGATCTGACTGATTTTGGGACGTTTACAGAGATCAAAACGTCCTTAAAAATATTTTCTAAAAATCAACAAAAATTATAAGGTTGATTTTATATTGACCATCGATCCCAATGCAGATCGGGTGGTCGAAATTAAATCCGAAGGATCTACTTTTGGGACGTTTACGGAGCTCAAAACATCCTTAAAAATATTTTCTAAAAATCAACGAAAATTATAAGGTTGATTTTATATTGACCATCGATCCCAATGCAGATTGGGTGGTCGAAATTAAATCCGAAGGATCTACTTTGGCTACCCATTCAGATCTGACTGATTTTGGGACGTTTACAGAGCTCAAAACGTCCTTAAAAATATTTTCTAAAAATCAACGAAAATTATAAGGTTAATTTTATATTGACCATCGATCCCAATGCAGATCGGGTGGTCGAAATTAAATCTGAAGGATCTACTTTGACTACCCGGGTAGATCTGACTGATTTTGGGACGTTTACAGAGATCAAAACGTCCTTAAAAATATTTTCTAAAAATCAACAAAAATTATAAGGTTGATTTTATATTGACCATCGATCCCAATGCAGATCGGGTGGTCGAAATTAAATCCGAAGGATCTACTTTTGGGACGTTTACAGAGCTCAAAACGTCCTTAAAAATATTTTCTAAAAATTAATAAAAATTATAAGGTTGATTTTATATTGACCATCGATCTTAATGCAGATCGGGTGATCGAAATTAAATCTGAAAGATCTACTTTGGCTACCCGGGCAGACCTGACAAATAAGATTCATGTTTATTTCACGAACTCTTTTGATTGGTTGAATTTCATATTTGTTATACATTTTCCCATTCTCTGAATAATTAATACATACATATATATATATATATACTCAAATTTTGAAGAATTCAACTTTTATTGGTTCATTCCTTACGCAGTTTATTCTAATGCGAGTAGGAGATAACATATAAACATACCTTTTATATTACCAATGTACCTAAGTACAAGCCTTACGCAGTTTATCCTCATGCGAGTAGGAGATAACATATAAACATACCTATGTTGTTTACATTACCAATGTACCTAAGTACAAGCCTTACGCAATTTATCCTCATGCGAATAGGAGATAACATATAAACATACCTATATTGTTTACATTACCAATGTACCTAAGTACAAGCCTTACGCTGTTTTATCCTCATGCGAGTAGGAGATAACATATAAACATACCTATGTTGTTTACATTACCAATGTACCTAAGTACAAGCCTTACGCAGTTTATCCTCATGCGAGTAGGAGATAATATATAATCATACCTATGGATAGTATCGCTTCAGAAAGCGACCATTAATAGGAGGGGATTCATTTCCTTCTGCATCAACCAATATATAAGCGCCATTTGAATAGACAGTTTCTATTACAAAAGGTCCTTCCCATTTAGGCTCAAATTTCCCTGAAGTTTTCCGGGTAACAATCATAGGGCGACGAACAGTAAGGACCAGGTCCCCTTTCTTAAAGGGTCGACGCTTCACCTTCTTTTCGAATGAATTTGACATGCGAGCACGGTATGCCTCCAAGCTTTGCTGGGCTTTGAGCCTACGCTCATCCAAGGCTTCAAGTTCTGAGAACCTGAGTGCTGCATTTTGCTCTCTAGTGAGATTGTGACTTAATGCTACTTTTAAGGAAGGAATCTGGACCTCTAAGGGTAATAAAGCTTCACCTCCAAATACTAATGCATATGGAGTGGCCTGTGTAGGAGTACGATGAGTCGTTCTGTAAGCCTATAAGGCTTCCTGCAATCTTTCATGCCAGTCACGTTTATTTTTAGCAACCGTCTTTTTCAACAATTTGACCAATGTCTTGTTAAAAGCTTCCGCTAAACCATTTGCATATAGGTTGTATATCGTAGAGCAACATTGTTTTATTTGATACTTAGCGCAAAACTTGTTTATCACTTTATTCTTGAATGGTGTGCCGTTATCATTAACGATACGAGAAGGAATCCCGTACCGGTAAATGATATGTGTAAGTATGAAGTCTGCAACTGTGTTGGCTTTAACCTCTTTGAGTGCTACTGCTTCTGCCTATTTCGAAAAATAATCGGTTGCAGCTAATATAAACTTATGTCCGGCAGATGATGGGGGGTGTATTGGACCTATGACGTCCATACCCCATTCTTCAAAAGGCCATGACGTGACCGTAGGGTGTAAGGGTTTTGGTGGACGGTGAATGAAATCAGCGTGGATCTGGCAAACCCGACATCTTTTAGCAAAATCTATACAATCATTCACCATAGTCGACCAATAGTAGCCTAAATGTTTCAATCGAGTATGTAGCTTAGGGCCTGATTGATGTGCTCCACAAATACCGGCATGTACTTCTTGCATGGCTTGTTGAGCTTCTTCAGTTGAAAGATATCTTAATAGGATATTATCGAAAGATCTCTTATATAGAGTATCATTGAAATATACAAATCGACTAACCCTTCGACGAATTTCAGCTTTGTGGCGTGCCTCGTAAGGCAGTCTTCCATGTTGAAGATATTTTATAAGTTCTTGCCTCCAATCTAGTTTCTCAACTTCAAAAGCGGATATAATATTGACCGAATTTGCCTGTTCGATTTGGCATCTCCTCATGATGGAAGGTAAGACCCTTTTCCCTGCGACTCTTATTTCGACAACTTCATCATTTTACAAGCGGATGATCTGCAAGTTTTTGAGAGCGTCGCGACGATTATTTTGACTTCTTGGGGTATGCATAATCCGTATATTCTCGAACAGTGGAAGGAGTTCTTGGATCTTCTGATGATATGATATTAATTCTGTTTTTCTAACTGCGTAAGATCCTTCTAACTGTCTTATGACAAGCTGAGAATCCCCAAATACATCAAGGGTGTAAATGGCCATGTCTAAGGCTAATTCTAAACCAATGACTAATGCCTCATATTCGGCAGCATTATTAGATAGAGATTCTGTTAATGTGAAGGAATACGGAAGCAACTCATTACTTGATGTAACAAATACAATTCCAGTACCGCTCGCTCCACTTGAAGCTCCATCAAAATATAATTTCCATCTTTGTGTTATTTCAGCATAATATACTTCTTCATCTGGTAGGTCTTCAGATAACGGTAAATTTCCCGGAATCGGATAGCGGCTAGAAAATCGGCTAGGGCTTGCCCTTTTACAGCTTTCTGATGTACAAAAGCTATGTCAAACTCTGACAAGAGTAAAGACCATTTAGCAAGTCTCCCTGACAAAACTGGTTTTGTCATGAGAAATTTTAACGGATCCGCTCTACTTATCAAGCGGATTGGATGATCTAGTAAATAATGTCGTAGCTTTTGTGAGGCAAAGACAAGAGCTAAGCAATTCTTTTCGATAAATGAGTAATTTCCTTTGGCCCCTACGAGTGTTCGGCTGAGGTAATATAGGTGTTTTCCTTACCGTCTTCGTTCTCCTGAGCTAATAAAGCCCCAAGCGAGTTATTCATGACTGCTATATATAGGATTAAATGTTTCCCTTTAATTGGAGTAGTCAAGACTGGCGGATGCAATAAATATTCTTTCAAACTATCAAAAGCCCTTTGACAATCTTCATTCTATTCGAATGGGATTCCTTTCTTCATCAGATGAGAGAATGGTTGACATCGTCCTGAAAGATTTGATATGAAGCGTCGGATATACGCGAGTCTTCCCTGTAGTCCTTTTAATTCACGAATGTTCTTTGGAGGTGGCATTTCTATGATGGCCTTGGTTTTCGCTGGATCAACTTGTATACCTCCATGTTGAACAACAAATCCGAGAAACTTCCCTGAAGTGACTCCGAAAGCGCATTTTAGCGGATTCATTTTCAAGTTGTACTTTCGGAGTTTACAAAATACTTGATATAGGTGGGCCAAGTGATCACCTCTATTCTTTGATTTTACAACGAGGTCATCTACGTAGCATTCGATAGTTTCGTGTAGCAATTCCTTAAATATCTTCGTCATTGCACGTTGATAAGTAGCTCCAGCATTTTTTAATCCAAATGACATGACTTTATAGCAAAAGATTCCCCTTGGGGTTCGGAAAGCTGTTAATTCTTTCATTCCGTGTGCCATTCGTATTTGGTTGTATCCGGAGTATCCATCCATGAAGGACATGGCTTCACAACCGACAATAGAATCAATCAAAAGTTCTGAAATAGGCAAGGGGAATTCATCCTTGGGACATGCTGCATTGAGATCTTTGAAATCAACACATACCCTAATTTGACCATTCTTCTTCTTGACCGGGACTACGTTAGCAACCCATGTCGGATATTTGACTTTACGGATAAAGCCGGCATTAACTAACTTGTCGATTTCTGCTTCTACCTTTACGGTTATATCTGGATGAAGTCGCCTTTGAGCTTGTTTAAGGGGTTTGATTTCAAGATTGACAGCTAATTTGTGAGCGGCAATTTTGACATCTAATCCTGGCATATCATGATATGTCCATGCAAACACATCTCGATTCATCTTTAAAAAATTGGTATAAGTTGTTAATTCCTCTGCAGAGAGTGCGGCACTCACATAAGTAATCTGACGATCTTCAAGAGTTCCCAAGTTGACCTCTTGTAGGTCGTCAACGGTGGTTTGTATTCCTTCTTCAAACTGATGAGGTGCGGGAATAGGCTCTTCCAAGGCTGGGATAGAGATCACATAG
The DNA here is from genome assembly GCA_021018995.1 of Chloranthus sessilifolius. Classification (NCBI taxonomy): domain Eukaryota; kingdom Viridiplantae; phylum Streptophyta; class Magnoliopsida; order Chloranthales; family Chloranthaceae; genus Chloranthus; species Chloranthus sessilifolius. The sequence continues at coordinate 27,284,258 of CM037595.1, forward strand.
GATCCGAGATCTTTTGTGGGAATCACTATAGGCCTGTGCCCGAGACCTACTTTTAATGGATGCAAATATCCATCGTTATAGGCTGCCCATTTCTATGCACGAGATGGTATCGCATCGAAAGGTGCGACCATCCCTATTCCATCTTTTAGACCTCCTCCTTTCGAGAGATCATATCCCATCTTTTTCATCATATTCGCTGCCTTTTTGCTGTATCGTGTAAATTGAAGAGGTTCTTTCGAATCCTTGTAATCTGACTGGATGGGTACCGAATCAACTTGGGTGAGTGGTTTGGTGAAAGAGTCCAGTAGAGGGGAACTAGGTTTCAGGTTTTGGGATAAGTTTTAAACAATCTTGATACGAGAGTTGGCTTTCGGAGGGATTGTTTTCTTATTAAGAATGATTCTTCTCCGAGGTTGGGAATAAGGAGCTGAGATGAAGGGTATATAGGTTTCTTTCGGGGTTTTAAAGGAAACAAATTTCTTTTTAGATTGATTTCTTTTAAAAGGGATAATTTCCTTAACAAGAGTTTTAGAACTTGCCTCATGTGAGTTTTGTCTAGGTGGCGAGGACTCTGATAATGGTGAGTACTCATCTAATAACTCGAAGTCACTAGTGTGTGTAGATGAAGTAGATATTTCATAATTTTGCATCAGCAAAATGAGCTTCATCTGGGTGGAAGGGTTGTGGATCAGCTGCAACCCATTTTTGCTCGTCATTATGAAAATATTTAAAACATTGATTGAGTGTGGATGGAACAACTCCACATTGATGTAACCAGGGTCTTCCCAACAACGCATTATATGATGTATTAGCATCGATCATATGGAACTGGATCTTAGAGGAAAGCTCTTCGATATCTAATCGTAAGTGAATAGATCCTAAGGTTCCTTGTTTATTTTGATTGAAACCTTGAATCATGAGGGTACTGGGTGAGAGGTCTTTAACTGTTCGTCCCACTTTATGTAACACATGTAGTGGCAATAAATTCTGACAGACCCCCATCTATCATAAGTCTACTTAAGTGACGTCTTCAAGTAGACCCGATATAAAGAGGGGTCTATTGTGTGACTTAAGTTTGGTTTCAAGATCATCATCAGAAAATGTGATCGTACAGACTAAGTCTTCCAAGCTAGTCTCTACCCGACAAACTTCCTCGATGGACTTGTCCAGGTTAGAGAGAGTTTTTATCAGCGTTTTCCTTAAACTACTAGATAAACAAAGCGCATCATACACCGAAAGCAAAGCAGGCACTTTCTTTAAATGAGAGAGTACATCATAATTTACATGAGGATTTTCTTTTTCTTTGCCTTTATCGGTATTCTTAGAGTTTTTGTCGAATAACGTCGTTTCTCCTTGCTTAGTTGTCTTATCGGCACCTTCTGCACCCTTGGGTGGTGATACAGTTTCTGTAGACGAAACATGATGATTCTTTGGCTTACGTCGATAAGGTATAACTGGACGATCGGTACGTTACTCTATAGCATCTACCTCTTCAATCTGAGTCATGTTGCAAGGAGCAACATCATTAGATTCAACTGACTCTTTTTTTTCGTGGAATAACCACTTTATGCCATCCTTCATTATCAGACAAGTTGCCTTCAGAAGCATCCGGTGAAGATGAGCAGTTAATGACATCCTTCATGCGAAAATGTTTAATCCGACTCTTGTTAACATCGATATGAGATTCTGATTCTTTCTGTTGGGCTTTGTCATCGCTATCAACAACATCTGGTTCTTGTTGGTTCCTGAATGTTTTAGAACATTCGAGAGGTATGTAATCTCCCAACGTGAGCGGCTGTAATTCTTCCATTTCCACTTCGGATGATGACGATGAAAAGGAAATTATCATCGGTTCAAGTTTCATCTTCTGTAGTTTCTCCGACGATTTCATAGGTTCCGGTTGAATCTTCTTTCCTTTCTCCCGTTCTCTACGATCCTTTAGCATTTGGAGTGTAGTATAATTCGAAGGAGTCTTTTTTATTTCTCTTTTTACCTTCTCCACAGATTTCTTTAAATTTATAGACGTTTCTAATGGAACTTCGACTTTGGGCGTTCTCTTCTTCTTGGGAATCACATGCCAACTCCCTTCCTCAGAATCAGGCGATTCTGTCATATATGACTCTTGCCAATTAAACTCGCGTCGCTTACCTTGAGCTTCTTCTATAAAGGACTTGGTATCACAACCCCAGTTTCATTCTGGGACAGAAGTTTTCTTTTTTCATAAGTCTTTGATTCCTGCTTGTTGTATCTGTGCTTGCCGCCTATTATATGCTAGCGCCTTTTCCCATGGATCATCTTGCAAACGAATTATACCTGACGGACGAGGTGTAGTACATCTTGTAAAGGGACTGAACCTAACAGACGAGGTGGTGGTGGTGTTTTCCTCCATTCTCGGGTATCATTGTCAATCCATCATGATGTACCTCCAGTAACAAGATGTTGATAATCGGGTAAGCCATTATTCTATATCAGTTCTTTCAAGAAACAAGTTGCTTCACTTTCTATCAATACTTTCTTATTTCGGGCAGTATCCCTCTGTTTCCATTCTCTCTTCCTGCGCCGGCTAATATAGTGGGCTGGGCCTACTTCATCCTCGGATAACGATGAATCAGAGTCCTTGCAGGATGGAATGAACTCATGAAGTTCCGGAAGTGCAGAGTTCGGATTTTTTTCAAGGATAGGAACTGGTGGAAAACCCCCAAAGGTGATCATATTCTTGTTTAGGAGATTCTGGAGTAAAAGTAATGTCTCCAGAATCAAGAAGACTCTGGACCTTATATTTAAATATGAAACAATCTCTCAACGTGTGTCCTAACACACGATGATATTTACAGTATAGTGGATCATCTGTTTTCTTTTGCTCTTCAGGTCTGCGGGATTCTGGTAGCTGTATAATCCCACCGTCAATGACGTCATCGAAGATGCCCTCGACGTCTTCATTTTTAAATGAATACTTTTTATCTTTCCTTTCTTTCAGAGATTAGCCCTTAGACCAGCTTGATCTCTGAGGGGGTGCAAAATTAATGTTGACTCCACCTGCTTTGCTTGATCGATTGTTTATGGATTCTTCTATTCATTTGGTTACAGTGAATTGATTACGATCTCTGGTGCCGATTACTATTGTCACCGGATAAGATGTAGACGTTTCTGTCCTTCGTTCTGTTCCTCTAGGAGAATCCTTTCGGTTTCCCCTTGAGTTTAAGCCGATGAAACTTTCTAGTTCTGAAGTTCGTGTAGCGAGATCTTCGAAACTCATGGAATGTCCATAGTAAGGGACTGCTAATTCTTGTCTCATACCAGCCAGACACGTTTGTACTGCTTCTTCTTCAAACTTGTGCTTGCAATGGATGCTAAGGTTTCTCAACCGCGTAATGTAATCGACGACCCCTTTCATTTGGTCGTTGTTTCAATTGTGATAACTCGGCGATCCCTACGGATCTCTTAGTACTAAAGAATCTCTTCAGGAATGCCTCTTCCATCTCTTTCCAGGTCGATATTGACTCAAGTGGAAGCTTCGTGTACCATGTGAATGCAGCTCCCTTAAGAGTCTGCACAAATTGTCGCAAAAGCAAAGCGTCGCATTTTGAAGTGTCACCACAGGCTAGGAGGAAGTGGGCCAAATGCTCAAGTGGGGCACCACTACCGCTATACTGGGAGAACTTTGGTTGTCTGTACTCAGGTGGAAACGAGACTTCATCAATTTCTGGCGGATATGGCTTGCAATATATCTGGGAACTATCCGACACTTTTCGATAACCTTTAAGATTCTCGAAAATTAGGCTCTGTACTTTGTTGAGGGATATATTTTCTTCAGTCTATTTTCGATTATTCTCTCTCAATCAGCACAACTATCTGTGTATCACGAGCTGCAATTGTTTGACGCATCTGTTCTAACTGTTCAAGGATGTTGGCGCTTTCTTCTGTTGTCAAAACCATCACTGGAAGTATCGTAGGGATGTCTGAAGTCACTAATCCGACGGATGATCCGTCGAGATTGGATTGAAGGGAGCTCGAGGAACGAGGGGTGATGGGTGATGAAGAAATAATCCGGACACGTGATTTAGTCAGGTTGGCTATCTCAGGTAATTGCGGGGAATTCGTCGGATGAGACTGATTAGACCTCGAAGTTCCTGGTGGGCTCACCGAGGCTGATTGCGATCGGACCTCAGGGAACTCATCTTCGGAAAAGATAGAGTCTGAATCCCCATAAAGTGGATTGTCAGTACTGGTGAAGGACTTGGGAGGATCGAGTTCTTCCTGTTGAGCGGATTTCTCCTCTAGATTGGCTCGTGCCATAAGACAGGTTGATCGGCGGAGTATGGCTTCCTCAGTCTGAGGTCGAGCCCGCATCACACGACGAACTCCTGATGAAGAGGAGTGAGCAACATTTTTTTCAAATGTCATTGAAATGTTTGATGTAGTAAATTCAGTGAATATCTGCATGGAAGAACCAGCTATTAAAATGAAAAATCATGGAATAACTAAAACTTTTATAGTTTATTATACCCACATTTTATTTCAGAGAATTTGTTTTATTAAGTAGCTTAAAGATGAGAGGAGAAGTGAGTCCAACCAGGCGTGCTAGAAATTTATAAACAACAAATTTGTGTAGGATATAAATCTAACACAAATCAATCATAACAAATTTCCCCTCACTAGGAAAGGGTTTTATTAAAATGGCGGACCTTACACTTCCGGGTATCGCAGTTGATTCCCCGTTGATTACATCAAAATTGAATACCTCTGATTAAAAGCTACTAAAAAATAATAACGTAATTACATCTCTGAAATAAAAAAAACTAAGATTCTAATTCTAAGTCTTCATCGACATCTTCAATCCGTCATGAGATAGATGGATAGCAGACTATCTTCATCGGAGATTTGAGAAATATGAAATAGGGGACGACGGATGGGAGAACCCCTCCTCCAAAAGCCGGGTCTATTTGATCGAAAAGTACGAGTAATTGCTGGAGTAAGAAACTCGTGGACGAGTCCTAAAACGAATTCTTGTTCTCTGGTCTCAAAGATGACTTCGAATACCAAATCTATTTTTCGGGCAACTGATTATCAGAAGAATTATCACTTTCAGTGATAGAGTGTCTAATCTTGAGTTAGATATAGTCAAATTCCTTAAAATTTGATGATCATAGATAATTTTATAATGATTTTACCGTTGGATTTGATCAATATCTTAAGATTTGGTCAATGCATAGTAAATTCACCATTGGATCTCGTTATGATCTCACATTACGATCATTTGACTAAAAGTCAATGATCAACCATTAGATTTGATCAAAATCACAAGATCTGATCAATATATAATAAATCCAGCGTTGGATCTCATTACAATCTCACATTATTATCATTTGACTAAAAGTTAATGAATCCACCATTGAATTTGATCAAAATCACCAGATCTGATCAATATTAATAAATCTACCGTTGGATCTTATTACGATCTCACATTATGATCGCTCGACTAAAAGTTAATGATTCCACCGTTGGATCTTATTATGATCTCACATTATGATCATTTGACTAAAAGTCAATGAATCCACCATTAGATTTGATCAAAATCACAAGATCTGATCAATATGTAAGAAATTCATCGTTGGATCTCATTACGATCTCACATTATGATCGTTCGACTAAAAGTCAATGATTCCACCATTGGATTTTACCATAATCACAAGATCTGATTAATATGTAATAAATCCACCGTTGAATCTCATTACGATCTCACATTATGATCGTTTGACTAAAAGTCAATGATTCTACCATTAAATTTGATCATAATCACAAGATCTAGTCAATGTATAATAAATCTACCATTGGATCTTATTATGATCTCTCATTATGATCGTTTGACTAAAAGTCAATAATTCCATCATTTAATTTGGCCAAATTCATAAGATCTAGTCAAAATATAATAAATCCACCGTTGGATCTCATTATGATCTCACATTATGATCGTTTGACTAAAAGTCAACGAGTCCACTGTGAAAGAATTTTCGATCTAGAGGTTAAGGTCTAAACCCTCATTTGAGGGAGTGATGATCCGAACCGCAAGGGAAACTCTAATTATCATAGGTGAATATTTTGAGTATTATAGTCCGAAATCATTCTTCGGGTTCGTGATTGCAACCCGTATGAGCATTGAATTTGTGGTTGCAATCCGAGTGTACTAGGAGTTATGCCCAGGGTTTTACCCACGTGGCTTAACTATTTCTAAGTACGTAAGAGATTGGGTACCAGTCGTAACACGTAATCCCAAATTATAACCATAAATCCCACTTAAGAGGAGTCGTAGCTCTTATCCTAAGCATATTTCCTTTAGGTAAGGGCCGTAGCCCTTATCCTAAAAGTCTTAATCCTAACTTATTCCTCCCGTACACTTTCAAAGAAAAAAAAAAAAGAAAAGTCTAAATCTTGGAGATCACCCTAAAGTCTTTTTTAGAAGAGTCGGAGATATTTTCGGCAGAGCTCTCCTGTCAGAAATAACCGCCTAGGTGGATAAGTATATTTTCTATCTACCTAGGTGGATAAATATTTTTCTATCCACCTAGGGTGGATAAGTATATTTCTATCCAACTACGGTGGATAAGTATTTTTCTATTCACCTAGATAGATAAGTATTTTTCTATTCACCTAGGGTGGATGAGTATTTTTTCTATCTACCTAAGGTAGATAAGTATATTTCTATCCACATAGGGTGGATGAGTATATTTCTATCCACCTAGGGTGGATAAGTATTTTTCTATCCACCTAGGTGGTAGGTGGATAAGTATTTTTCTAGTTACCTAAGTGACTACACATATTTTCTAGCCACCTAAGTGGATAAGTATTTATCTATCCACTTAAGATGTATAAGTATACTTCTATCCACTTAGGGTGGATGAGTATATTTCTATCCATCTAGGGTGGATAAATATTTTTCTAGATATGTATTTTTCTAGCTACCTAGGTGACTACGTATATTTTCTAGCCACCTAGGTGGATAAGTATTTTTTCTATCCACCTAGGGTGGATGAGTATATTTCTATCCACCTAGGTGGATGAGTATTTTTCTATCCACCTAGGTTGATAAATATTTTTCTATCCACCTAGGGTGGATAAATATCTAGGTGGATAAATATATTTCTATCCACCCGTGGATGAGTATTTTTTCTATCCACCTAAGGTGGATAAGTATATTTCTATCCACCTAAGGTGAATGAGTAGTTTTTTTATCCACCTAGGGTGGATGAGTATATTTCTATCTACCTAGGGTAGATAAGTATTTTTCTATCCACCTAGGTGGATAAGTATTTTTCTAGCCACCTAAGTGATATATTTTTCTATCCACCTAGGTGGATAAGTATTTTTCTAGCCACCTAGGTGACTGCGTATATTTTCTAGCCACCTAGGTGGATAAGTATATTTCTATCCACCTAGGGTGGATAAGTATTTTTTCTATCTACCTAGGGTGGATAAGTATTTTTCTAGCCACCTAGGTATATTTTCGAGCCACCTAGGTGGATAAGTATATTTCTATTCACCTACGGTGGATAAATATTTTTTCTATCCACCTAGGGTGGATGAGTATTTTTCTATCCACCTAGGGTGGATAAGTATTTTTCTATCTACCTAGGTGGATAAGTATTTTTTCTAGCCAGCTAGGTGACTAAATATATTTTCCTAGCCACCTAGGTGGCTACGTATATTTTTCTAGTGGCTAAGCATAGTTAGGACTTTAAATCCTATTTAGATTAGAATTTGTTAAAAAAACTATAAATAGTCTCTTTCCTTAATTCCTTCTATCTGACTTTTAAAGCTAAGTGGAAGAAAAAAAAGATTCTCAATTCCAAAATTTTCGAGTCCACAATCGGCATTCCCAAGAGAGCGTTATGGGATGGGATAATGGAAAGAATTGAATCCAGATTATTCATTTGGAAAGGGAAAATGTTATCTATGGCAGGCAGGGTGATACTTATCAAATGTGTTCGGTCTAATATGCCTATATACTTGTTCTCTATGTTTAGATGTCCCGCTAATGTCATCTCTCGCATAGAATCTCTCATGAAGAAGTTTAAGTGGAGTGGTCATGAAGAGCATCGGAAATTACAAGATAGGAAGGGGCGGATGGGAGCTGCCTACCAAAGGTCGGGCAAGGGCCTCTGGTTGGTGGAGGGGAGTTGTTGGCATTAACAGGGACTTTAACAAAGGGGTAATGCTCCAAGTTCACGATGGGAGGAATGCATCCTTTTGAAACGATTTGTGGGTGGGAATCCGCAACCTGAAATCCTGCTTCCCTAGGTTATATCAAGTTAGTAGGAAAAAGCTAGGTGTTGTTGCTGGCATCTCTTGTGGGTTGAATGGGGAAGAGAGGTGGGATCGCGATTTCAGGCGGCATTTGTCCGATAGCGAAAAGTTGGAGTATCAAGAGTTGCAGGATTTGCTCCCTTCCCCAAGTCTGGAGCATGGCAGCTATGATCATCGCATTTGGGCTGGCAAGGCTGATGGGAGATTCTCTGTTAAATCCACTTACCACTATCTCTGGAGAAGGCCTCTCATCATGTAATTGTGGTTTGGCGCATCAAGGCGTCCCCAAGGGCCATCCTCTTCTCCTGGCGTGGTGCCCAAGATCAAATCAAATCAATAGATTTAATTATTATGAGGGAACCGATGCTCTTAGTGCTATCTTCAGTTAGAATCCGCCAACCACACTCTTATTCATTGCCCTGTTGCCCACAATATCTGGAGAGCTTTTCGAGTAGCATTCAACGTTACTGGGTGTATGCACGAGTCTTGCAAGGATTTTCTGGCAGAGCTCTGTTCTCAATCTCAATTCTCTTATGGATGCATGCTGGGATCCATTCCCATTGCTATTTTGTGGTGCTTGTGGCAAGAGCAAAATCGTCTATGATAGTTTCCCATTCTCACTAAGAATAAATAGAAGATAAAAGAAATATTCTAATAAAAGCCATTATTTTCAGTCATCTATTTACTAATTGTTTTCATGCCAACAATTGGCTTCACTTGTATATTTCAAAGTATTTTCTAGTCAATTTTTCTATTTATTTTTTCAATGAAAATAATTCTAAATATTTTCTATTTCAAATAATTTACTTTTATGCAAGCTTGGTTTTTGGTTGCAATGCTAAGTGATTGCTCTCTTAAAAACTAGTCCAACATTGGTGGGAGAAAAAGAAAACTTTCTCGTACCCTTCCTCCTATAGTATTAAATAATTTAAGTGAGTTGAAAGAATAATGATCTTGGCCATAGAATCAAGACGACTAATGAGCTTTGCGGTTATAGATCTGGATTGTTCGATCGGGATAGACTAATCTGCACCATCAAAATTTATAACTGCCATATTCCCATGAAATTCTGCAAGATGAGTCTTTGTAACTCAAAATGATAAAGTAAAATCTAATTATGATTAATTCACGATTTTGAGAGAGCAATTTCCCTTTGGGAGTAACTACTTGCACACAAAGTTGTCCCCAAACACAATTAAAAAGAACACTTTTTATTCCAGGACCTATGCCATGTGGAAACACCATTTAAGCCATATTTGAAGGTCATTATCTAAAGATATCTTTTTTGTAAACAATTGTCACGAAACACGATCTCTTATACGATTCAATATAGTCCACTGTGGAATTAGATGATGGCTTGCGTTGAATCATATATGTGATATAGATCATACTTCATGCCAAACTTTTCCACCAAAGACCTTTAGAGCATGTCCTTCAAAATCAAATGGGTTAGATGGTGTTTTCACCGACACAAGTCCCCAAAATGCCAATTTGTTTTTAAATTATGTGAAGGGTTAGGGTGCAAGCTTTGAACCGAATCCCGAAACCGAACAGAAAATCGACGATCCCGAATAGGACCGAGAACACCAATCCGAACCGAGCAGATTCTGGTTCGGTTTCGGTTTAGGTCTGGGGTGTACCGAACCGAGCAGATTCGGTTTCGGTCTGGGGTGTACCGAACCGAATACCAAAAAAATGGGTACTGATTTGGTTCGGTTCACCGAACTTGCATCCCTAGTAAGGGCAAACTTTTAGTGTGCAAGTAATTACTCCATAATAAATCTTAGGGTACCTCTATTAGCACCCCCGCAATCTCTAAAAATGCCCACGAGTGCAACCACTTCAAAATCATTGATTGCTTCGGAGCAAATGATGGAGGTTGTGTTTCACCTAGATCTTCCACACAATGGATCTTGAGATCATGTTGCACATATTAGAGGGTTAGCTTTTGATTCCTTGAATCCTATGGTACACATCTAGCTCAAACGTGATTTTATAGACATTTTTAAGGGATTTGTGACATGTGGAATAAAAAATTGACCTTCTAATAGGTGTGAGGTGATCTCAAGATCCGTTGTGTGGAAGATCATGGTGAAACACGATCTCCAGCATCTGATCCCAAGCAATCAATGGTTTTGACGGGCCGAAGTGGGCGGGGGCGCTAATAGAGGCACCCTAAATCTTATAAAGGTAACTCTATTTCCGCCTACCTACCGGATTATTAAGAGCGCCTATGTCTAAAAAACATTGGCCGCTTTGAATCAGACATTAGAGAGAATTTTTCATGCCAATCTTCCACACAATGGATCTTGAGACCAAGAGCACTTTGGGACTGTCAGTTTTTATTCCACCTGACACAGATCCCAAACAAGTAACCCTAAAATCATGTTTGAACATGATGTGTGCCACATGAAAATAGGGCTACGTATTTGGGTTTTGTACGAGGTGGAATCAAAACTAACCATATGATATATATCAAGCCATAATCTCAACATCAATTGTGTTGAATAACGGGGTGAAAAACAATCAGTGTCAGATTCAAATCAGTCAATGATTTTTAAACGTAGGCGCCCCCAGTAATGCGGCATGCGCGAACAAAGGTACCCAATCTTATAATATTGTGCCTACAAATTTGAAAAGAAATTATAAATCCAAAGTAAGTAGGACACAAAATTGGTGGGCATGGATGGTGACATGCATCAAATCAAATGACCTGGCTGTGATGGAAATGTGGTGGTAAGTGAGTGAGTGAGTGAGAGAGATGAATAGAGAATTACCAAAGAGAGAGATGTCTTCATCTTGGAAGGCGGGGACTTGACCAAATGGCTGTTAAAATCAGTTACATCAAAACAAAAGCCAAATATGAGAGAGAGTTGATTTTGTAAAAGGAAATAGGGAAACCTGGATCTTGAGGTAGTCGGGCTTCTTGTGTTGGCCTTTAGACATGTCAATGCTGATGAGTTGGAACTCCACTTCTTTCTCTATCAAGCACGCCAATACCCTCGACACCGCCGTCGAAAGTGCCGGTCCGTACACCTTCACGCTACCCATCTCTCTCTCTCTCTCTCTCTCTCTCTCTCTCTCTCTCTCTCCCACCCCCTACGTTCCGCTTATCTACGTATGTCTGCTTTCAACCACAGACTCACACGGCAAGCAACGAATAAAGAAGCTGCTATTTCATCTAATAATAAAAGGGAATTTTGCATTTACCGCTCTAAGTTATATCATATTTAGAGTCCGTCGCCTGTCTCTCGCTTACTTACACTATGGTCCCTGCTTTTGAGTTTCTTTTGCATTTTGCCCCCTATAATGATGAATCAACTTTGACTACCATAAAACTAAACTTTGACCGTTTGGAATCAAATAATGAGAGATTGTTTTTCACCATAATTTTCTACCCAATAAATCTTAAGATCATAAGTATACGTTTAGACGGTCAAATTTTGATTCACATGTCACACGTATTGAAAAGTGATCCAAGAATCATGTTTATTTGCCATATGAATTAAAATCTGACTGCATGGTGGTAAAATTTTGATCTCAAGATTCATTAGATAGAATATTGTAGTGAAAAATGATCTTTATCATTTGATTCAAAGCAATCAAAGTTTAAGTTTTTAATAGTCAATGATTGATTCGTCACTTTAATGAGAAATAAGTATATGAAACATAAAAGCAGCAACTGCAGTGTAAATGCGTGAAACATCGGGGGGCAAAGTGTAAATATGATATATCTCAAAGGGTAAGTGCAAAATTCCCATCATAAAATAAAGTAAAGAAAAAGTTTCCCTTGTTAAATGCTCAACTTATAAGGATGTATTCATCATTTTAAAAAAACGACTCAAGATGATGTATGGGTAAGTTGATAAATTTTTAGAGTACCTTTAAATCCGCACACCGAATCTTTGAGTTCGCCTACGCTGAAAATCATTGACTTCTTTGGATCTTACGATGGAGATCGTTTTTCAACCCAATCTCTCACATGCTGGATCTTGAGTTCATGGGCATAACATTAGACGATCAATTTTTTATTTCACATGGTACACATTCCAAAACAGTGACCTTATTTGCTTGTAATAGTTCCAAGTGATGCCAAGGTCACTAATTTGGAATGTGTACCACATGAAATAAAAAATTGAGTGGTGGATGGTAAGCCCATGTTCTCAAGATCTATCATGTGAAATATTGGGTTGAAAAACGATCTCCATCGTCAAATCCAAAGAAGTCAATGAGTTTCAGCGTGGGTGAGCTCAAAGATTCGATGGTTGGATTTAAAGGTACTCAAATTTTTATGGTTGGGTAAAGATAGCTTGGTAGCAGGACACAATAACTTGCATGGTCCCACACTAATTTGCAGCCATGTAGCACCAATCACATGAACAGATGTCATGTATAGGAGCGATTTAATGATCAGAATTATTTTGTGGAAAAAACTTAAAATAAAAAATATAAATCATGGGTCAAAAGAGTCAATTGCATGAAAAATGAATGGTAAAATCACATTTCTTTGACTGCTCATTTCTCACCATCGTTGACATACTCCATTGATTGTGCATTTTTATATTTTATATTTTATTTGTTTTAACAAAATAGTTATGATCATTGAACTGCTCCTTGTTAGAATTATAAGTTAGACCGGCCCATCTGGCCCATTTTGTCTTTTGGGTCATTGGCCCATTTGCAGTTATATTAGTCAATCTTGAATTCTTTTTTATCATAGGAAATTGGTGTAATTAATGTGGTGTCTTGAGAATATGGAATATACTTTGAGAATATAGTTTTTTATCTCTTTTTAGGCTAGATTATTGCTTTGGAAGTGTATGCTTATTTATTCCCGGATTTGTATTTTGGGCTATAATTATCACTCATGTATTTTCATTTTACAAGTTATATGAATGAAATTTGAAAGGTTCTAAGTAGTATATTACTTTAGCCTTCATTTTTGGTGTTTTTCTATACAAGAGAATAACTTTCTTCTCTTTAGAGTGTCAATCCCAGTTGGTGTAATCCAACAAAGTGGTATCAGAGGTTGAGATTCATAGCTTTTAATATGTTGCAACCTCAACTTCCTCGTTTCACCGGTAAGAACTGCAATCAATGGAGTATTCAAATGAAGGTTTTATATGGGTCTCAAGATTTGTGGGATATTGTTGATATCGGATATATAGAACCAGAGAATCAAGCGACTCTCACACAAGCTCAACTCAATGAGTTGAAAAAAAATCGCAAGAAGGATAAGAAGGCTTTGTTCTTCATCTATCAAGTTATGGATGAAGTTATTTTTTAAAGAATTTCATCGGTGTTATTGGCAAAACAAGCATGGGATACTCTCTATGCTTCATACAAAGGCGAAGATAAAGTCAAATTGGTGCGGCTCCAAACTCTTTGAAGTGAGTTTGATTCTATAAGAATGAAGGATTCGGAAGCGGTTGAAGATTTTTTCAATCAGGTAATTTCTCTCGTTAATCAATCAAAGATTAATGGTGAAAATCTTCAAGATCAAAGAATTGTAGAAAAAATTCTTAAAAGTTTGACTTGTAAGTTTAAATATATTATTGTTGCAATTGAAGAATCTAAGGATTTATCTACTTTATCTTTGGAAAGTTTGTTGGGATCATTTCAATTTCATGAACTTCGTATGAAGTAATTTGATTCTTCTCCTCTAAAGCAAGCTTTTCAAACTCAAATTTCTTTTAAGAAAAGTTCTAGAGGTGGAAGAGGAAGGCATTATAATCATGGACGAGGAAGGTATAATGGAGGAAGATATCAAGCAAAAGAAAGAGATAACAATGAATTATCTTCGTCATCAAGAGGAAGATGAAGAGGAAGAGGTCAATCTTCTCTTTCTAATGTTCAATGTTATCATTGTCAGAAACATGGTCACACCATAAAATTTTATGGAAAAAGATTGGCGAAAGAAGAAAAAAATGAATCAAATTTTGTTCAAGAGAATAATCAAAGTAGGAATATGACACTCTCTTTCTTGCTTTCAATGTTCAAGAAATTGCATTCAATGAAGATTGATATCTTGATAGTGGTTGCAGTAACCACATGACGGGAAACAAAGACATATTTATCACTTTGGATGAATCTATTCAAAGTGAAGGATCGGCGATGATAAACGACTTTCCGTAAAAGGAAGAGGTGATATTCTTGTTCAATCAAAGAAAGACATCAAATGCATCTCAAAGGTTTTCTATGTACCCAGCCTCAAGCACAATTTTTTAAGTATTGGACAACTCCTTTTGAAAGGACACAATGCTTATTTCAAAGGAGATGCATGTGAAATCAAGGATATGAACAACGCTCTTATTGTCAAAATAAAGATGACTCCAAACAAAATGTTTCCGCTTAAGTATTAAAATGAAGTTCTTCCTTGCTTCAATTTCATCATTTAACACAAATCATGACTATGACATCTTCGGTATGGCCACTTGAGTTTTAGCTCTTTGACTCTCATGTGCAAAAATCACATGGTAAGAGGCATGACAAATATTGATCGCAAAGATAGTTTGTAAATGATACACACTTAGAAAACATCAAAGAAATTCTTTTCTGGTTGGGAAAGCTTGGAGGGCATCAAATCCTCTTGAGCTTGTTCATTCGGACCTATGCGGGCCTATGCGCACAACTTCCATTGGCGGTAATCGTTATTTTCTCATTTTTATTGACGATTATAGTCATAAAGCTTGGGTTTATTTTCTCAAAGAAAAATCGGAGGTATTCGGCCACTTCAAAACATTTAAGGCTTTGATTGAAAAGCAAAGTGGTTTTATGTTGAAAACTTTGCGTACCAATCAAGGTGGTGAATATGTTTCTCATGATTTTGAGAATTTCTTAAAAGATAATGACATTCGACATCAATTAATCACTCGGTACACACCTCAACAAAATAGTGTTGCCGAAGGAAAAAATATAACCCTTATGGGATTGGCTAGAAGTATGTTAAAAGCAAAAAGGATGTCAAATATATTTTGGGCCGAAGCCGTTGCATGCGCCAACTATCTTTTGAATCATGTCTTATCCAAAAGTGTTGAAGGCATGACACTACAAGAAGCATGGAATAGACACAAATCATATATTGCGCATTTAAGGATATTTGGTAACATTGCATATTCTCATGTGCCGGATGAAAGAAGAAAAAAATTAGATGATAAATCCGAAAAATGTATTCTTATTGGTTATATTGAACTTTAAAGGCAAAGGCATACAAATTGTTTAATCCCATCACTAAGAAAACTATTATTAGTAGAGATATAAAGTTTAATGAAGAAGAAGCTTGGGATTGAGATTTCAAAGAAAAGAAACAAAAGTCTATATGTGTCAACGAAGAAGAATTGAAAGATGCTCAAAATTGTGAACATGAAGAAGATAGAACTTCCTCTCTATCTTCATCTTCACCATCTTCATCTTCATCATCATCATCAACGAGTTCTATTTCTCCTCCAAAGAAGATAAAAAATATCAATGAAATTTATGAAACATCAACAAGACTTTTTTATGAAAATGAGATTAACCTTGCACTATATGTCGATGCCGATCTAATTTCTTTTGAAAAAGCATCTCAAGAAGAAAAGTGGAACCATGCAATGAATCAAAAAATTGATTCCATCAAAAGAAATGAGACTTAGGAGTTAACGGAACCTCCAAATGGGTACAAATCCATTGGTGTAAAATGGATATATAAAACCAAGTTGAATGCAAAATGTGAAGTCGAAAGGCACAAAACTCAGTTAGTTGTAAAAGGCTATAAGCAAAGACATGGCATAGACTTGAATGAAGTTTTTACTCCCATTGCTGAGCTTGAAACTATTAGATTGGTCTTAGCATTAGCGGCTCAAAGAAATTGAAAGGTTTATCAAATGGATGTCAAACCAGTATTCTTAAATAGTATTTTTGAAGAAGAAGTTTATGTTGATCAACCTCCCGGGTTTGTGAAAAAGGGTAAAGAGCACAAAGTTTGTAGATTGAATAAAGCACTTTGGTTAAGATGGGTCTTAAAAGAACTTAAGCATCCATCAATTGAAGCTACAACTATGTTTTGTGATAATCGTTCCGCCATTGCACTAACCAAGAATCCCATTTTTTACTACAAAAGTAAGCACATTCGAATTATGTAACATCCCAAAGATTTGGACTTTGAATAGTATGCCTCGGGATATGTGCCCGTTAGGTCACTAATTTTGAGCAGGTGAAAGTCAACTTGATGATTTAGATTGGATTAATTTTGGTATGAAAAGTGCACACCCGCATGGTGTTCGATCATTTTATAGGGTCTTATACACCTATTGTGGCGTGTATGCAGTTTACACGTGAACCGGGCTTTTAAGTATAAGAGAGGGAGGGGCTTCTTTTAGAAGCCATTTGGTTAAAAGATTGAGGCTTTAGGTTTCTATAGATAGAGAGGGAGAGGAGAGAAGAGAAAGAGCAAGAGGAAGAGATGGGCTTTGAATGCGTTGTGTGCGAAGGATTAAAGAAGGTGTTGTAATCCGTGTGAAATCCGGAACTCCAAGCTAAGAAGATCTAGCTTGTTGTGTGAAAGCTCGGATCGAAGAATCGATGGATATAAGAGGTTTGTACGAAGCGTGTGTGGATGATCACCTAACGATCGTATCGAAATTGTGAAAATCGTGGGGCTTGGAAAGATCAAAAGGGGTTTGGAAACCCATTTGCTTGCTAGGAAGAAGACGATCCGATCGGAGAGAAAATCGTTGGATTAAAGGTAAAATTTTTGATTTAAATTGTGATTTGTATGTAGATTAATCCTTACTTAGATTATGAGTGAGAGATTTGAAGAAAATGGGTTAAGATTTAAAGAAAAATGAGTTAGAGATGCTTGAAACCCGATTTTAGGTGAAATCTGATGAAATCGTTCGATCGAAATTAAAAATCGATCGAACGATTTCGTCAAGAGTGAAATCTGAAGGTTTCTGGTCAGTTTGGAAACCGTTCGATCGGTTTTGAAAACCGTTCGAACGAAATTAGAAATCGTTCAATCGATTTTGAAAATTGTTCGAATGAAATTAGAAACCGTTCGATCGATTTTGAAAATCGTTTAAACAAAATTAGAAACCGTTCAATCGATTTTAAATCGTTCGAATGATTTTGACTGGGCTTGCCGATATTGCTTTCGTATTTTGGCCATAATATTTTACTCTGAACTCTGATTGACACAATTCTTATGGCATTAGAAAGAGGATGACGAGCTCTACAACTTTTGTGTTTTGACAAACTCATGAATCTAAAGTTTTAAAGGTCAAACTTTAGGAGGAATGTTGCATCAAATTCTATAATAACATGAATTTGCCCGTTTCAACCTTGGTTTTGAGAAAATACTTAAATGTATATAAGTTATTAGTGAGTAGAGTTGATCTTTGATGCATCATTGTGTGCTTGTGATATAGATTGAGGTGGAAGGCCATTGAAAGGATCTTGCTTGGCTTCGCGCAACCTCAAGATTAAGGTAGGGGAGACTCGACCTAAATTTGTATATTTGACTTGATTCATAGTATTAGATGTGTTTGCATGAATATGACGAGTTGATGAGAGTTGGATATGTTAGAATTGGAGTCTTATGATTTAGAATATGAACTTGTGAAATCGTGATTATGCATGTGATAGTGTTCGATTCTAGATAACCTTTGATATTGTTGAGCTTGACTCGTGTTTTGAAAGTAAGATCTTGAGATTGCTGGTGACACTCGTGAATCATTTTAACACCCTTGGAACTGTGATTTACTCAATGACGCTTGGACTTTTGACATTTGCATTTGCATTTGCATTATGAATCCTTTGGATTCTTTGACTGCATCCCTTGGGCCGGTACGGCGGCCTATCCGTACACGCATTCATACATACGCTGCATATGCATCCCTTGGAACATCATTACATCCCTTGGACATCATTACATCCCTTGGACACTTTGAAATCATTGGACACCTTTGGACATCATTGCATCCCTTGGACAATTTGGAAACATTGAACACACTTTGGAAACATTGAGCACCCTTGGACACCTTGGAATCATTGAACACCTTTGGACACCCTTGGACATGATTTCATCCCTTGGACACTTTGGAATCATTGGACACCTTTGGATACCATTGAACATTGTTGCATCCCTTGGATAGTTTGGAAACATTAAACACCCTTGGAAACATGGAACACCCTTGGACACCGTTGTGCTGTTTGTGTTTGTGTTTGCAAATTCGACATTATTTGTAATGTATGTGAAATCTTGGATATACTTGGATAAGTCTAATTGTTTTAGGATTCTTTTCGATTCTTTTGGATATGTGTACTTTTGGATGGAATATCATGGTAAAGTTAAATGTTTAAAGTTGAGTTTAGAAATAGAAGAAATTGATGAATGCTTTGAAAAATGTGTTTGAAAAGAAGGGAAATGATTAAGTTTTTGGAAGCAGGGTTAAATGATGGTTTTGACTCTTAAATCAAGCTATGTTTTCGAATGTTAAATGTGAATTTATGTTGTTTATCCTCTACTGAGTTTAGTTGTTAGCTCACCCCGACTATACGTCACAGGTGTAGGTTTGGGAGGGCCCAGATTACATATAAAAGAAGGGAGTTTTCGCACAAGAAATTGTACTCTGTTCAGGGATCGTAGAATTGTGATTTGTGGATTTGGTGAGTTAAGTTTTGGTACATTCGTACTAGTGTACACCATTGTTAGGTGATGGTTGGTCATCACTGGTGTTTATTTAGTTTTGTTCTTGTTGGATTTTAGATCTGGAGGTTTTAATTACGCCATATGTAATAATTGCTTTGATTTCCGTATATTTATGGATGTGTCAAGTATTCTGTATCAGATTGTGGTCTATGATCTGGCGGTCCATGTTTTCCCATTGGGTTTAAGATGGAAAAAAAAAAAAAAAAAAATATATATATATATATATATATATATATATATATATATCTCAAAATTGTAGGTTGGGAAAATCCGGGCTGTTACAGTTGGTATCAAAGCTTTAGGCGTTAGGTCTTATTGGGGCTCATGTGCGATAGAATGAAATTCTGTCAGAACTTATGAGGGTTTCACAATCCCTAATTTGAATCCTTCTAGTGATTCATAGCCATGTCTCTGAATGACTTTAGGTTTTGTCCGATCCTAGGCGTTAAGTCTCCCATGAGACTGAGAGCCCTAGCTGTAGGTGCAAGAATATAGTAGTAGGCCTAGAGATGTGACATTATGTTCTGTCAGGACATAGGCTGTGAAGTTTTGAATGTTCTGTTTGAATATAATGACTGGTTATTAATTGCAACCTGTGTTTTATTGTAACAGATTATTATGTCTGGTAGAAGTAGAGGTCGACCTAGAGGCGATCGCAATAAAAATCTGAGTGAGGATGAGATCCCTACGGGTTCTAGTAGAAATCAGAAACACCCGCCGGATGAGAGGGATCAGAGGAATGAAGCGACGGATAGAATGGCGCATGCAATGGAGGCCTTGGCCACTTCCATGGCCCAACGACTCAGCAGACTGCACTGTTGGCTGAGCAGACTGCACTACTGGCTGCCAATAATGTGATCCATCAGTAGCCACCACCACCACCTCCACCAACATTATTGCCTTCATCATTTGTAGACTTCAGGAGATTGAGACCTCCTAGTTTCTATGGGTAGACAGACTCGCTAGAAGCGGAAAAATGGTTGAATCAAATTGAGAAACTTCTACAAAGACTTCAGAGCACTAAAGACGAGAAGGTAGGCTGGGCCTCCTTCCAGCTTGAGGGAGATGCCGATCCCTGGTGGAAATCGGTATTGAGAAGAAGGGAAATTGAAAACCCTCATCGTCTATGGACTTGGGCAGAGTTTGTCAGAGAGTTTAATCGGGAATACTTTTCCAAACAGGTGAGAGTTCAGATGAGAAGAGACTTTGCAAATCTGCAGCAGGGAAGTATGTCGGTGCGAGAATATGGCGTGGAGTTTACACGCTTGTCACGATTTGCACCTGAACTAGTATCCACAGAGATCATGAGGGCAGCCAAATTTGAGGAAGGATTGAAGCCGAACGTTCATGAGCGGGTATTGATTTTCGAGCTAGAGACCTATGCTGAAGTGATGGGAAAGGCAATTGTGGCCAAGAGAGATATAGATAATCAGTATCAAAGGCGGGATCAGCAGATCAAGTATAAGGCAGATCAAGAGCGATCAAGTACTTCTGGGCTGACAGACAAGAGACCGAAATTCTTGATGTCGACACCACCTCAACTACTCATACTGCTTATTCAAGACCGTCCATGTCTACGCCTGCAGTGCCCCTTCGCCTTACAAATCCCACGATCGCTGGGGCATCACGAGTATAGCAAACTTCCCACACTTCCTCGTCCGCACCGAGTGAGTCATGCTCAAGATGCGGGGGACGACATGAGACAGAGAGATGTTAGTGGACTACGGGTGCATGTTTCAATTGTGGCCGAATGGGACATCAGATCCGGGACTGTACTGAACCAAGGAAAGCTAGAGCAACTTCGGCGTCTGTTCAGAGGCCCTAGGCCCACTCTGACTGTTGATATTTTGTTTTGTTTTGTTTCTTTTGTGGACATGATTTGTAATTTATGATTCACTTTTGATGCGTGATCGCGTAACCTTTGTCATGATGAATGAGTTAAGTCTTGGTTGTTATAGATATATTATCGTCGTCTCATTGGTTGTTATAGATAGCTTATGACTTAGCTTTTATGGTTGGGAGATGTATTTTTTCTAAACTTATGATATATTATGTAAGCTAATTACTGTCAGTTTTATTAACATTTAGGGTTTTGGTTTATGGAGATATAGCTATGATATGTGGGTTTGATGAGGTGGTTGGTGAATACATCATGGGTATGTATGCGAATAGCTTTCTTAGCACCATTTTTTTATGAATCCGTTGTGGATAAAATCAACTTATGTAATCATAGCCAAATTTTATCGTGCCTATGGTGGATATGCCGAGTGAGCTTTCACGTATGGTCAATTCTCGAGAACAAAAAAATTCCTTGAAGAGGAGGATATTGTGTTAACCCTAGTTAAATGATGTTGAATTTTGATGAGGATACCTAGATGGGGTTGTCGAGAAATAGCTGCGGACCTTGGATTGATTTCGAGACACATGGAATATTTCAAATTTTGATATTTTAACTTTTAGATGTTTGTAAATCTTTAAAACAGGTACCTTGGACATGTGTCCTTTCAAACAATTGTGGCATGATTGCCACTGCTCACTATTTTTGACGATTGGGGCCTCGTTGCCACCAAGTGATGTGATTACATGTGTTGGTTGTGCTTTGTATATTTTCCTATTTTGATATATATGTCATGGTTCTGATATGGCTTAGTTTAGTTGGGTGTTCTCCATGTTAAAGGTATTGTTCTATTTTGGTATATGTGGGTGTTGTGATTGCCTCGTTGTGCTGGTGATCCTATCTCGTGATTGTTGTGACTGCTTTGTCATGCAATTTTGTCGGTATTCTTTGATCAAACGGAATGCCTTTATTGGTTCAATTAAAAATTTTAGCATATTGTGGCAACATGGATGTAAATTAGAATTGTACAGGATGTGTGGATTTATAACTTGTGCAGGATATGCGGTTTGAATTTATGCAGGATATATGGATTTGTAACTTTTGCAGGATATGTGGTTGGAATGTATGCAGGATGTGTTGTTGTGGTTGCGTCCATAGACGTGCTTTACTATGTGTGTGGGTCTCCCATGTGGGGGGGAGCCCTTGAGTGCAATTTTCGGGGACGAAAATTCCTAAGGAGGGCGAATGTAACATCTTAGAAATTTCAGACTTTAAATAGTATATCTCGGGAAGCATGCCCGACTGGTCACTTGTTGGACCAGGTAAACGTTGACTTGTTTGCTTTAAGTTAGATAGGTCATATGACAAATGTAGAGTATGTACGTTATAAGAGTTAGTTTGATTGGGTCATATACATCTATCTAGGTATGTATGCTTTATACACAAGTCATGAGTGAGTTATAAGGAATTGGGAGGCTTTAATTCTCATTACATCATGTGTTGGTAGTTGAGAAGCTTAAGAGGAAGTGAATGAGACTTGAACAAGCTTTGAATTATTATATTTAGCACAATTTCACGGTGAATAATTATATGTATTTGCACAATTGATTTAAGGTTCGGAGAATACCCCACCGACGCGGCGTGAGTTTAAGTCAATATAGAATGAAATTTTACTCATTTGAGTAGATTTTTAGAGGCATGAGTTTTCAATAGGAAGAGGTATGGATTTTTATGCAAGTATGTATGCAGATGTGTAGGCTATGGATGTGTGTATGTGTGGAGGTGAATGTTACTCGTGGATACGTATATGTGTGTTCATGTAGGATGTGAGTATCAACACTATTGCTTTGAATGGTCTTCAGATCAAGATATGGACATCTTCCAATTGGTGTATGATTAGATTCGATCAACATGTTACTACATACGGCAATTTTCGAGAACGAAAATTTTATAAGGTGAGAAGAATGTAACATCCCAAAGATTTGGACTTTGAATAGTGTGTCTTGAGATATGTGCCCGTCAGGTCACTAATTTTGAGCAGGTGAAAGTCAACTTGATGATTTAGATTGAATTAATTTTGATGTGAAAAGTGCACACCCATATGGTGTTAGATCATTTTATAGGGTCTTATATACCTATTGTGGCGTGTATGCATTTTACACGTTAACCGGGCTTTTAAGTATAAGAGAGGGAGGGGCTTCTTTTAGAAGCCATTTGGTTAAAAGGTTGAGGCTTTAGGTTTCTAGAGATAGAGAGGGAGAGGAGAGAAGAGAAAGAGCAAGAGGAGGAGATGGGCTTTGGATGCGTTGTGTGTGAAGGATTAAAGAAGGTGTTCTAATCCGTGTGAAATCCGGAACTCCAAGCTAAGAAGATCTAGCTTGTTGTGTGAAAGCTCGGATCGAAGAATCGATGTATATAAGAGGTTTGTACGAAGCGTGTGTGGATGATCACTTAACGATCGTGTCGAAATTATGAAAATCGTGGGGCTTGGAAAGATCAAAAGGGGTTTAGAAACCCATTTGTTTGCTAGGAAGAAGACGATCCGATCAGGGAGAAAATCGTTGGATTAAAAGTAAAATTTTTGATTTAAATTGTGATTTGTATGTAGATTAATCCTTAGTTAGATTATGAGTGAGAGATTTGAAGAAAATGGGTTAAGATTTAAAGAAAAATGAGTTAGAGATGCTTAAAATCCGATTTTGGGTGAAATCTGATGAAACTGTTCGATCGAAATTAAAAATCGATCGAACGATTTTGTCAAGAGTAAAATCTGAAGGTTTCTGGTCGGTTTGGAAACCGTTCAATCAGTTTTGAAAATCGTTCGAACAAAATTAGAAACCGTTCAATCAATTTTGAAAATCGTTTGAACGAAATTAGAAACCGTTCGATCGATTTTAAATCGTTCGAACGATTTTGATTGGGCTCGCCGATATTGCTTTAGTATTTTGGCCGTAACATTTTACCCCGAACTCCGATTGACACGATTCTTATGGTGTTGGAAAGAGGATAATGAGCTCTACAACTTTTGTGTTTTTACAAACTCATGAATCTAAATTTTTAAAGGTCAAAATTTAGGAGGAATGTTGTATCAAATTCTATAATAACATGAATTTGCCCGTTTCAACCTTGGTTTTAAGAAAATACTTAAATATATATAAGTTATTAGTGAGTAGAGTTGATCTTTGATGCATCATTGTGTGCTTGTGATATAGATTGAGGCGAAAGGCCAATGAAAGGACCTTCCTTGGCTTCGCGCAACCTCAAGATTAAAGTAGGGGAAACTCGACCTAAATTTGTATATTTGACTTGATTCATAGTATTAGATGTGTTTGCATGAATATGATGAGTTGATCAGAGTTGGATATGTTAGAATTGGAGTCTTATGATTTGAAATATGAACTCGTGAAATCGTGATTATGCATGTGATAGTGTTTGATTCTAGATAACCTTTGATATTATTGAGCTTGACTCATGTTTTGAAAGTAAGATCTTGAGATCACTGGTGACACTCGTGAATCATTTTGACACCCTTGGAACTGTGATTTACTTAACGACGCTTGGACTTTTGACATTTGCATTTGCATTATGAATCCTTTGGATTCTTTGACTGCATCCCTTGAGCCGGTACGGCGGCCTATCCGTACACGCATTCATACATATGTTGCATATGCATCCCTTGGAACATCATTGCATCCCTTGGACACCTTAGAATCATTGGACACCTTTGTACATCATTGCATACCTTGGACACTTTGAAAACATTGAACACACTTTGAAAACATTGAGTACCTTTTGACACCTTAGAATCATTGAACACCTTTGGACACCCTTGGACATGATTGCATCCCTTGGACACTTTGGAATCATTGGACACCTTTGGATATCATTGAACATCGTTGCATCCCTTGGACACTTTGGAAACATTAAACACCCTTGGAAACTTGAAACACCCTTGGACACCCTTGTGCTGTTTGTGTTTGTGTTTGCAAATTCGACATTATTTGTAATGTATGTGAAATCTTGGATATACTTGGATAAGTCTAATTGTTTTAGGATTCTTTTCGATTCTTTTAGATATGTGTACTTTTTTGGATGGAATATCATGGTAAAGTTAAATGTTTAAAGTTGAGTTTAGAAATAGAAGAAATTAATGAATGCTTTGAAAAATGTGTTTGAAAAGAAAGGAAATGATTAAGTTTTTGGAAGCAGAATTAAATGATGATTTTGACTCTTAAATCAAGCTATGTTTTCAAATGTTAAATGTGAATTTATATTGTTTATCCTCTACTGAGCTTAATTGTTAGCTCACCCCGACTATACTTCATGGTGAAGGTTTGGGAGGGCCCAGATTACATACTAAAAGAAGGGAGCTTTCGCACAAGAAATTGTACTCTGTTCAGGGATCGTAGAATTGTGATTTGTGGATTTGGTGAGTTAAGTTTTGGTACATTCGTACTAGTGTACACCATTGTTAGGTGATGGTTGGTCATCACTGGTGTTTATTTAGTTTTGTTCCTGCTGGATTTTAGATCTGGAGGTTTTAATTACGCCATATGGAATAATTGCTTTGATTTCTGTATATTTATGGATGTGCAAAGTATTCTGTATCAGATTGTGGTCTACGATCTCGCGATCCGAGTTTTCCCATTGGGTTTAAGATGGAAAAAAAAATAATATATATATATATATATATATATATATCTCAAAATTTTAGGTTGGAAAAATCCGGGCTGTCACAAATTAAGTATTATTTCATCCGTGACTTGATCAATGATAGTGAAATTGATGTGAAACCTTACAAATTACAAGATCAAATAATGGATATTTTTACAAAGGCATTGAAGAAAAAAACTTTTATCAAGATCAAAGAAAAACTCGCTGTTCGATCGGTCTAGCTCAAAGGGGGTTGTTAGAATTATAAGCTAGACCGGGCCATCTGGCCCATTTTTTCTTTTGGGTCATTGGCCCATTTGCAGTTCTATTAGTCAATCTTGAATTCTTTTTTGTCATAGAAAATTGGTGTAATTAAGGTGGTGTTTTGAGAATATGGAATATACTTTGAGAATGTAATTTTTTATCTTTTTCTAGGCTAGGTTATTGCTTTGGAAGTGTATGCTTATTTATTCCCGAATTTGTATTTTGAGCTATATTTATCACTCATGTATTTTCATTTTACAAGTCATATGGATGAAATTTGAAAGGTTCTAAGTAGCATATTACTTTAGTCTTCATTTTTGGTGTTTTTCTACACAAGAGATCCAACTTTCTTCTTTTTAGAGTGTCATCTTCTTCCATAAAAGTTGGCGTAATCCAACATCCTATCCATGACACCCGATCAAGGGATTGCGTGCCACATGGCTGCAAATTAGTATGGTACCACACTACCTTTAACCCAATTTTTATGGCTTTATTATATGTTAGGATACTATTATTTACACCCCATGAAAACGTAATAGCACCAACTAGTAAACCTCACCGAGTAATATGGACAATAATTGAAAGTCACAACCCTCAAGTTTTTACGTGTTTTTTTTTTTGAATAATTGTTGATGGTCACCCACCGATGAATTTTATACCGGTTGGGTGCATCCCCACTGATAGGTCATCAGGACATATATGAAAGTAGAATCGTTATATACGTATCTAAACCCAAATGGTGGATAACCACCTTTGAGGAAAGACCTAGTGATGGCTGCTAGACTTGCACACTGAACAACTAGCCTGATTTTCGTGAGTGTGGGCAGCTATCCATCCTAACTTGAATCTGTACTTGGAAAGCGTACAATTCTTGATCACAGGATGGGGTGGTGGCCTGAGATGTCTCCACCTGTATGGTTGTTTCGGCTTCTCGATCTTCGCCGTAAATGACTAGCATTTGTCCTCTTTATGAAAACTTTAGCATTTGGTGTAGTGTAGAGGATATCGCTTTGGCCAGGTGTAGCCAACGCCACCCTAGCAGGAGGTTGAATGTGGACCTTTTCTTCAAAACTGATGATAATCTAGCCATGCTTGTGAGTGGCCATAATGTGAACTCCACATCAAAATCTCCCATCACGTCTCGACGAATACTGTTATAAAAAAAAACCTTGTGTTTCTGTGTTGGTAGGCCTTCATGGAAAAATTAAAATGTTGATCCAAAATAATATAAGGAACCGATCCGAGGCATGAGAAATATCATTGTCTTTAAACCAATATTTTCCCTCACCACTTCGACAAAGTGGTCACCAACAGGTTACCTGCAAACTGGTTCTAGGATATGACGAATCGGCTGCGTATTCTTGTGAAGGATTTTGGCGAATCTGATCACGCTATCCGAACACCAAATATTACAAGAACACTCTGATAAAGACTTTTAAAGATATAACAAGAGAGAAGAAAGAAGACTCTATTGTGGTGTATAAAATAATAATTTTAGATTCCTTAAATAGAAATCTAGTGGTATGTTAATGCACCATTTTCCTATGAAAAGGTGCTACAAGCATCCCTTCGGAAAAGACACACTACTTTGGAAAAACACTTCTTTTGAAAAGACACAATACGTTGAAAAAACACTTCTTTTGAAAAGGCACACCACTTTGAAAAGACACTTCTTTTGAAAAGACACACCACTTTGAAAAGACAAATTATAAAACTTTTAAATATCTAACAATCCCCCACTATTTAAAAGTTTTGAATATCCAACAATCCCCCACTATTTAAAATATTTGAAATTAGAGCAAAGCCAGAAATATATGCATAAATGAAAATGTCTTACAGACTTGAATTTTCACTTTAGTGAAAATAACTCAAAGTTTGTCAAGATTTTTAGTGAAACTAAGTCTTGAACTAACGATATTTTATGACAAATCGAAACTATTCCACACACATATTTCCTATATTTAGTATTCAATAAATTGGTTAGCATATTTAAGTCATATGCTAGTAGCCTGATTTTCATAAGTGTTTATGAGATTAAATCATGTCTCATTGAAGGTGGCTCCACCTTCACACTTATATAAGTAGACCTATAAAAAATGTCTCTATAACTTTAACATTTCAACACATTGTGTTATAGCGTCTATTAAGAGCAATACTCAACCTCCCCTTATCCATTACAGGTAAAACATTACTCTTCCTGGGATATTTATGAGAATTTAATTTTCATCAATATAGTGCTCCTTTGTCCACTACGGATTTACGACCTGTTCTTCCCTTTGAACCTAAACATTGACCAAACAAATATTAGGTAGGGTTCCCATCGTAAGTGACTGTTTGAGTAAATGACTTTAAACTCATCCCGATTCTTCTTTTAGACTAATACTTTCAATAATTGCTCATAATTGCAATTATCAATATATAAAGTGTTTCTTTAGACATTTCTGTGTGAAATCACATATCATTTGTTTCTTGTTCATTAACAAGGAAATAAGTTTCACAAGATTTTAGAAGTTTTGACTAAATTTTTATTGGTACGTCTACTAATAGACCCTTAAATCACTTCATTATTAACCTATTTCAATGCAAGCGATATTCTCAATGAGATTTATAATTGCTTAACATCTCTTGCAAGACTATATAAAAACATACACAATGAAATTATGAGTTCAAAAAATTTAGATTTTACTATCTAAATCTATTATCTTCTTAAGATAATTCTTAGCATTTCTGGTCAATTCACTTATCAATGAACTCAACGTAATAGGATATGCATATAATTATAGATATCAAAGCATTCAAACAGTATGAATCTTACAATAATATAAATAGTCACACATAATATCATATTTTCAAAGAATAAATAGTTACACATAGCATATATGAACTTAGTTGTACCAATCAAACCATCTCCAATTGATGCTCTATTGGAAGCAACTCGATTGTGATTACCCCATCATCGGCATTCACTTTGATCATCCCACTTGATCAAGGCCAGCCAATGACCATATGATCAAGTCCAATAATCCATCAATCATAGACATATAGCCATAGCATGTAAAGCTAGCCCATTATGTGACTCCTTAATCCTAATTGCTTACTGCCAAATAAAGGAACAATTATCATCGGTTAAAGCCGCACAAAAGAGATCACACATGAGTGCCATATCTCTTCTCAACGGAGATGACAATAGGGCTCCTTAGTTATGTGAATGTACACGTCAGATTTAGAATATCAATCACATTTGCTAACATGCTCCTTATATAATAATCTACGTCAACAATCATGAATCTATCTACTTGATAAGTTTTGAATTAATGTAATAACAAGATCATAGCATGATTTACTAATTGATAATTATGGCCATGAATGGCCTTTAAACAAAATCCACTTGTTCACAATCCTTTTATTATGGTCAAACAGTCACAAAACAATAATAGTCAATTGATCATAGTTGTAAAAATAAGCGTGGTCAGCAATCATAGGTTCATCATATACAAATCAGTCATAGGGGTATAACATGACACAAGACCACAGTTGGATCAGCGCCACTGATTTCCCATTCAATGGAGATGACTTCCACACACAGACCAAAAAAAAATAATTTTTTTTTATCAATTTAGTTATTAATGAAAACACCATGTTTGGTGCCACTTCTCATACACCAAACAAGATCCACTATATATATTAAACCTAGCATAGATAAGATACCAAAAGGCAAGTTCAGATTCAATAAAGTTGGCAAAACAATGTCACATAGCTCTTTAAAATTCATGTGGAGTATAAACAAATGAGACCTTGAAAAACAACGATCTAATGTGAGGATGCAACTCAAATTGGTTCAAACCTACTCAAAGTGCTAGTCTATATATGCCAATATTTAGATATGGTATATGTGACTTATAGCATATATACTCTAAGATGAAAATAATTTATTCAAAATAAAAGTTCCCTCTCCTATTGAAGATGTCATCGTCCACCAGAATGAGATGATGGCATTTCCAATAAAAGAAACTATTTAAAAATTAATAACTTGAAATAAAGAGTTAAGAATACAAAATAATACCTTATTCATTGTTCCTTCAGAACCACTAAATGACATGCATGTTCATCAGACTGAGTGAGAAACTTGCCAAAGTAATATTGGAAAACCGAAAACATGAAACTAATGAAACGATGTGCCCTCTTGTCCTACCAACGCTTGGTATAGCTAAATATTACTATTCTCTATAACTTGAAGGCTTAACCCTTGACCATTGTAACGGTTCTTAAAAACTGATTATTTTCACCCATCATATCAATCTACGAAATCAAGAAGCCAAAAAACAAAGGAGCCCATTAGCGTTGATCGAGAGACCCAAATTCTTCGTCCATTAGTCTATTGCTTATCGCTTCTTGCTTAGAATTTCTTTATTTTCGTCATCAGAACATAGTAAGACGTAAAATATTGGTTTAAAATTATTGGAAAAATTGAAATATTGATCCGAAATAATATAAAGAACTGATCCGAGGCACGAGAAATATTGTTGTCTTTAAACCAATATTTGCCCCCACCACTGCGACAAAGTGGTCACCAACAGGTTTAAAATTTTAAATAGTGGGGGATTGTTAGATATTTAAAACTTTTAAATAGTGGGGGATTGTTAGATATTTAAAAGTTTTATAATTTATGTCTTTTCAAAGTGGTGTGTCTTTTCAAAAGAAGTGTCTTTTCAAAGTGTTGTGTCGTTTTAAAAGAAGGTGTCTTTTCAAGTGGTGTGTCTTTTCCGAAGAGATGCGTGTTGCACATTTTCATAGGAAAATGTGTATTAACACACTACTTGATTTCTATTTAAGGAATCTAAAATCATTGTTTTAGACACCATAATAGAGTTTTCTTTCTTCACTCTTGTTATATCTTTAAGAGTCTTTATCAGAGTATTCTTACAATATTTGGTGTTCGGATTGCGTGATCAGATTCGCCAAAATTCTTTATAAGAATACACAGCCGATTCGTTGTATCCTAGAACCAGTTTGTCGGTAACCTGTTGGTGACCACTTTGTCGAAGTAGTGGGGACAAATATTGGTTTAAAAATAACGATATTTCTCTTCCTTGTATTATTTTGGATCAACATTTCAATTTTTCCAACAGGCTTGAGGGATGCAAGGTTGAAACCTATGTTTACTTCCATTTTGAGGGGGTAGACGTTGAGACTGGACTCGTTGTCTAAGGCCTTGTTTGATAACATGGAAATGTAATTTCATTGTGGAAATGAAACTTAGTTTTCAATTGTTGTTGTTTGATAACTATTTAAGGAGATGAAAATGAAACTAAGTCGTTTCGCATGGAAATTGAATTTCCATACACCAAATCATTTTAAGAGGAAATCATTTCAACTCTTCAAGTGGCTGAAATTGAGTTTCCTACTAACAAAATAATAATGTTTTGTTATTGGAAATCTAAAGTTACTTGTAAAAAATTTAAAAGCAAAAAAATAAAATAAAATTGACTATTAAAAAGTAATTTCAATTTCTATGACCATCATACTAGTACGATCATTATGACTACTACATTATCTAGATCATATTCTTTTCAGCTAATATTTGACTTTGGTCAAAGTTTAAATTTTAATCAAACTTTAATTGGATTTATAAGCTATATAAAGTTTTGACTTTTGATGAAACTTTGACTACTGAAACATGATAATAAGTTGTAAGTTAGTAATATATTATTAAAATTTTAAAAACGTTGACTTAAGGTCTAACTTTGACTTTTAATTAAATATTTTCTTTTATTAAACTTAGACTCTAATAATTTGATGATGAAAAAAGGATACTGCCGTATAATTTGATACTAAATTCTCAATTGTATTAGTCAATAGTTTGACCTTTAGTCAAATTTTGACTTTTAGTCAAACTTTGACTTTTACACAAATTTTATTTTTAGTCAAACTTGAAACCTGCTTATAGATAGAGTCTACTACTACATAAATTTATATCGTATCAGTATAATTTTTTTTGGGTCAAAGTTCGATTTTCCATAAAATGTTATAAATTTTTATTAGTGAAATATTATAATTAAAAATATCTATCATTATTTTCATTTATAATTTAAAAATACATTGCCTTATTTTTCTTGGTCAAAGTTTGAATTTTAGTCAAAATTTGACTTTTATTCAAATATTGACTTTAGTCAAAAGTTGAGAAGTGTATCTTGACAGTAGATAATGATTAGTACTATTATTATTTATATTTTGGTAATATAAATTTTAATCAGTCAAAGTTTGATATTTGGTCAAACTTTGACTTTTAAACATAATTTGATTTTTTTGAACTTCTATATTCCCAATGAGATTATCATTTTTTTAATTTATTACTTTCTAGTACATTACCAAATTTTATTTTACTTTTTTTTATACATTTGGTCAAAGTTTGACTTTTTAAAAAGTTGATATTTAGTTAAAGTTTTTACTAGTGTAACCTAGAGATGGATACGAATACTGTTATGTTAATTTGCAGGTTGCCGGTAGATTGTCAAATTTTTTATGGGTCAAAGTTAAAAAATTTAGTCAAAGTTTGACTTTTAAAAAAATTTGAATTTTCTTTTAAGTTTAAAAATTTAATTTTGTTTCAATATATAATACATACTAACATTTACTATATAACTTTGTACTTTAGTCTTAAAAAATTTTATTAATCAAAGTTTTACGTTTAGTCAAAGTTTAACTTTTATTAAAAGTGAATATTTGATCAAATTTTCACTAGTGTAATTTAAAGATATATATGAATATTGTTATATTTATTTATAATTGGACTTTGATAACTTGTTGGTACATTGCAAAAAATTTTTTTGGTCAAAATTAAAATTTTAGTCAAAGTTTGACTTTTATAGAAATTTAATTTCATTTCAATGTATAAACTTACAGTAGATACTAGAATTTACAACTTTGCTATTTAGTTTTATTTGAAGTTTGGTCAAAATTTGACTTTTTATTTGAGTTTGACTTTTCAAACTCTAACTTATGTAACTTAATAATAAATAGTGATTACGATGATATTAATTTGTAACATAATAGAATATCATTAAAAAAATTATTGGATAATATTTGACTTTAATAATAAATGATCAAAATTTAAAAATTTATTTTCAATGATACTAATCAAACAAGAGAAATAAATTTTTAATTAAATTCATTTATCAAACACAATAATCAATTAATGAAAAATCCATTTATAGAGGAAATCATTTCCTAGGAAATTAACTAAGAAACTGATTTAATTTTCTCTTTGGAGTTTCATTGCTATTAAAGAGGGCAATTAGTTGCCCCCTTATGTCTACCGTGATATTTAGAGACTTAGTATGTATGGTCATTTCTTTATGGTGGGAGATGTTCTTCTAAAGCTGAAACGATTTTCGTCCATGAGATGAGCCATTAGCTTTCCAACTTCATCGGGATTGGTGACTTGTGACACGTGGGACTCGGTAAGGATAATTCATCAATGCCTGCCTGTGAGACCGTGATGACGTGAGGAGTATCAAAATGGAGATGTGTGCGGGGCTGTCTAAGGACGGACCTTTCTCTGTCGCTTCTTTCAAGGGGGTGCTCATATAATCCCTCGGCGACCTTACCATCCACATTTTTGGGGCATTGCTGAAAAGACTAATTGGATTTCTCTGGCTACCATGGTGGTGTAGGGGGTGTTAACGACTGACTTACTTGCAGGGTTGTCACTAGTCCGACTGACTTGCTTGCAGGGTTGTCACTAGTCCCCCCTCGTGGTGTAGGGGTGTTAACGACTGACTTACTTGCAGGGTTGTCACTAGTCCCCCCTCGTGGTTGAGAATGGTGGTTCTACTAGTCCTCCATGATCATGTGATCGGATAAACTGCAATGGGCTTTTGAGATTGTTGGTCCTCTTTCGGTTGTAGTTTTCATTGTACGTTCCACAAATCGTATGTCAGGCCCGGGTGAACTAATGATGTAGCTTTGACGTTGTTTTCGTGGAAGAACAATCCCACGCCTAAAGAAGGGCTTGTCTAGAAGAATTCTTCGAGATAGAGAAGGCAGTTGTGGGGGGGCTCTTAATTCGAATGGTTATATACCAGCAATCATTTCCTTGTCGGCCTGCTCTGGACTAGTACTCTCTTCTCCTTCACTCTTGTTGACACCCCCTTCCCCTTGTCGTATAGAATCAAGCAAGTAGGAGGATATTCATATTTGGCGCTGGCGCGGGAGCTAAGACGATGTATAAATCTATTAAGATCCTAAATCACGTCTTTGAGTCTCTTGCATCGATTAGAGTAATGTCCTGACTATTGATGATATACATAATCCAAATCCTTGTTGAAGTATTATTGGTCCAAAAAAGTTGAGAGTCAGCTTTTACATGATAGATATTTAACCATCGGGAGGGTAAGACTTTTCTTAAGAAAAGTCTCTCATCATGTCTTCACTGTAGGCCTTTACGCTTGGATTGTACTTGTCAAAATTTGGGACTTCCAACTTAGTGGGTGCTATAATATCCGAGAAAATACATAAATTGTAAAATTGAAACTGAAGCCATTGACTTTTTGTAACATTTCTTCAATTTTTGTCGAATGATCTTTAAGCGGTTGATTCTCGTGCGAGTCGAGGGATTTATTGGGTGGATCCATAATTAGGGAGAGTGTAGAATCCGTAGCCTTGCCCTTGAAGAGGAGGTTAACGGTGAGTCAACTAAGGATGAATTGTTGGGGATTTGGGATTGCGGTTTGAAAGGGGGCAGACACATAATTAAAGACGAGTGGAGGTCATAAGGACTGGGATTGCGGTTTGAAGGAGGGAGGTGGGGAGGGGGGGGCATCACGTGTGGAGCCGTGGATATGGAAGAGGTCACCACAATGTGAGGGCCCGAGAAAAGAGGAATATTAGTATCAACTGACGCAGGTCGGGAGTTAATGGTTGAATGCACGAGGGTGGGTGTATTAGTCCCGAACTTGAAATATAGGTGGCAGTCCCCCTGCGGACGAACTAGCACATGTTCCATTCTTCACCTGATTATTTCACAACTAGGTTGGGGAAGCTTTCCTAATATTGGGGGTGTCGTGAAAGGGTCCTCTTGACTTGCAGGGAGCTATGGGAGCTCTCTAGCTTTGAGAGAAGAAGATTTTTTTATACATACTATTTAGAAAGTTTTTTTTTGCTTTTAAAGGAGATAAGCGGCTCTATCACGACCCGAAATTCTACCCCACACCGAGGGCTTAGAATTCTATTTTATGACCCGCACACATCCCATATAGGCTAAGTGGATATACATATAATCAGAGTTCTTATGCAAATCTGATTTTACGAAATCCGTCAAAGCCAATAAATAAGAGTGGAATATAAAATAGACATAAATAATTGAATAAAAGCGATAAATCCAATAAATTCACAAATAACATAATAATGAAAATCAAAGACAAATCCGATACAAGAAAACATAGAGTCGATAATAATAATATCAAACGAATTGAATACTGAGTCTAAAATGTCAATAACCGGTACCCCGATCAAAATTAGCACTGTGGTCCTCGTGGTACTCTACGACATCGCCCTTCCAAGGATCCTGGTACTCAACATCCACAGGATCAATGAAATCGGTGTCAGCAGGATCTGGACAGTCGGCGCCCACTCCATCAGCATAATTACTTGCAGCTGTTAGATTGTCGTGGGATAAGTTTATTCAGTCACGTAAACTCAGTGGATACACCATTAATCCACCCCATACTACTCAGGTGTATTGTGGATACATCATGTGAGCGATAAACATAATATAACAAAAAATCTGAAAGAAGAAAAGACAATCAAGCGTATATCATAGAACTCATATCATATATATGTTGACCATTTTTCAAAAAGGTCTCAAACTCTCCTTAATTTAAGGAGTTCTTGAAGTGGTCCACTCCTAGTCTCCATCACTTTTGTGGTTGTGGAAGCTACCCATGATCTTGGAAGTTGTAGGAACTACCCATGAAGTTGGAAGTTGTGGAAGCTACCTATGATATTAGAAGTTGTGGAAACTGCCCATGAAGTTGAAAGTTGTGAAAGCTATCCATGATATTAGAAGTTGTGCGAACTACCCATGAAGTTAAAAATTGTGGAAACTACCCATGTTGTGGAACATGTAGCCACTAAGGCTTGATAGAAGCTTTGACTATAAATATCAAGGTTTGGTCCCCAAACTCAGACACTCAAACCCCTTCAGTTTACATCATTTAACTAGAGTGGGTAGAGTTTGGAAGTGCCAAAACCGTGAGAGATAAAGAGAGAAATAGTAAGAAAGTTTGAGGAAGCATCAATGGCTGGAGGTATAATTTCTTATATATTTCAGTTTTGATTCTTATTAAGTGTTTAATTCAGTATTATAAGAATCATTTTTAACTAACAGTTGGTATCAGAGCCTGTTTTATCTCTGTCTTGATGTTCAGAGATACTCTATTTGTCTCAGTTTTTGGCTAAAGTTGAGTTTTGTTTTGATCGATTTTGATTCGAAACAACACATTAAAATAATGTAGAAACTGATTTTTTTTTTTTTTTTTGTGATTAAAATTCATAATTGATTTTTGGGTCGTGATCCACACTTGGTTTCCAGTTTTCAGTTTTGGTGAAAAAACGACTATTATTTTTCACTTTATGAATGGTTTGAGTTGTAGGTTTTGAGCCCACGCCTTTTATGAAAACTCATTCATTATGTCTCAAGGATTATTGTTGTGTAAATTTTATTTATTATTCTTCTATTTAGTTAATCCTTATGCATAAAAGTTGTAATATCTAGTGATTCATATAATTTTTTATTAATTAAAGAATAGCTATAACATCTTTAATTAAATAAAAGTTATATATTATAATTTAGGATCACATAAATAATATTTAGACATTAATTGTAATTAATCATACTTAATATAATAAATTTTATCCCATAGAAATTTTTATTATATTTATATGATTAACTATGATAAAATATCAAATTATACATAGCCTACCCACAGGAATTATGAATTAATAAATAATTTGATAGTTTTATCAGAATGTTTATATTTAGTAAATAATTTGATAGTTTTATCATAAAGTTTGTATTTAGTAAATAATTTGGTGAATTATATCATAAAGAATAATTGAATCTGCTTGGATTAAAATTTTTAACCCACAGGCCATTTTTATGTCATTAGATTCAATTTTTAAGCATGATTTACATTGGTAAAACATGAAAATTTTCATTTAGGCCTCAGTTTTAACATAAGCCTGTAATCTATAATTTTATGCAGTTATACAACCTGCAAATTTCTCTAATATTTGTTGTGATATCCCTAAACTTAAGGGAGATAACTATAAGGTCTGGAAAGAGAGTTATTCTTCATTTAGGGTGGATGGACGTAGTCTATGCTATTAGGAAAGACGAACCACCAATACTCATTGATACCAACACTGCAGCGGACATCACGCTTTATGAGCAATGGGAGCAATCTAATCGCCTCAGCATGATGTTCATTAAGACTAAAATTTTTGCTGGTATTCGTAGTTCTGTCGATCAACATGAAAAGGTCCGAGACTTGTTAAAGGCCATTGATGAATAATTTGTCACTTCTGACAAGACACTAGCAAGCACCCTAATCATGAAGTTTTTATCCCTAAGGCTCACTAGTATAAAAGGTGTGTGCGAGCACATCATACAAATGAGGGATAATGTGGCTCAATTAAAGACACTCGAGGTTGAAATGTCAGAGTCCTTCCTGGTACACTACATCTTGAACACCCTTTCGCACCAATATGGACCCTTCAAAATGTCATACAATACACATAAGGATAATTGATCAATTAATGAACTCATGACCATGTGTGTTCAAGAGGAATGGAGGCTGGTGATGGAACAAGAAGAAAGTGCAATGCTGACATCGCATGGAAAGGAAAAATCACAAGCTAATAAGAAAGGGAAAGGTAAAATACCTCCCTAACCTGATATTAAGAAAGATTTCAAGTGTTTCTTCTGTAAAAAGAAGGGACACACAAATAAGGAATGCGCCAAATTTCAGAAATAACTTGCAGACAAAGGTAATCCAACCTCATTTGTTTGTTATGAATCTAATATGGTTAAAGTCAATATTAACACATGGTGGATTAATTCTGGATCAACAATCCACATTTTGAATTCCTTGCAGGGTTTGCAAAACCTAAGGGTCTCGCATATGAAAGCTATAGGAACTTGCAATTTAATTTTAAGTAGTGATTTTGTTTTAAAGTTAGAAAAGACCTTTTATGTTCCAAGTTTTTCTAGAAACTTGATTTCAGTTTCAAGGCTTGTATCTTTTAAATATTTCTTTAATTTTTCAGACTCATCATTCAGTCTATTTTATAAATCTGATTATGTTGGGAATGGTACTTTATCTAATGGTCTTTACTGCATTAATTTATAAAATAATGCCACTTATAATTCAATGCATGTTCACACTGACTCTAAAAGATGTATTATTAATGAGGATTCCTCTATATTATGGCATCGAAGATTAGGTCTTATCTCCATAAAAAGAATTAAAAGATTAGTAAATAAAGGGATACTTAATACCCTAGATTTTACTAATTTTGAGACTTGTGTGAACTGCATAAAGGGAAAGTAGACCAACAAGTCAAAGAAAGGTGCCAATAAGAGTTCGGACATATTAGAGATCATACATACTGATATATGTAGTCCATACATGGACTCACATGGTCAGAAATACTTCATCTCTTTTATAGATGATCACTCATGATATATGTATCTCTACATGCTTTATAACAAAAATGAAGCATTAGATGCCTTTAAAATCTTTAAGGCTGAAGTAGAGAAATAATGCGATAAATAAATTAAGATCGTAAGATCAGATAGAGGTGGAGAATATTATGGTAGATACACAGAAGATGGACAAGCACCCGGGCCATTCGCAAAGTTTCTTCAAGAATATGGAATTGCTGCCCAATACACCATGCCTGATTCACCGGACCAGAATGGTATAGCAGAAAGAAGAAATTGAATATTATTGGACATGGTGCGGACTATGCTTAGCAACTCTGATCTTCCTAAATCCTTATGGGCTGAATCACTTAAGACGACAGTGTATATATTAAATCAAGTCCCAACTAAGGCTATTCCTAAAATGCCATTTGAATTATAGAAAGGTTGGAAACCGAGTTTGCGATATATGCACGTTTGGGGATGTCCGTTTGAAATAAGAATTTACAGTCACAAGAGAAGAAGTTGGACCCAAGGACCATCAGTGGGTATTTCATTGGATATGCTGAACGATCTAAAGGTTACAGATTTTATTGTCCGTCTCACATCACTAGGATTGTGGAATCAAGAAATGCAAAGTTTCTTGAAAATAACTTGATCAGTGGGAGCGATCAAACTAGGAACATAGTTTCTGAGAAGGATCATTCAGAATCTCAACCTTCCACCTCAAGTGATAGATTGGTTATTGTTTATAACACCCCTCAAGTTCAAACTGGTGTTGAACAACTAATCGTTTAAATTCCACAAGCTGCTGACGACATTCTAGTAGATTAGGTAGTTCAAACTGGGACTTGGTTCTATTATGTAATTTTTTATTATAATGACAAGGTCATTTAATAGAAATTTTTAATTATTCTGATGTTTTTCTCATACAGATGTGCACCTTAATTTAATTTTGAGAGAATTCATCTGTGTTGGACCAAAAATAAACATAAGGTTTATTTATTAAGAAATTATTGCTACATAAGTTATAAATACATAGTAATACATGGATGGTAATACTCGCCATTAGAGGACTTATCGCCATGATTCATGTACTTATTATTCAATACAGATTATCGATAGGTTCAAGATGAGACATTAGAAGTGTGGACCAAGTGAGAGAATGTTGACCATTTTTTAAAAAGGTCTCCAACTCCCCTTAATTTAAGGAGCTCTTGAAGTGGTCCACTCCTAGTCTCCATCACTTTTGTGGTTGTGGAAGCTACCCATGATATTGGAAGCTGTAGGAACTACCCATGAAGTTGGAAGTTGTGGAAGCTACCCATGATATTGGAAGTTGTGGGAACTACCCATAAAGTTGGATGTTATGGAAACTACCCATGTGGGACATGTAGCCACTAAGGCTTGATAGAAGCTTTGGCTATAAATATCAAGGTTTGGTCCCCAAACTCACACACTCAAGCCCTTTCAGTTTACACCATTTAACTAGAGTGAGTAGAGTTTGGAAGTGCCAAAACCGTGAGAGATAAAGAGAGAGAGAAATAGTGAGAAAGTTTGAGGAAGCATCAATGGCTAGAGGTATAATTTCTTATATATTTCAGTCATTGATGCTTCAACTTCTCAGTAGTTCTCACAACTTTAGATATCATGGGTAACTTCCACAACCACAAAAGTGATGGAGACTAAGGGTGGACCACTTCAAGAGCTCCTTCAATTAAGGGGAGTTGGAGATCATTTTGAAAAATGGTCAACAATATAAATGCAGGACTATAATCTAGACACTCATATCCTGACGTACCTTATCATATCTCATAACATATAATATCTTATTATTCTTGCACATACGTCTGTACATCGCATGAGCGTAATTAACATACTCATAAATCATAAACGACCTATGCCAAAGTTACTGCTCGAGCTACCATATAAGGGTCACCATAGTATCATACCACCATATCATAATGCCTTCCATATCATACTTATATCATTCACCCCATCTAGTCACAGGGGGCGGCCGACGACTGATAACTCATACTTTCTCCTAGAGACCCATCTTGACTGAAGACATTATTGCCCTTATGGTGGCTACACAAGGAAAGGCATGTAGAGAGACTAAAGTTCTAATTCATTTGTTAGCCTACACAACGGTGTCTTATTATTGTACTCATACCATAACTTATCTTACACACTTATATCTTATCATACTTCGCAATAATCTAGAGGTACTTCGTATGGTAGCCCATACTGCCATAGAGGTGTTATATCCATTGTGACAGCTCGAATTTCAATAACTGAAATCCGTGCCATCGGATCACCCATTAGGGTGATCCCTTGCTTACAAAATACTTGGTTCATCCACACATAGCATAAAATAAAGATGAGTTCTCTAATTATGCAAATAGAGTCATCATAGTCAGCAAAAGAAAGTTTCAATTCTATATCCAAAACAAATCAAATTAACAGATCTAAATTCCATGTCAAAATACATGGACAAAAGAACTGAAACGAACCACCGGTGATGAACAACCATCACCAAACAGTGGTTCACAAATAATATCCAAAAATATATATTACATCGTCTAATTATCTAACTCAAAAAGGCTGGACGTACCAAGCCCAAAAATATATATTACATTGTCCAATTGTTTAACTATTCTGAATTTCTACTTAGGAAAGAACTCCTCCGGTAGGGGTTCAATTTAACTTATATTCTTACACAATTTTCGAAATTCACACGAACACATTTTTTACATCACATTCTCATATCACATCACATTTAATTATTTTCAAAACTTGTTTGAAAGATTCAAATATCACATGCTTATTTTCACGTAACTTGTCATGGCTTATCACATCACATTACTCAACTTATTCAGAGTATTTTCAAATCAAATGGTAGTTAGTTTCCCTTACCTCAAGTCACGTGAACCAGTTCTTCTTTGAGGGAGAGGCCAATAGAACCTATGGTTAAGGTCATTGGTAAATATGCAGCAATGAAATTATTACCTTACAAGAAATCTCCATGCATGTTGGGAAAGCATAAAATTTTAGGAATAATGAATTTTTTATCATTAAGCCAAATAGAAATATTTTTTGCTTTTAACTCAATAACAGTTTCTCTTCCTTCAATGCCTTTGACTTTGATGGGATGTTTAATGTTAACCCATTTTTCAGAAGGCAAAGCATTATACTGACAAGCACTTATTGTGGCTCCGCTATCCATTAAGACACATAAATTATATGGTTTATAATTTTGAAAAATAAAATTTCCTAAGACGTATGTATATCATCTTTTTCCATAACTAGGAGAAAATAAAATTTCAGCATTTTTTGACTGAAAATGATAAAGTTGAACTGTGTTTAGTTCATGAGTTTGTGTTCCGGGAAAGATAGGAACTTGTATATTTTTTACTGCTATATGTGATTGGTCTTGAGTGGTTCGAGAGCATTGGATGTTGATGCTCTAGACTCAATATGTTTTACAGGAAGCCAGTCATCTTTTATAGTATTAAAAGAGGCAGTCCTTATATCTCTAAAATATTAATTATTTTCAGAAGCTTTTATTTCTATCATCTGAGTTTACAATTTTGGTTTTTGTTCTACAAGATCTTCGAATAACCATTGTTTAGGTATCTGTAAATCTTTCCAATTTATTAATCTTGGTTGGATTTCTGAATCATATGGTTTGAGTTCAAATATTTCAATCAGATTTTTGTCTGATTTTTGCATTTTTGTTATTGGTTTAGAGGTTAATTCATGTTCTGTTTGCCAAGTTATGGTTAAGTTGTGTGAATCTTCTTTCATTTCTAATCCCTTTGTTTGAATTTTAATTTTTATTGTGTCTTCAATATTTGGGTCGCCAAGTGAAATAAAATAATTTGGTTTTAGTTTAAACCAAATCATTCCATAAGCTAAATTTGATTGAATCCCTCCAATCAAGGATTGTAATCTTAAGTAATCTTTTATCCATTACTACAGCTAGTATAGGTGTGTCTATACCATTTTTGAATATTCCTGTTATGCATATTTAAAGTATACCAATATGAATATATTTTAATTTTGGATTCTCTTTTTTCCAGCGTAATATTTTCGTCTTATTAAATAGTGTTATTTCAGCTGTAAGATTAGATGTGCTTTTTGCAGTAGTGTTTTCTGAAAAAGCTTCAAATATTCTTCTAGACAAGAGTTTGTCTAAGGAAGAAATTTTATAGATGTCTTCTTTATTAAGTTTTTGTTGTAACTCAAATTTTTGAAGTTGTTCTTCAGAGAATGATATTTCTTTACCTATTACGTCTTTTAACGTAATCATTTGATGTTCTTCTTCTGATGTTTCGACTATATTTAACACAAATATTAGATCATCTATGTCAGAATTGGAGTCTGTTTCAGATTCTAATTCATAAATGATACTATTATCATCACTTGAAATTTCTTCACAAAAATAAACATCTAGATTTGTTTCATCTAAATATTTAATCATTTTAGTTATATTTTTTCCCTGTTTTGGGTATTGAGGAGCATAATGTCCTTCTTTGTTACAAATAAAATAACGACATTTCTTTTTAGCCATGGTCGTTTTATCTGTTTTCTCAATCTATTTTTTCTTTTTAATATATTTTTTATTTTTAACAAACCGTTTTCTTTTATTCCAAGGTTTCCATTTAAATTTTTTCTTCTTAAAACCTTTCTTATATCCCTTTCTTTTAGGGATATTGTATCCGATTTTTCAATTTACTTGGAGAATTTTATCGCAACATTTATGACCAAAGTTAGAATTTGTGATTTGATTCTTAACTTATTTTTTAGCTTTAATTTCTAAACATTTATCTGCTATTAATCTTAGGACAAAGGATGATCTAAGTTCTGAAGTATCTTGTTTAGCTAATTTACTAATAAAATCTAGATAGCCTTTGATGGCTAACTCATCCCACGGTGCTGGGAGTTTATGATAAAATTGTTCTAACCACTATATATTAATTGGAGGTTCCAATTGATAATAATAATTTTTAAAAGTATTGCAATATTCTTGAAATTGGCAAATATTGCATAATTCTAATTTTGATAAAATATATATCGCATCTTCTTATAGGTTTTGTTCACCTGTATATCCACAAAGATGTTCTTTAATGATTATCGTAAAGTATTTTAAGATATCATCAAGAGTATTAAAATTTCCTCATAAGGATGCTTTTTGTATTTTTCCATCATTAGATTTTTCCTATTATTTTAACCATTATAAAATATCACCTTGAAGTGTTGCTGCAATATAGTAAAGAAATTTTTCTTTGGACCAAACGGCTTTCTGGTTTGTAATTACTATGGGCATGGATTGTGTCCAATCATCAATTACCTTTTCTTGATCTTTAAAAGGGACATTTGTTAAATCCATATATGTACCACCTTGAGCTATGTTTTGTTTGTTCAAATCGTCTTTTCTATTATTTGTAGGAATTGGGATTTCCTCATCTTTTACTCCGGACGAACTGCCATCATTCATATGAATATGATATTTTAGATATTCCTCTTGTTCTTCAAGAGTTAATGTTTTTAAATATATTTCTAAATTTTCAAATTCTTCTAATGGTTCTTTAGCTTTTCTTTTTCTCAGAGTCAGAGGAGTTTGTGACTCATTAAGATCTGAAGAAGTATCTGAGTGATCAGAAGTGATATTCATTGTATCAGTTTCTGATTCTTCGTTTAATTCCTGGTTTTGGAAGTATGTTAACAGAGGTTTATGTTTTAAAGAAACTTCTTTTATTTGAGAAATGATATTATTTCCATCTTCAACTGGAAGAGTTTCATCCATAAATAAATGTTGCCAATATTCGATGATTTCTTTTACATTCAAGTATTCTTAATAATTATATTCAATATTTTCTTGTAAGACACAGATGTCATCGGTATTGATTTCATCAGTTTCATAGAATAATCGGGTATTCTAATATTCATCTTTTTATTTTTCTAAATTTA
Source organism: Chloranthus sessilifolius (assembly GCA_021018995.1). NCBI lineage: Eukaryota > Viridiplantae > Streptophyta > Magnoliopsida > Chloranthales > Chloranthaceae > Chloranthus > Chloranthus sessilifolius. The sequence goes on from CM037595.1 coordinate 27,328,676, forward strand.
ACCGCTCTAATTTGGTTATTATATTTTTTATTTTTGATTTGGTTTCTTCTTTTAAATCCAAATCGATTAATTTGCCTAAGGCCAAAATATTTTCTTTATTTGTCATTACTTCATTGTGAATAACATGTAATTGTATTTCCATATCGTCTTGTTTCTTATATATTTTCTTTAACCAAGTACCAGTTATATCTAATAGACTATTTATACAATCACTTATTATATGCATATTACTTTCAGAATTTTTATCTATATGGAATATATGCCTATAATCTTCTTGATTTTTATTATTCCAAGAACTTATACAATCAATAGGTATTTCTTGATTTTTACTAGATGTTTCTGCCATGTTATTTGATATAGGTACCTAAAACCGCTTAATCGTATGGTTGGTGCCTAAACCGTTCCCAAATAGACAAAAAGCTTTTACAGCTACCAAAGTCTTTGAAGGGATATGAGCTTTACCAAACGATAAGTATATGGGTTTTATATCAAATAAGTAGACGGAAAGATTTAAAAAAAATACTTTTTTTTTTTTAACCTTGACTGATATAATCCCAAAGTAGATAGATAACCAACATTATGATACAAATAAGAAAAAACATAACAATAAATATATTAAAGAAAATAACATCTATCGGTTCCATTATAGTACATACTTACAATGACTAGTAAAAACCACTGTAGACGCCAATGCTAACACCAAACTCTAACACTTGAACAAGGCTTTGATACCATTTACAAACTGTCGATTATTTTTTCAACTCGATGCCTTAATCAAGGGTGAGCTATGCCCTTAAATAAACTTTACACACACATCTAGACAAATTACTTAATAGTAAAGATGCTTTAATAGTAAAGATGCTTTCTCCTTTTTCAAAGCCTTTACTCACATCTGGACAAACTACTTTATTTACACCAGTAAGATGCTTTTTCCTTTTTCAACGCATGCCATACTTTTTCTTAAAGTAGGATAATGGGTGACGTCATGGCTGACGCTTCTTTTTCTTAAAGTAAGATAATGGGTGACGTCATGGCTGACGCTTCTGGTTTGTAACGTCAGGGTTGATGACTCTAAGTAGCAACGTGTCTTAGATGAGCTGGAGTCGTTCTTGCTACTGGTGGTAGTGGTGTGGTCCACTATGCTTCCATACGATTTTTCAGATTGTGGTAGAAAACCGAATCTTCTAAGGTAGGACTATGATAATTATAGCTGTCTTGCATCTCATCTTCTTCGAGCATCGTTGTTTTGATCTCGAGATTTTCCGAGAGGTTAAGATCTTTTCGAGAATCCAACTTTAATAATAATGAAGTTGCTTCAACCTTTTTCTCTTGAGTCCTCATATATTCAATTGGTAAATTTGTAGTGAAAATTCTCCGACCATCCGATATGTTGAATTGATTATCGACAGCACAAATTTGTCTTACCATTGTAGAGAATGTTTTAAGAGAACGAATCCAATAGGATTTTGGATTAATGGCCATGATGCTTGCTTTAGCCATGGGGTCCTCGACTTCATCGAACTCATAGTCTTTAGTTTTATCTAAAAACCAAATTTGATATGGCTGATAAAATTTTTCTTTTGATCGCCATCCAATTCTGCTTGTGATTCAAAATGTATAGTAGACGGTGCGATTAAGATTTTTGGTGAGATGATAGACCATTGTTTTGATCATCATCAAGAATTCATTGATAGGATAACCAGGAAAGATTAGTTGTTTTACTAATCCCCAATCAAGGCTTTCTTCCAGATTATACATGGGATTTTTCGTATAAACTGATAACTTTGGAAGAAAATCTTCATAACATTGAGCTATGTTATAATTATCCATTAAGATCTGTTTAATCTTAACCTCTTGATCTTCAGTTTGTGATATCAGGGGTTTATTGATGTCACATGGTAGAATATGTTTTATTTTTTCAAACAAATAAATTCTTTTTAGTTTGTGAAAAATGGGGTCTGGATAATTTGAATCCATAAGATCTGCTAATTCTAAAAAGTGATTGATTTTTTCAAGAGAGAAGTTTTTTACGAACGTTTCAGAATCCCATGCTATGGATTTAACAAGAGCATTTGTACTATCCTGTAGCTTTTCTAGCTTTTGTTCGTTTTCATGAATTTTATGAGAGAGATTGCTCATGTTCACTCGAAGCTCGAAGCATCTTCTCCTCTTATAAGTGTATGGATTTCAAAATCCATTTCGGTCTCTCTAACCTCCACAATCACACGACGATCATACGACCCGGAGCACACTAATTCCAGCAAATCCTTTTTCTTCAAACCCTTCTTCTCTTTCTCTCAAAACAACTAAAGTTAATAAACCCAACAAATGAGTCTTCCACGTGAGTTATCCCTCACTTATCCAAACAACACTTTGCTTCCTTGTGAAGCACATACATCAAATTGTGTGTTACCCTTATCCACTTGATTTATTTGGTGTGAAGCACATACACACCTAAGTGTGTGTTAAGTTTTTTGGGTTCCCTTGTGAACCACACCCACCACATCAGTACACACCTATTTGACTTATGCGGTTTACAAAAATTGGAGATATTACATTCTCCTCACCTTATAAAATTTTCGTTCATGAAAATTGACCAAAGTAACTAAACCTAAGCAGACACTTCAGATCTAATACACACATCTTTATACAAAATACAACACAAAATGCAATCGTTCATATCTGACACGATCTCACATGCTCATACACAGAAGGATACGTGATCCATCAAAACAAAATAATGATCGGAAATTCCACATTGCGTAGATATAAATAGCCCACTCACAAAAGCTATACACATACTCACTCACAATGGAAATTGCAGTAGAGATCACAATGTAAGTATGGATACAACATTGCCCACGTTAATAAATCCCACACATTCACACAACTCATTGACACAACCTCACGTACAATTCTATACACATTGATCAAAAGTTGACTAATCATCGACCACCCACATTGATATACGACCTGTAAAAATGCATTGGCAATACATAGTTGTACACATTGGCAAACCAACAAAATTTCACTATTCTTTTCACATTAAAATTTGGATCGAAATCCGGATCCACATTCTTTTCATAGTGACTTTCAAAACTTAAGATTCAAGTACACCTGGCTGAAACTAAAACCACTGATATACTAAATATGTGACAGCCCAACTTTTTCCCTTATCGTAAATAGGAAAGGTCGCACTGTCGGATCACCTAACATGATCCTGTTATACAAGGGCATCGTGTACAAATTGTTACATATGCGGAAGCGAATTTAATTAACTCTGATTCGTAGAAATATGGCAACAATTGATATTCATTCATTTATCTAAAGCAGCAAACTGAACAGGAATTTAAACAGAAACCTATACATGAAGTAGTAAACTATCTTAAATCACACTGCTGTTTATACATGTTTAATGTTTAAAAACAAATCTCTCTCTCTCTCTCAAACCTCTCAAGGAAAGAAGTCTTCAGCAGAACCTTCCTCCTCGTCCTCCTCCTCAGACTGGTAGGTAGGATCAGCTTTGTGGTCAGAGTCACGAGCAATATCTGCAGCTAAGACATGAAGTCGTAGGATGATCTATCATCAAAGCTCAACAGGGAAATTTAAAGTGCTAAGTTATATGTTAGATTTTCAATTCACTTCTAAATGCATAAATTACAAAACTAAATACATTATATCTTACCTTGTATCTATTCTAGCAATATTTAGCATTTATTCTAGCAGCATATAGTATAACAAGTAATAAATCATACAAATATTGTATCATGCTGACAGACTCATGCTGAACAAATACGAGGAATCATACTAACAACGAATCATGCTGGATAATTACAGAAATCATACTGAAACAAGACATATTCAAGAAACAAGAAAATCAAGCTCCCGAGTTAGCGGGATCACTTGGAGGAGATATCAAGCTCCCGAGCTAGCGAGATCACTTGGACGAGATATCAAGCTCCCGAGTTAACGGGATCACTTGGACGAGATATCAAGCTCCTGAGTTAGCGGGATCACTTGTTTCAAGACGAGAATAAAGACGTGTATATAACATCAAGGATAACAGGACATGAGAAATGCATGGTATCATGTATGCGAGAACATAATGAATTGATAGCACATATCAAACAGACTAGTATAATGGAAACTTGCATATTCAGACGTAAGCTAAAAATTAGTGTCATCATTTATAGTCATATATCGAACTGAACTAGCATAATTATACCTATTCCTTTATCGAAACTAAACTAGCATGTTTATTCATTAAAACCATTATGAGTTGAGTCATTCAAAAACCGTCATTTCAACTGACTCTATCATCCTTAGCAATACTGACATGAGCATAGTTAAATAAAAATCCTAAGTATCGTATCATCAGTATACTATAAATCAAGCATCATGAATAATGATACAAAAGCAAACGTCTAAACTGATTTTCTCATCATCACTACTATACATCCAACTGAATTTAGCTTTTTCATACCTAACTATTCATTGAACTTGAACTCAAATAAGCATATGGGATCATTCATCAAAACTAACATTAGTCATATATATAGACTAACGTGCTAATCAGAGATGAATTCGAAAATAAAATATAAATGAACAATAGATTATTCTATGAATGAACAATGGACACTCCCTACCTGCATACACGCTTACGGCAATTTGCTTATCCGTGCCTTCATGTATTCAAGACCATTGCATAAACGATCAAGTGCACCACGTTGCACTTATACTCAGATCAATCAGGTATATGACTTAATCCTTACTGATCATGTATTGAATGGAAATGATTATGAATATATGGAGGCATCAAACTAACATGATCATGATCAGTTATATATATATATATACTTTTAAAAATATATATATATATATATATATATATATATATATCTTTTAAAAAATTATGGTCCTAAGATTAAGATTTTTTTTTTTGGTGATCCTAAGATTAATACCTAATTATATATATCAAGAAAGATTAGTAAAACAACTAATCTTTCCTGATAGGATAACCAGGAAAGATTAGTTGTTTTACTAATCCCCAATCAAGGCTTTCTTCCAGATTATACATTGGATTTTCCGTATAAACTGACAACTTTGGAAGAAAATCTTCATAACACTGAGCTATGTTATAATTATCCATTAAGATCTATTTAATCTTAACCTCTTGATCTTCAATTTGTGATATTAGGGGTTTACTGATGTCACATGGCAGAATATGTTTTATTTTTTCAAACAAACAAATTCTTTTTAGTTTGTGAAAAATGGGGTCTGGATAATTTGAATCCATAAGATCTGCTAATTCTAAAAAGTGATTCATATATATCTTGCCCCGGAAGTTTTTATTGTTAGAACTGATAACAAGGCAGTTCGAGACTTTTTAATTAATAAGCGAGATATTTTAGATAGAAGACGATTGAAATGGTATAATCAAATAGCACTTTATACCTTTGAAGTTGAACATGTTAAAGGAAGTACTAACGTTTTGGTTGATTTCTTAAGCAGAGATCTAAGTTTAAACCGCTAACCAAAGTGGCCATATTTATTGCAAGAAGAAGATTTATGTTACCACTAAACCAGTGGATTGAACTCTGTAAACGACAGAAGAAGGAAACTCTTCTTCTCAACCACCTCCAACCATAAGAAAATCTTATGTTGGAAAAACTTTTGTTGGAAAAACCTATGTTGTGTTAAGAGGCCACCAACCAAGACTATATACCTCCTTTTTAGCTTGCCAAAAATAAATTACAAACTTTCCAATCTCTCTTTACCAAGTTCACGACGATTTCAATGAAGCCAAATAAGCTTTTACTTTGTATCAAGTACAACAATCACAATATTTGTTAGAACAAACTAACATTTCGATGAATAATGTTCCTAATTTCTATAATCCTGGAATATCTTCAGAACTTTATCACGAAATTAATGGAGCCTGGAAATGGCAACTTCTAAATGAGAAGAAATAGTTCAGGCATCACATGAGCAATCTCTCTCATAAAATCCATGAAAAAGAACAAAAGCTAGAAAAGCTACAAGATAGTACAAATGCCCTTGTTAAATCCATAGCATGGGATTCTAAAGCGTTCACAGAAAACTTCCTCTTGAAAAAATTAATCACCTTTTAAAATTAGCAGATCTTATGGATTCAAATTATCCAGACCCCATTTTTCACAAACTAAAAAGAATTTGTTTGTTTGAAAAAATAAAATATATTCTGCTATGTGACATCAGTAAACCCCTGATATCACAAATTGAAGATCAAGAGGTTAAGATTAAATAGATCTTAATGGATAATTATAACATAGCTCAGTGTTATGAAGATTTTCTTCTAAAGTTGTCAGTTTATACGGAAAATCCCATGTATAATCTGGAAGAAAGCCTTGATTGAGGATTAGTAAAATAACTAATATTTCCTGATTATCCTATCAATGAATTCCCGATGATGATCAAAACAATGGTCTATCATCTCACCAAAAATCTTAATCGCACCGTCTACTATACATTTTGGATCACAAGCACAATTGGATGGAGATCAAAAGAAAAATTTTATCAGCCATATCAAATTTGGTTTTTAGATAAACTAAAGACTATGAGTTCGATGAAGTCGAGGACCCCATGACTAAAGCAAGCATCATGGCCATTAATCCAAAATCCTATTGGATTCGTTCTCTTAAAACATTCTTTACAATGGCAAGACAAATCTGTGCTGCCAATAATCAATTCAACATATCGGATGGTCGGAGAATTTTCACTACAAATTTACCAATTTAATATATGAAGACTCAAGAGCAAAAGGTTGAAGCAACTTCATTATTATTAAAGTTTGATTATCGAAAAGATCTTGACCTCCCAGAAAATCTCGAGATCGAAACGACGATGCTCGAAGAAGATGAGATGCAAGACAGCTATAATCATCATAGTCCTACCTCAGAAGATTCAATTTTCTACCACAATCTGGAAAATCATATGAAAGCATAGTGGACCACACCACTACCACCAGTAGCAAGAACGACTCCAGCTCATCCAGGACACGTTGCTACTTAGAATCGTCAGCCCTGACATTACAAACTAGAAGCGTCAGCCATAATGTCACCCATTATCTTACTTTAAGAAAAAGAAGCGTCAGCCATGACGTCACCCATTATCTTACTTTAAGAAAAAGTATGGCATGCGTTGAAAAAGGAAAAAGCATCTTACTGGTGTAAATAAAGTAGTTTGTCCAGATGTGAGTAAAGGCTTTGAAAAAAGAGAAAACATCTATTTAGAGATGATAACCCATTTGGGCTGGGTTCCCATGTAATGCCCACATGGGCTGTTCCTTATATAAGCAAATAAGCCAAATAGGCTATATTTGAGTCCAAATTCATTTTACGGTTGGTAGGTGTAAGCTCTTAGTGATTAGTGATTAACAAAGGTACCAAGCTAACATGTGTTATTGGGTGTATACCCAAATATGCCAAAACAGGTTTACACTATCCACTAGCCACTACACGTGGTGTTTATGTATTGTATGTTAGCCTAACTTTTTACGTGTATCTATATGTATCCTCAGTTAGTGCATTGAGGACTGAGGTGTCCTACCACACTTGACTGGACCACTATGGGCCCCATACCCTTATTCATTTGAACCATGCAACGATATAGATCCGTTATGTCTTGTTTGAGGCACCTGCCTGATCTAAACCATGTCCTTATCAAGTAATGTGTTTTAACTATTATAGCGGTTGTTACAAAATAACCCATTCACAACAAAGTAAACAATTTACATCAGAATTTTTTACTGGTTCCCACAAAAGAAATCATTTACATCAAAAAGTAACCCACTAAATATTCCAAATTTTAAACTATTCCCACAATATCTAGAATTTGCAACATAAAAAATAAAATAAACTGAAACCTAAAAACTTTGGATTAATCAAATTCCGAATCCACATCCATTCATAGTCCCATTCAAAGCTGAAATTGGAAGTATATTAAACCAACACCAACACCATTCACATTCGAATTAATCCCTTCCCAGTAAAACTAAACTATTTACATCAAAAACAAAATATTTTAAACGATCTATATGTGACAACCATGTCACCACAGTTTTAGAACTTACATCTCCAAAAGTTATAAAAAGAATCAACCATTTATATTTCAAAATTTTATGTTTTATCCAAATTATCTCTCTATAGTCACCAACGACAACTAATCCTCAGCACCGTCACCCTGGTCAGGCTCCTCTCCTGAGTCATACTCGCCAGAACCAGACTCATCATCTGTCTCCTCATCGGTGTCAGCCGCCGCGATGGAGCTGGAAGCACCAAAAGTCACAGATCGCAGTATCAAGAGACGTTGAGTGTACGTATGCGGATATGCATGACGCATCAGGTCTGCGACAATGGCCTCTTGAAACTGCTGCTGCCTCATCTCACGGTTTTTTTGGAGTAGTGCCTGGAGCATCTCATCCTGGCTATTCATCCTCCTCACAAAATCTGAGGTTTGCTTTGCCCGGGTCTGTGGGTCAACATGTGGTTGGGTTGGAGGTGACATACTGGGTTGGGCTACTTGGTCTAGTACTTGTTGCTGGGGTTGTTGTTGTTCCTGTGCATGTTGTTGCACTTGGTACACAATTTCTCTCTTTTTCTCCTGACGCTTGTCTGAAGACTAGTATAGCTTTGGTTTAAGTCCTTGGCTCAATAAGTCTTTACGTTATTCAAGAGTAAGAGCTCTTGGGGATGGATTTCAAAACTATCAATACCTTCACGTTGCTCAAACATCCTTGATATTAACCGGGCATAAGGTAACCGGTTTACAAGTGCTGGGATGGCACCGGGCCTAGTTCGGTCATAAGCATGCTTGATTGCTTTCATCACCAGTGTAGGCGCACTAAACCACCTACCCTCATGAGCTGCATAAATGGCTTGCAGGAAAGGGTCCCTTCTCTCTTGCTCATGGCCCAACGAAAATAAATTCTTCCTAAAGATGATATCGAGGGCCATAAATGTTTCGGTAATTCGGCCCGTGTGATCAATTTTCGTGCGTCGGTTGCTCCATGAGCCATGTTGGTCACAATGTCTTGAAATTTAATAATTTCCCGGATAGGGGATTTTGAAGCCCCATCATCCACATATTCCCACGAGCATCCCATATCTTTTGAAATATCTTCTTGGTCAAAGGTAAATGTTCTCCCGTCAATTTCAGAGATCAATTTCGTTTTAGTGTCGTCCATTTTACAAGTTTGGTAAAACAAGTACACCAAACGTGGGTAATAGTGTGAGTGAAAAGGAGTTAAAAGCGACTTTAGATCATTCGCTTAAATATAATCCAGGGTCCATTGTGTAGTTAGTTGGTTTTCAAAAACATCACGGTGAATATACCACTCGAGTTCAAAAGTTTTTGCTTCCCACCATCCGGCTAGTTGGGTTAAAGGAATAGGTGAAGGTGCTGCCTTTTTGCGCCCCAAACTTGATGGTCTTACCACTAATTTCTTCTTAGGTTTAGGATTTGGGGATTTTGAAGACATTCTAGGGCATATATGGAATCAAAATAGAATTCAATGGAGCTTGAAATGAAGTTTAAGATTACCTTGTGTCACAACCCCAGATTTTGGGAAACGTGCATGTCATGCACCATACACATGTATATGTGTTTCACAAGGAAACCAAAACTAACCTGTATACGCTATGTGAGTATGTGGGAAACACACTAGTATTCCCTATCTTATAAGTATATAAGTGAAAGAGAGAGGAGAGAAGAGCCCCATACGTAACTCAATTCTAGCCTAAATAGAGAGAAGGAGAAATAGAGAGAAAGAAAAGAAGAGCCTAGTAAAGAACTAGGGTTTTGTTGGGACTTAAATCGGTGGAAGATCTGGAGCAAAGGTTGGAGGAGGAACCTTAGCGATCTGTTCCTCTAGTAGAGTTTTGAATCGCGGATTGAACTTGCGCGAGACCTATCGTTGGAGGTATGTTAAAGGCATGATAAATGTTTAGGCGTGTTTTAAATAATGGATAGAATGTTGGTCGAATGTTTCTTAATGATATTAAGGGCTGAATGAGGGGAGAAATAGTTTTCTCGAACAGATCGAGTAGTAAAAGTTATCGCTCCTCGCTCGAGCGGTCTAAAGGGCTCGCTCGAGCGAGGACAAACTATAAAAATATAGCTCTGGGCTCGCTCGAGCGGTCCCCAAAATAAAGGGGAAGCTCGCTCGAGCGAGGTCTCCAGTAAAGCTTCAGGTGGCTCGATTTAACCGCTCGAGCGACCTCGATTTAACTGCTCGAGCGACGTCAAGCGACCGCTCAAGCGAGGTCAAGTGACCGCTCGAGCGAGGATTTGTGCTCGCTCGTGCGAGGCACCACTCAGTTCTTGAAATTATTGGTGCAGAAACATGGAGGCTATACGCTCCAATGATTCTACTAACCTTTCTAAGCATATTCTAAATACATGAAATGTAGGTTTGACGTAGGATCGTGAAGTGTAAACCTCTACGGGAAAGTGAGCATTGAAATTTCGTTGAGGTAGGGAATATTCTTGAAACATGTATTTTATTTCGTCAACGCATATATGCAGTGTAATTCTATTAAAAGGTTGAGTATTGTATGATCTTTCAAAAAGGGGTGTGTGCGTAAGCTTTAAGGTGAAACCATGAAGTCCCCAGGGGACGGAATATTGTAATGAGGGCATCTAAATGATGTATTAAATCAGTAGTATCCCAGGGATACAGATGAAAACAAACCGTGAAACTAAAGCATAATGATAAGGTCTAATGTACTAAAAATTAGCACAAGTCACGGTGAATAACTATATGTAAAGTACATCGATATTTTGTTATTTGAGGTTTGATTAGAATACCCCACCGACGTGGCGGGATACCCACGACTGACGCAGCAGGATATCCGTGACCGGTACGACGGCCAATCCGCATACTTATAGCACATCTCAGGGATGTAGATTTAATAATAGACTCCGCCACCTATGAGAAAGGGGCCTGGGCAGTATTCCCAAGGAATACATGTAACAATTGTCTAGTAGACGACGATGGTAGGTATTCCATCGGGGCTCGATGCTATATTGCTCGGGAATTATTTAAGTTAAAGGTTTAAGTGAGTAGGCCGAATTCATAACTAAATCAGTAAGATGAGAACAAACAACACCATGAAAGGAAATCAGCTGTATCCATTTTAGTTATTCCAGTTATATCCATTGTTCTGTTTGAAAAGTGATACCTAGTAAATTGTGCTTTCAAACCTGCTAACATATATGTGAGATTTAATCTATATATTCACTTTGTTTCCCTATTGAGCTAGAATGTAGCTCACCCCTTAGACTATACGTCGCAGGTTCAGGACTAGCGGCAACAAGGGCTTCTGGAGACTTTGATCCACGGCTTTCAGACTACGTACCCACTGAGGAGTCAGAGCCTCCTCCTGAGGAATTCTTCTAGGAGACCCATTGCGTACTTTGAAAGTGAGTTGAGAGTATTAGGTTCGCTTGGTATATCAAGCCTCTTTATTGAATGTAATTAAATACCGTATGCTTTTGATAAAACTTTGGGGATAAACAATTATCCAATGGTTGGGTAAGTTCTTATGCCCATGAATTGGCATGGGACAAGGATTGCCTTTAAAGACCATAACTATTTATATATATATGAGAACTCGTTTAGAGTAGATGCGTGCGCTAAAATTTTAATTTTTGGCTTGTATATACCAATGTATCGTAAATGTGTTATGGGTACGACCTTGAGGGTCGTGCTGATGGCATGGATTTCGGGGCGACGAAATTCGGGCTGTCACAGTTGGTATCAAAGCCTTTCTTTTTCTTTGTTCTGGCTATCTTCTCGTCAGAATATAGAGACTTCTGCTAACGAAACCTTGGTTCCTCATGCAGACCGTTATGTTTCCTAGAGGAAGAGGCCGACCCAGGGGTGGTCATGATAGGAATTTACGCAGTAGAGATGGTTTCGTCTCGCCTACAAACAAGGTACCATTAGGAAACAGGGAGTTTCCCGAGGGCAGTGGCCAAGGAGAAAATCAAAATCAAGCAGAAGATCAGGATCGAGATCGTCACGATCGAAATAAGAGGGAACAAAAGATAGAGTGAGGGAGAGAAAATGAAGAAAGAGAGGAGCATCAGAGGATGATGCACACAATGGAGATATTGGCAACTGCCATGACACAGCAAGCAGCATCCTTGGCAGCACATGCAGCCCCAGAACCACAACGGACACCTACACCTCCAGTAGGACCTACACCACCAGTGGCTTCGACATTTACCGAGTTTAGAAGGATGAGACCTCCTAACTTTTCAGGACAGGTAGACACAATGGCGGCTGAAAATTGGCATGGAAGGATGACCGTGAGAGAGTACGGAGTAGAATTCATGAGACTGGCTCGCTTTGCTCCAGACTACGTAATTTTGGATGTGATGAAAGCGAAGAGGTTCCAACAGGGTTTAAGGTCGGACATCCGAGGAGGGGTTGCGCCCTTCCAGCTGAAGACCTACGGAGAGGTAATGAGTAAGGCATTAGTAGTCGAAGAAGAAAACAATAATCGATACCGTTAGAGGGAACAATAGGGAAGAGGAAGCATAGATCCAAGCAGGACGGGGAGTTATGAATCGGTACATTAGAAATCGAGGTTTGTAGCACCGAATCAGAGACAACCGTTCCAGACAGGGTATGGGAGAGTCTCACAACAAACTACTCATCAAAGTTTTCCGTTGCTGGCATCAGGGAGACCAATGAGGTATGAGGGTCCTGCTATTCCCAGCGGGGCTACAGCTACACAAGGTTTCTCGAGAGAAGCTACTTCAACACCAAGGGAGACTTGTGCCAAGTGTGGCAAGTCCCACAAAACGGCGGATTGTAGGCAAGGAATGCGAGGCTGTTTCAAATGTGGCAAGATAGGCCACGTGATCAAAGATTACCCTGAGGTAGTTAAAGAAAAGACGGCCCCAGCTTCCATGCCACGACCTATTCAATCACGAAAGCCAGTTGTTCAAGGGAGAGCCTACGCAGTTACCGCCCAGGAAGCAGAGAGTGTACACGACATCATCCAAGGTGAGATTTCCTTTAAATAAAGAATTTCAGTTGTTGTATCATTTTAGATAGAGAATGTGCATTCATTAGGACTGTGTAGAGAACCGTGTTTATGCATTAGAAATTCTAAATAAAGTATATTCTATGTACGTATATGTATGTGTTATAGGTTCATTACAAATCTATGAAAAAGGGTGCTATGTAGCACATGACACACGAGTGCTGATAGACCCAGGGTCTACCCACTCCTTCATCACCCCTAGATTTGCAAAGAAGATGAAGATTGTTCCGGAGACACTGGACTTTGTGTTATCAATGTCTATCCCAATAGGAGAATTAGTGGACACAGAGTTAGTCTGCAAATCGGTAGTGGTAAGCGTTCGGAATCACGTTGTCTACGAACTAGACGCAAATTTAATATTGTTAATCATGCAAGGATTCGACGTGATCCTTCGCATGGATTGGCTGTCTCATCATTGCGCAACAGTGGATTGCAAGGACAAGGTTGTCATTTTTCGACCTAACACGAGGAGATCATTTCGATTTCGAGGAGAGAGATCGACACAGGTACCACTCATATCTGCAGTCAGAGCAGAACGTTTAATCAGAAAGGGGTGTAGCGGTTATTTGGCATTTCTGAAAGAAGATAAAGAAGAAAAGAATGTTATCTCCGAGATAGCAGTAGTGCGAGAATTCCCAGACGTATTTCCAGAAGAATTACCGGGATTACCCCCAGAAAGAGAAGTGGAATTTGCTATCGACTTAGCACCAGGAACGGAGCTTGTTTCAAAGGCACCTTACAGGATGGCTCCTGCAGAGTTGAAAGAGTTGAAAGAACAGTTGCAAGAGCTCATGGATAAAGGATTCATAAGACCAAGCGTGTCTCCATGGGGAGCACCAGTTCTATTTGTGAAAAAGAAAGATGGGTCGATGCGGTTGTGCATTGACTACCGTCAATTGAACAAAGTCACTGTGAAGAACCGATATCTGTTGCCAAGAATAGATGACTTGTTCGATCAGTTGCAAGGAGCGAAACATTTTTCCAAGATCGATCTGAGATCTGGATACCATCAGTTAAGGGTCAAGGCTGAGGACATTCAGAAGACGACATTTAGAACACGGTATGGACACTATGAATTTTTAGTGATGCCATTCGGATTGACGAACGCACCGGCGTCATTTATGGACTTAATGAATCGGGTGTTTAAACCACACCTAGACTCCTGCGTTGTCGTGTTTGTTGATGACATCCTGATTTACTCAAGATCGAAGACGGAGCATGAAGAACACTTACGAGTCGCTCTACAAACCTTGCGTGAACACCAATTGTACGCCAAGCTCAGCAAATGTGAGTTTTGGCTGGAAGAGGTTAGCTTTTTAGGACATGTCGTCTCAAAGCATGGTGTCACAGCAGATCTCGCTAAGATCGAGGCAGTAGTGAACTGGGAGCAACCAAAGACTGTGACAGATGTTCGAAGTTTCCTTGGACTGGGAGGTTATTATCGATGTTTCGTTGAGGGGTTTTCAAAAATATCGAGACCTCTTACGAGGCTTACAAGAAAGGATTCGAGATTTGAGTGGAGTGAGGCGTGCGAGAAGAGTTTTCAAGAACTCAAGAAGAGACTCACCTCAGCTCTAGTGTTAGCCATTCCATCAGGCAGTGGAGGATTCACAGTCTACAGTGATGCTTCTTATAATGGGTTGGGTTGTGTACTAAATCAATATAAAAAGGTAATAGCTTACGGGTCAAGACAGTTGAAAGAGCACGAAAAGAACTACCTAAGACATGATCTGGAACTAGCAGTGGTCATATTCGCATTGAAGATATGGCGACATTATTTATACGGAGAAATGTTTGAAATTTTCACTGACCATAAGAGCCTCAGATATCTATTTACACAGAAGGAACTAAATATGAGGCAGCGCAGATGGATTGAATTCCTCAAAGACTATGACTGTTCCATACAGTACCATCCGGGCAAAGCTAACGTAGTGGCCGATGCCTTGAGTCAGAAAAGTTTAGCTCAGTTGGCTAGTCTAATTTCGGGTATACATCGATGGAAACTGTTGGAGGATCTAGCACTATGTGGTGCAGACATACAGCCACAAGCCACAGGAGCCTTCTTAGCCAACATAGCAGTGAAACCGGTGATATTCGAACACATACGAGAACTACAGATGAAAGACCCAATTCTAGCTAAGATGCGTCAAGATGTAACTGAAGGTATTACATCTAAGTTTTCGATCAAGGAGGATGGTTCCTTAGTGTTCAAGGGCTGACTTTGCATTCCAGACAATGCTGATCTGCGACGAATAATTCTTGATGAAGCTCACAAGTCAAGCTATGCTATCCACCTAGGAAGCACAAAGATGTATCAAGATTTGAAAAAGAATTACTGGTGGAGAGGCTTGAAACAAGATGTAGCAGAGTACGTGTCGCGATGTTTGATGTGCCAACAAGTGAAGATCGATCACAGACACCCCGCAGGCCTATTACAGCCTCTACCCATACCGGAATGGAAGTGGGAATCTATCTCCATGGATTTCATAGTCGGTCTACCGCGAACTGCAAAGAAGTATAATGCCATTTGGGTAGTAGTCGATCGATTGACTAAGTCAGCGCACTTCTTGCCTTACAACACGATGTACACGGCGCGAAGACTGGCAGAGCTCTATATGAAAGAGATTGTCCGTTTACATGGGATTCCGTGTAGCATTGTTTCAGGCCGGGACCCATTATATACATCAAAGTTTTGGAAGAAATTTCAAGAAGGAATGGGAACGAGACTAGATTTTAGTACGACGTTCGACCCACAAACCGACGGACAGACTGAAAGGGTCAATCAAATCATTGAAGACATGCTTAGGGCATGTATGTTGGAATTACAAGGATCATGGGATCAACATCTGCCATTGATCGAGTTTGCATATAACAATAGTTTTCAGACGAGTATTGGGATGGCGCCGTATGAAGCCTTGTACGGAAGACGATGCAAATCACCAATCAATTGGGAGGAAATTGGCGAGAAATTTGTTTTGGGACTCGAGCTACTAAAAGATAACGCGGCTATTGTCCGCATGATCAGGGAAAGACTAAAGGCGGCTCAAAGCAGACAGAAAAGCTACGCTGACATCAAGCAGACGAGCGTAGACTTTAAGGTTGGATCAACGCACCTATGGTCATCATAAAAGGCATGGCACATGCCTATAAAAGGAATGTAAGGGGTGCTGTTCCTCCACCCATCAACCGACTACCTTATGCTCGGTTGATTTCCTGACTCCTCGACTCACAGAATGGGAAGGGAGGATTTAAAATCCGGACTGATGAGTTATTCCTCACCGATAACGTCGTCCCCTATTTGGCCCAAGACTGGAGCCGAAACCTAAAGAGCCTTCAAACTAGCATCAACAAGAAAAGAGACCATCAAGTCTCCCGACAAACCATGCATCAAGCGCCGGCAGAACCTACCACTCCCTCTACCTCATTTTCACAGCCCATACCCACTACCGACACTGCCATGATGCAGGAGATCCTTCAGCAGGGGCGGGAGATCAGATTGCATCAGAGGTTTCAGGAGGCACTACTTATCGATCTCATGGGCCAGGCTTACCCGCAGTCATACATGCAGCGCGTCGGTGCTATGAGAGATGCTATTTTTGGAGCGTCTAGCTCGGGCCCTGCTATGAGGAGCGCTACAGCGGGTACCACTATCGCCAGGGTGGTCGACGAGGATGAGATGACGAGGACTACGAGGATGATAATGGCTCCGGCAACGACGACGACGACTATGAGGAGGATGATGACTAGGTAGTCACATATTTTTCTTTTTGAAAAATTAAAATGTAATATTTTGTTAAGACATTTCGTGGTGAGGTGGTTTTAGTCAGTTTATTTACAAACTAGCGTGACATAAATGTCACAAATTTTTTTTTTATGGATGGTTAACGTAATATTTGTATAGCTATTTAGCGTTATTATAACAATTAGTTGCATGCTAATGAAGATACTTGATAGTATCAGCATTATTCTTGATATCATCATCATTCTCGACTATATGGGTATAAGTTGACATGGTTTAACGCAAGTCGTTGCGAGATTTGACCATTTGCTCAATTACCTGATGACGTGTGAAGCTAGCCTATTCATGGCTTGGCAGTAGTAGTAGTACCTAGTTACGCGAGTAGCGTCGAATTTTGAGGACGAAAATCGTATAAGTTGGGGTGATTGTCACAACCCAAGATTTTGGGAAACGTGCATGTCATGCACCATACACATGTATATGTGTTTCACAAGGAAACCAAAACTAACCTGTTACGCTACGTGAGTATGTGGGAAACACACTAGTATTCCCTATCTTATAAGTATATAAGTGAAAGAGAGAGGAGAGAAGAGCCCCATACGTAACTCAATTCTAGCCTAAATAGAGAGAAGGAGAAATAGAGAGAATGAAAAGAAGAGCCTAGTAAAGAACTAGGGTTTTGTTGGGACTTAAATCGGTGGAAGATCTGGAGCAAAGGTTGGAGGAGGAACCTTGGAGATCTGTTCTTCAAGTAGAGTTTTGAATCGTGGATTGAACTTGCGCGAGACCTATCGTTGGAGGTATGTTAAAGGCATGATAAATGCTTAGGCGTGTTTTAAATAATGGATAGAATGTTGGTCGAATGTTTCTTAATGATATTAAGGGCTGAATGAGGGGAGAAATAGTTTTCTCGAACAGATCGAGTAGTAAAAGTTATCGCTCCTCGCTCGAGCGGTCTAAAGGGCTCGCTCGAGCGAGGACAAACTATAAAAATATAGCTCTGGGCTCGCTCGAGCGGTCCCCAAAATAAAGGGGAAGCTCGCTCGAGCGAGTTCTCCAGTAAAGCTTCAAGTGGCTCGATTTAACCGCTCGAGCGACCTCGATTTAACTGCTCAAGCAAGGTCAAGCGACCACTCGAGCGAGGTCAAGTGACCGCTCGAGCGAGGATTTGTGCTCGCTCGCGCGAGGCACCACTCAGTTCTTGAAATTATTGGTGCAGAAACATGGAGGCTATACGCTCCAATGATTCTACTAACCTTTCTGAGCATATTCTAAATACATGAAATGTAGGTTTGACGTAGGATCGTAAAGTGTAAACCTCTACGGGAAAGTGTGCATTGAAATTTCGTCGAGGTAGGGAATATTCTTGAAACATGTATTTTATTTCGTCAACGCATATATGCAGTGTAATTCTATTAAAAGGTTGAGTATTGTATGATCTTTCAAAAAGGGGTGTGTGCGTAAGCTTCAAGGTGAAACCATGAAGTCCCCAGTGGACGGAATATTGTAATGAGGGCATCTAAATGATGTATTAAATCAGTAGTATCCCAGGGATACAGATGAAAACAAATCGTGAAACTAAAGCATAATGATAAGGCCTAATGTACTAAAAATTAGCACAAGTCACGGTGAATAACTATATGTAAAGCACATCGATATTTTGTTATTTGAGGTTTGATTAGAATACCCCACAGACGCGGCAAGATATCCGTGACCGATACGGCGGCCAATCCGTATACTTATAGCACATCCCAGAGATGTAGATTTAATAATAGACCCCGCCACCTATGAGAAAGGGGCTTGGGTAGTATTCCTAGGGAATACATGTAACAATTGTCTAGTAGACGACGATGGTGGGTATTCCATTTGGGCTCGATGCAATATTGCTCGAGGATTATTTAAGTGAGTAGGCCAAATTCATAACTAAATCAGTAAGATGAGAACAAACAACACCATGAAAGGAAATCAGCTGTATCCATTTTAGTTATCCCAGTTATATCCGTTGTTCTGTTTGAAAAGTGATACCTAGTAAATTGTGCTTTCAAACCTGCTAACATATATGTGAGATTTAATCTATATGTTCACTTTGTTTCCCTATTGAGCTAGGATGTACCTCACCCTTAGACTATATGTCGTAGGTTCAGGACTAGCGGCAACAAGGACTTCTGGAGACTTTGATCCAGGGCTTTCAGACTACGTACCCACTAAGGAGTCAGAGCCTCCTTCTGAGGAATTCTTCTAGGAGACCCATTGCGTACTTTGAAAGTGAGTTGAGAGTATTAGGTTTGGCTTGGTATATCAAGCCTCTTTATTGAATGTAATTACATACCGTATGCTTTTGATAAAACTTTGGGGATAAATAATTATCCAATGGTTGGGTAAGTTCTTATGCTCATGAATTGACATGGGACAAGGACTGCCTTTAAAGACCATAACTATTTATATATATATGAGAACTCGTTTAGAGTAGATGCGTGCGCTAAAATTTTAATTTTTGGCTTGTATATACCAATGTATCGTAAAGGTGTTATGGGTACGACCTTGAGGGTCGTACTGATGGCACGGATTTTGAGGCACCGAAATTCGGGCTGTCACACCTTGTCCGCATTAAAATCCAATGGAATGGTGTAGAAATCAAAGGAACACACGTATGCGAAGCTCCCGCGTAGAAAACAAAAACCCTCGAACTCCCCCCCCTTCTCTTGGTTTCGTGTGAAATGCCCATGAGAAGGGTAAAGCCCTTATATAGCCTGAACCTCACGCGTGCGACTTAAGACAGCTTGGGCAAGTGAGTATCAGTTAGTCACTGGAACTCAATTTCCCTATATATATATATATATATATATATATATATATATTCATTCTAAGTCCCTCACGCGAGCGAAGTTTAAATGGTATCAATGGTATCACTATATTCCTAGTTTCTGCTATGATATTGAGGGGCCTGAAGTGGTTCCCTCCTGATGGGAGGTCAGCATCTGAAAGTGAGATGGCGTTGGGAGCCAACACTTGCCCAATCATTTGTCCCACCTCATTTGGGGATACCTTGTTTGACATATGGGCCTCTTTTAATGCCCCCATTAGAGCATGGAAGTGGAGTGGGGATGTCATTAACAAGTCCCAAATGGTGATGTGAGCCGGAGTTCTTTTCAGCTGTGTTTCCAACGCATATTCTCGGCTCATACGTTTCAGCGGATGTACTGTTGTAGGTTCCTTTTTCTCTTTTGCTTGGGCTGGTATCGGTACCTCAGGCAGTTTGGAGATTCTGTCCGACCGGGTTATGAACTGAACTGCCCCGTTCTTGTTGCTGCCAGCATTAATGTTCGTTTGATTGTAATTTAGCGGGAACTGATGGGGATCATATATTAGTCCGAGAATTTGAAATGGGATGGACGGGGATGTCGGGTACGATTGAACTAGCGGAGCTGGCATGGTGAAGCTGGGCCCGATTTGGTTGACTGGTGCCAAGACTGGAGGCACTGGTGGCGATGTGGCAAAATTGGGCCAACTGTATTGGATAGGTGTTGGAGGTGAATATACTGGTGGGGGTATGGTGAAGTTGAGCCACTTGTAGCAGGTTGGAGCTGTTTCCGAGGGCGGGGTAAAATTGGGCACCAAGTAATTTATGAGGGTTGGTGTCGGATATGATTGGTACTGCAAAGCGGAGATCTAATTGGGTTGAACTTGATTAATGGGAGTTGGCATGGGAAAGTACAACCTCAGATCTAGAGGCGCTACTACTTGCACTGGTGCTGTTTGAGGTGTTGGGCTTGGAAAATAGTCGGCCAAGTTCAAAGGTTTAACTATCCTGACAGTCTCGCTCTCCTGGTTCCATTGCCATGAGTCATCATAATTTTCTCTTATGCCAATATATTTTGAGGGGCCAACCTCTTCCATCTCTTCCTGCAGCATATTAATTGTGGCCCTTGGGCTCATTCCTCCCTGTGAGTGCGACGGCAAAGGTGCCTGCATGATATTAGTGTGCTGATTAGGTTGAGGAGGTGCTGGAGGTATGAGTTTTCCTGCCTCAATGAGGTCTTGTATCGCACACTTTAATAGATAGCATCGATCAATTGGGTGCCCAAGTTCCTGGTGGTAATTGCAATGTGTGCTAGGATCGTAATCTCTAGGGGACGGATTCAACGGAGGTCGTGGTTGGAGTATTGTGACCAGACCCCTTTCGACCAGTAGGGGCAATAAGTTATTTAGGGACTGTCCCAGGGGAGTTAACACTCTGTTATATTGGGCCCTTCTTTGTTTAGGGGTCATTTGCACCCATGGGACATTGCTCTGCCTTTGAGCTGGATTAGTTAATGTTGAGGCTTGCAGCGCTGCCCTAAACTGGAATGGTACTATGTTGGTATTAGGCTGCATGGTCATTACGGCATGGACCTCCCCCCTTCTCTTCACTCGGTCCTCTGCTCAGGAAAGTTGTGGACCCCACTGGTTACTATTCTGTTTAAACCGCCCTCTCTTACTGCATCCTCGTAGTGGTTATCATTTCTCACTAAATCCACAAAGCTAGATTGCTGCTCCAGGAAATCTGAGGTGACTGGCAAAGTACTTTTTGAGATCATCTCGATTTGCTCATCGCCAGGTATTCAGTTTTTCACTTGGGTTGTCAAGGCTCTCCATCTCCCCAGATAGTCGTTGAATGTTTCATCAGTTTCTGCTTCAGGTGGGCAAGATCAGATTTACAGGGCTCGATGTCTATATTATAAACATATTGCTCCTGAAACAGATGGGTTAGGTCCCTCCATGTTTTTAGCATAGATGGTTCAATGGACGTGAACCACCTCAATGCTAGGCCGGTGAGACAATTTTGAAAGACTTTTATGAGTAGGCGCTCATCTCCACCGTACTGGCACATGTCCTCATAATAGGACTTTAAGTGTGCGATCGGGTTGCTGGTGCCATTATATTTATCAAACGACGGTACTTTGAACTTAGGTGGCAAAGGCACCTCAGTAAAAAGGCACAAATCCAAAAATCTGTGGCATGGATTTCGGCTCCCCCTAGCTTCATCAGATACTTTTGGATTTTATCAATTTTCTCTTTTAGCAACTTTGATTCTCTAGACTATAGGGTTGGGGCTGGTCCCCCACTGGGTGACCGCCATTCATTTTGGACGGCTTGCTGGTTCGTGAGTGTGGGTGGTGGGGGATTGAAACTGGCGACCGCCCTTGCATAGGCCCCACTATTTATGATCTCATTCTCTTATTATTGGGGATCAACATATGGGGGAGGGATGAGATTTTCAGGTGGATTAGGGATGGGTTGAGTGAGTGTTTGATGGGGCCACTGCAGTTGATGGGAATCTGGGTGACTAGTGAGAGGATGGGTGAATGGTAGATTTTGGGTGGATTGAGTAGTGCCTGATGGGGCCATTGGAGGTGGGGGGATACTTTGATGATGGGTTTGCAGGGTGAATTGTGGATGGGTGAATTGTGGATTTTGGGCGGGTGCCTGATGAGGCCATGGTATGCTTTGGGGATTGGGATTTGGTTGGGGAATGAGTGGATGGGTAAATTGGGGATGGTTGATGGTTTGAGATGGATCTCTATGATGGGTTGGGTATGATGGATGTGGATGGGTATGGCTCATGCCGGGTTGAGAGATTGGATGAGAGGGGTGCACTATTTGAGGGGGAATGGGAGTCTGTTGGGTATAGGTAAATGTGAGATATTGGGGGAATGATGGAGGGTTTACAAACGGGGCCCTCGGGTTTGGGCCTTGATGGGTTTATACCTGAAATATTGGGCCTTGCTGGGCTTGAGCCTGAGCTATTGGGCCTTGATGGGCTTAAGCCTTGACTATTGGGCCTTGATGGGTTTGGGTATGGGGTATTGGGCCTTGAGGCCAGCTCAAATGGCTCTATGGTTGATGGGAGCCTTTGATGGTATGGGCAATAGGAGGTTGATTAGGATTTTGGGGGAATGAGGTATGGAGATTTTGGAGTGTATGGGATGAGTTTAAAGGTGTTTGGGATGAATTAGGAAGGCCTTGGAAGCCTTCCATATTGTATATGCTCTCACCATTTCCTCCATCATTACCATGGGATTGGTCATAGGAGGGGATGCAGAATGTTCCTTAGATGGAGGAAATGTATGGGGTGGTGGTGGTGCTTGGTTTGATGTGGATGGAAAATTGGGTACGACTTGGGTTGATGTGGGTGTATTTTGGGCGGACGAAAAAATTGGTGTATTTTGAGTGGAGGGAAAAAAGGGGGTGTTTTGGGTGAATGTGGAGAAGGAAGTGGGTATATTTTGGGTGGATGTGGAGGGAAAATTAGGTAGAAAATTGGGTGTATATTTGGTGGATGTAAGGGGAAAATTGGGTGCATGTTGGGTGGAGCAAAAAAGGGTGTATTTTGGGAGATTGTGGAGGGGAAAGTGGATATATTTTGGTTTGATGTGGAGGGAAAAATGGGTGCACCGAATGGTCCGATCACGTTGAATGGGGATTGGATGGAGGAATTGGAGATGGAAATCTCCTCTATGTGGGAATGTGGTAGGGATGAGTCCGGATCAGTAAAGGTCGGATTGACCGCCCAAGACATGGTTTGATAGCGATTGGGGTATGAATTTTTTAGGTGAGGCCCAAAGACCTTTTTTCTTACTCTTCCCCTACGAGATGGTTGCGGGTTTGACAATGCCGTATTTGTGGCACCACAAGCTCTCTTTTTGGATCTTTTTGGCTTTTTAACTCTTCTTTTTTTTTTTGATTTTTTTGTTGGTGACTTTTGAGTGATGGTGATGAGAACTCTCTTTCCGGATGGTTTTTAGCACTCCCAAAACTTCCTATGGCTGGACCCGGATACTCTTTTCAAGAATCAAAGGAAAATTTTCTTGATATTTAAGGGCACGAATTTTCACGCGGTAACCTGATCTCTGGAAAGAGCCAATAAGAGAGTGACCTCTCTTGACTGGCAAAAGCGTTTGGGCACTTACAATGTAGGAAATATTGGGAATCATAAATCCAACATATGGGGGGTCGGGGCAATCCCCTTGGGACTTTTTTTTTTCACTTTTTAGGTCCCTCTTTTCCATGCCAAGGGGATACAAGGCTTTTTCGGGGTATTCTAGCGGACTCCCCAAGAGTTTTAAGGCTTTTGAAAGTTCGATCACCCACCTGATATACCTCCAACACGAATGCCTTCTCAGATGGATGGGGTGATTCTTTTCGGAATCATCACCACTAGGATTGCCGCCCTACTTAGAATCGGGACGGTTGTATCGTTGCCTAATTTTCAGACCCCTTTAAAATCTACCAACGCAAAAATGAATTAAGTGCCTAGTTGGTTCAATTTTAAGTTCAATTTTAGGGAGTTTTCTTTAAGTCCAAAAACGGGTGGTGACAAACTCGTGCCGCCTCTAGGGGCCAACGTTCACTGATGAAATATGAATCTAAATTAGCAAGTAACCCGCCAATCGGCTAAGGTACATAAAATGATAAAAAAGAAAAAAATTGCTCAAGTAGGCCGGCCGATCGGCTAAGGCATATAAATGACAAAAACGTGAATACTCAAGTAAGCCTGCAAAATGGCTAAGGCGTGTAAATAACTGAAATGTAGGGGTAAGTATAAAAAATGTCGAATCCTAGGGGTAAGAATAAAAAAAGTGCGGAATCGTAGGGGTAAGTATGCAAAAAATGAAAAGTTAGTCAAAAAAAGAAAGGAAAACAAAAATGCATATAAACAAGGGCCAACACTTCAAGGAGAAGCTTTACAAGCTATCCCCAGTGGAGTCGCCATCTGTGCAACCGTAGATTTCATCAATCCATCACGACGATGCACTCAAAAAAATGGAGTCGCCATCCGGAGCTTTTGGTGTCCCGGGATATCCAAAATCAAGATCGTGTGGGCCGAAGTGCTCGATTTGACTTCGATACGGTCTATGCTAAAGGCTCTTGGATAGGGGCTTCGGTTATCAATCGGGAAGGTCTTATGCACCTGATTGACCCGCTCGTAAGTGATGCCTACTATGACCAAAAATAAATATAAAAATAAGCGGCACTTCCTCTTGCCCGAAAGTGCACCGATCCTATTGGGCTCTCCGCAAATACTGAAATTTTGACGGTGTAACGACCCAAATCCTAGGATAGAGGAAAAGAAAATAAAGAAGATAGAGGAATAGAGGGGAGAGCTGGAGCCCTAGGGCCTTTGTAGCACCGTGGTCGGATCTTCGTGTGGATGCGGCTCTGGTGAGCTTCCAATAGCAAATGGGTTAGAGATTAGATTAGTTTTTTAACTAACTAGGGCTTGGGAACTAGAGGGTTTGAGATGATGGTGTGAGATAGTTGGCTAAGATTCTAAAGCTTGGGAATGATGGAGATGGAAAAGCAATGGCAAGGGAAGAACTAAAGTTCTAAGGCTTGGATGATTTTTTGCTTGAAAATGGGAGATGATTTATGTAAAGTTTCTTCTCTTAGATTTCAAAAGTGTTTTAATAAGGGGGGGTGGCTATTTATTTATAGAGAAATGGGTGGCTATTTATTTATAGAGAAATGGTGGATTAGTCAGTGGTTAGGTCACTAATGGATTTAGAAATTACATAATCCTAGATCTAAGGTTTTTGGAGTTTTTAAGACCTTGGAGAAGAGAGAGTTGATGGGGTGATAACTTAAATGACAAAAGCGTATTACCTAAGGTTGGGAAGGGCATATGGGTCCTAAAGAAACAAATCCCAAGCTTTGGGATAGTCCATAAGTCAAACCCCAAATTTTCAAATCAACCATTTTTTAAAAAATGGGTTTTTGAGTTTTGAGAAGTTAGGGTTCGATTTTACAATTTTCTGAACAAATCTGTATTTTTTAAATTGTCATAACTTTTTATGTACAACTCCAAATTAGGCAATTTTTAGCTCGTTGGAAAGCTGAGAACCTCTACTTTCTAATGGTATAGGCCTTAGGTTGGTCAACTATTTTTGTAAACCTTGACACTCTTCTTTTCATCACCCATTTTGATTGGTTTGAAATGAATTCTATGGGTCCGTTTTAGGCTTTTAAAAGATTTGGGAAGGTTAGGGTTGCTCCCTAAGGGTTTGGGAATGGTTCTAAAGGTTAGATTAAGTTCTAAGGGTTTGGGAGGTGCTTTCGAAAGCTCGGGAGTGCTCCGTTCTCGAAGTAGGAGTCGATCGGGCCTTGGGCCAAATTTGAGTATCAAAGCTTCACAATGCCTCATTAGTGGTCATTGTGATTTGGCATTGCTTACGAATATAAAGGGTTTAAGGAAAAGTCAAGAGTTTGACTTTATTCATATTTTTACAAGTTTATCTTTAAGTCTATCGAACACTCTATGGTAAAGTCGTAATTTTCGACTCTGATCGAAGTTTTGAGTTCTTTCAAAACTAAATGAAAGAGTACTCATAACTTCATCTTTTTCAGGTGGTAGTAATCAAAATATGATCAGGGTTGATCAGGGTCGTCAGATTATATAGATCTATTTTCTGCTTAAAAGGTTATATGTCCAGATTTGATGGTCTTTGATGTCGGGTCTATATCTTTTGATGCCGATATCGAAATCGAATAATTAATAGCTTGTTGGAAAGCTTTAAAGGTTATCTAGATTTACTCTATATATTTATAAAGTTAAAAACTCGTAGATCATGATGGAATTAGGTCCATCTGATCAAGGGTCAGTTCTGGTCAAAGGTGGTGTGCCACTTGACACAGTTATGTGTCCCAAATTTTCAGAATTTCTAGCCATCAAATCAGATAGAGATTTCCTGTGAAATTTCACACAATGTTGGGGTACCAGTCAAACATTGACTCAAAATTTTCACGGATTTATTGAAAGAATCCTTGCACAGAAAATCACAGTCTTTTCAAGGCACAAATTTCTGGTGCAAATAGGGCAAATTTACTACCTCTTGCTCCGAACTCCGTGTAGGTCAAACTACATGGAACTAAGTTCTAATTTTTGACTGGGTTATTGGGAACCCATTTATTTAAACAATCAAATTTTTGTAGAATTTTTCTTAACCTATTTCTCACAGTTTTACACTCATCTCAGTGAGTTTTCTGATTAGGGCCTTAAGGCCTTTAATCTTGGCATTTTATGAGGTCCACCTTGTGGCCCATCATACACCACAAGTTCTTCCTGATCTGATCTGGGGATACTTCAGATCACTCACAGATCATCCATGATCCTTTTTGGGTCTAGCCTATCGATCTAACAACACATTTTAGCCGTAGCATTATCCTAATCGCAAACGATCAAATTTTTCGTTATATATCGATGGTGTTTGATCTAGCCTTTAGGGGCCATCTGATCAAATCAAATTCTAAATTATTTTATTTTTCAAAAAACTATTGTTCTAGAGAATAAATTTTCAAAATGATTTTGTTTGTGACCATTGGATCATCAATCATGCAAGTTAAAACAATAAGTTTTCCTATGATCTAGAAATTGTCAATTTACAAGTATTAGTCAATTCATAGATCAATCACCATTGATTATATATGATCAAAATAGTGAACATAAGTTTTCAAAATCTAGAAACTTATTAAGAATTTAATCAATCTAGACCATTCAATGCAATAATCTATCTTTTTCTACAATGATACAAGTAAGCAAGACATAGTCTATGGTATTCTATGCTATCATTTCTAACACTTGTAATCTATCAACATTGATTTTATATGATCAAAACAGTGAACATAAGTTTTCAAACTGTGGAATTCGATCAAGAAATCAATCAATCTAAACCTTGCAATATGAACATTCTACCTTTTTTTATAGTTATACAATAAGTAATGCAAAGTTTAGTCTATATCACATGCAATATTATCATTCCTAACACATGCAATCTATCACCATTGATTTTATATGATCAAAACAGTGAACATAAAGTTTTCAAAATTTGAAATTCGGTCAAGTAATCAATCAATCTAGATCATTCAAACTCATGCAAATATTCTATTCTTTTCAAAGAAAATAATCATTGGTTTTAAAAGCTTAATCTATAAAAAATCGGTTAAGACAAATCAAATCGATCTAAAACCATAAAATTTTTATCATGATTAAAACATAAACTTAACATTTTTCAAAAGCTCTGGGATCATATGATCATCTGATGTGTGATCAAGGGCTGAGGAGTCATGCTAAGCCATCAAATGGCACATGCACTCAACTCTAGACCTCTTGCATCAACACCATCAAAAGATGGGTCTCTGACCATTCAATCTTCTATCATGGATATTAAGATTGAGATCTCCTTGATCAACCATACCACATCTTACACTACACATCCATGGCTTCAAACTTCAAAAACGAAAATCACTTAAAACTTCAAGAAAAATTGAATTTCTAACTCTTTTATGAAGAGTCCTAGGCTAGCATTGGACATAGTCCAAGCCATGCCTATTTGGACCATTGGATGGCCATGCTTGATCATATAAATCACATGCAAGGTCATAAGCTTTATTTCCATCTCAGCTCTCATATTGCAAACAAGATCACAAGAAAACTTCAAGAGTCAAAGCTAAACCTACACTACCCTATACCAAAAATTACAAACAATTACAAACAACTTTGTCTTTACCTTGATTTTCCTCCTTAGTGCTTGCTGGTTTGGACGAATTTCGGTGGTGAAAAGGGTTGGGATGGGTTTGAGCTCACCCTATGTAAAGGGGGTTGTAATAGTGGTGGTGGATGAAGGTTTCAAGGGCTAGATGAAGAGAGCTTGAGCTTAGAAGCCTAGAGCTCTAATGGAGGTGAGAGGAGGAAGATGGAGATAGGAGAGAGAAGAATCAATTCGAATTTTGCATTGGGCTTGGGCTGTAAGCTCTTTTGGGGGACAAGCTTGCCAAGTGGCAAGCTTAGTCTTCCCCAAGCTCCACTTACTCTCTCTTTTTCTCTCTCTCTCTCTCTCTCTCTCTCTCTCTTCATGTGCATAGAGTAGTGGGACCCACTTGGGCTCACTCTCTACCATAGGTTGGGTCTCCATCTTGGCATTTGACTCTTTAGGTGCCCTCAATTTATGTGAAAGGCCACGTTTCTAGGGATCTTGTGGTTGCATGGTTTCTCCTTGATCTATTATCATAGATTTTTCCAG
Organism: Chloranthus sessilifolius; assembly: GCA_021018995.1. NCBI lineage: Eukaryota > Viridiplantae > Streptophyta > Magnoliopsida > Chloranthales > Chloranthaceae > Chloranthus > Chloranthus sessilifolius. Next base: position 27,357,565 of record CM037595.1, read on the forward strand.
TGTGAATTCAATGGCCCTAGATGGAGTCCAACTTGGTCCACTAGATCAAGGGCTAGGATTTGCTAGAAAAGTTTTTCTTTTAATTTCTAATTTATTAATTAGAGAATTTCGTTGGCATTGCCCTTGGAGTTCATCTCTATTTACCTTAAATGTCATTGTTCCATGCTAAGCTCATATACCTAACAAAATATGCTTGTTCTTTGTTACTTCCTTAGATCCTAAGGTCAAAGTTTGACTTATTTTATTGATCACCACTATGATGATCATCGAAATCCATACAGTTGATGGTGATCTCCACATCATCACCTTGGACCAGTCCTAGTTCGGGTCAAATCTCGGGTCAAAGTCAATTACAGGTCAGTTCGAGTCCTCATGTGTGGTTCAAGATGGAAGGTGTGTGGTTTATTTAATTACTACTACACCCATCTATTTAAATGGGGTATCCCATGGATGCAATTAGGAATTGCAATTTCCCTTCAGGCTGTAGGTGGGTGCTTAACATTTTTAGTAGGTGTTTCTAAGGCTCTTTCACTTGGATCTGTGGTCGATGGAAGAGGGAAGGGGAAAAGATGTAAGAAAATTATTGAAGGAGACGAAAATGGGCAAATGGAACTAAGTATTGACATTTCATCTCTAAGATCGGCGAGAGTTGCTAAGGAACCTCACCGGGCACAATGAAAATCCTATGGTGGAACTACCGAGGCCTTGGAAACCCCAAGCTTCTTTTTCTCATGGAAACAAAGCGCTAAGTGTTTTGAATAGTTGAAGCGGAAGCTAGGTAGACTGTCGGTGATTTTGTTGATTCGGTTGGTCAATCGGGTGGACTAGCAGTCCTTTGGAAAGAAAATCTCAGTGTTTCTCTCCAATATTTCTCACGATACCATATTGATGTCAATGTTGACGGAGATGTGCCAAATACATATTGGCGCTTCACGGGATTCTATGGTGATCATGTGCCTCTCAAAAGATGAGCTGCTTGGAACACATTGAAGGAAATAACATAATAGAAACCATGGGTCAAAATATCGTCCGATGCCGATATATATCGGTTTTGGACTTGAGCGGTACGATACAATGCCTTTGTATCATACCCCCTTAAAAATATACTAGTTATCGTTCGATACGAGCAGTTTATCGCCCGTATCGGATGATAACTTCAAATTATCAGATGATAATTTCAAATTATCATCCGATAATTTGATGTATTTTCAAGATAACTAACAAAAAATGAAATTATCGTCCGATACAGACGATAATTTGAAATTATTGTCCGATAATTTGAAATTTTCAATAGTGGATCCCCCTAACATCTTTGGCGCGTGAAGAGGGTTTTAAACCTCTTTTCCTTTTCTTTTAGCACTAATAGCCTATTTTTCTTTTCCTCTTATTGCTACTCTTGCACGGGAGAAGTGAGTTTTGAATTTTTGGTGCCGAATCGACGCTGAATCAAGGGCCGAATCACCGAATAACGTGTATAAGGTACATGTTCTATCATTTTCAGTCATTTTCTCTTTATTTTCCTATATTTTAGGGGTTAAAATTTCAAAATCTACCCTTGAATTTTAAGATCTACCCCTAAAATTGTAAGATCTACCCTCTAAAGTCAATATCTACCATTAAAATGTCAAGATCTACCCTTAAAATGCTTATAAAAATTAAAATAAGAAATATTAAGAAAATTAAAATAAAGTAGTTTAAAATAAGAATAATATCAAGTTTTGTGTTAGTAAATTAACCTTAAAAAAAAAAAAGTTTTTATATAATACTTAAAAATAAATTATGTAAGTAATTTAAGTTTTAAAAATAAATTAAGTATTTTTGTATTATATAAAAACTTAATTACCTTTTAAAATTAATTTATTTATTATAAACTTAATTTATTTAAAATATAAAAACTTAATTTATTTATTTTATAAAGTTAATTATAAATACTTAATGTAATTAAAGTGTCGCAACACATGTGACTGTTGCTACTCTAAGTGTGCATGATTTATTTGTGTTTTGAAAACATACTTGCAAATGATAAATGATACTGAATTTGGAAAATTAAAATGAAAGAGGAAATATTAACACAGAGAGAAGTTAATTAGCCTGCAAGATCAAGGCCAATTGTAGCAAGTTTTAAATGTAAGTGAGTAAAAGATCGTCCACAGGGAATTTATTTAAAATGTAAGATAAACCTCCAGATCTGAGCTACCAGATCTGGCTTCTGATCCTATCTAAAGAGCAAATAAGATGGGAGGTTGAATTTGTCACATTAACTAAATGATAAAAGTAAAATTAAAACTAAGTGATCCAGATATGAGTTGGGGGAATTGGAAGTAAAATTAATAAGAATGAAGAAATAACAACTAACTTCAGCTTAGTACTTGATTGCAGAATGAGAAATAGTGTAATATAGATGAAAAAGTATCAAATCTTCATCTGGCTACCAGCTCAGATGTAAGAAAAAATAATCCAAATCAAGGATTAGAATTGAGTTGAACTTATGGCTATAATCTGTCCACTTCAATGGACACAGGTCATCCAATAGTTTTCAATCCAAAATCTTGATTCAGAGCATATGCACCACTACAAATGCTGTAAGAATCAGGTTACAAACACAAATTCTCACAGGGATAATGAATTAAGGGAAATTGCCTTAAAAACAGCAAATCTAAAGGAGTCTAGTGACTGAGGAGATCACAATGACCCTCAACATGAATTCGATTGAGAATGTACTGATGACAGCAACCTTTTCAAATCCACTATTACAATTACAGAGCACAGCTTAAACAACTCTCAGATTTGTAGCCACTACAAAAAAAGGGACTTTTGGAGACGGTTATTAGAGACGACTTTTCGAAGCCGTTTCCAATAACTATTTATTGAAGACCGCCATTCAAAAGCCGTCTCGGATGCTTTTATTAGAGACGGCTAAAACCGTCTCCCTATATAAAATAATATATAAAGACACTTATAACCATCTTGATATGATTGATTTAAGGGATAAGTGGTGAAAACTTTAGAGACTAAATTAAAATCCGTCTCTAAAAGTTACGTTAACATGAAGAGAGACGACTTAAGCCGTCTCTTTCGTTAGCATGTACAGACCTTAATAATCCTTATAAAGCACTGGATAATATGTACATACGTTCGTAATCCTTATAAAGCACTTAATAAGTTCTCTTCTCCTTAAAAACCTCTCCATTCTCTATTAAGAGAGACGACTTCAGAGACGACTTTAGAGATCTTAACAGAGACGACAGTCGAGCTCTTAACAGAGACGACTTCAGAGATCTCTATTGACGAAAACGAAAACCTTCTCCATTCTCTATTAAGAGATCTCCATTTCTCTATTCCATTTCTCTATTCAAAAACCATTTCTACTGTCGAGCTCTTAAGAGAATGGTGACGGTTTAACCTTCACCTTCGTTTCCATTTCTCCAAGGGTTTGAGAGGAGTAAGAGGTTTGCAGATCTAAATCGAGATCTAAGGTTTGCGTTTGGGTCGAAAGGTTGGCAGATCGAAATCGAGAGCTAAGGTAGGCAGATTGAAATCGAAATCGTTTGGATAGGGTTGGCGTTTGGATCAAATCGAGATCTAATTAGATCGTTAAATGCGATTTGGTAGGGATCTCAGGCCAACAGTTTAAATCGGATTTGTTAGACAAAGTTCAAATCTAAGGTGCTTAAATCTGATCGTTCATCTAATTGCTTAAATCTGAGTAGACAAAGTTCAGATCTAAGGTGCGAGTCAAACAAAGTTCAGATCTAAGGTGTGGTTCAATTTCGATTTCCATTCAAGCTGCATTTCGATTATGATTTCGATTCAGATTCGAAAATTTACTGATCTGATTTTGATTTCAAATTTTGATTCAGATTCGAATTCGATATTTATTGTAAGTTGATTTCAAATTTTGATTCGATATAGATTCGTGATTCGCACAAATGACTTAGAGCATCCAGCTTTATGACAATATATTTATAGAAAATTTTGCATTCAGTAGAAAATTTATAGATCAGTTTTATGACTATATTTGGATCCAGATTGCATTATTGTTACAATGAATTTTATTAGGCTATGCTCATGAGTGTGTCCTTGGTTTGCTGTTACACATAATTTGATTAGTTGTTTTGTAATTCGTTGCTATAAATTTATGGTTCAAAATAGAATGATACCGATATATTTGTTGTATCGTGCTGATGCATTCAATGTATCAACAACACCCGATGCATATTGTCTCGATCGTTGATGAGACAAATCGAATTTTAAACCATGTAAATATCTCGAGATGAGAGATAGAGAGAGAAGATCCACTTTCTTCGCTTTCTATTCTCGGACATTCGGACCGAACTTTCTTTAATAGTTAATTACTAATAAGTCGGTGCTCGTGGAGTCGTTTTTATGATAAAACCGCTCTATCTTAGAGCAATTTTATCTCTGTTCGACAGAGAGTTTAGATTCAAATTGGTGGTTTTGAAATTAGAAATTAGATATTTTATTTTGATTTCGCTCCTCAAAATGGAGACTCTTTTCATGGATATTGATAAATGTCTCAAGTTAGCGACTTAGATGGCTAGAAACCTTCTTCGAATTTGAAATTCCACCGTATCTAAAATCTAAAAATTTAGGGCATGTTTGGCATTCTTCTTCCAAAAAGCACGCCCATCATTGTCAGATTTGTATCAGATTCAAAGACCAAACTTTTCCATCTGCAATCACAAACAAATTGGTGGTGCTCGCTTCTACAAAATCTTGTTATTCTTGTTCCAAAATATGCAAAACTTCTCCGTAATCGAAAGAATACCAGCTTATTATATCCTTAGGCAAGATGATATTGTTGGAAATGTTGATGGGATTATTCTGGATGCAATTTGCGTGAGAGCAAAGAATTACATGGTTATCGTGGTCACTTGATGATCCAAATTAGGCTATCTTATACTATTCATCATAAGCAACTTGACCCAAATCATGATCACATCTGTTTCAACTTTCAAGTAGTGCTGCCTTTGATGAGTTTAACTTAGAGGTAGCATCATTAATCTAATATAATTATATTTCATCCAAGCAATCTGACTTTTCGTTAAGTATTACTATAACTGTTTTTGTTTAGACAAATCAAAAGTAACCTTAAATCATGATTTGAGATAAATTCTTCACTTCAAATAAAAATAGATAGTTCAATTTTTTGGACACTTTAATCTTTGTTGCAGAATTATAAGGTAATCTAAAGCAATTATGCTTCCAATAACAGTTTTTTGTCTAAAATTTATTTGTATTGATTCTGTCACTGCAAAATCAATGACTTGCAATTTAGTTTTATTTTTCCTAAATTGTCAGCATATTCTTATTCTAGCATGTCAGCAATAGATAAGTGTAAAACAGGGCATGCGCTTGCACTAGCTCATTTTCTAATTTTCTTTATTACATAGATGAAACTAGATTTATTATATAGTTGTGGTAAATGTCATGTTAATATTACTATGCTTTCACTAGCTCGATTTCTTAGAAAACCACGCTTTTTCACATCTCATTTATCTTTGAGCTTTTATTTAATTATTCAGCTGATTAATCTATAACTTTTGTTATAGATTAATGGTCAATATATAGTTGAATACATATGAATATCAGAATTATGACATATAACCTTTCGGATTATCTATCTGAAGATAGATAGTTTGGGAATATCATGTACATTACTTGTTCACTAATATGATTTTTAGAGTTTTCTCAAATGATTTCGACAATTTCTCCTTTGTTCTTCGGATACGTACTTTCATATATTATTTTGTATTTTCATTGTCCATTGTGGATAATGAAAAGTATAAAATAGTATGAAAAGTCTGCATTTGAAGAACTACGTGAGATGTCAAATTTTTAGAGAAACTCTGAACTCATATTATGTGAACAATTAAATGACTTGATATTCTCGAATGGGCAAAACTAATGAATATGGTATAAGAAATATAAACCTTTATCATTTAAAAAAATATTAAACTGTACATTTCTTATACTTTTAGGGGTTTGAAACTTTTATATGATGGAAAAGAGTTGGGTAAAAAAGTCGAGATATTCTAGAGAGTATGACAAAGGGTTAGCTGCATTTGTCGATCACGGTTTAGCCCATGGAATTACTTGCAATGGGAGGCTCAAGTGTCCTTGTACAAGATGCTGTAATTGCGTTTACTTAGAACCCGACTTATTGAAGGAGCATTTGGTAATAAACGGGATGATGAAAAGTTATGTTGTATGGACTTATCACGGAGAGAAGAGAGGGCCACTGCCTAGACATGAAATTGTGGTAGATATTAGAGCCGATGACAACGAGAACGTTTTGGTTGATGACATCAAGGGGATGGTGCAAGATGCTTTTGGATTTCCGGACCCAAATGAAGACGCAGATGGTTTGGAGCAGGAACAAAGTGATGTACCCAATGCTAGTGCTTCTGAATTCTACAAATATGCGCATAATTTGGGGAATCCCTTGTATCCTGGATGTAACACACATACGACGTTGTCTTTCGTTGTGAAACTTTGGCATATCAAGGCCCTTGGTGGATGGAGCAACAACTCTTTTACGTTGTTGCTTGACTTACTAAGGGAGGTTTTGCCTAAAATTTGGAAAACTTCTCACAAAGCAAAAAGATTATTTCAGGCTTGGGACTAAATTACAATAAAATCGACGCATGCCCTTACGATTGTATGTTGTACTGGAAGGAGTCTGAGAAAAAAGAAAAATGTGACATCTGTGGGACATCGCGATGGAAAAATCATGAGATTGAGGATGACAAGAAGACGCCTGCAAAGATTCTTCGTCACTTCCCTTTAAAACAACGATTGCAACGTTTGTATTTGTCATCAAAAACTGCAGCTGACATGAGATGGCACGATGAGAAACGCACTAAAGATGGGGTGTTAAGACATCCTGCAGATTCTCCAGCATGGAAACACTTTGACAAGATCAATCCAGCATTTGCAGAGGAAAATCGCAATATAAGATTGGGTTTAGCAAGTGACGGTTTCAACCCATTCCGGACAATGAGTATTGCGCGACAAAGACATGGCTGCTGTACTTATCCCATATAATCACTTTGGTTGTGCTTGAAGAAGCCGAACATGATCCTCTCATTGCTTATACCGGGTCCGACAAGTCCTGGAAATGACATCGATGTATACCTGAGGCCTCTAATAGATGAGCTAAAGGAATTATGGGAAGAAGGGTTGGAAACATACGATTCATCAAAGAGGGAGGTTTTCAAATTATGAAGCGGGCTTGCTTTGGACAACTAGTGACTTTCCAGGATATGCTATGCTTTCGGGTTGGAGCACTAAGGGATATAAAGCGTGTCCTTATTGCCATGGGAATACATGCAGTGAACGGTTGCCAAATTGTGGGAAGCTTTGTTATATGGGACATCGCCTATTTTTACCTTTAGATCATAGATTTCGAAAGAATAAACGGTGGTTCGATGGAAATATTGAAGAAAGAGAAGCTCCAACCCCACTAACCGGGAAGCAAATTTTGGAGAATTTAAGAAATTATCAACATACCTTTGGCAAGATCCCCAAAACTGACTATTCTGTGAAGAAACCAAAAAAGAAGAAAAAAATAACAAAAAATGCACCTCCTATGCCAACAATGCCAAATAACTGGAAGAAGTTGAGTATATTCTTCGAGCTACCATATTGGTCAGAAAATTTACTAAAACACAATTTGGATGTTATGCATATCGAGAAAAATATATGCGACAATGTGGTTGGTACACTACTGGACCTGGAAGGAAAGTCAAAGGATGGTTTGAAAGCACGTCTTGACTTGATGACAATGAACATAAGACATGAGCTCCACCCAAAAGAGCATGCAGATAACAGTAAATTGTATCTACCATCTGCATGTTACTCTATGGATAAAAGTGAGAAGGAGATGTTCTGCCTAATCCTGAAGAGCATGAAGATTCCTGATGGTTATGCCTCTAACATTTCAAGGTGCGTTAACGTCAAAGATCGAAAAATATCCGGGCTCAAAAGTCACGACTCACACGTTATTATGCAACAATTTCTACCTCTTGCTGTTCGGAAGACCGTGCCAAAAAATGTCAGTTCTGCTCTAATAGAACTAAGCACGTTCTTTCGTGAGTTATGCTCTAAAACATGTCGAGTTGAGGACTTCAAATGTCTACATGAGCGCATACCATTGATTTTGTGCAACCTAGAGCGGATTTTTCCACCTTCATTTTTTGATATTATGGTCCATTTACCCATACACTTAGCATCAGAGGCAATGCTTGGTGGACCTGTCCATTACCGCTGGATGTATCCCATTGAAAGGTATGATCCATACAATCTCTGCAATTATCTTTACTTTTATAAATTATGTTTGATTTCCCTTAATGGAAGTACATTCATTTCTATGTATGCAGATACTTGTATACACTTAAGTCATATGTACGCAATAAAGCCTATCCCGAAGGTTCCATTGCAGAAGGATACCTCGCTGATGAGTGTCTCACATTTTGCTCAAGGTACTTACATAATATTGAAACACGATTGAATAGACCCGTCAGGTATGCTGAGGACACTGCAATTGGAGGTGCCGAACAATTCATTCTCACCAATATCGAACGTAAACAAATGCATAACTATGTATTGTTCAATGATGATAGCGTCGCTCGATATGTGAAGTAATAACTCCCAACCTCTTTATATTGTCGGACCATTTGAATTCAATCCATTATACTCACCTCACATCCATTTAATGCAGGCAACATAAATCATACATTAACTTGAAGTATCGTAAGCGTAAAACTGATTACGAGAAACAAAATATACACAAAGAGCAGTTTAGCGATTGGTTTAAATCACATGTAAGTGTGAGGAGATAATTATTTTTATACACTTAAAAGAGGCACTAACTTTGTTATCTGCATCTAATAGATTAAATCAATGATCGAGGCCAATAGTACGTTGCCGGTGAGACTCGATTTACTCACTGATTTTCCATACACTCATGCAAGAAGATTCTCTGGATACGCTATCAATGGTTATAAATTTCGAACAACTAATAAGGAGAGGAAGGCTACAATACAAAATAGTGGTGTGATGGTCATTGCAAGCACTCCAAGCTATTCAAGCGCAAAGGACAAAATCCGATTTGGGAGATCACATATTACGGACGCCTCGTGGACATAATTGAGTTGACTTATCGCCAAGGGTTGAAATTAGTGCTATTCAAGTGTGAGGGTTGATGTTGGACAACGCAAAGGTATTAAAACAGACCAATCGGTGGTTCACGCCAGAATTTTACACATTTATCTCGCATCTCGGAAAGACGAACCCTATGTGTTGGCATCTCAAGTAAAGCAAGTTTTCACGTCAAGATCCAACCGAACCAGGCTGGCATGTTGTCATCAAGAACAAGCCCAGGGACACTTTCGATATGAGTGGAGGCGACAATATACTACTAGACAGTGAGCCATATGGTAGCCAAGTTCAAATTGGTACCCAAGAAGATGATAGTACTTTCAATATCGTGAGGGAAGATGTGGTTGGAGCAATTGTAGATGCACCTTTCCAAGCCCTTGTACCCAAAACGCGTCCTTCCGATGGATTCATTGATGACGAAGAAGATGAAAATTGATTTTAGATTGATATGTAATGATTTCAATTCTATATAGATGGAGCTTTCAATCCTTTCGCCTATTTGATTCTAGTTTGTATTTCAATGAGTTTTGATGTGAATGTGAGTAAATTAGGTAAACCCTCTTTTTTTGGTGCTTTCAATGTATTTCAATGTATTTCAATGAGCTTTCAATCCTTTCGCCTTTCGCCCATTGGAGCTTTTTCTATATAGTCAACAATGGGCAACAGTGTAGTTTCGTTGAAAAAGTAGACCCTCTTTTTTGGTTGTGGTTTCTAAGAGTGCCTTTGTATGAGCTGCTGCTACATGTGAGTATACAACTTACGAGCTGTTGTTGCTACGTGAAATGATTAATTTACTTGCTCTCAAAATATATGTTGTCACTCTTAGATTCAAATGCTCAATTCTTATATATATATACCTAATGCCCAGGGTACATGTATTTTGAACATGTTGAGATTTAATGAGATTATTTGATATTTTTATTTGTGTCAGATGATGACAGATCCACCTACCCCCACCCCACCCCTAACGTTAAGAAAGGCGAGGAAAGCGATTACTTGGTTTTAAAAATAAAATGAAAGAAGGAGAAAAAATTCTTGTGCTATTGTATAAGGGGCATGTCGTAGGGGATGATCAAAGTAAGATGTCCTCGATGATTGGGCAAATAGCGAAGGATTGCATTAGATTTCCTGTAAATGTTCCAAACTTTACAGATATTCCTAAGGAGAGCTTCAAAAGTGCTTATGAGGAGTTGATGGTAACAAATGACATAGTTATATTAAATAATTAAATTCTTTATTTTCTATTTCATATTCACATTGATTGATAATCAATTTTGTTGATTAAATGTAGGAAGTTTTTGACATGCCTTCCTATGATGACATTTATCGATGGCTGCACTATACCTTGCTTCAGAGATGGAAGGCTAATCGATATCATATAAAAAAAAGGCACTTCGACCCCTACACAACTACGGGAGAACGATTTGCCCATTGCCTCGATAATGTGGGATAATCTAATTGGAAGTCGATTGTCCGTTACTGGGAGTGTGAGGAGTTTAAGGTAAATTTCTAACTCATTGTTTATTTAAAAAAATTCTTTTTATTAATATAACATATTATAATTTTGTATGATATAGGTAATTAGTGAGCGTAATAAAAGAAATCGCGCAAAGCTAGCCGTACCGAGTACAACCGGAAACATTACTCACATAAATAAATTTTACAAGGTATTAACATGCAAATATAAATTATAATTTGTCAATAAACTTCTACTTTTTATAGTTTACACATTAAACTCGTTATTTTTTATAGTTAAAGCAGGTAGAGGGGAAATCACCCTCAAGGATGCGGAACTGGAAGTTGAATCACACAAAAAAAGATGGTAAACCGGTGAACGACGCAGCAGCAGAGATAATGGTAAGATGATTTGTTAATTTATAAGATTTTTTTAAAATAATAATTAAATATTTAATTTATATGAAAAAATTTCAGCAAAAGATAGATGAACGACTTGCGGAGGGCTCACAAGAGTCCACTGGACGAGATGATGTATTATCTCAGGTATTGGGATCAGACACACGTGGTCGCGTCCGGGGCTTTGGGGGGGCAGTGACCCCAGCAAGCATTTTCGGACCGTCGTCGTCTAGGGGAGGGGGGCAGGAGGTCTGCCAATTGAAAGAAGAAGTGAGCACCTTGAGAGAAGAGCTTGAAGCAATGAAGTGGTTGATAACTCGATTGATCGGAACAATGGTAAACATTACTTTAAAACTTCTATACAAATTTTTCTCTTGTAGTTTTCTATAATTTGTCATGCTAACAAACATTCATTTTCTTTCTGTAGCCCCCTCCATCGCCGCCGCCTCAACAATAGGCTCTCCTCCACAACACTTTGAATGGGTACACATTTTGGATGGGTATGTTATTTATTGATGAAGTTATTGATTTTTTAATCTTTAAAAGACTAATTTTTGGGGAGCTTCAGAAGATAATTTTTGTTCATAACCTCTGAAATTATCTTGCTTCATATGTTTAGATTGTTCCTGCTGTTATCTTCTCCATATTCTAAGTTAATAATGTTGTGCTTTTTTTGCATATTGTTCACTGATTTGTTATTCTATTGGGTGATGGGGTGAACGACTATTGATTTGAGTAATTCATTTAGCTTTTAGGTTCTAAAATGATCAAGTTGAAGAGGAGATTGAGTGAAAGAGACAAGCAAAGCGAGGATGATCGTCTTGATGTTCATGAAATGGTGATAACGTGGAAGAGTGAGGATGGTAATGGCGGTTGGTGTTGGTAATGGGAAACCTAGTAAGGAATGCTTAGCAGGTTTGATCCAAACTGTTGGGCTTTTTTTTTTTTTCCTTTTGTATTTTGAGTGTGTGTGAACAGAACAAGTTAAGAGAAGAACTGGAGATGGACCATCAATTGCCCGCTGTTTTACTCATGGGAGGTGGTGAGGGAATGGATCTATGAAAGCAAGAATGAGATGAGAACAAATACAATGCTTTTGAGATATGTGTGATGTTAAAAGTGGTAGAGCACAAGAATGAGATGAGAACAAATATATTGCTTTGTTTCATATTTGTTTTCGACCAATCAATGGGTATTTAGCTTTGCAAGTCCCTATTTTACATTATCGCCTTTTAAGGTCAGATTTATTAATTAATAAATAGTCTAAAAATGTAAGTTTATACAAGGCAGTTGAAGATTCTCATTTTAAAAAAAGGAGGGACACAGATTGTTTGGTTTTTCTGTAATAGCATTTGATTCTGAATCGGTCTTTGATTTGGTACTACGTGGTTCATGGGGTATCTTTTTAGATCGTGTTGAAGCTAAGATTGCATTGAAAAACTACCTGCACTTTGTAATTGGCAGCCTAAAAGCACCACAAATTTTAGCTAATCATCTGCACTACGCCTTTGGCAACCTATGAATGCTACACTTATGACTAATGATATAAGTGATACAAATCCAGCCGAAGAGTCTGCTGTTTGTACTGCTTTGTCTAAGACTAACTCATATGTCAGTGCTTGTGTGTTATGCAGGTGGGTCACTCCTCAACTTTTTATTTGTTTATTTACATATTTTTTTAGCCTTTGTACTTCTATATAAACTCAGTTTCTGAGTCAAGTATCTGTTTCTATGGTGTCGTTTTTTTTAGGGACCGTGACATTAGTATAGGTCGGCTTATCTCTGAAACTGATGTAGCTAAGGGACCCTTCATAATGCCAAACATTGACATCAAGTATATTCTTCGAAGGAAGTTTTTTTACTTCAGAATTGGCAAACAACCAATTCTCAAGCTCATCCTTGATGTCAATGTTTCATTATAGATATATTGATCAACAATTTGTGATATGCTTTTGTGTTTGTCTGTTTCAGTTCATGCCATATTAATAGAAAATTTGGATATGGAAAGTGATGCGATGATAAAGGGCTGCGTAGGGATTCGGCTTTGTATCCTTTTGATCCAAACAAAGCAAAGAAAGTCATCCACCTCACTCCACTGAAGCAAAGGCATGTCTTAATTCTATTTTTCATCGTACAATTTTGTAAGCTCTTGAAATAACTTCCTTTTTTTTCTTAAATCTAGAGGAAAAGAAAAACTGGATATCTGGATACCTCTTTTTTGTTTATGAGAACTACATATAAGTAGTTGTCCATGGCCATTGAGCTCCATTAAGATAGTTCTGCATAGTCCTCTTAGGGTCCAATTTGGTTGCTGGGAACCAGAAATTAATCCGTAGTATCTTCTTATGTAATATCCTGAGCTTACATGTAATTTTTGCCACTTATATGTCGCGTTTGTAGCTGGTCACATATTTAATCTTTCCAAAAGATTTTCCTCCTATATACAAGAATGTTAATTGTTTACTATTTTATGTATGACTTGCTAGTTTATACCACACAGTTTTGGAGATCACAGTGAAAAGAAAACAGAGAAACCAGTACCACAGTCGAGTTCTCTGTGGAAAACTTGCGCTAGTTGATCTTGCTGGCAGGTAGATAAATACCCTTATACAACTTCTCTTATTTCATCATTCCCTACCGATTATGTTTTATTTCCACTAAGGAATACAGAAATAATATCATAACTCCTTAACTTCCATTGATCATGTAATAACTCATTTTCAGTGAGAGGGCTTCTGAAACAAAGAGTGGAGGTCACAAGCTTAGAGATGGAGCCAATATTAATCGGTCACTTCTTGCTTTGGCAAACTGTATCAATGCTCTTGGAAAACAACAGAAGAAGGGTCTTGCATATGTTCCTTATCGCAATAGGTATCCAGTTGATTATTGTAGCGTAAAATCTGTTGGACAGGATAGCTAATGCCAAGTTTTTTTTGCAGCAAGCTGACACGAATCCTTAAAGATGGTCTGAGTGGTAATTCTCAAACAATCATGGTTGCAACAATCTCACCTGCAGACAAGGTAAAAATACAGTATATAACTATATATATGTAAAGATTAACATACACAAATTCTCATATAAAACAGCTCATCAATGATTTAATGTACAACTAAATACAATGATGTTTGGACAGATTCCTATTGTTGTCTGAACGGGAAGAGCACTCTCCTAATATTCTTCTTGAAGGTTTGCACTGTCCGGTGTCGGATCATTAGTTTACTGTGCCCAAATCCTCCATTGAACAATGATATTGAACTCTCTATTTTTTAATCTATTTTTTTCTGAGGTAGATTGAATTTTGTTCCATCTGCATCAACATGTATAAAGCTAAAGATTTGGGGGTCCCCAAATGGCTCCATTGTAACATTATGATCATGCTTCATTGCTTGTTTTTTGGGGTATCAAAATGCATTTTTAACTATTTCTGTGCACGTTCAGTGATTATCTGCTCAGTTTGTACTAGAAATGAAAACACTGCTCTTATAGTCAGTTTTTGTCTGACATCAGATCATAACATAACCTTAGTGGGGTTTTCATTTTAAACATCTTTTAGTGACAGATGAAGCCTTGTGTAGGGTCGCCTGATTACCGGATAGTTTCCTTTGTAGTGAACCCTAGGATAATCAGTGCAAAAATTGGGTGTTTCCAAATAGCTAGCATTCTCTCATAAATTTAGTTAGTTTATCCTGATATCAATTGCCTTGGGTCTTTGATGAATTATTGCAGGGGTTTAAATGCAGCCCATCTACCCATCAGCGCATGTGCACATCAGACCAAACCATAAAGTTGAGATTAGTTTCGCGGCATAAATTCCTATGCAAGAAATTTCAAATGCTTTACGTGGTCACGATACGGAGAGCTCTCAAGAAGCACTAAGAGTACTTGACATCATATTGACTATTGAGGCAGCATGCGGCAAAACAGTAAGCATTTATTTTCCTTATATATATCAAGGGATAGTGATGAGTAATTTAATTTATTATTAGTGCAGATTCTGTTAACCTAACCGAACCGAAATAAAAAATTTGGGTTTTCAGTTCGATTCAGCCTGAACCAAACCTGTACCAAAATGAATCAGATTGGTTCAGTTCGTTTTCTTTTCAAATTCTGAAATTGAACTGAATCAAAATCGGTTTGGTTAGTTCGTTCGTCGATGTGATCATCATGTGGACTGTGAGTCTTCTCTACAATATACAAGCCGGATGGACGGTGAGTCTTCTCTACAACATACAAGCTGGATGGACGTGAGTCTTCTCTACCCACCTCTATCTACAATAGTATATATGTATTCATTTATGGACTGTGTTATATGGCGGTGTGTTTGTGCAGCAAAGTGTGTGACCGACTTAGCACAACGCAATTGGCTGCAGTGCGAAGTATCATGTCGCGCCATGTCGTGCAATTTTCCTTCTGAGATATTTTCATGATAAACACATATTTTAGGCTCCCTCACACAACGTTTATGAGCAATTCAAGTCCAAATTTTAGCTTATATGAAGAGCTATCATGGACCCAAAAATCACATGTACTAGGAATGTAAAACTCTCATATCTATCATGGTCTATATTCTTTGAACAAGTCTATATCTTACGAATGTTAGGATTAAAGCGCATTCCTATTTGATGGTTCCAATACTTTGATACATGCGACTTTAGGTCGTTGACTAGTAGTGTAAGTGACAACCGTCACGTATACATATTTATGCCAAGTGACTTAAATGGGTGCTTCTTGGTGCAATATTTGTGTCTAGCGGTTACATGAGTTGGACTCTATAATCGAATAATTTCTAGTTGTTGAATATTTCGTAAATCCGATTCAAAACCGTGGATAATCTCACACGGCTATTTGCGAATTGGAAGGTGAGCTTTAGAACCTTGTTTTCTTGTAGATCATTGACTCAAAATTGAATGTCACCGATTTTTAGGACCATGATATCTGCAAAAGTCGTTTTGAAATGTTTAGGAGAGGGCTAGAAGGCATTTCATAAGTTACATTGTCATTTATCATAACTTTCTTTTTTTGTTTATCGTTACATGAACCAATTGATAGGGAATCGGAGGTTGCTCTAACATTCAATGCCCTGGTTTCGTACAAGTTAGCCAAGATCTTCCCCTTGGCACAGTTTTATCGCGGATTTCAGTTTATAAAGGAGACCAATTCAACATTAAAGTCTTCATATTCAAGGTAATCTACTTTATCCCAATGAAGATAATTGAAGCTTGGAGTAGGATTTCATGTTAGAAAGGAAGAAAATTTATTCGTGATTCAAAGATCTACGTTTTTTTTTTCAAACGGGCTCTTAAGAAAAAGATGCCTAATTTCAAAATTGCTTTTACATTTTTTGAGTGCACGATTCAACCCAAAACACCACCCATTTAGGTTGATCGGCCATGTGAAATGTCATTTTTAAAAAACTAGTAACTTTTTAAGAATCTTTTGCCCTTCATTTGATTGGTCAAAGATTGTGTGACATCCATCATATTTCGTGCATTGAATTTGAACACCTTTGACCACACTTTCAATGCCTGATATGATTTTTTCGGTTGGATGATTTTACATGATGTTTAATTTTAATTAGCCACTTGGACATATTGGATAAGCCAAAAGAAGAACTCCCACTAAGCCATGTTCAAAAAGAGCCCTGGTATTATAAACTCTTTGGAATTATAAAGCATGTGTTCTCCCTTTTTGAAGGAAATTCAAATTTAATTAATCATTCTGTGTAATAAATATAATTGAGAATCTTTGGAGTTGAGTAGATATTTAGAGAGCCAAAGTTTTAGAAGAAAGATTTAAGGTTAGCATAATCCCTAATAATCCTAATTTGAACGAATTTTCCGTTCTTAATATAATCTTACAGCTATGTGTAATAGTAAACTTAATCTTCAATCTTTCTTCTAAATATACTGTATGACACTAGTAAGTATTACAGCTATGTGTAATAGTAAACTTAATTTTCCACATTTTTGCTTGTTTTAATGGTAGGATCCAACTAGTGGGAACTGGTATTTGCAAAGTGGAGGCAAAGATGAAATAGTGGGGTATTGGCATATTCAAGGTAATCTACTTTATCCCAATGGTGAGCAATAATAGTTATTTTGAAAGTATACATGAGTAGTGGTTTTGAGTAATGGTAGTAGTAGCCTAGTAGGTTGCTCTCTATGGTATTTCCTTTTAAGCTGTAGGTTCTATTTTCGGCTTCTTTGTGTTTCTAGTAGCTATACCCTTCTCCCATCTCTAATGTTATAACTGGAGTAGCTTATCGTAGACCTGACTTGTCACAACAACTCATACTAAATGCTTATAACTCATACATTCATGTAACATTACCATACATATTACCGCTGCAGCCCATTCCAGAATCTTGAGCTAAAGTCAACTAATGAGGGATGATCGGGTTTCAGTTTCTCTTCATATCAGTCGCAGTGATAAGCAGTGAAAATTGTCTCGGAGAAGGTAGATGATAGAAGTTATCTCAAAGTGAATTCTGTGTGTAATTTATGTACATTTGTGGTCTTCGAAAGTGCTTCTATATGGCATCTCGAGTTGAGAAATACTCTAATGCAGAAGTTCGTTTAGTAATGCTCTGAACCTCTAAGGCCATAGGCATCTCAAAGTGCATACCTCTTTGAGCTATTTTAGAGGTGAAATTTAATGTCCCTTAATAATAATAACTAGTAGTTATGAAGGAAAAGATTGAAATTTTGTCAAATTATGCTAAAACACTTGAGATGCGTGTCTTTGTTAAATATTTGAGATTCATTTATTGGTTCCATGGCCTATATACCCCTTTTTTAGGGATTTCAAGCCTAGCAACCTATTCTCTAATCTCCTACTTATGTATTCATGAATTTCTTTATGTAGGAATTATTATATTATTTTTATTATTTCATTGTAGCTTTGACCTTTGTGAGCTACGGTAGGAAGAACCATACTTAAGCCAAGTTGATGTGCTCATAGCAACGACTTGTAGCTTCAAATTAACCAAGATTAGGTAGAGTAAAATCCAATTATCACTTTGTCCGAATGACTGAAACTACTTGTTAACATGGTTTCTAGAAAAAAATAAAATCTATATAAGTATTATTTTTCTTTCATATTTTACCTTTAGGCGTATATTAAATTTATTTCTATCCATCTAGAGCCTAGATAAACTGATATCTATAAAATAATCTCTTGAGGCATTATATAACTAATCGTACTAGTGTGATGGTGTATTTAGTCTCTATCCTTCTTGTCTTAGTAAAATGCGGGAAGAATCGCTCTTCGGTGGACATGGGCTTATGGTCCGTGGTTATCTCCCCATTATAATTAAATACTCTTGCGAAAGGGCTTGACATTCGCCTAAATCACAGGTATGAATCAAGTAATCAATTAAATGGGTTCATGGTGTAGGTTTTTGTTTTGTATGCTTTGCGCAACTGATATTCTATTATCTGCACTCTGTCCTTCATGGTGACGAGAATAGCTAGACGCCATAATGGAGTCAAAGCCACAGTTGATAATGGGAAAACGTTCATAGGAGATGCAGCTGCTAATGACATTGAGAAAATGTCTGATGAAGGTGCTGCTAATTTCGCCTTTCTACAGCTCAAGAGAATCCTTCCGATGCGCGCCCGATCCGGTATAATCGCTTATGCTCTTTCTCGTGTCTTGAATTCTGATTTAGTTGTCACATTTTATATAATATGAGTTGTCACGTTTTATATATTGTGTAATTTTTTTCACATTTAATATGAGTTGTTGTGACAAGTCATTGGTTTTATTGTTTCATAATCTATAGGGATTGCTTAATTCTGTGATAGTATGAATAATTACTTCTCTTCCTACATCTTTCTCTCTCTGTCTCCCTCTCAAACACAAATTCAAATTGAGAGAAGAAGATGGAGGTTTCTTCGAATCCAAAGAGCGAACCCAAAAACTCGCAAAGCAAAAGGGTGGTTTGTGACCATGCCTTTTATCATAGGTGAGTGCACTTCTTCTATTTTCCTTCATACATATATAGCTTAGTTTTGAATCCTTCTTGGTCGATGCTCGAGCGATTAATCAGGACGGACTATAAATTCGTTGGCGACATGTCTACCCTGGTTCAAATCCAGGTTGGCCCAGTAATTCACCGATCCATCAGGATTATATAAAAAATTTAGCCCTGTAAACGCGTATATATATATATATATATATATATATATATATATATATATATATATATATATATAAGAAGCAAATATATATATGCCAATGAGTTTGGATATTTATGAGGTTCTTTCTCCCAAAAGTTTGGATATTTAATAGGTTCTTTCTCCCAAGTTTAGGCCAATCATTCAGACAGATGGGTAAACCAATGAGTTTGGATATTTATGAGGAATAGTTAGCTCAATGCCAAAAATATTTACTATGTTCAGTAGCTTTTCGATGGCAATTCTCTTGTCAAACATTTGAGAGTTTTTAATAGTTTTCTGATTTATCTTGATGAACTTACAGGTTAACGGGTGTGAATTTGCTTTCATCTCTCTTTTGGCTTGTGAAAATGACCTGAGGTATCATTTTAGATGACATTGAGCCAAAATTTTCATATTTATTTGTATATTCAAGTGTAACTTGTAGATTATTAAAAAACATACATGGATTTTTATAGGATTCCAGATTCGTTACCGTCCCTTCATGATAAAGTTCTTGCAGCTGCTGCTGAAGCTGCCATTGGTGTTTCTTCAAATCAAAAGAAAAAACAGGTACAGCTTGTATATTTCATGTTTCTTTACTGTTGTATTTTACAAACTTTTTTAAACTTTACCCTTGTGGTCATCCATTGTCGCTACAGAGTGCTGCCCCTGGGATTCTTGGTGGTATTATTAAGGGCATTAAAGGGGAAAAAGTAGGGCATACTATGGGTTTTATTGAAAGTTTTCGTAGTTCTAGTTTTACTCAACAACTGATTTGTCAAATGGTTTGTTGTTTTAACAGATTGGAAAGGGAAGAATTCTGATAGAAGGCAATAGAGTTGCTATTCTCGGATTTGGGTACCTAGACATGTATTGAAGCTGCAAACAATCTTAAATCCAACGGCATCGATGAGATCCTAATTACAATAGAGGAAGGTTCAATTGGAGAATTTGGGTCTCATGTATCTCATTTCTTAGCATTGGATGGTCTCTTAGATATATTATATATATTATGTGTTTTAGATGTATGCTTTATAGTTTTCACAGTGTAATTCTTAAGAGTGCTCTCTTTTGTGACAGAAGACTTTATAAATTCCTTGAAACTTGAAAGTGTTTTGCCTTTTAAGGGGTAGTGGTTATGACCATGGTTAAAATCTTGATTTTCCGATATGTATGCTTGAGATACCAAAAGCAATTTCAAATCGAGCAGCCATTGATGACAGATCGAGCTGCTTCAGGTTTCCAAGGGGCAATGGAGTTGGTGCAATTCTGCTTCCTAATGGCAAAGGCACCCCTCTTGAGGTCATTAAGAAAATTGCTTTAAAAAAAGCAATAAAAAAATTGCACAAAAAAAAAAGTAATAAAAAAATTGTCTTAAAAAAAGTATTAAAAAAACGCATTAAAAAAAATTGCATTAAAGCAATTGCATTAAAAAAATTCATTAAAAAAAATAGTATTTAAAAAAGAAAATTTGCATAAAAATTGTCGATGTAAATTTTTTTTTAAAAAAAATTTCATAAAAAAATCACTGCCAAAAAATTTGCATAAAAAAATCACTGTCAAATATATATATATATATATATATATATATATATATATATATATATATTTAAAGAAAAAAAAAAATGTTGGAGACGGCTAAAAGCCGTCTCCAATAATAAGAGATCACTTATTGGAGACGGCTTAAAGCGGTCTCCAATAAGTATTGGAAATGGCTAGATGACTTATTAGAGACGTCTCTAACATATCTTTGGAGACGGCCATATACCGTCTCCAATAACCTTGATTATTAGGGACGGCTTCCATTTGGTCTCCAAAGACAATGGAGACGAGACTATTTGAGACTACATAGTAGCCGTCTTCAATACTATTGGAGACGACTTAGACACCTTTGGAGACGACCAAAAGCCGTCTCTAATAAACACATTTTTTGTAGTGAGCCTTGAATACAATTCTCACTTGAATCTACACAAGTATCTCATAGCTCTCAGTTACAGACAAAAGCTAAGCTATTACAGAGGTTTCCGACAAGCTATCTTGATCTGAATTGGAAATGGGGTAGCAGGAATGAAACTCAAATTCTGGATGCCCAAATTGGGCAAATAGTTCATCTATTTATAGTTTTCCCCAAGTTTAGCTCAGATGTGTATCAACCAATCAGAATTGGTTAGATCTGTATCAACCAACAGGAATCGAGCACAAGGATTCAGATCTATTTTGGCCAATCAGAACTGCTTGATCTGGTTCAGCCAATCCGATGACAGAAGCATCAATTCTGTTATGTAATTCAAAAATTTGTTAGAGCTTCTAGAAGTTCCCGCCAAGTGATTTCATCTTCGGGTGTTCACATGGGGTGGAATATGCCTTTGGTTCGTGCTCAGAATCTTTCGGAATGTCCCTGGGTTTTTAAATGCATTGGGGTGAGTGCAAAAGATTACTGAATTACCCTTGCAGATGCTAGGAATCTTTAGAATACCATTTCGCACAGTTTGAGGAACTTTTCGCAAGGTACTGTGACTTCTGAAGCTCTTTTCGCACAGTTCTGGTGCTGTTCGCAAGGAGTTCTCTTCTTTTCGAATAGGTCAAAAATCCTTTCTAAAAGTTCAGATTCTTTTCGAAAAGCAATCTGTACTGCATTCTTCTGTTGGAATAGCTCCACACTTCTTTCCAGGTTGAAACCAGGCCTTTGTCCTCTTTAGTTTAGGCATTTTGACGGCTAGTGAGGTTGTCCCTTCTCCTTCTTCCTCCGGATCAACATGGATCATCATCTTTTTGGCACTTTTAGGTTGCTTTCAGGGTTAAGCCTGTCTTTATTGGTAGCTGTGAAACAACACTTAAACCACTTATTTAGTTCTCTCAAAGGTCTATCAAGACATAGGTTAAGGGGTGGAAAATGGTATTTTCCAGTTCTCAACACACCTCCAAACCCAAGCTTTGCTTGTCCCTGAGCAAAGACAAAATTTAAAAACAGAATGAAAAAGCCACTTTTGTAGGGAACACAGTTGCATTTAGCATATGCAACAAGCCTTTTAAACCCCTAGGTGGTCCCTAGTGGAGGAGTGAAGTTTCCTGAGGGTTTTCAGTGAAGGTACCCACAAACTTCTCCAATACATTAGTTAATATCAATGCTGTTCTATTAAAGCAGGCTTTCATCCAGTCAGGTAATTCATACTTGCATCAGTCAAGCTGTAAAAAGATCTTCAAGAAAACATCAGTTTAAAACTAAAATTCTGCTGTAATTCCTTTTACTATTCACTCAGTTTGTGTCAAAAAGTTTTTTACAAGAAAAATTGATGAGGAGTTTGCCTTCTATTTGAAAATTCAGTTTTGATGATATCCCAAATAATTTAATTTCAAACTCAACTCTTACCAGGGTTTTCACTCATAATGCAAATAGGAGGGTTGTACTATTTCACACAACTCAAGAGCAGTTACAGTCATCAAATAGGACTGTAAGCAGGAGCATAGGCATTGCTTTTCAGTTCTAAATTCACTGCTCTTTTCACCATAGATTACACACATCCTTATCTCCATGTGACAGCTCAATCCATCATTGATCAGTACGGACTTTGACTTGGGTTGTAATGTGGCTTATGAATGAAATTTATCAAGACTAAAGAGGTGGAATGGAATTCAAAATTGAGAAGTCAGTTAAGGTAAGGAAGTGATGGACACACCTTCTTCATTTCAGCACAATTTCATCTTCTTCTTTGAATTTTCAGAGCCAAAGTGGCCATCTTTCTCTCTTTCTTTTTCAAAACTTCCAATGAAATGACTTTTCCTTTTCTCTTTTTTTTTTTTTTTCAAAGCAACATTGACTGGAGTGCCACATTTCATTTGCTGATACATCATTGCCTTCAATTATGTTTCTTTTTCTTTTACCAAACTGTTACCTAACTCTTCTTTCTTCAGCTTTCTTTCCTTTACCTTCTGAATTCTCAGAGTGAGGGTTAGGCTAAATGAGGTTGATGAGTTTGGTTGATGAGGTTTTAAAGAAATCTTGGCTTTATACAGCTCAGCTGGTGTGTATCAAGGGCAGGTTCAAAAGGTGGGGCTTTTTGAAGTTCAAACTGTCCAAAAGGAGGCCTTACATCATGTCTTTAATATCATGATAGTTGTCTAGTTATTTTAATTTGAATATGTGTAACTTCTAGAGATAGTAAGCAGGTTTAAACAGTCCCTAGAGCAGAAAAAATTGCCAATTCATATCTCCAAAGAATATATTTCAGGCCCAAGTCTCACTGGGTGTAGTTTTCTATCAAATTCCTGAGGTATATCATCACTGTTTTATCTCTTTTTAGGTTTACTAAAACATCAATTTTATTTTGAAAATTTTCTGACATTCACTTTATGAAAGTATTGGAATTACACAAAAAATCAATTTAAAAAAAAAAATTCTAACTTCCTCATTTTTCAAAACAACAGGTGTGGAATTACTTTATCTTCAAAAATTCTACTATGATCATAAGCTGCACTGATTTTAACTAAACTATTGGTTGTCACACCCCCAAACCGATGATGAGCAGTGTCCTCACTGGTCCGAAGTGCATAAGGAAAGAAACAATCAAACAGAAATCATAATGACAGAGAAGAAAGAAAAGAAATGCACAGTAATTACTAATTAACAAAAGTTAACAGAAAATAGGAGTTACATATTACAGACCCAAAATACAAACATGTACAATGTAATCTAATAACTGAGGTCAAAATCTGTATCATAAGTTGGTTCAATGGGATCAGAACTGGAGTCATTGTCAGAGTCAGAACTTGAGTCAGTATTGGAGTCTGAACTCGATTTAGCCTTCTCCTGGATTGTACCTTGCAGCTCGGTGTATTCCTCAGATTTGATCTTTTTGGTGAGGCCAATATACTTTTCAAGTCTAGTAGCCCTCAATTTTTCCTATTCAAGCTGTGCTTGCAACATGGTCACCTTGTGCTGCTCACTCCTAACCATCTGAAAAGTTTGACCTAGCAGGTCCTGCATCTTCTCTCTCTCAAATTTCATGAACAATTTCAATTTTCGAATCTGGTCTTCATAAGGGGTTCTAATGTAAGCTTGCAGATCAGCTAACCCCTTGAGGACATCGTGACAGATATAAGGGTTCTCTTCCATAGCCCTTTTGAGAGTGGCAAATCTGGGAATGGGAATGGAGTGGTAGGGGACCAAAGGTATCCCAGCAGTGGGGGTGGGAGAAGAGGAGTCTAAAAGTATGACCTCAGGGTTAGTTTGAGTAGCTTGATCAGAGAAATTGAGGAAAGGTGAAGGGGAATCAAAAAGTACTACCTCAGGTTCTGTTTGGGTAGCAATGTCAGTAATGGTGAGGATGGGTGGATCTACAAATACTACCTTAGGGTCTGTTTGGGTAGCATGGTCAGCAACAGTAGGTACAGTGGCTAAGGTGGTTGTGTGGGATGTGGAGGCTAAGGTTTGGAGAAGGGAATTTGTCACAGACTGATTATCTGTGTTGATCTGTAGTTGGGCTTGGATGGATTGGAGAAAGGTAAAGATTTGGCTGATTGATTCAGGTGTGGGTGTGGTATGCAAAGTAGGGGTTGGTAAAATTGATGTAGATGGCTGAAGGGCAATGGGAGAAATGGCTGTAAAGGGGAAAGTAGCCAAGTGGGTGAAATGAGGAGGATCAAGTATAGGTGAAAATTCAAGCCCAATATTCTCCAAAATAGATCCCATCAATGATGAATAGACCTCTGTAGTGAATATCTCAGGTTCAGGGGTATGAGTTACTTCAGGTGTATAAGTTGAATGAGCAGGTGAACCTGAGAAGCTTTGGAGAAGGGGAGTGTTAGGAGATTGTTCCACAAAATTTGTGGCTATATCTTGGACATTGTTGGGAGAAATTGGTGGTGTGAGTATGGCTGGAGTGGTTGGTGTAGAGAGAGAGTCTGCAATTGGGATTATGGTGGTTATGGGAGATGGGACTGCTGGAATGGGTGAAGGGACAGGAGCTGGGCTAGGTGAAGTGGGTAAGATGATGAACTCTTCACCAATGGGTGCAGCTGAAGAGCTAGTCACCATAAGAGGGACAACTTGTTCAATATCAGCTGCAAGTGAAATAGGTGCAGCTAAAGAGCTGGTCACCTGTGGTCTCACCTCGTGGTCCGGTAAAGCAGATTCTTGGGCACCTGGTTCTGTATGGCGTGTTCAATGGCAGCTGTATAGGGGTTGGGCTCCGCCCCTCCTCATTTTATTCAACATGGTTTGGCTTGTTGTCCAAGCCCTCTTCCCAAATGCATGAGGGGAAATAATCTCGAATGGCTCTTGCTGATCAATATCAAATTTGGCCCTTAACATGGCTGTGATCAGCCTTCCAAATGGTATGCCAGCTATTTTCTGTTCCTTTTTCATCTTGGCACTGATGTCAGCCATGGCTTCAAAAATGAGCATAGGGGCATTGAAGAATTGACCCTTAGAGAAATGAAAAAGTGCCTCCAAAATTGGTGTTCTTCTTTCCTGGCTGTGCCCAGTGACATAAAAACACCCTCTCAAAATGGAATCCATCAGCAAGCAGTGGGGTTCTAAGTCTCTCCTCATGATGGACTGTCCACTTCCAACTATGCCTTTGGTTAGATGGGCAGCCATTTCTCTAAAAGAAGCTGTTTCTGGTGCAGCTAATGGACCAGCAGGGTCATATTGAAATGGTATCCCCAAAGCATTTCCAATGTCTTCATAAGTGACAGTTAAATCGCAATCATCAATGAAAATTACAAGAGTAGGGACATCAGTATCCTTCTCTGTCACTTTAACCAAGTTTTGGTACCATAATCTCACCATTCGTGGATAAATTTTCTCTGGAAGAGGGGTTAGGATATTGCTCAGAGAAGCATCCCTGATGTATTTCAAGGATAGCTGACATTCAGGTTTGTTGGAGAAAAAGTTCTCATCAATAATAAGCTCTGGAATCAGCTTCTGAGCTTCAATGAATGGATTTGGCAGTACCAAATGCATAGGCAGAGGAGGAAGCTCAGGCTCAGGACTAGCAGTAGCTGTTGGGGTGGGTTCCTCATATCTAACCTTCTTCCCTTTCTCAATCCTATCAGCTTTATCCATCGATAGTTTCCTTTTGGCTGAGGTTTTGGCTTTTCCTTTTGTGGTGGGTTTGCTAATTTTCTTAGCAGAAGATTTAGGAAACATTACAGCCAGTGATTTTTCAGCTTTCCCCATTTTAAAACTTTGTTTGAATCTCCCACAATGAATGCTGATACCAAATTAAGCTTTGCAAAACACAAACAAAGGAAATGCATAGAAAAATACCGAAATCTAGGGTTTTGGTTGAACTCGTTGATCGCTTGATGAAATCCACCAGAACCAGAAGCAAAAAGTCCCTCTCTTCAAGCTTTAATCCGTCGAACCAATATGAAGAAAATTGGGGATGAATTCTAAAAGCATGCAAGGATGGAAAGAAAATGGGTTTTCTGTGAAACAGGACACTCTGGGAAGGCTTTCGAATATGAAACCCTTTCTTCGAAAGGGTTTAAATATGCTCAAAACGATTTTCGCAAAGTATCCTTGAAGTTTTTGAAAAGTTCAAAACAATCATTTTTACAAAAGAGAATGGCATCAGTACCATTTGAAAAGCGCATGGCTTCAAAAACAATATTTCGAAAAGCAAATAGCTGCAGAATTAACTATTCGCAAAACAAATAGCTTCAGAACTAACTATTCAAAAAGCAAATCATTCTTTTCGAGCAGTTAGTTACAGGGCCATTTCCTTTTCGAAAAGGAAATTAAACTTTTCTAAAAGAAGTTTTTTTCTTTGCGAATTAATTTTTTCACATATTTAAACTTCTCGAAATGAGTGTAAACATGACTAAAAACAGAAAGAAAGAAACTATGAAAAAAAAAAAACTACAAAACAAACACAGGTAAAATACATATGATACAGTTGTTTATCATCAGCTATGTGAAGGTTCTTGATGATAGATCGTCAGCACAGGCCCCAGGGTATTTTCAATGCATGGTTTGAGCCTCTGACCATTTACTTTCAAGGTTCTCCATCACTTGGGTCCAAAATTTCAACAGCCCCAGAAGGAGATGCATGAATGACAGTATATGGCCCTTCCCATCTGGATCTCAGCTTTCCAGGAAAAAACATAAGTTTTGAGTTGAATAACCATACCTTGGAGCCAGTTATGAACTCTTTTCTCAGCAGATTTTTATCATAGAAGGCTTTAACTTTCTCTTTGTAAGATCTTGCATTGGTATATGCATCCATTCTCAGCTCCTCCAACTCAGCAAGCTGCAGTTTCCTGTGATTACTAGCAGTAGTAAGATCCATGTAAAAAGGTTTTAATAGCCCAAAAGGCCTTATATTCTAACTCCACTAGTAAATGGTATGCTTTGCCATAGACCAATCTGAATGGGGACATACCAATTGGGGTTTTATAGGCTGTCTTGTATGCCCACTGTGACAGCCCGGATTTTGACACCCCGAAACCCGTGCCATCGGCACGATCATCTTGACCATGCCCCTTGGCTAAACAAGGAACACTGGTATATCAAGCAATAGAAATGAACTGAAAATAACAACCATAACTGCGGAAATGATTCACTATTTAAATATTGCTCAAAAGACGGTTCTACCTTCATGCTTCTGCATGAATGGAGAACCGATCCGAACCATCGATGATAGCTGATCATCAAGGATGGTTCGGCCAAAAGAATAATCCTAACATTTAATCACATTGTTTACAAAACTAGGCTTGACATACCAAGCCGTAACAATAAGCTCACAAAACTTTCAAAGCTGCACAACGGAGTCCTCTAGAAGAAGTCCTCAGGAGGTGGCTCCAACTCGTCACCAGGCGCAAGGTCCAACTCACCAGGGTCAATATCCCCAGAAGCCTCAGCAGCTGCTAATAGTGGACCTGTGACGTATAGTCTAAAGGAGTGAGCTACATCATAGCTAAATAGGGAACAAAACACAGTGAACATATAAATTAAAACTCACATATATTCCATGATATGCTTACGCATGATGTGTCTATGCAGTTACTGAGAAAATAGTTGAAAAGGAATCACATTTTTCTGGTAGTTTACGCATGTCTTTTAATTAATCATGAATGACACTGAGTAGGCCTAAAGCAAAACTTAACCTTTCAACTTAAGTAATCCCCGAGCAATATAGCGTCGAGCCCCGATGAGATACCCATCATCGTCATCTATATAGACAGTTTCAAACGTATTCCCTGGGAATACCAAAAGTACCCAAGCCCTTTTCCCCTGGGGATCGGTGGCGGGTTTCAACTTATCTCACATCAACACCCCTGGGGTGTGCTTACTGTGTACGGATAAGCCTCCGTGACCGGCTTAAGGCCAGCCAGACGTCACGGATATCCTGTCGCGTCAGTCGTGGGTATCCCGCCACGTCGGTGGGGTATCCTATCAAACCTCAAATAACAAAAATATCGGGTGCTTTACATATAGTTATTCACAGTGTAAGTGTGGTATCTTATATCAGTTAGGCCTTATCAGACATTATTCAATCTTAGATACATCCCTGGGATGTATCTATTTACTTACATCACAACTGATGCCCTTATGACTTTACTTCCTCATCCCCTGGGGATGGCTCATTATTAGGTGCTCTTATTGATGTCACTCACACACACTTTAGCAATAAAACAGATCTCAATTTGATTCTATATCACTACATACATGCTCTTGCAAATTAAAGTACATGTTCAAGGTGTTCCCTACCTCAAGTCTCCGCTAAATCATGCATCAAGGTCCCACGTGACTCCTTGTATCCTTGATCACACGTACCACCTATGGTACAACATAACACATGCAATACATCACTAAAGATGTAACAAAGAAGGTCTAAGGCCCTACAAGAATCTTAAAGTCAAACTCAAAAGTCAACAAAAACTGGCACAGTCGATTAATCGAACTCTGAAGTCGATTAATTGAATCTGATTCGATTAATTGATTCCCAAAATTGATTAATCGAGATTCAAAATTGATTAATCGATTCCCAAAATCGATTAATCGAGGTCCCCATTCGATTAATCGAATCCCACATCGATTAATCAAAATTCTTGCTCTATCAATTCGATTCTCAATTCGAGTAGTCGAATCCCCAAAATCGATTAATCGAAAACCCATTTCGACTAGTCAATTTCCCCAGGTCACTTTCCTCCAGTCACTGGAATCCACTGGAGGTTCTCAGTCGATTGATCGACACCAAACTCGATTAATCGAAATCTCAAGTCGATTAATCAAAACTCAGTTCGATTAATCGAATTCGGGCTATATTGACTTTTCAACTTCTTGGAAAAAATTGATCAATCGAACCTCAAATTGGTCGATTCAAATTTCTTTTTGGGTCGTTTCTTCCCAATCTTCAGCTTTGCTTCTAGCAGATCCCTTACATCGAATCCGGCGTTAAATGCTCAATCCCCCCCTTCCAATCAGTTGCAATAACTCCTTGATCACTACCCTCCTTTACTCCTCTCTCTCTCTCTTCTTAACTCTCTCCAACAACTCAACATTGATTTTAGGGTTATTAGACCCTTTTATCTCCCCTCTAGCTTGTGCGTTGAGCACATACACCAGAATAGGTGTATGTGACTCCAGATTCACCTCACTCTCCACACACTCACTTAAATTCTTACATCTCATCTGTTCATCCTATCTTACGTCAGCTAGTGAACTCCTACATAGTCAACCTATGACTAGTTGGGCACGGATCCCGAGGTCACTGCTTAACGTGATTTTTCAGGATATTACATCCTCCCCACCTTGGGAATTTTCATCCTCGAAAATAACCCAAAGGTGCGTCGGTCTGGTTCCCCCCCCCCACACGCTGGGGTGAGGCGGGCCAGTTGAGTAACTCAACATATCACAGACAAAGACATAACATAAAAGGAGAATTGCACTAGAAAATTTACAAGACATTGTATTAATTAACAGAAAATTCACAAAATTTGTATATTAATATGATCCACAGTACAACCAAAATACAATGCCAAGTATGGCAGTCGAAGACTCATGTCGTCCCCTCGCCCGGCTGGTCCGGTGCTGGAGCAGGCTGGGTGGTCAGAGGCAATGGCGGATGCGGTGGCTGTGCGGTCTCCTCTGGGGGTGGATGGCTGGTCGTAGTCGACGGTGGTGGCTGTGGCGTCTGTGTAGTCGACGGAAGTGGTGTAGAAGCGGAAGTACTGGTGTCGGCGGCACGTGGGCGAAATGCGGTACCGGTGTGGAAGGCAGTATGTCCGGCAGTCCACGCCGCCTCCTCAGCCAAACGGCGCTGGTAATCCTGAGGATAGATGTGCCTCATGGTGTGGTACATGAGGAAATCCATTCGGCGGTTCATGCGTACATTGTTGGCCTCCATACGAGCAAACACGTCGTCGATAGTAGCGTCGGAAGGAGTCGCGGGTTGGCGACAGGAGTACGCTGGCGTCGCCGGAGATGGTCGGGATGGGGGTGTAGCTGCTGTGGTAGTAGGTGGAGTAGTAGGCTGGCTCGCAGCAGGTGGTATCACTGGTGGGGCCTCCCCCTCTGGTGGTGCTCCGTCGGCAGGTGGGTCTAGCCGTGGTGGTGGGGGTGGTGGTGGTGCTATAGCTGCGCCGGCTGCTGGTAATGCCTTCTTCAGAAGGTTGTAACTCCAGTTCCACGAGGAGTGTGAAAACCGTTTAATCTTGTCTGTCGCCCGCACCTCGTGGGGCGATATGAAGTACGCCGGGGCGGCGGAATAGCTCTCCAATATGCTCGAGATGAGCCGAGCATAGGGCATTTTTTCTTTGGGCCTTAGGTTGCCCTTCATCAACTTGCCCTTCATGTACCTCATCCCCTCGAGGATGATCATGGTGGCATCGAACCAACGACCCTTGTAAGCCGTGAATAGTGCCTGTTGCACCAACTCCACGCGCTCGGTGTCATGGCACATTGGGTACAGATTGCATTTGATGATGGAGTCGAGCATCCACATATACGGAGGCAAGTCTACCCTCCGGATTGAGGTGCCCGAACCCCTCTTCCCCTTGGTCATGTCGCGGATGATCTCCTCGACATCCACCTCCTCTGGGAATGATGGAAATAGGGTGGTCTCAGGTACAAAATCCAAATAGCACTAAGTGCTTCATGGATGTGGCGACGTGTAATGGTGTAGTCTCGACCCTCAATCTTGGTCAAGACCACGTCGTCAGTAGGGCCATCGGTAAGGCCCTAGTAAAACAGTCAAACCAACCGAGGGTAATAGGACCCACGGGTCGGTTTCAAAAGATTGCCGAGTCCGGCATTTTCAAGGTACTTACGAGCCCAATTGCTCTCGCCTTGCACATTAGGGTTTGTGAATAGAGTTGGGTCGATAATGTAATCGATCCCAATGGTCTTAGCTGCCCACCACTCGTTGGGTTGAACCACATTGGTGGGTGGTGGTGGCATAGGTGTGGATTCACGTGAAGGTTCACGTGAAGATGCGCCCGTCGACCCGGACGTGGTCTCCGATGCCGATGGCGATGGGGTCCTCACGGGTGATGGGGTTGGTGGTGGCGGTGCGGCGTTCTTACGCCGGACCGGTAGCTTGGAGGTTGCCTTCTTTGAAGGTAGCCGAGTTTTCGACGGCATCGTGGTGAAAATTCAAGGAAACAAGGGTTTCCCTAACTCAAATTGAAGAAAGAACGCAAATTTAGGGTTTACCGTGGGTTCTGGATGCGGTGGCACGCGAATCCGATCCAAAATTGATGGAAAATGCAAACCCTAGAGTGCTCGGTCAGTTGGAGAAGAGGAAGAAGAATGGCACCCAAATGCAAAAGTTTTGAATGAGCACCAAAACCCCAACTCATATATATATAGGTCCTGGTTCGATTGATCGATTTCTCAAAGTCGATTAATCGAGTTGCAAAATTAGCTAAGGTGCTCGAAATCGATCAATCGATAATCAAAATCAATTAGTCGAAACACAAAATCGATTAATCGAAATTAATTTCGATTAATCGAAATCGTAGCCGTTTTAAAATTTCAAAATTTTTAGCTCACTGGTGTTAGCCAGTCGATTAATCGAAATCCATTTTTGATTAATCGAGATTTTAAAATCGATTAATCGAATTTTACTTCGATTAGTCGAAATCGCATGGTCCTTCAAAATTTTCCCAATTTCTTAAATGACTCGATTAGTCGAAATTCCTAGTTCGATTAATCAAATTTACAATTCGATTAATCGAATTTATCATCGATTAGTCGAAATTACTTATAATTTAAATTTTTATCTAAAATCTCTTAAGTTATTCGATTAATCGAAAGCTAGATCGATTAGTCGAATTAAACATAACTTAATTTCTCCAAATATTAGGCCCACTGGCCTCTGCCAGTCGATTAATCGAATTCCACTATCGATTAATTGAGTTACTAAATCGATTAATCGAATCCCCTCAATTAATCAAAATTTTTTTCTAAATTTTTCATTTGCCTAAATTCTTCCTCACTGACTGATGCCAGTCGATTAGTCGACCAAAACTCGATTAATCGAATCCTCAAATCGATTAATCGGTTTTACCCGACTTCTCGAACTCTATTGTTTCTTTTCGTTCTTTATTTCCATGGTGATATTCATCTCCAATTTGTTTCGAATTTTCATTGAATATATTGACCAACTGGTCATCATTGAATTACATGGACGATGAGAATCTGTGAACAAGCTTGCGGTGTTACAATGTTGACTCTCAAGTCGTCGCAAACAAGCTCGGATACTGTTCCTTCACATCGGCTTCCCGTTCCCACGTAGCCTCTTCGGTCGGATGATTTTTCCATCGAACAAGCACTAAGGGGATCACTTTAGTACGTAGTACTTCTTCCTTTCGATCCAAGATCTCCGCCGGTTCTTCTATCATGCTCATGTCCTCACACATCTCCAAAGGTTGACTTCCTAACACATGAGATGGATGATTCACGTACTTTCTGAGCATCGATACGTGGAAAACATTATGTACCCGATCAAATAGCGGTGGTAATCCAATGCGGTAGGCAACTTCGCCTACGTGCCCTAAAATTTCAAATGGTCCAAGATAACGAGGACTTAACTTCCCTCTTTTGCCAAATCTCATCACTCCTTTCATAGGTGACACCTTCACAAACACGTGTTCACCCACTTTGTAGTCGACGCTAGTTCGCTTGATGTCAGCGTAACTTTTCTGTCTGCTCTGTGCTGACTTCAGTCTTTCTCTGATTATGCGTACGACAGTGGCATTGTCTTCAAGTAGTTCTGGCCCCAAAATAAACTACTCACCTGTTTCTTCCCAGTTGCTGGGTGATTTACATCGTCGTCCATACAGAGCTTCATACGGTGCCATGCCAATGCTCGTTTGGAAACTGTTGTTGTATGCGAATTCGATCAATGGTAGATATTGATCCCAATACCCTTGCATATCTAGCATGCACGCTTTGAGCATGTCTTCTATCACTTGGTTTACTCGCTTTGTCTGCCCATTAGTTTGAGGATGGAAAGCTGAACTAAAATCTAGTCGCGTTCCCATTCCTTCTTAAAATTTCTTCCAAAACTTAGACGTATACAGTGGGTCACGATCTGAAACTATGCTGCTCGAAATCCCGTGTAATCTTACAATCTCCTTCATGTATAAGTCTGCCAGTCTTCCTGCTGTATACATCGTATTGTAAGATAAGAAGTGAGCTGATTTTGTCAATTGATCAACGACTACCCAAATGGCATTATATCTCTTGGTAGTACACGGTAATCCAACAATGAAATCCATAGAGATCGATTCCCACTTCCATTCTGGTATTGGTAAAGGCTGCAATAGTCCAGCAGGATGCCTATGGTCAATCTTCACTTGCTGACAGGTCAAATACCGTGACACGTATTCGGCCACGTCTTGCTTCAAACCTCTCCACCAATAGTTCTTTTTCAAGTCTTGGTACATTTTGGTGCTACCAGGGTGGATAGCATAATTTGACTTGTGGGCTTCATCAAGAATCGTTCGTCTTAGCTCGGCATTGTCCGGAATGCAGAGACGACCCTTAAATAATAAAGAACCATCTTCTTTCACCGAGAAGTTCGGCCTGATGCCCTCCATCACGTCTTGATGAATCTTTGTTAACGTCGGATATTTCATCTGTAGATCGTGGATATGCTCAAATATTACTGGTCTCACTGAGATGTTAGCCAAAAAGGATCCTGTAACTTTTGACTCAATGTTTGCATCATAGAGTGCTAGGTCTTCCAATATTTCCACCGGTGCATACCCAAAATCAAACAAGCTAACTGTGCTGAACTCTTCTGACTCAAGGCATCGGCCACTACGTTAGCCTTGCCTGGATGGTACTGTATAGAACAATCATAATCCTTGAGGAACTCCATCCATCTGCGCTGTCTCATGTTGAGCTCCTTCCGTGTAAACAGGTATCTGAGGCTCTTATGATCGGTAAAAATTTCAAACGTCTCACCATACAAGTAATGCCTCCAAATCTTCAGTGCAAAAATGACTGCTGCTAGCTCCAAGTCATGAGTCGAGTAATTTTTCTCGTGCCCTTTCAGCTGTCTTGATCTGTAAGCTATCACCTTCTTGTGTTGGTTGAGCACGCAACCCAAACCATTGTATGACGCATCACTATACACTGTGTATCCTCCACTGCCTGAAGGAATCGCTAACACTGGAGCTGAAGTGAGTCTCATCTTGAGTTCTTGAAAACTCTTCTCGCATGCCTCACTCCACTCAAACCTTGAATCCTTTCGTGTCAGCTTCGTGAGAGGTCCCGATATCTTTGAAAACCCTTCAACGAAGCGTCGATAGTAGCCTGCTAACCCAAGAAAACTTTGGACATCGGTCACTGTCTTTGGTTGCTCCCATTTAACCACTGCTTCTATCTTTTCTGGATCTACAGTGACACCGTGCTTTGAGACAACATGTCCCAAAAAGCTAACCTCCTCTAACCAAAATTCACATTTGCTGAGTTTGGCGTACAATTGGTGTTCACGTAGCGTCTGTAGAGCAATCCTCAAATGTTCTTCGTGTTCCATCTTGGATTTGGAGTATATCAAAATATCATCAACGAATACTACTACGCAGGAGTCCAAGTGTGGTTTAAACACTCGATTCATCAGATCCATAAACGACGCTGGAGCATTCGTCAACCCAAACGACATTACTAGGAATTCATAGTGTCCATACCATGTCCTGAAAGCAATCTTCTGGATGTCCTCTGCCTTGACCCTCAACTGATGGTATCCAGATCTCAGGTCGATCTTGGAAAAATACCTCGCTCCTTGCAGTTGATCGAATAGATCGTCGATTCTAGGCAAAGGGTAATGGTTTTTGACAGTGAGTTTATTCAGCTGTCGATAGTCAATGCATAGACTCATTGACCCATCTTTCTTCTTAATAAACAAGACCGATGCTCCCCACGGAGACACGCTCGGTCTGACAAACCCCTTATCCATGAGCTCTTGTAGTTGCTCTTTCAACTCCTTCAACTCAGCAGGAGCCATTCTATAGGGTGCTTTTGAAACAGGCTCCGTTTCCGGTGCTAAGTCAATGGCGAATTCTACTTCTCTCTCTGGAGGTAATCCAGGTAACTCTTCTGAAAAAATGTAGGCGAAGTCTCAGACAACTGCTATCTCAAAGATGATGTTCTTTTCTTCCTTGTCCTCCTTTAAGAAAGCCAAGTATCCACTGCAACCCTTCCTGATCATTCGCTCGGCCTTTACTACTGAGATCAGTGGCATTTGTGATGACCTCACTCCTTGAAATCGAAATGATCTTCTTGTGTTGGGTCTGAAAATGACAACCTTGTTCTTGCAATCGACCGTTGCACAATCTTTGGATCACATCAAACCCTTGCATGTCCAGCAGTATCAACTTTACCTCTAATTCATGCACATCCAGGTCTTGAATTGCTACAATGACAGATTTGCAAGCTAGCTCCGTGTCCACTAACTCTCCAGTCGGAATAGACACAGATAGGACAAAATCCAACGCCTCTGGAATAACCTTTATCCTCTTGGCAAATCGTGGAGTGACGAATGAGTGGGTAGACCCTGGGTCTATCAACACTCTAGCGTCATATCCAACAAAGCGCCCTTTCTCATATACAGTTAGCGTACCTATAGTATACATATATACATACAATAGTTTACATATCAATTTACACCCCTAATTCACATACAAATACAGTGTTTAGAAAAAGAACTACACTATTCCTAATGAATGCACCTTCTCTATCTAAAATAATTGAAGTTCCTTTATTTAAAAGAAATCTCATCTTGGATGATGTCATGCATGTTCCCTGCTTCCTGAGCAGTGACTGCATATGCTCTTCCATGAACGACCGGCTTCCGTGCTTGAATGGGTCGTGGAGTTGCAACTGAAGCCGTCTTCCCCTTATCAACCTCAGGGCAATCCTTGATCAAGTGGCCCACCTTGCCACATTGGAAACAACCCCTGGTTCCCGCTCTGCAATCCATGGTCCTATGAGGCTTGCCACACTTTGCACAAGTCTCTTGAGGCACGGAAGAAACTGTACGAGAACCCTGTGTGACGGTGGCGCCAGTAGACATGGCAGGGCTCTCATAGCGTAAAGGTCTCCCAAACGCAAGTAGTAGAACTTGCTGTTGGTGGTGCTGCTGCGCCGGTCTTCTGAAACCCCCTTGGAACTGTGGTCTCTGAATTTGGGCCACAAACCTTGGCTTTTTATTCACCGGTTCGTAGTTCCCCGTTCTTCCTTGAGCATTGCTTCCTCTTTGTTGCTCTCTCTGCCTGTATCTGTTGTTATTCTCCTCTTCTACCACAAGTGCTTTACTCATGACCTCTTCATAGGTCTTCAACTGAAATGGAGCTACTTCTCCCCTAACCTCAGGCTTCAAACCTTGCTGAAACCTCTTTGACTTCATCACGTCGGTGGCGACGTAATCAGGAGCAAAAAGGGCGAGTCGTAGAAACTCCACTCCGTACTCTCTCACACTCATCCTCCCTTGCACTAACTGTAGAAACTGAACCTCCATTTGGTTCCTCACCACCTCTGGAAAATACTGTTTGTTGAACTCCTCAACAAACTCCTCCCAAGTCCATGGCAACTCTGGGGTCTCCTGGGCCCTATTCCGTATCACAGACTTCCACCAAGGCCCAGCCTCCCCATCGAGCTTGTAGGCTGCCCATCTAACACTCTCATCCTCCGTGCATGTCAGCACGCTGAACAACTTCTCCATTTCCATTAACCAATTCTCTGCTGCCATCATGTCTGCCTGCCCAGAAAACGTAGGAGGTCTCATCCTCCGGAACTCAATAAAAGACGAAGGCACAGGCAATGTAGGTCCTACAGGTGGTGTAGGTGGCTGCTGCTCCCTCACTGCATGAGCTGCAAAGGATGCGGCTTGTTGTACCATGGTAGCTGCCATGGTCTCCATGGTGTGCATCATCCTTTGGCGCTCCTCTCTATCTTCCTATCTTTCTCTCACTCTCTCCTGTTCTCTCTGATCTCGATCCTGACGATCTCGATCCTCATATTCTTGTTGTCTACTACTGCTGCCCCCTGGGGCCTCACTACCCCCGTAGGGTACTCGATTGGTAGGAGAGATGTAACCATCTCCACTATACAAACTTCTTTGTTGGCCTCCTCTCGGTCGGCCTCTTCCCCTAGATGACATTGACGGCTGCATTTGAAACTAAAGTTTCGTTAGCAGAAGTCCCTATGTTCTGAAAAAAGAATGATTGTCAGAATTGCTAAAAGAAATTGCTTTGATACCTACTGTGACAGCCCAGATTTTGGCACCTCGAAACCCGTTCCATCGGCACGATAATCTTGACCATGCCCCTTGGCTAAACACGGAACACTGGTATATCAAGCAATAGAAATGAACTGAAAATAATAACCATAACTGCGAAAATGATTCACTATTTAAATATTGCTCAAAAGACGGTTCTACCTTCATGCCTCTGCATGAATGGAGAACCGATCCGAACCATCGATGATAGCTGATCATCAAGGATGGTTCGCCCAAAAGAATAATCCTAACATTTAATCACATTGTTTACAAAACTAGGCTTGACATACCAAGCCGTAACAATAAGCTCACAAAACTTTCAAAGCTGCACAACGGAGTCCTCTAGAAGAAGTCCTCAGGAGGTGGCTCCAACTCGTCACCAGGCACAAGGTCCGTCTCACCAGGGTCAACGTCCCCTGAAGCCTCAACAACTGCTAATAGTGGACCTGCGATGTATAGTCTAAAGGAGTGAGCTACATCATAGCTCAATAGGGAACAAAACACAGTGAACATATAAATTAAAACTCACATATATTCCATGATATGCAGTTACTGAGAAAACAGTTGAAAAGGAATCACATTTTTATGGTAGTTTACACATGTCTTTTAATTAATCATGAATGACACTGAGTAGGCCTAAAGCAAAACTTAACCTTTCAACTTAAGTAATCCCCGAGCAATATAGCATCGAGCCCCGATGAGATACCCATCATCGTCATCTATATAGACAGTTTCAAACATATTCCTTGGGAATACCAAAAGTACCCAAGCCCTTTTCCTCTGGGGATCGGTGGCGGGGTTTCAACTTATCTCACATCAACACCCCTGGGGTGTGCTTATTGTGTACGGATAATCCTCCGCATTGGTTTACGCTTTCGCTGCCGTATCGGTCACGGATATCCTGCCGCGTCAATCGTGGGTATCCTGCCACGTCAGTGGGGTATCCTATCAAACCTCAAATAACAAAAATATCGGGTGCTCTACATATAGTTATTCACCGTGTAAGTGTGGTATCTTATATCAGTTAGGCCTTATCAGACATTATTCAATCTTAGATACATCCCTGGCATGTATCTATTTACTTGCATCACAACTGATGCCCTTATGACTTTACTTCCTCATCCCTTGGGGATGGCTCATTATTAGGTGCTCTTATTGATGTCACTCACACACACTTTAGCAATAAAATAGATCTCAATTTGATTCTATATCACTACATACATGCTCTTGCAAATTAAAGTACATGTTCAAGGTGTTCCCTACCTCAAGTCTCTACTAAATTATGCATCAAGGTCCCACGTGGCTCCTTGTGTCCTTGATCACACGTACTACCTATGGTACAACATAACACATGCAATACATCACTAAAGATGTAACAAAGAATGTCCAAGGCCCTCCAAGAATCTTAAAGTCAAACTCAAAAGTCAACAAAAACTGGCACAGTCAATTAATCGATTCCCAAAATCGATTAATCGAGATTCAAAATCGATTAATCGATTCCCAAAATCGATTAATCGAGGTCCCCATTCGATTAATCGAATCCCACATCGATTAATCGAAATCCTTGCTCTATCAATTCAATTCTCAATTCGAGTAGTCGAATCCCCAAAATCGATTAATCGATATTCAAATCGATTAATCGAGATTCGAAATCGATTAATCAAAAACCCAGTTCGACTAGTCGATTTCCCCAGGTCACTTTCCTCCAGTCACTGGAGTCCACCGGAGGTTCTCAGTCGATTGATCGACACCAAACTCGATTAATAGAAATCTCAAGTCGATTAATCGAAACTCAGTTCGATTAATCGAATTTGGGCTATATTGACGTTTCAACTTCTTGGCAAAATCAATCAATCGAACCTCAATTTCGATTAATCGAATTGGTCAGATTCAACCCCCTTTTGGGCTGTTCTTCCTAATCTTCTTTCAACTAATTTTTCTTTCTTTTCTAAGCCATTATCCTATGATTTTAGCTATTTCTAACTACAATCAAACCGTTTAATCTATGCAGTTAATCTACAAGAATTTTACCTTCAATCAATCTCAAATTGATTAAATCAAGTGGTTGGAAAGGCTATGGTTCCAGCTTTGCTTCTAGCGGATCCCTTGCATCGAATCCGGCGTTAAATGCTCAATCCCCCCCTTCCAATCAGTTGCAATAACTCCTTGATTACTACCCTCCTTTACTCCTCTCTTTCTCTCTCTTCTTAACTCTCTCCAACAACTCAACATTGATTTTAGGGTTATTAGACCCTTTTATCTCCCCTCTAGCTTGTGCGTTGAGCACATACACCAGAATAGGTGCATGTGACTCCAGATTCACCTCACTCTCCACACACTCACTTAAATTCTTACATCTCATCCGTTCATCCTATCTTACATCAGCTAGTGAACTCCTACATAGTCAACCTATGACTAGTTGGGCACAGATCTCGAGGTCACTACTTAACGTGATTTTTCAGGATATTACACCCACAATGCATCATTCAGCTTAAAGGACCATTCCTTTCTGTCCTTCTTCACAGTCTTTTTCAGTATATGTTTGATTTCTCTATTGAAAATCTCCACTTGTCCACTGGTCTGTGGATGATATGGAGTAGCTACTCTATGAGTCACAAAGTATTTTTTCAATAAAGCTTCAAAATGATTATTATAAAAATGGCTTCCCCCATCACTGATAATAGCTCTGGGGGAACCAAACCTGGAAAAGATGTTATCCTTTAAAATTTTCAGGACAACTCTATGGTCATTGGTTTTAGTGGCTGTGGCTTCAACCCATTTGGATACATAATCCACAGCTACTAAGATAAAATTACAACCATTTGAAGGAGGAAAGGGACCCATGAAATCTATCCCCTAAATATCAAACAATTCAACTACCAAAATAGGTTGTAAAGGCATTGAGTTTCTCTTAGAAATGCTACCCAATTTCTGGCAGTTTTGATAAGACTTACAGTGCTGCAGTGCATCTTTGAAAAGTGTAGGCCAATAAAATCCACACTGCAAAACCTTTGCAGCAGTTTTGTTTCCACTAAAATGACCTCCACAGTCCTGTTCATGACATATGGAAAGTATGCTATGAAAGTCTTCTTCAAGGACACATCTTCTTATTATTTGGTCTGCACAAATCTTTAACAGATAAGGATCCTCCCAAATAAAATGTTTAACCTTTGAGATGAAAAGATCTTTATCTATTTTATTCCAGTGTTGAGGAGTTCTTCTAGTAGCAAAAAAATTGACTATATTTGCAAACCAAGGGGTGTGTACACTAATAGTAAAAAGTTACTCATCAGGAAAAGATTCATTGATAGGTAACCTATCAATCTCAGCAGTTAAAATTCTAGACAGGTGGTCAGCCACCACATTCTCCACACCCCTTTTATCTTTGATCTGTAAATCAAACTCCTGTAATAGGAGGATCCACCTGATTAATCTTGGTTTGGTATCCTTCTTAGACAGAAGGTATTTCAGGGCTGAGTGGTCAGTGAACACCACAATTTGTGAACTCAAAACGTATGACCTGAATTTCTCCAAAGCAAAAACAATTGCCAACAGCTCCTTCTCAATTGTTGTGTAATCGAGCTGTGCATCAATCATTGATCTACTGGCATAAGCTATGACATGAGGCAGCTTATCCTTTCTCTGCCCAAGAACAACTCCCAAAGCATAATCTGATGCATCACACATCAGCTCAAAAGGCAGTGAATAATTTGGAGACTAATATTGGAGCTGAAATCAAACAATTTTTTAAGAATTCAAATGCCTTCAAGCATTCATTGTTGAAAACAAAAGGGACATCTTGGCACAATAAATGACAAAGAGGCTTGGATATTTTACTGAAGTCCTTAATGAACCTCCTGTAAAATCCAGCATGTCCCAAAAAACTTCTGATTTGTTTAACAGTTTTGGGAGGTGAAAAATGTGCAATTAAATCAATTTTTGCTCTGTCCACCTCAATGTCCTTGTGGGAGACAACATGGCCAAGGACAATGCCTTGGGTGACCATGAAATGGCTCTTCTCCCAGCTCAAAATTAGATTGGTTTCTTCACATCTCTGTAACACCAAGTTGAGATGATGTAAACACTGGGCAAAACTGTCTCCATATATTGAAAAATTATCCATAAAAATCTCCATAAACTGGTCAATCATATCAGAGAAAATGGAGTACATGCATCTTTGAAAGGTAGCAAGAGCATTACAAAGACCAAAAGGCATTCTCCTATAGGCAAAAGTGCCAAAAGGGCAAGTGAATGTGGTCTTTTCTTGATCTTGTGGATACACAGGAATCTGGTTATAACCAGAGTAACCATCAAGAAAACAATAATAAGCTTTTCCTGCTAGCTTATCTAAAGTTTGATCAATGAATGGAAGAGGGAAATGGTCTTTTCTGGTCATTGTGTTTAGTTTTCTGTAATCAATACAGACCTTCCAACCAGTTATTTGTCTAGTTGAAATAAGCTCCCCAGAATCTGAGGTTACAACAGTGATCCCAGATTTCTTAGGTACCACCTGTGTAGGTGCCACCCAAGCCGAATCTGAAATGGGGTAAATGACCCCTGCATCCAACAACTTAACAACCTCTTTCATGACTACTTCTTGCATATGAGGGTTCAACCTCCTCTGCATTTCCCTAGAAGGCTTTGCATCTTCTTCCAAATGAATTTTATGCATG
This sequence comes from Chloranthus sessilifolius, assembly GCA_021018995.1. Taxonomy (NCBI): domain Eukaryota; kingdom Viridiplantae; phylum Streptophyta; class Magnoliopsida; order Chloranthales; family Chloranthaceae; genus Chloranthus; species Chloranthus sessilifolius. The sequence goes on from CM037595.1 coordinate 27,400,169, forward strand.
CAAACAGCTGGACTGATTCCTCCCAAATCAGCAATAGTCCAACCAATTGCCCTCTTATGCTGTTTCAATACAATCAACAACTCTTCCTCCTGCTCCTCAGTGAGGGAGGAAGAAATAATCATAGGCAATATTTTATGGTCCCCTAAAAACACATATTTCAAATTTTCTAGCAGTTGTTTCAGCTCTACATCAGGTGGGCTAAGAAAAGAAGGTAACAAAGGTACCTTGGCTGTTTGTGGAAGGGGAAGAATAGCAGGTTTCCATGAAGAGAACCTTGCTAATTGATCATGAGTTCCTTGCACAGCATTAACTTCCTCAGACTTCAGGGTACAAACTGTTTCTTCCACAGTATTTCTCTAAGCATCTTTAAAATCTGTGGTTAAATCTTCATACTGTAAAAACTGTGGTAAAGTCTCTTCTACCAGTTCATCCAACAAATCAACAAGAAAGTATTCCTTAGAATTGAATTGAGGCTGTGTAACTGCATTATAGACATTTAACTTTACCTTCATATTTCCAAAAGAGACTTCCATAATACCAGACCTGCATTGAATGCAAGCATTCGCTGTAGCCAGGAATGGTCTCCCCAAAATGACAGGGATGGAAGTTTTGATTTTTGTAGGTTCTATGTCCAATACCAGAAAATCAGCAGGGTAGAAAAACTTATCTACCCCTACCAACACATCCTCAATCATCCCAACTGGCTTTCTTTCAGATCTGTCTGCTAGTTGTAATACCACATGAGTGGGTTTTAACTCTCTCAAACCTAGTTTCTCATATACAGAATATGGAAGTAGGTTGACACTAGCACCCAAATCTAATAAAGCCTTTTCAATTGTATGGTCCCTAATAATGCAAGGGATTGTGGGGATTCCAGGATCTTGAAGTTTAGGAGGTGTGGTAATGGATAAAGCCTGATTAACTCTTTCCACAGTAAAGACCTTCTTGGATAACTGTATCCTAGATTGTCTTTTGTGAGTGCAAATAACTTTAAAAAGTTTTGCATATGCTGGGACTTGTTTGATTGCATCAAGCAAAGGTAGATTTATCTTGGCTTGCTTGAAAGTCTTCATCATTTCATCTATTTTTGTATTCCCTTTATCAAAAGGGGATGCAGATTTCATGGCATGGGGAAATGGTAAATGAGGAACTAAACCTTCATTTATAGCTTTGGAATCATCACCAGAATATTTTTGATTTTTCAGTTTTTCATTTTTTTGATTTTTCTGAGGTACAATCAGCACCCCTAATGCTAACATCATGCTGCTCCTGCTGCATATCTCTAGCAGTTATTTACAACATTGTTATTTACAATTCTTCCACTTCTCAAAGTAGTGACAACTTTTACTTCTTCATGTGAAACAGAAACCTCTCCAACCATGAACTGTCCTTTGGGATTGTTCAAAGGTTGGCTGGGTAACCTGCCTTCCTCTCTTTTGGCGAAAGTATTTGAAAGTTGACCCAATGTTTCTTCAATCTTTTTTATGCTCTGACTGTGAAAGTTTACAGTCTGAGTTAAAGACCCTAAATTATGGAGTGAATTTAGAACTTGGTCTTCAAAAGAAGGGAATCTAGAAGGGGTTTGAACTGGAGCAGATTGCTGTACAGGTTGTTGTGGAATGGGCTGCTGAAAATTTGGCTTGGTATAAAAATTCTGCTGATAAGGCTGAGCAGTTTTGAAAGGTACATGATTCTTTGGTTGCTACTGCTGTTGTGATTGATAATTGCCCTGGCTCCATCTCAAATTGGGGTGCCCTCTCCATGCATATTCATTCGATTGCATCTGTCCAAATGATTGGGCAGCATGAGCTTGCTCCACCACTAAATCTAGGAACTGTGGTGCAGCTGGACATTGATAAAGTGAATGAGTAGAGGACTGGCATATCAGACATGCCTCCTCTACTCTTGCAACCACTGGATTTTTAAGTGAGTCCATCAATTTATCAAACATTGTGGTTAAATTATCCATCTTCCTTTCCAACTCATTCACCTCATAAATCTGTCCTTTGGCGGTTTGCTGATTATTCAACCGAGCAAGATTCTCAATGTCTCTTGACAAATATTCCTATTGAGTTAAATTTTCACCAATCACTTCAAATAAATTCCAGACTTCCTCAACTGTTTTTTGCAAGTAAGTGCCTCCACGGGAAGCATCTACCATATTATTGCCCTTTTGATCAATTCCTTGATAGAAGCTTTGAACAAGCTGCCATCGGGGAATTTGATGATGAGGACATTGCCTTAAAAGTTTTTTAAACCTTTCTCATGCTTCATGGAAAGTTTCAGTTGAGTGTTGTGAAAAGGAAATAATATTTTATCTCAACTGGCTGGTCTTAGACATAGGGAAGTATTTGGCTAAAAATTGACACTGCAAATCATTCCAAGAAGTGATACTATTTGGTGCCAACATAGATAGCCATGCTCTAGCTTTGTCCTTTAATGAAAAAGGAAAGAGCCTAAGCTTGGTTGCCTCTGGACCAAGTCCAGCTATGTTGAATGTGGTACAAAGAGACTGAAATTCATCCACATGCTTGTATGGATCTTCCTTACGCAAACCATGGAAGGAAGGAAGCATCTGGATAGTTGATGATTTAATCTCATAATTTCCTTCAACAGTAGGAAATTGAATGCAAAATGAAGAATTATACACACCAGGAGCAAAGTAATCCCTTAAAAGTCTGGGTTCTTCACCCATAGTAGCTGTCTCAGCAAAATTCTGTGATGTTTGTCTGGTTCTTAGTAGCCTTTCAACTTCAAAATTCAAAGGGACAATCTCAGGACTGAGAGTCCTCCTACCAAACATACAACACAGAACAGAGAATCAAATTATGCACAGCAAACCTTCAGTATTCCTTTCAAAGTAGATTCCACGCTCAAAATGTATAGGAATAACTGCACAGATTTAAACAATAGAACAATTAGCACTGAAGTAAAATTTTAAAAAAAAAACTTAGGTCTACCAATTTTAAAATAAATTCCCTGGCAACGGCGCCAAAAACTTGTTGCTACTCTAAGTATGCATGATTTATTTGTGTTTTGAAAACATACTTGCAAATGATAAATGATACTGAATTTGGAAAATTAAAATGAAAGAGGAAATATCAGCACAGAGAGAAGTTAATTAGCCTGCAAGATCAGGGTCAATTATAGCAAGTTTTAAATGTAAGTGATCGTCCACAGGGAATTTATTTAAAATGTAAGATAAACCTCCAGATCTGAGCTACCAGATCTGGCCTCTGATCCTATCTACAGAGCAAATAAGATGGGAGGTTGAATTTGTCACATTAACTAAATGATGAAAGTAAAATTAAAACTAAGTGATCCAGATCTGAGTTGGGGGAATTGGAAGTAAAATTAATAAGAATGGAGAAATAACAACTAACTTTAGCTTAGTACTTGATTGCAGAATGAGAAATAGTGTAATATAGATGAAAAAGTATCAAATCTTCATCTGGCTACCAGCTCAGATGTAAGGAAAAATAATCCAAATCAAGGATTAGAATTGAGTTGAACTTATGGCTATGATCTCTCCACTTCAATGGACACAGGTCATCCAACAGTTTTCAATCCAAAATCTTGATTCAGTGCATATGCACCACTAAAAATGTTGTAAGAATCAGGTTACAAACACAAAATCTCACAGGGATAATGAATTAAGGGAAATTGCCTTAAAAACAGCAAATCTAAAGGAGTCTAATGACTGAGGAGATCACAATGACCCTCAACATGAATCCGATTGAGAATGTACTGATGAAAGCAACCTTTTCAAATCCACCGTTATAATTACAGAGCACAGCCTAAACAGCTCTCAGATTTGTAGCCTTGAATACAATTCTCACTTGAATCTACACAAATATCTCACAGCTCTCAGTTACAGACAAAATGTGACAGCCCGGATTTCGGCACCCCGAAACCCGTGCCATCAGCACGATCATCTTGATCGTGCCCCTTAGCTATGCACGAAACATTGGTATATCAAACAATGAACTGTATTGAAATAATGAATAAAGCTGCGGAATTAAATTATCATTGAAATATTTCTCAAAAGACAGTTCTACCTTCATGCCTCTGCATGAATGGAGAACCGATCCGAACCATCGATGATCGCTGATCATCAATGATGGTTCGCCCCAAAAGAATAATCTCATGACTTAATTACATTGTTTAATGAAAATAAGGCTTGACATACCAAGCCACACAAACACACTCACAAAACTCTCAAAGTTGCGCAACAGAGTCCTCTAGAAGAAGTCCTCTGGAGGTGGCTCTAACTCGTCTCCAGGTGTCGGGTCTGACTCGCCAGGGTCAACGTCCCCTGAAGCGTCAATGGCTGCTAATAGTGGACCTGCGACGTATAGTCTAAAGGGTGAGCTACATCCTAGCTCAATAGGGAACATAACACAATTGAACATATAAATTACAACTCACATATATTCCATGATATGCCATGCATGATGTGTCTATGCAGTTACTGATGAACAACAGTTGAAAATAATCATATTTTACTGGTAGTTTACTCATGTCTTTTAATTATTCATGAACGACGCTGAAAAGGCCTAAAGCAAAACTTAACCTTTCAACTTAAGTAGTCCCCGAGCAATATAGCATCGAGCCCCGATGAGATACCCTTCATCGTCATCTATATAGATAGTTTTAAATGTATTCCCTGAGAATACCAAAAGTATCCAAGCCCCTTTCCCCTGGGGATCGGTGGCGGGGTTTCAACATATCTCAATTCAACACCCCTGGGGTGTGCTTACTGTGTACGAATAAGCTTCCGCACTGGCCTACGGTTTCGCCGCCGTATCGGTCACAGATATCCTGCCGCGTCAGTTGTGGGTATCCCGCCACGTCGGTGGGGTATCCTATCAAACCTCAAATAACAAAAATATCAGGTACTTTACATATAGTTATTCACCGTATAAGTGTGCTATCTTATATCAGTTAGGCCCTATCAGACATAATTCAATCTTGGATACATCCCTGGGATGTATCCATTCACTTGCATCACACCTGATGCTCTTATTTCTTTATTTTCTCATCCCCTGGGGATGGCTCATTATGATTACTCTTTTAGATGTCACACACGCACGCTTTTCACAACCCTTAAGAAACAAAATAGTTTGAATTAAATTCTATATCACTACATACATGCTCTTGCAAAATAAAGTACATGTTCAAGGTGTTCCCTACCTCAAGTCTCTATTTGATCATGCATCAAGGTCCCACGTGGCTCCTTGTGCCCAAGTTCACACGTACCACCTTTGGTACCACATAACATATGAAATACATCACTAAAGATGTAAGATGTAACAAAGAAGGTCCAAGACCCTCCAAGAATCTTAAAGTCAAACTCAAAAGCCAACAAAAACTGGCACAGTCGATTAATCAAACTCCAACATCGATTAATCAAATTTGATTCGATTAATCGATTAATCGAAATTTAAAATCGATTAATCGATTCTCAAATCGATTAATTGAGATTCCCATTCGATTAATCGAATCCCAATTCGATTAATCGAAATTCTCCACTCTATCCATTCGATTCTCAATTCGAGTAATCGAATTCCTAAAATCGATTAATCGATCCCAAATCGATTAATCGAAATCTCATTTCAATTAGTCGATTTCAGCAAGTCCTTTTCTTCCCTCCACTGGAGTTCACTGGAGGTTGCCAGTCGATTAATCGATACCAAAATTGATTAATCAAAAATCAAAGTCGATTAATCGAAACTCAATTTGATTAATCGAAATCGGGGTCCTCTGGCTTTTCAACTTCTTGGCGAAAATCGATTAATCGAACCTCAATTTCGATTAATCGAATTTGCCAGATTCAACCCCCCTTTGGTTGTTCTTCCCAATCTTTTCCTACTCTTTTTCCTTCATTTATCTAAGCCATTATCCTATGATTTTAGCTATTTCTAACTACAATAAAACCCTTCAATCTATGCATTTAATTTACAAGAATTTTACCTTCAATCAATCTCCAATTGATTAGGTCAAGTGGTTGGAAAGGCTAGGGTTCTCGCTTTGGCTTGAACGGATCCTTCGCGTTGAATCGGCCTCTTAAGTGCTTGAATCCCCCTTCCAATCACCCACAATAACTCCTTGCTTAACCACCTTCTTTACTCCTCTCTCTCTCTTCTTTACTTCTCTCTCAACAACCAAAACATCTATTTTAGGGTTATTAAACCCTTTTATCTCTCCTCTAGTTTGTGTGTTGAGCACAGGCACCGTAATAGGTGTATGTGACTTCGGATTCACATCAATCTCCACACATTCACTCGAATTCTTACATCTCATCCGTTCATCGCATCCTATGCCAACTATTGAACTCATATTTGGTCAAGCCTATGACTAGTCAGGCACGGATCTCGAGGTCACTGTTTAACATGATTTTTTGGGATATTACATTCTCCCCTCCTTAGGAATTTTTGTCATCGAAAATAACCCAAAGGTGCGTAGGTATGGGTCTCCCCCCCCCACACTCGCAGGTGAGGTGGCCCAGTGAATTTACACAACATAGTATACATAGCATGAAAAAATAATTGCACGAGAAAATTTTTCAAAATTGTTATATTCACTAACAGAAAGTTTACAAAATTGTACACTGGTAACCACAGTACAAACAAAATTTGTTCCTATACGACCAAAATACAAAATAAAGTAAGGCAGCCCCAAGGCTCAGGCTGTCCCCCCGTCAGGCTAGTCCGGTGCTGGAGCGGGCTACTCCATCTGAGCTAGCGGAGCTATGGGGGCAAAGGGTCATTGAGTGGCTGGGTGGTCGAGGTAGCGGTAGTGCCAGGATCGTGCCTCTCGGCGTAAACTGTAGAAGTGGAAGGACCAGCCAGAGTCATGGGTGGTCGGACGGAAGATGGGACCCCTATGGAAGGCGGTCCGTCCCGCGGTCCACTCCTCCTCCTGAGCTAAGTACCGCTGATAGTTGGACGGGTAGATGTAGCGGAGCGTATGGAACATAAGGAAGTCCATCCTCCGGTTCATCCGCTCGTTGTTGGCCTCCATACGTGCCAACACCTCCTCGACGGTAGGGCCAGATTGAGCTGCGCGCCGGCGGTAGGATGATGTGGGTGTAGCTGGTGCGGAATGGGCTGGCGGTGTCAGTGAAGCGGTGGTATGAGAGGGTGCCCCCTCCGCTGAAGGCTCAGCCGGGTGCGCCTCACCCACGGGTGGGTCTTGATGTGGTGGTGGGGGTGGTGGTGGTGCTATTGCTGCTGCTGGAACTGGACCCGGAGCCGGTAGGGTCCGCTTCAATAAGTTGTATCTACGGCTCCACGAAGACTTTGAAAATGTCTGCACTCGGTCCGTCGCCCGCACCTCGTGGGGCGATATCAAGTACGCCGGGGCGGCGGAATAGCTCTCCAATATGCTCGAGATGAGCCGCGCATAGGGCATTTTTTCTTTGGGCCTTAGGTTGCCCTTCATCAACTTGCCCTTCATGTCATCCCTTCGAGGATGATCATGGTGGCATCGAACCAACGACCCTTGTAAGCCACGAATAGTGCCTGTTGCACCAACTCCACGCGCTTGGTGTCATGGCACATTGGGTACAGATTGCATTTGATGATGGAGTCGAGCATCCACATATACGGAGGCAAGTCTACCCTCCGGATTGAGGTGCCTGAACCCCTCTTCCCCTTGGTCATGTCGCGGATGATCTCCTCGACATCCACCTCCTCTGGGAACGGTGGAAATAGGGTGGTCTCCGATATGAAATCCAAATAGCAGTCAAGTGCTTCATGGATGTGGCGACGTGTAATGGTGTAGTCTCGACCCTCTATCTTGGTCAAGACCACGCTGCCGAGGGACCACTCGGTAAGGCCCGGTAAGCAAATAACCAACCGAGGGTAATAGGACCCACGGGTCGGTTTCAAAAGATTGCCGAGTCTGGCATTTTCAAGGTACTTGCGAGCCCAATTGGTCTCGCCCTGGATATTAGGGTCTGTGAATAGAGTGGGGTCGATAATGAAATCGATCCCAATGGTCTTAGCCGCCCACCACTCGTTGGGTTGTATTACGTTAGTGGGTGGTGGCGGCATGGGGGTAGATTCGCGTGAAGACTCGCGTGAGGATGCGCTCGTCGAACCGGAGGTGGTCTCCGATGCCAACGGTGATGGAGTCCTCACCGGCGATGGGGTAGGTGGTGGTGGTGCGACGTTCTTCCGCCAAATCGGGAGTTTGGAGGTCGCCTTCTTCGAAGACAACCGGGTTTTGGGCGACATGGTTGGTGAAATAAGCTCAAACTAGGGTTTTTATAGCTCAAATGGAAAGAAAAGGTACAAATCTAAGGTTTACCTTAGAGTTTTGATCTAAAATAGGTGATCGCGGTCCGAAATCGGTTAGAAATGCCCCAAAACCCTAGCTCGGATGGATGGCCAAAGAAGAAGGAGAAAAGGCGCCCAAAACTGAAAAGCTTAAATGATTTCAGATGGGGAACAAAATCCCCAAATTTATATATATAGGCTTAGATTCGATTATTCGAAATCCAATCTCGATTAATCGAGATTCAAAACTAAGCCAAGCCGCACGAAATCAATTAATCGATTAGTCGAAAGTCAAAATCGATTAATCGAAACCATTTCGATTAATCGGAATCGTATCTGTTTAAAATTTCAAGTTTTTGAGCTCACTGGCGCGAGCCAGTCGATTAATCGAAATCCATTTCGATTAATCAAAAATTACAAAATCGATTAATCGAGATTTTCTTCGATTAATCGAAATCTTGTAGCCCTCCAATATTTTTCAAACATCTTTAAGTAACTCGATTAATCGAAGTTCCAGTTCGATTAGTCGAAATTCCAAATCGATTAATCGAATTTCACTTCGATTAATCGAAATCGTATTTTATACTTCAAAATTTTCTAATTTCCTTAAGTTACTCGATTAATCGAACTTCCAGTTCGATCAATTGAAATTCCAAATCGATTAATCGAATTGTTTTTCGATTAATCGAAATCACCTAAATTCTTTAAGTTCTCCATAATTTCTTAAGTTATTCGATTAGTCGAACCTCCAGATCGATTAATCGAAATCCAAAATCGATTAATCGAAACCTATATCGATTAATCGAAACCTATATTGATTAATCGAAATTTCCTTTCTTTTATTTCCTGAATCTCCATTCAACTTTCCAGTCACTGGCACATGCCAGTCGACTGATCGACCAAAATCAATTAATCGAAATTCCAAATCGATTAATCGATTTGGAATTTCGATTAATCGGTTTTGATCATGTTCTTTAAACTTTCAAAGTGATTTGTTTCCTTGATTTCCATTGGTAATTTATGATACAAAACACATCACCATGGTCATCTGTATATAAAAGGTTTTCTTCGTCATACTTTGATCAAAAATTTCATTGGATTACAAGTTTTGTCAAAATCCACAAACACACTTGTAGGGGTACAATTGATTCTCAAGTGGTTGGAAACAAGGCTGGATATTGTTCCTTCACATCGGCCTCTCTTTCCCATGTAGCCTCTTCGGTCGGATGATTCTTCCATCGAACAAGTACTAAGGGAATCACCTTAGTACGTAGCACTTGTTCCTTTCGTTCCAAAATCTCCGCCGGTTCTTCTATCATACTCATGTCCTCATGCATCTTCAAAGGTTGACTTCCTAACACATGAGATGGATCATTTACGTACTTCCTGAGCATCGATACGTGGAAAATGTTATGTACCCGATCAAATAGCGGTGGTAATCCAATGTGATACGCAACTTCGCCTACGCACCCCAAAATTTCAAATGGTCTAAGATAACGAGGACTTAACTTCCCTCTTTTGCCAAATCTCATCACCCCCTTCATAGGTGACACCTTCACAAACACGTGTTCCCCCACTTTATAGTCGACACTAGTCCGCTTGATGTCGGCATAACTTTTCTGCTCGCTTTCTGTCGACTTCACCTTTCTCTCGATTATTCGCATGTTCAAGTAGTTCTGGCCCCAAAATAAACTTCTCACCTGTTTCTTCCCAATTGAGGGGTGATTTGCATCGTCTTCCATACAGAGCTTCATATGGTGCCATGCCAATGCTCGTTTAGAAACTGTTGTTGTATGCGAATTCGATCAATGGTAGATACTGATCCCAATATCCTTGCATATCTAGCATGCACACTCTGAGCATGTCTTCTATTACTTGGTTCACTCGCTCTGTCTGCCCATCAGTTTGAGGATGGAAAGCTAAACTAAAATCTAGTCGCATTCCCATTACTTCTTGAAATTTCTTTCAAAACTTGGACGTATACAGTGGGTCGCGATATGAAACTATGCTGCTCGGAATCCCGTGTAATCTTATGATCTCCTTCATGTACAAGTCTGCCAGTTTTTCTACTGTATACATCGTATTGTAAGGTAAGAAGTGAGCTGATTTTGTCAATCGATCAACGACTACCCAAATGGCATTGTGTCTCTTGGCAGTCCGCGGTAATCCAACGATGAAATCCATAGAGATCGATTCCCACTTCCATTCTGGTATTGGTAAGGGCTGTAATAGTCCAGCAGGATGCCTATGGTCAATCTTCACCTGCTGACAGGTCAAACACCATGACACGTATTCGGCCACGTCTTGTTTCAAACCTCTCCACCAATAGTTCTTTTTCAAGTCTTGGTACATTTTGGTGCTACCATGGTGGATAGCATAATTTGGCTTGTGGGCTTCATCAAGAATTGTTCGTCTTAGCTCGGCATTGTCCGGAATGCAGAGACGGCCCTTGAACAATAAGGAACCATCTTCTTTTACTGAGAAGTCCGGCCTGATGCCCTCAATCACGTCTTGATGGATCTTTGTTAATGTCGGATCTTTCACCTGTAGATCATGGATATGCTCAAATATCACTGGTTTCACTGATATGTTAGCCAAAAAGGATCCTGTAGCTTTCGACTCAATGTTCGCATCATAAAGTGCCAGGTCTTCCAATAATTTCCACCGGTGCATACCCAAAATCAAACAAGCTAACTGTGCTGAACTCTTCCGACTCAAGGCATAGGCTACTACGTTCGCCTTGCCTGGATGATACTGTATTGAACAATCATAATCCTTGAGGAACTTCATCCATCTGCGCTGTCTCATGTTGAGCTCCTTCAGTGTAAATAGGTATCGAAGGCTCTTATGATCGGTGAAAATTTCAAATGTCTCACCATACAAGTAATGTCTCCAAATCTTCAGCTTAAAAATGACTGCTGCTAGCTCCAAGTCATGAGTGGGGTAATTTTTCTCGTGTTCTTTCAGCTGTCTTGATCCATAAGCTACCACTTTCTTGTGTTGGTTGAGCACACAACCCAAACCATTGTATGACGCATCACTGTACACTGCATATCCTCCACTGCCTGAAGGAATCGCTAGCACTGGAGCTGAAGTGAGTCTCGTCTTGAGTTCTTGAAAACTCTTCTCGCATGCCTCACTCCACTCGAATCTTGAATCCTTTCGTGTCAGCTTCGTGAGAGGTCCCGATATCTTTGAAAACCCCTCGACGAAACGTCGATAATAGCCTGCTAACCCAAGAAAACTTCGGACATCGATCACTGTCTTTGGTTGCTCCCATTGTACCACTGCTTCTATCTTTGTTGGATCTATAGTGACACCATGCTTTGAGACAACATGTCCCAAAAAGCTAACCTCCTCCAACCAAAACTCATATTTGCTGAGTTTGGCGTACAATTAGTGTTCACGTAGCGTCTGTAGAGCAATCCTCAAATGTTCTTCGTGTTCCATCTTGGATTTTGAGTATATCAAGATATCATCAACGAACACCACGACGCAGGAGTCCTAGTGTGGTTTAAACACTCGATTCATCAGATCCATAAATGACACCGGAGCATTCGTCAACCCAAACGGCATCACAAGGAATTCATAGTGTCCATACCGTGTCCTGAAAGCTGTCTTCTGAATGTCCTCTACCTTGACTCGCAACTGATGGTATCTCGATCTCAGATCGATCTTGGAAAAATACTTTGCTCCTTGCAGTTGATCGAACAGATCGTCAAATCTAGGTAAAGGATAGCAGTTCTTTACAGTGAGTTTGTTCAGTTGTCGATAGTCAATGTATAGTCGCATCGACCCATCTTTCTTCTTGACAAATAAAATCGGTGCTCCCCATGGAGACACACTCGGTCTGACAAACCCCTTGTCCATGAGTTCTTGCAGTTGCTCTTTCAACTCCTTCAACTCAGCAGGAGCCATTCTATATGGTGCTTTTGAAACAGGCTCCGTTCCCGGTGCTAAGTCAATGGCAAACTCTACTTCTCTCTCTGGAGGTAATCCAGGCAACTCTTCTGGAAAGACGTCGGCGAAGTCTCGCACAACTGCTATCTCAGAGATGACATTCTTTTCTTCTTTGTCCTTCTTTAAGAAAGCCAAGTACCCACTGCAACCCTTCCTGATCATTCGCTCGGCCCTTACTGCTGAGTCAGTGGCATAGGTGATGACCTCACTCCTTGAAATCAAAATGATCTTCATGTGTTGGGTCTGAAGATGACAACCTTGTTCTTGCAATCGACAATTGCTGTACAATGTCCCATGCCAAGGATCACATCAAACCCTTGCATGTCCAGTAGTATCAACTTTGCCTCCAATTCATTCACCTCTAGGTCTTGAATTGCTACGATGACGGATTTGCAAGTTAACTCTGTGTCCACTAACTCTCCAGTCGGAATAGACACAGATAGGACAAAGTCCAACGCCTCTGGAACTATCTTCATCCTCTTGGCAAAACGTGGAGTGACGAATGAGTGGGTAGACCCTGGGTCTATCAACACTCTAGCGTCATATCCAACGAAGCATCCTTTCTCATATACAGTTAAAGTACCTATAGTATACATACATACATACAATAATTTACACATCAATTTACACCCCTAATTCACATATAAATATAGTGTTTAGACTAAGAATCTACACAACTCCTAATGAATGCACCTTCTCTATCTAAAATTTTTAATGAAATTGGAATTTCTTTATTTAAAAGAATCTCACCTTGGATGACGTCGTGCACATTCCCTGCTTCCTAAGTAGTGACTGCATAGGCTCTCCCATGAACGACCGGCTTCCGTGCTTGAATGGGTCGTGGCGTTGCAACTGAAGCCGTCTTTCCTTTATCAACCACGGGGCAGTCTTTGATCAAGTGGCCCAGCTTGCCACAACGGAAACAACCCCTGGTTCCCACTCTGCAATTCACTGTCCTGTGAGGCTTGCCACACTTTGCACAAGTCTCTCGAGGCACGAAAGAAATTGTACGAGAACCCTGTGTGACGGTCGCGCCAGTAGACATGCCAGGGCTCTCATAGCATAAAGGTCTCCCCGACGTAAATAGTGGAAATCTCTGTTGATTATGCGGTTGCGCCGGCCTTCCGAAACCCCCTTGGAACTGTGGTCTCTGATTTTGGGTCACGAACCTCGACTTTTTATTCACCGGTTCGTAGTTCCTCGATCTTCCTTGATCATTGCCTCCTCTTTGTTGCTCTCTCTGCCTGTATCTATTATTGTTCTCCTCTTCCACAACTAGTGCCTTGCTCATGACCTCCTCATAGGTCCTTAATTGAAATGGAGCTACTCCTCCTCTAACTTCAGGCTTCAAACTTTGCTGAAACCTCTTGGACTTCATCACGTCGGTAGCAACGTAATCCGGAGCAAAACGGGCAAGTCGTAGAAAACCAACCCCATACTCTCTCACGGTCATCCTCCCTTGCACTAGTTGCAAAAATTGAATTTCCAATTGATTTCTTACCACCTCTGGAAAATACTGTTTGTTGAACTCCTCAACAAACTCTTCCCAAGTCTACGGCAACTCTGGGGTCTCCTGGGCCCTATTCCGTATCACGGACTTCCACCAAGGCCCAGCTTCCCCGTCTAGCATGTAGGCTGGCCACCTTACACTCTCGTCCTCCGTGCATGTCAGCACGCTAAAAACTTTCTTCATTTCCATCAACCAATTTTCGGCTGCCATCGTGTCTGCCTGCCCAGAAAATGAAGGAGGTCTCATCCTCCTAAACTCGGTGAAGGATGAAGGCACAGGCAGTGCGAGTCCTACAGGTGCTGTAGGTGGCTGCTGTTCTCTCGCTGCATGAGCTGCAAAGGATGTGGCTTGTTGTGCCATGGCAGCTGCCATAGTCTCCATGGTGTGCATCATCCTTTGGCGCTCCTCTCTATCTTCCTGTCTTTCTCTCACTCTCTCCTGTTCTCTCAGATCTTGATCCTGACGATCTCGATCCTCTTCCTCTTGTTGTCTACTACTGTTGCCCCCTGGGGCCTCACTCCTTCCTAAAGGTACTTGATTGGTAGGAGAGATGTAATCATCTCCACTATGCAAACTTCTCTGTTGGCCTCCCCTCGGTCGACCTCTTCCTCTAGATGACATTGACAGCTGCATTTGAAACAAAAGTTTCGTTAGCAGAAGTCCCTATGTTCTGACAAAAGAATAATTGTCAAAATTGCTAAAGGAAATTGCTTTGATACCAACTGTGACAGCCCGGATTTCGGCACCTTGAAACCCGTGCCATCAGCACGATCATCTTGACCGTGCCCCTTAGCTATGCACGAAACATTGGTATATCAAACAATGAACTACACTGAAATAATGAATAAAGCTGCGGAATTAAATTATCATTGAAATATTTCTCAAAAGACAGTTCCACCTTCATGCCTTTGCATGAATGGAGAACCGATCCGAACCATCGATGATCGCTGATCATCAATGATGGTTCGCCCCAAAAGAATAATCTCATGACTTATACCAAGCCGCACAAACACGCTCACAAAACTCTCAAAGCTGCACAATAGAGTCCTCTAGAAGAAGTCCTCTGGAGGTGGCTCTAAATTGTCTCCAGGTGCCGAGTCTGACTCGCTAGGGTCAACGTCCCCTGAAGCGTCAACGGCTGCTAATAGTGGACCTGCGACGTATAGTTTAAAGGGTGAGCTACATCCTAGCTCAATAGGGAACATAACACAATTGAACATATAAATTACAACTCACATATATTCCATGATATGCCATGCATGATGTGTCTATGCAGTTACTGATGAACAACAGTTGAAAATAATCATATTTTACTGGTAGTTTACTCATGTCTTTTAATTATTCATGAACGACGCTGAAAAGGCCTAAAGTAAAACTTAACCTTTCAACTTAAGTAGTCCCCGAGTAATATAGCATCGAGCCCCGATGAGATACCCTTCATCGTCATCTATATAGACAGTTTTAAATGTATTCCCTGGGAATACCAATAGTACCCAAGCCCCTTTCCCCTGGGGATCGGTGGCGGGGTTTCAACATATCTCAATTCAACACCCCTGGGGTGTGCTTACTGTGTACGGATAAGCCTCCGCACTGGCCTACGATTTTGCCGCCGTATCGGTCACGTATATCCTACCGCGTCAGTCGTGGGTATCTCGCCACGTTGGTGGGGTATCCTATCAAACCTCAAATAACAAAAATATCAGGTGCTTTACATATAGTTATTCACCGTGTAAGTGTGCTATCTTATATCAGTTAAGCCCTATCAGACATAATTCAATCTTGGATACATCCCTGGGATGTATCCATTCACTTGCATCACACCTGATGCTCTTATTTCTTTATTTTCTCATCCCCTGGGGATGGCTCATTATGATTACTAGTTTAGATGTCACACACACACGCTTTTCACAACTCTTAAGAAACAAAAACAGTTTGAATTAAATTCTATATCACTACATACATGCTCTTACAAAATAAAGTACATGTTCAAGGTGTTCCCTACCTCAAGTCTCTGTTTGATCATGCATCAAGGTCCCACGTGGCTCCTTGTGCCCAAGTTCACACGTACCACCTATGGTACCACATAACATATGAAATACATCACTAAAGATGTAAGATGTAACAAAGAAGGTCCAAGACCCTCCAAGAATCTTAAAGTCAAACTCAAAAGCCAACAAAAATTGGCACAGTCGATTAATCGAACTCCAACATCGATTAATCGAATATTATTCGATTAATCGATTTCCAAAATCGATTAATCGATTCTCAAATCGATTAATCGAGATTCCCATTCGATTAATCGAATCCCAATTCGATTAATTGAAATTCTCCACTCTATCCATTCGATTATCAAATCGAGTAATCGAATTCCCAAAATCGATTAATCGAAATTCGAAATCCCATTTCGAATAGTCGATTTCAGTAAGTCCTTTTCTTCCCTCCACTGGAGTTCACTGGAGGTTCCCAGTCGATTAATCGATACCAAAATCGATTAATCGAAAATTAAAGTTGATTAATCGAAACTCAATTCGATTAATCGAAATCGGGGTCCTCTGACTTTTGAACTTCTTGGCGAAAATCGATTAATCGAACCTCAATTTTGATTAATCGAATTTGCCAGATTCAGCCCCCCTTTGGATGTTCTTCCCAATCTTTTCCTACTCTTTTTCCTTCATTTATCTAAGCCATTATCCTATGATTTTAGCTATTTCTAACTACAATAAAACCCTTCAATCTATGCATTTAATTTACAAGAATTTTACCTTCAATCAATCTCCAATTGATTAGGTCAAGTGGTTGGAAAGGCTAGGGTTCTCGCTTTGGCTTGAACGGATCCTTCGCGTTGAATCGGCCTCTTAAGTGCTTGAATCCCCCTTCCAATCACCCACAATAACTCCTTGCTTAACCACCTTCTTTACTCCTCTCTCTCTCTCTTCTTTACTTCTCTCTCAACAACTAAAACATCTATTTTAGGGTTATTAAACCATTTTATCTCCCCTCTAGTTTGTGTGTTGAGCACAGGCACCGTAATAGGTGTATGTGACTTCGGATTCACATCAATCTCCACACATTCACTCGAATTCTCACATCTCATCCGTTCATCGCATCCTATGATAACTATTGAACTCCTATTTGGTCAAACCTATGACTAGTCGGGCATGGATCTCGAGGTCACTGTTTAACGTGATTTTTCGGGATATTACACAAAAGCTAAGCTATTACAGAGGTTTCAGACAAGCTATCTTGATCTGAATTGGAAATGGGGCAGCAGGAATGAAACTCAAATTCTGGATGCCCAAATTGGACAAATAGTTCATCTATTTATAGTTTTCCCCAAGTTTAGCTCAGATGTGTATCAACCAATCAGAATTGGTTAGATCTGTATCAACCAATAGGAATCGAGCACAAGGATCTAGATCTATTTTGGCCAATCAGAACTGCTTGATCTGGTTCAGCCAATCCGACGACAGAAGCATCAATTATGTTATGTAATTCAAATATCTATTAGAGCTTTCAAAAGTTCCCGCCAAGTGATTTCATCTTCGGGTGTTCACATGGGATGGAATATGCCTTTGGTTCGTGCTCAGAATCTTTCGGAATGTCCCTGAGTTTTTAAATGCATTGGGGTGCATGCAAAAGATTACTGAATTACCCTTGCAGATGCTAGGAATCTTCAGAATACTATTTCACACAGTTTGGAGAACTTTTTGCAAGGTACTGTGACTTTTGAAGCTCTTTTCGCACAGTTCTGGTGCTGTTCGCAAGGAGTTCTCTTCTTTTCGAGTAGGTCAGAAATTCTTTCGAAAAGTTCAGATTCTTTTCGAAAAGCAATCTGTACTGCATTCTTCTGTTCGAATAGCTCCACACTTCTTTCCAGGTTGAAACCAAGGCTTTGTCCTCTTTAGTTTAGGCATTTTGACAGCTAGTGAGGTTGTCCCTCCTCCTTCTTCCTCCGGATCAACATGGATCATCATCTTTTTGGCACTTTTAGGTTGCTTTCAGGGTTAAGCCTGTCTTTATTGGTAGCTGTGAAACAACACTTAAACCACTTATTTAGTTATCTCAAAGGTCTATCAAGACCCAGGTTAAGGGGTGGAAAATGGTATTTTCCAGTTCTCAACAGTAACACACGTGACATGTGTCACGTGTGATGTGTTGCGACACATGTGACACGTGTCACGTGTGATGTGTCGCAACACATGTGACACGTGACACATGCGACAAGTGTCAAGTGTAATGTGTCGCGACACATGTGACACGTACCCCATAACACATGTGACACATGTGTCGTGGCACATGTAATTGATGTGTCACATGTGTCATACATGTGGCACATACCCCATGACACATCAATTACACATGTGTCACATGTGTTGCATGTGGCATGGGGTATGTGACATAGGTGTCGCGACACATATAATTGATGTGTCACGTGACACATGTGACACATCAATTACACATGTCACACATACCTCATGATGCATGTGACACATCAATTTCAAATAAATATGATTTTCAAATATTTTAAAAATTAGAATAATATGATTTTCTAATATAGCAATATTTTTAAAATTAGAATAATATCAACTAAATACTATTTTCAAATGTAATCTAATTTTTTTTAAATTTTTAATATTTTTAGAATAATATGAAATAAATATGGTAAAATATAATTTAATATTTAAAAAAAAATTAATAACAAATAAATTTTAAAAAACTAGAATAATATCAAATAAATTTGATAAAATATAATATAATATTTTAAAAATAAGAATAATATCAAATAAATTTTTAAAAATTAGAATAATATCAAATAAATTTGGTAAAAATATAATCTAATATTAAAAAAATAAGAATAATATCAAGTAAATTTTCAAAAATTAGAATAATATCAAATAAATTTGGTAAAATATAATCTAATATTTTAAAAATAAGAATAATATCAAATAAATTTGGTAAAATATAATCTACTATTTTTAAAATAAGAATAATATTAAATAAAATTTCAAATATAATCTAAATTTTTTAAAAATTAGAATAATATTAAATAAATTTGACAAAATATAATCTAAATTTTTTAAAAATTAGAATAATATTAAATAAATTTGACAAAATATAATCTAATATTTTAAAAATAATAATAATATGAAATAAATTTTTAAATGTAATATAAAATTTTTAAAAATTAGAATAATATCAAATAAATTTTATTTTCAAGTGTAATCTAAATATTTTAATTTAATCCAATCGTTTGCTCATTCATGTAGGTGAAATAAATAAATATAGTAGGATTATCAGATTCAGCCTGATAATACGGCACATCAATAGATGGTGATAGACTCTAATAGAATGTAAGTTTTATGGGAAAAAATTACTGGGAGGATGTATCACACGGTTGAAGGAGCATTTGACTCATGTTAAGGGAGAGACAAAAGGGTGTCCCAATGTACTCAAAGAGGTGAAAGAAGATGTCAGAGCCAGTTTACAAGCAACTAAGGGAAAGAAAAAAGAGATAGCTGACTGTGATAGAGAAATGTATGAGAGAATAAGGAGGAGAGATCCAGAGTTTCCTGCAGCTGGACCTGAGGATGATGAGGATGCACATACAGCGAGAGTCATGAGGGAGAGTGCTAGAGAAGCATGACAGCGACGAGATCAGGAAGAAGCCGATTATCGATTTTGATCCATATTGAGGGGCCCATCCATGTCTGCTGCTGGTGGTGGATTTAGTCATAGGTCACATGCTATTGATTATGAGGATATTCATGAGACTGCCGGGTTGCGTAGGTCAGTATCAGTGAGGGAGACCAGACCGTCTATTACAAGTCCCATGGATTTGTTCATGTATCGGATAGAAAGATCCAAGCAAACTAAATTGAGTACAATTTCACTGGAAAAATGGGGGAAGAGGCTTGAAAAATCGATTGCAAAGTTCGTGATATACAATCACATTCCAAGTCAAGTTGTGGAGTCGTCGTACTTCAAAAGTATGATTGATACAAGTATAGAAGCTGGTCTAGGAGTCAAAAAGCCTTTTACATACGAGGTATCTGGGCCCTTATTAGAAGATGAGTATAAGGAGATAGGAGCTTATGTGGATAACTTTCACAAAGTATGAGATGTGAGAGATTGCATAATTATGTGCGATAGATGGACTGGTCTCACAAGGAAGAGTTTGATCAATTTTTTAGTTTACAGTGATGCCAGAATAGTATTTCTAAAATCAGTTGATAGTTTTAAACATGCGAAGACGACTGGTTACTTCTTCCAACTAATGAATAAGGTAGTTGAAGATGTTAGAGAGCATCAGATTGTGTAGGTGGTAACAGACAATACCGCCAATTATAAAGCCGTAGGAAGACAGTTAATGTTGAAGAGACGCCACTTATACTAGACTCCTTGTGTCACTCATTGCGCGGACCTCACTCTTGAGGATTTGGAAAAGAGAAGTAAGGCACAGATAACTATTCAGAAAGAAAGAACGATTACTTCCTACCTATACAATAGTAATAAGTTGGTGAATTTGATGAGAGACTTTACCAAGAATGAGCTGCTCCGGCCTGTGATTATACGATTTGCGACACAATTTCTAGCCCTACAGAGCTTGGCTAGATATAGGCGTGAGCTGAAAAGTATGGTCAACTTTGAAGAATGGAGAAAACATGAGTTAGAACTGCCACGAGCAAAGAGACCTACTTGCAATGAAGTTACTGACCTGATCTACAGCCCCTAGTTTTAGATAGATGTTGACCACCTGATCACCGTCACTATCCCGTTGGTGCAAGTGTTGATATTAGTAGATGGTGATGAGAAACCAACGATGGGATATATTTACAAGTCGATGTATAAAGTAAAATAGCTATTAAAATCAAATGTCCAACAAAATATAAACAATATTGGACGATCATCGACAAGAGGTGGGATGCACAATTCCATCAGTACTTGCATGCCGCAGGTATAACATGTTAAACTACTTATATAGTGATTTTTATTTATTTATTATTTTTTATATTATTTATTATTTCCATATATTAATGAGATTACTGATATTTGATGTAAAACACACTACTTGAATTCGGCCTTCAAATATACGCGACGCTTTAAGTTGAGTGAGGCTAATGAAGTGTATAATAATTTATTCAATGTGATCCAACGAATGCTCCCTGAGTTGGCGAAACAAGGTCAAGTCATAAGAGATGCGAGTAATCATACCTTATAACTAATAAGTCAAGTGTCATATGATCTATTTATTGATATGTGGGTTATTATATTCCATCTTTGTAGATTGACATATTTCGCTAGAGACATGAGTCATTTGGCACCCCATTGAGACAATCCTAAATCAAGTATGATAAATCCGCTGAATGATGGATGCATTATAGAGGTGATGCCCTGATACTGAAGTGGGGTGCTATGAGAGTTTTATTGCAAACATGTTCCTCATCCAACTGTGAGCGAAATTGGGGTACCTTCTCTCTCATTCACACGAAGACAAGGAATAGGCTAACTATGAAACGATTGAAAAAGTTAGTATACTACCAGTACAACGTGCGATTAAGGGTTAGGAATATATAGAGGGCCAACCGTGGTAAGCAATTATATAAAGTCTTAGTTCATATAATTTTTATTTGATCTAATTGATAATGCATATACTAATTCATCTATCATATTCTACTTTACAGATAGTGAATATTTTAATCTCATCAAGTTGGATTATATATTCATGGAGGATGACCCTTTGAATCAGTGAATCGAAGAGAGAAAATAGCCAGTGTTGGATACTGAGGGCATCGCATGACTGGATAATGTTGAAAGAGTAGCGGAGGAGCAAACTTTCTAACCACCGAGGCAGAAAAGAAGATTGAATCGTTATTCAGTGGTTGGATTTGATGACGAAACGCAGCCCGGTAGTGATAATGACGATGATGGGGGTAATAGTGGGGGTGATGATTGAGGCAATGAAACCCACGCTGACACTAGTGGTGGAGCGGATGATGTTGATCATTTTTCTTATGGAGGTATTGCCGCATGGGATGATGAGACGGTAATAATGTATGACACTCCTACATTTAGAGGTGGAGGGGTTGAAGGAAGAGGAGCGTCATAATCTTACTAAACACTACCACCACCACAAGGTCCACAAGATGATGTGGGTTATATGACTACTAGCTTTGGGGAATTTAGTTTGCAAAATATCGAAGATTCAGTAACCAGCAACCCATACTACTGGCCTCAACCAACTTACCCTGGGCCATATGACTTCGTTGGTCAAATTTTTGGAGGACCACCTTCACCTATTACACTGAGCCATATTCGTCACTAATGCCTCAATTTCAAGGTGACACATATGATCATGGGTATCAATATGACCAATATTATAGGGAAAGCTTGCGCACCGATGATGATGATTACGAGGGTTACTAACCACTACGAAATTCAATGTGACTTTAAAGTAAGTTTTTCATATACAATATATCTTTTAATTTTGATCATGAGTCATGTACAATGAAATTTAAGTTATGCGTTGATAAAATTATGAAATATGCATCAAATAAACCTTAAATAAATCTTAAAAAAAATTGAAATAAATAGAAAATCATTAAATTTATATTTCTTGATTTTTTAGTATTTTTTGGGATTTTTTAGAAAAAAAAAATAAAATTCAATATATCAAACCAATACATTGAATGTATCAGCCGATACCTGGTACATATCATCCTGGATATCGTCCTGGAGGCCAGGATGATATGTACCAGAAAACTGAAATTTTGACCCATGATAGAAACAATGCGATACTATGGCTTTGTGCGGGGGACTTCAACGAGGTTCTCTTCAATCATTAGAAAAGAGGGGGTCGTCAAAAAGATCAGGTACTTATGGATGACTTCAGATCACTTTTGGACCTCTGTGAACTTTCGGATCTGGGCTACAAAGGATACAAATACACCTTAGTTGAATAAGGAGTGGTCAGAGTTCATAGAGGAATGACATGATAGGGATGTGGCTAATAAGACGTGGTGTCAACTTTTCGGTAATGCTCTGGTCTGACATCTTTCTTCCTCCTTGATCGGATCATGTGCTTATCCTTATCTTGGAGGAACATCGTCAAACTGGATGCCAGAAAAGGACCGCATATATTTCGGTTCGAATCCATGTGAACTGAATTGGAGCAATGTAAGGAGGTAATCCGTAATGGTTGGAATTCTAGTCTTTTGAGGTACTTAGATAACTCAAATATTTGTGATAAAATTGCGGATCTTTCTAAATACCTATCGGATTGGAACAAAAACAATTTTGACAATATTCGTCGTCGACTTTCCAAACTTGAAAAGATGTTGACTTGGATGAAATTTGGGGGAGTTAATGATGAATCTAAAGCTAGGGAGGCCGGCATTAGTAAGGAGATTGATGAACTATTGGAGAAGGACGAAATGCTTTAGTTCCAAAGGTCAAAGGATCTATGGTTGAAGCCTGGTAATAAGAACTCCAAGTTTTCCATCACAATGCTCCCTGTAAAAGGAAAAGGAATTAGATAGAGGGACTTATGGATGATTTGTGAGGATGGAAATCATCTAAGGACGATGTTGAATCTGTTATCACCTCTTACTTCTCCAAATTGTTTTCCTCTTCTAACCTGGAGAGAGTTGAAGGGGCTCTTGAAGAGTTACATAATAAAATTTCCGAGGATAATAATAATTGGCTTGTGCATAAATTTTCTCCGGAAGAAGTGAAAAGGGCCCTTTTCCAAATGCACCCTTTAAAAGCCTGTGGTCCCGATGACATGCCTTCTTTGTTTTATTAAAATTATTGGTTGATTGTTGGCGGATCGGTCACTAATTTTGCCCTCAACTATCTCAATGGTAACTCTTCCCTTCAAACTGTCAATAAGACCCATATCGTCCTCATTCCTAAAGTGAGTCATCCAAAGAGTTTTAAAGATTTTAGACCAATTAGTTTGTGCAATGTTATTTATAAAATTATTGCTAAAACAATTGCTAATCAATTTAAATATATCCTTCCTAATGTTATCTTGGAGTCTCAAAGTGCGTTTGTCTCGGGTCGTCTCATCATGGATAATTCCCTTGTTGCGTTTGAAATTTCTCGTTTCTTAAAAATAAGAGAGTGGGTAAGAAGGGATGGTGTTGTTTAAAGTTGGATATGAGTAAAGCTTAGAGTGGTATTTTCTTGAAAAAGCTTGATTAAAAATGGGTTTTTGTAAAAGATGGACGGATCTTATAATGGGGTGTGTGAATTTGGTGTCCTTTAATTTCTTGGTGAATGGTCATATTCTTGGTAATGTGGATCCCAATAGGGGTTTGAGGCAAGGGGACCCCTCTTTCCGTATCTTTTCATTGTGTGTGCCGAGGCATTCTCTAATCTCATTGATGTCACGGCTCAAAACAAAAGTGTCTCCGACATTCGTATTTGTAGGGGAGCCTCATGTATATCTTATCTATTCTTTGCTGACGATAGTATGATTTATCATATGATAAATGAACATGAGAGTCATATGGTAAATGAACGTGAGAGTGGGAAGTTTGTGAATATTTTGAGACTATACAAAGAAGCGTCGGGTCAAGTTTTTAATTTTGATAAATCGACACTTTCTTTTAGCTCAAATGTTCAACATGATATGCGATCCAAAACCCAAAATTGTTACCAAATTAAGAAAACAGCACCGCAGATAAATATTTGGGTCTCCCTACTTTCCTAGGGAGATCTAAGGCGATTGCTTTCAATGGTATCAAAGATAAAATTTGTCGGAAGATTTCGGGTTGGAAAGGAAAACTTTTGACAAAGACAGGAAACAAGGTCTTCATTAAAGTTGTGGCTCAATCTATCGCTACGTTGTTGGCACGTGTGGCCATGTAGCCATTGTGCACTACCTTAGTGGGAAACAAAATCTTGACCATATAGCCGTTGTGCGCTATCTTAATGGGAAACAGAGTCCCGTTTACTTGGGACACTTTGCGCCAGATTAATAGGAGAAATAGTTTCTCCATAACATGTAGTAATCCGAATGTTACGAATATCCCTCACGCACCTATCAAAGGGGCTTACTACCGCCTATCAAAAATATCTCAAAAAGGATATTATGAGGTAGCAAGGTGTACATCTGTTCATGGGAAAACACTCACGTTATTGGCAATCTCTAGTCTTGCGACGCATCTCGCATTGATCCGGCTCACATCCGACGCGACGAATATCTTATTGGTTTAAAATTATTGAAAAAATTCTGAGATATGAACCCTAAATAATACAGAGAACCGGTCCAAGACATGGGAAATATCGCTATCTTTAAATCAATATTTGCTCCCACCACTTTGACAAAGTGATCATCAAAAGGTCATCGACAAACTGGTTTCGGGATACAACGAATCGACTGTGTATTCTTGTTAAGGATTTGGTGAATCCGTTCACACTATCCGAACACTAAATATTACAAGAACACTCTGATCAAAACCTTTAAAGACAGAACCAAAGAGAAGAAAGACTCCAATGTGTTATGAAAATAATGATTTTAGATTCCTTAAATAGAAAATCAAGTGGTGTGTTAATGCACCTTTTTCCTATGAAAATGTGCTACAAGCATCCCTTCGAAAAATACACAACACTTTGGAAAGACACTTCTTTTGAAAAGACACCACTTTGGAAAGACACTTTTTTTAAAAGGACACATAACTTTGAAAAGATACACCTCTTTGGAAAAGACATACCTCTTTGAAAAAGACATAAGTTTTAAAATTTTCAATATCAAGTTTGACTTTAATTA
Organism: Chloranthus sessilifolius; assembly: GCA_021018995.1. Taxonomy (NCBI): domain Eukaryota; kingdom Viridiplantae; phylum Streptophyta; class Magnoliopsida; order Chloranthales; family Chloranthaceae; genus Chloranthus; species Chloranthus sessilifolius. The sequence continues at coordinate 27,425,694 of CM037595.1, forward strand.
TTTAATTTATTAGACAAAGTCGTAAACTTAGATATATGGAATATAGCATCTCCAGATTATATTATAGTATTTTTATCTATATGATCATTGTATTTCATAACGAGAAATTTGTAAGCCTTACTATTTTGTGCATAACCAACAAATGCACATTCAATAGTTCGAAGACCAATCTTAGGTTTCTTAGGATCTACTAATCTAACAAGTGCCCTATACTCCCACACTTTAAAATAGGTTAGCCTAGGTTTTCAATTATTTCAAAGTTCATAAGATGTAGTTAAAGTTTTCTTATGTAAAATTATATTCAAAATATGAATAGTAGTTAACAAAGTTTCACCCCATAAATTTTTATTTAAATTAACATTAACCAACATTATATTAGTCATTTCTACTAATATCCTATTTTTTCTTTCTACTATAAAAAAAAAAGACTATTAGCAGCAGAAATAAACTACCGCTATTAACAAAAAAACTATCGCTAATAGTCTTAATAGTTTTTTTGGTAATAGTGACACTTTTTGGCTGTAAAAAACTGTCGCTAATAGTCTTATTTTTTGCAGTGTTTGGCAATTCCGTTTTATCATGACATGTAAGGAGCCATCACCTCATAATGAATTCCATGAACTTCACAGAATTTGGAGAACTCATTTGACATGTATTCTCCACTCCTATCAGATCTAATGACTTTTATTCTTTTATTCAATTGATTTTCTACTAACGCTTTATAAATCTTAAATTTTTTAAAAGTCTCATTTTTAATATTTAATAAATATATATGAGCATATTTCAAAAAATCATCTATAAAAGTAATAAAATATCTTTTCTCTCCTTTAGTAGAAATATTATTTAAATCACAAATATCACTATGTATTAGATCTAATAAATATGAAGTTCTCATTACACTAAGAAAAGGTTTTTTAGTAATATTAGTCTTAGCACATACACTACAAGCATTACTATCAAAAAATTCATGTTTGGAAATTAAATCTAAACTAGTCATGCGTTTCATAGACCTACGATTAATATATCCTAAACTAGTCATGCGTTTCATAGACCTACGATTAATATATCCTAATCTATCATGCCATAAATTAGAAAGAGAGACTGAATAAGGAGAGATTTGATTGATTTGATCAATTACATTCATTTTGAACATGTCTCCCATAGCATATCATTTTCTAATAAATTCACTATTCTTAGATAAGATAAACTTATCTGATTCAAATACAAGTTTGAAATCATGCTTGATTAGTAAATCACCCGATACCAAATTCTTGCAAAATTTAGGTACATGGAGTACATCAATAAGCATCACGACTTTTTTGGATGTAAAATGCAGTTTTACTTTTTCATGCCCTATGATCTTTGTCATAGATGAGTTCCCCGTGAAGAGATCTTGATCATCGTCAATATTATTATATGCCACAAACATGTCACGATTATTACACAAATGTTTTGTGGCACCCGTGTCTATTCACCATTCATTGATGTCACCAATCAGATTAACTTGTGAGAGAATGACTACAAAGTTATTTTTCTCTTCCACTGCATTCGCTTGATTCAACTTCTTGAAGAGGCGACAATCCCATTTGAAATGTCCAGATTTTTTATAGTGATAACATCCATCATTCTTCAGTACCATGGTCTTGACGAATTTCTTATTCTCCTTGGAGTGAGAATATCCTCTCTTCCTCTTCTTTGACGGTCCACTAACAACTTGAGACTCATACAAGTGTGTTTTTGATGTTATATCAACATGATTTTCGATTTTGTCCCGAACTCGGGATTCTTTCTTAATACGTAAAAAAAGGAGAAGATCTTCCATAGAAATCTTCTCGTTATTACACTTAAGGATTTTTGATAATCTTTTCAAGATGGAGGCAACTTGGTGATTACCGCACCAACCAGAAAATCTTTATCGAAACGAGAACCATTAGCAATCATGAAATTTATAACAACTTGAAAATTATGTACTTAGCTAAAAATAGGTTTATCATCGACCATCTTAAATTTTTGTCGGCTAGTTAGCAGGTAATGCATTTTTTAATAGAATTATTTTTCCATTGTTCATTTTTTCTGCACAGCTCTGACTTTTTTCTCCTTATAAACATCACCTATTGGTGACATTGGAGGGAGGTGTCTGTGGAAGCAAAGCAAAGGAGATTGTTGGTGATTGGGTGAGTCTAGTGAGGAATCGAGCTATCACAGAGCAAGCGATCTCCCTACTTCAATCGTACGTAACTTCTATTAGTCTTACTTGATTTATAGCATGCATATAACATTTCGATATCAGAATTTTGCCATCTCCATAAAATTCTTGTGTGCTCAGTTCATATTTGGGCCAGTGGGGATTTTGTTTTTTGAGCTTATAAATTGTGTGCTCAGTTCATATGTATGCTCAGCAGTTGACTTCTTTGAAAAAAGGATCTAATGACAAGTCCATCTATACCTAGGATATCTATTGCAAGACAGAGAGCAAATCGTTCATATTTGCACATTTATGAGTGCAAATATGAACACAAAGCAGCACATGTGCGCACACATATGGAATTCTAAGACACAAAATCATAAATTTAAGTTATATTATATTTATATGAACAAAAACAAAGATACCTATACCTATATACCTATATCCCTATTATATTCAACACACACCAATCAATGTAATAATTGGTTTGTACATAGTATTAGTTGATATGTTATCAATAATATCATTATGTTAGGTGCAATGAGTAAATGATGATGTGGAAATAGCAGCTCTCATTCAGAAAGGTGCTCAATCAATACAGAAACCTAGGCGACTTGAGTTCAAGTCGGCCGAGTCTTGCTTGCAAAGAGTATTTCAAATCTTTGTACACTACATGGTCATGGAGGCTCAAATACCAACAAAATGTCATTTGATCAAATACCAACAAAATGATAGAGTATTTTATTTCGACATGCCCTATAATATATGATATCTGATCTTATCATTATGTACCCCTTTTTTAGCTTTGAGCACTAGATTCTTAAAACTCCTATATAAAACCAATGCTCTCCATCTATTTCCAATGGTTCTAAGATTAACAAAGTGCTGTAGATTAGTGTTGTGTGTATATATAAGTGCTGTAGATTAGTGTTGTGTGTATATATAAGTGCTGTAGATTAGTGTTGTGTGTATATATAAGTGCTGTATATATATGATATTTTATGTGCTAATGGTTATTCTCCGGGATTATCTCGCTAATTTGTGCCATTTATTTCTGGCTTCTGATTTCGATTCCATGAATAAAGACATTAGAACCTTCAGGTTTGAACTAAGTTTTGTACCTTTTAATCTCAGTGCAATTATCCGCTCTTAAAATACTCTATCATTAAATATTTAATGCCTACTTTCTATGTGACAGCTCGAATTTCGGCATCCCGAAATCCATGCCATCTGCACGACCTCGAAGGCCGTGCCTTAAATTCATATCATAACTCGTCGATATATACAGCCAAACTGTAATTTAAGCACATGCGACTACTCTAAATCGAAATAAAAGACAATATAGTTGATCTCGCAAGGCTGTCCTTGTCTCATGCCAATTCATGGACATAAGAACTTACCCAAAAGTTTAATTGAAATCATTCATCCTAGACGTCTTATCAAGAGGCAGAAATTTAAAACACTCTAAATAAAGAGGCTCGATATACCAGCCATACATAGTATTCTCTCACCTCACTCTCTGAGTATGCAGCGGGTTTCCTAGAAGAATTCCTCAGGAGGAGGTTCTGACTCTTCTGTGGGCACGGACACCGATGCCCTTGGATTAACTTCACCCGAAGTCCTTGCTGCCGCTAGTCCCGGACTCGGACGATAGTCTAAGGGTGAGCTACATCCTAGCTGTGAGGGAAAACAAAAGAACATATAGATCATCCTTCACACATATGTCAGTAACTTAACAAACATAAAATTCTCAAGAAAACACTTATGTACAACAATTTGAGTAACAGGGGTAACCCAATGGTTCCGACCACTACTTAGCATAGTTTTGTTTCATCTCTTTATGAGTTTGGTTGTGAACTTGGCCTAATCACTTAAATCTTAACTTAAGTAATCCTCGAGCAATATAGCATCGAGCCCCGATGGAATACCCACCATCGTCGTCTAACTAGACAGTTGTTATGTGTATTCCCTGGGAATACTGCCCGAGCCCATTTCTCATAGGCGGCAGGGTCTATTCTTAATCTACATCCCTGGGATGTGTTATAAATGTACGGATTGGTCAGCCGTGCATCGGTCCACGGATATCCTGCCGAGTCAGTCGTGGTTATCCCGCCACGTCGGTGGGGTATTCTAATCAACCTTAAATAATAAAAATATCAATGTGCTTTACATATAGTTATTCACCGTGATTGTGCTAAATATATCACATTAGGCCTTATCACGTTATTTTTGTTTCTCTGTTTGTTTTCTTACGCATCCCTGGGATGCCCCATGCTTCTATTTCACCTTTCTTTGATTGAACCACATTATCTTTCGTCCCCTGGGGACCTCAGGATTTTCCACATTGGAACACACACACACGCCCTTATCATGAGGGTTTATGGAATACACTATTTAAATAGACTATACTACGCATATGAGTTCACAGAATAATGCACATGTTTCGAGAATATTCCCTACCTCGACGAATCTCAAGGCACGCCTGCCCTTAGAGGGTTATAATGCGTCAACCTACACTAAAAAAAAAGAAAAGTTTTAGAATGATCTAGGGTCATTGGGGTGTATGACACCCAAGTTTCTTATTTTAGAAAACCAAGATCTGAGTGGTCACCAGACCTCGCTCGCGCGGCCATTTATCCTCGCTCGCGCGGTCACTTGACCTCGCTCGAGCGGTCTCTTGACCTCGCTCGAGCGGTTAAATCGAGGTTTCGAAATATGACCGTGGACCCTCGCTCGAGCGAGCTCCCCTTTAGTTTCAGGGACCGCTCGAGCGAGCCTAGAGTCATGCTTATATCTGTTCATCCTCGCTCGAGCGAGCCTTTTTAGACCGCTCGAGCGAGGAACAACGATTTGTCCCTCGATCAAGATCGAGAATATGCTTCCACTCATCATTTACCCTTTATCTTATACAAGGAAACATTTAGCCAACCTCTTTCCTACTATTTAAAACATTCCTAGGCATCTATCATGTCCTTAACGTACCTCTGACGATGAAACCGCACCGGTCTGATTTATGATTTGAATATCTACTCGGTTATCCGGCCTCCCTGGTTCGTCCTCCCGTCGTTTCCTCTGATCTCCTTTGCCGACCTAAGTCTCAACGAACCCTAGTTCTCTACCAGGCTCTTTTCTTCTTTCTCTCTATATTCTCCTTCTCTCTATTTAGGTTAGAATAGATTTACGTAAGGGCTCCTCTCTCTCTTCTTCACTTTTATATCTAAAATTTTTGGGATATAATAGTGTGTTTCCCACGTACACACTTAAAGTATTTGGGTCGTTTTGGTCTCCTTGTGAAACACATATACCTATGTGTGTATGCGTGCCGTGCACAAATCAGTGAAAAATCTGGGTTGTGACATTCTATGTCATTCTTTAGATGGGGCATTTATATTGTACTCTCTATGTTCATCTGCACCTATTTTATTTGGAGGATTAATCAGTAGCAGAATTTTTTGTTTATTATAATTGTGAAATAATAATTCGCTCTAAGTAGCTTCTATTACGACATCTAATGGAGGAATTGGACTTGATTTTATGAGCATTATTATGACAAATAGGTACATAATCTAATCTATGGTTGACAAATGTGAAATTTGGTAGAAAACAAGCTTGAAAATAATATCAATACCAATTAATGGAATAAATAATACTTGATATGTTTCTTTACTATTAAAAAGTGAACACATGAGCCATAAAAAATTTGACAAATTTATTCAACATGTATAAGAGTTTCACCCCTTAAGTATATGTTTAATAAATAAATTTTTTACGATTAATTTTGCTTTTAATATCAAAGAGAAGATCATCTTTGAGACTTACAAGCTGCTGTGAATTTCTAATAAATTCTTCATCTAGACTGTATTTTGTCATTTCTTATTTTTACATCAAAATTGATTTCAGTTGTTAAATCTTTGTCAGCATTTATGGAATGAAAAATAAGGAACCTTTGCTGGGCTTTAATAAGCTATGAACTGATTGTATAGCAATGAGCTATTACTATTTTGGTGCTATAAAATAAAAGGAATAGATCAATGGCCATATTGCAAACAAATAGAAGGTAAGTGATGTTTAATATGTTGTAATATGCCGGTTTTATACTTTATTTCTCATGTTGTGCATAAAGGAGATTAGGTCTCATGGTTTTTCATGTACCATATAAGATATTTTTTTGTTTGTGCCTTAATCTTGCTTACTAGAACTCATTAAATTGTTGGCTAGCTTGCCTTCAAATTTTTGGTTGATCAACAAAGAATTGTTTTCTTTCTGATAAAGGATCAAACAGATACATCAGTCTTAATTGCTCATGGGCTACAAGTTACCTTTTCAGTCATCGTCATCGAATAGTCTCCCTTCCCTGCTTCTCGATATATTATCCAGATATTGGATTCATAAGATTGGTTGTCACTTTTTGTTGGAGGATCAACTGTGTTTTTTCTCTGATTTCCACAGCTATTAGAGCGCCTCAAAAATTTTCAAAGTTATACTTTTCTAAGATCCAGTGGCTAAAATGACATCTTTCCCCTTTTTAATATGCTCATGTGTAATGTGGTTTTTGGTGTTGGTGTTGTGAGGCATGAATAAAAGATATGTGCATCTCAATTTTCCTACCTATTCCTTGTACTATCCATGTAGAAGTATCCTTGAAGATACATGAGTGTGTGTTTGGACAAGCTCCATGCTAGTGCACTCCAGCTCCCTGCCCCCTCCCTGTAGAGCAGGTTTTACTTGCTCTTGCAGGGAGCTTATCTTTCACGTAAACCAGCTCCCTGCTAGAGCAAGTTTTATCTGCTCTGCAGGGAGCTTGTCTTTCTCATAAACCAGCTCCCCGCCAGCACAAATGTGGCAGGGAGCTGGTTCACCAAACACTGTGCCAGAGGCCAAGAGTTGCTCGTATCCCCTAGGGGCTATGGCAAATGTACCCCTGCCTTGCCTACTTCATCATCATCTCCCTTGCCTTAATTCCATCGTTAAGGGGTCAGCCTCTGCAGATTCGTAGCCATAACTTGCCAAAGAAGTTATGGATGATGGTTTCTAGTACAACCAACTGTTTACCTACGCTACTACACAAGACATTTATAGCCATAAATTCTAGTGGGTCGCGACAACTGACAGTGTAACTTCTCAAATTCATCGTTGGTGTTTGTAAGCTTCTAGCAACCCTCAACCCAAATCCGACCAGGCCTCATCCTGAAGTCGATCCAAGCCGATTAGCAAGAACTGGGTGCTGGGTTGGGCCAGGTAGGGTTAGAATGTAAGGTAGGAAGTCGGGTCAGGTCATGAACCCAGGACCCCAAATCCAATCCATTTAATAAACGGGTCAAGGTTTCTAATCCAATCTAACCCAACAGGTCGAGAGTTTGATCCCAAACCTGATTCACCATGGGTCAGGTCACTTGACCCATTTGCAGCCCTACCTGCTGGAATTTGTTGCGATACTAGAATATATTTTACATATTAAATCTGAGCTTAAACAAGAAACAAAGTAACAAAGCATTACCGAGAAAATGTTGCAATGTCTAGGATCAGCAATGTGGGCCATCAAGTTATCGATTGGGCCTTCTCCCGTGTAAATGGCTTGGAACCAAAAGCCCACAAAAGCGAGCATTGCGATGTTAATTGGTGTTGTTGTCCGTGTGTTAAATGTCGAAATTTTCAAAAGCATAACCTTGAAACCATTATGGAGCATTTAATTTGTGATGGCATGGATAGTTCGTACACGACATGGACGTATCATGGGGAGTCGTCTTCTACAAATCGTGTCAATGTTGGGGTTTCTAGTAGTTCAACTAGTAACAAAAATAATGATATGTTTCCAAGAATGGTAGAAATGTTGAACAACACATTTGGACATGTTTATCTTGAAGACTTACCTGAGGATGAAGATGATGATTAGGATGAAGGTGATGATCAGGATCCACATGATTTACCTGAGCATATGGAGTACAGTAATTTGAAGGAACATGTATTAGAACCACTATATCTGTCATGTAAGGGTGAGCATACGAAATTGTCAACTACAGTTGAGTTGTTGAGTATGAAGGCTAGACATCAGTGGTCTAATAAAAGTTTCACGGAGTTGTTAAAAATGCTAAAAGAAATTTTGCCCGTGTCAAATACTTTACCTGATAGCACCTACGATGCAAAGAAGTTAGTTAAGTCTTTGCGCATGAAACATGAGATTATACATGCTTGTCGCAATGATTGTATATTATATTGGAGAGATCATGCAGATAAAAATGAGTGTCCTACATGTGGTGAGAGCAGATGGAGACCCGTGGAAGCTTCAAAGCCAAATTTTAAACAATTACCGTGGAAGAAGTTAAGATACTTTCCACTAACCCAAAGACTTCAAAGATTATATAGTGTACCATGGATTGCAGAGACGATGACATGGCATGCAAATGCAATTGAAAATGAAAGTTACATGGGTCATCCAGTGGATTCTTCAAGTTGGAAATCAATCAATGCTCGTTAGAGTGACTTTTCTCTTGAGACACGTAATGTTCGTTTAGGACTGGTACAACGACGAGGACACAAATATTTTTAGCCTCTCATACTAAGAAGGATGGGACGTCCTTGGGCACACAAATAGTAAGATTATTTTAATTATTTATTTGCCATTGATAAATAATTAATATTGATCTTTAGGATCACTATATTTAACCATTATTTATTTTATTCAGGATGAAATTAGGAGGCTTGCCTTATTTGATCCATTCCTCGGAGAAAAAGATTTAGATAATGACCCTGTTGCTACGGTTTGTGGGCGTGATGGAAGGGGTATAATGCGGTGTATCTAAGACCTCCATTCAAGCGTCTGCTCAGGCTAGGGAGATTGCTCACCAGGAAAAGATAGCACGTGAGAGCATTCAAACACATATTGATATGCTTAGACATGAGCTTGATGAGGAGCGTAGAGCACGCAAGATCCTTGAGGAAAAAGTGAATTTACCATCACCTCTAGCTCCTTCTAAAGGGACATCTATATCGACATCGGTTGACCAATTCGATTCTTATTAGGTATAAATTCATGTTATGAAATAATAATCATTGGAGTTGTCATTGTCATATCTTATTGAAAGTACTTTTGCATTGTTGTTTTAATCTCTCTTAAACTCTACAGTTTAAAGGCTATAATTTTTTTAGGGAACTCGACCGTCATCGGTTCAGCCTGAGATACTTGTGAACTAACCATCTATGCGCTGTCTATTGAAAAACTTAAAGAATAAAGCCATTGGACTAGGGCGAATGCATAGAGAGGCGACAACGTCAAGAGATTCATACGCCATCATAATTGATAATATTTTCGAGGTCAATACAGAATTATATGCGAGCGAAGGAACATTTGGCGATGCTACAATTGGTGATATTATTACTTGGCCTAAGGGACTTGTAGATTTTATTTGATCTTGTTTAGGGGTAAATTTGATTCTATTTTATTGAGTGATTTTATTTTCATAAATATATTTATATTTCCATCTAGCCTACTCACATTTTCAATTATAAAATAAAGCAAAAGTTGAAGTTCTCACTTTTCTTGTTGCAGCCCAAGACCCAAAAGGCAAAGGAAGAACAATAAAGATCAAATGAAGAACTGCGATCAAATGAGATGATTTAAGAACATCTGCGAATGGTCGGCTTTTAACATGCCATAGCTTTTCAGAGGACTTTTTTTTTTGTATTTGGAGAAAATTGAGAAGAAAAAATCGAACTCGACTTTTGTTTCTTTTTTCAGACTTTTAAAAAAAAAAGCAATACATGAAATGAACTAGTCATCAATCTTTTTTTTAAAATATCTTGTTCATCTCCTACTTTAGGGCTGAAAAATTGGCCGCTGAAAAGGTATGCATGGCTTTATTCCCTGATCCAATATTGACTTTTCTTGTATTGAGTCGGAGGTAATTCTATCTATTTGAACACTATTCTGAAATCTCCTCCAATTCTTGCATAAATTTCATCTGAGATTTTCTAGGCTTTTATGAAATTGCAGGAGAAAGAGGAGCTGCATGGTTCTAAACTGCTTTCTTTTACTGCCGGGCCACAAATAGCACTGACAAAAGATTCAACCAACTGGACCTAAAGACAGCTCATCATGCAGATCAATTTAACTACCTGGTCATCATCTTTTCAGCAGTAATTACCTTCTTTAATTCAAGTGCCTATTTATAAGGTTTATAATTTTCAGTTGCTTCCTGCATTATTCCTACTTTCTATTTCTGATTCCTATAGCTGGCAGGCCTATTTACAGCCATTAGTATAGCACTTTTATGCAACTATTTAAATCTTTTTGCATCTATCAACAGTTGTCATACTGCTGTCCCATCTTTACACTTGACCAGAAAGAAAAACTAATCTGGTCAACACCCAGTTACAATATGGGTTTCTTATGACTTTTATTTTTGTTGCCTATTAAGTGATCATATGATCTACTTAAGTGAGCACTTGGCTAGTTGATGACTATTATTAATGCACATACACTAATAATGTTTGATAAATATGGGCTTCTTTTGATGGTCCATTTGAGGCCCAGCCCAGCATATTTTTAAAGCCTGTGAGAGGCCTATTCCAGCTTCTTTGAACTTTTTTCTTGGGCCATGATTTCTGATAAGGCCCATTTTAGTGGCCCCATCTGTACTCAATATTTTATCCTGCAGTAACTGGTCTGATAATTGTCCCCTATTAATAGCTGCTTAACAACAATTTATACAGCTCCTCTTTAGCTTCCTTCAAGCCAATAAGCAGCCCATAGATGATCTTCTTTCAGTAGCTTTTGAACCTTTCTTCCTCCTTTTTTTATACCTGTCTTGTTACTCTGCCAGCTTCCTTGATCAGATTTGCACCGGTCTTCTTTGGACTGTAAGTCGATTCTTAACATCAACTTCTGATCCTTTCTGGAGCAACTATGTTTCTTCAATAAGCTTTGTTTTACTGTCTTTATGGCTGATAAACAACTCCTATTTAGCCTTGGTGCAGCTGCAGCTAAGTCTCTTTTGTCTTTGTTTTCTTCTTGTTTCTCTTCTCAAATCTCTTCATCTTCAAATTCAGATTTGCATCAATGATGAGTTAGTCTACCGGTTTAAGTTTCTTTTTTATATGATGAGTTAGTCTACAATGGATGTCCACCCATCATAGGCAGTCCACACGTCTGTAACTTTGTACATGACATGCAGGGAAGTCCATGTATGTCACAAAGTCACACAGATATGTGGACTGCTTTAACCCCCATAATGGATGGACATCCATTGTAGACTAGCTATTTCTATATTTTCTCTAAAATGAAATGAGCCATGTGCATAGATTCACATGCTCTTAATCACTGTTCTCAAGATCCACTCCCCACATAGCTGACAAGATTCAGCTCAATGAGCTGTTGGATAAATTTTTTGTTTCAAGGCGCTGCCTCAAGCATTGGATAAAGTTTTTGTTTTAAGGCCCTGCCTCAAGCATTATTTTGTTAGAGCTAGTATATAATGGGTGTCTACTCATCATGAGTGAGTGGACATCATAGTTCATATGTCCCCATGACCTAAGTGACTTGCACAGATTTACATGCATTGAAAGTCCGTGCACACCTCACAGTCTCGGAGATGTGTGGACTGCTTTAATGCATATGATGAGGGGTCAGCCATTGTAGACTAACTCACTTTGTTATCTAGATTTCCTTAATCTTGCTTAAGAAATTTAAGTTAAATGAGGAATAATGGGGAAAAACCATATATTATTTGCTGCAGTTGCCCCATCTACCATGTTCCTATACTTGTGATATGACTAGCTATCTTAATTTTGCTAAAAAAATCAAGTGCTACATTGGTTTTGGTCACTACTTGTGATATGACTAGCTATCTTAATTTTGCTAAAAAAATGAATGGCTACCATGTGATGACTGTCCATTCCTGTTTTAGACGTTCATTTTAGCAGTGAGTGACTTCATATAGATGGTTTAATGATGCAATCTTGGATGAATCTAATCTAGACGATGGCCTCGTGCACCACAGGAAGTCTTAATGAAAAAGAGCCACATGTACAGATCTAATGGCACTTAGCTTGTTTTGTTTCTTATTTTTCATTGAACTTACTACCACTATAACCCAAATACCGATTCGATAACTTGACATAGCTCATTGTTTATTTTTCATTGAACTTATTTGTCATTGATTTTACGTGGCACAGATCACGATCTTTCTTTTTTTAGTTTGTTCATTTAGTTTAAATATGATACTAGCAGGTTAGTTTGTTCATTTAGTTCATTTAGCAGTGTTTTTTTTTGGGAATCGGTTGAAGGAATGTGAGAATGAAGTTGTGCAATAATAGCGCATGCTGTTATTGATATGTGTACTAAGACTTGGATTATTATGAGAATCGCACCTTCTTGGATAATTGTATTGTTGTGTCAATGACCCAGATGCCATGAACTAGATTTTACTACGTTGATGTAAATTTAATGTAGGCTTACTAACTGTATGTTGTTACTATGTCGTAATCTAAAACTATTGGATGCCAGGTTGCTGTATATGCCGAGTTCTGTAGAGATTGGGATGAAGCTTTGAGGTTTTATGAGGATGCCTACCATGCTCTGCGTGAGGTATGTGGTGCCTTTGTCTTGTCGAATTATAAACATAAGTCATGCTCTCCATCCCATCTTTTTATGGCTTATTAATGGTCCTTGTTGACGGAGCTAGTTTTGGCATTATTACTTTTTTTTTCTGTAAAAACTGATATTTCCATCAAACCAGGTTACATTTTTAAGGATTTGAATAGAAAATGAAATTGGTTATAATCTATATATTAGTCCTTGTGGTGTGCTGGTCTTCCGCTGCCAATTTCATGAAGTTTACTCTAGTTCAGATTTGAGAGAGTAGAGGACCTTGATTTGTAAGCCATACCCATCTTTAGGTTGTGTTTGCAGTTTGTACAGGCAATTAGTTGCGAGGACATTGAAAATGAAAATTAGCTTTGAAATTTATTTTGTTCTGTAAAATAATTGCAAGTGAAGTCAGTTATGCTTTGTAGTTTATTGGCGTACCTATTTAAATGGTAACAGTTGAAAAGGAATGGCTATATGCTCTTTTAGCTATTGATACCTAGCAATCCTATTTATTAATGCAAATAAATAGTAAAATTATGCCAACATATTTTTTCAATTATTTGGTGGTATATGATGAAAATGTGGTAGGTCACACATGTTCTGAGTATGATATATTTCTTTTTGGTTGGCCCACTAGCTAATTCTGCTTTGGTCCATGTCCTACAGATGATGTTATACTGAACCTTTGCTTTTGCTCTTTCATCTTATGGTCAGATGATTAGAATATCAACAAGGCTTCTGCCTATTCAACGGCTAGGTGAGATTAAAGCTGTGGCAGAGCAATTGCATTTCAAAATATCAACCTTGTTGCTGCACGGTCGGCGTAGGTCCCTTTTTTTGTAGTGAGAAGTCATCAATATCTCAATTTAATTGCTTAATATCATAAATATTTAATTACGTTCTCCTTTTGATTTCAGGCGAAGCTTTTCAATTTGAAGCTCACCTCAAACGGATCGCTAGGGGACGGAGATATTTGGTAGGAGAGGCGAAGCATATATATATATTTTTAATTATGAAAATAGGTCATGGAGTCCTTAGATTGTTAACTCTCTTTCTTTTCTTCTTTTTTTTTGTTTGAATAAAAGGATTGAGCATGTAAAGTTTAAAATATTTAGTTGATTTGAAAGGTTGGATCATAGGTTGAGATGCAATATTTTGTTTGAATAAAAGAATTGGGCATCTATTTTATTTATTAATGGCATTGAATGATTTGCATTTGAGTTGAATGGATGTGTTTAAATATGAGATTAATAGCTTTTTTTCTTTATATAATTTTTTTTAAAGCATTAAAAAAAAGTATTACAAAAAGCATAAAAAAAATTGTATTAAAAAAAATCATAAAAAAAATTTGCATAAAAAATTGTCGACGTAATTTTTTTTTTTAAATATATATATATTTTTAAAAAAATTTGCATAAAAAAACCACTGTCAAAGACAGTGGTTTTTTGAAAAAGCCACTATTTAAGGCAGTTGTTTTTTTAGCTTTTTCACGTAGTGCCTGTTTGATTAAAAGGATACCGTTACATCAATTTCTGTTGTCGGGTAAAAATCCAGTTTTGATAGAAAGGGTTTGAGGATATAAATTATTCGAAAATTATGGACTATGGAGCTCTTGGCTCTAAGGCAGATGATAGTGGGACTGTGCCTAAACTGAAAATTTTGCACAAATTCTGCCTTTGGGAGGTCCATTTGTTGAAGAAAGGGTGCAAATGGGCTAGGTATGAGCTGTTCCATGAGCTATGGCTATGGTCTTGGGCCCAATATGCAAATCATGATACTGAAGCTACCAACCAAAGCTAGTCAAGTCTGTTTAATGGTACCCCCCTAGATAATTTTTATTTATTTATTTAGCCAGGGGTGGGGGGATGCATTTGAGTTGTAGATGGACTGCTATTGATAATTGGAGAATTTGGGATCGTTCATACACTTCGTATGGAGGCTACGAATTCACCTCAGATCTAGTTGTAATAGGAATGTTTGCTTGCTGCTTATTCCACTAGTTTCTTTGTGGCCTCCTTGCCTTTATTCATATTTTCCTCAAGGCATAGTTGTGTTTAAAAATAACATGGAATTTTAGGTTGGTCTAAAGACACTAAGGCAGATAGCACACTTTTTGTTACCTGTCTTTCCGTTCTTCCGGCAGTTTGTGAGGCCCCCATAGTAGGGCGAGGTCCATTGAGACCAAAAGTCATCCATCATTATCCTTGAGCATATGTTACTCACTATCTTGGTTGAGCTTCCTGGCCAACCTTTTGGTGGTATCGGGCTTATTGAGATAAATAAGATCTTTAGCCCCTGATTGTCTTAGATTTCAAGCAGTTTTTGTGTATTATATATAAATGAGGTCCTTTTGTCTCTTCTCTGGTTTATTCATTATCTTTTGTATGGACCTATAAAAGAAATCATGTATAGCAATTTTTCATGTAAAAACCGTGTAAGGAGTTAGTATCTTGTATATCTTGCTCATCAAAGTGATTGTCTATTGATCCTTTTATTCATCAATGGAAGTATGTTTTGACCTTTCACTGATTCGGAGTCTCCGTTTTTTTGTGCATAGGCCGGGTACCTAATACAAACTCTTTGAAGACAACCATGTTTGCTTTCTCTTTTTCTTCAATATAAGCCCTGGATACTGTAGATTAAAACTCATATTTCAGTACTGTGGCTAATGGCCGCTCCTAGTTGACATATGCAAGTGGGAAAAAGTTGCTAGCTTGTAGGAAATTTTGTTGCCAGCATGTTGACTAGAGAATATTAGTTTTATTTATGGAAATTCCTTGCAGGGAACCTCTTGATGTGATTTGAAATTTGAAAATTCTTCTCTTTTTGTTACTAGAACTAAGAGAGTGTGTCCACACTTTATGTTTAATGTTCTAAATCAGTTGTATACTTGTATGTGAACATAGGAGTCATTACAATGGGTGACCGACCAACCTGCCTGACGGCGATCTGAAGGAAGGGACCATATACTTCCAGTTCATCATCCGTGGTCCTTCAAATCTGTTCGCATATTCATGAAAAAAGCCATTTGGCTTCTACCTGATATGGACTCTACTGGGAACTGGTTATATTCTAACTAGTAACTACTTAATTATCTATTAATTTATAATATGGTATCTTTCAATATTTGCGTTCTAAACTGATGTTAGTTGTTTCCATTGTAGGTACAAGCCTGGAGAAATTTGGCTGGAGAAAGACCTTATTCTTCCTTATGTTCCCAACGTCCAAGTCTGCGATGCTAAATGCTTATCAGGAAGTGAATCACAAAGAAACACATTGCTATTCTTCCGTGGGAGGCTTAAAAGAAATGCTGTAAGATTATATTTGATATTCATTTGTTGTCATTGTATAATTTTGGTTCATGTGAATATTTCATGTCCCTATTATGGAAGAAAAACGTTCACAAAACTATTTTGATGCACTTGCCAACTCGGTTGCATATTCTTAGGAACTCTTCTGCCGTTGAGCAAACCAACCAAGTTTGGTGCAATTTATGTTTGTAAAATCATTTTTAATTAAAGAAAAGACGCAATCTCAACTTTTTAATTTATATTTTACTATATTTTTACACTCTAGATGGTTACTTTATGCACAAACTTGTACCTACAAAACTTAATCTGCAACCCAGAAATTTGATATAGAAAGTCATATTTTCTGCTTCAGTACATGATTTGGCACATATGAATGATGATTTGAAGGAGTTAATTGGACCCTGGCTCCCTATAGGGCGCAGATGTGGAAAGTTATTTTTGGAAGTTGAAACTTGAAACATATGTGAATTCATTGAGAGAAAAGAAAACGTCAAACGCTTATGTGAAAGAACAACTAGCCAACTTTGGTCAAGTCCTTTTACCATTTTTTCTGAAGACGAACATTGTGTAATATATACTATGTCTGATAGTTCTCAAGGACAGTTGGGGAAGTGTCCTGTAGCCTTCTCGGTGATCTCCAATTGTTAATTAACGTTTGTTCATCCTGCAAGATTTTGGTTAGCTGCACACTTTCAGCTATTGCACTGTCAGGGAGGAAAAATTCATGCCAAACTTATGGCAGAACTGCAGGGTGCGGAGCGTGTCGTTGTAGAAGAAGGTACTGCAGGAGAGAGTGGAAAAGAGGCAGCTCAGATTGGCATGCGCAAGTAAATGTGGTTGATATTGTTTTATTTTTCTCTGTTGATTTTTTTCGAAGTAATTTATTGATATAGTGGAGTTGCTCCTTTGGACATCAGGTCTATCTTTTGCCTAAACCCAGTTGGAGACACTGCATCATCTGCTAGATTTTTTTATGCCATCGTCAGTGGCTGTATCCTTGTTATTCTTAGTGATGAACTAGAGCTTCCTTTTGAAGGAATACTTGATTATCGGAAGGTATACATTCTTAAAATTGTACTCTATATTTTTCTATTTTCTTTACATCAATACATATCTACTTGGAAAATTAACTTAAATACCTAGTGTTTGAAAGCCTCTATATTTTAATAAGTAGAAATAAATTGCAACTATTGACAAACTGAATGGTTATGGTTAGGATGATCTAATATGTGCAATTTTTTGTAGGGGGGGTCAGTAGGCTGAGCTGACTATAAGGGTCACTGAGCTTGACTCCACCGCATTTAAACTGTGAACCATGATAAAACAATTGAACTGTTATATCCGAGAACCATGGTAGCCTCTTTAATGTTTATGAGGCATTCCTGCAAAGCTAATGGGAGCACTAGG
The DNA here is from genome assembly GCA_021018995.1 of Chloranthus sessilifolius. Lineage (NCBI taxonomy): Eukaryota > Viridiplantae > Streptophyta > Magnoliopsida > Chloranthales > Chloranthaceae > Chloranthus > Chloranthus sessilifolius. Next base: position 27,443,182 of record CM037595.1, read on the forward strand.
AATTTTTGATAGCACACACCATCTATTCTTGGTAGAATAAGTGATTGATATTTTTCTTTCATTTATTTATTGATTTTGAAGATTGAAAAAGACAATAGGATTCTAGGAGTGCCATTAACTAGATTCTGATGCCTGCTTTATGCTACTATTTCAGATTCCGGGTGCCGATGAGCCCAAGCCCAACACAAGTTTAAAAGGACTCTCCAGGCCAAACTCAAGCCCATTTACATTGCTGTTTCAGATCCTTATGCACTAGTACACTTTGGACTCTTAATATCTGGATCTCTTAGTTTAGTAACTCAATCAAAGTGTAGCATTCTACTGTACATTTGCATTCTTTTTCCAAAATTATGTGAACCAAAATCTTTATAACCAGAGTTTCTTATTTTTTTATTTTCTAAATAGGATGTATTTCGATTTTTCAGATTGAGTTACACATATTAATGCTTGTATTTATAATTGTACATGTCGATCTATATCACCTTCATGGCTAATGACAATTAAAACATAACAGATCTGTTTTTATCTTTTCTGATATTATCATAGGTACATTAAAATCAGTTTTTATCAGATTTTGTATCTCTGATTTCATATTCATATTATCGAAGCCATAGATGCTAATTATACCTATAATATATCATTACCATAAGACTGATGGGTCGGTCTCATATCACACTGATCGGTATTAAAGTGGACTGATCACTCTTAAAGTGAACTGATCACTCTCTTATGAAGACCGAACAATCTCATATGGAACCCATCGACCGTTCGCCTTTTTTTGGTGAATTTGTAGTTTTGTATAGGAACTCTGTAAGCCATGTGCTAATTCTAATAGAAATTTTGTTCAGGGATGAGCACTGTTCATAGCCTCATAGGGGATACGTGCTGATGAAATAGGTGTGGTCAATTTGCTAATAGAGGAAAGTATCAATGAGTTCAAAATACTTTCAAGATTGGACAAGGTTAAATGCACTAAATTTATGTCATATCACTTAAATGATTAACCGGGAGAGAAAAAAAAACTGATGTGAAATAGGATTAGTGCTTTTAGTTCCTTCTGAATTGTTAGATCCTCAAAGGGAAAGTCGTTCATTCAATGATTGAATGGAAGAATCTTTCCTAGTTTTAGGAATTTCTATTAACTGCTTCACTCATATTAAAAAGAAAAAGGAAATGCCATTAATATAAAATAAAAGAGTTCTTTTCAAATTCTTAATCACCACTATTATCAAGAACCCTTTTAAATTATTTCTTTAGTAGTTTATTTTTTTTTGATAGGTAAGCTTGAGGTTGGGGGGTCCTCACCCATTTTATTAAAAGAGAAGTAACAAGTTACAAAGAATCTCAATCAAATGAAACTTTAAAGATCTATAGGAGCTTCGGCATTGCCATCACCCCTATTAATCCTCAAAGTCACCCTAATGTACCTTCCAAGTCGCCCTACTACAGTTATCATCTTTAGGAAGCTTTAGAGAATCCATCCGAAAGGAAACTTCTCCAATAATGTTATGAAGAATAGTCTTCTTTTGAGTAACAACATCATTAAATATATGGTCGTTTCGCTCTCTCCAAATGAAAGAGATGGCAGTGCAAAAAGCATTACGAATCAAATGGTCCTTCCATTTTCTCCCCTTCGACATTTCCATACATTTCTTCAACTCTTCAAGCAACGGAAGTTTATTGTTAGTGCTAAATCCCATCCTGGACTTGATGGATCTCCAAATCCATTAAGAATAACCACAACAAAAAAATAGATGCTCAGTGTCCTCCGAATCCGCCCAACATAAAACGCATCTAGAAGGGATACTAATACCCCTTTCGCAAAGATTATCCATAGTCATGAGCTTAAAATTTATTGCTTGTCATGCACAAAAAGAGTACTTTGGAGTAACACTCGAATTTCAAATGAAGCATTTCCAATCAACCACCATTCCTTTGGTTCTAATAGCATGCCAAGCTGAATGAAGAGAAAACTTCCCATCCCTTGAAGGTTCCCAACTCCATCTATCATGTAGATCTGTATTTGGTGCACTAATAGTGTGAACATCTCTCCAAGCCTCTTCCATGTGAATCGTTGATGGATGTGGCAAATCCCACACTCCATCATGGGCCACATCAATGACCATAGTGTTCTCATCAAGACCGAAATGAAGTATAAGTCTTCTACTAAAAGTAGGAATAAGAGATTTGCCATTAACCGAATGATCAAATCAGAAGCTAGTAGTAGCTCCATTCTCTAACACTAACCGGTAATTTCTTAAAGCGTCTCTGGCAGCAAGAATTCCTCTCCACGCCCAAGAAGGATCGCTTGGCCAAGAATAATTCCAAATGCCTTGTGTCCCTACAGACTTAGCTCGCATAGCTCGAGCCCAAAGAGAATCATTCTGAACAATAGACCAAAAGAGTTTTGCCATACCAGCACAATTCCAATCAACAATATGACGAATACCAAGACCTCCTTCCTCTTTCGGTTCACAGATTCTCTTCCAACTGATAGGATGCATAGACTGGGCCAACGACGGTCCTCTACAAAGAAACCTACAAAAGATATTTTCAATATCTTTAATAGTTCTCTTTGGGAGGATAAAGGCACCCGCCCAGTAAACCTGAAAACTACTCAAAACTGAAGAAATCAAAACAAGTTTGTCAGCATAAGAGAGAAAATGTCCCTTCCAACTTTTCAATTATTCCTGATTTTTTGAATGAGAGGGCTGCACATAGAATGAGTCATTCTTGAAAAGAATAGAGGAATGCCCAAATAATGAATGGGTAGAGATCCAGTATGTCTTTCTTAGCTTGACATGCTTCACTAAATATCACCGAACTCTTGTTATCATTAGCCATAAGTCCCGAATAGCTATGAAAGAACAAAAGAGATTCTTTCACCACTTTTACAGACCCTACGTCATCATTCAAAAATAGTAGGAGATCATCGGCAAACATGATATGAAAAACACTAGACCCACTTAGCAAATTAGGTACACGAATGCTCCCTTCATCAATCTTTTGCTAAAGGATACAAGTAAATGCTTCCATTTCAAGAGTAAACAATAAAGGAGACAGAGGATCTCCTTGTCTAATACCACATGTTCCACTAAAGAAATCATGAGGGGACCCATTAATAAGGATGGAGAAGGTAGGATTAGTAATACATTGGGTAATCCATGCTACCCAAATATCATCAAAGCCCATTTGTTTGAGGATATTAATTACGAAATCCCATCGCACTCGGTCATAAGCTTTTTGGATATAAATTTTTGCACACAAAGCTTTATACCCACTAGTGAGGTGGAACTTTCTAACCATCTCATGAGCAAGTAAAATATTTTCCATTATACGTCTTTCCTTCACAAAGGCAGATTGATTCTGGCTCACAAGGTCCGGAAGCACCAAAGCCAGTCTATTAGAAATGATTTTCGTGATAACTTTATAGACAAAGTTACAAAGGGTGATGGGTCTCAACTTGTCAACGGTATTCGCATCATTTTCTTTTGGAATAAGTCTAATAAAAGTAGAATTGATAGACTTTAATAATTTTTTCTTATGAAAGGAATTTCTTACTGCACGAGAGAAATCCTCCTTGACAATATCCCAATAGATCTTGAAGAAGTCAGCAGGAAAGCCATCAGGACCAGACGCTTTCCCATTTGGTGAAGCAAATACACCTTGGTGATCTCATCATTCGAAACCGGCAGGGAGAGCTTAGCGGCATCTTCAGGAACAAGCCTTCTCTTAAAAGGAATGGCAGGAACGGGACCAGTGCTGGAAGGGGTATAGATTGTTTTATAATGTTGGACAAGATAGTCCCCAATCTGATTTGGCTCGACAACTCTGTTCCCATCATCATCCACCATCTCGTAAAGATTATTCACAACCTTTCTCGTATTGACAATAGCATGATAATACTTGGTGTTTCGATCCCCATCAATAATGCGTTGATGGCGAGACTTTTGGAAATAGAATTCCGCTTCAGTATTTAGTTCTCTGTTAAGCTCAATCAATGCAGCATTCTCTTGCTTTGCAAGTTCCCCATTTAGAGGATCTTCTTGAATGGAATTCTGAATGGTTGTGACTATATCTGGCGACACGAACTCTAGTCTGAATAGACCCAAAGTTCGTTCTATTCCATTCCTTAATAGATTCTTTGACGAATTTACGCTTCTGTTGGAGAACAAACATTTCCGTACCTTCAATCGATCGTCCCCAAGCCTGAAAGATGATATCTCGAAATCTAGATTGCGAGGCCCAAGCCGTATAGAATTTGAAAGGTTTCGAGCCCGATGAAACAGAAACGTGAAATTTAGTAATCAGAGCAGAGTGATCAAATATCCAGCAGGCAGGTATTCGACCACAACATTTGGCCATAAAGTTTTCCAATGCACATTAGCCAACGCCCTATCAAGCCTACAAAGGATACGCCTATTTCCAAGAGATCTATTGGTCCAAGAAAGCGAATTACCAATAGCCTGAATATCTCCTAGTTGGCAAGCGTCAAGACAACTGTTAAATTCATTCATAATGCGTCTTGGGACTACCCGTCCCCCAATTTTTTCTCCAGGAGATCTGATACAATTAAAGTCCCCATTTAGAAGCCATAGTCCACTGACGTTAGCAGCAATGTTTATGAGGGAACTCCATAGCAATCTTCTATCAGAGGCAAGGTTCGAAGCATATATGGCCGATAGAAAAAATTGCGATCCATCATTCCTTGTAACATTAACATGAACCAATTGGTCAGTTTCAACAAGTTTATCCACCAAGAATTTATCAGGATCCCACATAATCCAAACTCGCCCAAACATGTGACTGTTATAATTCATAACACAGCGCCAATTTCTTTTTATCAATCGCATAATTCTGTCGCTACGTGCTTGAATGATTTTTGTTTCCATAAGACAAAGAATACCAAGATTTTGTTCCTTAATTAGTGTTCTCACTTCCTTCCTTTTAGTCCGGTTATTGAGACCTCGGACATTCCATGATCCGCAATTCATTTAGGCGAATTGTCTTGGGTCAACCCAGCTCTGTTTCCTTTACCCTTACCCATTGGTTTAGGTTTAGTTTTGTGTTACTTGGGTTTAGCAGTAGTTACTTCTTGCACCCCCATAATTTGAGATATAGATCCTACACCAAACTTACTATTTTCTAAAATTCCAAAAGTCAAAGGATCAATATCAAAAAATCAAATTTATTAAGTGATGGTAGATTTACCTCCGCACTATACTAAAATACACCCCACGCTTTTCCTTAGGTACAAATCCAGAATATGAGACCGAATTGCTATGGCCGTGAGATTCCAAATCGCTGCCTTTCCTTCAAAGAATCGAGTGCTTTGGATAGGAATTTCCACATCTCTACCCGAATTCCTCTCAAAGAAAGGCTCTCCACCTTCCAAACCGGAAGGTATAGCATCAGAAATAACTTTAAATGGTATACCTTCCCCCAAGGATTCCGAGCCAACAGAATTTCGCTCCCCAAAGAAATCTACCACATCATCTTCAACTCCCTTAAAGGCAGGTGATCGACTGCAAGCTGAATTCCTTTTCCTACCCTTCCAATTGCTTGAATTCTCCACCGTTAGATTGCCACCATTTGCTTTGACCCGCTGAAAGGTAGGAGCCCAGCACCAGCTTGGCTCGCCAAGCATCTCCCTCGCCTGATTTTCAGGCTTGAAACCACCTTTCCCAGTGGAAATGGGAATATCAGTTTCCAAAATCTCTGCTACTCGATTATTGCCTGCGCATTCCTTGGAATAGGGGTGCTCGGTTTCCATATTAGAAGGGATAGTAATCAATGGATTACCATTGGTTTGACCCAGCTTACTTGACTCTCCAGTGGCCTTGGGATCTGTGTCTGTAATCTGATTAGCGTCCGGAGGCTTCTCCAACGTCGGAGAAACCCCTTGCATCGTTGCTCAAAAAATTCAAGAACTCTTTCTTCCTTTCTCTCTATGAGTTTAGACTTAAACCTGACTTCCTCAAACTCAGTGGAGTTCACCTATTTGCTCTCATATATGTTACTTGTGGCCTATTATCCATGCTTTGTTTAAACATCTTATTTTGACCTCTCTTGATCAGATGTTCGTGATCGAACCTTCACGAGTTTTTCATTTTAATTGGTAGCGAATCCGCATTTTGGATAATCGTACAAACCAATTATTTCTTTAGTAGTTGGCGTGCTTTATCTAGTGATTCAAAAGAGCACTAAATAGGTTAGTAGGTTGATGCAATAAAATGTTGGTTGATCTAAAAATAAAATAAAATGGAGGTGCCCTGCAATTTGATTCATTTCATTCAACTTGGTCATTCATTGAGTTTTCAAACAGTGGGTTAGTAGGTTTAGTTTCTTTCTTCTCTTCGAAGATTTTTGTTGATTTCTTGTTGTTAAGCTAAAATTTTCTGGGGTCCTTATTTAGCTTGGAAAAATACCCGTAAAGAATTATCATTTTGTAAATTAAATGCCAAAGGGTTGCATTACATTGACACCACAAAGCATGTGCCACATATGGTAGGAGATCAGTTAGTACACATGATTGTTGCGTATGCGACCCAATAGAATATTTTTATTTCTAATAATATGATTTTTATTACGCTTGAAGGTAATGTGTGATGCTTACACTCCTGCTGGGGAGCTCATCCCAACAAACAAAAGATATAATGCTGCAAAGATCTATAGCCACTCTGAAGTTGTTGTTGAAGTACCATGGTATTATTCTATTTCCTTATGATTTTACATTATTTTTTCTTGTTTATTATTAATTAATAATTAATATTTTTTTATTTTTCATCTTTGAATTTTATGAAAAAAAAGGCATGGCATTGAACAAGAGTACACTTTACTTCAAAAAGATATGAAGTGGCCTATTGGCTAGCCTGTGGGAGGCTATCCTGGTCCTCAGGTAATCTATTCAAACCAAGTTTAATTATTTATAATTTTTTCAGCTTTTTTATATTTGTTAGATGGGTATTATTAATGAATAAAAATACCCACTTGGTATTAATAGCTGAATTTTCCGACCTATACGGTCTAGGATCTAAACTCTTGCGTTTTGTGGGTTTCCAATGAATTTCTTTGTTACCGGTCAAAAAACAAAAGTTGCATAATTATAAAAATCCCCTCAACTTTGTATATTTATGAAAAAAACCACAGTAGTTAGTACTTTAGTGTCTAAAATCTCCCCAAGAGTTAAGTGCCACAGAAATCACTCAAAATAAAGCAATTTTGAATTTACTATAATGAGAATTTCTCAAGCCTTATTAATTATTTTGAGAACTAGATGATAGACTTTGACTTTTCCATATGAACAAAGTATCCTCTTAGGGCAGAAAAGTCGTGCTTTATATATATATATATACTTTTTTATGGGTATGCTGAGATTGAGCTTGCGACCTCTAAGGTTACAATATTGTCAACATTCCAGTTCAGCTACAGGCCAACCCTCTAAAAATTGGGGTATTTTATCTGTTCATTCTCTACCAATCTTTGATCCCATGACCTTTAGTTCAAACGAAGACAACTTTGGTGGACCCACACCAACAACATGGGAGATTGGTTGTGTGCGCTTTATTTATTTTAAAGTGGTTTTATGCTTTGTTCTGCTCCATTTGTAGAAAGATTCTAAAATTTTTTGCCCTTTCACAGTCGACGCTATAATGGTTCAGAATTTCATATAGTAATATATATATATATATATATATATATTAAAATAAGCTTATGTAGTGTGACAGCCCGGATTTTCCCAACCTAAATTTCCTGATATTTCTTTTTTTTTTTCTAAACCCAATGGGAAAACTCGGACCGCCAGATCGTAGACTACAATCTGATATAGAATACTTAGCACATCCATAAATATACGGAAATCAAAGCAATTATTACATATGACATAATTAAAACCTCAAGATTTAAAATCCATTAAGAACAAAACTAAACAAACAGCAGTGATGACCAACCATCGCCTAACAATGGTGTACACTAGTATGGATGTACCAAAACTTAACTCACCAAATCTATAAAGCACAATTCTACGATCCTTGAACAGAGTACAAATCCTTGTGCAGAAGCTCCCTCCTTTTAGTATGTAATCTGGGCCCTCCCAAACCTACACCTGTGACGTATAGTCGGAGTGAGCTAACAACTAAGCTCAGTAGAGGATAAATAACATAAATTCACATTTAACATTCAAAAACATAGCTTCAACCAAGAGTCAAAACCATCATTTAATTTCTGCTTCCAAAACTTAATCATTCCCTTTCTTTTCAAACACATTTTTCAAAACATTCATCAATTTCTTCTATTTCAAAACTCAACCTTAAACATTTAACTTTACCATGATATTCCATCCAAAAGTACACATATCGAAAAGAATCTTAAAACAATTAGACTTATCCAAAATATCCGAGATTTCACACACATTCCAAATAACGTCGAATTTGCAAACACAAACTCAAACAGCACAAGGGTGTCCAAAGGTGTTCCAAGTTTCCAAGGGGGTTTAATGTTTCCAAAGTGTTCAAGGGATGCAACGATGTTCAATGGTATCCAAAGGTGTCCAATGATTCCAAAGTGTCCAAGGGATGCAATCATGTCCAAGGGTGTCCAAAGGTGTTCAATGATTCCAAGGTGTCCAAGGGTGTTCGATGTTTCCAAAGTGTGTTCAATGTTTCCAAAGTGTCCAAGGATGCAATGATGTCCAAAGGTGTCCAATGATTCCAAAGTGTCCAAGGGATGCAATGATGTCCAAGGGATGCAACGATGTTCAATGGTATCCAAAGGTGTCCAATGATTTCAAAGTGTCCAAGGGATGCAATCATGTCCAAGGGTGTCCAAAGGTGTTCAATGATTCCAAGGTGTCCAAGGGTGTTTGATGTTTCCAAAGTGTGTTCAATGTTTCCAAAGTGTCCAAGGATGTAATGATGTCCAAAGGTGTCCAATGATTCCAAAGTGTCTAAGGAATGCAATGATGTCCAAGGGATGCAATGATGTTTCAAGGGATGCATATGCAGCGTATGTATGAATGCGTGTACGGATAGGCCGCCGTACCGGCCCAAGGGATGCAGTCAAAGAATCCAAAGCATTCATAATGCAAATGCAAATGTCAAAAGTCCAAGCGTCGTTGAGTAAATCATAGTTCCAAGGGTGTCAAAATGCTTCACGAGTGTCACTAGCGATCTCAAGATCTTACTTTCAAGCTCAACAATATCAAAGGTTATCTAGAATCGAACATTATCACATGCGTAATCACTATTTCACGAGTTCATATTCCAAATTATAAGACTCAAATTCTAACATATCCAGCTCCGATCAACTCATCATATTCATGCAAACACATCTAATACTATGAATCAAGTCAAATATACAAATTTAGGTCGAGTTTCCCCTACCTTAATCATGAGGTTGCGCGAAGCCAAGCAGGGTCCTTTCAATGGCCTTCCGCCTCAATCTATATCACAAGCACATAATGATGCATCAAAGATCAACTCTACTCACTAATAAATTATATGCATTTAAGTATTTTCTCAAAACCAAGGTTGAAACGGATAAATTCATGCTAATATAGAATTTGACGTAACATTCTCCCTAAATTTTGACCTTTAAAACTTTAGATTCAGAAGTTAGTCAAGACACAAAAGTTGTAGAGCTAGGCGCCTTGTTTCCAACGCCGTACGAATCGTGTCAATCGGAGTTCGGGGTAAAAAGTTATGACTGAAATACTGAAGCCGTATCGGCGAGCCCAGTCAAAATCGTTCGAACGATTTAAAATCGATCGAACGGTTTCTAATTTCGTTTGAACGATTTTCAAAATCGATCGAACGGTTTCTAATTTCGTTCGAACGATTTTCAAAATCGATCAAACGGTTTCTAATTTCGTTTGAACGGTTTCCAAACCGACCAGAAACCTTCAGATTTCACTCTTGACGAAATCATTCGATCGATTTTTAATTTCGATCGAACGGTTTCATCAGATTTCACCCAAAATCGGGTTCAAGCATCTCTAACTCATTTTTTTTAAAATCTTAACCCATTTTCTTTAAATCTCTCACTCATGATCTAACTAAGGATTAATCTACATACAAATCACAATTTAAATCAAAATTTTTACCTTTAATCCAACGATTTTCTCCCCGATCGGATCGTCTTCTTCCTAGCAAGCAAATGGGTTTCCAAACCCCTTTTGATCTTTCCAAGCCCCACGATTTTCACAATTTCGACACGATCGTTAGGTGATCATCCACACACGCTTCGTACAAACCTCCTATATCCATCGATTCTTCGATCCGAGCTTTCACACAACAAGCTAGATCTTCTTAGCTTGGAGTTCCAGATTTCACATGGATTAGAACACCTTCTTTAATCCTTCGCACACAATGCATTCAAAGCCCATCTCTTCCTCTTTCTCTTTCTCTTCTCTCCTCTCCCTCTCTATCTCTAGAAACCTAAAGCCTCAACCTTTCAACCAAATGGCTTCTAAAAGAAGCCCCTCCCTCTCTTATACTTAAAAGCCCGGTTCACATGAAAAACGCATACATGCCATAATAGATGTATAAGACCCTATAAAATGACCTAACACCATACGGGTGGCACTTTTCACACCAAAATTAATCCAATCTAAGTAATCAAGTTGACTTTCACCTGCTCAAACTTAGTGACCTGACGGGCACATATCCCGAGGCACACTATTCAAAGTCCAAATTTTTGGGATGTTACATGTAGGCTTGTATCACTTCGATACAAAATTCTTTTTGAATCATCCCTCTCCAGGTCCGAAACTCATTTCAGTTAAAATTTGAAATCACGAATCAATTACTAGCTGATAAACTCACAGCTCTGGTTTCTTCATATACAACTATCTTTCTTTTAGAAACCCAATCTTCTAAAGCTAAGATAAATATGGGTTTTGCAGTTTGGAGATGGTCTTTAAGGTGCCCTTGGACTGCTGAAAGCTTCCATCAAATGCCTTCTTATCCTTTTATGGCTTAACCCATCAAAGGCTGCAACAGATGAACTCCCCATAAGCTGACTAGAAGGGCAGCCTGTCCTTAGGCTTCCTTACTGCAAATAACTTATGTGGGACATGTGATTATTGAGGGGTGCCCAATTTAATGGGTCCTAAAAATTCCAATATCTCCATGCCTATAAGAAAAAAAGAACTGAAGCAAGATCTATTATAGATAGGTTTTTTATTTTCATTTTTATGCACAGGGTATCCCAATTTGTGCTCGGGCTAACATCTGCTGAGTGCAGTGTCACAAGTCAAATCCATTCTAATATCTGCATTTAAATTAATCATAAACTCTCTAATCTATCTTCTGATTTGGTTGGTATGCAGAGAGAGCATCTCCCATCAGTTAAAGTGTCATATAGAGATGGAGTGGCACCATCATCCTTGATATAACCCTCATAATGATTTGCATTATGGATCAAGAAAAAATGGTAGATATGATCAGCTTCCAACTTGTGTTTACTCTCTATAGTTCCTAGCTTTAAAAAAAGGTTAAACTTAATTATTTCTAAACTTCTCTAGGTACAAAGCCAGATGTTGTCTTGTTAACCGATGGGTGCATCGCTGGGGGTAAACTTTGCATGGCTTTAGTTTCTTCAATGAAGGATACATGGACTCATGCAGTTTTAGAAGTGGTACATTTGGACATTGGGATTGGAGGACATGAGAATTTCTCGATGATAAAACAAGTGGTACTGGGGTCACAAAATCCAAGTTAGTATTGATTACCAGCTGTGAAATCGGGTCCACAAAGCAAGTTATGGTCCCAATACTGTGATTAAGCCATTATTTTTATGGTGTGAAGTGCTACTTCCCTATGAAGGGCCAGGCCAAAGGAAAGGTATAAGTTTTCTTTATTTCATCCCACGGCACAAAGGCATTTAATGCTAAAACATTATATGGTAGATTTCATTTTAATTTATGATCAATGTAAACACCTGTGACAGTCCGGATTTTGACACCTTGAAATGCGTGCCATCAGCACGATCCTCCAGACCGTGCCCCAAAACTTAGCACGGAACATTGGTATAACAAGCACAATTTAACAAATAAAGCAATTAATTTCATTAAAGCGAAAAAACGTTAATATGCCCAACTGGCAAATGCAAAAGACAGTTCTACTTTCATGCTACTGCATGAACAGAGAACCGACCCGAACTATCGGTGATAATCAGATCACCCCAGATGGTTCACCAAAAGAATAATCTAGTTTAATTATATTGTTTCAAAAATAAAGGCTTGACATACCAAGCCGCACTAATTTACCCACAAAACTGACTCTCTATCAAAGTGCACAACAGAGTCACCTAGAAGAAGTCCTCGGGAGGAGGCTCCAACTCGTCTCCAGGTACGTAATCCGAATCACCCGGATCCACGTCCCCCGAAACCTCCGCTGCTGCTATTAGTGGACCTGCGACGTATAGTCTAAAGGGGTGAGCTACATCCTAGCTCAATAGGGAACAACACAATGAAGATATAAATCAAAACTCACATATATTCCATGATATTCAAAGCATGATGAATCTATGCAGTTGCTAGAAAACCAATTAAAAGCAAATGATTTACACTCAATTTATTGGTAAGTTGCATGTATTACATTACTATTGATTTAATCATGAATGACACTGAACAGGCCTAAAGCAAAACTTAAATTTTCAACTTAAGTAATCTCCGAGCAATATAGCATCGAGCCCTGATGAGATACCCTTCATCGTCATCTAATTAGACAGTTGTAAAAAAATGTATTCCCTGGGAATACGACCCAAGCCCCTTTCTCACTAGGCGGCGGGGTTAAATATCACACAATATCCCTGAGATGTACTTACGGTCACGGATAAACCTCCGTGCTGGTGTACGGATTCGCCGTCATACCGGTCACGGATATCCTGCCGCATCAGTCGTGGATATCCCGCCACGTCGGTGGGGTATCCTCCAAACCTCAAATAACAAAAATATCATGTGCATTACATATAGTTGTTCACCGTGTAAGTGTGCTATCTTATATCAGTTAGGTCTCAACAGTAATTATTCAATCCTATGTATACATACCCGCATCACACCTGATGCCTTTATTACTTCCTCATCCCCTGGGGATGTCTCAATCTCATTAGATTATTTGTTCTTAGTTACTTGCATCACACAGATGCCTTTATCACATTTTTGGTGTCACACACGCACCCATTTTCACAAAGCTTTTCACAATTTAAAAACAACTTCAGTTTGATAATTATATCACTACATACATGCTCTTGAAATTAAAGTACATGTTCAAGGTGTTCCCTACCTCAAGTTCCTGAAACTCCTAGCATCAAGGTCCCACGCGGCTCCTTGTGCTCATGATCACACGTACCACCTATGGTACATCATAACACATGTAACTCATCACTAAATATGTAACAAAGAAGGTACAAGACCCTCCCTGAATCTCAAAGTCAACTAAGAAAGTTAAGCAAAACTATCAAAGTCGATTAATCGATTCCCAAAATCGATTAATCGAAACCCAAATCGATTAATGAAATTCAAATTATATTAGTCGATCCCAAATCGATTAATCGAAGTCTCTAACATAATGGAGTCGATTCTCAAATCGAGTAATCAAAATCATAAAATCGATTAATCGATCCCAAATCGATTAATCGATTAATCAAAATTTCAATTCGATTAGTTGATTTCACCAGGTTACTTTCCTCCAGTGGCTGGAGCTTCTCAGTCGATTAGTCGATTTCCAAATCGACTAATCGAAATCCAAATCGATTAATCGAAATTCATTTCGATTAATCGAAATCAGGCCTTCATGACTTTTCAACTTTTCAGACCAAATCGATTAATCGAAATCCCAAATCGATTAATCGATTTGGCCAGACTCAGCCCCTTTTTCAGGCTGTTCTTCCAAATCCTTCTCAAACAATTTTCTTTCTTTTTTTCTAAGCCTTTATCCAATGATTTTTTATGTTCTTGACCACCATTAAACTTCTACAATCTATGCCTTTAATTCAACAAAATTTACCTCAATTAATTCTCAATTTGATTGGATCAAGAGGTTGGAAAGGCTAGGGTTCCAGCTTTGTCTCTAGCGGATCCCACACGTCGAATTTGGCCTAAAATGCTCGAATCCCCTCTTGGCTTGCATTCACTCCTTGCACAACAACCCCTCTTTACTTCTCTCCCCCTCTCTCTCTTCTTAACTTTCTTCAACAACCAAACTAGAGTAATTTAGGGTTCTTTAACCCTTTTATACTCATTTTCCATGTGTTGAGCACATACACCCCAGACGGGTGTATGTGGTTCCAGATTTCACCTCACACTCTACACGCTTGCATTAATTTTACATCACATTTGTTCATCACTCCTTGAGTCAACTAGTGGACTCCTACTTGGTCAAACCTACGACTCGTCGGGCACGGATCTCGAGGTCACCGTTTAACACAATTTTTCGGGTTATTACAACACCAGTTGGCACTGTATAGGAGGTGGCCTTGCTGCTGATTTGATCAGATACAGTTTGTGCTATCCGACCACAAACTGTGATGTATTCATCTGTTCTATCAACTGATAGCATGCACATTGGACTGCTTGCTGCTGCAACTCATGTTGCTTCCACTAATAGTCGTTTCACTGCTTTTTATAACCCAAGGTAGCCGACAATCATGTACATGAGCTTACTTCTATTTTTTTAAAGTTGTTTTTATTATTTTGCATTTATAGTTTTATTTTGATGCAATTTTTGTAGGGCAAGTCCATCTGAGTTTGTCATACCACTTTCAAAATATGCTAAAGCAGTATTTCACACTCATGTATCAGTTGGAATGCGTTTCTGGATTCTTTTTGAGACCGAGGAATCAACTGTCCTTGGGTATGGTATTAGAATTTAACCATATTTCATTCAATATAGTAATGGTGTTGTTTTAGTATTGTTTAGTTTTTTGCACATGCAATTAGTGCATTCACATATTATATAACAAGTAGATATTGAGTAGTTAAGCTATCTACCATAAATATGAGATCAGCGTAATTGGAAACAATTTTGTTATAATATTTTACAATTATGCATGTTTTGTTGGTTAAGCTTATATTAGTTTCTAGTTGGTAAAGAAATATATCTTTTTATCTGACACAAGTATGCAATCCAGGTACATGGGCGCAATAACTGACATAGGTGATTTGAATCATGTATGTTGGCCAAATTCTCAGTGGCGATCAATCAAGGTAAATAGGCTTGAATGAAAATTTATTACTATATAATTTGAACAGTGCACATTATTTTTTATAGCTATTGTCATTTATAACATAGCAATTTAGTAATTTTTTTATGTATTGATAAGACTTAAAATATTGTTGTCCCCTCTTGAAATATGTGAGACAATAATATTTGAGCTAGCAAGTAAATCGTAAATCTGGTCTAGGCAACTAAATAGCATCATAAATCTAGTCCATACAACTAAATAGTATTCAAGGGATCAGGCCAGGTCCCCTGACCAAATCAGATACTGATTAATGACTAAAGCATCCCCCAAAGATCATGTCGTAGCTCAATGAATCACATCCTCCGAGTCCATTAGCAGCCCTCCCCCACCCCTCCACCAAATGCCATGGGAGCGATGTAGATCCCAGCCATCCATGTGCATATTATGCCTTATGCTGCTTAGTTCCACATTATTTTGTTGCAGTACTTTAGATAATGTGTACTATGTGAACTATGTGAATAACATGGTATATCGCTAGTAGATGATTTCTCATTTTTTTCATGTTCATTTTGAAATTGTCATACTTATAGTTACCAAGTCTAGGTACGGGAATAAAACAGCTCTGGAAATATACGGAAAAAGGGCAAATTCGGCAATTTCGTGAAAAAATTGGAAATTTTCAAAAATTAGACATTCAAAAATTAGACAATATTAATAATTATAAAAAATTGAAAAATATTCATGTTTGGACCAAACACGAGTTTTAAATGGGAAAAAACATTTTTTTTTAGAAAAAAGGGGTTTAAAACACATTCTTGGGGAAAATATTTTTTCCATCTTGTTGAAAAAACGTGTTCTAAACGTGTTTTTGGTCACTATAGTCATGCTTAATTATACTGCAGATCTTGTGTCATTCTGTATTAGGAAGCCTTTCGTATTCAACTAATGCAGTTGTTTTTATAGGTCAGATATCTGAATCTTTTCATAAATATGTTGGTTGTTGTGCATGAAGGGAACTTGATTGCCTAACTAACTTACCTTTCTAAATATATGCAGGTTGGTTGGGATGAGTCAACAACAGGCGAGACACAACCAAGAGTCTCACTATGGGAAATTGAGCCGTTAACAACTTTCCCCATGCAGGTTGGTTGGGATGAGTCAACAACATGCTGGTGTACTGATGTATGGCATACGCTCTACTTTGAGTTACCCTTCTTTCCATTTATATGTGATGCTCTCACATTCTTGAAATTTTTTCTAGGCCTTTTCTGTTTATCTATCATACTATGTATAAAGTATGAATATATTACGCGTTTCACATTGATAATTCTAGTTATCCACTAGTAAGCAAAGTTTTCACAACTTTTGGGTGTTTTGAAAACAAGTGCTTAACAAAAATCTAACGGCTCATTCTTTTTACCATTAGATGGGGACTCCTTAGATGGAAGTCATTAATATCTCAATTTAATGATGTTCTCCTTTTGATTTCAGGTGAAACTTTTCGATTTGAAGCTCACCTCAAACTGATCACTAGGGGACGGGGACATTTGGCAGGAAACAAGGGCTTCATTAAAGTTGTGGCTCAATCTATCCCTACGTTGTTGGCACGTGTGGCCATGTAGCCATTGTGCACTACCTTAGTGGGAAACAAAATCTTGACCATGTAGCCGTTGTGCGCTATCTTAATGGGAAACAGAGTCCCGTTTACTTGGGACACTTTGCGCCAGATTAATAGGAGAAATAGTTTCTCCATAACATGTAGTAATCCGAATGTTACGAATATCCCTCACGCACCTATCAAAGGGGCTTACTACCGCCTATCAAAAATATCTCAAAAAGGATATTACGAGGTAGCAAGGTGTACATCTGTTCATGGGAAAACACTCACGTTATTGGCAATCTCCAGTCTCACGACGCATCTCGTATTGATCTGGCTCACATCCGACGCGACGAATATCTTATTGGTTTAAAATTATTGAAAAAATTCTGAGATATGAACCCTAAATAATACAGGGAACCGGTCCAAGACATGGAAAATATCGCTATCTTTAAATCAATATTTGCTCCCACCACTTTGACAAAGTGATCATCAAAAGGTTATCGACAAACTAGTTCCGGGATACAACGAATCGACTGTGTATTCTTGTTAAGGATTTGGTGAATCCGTTCACACTATCCGAACACTAAATATTACAAGAACACTCTGATCAAAACCTTTAAAGACAGAACCAAAGAGAAGAAAGACTTCAATGTGTTATGAAAATAATGATTTTAGATTCCTTAAATAGAAAATCAAGTGGTGTGTTAATGCACCTTTTTCCTATGAAAATGTGCTACAGGCATCCCTTTGGAAAATACACAACACTTTGGAAAGACACTTCTTTTGAAAAGACACCACTTTGGAAAGACACTTTTTTTAAAAGGACACAACTTTGAAAAGATACACCTCTTTGGAAAAGACATACCTCTTTGAAAAAGACATAAGTTTTAAAATTTTCAATATCAAGTTTGACTTTAATTATTTAATTTATTAGACAAAGTCGTAAACTTAGATTTATGGAATATAGCATCTCCAGATTATATTATAGTATTTTTATCTATATGATCATTGTATTTCATAACGAAAAATTTGTAAGCCTTACTATTTTGTGCATAACCAACAAATGCACATTCAATAGTTCGAAGACTAATCTTAGGTTTCTTAGGATCTACTAATCTAACAAGTGCCCAATACTCCCACACTTTAAAATAAGTTAGCCTAGGTTTTCTATTATTTCAAAATTCATAAGATGTAGTTAAAGTTTTCTTATGTAAAATTTTATTCAAAATATGAATAGTAGTTAACAAAGTTTCACCCCATAAATTTTTATTTAAATTAACATTAACCAACATTATATTAGTCATTTCTACTAATATCCTATTTTTTCTTTCCACTATAAAAAAAAAAGACTATTAGCAGCAGCCATAAACTACCGCTATTAACAAAAAAACAGTCGCTAATAGTCTTAATAGTTTTTTTGGTAATAGCGACACTTTTTGGCTGTAAAAAACTGCCCCTAATAGTCTTATTTTTTGTAGTGTTTGGCAATTCCGTTTTGTCATGACATGTAAGGAGCCATCACCTCATAATGAATTCCATGAACTTCACAGAATTTGGAGAACTCATTTGACATGTATTCTCCACTCCTATCAGATCTAATGACTTTTATTTTTTTATTCAATTGATTTTCTACTAACGCTTTATAAATCTTAAATTTTTTAAAAGCCTCATTTTTAATATTTAATAAATATATATGAGCATATTTCAAAAAATCATCTATAAAAGTAATAAAATATTTTTTCTCTCCTTTAGTAGAAATATTATTTAAATCACAAATGTCACTATGTATTAGATCTAATAAATATGAAGTTCTCATTACACTAAGAAAAGGTTTTTTAGTAATATTAGTCTTAGCACATACACTACAAGCATTACTATCAAAAAATTCATGTTTGGAAATTAAATCTAAACTAGTCATGCGTTTCATAGATCTACGATTAATATATCCTAATCTATCATGCCATAAATTAGAAAGAGAGACTGAATAAGAAGAAGGAGAGATTTGATTGATTTGATCAATTACATTCATTTTGAACATGTCTCCCATGGCATATCATTTTCTAACAAATTCACTATTCTTAGATTAGATAAACTTATCTGATTCAAATACAAGTTTGAAATCATGCTTGATTAGTAAATCACCCGATACCAAATTCTTGCAAAATTCAGGCACATGGAGCACATCAATAAGCATCACGACTTTTTCGGATGTGAAATGCAGTTTTACTTTTTCATGCCCTATGATCTTTGTCATAGATGAGTTCCCCGTGAAGAGATCTTGATCATCGTCAATATTATTATATGCCACAAACATGTCACGATTATTACACAAATGTTTTGTGGCACCCGTGTCTATTCACCATTCATTGATGTCACCAATCAGATTAACTTCTGAGAGAATGACTACAAAGTTATTTTTCTCTTCCACTGCATTTGCTTGATTCAACTTCTTGAAGAGGCGACAATCCCGTTTGAAATGTTCGAATTTCTTATAGTGATAACATCCATCATTCTTCGGTACCATGGTCTTGACGAATTTCTTATTCTCCTTGGAGTGAGAATATCCTCTCTTCCTCTTCTTTGACGGTCCACTAACAACCTGAGACTCAAACAAGTGTGTTTTTGATGCTATATCAACATGATTTTCGATTTTGTCCCAAACTCGGGATTCTTTCTTAATACGTAAATAAAGGAGAAGATCTTTCATAGAAATCTTCTCGTTATTACACTTAAGGATTTTTTATAATCTTTTCAAGATGGAGGCAACTTGGTGATTACCGCACCAACCAAAAAATCTTTATCGAAACGAGAATCATTAGCAATCATGAAATTTATAAAAATTTGAAAATTATGTACTTAGCTAAAAATAGGTTTATCATCGATCATCTTAAAATTGAAAATTTGACTGATAATGTAAGAATTATACCTTGCACCTTCCATTTTTTATTTCTTTTTGAGTGCGTTCCAGAGTTCTTGCACAGTATTGTAGGCGCAGTAGACGTCAAACAACGAATCTAACAATGCATTGAGAATGTAGGCCTTGCAAGTATAGTTGTCTTCTTTCCATTTATGCTTTTTACGATCTTCATTGAGTGTTGATGATTCGGTAATAATCGGGCACGGATTTGTGAGAATGTACACGACTTTCAGTACGATTAATAGAAAATACAATTTTTGTTGTCACCTTTTGAAGTTCGAACCATCAAAACTATCCAACTTATGGATGTTGTTGGGCAGCACGGGATGTGTGGCAGCCCGAATTTTCCCAACTTACTTTTCCATGGAGATTTTTTTTTTTTTTACCAAAACCAAAAGGGAAAATCGGATCGCCAGATCGCAGAATACAATCTGATACAGAATTTAATTGTTATAAACACACCTTCAAGCAAAAAATAAAATAGATACATATAGCAGAACAAAAATATAAAATTCCATTCTATATCGAGAACACGTAATTCGAAGGAAACAAGCTAAACCACCGATGATGACTAACCATTACCTAAACAGTGGTGTACAAATACGTACAAAACTCAAGTCTCAGAAGTCACTGTGCCAAACCAAGTGAGCTTCTCCCTCCAGTAGGCAACTCCGATTCTCCTCAAGTCTAAGGTCCCGATGAAAGGCTATACCTGTGACGTATAGTCTGGGGTGAGCTACATCTAAGCTCAGTAGAAGAACATCAATAGCAGTTATATCTTACTAATGATAGATTTCAAAGCTGAAGCATATCAGATATTAAAATATGAATTTCACAGATTTAACAGATCAGACGTTTGATAGCAGAACAAAAGTAATAACAAGGTAGATATTTGTGATAGAATAAAAACTCATAACATGGCAGATATTTGTGACAGAACAACATCGATAATGGAGCAGATGTTCGACATAGAAATAAAAACTCATTTTTCATATTCACCTTACTTAATTTTCAGGTTTTCGTATTCACTTCACTCACTGTGTTCACTTCACTCACTTCACTTATGTAGGCTATACAATGCGTAAGGGTCGCCCCCATACGGGCCCACTATGTATGCTATGCAATGCGTACGGATTACCCCAGTACAGGCCCACTATGTATGCTATGCACTGTACACTGTGTACGGATAACCGCCATACCGGTCCACTTGTCAACGTTCACTCACAGTCAGATGTTCAGATATGTTCTCGATATTCTCATTCACACTCAGATATAGGATTCAATGTTCAAGTCTCTTATTTCTAAGGCTCAGAGTCCAATAATCCACTCTAATTTCAGCAAGTACAATTCAGGTCTAAGATTATCCCTCATTCTAAACAAAGGCTCTTAATGTAATCATACTCCCTATTGTCTTAGTTTAACTAGAATGGGTCACAGTACGATAGCTTCACAAGGTACGCAAGTTAAGAGACGAGATCCGTAGTAGCCTGGATATACTGCATGTGGCACTCGAGGGGCCATAGTGGATTGCATCCTTACATGGATGCCTACACCCCAATTTTCACGTGTTGGGAAAGAGACCTCACTATGGCTCAATCTCACAAGTTTTCAAAGATTCAAAAGTTGTCAGATTAGTAAAAATAGAGTTCCATGCTCATTCAAATTCAAAGATCATAAGCAGGTTAAATAAGATGGATCATAACAAAATAGAATGAATCAGATAAAAGCATACTGAACAGAACGAATCGGATTCAAAAGTTGAAAACAGAACAGTCAGATCATACGCGAAAATAGAGTTATCAGAGCGTACGCAAAAATAGAATAATCAGAACATACGAGGAAATAGGACGAAAACAAAATATATCATAACATATACGGGAACATGATGGAAACAAAATATGTCAAAGAAAATAAAGCATCAGATCGAAAATCAAAGAAACCATGAATCAATTTATAAAATGTAATTTTTGTTGAGTTTCCCCTACCTTAAGTTCGGAGCCGTTCCAAAATAATCCAAAAGCCCTTATCCACGGACTCTAATTCTCAATCTACATCACACATCCGATGATGTATTAAGAACTAATTCTAGTTACTACTAAACTTGGTGTATTTAAGTGTTCTCTAAAAATTGAGGCAGAAATGGGCAAGTTTGTGCAAACTTAGAATTTGACCCAAATTCCTACTAAATTTTGACCATTAAAATAGTTGATTCAAGATTTGATTAATTCATAAAAGAGTTAGATCTCGTCGTACTCTTTCCAACGCATCAAGAATCGCGTCAATTGGAGTTTTGGGTAACGATTTATGGCCAAAATATCGAAGCTATATTGGTACCTCTGTCAAAACATGCTAACTTAGAACTTGGCCTAACTTCTAGATTAATTTTGATCCTTAAAAAAATTTATTCATCAGTTTATTAATTCATAAGAGTTATAGATTTCGTTGTCTTCTTTGTAATGCCTCAAAAATCGTGTCAATCCAATTTCGGGATAAAAAGTTATGTCTAAAATACCAAAGTAGTGCGGCACATCAGACCAAATTCGACCCTTGAATTTTTCAAAAGTGCATCAGGCTTAAAACCTAAATTTGACCTTCAAATTTATATTCAATGGTCGAATTTCAAATTTGACCCTCGAATTGAAATTCGAGCCTCGAATTTGTCGGGTTCAGAACCCTTCATGTTGCTTCCTTGGTCTATTTTTCCCTTCAAATCTTATCGGAATCGCTCTATTTTTGCACACACACATACACTAAACTAAAATAAGATTTATTCTACAATCTAAACCATTAAAATCAAAGGGAAACTAACCTTTTTTTGATCGATGCCATGGCTTTAAAATATGTTGCCGAAGAGGGTTTTGAAGCAAAACTTCCAGATTTCTATAGCGATTGATCTCAATGAAGCTCACGATGAAGTCCTTCACTAGAACGTATCGATCCTTGAACTCCTCAAAGCGCGAGAGACGATCGCAAGACGGAACTCTCTTTGAAAATGGGGTTTGAACGGTCTGAAAGAGTGTGGAGCTTCTGGCGTGATCGTATGGTCGAAATCTCAAGAAGGGGATCCACGATGAGGAAGCTTTCTCTCTCTCTCTCTCTAAGATTTAAAAGGCCAACACTTAGCCATTAAGAAATCCCCTCTCCCTCTTATAACCGAATGAAACCCATAATAAATATCTTTGATATTTATAACAAAAATTCTATCCACTTAACTTAGGTTTCGTTTCGCTTTTAAGCGATACACCAACAGTTGGCGCACGACTTTTCCACTAAATGCCCAAACAAACATTTAAACCATAATCCGATCCACACAAAGTGATCCTAACACTATTTAATAATCTATTATTAAATAAAAACCATGTTGACATCGGTCATCGTGCCAAACTCGTACACGAAATCAGTCAAACTCGGGTTCGAAAATATCGGGATATTACATTCTTCCCACCTTAAAGAATTTTCGTCCTCGAAAATCGACGTGCCATATTCAAAAAGGTATGAGTATAATTCAACATGCTCGAAGTTAGGGTCATTACATTCACCCCTCCTAATAGGAATTTTCGCCCTAAAAAATTGATCCTGATACCTGTAGTGTGTATAAGAGGAAGCCAATAGCACAAGAAATCGAAACCATATAATTATAAGAAAGTTTAACCATTCAGTTATAAGAAGTCATCACCACTACAAAAGTTTACAGCTAAAAAAAAAAAAATTGATTCCAAAGACGTCCATTTTCTCATGGAGTTCATACAAAAGACCGAAGACATTGAGTACCTACAAGGTGTAAACCCAACTCTTGAGTTTGTGACCAACCCACCTACGAATGTGTTTCGTTCCTTATGTAGGGACAATCTCTTACCCGATGTCCAACCTGTCCACATTTAAGGCATGCACCCTTAGCCCACCAACAGTCGTCAGACTTATGGGCTTTCCCACACCGTACGCAGGACTCAACCGATGTTGATGAAGTATTGCGTGAAGGTTGTTGCACCCCTGACACGACAACAATAGTAGGGTGTGAAAGGCAGAAAGGTCTCAAAGACATAGGCATGGATGGTCTCGAGTAAACAGTCTGAGCAGGCTGAATAGATGCAGGCGTTAGTAGTCTCGCTCCCTTGCCGGTCGGCTCAGATGCATAAGATTGTGTTCGAGTGGCGGCACTCCTATTCTGTTGGTCTCTCCTCAAGAACCGTTTCTAAATTTCTTCCTCTGCAATGAGAGCCTTTGATATCACGCCCCCAAAGGTTTCCATTTCCCACATCGCCACAAACTCTTGTATATCAGGTCGTAAGCCAAGCTGAAATTTCTTGGCCCTCATCAATTCGACGGCAAAGTGTTGAGGTGTAAATCGCGATAATCGATCGAAGTCAGCCTCGTATTCTCACACAGTCATCATATTCTGCTCAAGTTTTATAAACTGTACCTCTCACTGATGTCGTAAGATCTTGGGAAAGTATTTATCATTGAATGTCTTTACGAATTCGGCCCAGGTCCATGGCGTATTGGGAGATTCCAGCACTCTAACTCTAGATACTGACTTCCACCACGGGTCAGCTTCTCCGTCCAGTTTGAAGGCTGCCCACCGTACCTTCTCAACTTCGGTGCATTAGAGCACCTCGAAGATCTTCTCCATCTCATTCAACCACTTCTCGACCTCAAGTGGATCGACTTGTCTCGAAAAGCTTGGAGGATGCATCTTTCTAAACTCTGTAAATCCTGAAGATTGGTTCCTGGTTGCGAGTAACTCAGCTTGCTAGGCCATGGAGGCTGTCTGTTGAGCCATTGAAGTTGTCTGTTAAGCCATATTGGTAGCCAAGGCTTCCAACACCTGTCTATCACTACCACTATCATTCCCACGTGACGTACCCTCGCCTTCAGGAACATCTATCATGCGGACCGTTCTCGGTCTGCCTCTACCTCCTCTAACACGTGGAGCCATACAGATCTATCACGATGAAACAAATTTTCATTAATCTAAGCTTCTCTATGCTCCCTACGTTTTGACAAAGCCGAAAGTCATATCCTCAGGTCTCCCATAAGACCTAACGCCTAAACTCTGGCATCACATATGACCCACTCATACGATGTTCTTCATGATCAAATATCATATCTCTGATTTCCCATAAGACCTAACACCTAGGCTTTGATACCTACTGTGACAGCCTGAATTTTCCCAACTTACTTTTCCATAGAGATTTTTTTTTTTTTTTTTACCAAAACCAAAAGAGAAAATCGGACCGCCAGATCGCAGAACATAATCTGATACAGAATTTAATTGGTATAAACACACCTTTAAGTGAAAAATAAAATAGATACATATGGCAGAACAAAAATATAAAATTCCATTCTATATCGAGAACACGTAATCCAAAGGAAACAAGTTAAACCACTGATGATGACTAACCATTACCTAAACAGTGGTGTACAAATACGTACAAAACTCAAGTCTCAGAAGTCACTGTGCCAAACCAAGTGAGCTTCTCCCTCTAGTAGGCAACTCCGATTCTCCTCAAGTCGAAGGTCCCGATGAAAGGCTATACCTGTGATGTATTGTCTGGGGTGAGCTACATCTAAGCTCAGTAGAAGAACATCAATAGCAGTTACATCTTACTAATGACAGAGTTCAAAGCGGAAGCAAATCAGATATTAAAAGACGAATTTCACAGATTTAACAGATCAGACATTTGATAGTAGAACAAAAGTAATAACAAGGCAGATATTTGCGATAGAATAAAAACTCATAGCAGGGCAGATATTTGAGACAGAACAACATCGATAATGGAGCAGATGTTCGATATAGAAATAAAAGCTCAATTTTCTTATTCACCTTACTCAATTTTCAGATTTTCGTATTCACTTCACTCACTGTGTTCACTTCACTCACTTCACTTATGTATGCTATGCAATGCGTACGGATCGCCCCCGTACGGGCCCACTATGTATGTTATGCAATGCGTACGGATCGCCCCCGTACAGGCCCACTATGTATGCTATGCACTGTACACTGTGTATGGATAACTGCCGTACCGGTCTACTTGTCAACGTTCACTCACAGTCAGATATTCATATATGTTCTCGATATTCTCATTCACACTCAGATATAGGATTCAATGTTCAAGTCTCTTATTTCTAAGGCTCAGAGTCCAATAATCCACTCTAATTTCAGCAAGTACAATTAAGGTCTACAATTATCCTTCATTCTAAACAAAGGCTCTTAACATAATCATACTCCCTATTGTCTTAGTTTAACTAGAATGGGTCACAGTACGATAGCTTTACAAGGCACGCAAGTCAAGAGACGGGATCTGTAGTAGCCTGGATATATTGCATGTGGCACTCGAGGGGCCATAGTGGATTGCATCCGTACATGGATGCCTACACCCCAAGTGTCACGTGTCGAGAAAAAGACCTCACTATGACTCACTCTCACAAGTTTTTAAAGATTCAAAAGTTGTCAGATTACTAAAAATAGAGTTCCATGCTCATTCAAATTCAAAGTTCATAAGCAGGTTAAATAAGATGGATCATAACAAAATAGAATGAATCAGATGAAAGCATACTGAACAAAATGAATCGGATTGAAAAGTTGAAAACAGAATAGTCAGATCATACGCAGAAATAGAGTAATCATAGCATACGCGGAAATAGAATAATCAGAACATACGAGGAAATAGGACGGAAATAAAATATATCATAACATATACGGGAACATGATGGAAACTAAACATGTCAAAGAAAACAGAGCATCAGATCGAAAATCAAAGAAACCATGAATCAATTTATAAAATGTAATTTTCGTTGAGTTTCCCCTACCTTAGGTTCGGAGCGGTTCCAAAACAATCCAAAAGCCCTTATCCACAACCTCCAACTATAAATCTACATCACACATCCGATGATGTATTAAGAACTAATTCTAGTTACTACTAAACTTGGTGTATTTAAGTGTTCTCTAAAAATTGAGGCAGAAATTGGCAAGTTCGTGCAAACTTGGAATTTTACCCAAATTCCTACTAAATTTTGACCATTAAAATAGTTGATTCAATATTTGATTAATTCATAAAAGAGTTAGATCTCATCTTACTCTTTCCAACGCATTAAGAATTGCGTCAATCAGAGTTCGGGGTAACGATTTATAGCCAAAATGCGGAAGCTATATCGGTACCTCAATCAAAACATGCTAACTTAGAACTTGGTCTAACTTCTACCTCAAATTTTATCCTCAAAACAATTTATTCATTAGTTTGCTAATTCATAAGAGTTGTAGATTTCGTTGTCTTCTTTCCAACGCCTCAAAAATTGTATCGATCTGATTTCGGGATAAAAAATTATGTTTGAAATACCAAAGTAGTGCGACACATCAGACCAAATTCGACCCTCAAATTCAAATTCGACCCTCGAATTTTTCAAAAGTGCATCAGGCTTAAAAACCTAAATTCGACCCTCGAATTGAAATTTGACCCTCAAATTTTTTGGGTTCAGAACCCTTCATGTTGTTTCCTTGGTCCATTTTTCCCTTCAAATCTTATCGGAATCGCTCTATTTTTGCACACACACATACACTAAACTAAAACAATATTTATTCTACAATCTAAACCATTAAAATCAAAGGGAAACTAACCTTTTTTCGATCGATGCCACGACTTTAAAATATATTGCCGAAGAGTGTTTTGAAGCAAAACTTTTCGATTTCTACGGCGATTGATCTCAACGAAGCTCATGATGATGTCCTTCATTAGCATGTATCGATCCTTGAACTCCTCAAAGCGCGAGAGACGATCGCAAGATGAAACTCTCTTTGAAAACAGGGTTTGAACGGTCGGAAAGAGTGTGGAGCTTCAAGCGTGATCGTGATCGTACGGTCAAAATCTTAAGAAGGGGATCCACGATGAGGAAGCTTTCTCTCTCTCTCTCTCTAAGATTTAAAAGGCTAACACTTAGCCATTAAGAAATCCCCTCTCCCTCTTATAACCAAATGAAGCCCATAATAAATATCTTTGATATTTATAATAAAAATTCTATCCACTTAGCTTAGGTTTGGTTTCAGTGTTAAGCGGTACACCAAGAGTTGGCGCACGACTTTTCCACTAAATGCCCAAACAAACATTTAAACCATAATCCGATCCACACAAAGTGATCCTAACACTATTTAATGATTTATTATTAAATAAAAACCATGTTGGCATCGGTCATTGTGTCGAACTCATGCACGAAATCAGTCAAACTTGGGTTCGAAAATATCGGAATATTACATGATGGATGCTGTTGGTCAATACGAGAGAAGTCGAGACTGTGACATGGGCCATATCGGTTTAATATTGTTGAAAATATTGGTATAGATTTCGGAGAAGATAAAGATTGAAATGAAAAAATACGCAGATCCGGTTCGAGGCACGTTGAATATCATTGTCTTTAAACCGATATTTGCCCCTACCACTTTAATCAAGTGGTCACCAATAGGTTACCAGCAAATCGGTTCCAGGACACAACAAACCGGCAGTGTATTCTTGTGACATATTTGGCAATCAGAACACCAAATAACACAGAAGATTCTAAAACAATCTTTAAACGGGAGGAAGAAAATGTAAATTGTAGTATAAAAAATGGTGATCGCGGGTTCCTTTTATAGAAAACAAGAGGTGCAACCGCACCGATTAGACATAACGATTAACAGTTACAGTAACCGAATGGACACAACGATTATAAAAGATCTGTTTAGACACAACGGTTACAAAAGAACGGTTTAAACGGTTAAAACGTGGTTACACTTTTATCTAAAAAATTAATTTATAAATGCACCGCACTGCCATGTCACGTGCACGTGCTTGTGCCCGTCCAGTACTGAACCTGCCCTGACCCACCCTGGCTCGGCTCGGCACGCGCGTGTATGTGTGTGACTGATGATATGGAGGTGGAACCTACAAAATTCGATGCCCCATGGGTGAAGGCTACAAGCCTTGAGCCAAAGTGTAGACATATAAGCCAAACCCATTTTAGGGGTTACACGATGTGGGACTATTCCCAACTACATACAAGGCAACAATTTTAAAGGCTTGAAAATATCCAACAATCCCCCACTATTTTAAAGATTTGAAATAGAGCAAAGTCAGAAATATGTGCATAAATGAAAATGTCTTACAAACTTGAATTTTCACTTTAGTGAAAATAATTCAAGGTTTGCCAAGGTCTTTAGTGAAACTCAGTCTTGAACTAACGATCTTAGACGACAAATCGGAATTATTTCACACACAAATTTTACATATTTGGTATTCAATAAATAGGTTAGCACATTTAGGCCCTATGTTAGCTAGTACCCTGATTTTCATAAGTGTTTATGAGATAAGGTCATGTCTCATTGAAAGCGGCTCCACCCTCACACTTACATAGGTAGACCTATAAGAGATGTCCCTGCAATTTTAACATCTCAATACATAGTATTATAGGAATATTAAGAGCAATGCTCAACCTCTCCTTATCCATTACAGGTACAACACTACCCTTCCTGGGATGTATGAGAAATTTATTTCTCATCAATGTAGTATCCTTTAGCCGTCAGGTATTTATGACTTATTTTTTTCTCTGAACCTAAAATATTAATTAAACAAATATTAGGTAAGGTTCTTATCATAAGTGGCTATTTAGGTTTAATGACTTTAAACCCATCCTGATTGATGTCTTGTGAATTTCATCTCTGCAAAGACTTCTAGTAAATGAATCTGTCAGGTTTTTCGTAGACCTAGCCCCAATTACTGAGATTACTCCATCTCTAAGTAATTGGTTACATAACTATGTCTTAAACCAATGTGTTTATTTTTTCCATTATACATTTGACTATAAGCCTTTAATAGTATTGCTTTACTCTCATAATGTATAGAGATAGGTGTCAATGGTTTAATCATAATTGAAATTTCTATTAGTAAATTTTTTAACCATTCTGCTTCTTTTCCCCTTGCCGCTAAGGCAATGAATTCTGATTTCATAGTAAAATGTGTGATGCAAGTTTGCTTCTTTGAACCCCATAAGATCGCAGCACCTCCAAAAGTGAATATCCATCCACTTGTGGACTTTGATTATTCTGAACCAGATATCCATCTTGCATCGCTATATCCTTCGAACACTTAAGGATATCCAGAAAAATACAAACCATAATCAATATACCTTTTAAATATCTTAAAATATGAGAAATAACATTCCAATGAACATAATTTAGATTACTTGTAAATCTACTTAACTTACTGTAAATGCAATGTTCTACCTTGTATAATGCATCACATACATAAAGCTACCAATAACCCTTGAATATTCTAACTGTTACACACATCTTTCATCATTTTTAGTTAATTTAATATTAATATCTAAAGGTGTATTGGCAGGTTTCAAATCAAAATAATTGAATCTTATCAAAATCTTTTCAACATAATGAGATTGAATTAGGGTTAATGTATTCGCATTTCTTACAATTTTGATTCTTAAAATTACATCTGCATTTTCCATATCTTTCATGTTAAAAGATTAACTTAAAAAGTTTTTAGTTTTCATAATAACTTTTAAATTAGTTTCAAAAATAAGTAAGTCGTCTACATAAAGACATAATAACACCATTATTATTAAAAAGTTTATAATACATATATTTGTTGGCTTCATTAGTTTTGAATCCAAAATTAGTAATGGCATTACAAAATTTTCATGCCACTATTTTGGTGCTTTCTTTAACCCATATAAAGATTTAATAAATTTATAAACTTTCTTTTCTTGTTCAAATAGTACAAACCTTTCTGGTTATTCCATATAGACCTCTTCTTTTAAATCATCATTTAAGAAAATGACTTTCACATCTATTTGATGAATTTCTAAATTGTGTGTAGAAGTTAATGCCATTAGAAGTTTGATAGTAGAAATTCTAGCAACGGGTGTGTAGGTGTCAAAATAGTCAACACCTTCTTTTTGCCTATACCCTTGCAACCAATCTTGCCTTAAATTTTTCTATAGTTCCATCCGTTCTAAGTTTTCTTTTAAAAATTCATCTACAACCTATGAGTTTAGATCCTTCGAGTAAGTCTACTAACTTTTATGTTTTGTTTCCTATTATAGAGTCTATTTTATCATTGATAGCTTATTTTCAAAAAGCACTATCCCTAGATTTTATGGCATTGTCAAAAGTGATAGGATCATCTTCTATATTTAGACATAAATATTTCTTAGTACTTTTCATCCTATTTTCTTTTAATAATATAAATATAAGAGTGTAATTTGAGCCCATTATGTATAGAATAGGATTGGAATTTAGGGAAATTTTCATTTTTGGCCCAAATTTTTTTCTTATTTGCAAAAACAACCCTATAGTTTCAATCTTTGCTCAAAAGGCCAGCTCCAAGCCAAGCCGTTTCCACGTTAGCACCGACCTTAAAATGTTTAAAATACCCTTGTATTTTATAATCCTTTATATATTTAAACTCTATATAACTTTATACTTTATACTTTTAACCATAACTACTGTAAAGACCGAGAGAGCAGCAAGAAAGTGGCGACAAAGCGGAAACAGGGCGATAGATATTTCTCAAGTATTTTTTTTTTGCTTTTTATAAAATTTAATTCTCCATTGTCATTCCTAAACAGTCTGTTAGCATGTTGCTATCTTAGGGTAGCGTTCAGCTAGCTTACCGCTATTTTAGCATAGTAGAACACTATCTTATCGTAATGGAACGCTACTCGAAGATAGCGGTAAGCTAGCAGAACGATGCCCTAAGATAGCGAAATGCTAGCGGAACGCTATCCTCAGATAGCGGCATGCTAGCAACATAATAGCGGTTTGATTTTACAATCATTTTTTAATTACTAAGTAATTCTTATATTCTATGCAGTTCACACTCACTGATTCTAAGATGTCGAAGCATTTAAAGGCCTACAGGAAGTGTACAGGGCTTAGTGTTAGAAAATTTTACTTGCATTGCAACGAAGAGAAGAAAAGGATACTAGATGAATCAATATTCGGTCTTCTATTTAAGATTTATGATAATTTAGTGTTTATTGGAGACTTCATTGAAGTGATTTTGAGCTTTTTGGTTAAAGATAATATGTTTAAGGTGAAGAACACCAAAGTAGTTCTGGAGGAGGTTGATATATCATTAATTTTAGGCCTTATTATATTAACAAAAATTGAGTCTGAACATGTGGCTATAACAGAGGGAGAAACTATTCGATACAAATTCTTTCGGGGACTACCGGCTAAAAGGGCTTGTATTGAAGAAATTGTTAATAGTGCCCAGCTTTTCAACGATGAATTTTTGAAATTATCATTGTTATTTCTCGTATGCTCATTCTTACTTCCGGACACATACCAGAAAGTGGATAGTAAATACTTGAACTTAGTGATAACCTCGAAGAGTTTAATGAATATCCGTTGAGGCTGGTGGTTTACAAAAATTTAGTTGACTGCATATCTAAAGCGATAGTTAGAAGAGAAGCGACAAAAATGTTGCCCAAAGGGCAATATAACATCTACGGGTGCACTATCGCCTTCCAGATTTGGGCGTTGAAGCACTTTCCAGGAGTCGACCCTGCTCGTACTTAGCTAAAAAATCCATTTCCGAGGCTGATGAAATGGGAAGCACTGAAATTCAGTTGGAATCCAAATTATTTTTGAGAAAAAATTCTTAACTCTTCGGTCATCGTCAATCTCGATGTTGAGAAACATGAATTATAATATCGATAAGTTTGGCTCTTTTTTAGGCAAAGAGAGATGGAAAAAGAATGGAAAAGAGAACAAGAACACCGGACTCAAATAAGTGAATACCCGACCCAAAAAAGAGCTAGGAGCTACACGATAATTATGATAAGGATGATGACAACGATGACGATGACAATGATGACAGTGACGATAATGACGAGTACGAAGTCGTTTTACATCACCAAGTGGAATCAAAGGGAAAAAAACCGATAAGTAGGCAGTAGCCAACCCAAGAATAACTGGCTAGGCATCCCCAACTTATAAATGAAGTGACAGAGCTTCGGAAAGAGTGCTCGTCTCTCCGGATGGCAGTTAAAGAAATGAAAGGCGATTTCAATTGCGCATTCTGTATTTTAAAAGGACAGGCGATAACAATTGAAGAGATCGAAAGAGACAAGAAGACCCTACAAGCGCAAGTAGGATCTCTAGAAGAACAAGTAGCCTACCTGAAGAGCGAAAATGCTGTCATGAAGAACGATCTTGAGGCAGTAAAATCTCATTTGTCTAAGGTATATACTAACTTAAAAAACTTAAACTTTTTTTCAGATCATTATTTTAAACAATGCGTATCGTTATCTTAAATTTGAGTAGACGGCTATCCGCTATCTTAAGATAGCGGATCACTATCCTAAGATGGCGATCTGTTATCTTAAGCTAGCGGATCACTATCTTAATATAGCGGATAGCCATCTTAAGATAGTAGTTCGTTATTTTAAGATGGCGATCCGCTATCTTAAGTTGGCTATCCGCTATCTTAACATAGCGGATCGATATATATAGAATTGACTTAGTTTAAATTCTTTTTTTATACTTATATAGGATCAAATGCTTTCTTCGGTGCTCTTTGATACTTATATAGGATCAAATGCCTTCTGCCCTCAACCCTCTGCACCACAACCTTCTTCTCTAAACCCCTTTGCCCTCAATTCTCTGCACCCAAGCCTTCTTCCTCTTATCCCACTGCCCTCCAACCGCCGGTCGATCCAGTGTTTGAAGCTCCAGTAACCCTGCCTACTTACAAATCCTAGCCAGCATCACTTAAATCATTACTAGTAAAGCTTTTTGCATCAAAGAGTAAGGCCGACTTACAAAGGAAGGGCACGGGATACAAGATACGAGCACAGAAGAAAAGAAAGATGCCAACTAAGAAAGAAAGTATAAAACGATAGAGTGATTGTCGTGGAAAAAAAAGAGGTAGAGCCACAGTTTATGGAACATAAATTTATGGTCAGTATGTGGAACCGGCCTGCGAATGATGATTCTGTGCTCGTGAATACTATCTCTGGTATTGACGTCACCGTAGAGAATTTAAGGGTCCTCAAGGGAATAATGTGGCTTGACATTGAAGTGATGGACGCGTACTTCAAAGTCTTAGAGAGTAAGAACGACTCTATATTTATGGAAATGACAGACAAAAGCTGGTTTACATCGGCCTCGGCCCTGGTATCATTTATTATTATTATTTTATTTATTTATTTATCTGTCTTTATTTATTTATGTTATTCACGCCTTTCAATTAATGACTTATTCTAATGATCAATTTTAAACCCTGATTATAGCGGACAACTCATAATTTGAAAATTTTGTCTGTGATGAAAATCTAGGACCACTCAAATACTTAGATAGATGAGAGGCGTACTGTGACAGGTGGTAGGTTCGTCACCACTGCGAGCCGCTTGAGACTCTACTTAGGAGTACAACACGCGGTATTGATGCTATTGATTGTGGGATGGTAAGTTCTTTTTTAAATTATATTAATACTTTTTATATTTCTTAATTAACACAGTACTAATTAGATCTCCGGTTGCACACAGATTTATTTTCCAATATATAGCCAGAAACATAGCCATTGGGAATTGGCTATTGTCTCCATAGCGGATCACGTTGTGAAGCTGATAGACCCGGCCGACCGAGAGTGTTCAAGGAAGTTCGGAGCGTACAAAGAAAGTTTATTGCATCACCTACCACGACTTCTTCACACTGTCGGATTGAGTTTTATTCTCAATCAACCGTGACAGCTAATGGTGATGGATAGTGTCGATCTTTCCCGCCATCATAATGGTTAGGACTGTGGTGTTTTTATACTGAAGTATGTTGAGTACTTTTTTGAATGGCGAAGAATAGATTTCGAGGAGAAAGACATGTAGCAATTTCGAGCCGAAATCGGACATTCATTGTCCACGTTTGGAAAAATAATTAAAATAACTACTTAGTTATTTTTCTTTCACTTGTAAATTTTTGTATATTTTGTAACAAGTTTGGGATAATGAATGTATATTTTTTTGTCTTTCCTAATTTTGTAACAGGCACACGTACACATTTAGAGTATTAAATTTGATATATTGATGATTTTGAATTGGATATCATCTTCAACCACTTCTCCAACCATTGAATAGAGGAGAATTTTGACCTCATTTCATCCTATAAAAATAAAATATTTTAAACTTAAGATTCTTTTCCATCCAATGGCTGAAAATCTGGTTGAACACAAAATCTAATTCAACCAATTGGCAGGACAATTGCTTCTTTAATCTAGGGATGCGTTGGCCAAAATTTTGACTTCCCAATGAGTCAAGGGTATATGCTTGACATGATGGTGTGCCCCAACCCAACCTGATGGGTCAAAAGCATATGATGCTTGTTCGAAGCCATAACAATCTCATTTTTGTAAGTTACAAACTGAGAAATAGGTTTCATATTCTAACAAATTTACATGAGCGGCGGTTATGTTCGTATTCATTACAATTTTTACACCGTAGTGGTCGAACTTTGCCTTTAGATCTTATCCTCCTTTTCTTCGGGCGACCGGTTTGACGTATCTTGTGTGGAGGCAAAACCTCGATGTCTTCTCTTAGAACGGTCTATTGGCGCTTATCAACGGTCGAAATAAAATGTTATTTGTAAGCTTCCCTAAATAAGGTACTGGTAAACCAATGCTCACAAAACTGAGGAATATCTTTGTCCCTATTCCTGCGTGACAATACAACGATCACATGCGAATATGATAATCCAAGGATAGCTCAGCGTCTACATGTGCACGTTCATTTCTCTAGATCGACATTGTGTGTGTATTGCCCCCATTTACCTTGAAATGTATCGCAACCATAGGGAACAATGTTCTTTCGACGAGCCCACCCCGAATCTCGTGTTATGTGCTCTTCCGCCATCGGTGTCAACACGTGTGTTATTTTATTTCCTTCCTCCTAACAACGAAGGTAGAATTCAGCTACCTTCATGCGAATGGTTTCTAGCATTGTCAAGATCGGTTCCTCCTTTGCTATCTTCAACACATTATTAATACTTTCAACTATATTTGTTGTCAGCATATCATAACGCTTTACTGAAAAATATGCGCGCACTTAGAAATGGTCACTGACCTCTTTAATCCATATTATACATTTCGGGGGGGCCTCGTCTTCTATTTTTCGTAATTTTTTTTTAAATTTTGCCACCGAGAATGCACGGGCAGCAACCCAGAATAGCAGTCGGGAGATTATATCCTTATATGTATAAAACAGATTCAAAGCTAGGTGTCGCATATAGTAGCTATGAAATGCGTTCGAAAAAACATTATGCACAGCTTCCATCAACCCCTTCTACCGGTCTGATATCAATACAAAATGCTCTTCAAAGCACTCGATTACGCGACTCCCTAATAGATCAAGGAACCATGTCCAATGATCTTTATTTTCTTTGGGTACAACGTCGAACGCTATAGGGAATAAATGTCTATTTCTGTCTATCCCCGTAGCTATTAACAACACCCCTTTGTATCGTCCGCACAAATGCGTCCAATCTATCACAATTATTCTTCATAAAGTATTACGAAAGCTCCTAATGCAAGGTCTAAATGCCATGAAAAACCTCTGAAAGGCATTATGAGGTTCGCGACACAATTCGATCTGTACGTCTGGATTGATCCACTGTAATTCGGTGACTTAGGACGGTAACATCTTAAATTGCTCCTTCTAGCTACCTCGGATATCATTCAATGTCATTTCTTTTCTTTTTCATGTCTTCCAGTAACCTACTGTTACACCATATTTTTTTTCAATATAAAAACTTATTAAAGCAGGACTCTCGTTAAAGCCTTTTAATAACTTATCCCTCATGAAAGGAAGCTATCCATAATGTTGTACACTGGAGATGTCCTTTTCTGAAAGCTGACGTTCTGCACATATGTTCTTGGCAAAAAATCTTCACGGCAAATGTGTCCACACCCACCAATTTTGATGCATGTATTCGCCAAACACACTCTACTTCAATACACCTCGCCGTAAATCTAAAAGGACCAATTTTTATTAATTTAATTTAAAAATTATTTACCATGACAAACTCTTTAAGAGGTTTTTGAAACAATTTTTTATTTCTAAATGCTTGACCAACAGTTAATGGCCTCCTTTTATACAGTTCCTCATCATCCGAATCCATATACTCGCTCTCTGAGTCATTAAGATCACACTCTTCGTCCATCAGAGGTTGATCAATTCCCCTATTAGTATCAATACGGGAAGTGGGCGAGGGCGGTGCTTCAGTATTTTAGGATCACTATTACCGTTATCGATTGGATGATTATTATGTGTTTGGGATTGAGTCTGTCGAGGTACGGTTGGTTGAGATGCAGTTGTTTCGGTAGTGGTTCACCGAGGATGGGATGTTTGGGGTGCGATAGGCTCTTATGTTGTGGCCTCAATTACCGTTGGATCCAAAGCTATTGGTTCAGAAGCCCATTGGTATAGACTAAGGCCTCCTAAACACGTTTCCCACTGATTCCAATCGAATGTATTTTTTATCGATTCAAAGTTAAGTTGACATGTATCATGCATCGGATTTAGTTGAGGACAATATCCATGATCCTCATCACCTTCTCCCATTAGAATGTCGGAAGAGTTTTGCTCCAGTGGCCTACGGTATGGGCGAAATCTTATATTCATATTTCTATCATCGTCGACTATTATCGGTGCAACGAAGTTCTCCTCTTCAAACTATATTCTTTGATTTTCAATCGAATGTTCTAATTCTACACAATCATTATCTCCTAATCTGACGTTTTCTCAATTTCTTTATCATCTTCATTTGTTTCCTGCTGAAATGGTTGAAATGCTTCGAAAGATGATAAAATTTTTGTGACGGGAGCAGTCAATAATTTTTTGATATAAACATTTATCACACCATCACCAATATGATATGCTCTAAATAAGTTTGCAAGATCATTGGAGTTTGACAATTCGGCAAACACCAACTCCTTTCCTATGTGCAAAGAAACTGATAGAGTAATTGAATGTTCTTACGGTCGAGTCCTACTTACATAATATTATACATTTTTGCGTAAATTGATCAAATGATATTTTCTCTGTAATAACAACAATCTTCCGATGTCCACTGTTGTAAGTATTATCGCCGACACGAACACCATTAAAATGACAAAGTAGGGGAACATCCATTTCAACCTAAAATATAAAAGATAATGAAAATTAAAACGTAAAAAATGTCATACTTAACTTACTCACTAATATTCAGCGGGTCACTACCTTAAGATAGCGATCACTATCTTAAGGTAGCGACAACTACCTTAAGGTAGCGGATCACTACCTTAAGATAGCGATCGCTAACATAAGGTTGCGGATCACTATCTTAAGGTAGCGACTGCTAACTTAAGATAGCAATCCGCTACTTTCTGTCAGCGGTCGCCATCTTAAGATAGTGACCGCTACCTTATGTTAGCGATCCGCTACCTTAAGATAGTGGATATGTTCTTTCTGTCGTTATCTTTAAATTTTTTATATCTACTATCAAAAATGCTATTTTACCAGGGCTCGTTGTCATTGCAGGGAGACAGTGTAGTCTGAACTGGTACAAGGAAAACAAACTACAGAAAATAATAAAATATATAGGAGAATATACACTACGTGAAAAAGCCAAAAAAACTACTACCTTAAACAGGGTATATATAGGAGAATAAACACTACTATCAAAAATGCTATTTTATACTCATTTTCCAGAATATACACTAGGTGAAATCTGGAACCACATACACCCGTCTGGGGTGTATGTGCTCAACACATGGAAAATGAGTATAAAAGGGTCAAACAACCCTAAATTACTCTAGTTTGGTTGTTGAAGAAAGTTAAGAAGAGAGAGACGGGGAGAGAAGTAAAGAGGGGTTGTTGTGCAAGGAGTGAATGCAAGCCAAGAGGGGATTCGAGCATTTAAGGCCGGATTCGACGTGTGGGATCCGCTAGAGACAAAGCTGGAACCCTAGCCTTTCCAACCTCTTGATCCAATCAAATTGAAAATTAATTGAGGTAAATTTTGTTGAATTAAAGGCATAGATTGTAGAAGTTTAATGGTGGTCAAGAACATATAAAATCATAGGATAAAGGCTTAGAAAAAAAGAAAGAAAATTGTTTGAGAAGGATTTGGAAGAACAACCTGAAAAAGGGGCTGAGTCTGGCCAAATCGATTAATCGATTTGGGATTTCGATTAATCGATTTGGTCTGAGAAGTTGAAAAGTCATGAAGGCCCGATTTCGATTAATCGATTTGGATTTCGATTAGTCGATTTGGAAATCGACTAATCGACTGAGAAGCTTCAGCCACTGGAGGAAAGTAACCTGGTGAAATCGAATAATCGAATTGAAATTCTAATTAATCGATTAATCGATTTGGGATCGATTAATCAATTTTGTGATTTCGATTACTCGATTTGAGAATCGACTCCATTATGTTAGAGACTTCGATTAATCGATTTGGGATCGACTAATCGAATTTGAATTTCGATTAATCGATTTGGGTTTCGATTAATCGATTTTGGGAATCGATTAATCGACTTTGATAGTTTTGCTTAACTTTCTTAGTTGACTTTGAGATTCAGGGAGGGTCTTGTACCTTCTTTGTTATATATTTAGTGATGAGTTACATGTGTTATGATGTACCATAGGTGGTACGTGTGATCATGAGCACAAGGAGCCGCGTGGGACCTTGATGCTAGGAGTTTCAGGAACTTGAGGTAGGGAACACCTTGA
The DNA here is from genome assembly GCA_021018995.1 of Chloranthus sessilifolius. Lineage (NCBI taxonomy): Eukaryota > Viridiplantae > Streptophyta > Magnoliopsida > Chloranthales > Chloranthaceae > Chloranthus > Chloranthus sessilifolius. The sequence goes on from CM037595.1 coordinate 27,482,628, forward strand.
ACATGTTCTTTAATTTCAAGAGCATGTATGTAGTGATATAATTATCAAACTGAAGTTGTTTTTAAATTGTGAAAAGCTTTGTGAAAATGGGTGCGTGTGTGACACCAAAAATGTGATAAAGGCATCTATGTGATGCAAGTAACTAAGAACAAGTAATCTAATGAGATTGAGACATCCCCAGGGGATGAGGAAGTAATAAAGGCATCAGGTGTGATGCGGGTATGTATACATAGGATTGAATAATTATTATTGAGGCCTAACTAATATAAGATAGCACACTTATACGGTGAACAACTATATGTAATGCACATGATATTTTTGTTATTTGAGGTTTTGAGGATACCCCACCGACGTGGCGGGATACCCACGACTGACGCGGCAGGATATCCGTGATCGGTACGACGGCGAATCCGTACACCAGCACGGAGGTTTATCTGTGACCGTAAGTGCATCCCAGGGATGTTGTGTGATATTTAACCCCGCCGCCTAGTGAGAAAGGGGCTTGGGTCGTATTCCCAGGGAATATTTTTTTTTTACAACTGTCTAATTAGATGACGATGAAGGGTATCTCATCAGGGCTCGATGCTATATTGCTCGGAGATTACTTAAGTTGAAGATTTAAGTTTTACTTTAGGCCTGTTCAGTGTCATTCATGATTAAATCAATAGTAATGTAATACATGCAACTTACCAGTAAATTGAGTGTAAATCATCTGCTTTTAATTGGTTTTCTAGCAACTGCATAGATTCATCATGCTTTGAATATCATGGAATATATGTGACTTTTGATTTATATGTTCATTGTGTTGTTCCCTATTGAGCTAGGATGTAGCTCACCCCTTTAGACTATACGTCGCAAGTCCACTGATAGCAGCAGCAGAGGTTTCGGGGGACGTGGATCCGGGTGATTCGGATTACGTACCTGGAGATGAGTTAGAGCCTCCTCCCGAGGACTTCTTCTAGGTGATTCTGTTGTGCACTTTGATACAGAGTCAGCTTTGTGAGCAGATTAGTGCGGCTTGATATGTCAAGCCTTTATTTTTGAAACAATGTAATTAAACTAGATTATTCTTTTGGTGAACCATCTGGGGTGATCTGATTATCACCGATGGTTCGGGTCAGTTCTCTGTTCATGCAGTAGCATGAAAGTAGAACTGTCTTTTGCATATGCCAGTTGGGCATATTAACGTTTTTTCGCTTTAATGAAATTAATTGCTTTATTTGTTAAATTGTGCTTGTTATACCAATGTTCCTTGCTAAGTTTTGGGGCACGGTCTGGAGGATCGTGCTAATGGCACGCATTTTGGGGTACTGAAATCCGGACTGTCATAGGTGTTTACATTGATCATAAATTAAAATGAAATCTACCATATAATGTTTTAGCATTAAATGCCTTTGTGTCGTGGGATGAAATAAAGAAAACTTATACCTTTCCTTTGGCCTGGCCCTTCATAGGGAAGTAGCACTTCACACCATAAAAACAATGGCTTAATCACAGTATTGGGACCATAACTTGCTTTGTGGACCCGATTTCACAGCTGGTAATCAATACTAACTTGGATTTTGTGACCCCAGTACCACTTGTTTTATCATCGAGAAATTCTCATGTCCTCCAATCCCAATGTCCAAATGTACCACTTCTAAAACTGCATGAGTCCATGTATCCTTCATTGAAGAAACTAAAGCCATGCAAAGTTTACCAAGATGCACCCATCGGTTAACAAGACAACATCCGGCTTTGTACCTAGAGAAGTTTAGAAATAATTAAGTTTACCCTTTTTTTAAAGCTAGGAACTATAGAGAGTAAACACAAGTTGGAAGCTGATCATATCTACCATTTTTTCTTGATCCATAATGCAAATCATTATGAGGGTTATATCAAGGATGATGGTGCCACTTCATCTCTATATGACACTTTAGCGATGGGAGATGCTCTCTGATACCAACCAAATCAAGATAGATTAGAGAGTTTATGATTAATTTAAATGCGATATTAGAATGGATTTGACTTGTGACACTCAATGAGATGTTAGCCCGAGCACAAATTGGGATACCCTGTGCATAAAAATGAAAATAAAAAACCTATCTATAATAGATCTTGCTTCAGTTCTTTTTTTCTTATAGGCATGGAGATATTGGAATTTTTAGGACCCATTAAATTGGGCACCCTCAATAATCACATGTTCCACATAAGTTATTTGCGATAAGGAAGCCTAAGGACGTGCCCTTCTAGTCGGCTTATGGGGAGTTCATCTGCTAGCCTTTGATGGGTTAAGCCATAAAAGGATAAGAAGGCATTTGATGGATCCGGTCAAGGGCACCTTAAAGACCATCTCCAAACGCAAAACCCATATTTATCTTAGCTTTAGAAGATTGGGTTTCTAAAAGAAAGATAGTTGTATATGAAGAAACCAGAGCTGTGAGTTTATCAGCTAGTAATTGATTCGTGATTTCAAATTTTAACTGAAATGAGTTTCGGGCCTGGAGAGGGATGATTCAAAAAGAATTTTGTATCGAAGTGATACAAGCCTACATGTAACATCCCAAAAATTTGGACTTTGAATAGTGTGCCTCGGGATATGTGCCCGTCAGGTCACTAAGTTTGAGCAGGTGAAAGTCAACTTGATTACTTAGATTGGATTAATTTTGGTGTGAAAAGTGCCACCCGTATGGTGTTAGGTCATTTTATAGGGTCTTATACATCTATTATGTCATGTATGCGTTTTTCATGTGAACCGGGCTTTTAAGTATAAGAGAGGGAGGGGCTTCTTTTAGAAGCCACTTGGTTGAAAGGTTGAGGCTTTAGGTTTCTAGAGATAGAGAGGGAGAGGAGAGAAGAGAAAGAGAAAGAGGAAGAGATGGGCTTTGAATGCATTGTGTGCGAAGGATTAAAGAAGGTGTTCTAATCCATGTGAAATCCGGAACTCCAAGCTAAGAAGATCTAGCTTGTTGTGTGAAAGCTCGGATCGAAGAATCGATGGATATAGGAGGTTTGTACGAAGCGTGTGTGGATGATCACCTAACGATCGTGTCGAAATTGTGAAAATCGTGGGGCTTGGAAAGATCAAAAGGGGTTTGGAAACCCATTTGCTTGCTAGGAAGAAGACGATCCGATCGGGGAGAAAATCGTTGGATTAAAGGTAAAATTTTTTATTTAAATTGTGATTTGTATGTAGATTAATCCTTAGTTAGATCATGAGTGAGAGATTTAAAGAAAATGGGTTAAGATTTAAAAAAATATGAGTTAGAGATGCTTGAACCCGATTTTGGGTGAAATCTGATGAAACCGTTCGATCGAAATTAAAAATCGATCGAATGATTTCGTCAAGAGTGAAATCTGAAGGTTTCTGGTCGGTTTGGAAACCGTTCAAACGAAATTAGAAACCGTTTGATCGATTTTGAAAATCGTTCGAACGAAATTAGAAATCGTTCGATCGATTTTGAAAATCGTTCAAACGAAATTAGAAACCGTTCGAACGATTTTGACTGGGCTCGCCAATACGGCTTCAGTATTTCAGTCATAACTTTTTACCCCGAACTCCGATTGACACGATTCGTATGGCGTTGGAAACAAGACGCCTAGCTCTACAACTTTTGTGTCTTGACTAACTTCTGAATCTAAAGTTTTAAAGGTCAAAATTTAGGGAGAATGTTACGTCAAATTCTATATTAGCATGAATTTATCCGTTTCAACCTTGGTTTTGAGAAAATACTTAAATGCATATAATTTATTAGTGAGTAGAGTTGATCTTTGATGCATCATTATGTGCTTGTGATATAGATTGAGGCGGAAGGCCATTGAAAGGACCCTGCTTGGCTTCGCGCAACCTCATGATTAAGGTAGGGGAAACTCGACCTAAATTTGTATATTTGACTTGATTCATAGTATTAGATGTGTTTGCATGAATATGATGAGTTGATCGGAGCTGGATATGTTAGAATTTGAGTCTTATAATTTGGAATATGAACTCGTGAAATAGTGATTACGCATGTGATAATGTTCGATTCTAGATAACCTTTGATATTGTTGAGCTTGAAAGTAAGATCTTGAGATCGCTAGTGACACTCGTGAAGCATTTTGACACCCTTGGAACTATGATTTACTCAACGACGCTTAGACTTTTGACATTTGCATTTGCATTATGAATGCTTTGTATTCTTTGACTGCATCCCTTGGGCCGGTACGGCGGCCTATACGTACACGCATTCATACATACGCTGCATATGCATCCCTTGAAACATCATTGCATCCCTTGGACATCATTGCATTCCTTTGACACTTTGGAATCATTGGACACCTTTGGACATCATTACATCCTTGGACACTTTGGAAACATTGAACACACTTTGGAAACATCAAACACCCTTGGACACCTTGGAATCATTGAACACCTTTGGACACCCTTGGACATGATTGCATCCCTTGGACACTTTGAAATCATTGGACACCTTTGGATACCATTGAACACCGTTGCATCCCTTGGACATCATTTCATCCCTTGGACACTTTGGAATCATTGGACACCTTTGGACATCATTGCATCCTTGGACACTTTGGAAACATTGAACACACTTTGGAAACATCGAACACCCTTGGACACCTTGGAATCATTGAACACCTTTGGACACCCTTGGACATGATTGCATCCCTTGGACACTTTGGAATCATTGGACACCTTTGGATACCATTGAACATCGTTGCATCCCTTGAACACTTTGGAAACATTAAACCCCCTTGGAAACTTGGAACACCTTTGGACACCCTTGTGCTGTTTGAGTTTGTGTTTGCAAATTCGACGTTATTTGGAATGTGTGTGAAATCTCGAATATTTTGGATAAGTCTAATTGTTTTAAGATTCTTTTCGATATGTGTACTTTTGGATGGAATATCATGGTAAAGTTAAATGTTTAAGGTTGAGTTTTGAAATAGAAGAAATTGATGAATGTTTTGAAAAATGTGTTTGAAAAGAAAGGGAATGATTAAGTTTTGGAAGCAGAAATTAAATGATGGTTTTGACTCTTGGTTGAAGCTATGTTTTTGAATGTTAAATGTGAATTTATGTTATTTATCCTCTACTGAGCTTAGTTGTTAGCTCACTCCGACTATACGTCACAGGTGTAGGTTTGGGAGGGCCCAGATTACATACTAAAAGGAGGGAGCTTCTGCACAAGGATTTGTACTCTGTTCAAGGATCGTAGAATTGTGCTTTATAGATTTGGTGAGTTAAGTTTTGGTACATCCATACTAGTGTACACCATTGTTAGGCGATGGTTGGTCATCACTGCTGTTTGTTTAGTTTTGTTCTTAATGGATTTTAAATCTTGAGGTTTTAATTATGTCATATGTAATAATTGCTTTGATTTCCGTATATTTATGGATGTGCCAAGTATTCTATATCAGATTGTGGTCTACGATCTGGCGGTCCGAGTTTTCCCATTGGGTTTAGAAAAAAAAAAAGAAATATCAGGAAATTTAGGTTGGGAAAATTCGGGCTGTCACACTACATAAGCTTATTTTAATATATATATATATATATATATATATATATATATATATATTACTATATGAAATTCTGAACCATTATAGCGTCGACTGTGAAAGGGCAAAAAATTTTAGAATCTTTCTACAAATGGAGCAGAACAAAGCATAAAACCACTTTAAAATAAATAAAGCGCACACAACCAATCTCCCATGTTGTTGGTGTGGGTCCACCAAAGTTGTCTTCGTTTGAACTAAAGGTCATGGGATCAAAGATTGGTAGAGAATGAACAGATAAAATACCCCAATTTTTAGAGGGTTGGCCTGTAGCTGAACTGGAATGTTGACAATATTGTAACCTTAGAGGTCGCAAGCTCAATCTCAGCATACCCATAAAAAAGTATATATATATATATAAAGCACGACTTTTCTGCCCTAAGAGGATACTTTGTTCATATGGAAAAGTCAAAGTCTATCATCTAGTTCTCAAAATAATTAATAAGGCTTGAGAAATTCTCATTATAGTAAATTCAAAATTGCTTTATTTTGAGTGATTTCTGTGGCACTTAACTCTTGGGGAGATTTTAGACACTAAAGTACTAACTACTGTGGTTTTTTTCATAAATATACAAAGTTGAGGGGATTTTTATAATTATGCAACTTTTGTTTTTTGACCGGTAACAAAGAAATTCATTGGAAACCCACAAAACGCAAGAGTTTAGATCCTAGACCAGAAGGTCGGAAAAATTCAGCTATTAATACCAAGTGGGTATTTTTATTCATTAATAATACCCATCTAACAAATATAAAAAAGCTGAAAAAATTATAAATAATTAAACTTGGTTTGAATAGATTACCTGAGGACCAGGATAGCCTCCCACAGGCTAGCCAATAGGCCACTTCATATCTTTTTGAAGTAAAGTGTACTCTTGTTCAATGCCATGCCTTTTTTTTCATAAAATTCAAAGATGAAAAATAAAAAAATATTAATTATTAATTAATAATAAACAAGAAAAAATAATGTAAAATCATAAGGAAATAGAATAATACCATGGTACTTCAACAACAACTTCAGAGTGGCTATAGATCTTTGCAGCATTATATCTTTTGTTTGTTGGGATGAGCTCCCCAGCAGGAGTGTAAGCATCACACATTACCTTCAAGCGTAATAAAAATCATATTATTAGAAATAAAAATATTCTATTGGGTCGCATACGCAACAATCATGTGTACTAACTGATCTCCTACCATATGTGGCACATGCTTTGTGGTGTCAATGTAATGCAACCCTTTGGCATTTAATTTACAAAATGATAATTCTTTACGGGTATTTTTCCAAGCTAAATAAGGACCCCAGAAAATTTTAGCTTAACAACAAGAAATCAACAAAAATCTTCGAAGAGAAGAAAGAAACTAAACCTACTAACCCACTGTTTGAAAACTCAATGAATGACCAAGTTGAATGAAATGAATCAAATTGCAGGGCACCTCCATTTTATTTTATTTTTAGATCAACCAACATTTTATTGCATCAACCTACTAACCTATTTAGTGCTCTTTTGAATCACTAGATAAAGCACGCCAACTACTAAAGAAATAATTGGTTTGTACGATTATCCAAAATGCGGATTCGCTACCAATTAAAATGAAAAACTCGTGAAGGTTCGATCACGAACATCTGATCAAGAGAGGTCAAAATAAGATGTTTAAACAAAGCATGGATAATAGGCCACAAGTAACATATATGAGAGCAAATAGGTGAACTCCACTGAGTTTGAGGAAGTCAGGTTTAAGTCTAAACTCATAGAGAGAAAGGAAGAAAGAGTTCTTGAATTTTTTGAGCAACGATGCAAGGGGTTTCTCCGACGTTGGAGAAGCCTCCGGACGCTAATCAGATTACAGACACAGATCCCAAGGCCACTGGAGAGTCAAGTAAGCTGGGTCAAACCAATGGTAATCCATTGATTACTATCCCTTCTAATATGGAAACCGAGCACCCCTATTCCAAGGAATGCGCAGGCAATAATCGAGTAGCAGAGATTTTGGAAACTGATATTCCCATTTCCACTGGGAAAGGTGGTTTCAAGCCTGAAAATCAGGCGAGGGAGATGCTTGGCGAGCCAAGCTGGTGCTGGGCTCCTACCTTTCAGCGGGTCAAAGCAAATGGTGGCAATCTAACGGTGGAGAATTCAAGCAATTGGAAGGGTAGGAAAAGGAATTCAGCTTGCAGTCGATCACCTGCCTTTAAGGGAGTTGAAGATGATGTGGTAGATTTCTTTGGGGAGCGAAATTCTGTTGGCTCGGAATCCTTGGGGGAAGGTATACCATTTAAAGTTATTTCTGATGCTATACCTTCCGGTTTGGAAGGTGGAGAGCCTTTCTTTGAGAGGAATTCGGGTAGAGATGTGGAAATTCCTATCCAAAGCACTCGATTCTTTGAAGGAAAGGCAGGCAGCGATTTGGAATCTCACGGCCATAGCAATTCGGTCTCATATTCTGGATTTGTACCTAAGGAAAACGTGGGGTGTATTTCGGCGTATAGTGCGGAGGTAAATCTACCATCACTTAATAAATTTGATTTTTTGGATGATATTGATCCTTTGACTTTTGGAATTTTAGAAAATAGTAAGTTTGGTGTAGGATCTATATCTCAAATTATGGGGGTGCAAGAAGTAACTACTGCTAAACCCAAGTAACACAAAACTAAACCTAAACCAATGGGTAAGGGTAAAGGAAACAGAGCTGGGTTGACCCAGCAGTCTGACCCGTCTAAATGAATTGCGGATCATGGAATGTCCGAGGTCTCAATAACCGGACTAAAAGGAAGGAAGTGAGAACACTAATTAAGGAACAAAATCTTGGTATTCTTTGTCTTATGGAAACAAAAATCATTCAAGCACGTAGCGACAGAATTATGCGATTGATAAAAAGAAATTGGCGCTGTGTTATGAATTATAACAGTCACATGTTTGGGCGAGTTTGGATTATGTGGGATCCTGATAAATTCTTGGTGGATAAACTTGTTGAAACTGACCAATTGGTTCATGTTAATGTTACAAGGAATGATGGATCGCAATTTTTTCTATCGGCCATATATGCTTCGAACCTTGCCTCTGATAGAAGATTGCTATGGAGTTCCCTCATAAACATTGCTGCTAACGTCAGTGGACTATGGCTTCTAAATGGGGACTTTAATTGTATCAGATCTCCTGGAGAAAAAATTGGGGGACGGGTAGTCCCAAGACGCATTATGAATGAATTTAACAGTTGTCTTGACGCTTGCCAACTAGGAGATATTCAGGCTATTGGTAATTCGCTTTCTTGGACCAATAGATCTCTTGGAAATAGGCGTATCCTTTGTAGGCTTGATAGGGCGTTGGCTAATGTGCATTGGAAAACTTTATGGCCAAATGTTGTGGTCGAATACCTGCCTGCTGGATATTTGATCACTCTGCTCTGATTACTAAATTTCACGTTTCTGTTTCATCGGGCTCGAAACCTTTCAAATTCTATACGGCTTGGGCCTCGCAATCTAGATTTCGAGATATCATCTTTCAGGCTTGGGGACGATCGATTGAAGGTACGGAAATGTTTGTTCTCCAACAGAAGCTTAAATTCGTCAAAGAATCTATTAAGGAATGGAATAGAACGAACTTTGGGTCTATTCAGACTAGAGTTCGTGTCGCCAGATATAGTCACAACCATTCAGAATTCCATTCAAGAAGATCCTCTAAATGGGGAACTTGCAAAGCAAGAGAATGCTGCATTGATTGAGCTTAACAGAGAACTAAATCAAGCGGAATTCTATTTCCAAAAGTCTCGCCATCAACGCATTATTGATGGGGATCGAAACACCAAGTATTATCATGCTATTGTCAATACGAGAAAGGTTGTGAATAATCTTTACGAGATGGTGGATGATGATGGGAACAGAGTTGTCGAGCCAAATCAGATTGGGGACTATCTTGTCCAACATTATAAAACAATCTATACCCCTTCCAAAGACCTGGTCCTGCGTTCACCGCCATTCCTTTTAAGAGAAGGCTTGTTCCTGAAGATGCCGCTAAGCTCTCCCTGCCGGTTTCGAATGATGAGATCACCAAGGTGTATTTGCTTCACCAAATGGGAAAGCGTCTGGTCCTGATGGCTTTCCTGCTGACTTCTTCAAGATCTATTGGGATATTGTCAAGGAGGATTTCTCTCGTGCAGTAAGAAATTCCTTTCATAAGAAAAAATTATTAAAGTCTATCAATTCTACTTTTATTAGACTTATTCCAAAAGAAAATGATGCGAATACCGTTGACAAGTTGAGACCCATCACCCTTTGTAACTTTGTCTATAAAGTTATCACGAAAATCATTTCTAATAGACTGGCTTTGGTGCTTCCGGACCTTGTGAGCCAGAATCAATCTGCCTTTGTGAAGGAAAGACGTATAATGGAAAATATTTTACTTGCTCATGAGATGGTTAGAAAGTTCCACCTCACTAGTGGGTATAAAGCTTTGTGTGCAAAAATTTATATCCAAAAAGCTTATGACCGAGTGCGATGGGATTTCGTAATTAATATCCTCAAACAAATGGGCTTTGATGATATTTGGGTAGCATGGATTACCCAATGTATTACTAATCCTACCTTCTCCATCCTTATTAATGGGTCCCCTCATGATTTCTTTAGTGGAACATGTGGTATTAGACAAGGAGATCCTCTGTCTCCTTTATTGTTTACTCTTGAAATGGAAGCATTTACTTGTATCCTTTAGCAAAAGATTGATGAAGGGAGCATTCGTGTACCTAATTTGCTAAGTGGGTCTAGTGTTTTTCATATCATGTTTGCCGATGATCTCCTACTATTTTTGAATGATGACGTAGGGTCTGTAAAAGTGGTGAAAGAATCTCTTTTGTTCTTTCATAGCTATTCGGGACTTATGGCTAATGATAACAAGAGTTCGGTGATATTTAGTGAAGCATGTCAAGCTAAGAAAGACATACTGGATCTCTACCCATTCATTATTTGGGCATTCCTCTATTCTTTTCAAGAATGACTCATTCTATGTGCAGCCCTCTCATTCAAAAAATCAGGAATAATTGAAAAGTTGGAAGGGACATTTTCTCTCTTATGCTGACAAACTTGTTTTGATTTCTTCAGTTTTGAGTAGTTTTCAGGTTTACTGGGCGGGTGCCTTTATCCTCCCAAAGAGAACTATTAAAGATATTGAAAATATCTTTTGTAGGTTTCTTTGTAGAGGACCGTCGTTGGCCCAGTCTATGCATCCTATCAGTTGGAAGAGAATCTGTGAACCGAAAGAGGAAGGAGGTCTTGGTATTCGTCATATTGTTGATTGGAATTGTGCTGGTATGGCAAAACTCTTTTGGTCTATTGTTCAGAATGATTCTCTTTGGGCTCGAGCTATGCGAGCTAAGTCTGTAGGGAGACAAAGCATTTGGAATTATTCTTGGCCAAGCGATCCTTCTTGGGCGTGGAGAGGAATTCTTGCTGCCAGAGACGCTTTAAGAAATTACCGGTTAGTGTTAGAGAATGGAGCTACTACTAGCTTCTGATTTGATCATTCGGTTAATGGCAAATCTCTTATTCCTACTTTTAGTAGAAGACTTATACTTCATTTCGGTCTTGATGAGAACACTATGGTCATTGATGTGGCCCATGATGGAGTGTGGGATTTGCCACATCCATCAACGATTCACATGGAAGAGGCTTGGAGAGATGTTCACACTATTAGTGCACCAAATACAGATCTACATGATAGATGGAGTTGGGAACCTTCAAGGGATGGGAAGTTTTCTCTTCATTCAGCTTGGCATGCTATTAGAACCAAAGGAATGGTGGTTGATTGGAAATGCTTCATTTGAAATTCGAGTGTTACTCCAAAGTACTCTTTTTGTGCATGACAAGCAATAAATTTTAAGCTCATGACTATGGATAATCTTTGCGAAAGGGGTATTAGTATCCCTTCTAGATGCGTTTTATGTTGGGCGGATTCGGAGGACACTGAGCATCTATTTTTTTGTTGTGGTTATTCTTAATGGATTTGGAGATCCATCAAGTCCAGGATGGGATTTAGCACTAACAATAAACTTCCGTTGCTTGAAGAGTTGAAGAAATGTATGGAAATGTCGAAGGGGAGAAAATGGAAGGACCATTTGATTCGTAATGCTTTTTGCACTGCCATCTCTTTCATTTGGAGAGAGCGAAACGACCATATATTTAATGATGTTGTTACTCAAAAGAAGACTATTCTTCATAACATTATTGGAGAAGTTTCCTTTCGGATGGATTCTCTAAAGCTTCCTAAAGATGATAACTGTAGTAGGGCGACTTGGAAGGTACATTAGGGTGACTTTGAGGATTAATAGGGGTGATGGCAATGCCGAAGCTCCTATAGATCTTTAAAGTTTCATTTGATTGAGATTCTTTGTAACTTGTTACTTCTCTTTTAATAAAATGGGTGAGGACCCCCCAACCTCAAGCTTACCTATAAAAAAAAAATAAACTACTAAAGAAATAATTTAAAAGGGTTCTTGATAATAGTGGTGATTAAGAATTTGAAAAGAACTCTTTTATTTTATATTAATGACTTTTCCTTTTTCTTTTTAATATGAGTGAAGCAGTTAATAGAAATTCCTAAAACTGGGAAAGATTCTTCCATTCAATCATTGAATGAACGACTTTCCCTTTGAGGATCTAACAATTCAGAAGGAACTAAAAGCACTAATTCTATTTCACATCAGTTTTTTTTTCTCTCCCTCATTGATACTTTCCTCTATTAGCAAATTGACCACACCTATTTCATCAGCATGTATCCCCTATAAGGCTATGAACAGTGCTCATCCCTGAACAAAATTTCTATTAGAATTAGCACATGGCTTACAGAGTTCCTATACAAAACTACAAATTCACCAAAAAAAGGCGAACCCACCTATAAGATGGATCATGTAGGTCTCATTTGCGACCGGTCGATGGGTTCCATATGAGATTGTTCGGTCTTCATAAGAGAGTGATCAGTTCACTTTAAGAGTGATCAGTCCACTTTAATACCGATCAGTGTGATATGAGACCGACTCATCAGTCTTATGGTAATGATATTATAGGTATAATTAGCATCTATGGCTTAGATAATATGAATATGAAATCAGAGATACAAAATCTGATAAAAACTGATTTTAATGTACCTATGATAATATCAGAAAAGATAACAACAGATCTGTTATGTTTTAATTGTCATTAGCCATGAAGGTGATATAGATCGACATGTACAATTATAAATACAAGCATTAATATGTGTAACTCAATCTGAAAAATCGAAATACATCCTATTTAGAAAATAAAAAAATAAGAAACTCTGGTTATAAAGATTTTGGTTCACATAATTTTGGAAAAAGAATGCAAATGTACAGTAGAATGCTACACTTTGATTGAGTTACTAAACTAAGAGATCCAGATATTAAGAGTCCAAAGTGTACTAGTGCATAAGGATCTGAAACAGCAAGGTCAATGGGCGTGAGTTTGGCCTGGAGAGTCCTTTTAAACTTGTGCTGGGCTTGGGCTCATCGACACCCGAAATCTGAAACAGTAGCGTAAAGCAGGCATCAGAATCTAGTTAATGGCACTCCTAGAATCCTACTGTCTTTTTCAATCTTCAAAATCAATAAATAAATGAAAGAAAAATATCAATTACTTATTCTACCAAGAATAGATGGTGTGTGCTATCAAAAATTCCTAGTGCTCCCATTAGCTTTGCGGGAATGCCTCATAAACATTAAAGAGGCTACCATGGTTCTCGGATATAACAGTTCAATTGTTTTATCATGGTTCACAGTTTAAATGCGGTGGAGTCAAGCTCAGTGACCCTTATAGTAAGCTCAGCCTACTGACCCTCCCTACAAAAAATTGCACATATTAGACCACCCTAACCATAACCATTCAGTTTGTCAATAGTTGCAATTTATTTCTTCTTATTAAAATATAGAGGCTTTCAAACACTAGGTATTTAAGTTAATTTTCCAAGCAGATATGTATTGATGTAAAGAAAATAGAAAAATATAGAGTACAATTTTAAGAATGTATACCTTCCGATAATCAAGTATTCCTTCAAAAGGAAGCTCTAGTTCATCACTAAGAATAACAGGGATACAGCCACTGACGATGGCATAAAAAAATCTAGCAGATGATGCAGTGTCTCCAGCTGGGTTTAGGCAAAAGATAGACCTGATGTCCAAAGGAGCAACTCCACTATATCAATAAATTACTTCCAAAAAAATCAACAGAGAAAAATAAAACAATATCAACCACATTTACTTGCGCATGCCAATATGAGCTGCCTCTTTTCCACTCTCTCCTGCAGTACCTTCTTCTACAACGACACGCTCCGCACCCTGCAGTTCTCCCACAAGTTTGGCAAGAATTTTTCCTCCCTGACAGTACAATAACTGAAAGTGAGCAGCTAACCAAAATCTTGTAGGATGAACAAAAGTTAATTAACAATTGGAGATCACCGAGAAGGCTACAGGACACTTCCCCAACTGTCCTTGAGAACTGTCAGACATAGTATATATTACACAATGTTCGTCTTCAGAAAAAATGGTAAAAGGACTTGACCAAAGTTGGCTAGTTGTTCTTTCACATAAGCGTTTGACGTTTTCTTTTCTCTCAATGAATTCACATATGTTTCAAGTTTCAACTTCCAAAAATAACTTTCCACATCTGCGCCCTATAGGGAGCCAGGGTCCAATTAACTCCTTCAAATCATCATTCATATGTGCCAAATCATGTACTGAAGCAGAAAATATGACTTTCTATATCAAATTTCTGGGTTGCAGATTAAGTTTTGTAGGTACAAGTTTGTGCATAAAGTAACCATCTAGAGTGTAAAAATATAGTAAAATATAAAATAAAAAGTTTAGATTGCGTCTTTTCTTTAATTAAAAATGATTTTACAAACATAAATTGCACCAAACTTGGTTGGTTTGCTCAACGGCAAAAGAGTTCCTAAGAATATGCAACCGAGTTGGCAAGTGCAGCAAAATAGTTTTGTGAACGTTTTTCTTCCATAATAGGGACACGAAATATTCACATGAACCAAAATTATACAATGACAACAAATGAATATCAAATATAATCTTACAGCATTTCTTTTAAGCCTCCCACGGAAGAATAGCAATGTGTTTCTTTGTGATTGACTTCCTGATAAGCATTTAGCATCGCAGACTTGGACGTTGGGAACATAAGGAAGAATAAGGTCTTTCTCCAGCCAAATTTCTCCAGGCTTGTACCTACAATGGAAACAACTAACATCAGTCTAGAACCCAAATATTGAAAGATACCATATTATAAATTAATAGATAATTAAGTAGTTACTAGTTAGAATATAACCAGTTCCCAGTAGAGTCCATATCAGGTAGAAGCCAAATGGCTTTTTTCATGAATATGCGAACAGATTTGAAGGACCACGGATGATGAACTGGAAGTATATGGTCCCTTCCTTCAGATCGCTGTCAGGCAGGTTGGTCGGTCACCCACTGTAATGACTCCTATGTTCACATACAAGTATACAACTGATTTAGAACATTAAACATAAAGTGTGGACACACTCTCTTAGTTCTAGTAACAAAAAGAGAAGAATTTTCAAATTTCAAATCACATCAAGAGGTTCCCTGCAAGGAATTTCCATAAATAAAAATAATATTCTCTAGTCAACATGCTGGCAACAAAATTTCCTACAAGCTAGCAACTTTTTCCCACTTGCATATGTCAACTAGGAGCGGCCATTAGCCACAGTACTGAAATATGAGTTTTAATGTACAATATCCAAGGCTTATATTGAAGAAAAAGAGAAAGCAAGCATGGTTGTCTTCAAAGAGCTTGTATTAGGTACCCGGCCTATGCATAAAAAAACAGAGACTCCGAATCAGTGAAAGGTCAAAACATACTTCCATTGATGAATAAAAGGATCAACAGACAATCACTTTGATGAGCAAGATATACAAGATACTTCAGATCGTAAACTCCTTACACAGTTTTTACATGAAAAATTTCTATACATGATTTCTTTTATAGGTCCATACAAAAGATAATGAATAAACCAGAGAAGAGACAAAAGGACCTCATTTATATATAATACACAAAAACTGCTTGAAATCTAAGACAATCAGGGGCTAAAGATCTTATTTATCTCAATAAGCCCGATACTACCAAAAGGTTGGCCAGGAAGCTCAACCAAGATAGTGAGTAACATATGCTCAAGGATAATGATGGATGACTTTCGGTCTCAATGGACCTCGCCCTACTATGGGGGGCTCACAAACTGCCGGAAGAACGGAAAGACAGGTAACAAAAAGTGTGCTATCTGCCTTTGTGTCTTTAGACCAACCTAAAATTCCATGTTATTTTTAAACACAACTATGCCTTGAGGAAAATATGAATAAAGGCAAGGAGGCCACAAAGAAACTAGTGGAATAAGCAGCAAGCAAACATTCCTATTACAACTAGATCTGAGGTGAATTCGTAGCCTCCATACGAAGTGTATGACCGATCCCAAATTCTCCAATTATCAATAGCAGTCCATCTACAACTCAAATGCATCCCCCCACCCCTGGCTAAATAAATAAATAAAAATTATCCAGGGGGGTACCATTAAACAGACTTGACTAGCTTTGGTTGGTAGCTTCAGTATCATGATTTGCATATTGGGCCCAAGACCATAGCCATAGCTCATGGCACAGCTCATACCTAGCCCATTTGCACCCTTTCTTCAACAAATGGACCTCCCAAAGGCAGAATTTGTGCAAAATTTTCAGTTTAGGCACAGTCCCACTATCATCTGCCTTAGAGCCAAGAGCTCCATAGTCCATAATTTTTGAATAATTTATATCCTCAAACCCTTTCTATCAAAACTGGATTTTTACCTGACAACAGAAATCGATGTAACGGTATCCTTTTAATCAAACAGGTTCATCCAATCGGGGGGACTCTTAAATGACAAAATTCAAGACAATTCTTTGTCCCCACTCTATTGTGAAAATTGATAGCCAATCTTTTAGCCATATTATTATGCATTTTAGCAAAGAACTTTTTTTTTTTACATGCATATCAACTTACTCCACATCTTTGATAAGAAAGAACATTAGGGTGTTATATTTATTGATGTCTGAATTATATTGACAAAATTTCCCATGGCCATATTACATTCCACTTGCTACATGATATAGTCATCATTGCCATGGAAAGACAAAATGAAAGAAAAAAATAACACAAGATGAGGGTAATAAAGGGAATGGATAGAGGCATCGATCTCAAAATAAGGTCCAAATGGGATATTTAGGCCTTGAATAAGAGAAAGCAAGAGGTAAGGCAAGTATCACATGCCCACTTTAAGTGGATCATGTGTCCCTTAAGCTACACGAGGGAAATAGAGAAAAGAGAGATATTTCTCTCTTGCCTAAAATCTAAGAGAGAAAATCTATGTCCTATAAGGAGAGAGAACTCTCTCAGTAACACTTAATGAAAAAAGATTGAGTTTTTTTTTTTAAAAATGACTTTTGCCTCTTGATGTTTTTTTTGGAGCTTATGTTATGAGAGAAGCTTAATTAATTAAAAAAAAAATTCCTCTTCTTGATTAGATTCTTTGATTCTTTCTCAATTTTTTCTGAATTTGACAAATTTTTGAATTTTTTTTCCAAATTTTTATCATTGTGATACATGCTTTAACAATCTCTCCAGGGATTGTTAATGAGATCCCCCTTACTTGCAGCCCTGAGTTTTATCATAAAGCATTTGTCAAAGTTGAGTATGAGGGTGCCTAAAGTTGGATCCCGTTTATCTGTTGACTTATTAAATTTCTTAGTGCTAAAGATGCCATTCTTCCAACTTCAATGAATAAATAGATTTTAAAATTAAAAAGGTCATCTGATCGATGAACTTTTAACTTTTGTTCACTGTGGCTCATTGGTTTCTGTTCTATGTGATGAATGAGGCTTTCCTGCATCTCCAAGTTGGGCCACTTGGAAAGTGTTAGGTACCCATTCTACCAGTCCACAGATAAGTATCTTAGCTACTTAGGCAAATAAGAGCAAAAAGAAAAAGCAATTCTGCTAACAGAACCACTTCAGTAGGAAGTACTCTAGCATCGCAGTAGATTAGCTAAAGGACTCAATATAGCAAATGAATCTAAAAAAATGAGCAAAGTCGCTTCTTACTTGAAGGCAACTTGGATCACTCACTTCTATTATTTTCTTCAAAAAATAAATTTTTTTTAACATTTTTTTATCGGTAAATGCAAGTATATGAACAGAGAAAAGAAATATACACTCCTGTGCGAGACAGCGGGGAGCCGTATAGCTGTATTCAAACAAATTTATATAATTATTTCTTTTTAACTATCACAGATGGCATTCAGGTTACTCATTGTAGTACAGCTGTATTCAAAGAAAGATGCCGCAACTAATGAAGATAAATAGAAATTTATATAAAAAATAAAATAGAGAATTTAGTGGCAGAGCCCAGAGAAGAGAAAAAATATGTCTTTTGGAAGCAAAATCCAACAGATCAAACAACCAGATCCAAGTGTCAAGTAAGAAAGACAAAGCTACAGCATGAAATCTTTAAAAAAAATTCCTATTTATGAGAAAAATTAATAATCAAAATACTTAGAAGCTTAGAATATGGAGAACATAACCAAACACCATAATTTCATGCCTCACATAGATTAGATCTAAAAGAGTAGAAAGCATTTAACCTCATAATTATTAAGGATATAAACTAAAATTAAAAATTAAAGGAATAAAAAAATAAAAATAAAGGTACCACCGTACCAGTGAAAGAAGTAGTGTGAAGCAGCCAAGCAGCAAAAATCCAGATATGTTTGAACAATCGCTTACCATAGTGGAACGGCGAGAGGCGATCACAAATGTTGCGAGGGGGGAGCCGCGAGAAGAAGTTAGGGTTTGGTGATTGGAATTGGGGAACGGCGAGAGGCGATCAAAGAGCGAGGGCAATAAAACTCGATTTTCATCTGGCAAATGGTGAATTGACGGCTCGCAAACTCGATCTCAATCAAAAGAAAACCTTCAACGTTGATCTCTGCTTCAATGGCGTCTCTCCAACCTTTAAGACAAATCTCCGCTTCAATGGCGTCGTCTCCAACCTTTGACACAGATCTCTTTTGAGATTCTGTAATTTAAATCTCTAGCTAGGGTTTTGAAGAGGGAGATGAGCAAGAGCGAGAGCGAGAGGGAGATGGAGAGAGAAAGAGGGGGAGGCGGTTGTTTTGTTAGCAGAGAAAAGAGTTGCAACTTGCAAGAAAAATAGAGAAGTAGGTCCCCGATGATTTTGCACATGACGAGAGGATCGGGTGCACATGATATGAGGGTTAAGGAATTAAACAACTATTTAACGTAATAAACAATTGATTTTAGCAGTGGCCTATTATACCACTACTTGGGCAGTGGTTCTTTTTTATTTTGCAAAAGTGATTTTTTTATCATTTTGACGTAGTGATACTCATATATATAAGAGAAAATAAAAAAGCTAATCGATGCTGACGTGGAAACGACTTAGCATGGAGCTAGCCTTTTGTGCAAGGATAGAAACTATATGTCCATTTTTACAAATAAGCAAACTTATAGGGCCGAAAATGCAAATTTCTGTAAGATTTAGCTCACACACTACAAAAAATAAGACTAGTAGTGGCAGCCAACACTACAAAATAAAGGACTTTTGGAGACGATTGTTGGAGACGGCTTTTTGAAGCCGTTTCTAATAATCATTTATTAGAGGCGGCCATTTCAAAATTCGTCTCCAATTCTTTTATTAGAGACCGCCATTTTAAAAGCCGTCTCGATTTTTTTTATTAGAGACCGTTATAGCCGTCTCCATAAGGTCCACTTCATATATAGGCAAGTGGTAACTTTAGAGACTACATGAAGAAAAAATCTCTAAAAGTCTTTGTGATCTAGTTTGGTGTATAAAAGTTGTTAATTATGCTTTTTGCTGCTGCAAATAAGCTAACTCAGCCTGGCCCTATATATAGGCGAAGCTGACAAATCAAATTCACGTCTTGACTCGTCATGAGGATGGTGAGTCTCATTCTCTCTCATCTTCGAGATGGAAAACCCAAGCAAAACCCTAACAACGATCTCAGATCTCAAATCTCAAAATCCTAGCATCTTCTCCCTCTGATTCAACAAAGAGACACTTCGATTTCTGACATTCTTCGATCCTCAAGGAAATCGATGCCTCTAAATCCAGACTTATGTCTTCAACTCGTAGTGAGGGAACAACTGAGTCTCGTTCTCTCTGATCTCTGAGAGGGAAAACCCAAGCGAAACCCTAACAACGATCTCAGATCTCAAAAATGTAGCATCTTCTCACTCTGATCCACAAAGAGACACCTCGATTTCTGACATTCTTCGATCCTCAAGGAAATCGATGTCTCTAAATCCAGATTCTCAAAAAGATACAACGTAATTCAATTTAAAATCAGTCATCTTCTCGATTTTGATTCACTATTTTGTGTTTTTTGGCCATTTTCTGTCCATAAATTAGTGATTGTTCGGTAGATTAGGATGACCTCCGTTGAGTTCTGACATTAATATAACGAATTACCAATTTCTATGATAGATGTTTTGTTCTTATTAGATTTAATATAATTATGCACGGATCTGATAGTTTTGTGAGAAAATTTTCATGCATCTTCTTGTTTTCCTGTTGATAGTGGTGATGAAATACAGAACATGTAATTAGGAAGCTAATTTGAACTATTCCTTTGTTTCTACTGTCTAATACTAGAGCTTTTGTTGTTATGATGAGATCTATTTTGATCGAGCATACTGATGCAGGGATCTTATGGTTTTGAAGTAGCATATACAATATTTTCTTCAGATTTTTCTTTTATTATAATGCATTATGGAAACTTGAAGCATATTAGTGGATTGACCTTTCCTGAAATTCTTAAGAATCTGTTGCTATTTATTTTGACTTAATGCACACATGTTTGCAGTGGGAAAAATAAAACTGATAATGACTTACAATATAATGTATAAAGATTGTATTAGAAAAGAATTCCAGTGGGGGATATTAAACTGATAATGATTTATCATATTATGTATAAGGATTGTATTAAAAGGGGATTTTCCTATTCATGTAGAATATAAAAATATATGCTGATTCTTTTAACCCCTTTTGAAAAAAAAATATTAGTGAAGCATCAATGCATAGCTTTATGTAATATTATTTTTTAATAAGCCATAGCTCTAGTGTAGCATAAACTAAATGAAAGGAAGTCACAAGTGGAACTGTCATATTGAAGCTCTTAATGGTCTGAAAACAGAAGAGTTGTAAAAAAGATTACGGTCACTAGCCCTGCTGAGCCTATTTTAATCGCAAGCAGCCATTTGGAATTTAACTTTTTGAGGCAGTCCCAAGTTTGGTAGAATGCAAAATGTGTACTTTAAGTTTGAAATATCCCTTATTTTTTAAAACTTTGTTGGAACTAGCTTTTGGATGTATGTTTTTATTTTCCTCTGTCAACTATTCTACGATATAAATAACTGTTGATGCACAAGTGCTTGTCTTCCTATCTACAGGGCTACCTCCTCCCTAAGAAATGATTGGTTGTAATTATGAACAGTTGATTGATAAAGCAAGAGAGTATCTCGGACTATCTGATCTAGAGCAAAGGTACGAGATCTTTGGTGGTTTTCTTCATGTTCATGTTGGCAATGCTCTTTCTCCATCTCATCGTGGAAGGAGGATTTGCTGGTAGGATGTTTTTGTGGTCTAGTTATATGCACAACTTTTTTGTTTGAATACATATATGGATCTCCTTTCGGCATTTGGATCATTGGCTACTATATACTTTGAGTAGTACACTTACTGTGTTCTTTTTCTTACAAACCTGATTTATTATTCGCATCTATAATTTAGGAAAACATATGTCTCCTATTGAATAGCTGACTTTATGGTATATAAATTCATCAGTTGCTTTGTTTATCATCCAGGCATTGTGGTGGACTTGTTTTCTACTGGAAAGGTTTTACCGCAGTTGGAAGAGGTATATCTTGCATGCATCGTTTACTAGTTAAGATAAGGAGCTTTTACTATAGTTATTTAGTCTCATCACGAATGGGTTTTTTCTACGAGAGTAGAGGTGCTTAGTTGATCAGGTTAAATGTTCTGACAATGCATATCCCATGTTTACATTGATCACTTTCTTGCTAACATAGTTTGTTTTAAGAGTTGTAATAGGTGCTTGGGCCCAAGCATTGAGGGTGGTGTTTAAATACTGATGCATACATAGCAAAGACGACCTGAACTCCCTCCTGGTAGTCAGGCCCAAGCACCTTATACGTACTCTTTGTTCCAGCCACATTAGATTCACATGATGATAATGTTTAATTATTGTATATACTGACTTCTACACAATTATGATGTTTATTTATTTATTTATTACTAATTTCTACATGAGAATCTTAACTAGTTCTGTTCTTACATTTTGTCCCATAAAGTAATTTGTTGTGATCCATACCTGCTTCAAAATTTAGAAAGATAGGCAAATAATTATACCCCTATAAAATCTGAACGCAGAAAATTAAGTTGCTTCAATATTAATAGATTGGTGATAGGCAATCCCTCGGCAATTTTTATTGTATCTTAGATTTCAAGAGAGAGCAATTGCTATCTTTGAGGTTGGACACATTCCTCATATTCATCAGAAAAGGATCTTATTCATTTATGCTAGTAAATCTTATAAAATACTATATTAGTATGAAGACCCAATCAAATTTGACTGTTGTTTAAGAGCAAAATTTGCATATAGAGGCATGGAAGCTACTTGCCCAAGATATGTGAGTGTTAGGTACTTGAGTGAGTTGCTGAGCTTGCTTGTTTTCATTAATGGGGGATGTTTTGCTGTGTCCCTGCAATGATATAGGGAAATCCAATCAAATTGAGAAACTTTGTGGTGATGAACATTAATACAAATGGGTCATTATGGTTTGTAATACTTCGACTAGTTTGTTTTCAGATCAAACCTGATCAAGATTGCAGGGTATTCGATTCCTAAGCACTCAAGATCATGATCTAAACCATGGCCTATTAAAATCCTTGCTCTTCCTCCTTTCATACGAATCTTCCATATCGCTTCTCCGTTACACAGAAAGTCCTGAATCTTCCTTTGAACTTGCTTCAATGGCATTGCGTCTCTCAAGTATTCTGCTCGTATGTCGGTCTGATCGTACCTAAAGTTTTTGAAAATTTAAAAGTTGCATGATGATATGATAGTAGGTCAGTTCCACATTGAACAAATTATTGGTAATCGAAAACTTTGCATAAAATTATCAATTTTCACCTATAGTTTGTGACTGGGATTTGGGGTTTGACATAAGTATGGAAGATGATATTTTCATCTTCATCAACGATGCAGACCCTTGCACAGAGATCCAGTGTGCCGTCGCTTCCTCCTCCAACCATTTTGCAAGCTAGCGCAACAACCCATGGGCCTTGTGATCTCCCAGTGCCAATTTTAAAATCCTTGTACATCTCAGTTTGGGCTGAATCTTGTATGCCCAACCTAGACATTTGAGAAAGGAGTCCCTAAAAGCAAAATAATATTATTGTAATATATTTTACAAAACTATATATCTCAATTTGATTCATTCAGATACACAAAGAACAAAACAGCTTACAGGTTTGCGCGGGAGAATTGGCATGTCCCGCGGTGAATTCTAAGAGCATTTTGGGCTATCAAGAATATTTAAGCACAGGCTGCATCCTCGGATGTTAAATACCCTCGCGCATTCGATTTTTGGCCAAGGACCTTGGAAATGAAACAATTAAATTTTAGTGATATGGTAATGGGTATTTTTGGCAAATACCCTCGATTGTTATTATTGGAGAATATTAGAGACGACTTTGACCTGTAGAGCCGTCTCTATAAGTTTTAGTGATATGGTAATGGGTGAAATCTTTTGAGACCACCACACAGAAAACCGTCTCTAAGAGTCCCTTCTCACACCAATAGAGACGGCTCTTGCAAATAGAGCCGTCTCTCTAAGATAGCAAATGCTAACTCATCCTGCAAACATCTCGCACAAAGTTACATCCCAATGCTAAGAAAAATCTATTTATTCTCATGTACGCTGTGAAGACTTCAAAAACTAAAAAACATGGTTGAGTTTGGAGATGATGGCTGCATTTCAAAAGATCGAAATGGTTGGAGCTAGGGTTTCAGAAGATCGAAATGGTTGGAGCTAGGGTTTCAGACGATCGAAATGGTTGTGCTGCAAAGAATAGTTCTAGCATTTAGTTGGAACTGTTGTTGTTACTTTTGAAACTGCCTGTTGGATCTATTCCTTCTTGATCTTTTCTCTTTCTATATTTAAGTTGAATAGAAAATAAATTTTCTTGCTCAAAGGTATGTGCATGAGAATCTGCGCATAGATTCATTACTTAAAATGCATGACTGAAGCTCCGATAACTACCACTATTAGTTAATGATACCTAGATCAAAGTCACTTTCTTATTATTTTTGCGGTTACTTAGTCTTTCCAGCAATCCTATTTTGCTAATGCATGCAGGGCACTCCAGTAAGTGAGTGTGCTATCCCTGTTGCAATATTTGAGACCTAAGTCTTTGTTTGTTGATGATTTAATTCTTTTGGCATTTCTATTAGAAATGAGAACAAGAATTTTGCATTTTGCTTTTCTTTTGCAGAAATTTTGAAGTACTACATGCGCAAATGGTGCAAGATTTCATCCAATGTGGGCATTCGCTCCATTGATTGGTCCTATTATAAGCAACGGCTCAGTTCAGCTATTCAGAAAATTATTACAATTCCTGCAGCAATGCAGTAGGTATGCAATATGAAATTCTAGTTTGATAGTTCAGATGATCCATTTTTCCCTTTTCTGAAAATTGAGATGCTCTCATGTTTTTTGCATGTTTTTGCTATAGACGCAAATATGTTTAATGCAGATGAAGTGTTTGATGATATGTGTTTTAAAATGTTAATCACACTAACTAGTGTTTTATTGGAAATATCTGGTGGTTCCTCTTGAGGATTCCTTACCATATCAAAAATTTGGAACATGTTAGATTATGTTATGGTTAGGATTCAGTGCCCAAAGAATTCGATAGAGGACTAGTCACTATACCATCTGGAAAATAAAGGAAAAATGAAGCAGGGGTGGATTATAAGTCGAGGACTGGTCACGATACCATCTAGAAAACCAGATTTTATGTTTGTTGCCACTTTATTATCTGCTTTTCTTTTCCTGTCATGTTTGGGTGAGGTTGAGACTTGAAAAAATACAACTTGATTTTCATTGGGCAGGGGTGGATTATAAGTCTAGATTTCACCTTGTTGATTGAAGGTTGATATGCCATTCAAAGGAGAAAGGGGGTGCTGGTTTTCAGAGTTTAAAAGAGTAAAAGAGGCTGTGTTTTTTTAAATGGTTGTGGAGAAGAAGTTGGGAGAAATCCGCTTTGTGGAGCCGTATCCTCGTAGAGAAATATGGCTCGACTTGGTTAATAAATCATGTGCATCACTGATTATATATCTATGTATCTCCCTAGGTTGATCAATTTGCTGATGGAGATTGGCCCATGCACCACTCTTTGTGCATAAGTGATGTTGGGTACATATTACCATCTACCTTCCCAAGATAAAACATGGCAAGAGCCCAAGTGTTGCTCCTACTGATCTCCTTGAAGCCCATAGTGGCCTCATATGAAGCTCAGAAAACCACAGAAGTGGTTGTGGAAGGCATGGTTTATTGCCAAAGCTGTGACCACGTTGGGCCATCCTTTTTAATCGGTGCCAAGCCCCTCCCATCCGCCAAAGAGGCCGTAACCTGTAAAAGAACACAAGGATAGTGTGATCTTCTATAAGACTTTCGATGCCAACATTCTTGGCTACTTCTACGCCAAACTTAGAGGGTTGGAGACCAAGAATCACTATCTACCAACTAAGTACTAATGATAGATGTTTCCAAATTCGAACCTGCTTCTAAGTTTCTTTTCACTTTCGCATTGATTTATCAGTTCTTATCGAATAAACTGTTCAGTTCATCTTCCTTTTTTAATGTTATTGTATTGAGAGTGAGAATTTGACGTTTATTATGTCAATTATGTTTTATCATTTGCTCTTTTATAAATTGTGTGTTAATCTCATATGAGAAGTAGGAAATTTGTCCATGTCTCCTGTCTATATAATCTTCTTGTGATTCAAACTGGATTGAACAATCTAGTTCATAAATATTAAATATTGTGCAATGTGGAAAGATGCTGAATAAATAGAAGTTCAAATCCTTTGGTTGCTTTGGTTTCAATGGTCAAATTATCAAAACATTACGGTAAAATATTCTCAATTTCCCAGTGTCTTGTGTGTGAAGCAACCAGTTTTGCCACCAGTTCCAGTTTAACATGGTCGAGCCAGACTCAGTTCTGGGTTTTAAAACACTAATTTCAGGAAATTTATTTTATCTGACTTTCTAAATTTCATGCAACGCTTAATTTTGAAAATGGATTTATAATATATGTACCTTTTGGATTTAGAATTTTCACCTCATTTTATAGGGCCTGCCATGATTTTTTTTGCAGTAGCTGCCACATCTACTGGTACAAATTTGAGATTTTTCTATATAATCTGTCTCTGTTCCATCCTCCCCTCCCGTCTTTCTCTTTCTGCCCTAGACAATGTCCTTGAACTGATGATGCAATTGGTATGCTATTCTTTTTTCTTTTGTTGTAAGCTCAGGTTTGGAAGATACTGGAATTTCTGCCTCATTTGAAGACTTCACAGTTGCTACTTCTACTTCTGAGGCTAGTGAAATAAAGGTAACCTTTTCCATAATTAAGTTCATTGAATAGTGAGATATGAAGCAAACCTATAATACAAAGCCAAGAAAAAAAAAACAAAGAAAGCATAGGTGCTAAAGAATTCCACTATTTATGCCTGTGGTTTCATATTCCATATTATTTATCATATGAATTAGGAAGAGTTGGTGAAACAAAGATAAAGATATTTTATTTAATCGCTTTTGGTAATTTGTTAAGTGCGTCTATTCTCCATCTGTTGTATTGATGAAACTAAGTTTCATACCCTTTTCCCTTCTTGGATTGTTGAATTGTACCACCCCTGTTCAATATTTTGCACGGATATTTAAACTAAGTTTCATACCCTTTTACTCGAAATTTGCACGGATATTTAAACGGTTGATTCAGGAATGTGGCGTGCCAGTAGTATTGGCTCTTCAAAATGCCCTGGAGGAGTTTTCACTAGCAAAAGAGAGATCGAAGCAATGTGTTGTTGCTGAAGCCTTTGCCATTATATTATCAATGGCCTTTTTGAAGCTTGGGAGAACTGGCTGATGAGTCAATTGCAGAAGATCATTCTTGCACCTTCATTGGATTCCATACGGAATGGGCGCATGCATCGTTATGCGACTACGGAAAAGGAAGCAGGAACAAGAGCTCCTCTTCTAAGGCAAAGAATTTTGGATTGCTTGACTACGCCTTTACCTAAAATGGTGGCAACCAATGTAGTTGCCAAGAGGTATATTTTTCTGCCAGCTATTCTCATAGAGATCTCTCCACCCAGGATGCCAATTTCAGAGGTCTAATTCCATGATAAACTTCTGGCAGAGTTGTTGAGTAATATGAGCCATCCATCTACCCAGGTAAGCTTAAGTTGGTCTTTATATTTTCTAGGCGGTTTCTAGTTGGGTGCTGAGTTATTATTTGCACGTTTCAAGTTTTAATGCACAAGTAGTTTTGTAGATTTATGTGATAGCTGATTTGAGAAACTCTCATTCCCTGTTTGGAGGAGCTTCACAAATTATTAGTAAAGAACATGCAAACCTTTTAAGTGCTGAATTTCAAAGAAAAGTATTCCTCTTCTACTTGCTTGAAGAATTAATTGATGATACTCTTTTTTCATTCTGCAAGCTCGTTCTTGTCCATCTCAGCATGAAAGGCATTAGATTGATATGCATAATTATTTTTTGTATTAATTTTTTTATCAAATTTTCATAGGATGCCTTGACTGTTATATCATTTAAGACTCCCGAGGAAATGCGGTGCTCATTCAGTTGGTGCCATTAAAGAATGGGTACTTATTTGTTGTTTCACTTTGAGTTTATCCGTGTATTGATTTTTTATGATGCCATTTTGATAGATGTGGATCACTGGTATGTGGTGGTCACAATTCCCTCAAATTTTGAGCTTCTGTGTTACATGGACACTAATAAAATAATGCTAGCAAGACAGACAAGTTTGACCCGGAGTCAGGTAAGCTTATAAAGCTAAATATCTAATCTCCTTTTCTTTATATTAATGCATAGATTCTCTTTTGGTTCAGGTTTCAAACTGGTTTATAAATGCCCAAGTGCTTCTTTGGAAGCCCATTGTTGAGGAGATGTACAAGGAAGAGATCGGCAATGCTGTGATGGATTCAAACTCTTCATCAGAGAATGCAACGAAAGCAATGGATGAAGTCGGGGCCTCTGAGGACAAGGAAGAGTCACATAGGCTGCGACACCGCTAATATGAGGGCAAGACATGGATGTTCCATAGATTATGTTGTAATTGACGCTTCTTGTATCCGCATAGTAGATAGAAGGGGGTGACACCGGCGACCAAGCTGCGAGGATGTCTACACCAGGGGCAATCAAATCTGGTTGTTGTTTTTTCATGAAAATTTCAATGTGTTAGATGATCTGATGAACAAGAAAAATAGAAAATTTGGATAAATATAGAGAAGGATATTATTTACCTTAAGAATGTCTGGAGTAACTACGTTGGGCCCTCTAGATTAAAATTTATTTTTCTAAATGAGTTTTGAGCATGTTAATGTGTTTATGCCAATGTGAGTATGTAGATGCAAGTTATGGTAAAAAAAAAAAAATGCAGGTTATAAATTGTACTGCTAGGTGATATGGTTCTTAGAGTAAAAAAAATTAAATAGCATTAAAAAAAATTAATCAACAGGAGATCACTTATTGGAGACGGCTTTAAGCCGTCTCCAATAATATCAAATCACTTATTGGAGACGGCCAAAAGTCATCTCCAATAACAAGAAATGACTTATTAGAGACGGCTTTAATGTGTCTCCAATATATCTTTGGAGACGGCATATGGCCGTCTCCAATAACCTTGACTATTAGAGACGGCCTCAATTTGGTTTCCAAAGACAATGGAGACGGGACTATTTGAGACTACATGAAAGCCGTCTCTAATAATATTGGAGACGGCTTAGACACCTTTGGAGACGGCCAAAAGCCGTCTCCAATAAACACATTTTTTGTAGTGCAAAAATTGCCGCTATTAATAAAAAAACTGTCGCTAATACCCTTATCGCTAATAGTCTTAATAGTTTTTTCATTAATAGCGCCAATTTTTTGCTGTAAAATACTGCCGCTAATAGTCATATTATTTGTAGTGGCATACGTCACTTTTGGCTTTACCTCAGATATAATCTCACAAAGCAAGAAACTCTTAACTGTTGGGTCAATCCTCTACATTTGGACAGCCGATAAAAGTATAGAGTTCATTAATTGTATGGCTGGAAATGTCGGATTGGTGCACTTTTGAGCTGTGATCCATCCAAAAGGTGGCCAAACGATTTGAGTCATGCCTAACGGGGTGGGTGATTTAATAACTGGTAGCCGGTAAAACTAAGATAAGAACTGTTGGTTACCACTGAAATCAGACCGAGATGATACGTAGCAGGCCAATATAAAATAGACAACTAATGATACTTCGTTTTCCCTGCCACGAAACGAA
The DNA here is from genome assembly GCA_021018995.1 of Chloranthus sessilifolius. NCBI lineage: Eukaryota > Viridiplantae > Streptophyta > Magnoliopsida > Chloranthales > Chloranthaceae > Chloranthus > Chloranthus sessilifolius. The sequence continues at coordinate 27,511,900 of CM037595.1, forward strand.
CTGTTATATAACTTTGATGGGTGTTCTTTGGGAAATCCAGGATTGGCAAGGAGTGGAAGAATGATTCTTAAGAGAATCTGCTATAACAATGAGGTAGAATTTAGGGTAGTCTATGTGGGATCCCATGTTATCAAGCTAGGGGGCTTGACAACCATGTCATTGAAGGGGATTCAAACCTTCTGATGACTTGGTCGGAATTAAGTCAGGTTGCTTGGAAACTACTGGATATCGAGGATGACGTCAATGATGCGCTAAATCTGAAAGAGGTCACTTTTCATAATGCCCATGCAGCGGTAATGGAGAGGCTGAGACACTAGCAAAAGATGGGGCTATCAACAATACATTGCATATGGAGTGCCTGTACCATATTGTTGTTTCTTTGATTTTGTTGTTCGGCTATTTTGTTTTGGCTTTCTCTAGCGAAAAGCCTCATTAAGTGTTTAAGAAAAAGGTAGCTTGATTTTTTTGAAAGACGAAACGAAGAACAAACAAAATTGTTGGATATTTAAAAGTTTTTGAAACTTGTCTTTTTAAAAGAAGTGTCTTTCTAACGTGGTGTCTTTTCAAAATAAATGTCTTTCTAAAGTGGTGTGTCTTTTTTCGAAGGAATGTTCGTCGCACCTTTTCATTGGAAAAGGGTGTATTAACACACCAGTTGATTTTTATTTAAGGGATCTAAAATTATTATTTTAATACAATTAATACATTGGAGTCTCCCTTCTCTCTAGTTCTGTCTTTAAAGGTCTTCATCAGAGCGTTTTTGTAATATTTAGTGTTCAGATAACGTGAACGGATTCACCAAATCCTTCACAAGAATACACAGCCTATTTGTTGTATCCTGGAACCAGTTTGCCGGAAACCTGTTGGTGATCACTTTGTCGAAGTGGTGGGGGAAAATATTTGGGTCAACATTTCACAAAATTTCCAATCATTTTAAACCAATATTTATTAGTTTCAAATGAATTATAGTGGAGGAATCGTCATGCCGAAATCTATTACGGAGCACTATGGTGACGCACCTATCTTATAGGAGAGAGATTGTCTTTATACTTGAAATTCTCTATTTCATGTAGAGAAGCATGTCGTGAAGTCGAGAGCGGTAATGGCTCGTCTAAACGTATTGTTAGATTTGAGGTGACGTTTTGGATTTGGGTGGTTATTTTCTCCTGTTCCAATGGAAGTCTAGAGTGTGGGAATGTTGCATGTGGCCAAAGAGATACAGTCGTTTCATGAAGATTACTTATGTTTCCTTTCAGTAACGGATAAGTAAAATTTGACTTCATTTATTATTATTAATTTTTAATTTGGTTGTGTTGTCTCCAAGATATATATGCAATTACACTTGTTACGATTTGTTTGGATGCTTGAAGAAGCACGGTACATGGTACTTCTTTCAAACATTAATTTTACAAAATTTCTTATTAATTTAAGGATTATAGAGGCATACCATTCCACTATTATGATGTATGACAATCCTAATAATCAAGATGGTTAGAATCCAATGACGTAATTTTGAATAAATCAAATGTGCCAATGATGAGATGATTGTTGGACTACTTTGATAGATCTAATATGTGTATCATGTTGCTAACAGTTGATATCAATATTGTTTTCCTATTATTAATGTCGTGGGGGTTGGCTCATTGAATAAGTAACACGAAAACTTAGTAAATCTTTGTTGAGATAGGATTTAGCATTCATGCGTTTAAATGTGATAAATAAATCTCGTTAGTGATCTATTTTTTTTTTGGCAATATCTTCTTCGTTAGAACTCAGATTGATGATCGTCTGCTCCTACGGACTCATGCAACTGAGACGCATTCACCCACATCATTGAATCAATATTCAGAGGCTGTTATACCGTTGGATCGGAAAAGGTCATTCTCACACTCGATCAGTAATCTGTTTGGATCGCACTCTGGTCAGCCTTCTCTGACCCTTATCTCTTAATTTATTATTCGAAGATCAGTATAAAGGGTTTAGATTTTTGCTTTTAACACAAAATAACACATAGTCTAGTCGTTCACAAACTTTCTAAAATTGAGAAATTAAATGACTTAAATTATGACATGTGAAAATGTAAAATTGAATATCTCCTAATCCAAGAGTGCGGACACTATGTGCTGAAATCGGATCCCCCTGTTCCTGGTGATAGACCATTTAGGGAAGATAGAAATAGGTTTGATAATTTTTTGCAAGATGATTTGATTGCAAAAACTTTAATTTTAACTTTTATTCAAAATGATTTCATAAAAGTCTTCGAGATTTATGATACCACAAAAACCATGATAAAAGTCATTGCCCAAAAATACGATAATGTGTCTGAAGCCCACATCCAGTTAACTCTTTCAGCAATATAATTCATATAAAATGAAAGAAGGACATAACATTGTTGAACACGAAAATAAAATGACGGTAATGGCTCAAGACCTTGCTGCTGTAGATAACCCAATTAATGAAAGAATGCAAATTTTAAACATCCTTAGCAGCCAACCTCCCTCATGGTCCATAGTCACCTCCGCCTTAAGATTGAATGCTACTGCTTTAAACATGATAGACCTTCCTCTGAAATTGGCCCTTGAACAGGAACACTTGTACTAAAATGAAAAGAGTGAATTAATGGTAATTCAAGATACACCAAAATTTCAAAATCTAAATAAGTTCAAAGGAAAATTTAAGAATTTCTATCAAAATCTTAAAGGAAAAGGAAAGAAACTATTTTATCAAAAGGCTAAACCTATTGCGCTCAAAGGAAACTGCTTCAACTGTGAGAAGCCTGGACACTTTAAGGTGGACTGCCCTTTTGAACCAAAAGACTACGGGAGTGAAAGCAGCAGTAAAGGTGGAAGGCGTCAGATCATCTGTGTTGCCTCAGAATGCATGTTTGCTGACCAAGATATCAAAGGTTGGTAGATCGATTCGGGTGCCAATCGTCACATTGCAAGCTCTAAGGAACTGTTTGAGGATTTCAAGGAGATTAAGGCAGGAGAAAAAATTATCTACATGGGAAATAATACCTACTCTGATGTGTTGGGTGTGAGAACCTGTAGGTTGAATATGGGAACAATTGATTTTGTTCTTACAGATATTTACTTTGTGCCTAGTATGAGGCGTAACATTGTGTCTGTATTTCTCTTGATCCTCAAAGGATTTGATATACACTTATGATCGGCTAAAGTATCCATCGGGAAGCATAGTCGTATTTTAACCTGGGGACACTTGGTTGCTTAGCATAACTTTTTTGTTTTTGATGTAATTGAAAACGTTGGCAATAATATTTCTTCTTCTTATATTAATTGTGTTAATGTAGTTGATTCTTATACATGACATCTTAGGTTAGGACATATAGGTAAGGATAAAATAATGAGATTAATTAATAAGGGATTGATTCTTAGCTTAGACAAAATAGATTTTGAAACTTGTGAATATTGTTTATATGGTAAAATGGCTAGAAATTCTTTTCCTAAAGGAAAAAGAGCAACGGAGTTGCTTAATATTATTCATTCTAATACTTGTAAACCTCTAAGTGTTAAAACTCATAAGCATATGAAATATTTCATTAATTTTATAGACGACTTCTCTAGGTTTTGACACATTTACCTAATTCGAAATAAATCGGATGCATTGAAAACATTTAAAGAATATAAAAGGAAAGGTGGGAATCAACTAAGTAGAAGTATAAAAGTACTTAGAACTGATAGGGGAGGGGAATTTACCTCAGATGAATTTAACACCTATTATAGGAAAAACGATATCAAACATCAAACATCAATGACTTATACATTACAACAAAATGGTGTAGCCGAGAGGCGTAATAGGACCCTCATGGGCATGACAAGGTCAATGATTGTAGACACCCCTATTTTGCCCTCTCATAATATATAAAATCGTTCGGTCAATCCTTGACCTTGCCCGTAACTTTTCGAAAAGGACTTGCCTTCTCTGAAAGTTTCACAACCCTAATGTGGACACCATGTACTGAAACAATAGTACATGGCTGAACGCAGGCTGAAACAATAGCTCTGTGGCTCAGGCCTTATGACCCTAATGTGGGAACTATATGCTGAAACAATAATATATGACTGAACACAGGCTGAAATAATAGCTTTGTGGCTCAGACCCCCTAACCCTAACGTAGGGACCATACACCGAAATAATAGTACATGGCTGAACACAGGCTGAAATAATAGCTCCATGGCTCAAATTCCAACGTAGGGAGACTATATATTGAAACAATAGTATATAGTTGAAATATAGACTGAAACAATAGTCTTGCATTAGTGACTCGACCCGGACTTGGACAATCCCGAATTACGTGCCTAAAACCCGACATGCAATTTGATTGCACGCCAACTCACAAGTGCACAATCAGTCCCTTCTCAGACCAAACCTCCTTTCTTTAGACCACCTCGAGACTCGATTGCACGCCCTAATCAGTACGTGCAATTGGATTAAGCGCCCTATCACAGGCGCTTAAATGGTCTATGCCCGGCCTAGTCTCATAGTCTTTGACCACCAAAATTCCACGATTAAGCACTTTGAATGAAGCGCTTAATCGGATTGCACACTCCAAAGTAAGCGCACAATTAGTCTTAACGTGATTAGAACTAGGAAGCCCGGAGGCGATCAACGATCGCTCCAGGTGAGTGGTGACCGACTCAGCGAATAAACACCGATTAGCAAACGCATAATTCAATTAAACGCCTAAAACATGATGTGTAATTGAGAATTAAGCACACCCCACAGGGCATGTAATTAGAATAAAACCTATAAAAAGATTTTTTTATCTCGACCCAACACAGAGAGAGAGGGAGAGGACCACGCATCTAGCAATCGAATTTTCAAGTCTTCCGCATCTAGGCTTCGGATTTCGAGATTCCACTCTACAGTCCCGGCCTTAAGTAAAATTTTCCTTTTAGCTTTTAGTTTTTATCCTAGTTTTGAATTCTTAGATTTAGATTTTTCTGTTTTTACTATTAGCATTAAATTTTCAGTCTTAGACCGTAGCACCCTTTTTTTCAACCGTAATTTTTAACACCTGGTTCCAGTTCTTAGAATTTGGGACCAGTCCTTAATCAAACTGCCTAATCCCCGACCCTAAACCTTAATTTTGTTCTGAAATCTCAATCTCCAGCCCTATTATTAATCTCTGATTCTAGTTCTTACTTTTTAGAACCAGTCCTTAATCATACGGTCTGATTTTTTGATTTCGATCCCGAATTCAGTCCTTAGATTTTAAATTTTAGTCTTAATTTCTCAATTTGAGATTTTTAAAATCCCGATTTATAGTTCAATTCTTAATTTCTAGCTACAAAATTTAATTCATAATTATTATCCAAAATTATTGACTTAAAAAAATCTAAAAAAATACTATCTTATAACTCAAAATTTAATTTGCTTTAATCTCAGGCACCTGATTTGCCCAAGAGAGCTTACGGAGGGTACTCGGGAACGAGGCCAATCCTTCTTAGCATAACGAGCCACACCCTCCTTTTTTCTTTTTTTTTTAATTTTTTAATTTTATTTTAATAAACTAGTGTGCTTATTTTAAAATTAGAGTCTCTACAGAATTGGCATATTTAATTTAGTTAGAGATTTATTCAAATTAGTACAGTTCTAATCAGTCTTAGTAGAATTAGAATAGTTGCATTCCTAGTACGATTAGGAGTCTAATATTAATTAGACTTCTAGTAGGATTATGAGACTTAACTAATTAGATTTCTAATAAGATTAAGATATTCAGATCAGTTAGACTTCTAGCAGGATTAGGAGACTTAATTAATTAAACTTCTAGTAGGATTAGGAGACTTAATTAATTAGATTTCTAATAAGATTAAGATATTCAGATCAATTAGACTCCTAGTAGAAGTAGGAGACCCTTTTTCTAATTAGACTCCTAGTAGGATTAGAATACTAAATTAATTAGACTTCTAATAGCATTAGGAGACCAATTAAAATCACAGTAGAATTAAGACACCTAATCATAGCAGAATTCTAATAAAGGTAGGACGCTAAAAAATAATTAGATTCCTAAGTAGTTAGATTTCTGATAGTATTAGAATATTTAAATCAAGTAGACTTACACTAGGATTAGGATACTGGAATATTAGATTAATTCACCAGAACAGGTTCATGTAGTTAGACTCATAGTAGAACAAGGACACTTAAGCCAATTATAATTAGAGCAATAATAAAAAAAACTAAACAATCTAAACTACAAGGAGAGTCAGTACTGCTAACGTCGGCTGGCCGACAATTCAGTAATGAAGTATCCCACACTCGCTCCAAAGCGTGATCACTGACGTCTTGCAGCATCATTAAATATCTGTAGCTGGCGATCACAACAAACTAGGGACCCTCTTAGAAATCCCCCTTCATTTTCAACATTCGAAACACCGCATTGCCAGAGTCCGCTTAGGACAGAATTGCGCCACTGATTCTCAAGGACCGAAAGGAACCCAAAAAAAGCGTACACCAACAAACTGGCGATCGTGATGGGACCTTTTCTTTCCAAACTCTTCCTTGTTTAGATAATTAGTTTTATTTTCTTTCCATCGCATCATTTTGAATTCCCTTGAATATATGAGTCTTCGCCAAAGACTCGAGATGTCCGGTATACGAAGATTGAGCTTAGGAGACCCACTATTGTGGGGATACCACGACAATCCCGTATACGAGGAAGAATCACCTTGTGGTTCTAGCCTATGACAACCTGAGATTAACATGGCTGGCGATCAAGAAAATCCCTTTTCTACCCCGCACGCTTGTTATAACCACAACGGGAGAGATAGTAACACCGAACAGAACCTCACTACTCAACAAATTATAGAACTTAGTATTCAGAGAATACAAAGAGGAGATGATAACGCTGGGGAATTGCTGCGAGGACTGGCTGCTGCATATGAGACGTTAGGGCACGATGAGATTCAGAAGAACAAGAATGGCAGGAGAGGCCGCCACCTACCCCGAGCATAGTGTCAGCCTGTGCCTCACCATTGAGACAACCTGCTCACACATTGTTCAACGATTATTCTCTAGATAAGGTTTGCTCTCGAGTTTCTCCAAAAGACAGCACCGTCAAGATCGAAGATCTCCCTAAGATGCTCAATGAATACATGGCCAAGAGGGAGAGCCCTGATCACTCATTCGGATTCGAAAAGTTCTATCGGAATGTCGAATTTTACTTACCGATGGGATTCAAACCGCCAAAATTTATCAAATACAACGGCACGGAAAATCTAAACCATCACCTGGCCCTCTTTTGCAACGATTGTCGACCCACATGCGATAATCGATGACTTCTCATCCATTATTTCCAATGATCCTTAAAAGGAGAAGCTCTAGACTGGTTTGCATGACTCCCGCTGCATAAGATAGATACATTCGACAATTTAGTCGGTCAATCCCTGGACCAATACAAACACTTGATCCAAGAAACAGTTAGTCTTAGAGATCTAATGGTGACAAAGCAAGGACCTGATGAAGAGTTCATCGACTTTATCACCAAGTGGAGGAAACTCGCTGCCAGGACCAGCACCTCGATGAAAGAGAAAGACTCGGTTGACATTATCATCGATAATATCATAGAACCATTAAAGAGCGCGCTTGTCATAAGCGATTGTCCCTGTAGACACCCCCATTTTGCCCTCTCGGAATATACAAATTTGTTCGGTCAACCTTTGACCTCATAACCCGTATATTAGACCATATGCTGAAACAATAGTATATGGCTAAACACAAGCTGAAATAATAGTTATATGGCTCAGGCCCCATACCGCCGACGTGGGAACCATGCACTGAAATAATAGTACATGGTTGAACGCAGGCTGAAACAATATCTCTGTGGCTCAGATCCCGACGTAGGGAGACTATATAATGAAATAATAATATATAGTCAGAATATAGACTGAAACAATAGTCTCGCATTTCAGACCCCTAACCCTAATGTGGGATCATATACTAAAACAATAGTATATGGCTGGACACAAGCTGTAATAATAATTCTGTGGCTCAGACCCCATACCTCCGACGTGGGAATCGTGCACTGAAATAATAGTATATGATTGAACACAGGCTGAAATAATAGCTCTGTGGCTCAGATCCCAATGTAGAGAGACTATATACTGAAATAATAGTATATAGTCGAAATGTAGGCTGAAACAGTAGCCTGACATTTCAAGCCTGACCCGGACCCGGACAACCCCGAATTAAGCGCCTAAAACCAAGCGCTCAATTTGATTGCACGTCAAATCACAGGCGCGCAATCAATCCCTTCTCAGACCAGACTTCCTTTCCCTAGACCAACTCGAGACTCGATCACACGTCTATCATGAGATGCGCAATCGGATTGAGCACCTCATCACCCACGCCCAATTGGCCTACACCCGGCCTAGCCTCACCGTCCTTGATCCCTAAGTTTCCTTGATTAAACGCTTTGAGAGTGCGCTTAATTGGATTGTGCACCTCAAAATGGGCGCGCAATTAGTTCTAACGTTATTAGGACTAGGAAACTCGTTGAGCAAGTCCGCCGGTCTCTCACTAAGTCGGTGACCGACTCAAAGCGATTAAGCACCGGGAGACCGGCACACAATTTTATTAAACGCCTCAAACAGAGCATTTAATTGAAGAAAAACCTATAAAAGTTTTTTTAATTTCGACCCAAAAAAAAGGGAGGAGAGTGAGAGAGAACAAGCTTTTTTAGGATTCTGAAATCGAAGAACTCCGAGAATGAGTACATCGAGCAACCTAACCATGATTTCAAAATTCAAGTGCAGAATCTTCGAGGTTTCTCTCCGCAGCCCCGGTCCTAGATAAAAATTTTAGTTTTAGACTTAAGATCTTTCTCTTAGTTTTAATCATAGGTTTTAATTTTCAGTCCGAGACCGTAGCACCCTTTTTTTAGACTGCAAATTTTTTATATCTGGTTCTAGTTCTCTGAATTTAGAACTAGTTCTTAATCTGACGGTCTAATTTACCGACTCTAGGCTTTAATTCCGTTCTAAAATCTTAATTTCCACTCCTATCATTAATTTTTGGTTCTAGTCCTTGGATTCTAGAACCTGTCTTTAATCATACGGTCTGATTTTCTGATTTTGGACCCGAATTCAGTCCTAGAAATTTTAATTTTAATTTTAATTTATTAGTTTGATATTTCTAAAAATCTTAAATATTAATTTTAGTTTCTATAATTCTAGTTTCTCAATTTCATTCATAATTATTACTCCGCAATCAACTCTGAAAAATCTAAAAATACTATTTTATAATCCTAAATCTAATTTATCTTTAATCTCAACCATCTGATTTGCTCAAGGGAGCTTACGGAGGGTACTCGAGAAAGAGGCCAATCCTCCTTAGCATAGCGGGCCCAAACCCCCTTTTTTTAGAATTACTTAGTGCTTTAATTAGGGTTATAATATCAGTTTCATAATTTCTTCTTAGAATTTTAGTATAGTCAATTTACATGCTTTATTTTAATTAAATCATTAGAATAATTGCTTCGATTAGAACTCTAATAGAATTAGTTCCTTTATTTTAATTAGATAATTCTAGCATAGTTAATTCCTCGCTTTATTAGACCCCAGTATCAGTAATCAGTCCTTTTATTTCAATTAGAATCTTAGTATAATTAATTCATTGCTTTGATTATAATTCTAGTCAAATCAGTCCTTTATTTTAATTAGAATTTAGTATGATTAATTCATTGCTTTAATTAGATTTCAAGTACAGTTAATTCATTGGTCTAATCAGAATTTTAATCAAATTAGTTTGTTTCCCTCAATTAGATTTCTCTATTTTATTCATATAAAAATTAATTCATTGCTTAAATTAGAGTTTTAGTAAAACTACTTCTCTATTTCAATTAGAATTCCGGTACAACTAGTATACTTGCTCTACTTAGAATTTCAGTATAATTAGCATGCTTGGTTTAATTGAAGTTTCATTAAAATTAATACACCTGCATTCCTAGTACAATTAGAGGACCGATGTTAATTGGACTTTTAGTAGTATTAGGACACTATATTAATTAGAATTCTAGTAGTGCTAGAAAACTAAAATTAATTAGACTCCGGATAGAATTAGAATACTAAATTAAATAAACCATAATAAATTCTCACATAACTAAACTCACAAGAGAATTGGAAAGTTTAAACTAATTAGAACTATAATAATAACAGGGGAAGGGAAGAAAAATTAAGCTATCTAAATTATAAGAAAAGACATAGCTGCTGACGTTCGCAAGCGGACGATTCAGTAAATAAAATAATCCATAGCCGCACTAAAGCTTGATCATTGACATGTTGCAGCATCATTAAATATCTGCAGCTGACGATCACAACAAACTAGGAACCTTCCTAGAAAACCCTTTATTTCTAACACTCCAAACGCCGCATCGCTATAGTCCACTTGGACAGAATTAGAACCACTAATTCAACGGAGACCGAGAGGAACCCAGAAAAAGCGTGCACCAATATACTGGCGATCGCGATGGGACCCTTTTGCAAATTCTTTTTCTAGATAGTTAGGTTCCATCTTATCTTCTTATTTTTCTTTCCATCGTGTCATTTAGATTCCCTTTTATATATATGAGTCTTCGTCAAAGACTCAAGATGTCTGATATACGAAGAGTGAGTTTAGGAGACCCACCGTTGTGGGGATATCATAACAACCCCATGTACGAAGAAGAACCATTTCACAATTCCAGCCCACGACAACCTGAGATTAACATGGCTGACGAGCAAGAAAATTCCTTCTCCACCCCACACCGATAATAATCATAATGTGAGAGATGGTAACACCGGACAAAACCTTATCGTTCAACAGATCGCAGAACTCAGTATTCAAAGAATACAAAGAGGAGATGACAACTCCGAGGAATTACTTCGAGAGTTGGCCGCGGCATATGAAACCATTAGGTCACGATAATTTTCAGAAAAACAAGAGCGACAAGAGAGGCCACCTCCTACCCCGAGCACGGTGTCAGCCCGCGCCACACCATTGAGATAACTTGTCCACACATTCTTCAACGATGACTCTTTAGACAAGGTTTGCTCACGAGTCGCTCTAAAAGACAGCACCATTAAAATCAAAGATCTCCCTAAAATGCTCGATGAGTATATGGCTAAGAGAGAGCGCCCCGATCACTTATTCGGATTCGAGAAATTTTGCCAGGACGTAGAGTTTAATTTACCAATAGGATTTAAGCCACCAAAATTTATTAAATATAATGGCACTAGAAATCCGAATCATCGCTTGGCCCTCTTTTGTAATGATTGTCGACGCATACGTGATAATCAAGGACTTCTCATTCACTATTTCCAACACTCATTAGAAGGAGAAGCTTTAGAGTGGTTTGCGGGACTCTCGCTTTATAAGATAGAAACCTTCGATGAATTAGTCGGTTAATTCTTAGACCAATACAAACACTTGATCCAAGAGACAGTCAGTCTCAGCGATCTAATGGTAGCCAAGCAAGGACCTGATGAAGGATTTACCGACTTCATCGCTAGATGGAGAAAACTCACTGCTAGGACCGACACCTCAATGAAAGAGAAGGATTCGGTAGACATTATCATCGATAACACTAGAGAACCGTTAAAGAGCGCACTTGTTATAAGTGATTGTCCTGACTTCACTGCACTCCACTCCTGAAAATCTCGACTAGCGCGACACATTAAAGGCGGAGACCTTGCTCTATCCATGTCACATCGAAAGTGGGCTCTTCTAGTGAATCAAAATCAAAAAATAATAAGAAAGCCTTAGGAATCGAGCATGTCAACACCATTGTTAATCAAGGATAAAACTCTAGGAACAGAAATTTTCACCCACGAAACTTCAGGCAAAATCAAAATCAGCAACGATACACGAATCAAAACCAAGGCACTAATCAGCAAAGATATGCAAACCAAAACCAAAGCCAGAATCAGAGCCAGTGTCATAATAGAAATCAATATCCCAACACCTACCAGAATCAGAACACGACGCAAAATCGACCGGCCCATGTGCCGAATTACAATAGTGTGCCCCCACCGTAGAACTTTAACCCAGCCAGAGGCCCCTACCAGCCGAGGCAGGAACACTATCCCCCTTTAACCGATATGATATCCAACATCTTTCATCTCCTTAATACTCAGAATCTCCTCCGATTCCCGCAGAAAAGACCCCGCCCATGGCCAACAAATTTAGACTATAATAAATATTGTGCCTTCCATCGATACGCAGGACACAACCTAGAAGACTATTGGGTCCTCAAGGACATAATCTATGACAGGAATGATCGAAGTCAGATCGATTGGGAAGCGCTTAGGAATCCTAACCCTAATAATAACCAACCCCAACAAAATTTAGGGATCGTTAATAACCCCATGCCTAACCACAACAAAGCAACACCGGCTCAGGTCACCACCGTAGATCTCTTCGGTCGATCCCCCTTCTAACCTTCCACCTTAATCACTCACATTCAACCCTCTGCTACTTCTGCCACACCAGCGAGAGCTCCTTCACCCCTGCATCCCTTGGCCCTGATCACTCACATCGTCCTGTCGAATCCACCTCCTTATCCAAAATACACTCAGATACGAGTCTATACCTTTAGGGCTAGGAGACCACTCCTTCGTAGTCACCCACCAAAACCTCCAACCCCTCCAAATCCCGAACCAACGCCATTACCGCTCCCTTTGTCTGATTTCGAACTTGAGTATGGAGATCACATTCTTCAAATTGCAGCCTAAATTGCTGCATGGGTAGAAAGTGTCACCCGAAAGACTCAAAGCCAAGACAATGAAATAACCACCGAGCGTTCGCCGAATCTAAACGAAAGCGATCCAGAAGAACATCCTGACCCGTGCAAGACGCTGCTCTCTGCTTTCCTAGAAGAGGAAGATTACACACAGTACCTCCCACCTTGGAGCAGCAGCATTCAGGTACACGTTCCAACCTCGAATTTTACTCATTTTAAAAATACATTCGCGTCAAGCCGCGCCGAGTTCGGTCAACAACCGACTTGCCCGATTCTCAAATTAGGAACCAATTACCCACCTCTGCCTTTCCCTCAAAGTAAGGATTTCACGAACGCGCAACCACCAGAGGGAAATGTGAGAGAAAGAGAAGTTAACTTGCCTCCCTCACCTCACATCATCCCTCCACCAATTCCTGCACCTCAACCATTCCAACCACTCGCACCTAAGGCTCATCGGCCAGGCAAAGAAACTGCGCTCAAGTCAGGGCAAGAATACGACCTTCTGTGGCATCTCCAGAAGATTCCAGCCCAGATATTCATACTAGAACTCATCAAGAAATCACTTGACCATCACCGATTGTTGATAAGGATACTTGAAAACACGTAAGTGGATGAGGATACGACCCTATATGAGCTTCATCAAATCACTTCGGTCATGGCCAACCTCCAATGCTCACTTTTACAAACGTAGACATGCCTAAAGAGTCACTCCGCGAGAGTGCGGCCCCCATATATCTTACAATCATAATTAGAGGATTCTCCATACTACACGCACTCATTGACACGGGAGTAGGACTTAGCATCTGCCCTCTCACCACGTTAAAAATGCTCGAATACACGGAGCAGGGTGTCAGGTCCTCTTCACTGTCACTCATAGCTTATGATGGGTCACATCGCTTTATCAAAGGAACTATCAAACTACAGGTTCGCCTCGGACCTGTAACGAAAGACGTTACCTTCCATATTTCTGATTTTGCTAGTGCATACAATCTCATTTTAGGAAGAAAATGATTGGAGTCAATGAAGGCCATCGCATCCACTTACCATCAATGCAACAAATTCCCATACGAGGACTCCATCGTCCGTATATATGCTGATGCACCCCTCCAGGAGATGGATGTTGATTACGCAGCGAGCAAACCAATCGCTCATGATTATGTGTTGAACACTGGTCATATTTAAAAGACTCGAATCCCTGATGAGACAACTGTTGCGGAAGTCCGTCCTCCTACCCCTCCTAGTTTTCCCCCAACGTGTCGACAAAAATTAATGAGAAGAGAGGTTGGCCCAGCCTCGCCAAACTCTATGCCATTAACCCTACTGCGACAAAAGGGTAGGACCTTATGTACCAACTTGGATACGTTCCCCACATCAGACTTGGTAAAAAAAAGCAAGGTCGTGTAGGACCCGTTGTCCCAACGCAAATACGTAAGCACATAGGGTTAGGTTACCAATCGGATGGCCCTCAACTCGACTTGTCCCCTACCTCACCAAAATGGTCTCTATATGACCACTTCGCCAATGGGACCACTGAAAAATCAGATGTGCTAAAGCATAAGGATGTGTCCTTCACTGGATCCTAAGTGGAAATTGAGCGAATGACTAAAGCGTTTAATGATTTAACCAATTTAAACGACGATATTGATAAACCACTCGAAGGAGTCAAGCCCATGTTTGACACTAAGGAATTTATAGAAGTGAGGAGATAAGAACCTTTAGAACTCGACCCACGAGTAGAAGATTGAGAATCCACTGACGATGAAGATTTCTACATAACAGCCTTGCAAGATAGTGAAGAGCACTGACGCTTAACATGAGAAAAAGATGACACTCCACAAGAAAATATTAACTCGTATAGCATCCTCCTCGGCCTTGGCCTTGAGGGATGGGAATGCCCTTGGAATTCCCCTTATCGCTTACCCATACCAACCCTGCTATAGCATATTAGAGCGCTTCGCTAGTTGGACCCGACACTCTATGATAAAAGAATCGAATCACTCCAACCTCGTGACCACCGACACAAATAATGACCTACCAGCTCAGCTACTAGCACAAGAAGCAGAAAATCCCAATGATTATTCGATTGACATAGGGGGAAATACTCACATCGCTCTCATAGAATTTGAAGAGGAACTTGAACTAGACACTTCTACATCCCCAGATTCACTGTAACTCCAAATATTTTGAAAATCTCCAGAGGAAGAGTGGCAACCTCCCCCGAGTGATGACGAGGACTACTAGATAGACCTCCCGACACTCGAGTTAGCGGAGCGAGCCAATCTAGGACTTCAAGCACATCAGATCAAGAAGATGAATTCGATACCGTCTTCGACTCTAACATAGAAGAATGGGAATGTCCTTGGGGATCCCTCTGCATTCTCCACCATTATCAACCTCGTGTCGAGCATTCGCGCTCATCCTAACATATTATGAAGATCAAGGAAAAGAACTCACTACCCCTGAGGATCCTTTGAGAGATCTCCCTCAGTGAGAAGAAGAACATTAGTACAACCCAGAGGATGATAGTTCAATTGACTACGATCTTCAGAGCTTGGTCGAATAAGAGGCGATCAATGTGGCAGGAGAAGTCCAAGTGTTAGTGTCGCTGTCACTAACGTCACTCATTTAAAAGATCTCATCAGATGAGGACTCCAAAAAAAAATGCTAAATTCACAATAAGTTCGCATTTCTTGAAGAATCGCCCGAACGGCTCCAGCAGTCGTCTCGCTCCCTCAACTAGAGGAAGCAATTCTCCCGATGCCCCTTGAGGCGACCGACCCTGTACCATATTTATTATCAAAAATATAAAAAAAATAGAAAAAATAGAAGACCCTAAAAATTCAGAAATACAAAATTCAAAAAAATCAGAAAGCCCCAGAAAAAAAAAGAGAACTCTTCGTCCTGAACTAAATTTGTGGCCAACAAGGAGACTTTTCTCCTAAGGTTTCTATCCCATTCGCCGCTCGAGGACATAAAGTATCCTGGCTAAACAACAAGCCAGTGATCATACCGAATGAGATACTTCGTGACTTTGAGAGAAGAATCAGTAGTCTTGACCTTCACTTTACCAAAGATCTCTCAATCATAGATTGTGCCAATGAAGGGTTACCTTTCGCAAACTCAGATCCCCAGTGTAGCAATTTCGCAGTATACAAACTTACCGAGGATGAAGAAAGAATACCAGTTGCCAAGGAGGCACTGGACTTCCAACGGGTTGTCAATCGTTTCGATGAGCAAACCCAAGTTGTCGCGGAACCCACGGAAGAACTTAACTTTGGCACTGAAGAGAAACCTAACAACTTCTGATTAGCGCAACGCTCAACTCCAAGGAACGCAAATAAGTTGCACAAGTCCTTCAAGAACACTTCGATTCCTTTGCATGGTCCTATGAGGACATGTCCGGTTTAGACCTAAGTTTAGTAGAACATCGCCTCATCTTAGAACCCGATGTAAAGCCTGTTAAGCAGAAACTCTGCAGGATGCACCCACGAACCGCCCTCTAAGTTAAAGAGGAAGTCGACAAGTTACACAAAGCCAAATTTATCCGAGTCATTCTTTACCCTAAGTGGGTCGCAAACATAGTACCTGCCACCAAGAAAGACGGCAGAGTACGGGTTTGTATCGACTTCCGAAACCTCAATCAAGCATGCCTAAAAGATGACTTCCCACTTCCACACATTGACACTCTAGTCGACAACACTGCTGGACATGAGATGCTATCCTTTATGAATGGTTTCTCTGAATATAATTAGATCAAATTAGCAGAGTCCGACTAAGAGAAAACTTCTTTTACCACACCATGGGAACATACTATTACGTCGTTATGCCTTTTGGGCTCAAGAACGCAGGAGCCACGTATTAATGCGCCATGATGGCTATCTTTCACGACATGATGTATAAGTGTGTAGAAGTCTATGTCGATGGCATATTAGTGAAGTCCCAAATGCGAGTAGGACATGTTGAAGCGCTCTGACTGGTGTTACAAAGAGCTAAGAAATATCAGCTAAAAATAAATCCAAAGAAATGTGTCTTCGGGGTCACTTTCGAAAAATTACTTGGTTTCATGGTTAGCAAGCAAGGGATCAAAGTTGACCCTACAAAAATCAGAGCCATCCTTGGGCTGCCGCCTCCCAATAATATCACAGAGTTACGAGGCCTGATAGGAAGATCGCAATTCATCAGAAGATTTATTTCCTATCATTCGGACAGATGCAATCTTTTCTATAGAGTACTTAAAGGAGGAACTGAGTACAAATGAGATGATCAATGTCTGCAAGCCTTCGACAATATCAAGAAGCACCTCCTTAACTCGCCAATACTATCGCCACCAACCTCCGGAAGACCCTTAATTCTATACCTCTCAGTGAACGATAAAGCAATGGGAGTAATTCTGGGACAATATGAAGAAGACGACAAGAGAGAGAAGGCTATCTACTACCTCAGTAGGATGATGGTCGAATACGAATGAAAATACACTTTAATGGAGAAGACTTGCCTCACATTGGTGTGGGCCTCTACAAAATTACGACACTACTTTGAAGCACATAAAATACTAGTACTAGCCCGAATGGACCCTCTGAAGTATATTTTCGAAAAGCTCGTAATATCGAGAAAGATCGCTCGCTGGAATATGGTCCTGCAAGAATTCAATATCACTTACGTCACACAGAAATTGATCAAAGTGCAAGCAGTCGTCGATTACCTCGTAGATCTCCCACTATCGAGTGATGAGCCTATGCATGTGAATTTCCCCAATGAGGACCTATTCACGATTCATAACGAAGAGTCTGATAAGATCTCATGGATCCTTTATTTTGACGGCACTCTAAATCACAAAGGGAAAGGCATTGGGATAGTCATCCTAAGCCCAAAAGGAGTTGTCATACCTAAGGCTTTTCAACTAGATTTTTTTGTCACTAATAAGTCACAAAATACGAAGCTTTTATAGCTGGACTACGAGCAACACTACAATTAGGTGTTAAACAGTTAAAAACCATCGGTGTTTCCAAACTAGTAATTTCACAAGTCATAGGAGAATGGAAAACTAAGAAAAGGAGACTAATGGTATACCTAGAAACCGCTCAATATTTAGTAAAGAAATTTGAAAGAATCTCTTTCACGCGCATCCCCAGATTAGAAAACGAGCTCGCAGATTCCTTAGTCATGCTAGCCTCGGTCATCCAAATACCCATCGAGAAAAATACCAAGACCTTCTTCATCGAAAAGCTGACAGTACCCGCCCACAAGGTAGCATGGACCGTCAAGAGAGAATTACCCGTTCTCCCCACAAGTAGAGGGCCGAAAGAAGCAATCACCCCGAAAAAGCACGTCAAGACAGAACCGAAGTCGCTATGTTCAGATTTGAAAAATCACCGACCGAGGATAGACAACCAAAGTATTTCGACATCTAAAACTTCATGAAACATCAACACGTCCCTCCATACACCATGAAGATCGAATGAAAGACTATAAGGAACTGATGCACCCGATTCTGTATACTCGGCGAAACATTATACAAAGAAGCCTTCACTAAAGGAGTACTACTATGATGCGTCATGACTGTCGAAGGACAATACATCATCCAAGAAGCACACGCCAGTGCCTGCGGCACCCACTCTGGTGGACAAAGACTCATCGATCAAGTTACACGACAAGGCTACTTCTGACCGACAATGATCAGAGATTGCCACCTCTATGTCCAACCCTACAAGCAATGCCAAGAACACGCCACACTCGTCAAAGCTCCATCAGTTGAATTGAATACTATGACCTCACCCTGACCATTTTTTATGTGGGCCTTCGATGTCATTGAACCTTTCACAGACACCATTGGGAAGACACACAACCACGCGTTCATACTTACAGCGATCGAATACTACACTAAATGGGCAGAAGCTTAATCCTATGTTAGAATCACCGCTTCAACACTCGTAAAGTTTATCGTTTGAAATATCATCACCAGATTTGGAGTACCCAGGATGTTTGTCACTGACAACGGACCATAGTTTATCACGGAGAAGACAAAGAAGCTATGTAAGAAGTACGACATCAATCTACGCCACTCATAACCGTTCTAACCTCAAAGCAATGGGCAGGCAGAAGCTACGAATAAAATGTTGATTCGAATCCTAAAACACACAGTCGAAATGAGCAATGGAGCCGACTAGCCTAAACGACTACCAGAAGTACTATGGGCCTGTAGGACCTCTATTCGTACGGCTATTGGCAAAACTTCCTACTTCCTTACCTACGGGATGGAGGCAGCCCTACTATATGAGATATAAGTACCATCTTTACGAATTCAACTCGATGATGAGCTATCCTTAGACGAGAGGAGAATTGCCCTACTCATGCAGCTAGAGCAGCTTGATGAAACACGTCTAAAGGCAGCTGATCACGCTCAGGTATATCAGAGGAGAATGGCCAAGGCTTACGATAAGAAAGTCCTTGAACGAACCTTTAATATTAGGGAATTAGTCTTGAAGAAAATCATGCCTTCCAAGCACGCCCATCTGAAAGGAAAACTGAAATCGAACTGAGAAGGCCCATATGTCAAACAGCCACATACGCTGGAAATGCCTACAAACTGGCGAACCGAGATGGGGAAGAACTCCCTAGCCCTTAGAACGCCATGTACCTTAGAAAATATTTCCCTTAGCCCTGTGATAATCACATCTCATGGTTAAATACTTATACTGATCACCCCCGTAGTTGTCACGACCCATTCATTGGTCGTATGCTTTCAATTCTCAGAATATCCTTAAGACCTTCGATTTATCACCCACCTTTTCTCACTCGGGCAATCTGATTAAAGGATTAGTGACCTATCTAACCTCTTTCAAAAGCATAAGTAACACCCGATCCACATTTTCCTTCCCCACCATTGGAGGAGATGTTAGAGCAAAAAAAAATAAAGATGTTAGGTTCAATCAAAACTCATTATTCTTACGCTAGCAGGATGCTTTCAAGAATAGATACATCAAAAATTTTGAGTGAGAGCATTACGACGAATGAACAAGTCAATGAGCTCAGGGAAGCATAAGCAGACCATGAGAGCATCCCTGGTAACATTACTAGAAGTATATAAGCAAGCTGTGAGGGCGTCCCTGATGTCCCCATACTACTAGATGTCGTCGTAAGGTGGTGGGAGGAGGACAGACTCCTGCTAACCATAGAATGTGAGATTTTGATGGTACCGAAATATGACGAAGAGATCGATCATGGCATCTCGTATCCGCTCTGAGACAAAAGATTGTTACTTATCCCTTTTAGGAAGCATTAGATACAAACTATTCTACGCATCACTGAGCCTTACTCGCCTCTTCTATTTTTACTTCAGACGATAAATCAGAAGCCTTACATGATGTTCCTAGAAATGAAACTGAAAACTGATGAATGATGACTAATGCAATCACCTACTATACCTACCATACTTCTCCTTAATAACCATGGGATTGGATGACCACCACCTTATGATAGACCCCCGTATACAACTAACCTAATCAAAAAGACATCCCCGGTTCGATGACATTACCGGTTAACTTTTCTTCAAAACTAACTCACCAAATACCCATGACTGCTTATAGACCCAAAGTGTTCATTTCGAAACCTAGAAAAGCTCCATTGCATCTTGACGCTGGGGCATTTTTTTTGGATTAGAAGAAGAATCATATCAGAAGCATCGGCTTGTCCACAAAGAAGATGAGGAACAACGAGGTTACCATCCGGAAAGTGCTACCGAAGATACCATACTGCCAATCCTACCATGCTCCTACACTGGGGCATTTTTATTTTTATTATTTTGTTATTATTTCTATCTTAGTTATTTGCTTTTCCTGTTGCATATTGTCATTTCAAAAAAGAAGAAAAAAAAATAGCACAAATCCATCTTTTGCTACCAGACTCCGGTTTGAGACATTTACCCCTCTTGACAACTAGCAAGGGGGAGAATAAAAACTACTGACATCATTACTCTCACAGGTGCAGATACGAAGCAACCTTCAACCATCACCAAGCCAGCTTAGGAAGCATCCAAGTCCCAATGATGATCGATGGCACTAAAGCAACTAAAAAGTAAAGGTAGACGCAAGAGGTAACTAAAAGAAAAGGAGCCAATCAGGTACATCTAAATCAAAAAGCTCTATATATATGTCAAAATCTTTTCATTTCTTTTTACACTTATCACCGGAGGCATCCCCCCTAAATATACAACACACACATACCATGAATACAAAAATACACGCATGCACCCCTACCCCCTACGCTGTTGCTGGATGGCCGATCACCGCTGTCCCCGATATCATCAGCTCGGAGGTTCGCAGACTGGTCCTCTGAAAACACAATCATAGTACCTGGAGTTCTCGAAACCTCTAGACGACGAGGCCCTGCCACAGAACCCCCCTCACTCCCCTGACTAATAGATTGCCTCGATCATGAATGAGGAGGATACCTCGCAATCTCACGAACAACAGAATCCTCATGAGCATCACCCCTGACACAATCATGGGACGTGTGATGAGACTATTCGGCCGAGGAACCCGTAGCCCTCGACTCTGACCCACACGGCTGACGAGCCAGCCTATGTATCCCCTACTCACTCCTCGCCAAACAATACTGCAGCTGATCTAGGGTCACCTGTGACTCTGCCCGCATTATCCGACGCGCTGCCTCAATGCGTCAGCCTGAGTCCTTTGTGCAGCCATCATCTCGGCAAACAAGTTGTTGTGACTCTACGTCTCTCCAAGGATTCATCTCGCCTCGGGAGTGGCACGTGCTCGCGCTGCCTCTAGATGTGCCTCCTCAAGCTAACAGACCTGCATAACCACACCAAGTCAAAGGAAAACTAATATATACATGAACAAAATAAGAAACTTTAAAAAAGAAAGGATTATACCAGATCCAGCCTCTCCTCCAGGAGTCGCCCAACCGTCTCAGCAGTCACTAGATCAGCAGGAGGCACGGAAGGAACAACGAACGTAGGCGGTTGCAGTAAGAACAAACAAATATATCAGAAAAATACTATAATGACAAATAAACCACAAACACAATAACTAAAATATACCTGAGTAGGGATAGGAGCAGACTCCTGAGGGGGAGCCTCGGGAGCAGAGTTTGGAACAGCTTGCACAAAGAACCAAACAAACCAACACAAGACATGTCAGAACAAAGTAAAGATGAAATAACCTAAATAAAATTATGCCACAAAAAAAAAACTATACCTGACTCTCCGGGCGTTGAGAGGCCACAGTCGCCTCCCTCGCTTGAAGATCCTCGGCAACCCGACACTGAAATACCGCATGATATTAGTAAGCTACTAAGAAAGCGAAACAATGACACCCAACAAACTAATGCAATGACACAAACAAGATAAAAGATTGAATGGAACTTACCCAATGATCTAGCTCGGCCCGAAGCTAAGCCATCGCTTGATCCTCCCAACTAGAGGAAGCAATTGAGCATGGATCAAATACCCGAACGGAACCTCCAGCAGCGAGCTTGGCTCTCTACGAATAACAATAAACACATCAGTTGGCAAGCTCATAATGTTAACAATTAACAAAACCTCACCCTAGTGCTCCTCAGCCGCACCCTCAGCTCTCTCACCCTCATCCTCAACGACCCCCTGCTCAATCTCGAGCACCTCCTCCTTGACCCCCGACTGGTCAACCTCCAGTACCTCCTCTCTGACCACCTCCCCAACATCCACCTCCCCGACAACGTCGACCCAAACCTCAGAAGTCTCACCCATATTTGCCCCTAACATCCTCTCCAACTAAGAAACAGTAAGCTCGTGCCCACCAATACCCTCACCCTCCATCCTAGAATGAAGAGCTCAAAAAACTGAAGAGAACGAAGGAAACGGCGCCCGAAACGAATGGCCGAATAGCAAAATATCACGAAAATACAAAAATTAGAGCACAAAGAAATAAGGATAGAGAGAATCGAAGACTAAAATGGATCACGCGACAAAAATGAAAAGTTTTAAACTATTTATAGAACATGCCAAAATCGCGCGCATAAATTCATGCACTCAAACCAATCACGCACCACTCTCACCGCGCTTAATTCGGATCACACGACCGTTCTTGAGCGTGTAACCTAATCGTCGCCCGCTCAAACCAACCCGACCATCTGGTTGCGCGCAGCCTACTAAGCGCGTAATCGCTTAAGCGTCCACACAATGGCGCGCAAATGCCAATGGTCACCCGTACAGTGACCAACCACCGCCCTAATCGCGCGCCCGGTACGATGCATTTAAATCAGTCAAACGACCAAAAAGTAGTGCTTAACAATGTTCTGATGCTCTGAACACGCGTCCACCCTCTGGCATGCAATTAATTTATGCGCTCGGAGTGAAGCGCGTAATTTCTTAGAAACACAAATAAAAAAAAATGCCCAGGACAGCACGTTCACATGTCTAAATTAGGTAATCTCCGACACTAATTATTAGCCTAAATCACGCCCTTGCTAAGCCCGATTCAAAACATTTCAAACTTAAAGAAATATACACCCTGATAACTAAAAGAAAATGCTCCAGACTAAGACCAAACTAAAAAAAAATGCCCCGACACCATTTACACACTCCAACCAAAACTAAACAAAAAACCTTGTCCCAACTAAGGCGAAACTAAATAAGAAAATTTTCCCCATCGTTCATACACTCCAACTAGGCTCAAACTAGGTCAAAACAAAAAAAATACTCCTACCATACCCCAATCCAAAATAAATAAATTAAACAAGTAAACCTCGCACTCAAAACAAATCAAATAAGCTGCAAAATAAACTAAACCTGAATTTATAAAAGAAATTAAAATCATAATCTCTTCATAAATAAATAAAATAATTACAAAATACACCAAGGGCATACCCTCTGAATATACAACTTGAAACAAGAAACTAAAAAAAAAAAAAAAACAACCCATTCAGGCAATGCCCGAATCCGGATTTATTCGGGAAACTAGAAATCTCGGAGAAGCCCGGAGGGGGGAAGCACCCTGAATAAATTCTAGCCGTAATAACCTCTTCCCCTTACCCCGAGCTGGCAGAAAAGAAAGAATGGCTCACGAAAAGTCACCCAGGACTTGCGGGATCCACCCTTAAAAGCTCACCTTGGAAACCATAACAAGGGAGAGTAACTAACACGGAATCCATAAAGCCTACCGAGGAAAAATATGCATCGGTCATGAGAATTCTGACCCTGCCTTATCCTTGGGTTTCCGTTCTACCACCTTTTTCTCCTCCACGTCTTCCCTTAGCATGACAGCAATTCGACTGTTACCGTACATTCCCAATCCCGTCCATTCTCAATAATCCACTAAATAAACACAACTCTTCGGGTCCAACACCCGGAATACAAAAAAGAAAGGAAGAAAAGACATTAATGAACAAGAAAATGCCCAAAATAAAAAATACCCCCAAACTTTTAGTCCCAAACTTGGAATGAAATTCAAAACAATAAGAACCCAAAACTTTTAACTCACACATTTATAAACTATACCTCCTGAATTATCAAATGAGAAGTGTCACACCTTTAAACCCTTCCAATCTAATTAAATCTAAACCAAACACATACCCCCTTTGAAAGACGACAATCCATGACAGACTCAGATGAACCAATAATCACACAACACTTACCCCTTCAAGGAAACACAAATCCCAAAGAAAAGTAAACAAGCCAATAAGATTTGAACACTTAACACCCATCCAAAACTTTTGGAAAACTCACACCTTTTAACAAGTGTCACCTCCAGTCAAATAAAAGACTAGAACAAAATACCTTAAACTTCACTCTAAAATATGAAACCTTAAATTGTTTGGGACCTCACCAAGAAAAATGCCCCAACCAACCCATCGGAACCAAGTAAACCCTCTAAACAAACCCCATAAAATAAACTGAACTCCAAGCTAAACTAAATCCTGAAATAAGTCAAACAAATAAGATAAATCCAACTAATCCGCTAATAAGTTTAAACGAATAAACAAGCACGATAAAAAAAAGAGCCTCTTTATTCATAACTCAAAAGTTTTACAAGTATCACCGGAGCCATACCTCCTGAATTTACAACCCAAAACGAAAACCTAAAAGTTTAACCTACAACCCAAAACAAAGACTGGGTTCAAAACTGAGACGAAGCGAGGAGCAGATTTCGCTCGGAGCGTCCAATCGGAGGCTTCTGGGAGAATTGGTTGGGAAATACATCCCTCTACTTTTTACTCCTTCTCTTCCGCTATCTTCACCTCCTCCACCGCCGCCTCCTCAACACCGCCTTCACTGCTCCCTAAAAAGGACCGATGTGAAGATTAGCGCCCTCATTCCTAATACCATCCACTCCCATAATAGCACACCGTCCACAAGCATCACCTCGGGACAGAGATCACGCAAAATAACGAATATAGGAAGAAACGACATCCCAATCGGATGGTTAGATCACCCAATATCACTAAAACACAAATTTCAAAACATAAGATACCCAGAAAAAGGTCAAAACTCAAGACTAAACTAGAGAATGAAAAATAAATAAAAGCTCCTGTGCTTATATAGAGTATGGACTCAATCACGCGGCAGAGCACAAGCACTTAACAAAATCATGAGTCACACACGACGCGCACAATCCAAAACGCGCGCCCTAACCAAAGCGCACAAATAAGCCATCACTTGCGCCAACCGTGTGACACTCCGATCGCGTTCACTCCATGAATCGCGTAAATTTATCAAACGACATACTGCCACCGTGCGACCTGAAGGGTCACCCGTACACTGACTTGGTGACGCCTCGATCACGCACTATGATTTTAGCGCATAACACAATCACACGCACACTTACATGTGCGTAAATGGCCCCTTAAGCCTGAGATTGCACGCCTGAAAATAGACGTGCAATCGTATTAAGCGACATAAAATAGGCGCTCAATGCCTGCCTTTGTATCACACTTTGATCAAAATTCACCCGTCCTATCGCGTACCCTTGAATGAGAAGGAAGCATCAACAGCACCCATCCCCATCGTGATAATGTGTACACATACGATATCACCTTAATATTCAGTCCCATCATAATAAATTAATCATACCGTCATGATCCATTGCGAGAAGCCGAAAGCAAATCTCCTGAGAACGTGAGCACGCCACCGCTAACTATGCTCAGTCGACATCCCATCACGAACATCACTACCTGAAAATTTAAAAAAAAATCAGACAACACATGCCACGCCGTATGACGAAAAGAGGGAAAGATTGATCATGTCCCATCACTAAGGCAAAGGGCTCTCTCTCTTCCGAATTGATCCCCACGTCCCACCAAGATCACCCAGCATGCAGCCAAAGAAAGGGAGAATCCCCAAGTCCCATCGCGACATCATTTCCCCTAAGACATCACATCACAATTGCCAAGCCCTGCCACAGCAGACCTGAAGAGAAGAAATCTCCAAAGTCCCATCACTACGGCAGCACCAGACCGTACAAGATATGCACAATCCAGGTAAGTATCACCCCCAGGTAAGCACTACCCACTTTTTTGTTTTACTCGATATTCCTCGTAAATATATAGTTAGCTGTGATTAAGTCAAATGTTTTCAAAACTCGTCTCTCTCGACTCGTAAATCACTATAGTCCTCCCATAAGAGACAATCATCAGTACTCACCGAGAAGGTTAGATGGAGCATCCGGCATGCCAAGTGTCGTCCTGATAACCATAATAACGGTCGAG
This sequence comes from Chloranthus sessilifolius, assembly GCA_021018995.1. NCBI lineage: Eukaryota > Viridiplantae > Streptophyta > Magnoliopsida > Chloranthales > Chloranthaceae > Chloranthus > Chloranthus sessilifolius. Next base: position 27,538,340 of record CM037595.1, read on the forward strand.
TCCACAAATCCCATACCTGTGGATCTGCTCAGTGACGTCTCGAAAGCTACGTTTTTCGCTGTTTTACCACCAATTGATCTTAAGTTAAAATCCCTAAAATTTTAAATTTTTAAAACCCCCGAATTTTCAAAGTCTCCTTAACACAAAAAAAAAATATAAAAAGAGAGAAGAAAAGGAGAACAAAGCAATAAGATAAATAGCCCCAACTCACCTTTCTTTAAATACCAAAAAAAAAAACTGATTAAGTGCCCCATCACCCACGCATAATAAATTACACTTAAACCTGACCTTTAACTCTCAAGGCCCCTAAACTCACAATCAAGTGCATATTCCACTGCGCAGAATTGGATCAAGCGCACACTCTACTATACAGAATCGTTTGTTCATACACATTAGCACTAGAATTTCCAACTTAGAGGCCGACTTCAGATGAATCAAGCGAACACGCCACTGCGCAGAATTCAATTGAGCACACCTCACAAGACCCCCACCTCAATTACCAGTCTACACCGGCCATTCCCCTAGGAAACTGAATATTGAGTATATTTAATCTAAGAACTTACAAACGCCTATTAGAAAAGGAACGCCTGACGTGCATTGGTGTGAGCAATGATGTGCCTGGTTTAACATGACTTGCAAAAGCCTTCGATATTATATGATACTTCATTTTATTATTATCGGTTCCTGGACCTTATTTTGGACATTTGATTGACGCCATGGTACCTCGATTGTGTAAAATCCCTCTGTTAGCCCGCCATACGGCGGGATGCGCCATGCACCCACAGACTCGGAATGTACCCTTCGACAGCTACATTTGCCCTTTAAATACTCCATTTTAGCTTGCGCTGATAGATAAGAAAGCCAGGCATGTCATGTCAGCATCCGCAGTTTACATTTGTGATTACATCGCAAGAGAAGCCACCTCGAATGAGGGGTGTCTACTTCTTCGACGCGACCTTACTTCACAAGAGCGCGTCGAAGAGGGGCATCTGTAGACACCCCCATTTGCCCTTTCGAAATATAAAAATTTGTTCGATCAACCTTTGACCTCATAATCCGGATATGGGACCATATGCTGAAACAATAGTATAGGCTAGACACAGGCTGAAACAATAGTTCTGTGGCTTAGGCCCCATACCCCCGACGTGGGAACCATGCACTGAAACAATAGTATATGGTTGAACACAGGCTGAAACAATAGCTCTGTGGCTCAGATCCTGACGTAGGGAGACTATATACTGAAACAATAGTATATAGTCGGAATGCAGACTAAAACAATAGTCTTGCATTTCAAACCCCTAACCCTAATGTGGGACCATATACTAAAATAATAGTATATGGTTAAACACAGGCTGAAACAATAGTTCTGTGGCTCAGTCCCTATACCCCCGACGTGGGAATCATCCACTGAAATAATAGTACATGGCTGAACACATGCTAAAACAATAGCTCTGTGGCTCAGATCCCAACATAGGGAGATTATATACTAAAACAATAGTATATAATCGAAATGTAGGCTGAAGCAGTAGCCTGATATTTCAAGTCCGACCCGGACAGCCTCGAATTAAGAGCCTAAGACCAAGCACTCAATTCGGTTGCACGCCAAATCACAGGGGCGCAATCAGTCCCTTCTCAGACCAGACTTCCTTTTCCCATACCAACTCGAGACTCGCTCATGCGTCTATCATGAGACGCGCGATCGGATTGAGTGCCCCATCACTGGCACCCAATTGGCCTACGCCCGGCCTAGCCTCACCGTCCTTGATCCCTAAGTTTCATCGATTAAACGCTTTGAGAGTGGCGCTTAATTGGATTACACATCCTAAAATGGGGGCGTAATTAGTTTTAACGCTATTAGGACTAGGAAATTCCCTTAGCAAGTCAGCCGGTCACTCACTGAGTCGGTGACCGACTCAAAGCGATTAAGCACCAAGAGATTGGTGCACAATTTTATTAAACACCTGAAACAGAGCGTTTAATTAAAGAAAAACCTATAAAAGCATTTTTTAATTTCGACCTAAAAAAAAAGGGAGGAGAGCGAGAGAGAACAAACTTTTTTGGGATTCCGAAATCAGAGAACTCCGAGAATGAACACATAGAGCAACTTAACCATGATTTCAAAATTCAAGCGCAGAATCTTCGTGGTTTCACTCCGCAGCCCCGGTCCTAGGTAAAAAATCTTAGTTTTAGACTTTGGATCTTTCTCTTAGTTTTAATTATAGATTTTAATTTTCAGACCGAAACCGTAGCACCCTTTTTTTAGACTGCAAATTTTTTATATTTGGTTCTAGTTCTCCGAATTTAGAACCTGCCCTTAATTTGACGGTCTAATTTACCGACCCTAGGCTTTAATTCCATTCTAAAATCTCAATTTCCAGTCCTATCATTAATTTCTGATTCTAGTCCTTGGATTCTAGAACCAGTCTTTAATCATACGGTCTGATTTTCTGATTTCGAACCCGAATTCAGTCCTAGAAATTTTAATTTATTAGTTTGGTATTCCTAAAAATCCTAAATATTAATTTTAGTTTCTATAATTCTAGTTTCTCAATTTCATTCATAATTATTACTCCACAATCGACTCTAAAAAATCCAAAATTACTATTTTATAATCCTAAATCTAATTTATCTTTAATCTTAGCCATCCAATTTGCCCAAGGAAGCTTACGGAGGGTACTCGGGAATGAGGTCAATCCTCCTTAGCATAGCGGGCCCAAACCCCTTTTTTTAGAATTACTTAGTTTCTTTAATTAGGGTTATAATATCAGTTATATAATTTCTTCTTAGAATTTTAGTATAGTCAATTTACATGCTTTATTTTAATCAAATCCTTAGAATAATTACTTCGATTAGAACTCCAACAGAATTAGTTCATTTATTTTAATTAGATAATTATAGCATAGTTAATTCCTCGCTTTATTAGACCCCAGTATCAATAATCAACCCTTTTATTTCAATTAGAATCTTAGTATAATTAATTCATTGCTTTGATTATAATTCTAGTCAAATCAATCTTTTATTTAAATTAGAATTTAGTATGATTAATTCATTGCTTTAATTAGATTTCAAGTACAGTTAATTCATTGCTCTAATCAAAATTTTAATCAAATTAGTTTGTTTTCCTCAATTAGATTTCTCTATTTTATTCATATAAAAATTAATTCATTGCTTAAATTAGAGTTTTAGTAAAACTAGTTATCTATTTCAATTAAAATTCCGGTACAACTAGTATACTTGCTCTACTTAGAATTTCAGTATAGCTAACATGCTTGGTTTAATTAAAGTTTCATTAAAATTAATACACCTGCATTCCTAGTACAATTAGGAGATCGATGTTAATTGGACTTTTAGTAGTATTAGGACACTATATTAATTAGAATTCTAGTAGTACTAGGAAACTAAAATTAATTAGACTCCGGATAGAATTAGAATACTAAATTAAATAAACCATAATAAATTCTCACATAACTAAACTCACAAGAGAATTGGGAAGTCTAAACTGATTAGAACTACAATAATAATAGAGGAAGGGAAGAAAAATTAAGCTATATAAATTATAAGAAAAGATATAGCTGCTAACGTTTGCAGGCGGACGATTCAGTAAAGAAGTAACCTACACCCACTCTAAAGCGTGATCATTGACGTGTTACAGCGTCGTTAAATATCTGCAGCTAGCGATCGCAACAAACTAGGAACCTTCCTGGAAAACCCTTTATTTCTAATACTCTAAATGCCACATCGCTAGAGTCCACTTGGACAGAATTGGAGTCACTGATTCAATGGAGACCGAGAGGAACTCAGAAAAAGCGCACACCAACAGTCCCAACTTCACTGCACTCCACTCCCGGGCGTCCCGACTAGTGCGACACATCAAAGGCGGAGACCTCGCCCTATCCATAATCACGTTGAAAGCAGGCTCTTCTTGTGAATCAAAGTAAAAAAATAGCAAGAAAGCCTCATGAACCGAGCAAGTCAACACTGTTGTCAATCAACGACAGAACTACGGGAACGGAAACTTCCAGCCGAGAAATTTCAGGCATAATTAAAATCAGCAGTGGTACGCGAACAGAAATCAAGGCGCAAATCAATAAAGATATGCGAATCAGACCAAGGCTAGAACAAGAATTAGGGCCAATACCAGAACAGAAGTCGATACCCCAACGCTTACTAGAACCAAAATACAATACAGAATCGATTGAACCATACACAGAGCTACAATAACATACCCCCACCACAAAATTTCAACCAAACTAGAGGCCCCTATCAGCCAAGATGGGAACACTATCCCCCTTTACCTGATACAATCCCCAACATCTTCCGTCTCCTTAACACTCAGAATCTCCTCCGATTCTCACAGGAAAGACTTCGACCATGGCCGAAAAATCTAGACTATAGCAAGTTCTATGCATTTCATCGGTATGCGGGACACAATCTGGAAGACTGCAGGGTCCTCCGAGATGTAATCTATGACATGAATGACCAAAACCAAATCGACTGGAAAGCGCTTAAGAATCCTAACCCTAACAATAGTCAACCTCAACAAAACTTAGGAATCGTTAATAACCCCATGCCCAACCACAACCAAGGAACAACAGCCGAAGTCACCACCGTGGATCTCCCCGATCAATCCTCTTTCCATCCCTCCATCTTAATCACTTGCCTTCAACCTTCCAACACTTTTGCCACCCTTGATGGAGCTCCTCCATTCCCGCACCCTTTGGCCTTAATCACCCGATTCACCCCTCCGAGCCTATCTCCTTACCCAAAATTCACTCAGATGCGAGTCCACTCCTTTAGGGTCCGAAGACCATTCCTCCATAGTCGCCCACTAGAACCTTCAATCCCTCTAAATCCAGAACCAACACCATTATCGCTTCCCACGTCCAATTCAGAACCTGAGTGTGAAGACCATGTTCTTCAAACTGCAGCCCAAATTGCTGCATGGGTAGACAGTGTCACTCGAAAGACCCCAAGTCAAGAAGACGAGACAAGGACTGAGTGCTTGCTAAACGTAAAAGAGAGTGAATAAGAAGAACATCTTGATATGTGCGAGACACTGGTCTCTGCTTTCCTAGAAGAAGAAAATTTCACACAGTACCTCCCACCTTGGAGCGGCACATGCAAGTACGCACTCTATCCTCGAATTTCACTCACTTCATAGATACATCAACGTCGAGCAACACCGGGCTCGGTCAACAACCGACTTGCCCGATCCATAAGTCAGGGACCAATTATCTATCTCTGCCTTTTCCTCGAAATAAGGAGTCCATGAACGCACAACCACCAAAGGGGAACATGAGAGAAAAAGAAGTTAACTTACCTCCCCCACCTCACATTATCCCTCCACCAATCCCTGCACCTCAACCACTCCAACCACCCACACTCAAGGCTCATCGGTCAAGCAAAGAAATTACACTCGAGCCAGGACAAGAATATAACCTCCTACGGCATCTCCAAAAGATCTCGGCCTAGATAACATTACTAGAACTCATCAAGAAATTGCCTGACTATCATCGACTGCTTATAGGAAGCTTGAAGAGACACAAGTGGATGAGGATACAACATTGGATGAGCTACATCAAATCACCTTGGTTATGGCGCAACCTCTGACACTCACTTTCACGAACACAGACATGCTTAGAGAGTCACTCCAAGGAAGTTCAGCTCCCATATACCTTACCGTCATAATTAGAAGATTCTCCGTACCTCATACATTGTCGATATAAAATGACTTAATATCTTTCCTATCACAATGTTAAAGATGCTCGAATACACGAAGCAGGATATCAGGCCCTCAGCACTATCTCTTATAGCTTATCACAGCTCGCGTCATTTCATCAAAGGAACTATTAAACTCCAGGTTTTCCTCTGACCTATAACAAAAGATGTCACTTTCCATGCTTCTAATTCCTCCAGTACTTACAATCTTATCTTAGGAAGAAAATGGTTAGAATCAATGAAAGCCGTCGCCTCCACATACCACCAATGCGTCAAATTCCCATATGAGGACTCCATTGTCCGTATATATGTTGATGCACCCCTCCAGGAGATGAACACTGATTACGCGACAATTATTCCAGCATCCCATGATTTCGTTTTAAATACAGGCCATATTCAGAAGACTCGAATCCCCGATGAGGCAATCATTGCAGAAGTCCATCCCCGTACCTCTACTAGTTCTCCCTCAATGTGTCAACAAAAATTAACAAGAAGAGAGGTTGGCTGAGACCTCGCCAAACTCTACGGCATCAACCCAACTGCAATAAAAGGTTGGGACCTTATGTATCAGCTCGGGTACATCCCCCACACCGGACTCGATAAAAATAAGCAAGGTCGTGTAGGGCTTGTCGTCCCAAGGAAAATATGTAAACACATAGGGTTAGGTTACCAATCGGACGGCCCACAAGCCGACTTGTTCCCTACCTCACCGAAATGGTCTCTATATGACCACTTTTTCTACGGGACCACTGAGAAAGTAGATATACCAAGACAGAAGGAAGTGTCCTTCATTAAATCCCAAGAAGCAAAGATCGAACGAATGGCTAAAGCATTCAATGATTTAACGAATCTAGATGACGATATTGACAAACCACTTGAGAGAGTCATGCCATTATTCAATACTAAGGAGTCCGTGAAAGAAGAGCCTCCCAAACCTGGGCCACACATTGAAGACTGGGATTCGACTGATGAAGAGGACTTCTGTATCGTAACCCTAGAAGATGAAGAGCAGCGGGGGTCAACAGAGGATGACTGGCTCTCGATGTCAAGTGGAGAAGAAGACTATTAGAGAAACCTCACCAACATAGAACTAGAAGACCTCCTAAGAGCAAAACATTTGAAATTGCTTGAAGAAGTTAATCTCTCCTGGAACACCATTCTGAATTCTGATGGTGAATTCGATTATCGACCTATACTCCATCACTGGCAATGCCCTCGTCGGTGCCCTTATCAAGAAACGTCGTACTATAACTTGTGCGCATCTATCTTGATACAGAGCGAAAGGGCTCTCTTACGAGAAGTTCGACGAACCACCACCATGGAGAATGATCACATCGCTCTTATTGAGTTCGAGTAAGAACTCGAACTAAATATTCCTCCATCCCCAGACGCGCCACAACTCCAAATATTCTAAAAATCTCTCGAGGAAGAGTGCCAACCCCCTCTGAGCGATGACAAGAACTATTGGAGAGACCTCCTTGCACTTGAGTTAGGAGAGCAAGCTAACCAGGGACTTCAGGCATTGTCAGATCAAGAAGACGAGTTCAATACCAGCCCTGACTTTGGCCCAGAAGGATGGGAATGCCCTTAGGAATCTCCCTGCATTTCTCACCATTACCAGCCTCGCTACCGAACATGCGTATTCATCCTAACTACTATGAAGTTCAAGGGAGAGAGTTCACTACTCCTGAGGATCCCCAAGGAGGTCACCCTCGACAAGAAGAGCAATTGCGTTATAATTCAGAAGATGATAGTTCAACCGATTACGATCTCCAGAGCTTCTTCGAAGACGAGGAATCAATGTGTTACAGGAAATTCGAACGTCAGTGCCACTATCACCAGCGTCGGTTATTCAAAAGACCCCATCAGATGAGGACTCCAAAAAAAACACCAAATTCTAAACGAGTCCACATTACCTAAAGTATTGCCCGAACGGCTCCAGCAGCCATCTCGCTCCCTCAGTTAGAGGAAGCAACTCTCCCGGTGCTGCTTTAGGTGACTAACTTTGTACCATATCTACTATCAAAAATAAAAAAAATAGAAAAAGCAGAAAACCCTAAAAATTTATAAATATAAAATCCAAAAAAATCAGAAAACCTAAAAAAAAAGGGAACCCTTCGTCTCGAATCAATTTTACGACCAATAAGGAGAATTTTCTCCTAAGACTTCTATCCCCTCTCTCGCACGAAGACGCAAGGCATCCAGGCAAAATAACAAACCAATGATCATACCAGATGAGATACTTTACGACTTTGAGAAAAGAATTAATGGCCTTGATCTTTACCTTACCAAAGATCTCTCAGTCATAAATTATGCCGATGAAGGGTTATCTTTCGTAAAATCAAATCCCCAGTGTAGCAATTTTGTAGTGTATGAGTTTACCAAGGATGAAGAAGGAACACTAGTCATCAAGGAGGCGCATGACTTCCAACGGGTCATCAAGCGTTTCGACAAGAAAACCCAAGCTGCCACGAAACCTACATAAGAAATTAACTTTGGCACTGAAGAGAAACCCAAGAAGCTACTAATTAGCGCACCACTCAACTCCAAGGAACGTCAACAAATCGTACCAATCCTACAAGAACACCTCGACTCCTTTGTATGGTCTTATGAAGATATGCCTGGTCTAGACCCAAGTTTAGTAGAACATCATCTTGTCTTGGAACCCGACACAAATCCTGTTAAGTAGAAATTCCGAAGGATGCACCCACAAACAACCCTTTAAGTTAAAGAGAAAGTTGACAAGTTACACAAAGCCAAATTCCTCCGAGTTGTCCTCTACCCCAAATGGGTCGCCAATATAGTACCTATCGCTAAGAAAGACGGTAGAATATAGGTTTGCATTGACTTCTGAAATCTCAATCAGGCATGCCCAAAAGACGACTTCCCACTTTCACACATTGACACTCTAGTCGACAACACCGCTGGACATGAGAAGCTATCCTTTATGGACGGTTTCTTTGGGTATAATCAAATTAAATTAGCAGAGTCTGACCAAGAGAAGACTTCTTTCACCACACCATAGAGAACTTACTGCTATATCGTCATGCCTTTCGGATTCAAGAATGCGGGAGCCACGTATCAATGCGCCATGATGGCTATTTTTCACGATATGATGCATAAATGTGTAGAAGTCTATGAAGTCCCAGACGCAGGTAGGACATGCTGAAGCACTTCGACTACTCCAACAAAGAGCTGAGAAGTATCAGCTAAAAATGAACCCAAAGAAATGTGTCTTCGGAGTCACCTTCAGAAAATTACTTGATTTCCTAGTCAGTAAGCGAGGAATCGAAGTTGACCCACAAAAGTCAGAGCCTTCCTTGAGATGCAACCTCCCAGTAATATCAATGAACTACGAGGCCTGGTAGGAATCTTGCAATTTATCAGGAGATTTATTTCCCAGGATTCAAACAAATGCGATCCTTTCTACTGACTAGTTAAAGGAGGAACTGAGTACAAATGGGATGACTAGTGTCAGTAAGCCTTCGACAACATCAAGAAATAGCTCCTTAACCCACCAATACTATCGCCACCAATTCCCGAAAGACCCCTGATTCTCTACCTTTGAGGCAAACGATAAAGTAATGGGAGTAATTTTGGGATAATATGAAGAAGACGATAAGAGAGAGAGAAGGCAATCTACTACCTTAGTAGGACGATGGTCGAGTACGAATGAAAATAAACTTTAATGGAGAAGACCTGCCTCGCATTGGTGTGGGCCTCAATTAAATTATGACATTATTTCAGAGCACATAAGATACTAGTACTAGCTCGAATGGACCCTCTGAAGTATGTATTCGAAAAACCTGCAATATCAGAAAAGATCACTCGCTGGCATATGCTATTGTAAGAATTCGACATCACTTACGTCACGCAGAAGTCGATCAAAGGACAAACAATCACTGATTATCTCACACATCTCTCACTCCCGAGCAATGAGCCCATACACGCAGATTTTCCCAATGGAAACCTACTCACAATTCATAACGAAGAGCCTGATAAGATGTCATGGACCCTTTATTTCGATGGTGCTCTAAATCACAAAGGAAAAGGCATCGGGATAGTCCTGCTAACCTCTGAAGGAGTTGTCATACCTAAGGCTTTTCAATTAGACTTCCCTGTCACTAATAATGTCACGAAATATGAAGCTTTCATAGTTGGACTATGAGTAGCACTATAATTAGGCGTTAAACAGTTGAAAATCATCGATGATTCCAAGCTCGTAATCTCATAAGTTATAGGAGAATGAAAGACCAAGGAAAGGAGACTGATGGCATATCTAGAAATCGTTCAATATTTGATAAAGAATCTCTTTCACACACATCCCTAGATTAGAAAACGAGCTCACGCACTCTCTTGCCACATTAGCCTCGGTCATCCAAATACCCATCGGATAAAGTGCCAAGACCTTCTTGGTCGAAAAGCTGATAGTACCCGCCCACGAGATAGCATGGATGGTTAAGAGAGAATTACCAGTCCTCCCCACGAGCAAGGGACCAAATGAAGCAATTGCTCCGAAAAATTACGTCAAGGTAGAAACTGCAGTCACTATGTTCAGGTTTGAAAAAACACCAACCGATGACGGACAGCCATGGTATTTCAACATCTGAAACTTCCTGAAGCATCAATACGTTCCTCTATACGCTACGAAGATTGAACGAAAGACTATAAAGAATCGATGCACTCGATTCTGCATACTCGGTAAAATATTATAGAAAGAAGTCTTCACCAAAGGAGTACTGTTACGATGCATCACAACCACCGCAGGATAATACATCATCCGAGAAGCATACGCCAGTACCTGTGGCGCCCACACCGATAGACAGAGACTCGCTGATCAAATCATACGATAAGGCTACCTCTGACCGACGATGATAAGAGACTACTACCTCTACGTTCAAAGCTATAAATAATATCAAGAACACGCCACACTTATCAAAGCTCCATCAGTTGCATTGAACACTATGTCCTCACCGTGGCCGTTTTCGATGTGAGCTTTCGATGTCATCGACCGTTCACAAACATAGTTGGGAACACTCACAAGCACACATTCATACTTACGACAACCGAATATTACACCAAATGGGAAAATGCTGAATCTTACATCAGAATCACCACTTCAACACTTGTGAGGTTTATCATTCAGAATATCATCACCAGGTTTGGAGTACCCAAGATGTTTGTCAACAATAATGGACTAGAGTTCATCGCAGAGAAGACGAAGAAGTTATACAAGAAGTTCGGCATTGATCTACGCCACTCATCACCGTTCTATCCTCAAGGCAATGGGCAAGTAGAAGCTACGAACAAAATGCTGATTCAAATTCTGAAACACATAGTAGAGACGAGCAATGGAGCCGACTTTCCCGAACGACTACTAGAAGCACTCTGGGCCTATAGGACCTCTATTCGTACGGCCACTAGCCAAACTCCCTACCTCTTTACCTACGGGATGGAGGTAGTCCTACCATATGAGATACAAGAACTATCCTTACGGATTCAACTTGATTATAAGCTTTCCTTAGATGAGAGGAGAATTATCCTACCCGTGCAGCTAGAGTAGTTCGATGAAATGCGTCTATGGGCAACTGATCGCGCTCAGGTATATCGGTGGACAGTGGCCAGGGCTTATGATAAGAAAGTCCTCGAACGAACCTTTAATATTGGAGAACTAGTCTTGAAGAAAATCATGCCTTCCAAGCATGCCCATCCAAAAGGAAAACTAAAATCGAACTGGGAAGGCCCTTATGTTATAACAGTTGCATACCCTGGGAATGCATATAAACTAGCGAACCAAGATGGGGAAGAACTCCCTAGCCCTTGGAATGTTATGTACCTTAGAAAATATTACCCTTAGCCCTGTGATCATCACATCCCACGATTAGATACTTATACTTAGTACCCCCGTAGTCACCACGACTCATTCATTGGCCGTACGCCTTCAATTCTTAGAATATCCTTAAGACCTCCAATTTATCGCCCACTTTTTTATTCGAGCAATCTGATCAAAGGACTAGTGACATACCTGACATCTTTTAAAAGCATAAGTAACACCCGACTCTCATCCCCCTTCCCCCGCCATTGGAGGAGACGTTAGATCACAAAAAATGAACATGTTAGGTTCAATCAAAACTCACTATTCTTGTGTTAACAGGTTGCTTTCAAAATATATATATATCCAAAAAAAAATTGAGTGAGCAATACGATGAATGAACCAATGAATGAGCTCAGGGAAGCATAAGCAGGCCGTGAGGACATCTCTGATAACTTTACTAAAAATATATAAGCAAGTTGCGAGGGCATCCCTGATGTCCTCATACTACTAGATATCATCGTAAGGTGGCGAGAGGATGACAAACTCCTGCTAATCATAGAATGTGAAATTTTGATGGTACCGAAACATGACAAAGAGCTCGATCATGGAGCCCCATATCCCCTTTGAGAAAAAAGATTATTACTAATCCCTTTTGGAAAACGTTAAGTATAAACTACTCCCCACATCACTGAGCCTTACCCCTCTTCCACTTTTTTATTTTTCAGATAATAAATCGGAAGCCTTTCAGGATATTTGTAGGAATGAAACCAAAAACCAGTGAATGACGACTGATGCAATCATTTACTATATCTACAACACCCTCCTTGATAATGACCACAGGATAAGATGACCACCACCAAAAGGTAGACCCCGGTATACAGTTGACATAATCAAAATGACCTCCCCTGGTTCGATGACAGTACTAATGAACTTTTCTTCAAAACTAACTCACCAAATACCCATGACTTCTTATAGACCTAAAGTGCTCATTTAAAAAATCCAGAAAGAATCTCCATTGCACTTAGACATTGGGGAAATTTTTTTTTCATAAGGAGAATCACCTTAGAAGTGCCGACTTGCCCATAAAGAATATGCGGAGTAACGAAGTCACCATCCGGAGAGTGCTACCGAAGATACTACACTGCCGATCCTACCACACTCCTACACTGGGGCATTTTTTTTTAATTTTTATCATTTTTATTTATTTGCTTTCCCTATTGAATTATTTTCATTTTCCTAAAAAAAAAAAGAAAAAAAAAAAAAAGAGAAAAAAAAAAGGAACATATATCCATCTTTTACTACCAGACTCCAGTCTAAGACACTCGCCTCCCTTGACAACTAGCAAGGGGTGAATAAAAATTATTGATAATCTTGCCTTTACATGTGAAAATACAAAGCAACCTACAATCACCACCGGGCTAACTCAGGAAGCATCCAAGTCCTGATGACAACTGATGGTACTAAAAGCGAAAGGCAAATGCAAGAGGTAGCTAAAAGAAAAAAGAACCAACACAGGTACGTCTGAACTGAAAAACTGTTTAAAAGTATATATCAAAATTTTCTTTTACATTCGTCACTGAGGGCATCCCCTGCATATACAATGAGTACGACATAAAAAATGATAATAATATAAAAGAAAGGTAAACTATACACCCTTACTCCCTACGTTGCCGCTGGGATGGCAGATCACCGCTGTCCCTAGTATCATCAGTCCGGAGGTCCGTAGACCGATCCTTTGAAAATATTATCCCGACACCCAGCGTCGGCCGAACCTGTAGACAAATTGAAGGCCCCACTACAGAATCCCCCTCACTCACCTGACTGGCAACCCGCCTGGACAGTGAGTGAGAATGACACTTAGCAAGTAGCTCCTGGATGGCGGAGTCCTCCTCGACGTAATCCCTGACATGTTCACGAGTCATACGGCGAGCCTGCCCCACCTGAGAGCCCGTGGCCACTGCATTCGGACGAATCAAATGACTAACCATCACGCGTACTCCACACTCACTCCTTGACAGACGATGTTGCAGACTATCAATCCTCGCCTGCATCTCAGCTTGCACCGTCCTCCGCGCTGCCTCTATCGCCTCAAACTGAGTCTTCCGTGCAACCATCATCTCAACAAGCAGGTCCTCACAGCTCTGTGTGTCCCCAAGGATCCATCTCGCCTCAGGATTGCCACGCGCTTGTGCCGCCTCTAGGCGCGCCTCCTCAAGCTGTCGAACCTGTATTACCACACCAAATAAAAGAAAACCAATATATATATATACGAACATTTGTGAGGAAATTTTTTGAAAAGAAGAGAATCATACCAGATCCACCCTCTCTCTAAGAAGGCGCTTAACCGTTGCAACAGTCACTGGATCAGTAGGCGGCACGGAAGGAACGGCAAATGTGGGCAGCTGCAACGCAAACAAGCAAATATATCAGAAAATATTATGACTAATACAATGACTACGACCATAATAACTAAAACATACTTGAGTAGGAATAGGAGTAGACGCCTGAGGAGGAGCCCCGGGAGCAAAGTCAGGAACGGCCTGCACAAAGATAGCATTGACATATACAAAGCTTGTCAGACATAGATACAAACAAACGAGATAAAACGCCAACAAACTACAAATCATACCTGACTCTCCTAACGTAGAGAAGCAGCAGTCACCTCTCTCATCTGAAGATCCTCGGCAAGACGGCGCTGAGAAGACATCACGCATGATATCAACAAACTGTAAACTACATAAGAATCTATAACTTAAGAGTCTAAAAAACGTACCCAATGCTCTAGCTTGGCTAGGAGCTGAACCATCGCCGGATCCTCCCGACTCGAAGAAGCAACTGAAGACGGGTCAAAGGTCAGAGCAGAACCTCCAGCAGCAGCCAGCTCCACTCTCTGCAAGCATCAAGCAACACATCAGATCTAACAAAATCCACCACTAAAATAAACATATTACCAACACTCACCAATCGATCAATCTCAGAACATAGGCTAGCCGCCACCTCTCGATCAGTCAGCTGCTGACTACGGTAGCTCTCGAGTAATGCCGCTTGACAAGCACCCTTTCTCTCTCAGTCTAGCAAAAAAAAAAAAAAAAAAACAAACAAAAAAAACTATCATATAAGAATCACTAGAAATAGAAACGGACGAAACTCATATATAAACACACCCACCACAGACGACCGAGTCTCCACCAGCTGATCCCTCAGCTCATCCTCCGCTGCCCTAGCCTGAGCTGCGGAAGTAGTCAGGAAGCGCAACATCTCCTCATCAGGATGAGGAGTGCACCTCGTCTGCTTCATCGCCCTATGAAGGGCATCCAATGCTCCCCGGATGCCCGTAGTGAGATGGCCCTACTCTAACACGGCTAATCTCTCCCCCAATGCTGACGTTGACTCAGGACCGCCGACCACCGACCACGAAAGAACCACTCCCATGAAAGGGTCGCGTAAATAAACGCCTGCTGCCTAGCATCTCGAACCATCTCACGAACTCTCGGGCATCCGCCTCCTCGCATGCCTCGGTCACCCTAGTCCCCCCAGACCTAAAATCCTCTATCTGAATAGCCATCTTCTTCGCAAAGTTTCGGGCAGGGGACCGATCATCCTCTTCACCACTCTGTGGTGAATCTCCGAAGGGACTCCTTAAGCGAGTCCCAGCTGCCGTACCACTCGAGATAGGTGGATCCTTTCCACCTTCTAAAAACAAATATACCCATATGTCCACATCAAAGAAAGCCTGACTAGACTGAATCACTGGTACATCAGCATCCTCCCCAATTGCATAAGGCCTCCAAATCACCTATAAACCAATAGCTAAACTTGTTAATAAACGTTGAAACCCGAGAAACAAGAACACCAAACTAAGAAAATGTAACGACGATATAGACAATACATACCTGCCCAGTGTGCATATCCTCAAAAAGACCTCGCACGGTCTGAAGATCTGAAGACCAACGATGATGACCCAACGCCATCCTCCACACATGCATTCGTGGAAACATGAGCGTAATCTCTGTCGGGACCCATGGACGAAGAAAGGCAAAGTGATCATACGCCCAAAGCTAGAGAGTAGGAAAAAAAGAAATGTTGAATAGCTGCTACGACAAAAAGAGCAAAAAGCAAAAAAAAAGAGGAAAAACCGAAGACATTATGATACCAATTAACTAAAACTCACCTGGAGGAAGGGAAGGAAACCTCCGATCGTCGCGACACCTCGCCCACAACGATAAAGCTGCTCATAGAGATGCGCCAATGCGGCCGAACCCCAAGCATAGGTAGGAACCCGATCCAACTCCCCGAGAAGCATAAAAAACAACCCAGTGATGCATCCCCGAGTCGAAGGAGAATACATCCCTCCATTCATAGCACCTTCTCTTCCGCCATCTTCACCTCCTCCGCCGCCGCCTTCTCATCGCTTCCTTCACTGCTCCCTAAAGGGGATCGATGTGAAGACCGGTCTTTTCTTTCCCAATACCGCCCATTCTCAGAATAATGCAATCCCCGAGCATCACATCAGTTTGAAAATCACACGAAATCACAAATATCAAAAGAAATGACATTACAATCAAACAATCAGATCACCCAATATCACAAAAACACGGATATCCAAGAATAAAGGATTCAAAAAAGGTAAAATTCAAGACTAAACTGAGAGATGCAAAAGAAATGAAGACTCTGCTGCTTATATAGAGTATGGACTCAATCACGTGCCAGGACATGGGCGCACAACTCAGTCACACGCAGAGGAAACCGCACGCAAATTAAATCACGCACCCTAAATGGAGTGCGTAATAAAACCATCGCCCGTGTAGACGGTGCGACGCTCCGGTCACACGCCCAAAATAAACCGCGCAATCCTATTACACGACCCACTTACACCACGCAATACAAAAGGTCGCCCACATAGTGACCTGGTGACGTTTGAATTACATGCTTATGATAGAGCATGTAATCCAATCGCACGTACATGTCCAAACATGTCAACAACCCCTTCAAACTTTCAATAGAAGCCCAACAATAGGTGCTTAATTCGATTAAGCCATCAGTACTAGGGGCACAATACCCAAATTCATACATTCTCACACCTTTTACTCCCAACTCGGTCGAGATCAAAACCCTTTCTCCCATCACATAACCCCACATGAAGGAAACATTAACCACACCCTCTGTCCCATTTGACAGAACACACCATCACGACGCAACCGCGACGTAGTCTCATATAGCCCAAGATCTGCCAAAGAAAGAAACATAGCAAATCACACTTATCAACGGTCAACACCTCATCGCGATATTTCACCAAGCGATCCGAACATCCCTCACGCAGAAGCTATCGAACCTTGTCACTCAATTGCGTCACACATGTCCCATCGAGACACAGCAACTTCATCTCGTCTTACAGCCCTGACACCAATCACACCTCCTTGAAATCCTCATCATGAAACCTTGCATAGAGTCAAACATTCTAAAAATCCCATCGCTAACTATGCTCAACCAATGTCCCATCACGAAAGTAGAGAGCCAACCTCCCAAATCTCTAGCTACGCAGTAGTCGCTAGACTCCAATAGAAGAAGAGGAACTTCTCCCACGTCCCATCGCATCTCAAACACAAAAAAATCCCACCAGGATCAAAATGCCCCTATCAGCCCTACGACTAGTAATCCCCCAGCTTAACGTAGACCCTCAATGTCCCATCACGTCTATGATCCGCTATGACAGGAAGGAAGAGAAATGACTTTCTTATGCCTCATCTCAGCCTACAACCACCAGGACTCATCCCAGCATACAACCGTAATAGGGAAAGACCACCATGTCCCATCGTGACATCACTACGACATCACCAATCCCATCGCGGGCCACACAGATAAGTATCACCACTTTAGGTAAGTATCATCCCTTCTCTTTTACTCGATATTGCTTCTGATATATATAATTAGCTATGATTAAGTCAAATGTTTTTAATCATCTCTCTCGACTCGCAAATCACTGTAGTCCTCCCATAAGAGACAATCATCAGTATTCGTCGAGAAGGTTAGATGGAGTATCCAACATGCAAAGTGTCGTCTTGACAATCATATAAACGGTTGGTTTCACAAATCCCATACCGGTGGATCTGCTTAGCGACGTCTCGAAAGCCACATTTTTCAAAGATTTTCCACCGAATTGATCTTAAGTTAAAATTCCTGAATTTTCAAAATCCCCTACTTCTAAAACCAAAAAAATAAATAAACAAAACAAAAAAAAGAAACGAAAATAATAATAAAGAGACCTTTTACCTACGAAAATTAATCTCATTCACCACTTACCCAAACTAGCCATTCCCCTTGGAAAACCGAGCAATGAGTATATTTAATCTAGGAACTTACAAATGCCTATTGGAAAAGGAACGCCTGACGCGCATTGGTGTGAGTAATGACGCACCCGGTCTGAGATGACTTGTAAAAGCCTTCGACATTACATGATATTATTATCAGTCTCTGGACCTTATTTATGGACATTTGTATGACGCCCCTCGGTACCTTGATTGCATCATATCCCTCTGTTTGATTACCCCTTGCAGCAGGTCGCAACATATGGCGGGATGCCCCTTGCACCTACAGATTAGGATATGATGATTATCCTTTTCATTTGACTGTCACTCGCAGCAGGTCACGCCATGCGACAGGATGCCCCTTTCACCCGCGGATTAGGGTACGTTGACTTCCCCTGTCGACAGCTACCACTGGGCCCCCGAATGCTCAATTTTAACTTGCGCTGATAGATAAGAAAGCTAAGCATATCATGTCAGCATCCCCAGTTCACATTTATAATTTCCTAATAGAAACGAGAAGACACCTCAAATGAGGGGTGTCTACTTCTTCGATACGTTCTTACTTCGTAAGAGCGCACCGAAGAGGGGCATCTATAGACACCCCCATTTTGTCCTCTCGAAATATATAAAATCGTTCAGTCAACCCTTGACCTTGCCCGTGACTTTTAGGAAAGGACTTACCTTCTTTAAAAGTTTCACAACCCTAATGTGGGGACCATGCACTGAAACAATAGTGCATGGCTAAACGCAGGCTAAAATAATAGCTCTATGGCTCAGGCCCCATGACCCTAATGTGGGAACCATATACTGAAATAATAATAATATATGGCTGAACACAGGCTGAAATAATAGATTTGGGGCTCAGACCCCCTAATCCTAACGTAGGGACCATGCACTGAAACAATAATACATGGCTGAACACAGGCTAAAACAATAGCTCTGTGGCTCAGATCCCAATGTAGAGAGACTATATATTGAAATAATACTATATAGTCAAAATGCAGACTGAAATAATAGTCTTATATTTCAAACCCGACCCGGACTTGGACAACCCCAAATTACGGACCTAAAACTCGACACGCAATTCGATTGCACGTCAACTCACAAGAGCGCAATCAGTCCCTTCTCAGACCAAACCTACTTTCTTTAGACCACCTTGAGACTTGATTACACGCCCTAATCAGCACACACAAACGGATTGAGCACCCTATCACAAGCACTTAATTGGTCTATGCCCGGCCTAGTCTCATAGTCCTTGACCGCCAAAATTCCACGATTAAGCACTTTGAATGAAGCACTTAATCGGATTGCACACTCCAAAGTAAGTGCACAATTAGTCCTAACATGATTAAAACTAGGAAGCCCAGCTGAGCCAATCAGTCGGTCGCTCACTGAGTCGGTGACCGACTTAAAGCGAATAAACACCAGTTAACTGACGTGTAATTCAATTAAACATTTAAAACAAGGCGTGTAATTGAGAATTAAGCACACCCCATAGGGCGCATAATTAAAAAAAAACTTATAAAAAGACTTTTTTACCTCGACCCAACACAAAGAGAGGGAGAGGACCACGCATCTAGCAATCGAATTTTCAAGTCCTCCGCATCTAGGCTTCAGATTTCGAGATTCCTCTTTGCAGCCCCGGCCTTAGGTAAAATTTTCCTTTTAGCTTTTAGTTTTCGATCCTAGTTTTAAATTCTTAGATTTAGATTTTTCTGTTTTAACTATTAGCATTAAATTTTCAGTCTTAGATTATAGCACTCTTTTTTTAGACCGTAATTTTTAACACTTGGTTTCAGTTCTCAGAATCTGGGACCAGCCCTTAATCAGACCGCCTAATCCCTGACCCTAAACCTTAATTTTGTTCTGAAATCTCAATCTCCAGCCCTATTATTAATCTCTGGTTCTAGTTCTTAGTTTCTAGAACTAGTCCTTAATCATACGGTCTGATTTTCTGATTTCGGTCTTGAATTCAGTCCATAGATTTTAAATTTTAGTCTTAATTTCTCAATTATTGATTTTTAAAATCTTGATTTATAGTTCAGTTCTTAATTTCTAGTTTCAAAATTTAATTCATAATTATAATCCAAAATTATTGACTTAAAAAATCTAAAAAAAATGCTATCTTATAACTCAAAATTTAATTTACTTTAATCTCAGCCACCCGATTTGCCTAAGAGAGCTTACGGAGGGTACTCGGAAACAAGGCCAATCCTCCTTAGCATAACGGGCTACACCCCCCTTTTTTTTCGTTTAATTTTATTTTAATAAAACTAGTGTGCTTATTTTAAAATTAAAGTCTTTACAGAATTGACATATTTAATTTAGTTAGAGATTTATTCAAATTAGTACAGTTCTAATCAGTCTTAGTAGAATTAGAATAGTTGCGTTCCTAGTACGATTAGGAGTCTAATATTAATTAGACTTCTAGTAGGATTAGGAGACTAATATTAATTAGACTTCTAGCAGAATTGGGAGACTAATATTAATTAGACCTCTAGTAGGATTAGGAGACTTAATTAATTAGATTTCTAATAAGATTAAAATACTCAGATTAGTTAGGCTCCTAGCAGGATTAGGAGACTTAATTAATTAGGATTAGGAGACTTAATTAATTAGATTTCTAATAAGATTAAGATATTCAGATCAATTAGACTCCTAGTAGAAGTAGGAGACCCTTTTTCTAATTAGACTCCTAGTAGGATTAGAATACTAAATCAATTAGACTCTAATAACATTAGGAGACCTCTTAAAATCACAGTAGAATTAAGATACCTAATCACAGTAGAATTCTAATAAAGGTAGGACGCTAAAAAATAATTAGATTCTTAACTGGTTGGAATTATGATAGTATTAGAATATTTAAATCAAGTAGACTTATACTAGGATTAGGATACTGGAATATTAAATTAATTCACCACAACAGGTTCGTGTAATTAGACTCATAGTAGAACGAGGAAACTTAAGCCAATTATAATTAGAGCAATAATAAGAAAACAAAACTATCTAAACTTCAAGGAGAGCCAGTGCTGCTGACATTAGCAGACCGACGATTCAGTAAAAAAGTAACCCACACCCGCTCCAAACCGTAATCACTGACGTGTTGCAGCATCGTTAAATATCTGTAACTGGCGATCGCAACAAACTAGGGACCCTCCTAGAAATCCCTCTTTATTTTCAATATCCAAAACACCCCATTGCCAGAGTCCGCTTAGGACAGAATTGGGCCATTGATTCTCGAGGAGTGAAAGGAACCCAGAAGAAGCCCGCACCAACAATGATGTCTCATGCTAATTTTCCAAATTTTTCTGGGAATAGGCATTAAATACCGCTATGTATATCTTTAATGGAATCCCAACTAAAATAATACATTCAACTCCTTATGAGTTATGGACGGGTAGAGAACTTGATCTAAGTTACCTTAGAAAGTGGGGATCAGTAGCACATGTACTAATTTCATATCAATTTAGAGATAAATTAGAAGTGAAAACTATTAGATGTAACTTGATCGGTAATTTTGAAAGCTTTAAGGGTTATAGTTTTATCATAAAGATAAAGGACTAATTGAAAGTAAAGACGATGAGTTCTTTGAGAATCTCAGAGATGAGAATACATCCACCTCTTCTGATGATCCTTTAACAATAATAAATGATGAAAACCAACCGACTCATATAGGATCTGATCCTATTGATGAATCAATATAACCCCCTCGCATGTGTGGGCAAAAGAGGACTAGAGCTCCTTCATACTTCTTAGATGATTTTTATGTTCATGTGACTAAAGAACTATGTAATAACATAGATTTAGATAAATAAATGATCCATTAGATTATATTGATGCGATCAACTCACAAGAATCCAAAGAATGGTTAAATGCTATGAATGATGAAATTAATTCAATTGAAAAAAACAAAGTATGAGAATTATACTATATGCCTGATGATACCCATAGGTTGCAAATGGGTATTAAAAAAGAAATTTAAATCTTACAGGTCTGTAGATAAATATAAGCTAGGTTAGTAGTCAAGGGGTTCAATCAAAAAGAGGGAATAGATTATATTGACACATATTCCCCTGTAGCAAAATTTATGTATATAAGAATCATAATAGCGATAGTTGCTCATTTCGATTTTGAACTGTTCTAAATGGACGCTAAAATTGCATTTCTCAATAGAGAATTAAAGGAAACTATTTATATGAAATAACCCGAAGGCTTTAAGATTGAAGGGTATGAAGATAAGTTGTATAAGTTGAAAAAATCCTTATACGGGTTAAAACAATCCTCATGTTAGTGGTACTTGACTTTTCATAATGCAGTCATTAAAATATGATATGTAGTTAATCAATTTGATCATTGTGTATATATATTGAAATATGAGAGTATTTTTATAATAATGTCTTTATACGTAGATGATATTCTTATAGTTGAAAATGATGTGGAAATGATTGAGAAAACTAAATCCTGACTGAGTTCTCAATATGAGATGAAAGATATGAGAGAGGCATCATTTGTTCTAGGTATAAAAATAATTAGAGGTAAAGAAGCTAAAATATTATGCCTAAGTCAAGAAAGATACATTGAAACCATTTTAAAAATATTTAATATGGACAACTCCCATCCCGTGTCAACTCCCATATAAAAAGGATTTAAATTAAATAAAAACCATAGTCCATCAGATGGACAAAATAAATTGTATGTTCTTTAGGCTCAAGCTGTTGGGAGTTTGATGTATGCTATGATGTGTACTATACCCGATCTTAGGTTTACAATAAGTGTGGTTGTAGATACCAAAGTAACCAATGTCTTAAGCACTGACAAGCAATAAAACGAATACTAAGAAATTTAAAAGCAACAAAACATCTTAAATTATGTTTTTAAGCTAATGAACTTAAGGTTCAAAGCTATTCGGATGCTGATCATGCTGGGGATAAGGATGATGGAAAATCTACCTCAGCTCATATTTTCCTCTTTGGAGGTAGTGTTGTTTCTTGATCTAGTAAGAAATAGGGTTGTATTGTCTGTCATACTCAGGAAGCTGAGTATGTAGCTTGTAGTACTGCTTGTACTTATGCCATCTGGATAAAACGTTTCATAGCCGATATGGAGCTAGATATAGCCGACGAGCCTGTGTGCATATTTTGTGACAATAAAGTTGTAATTAGATTAATTGAAAGTGAGTCAAATAGCTCAAAAGGTAAGCACATTAGAGTACATTATCACTACATTTAAGATGTAGTTGAAAAAGGTGAAGTGACTGTGAGTCATTTACCTTCAAGCGATATGATTGCTGATTCTTTGACTAAAAGTCTTAGTGCAGATATTTTTTCAAAGCATGCTAGCTTAATGGAACTTAGGGACGCCTGAGTCATGAAAATACAAAGTACTTACTATTTTATCATAAAGAGCATATCCGTTTTTAAGCGTGAAAAATCTCATGATATAAATTTTAGCTGTGAAGGGCATATCCGCCAAGAGCGTGGAAAACCCCATAATTGGAAATACTTTTATAAAGTGTGTATTAAAAATAGTGAGAGAAAATATATATATTTATTTTTTAACGACTTTCATAGCCAAGTGGGAGATATTGTCACGTGTGGCCATATAGCCGTTGTGCACCACCTTAGTGGAAAACCGAATCCTAGCCATGTAGTCGTTGTGCGTTATCTTAATGTAAAACAAAGTCTCGTTTGCTCGAGACACTTTCGATGTGCGCAGATTAATAGGAAAAATAGTTTCTCCATAACGTGTGGTAATCCGAACGTTAGAAATATCTCTCGCGCACCTATAAAAGGGGCTTACTGTTACCTATCAAAGATATCTCAAAAAGGATATTACAAGGTAGCAAGGTGTACATCTATTCACGGGAAAACACTTACGTTATCGGCAATCTCTAGTATCGTGCCAAATCTCGTATTAATCCGGCTCACATTCGATACGGCAATTTATTCTTTCATACGTATACAATGGGTTGTTTCAAGTTGCCTCATCATTTCCTCAAAGAAATATCAGCCATTATATTCCAAATTTTGGAGGGGCAAAAATGATAACGGGGTGTTGTTTGCTGTAAGGCTTGGAACGATGCTTGTATACCAAAAGAGAAAGGGGGACCTTGGCTTCAAAAACTTAGTTGCATTCAATATGGCGATGCTCGCTAAACTAGCTTGACGGAATTTTTTTTCCAAATGGGAGTGTTTTATTAATTAGTCGTTTATTCAAGGCTAAATATTTCCCTAGTGCTGGCTTTCTACAGGCAAAGAAGGGGAACAATGCTTCATATACGTGGCATAGTATCAGTGAGGCTATTAATATTGTGAAAACGGGGCTGATTTGGAGAGTTGGATGCATGGATCAAAATCTCGGTCAAAAATTTAAAATTTTGGCTGAGACGTCTCGCTTTCGGTCTGAATCGAGACGAAAATATATAAATTATTGGCCCCCTTCCAAAAATACAAAATTATTGGCCTAAATTTAAAATTATTGACCGATAATTTCAAATTACCGATCGAGACCACAGCTATTGCAAAAAAACCAAAAAAAAATTGAAATTTACACTCAGATTTTGCAAAAAAACCATTTCTCTTCTTCCTCCTCTCCCTCTTCCGGATTTAACATTATTTCGCCGGACGGTTCAGCCAGATTACTGTCTTCTTCTTCTTCTTCTTTTCTGCTTCTCTCTTCTCTCTCTCCTCTCTCTCCTCTTTTTTTGTTTTTTTTTGGTGTTGGAAGTTGGACCCCTCTCTTATATTGTTTTTTTTATGTTGGAAGTTGAAACGAGAGAGGTGAGTGGGTGGCAGCTCGGTTTCAAAACCCTTATAAAGCTGATTTTTTAAAAGGGAGCCATTACTTGCACCCAAAAAATTGGCTCTTGCACCCAAGTTAAAGAAAGACTTAGTATTTTAGTGACACATATCATGCGAAAACTTAAATTAGGCTCTCTGATTTAAAGTTTATAATTTATAGATCTCTATTCCATGAGATTTGAGCAAAACATGATACTTCTCATATAATCTATTGTGGTCAACTGTTGAATGAGAAATAACATTTGACTACATTTAATGACATGATAAAGATTATATTTCATGCTAATATTTTGCAGTTAATATTTTTAAAGCATGACTTTCAAATCAAACATCTTAGATGATGTTTTCATACAACATAGGTCGCCAAATCTGCAACTCTTTCTTTTAAATTCGATGCAAGCGCCAACTTTTTGAGTGCAAGTAATTGCTCCCTTTTTAAAATTATACCCTCCTTTAAGTGCACCCAAGATTATTTAACAATACCCAAACTTTTCCACCATCAGATTCATTGACCTTCTTGAATCAGAAATGGAGATCACTTTACCTTTGAATCTTCCATACGTTAGATCTCAAGATCATGGTCCACTTATCGTATGGTCAGATTTTTGTTCCATGTATCAATATCCCCCAACAAATAACTATGATCATGGAGTGCCATGAGAAAGGTTCTCAAGTCATTTGGAGATGGGTTTTAAGTGGAATCAATATCTAACCGTTAGATTTGTGCGCCAGAATATCTAAAGTTACGCAATATTTCACACAATAGATCTTGAGATCATAGCCCAACTAGTAGACAGTCAAATCTTGATTCTACGTGACATAAATCCCTAAAATGACCCTGATCATGGTCGTATCATGAGAAGGGTTATTAGGTCACTTTTGAGATTTATTCAATGTGGAATTAAAATCTAGCCATCTGATATGTTTTGCATGAGCTCAAGATCCATTGTGTGATCGAAAATTAGCATCACTAGGGTAAATATGCATTCGAACAATGTTAAAGAGTTTTTAAAAACCAATAAAATAAAGTTCGATAAAGTTCAATAAAGTTTGGAACATATTTTCAAAAAATTTTGAAATTTACCAAAATTTTGACCAATTTACAGTTTGGGTCATGAACCAAACCGAAGCTAAGAATTTGATCCATGGTTGGGGGCGGTGAGGACATCAATCTATGGAAGGACAAGTGGGTAAGGTGATCACTCCCAGAGGCAGTAATCATATCGAGATGGTGGAGCTCATTCTTCAAGATCCGATCTGATGGACTAAGGGTGTGTTTGAGAGATTTTTTGGCCCAGAATCTGAGTTTTGGAAGCAAAATCTCGGTGAGGACCACGTTCGAGAGATTTTTTGGGAACTGGGAATCGGAGCTTTTTCCGAGTGAAAAGGACATTTCAACATCCGAGCAAATAGCTCGGATTAGGCTCAGATTCCGAGCTCAGATTTTGGTTGTGAAGTATACTTGTCCTTGGGACATGCATGAGATCCTCCCCAAACAACTAGGCAGTAACTTCGTTGAAGCTATGCATCGTCTTCCCCATGGCAGCAGGTATTTGAAGCTATGCATCGTCTTCCCCATGGCAATAGGTATACCTGCTGTTGCTACTCTTCCCTTATATATATATATATATATATATATATATATATATATATTATATTATATTATATTATATTATATTGATATAATACAAACAAGTACAAGCAAGATAGGCAACCAACTTTTGTTAAAGTAAAGGTAGTCGACTTGAATAGGGAGCCATTACTTGCAGCCGCTTTTTAAGTGATTGCACAGAGGTTACAAAAAGACTTTATATTTTAGGGACATTCTGAGTTGTGAAAACGTAATTTGGGCCGTCTGATTTAAATTTCACGATCTATAGATCCTTAGTGGATAAGATTAGCATGAAATATAATCTTCATCATGTGATTAAATATAGTCAAAGGTTATTATTTGATTTAACGGTTGACAACAATAGAGCATGTGATAAATATTGTGTTTTGCTCCAATCTTATCCACTAAGGATCTATAGATCATGAACTTTAAATCAGACAGCCTAGATTGCGTTTTCATATGTCACATCTCCCTAAAATACAAAGTCTTTCTTTAATCGCGGTGCAATCACTTAAAAAGCGTGTGCATGTAATGGCTCCCACTTGAATATATATATATATATATATATATATATATATATTAGAGTACCTTTAAATCCACCCACCAAACCTTTGAGTTAACTCACGCGGAAACACATCGTCTGTATTGAATCAGATGATGGAGATTGCTTATCGTCCCAATATTTCACGTGATCGATCTTTAGATCATGGGCGTACCATCATACGGTCGGTTTTTTAATTCATGTGGCGCACACCCATAAAAGTGACCTTAAAATCAATTTTAAGTGTGCATGTGATGTTAAGGTCACCTTTCTGAAAGGCGTGCCGCGTGAAATAAAACACTAGCCGTCTGATGGTACGCCGATAATCTCAGGATCCATCGTGTGAAAGATTGGGAGGATAAATAATTTCCATCATTCAATTCAATTCAGTCAATCTATTTCAGCGTGGATTAATTCAAAGATTCAGTGGGTGGATTTAAAGGTACTCTCTCTCTCTCTCTCTCTCTCTCTCTCTCTCTATATATATATATATATATATATATATATATATATAAGCAAGCAACTTAAATCAGATTCGAAAAAAGTCTCCGTCAAATATGTTTAACCTCATCACGATTAGTTTCTCGTAAATTTTGAAAGAAATCCGAGTACGACACATAAATCGATGATTAGATCACATTTCTACGGTCATAGTATAATCATTGATTAAATCGATTCTGAGAATTTTCCAAGAGAAACTTAAAAACAAAGGATTATGAGTTTTATAAGAATCTGTTAGGAATATGAGTAACTTAAGAACGGACCCTATAGCTTGGGCGTGGGCATGGGCCTATGATAAGAAAGTATTATTATAGGTTAGGAGTGGCTACAAGTTGGCTCTTGAGTTGCACCCTGGAGAACATCCACCTAAATCTTGAAGCTCCTATATGGATAGGGGTCTTTGGAAGGATATCTGGGATTTGAAAATACCAAGGAAAGTTAAAATATTCGGCTGGTGGGCGTGTTAGGAAAATCTAGATATGAAAGTCAGGGAGATCTCCGATTTGTCATGTGTGTGGAATAAACATTGAAGATAGAAATTTTGCTTTGGCGGAGGTTTGTTGGTTCCAAATTTCGCTGGGTATGAGATCTTTGTGATTTGTCCTTCATTGATTGGGTGAAGGTGTAAGATTATGTTGAACCGATTGTTCATGGTTGCTTGGGGTGAGAAAACCAGGGATCCGATTACTATCATACGTGCGTGCTATTATTGATAAGTACCCCAGGGACTTTTTGGAAGAGGAAGAATTGGTGATAGTGGTGTACATCCAGCTCAGAGGTGTTTTCGAAATGGACTCGTCCTCATGAAGTTGTTTTTATAAAGTAAACTTTGATGGATATAGTGGTGCGCTTCTAACAAGAACGGTGGTGTGGGTATTATTATATATTCGAGATCATTGTGGTTATGTGATGGCTGTGAAGCGTTGACTTTTCGAGCAGCTATATATTTGGCTTCTCAAAGTGGATGATTCCTCTCGGATCACTAATACTATAGTGAACAGAGTAGAGTACCTGTTAGATCTCTCTTCCCTGTTTCAGGGTATTAGAGATGGTCTACGCTTTTTTTTATTTTTCTCGTGTCTGTCTTGTTAAGAAAAATTGTAATAGGGCTGCTGATTCTCTCTAAAATCTAAATTAGCGCTGTCTTCTGGTTGTTTTGAAGTTGGGATGGAGGAAGCCCTACACAAATGACCTTAAACAGAGGGAAGGAGTGCATGGGAGGGTGACACATGTCGTAGATGAATGGCTAGGATTTGTGTCTTAGGTGTAGGTTGGTGACAACCATGACTTTTTTTTAAGGCTAATTTCGATTAGTCAGCTTGAGGTGATGGAGTGTCCCCTTTTCGTCATACTTTGATTGGATCGATGTGGGGGAGCCATTACTTGCACATGTGTTTCAAGTGATTGCACCAAATTTAAAGAAAGACTTGATATTTTAGTGGCATGTGATATATAAAAATGCAATATAAGTCGTCTGATTTAAAGTTCATAATCAATAGATCTCTGGGACATAAAATTGGAGCAAAACACAATACTTGCCATATGATTTATTGTCGTCAAATGTTGAATTATATAATAGCTTGAAAATTATATTTTGTTCTTATCTTTTGCAATTGATATCTTTAAATCATGTTCTTCAAATCAAACAGCTTAGATGACGTTTTTACAGAGTAGAGATCGCCAAACTTACAAGACTTTCTTTTAAATTCGGTGCAATCCGGTGCAATCACTTGAAAAGTGTGTGCAAGTAATGGCTCCCTCGATGTGGGCGCTCCCAGATAGAGGTTGCCAATGCACTATCCCCCTCTAGAAGAACGTGTAGCGACGCAGGTACAACCTACAAAGTAACACCTGTTTATGCAAAAATATGGCCCAAGTCTAGTTTTTCATGCACGTGTGAGACCTGATGTGTTCCTAGGATACAAATGGTCTTATAATCGTTGTCGTAGATCAACATGTAACCAATTGGGTGTCTAATATATATATATATATATATATATATATATATGGGGAACACTACAAAATAAATGACTTTTACTCGCAGCTATTATTTTATTTATTTTTATTTTTTTATACTACTGGCGGCTATTATGAATAAACCGCCACAAGAGATTTTGTATCTACCACTCTCATCTCAACTGGCATAGGTTCCTCAACACTTGCCCTCTATAAGTTCTCTTTCGAGGTTTGCTGAGTTTGCAGAAAACTCCACGCTAATCGCCAACTCTTCTCCCCCGCAAAAGGAGGGTCAACTAAGTTAGGGTTTCCTGTCACAAAGCGTTGACAAAAGCTAGGATTTCCTCTTCTGCTAGTAGTTTTGGACGATTCAATTCATTTTCCAGTACAAAATCTAGTCATTTCCGACAGATTTTTTACCCTTTCAGACAATTTTGGCTAGATTCAGTGTCATCTTTATCAAATAATTTCATTTTTTGATCAAAATCAGTCTCCTCTTCATTTTTCCTAATCTTGTGAACAATTCAAGTGAGTTTGCTTAGATTAATTTTGCTTTAGATCATTTAATTTTAATGTAAGTTAAGGTTTTTAATTCTCTTATTTTCTGCTTTAGATCAATCGACTTTATCAGTTCATGAGATAATCTTTGGAGGATTGAATTTGCTAAAGTTAGGTTTTCTAATTTCCTTGTTTTTTGCTTCAGTTCGATTTTGATTTTGATCTTTGGAGGATTGATTTTGATTTTGATATGTTGATTCAGATCGAGCACTAGCAAGGATGCTGCCAACAGAGTTCGATCAAACGGAGCCAACGTTTTCTGCTCGCTAGAAGTGTTCGACACCCGTCAGTGATCGAATCCGACATTTGTACCGCAAAATATTAACTCTGCTACCTTTGTAAGGTATTTTTTTCAGATCTCGATCTGACTTCACTACAAAAATAAGGATCCTACACCGACGGCTGCACAGTGAAGCCGTCGGCGTGTATAATTCCTGAACCAAGTTTACTCACGTCGTTTGCCTCTTGCTGAAATCTGTGATCTAGCCTACCAATTTTATTATCAAATTTAAAACCTCCACCTCTTTTGAACATCAAAATCGAAATCTCTACTTTTTTGTGATTCCAAAGACCTAATTTTCAAAATCTCTCCCAATTTTGACCTAGATCAGTTCGTTAATGGCGGAATCGAGTGAAACGAAAAAGATTTAGGCATTTTTGGAGTCAAATCGCATATTAAAAAGGTAGATCTTTAAAAAAAAATTTATCTAAATTTCCCCAATTCCAATCCCAAAACCCTAACCTCTTTGATTTCGGATGCTCTTGGCGCTAATGGAGCTCCATCTCCAATCGAGCGCCAAGAGCATCCGACTTCTCTATCGTCTTCTCAATCTCCGTCGCCAATGGAGCTCCATCTCCAATCGAGCGCCAAGAGCATCCAACTTCTCTATCGTCTTCTCAATCTCCGTCGCCAATGGAGCTCATAGAAGATCGATCACCAATCCAACGTCGAAGATCATCTTCTCTATCTTCTTTTCTATGTAATACAAATATAAAGATTTCTTAGATCATCTTCTCTCTAGTTTTTTTTAGGTCGTCTTCTCTTTAGGTTTATTACACAATGGCGATCGAGTGCCAAGTTCCCCTTTGGTATTCATCAATTCTCGCAATTTCTGAAATTTTACATTTCTGAAGGGGGTTTTAGATCTAGGGCCAAGTTTTTTTGAGTGAATATGTGGATTTTCCGAAGATTTAGTCTGCTTGGGTACTGCTCATTTCTTTCTTCTTAAGGATTGCCTCACGATACTGCATTTCCCATATATATGATCATATGTTTCCCTGCTGCGTGGTTCAGCTTCGTTCAGGTTTTCCTCTGTTTTCATGTTATAAAGTCTACCTTTACGCGGGCAACCTCATGAATATTATGATTAGGTGCTTCATACACTCATATATATATATGTGTGTGTGTGTGTGTGTGTTATATGTAAAGTGTGTTTTTTAGAGAGAGAGAGAGAGAGAGAGAGAGAGAGAGAGAGAGAGAAATGTGAATTGTTGTAGCCTAGTGGGCTCTCCTAAGAAACTAACGACAATGAATTTTTATTTTACTTTATTATTATTTTTTATTTTTTTGTTTCACTTAGCATGTTTGATCTTTTGCAGTTCGAGAATAAATAATTTGTTGATTGGATGTTGAGGAGATGGTTTTAAAATCTTAATTTTTTTTGTGGATATTGTTTGCACTCAAGAACAAAACTGGGAGTCGCGAGGAAGAATTTGGAGAAGGTAAATGAGAGCAAAAATCAATTCAACCTGCAGATGAAGGAAGGTAAGAAGCCATGAGTTTTAGGAATAATAGTGAAAATTATAGGGGCATTTACTGTGGTGTTGTCGTCTTGAGATTGACATGCGTTTTAGTGGCGGCACTTAGGTCCAGTACCTTATACTAAGTCTACTTTCTTAGTAAAAATCATAAACATTCTAATAGATACTGCCATCAATATTGTGAGGGTAATGATCAGGACTAAGTGGTTGAACCTGATTTCGCGTTTAACGGATTTTACAACCCTTTAATAGAAGGTAATCTTGACTGCACATCATTGAAAATTGTGGCTGTCAAGATTCCCTTTTATTCAATGGTTTTGGAACCAGTTGAATACCATATCTTCAACCTGTTGGACTTGACCATTTCCCATATTGTGAAGGTTCAAGTTGCATTAGATATTGTAGAGCATAATAATTAGAAGTCCCAAATGAGTGGTTATCTATAAAATTTTGTTACAGCTTTGATCAATATTTGCAAATTTATATAAGATTAAAATACTATTGCATGTTTTGATCAATGATTTTGAACTTAGATTTACTGCCATTGTTATTTTTTTAATTTTAGGATTAGATTTACTGCCACTGTCATGTAATTCCCAAAAGTCATTGATTGCTCTGTGGCCCAGACTAGAATGCAATTCAATTATAGGCTTATCGTTGATGGTGTGTGTATAGGAAATATGTGCTACAGAGGTGGTGAGGGTGGATAATTACAAATTCAATAGTCTCTTGCTATGGGCATTTGCTTCCTATCATGAAAGCTGCACCAATACTGAGGAATTCAGGGCACCATATGGAATTTTTGAAACATGTACTTAAGTAGGGTTTATACTTGAAATTTTAAGACAATGACAGTCTAGAGAGGCTGCAAAGGTTACAATACATATAGGGAAAATGGCTCCTGACTGACATTTAAACACCAAATTGTGTTTAAATGATCTTACATCATTAAAATCACTTTTTATCTCATAACATTGAAGTGCGATTTCAATTAATGATTTCACTTTTTATCTCACACCATTAAAATTCCTATATATTCCATTTCTTCAATACTACTTTAAGCTTTTCGGTTTTTTTCCCTCCAGTAAGATGATTGGATTTCCTGCTATCTTTTCATTCCAGCAATTCTGTACTATTGACTTGGAATCTGTGTAGAGTCAATGTCTCTAAAAATTTAAAGGGGCTCTTTCCCCTTCTGCAACATTTTACAAAATTTATAATCACGAGTGTTTGGTCTAATGTACCCGAAGTTATGAATTTTGTAACCACCGTCCTTGCACAAAGTCCTTCAACCTTTGAAGAAGTGGTACTGTTGGAGCAAAAGTTTGATGTAATTGAGTCATTGCTGGCATCAGATCTTGCTCTCAAGTCAATTAAACCACAGACTGAGTTTTTCTGTAAAACATTGACTGTGAGTGATATGAGTACTCATGGAGGTTTCTCTGTCCCTCGCCGTGTAGCAGAAAAGATCTTCCCTCCACTTGTAAATACAATTTCCACATCATTATATTTTTTTTGTTTAACTCTGCATCCTGCAACTATCAATTAGTTATTCATTTAGTTTCCTTTGCATTGGGATGTAGGACTTCTCGATGCAGCCACCTGCTCAAGAACTGGTGGCCAGAGACTTGCATGATAATCCGTAGAATTTTTGCCATATCTATAGAGGTATAGTTTATGGTCATTCAAGTGGTCATTTTTTAATCCATATGTATAGTTGTTTGAGGTTTATGAGCTGATTCCCTTTTTTCACAGCCGTAGGCCAGCCAATACGGCACTTACTTACAGCTAGTTGGAGCCTATTTGTGAGTGGAAAGAGGCTCTTTGCTGGTGACTCTGTCTTATTTATTAGGTGTGGCAAAACCCAAACATAGTAAATAGATTCTCTGAGCTGGAAAGTTGGTTTGTCAGTTGGAGTGTTACATTTCTTTCTAAATCTAATTTGTTAGTATTGGTAACCTTCTTGTTTGCTTATTCTCTTCTACTTTGCAATTTAACAGACAGGCATGGACAGTACGAATGTTAATGCTTATATTTCAATAATTGCCCTCGCCTTTTGCATCGCACCAACAATAATATTAAGTTTTCTTATGCCAAGGTGCTTCCTTGAATTTTGTAACTCTTGTTTCTTTAGTTTGGATTTCATATGACTGGTCTAGTAACAACTCATTCTAATTGTACTTTCAGATTGAGGGACCCCATCTGACGCAACAAGGTTTTGGGGATGCAATTGTTAAAGTGGGTCTTTCTAAGTTTGTCTCAGATCTGTTTTGGATTGGGATGTTTTACCATCTTTACAATCAGGTTATTATCGCCCTCCATATTGTCTCGTGAACAACATTTTTTCTCTAATTTATTTTTCACAAATAAATGTGCATTCTGGATTTGTTTATACTAGTTTTTTGTTAAGTCTTTGCATTGTTGGCTGGACTCCTTGTATCGTGTCTGAAATCTGTTTGTGTATAAATTTGTACTTACTCTATATTGGCTTAGTTGAACTCTGTAATTGAAGATTGGCCCAGGAGCCGAATCTGAGATTTTGAACATGTTTCTTTGCGCCCAATCTTTTATATGTTGCCAATTTTGGGCCAGTGCTTTATGCCTTCCCAAGTTATCAAATTCTGTTAGACTTTGTTATGTTACCCCATTCATTCACATCTTCTGTGCCTCAACTTATCAATTTCTGTTTTTCTTTCTTATGCTATCGGTTATCCTATTTATTCTAATCTACCTTTGACATTTTGGAAACTAGTTACTTACTGCCTATTCTCAATATCTTCAGTTTCTTCTTCTAATTTACTTTCTATCTCTTAAGATCAATAATGTAGAAATCTCTAAATTTTGTTAATCACGTGCTTATTTTAACTTGAATTCATGTTTTCAAGTTATTTCTCTTTTGCAGTTAATAGTTGATACACTACGAATCTTTTTTTCTCTCTACAAAGTTTCTTGAGAGTCACTGGCACCAATCACCAGCTAGTGAACAAGAAATCAAATCACAAGATTGGAGCAACTACCAGTTAAACTGGATTTTTAGCAATGCTTATCATTGTAAGAGGAGTTTTACTCAGTAAATTGTCATGTTTAATTATTTTAAATGATCTTATTATCCAATTGCTCGATATCTTTGTACTCTGAAATTGGGTTTTGAACTGCTTTGATCAGATGGTTAGAAAGACACCTTTGATAAGCATGAAATTTGGCTGAGTTACATCTACTTGTTAGCTTGCCCACCAGGGCATCTCAATTGTTGAACTAGGTTACAAGATCCTTCAAATGGATTGCTAAACAGCATTTTGACAACAATTCACATTGAGGCAGAAAGAGTGCTTTGATCAGATGGTTAGCAACCCCTGATAAGCATGTGGCCGAGTTCCATCTAAATGTTGGGCTGCCCACCTCGACATCTTAATTGATGAACTAGGTGTGTCGTGGTTTCAAAATTTGATGAACCCCCATCCACCTTATACAAATTCATTTCATGATGGCCTATTTTGAGGGATCCTTTGTTCTGCTAAATTCTAATAATTTCGTGTAACAGAATGAAGCATAACTTTCAACTTTAGCATTTTATTATTTACGGCCATGTTTTGATGTAATCCTAAATAATGGGGGCCCTTTTTTTATTGGTTCGTGATCTCGTAGGATTGGGATTTGATTCCGAGCACGTTTTCCATCCCTTTTCAAGCTTAAGCTTAGGATCTAAAGTATGCAAGTTATTTAGATCTTCTTATTCTGTTGAGGTTGCTGCTTTTGACCTGTGCATTATTTGTCCTCGGTTTGCTATCTATTTATCAAATGAAATAAAATGAAGGTTTCTATGGTTATGATGATACCTTTGATTGTCGTATAGTGGGATGACGATTGATAAGTTTCCCATCTATTTAGGTTGCTTTGTGGAAGTTTTCTCCAACAGGTTCTGCTCAAGGTACCCACATTAGTTAGCTGCAATGAGTTTGTAACATCTCCAAAATTTTCAAACCCAAACAAGCCGACCGAATGCACTTGTTCAATGTCGTAGACGATTTGCGCCTAGGATTTAATAATTATTATTTTAATTAATTTAGAATGTGTACCTTTGTACTACGGTATATGTAATCAATTGTGTAAAGATTTAAAACTTGTTGTGGGCATTGCACTTTATTTTTGAATCTTATTATAAAGGCCTGTACACCATCTTCGGTATGCCGGTGTTACACTGAATCTGACCTCATAAGTTAAGAGAGAACCACTCCACGAAGAAACAAAACTTGTGTGAAAAATCTGTGTGAAGAGTGAAGAAGAAGAGAAATAGAAGTGTATGTACCAATTTTGGTGTACTAGTTATACATCAAATCAGCCCCCATGGATATAAACCCAAAACACCCATTCACGCAGATTTCACTTTGTGAAATCTGCAAGAGAACTCGTT
Source organism: Chloranthus sessilifolius (assembly GCA_021018995.1). Classification (NCBI taxonomy): domain Eukaryota; kingdom Viridiplantae; phylum Streptophyta; class Magnoliopsida; order Chloranthales; family Chloranthaceae; genus Chloranthus; species Chloranthus sessilifolius. The sequence goes on from CM037595.1 coordinate 27,574,318, forward strand.
TGAGAGAGAGAAGAACCGAGTGAGGAAGAGGAGAAACCATCTTCCCTCTTCAAATTCTTTTGAACTCAGCCATTGGATTTCTGCTCCAACCATCATCTTCTACCAGAAGATCTCTGCCATTCCGACCATTGGAACACCGTTGCGATCGGAGATTGAGTCATTGGGTGAACGCGAAGCTACGCCCAATTTAGTTCGACACCGACGATTGCAAACCCCGCATGCTCAATCCAAGAAGGTAAACATCATAACGTGATCATGCGAATCGATTTCTGAATTTTGATTTCGATTAATGAGTACTTGGATTTACGTGGAAAGAATTTGAGGATTTGGACGCATGTGAGAGTAAGGGCCAATATCTGTCTCCCATCATAGAGGATCTTGCATGCACAAATTGGAAGGTAAAAAAAATCATGGATTAATCATATAAAAGTGTTTTAGCTTTGATTAAAAAGCATTTTGGGAGTGATTTTGTTGAATTTTGGGGAGGAAGAACAAATTCAAGAGCTTTCAGAATCTGACGAACTCGCTCCAGCGAGTTGGAATTCGCTTGAGCGAGTGCCCTTCAAAAGTCAGACCAAAAACTTATGGAAAAACTCGCTCAAGAGAGTTTTAGAGTGCCACATAGAATCTGGAAAAGTTGCTCGAGTGGATTGAAAGTCGCTCGAGCAAGTTAGAGCGAGTTACTGATATAGGCTTGGTATTTCAGCCATAACTTTATGCTTCAAGCTTGGATTGATGCGATTTTTACGGCGTTGGAAAGAGAACAATGAACTCTATAACTTTGTGTGAAATAGTAATATCATGAATCAAATATTTTAAATGTCAAAATTGAGAGGAAAGTTGGGACAAGTTCTATATGACCCTAAGTTAGCACAAACTTGTCCATTCCACCTCAATTTTGAGAAAATAATTAAGTCAAAGTTATTAGTAATTAAAGTAATCCTTAATGCATCATTATTTATATGATGTAGAGGAAGGAATTAGACCATCGATCAGAACGTTACATTGCTTTCGTGTGACTTCGGAGTAAGGTAGGGAAAACTCAATGCGCAATCACATTTTCAATTTGATTCATAGACTCTATGATATGATTGAATGTGCATTTGACTTTGAATCCTTTGAATTTGGAGTTTTGAAATTGACCCTTTTAGCTTGTGAAGTATCAAATTTTTTTGATTTTTAATCCTAGACTCTATGATATTGAATGTGACTTTGAACATGACTTTGAATATGAACTTTGTACATTGTATCGAATCTGAATATGAATTTCGAATACGAATTCTGAATATAAATTTAAATGTAAATTTGAGTCTGAATATGAACTCTGAATCTGATATGAACCTTGAATCTGAATTATCAACTCTGAACTCTATATGTGAACTCCTAATGTAAGTTAAAATCTGTGAACTCTGAATTCTGAATTATAAACTCTGAACTGTATGATGATATGAGTGGATCCGTGATTTGGACCGGCATGGCGGTGAATCCATGATTTGGACCGGCACGACGGTGAATCCCTGATTTGAACCGGCACGGCGGTGAATCCGACTCAGTCTCTTCAGTTATGATTCAAGTGAAACATTAAGTAAGAAGTTACATGTGAATGAGAAAACAAATACAAAATCAGAACCATGTGAAACTTCAGATTGATACTATCAAACCTTAAGAAAAATTCCATTTGAACTTTAGAATCGACACTGTTAACAATACGTGAAAATCCATCTTAGACTTGTGACTTCAAAATTAAGACCTTTTGAAATTTGTTTTCCTTTTGATTCCAAAATGTCTTTCAAGTTGTTCTCTGCGTTGACTTGAAAATGCATATCAAGTTTTGTCTCTGTTTTGATACGAAAATGTCCTTTGAATTTGAAATGGAAATGCCTTTAAATTTTATCATTGAATCTATGAATTGACTGATGATATGTGAATTGGTATTGAATTTTCTCTACTGAGCTTAGACTATTAGTTCATCCTGACATTATGTCGCAGGTGCAGATATTAGACATGATTCCTTGAGCTTGAGAACGGGTCCCATTACGTATCAGAAGTAGCAAGAGAACTTCTAGTTTTGGATTAGGTATATGTGCAGTTAGACCTAATATGTGTTAGTGATTAGTTTTTATAGACAAGTTGTAATTTAAACCACTATTTAGGTGACGGTCGACTGTCATCGATGGTATACTTTTGCTTTAGTTTTTGTTTAGTACATATTGGAATCTTTGTCTAATGTCATATAACATATGTTTGTTTAGATTTTTCCGTTGTGCATCTGTATTTGATTTGATATGATGCATTTGCAATTGATATCTATTTGTTCTGATCTTCCTCGAAATTCGTGGTTTCGTATAGGGAGAAAGTCGAGGCGTCATAGAGTTGGTATTAGATACCCAACCTGAAATCCACCTGCAGCACTCGGGTCATTCTCCTGCTATAATAGTCTAGCCTCAAGAGGTGCATAACTGTACCAACCCCCCAAAATGGAAACTTGTGTAGACTATTTAGGTACACATGTCGGCGCGGTGAGTGATACCGTTCTGGATTTAGAGGACATCATTAGCATCTGTGTGAATGAAGGAGCACCTAAGTTAGGTATGTAGTGTTCACAAATGAACCAAATCATGTGTGAAACAACCAAGTGTGGTATTTGTGTTTCACAAGGAGATCACACCTAGGTTATAAGAAAAGGGAAAACCCTTTTGTTTTATTTTTTTCTTTAAAATTATAAGAGAGAGAGAGAGAGAGAGCTTGAGAAAGAGAGAAGGAAGTGTGAATCGAAAGTTTGAGTTCGAGATCATGGCCAATCTAAAGTACAAATTTCTCCTCGAGTTTGATCGTTGATGGAAGGGTGATCTAAGGAGTGTGTGTTTGAGAGTTGTGAAGAGATTTGAGAATAGGAACATTCTTAGTTAATGGAGTGTTGATCTCCCTCTTAATCTTATAATTAAAGCTTCTAATACCACAAGAGAAGCAAGGAGAAGATCGCGAAAGTAATTGTGGGAGCATGGACTCCAAAACCCCTCTGATGGCATCAAGGGATGCATTCAATTGCTCTCAAGTTCGTAAAAGATAAAGAAGGTAAGATCTTATGAGATTGATTACTTGTGTGTGGAATAATGACCATAAATAAGGGCAATAAATGCCTTAGAAGAGTTGTAATTAATGTGTATAAGGGTTAGGTAAGAGGGAAAAGGGATAGGAAATCCAATTTGAAGAAGAAACCCCAAAACCTCGAAAGTCACTCGCACGACTTTGAGCCTTGCTCGCACGACCTAAAGTTGCTCGCGTGAGAGAAGCTTCAGAATAGGCATGAAAATGTGTTTGAACAGTCGCTCGCACGACTGAGATATATCTGGAGAAGTCACTCGCGCGACTATCTCAGGCAGTGAGCTCAAGAAAGACAAGCAAGCCACAGTACCTTGAGTGAGCTCGCGCGACTGTGAGGTGCCACAAGACTCGCTCGCGTGACCTTGGAGCTTCTGCGCGCGACTGAGCAAGTTAAGGCAATTTTGGATTTTTCTTCGAGAACTCTCCGAATCTTTGGTGTGTGTGGTCTTATAGGCATTAGCTAATAACCTTTGAATACCTTGATGTGTAGGCCATGATTTGGAATGCGCATATGGATCCATGCTCCATCTTTGTGTGATTGGACTTGAATTTCGTGTGAGGTAGGAGAATTCAATATCATGACTTCCTATATGAACTGTATAGATGATGTGAATGTGACAAACATGTGTGCGTGCATGTGTGAATGAAATAAGTAATATGTTAAATGTGATAAGTGTGATAAGCAAGTGTATACGTGAATATGATAAGCAATTGTGGGACATGTGATAAGTTAGTGTGTATGTGAATGAGATGAGCAAGCATGTGAAACTCAAAACCTATCTATAATTAATCACATTGATTAACTACACAGTGAATATCTATAAGTTAGAATTGCACAATGATTTAAGGTTTCCATGGAAATGAATCCCTATCGTATATCCGGTACAACGGGATATCTGTGCATGTGGACCAGCCAACGGTCATTGTGCCACAAGTGACCATGTTAACTTAGCTCAGGGGCTTGGCATTGTGGTTCAAGTGACACTATTAACTTAGCTCAAGGGCTTGGCACTAGTGTAAATTGTTCATTGAACGATGGTGGTTCGGGGATTCCCATCGGCATTATTGTGGCTTCCAATGCTATATACGCTTGGGAGATTATTTAAGTTAAGTTTAAGTCATTTTGAAGCATGAGAAGCATATGAAAATAAATTAAGTGAGAACGTGAGAACTAAGAAATTAGCCATGTGTGTGCGCACTTCAAATTCATTTATTTCAAACTCAAGTGTTTAAATGTTCAGTTTAGAAATATGTGCTTTAAATTCAGTCATAAGATCTATGCTTTGAAATATATTATGCATGTTAGTGATATTCCCCTATTGAGCTTAGATGTTAGCTCACCCTTCGACTATATGCCACAGGTACTGATGCTAATATAGGTTTTGAGGATTCTGGCGGAGAAGAAGATCCCGATTACGTACCAAAGGAAGAATCAGATCTTCTGCCAGAGGACTGCTTCCCTGTGCGAGCATGGATCCCCTTGGGCCCGTCGCGGCAATGCACTCGCGATGGAATAAAATGTAGAATCGCCACCCGGAGCTTTTGATGACCTGGAAAACTTTTAAATCAATATTTTGAGCACCGAAGTGCCAAATATGACTCTAATTTACCAGTCTTTGCCAAAGGCTCTAGGGTAGGGGCTTCGGTTATCGATCGGGAAGGGTTTAGGCACCCGATCAACCCGCATGTAGCGGTCTCTATCTATGGCCGAAAATAAAAATAAATGGGCAGAGTTTCCCCTTGCCCGAAGGCAATACGATCCTATTAAGCTTTGAGCCAACCCGAAATTTCGACGGCGTAACGGCTTGAATCCTTAGACGGAGGAAATACCAAGAAGGTAGAGGAAGAGACGAGTGAGCCGGAGCTCACGGGCCCTTGTTGTACCGTGGAAGACCTTCGCTTCGGCGTGCTTCCGATGGCTTTTAAATGGCTTAAACGGTACAAGAATAGGTTCTAATGCTAGGATTCGGTAGATAGGAAGTGTAGGATGAAGCTAGGGACTAAGCTTGGCTAACAAGGGGTGATCTAATGGTTGAAAAGGGTTGAAAAGGATGAACTAAGCATGCTGGAATTCTGGTTGTAAAATATATTTTTTCTCTCACTAGGGCTCTCTCTCTTACGCTTAACTTCAATCTTAATTCTTCAACCTTGATTTTTTCAACCCTTTTGAGAAGAGGGGGGCCTCTCTATTTATAGAGAAGAGGTGGGTTAGAGGGTTACTTAAGAGCTAATTGGTTTAGCAATTAGGTAATCCTCCATCTAAGGTTTTCTAGGTTTTTAGGGTTCGGAAAATTGGTTTCAATGGTGGATGATGGGGTGAGACTATGGGTGACTTAAGGGTTGCCAATAAGCTCAAAGGGGATGCAACCAACCTCAAGACACCCACCTTAACCATGGGGATGGTCAAAGGGTTAAACCAGATGGAGGAAATTCGAGCATTTAATGACATATATTGTAGCTAAGCTGGGCGTATATATTACATACGCCCAGCTTATGCACAGTAATTTTCATGAAAACCAGGGGGAAACTGAGAAGATGGGTGCCGATGTTGGTGGCCACCTATGCTGGGCGTATGTATTATATACACCCGGCCAAATTTGACCTAAAAATGCCAGGCATATATAATACATACGCCTAACCAAATTGGGGCCAAATTTGCTGGGCATATGTAATACATACGCCTGAGCAAAAAGTCATGATTTTATGTGAACCTTCAAATGGCCATAACTTTTGAACCATAACTCCAAATTGGATGATCTTTGACTCGTTGGAAAGCTGGAGAAGTCCTCTTTTCAACAGTATGTGGCTCATTCTCAGCAATGGTCTATATGAAAATTTATAGCTCTCCTCCCATCAAATACTCAGAAGGATTTAAGTTGAGTCTGGGAAGGGATCCTGGGGTTTAGGGGTGATCTCTAAGGGTTGGGGGAATGGTTATAACGGGTTTTATTGGATTCCTAAAGGTCTAGATAGATTTCCAAGGGTTTAGGGGTGCCATCGGAAGCACAGGGGTGCATTTCTCTCGGAGTATAGACTGATCAGGCCTTGGGCTGAATTTAGGTGTCTACAGATGCCCCTCTTTGGTATTCGATCACTAATGATCGGATGCCAAAGATAAGAGACATCTGAAGAGGTCCAAGGCACGTTTGATGGGTCCGCCTGGTTCAACTAAATTCTTAAACATTCATGGTGGTGGTGAGTATACGTAAGCCCTCTCATTTCGGGATATCGTCCGTACCTCAAAGCTAACAGTCCCCAAGCGCATTACGACATTACTGGGCATAAGTGTGATGATCACAAAAAGTGTAAGCCTGCTAGCCGGGATATCATCCACTTCCTAAGGGAAATTATAGATTTGTGATGTTGAGTATTAATCTGAACCAGACAGCTCCATGAAACGGGGTGATCGATCTATGCTTCGGAATCGATGCGAAGCACACAAAGTGAAGGCCTACAAACTTGTGTCCAATCCTATGGGATATTGACGGTTTCATTGGATTGGCCATGGGTGCCCTTACCTAGGTAAGGCTAGGAGTCTTTGGGCGAACCCATCGACCTCGAGGTTGCTTTAGCATGATTTACCCGAGTGGAGCAAATATTAATGTCGCAACACTTCTTGGGAATGCATGCCCATTTTCAAAGTAAAATTTTTTTGTGTTTCCTTTTTCTGAATTTTCTTTTGTTTTGAGGCCTCTAAGCAAAGCTCAAGGACCTCTGGCAACTTTATTCTTGCACAACTCTTTAAGTGGATCAAATGTCAGTTGATACGCTTTAAGAGTGCGTGCACTCTGCCGGGGATAGGTGCACCTTGGGGATGTGCTTGTTCTGGTGGCGAGGTGCTCCCGATTCACATGAACTGGAGTGCCTTAACTCGAGACAAAGTTAAAAAAGATCAGGTTAGGATGAAACATCCATTGAAAGAGATGGTTAATTCTAGCCTCTGTCCCTAATGAAATCACATCTTACTAACTATGCACAGGCAGACACCCATCAGGGGCGATAAGCGATAAATAGGCGCGAACGGTAGCCTCGACCCTAAGGTACAATTTACGAGGACAAACGACCATCCTGCGAATACCCAGACGCAAGTGCGTACATTCAACAGGGACACCGTGCCTATACAGGTTTTAAGCCTGTGTAAAAGGAAATAAAAGGGAATGAGCCCTTCAGTCTGTATGTTTGCACATAGTTTGGTTGGTTGTAATTTCATTTTTGACGGGTCAGTTTCGACTGACAATAGACTTTTCGAATGGTCTAAAGTCGGGTATACTCTTGGTCAACATAGATCCGAAGGTGGATGATCAGAGCTAATGCTTGGAAGGTGGGGTCAGCCTACTCAGGATTTTTACTTCATAATAAAAGGTCGTTATTTCCTCTTTTTTCCTTTTTCTTTTTTTCTTCTTTCATGTCAGTTCGAGACTCTGAGCATGCTCAAACTGCATTTATTTCTGTACGTATCCTTAGGCGAATCAACTTGCCATGTTGATATACCTTAAGGACATGCGCATCCCGGTGATAGGCCCTTGGTTTGCCTGCTGGATCAGGTCTCGACTTTTGCTGGGGAAGATCTGGGGCTAGGTGTACGTTCCCAGGAGCGAACGGTGATGGATGAGTTGCCTACCGGGTCAGGCTCTGACTCTTGGGGAACGTTTTAGGGAACAGTGATCAGAGATGGGTAAAATTATCTGCCTGCCGGATCAGGTAACGGGGTGTCCCTGTGTAAAACAGGGTTTGAGAGTTTTCGGGTGAACCCGATCATTCTGAATTGATTTAACACGGCTCTTGGAAGGGGGCAAGCAGTCATTGCGATGCTCCCTTGGGAACTGGTGTCATGTTTCAGCATTTTCTTTTTCTCTTATTTTTTTGATTTTATGATTTTATGGAGCACTTAGCGGGTGCTTACAGATCTAGATCTGTTTATTGTGGCACAATCCCTTTGGGCCAATTGAAGAGAGTTCGAAGGGCCGTTTGGGGATGCGCGCACCATTGCTTGATGGTATGTGGGCTTCTAAGAGGGACCAGGCCTTGGTCCATAGCATACAGGGGGGATCCGTCGGGCCACAAAGCTAAAAATTGGCTGGGCGTTTGACTAAGTCTCGCAGTGCAGCTAACGCTTCGCAGAGGCGTCAGAAGAGTCTTCATGGTAGGTGGTTGTCTGATCGAAATGCCCGTGAGGACTCTCTTCTTGCAGAGATCAGTGCTTTGAAGCGTGGTCCCTGTCCCTGACCTGTTCCTGCACATACCATAGATCATATACACAGAGGGGGGGCTGATGCCCCTTAACAGAGATCTTTTTTTTTTTTTTTGGGTTGTTTCTTTTTGTTTTTTTTTTTTTTTTTTATACTTGTACAGAAGGCAAAAAGTAGAAAGTGTGTCATGTTGTTATCTTTTTAGGGCATGACACTTCATACGTAACGCTGTAAGAAAAGAAATGAAATCTGCTATATATACATATATTTTTTTTTTTTGGTGTTCGAATTTTCTTCCATACGTCTCACAACGTAAGGCTTTTCTTATAAAAAGAATTTTTTTTTTCTATACAGGGTGAGGCTTTTTATGGGAAAGGAAAATCTATTATCTTTTTGAAATTTTCTCCCTCACAGTGTGAGGCTTTTTATGAGAAAGGAAAATCAATTAGCTTTTTTGAAATTTTCTCCCTCACAGTGTGAGGCTTTTTATGGGAAAGGAAAATCCATTATCTTTTTTGAAATTTTCTCCTTTTTGTGATGTCGGTACTTTCAAGGCCAACCGGCGGGTCCTCTTTTTGAGCATGGTCGAACCCCGTTTAGGAGTTTTCGGTGCTTCTTTTTGAACATGGATAGGTTAGCTTTCCCGAGATTGATTGGTCTTCTGGCCTTACCTTTGGTCATGTGTCAGACGACGCGGTAGAGACGACATACTTGATTAGGATCCGATCTAATTTTAACATGAGCGGCCTAACAAAAGAAGGGGGAAGGGGCTCAAGGGGTCCAGACTAAAATAGGTGAGCCAGAATAGATCCTCTCCTAATCTCCTTTTTTTTTTTGACGTTTTTGCTCACAGCGCCCAAGACGGGTTTTCGCCATACCTGTCATCCCTATTTTTACTCGTAGCGCCCTTTCAAGTTTTCACTATGTCCATGGGTTCGCTCTCTTACCCCAAGTGCCTTTTCAGGTTTTCACCTGGTCCACGTGAGTTTGCTGTTTTTACCCGTGGTGCTCTTGCGGGTTTTCACCACGTCCATCTTGCTTTGAACTCAAATTAATTTTCTTTCTTTCTTTTTTCTTTTTTTCTGTTTTCTTTTTTTTTTTTTTTTTTTTAGAACTAGAAAGCCACGACATAGACAAAGATTCTGTCATAACCGGCTGGATGGGGTTCTGGTGTCGTCTCACGACTCAGCTCATGTTGACTTAACAGATATTATGACTGCTTGCGGACCTACAAAGAGGGCTTCCTTTAGGGTGTAGCTTGGCCATGGGTTAGGTTAGGATTTGAAGGTATGTTGGGCTAAAAAGTGTTTCCTTGATACGGCTTCAGTTATCTCAACATACTTTCCTCCTTAGGGGTTTTTACTGTATATGCCCCGTGATTCCTTCATACACATTTTTTTGTTTGTCTTTTTTTTTTTTGTTCGTTTTCCTCCATTTTAGGCAATCTCTTTTTGAGGTTTTGCTTTTTCGATTTTTTTTGGATTTGATAGTAACTTTATACACATGCATCTTTTCTCTCTCTTTTTTTTTTTGGTATACGTATACGTAGATATATATATATATATATATATATATATATATATATATATATATTTTTTTTTTGGGGGGATGGGTTTATTGAAAAAAAGGCCCAGGCTCAACTTGGGGTAGCAAAGGATAAAAAATTTTGGGGATGTTTTTGGGGCCACTGTGCTTGGAATGATGGCCTCTTTTGAATGATTCTTAAGTAGTCACGTGTCTGTTTCATCAATACTTACCTTATCATGATAGACTATGAGTAGAACCGTCGGACGTATCCAGCGTTGATGGGCTCAGGAAGATGATCTCCGTCCATGGTGGCGAGGCGGATGGTGTATCCCGGTAGCACTTCTCGAATGACGTATGGTCCTTCCCAGTTTGGCTTGAACTTTCCTCTTGGATCGGCATGGAGGGATGGGAAGATCTTCAACACGGTGTCTCCTACCTTTCGACCGCGGACACGTTTATTGTAAGCGCATGCGATTCTCCCCTGGCAAACTTGAGTGTGACACAAGGCTAGGAGTCTCTTCTCGTCCAATAAGTTCAACTGATCAAAGTGTGGTCTGTCTCTCTCTCAGCTTCGGGTAAGCCTGATTCCAAGAGGATTCGGAGCGATGGTACTTCAACCTCTACCGGGAGGACGACCTTGGTTCCATACACAAGGGAGAATGGTGTTGCCTCTGTAGCGGTATGGATCGATGTTCTGTAGGCCCAAAGTGCGAAGGATAACTGCTCGCTCCAATCTCTGTAAGTGACACCCATCTTCTCAATAATGCGGATCAGAGTTTTGTCCGTGGCTTCCACGGCTCCATTAGTTTGAGGCCGATAAGGGGACGAGCGGTGGTGCTTGATCTTATATTGCTCGCAGAAGTCTCAGATGCGCTTATTCGTAAAGTTTGTGCCATTTTCCGTTATGATATCTTTGGGTACTCCAAATCGGCACACAATATTGTTCTTGAGAAACTTCTCAACGTGACTGGCTGTGATGTTGGTATATGACGTCGCTTCTACCCACTTGGTGAAGTACTCAATGGCGACGAGGTTGAATCGATGTCCGTTTGATGCTTTCGGATTAATCATTCCGACAACGTCAAGGCCCCAGGTAGCGAATGGCCAAGGAGTGTTCTTGACACTTGTAGCATTTTTAGACATGTTTGCAGCAATCTGCTTCCATGGTGGTCCAAAAGTATCCCTACCGTAGGATTTTCTTAGCGAGCATGTGACCGCTGACATGGGCTCTGCATACCCCCTCATGGATTTCTTTCATAATATTGACCGTTTCACTTTCAGTGAGGCACCTGAGTAAGATGTTATTGTATGATCGCTTGTAGAGGCATTCCCCGCAAATGACGTAACCTGCCGCTAAACGTTGAATGGTTCGTCGGTCTGTCTTGGATGTACCCTCTGGGAAAGTTAGGGTCTCGAGGAAATTCTTGATAGCTGAGAACCAAGGTGGCTCATCATCAGGCTTTGTAAGTTCCTCAATCTGGAGGCAGAAGGCCAGCTCATTCCTCTACTCGACCATGATCGGCTTCATCTCAACACCATAGGGGATTTCAATCATTGATGCCAAAGTTGCCAATGCATCGGCAAAGCGATTCCTTATCCGGGGGACGTATGAGAAAGTTACATCTTGGAAGCAAGCTATTAGATCCTCGAGGTGTTCATGATAGGGGATCAGTTTCTCGTCTTTCGTCTTCCAGTCCCTATTCGTCTGGCATATGATTAACTGTGAATCACCAAATGCTCGAAGGTGAGTTACATTCAGATCGAGAGCCGCTTGCAGACCGGTGGCGCAAACTTCGTATTCAGCCATATTATTAGTGCAGGGGAAGTTGAGCTTGATAGAGATCGGTACATGGGATCCTCTTGGCGAAATCAGGATGGCGCCAACTCCTTGGTCTTCGACATGCGATGCTCCGTCAAAGTGCATTACCCATGATTCTTCTGCTTCTTCTGTATCATCTTCTGTCATGAACAGGATGTCCTCATCGGGGAATTCAGTCCTTAGAGGCTCATAGTCAGGTAGAGGGTTCTTAGTAAGATGATCGGCGAGCGCTTGCCCCTTGATCGATTTCTGAGTGACGTACGTGATGTCGAATTCCGATAATAAAAGTTGCCATCATGCGGTTTGTCCAGTGAGAGCTGGCTTCTCAAATAGGTACTTCAAGGGATCCATCCGTGCTAGAAGTAGGACGACTTGGGATAACAGGTAATGGCGGAGCCTTTGAGTAGCCCACACCAGCGCCAGGCATGCCTTCTTCAAATGGGAGTAGCGTGTCTCATAATTAGTGAGCTTCTTGCTCAGGTAGTAGATGGCCTGCTCTCTTCTTCCTGTCTCTTCGTGTTGCCCTAACACACAGCCCATGGAAAACTCTGTCGTGGACAGGTACATTATCAGGGGTCTACCAGGTACAAGTAGTACCAATACTAGGGGATTTTGGAGGTAACCCTTGATCTTGTCAAATGCAGCTTGGCAGTCATCATTCCACTCAACTGGTGAATCCTTTCTTAGTAGTTTGAAGATCGATGCGCATATCAGAGTTAACTGTGCGATGAACCGACTGATGTACTGGATTCTACCTAAAAAGCCTCTGACCTCTTTCTTCGTAGACGATGGTGGCATTTTAGTGATGGCCTTGATCTTGGTCGGATAAACCTCGATGCCTCTCCTACTGACGATAAAACCTAATAGTTTTCCTGACATAGTGCCGAATGCGCACTTCTAGGGGTTCAACCGCAACCTGTACTTTCTCAACCTCTCGAACAGCTTTTAAAGGTTTACCAAGTGGTCGTCCCTTTCCGGCGATTTAGCAATCATGTCATCGACGTATACTTCGATCTCCCGGTGCATCATGTTGTGGAATAGGGCCGTCATTGCTCTCTGGTAGGTTGCCCCAGCGTTCTTGAGCCCGAATGGCATCACCTTGTAGCAGAAGGTACCCCAGGGGGTGATGAACTCGGTTTTCTCTCAGTCGGCCTCTGCCATCTTAATCTGATTGTAGCCCGAGAACCCGTCCATGAAAGAAAGCATCCCGTGCTTAGCAGTGTTATCGACCAAGATATCGATGTGGGGTAATGAGAAGTCGTCCTTAGGGCTTGCCTTGTTAAGATTTTGAAAATCAATGCACATTCAAACTTTTCCATCTTTCTTTGGTACGGGAATGATATTGGCCAGTCATTGCGGGTACTTGGATACCATGAGGAAACCCACGTCATACTGCTTAATGACCTCGTCCTTGACTTTCAACATCCACTCAGGTCAGAGATGTCTCAGCTTCTGTTTAACCGGCTTGCAGTCAGGGTAGAGTGGCAACTCATGCTCAACCAGATCGGTATCCAGACTAGGCATGTCTTCATACGACCATGCAAAGACATCTTGGTATGACCGGAGAAAGTCTATCATACCCTTTCTCTCCGCAGGAGACAGCGATGTTCCGATTTTGGTGATTCTAGGGACCTCTTCGGTGCCCAAATTGACGTCCTCTGTTTCTTCGACGATCGGGGTAGGGCCATGCTCAAAATCGACAAATTGCTTGAGGAGCTCTTTGGGGAGCTCATCGACTTGACCTTCCTCGTCCAGACTCGTGACTCCTACCTCTTCTCGTATTTCTACAGGGAAGGGGTCGGCTTCATGTGGGACGGTGTCCCGACATCATTTTCAATTTTATTAGGGATTTTAAAGGACAATATTTTTGGAATTGGTATTTTTTCTATTTTTATGGTTTTTGTAATTTTTTGGAAGTTAGCCCCTGGTGAGGTGGATCTCTATATATATAGGGTAGAGTGTCCCAGAGGCAAACCTCACTTCTTACAGGTTATTTTTTTTTTGGAGAGTCGGTGTCGTATTCACAGCATTTGGCGGCTCCCAGGAGTTGGGGCAAAGATGCCCAGTTACTTACTTGCGAGGCTTGGCCTTTACCCTTTCGATTGGAAACAGCATCAGTAGGCTCTTGCAGTTCCCCCCTTAGCATGTTTATGGAGGGATCTTCTGGGACCCTGTGTCTTTGAAGGTTAGGGTGGGCCCAAAGTGGCTAGTGCTAGAGTGATGGGTGGGCCAGGGGATTTCTTCCTCAAATAAGGAGAGGGCTGCTAAGTCCACCTCGAGGTCTGGGGGGGTGATGTAAGGGTTAGTGGGGTGGGTGGAAGCAAGCTTGTGTGGGGTTACCCTTGTCTCCCCATTCAGATCAATCTTTACCACCCCGACGCTTACAAAGGTTTGGCGGATGTGGGGCCGGGCGGGAGGCTTTTCTTCCAGGTAGATTCCCCTGGCCCTGGCGACTGCTGCGGCTCTTATCTTCTCTTTGTCCTCTCTGACTTCTTCTTCATTGGGCCTGTAGCCCAGGCCCAATTTGGTTTGTTGCCCCTTGGCCCTGACGGGATCTCTTCTTCCTTGAAAGTGCAGGCCTAGTCCTTTCCCTTTTTGGTGGCCCCATTTGTGGAGCATGAACACGGCTACCTCCGTTCCTCCTCCAGTTTTGGCAGGGTTTTTTTCAGTCGGCTCGAGGGTAACGGCTGAGAAGTCATACTCAAATCGATGGAGATCGGCGTCATCTGTTGTGTGTGGCATGTCAAGCACTTTCAAATTTTCAATATGCAGAGCGCTCCGCTCCCTGTCTTCTCTGCTCTCACCTACGATGGTGACGATTCTTCCGCCTGAGATGAATTGGAGTTTTTGGTGTAGAGTTGATGGTATTGCCCCGATCTCATGCAGCCACGGTCGGCCCAATAATAGATTAAATGTAGACTTGATGTCCATCACCTGGAAGGGGACAGTGAAGGTTTGCGGCCCGATGATCAGGTCGAGGTCTACTTCTCCTATGATCTCTCTTCGGGTGTTGTCGAACCCCCTGACGCTTGTTATTGATGGCCGAAAGGTGTTGGGGTTCGCACCGATCTTGATTGCCGTCCTCAGAGGGCATACGTTCAATGTCGACCCGTTGTCTATCAAGACCAACGGCACCACCAGGTTCCCTACTTCGACTGTTATATTCAGGGGCTTAGAGTGGTTGTTCCCTTTCGAACAGCAGATCCGCATCAGTGAATGAGATGGCATTCGGGGCCAATACTTGCCCAATTATCTCTCCTACCTCGTCTGGGGTCACGTGGGCGGAAACATGTGCGTCTTTGAGTGCTCCCATGAAGGCTTGAAAGTGGAGCGGGGACGTGATCAACAAATCCCAAATAGTAATATGTGCTGGTGTCCTATTGAATTGTGTCTCCAACACATGCTCTCTAGCCATTTTTTCAAAGGGGTTCCCTGCGGCCTGCTCTTTATTCTTCTCCTCTCCTCTACCAGCCCCTGACGCTTCTGGCTGTGTAGAAATCCTGCCTGACCGGGTGATAAATTTGACAGTCTCTTCCCGATCACGACCAACATTCATGTCCGTCTGCTCGTAACTTAATGGCACTTGATGCGGGTCATAGGCGGATTTCGAGATGAGGAAGGGAGTGCTTGGTGATTCTGGGGCGGATTGGGCTGGGTATGTCGAATTCTCGTGCCCAACCAGGTTAACTCCAATAGGGGGTGTAATGGTATTGACGGGAATTAGCGAAGTTGGGTTTGAGGGTGCGGAGGGGGTTTTTGCAGGCGTTACCGAAGCATGGTAAGACCAGTGGTGATTGGGAGAGGGTGATAAGGGGAGCGGGTGAGGGGTTGTTTGTTTGGATGGGTGTGGTGCTGGATTGGGGTAAAATAGCATGAGGATGGTGGGGTGTGGTTGGGATAGGGTGTAGGAAATGTCGAGGTGCGGTGGAAGCGGTGATAGGGTATGTGACGGGGTAGCAGATGGGCAGTCTTGGTATGAAGGGTTTGAAATCGGGGTGGCATGATGGGGCGACGATGGGTTCGTGGATGAAATGGGGTAAATCTGGGATGATGGAGTCGTGCATGGGGCGGGGTGATTTAGGGATGGTGGAGTTGTGTATTGGGCGAGGTGATTTGGAAATGGTGGGGTAGTATGCTGGGCGGTGGGATTTGGGGGTGTGTATGAGGTGGGGTAGTATAAAGGTGGTGGATTTATGTATGGCGTGGGGTGATTTTGGTGCGACGGAAAGGTATATGGGGTGGCTGATGGTGGGATGGTGTATGGGGTGGGGTGACTGGGAAGTGGTGTGTACTGTGGGGTAAATTTGGAGTGGGGCAGATATGCATATGATTGCGGTGAGGTTGGGCCCGTTTGGATTTGATAGGCAGGAGCAGGAGTAGGAAAATATGCCCTAAATCTAGGGGTTCCTCTTGGTATGCCGGGGTGGGAAAGTAATCGGCTAAATACAGCGGCTCGATTACCCCTACAATTGGTTTGCCCTCGTTCAGCATCTGAGATGAAAACTCCTCCTGACTACTGATGTAATCTGAGGGGTTGAACTCTTCCTCTTCCTCTTCTACCCAATGGATGTTAGGCCTGGGGCCTCCGGGATGTGGTGGTAGAGGGGCTTGATGGATGTTCTGGTTCTGCCCTTGAGGAAGCGAAGGGAGAATAATTTTTCCTGCCTCTATTAAATCTTGGATTGCGTGCTTTAGTGGGAAGCATCGGTCCGTAGGGTGACCTGGCCCCTGGTGGAAGTTACAATACAGGTTCGGGTCATAGTTTCTTGGTATCAGATTGGGGGGTGGGCGAGGCTGTAGTAAATTGACCAGACCCTTTTGTAGTAATACTGGCAACAAGACGCTTAATGATTGCCCTAACGGCGTGAAGACCCGTTCGAATCATGCTTTCATCTGTTCCTGGGTGAACGGGGCCCTCGGTCCACTATTCGGCCTTGGCGCTTGTTCAAAGCTTGAATTGGGTGGTGTGTGTGGCTGGAGGCAGTCGGTGGTATTGGCACAGGGATAAATGATGTTTAGCACCTCTGCCCCTAGCCTTCTTTCAACCCTTAGTTCGGCAGCTTTCTGAACCCCAATGGCCCCGTTGGCCATGCTCTTTCCCAACTTGCCCTCTCTAACGGCGTCTTCACAATGGTTGGCATTTCGGACTAAATCAGCAAAACTGGACTGCTGCTGATATACCAAGAATTTCGCGATGACTAGGAGAGCTCCCTTGGTTATTAATTCAATCTGCTCATCATCCAGACTCCGATGGGTCACCTGGGCGGCCAATGCCCTCCACCTCCCTAAGTAGGTACTGAAAGTTTCATCATGTCTTTGCTTAAAACGGGCCAGATCCGACTTCCTTGGCTCTATGTTCATGTTATAGACATATTGTTCTTGGAATAAGTGTGTCAGATCTTTCCAAGTTTTGGTCATGGACAGTTCTAGGGATGTGAACCATCTTAGTGTCGGGCTCATCAAACTCTTTTGGAACACTTTGATGTGGAGTCGTTCATCTCTGCCGTACTGGCACATATCCCCACAGTGAGATTTTAAGTGGGCGATGGGGTTACCAGTGCCATTATATTAATCGAATAACGACATCTTGAATTTCTGTGGTAGGGGGACATCCGAGAACAGACACAAGTCTGAAAAGTCTGTCGAATGTAGGTCTAGACCTCCCATCTTCGCTACCGCTTACTGTCTGTCTATCTCATTCTTCAATTTTCGATTCTTTTGAGGTCATGGCGGGCTGCTTCCTTGATTTGGCTCGACCACAGGTGTGTGACGATGATGGGCACAGGGGGTGGTGGCAGCTCCTCCTTTATGGATCTCGTCCTCCTTGTGCTGTTGGTCATTGTACTGGTGAGGGGCGAGGTCTGCTATTTGGACTTGGGGGGTGATGGGTTGGACGACTTGGTGGGGCCACAAGGCCTGTAGGGGATGGGAGGGAGTGAATGGATGAGTGGTTTGTGGATGAATGATGTGCTGAGCTGGGTGTATATTCTGGGGGTGATGGGGGTGTGGTTAATGTGGCGAGATGCTATAGGCGTGGTTTTGAGGCATAGGGTGGATCAGATTTTCCGTTGGAGGCGGGATGGGGGCATAAGGGGTATAGGTGAATGAAGGGTATTGGTGAAGGGGTAAGGAGTTTGTGAACGGGCCTTGATGAGTGTGGGTGGATGGGCCTTGGGTTTGGGCTTGATGGTTTTGGAAAGCTTGGGTTGATGGGCCTTGGGCCTGGGTGTGAGGGTTGGTATGATTTTGGGCTAATGGGCCCTATTGGGTTTGGGCTAATGGGTCATGTGGGTATTGGGTGTGGGGTGATGGGCCTTGGGCTTGGGTTTGATAGGTATGGGTCCAAGGGCCCTGGGGGTTTGGAAATGGGCCTAGATCTGATGGGCTTGGGCCCATGGGCCTTGAGGGTTTTGACCTAGATCTGGGCTTAGGCCCATGGGCCTTGAGGATTCTGGGCCTGGGTCTGATGGATTTGGGCTTAGGCCCATGGGTCTTGAGGGTTTTGGGTCTGGGTCTGATGGGACTGGGCTTGGGTTAATGGGCGTTGAGGATTTTGGGCCTGGGTCTGAGCTTGGGCCCATGGGCCTTGAGGATACTGGGCCTGGGTCTGATGAGTTTGGGCTTGGGCCCATGGGTCTTGAGGATTTTGGGCCTGGGTCTGATGGGTTTGAGCCCAAGAATTCGTGTGGGTTTGGTCCTGAGATGAGGGGGCTTGGGTCTATTGGGCTTGGGCCTGGAATTGAGGTGGGGGATCTTGGATGGAATGAGTGGTTGGGCATGGTCATGGGGGAATGGGGTATGGAGGTTTTGGAGACATAGATATGGGGTTTGGAATGTTGGACTCCGAGAGGTAGCCCACAGGGCATACATCCTTCTCATATCCTCCATTGAGGGCATGGATTCAGGTGTAAGATTGGAGGGTGATGGCCCATTCAAGGGCGGAGGGGGTTGGATGAAATTAGGCATGACCTGGGTATGGGGGATATGAATGGCTGTGCTTGGAGGGTGTGGGTGTATGGCTAAGGAAGATGGTGGGTTGCTGATCACACCCTGGGCAAAGTTGGGCCTGACCTGGGTAAATAGGGGGGTTTGTTGGGATGTGGATGGACCATGTGATGTGGAGGGTATGTGAGATGAGGTGAGTGGGATATGGGATATAGGAGGCATGGATGATGAGGTGGACGGGGTGTGGGAGGTAGGCGGGGGATGAGGTTCCCGATGGGGTCTTTGGGAGTAGGGGGTGTGATAAGGGTGTATGGATGGGAGATGGGGATGTATGGGTCGGTCGGGAAATGAGGTGTTTCAGTAGAGGATGAGATAAGGGTATGTTGGGAAAATGTAAGGGCGGGGGATGGGGTGGATGTGAACACGGGGGCCCCAAATGGACCCGTGACATCGAACCAGGTTTGGGTGAAGGTGTTGGAGATCGGGTCTTCTCCTATATGGGAATGGGATGGGGATGATGGCGGGGATGTATCGGCGCTCGACATGATCTGTTGACGAGTGTTGTACCGATGCCTTGAGTAAGGGCTGAATACTTTCCTAGTTCTTCCTCTACGGGTTGGGTTTGAGGTCGCCGTAGCGACGGTCGCACCGAAAGTACGTGTATACACGGATTTTTGATTTTTCTATATATTTATATTTTTTTTGGATTTTTCAAATGAAAATTATCTCCCCTATTTAAATGAATGATGATCTGGTGCCCTAGAAAAGTTCCCGTCTTGGGTGATATATGTACCTTTAGTAGGTCTCACGGCGGGATCTGACACACTTCGGAAGAAGCAAAAGGGGACCCTTTCGTTCTATTGAAGGTGAGGGAATCCACGCAAACGACCAGATCCCCCGGAGCAAATCAATGAGAAGTTGCCTTCTTTTGACTGGGCGGGGGCATATTGGGCGTTACAGAATGCGGGAGGCTACTGTGGGCACTAATACCGCTAATCGGGAAACTTGGGTGGTGGATTGGGCCTCAGATCGGGCTGCCTGAAGCCAGTATATACTGGGCGTATATATTATATACGCCTGACCAAAACTTAGCAGATTTAGCTGGGCGTATATATTATATACGCCTAAATATTTCTGGGGATTTTTGGCTGGGCGTATATATTATGTACGCCTGGCAGATATAGTTCTATCAGCTTCTTTTGACAGTAAACAACAAGCCTGAGATGGGTCTTTTGGACTGGTTTTCTAGGAGAGATGCTCCCGAGGACTACTGTGTATGTTATCGGGTCACTCCTTTCCACTTCCTAGGGATACACGGCTGAATTCGGGCTGTCTATGCTCTCACCATTGCGAGTTTTACGGCTTGATCGGAATTGGCAACCCAACTGATATACCTAAAGCGCAAGCGCCTTCTCAAGTACGGGAAGGGGTGGTTCTTTTCAGGATCATCACCACTAGGGTTGCCGCCTTACTGGGAACCGGGTAAATTATATCTGTGCCTAAACCCCCCAAAAAACTACCCAAAATACGCAAAAACATATTTGATTATGTCCCCACACTGTTTGTTCACTTTTAATTACAGATTTTTAAAGGGGAGTGAATTTAAGTCCAAAATCGGGTCGGGGATGACAAGCCCGTGCCGCCTCAACGGGCCGGCGTTCAATGGTGAGATATGATGACTGAAATAAAGAGCGCACGTAGGCCCGCTAAATGGCTAAGGCTCGTAAATGACTGAAATTTAAATGACGTGGAAAGTAGATGCGAGCAGGCCCGCCAAACGGCTAAGGCGGCTTAAACGATAAAATTATAAAAACTGAAATTTAAAGGCGCAAGTAGGCCCGCCAATCGGCTAAGGCACTTAAAGGACTGAATCGTAGGGATGAGTATGTTAGTAAAAATAATAAAAATAAAGGAAAATAGCAGAAAATTAGAACAAAAAAAATAGCAATGGTTAGTAAAAGAAAATAAAAGAAAGGCCAACAAGAGGGGAAGCGCTAGGGTGAAATCCCCAGCAGAGTCGCCATCTGTGCGAGCATGGATCCCCTCGGACCCGTCGCGGCGATGCACTCGCGATGAAATAAAATGTAGAGTCGCCACCCGGAGATTTTGGTGACCCGGAAAACTTTTAAATCAATATTTTGAGCACCGAAGTGCTAAATATGACTCTGATTTACCAGTCTTTGCCAAAGGCTCTAGGGTAGGGGCTTCGGTTATCGATCGGGAAGGGTTTAGGCACCCGATCAACCCGCATGTAGCGGTCTCTATCTATGGCCGAAAATAAAAATAAATGGGCGGAGTTTCCCCTTGCCCGAAGGCAATACAGTCCTATCAAGCTTTGAGCCAAACCAAAATTTCGGCGACGTAACGACTTGAATCCTTGGACGGAGGAAACACCAAGAAGGTAGAGGAAGAGAGGGGTGAGCCGGAGCTCACGGGCCCTTATTGCACCATGGAAGACCTTCGCTTCGGCGTGCTTTCGATGACTTTACATGGCTTAAATGGTAGAAGAATAGGTTCTAATGCTAGGATTCGGTAGATAGGAAGTGTAGGATGAAGCAAGGGACTAAGCTTGGCTAACAAGGGATGATCTAATGGTTGAAAAGGGTTGAAAAGGATAAACTAAGCATGTTGGAATTCTGGTTGCAAAATATATTTTTCTCTCACTAGGGCTCTCTCTCTTAAGCTTAACTTCAATCTTAATTCTTCAACCTTGATTTTTTCAACCCTTTTGGGAAGAAGGGGGCCTCTCTATTTATAGAGAAGAGGTGGGTGTGAGGGTTACTTAAGAGCTAATTGGTTTAGCAATTAGGTAATCCTCCATCTAAGGTTTTCTAGGTTTTTAGGGGTTCGGGAAATTGGTTTCAATGGTGGATGATGGGGTGAGACCATGGGTGACCCTGCCAATAAGCTCAAAGGGGGTGCAACCAACCTCAAGACACCCACCTTAACCAAGGGGATGATCAAAGGGTCAAACCAGATGGAGGAAATTCGAGCATTTAATGATAGATACTGTAGCTAAACTGGGCGTATATATTCCATACGCCCAGCTTATGCACAGTAATTTTCATGAAAACCAGGGGAAATCTGAGAAGATGGGTGCCCGTGTTGGTGGCCACCTAAATTTGGCCCAAAAATGTTAGGCATATATAATACATACGCCTGACCAAACTGGGGCCAAATTTACTGGGCGTATGTAATGCGTACGCCTGAGCAAAAAGTCACGATTTTATGTGAACCTTCAAATGGCTATAACTTTTGAACCACAACTCCAAATTGAGTGATCTTTAGCTCGTTGGAAAGCTGGAGAAGTCCTCTTTCCAACTGTATATGGCTCATCCTCAGCAGTGGTCTATATAAAAATATGTAGCTCTCCTCCCATCAATGCTGAGAAGGGTTTAAGTTGAGTCTGGGAAGGGATCCTGGGGTTTAGGAGTGATCTCTAAGGGTTGGGGGAATGATTCTAACGGGTTTTAGGGGATTCCTAAAGGTCTGGATAGATTTCTAAGGGTTCAGGGTGCCATCGGAAGCACAGGGGTGCATTTCTCTCGGAGTATAGACTGATCGGGCCTTGGGCCGAATTTGGGTGTCTACATTCCCCTAGGGGGGACTTGGTGGATTTTTGAGAATTTTTTGTATAAGGCTTGGTACGTCCAGCCTTTATTTTGTTTAGAACGATATGTAAATGGTTATTTTGAACCACTGATTTGGGTGATGATTGTTCATTACCAGTGATTCGTTTCGTTTTTGTTAGACTTATGGTTCACATGAGGATAGAACCGTCATTTTTATTGTTTTGTCGAATTAGAAAATATTTTGCCATTTATATATGATGATTCTAACTGCATAGTTAGTGATATCATCTTTGTTCTACTTCGTGTGGATGTACCAAGTGTTTGGGTGTTCTGGGATCGCCCTATCGGCGGTTCGATGGCACGGGTTTCTGGGATCGAAAATCTGGGCTGTCATAGTTGGTATCAGAGCTATGACTTTAGAAATTTCTGATAAGACTTAGACGTAGAGTCTTAGTTTATGTCAGAGAATAGGGACCACCTGTTAATGAAATGTTTGTTTCATGTTAACAGAGCAGTATGTTTACAATAAATAGAGGTAGACCGAGAGGCGGTCGGGGAAGAGGTGTAAGACGTGTGGAAGATATTCCCACGAGTTCTAACTATGCCCCTGTTGGCCGGAGGAATTTCTCCTGAAGAAGAGTAAAATCAAGAAAGAAGTGAAAGTGAGTGGATGGCTCAAGCCATGGAGGCTGTGGCTAATGCAATGGCATAACAGATTGTGTTAATGACGACACACAATAATAATAATCATCAACAACCGCCACCACCTCCAATTCCAACTACTACGTCAACCTTTGTTGAGTTTAGGAGATTGAAACCTCCTAGTTTTTATGGCCAAAATGATCCGCTTGAAGCCGAGAAATGGCTAAACCAAATAGAAAAGCTTCTTCAGAGATTGCCATGCACGGAGGAAGAGAAAGTAAGTTGGCCTTCCTTCCAACTTGAAGGTGAAGTTGATCCGTGGTGGAAGAGCATACTGAGAATTAGAGAATAGGAGAATCCCAATGGAATGTGGACTTGGGAAGAGTTTGTGAAAGTATTCAACAAGGAATACTTTCCCAGACAGGTCAAAAGACAAATGGTAGTAAGATTTATGAACTTGGAGCAAGGAGCAATGTCTGTGCGAGACTATGGTATGGAGTTTACCAGATTATCAAGATTCGCCCCAAAGTATATGGCCACTAAGCTAATGAGAGCAAATAAATTTGAAGGTGGTCTAAGGCTAAACATACGGGATAGAATTTTTGTATTAAAATTGGAGACCTATGGGGCCGTGATGGGAAAGGAAACTATTGCCAAGAAAATTATCGAGGACATGTACAAACGGTTGGACAAACAAAACAAAGGAAAGGTAAATCAAGGAAGATCGAGTAGCTATGAACCTACAAATAAGAAACCAAGGTTCTCGGCACCGGCGCCAAGGCAACCATATCAGAGTAATTATTTTAGGTGCCTTTGCCTCCACCGACGAGATCTTATTGTCCGCCTGGTACTACGTTCACATCAGGGGCATCAGTTACACAAGGATTTTCATGAGCTGCATCATCTACCCCCACAGACAAGTATACCAGTTGTGGGAAGTCATATAAGAATTTGGAATGTCGGCGTGGTACAGGGGCGTGCTTCAAATGTGGCAAGATGGGGCACATAATTAGAGATTGCCCTGAAATGAGAAAGGAAGGAGTATCTTCAGCAGCTACACGTAGGCCTATGCGATCAACGAGGCCTACAGTTCAAGGACATGCATATGTAGTCAATGCTCAGGATGCCCAGACAAATAATGAGATAATCCAAGGTGAAATTTCTTATCGGTTGTAGATTATTTTTTTAAAAAAATTTTAGATGAAGAAGGTGCATAGATGTAAATGATCTTTAATCCCTACGTACGTTTAAATGTTAGAATTATATCATGCATGTTTAATTACTTAGTATATGTCACAACGTAGGTACTTTACAACTATATAGAGAAAATGATTATTTTCATAAAGCATGAGTCTTGATAGACCCAGGGTCTACTCACTCATATGTAACTCCGAAGTTTGCAGGAAGATTGAAAGTCATTCCCAAATCATTGGAGTTTATTTTGGCCGTGTCAGTTCCTACGGGAAATTCAGTGAACACGGATATGTTCTGCCAATCAATCATTGCACGAGTTGAAGATCACGAGAAGGTAGCAAACCTCATTTTATTGGATATGTAAGGATTTGATGTGATCCTTGGCATGGATTAGTTATTCGCTTACCATGCAAGCGTTGATTACCTAAAGTTATCGTATTCCGTCCACCAAAGGAGAAGTCGTTTTGATTTATCAGTGACAAGGCTAAGGTTGTACCATTCATCTCTGCAATACGAACCGAATAATTGATGAGAAGCGGTTGTAGTGGCTATCTTGCATTTTTAAAAGAATAATGAGAGGAGAAGAATGATATCACCAAGATTCTGGTAGTTTGTGAGTTCACTGATGTGTTTCCTGAAGAACTACCAGGATTACCACCAGATCAAGAAGTGGAGTTTGCAATTGACTTAGCTCCAGGCATGGAGCCAGTGTCGAAAGCACCTTACCGGATGGCTCCAGCCGAATTAAAAGGGTTGAAAGAGAAGCTACAGGAACTCTTAGACAAAGGGCTCATAAGACCAAGTGTTTCTCCTTGGAGAGCACCGGTCTTATTTGTCAAGAAGAAGGGCGGGACGATGAGATTATGCATCGACTATTATTAGTTGAACAAATTGACAATCACGAATCGATATCCGCTTTTAAGGATTGATGATCTTTTTTATCAATTGCAAGGAGCAAGGTTTTTTTCGAAGATTGACTTGAGATCTGATTACCATCAGTTGAAAGTCAAAGTCGAAGATATTCAGAAGATAGGTTTGAGAACCAGATATGGGCATTATGAATTCTTAGTGATGCCTTTTGGCTTAACTAATGCGCCAATTTATTTTATGGATCTCATGAATAGGGTGTTTAAACCACATCTTGACACGTGCGTGATAGTGTTTGTAGATGACATCCTTATCTACTCAAAGACAAAGCAAGAGCACGAGCAACATTTACAAATTACCTTGCAAACACTACGAGAACACCAACTATACACCAAGCTTAGCAAATGTGAATTCTGGTTATAACAAGTGAGCTTCTTAGGACACATCGTCTCTGAAGCAGGTGTCAAGGTAGATCAAGCTAATATAGAGGCCGTACTACAGTGGGAGCAACCGAAGACGGTTACAGAAGTGAGAAGTTTTTTGGGTTTGGTTGGGTACTATAGACGGTTTGTAGGAGGATTCTTTAAGCTTTATGGTCCACTTACACAACTGACAAGGAAGAATGCAGAATTTTAATGGACCGAATCATGTGAGAAAAGTTTTCAAGAGCTAAAGATAAGGCTTACCTCTACACTAGTGCTTGCTATTCCAACCTGCACTGGGGGATTTGTTTTGTTTAGCGATGCATCACATAGCAGGTTAAGCTGTGTGCTAAATCAAAATTAGAAGGTTATTGCTTATGGATCAAGACAACTCAAGAATCATGAAAAGAATTATCCTATACATGACCTTGAACTTGCTGCGGTGATCTTTACATTGAAGATATAGAGACACTATCTATATGGGGAGACTTTTGAGATATTCACTGATAATAAGAGCCTCAAATACCTGTTCACTTAGACGAATTTGAATATGAGGCAGCAAAGATGGATCAAATTTCTCAAAGATTACGATTGCTCTATTTCATATCACCCAAGTAAGGCAAATTTAGTGGTAGATGGATTAAGTCGGAAGAGCTCAGCGCAGTTGAAAAGTCTTGTGATGGGGTTACGCCGATGGAAATTGTTGGAAGATGTGTCACTATACGACGTAAAAATAGAGGTGAAAATGTTTGGAGCCCTAGTAGCAAACATACTTGTCCAATCGACCATCTATGATGATGTGTACGGGCTACAGATGAGAGATGCAGAACTGGTGAAGATCAAACAGGGTATAATTGATGATATTAGACCAGATTTCTCCATCAGGGAGGATGGATCATTGTTATGCAGGGGACGTCTTTGCATACTGACCGATGCTGGCCTGCGGCATAACATATTAGAAGAGGCGCACCAGTCCAAGTATGCGATTCATCCAGGTGGTACTAAGATGTACCAAGATCTATGAAAGAATTTGTAGTGGAGAGGTTTGAAAAAGGATGTTGCTGAGTATGTTTCAAGGTGCTTAGTGTGTCAGCAGGTGAAAGTGGATCACCGACATCCATCAGGCTTATTGCAACCTTTACCAATACCTGAGTGGAAGTGAGAATCCATTTCCATGGATTTTATTGTGGGATTGTCAAGGACGGCAAAAGGACATAATGCAATATGGGTTTTTGTTGACAGGCTGACAAAGTTTTCCCATTTCTTACCTTACAATACCCAATATACAGTGAGTAGACTTGCCAAGATGTATTTGAAAGAGATTGTTAGATTACATGGCATCCCGGCGAGTATAGTATCAGATCGTGATCCGTTGTATACGTCACATTTTTGGTAAAAAATTCAAGAGGGAATGGGTTCAAGATTGGACTTCAGTTCAGCATTCCACCCACAAACGAAGGGACAAGCCGAAAGAGTAAATCAGATTATTGAAGATATGCTCAGGGCATGCTGCTTGATTTTAGAGGGTCATGGGGTCAGCATTTACCTTTGATCGAGTTTGCATATAATAACAGCTACCAGACAAGCATTGGTATGCCCTATGAGGCACTGTATGGGAAAAAATGTAAATCCCCTCTGAATTGGGAAGAAACTGGGGAAAAATTTATTTTAGGCCCAAAAATTATTGAAAATGCTACGGACGTTGTACGTTGGATCCTTAGAGAGGTTAAAGACTGTTCAGAGTAGGCAAAAGAGTTGCGCAGATCTTAAACGAACAAGTGTAGATTTTCATATTAGAGACCATGTATTCCTAAAGATTTCACCTTTGAAAGGTGTGATGCATTTCGGGAAGCGTGGAAAACTTAGCCCATGCTACATTGGACCATTCGACATCTTGCATTAAGTTGGTGAAACTGCATATCGGATTGCGCTACCTCCGCAATTAGAGAGAATACACGACGTATTCCATGTATCCATGCTGAGGAAGTACGTACGGGATCCAACTCACATCATTGATGAGTAGCCAATTGAACTCTATGAAGACTTGACCGTTAGAGAAGATCCCGTGCATATTCTAGATAGGAAAGAACAAGTACTACGCACAAAACGTATTCCATTGGTACTTGTAAAGTGGAAAAATCGTGCATTGGAAGAGGCATGTGGGAGCACGAATCAGATATCCGTAATGCGTATCCACAACTTTTTGAGTAATTTTGATGTAATTGATGTTATAAGTTTTAGTGGAAGTGCAAAGAAATGTATAAACATTAATTGTAAATGTGTTGTTACAATTTAACACAAGAATGATTGAGTGGTAGTGGGGTTAGAGAAATAGATGTGTGCCTACAATAAGGTTGGTTAAAGGGTATAAATGAAGTAGAAAAAGAGTCCGAAAATCGAGGAAGAAGGAATTGGAACAGAAAGTAGAACAAAACAAGCCAAACTTTCGAACTCATGCGTGCGAGTAGTCGCTCGCGCGACTGCTTCAGAAGGTCATACGAGAGAACTGGCCATTTCAGTTGCTAGCACGACTGTTTTTCGGGCTTTAAGTTTTTGAAGGATCGCTCGCACGACTGTCAATTTATAAGAGGGTTGCAGACCTCATTTCTTCAAAAAATTTGGGCGCGAGGATTTTGAAAGCTAGGGTTTTGCTTCCCCAACCTTCCAAACGGCATTCTCGCTTTAATTTCACTTCAAATTCACCTGAAATCTCCTTGGATTCACCAAAGCTTCGACGCCAAGGGTTTATTCGAGTATTCTTTCACGAAAAGAGGTGAGATTTACCGTTTAATTCACTTTCCTTTCTATTTTTATTTGAAAACTTCTAGGATGGGACTAAGGAAGGTTTCCGCTTCAAAACCCTTGCCTTCTACGCGACCTAAAATGAGGCCCCCACCTATTGTGAGGGAACAACCCACGGAATGGTGGGAGTCTAGAAAAATCGATACTGATTGGGTGATACACAGTAGTGTATTTGACGGTCATGACTAAACCAAATGGACCTTCGAATACCTAACTACCGCCGACTTGAATACCAAACCCACCTAAGGTACCTTTTCAGGAAATAGTTGTCGACTTGACCAAGGGATTGACAGGTTCTGGTTTGTCGGATAAGCGTGTCCAGTTTCCAGCCCATATGTGGCCTCTGGATATAATCTTTAGAAAGAATCTCTTTCCAATGGGGCATGAGCAAGAGAGGAGAGATTCACTTCTGCAGGCCTTGTACTTGGCCTATCAGGAGAAGTGGTTCTCTGCTCCTGCAGTGGTAGCTGATGGCATGGTATATGCTAGAAACAATGCTAGGGAGGGTGCCCAGAAAATTCCCCTCAAAAGTCTACCTTAAGCCTGATTGATCACTTATATGATCGAGACCCACGTCAATGAGGAAGGAGAAAAATACCCAATGTCAACTAAGGAACCCCGCCTGACCAGCAACCTTCAAGTGTATAAGTATGATGAGTTGAAGGGTAGCCTGACAAGTCTAAGTGCGAGCATCAAGCACCGCCAAATCGAAGAGCTTTCCCAATTGATCCTGCAACAACAACAACAACAACAACCACCACCTCAGCAACCTCATGTTGAGCCAGGTCAATCGGCTCAGTACCCGATGCTACCACACCAAGCCAAAGGCCAGCCACTGATTCCTCCATATGGTGGTGCCAATTTCGCAGCCGAGTTATTTCGATGGATGGATTTGCAAGACATCGCGCTCCAACAGATCCAACAGCAGAACGAGCTACACACACGTCAGCTCTACTATCATGAGGCGATGACCGGCGACGTCCTGCGGTACACATATCCATTAGACTACCTTCAGCGCATGGCTACTGCTCAAGCTTACATGCCCGAGGCATCAAGTTCTGGAGCTGGAGGAGCGGATCGTGATGGTGATGAGGACCAGCCGGGTGTAGCGGACGATTAGCTAGGAGGCTATGGTTGCCGGGATATTTTTGTTTTGGGATATGTAATTTTGTAAATTTTTGGATAATTGGAACATATGCTTCTAAAAATGGTTAATTTTGGATATGTGGTTTACGCTTTAAACAGCTATGCAATTGGTGATACTTGTGAGTGTTTACTATGATGGATCTGATTAGCTGTAAATGGGTGGATACGTGATGCGTGAATGATTAATTGTCTATGCCCTTACGTGCATGGGTAGTCCTGATTGAAATGTATGAATGGTTATGAGTAGAACTGAATATCCATTGCAGGTACAAGTTAAATTGGCCATGGCTAATTCATTTAGACATGAACAATTTTGTGGATAAATTGTACTAAGAATGGCTTATGTGTGGTTCTTGCGATGAATTATGTGTTAATTTGGCATTTTGCACCACTCATGACGTTGTATATGTTGATGGTCGGTTAACTGGCGTTGATCTACTTAAGCATATGTCTAGGATTATTTATAAACACTGTATGTATGGTCGAATGATTTAAAGATGTATATATGCGTGATTATGTATTTGCTTGCAGGCTACAAGCTAAAGAATGTGTGTGTTTTGTCTGGGAGGTATGTTACAGGTCAAATGATGTGTGTGATCAATTTTCGAGGATGAAAATTTTATAAGTTGGGGAGAATGTAACAACCCCCTAAAATGAAAACTCGTGTAGATCATCTAGGTACATGTGCCAGTGCGGTGCATGATACCGTTCTGGATTTGGAGGACATCATTAGCATGTGTGTGAATGAAGGAACACCTAAGTTAGGTGTGTAGTGTTCACAAGTGAACCAAATCATGTGTGAAACAACCAATTGTGGTGTTTGTGTTTCACTAGGAGATCACCTAGGTTATAAGAAAAGGGAAAGCCCTTTTGTTTTATTTTTGTCTTTGAAATTCTAAGGCCATGTTCGAATAGCCAGAAAGGGTCGGAAACCGAGTTTTATCTCAAAAAGTAACTGCAACCCATCGTTTCCGAGAGTTTCCTGCGTTCAGCAATGGAGGTGGGACCCACAGCTTTTCGAGCCATTCCCGAGTTTCAGCTCCTCTCTCATTTCTGAGCAAAAAAGTCGAGAAAGCTTTGTTTCCGAGTCCTTCGGTGTATACATCTCTTCCATAAAACAACATATAAAAGCCTTCAACTTGTTTGGGTTTACAACCTCCAACGGCTACTTCTGGTAGGCTTTGTTTGCCATTTCGAAGCAGAGACTAGGTGTCCCTTGTCTTCTTCCCAAATCTACAAAAAAATAGCAGCCAACTTCTGCTCATCTACAGTTATCAAAGCTCCTTTTCTCATCTTCCCATTCTACCATGAAGGGACAAGACGAGATGCAGAGAAGCTGCCTCAGAACTACACCAAACCGGAGTTCTTTATGGCCTTCACATGGGCAACAGAGAAGGACTGTCACCTTCACATGGGCAACTTGAAATAGCTGCTGCAACCCCTTTTCTAGTTGTTGTGCTATGCAGAAGCTATTGGCTCTTGAAGGGCAAGATGTCCTTCTATAAATGCCCCTCCCCCCCAGCCAGTGAAAACACCCTCCAAAGTCCCAAAAATCAAATTTCCTTTGAGCTTGTTTTTGGTATGTCAGTCTTCTTTGTCTTTGCTCATTTTTTTCACAGTTTTCCCATCCGATCCATCTCCTTTTTGGTATGTGAAGCAACAATATTGGTAGGCTTTTATTTTATTTTTTGTTCATGGCCATACCCAGCTCATTCTTCTAATTCTGTTGAGGTATGTGATTCTATTATTATTACTAATTATAGGTATGTGATTCTATTTTTATTCATTGCCATACCCAGCTCATTCTTCTAATTGGGTTGTGGATGTTAGTATATTTTCTGTGACCAAAGCAGAGTCCATTTGGCTAAGTCCATGTGATTCTATTATTATTACTAATTATAGGTATCTGATCATAAATGTCACTAAAACTCTTTCCTGTTATTGTAGGCATAAGATGTGATTTTTCTGGGGCAAATGTATGCATGATCTAATAATTGTCTTAGCAATTTTTATAGCTTATAGATGCACCCATTTCTAGTGTTGTACCTAGGGGAAGCATGAGTAGTTTTTAACACATTGCACCTAGCTCAATTTAAGTGGAGATAGTGTCACTTCTAAAGGCCACATTGCTATGAGATAGTCTTCTAATAGTTCCAACTCTCACTTCATATTGTAACGTCATTTAATAGTCTTGTTTAAAATCACTTGCCGAAAACAGAAGTTTAAAATCAGTTGCCCATACTAGAAATAGTCTCCATTATGTTTGATTTTGATTTGCTACTTTCGAACAATTGGAGTATATTCTTAAGCTGATAAAATAAATTATTTAGTTGGTATTCGTTGACCGAAGTGCTCACCAACAATTATGATCAAGTCATCAACTCTGTACAAATGGAACCGTTTTGGCATCACGTAATGCCATGTGGTGCATGAAGCCATTGTCTAGATTGGAATCCGCCCGGAATTGCATAAAAAAAACTCTCTTATCATATGATTAATAGTCTTAAAGCACCAAAACATGAACGGCTACCATGTGATTGCTCATACCTGTTTTAGCCATTCTTTTTTTGTCGCTTGTAGGCACTTAATCACATGGTAGAGATGGTTTTTTGATGCAATTTTAGTACTGAATCTGATCTAGAGATTGGCCCGTGCACTACATGGCAACAAGTGGTGCCAAAATGGTGCCACTTTTGCAGAATGATGATCCGCATCACCATTGTTGGCAACTAGATATGTTACCTAATACCAGCTCTAAATTAGAAGGTAAAAGGATCAACATAATTTCTGTAGCGTGTGTGTGTGTATCTCAAAGATAATTTAAGGAAGAACCGAAGAAGTACAATGTGAAGGGAAAAGAGTTTCCTAGAAACCTATGATGATTTCCTTGTGAATTTTTGTGATCAAGAATACACTAATATTATATCAGTGAGAGCATTTATCTTCTCACTAGTACGTCAGATGATGCTAGCTGCATCTGACATCTGTACCTTTGTGTAGCCATGAATCTGGTATAATAAGAAGCTTTTAGTAATGCATCAATACTAAATTTTAGCTACTGATTACTTAAATTAATTAAATCGTTACTAAAAGTTGGACATGATTGTTCTATTGTTTACTTTAGAGTCCCTGTATTCACTATGGCTCATCAACATGTTGGAACTGATAAAATGATTTTGCAGACATTGTTAGTTTCTGTTATCAATTTCAGTTAGGTTTCACTGAAATTGGAACAACCATAAGAAATTTTGTTTCAGGTGGGGCACTAGCAGCAGTTCTTTTCTTTTAAGGAAGTTATGAGATGCAATGACCTTTTCCCCCTTTTTATCTGATGGATAATGAGAACGGATGGCTTGACCAAACATACAGAAGTACCAATTGTACAAGAGTCTCTGTTGATGAGAATAATGGACCTATTTTATCATGTGATCTAGGGTTCAAACCTACCGCCCCCAATATGGGTTCATACCCATTGTACCATTTGCCTATACATATATAACCAGTGTCCATAATGTTATAATGGCTGCGTTTTACATTCTGTAAGTTCTTATTTTGCATTTTTCTATGTGTGCTTCCTCCCTTATTTAGCTGAACCTCTTCTTTGTGATTACTAGGAGATGTTACTGAACCTCTTCGAATAATTTCTCAACCATTATTCTCATGAAATTGGCCAGGAAACTTTTGAGGCAAACAATTGGTTTAAAGGCATCCATCATACTATGAGAATTGTTTGTTTTGGGTGACGGTCGGATTCCCTATCTTTGAGCCTTGTTTCATGATTGTGTTGTCTACTCTATAACGTCAATGTGTCCCATTTCTCCACTCTCTCTCCCACTTCTTCCTAATCGCCATAATTCCTCATGTGTTTTCTAAAGCAAAATGCCTAGTATATTAACAACTCATAATGTTATAAATTGAGTTCGGATTAGTGCACGGTTCAATATCAGCAATAAGTCTTAAAGGGCAAGCACTCAACACCAAAGAGAGTTCAGATTAGTGCAGGGTCCAGTATCAGCAATAAGTCCTAAAGGGGGAGCACTAAACACCAAACTTTACTAATTTATTTCTCCAACCTGTTTGCCTATCCATGAAATATTGAATGTCCTCCAGCTGAAAAAGAAGATCAGGTACGCTATATACATACACATGGCTCACAATGGGAGTTTAAGGTGAAGTCCTTTTACAAGTTTCTTGATAAAAGACCACTAACTGGTCATAATCGAACAATATTTGGAAAAGCCATGCTCTTCCAAAGATTCTCTTTTAGCTGGTGTGTAGCTTGGAGTAGAATTCTGACAGCAATGTGGATGATAGTAGGCTCTGGAATAGGGACAGTAAAGAGTGTTTACAGTGAAGTTCTTTTTAGAAAGTTCTAGATAGGAAGTTACTCAATGATTAGGACTGAATGGGTATTTGAAAATTCATGATCCTCTAAAGGTTGTCTTTTTAGATGGTATGTAGCTTGGAGTAGAATTTCTGATGGTAGATAATTTGGTAGAAAAAGGGATGAGGCTTCTTGATAAGTGTGATGTGTAATGGTGCAGTGGAATCTATGGAACTCTTGATCATTCACTGTCCATTTTGCGAGGTTGGTTTAGGTTTTTATTTTGGTAAACTTTGATGTATGCAGCTCTCCTCTTCTCTATGCCAAAGATCTGCTTGCTTATTGGGCTAATGGTCCGTTCAAGTAGTGGGGAAAGATTCTATGGAGATTGGTTGCTATATTAGCCTTTTAAAGGATTTGGATAGAAAGGAATGATCAAATACTTTTTGGCAAATTGTTCACTGTGAAGTTGGTAATTCAGGATATGTGGGCTAGTGTCGATTCAGTCTTCTGTAACCATACATTTTACTGTGTTTCCTTTGGCGGGTATTCGATCAAGGCTCGAATAATTTTACTTTAGGGAACTCTTAATTGTTCTTTTGAAATATATTTCGATATCAATGTAAGTTTTTTAATGAATTGCATGAAACCATCAAATACCATCAAATACCAGTAATTATTATGTCTTCAAAATTAAAAAGCCCCATATTTTTTTGTCACAGTAATCAGGTTTTAGCACAATTTTACCATGAAATTTACTTAGCTTTTTCACCATGAAATTAAGATACAACTATAGAATGCTTTAATTATATTATGAATTATGTGTATATACTATATGTTAAAGTGATTCTTTAATTGGTGACCATTGTATTACCTAGCTAATAATTGTGTATATACTACCTATAATTAGTTATAGTTGATTTGTGGTGCAGCTTACGAAGTGGTTTTTCGAAAACAAAGCTCGCTTCCCTTCATTTTAGCAGGTGGGTTAAGACAAAAATCTGGGCTGCCTTTCTTCAATACTGTAATATTTTGTAATATGCACTGTAGACGTATAAAGTTAGGACTGTATGTGTGAACATTTTACGGAGGACATTTGGGGTACTTACACATCTCATCTATAGTAACCCATTCTTCTGATGCTGATCTTGCAATGCTTTGCCCTTTCTATGTATTTCTCAATTTATTCCATTTTATATGTGGAACAGAGTTATTAATACTTTAGTAGATATTATATATTTATATTGAAGGAAGTTACTGATGCCTGTCAAGGAAACTTAATTTAATCAGGCCTGGACTCAGAGTTGGCAAGTTTGAAATAGAGTGGACTGTGATATGATGGTGGGCCATCCATCAAGGTGCTGCTCTTCCTAGAGTTAAAACAGGGGCACTTCCAAATGGAATTCAGGGTAGGTGGAGAACAAAAGAAGTATTTGCATTTGGTGCTCAGGCAATTCCCACCACACAACTCAGGACAACGAGATGCACACAGATTTTGGGCTTAAAACCGTTGATGGATTCTGAATTCTAATCACCTGACCTGACTGATGGCATGGGAGCACCAACATGACTATCTATGGCCTCCTATGCACCTAATACCACTTCAAAAATTCTATATTATATCCAATGGTCAAATATCGAGTGGCTAAGTCTAACATCCTCTTTTATCAAGGAGATAATGAATTCACCTCTTTACATAACATGGTTAGCTTACTACAAGCACCGCATAAACATGTGAATCTTATAGGTGTTATTTGGGATGACACATTAGAATATTATATGAAATAATGATTACTGAGAATTGGATTGCAAGGCACAACAAAATAAACAAACGTAAGAAATGGGAAGGTGTCTCAGTAGTAAATTAGGGTCTTTTTCGCATGGACTGGTTAAACCCACATTCACGTTTTCGGACAATAATACTACTCTGCATATTCCAAAATGTAGTTTCATATGAGGTAAAATCCAATATAACAATATCAATGTCAGAAGTTACACGCACCAACTCAGGCTCACGCTCAGGCTTAGTCATCACTGGTAACCATTTAATCTTCTATTTTTTTCACATTTAAAAAAAAAAAAAAAAAAAGTGAAGGCAACAGAATCTGTGGAGTTTGTGGAAATCTATGAAAGTAAGTTTGCCTATTTTTCTCAATGTTCTCTATTATGGCACACCTTTGATGGAAGTAGGGGTTTTAGTGGGATGGGTTGGGCTGAATTTAAATTAGAACCCTAAAAACCAAACCCGAACCAGACCCATGTACAAATTGGGCTGGGCCAGGTTTGGGTTTTTCTTTAGTTAGTAATCAGGCCTACTACCTGAGACCAAACCCTGGGGTTGGCGCAGTGGCCAGGACCATGCCTCATGAAGCGGAGGTTCTGAGTTTGAATGCCACTGCTTGTTGGCCACTCGCAGGGATTTATCCCTACTGATTGGTACATATGATGTGCGGGTGTTGCAGGTACCCGAGGACTTCGTCGCTTGCCCTAAGAGGCCGGATACCCCGTTATTAAAAAAGAAAAAAATAGGCCTAATTTGATTTAGGCTTGAATTGACCTGGTTTGGTTGGGCTGAATTTGGCCTAGGCTTAACTTTTTTATTCGGCCCAGCCACTCAATTCAAACCTGGCCCAATTACTAAGTGGACTCTCTTAACTACACTTTATCGAGGTTTAGGCCCAAACTGGACTGCCCTGCAGGCATACCTGGCCAATTGACACCCCCAGATGGAATCATTATTAATAATAAGAATGTTTCTATTTTTCTGTCAATTTTTCTTTGCAAGTTAGGAAGCATTTTCATTCTAGAAAGGGAAAAGTAGGATGAATGAATTAGGAATTGGGGTCTGAAAGTATCATCATCATAAGTTCACCATTTTATTATTCATTTTGTTCTCTTTTAATTTTTTCTCTGTATTGGAAAGCTACCTGGTGGTAGTGTAATTGCAAATTAAATGAGGTTTCTGTTACAGTGCTCATGGGGGAGCAAACCAACACCTCCGGGGACGGCTTTGAATCTGCTTCCGCCTCCTATCCCACCTTCCCAGATCCTTAATCAACAAGGCTACTGTGCTATAGAGTTGTTGGCTTATCAGCGCCAGCTGGCACTGAACCAGGTTACTGGATCTGGTGGCCTTTCGGGCCAGGCTCTCTTGCAGATGGCCAGACAGCAGCAGGGACTCAACTCCACAATGTCACAGCCTATGTATGATGGCTACCCTAACAACTCATCCGCCATGTACTACCATTGAAGTCATCCTGTGATGATAGGCTAAATCTCTCTAAATTTCCAGCCTTGGCTCTACGCCGTCCACGTAAGTGTCTCTTTTTGTAGTGCGAGTACCATGCATTCTTCAAGTTGAGTTTGTTATTTTTAGCACATTTTAGATTTCACTCAGTACACTGAATGGAGAGCTGCAGGTTATAGAAATTCAATAAACATGAATACCCATTCAATTCTTTAAACGCATTAAAGGATAGTGAAATCATACTTGCTTCAAAAGAACTTTTTCAATTTATTAAACTAGATCTACTTCTAATTAGCACATTTCTTTTTACTTACATGCAACGGCTAATTTATTTTGACAAAATTTAACTACATCAAGCATGACCTCTGTGCAGATTCCAACTTCTTTAGTGTGATAGTGAGCAATGATGCAGAAGTGAAGACTATTTTCTTCAATTATTATCTTTATACAGCATGTTAAAGAATAATTTATTTGGTGATTTTTTCCAATTTCCTCCTTGTTAGGAAGAAATAATTGTTGTTCTGGTATAAGTGAATCTTGGATTCAAGCATATTGTGTGAGTTGGGCTAAAAATTGGGGTGCCACTCTGTTTGCTCAAATGGCTAGATGCCTATAAAGAAAATGTTAGAAGAAAACATTGATGACCAAGCTCAATAACGCCAAATAGGTCATGAAAAAATTTTGATCGGATGATTTCAACTATGGATCAAAATCCCTTGTGCGGCTGATACCATGTGGAAACACCATCTAGGCCATTTAACTATGATCTAAGGATCTTTGGCACAAAGAGATTGGCACCAAACACAATCTATTGTATCAATGATCTTTAGATCATCACCTTCAAATTACATGGCTTAGAAGGTATTTTCATATGGCATAGATTCCCAAAATATCAAGTCTTTCTTTTAAACAGTGTGTATGTCTATGGGTCGACTTGTGTGTGCAAGTAATGGTTTTGTTTTTTAAAAATAATGCTTCTACTAGTATTACCGGTGGTTTACATCACCAGAAAAATTACACTAGCGACAGTTTGGCAAGGACACCTCGGGGGTAACAATCGCCGCTGAATAACTATACCGGTAGTCGGACACCGCCGGTAAAGATACTAATATTTAGTGGCGGTTACTTCATAATCGCCACTAAAAGTTTCCCCGACGCGTCCATGCATGGAGGTTTTCACAATCGCCGTTAAAAGTTTTAGCAGCGGTTTAGAACCGCCACTAAAATCGGCATATTTTGTAGTGGGAGGACTCCAATTGGATACTTCCCATGCAACATTATTGTGATGATAGCTCGGACGATGGGAGTAGCTCCTACATTCATACGGTCACTACCTCCTACTCTTCCGACCAAAGGGTGGCAACGACGCAACCTCGTAGTCATATTTGGGGTTATATGTTACTTTTCCTGGGCACTTGTATTTGTTTTAATTTTGTAATTGGATCTCCAATTAACCTGCTTTTGAATGTAATGGCCTAATGTACTATATACTTTCTTGAATCGTACAAGCGACTAATATAGTGTTACTATGA
This sequence comes from Chloranthus sessilifolius, assembly GCA_021018995.1. NCBI lineage: Eukaryota > Viridiplantae > Streptophyta > Magnoliopsida > Chloranthales > Chloranthaceae > Chloranthus > Chloranthus sessilifolius. The sequence continues at coordinate 27,612,651 of CM037595.1, forward strand.
TAGGCGATCAGGTAGTATAGCTATAGGAATCTATTTTACACAATTGCACCGACAAAAGTGTTCAACTTCTCATGGATCGTGCATCGCCCAAAAATGACCTCCAAATATATACGGCATGGTATCGGATGCTCTACCGTCATTCCTACGGTCATACGATGCCCCTAAAGTAGACCGATTCTATGATTTTTTAGATTAATTAAAATAACACATGAATCTGAGTTTGCCAGGAATCAGAGCTTTTCTGAGACTTAAAAGAATACACCTGGGGAAAACCAGGAATCTGAGTTTGCCAGGAATTTGTAGGAAATAGAGTTGTTAGGAATCTGAGCTTTTCTGAGATAATTGGGGAAACACCCGAACATGGCCTAAGAGAGAGAGAGAGTGAGCTTGAGAAAGAGAGAAGAAGGAAGTGGTGTGAATCAAAAGTTTGAGTTTGAGATCATGGCCGATCTAAAGTGCAAATTTCTCCTCAAGTTTGATCGTTGATGCAAGGGTGATCTAAGGAGTTTGTGTTTGAGATTTGAGAATAGGAACATTCCTAGTTAATGGGGTGTTGATCTCCTTCTCAATCTTACAATTAAAGCTTCTAATACCGCAAGAGAAGCAAGGAGAAGATCGTGGCAGTAATTGCAGGAGCGTGGACTCCAAAACCCCTCCAATGGCTTCAAGGGATGCATTCAATTGCTCTCAACTTCGTGAACGATAAAGAAGGTAAGATCTTGTGAGATTGATTACTTGTGTGTGGATTAATGACCATAAATAAGGATAATAAAAGCCTTAGAAGAGTTGTACTTAATGTGTATAAGGGTTAGGTACGAGGGAAAAAGGATAGGAAATCCGATTTGAAGAAGAAATCCCAAAACCCCAAAAGTCGCTTACGCGACTTTGAGCCTCGCTCGCGTGACCTAGAGTTGTTTGGGTTAGAGAAGCTTCAGAATAGGCGTGAAAATGTGTTTGAAGAGTTGCTCGCGTGACTAAGATAGATCTGGAGAAGTCACTCACGCGACATCAATCTCGCTTACACGACTGTCTCAGGCCGTGAGCTCAAGAAAGACAAGCAAGCCACAGTCCCTCGAGCTCGCTCGCGCGACTGTAAGGTGCCCAAGACTCGCTTATGTGACCTTGGAGCTCGCACACGTGACTGAGAAAGTTAAGGCAATTTCAGATTTTTTTTTAGAACTCTCTGAATCTTTGGTGTGTGTGGTCTTATAGGCATTAGTTAATGACCTTTGAATACCTTGATGTGTAGGCCATGATTTGGAATGACGCATATGGATCCGTGCTTCATCTTTGCATGATTGGACGTGAATTTCGTGTGAGGTAGGGGAATTCAATATCATGACTTCTTATATGAACTGTATAGATGATATGAATGTGACAAGCATGTGTGTGTGCGTGTGTGAATGAAATAAGTAATGTGTTAAATGTGAAAAGTGTGATAAGCAAGTGTATACATGAATATGATAAGAAATTGTGGAACGTGTGAAAAGTACGTGTGTATGTGAATGAGATGAGCAAGCATGTGAAACTTAAAACCTAGCTATAATTACTCACACTGATTAACTACACGGTGAATAACTATAAGTTAAAATTGTGCAATGATTTAAGGTTTCCATATAAATGAATCCCCATCGTGTATTCGGTACGGCAGGATATCCATACATGTGGACCGGCCAACGGTCATTGTGGCACAAGTGACCCTGTTAACTTAGTTCAAGGGTTTGGCATTGTGGTTCAAGTGACCTTGTTAACTTTGCTCAGGGGCTTGGCACTAGTGTAAATTGTTCATTGGACGAAGGTAGTTCGGGGATTCCCATCACTATTACTGTGGCTTACTATATACTATTGGGAGATTATTTAAGTTAAGTTTAAGTCATTTTGAAGTATGAGAAGCATATGGAAACAAATTAAGTGAGAACGTGAGAACTAAGAAATTAGCCATGTGTGTGTGTACTTCAAATTCAGTTATTTCAAACTCATGTGTTTAAATGTTCAGGTTAGCAATATGTGCTTTAAATTCAGTCATAAGATCTATGCTTTGAAATATGTTATGCATTTTAGTGATATTCCCCTATTGAGCTTAGATGGTAGCTCACCCTCTGACTATATGTCACAGGTATTGCTGTTGATGTAGGTTTTGAGGATTCTGGCCGAGAAGAAGATCCTGATTATATACAGGACGAAGAATTGGATCTTCTGCCAGAGGACTGCTTCCCCTAGGGGGGACTTGGTGGATTTTTTAGAATTTTGTGCATAAGGCTTGGTACATCCAGTTTTTTTATTTTGTTTAGAATGATATGTAAATGGTTATTTTGAACCACTGATTTGGGTGATGATTGTTCATTACCAGTGGCTCGCTTTGGTTCTGTCAGGCTTATGGTTCACATAAGGACAAAACCTTCATTTTTATTATTTTGTCGAATTGGAATATCTTTTGCCATATATATATGATGATTCTAACTGCATAGTTAGTGATATCATCTTTCTTCTACTTCGTGTGGATGTACTAAGTGTTCGTGTGTTCCGAGATCACCCTATTAGCAGTCCGATGGCACGGGTTTCCGGGTTCGAAAGTTCGGGCTGTCACAATAACCATTTATGAAGCATGCAAATTAGTGAAAGTTGTTTGCAATCAAGTGTATGAATGCTTATAGAAATTTCATATGCTTAGAGCATACCAGTTCTTTCTTCTGAATATTAACAGAAATTTCTAGCTACTTGTCATCATTATTTCCACTCTTAAAAGCTGATCTCTTAATTTTTTTTATTAAGTTTGTCATTCATTGAGAAGCAGTGTTACAGTGATGCTATTGAAGATTTATCTTCTTGTCTTTTTTCTCTTCATTTGCTTTACGTGGATGCTAGTTTTGAGGATACTTGCTTGGGAATCTTTTTATCACTTTGAATTTTCAACTGCTACAGGTCGTATTTCCAGTTACCAGAAAATATTTCTTAGTCCCTTCTGCTCCACGTATAAAATTAGTTTCTTCATCATAATTGAAGACTTTGTTTTCAATAGAAGATATAAAGCTTCCTCCATGGTTAGATGGAATGTAAGTAAGCCTTACTATGTTTGAATATATAACTTTCATAATTTCTAGTGTAGGTTTATTTGTTTTTGTTTTCTAGAATAGATGGAATGCAAATATGCCTTACTATGTTTGAATAAGCTTGATTGTCAAACAACAGATTCATGCCAAAATCTGTTGTTTTGCATTGAATAATTTGTGGCTGGGGAAGTTGTCAAAGCTTCCAAATAGTATCAAAAGGATGCCACAAGAGATATGATAAAAGCACAATTTTTTATTTGTTGTTTTCTGTATAATTTGGTGGTTGTTGCCCCATGCCTGTGTTGAGAAAAAAATCCTCCAGTTCATAAGTTGTTTGCAATCAAGCATAATCCTAATAGCATGATACAAATCTCGTTTAGTTGCGCGTGGGTTTTACTCAGACCTATGATCTAGATTATGATGTCACTTTCACTCCTGTAGCTAAGCTCTCCTTGGTTCTAGTTCTCTTATCCATTTCAACTTGCCTATTTATCAACTTGATGTGAAGAATGTTTTTTTGCATGACCATCTCATTGAAAAATTGTATATGAAACCTCCTCTAGGCTTTCTGCTTTGGGGGAGTCAGGGAAAGTGTAATGTAACATCCCGAAAAAAAAAAAATCTAAAACCGTAGGTCCTGATTGGGTGCGTGTCCATTTAGAAACGCGTCACCATTTTGGATTTTTCAGATAAAGTCATCTTAGGTCCATTTCGACTACGTCTGGGATTTTTGGACCAAAGCTTATACACTGTGGTGGTGTATTGGCTCAACACCGAGTCCGACTGATAAGTGGTTTGGGTGTGCAGGCCCCACATCGAACCAAAAGATTATTTGTATAATAGCTAACACCTCGGTTAGGTGTATCCGTTTCATGCGAAAACTAGTTCTTTGGATAAGGCTAACACCCAAATGGGTGTATGTGTTTCATAGGGGAACCAACTCCCCTTCTAATAGAAAAAGCAAAGCTTCCTTTGGAAGCTAATAGCTATTTGCATTTTGCTTGGTGTTTTGGGTTTCTAAAGAGAGAGAGAGAGGAGAGAACGAGCATGAAGAGATCGCCTGTGGATGTTCGAAACTCGGATCGACTACAGTAAACTTTGAGGTATTTATTGGTACGCGCTTTTTCTGGGTTCCTCTTGGTTCCCGTTGAATAAGTGGCTTCCAATTCTGTCTTGTTGGACTCTAGCGATGCGGTGTATGTGATAAGGTGGGGATACAACAATAGGAGGAATTTCCTAGGATGATTCCAAGTTGATTTGCGATCACCAGCTGCAAATATTTATCGACGCTGTAACACGTCAATGATCACGCATTTAAGCGGGTGTGGGTTAGTTCTATACTAAATCATTCGCCTGCGAACATCAGCAGCAATGTCCTCTTTTAATTAGATAGTTTTAGCTTTCTTTTTTTGTTTCCCTTATTGCGGTTATGGTCGATTTAGATTCTCCTTTTTTTATTATTGATTATGATTAGGTGAGCTTATTATGATGGGTTATTTTAGTGTCCTGATGCTCTCAAGAGTCCAATCATTTTCAGTTTCTCGGTATCATTAGGAGTCCAATTAATATCAAAGTCCTGGTACTACTAAGAGTCCAATCAGTTTCAGTCTCCTACTGGTACTAGGAATGTATGTGTATCAGTTTTAATAATATTTCAATTAAATAAAAGAGTTCAATTATATCGTAATTTTAGATAAAGCAGGTACGCTAATTTTATTACAATTCTAGATAAGCAGATGTATCAGTTGTATGGCAATCACAACTAAAGCACTTAAGGTAATCTTACTAGCATTCTAATTTGAAGAAAACAAAGATTAATCTTTTTTGGATTTTTGATTGAAGCAATAAATCAATTTACTAAAATAGGAATAAATGATCGAGGCAACAAAATTAACTCTTTTTTTTAGAATCATAATCTACGGATCAATTATGTAAAAATCTAACTAATAATAAACGAATTAACTTTCTTAAATTTTGGTTGAGATAATAAATTGACTGAACTAGAAGACTGAATTGAATCAAAGCAAATAATGATATGAAGGCCTATTTGATGCAATTAGCCAATTATATTGAAATAGAAAAACTACCTATAACTAACTAATTAACCCTAAACAATCTAAAAAAAGGCGGTTGGGCCCGCTATGCTAAGGAGGATTGGCCTCATTCCTCGAGTATCCTTCGTAAGCTTCCGTGGGTAAATCAGATGGTTGAGATAAAAGATAGGTCGATAGTTGAATAATAAAAGGGGGATTTTTATAATTGAATTCGAAATTATAATAAGAAATTAGATTGAGAAATTAAAGCTATGAACTAAAATTTATATTTTTGGATTTTTGACGGTATGAAAATATAGAATTAAATTATAAATTAAAATTTTTAGACTAAATTCGGGTTCGAAATCAGAAAAAATTAGGCCGTATGATTAAGGACTGGTTCTGAACTCTGAGAGTCAAAACCAGAAATTAATGATAGGACTGTAAATTAAAATTTTAGAGGAGAATCAAAGCATAAGGTCGGTATATCGGACCACTAGATTAAGGAGTGGTTCTAGAAACAGAGAATTAGAACCGGATATAGAGAACTTCGGTCCAAAGAGGGTGCGACGGTCTAAAAATTAGAAATAGAATTGATTAATTAAACTAAAGGGAAATCCTAAGTCTAAAATAAAATTAAATTCTTACCTAGGGTCGGGGCTGTGGAGAGAAATCATCGAAGATTCGGGGGTTTGAATCTCAACATCATGACTAATTTGCTTTATGGGCTTGTCCTCGGAGTTCTCTGGTTTCGAAGTCCTAAAAAATTTCATTCTCTCTTTCAAAATCACCAGCCTCTCTCTCTCTCTTCGAGAAAAAAACTTTTATAGGTTTTCATTCAATTATGCACCTATTTTCGAGCATTTAATTGAATTGCGTGCCAATTTTCTGGCGCTTAATTGCTTTGAGTCAATCACCGACTCAGTGAGCAACCAGCTGAATTACTCAGCGGGTTTCCTAATCCTAACGAAATCAAGACTAATTGCGCGTGTGATGGGACGTGCGTAATCCAATTAAGCATTTTACCTGAAGCGCTTAAACGAGGAAATGTAGGGGTCAAGGGTAGGGGACTAGGTTGGAAGTAGGCCAATTGTGTGCTGGTGCTGTAGCGCTCAATCCGATCGCGCGTCTGTTTCCTGGCGCGTAATTATGTCTCGAAACGGTCTGTGAAAGGAAGTTTGATCTGAGAGGGGACTGATCGCGCGCTTGTGGTTCTGCGCGTGATCAAATTATGCGCGAGTTTTCAGGCGCTTAATTCAGGGTTGTCCGGGTATGGTCTCAAGAATGGAATATAGGACTATTATTTCAGTCTGCATCTTGACTATATATTATTGTTTAATATATAGCCTCCCTACACTGGGATCTGAGCCACAAAGCTATTATTTCAGCTTGTATTCAGCCATGTACTGTTGCATGGTCACATGTCAAGGGTTAAAAAGGTCAAGGGCTGACCAAACGAATTCGTGTACTCCAAGAGGGTGAAATGAGGGTGTCTACAGTATTGGCTTTGCATTGGTTTGTGTGCCACGAGAAGTCATTGAGTTCCAACGTGACGGAGATACGTGAAGAAATGAAGGTTTTATCCCTTCAAACCCTCTTTTGATTTGGATATTTCGAAGTCTCAAAATCGGTGGGTCTCGTAAGGGTTTTATCGCGTGTTAAAAGAGGAGTTTAAGCTTAGATCGTGCCGAAATGATCGCGAAGAGGTGGGTTTCAAATCCATTTGGTCGTGTGTGGTGCAAGCGCCGGTAATTTTGATCTCCGCACATTATAGGCGTTGGTCTCGTGAGATTAAAGGGTAAGATTCGATTTAAATTGGTTATAATTATTTTGGATATGATTTATGGGAAATTAGGATGTTTGAAAATGGAGTTTTGGTTGTTTTGGATTGAAGAAACAGAAACCCGAATGAGTTATGTGTTTGTCAAAACCGATCGATTGAATTTGACAAAACAGAAAAGTGGCAAAATTATGGAGAAATCAATTGATCAGTTTTGAAAATCGATCATTCGATTTTGAATGAGCTTGCCGATACTGCCTCAGCATTTTGGCCGTAACTTTCTGCTCCAAATTCCAATTGATACGATTCTTATGATGTTGGAAAGAGGACAAAAAGATCTATAACTATTGTGAATTAATAATTTCGTGAATCAAAATTTTTAAAGGTCAAAATTTAGTGGGAAGTTGGGTCAAATTCTAAATTAGCACGAACTTGCCTGTTTTGCCTTGGTTTTGAGAAAATACTTAAATATGTCTAAGTTATTAGTGATTAGAGTTAATCTTTCATGCATCATCGTATGTTTGTGATATAGATTAAGGGCGGGAAGCCATCAATAGGACTTTGTTTGGCTTCGCGCAACTTCAAGGTTAAGGTGGGGAAAAACTTCATACACAATTGCATTTCAATTTGATTTTTCATTGATGCTTTGATATGATATTTCGAAATGTGATAAATTGATCGTATTTAAATTGTATTTAGACTTGTTGAAATATCAAATGCATGTTTGCTTTGAAATCTTTTAAAATATCTACTTATGTATTCGTATATTTGCCTTAAAACTTTTGAGATATTGAAATGTATGTTGCTTTCTACCCTTTTGAAATATTGAAAATACATCTGCTTGAAACATTTTGAGATATCGAAAATGTGTTTTGCTTTTGAATCATTTGGAGGATTGAAAATATTTTGTTTTGAAGTTTTAGAAAGATCGAATCTGGAATGAAATATCGACCATCAAATAAGTAAATTGACTAACAAGTCTGGTCATTTAAGTGGACCGCTATGGGCAGATTATAAGTATATTGTGGAATGCTATAGGGGGATTATAAGTACACCGTGGACCACTATGGGCGGATTATAAGTACACCGTGGGCCGCTAGGGCAGAATCGAATCGGCACGGTGGTTAAAATCGTGAATCAAATCGGTACGATGGTTTATCCGTAATTTGAACCTTCTGAATTTAGAAATCTAAAATTTGAACATAAGAACCGTAATTTGACCGATACAGTTGGTAATCCGTAATTTGAATCGGTACGACAGGATATCCATAATTTAAATCAGTATGACGGGATATCCATAATTTAAATTGATACGGCAGTTTATTTATATTTCTTTATTAGTATCGTGCTTTAAAATCTGAACACAAAATCCAAAACTCTGAACTCACTATGTAAGCTATGTAAGAATGTGTAAGACCGGCATGGCGGAATATCCATGAATCGAATCGGTATGGCGGGAAATCCGTGAATCGACTATGTAAGCTATGTAAGACATGTAAGTTAATGTAAGTAAACTCAGTAAATCAAGATAAAACATGTAAGGAAATGCGAATCGAACTTAGTAAACCCAAGATAAGACATGTAAGTAAATGTGAATTAAATCCAATAAATTGCTTTCCGTTTTGACATGAAGGAGAGACCCTGTTTTGATATGAAGTTTTCTTTAGTGAGAAAAGGCATTTGAAATCAGTTTCGTTTTGATAATAAAAGGCATTTGAAATCAGTTTCGTTTTGATAAGAAAAGGCATTTGAAATCAATTTAAGTTTTGATAAAAAAATGCCTTTGAATTCAGTTTCTATTTTGAGTATGAAAATGTCATCAGTTTTAATATGAAAATATTTTAATGTTTGTCTTTGAATCTATGCATGACTAATGAGATGTATATTGGTATCAGTTTTCTCCAGGTATAACACTTATCTAGACATCGGACTTGAGGATTTGTAAGATTTTCGGGATCGTAGATTAGTACACCATGAATTTTGGTAAGTTTAGGTTTGGTACGTTCATTCTATTATACATGTATGGTACACCACTGTTGACCATCACCGGTGGGTTGTTTTAGTTTACTATTCATGTTGGATATTAGAACTGGAGATTTTAATTATGTCATGTATTATCTTTTTTGATTTCCGCATGTGTGTGGATTTACCAAGTATTCTGTATCAAACTGTCATCTACGATCCGGTGGTCCGATTTTTCCAAAGATCCGTGTTAAAAAACAAATGTGTTGGGAAAATCGGGCTGTCACAGTTGACTCCCAAGTCGATTCATGTAATTTTGATGCACTCCAACATAGCTTTTTTGCCGTTTGGGATGAAACTCTCTCTCTCTCTGTTATTATCTTCTTAACTTAATCAGTTATGTATTTCTCACGTGCCCCAATTTTTCGGATATGTTCTGCTATATATTACAAAGATGCATAGTAATATCATATAATATCGTAATTTTTCAATTTTACCATTTAAATGTATGGATGCATCGACATGTCATGTTTTCTGATGTTGCCATGTTTGACATGCATCTCCAAGGTGCATAGTTTATGCTGAATTTTTTTCCTACTTAACCAGGTAAACAGTAATTTTATAAAGTGAGCAAAACTAAAACATTACCCCGAAAGAAGAAAGGATCAAACAAACTCCCATCATATAGATTCCATACATCCATACACCACTGCTTGAGTTCATTGAAAGCCAGCACACTATTTGCTAGCAAGACGCCTTTGGATTTCCAATTTCAAATTAAAAGGTTTGTTTTGAATGAAGCATCTTCTAAATCCAAGTTTCAAATATTTTGGCACATGATTGTTATCTAGTGCGCGTTGCAGTAGTCTCCTATATTTCTGCAATATGTTTATTCTGATTGTTGAAATATTTTTTGGACCACCGACTCTTCCTGGTAAATTTTGCTTGAAGTTTGGAAACCGATCTCCATCTTTGGTTATGAATCAGGGAATGCATTTTGCTTCTGGCAGTAATTTTTCATGGTTTATAGGGAAAGGTTTGATCTATGGGGCGATTCAATTTGATTATGAACAGAATATATATCATGAAAACCTTGATTTCTGCATGTAATTTTGTCCATTTGTTTGTTTGTTATTAAATCTAAAAGGGTAAAACTAGAATATGATGAAAAAATACCCAGATAATGGAAGACATTTAGCCTTGACCACCATGATTTCTCAGATTGAATATAGAAAGCTTCCTTTGCTTTAATGCAAAATCTTGTATCAGAAACGGAAACATGCCCATATAAATCATCATCATTTTTAAGAACGGCTAAAATAAAATGCTACTATTGATTGAAAAGGTGGTTTTTATACTCGATGACTGAAACTAGTTATCTCTCAGATCTCTGATCTTCTATTCTCCATGGATTTTTAAGGCAGGGAGGAGAAAGGAAGTCGCTAATGTGATTTTGGATTTCTCAGTTAGAATGGCAATGAAACACACTCTGGAATTCTTGGGCCTTCCTCGAGAGGCATGGGTTGAAGGAGGACCAGAACTTGCAGGAGAAGGAGTCGTGATTGGGTGATTGGTTTCATAGACACAAGAATTGATCCAACACACCCAAGCTTTTTTGATGACTTCCATGGTTGACTTCAAAGTTCCTGAATTGCTTTCTCTTCCTTCTATCTCTTTTAGGCAATTTGAGCTTGCCATGATTCTGTTAAGATTATTTAAAGGGATTTATGATGATGATGTTGTTGTTGATGTGTGTCTTTTATATGAACTTGTATAGCTTTCATTTTTAAGGAGATTTAGATGATGATGTGTGATCAGTCACATAATTTACCATTTTATCGCCTTTACTTAGTGATGCTAGATCCCAATTTGCTACTAATAAGTTAATGATATGCAGATATTAAGGAAAATCAGTAAAAAAAACCAAAGTGTTAATCTTCGTCAAAATGAACTCAAAAAGCAATAAGAAAAGACGAATCAACGTGCAAGACGATTCGACGCTACTGAAAGTCAAGAAATCGTGTTTTACAATTGAACGAAGCCAAAGAAATAAGAAAATCGTAATTTACAATTCTTCAGAAGACATTCAAAGCAAAAGTGAGATACAAGAAAGAAAGTGATCGATCATTATAAAGAATCGTCCACAGAGAAAGCTGTAAAGTATAGAAAATCGTGACTTATGATTTTACAAAATAGAAGCTTCTCATTGTTGCTGCCGATTATGAACTACTCCGCCATGAATATAATCAGAAGAATTCTTGAATTAGAAGACTAGTAGATCATGGATCTGAGAAGATTAATGAAGAAAGACTCCTAAGGACTCTGTTCTAGAAATTAAGGAGAAATTCTAGAGGCACATCAACTATCCAAAACAAGGAAGATAAAATTAGGAATTAGAATTATATTAGGAATCTTTTGTTTTAGTAGTTTCTTTTATTAGAATTAGATCAATGTAAACTAACCCCTTATGATCTATAAATAAGAGGGCTCGGCATAGGAAATAAGTCATCAAAGAAATTCTCATCATCAATTGACAACTAAGGTTGGGTTTCTTCCGATCAAAAATTTAGTTTAGTTTAGTTTAGATATCCAAGGTTCCTCGATGACAATTGACCACTGGGATTGAGAGCTGGAAGATTAGTATAGATATTCATAGTTTCTCAGAAGCAATTGGTGCCTGTGGCTGAGGGGTGAAAGATATATTTTACTTTGCTTTTTAGTTTAGATTTGTTTTTATGCAATTTACTGTTTTGTAAACATCTTCAAATTTTGATTTGAATTGACAACTTAGATTGAGATTTGCAAATTAGTGTAATGGTTTTTATTTTTCATCTTTAATTTTTTAGAGTTTGATTGACGCTAAAATTTCTGGTAGATTGTTGATTAGATTAAATTTGTATTGATAGAATTCTAGTTTTGATTGATGACCATTGCTAGGAAACTTGATATATGGTGTAATGGTATTTTAATTTTATAAATATTCGAGACTTGAAGGATTGTGATTGACGATCATTATCCTGAAAGAGGAGGATTTAGCATTTATTTCTGCAAATTAGTTTAAGAAACCATTCTTTTATTCATATTTCTTAAGCAGTTTAGAATCATAAAAATAAATATAAGATTTCTTAAAAATAATATTATAAAGGTAAAATACTTCCTTGTGGGAGCGATCCTATACTAGTACTGTAATTTCCATTGTGCGCTTGCAATAGGTTAAGACTTAATTAGAAACATCTATAAGCCGCTATCAAGTTTTTGGCGCCGCTGTCGGGGAAAGCAGATTTTACTTTGTATTAGTTTTAGAAAATAAATATTTATCATTCTCTTTTTATATTTCTTTATATTTTCTTTTCTTGATCTCTTCTTAAAGCTTTTACAGGTTTATTCGGAGCCAACGAATCAAGGTTTCAACTACCCCTGATCAGAGAAGCTAGAGGCTCAGATTTGTTTTTCTCTCTGCTTTCTAAAATAAAAACCAAATAAAACTAAAAACACAAAAATATCAAATTTTTTTAGTGTATGCATCACACTCGATCTCGAAGTTTAGATTTCTTCAAGTGTGATTAGGGAATTGAAAGGACTCTCTTGCGCACATTAGCATCAAACCGATCTTCTAAGAGAGAATCCTTAACCATGGCTGACAACCACTCGATTCAAGCACATTTTAGCTTGGTTACTCTGACTGCACCCTCCTCTATAGTTATACCAGAGGTTGCAACTGGACAAAATTATGAAATCAAACTCAATACACTTCAACCTGTACCTGCTTTTCATGAGCTTGATAGAGAAGACCCCTATTAACATTTAAGGGATTTTATAGAACTCTGCACGATGTTACAACTATCGGCAGCTAATGAGGAATCAGTCAAGCTATGGTTGTTCCCTTTTTCTCTCAAAGACAACGAAAGCATGGCTGACCTCACTACCTACCAGGAGTATAATCACTTGGGTTGAACTTCAATCCAAATTCTTAAATGAGTACTTCCCAATTGGTAGAACTAACTAGATTCGCCAAGCAATTTAAGATTTCAGGCAACAACCTGGAGGGTTGTTTCATGAAAGTTGGCAGTGCATGAAAGACTTACTGAGAAAGTGCCCTCATCATGATGTGCCGAACTGGTCAATAGCGCAGAGTTTCTACCAAGGATTGACTGAGACTAACCAGTCGACGCCGTGAGCGGTGGAATCTTTATGGCTCAAAGTGGCCAGTAGTCCTGGAACCTATTTGAGAAACTAGCCGACAACTCAAAGCAAAAATATGCCTTGCTTAGATCTGATCCAGATATCAGTAAAGATAAAGATAAAGTAAAGAAAGAGGATGATATGAGTGCGAAGGTTTTGGCTCTTGAACGACAGATCGCAACATTAATGGCTGCCAAATCTAGCACTCCAGATAGACCATTGACAAATTGTTCTCACACTTATACTGAAAACTCAGCTGCGCCATCGTACCAAGAGGTGGTGAAAAATGAACAAGTAGTGGCCTTTTAGAGAGGAGATTTTGGGAACACGTATAATCCAGCGTGGAGGAATCATCCTGGATTTAACTATGGCTCCACAGGAGGAGCACAACTAGCACCATCGATTGTGCAACCCCGATTTCCCCAAACCCAAGTTTTCCACTAAAGACCTCAATTGCCTACTACACAACTCCAATTTGGACCACCGAGCAATGCACCTGACGCCATAGTTGTTCAACTCCTCCTGGATTTGCAGCAACAGTAGCATCAACATTCAAAGGATTTACATGAGCTTGTTCAATTCTCTCAAGTGCTTCATTCACACACACAATCCATTATGAAACTAGAAAGCCAGATTGGCCAGCTAGCTTCATAGGTGGCGAAGAGAGAAAGTGGCCAGTTGCCGACACAGTCGATTAACAATCCTAGAGGATAAGTATTCTTTGGGAAGACATCTGCTCCCCATAACCTACACTGAAATCCTCAAGGAATCGTCAAGCTACCAACTCATCTGTAGTACCCTTTGTAAACTATGTTTCTTTTATTTTAAGTTTAGGCATTACATTATGGGCCAAATCGTTGAAAAATGGTGGATCGTAATATAATTCCTATTGTATACTTCTACGAACAAGCATATGGATTTACGATTGCTCGTAAGTTTGGATATACCTATTAGTTGAGATGCAACAATTGTGATTTAACTTATACGAGAGATCGTATTTACCATTATTGAAAGCTTAGAGTCGACCGACTACTCTAGGTTAACAACATGCGTGATGACCGGTTTAGCAGGTCATCACTGAGATAGGGCCTACATATTCAAGAGAGGATACGAAGGCCCCATTTTTGAACTCTCCATTTTTTCTCCCATCCCTTCCATCTATTTTTCAAATTTCCCTTATACATGATTAAACCATTTTTGAACCCCCCTTGTTGTTGGTACGCGCTTTTTCTGGGTTCCTTTTGGTCCCCGGAAAGAGTGGCCCAATTTGGTCCAAGTGGACTCTGGCGAAGGCGATGAATGATAAATTATGAAGTATTAAATTGCTAAAATTAAAGAGGTGAATAATAAATGGAGAATACCTAGGTGATGCGATTGCCAGCTATAGATATTTATCAACGCTATAACACGTCACTGATCACGCTTTAAGAAGAGTAGGGGTTTGTAGGTTGAACTTCTTTACTAAATCGTCAGTCGACCAACGTCAACAGCTGTGGGCTGCCTTTTAATTTAGCTAGTTTGGTTATTTAATCCTGCTCTAAGTCTAATTTCTCTAATCTCCTAATCCTACAAGAAGTCTAATTGATCTAGTCTCCTAATCCTACTAAGAGTAATTAAAAAAGGTTTTCTAATTCTACTAGGAGTCTAATTTAAAAAATGGGTTGTAGCCCATTATGCTAAGGAGGATCGACCCTATTCTCGGGTACCCTCTATAAGCTCCCTTGGGCAAATCGGATCGCTGGGTTTTAAAATCAGAAGGTTAAGGAACCTAATTGGTTTTAGCCCAAATGTTTCCTCCTTGGATACTACTTCGAGAATTGACACTAACAGGCTAGCGCCACTAGCTTGACTACCTGGGGCTCCTGGGGAAGAGTCTGCAATTTTAGAAGTCTAGAAGGAAACTTGACACCTTTTGGAAGCTCTAGAGAGAAGCTTGATTTTTCTCAAAGGGCGAAGATTCAGAGAGAGAAAAATAGTAAATTGATTTTTATGGCTAAGAGTAATTTTAAAAAGATTGAGCTTGAATTGATGATTAAAAGATTAAAAAATTAAGAATTTGAAAATTTAAAGGTTAGAGATCAGGAATGAAGGACTGAAATCTAGAACTTAAGAATTCAGAACTCGAATTAAGAACTAGAACAAAAATTAAGAACTAGGGCCGAAATTAAGAACTAGAACCTAGAAGTTAAGAACTAGCAACTAGAAATTAAGAACTAGAAACTAGAACTAGCAACTAGAAATTAAGAACTAGAAACTAGAACCTAAGAGATTACCTAAAGTCAAGCGCCAAAATCCCTAAGCTTGGAAGAGAGGAACTCGAAAATTTGATTGTTGGATGTGTTGTGTTTTTGGGACGAGGTAAAGGGGTCTATTTAGAGGTATCTGGCTAATTACGCACCCTGTGAGAGGTGCGTAATTAGTCGGTCAAATCCAATTACGCACCCTGTATGGTGCGCTTAATTGGATTACGCACCCTATGCCGGGTGCTTAATCACTCTGAGTCGGTGAGTGACCAACTGACTAGCTCAACCAGGTATCCTAGTTCCAGTTCACTTGGAACTGATTGTGTGCCCTGTGTAATGCTCACAATACAATTAAGCGCTCTATGCAGCATGCTTAATCATGGAGTTCGAGGGGTCATAAGAATTAGAGGTCAGGTCCAAAGTGGACCAATTATGCACAGGTGGTGCGGTGCATAACCCAGTGCACGCCCTGTCCTAGGCACAGAATCGAATCCTAAGGCGGTCCGCGGGAAGAGTACACCTGGTCCAAATTGGACCGATTACTCTCCAGCTATGGGGCATGCAATTGAATTGCGCGCCTCTGTGAGGGCGAGGAATTCATAATCTTTCCTGATCTAAGTCGGGTCCAAACCACAGAGCTATTGTTTCAGCCTTTGCTTCGACCATATACTATTGTTTCAGTATATGGTCACTGTGTCAGGGTTTTAAAGCCTTTGAAAAGGATGAGATCCTTTCCAGAAGTCATGAGCAAGTTCAAAGGTTGACCGAACAGGTTTGTATGCTTCGAGAGGGCAAAATTGGGGTGTCTACAAATGCCCCTCTTCAGCGCATCCTTGTGAAGTAAGGATGCGTCAAAGAAGTAGACACACCTTTCCCGAGGGTGCCTTCTCGTTTCTTTGAGAAATCATAAGTGTGAACTGAGGAGTTGACATAAGATGCTTGGCTTTCTTATCTATCAGCACAAACTAAAATGAAGCATTTGGGGGCCCAGTGGTAGCTGTCGAAAGGCATATCCACAATTATGGATGCAAGGGACATCTCGTCGCATATCGCGACCTGCTGCAAGTGACAGTCAGACGGGGAAAATTGGCATAACCTAATCCGTGGGTGCAAGGGGCATCCCGTTGCATATCGTGACTTTCTGCAAGGGGCAATCAAACTGGAGGAAAGTCGACATATTTAATCTGTGGGTGCAAGGGGCATCCCATTGCATGACGCGACTTGTTGCGAGTGACAGTCAAACAGAGGGATATTCGACACAATCGAGGTACTGGGGGGGTCATACGAATGTCCTAAGACAAGGTCAAGTGCTCGAATAATAATATGTAATATCATGTAATGGCGAAGGCTTTCGCAAGTCATGTCAGACCGGGCACGTCATTTCTCACACCAATGGCACGTCAGGTGTCCCTTTCTAGTGGACATTTGTGATTTCTCAGGGTTGAGTATATTTTAGTGTTCGATTTCCTAGAAAAAAAATAGATTGGAGTGATGAGAAGTGAAGCTTGATAGATAGAGGGTTTATTCATTATCATCATTTTCTTTTTAAGTTTGGGAGTTGGGAGTCTAAGTTAAGATCAATTCAATGATAAAACTACAGAAAATGCAGCTTCTGAGATGTCACTGAGCAGATCCACTAGAGTGGGATTTGGGGACCCGACCGTTTATGTGGTTGTCAAGATGACACTTGGTATGCCGAATACTCTGTTTAATCTTCTCGTAAATAATGATTATCTCTTAAGGGAGGACTACAGTGATTCACATGTCAGGATAGACGAGTTTTGAAAAACTTTTAACTTAATCATAGCTAATTATATTTTACAAGAAATATCAAGTATAAGGAGGTGTTTACTTACCTAATTTGTTGTCAGCGAGAGGCTTTTGCTTGCAATGGGACTGGCCGGCTATTGCTCACGCGATTGTGTCGCGATGGGACTACGGGTCGCTTCTCCTTCTGGCTGGAGCCGCTTTTGTTTGGTGTGCGAGGTTATGCGATGGAACGGGAGTGTCTGGGGGTGGAGTTGTCGAGGGACTCGAACTCCTTATGGAAGCATGCGAAAGTCATACAACCACCTACATATTAATGGGCTTTTTCAACTCTTAGGTCTCTGGACCTTTGTGCGAATTTTTTCATATGAACTCAAAGCCTTCTTGTTGGTGTTTATGCATTGTCAGGGTGATTTCTGTGCCGCTTCCTTGGTCAGTAGTATGCTCGTTATCGCTGACCTGCTTTGTCTTTTGGTGGGGGTGTTGCGATGGGACATTTTGGAGAGGTGTGGTTTGCGACCAGACGTGTTGATTATCGCGACAGGATGTCCGAATCTCCTGATGAGATATTTGCGATGGGGCTTGATGTTTGTAGGGTGTGACAGGACATCAAAGGAGTTCCTTCTCTTCTCTACTGACGAGTGTATGATGCGTTGGCGTCTGGTGACTACTGTGTGATGGGATATTTGGGGAGTTTGGTTCTTTGCTTTTCTCGATAGGATATTGGATGAGCCTCCTCTTCTTCTGTTGGTGCCACAGCGGGCTGCGTTGGGATTTTGAGGAAGTGTAGTCGGTGATGGGACATTAGTGGTCCTCCCCTTTTGGTTGTGTACCAAGGCGGGTTGCAACGAGACTTGGTGATTATGCGATGGGAAAGCTATGTTTATTTCTTTCTTTGGTAGATGTTGGAGTTATATGATAAGATTAAGTTGTAGTTGCATTGCAACGGGGCATGTTTATGAGTGTGCGATGGGGTGTCGGTCTGACGACTCCTTGGATTGTTTGATGTCATGATGGGATAGTGATGGTGTCTCTTTTGGCAGATTTTGGTTGTATGACAGGTTGGGTAAGTTTGAATGGTGTTTGAGGTCGTGACGGGACTTGCCTTTGGCCTTGGGGGCGCGGCGGGGCTTTAGCGTCACGACGAGACATGGGGGCGTGGCTGATTTACCCAATGAACTTAGGTGTGTGTGTGTGTCTTGTCGTGATGGGATGTGTGGTCGTGTGATGAGGCATAAGCAGCTCTCTATCCCTGATCAGCGTGTGGGTTACGCGATGGGACAAAGGAGAGTGATTCGGATCGTGATGGGACGAGTAGTGTGATTGGCTACTTTGTCACCGTTACTTTTCACTTTGTGTCATGAGGGGGCTTTTATATCTAGTGGTGGGGTTGTGAGTGATGATTTTATTTTATTTTATTTTATTTTGTTGGCTTATTTGCTGTAGCGGATGTTGGGGAGAGATTTGGTTGCGATGGGATTGCGAGGAGATGTCCTCACCCCCGACTGGTTTGTGATGGGTCAAGGTGATTATGTATGCGTCTTATCGCGATAGGACATGTTGCTTGTGTGTTTGTTTTGTTTAAGGTTTTTGTTGAAGGTATATGTTTGTTTTGTTGGGGTGTGTTTCTTGGGTTACGTTGAGGAGGAATGGGTAGTGTTAGAGTATGGTGTTTGCTTTTCCGGTGTATCTCTGTTGTTTTGTTTCAGGTGTTCATTTTGGGGTCCCATGGCGGAAAAGTAAGAACTAAACTGAAAATTAAAAAAATGCCCCAATTTGGGGTATCAGTCTAGTGACCGGAGTATCGCTACCAAGGTGATAGCGCTTCTTTAAAAAAATGCCCCAGTGTCAAGTGACGGTGGGATTTTTATCTACCTCACAGATGTCCTGGAGTGTATTTGTAATGCTCCCATATTGGGAAGTAGTTTGATTATTTTGGCCATATGTCAGGCTCGATTTTGTAAGTGTTGAACGGTCATGCATCGTAGCTTTTAGGGAGGTTGGGATGAATGGTAGATAATGTGTAATTGTATCACTTGCCATTCGAGAGTTTTCGGTTTTATTCCGAAGAGATTTTGAAAATCATTTGACTCATCGTCCTAAGAGAAGATAAAGGGTGAAGAAGAGATAAGGTTTATTGATCTGAGGGTAGCTCCTTATTCAACTAAATTTTGAAATAGTAGTCAATTACTTTCTTCTCAAGTGGGTAATGTGCCATAATTGAGCTCTCTGTCATGGTTCAGCACCATCAAATCATTAAATTCTATGGTTAGCAGGAGTTTTGTCCTCCTCCCGCCACCGTACGATGATATCTAGCAGTGTGAAGACATAAGGGATGCCCTAGCAGTTTGCTTATGCTTCCCCAGTGAAAAATTCTAGGGGTGCCCTCATAGTTAAGTTTATGCTTCCCTAAATCCATTAACTGCTCATTTGTCGCATAATCTCGCTCGGTTGTGTTTCTTTTCTATATGTATATTGAAATAACCTGCTAACGTAAAAATTATGAGGTTTGATGGAACCTTACATTTTCAATTTTTATGTTCTAAAATTGACTCCAATGGCTGAAGAGGGTGTATGAGAATCCAGAGTTTTCTATATTTCAAAAGGTTTCATGATTCACTTGTCCTTTTGATCAACTTGCCCGAATAGGAAGGTGGTCAATGAGTCAGATGATTCTAAAAATGGTTTTGAAAATAATGACCTACGACTGGTGAATGCCTTGTGATGGCTACAGGGATGATATATATATATATATATAGTCACGCCTGTTTAGAGTACGAGGCATGATAATGATTGAGTTGTCATTTCAAGGGTTAGGAAGTCCTTTCTCTATGGCTGTTTCCTGGGATGTTGCCGAGATAATGGAAGTATTTCTCACGTGGTCTTTGATTTCCTCCAGGCGAGGCGGTTGTGGAGGCATTATTTCTTAGCACTAGCTCCTCAACTTTGAGTTCTCGGTCGGGTATCAGTTCGAAGGGTTTGGGGCATAAAAGAGTATTTTTGTTTTCAAGTATTTATATTTTTGGGCATTTATACTTTTGGTTTTTTATGACTTTTCTATTTATTTATTTTTATTTTTTTTATATTTTTGTTTTGTTATTATTTTTTTTGTGTTATGGTACAACATCAGTTCCTTAAGAGGAAACTGACTCAGAAGGTCGAATGGACAAAGTGGCACTTGGGTGATCTATTTCGGGGTCCTTGATCGCATTCGATCTGATTGATCTGGGGTGAGAGAGATGTTATGCTTAGGTTTGTGTTTTGGATGACATAAGATTTATCGAATAAGGTGTGGAGTCTTTTGATTTCTTCTTTTGATAAATCTTTTATGATTGGGGCCTCCATGTCAAGAGGGACCTTCTTTAGTTTCTCGATGGGGTGAGGCAACTTGTAGAATTGGGGTGTAGAGTTGTTAGAGAGTTCTTCAGGGTCGTTTGCTGGTGGTTGGAAAGTTATTTGCGAGTGAAGTTGGAGTGGAAACTGGTGAGAGGGAAGGTAGTTTGGTAAAGGTAATGATAGGATGAGGCAAAGGTAAAGTGAGAGGAGGAGACGTGAAGGCGTAGGCCAAGGTGGACCTGTCCTCTGCTTGGGGCAGTTTTATTTTCCCTTGTTTGGTTTGATGCGTATTTTGGGTTTATCGTGAGGTTGTTTTAAAGTTTTTTTTATAATTTTTCCAGGAGGTTTAGCGTCGAAGGTTTGATATTACGGTATTGTCGTTGGTTGAACTTTCATGGGGGTTTTGATTGCGAGATCTATAGAAATTTGGATCTGGCTGTCGGAATCGGTCTTGGTTAAGGTGTTGATTTCATGCTTTGATGGGATTTGAGGTATGTTGATTTGGATGGTGATTGGCATCATAAGATTTGAGTTTTGTTTGATCTCGAGAGTGAGAGGAATGTCGGATCTCGGGATCAATTCATCGATAGGTTCAATAATTGGCTCGAAGGTAGGTGGGTTTGGTGTTGTAGAGATAGGTTTGGGCTTGATGATAGGTTCATGTTTGAGGATAGGTTTAAATTCGATAATAGGTTTAATTTTGATAGTAGGTTTAGGTTTGATGATAAGTTTAGGTTTGATAATAGTTTTAGTTTTGATAGTTGGTTTAGGTTTGATGAGAAGTTTAGGTTCGAAATAGGTTTAGTTTTGATAGTAGGTTTGAGTTTGGGGTTCAGTTTCATGGTTGGTGAGGTGATAAGTCCAGTGGTGACTTCAAGTTTTAACGCAGGTGTAGAGATTGATTTGTAGTTGGTTTTGAGATCGATTCAATGGTTGATTTTGGAGTGAGTGAAATGGGTGGTTCAGAGGTATGTTTGGTAATAGATTCGGGTTCGAGATTTTGTTTTGAAGTTGGTGAGGTGGTAGTGAGTTTAGGTTCTGAGGTGGGCGTAGTGATTGATTTGAGAGTTCACTCGGACGTTGGTGGAGTAAAGTGTTCGTTATTGAGTTCATGTTTTAAAGTAGCTATAGGGATTAGTTCAAGGGTCGGGTTTAAGGTTGGTGGGGTGATGTATTCGATCATGTGTTCGATATTGCGTTCGGGCTCGAGGATTAATTCCAGAGTATGTTGGATTAGGGGTCTTGATTCGATTGCGGGTTCATGTTCAGAGTTTATCTTTGTGATTAGTTTAAGTATGAATGGTGTCGTGTTATATGGATAGATTAATTCGGGAATTGCTTCCAAGATAGGTGAGGGAGTTTGTTTAGGGAATGGTCGTGGAGTTGGTTTCGGTGTCGGCTGAGGTAGCACAGGGATTGGTATGCTTGCCGATAGGCTGTCAAGTTCAAGGGTAGTTTGAGTCGATTCGGAGATGAGTACGTTGAGCTTGGTGATGAGATTGGTGATGGATTGAGTTAGTTTAGGGGTGGATGTAGTGATAGTTTGGATTTTAGTGATCTTGGTGACTGGTTCAGGGCGAAAGGTAATTTCATGTTTATCGGTATGTGGGATAGGGTTAGTTGGTTGTGAGTGAATGGTATGGACGTGGTCCGATGCAGGTTCAATTCTGCTGATCAGATTTGCCGGGTGGAATGGGGTAGGAGTGAGTGAGTGTACGGTATCGTATGCGAGTTGGGTTTGAACGAACAATGGGTTATAATAGGTGATTTTAGTTTGCGTGTCATTGGGGTACTAGTTTCGATCATAGTGCGGGTCTATGTATTGGTTGCTATAGAAAGGTTGGTAAGGGTGTTGATCTTGGTTTGTGTGTGGTAATTGGTTTGGGTCAGGGTATAAGTTTGTGTATAGATCTTGAGCTTGGTCATACGGGTGGTATGGTTGAGGGCTAGTCTAGTTTTGTCTTTGGTTTGTGTTGATTTGTTCAGGGCTTAGAATCTTGTTTAGGGTGTTTATCTCAGGGTTGTCGGAAGAGGGTCCGTTGGATGTTAGGGTGGAGAGACAGAGGTCTCCATTCTTTAGGTGACGCTCTATGATTGAAGCTCGTTCTCGGAGGCTAGCAAAATTAGAGTAGTCGCTTAGGATAAAAACACTCCGAAGAGGCTCTTAGGCATTGCTAACCACAATTTCTATCACATTGCTTTCTTTTATTTAATTCCCCGTTCGGGTGGTGAGCCTTCTCTAGCGATTGGCAAATGTCATAAAGTCCTCATTGTCCTCTTGTCTTGTGTGCATCAAGTCAGTGAGATTGATTTCTTTGTTAGTTAAGTATTGGTATTGGTCTTGGAATCTATCAGCTAAGTCTTCGAAGGTCTCGACTTCAGCTAGAGGCAGGGCAGCAAACTAGTCGAGGGCTTCTCCTTCCAGAGATCTCAGAAAGTAGTGGATCAGGAGCCCTTGATTGGTGTGGATCGGTAGGCAATCGTTATAGAATAGGGCCAAGTGGTGGTTTGGATTTCCTATACCGTTGTATTTGTTGAACTTTGGGGTTTTAAAGCCCGTGGGTACAGTGAAGTCGAGGTTCGGCAAAATGTGTCAAATCCGAAAGATGGCTTCAAACATTCTTTCTTAGCCATGTAATTGTCTAAACATTGATGGAGGTAGTTCATATCTACGTTGGTGCCTGTTTAGGTGTCTCGAGCTGTCTTCGGTGATTGTTGTCGTAGGAGGTGCGAAGTGGGTGTGTGTTATGTGTTGGCGTATTTTCTTCTCTCCTACTTCTCGGGGTAATTTGGCATTCGTCAACCAGCTTCTAATCCATGGTGGCTTCGTATATCTTGGCTAGGGCTTGTTGCAGGGCATTGGCTTCTCCTCCCTTCATTAGCTTTTGGGCCGTGAGGTTCATAATCTTGCCGACGGTGTATCTTGGCTCCCCGTCATCTCTGTTGTTGTTGCTGTGATTTGTGTTTTGTGGAGCGAAGGGGTATTTTTCGCTCTCACTAACCATGTTTACCCTGGCATGATGCTAGGCTGTCCATGGAGATGGCCTAACATATACTCGAGGTCGCTATGGGAGCCCCATGCGGGTTGGTCACTGTGATTAATGTTTAATTTTTTAATGCCTGACGTTAAGAAAAAAAATTGTGTTTATTTTTTTTGTTTTTTTGCTTTTTTTTTGTTTGTAAAACTAAGTATGTGTAAAAAGCCATAAAGTAGAGCGAAGAAAATAATTTTAAAAAATAAATTAAATTAAATAAAGCAAGAAAAATAGAAAACGAAATGAAGTAAATTGGGGCAACCTTAGCTAAAAAGATTCTCATCACCATCGCCAGTCTGTTGGTACGCTCTTTTTCTGAGTTCCTTTTGGTCCCCGGAAAGAGTGGCCCAATTTGGTCCAAGTGGACTCTTGCTTAAATTAAAGAGGCGAATATTAAATGAAAAATACCTGAGTGATGTGATCGCCTACTGCAGATATTTATCGGCGCTGCAATACGTCATTGATCACGCTTTAAGTAGAGCGGGGGCTTGTAGGTTGAACTCATTTACTGAATCGTTGGCCGGCCAACGTTAGCAATTGTGGGTTGCCTTGGGGTTTAGCTAGTCTGGTTTCCTAATCCTACTCTAAGTCTAATTGCTCTAATCTCCTAATCGTACTAGAAGTCTAATTGGTCTAGTCTCCTAATCCTACTAAGAGTCTAATTAAAAAAGGTCTCCTAATTCTACTAGGAGTCTAATTTAAAAAAGGAGTTGTGGCCCGTTATGTTAAGGAAGATCAGCCCCATTCCCAGGTACCCTCTGTAAGCTCCCTTGGGAAAATCAAATGGCTGAGTGTAAAAATTGGAAGGTTAAGGAACCTAATTGGTTTTAGCATGAATGCTTCCTCCTTTGATACTACTTAGAGAATTGAGACTAACGGGCTAGTGCCGCTAGCTTGACTACCTGGGGCTCCCGGGGAAGAGTTTGTAATTCTAGAAGTCTAGAAGGCAACTCAACCCCTTTTGAAAGCCCTAGAGAGAAGCTCTAATTTTCTCAAAGGGAGAAGTTTCGGAGAGAGAAAAATAGTAAATTAATTTTTAGGGCTACGAGTAATTTTAAAAAGACTGAGCTTGAATTAATGATTAAAAGCTTAGAAAATTGAGGATTTGAAATTTTAAAGGTTAAAAATTAGGAAATACGGATCGAAATCTAGAACTTAAGAATTAAGAACTAGAATTAGGAATTAGAACAAAAATTAAGAACTAGGGCCAAAATTAAGAACTAGAACCTAGAAGTTAAGAACTAGAAACTAGAAATTAAGAACTAGAAACTAGAACCTAAGAGATTACTTGAAGTCGGACGCCAAAATCCTTAAGCTTTGAAGAGAGGAACTCGAAAATTCGATTGTTGGATGTGTTATGTTGTATTTTTGGAATGAGGTAAAGGGGTCTATTTATAGGTATCCTGCTAATTACGCGCCCTGTGGGAGGTGCGTAATTGGTCAGTCAAATCTAATTACGTGCCTTGTATGGTGCGCTTAATTGGATTACACG
Organism: Chloranthus sessilifolius; assembly: GCA_021018995.1. NCBI lineage: Eukaryota > Viridiplantae > Streptophyta > Magnoliopsida > Chloranthales > Chloranthaceae > Chloranthus > Chloranthus sessilifolius. The sequence goes on from CM037595.1 coordinate 27,637,531, forward strand.
CCCTATGTTGGGCCCTTAATGACTCTGAGTCAGTGACCGACTTAGTGAGTGACCGGCTGGCTGGCTCAGTCGGGTATCCTAGTTCTAATTTAATTGGAGCTAATTGGCTCAGTCGGGTATCCTAATTCCAATTAAGCGCTTTATGTAGCACGCTTAATCATGGAATTCGGGCGGTCATAAGACTTAGAGGTCAGGTCCAAAGTGGACCAATTACACGAGGGTGGTGCGGCGCGTAATCAATTGCGCGCCCTGTCCTAGGGGCGAAATCAAATCCTAAGGTGGTCTTGTTGGTTTACTTTTATATCTAGGTGGTGATGTTATTTAAGTGATGAGATGATAAAATCAGAATGCAAGAGTGGAGTGAAATGATTATGAAAATAGCAACCCAAAGTATACACAGCCTGCAAGATACAGGGCTATTGTAACAAGTTTTAAGTAAGGAAGAGTTTATCTCACAGAGAAATTGATCTAGAACTCAAAATGGGCTATAATAGTAGTCCTTCAGATCTGGTTACAAATCTAGAAATCTTAAAGAAAGGGAGTTGGATTTCACAACTATAATAAATTACCTACTAAAAGAAAAGAAATAAAGTGCAGTCCTATCCTGAAGAAAGGGTTATTAAGAAGGTGGTGATGATGTGTTAAAATAAAGATAAAATGATGGGAAGTAAACTACTAGGCCAAATTCATATCAGTTTTGTAACTCAGATCTATATCTGCTTCTGCAGGAATCCTTGCTGAAGTGCTATAAAAAACCTTAGCAAGGTGTGTACCACCATGGTGTTCCATCAATCTCTGGCTTAGCTGTCATCCTTTGTTTGAATTCTCTTTCTTCTTGGCACCAAAGGCAAGGACTTTGTGTTAAGCTACACAAGTTATTACTAACTACAAAACGCACTTAAACAAAAGTTATTAGTCAGCTTCAAGGTGTAGCACAGGCTAGGTTAAGAGGTGAAAAGTAGTACTTTTCAGTGAATAATAGCTGTCCACGGGAAGAGTAGACCTAGTCCAAATTGGACTAATTGCTCGCCAGCTATGGAGCGTGCAATTGAATTGTGCGCCTCTGTGAGGGAGCAAAATTCAGAATCTTCCCCGGGATAAGTCGGATCCGAATCACAGAGCTATTATTTTAGCTTGTACTTCGACCATATACTATTATTTCAGTATATGGTCCCCGTGTCAGGGTTTTAAAGCCTTTAGAAAGGATGAGGTCCTCTTCAGAAGTCATGGTCATGGTCAAAGGTTGACCGAACAGGTTCATTTGCTCCAAGAGGGCAAAATTGGGGTGTCTACACTTGCATTTTCTGTTTAATTTCGTAAACCCCATTTATCTTCTAGTTGACATTTTGAAATTAAGGTTTGGTGATTAGCCGAGAGCAAGGTAATAATCTCCATTTTTAAGCGGATGAGTCTCTGTAAATGATTATAAATTTATATATGCAAGTTGCAACTTACTAAGCACTATTCTTCTATATCTTGAAGAAAAAGGAATTTCAGAATGTCAAAAGCACAAGATAAGCGACTGAGGGAGGAGGAAGAAGAAGAGGGAGGTGACAGTTCTGATAACTGTCCACTTATTAGCCATATTGCGTGGTCTGCTGCCATTAAATCTAAATCAAAAGCAACAGATCCACCCAAAAAGAAGTCTAAACCCTCTGGAGCTATGATTAGAGAAATAAATGAGGAAGAAATAGAAACCGACTCTGTGTCTGCCCTTAAAAAGGGTATAAAGTTAGATAAAGGCAAAAAGTCAACATCTTCTGCCAAGACATTAGACCAACTCCAAGCATCCATGAAACATCATCTAGTGGGCGTCGAAGTCACGATAGAAGTTGAGTTTTTGGAAATTTTTGAAATTAGTGGAGAAGCCATTAAGTATTTTAAGGATGTCGGGCTCCAATACTTCCTAGAACTAATAGTCACACTAGTCTACCCTAGGGTGGTGAGACTGTTCTATAAAAACTTGATCAACAACAGCAAGGGTCCGGTCCCAGTCCTCTCCACTAGTATTGATGGGTTACCAATCCAGATTACAAAGGAGATGATCGCTAGAGTAATGCACACACCTGTGCAAATACCTGAATTGACCTCTGGCCAACCGGGAGCCCATATATTAAGGATGCCACCCAATAACCTTTTAGAATTTGTTCAAATGACAACAGAGTTGCTAGGAAAATCTCCTAGGGATAGGCCATTTTTCCTTCGCAAAGATTTGGAAGCAAGGAGTTTATCATTTCACTTCTTAGATGTTTTAATTCATAAGACTATTCTCCCCACGGGTCATGGTACACAGAGACAAGCACTTTTTACAAGAGCTCTGCATTTAATGGCTAATGGTTGCTAGTTTGATGTCCCTTCTTACCTTTTAGAGGAAATGAATACCGTGAGGGAAAAACTGAATAGAGGGAAGTACGAAAAAAATAAATTATGTTTACCTTTTGGAGGCCTAATCACTAATTTGTTAATGAATGTGGGATACGAATTTGATCCCAAAGAAAAGGCTTTACCTAGACCAGACGAAGGTCTAACTGTAATGACGTATAGGATAACCCTGAGTGCAAAAAACAAAAAGAAAATCTCTTCTATGCCACAGATAACACAGGAGCCTAGTTTTGAGTCAATATCGGATATCTTAGCCACGAAAGAACCAGCCGACATGGACGGAATGAGTACTTCTACTCTACCCAAGGATAGAATGGAGCCCAGCTCCTAAGCACTAGAAGAAGAACCCATTAATCTTTATGACTCAGCTTTGGAGTCACCAATAGGGCCTGCTTTGGCCCCTTCTACAGAGGCAGACACACTGCTAGTTACTACTGAAGCAGAGCTTGTGAATCCAATGATAGCCACTGCAGAAGAAATTTCTCCACCAACAGAGCAAGTTGCTGAAATGGCTACTTCTAGCCATGTTCCTACACCTATTGAGTCGATTGCTCCACACGCAGTTTCATCTGCTATAGAGAAGACTCCTATATTTCAAGTAGCAGAGGCATGATCAAACTTTGAACTTCCGAGAATGGGCTTCATAGAGTTGTTGAATGAGGATATAACTCCTCCCATCAACACTACAACAGTAGCCAGATCTTCCACTGAAACAACCTGATCTAAAAAGAAGACTGAGAGAAGTGGAGCAATGGCAAAATGCAAATGCACCCAACTTGATACCACTGCCGAATGTGGTAAGAAAGTTAATGGATGACTTTCATCGATTGAAAAGTAGAGTCCTTGAATCCATGCCTACTGCACAAGCACGTCAAGAGTGAGTAGAAAATCTATGACGAAAAGTTGTCAAAGACCACCAGATGCACTAGACGGCAAAAACATATAGGAAAGTCCAGGAGTCCACTGCCGCCCTCAGAGAACAAATTGTGTAGCTGCAAAATCAAAACAACAAAAACCAACAGGCATGGGAAGGAGAGAAAAGGAATATGAGGATAAAATATCCAACCTAATGGAGCAATTTGGAGAATTCATTGAAGACCCAAACACAATAGAGAATAGAAGAGAAAAAACTCATCATGATTACCAGCAAGAACTCAACAGACAGCTGGATGAGAAAAATCATCTATTGACCATAGTAGAGGGGATAATTCTAAAACTTCAAGAGGTTAACGATTCCCTCAGCTTAGCTAATGCTGAACAGAAAAGGACTATTGAGTCTTTCACAAAGAAATGTTGGACTGCAGTAACAAAAGAGCAAGTTGAAGTCGAAAAGCTGAGACTAGAGATACAATTGAAATCTACTGTGATTAAAAAGTTGAATGAGGATGTGAAAAACAAAGAAAAGGTTGAAGAGGAGCTAAGAGCTTTACAAGAAAAGTATGAAATGTTAATAGCTAAAAAAGAGAGTGTTGAGGCACGTTGCAAGGAAATTGGGTTGGAATCACATGTGGAGCCCATACCAAACAAAGAATCAGAATGCTCTACAGATGTTGTGTCAGACTCTGAGGAAGAATTGTCAGTCAATGACTCCACTACTAATCTTACCAGAACTAGATCCTTCTTCTTCAGCCCTTGTACCATATCCATCATCGCCAAGTGAGTAAAATTTTCAGAACATCACAAGCCTCACAGGTATGAAACTTTTGTTAATTCTGATGATTCCCTTATTTTTTATGCCAATGAGGGCATTGTCCAGTTTAAGTTTGGGGGGATATACATCTTGAGTATATATTAGTTTAATTTTATAAATAATACTTTATTTTTATATTACTTTTAACATTTTTGCATGAATTTTTTTTTTTTTTCAGTTTTTAGTATTTTTTTGAACTTTTTAGAATTTCTTAGTTTAGAATTTTCTTAGTTTAGAATTCTTTTCTGATTAAACATCACATGTGAGCATGATAGACAAAAATATGAATCCAAAAAACTTAACGATCCATCATAGTAGAAGTTTAACAATCAGAAACAGAACATTTACAATTCATGTTTTAGCTCTTCAAAAACATCGTATCAGAATGAATGCTTGAAATAATAGGTTGATTTGAACTGCAATATTTAAATTATAATTTCAAAATTGTATAACTAGTGAGCTTTAGAGACTAATTTTTCCTTTCTTTGAGAGAGACAGTTATCTATTCAATTCAAAAATTCCTTTGAACTTCTCTATTGTTATTTTTGTGAAAAATCTCATATTGCAGAACTTAGAATAAAAATATTTTATGATTATGCTAACCTAATTTTTTATCTAGAACTATCTATTAGAAGCATTAAAATAATAAGACATTTATGCTAGTAAATCGTGAAAATAATTTAAGGCCATCTTTGATTTAATCAAAGCCAAAAAGGCAAAATCTCAGAAAAATTTATCCTTTGAACCCATATTAAAAGCCTAAACCAAATTTTTTTGTACCAAAATTTTATAAACCCTTAACCATAGTACTATCCAAAGCTTTCAACCTTTAACCCTTACAATTCTTAAGAGTTTAGAATGCAAAAGAAAGGAAAATAGAGGGAGTGAAAGGAGTATAAAAAAACAAATAAGGGATATGTCGAAAAAGGGTACAGATGAAAAGAAATAAAAAGAAGAAAATATGAGAAAAGAGTCAAAAATCATAAAACACGATTCTACAAAAAGAGAAGTAAAAAGCTTTCAAACTGGAAAAAAAAAAAGAGAAATGAGATTTACAGGAAAAGAAAATGGGAAGAAGTTATCCAACTTTTGGATACTTACTAAAGTAGAAAATAAGAGAAGAAGATAGAGAAGGAAGAACTAAATTCTTAGAATATTTTGAATCCTATCTATATTTCTTTGAAACATTTTAACCCAAAGCTCCATTACAAGCTGAAGGAAAGACCTTTTTGATTTACGATTTGTAAAAATATAAGCCTAGTAGAGATGTGAATAATAGATACTAAGGATTACACAGGGAATCATATAAATAGAATTGATTATCTTTTTTCATGAGATTTAATTTTTTACAATTATCCTTTGAATAGTTCAAGATATATCATACTGAGAGAACCTAAAATTTTGATATTTTTTTAGAGTATGCCAGTAGTGAGAGTTTTTGGATAAAAATATTTTCTAAATCTACAGTTTAAAAAAATTTATGAAAAATAAACTGTTCACTAATACGCACACACTCCATGCTTTACATAATTGAAATTGCTGAGTTCTAATCAATGATAACTGTTTGGATGCAAAGTGATAGTTGACAGAATCATATTTTTAAAAATCATAATAACTATGTAATGATTAAGCTAGCTAGTGTACAAAATTAGTTTAGATTTTTAACCTTTTGTTTTCTTTTAATTTTGAAAAATATTTTGAAACATATTTGAAGTTTGTAGGTAACTTCACTAAAAACCTTCAGGAGACTATAACTCCTCCACTAGGGATCATCTAGGATTTAAAAGGTTGTTGCATCTGCTAAATGCAATCGTGCTCCCTACGAAAGTCACATTTAAATTTGTAGTTTTAAAATAGTTTTCTTTCCTTGTTTGCCAGGGACAAGCAAAGCTTAAGTTTGGGGGTGTTATTAGTCACATAATTTACCATTTTATCACCCTTAACTTAGTGATGCTAGACCCCAATTTACTACTAATAAGTTAATAATATATAAATATTAAGTAAAATCAGTAAAAGAGAATCAAAGTATTAATCTTCGTCAAAATAAACTCAAAAGGCAATAAGAAAAGACGATTGAACGTGAAAGACGATTCGACGCTGCTGAAAGTCAAGAAATCATGTTTTATGATTGAACAAAGCTAAAGAAATAAGAAAATTGTAATTTACGACTTTTCAGAAGACGTTCAAAGTAAAAGTGCGATACAAGAAAGAAAGTGATCGATCGTTATAAAGAATCATCCACAGAGAAAGCTGTAAAGAATAGAAAATCATGATTTACCACTTTACAAAATAGAAGCTTCTCATTGTTGCTACCAATTGTGAATCTACACTGTCATAAATATAATCAGAAGAATTTTTGAATTAGAAGACTGGTAGATCACGGATCTGAGAGGATTAATGAAGAAAGACTCCTAAGGACTCTGTTACTAAAATTAAGGAGAAATTCTAGAGGCGCATCAACTATCCAAAGCAAGGAAGATAAAATTAGGAATTAGAATTATATTTGGAATCTTTTATTTTAGTAGTTTCCTTTATTAGAATTAGATCAATGTAAACCGACCTCTTATGATCTATAAATAAGAGGGCTTGGCATAGGAAAAAACTCATCGAAGGAATTCTCATAATCAATTGACAACTGAGGTTGAGTTTTCTTTCGATCAAAAATTTAGTTTAGTTTAGTTTACATATCCAAGGTTTCTTGATCACAATTGACGACTGGGATTGAGACCTGGAAGATTAGTGTGGATATCCGTAGTTTCTCAGAAGCAATTGGCGCTTACGACTGAGGGGTGAAAGATATATTTTACTTTATTTTCTAGTTTAGATTTATTTTTATGCAATTTACTGCTTTGTAAACATCTTTAAATTTTGATTTGAATTGATGACTCAGGTTGAGATTTGCAGATTACTGTAATAGTTTTTATTTTTCATCTTTAATTTTCTAGAGTTTGATTAACGCCCAAATTTCTGATAGATTATTGATTAGATTAAATATATATCGATAGAATTCTAGCTTTGATTGACGACCATTACTAGGAATATATATATGCCACTATCAATGTGTCTTTTATCTGAACCTCTACATTAGCAAAGCTTCTAGTGGACATCTCCCTGTTCGTAATTCCGGTATAAACATGGTAGCAACAATTTTTTAATTACCACTACTATTAAGAACTTAGCAGCAGTTGTAAAAACTACCGCTAATGCCCTCACTGGTAGTTATAAAAACTGTCACTAAAACAAGGTAGCCACAACACTAGTAGCGGCAATTTGTACAACTGCCGGTGAGGGAGGGTATTAGCGACAGTTTTTGGCTGCCCCTAATAGTCTTATTTTATGTAGTAAAAGGAGAAAATGCACCTGGGCGTAGAGATATCTCTATGCCAATTGATATGCACGAGACATGTAGCACCTCTTTTGTGAAGTGATGGGTAGCATGGGGCCCACTTTACTAACTAGAGTTAAACTTTTAAAATACTTTAAAAGTTATATTTCCTTTCAACCGTCATTCTAGACTTTTTTAGAAGTCTTTTTAAAGTCTCTTTCTTTTCTCTCTATTTTTCTAAGAAAGTGTCATACTTACTTTTTCAGGTATACTTTACTCAAAAAATGTGAGCGCCCGATAGCGAAGTGCCGGCACCCCGATAGCGAAGCACTGACACCCCGACGTCGAGGTGTTGGCGCTTAGCTAAAAAAAATGGGGCATCGACGCCTCGTTTCAGGGGCGTCAGCGCCTCTATATTGAGGTGGTCAACGCTTTGATAAAAAAAAATTATTTATTTAATTATAATTATTATTATTTTAATCGAAGTACTGATACCTCGATATAGAGGCGTTGATGCCCCTAAAACGAGGTGCTAGCCCCTCTTTATTGGGGTACCAGCGCCTCATTTTCGGAGTGTCGGTGCTTCGTTGCCGAGGTTCTAGCCCTTTGCTACCGGACGGCCACATTTTTTTAATAAAATATACCTGAAAAAGTAAGTCTGACACTTTCTCAAAAAAATGGGGAGAAGAAAAATAAAAGAAAGTGACTTTAAAAAAGTCAAGAATGATGGCTGGAAGGGTTTTGAACTTTTAAAATATTTAACAAGTGTAACTCTAGTTAGTAGAGTGGATCCCATGCCACCCATCACTTCATAAAAAGGGCGCTACGTATCATTCCCATATCAATTGGCAAAGAGATATCTCTACACTGGGCGAATATCCCCGGCCCTATATATATATATATATATATATATATATATATATATATGGGTAATGATTACCAGACTCAAGTCACGCGTGACTCGAGCAGGTGACCGACAGATCACTTCGCGTTTAACGTTGATCGCAACTTGGATGGTCACCTGCTTGAGTCACTTCGTGACTCAAGTCATATGATCATTTCCATATATATATATATATATATATATATATATATATATATATATAGGGTCGGGATATGCGCTCGGGCGTAGAGAAGGCTCTGTGCCTATTGATAAGAGCTCGACACGTAGCGCCTTTTTGGCTGATGCGACATTCCTCCCTTTTCCTCATTTAACCTTACTTTAACCATGGTTACCACTGATATAATCAGAAAGGCAAGGCGTTGCGAAATACAGGGGATGCGTTCCTGACATTCAAAAAAGACCATTATTACATTCAAAAAGATCATTATTACCCCAACTTAAATCATTTTATATCCCACACCAACTTCGAAGCGCTTATGCTTTTATAAAGGAGGTGATTGCGCTTCCTATATGACGCGCTAGCACCTCTATCATGAAGTGTAGCGCTTCTGTCAGTGCCCTGAAAGGGACACGTAATACCTATCTTGCGTCACCTAACATTTTTTTGTGTGAGACGATGTCTAACGTAATATCATTTATTACCATCATCATAACAATAAATGAAAGGCAGCACATGATATCATGGTTTCCAATGCTTATCATTACCATTCGAAAAGACTATTTGAGGCGCCTCTTCGGAGAGATCATTCATTGGCCTAAAGTTTCGCATTAATGACGCTTGGGAAAGAAGAGTTAGCACTTTGGTAAGATGCGCTTGTGCTTCATATAAGACGCGCAATCCTGTTCTTTACAGAGCACTAATGTGACTATGTCCAAGCATTAGCGCTCCATCAGGGAATGGAAGATGCCTTCCATATGACACGTAGTGCCTTTCAATTGACACATAGTACCTTTTTGTGTGAAGCAACGTCTGACCTTATTTCATTTATTACTATCGTCAGAACATTAAATGAGAAGCAGGGCATGACTTTGTGATTTTCAATGGTAATCATTACCATTTGAAATTTCTATTTAAGGCCTTCGGGGTGACCATTTATTGGTCGAATATTTAGCATTTATTACTCGAAGCATTAGCGCTCCATTAAGAAGCGCAGGCGTTTTCATGAGTGTCAGCTAGCGTGACTATCATGAAGCGCTAGCACTGCATCAAGGAAGGGAAATGCCTTATATATGATACAAAGCACCCTAAAATGTTAACACGTAGTGCCATTTTGTGCGAAGTGATGCCCGACTTTGTCATTTATTACCATGGTCAGAATATTAAATGAGAAGCGCGGCGAGGTGAATGGGATTACGACACGTGACATCATGGTTTGCAATGGCCATCATTTCCATTCGAAAATATTATTTAAAGCTGCAAATTTGTGAATTAAAAATTCATAAATTAATTTTCATCTTTGCCTTCCTAATTTTCATCTTCTCAGAGCGCAGTAAGAAATATCGAAGCGGCAAAATCATTTTCCTACATCTAGTAAGAAGGTGAGTGTCCTTTTATTTTCATTCAGTTTCAAATATGTCACCAAATAGAAGCATCATTTCTTCCTTGTAAGATGCATAAGCGTGTCAATGCCTCCTTATAGGGGCACCGACACCTCCGCGAACAAGGAATGCAAAGCGTCGGCGCTTGGAACTCGAAGCGCGGGAGCCTCAAGTTCAATGTGACAGCGCTCCTATTTGATTTTTTCTTCTTCACTAAACTTCTCTTTTTTCTGATTCACAGATTTTCAAGATGGTTTTCAAGACTTCTGTCACTAAATGCACCATTGGGAAGTGACAGGCGATATATGAGGAGGCATATGAATAGAGGAAAAATTTGCTTTCGTGGTTAGTCTTTTGGACATTCTTTTTTTCACCAAAGGATGTGAAAAGCATCAACGGCCTCCTAGATGCAACCATCAAGTTCTGGGTGGATAGAAACATTTAGAATTTTGGAAAGGGCTCTATCAGATTTTGGCCCCTTGATTTTGCATTAATAATTGGTCTTCTAATGACCTCCCCCCTCGTTACCCTCCCTTCAAGCCCCTTCCCAAAGAACAGACCATTAGAAATAGATTTTTCAGGGGCCTTAACTGTGTAAAGAGAGGATGCATCCATGTTGCCATTAATAGACTCGACCAGGGTGCTAACAAGGACTTTCTGAAACTCTGTCTATTGTTTGTCCTCACCACCGTCCTCTTCCCAAACACAAAATATACCCTCGACGAGCCCTACCTTGAGGTCATTGATAACTCCTCAATTTCAACCAATATCCATGGGGCGCCGAGGCTTACAAACACATTCTGCAATGCGTGGATAAAGCATAGAGGGATTAAGGAATAGCTGAGAGGGCAAAGGTTATGCAAGATTATAATATTTATGACTACGCTATTGCCCTGTAAGTAATGTCGTCTCCAGTAATTTCGTGTTTTTATTTCCTACAAAGGCCACCCATAAAAAAACTGATCAATGATATATTTCCTCTGATCTAGGCGTACGAGATCAACCCGAGGTCCGCCCCATTGAAGATTCCTGTCCCCATCCGCTTCCAAAGGCTTCTAAAATGGGAGGCGAATGAGAGTATGATGAAGTTCTACATCTCGTACTTCGAGAACAATGTAATTTTTTAAAATGTGTTATCGCTTCCATGCACTTCTTTTTCCAGGCACAACCGCTTCTACAAGAAGCGATGGCGCCTCTAACATAATGCACAATGACTTCCCACCGAAGCAATTTCGTTTGCCTAAATTCTTTAAAAAATGATGTGGAAAATTTATCTTCCTATAGGCCTTCCGGGAAGTAGAGTGCACTCTCTATGAGTAAGGCCGACCTCTGATAGCAGAATTAATACAACTAGAGTAGAGTCTGCGACAGGGGTTGAAGGCCCAATGGACCCTCCCATTACTTTGTGGAGGAAGAAAATGGACATTGATGTTATTAACCCAGAGGTAGAGGAAGATGAAGAGGAAGAAGAATAAGAAGAAGAAAAAGAAAAGGAAGATGAAGATGAAGATGAAGACGAGGAAGAAGAAGAGGCTCTCAAAGCTCGTAAGTCCTTGATATCGCGGATTGATGAAAAATGGATGCAGTCTGCAGATTCAAGAATTATATGTTAATCACTGAAAAGTACCACTATTTACCTCTTAAACTAGCCTTTGCTGGACCTTGAAGCTCGCTAACAACTCCTTTTTAGCTTGTTTTGTAGTTAGGAATAAAGTGTGCAGCTTAACACAAAGTCTATGTTGTTGGCGCTAAGAAGAGAGAGATTTCAAGCAAAAGATGATAGCTGAACCATAAAATGATGGACCACCATGGTGACTAATGTGCATGTCATACTGGAACCAAAAAGTCTAGCAGATATTAAAAGAATAGGTGAGAATGGAGGGAGCTGCAACAGAAGCATGTGTATAGCAGCAGAGGAGCCAGGGACCTATTTTGTGCACCTGAGGTGCAACCTCGCGCTATTCAAGTCATTGGCAAAGCTCCCTCGCATAGCTAAGACATGCAGCGTAATAGAGATCGCAAAGAAGTCGCGCAGTTCAAATAGCGGGAGTTACTTCAAAGAAGCTCTCGCGTAGTAGTCGCGCACTTCAGTTGCAAGCATTATATGAAGAAAATCGCAAAGCTTTCACACACTAAATATACCTCACGCAGTTCTTGCGTGACCCTAGAGGAGAGAGACACCCAGAAAACCTCTCGCGCAGCTCGCGCGCGCCTAAAAGTCTAGGTCTATACCGAGCGAGATGCGAAAGGCATCTGCGCGAATACCCTGCGAGTGAAGTTTTTGAAGCTCTTCTGCACGAGCAATCAATGCACTAAAAGTTCTTCTACGTGAGTGCATTCACTGCTAAAGTAACTGCGCGATCATCCAAAGTTCTTTTGTGCGAGACAGCAGTATTCCATGCCAAGATCTACCTCGCGAACACTTTGCATACTGCGCGACAAAAGTGAAATACAAAAGCCAGCGCTGTGAAGCTCAGGCTCTCCACTTCTCAATCCTAACTCAAGGACCTTTTGGGGATTTCTACAGGTCTAGGGCACGTACCCCAAGGCACAGATTTTGATGCATGCATTCTAAAGCATCCAAGGGTTATAACAGTGCCACGTTTGCTTTAAGAAAATTAGGGTTTACTCTTCTCTTAGCCACAGCGTTGGGACTAAGTATATAAGCAGCGCTTGTAACTTAGCAAATCATCATTCGCCTACTCCTTCAACCTCTGTCGACTGAGAGCTCAAGCAGGCTAGGGTTATGGTTTGATCACCTATTTTTCCAATTTTTCTTCTCTCTTAGCTCAGCACTTGCTGGCTAAACCTTTGGTAAGCATTTATGTATAGTTTTATATAAGTTTTGTAATAGTTCAGTAAACATTGGGACTCGGTATTGAGTTATTGTGTATAAGGCTGCTGCCTTGAGGGATTTCATTGTTAATGACACCAAATTAATGGAATCTTTGTTTGAATGCTTACTCAATCTGTTATTTTCTTATTTGTCTGTAGTTCTGTTCAGGCTATAACATTCATTTAGGATTTGAGCTTATTGAAAGGCCCATGGAAGCTTGAGCATGATGCCCTGGGACCATAGTGGCAGACAATAGTTTTTATGCTCTGTCTATGTATTTGTGGGTAAGGGAGCCTCTGTGGATAGCCTGTGACCATTTGAGTGGACGGACTATAGCCCTAGGGAAAACTTAGTCACAGATCTGAGATGAATTCTTCTTCTTTGCACTGGGACTTGTAGCTTAGTGAGAGATTGTGCAGGAACAGACTCCCTTCTGTTTTACTTGATCGCTATCAGATGTTAGTTAGCTTCTCTGTAGTGATTGCAGCTATGAGGACATTTGTATTGCAAGTTATTTCTAAGCAATAACTTGTTGATTAAAAGTATAATTAAATATAAAGATCTTATGGTTTTCTTAGATGTCTATAGGATCCATGCTTTAGGGAATAACCCATTCAGTTTCTAGTAGATCTACTATTTGTCATCTGATTTCCCTTGGTTTAATACTCCTATGAATGTCAGCCAGATCTGTGAGCAGATATGGGGAGCTCGTAGCACTGGCAAACATAGTGCTGCAATGGTATTCATAGCCTGATCTGATTTCCTGGATAAGGTTTGATCAGCTTACTCCTCTAGATTAGATCAACAACTTCTAGCTTGATCAATGGGATTTGATAGACTCTATAGGATAGTCTGTGACCATTTGAGTGGACAGACTATAGACTTAGAAGCACCCCAAATGGCATGGGTTAAGTTGGATACTTCCACCTTGTTGAGGTTAGTGATAGCACTTCAGCAAGGACTTGCTGTAGAGAGAGCCCTAAATCTGAGTTGCATAGCTAAATAAATCTATAACCTAAGTTGCTTACTTCTCACCCATTTTATTCTTATTTTAACACACCACCATCCTCTTCTTCATAACCCTTTCTTAGGATAGGACAGCACTTTATTTCTTTCTTTAGGTAATTTAGTGTAGGCGTAACACCCAACTCCCTTTCTTTAGGATTGCCAGATCTATAGTCAGATCTGGAGGCCTACTATTATAGCCCATTTTGGATTCTAGATCAACTTCTCTGTGGGACAAACTCTTACTCATCAAAACTTGCTACAATAGCCCTGGATCTTGCAGGCTTAGGATTTCTTTAGTTGTGCTATTGTCATCATCTTTATTTTGCTTTACATTATTTCTTTTATTATTTGTTCTCACTACACAATAAGCAAGCACACTGGTAATAAATAAAGGTAATTTGAAAATATAAACAAACAATAAGTTTTTGGCGCCGCTGTCGGGAATGCTGATCTTTTTAGTAGACTTAAGTTATATTATATTGTATTATATTGAACTTTAGAGAATTCTTTGTAGTTGTGCCATAGTAGGATAAAAGTGCTACTTATTCTTTATGAATTTTGTAGAATTGGACACCAGTAGAAGGGAAAACCTAGAGGTGCAATGGGAGCCTAGCTAGCTCTGTTTGCACTTCTTTTACCCTGAACTTAGTCCCTTGATGTTGAATTCCTTGTAGTTCATATAGTGTAATTTGTTTAGTAGTTATTGTAGCTTGGTTGTTATTTTAGTTTAGAAATTCTTTAAGTGCTGTAAGCATTTTCCTTACTTGGTGAGTTGGTAGTGTATGCTTGGAAGGAGATCCCTAAATCCTGATTTGGAACCTCCAAATCCTAAGGTGGAAAGGATCCTCCGACGAAGAAACACCACACAGGGCCCTACTGTTGAAACTGAGCTAGCTACCATGGCTGAGAGACAGAGAACGTTGAAGGAGGACAATGCACCTGGGGAGTACACTTCTCCCTTCTGCATACAATTCCCTTCAGTGGAAGGAAACTATGAAATCAAAGCCTCCACTATCAATATGCTGCCATATTTTTATAGGCTTAGTAAGGAAGATCCTTACAAGCATATTGACCAATTTTTAAAACTTTGTACCACTTTCAATATTGCTGGCTTGGGACCTGAAGCCACTAAACTAAGGCTTTTTCCTTTTTCTTTAAAGGACAAAGTCAGCTCATGGCTCTCTAAGCTCCCAGCCAACAACAAACAAACATGGAGTGACCTCCAAAGCCAAATCCTGGCTAAATTCTTTCCTATGAACAAGACCAGCCAAATGAGGACAAGTATTCTGTCATTTACTCAGTCCCCAGCTGAGGATTTTTATGAAGCTTGAGAAAGATTCCAGGAGATGTTAAAATAATGCCCCCACCACCAAATTCTAATGTGGCATTTAGTGCAAGTATTTTATCAAGGAATTAATCCCAAAAGCAGGGATATGGTGGATGCCTCATGTGGAGGTAGCTACCTCGACAAGACAGCTGATGAGGCTTGGGAACTGTTTGACATTATAGGGGAAAACTCAATGCAGCAAGAGTCACTGTCCCGCAATGACATTCAAACCTCTACTAAGTTGGTGAAAGAGACCACCCCTAGAGGTGAAATATATGAAGTGAAGGTGCAAAGTGAGTTGGAGAAGAAGGTGGACAATTTGAGCTTGAAATTTGATAAATTGATGAGTGTGATGCAGCCTAGAATGGTTGCACAAGTGGAGGAGGTATGTCTAATATGCCAATCTCCATCACATTTACTATATGATTGTCCATCAGCCAATTAATTCCTTAATTTTGTTATGGAGCAAGCCAATGCTGCCCAGACATTTGGGCAGCAACCTGCTGGGTACTCTTGGAGGAACCACCCAAATTTGAGGTGGAGACAAGATAATTATCCTCAACCCCAACAACAGCAGTTGGTAGCTCCTTATAGACCTCAGCACCAATTCAACCAAGGATACCCACCTAGACAAAATTTTCAGTTGCCTGCCCCACAACCCAATTAGTTGGCCTTGCCCTCACAACAGTCCAGATCCTCTTCTTTTGAAGAGAAAATATTGACATCCATACAAAATTTGGGGGGCCTGGTCCAAATTGTGAACTCCCATGGGAAAGTATTAAGAAAATTGAGGATCAGCTTGGCCAAATCTATAATGTTTTGAACACAAGAGAGAAGGGTAAATTGCGTAGTCAGCCCTTGACCAACCCCAAAGGGCAGTATATG
Source organism: Chloranthus sessilifolius (assembly GCA_021018995.1). Taxonomy (NCBI): domain Eukaryota; kingdom Viridiplantae; phylum Streptophyta; class Magnoliopsida; order Chloranthales; family Chloranthaceae; genus Chloranthus; species Chloranthus sessilifolius. The sequence goes on from CM037595.1 coordinate 27,653,427, forward strand.
ATTGAAAAAGCAGCCTCTACCAATGAGGATGCTAATGCTATCACTACCCTTAGGAGTAGGAAAGTGGTTGATAATCGTGTGGGCAGAGCAACTGAGGAGTTCATGCATGATGAAAAGGAAAGAAATGATAGTGGTGGAGAGCCAAAGGAGTTGGCCCCTACTGCTGATCAGCAAAGGCAAAGTAAAGGGGCTGACGTTGAGCCCCAATAGTAACTAATAAGTGAAGATAAAAGAAAAAAATAAAAAATTGACCATGATTTGGGTAGGCATGCAGCTGTGGTACCAGCAGTCCCACAGTTTCCATTTCCTCAAGCATTAGCAGGTCCATCCCCTCTTGATAAGGGGAATATTCAAATAGAGGAAATGATGGAGACCTTCAAGCAGGTCAAAATCAATTTTCTCTTGCTTGATGCCATAAAATAGGTCCCTGCCTATGCCAAATTTTTAAATGATCTCTGCGCACAGAAAAGAAAAGCAAGGGTGCAATTGTCTAAAAAAGTTTTTGCTATTGAGTATATTGAGTCAATTTTGTCCCTTACCACACCTGAGAAATTGCAAGACCCCAGGGGTACCTACTATCCCCTGCATAATTGGAAACCACACCATTGAAAGAACCCTCTTGGACTTAGGGGCCAGTGCGAACCTGCTCCCATACTCTATGTATGAAGAGCTAGGCTTGGGGGAGCTTAAAGCCACATCAGTTATGCTATAATTGGCTGATAGGTCTGAGAGGAAACCTATAGGTGTGGTAGAGGATGTCTTGGTGGGAGTAGACAAGTTCTACTATCCAGCTGATTTTCTTGTTTTAGACATGGACCCTTGCAAGAGCAGAACCCCAATTCCTGTCATCCTTGGTAGGCCATTCTTGGCTACTACAAATGCTTGCATACAATGCAGGTCAGGGGTGATGGAGGTTACCTTTGGGAACATGAAAGCCCATTTGAATATGTACCATGCTGCTACGGTTCCTCAGACTGACATTGAGAACTGCTGGGCAGTAGATGTACTAGATGGCCTAGTGGAAGAGGAATTATCCAATCTGCTAGATTGGGATAATATTGTTGATAACTTGGCAAATATTTAGAGTTTGTTTGAGAAGAAGGCCCAAGTTTTCATGATAGAAGACAACACCATAACAGAGCCTTCTATGGGCATTGTGCAGCACTCCAATTGGAAACATACATTGTTGCCCCTTTCTCAAACCACTAAGGCACCTATGTTTCCTTCAATTGAAAGTCCCCCTGAGCTGAAGCTGAAGTAGCTCCCAGCCACATTAAAATATACTTTCATGGAGTAGGACAACAAGCTTCCAGTGATTATCTCCTCCTCTCACACTAGTGAGCAGGAGGAGGCATTATTGAATGTTCTTAAGAAGCATAAAAAAATAATAGGGTGGACAATAGCTGATCTTGGAGGCATTAATGCCTCAGTCTGTATGCACAGGATTCACAAAACCCTCAAGGGAGATGCAGAGGAAACTTAATCCTCACATGCAGGAGGTGGTCCTCAAGGAGATAGTAAAACTGTTAGATGCAGGGGTAATTTACCCCATTTCAAATTCAGAATGGGTGTCACCTATCCAGGTGGTACCTAAAAAGTCAGGCATAATATTTATCACTACTGATTATGGGGAGATGATGCCAGCCAGAGAGACCACTGGCTGGAGGGTTTGCATAGACTATAGAAAACTCAACTCCAAGACCAAAAAGGATTATTTCCTCCTCCCTTTTATTGACCAAATTTTAGATAAGTTGGCTGGGAAGGCTTTTTACTATTTTCTTGATGGATACTTAAGATATAACCAAATCCCTGTGGATCCTTCAGATCAGGAAAAAACTACTTTCACATGTCCCTTTGGCACCTTTACATACAAAAGGATGCATTTTGGACTGTGCAATGCCCCAGCCACTTTTCAGAGGTGTATGTATGTAATATTTTCTGATATGATTGAAAAGTTCTTAGAAATCTTCATGGATGATTTCTCAGTATATGGGGACAACATTAGCTAGTGCTTGAGTCCTTGAGCTAGTTCTATAAAGATGTGAGGAGACCAATTTGGTCCTAAGTTGAGAAAAGAGTCACTTTATGGTGACACAGGGAATTGTCCTAAGCCATGTGGTCTCCCACAAGGGAATAGAGGTTGATAAGGCTAAAGTGGACTTGATTTCACACCTGCCCCCACCTAAAACTATCAAATAAATCAGATCATTTTTAGGACATGCTAGATTTTACAGGAGGTTCATCAAGGACTTCAGCAAAATTTCAAAGCCATTGTGCCACCTGCTTTGTCAGGATGTGCCATTTCACTTCTTTGCTAAATGCCTTGAGGCCTTTGAGGTCTTGAAAAAGTGCCTCACCACTGCTCTGTGATCCAGGCCCCAAATTACTCACTCCCCTGTGAACTAATGTGTGATGCATCAGATCTGGCCATAGGTGTTGTCTTAGGACAGACGAAAGACAAGTTGCCTACAGTGATCTATTATGTCAGCAAATCACTAGCTGAAGCTCAGCTGAACTACATCACTACTAAGAAAGAGCTGCTAGCTATTGTGTTTGCTGTAGACAAGTTTCGACCCTACCTGTTGGGGTCTAAAATTATTATTTTTACTGACCACTCAGCCTTGAAATACCTTTTGGCCAAGAAGGATGCCAAGCCTAGGTTGATCAGATGGATCCTCCTCTTGCAAGAGTTTGATCTTGAGATCAAGGATAAAAATGGAGTTGAGAATGTGGTGGCTGACCACCTCTCTAGGACTATTTTGGATGAATGTGCAGCAGCACCTGTTAATGAGTTGTTCCCTGATGAACAGTTATTTGCTATGCAATCGAGTGTACCCTGATTTGAACACATTGTCAATTTTTTAGCTGCTGGTAAGATTCCTCCTCACTAGTCTAAAATGGACAGAGACCTATTTTTCTCTCAGGTTAGGCATTTCCTGTGGGAGGATCCATACCTTTACAAACATTGTGCAGACCAAGTTGTTAGGAGAATTGTACCTGAAGGTGAGTTCCACAGCATTCTTTCAATGTACCAAGAGCAAGCCTATGGAGGTCATTTCAATGGTAAAAAGACTATAGCAAAAGTGCTGCAATATGGTTTTTATTGGCCTTCTTTGTTCAGAGATGCCTACTTACACTGCAAAGCCTGTGAGAGATGTCAAAGTATGGGAAGCATTTCCAAGAAAGATTCAATGCCATTGTAGCCCATACTAGTAGTACAACTTTTTGACATCTGGGGCATTGATTTTATGGGCCCCTTTCCTACATCTATGAGATTTAATTTCATACCTGTGGCAGTGGACTATGTGTCCAAATGGGTGGAAGCCATTGCCACAAGGACCAATGACCACATTGTTGTCCCTAAATTCTTGAAGGACAATATTTTCTCAAGATTTGGCACCCCCAGAGCTATCATCAGTGATGGGGGGAGCCATTTCTGTAACAGACATTTAAGAATCTTCTCAAAAAGTACTCTGTTACCCATAAAGTTGCAACTCCCTACCACCCACAAACCAGTGAGTAAGTTGAAATTTCCAATAAGGAGATCAAGCATATTTTAGAAAAGACTATGAGGATTGATAGGAAGGATTGGGCATAAAATTTGAATGATGCTTTGTGGATTTATAGGACTGCCTATAAGACCCCTATTGGCATGTCCCCATTTAGGCTGGTGTATGGCAAGGCTTGCGACCTACTAGTGGAGTTAGAGCACATAGCCTATTGGGCTATCAAAGAACTGAATTTAGAACAAACTTTTGCTGGTTCTCACAGGAAATTACAGATGGCAGAGTTTGATGAGCAGAGACTAGAAGCCTATTCAAATGCCCGAATGTACAAGGAGAAATCAAAGGCATTCTTTGACAAGAAGCTTACGAGAAGGGACTTCAATGTTGGCACTAAGGTTTAGCTTTTCAACTCCAGACTAAAAAAAATTTCAGGGAAGTTGAAATCCAGATGGGATGGACCTTACACTGTCATCAAAGCCTCCCCATTTGGTGCTTGGGAAATCTTGGATCTAAAGTCAGGGAAGATCATGAAAGTGAATGGTCAAAGGCTTAAAATTTGTGTAGAAAATTCAGTGGAGCCTCCTCAGACCATTCACCTACATGAACCTCCCACTGCTCAGTGATCCACGGCTTTGTAACATATATACTAGATGAGTTAACTGCTTTATTTTTATGATGTTTAGAAAATTTTCCATTACTGCATTTAGGATGTTGATTTGATTGTGTGTTTAAGTTTGTTTGGTTTTTCTTTGTTTTGAATACATGTGCATGACTAACATATGAATTTTCTGTACAAGGTTGAGGGTTCTCATGATAAATTGCACGAATTTGATCTGAAATAATTCGGCAATTGAGAAAAATTATGCTTATGATTGTGATGATAAAGTAGAATATATATTAAAGGGCTGGTGCTAATGCACAATGGATAGGTGCATACCAATATAGAGGAACTGACCAGTGTGCAGCACTGCAAAAATGGTTGAATATGGAATCTCGCAATGCTATCAAGCATAAAGTTCAATCTCGCAAAGCTCTGATGACAATCCGAGCCCCGCGAGGCTCGATCTTGGAAAAATTTTGGAACTACTCGAGTAACTGCTTTTCGCATTTAACCTCGCAAGGCCCTTAATGCTCTACATTTTGACATCTTGCGAAGTTAGACAGCACAGGTGCGCGAAAAAGAAAAATTCAACTTGCACACTAAGGCCCAGTTTTAGCTCCGCGAACTACAATGAGAAGTATTTTTCCTTCATACTGCGCGACAAAATTCCTCGCGGGGCTGAATGCACACTACGCGAGAGATGTGAAAGCATCTGCGCGAGGCATGGATTTGCACTCTAAATCACTGGCAAATTTCTGTAAAGTCTTTATTTTCATTTATTTTTGCCTTAACTCCCATTGTTAATAATAGGCAAGCATGCACCCTGCGGGGTCATTCGCCATAATAAATAGCATGACGCTTTATGTTTCTCCCAACTAATGTAGTTATTGCTAACTGACCTTCTTTAATATCATTATATCAATTAACATCGGAAGGATGGGAAAATTTAATACGCCGATGCATGTTCCACCACCTAAGCGCCTTATATATCAGCCCACTTCACCTCCATCGGATCCATCTTCTTTTGTCCCCCAGTAGTCTATCCCTACCAATACCAATGGCGGATGACAAACCCTTCGAGTTTTCGATTAAATTCGAACCAGTTTGGGAGGATCCACCGCCACCACCAGAACCCAACCCATTACAATTCTTATGGGACGAATATGAGGAGGTTCAGAAGATTTTGGCCAAGGAGGAAAGGAAAAAGGAAAGGAGGAAGAAGAAGAAACAGAAAGTAGAACCCCCTGCATCTTCTGCCCCTCCCTCTTCCCAACCTCCACCACCTGCTCAGCATCCGGCTCCTTAGTCCCTGTTATCCCACTCTCTCCTAGCTTGCAGTTCCTCTTCCAGAAGCAGCAAGTTGAGGACATCCGTGAGCCAGGAGAGAAAATCATGTTTATCGGGATGTCTTGTAGCAGCCGAGGACCGATCTTTATCAGAGATTTCTTTTTGGTCGATGTTTCCACTGTCATGTCTCACTTTGTGTGTGTCTAGATTTTTCCTAGGTCTATACTTTTTCATGTACTTAGTTAGGGACTTTTTATAGCAACTTTTTGTAGTTAATATTTTTGTGCTTAAATGAAACTTCTCTTTGTTCTGTTTTGTTTTGTTTACTATTTCTTTTTACCTCTGTGTGTTTGTTTGTGTTTTACTTTCTTGTTGTCCTTTATTTTCTCTTTTATATCTGTTTTACCCTGCTGCACATATCCTCTTCTCTTTGAAGCAGTGAGGACACTGCTCCTCCTAGGTTTGGGGGTGTGGCAAGGTATTCCCAATGATGCAGTTAACCTAAGTGCAGCAGAATCAAGTGAGTAAGATAGAAATGGAGCTATGTTCACCTAAGAGACATTGAAAAATAAGAAATTTAAAAATATTTTGTAGAACTTTAGACATTACAAACTTTTAAACTCTAGCATTTCCATGAGGTGAACACCAAAGAAAACTCACTTATTTCAGTACTTGGTGAACCATTAAGGAGAGAAAAAGGTAAGGATATGCCTAAGAATTCAATGGAAGACCATAACTAGTAAGATTCGGGCCTACAAAAAAAAAATTCCTTTCTTTGATGAGTGACTGAGGCAACTCTTTTTGCTCTAAGGACTGGCTGAGTCAATGCCCTCACTAGAAGTTAGGCATATCCAAGTTAAAACAACCTACAACACTCATGAAATTTAGGAAAGGATCAAGGCCTTCTCTTGGACAGTTTGAGTTTAAACAGACCAACCCCTAATCAACTACCCTTGTGCATACACCCCTTGAGCCTTAATTTCCAATTTTCTTCAAAATATACCTGAGTACTTGTGCCTGAACCTATGGACCTGATTCAAACCTACCCTCACTTTGAGAAGTTAGAAGATAAAGGAGGAGTTGAAGATGGACAAGCTAGGGTCAACATTTGGAGGATGGAGAAGAAACACCAAAAAGAGGATAGCAGTGTAGCAACTGAGGAAAGATATGGCAATCCAGAAAAATAAAACTAAAAACAAAAAGAAAAATATATCAAAAAGAAAGAAAATAATAATGAAAAGGAATAGAGAGGAGTCAAGAGGAAATTTCATTGAAAAAATCAAAAATAAGAGGAGAAGCTGGCCACTTCAAGTCTAAAAAAATCTCAAAGTAGATGAAAGATGCTGAACAAAATGAGGTGAAGTCATGAATCACTTCCTTCACCTATTGATTTCTCAATTTGGATCCCTTTTCACCCTTCCATTCTTTATAACCTACACCCATAAGCCACATTACAACCCAGTCAAAGACCTTATGATCCTAAGCTGAATGAGATGTTATGTGGAGATAAGGAGTTGTCCAATTTATAGTGAGGATTAGCCAATGATGCCATAATTTAGTAGCTTTGCCTATGCTCATGCTTACAGTCTCATTAGGGGTTTGTAACTGCTCTTGAGCTTGTGAGAAAAGGAAAACCCTCAAAGTTCTGTATGAGAGACTGCCCTGGTGAGCATTGGGTCTGATATTGAATGTATTGGGCATGGCCTAGAACCTAAGTTTTGAATTAATGGTGAGCTCAGTACTGACATACAGGTGTTGTTTTTTCCCTTGTTGTGAACTAATTAGAAATGATGTGCATTTATGTAAAAGTTGTGATGATTAAATGTCTGTGCATATCATGTGTCCAAATTTCTCACACTCTGGATCAAAGGTGGACTAATGATCTGTTTATTGACAGTTGACTTGACTATTTGCACTTTTGTTAACTGTTTTATTGAGAAGTTTGTGAATACCTTCACTGAAAACCCTCAAGAGACTTCACTCCTCCACTAGGGATCACCTAGGGGTTTAAAAGGCGTGATGCATAAGCTAAATGCATCTGTGCTCCCTACGAAAGTGGCATTTACATTCATAGAGTAGTTGTTTATGTTTTGCTTTGCTCAGAGACTAACAAAGATTAGGTTTGGGGGTGTGTCAATCACTGAAAAGTACCACTTTTCACCTCTTAAACTAACCTTTGCTAGACCTTGAAGCTCACTAGTAACTCCTTTTTAGCTTGTTTTGTAGTTACGAATAAAGTGTTCAGCTTAACACAAAGTCTGTGCTGTTGGTGCTAAAAAGAGAGATTTCAAGCAAAAGATGATAGCTGAACCAGAAAATGATGGACCACCATGGTGGTACACACCATGGTGACTAATGTGCATGTCATACTGGAACCAAAAAGTCCAGCAAATATTAAAAGAATAAGTGAGAATGGAGGGAGCTGCAATAGAAGCGCGAGGTTGCACCTCGGGTGTGCGAAATAGGTCCCTTGCGTAGCTAAGACATGCAACGTAATAGAGATCGTGAAGAAGTCGCGCAGTTCAAATAGTAGGAGTTACTACAAAGAAGCTCCCACGCAGTAGTCGCGCACTTCAGCTTCAAGCATTATATGGAGAAACTCGCGGAGCTTTCGCACACTAAATATATCTCACGCAGTTCTTGTGTGACTCTGGAGGAGAGAGACGCCTAGAAAACCTCTCGCTTAGCTCTCGCGCAGCTTGCGCGTGCCTAAAAGTCTAAGCCTATAGCGAGCGAGATGCGAAAGGCATCTGCACGAATACCCCACGAGTGAAGTTTCTGAAGCTCTTCTACATGAGCAATCAATGCACTGATAGTTCTTCTGCGCGAGTGCATTCATAGCTGAAGTAACTGCGCGATCATCCAAAGTTCTTCTGTGCGAGACAGTAGTATTCCATGCCAAGCTCTACCTCGCGAACACTCTGCTTACTGCACAACAAAAGTGAAATGCAAAAGCCAGCCCCACAGAGGTCGGGCTCTCCACTTCTCAACCCTAACTCAAGAACCTTTTGGGAATTTCCCCAGGTCTAGGGCACTCACCTTGAGGTACAAATTCTGATGCATGCATTCCAAAGCATCTAAGGGTTGTAATAGTGCCATGTCTGCTTTAAGAAAATTAGGGTTTACTCTTCTCTTAGCCACAAAATTGAGACTAAGTATATAACCAATGCTTGTAACTTAGCAAATCATCATTCGCCTTCTCCTTCAACCTCTGTCGGCTGAGAGCTCAAGCAGGCTAGGGTTAGGGTCATGGTTTGATCACCTCTTTTTCTATTTTTTCTTCTCTCATAGCTCAGCATTTGCTGGCTAAACCTTTGGTAAGCATTTATGTAAAGTTTTATGTAAGTTTTGTAATAGTTCAGTAAACATTGGAACTCTATGTTGAGCTGTTGTGCACAAGGCAGCCTTGAGGGATTTCATTGTTAATGACACCAGATCAATGGAATCTTTGTTTGAATGCTTACTAAATCTGTTATTTTTCTATTTGTCTGTAGTTCAATTCAGGCTATAGCATACATTTAGGATTTGGGCTTATTGAAAGGCCCATGGAAGCTTGAGCATGATGCCCTGGGACCATGGTGACAAACAATAATTTTTATGCTTTGTCTTTGTATTTGTGGGTAAGGGAGCCTCTGTGGATAGCCTGTGACCATTTGAGTGGACAGACTATAGCCCTAGGGAAAACTTGGTCATAGATCTGAGATGGATTCTTCTTCTCTACACTGGGACTTGTAGCTTAGTGAGAGATTGTGCAGGATCAGACTCCCTTCTATTTTACTTGATCGTTATCAGATGTTAGTTAGCTTCTCTGTAGTGATTGCAGCTGTGAGGACATTTGTATTGCAAGTTGTTTTTAAGCAATAACTTATTGATTAAAAGTATAATTAAATATAAAGATCTTATGATTTCCTTAGATGTCTATAGTATCCATGCTTTGGGGAATAACCCATTCAGTTTCTAGTAGATCTACTATTTACCATCTGATTTTCCTTGGTTTAATACCCCTATGAATGTCAGCCAGATCTGTGCACAAATCTGGGGAGCTCATAGCACTGGCAAACATAGTGCTGCAATGGTATTCATGGCCTGATCTGATTCCCTGGATGAGGTTTGATCAGCTTACTCCTCTGGATTAGATCAGCAACTTCTGACTTGATCAATGAGATTTGGCAGACTCTATAGGATGGTCTATGACCATTTGAGTGGACAGACTATAGCCTTAGGAGCACCCCAAATGACATGGGTTAAGTTGGATACTTCCACCTTGTCGAGGTTAGTGATAGCACTTCGGCAAGGACTTGTTGCAGAGAGAGCCCTAAATCTAAGTTGCATAGCTAAATAAATCTGTAACCTAAGCTGCTTACTTCTCACCCTTTTTATTCTTATTTTAACACACCACCATCCTCTTTTTTATAACCCTTTCTTAGGATAGGACTGCACTTTATTTCTTTCTTTAGGTAATTTAGTGTAGGCATGACACCCAACTCCCTTTCTTTAGGATTGCCAGATCTGTAGTCAGATCTGGAGGCCTACTATTATAGCCCATTTTGGGTTCTAGATCAACTTCTCTGTGAGACAAACTCTTACTCATCAAAACTTGCTACAATAGCCCTGGATCTTGCAAGCTTAGGATTTCTTTAGTTGTGTTGTTGCCATCATCTTTATTTTTCTTTACATTATTTCTTTTATTATTTGTTCTCACTACACAATAAGCAAGCACACTGGTAATAAATAAAGGAAATCCGAAAATATAAACAAACAACAATAGACCATCAAAGGTTAGTCAGAGAGCGAAGCATAAGCTTCGATGACCTCAGACTAAAGGTTCTCAAGCTAGAACAGGAGAACCAGGTATTGAAGGATCAGAACGCTAAAATCTTGAAGGATCGTGGTTATATTAAGAGGTAGTTTGCCATCTTCCAAAAGGATCAGGCGTCTCTGACGAAGAACGTGAGAAAACTAACCGAGGTATCCCTCGAAGCTACGTCACAATATAGTGTTGATGCTTCAACTATGAAGCGACGGCGCTTCACCTATGACGCGTCGATGCTTCCACTATGAAGTGTTAACACATCCCATATGAAGTGTCTTGCTTCCACTATGAAGCGTCGACACGTCCCATATGAAGCGCTGACGCTTCCACTATGAAGCACCGATGCATCCTATATGAAGCACCGATGCTTCCTCTATGAAGTGTTGACACGTCCATCAGAATAATTGACTAAACATTAACTCGTCCATCAGAATAATTGACAACAGACAGCGTTGATGGCTGTAAACAATGCGAATAATTATCAACCACAACCTTCAGCATTCATAGAGTTCAGAAGGATGCGCCCTCCAAGTTTCTCAGGATAGGCCGATCCACTTGAGGCAAAAAAGTGGCTCAATGAGATGGAGAAAATCTTTAACGTGCTTCCGTGCACTGAAGATGAGAAGGTTAGGTGGGTTGCTTTCAAGTTGGAAGTGGAGGCTGACCCATGGTGGAAGTCAGTGTCGAGAACTATAGAGCAAACAAACCCCAATAGGTTGTGAGCTTGGGAGGAATTTAAGGACGAGTTCAATGAAGAATATTTTTCGTGGTAAGGAACCAGATAGAAGTTAAATTTATTAACTTGGAATAGGGTAAGATGCCAGTAAGAGAATACAAAACGGAATTTACAAGACTTTCAAGATTTGCACCGGAACATGCGGCTTCGGATGCAATGAAGGCTAAGAAGTTCCAACGCGATTTAAGGTCAAATATTCGTGATAGAGTTTCCATGTTTCAGTTGAAAACTTATGCGGGAGTGATGAGTAAGGCTTTAGTAGCAGAGGAAGATATTGAAGAAATGTATAAGAGAAGGAACCAGCAGAGTCGAGGCAAGGCAGGTCAAGTGAGGTCAAATAACTATGAACTAACAAACAAGAAGTCGAGGTTCATAGTACCGACAACGAATAAACTTGCTCAGAGTGCCTACTCGAGACCATTTGTACCTACACTTAGTAGATTTTCTCATCCACCAGGTGTTAAGTGGTGAAAAGTGCCACTTTTCACCCTTTAACCTGACCATTTATGGACCTGTGAGCACACTAATAAGCCTCTGTTGAGTGCACTTTGTAGATAGCAGTCAAGACTGGTAATAATGCAGAAAACCACTTAAGAATGCCCACAAAAAAGCCATCTCTCAGCACCATGCAGACCCAGCAATAGAGCAAGGGGAAGGAAGTGAAGATAGGTCCAAAACATCCTATCGAGAGGATGTCTGAAGACTTCGATAGGATCTGAGGGTTAAAAGGAAGGAATTCGTGCAATTGAGAAAGGTTCGACAGGATCAGAAGGCAGAGAAAGGAAGAATTCGTACAGAAGTGAAGAATTCGACAGGATCCAAGAACCTATCGAGCAGTTGAAAGAGAAAGAGAATTCAACCTATCGAAAGCTGGCTTGAGGGAAAAAGGAGACCTATCAGAAGGTTCCCTAAACCTATCGAATGGTCCACTGAACCTATCGAAATAGAAGTGTTGAGACAATACCTATCGCAGAATGATTTGAACCTTTCGATAGGAACAAGGGTCATCCAATCGAAGCAATGAAATGTGAATCCCCAACCTATCGAATTACTCTTCCAACCTGTCGAAGGCCCCAGATCATGTGCAGTGAAGCTGAAGCATCTAAGCTCAACCTATCGGAACCTATCGAAGAGACTAGGGAACCTATCGAAAGGGGATACAAACTCCTTTTCAACCTATCAGAAGCTTCTCCAACCTATCAAAATCGCATGCAGGACTCCTCAGAAATTCAGTTGTGCACATGCTGTGACTTGGTGACCTGCTGCATGTAAACTGAGGCAGTTTGGTGACCGGCACGACATTCTAGAAGATGCCCTAGAAAGCCCTAACCGACCCACGTGCTTTGACAAAACTCTAACAAACTCTGACGAACTTCTAGAAGGGATTTTTGGCAGGAAAAATAGAGGAGAAAGCTATATATAGAGATCCCTAATTGCCATTGGGGGGATCAAAAACTCTGAGAAATTTTCCAGAGATCAGAGCTTGCAGCGAGATTCCATTTCCCTCCTTTAGCCCAACCATGGTTGGCTAAATCCCTAGGAGCAGCAAGGAGTGAGTTAGATCTGTAATTGGGTAAGGTTAAGAGTGTTGCTGGGGTTAATTGCTGCACAGACTACAGATCTGAGAGCATTCCATTATAAGAGTGACCTTGTTTGTAATGTAAATATTGTTTTCAATGTTTTAATTAGATCTAAAGCTCTTTTGATTCCTTTTGGTGCTCGATCGGATTTGTGTAGAGGAGTTGCTTGATCAGCTCACCCACTTAACTGGTAGACCTCTTGGACATCATCTGAATTCCCTGAATCTGATATCCCTATAATTGCCTGTATCTGTGACCTAGAAATTGCAGCATCTGTAGTGGTTTTAATTGTTCTTATTGAGGCTCTGGCTTTGTAGGAGATCTCTAGGATGGTCTGTGGCCATTAAAGTGGACAGATCATAACCTTAAGGTAAATCTAAGCTCAGGCCTCAATTGGATTCATCCACTGCAATCCATAGATTCGATAAAGTCTCTAGGATGGTCTATGACCATTAAAGTGGACAGATCATAGCCTTAAGACCAGATAGATCCTATGATTTGGAGTGGAATTTATACCCTGCAGTTGTGCTTGTGGCTAGATGAGGGACTTGTGTGCTTTTAAACCCCTGTAATATGCTCAGCTCAACCTGATTGCGGTGAAGACAACCTCCAAGCTGTTCTTCTCCATTTTCTGAGTTTTTAAACCATCCATCTGCAAGATCTGAGGCTCCAGATTCGATCTAAGACAATCTGCATTTTAATTGTAGTTTAGTTTAAGTGACAACTCATTTCAAACCTCTCTCCTGTCTTTTAACTAGGGTGCCAGATCTCCTACAGATCTGGAGATTTATCATATTTCTAACCAGCCTCCCTGTGGACATTCCCTTACTTACCATTCTATTAAAGCTTGCTACAACAGATCCTGAATACTTGTAGGTCTGTATGAGTGTGTCTGCCTAGTTTTATTGTTGATTTTAGACCCTCATTTGAGGGTAGGCTAACATCCCAACACCAGGTCCTACTATGATAATCGAAGCATTGGTTACACAGGGTCATTCACGAGCAGCATCATCTACTCTGATAGAGACATGTGCTCATTGTGGGAAAGCACATAAGACGGTGGATTGTAGGTGTGGTTCAGGAGCGTGTTTTAAATGTGCCAAAATGGGGCACATGATAAGAGATTGCCCAGATATCAGAAAGGAGGGAATGTCATCAGCTGCAACACTAAGGCCTACACGACCTATGCGACCTACCGTTCAGGGTCGTGCTTATGCTGTCACTGCCATGGATGCTCAAACATCCAATGACGTCATCCAAGGTATGATTTAATTAGATTATAAAATCTTACTTTAGTTCTTTGGGGAAAGGCCATTATAGTTGTTTGCAAATAATTTCAATTCATGAGTACCACCGCACACACTTATACACTCTAAATCAAGTTGTATGTTGATACGTAGGTACCCTACATTTATATCAGAGTAGCGACATTTGCTATCATAAGGCACGGGTAATGATAGACCCAGGTTCCACACACTCTTTCGTGACTTTATAGTTTGCGATCGAATTGAGTGTCATTCAGAAATCCTTAGATTTTATTCTGGCCGTGTCAGTTCCTGCGGGAAGTTCAATGAGCACGGATATATTTTACTGATCAATTATTATTTACATTGAAGATCATGAGATGACGGCAGATCTCATTCTATTGGACATGCAAGGATTCGATGTAATCCTTGGCATGGACTGTCTATCCACTTATCATGCAAGTGTTGATTGCCTACGAAAAATAGTCACTTTCTACCCTCCAAATGGAAAGTCGTTCCGATTTTGCGGTATCAAGACTAGCATAACACCGTTTATCTTCGCGATCCGAGCTAAATGTCTGATGAGGAACGGGTGCAATGGATACTTCACATTTTTGCAAGAGCAATAGGAAGAGCAAAACAACATTACCGATATTTCAGTTGCATGTGAGTTCCCAGATTATTTTCCTGAAGAACTACCAGGATTGCCACCAGATTGAGAAGTTAAATTCGCAATTGACTTAGCCCCAGACACGAAGCCAGTATCTAAAGCACCTTATCGAATGGCTCCAGCTGAGTTGAAGGAGTTGAAAGAGCAATTACAGGAACTTTTAGACAAATGGCTCATAAGACCAAGTGTTTCTCCTTGGGGAGCTCCGGTCTTATTTGTTAAGAAGAAGGACAGGTTGATGAGATTGTGCATCGACTATTGTCAGTTGAACAAGTTAACGATCAAGAACCGTTATCCTCTTCCAAGGATTGATGATCTCTTTAATCAGTTGCAAGGATTAAGGTTCTTTTCCAAGATCAATTTGAGATGCAGCTATCACCAGTTGAAGGTTAAAGTCGAGGATATTCAGAAGATGGTGTTTCAAATCAGATATGGGCATTATGAGTTCCTAGTGATGTATTTTGGCTTGACTAATGCACCAACTTCATTCATGAATCTCATGAATAGGGTGTTCTAATCACATCTCGATAAATGTGTAGTCGTGTTTGTAGATGATATTCTCATCTACTCGAAATCAAAGGAAGAACATGACCAACATCTATAGATTGCTCTATAGACTTTATGAGAAAACCAACTTTATGTGAAACTCAGCAAGTGTGAGTTCTGGTTAGAACATGTGAGTTTCTTGGGACATGCGGTCTCTGAAATGGGTATTACGGTAGATCCAGTAAAGATTGAGGTTGTCGTACAGTGGGACCAACCAAGAACAGTGGCAAATGTACGAAGTTTTCTACGATTGGCTGGCTACTACATAAGGTTTGTAGAAGGCTTTTCCAAGATATCAAACCCACTCACTCAGCTCACGAGGAAAAATGTGAAGTTTGAATGGACCGAGTCGTGTGAGAAGAGTTTTCAGGAGCTTAAGAGAAGGCTTACCTCTATACCAGTGCTTGCTATTCCATCAAGCACTAGAGGTTTTGTCGTGTTTAGTGATGATTCACATAGTGGATTAGGCTGTGTGCTTAACCAAAACTAGAAAGTTGTTGCCTACAATTTGAGACAGCTCAAAGGTCATGAAAAGAATTACCCAACACATGATCTTGAATTGGCAATAGTGAACTTTGCATTGAAGATATGGAGGCATTACCTTTACGGGGAAACCTTTGAGATATTCACTAATCATAAGAACCTCAAGTACCTATTTACTTAGAAGGATCTGAATATGAGGCAGAGAAGATGGATTGAGTTTCTCAAAGACTATGGTTGCTCCATTCAATATCATCCAGGTAAGGCAAACGTTGTGGCAGATGCTTTGAGTCGAAAGACATCAGCTCAGTTATTAAGCCTAATCATGGGGATCCGTAGATGGAAATTATTAGAGGATATTTTATTGTATGAGATGAATATCGAGGTAAAAGATTCAGGAGCCTTAGTGGCAAACATCACGATCAGACCGATGATCTTCGATAACATCTACAATCTTCAGATGAAAGATGCAAAACTTACCGAGATTAGACGAGGTGTGATCGATGGTACTAGACCAGATTTCTCCATCAAGGAGGATGGATCACTACTATTCAGAGGGCATCTATATATATCGACCGATGCCAATCTCCGACATACTATCCTTGAAGAGGCCCATAAGTCAAAATATGCTATTCATCCGGGTGGTACCAAGACGTACCAGGATTTGAAGAAGAACTTTTGGTGGAGAGGTTTGAAGAAGGATGGAGCCAAGTAGGTCTCGAAGTGCTTGGTGTGTCAGCAACTGAAAGTGGATCATCGACATCCATCAGGTCTATTGTAACTTCTACCGAAACCTGAATGGAAATGGGAATCCATTACCATGGATTTTATTTAGGGATTACCTAGAATGATGAAGGGACACAATGCCAAATGGGTAATCATCAATAGGCTAACCAAGTCAGCTCATTTCTTTCCTTACAACACCAAGTATACAGTGAGTAGTCTTACAGAGATGTACCTGAAAGAAACCATCAGATTGCATGATATCCCTGTGAGCATTGTCTCAGATCATGACCCATTGTATATGTCATAGTTTTGGCAGAAATTCCAAGAGGGGATGGGTTCAAGGTTAGACGCCAGCTCTGCATTTCACCTACAAACAAATGGACAGACCAAAAGGGTAAACCAGATTATAGAGGACATGCTCTGAGCTTGTATGCTTGATTTTCAGGGATCAGGGGATCAACATTTACCATTGATCGAATTTGCAAACAATAATCATTATCAAACGAGCAATGGTATGGCTCCCTACGAAGCACTATATGGACGAAGATGTAAATCTCCGATTAATTGGGAAGGAAGAAATTGGAGAGAAATTTATTTTGGGTCCAAAAATTATTGCAACTACCACTGAAGCAGTTTACTTGATCCGTGAGAGATTAAAAGTAGCACAAAGTCGGCAGAAAAGCTACATCGTTCTAAAAAGAATGTGCGTTGAGTTTCAACACGGAGACAAAGTATTCATAAAAAATTTTACCCACAAAAGGTGTAATGCGCTTTGGGAAGTGTGGGAAGTTGAGTTCACGTTACGTAGGACCATTTGAGGTTTTGGGAAGAGTTGGAGAAGTTGCGTATCGGGTTGCTCTACCGCCACAACTGTCAAGCATGCATAACGTATTTCACGTGTCGATACTAAGGAAGTACCTGAAGGATCCAACTCACGTCCTAGACTATCAATTGATCGAGATTCAAGAAGACTTGACTGTTAGAGAAGAATCAGTACAGATTCTTGATCGGAAGGAGCAAGTGTTACGTACCAAACATATTATGTTGGTACTTGTCAAGTGGCAAAATCATTCACCGAAAGAAGCTACTTGGGAACACGAGTCAGACATAAGCGATGCGTATCCACAGCTCTTCGACTGAATCTCAACATGTAAATTTTGAGTTATGTACATGTAAATCATAAGACTAATGTATCATTTCTACACATTTTTAATTATTACATGTAGTGGTTATCAACTGATTGACATTGTACTAAGGGTACCAACCACAAGTCGTAAATCGTCAAGTAGTTACCGAGGGTTGACTAAAGAACATCCACGTTTAAATTAGTGTAGTGAATGTGGGTGTGTAGACCACGTACTCGAAATCTTGATGCAAATGAAAGGGAAAAATATAAATGTAATGCGATAAAAGAAATCCAGACAGAAAATCACAAGAAATCACTGAACTCGCACACGCAAATTTAAAGTCGCTCGCGCGACTTCTTCAGAATTCCACGCGAGAAAAAGAAATGAAACAGTCGCTCATGCGACTATTCAAGCACCAGTTTTTACTTAAGAGTCACGCGCGCGACATTATAAGTCACTCGCGCGATTGTCGGGCTTATAAGGCCTGCGGATCATTTTATTCATAAAATTTTTGGCGCAAAGAGTTTTTGAAGGCTAGGGTTTCTCCCCAAATCCGTCCAACCTACCTTTTTCTTCATTTTTCTACGGAATCACCTCAGATTCGCTATCGCCTTGATCAAAGAAGGAATTTCTTCCGATTTTCTCTGCACAAAAGGGTAAGATTTAGCTAATTGAGTTCAAATTCCTTTGTTTTTTCATTCAAATAGCTGAAATGGGTCCTCAAAAAATATCGGCTTTGAAGTCCTCATCTTCAAAACATCCAAAGGTGGATCCTCCACCAATCATGTGAGAACAACCCTCAAATGGTGGGATTCGAAGAAATCCGAGATGGAATGGTCGATTGACCGTAGTTTGTTTGAGGGCCAAGAGACCACTAAATGGACTCTTACGTATTTGAAGGGCGTAGACATGAAAGCACTCCTTGAGCCATTTCATGGTCATTATTGTCCTTGGTTAGTCCGCCTATTTTATCAAAACCTAAAAATGAGTGCGGATGAAACGAAATTTATGGGCGAGATTGATGGTTGCAAATTTCAATTTGATCTGAATGATATCTCTACCGCAATGGGATGCCCATCAAGGTATGTAGAAAATGAGGAATTGCAAACCCCAAACCCTACAAAAGTACCATTCCAAGACGTTCTCACCGAGATGACCAATGGGCGAACCGGATCTAGTTTGTTAGTCACACGGGTCCAGTTGCCCAGCTACATGTTGGCACTCGATATTATTTTTTGGAAAAATTTATTTCCGCTAGGACATGAGCAGGAGAGGAGAGACCCTTTTCTCCAATCATTATTTTCAGCTTATCAAGGAAAGTGGTTCTCCACCCTTGCTCTTGTAAGTGAGGGACTAGTATATTCCCGCAACAACGCGAGGACAGGTGGTGTCAAAGTAACCCTCAAATAGTTGTCGTATGCTCAGTTAATCACACGGATGATCGAGCAATACGTGGAAGATGAACCAGAGGGGGGATATCAGATTTCACAAAATGAGCCTCGATTCACCACCAACACTTAATGGTACAAGTATGAGGATTTCAAGATTAGCCTCAACAGTTTGAACAAGAGCGTCCAATGATGTCAGACTAAAGAAATTGTGCAACAGGAGCAACAGCAGCAATAACCCCAATAGCCACATCATGAGCCTAGTCAAGTGGCTCAACATTCGATACCACCGCAACATTAAGTTCCGTTCCAACCATCGATTCCTTTATACGGTGGGCTAGACTTCGCAATGGAGCTTTTTAGAAGAATGGATTTGCAAGATCTAGTGCTAAAAAGGATTGAGTAACAAAATGAGCAGAACACACGCCAGCTCTACTACCACGAGGCCATGCTGAGCGACGCAATGCGATACGTGTACCCGTATGATTACTTGTAGTGCACGGCAGCTGCACGGGCGTACATGCCGGACGCGTCTAGTTTGGGAGCTAGGGGAGCACATATGATGATGCTGAGCAAGCATGTGGTGCTGAGGATTAGGTGGAGATGAATCTCAAGGATTATTTTTTTTGGTGCCTTGGTGGCATCGCAGTTTTTTTTTTGAAATTTTGTAATTATGTAAAAAGTTCGTGAATATTTTGAGTATTTAAGTTTTGAATAATGGTGGAATGAATGGATGGGAACGATTGTAATTACTAGTATTTTGTTTTGTGAATGGTAGCATGGGTGTCATGCTAGAATGCTTGTAAAATTTTATTCGCTTAACCGGCAAATGTGTATGAATGGTTTGTCGTGATTAGCACGTGTAAGCTATTGGGAATAGTATTATTACAGGTACGATTCGTAAATTCCTTATGGAAATTCTTGTGTAGTTGTCGATACATCGAACGTGGATAAATTCTTGCACGTAAAATTAGTAGTAATTATGCAGGATGCAGGGTAACGTGTGCCGCAATGCTAAGGGGATATGCAGAGGAAATTGTGAGAGTGTGCAAAATAAATGGTGGTTAGAATAGTAGTTGCTAACTATTGAGCTAGCTCATTTTGTTAGAATCCATTGTATAGACATTCTGTCTAAGTCATTGTGGATAAATCATGTGAAGTGTGAGACCGTGTGGCTGATTCTATGTGGATGTGTTTAAATATTTGAAGTCAATTTTTAATAGCATGATGTAGATCTTCGTGAATGGAATGAGTTCTCTTCTATAGAGAATCTCAATCTGCGTCCTATGTGTTCTCTTGCTGCGTCATTGCGAAGCACCTGAACCATGGTCAATTTTCGAGGACGAAAATTTTTGTAAGGAGGGGAGGATGTAATATCCCTAAATTTCAAACCGAATATGTTCCGTTAGATGTGTGTATCAGTCGCGACACCTAATACCATTTCAGATTTTTGGACGAATTATTTGGAATTGTTCTAAGTCCATTCAAATTTTTTGGACAAAAGGCTAACACTCAACTTATGTGTGTGGGGTTCACAAATGAACCAAACCAATTGACTAACACCCTAGTGTTGTGTGTGTGCTTCACAAGGTAGCAACCCAACCCTATATAGATGAATGGCTTCCCACATAAGCCACTTCTTTACTTTTATTTGGAAATAGAGAGAAGAGAAGTGCTCTCCGCTTGAACCCTTGCCCGCCGAAGATGCGAACGTGTGATCGATCTTCCGCGTAAAACTCTCCGCCATTGTGATTGTGGTATTTGAGAACACCGATTGATCGAGGAGTTACAACACGAATGGTGTGTGAGAGCCGTTCCTATGAAACCCTCTTGAATTGAAACTCCCTTTTGTAGAGAATCCGTCTTGAGATCACCGTGGAGCATGAAGAGATTGGTTGCATGCATTGTAAGGGGTTTATCTTCGTGTGCATCACAATTCGACCTTAAGAAGTGGCATTTTCAAACCCATGGTATGAGTGTGGCGAAAGCGCCATTAAGTACATTCCTCCGATTGAAGTACACGTGACTTTCGTGAGTTAATAAGGTGAGATCTCGTGATTTAATTATGTTTATTTATAGTTAGATTGAACAATTATTGCCCTAAAATGTTAAGCATTTATTGTGGGTTTGAAAAGGGGAAAAATAGAAAGAGAAAGAAAATGCAATTTCGAAAGGAATTGCATAAATCCCAAAAGTCGCTCGTGCAATTTGGATCTCGCACGGGCGACATGGAGTTGCTTGCACAAGATCAGCTTCATAATAGGCGTGAAATAGAGTGCGAACAGTCGCTCGCGCGACTAAGAATGTGCCTGGAGAAGTCGCTCGTGCTCACAACTGTCTCAGGCTGCTTTGACAAGAATTAAATGAGCACAATCGCCCGCCCGAGGCTGCATGACTGGGGGTTCCACTGGGACTCACTCACATGACCTTGGGACTCGCTCGCGCGACTGAGCCAATTTTGGTTATTTTGGATGTTTTTGAGAAAATTCTCTGAAATTTCGATTGGTATGTTACTTTAGGCATTAAGTCATGCCCTTTGAATGTGTTATCATGTAGGTTATGAGTAGGATATGTGCATGAGAACCTTCGCCTTGTTTACGTGAATTGCATGGATTAGTAAGCCGTGAGGGTTGTTAAGACCTGAAAAGTACCACTTTTCACCCCTTAACTTAACCTTTGATTAGACCCTTAGCCACCTAATAAACTCGTCTTAAGTGTTTTGTTCAGAAAATAATCAGCAGTGAAATAAGGCCAAGAATCCTATTATGGAGCCTGCTTTGGCACCAGATGCCCCTCAGCAAGAATGAACCTTGAAGCCTCGCGCAGATCAGCTGAGCTTCCCAAGGCTTTACAAGCAACCTCTCGCGCAGATGAATGACTGAGAAACTTCAGAAACTCAACTCCGCACAGCTCTCGCGAAGCTCAAGGGTAGAACACAGCGCCCAGTGTTGCGCAGTTCAAAGCAGACTTCTCTCAATCTCACGAAGTTCGCTTAAGACAGTTGAGGAGAGAGAGCTTCAAAAGATTTTCGCCTGTCATAGCCCATGGATACAATTCTCGAAGAAGAACGCCGCATACGTCAGCCATTCAAGAAAGAAAGCATCCTGGCGAAGGCAAGGCCAAGCTTGCGAAGATTGAGTAAGATAAAGTGCCTCGTGCAGTTCAGAACTCAAAAGAACCTCGCGAGGTAACTTGCGAAGTCCAAGTAAAGAAAAGAGCTCGCGCAGTTCTCGCGCTGCTGCCCAACGAAGACTAATCTACCGCGCGACTGCTTGAATTGCAACCTTGCGACGCTTGAGACTGTGTTTTCTATTCAACCTCGCGAACTCCAACTCAGCGAGAGCTCAACTCTCTACCGTGCGACTACCTGAAGAGAAAACCAAGGCAACCTCGCGACGGTTGAAGCTTCAGTGTCAAATCATCCTAGCGAAGAGCAATGAGCTACCACGCGACAAGTCTGGAAAACTACAGCTACCTAGCGAGGCTCTGAACCTAAACTTCCATCTCTTCAGCAGAGGGCATTCTGGAAATTTCCAATGATTAGGGCATGCATTCCCGGGCTCAAATCTCCGTGTACACGCCCCGAGGCATCCAAGGATCAGTAGAAGGACACGTGGCATCGTTAAAATTAGGGTTTCCTAACCCTAATGCGCCGTCACCCCACTGCTATATATACCCATGCCTAGTTTAGGTTTAGGTATCTGAGAACCTATCTCAGATCGCTTTTCTTTTCTCTTTCTTTTTAGCAGTAAGTAGTTTTTCTTTTTCTTTTTCTTTTCTTCTCTCCATAGTCCAGCAATTGCTGTTAATTATATGTATTTGAGTTAGATTAATGAAAGTTTTGCAATAGGATTTATACTTTGTAGGATTGCTGTTAATTTGTGAGATGCTCTGTGCAAGGCTGCTGCCTTGTGATCCTCCATTGCCTTGACTGCGTTTCAAAGCAATGGAGGACTGATTTTAAGGGCCACTCATATCTAAGTAACCTGTGTGTCTGGGCTATCATGGTCTTCCAGCTTTAGCCCCACCACAGGACCTACTAGATCTAAAATCCTCATGGGATCCTGAGATGGTAGCCTGGTGAACATGGTGGTAGCAGTGATAATCTTGTTTTGTTTTGGGCTCCGTGAGGAGGATAACCTCTAGAATAGTCTGTGACCATTTAAGTGGATAGATTATAGCCTTACGGAGCTTGTAGAAGCCTGAGCTTGTAGAAGATGGATCCTTCTTCTTTTCACCTGAGCTTGTAGAAGCCTGGTGAGGGATTGTACACAGGCAGACTCCCCCATATTTGTATAGATCTGCCATCAGATGTTGGATCTGATCTGGTTATAGAGATTATAGGTCAGGATCGACCATTGTAGCCTCTCTCAAGCAATGGACAGCTGGATCGAAGGTTGTACTCAATCGCTTGCTGGTTCTATGTGTCTGGGCTATCATGGTTTTTCAGTCTTAGCCCCACACATGGAACTTTAGAGGTTGAGGTTCCCTATGGATTCCTGAGCTGGTAGCCTGGATGAAATAGTGCCTGCAATGATTTAATTGTTATGTTCTGACCCATCCCTGGATAATGGCTCCCCTATGGGATAGTTTGTGACCATTTAAGTGGACAGGTTATAGCCCTAAGGGTGGAGTCATGGCAGTAGAGATGGGTTGGATCCTTTCTCCTCAGAGGTGATAATGTAGCCTCTGGACAGGATTTCTATAACATCAGATCTAAATCTGAGTTACAAAAAATCCTCTGACCTTGACTCAATAACATATTTCTCACCCTTTTTATAATTATTTTTCCACATTCCATCCATCCTCTCAATCCTTTCTGTAATTTAGTTATTAGAATACTTAGAATAAGTGACCTCAAAATCCCCTCCTTTTAAGACTGCCAGATCTCTAGACAGATCTGGAGGGACTACTAGAGAAGGCTCCCTTGGAGCCTTAAATCACCTTTCCCTGTGGGACAAACTCTTATTTATCAAAACTTGCTACAAAGGACCCTGTATCTTGCAGGTCTAGGATTTTCGAGTGGTGCTGATTCATCCCCTGTTCTATTCTGTTTTTGGTTTTTAATTAATTTTCAACACCAACCAATAAGCAAAGCACACTTGAATTCGACAACAAGGGTAGGAGAAATTCAACCACATTATATTTGATTCGAATTGTATGGATAGTGTGATGTGAGAAATTCAAACTACATTTAATTCATTGATTTATGAATCCTTCAAATTAAAGCTTTGTACGTGGATTCTAAAACATGTGATTCAAAATGTGAATGTAATTAGCATATGTGTGTGTGACTCCGAATATGAAATATGTGTGTGAGCCTTGAATTCTATGTTTTAAAACTAGTTATAAATTAAACACATTACATGGTGTTAAACTATATGTTAGAATTTACACAATGATTTCAAGTTCATGTGGAACGAATCCCCATCGTGTGCCGGTACGACGGGATATCCGTACGTTTGCATCGGTCAATGGTAACTTTAGATGCACAAGTGTCTGCATAGCATAGGAGCTTGTGCATTCCGTAAATGGTTCGATTGAAAGATGATGGTTGGGGAAGCCCATCGGTATATGTGTGGCTCTCAATGCTATATTTTACTTGAGAGACTATTTAAGTTATTGTTTTAAGTCCTGATGAGATATGAAAAAGGAATGTGAAAACAAACTCCGAACTATGCTTAAATTATGTTTTTGTGTGATTCAAACATCTTGAAAATTCAGTTTTATGTGAAATATGTTTTCTGAAATCAGTTATGAAATCTATGCTTTGAAATATGATATGTATGTTGTTGATATTCCCCCTATTGAGCTTAAACTGTTAGCTCACCCTCAACTATACATCACAGGCGCAGGAGTAGATACAACAATTGAGGATTCATGGCATGAACAAGACCCTGATTATGTTCCTAAGGAGGATTCAGATCTTCCACCAGACGAGTATTTTCCTTAGGAGACATCAGATTATTTTGGATTTTGTGACTAGGGTTTGGTACGTCCAACCATTCTTTTGTTGTAGAACCTTGGATGTAATTAAATGTTGTACTTATATTTTTTTTATGAACCACTGTTTAGGTGATAGTCGGCCATTGTTGTGTGTGTTCGCCTTCTCTCAAATGAGGTCTAAAATCATCAATAAAACTAGGCAGACACACTCATACAGACCTGTAAGTATTCAGGATCTGTTGTAGCAAGCTTTAAAAGAAAGGTGAGTAAGGGATTGTCCACAGGGAGGTTGGTTAGAAATATGATAAATCTCCAGATCTGTGTCAAATCTGGAATGGATTGTCACTTAAACTAAGCTACAATTAAACATAAATTGAATTGGATCAAGTTTAAGAGCTTAGATCTTGCAGGGGAAGAGAGTAAAAAGCAAAAAATGGAGAAGAGTAGCTTGGAGGTTGGTTTTCACTGAAATCAGATTCAATTAATCATGCTACAGAGGATCAGAGCACACAATTCCCTCGCTGGCTATAAGCACAGCTGCAGGGTATAAATTCCACTCTAAATCACAGGATCCACCTGATCTTAAGGCTATAATCTATCCACTTTAATGGTCATAGACCATCCTATAGACTTTATCGACTCCATGGATTGCAGCAGATGAATCCAATTAAGGCCTGAGCTTAGATTTATCTTAAGGTTATGATCTGTCCACTTTAATGGTCACAGACCATCCCTAGGGATCTCCTACAAAGCCAGAGCCACAATTAGAATAATTAAAACCACTACAGATGCTGCAATTCCCAGATCACAGACTCAAGGAATCGCAAGAGCATCAGATCCAGGGAGATCAGATGGTATCCAAGAGGTCTACCAGTTAAGTGGGTGAGCTGACCTACAACTCCTCTACACAAATTCGATTGATCACCAAATGGAACCAAAGGAAATTTAAATCTAATTAAAGCATTAAAAACAGCATTATCATTGTAAATAAGGTCACTTTACAATAGAAATACTCTCAGATCTGTAGTCTGTGCAACTAGGAACCTATAATAACACTCTTAACCTCACCCAATTATAGATCTAACATCGCTCCTCGCTACTCCAAGGGACTTAGCCAACCATGGTTGGGCTAAAGGAGGGAAATGGAATTTCTCTACAAGCTCTAATCTCCAGAATTTGGCTCAGATCTCGATGCCCCCTCAATGGCAATTGGGGATCTCTATATATAGCTTTCTCCTCTATTTTTCCCACCAAAAATTTCTTCTAGAAGGTCGTCAGAGTTTGTTAGAGTTCTGTTAAAGCACGTGGGTCGGTTAGGGCTTTCTAGGGCATCTTCTGAAATCGTCGTGTCGGTCAACAAGTGCCTTGAGTTGCCTGCAGTGGGTCACTGAAGTACAATGTGTGCTCAGCTGAATTTCTGAGAAGTTTTGCACATGATTTCGACAGGTTCAGGAAGCTTTCGACAGGTTGGAATCGAGCATTTTGGTCCTTTCGCTAGGTTCTCAGATCCGTTCGATAGGTTTCGATAGGATGATTCTTCGCTTGGAGTTTTAGCCTTCTCAGTCCTTGGTTTGGAGTATTCGACAGGTTGGACAAGCTCTTCGACAGGTTGGAAAACCATTTCGACAGGTTCCGCTCTTCATTTCGCCATTTCGATAGGTTTGCATTCAGTCTTATCGAAAGGCTCAATCACCCTTCGATAAGTCCTGTTCCAGCATTCTCATCTCGATAGGTTCAAGAAACCATTTGATATGTTCCTTTGACTCTTCAGGCAGATTTTCGATAAGATGGTTTCTTCTTTCCTTTCAGCTGCTCGATAGGTTCTGAGATCCTATCGAACTCCTTAATCCACACGAAATCATCCTTCTTCTACCTTCAGATCCTATCAAAGACCTCTTCAACTGCACAAATTCTTCCTTTCTTTGCTTTCAGCTCCTATCGACGTCTTCAGGTGACCAATCGATAGGACGTTCTCAGCCTGTTTTCACTTCCTTCCCCTTGTCCTGCTGTAGCAACACGCTCCAAGGGTCTAGTGATGTACTACCCTCTGGTGTGCTGTTGCTAGGTTTGCTGAGAGATAGCTCCTTTTTTTACATTCTTGAGTGGTTTTCTGCATTAGTACCTTCTTTTATTGTTGTCTACAAAATGCACTTGACAAGAGCTTATTAGTATGCTCACAGGTCTATCAATGGTCACGTTATAGGGTGAAAAGTGGCATTTTTCACCACTTAACACACCCCCAAACCTAAGCTTTGCTAGTCCCTGAGCAAAGGAGAATTAAAGAAAATAAAAATTCCACTTTCGTAGGGAGCACGGGTGCATTTCGCATATGCACCAAGCCTTTTAAACCCCTAGGTGATCCCTAGTGGAGGAGTGAAGTCTCCTGACGGTTTTTAGTGAAGGTACCCACAAACTTCCCCAATAAGGTTAGTTAATAGTAGTACATCCTGCTAAACAGAGTTTCAGTAAACAAGAATAAATTTGCATCATGTCTTTTTAGTTCTAGAGGGTTTTCAGCAGAAAAAATCACCAACTTAAAATATGAATTTTTGCAGTAATTCCTTCATCATCAATTGGTTCATGTCAAGGCATTGTGTCTAAGGATTGATGCATAGCTCACCCTTCACTTGAGAATTCTATTTTGATACTACCTCCATCAAATTAGATTTCAAGCCCAAGTCTTACTAAGGCTGTTAACTCACAACAACAATGAAGGGTGTAGAATTTCACACAGCTCAAGAGCAGTTACAGTCCTCAAATAGGGTTGTAAGCATGAGCATAGGCATTGCTCTAATTTCTGAAATTTTCTAACTCTTTTCACCATAGATTAGACAGATCCTTATCTCCACATGACATCTCAATCCATTTCAGATCAATAAGGTCTTTTCATTGGGTTGTAATGTGGCTTATGGATGAGGTTTGTGAAAGAGCAGGAGGATAAACAGGGTTCAAAATTGAGAAATCAGTAAA
Organism: Chloranthus sessilifolius; assembly: GCA_021018995.1. Classification (NCBI taxonomy): domain Eukaryota; kingdom Viridiplantae; phylum Streptophyta; class Magnoliopsida; order Chloranthales; family Chloranthaceae; genus Chloranthus; species Chloranthus sessilifolius. The sequence continues at coordinate 27,681,047 of CM037595.1, forward strand.
GGTAAGGAGGTGATCTAGAATCCTACTTCATTTCAGCACAATTCCATCTACTTCTTGAATTTTTAGAGCCAAAGTGGCTAGGTTCTTCTCTTCCTTTCAATCTTTCAATGAAATGACTTTTCTTTCTCATTCTTTTGCTCTCCTGTTCACTTTTTTTTTTTTTATATGGAATACCACAACACCACAGAATGTGTTCTCCTTTCTTTCAACCAGATTTAACATCTTCCTCTAATCTCACTTCTCCTTCCTCTTCCTAATTTCTCAGATTGGGGGGGAACTGAAATAAGTCAAAAGGTTTTGGGTTAACATTTCTGATTTTCCTCAAAGAAAGTTGGGATTTTTAAGGCTCAAGTGGTGTGCATCAAGGGCAATTCAAAGGTGGGACATTTTAAGCTCAAACTGACCAAGGGATGGCCTTACTTTATGTCCTCAATGTCATGAGTGCTGTCAAGCTGTTTCAATTTGGAATTGTCTAACTACTAGTGATTAGAATTAGATCCAATCAGTCCAAAGAGCAGAAAAAATGCCAAGGCACTCTTCAAGGAAACTTTTTCAGGCCCAAATCTCACTAGGTATGGCCATCCATCTCATTTTTAGGGGTGTATCTTCACAATTTCCTCTCATTTCAGGTTTACTACACATCAAAAATTATTTTTCACAAATTGTTGACATTTGCCTCATGAAAAATGTTAAAACTACAGCTCATTTCTGTTTTAAAAAGTTGTTTTCTTAATATCCTCTTTTTACAAGGATTCCAGTGAGAATTTACTCTAATTAATTCCAAACACTTCATTGTAGCCTAGCAGTACTAAAAGTAACTAATTTATTGGCATACATACATGCCATATTTTTTTTTTCTTTTTTTTTTTTATATATGGAATACCACAACACCACAGAATGTGTTCTCCTTTCTTTCAACTAGATTTAACATCTTCCTCTAATCTCACTTCTCCTTCCTCTTCCTGATTTCTCAGATTGGGGGTGAACTGATATAAGTCAAAAGGTTTTGGGTTAACATTTCTGGTTTTCCTCAAAGAAAGTTGGGATTTTTAAGGCTCAAGTGGTGTACATCAAGGGCAGTTCAAAGGTGGGACATTTTAAGCTCAAACTGACCAAGGGATGGCCTTACTTCATGTCCTCAATGTCTGAGTGCTATCAAGCTTTTTCAATTTGGAATTGTCTAACTTCTAGTGATTAGAATTAGATCTAATCAGTCCAAAGAGCAAAAAAATTGCCAAGGCACTCTTCAAGGAAACTTTTTCAGGCCCAAATCTCACTGGGTATGGCCTTCCATCTCATTTTCAAGGGTGTGTCTTCACAATTTTCTCTCATTTCAGGTTTACTGCACATCAAAAATTATTTTTCACAAATTGTTGACATTTGCCTCATGAAAAATGTTAAAACTACAGCTCATTTCTGTTTTAAAAAGTTGTTTTCTTAATAACCTCTTTTTACAAAGATTCCAATGAGAATTTACTCTAATTAATTCTAAACACTTCATTGTAGCCTAGTAGTACTAAAAGTAACTAATTTATTGGCATACATACATGCCATATTTTTTTTATTTTTTTTTTTAAATTTTTTTATATATATGGAATACCACAACACCACAGAATGTGTTCTCCTTTCTTTCAACCAGATTTAACATCTTCCTCTAATCTCACTTCTCCTTCCTCTTCCTGATTTATCATATTTGGGGTGAACTGAAATAAGTCAAAAGGTTTTGGGTTAATATTTCTGGTTTTCCTCAAAGAAAGTTGGGGTTTTTAAGGCTCAAGTGGTGTGCATCAAGGGCAGTTCAAAGGTGGGACATTTTAAGCTCAAACTGACCAAGGGATGGCCTTACTTCATGTCCTCAATGTCATGAGTGCTGTCAAGCTGTTTCAATTTAGAATTATCTAACTTCTAGTGATTAGAATTAAATCCAATTAGTCCAAAGAGCAGAAAAATTGCCAAGGCACTCTTCAAGGAAACTTTTTCAGGCCCAAATCTCACTGGGTATGGCCTTCCATCTCATTTTCAAGGGTGTGTCTTCACAATTTCCTCTCATTTCAGGTTTACTGCACAGCAAAAATTATTTTTCACAAATTATTGACATTTGCCTCATGAAAAATGTTAAAACTACAGCTCATTTCTGTTTTAAAAAGTTGTTTTCTTAATATCCTCTTTTTACAAAGATTCCAGTGAGAATTTACTCTAATTAATTCCAAACACTTCATTATAGCCTACTTGTACTAAAAGTAACTAATTTATTGGCATACATACATGCCATATTTTTTTTTTTCTTTTTTTTTTATATATGGAATACCACAATACTACAGAATGTGTTCTCCTTTCTTTCAACTAGATTTAACATCTTCCGCTAATCTAACTTCTCCTTCCTCTTCCTGATTTCTCAGATTGGGAACTGAAATAAGTCAAAAGGTTTTGGGTTAACATTTCTGGTTTTCCTCAAAGAAAGTTGGGATTTTTAAGGCTCAAGTGGTGTGCATCAAGGGCAGTTCAAAGGTGGGACATTTTAAGCTCAAACTGACCAAGGGATGGCCTTACTTCATGTCCTCAATGTCATGAGTGTTCTCAAGCTATTTCAATTTGAAATTATCTAACTTCTAGTGATTAGAATTAGATCCAATCAGTTCAAAGAGCAGAAAAATTGCCAAGGCACTCTTCAAGGAAACTTTTTCAGGCCCAAATCTCACTGGGTATGGCCTTCCATCTCATTTTCAGGGGTGTGTCTTCACAATTTCCTCTCATTTCAGGTTTACTGCATATCAAAAATAATTTTTCACAAATTGTTGACATTTGCCTCATGAAAAATGTTAAAACTACAGCTCATTTCTATTTTAAAAAGTTGTTTTCTTAATATCCTCTTTTTACAAAGATTCCAGTGAGAATTTACTCTAATTAATTCCAAACACTTCATTGTAGCCTAGCTGTACTAAAAGTAACTAATTTATTGGCATACATACATGCCATTTTTTTTTTATTTTTTTTTTATATATGGAATACCACAACACCACAGAATGTGTTCTTCTTTCTTTCAACTAGATTTAACATCTTCCTCTAATCTCACTTCTCCTTCCTCTTCCTGATTTCTCAGATTGGGGGTGAACTGAAATAAGTCAAAAGGTTTTGGGTTAACATTTCTGATTTTTCTCAAAGAAAGTTGGGATTTTTAAGGCTCAAGTGGTGTGCATCAAGGGCAGTTCAAAGGTGGGACATTTTAAGCTCATACTGACCAAGGGATGGCCTTATTTCATGTCCTCAATGTCATGAGTGCTGTCAAGCTATTTCAATTTGGAATTGTCTAACTTCTAGTGATTAGAATTATATCCAATCAGTCCAAAGAGCAGAAAAATTGCCAAGGCACTCTTCAAAGAAACTTTTTCAGGCCCAAATCTCACTGGGTATGGCCTTCCATCTCATTTTTAAGGGTGTCTTCACAATTTCCTCTCATTTCAAGTTTACTGCACATCAAAAATTATTTTTCACAAATTGTTGACATTTGCCTCATGAAAAATGTTAAAACTACAGCTCATTTCTATTTTAAAAAGTTGTTTTCTTAATATCCTCTTTTTATAAAGATTCCAGTGAGAATTTACTCTAATTAATTCCAAACACTTCATTGTAGCCTAGTTGTACTAAAAGTAACTAATTTATTGGTATACATACATGCCATACCCCCAAACCTAAACTAAACAATGTCCCCACTGTGAACAGCATGAAATTAGGGGGAGGTAGGGGGGAAAAGAGAGATACAGAAAATCTACATGAAGACTAAATGTATTACAATGCTAAATATATACATGAGAAAATGAGGAAGAGACTAAAACAACAAGTTGCCATAGCTATTTGCAGGTGTCATCTGGCCAATCGTAGAGGTCAGCCAAGTTTTTCAGCTCACCCTTGGATAAGGGAGCTTTGCCTTTAGATTTAGCCCTCGATTGTTGTCTCTTTGGTTCCTCCTCAGACTGGGCAACGGGCTATTTTCCTTTGGGGTCGACAGTAACAGCAGAATCGGAATATAAATCGGAAGGAAAAAGGGCAGCGGGGTCCAATCCAAGAGTTGTAGTAGTCTTCCTTCGTTCTTCCTTTGTCATTAAGGTGCAAGGGGCAGCAGGTTGGGTAGGGGGCTGGGTAGAAGAGGTTGTTTTAGACTGGGCAACAGGCCTCTTCCCTTTCTTGGTAGGGGCAGCGGGGGGGGTAGATCTTTTGGAAGTGACTTTCTTCTTGGGGGGGGGGGTGCCTTTTGGGTTTTTGAGGGGCAGGTTGAGTGGGGGGGGTTCCTGGGCTGGAGGAGGGTGCACATCCACAGGGGGGTGGGAGGAGGTTGAGTTGTAGGGGGGGCAGGATTGCGGCAGGAGGTGTCGGAGGAGGTGCGGTGGTAAGAGGGGTGGGTTGGAATGGCTGAGAGGTAAGGGAAGCAACCTTTTTCTCCAATATGTTAATCTGTTTGGCAGCATAGAGCAGGTTGACATCAGATAGTTCTTTGGTGGCCTTGAGGATCTCCTGAGCATTGGCTAATTTTTTTTTTAGAAGCTCAGAATTCTTCTTCTCATATTTGGAAATGAGACTCTCAGCCGCTGCCACTTGTTTTGCTGACTCATAACGAGTCAGGATTTCAGACCACCCTTGAGATATATCGCAGAGTTGAATTCGGTGTTCCAATTCGATGTTGGGAATCCTCTCCTCATAAGGGACCTCAATGGAAGCTCGAAGTGCAGCCATACCTCTCAAGACATCCCTGTGGATGTAAGGGTTGTCCCTCATTGCACACAGGAGGGTGAGGTAAGGGGTTATGTACATGGATTGTCGAAGGACAATAGGCAAGGACAAGGGTGTAGTAGATGAAGAGGAGGGGGTGGAAAGAACCAGATCCTCCCATGGATCAGTTTGGGTGGAGGCATCCTGGAAAACAGGTTGGGGTGGCGAAGGGTATAGGGGATTCAGCTGTTGGAGAGGCCAGTAAAATTGGGGATGAGGGTAAAGTGGCCTGTGGTGAGGAAAGTATGGGGAGAGAGGGTGCGGCTACTTCCTCAGGCTGGGCAGCTGCGTGGTGTGGAGTAGGTATTGGTAAAACAGGAGGGGATAGGTGAGGGGGTTGAGGAGCGGAAGAGGATGGGATAAGGGTGGATTAAATTGATTGGAGACATGAGCCCATGTGGGTCTGGGTGTCGGTGTTGATGGTTAATTGGGACTGAATGAATTAGAGGATGGAAAGGATTTGAGTGAGGGTGTCAGGCCTGGTGGGAGTAGATGGGGCTGGTGCGTGGACATGTTGGAAGGGAGAGGATGGTGCATGGTGAAAATGAGGAGTGGGGTGTGGGGAGTCAAGAAGTGGAGTGTACTCATGAGCGGCATCCTCCACAATTGAGGTCATGAGGGCTATGAACCCAGTAGTGGTGAACAAGTCCAGACCTTGTGGATGCAGAGGGGTTGGAGATGGAGGAGAAGTAGAAATGGGTTGGGTACTGTGTGGAGAAGGGATGGTAGGGGTAAGCTCAGATAATGTGGGAGGTTCCAGGATGTCAGGGTGGAAAACCTGGGAGGTGGGTGGAGGTAAAACAGGTTTAGAGATGGGTGGGGGGACTGATACAAATGGAAAAAGCATAGTAGGTGGAGGGGTGGGTAAAGGGATAGGTGGGGTAGGTGGAGGGGTGGATAAGGGTATCTCTGCAGGAATCTCTGCTGCCACAGTAGTGGTTGTCTTCTCAGCTGCCTCCCTTCCAACTGGTTGGCCTTTCTTAATCAAAGTGAGGCTGGTTGACCATTCTCGCTTACCATACAATTTAAAATTCAGCTTCTCCATTGGTTCAGATTGCTTAATCACATATTTTTCAGTCCTGAGCAGACATGTAATGAGTCTGCAAAAAGGCAGGCCACCTCCTTTAGCAAAAGCTTGCCTCTTAAGCACCTTGTCATTGATGTCCACCATTATTTCAAAAATCATCTTAGGTGCATTCACAAATTGCCCCTTTGAACAAAAGTATAGTGCATCCACTAAAGGGGTCCTTCTCTCTTGCAAATGGCCAGAGACATAGACATTTTTCCTCAGAATGGTATCAATGAGTCGGAGGGTAGGATGGAGGTCTCTTCTCATCAAGGATTCACCAGAGCCCACTATTCCATTAGTAAGTTGTTTAGCCATTTCCCGAAAGGTGGCCCTTGTAGGTGCTCCCTCAGCTCTGGTGGAGTCAAATTGATATGGGACTCCCAAAGTCATCCCAATATCTCTGCAATCGATAGTCAGCTGCCAATAATCAATCAAGATTTCCAATGTATCCTCAGCTCCAGGTACCAACTTCTTTGTCAGGTTCTAGTACCACAATTTTACTAACCTAGGATAGACATTTTCCTTCAAGAATGAAAGCAGGGGTAGCAGACCTTCTTTTTTCAAATATTCCAATGTCCCCTGGCACTCCCCAATATTGGCAAAATATGCCAGATCAAAATTCGTTTCAGGGACAAGACTTAATTTTTCTACAAACTCATTGGGGGTAGTTAACCCCACCGGCAGCTCTACTGGAGGGGCAGCTCTAGGCTTCTGAATCTCAACAACTTTGCCTTTCTTAGCTTTAGGAGTCTTTTTGGGTGACATCTCAGTGAGCTTCCTCTTGACAGGTGGTGTGTCGGTTGGCTTCGACTTCTTGGCAGATTTGGGGGTGGAAGCAATTGTTCTCCGGCGTATGTTCGCGAGAGTTTCCTCCGGCTCATCCATTTTACTCTTCAGAAATTAAGCATTCACCAACTTGAAGCGAAGTTTGAGGTTTAAAAATTAGAGGATCGACAAATTGATGGGGGGAAGGCAACTGACCTCAAAATACCTAGGGTTTAATAGAAATCGCACTGCCCATCTTCAATTTTTCCAAAATTAGGGGCAAAATGCTCCTATGTGCAAGTTGAATGTTCTGAAAAAAAAGGCAGACTGAATAGCTTAAGGTTCTATGAGGAATTAGTGAAGGAAGAGGGAGGCGACTGCAAGAGAAAGAAAACTAGGGTTTTGCATAAGGTATGTAATGAGGCACAAATGTCCTATCGACGGGTATATAAAAGGTGAATACGATTTCGATAGGATGAACTGGATGGTTTCGATAGGTTCGTGTGTCTTGTCGAAAGCATAGCAGACACAACTTTAAAAGCGGGTGATTCGATAGGATCCTGATAGGTGGAACTATCCTTTCGATCAGTTTAAACGGCATCTGAATCTTCATTTCGATAGGTTCCCGATTGGTATCTAGAACCTATCGAAATCTCTGTTTTTCCTATCGAAAAGTTAGTTTTACCTATCGAGAGGTGCAGTACCTATCGAAACCATCTAACATCCTGCTGAAATCACCAAGTGACATATCGAAAGGTGAGCCCACCTAACCTTCTCATCCTCAGTGCAAGGAAGCACACTGAAGATTTTCTCCATCTCATTCAGCCACTTTTCTGCCTCAAGTGGATCGATCTGCCCTGAGAAACTTGGAGGACGCTTCCTCCTAAACTCTATGATTGCCGAAGGCTGAGGCTGATGGCTATTCACATTATTTGCAACCATCAACACTTTCTGTTGTGCCATCGCATTGGCCACAGTCTCTATGTCTTGTGCCATTCTTTCCCTTTCATCTCTTCCTTAATTTTCTTCTTTTGGAGGATCTCTCTCACCAATTGGGATCCTATTTGAACCAGTGGTGATTCCTTTCCTATTTCTTATATTCTGATTACGACCACCTCTGGGTCTACCTTTAGCGGACATCTTGATCTGATATCATGAAATAAAAGTTTCATTAATAGGCCGCCCCTATACTCCGACAAAATCTCAAACTAAGAGTCTAGGTCTTGTTAGAATTTCTAAAGCCATAAGCTTTGATACCAACTGTGACAGCCCGAATTTCCTAATCCTAAAATCTGGACCATCGAACCACCGATATCGATAATCCACGAACGGAACACTTGGCACATCCACACACACCACAAAATTCAAAGAAGATATACTTGTATGGCAAAAGAAAATTTCCAATTCTATATGTATAATTTGAACAAAATAATGGTTCTATCCCTATACTGGTCACAAGCCTGATATAACCAAAATGAACCACCGGTGATGCCTGACCATCACCTAACCAGTGGTTCACAAAATATATAAACATTACATGAATCCAAATCCAAAGTTTTATGACAAAATAATGGCTGGACGTACTAAGCCCTAGTCACAAAATCCCAAAATAAACAGACATCCCCTAAGGGAAATACTCTTCTGGTGGAAGATTTGAATCCTCCTCAGGAACATAGTCAGGGTCTTCTTCACGCCCTGAATCCTCAATTGTTGTATCCACACCTGTGTCTGTGACATATAGTCTAAGGGTGAGCTAACAGTCTAAGCTCAATAGGTATCAACAATATGCATATCATATTTCAAAACATAGATTTCATGACTGATTTCAGAAAATATATTTCACATAAAATTGAATTTTCAAGATGGTTGAATCACACAAAAACAAAATTTAAGCACAAATCGGAGTTTGTTCTCACATGCCTTTTTCATATTTCATCAGGACTTAAAACAATAACTTAAATAGTCTCTCAAGCAAAATATAGCATTGAGAGCCACATATATACCGATGGAAATTCTCGAACCATCGTCGTTCAAATGAACCATTTTTTAAAATACGCAAGCTCCTACGCTTTGAGACTACTTGTGCGGCTAAAGTTTATCGTTAGTCGGTACAAATGTACGGATATCCCGTCATACCGGTATACGATGGGAATTCGTTCCACATGAACCTTAAATCATTGTGTAAATTCTAACATATAGTTTATCACCATATAATGTCCTTATTTTATAGCTAGTTTCGAAATTCGCGGCTCAACCATAAAGTTCATATTCAGAATCACACACACATATGCACATCACTTTCACATTTCAAATCACATATTCTAAAATTCATGTGGAAAGCTTATTGAAAGATTCATAAGTCAAGGATCTACATGCATATCAAAACTTATTGCACTTATCTTATCACATCACATTATCTATACATATCACATGAAATATAAGGTTGTTGAATTTACCTTATCTCACGGCTTACAAAACCACACAAATCACGCAAAAAGAGGTAAAGATCAACACACACACATCCAATTTATAACCTATATTTTAAAGTATCCAAAGGTCACTAACTAATGCTTAAGGGATCATACTCATCGAAGTTTCAGAGAAAAAATCTCAAAATAGCCAAAACTAGCTCAGTCGCGTGCGTGAGTCCCAGTCGCACACCCAAGTTGTCGAGTTCGCGCGAGCAACTGTACTCCCTTAATCCTTGTCAAGGCAGCCTAAGACAGTTGTGCGTGCGAATTCCAATGTCACCTGAGAGACCTCTCCCGGCACCTTCTCAGTCGCGCGAGTGATTGTTCACACTCTATTTCACACCTATTCTGAAGTTGGTCTCGCGCGAGCAACTTCATGTCGCGTGCACAAGAACTAAAGTCGCGCTAGTAACTTTTAAGATTTCTACAATTCCTCCCAAAATTGGATTTTCTTTCTCTTTCCCTTTTTTCCCTTTTGAAACTTGCATTAAATGTTTAACTTCTAGAGCAATAAATTCTCGATCTAAGCTATAAATGAACATAATTAATCATAAGACCTCACCTTATTAATTCGTGAAATTTGCGCATCCAATGCTCTAAATTTGAAATCCTTTGGTGCTCTCGCCACACGCATCAAAAGGGTTTAATACTTCCTCCCCGTGATCGTCTCATAACGTACGCGATGATCGAGTCTTTCCTTACGCACACAATGACTGTAATGATTCACGTAAGAGAAGATGCTTGCGAGATCAACGGACATCGGATTTCAAAATGAACGCGAAAGGGTTTGGAACTAATGAGACCCTCTAGCTCACGGATTCCCTTATCATCAAGGATCAACGATCATCATTCAAAATCTAAGAAGGTTGAGCGAAAGATCGCGACAACTCGGAGGGCACGATGGCGGAGTCCTTCCTCTAGGCCCTCTCTTCCTCTCGCAAGCTCTCTCTTCTCTACTCACACTCAAGGTAAAGAAGAATGAAGTCTACAACTTCTCTTATACTTTTGTTTGCTTCTATGTGAAGCACACACACACCATGTGTGTTCTAACATATAGTTTGGTTCACTTGTGAACCTTATACACCTAAACTAGGTGTTACATCTTTCGTCTAACTAAGTCAATGAGTCTAACGTACGTTCGAAAATTCGAAACGGTACCACGCGTCGTACTGACACATGTACCCAACTGATTTACACAGTTCCCAAAGTTGGGGATATTACAGAACAAGAATGTTGTTGGTAATATTTCTAGCCTGAAAGAGTCTTTCGGAGCCAAGATAAAAAATCTAGAAAGGTAATTGGCTCAGTTTGGGCAATCGACTCATCTTCATGTGGATCTCTCATTTGAAATTGCCAATTTCCAAAATCTCTTGAAGAATGAGGAGTCTTTCTGGAGGCAAAAATTGCACGAAAAATGGATCCTTGAAGGTGATAAAAACACATCGTACTTTCACAATTCTACTAAAGTGAGATATGGCAGAAACAACATTTCCAAACTCAAAGATCGCAATGGGAACTGGATAGTGGGTGAGCTAAGTATTGGGCTCCTAGTTGTTGAGGAGTTCAAAGAGCTTCTTGGTACTGAGGCGGCGTGTGATGATCAGGGTTTCTATCCTTCATCCCTAATATTGTTGATGATCTTCATAACTCCATCCTTACCATGGTTCCAAATGAGTTTGAAATCTTTGATACCGTCAAGCATATGGATGGCGACAGTTCCCCTGGACCTGATGGGTTTTCTGGTTGCTTTTTCACTGATTGTTGGGATATTGTTGGACCAGATATTGTCTCTGTTGTCAAGGATTTCTTTATTGAAGGTAAAATTTTGAAAGTGATAAACTCTACTTTTAGCACTCTTATTCCTAAAATTGATAATCCTTCTCTTACTAGTCATTTTTGCCCTATTAGTCTTTGTAACTTCATTTATAAAAAAATTCAAAGATTATTGCTAACAGATTTTCTATGATCCTCCCCTCCAATATCATATCCCTAGAACAAGGTGCTCTCATTAAGGGTATGAGTATCTTTGATAACGTCCTCTTAGCCCATGAGATGATAAATGATATTGACAAAAAAATTATCGGGGGTAATCTTGCTTTGAAACTTGATATGGCCAAAGCCTATGATAGGGTTAGTTGGAAATTTCTTATGAAAGTTCTCCTTGCTTTTGGTTTCTCCAACAAATTTGTTGAGTTGGTCTCAGGTTGCATCAGATGTTGGTATTCCATCATGATCAATGGGCATGTCTTTGGATATTTTGAAGGAAAAAAGGGGCTATGACAAGGTGACCCTTTGTCTCATGCTCTTTTCATCTTATCCGAAGTTCTTAGTAGAGGTTTGAAGGCTACGACAGCGGCAGGCTGTATTGAAAAATTTGTGCTTCGCCGGAATGGGAAAGCCATAACTCCCCTAATGTTTGTTAATGACCTCATCATCTTCTCGAAAGGTACCAAGAAATCTCTTGTGGCCATTAAGGCTCTCATCAACAAATATGAGTTGGAAATTGGTCAATCTCTCAATTTGACCAAAAGCTCCTTCTTTGCCCCTTCAAATTCCCTCAACAAACGCATTGCTTCGATTAGAAATATTTTGGGTTTGAATCAGTGCCTGTTTCTGGCTAATTATTTGGGGGTTCCTCTCTTTAAAGATAAACTCAAAAGAGTTGATTGTGCTGATTTAGTTAAGAAAATCAGTAGGAGAGTTGAAGGTTGGAAAGCAAAATCTTTCTCAGATGGGGGTAAACTTACCCTGTTGAAGCACGTTTTATGTTCTATCTTCTCTCGATCCTCCCAATTCCCAAATGCATCATTAACCAAATTGAAGCTACATTCTCAAAGTTCTTTTGGGGAATGTCTGATGGTGTCTATAGACATCATTGGAAGAAATGGGATGATATCTCGCTGCCCACATCCAAAGGTGGTATCGGTGTTCGCAAACTTCATGAGGTGAATGAAGTAGGGATGATTAAAGTTGTTTAGGGAATGGTTAAAGGAAATTTCGTATGGGCATATTTTGTTGATAATAGATATTTTCACAACAAAGGATTTTGGTTTAATGTCCCTCGCTCTGATGAGTCCTACATTTGGAAAAGCATTAGAAGCAAGAACAAAGTCGTGATGAATAATTGCAAATGGATCATTGGTCGAAATTACTATTTCTGGGTGATATCCCTCTCGGCGAGCTTTGTCAAAAGCTCGCTGAGATTTGATTGTAGAATTCGGGACATCCGGTTGGACAATGATTGGAACTTGGTGGCTCTTAACCCCCCCCCCCCCCAATATTAGAGACATTCTCCAATTATGTTTTGAAACCTCTAGCCATTGACAAATCTGTTGGAAGCTTCAAGCAAATGGAAATTCAGCCTCAAATTTTCTTTGAACCTCATCAGAGATCGTACACCCTCATGTAGCATGTGGAAAGGATTATGGAGCAATGGAGCGCCTACTAAGTTGAAATTGTTGGCATGAAAAATTCTTCACAATTGTACCTCTACTGATGATGCAATTTCCCGTCTCAGAGTTCCCTTGGCTTTTAGATGTTCCTTACGTAAGGAGGAATCCGAGTCCATTTCCCATCTGTTTTCCTCTTGCAAGATTATAGTCAGCTTATGGAAATCTCTCTCTAATATATGTGGTACTCAGTATAGGCCTCATCAAACCTTAAGGGCTCACTTTTGGCAATTGACTAAATCTTCTCATTCTCAACTTGGGGGTATCTATAGCCTTGTCCCTTGTGTTTTATGGTGGGAATTTTGGATTGGTCGTAATCTCTCTAAATTCAAAAATATTTGCAAACAGCCAGCGGAGATTCTGGGAAAAATTTTAGGTTTGGGAAATTTACCTGACCGGCCCTGTCAAGTACGCCTTTTACGTCAGAAGCCCTATAGTTTCACTTTTACCCAGACAAACCAGCTCCAAGCCTAGCCGACCCTAAGGAGAGTAAAAGGTCCAAATTACCCCCTTCTATGACCTTCTTTAACCAACAAAGCATCCTCTTCTTCCTCATTTTATCCTGCAAAAAAGTTAGAGGTGTAAAACCCTAGATGAAGTCTCCCTACTTAGTCTAATCTGCTCCGATCTGCTATTTCGAAGAAGAAAACAGAGGCTTGGGAGAAGAAGGCCCTGCATTTCTTCATTGTGGCAAAAAGACCCTGAACTTTGTCCTTGCGACGCGAGGTATCCTACTTAACCCCATTTTCAGTTTATTAGTGTTATTTAGTGATGCAGTATCTCGTATTCATGTAGTATATGAAAGGTCTTTGTATCCTTCGATACGTTTTTTTTTAAATATATATCGATTGCAAATACAATCGTCATCGACTCCATATAGAGTCGATATCGATTGCAAATACAATCGGCATCGACTCCATATAGAGTCGATGCCGATTGTGTATACAATCGATATCGACTCTATATGGAGTCGATGCCGATTGTATTTGCAATCGATATCGATTGTGTATACAATCGATATCGATTCTATATGGAGTCGATGCCGATTGTATTGGCAATCGATATCGATTCTATATGGAGTCGATGATGATTATATTTGCAATCGACTAAGATTTATAGTCGTCTTTTCTCTTTTGTTTCATCAGTCTTATGACCCTTCCTTCTCATTCTTAAACAGACGATGACGGACGTGAGGATTCCTCTTCTTTGTCACTATGATGGCCTTCTTGTAAACGATGATGGCTTGTATCAAGGTGGTCGGCGGAGGCTTATTAAAATTTCAATTGAAATTTCTTATGAACAATTCATAAAGCGAATGTCTGCTGTCAGTTTTGCGAAGGTGGATGAAACAGTTTCTACAAAGTTTCATATGAAGATAGTGAATACGCCTGTGGTTGCCGACATTTTGGACTCTGATGATTTGGCTACATTATTTATGCTTTATAAATCCGGAGTGGACGTCATAAAAGTATTCATCATTAAGGAACCGTCATCCTTCCCAGTTGAAGCTGAACAAGTAAATCTCGGCGGGACTGATTTTGTGACTCATTCATTTCAGCCATGTAAGTTTGAGGATGAAATTGTATACGATACCGTCCCGTTAGGTGATGACGGTTATATTGCGGCGAACGATGGCAGAGGGAAAGCAACATTTGATTTCAACGATGCTCCGATTGAATCGTATGATGACCCAGTAAAATACATGCATGGGTCACAACAATATAGTCAATGGTTAGACTATACTTCAAAAAGGGTGGTGGATACCAACGATTTCAGTCATATCTTCCCCGGTGGATGGACAACTTGGTTTACTCAAGACTTATGTTCTACCATGCCATCGATGGAAATTACCGGAGTAACTCAACCCCATGTCCATACACATGAGCACCCCTTCGGTGAAGGGCCTAGCCAACCACGCCATTATCCATTCTGTGAAGGATCCGGTCAATCACATCAGAACCCCTTCGGTGAAGGATCTAGTCAACCACCCGAGAACACCGCTAGTGAATGGCGTAGTCATCCTCAAGCCATGAATTAAGATACCTTAGAAGAAGAATATGAAGGCAAACCGGATGGGTTTATCAAAGAGGATCCGAAAATTTTTGTGAGAGACATTGACAATCCCCTAGTAGACGGAGATTACGAAATGTCAGAGACATCGGGCGACTCCTCCGATGAAGAGGTGGAAACTGAATATCGGAATTGGACGTTTAAAATTGGAGAGATCTTTCGAGACAAACAAACATTTCAAAGAGCATTGAAAGAACACGCGGTGGAGAAAAACTTTTAAATTCGGCCTTTGAGGACCGCTAGTTATCGAGTGACAGCCGGATGCTACGAACCCGATTGTTCATGGCGAATACATGCTTCTAAATTGACTGGGCTCGATTCTTTCCAAATCAAGACATTCAATAGTACTCACACATGCGGAGCCGCTAAGATCGGGCCGCACGGTCACCGTAATACAATAATCTCCTTCGTAGCGAACTATGTACGGGATAAACTTATGGAAGGATTCGACTACACACCGGCGTCGATAATGTTTGATATTGCAAAAGCTTATAATGTGCAAATCTCATATGCAAAAGCTTGGAGGGGAAAAGATCTTGCCCTTAATGATATTAGAGGCAGTTGGGAAGGACAATTTGTTGATCTACCGGCCTACGTAAAGGAGATGGAGAGGGTAGATCCTAATGTACAAACATCCTTTCAACTTACTCTTGACAGTAAGTTTCAAAGATTTTTTTAGAGTTTTGGCCCATGCATCGGAAGGTACCGCAATACACTTCGTCGCATATTGCTTGTAGACGGCACACACCTACGAGGACGTTTCGAAGGGATCCTACTTATCGCCTCTGTGCAAGACAGTAATGGTCATATATTACCGTTAGTATTTGTCATGGTCGAGTTAGAAGAAGAGGATACGTGGATGTGGTTTCTTGAACGGGTAGGTGCGTTCGTGATCGGTGGGTTTAACGAAGATCTCGTATTTATCACGGACAGGTCGAAGGGTTTAATAAATGCGGTGAAATGTATCTTCCTTAACGCATATCACAACTACTGCATGCGGCATATGACACAAAATTTGCAGCACAAGTATCCCAGGAATAATGTGAAGGGTCTATGGTGGTGCGCCGCGCGTGCATATTCGAAAGAGAAATTTGATTATTTTATTAACGAAATGAAGAAAGATCCTGCTGATTCTCAGGTCGTAGAATATATTTTGAAAATAGATCCGAAGCATTGGACACGCGCACATATGGAAGGAAGGCAGTACGATTCCCTGACTACGAATATTGTCGAAAGTTTAAACAGCGTGCTAAAGATAGCTCAAGAGAGACCAATTATCGACTTAATCAGAACTACTAGAGAGAAAGTCGCTGATCATTTTCAAAAATACAGAGAGATATCTGAGAAATGGACCACCCTTCTCTGCCCGAAAGCAGACGCTCACATGAAGAAGGTGTTGCAATGGGCCGGTAGAAAGAGAGATCAACCATACGGGCGCGATCAATTCCAAGTCAATTCCAGAAATTTCATTCATCACGTCAACTTGGAACACAAGACCTATAGTTGCCGCCGTTGGCACATTCATGACTTGCCTTGCTCCCATGCCATGGCGGCCATCAATCGAAGAAGTTACGACTACCATAAATTTTGTGAGAACTGGTTTTTCACCGCTTGCTTTAGACAAACATATGACGAGCAATGGGTTCCCACCCTCGATAAAAGTCAATGGGAGTTCCAAGCAGAGCAACTTCCTGAAAATATGAAAGTGAGACTGCCCTATTATTGTCGAAAGCAAGCCGGCCGTCCGAGGAAGAGAAGGATAAAGTCTAAGGGTGAGGTTAGGGCACCACAGCATGGTCACAAATCAGAGGAGCTCGCAGGCAAAGGGAGACCGAAGGGCCGACAAAGGTATATTTTTAATAATGATAGATTAAATGTAAATGAGAAATTCATAATCCATGTTTTTTTGCTGTAATATAGTCTTTACCGATGTATCATAGAGTCGTCATCGACTGTATCCATAATCGATATCGACTCTATATAGAATCGCCATCGACTATTTATAAAGTCGATATCGATTCATTTAAGAATCGGTATCGATTATAGATACCGTCGATGACGACTCTATATAGAGTCGATATCGATTACCTAAAGAGTCGTTAACGATTAGTTATATAGTCGTTAGCGATTACATAAAGAGTCGTAACGATTAGTTATATAGTTGGTAGCGATTACATACAGAGTCGTCACCGATTATTTATATAGTCGATGACGACTATATATGTAGTCGCTAATGGCTGCTATTTCTACTTTTTAACAACAACTACATAAAAATAGTGCAATTATATTCAAAATAATTCATTAAGAAAAAATATTTCATTTACAATTACAAAAATATTCAAATACAACCACACTACTGCTGCTCCCCCTCCTTTTTGTCGTGCTTTTCCAGTACTCCGCCATCGCCGTTGTATGTAGCCAGTATATGGCCAATTTCTGCCCTTATCCTATCTATATCTGATTGTGCGAAGTCAAATTTCCTCTCCATCATAAAGTATTCGACATACTTCACAACAAACACTCCACAATCACAGGAGTTGGTCTGTCATGGGACGGCTTTGATCCGGCAGTCACTAGATGACCAAAGATAGCTCTTCTTGATTAGTGTAGCGGAGTCACCATACGAATATAAAATCACGGGAAGGTATTGGGTCTGTTTCGAAATAATAGAGAGGAGTGTCAGATATGTTAAGCTAACAATAATAAAAGATATGTTAAATAAAATATCTTACCAGCGCCTGCAATTGGGACACATCTTTCCTTAGAGGGCCTATTAAATATAGGGTCGACGATTATTATCGATCGTTCGACTACCTTTACGATCGCAAGCGCCCAGTGTAGTGATTGTTCTGAATGTATTAGCATAAATATCTACAAAAAAGTAATATAATCTCAAAGGGTATGATAGAAAAATTAAAATGAATAATTATAAAGAGGATAAAAGCATACTATGTTGCATTTGTGAGCCCACAGATTCTGAAACTCATTGAAGAAGAAAGCTTCCATCAGCTTCTTCCCTCCGGTCTCACTTTGTTTATAGGCAGCCCACCTTTGAATTTGAACCTCGATCAACTGGTCGTATAATTTTTCAGCAAGCAGGAACTTGTTGAAATCTCTCAGTTCATAGCCCATGTACGTCAGCGCGGCATGGTCCATAAGGAAGTTTTTGACCTCTTTATCAGGATGAATTTTATCATCAATTACTTCCAAATGTCTCAGGTAGGCGCCCATAACCTGAAACCAATGCAGTTAGAGTTAAATAAATAATCGTTATCGACTCTATAAGTCATCGATATCGATTAATTTGAGAGTCGATAACGATTATTTAAGTCATCGAAATCGTTATCGACTCTCTAATGAATCGATATCGATGATATACAGAGTCGCTAACGATTACATAAGCCATCGTTAGCGACTCTAAAAGCCATCGATCTCGATTAATTTGAGAGTCGATAACGATTATGTAAGTCATCGTTATCGACTCTATAAGGAATCGATATCGACTCTTTTTCGAGTTGTCGACACCTTTAACCATTCTTTATTTTACCTACAGTATGTTAAACTTACAAAGTTATCCAGGTACTGAGTTGCCCTCAGATATCTGAAGGATTGCACCACCAGCTTATACTTGCCGACAGTTGTAACATATTCTCTGCATAAAAAATGGCCAACTTAACTAATCTTCACGATAAATATATAATAATAAAGTTAAGTATTCAGGGTAGAATAACTTACTCGTCCTCCTTCAGAGGCTTGTTCCATATGTCTAGCATATATTTTTGCTCATAACTCAGAGAGCATCTTGACCGTAGACCAGGACGCGGTAATCGCCATCGGTCCGAGCTCGTGATTGGTCCTTCGCTGGCCTTCTTGGTAGGCTTCTTTTCAGCCGCTACCCTTCGTTGTGCCTTAGGTTTGACGGCGATTACTTTGCTGACTTTCACTTGCCTAGGTCTTAAGCGAAGCTCAGCTTATTGGTGAGGCAATTGGGAAGAAGTTTCCTCTTCACCAGCAGGACCTTTATCAGTTTGGGTCTCAGGCTGCTTGTCAGCAGCTGCCTTCACCTCATCAACGGGAGGAGGAGGAGGAACCTGATGCGCAGGAGCTGATGGTTCCTTATCGAAGGCTGTGTCGCACACTTTCGATATCAGCTCCTCTATAGCCACATCCTGTACATCGTAATAATGATGCAAAATAAGAATTAATTTTTGGTCCATATTTTAAAAAGTCCAAATCGATTTTAAATATAATCGTTATCGACTGTACTTATAGTCGCTATCGATTTTATATATGATCGTTATCGGTTATATATATAGTCGCTATCGATTTTATATATGATCGTTATCGATTATATATATAGTCGCTATCGATTGTAAATATAATCGATATCGACTGTATATAGAGTCGATAACGATTGCATATATAATCGATATCGACTGTATATATAATCGATATCGATTTATGTTAACAAAACTGAACATCTAAAATCAGATTTCAACACATACCTTAGGTCCCGCCTCCAATAAATTTTCAAGGAGTTCTTTTATATCCGTCTGGCCCTTTCTGACCAAATAGTTGTAGTGATTTAACTTCTGCCACTCTGCATCCCTTGAATTCAGCCTCTCATTGAAGGAGTTGCATAGTTTCTCTAAAGAAGCGCAACGTTTAGCCAGGGCCTTATTCTCTCCCTCCAAATCGCTCACTCTTTGGGTGAGCTTCAAGTTATCCAACGTCAAATGATCGACCATCCTCAACAAAGAATCATTGGAGGTGGACGGTTCAGCTGAGCTATCTTTCGCTGCCAGGCTCTCCTTGGTGGCCCCCCTAGTTCTTGGCCGACCCTCTCCCACATGGACGAGGCCCTTTTTCGAGAGAGGTTCTTCTTCAGACGTCGATGCGTCATCCCATTCTTCCTCTCCAATATTCTCGACCAGAATATAATTTCTTTTCTTCTTCGGCCGCATCTCTTCCACAGCTTTCTTGACCAGTTCTTTCCTCTTCCCCCCAACCTCCTTTTGAACTCGTAGATATTCTCTTAACACGAGTATCTCTAATTCAAAGCCCTGAGGCACGAGGGGAGCGCGAACCTTTTGAAAGAAAATGAAACATGTAAACAACATAATAAAATGATCGTTATATATAATAAATCACTCTCGATTATGTAAAGAATCGGTACCGATTATTTAATAAATCGTTATCGATTCGTTAAAAAATCGCTATCGATTATTTAATGAATCGTTATCGACTACTTAGTAAGTTGTTATCGACTCTGTACGGAATCGCTATCGATTGTTAAGGAATCGTTATCGATTCTTAAATGAATCGGTATCGATTCTGTAATGAATCGTTATCGATTCTAGAATGAATCGGTAAGTTGCTTTTTTTGAATTGGCAATAGACCTCATACCTTGCTGTCTAACATCTGCCCGCGAGTGTAACCTTTGATCCTTGACTGCGCCCTGTCCGACCATTTTAGCAGCCGTGGGAAAGGGTCCTTGAGGCCTAGCTGGGATGGAAATATATCGGGCAGGATCTCATAAGCCCACCATTGAAGTACTGATAAGTAGTGAAAAATACCATTTTTTACCCCTAAACATGAGCCTTGAAAGGCCCTTGAGAGGACTAAATAAGTGCTTTAGTGTTCATATTGCAGCTAACCAAAAAGACAGGTCCAAATCCGAAAACTATCCTAAAATGATCAAAAAGCTGACAACGCATGTCAAGCTCAAAGAGGGAGTGAAGAAATAGCCTCAGCAATGGCTAAAAAGGTCCTAAAAGAGCAAGAAAAGACCCGAAGAAGAAGAAGGATCCATTCGCAAAGAAGAATGGAAGCTAAAAGTTCAATTCGCAAAGAACATCTACTATTCGCAAAGAACTTTGAACTTTGCGAAAAGAAGAAAACACTCCTCGAATAGAAGATTCACCTATGTGAAAAGAAGAGAAGTCCTTTGCGAAAAGAACTTATGCTTTGCGAAAAGAACTTCTGCTTTGCGAAAAGAACTTCTGCTTTGCGAAAAGAACTTCTGGAGCCAACCTACTTTGCGAAAACACCCTTAAACTCTGCGAAATGGCATACCGGGATTCTGACCACTTTGAAGGGTATTTCAAGAAACTCGCAGACGCCCAATGTAATTAAAAGCCCGAGACATTAGGAAGATTCAAGCACAAACCAAAGGCATATTCCATACGTGAAAACCCAAAGATGAAATCACTTGGCGGGAACTTCTAGAAGCTCAAACAAACTTTTGAATTGATGCTTCTAATTGATTTGAACGGATCGAGCATTTTCATTGGCGAGCAGTCTGGATCCCGTGCTCATGACCATTGGGCAATCTGAGATCGAGCACTTGATTGGTCAATTCAGCCTTGTGCAGGATAGAGGGAAAGCTATAAATTGAGAAGACATTTGCCCAATTGAGGCATCCAGATTTTGAGTTTTCATTTCTATTTCCCTCCTTCCGGTCAGATAGTCTATCTGTACCCCTTGTAATTTCTTCCTCTGTTTTGCTTTTGAGAATTGCTGAGAGTGCTTTTGTAACTCCAAAGAGATCGGATTCAAGACTGCTGGTCTGAGGGCTTTCTAAAGCCGTGCTCTGTAATTGTAAGGGCTTTCTAAAGCCGTGCTCTGTAATTGTAAGATTGAATTTAAAAGGTTGCTGTAAACTGTGTTTTCTCCATTGGATTCATGTCAAGGGTTCTTATTGATCACCTTAGTGCATTAGACTCCTTTAGATTCACTACTTTGCATGCAATTTCCCTTGATTCATTACCTGCATTTAATTAGCGTTGGTAACCTAGTTCGATAAAGACTTGCGATGATATGTTCATGTTACGAATTGAGGATAGGTCAACAACTATTGGATGATCTGTGACCATTTAAGTGGGCAGATCATAACCATAAGTCTAAACCCTTCCTTAATTGATTTATTTCTCTTACATCTGTCTTTGGTAGCCGATGAAGATTGAATCAACTCTATTTAGTTGCGATTCTCCATTAAAATTCGAAGGCGAAATCACAGAAAGTTATTATTTCTCCATTTGATTTATTTTAATCACTTCCCCAACTTGAATCTGGATCAGTTAGATAATTCTTTTCTTTATTTGCTTTTAGTTAAACGTGACAAAAAACCCAACACTCTCGTTTTATCTGCTTTCTAGATAATTATAGATCCAGATCTGGTAGCATGATCTGAGGTCTATCTCATATTCGAGACTAATTCTGTGGACGATGATCTTTAATATACTCACTTTTAAAACTTACTACAATTGGCGATCTTGCGGCTATTGTTAGCCCTCAATGTGTCGATATCTCTTTCATAATTTAAAATTATGTAACTTATTATTCATTAATTCGTTCTCAAAATACACATAAAAAGGCACATGTGGAGCTACAACAAGTTTTGGCCATGTGGGGAATTTGTTCTAAAATAGATAGACCTATGTTTATTTTCATTTATTTATCAGGTCATTTATTAATTACATTGTTATTTACATGCGACTTACAATTTGTATGAAGGAAAGGAAAGCACGTAATTCAACAGTTTGCCAAATTCCTCTCGAGTTGTATGTTTGGCGGAGAACCCTCAATCTGAGATTCTCCGTTAAATTGAAGTTGAAAGACTCCTAAGAAGCAGGCATACATCAAGACATCTGCTGAAATGGGCGAAGACAGAGATTGTTAAGAGACTACTTTGCCCTCGGTGCTTATAATTCCCATTTTGCATTCAATTTCCCACGGAGGGAAATTATGAAATTAAGTCCTCCACCATCCAAATGTTGCCTTCATTCCATGGATTGAGTAAGGAAGACCCTTACAAACACATTGATGAATTTACGGCTTTGTGCACAACATTTAACATAGGACTTGGTCGGAGGCAACCAAGCTTAGGCTCTTTCCTTTTCATTAAAGGACAAAGCTAGAGCATGGTTATCTATGTTAGCACCAAACGACATCACATCATGGAATGATTTGCAATGTCAATTTTGTCAAAATATTTCCCAATGACTAAAACACTAAAACCAAGCTGAGACAAAGCATCATCTCTTTCTCCCAAAACTCAATCAAACTTTCCATGAAGCATGGGAAAGGTTTAAAGAATCATTAAGACAATGCCCTCACCATCAAATTCCTAAATGGGGTTCAAAGCTTCTATCAAGGAACCGATCAAGGGCAAGAACATGGTGGATGCCTCTTGTGGAGGGTCTTACTTGCAGAAAACAGTTGAAGAGGTTTGGGACCTCTTTGAGGTGATTGGAGAAAATTCAACCCAAACAGAATCTCGTCAAGGGACACCGAGAATCCGCTAGGATGAATAATCCCCAATTCACAAGAGGGAAAGTTTATGAAGTCAATGAGCTGGAAAGGAAAGTGGATAATTTGACCACAAAATTTGATAGTGATGGACTCATTTAAAGCTCCAAATAGATCAAGAGTAGAGGAGGCATGTCGATATGCAGGTCCCTACTCATTCAATTGATCAATGTCCTACGCATCACAATTTCCGGACATGATGGAACAAGCTCATGCAGCCAGTCTTATGGGCCAGATGCAATCGAATGACTACCCATGGAGATCTCATCCTAATCTCGTGGAATCAAAGAAGAACAGCTTCAAAAATCAATTACCTTTCAAACTCGACCATATCGGCCAGAATTTTATAATAAATCAAATTTTCGACCTAACCAACAACAAGCCATCATGCACTGCCAGCCCTGCCCTCTCCTAGATCCCGACCTTTGAAGAGCGTGTCTTGAGTTCACTTCAAAATCTTGAACTGTCTCGAATCGTGAACCTTCACAATGAGAGCATTAAAAAATTGAAGAAACCCCGGCCAACTCTCAAATTCATTAGCTAAGAGAGAGGAGGCGAGACTACCCACCTTTGAACAATCCTAAGGGATTCATGGTTGGAGAATCCTCAAATGGCCATGAGGAAATCAAAGTGACTACTTTGAGAAGTGGAAGAATAATAAAACAAACGATGGGTAGTGAAGTGGAAAAAGATGAAGAACAAGTGCAGGAACAACAGCATGATAAAAGCAATGAGGTTGTTGATTTACCTCAGAAAACAAAAAAAATGAAAACAGAAAAATAAAAAATTGTTGAAAAGATGAGGAGGAGATTTGTTCCTCACCTCCCATTTCCTCATGCAATGAAATCAGTTTCTCCTTTTGACAAAGGAAACACAAAATTGAGGAAATGATGGAGACATTCAAGCAAGTTAAATTAATCTACCTCTGCTTGATGCAATCAAGCAGAGTCCTCGCTTATGCAAAATTTTTCAAAGAGGTGTGCACCCACAAAAGGCAATCTAGGATACATCTATCCAAGAAGGCCTTTGCTGTGGAGAGAATCAACCAAGTGCTATCCATTGCAACACCCCCTAAAATGCAAGATCCTGGAATCCCCACAATCCCCTGCATCATTGGGGAGCATACCATCGAGGAAGCTCTGCTAGATCCTGAGCTAGTGTCAACTGCTTCCTTATTCGTATATGAGAAGCTAGGTTTGGGAGAATTGAAACCCACTCAAGTGGTGTTGCAACTATGTGCAGATCTGAGAGAAAACCTGGGATTGATTGAAGATGTGCTAGTAGGAGTAGATAAATTCTTCTATCCTCATGATTTTCCGGTGTTGGACATGGAACCAACTAAAAGCACTTCCATCCCTCGTCATTTTAGGGAGACCATTCTGCTACAAAGAATGCTTGTATTCAATGTCTGGTCCGGTATCATGGAAGTTTCTTTTGGTAATATGAAAGTCAAATTGAATGTTTATAATCTAACCAACCTCAATTTGTCATCAAGAGTGTTTTCATGTTGACATCATGGATGAACTTGTGGAGGAGTCTTTGCAAAATTTCTGCAGGGTGAAGCCCCCACCACAGAAGAAAAAAATGATTGGGGATCCACTGGAAAAGAAGGAAAAGGGAGATCAAATTCAAAGGGAGTCAACTTTGTGCAAGGCACTCACAAACAATCATCAAGTTCCCCTTCTTGGAAACCTGCTACTCTCCCTCTTCCACAAGTTACCAAGGTACCAATTCGCCCTCTTCTCTCAATTGAATTGGAACTCAAAACAGCTCCCAAAAATCTGAAATATGTGTTTTTGGGAGATCATCAAACACTACTGTGATTATTTCTTCCTCCCTTACAAAGGAGCAAGAAGAGGAGCTTGGTAGTTCTAAAAAGACAAGAAAGCAATTCGGACCATTGCTGATTTGGGAGGAATAAACCCAATTGTTTGCATAAGATCCACCTTGAAGAGGATGCAAAGCCTTCTAGAGAAATGCAAAGAAGGTTGAATCCTCACATGCAAGAGGTGGTTATGAAGGAAGTTGTAAGTCAGATTTGAATCTTTGGGGTCATTTACCCCATTTGATTCTGCTTGGGTAGCACCCACAGTGGTGCCTAAGAAATCTGCATCAACTGTTGTAATGGTGAATCAGTGAACTTATGTCCACCGGACAAACAACAGGATGGAGGGTCTGCATAGACTACGAAAATTGAATACCATGACAAGAAAAGACCATTTCCCCTCCCTTCATTGACCAAATCCTTGATAAGCTAGCGAGGCAAAGCTTACTCATCGCTTCCTTGATGGGTACTCTGGTTACAACAGATCCTCAGTACCCACAGACCAAGAAAAGACCACCTTCACCGCCTTTGGTACTTTTGCCTATAGGAGGATGCCCTTTGGTCTTTGCAATGCCCCTGCTACTTTTCAAAGATGCATGTATGCCATCTTTTCTGACATGATTGATCAATTCATGGAGATCTCCATGGATGATTTTTCAATTTATGGAGACAGCTTTTCCCAATGCTTACACCACCTCAAGTTGGTGTTGCAAAGATGTGAAGAAACCAATTTGGTTCTAAGCTAGGAAAAGAGTCATTTTATGGTCACCCAAGGCATTGTCCTAGGACATGTGGTCTCCCATAAAGGCATAGAGGTGGACCAAGCAAAAATTGATCTAATTGCACATTTGCCTCCTCCCTGTAATCAAGCAAATCAAGTTTTTAGGGCATGCGATTTTATAGGAGGTTCATCAAAGATTTGATAAAATTTCCAAGCCACTCATCATTTCTTTGTGTCAAGATGTACCTTTTGTATTTACCGATGAATGCATGATGACCTTTGAGGTCCTTAAGAAATGTCTGATTTCAAAGACCCATCTTGCATCCCCCGACTATTCAAGACCCTTTGAGTGATGTGTGATGCATCGAGACTATGCCCTAGGAGCTGTCCTAGGGCGTAGAAAGGATAAGCTTCCCCATGTCATAGCTTATGCCACAGATCCATGATAGATGCCCACTCAACTACACAACAACCGAGAAAGAGCTGGCCATTGTATTTGCATTGGAAAATTCAGTCTTATGTTTTAGGTTCACAAATTGTGGTGTTTATCGACCACTCTTCTAAAGTACCTTCTATCTAAGAAGGATACCAAGCCCAGATTAATCGGATGGATCCTTCTATTACGGAGTTTGATCTACATTAAGGATAAGAAAGGAGTGGAGAATGTGGTGGTGATCACTTATCCGAATTCTCAATCGAGGATGATAGCTTACCCATTAATGAATCATTTCACGATGAGCAACTTTTGCCATCAATACCCACGATCCTTGGTTTGCAAACATAGTCAACTTCTTGGCTCTTTGATGATTCCTCAACATTGGAATCGAATGGATAAAGATCTTTTCTTCTCACAAGTTAAAATTTCATTTGGGAAGACCCTTATCTATTCAAGAATTGTGCGAGACCA
This sequence comes from Chloranthus sessilifolius, assembly GCA_021018995.1. NCBI lineage: Eukaryota > Viridiplantae > Streptophyta > Magnoliopsida > Chloranthales > Chloranthaceae > Chloranthus > Chloranthus sessilifolius. The sequence goes on from CM037595.1 coordinate 27,707,399, forward strand.
AGTGATCGTAAAGTGTGTCCTTGACCATGAATTCCACGGCATATTGTCAATGTGTCATGAATAAACAGTTGTGGAGGCCATTTCAGTGGCAATAAAACAGTGCAAAAATTCTGCAGGTGTGGTTTCTATTGGCCCACAATCTTTAAAGATGCCTTACAAGATCAGAATCTTGCGAATCGCCAAAACTGGCAAGATTTCCAAAAGAAACTCAATGCCCTATGACCAATCCTCGTAGTTGAGCTGCTTGATGTATGGGGAATAGATTTCATGGGCCCTTTCCTCCTTCTAATGGAAATAACTTCATTTTAGTAGCGATGGACTATGTCTCCAAGTGGATTGAAGCCATAGCTACTAAATCAAATGATCACAAAGTGGTTTTGAAATTTCTCAAGGACCACATTTTTTCCAGTTTGGTTTTCCCAGAGCCATCATCGGTGATGGGGAGCCACTTTTGCAACGCTTGAAGCTCTATTGAAAAAGTACTCATCACTCATAGAGTAGCCACTCCCTATCATCCACAAACCAGGACAAGTGGAGATTTCAATAGAGAAATCAAACACATTTTGGAAAAAAAGAAAGAAGGACAGAAAGGATTGGTCATTTAAGTTTAATGATGCTTTGTGGGCATACGTAATCGCCTACAAAACTCCAATTGGAATGTCCCTTTAGACCGGTCTATGGCAAAGCATGTCATTTGCCAGTGAGTTAGAATACAAAGCTTTACGGGCTATTAAAACATTTAATATGGATCTAACTTCTGCTGGTAATCACAGAAACTTCAACTCACCGAATTGGAAGAGTCATGCGATGGATGCTTATACAAGCTCCAGTTGTATAAGGAGAAAGTCAAATCATTTCATGATAGGAGTTTAATGAGAAAAGAGTTCATACCCGGTTCTAAGGTATGGTTATTCAACTCTAAACTTAAATTCTTTCCGCAAATTGAGATCCAGATGGGAAGGGCCACATCGTCATCAAGGCCTCCCCTCGGGGAGGTGGAAATTTCAGAATGATGGAAGAGTCATTAAGGTAAATGGTCGAGGCTCAAGCCATGCATTGACAACATTCGAGAAGCCCGTCATCCATCATCACGAATCTCCAAAAATCGATGGTAGAAAATTGTATATTATGTTTGTACAACATAGTTTTTACTAAATTTCTCTGTTTCTTTTCCTTTTACATAGTTTAATTTCACTTAAAGTTCAAATCGCAGCAAAATTACTTTTCAAAGTCCAAAGTCTATTCGAGAAGATTACGAGTCTGCAATGAATCGCTTTCGAAAACAAAGATGTTCTTTTGAATAGTTGATTATGATAACATTTCCTTTTCGAATAGACGGTTCAAGCTAAGTCCTTTGCGAAATAATCTTTAAAGGTTATCTACTTGTCGAAAGGCACTTTTGCCATTCGAAGTAATAAGAAGGGCTCTTTTGGAACTTTTCGAAAACTTAAAGGTGCTTTGCGATTTTAGCTTCAAGTATATTTAGTCGTTTTGAAGTTAGCGTTGTATTTGCAAATACTCTCTGCAGAGCGACGCTCCACTAAAACCCTAGCTCACTCTCTTCTCACACGAGCTCCTCAAGGATATCAGCCGTTTTGTTCCTAATTGTTTGAGCGTTTCCACTTTTCAGAGATCAAAGTCAGACGGTCAGTTGAGCGATCTTTACAAACAAAGCGACTCAGTTCAAGCACAAACCCTAGATCGCGGTATTTTTTCTATCCATTCTCGCTCAATCTTTTTAGAAAAATCTAAATCTATGTTAGCCAGTGTTTGGAGCATTTTTCCTCCGTCAATTAAGTATGGGAAAAACTGAAAAATCCTTAGCTGCCATGTTCCCCAAATCATCAGTCAAGAAGGCAACCAAATCGACCCCAAAAGCCAAAGGCAAAGCAAAAACGTCTGCAAAGAGAAAGCTTTCAATGGACAAGGCAGATAGGGTTGAAAAGGAAAGAAAATATGCCATGAGGAGCCTACCCTCCGCCTCAAGCCAGTCCGAGCTGCCCCCATTACCCATTCACTTAGTTTTGCCTAACCCCTTCATTGATACCCGAGCTCATACGAGCTATTGGTGGATGAAACTTTTTCTCCTCCAAACATGATTGCCTACCATCCCTAAGATACCTCGTGGAAGCTTCTCTCAAAGACTATCCTCACCCCATTACCGGAAAAACTTATCCAAGGATGATAAACGTGGTATCAAAACCTCACAAAGGTCATCAAGATGTTGCGACGCGCAACCTTAGTCATTTTCATAGATAATCGTGACCTAAGCCGGATAATGAGGACATAGGGCATGCTCGGGGATACCTTTTCAATTCAACCCCGATGGACCTTTGGTCGCTCCCTCAGGCCTCTTTCGTAAATATGCCCATTTGACACAAGGCATGGTGGGTTCGGGCAATCAATAATGAGAAGAGATCTCGCAATATCGCTAATGGATTCCATACTCAGGGAGCTTTTATGTACGGCATACCCAAGAGAGGCGAACTCCTATCCTCAAGCCCTCTTTCACTTTTCTAAGGCAATTTTCAATGCCCCATGCTCATCCCTGGAAGCAATGGCTGATGTGAGTGCCAAGGTAAAGAAGGAACGAAAATTGCGGCCTCCCTTTGGAAGACTAATTTCAGCCCTCTTAAGAGCCAAGTTTGACATTGATAGGAAGAGCCCTTTGAGGTACTCACTCCTCACAACTTTGGCAAGAAAGCACGGACCACAAGTCGGGCCATGTTAAGAAGAATGAGGGAAGTAGGAGAACCAGCCCATGCCCCGCTGCACTCGCCCTATTGCTACCCCCGAACCCATAGCACTGAGCAGAGCTAGTTCTTGTCAGAGCATGACAGAGACCCAAGCCACGAAAGTGTGGGTGGGCATGTTGCAGTGGAAATTGTGGAGCCTCAACCAGCCTGAGCCTCGGCCAGCCCCTACCACATAAGCCCAACTCCTGTGGTGACCAACTCTTTAGTTGCACCACTTGCATAGTCCACATCCACAGGTAGCTCTTGTGCACCTCCTCTGACCACAGATGGCCCTGGTTCCCTATTCCTCCACACCTCCCCATCCCGGTTCATCATCCACACCTTCCATCATTCCTATTTTGGACACCCCTACCACACCAACCACCCCTACTATCCCAACACCACCCATCTCCCCAACAATAACTGTGTCCTAGAGGAATTAGCCACCCCAATCCTTGCTCCATCCCCTTCCACCCCTCGCTCCAAAGCTCCTCACACTCCCACACCCTTCAAAGACATACACCAGGTATCCTACACCTCTGAACCCCAACCTTTCCCCACAGAGGCTTATTCACCCCTATTTGACACCATGGAGCTAGATCCTACACCTATCCTGCTCCTCCCCCTTTCACCCATTTCCCCACCTCCCTTTCACACCCATTACCCCCAACCCTCCACCTCACTAATCCCAATCCCTCTAGGCTAATCTCCCCACACACACTCCCTACACCCAGATCCTCAGTTACCTCCAAAATATCCAAGCCCAGCTCCAAACAAATGCAGACACTCGATCACTACATTGGAAACTCATCCGATCGTTAATCGCCCCATTACCCCCTACCCCCATTACCCCTGCTCTCCATTTTGCCTCACAGGCTACCCAAACAGACCCCCCTTCACCACCCCCCCTGTTTTCTGACTTAGCCATTCAAACTGACCCTACTGACCCTCTCTTAACCCCCCCACCCCCTCCCCCTTGGACCCCTTTAGTCCCCTACCACTCCATCCTCCCTAGATATGCCACCCTCTCCCAGCCATGACGAAAATCCCTACATCCGTAGGGATGCGTAAAAGTGGCTGATTTGGAGGCCTACATCCGAACCCCTTATGAGGCCAAAATCAAAAATTAGAGCATTTCATGCAATTTGAGAGAGAGAAGATGAGGATCCGTGGGACGAACATTCCAATTGGTCAAGGCCGGCAAAGACAAGGTGGCTATGCTCCAAGCTCGCTTAGCTCAAGAACGAAGAAACCACCACCGACCAAACACCTTGGCCTCACCGGAAAGATCAAGTCCAAGAGTACCTGAACTCCGAACTCCATTCCCGAGAAACCAAAATCCGATTCGATTCCAACACCGATTCTAGTTCGGATTCACGGTGACTCTAGTTCGAGCCCATAGAACCCATCTGATAATCGACTTTGATCCTAGTTATTAAAAGTCTGCATCTCTGTCTCAAATACAATGTATAAATCTTTTTTTTGTATCATTCTGCAATTCATCATTTGTTTTCTTTCTTATTCCATTTTCTCGTAATTGTTCTTTTACATTATTTTGCAATTTTTTCTTATAGGTGCTCCCTACTTGAAAACAAACAAAAATAAACCCCTCACCCTTACTCCCTTTCCCCCCTCTTTTTCTTTTATTTTCTGTAAAATTTCTGGTTCATACAATTTGCTTTCTGTAATTCTCCATGCTATTATTTTTTCTGCTGTTTTCCCCTAATATCTGTGACTATGCCACCACCTTTGAACCAGTGAGGACACTGCTCCTCATAGGTTTGGGGGTGTGTAACCAAGGAATAGTTAACCTAAGGACAACAGAATCACCTAAGTAATCAGGAAATGAATTATTTTACTTAAGAATCATGACAATGTGGAAATTTTAAAATTTTCTTTGCAAGAATTTAGACATTCTAAACCTTGCGATATTCTACATTTCCATGATGCTAGCACCATGAAAACCTACTGGTATCAGCATTTAGCAAGTCAAAGGAAGAGAAAAAGGTAAAGATATACTTAAAAGCTCAAGGAAAAACCATAACCAGTGAGAATTGAGCCCATATATTTTCCATCTCTGTTGAAGAGTGACCGAGGCAATTTTTTCGATTCAAAGGATTGGTGAGGCATTAGATCCACTAGAAGTTAGGAAACTCCAAATTAAAACAAGTAACACTCATGAAACCGAGGAAAAGATCAAGGCCTTCTTTGGACATGACTTGAACCTATGAACCAACCAAGAAAATCTGCCCTGTTTGTACCCCATTTGAGTCAGAATCCTACAATTCTTCATCAAAATACCCAAAAGTACTTGCACTGAACCTATGGAACCAATTCACCTTCCTCACTCGAGAATTCGGAGGTAAAGGAGAAAGAACTCAAGATGGACCATTTCTGGCAACATCAAGAAAATGAAGAGAAAATACCTCAAAAACAGGCAATATGGTGACTGAGAAAAGAAGAGACAAACAATGTGAAAAAGTTGCAAGCAAAAAGGCAAAAAGGACCTTATGTTGAAAATGCAAGATCAAAGAAAGAACTGATCACCGTGAATGTGAGAATCTCGAAAAGAAGAAGAAAGAAGCTAAACTCAAAAGGTGGAGTCATGAACCATCTCCCACTTCCCGAGTTCTCAAATTCAAACCTCTGTTCAAATTGCCTTTCCTTGAAACTTCACTCCATAAGCCATACAAACAAACCTAGATTAAAAGCCCTTGTGATCCAAAGTTGAGTGAGTCATCATGTGGAGATGAAGTGACCCAATCTATGGTGAGGAGATGTCAATGATGCCATTGCCTAAGAATCATGCCTATGCTCATGCTTACGATCCGGTTGGGAGATGTAACGCTCTTGAGCTTGAGTGAAAATGAACCCCTCAACAAAAACACGATGAGAGTATACCGTGAGTATTTGGGTTGGAACTTGAGCACCTTAAGTATGACTTATAACCTAATTTTCATCCATAGGATGAGCTTAGTGCACATTTGTATGATTTTCTATGACTGTTCACAGTTGGAAATATTGAAACATTCATGAGGTTTATAAATGTTTAAATTCTGTGCAAACAATAATCAAATTTCTGTTTCATCATTGATTCAAGAGTAACTAACCCTGCTCCTTGATTGCTCATTTGATAATATTGCCGATGTTAAGCTGCTTCATGGAGAAGTTTGTGGGTACCTTCTTGAAAACCCTCGGAGACTTCACTCCTCCTCTAGGGATCACCTAGGGTTTAAAAGGCTTATTGCATATGCTAAATGCACTGTGCTTCCTACAAAAGTGGCTCTTTACTTTGTTTTTTATGTTTCTTTGCTCGGGGACTAGCAAAGCTTAGGTTTGGGGTGTGATAAGTAGTGAAAATACCATTTTTACCCCTAAACATGAGCCTTGAAAGGCCCTTGAGAGGACTAAATAAGTGCTTTAGTGTTCATATTGCACTAACCAAAAAGACAGTCCAAATCAAAACTATCCTAAAATGATCAAAAAGTCGACAACGCATGTCAAGCTCAAAGAGGAGTGAAGAAATAGCCTCAAAGAATGGCTAAAAAGGTCCTAAAAGAGCAAGAAAAGACCAAGAAGAAGAAGGATCCATTAGCAAAGAAGAATGGAAGCTAAAAGTTCAATTCAAGAAGAACATCTACTATTCGCAAAGAACTTTGAACTTTGCGAAAGAAGAAAACACTCCTCGAATAGAAGATTCACCTCTGCGAAAGAAGAGAAGTCCTGCGAAAAGAACTTATGCTTTGCGAAAAGAACTTCGCGAAAGAACTTCACGCTGCGAAAAGAACTTCCGAGCCAACCTACTTTAAAACACCCTTAAACTCTCGAAATGGCATCGATTTCTGACCACTTTGAAGGGTATTTTCACCAACTCTCGCACGCCTAATGTAATTAAAAGCTCGAGACATTGGAAGATTCCAAGCACAAACCAAAGGCATATTCCATGCACGTGAAAACCCAAAGATGAAATCACTTGGAACTTCTAGAAGCTCAAACAAACTTTTGAATTCTATAACGTAATTGATGCTTCTAACGCTGATTGGATTTGAACCAGATCGAGCATTTTCATTGGCGAAACAGATCTGGATCCCGTGCTCAACGACCATTGGGCAATCTGATCGAGCACTTCGATTGGTCAATTCACTTTCAGGATAGAGGAAAGCTATAAATTGAGAAGACATTTGCCCAATTGAGGCATCCAGATTTTGAGTTTTCATTTTTATTTCCCTCCTTCCGGTCAGATAGTCTATCTGTACCCCTTGTAATTTCTTCCTCTGTTTTGCTTTTGAGAATTGCTGAGAGTGCTTTTGTAACTCCAAAGAGATCGGATTCAAGACTGCTGGTCTGAGGGCTTTCTAAAGCCGTGCTCTGTAATTGTAAGGGCTTTCTAAAGCCGTGCTCTGTAATTGTAAGATTGAATTTAAAAGGTTGTCAGAATGTGTTTTCTCCATTGGATTCATGTCAAGGGTTCTTATTGATCACCTTAGTGCATTAGACTCCTTTAGATTCACTACTTTGCATGCAATTTCCCTTGATTCATTACCCCTGTACGAATTAGCGTTGGTAACCTAGTTCTGACAGCACTTGCAGTAATGTTCATGTTCTGAATTGAGGATAGGTCAACAACTATTGGATGATCTGTGACCATTTAAGTGGACAGATCATAACCATAAGTCTAAACCCCTTCCTTAATTCAGATTTATTTCTCTTACATCTGTGCTGGTAGCCAGATGAAGATTGAATCAACTCTATTTAGTTGCAGATTCTCCATTAAAATTCAAAGGCGAAATCACAGAAAGTTATTATTTCTCCATTTGATTTATTTTAATCACTTCCCCAACTTGAATCTGGATCAGTTAGATAATTCTTTTCTTTATTTGCTTTTAGTTAAACGTGACAAAAAAACCCAACACTCTCTTTTTATCTGCTTTCTAGATAATTATAAAGCCAGATCTGGTAGCACAGATCTGGAGGTCTATCTCATATTTCAGACTAATTCTCTGTGGACGATCTTTAATATACTCACTTTTAAAACTTACTACAATTGGCCCTGATCTTGCAGGCTATTGTTAGCCCTCAATGTGCTGATATCTCTTTCATAATTTAAAATTATGTAACTTATTATTCATTAATTCGTTCTCAAAATACACATAAAAAAGGCACATGTGGAGCTACAACAAGTACACATATGCATCCATATGTGTTATACGTCTTCAAGGCTTTATCCATCTCGGCAGTTTTTCTATTCGCCGCGCCCTTAATTATATACTCGATCAAGTCTTGGTAGACGTGCAGACCCCACGGAGTTCGGTTAAAGGTCTCCACATCATCGATGAGGTCGATGTGGTCTTTCGAAATCTGATGGTGGGACCCGGGGAAGAGAAATATGCACAGCACAAACAGAAGGGATAACTTTAAGAAGTCCTCATCACTTTCCGCTCTCCAAATTACAGCATCTATATGAGACCGGAGAATTTTTCCAGGAGGCGTTCCACGAAAGTATTTGTATCGAATGGTTTGTTCTTCCAATGTTTAACGGATGGGGTATACTTTTCTGGGCCAACTACGGCAAGGCCCAGTATCAATGCAATGTCTATCTTCCGAAGATAGACATCAGTCTTTCCAATTCGGAAGTGGTTTTTTTCAACCCAAAATGTCAACATCGCATCCACCACATCGGAAAGAAATCCCACACCCTTAGGCATTTGAAATATTCCACCAAAAACTGAATCTCTCAGTAACTTCTTCCGAGCTGGGGTAGCATTTTCGTAGAGATTCGAAATGGCATCAAGAACACTTGGCAACAAATGTGTACAACCATCTTGATAGCCTTTTGAAATGAACTGTAATAAAAAAGAAAGGACTGAGCCCCATACTAACAAGGATAGTTAAAAATATTTATGAAATGTATATATAAAACCTGTATCAATTACATATAGAGTCGTTATCGATTACATATGTAATCGATACCGACTCTATATATAATCGATAACGAGTCTATATATAATCGATATCGATTCTATATGTAATCGATATCGAGTCTAGATGTAATCGATATCGATTACCTATGAAATCATCATCGACTCATATAAATTAATGACCTCAAAATATTTATTTATATAGAAATTACTTAATTTATTGACTCTTAAGTTTCTTTTCTTTCTTTTGTTCTTTTTTTCTTCCTTTCTTACCTACATCGATTACATATATAATCGATATCGACTATATATGTAATCGACACGACTTAAATGTAATCGATATCGATTACTTATGAAATCGCTCATCAATTCAATATAAGACTACAATGATCTCAAAATGTTTAATTTACACGTAAATTTTCCTTATTATATAGAAAATATTTAATTTATCGACTCAAAAGATTTCATGAAGTCGCCATTGCATCAAAAATTTCATTTACTTGCAAAATTTTTCAATTACATTCAAAATTTTTCACTTATAATTAAAATGAAAAGAAAATTTAGGAAGATGAATGAAGAGCGGTGGTGGATGGGGTGGAGAGGCTGGTTCTTTTCTTTTCTTCCTTCTTCTTTTCTTTTCTTCCTTCCTCTTCTTCTTTTCTTCCTTCGCCAAAATCTCCATTACTTCATATCTACTCGTCCCCATGTGAACCGCAGAGGATCTGTTACGTGGTGGTGGTGGGTCCTCCCATACAGGCTCGAACTTGATTGGGTTAGAGAAGGTTTTTTCTTCGTCGTCTGACATTGGGAAAAATATGAGCTGGTAGGGATGATAGGTGGTTTGCTAAGGACAAATTAAACCTGTATTTAAAGCTCCTAGATTGTGGAATACGAATCGTTGTATTAAATTTTCTCATTCTTCCAACCTAACTTGCCATAATGGTTTTACAAAAGGGTAGTTGGCAATAAATTGAACGTCGGCTGAGATAAATATAAAATCTCGTATGATTTATTATGGCATCGAGGGTAATAACTATAGGGAAATTAATTCATATGATGGGTATTAATTATATTCATAGAGAGTCGATATCGATTTGTTATAGAGTCGTCATCCACAATTTATATAGTCGATTACGACTACATATATAATCGTTATCGACTCTAAATGTAATCGATAGCGACTCTACATATAATCGATAGCGACTCAATATGTAATCGTTAACGATTACATATAAGATCGATATCGATTACATCTAAGATCAATATCGATTACATATGGGAAAACCTAAAAAAATTATGTCAAAATGTGCACCAAAGAGGAGAAAAAAAAAATCTATAGCGATGGAAGGTAATTTTAATTCTAACTTACAGATTTGGTAGCTTGAAGGTTGTAGATTTGAACGCGATCGTCCACGAAGCGACAACGACTCTCCACCGACTTCGAACGAAAAATTAAAATGAAAACAGTACATGATTTGAAAAGAGGACGGCTATTTATTACTGTGGGGGTACTTTGGGCATTTCTACAGCGTGTTCTCAATTTCATCTACGAAGTTTTGTAAAAGTGGAAACTATAGGCTTTGACGTTCCTTTAGGTTGGCTGAGAGAGCTCAACACCTCCCTGTCAATCACTGTTCCACCTTATCTGATTAAGGGTTAAGTTCATTGGGTATTTCTGTAATTTCTTCTCAAAGTCATCCTCTAATGATTGTGAATTGGAATAAACCCCCTCCCTACTATTTGAAACTGAATATAAATGAGGCGTCCTCCGGTAATCCAGGTACTGCTGGGGGTGGTGGACTTATTAGAAATGATAAGGGTTATTTTGTCTTCAGCTTTAATAACTTCTCTGGGAATTACACTAGTAAGGAGGCTGAAGCTTTTGCTCTATTGGATGGTATTCGGATGTCTAAATCTCTCAACTGTCATCTCCTTATTGAAATTAATTCGACCTTTTTGGCTAACGATGTCACGAATTGGAGTTTTCCTTGGAATTTGTTGGGGGTTGGCGATTAATTGTTGGACACTCTTTGGGATATGAGTTGGGAGATTGCTCAGAGTCACCGTGAAATTAATTTGGTGGCAAATAACCTCGTTAAAATGGCTTCTTCTTCGGGTAACAGTATTATTTTTCCACACGCTTGTGATTTACCTAGTGATTGTAGAGGGCTTGTTTTACTTGATAAATCTGTCACTCGTTACCTCGGCGGCGGGGTGATCCCTCAAAGAGTTGTATTCTGTTTTTCCTTTTTCTTTAATATATTTTCTTATCTATAAAAAAAAAAAATGCTTTTGATATTTTTCAGCTAATTTTTATTTTTTTAAATTATTAAAAATATTAGCTTTATGTTAACTTAGGATTTTGGAGATTTTATTTGAAAATCCTCTAAGAACTTTATAGTTTAATTAGAAATTTATCCCCCTAATTAAATTATAAAAACAAATATAAGAGAGGCAAGGTCCACCGTACGAGTAGCCCCTCGCATCAAATGAGCGGCCGCTTGGCATAGATGCGCGGGCGCTTGCCCCCGATGAGCGGTCTTTCATTTTTCTTTTAAGAAAAATCTTGTAAAACAATTGTCCAAAAACCTTCATGCTTTTTATGATAGTCATCGACTGTCATTTATTATTGTTATTTTTTCATATAGTGAATGGGTAGAGCTATTCTATTTTGGGAGTAAGGAACACACTATTTTTCAAGAACGCAAATCATTGACTGATTTGAATTAGACGATGGAGGATTTTTTTTTGCCTCTCTATCTTCTAAAAAACAGATATTAAGATCATGTCTCACATATCAGACGGTTAGATGTTGATTCCACATAGCACGTTTTCCCAAAAGCGACCTATCTCATAGGCAAAGGAGTTTACATTTTTTAGGGATGTGTGCTACATGGAATCAACATCTAACCCTCTGATAGGCACGCCATGATCTTAAGATCTAATGTCTTCAATGCATATTCCCTTTTGTCTTCCATGCATATTTCCTTTCACTGCATATTACCTTTTCTCCTATTATATATATATATATATATATATATATATATATATAAAAGAATTGATCTCGCAACTCGAGTCAAGAAATTATATTCTACTACCTTGAAGACAATTGTTGCATCCACTAGTGATGAATATCATGATGACAAGTCTCTATTAGAAGAAGAGCTGCACAGTCGTCACACAAGCTCGCTTGCAATTGAGGCCATGTATTTGTATCAGAATTATGAATCAAAATGTCGGAAAATCGATACGTATCGTTCGAACTCAAAATCGATACATATCGGACGATATATATCGGTATCAGTCAGTATCGAATGATACATTGAATGTATCATTCGGTATATGTCATATAAACCACCAATACGATATCATATCAGTGACCACCGATACTGATACATATTGTTCGATACGTATCGGTATCGGACGAAATTTTGATCCATGATCAGAACTAGCTAAATATATCCTACATTTTGGTTTTCTAATGCAATTTCTCACGAAGTTCAATACAAATGGAACAAAAAAGAGTGCATTAACCGATCTGGAACTAAGTGTAGCTATATCACAAGTTCAGCTCATGTTTCTACAATTTCAATAGGCTGCATATGGCATAGCTCTCTGCTAGCCCCTGTTATAGCAGAGTTCACTTGTTTTAGCAAGTTTCCATCTTCTTTGTTAACTTCTTGTTACATACTTTAATAGGTACCCCTTCTCCTTGATAAATCCTTACATAGCAAGATCTTATGTAAGATTTACTTGTTCAACAATTCTACCCTCCTCACTACTCACTCCTTATCAAAGTTGATTTTATTTACTCTGATAGAGACCTAATAGAATACAAAGAGGTTACTACTAGAACAGATAAATCTTCCTTTATAAGAAATTAAAAGAAAGAATGAGGCTCAATTAGAACAGCTGAACTCCGCTGTGACAGAGCTAGCAATGAGCTATACCGTTTCAATATATATGCTTCTAATTTCCATCAAAGTCATTATTTGTTTATATATAGACCCATGTGGCTCCTGTCGATCTCAGAGACAAGATCAATTGACATAGTCTACAAAAAATCTTTAAGGTATTTGACTATATTTATTTGATTAGACCTGATTGTTTTCTATTTTTCTATGTTACCTGAGTGTCCAGCCCCGTTAGAGCACCCGCACAATCTCAAGGTCACGAATCACATGACATAAATCCTTAGGGTGTCGTCAAGGAGGGGTTCCCAGCTCAAGTCTCACACTTCCCGAGGCCAGCACCTGGCCATCACGCCAAACCCCTTGAGGTTATTTAATGGGTCCGAAGAGACTCATTTGCAATCCTGCTCACACGAGGGCCATGGTCAAAGTCCAACTGGTTGAACCTGATTTCGTGTTCAACCAAATCTCAGTCATTGGACATGAGAATATCTTGAATGTCACGATTTCTAATTCTATAGGATGACATATAGTCAAGATAATCTCATGTCCGATGGCTGGAGATCTGGTTGAACACGAAATGGGGTTCAACCAGTTGAACCTGTCCATACAAACACCTTGTAAGAAATGGGCCTTGCCCAAATGAAATCTATTGATGTATCCATATAATAACTAGAGAACAGGCCACAAATTTACATGGTAAGAAACGAAAGCTGGCAGAATAATCTATAGATAAGTTTACACATACTAAGAGAACAGACTTGAAGTCCCAAAATTACCCATGTAGAAGGAAACAAAAACAGAGATAAATACTACGGTTCTTCGCATGCTCTCCTGAATTTGTCATCAGAAATACCATTTAGTTAGAACTTAGAAATATGACTTCTGCTGTAGAATCAAATGCAAGTTGACCATGTCGATGGAAGCCTGGTAGAAGATGAGGTTGGCATGTTTCGGACGTTTACGTCAAGCGGTACCATCCGATATTCAATATCAAACTCCCTAAAGATTTTGATCATCTCTTCGACCACGAGAGCTCTTCGCACCCACCGCTCCCCCATATCTTGATGATTCATCCGGTGTTGTAACCACACGGCAACGTTCAATTTGTTCATGTCTACCACATCCTTGATCACGATGAGCGGATTCGGATACCAGTGTTCGTTCTTGCTTTCAATATACCTGGAACAAAAATGAAAATATTTAGGGTCATTTCCTCATCAACCTAGTCATTCTCTTTTTGAAACTTATTTTAACTTTTGAATTTCTTTACATGGCCCACTGAAGATCATCAAACAGGAAATTATTGGATTAACAGTTCAAAATCAACTTTTGCACCTCAATAACTTTCGAATTTCTTAACATGGATGCCCACTGAAGCTCAGCAGGAGGAAATTGGATTAACAGATCAAAATCTTCGTCAATAATAGTAAAACCGAGCCCACTAATGTGGGTTTGGAATATATACATATATGCAATGCCACCCATGGATCAAAATTTCGACCAAAATGTTTCGGTTTCGGGCAGGGCCTAAGTGAACCGAATCCGAAATTTCGGTCTGATTTTGTATGGAGGGCAAAATTTTGGATTCGTTTTCGGTTTCGGCCATGCCCGAAACCGAAATTCAACCCGAAATTTTGATCCTTGATGCCACTATCAGTATTACCTAGACATGTGACATGGGTGCCAAGTGTCAGTGTCATAGATATTTGGCACACCAATTTCTAAAGATTTCAATAGGAGAACACGCACCTTAAGAAAATAAAAATAGAACGTATATAGAAAAAAACTTGAGATATGTAACCAAAAAATGTTACTAAACTTTACACATTTTTATTTATTTTTCCTTATAAAATGACGGTTCATTTTATCGTGTCAAAAGGAGGAACATTTTAATAGTATTATGCCGGAAAAAATACCAAAAGTAGAAGTGCCTAGGTAACACTGGCCACCATGCACACCGTGGAGCGTGAAATGGAATTGGGACCATAGAACCTATATATATATATATATATATATATATATATATATATATATATATATATATATATATATATATATACACACACACACGAACATGCTCATAACGTTCTTTTCACCTGCTCAAATATACCCTGAAATCCCACATGGCACATGCACGTCAACTCAGACCATCCATCAGCTGTGGCAGGGTCCTATGTTTGTGTCATAACCCAAAAACAAAACAATCGGATGATCCTAACTGCCTGTTTGAGAGGTTTCCTCGAATGATTGATCAAATAAGGTGCTTCGATCAAATGGTTAAGATCGATCAAAAAAGGTGCTTCGATCAAATGTTTAAGATCATCCCATCAGTCTGACTTTTGGGCATTTTTTTAATTTTTCTTTTTCTTATATAACAGGTTATCCGGCCTCTTAGAGCACCCATGTTAAGTCTCCGTACCAATAAATCACTTCGAGTGGCCAACGAGGGGTGGGATTCGAACTCAGAACCTCCGCTTCTTAAGCCGTGGTCCTGTTGGTTAGTACCTTCCAGGCTTGACAAGGAATCCATACTGCTGCATGCATGTGTTGGTTCTCGGTAGTTATATATCCACTAACCATTTATATACCATAAAACATTTTTTTATAGTATACAACATAAATAGGCATATTTTTTTTTAATTTCTTAATTTTCTTGACAAAAAATTTCACACAGTATCAACTAATATTAGTTGAATAGATATAGTAGATATATTTGCAAAGTTTCTAGGTTTTGATTCTTCAAAACAAAGCTATGTGATCATAGAAAAAAAACCTTTCAAGAAGTTGCAGATAGAGAGAGGTTGAGATAATAAACATACGAGGTGAAATTATGAAATTTAGAATGCCTGGTTAACTATTATATGTTTTTCAAAGTCATGTTTTGACAATGTAAAAAATAATATACAGTGGTAGGTTTCGGTATTTACCCCTTTATTCTTTCTTTCATGATAGCAAGTTTTTCTACTGGCGTCGAAACATGAATAGAGAACTCAATTGCATCTCCCATATCAGGACTTCGATAGAAATTGCTGATAGCTTTCGTAGAGAGCACACTGTTTGGATATATGATCTTCTGGTTGTCGTACCTCAAAAACACTGTCGTTAGGATGTTCATTTCCTCAACTACCATCTGCCAATTCATAGATTTTGAGAACGAGTCTCATAAGTTTCCAAAAAGAGTTATTCAAATTTTCCTCCTTAAAAATTTATCGGAGACGAGACTACAAAGAATAAAAGTAACTCGATGCAATGAAGAGCATGGTATCATAACTTGGCTGATAACGATATGTATCAGTTTTGTTGAGAACCGATACTGATACCACCCCGATAAAAGTATCAGTATTAATATCAGTATCGGAGGGGTACAGGTCAGTAGCGGCCGACACTGTCTCGGTATCAGCTGATACGGGCTGATAAGAATTATTATTTTCTTATTTTTCATGAAAAATAAAAATTAAAGGCTGATTTGGTATCGGCTATACCATATCCGTCAAAGTGGCAAGATACGGGTACGAGTTTAATACAGTGAGCGAAAAAGTAGGAAAAAAAGGGAAAAAATCGAAAGGTGGAAAACTGATAAGTAAGGAAGGCGAAAAAAATGGAAAAAACGGAAAAATGAGGAAACAAACGAGATAAATAGTGACAAATTTCGTTTTTGGCAATTTTTCGGTGGGGGGTCCTTTCAGACATTTTGGATTAATTTCGATAACTTTCAGGAAAATTTCAGGAACTAAAAATATATTTAAAATATGTTTAGTATTTTAAAAAAAATTACTATAATATATACTAAACTAATAACATATTTAAAATAAAAAATAAAATGTTTAAAATATAAAAAAATTTACCAAAAATTACCGAAATTTTGCAGAAAATTACCGAAATTACCAAAATTTTCCTGAAAATTACGTTAGACCCCCTTTTTGGCAAACTTCATGAAATTTGTGGAAATTTGTCACTATGACGAGATAATATTAAAAAATTCAAAAAAAAAAATGTAAAATAGATTTTTAAAAATATGGGAAAAGCGTTTAATACGTGAAATACGCGTATATTATGTAAATATGCATTTTATTAAAAGTATGAGAATTATACGTGTTTAGTATGTTGTGGCAAAAAGACACATATTATACGCATTTTTTTTGGCATTTAAAGGCTGTATTTTACTATCTGTACCGGGCTATATGTATCGGTCCAAGATGGACCGATACCCAATAACGATACCGATACTGATACCTTGGTTGAGAGTAAATTACTAATGAAATAAGAACATAGTAGCAGCGAACGTTCAAGTTTGGCTCGACTTCGTTTTCTACCTGGACTCCTTCCACCTCGCAACGATCTCCCACGTCAAAGGGGTGCATAGCAAATAAGAAGATAATAGCTTCAAAGATCATCTTGCATGTATTGCCGAACACGAAAACCACGAGCAATAGCTGAGAGCTAATGAAGACCAGGAGATGAGTGGTCGCAATGCCTAGAATAAGAAGCCAAATAACTATAATTATGATGGCCACGACCATATTAACCATCTGGTGGAGCTTATTTACAGCAGTTTTTGTATCGTTCAGTGTCAAGGAGAGGGCTATCCTTTCTCGGAATGCGTTAATCTGCAAAAGAAACAACATAATAAAATTAGGTTTGCAGAAAAGTTTAGATAGACATATTGCATATCAAGTAACATATTTTGTTTATATGCACTTAAATCAATTCATTACGACCAAGAATTAAGAAATATTAAGCAAATAAAGATCATTACCACCCAGTTCTTGAGAGCACACTTAGTGACTCGATTACTTTCTTTTGCTCCTTCGAAGAGACTCATGGTTTTCTGGGCTTCATCTTCTCTCATAAAGCGCATCAGATCGACCAAGCAGATATACCTACAAATTTCACGAGTTATCAGGCATGCAGCCTGGTTACAAACATACAGAAAGAGAGAGAGAGAGAGAGAGAGAGAGAGAGAGAGAGAGAAGAGATGCAGCATACCATGGTGGATTGACACAAGGAAATTATAATAGTAGCAAAAAATATAATAGAAACAAGGGATAATGGCTCCTGACCGTCATTTAATCACCAAAATGATGCGTAAATGATTCTACATCATTAAGTTAGACTTTTGACCATACACCTTTGAAGTGTGGTTTACTATTATGCCAAGTGGCGAACATCTGTTTTCAATCTAAACTGTCCAAGTGATAACCTATCATTGGAACATGTAAAAGCCAAAGAATTATGCCTATAAGTGGATGTGAACCATCCAATTGGTGAACTTTGACATCGGCCATTAAATACTACGAACAATGGTCGGTATTAGAGTGTATAAATCGGATGGTTCAAATCTCTCAGAAAGTTTGATTTTTGGACTCATTGCCCTTCAATGTATGATCTATCACATTGACGGAGTGGATTACCACATCTTTAACTATTGTAAGATCATTTAAACTTGGTGCGAACAAGAAAGCTTTGCTAATTTAGCGGTAAGTTACATAACTGACCTCCACCAGTACTCCACAATTTGTTTATATTTTCTATGCCGAATTATCTAATGCCTTTGCTCGAAATATCCAAACCCACGTTCCTAGAAATCTAAATCTTTTGTGTTGGATTTTCATGTGGGATTTTATCCTTAGGCTTGCAAATCCAAATCTGCATTACAAAACTTAAAATTCATACTGAAGACGAAAGTGGAATGAAATCTTTGACAGACAAAACAAATTTCTACCTGCCAGGGAGCGAATTAACTAGCTAAAGGAGAATAGGAACTTATAAATTCAAACTTAAGAAGGAACATAACACATTAATGGCAAAAGATAACCACAGACTCCTCAGAAGATTCATACTTAATTTCAAATTGAAGAGTACCCATGAAGGTAAGGAAATATATCCCCTTAGGTTTATACTAAAAAGCTGTAAAAAGGCCGTACCCAGTGCACAAGGCTCTCGCTTTTAGCAAGATCTGGGAGCCGTAGATGGTAGACAACCTTATCCCCATTTTGGAGAGGCTGATTCACGGACTCGAATGCTTGACGCATCACTTTATGTGGACAGTGTTAGATATTTAAAAATTTTAAAACCTATGTCTTTTCAAAGAGGGGTGTCTTTTCAAAGTTCTGTGTCATTTCAAAAGAAGTGTCTTTCCAAAGTGGTGTCTTTTCAAAAGAGGTGTCTTTCCTAAGTGGTGTCTTTTCCGAAGGGATGCGTGTAGCACCTTTTCATAGGAAAATGGTGCATTAACACACCACTTGATTTCTATTTAAGGAATCTAAAATCATTGTTTTATACACTACAATAGAGTCTACTTTCTTCTATCTGGTTATGTCTTTAAAGGTCTTTATCAGAGCGATCTTGCAATATTTGGTGTTCGGATAGCGTGATCGAATTCGTCAAATCATTCACAAGAATACACAGCCAGTTCGTTGTATCCTGGAACTATTTTGCCGATAACCTGTTGGTGACCACTTTGTTAAGTGATGAGGGCAAATATTGGTTTAAAGATAACGATATTTCTCGTGCCTCAAACCGGTTCCCTGTGTTATTTCGGATCAACATTTTTCAATTTTTCCAACAATTTTAAACCAATATTTGTTGATAATTATCACCTTCAATGTTTCATAATGGATGCTTTTGATGCGTATTATCAATAATTTGATAAGTGTGAGAAAGGAAGATCTATATCAAGAGTGTAATGTGGAAGAAGTTATGAGTTAGGACATGTGCCAAGATATCTACACCAGCTTTGTTACATAGGCTTGAAAAGGTGTCTAAGCCTTTGCCACAAGGAAAGTCAGAATCAGAAATATGAAAGACGTGCTTCATTGAGAGTTTGCATCTTTGCAACCAAATCTCTGAGACTATTGATCCGATGTGTTTTCACCTACCATTTATCACTTCAGAAACACTTTGGAAATTAAATCTACTTACTCGCAATTCAACGACAAGGTGTATATCGACTCGTGCCAGATGGGCAAATCAAGCAAGCGAAAAGGCGTTTAATTCGGCGATCTCGATGCTTGACAAAAAGACGTGAATTTGAGTGGCATAGCATCAAGAGTGGTGAACCATGCGGGCAATTTTCGAAAGTTAGGCGGCAAGACAGATTGAGGCTATTGGTGTCCTGTAAGTAACAATCTAATCATGATTTTCTGCATTTCATAGATCAATTTGTGTTTCACTTCTTAATTATCAACCATAAAATATCTCGATTTAATTTCAATTGAATGACTGTAAGTCTAGGAATGGGTTGTTCATCATCTCGGGATTATGATCAGGAGAATTAGTGTGATCAAAGGGTATTTCCGTGTCGGGTCGCTGGTGCACTACCCCGTTAGGCTATCAAAATGTGGCAATGATAAGTACCAATGTCCTTCCAGAAAACTGTTCTTAATGTCTCTTCATGAGGGAGACTATCCTCTTGGGTCATTTTGGAACTCAATGTGGAAAATGAATGATTTTTTTTTTTATGCATTGAGTTGGCTAGATTTCAAAAGTTTTGTGAAACTGAAAAACGGTTTATATGATTGGTCGTTGTTAATTGGGCTTTGTTTTGATGATTGAAGAAGCACATATTATGGTGCTTCTCCCAACTATAGATTTATAAAAAGCTTCTTATTGATTCTTAGGATTATAAAGCCATGGCCAACCATTTAGAGATAGGCATGAGCATCTCACTCTTAGGTTTCATGTCCATCCGAGTTATATCTAGTTGTCAAAATTCAATAGGCACCAGGTGATTTCTTCGCTAAAAGATGTGCCATGATGGGATGATAGTTGGTTTATTTCGATCATACATGTGCAACATATTTTTACGTGTTATTTTGGAAGGGGTTGTTTTGGGTCATGAGCGAGTAACCCTGAACATGTTTTTCGCCTACTATATTTTGATTTTCGGGGTGTCTCATTGAGGTACCTTGTTGAGAAGGTTTTTCATACCCATGAGAACTCGTAAGATTGTACATATGATCAATATATTCGTCACTTAATCAGTGTTCATTAGTGATCTTGATCAGATGGCTATGATTGAGTATTCACATGATAGAAGCCATGACCACTTGATTTTGGTTTATTCGCAAGAATTGAATAACCATTGATTGATTAAACACAATCATATGTTGATTGACTGGTCATGATTGAGTGTTCTTGATGAAATCGCTCTAAAATTATTATGATATTCAAGTTGCTACTAATAGATTTTCAAGATCAACTTACCATGACTATGTTATGATTGTGTCACCATAATAGAACAGTAGCAATTGAGTAGCCACATAATGGGCTTAGTAGTGATGTCCATGATCGATTGATTGAATGTAATCTTTTGATAACATCGAGTTGTAAAAGATCGGTAAGAGATTTGAAGATAGTGAAATGATTCAAGTTGAATTATCCTAAAAAGATAATGGATTTAGATTTGAAAATATAAGTCAGAGTCGTGATCTCATAAACGATATTAAAGGGCACTTATGAATCTCATTGAGTGTGTTGCTTTAATCGAAATAGGTAGAGAAATGAAGTGACTTAAGGGTCTATTGGTAGACATACCAATAAAGATTAAGTCAAACTTTAAAAAAATCTCTATGGAGCTTGTTTCCTTGTCAATAAATAAGAAATAAATGATACATTGTTTTAGACAGAAATGTCTGAAGAAATACTTTATATGTTGATAATTATAATTATAAGCAATTATGGAAAGTATTAGTCTAAAGAAGAATCGGGATGGATTTAAAGTCACTTACCCAAACAGTCACTTACGATGGGAGCCCTACCTAATATTTGTTTGGTAAATGTTTAGGTTCAAAAGGAAGAACAAGTCGTAAATTCGTGACGGACAAAGGGGCACTACATTAATGAGAATTAAATGCTCATAAACATCCTAAGAAGGGTACTGTTTTACCTGTAATGAATAAGTGGAGGTTGAGCATTGCTCTTAATAGACGTTATAACACTATGTGTTGAGATGTTAAAGTTACAGGGGCATCTCTTATAAGCAAGGATCAAAATGCTTGTTCAAGACGATCGTCGAATGGGTCGATATTACGATATCGTAATGTAAATATACCGACGATACATTCAATGTATCGTCCGGTATTAGCCATATAAATCTTATAAGTCTACCTATATAAGTGTGAGGGTGGAGCCGCCTTCAATGAGACTTGACTTTATCTCATAAACGCCTATGAAAACCAGGGTATTAGCATAGGGCCTAAATGTGCTAACCTATTTATTGAACACTAAATATATGAAATATGTGTGTGAAATAGTTCCGATTTGTCGAATAAAATCATTAGTTCAAGACTTAGTTTCACTAAAGATCTTGACAAACTTTGAGTTATTTCCACTAAAGTGAAAATTCAAGTCTGCAAGACATTTTCATTTATGCATATATTTCTGGCTTTGCTCTGATTTCAAAAATTTTAAATAGTGAGGGATTGTTGGATATTTAAAACTTTTAAATAGTAGGGGATTGTTAGATATTTAAAAGTTTTAAAACTTATGTCTTTTCAAAGAGGTGTGTCTTTTCAAAGTTATGTGTCATTTCAAAAAAAGTGTCTTTCCAAAGTGGTGTCTTTTCAAAAGAGGTGTCTTTCCTAAGTGGTGTGTCTTTTCCGAAGGGATGCGTGTAACACCTTTTCATAGGAAAATGGTGCATTAACACACCACTTGATTTCTATGTAAGGAATCTAAAATCATTGTTTTATACACTACAATAGAGTCTTCATTCTTCTATCTTGTTATGTCTTTAAAGGTTTTTATCAGAGCGTTCTTGCAATATTTGGTGTTCGGATAGCGTGATCGGATTTGCCAAATCGTTCACAAGAATACACAGCCGGTTCGTTGTATCCTGGAACCATTTTGCCGGTAACTTGTTGGTGACCACTTTGTCAAGTGATGAGGGCAAATATTGGTTTAAAGATAGCGATATTTCTCGTGCCTCAAACCGGTTCCCTGTATTATTTCGGATCAACATTTTTCAATTTTTTCAACAAACAGCAACTGCCATCATACCAAGGTCCAACCTCAACTAAAAAGCGGTATCTAAGTAGCAAAGCCAATTTACAGTACAAAATCTTTCATCATTGCATTTTTAGGAGCATAATTCATCTATCAATAATCAGTAGAAAAAATAACAAAAACTAAAGTTGTTTATATATATGGAGAAAGGAATATCCGATCCAATATCGAGAATAATATCAAAGCATAAGGAAAGAAAAAGCACAGTAACTTACTTCAATCCAGGCTTTACTACGTTAGTGAAGATCTTCTTTGCTGCAATTTTCGCCTCAAACTCACTCCGTATCTGCATTGCCGACTCATCCTCTGCACTCGCACCAACTATTCGTTCATCCAAAGTAGACAAAACCCCATGTCTCACAATGTTCATCAGCCTCTTCATATTCCAAGCCGAAATGTTTTTTTGGTTTAGCTTATGCAGGTGGTCTATAGTGATTCCCTCATCTTGCTGCCTGCTAAACTCCTTTCTCGAAGTGCTCCTTGCAATCCGAGGGCTCTTATTTAAACCACCACTCTTAATCACCTTCCCACTCTTGTTCGGCAATGCCGTTTCTCTGAGGTCGGCGGGCATTTTCGCGCCAGCATTTTGAAGCCTCCTCACTTCGGCCTCTACTTTATCATCTTCTTCCTTATTGCGTTCAATTTCAATCACAGGCGGCCCCGATAGGGTCTCGATTACATATTGATTAAACAACGATTCCTGAATCCGATCGAAGTAGGTACTCACATGAAAAGACGAGGCCAAAACCTTAACAAGAAGAGTCTTTATAAGCCAAATCAATGTACCCACCAAGAGACAAACCAAAACCTTGGTGACATAAGGCAATGTCTTGCTATTGATTTCGTGTTCGACCTTCTTATCGAAAATATAGTGCCAAGCAAGTAAAACCAAACCCAACCACAAGCAGTTCTGAACCGCCTTTCGAACACCATATACAAAATACAAAACCCTTTTTCGCCATAGAAAATTCCGCTCTATCAAGAACACTACGACCCGAATTCCCCATCCCGAAACCAAACGCCCGCAGATTAATACTAAAACCATGACCTCCCATTTCCAAAGATGCAGGTCCCAAATTTTCTTTTTCGCGACGGAGGGAATTGAAAAGCTACAAATAACAGCACCCAAAATGATCAAAAGACATACCCATTCACAAGAAGTCCATAGATTAAGCTTCTCTTGCTTAAATTTCTCTGGTATATCTTCATCTAAAAACAAATCATCGTCTTCCTCACCTGGGTTTTTACCAATTGCCCCTGATTTCAATAACCCAGATTTCAGTGTCCTCCCTGACTTCCCGTCAACATCTGGTGGGTTCAGCAGCCTCGATTTCGTCCTACTCACTAACAAATTAGATTTTCTATTAAACGAAGAATTCGAACTACATTTCAATACCTCTTCGCCATTTTCATATCTCTGTCCATCATCTGCATTCGAACCCTTAGACCAGCGTCGTCTCACCCGATCATTGAAGGAGACTCTGGGCTCATTCGAGCACATCAATGGCTGCTGATGATTCTGAGCCTCTGAAATCGCCGAGAGCCTTTGATTTTCATGTTGGAGTTCATCCATCTCTAAATCCATGTCCAGAGACATCTCACCCGACGCCTTCTGCTTATGCAAGAACTGCCCGATCAGCTTCGACGGCGGATCGTCACCGTCCATCTTCTCCGGCTGCCCTCTGAAATCAAATCCATTAAGGTTTTTTGAATCGTTCCAAAAATCGTAGCTGGATTCTCTCCATATCTTGCTACTCTGCTCCGTGACAGCAACATTGCCGCCGTCCATATTAAGCACCACCTCTTTGCGATCGATATCAGCCGTCTGATCGTCTGATAAGAGGTTGTGATGCTCTTCTTGTACTTGAGGAGATTGGTTAGGCAAATGCTTGAAAGAGCCGTTAGTTTTGAAGGACTTCTTAAGAGAATCCATAGAAGAAGAAGAAGAATTAAGTAGGGTTTTAGCTTACAGTGGTCTTCTGTATATTCTCGACTATAGGGACACCTGGGCTATGCAGCCATTAAAAAAAGAGCTTAAAAAGATTAAAGAACACTTGTAAAAAATATAAAAAAAGATTAAAGAAAGAGGAAGAAGAAAGGGAAATTAATAAAAGAGAGGAGAGGTGGCGAAGAAGGCAAAAGTGGTAAGGAGGTGTAGCTGGTACGCATGTTCATGCTTTTTTGTCTATGCAGGAGGGTATTTACAATAGCACTTGTTTTTTCAGTAAATTACGCTAATGCCACTGGATTTTATAGTTTAATCACTTATTAGTAGCGTATTCTGATTTTGTAAAGAGCTGGTTCAGGGCAACTAATTTGTTATCATTCAAAATATGTAGGAATGGATAGGAACCACGGTTCAAAAAAAAAAAATAATATATATATATATATCATACGACCAAATTATTGGACGATAATATAACTGTTCCAAGGGATACCCGATAAAAACTCTTTTTATCGTTTCGTCTCTCCTCCAAAATAATACATATTGGCATCCTCCGATATTTTTATCCATAATAGGAACTCCTCTCAATAAATAAATACCAAAAAAGGAACGGATAGGAACTGGGGTGGATGTTTTAACCCGAAAATTGAATCAGAACCAAAAAATCGAGTGAACCGAATTGGTCCGAATGGGCTCCAAAATTATTTGGGACTAAACTCAGCGTATTCCTCTTTGGTTTAGTTTCGATTTTTTGTCGTGAAAATCAATTACGTAGGATTAGAAAATAAAAGGAAAAAAAATTTTGAGAAAACCAATAAAATCCTAAAATAAAAAAAATAACTTAAAAATACCAAAAATAATAAAAAACCGAAAGCCAAACCAAATTTTTTTTTTAAAAAAAAGGACTTTGTACCAAACAGAGGTCTGCGCCTCTTTTTATCATCAAAAAATCGTGAGCCTTATATTATAATTAAGGAGCGCCCCAATATCCTATGAACGGGCCGCCTGTCGTTGAAACCCGCGCATGATGCAGGAGTTGTTTATAGTTTTACCCCTCACTAGCTCTAGCGACCAACTCACGAGCTCTGACGACCAACTCACGGTTCCACAACTATCCCTCAAGATCTGATCGTCTGAACCGTCGATTCAATTTCACCGGTGCAAAAAAACCCATCGCCGAAGCTTCTTCCTTAGACTTTGCCTATATATCTCCGGCGACCAACTCACGGTTCCACAACCAACCCTCAAGATCTGACCGTCTGAATGAGGTTTGATAGGGTTTGATGTTCGCCGGAGAAGAAGCCTTAGGGTTTGTAGGGTTTGGTGTTCAACGGAGAAGAAGAACTAGGGTTTGATGTTGCCGGAAAAGAAGATCTAGGGTTTGATTTCGCCGGAGAAGAAGCATTTTTCCTTTCCTCGTTCTACCTATTATTTCTATATAATAAGTTTAAACCAAGCAAATTTGCAGCTAGATCTTTGTCTCCCAAGAATTCTGATCAGGTATTCTTCAGATCATGTTCTTCGCGGTCAACATTTCTTCAAATTGGTGCTTGAATCATTTTATTTCTGGGAAGTTTTTTTTGTAGATCTGAACCTATAACAGTATTTTTGATTTGTTTGTTTTAGTATTGTTTATTTTAATGTTGAATCAAATCTCATGTTGTTGGAATGAAATCCTTTATCGGTTTGATAGGGTTTGGTGTTGCCGGAGAAGAAGAACTAGGGTTTGATTTTATTGGAGAAGAAGCTTATTTTCGTCGGACAAAAAGAATTAGGGTCTGATTTCGCCGGAGAAGAAGCTTATTTCAGAGGCTAAAAGATAAATTTTTAATTTCAAAAATAATCTGAGCGCATCAATGTCGCCTGTATTGAGGGTGCATGGGCGTCATATGATAATAAAAAAAAATTCTCACTGAAATGGTGATAAAAATATTTTTGGGACGTTTTTAGGTACTTTTCTAAAAAAAAAACACCTGAAATTCTTGATTTTTGATTAGGTTCGATTTTGATTTTGAAAAAAATGAACCAAGCTGAACCAAATATTTATTGAAAACTGAAATATTTGATTTGATTCAAGTACCCGAACTTGCAACTTGAATTGAAGAGTTCAAAATCGGGTACATAGGGTACTATATTTCAAGGAGTCGTCATTACTTGCCCATAATAGGTTGATGAGCAAAAACCATCTAACCCATCTAATTTGAAAATCATAATTTAAAAATGTACGGAGTAAAAGATTGGCATAAAGTGACCAATCAAATGAATAACCACATTTGACAGTTGAATCTGAAAATAATCTTCTCCTGCATTGAATCATATGATAAAGATCATGTTTGATGCCAACATTTTTCACTTAAGATCTTTGGCCTTCAAATCAAATAGGTTGGATCTTGTTTCCACATAGCACAAGTCCTGATAATACCAAATTTTTCTTTTAATCCATGTACAATAGTCAAACTTCTCGTGTCCAGAGTGATGCCTCCTTTTTTCAATTGGGGCAAGGACACGCAAAAAGATCTGGTACGTGGGTTATGCATTTATTTGTAAGGCTATCACTAGGTTGGATCGGGCAAAAACAAGGGAAATTTGCACTTCGGCCCTATATGTTTGCGTATTTGTAGAAACGGCCCTATAGTTTCAATCCTTGCATAAATGGACAGCTCCAAGCCTAGTCGCGTGCACGTCAGATATATATATATATATATATATATATATATATGTTTTTCTATGCAAGCATTGAATCTAGAATTTTTGTATCATTTTTTAACAATTTTTATCTCTCTTGAAAAGCGATTTCGAGATTTCACTAAAGGTCGTATAACATAGAGAATACAACAGGCTAGGTAAAATATCGAGTACAAAATCTTTTAAGTTATTGTTTTCCCAATTTCTCAAAACATTGTAGGTAGTTCAAGATATATAAGTTATCAGTCGATAACTTAAGATATCGGTCGATATCTTAAGATATCGACCGATAACTTAAGTTATCGACCGATATCTTAAGTTATCGGTCGATATCTTAAGTTATCGGCCGATATCTTAAAAGAGGTTTTTTTTTTAGTTTTTGGATTATGGTTTACGTTAAAAGTCCATCCATCAGCTATATATCTTAGGATATCGGCCCGATATCTTAGGATATCGAGCGATATCCTATGATTGACAAAAACGCTAAAGTTTTCATTCCTTTAATTTTTTAATAATATTTTTAAACAATTGTAGCGCTAAGTCAAGTATAACTCTTTATAAACAACTAATTTTAATTTTAATTTTGTAAATATTGTAGGTTGAAATGGATGTTCCCCTTCTTTGCCATTTTGATTTCGTACGTGTGAGAGATAATACTTACAACGGAGGACATCGGAGGATTGTCAACATTTGATGAGTTTATAGAGAAAATGTATAAAGTCAGTCGGACACGACCGGAAGAACATTCTATTACACTTACTGTTTCATTACGCATAGGGAATGAGCTTGTATTTGCCGAATTGTCTGACTCTGATGATCTTACAAACTTATTTAAAGCATATCGTATCGGTGATGGTGTTATAAATATTTATATCGAAAAATTATTAGTCACTACTGTAGCAGAAATTTTGCCGTCTTTAGAAACATTTCAACCGTTTAAGGAAACAAACGAAGATGATCATGGTGTGGGAACAGAACATTTGATTGAAAATCAAGGAATACGATATGAAGAGGAGAACATTGTTGCACCGATAATAGCCGACGATGATAGAAATATAAATATAGGATTTCGCCCCTACAGTAAACTTCCAGAGCAACCCTATTCAGACATTCCGATGAGTGAAGGCGATGAAGATCAAGGATATTCTCATCAAATGAATCCGATGCATGATACATCTCAGTTCAACTTCGATTCGGTAAATCAGTGGGAAACGTTTTTAGTCGGCCTTAGTCCATATCAATGGCCTTCCGAACAAATAGCTTCGGAGCCAACGATAATCAAGCCTTCAACAGAACAGCCTCTCATACATCAAACATTCCCGCATCGGCTAACATCAATCCAAACAACTGCACATCAACCAAGTGTACATCGACGGGCTCAATCCCAATCACGTAATAACCATCCAGTCGATGACGGTGATAGTGATCCTGAAAATAATGAAGCCCGTAGTCTCCCACTTCGTGTTTATACTAATAGGGAATTGATCAACCTCCGTGGGACGAAGACTATCGACTTAATGACTCGGAAGGAGAGTATATGGATTCAGACGATGAGGAACTGTATGAAGGGGGAACGATTACCATTGGTCAGGCGTTTAGAAATAAGAAATCATTTCAAAAAGTTCTTAAAGAATTTGCGATGACAAATAATTTTCAGATTAAACCAATAAAACCCCTCTTGAGTAATCGCGAGGTGTGTTGAAGTAGGATGTGCTTGGCGAATACATGCATCGAAATTAGTAGGCGAGACACGCTTTGTGAAAACTTTCCACCGAACACACGCTGAATGCCGACTTTTGGAAGCGGACATCGCCAATGTACGACATCGTGGATAGCTTCATTCGTTAGAGATAAGCTATTAAAGGGTTTTGACGAGACTCTGCTTTAATAATTTTTATATTGAAAAAATACGGTATAACAAAGAGGTTCGGAAAGCATGGAGAGGAAAAGAAATGGCGTTGAATGGCATCCGAGGTAGCTGGAATGAGCAATTTAAGATGCTACCGTCATATGTTGCCGAATTACAATGGTCGATCCGCATACGAATCAATTGTGTCTCGAGCCCGATAATGCATTTCGAGATTCTTCGTGGCATTCAACCTTGATTCAAGCTTTTAATACTTACGAAGAATAATTGCATAGATGGAATGCTTTATCGTGGGACGATATAAGGAGTGTTGTTAATAGCTACGAGGATAGACTCGAATAGACATTTATTTCCTATAGCGTTCAAGGCGTTGTCAAAGAAAATGAAGACCATTGGACATGGTTTCTTGATCTATTAGGGAGACGGTAATCGGTGAATTTGAAGAACGGTTTGTTTTGATATCGCATGCATGTAAAGGTTTGATGGAAGTAGTGGAAAAAGTTTTTCCTAATGCCTTTCAAAGCTACTGTATGCGACACCTGGCTCTAAATCTGTTTGATAAATATAAGGATACAATCTCTAGACCGCTTTTCTGGGTTGCTACCCGTGCATTTTCAGAAGCAAAATTTAAAAGAATTATGTGAAAAATAGAAGACGACGCCCCGTCGGAATGTACAAAATGGATTAAAGAAATTGGTGATCATTTCTGGGCACGCGCTTATTTCCAAGGGAGGCGTTATGATATGTTGACAACTAATATAGCTGAAAGCATAAATAGTGTGTTGAAAATAGTCAGGGAGGAACCGATTGTGAGCATGTTAGAAACTATTCACACAAAAGTAGCCGAATTTTATCTTCGTCGTCAGGAGGAAGGAAATAAAATGGCACATGTGTTAACACCGATGGCAGAAAAACACATAAAAAGAAATTCAGGATGGGTCCGTCGAAAAAACGTCATACCATATGGTCGTGATATATTTCAAGTTAAACGTGGTGATTACACTCACGATTATCTAGAATCGCGAACATGTACATATAGACGTTGGGCTATTCTTGGATTACCATGTTCACATGCGATCGCCGCATTATCGCGCCGAAACAGAGAAAGAGAGATCCCCCAATTTTGTGAACACTGGTTTACCAGTGACTTATTTAGGGAAACTTATAAAGAACACTTTGTCCCGACCGTTGACAAGCGCCAATGGACTTCGCAAATAAAAGACATTCAAGTTTTGCCCCCCCACAAAATACGTCAAGCCGGCCGTCCGAAGAAAAGGAGAACAAGATCTAAAGGGGAAGTTCGACCACTACAATGTAAAAATTGTAACAAGTACGGTCATAATCGTCGCTCGTGTAAATTTGTTAATATTTGAAATTAACTTATATTACATCAAAGGTTGAGATTGAAAACAGATTTAGATTAGATTAGACCTAGTGGCAATCGAGCTTCCAAATGATCTCATTATAGAAGAGTATTTTTTTTTTTTCTCTTTTTCTTTCCTTCAACATAAACAGATTAGACCTCAATAAAAGAGCAATCAACATCTACCAATTAATTAATATATTTTTTTGGACTAATAATTAAATTTTGGAATTGTGATTAAAATATATTGTTGTGCTTCTTAATAAATTATTCATTCATTCAAACAGGATTTGAAGTTGCCAAATTCGCCCCTAATCTACTAGTGATTGGCATAAAGCCAGACCAAAGATATCAGGCTTCACAATTCAGAAAGGTAGATATCTTAAATCATCAGCCGATATTTTAAATCATAGACCGATATCTTAAATCATTGGCCGATATTTGAAGTAATCGGACGATAGCTTAAATCATCGGCCGATGATTTAAAATATCGGCCGATGATTTAAAATACCGGCCGATGATTTAAGATATCGGTCGATAACTTAAAATATCGGACGATGATTTAAGATATCGGCCGATGACTTAAAATATCGGCCGATAAATTAAATCATCGGCCGATGATTTAAGCTATCGTCCGATTACTTAAAATATCGTTCGATTACTTAAGATATCGGCCGATGACTTAAATTATCGGCCCATGATTTAAGATATCGGACGATGATTTAAGATATCGGCCGATGATTTAAGTCATCGGCCGATTGGAATTGCTTCAAGAGAGGAAGGCTCCTTTGATAAATCAGGCAAGGTGATACAAATAAGATAAATTGATAACAACGAAAATGAAAATTATACAAGTTAATAAAAATTAATAAAATTAATTATTTACAATTTCATCAAAAAATATCTTTACAAAAGTCTAAATTTTTTTACAGATATTAACTCTTCTTCCCAAACGTGCACATTAGATGTCCGATTTCGGCTCTAAATTGTTGCATATGTTTATCGTCGAAATCAATAGGCCGCTGTTGGGAGAAGTATTCTATATACTTCAAAACGTATACACCGCAATCCCAACCATTTTGTTGGATCGGGAGAACGACACTGTTGAACACCGATACCTTCCACTGTTGATCGAAAGCTGACTTCAAACCAATAGTGTAAAGAAGGCGCGGAAGGTGATTCAATAAACACTCTTTATGCGCTTCAAACCTTTTTGAGCACTCTCGGTCTGCTGGATCTATTAACTTAATTTCTCGATCAACTAATGAAATTATAGCCAACGCCCAATGGCTATGTTTTTGGCTATGCATCGAAAGATAAATCTACACATAAACGGAATCGAATTTTTAAATAATAAATTTTATTTAAAAGCCGTTAACGTTAAATAAAGCGAAGTTTAGTATTCAAAAACGTACCATTCCACAGTCGATCGCGTGAATTCCGCGGATATTATTTGTCAATAGTGGTTCCATCGGCTTTGAATTGTTACGAACATTTCATTCGTCACAATAGGCCTGCCACCTATCGAGGTCGCTGAGCGCAGCTATACCTTCATTATCGATATATTTTTTAAATTTTTTCTCGTCTGCCATAAACAAGGTCTGAAACAGGATAATATAGTAAGTAAATAAATTAGAAGAAGTTAATCAAGAGTCGTGATTGAAAAGACAAATAAAAGAAACAAACGAGCTTCCAATAAATATTTGAAACCTTACTGTAAGGTATTTGCGCGAACCAACTTTTTTTGGCATTGGCCGTAAACATTGAATCATTTATAACTTCAAGGACTCTCGAGTATGCGTCGATGACTTCATTGTCGAGCCACGAGCGTCCTTTGAGAACCTTCAAAAGTGCAACTGTGATCTCAACACCCCTGATAGTATTGATGATCACATTGTCCTCGTTCTCCGGTCGATTCCAAAAACTAAGCATATACTTTTGCTCCATTGATTTTGCCCCATCCTCCTCCTCCTCTACAACCAATCTTGGTTTTTTTATTAATGCTTTAGTGGTCGGAGACTTTCTCTTCTTACGAGCACGCAAGTCATAACCTTCGGCTTCATTTTTTATAGATGATAGTTTCACTATAATTGTTTTTAGTGATGCCAGTGACTCACGAGAAGGTCGTAAGAGAGCACCATCATCACCCACATCAACCAAGGGTTGTTTAGTAATTTGAGGAGCGAGGTTTTGGGGCGCGGGTTTAATGGCGAGATTTATTTATAAGTTGAGGAGCGCGGGTTTTGGGGCGAGCTTGATTGTTGTCTAGGTTGATGAGCCGTGGGTTTTGGGGCACTTGGTGATGGCTTGGTTGAGGAAGCGATTGGTTTTGCCTTGGGTAGGAGATGTGGGTTTTAGGCGATGAGGTGATAGCTTTGTTGATGAGTGGTGGGTTGAGGGACAGTTGATTGAGGGTAAGTGGGTGAAGGAACGAAGGTGTCAAAGAGCACAGAGGTTAAAATATTATCCTGCATAATTGCAAAAAAATATACATTACAAAAAATAAAAAATAAAAAAAAAACTGCATTATCGACCGATAATTTAACTAATCGATCGATAATTTAAATAGTCGATCGATAATGTACATTATCGGTCGATAATTTAAGTTATCGATCGATAATTTACATTATCGACCGATAATTTAAATAGTCGGTCGATAATGTAAATTATCGATCGATAATTTAAATTATCGACCGATAATGTAACTTATCGGTCGACTATTTAAATTATCGGTCGATAATGTACATCGTCGGACGATAAGTTCCATCTTCGGACGACAAACTAATTTTGCATTAATTTGTAAAGAATTGATTTTGTTCTAAATTTGAAAAGTCTTGGTTTGATACCTTTCTTAAATGAGAGATGACCGCATCAAGATCTTTCCGCATTGCTTTATTTTCTTCTTGTAAGGCCTTCTTATCTCTCCCTAGTTGTTCAATGGTGAGTGCTTGCCCTTTAAGCAGCGTAAATGCACGCCGGAATTCTTTTTTCATTTCTTTTACAGCCATGCGGAGCGTCTTGCATTCTTTTCTTAGCTCTGTTACTTCTTTGGTTAGGTGCGGTTGCCTAACTGGCTGCTCTCTTGTTGGCTCGGGCCTAATTTCCGGTTTGCCCTTTGGTTGACGTACAACGACTTTAAAATCATCGTTATCGTCGCTATAATCTTCGTCATCCTCATTGTTGTCATCTCGGCTAATCGGCTCTTCGGCTCTTTCTTCCGGACTTGTTGGATGACTTGGGATATCATCATATTCATTTATATTTTCTTCGGAGTAAGGCTCTTCTCTTTCTTCAGTCTCTTCCTTCTTATTTTCCATTTCTCTTCGAATCAAAAAGTATCGAACCCATTTATACTGTAATTCGTGCTTCTCAACTTCAAGCTCTAAAATCACTTTAGACTTAAGAAAATTTTCTCTATATAAATTAGGATTACGGCTGAATTTCGGGCCTTCCCATTTCATTAGCCTTGGAAATGGTTCTTTAAGCCCAATAGGAGCGGTGGCGACTGCAGGAAAGTGCTCAAACGCCCAAATCTGTAAGGCGATAATGCATCCGTAGATATTGTATTGCCCCTTTTCTGACCTTTTCGCCATTTTCCTCCTGCCACTCGCTTTTGATATACTATCCAATAAATTATTGTAAACTATCAGGCCCCACGGTAACTTGTTGAACTCTTCAATGTTATCTACTAATTCTAAGTACCGTGTATCTACTTCCTGGTATGTGTCCGGAAGTAAAAAAGAACATACGAAAAATAATAATGACAGTTTCAAAAAATCATCGTTGGATAAATCAGCACTGTCAATAATTTCTTCAATACGAGATCTTTTCGTCGGCTTCCCCCGAAAGAATTTGTATCGAATAGTTATTTCCTCTTTTACGGGCACCTTCTCAGACTCAGGTTCCGTCAACATGTTGAGGCTTAAAATCAAGGCTATATCGATATGTTGCAGGAGTACATTGGTGTTCTTGATCTTGAAAATATTATCTTCAACCCAAAAACTTAAAATAGCGTCAACCAAGTCTCCAACGAAACCTAATTTCTCATTCATCCTAAATAGATGACCGAATACTGAATCATCTAATATTTTCTTTCTCTCTTCGTTACAGTGCATGTAAAATTTCCTAACACCAACTCCAGAATATTTTCCAATGGGCTTTAGAGTCATGGTCATTTTCAGTAACTTAGTAGGAACTGCAATATAAATAAAAAATAATTAATAAACAAAAGAAGTGATTTTGAAAAAACTACTAATCCCCTAACCTACCGATAACTTACCGATAATCTAAGTTATCGATCGATAATTTAAATTATCGACCGATAATCTGAGTTATCGATCGATAATCTGAGTTATCGATCGATAACTTAAATTATCGATCGATAACTTAAATTATCGATCAATAACATAAGTTATCGATCGATAACTTAGATTATCGGTAAGTTATCGGATTAGGTGGGAAACATTGGGGATGACTAAATGTGTTGAAATGTAAAAACAATAAATTACCTGGAAATGTAATGTGACCTTTGTGACCTTTTACCGCTTTGTCGCCGCTAAGTCGCCGCTCTCTTATTTTTTTCAGAAAAGTTAAACTTAAAAGTAACAGTAACTAATGAAATGTAAAAGTAGCTTTTATACTCTCTGTTAAAGGGCGGTGGAAAATTTTTTTTTATATTATTTAAAATAGGTCCTTGCTGACGTGGAGCAGGCGGAGGCGGCTAGGCTTAGAGCTGGTCATTAATGCAACGGTTGAAACTATAGGGCCGTTTCTGCAAATACGCAAACATATAGGGTCGAAAGTGCAAATTTCCCCAAAAACAAATTATGAGCGAGTAAAAAATCACACTATAAAAATAAGACTATTAGTAATAATTTTTTATATTAAAAAATTGTTGCTATTAATAAAAAAAAAATTTTAAGCTATTAAGACTATTAACGATAAGAGTATTAATGGCAGTTTTTTTATTAATAGCGACAGTTTTTTGTTGCTCCTAATAGTCTTATTTTTTGTAGTGTCATGAACATGAAAGTTCATACCTTCTCTCTATCTCAATATATGATCCTAAAAAAAATTAATCTTTTTGGGATCGCATGCCACATGGCAAAGAAAAGTCTTTTTTATCTTAAAAAAATGTGGTAAAATATTAGTGGACGCCCAACATACTTATATTTTTTAGAGAAATTTCTACTTTAGCCAAGTTTTTAACTGTGGATAAGATGTTTTTCAATTTTGTGAGTGTGAGGGATGAATTTGATGGATCTTGTGCATGTAACCTTGGCACCGGATTTTCAAATTAGATATCACCATGATTCAAGGCAGTCGACGGCTCTCACAGTGAAAAAACCTGATTACCCGTAGCGAATATTTAGTTGCAAATACTGGTTGAATCCCACTTTAGGCCCTGTTTGATAGCAATGAAACTCCAAAGAGGAAATGAAATCAATTTCTTAGTTGATTTCTTAGGAAATAATTTCCTCTAGAAATAAATTTTTCACTATTTGATTACTGTATTGAGAAATGAATTTAATTGGAAATTGGTTTATCTTGTTTGATTAGTATCTTTGCAAATGAATTTTTAAGTTTTGATCATTTATTATTAAAATCATAATTAAAATAAAATATTAACCAATAATTTTTTAAATAATATTCTATTACATTACAAATTAATATCATTGTGCTCACTAATTATTATTAAGTTATATAAATCAAAGTTTAAAAAGTCAAACTCAAATAAAAAGCTACACTTTAACCAAACTTAAAATTTTGATTAAAAAAAAATATGTAAAGCTAAATAATAAAGTTATAAATGTTAGTATCTAATGTAAGTTTATACGTTGAAAGAAAATTAAAATTTTAAACTTGAAAGAAAATTTAATTTAAAAAAAATTTCAAACTTTGACTAATTTTTTAAACTTTGATCAATAAAAAATTCGACAATCTACCAGTAACCTACAAATTAACATAACAGTATTCGAATCCATCGCTAGGTTACACTAGTAAAAACTTTGACTAAATATTAATCAAAGTCTTACATTTGGTCAAAGTTTTACATTTGGTCAAAGTTTTATTGTTTGATTAGTATCTTTGCAAATGAATTTTTAAGTTTTGATCATTTATTATTAAAATCATAATTAAAATAAAATATTAACCAATAATTTTTTTAATAATATTCTATTACATTACAAATTAATATCATTGTACTCACTAATTATTATTAAGTTATATAAGTCAAAGTTTAAAAAGTCAAACTCAAATAAAAAGCTACACTTTAACCAAACTTAAAATTTTGATTAAAAAAAAAGATGTAAAGCTAAATAATAAAGTTATAAATGCTAGTATCTAATGTAAGTTTTTATATTGAAACAAAATTAAAATTTTAAACTTGAAAGAAAATTTAATTTAAAAAAAAATTCAAACTTTGACTAATTTTTTAAACTTTGATCAATAAAAAATTCGACAATCTACCAGTAACCTACAAATTAACATAACAGTATTCGAATCCATCGCTAGGTTACACTAGTAAAAACTTTGACTAAATATTAACTTTTTAAAAAGTCAAACTTTGACCAAATGTAAAAAAAAGTCAAATAAAATTTCATAATATACTAGAAAGTAATAAATTAAAAAAATGATAATCTCATTGGAGATATAGAAGTTCAAAAAAATTAAATTGTGTTAAAAAGTCAAAGTTTGACCAAATATCATACTTTGACTGATTGAAATTTACATTACCAAAATATAAATAACAATAGTAATAATTACTATCTACTGTCAAGATACACTTCTCAACTTTTGACTAAAGTCAAAATTTGAATAAAGTCAAACTTTGACCAATAAAAATGAGGCAATATATTTTCAAGTTATAAATTAAAATAATGATAGATATTTTTAATTATAATATTTCACTAATAAAAATTTAAAATATTTTATAGAAAATTGAACTTTGACTAAAAGTCAAACTTTGACCAAGAAAAAATTATACTGATACGATATAAATTTATGTAGTAGTAGACTCTATCTATAAGTAGGTTTCGAGTTTGACTAAAAGTAAAATTTGTGTAAAAGTCAAAGTTTGACTAAAGGTCAAACTATTGACTAATACAATTGAAAATTTAGTATCAAATTATACATCAACATGACAGGATTCTTTTTTTGCCATCAAATTATTGGAGTTAAAGTTTAATAAAAAATAACTTTTAATTAAAAGTCAAAGTTTGACCTTAAGTCAACCTGTGACTCCTAAAATTTTGATAATATATTACTAACTTACAACTTATTATCATGTTTCAGTAGTTAAAGTTTGATCAAAAGTTAGAACTTTATATAACTTATAAATCCAATTAAAGTTTGATTAAAATTCAAACTTTGACCAAAGTCAAATATTAGTTGAAAAAAGTATAATGTAGATAATGTGGTGGTTATAGTGATTGTGCCTGTATGATGATCATAGAAATTGAAGTTACTTTTTAATAGTCAAAAAATAATTTTTTTTGTTTTTAAGTTTTTTACAAATAACTTTAGATTTGTAATGACAAAAATTTATTATTTTGTTAGTAGGAAACTCAATTTCAGCCATTTAAATGGTTGAAATGATTTCCTCCTAAAATGATTTGGTGTATAAAAATTCAATTTTCATGCGGGGTGACTCCATTTCATTTCCATCTCCTTAAATAGCTATCAAACTATAACAATTGGAAACAAGGCCTCAAGTGACATCTACTACCGAAGAAACTGAAGATGTGAACTTGAGAATTAGCACAAAAGTCAATGCATCTCTTTCCTCTCTAGTAACAAGAGTATACTGGATTCCCAACACGAAATGTTCAAATCTATGCATGTCCCATTTTCCCATCACTTTTAAAACAAGTTCGTTAAAATTGTGAGGAGAAGAGACTTTCTTCCATCATCTCTTCGTGGGATATCTTGAAAATTTCATTGGGTATCGAAAAGAGGTTGAAAAAATTACTACAAGAAGATTTAAATAGAGGAGGTACTACAAAAAAATAAGATTATTAGCAACAACCAAAATTGTCTCGATTAATAAAAAAAATTGTTGCTAATACTATTGTCGCTAATAGTCTTAATAGTCTTTAATAGTTTTTTTTGTTAATAGCGATAGATTTTGTAACGACCCTAAAAATTTAAAACTGAATTTATGGTGTTAGATTTGTTTTGCACAGAGCGTGGTGTTAGTGCTCCATACCGGAACCTATCCTAGTTGAAAAAGTATACATTTTAATTTTTCAAAAAGGTTTTATATTTAAAATTATCCTTATTTGACATAAGTTGTGTGGTGGCCTAGTGGTTGAAAGACTTTTCTTATAAATAAGAGGTCTAAGGATCAAATCTTACTACGTGAGTTTAAACCTCTATTTTAAACCTTGAAATAAAAGCCTATACACCCTTATTTAGTGCGACCGCTTAACACCGAATTAATGCCCATATATTATAAATAAGAAAGTTACGGAGAACCCTAAATCATTATTATAAGAATTCTTCTTAAAAACCCTAGCCGTCACTCCATCTTCTTCTATAGCCACCCTTTTCTAAAAACACCCTAATCTCTTTTAAATTTCTTGTGTGTTCTTCTATATGAAATGATATATATATATATCATTTCATCGCTTCAACGCGATCACTTCAGAAACACAAAGTGTTAGAACTTCGATGCTTTTATAAAATCGAACTCTGACCTTTACGATTATCGAAATCACACTTATAACCCTATTCTATAATTTTATTGGTGTGTTATGTAAATAAATATAAATATAAACATAACCAAAATCTAAGTGTAAACTGTTCTATATGTGTGATATTTTTGTACTTGCAACTTAATCAATTTATATGAGTTAAGAATATGTTAGATCATGAGTACGAGAGTGTATGAGATCATGCCTATGCTTGGGTGTGGTGACTCACTGAGATGGTATCGAAGCGAGGAATACACCGTATTCACATGCCTTACAACTCATGGTGGAATGGGACCCATGACGAGTCGGGTGAGTGTGAATTTAGTGTAACTTCGTATACGGTGGCATATACAGTGATCTTTTCATCCCGAGTTTTAATACGAGAGGATAAGATATGAGATATGATATGAGAATCGGGCGTTGGGCCTTTAGCTGTGGTGAGATTTCTTTTACGGTCACGTGAAACTCAGAATATTAATGTCCATGTACGGATGCAACACCTCTATGGTAGTATAAACTATCACACGAAATACATCCAGGTTACTACGGAACCTTTTTCTTAGGAAGCGTGAATTAGGAAAGTTGTCTCACTGTAGTTTGTCCTAGGATTAAGTATAAGAGTATGATAAGATATGAGTATGAGATAAGATAAGTTATGATACGAGTACGATAATAAAACATTGCTGTGCAGGCCAACAAAAGATAAAGAACTTAAGTCTCTGTACGTGTCGTTCCTTGCGTAGCCACCGTAAGTGCAATAACGTCTTTCAGTCAAGACGGATCTCTGGGAGAGATTATGAGTATGAGTATGTTATGAGTGAGTTTGGCCATTATGTCTCCCCATTGGCTGGATGGTGGAGTATGAGTATGACACGATGGCGTTATAATATGGTGGAATGATACTATGTTGACCCTCCCATAGTAGCTCGGCGGGACTCGACCACGCGTTTAGGATTTCACGAGTATGTTAGTTACGCTCATGCGATGTACAGACGTATGTGTGAGAATGATAATAAGACATGGTAGGATATGTTATGAGATATGGTAAGGTACGTTAGGATATGAGTGTCTAGATCATGGTCTTGCATTTATGATATGAGCTTTACGATATGCATGTGATTTTGTCATTCTTTTGCTATATGCTTTGAAATATTATGTTTATCACTCACAAGATGCACCCACAATGCACCTGAGTAGTATAGGGTGGATTGGTGGTGTATCCCACTGAGTTTACGTGACTGAGTAAACTCATCCCACGATAATTTAATAACTGCAGGTGACTATACCGACGGTGTTGACGTGAGTTTCTCTGATCTGATTAGTGCTGAGAACGTCGACCCAGTGGACGTTGATTACCAAGAGCCTTTGGAGGGTGACATTACCGGTTATCAGGAGGACTAAAGTGTTGATTTTGATCCGAGCGCCGGATATTGATTTAGTAGACTCGGTATTGGATTTTGCCTTATATCATTATCATTGACTCTATGCTTTCATTTTTAATCGGATTTGTCTCCGATTTGACTTACATGTTATCTATGGATTAATAGCATTTTATCGCATTTTATCAGATTTATTCAGCATTTATGATTATTTTATATTCCACTATGGTATGTTGGCTTTCACGGATTTCGTGGAACCATTATTGCGCGAGAACTCTGATTAGGTGTATGTCCGCTTATCATATCCGGAATATGTGCGGATCATAATTCGAAATTCTAGGCCCTCGGGATGGGGTAGAATTTCGGGTCGTGACAGATTTTGGCCGCCGCCGCTATTGAGATTCTTATATTCTCCAGAAGAATGTGATTGGAAAAAGATAATCCAACAAGCGAAACTTACATTCCCAACTTGAAATTTGTGTCAATGGGTGAGGTCAGGTTGGGCCAAACCCTATGTCTAATGGGCCAAAGGGCAGGGTCGTTGGCCAATCCACCCAATTAAAAGCCCTAGAGTAGATTTAAGTAGTTGCACAAAAACGGATGCTTATGAATAAGGGTGGCAATTGGTTTGGCTTGGGTGGGGCTAGGGTGAACCCAAGCCTGGCTAGGGAGATTTGAACCCAAGACTAGCCCGAGCTTCGTCGAGCTTTTTAATCTTTAGCCCAACT
Source organism: Chloranthus sessilifolius (assembly GCA_021018995.1). Taxonomy (NCBI): domain Eukaryota; kingdom Viridiplantae; phylum Streptophyta; class Magnoliopsida; order Chloranthales; family Chloranthaceae; genus Chloranthus; species Chloranthus sessilifolius. The sequence goes on from CM037595.1 coordinate 27,748,631, forward strand.
CGCAATAGACTTTCAAAGGCCAAGCCTAACCCGTCTAATTTATTCACCAATTAATTATTGATTTACAAAAATTAATTCTATAACTATAAAAGAATAATCAGCCTCTTGAAATATGTTTTATTTACAATAAGCTCACTTATTTCACCTAGGTCTCTGCTTTTGTCAACCTTTCACCATGCTATTAGCCAAGCCCATTGGAACTCAAATAATTATTATATATATATATATATATATATATATATATATATATATATATGAGAACCCAATCAGCCTAGAGGCTTAAGTCGGGCCTCTTTAAATTTTGGGCTTGAAGTGCTAGCCACAGCTTGAGACTCGGGCTTTAAATCATGCCCGAGCCCCCTTTACATCGGGCAGGGCCTAACGGGATGGGCTGGTTATCCAACCCATTGCCACCATTATGAAAAAATGTTAAAAAATCCAGTTTCGTAGTTTAGTAGAAATTAGAGGGTCATATTAGTCCACAAAAAGTAGGGTTAAGTCTGATGGGGAATAGTGTTTTGTCGGTTTTGATGATACCACCACTTTCCTTATGCGGCAATCCGAAACCCAGTGGGGAATAAATGAAAATAAGACAAAAGCAGCAAACAAGTAGACGACATCACGAAAGCTACTTCTCTATGCAATGCGTTACTACCATATGACAGTGGTATCCTGCAAAGATCTTAGCATTGAAGACTGTCTCCCGCCAGCTGTCATTTATACAGTCATGGTTTGTAATGGATAGTGTTATTTGATAGACAGTTTTTCAGGCTGCTTATGTGGCGCGACATGACTAGCTCCACACATAGTTGGGTCCAAAGCACTCTAGCCAGTCACGCACATCACTAACTGCACACATAGTGGGGTCCAAGCACTCTAGCCTGTCACCGTACGCCACATAAGCTGTCTATAAAATTGTCGGTCATTTATAATTTTTCGTTTGTAACCTACGATTTCCGAGTTGTCTTAAAAATATTCCCTAAGATTGAGACGTCTAACATGCCGGTCTTTACAGTGACATCGGGGCAAAACGTAGATCAACCTCGTCTCAGTAACTCTCGAGAGACCTGAGATGTATCACCGGATATGTATCGTCTCGCACAAAATTTCAAACCATGATGGGTCGGGTCAACCCGACTCTCCTGAACTGGGTCGATCCGACTCTCTTGACCTGAGATGTATCAACCTCCTGCACATAGACTTGACTCGTTGCGCTAAGTTAGCAGGACGCATTCGACCCTCCTTACAGGCCAAGTAGACTCAAAGGTTAGATCAGATTAAGTTGGGGAGAATGTGACGTGGTCACGACCCTGGTGCATAATGATGCACATTGATCAACTAGCAGGCAAGGTGAGAGGGCCTTGTAGCTAGGCTGAGCCGTAGGCAAAACGTGTTAGGCGAACTCTTGGGTGAAGACACACAGTGTCGAGGTACTAGAGTGAGCTACGATCACTAATGCTTAGTGCATGCATAGTGATAGACTGCGTGGGTGCGGAACCACGCGAAGTGGCATAGTGATGGCTGACGTTGGTGCGGAGCCACGCGAAGGACCAGGGGGTGGTCCTTATTCGTAGGCGCAGATGAAACCAAGATGAGCTGGCGAGGAGGTATTAAACCTCGGGGCTAGGTACTTGTGTGGACCTTGTATGGGGCGAAGACGGAAGTCGAGGAACTGATGCAGGTCTTGGTGCCAAAAAGACGGCACGATCGCCTCTGAATTAGGCGTATGGCTAGCAGGTATGCTGGCGGACCTAGTAGCTAGCTGTGTAGCGCGTGTGCGCAGAGGCATATGGCCCTGCGACACGTGCATGTGTCCCTGATGTATGATGCGACGGTGACCCGAACGAAGCTACGATCTAGTATGGTAACTAGACGCGTGAAGGGCTTGGAATACGGTGCTTCGCGTAGGGGCACATGACTTGGTGTCAAGAGGGCACGCGACGCCCTGGTGCCATAAGGCACATAGTGCGGTGCTTTGCGTAAGGGCACGCTGCGTGGTGCCAAGAGGACAAGCGACGTGGTACCAAGAGGGCACACGACATCCTAGTGCCATAAGGCATGTAGTGCGGTGCTTCGCGTAGGGGCACACGACGTCCGGGTGCTACAAGGCGCGTGAGGCGGTGCCATGAAGGCACGCGATGTGGTATCAAGAGGACACGCAACATCTAGCTTGTACGGTAAGTGATGCAGTGCCAAGAGGGCACGCGACATCCGAGTGCAATGACGGACCTGACATAGTGTCGAGTGGGCACGAGACACAGTCACGACTCAGACGTGATGCGGTGCCACGAGGGTACGCCATGAGGGCACGCGACATGAGGCCATGAGGGCCTTGCGACATGGTCGCGACAAGGACGCGACATGGTCGCAACACAGACGCGACACAGTGCTATGTGGGCATGAGGCCATGAGGCCCTCGCGACGTAGTCGCAATGAGGACGCGGTGCGGATGCGACATGGTGTCAAGTGACGCTGATGCGTGACCTCACAAGACGTGTGGGCTTGGAGGATGACACTTTGTGCCATAGACAGAGATTTGTGTGTCATAATTAATGGCAAGACACTACCTTTGCAGGTGTGTGCCACGAGTAGGAGGCCGTGCGTCATGGCGGTATGTCAAACCAAGGGGTTTGAGGTTCTTCTGCTGGTTAGCTCAAGTTGGTGTTTAGACCATACTTGAGGGAAGGGAGCTGTGGAGCTATTCTCCCACACATAGGGCCCTGCGTTGCGGGACGAGCGCATGGGCTTTCTAGGTTAGGGGTGGGCCTAGAACGTCGTTGCAGCAATGCGGCGTTGCAACGATGTCGTGTGTCACCTAGGGTAAGGTACCATGTGGCCCCGTGCCGGCGTTACAGTGCACATGGGTCGGTGACCTCACGAGGGCACTCAAGGGCTATGTAGGATACAATGGTGCGCACTAGCTGAGGGCCTGATATAGGCGTGTGCTGGACGCACGGGCCATACATGATGCTTAGTTTAGATAGCATGAAGAACTCCATGCTACTCCAAGTGTGCCGGTTGCGTGGGCCACACACGATGCTTAGTTTGGATAGAATGAAGAGTTGCATGCTACTCTAAGTGTGCTGGTCGCGTGGGCCACACACGATGGTTGACTTAAATGGTATGAAGAGATGCATGCCACTATCAGAAGCGAGGAACTAGTGCACTGCACAGGGTGAAGCTAGGCAGGCCAAGTGGCACTGAGGTGCTAGCATGCATGTCGCAGTTAGACACGATGCATTGAGAGGGTCTGCCTCGGGTGAAGGCAACCATGATGCGGGAGTTCCCGTCCTCTAGGCGGGTAGTATCAGAGTGATGGTTGGATGAGTTGGTCTCGCTATGCGCGGCAGCGAGATGCTGCACGAGTGTGATAACCAGTGTTAGGTCATGCCTCGTAAAAAAACTGGTATCTGAGTTAGGCTGGCCTCGCTGTAGCGGCAGCGAGGTGCCGCAAGGGCGTCGAAAAAAGTTATCCCGTGACAATCAACTCAAGTCAAGTTTTCAGTCGGGTCTAGTCAAGGTGCACCATCAAGTCAGGTTGGCTATATCACATTTTTCTATCCGCTAAAATTTTGGTCAAACCAGACTCATTCACAGCATAGTCACCAAGTTGGGTCGGGGTTCGACAATCATTTGACAAGGTTAAAATTTGAAAAAATCCAATAAATTTTAACAAATTCGGAAAAAACTATAAAAATAAAATAAAATGTCTAAAAAACTTACATATTATTAAAAGGAGAAATTTTTTTTTTAAAAAATCATGCTTTATCTTTTTATTCCGACAAAAGATCTGAAATAATTGATTTTTGGTAGAAGGTTTATTCATTAAAAAACCTACTTATTATTAAAAATAGAAATTTCTCAAAACAAAAATCATGCTTTATCTTTTCATTCCTGCAGAAGATATGAAATAATTGATTTTCGTTAGAGGGTTTATTCACTATAAGACTCTAGAAAATACTAAGTTACCCCTACATGCACTTCAAATTTCATTCAAAGCCCAATTATGCACTTCAAGGTAGATTATATACTGTATCTAGGGCTATCAACGGGCCGGGCCCGAGCTAGTATAAACTGTATCTAGGGCTATCAACGGGCCGGGCCCCAGCTCCGGCCCAGCCCTAATGGGCCTGATTCGGGCCAATATTTTTTATACATTTAATAAATGGGTCTGGCTAGGCCCAGCCTGAATAAGAATCGGGTCGGGTTCGAGTTGCAAAGTGTAAGGCTCGGCCCAGTCCGACCCGAAAAAATTTAAGTCTTAAAAAAGATATATATTATAAGAAACCAGGCCTGAACCCGGCCAGGCCCGAATAGCTAACTGGGCCGGGTTCAGGCCGCAACAATTCAAAATCAGGCCCGACCCGTTTAGCTAATCGGGCCGAGCCTAAAATTTAGCTTAAAAAAAAACAGGTTGGGTGGAAAACTCGGCCTGTTGACAGCCCTAATTGTATCTAGCGTAATGGTAAGATACCTTAAGATTTTTGCACTTCAAAGCTTGATTATGCGTTGTAGCTAGTGCAATCAATTGAAATTTTATACTTTAACTATCGATTATATATTGTATCTAGTATAATGAAAATACACCTGAGACCATTAACAATGCACTAAAACGCACTGCATCTAGTGCAATGCATTGAGAATCTTTAGTGTACAATAATAAAATGCACTACAATCTAGTGCAATTTATTGCTTCTTACTCACAGTCAGTGCAACAAAATATGTTGCATATGGTATAGAGTGTAATATTGTTATGACTTGGGTTTGTTTGACTCCACTTAATGGTGATAGATGGGCGAAGCACTGAGACCCGATGCTTGAGCACACACCATATCATGGCTCACACTTTTTTAATTGGAAATTTTCTATCTATGATTTAATTACACTAAAATAGTAGCTAAATCTCAAGAAACGTGCTGCTTTAAAACAACTAAGGAAGGTAATTTAATTCCTTTAATTGTGGGATTTGATTTACCAATCAATTTAAATCCTTAAAGGACTCTTACTCTTTTAATCTAGTCAACTTGTCGAGTTAGACTCTTTCTCTAATCTCTCCCTCTATATATATGGGGAACCTAGAGAGTTTAGAATCTCTATTCTATTTTCTCTCACAGTCGTCTCTCTCTCTCTCTCTTTGTGTTTTCTCTTCTCTGCAAGAGCAAAATCGTCGTGCACCACCTCTCTCCCTTAAGTGAAATCGACAGCCGAACTTTCTCTTATGGAGCCTAATCACCTTCTCATCAAGGATCTTCATTGCTGTGAAGGTTTGATCGTAAGAATAGGATTTCTCGCATAAGGACTCAGGCAAATCGTCGCTCGAATTCGATCTTCTTCAAACCAAATCGCTGCGAGAAATGATTCACGCTTCAACAGGTGAGTACCTCTAAATCTATTTTAAATTATTCAGTTCTTTTCCAAACATAAGAAACCCTAATTAAATCCTAAAGGAAATTGGAGAAGAAAAGGATTCAAAACGATGTTGAGAAAACTCGACATGGGCTTGAAATTGCAAGCTCGACCGGTCGAGATTATATATTTATATAGAGGACTACATCCTCTGGTTAATCTCGATAAGCCAAAACCTAAAATCGACATGTCGAGATTAATACCTCTCGTAGCCCTTCAGACAACTCAACTGGTCAGTTTATGGTAAATCACTCTATTCTTATTCTCGACCGGTTGAAGCCCAATTTCGACCAATCGAGATGAACAATTTCAGAACTGTTTTCCATTTCATTTTTAATTTTGAGTTTCGTTCCGCGAGGACCTCCGATTAAAGCGAAACAAGACTCGATGTTATAGTTTTTAGACCTTCCAGACACAAGGAGAATGTCCATTGCCTCTTTTAAGACTCCTACGACCCTTGTATGGACATGTGTGTCTCTATAGGGTCTGAAACTTATCCGATCGTTTACCGATTAAATCACTAAGTTCTGTAGACACGATTACACCCCATTGAAGAGTAAATAGATTTAATCACATAATATATATGATTTAACATTCCTTATTCACTGTTTTTAATCAATATTTTATATCTTATGCTCATTGTTAATTTTCTTCATGAATACCAATGTTTAGGGTGTATGTTATAGTTTCTTTCTGATATATGTTTACTATCATCATATGGTATTCATCATGTAGAAAATTATAATAGGACATACGCATGATAAGTTAAGAATAAGATATAACACATGATATAAGCATTCGCTATGATGAGATTTCTTTCACGGTCCTGTAAAACATGAAATGTAGGCATCCATGTATAGATGTAACTCCTCTATGGTAGTATATGATGTCACATGAAGTACATTCAGGTTATTATGGAACCCATCTATTGGAAAGCATGGTTTAGTGAAGCCTATCGCACCGTAGCCCATTCAAAATAACTTTAAAGCAAATATGAGAAATGAACATGTTAAGATATGATATGTTAAGATAGTGATGACTTAAACCCACACAAATATAAAATTTGGATGGGGACGGCAAATGTAGCGCTTATGTTAGAAACAAAATTAGGGCGATGACCTAAGCCCAAAACCGAATAATTATATGATATGTTAAGACATGCTGTAAAGGCTAGCTGAACATAAATTAAGTTCTACAATGTCATACCTTATGAGCCACCGTAAGGGCCCAATGTCTAAAGTTGAGACGGGTCTTAAGGACAATATGCTAGCTTTGTATCGAACTAAGGGGACATTGTTGTTACTATGCTACCAATCTCATCTGGCTGGATAGTGGTTTATGTGATGATATGGAGGTTAAGTGATTATCTACACGTGGACCTCGCGTGGTAGGCTCAAGCAGTGATCCTGATGTAGGTCGTTTAGTTAAGATAAGTAAGATATGAAGTACGTTGTGTAGGTATATAGAGTAATAATAAAACTTTTGATATGTCATGTTTGATAAGTTGATGAGATAGATAGAAAAGAAATAAAAAATAGAAGCATCATATACATTCCATTCTATGATATTCCTTTCAACTTTGATATTATATGTTACGAGGTTTGGATATTTTGACATCATATAGTAATGCTAGGTTTAATTTAAAATGCACCGCAACTCAAGCGATTACACACACGATCACTTGGGTAAGTTATGGTGGATTAATTGTGCAACCTACTAAGTTTACGAGACTGAGTAAACTCACTCCCCTCCCAAATCTAACAATTTAAGGTGAAGACTCCAATCATCCTGCCTATAATGACGTGGAGGCAGCTTTATGATGAGTACTAAAATATGATGATATTTCACCCCTAAATACCTATATTTAGCCGTCCGATGAAGGCTATCTGATGAGAATTATTAGATTTGAAGTATTTCAGGTAAATACAAGCCAAGTGCAGAAAACAACCTAAGAATTCTGAAAATAATGTCAAAACATTGCAACTTTGGGTCATCGAGAACTTGGTGCTACTTGCAACTCAATTTGAACCTTGAAGACAACCAAATTATGAAATTATCAAAACACAAAAGTTGTAGATCTTTCTGTCAACTTTCCAACAGCATAAGCATCATGTCAATCCGAGTTTGGGACAAAAAGTTATGGCCGAAATACCAAAGCAGTATCTGATGCAAAAGCGAGCTGAAATTTACGAATTTCTGGGAGGTCGATGCATCGACCCTTTTGGTCGATTAATCGAGGGGCAATAGCAGTCTAACACGGAACTGATACTTTAAAGCAGATTTTTAGGATTCTCTGTAGGGTCGATGCATCGACTCTATAGTCGGATGTCGACCACGACTTGTCGGAAATGGATTTAAAGCCAAATCAAACACTTCGGATGAGAGTTTTTTTTTTTAGAAGAGTTTTTATTTTTAGAGTAGAAGTAGAGATAGAGAGTTTTTATTATTCCTTTTTGAGAGCTTTGTTCCTTTAATTTTTTAGTATTCATTCCTTCAGTTTATTATTTTTGTTCAGTTGATTTCTACATTAATTTCGTTTCTGAAGATCATCGTACTTTTGATCAAAGTAATTTCTGTTGAAGTTTGAGGTATTTTTAATTTATTGAATTGATATTAATTTTCCTTCCTTATTTATTTATGTTATTTAATTACAACATGTGTGGCTATATTTATAGGGATGGGGATCTAATGATTCCCATCCGAGGGATGTACTTCTAATAATATAAATTTAAGATTAAAATATAAGATCTTATTTTATGATTATTGTGTTATCATGAACGGATGAAATCTCCGCCATTAATTGGGATTGAGTGTGCCGAGCCATGCCCGGGATCTCAGATCTGTGACGGTAATTTTACCCAATCATTGTTATGGTCTTTTTGCTTTCATCGTGTGGATCTACTTACAATTACGATCCGGGATCGAGTGTGCCGAGTCATGCCCGGGATCTTGGATCTATAATGGTAATTTTATCTTAATTACTCCCTGATCTAAAATCAAGTGTGCCGAGCCATGCCCTTGATCTCAAATCTATGGTGGTATTCTTGTTCGAATTTTCACCCACTTTGGGGATGATTTTTATTTGAACCTGAGATCTTGTGTGCCGAGCCATGCCCTTGATCCCAAATCTATATATGAAAATCATCTCTGAAGTTAAGTCCTAATTACAGGGATGCAATATGGAACCTATAAGGATTTTGACCATTTATCTTCCATAAAAGATGTGTTTCAATGGTATATCTCATAGTTTAATCCTTAGATTTGTATTATGGGAAGAACAGACCAAAGATGGGAGGATTTAGTATCTTCATCTTTATCTTTATCTTTACCTTTACTTTTGAATTATCAATTAAATTTTAGTTTGTAGTCAGTAATTGTCATCTCACAAAACTAGATCATAATATTGGTAGGGTACTGTTAAATCTTAGTAGATTTCTTGAATTACTGTCTTGTCTTTTTAGATATTTCAAAAATAGTCCTCGTGGGAACGATCTCGTACTCTGAATCCACTATCTATAATCTGATTTATGCGCTTGCGAGTAAAACATTACAATTAAATATTCACATTAAGTTTTTGGCGCCGTTGCCGGAGATTAAATTAAGAAAATCTGAATTTTGGTAGACAGTAAATTTTAGAAATTTTCGGGGATTAAAATAGTATTTCTGCTAATTAATTAAAAAAAAAAAAAAAATTATCTTCTGTCGATTAATCGAGTATACTGCTCGATCAATCGACCCTGTCTCGATCGATCGAGATTCACACTCGATCAATCGAGATTCCAAACTTTTTTTTTTTTTGAAATTAAAAAAAAAAAAAAAATTGGAAAATTTCATTTTTAAAATTTGAAATTTGAAAAAAAAAAATTTCTCTTGAGGTTTGCCTGCCTAAAACCTCCACTCTGTGCGTCAATTGCATGTACACTAGGTCTTCTAAAGAAAGAACTTTAGAGCCTTTAAATTCTGAGATCGAACGTGCTTGTCGGTCAAATCGTAAGGACACTAGATCAAGGCAGAAATTCTCTAGTGAATCATCCACTGAAGTCAATATGACTGACAACATAAACGGGCAACTCGAACAGGAGGAAGAACCAACATTGAGAGAACTGTTTTCTCCAATAACTACAAATACCCCATCATGCATTGTATACCCCGCCATACCTGGTGGCCGGTTTAAAATTCATACAAATGTCATCCAAATTCTTCCAATCTTTCATGGCATGGAGAGAGAAGACCCATACCAGCACGTTAAAAACTTCGTCAAAGTCTCGCATTTTACCAAAATTTATTGAAGAATCATTAGCTAAACGCTTGTTTTCTTTCTCTATAAAGGATAAAGCAAAAACCTGGTTAAACTCTCTACCATTGGGATCCATAACCACCTGGGATCAGATGGTCAAAAAGTTTCTATCAAAGTTCTTCCCTATGGCGAAGACGAATGTCCTCAGACGTGAAATCACGGATTTCACGCAAGAGGAAGATGAGAGATTATATGAAGCTTGGGATAGATTCATGGATCTCTTACTCAAATGTCCACACCATGGATACTCAAAGTAGAGATTGGTCCAGTGTTTCTACAATGGACTGAGTCAACCAAATAAACATCTGGTGGAGTCAATGAATGGCGGAGGATTCCTGAGCCTCAAGAAAACTGAATCTTATGCTTTCCTAGAAAAGCTGGCTGAGGATTCTCAGCACTGGGATTTCACAAAGACTCGGGAACAACCAGTCAAAGCCCGTGATCAAGTTGGGGAGTTCAACCAAGAAAGGAGGACTATACGTTGTAAATGATTCCCCAGATCTGATGGCTAAAATTGATTTCCTCACTCAACAAGTGGAGGAATTGAAATTAAAGAAGAATGTGCACATGGTAAATACACAACCTGAGCCATGTTCAATTTGTGCAAGTCCAATGCATATGGCAGATGATTGTCCTTCAATGCAGAACTATCATGAAGACACATCTGAACAGCTAAATGTTGTGAATAATTATGGGCGGAATCAAGGAAACGTTTTCAATGAGAATAACCCAAATAGTTGGAGAAACCATCCAAATTTCTCATGGAAACAAGATAATCAAATAATACAGCCTAAGAAACAGGGGACGGACTTTTATCCCCAACAAAATTTCAATCAAGGACCGAAGCAGAACTAAGGTCAAGGGCAATTTCAACAGTAATAATCTAAATCAATTTTAATACAATAAAAATCAGGTTGGGCAGCCACGACAAATGAACCAGAATTTTCAGTTTGCACAACCAATGGGAGGTTATCAAAACCAACCACAACAAAATTTTGTGCCAATATTTCCACCACCTGGATTTAACAATCCACAGGGAAATACTGCCCAACGTCCTCATACACAAACTCCTTCTACTGAGGATCTGATGAAACTTACCATTCTCACACATCCTCAATCTCTAAAATTGAGACCCAAATTGGGCAATTGGTAACTTTTCTCTGTGAAAGAGAAAAATGATCGTTTCCTAGCCAACCAGTTCCTAATCCAAGGGGCCAAATGGTTGTTGAACAAACATCAACTTCAACACAAGATGATGATCAACAATAAATTCGGGCGATCACAACGTTGAGATCTGAAAAGCAGGTCGATAACAAAGTAGTGTTACCAGAGGAGGAGGAAAAGTCTGATGGAGAGAAGAAATCTGAAGAGAAAGAAGAAATTTATGAAAAAGTACAAGCAAAAGAAACATCAAAAGAAAAGAGTGAACAGAAGAAAAGTTTTGTTCCTAAAGCACCGTACCCGTAAAGATTGATGGCACCACGAAAAAATCGCGATGTGGAAGGAATAAATGAGATTTTTAACCAATTAAAAATTAATATTCCCTTTCTGGATGCCATCCGCCAAGTGCCTGCTTATGTAAAATTTTTGAAGGAATTGGTCACAATCAAAAGAAAGACCAATATTTCAAAAAAGGCTTTCTTAGCCGAGCAGGTTAGTTCAGTGTTGCAAGCAAAGCTCCCAATTAAATACAAGGACCCAGGTTGTCCTACAATCTCGATCATCATCGGAGATAACCGTATTGATCAGGCCCTTTTAGATTTAGGAGCAAGTGTCAACTTGTTGCCTTATTCTGTATACAAGGAGCTCGAGTTGGGAGAGCTTAAGACCACTACGATGACCCTTCAGTTAGTTGATTGGTCCGTAAAGATCCCTCATGGAATTGTGGAAGATGTTCTCATTAATGTAGATTCTTTTTACTTTCCTACAGATTTTGTTGTTTTAGACACTGAACCGGCATCAAATTTGAAGAATAACATTCCAGTGATTCTAGGAAGACCATTCCTAGCAACCTCCAATGCGCTGATCAATTGTCGAAACGGGATCATGAATCTGTCATTCGAGAATATGACAGTGGAACTCAACATTTTTAATATTGCCAAGTAGCCCATGGAGGATGATGAACATGTACAAGCATGCATACTCGATGAAATCGTAGAAGAAATATTTCATGCATCCGAAACTGAAGATCCTTTGGCAGCTTGTCTTGCGCATTTTGGAGAGAATTTTGATGTGGATCAACTGATCCAAGAAGTGAATCACATGTTGGACTCCACACCACTTCTGGGAGAAGAAAAGGAAATAGATTGTGGAGCTCAAATTGAATTAATCAAGGAAAAGCCGAAAGAGGAGGAGAAAGTGTCCTTAGAACTTAAACCTCTTCCGAAAAATCTTAAGTATACCTACCTGGGAGAGAATGAAACTCAACCTGTCATAATCTCATCAAAATTGGATGCGAATCAGGAAGGTCAACTCATGAATGTACTCAAAGAGCACAAAAGTGCCCTCGGATGGTCGATAAAAGATATCAAAGGCATCAGTCCAACTGTGTGTATGCACCGAATCCATTTGAAAGACAATGCTAAGCCTTCTAGGGAACCATAGAGGAGACTGAACCCTATAATGTAAGACGTGGTCCGAAATGAGATAATAAAACTTTTAGATGTTGGAATCATATACCCCATCTCTGACAGTAAATGGGTCAGCCCCACACAAGTGGTCCCTAAGAAGTCGGGAGTCACAGTGGTGAATAATGAGAAAAACGAACTAATCCTTACAAAAATTCAAACAGGTTGGAGAGTGTGCATTGATTATCGGAAGTTAAATTTGATGACGAGGAAAGATCACTTTCCACTTCCGTTTATTGACCAGATGTTAGAAAGATTGGCCGGGCATGAGTACTATTGCTTCCTCGATGGCTATTCCGGGTATAACCAAATAGTCGTTGCACCTGAGGATCAGGAGAAAACCACATTCACATGCCCTTTTGGTACTTTCTCCTACCGACGAATTCCGTTTGGGCTTTGTAATGCACCAGCTACATTCCAACGATGTATGCTGAGTATTTTTTCGGATATGGTCGAACGATTCCTCGAAGTTTTCATGGACGACTTCTCGATCCATGGAAATAGTTTTGCTGACTATTTGAATCATTTGTCGCTAGTGCTTGTGAGATGCCAGGAGAAGAACCTTGTTCTTAACTGAGAAAAATGTCACTTCATGGTTAAAGATGGCATTGTTTTGGGACATATCATATCGTCCCAGGGTATCGAGGTCGATAAGGCTAAAGTTGATTTAATTGCCAATCTACCACCATCGAAGACAATGAAGGAAATCAGATCTTTTCTGAGACATGCTGATTTTTATCAGCGTTTTATTAAAGATTTCAGTAAGATAGCGCGACCGCTATGCAGCTTACTTTCAAAGGATGCCCTATTCCTCTTTGATGATAAATGTTTGCAAGCCTTTAAAACCATTAAGGCTGACTTCATAAAAGCTCCGATAATTCAATCTCCGAACTGGGACTTCCCGTTCGAAATCATGTGCGACGCTTTTGATTATGCAATTGGAGCTGTTCTGGGACAACGAATAGAAAAATTACCGCATGTAATCTACTATGCGAGTCACACTCTCAACGATGCCCAGTTGAACTACTCGACCACTGAAAAGGAACTTTTGGCAATAGTTTTCGCGTTGGATAAATTTCGATCCTATTTATTAGGATCTAAAGTCGTGGTATTCACAGTTCATGCTGCTCTGCGTTATCTGTTTGCTAAGAAAGATGCTAAAGCACGTTTAATCAGATGGATCTTGTTGTTGCAAGAGTTCGATTTGGAGATCAAAGACAAGAAAGGCTCAGAAAATGTGGTGGCAGATCACTTGTCACGAATTATTATTAAGAAATCTGATGATCTTGTTCAGATCTTGGAGCACTTCCCAGATGAATAGTTGTTCAGGATTGATTGCCCACCGTGGTATATGGATCTTGTCAATTACCTAGTCACCGAGAAATTACCTCACCATTGGTTGAAGAATGAGAAATCCATTTTCTTGGCTCGGGTGAAACACTACTTTTTCGAGGATCCGTATTTATTCAAATACTATCCCGATCAAATCATATGAAGATGTATTTCTGAATCTGAGCAACCACGGATCATCTCGTTCTGTCATGAGTTAGCTTGTGGAGGTCACTTTAGTTTCAAAAAAGACTGCAGCAAAGATCCTCCAAAGTGGTTTCTACTAGCCGACAATCTTTAAGGATTGTCATCAGTATTGTAAATCTTGTCACAATTGTCAAATGCTGGGCCGAGTCTCAAAGCACAACATGATGCCGCTCAATCCAATTTTAGAAGTTGAATTGTTTGATGTTTGGGGGATCGATTTCATGGGTCCTTTCCCTAATTCGTTTGGACACACGTTTATTCTTGTCGGTGTTGATTATGTCTCGAAATGGGTAGAGGCTGTGGCGTGTAAAATGAATGATCATAAGTAGTGATCAAATTTATCAAGGATCAAGTGTTTTCACGTTTTGGTATTCCAAAGGCCATAATCATGGTGGAAAGCACTTTTATAATAAAGTGTCCACCCAATTAATGAAGAAATATGGTGTCACACACAAAGTTGCTACACCATACCATCCTCAGACAAGTGGCAAAGTTGAAGTCTCTAATCGGGAACTTAAACGGATTTTAGAGAAGACAATTCATCCGAACCGTAAAGACTGGTCGCTAAAATTGAATGACGCTCTATGGGCGTATCGAACTGCATTTAAAACTCTGATTGGCATGTCGCCGTATCGATTGATTTTTGGTAAAGGTTGTCACCTCCCGGTAGAACTGGAACATCGAGCATTTTGGGCCATTAAGTCATTGAATTTTGATCACCTGAAATCTGCTGCCCAAAGGAGTTTGCAAATGAATGAATTAGAATAAATCCGTGCTGATGTATATGACTGTGCTAAATCGTACAAGGACCGTATGAAACGAGTTCATGATCAATCTATTCTACGTAAATCTTTCGTCGTTGATCAACAAGTTCTACTCTACAATTCCCGACTTCATCTATTCCGGGGAAACTAAAAACCCGTTGGAGTGGTCCTTTCAAAATCTCTTGAATACTCTCCAATGGGACAGTTGATGTTATCAATCCAAGATACGGGAATGTTTTTCGAGTTAATGGTCAAAGATTAAAACCGTTCCTTGAGAATGCAATTGCATTCTCTGACACTCTTTCTTTGAGTGATCCAATTGCTCACCCTGACTGAGCAATTCACATGGTCGAGCTATCGACTTTAAACCAACGCTCATTGGGAGGCAACCCAATTGTGTGTAGTTTCCTTTTGGTTTTGTTTATTTTTCAAAAAAAAAAAAAATATATTTTTTTTGGGAGTCGATGCATCGACCCCCAAAGGGTCAATGCATTGACCTCCCAAGTTCGATTAATCGACCCCAATATTTTTTGTTGTTTTTTGGGGACCGGCTACCTTTTGGGACTCTACTTCTTGAGCCTTACATACTTCGTTGAAATACAGACACTTTTCATTATTCTTTTTTGCAGGACACCTCTTCCCACTCCTACTCCAACTCTATAAATTTCCCCTTTATATTCACCCTTAGGCTCACTTTTCATTCAATCTTGCACAACCTTCTCATGGCCCGACGTTTCTATCTCACAAGAGCACGGTTTTCAAAGATGGTGGAGACTGCTAAAAAGCGGGAGCACCGCTCTCATCGGATGGTCCCTTTTGAGCCTAGCAATGTTGAAATCATCGACCTCGATCCGATGATCTTTCCTTCCTGGGAAGAACCATCTAGAAAGAAGGTAAATCGTTTCAAATCTCCTACACCGTGCATCAATACTGATATCGAGATAATTGATGTGATTCCGTCACCACCTTCTCCATCTCCTACTGTCGCCTCACCGCCGTCATCCATACCATCGGCGGGGTCTCATCAATTTCCCTTTGATCTTTGGGAGAAATTATTCCTTGTGCCTAAGAACATCGTTTTAAGTGAACCGAGGTGGATGGGTCCGCCTAACAATGATTAACGGAGTTGGATTCATGTTTAGTTTAGGATTTAGGTTTTATTTTATTTTATTATTTTTTTCGTATGTTTATTTCTAGCATATTAGTTTTTCTGTTTAGTTTAGGTTGTTTGTAATTTCCTAAATAGTGTAACCATATTCCCTTCCATAAATTTTTGGTCATGTTCCAATTTGATGCACATATTCTCTGCACCTGATCTTTGTGTTGAGGTACTTTTCAAACAGGTTTGGGGGTGCGCTACTTATTTCAGTCAATGCGGACATTGTCATCTTTAGGTTTGGGGGTATGGTTATCTATTTTGCGTCACTTATTTTTTCTATAATGTAAAAAAAAAAAAAAAAAGCTTTTTCTCGATCAATCGACAATGAAGGTCGATTGATCGAGAACCCACTCTCGATCGATCGACTCCTTTGAGTCGATTAATCGACAGTAGATAAAAAAAAAATCAATTTTGAAGTCATCATGCACATTATTTCGCGAGTGTTTTCAAACTTTAGTTGATGATGCATGTGAATTTAATTTTGAGAATACTGATGTCATATTCTGATTACTTGTATCTAAGATGATGAAGCTTAAATGTGATATTTTGTGGATAGTTTTGATATTCATCCTTAGAATTTTTACACCGATACCAAGCTAAGACTTAGAAATCGATGAACTATTTTGAACGTTGAATCTTAGGTCCTTAGTGAAGACTAAACCCGGTGAGCTTTAGAGCTAATTTCCCGTCATTGATGAGTGAATACATAAACTCAGAGTTTTCTTTGAAAACGACTTATTTTACATAATCTCATACACTTTATTTTGACTTGTGACTTTGCATGAAATAAAATTCATATTATTGTGTTAGAATGTACTGTATATCTACTCAAGACAAATAGGCAAGGTTACCATCTTTTAAGGATATGATTGACGGCCATCTTTGGTTCGTTTGTGCATAAAATATCTCACCTTATATAAATTTATCCTTCTAGTACCCCTTTGACCCTATTGAAAAAATTACCTTTATACATTCTTTGATAAGCCACGTTAACCTTTACCCCTTCACCATTTCTGAAAATTCAGCTTTATCCTTCTTATTTCTGAGAAATTAGGAACGAGGGATGAGAATGAACGAAAAGAGAGTAAGTGGAGAGATGCTGAGTTGTGGTGTTTACTGAGAGTGTATGGCAAAAATATAAAAGAAAAAGGGGAGAGAAAAAGAAAAAGAAAACTGTGAAAAATAATAGAAAATATGAGGTGCATCAAGAAAAGGAAATTCAAAAGAAAAAGAAAGTTGAGAAAAATAGAAAAATATTGAGAAAAATAGTGAGAGATTAGAAAAGAAAAAGAAGAGAAATAGAAAAATCAAAAGTTAGTTTCCTTTCCGATTTCTCAGAAATTTTGAATCCCAACTTCCAATTCTTTCTTACCTTTCCTGAGCCCCATTACAACCCTAAAAAGACCATCATGATTTGATCTTGCATTGGTAACTGCCTTGTGGAGAGTAAATATGTGATACTTATGAAACTTGATATGACATACTTAGGATATACAAGTATCTTCTTATGAGATTTATTTTTATTCATTGATTACATTGTATTTCATTTATCATGTGAGACCTTTTTAATTGCTTTGTATTGATCTCTCACATGTGTGTGAAAACTTATCCATCATCGGTGTCTTTATATTTTGAGAGTATACCTAAAGTGAGGATTGAGTCTAAACAACAGATCCGATGGTTTCCCATTTGAACTAGTTTTGAGATGAATAAATTTTTGTTTGGGTATGCATACACTTCAAATTTAAATATGAATGGATGAGTTATCTAACGAGTTGAGCATTAGCCTAATTTGAATGGATACTAGTATGATTAGTATAACATTGTTATTTAAAATTGAGAATTCGCATGTTGAATTGATTAATGATTTTGAGTTTTGAATGATATATATGTTATCAAAATTATGTTTCGAAAACTCAATTTTATCGATGGTTTCAAAAATGTATTAAAGTTTGTAGGTAACTTCACTGTAAACCCTCAGGAGACACAACTCCTCCACTAGGGATCACCTAGGGGTTTAAAGGCTTGTTGCACATGCTAAGTGCAATCGTGCTCCGTACGAAAGTGACATTTATTTTTCTTTAGTTTGCTTTGCTTGAGGACTAGCAAAGTGTAGGTTTGAGGGTGTGATGAGTACTGAAATATGATGATATTTCACTCCTAAATACCTATATTTAGCCGTTCGATGAAGGCTATCTGATGAGAATTACTAGATTTGAGGTATTTTAGGTAAATACAAGTCAAGTGCAGAAAACAGCTCAAGAATTTTGAAAATAATGTCAAAACACTGCAACTTTGGGTCATCGAGAACTTGGTGCTACTTGCAGCTCAATTTGGACCTTCAAGATGACGAATTATGAAATTATCAAAACACAAAAGTTGTAGATCTTTCTGTCAGCTTTCCAACGATGCAAGAATCATGTCAATCCGAGTTCGGGACAGAAAGTTATAATCAAAATATCGAAGCAGTGTCTGACGCAAAAGCGAGCTGGAATTCACGAATTTCTGGGAGGTCGATGCATCGACCCTTTTGGTTGATTAATCGAGGGGCAACAACAGTCTAACACGGAACTGACACTTTAAAGTAGATTTTTAGGATTCTCTGCAGGGTCGATGCATCGACCCTGACTTGTCGAGCTGAGACATTTCTGCGACATGGGTGCTATTTAAAGCCAAATCAAACACTTCGGATGAGAGTTTTTTTTTTAGAAGAGTTTTTATTTTTAGAGTAGAAGTAGAGATAGAGAGTTTTTATTATTTCTTTTTGAGAGCTTTGTTCCTTTAATTTTTCAGTATTCATTCAGTCAGTTTATTATTTTTGTTCAGTTGATTTCTACATTAATTTCATTTCTGAAGATCATCGTACTTTTGGATCAAAGTAATTTCTGTTGAAGTTTGAGGTATTTTTAATTTATTGAATTGATGTTATTTTTCCTTCTTTATTTATTTATGTCATTTAATTACAACATGTGTGGCTAAATTCATAGGGATAGAGATCTAATGATTCCCATCCGAAGGATGTACTTCTAATAATATAAATATAGGATTCAAATATGAGATCTTATTTTATGGTTGTTGTGTTATCATGAACGGATGAAATCTCCGCCACTAACTGGGATCGAGTGTGCTGAGAGCCATGCCTGAGATCTCAGATCTGTGACGGTAATTTTACCCACTTTAGGGATGATTTTTATTTGAACTTGAGATCATGTGTGCCGAGCTATGCCCTTGATCCCAGATCTATATATGAAAATCATTTATGAAGTTAAGTCCTGATTGCAGGGATGCAACATGGAACCTATAAGGGTTTTGACCATTTATCTTCCATAAAAGATGTGTTTCAATGGTATATCTCATAGTTTAATCCTTAGATTTGTATTATGGGAAGAACATACCAAAGATGGGAGGATTTAGTATCTTCATCTTTATCTTTATCTTTATCTTTATCTTTACCTTTACTTTTGAATTATCAATTAAATTTTAGTTTGTAGTCAGTAATTATCATCTCACAAAACTAGATTATAATATTGGTAGGGTACTATTAAATCTTAGTGGATTTCTTGAATTACTGTCTTGTCTTTTTAGATATTTCAAAAATAGTCCTCGTGGGAACGATCTCGTACTATGCATCCACTATCTATAATCTGATTCGTGCGCTTGCGAGTAAAACATTACAATTAAATATTCACATCACTTTACCAGAGGCGGCTTATTAGAGGAGGACATCTGCTATCACTTGAATGAGAGTGTAGACCCGACAAACTTTTATGAGCATTGAGAGTTCCTTTAGCTCTAATTTTCCTTTTTTCCTTCTGAGATATATATTTGAGCCTTTTTTATACTTTTGTGAGTTTACATTTGTGATCATTTTACCATACGTAAAACTTGATTTACTTAATGTCTTACATGCATGATTAGGTTATTACTTTTAATGATCATCTATGCTTTTTGTTGTTATTTATGAGCATTTTAAATGCAATATTTAAATGCCTCAATTTATATGCTAAGTCGATTTATGAGTTATGCGTATGTCCGTTTATCGCCTTAACAGGCGTGCAGTATTATAGCACGAAATTCTAGGCCCTTGAGATCGAGTAAGGATTCTGGGTCATGACAAATATGAACAAAAAATGCACTTCAAAGCTCTGTTTTGCATTTCAACGACTATTTTCTGTTAACAATGTCATGTTTTTCTCCAACACTTACAAAAATGAGTTGCAATATAAATTCCAATACAAAACAAAGAGATTATTTTTCAATGTAAGACTGTAAGAGCCTTTAATAGCATATGTTTTCGCGAGTCGCCCTAAAATCATATGGCACATGTGATTTGAGATATTTTTTTTTTGGGATCTATGGTACGTGAAACAAAAACTGACCGTCTGGTGGTAAGATCATGATCTCAAGAATCGTTTTGTGGAAGATCGGTTTGAAGAATAATCTCCATCTGATTTCAACCAGTCAATGGGGTACAAGGGGTTGTACATGTGGGCGCTTTCAGAAATTGTGTTAGCGCAAACAGAGGAACCCTTCTCTATATAAGAAACGCACTAAATAATCTAATGAGAATCTGAAGTCCAAGTTTGGTACATGATGGAAACAATCTCGTTCTATATGGAATTTGGAGTGTAAACGAGTCAATTTCTTTATGCTAAAATGGTCAAACCTTGGAAGTGAACAACTTTAGGTTTGAGAGTTTCAGCTGGTCGGTTACCCTCTAAACTAGGGTCTGATGTGCAGGTCTCCAAGCTCTAGAATACAGCCTAAGAAGCCATCTGTCCGATAGATGGCTTCTTCGTTTTCAGTTTCGGATCGGTTTTGAGCATGACCGAAACAGAAAATTTGACCGAAATTCAAAAATTCAGCTGAAAATTACCCTTCATACATCATTTAACTGAAATTTTGGGTCAAATTTTGGTTTCAGTGTGGACCGATACTGATAAGATTCAGTCGATAATTTGAATTATTGGCCGAAATTTTGAACCATGATTGTCTTCTAATTGCAAGTATGAAGACGGCAACAACGTGACCTGGTTAACTTTTTAGAGAAGTCACTTGTTTTTTTCGTTTACACGGATTTTAAATACGAAAAAGTCATAATTTCTAGATCACTAAAATGTCTCACAATATCGGTGGGTCTACACGGCCCATTTGTGAACTAAAATCCAATTTGGTGGGCGTCCCTGAAGCATGTATTGTAATATGGATGTAGTCCCACTCAAGTAGTCCTCATTCTTCAATGGGTTTGCCCCGAAGTTGATTTAATTCGGAGGGAACAAATTGACAGGGCTAAACACGCTTTAGTATGCTGACCTCGAAGTAACCTGTAAGGGCCCAATGTCTGAAGTCGAGATGGGTCTTAAGGACAATATGCTAGCTTTGTATTGAACTAAGGGGACATTGTTGTTATTTTGCTGCCAATCTCATCTGGCTGGATGGTGGCGTATGTGATAATATGGAGGTTAAGTGATTATCTATACGTGAACCTCGCGTGATAGGCTCAAGCAGCGATCCTGGTGTAGGTCGTTTAATTAAGATAAGTAAGATATGAAGTACGTTGTATAGGTATATAGAGTAATAATAAAACTTTCGATATGTCACATTTGATAAGTTGATAAGACAGATAGGAAAGAAATAAAAAATAAAAGCATCATGCACATTCCATTCTATGATATGCCTTTCAATTTTGATATGATATGTTATGTGTCATAATCTGAATTTTATACCTTTGATACACCTAAAATATGTGTATGTATTTAATACCGTATTCCCCGCATACCTTGAGTTTTCAAAACGTTTTATCTAAAAATGCATGTTTTGGTTTTTCAAGCTTTTATATTTATTTTCGTCATTAATGAACACAAGTCATGTGGTAGCCTATTGGTTAAAGACTTTAAATTCTAGATAAGAAGTTTAGGGATCAAACCTTGTTATGTGTGCTTTAAACCTCTATTTTAGACTTTGAGATAAAAGCCTATACACTCTTCCTTATTGTGTTGGCTTAACACCGGATAATCTCCAAAGTATGATAATAAGTGTACCCTAAATTATAAGCTCATTTAGAGTTCTTCTTAAGAATAAAGTCACCCTAGAGACTTTAGAGACGAAATTCTAGATCTATCTTCCTAGAACCCTTCTTTTGGAAGTGCGTTGAGACGTTGGCGTATCTTCTCAAGCGGCCTTCACCTTCTTCTAAAATCATCATCATTGTTGGGATCTGAATCTAATCGTGGTGGTACGATCGATCTAGGTATGGAGAAATCATGCTTCCCATTGATCTTAAAATATTATTTTTTATTAATAGATTTTTATATAAATTAGTGATTTTATTTCATAGATAATGATGGAATGATTAAATGAATACATGCTATGATTAATAGATTTTTAATGTTAATGATGTTGGGTTAAAAAGAAGTCCGATTAAATTTCATCATGTGATTTGATGTATTTTGAGGCGTGCTCATGGATTGAAATCAATCGATTTGACACCTAAAAGCAATTTTCGTGAATTCCCGCCAAACTTTGCATTAGATACTACCTTGGTATTTTGGCCATAACTTTTTTTCTTAAACTCGGATTGAGGCGATTCTTATGGCGTTGGAAAGCGGACGACAAGCTATACAACTTTTATGTTTTAGCCAGTTTCTGAATCTGACGTCTTGAAGGTCCAAATTGAGCTGCAAGTAGCACTAAGTTCCCGATGACCCAAAGTTGCAGTATTTTGATATTATTTTCGGAATTCTTGGACTGTTTTACGCACCATGATCGTATGATATGCCCTGTAATATTTATGCACCATGATTGTGTACACTTTGATATTTACGTACCATGATTAAATGTACTTAAATGCATATGTAGTATAATATCACTCTCATGCACTTTATATGTCCCATGATGATCTATATAATTCACAATCAAGATACGTAAAATACGATGAAATGTCAAGCCATGATTAATGAGCATTAGACCCAACATCTTGTACCCGATGGAGTCTAAGAAGGTATTAGACCCAACATCTTGTGTAAGATGGAGCCTAACTGAACAAGAGTATGATGAGCATAATTCAGCCCAACATCTTGAGCGAGACGAAGTTTGACATGCAATAAATAATATGATTCATTAGACCCAACGTCTCGAGCATGACGGAGTCTAACTAACAAGTGATAAGCATGATTAAGACCCAACGTCTTGAGCGGGACGGAGTCTAACGTGCATTAAATGACAAGAAAGATGAAATTAAAAGATATGATGTATTCATGTAATATTAATATATATGTTTACGTTCAGTTCATTTCAGCTTAGTGAGATTATACATGCCACATGCACACATACTTGAAATATATCGAAATGTTATATGACTAGGAGTGATATTTTATGCTTCAATGGATTGCATGTCTGGTCCATACAAGTGTAAACTTATACCCCTTATTTATGTGGGTGACCAGATGAGACAGGTGTTGCCAATGACAATGTATGGGTCTATGGCGATGAGGCGGCACGTGGTGCTCAAGAAACTGAACTGAATGGCGTTGATGGCTTCGTGGCCTAATTAGCTATTTTCCTTTTTAGTTAGTGATAATTTTAAATAAATGAGACATTGATCAGTTAGTATTTTATCTAAACTGTTTAATCTTTAATTATGTTGGACTTGTTATTGGAATAAGAACATTATCATGAATTTTATTTAGATTAATTAATGTTTTAAAGAAATTTTATCTTCCGTTGTTTAAGGTGCTTTTATCGCCTTATTATGTTTCTATGGTTCTCGATATGAAGGTACGGTCTAAGATCTTACAATTAGTAGGTTGTGAGATTTCGGGTCGCTACATTATGAGGTTTGAATATTTTGACATCTTATAGTAATACTAGGTTTAATTTAAAATGCACCGCAATTCAAGCGATTGTACATACGATCACCTGAGTAAGTTATGGTGGATTGATTGTGCAACCCACTAAGTTTACGAGACTGGGTAAACTCACCCCCCTCCCAAATCTAACAGCTTAAGGTAAAGACTCCGATCATCTTGCCTATGATGATGTGGAGGTAGCTTTACCAGAGGCGGCTTATTAGAGGAGGACGTTGGCTACCACTTAGATGAGAGTGTAGACCCGACAGACATTTATGAGCATTGAGAGCTCCTTTAGCTTTAGTTTTCCTTTGTCCCTTCTGAGATATATATTTTAGTCTTTTTGGTACTTTTGTGATAATTTTATCCTACGCGAAATTTGATTTATTTTATGTCTTAGATGAATGATTAGGTTATTACTTTTAATGGTCATCTACGCTTTTCGTTGTTATTTATGAGCATTTTAAATACAATATTTAAATGCCTCAATTCATATGCTAATTCGATTTATGAGTTATATGTATGTTCGTTTATTGCCTTAACAGGCGTGCGGTGTTATAGCATGGAATTGACCCTTGAGATTGGGTAAGAATTTTGGGTCATGACAAATATGAACAAAAAATACACTTCAAAGCTTTGTTTTGCATTTCAACGACTACTTTCTGATAACAATGTCATGTTTTTCTCCAAAGCTTACAAAATTGAGTTGCAATATAAATTCCAATACAAAAGAAAAAAACATGATTATTTTTCAATGTAAGACTATAAGAACCTTTAATAGCATATGTTTTCGCGAGTCGCCCTAAAATCATATGGCACACGTGATTTTAGATATATTTTTTTTGGGATCTATGGTACATGAAACAAAAATTGACCATCTGGTGGTAAGATTATGATCTCAAGAATTGTTGTGTGGAAGATCGGTTTGAAGAATAATCTCCATCTGATTTCAACCAGTCAATGGGGTACAAGGGGTTATACATGTGGGCGCTTTCAGAAATTGTGTTGGCGCAAACAAAGGAACCCTTCTCTATATAAGAAACACACTAAATAATCTAATGAGAACCTGAAGTCCAAGTTTGGTACATGATGGTAACAATCTTGTTCTCTATGGAATCTGGAGTGTAAACGAGTCAATTTCTTTATACTAAAATGGTCAAACCTTGAAAGTGAACAACTTTAGGTTTGAGAGTTTCAACTAGTTAGTTACCCTCTAAACCAGGGTATGATGTGCAGGTCTCCAAGCTCTAGAATACAACGTAAGAAGCCATATGTCGAACATATGGCTTCTTCGTTTTTGGTTTCGGATCGATTTCGGGCATGATTGAAACCAAAAATTTGACTGAAATTCAAAAATTTGGCTGAAAATTACCCTTCATGCATCATTTAACCGAAAATTTGGGTCAAATTTTCGTTTCGGTGTGGATTGGTATTGATAAGATTCAGCCTATAATTTGAATTATTGGCTGAAATTTTGAACCATAATTGTCTTCTAATTCCAAGTCTGAAGACGGCAACAACGTGACCAAGTTAACTTTTTAGAGAAGTCACTTTTTCTTTTCGTTTACACCGATTTTAAATACGAAAAAGTCTTAATTTCTAAATCAATAAAACGTCTCACAATACGAGTGGGTCTACACGACCCATACTCTGAACTAAAATTCAATTTGGTGGGTGTCCCTGAAGCATTATTGTATTATGGATGTAGTCCCACTCATATAGTCCTCATGCTTGAGTGGATTTGCCCCGAAGTGGATTTAATTCGGAGGGAACAAATTGGCTGGGCTAAACACGCTTTAGTATGCTGGCCTCGAAGTAACCTGTATTCAGCCCGTGCTACAATTTCTTGGTCATCTAGAAATACCCTCTATTTTTTAGTAATTAAAATCGGCACAAAAAATATTTTAGTAAAAAACCCTTTTTTTTAACCTATGACCTTGAAGTTGCAATATTGACAAATTTATATATTTTTTGGGTTTTTTGCATTTAGCCCCCTTATTGCAAAATTACACCCACCCCTCTCCCAGTGTTATGCATATTTATTTTTCGGCCCTTTGACTCACGAAATTTGTGTAGAAAATCTTTTGCCATTAGTTGACCAGCTTTGACTGGTATTGATTGCTAGATAGACGTTAATGGAAATGTGTAAAGACATTCTTACTCTTATGACTCAATGAAAATTACAGTTTGAAGCCACAAATGCCCTCATCTTCTCCCCAAAATTCCAACACAGTTCCACTTCATCGTCTTCCTCAAGCAATAAATTGAAAATCTTTCCAACTTGGGTTTCACATGCTTGTACCATTGATTGCTTTGATTTAGATCATCGATATTATTTTTCAGCACAATCTTGGGTTTTGGGTTTGAATTCAAGGCACTCCATTGCTAATAGACCTCAAAAATCCAATCGGCAATCCACAACTCGACGGCTTGGAAAGCAGCTTCAAACTGCTCGCATGGGATCGGTTCGGAGTTCAGGTATGCTTTCCTGGCGGCGACTTCGCTGTACGCGTTAGGTATGTCCAGGCATGTGACTCAGAGTTGGGATCCGAGCACTGGTGGTGGTGATAGATATGAAATCGTTAATGAACGGGGGTGGCTTTCAATTGGGACCAGATCTAGGGTGGTGTGGACGTTAACGGCCGAAGTTGGTGTTACTGCTTTTTTTAGCATTTTGTTGGTGGGCGAAGACTTTGCTGGAGAGGATTGTGCAGGAGCTTTGCTAGTCGGCTGTGGTTGTGGTTCACCTATTTACAATGCGGTCGGCTGTACCTTGTTGTTCCTCCCAAAATATCAAAAGCAATCTCCATCGTCGAATTTAAAGCAGATGAGGTTGCAAGTCGTCCAAAGGTTGCTCCATCGTCTTATAGGGTCAAACAACGATCTTCAAAACCAATGTTTAAAGGCAACTTGTCTAACCTACTTGTCTTCTCCCCAAAACATATTGCTTGTATTACTGGTGGAGTGCCTTGATTTCAAAACTCTAATTGAAGGCCCATACCAAAATTACTTAACCCTTCATTGCCGATTGTTCTTGCCATAAGCCCTCATTTGCATAAAGAAGACGAGATTGGTGGAAGAGGTCCTGAGAGGTGTAGGATTTGTTGATGAAATTCCAGTCGTCTTCCACTCGTTGGAGTTTTGCCAGTCGGCTGTGGGCCTGTGGCTGTGGTTGTAACTAGGGCTATAAAGTCAAGAGGTCGAAGATGATGGGACTTGACGTCAATGAAGGGTAGAAATGATATTTCATACCACTTAACCACACTTAAACGAATAAGTGTAATGGCAGGAAGCAAATTTTAACGATCCGTCCCGATAAGAGGGATATGTACAGAAAACACTAGTCAAAGGGGCATAAAATAAATATGCATAACACGAGGGGCAGAGTATAATTTCGTAATGACATAAGGGGCTAAATGCAAAAATCCCTTTTATTTTTTATATATTTATCTAAAAAGTTACATTTTAATGGCCACTTTTCTTTTTTAGTGGGAGACTAAATACAATTAGATTGTGATTCAATTTTTTTAAAAATGAAGTTCAAGAATATAACACAATGTTAATGGCTCTTTTTGATATTTCCTCATATTTTCCCAATTTTTTCTTGGGTACAGTACCTTTCAACCGTTTAATAGTAATAGTAAGTACCACACAAATTCTTCAAAGATGAAAACCAATGACTGATTTGAAAGAGGATAGAGATTGTTTTTTATTCCAATCTTTCTCACGATAGATCTTAAGATCATGATGCGACTATCAGACGGTCATATGTTGATTCAAGAAGGCACACATCCCCAAAGTGACCTAAGTCATGGGCAAAGGAGTTGACCTTAACTTTTAGGGATGGGTGCCTTGTCGAATCAACATCTGACCGTCTGATTGGACGCCAAGATCTTAAGATCTATTGTGAGGAAGATCGAAACAAAAAACAATATCCATCATGTCAATCAAATCAGTCAATAGTTTTCGTCTATCAAAAACCTGTGTGGTAGATACTATTAAGGGGGTGGGAATAGTCGTACCCTTTGATGTTCTGTCAATATTTTTTTGAGAAGTGTTACCACCACCCCTTTTTCGGTGCAGTACATCACTAAGCAAAACAAAAATACTTTTGATTGCGTTAAATCAGGTGATGGAGATCATCTTTCATCCCAATCTTCCATACAAAAGATCTTGAGATCATGGGCCTACCATCAGACCGTCATATGTTGATTCCATGTGGCACACATCCCAAAAAGTGAATGTGACCATGATGTACATCAAAAGTGGTTCACGTTCACTTTTTGGGGTGTGTGCTATGTGGAATCAACATTTGAGAGTTTGATAGATAGGCCATGATCTCAAGATCTGTTGTGTAGAAGATTTCCTCATCTAATTTAAACCATTCACCAATTCTTGCTTTGCTTAATTGATTTGGCTGTAACAAATAAAAGGGTGTGGCAATCAAGGTGTCAAACTCGGTGTCGATATCGGGTATCGGTCCATTGAAGACCGATACTAATCGGCCCATTAAAAAAAAAAAAAAAAAAAAAAAAATCAGCTCAAACAGATACGTATCGGCTGATAACGATACCGATACCGAGTTGTAGGACTGATATGTATCGGAACCGATACGTTTCGGTTTGCTGAAAACCGATACGTATCGGTATCGACCAATCTTTGACACCACGGTGGCAATAACACTTCTCTTTTCCTTTACTTTTATAATTTTTTGTCAATAGCTTTCTATAATTTCATTTTTTAGCTTTTAAAATTTTTACCCTTTCTAACTTAAATTTAGTGAATTTTACCGAAAATTTCCCAAGCCGGATTATTCCCGAATCCCGACTTGGTCACTATAGAAGATATCATTGTCACCTTGTTCTTTCCAGAATTGCCTGGTGGTACTCTCACCGGAGTTATCCAACAATCAATAAAGCAAAGGACATTTTGCAAAACCCCCCACCCTTATCTCGATATTGCATAGTACCGGCGACTTATGTACGCCTGTACCCTGGTTAGCGTTTTCGTGTGGTGCATAATTAAGCCCGTCGATAACAAACCCGCAATTTTAATCTAACTTTTCTATTAAAAACCTAGCAAATGACATCTATGCCCTTGCATTTGGGGGACACTGTACTTATTTACAAGTCTGCCACCGAATTATGATGGTGAATTTGGCTGTAATAATATGCATAATCGTTAGATATTGCACCTCATCACACTAAGCACCAGTTTTATGAAAAACCTGTTCAATCCGAAAGTCACGGAAGTTGTGTATGACATAGTTCTTTGCTAGCTCCTGCCATAGCAGAGTTTACCTGTTTTAGTGGATTCCTATTTTCTTTTTTAATTCCCTACAAAAGAGGATTTACCTGATCTAGTATCCACCTTCCTGCTCTCTACTAACTCCCCATCAGAGGAAATAAAATCTCCTCTAGCAAGGAATAAGTATAGAGGAAGGTAAACTTGCTTAACAGATAAATCTTATATCAAATCTTGTTATGCGAGGAGTTATCAAGGAGAAGGGGTACCTGCTAAAGCATATAGGACGTTAGCAAAGAGGATGGGAACCGACTAAAGCGGGTGAACTCTGCTATGGCAAGGGCTACCAGATAGCTACGCTATACACAACCCAAGTAATTTCGTAATCCGATAGTCAAATCTATTTCAATCATTGCTACATATTTTATGGTCAAAGCAATTTTAGTGATGTTGGGCATTATATAGTGAGATTGATCATAAAGTATCACACTGTCAAATCTTGACTGAATCACAATCCGACTGTGTATGAGCCCATAAATCATCATGATCAACAATTTTTTCACCAAATAATTTGTATCATGGGGATAACCAGATGGTGTGATAGATCATAAATCTTACATGGGCATATAGTTTGGTACCAATCAGTTTCGCACTGGTGTCATCTATCATATAGCATCACACGGTTGGATTTGGTACCAATCAATTTTTGACTTGTGTGATCGATCAAAAAGCATCATACGGTCAGATGTAAATATCCCAAACACTGTATAACTAGTTTAAAATTTTAATTTTGTTTCAATATATAATACATACTAGCATTTACTATATAACTTTGTATTTTAGTCTTAAAATTTTTTATTAATTAAAGTTTTACGTTTAGTCAAAGTTTGACTTTTATTAAAAGTGGATATTTGATCAAATTTTGACTAGTGTAACCTAACAATATATATGAATATTGTTATATTAATTTACAGTTGGACTTTTATAACTTGTTGATACATTGCAAAATTTTCTCTTGATCAAAGTTGAATTTTTTGTCAAAGTTTGACTTTTATAAAAATTTAATTTCATTTTAACGTATAAACTTACATTAGATACTAGCATTTATAACTTTATTATTTAGCTTTACATATTTTTTTTATTAAAATTTTAAGTTTGGTTAAAGTTTGGCATTTTATTTGAGTTTGACTTTTCAAACTTTGACTTATATAACTTAGTAATAAATAGTGATTACAATGATATTAATTTGCAATGTAATAAAATATCATTTAAAAAATTATTGGTTAATATTTGATTTTAATAATAAATGATCAAAACTTTAAAATTCATTTGCAAAGATACTAATCAAACAAGAGAAATCAATTTCCAATGAAATTCATTTCTCAAACACACTAATCAAACAGTGAAAAATCTATTTCTAGAGGAAATCATTTCCTAAGAAATCAATTAAAAAATTAATTTCATTTCCTCTTTGGAGTTTCATTGCTATCAAACAGGGCCTTAGTCTCAAAATCTCCAGTGAAAGCTTGACTCGCATGGATTTTAAGTAAATATATATTGGCTCTCTAAACTTTTGGGTCAATAGTAAATAAATTGTGCAGACTTGAGAAACGCAGGAAGTCATTTTCACTTTTCAGGTAGGCATTGGTACGTGTGATGTGCGAGTGTTATATATACCGGAGACTTTATTGGATGCTCTAGCTAAGAGGGGGAACTCAGTCATTTGACTAATAGGTGGTTCTCTTATGAAATTGACGATTTTGAGATTGACTCGAATCCCTGGTCTCATCTTCCACTCTAATGCCTTGAGGCACCAAATCCCATAAGAAAGATGCTGGCTTTCACCTATATATTTTGATGCCCCTCAAGTAACTCGGATTTTTCGTTTTGGGAAATCTTTTATCAAGTGTCCTCGTTCGCAATATCCAAAGCATACGTCCATGATAATATCAACTGTACACATTGGATCACAACACATGAACAACTAATAGTGTAGCTGAACACATAGCAGCTATACACATATGTATATAGATTAGATATATCAGCCGAACACAGAGCAGCTGTACAGAGAAGATCACCAACATATCAATTGAACACATAGCAACTGTTCACATAATATTGCACATCATATCAGCTGAACACATAACAGCTGTAGATGTAGGATTAACCATAATATCAGCTGAACATATAGCAGCTGTACATATAGGAGCACAAATATAATAACTCGGAAGCATAAACAATGAGTAATTAAAAGATAACAATGACTAAACAATGACTAAAACAATGACTAGTCAGAAGATAGTAGTGACCATGGTATCAAATATCAGTCGATACTGATATGTATTCACGCTACAAAAAATAAGACTATTAGCGGCAGCCAAAAACTGCTGCTATATCACTACAAAAATAAATCCTACACTACAAAATCTGGGCCTTTTTGCTACGCCCCTTTTGCCACAGCCTCTTATAAAGACGCCACTAAAAGTCCAAAATCCCTAAATCCTTTAAAAGCCTAAGGTCTCCGGTCTCCTCTGGCTCTCGAACTGGCCTGACCAGATCTGTTTCTCTCTCTCTCTCTCTCTCTCTCTCTCCCTCTCTCTCTCTTTAAAATCCCGAAATCTCTTCGCGCCAGACATCTCACTCACGATTTCTCCTGCTGAAACCCCATTTCCATCTAAAGTTTTTAAAACATCATCTCCATCTGCTCGAGAACGATAGATGGATCACTCGAATGGGGTTTAGTTTTGACGAAGCATAGCTGATCGTGTCATCTCCACCTCTATTTCTGGATCTGCAAGAGTGAATCGCTAAGGTTAGGGTTTCAATTTTTTTCATTTTGATTGTTTTATACTGCTGGTGTTTGTCGAGCGCCAACTATTTTGCACCAATCGAGCGTCGAAGATTGGCTATGGCCTTGTCTATATATTGCACCATCCCTTGTAATCACCAATCATCGGAGATTGTCTTCTCTCTGGATTTTCTTAGATTGGCGATCGAGCTCCAAATTCTTTTGGATACTCAATTGAATCTCACGTTTTGTTTTGATTTGTAAATTTTAGGTTTTGCATTTGATCGGTTGAACTTTGAAGTGATCTTGAGATATTTCGATAAAGCTGAAGACATTTCAATATTTGTTTACTGAAGTTTTAAGTTTTGTTTACTTAAACTTAGTTTTGAAGAGAAATTTTAGATTTGATCTATATGTATTTGATAGATCTGGAGATATTATTCCAACTCTAAATTGGGGGAACAACTCCTTTACTTCATTTTGTGTTCCCTTAGAGGCCTGATCCAGTCCACTACGGTAAGTTTTGATCTCTTGTTTTTTGGTTCTTTTGATTCGATAGATTTGTGTGTTTTGTTGAATTTTTTTGGATATTTTTTTTATTTTTTTGATGGTGCGATCTTGTACAATTTCGATAAGGTTTGGTCGATCTGCGATTCTTCACAATTGTGCGATTTAGGCAAGGTGATATTTTATTTTTAATTTTTTGATATATATATATATATATATTGAGTTTATTTTTTCAGATTGTGCAGGGGTTATTACTCATTCCTTCTTACCTTTTTCGATTTTTTTTGTTTAAATCTACGTAGGTACATTTCGATCCTCCATCGGATTCCCCTTCAGATCAGGATTGTTGTCCAGATCTGCCAGGTAAACCTATAAACCTGACACTGTGTTCATCTTGTAGCTTTTAATTTTTTGTATTGGATTCTGCCCTGCCATCACCATTGAATTCCATTGATATTCTGCAATGTAACCATCACTGAAGTCATCACGTATATCTCAAGTAGTGCTTATCATAATAAACATTGGTCTAATCTAGGGTTGGAAGTTCGGTTAACCGATTATGAAATAAAAAGTTCGGTTAATCCAATCGAAACCAAAATTTTAGTTTTGGGTGGGTTCAACTAAAACTGAACCGAGCCAGTTTCGGTTTCAGTTGGTTTGATTTCGGTTTTTTTTTGAAAGAAAATTCTTTTGTTCTTTTCTGTTTTTCAGTTTTCTTTTTCGGTTTTAGGGTCAGTTTTCTCTCCCTACTGAACCAATATTCGATTTTCAGCATCCAAAACCGAACCGAATCGATCCAAAACAGGTTTCAGTTTTAGTATTTTGGATTGGTTTCAGTTCTGTTTCATCAGTTTTCATTTTTTCGGGTTGTTTTTCCTCCTATAGTCTAAACATCTATACAATAGTTATATGGGAGAATCGATCTCTCCTAAACATTTATACAATAGTTATACATTGACAGCTCCAAATTTCCTACAAAAATGATAACTATTGTATTTATGTACTACTAAACTATTCTACCATTTCAAATTGTCCTTGATGGCATTAGGTTTGCATATTAGCAACTGTTACATACTTACTGTGATGACCCTTACCTGACCCGATATAATATTGTTTGATTCTGGGCTTAAGGCCCTGCTCCAATTTTGTTTACATGAGTTTAAATTCCCACACAAAATTGATGCCGTCATTTTCTTCTTTCTTTCTTTCAATGCTTCTTAGATTTTGTGATATATTGATGTATGTTATGTTATATATATAATTCTATTTGAATTTATTTAGGCTTTTTACGATGCGAGTTCTATGTAACTTTTATGATATATTTGTATTATATTAATTAGAGTAATATATATTTGTATTATAATCATTTGATGCTTATCATCATCAAGTTTTTTTGAATGGTAATAATCTTCACCTTGTTGGTTGCAAAACTTATTTTGTGATCGTTTTTCTATTTTGTTATCTCTATTTGTATTAAAGTCATCTCGTAATTTTTTTTGAGGTGGTCAAAATATTTAATGAGGAAGTTGGAGCTTCTTGATTTAATATTTCACATGATGGATAAGAGTTGGATGCGGAAGACTAGGTATACCCATAATTTAAAGTTCA
Source organism: Chloranthus sessilifolius (assembly GCA_021018995.1). Classification (NCBI taxonomy): domain Eukaryota; kingdom Viridiplantae; phylum Streptophyta; class Magnoliopsida; order Chloranthales; family Chloranthaceae; genus Chloranthus; species Chloranthus sessilifolius. Next base: position 27,782,414 of record CM037595.1, read on the forward strand.
AGTATTTTTAGTATGAATAATTTAATGTTGATGCTTTGATTAGGTAAGCAAAATATGTTATTCTCAGTGATGTAATAGGGTTTCTAAAGAATACCGTGAAGGCGTGAAAGGATTCATCGAGCAAGCAGTAACCCGTGGAGCAACTTTTAATGAGTTGTTGAAGTGTCCATGTGTTAAGTGCTACAATGCACTATACCAAAATAGGAAGACAATAACTGACCATATGATTTGCAATGGGATAGACCAAAATTACCATATATGGTCTTTTCATCGAGAGGAATTACCTCAAGAAAGTTCTACAAGGGATAGCATGGCAGACAGTGCACCTGATGAAGATGATGAGGGTGATGATATGATGACTATGTTGCATGATGCATTCGGAATTCCAACCACGAAAGAAGTGCTAGACGGTTTGACGCAAGGAACAAATGATCTACCTGATACTAGTATTGTAAAGACCCGTATTTTGAACCCGAGTTAGACTGACCCTGTGTGTGTATTCAGCTCGGCAACCGACGTCACCATTTGTTTTGGATTTTTATCTAGATGTGATTGTGCGGACAGATTTTAATTTAGAACCCATTTGGACCCTCGTGCGAAAGTTATGCACCGACCTCGGTGTAGCCGCTCAACACCAGACTTGAGTTTTAAAATTAGAAGTGTATAATACATAAGATGTGTGTGTGTGTTTTACTTTGTGAGCAATCCTATTATAAGAAGGAATTGCATTCCCGTATTATACTAGGTTTTGTTAAGAGAGGATAGTTACCCAACCGTGTGAAACTCCTTCTTCTCTCTTCTTCAATCATCGTAGGAGATCGGTTTAGAAAACCTCCTTCTCTAGAACCCTCTTTGTTGAAAACACTTAAACCTTAGAAAGAACTTGAATCAACCATGGATTCGTAGTTGGCTATTGGGAGAGGTTGAGATCATTGGGGGCGTGTTGGAGTTGTCTCTGTGAACTCGTGGGATCGATCGCGGCGCGAATCGTTGAGGAAACCCGTCGGTTTCGTTCCGAAGCTCCATTCGCGTGACTCATTTCTAATCTAGGAATCCTTAGATTAAAGGTACGTTTTAATTAAACTTTTTGATTAAATCATTAGATTAGCCATGGGTTTTGCTTTGGGATGTATGGGTTTCGATTCGGGTGAAAACCAGCGAAATCGCGTCGCTGTAGCTCGCTCGAGCGAGCTATTATCATCGCTCGAGCGAGGTATCACCGAACTCCGATATTGCCTTAGTATTTTAGTCATAACTTTTTATCCCAAACTCCAATTGAGACGATTATTTTTGCGTTGGAAAGCTAATAGAAAAATCTACAACTTTCATGTTTTGACCAACTCATGGATCAATCATCTTGATGGTCAAACAAATATGAGAATGTTACATGAAATCGCTCGAGCGAGCTATTATCATCGCTCGAGCGAGGTATCACCGAACTCCGACATTGCCTTAGTATTTTAGTAATAACGTTTTATCTCGAACTCCGATTGAGACGATTTGTTTTGCGTTGGAAAGCTAATAAAAAAAGCTACAACTTTCATGTTTTGACCAATGCATGGATCAATCGTCTTAATAGTCAAAAATATATGAGAATGTTACGTCAAATTCTAGGATTGGCGCAACTTGCCTGTTTTGACTTGTTTTTGAGGAAACGCTTAAATAGGTCTATATTATTAGTAATTAGAGTTTATCTTAATGCATGAACGTATATTGTGATGTAGATTGAGGGCAAGAGGCCATCAATAGGACTTTGCTTGACTTCGCATTACTCCGAGTTTTGGTAGGAGAATCTCATCTTTACAGTATTTTATTTTAATTCGCATGAATATTTTGAATTAAAATCTTTGAACTTACATATGCCATTAAAATTACATCTGTAAACTGAAATTGATATGAATGACTGAAAATCTAAATCTACCTGAATCCTGAAACCTGAATCTGCTTAAGCTCTAAAAATCTGAAATCAAGAACCTGAACTATGTATAAGAGACTTGCATCGATATTATTAGTATCTGCATTTGTTTTATGATTGACCTGAACGACCCCTCAAAAATTCCTGAACAATTTCCTGGCACAAGTTTCCCTCATTACGTAGGGGCTTGTTGCATCCTGAAAAAGGGTTCATGAACGACGATGGTGGGTAGGGGTTCCCATCGGCTATATTCCTGCTCTCGAGATATAGTTTACTCGGGAGGTATTTTAAGTTGAGGATTAAGTCATGAATTACTGAACTTTGCATATAGAAGTTAGAGAAAAACACTTGCATCATTCTTGAAACTGTTTTCACACATTTAGAAATAAATCTTACATATGATTTTCGCACCTAAATTCAGTTTATTATCTGCTTATATGTTTGACAAGCTATATTCCGATATTTGTTTTGAAACCATGTTAGTTAAAGTAAAATGCCGTAGATGTCTTTCTTCTACTGAGCTTTGTTGGTTAGCTCACTTCGACTATACGTCAGTTCGTGTCGACGGCTATTCAGTACGTGGGCCGATCCCCGCCACGGGCCTGAGGAAGAGCTTGAGGTTCCTCCTGAGGAGTTTTTCTTAGTATAGAACTTACTGATTTTCTTATTTGTGGTGAGAGTTAGACTTGAAATTGTGGGCCCATTTTAGTTGGATACCATAGTTTTATATTTGACGTTGATTTCAGTTATGAGCCATGTTTCGATGGTGGTCGGCCATCATCGGTGGTTCTTTACTTTTAATTACTTCCGTATTTATTTTAGCTATGGATATTTATTACGCTTTACTCTGATATGTGCCCTGTTTGTCCGGCTTATCGTTTATTCGATAGGTTGGCGAACTGGCCTTTCCTATACCCGAGGAATTGGAAAAGTCGGGTCGAAACAGTTGGTATCAGAGCTATGGTTTTTAGATTCTCTAAGGACCCATGAGAACCAACCGTGACCCGGTACAGTTCGCATCAGAGTCATGTCGTTAGGTCCAGAATCACTAGTACTGTGTGTGATTGTCTTTACAATCAATGTTGACTGATGTTGTGGTGTTCACAATGACAGATCAGTATGGCCCCAAGATTTAGAGGCAGAGGCAGAGGTAGGACGGTGTCTTTAGAGGACATTCTTGAAGGTGTCGGTACATCAAGGGGAGTTGCCTTCACATCCGGTTCTAATGCAGCCCCTATAGGAGCCGGAGTTGATAGAGGTCAGGGTGAAAGAATGGAACAAGTGTTGGAAAGTCTGGCCACCAACATTGCTCAGCAGACTGCATCTATGGCTCAGCAGACTGCTGCAATCGCCCAGCAAGCAGAGCTGATTTCTGCTGGACAACAACAACAATCATCAGGATTTGCCGAATTCAGGAGGATGAGACCTCCAAATTTTTCTGGACAGACCGACCCGATGGAAGCTGAAGGTTGGTTGGATGAGATGGAAAAGATCTTCGAGGTGCTTCAGTTCACCGATGTCGAGAAGGTTAGATGGGCAACCTTCAAACTGGATGGACAGGCTGGATGATGGTGGAAATCCGTGGCTAGACACCGGGAGCAGGAGTTCCCAATACTCCTTGGACATGGGCTGAGTTTATCGAGGCGTTCAACGATCAGTACTTTCCCAAGATCGTTAGGCATCAGATGGAAGTTCAGTTCATCGAGCTTAGCGAGGATAATGTCACATGCGAGTATGGAGATGAGTTCACGCGACTTTCAAGGTTTGCACCTCAACATGTGGCCACCAATATGATGAAGGCCAGAAAATTTCAGCTGGGTCTTAGGCCGAGTATACAGGAGAGCGTGGCTATGTGGGAAATGGAAACATATGGAGGAGTACTGTCAAAGGCCCTCATAGCAGAGGAAGAAATTCAAAAGCGGTTTTTGAGAAGCAGTCAGCCGAACAAGGACAGGGTTGTACAAGGGCAGTCAGGTACTTATGAAAATAAGAGGGCCAAGTTTACAAAGCCGCCAGTGAACCTTATTCAACCTGCATTTTCTAGACCAACATTTTCTTCTGGACCGACCCCTTATCAGAGATTGGCAGCATCATCACCTGTGCAATCCGTACGACTAGCGGGTTCTACGGCTAGTGGAGCTTTAGTGGCACAAGGATCCTCTCGTGCACTATCTTTTGTTTCGGTCACTATGTGCCTAAGGTGCGGGAAACCACACAAGACCGAGGATTGTAGGAGGAACACTGGAGCGTGTTTTCGGTGTGGAGCAATCAGACACATGGTTAAGGATTGTCCTCAGGAGGACAAGGGAAGAACTAGTTCGACTTCTACTCAGAGATCGACCCGACCTACTGTTCAAGGTCGAGCTTATGCCGTGATGGCTCAAGAAGCTGAAACATCGAACGATGTGATCCAAGGTATTATTGAAAGTTGAGATGTCTTCTTATTTTATGTGTTATATATAATTGCTTGATATTTAATAAATTTTGTTAATAAGTTATGGATGAACACACATGCTTAGAAACTTTTAATTGAAACGCTTGTCTAAACTAAGGTACCCTTTTTATGCATTGGGGGAGCGATGTAAGCAAAACCGAAGCGCGAGTGTTTATAGACCCTGGGTCTACACATTCTTTTGTTACTCCATTGTTCGCTGAGAAGTTGGGAATCATTCCCAAGGTCCTTGATTTCATCTTGGCAGTGTCAATTCCTACGGGCAACTCAGTGAGCACCGATACCATGTGTCAATCAGTGATTGTAATGATCGAAGACCACGAGACAGTGGCTGATTTGATCATTTTGAGCATGGAAGGGTTCGACGTGATACTAGGGATGGATTGGTTATCTACTTACCATGCGAGCATGGATTGTCTTCGAAAGATTGTAACATTCCGCCCGCCGAAGGGAAAATCTTTTTGATTTTGCGGAGTCAAATCTTGTGTGATACCGTTTATCTCTGCCATTCGAGCAGACCGTATGATGAGGAACGGGTGTTATGGTTATCTAGCCTACTTGCAAGATCATAAGGAGGAGAAGAAAAATATTGCAGATATTACGATTGCTTGCGAGTATTCAGATGTTTTTCCTGAAGATCTACCTGGATTACCACCTGACAGGGAGATTGAGTTTGCGATTGAGTTAGTGCCGGGTACTAAACCAGTATAAAAAACTCCGTATCGAATGGCGCCTGCAGAATTGAAAGAGTTGAAGGAGCCTTGAGCGCTAGATAAGGGCTTTATCAGACTGAGTGTGTCACCCTGGGGAGCATCGGTTCTATTTGTAAAGAAGAAAGACGGTTCAATGCGGCTTTACATCGATTATCGCCAGCTAAATAAGTTGACAATTAAGAACCGTTATCCACTTCCAAGAATTGATGATCCGTTCGATCAGTTACAAGGAGCAAGGTTCTTCTCGAAGATCGACTTGAGGTCAGGCTACCATCAGTTGAAAGTTAAGTCTGAAGACATTCAGAAGACAGCGTTCAGAACTCGATATGGGCACTACGAGTTCTTGGTCATGCCATTTGGGTTGACAAACGCACCCACGTCATTTATGGACTTGATGAACCGGATATTCAAGTCACATTTGGACAAGTCTGTAGTAGTTTTTGTAGATGAAATCCTCATCTATTCAAAGACGCGAGAAGAACATGAGCAACATCTGCGAGTGGCTCTACAAACCCTTAGAGACCATCAGTTATATGCAAAACTTAGTAAGTGTGAGTTTTGGCTTGAGCAGGTCAGTTTCCTAGGCCATGTTATCTCTGAGACCGGTATTACAGTTGACCCAGCCAAGATTGAGTCAGTGATGAATTGGGAACAGCCAAAGACCGTTACGGAGGTTCATAGTTTCCTCGGTTTGGCAGGATACTACAGAAGGTTTGTGGAGGGCTTCTCCAAGATATCAAGTCCTCTTACACAACTTACGAAGAAGAATACTAAATTTGATTAGACAGAGCAGTGTGAGCGAAGTTTTCAGGAACTCAAGAAACGATTGACTACTGCGCTAGTACTTGCTATACCATCAGGCAAGGGAGGCTTTGCAGTATACAGTGATGCATCATATGGGGGTTTAGGCTGTGTGCTTAACCAGAATGAGAGAGTCATTGCTTATGGGTCTAGCTAGCTAAAAGAACATGAGAAGAATTACCCGACGCATGATCTTGAGTTGGCAGCAGTGATTTTTGCTCTAAAGATCTGGAGGCATTACCTTTATGGGGAGACCTTCGATATATTTACCGATCATAAGAGCCTCAAGTATCTCTTCTCACAAAAGGAGTTGAATATGAGACAGCGTCGATGGATGGAGTTCTTGAAAGATTATGATTGTACCATCCAGTACCACCCCGGGAAAGCAAACGTAGTGGCAGATGCGTTAAGTCGAAAGTTCTCTGCTCAGTTATCACATCTCACCGCAAGGGTGCGACGATGGCATCTATTGGAAGATATGACTCTAAGTAGCATGAGATTTGACGTAAAAGGTTCAGGTGCATTAATGGCTACGCTGGTGATTCGTTCCACCCTCTATGAGAACATTCGTAGACTTCAGATGACGGATGATGAACTTATGGCTATCAGACGGGATGTGATTGGGGGAAGCAAAATAGATTTTTCTATTAAAGATGATGGCACTTTGTTGTTTAGAAACCGGATATGCGTACCAACTAGTACTGAGCTTCGGGACACTATTTTGGAAGAGGCTCATAAGTCTATGTACGCTATTCACCCTGGCAGTATCAAGATGTACCGGGACTTAAAGAAAAGCTTCTGGTGGAGAGGTTTAAAGAAAGATGTCGCTGTGTATGTCTCGAGATGCCTTGTGTGTCAGCAAGTAAAGGTGGATCATCGAAATCCGGCAGATCAAGGTAACCACTACACGAGTGGAAATGGGAGGCCATTTCTATGGACTTTATTTTGGGATTACCAAGAACATTAAGAAAATACAATGCCATCTGGGTCATTGTGGATCGATTGACTAAGTCCGCACACTTCCTTCCTTATAATACGTCGTATACCGCCAACAAGTTCGCAGAATTATACATCAAGAAGATAGTTAGGCTGCATGGTATACCGGTCAGTATCGTATCCGATAGAGACCCGATGTACACATCTCAGTTTTGGCAACGATTTCAAGAAGGAATGGGCTCTAGGCTCGATTATAGTACAACATTCCATCCTTAGACCGATGGGCAGACTGAGAGGGTGAATCAGATTATAGAAGATATGTTACGTGCTTGCATGTTAGATTTTCAGGGGTCATGGGACCAACATTTACCGCTGATCGAGTTCGCCTACAATAACATTACAGTTAGCATCGGCATGGCACCCTACGAAGCTTTGTATGGACGACGGTGCAGGTCTCCGCTTAATTGGGAAGAAGTGGGTGAGAAACTCATTTTAGGTCCTGAGATCGTGGAGAATACAACCGAGACAATTCAATTAATCCGTGAGAGACTACGCATTGCTCAAAGTCGTCAGAAGAGCTACACTGATCTGAAAAGAAACCATGTTGAGTTTAAGGTGGGAGATAACGTATTTGTCAAAATCTCTTCTACAAAAGGCGTGATGCGTTTTGAGAAGCGTGGGAAGCTGAGTCCGCGCTATGTTGGACCTTTCGAGGTATTGGGCCGAGTCGGCGAGGTTGCCTATCGAGTAGCTTTGCCACCGCAGCTATCGGAAATGCACAACGTGTTTCATGTGTCCATGTTACGAAGATATGTTAAGGACCCGACTCACGTATTGGACTACCAGCCCATTGAGCTCCAAGAAGACCTATCCTTGGTTGAGGAACCGATACGAATCTTGGATCGTAAAGAACAAATCTTATGGACAAAGAGCATTCCCTTAGTACTCGTGAAGTGGCGGAACCATTCTTCAGAGGAAGCCAGATGGGAGCGTGAAGCGGAGATTCGCGAGCAATTTCCACAACTTTTCGAGTGAAGGTATATTGTAAACTATAGTTATGTAAGAAAACCATACGTACCTTTAAATTCTTGAATTTGCTTCTTTAAAAAAAAAAAAAAAAAAAAGGGAGAATTTCTTCAAAATCTTCAATGTTAAATTGGTTCATAACATCGATGCTTTACATATATATCTATAACGATCACACAGTAAAATCTTAAATGTCATATTTATTCATTCTCGGTTAAAACCGTATTTCTGTTGGAACCCGTGTTATCAGTTAGAACATGTTACTAGGCATGTGATCATGCTTCTGAATAAGTATTCGATTCTGACATCTGAAATTTCTGCTCAAATAATAACCAAAAGGGTGAGGTAGGTGTGTGTGCTAGTTTTGTGTCATGGTGAAGTATGTTTCCAGGCACGTGACACTTGGGAAGGTATGCATCCATGTAAGGATGCAATCCTCTATGGCAGTATGGGATGCCACACGCAGTACATCCAGGTTACTACGGATCCCGACCTTGAAAGCGTGCTTATTGAAGCCTACCGCATTGCGACCAAAGTTCTTTGACTTTAGATTGTTTCGATTTTGCTTTATATTGGTGTTAGGATAAGGACTTACCGCAGTTCGATTTAGCTATCCGTACATTTTCGAGGACGAAAATTCCTAAGGAGGGTAGAATGTAAAGACCCGTATTTTGAACCCGAGTTAGACTGACCCTGTGTGTGTATTCAGCTCGGCAACCGACGTCACCATTTGTTTTAGATTTTTATCTAGATGTGATTGTGCGGACAGATTTTAATTTAGAACCCATTTGGACCCTCGTGCGAAAGTTGTGCACCGACCTCGGTGTAGCCGCTCAACACTGGACTTGAGTTTTAAAATTAGAAGTGTATAATACATAAGATGTGTGTGTGTGTTTTACTTTGTGAGCAATCCTATTATAAGAAGGAATTGCATTCCCGTATTATACTAGGTTTTGTTAAGAGAGGATAGTTACCCAACCGTGTGAAACTCCTTCTTCTCTCTTCAATCATCGTAGGAGATCGGTTTAGAAAACCTCCTTCTCTAGAACCCTCTTTGTTGAAAATACTTAAACCTTAGAAAGAACTTGAATCAACCTTGGATTCGTAGTTGGCTATTGGGAGAGGTTGAGATCATTGGGGGCGTGTTGGAGTTGTCTCTGTGAACTCGTGGGATCGATCGCGGCGCGAATCGTTGAGGAAACCCGTCGGTTTCGTTCCGAAGCTCCATTCGCGTGACTCATTTCTAATCTAGGAATCCTTAGATTAAAGGTACATTTTAATTAAACTTTTTGATTAAATCATTAGATTAGCCATGGGTTTTGCTTTGGGATGTATGGGTTTCGATTCGGGTGAAAACCAGCGAAATCGCGTCGCTGTAGCTCGCTCGAGCGAGCTATTATCATCGCTCGAGCGAGGTATCACTGAACTCCAACATTGCCTTAGTATTTTAGTCATAACGTTTTATTCCGAACTCCGATTGAGACGATTCTTTTTGTGTTGGAAAGATAATAGAAAAATCTACAACTTTTATGTTTTGACCAACTCATGGATCAATCGTCGTGATGGTCAAACAAATATGATAATGTTACATCAAATCGCTCAAGTGAGGTATCACCGAACACCGACATTGCCTTAGTATTTTAGTAATAACTTTTTATCCCGAACTCCGATTGAGACGATTCATTTTGCGTTAGAAAGCTAATAGAAAAATCTACAACTTTCATGTTTTGACCAATGCATGGATCAATCGTCTTGATGATAAAAAATATATGATAATGTTACGTCAAATTCTAGGATTGGCGCAACTTGCCTGTTTTGACTTGTTTTTGAGGAAACGCTTAAATAGGTCTATATTATTAGTAATTAGAGTTTATCTTAATGCATGAACGTATATTGTGATGTAGATTGAGGGCGAGAGGCCATCAATAGGACTTTGCTTGACTTCGCATTACTCCGAGTTTTGGTAGGAGAATCTCATCTTTACAGTATTTTATTTTAATTCGCATGGATATTTTGAATTAAAATCTTTGAACTTACATATGCCATTGAAATCACATCTGTAAACTGAAATTGATATGAATGACTGAAAATCTAAATCTACCTGAATCCTGAAACCTGAATCTGCTTAAGCTCTGAAAATCTGAAATCAAGAACCTGAACTATGTATAAGAGACTTGTATCTGATTTATATTAGTATCTGCATTTGTTTTATGATTGACCTGAACGACCCCTCAAAAATTCTTGAACAATTTTCTGGCACAAGTTTCCCTCATTACGTAGGGGCTTGTTGCATCCTGAAAAAGGGTTCATTAACGACGATGGTGGGTAGGGGTTCCCATCGGCTGTATTCCTGCTCTCGAGATATAGTTTACTCGGGAGGTATTTTAAGTTGAGGATTAAGTCATGAATTACTGAACTTTGCATATAGAAGTTAGAGAAACTAAGACACTGAAACACTGCATCTGTTCTTGAAACTATTTTCACACATTTAGAAATAAATCTTACATATGATTTTCGCACCTAAATTCAGTTTATTATCTGCTTATATGTTTGACAAGCTATATTCCGATATTTGTTTTGAAACCATGTTAGTTAAAGTAAAATGCCGTAGATGTCTTTCTTCTCGAGCTTTGTTGGTTAGCTCACTTCGACTATCGTCCACGTTCAAAATCTTGACGTGGCTATTCGGTTGTGAGATCGATCCTCGCCACGTGCTCGAGGAAGAGCTTGAGGTTCCTCCTGAGGAGTTTTTCCCAGTATAGAACTTACTGATTTTCTTATTTGTGGTGAGAGTTAGACTTGAAATTGTGGGCCCATTTTAGTTGGATACCATAGTTTTATATTTGACGTTGATTTCAGTTATGAGCCATGTTTCGATGATGGTCGGCCATCATCGGTGGTTCTTTACTTTTAATTGCTTCCGCATTTATTTTAGCTATGAATATTTATTACGCTTTACTCTGATATGTGCCCTGTTTGTCCAGCTTATCGTTTATTCGATAGGTTGGCGAACTGGCCTTTCCTATACCTGAGGGATTGGAAAAGTCGGGTCGTCACAAGTACTGCCAAGTTCTATAAATTGGTACACGATGTCGAGCAAGATTTATACCCAGGTTGTAAAAAACACCCAACGTTATCATTCATTGTTAGGCTATGGCATATCAAATGTCTTGGTGGATGGAGCAACAAGTCTTTAACTATGTTGCTTGACTTGTTGAGGGAAGTATTACCCGAGGGGTCGCCGTTGCCAGATACTTTTTTGCAAACAAAGAAAATTATTTCAGACTTGGGGTTAAATTATAATAAAATTGATGCATGTCCAAATGATTGTATGTTATATTGGAAAGAATGCGCAGACAAACAATCATGTGGAGCTTGTGACACTTCACGATGGAAGTCGACAGATGATCATCAAGAAGATAATAAAAGGAAAAGCCTGACAAAGATTCTGCGACACTTCTCTCTAAAGCCACGGCTACAAAGGTTGTACATGTCATCAAAGATAGCATCCGATATGAGATGGCATGATGAAGGTCGTACAAAAGATGAGATGCTACGACACCTTGCAGATTCTTCAGCATGGAAACATTTTGACCTCACAAACCCAAAGTTTGCATCAGACCCTCGTAATATTAGACTTGGGTTAGCGAGTGATGGCTTCAATCCGTTCTGAGCAATGAGTATCGCACACAACACATGGCCCGTGATATTAATTCCATACAACTTGCCACCATGGTTGTGTATGAAACAACCAAATATGATATTGTCGCTGATTATACCTGGTCTAGCTGGCCCTGGAACTAACATAGACATATACTTGAGGCCTTTGATTGAATAATTGAAAGAATTGTGGGAATTCGGATTGAATACCTATGATGCCTCGAAGAATGAAAGATTTCAATTGCATGCGGCCTTACTTTGGACTCTAAGTGACTTTCCGGGATATGCAATGTTGTCGGGTTGGAGCACGAAAGGGAAACTGGCTTGTCCATCATGCCATAGGGACACATGTAGCCTATACCTGTCTAATGGTAGAAAAAATTGTTATATGGGTCATCGCCGGTTCTTACCTTCAAATCATAGATTTCGAAAACAAAAATATACTTTTGATGGTACTGTAGAGTTTAGACCGGCTCCAATTCCGTTGTGTGGATCTAGCGTGTTGAATCAGTTACAAAACTTTAAGCATATTTTTGGGAAGCAACTCGGGGGAAAAAGATCAAGATGCACGAAGAATGACAACATGCCATACAACTGGAGGAAGAAGAGTATTTTTTTTGAACTATCATATTGGGAGCACATTTACTCAGACATAATTTGGATGTAATGCATATCGAAAAAAATGTGTGTGATAATATTCTCGGCACTTTGTTGAATATTGAAGGAAAAACAAAGGATAGTATAACAGCATGTCTTGACTTGGTACGTATGAAGGTGAGACGCGAGCTTCACCCACAATGGCATGCAGATAAAAAACGAGCTTATCTTCCATCTGCATGCTACTGCTTGGACAAACATGAGAAAGAGATATTTTGTAGTGTCATAAAGAGTTTAAAAATTCCTGATGGTTACTCCTCAAACATTGGAAGTCGTGTCAATGTAAAGGAGCGAAAAATATCTGGACTCAAAAGTCATGATTCGCATATCATATTGCAACAATTTCTGCCATTGGCTATTCGAAAGACATTGCCAAAGAATGTAAACTCCACATTGGTAGAATTGAGTAATTACTTTCGTGAATTATGCTCTAAAGTTTGCAGAGTTGAGGATTTGAAACGTCTTGAGGAGCGCATTGCAGTGGTGCTTTGTCATTTAGAGCAGATTTTTCCGCCTGTATTTTTTGATATTATGGTATACTTGCCCATACACTTGGCATCAGAGGCACTGTTGGGTGGACCTGTCCAATATCGATGGATATATCCAATCGAAAGGTATGTCCTACAATATATTAGCTTAAATCATTAATTCTATAACTATTTGTCATTTTATGTTGAAGAGTGATATTTTTTTTTTGTAGATACTTGTCTACGTTAAAGTCATGTGAAAAATAGGGCCCAACCAGAGGGGTCTATTGCTGAAGGATATCTTGCGGAAGAATGTCTAACATTCTGCTCGAGGTACTTACAAAATGTCGAAACAAGGTTAAATCGACCTATATGAAATCCTAACGACAATGCAAGCAGAGGAATTATACCATTCAAACTTAGCAATACAGAGTGGACACAAGCACATCATTATGTGTTATTCAACAATCCTAATGTCTCAAGTTATCTAGAGTAAGACCTCACATTTTTTGTAGAATTCCTTTCCAAATACTTACATTATTAAGTTTTCACATAACATTTCAATTCATGCAGGCAACATATTCGGATCCTTAATTTGAATAATCAAAATGCTAATCCCCGTGAAAGACATAGAATGCACAATGAGCAATTTATCGATTGGTTTAAGGGCCATGTACGTAATAGTTAATTATAGTTCGACACTCCTTGTGTAAAAGTTTGAGTATGTATCTTAACTTTGTTCAAATTTTTAAATAGGTTAAAATGTTGAAAAAAGTAAATGAGCCATTGGTGGAAGGAATTGACGAGCTTTCTCAAGGTCCACATCCTATAGCAAAAAGACTCACTGATTATAATATTAATGGATATAGATTTCGAACCGTTGAGAGAGAGAAGAATGCTAAAACACAAAATAGTGGTGTTGCAGTCAATGCAAGTACTATGAGCTATTCAAGTTCCAAGGACAAACGCCCAATGCTAGGAGAGATAACTTATTATGGCCGTTTAACGGACATAATCGAGTTGACGTATTCAGAGCAACTGCGGTTTGTATTATTCAAATGCGACTGGTTTGATGTAAGAGAACAAGGTAAAGGAATTAAGATTGACAAGTTAGGATTCACCTGCGTAGATTTTACACGAAAGTTGTTCTCCGGTGAGGAAATGTCACATGAACCCTATGTGTTGGCATCTCAAGCAAAACAAGTGTTTTATGTAGAAGATCCAGTTGAACCAAATTGGCATATTGTAATCAAGAACAAACCCAGAGACTTGTTTGACTTGAGTGAAAATGATGATTAATTATTGGATAGCTCGACATATAGCAACCAACAGTCAGACAACACCGACCAAGAGGATAATGACGTCGACATATCAGCCGAAATGGATCTAAAAAATCGACCTAAATCAATGGGACCTAGATTTTTAGCCAATTGAGATGCTTCTGTATTTAGATTTTCTTTAGCCACACTGCATGTTGTCATCTAATTGAAGAGGCAATCAAGGATTTTTAATGGTGGATATGGCTGTGTTCTTTACTGGTTTAAAGGGTGTATATAACGCTGCCTATGTCGATATTACTCAAGGATCAAAATTTTGGCCGAAATTATCGGTTTCGGTCCCCACCGAAACGATAACTATGGACCAAAATTTTGGTCATTTTTGCATGGGACCCAAAATTTAGGCCAAATTTTCAGTTTTCGGCCGAAATTTCAGTTCAAATTTTTGGTTTTGGCCAAGCCCAAAACCGAAATTTTGATCCGTGATATTACTTATTATTTGTCATGGTGCAGCTAAGATGGGTGTTAAAAAACATTAAATAGACAAATATGTATAAAATATTATTTTTAAAGATCACCCGTACTAAACCTTTTGCAGAAGAGACAATATATATTCTATTATGTAGAGTTTCTGTAAGAGCTAGACATATAAAGGCCAGTGCCCCATTTTTACTTACGGCATGCTCTCTTTGCCTTTGATTTTTATGTTTAGGGTCGGGGTGAACCAGTCCGGACTGGGGCTACTCATAGAGCAGCCATCAAAATGAAGCAGTGACAGCTAACAAAAAGAAAATAAAATAAAATTGGGGCACCGTCCTTCACCGGAGGTTCCTAATAAACTGCCGGTAAATGAAATCTTTACCGACTGTTTTTGACCGACTAACGTTGAACGAATTGTCGGTAATAGCTTACATTTAGCGGCGGTTTAAAAAAAATTGCCGCTAAAAACCTATAATGACGCCATTTTCAGCCGCGCCTGTGACACCTGCCAGAAGGGGCGATAGCGGCGGCGGCTCTGGATTTTGTGGCAGTTTTAGGCCGCCGGTAAAGCCTAAATCTTTTGTAGTGCTATTAGCGGCATTTTAAAAAAATAGAAAACTGCTGCTATTAGTCTTGTCGCTACCAAAAACTGCCGCTATTAGTCTTGTCGCTACCAAAAATTGCCTTAACAGCAAGTGCTGCAAAAGCACCTTAGTTTTGTAGTGTATTAACAAAAAAACTATCACTAATACTCTTGCCGCTAATAGTTTTAATAGTGTTTTGGTTAATAGCGGCAGTTTTTGCCTGCAAAAAACTGCCGCTATTAGTCTTATTTTTTGTAGCGTGGCGATACATATCGATTTTTTGGC
The DNA here is from genome assembly GCA_021018995.1 of Chloranthus sessilifolius. Classification (NCBI taxonomy): domain Eukaryota; kingdom Viridiplantae; phylum Streptophyta; class Magnoliopsida; order Chloranthales; family Chloranthaceae; genus Chloranthus; species Chloranthus sessilifolius. The sequence continues at coordinate 27,797,667 of CM037595.1, forward strand.
AAACCAATACGTATCGAGTGTCCAACTTGGTATTGGCTGCTATGGACCTGTATCGGCCGATCGGGTATCGGCCGATACCTATATTTTCCTTTTTTTAAAAAAATATATTTTAAATGGGTCAATCCATATCGGTATCGGTTGATTAGTATCAGTCCTCCATGGACTGATACCTGATATCGATACCGATTTTGACTCCTTGGTAGTGACTAACCACTGACTAAAACAGTTAACATAAACATGAAGTGAGCCTCAAATCTGTCTACAACAGTGAGTAAATTGTGACGTCATAAAATGTGTCTAGGTCATCTGTGCTTTGGCATCGGTATCGGAAACTCTACCCAATTTCGATAATTTCCTTCCACTCTACCCAATTTCAACAATTTCCTTCCATACTCGGCAAGAAATAGCTTGTTTGGGACTCTGTGAGGAGGGTCACTTCATTGCCTTCACGAGCAGGATCGCGTCCTCGATTACGAGCTTGTACAAAAGCATAGTAGGCAACCTTATTGATCATTCACAGATTTTACGACTTAGATACCCTCATTTGAGTACTGTTAGTCCACAACTTGATGCTAATAACACCCTGATAGTGGATACTTTGATTAGCAGGTAAAAGAAGAAGAAAAGAAATATCTGTGCAAAAAGGACTTAGAAAGCACAGATCAGAAATTGCATCTCAGGAAAAGAAGAAAGAAATCTGCATTCCCAACCATACGAGCAAGCGAAGGAAGATCTAAATCGTACGATCTCCTTACGATTCAATTGCAAAGTAGAAAAATGAAGTCGTAGCTCAAAACAGAGAAAGTCTACAATCGTAGCCTTGCCATAGAGCAGACCAAGAATCGTAAAGTTTACAATTACATTACGAGATATCGAAATCACTGGAACAAGAATAATTGAGGATCTGTGAGAGAGTGAAAGGAATCACTATCGTCCGAAAGACAAATCGTGAGGAATTAAAAAAAGGCTGTTGCAATCATGATCACGTTGTTTTGACAATACCACCACAAATCAGCATGATGTACCACGATGTCGGTGCAACACCCTGCATAATCGCAATTAATGAAGCCATGCATGTGTGACTGAAGAGTTCATGCAACTTACGATTCCGAAAGAGCCTCGTGATATCACTCTGCTGAACAAAAGAAAGAAAGATCTCCATATTAGGAAAGGAGTTCTAAACGAAGAATATATGCGTTAGGAAGTTTAGTTTAAGGTAAATTCTGTAGTTAGAGGTTTTCCTAGGATAGTAGATACCTTATTTAATTATAATATGTATCTTTTGTGTCTATAAATAAGAGAACCTGGGTCCATAGTTTAGTATTTAGGAACTCTCGATCATAGGAGATATCTATGATCTGTAAACTATAGTTTTAGTTTTAGTTTCCTAGTTTTAATTATGTCTTTTGTTATTGCTTTTGATTTAATATAAATAATAAGTAGCTAATTCTCTTTTAAGTTTGGGGGACCCATATATCAAAATTAGTATGAATAATTAAGTATTTCTTATTTTTCTGAATTCGTTATTGTAATTGGTTGATGTATATGAGTTTTAAAATTTGTCTATGAGTTTTAAAAGGTTTTCACGATTTCTATAATCTTCTTCTCTATGTTGTTGTTGTTGCCCTAGGATTGGAATTATTAGACTTCTATTACCTGACTATGTTGCCGTTGTGCCTTAGTTTCATTAACGATTTTCTTGCTAGAGAGGTTTATGTTGTCATTGTGCCTTAAACCGATCTTTTATTCTTCTTATGCTGTCGTTGTCGCCTTACGATAATTACATAATTCAGAGAAATAAGAGATAATTAATTAAGATAACAAATCTGCGATAGGGAACCCTGACTTATTCATTTTTAATTATTTTTATATCAATCTTTGCATATTAATTTTTAAATCCAAAATACTTATTTTTTATGGCATTTAAAGGAATTTTAGGAAACACCTTCCCTGTGGATCGAAACCTTTACATGTGCTACAATTCCCTTGTGCACTTGCAAGGTGATAAGACAAGGTATAGCAAATAGTCTATCAAGTTTTTGACGTCGCTGCTAGGGAAGCGGATTTTCCTGAATTCTAATATTTGTCTGTTAGTTAAAGTAGAATTTCTTTCTAACTTTTTATTCTTTTATAGGTTGGAGCATGAAACAACAGATCAAAGTTTCAACATCTCCTTGCCCAGATTTGTTCCCTTAACTCTTACCACTATTTTTATGAAAATAAAAAAATACATATATATATATATATATATAATAAATAAAAAAAAATATAAATTTTTTTCTGGTTTATGCATAACACTCCGTTCCAAATCTAGAAATATTTTTGAGCGTGAGCCTGAAATTGAACGAACTCTTTTACGGAATCTGGCTTCCAGTCGTATTTCTGAAAGTGAATAGTTTCAATGGTAAATGATCACCCCATTCAGGACCACTACACTCCAGTTGCTTTGACCACGCCCTTGTTTATCACTTTACCTGAGGTGGAAAATCGTCAACACTTCAAGATCAAGCACACCATGTTACAATATCTTCTGAACTTTTATAGGCTTCATCGCAAAGATCCCTATCAGTACCTTAGGGACTTTATGGAACTTTGCACCACATTAATGATGACAACACTAAATGATGAGGCTATTATGATGAGATTGTTCCCATTCTCTCTAAAAGACTAGGCAAAAGCATGGCTTATCTCTTTGACCATTGGAAGTATTAAAGACTATATGCCAAATTTTTGAGTAAGTATTTCTCAATTGGTAAAACTAACCAGATTTGTCAAGCTATGCATACCTTTTGGTAATTGTCAGGAGAACAGTTTCACGAGAGCTGGGAACGGATGCAAGACCTCTTGCGTAAATGCCCTCATTATGAAGTGCCAAATTGGTTAATAGCACAGAGTTTCTACCAAAGCCTAACTGAGGGGAACCAGTAAATAGTAGATGCATGTGAGTGGAAGCACCTTCATGGCACAGAATGGATGGTAGTCCTGGGACCTTTTTTAAAGACTGATCGATAATTCATTACAAAAACAGGCTCTACAAAAGGTTGATCCTGATGTTACTCGCCACACACCTCTTGCTAGAGGTGGTATTTACGATATCAACCTTGTTAAGTAAAGAAGGAGAAAGATATCAATGTTAAGGTGGCGGTTTTGGAACAAAAGTTTGTATCATTGATGACCACCAACCTTAACTAAATGGAGAAGCCCATAATAGCATGTTCTATTTGCCAGAGCTTGACTCATGCCATAATTGAATGCCTTGCCGCACCATTGTATCCAAAGATAATAGAGAAGGAACGAATTTATGCATTCCAACGGAGTGATTACGGTAATACGTATACCCGTAGTGGCGAAACCACTATGGTTTCAACTATGGCTCCACTAGTGGCCAACAACAAGGACCATCTGCTTTTCAGACAAGATATACTCTGACCCAAAATTTCCAATAGCCATACATGCCACCCATTAGGCCACAACAAAGCAGTGAATTTGAAGCCATAGTTGTTCAAATCCTTAGGGATCTACAGTAACAGTCACATCACCACTCAAAAGACTTATCCCAACTTTCTCAGTTCTCTCAAACATTGCATTCACATACCCAATTCATTACGAACCTAGAAGCCCAAATCGGACAGCTAGCTTCGCAGATGATGGAGAGAGAGAATGGCCAATTACCGTCACAGCCTGAGTACCCTAGAGGACAAGTTTAGGTGTGGGAAACATCAATTCCCGCTAGACAAGTTTGATATACTCAGGGGCACGGTCGCGCTACCGACTCATCCGTAGCAAAAATTTTGTATGTAATTCATTAAATTGTTATTTGATTAACTTAGTTTTTCTTTAGTTAGTAGTTTTGCTTTTTGGAGACATACCTTCTTTCGAGCAATCGTAATTTACGATCACTCAATCTTGGTGTCTTGCTCAAATTGCATTCATTGCATTTGTACTTGAACTAATCTCGAACGATCGTACCAGCAGAGATTGGCATTATGATCAATTGTAGCGAGTTACGTGCCATCGTAATATTTTCTCCAATGTACAGTAATTAGACATTAATTTATGATTGACCGTAACGCCTACGGACGATCGTAAACATATGATCTTTTCTATGGAACCTCTTTTCAAGCAAATCGTAGTGATTACGATGCATCATATGAGGACATATTTCTCTGTAGGCCCTACACAATGATCAACTGTGTTCTCCCGATTGATCGTGAGGTGGATAAGCTTGCACAGAGGTTGCTCCATTGACCATCCTGAGTAAGGACGTTGTTTCTTCCAAGTTTGGGGTGGCTTGTACTATAATTCTCTTTTTAAGTTAAAAAAAAGATATTTAGCACTCACGGTTGCTCGTAAGTGAAATCGCACCCATTGAGAGATGAGAAGCTCAAATAATAACTCACAACCCTAGGTTACAGACGAACTGGTGATCGTTTCAGGAGGTCACCACAAAATGGAAGCCTACTTATTTCAAGAGTGAATGCTTTTGCTCCCCATTATAACTCTTGAGCTACCTCTATCCCTCTTTCCCTCCAAATTTCAAAGCTTCACTGCTCTATCCCAACTGTGCTTAATCTGTTACCCCCCCCTCTTCCTTCAAAATTGTGAAATCCTAATTTAGGGATTTCTAAATTGTGAAGAGTTAGGGTTTTGAATTGAAATTGCATGTCTAAGGTAACCATTGTAAATTAAAAATTTTCAGTTCTATTTCGACTGGGTTTCAAAAACCATGCTAATCTTTTACACCCTATTGGAATTGAGAGCAGAAGAGGGAAGTAGAGTGACACGCATGAACTGTGGCATGTGCTGATATGATTGTTATTTTTTGAATAAATTGTGGTTTAATTGAAGATGTTTCCCATTTCAGAATTTTGGAACCAACATGCCAAGATCAAAATCAGACAAGAGAAGAAGGGAAGACTCCGAGGGTAATGAATCTGAACACTCTTCCCAACACACACATAACACAAGGGCTCCTATAATCACTGCTAAATCCAAAGCATCAGCCTCACCAAAGAAAAAAATTGAAATCAACTGAGGCAATAGTCATGGATTTACCTTAGGGAAGAATGGAAATTGGTCCCTCTATAGGTACCAAATCCGTGTTTGCCTCCAATAAGGGAAAACATGCAGACAGGGCTAAAAAGGTTGCCAACACCAAGACCAAGGCACCTGTCCCTGCAATTCAAGCAAAAAGAGTGCTTGACCAACCCCCACCCACATTGAACCAGCATATTATGGGGGTTGAAATGAAAATTGATGTGAACTTCTGGGTAAGATCGGAGATAACTTAGGCCGCCATCCAATATTTTTGGGATGCCGAGTTTTATTATTTCCTTGAACCAGAGAAAGTCTCAGTTCACCCAGGATTGGTGAATCTCTTTTACAAGAGAATGACAGAGAGTGGCAGTGGCAATCAGTCCCTTGTGCTCTCCACAGTGATTGATAGTCACACAATCCATGTCACCAAGGAATTGATTGCAACTGTTGCTGAGATACCATTGGAGAGACCTGAGGTCTTTGTGGACCATCCGGAGTATACAATTTTGAGACCAACACCTTTAGCTCTCTCAAATTTTGTCCACATGGCCACAAAGCTGCTGGGTCGACCTCAAGTTGATAGATTGAAATTTATGAGAAAAGAACTAGAAGGGAAAAACCTCTCTCTCAACTTCTTGGATGTTTTAATTTACAAAATCATACACCCTACTTGCCATGAGATTGAAAGAAGGCTAGACTTTGTGAAAGCCTTGTACTTATTGGCCAATAGGTATTGGTTCGATCTGCCTGCTTACCTCCTAGAGGTAATGGATGTGGTAAGAGAGAAGCTCACCAAAAAGAAATATGGGAAAGTGAGACTAGACCTCCCATTTGGTGGTCAGGTAACCTTGCTCCTCTCCAAGGCTAGATATAAATTTTAAAAAGAAGAAGAGGTCCTTCAGAGAAAGGAAGAGGACCTCACTGTTGCAGTTTACGAGAGGACTTTGAGTGGGGAAAACAATAAGAAAATATTCATTGACCCCTCATCTCCCACAGGAAGTCATAAGAGTGGTACCTTTGTACCCTCTTCAGTAGAAAACACCCACAGGGTGTCCCTTGACACTAACTCTATTGCCACTCTTGCAGCCACTACACTAAGTCAAGACATACCACATGTTGAGACTATTGCTGAAACCACTGCTCCTCTTGAGCTAATGGTAGCTGAGGGTGTGAGTACTTCTACTCCATCTCAAGAGATTGTGGAGCCTAGTTCTCCTATGAGCCTACCACAATACCTAGACCAATTTTGGATTCATTAGCCACACCGGAGCCATCAAATTTATATGATTCCACTTTGGATTCACCCACAGGACCTGCTTTGCCAATATCACATGTTGAAGGCACATTGCCTATAATAAGTGAAGCAAGCTTTGTGAGTACTCAAGCACCTGCTGCACCAATCATATCCTTATCAGCAGCAGAGGAGATCCCCTCTAAGCTTATGATTTCCATAGCAACCGTGGTAGCATCATCAATCCCCATACCATTATGCATTGAGTCTACTCCACCTCCCACGACCATACCATTTGTGGAGCAGACTACCATTGTTAGTACCTTAATGGTGCACCCCATTTGTCAAACTTAAAGAAGTACTTACAATGAATCAGCCCTCAAGGCTGCAATCTCTAAAAACCTCTGAACCTTTTACAATGATCTCACACAATCATTTTATAGCTTTGAATCAATCCTATCTATTACAAAGAACTTAGCCAAAAAATGCTGAGCTAAGGGAAGAAGAAAAAGAAAAGGAGACCTAACCCTAAAGGTGACCTAAGGCAAGAATATCCTCCCAGCTCCTCTTGCATCAAATCCCTTTTTTCTGCTTTTTTACATAGCTTTTATACAATCCGTACAATACCTTTTTGCATTGGCCAATCAGAGAGGCGAAGAATCAAGTTAGTTAGGTTCTAGCTGATGTGGCTTATTTTTAACCAAGCGTTGCACCTGATAGTTAGGGCAAATACAACACATTGGGAAATGTGCCCTAGGTGCTGTGGAAGTCCCAAAATACCCTTGTAGATTGAATGGAATGGCTGAGACCCGAGCCTTGAGTGGTTGTAAGCTTCAGACAATGAATCTCGAGAGGTTCTCGAGTGGTTGGGAGACTTCTGAAGCTTGTTTGAGTGGATGGTTTCTGAATGGATAAAATTGCTCGAGTGGATGGAGCTTCAGGTGGCTTCAGGGAACAATTCTCGAGAGGTTCTCGAGTGGCTGAAGGACTTCAGGAAACTGCTCGATAAGATAGGTTGCTTTAGCAATGCAGCCCGACAGGATGGCTCACAACTACACGACAGGTTTAAATGTTGTAGCCTGAATTGCTCGAGATTGGCTTTCTGGACGTGCAATCTGCTTGAGAACCACTCGAGCTTGAGTGTACTGAAGGCTGATCCTCTCGAGAGCTGCTCGACATGAGATTTATGAAGATGTAACTGCTTGATAGCTTCTCGAGGTTGCTTTGCTGAAGGTGTAGTGTGCTCGAGAGCCTCTCGAGCTGAGATTTTTAAGTGTCTGTTGTTGTGCACAACCTGTTGTAGCACTCTTCAGTGCTTGGGTCCACTTGTCTTCTCAGCTGCTGGACTTCTAGGTGTCCAATGCATGCTAAATGGCTCCTATGGCATGGTTCACCATGGTGCATTCTCTGTATTTTCATCAGGTTCAAGGCTTGACTCTAAATTCTCTCTTCTTGACATTCATTAGATGGACTGTTGCACTAAGCTGCAGTTTATTTCTAACTACAAAAACACACTCAAACATTGGTTATTAATAGCTCAAAGGTCTATTAAAGGTTAGTTTAGGAGGTGGAAAGTGGCATAAATTAGTGATTAACACACCCCAAACCTAATCTTTGCTAGTCCTCTAACAAAAGGGAAAATAAAATAGTTATTCTAAAAAGATATAAATACCAATTTTATGACAGCTCGGATTTCAGCACCCTGAAACCCGTGCCATCAGCACGGCCCTCTAGGCTGTGACCCCTAAGTGCATATGGAACATTGGTATACACAAGCAATCCTTACTAAAAAATGAAACATGTAACTGAACAACATGAGATAAAGTATGCTAATCTAACAAAAGCTCAAAAGACAGTTCTTCTTCCATGCCAACACATGAACAGAAGAACCGACCCAAACCATCGGTGATAAACAGATCGCCCCAGATGGTTCACCAAAAGGAATATATCATTTAATTACATTGTTTCAAAAAATATAGGCCTGACATACCAAGCCGTACAACAAAGCTCTCAAAAATAACTCTCAAGTACGTAGGGGTCCTCTAGAAGAAGTCCTCAGGAGGAGGCTCCAACTCTTCCCTGGGCACGTAATCTGAATCCCTCGAATCTACGTCTCCCGAAGCCTTAGCTGCCTCTAGCAATGGACCTGCGACGTATAGTCTAAAGGGGTGAGCTACATCCTAGCTCAATAGGGAAACAACAAGTGAACATATAAGTTAAGCTCTCACATATATTCCAAAACTGTTTAAAAGCATGGTTTATCTAATAGAATTGCATAAGAAAACATTTTAAACTACTGAAATGAAGTACTAGATGCAACTGTTACTTTACATGGTTTTATTCATTCTCAACTTACTGGTATTAGTTACTGATTCGGCCTAATCACTTAAATCTTCTTAAATAATTCCCGAGCAATATAGCATCGAGCCCCGATGGAATACCCACCATCGTCGTCTAAATAGACACTTGTCATATCTGTTTCTTACTTGAATACTACCCAGGTTCCTTTCTCATAGGTGACGGGGTTCTGATCTCATACTCACATCCCTGGGATGTCAAACTGGTGTACGGATTGGCCGCCGTACCGGTCACGGATATCCTGTCGAGTCAGTCGTGGGTATCCCGCCGCGTTGGTGGGGTATTCTATTTTAACCTTAAATAATAAAAATATCATGTGCGCTACATATAGTTATTCACCATGTGATCGTGCTAATTCTAGTATATTAGGACTTCTCAACTTTTCTTTTACTTCACCGATAGATTTCATCTACATCTCTGGGATGCCACCGGCTCAACGCATCACTTAGATATACATTATCACATTTTCACGTCCCCTGGGGACCTTATGAGTTCATTTAGCATTCACACACACACACACACACACTCTTAGAAATCACATTTTTGATGCATAAATATTCATTTGAATCATTCTATATACATGCTTTTAAAAATTAAAGTACATGTTCAAAGTGTTTCCTACCTCACGCGTTAGAATCACTATGCATCAAAGTCCACGCGGCTCCACATTCTCACTCTTTGCTCGTACCACCTATGGTACATCATAACACAAGCAAGGCATCAATAAGAATGCATTAAAGAAGGTATAAGACCTTTCAAGAACCCTCAAGGTCCAATACAAAAGTCAACATGAACTATCAAAATCGATTAATCGAACCCAAATCGATTAATCAAAAATCCAAACTCGATTAATTGATTTTAAAATCAATTAATCGATTTTTCCCAGTCTCCATTTTTTCAGCCACTGGAAGTGCTCAGACGATTAATCGATTAATCGAAATTCCAGAATTGATTGATCGATTTAAAATCGATCAACCGGTTTCGGGCAATTCTGCCCTATTTACTTCTGAACCAAAATCAATTAATCAATTTTCCAAATCGATTAATCGATTTGGTCAGAACTCAGCCCTTTCTCGGGCATTCTTCCCAATCTTTTCCTTATTATTTCCATTAATTTCCCTTTTATCAATTCATCATTTAAACAAGAATTTAATGCACAACACATTCTACATTTGGAATCAAACCAAAGCTCACCTTCAATCGATCCCTCGATTGATTGAATGGTTGGGTTAATGACTAGGGCACCAAGCCTTGGCTTCAACGAGCTTTAATGTGTCGAATTCGATGTTTAATGCTCTATTTGTCTTCAATTTAAATCCACATTAACTCACCTTCCTAGCATTTATTCTTCCTTCACTCTCTCTCTCTCTCTCTCTCTCTCTCTTCTTAACTTTTCAACCTAACCCAACAAGAGAATTTACTTCTCTTAGGTCATTAAGTCCCTTATAACTCCCTTTGTTTCGGTGTTAGACACATATACCCAAGATAGATGTACGTGACTCAATTACATCTACCACTACACATACGTGTTTATCACATTAAGGTTACATTAGCCATAGTCATTGTGTTGACTCTCACTTGGTCAACCCTATGATCGATCGGCACGCATCTCGAGGTCACTATTCAATGCTCAAATTTGGGGATGTTATATTCTCCTCACCTTGGGAATTTTCGTCTTCGAAAATGAACTCAAGGGTGTGTCAATAGAGTTCTTTCCCCACACGTAGACACACGTAGTCACAAGTTACACTAATGTATTCAACACAATGGATACAACTAAAAAGCATAATAAAAAAAAACATTTACAAAATGGAAGTTGGATTCATACAATGGCATCCATGCCAAGACAGTTTCAAAATAATTACAACCCCCAATGATTAACAACAAAAACTCCCAAAATGTATCTCCACCAAAAGAAATGTCGTGATCGATAGGTCACGCGGTCCCCTCTCCTGGCTGGTCCGCTGCTGGCTGACCCGCCTCGCCTGGCTGCTGAGGACCAGAACTAGATGTGCCGGCATCAGTGGTACCCGAGTGGAAGGCAGATGTGCCCGCGGTCCATGTCTGCTCCTCCGCGAGACGCCACTGGTAGTCATGAGGATAGATGTACCGCATGGTATGGTACATAAAGAAATCCATGCATCGGTTCATCTGCTGGTTGTTGGCCTCCATCCTGGCCAACACATCCTCTATAGTAGGCACGGCGCGAGTGGCTCGTCGTCGGTAGGATGAGGTAGGTGTAGTAGCTGATAGTGATGGTGCATGAGGTGGAACCAAAGGCTGCTGCTTAGGTGGGATTGAGCCATGAGACGGTGCACCCTTAGCTGGTGGTTCATGCTGTGGTGGTGGGGGTGGTGGTGGTGCTGGCCCCTCTACGGGTAGGGCTCTCTTCAACAGCCTATAACTACGGCCCCATGAAGCGATGGAGTAATGCTTCACATGGTCCATAGCTTTCCTCTCAATCAGTGAAATGGCATACTCTGGTGCGTCAGAGTAGCATTCTAACATGCTCGATATAAGTCGACCATAGGGCATCCTTTCCTTGGGTCTCAAAGGCCCTTTCATCATCTTTCCCTTTATGTATATCATACCCTCTAGGATGAGTTTGGTCACGTCAAACCAACGCCCACAGTATGCCACATAAAGGGCTTGTTGGACCAACTCGACCCTCTCAGTGTCGTGACGCAAGGGGTATAAATTACACTTAATAATGAAATTCAACATCCACATGTAGGGAGACAAGTCTACCCTCCTTATCGACAATTCGGATCCGCCGAGCCCTTTGGTCATCTCGGTCTGAATCACCTTAATCGGGATTTCTTTATCAAATGGGGAAAAAGGTGGGTCTCTGGTGCATGATCGAGGTAGCATTCTAGGGATTGGTGGATGTATCGTTGGGTAAAAAGATATTGACGACCGTCGATCTCGGTCTTGATGGTGTCATCGATGTGGCCCTATTTTAAATTTTGGTAAAACAGCCGAACGAGTCTAGGTTAATAGTACTCGTGTAGCGGCTTCAAGAGGTTGCCGAGGCCTGCACTCATGAGGTAGTTTCGAGCCCATTTGGTCTCACCCTCGACGTCGGGATTGGTAAACAAGGCATCGTCGATAATATACTCGTCGTCAAAATTCTTTACCACCCACCACTCATTTGATTGGGGTAAAGTTTCGGGTGGTGGTTGGGGTACATCAACGTTTGGTGGTTGGGGCATCGGCGACGACTCGCGTGAAGACGAGCTCATCAAAACAGATCCTGGATCTGATGAAGAAGATGGTGATGATGGAGGTGATGGCGGTGGTGGTGCGGCATTCTTACACCGAATCGGTAGCTTGGAAGCTGCTTGCTTCATGGTCAAATGGATTCTAGGAGGCATTTTGATCAAAACCACAGAAAACTAGGGTGTGACGACTTAAATTTCAAAGAAATTGAAGATTTAGGTTTTACCGTGCACCTTCAATCCAAAAGTTTGGGTTTCGATCCGAAAATGATCCGAAAACGCAAAAACCCTAGCCGGTTAGGTAGCTCGAGGAGGAAGAAGAAATGGCGCCCAAACAAAAAAAACAAAACTGATTTTCGAATGGGGGCCAAAAATCCCAAATCTGTATATATAGACAAAAATCGATTGATTGATTTCAAAAATCGATTAATCAATTTTTCATAACTTAACTCAGCCACGTGAAATCGATTAATCGAATTCAACTCGATTAATCGAAATTTGCTATTATTTAATTCCCAGGTTTGTCACCTCACTGGCATATGCCAGTCGTTTAATCGACCAAAATCAATTAATCGATTTCCAAAATCGATTAATTTGTTTTAACAGATTTTTCCAAAAATTTTATACTTTATTTCCCTTCATGTTCTTGGTAGTACTTTACCAGTTGGTCATTGGCTTTGTGAAGCATGTCTTCACTAGGCATTGCGTGGCCTAATGAATCGTAGCCATGCATTCGTCATCACATCACGACAAGGTTTTGATTCACACTCTTTCCATTGAATAGGTTGGCCAAAGTGCTTAACATTTGATTACATAAGTCGTTTAAATTTACAACATGCTTGGGATGATACAATTAAGCCTTCAACTTGCCGCAAACAAGTTCAGGTATTGCTCTCTCACATCGGCTTCTCTTTCCCACTTAGCTTCTTCGGCCGGATATTTTTCCATCGAACAAGTACTAAGGGGATGACTTTGGTGCGCAATACTTGTTCCTTTCGATCTAATATTTTCGCCGGTTCCTCTATCATGCTCATGTCTTTATGTATTTCCAAAGGTTGACAACCCAAAACATGATCAAGGCCATTAATATATTTCCTGAGCATAGATACGTGAAACACATTGTGCACCCGATCGAATAGCGGTTATAATCTAATGTGGTAAGCAACTTCCCCTAATCGACCCAAAACCTCGAATGGTCCAAGATAGCGGAGACTTAACTTCCATCTCTTTTCGAATCTCATCACGCCCTTCATAGGCGACACTGACAAACACGCGTTTACCCACCTTATAGTCTACACTGGTCCGCTTGATATCGGCGTAGCTTTTTTGCCTGCTCTGAGCCAACCTCAGTCTTTCTCTGACCATAAGGACAATATTGGCGTTATCTTCGAGTAACTCTGGCCCTAAAATAATCATTTCGCCGGTTTCTTCCCAATTGATAGGCGATCTACATCGCCTTCCATAAAGAGCTTCATATGGTGCCATGCCAATGGCCGCTTGGAAACTATTGTTGTAGGTGAATTCAATCAATGGTAGGTGTTGATCCTATGATCCTTGCAACTCTAACATACACGCCCTAAGCATGTCCTCGATAATCTGATTTACCCACTCTGTTTGTTCATCAATTTGTGGATGGAATACTGAACTGAAATCCAATCGCGTTCCTATTCCATCTTGAAATTTCTTTCAAAACTTTGATGTGTACAATGGATCATGGTAAAAAATGATACTGCTTGGAATCCCGTGTAGGTGCATGATCTCTTTCATATACAATTTCGCAAGTCTTTCCGCCGTGTACATCGTGTTGTAAGGCAAGAAGTGTGCTGACTTGGTCAATCGGTCTATGACTACCCAAATGACATTATATCTCTTTACAGTACGTGGTAGTCCAACGATAAAGCCCATAGAAATTGATTCCCACTTCCACTCCAGTATAGGTAGAGGTTGCAATAATCCCACAGGATGTCTATGATAGATCTTCACTTGCTGGCACATCAAACACCGTGACACGTACTCTGCCACGTCTTGCTTCAAACCTCTCCACCAGTTATTACTTTTCAAATCTTGGTACATATTTGTGCTACCAGGGTGGATCGCATAGTTTGACTTGTGAGCTTCATCAAGGATAGTTTGCCGTAGATCGGCATTGTCCGGAATGCAGAGACGACCCTTGAACAATAAGGAACCATCTTCTTTCACTGAGAACTCCGGTTTGATGCCTTCAATCACATCTTGACGAATCTTGGTTAGTGCCGGGTCTTTCATCTGTAGCGCATGGATATGCTCAAATATCACTGGCTTCATTGAAATGTTTGCCAAAAAGGCCCCTGTGGCTTGTGACTCGATATTCACATCATACAGTGTCAGATCTTCAAACAACTTCCACCTGTGCATACCCAAAATTAAACTAGCCAACTGAGTTTAACCCTTTTGACTCAAGGCATCTGCTACTACATTAGCCTTGCCTGGATGGTACTGTATGGAACAGTCATAGTCCTTGAGGAACTCCATCCATCTGTGCTGCCTCATATTTAGTTCTTTCTATATAAACAGGTATCTGAGGCTCTTGTGGTCGGTAAAAATCTCAAAGGTCTCACCGTACAAGTAATGTCGCCAAATCTTCAACACAAATGTGATCGCTGCTAGTTCCAGGTCATGTGTCGGATATTTCTTTTCATGCTCTTTCAACTGTCTCGACCTGTAAGCTATCACCTTTTTGTGTTGATTGAGCACGCAACCCAAACCACTATACGAAGTATCACTATATACCGCAAACTCTCCACTGCCCAAAGGAATCGCTAGTACTGGAGCTTAAGTGAGTCTCTTCTTGAGTTCTTGAAAACTCTTCTCGCACGCTTCACTCCATTCGACCCTTGCATCCTTCCGTGTAAGTCTCGTGAGTGGTTCCAATATTTTTGAAAATACCTCAACGAAACATCGATAATAGCCAGCAAATCCAAGGAAACTACGAATGTCGGTCATGGTCTTTGGCTGCTCCCAGTTTACTACTGCTTCAATCTTAGCTAGATCTACTGTGACACCATGCTTTGAGACGACATGTCCCAAAAAGCTAACTTCCTCTAATAAAAACTCGCACTTACTAAGCTTGGCATATAATTGGTGTTCACGTGAGGTTTGTAGAGCAACCGTCAAGTGTTTATCATGTTCTGCTTTTGACTTAGAGTATATTAGGATATCATCGACGAACACCACGACGCAGGAGTCCAGGTGTGGTTTAAACACCCGATTCATCAAATCTATAAATGACGTTGATGCGTTTGTCAACCCAAACGGCATCACCAAGAACTCATAGTATCTATACCGTGTCTTGAATGCAGTCTTTTGAATGTCCTCTACCTTGACTCTCAACTGATGGTATCCAGATCTCAGATCGATCTTGGAAAAATACTTCGCTCCTTACAGCTGATCGAACAAGTCATCTATCTTAGGCAAAGGATACCGATTATTTATAGTGAGTTTGTTCAACTGGCGATAGTCAATGCACAGTCGCATTGACCCATCCTTCTTCTTTACGAACAATACTGGTGCTCCCCATGGAGACACACTCGATCTTACAAACCCTTTGCCCATGAGTTTTTGCAACTGCTCTTTCAACTACTTCAACTCAGCAGGAGCCATTCTATATGGTGCTTTCGAAATAGGCTCTGTTCCTGGTGCTAAGTCGATGGCAAACTCCACTTCTCTCTTTGGAGGTAAACCTGATAATTCCTCCAAAAATACATCTTTAAACTCTCGCACTACTGCTATCTCAGAGATAACATTCTTCTCTTCCTTATCCTCCTTTAAAAATGCCAAATAACCGCTGCACCCTTTTCTGATCAAGCGCTTGGCCCTGACTGTAAAAATGAGTGGCATATGCATCGATCTCTCTCCTCGAAATCTAAATGATCTCCTTGTGTTAGGTCTAAAGATGACAATCTTGTTTTTGCAATCCACGGTCACACAACCAATCCATGGCAAGGATTACATCGATTCCTTACATGTCTAATAATATTAACTGTGCGTCCAATTTATAGACTTCCCCATCTCTAATACTCACCACTACCGACTTGCAAATCAACTCCGTGTCAACTAATTCTCCGGTCGAGATAGACACTGATAGAACATAGTCCAACGTCTCTGAAATAATCTTCATTCTTTTCGCAAATTTCAGAGTGATAAAGGAGTGGGTAGACCCTGGGTCTATCAACACTCTTGCTTCACATGCTACATAGCATCCTTTTTCGTAGACTTGTAACGTACCTATAACATACATATTTACATATACAACACATACTCTATTTAGAGAATTTAACGTACAAATGGGTTCACAAGCTTTTCTAATTAATGTGCCTTCTTTATCTAAGATTTTATTGAATTGAAATTCTTTATTTAAAAGGAAGCTCACCTTGGACGACGTCATGTACGTTCTTTGCTTCTTGGGCGGTGACTGCATAGGCTCTCCCTTGTACGACCAGTTTTCTCGCTTGTATCGGTCGTGAAATAGAAGCAGAAGCCATCTTATCCTTGTTCATCTCAGGACAATCTTTAATTATGTGGCCCACCTTGCCACATTCAAAATAACCCCTCACTCCTTGCCTGCAATCCGCCGTCTTGTGAGACTTACCACACTTGGCACAAGTCTCCCTAGGTGTGGAAGAAGCAGCTTGTGAAACACCTTGTGTAACTGTAGCCCCAGTGGAAATAGTAGGGCTCTCATAAAGTATCGGCCTCCCCGATGCAAGCAATGGGAATCTCTGATAGTTGGTCTGTTGCGCCGGTCTCCCATACCCTGCTTGGAATGGTTGCCTCTGATTAGGTGCTATGAATCTCGGCTTTTTGTTCAACGGCTCGTAGTTCCCAGTTCTGCCTTGATCTACATTCCCTCTTCCTTGCTGCTCCCGTTGACGGTATCGGTTATTATTTTCTTCTTCAACCACTAACGCTTTACTCATGACCTCTCCATAGGTCATCAGTTGAAACGGTGCTACTCCTCCTCTGACTTCCAGTCTCAAGCTTTGTTGAAACCTCTTTGCCCTCATCATGACAGTGATCACGTAATCGGGAGCGAAGCGAGCAAGTCTCATGAACTCCACTCTATACTCCCTCACTGTCATCCGTCCTTGCAAGAGTTGCAAAAATTGTATTTCCATTTAATTTCTCACCACTTCGGGGGAAATACTGTTTGTTGAAATCTTCTACAAACTCCTCAGATGTCCAGGGCAATCCCGGGGTCTCTTGAACCCTAGTCCTAGAAACGGACTTCCACCAAGGCCCAACTTCCCCATCAAGCATGTACGCTGCCCAACGGACACTTTCATCTTTCGTGCATGTCAGCACGCTAAAAACCTTTTCCATCTTGCTTAGCTAATTTTTGATAGCCATCGGCTCCGCTTGTGCTGAAAAACTAGGAGGTCTCATCCTCCTAAACTCGGTAAATGCAGAGGCTATTGGCGATGTCGGAGCTACTGGAGGTGTAGGTGGCTGTTGTTGATCATGGGCATTGTGAGCCGCCAAAGATGCTGCTTGTTGAGCCATGGCGGTCGCCATGATTTCCATAGTATGCATCATCTTCTGACGCTCCTCTCTGTCTTCATTTCTTTCTCTGATTCTCTCCTATTTCCTCTGATCTCGATCCTAATAATCTCGATCCCGGTTCTCTGCCTGATCTTGGCTCTCTTGGCCACTACTGCCTGAAGCTCCTCTATCTCCTAAAGGCACTTGATTGGTATCCGAGATAAAGTCATCTCAACTATGCAAATTTCTATTATGACCGCCCCTAGGTCAGCCTTTTCCCTTAGAAGACATCATGGTCTGCACGTGAAACCAAAGTTTTGTTAGCAGAAGTCCCTATGTTCTGACAAAAATAATGATTATCAGAATTTTTAAACGAAAATACTCTGATACCAACTATGACAGCCCGAATTTTAGCACCCCGAAACCCGTGCCATCAGCATGGCCCTCTAGGCCGTGACCCCTAAGTCCATACGGAACATTGGTATACACAAGCAATCCTTACTAAAAAATGAAACATGTAATTGAACAACATGAGATAAAGTATGCTAATCTAACAAAAACTCAAAAGACAGTTCTTCTTCCATGCCAACACATGAACAGAAGAACCGACCCGAACCATCGGTGATAAACAGATCGCCCTAGATGGTTCGCCAAAAGGAATATATCATTTAATTATATTGTTTCAAAAAATATAGGCTTGACATACCAAGCCGTACAGAAAAGCTCTCAAAAATAACTCTCAAGTACGCAAGGGTCCTCTAGAAGAAGTCCTCAGGAGGAGGCTCTAACTCTTCCCCGGGCACGTAATCTGAATCCCTCGGATCTATGTCTCCAGAAGCCTCAGCCGCAGCTAGCAATGGACCTATGATGTATAGTCTAAAGGGGTGAGCTACATCCTAGCTTAATAGGGAAACAATAAGTGAACATATAAGTTAAGCTCTCACATATATTCCAAAACAGTTTAAAAGCATGGTTTATCTGATGGAATTGCATAGAAAAATATTTTAAACAACTGAAATGAAGTACTAGATGCAACTGTTACTTTACATGATTTTGTTCATTCTCAACTTACTGGTATTAGTTACTGATTCGGCCTAATCACTTAAATCTTAACTTAAATAATCCCCGAGCAATATAGCATTGAGCCCCGATGGAATACCCACCATCGTCGTCTAAATAGACACTTGTCAATCTTCTGAGTCTTGTCCTATTGAAATAGCCTCCACAAGCCTGTTCATGACACATGGTTAGTATGTTGTGAAAATCCTCATCAGGGACACATCTCCTGACAACTTGGTCTGCACAATGTTTGAACAGGTATGGATCCTCCCACATGTAATGTCTGATCTGTGAAAAGAACAGCTCCTTGTCCATTTCGTTCCAATGTGGGGGAATTCCACCTACTGCCAAGTAGTTCACAATGTTTGCAAACCAAGGTATAGAAGTGCTGATAGTAAATAATTGTTCATTAGGGAAAGAATCATTGATAGGTAGCCTATCAAACTCAGTAGCTAGGATCCTGGATAAGTGGTCTGCAACCACATTTTCAGCCCCTTTCTTATCCTTAATAGGAGGATTCATCTGATTAATCTTGGCTTTGCATCCTTTTTAGAGAAAAGGTACTTCAGGGCTGAGTGGTTTGTGAATACCACTATCCTAGATCCCAACACATAAGACCTGAATTTTTCCAAAGCATAGAAAATTGCCAACAATTCCTTCTCAGTTGTGGTGTAATTTAACTGAGCATCAATCATGGTTTTGCTTGTATAAGCAATCACACAAGGTATCTTATCCTTCCTTTGTCCCAAGACTATACCAATAGCAAAATCTAATGCATCACACATCAGCTCAAATGGTAAAGAAAAATCAGGTGCTTGAAGGATAGGTGCAGAGGTTAAATAGCCTTGCAAAAACTCAAAAGAAATAAGACATTCATCATTAATTAAAGGAACCTCTTGGCACAAGAGTGACAAGAGGTTTTGTGATCTTAGTGAAATCCTTGATAGATCTCACCTTAGAACTTCATGCCCAAAGAAAGATCTGACTTATTTCACAATTTTTGGCATGGGAAAATACGTAATCAGATCAATTTTAGCCTTGTCTACCTCAATGCCTCTGTGGGAAACCACATGGCCAAGGACAATGCCTTAATTGACCATAAAATGGCTCTTTTCCCAACTCAAAATTAAGTTGGTTTCCTCACATTTCTGCAACACAAGGCTGATATGGTGTAGACATTGGCTAAAACTGTCCCCAAAGATAGAGAAATCATCCATGAATATCTCTAAAAATTAATCAATCATGTCAGAAAATATAGCATACATGCACCTTTGGAAAGTTGCAAGGGCATTGCACAATCCAAATGGCATTCTTCTATAAGCAAAGGTGCCAAATGGGCATGTGAAAGTTATCTTTTCTTGATCTTGTGGATAAACAGTGATTTAGTTATACCCCGAATATCCATCAAAAAAACAATAGAAAGCCTTGCCTGCCAACTTATCCAAAATCTAGTCAGTGAGGGG
Organism: Chloranthus sessilifolius; assembly: GCA_021018995.1. NCBI lineage: Eukaryota > Viridiplantae > Streptophyta > Magnoliopsida > Chloranthales > Chloranthaceae > Chloranthus > Chloranthus sessilifolius. The sequence continues at coordinate 27,817,550 of CM037595.1, forward strand.
CAAAGGGAAGTGGTCTTTTCTGGTTTTCAAATTAAGCTTTCGATATTCTATACACACCCTCCAACCTGTGGTTTCCCTAGTTGGAATAAGCTCACCAGAATCATTTTTAATCATAGTGATTCCAGATTTCTTAGAGACCACCTGAGTAGGTGCTACCCATTCAGAATCTGAAATAGGTAGATGACTCCAGCATCTAACAATTTGACCACTTCTTTCATCACCACTTCTTACATGTGGGGATTTAATTTTCTCTGCATTTCTTTAGAGGGTTTGGAACTCTCTTTCAAGTGGATTTTGTGCATGCACATAGCAGGGCTGATGCCCCCAAGGTCAGCAATAGTCCGGCCTATTGCTCTCTTATGCTTCTTTCAAATACTCAACAGCTCTTCCTCTTACTCATTAGTGAGAGAGGAAGAAATGATCACTAACAACTTCTTATTTGCCCCCAAAAAAGTATATTTCAAGGTCTTAGGCAGTTGTTTCAACTCCACATCAGGTGGACATATGAGAGAAGGCAACAAAAATGCCTTTAATGGTGGTGGAAGAGGCAACACAGCAAGTTTCCAAGCAGGATACCGTGTTGCTGGCTCCACTTCAAAAATTAAGGCTTTCACCTCTTGATCCACAAGTGTGGGGGCCTTCTCTTCCACAATTTCACTCCACACATCCTCAAAAATATCACTCAAATCATCACAATGTAGCAGCTCGGACAAAGTCTCTTCCACAAGCTCATCCAACACATCAATCAAAAAGCAATCCTCACTATCCAAGTGAGGCTGACTTGCTGCTTCATGCACATTTAATTTTACTTTCATGTTACCAAAAGATACCTCCATTACTCCTGATCGATACTGAATACAAGTATTGGCAATGGCCAAGAAAGGCCTGCCCAATATCACAGGAATGAAGGTGGTACACTTGCTTGGCTCCATGTCAAGAACCAGAAAATCTGTTGCGTAGAAAAACTTATCGACCCCAACTAACACATCTTCTATCATTCCCACATGCCTCCTTTCAGATCTGTCAGCTAGATGTAGCACCATATGTGTGGGCTTCAATTCTCCCAAACCTAACATCTCATAAACTGAATATGGAAGTAGGTTTACACTAGCTCTCAAATCTAACAAGGCCTGCTCAATGGTGTGATCTCTAATGATGCAGGGGATGTGGGAACTCTTGGGTCTTGAAGCTTGGTTGGAGTTGCAATGGACAACACTTGGTTCCTTTTCTCAACACAAAAGACCTTCTTGGATAGGTGTATCCTAGATTGTCTTTTGTGGGTGCATAAATCTTTCAAAAATTTTGCATATGCTAGAACTTGCTTGATAGCATCAAGTAAAGGCAAGTTGATCTTTACCTATTTGAATGTTTCCATCATCTCCTCAACTTTAGTATTCCCCTTATCAAAAGGAGGTGTTTGCAATGCATTGGAAAATGGCAAATGGAGGACTAATCTCTCATTTGCTGCCTTAGCAATCTCATCAGATTTTTCTTTATTTTTATTTTCAATTTTCTATTGGGGCACATCAACACCCCCCTTATTTCTCATATGCTGCTCCTGCTGCATATCAACATAGGTTGTTCTTTTATTCCCTGCTCTTTTAACACCACGCTCAACACCAACTTTGCTATCAACTAGCCTTCCACTCCTCAAAGTGGTGACAAATTTAGATTCTTCATGTGAAGAAGTCTCACCCACCATATACTACCCTTTTGGGTTGTTCATGGGCTGACTGGACAGTCTTCCCTCCTCTCTCCTAGTCAAAGAATTAGATAGTTGACCAAGGTGGTCCTCTATCTTTTTAATACTTTGGCTATGGGAGCTAACAATTTGTAATAAAGGGCCCAAATTTTGCAATGAAGCCAGAACTTGCTCTTCAAATATGAGGGATCTAGATGGTGCTGGGGCTGGTTCAATTTGATGCACAAGTTGTGCCATTGGCTGGGCCATAGACTACTGTTAGTGGGGCCTTGGGATGTAGTTCTACTGGTATGGCTGGGCATTCCTATAAGGCATGGACTGCTGTTGTGGCTGCTACTGGTTTTGGAAGGTATCTTGTCTCCACCTCAAGTTAGGGTGGTTTCTCCAATGATAACCAGCAGTAGGATGTTGTCCAAAGGACTGAGCAGAATTCACATGTTCCATAACAAGGTCTGGAAATTGGGCAACAGAGACATTCCTCAAGGGAGTGAGTGGGAGACTGGCATATCACACATGCCTCCTCCACTTTGACAGCCATTGGTGACTGCATTGCTCCCATGAGCTTATCAAAATTTTGAGTCAAGCTATCCACCTTCCTTTCTAAATCATTGTATCTACTAACCTCATACATTTTCCCTCTTATAGTATTCTCTCTCACCAATCTAACAGGAGTCTCAATGTCCCTTGACAAAGTCTCCCTTTGCATGGAGTTTTCACTAATGATATCAAACAACTCCCAAGCCTCATCAGTTGTCTTGTGGAGGTAAGTATCACCACATGAGGCATCAGCCATGTCCCTCCTCTTAGGATTAATTCCTTGATAGAAACTTTGAATAAGTTGTCATTCAAGAATTTGGTGATGGGGGCATTGCTTCAAGAGCTCCTTAAATCTTTCCCATGCTTGGTGAAAGTCTTTAGTTGGGGCTTGAGCAAATGAAATGATACTCTTCCTGAGCTGACTTATTTTAGACATGAGAAAAACTTGGCCAAAAATTGACATTGAAGGTCATTCCAAGACTGAATATTATTGGTTAGGAGCATTGGCAACCAAGTTCTGGACCTATCCTTTAATGAAAAAGGAAAGAGTCTGAACCTAATTGCTTCCTCCCCTAAACCTGCAATATTGAAAGTAGCGCACAGTCTTAAAAATTCATCAATGTGCTTACATGGGTCTTCTTTTCTTAGGCCATGGTATGAGGGTAGCATCTGTATGATGGAAGATTTAATCTCATAGTTTCCTTCGACAGCGGGGAATTGAATGCAGAAGGGGGAATTGTAGACCCCTGGTGCATTGAATTCTTTCAATGTCCTAGGTTGCCAGAAATCTCAGAATTAACCACAGATGTGTGTGGAGACTGCTTAGGTCTGAGAAGCCTCTCAACTTCAAGATCTAAAGGGAGAATCTCAGGATTGAGAGATCTCCTACCAAGCATACACACAACAGGAAACAAGTACAACACACAAAAATTATAGCACAAATTTCAGCAAAGTAATTTCAAAAATTCACAACTAATGTTACTGATCTAAAAATTACAGATCTAGAAATGTAAAGAGGGTAAGGAAATACAAACTTTAGCATAGCTTGCTCCTCCAAAAACCACAGTGCTCCTCTTAGAACCACAGATCTAGATCTGAAACACAAAATTAAACTACAAAAAATTACAGCAGCAATTAGTCAAACACAAAATAGGCAATTATCAATCAAAATCTAAAATAAGAAAAACTTATATCTATCAATTTAAAAAACACAAATCCCCAACAGTGGGGCCAAAAACTTGTTGGATTTGCTTACCTTACAACTATTAAAGGGTTAAAACATAAAAATAAAAGGCACAATAACTGAGAGATGGGATCAAGGTAAGCAAGCAGTCCTGCAAGAACCAACACTGTTGCAGTAAGCTTTAAGGGGTAAGTGAGGGAAGGTCCACAAGGAAATGTGCTTTAAAACACTACGTGAAAATGAGGAATAAACAACACTAATTGCTTAAAAATAACCATGATTTTTGGCCATTGTAAATAAATTAACTAATGCAACGGCCCATATCTGATGTATATATAATACAACGGCCCACTTAAAATGCCCCTTTTACATGTAAGCGGGATCGAACCTATGACCTTCGTTTTTAGATGACATTTGGGCGCCCAAATTTCATTTTCTAAACATAATTGGCGCGGGATCCTCTTCTTCTTCTCACGAGAAACCCTCTCTTCGTCTCGTCGACTCGTCTTCTTCTTCGTGCATCTTCATTTGCGTGAAACCCTAATGCATCCTCTTTGTCTTCTTTGTGCTCGTTGTTTCATCGCAGCCATGGCATCGAAACCCACACTTTCCTCGTCCGTTAGGTTCATATCTACAAACCCTAGCTTTCCCATATCTCGATCACCCATCCCTTCTTCTCTGTTACTTAATCTACTCTCTGTAAGATGATGCTACTTCTGGTGGTGGATTATGCTTGATCAGGCCTTTTATTGTCTAGATCTAAGGTAATTTCTTCGCGGCATTTGATCTCTGTATATTTTTTCCCTTTCCTGGGACTTGAGATTGTTGTTCGAGTGCTAATTCAAATTCGCTTTGTTTTATCTATAGATTGGAGAGTATGTGATCAGTTTTGCTGGATTTTTGTTGTTTTTTTCAATTGATGCAGTTTTGTATTGTTCTAATTAAATATAAATTCGTTAGAGGAAGAGGGAGAGTGAGCATTTGTATACAATGCTGACGGAATTCGAGACCAAGAGTAATAGGGTTAAGGGGTTGAGTTTCCACACTAATGCCGTGGATCCTTGCAAGTCTCCATAGTGTTGTGATCCAGCTATGGGATTACAGGATGGGGACCTTGATTTACAGGTTTGACGAGCATGATGGCCCAGTCCGCAGAGTCCATTTCCATAAATCCTGGCCTCTATTTGTCTCCGGAGGTATAATGAATCTTTTTCCTTTTCCGGTTTCAATTTAGTTTTGTATATTATGAATTTATCATAGCTTGATTGATTATGAGTTTATGCGAGATTGTTAATGAGAATTTATTGCCAATGTCCTTAGTGAGTGAATTTTATATTAGAATTGATTTAGTATAAAAAAATGTCTAGATCTAGGTATTGATCTAATAAATTTTGTAGTTTATTTTCATTGCTTTGCTTTTTTCACTTACATTCACAGTAACCAAGTTCGGATTTGGTAATCTTATTAAAAAAAAAAAGTTCGGATTTGGTAATCATTTGATGGGGTGTCAATTCATTTTAATTAGGATAAAACATTGAAGGAAAAATTTGAATTTTTTTAGGGGGATTGTGGAAAATAAATTATTAAACTATATAATAATATATGATAAGCTATCTGAAGTTAAAAAACGACGTCTTCAAATAATAAAACTAGCATATTATGCAATCTACGTGCATTACAATTTACAATCGTCAAAAAATAGTATTAAGTACAATTAAAGCATGTATCAGAATGATAAAAATTCAAACTTTTTTTGAAAAATTCATCCAATTCGAGAAGAATTATGAGAATCGACGAATCAAGTGAATATTTAGCAAAGAGTTTGGCAGACTCCCTATTTGGATAATTTTGCAAAATTTTGATTAATTCAGAAAATTTTGTGACAGAGCTTACATTGTATGGATGTCCTTTTCTCGGTAAAATTTTGTGCTTTTGGTCTGATGAAAGAGTTTACTAGTTTTTCAGATGATTTGCATGAATGCACTTGCATTTTGATCATTTGTTTTGTCCAACTTTATGGTATTGATGTTTGATTTGTTAATCAGGGAAAATGCTCATGTACCCTGCTCCATAGGTGTACGGACAGTGGGTAAATTTTGTTGCATCAAGTATTCCAAAATGTAGAATAGATATTTTCTATTTTATCATCAGTAATTTTGGTATTCTTGCAAGGATGGTGTGGTAACTACTTTAAGGTTTAACGGTTTATGTATTTTCCTTATTATGATTGGTTCCTAATTGTAGATGAATTTTTAAATTATTAGTTAAGGTTATTTTTTTTAAATCAGGATAAGTATGTCATTACTGTAATAGGAGTTAATAATTTGGATTTGTGAATAAATAGTTTTGTTATTTTAGATTTTTCTAGAGGAAAGCCTCACAGGAGTGAAAGACTCAAGGAAGAGTTAGATTTGTTGAAGCTCCTTAGGTTAGTTTAGTATAAGATATTATATCAGTTGTGGCACTGCTGTGAGTACATCATCAACAAGAATAGAACGGCCTGTCATTGTGTATTCATTGGTGATGAATGTATATCTAATTGATTATTATTTCATTCGTCATCTTTCATGACTGATTTTTTCCAGGAGCTGTGAAATTTTCCTACAAGACAAGTGCGCATATCTTGATGACTTGATCAAAGCTCTTCCTTAATTATTTTTTATTAGAAATTGGGCTTTGAATTTTGATCATTGTCATATTTTTGAGGTAATTTCAGCTGGATTGCAGACATGATTACTGCCAGTTGTTGCAAGAATGCTAGCTTATTATAAATCTGATCCTTGACCATTGTTGGATCACATATTTGATCACCACTTATAGTTTTTTGTTTATAAGCTGATTCCAATGAAACATTTGATCAGGTGATTGCATTGATAGAGGAACTCTTGGAGACTGCAAAGCAAACTGAATTTGCTGGATTGGATGCAGATTTCTCACCTTATCAGCGCCACTCCGATGGGACCTCTCAGCATGATATGGTGACTCTTCCTTACTACAGTTTTTTATCACTTCATCCAACCAGTGAAGAAACTGAGGGACTCTTTGATCTTGAACAGTGAGTTGCATTATATGGGTTTATTGTATTTGAAGTCGCAAGGACTAATGTGCGTGGAATCAACTATTTGAATGAACTTCAGGTATATTGTTACTTATTCAGATTGCATTTTCTGTTTTCACTTTGCTTGAAGTGTTAATATTTATTAAAATTGCATATTATTACTAGACGGATACTTCTTTGGCTTTGGAGACTAAGTTCATGTGAAGGTGAGAATTTGATAGTATTGAATAAGCTTCAAGGCAAATTTCTTCATGGTTCCCGGGAAGCAGAGTGACTGGTTAGCCCTCATTTATGTCAAGATTTAAAGGGCACGTGTTCATCGTGTAACTATTCAATTATTAAAAAATTATGATCATTTGATATCAGCCATTAAATCTTGGTTGCTCCATTATGGTTGTTGAATAGGGTCACTAAATCATGTCGCTTCATTCGATCAAGAAAACAAGATCATGTTCTCTCAATTGTAGCTACAACAGCATATGATCCGTTAATCATGAAAAATCACAACCATTTGATCATATGTTCATTTTTAAGCCAAGTGCATGTGCTTTTTGTAATTTTAAGTGTTATCATGTGGATGGCGATTGTATCACACTACGGACTAAAAGTCACATTTCAAAGCCTCCAATCAGGGCGCCTTAATATGGACCATACGATTCATTTTAAAACACTCTTATCAGATAGTTCCAATGGTCTGATAGGCTGTGAATTTCCTTGTCACATCACCATCCATGTAATAAGATCTTGGCCCCTTTAAGTTTTATGAGTATTACATCCTGACGTCAAGAAAAAAGAAAACGAAATGATTTAAAAAAAAACCAGAGTAGTTGAATTTATCATTGCATGAGTATATATATTGATGAATTTGGTACAAGAAAGCTGGGAGGATGGAACCTGCTGATAGTGTATTGCACAAAGATTGACAGAAAATAGACCGGAAAATTGCTTCAAGGCTCGATTAGATCGCTGTCTTTAAGACAATATTTGCCCCCTATATGCAACGGGATATCGGCAAATTCGCCTCCAGGATACAATGAAGCCTCGGTGAAGAACCAATCTGTCACACACTACGTTGCACTGTAGTGTGCGACCCAACGAAACAAAGACGCAGAATGCTCTGGTTTGCACACGAATTCTGAGGGCTCAGATGTAAGATTCGGAAATTGCAAGTGTTTAGAATCCCTCCTCTGGCCTCTATTTATAACTTTCGGAGCACCTTTTCAGGGGCGGTCGAGGGCCCTGATCGATCCGATCAACGGTTGCAAGGATCCAACGGTTCACATCCGAACAGTTACATCTTTTGGTCAACTGATTTGTCTGAATTTGAAATCGTAAATGTTTGTTCGAATCCGAAATCCGACTGTTTCCTTGAACGGTCGGAAACTGCCTAATGCACACATGTGGTGCACACGTGTGAAGTCAATCCGTACCCGATCAACAAGTCAACCGATCGGATCATCTCAGTTCAAATAGGAAAGGCTCCTCAAGCTCCTCGCGACGATGCGAAGTGCAAAGTGCGCCTTAAAAGCGCCAATTGCGCCATTCGCACATCGCACACGAGCAAGCTTAAGCCAAACAATATGGAAGGTAAGTTTGCATATATAAGCCATGAATATTTCTTGTAAAATAGTGAGGTGGGACAAAACATTTACAACACTTTTAAACTTATGGTGGGAAAAATTTTCCTCCAAAATTAATTCAAAATTCAAGTAATTTTGACTTGAAGGTTAAAAGCATCCTTTTAATATGGAACCAATCACTTTAAGGAACCATTTAAAAATAAATAAACATTATTAAATTAATAATAGATAAATATTATTAAAGTAATAAATATTTATTTGGTAAATATCCAACACCTGCGACCTAAGGTTGATTAATCATCACCTTTCAGTAATTTTACAAATGAGTTTGTATATGGCGTGCGCTTTACATACTTATCGTATTGCTACAAGCCCCCTAGATCTGATACTGGAGCTTTAAAGCCCCTTAGATCTGGTCTCAAAGTCCACACCATATGTAGTCTTTACTCTTCTCTGGCGGTCGGTAATAAATGCAATGGGATTTCTCATAATATGAATTTTGTTTTTTTATAATTTCATTTTTGACATTTGAAAATGCAATGGGATTTCTCATTCTATACCAGAAAGCATTGTGCTTAATTTTGAAAAATCTTATCATTACTGTTCATTCCTGAAAATTGTGGCAAAACTTGAGTTGGTTCCGCTATTTGAACCAACAGAATAATTGGTGCTTATTTGAAAATTTTCACTTAAATTATTGATCAGCAGGCATTATCTATTGCTAAACTAATGTTCCATATTTCCTTGATATGATTTTCATTACCTTTATTCCATTAGATATTGGCTACATCTGCAATAAAGCCTCTTCAAGACATTGAAAATTAGATGCGGTAAATCAATGGTTACTGTTAATATGTCTTTTTCTTTGCAGCAATGTTGTTGTAAAATATGTCACCATTCTAGCTCCTCCTGATTCTCCGAACACAGATGGAATTGATCCAGGTACTTACATATTTAGTGTAATTAATTAATTTTTTCTGTTACATGCCACCCACTACGTGAAAATTAGGGACAATGCTATGTTGTACCATTGATAGTTATTTGTAAGCTTATTGGATGGATTTGTTTGCTTGTTGAGCTCGTCGAGATTGCTAATGAGAAAATAAAATAAACTGAGAGTAGGTATCTGAAATCAATCAACTTTTAAGTTAGTTATTTTATTTTATTATTATTAATTTCTTTTGAAACTAGTAAGTTTTATTCACAGAGGGAAAATAACTTCAGTCTAAGGACCCAAGTTCCCTAATTCTAAGTTGCCAAATTCTAAGCTGGGGCATCATCAAGAAGGCATCTTTTTCTTCACTAACAGAGCTATTGTTCAAACATTGGAAATTGGTTTTCCTCACACACCCAGCAGTCCAATCACTTAAATTCCAATCTTTAGGAGAAGTTGGTTCAAAACCTTGCAAAAATTGACAGAGAGACATGCTTTCAGGATTGCAGATACTGAAAGCTCCATAAAGAGAAGAAGTTGCACATCGATCCCTTGGCCAAGCCATAAGCATTACAAATTTCTTTTCATTATTGTCCCATAGATAAGATGCCCATAGACCTGTCAAGTCTATCATAGATCTCCCAACAGGAGAATCGTTTCGCGGAAAATAAGCAAAATAGTTCTCCTTTTCATTCGAAATATTGAGATAATCATAGACATTTGTGTTCATTTCAGGAGTTGAGCTGTAACCCTTCCCATTCCATAAACCAGTATTCCAGTACCTTTGCGAGTGATTCCACAGTAAAAAACATTGACCGCTTCCATTTGGGTCCATCTGAAGAGAAAAAAGACCAAGGGATGGATCTTTTGAATTTCTCCATGAGATAATCTCCTGGGAAACTCCTGTAATTTTATTCAATCCAAGCTTTGCTCCAGGTAGCCATGCATCAGTAGAATGATCAAAGCTCTGCCAAATTACAGCAAAATCATTTGACCTGTGTCTCAAGATAAGGTTGCCAGTGTTAAGAAGCACAGCAACTGCTGAAAATGAGTTGGGGGAGCTGCCCTGCTACATTGCACATAGATCAAGAGTCCTGCAAGGATAGTTTGGAGCAGAGTTCAATATGTAATTACCATATAACATATTTCTACAAATTTACTTCATGAACTGTTTGGGTACTTGAATCAGGAAAAGTATCACCTCTCGCCAAAACTAAAACATTACTCATGCATGGTGGACCATTTAGGTAGAGCTGGGTTCTTGGATGAGGCAGAAGAACTGATAAAGAGCATGCCAATGAAATCGGATGCTGTGGTGTGGGGTGCTCTGTTCTTTGCTTGTAAAAGTCATCGTAACGTTTCCATGGGCGAACGGGCAGCATCGCAGCTCCTTGAATTGGATCCTCATGACAGTGGAATCTATTTTGCTTGGTAATATGTATGAGGAAGCAAAGATGTGGGATGAAGCTAGTAAGGTTAGGATGATGATGAAAGAGAGAGGGGTAGAAAAAACTCCTGGGTGTAGTTTGATTGAGGTGAATGGTGTTGTTTGTGAGTTCATCATAAGAGACAAATCACATCCGCAATCGGAAGAGATTTATAGATGTTTGATACATTTGGCTGGACAATTAGATATCCCTGAATATTTACATATTGTTTCTCAAAGTTATTTGAAATGAACAGCTTGCCCTTCTCTCCTTGTTTGTCAATTCACAGTTAGAGGCAAATCACACCCTTTGTTGGCCACTAGCAGGGATTTAGTCAGGTGTTGCAAGTACCCAGGGACTTAGTCGGTTGCTCTAAGAGGCCGAGTATCTCGTTATTTAAAAAAAATACAGGGGACAACACATGAGGCAAAAGCAGGTGGCGCTAATACTATAGGATGGATACTATTATTTAAAATGAAATAAAGATGACAATGCATGAGGCAAAGCAGAGATGGCAGTTAACAGCTATTTTAGGTGGATTAGGCTCTGAATCTCCCGATGTGAAGATCTGATGGGTCGAACATTGGATCGAAAAAAATACCTCTCCATCATCAATTCAAAGTGGTCAAACTACTTTGAAATGAACAACTAAAACTGATTTTAGAGATTTACATGGTAACCGTTCGTTGTAAGAGCTAGGCTCAATCGCAATTTAGCTAAAACTTTTTTTGTTTTTTTTTATACAGGTGGATTAGGCTAGACTCAGCCAAAAGTTTGATTGACTACCTATTTGGGGATTTTTTTTTAAATTTTTTATTCACGTTGAAAACTTTCTAACCAAAGATTGAGAGAACTAAAAAGTGACTCTTTTTGCATGTTTTGATTCATATGGATACTAAATTTGTTCAAAGATTTAGTTTTTGGGATTTAGTTTTGTTTATTTATTTATTTTTTTAGTTCATAGTTTTAAATGTCGACCCAATAGATGAGATAAGGCTATGATGATGGTTTTAAATGTCGCGTGTACGAAATATTTTCATAGGAAGTGTGTAGGGTTTTTATCATGGTTGAAATGAATGGGATATTTTTGCATATGGGTAGGGCTTTGAATAAGTCCGGCTTGCCTACGGGTAGGGTATCTCTGTTGTTATTCATTGTGTTAATTTTTCATGCCCTCTTAGCCACAAAACCTTTCTACTAAATGGGGTGGGTTGGATTAGGCTAAAGTTTTGGGTGCCTTATGGGAAATAGGCATATGGCCCCCACGATCCGACGGGTCAAGGGTAGATGCCCGGTCGGACTTGAAAACCTGACCTGACCGAATGTTTGACCCAGGTAAAATCCCCCTATTTCCCAATCATCCAAAGACTCATCCTTGGGTAATAGCTCGTTTTGCATGTATATTTGATTTTTATACTGGTGCCTTTTTTCTCTACAATGTATGAAAGCAATAAATTTCCTTGGTTTCATTTTTCACTGTGGATCATTTTTCGCTGTGGATCATTTTTTACATATTTCTTTTCCAATTTTAAGCTCCTAGTATAATTATATAAAAATTCTTATGCAAGTCGCTCTTATGCCCACTTTTTTTTTCTTGAACACACATGCAAACTTTGAGTATTATTTTATTATAAAATTTGTTTATGTGACTGAGTTTATTTTTATGGCAGGAAAACTCGTGGTATGGGAGCTGGGCGCAAGCTGAAAACACATAAGAAGTGGGCGGACAAATCATAAAAGAAAAGTCATCTCGACAATGAGTTAAAAGGTGTTCAATCAAAGGTGTCAAGCAATGAGACATTAAAATTCTATGTCATTAGGTTTATTGGCAACCTGAGTCATGCTCGAATAGGGCGTTGTTGAATGTATTTATAGGATATTGTTGAATATATTAATATAATATCTTTGAATATTTTAATGATATGGTGTTGAATGTATTAATACGATGTTCATTTTATTTTTGGCTTATTATTTTTTCATTTAGTTGAATGAATTATGAATTTTTTCCCTTATAGAATTATATGTGGTTGATACAATATTTGTAACAGGTAAAATTGCTCTCATTACAAAAAAAAAATTGGAAGCTGTGCATTAAAAAAAAAAAAAAAAAAACAACGGCCCATACCAGTTGTTTTCATATACCACTGATTTAGGTCGTGGTTTCGGAATAAAAATAACAACTCTTTTCCCATTAGGAACAACGGCTCAACATTGTTGTTATTTTGCAACAGCCACAAACAACGGTCCATAACCATTGTTTCTTGGAGGAAATTAACAACGGTTTGTCACCGTTGTTTACATATACCACTGATTTATATTAATATATTCAACAATATCCTATAAATACATTCAACAACGGTTTCAGGCCGTTGTTTATAAAAACCACTGCTCCATAAACAACGGCCCTTGCAACGGTTCAAAACCGTTGCTTATGACATTTACAATGGTTTTGGGCCGTTATTTTTTATCGATTTTCACGTATTGAAATGGGGTAAATGTCTAGATCTCTAATAGATCTGGCACTCTAGCCTATCCTAGTTTAAAACAAGGCCAAAATAGGAAAGAGGAGAGATTTCAAGAGTTGTCACTTTATAAAACTATAGGAAATTGAAGATAACAGCAAGTGATCCAGAACTGATTGAAACTCAGATTTAAGAAAAATGATTAAAATCAAAAAGTAGAGAGTAGCAGCTAGGGATTTTGGTCTTCACTGAAAATTAATTAGTTCAAAGGTAATGTATAGAATAGATTTGAAACAATCCTTCATCTGGCTACAAGCTCAGATGTAAGGTATAAGAATCTAACCTAGACCAGAGAATTGGAGTAATCCTAAGGCTATGATCTATCCACTTAAATGGTCACAGATCATCCCAGAGATTTCTCTTCTTCAAGGGTCTTAATTAGAACAGGTAAACTATAACAGATGCTGTGGATGCAAGGCTACAAGCTCAGGCATCCACAGGGATATTAAATCTAGGGAAATCAAATGACAAACAAGAGATCTATGGATCTAAATTAACTTTACATTCAATAATGACTGAATCAATACAACTTACAGTCCAATTGTACTCAGATCTGCATTTTGTGCAACATCTAATCCTCCTACAAAGCTTTGAACCTCTCAATTTATTGCTCTCAACCTCACCCTAGCTACTAAAAAGGTTTAGCTAACCATGGTTGGTCTAAAGAATGAATGGGAAAGAAGAGAGAGGGGAGGAATTGTGGGGATTCAAATTTGGCTATGATTCTCTCAATTTCTAGATACTCAGCTCTGTAAGTTCTTCAGGCTTTTATACTCTTCCTCTTTATCTTTAGATCTATTTACCAATCGAGCTCAAGAGAATAATTACATTATTACGATGGCGATGTGGCTGATTTTACTTCTAGAAGCTTTCCATCCATTGGTCCAAACTGGACAAGTGCATGTGAAGTAGTTAGAGTTTCCATTCAGGGGTTACTGACGTACCTTGGAAGGTGTGCACAGAGCACTGGAATTGGCAACTGCTTGTGAAAGGAACTGAGAAGTTTGTAATTTGAGTGTCGAGAGGTTCAGGGAACCTCTCAACAGGTTCTGAGTTTGCTTGGCCCTTCAATCGACTGGTTGCTTGTGGCTCTCAACAGGATTGGGGACTTCTCAATAGGATTGGTAATAATGCTCGGCAAGTTGACAGAAATTCTTAACTTCTGTCCAATCTTCATTCATCCTATCGAAAGGTTATATGGGATCCTGTTGACTGCTTGTAAGGCTCCAGTTGAGCTTTCGACGGGATGGAGATTGTGCTCGACAGGTTACTCTCAACCTTGCGCCAATGATTTCAGCTTCAGGTAAGGTGTCGATAGGATGGTGTTGACTGCTCGTTAGGTTCTGGGGAACCTCTAGAGATGTGGCTGGAACCTCTCGATTTCTCTGCATCTACAGGTATCCTCTCAACAGGATGCACTATACAACTCGACAGGTTCTGTGAACCTCTCGAACTCTTCACTCTTTCACCTCAATACCTCTTGACAGCTTATAAACCAATCTTCAGAACCTCTCGACAGATAAGCATGCACTTCTAGAACTTCTCGACAGGTACTGGGAAGTTCTCGACAGCTTCATTCTAAGCATCCAAACCTATCAACAGGTCGAATTAACCTCTCAACAAGTTATATCCTTTGTTTCCACAGCTAGCACACATCCTTTGGGGTGTTGTCCTTCATTTGTCAGCACACAGTAGCCTCTTAGTGAGTTCAATCTTTATTCCTTGCAACTGCACTTGGTCCCAAGCATATCCAATTGGGCCCATGACATTCTCATGAACTTCTAAGGCTCTCTGGATTGTTTGATTGGCTGACCTTTGGACTATATGAGCACATGTTGAGCAGCAGATTGCTTCTTTGGCCTTTTTAGATGGATGTCTATACTCTGACTATAATTATTACTTATCTATAAAATACACTCAAAACATATTATTAGTCAACTCAAAGGTCCATCAAAGGTCAAGTTAGGAGGTGAAAAATGATATTTTTCACTACTTAACACATACATACACCTTTGGAAAGTTACAGGGGCATTATACAATCCAAATGGCATCCTCCTATATGTAAAGGTGCCAAATGGACATGTAAAAGTTATTTTCTCCTGATCTTGTGAATACACAGGAATCTTGTTACACCCAGAGTATCCATCAAGAAAGCAATAAAAAGTTTTGCCTGCCAACTTATCCAAAATTTAGTCTATGAAGGGTAATGGAAAATGGTCTTTTCTAGTTTTAGAATTAAGTTTTCGATAATCAATGCATGTCTCCCTGGTTGGAATTAGCTCATGAGAATCTGATTTAACCATAGTGATTCCAGATTTTTTAGGTTCCTCCTGAGTAGGTGCCACCCATTCAGAATCTGAAATGAGATAGATGACTCATGCATCTAACAATTTAACCAGCTCCTTCATCACTACTTCTTGCATATGAGGGTTTAACTTCCTCTGCATCTCTCTAGAGGGTTTGAAACCCTCTTTCGGGTGGATCTTATGCATGTAAACTGCAGGATTAATTCCTCCCAGATCAGCAATAGTCCAACCTATTGCTCTCTTATGCATTTTCAACACACAACAGTTCTTCCTACTCCTCAGTAAGGGAAGAAGAAATTATCACAGGCAGCTTCTGATTTGCTCCTAAAAATGTATATTTTAAAGACTTGGGGAGTTGTTTCAGTACCACATCAAGTGGGCTTATGAGTGAAGGCAACAAAGGTGCCTTAGAAGGTGGTGGAAGAGGCAACATAGCTGGTTTCTAAGGAGGATAATTTGCTGGCCCCACTTCAAAATTTAAGGTTTTCACCTCTTGAATCACAGGTGTGGGAGCCTTTTCTTCCACAATTTTACTCCAAATATTTTCAAAAAAATTAAATATGTCATCATAATGCAGCAGCTTGGGTAAAGTTTCTTCCACAAGTTTATCCAGCAAATCAATCATAAAGCAATCCTCACTATCCAAGTGAGGCTGATTTGCTGCATTGTAGACATTCAGTTTTACTTTCATATTACCAAAGGATACCTCCATTACACCTTATCTATATTGTATACAAGCATTGGCAGTGGCCAAGAATGGCCTGCCCAAAATTACAAGAATGGAGGTAGTGCACTTGCTTGGTTCCATGTCAAGAACCAGAAAGTCTGCTGGATAAAAGAACTTGTCAACCCCAACTAACACATCTTCAATAATTTCCACTGGCCTCCTTTCAAATCTGTCAGCCAGCTGTAATACCATATGTGTGGGTTTCAATTCTCCCAAACCTAACTTCTCATATACTGAATACGGAAGTAGATTCACACTGGCCCCCGGATCTAACAAGGCTTTTTCAATAGTGTGATCCCCAATGATGCAGGGGATTGTGGGAACTCCAAGATCTTGGAGTTTTATTGGGGTTGCAATTGATAAAACTTGGTTCACTTTTTCAGTAGAAAAGACCTTCTTGGATAGGTGTATCCTTAACTGTCTTTTATGTGTGCACACGTCTTTCAAAAACTTGGCATAGGTTGGCGCTTGCTTGATTACATCAAGTAAAGGCAAATTGATCTTCACTTGTTTAAATGTTTCTATCATTTCCTCAACTTTAGCATTCCCCTTATCAAAAGGAGAAAGTGCTTGAAGTGTATTGGAAAATTGCAAATGAGGGATTGATCTCTCATTTACTGCTTTAGCAATCTCATCAGTTTTTTTCTTATTTTTGTTTTAATTTTTCTGTTGGGGTTCATCCATACCCTCCTTATTTCTCATATGGTGTTCCTGCTGCATATCATGATGGCTTGTTCTTTCTTTTTCTGCACTCCTATCAAGCTCAACACCAACCTTGTTGTCAACCAGCCTCCCATTTCTCAAAGTGGTGATGGATTTAGCTTCTTCATATGATGAAGAAGACTCACCCCCAATATACTGCCCTTTTGGATTGTTCATAGGCTGACTAGGCAATCTCCCCTCTTCTCTTCTAGTCAAAGTATTGGATAGCTGACCAAGGTGGTCCTCTATCATCTTAATGCTTTGGCTATGGGAGTTAACAGTTTAAGACAAAGAGCTCAGGTTCTCCAATGAAGTCAGAACCTGCTCTTCAAATGAGGGTATTCTAGAGGGTGCTGAGGCTGGTGCATTTTGATGCATAGCTTGTGCCATTAGCTGAGCCATAGGCTATTGATATTGGGGCCTTGAAAAGAAATTCTGCTGGTAAGGCTGAGCAGTTTTATAGGGCATTAGTTGCTGTTGCTGGTGGTTTTGGAAATTGTTCAGCCTCCACCTCAGGTTGGGGTGGTTTCTCTAAGGATAACCAGCAGTTGGCTGCTATCCAAAGGATTGAGCAGCATTAGCATGCTCCATAACCAGATCAGGAAATTATGCAGAAGAGGGACATTCTTCAAGGGAGTGAGTGGGAGACTGGCATATCAGACATGCCTCTTCCACTTTGACAGCCATTGGAGACTGCATTGCTCCCAACTTATTCGGTTTGGAACATGGTAGTAGGTGACCGGGTCATTATTTCTTCCCTGCACCCTATTCTAATCACACCCAACATTGATTCATATCGGTTAATATATATATATATATATATATATCCAATATTAATTGAATATAATACCAAAAATGTCCTTTGAGTAGAAACTTTAATTCTTATATTCTATAAATATTCATTAAAAAATAATAATTTTACATTTCGCAGTTACATTAAATCCTAGAAAACAAAAGCAATCTAATTGTGAGGACCCAAGTCTAGCATGACCCGACCCATTCCTTAGCCCGAAACAGGCCCAGGCTAGACCCAACCAAAACCCCTTATAACATTCCTCCTGTTGCCCTGCTAAACACTAAACCTTTTTCCCTAATCACATCCACTGCAAACACAGGGATGGAGCTTGAATGCGTCTTGCAATTCGTTGTCGGCCTAGTGACAGGCCCGCCATCATCACGAGGCCATCATAACGCAACCATCCTCACACCCGACGCAACCATCATCACGAGGCCATCATCATGCAACCATCCCTACTGGCTATAAAAAGGCAACCATATCCTCCTTCCCCCCACGATCCAGAGAGCCCCGGTAATGTTCTTCTTCTTCCTCTTTTTCTTCTTCTCGTTTTCATTTTGTTTTCAACCGGCTTGCTCTCTGGCGACGACCATCAAAGGAAATTGTTGTCATCCATTTGGATGATCGTGCGGTTGTCGGCACCAGGCGTGCCCTCTCGACCGTCGTTCACCTTTGCGGTCACGATAGGCATCAACTCCGTCAACAGTAATGCCAACCCAATGACGAAATCTATTTTCCTTCTCTGTGATTTCCCCTCTCTTCTCTACCGGTCCCTCTCTTTCTCTTTCTCTTGTGTCGTGCCCAAAGCATATCTCTATTTTTGTCAGAACAGCAACATGAAAGCCCTTTTTTCATCATTATTTTTACATAATATAGTATATAATTATGTATATTATACAGGTACTTTTTGTCTCTGTTTTGTCACAGACCAATGACCTTACAAGCCTTTTTACTTTTATCTTATATATATATAAATATAATATAAGGTATAAAACCTATATATATATATTTATTTATTTATGTATATGTTATATTTATTATTTAAAAACCTATTCTTTTTTATTTATTTTTTTTGCTATTAAACTATATAAGATATTATAACCCATATGCGGTTAAGAATATTTTGGGTCATTGGTCGATTATAAAATATTTTGTCAATATATTTATCTATTAGGTTCCATATTAGCTATATTATTATAAAATATATTTTATTTACTAAGAAATATTATATTTATTTAAATTAAAAGAACGGATTATTAATGTTCTTTTAGCTTTAAATACTATTTATTATTTACTAATTATATATTTTGGTAGTTTCTATTTTATCCGATTTCAAATATTATTTAAATATATATCTCTATCATGAGTAATCAAAATGATTTTTAATGTATTTACCCTTCGTAATATTTCGGTATTGCAACACGACGATCGTCAGATTCTATCTGCATATAATGATATCATTTGTTCCTGAAACTTGAACCATCCAAGTCGAGACCCTATTAGCTAATTCAACCTTGAAACATAAAACCAAAAAAATGTTAGATTTTTACCTATTAAAAAAAGTGAACCTGACTCCCAAGTCTTGTTGCAGATGCTTCTGTCTCCACTCTGAAAATCCTATCAACCAATAAGAAGGATTATAAATACATAGTTTACATTACGAAATTCAAAAGAATAAGAAGGACACGAAGACAAGATTAGAACCAAAATAATCAGTCACAGATATGGAATGCATCATTTCAAATCAGAAAAAGATCATATTACGTAATCCAAAAAACAAAAATAATCAATAATAATTTAATACAAGTAAATACTAGTCAATATTCTCCGTACTAATTCGAATATCAATGCTATTTTAAACTATAAATTTGTCATGGGGGAAATTAATGGTATTAAGATAATGATTCTCGAATTGATATTCAGTGCTACAGTTAACAGGTGAGTAGCAACACTTAATGGTATAAAGATAGGATTTTGCATTAACTTTTCTATCTATCTATTACATTTTAGGGTTTTTAATTTCTTTATGATCTCTTATAACCCAACAGATGCAACAAAACTTTAATTTCTAGGCATTTACGACTATAAGAAAACCTCAAGATTAATTGATATAAGGAAGAAGATATTCATCAAAAAAAAAAAAAAAGATTTCACATTTCACAGCTACATTAATTCCAATAAAAAAAAGCAGTCATTACTGATCTAAATACAAAACTTTAATATGGATCTAAGTAGAAAAAACTACTAATTCAAACTTAAAATATAAAACATAAAACCACATAAACATATTTATTTTTACCTTTAAAAAAAAAAGGTTAACAGGACTCCTAAGAACACAAGATCTTATTGCTAATGTTATCCATTCCTCTCCGAAAATCCTATAAATCTATTAGAAGGATACAAATAAAAATAATAATGCAAATTATAAAAAAATTAATTATAATTTTCATTACGAAATTCAAATGGAAAAGAAGAGGGCGAAGAGGACAAGATTAGAATGAAAAGAACCAAAATAATCAATAAATAATCAAAAGAATAAAAATAATTAATAAGATATGTATGAACAATACATTACAAAATACCAGCTAAGCGAAAGAGTGATAAGTAGGGTGGGTCTTATTTAATTTATAGAGTAAATTTCCTAAAAAACCCATTGTTTAGGTTATCTTTTACGCTTATTACAAATGTTGTTTAAATGACCTTACACCATTAAAATGTTACTTTTTATCTCACACCATTGAAGTTTGATTTACCGTCATGCCATGTGGCACACATCTATACCGGTGGAATATGTCCCAGCCAAAGGATCATGCTTCTAAGTGATGTAAATCATCCAATCGGTGAACTTTAATATTAGCTATCAAAATTAAGAACAATCGTTAGTATTAGAGTGCATAGAGCAGATGGTTTGAATCTCTCAAAAGTGTGATTTTTGGACTGATAGCCCATCAAATTGATAATATATCACTTTGACGGTCTGAATTTCCAAGATTATAAGCCAATAATTGATGTAAGATCGTTTAAACGTCTTTTGGTGTTAAATAGATGATGGTTTTGAGAGTAAGTCCCATAATGGGATACTTAAAGAGCAATAGATACGAGTTTTACTCAAGTCGGAATAAGGGTCCCAATGGGCTAGGCTGCTTGAGCCCTGCCCGGTCCGTTATGAGTTGGGTATGGGCTTCATCTTTTTGCCAATTTAATAAATGGGACCAGCCGGTTTAGCCCACTTATATAAACTGGCTGGGCTTGGGCATATAGATTCAAGCCCATTGGCTCATTATACTAAAGAGCTATTTTGGCGTGGTCTAACACGACGGCTCGACCCAATAAAAATACACATGTATGCACTTTTATAAACCCGTTTCTTATGTATTAGTCAATATTAGTGAAATTATTACATTATCCTAGTTTTAATAAGTTAGTTGAGATTTATCTCAACTGCAATTGCTAAAAAGGGTAAAATGGGTTCAAGTCGGGCCCAAATTTAATGTAAAAAAGATTAATATTTGGCTTAGATAGGCTCAAGCCTGCTCCAACCCGGCCCAAAAAAAGCCCAGTTATGTGATAGGCTAGGTATTTCTCAAGGTGATGTGGGCTAGGTTATTCTCTTGCCGGCCTGGACCGGCCCATTGAGACCCCTAAGTTGGAAGGGTAGCAGTTGGGTCAATCTCTTTCTTATACTAAATGGTCAAGCCTTGGGAATTATATAATAATACACAAATCAAGAGGATTTTATTTAGAGTTAGTCTACAATGGGTGTCTACTCATCATGAGGGGACATCACAGTCTACATGTCCCTATGACTGAGTGGCTTGCACAAAGATTGACACAAAATAAGGCCTTCATCATTTGATTCAACTGACTTGAAGCCTATCATCTGATTTAATGGTTCAATGTGTAAACTAGAATAATAGAGATTGTGCTTTGTGCCAATCTTTAAATCAGACCGCTTTGATGGTGTTACACACGACACATGTCCAACAATTGCTCCCCATGTGATGCTTAAGGGAATTTGGTACGATTTGAAACCGTAAAGATAACACATTAGTGTCTGAAAAGAGAGGTTGATTGATGATACTACGATCCTTAAGCTCATAACCCATTTAAATTTCGCATTAGTGCCTGAAAAGAGAGGTTGATTGACGATGCTACCATGCTTAAGCTCATAACCCATTTAAATTTCAAGTTAGCCGTAAGATGACCACTTAACACTTAAGATGGCCATCTCATTGATGGGAAACACAGAGTCTTTGTAAAACGGGAAAATGGAACAATAAGCGAATAACCACGGAAGATCAAAATAAACAAATAGCAAGAGAGACCAAGATTTTAACGTGGAAAACCCTTTGAAGCAAAGGTAAAAACCACGGGACCTAGTCCAGGAAAATCCACTAATAAAAAAGATACAAAAAGTCACATCACCCAAACGGATGGTTAAAGAAAAACCCTTAAAATCTCTCACTGAAATGTAGCTTGAATTGATTGGAGAAGGCTTGTTATCTTCTTCTCACTGGTGGTTACTGCTATTAAAGGATTGCTTCTGCATCTCTTCAACACTAGCTGCTTGCCCAATAAAGGGATTTGACTTCTTAGGTAGATGCTACTGACACTCGGAAATTTCGCAAATCAAGATGAAAGATCATAACATATATAATTTGTATTACTAACTTCAAATGAAAAGAAAGCCAATATGAAACCAAGACATATTTTCAACCTTGCATCATGAAACCGTAAGATAAAAAGGCATAATTTCAATTGCGTAGCAGGATCATCTTAAATAACATTACTAATTGACAAAGAATTAAAGGAGCAAAAATTACAATACATGATCAAGAATCCTTTGAAATCACACGTGATTCAAAGGAGTCTCTCTCTCGTGTGATTTTAAGACCGTGATCTAAAGACCTATGGTGTCAGAGATTTTCATGATAGACGTTAGTTTAAAGGTGTTGACCACTTCGAATCACATGTAAGAGACGTTTTTAGATCATAGTTTTTAAATCACATGGCGCACATGATATAATCAGGTGCCACATTTCCCAAAAACTGACCCTAAATCAAGTCACTTGGTAGTTGGGGTTGGGTAAGTAATACTTATGGGTATTAGGTGCAGGAAAGTGTCATAGTTGACACTTGGGTCAATCTCTTTCCAAATGGCCGTGCACCTAATACTAACTAAACAAGATATACGGAGCAAATCATGGCCCGGTCAATTACATCATTCCTAAATTGAGGTAATATACAACCATGGATTAAAAACTGATACACATCATCGGTCCAAAGTCGTCGACGGATATATCGATATTTATTTGCCAAACCAGCCAACAGAAAGTATCTTTTATTTTAAATATTAAAACAAATAATTTCAAATAATAATAAAATTGCCCAAAGGACAGTTTTGGTATTAAGCCCGGTTCATATCAGATATAAATGAGCCTATATGACCTCATATGAGCCAATAATAAGACCTGATATTTTGTGATTTCACCAGATCGAATCGGGGGCAAATATCATATCGGGTGGGGTCTACTAACCTGTTACATATTTGTCGATATATTGGATTGATTACTGGATATTTAAAAGCATGTATACAACAACAAAAATACAAATTACAGACCCAAAATTAAATTACTACGTAATAAACATTACCCGAACGAATATGTAGTCGAACAATTTCTCTATAACGCATTTAACATCATGATTGATGTACCGATTTAACCTATTTAAACATGAACGGAAAAAATAAAATATTAAATTCAGGAAAACTCGAGATATCGTGATTGAAATAGAGAACCAAGATAGGCGAGAATTGAAACCCGTGATAAGTCGCAATGCAAGCAGTAGACAGCGAAGGAGGTAGATGGTAGCACATCAATCCAGGCAAAATATGTTTTTCTCGTCCTTCTAAAATAAGTGTAGAAAACACGAAGAAAAAAATTTCTCACAGAGAGAATCCATAAAGGAAGGGGGGTTAATCTTCTGCAGCCAGTCACCGTGTGGCTAAAAGGACACAGAGATTTGTGTACTTAAAATGACTTTTCGCATCCATGAAAGAAAAAGAAGAAGAGGGACAACGACACCAACACACAGAGGAGGCCCGGGCTAGACTGCCCTACAAAACCTCCCCCGAAAACAAAAAATTGTAATTTTATTAAGCCACGTGGCCGACTTGCAAGCGCACCTGCAGAGCCCAAGACCACAATTACAACCAGAGACTGCTTTGTATATTTGTTACATAAAAATTTCATTCCAAGACGTCTTAAAGACTACTAAATATAATTGGTGTCCATCCTTTGTTGAATATAAGGAACTTTCCTCCACGTCTCTTCTATAGTTTGGAAACCCGATATCTTCCAAGCCAGATCATTCGTCACTGTAATTGAGAAAACAAAAATATAAAAATATAATGTCGCTCTAAATAGCAGGAAACAAATTATTTTAGTATTGATCGAAATAGAAAAACTTAATGTTGATATAAATAGCAAAAACTACTAATTTAACCTTAAAAAACAAGACAGAAAACAAGAAAAATAATTTTCTCACCCATCAAAATAACTAAACTAGACTCCAAAGAACATATCAGGTTGGTGCTGGCTTTGATCACAATCATCTTGTTGCAGATGCTATTGTCTCCTCTCCGGATATACTGTACATTGATAAGAATGATTATAGATACATGGTTTACATTACGAAATTCAAATGAAAAGAAGGCCAAGAAAACAAGATGAGAGTACAACCATATATTCTTAAAGCCAGAAGACAAGACTGTATCATTCCAATAAAAAAAAGATCATATTACATTAATCAAAGGAACCAAAATAATCAATAAAGAAGTAATAAAATTACAAGCTTGCAATACATCAGTTAGAGGAATTAATAAGAATAAAAGCAATACATTATACATATCATGATCTAAAGACCTATGGTGTCAAAATATGTGCCATGTAATTGTAAGACCATAATCTAAAGATCTATGGTGTCTAAGTTTGGGATGAAAAAAATATTTGTACCATGTGATTCAAAGGAGTCAATGCCCTTTAAAGATCTACGGTATGAGATTTTCATCATAGCTGTTAATTTAAAAAGAAGTTGCCCACTTTTAATCACACAAGAGGGACATTTTAGATCATGGTTTTAAAATCAAATGGCACACATGATGAAATAGCCACATACATTGAGCACTCATGTGCATACATCAAGCACTCATGTGCTCAAGATCGATGAGGTCCCTCCCCCCAACACAAAATTGAAAAAACATGGTCAAAAGTGATGAAGAAATTTAATGCATCAAGTATGTTGGGCGTCACACCAACATTGACGATATTTTTGACAGCCAAAAAAGTTCTTAAAATTTTTCTTTTAGATGGCATTCCATGTGGCACTTGATCCCTAACGGTATTTCTTGGGATCAGGTGTCATGTGGCAAACGATCTCGGTATCAGTGCAGCGTTCCAAAGCTGCAACACTAGAGCACGGCCCCTTTAATATATATAGTAATTTCTCAATAAGGTCATTTTGGACTCTCATTTGGAAGATTTGGGCCTTGAATAATCCTACAAAGATGAAAATCTTTGCTTGGCGGGTCATGAACAGCAGTATCCCAGTGGATAGGATCATCAAGACGAGGAAAATACCCATGCCTTTCAGATGGCCTATGTGTTGCTGTTATGAAGAAACCATTTCCCATCTTCTACATCAGTGCCCTCTCGCAAAAGAAGTATGGCGTTTCTTCCTAAACTCATGGATCAGCTTGAACGCTTCACTAGCTCGCTGGTTTTCATCAAAGTTCAATAGCCAGTTCAACTCGTGAAGATGGCAGATCCAATGGCTAATAATGTGGGAAATATGGACTGTTGGGGACTCTATTCGGCATGGTGGCGGAGAGCCTATTCGGGGTGGGGTGGGGTGGGGGTGGGGTGGGGGGAGGGGTTATTAATCGTCACAAGAATTGGATACAGGTGCTATCTAAGCTTAGTTTGTTCTCAAAACACAGTACAAAAGAGGAAGCAGGAACAATAGCGTCACTGGGCTGCCCTGCCCTCCTATAAATGTTCGTGCTCCAAAATTTGCATGGTTAAATGGGCTGACCCTCCTGCTAGTTAGAGCTATATCGAGGCCATGCTTCAGAGGTAGTGTAATTCGAATATTGGGTGGGTCCTTGGTGTTGACATTCTAAGTCGTCTATGGCACAGTTCCAACACAATTTCAAATTGAGCTCGAATCGGGTTGCAACAAATTTTCCTTCAGACTGTTTAAAAGTTGAAATTGAATGAATCACAGGTCGTTGTTGATGCAGTGGTAGGCAACGCGTTCCCTTGGAGAGTGGATGAATCCGTATTGACTATGAAGAAAAGGCTAGCTACTTTATAATGGAAAATGATTTTGTATTCTGAGACTAAAGGGAAATATAGTTACATATAGCTTGGCTGCCTTGGATAATCACGAGTTGCAATACATCCTCAAAGGGTTCAACAGTCACTCTAAGGTTTAGAAAAATAAATATTCTTAAACTTTTTTGTCATTTATTTCATAGGTCAAATATACGGGATTTCCATCTAAAAAACACCCTTAAAAGTTTCATCTTTGACAAAAAATCTATGGTGTTAGACTTGCATTCGAATGCTTATCCCCGACCGTCTTATATAAAAGTTGTTTCAAGTTTAAATTTGTGAGATACCTCATGATATTTTTCATGAATCCAAAACTAATATAAGTTACGGCTTCTAGGTTGTGTTTGGCATTGCTCTTTGGGAGAGTAGAAAAAAGCGGAAGCTGCTCTTTGCCATTCAAAGAAGTGTGGGGAGAGAGAAGCATTGGAAGAAGATAAAGACGGGTAAAGAGGATTTCGGGTTCGCATTGGTTGCGGATGCGAACCGATGGGAAGTGTCATGGTGCATGAGAGGCGATTTAAATCCGGTCAAATTTCCTTATCAGACATCTAGGGGTACTCCGGATAGATTTGACATGACTAACCTCAACTCCTTTATTCAGGATTGGGCCCTGGTTGACTTGGCGTTGTTGGGGGCTTGTTTTACCTGGTCAAATATTCAGAGCGTGGCAACTTTTAGTCGCCTGGATTGAGTGCTTGTCTCTTCTGCTTGGCTCAATATCTTCCCTCATGCATCCCTGACGAGTCTTGCTAGGGCTGTTTCGGATCATAGACCATTGCAAATAGACTGCAATCCTACGAGTAGAGGCCCTACACCCTTCAGGTTCGAAAATCAGTGATTCCTCAATGACGACTTTAGAGCTCGGATCCCGGTTTAGTGGCAAGAATATAATCCTCGCGGCTCAGATATCTTAAGAACATAATCAAAACTTGGAACAACAATGTGTTTGGTCTATCCCACGTTTGGAAGTCGAGTATTTTGGAGAAGCTCAAGGAGTCGCATTCGGAAGAAAGGTGGATCTTTCTGTAACCAAAAAGGAGGAAAGATTTAACCTAAAGATTAGACTGAGCGAGAGGAGTCTTCAGGAAAAGCTGAGTTGGAAACAAAAGTCCAAAGCCCACTGGTTGAAGGTTTGGGATAACAACATCAAATTTTTCCACATGATGACTAATGCAAGATCCAATAAAAAGTTGCTAACCAGAATTGTGGCCAACGGGGTAGAGATTTCAGACCCCGATCGGATCAAACTACAGACCGTTGATTTCTATCAAACGTTGTACCAAGATGAAGGGTGGTCCAGGCCACATCTTGATGGACTTTCTTTTCATACAATTACCCCAGCAAACTGTACATCCTGGGAGAAGTCTTTCTCCGAAGCTGAAATCTGGATTTCCATCAAGTCTTGTGGCAAAAACAGTCCCCGGGCCCCGACGGCTTCAATATGAAATTTTTTGTTAGCTTATGGGCCATCATTAAACCTGATATCCTTGAGTTCTTTAACGAATTCCATTCTCGGACGGCTGTAAGCAAAATTCTCAATTCAAGTTTCCTTGCCCTTATCCCCAAGAAAGAAGGTGCGATTGATTTACGTGACTTCAGTCCCATCAGCCTGATTAATTGCCTCTACAAATTTATGGCTAAGGTGCTCATTAACCGCCTTAAACTCATAGTGGGATCAACTACTTCCGAAACCCAAGGAGCTATTATCCAGGGTCATCAACTCATGGATATGGCGGTCATTGCTCATGAGGTTATCCATTTGGCTCACTCTAGCCATTTGCCTGCCTTTGTTTAGAAGGTCGCTATGGAGAAGACATACGACCGGGTTACTTGTGACTGCTTGGATTATATGTTGCTTCGTTTCGGTTTTGGCGATATTTGGAGGAAATGGATGAAAGATTGTGTCACTTCCCCCTAGTTCTCCGTGATTGTGAATGGAACTCCTGCGAGGTATTTCAAAAGCTCACGTGGTCTAAAGACAGGGAGACCCTTTCTCTCCGTTGCTCTTCAATTTAGTTGGTGAGGCTTTGGGAGCCCTCATCTCTAAATCTCGGGAACTGAACCAGATCTCAGGTATATTGGGGGGCAGCGATGGTTGCGCCATCACTCATCTCCAATACATTGATGATACCATTCTCTTCGGCAAAGCCAACCAGGGCGAGATTTCAGCCTTCGCTAATATTCTTGCGATTTATGAAGTCATATTTGGTCAAAGGGTATTTTTGCTGAAATCCACAATTTATGGTATTCACACTAATCTTTCAGAAGCTGAGATCCTGGCAAATACGATTTCCTGCACGTTTTCTCCCCTTCCTATTACTTATCTGGGCCTTCCCTTGGGTGCGATTAAGCCTAGAGCCAGCAATTGGGACGCCGTCATTCAGAGATTTCAAAGGAAGTTTGCCACATGAAATGGCAAATTCCTTAGACAAGATATGCAAACACAGCCACAGTCCGAGCAATCAAATCATTCCTAAATTTAACATATATGAATATCCAAAATTACAAATTATGGAACCCAAAAATTAAATTAGTATTTTAACTAACATTACCTGAACAAAACTGTACCGAAACAATTTCTCTATAACGACAAACACCATGATTGACGTTCCGGCGAACCTATTCAAATCAGAATGGGAAGATAAAAATAAAATTCATTGAAAAACTGGAGATTTCATGATTGAAACAGAGGTCCAAGATAGGTCGTGGAATTGAAACCTTTAATAAGCCACGTGAGCGATGTAGAGCAGGACCATGAGGGGAGTTGGTAGTACAAGAATCCAAGCAAAATATGTTGTTCACATTCTTCATATACAATACGTATAGAAAACATGAATAAAAAAATTTATCCAAGAGAGAGAGAAGCGCCATCAAGGAAGGATGGTTGTTCTTTTCTCACGTCACCGTGCTTGGCATAGAAGGGCACAGAGTTTTGTGCGCATAAAATGGCTTGCAGCATCCATGAAAAGAATACGAAATGTGATTCGAGAAAGAAGAAGCGACGGGGACACTAGGACACAGAGGAGGCCCGGGCTAGACTGCCCTACGAAACCTCCCCCGAAAACAAAAAATGATAATTTTATTAAGCCACGTGGCCGACTTGCAAGCGCACCTGCAGAGTCCAAGACCACAATTACAAACAGGGACTACTTCGAAATGCATGATAGAAATGCTTTTTTCGTCCCAATCTTCAACATGATAGATCTTTAGATCATGGTTTTTAAAATCACACGACACAATTAATGAAACCACATAACACGCGTCTAAAAAATTGGCATGTGAACCATATTTGGAATTCTCTGGAAACAAATTACTTGATTATAGTTTTTCATTTAATTTTTTTTCCTTTTTATTTATCAATAGTTTTATTAATAAATTACTGCACATAATAACATGCATGATAGTGTTTGTATTTGGCTACATTGCTTACTAGGAGGAACGTAATTTTTCTGTAGATAACGAGGTGTCATCCACATAATAGATGGGATGCTCACTCATGCACTTCTAAGTTACTATTACACATTCTTGGCCAATTCATGCCAAGTGGATAGACATCATGTGAACTTCACTTGGCCCATACAATAGTACCACTCAGTCCAAGCACTTCAATATGAACTATATAATTAGATCTGACAATGGTTTATACGAAAGAGCCCGGATTGAATGGTTAGAATATTTTGATGGACACAAATTTTATTAACAGCATGATTTCATTTTCAATATGTATATGGATATCTTACCTTATTAAAGGGCGCATTGGTTGAAACAAAAGTAGTTTTAGTTTTACAGAGTGAAAAGGTTGTGTAAGATCTGAGTGGCTGGCTATTTCGTAGGAATTTTAAGTAGAAGAAACTAAAAATATAATAAAGAGGATAATCAATTTTATTTGGGTCTTTGTAAATAAACTACACCAAAATTCAAATATGCAAAAGCTCAATAAAAGCAGCTTTCAAATTCTTGAGTTATAAGAAGAATGCATCCGCATAGTTGATACCATCGAGAGGAAATATGATCCACATTGGCCAAGTGGTCTCTTCAACAAAATTATTGATTGGTCAATATCTTAAATATGAAGACAAAACAACTTTATCAATGATGCATTAGTCAAGTGAAGGTTTCCCATTGAGGATGGAAGAATCTAACACCCTGCCAAGGTCTAGGAGATTTATTCTTGAAGATGAATTTGAAGACTATCATTGAAGTAAGTTTTCTTTTTCTTTTCTTCCCTTTTTTCAAATAATTTTTAGTGATGCCAATTCTTTTTTCCTTTTATTTAATGTGAACAAGAAAGGATGTAGTTCGAAAAGGGTACATAAGACGAAGTTTATGAGTAGGCCTGATAGAAAATATCTTGAATAACTGGGAGAAGCTGATTTCCAAAGTTATAGTGACCTCTTTGTTATGCTGTTGGGCTTTGCATATTATATCCACACAATTTTTTATATACATATTACAAATATATAGAAGTGGGAAAATGGAATTGAGGACAGGGTGCTAGGGTCGCGCGTAATCACGAGTTGCATTACATTCTCTAAGGGTTCACCAATCCCTAGGTTTTAGCAAAATAAAAGAATTACTTTCTTCCTTTTATTTCACAAGGCAGAGATTTGGGATTTTCTCATTTCCATCCAAAACTTCACCATCAAGAAGTTTCACCATTGACAAAAAAATCAAGGGTGTTTGCACTTGCGTTCGGATAAATATCCCCAAATCTTGGTGTAAAAGGTTGGGAAGAAAAAAGACCATCATCTGGTTTAGAGCAACAACGTCATCTAAAAGTATCTTTATGCTGGATTTACATGGTAGCCGTTAATTTTATATCATGTTTGAAATGCTTTGAATTTCATGGTGGAGATAATTTTTTGTCTCAATCTTCTACATTAAAGATCTTTAGACCATGGATAACAAACCCATCAAAAAGTGACCAGTTTAACAAGTCACTATACTCAGGCTGCTTACCTTATACTAACACTTGTAGTGCTTCTAAGTATTTTGAACTCCTTTTTCAGCCAATTCAACCACTCAAATTCTGAATTCACTGATTTTCTAGTCCCTGAAAAATGTAATTATCA
This sequence comes from Chloranthus sessilifolius, assembly GCA_021018995.1. Taxonomy (NCBI): domain Eukaryota; kingdom Viridiplantae; phylum Streptophyta; class Magnoliopsida; order Chloranthales; family Chloranthaceae; genus Chloranthus; species Chloranthus sessilifolius. Next base: position 27,848,489 of record CM037595.1, read on the forward strand.
GGTTTCAATAGGATTGATAGGGCAAAAGGCTCTTCCTCCACATGGTAATATCGTCATGCCAGTGATGACCTTCATTAATAGATTAAAAAACAACTAAATAAATGATTACATTATTAGAAGCTCTATTTGCACCCACCAAAACTCTAAATTATATAAAACTTGTTTCAAGTCTTTAAGTTTGTAAAATATGTCATGATATTTTTCACAAATCCAAAACTACTACAGTTTTAGGGCTTTTAATTTCTCTATGGACTCTAATATCTTAACATATGCAACATAAACTTTAATTTCTCAGCAATTATAACTATAAGAAAATTTCAAGATTAGTTGATATAAGTAAGAAGTGCCGAGATGTCACAATTCAAAGCCACATTAATTCCGAGAAACAGAGTATTCTAAGACTGAACTAAATAGAAAAACTTAATATTAATCTACCAAGAAAAGCTACTAATTCAACCTTGAAACATAAAACATAAAACCAGAGAAACATATGTTTTTTACCTATAAAAAAAAGTGAACCTGACTCCCAAAAACACAATGATCTGGTTGCAGATGCTTCATCTCCTCTCCGAAAATCCTATAAATCAATAAGAAGGATTATAAATACATTATGAAATTCAAATGAAAAAGGTCACGAAGACAAGATTTGAACCAAAATAATCAATCACAGATATGGAATGTATCATTTCAAATCAGAAAAAGATCATATTACATAATATAAAAAAAACAAAAATAATCAATAAAGATTTAATACACGTAAAAACTAGTCAATGTTCTCCATATTCCCAGAATCCGGAAAAACCATATAACGACGAGTCTACTTCGAAAATCAACGCTATTCTAAACTATAAATTTGTTGTGGGGGCAATTAATGGTTTAAAGATAGCGATCCTCGAACTGATATTCAGTGCTACAGTAAACAGATGGCTAAAGATAGCATTCTGATTCTTAAATAATTTTCTATTGCTACTTATATTAAAAACATACTTAGATAAAAAGCACAAAGCAATACAAACTAAATCATAAAAATCGAAGAACCTTGAAACACAAATTAGGATTCTGCATTAACTTTTCTATCTATCCATTACGTTTTAGGGCAATTTCTTTATGGACTCTTATATCTCAAGAGATGCAACAAAAACTTTCATTTCTATGCATCTACGATTATGAGGAAACTTCAAGATTAATGGTATGTTCGTTTCACTGTATTGCCCAAATAATACGCGTACCATGAAAAAAGCACGTCTCAATGGTCGCTTTTTTTAGGCAGTGGTCGTTCGGTTGGCAGTAATCCAATCCTACATAATATTGTTCATTTTGCAGGTATTTTTAAGCCTTATGAAGCCCAACCCTCGTAGCAGACGAAATTACAGGAGCTCACCCCCCCAACGGCTATAAAAAATGCGCTAAAACCAACCGATTTTACTCCAATTTCTTGTAGCCAATTTCTTGTACCTTTTAAGGGCTTTTAACAGAGGCAAGAGGCCTCCTTGCTGAAGATTTCTCCAAAACCTTATGGTCTTTCACCTTAACACATCTCATTCTCTTTCAATTCCCCCACTCTAAGAAAAAATCTGTTTGCTCTTTTGATTCTTTCTCCATATCTACCATGAACCCGGAAAAAAACTTAAAAATATATATAGACAATAAGTTCTTCAAAAAAACACAACCCAGAAAAAAAATAAAAAATCACCATACTAACCTCTGTTTCAGCCGAAGAGAATCCCACCTCAAATTACCCTGCAATTTAACGATTTAAGCAACTGTTATAAAAAATCCAATGTTTTTTTATTGCAAATAAAAAAGAGAGCAATGCAAAGAAAGCCCACAAAACTCTATCTTACAAAGAAATCTTCGTTGTATAGAATCAAAATGGGATTTCTAGTTCTCTACCAAAACAATCGAAAGAACCCAAATCGTCTCTAAAACCAAAACAATCGAAAGAACCCAAAATTCACAGTTTATTAGATTTCGGGGCGTGACACAAATATTGATATAAATACAAAACTTTAATATGGATCTAAATGGCAAAAACTACTAATTTAAACTTGAAATATAAAATATAAAGCCACATAAACATATTTATTTTTAACTTAAAAAAAATAAAAATTAACATGATTCCCAAGAACACAAGATCTTATTGCAGAGGCTACCGTTTCCTCTCCGAAAATTCAATAAAAATAATGATACAAATTATAAAGAAAATAATAATAATTTGTATTATGAAATTCAACTGGAAACGAAGAGGGCGAAGAGGACAAAATTAGAACAAAAAGAACCAAAATAATCAAAAGAATACAAATAATTAATAACATATATGCAAGAAATTCATAAGAGTAAGAGCAATACATTACAAAGGCGCGGAGATAAATAGGGTGGGTCTTATTTAATTTATAGAGTAAATTTCCTTAAACACCCATTATTTATAGGGTTTATCTTGTATGCTTATTCCCTACGCAGGGTTTAAGTGGATTTACATTGACGGGTTACCTTGGGCCGACATTTAAACAAAAAATGTTGCTTAACTCATCTTACACCTTTAAAATGTTACATTCCATCTCATACCATTCAAGTTTGATTTATCACCATGCCATGTGGCACACATCTATGATCAATCTAAAATTTTCAAGTGGCAATCCGTCATTGGAATATGTCCAAGCCAATGGATCATGCTTTCTAAGTGGATATAAACCATCCAATCGGTAAACTTTAATATTAATTATCAAAATTAAATGCACGGATTGGATGGTTTGAATTTCTCAAAGAACAATCGTTAGCATTAGAGTGCACAAATTGGATGGTTCGAATTTATCGAAAGTGTGATTTTTGGACTCTCAGCCCTTCAATTGATGATATATTACTTTGACGGCCTGAATTTCTAAGATCATAAGCCAATAATTGGTGTTAAGATTGTTTAAACACCAATTGGTGTTTAAATGATGGTCAGGAGAGTCAATCTCGTAATGGGATAGGCTCTGTTTGGGTTAGGTCTTATACGAGCAGAAACAACTCTTTGTCTGCTCTCTGTCAGAGTAGATTTTATCTGACAACAAATAAAATCTATAAAATCTGTTCTGGCATAAAATAGACAGAGAGCAATTTTATTACTTAAAACTGTTCCCCATCATAGCAAATGGGGCGAGGTGCTGTATTACAAAACCTGAAAGTAATTCTCTGTCGGAGCCAAAGAGCAAAAGAGTTGCTCTTTGCCCTGAAAGAGCTAACCCAAACGCAGCAGTAATGGGTACGAGCTTTACTCAAGTCGGAATAGGGGTCTCAATGGGACGGGCTGCTTGAGCTGTGCCCGACCCTCTATGAGCCGGATATGGCCTTCATCTTTATGTTTATTTAATAAATGGGGCGGTGCGGGGGGTTAGCCCACTTATATAAACAGGTTGGGCTTGGACATATAAACTCAAGCCCCTTGGCCAATTATACTATAGAACTATTTTGGCCTGGTCTGACATGACGGCCTAACCTAATAAAAATATACATGCATGTACTTTTATAAACCCATTTCTTATGTACTAATCAATATTAGTGAAATTATTACATTATCCTAGTCTTAATAAGTTACTTGATGATTTATCTCAACTGCATTTGCTACAAAAGGGTCGAATGGGCTCAAGTTAGACCCAGATTTAACTTGAAAAAATAAATATTTGGCTCAAATAGGTTCAAGCCCGCTCCAACCCGGCCCAAAAAAGCCCAATTATGTGATAGGCAGGGTATTTCCTTAGGCTGGGTTATTCTCTTGTTGGCCCGTCCTTGCCCATTGAGACGCCTAGGTTGGAAGGGTAGCAGTTGGATCAATCTCTCTCTTATACCAAATGGTCAAGCCTCGAGAATTATATAATAATACACAAATCAGGAGAATTTTATTTAGAGTTAGTTTACAGTGGGTGTCTACTCATCATGAGTGGACATCACAGCCTACAAGTCCCTATGACTGAGTGACTTGTGCAAACTTCTAATGCATGTAAATTTGTGCAAGTCGCTTAGTCATAGGGACATGTGGAGTGTGATGTCCACTTATCATGAGTGAACACCCATTGTAGACTAAGGCTGTGTATAACATAGCTCTCTGCTAGCCCATGCCATAATAGTGTTCACCTTCTTTAGTTGATTTCTATTCTCTTTTCTAACACCCTACAAAGAAGGATTTACCTGCAATCTCTGTGCACTCTTCTAACTCTCCACCAAAGTAAATAAAATTTGTTTTGGCAAGGAGTGAGTAAAGAGGAGGGTAGAAGTGTTGAACAGGTAAAACTTGCATAAAATTTTGTTATGCAAGGAGTTATCAAGGAGAAGCAGTACTTGCTAAAGTAGGTAATAGGATGTTAGCAAAGAGGATGGGAAACTGCTAAAGCAGGTAACAGGATGTTAGGAAAGAGGATGGGAAACTGCTAAAGCAGGTGAACTCTGCTATGGCAGGGACTACCAGAGAGCTATGCCATATGCAACCAATTAAGTCTTTTATTTAGCCTTCATTGATTTGGCGCTCTACACATTTTTAAGGCTTCGAACTTGGGTCGAGTACCTGATACCAACTCAAAAAGCAATCCCGCCATGGCAGACGTTATACCAAACCAAGCTAGAGCATGAGTGATCAAATCATTTATAAATTGTTTGGATGTAAAGTAGCAACCCGATGTTAGACTCGAGTCGAGGGACATTAGACTTGAGCTCAACGTTCAAACACTGGTTTTAGCCAAATGACCACCAAGTCAAACTCAAGTTTGAGTGTCACTGACTCATGACATGTACAAGGTTTGTCATCGTCCTCTAGAAAAAAACAAAGCAACCAATGCTGATCTAACGATCATCCATGATGGGAAAAGTGTCTGATGAAATGTTTCATCATTTCATTGTTCAATTTCCAGCTGTTAGATGGGTGTGCACGCACACACACAGTCATCCATTGTTCAAAATCTGTTTGCTCTTTTTATTCCTTCTCTATATCTACGTCCATGAACCCGATATATTTTTTTTAAAATATATATAGACAATAAATTCTTCAAAAAAACACAACCCAGAAAAAAAAAATTGATAAATCACAAAACTAACCTCTGTTTCACCCCAAGATCTGGGCTCCGGAATGAAACAGAAGACAAACCCACCTGAAATTACCCTGCAATTTACCGATTTAAGCAATAGTTTTAAAAATCCAATGTTTTTTATTACAAAAATAAATAGAGCAATGCGAAGAAAACCCACAAAACTCTATCTTACAAAGAAATCTTCATTGTAGAGAATCAAAATGGGATTTCTAGTTCACTACCAAAACAATCGAAAGAACCCAAATCGTCTTTAAAACCAAAACAATCGAAAGAACACAAATCCTCTCTCTCTCCCTCTATTTGCGAATCTTATCGTGATTTAAGAGGGGAAATTTGCACTTTTGGCCCTATAAGTTTGTGTATTTGCAAAATTGGCCCTATAATTTAAATTTTTGCAGAAGTGGCCAGCTCCAAGCCAAGCCGTTCCACGTCACCACCGACCTACGAAATCACTTTAAAACCCCCGATTTTTAAATCTCTTTACATATTTAAGTTATATTACACTTTTCACTTTTTACCTTTAACTTTAAACCCCGTAAAAACCGAGAAAGCGACAACAAAGCGAGAAGGCCACGACAGAAAATTTCAAGGTATTTTTTTTTAAAAACTTTTTATCCAATTTACTGATTCGCAATCCTCCTAACAATATCCGGTATCTTGCTGATAACATGACGCTATCTTAAGATGTCGGACGCTATCTTAAGATAAAGCTTCGACATCTTAAGACGTTGCCGACATCTTAAGACTCCGACATCTTACAAAGAAATACTCCTAACAATATCCGCTTTTGATATGCACTATTTTTTTTTTGTTATTTAATTGTTCTTATGTTTTTTACAGTCCCCACTAACTGATTCTAAGATGGCGAAGTCTCTAAAACCCTACGAGAAGTGTACAGGAATTAGTGTTAGAAAATATTACTTGCATTGCAACGAAGAGAGGGAGAGGATACTTGATGAATCAATTTTCAGTCATTTATTTAGAATTTCTGAGAAATTAGTGTTTATTGGAGAATTGATCGACGCGATTTTGAGCTTCTGGGTTCAAGATAATGTTTTCAAGATGAAAGACACCAAAGTAGTAATACAGGAGTCCAATATATCATTCATTTTAGGCCTTAACAAGTTGACGGAACCTGAGTCTGCGCATGTGGTTATGCCGGAGGAAGAAACCACTTGATACAAATTCTTTCGGCCGGCTAAAAGGACTCGTATTGAAGAAATAGTGGATAGTGTCCAGCACTCCAATGATGAATTTTTGAAATTATCATTGTTGTTTATTGTATGCTCTTTCTTACTTCCGGACACATACCAGAAAGTGGATAATAATCAATTGAACTTAGTCAATAACCTTGAAAAGTTGAACAAATTTTTGTGGGGGTTGGTAGTTTAGAAAAATTTAGTGGAGTGCATATCAAAAGTGATAATCAGAAGGAAAGTGGCAAAAGTGTCGGCAAGGGGGTAATATAACATCTACAAGTGAACTATCGCCCTAAAGATTTGGGCGTTGGAGCACTTTCCATAAGTCGACCCCACTCGTACTCAGCTGAAAAATTCATTTCCGAGGCTGATGAAATTGGAAGCCCTAAAATACTGCGGACTCCAAATTATTTCTGAGAAAAATTCTTAACTCTCCTCTCATTGTCAATCAGAATTATGAGAAACACGAATTACAATATCGATCAGTTCGGCTATTCATCAGGCAAACAGAGATGGAAAGGGAATGGGAAAGAGAATACCTGACCCAAAATAGAGCCCAGGAGCCACATGATGATGAAGATGAGGATAATGATGATGATGATGACACTGATGATAATGACGAGTACAAGGTCGTTATACATCAATAAGCGGAATCAAAGGGGAAACAACCTGAAAGTAGGCAGCAGCTAACCAGGGAACAACCGACTAGGCATCCCCAACTTATAAATGAAGTAACGAAACTAAGAAAATAGTGTTCATCCCTCAGAATGACGGTTAAAGAGATAAAAGGAGATTTCAAGCATGCCTTTATGGTACTAAAAGGACAAGCTCTAACAATTGAGAAGCTTGGGAGAGAGAAGAAGACCCTACAGGTGCAAGTAGGGAATCTGAAAGATCAGGTAGCTTATATAAGAAGCGAAAATGGAGCAATAAGGACGGAGCTTGAGGCAGTAAAGTCTCATTTGTCGAAGGTACATAGTCTAACTCTAACAAATTTTATGTTTCTAAAATAAATATTTTAAAAATCTTAACATAGCGATCCGATATTGTATGATAGCTTATCGCTATTATAAGACAGCGTTATGATGGCGTATCGCTATCTTAAGATAGCGATCCTTAAAATAGTGTACCTCTGTCTTAACGCTATCTTAAGCTTGCAAACCGCTATCTTAAAATAGCGTTAAGATATCGGTACGCTATTTTACGATAATGTTAATATAGCGATCTGCTACCATATGATACTGGATTGCTATCTTAAGATGACAGATCGGTAGCTAATTTAGTGGTTTAATTCAATTTTAATTTGCCCTCAAATTTTCATTTCATGCATGTATTGTACTGATGTAGGATGATATTTTTTCCTTGGTGCTATTTGATTCCTTCGTTGCTCCCCAACCACCTGCCTCTCAACCCCACCTGCCCCTGAGCCCTCTATAACCCAACCACCTGCCTCTCAACCCCCTACCCCTCAGCCCTTTGCAACCCAACCACCTGCCTCTCAAACCCTTGCCCCTCAGCCCTCCGCTCCCCAACCACCTGCCTTTGAACGCCCTACCCCTCAGCCTTCTGCCTTTCAACCGGCAGCGAGGGCTTCCAATGCATAGCCAGAAACATAGCCATTGGGCCTTGTCTATTGCATTCGTGTTATTCAGCTGATAGACCCGGCCGACCCAGAGTGTTCAAGGAAGAAATTTGAAGCGCACAAAGAAAGTCTGTGGCATCATCTGGAACGACTTCTTCACGCTATCAGTCTAAGTTATGCTCTCGATCAATCGTGGCAGGTAACGATGATAGATAGAACCGATCTGCCGCGCCAACACAACGGTTGGGACTGTGGTATTTTTGTACTGAAGTATGTCGAATATTTCTCTGAACGGCGAACAACCAATTTTGAGGAGAAAGACATGTAACAATGTAGACCCGAAATTGAGCATTCATTGTTCATGTTTGGGACAATGAATGTTTAGTTTTTTTTTTTCTTTTCAGTTGTAGATTTTTTTATATTTTGTAGTTTTTTGATAATGAATGATGAATGAATATATATTTTCATAAATAAATATATACTAAAATTTTGGTTTGTATAATTATTATAATTATTTTTTTGATAATTTTGAAAGATACTATATCGAAACGCTATGGTAAGATAGCAGCCCGCTATTGAACCGCTATCTTACCATAGCGATCCGCTATTGTAAGATAGCGGACCTCTATTGGACCGCTATCTTACCATAGCGGATCGCTATGGTAAGATTGAATTTTGTTCTAGATTGTTAATAAAAAAACATCACTTCTCTATTAGTGTCAAGTTAAAACAAAACAAGTACGATCCATTGCCCCTATAATTGTAGAAAACAAATCTAATGTTACAAATTAAGGCAGAATCGTTGGTTCTTAGATCGAAATAAATAGCACAATAGACATAATGACATGGGGAATGAATGGACTGAGGCAAAGTCGTGCTAAAAAATAAGTTTCATATTCTAACAAATTTACACGAGGGATGGTTATTTCTGTATTTGTTACAATTTTTACACCATAGTGGTCAAACTTCGCCTTTAGATTTTATCCTCATTTTCTTCGGACGACCGGCTTAACGTATCTTGTGTGGGGGCAAAACCTCGATGTCTTACCTTAGAGCGGTCCATTGGCGCTTATCAACGGTCTGAACAAAGTGTTCTTTATAAGTTTCTCTAAATAAGGCACTAGTAAACCAATTCTCACAAAATTAGGGAATCTCCCTTTCCCTGTTCCTACGTGATAATGCCGCGATCGCATGTGAACATGGTAATCCAAGGATAGCCTAATATCTATATGTGCACTTTCGTTTCTCTAGATAGACACTGTGAGTGTATTGCCTCCCGTTTAACTTGAAATATATTGCAACCATAGGGAACGATATTCTTTTGGCGGGCCCACCCTGAATTTCATGTTATGTGCTCTTCCGCCATCGGTGTCAACACATGTGTCATTTTATTTCCTTCCTCCTGACATCGAAGGTAGAATTTGATTACCTTTGTGCAAATGGTTTCTAGCATGGTCATAATCAGTTACTCCTTGGCTATCTTCAACACACTATTAATGTTTTCAGTTGTATTTGTTGTTAACATATCATAGGAAAATATGCGTGTGCCCAAAAATGGTCTCTGATTTCTTTTATCCATGTTGTACATTTCGGGGGGCGTCGTCTTGGATTTTTCATAAAATTTATTAAAATTTTACTTCCGAGAATGTACGTGCAGCAACCCAAAATAGCGATCGGGAGATTGTATCCTTATATGTATAAAAAAGATTCAAAGTTATGTGTCGCATATAGTAGCTGTGAGAAGCGTTAGGAAATACTTTTTGCACAGCATCCATCAACCCTTTCTGCCGGTCTGATATCAATACAAACTGCTCTTGAAAATCTCCGATTAGGCGACTCCCTAATAGTTTAAGAAACCATACCCAATGATCTTCGTTCCCTTTAGGTACAACACCGAACACTATGAGAAATAAATATTTATTTTCGTCTATCCTCGTAGCTATTAACAACACTCATTTGTATCGTCCGTGCAAATGTGTCCCATCTACTGTAATTATTCTTCGTAAAGTGTTACGGAAGTTTCTAATACAATGACCAAAAGCCACAAAGAACCTCTAAAAGGCATTATCAGGCTCGCAATATAATTTCGTCTACACGTCTGGATCGACCCTCTGTAATTCAGCGATATAGGACGGTAACATCTTAAATTGCTCCTTCCAACTACCTCGGATGTCATTTAACATCATTTCTTTTCCTCTCCACGCTTTCCAGTAACCTACTGTTACACCGTATTTTTTTCAATATAAAAAATTATTAAAGCAGGACTTTCGTCAAAGCCCTTTAACAACTTATCCCTCACGAAGGAAGCTATTCATGATGTCGTATACTAGCAATGTCCGCTTTCGAAAGTTGGCCTTCCACACATCTATTTCGGGCAAAAAGTCTTTACGACAAACGTGTCCACACCCATCAATTTTGATGCATGTATCCGCCAAACACATCCTACTTTAATATACCTCGCCGTAACTCGAAGAGGACTAGTTTTTATTAGTTTCATTTGAAAATAATTTGTCATGACAAACTCTTTAACGGCTTTCTGAAAAGATTTCTTATTTCTGAACGCCTGACCAACATTAATTGGCCCCCTTCATAGAGTTCCTCATCATCCTAATCCATATACTCGCCTTTCAAGTCATTAAGCTCATAGTCATCATCCATCAGAGATTGATCAATTCCTCTATTAGTATTAATACGCGAAGTGGGCAAGGATGGTGCTTTATTATTTTCAGGATCACTATCACTGTCATCGACTGGATGATTATTATGTGCTTTGGGTTGAGTCCGTAGAGGTATGGTTGGTTCCGGTGTAGTTGTTTCGGTTGCGGTTCGTCGAGGTTGGGATGTTTGGGGTGAGATAGGATCTTGTGTTGTGGTCTCGATTACCGTTGGCTTCGAAGCTATTGGTTCGGAAGGCCATTGGTATGGACTAAAGTCTACCAAAAATGTTTCTCATCGATTTTAATCGAATATACTATTTATCGATTCAAAGTTAAACTGACATGTAAAATGCATCGGATTCAGTTGAGGACAATATCCTTGATCCTCATCGTCTTCTCTCATTGAAATGTCTGAAGAGGGTTGCTCCGGTGGCCTACGGTGTGAGCGAAATCTTATATTCATATTTCTATCATCGTCTACTCTTATCGGTGCAACGATGTTCTCCTCTTCAAACCATATTCCTTCATTTTCAATCGAATGTTCTGGTTCCACACCATCATTATCTCCTAATCGGACATTTTCCCCACATTCTTTATGATCTATGTTTGTTTCCTGAAGCGATTGAAATGCTTCGAAAGACGATAAAATTTCTATGACGGGAGTGACCAATGATTTCTCAATATAAATATTTATCACACCATCACCAATATGATATGCTCTGAATAAGTTTGCAAGATTATCGAAGTCCGACAATTCAACAAACACCAACTCCTTCTTTATACGCAATGAATCCTTTAGTTTAATAGAATGTTCTTTCGGTCAAGTCCTACTGACCTTGCACATTTTCTGCTTAAAATGATCAAACGATATCTTCTCTGTGATAGCGACAATCCTACGATGTTTATCGTTATAAGTATTGTCACCGACACGGACCCCATCAAAATGGAAAAGTAGGGGAACATATATTTCAACCTTAAATATCATAAATAATAAAAATTAGGATTAAAAAAAATCATAATTAACATACAACCTAACTGTTAGTGTATCTGCTATCTTAAAATAGCGATATGCTAACATAAGATTGCGGTTGCTACCTTATATTAGCGTATCGCTATCTTACGATAGCGGTCGCTACCATAAGATAGCGGTCGCTATCTTAAGATAGCGATATACTAATACAAGGTAGTGGATCACTCTCTTGTTTCGTTATCTTCCAATTTCTGATGTTCTATATAAAAAGCGTATCTTACCAGTGCTCGATTGTTGTTGATAGGGCTACAGTGTAGTCTTGACTAGAAAAAGCGACAACAGAAAACAATAAAATATAAAGGAAAATAATCATATATATTATGGAAAAGGTCGTTGCTGATGTGGAAACAGCTTGGCTTGGAGCTGGTCTATTTTGCAAAGATTGAAACTATAGAGCCTTTTTGCAAATACGCAAACTTATAGGGCCAAGTGCAAATTTCTCATTTAAGAGTATATAAAATACTGAAATGATTTTATGACCGCTAGATTTTAAATGGACGGTCAGATGTGCATCTCTCCAGCATATTCGGTTTGGAACTTGGTAGTAGGTGACAGGGCCATTATTTCTGTAATATCCCAGATATTTTGGACCTATTTTTAGTTTGCCTCGGTAAGCGTGCCCGAAGAATTTACGAGAGAAGTCTGATTATTTGGGTAGCTTAGGGTATGATGAGAGATGTGATCAAAGGTTTTTTGTTTCGGACTTGTGGAAGTTTTGTTTTTGGTAACATACACGCTAAGTCTAGTATATGCGCTTAACGCCAGAAATAGTTTCAAGTTAAGTGGATAGAATTGTAATCACAAAGATCTAGATATTATGTGGTTTGCTATTTTGGTTATAAAATTAGAAGAGTGAAGGAGAAGCTTGATCTTCCTTCCTCACGTGAGAACTGCACTCCCAACAACCCTTGTCTCCTTGTTTTGATTTTTAGATCCTTTGAGAGTTAGAATCCCTCTCCCCATCTGAACCATTGATAAGTCTTATGTCTTACTTTTGATTTGATTAAGATATTGGGAAGGAAGACTAGGGGAGAGTGGACAGTTTGGTGAATGATTTGGGCTAGCCTTTTCTCTAACAACAAGGTTTGGGATGGACAGATCTTTGGTGTCCAATTGAACTTTGTGGTTTGTTCCGGTGCTTGAATTTGGTGCAATGGGAGCCAAAGGATCTAACTTCAAGAGGTAGGCTTTTAAACCCCTTTGAGTTAATTAATTGTGCCTTGCTTAGAGTAAAAATATGGTGAATGTAGAGAAGGTAACAAGTTTTGTTTTCGAATGGGAAGAAAAATAGTAAGAAGACAAATTTTGCAAAGCACAAACACGGAGAAATTCGAGGGTCGATGATGAGTAGTGAAATATAATGATATTTCACCCCTAAATATCTATATTTAGCTATCTGATGAAGGCTATCTAATGAGAATTACTAAATTTGAAGTGTTTTAGGTAAATACAATCAAAGTGCATAAAACAGCCCAAGAATTCCAAAAATAATGTCAAAACATTGCAACCTTGGGTCATCAAGAACTTAGTGCAACTTGCCACTCAATTTAGACCTTCAGGACATTATATTCATGAAATTGCTAAAACACAAAAGTTGTAGAGCGTTCTGTCATCTTTCCAATGCCATATGAATCATGTCAATCTGAGTTTGGAGTAGAAAGTTATAGCTAAAATACCGAGATAGTGTTTGATGCAAAAGTGGGCGGGAGTTCACAGAAATCTGGGAAGGTCGATTAATCGACCTTACACTCGATTAATCGAGGAAAGCAATAGAGTCTGACACAAAAAGCACTGTTTGGCTGCAGAATAAAGGGGAGGTCGATTAATCAACCCTTACTTTTCGAGCCAGGAAACCTGCACGACTTGGAGAGTATTTAAAGCCGAACCAAGTACTCGGAAGAGGAGAGCTAGATAGGACTTTTACTTTTAGATAGCTAGACGTAAAGATAGAGATTTTTTTTATTCTTTTTGAGAGCTTTGTTCCTTTAATCTTTTTAGCATTCCTTTCTTTAATTTATTGTTTTTGTTTAGTTGATTCCTAGTTTAAATTTAAAGATTAGTAGAAAGCATTGTTAATTTCGTTTCTGAAGATCATCGTACTTGTGGATTAAGCTTGGATCAAATAATTTCTATTGAAGGTTGAGGTATTTTTAATTAATTAAATTGATGTTATTTTTCATTCCTTATTTGTTTATGTCATTTAATTACAACATGTGTGGCTAATTTCTTAGGGATGTGGATCTAATGATTCCCATCCGAGGGATGTACTTCTAATAATATGAATCTAGGATTAAAATATAAGATTTTATTTTATGGTTGTTATGTTATCACGAACGGATGAAATCCCCGCCACTAACTGGGATCGAGTGTGCTGAGCCATGCCCTGGATCTCAGATCTGTGATGGTAATTTTACCCCAATCATTGTTATATGGTCTTTTTACTTTTATCATATGGATCTACTTACGATTATGATCCGGGATCGAGTGTCCTGAGCCATGCCCTGGATCTTGGATCTGTAATGGTAATTTTATCTTAATTACTCCCTAATCTGAAATCAAGTGTGCCGAGTCATGCCCTTGATCTCAGATCTATGGTGGTATTCTTGTTAGAATTTTTACCTAAATCAATGGGACCTAGATTTTTAGCCAATTGAGATGCTTCTGTATTTAGATTTTCTTTAGCCACACTGCATGTTGTCATCTAATTAAAGAGGCAATCAAGGATTTTTAATGGTGGATATGGCTGTGTTCTTTACTGGTTTAAAGGGTGTATATAACGCTGCCTATGTCGATATAACTCAAGGATCAAAATTTCGGCCGAAATTATCGGTTTCGGTCCCCACCGAAACGATAAGTGTGGACCAAAATTTTGATCATTTTTGCATGGGACCCAAAATTTAGGCCAAATTTTCAGTTTTCGGCCGAAATTTCAGTTCAAATTTTTGGTTTTGGCCAAGCCCGAAACCGAAATTTTGATCCGTGATATTACTTATTATTTGTCATGGTGCAGCTAAGATGAGTGTTAAAAAACATTAAATAGACAAATATGTATAAAATATTATTTTTAAAGATCACCCGTACTAAACCTTTTGCAGAAGAGACAATATATATTCTATTATGTAGAGTTTCTATAAGAGCTAGACATATAAAGGCCAGTGCCCCATTTTTACTTACGGCATGCTCTCTTTGCCTTTGATTTTTATGTTTAGGGCCGGGGTGAACCAGTCCGGACTGGGGCTACTCATAGAGCAGCCATCAAAATGAAGCAGTGACAGCTAACAAAAAGAAAATAAAATAAAATTGGGGCACCGTCCTTCACCGGAGGTTCCTAATAAACTGCCGGTAAATGAAATCTTTACCGACTATTTTTGACCGACTAACGTTGAACGAATTGTCGGTAATAGCTTACATTTAGCGGCAGTTTAAAAAAAATCGCCGCTAAAAACCTATAACGACGCCATTTTCAGCCTGACACCGCAAGAGGCGATAGCGATTTTGTGGTGACTCTGAATTGCAGAATCTTTTGTAGTGCTATTAGCGGCATTTTAAAAAAATAGAAAACTGCTGCTATTAGTCTTGTCGCTACCAAAAACTGCTGCTATTAGTCTTGTCGCTACCAAAAATTGCCTTAACAGCAAGTGCTGCAAAAGCACCTTAGTTTTGTAGTATATTAACAAAAAAACTACCACTAATACTCTTGCCGCTAATAGTTTCAATAGTGTTTTGGTTAATAGCGGCAGTTTTTGCCTGCAAAAAACTGCCGCTATTAGTCTTATTTTTTGTAGTGTGGCGATACATATCGATTTTTTGGCAAACCAATACGTATCGAGTGTCCAACTTGGTATTGGCTGCTATGGACCTGTATCGGCTGATACCTATATTTTCCTTTTTAAAAAAAAATATATTTTAAATGGGTCAATCCATATCGGTATCGGCTGATTAGTATCAGTCCTCCATGGACTGATACCCGATATCGATACCGATTTTGACTCCTTGGTAGTGACTAACCACTGACTAAAACAGTTAACATAAACATGAAGTGAGCTTCAAATCTGTCTACAACAGTGAGTAAATTGTGACGTCATAAAATGTGTCTAGGTCATCTGTGCTTTGGCATCGGTATTGGAAACTCTACCCAATTTCGATAATTTCCTTCCACTCTACCCAATTTCAACAATTTCCTTCCATACTCGGCAAGAAATAGCTTGTTTGGGACTCTGTGAGGAGGGTCACTTCATTGCCTTCACGAGCAGGATCGCATCCTCGATTATGAGCTTGTACAAAAGCTTAGTAGGCAACCTTGTTGATCATTCACAGATTTTACGACTTAGATACCCTCATTTGAGTACTGTTAGTCCACAACTTGATGCTAATAACACCCTGATAGTGGATACTTTGATTAGCAGGTAAAAGAAGAAGAAAAGAAATATCTGTGCAAAAAGGACTTAGAAAGCACAGATCAGAAATTGCATCTCAGGAAAAGAAGAAAGAAATCTGCATTCCCAACCATACGAGCAAGCGAAGGAAGATCTAAATCGTACGATCTCCTTACGATTCAATTGCAAAGTAGAAAAATGAAGTCGTAGCTCAAAACAGAGAAAGTCTACAATCGTAGCCTTGCCGTAGAGCAGACCAAGAATCGTAAAGTTTACAATTACATTATGAGATATCGAAATCACTGGAACAAGAATAATTGAGGATCTGTGAGAGAGTGAAAGGAATCACTATCGTTCGAAAGACAAATTGTGAGGAATTAAAAAAAGGCTGTTGCAATCATGATCACGATGTTTTCACAATACCACCACAAATCAGCATGATGTACCACGATGCCAGTGCAACACCCTGCATAATCGCAATTAACGAAGCCATGCATGTGTGACTGAAGAGTTCATGCAACTTACGATTCTGAAAGAGCCTCGTGATATCACTCTGCTGAACAAAAGAAAGAAAGATCTCCATATTAGGAAAGGAGTTCTAAACGAAGAAGATATGCGTTAGGAAGTTTAGTTTAAGGTAAATTCTGTAGTTAGAGGTTTTCCTAGGATAGTAGATACCTTATTTAATTATAATACGTATCTTTTGTGTCTATAAATAAGAGAACCTGGGTCCATAGTTTAGTATTTAGGAACTCTCGATCATAGGAGATATCTATGATCTGTAAACTGTAGTTTTAGTTTTAGTTTCCTAGTTTTAATTATGTCTTTTGTTATTGCTTTTGATTTAATATAAATAATAAGTAGCTAATTCTCTTTTAAGTTTGGGGGACCCATATATCAAAATTAGTATGAATAATTAAGTATTTCTTATTTTTCTGAATTCGTTATTGTAATTGGTTGATGTATATGAGTTTTAAAATTTGTCTATGAGTTTTAAAAGGTTTTCACGATTTCTATAATCTTCTTCTCTATGTTGCTGTTGTTGCCCTAGGATTGGAATTATTAGACTTCTATTACTTGACTATGTTGCCGTTGTGCCTTAGTTAGTTTCATTAACGATTTTCTTGGGAGAGAGGTTTATGTTGTCATTGTGCCTTAAACCGATCTTTTATTCTTCTTATGTTGTCGTTGTCGCCTTACGATAATTACATAATTCAGAGAAATAAGAGATAATTAATTAGGATAACAAATCTGCCATAGGGAACCCTGACTTATTCATTTTTAATTGTTTTTATATCAATCTTTGCATATTAATTTTTAAATCCAAAATACTTATTTTTTATGGCATTTAAAGGAATTTTAGGAAACACCTTCCCTGTGGATCGAAACCTTTACATGTGCTACAATTCCCTTGTGCACTTGCAAGGTGATAAGACAAGGTATAGCAAATAGTCTATCAAGTTTTTGACGTCGCTGCTAGGGAAGCGGATTTTTCTGAATTCTAATATTTGTCTATTAGTTAAAGTAGAATTTCTTTCTAACTTTTTATTCTTTTATAGGTTGGAGCATGAAACAACAGATCAAAGTTTCGACATCTCCTTGCCTAGACTTGTTCCCTTAACTCTTACCACTATTTTTATGAAAATAAAAAAATACATATATATATATATATATATATATATATATAAAATAAATAAAAATATATATAAATTTTTTTCTGGTTTATGCGTAACACTCGTTCCAAATCTAGAAATATTTTTGAGCGTGAGCCTGAAATTGAACGAACTCTTTTACGGAATCTGGCTTCCAGTCGTATTTCTGAAAGTGAATAGTTTCAATGGTAAATGATCACCCCATTCAGGACCACTACGCTCCAGTTGCTTTGACCACGCCCTTGTTTATCACTTTACCTGAGGTGACAAATCGTCAACACTTCAAGATCAAGCACACCATGTTACAATATCTTCTGAACTTTTATAGGCTTCATCGCAAAGATCCCTATCAGTACCTTAGGGACTTTATAGAACTTTGCACCACATTAATGATGACAACACTAAATGATGAGGCTATTATGATGAGATTGTTCCCATTCTCTCTAAAAGACTAGGCAACAGCATGGCTTATCTCTTTGACCATTGGAAGTATTAAAGACTACATGCCAAAATTTTGAGTAAGTATTTCTCAATTGGTAAAACTAACCAGATTTGTCAAGCTATGCATACCTTTTGGTAATTGTCAGGAGAACAGTTTCACGAGAGCTGGGAACGGATGCAAGACCTCTTGCGTAAATGCCCTCATTATGAAGTGCCAAATTGGTTAATAGCACAGAGTTTCTACCAAAGCCTAACTGAGGGGAACCAGTAAATAGTAGATGCATGTGAGTGGAAGCACCTTCATGGCATAGAATGGACGGTAGTCTTGGGACCTTTTTTAAAGACTGATCGATAATTCATTACAAAAACAGGCTCTACAAAAGGTTGATCCTGATGTTACTCGCCACACACCTCTTGCTAGAGGTGGTATTTACGATATCAACCTTGTTAAGTAAAGAAGGAGAAAGATATCAATGTTAAGGTGGCGGTTTTGGAACAAAAGTTTGTATCATTGATGACCACCAACCTTAACTAAATGGAGAAGCCCATAATAGCATGTTCTATTTTCCAAAGCTTGACTCATGCCATAATTGAATGCCTTGCCGCACCATTGTATCCAAAGATGATAGAGAAGGAACGAATTTATGCATTCCAGCGGAGTGATTACGGTAATACGTATACCCGTAGTGGCGAAACCACTATGGTTTCAACTATGGCTCCACTAGTGGCCAACAACAAGGACCATCTGCTTTTCAGACAAGATATACTCCGACCCAAAATTTCCAATAGCCATACATGCCACCCATTAGGCCACAACAAAGCAGTGAATCTGAAGCCATAGTTGTTCAAATCCTTAGGGATCTACAGTAACAGTCACATCACCACTCAAAAGACTTATCCCAGCTTTCTCAGTTCTCTCAAACATTGCATTCACATACCCAATTCATTACGAACCTAGAAGCCCAAATCGGACAAATTAGTCATGAGATGATGGAGAGAGAATGGCCACCACTGTACCGCAGGACAAGTTTATGTGTGGGAAACATCAATTCCCGCTAGACAAGTTTGATATACTCAGGGGCACGGTCTCACTACCGACTCATCTGTAGCAAAAATTTTGTATGTAATTCATTAAATTGTTATTTGATTAACTTAGTTTTTCTTTTGTTAGTACTTTTACTTTTTGGAGACATACCTTCTTTCGAGCAATCGTAATTTACGATCACTCAATGTTGGTGTCTTGCTCAAATCGCATTCATTGCATTTGGACTTGAACTAATCTTAAACGATCGTACCAGCAGAGATTGGCATTATGATCAATTGTAGCGAGTTACGTGCCATCGTAATATTTTCTCCAATGTACAGTAATTAGACATTAATTTACGATTGACCGTAACGCCTACGGACGATCGTAAACATATGGTCTTTTCTATGGAACCTCTTTTCAAGCAAATCATAGTGATTACGATGCATCATATGAGGACATATTTCTCTGTAGGCCCTACACCATGATCAACTGTGTTCTCCCGATTGATCGTGAGGTGGATAAGCTTGCACAGAGGTTGCTCCATTGACCATCCTGAGTAAGGACATTGTTTCTTCCAAGTTTGGGGTGGCTTGTACTATAATTCTCTTTTTAAGTTAAAAAAAAAGATATTTAACACTCACGGTTGCTCGTAAGTGAAATCGCACCCATTGAGAGATGAGAAGCTCAAATAATAACGCACAACCCTAGGTTATAGACGAACGTGGTGATCGTTTCAGCAGGTCACCACAAAATGGAAGCCTACTTATTTCAAGAGTGAATGCTTTTGCTCCCCATTATAACTCTTGAGCTACCTCTATCCCTCTTTCCCTCCAAATTTCAAAGCTTCACTGCTCTATCCCAACTGTGCTTAATCTGTTACCCCCCCCTCTTCCTTCAAAATTGTGAAATCCTAATTTAGGGATTTCTAAATTGTGAAGAGTTAGGGTTTTGAATTGAAATTGCATGTCTAAGGTAACCATTGTAAATTAAAAATTTTTAGTTCTATTTCGACTGGGTTTCAAAAACCATGCTAATCTTTTACACCCTATTGGAATTGAGAGCAGAAGAGGGAAGTAGAGTGACACGCATGAAGCATGTGGCATGTCTTTGATATGATTGTTATTTTTTGAATAAACTGTGGTTTAATTGAAGATGTTTCCCATTTCAGAATTTTGGAACCAACATGCCAAGATCAAAATCAGACAAGAGAAGAAGGGAAGACTCCGAGGGTAATGAATCTGAACACTCTTCCCAACACACACATAACACAAGGGCTCCTATAATCACTGCTAAATCCAAAGCATCAGCCTCACCAAAGAAAAAAATTAAAATCAACTGAGGCAATAGTCAAGGACTTACCTCAGGGAAGAATGGAAATTGGTCCCTCTATAGGTACCAAATCCGTGTTTGCCTCCAATAAGGGAAAACATGCAGACAGGGCTAAAAAGGTTGCCAACACCAAGACCAAGGCACCTGCCCCTGCAATTCAAGCAAAAAGAGTGCTTGACCAACCCCCACCCACATTAAACCAGCATATTATGGGGGTTGAAATGAAAATTGATGTGAACTTCTGGGTAAGATCGGAGATAACTTAGGCCGCCATCCAATATTTTTGGGATGCCGAGTTTTATTATTTCCTTGAATCAGAGAAAGTCTCAGTTCACCCAGGATTGGTGAAACTCTTTTACAAGAGAATGACAGAGAGTGGCAGTCGCAATCAGTCCCTTGTGCTCTCCACAGTGATTGATAGTCACACAATCCATGTCACCAAGGAATTGATTGCAGCTGTTGCTGAGATACCATTGGAGAGACCTGAGGTCTTTGTGGACCATCCGGAGTATACAATTTTGAGACCAACACCTTTAGCTCTCTCAAATTTTGTCCACATGGCCACAAAGCTGCTGGGTCGACCTCAAGTTGATAGATTGAAATTTATGAGAAAAGAACTAGAAGGGAAAAACCTCTCTCTCAACTTCTTGGATGTTTTAATTTACAAAATCATACACCCTACTTGCCATGAGATTGAAAGAAGGATAGACTTTGTGAAAGCCTTGTACTTATTGGCCAATAGGTATTGGTTCGATCTGCCTGCTTACCTCCTAGAGGTAATGAATGTGGTAAGAGAGAAGCTCACCAAAAAGAAATATGGGAAAGTGAGACTAGACCTCCCATTTGGTGGTCAGGTAACCTTGCTCCTCTCCAAGGCTAGATATAAATTTGAAAAAGAAGAAGAGGTCCTTCAGAGAAAGGAAGAGGACCTCACTGTTGCAGTTTACGAGAGGACTTTGAGTGGGGAAAACAATAAGAAAATATTCATTGACCCCTCATCTCCCACAGGAAGTCATAAGAGTGGTACCTTTGTACCCTCTTCAGTAGAAAACACCCACAGGGTGTCCCTTGACACTAACTCTACTGCCACTCTTGCAGCCACTACACTAAGTCAAGACATACCACATGTTGAGACTATTGCTGAAACCACTGCTCCTCTTGAGCTAATGGTAGCTGAGGGTGTGAGTACTTCTACTCCATCTCAAGAGATTGTGGAGCCTAGTTCTCCTATGAGCCTACCACAATACCTGGACCAATTTTGGATTCATTAGCCACACCGGAGCCATCAAATTTATATGATTCCACTTTGGATTCACCCACAGGGCTTGCTTTGCCAATATCACATGTTGAAGGCACATTGCCTATAATAAGTGAAGCAAGCTTTGTGAGTACTCAAGCACTTGCTGCACCAATCATATCCTTATCAGCAGCGAAGGAGATCCCCTCTAAGCTTATGATTTCCATAGCAACCGTGGTAGCATCATCAATCCCCATACCATTATGCATTGAGTCTACTCCACCTCCCATGACCATACCATTTGTGGAGCAGACTCCCATTGTTAGTACCTTAATGGTGCACCCCATTTGTCAAACTCCAAGAGGGGGATCCACCTGTTGGTTTTATTTTGCATGTGTTCTTTTTATTGCAAAATATGACAAAGATAAAGAATGGTAAGGAGAATAGATCAAAGGGAAAGAAAATAAAGAGATTAGAATACAAGAGCAAAACAAATACACAGTCCTGCAAGATCCAAGGCTGTTGTAGTAAGTTTTGATAAGTAAGAGTTTGTCCCACAAGGAAATTGATCTAAAAGAAAAACCAATAGTAGATCTTCAGATCTACTGCAGATCTGACAGTTCTATACTTAAACTAAGAAAGCACGGTAAAGAGATGGAGTTTTTGGGTGTCACACAAATTAAACTAAAAATTGAAAGAAAACTAGCTTTAAAAACAACAATAAAGAAGGGGGGTTTAGAGAAGGATGGAAATGGTGTGGTAAAACAAATAGAAAATTATGAGAAGTAAATAGCTAGGGATTAGTTTTCACTGTAAAAGTCATGGTAGGGCAAAGCAAAAGTTGGATTTGTAGTTATCCTTCATTTTGCTACAAGCACAAATGCAAGGAAAATGAATCTAATTCAACCCTGAGATATGGACTAGTCTTAGGGCTATATCCTGTCCACTTGAATGGTCACAAGATATCCCAGAGACATACTCCAGTCATGGGGGTTAAAAATTAGAACAATATAACTACTGCAACCACTATGTTTGCAAGGCTACAAACTCATGCATTCATAGGTACATAAAACCTATACAGATTCACATGCACAGTGCAAGAAACTCCTAAATTTAATGGGACAATCAACACAACTTTCATTGCTTAAAGAAGTACTTACAATGAATCAGCCCTCAAGGCTGCAATCTCTACAAACCTCTGAACCTTTTACAATGATCTCACACAATCATTTTATAGCTTTGAATCAATCCTATCTATTACAAAGAACTTAGCCAAAAAATGCTGAGCTAAGGGAAGAAGAAAAAGAAAAGGAGACCTAACCCTAAAGGTGACCTAAGGCAAGAATATCCTCCCAGCTCCTCTTGCATCAAATCCCTTTTTTACATAGCTTTTATACAATCCGTACAATACCTTTTTGCATTGGCCAATCAGAGAGGCGAAGAATCAAGTTAGTTAGGTTCTAGCTGATGTGGCTTATTTTTAGCCAAGCGTTGCACCTGATAGTTAGGGCAAATACAACACATTGGGAAATGTGCCCTAGGTGCTGTGGAAGTCCCAAAATACCCTTGTAGATTGAATGGAATGGCTGAGACCCGAGCCTCGAGTGGTTGTAAGCTTCAGACAATGAATCTCGAGAGGTTCTCGAGTGGTTGGGAGACTTCTGAAGCTTGTTTGAGTGGATGGTTTATGAATGGATAAAATTGCTCGAGTGGATGGAGCTTCAGGTGGCTTCAGGGAACAATTCTCGAGAGGTTCTCGAGTGGCTGAAGGACTTCAGGCAACTGCTCGATAAGATAGGTTGCTTTAGCAATGCAGCCCGACAGGATGGCTCACAACTACACGACAGGTTTAAATGTTGCAACCTGAATTGCTCCAGATTGGCTTTCTAGACGTGCAATCTGCTCGAGAACCACTCGAGCTTGAGTGTACTGAAGACTGATCCTCTCGAGAGCTGCTCGACATGAGATTTCTGAAGATGTAACTGCTTGATAGCTTCTCGAGGTTGCTTTGCTGAAGGTGTAGTGTGCTCGAGAGCCTCTCGAGCTGAGATTTTTAAGTGTCTGTTGTTGTGCACAACCTGCTGTAGCACTCTTCAGTGCTTGGGTCCACTTGTCTTCTCAGCTGCTGGACTTCTAGGTGTCCAATGCATGCTAAATGGCTCCTATGGCATGGTTCACCATGGTGCATTCTCTGTATTTTCATCAGGTTCAAGGCTTGACTCTAAATTCTCTCTTCTTGACATTCATTAGATGGACTGTTGCACTAAGCTGCAGTTTATTTCTAACTACAAAAACATACTCAAACACATTAGTTATTAATAGCTCAAAGGTCTATTAAAGGTTAGTTTAGGAGGTGAAAAGTGGCATAAATTAGTGATTAACACACCTCAAACCTAATCTTTGCTAGTCCTCTAACAAAAGGGAAAATAAAATAGTTATTCTAAAAAGATATAAATACCACTTTTATGACAGCCCGAATTTTAGCACCTTGAAACCCGTGCCATCAGCACGGCCCTCTAGGCTGTGACCCCTAAGTCCATATGGAACATTGGTATACACAAGCAATCCTTACTAAAAAATGAAACATGTAACTGAACAACATGAGATAAAGTATGCCAATCTAACAAAAGCTCAAAAGACAGTTCTTCTTCCATGCCAACACATGAACAGAAGAACCGACCCAAACCATCGGTGATAAACAGATCACCCCAGATGGTTCACCAAAAGGAATATATCATTTAATTACATTGTTTCAAAAAATATAGGCCTGACATACCAAGCCGTACAACAAATCTCTCAAAAATAACTCTCAAGTACGTAGGGGTCCTCTAGAAGAAGCCCTCAGGAGGACGCTCCAACTCTTCCCCGGGCACGTAATCTGAATCCCTCGGATCTACGTCTCCCGAAGCCTCAGCTGCCGCTAGCAATGGATCTGCGACGTATAGTCTAAAGGGGTGAGCTACATCCTAGCTCAATAGGGAAACAACAAGTGAACATATAAGTTAAGCTCTCACATATATTCCAAAACTGTTTAAAAGCATGGTTTATCTGATAGAATTGCATAAGAAAACATATTAAACAACTGAAATGAAGTACTAGATGCAACTGTTACTTTACATGGTTTTATTCATTCTCAACTTACTGGTATTAGTTACTGATTCGGCCTAATCACTTAAATCTTCTTAAATAATTCCCGAGCAATATAGCATCGAGCCCCGATGGAATACCCACCATCGTCGTCTAAATAGACACTTGTCATATCTGTTTCTTACTTGAATACTACCCAGGTCCCTTTCTCATAGGTGACGGGGTTCTGATCTCATACTCACATCCCTGGGATGTCAAACTTGTATACGGATTGGCCGCCGTACCAGTCACGGATATCCTGTCGAGTCAGTTGTGGGTATCCTGCCGCGTTGGTGGGGTATTCTATTTTAACCTTAAATAATAAAAATATCATGTGCGCTACATATAGTTATTCACCATGTGATCATGCTAATTCTAGTATATTAGGACTTCTCAACTTTTCTGTTACTTCACCGATAGATTTCATCTGCATCCCTGGGATGCCACCGGCTCAACGCATCACTTAGATACACATTATCATATTTTCACGTCCCCTAGGGACCTTATGAGTTCATTTAGCATTCACACACACACACACACACACTCTTAGAAATCACATTTTTGATGCATAAATATTCATTTGAATCATTCTACATACATGCTTTTAAAAATTAAAGTACATGTTCAAAGTGTTTCCTACCTCACGCGTTAAAATCACTATGCATCAAAGTCCACGTGGCTCCACATTCTCACTCTTTGCTCGTACCACCTATGGTACATCATAACACAAGCAAGGCATCAATAAGAATGCATTAAAGAAGGTATAAGACCTTTCAAGAACCCTCAAGGTCCAATACAAAAGTCAACATGAACTATCAAAATCGATTAATCGAACCCAAATCGATTAATCAAAAATCCAAAATTGAGTAATCGATCCCAAATCGATATAGTCGAAAATCCACACTTCGATTAATCGATTCCAAATCGATTAATCGAAAATCCAAACTCGATTAATTGGTTTTAAAATCAATTAATCGATTTTTCCCAGTCTCCATTTTTTCAGCCACTGGAAGTGCTCAAACGATTAATCGATTAATCGAAATTCCAGAATTGATTGATCGATTTAAAATCGATCAACCGGTTTCGAGCAATTCTGCCCAATTTACTTCTGAACCAAAATCAATTAATCGATTTTCCAAATCGATTAATCGATTTGGTCAGAACTCAGCCCTTTCTCGGGCATTCTTCCAAATCTTTTCGTTATTATTTCCATTAATTTCCCTTTTATCAATTCATCATTTAAACAATAATTTAATGCACAACACATTCTACATTTGGAATCAAACCAAAGCTCACCTTCAATCGATCCCTCGGTTGATTGAATGGTTGGGTTAATGACTAGGGCACCAAGCCTTGGCTTCAACAAGCTTTAATGTGTCGAATTCGATGTTTAATGCTCTATTTGTCTTCAATTTAAATCCACATTAACTCACCTTCCTAGCATTTATTCTTCCTTCACTCTCTCTCTCTCTCTTCTTAACTTTTCAACCTAACCCAACAAGAGAATTTACTTCTCTTAGGTCATTAAGTCCCTTATAACTCCCTTTGTTTCGGTGTTAGACACATATACCCAAGATAGATGTACGTGACTCAATTACATCTACCACTACACATACGTGTTTATCACATTAAGGTTACATTAGCCATAGTCATTGTGTTGACTCTCACTTGGTCAACCCTATGACTGATCGGCACGCATCTCGAGGTCACTGTTCAACGCTCAAATTTGGGGATGTTATATTCTCCTCACCTTGAGAATTTTCGTCTTCAAAAATGAACTCAAGGGTGTGTCAATAGAGTTCCTTCCCCACACGTAGACACACGTAGTCACAAGTTACACTAACGTATTCAACACAATGGATACAACTAAAAAGCATAATAAAAAAAAACATTTACAAAATGGAAGTTGGATTCATACAATGGCATCCATGCCAAGACAGTTTCAAAATAATTACAACCCCCAATGATTAACAACAAAAACTCCCAAAATGTATCTCCACCAAAAGAAATGTCGTGATCGAGAGGTCACGCGGTCCCCTCTCCTGGCTGGTCCGGCTCTGGTGACTCCGCCTCGTCAGCTGAGGACCAGAACTAGATGTGCCGGCATCAGTGGTACCCGAGTGGAAGGCAGATGTGCCCGCGGTCCATGTCTGCTCCTCCGCGAGATGCCGCTGGTAGTCATGAGGATAGATGTACCGCATGGTATGGTACATCAAGAAATCCATGCATCGGTTCATCTGCTGGTTGTTGGCCTCCATTCTGGCCAACACATCCTCTATAGTAGGCACGGCGCGAGTGGCTCGTCGTCGGTAGGATGAGGTAGGTGTAGTAGCTGATGGTGATGGCGCATGAGGTGGAACCAAAGGCTGCTGCTTAGGTGGGACTGAGCCATGAGACGGTGCACCCTTAGCTGGTGGTTCATGTTGTGGTGGTGGGGGTGGTGGTGGTGCTGGCCCCTCTACGGGTAGGGCCCTCTTCAATAGCCTATAACTACGACCCCATGAAGCGATGGAGTAATGCTTCACATGGTCCATAGCTTTCCTCTCAATCAGTGAAATGGCATACTCTGGTGCGTCAGAGTAGCATTCTAACATGCTCGATATAAGTCGAGCATAGGGCATCCTTTCCTTGGGTCTCAAAGGCCCTTTCATCACCTTTCCCTTTATGTATATCATACCCTCTAGGATGAGTTTGGTCGCGTCGAACCAACGCCCACAGTATGCCACATAAAGGCTTGTTGGACCAACTCGACCCTCTCAGTGTCGTGACGCAAGGGATATAAATTACACTTAATAATGAAATCCAACATCCACATGTAGGGAGACAAGTCTACCCTCCTTATCGACAATTCGGATCCGCCGAGCCCTTTGGTCATCTCGGTCTGAATCACCTTAATCGGGATTTCTTTATCAAATGGGGGAAAAAGGTGGGTCTCTGGTGCATGATCGAGGTAGCATTCTAGGGATTGGTGGATGTATCATTGGGTAAAAAGATATTGACGACCGTCGATCTCGGTCTTGATGGTGTCATTGATGTGGCCCTATTTTAAATTTTGGTAAAACAGCCGAACGAGTCTAGGTTAATAGTACTCGTGTAGCGGCTTCAAGAGGTTGCCGAGGCCTGCACTCATGAGGTAGTTCCGAGCCCATTTGGTCTCACCCTCGACGTCGGGATTGGTAAACAAGGCATCATCGATAATATACTCATCGTCAAAATTCTTTACCACCCACCACTCATTTGATTGGGGTAAAGTTTCGGGTGGTGGTTGGGGTACATCAACGTTTGGTGGTTGGGGCATCAGCGACGACTCGCGTGAAGACGAGCTCATCGAATCAGATCCTGGATCTGATGAAGAAGATGGTGATGGCGGTGGTGGTGCGGCATTCTTATGCCGAATCGGTAGCTTGGAAGCTGCTTGCTTCATGGTCAAATGGATTCTAGGAGGCATTTTGATCAAAACCACAGAAAACTAGGGTGTGACGACTTAAATTTCAAAGAAATTGAAGATTTAGGTTTTACCGTGCACCTTCGATCCAAAAGTTTGGGTTTCGATTCGAAAATGATCCGAAAACGCAAAAACCCTAGCCGGTTAGGTAGCTCGAGGAGGAAGAAGAAATGGCGCCCAAACAAAAAAAACAAAACTGATTTTCGAATGGGGGCCAAAAATCCCAAATCTGTATATATAGACAAAAATCGATTGATTGATTTCAAAAATCGATTAATCGATTTTTCATAACTTAACTCATCCACGTGAAATCGATTAATCGAATTCAACTCGATTAATCAAAATTCGCTATTATTTAATTCCCAGGTTTGTCACCTCACTGGCATATGCCAGTCGTTTAATCGACCAAAATCAATTAATCGATTTCCAAAATTGATTAATCGGTTTTAACAGATTTTTCCAAAAATTTTATACTTTATTTCCCTTCATGTTCTTGGTAGTACTTTACCAGTTGGTCATTGGCTTTGTGAAGCATGTCTTCACTAGGCATTGCGTGGCCTAATGAATCGTAGCCATGCATTCGTCATCACATCACGGCAAGGTTTTGATTCACACTCTTTCCATTGAATAGGTTGGCCAAAGTGCTTAACATTTGATTACATAAGTCGTTTAAATTTACAACATGCTTGGGATGATACAATTAAGCCTTCAACTTGCCGCAAACAAGTTCAGGTATTGCTCTCTCACATCAGCTTCTCTTTCCCACTTAGCTTCTTCGGCCGGATATTTTTCCATCGAACAAATACTAAGGGGATGACTTTGGTGCGCAATACTTGTTCCTTTCGATCTAATATTTTCGCTGGTTCCTCTATCATGCTCATGTCTTTATGTATTTCCAAAGGTTGACAACCCAAAACATGATCAGGGCCATTAATATATTTCCCGAGCATAGATACATGAAACACATTGTGCACCCGATCGAATAGTGGTGATAATCTAATGTGGTAAGCAACTTCCCCTACTTGACCCAAAACCTCGAATGGTCCAAGATAGCGGGGACTTAACTTCCATCTCTTTCCGAATCTCATCACGCCCTTCATAGGCGACACTGACAAACACGTGTTCACCCACCTTATAGTCTACACTGGTCCGCTTGATATCGGCGTAGCTTTTCTGCCTGCTCTGAGCCGACCTCAGTCTTTCTCTGATCATAAGGACAATAATGGCGTTATCTTCGAGTAACTCTGGCCCTAAAACAAACATTTCACCGGTTTCTTCCCAATTGATAGGCGATCTACATCGCCTTCCATAAAGAGCTTCATATGGTAGGTGTTGATCCTATGATCCTTGCAAATCTAACATACATGCCCTAAGCATGTCCTCGATAATCTGATTTACCCACTCTGTTTGTCCATCAGTTTGTGGATGGAATGCTAAACTGAAATCCAATCGCGTTCCTATTCCATCTTGAAATTTCTTCCAAAACTTTGATGTGTACAATGGATCACGGTAAAAAATGATACTGCTTGGAATCCTGTGTAGGTGCATGATCTCTTTCATATACAATTTCGCAAGTCTTCCCACCGTGTACATCGTGTTGTAAGGCAAGAAGTGTGCTGACTTGGCCAATCGGTCTATGACTACCCAAATGGCATTATATCTCTTTACAGTACGTGGTAGTCCAACGATAAAGTCCATAGAGATCGATTCCCACTTCCACTCCGGTATAGGTAGAGGTTGCAATAATCCCGCAGGACGCTTATGATAGATCTTCACTTGCTGGCACATCAAACACCGTGACACGTACTCTGCCACATCTTGCTTCAAACCTCTCCACCAGTAATTCCTTTTCAAATCTTGGTACATTTTTGTGCTACCAGGGTGGATCGCATAGTTTGACTTGTGAGCTTCATCAAGGATAGTTTGCCATAGATCGATATTGTCCGAAATGCAGAGACGACCCTTGAACAATAAGGAACCATCTTCTTTCACTGAGAACTCCGATTTGATGCCTTCAATCACATCTTGACGAATCTTGGTTAGTGCCGGGTCTTTCATCTGTAGCT
The DNA here is from genome assembly GCA_021018995.1 of Chloranthus sessilifolius. Taxonomy (NCBI): domain Eukaryota; kingdom Viridiplantae; phylum Streptophyta; class Magnoliopsida; order Chloranthales; family Chloranthaceae; genus Chloranthus; species Chloranthus sessilifolius. Next base: position 27,878,716 of record CM037595.1, read on the forward strand.
CATGGATATGCTCAAATATTACTGACTTCATTGAAATGTTTGCCAAAAAGGCCCCTGTGGCTTGTGACTCGATATTCGCATCATACAGTGTCAGATCTTCAAACAACTTCCACCTGTGCATACCCAAAATTAAACTAGCCAACTGAGTTTAACCCTTTTGACTCAAGGCATCTGCTACTACATTAGCCTTGCCTGGATGGTACTGTATGGAACAGTCATAGTCCTTGAGGAACTCCATACATCTGCGCTGCCTGATATTTAGTTCTTTCTATATAAACAAGTATATGAGGCTCTTGTGGTCGGTGAAAATCTCAAAGGTCTCACCGTACAAGTAATGTCGCCAAATCTTCAACGCAAATGTGATCGCTGCTAGTTCCAGGTCATGTGTCGGGTATTTCTTTTCATGCTCTTTCAACTGTCTCGACCTGTAAGCTATCACCTTTTTGTGTTGATTGAGTACGCAACCCAAACCACTATACAAAGTATCACTATATACCTCGAACTCTCCACTGCCCAAAGGAATCGCTAGTACTGGAGCTGAAGTGAGTCTCTTCTTGAGTTCTTGAAAACTCTTCTTGCACGCTTCACTCCATTCGACCCTTGCATCCTTCCGTGTAAGTCTCGTGAGTGGTCCCAATATTTTTGGAAATACCTCAATGAAACCTCGATAATAGCCAGCAAATCCAAGGAAACTACGGATGTCGGTCACGGTCTTTGGCTGCTCCCAGTTTACTACTGCTTCAATCTTAGCTAGATCTACCGTGACACCATGCTTTGAGACGACATGCCCTAAAAAGCTAACTTCCTCTAATCAAAACTCGCACTTACTAAGCTTGGCATATAATTGGTGTTCACGTAAGGTTTGTAGAGCAACCCTCAAGTGTTCATCATGTTCTGCTTTTGACTTGGAGTATATTAGGATATCATCGACGAACACCACGACGCAGGAGTCCAGGTGTGGTTTAAACATCTGATTCATCAAATCCATAAATGACGTTGATGCGTTTGTCAACCCAAACGGCATCACCAAGAACTCATAGTATCCATACCGTGTCTTGAATGCAGTCTTCTGAATGTCCTCTGCCTTGACTCTCAACTGATGGTATCCAGATCTCAGATCGATCTTGGAAAAATACTTCGCTCCTTACAGCTGATCAAACAAGTCATCCATCTTAGGCAAAGGATGCTGATTATTTATAGTGAGTTTGTTCAACTGGCGATTGTCAATGCATAGTCGCATTGACCCATCCTTCTTCTTTACGAACAATACTGGTGCTCCCCATGGAGGCACACTCGATCTTACAAACCCTTTGCCCATGAGTTTTTGCAACTGCTCTTTCAACTAGTTCAACTCAGCAGGAGCCATTCTATATGGTGCTTTCGAAATAGGCTCTGTTCCCGGTGCTAAGTCGATGGCAAACTCCACTTCTCTCTTTGGAGGTAAACCTGATAATTCCTCCAAAAATACATCTTCAAACTCTCGCACTACTGCTATCTCAGAGATAACATTCTTCTCTTCCTTATCCTCCTTTAAAAATGCCAAATAACCGCTGTACCCTTTTCTGATCAAGTGCTCGGCCCTGACTGTAGAAATGAGTGGCATATGCATCGATCTCTCTCCTCGAAATTGAAACGATCTCCTTGTGTTAGGTCTAAAGATGACAATCTTGTTTTTGCAATCCACGGTCACACAACCAATCCATGGCAAGGATTACATCGATTCCTTACATGTCTAATAATATTAACTGTGCGTCTAGTTTATAGACTTCCCCATCTCTAATACTCACCACTACCGACTTGCAAATCAACTCCGTGTCAACTAATTCTCCGATCGAGATAGACACTGATAGAACATAGTCCAACGTCTCCAAAATAATCTTCATTCTTTTCGCAAATTTCAAAGTGATAAAGGAGTGGGTAGACCCTGGGTCTATCAACACTCTTGCTTCACATGCTACATAGCATCCTTTTTCGTAGACTTGTAACGTACCTATAACATACATATTTACATATACAACACATACTCTATTTAGAGAATTTAACGTACAAATGGGTTCACAAGCTTTTCTAATTAATGTGCCTTCTTTATCTAAGATTTTATTGAATTGAAATTCTTTATTTAAAAGGAAGCTCACCTTGGACGATGTCATGTACGTTCTTTGCTTCTTGGGCGGTGACTGCATAGGCTCTCCCTTGTACGACCAGTTTTCTCGCTTGTATCGGTCGTGGAATAGAAGCAGAAGCCATCTTATCCTTGTTCATCTCAGGACAATCTTTAATTATGTGGCCCACCTTGCCACATTCAAAATAACCCCTCACTCCTTGCCTGCAATCCGCCGTCTTGTGAGACTTGCCACACTTGGCACAAGTCTCCCTAGGTGTGGAAGAAGCAGCTTGTGAAACGCCTTGTGTAACTGTAGCCCCAGTGGAAATAGTAGGGCTCTCATAACGTATCGGCCTCCCCGATGCAAGCAATGGGAATCTCTGATAGTTGGTCTGTTGCGCCGGTCTCCCATACCCTGCTTGGAATGGTTGCCTCTGATTAGGTGCTATGAATCTCGGCTTTTTGTTCAACGGCTCGTCGTTCCCAGTTCTGCCTTGATCTACATTCCCTCTTCCTTGCTGCTCCCGTTGACGGTATCGGTTATTATTTTCTTCTTCAACCATTAACACTTTACTCATGACCTCTCCATAGGTCATCAGTTGAAACAGTGCTACTCCTCCTCTGACTTCCAGTCTCAGGCTTTGTTGAAACCTCTTTGCCCTCATCATGACAGTGATCACGTAATCGGGAGCGAAGCGAGCAAGTCTCATGAACTCCAATCTGTACTCCCTCACTGTCATCCGTCCTTGCAAGAGTTGCAAAAATTGTATTTCCATTTAATTTCTCACCACTTCGGGGGAAATACTGTTTGTTGAAATCTTCTACAAACTCCTCACATGTCCAGGGCAATCCCGGGGTCTCCTGAGCCCTAGTCCTAGAAACGGACTTCCACCAAGGCCCAGCTTCCCCATCAAGCATGTACGCTGCCCAACGGACGCTTTCATCTTTCATGCATGTCAGCACGCTAAAAACCTTTTCCATCTTGCTTAGCTAATTTTTGACAGCCATCGGCTCCGCTTGTACTGAAAAACTAGGAGGTCTCATCCTCCTAAACTCGATAAATGCAGAGGATACTGGCGATGTCGGAGCTACTGGAGGTGTAGGTGGCTGTTGTTGATCATGGGCATTGTGAGCCGCCAAAGATGCTGCTTGTTGAGCCATGGCGGTCGCCATGGTTTCCATAGTATGCATCATCTTCCGACGCTCCTCTCTGTCTTTATTTCTTTCTCTGATTCTCTCCTATTTCCTCTGATCTCGATCCTAATAATCTCGATCCCGGTTCTCTGCCTGATCTTGGCTCTCTTGGCCGCTACTGCCTGAAGCTCCTCTATCTCCTAAAGGCACTTGATTGGTATCCGAGATAAAGTCATCTCAACTACGCAAATTTCTATTATGACCGCCCCTAGGTCAGCCTTTTCCCTTAGAAGACATCATGGTCTGCACGTGAAACCAAAGTTTTGTTAGCAGAAGTCCCTATGTTCTGACAAAAATAATGATTATCAGAATTTTTAAACGAAAATACTCTGATACCAACTATGACAGCCTGGATTTCAGCACCCCGAAACCCGTGCCATCAGCATGGCCCTCTAGGCCGTGACCCCTAAGTCCATACGAAACATTGGTATACACAAGCAATCCTTACTAAAAAATGAAACATGTAATTGAACAACATGAGATAAAGTATGCTAATCTAACAAAAACTCAAAAGACAGTTCTTCTTCCATGCCAACACATGAACAGAAGAATCGACCCGAACCATCGGTGATAAACAGATCGCCCTAGATGGTTCGCCAAAAGGAATATATCATTTAATTATATTGTTTCAAAACATATAGGCTTGACATACCAAGCCGTACAGAAAAGCTCTCAAAAATAACTCTCAAGTACGCAAGGGTCCTCTAGAAGAAATCCTCAGGAGGAGGCTCTAACTCTTCCCCGGGCACGTAATCCGAATCCCTCGGATCAACGTCTCCAGAAGCCTCGGCCGCCGCTAGTAATGGACCTATGATGTATAGTCTAAAGGGGTGAGCTACATCCTAGCTTAATAGGGAAACAATAAGTGAACATATAAGTTAAGCTCTCACATATATTCCAAAACAGTTTAAAAGCATGGTTTATCTAATGGAATTGCATAGAAAAATATTTTAAACAATTGAAATGAAGTACTAGATGCAATTGTTACTTTACATAATTTTGTTCATTCTCAACTTACTGGTATTAGTTACTGATTCGGCCTAATCACTTAAATCTTAACTTAAATAATCTTCGAGCAATATAGCATTGAGCCCCGATGGAATACCCACCATCGTCGTCTAAATAGACACTTGTCATAACTGTTTCTTACTTGAATACTACCCAGGTCCCTTTCTCATAGGCGACGGGGTTCTAATCTCATACTCACATCCCTGGGATGTCAAACTGGTGTATGGATTGGCCGTCGTACCGGTCACGGATATTCTACCGAGTCAGTCGTGGGTATCCCACCGGGTCGGTGGGGTATTCTATTTAAACCTTAAATAATAAAAATATCATGTGCGCTATATAGAGTTATTCACCGTGTGATCATGCTAATTCTAGTATATTAGGCCTTATCAACTTTTCTTTTACTTCATCGATAGATTTCATCTGCATCCCTGGGATGCAACCGGCTCAACACATCACTTAAATGCACATTATCACATTTTCACGTCCCCTAGGGACCTTATGAGTTTATTTAGCATTCACACACACACACACTCACACACACTCTTAGAAATCACATTTTTGATGCATAAATATTTATTTGAATCATTCTACATACATGCTTTTAAAAATTAAAGTACATGTTCAAGGTGTTCCCTACCTCATGCGTTGGAATCACTATGCGTCAAAGTCCATGCGACTCCACATTCTCACTCTTTGCTCGTACCACCTATAGTACATCATAACACAAGTAAGGCATGAATAAGGATGCATTAAAGAAGGTTTAAGACCTTCCAAGAACCCTCAAGGTCCAATACAAAAGTCAACATGAATTATCAAAATCGATCAATTGATTCCCAAAATAGATTAATCAAAATTCCAAAATTGATTAATCGATCCCAAATCGATTAATCGAAAATCCAAAATCGAGTAATCGATCCCAAATCGATTAGTAGAAAATCTACACTTTGATTAATCGATTCCAAATCGATTAATCAAAAATCCAAACTTGATTAATCAATTTTAAAATTGATTAATCGATTTTTCCCAGTCTCCATTTTTCAGCCACTGGAAGTGCACAGACGATTAATTGATTTTAAAATTGATTAATCGAAATTCCAGAATCGATTGATCGATTTAAAATCGATCAATCGGTTTCGAGCCATTTTGCCTAGCTTACTTTTGAACCAAAATCGATTAATCGATTAATCGATTTGGTCAGAACTCAACCCTTTCTCGGACATTCTTCCAAATCTTTTCCTTATTATTTCCATTCATTTCCCTTTTATCAATTCATTATTTAAACAAGAATTTAATGCACAACACATTCTACATTTGGAATCAAACCAAAGCTCACCTTAAATTGATACCTCGATTGATTGAATGGTTGGGTTAATGACTAGGGCACCAAGCCTTGGCTTCAACGAGCTTTAACGCGTCGAATCTGGTGTTTAATGCTCTATTTGTCCTCAATTTGAATTCACATTAACTCACCTTCCTAGCATTTACTCTTCCTTCACTCTCTCTCTTTCTCTCTCTTCTTAACTTTTGAACCTAACCCAATAAGGGAATTTACTTCTCTTAGGTCATTAAGTCCCTTATAACTCCCTTTGTTTCGGTGTTAGGTACATATACCCAAGATAGATGTACGTGACTCAATTACATCTACCACTACACATGTGTGTTTATCACATTAAGGTTACATTAGCCATAGTCATTGTGTTGACTCTCACTTGGTCAATCGTATGATCGATCGACATGCATCCCGAGGTCACTGTTCAACGCGCAAAAATTTGGAGATGTTACAACTTTCGTAGGGAGCATAAATGCATTTAGCTTATGCATCAAGCCGTTAAAATCCCTAGGTGATCCATAGTGGAGGAGTGAAGTCTCTTGAGGGTTTTCAGTGAATATACCCACAAACTTCTCAACAACACAGTTAAGCATAGTGCACCATGTGGCACAACAGATTTTAAGAAATAAAGCTTCATTACACACCTTGTTCATTCAAATTTAAAGGAGATTAAAACAATCATGGCAAACATTTTAACACATGAATTAACATTCCATCACTTACAATCAATTTACATCAAGAGTATAGTGTGTGAAAATCAATACTAATTAAGCTTACCATTGATTTAAAAATCAGGTTTAAACATTAGCCACTGAAGTAAATCTTTAGATCCAATCCTTACCAGGGTTGTCTCTGAGAAATGAAGCTCAGGGTTGTCGACACCCCCATTTTGCCCTCTCGGATTATACAAATCTGTTCGATCAATCTTTGACCTCGCCTATGACTTTTCGGAAAGGACTTACCTTCTCTGGAAGTTTCAAAACCCAAATAAGGGACCATATACTGAAACAGTAGTATATGGCTGGACAAAGGCTGAAATAATAGCTATGTGGCTCCGATCCCAAAATCTTAATAAGGGACCATATATTGAAATAATAGTATATGGTTGGACACAGGCTGAAACAATAGCTCTGTGGCTTAGATCCTAAAACCCTGATAAATGGACCATAGACTGAAACAATATTATATGGCTGGACACAGGCTGAAATAATATTTATGTGGCTCAAATCCCATAAAGGAAGGGACCATATACTGAAACAATAGTATATGGCTGAACACAGGCTGAAATGATAGCTCTGTGGCTCAAACCCCATAACCCCAAGGCGAGAACTATATACTGAAACAATAGTATATAGGTGAAATGCAGGCTGAAACAATAGTCTTACGCTTCGGACTTGACCTAGACCCGGGACAATCCTGAATTACACAAACTAAACTATGCGCGTAATTCAATTGAATGCCACACCACCAGCGATCAATCAGTCATCGTCAGACCAAACTTCCCCTCCCTTTAACTGCCTTAAGACTCGATCGTGCGCCCTAACAACTACACGTTATCGGATTAAGTGCCCAATCATTGGCGCTCAATTGGTCTACTTCAGACCTGGTCTTTAACTCCCTAGACTGCCAAAATTCCACGATTAAACGCAGTTAGTATGATGTTTAATCAGATTGTGCATTTCAAATTGGGCATGCAATTAGTCTAATCAAACTAGAATTTGTGACTCCTGGCCGAGGCGGTCGGTCACTCTTGAGTGATCCGCAGACTCCAGCGATTAAGCGCGATCGAGGCGCAATTTAATTAAACACCCCGAATAGGGCACGTAATTGAAGTTGATCGACTAATTAAACACACCCCACAGGGCGCGTAATTAGTGAAATGCTTATAAATAGACCTCCTTACCTCAACCCAAAGGACACACACAACTTTGAGATTCGAGTTTTGAGTTCTTCGCCTCCAGGCTCAAAACTTCGAGATTTCCTATCGTCCGGCGCTTAGGTCCAGGTAAATCCCCTAGTTCTAGTTTCTAGTTCATAAATTTCTAGTTTTCAATTTTTAGGTTATAGTTCTTAGTTTTCATTCTAGTTCTTAATTCTTAAGTTCTAGATTTCAGTCCTTAGTTTATGATCTCAACCTTTCCCAATTGTCAATCTCATCACTTTTATATTTGACCTATTTTGAAGTATTAAACGAAGTTAGATTGGTATAAAATTAGTCACGTTTGAAACCTTATCGAAGTAGCTTTCTAACGAGCCAAAAAGCGTACAATTCCGACAAGTATTGAAGAAGTTATGATCAGTTTTCGGAAGCTACGCAAAAAAAAACGTTTTTCAAAACCCCTAGTTGAATTAGGATTAGTCTCTTTATTATTTTAATTTAGAAAATAGGATTCATTTCTTTTATTAGAAATAAGATCAGTTTCCTTATCGTTCTAGGACTTTACTTTATTACTTTAGAAGAATTAGGAATTAGAGTTACATTAGGATTTCTAGTAAAAGCCTATAAATAAGACGTTTACCCCCTAGCCATTTAATACACAATTTTCCTCTATACAATTTTCCTTCTACACGAGTTACACGATTCTTCAAGTAATTCCTTAGTTCTTAATTCTCTAGTTCTAATTCTTAGGTTCTAGAACCAGTTCCTCTTTTTTTAATTCTAGTTCTAGATTTAGGTTTTAGCCTTCTAGCTCTTAAATTTTAGATCTTAGATCTTAGGTTTTAATCTAAATTTTTAGTATTCTGATTCTAGTTCTTAGCTTCTAGAACCAACCCTTAATTTCAATCCGTAATTTCAGTCCTTAATTTCAGGCTTGAATTCAGTCTTAGACTTTCAACTGTAGTTCTAAATCTCTAGTTTTAGATCTTAGGTTCTTATTCTTAGATTAATTTTGACGTTCTAATTCCTAAATTTTAGTTCTAATTTTTTAAACTTGATTATCAAAATTCTCAATTTTCGATCCATAAATCCATAGTTTATAAATTTAAAATTCAATTTTCAATCTATATAATTTTTAAAGTAAACCCTAGCCAACCGATTTGCCCAAGAGAGCTTATGGAGGGTACCTGGGAACGGGGCCGATCCTCCTTAGCATAGCGGGCCAAAACCCTTTTTTTTAGATTTTCAGTAAAATTAGTATATTCACTTTAATTAGAGTTTTAATAGAATTAGTATATTAGAGTTTCAATAGAATTAGTATATTCCTAATTAGTTTTCGTAGAATTAACATATTTGCACTCCTAGTAGTATTAGGAGACTTAATTAACTAGATTTCTAATAGGATTAAGATATTTAAATTAATTAGACCCTTAATAGGATTGGGAGATTTAATTAATTCCTAGTAAGATTAAAATATTTAAGTCAATTAGACTCCTAGTAGAATTAGGGAACCTTTTTTAATCAGACTCCTAGTAGAATTAGGAGACCTTTTTCAATTAGACTCCTAGTAAGACGATAAATATCTGCAGCGTCGGGATTCTTCATCACGATCGTCAGTCGGGATTCTAAAAAGGTTCCCTAATTCTACTAGGAGTGTAATTGACTTAAATATTTAAATCTTACTAGGAATTAATTAAATCTCCTAATCCTATTAAGGGTCTAATTAATTTAAATATCTTAATCCTATCGTCAGCTGTAGATATTTATCGATGTTGCAACACATCACTGACCCTTAATAGGATTGCAGCTGACGATCACATCTTTTCAGGTATTCTTCATTTAAAATCACCTCTTTAATTTCAGCAATTTAATATTTCCTAATTTATTACTCCATCATCGCCTTTTCCAGAGTGCACTTGGACCGAATTAGGCCCTTTTTTTCGGGGAACGAAAGGAACCTAGAAAAAGCGCGTTTTAACAGATTGACGATCGTGATGAGACTCTTTTTCTCTAAGGTTGCCTCGGTTTAATTAATTTGGTTTTTTATTTTCCTTACTTTATTTAATTAATTTATTTTTTATTTCCTTTGTTTTACTTTATTACTTTTTACACGCACTCACTTGCATACTCAATTTTTTTTTAAAAACAAAAAAAAATATAAAAAAATTTATTAAAATGGTCAGCATAAAAAAAATTAAGCTTTAATGATATTGACCCACCCTCATGGGGCTTCCCTAGCAATCCCGAGTATAACGTTAGGCCGTCTCCCTGGACAGCTGTTAAGTGGTGAAAAATGCCACTTTTCAACCTTTAACCAGACCATTGATAGACCTGTGAGCACACTAATAAGCCTCTGTCGAGCGCATTTTGTAGACAATAATAAAAGAAGACACTAATACAGAAAAGCACTCAAGAATGTCCAAAAAGGGGCCATCTCTCAGCATAGGACAAACCCAACAATAGCACACCAAAGGGCAACACATCACTGGACCCTTGGAGCGCATGGCTACAACAGGGCAAGGCGTAGGAAGTGAAAACAGGCTGAAAACATCCCATCAAATGGTAACCTGAAGACTTCGATAGGAGCTGAAAGCAAAGAAATAAGGAATTCGTGCAGTTGAGAAGGTTTCGACAGGATCTAAAGGCAGAAGAAGGATGGATTCGTGTGGATTGAGGAGTTCGATAGGATCCAAGAACCTATCGAGCAGCTGAAAGGAATGAAGAAATCATCCTATCGAAAACATGCCTGAGGCGTCAAGGGAATCTATCGAATGGTTTCCTGAACCTATCGAGATGAAGACGTTGGAACAGAACTTATCAAAGGGTACTTGAACCTTTGGATGGGAGTGAGAGCAACCGTATCGAAATGATGGCATGTACAGTGGAACCTATCGAAATGGTGCTCCAACATGTCGAAAAGCTTCTCAAACCTGTCGAATACTCCTGGCCAAGGGTTGAGAATGCTGAAACTCTAAGAGAAGGCTCATCCTATCAGAACCTGTCAAAGATATCTGAGAACCTAGCAAAAGGACCAAAAAGTTCTATTTGAACCTGTCGAAAGCATCCTGAACCGGTCGAAATCGAGTGCAAAACTTCTCAGAAATTTAGCTGTGCACACGCTGTGATTTGGTGACCTGTTGCACGCAACCCGAGGCATTTGGTGACCGACACGACAATTCCAGAAGATGCCCTAAGAAATCCTAACCGACCCACGTGCCCTAACAGAACTCTAACAAACTCTGAGGACCTTCTAGAAGAGACTTTTGGCGAGAAAAATAGAGGAAAATGCTATATATAGAGACCCCTAATTGCCATTGAGGGGGATTGAGATCTGAGCCAAATTTTAGAGATTAGCGCTTGCAGAGAACTTCTATTTTCCTCCTTTAGCCCAACAATGGTTGGCTAATTCCCCTGGAGTAGCGAGGAGAGAGGTTAGATCTGTAACTGGGTAAGGTTAAGATTGCTATTGTGGGTTCCTAGCTGCACAGACTACAAATCTGAGAGTATTTCCATTATAGAGTGATTTTGATTGCAATGAAAATGCTAATTTTAATGCTTTAATTAGATCTAAAGTTCCTTTGGTTTCATTTGGTGATTGACCGGATTTGTGTAGAGGAGTCTGTAGATCAGCTCACGCACTTAACTGGTAGGCCTCTTGGATATCACCCGATCTCCCTGGATCTGATACTCCTGTGATTCCTTGAGTCTGTGACCTAGGAATTGCAGCATCTATAGTGGTTTTAATTGTTCTAATTGATGCTTTAGCTTTGAAGGAGATCCCTAGGATGGTCTGTGACCATTAAAGTGGATAGATCATAACCTTAAGATTAGTCAAAGCTCAGGCTCCAATGGGATTCGTCTGCTGCAAATACATGGATTCGATAAAGTCTATAGGATGGTCTGTGACCATTAAAGTGGACAGATCATAGCCTTAAGACCAGGTGGATCATGCGATTTGAAGTGGAGCTTTCTACCTTGCAGCTGTGCTTATAGCTAGTTGAGGAAAATGTGTACTCTAAACCTCTGTAGCATGATTAATTAATTTTGATTATAGTGAAGACCAATCTCCAAGCTACTCTTCTCCATTTTCTGTTTTCTTTACTCTTTTCCCCTACAAGATCTAAGTTCCCAAACTCGATCCAAGCTAGCCTATGTTTAATTTTTGCTTAGTTTAAGTGACAATCCATTTTAAACCTCTCTCTTATCTTTTAGCTAACTTACCAATAGTTAGGGTGCTAGATCTCATACAGATATGAAGATTTATCATTTTTTTAAACCAACCTCCCTGTGGACATTCCCTTACTCACCATTCTTATAAAACTTGCTACAACAGACCCTGATTACTTGCAGGTCTGTGTGAGTGTGTTCTGCCTAGTTTTATTGATGATTTTAGACCCTCATTTGAGGTAAGGCAAACACTCCAACAAGTTTTTGGCGCCGCTGCCGGAGAGGCATGTTTAGAAACTGATAGATCTAAGTTTTAATCATAGATCTGTAGTTTTGTTTGATTTTACTAACTGCATTTGTAAGTTGTGTTGTTTTTCAGTATTTTTTGTGCATTTTATCAGATCTAAGGCTACCAGTGAGAGGAGCATCGTGCTGGAGACTGCTCTGTAGTTTGCATCCCTCTACTCCCCTGTTATTTTTTAGATCTGTTGATATTTTTTGTTAGAGTAGTTAGAAAATTTGGTTGATTCCGCTTGTTGTGTTGAGGATCTGTTCTGCATTCAGATTTTGAGTGTTATATGTTTGGTAGGAGAACCCTCCAACCTCAGATTATTCCACTAAATCCAGAGGTTGAAAGACTTCTCAGATCTAGACCAACTACACCCACATCTGTTGCAATTGACTCTGTAGAAATGGGTGAGCAACAGCAGCCGAGAACCCTCAAGGAGTTTAATGCACTAGGGGTCTATAATTCCCCCTTCTGCATTCAATTCCTAGCTGCTCAGGGAAACTATGAGATAAAATCATCCATCATTCAAATGCTGCCCTCATTTCATGGCCTGACCAAAGAAGACCCCTACAAGCATATTGATGAGTTCTTGGGACTGTGCACTACATTTAATATCACAGGTTTGGGGGAAGAGGCCACCAAGATGAGACTCTTTCCTTTTTCATTAAAGGACAGAGCCAGGACCTGGTTGTCCCTGCTTCCACCCAACAACATTCAGTCCTGGAGTGATCTCCAATGTCAATTTCTAACCAAGTTCTTCCCTATGTCAAAAACCAGCCAGTTAAGGAAGGGTATCATCTCGCTTACCCAAGATCCAACTGAAGATTTTTATCAATCTTGGGAGATATTTAAGGAACTCCTAAAGAAATGCCCCCACCATAAAATCCCAGAATGGCAATTCGTTCAAAGCTTTTATTAGGGAATTGATGCTAAAAGCAGAGATATGATAGATGCTTCCTATGGTGGCACCTATCTCCATAAAACTGCTGAGGCATGGGAGCTCTTTGACATCATTAGTGAGAACTCATGCAAAGGAAAACCTTAGCAAGAGATCTAGAGCCTCCTAGATTGATGAAGGAGAACACCTCAAGGGGAAAGATATATGAAGTGAGTATGCCAAGTGAGTTGGAAAGGAAAGTGGACAGCTTAACTCTGCAATTTGATAGGCTGATGGGAGCAATGCAATCATCTGTGGCTGCTAGAGTGGAGGAGGCATGTGCCATATGCCAGTCCCCTACTCATCCCGTGGAAGAATGCCCATTTGCTGACCAATTTTTTGATTTTATAACAGAGAATGTGGCTGCAGCTCAGTCTTATGGGCAGCAGCCTGCTGCTGGGTATCAATGGAGAAACCACCCCAATCTGAGGTGGAGACAAGATGCATACCTCAGCCAACAGCATCAGCCCATGCCCTACAGAAATGCTCAGCCCTATCGAGATGGTTATGTCATAAGGCCTTAGTATCAGCAATCCATGGCCCAACCTGTAGCTCCTCCTGTGCAGCAAGCTGCACCTCCTCCAACTGTGAGAGCATCTTCCTTTGAGGAACAAGTTCTGTCTTCACTGCAGAATTTGAACTCCCTAACCCAAACTGTGCACTCTCAGAACCAGAGCATCAAAAAGATAGAGGACCAACTTGGTCAGCTGTCTGATGCTCTAACTAGGAGAGAGGGAGGAAGGCTGCCTAGCCAACCACAAGACAACCCACGAAAGCACTTTGTAGTGGGTGAAGTTTCCTCCACCTATGAGGAAGCCAAATCTGTTATAACTTTGAGAAGTGGTAAGCTAGTAGACAACCAAGTGGGCTGTGAGCCTGTGAGGAACTTGGAAGAAGAAAATGAAGTGATTTCTGCAAAAACACAACAAAGGCCACCAGTGGTGGACTTGAAAGAGTAATCAGCTGTGAATAAAGAGGATAATGAGGATCCTCAAGGAAAGAAAAAAATTAAAAAGAAAGAGGCCCCATTGGCTAAGGCTGCAAGTGAGGGAGCAATCCCACATTTGCCATTTCCTAAGGCACTACAAGCACCCTCCCCTTTTGATAAACGGCAAGGAAAAATTGAGGAAATGATGGAGACTTTCAAGCAAGTAAAGATCAATTTGCCTTTACTTGATGTCATGAAATAAGTCCCAGCCTATGCCAAAGTTTTAAAAGAGCTGTGCACCCATAAAAGACAGTCTAGGATACACCTATCCAAGAAGGTCTTTTCAGCAGAAAAAGTTAAGCAAGTCCTGTCTATTGCAACTCCCCCCAAACTTCAAGACCCTGGCCTCCCCACTATCCCCTGTATCATTGGGGATCATACCATTGACAAAGCCTTATTAGATTTGAGAGCCAATGTAAATTTTCTTCCATATTCAGTATATGAGAAGCTGGGCTTAGGCAAATTAAAGCCCACACATGTGGTCCTCCAGCTAGCTGACAGATCTGAAAGGAAACCTGTGGGGATAATCGAGGATGTTTTGGTTGGAGTTAACAAATTCTTCTATCCTGCTGACTTTTTGGTGATGGATATGGAACCAGGTAGGAGTGCCACTTCCATACCTATGATTCTAGGCAGACCCTTTTTGGCCACAGCTAATGCTTGTATTCAATGCAGGTATGGAATTATGGAAGTGTCATTTGAAAATATGAAGGTCAAATTAAATGTGTACAATGCAGCAAATTAACCTCATCCTGATGAGGACTGTTTTTCTCTTGATGTGATAAATGAGGTTGTCCAGGAAAATGGGAATATGCTGCTACATGGTAAGGAATGGTTTAATGAGCTAGCCGAAGTATGGAAGAAAACAGAGGTAGAGAAGGGTCCCACCTCTGAGATTGAGCATGTGAAACTTGCCTCTTCTGAAGCTCCACCAGCACAGTGTTGTGTGTGTTCACCTACTCTCAAATGAGATCTAAAATCAATAATAAAACTAGGCAGACACACTCATACAGACCTGCAAGTATTCAAGATCTGTTGTAGCAAGCTTTAAAAGAAAGGTGAGTAAGAGAATGCCCACAGGGAGGTTGTTTAAAAATATGACAAATCTCCAGATCTGTGTCTGATTTGGCACCCTAACTGCACCCTAACTATTAGTAATTTAGCTAAAAAGATAGGGGAGAAGTTTGGAATGGATTGTCACTTAAACTAAGCTACAATTAAACATAAACTGAATTGGATCGAGTTTAGGAGCTTAGATCTTGCAGGGGAAAGGGGGTAAAAAGCAGAAAATGGAGAAGAGTAGCTTGGAGGTTAGTTTTCACTGAAATCAGATTCAATTAATCATGCTACAGAGGTTCAGAGCACACAATTCCCTCGCTGGCTATAAGCACAACTGCAGGGTAGAAGTTCCACTCCAAATCACAGGATCCACTTGTTCTTAAGGTTATGATCTATCCACTTTAATGGTCACAGACCATCCTATAGACTTTATCGAATCCATGGATTGCAGCAGATGAATCCAATTGAGGCCTGATCTTAGATTTATCTTAAGGTTATGATCTGTCCACTTTAATGGTCAGAGACCATCCTAGGGATCTCCTAAAAAGCCAGAGCCTCAATTAGAACAATTAAAACTACTATAAATGCTGCAATTCCCAGGTCACAGACTCAAGGAATCATAGGAGCATCAGATCCAGGGAGATCAAATGGTATCCAAGAGGTCTACCAGTTAAGTGGGTGAGCTGATCTACAACTCCTCTACACAAATCCGATCGATCACCAGATGGAACCAAAGGAAGTTTAAATCTAATTAAAGCATTAAAAATAGCATTATCATTGTAAATAAGGTCACTTTACAATGGAAATACTCTCAGATCTGTAGTCTGTGCAGCTAGGAACCTATAATAACACTCTTAACCTCACCCAATTACAGATCTAACTTCGCTCCTCCCTACTCCAAGGGACTTAGCCAACCATGGTTGGGCTAAAGGAGGGAAATAAAATTGCTCTGCAGGCGCTAATCTCCAGAATTTGGCTCAGATCTCGATCCCCTCCAATGGCAATTGGGGATCTCTATATATAGCTTTCTCCTCTATTTTTCCCTCCAAAAATTCCTTCTAGAAGGTCGTTAGAGTTTGTTAGAGTTCTGTTAAAACACATGGGTCAGTTAGGGCTTTCTAGGGCAGCTTCTAGGACTTTCGTGTCGGTCACCAAGTGCCTCGAGTTGCATGCAGTGGGTCACTGAAGTACAACGTGTGCTCAACTGAATTTCTGAGAAGTTTTGCACAATATTTCGATAGGTTCAGGAAGCTTTCGACAGGTTGGAATCGAGCATTTTGGTCCTTTCGCTAGGTTCTCAGATCTGTTCGATAGGTTTCGATAGGATGAATCTTCACTTGGAGTTCCAGCCTTCTCAGTCCTTGGTTTGGGGTATTCGACAGGTTGGAGAAGCTCTTCGACAGGTTGGAAAACTATTTCGACAGGTTTCGTTCTTCATTCTTCCATTTCGATAGGTTTGCTTTCAGTCTTATCGAAAGGCTCAATCACCCTTCGATAGCTTTTGTTCCAGCATTCTCATCCCGATAGGTTCAAGAAACCATTCGATAGGTTCCTTTGACTCTTCAGGCAGGTTTTCGATAGGATGGTTTCTTCTTTCCTTTCAGCTGCTCGATAGGTTCTGAGAACCTATCGAACTCCTTAATCCACACGAATTTATCCTTCTTCTACCTTTAAATCCTATCGAAGACCTCTTCAACTGCACGAATTCTTCCTTTCTTTGCTTTCAACTCCTATCGACGTCTTCAGGTGACCAATCGATAGGACGTTCTCAACCTGTTTTCACTTCCTTCGCCTTGCCCTAATGTAGCCACACGCTCTAAGGGTCTAGTGATGTGCTACCCTCTGGTGTGCTGTTGGTAGGTTTGTTCTGTGCTGAGAGATAGCTCCTTTTTGGGCATTCTTGAATGGTTTTCTGCATTAGTACCTTCTTTTATTACTGTCTACAAAATGCACTTGACAAGAGCTTATTAGTGTGCTCATAGGTCTATCAATGGTCAGGTTATAGGGTGAAAAGTGGTATTTTTCACCACTTAACACACCCCCAAACCTAAGCTTTGCTAGTCCTTGAGCAAAGGAGAATTAAAAGAAAATAAAAATGCCACTTTTGTAGGGAGCACGGGTGTATTTCGCATATGCACCAAGCCTTTTAAACCCCTAGGTAATCCCTAGTGGAGGAGTGAAGTCTCCTAAGGGTTTTCAGTGAAGGTACCCACAAACTCCCCCAATAAGGTTAGTTAATAGTAGTACATCTTGCTAAATAGAGTTTCAGTAAACTAGAATAAATTCTCATCATCTCTTTTCAGTTCTAGAGGGTTTTCAACAGAAAAAATCACCAACTTAAAACATGAATTTTTGCAGTAATTCCTTCATCATCAATTGGTTCATGTCAAGGCATTGTGTCTAAGGATTGATGCATAGGTCACCCTTCACTTGAGAATTCTGTTTCGATACTACCCCCATCAAATTGAATTTCAGGCTCAAGTCTTATCAGGGCTGTTAACTCACAACAACAATGAAGGGTGTAGAATTTCACACAGCTCAAGAGCAGTTACAGTCTTCAAATAAGGCTATAAGCATGAGCATAGGCATTGCTCTAATTTCTGAAATTTCTAAACTCTTTTCACCATAGACAGATCCTTATCTCCACATGACAGCTCTATCCATTTCAGATCAGTAAGGTCTTTTCATTGGGTTGTAGTGTGGCTTATGGATGAGGTTTGTGAAAGAGCAGGGGGATAAATAGGGTTCAAAATTGAGAAATCAGTAAAAGTAAGGAGGTGATCTAGAATCCTTCTTCATTTCAGCACAATTTCATCTACTTCTTGAATTTTCAGAGCTAAAGTGGCCAGCTTCTTCTCTTCCTTTCAATCTTTCAATGAAATGACTTTTCTTTCTCATTCTTTTGCTCTTTTTATTTTTATTTTTTTGATTTATATATATATATATATATATATATATATATATATATGGAATACCACAACACCACAGAATGTGTTCTCCTTTCTTTCAACCAGATTTAACATCTTCCTCTAATCTCACTTCTCCTTCCCCTTCCTGATTTCTCCGATTGGGGGTGAACTGAAATAAGTCAAAAGGTTTTGGGTTAACATTTCTGGTTTTCCTCAAAGAAAGTTAGGATTTTTAAGGCTCAAGTGGTGTGCATCAAGGGCAGTTCAAAGGTGGGGCATTTTAAGCTCAAGCTGTCCAAGGGATGGCCTTACTTCATGTCCTCAATGTCATGAGTGCTGTCAAGCTATTTCAATTTGGACTTGCCTAACTTCTAGTGATTAGCATTAGATCCAATCAATCCAAAGAGCAGAAAAATTGCCAATGCACTCTTCAAGGAAACTTTTTAAGGCTCAAATCTCACTGGGTATGGCCTTCTATCTCATTTTCAGGGGTGTGTCTTCACAATTTCCTCTCATTTCAGATTTTGCTGCACTTCAAAAATTATTTTTCACAAATTGTTGACATTTGCCTCATGAAAAATGTTAAAACTACAGCTCATTTAAGTTTTAACAAGTTGTTTTCTTAATATCCTCTTTTTACAAAAAATTCCAGTGAGAATTTACTCTAATTAATTCCAAAACACTTCATTGTAGCCTAGCTGTACTAGAAGTGACTAATTTATTGGCATACATACATGCCATACTCCCAAACCTAAACTAAACAGTGTCCCCACTATTTCCATCATATGGGGTGGTGGAAAAGTAGGCCGGTGGAAAAAATATCCCAGACTGTTCAAGAAATCGCCCCCTTGGCTCAGGGAAATCCTCAGCCTGCATCGGGTGGAAGAGGAACTGTAAGCCAAGTAGGGAGGAAGAAAAGGAAAAAGAAGAAGGTTAGGGGGCAGGGGGATGGCTGGTGGAGGAGGATGGTGGTAGAGACACCGGTGGCGCGGTCTTCAGCCTCTTCATCTCCTTCCTAACTTTGTCCTTTATCTCCTTAGTGAGGATCCGTTGGACCTCCTCATATTCATCCCAGAGGAACTGCAACGGGTCTGGTTCCTTAGGCGGTAATGGCTCTAGCCAGAAGAGGTAGAGTTGTTCAGGGGTGAGCGTGGGCTTGCCATCTGCCATAGCTATGAGGAGGAGGGTAGAGGGTAGAAGGGAAGGGGTGGGCCGAAGTCGAGCTATATGCATCTATTTAAGGTGGAAGGGTGAGGGAATATGAAATAGTGCATTCAATATTGCCATCGTTGATGACTAGGAATGAATGGTGAATTCGAACAATCAGCATGGGGAATAAAAAACGTGCATTAACTGGCAGCCTATATTTAGCCCGGGGAGTTTAAGGCTCGTGCTGTGCGCAGATGTACATGGTACACGTGGTAAAATGTCCACGCAGTGCAACTGCACAGTAAGCATGGAAGGAGTGAGGGGAGGAAAGTCGATTTCGATAGGATGAGTGTAGAGTGTCGGCAGGTTTAGGCTTCCTATTGAAGTTGAACAAGTATGGGATAGGCAATTAAACGCTCTCGATAGGTTTAACCCATCCTATCGAACAGAATAAACATGCATTCGATAGGCTAGGTTGGCTGCTCGCGATAGGTCGGTGTCCTGTCGAACGGAGGGTGGATAGAGCGTTCACTTCGTTAGGATGCTGATGGGTGGGAACAACCTTTCGATAGGTGGGGTATTACATTTGCACTTTTTTCGATAGGTTCCAGGCAAGAGTCCAGAACCTATTGCAAAGTTGTTCTCACCTATCGAGAGGTCATAGCACCTATCGAAATCCTTAGCAATCCTATCGACATTCGCAACTGACCTAGCGAAAGGTCCAAATGACTTATCGAGAGGTTCAATGAGCTTAAAAACATGGGCTATGTGTGCAGAGCATTTAGCCTTAGCCCCCAGCAACTCATCTGCTACACTATCAGTTAGCAAATTGGCCGCTGACCTTATGCCTTTGATTTCTAGACTTCTGGAACTTGACATGGCCATTTTATTGCAAAGAAAATTGTTGGAAAGAAGTATAAATCAAATAAAATACATATGATACAAATCGAAGTCAGGTATTAGCCTGGAGGATCGTGAAGATCAACGGTCTCTTCAGGCTCACAAATATTGTCAACACAAAGTTTCAGCTTCTGGCCATTGACCTTAAGGGTTCTGCCATCTGTGGGATTCATGACTTCGATAGCTCCAGATGGGGAAACATGTACCACAGTGAAAGGTCCATCCCATCTGGATGTGATGGACTTGTCGAAGCCATGCATTTTTGGGCATTTGTAGTCTCAGTTCTCAGCAGGCTTAGCTGATGTGGTGCCCCATGATTAGATTCTCTTATGAACAACTCCCATTACCTCATGACAGCTGAGAATGACGGTCTAGTATTGAGCATGATAGTTTTGTTATTTTCTTTTTATTATTGCAAAGAAATAAAAAGAATCAAATAACAACTAAGTAAACACCTACAAACAAAAATAGAGTATTGTACATATGATATATACTGACTATGGGGGTTAATCTGGAGGGTCTGGAAGGTCCATGGTTTCTTCAGGCTCATCAAACTTGGCATTTTTCATAGATCTCAGCCAGTGTCCATTCCCTAGGTGCAATTTTCCATCAGTGAACTAAGCATTTTCCTGCACCAACCAATGTGAATTATTATGCATCACCTTTTTTTGGGCATTAATGGAAAAACAAGCCTCATCAGGAGAGGTTTGATAGCCAGTGTTATACACGTTCAACTTAACCTTCATGTTTCCAAATGACACTTCCATGATCCCATACCTGCATTGTATGTGGACATTGGCTGTGGCCAAAAAGGGCCTGCCTAGAATCACAGGTATGGAAGAGGCACATTTGCTTGGTTCCATGTCTAATACCAAAAAGTCAGCAGGGTAGAAGAATTTGTCAACTCTAACCAAAACATCCTTAATTATCCTCACAGGTTTCCTTTCAGATCTGTCGGCCAGCTGTAGGACCACATGGGTGGGCTTTAATTCTCCCAAGCCCAGCTTCTCATATAGGGAATATGGAAGCAAATTTACGCTGGCTCCTAGATCTAATAAGGCTCTGTCAATGATGTGATCCCTAATGATGCAGGGGATTGTGGGGGTGCCAGGGTCTTGGAATTTGGTTGGGGTTACAATCGAAAAAATTTATTTCACTTTCTTTGTTGAAAAGACTTTCTTGGATATGTGTATCCTGGATTGTATTTTATGGGTGCATAGTTCTTTTAAAAACTTGGCATAGGCTGGGACTTGTTTAATGGCATCAAGTAAAGGCAGATTGATCTTTACTTGCTTGAAAGTCTCCATCATTTCCTCAATTTTTTTTTGCCCTTTATCAAAAGGGGAAGGTGTTTGTAGTGCCTTAGGAAATGGTAAGTGTGGGATTGCTCCCTCACTTGCAGCCTTAGCCAATGGGGCCTCTTTCTTTTTGAGTTTTTTCTTTTTTTGAGGATCCTCATTATCCTCTTTATTCATAGCTGATTGTTCTTGCAAGTCCACCATTAGTGGTCTTTGTTGTGTGATGGTAGAAATTACTTCAGTTTCTTCCTCCAAGTTCCTCACAGGCTCACAGCCCACTTGGCTGTCCACTAACTTACCGCTTCTCAAAGTTGTAACAGATTTAGCTTCCTCATAAGTGGAGGAAACTTCACCCACTACAAATTGCCTTCGTGGATTGTCCTGTGGTTGGCTAGGCAACCTTCCTCCCTCTCTCCTAGTCAGAGCATCAGACAGCTGACCAAGTTGGTCCTCTACCTTTTTAATGCTCTGGTTGTGAGAGTGCACAGTTTGGGTTAAGGAGTTCAAACTCTGTAGTGAAGATAGAACTTGTTCCTCAAAGGATGGTGCTCTCACAGTTGGAGAGTGCGACTTCTTTGCATGTGAGGAGCTAAGTTGGGCCATGGGTTGCTGATACTGAGGCCTTGGGGCATAACCTTCTCGATAGAGTGAGCATTTCTAGGGCATGGGCTCTGGGGTTCTTTGTCATGCATCTTGTCTCCACCTCAGATTGGGGTGGTTCCTCCATTGATACCCAGCAGCAGGCTGCTGCCCATAAGACTGAGCTATAGTCACATGCTCTGTTATAAAATCAGGAAATTGGTCAGCAGATGGGCATTCTTCCACGGGATGAGTAGGGGATTGGCATATGACACATGCCTCCTCCACTCTAGCAGCCACAGGTGATTGCATTGCTCCCATCAGCCTATCAAATTTCAGAGTTAAGCTATCCACTTTCCTTTCCAACTCACTTGGCACACTCACTTCATATATCTTTCCCCTTGAGGTGTTCTCCTTCATTAATCTAGGAGGCTCTAGATCTCTTGCTAAGGTTTCCCTTTGCATAGAGTTCTCACTAATGATGTCAAAGAGCTCCCATGCCTCCTTAGCAGTTTTATGGAGATAGGTGCCACCACAGGAGGCATCTATCATATTCTGCTTTTAGCATCAATTCCCTGATAAAAACTTTGAACCAATTGCCATTCAAGGATTTGATGGTGGGGGCATTTGTTGAGGAGTTCCTTAAATCTCTCTCAGGATTGATGAAAGTTTTCAGTTGGATCTTGGGTAAAAGAGATGATACCCTTCCTCAACTGGCTAGTCTTTGACATAGGAAAGAATTTGGCCAGAAACTGACATTGGAGATCATTCCAGGACTGAATACTGTTAGGTGGAAGGAAGGACAACCAGGTCCTGGCTCTCTCCTTCAATGAAAATGGAAAGAGTCTCATCCTAGTGGCTTCCTCCCCCAAACCTGTGATATTAAATATAGTGTACAGTCCTAAGAACTCATCACTGTGCTTATAGGGGTCTTCTTTGGTCAGGCCATGAAATGAGGGCAACATTTGAATGATGGATGATTTTATCTCATAGTTTCCTTGCGCAGCTAGGAATTGAATGCAGAAGGGGGAATTGTAGACCTCTAGTGCATTAAATTCCTTAAGGGTTCTCGGCTTCTATTACTCACCTATTTCTACAGAATCAAATTCAACAGAAGTGGGTGTAGTTGGTCTGGATCTGAGAAGTCTTTCAACCTCTAGATTTAGTGGAATAATCTGAGGTTGCAGAGTTTTCCTACCAAACATACAACACTCAGATTCTGAATGCACAACAGATCCAAACACACAACAAACAGAATCAACCAAATTTTCTAACTATTCTAACAAAAATTATCAACAGATATGAAAAATAACAGGGGAGTAGAGGGATGCAAACTACAGAGCAGTCTCCAGCACGATTATCCTCTCACTGGTAGCCTTAGATCTGATGAAATGCACACAAAACACTGAAAAATAACAAAACTTAAAAATACAGTTAGTAAAATCAAACAAAAACTACAAATCTATGATCAAAACTTAGATCTATCAATTTCTAAACTGCCTCCCCGACAGCGACGCCAAAAACTTGTTGTGTGTGTTCGCCTACCCTCAAATGAGATCTAAAATAAAAAATAAAGCTAGGCAGACACACTCATACAGACCTGCAAGTATTCAGGATCAGTTGTAGCAAGTGTTAAAAAAAAGGTGAGTAAGGGAATGTCTACAGGGAGGTTGTTTAGAAGTATGACAAATCGCCAGATCTGTGTCAGATCTGACACCCTAACTATTACTAATTTAGCTAAAAGACAGGGGAGAAGTTTGGAATGGATTGTCACTTAAACTAAGCTACAATTAAACATAAACTAAATTGGATCGAGTTTAGGAGCTTAGATCTTGCAGGGGAAAGGGGGTAAAAAGCAGAAAATGGAGAAGAGTAGCTTGGAGGTTGGTTTTCACTGAAATCAGATTAAATTAATCATGCTACAGAGGTTCAGAGCACACAATTCCCTTGCTGGCTATAAGCACAGCTGCAGGGTAGAAGTTCCACTCCAAATCACAGGTTCTACCTGGTCATAAGGCTATGATCTGTCCACTTTAATGGTCACAGACCATCCTATAGACTTTATCAAATCCATGGATTGCAGTAGATGCATCCAATTGAGGCCTGAGCTTAGATTTATCTTAAGGTTATGATCTGTCCACTTTAATGGTCAGAGACCATCCTAGGGATCTCCTAAAAA
This sequence comes from Chloranthus sessilifolius, assembly GCA_021018995.1. Taxonomy (NCBI): domain Eukaryota; kingdom Viridiplantae; phylum Streptophyta; class Magnoliopsida; order Chloranthales; family Chloranthaceae; genus Chloranthus; species Chloranthus sessilifolius. The sequence goes on from CM037595.1 coordinate 27,902,688, forward strand.
GCCAGAGCCTCAATTAGAACAATTAAAACCACTACAGATGTTGTAATTCTCAGGTCACAGACTCAAGGAATCACAGGAGCATCAGATCTAGGGAGATCAAATGGTATCCAAGAGGTCTACCAGTTAAGTGGGTGAGCTGATCTACAACTCCTCTACACAAATCCGATCGATCACCAAATGGAACCAAAGGAAATTTAAATCTAATTAAAGCATTAAAAACAGCATTATCATTGCAAACAAGGTCACTTTACAATGGAAATACTCTCAGATCTGTAGTCTGTGCAGCTAGGAACCTACAATAACACTCTTAACCTCACCCAATTACAGCTCTAACTTCGCTCCTCGCTACTCCAAGGGACTTAGCCAACCATGGTTGGGCTAAAGGAGGGAAATGGAATTGCTCTGCAGGCGCTAATCTTCAGAATTTGGCTCAGATCTCAATCTCCTCCAATGGTAATTGGGGATCTCTATATATAGCTTTCTCCTCTATTTTTTTCGCCAAAAATTCCTTCTAGAAGGTCGTTAGAGTTTGTTAGAGTTCTGTTAAAACACATGGGTCGGTTAGGGCTTTCTAGGGCATCTTCTGGAATCGTCGTGTCAGTCACCAAGTGCCTCGAGTTGCGTGCAGCGAATCACTGAAGTATAATGTGTGCTCAGCTAAATTTCTGAGAAGTTACGCACTTTACGATTTTTAGCGAGTTAGGGAGCATTTTGGTCCTTTCGCTAGGTTCTCAGATCCGTTCGATAGGTTTCAATAGGATGAATCTTCGCTTAGAGTTCCAGCCTTCTCAGTCCTTGGTTTGGAGTATTCGACAGGTTGGAGAAGCTCTTCGACAGGTTGAAAAACTATTTCGACAGGTTTCTCTCTTCATTCTGCCATTTTGATAGGTTTGCTTTCAGTCTTATCGAAAGGCTCAATCACCCTTCGATAGGTTCTGTTCCAGCATTCTCATCTCGATAGGTTCAAGAAACCATTCGATAGGTTCCTTTGACTCTTTAGACAGGTTTTTGATAGGATGGTTTCTTCTTTCCTTTCAGCTACTTGATAGGTTTTGAGATCCTATCGAACTCCTTAATCCACACGAATTCATCCTTCTTCTGCCTTCAGATCCTATCGAAGACCTCTTCAACTGCACAAATTCTTCCTTTCTTTACTTTCAACTCCTATCGAGGTCTTCAGGTGACCAACTGATAGGACGTTCTCAGCCTGTTTTCACTTCCTGCGCCTTGCCCTGTTGTAGCCACGCGCTCCAAGGGTCTAGTGATGTACTACCCTCTGGTGTGCTGTTGCTAGGTTTGCTGAGAGATAGCTCCTTTTTTAGCATTCTTGAGTGGTTTTCTGCATTAGTACCTTCTTTTATTGTTGTCTACAAAATGCACTTGACAAGAGCTTATTATTGTGCTCACAGGCATTTTTCACCACTTAACACACAGCACCATCCATGGAGGCCTACTTTGTTACCTCTACCACCCCCCTCCAAGGCACCCCTATTCCCCTCCCTCATCAGTCCCCCAGAGGTGGAGTTAAGGAAACTCCCAAAATCTTTGAAATATGCCTTTTAGGAGACAACACCAAATTGCCTGTGATAATCTCTTCTTCCCTCACTCTTGAGCAGGAAAAATAACTACTTTGTGTACTAAAAAGGCATAAGAAAGCAATAGGATGGATCATTGCAGACTTCAGGGGAATCAATCCTGCTATGTGCATGTATAAAATTTATCTCGAGGAAGGTTCCAAACCTTTCAGAGAGATGCAAAGAAAACTCAACCCTCACATGCAGGAGGTTATGATGAAGGAGGTAGTCAAACTCCTAGATGCTGGGATAATTTATCCCATCTAGGATTCACAATGGGTAGCACCTACCCAGGTAGTACCCAAGAAATCTGGCATTACAGTTGTTGAAGTAGATTCAAGAGAGTTGATCCCAACCAGACATACCACTGGTTGGAGGGTGTGCGTAGATTACCAAAAACTCAATGAAAAAACCAGAAAGGATCACTTCCCACTGCCCTTCATAGAACAAATTTTGGACAAGCTAGCAGGCAAGGCCTATTACTGTTTTCTTGATGGATATTCAAGGTACAATCAGATCCCTGTATACCCCCAGGACCAAGAAAAAACCACATTCACTTTCCCATTTGGAACCTTTGCATACAGAAGGATGCCATTTGGGTTGTGTAATGCACCTGCCACGTTCCAAAGATGCATGTATGTTATCTTCTCTGACATGTTGATAAGTTTTTGGAGATCTTTATGGATGATTTCTCTATTTATGGAGATGATTTTAGCCAATGCCTACACCACCTCAGCTCCGTACTGCAAAGGTGTGAGGAGACCAACCTAGTTCTGAGTTGGGAGAAGAGTCACTTCATGGTGACTCAAGGCACTATTCTAGGACATGTTGTCTCTCATAAAGGAATCGAGGTTGATCAAGCTAAGATTGATTTAATTGCTCATTTGCTCCCTCTGAAAACTGTCAAACAAGTTAGGCCATTTCTGGGTCATCTGGGTTCTACAAGAGGTTCATCAAGGACTATAGCAAAATCTCCAAACCCCTTTGTCACCTGTTGTGCCAGGATGTTCCTTTTGACTTTAATGATGAATGTCGAGCTGCTTTTGAACTGTTAAAAACTTGTTTGACCACAGCTCCCATCTTGCAATCCCCTAATTTTTCTCTGCCATTTGAGCTGATGTGTGATGCATCAGATTTTTCCATTGGGGCAGTGTTGGGTCAAAGAAAAGATAAGGCACCTTCTGTGGTAGCATATGCCAGTAAATCAATGGTTGATGCTCAATTGAATTACACTACAATTGAGAAAGAGCTATTAGCTATTGTTTTTACCTTAGAAAAATTCAGGTCTTATGTGTTGGGATAAAAAATTATTGTGTTCACTGACCACTCAACCTTGAAATACCTCTTGTCCAAAAGGAAGCTAAAGCACGACTAATCAGATGGATTCTTCTCTTGCAGGAATTCAATTTAGAGATTAAGGACAAGAAGGGAGTAGAGAACGTGGTGGCTGACCATCTGTCAAGGATCCCAGCAACTGACACAGAAAGCTTGCCCATCAATGACTCATTCCCAGATGAGTTGCTTCTGACTGTCCAGATAAGTATGCCCTGGTTTGCCAATATTGTCAACTACCTTGCTGTGGGTAGGATCCCTCCACATTGGAGCAAGGATGACAAAAATCTGTTCTTTGCATAGATTAGATATTACATGTGGGAGAATCCTTACCTTTTTAAGCATTGTGCAGACCAGGTGATCAGACGTTGTGTACCTGAAACCGAGTTTCAAAACATCCTAACCATGTGCCATGAACAAGCTTGCGGGGGCCACTTCAGTGGTAACAAGACTGCGGCCAAGGTTCTTCAAAGTGGTTTCTACTGGCCTACCCTATTCAAAGATGCCCGGCAGCATTGTAAAGCTTGTCATCGTTGCTAGCAAATGGGCAGTATTACAAGGAGAAACTCTATGCCCTTGCAACCTATACTCGTTGTTGAATTGTTTGATATTTGGGGAATCGACTTTATGGGACCTTTTTCCCCTTCTGCTGGTTACAATTTCATCCTTGTCGCTATGGATTACGTATCCAAATGGGTAGAAGCCATAGCTACAAGGAAAAATGATCATAAAGTCGTCATTTAAATCCTGAAAGACAACATCTTCTCAAGATTTGGCTTTCCTAAAACTATTATTAGTGATAGGGGAAGCCACTTCTGTAATAAACCTTTTGACAAACTGATGGAAAGATACTCTGTTACCCACAGAGTAGCCACCTCCTACCACCCACAAACCAGTGGGCAGGTAGAGATTTCCAACAGGGAAATCAAACATATTCTCCAGAAGACTGTGAGAACCGACAGAAGAGATTGGTCTAGTAAGTTGACTGATGCCTTATGGGCGTATAGAACAGCCTGTAAAACCCCCATAGGCATGTCCCCATTCAATCTAGTATATGGCAAGGCATGTCACTTGCCTGTTGAATTGCAACACAAAGCGTATTGGGCCATTAAAGGAGTAAACTCTGACTTACACTCAGCTGGTATTCACAGGAAACTCTAGTTATCCGAGCTGGATGAACTACGAATAGAAGCTTATACAAATGCTCGGAGTTACAAGGAGAGGACCAAAGCCTTCCATGACAGACATTTGCTCCGCAAAGAGTTCAAGCCCAATGACAAGGTATGGTTGTTGAACTCCAGAATGAAATTCTTTCCAAGAAAGCTGCAGTCCAGATGGGATTGACCTTTCACAGTGGTACACATCTCCCCATCTGGAGCTGTCGAAGTCATGCATCCTACAGATGACAGAACCCTTAAGGTCAATGGTCAGAGGTTAAAACTTTGCGTTGACAACAATTGTGAGCCTGAAGAGACCATTGATCTTCAGGATCCTCCTAGTTAATACCTGACTTCGATTTGTATCATATGTATTATACTTGATTTATACCTTGATTCTTTCCAACGATAGTCTTTGCAATAAAATGGCCATGTCAAGTTCAAGCTTCGTTTCAATATCGCCCGCAGTCTAGGAATCAAAGGCACAAGGTCAGAGGCCAATTTGCTAACTGGTAGCGCAACAGACGAGTCGCTGGGTGCTAAGGCTTAATGCTCTGCACACATAGGCCATGTTATTGAGCTCATTGAACCTCTCGATAGGTCATTTGAACCTTTCGCTAGGTCAGCCATTGATGTCAATAGGATTGGTGAGGATTTTGATAGGTGCTGAGACGTCTCGATAGGTGAGAACAACTTTGCGATAGGTTCTGGACTCTTGCCTGGAACCTATTGACAAGAGTGACAAATGTACTACCCCACCTATCGAAAGGTTGTTTTCACTCATCAGCATCCTAACGAAGTGAATGTTTTATCCACCCTCCATTCGACAGGACACCGACCTATCGCAAGCAGCCATCCCAGCTTATCAAATGCATGTTTATTCTGTTCGATAGGACGGGTTAAACCTATCGAGAGCATTCACCTGCCAGCCCCATACTTGTGCGACTTCAATAGGAAGCCTCAACCTGTCGATATTCTACACACATCCTATCGAAATCGCCCCCCACTTCACTTCTCCCTTGCTTGTTGTGCACCTGCGCTGCGCGGAGATTTTACCCCATGAGTACCATGTACAACTGCGCATAGCACGGGCCTTGAACTCTGCACCCCCTGGGTTTTTGCCCCATGTCGTCACTCCCTGCGCTAAATATATAGGCTACCAGTTCATGCACGATTTCGTTCCCTATGCTGCTTGGTCGAATTAACCATTCATTCCTTTTCATCGACGGCGGCGATATTGAATGCATCGCTTCATATTCCCTCATACATCCACCTTAAATAGATGCAGATGGCTGGACTTCGGCCCATTCCTCTCCTTCTATCCTCTGCACTCCTCCTCATAACTATGGCAGATGACAAGCCCACGTTCACTCCTTCTCAACTCTACCTCTTCTGGCTGGAGCCACTACTGCCCAAGGAACCAAACCCATTGCAATTCCTCTGGGATGAATATGAGGAGGTACAATGGATCCTCGCTAAGGAGGAAAAGGAAAAAGATAAGAAGGAGAAGAAGAGGCTGAAGACCGAGCCACCGGCTTCTCCGCCACCCCTCCCCCTGCCCCCTGATCCTCTTCTTTTCTCTCTTCTTCCCCCCGTTCCTGGTTTCCAGCTCCTCTTCCACCTGATGCCGGCTGCGGATATCCATGAGCCAGGGGGAGGCTTTTCTTTTGCCAAGGATATTTTGTCCACCGGCCTACTCTTCGCATCCTTGTGCTTGACCATAGTAATAAAATGCTCTATTTTATGCTCTGTTTCGCCTCTGTTCATAAACTGCTTTTTCTTTTTATTTTTAGTTGTCTATTTGCTTTGGGTTTTGCTCTGTTCATGAACTGCTACACCCCCTATGCTATAAACAGTGAGGACACTATTTAGTTTAGATTTGGGGTATGGCAGGTATGCCAATAAATTAGTTAATTTTAGTACAACTAGGCTAAAAAGAAGTGTTTGGAATTAATTAGAGTAAATTCTCACTGGAATTTTTGTAAAAAGAGGAAATTTAAAAACTATTTGAAACTGAAATAAATCGTTGTCCAACAGACTTCATGAGGCAAATGTCAACAATTTGTAAAAAATAATTTTGATGTGTAGTAAACCTGAAATGAGAGGAAATGGTGAAGATACACCCCTAAAAATTTTGATGGAAGACCATACCCAGAGAGATTTGGGCGTGAAATTTTTTTAATTTCTTTGAAGAGTGTCTGGGCAATTTCTTCTGCTCTAAGGACTGATGGGATCTAATTCTAATCACTAGATGTTAGGCAATTCCAAGTTGAAACAACTTGACAACATTCATGACATTGAAGACATGAAGTAAGGCCATCCCTTGGACAGTTTGAGCCAAAAATGCCCCACCTTTGAACTGCCCTTGATACACACCAGTTGAGATTTTAAAATCACAGTTTTTCTTTGATAAAAAAATAAAATCAGAAATTTTGAACCCAAAACCCCTTGACTTGTTTCAGTTCACCCCCAATCTGAGAAATCAGGAAGAAGAAGGAGAAGTGAAGTTAGAGGGGCAAGTTGTTAAATCTGGTTGATAGAAAGGAAAACACATTTTGTGGTGTTGTGGTATTCTAGCTTTAATATATATAGAAAACAGAGTAAAAGGATGAGAAAGAGAAGTCATCTCATTTGAAAATCTACAAGAAGATAAGAACTTGATCACTTCAAGTCTGAAAATTCAAAAAGAAAGTGAAAAGGTGTTGAAATGAAGAAGGTGTTGTCTAGACCACCTCCTTACCTTTACTGATTTCTCAATTTGAATCCCTTTTACCCTTTCATTCTTTTACAAACCTCATCCATAAGCCACATTACAACCCAATGAAAAGACCTTACTGATCTGGAATGGATTGAGCTGTCATGTATAGATAAGGATCTGTCTAATCTATGGTGAAAAGAGTTAGAAGATTTCAGAAATTAGAGCAATGCCTATGCTCATGCTTACAGCCCTGTTTGAGGATTGTAACTGCTCTTGAGCTATGTGAAATTCTACACCCTTCATTTTTGTTGTGAGTTAACAGCCCTGGTGAGACTTGGGCCTGAAATCCAATTTGATGGGGGTAGTATCAAAACAGAATTCTCAAGTGAAAAGGGAGCCATGCATCAATCTTCAGACACAACGCCTTGACATGAACTGATTGATGATGAAGGAATTACTGTAAAATTTCATGTTTTAAGTTGGTGATTTTTCTGCTGAAAACCCTCTAGAACTGAAAAGACATGATGAGAATTTATTCTAGTTTACTGAAACTCTGTTTAGCAGGATGCACTATTATTAACTAACCTTATTGGAGAAGTTTGTGGGTACCTTCACTGAAAACCCTCAGGGGACTTCACTCCTCCAATAGGGATCACCTCGAGGTTTAAAAGGCTTGGTGCATATGCTAAATGCATCCGTGCTCCCTACGAAAGTGGCATTTTAAATTCTTTTTATTCTCCTTTGCTCAGGGACTAGCAAAGCCTAGGTTTGGGGGTGTGTTAAGTGGTGAAAAATGCCACTTTTCACCCTTTAATCTGACCATTGATAGACTTGTGAGCACACTAATAAGCCTCTGCCGAGTGCATTTTGTAGATAGCAATAAAAGAAGACACTAATGCAGAAAACCACTCAAGAATGTCCAAAAAGGGGCCATCTCTCAGCACAGGACAAACCAACAACATCACACCAAAGGGCAGCTGTTGACAAGTGAAAAACACCATTTTTCACCCCTAAACTTAAGTCTTGATAGACCTTTGAGAGAACTAAATAAGTGTTTTAAGTACCTATGTTGCAGCTAACAATAAAGACAGGCTTAAACATAAAAGCAGCTCAAAAGTGCCAAAAAGATAACAATCCATGTCAGTCCAAAGGAAGGAAGTGAAGAAACAACCTCATCAGCTGTGGAAAAGTCCAAAAGGAAGAGACACAAGAGAAGCGGGGAACAATTGAACGAGAAATACAATGAGTTCTTTTCGCAAAGAACACGCACATTTCATAAAGAACGCACATTTCGTAAAGAACACGGAACTCTGCGAAAAGGAATAAAACCTCGAGCTTAGTTTTGAAGAGCATCTGAACTCTTGAAAAGAAGATTGAACTTTATGAAAAGGAGAAAACATAATTGAAGAGAGATTGAACTCGCGAAAAGAGCTTGAAGCCACAACATCTGAAAAGACCCTTAAACTTCTGCGAAAAGGTATTCGAGATTCGCAGCTTTAACAAGGGCACCAAGAATCATTACACGCGCCCCAATGCATTTTAAAACCCAAGGACATTTGAAAGATTACGAGCACGAACCAAAGGAATATTCCTCCCATGTGAACACCCAAAGATGAAATTACTTGGCGGGAACTTCTAGAAGTTCCAATGATTTTTGAATTTCCTAATGTAATTGATGCCTTTGTTTCTTGATTGCGATTGGCGAACAGGTCTGGGATCACGGTGCTCGACTCCCATTGGCTGATATGGATTTAACCAATTCTGATTGGTTGATGCATATTAGAGATGGACTTGGGGAAAGCTATAAATTGCCGTACCATTTGCCCAATTTGGGCATCCAGATTTTGAGTTTCATTTCTAATCCCCATTTCCCGGCCAGACGGTTTATGCGAAATCCTAATAAGCTTCACTTTGAGTTGCAATTGAGAGCGTGAGACGTTTACGTAATTCAAAAGAGAGTTGTATTCAAGACTACAAATCCGAGAGTCAAGTTTAATTTGGCTCGTAATTGTAAATGGTGGATTTGAAAAGGTTGTCAGAACCGTATTTTCTCAATTGGTATCATGTTAAGGGTTCCTCTGATCTCCTTATTGCATTAGACTCCTTTAGATTTACTATTTTTTATGCAATTTCCCTTGATTCATTAATCCTGTAAGAATTAGTGTTGGTAACCTAGTCTCTTCTGACATTTGTAGTGATGTTTCGCTCGAATTAAGGATTTGGATTAATAACTATTGGATGGTTTGTGGCCATTAAAGTGATGACCATAGCCATAAGTGTAGCCTAATCCTTGAATTAGATTTATCTCTCTTACATCTGCGCTTGTAGCGGATGAAGATTGGATCACCTCTTTAATCGCAGATTTCTCATTAGATTTCAAAGACCAAATCGAGTTAGATATTACTTCTCATCTTTGTTTCAATCTCCTCAACTCGGATCTGGATCATTTAGTTTAAATTTTCCTTTGTTTTTAGTTTGTTAAACGTGACAAATTCAAACCTCTCATCTTATCAGCTTTCTAGATAGGATAAGAAGCCAGATCTGGTAGCTCAGATCTGGAGGTTTATCTTACATTTTAAACAAATTCTCTGTGGACGATCTTTCACTCACTTACTTTTAAAACTTGCTACAATTGGCCCTGATCTTGCAGGCTAATTCTCTTCTAACTGTGCTGATATTTCTTTAATTTCTTATATAGTTTAGAGCCACTGTAATTTGGCAACTTTAAAACTGTTTTCAAAATACACATAAATCAAGCACACTAAGAAGCAACAACAGCAGCACATCACTGGACCCTTGGAGCGTGTGGCTACAGCAGGGCAAGGCGTAGGAAGTGAAAACAGGCTGAAAACATCCTATCGAATGGTCACCTGAAGACTTCGATAGGAGCTGAAAGTAAAGAAAGAAGGAATTTGTGCAGTTGAGAAGGTTTTGACAGGATCTGAAGGTAGAAGAAGGATGGATTCGTGTGGATTGAGGAGTTTGATAGGATCCAAGAACCTATCGAGCAGCTGAAAGGAAGGAAGAAATCATCCTATCGAAAACATGCCTGAGGCGTCAAGGGAACCTATCGAATAGTTTCCTGAACCTATCGAGATGAAGACGCTGGAACAGAACCTATCGAAGGGTACTTGCGCCTTTCGATAGGAGTGAGATCAACCCTATCGAAATGATGGCATGTAGAGCGGAACCTTTCGAAATGGTGCTCCAAACTGTCCAAAAGCTTCTCCAACCTGTCTAATACGCCAGGCCAAGGGCTGAGAATGCTGAAACTCTAAGAGAAGGCTCATCCTATCGAAACCTATCGAAGAGATCTGAGAACCTAGCGAAAGGACCTAAAACCTCTATTTGAACCTTTCGAAAGCTTCCTGAACCTATCGAAATCGCATGCAAAACTTCTCAAAAATTTAGCTGTGCACACGCTGTGATTTGATGACCTGCTGCACGCAACCCGAGGCACTTGGTGACCGGCACAACAGTTCCAGAAGATGCCTTAAGAAATCCTAACCGACCCACGTGCTCTAATAGAACTCTAACAAACTTTGAGGACCTTCTAGAAGGGACTTTTGGCAGGAAAAATAGAGGAAAAGCTATATATAGAGACCCCCAATTGTCATTGAGGGGGATCGAGATCTGAGCCAAATTCTGGAGATTAGCGCTTGCAGACCACTTCTATTTTCCTCCTTTAGCCCAACAATGGTTGGCTAATTCCCCTGGAGTAGTGAGGAGAGAGGTTAGATCGGTAATTGGGTAAGGTTAAGATTGCTATTGTGGGTTCCCAGCTGCACAGACTACAGATCTGAGAGTATTTCCATTGTAGAGTGATTTTGATTGCAATGTAAATGCTGATTTTAATGCTTTAATTAGATCTAAAGTTCCTTTGGTTTTATTTGGTGATCGATCAGATTTGTGTAGAGGAGTCTATAGATCAGCTCACCCACTTAACTGGTAGGCCTCTTGGATACCACCCGATCTCCCTGGATCTGATACTCCTGTGATTCCTTGAGTCTGTGACCTGGGAATTGCAGCATCTGTAGTGGTTTTAATTGTTCTAATTGATGCTTTAGCTTTGGAGGAGATCCCTAGGATGGTCTGTGACCATTAAAGTGGACAGATCATAACCTTAAGATTAGTCCAAGCTCAGGCTCCAATTGGATTCGTCTGCTGCAAATACATGGATTTGATAAAGTCTATAGAATGGTCTGTGACCATTAAAGTGGATAGATCATAGCCTTAAGACCAGGTGGATCCTGCGATTTGAAGTGGAGCTTTCTACCCTGCAGCTGTGCTTATAGCCAGTTGAGGGAAATGTGTATTCTGAACCTCTGTAGCATGATTAATTAAATCTGATTTCAGTGAAGACCAATCTCCAAGCTACTCTTCTCCATTTTCTGTTTTCTTTACTCTTTTCCCCTAGAAGATCTAAGTTCCCAAACTCGATCCAAGCTAGTCTATGTGTAATTTTAGCTTAGTTTAAGTGACAATTCATTTTAAACCTCTCCCCTGTCTTTTAACTAAGTTAGCAATAGTTAGGGTGCCAGATCTCATACAGATCTGGAGATTTATCATTTTTTTTAAACCAACCTCCCTGTGGACATTCCCTTACTCACCATTCTTGTAAAACTTGCTACAACAGATCCTGATTACTTGCAGGTCTGTGTGAGTGTGTTCTGCCTAGTTTTATTGATGATCTTAGACCCTCATTTGAGGTAAGGAAAACACTCCAACAACAACCCAATGTCGTGCTCGGGTAAATACGGTCAGTGAGAGCGAAAAATATCCCTTTGTTTCACAAAACACAAATTACAACAACAACAGTAGAGAAAGTGGTACTGAGTGAAGCTACCCCACTAGTCATGTTATGGACCACACTGCCAGTGCACTCACAAGAGGAAAAGAAGCCGACGCATTGCTCAAGTCCCAAAGACAAGTTACTCCGAGGAACAGATAAGAGGAAAGGACACTGATTCCTCCGCATGCTCTGACTCCCCCGACACATATACCTCTCACATCTTCTATAGCAATAACTACTGAGGACAACCCTCTCCTGAGACATCTAGAAAAGACACTGCCATAAACATAAACAACCTCCACCGACTTCTAGATGACTACATGGCTAAGGAGGAACGCTCAAGACAGTCCTTTGGATTCGATAAATTCTGTTGAGACATTGACTTCACTATACCCGCCTAGTTCAAACCACCCAAATTTAACAAATATAATGGTACAGGAAACCTAAAGCACCACTTGACCCTATTCTGTAACGGTTGTCGACCAATCCACACCAATCATGGGCTCCTAATCTATTACTTTCAGAGATTGCTAGAAGGAGAAGCCCTTCACTGGTTCGCTCCCTTACCTCTAGCCAAAATCGAGACATCCGAAGACTTAGTTGATAGATTCCTGGACTAGTATCAACACTTAATTCACGAAGAGATTAGTCTCATCGAGTTGATGCACACAAGATAAGAGGACGACGAAGACTTCATGAAATTTGCCAATCGTTGGAGAAGTCTCACCGCTTGAATGGGGAATCAAATAAAAGAAAGCGATGCCATAGAAATCCGGATTAGCAATACCTGAAAACCTCTTTAGAGTGTTCTCATCCTAAGCGACTACTCCGATTTCTCTAGCCTCCATGAATGCGCCTCACACATAGAGCATCGCCTGAAGAACGGAGACCTCTTCTGAAAACCCTGAGACAAACACCCTAAATGAAACTCTAATCCCCGAACAAATCAACATGAACCAAAAATAAAACCAAATAAATTCTCAACCGTACCACCCATATGACCAAGCTCAAGATCTATACACAAACCAAGATCAACACCCTTACCAACCTTTATACACCAACCAATACACAAACTTGCACTACGATCAGAACCAATACCCCAACGACACGCACACTAACATCACCTATTACAACCCATTGTTCGATCAAACTTAACTCGCATACGATGCCATACACTCATTCACTCCTGCCCCATTCCACCTAGCTAGCCTGATTCGTAGAATTGAACCCCCTTCAGACCATGTCCATACCATTCACTCACATCCAACCAACCCTAGCCCACGTACCGATAAATGCAAAATTACCTTTCACCCAAAATCGGTCACTAAGATCACTAAAATTCAAACTATCACCGAATCCACCCCTAAACTAACTCAACCCATCGCTAAACTCATCACCAAGCTCAACGCGCTTATCTCTGAACCAACTCAACCTACCCTTGAATCCGATAACCTACCAACAAATGAATCAATCCCCACACGAACAGGTGCCCAAACCAATGACGCAAACTACCCCCGAACAGGTTCACGTGCCGATTCTAGAAGTAATTTTTGAACCAATCAATTAGTGTTATACCACGCCATTCATACTTAAGCTATTCACAAAACTAAACTCTGAACCCAAACCCGTAATCCAATGTGCCTCTAAAATCACTAGCCCTCTCGCTTCCAAATCAACTCTGAAAATAACCCCCGAAATCGACCACATTATCAAACACATTGCCCCACCAATCTCAAAACCAGTCCCTAAATCAACTCCTACACCTGCTTTAAAACATGAACTCAACAATAAACACATCACTCCACCAACCTCATAATCAACTCTCGAATTAACTTCTACTCTCACTTCGGAATCTAAACTCATTACCACCTCACCAACTTCAAAACAAAATCTCAAACCCGAATCTGTTACCAAGCATACCTCCAAACCACTCACTCCAGAATCACTCATTGGGCTAATTTCAAAACCAACTCATGAACTATAGAACTCACCACCGAACTTATCATCCCCTCAACTCTGAAACAAGAACTTAAACCTGCTATTGAACTTATCGTTCCACTAACTATGAAACTGAACCCCAAACTCAAACCTACTATAAAAACTAAACCTATTATCAAAACAAAACCTATTTTCAAAACTAAACTTAACATCAAACCTAAACCTCCTATCAAAACTAAACCTTTTATAAAACCTTAACTTATCATCGAACCTGAACCTACTATCAAAAGTAAACCTATTATCGAATCTAAACCTATTATTGAATTTAAACCTATCCTCGAACATGAACCCATCATTAAACCTAAACCCATGATCGAACTTGAACCTGTCATCGAACACGAAACCAAACAGATCATTGAACTTAAACCAATTGTCGAACCCAGACCTGAACCTATCATCGACCCTGCACCCATCCATAAGCTCGAACCTAGTATCAAAGGCGAACCCGCCATCAAACCTGAACTTATTGTCAAACCTGAACCTGTCGTCAAATTCGAGCCTATTATCGAACACGAACCCACTAAAACCGAACCTATTCCTGCAACGCCAACTCCACTCACCTTCGAGCCAACCACCGAACCTATCAAGGAGCCAATCATCGCTCCCACTTTTGAAATCAAACTAGACTTAAATCCTACGACCCCCTGATCAACATCCAAATCGACATATCACCGTACTCTCACATCCCACCACAACACAAAATCGACATCATAACTAAGACCGATTCTAACCACCGGATCTATATTTTCGTAGACCTCATAATCCAAACCTTCACAGAGCACCAATCGGCAATGAAAGCGCTACATCGAAAACCTATCAAGGAGCCAATCATTGCTCCCACTTTTGAAATCAAACTAGACTTAAATCCGACAACCCCCTGATCAACATCCAAATTGACATATCACCGAACTCTCACATCCCACCACAACACAAAATCGACATCATAACTAAAACCGATTCTAACCATCGTATCTAGATTTTCGTAGACCTCATAATCAAAACCTTCACAGAGCACCAATCGACAATGAAACCGCAACGTCGAACAGTCGACACTAAACCTCCTCCAAAAATTACAAACAAAACATTAAAATAACCTCACGATAAACCCAAAGTGCAAATCAAATAAAACAAGCATAATCAAACAAAACCAAACTGCCCCACACAAAAGAAAGGTCCACCTTGGCCTATGCCCTCGTGTCTCCTCCTTCTACTCTACCTTAGTCATATCCTCTCACTACCTTTACAACACTATGTTCCCTCTCAACACATCCCGCTCCAACTTCACCCACGAACAACTTTCCAATAATCCATAAATAATTCTGGAAAACTCTCTAACAATTTTATACTCCAACTCTATGAGAGGCCTTCCTCCATCGAAAAATTAAAGAAGACCCCTCCCGACAAGGAGGCCCAGACCATCAAGGATTTATCAAAAGAAGAAATCAAATGACGTCATGCCTATTTAAGCAAATCTCATATCATCCAAACCACGAATGCAAACATGACCTCTCTCTCATCCCAGATTTATCGAATCGAGAGGGATCGAGGACCCTCAAACAAACTATTCAACTGTCACTTTGCCCATCTGACCTCCTGGGTCAGATTCCTCTTAAGGAATTGATGCTGTGCCATAAGACAAAAATAAAAACAAAATCAAAAAATATATACAAAAGATATATTTATACATATGTCATCTGCCCAACAATATCTCTAACTTATAACTCTTACCTGACCGAGAACTCGAAGTCGGGGAGCTAGTGCTAAGGAAAAGGTGCCTATACAACCCCCTAGCCTGGAGGAAATCAAACCCATATGAGAAGTACTTATATTATCTCGGCAACATGCCCAAGAAACAGCCACAGGGGAAGGACTTTCTGACCCTTGGAATCATAACTCAATGACCATCATGTCTCGTAGCCTAAACAAACATACTTATATACCTATCATCCTCGCAGCCATGACAAGGCATTCACTAGTCATAGGTCATTATGTTCGAAACCATTTTGGGTATCATTTGACTCATTGATAACCCTCCTATTCGGGTAAGTTGATCGAAAGGACAAGTGGATCATGAAACTCTTTTTCTGAAATATACAAAACTCTGGATTCTCATACACCCTCTTCAGCCATTGGAGTCGATGTTAGAGTAGAAAAAATGAAAGTGCAAGGTTCCATCAAACCTCATAACTCTTGCGTTAGCAGGTTATTTAAAAAAAATTATATATATATATACGAAAAAAAGCACAACTGAGCGAGAGCAATACGACGAATGAATAGTCAATGAATTCAGGGCAACATAAGCAAATTGTGAGGGTATTCCTGATATTTTCATTAGGAGAGCATAAGCAAACCGAGAGGGCCTCCCTGACATTTTCATATTATTAGATATCGTCGTATGGTGGCGGGAGGACGACAAAACTCCTGCTAACCATAAAATTTGAGACTTTGATGGTGCTAGACTATGACAGAGAGCTCAATTATGACACCGCATTCCCCACCCGAGAAGAAAGTAGTTTACTATTTCAAAATTTGGTTGAATAAGAAGCTAACCTCAGATCAATGAACCTTATCTCTTCTTCACCCCTTTATTTCTCTTTTGGACGATGAGTCAAATGACTTTTAAAATCTCTTTCAGAATAAAACCGAAAACTCTCGAATGACAAGTGATGCAATTACCCATTACCTACCGTTCACGTCAATCTTGTTAAAAGCTATGATACATGATGATAGTTCAACACGTACCAAAATTGAGCCCGGCATGTGGCCGAAATAATTGAGCTACCTCCCAACATGGGATCATCACAAATACACTCCAGGACATCTATGAGTCAGATAAAAGTCCCACTGAGGCATTTATTTTTAAAGAGTGCTAGTGCCTTGGTAGCGATACTCAGGAAACAAGACCGATACCCCAAACTGGGGCATTTTTAAAAATTTTAGTTTAGTTCTTATTTTTTTTCACCTTGGATATCTCAAATTGGGGCATTTTATTTTATTTTATTTTATTTCTTACTTTTCCACCATGGCCCCAAAATGAACGCCTGAAACAGAACTACATAATACACCCGAAAAATAAATACCATGCTATAACACTACACATTCCCCCTCCATCGTAACCCAAGAGATACACACAATAAACACAATGAATAAAACACCTCTTTATTTATATAATAAAATTTTACAAGTATTACCGGAGGCATACCTCCTGGACATACAATCCAAAACAAAAACCGAAAATCCTAATCTACAACCCACAATGAAAATCGAACCTGAAACGGACACAAAGCGAGGAGCAGCGTCTAATCGGAGGCTTCAGAAAAGGTAGGGGTAGGATTGGTTGGGGAACATCCCTTTCCATCCATTCGGAGGACTTTCCTTCCACCATCTTTACCTTTCAACAATAATGAAGGATGTATAGAATGCTCCCTTCCCAATACCACCCATTCTCAAAGTCACACCATTGTCAGAAGCCCCCTCAGGCTAAAGATCATGCGAAACTACGAACAACGAAAGAAACGACATCACGATCGGACGGTCGAATCACACAATATCATTGAAACATGGGAATCCGAGAGGCATGAAGGTAGGAAAAGTCAAGCTAAAACCAGAAAGCAAGGGAGGAATGAAGATTCTCTCCCTTATATAGAGCACGACCCATTCACATGCCCGGGAACTCGTTTGGAATCCAAATCACACGCACTAAACACTACGAGTAATAAAATCCTCGCCAGTGCGAACGACGTGATGCTCTAGTCATGTACCCAAGATAGAACATGTAATCTCATTACACGCCCCACAACCTACGCGGAATATGAAAAGTCACCCTGCACAGTGACCCAGTGAGCCTTTAAATCATGCGCATTGGGTAGCGCACGCAAACTAATGATGCGCCCATAAGATACCACATAATTAACCTTTCTAAGCTCCCAATCCTGCGCTCCCAACCAAGCACGTAATCGAATTATATGCCCTGAATCAGGCGTGCAATTCTCAACCATAGCACTTACCTCCGACAAAATAAGCACACCGTGCCACAACATAGCACACTACTCGACCCATCACAATCTGACTAGAGAAGAAAAGTTCTTTCACGTCCCATCATGATAGGATACACATATACAAACGCCATCCCAACACCTAAGCTCAGTAGCCTAAATCAGCCATCCTATCACAAAAGCCAAAAATGAACTTCTCGAAAACCCTACCATTACCAAGACCAAAGGCAAGTCCCGTCGTGATCTCGTAACTTCATCAATGACTTCTTCGCGTCCATCAGGGAATCACCAGACTAACTATCCACCGCACGCTCATAAACACGTCCCGTCGTGATACAACCACAACGTGATCTCATATATCCCGAGATCTTCCAAAGAAAGAAACACCGTCATTGCCTTATTACGACATTGAAACAATTGAGGAATCGATGACGTCGCACATGTCCTGTCGTGATCTCACTACAATTCAATCACCTTACAAACCTTTTTCATCATGACACTACTACCTAAGACACTTAGACGCAACCTGTCACGATGCACAATCAGGAAAGGAAGGCTTAGTCAAGGTCCCATTGTGAAAAGCAGAGAGCCGAACCTTCCAAATCTCATTTGTGACCTACCTCAAATGTCCCATCGCGAGTATCTCACCAAGCGATCCGGGCATCCCGTACCCAGTAACTACCAAATCCCATCACAAACTGCGCCTCCCTGAAATCCCATCACATAACTTTGCATAACAAACTAAGGGGAAGGATCGAGCATGTCCCATCACGAAAGCATAGAGCCCGCCTCCCAAACACCTTGCCACACACTAGATATCACTACTGCAGGAACATATGAATAAAGAAAGGGACTCGATCCATGTCCCATCACATCCGACCAATATCAACCTCCCAGCGCGAGCATCTCATCAGATCCCTAATGTCCCACCGCGCCTGCAACCACAAGGACTCATCACGGCATGCCACCGTAAGAGAAGACTACCATGATCCCATCACGAACTTTGCCTCCCAAAGACATATTTATCACACGGATGACCCCAAGGTCCCGTTGCAGCAGAAGTAAAGAAAAAAGGAAACTCTCTAGTATCCCATCACAACATCATTACAACAACCGATCAGTCCCATCACGAACTATACAGGTAAGTATCACCCCCTCAGGTAAGTATTATCGCCCTTCTTTATACTCGATATTCTCTCTAAAATATAGTTAGTTATGATTAAGTTGAATGTTTTTTAAAATCGGTCTTTTTCGACTCTCGAATCACTATAGTCCTCCCATAAGTGACCATCATCAGTATTCATGAGAAGGTTAGACGGAGCATCCGGCATATCAAGTATCGTCCTGACAACCACACAAATGGTCAGGTCCACAAATCTCGTACCAGTGGATCTGCTCAGCGATATCTCGGAAGCTTCATTTTCTGAAGTTTTACAATCGAATTGATCTTAAGTTAAATCCCAAATTTTCAAAATTAAAAAAAATAAAAAAAAAATAAAAAAAATAATATAAGGAACTTCTAGCTATCAAACTTTCACTTCTCATCACCCCAACCCATTCCTTCCCCTGGGAAGTCGAACACTGAATACACTCAACCCTAAGAAATCACAAATGTCCACTGGAAAAGGACACCTGACGCGCCATCGGTATGAGCAATGATGCACCCGGTCTGACATGATTTGCGAAAGCCTTCGCCATCACATGATATTCCATTTTTATTATCGGTCTTTGGACCTTGTCTATGGACATTCGTATGATGCCTCGATACCTCGACTGAGTCATTTCTCTCTGTTTGACTGCCCCTTGCAGTAGGTCCCGCCATGCGGCGGGATGCCCCTTGCACCCACAAATTAGGATATGATGATTCTCCTTTCCTTTTGACTGTCACTCGTAGCATGTCGTGACATGCGATGAGATGCCCCTTGCACCCACGGATTAGGGTACGTTGACTTCCCCCGTTGGCTGCTACTCGCAGTTGGTCTCAATACGCGACGGGGTACCGTCTCGCATCCACGGCCAAGAATATACCTTTCGACAGCTACCACTGGGCCCCTGAATGCTCCATTTTAGCTTGTACTGATAGATAAGAAAGCCAAGCATGTCATGTCAGCATCCCCAGTTCACATTTATGATTTCCCAAGGAGAACGAGAAGACACCCTCAAGAGAGGGGTGTCTACTTCTTCGACATATTCTTACTTCGCAAGAACGCACCAAAGAGGGGCATCTATAGACACCTCCATTTTGCCCTCTCGGAGTATACAAATCTATTCGATCAACCTTTGACCTCACCTATGAATTTTTAGAAAAGACTTACATTCTCTGGAAGTTTCAAACCCTAATAAGGGACCATATACTGAAATAATAATATATGGCTGGACATAGGCTGAAACAATTGCTCTATGGCTCAGATCTCAAAACCCTAATAAGGGACCATATACTAAAACAATAGTATATGGATGGACACAGGCTGAAATAATAGCTCTGTGGCTCAGATCCTAAAACCCTAATAAAAGAATCATATACTGAAACAATAGTATATGACTGGACATAGGCTGAAATAATAGCTCTGTGGCTCAGATCCCATAAAGAAAGGAACCATATACTGAAATAATAGTATATGGCTGAACACAAGCTGAAACAATAGCTCTGTAACTTAGACCGCATAATCCCAAGGTGGGAACTATATACTGAAACAATAGTATATAGCCGAAATGCAGGCTAAAACAATAGTCTTGCGCTTCAGACTCGACCTTGACTTGGGACAATCCCGAATTACACTCTCTAAACCATGCGCATAATTCGATTGAATGCCACCAGCGCTCAATCAGTCCACGTCAGACCAAACTTCCCCTCCCTTTGACCACCTTGAGACCTGATCACGCGCCCTAACAACCGTGCGCAATCGGATTAAGCGCCCAATCATCGGCGCTCAATTGGTCTACTTCAGACCTGGTCTCTAACTCCCTAGACCGCCAAAACTCTATGATTAAACGCAATTAGTATGGCGTTTAATCGGATTGTGCATTTAAACTGGGTGCACAATTATTCTAATCAGACTAGGACTAGGACACCCCGGCTGAGCCAGTCAGCCGGTCACTTACTTAGTCGATCATCGACTCAAAGCGGTTAAGTGCCTGATATAGGGTGTGCAATTCAATTAAACACCTCGGATAGGGCACGTAATTGAAGTTGACAGACTAATTAAACGCACCCCGTAGGGCACGTAATTAGTGAAATACCTATAAATAGACCTCCTTACCTCGACCAAAAGGACACACAACTTTAAGATTCGAGTTTCTAGTTCTTTGCCTCCAGGCTTTTAGGACTTCGAGATTTCCCATCCTCCGACACTTAGGTCCAGGTAATCCCCTAGGTTCTAGTTTCTAGTTCTTTAATTTCTAGTTTTCAATTTTTAGGTTCTAGTTCTTAATTTTCATTCTAGTTCTTAATTCTTAAGCTCTAGATTTCAGTCCTTAGTTTATGATCCCAACCTTTCCCAATTGTCAATGCCATCACTTTTACGTTTGACCTATTTTGAAGCATCAAACGACGTCAAATTAGTACAAAATTGTCACGTTTGAAAGTTTATCGAAGTAGCTTTCCAACGATTCGTTTCTTTGATTAGAAATAGGATCAGTTCCCTAATCGTTCTAGGACTTTACTTTATTACCTTAGAAGAACTAGGAATTAGAGTTATATTAGGATTTCTACTTAAAGCCTATTAATAAGACCTTTACCTCATAGCCATTTATTATACAATTTTCCTCTATACACAATTTTCCTGATGCACAATTTACACGATTCTTCAGGTAATTCCTTAGTTCTTAATTTTCTGGTTCTAATACTAGTTCCTCTTTTTTTTAATTCTAGTTCTAGATTTAGGTTCTAGCCCTCTAGTTCTTAAATTTTAGATCTTAGATCTTAGGTTTTAATCTAAATTTTTAGTTTTCTAATTCCAGTTCTTAGTTTCTAGAACCAACCCTTAATTTCAGTCCGTAATTTTTGTCCGTAATTTCAGTCCTTATTTTCAATCTTAAATTCAGTCTTAGAATATCAACTTTAGTTCTAAATCTCTAGTTTTAGATCTTAGGTTCTTATTCTTAGATCAATTTTGACGTTCTAGTTCTTAAATTTTAGTTCTAATTTTTTTAACTTGATTATCAAAATCTTCGATTTTCGATCCGTAAATCCATAATTTATAAATTCAAAATTCATTTTTCAATCTATATTATTTTTAAAGTAAACCCTAGCCAACCGATTTTCTCAAGGGAGCTTATGGAGGGTATCTAGGAATGGGGCCGATCCTCCTTAGAATAGTGGGCCAAAACCCTTTTTTTTAGATTTTCAGTAAAATTAGTATATTTACTTTAATTAGAGTTTTAATAGAATTGGTATATTAGAGTTTCAATAGAATTAGTATATTCCTAATTAGTTTCTATAGAATTAACATATTTACACTCCTAGTAGTATTATGAGACTTAATTAACTAGATTTCTAATAGGATTAAGATATTTAAATTAATTAGACCCCTAATAGGATTAGGAGATTTAATTAATTTCTAGTGAGATTAAGATATTTAAATGAATTAGACTCCTAGTAGAATTAGGAGACCTTTTCTAATCAGGCTCCTCGTAGAATTAAGAGACCTTTTTCAATTAGACTCCCAGTAGGATTAGGAAACCAAGTTAATTAAAATCCCAGCAAGAATAGGAAACCAAACTAGTTAGATTATAGGCAATCCACAGCTGCTGACGCCGGCCGGCCGACGATTCAGTAAAGGAGTTAAACCTGCAAGCCCCCGCTTCCCTTTAAAGCGTGATCAGACGTGTTGTAGCGTCGATAAATATTTGCAGCTATTGTTCATCTTTACCTTGTAATTATTAAAATGTTAAGAACAGTAAACTAAAAGAAAAATCACAGCAGAAAGAAAATGCACACCAAGGTAAAATCACAATCCTGCAAGAATTTGGGGTTGTTGTAGCAAGTTTTAGAAAGGTAAGTACGGGTATGTTCATAGGAAAATGTGTTAAAGAATTTAGCAAACCTCCAGATCTCTACAGATCAGGCACTCTAAACTATTCTAACTTAAAAAAAAGCAAGAAAAAGAAAGAGGAGAGGTTTTTTGTTTGGGGTTGTCACTTTAAACTAAACTACAGAAAATTAAATTTAAATGTAACTGAAAGATAATAGCAGTTTGGGATTTACTAAAAATTGATTGGTTAAACAGCAATGCAGGGATGGATCTGCAGCTATCCTCCATTTGGCTATAAGCACAGATGCACGGTAGAATAATCCAATCTAAACCAGAGGGTTGAATTGATCTTAAGGCTATGATCTGTCCACTTCAATGGTCACAGATCATCCTAGGGATTTCCTTCAATCCAAAAGCTTCAATTAGAACAAGAAAATCACTACAGATGCTGTGGATGCAAGGCTACAAGCTCAGGCATTCACATGAGCATTACATTTAGGAAAATCTGACGGAAGTCAAAGAACTATAGGTTAAATGAATGGGCATTCCCAAATACATAAATCCTATGGAAAATCTAATGGAACCAAAAGATCTATAGATTTAACTGATCATTAAAACTAACAATTCATTGATTCAAATACATCATACAATAAATTGTCCTCAGATCTGCAGTCTCTGGATCATCCGATCCTCATACAAAGCTCTCAAACCTCTCAATTTTACAGGTCTACCTCACCCTAGCTGCTACAAGGATTTAGCCAACCATAGTTGGGAGAAAGAGAGTGGAGAAGAGGGAAGAAGGCTGAAATTTTAGAGGGAAAGAGAATTCGAAATTGATCTCTGGATTTCTCTGGATGCCTCTTCTGTTGTGCTTCTCCTCTATTTATACTCTTCCCCCTCTATTCTCAAATCTGTTACAGCAAATCAGAACAAGAGGGAATAATTCTGTTATGCTTGCTGATGTGGCTAATTTTTCTTTTAGAAGCTCCCACGAATTGGTTAGAATTGGGCAAGCACACGTGGGGTAGTTAGAGAATTCACATTTGTGCCCATTTACATTCCAAGAATACCCTCCAAGGTTGTCAACATGCCTCAGGACATGTGCAGCAAGTCACTGAATCGATGTGCATTCTCGACTGCCACTGAGAAGTTCCAAATCCGTGCCTCGAGAAATTCAGAGAACCTCTCGACAGGTTTTGAATGTAATTTTGCTTCATTTGACAAGTTGAAAATAGCCTTCGACAGGTTGTCTCTATCTATTCAACAGGTTCTACATGCAATGGCCCAACACGTTGCTGCACCTTTCATCTGCTTGATAGGTTCAGGGAACCTCTCGATAGGCAGTTTTTCACCTTCAGATCCTCTTGATAGGATACTTTATACTTGTCTTAACTACTCGATAGGTTGCTTCCCTTGCTTCCACAGTTTGTTCACCTCTTGAAAGGCTGGATCTCAGCTGTCTAGCACTCAGTGCCCTTTTGAGGGGTTCATTCATCATCAGATGCAACTACTTTTGCTCCCATGTGTACACAGCTGTACACATGCCGTTGTCATAGAATTCAAAGGCTCCTTGAATCTACTTGATGGCTGGCTTTTTGGGCTGCATGAGCAACTGTTGAAGCTATTTTATGTTTT
Organism: Chloranthus sessilifolius; assembly: GCA_021018995.1. Taxonomy (NCBI): domain Eukaryota; kingdom Viridiplantae; phylum Streptophyta; class Magnoliopsida; order Chloranthales; family Chloranthaceae; genus Chloranthus; species Chloranthus sessilifolius. The sequence continues at coordinate 27,926,842 of CM037595.1, forward strand.
CTAATTGACGCAACTCTCCAACAGGTCTCTTCTTGGCACTTTTGGATGGATTTCTACACTATGACTGTAATTTATTGCTAACTACAAAACACACTCAAAACACGTTATTAGTCAATTCAAAGGTCCATCAAAGGTCAGGTCAGGAGGTGAAAAATGGTATTTTTCACTGATTAACAGCAGCTGGCGATCGCATCTTCTTAGGTATTCTTCATTTAGAATTTGCCTCTTTAATTTCGGAAATTTAATATTTCATAATTTATTACTCTATCATCGCCTTTTCCAGAGTCCACTTAGACCGAATTGGGCCACTCTTTCCGAGGACCGAAAGGAACCCAGAAAAAGTGCGTACTAACAAAGGTGTTCACATTCTCATCAGTTTAAGATCAGTTGCAGACCTCAAATAGGCCTGTAAGCATGAGCATAGGCATTATTTCTAATTTCTGACCTCCTCATGTACTTTTCACCATAGATTAGACATCCTGTTGTCTCCACATGACTAATCATTTCACTTTGGATCCATAAGGACTTGCTTCCGTTCAGTTACGTATTGCTAGGTTTTAGGATCTGAGGTTCATTTGTGGGATAGAAAGGGTTCAAAGTTGAGAAATCAGCAAGGGAAGTAGGTGGTTCACGACTTCACCTTCTTCATTGGATCACAGCCTCATCTTCATTTGTGTTCTTCAGATTTGAAGTGGCCATCTTCTCTTCTTTTTACTTTTTCAGATGAGGCATTTCTCTTGACTTCTCCTTTTCTCTTTTATGTATATTTTTTTATTTATATTTTTTTTTATGAAATGCCACAACTATACAACTGATACATTGCTTATAGCATTCTTCTCTTCTCCTTCCTTGAAATATTGAATCTAGCTCGCCTATCTTCAACATCTTCACACGTCCCTTCCATGGGAGTGGCTCTTTCGCGATCGGAGGGCTGGAGTCAGCATCAGCTTTGAGGGAGAGGCTGGCTGCACTAGAGCAGGGCCATCTTACTGCGAGCGTGTGGGGGTCATTGGATGCTCTCCATAGGGAGATGAAGCGGATGGGGTGTGCTCCCCGTTCGGATGAGGAGATGTTGCAATCTTTAGCCTCCTCAGTCGCTCAAGCTAGGGGAGCGGAGGATGAGTTGGGGGTTCGGTTAGCGGAGGCTAGACGGCTCCTGGTGAGTTAATTTCCAGTCTTTTTTATTATTATGTGGACTTAGTTTCCTGGTCGTTCTGACGTGGTTGTGGTATCTCATTTTATTTTGTCTTGAACAGTCTGTGAGGGAGGGTGAGGTCGCTCATCAGGCGGTACTGCTGGATGTCTATCGTAGTCAGCAACTAGCTGACCGGGAGATAGCGGCCAGTCTATCATCTGAGATTGACCGATTGGGAAGTGTCTTTACAATTTAGCATTGTTAGCATTGTAAGCTTATCAACTGATATGCTTATTGTTATTTGTAGAGGGCTGAGCTGGCTATTGGCGGTCTCATTTCGACATTCGATCCGTCTTCAGTTGCTTCCTCCAGTCGGGAGGATCCAGCGATGGCTCAGCTTCGGGCTGAGCTAGATCATTGGGTAAGTTCAATTCAATCTTTCACCTGGTTTGTGTCACTGCATTAGTTTATTAGGTGTCGTTGTTTTGCTTTCTTAGTAGTTTACTAATATCATGTGGTATTTCAGTGTCAGGTTGCCGAGGATCTTTCGACAAGGGAGGCGATTGCTGCCTCTTTACATTCGGAGAGCCAGGTAAAGTTTCTTTTGATGTGGGATAATTATGTTTCGGTTTTTCTATCTTTATCTTATTCTGACATATCTTGTGTTGGATTATTTGGTTCTTTGCAGGTTGTTCCGGATTCCGCTCCCGAGGTTCCCCCTCAGGAGTCTATTCCTATCCCTACTCAGGTATGTTTCAGTTATTTTGTTTGTAGTTTATTTGTCATTATAGTATTTTTTATGTATTTTTTTGTTCTTGTTGCAGCCGCCTATATTTGTTGTTCCTTCTGTGCCTCCTGCTGAACCAGTGATAGCTGAGATAGTTGAGCGACTTCTAGGGGAGAGGCTGGATCTGGTATAGTTCTTTCCTTTTTCAAAGTTTCTTATTTTGTTCATGTATATATATGTTTTTAGTTTTTTTTTTGCTTGCTTGACTTGATGCGGTTATGCAAGTTCGTTAGCTGGAGGAGGCATGTGTGGAGGCAGCGCGAGCGCGAGCCACTCCTTAGGCGAGACGAGTCCTTGGGGAGACGAAGAGTCATGCTTACTTATTTGCTGAGATGATGGCCACTCAGATGACTCATACTGAGCAGTTAGAGGCAGCTCGTCGGACGACGCGGGCGGAGATGCAGGCATCCTTAGATCAGCTATAGTATCATCTGCTGAGGAGTGAGCGAGGGATATATAGGCTAGCTCATCAGCTTGGTGGATCGAATTCGAGGGCGATGGGTTCCTCAGCTGGACAGTCTCATCGCACGCCACATGATCGTGCCTGGGGTGATGCTCATGAGGATGCAGTGGTTCGTGAGGTTCTAGTGAGATATCCTCCTCGTTCTCAATAGAGACGGTCTGTCAGCCAGACGAGTGAGGGGGGATTTGTGGCAGGGCCTCATCACTTAGAGGTTTCGCCGACTCCGAGTGTCGGGATCGTATTTTTGGAGGACCAGTCCATAGACCTCCAAGCTGATGATACTGGGGACAGTAGTGCTCGACCGTTCCAGCGGTAGCGTAGGGATTAAGTGTGTGTGTGTGTGTTTTTTTTTGTATCTATAACATGTGTGTTGTTGTATATATAGGGGGTGTCCCCAGTGATAGGTGTAAAAAGAAACAGAAATTTTTTTGACACATATATATAGAGAGATATATATATATATTGATTTAGATGTACCTGATTGGTTCCTTTTCCTTTTAGTTAGCTCTTGCATCTACTTTTGCTTTTAGTTGCTTTAGCGCCGTCAACCGTCATTGGGACTTGGACGCTCGCTGAGCTGGCCTGGTGATGGTTGAAGGTTGCTTGCGTATCTGCATATGTGAAAGTAATGCTGTTAGTAGTTTTGTTCACCTCCTTGCCAATTGTCAAGGGGGGTAAGTATCTCATACCAGAGTCTGGTAGCAAAAGATGGATATGTACTCTTTTCTCTTTTTTTTTTTTTTTGAAATAAAAAATAATGCAACAGGAAAAGCAAATAGCTAAAACGGAAAAAATAACAAAATAATAAAAAAATAAAATAAAAATGCCCCAGTGTAGGAACGTGGTAGGCTCGACAGTATGGTATCTTCGGTAGTGCTTCCCAGAGGGTAACTTGGTCATTTCTTATCTTCTTTGTGGACAAGCTGGCGCTCCTGACATGATTCTTTTCCTAATCTGAAAAAAATGTCCCAGCGTCAAGATGCAATGGAGCTTTTTCAGGTTTCGAGAGAAGCACTTTGGGTTTATAAGCAGTCATGGGTATCTGGTGAGTTAGTTTTAAAGAAAAAAGTTGATCGGTGCTATCACCGAACTGGTGAGGTCATCTTTATGATTAGGTCAGTTGTATACGGGGTCTATCCTAGGGTGGTAGTCATTCTATCCCGTGGTTATTAGGGAGAAGTATGGTATGTATAATAGGTGATTGCGCCAGTCGTCATTCATCAGTTTTCGGTTTCATTTCTAGGAATATCTTGCAAGACTTCTGATTTATTGTCTGAAAATAAAAATAGCAGAGGGAGGTAAGGCTCAGTGATGGGAGGATAGTAGTTTGTATCTAATGCTTTCCAAAATGAGTAGGTAACAGTTTTTTTCTCAATTAGGGATACGGGATGCCATGATCAAGATCTTTGTCATGTTTCGGCACCATCAAAAGCTCACATTCTTTGGTTGGCAGGAGTTTATCCTCCTCCCGCCACCTTACAACAACATCTAGTAGTATGGGGACATCAGGGGTGCCCTCGCAGCTTGCTTATACACTTATAGTGAAATTACCAGAGATGTCCTCACGGCTTGCTTATGCTTCCCTAAGCTCATTGACTTGTTCATTTGTCATAATACTCTCACTCGCTCTTTTTTTTTTTACATGCAAACGCATATATTTTTTTTGAAATCATCCTGCTAGTGCAAGAATAATGAGTTTTGATTGAACCTAACATCTTCATTTTTTTTGCTCTAATGTCTCCTCTAATGGCAGGGGAAGGGAAGTGAGGATCGGGTGTTACTTATTCTTTTGAAAGGGGTTAGATAGGTCACTAGTCCTTTGATCAAATTGCCCGAGTGAGAAAAGGTGGGTAATAGATCGGAGGTCTTAAGGATATTATGAGAATTAAAGGTGTACGACCAATGAATGGGTCGTGACGACTACGGGGGTAGTAAGTATAAGTATTTAACCACGGGATGTGACGATCATAGTGTTAGGGGTAATATTTTTTAAGGTACATGGCATTCCAAGGACTAGGGAGTTCTTCCCCATCTTGGTCCGCCAGTTTATAGGCATTTCCAGGGTATGCGGCTGCTATGACATATGGGCCTTCCTAGTCCGGTTTCAGTTTTCCTTTCGGGTGGGCATGCTTGGAAGGATGATTTTCTTCAAGACTAATTCTCCAACATTAAAGGTTCGTTCAAGGAGATTCTTATCGTAAGCCCTGACCACTCTTCTCTGATATACCTAAGCGTGATCAGCTGCCCATAGATGTGTTTCATCGAGCTGCTCTAGTTGTGTGAGTAGGGCAATTCTCCTCTTGTCTAAGGATAGCTCATCATTAAGTTGAATGCGTAAAGACAGTACTTGTATCTTATATAGTAGGACTGCCTCCATCCCGTAGGTGAGGAGGTAGGGAGTTTGGCCAGTGGCCGTACGAATAGAGGTCCTATAGGCCCAGAGTGCTTTTGGTAGTCGTTCAGGCCAGTCGACTCCATTGCTTGTTTCTACTATGCATTTCAGAATTTGAACCAACATTTTGTTCGTAGCTTCTGCCTGTCCATTGTCTTGAGGGAAGAACGGTGATGAGTGACGTAGATTGATGCCGCACTTCTTGCATAACTTCTTCGTCTTCTCCGCGATGAATTGTGGTCCATTGTCAGCGACAAACATCCTGGGTATTCTAAATCTGGTGATGATATTTTGAATGATAAACCTCATGAGTGTTGAAGTGGTGATTCTGACATAGGATTCAACTTTTGTCCATTTGGAGTAGTATTCGGTTGCTGTAAGAATAAACGCATGCTTGTGAGTGTTTCCAACTATGACGGTGAAGGGTCCAATGATATCGAAGGCCCACATTGAGAATGGCCATGGTGAGGTCATAGTCTTCAATGCAACTGATGGAGCTTTAATGAGTGAGGCATGTTCTTGGCATCGCTTGCAGGATTGGACGTAGAGGTGACAATCGCTGATCATTGTCGGCAAGAAGTAACCTTGTCGTGCAACTTGATCCACGAGTCTCTGTCTACCGGAGTGGGTGCCGCAGGCACTGGCGTGTGCTTCTTGGATGATGTATTATCCTTCGGCAGTCGTGACGCATCGTAGTAGTATTCTTTTGGTGAAGGCTTCTTTGTATAATATTTCACCGAGTATACAAAATCGGGCGCATTGGTTCCTTATAGTCTTTCGTTTGATTTTTGTAGCGTACGGCAGAACATACTGATACTTCAAGAAATTCCAGATATCGAAGTACCATGGTTGTCCATCGTCAATTGGGGAATTTTCAAATCTAACCATAGTGACTTCGGTTTCTGCCTTGACGCTTTTCCGAGGTGATTGCTTCTTTTGGTCCTGTACTTGTGGGGAGGATGGGTAATTCTCTCTTGATGGTCCATGCTACCTCGTGGGCGGGCACTGTCAGCTTTTCAATGAAGAAGGTTTTGGTATTTTGTCCGATAGGTATTTGGATGACCGAGGCTAGCATGGCTAAGGAATCTGCGAGCTCATTTTCTAATCTAGGGATGTGCGTGAAAGAGATTCTTTCAAATTTCTTTACTAAATATTGAGCGATTTCTAGGTATGCTATTAGTCTCCTTTCCTTAGTTTTCCATTCTCTTATGACTTGTGAAATTACTAGTTTGAAATCACCAATGGATTTTAATTGTTTAACTCCTAATTGAAGTGCTGCTTGTAGTCCAGCTATAAAAGCTTCGTATTTTGCGACATTATTAGTGACGGAGAAATCTAGTTGAAAAGCTTAGGTATGACAACTCCTTTCGGGCTTAAGAGGACTATCCCGATGCCTTTTCCTTTGTGGTTTAGAGCACCGTCGAAATAAAGAGTCCATGAGGTCTTGTCGGGCTCTTCGTTACGAATCGTGAATAGGTCTTCGTCGAGAAAATCCTCGTGTATAGGTTCATCAGTCGGGAGTGGGAGGTTCGTGAGATAATCATCGATGGCTTGTCCTTTGATCAATTTTTGCGTGACATAAGTGATGTCAAATTCTTGTAATAGCATGTGCCAGCAAGCGATCTTTCTTGATATTGTGGGCTTTTCGAATACGTACTTCAAAGGGTCCATTTGGGCTAGTGCTAGTATTTTGTGTGCTCTGAAGTAGTGTCGCAATTTAGTCGAGGCCCACACCAATGTGAGGCAAGTCTTCTCCATCAGAGTATATTTTCGTTCATACTCGACCATCGTCCTACTGAGGTAGTAGATAGCCTTCTCTCTCTTGCCGTCTTCTTTGTATTGTCCTAGAATTACTCCCATTGCTTTGTCGTTTGTTGAGAGGTATAGAATTAAGGGTTTTTCGGGGACAGGCGGTGATAGTATTGGCAGGTTAAGGGGTTACTTCTTGATGTTGTTAAAGGCTTGCTGACACTGGTCATCCCATTTGTACTCAACTCCTCCTTTAAGTAGCCTGTAGAAAGGATCGCATTTGTCTGAATGCTGGGAGACAAATCTCCTGATGAATTGCAATCTTCCTATCAGGCCTCATAATTCTTTGATATTACTAGGAGGTGGCATCTCGAGGATGGCTTTGACTTTTATAGGATCAACTTTGATCCCTCGCTTTCTAACTATAAAATCATATAATTTTTCTGAGGTGACTTCGAAAACACATTTCTTTGGGTTCATTTTTAGCTGGTATTTCTTAGCTCTCTATAACACCAGTCGGAGACTTCTACACACTTATGCATCATGTCATGAAAGATAGCCATCATGGCGCGTTGATATGTGGCTCCTGCGTTCTTAAGCCCAAAAGGCATAACGACGTAACAGTATGTTCCCCATGGTGTGGTGAAGGAAGTCTTCTCTTAGTCAGAATCCGCTAATTTGATCTGATCATATCCAGAGAAACCATCCATAAAGGATAACATCTCATGTCCTGCAGTGTTGTCGACTAGAGTGTCAATGTGTGAGAGTGGGAAGCCGTCTTTTGGGCATGCCTAGTTGAGATTTCGGAAGTCGATGCAAACTCGTACTCTGCCGTCCTTCTTGGCGACAGGTACTATGTTGGCGACCCACTTAGGGTAAAGAACGGCTCGAATAAATTTGGCTTTGTGTAACTTGTCGACCTCTTCTTTGACTTGGAGGGCAATTTGTGGGTGCATCCTATGGAGTTTTTACTTAACAGGCTTTGCATCAGGTTCTAAGACAAGATGATGTTCTACTAAACTCGGGTATAAATCAGGCATGTCCTCATAGGACCATGCAAAAGAGTCGAGGTGTTCTTGCAAGACTTGTGCAATTTGCTGGCGTTCCTCGGAGTTAAGCGTTGAACTAATTAATAACTTCTTGGATTTCTCTTCAGTGTCAAAGTTAAGTTCTTTAGTGGGTTCTGCGACAGCTTGGGTCTGCTCATCGAAGTGCTTGATAACCCGTTGAAAGTCCAGTGCCTCCTCAGCAACTGGTGCTCTTTCTTCGTCCTTGGTAAATTCGTATACTGCAAAGTTATCACACTGGGGATTTGAATTTATGAAAGATAACCCTTCATCAGCACAATTTATAACCGAGAGATCTTTGGTAAGGTAAAGGTCAAGGCTATTGATTCTTCTCTCAAAGTCATGAAGTATCTCATCTGGTATGATCACTGGCTTGTTATTTAGTCGGGATGCTTTACGCCTTGTGTGAGGAATGGGATAGAAATCTTAGGAGAAGAGTCTCCTTGTTGGCCATAAAGGTTAGGGTGAAGGGTTCCCTCTCTTTTTTGAGGTTTTTTGATTTTATAAAATTTTGTATTTCCAAATTTTTAAGGTTTTCTATTTTTTCTATTTTTTTGATTTTTGACAATAAATATGGTACAAGGTCAGTCGCCTCAAGGGGCGTCGGGGGAATTACTTCCTTTGGTTGAGGGAGCGAGACGGCTGCTGGGGCCGTTCGGGCGATTCTTTGGAAAATGCGGACTTGTGAATTTGACATTTTTTTTTTGGAGTCCTCAGCTAATGAGACCTTTTGAATAAGTGACGTGGGTGATAGTGGCATTGATATTCGGACCTCCTTTATCACGTTAATGGCCTCTTCATCAAAGAAACTCTGAAGATCATAGTCGATCGAGCTATCTGCTTCTGAGTCATAATATGGTGGTTCTTCCCACTGAGGGGGATCTCCCAAAGGATCCTCAGGGGTAGCAAGTTCTTTTCCTTGATCATCATAATATGTTGGGATGAGTGCGCATGCTCGGCAGTGAGGTTGATAATGGTGAAGAATGCAGGGAGATTCCCAAGGGCACTCCCATTCTTCTAAATTAGAATCGAAGACGGTATTGAACTCATCTTCTTGATCTGATAACGCTTGAAGTCCTAGATTAGCTCGCTCGGCTTAACTCGAGTGCAGGGAGATCTATCCAGTAGTCTTCATTATCACTCGGGGGAGGTTGCCATTCCTCTTCGAGAGATTCCAAAATATTTGGAATTGCGACGACTATGGGGATGTAGAAGTGTCTGGTTTGAGTTCCTCTTCAAACTCTATAAAAGCGGGTTGACTGTTTCCTTCTGGATTAAATGGATAGCCATCGAGATTCTCTGCTCCTTGTGCTAGTAGCTGAGCTGGTAGGTCATTGCCGATTTTTGTCATCACGGGGTTGGGATGGTCTGATTCCTCCGTCGTAGGATGTTGGGTCCACTTGGCGAAATGTTCTAATATACTGGTGCATGCCCTACAGCAGGGTTGGCAAGGTTGAACGATACAAGGGGAATCCCATGGGCATTCCCACCCTCCAAGGCCAACGCTATGGCAGATGCTATATGGGTTAAGATTCTCTTACGGGATGTCATCCTCTTCCCACATTAAGTGCAAGTGCTCTTCATCATCTTGTAGGGCAGCTATATGAAGGTCTTCATCATCGGTAGATTCCCAATCTTCTAATTGTGGTTTGGTTCCTGGAGGTTCTTCTCTTCTCTTTTCTATGGACTCTTTGAGATCAAACAAGGGTTTGACTCCTTCGAGCGGTTCATCAATGTCGTCGTTGAGGCTTGTCAAATTGCTAAATGCTTTGGCCATTTGTTCAATTTTTGTTTCTTAGGATTTGGCGAAAGACACCTCCTTATGCTTCATCACGTCAGCTTTCTCAGTGGTCCCATAGACGAAGTGGTCATATAGAGACCATTTCAGCGAGGTAGGGCATAAGTCAGCTTGTGGGCCGTCCGATTGATAACCTAACCTTATGTGTTTGCATATTTTTGTTGGGACGACGGGTCCTATACGACCTTGTTTATTCTTACCGAGTCCAGTGTGAGGGACATATCCAAGTTGGTACATGAGATCCCACCCTTTTATCACTGTGGGGTTGATGTCATAAAGTATTGCGAGGTCTGGACCGACCTCTCTCCTCACTAAGTTTTGTTGACGCAATGGGGGAGAACTAGGACGGTCAAGGGGGTGGACCTTTGCGATGATCGTGTCATCAGGGGTCCGAGTCTTTCGAAAATGGCCCGTGTTCAATACATAGTCATGAGTGGTTGGTATGCTTGCCGTGTAATCAATGTTTATCTCCTGGAGGGGTGCATCAACGTATATACAGACAATGGAGTCCTCGTGTGAGAATTTAACGCATTGATGGTATATGGATGCAACGGCCTTCATGGACTCTAGCCATTTTCTTCCTAAGATGAGGTTGTATGTACTAGCGGAATTGGAAACATGAAAAGTAATGTCTTTCATCATAGGTTCGAGGCAAACCTGGAGTTTAATAGTTCCTTTCACAAAATGATGTGATCCATCATAAGCTATGAGTGACAGGGCGGAGGGTCAAACATCTTGTTCTGTGTATTCGAGAATCTTTAACATGGTGAGAGGGCAGATGTTAAGTCCTACTCTCGTATCAACTAGTGCGTGTGGTACAGAGAATCCTCTAATTATGACTATGAGATATATGGGGGCCGCACTTCTGCGGAGTGACTCTTTAGGCATGTCTGCGTTTGTGAAAGTGAGCGCTGGAGGTTGTGCCATGACCGAAGCGATTTGATGAGGCTCATCTAGAGTTGTATCCTCATCTACTTGTGTGTCAAGTGTTCTTATCAACAACCGATGATGATCAACCAATTTCTTGATGAGTTATAGTATAGATATTTGGGCTGGGATCTTCTGGAGGTATCGTAAAAGGTCATATTCTTATCCTGGCTTGAGTATCACTTCTTTGCCTAGCCGGTGAGCCTTGGGTGTAGGTGGTTGGAGTGGTTGAGGTGCAGGGATTGGTGGAGGGATGATATGAGGTGGGGGAGACAAGTTGACCTCTCTTTTCCTCACATTCCCTTCTGGCGGTTGTACACTCGTGAAATCCTTACTCCGAGGGAAAGGAGGAGGTGGGTAATTTTTTTCTGACTTGAGAATCGGGCACGCTGGTTGCTGGCTAGATTCGACACGAGTCGACGTTGATGTGTTTGTGAAGGGAGTGAAATTAGGGGTCGGAGCATGTGCTTGCACGACACTGTTCTAAGGTGGGAGATACTGTGTATAATCCTCCTCTTCTATAAAAGTAGAGACCGGTGTCTCACACAGGTCGGGGTGTTTTTCTAGCTCACTTTCTTTCAGATTCAGTGAATGCCTGATGGTTGTTTCGTTGTCTTGGTTTGGAGTCTTACGGGTGACACTTTCTACCGATGCGACAACTTGGGCTGCAGTCTGGAGAACGTGATCTCCATACTTTGATTCCGAATCGGATGAAGGGAGTGGTGGGGATGTTGGTTCAGGATTTGGAGGGGTTGAAGGTTCTGTTGAGTGACGATGGAGGAATGGTCTCCTGGCCCTAAAGGAATGTACTCGTATCTGAGTGAACTTTGGGTATGGAGGCGGGCTCGGCGGGGCGATTCGAGTGATCATGGCCCAGGGATGTAGGGGTGAAGAAGTTTTTACTGCTATGGCGGAAGCGACAGAGGGCTGGATACAAGTGATTAAGGTAGAAGGTCGGAAGGAGTGTTGACCAGGGCGATCCACGGGAGTGACCTGGGCCGGTGTTGCTTGGTTGTGGTTGGGCATAGGGTTGTCTACGATCCCTAAATTCTGTTGGGGTTAGTTATTATTAGGATTGGGATTTTTAAGTACTTCCCAATCAATTTGATTTCGGTCGTTCATATCATAGATCACGTCCCGAAGGACCCAACAGTCTTCTAAGTCGTGTCCCGCATATCGATGGAAGGCACAATATTTACTATAGTCTAGATTTGCAAGCCATGGGCGAGGTTTCTCCTGCGGGAATCGGAGGAGATTTTGAGTGTTAAGAAAATAAAAAATATTAGGAATCATATCCGATAAAGGGGAATAGTGTTCTCGCTTTGGCTGGTAAGGGCCTCTGGCTAGGTTGAAGTTTTGCAGTGGGGGTACGTTATTATAATTCGACGCGTGGGCCGGTCGGTTCTATGCCGTGCTTTGATTCTGATAGGTGTTAGGGTATTGGTTTCTATTTTAATATTGGCCTTGATTTTGATTCTGACCTTGGTTTTGGTTCGCGTATCTCTGCTGACTAGCACCTTGATTTTGGTTGGTATACCGTTGTTGGTTTTGGTTCTATCCAAACTTTTGTGGTTGGAAGTTTTCGTTATTAGAGTTTGGCCCTTGGTTGAAAACGGTGTTAACTTGCTCATTTTCTAAGGCTTTCTTATTATTTTTTGATTTTGATTCACTGGAAGAGCCTATTCTTGATGTGACTATGGATAACGCGAGATCTCCTCCTTTAATATGTCGTGCTAGTCAGGATGCCCGAGAGTGGAGCGCAGCGAAGTCGGGGCAATCACTTATGATGAGTGCGCTCTTTAACGGTTCCCTAGTGTTGTCGATAATAATATCAATTGAGTCCTTCTCTTTCATTGAAGTGTTGGTTCTAGCAACAAGTTTTCTCCATCTGGTGACGAAGTCAGTGAATTCTTCCTCAGGTCCTTGCTTGGCTGCCATTAGATCGCTGAGACTAACTGTCTCTTGGATCAAGTGTTTGTATTGGTCTAGGAATTGACCGACTAATTGGTCAAAGGTTTCTATATTATAAAGAGGGAGTCCCGCAGACCAATATAAAGCTTCTCCTTCTAACGAACGTTGGAAATAGTGATAGTTCGGATTATCACATATGGGTCGGCAATTATTACAAAAGAGGGCCAAGTGATAGTTCAGATTTTCGATGTCGTTATATTTAGTAAACTTTGGTGGCTTAAATCCTATTGGTAAATTAAACTCGATGTCTCGGCAAAATTTGTCGAATCCGAATGAGTGTCTGGGATGCTCTCTCTTGGCCATGTACTCATCGAGCATTTTAGGAGATTTTTTATTTTAATGGTGCAGTCTTTTGGAGCAACTCGTGAGCAAACCTTATCCAGAGGGTCAACGTTGAATGGTGTGTGGGTAGGTTGTCTCAGTGAGGTGGCGCAGGTTGATACCGTGCTCGAGGTGGGCGGTGGCCTCTCTTGTCGCTCTTGTTCTTCTGAAAATTATCGTGACCTAATGGTTTCGTATGCGGCGGCCAACCCTAGAAGTAATTTTTTGGAATCGTCATCTTCTCTTTGTATTCTTTGGATACTGAGTTTTATGATTTGTTGAGCGATAAGGTTCTGTCCGATGCTACCATCTCTCCCATCATGATTATTCCCAGTGTATGGGGTAGAGAAGGGATTCTCTTGCTTACCAGCCATATTAATCTCAGGTTGTCGTGGGCTAGAATTATGAAACGATTCTTCTCCGTACATGGGTTTGTCATGATATCCCCATAGCGGTGGGTCACCTAAATTTACTCTTCGTATACCAGACATTTCGAGTCTTTGGCGAAGACTCATATATATAAAAGAGAATCTAAATGACACGATGGAAAGGAGAAAAATAGGGAAATAGGCTAGAAACTAACGATCTAGAAATAGAGTTTGCGAAAAAGTCCCATTGCGATCGCCAGTCTGTTGGTGCGCACTTTTTTTGGGTTCCTCTCGGTTCCCTTTGAATTAGCGGCTTTCAATTCTGTCCTGATGGACTCTAGCGATGTGGCGTTTGGAATAATTAATGTAAAAAAATAAAAATAATAACAGGGGTTTTCTAGGAGGATTCCTAATTTATTGCGATCGTCAGCTGCAGATATTTATCGACGTTGCAACACGTCAATGATCACGCTCAAGAGCAGGTGTGGGTTGCTTTTATACTGAATCGTCTGCCTGCGAATGTCAGCAGCGTTCTGTTTCTTTGGATTAGATAGTTTAATTTCCTTTTTATTCCCCTTTCTAGTTATAATTCTGGTCAATTTAGACTTCCTTGATTCTGTTATGAATTTAGTTGTATAGGCTTGTTCCAATCCGGTTAAGAGTCTAGTTAATGTTGATTTCCCAATTCTATTAGAAGTCTAATTAATATTGGTCTCCTAAAATACTAGGAGTGCATGTATAATACTTTTGGTGAGACTTTAATTTGTTCAGACATATCAGGTGTACTAGAATTTTGATTGAATAAGGTATAATAATTCTATTGAAATTCTAATTGTCGCAATTATAACAGTCCTGTTAGAATTCTAATTGAAATAAAAGACTAATTTTATCGAAACTCTAATTTGAAGAAAACGAATTAATTTTTTTTTATTAAACTCTAATTAAAACAAATAAACTGATTTTTTTTTTATTTGAATCTAATTGAGACAAGTAAACTAATTTTATTGAAATTCTAATTGAAGAAATGAATTAATTATACTAAAAATCTAATTAAAGCAATGAAATTAATCATACCAAATTCCAATTAAAGCAAGAAATTAATCAATTAAATTCTAATTTAAAGCAATGAAATTAATCGTACTAAATTCTGATATAAAGGGATTAATTAGTCATGCTAAGGTTTAATGCATTTAATTAATTAAATACGCTGAAATAAGATAAACCTACTAATTAATTATACTAAAGGTCTAAAACTAAAGCAATTACTTAATTCTAAAATTCCTAAAAAAGGGGTTTTGGGCCTGCTATGCTAACGAGGATTGGCCTTGTTCCCGAGTACCCTCCGTAAGCTCCCTTGGGCAAATCGGGTGGCTAAAATTAAATGCAAATTGATTTTTGGACCGTAGCATAGTATTTTTGGGCTTTTTAGAGTTGATTTCAGAATAATAATTATGAATTAAATTATAAACTAGAATTATAAAATTGGAATTAACATTTAGAATTTTGAAAGTATTAAAAATAGGGAATTAAAGCTATGATTTAAATTTTGAGGACTGAATTCGGGTTCGAAATCAGGAAATCAGGCCGTATGATTAAGGACTGGTTCTGAATCAAAGGATTAGAACCAAAAATTAAGGATAGGATTGTAGATCGAGATTTTAGAACTGAGTTAAAGCCTAGAATCGGTATATCGAACCGATAGATTAAGGACTGGTTCTAGATACAGAGAACTAGAACCAGATATATAGAATTTTGGTCCGGAAAGGGTGCTACGGTGTGAAAATAAAAAAATAAAATAATAGACTTCCTAGATCTAGAGATTAGAAGCTATGGTTGTAAATAAAAGATTAAATCCTTACCTAGGGTCAGGGCTGCAGAGAGAAATCTCAAAGATTCGAGGCTTGAATCTCGAAATCATGACTAGGTTGCTCTATGGGTTTGTCCTTGGAGTTCTCTGGTTTTGGAATCCCAAAAAAAATCCGTTCTCTCTCCAAAAATTGCCAGCCTCTTGGGCAAATTAAGAAATTTTTTTTTTATAGATTTTTCTTCAATTGCGTGCCATGTTTCAGGCGTTTAATTGAATTACGCATCAGTTTCTTGGCACTTAATCGCTTTGAGTCGGTCACCGACTCAGTGAGCGACCGACTGACTTGCTCATTGAGTTTTCCAGTCCTAACAAAATTAGGGCTAATTGCGCGTGTGATGGGAAGTGCGCAATCTGATTAAGCGGTTCTTCAGAAGTGCTTAATCAAGGAAACTTAAGGGTTAAGGGTAGTGAGATTAGGTCGGGCGTAGGCCAATTGCGCGTTGCTTTTGTGGCGCTCAATCCGACAGCGTGTCTAATTTTAGGCACGTGATAGAGTTTCGGATAGGTCTGAGAAGGGAAGTTTGGTCTGAAAGGGGGACTAATTGCGCGTTTGTGGTGTGGCATGCAATCGCATTACGTGTGGGGTTTCATGCGCTTAATTCGGGGTTGTCAGGGTCTGGTCTCTAGAATGAAATGTAAGACTATTGTTTCAGTCTGCATTCCGACTATACACTATTGTTTTAGTATATAGCCTTCCCATGTCGGGATCTGAGCTACAGTGCTATTATTTCAGCCTGTGTTCAGCCATGTACTATTGTTTCATTGCATGGTTCCCATATTAGGGTTAAAGAGGATCAAAGGTTGATCGAACAAAAAATATATCCTGAGAAGGCAAAATGGGGGTGTCTACAAGGAGGTTCTGGGGCTTCAGGGGCTGAGGGAGAAGCATTCCTCGGGGACTTCCTAGTGGGTGTAAGAGGGTTGGTCTCGACTGGGCTAAGTAAACCTTGTAGGATTTCTCCAAAATGCGAACTGTTGGCCATTGAAACCCTAGTTGTAATCACACAAATCCAAAACCCTAGGTGTCCCACAACTTCAATAGACACTCAGTCCATGAAATAATCCTCAGGAAAAATAACTCAATCCAATGACAATAAGCAGAAAGATGAACAGACTGAGAAGAACTTGTAAACTTACCAAAAAACTAGGGTTTTGTTGAGGATGATGCACAGTGGATCAAATCCACAAGCTTCCAGGTGCAAACTGATCGGCTTGTGTAGCTTAACAAATTAGCAAAGGTAGGGGTAAATGGTGGAGCAGGGTGTGCCTTGAATAAGGAAGAAGAAGTCTTGGGTCGTATGTCTGTGCTCGAGAGAATTTTGCACACAGTAGAGTGAGAGAATGGACTATCGAGGGGTTTATACCTTGTAACCCCGAGCTTTGAGAGGTTGGGTGCTCAGAACACTTAGTTTGAGAGGATCTCGAATAGATGAAATACACTGAAGTCAGCCTATTGAGCTGTGAATGTGAATTGCTCGACAGGCTTCAAAATTGAGAATCCGAGCTTCGAGAGGCTGGCCTTCAGGAGTAACAGCTCGAGAGGTTCTCGAGCAAATGGATTTATACAGTATAGCCTGTCGAGGCTTGGATTTCCTTTAGATAGTGTCTCGAGTGGTTGCTCTGTAGTGTCAGAACCTCTCGAGAAGGGCAAATATGTATGCAAAATGTCTCGAGAGGATGCCTGAGGGCTCTTGATCCTCTCGAGAAGGCTAAAAACTCACAGTTCACTCTTGTGCTGACAGGCACACTTCCATACTAAACATATGCACACTCTCATACATTAAAATCAATGCTTTCCTATGTTAAACACAGACATCCATGCACCACAGCAACTCATAAAAATGCACAGATCAAGATTCATAAAAACAGACCATAGAAACACAGTATGTAAGAAATTCAAAAACACAAACATCAACTATGATACGTAGTGTACCAGGTTGGAGATCACTCAGTAGTGGGAGGCTCTTGCAAGTGCATGGTGTCAGAGGGCTCCACAGTATTTTCCTCACAAAGTTTGAGCCTCTGACCATTTACTTTCATGACCCTTTCAGAAGTGGGGTCCATGATCTCTACAACACCAGATGGGAATGCATGAATTATAGTATATGGCCCATCCCATTTGGATCTTAATTTTCCTAGAAAGAACTTGAGTTTTGAGTTAAAAAGTCATACCTTGGTTCCATCAGCAAATTCCTTCCTCAGAAGGTTTTTGTCAAAGAAGGCCTTGACTTTTTCCTTATAAAACCTAGCAGTGGAATAAGCATCCAGCCTCAGTTCTTCCAGCTCAGACAACTACAATTTCCTGTTCAAACAAGTAGGAGTTAGGTCCATGTTTAAATTTTTAATGGTCCAATAGGCCCTGTTGTTAATCTCTGAAAAATACCACTTTTCACTCTTTAACCTGACCTTTGATGGACCTTTGAGCCAGTTAATAATGACTTTTAAGTGTGTTTTATAGATAGCAAGAAAATTAGAGCTTAGTGCTACAATCCATCCTTTTAGTGCCAAGAAGAATGAATTTTGAGTCAAGCTTTGGAGCTGATGGAGTTACATTGAATGCAACATGATGGATCACATCATTGGGAGCAGTGTAGCATACTTTGGGACCTTTAGAGTCCTGCTGAGAGAGAGAGATGAAGCCCAAGCTTTATGGATTGCTACTGCAAATGATTAAAGGGAACAACAGTGTGTGTGGGACACAATAGCTAAGAATAGCTGCACTTAACAGCTCATGCAAGCATGCAGCTGCAATACCATGTCAAGCCTAAAGCCAACTCAGCTGTAGCATTAAGCCTCATGAGCAGAACAGTTGCTTGTAATGCTTTATGTTCCAATCACTATATGTTTCAAGCTCAAGACAACATCAACTACCCGAACTCCATTGCTGCACTAGGCCTGTCAAGTGAAGGAACTGCTGCACTTTAACTTTAAGAGCTGCTGCAACATGAAGAGAAACCAGCTGTCAAGTGGTTAATGCTAAAGAGAATCAACCTGTCGAGTGGAGTATAGTGCTGTTCATGCTGTTGAAAACCAACTCCACGAGTAGTTCATGCTGGAAAGGAACCCCACGAGGTGTTTAATGTGTTGAGAAGCAACCACTCGAGTGGTTTAAAGTGAAGAGAAGTGAACTCTATGAGTGTGTATGCTGCTGAGAGGAACCCCACGAGCAGTTCAGCTCCCTTTCCAACTCCATGAATGGTTTAAATTGAGGGAAATGAACCTGTCGAATGGTTCATGTGGCTGTTTTGCAACCCTGGAAGTGAACTCCACGAAGTTCACATGCTGAAAATCAACTTCACGTGAGGTTCTGAGGCTGAAATTGAACCTGCCGAGAACCTGTCGAATGGTTCCTTGAACCTGTCGAGTTCTGCTGAAGCTCAAAGCTGATCTTGTCGAGTAGTATAGATGGCTGAAGCAACCTGTCGAGAATCTGTCGAATAGTTGAATGAACCTGTCGAGCTCCTGTCTCAACCTGTCGAGGAGTACAAACCTGAAGCTGGCTGAAGCATTCAACCTATCGAACAGATGCTTGAACCTGTCGAGATTGAAGTTCTGAAGCTCCAACTGCACGAGGCATGGGTTCCAGCCATCTATTACACACTTTAAGGATATTTTGGGGATTCCAATGCATCTAGGGCATACATTCCAATGTCCCACACATCTCAGGGCATCCAAGGGCTAAAAATAGGCCACGAAGCTAGCTCTAAAAGAACTTCATTTCTTATTGGCTGTTGCAGACAATTGTTAGGGATTGCTTATAAATAGCTCATATTTTGTTTTGTAAAACTATCCGGGATTAGCCTGAGATCCCCTTTTGGGTTTTAGCTTTTTAGGGTTTAGTTTCCCTTTTTATTTTCCCTTTCATCTTCCTTAGCTCAGCAGTAATGCTGAGTTAAATTCTATGTAGTAGCTAGGTATGATGTAGATATGTAATTTAGTTTTGTAAGAGCATTGTGAGCAGTTTTAGAGATTTCTTGCACAGACTGTTGCCTTGAGGGCATATCATTGTAAGTCCTTTGTTCTCAATGAAATGCTATTTTTAAAAGTTTATTAGATCTGTATTTCCCTGCTGTTCATCAGTAGATCTATATAAGTTTATTCACCTATGGATGCATGTGCTTGTAACCATGCACCCATAGTGGCAGTAATAGTTTTCATGTTCTAGCTCCAATTTCTGTATAGATTAATCTCTGGGATGATCTATGACCATTCAAGTGGACAGATCATAGCCTTAGGATAGATCTAGACCATAGGTTGGAGCTGGATTCTTTTTCCTTGCCTTTGTGCTTCTAGCCAAAGGAGGGACAGCTGCAGATCCAACTCCTCCTCTATTTTGCAAAACTATTTTCAGTGAATTGATCTGAGATCTTGTAGAGAATGTAGACTTGAGAGTTTGGTCATTGCAGGCCTCTTTGTAGCAATGACTAGCTGATTCTAATGTCTCATTCAATCTGTGAGATCTAGTGCTTCTCACCAGATCTATATGGATTGTTTGATCCTATGGTTGTTTGTGCTTGTAGCCTTGTAAGCATAATGTCTGCAATAGTTTTTATGTTCTAAATTTAGCACCTGTGATTGGATCACCTCTCTAGGATAATTTGTGACCATTTAAGTGGAGAGATTATAGCCTTAAGAGCAGTCCAAATTACAGTGTTGAGTCAGATTCTTCTACCTTACACTTGTGCTTATAGCCAAGTGTAGGAATGTTGTAGATCTAGTTCTTGATCTGAGTTACAGTGAAGATTATCCCACAGCTGCCTACTTCCCATCATTTTCATTTTATTTTACCACTCCATCTATATTTTCTTCTTTCCCCTTTCTTTAGATCTAGTTTTATTTTAGTTTTAGTTTTATTTTAGTTTTGTGACACCTCTCTTTACCTTGCTTTCTAGTATAGGTTTAGAGTTGCTAGATCTGGAGTTTACTATACGCCTTTAAGTTTTTAGATCATTATTCTCCATGGGACAAACTCTTACTCATTAAAACTTTCTACAACAGTCTTGATTCTTACAGGACTGAGTTTAGTTTTATGCTATGTTCAATCCATTTTATTTTGTTTTGTTTTTGCTTTTCTTTAATTTTCCCATATTATTTTCCTTATATTTTTATAATAAAAAGCACAGTAAAAACCTTTCAACAAGTTTTTGGCACCGCTTCCGGGGGGTTTTGATCTAAGTATAGTAAACTGAGTTTAGCCCTATGCTCTAACTCCACTAGGAGATGACATGTTTTACCATAAACCAATCTGAATGTAGACATGCCAATAGGAGTCTTATAGGCTGTCTTATAAGCCTACAAAGCATCATTCAGCTTTAGGGACCAATCCTTCTTATCTGTCTTGACTGTTTTCTCTAGGATATGCTTGATTTCTCTATTAAAAATCTCCACCTGTCCACTAGTTTGGAGGTGGAATGAAGTAGCAATCCTATGTGTAACAGCATACTTTTTGAGCAAGCTCTCAAAATATCTGTTACAAAAATGGCTTCCCCCATCACTGATGATGGCTCTAGCGGTGTCAAATATGGAGAATATATTTTCTTTTATAAACTTTAGGATAACTCTATGATCATTTGTCCTTGTGGCTATAGCTTCCACCCATTTGGAAACATAGTCCACAACCACAAGAATAAAATTGAAGTCCATAGAAGGAGGTAGAGGACCCATGAAATTTATCCCCCAAACATTAAATAGCTCCACAACAAGGATGAGCTGCAATGACATGGAATCCTTTTTTGATATGCCACCCATCCTTTGACATCTTAGACAGGTTTTGTAGTGTTCAAAAGCATCCTTAAACAAGGATGGCTAGTAGAAACCACACTACAACACCATGGTTGCTGTCTTTTTCCCTCTAAAGTGTCCCCTACAGGTATTTTCATGACACATGATTAGAATACTGTGAATTTCACTTTCAGAGACACATTTTCTGATCACTTGGTTTGCACAATATTTATAAAGGTAAGGGTCCTCCCTGAAAAAATACTTGACGTGTGAAAAGAATAAGTCTTTGTCCATCTTGAACCAGTGAGGAGGGATCCTTCCTACAGTAAGATAATTTATAATATTGGCAAACCAGTGAACACTAGACTTGATGGCAAATAATTGCTCATCAGGGAAGGAATCATGAAGTGGGGTTACAGCACATTCTTCAACCAGGATCCTTGACAAGTGGTCAACAACTACATTTTCTACCCCTTTCTTATCTTTGATTTCAAGATCAAACTCCTGTATGAGTAAGATCCACCTAATCACCTACTTTATCAGTAGATATTTTAGGGCAGAGTGGTCAGTAAAAACTATAATTTTAGACCCTAGTAAATAAGGTCTAAATTTGTCTAAAGCAAACACAGTTGCCAGGAGCTCCTTCTCAGTTGTTGTATAGTTCAGCTGAGCTTCTGTCAGTGTTTTGTTGGCATAGTAAACTACACATGGTAGTTTCTATCTTCTCTGTCCCAAAACAGCTCCCACATCAAAATCAGATGCATCATACATTAGTTCAAAGGGAAGGGCATAATCAGGTGCTTGAATCACAGAGGCAGAGGTTAAACATTTCTTCAAAATCTCAAATTCATTCAGACATTCAACTTCAAACACAAATGGCACCTCTTGACAAAGCAAGTGACAGTGGTTTGGAGATCTAGCTGAAGTCTTTAATGAATCTTCTATAAACTCTAGTATGTCCTTAAAAGATCTAACTTTCTTGATTGTTTTTGGTGGGGGCAAGTGTGAAATTAGGTCAATTTTTGCCTTGTCAACCTCTATGCCTTTTTGGGATACCACATGGCCAAACACAATGCCTTGGGTGACCATGAAGTGGCTTTTCTCCCAGCTCAAAATCAATTTAGTTTCTTCACACCTTTGAAGTACAAGGTTGAGGTGATGCAAACACTGACTGAAATCATTTCTATAAACTAAAAAGTCATCCATAAAAATTTCTAAAAACTTATCAATCATATTAGAAAAAAATGGCTTACATGCAACTTTGGAAAGTTATAAGAGCATTGCACAGCCCAAATGACATCCTTCTATAGGCCAAGGTGCCAAATGGACAGGTGAAAGTGATCTTTTCCTGGTCTTGAGGATACATTGGTATCTGATTGTAATCAGAATATCAATCAAGAAAGTAGTAATATGCTCTGTTTGCCAACTTGTCCAAAATCTGACCAATAAAAGGCAAAGGAAAGTGGTCCTTTCTAGTCTTGGAGTTCAGTTTCCTATAATTTATGCACACTCTCCAACTAGTGATCTCTTTGGTTGACATTAACTCCCTAGGCTCAGTTACTGTTACTGTGATGCCAAACTTCTTGGGGACCACCTGGATAGGTGATACCCACTAAGAATAAAAAATAGGGTAAATGACCCCAGCATTAAACAATTTGACAATTTCTTTCATGATTACTTCCTGCATGTGAGGGTTCAACATTCTCTGCATTTTCCTAGGGGGTTTGGAGTCCTCTTCCAAATATATTTTGTGCATGCAAACAGATGGATCAACTCCTCCTAAATCAACAATTGTCCATCCAATGACTTTCTTATGCTTCCTGAGGACATATAGCAATTGCTCCTCCAGCTCCACAGTGAGATAGGAAGAGATGATTACTGGAAGCTTTTCATTTTGCCCCAGGAAAGCATATTTCAAAGACTCTGGCAGCTGCTTTAGCTCTAGATCTGGTAGACTTTCCACAGAAGACAACAAAGGTGCCTTGGATGGTTGAGGGAGGGGTAGCAATGTAGGTCTCCATGTAGAGTACTGCACTAACCCCACTGAAGAATCCAATGTGTTTCTTTCTTCAACAGCATGTGTTGGGGCCTTCTGCTCAACAACCTTAATCCACACATCCTCAAAATCATCACACATCTTATCCCAATCCAGCAAATTGGGTAAGTTCTCTTCCACCAATTCATCTAGTACATCTACTACAAAACAGTCGTCATTGTCAAGTTGAGGTTGCTTGGCAGTATTGTACACATTCAATTAACCTTCATATTTCCAAAAATGACCTTCATCATTCCAGACTTGTATTGAATGCAAGCATTGGCAGTGGCTAAAAATGGCCTACCCAAAATAACAGGAATTGGAGTGGTGCACTTGGTAGGTTCTATGTCTAAAACTAAAAATTTGTCTACACCCACCAGCACATATTTCATAATGCCCATAGGTTTTCTCTCAGATTTATCAACCAATTGGAGGACTACCTATGTGGGTTTTAGCTCCCCAAAATCTAGTTGTTCATACACCGAGTATGGCAGCTATTAAGACCTGAAAAGTACCACTTTTCACCCCTTAACTTAACCTCTGTTAGACCCTTAGTCATTTAATAAATGTGTGTTAAGACCATTTTATAGGTAATAAGCAGTAGCTGCAGATAAGGCCCTAACCCTGCTAAGAAGCCTACTTTTGCACCAGAACTCCAAGCAACTGGTAACCCATTCACAGAGGAAAGAAACACCAAGGTAGAACACACCTGGATGTACACATTGAATGCCCAAATGGGCCCCAGAAGTTCCTCAGAAGAAAGGAAGTTGGACCCAGATAGAGAACTTGGCTGCAGCATAGGCAAAGCGCAACAGCAACAAGTCAAGAAATGAGCCTCGCGCAGATGTTGCAAGGTTCAAGTGATTCAGAGAAAAATGCTTCGCGCAGTTGTCGCGAGTTTCTCAAGGCAGCACACTAATTGCTCGCGTTGTTCTCACCCAGATTAATGACAGAAGGGCTCGAGAAGCAGACTTCGCGCAGTTCTCACGAGGCTCAGTTGTAAGCGCTCGCGCAGTCTCGCGCAGCTCAAGAGAGGAGCATTTAATCCTCGCGCGATTCGCTCAGACAAGCTGAGGAGAGAGAGCTCCAGGCACTTCTGCGCGCAGCTGTCGCACAGTGGCCGCGGGATGCAGATCTTCAGGGGACTGCTCGCGCAATCCAGAGGCCGATGCAATTGCTTCTTCGCAGGGATCCCCGCGAGATTCACTAAGGAACAAACTGCGCGCGCGATTCCCATGCCACTCAAATGGAAAGTGCAATCCCGTGATGACCAAACTATCTATCCCGCGACTGCAGGAGCTTCAAGTCCATTCAATCTTGCGACGACCACTCTATCACACGACAAGAACTAGAAACCATTGCTACCTAGTGAGGCTTGGGATATGAACTTTCCCCCACTTTTACAGGGGCAGTCTGGGAACTTCTAGCAACTAGGGCACGCACTTCAATGCTCCAATCTCTATGCACATGTCTCGAGGCATCCAAGGAACATAAATGGGCCACATTTGTATCATTAAAATTAGGGTTTTCCTAACCCTAATGCTCCCATAGTCGACTGCTATATAAGCCTAAGCCTAGTAGGTTTAAAGGGGGGGAAGGACTGAATTCCTCCTATCTTCTTGAATCGGCTGTAGAGTTCCAGTAGGCTAAGGTTAGAGTTTAGACAACATCTTTTTCCTTTTTCTTCTCTCCATAGCCCAACACTTGCTGGCTATGCCTTTGTATGTCTATTTGGAACAGTTTGAATGAAGTTTTATAATAGGATGTTATACATGTATGGGATTGGTGTTTGAGGGTTGTTAGCATACAAAATTTGTTGAGATCCTCCATTGCTAAGTTGTATTGTAAGCAATGGAGGATTATTTTTAAGGGTTTACTCAGATCCGAGTGACCTGTGTGTCCAGACTAGTGCACCTATGCAGACCTATGCCCCACCACAGGATTCACTAAATCTGAATCCCCATGGGAGCTTGAGCTAGTAGCCTTGTGAACATGGTGGTGGCAGTAATCTACTTGTTCTGTCTCAGACCTCTGTGAGGAGGATAACCTCTGTCGATAGTCTGTGGCCATTTAAGTGGATAGGTTATAGCCCTAGGATGTGGCCAATCCACAGATCTAAGATAGATTCTTTTTCTCTGCACTTGTGCTTGTAGCCCTGTGAGAGATTGTGCAGAGACAGACTCCCCTGTATTTGGATAAACCCACCATCAGATGGCAGATCTGATCTGGCTGTAGAGATTATAGGCTTGTGACTGGATCACTGTTGTCTCTCTAAAGCAATGAACAACTAGATCTAATGCTAGTACTCGAACTCTTGCTGGTCCTGTGTGTCCAGGCTAGTGCACATTTGTAGGCCTATGCCCCACAGACAGAATGGATTCTTGAGCTGGTAGCTTGGATGAAGTTGTGCCTATAATGATAAACATGTTCTGACCCATCTATGGACTGTGGTTCCCCTATTGGATAGTCTGTGACCGTTTGAGTGGACAGTTATGGCCATAAGGGATTGGATCATGACACAGGGGTGAGTTGGATCCTTTCTCCTCTGTGGTGATAATGTAGCCATTGGACAGGACTTCTATAGCAGCAGATCTAAGTCTAAGTTATAAAACCCATCAGATCTGTACCTAATAGCTTACTTCTCACCCTTTTTATATTTATTTTCTCACACTCCATCATTCTTCTCAACCTTTTCTGTAGTTTAGGCATTAGGTTACCATAGGATTTAAACAACAGTGACCTTAAATCCCCTTCCATTTAGGATTGCCAGATCTATAGTCAAATTTGGAGGGCCTACTAAAGATAGCTCCCTTGGAGCTTTAGACCATTTTGCCCTGTGGGACAAACTCTTACTTATTAAAACTTGCTGCAACGGGCCCTGTATCTTGCAGGCCTTGATTTCTTTCAAATGTGCTGAATCCATCTTTGTTTCTTTCCACACTAGAGAAATAATCAACAACAAGTTTTTAGCACCGTTGCCGGGGATTTTTGATCTATGAGTAGACCCTAGATTTTTGTATTTTTTTGGTAGCTGTGCTTGTGAATAACTGATACTGCTGGTTTACATTTGAATTTTTTCTTGCAGATCTAGACAGTAGCAGAGAAGGAAAGTTGAACTGCACTAGGAGTCTAGCTACCTCTGTTTGCATTTCTCTAACCCTCAAAACTCAGTCTATTTTCCTTTGCAAATTCCATAGCAGTTGATTAGGATAGTCGTAATTTCTTTTAGATAATTCTTTGAGTTAATTATAATGTGTCTGCAAGTAGTCTTCCCTGCTGTTGGTGTGTGTGCATGTTAGGAAGGAGATCCCTTAGTCCCACATTAGAGCCTCCTAACCCTGAGATAGAAAAGGCCAGAAGACCAAGAAGGCCCAGACACACCACAGTTGAGCCTCTTATTGAAACCGAGACAGCATTCATGGGTGAAGAGCAACCCAGAACATTGAAGGAATTGAATGCTCCTGATGATTATAATTCCCCATTCAGCATTCAATTCCCAGATGTTCAGGAAAACTATGAGATTAAAACCTCAATCATCCAAATACTTCCCTCTTTCCATGGGCTCAGCAAGGAAGACCCCTACAAGCACATTAAACAATTCTTGGCCCTGTGCATAACATTTTCCATTACTGGTTTGGGACCAGAAGCCACTAGATTAAGGCTCTTTCCTTTCTCCCTAAAGGACAGGGCCACACCTAGTTAGCTACTCTCCCAAACAACAGCATCAGTTCTTGGAAAGACCTCTAGACCAAATTTTTGAAAAAATTCTTCCCAGAGACAAAAACTAGCCAGTTGAGGGAAGCAATACTTGCTTTTGCCCAATCCTCAACTGAAGATTTTAATCAAGCATGGGACATATTTAAGGAGATGCTCAAACAATGTCCCCACCACAAGATCCCTGACTGGCAGCTTGTCCAGAGCTTCTATAATGGGATTGATGAGAAAAGCAGAGACATGGTAGATGCCTCTTGTGTTGGAACTTACTTGCACGAAACAGTTGATGAGGCATGGGAGTTGTTCGAGGTCATCAGTGAAAATGCTTTCCAAAAGATATCCTTGTCAAGAACTGTTCATGAGCCTTCTTCTAAAATGGGACCAGCTCCAATTTCTAAAGGAAAGATGTATGAAGTAATTGGGAATAATGATCTGTAAATGCAGATGGCCAATCTTTCTGATAAGTTTAATAAACTATTGACTGTGGTGCAACCCAGATGGGCTGCACAGGTGATGGAGGCATGTCTGATATGCCAATCTCCACAACACATAGTGGAAGAGTGCCCATTTGCATGGCAATATCCTGAGTATGCGATGGAACAAGCTGCGGCTGCCCAATCATTTGGCTAACAACAATCTATTAGCTACAACAAGCAGCCATTTGGATACTAGCACCAAAATGTTGGTTACCAGTGGAGGGATTACCCAAATTTGAGGTGGAGACAAGACAATTACATGCATCCACAACAGATGTTGGCCTTACCTCAAAGGCCACAACAGTAATTTAACCAGGGATATGCCCCAAGGTCAAATTTCCAGCATCTATAACTGTACCAGCAGCAAAATCAGTTGGTAGTTCCCCCACCTCAGCCTCCAAATGCTTCTTTTGAGGATCAGGTTTTAACCTCATTGCAAAACCTTGGAACCTTGACTCAGACTGTGAACTCTCACAGTCAAAGCATAATGAAAATGGAAGAGCAGCTAGGCCAAATATCCAATTCCTTGGCCAAAAGAGAGGAGGGCAGGTTGCTAAGCCAGCCAGTGGCCAACCCGAAGGGCCAATATTTGATTGGAGAAGGTTCCTCAAGTTTTGAGCGAGCTAATGCCATCACAATCCTAAGGTCAGGCAGGCTGGTGGATAATCAAGTTGGAAAGGAACAAGGAGAGGTCCTTTCCAAAGAATTTTCGAATGAATGTGAAACAGAATATGTTAGAGCATAGAGCCAAGAGTTGCCTGGTACCCTGCAACAAGAGAAAAATAATGAGGCTGTAGTTGAGCCTCAACAGAAAATAAAAGATGAAAAAAGAAAAAACCAAAAGTTTAGTCATAGGCTTGCAGCTGAGGAACCAGCATTACCTCAGTTGCCATTTCCTCAAGCTTTGAGTAGCCCTGCCCCTTTTGACCCTTGATGCAATTAGACAGGTCCTAGCCTAAGTCAAATTTATGAAAGACCTTTGTACCCAGAAAAGAAAAGCTAGAGGCCATTTGTCCAGAAAGGTCTTTGCAACTGATACAGTTAATTTTGTATTAAACATAACAATACCAGAGAAGTTGCAAGACCCAGGGATACCCACTATTCCCTGCATAATTGGAGACCACATAATTGGAAGGGCCCTTCTAAACCTTGGAGCCAGTGTAAACCTACTGCCATACAGTGTGTATCAGCAGCTAGGTTTGGGGGAGCTAAAACCCACCCCCATTGTGTTGTTAATGGCTGATAGATCTGAAAGGAGACCTATGGGAGTGGTTGAGGATGTCTTAGTAGGGGTGGACAAGTTCCTTTACCCTGCAGACTTCCTAGTTTTGGACATGGGCTGCAACAAGAGTATAACCCCTATACCTGTTATTTTGGGCAGGCCATTCTTGGCCACTGCCAATGCCTGCATTCAATGCAGGTCAAGGATTATGGAGGTAACTTTTGAACACATGAAGGTTGAACTGAATGTGTACAACAGTGCAAAGTACCCTCAGCTGGACAATGAGGAAATCTTTGCAGTGGATGTACTAGAGGAAGTTGTTGAAGAAGAATTGCCCACTCTGCTGGATTGGGGCAACATTGTCAAAAGTTTAGTTGATGTTTGGGACATGGTAGAGGAAGAAAGCCCAGCTATTATGACAGAAGACATGACTACATTGAAGTCTTCTGTGGGCTTAGTGCAGCATTCCATTTGGAAACCTACATTGCTGCCTCTTCCTCAAACCAACAAAGAACCAATCTTGCCATTCACCCAACAAGCCCCGGATCTGGATCTCAAGAAGCTTCCAGAAACATTGAAATATGCCTTCCTTGAGAAAGGTGAAAAACTTCTTGTAATTATCTCCTCCTCTCTTACCAATGAGCAGGAGGAAGAATTACTAACAGTCTTGGGGAAGCACAAAAAGGTAATTAGATGGACCATTGTGGATCTCGGAGGGATAGATGCATCAATATGTATGCACAGGATCCATTTAGAGGAGGGCTCAGTACCCTCTAGGGAAATGCAGAGGAAATTGAATCCTCGCATATAGGAAGTGGTCCTCAAAGAGATTATTAAATTGCTAGATGCTGAGGTAATTTACCCCATTTCTGATTCTGAATGGGTGGCGCCTATTCAAGTGGTGCCCAAGAAATCTGGCATAATAGTCATTACAATTGAGTCTGGAGAGCTGAGACCAGCCAGGGAGACCACTGGCTGGAGGGTTTACATAGATTATCGGAAGCTCAACTCTAAAATCGAAAAAGACCACTTTCCTCTCCCCTTCATAGATCAAATTCTGGATAAGTTGGCTGGAAAAACTTTTTATTGCTTTCTTGATGGGTACTCAGGGTACAACCAGATCCCAGTGTACCCTCACGACCAAGAGAAAACTACATTTACTTGCCCTTTTGGCACCTTTGCTTACCGATGGATGCCTTTTGGGCTGTGTAATGCACCAGCCACCTTTCAGAGGTGTATGTATGTCATATTCTCTGATATGATTGACAAGTTCTTGGAAATCTTTATGGATGATTTCTCTATATATGGGGACAGTTTTGTCCAATGTCTGTAACACCTCCACCTGGTCTTGCAAAGATGTGAGGAGACCAATCTGGTCTTAAGTTAGGAAAAGAGCCACTTCATGGTAACACAAGGTATTGTGTTGGGCCATGTAGTCTCTAGAGAAGGGATTGAGGTAGATAAGGCCAAAGTTGACCTCGTTACAAATTTGCCCCTGCCAAGAACACCCAAACAAATCAAATCTTTCCTTGGACATGCAGGATTCTACAGGAGGTTCATTAAAGACTTCAACAAAATTACTAAACCATTGTACCACCTGCTTTGCCAGGATGTGCCCTTTGATTTTTTTGCTGAATGTCTTGAGGCTTTTAAAACTTTGAAGATATGCCTCACCTCTGCTCCTGTACTCCAAACACCTGACTATACACTACCCTTTGAGCTGATGTGTGATGTATCCGACTTGGCAATAGATGCTTTTTTGGGCCAAAGGAAAGATAAGCTGCTAGTGGTCATTACCTATGTCAGCAAATCACTTGTTGAAGCTCAGCTGAATTACACTACAACTGAGAAAGAGCTTCTGGCAGTGGTTTTTGCTATTAACAAATTTAAACCTTACTTACTTGGGTCTAAAATTGTAATCTTCACAGACCACTCAGCATTGAAATACCTATTGTCCAAGAAAGATGCTAAGCCCAGGCTGATTAGATGGATACTCCTGTTGCAGGAGTTAGACATTGAAATCAAGGACAAAAAGGGTGTAGAAAATGTGGTGGCTGACCACTTGTCTAGAATTGTGTTGGAAAAATGTGTTGATGACCCTACAAATGATGTTTTCTCGGATGAGCAATTATTTGCCATCCAATCCTTGGTTCCTTGGTATGCACACATTGTAAATTATTTAGTTGTAGGCAAGATTCCTGCCCATTGGATCAAAATGGACAAAGACCTGTTCTTCTCACAGGTCAAATTCTTTTTCTGGGAGGAACCTTGCTTATACAAATACTGTGCAGACCAAATCATCCAAAAATATGTTCCAGAAAGTGTTGTCCCCAGTATTCTGGCCATGTGCCATGAAAATGCCTATGGGGGCCACTTTAGTGGAAGAAAAATAGCTGACAAGATCTTGCAGTGTGGGTTCTATTGGCCTTCTTTATTCAGAGATGCCAAAACACACTGTAGGACGTGTGAGAGATGTCAGAAATTAGGAGGGCTGTCCAAAAGAAACTCAATGCCTTTGCAGCCCATCCTGGTTGTGGAACTGTTTGATGTCTGGGGTAGTAACTTTATGGGCCCCTTTCCTCCTTCAAATGGTTATTAGTTCATCTTAGTGGCAGTGGATTATGTTTCAAAATGGGTAGAAGCAATTGCCACAAGAACCAATGATCATCAAGTAGTCCTAAAATTTGTAAAGCAGAATATCTTCTCAAGATTTGGCACCCCTAGAGCCATTATCAGTGATGGGGGTAGCCATTTCTGCAACAAAAATTTCGAGAGCTTGCTCAAGAAATATTCTGTCACCCATAGGATTGCTACTCCCTACCACCCGCAAACCAGTGGGCAAGTTGAAATTTCTAATAGGGAGATCAAGCACATCCTTGAGAAGACAGTGAGGACCGGGCTGATAAGATAAATGATGCATTATGGGCTTATAGGACTGCTTATAAGACTCCCATTGGGATGTTTCCATTCAGACTGGTTTATGGCAAGGCTTGCCATCTCCCAGTAGAGTTAGAACACAGGGCCTATTGGGCCATAAAAAATTTAAATCTAAACCTAACTTCTGCTAGTCATCACAGGTCGCTGCAGCTGTCATAACTGGATGAGCTGAGGATGGATGCATATGCCAATGCCTGGGTATACAAGGAAAGGTCCAAGCCTTTCTTTGACAAGGGTTTGTTGAGAAAGAGCTTCATGGCTGGTGGTAAGGTTTGGTTGTTTAACTCCAAACTTAAATTTTTTTCTTGGCAAACTGAAATCCAGATGGGAAGGCCCCTATATTGTCATGAATGTTTCCCCATCTGGTGCTGTGGAAATCAAGGATCCCAAGTCTGAGAAAACCTTGAAGGTAAATGGTCAGAGGCTTAAGCCTTGTTTAGAAAAACCTGCTGAACCTATGGACACCATTCACTTTCAAGGGAACCCTTCATTAAACTGATCCACAGATGTGTCAATGTTGTATTATATGTACTTTAGTTTTGTTAGGTTTGTACTGCCTTCTTTTGTTCAAATTTTATAGGAAATTTTAGTGGCCTCACTTGAGTCTAAATTTGTCTGGTTTGATTTTTTTTATGCTTGGTTTGATAATTACTCCCTTTGAGTTAGTGGTTTTTGATTGAATGCACGTTGTTTGGATAATGATTTTTGATGACTATGCTTGAATGTTTGATGGAAAGTGGGAGGTCATTTTAAAGTGTCTGGGGGTGCCCCTGATGGTGAGTTATACCTAGGATCTAGCCACAGCATAAATGTAAATGGCAGAATGAAGAGCACGTGCTCTCTGTTTAATGCTTTACTGTCACGGGGTCCAAAATGAGGCCTGGGAGGCTCTCGCGCAATCCAAATGGAATACTTAACTAGCTGTCGCTAGCTCCAAGGTAAACCCTGAGAGCCTCTCGCGCAATCAAAGTTGCAATTTATACCGTCGCTACATTCCATTTTCCATCCCGCGACTATATATCTCCAAAGCGAGCCAAGCCCAGAGATAAGCATTCCAAACCCACGATTGTCTCCTTTTTCAGTATTCTCTCTTCTCCAGCCAGCAAAACCCTAGCTTCCGGCTCTCTTCTCCCTCTCTCCTCCAGCATCCATTCTATAACCCATTATTCACACAAGGATCTTAGGGATTTGTTCCTAATGTCATCCCCATCAGTTGCCCTCTGCTCGGAGATCTCGTGGTTCACTTTGCGTCAGATCGAACAGAACTCTACGATTTTAGGGTAAGCAATCAGATCTCAGTCTCCCTTTTTCATCTTCAAAAGTACTATCTCAGAAAGGAGACTTTATAATGGCCCCTAAGAGTGCACCAAAGAAAAGGGCCAGGGATAAGGCCCCTGTTGAGCCCACTCCTAAAAAGGTCAAGGCTTCTAAGCCACCAAAAAAGGGGAAGGAAGTGGTTGAGGAGGTGGAGGAGCCAACCCCTACTTTTTCTACACCCTCTGAGCTCATGGCTTCAATCCCCTTGGAGCCTAAAACAACTTTTGACCTGCCCTTCTTCCAGACGGAACCTCTCTCTGCCTCTGCCATTGAATTTATGAGCAAGGCTGGTCTGACACCCTTGATGAAAGGAATTCCAGCACTAGCCTACCCTAGGCTAGTGCAACTCTTTTATCAGCACATCAGGGTCACGAAGGACCAAGATGCACAACCAGGCTTCCTCGTGCTGATTGATGATTTCGATATGTTAATTAACCCCAAGCTGATTGCGGAAGTATTGGGCATCTCAGCTGCATTTGACACTAGTTGTGGATATGGCCCTCCCCTGAGTGCCTCAATTGACACCATTGCAAGGGCTCTTACTAGAGGATTAAAGGCCTCAGGGGATTCCATAAGAAGAAGAGAGTTGGAGCCTAGACTCCTTGTCATTGACCAGGTCTTGAGAAAGAACATCTACTGCTCAGGCCATCAGCAGGAGAGGACTCCTATTGCTAATGCTGCTTACTCTTTCTCTCTGGGCCATGGCTTCCATGCAGCCTGGTTGATTTTTGAAGCAATGAAAGACTTAGTGGAGAAACTAGGGTAGAAAAAGAAGCCACACACATTCCCCTATGCCAGAGTCATCACCAAATTGCTTTTGAGGGGGGGTATAAGATACCAATAGGAGAGGAGACTACCACCCTCCCACCTACAACTTTTGCCAAGAGGCAATGGGGAATCAGTAGGAGCCTGATGGAAACCCAGAAGAAGAAGAAGGCTGCGGCTCAGGCTGCTCCCAAGAAATCAGACGAGGCAGCTATTACAAGGCCCACCCCTGTTACCAAAGAAGTGGTTCAAGATCCACTACTACAGTAGCCCCACATCCACCCCACCTTTTACTGCAGGATCCCCTGCCCTGACAACATCCCATCCCATTACACCATCAATATTTCTCCCTTCCTCCACTACATTCCATTTCCCTTCCCCTACTCCATCTCACTCCCCTCTGTCTTCATTGTCCATGCCCACACTCCCTTTTCCTGTGATTGGTACCTGGGAGGACATCACCCCTCATGTCAGCTCCACACCTTCCCCTACCCTACCTTAATATACAGCCCCAATACCCCCATCATCTTCACAAAATCTTGATAGCCCTCCACTGATCTCATACAAGAAAAAGAAAACCACTAACACAACCTCCACCATGTCCCTACCCCCACACACAATCCCTTTTATCCCCACTGACACACCTCACATTGACTAAGACACCACTCAAGTCATTCCTACTACATCCCCACTCACAGATATAGACCTCCATCTTAACACAACCACCGAATTCCAAGCCTTTATGACTACTTTCCTTGATACCATGCCCACCCACTACACCCCCCTCCTAGATTTCTCAAATATGTCACCACATCACTCACCAGAACCCCAATCTCCCCCTCCTTCCACTTTTCATCATGCTTCTTCCTCCCCTTTTCAACCTGTTCCATCTTCTACACAATCTCCACCACCCAACCCAGACACACTAACACATATCCTCTCCCTCATCCAAGACATTCAATCACAACTGTCCACAACAACACAAACACAGGTCCAGATGCAAACATAAACCACAACCATCAAATCCACACTTCAGACATTGACAAACCAACCCATCCCTCAACAATCCCATCAAACCCCACTGATCATTTCCCCTTTCAGCCTTGACTCCACAACCCAACCATTTCCTTTCATACCTTTCACCATTCCCTTTTTCCCTTCCCCAGCACCACCTACTCCTAGTGAGACTACCTCATTTTCTTTCCCCCCCCTTGCCTTCAATCCCACCTCTTATACTACCCCCTCCAACATTCTCTGACAAATCCACCCAAACAGACCCAGAACTTTTTTCCCTCCCCCAACAACTAGACTTAACTAATGAAAACACCACTTTACCCCCCAGGACCAATCACATTTTGCTCCTTCAACTTCTTCTTTTCCTATAGCACCCACCCACTCCTATTACATCCCTCCCTACCTCACCCTCCTCCATGCAATGAGAGACAATCCCTACCTTAGGAGGGATGTCACGAGGCATGGCCCAACACACTCCATAGAGACCCCTTTCTCTTGGCAGATTAGTAACTTAGAGATTGCCCACAAAGCTAAATTACTGGGTATTTCACTTGGGTGGACAAACATTTTGGATGCCTTTGAGAAGGAGAAAAAGAAGGCAACTTATCAACAAATGAATGAGGAGCTGGAAAAGGCAAATACAAATGGGGAGAGGATGAAAGCCAAAATATTCGAAAAAAGACTCCACAATGCCCAAGAAATCCTCCAAATCCACAAGGAAATTCACCAAAATGAACTCCAGCAAGCCCAAATCAAGATAACTTAGCAACCTCCGCCCCACCCTCTCCCCTCATTCCCAAACCTGAGCCTGAACTTACCCATACCCCTGCTGCCTCTCCTTCATCACCTCCTACTGAGCAAACTTATCCTAAACAGAGGAAAGTCACTACTAAGAGGACTGCTTCCACAACATCCTCTATCAAAATTGGCAAAGAGCCAGCTGCCTAGTCTGAGGAGGCACAACCACATGGCCCACAAGAAAAAGGAAAATCCCTTATGATCCCTCCTGAACTCAAGACCAGAAAAATGAGGGTGAGGGCACCAAAAGCTCCAACCATGAAGCAACCACCAACCCAACTAAAGAAACCAAGGCAGCCAAAGAAAAAGGGTCCAACTGGGAAGCAAACAAAGCAGAAAAAGAACAAAGCTCCCACAGACAAAACCAAGTCCAAGCTCAGTTCTGAGAACAAAGCTGAACTTAGGAAACATGCACAACAGATGGGCTAGGACTGGTTCACAGATTCAGATTCTAACTCCTCCTCTTAACCTACATTGTAGTTAGGCTTTTCTTTCCTTTGCACTTCTTTTCTTGTACTTGTAAATCCAATTATACATTTCTTTCTATGATAATAGAATATGTTTTTTTTTATATATTGTCTTGTGTATATTGTCTGTGTATGTTTAATCTTTTTTTCATGACTATTACCCTGCACTTTCTAACCTTTGAACCAGTGAGAACACTGCTCCTCATGGTTTGGGGGTGTAGCAGGGTAGGTCTGCCAATAGAATAGTTAACTTTAGTGCAGTAGTAGCGGTATAATTGGGATGAATAAAGTCAATTTCCACTTAACTTGCTACAATGAGAAAATTATTGGAAAATTAAAAAAAATTTGTAGACATTTCAAAACTGAAAATTTTAAAATCTTAGCACCACCATAAAGTTAACATCAGAAAATTTAAATCAGTACCTAGTAAACCTAAGAGGAGAGAAAAAGGTAAAAATACACTCCATGAGTTAAAAAGAGGACCATATCTAGTGAGATTTGGGCCCATCAATTTCTGTTGAAGAGTGCTTTTGGTATTTTTTCTGCTCTAAGGTTTGATTGACTCAACACTTTGTCACTAGAAGTTAGGCACCTCCAAATCAAAACTGATCGACAACACTCATGACACTAAGGAGATGATGTTAAGGCCTTTATTTGGATAGTTTGAGCTTAAAATTTCCTACCCATTAAAACTGCCCTTTTGCTTACACTCTTTGAGCCTTGAAAATCTCATTTTTCTTCAACAAACATCAGAGTACTTGCACCTTAACCTCATGACCTGATTCAACCTGACCCTCACTCTGAGAATTCAGAAGGTAAAGGAGATATAGTTGAAGGTAGTGAGAGGGGTTCAACATTTGGTGGAAGGAGAGGAAGAGCAAATTGTAAACAGTAGTATAGCAGTGGTATATATGTGGCAATTCATCATAATATATATATATATAAAGAGAAAAAGAAAGAGAAGTCAAAAGAAGTCCTTCATATGAAAAATTGAAAAGAAGAGAAGAAGTTGGCCACTTTGAATCTGAAAAATATCAAGGAAGATGAAGTTGTGTTGAATTGAAGGATGTGAAGTCATGAAACACCTCCTTACCTTGCTGATTTCTCAAAATTTTGAATCCATTTCTACCCTTTTCATTCTTTATAAACCTCACCCATAAGCCTCATTACAACCCCTTGTAAAGACCTTGTTGATCCTAAGTGAAATGAGCTGTCAGGTGGAGATGAGGGAGTGCCTAATCTATGGTGAAA
Source organism: Chloranthus sessilifolius (assembly GCA_021018995.1). NCBI lineage: Eukaryota > Viridiplantae > Streptophyta > Magnoliopsida > Chloranthales > Chloranthaceae > Chloranthus > Chloranthus sessilifolius. The sequence goes on from CM037595.1 coordinate 27,963,404, forward strand.
AGTCATGAGGATGTCAGAAATTAGAAGCTTTACCTATGCTCATGCGTGTAGGCCCATTTGGGGTCTGTAACTGCTCTTGAGCTTCTTTAAATGTGAACACCCCTAGATATTCATTGTTGAGAGATAGCCCTAGTGAGAATTGGGTTTGACTTGTAACTTCATTGGGGTTGTATCCATCCTGATTTTCAAATTTAAGGCAAGCTTGGTATTGATATTTGCAAATTGAATTTCTAATGTAAAATGATTAGTGGAAATGCAAACACATGTTAAAAAATTTTGAGTTTTAAATGGCCTGCATTACTGCTGCAATTTCCTCTGAATTCTAAAGAGATGTGGATTGATGCTTTATTCATTGAAATTTGTTTTGTCATTGACTGCACCACTTTTAACTATTTTAATAGTGAAGTTTGTGGGTATCTTCATTGAAAATCCTCAGGAGACTTCACTCCTCCACTAGGGATCACCTAGGGGTTTAAAAGGCTTGGTACATATGCTAAATGTACCCGTGATCCCTACGATAGTGGCATTTAATTAAGGTGTAGATATTTAGTTAAAGCTTTGCTAAGGGACTAGCAAAGATTAGGTTTGGGGGTGTGTTAAGACCTGAAAAGTACCACTTTTCACCTCCTAACTTAACCTCTGTTAGACCCTTAGTCATTTAATAAATGTGTGTTAAGACCATTTTGTAGGTAATAAGCAACAACTGTAGATAAGGCCCTAACCCTGCTAAGAAGCCTACTTTTGCACCAAAACTCCAAGCAACTAGTAACCCATTCACAGAGGAAAGAAACACCAAGGTAGAACACACCTGGATGTACACATTGAATGCCCAAATGGGCCCCAAAAGTTCCTCAGAAGAAAGGAAGTTAGACCCAGACAGAGAACTTGGCTGCAGCATAGGCAAAGCACAGCAGCAACAAGTCAAGAAATGAGCCTCACGCAGATGTCGCAAGGTTCAAGTGATTCAGAGAAAAATTCTTGTAGATTCTAAGTTTCTCAAGCGGCACACCAATTGCCGTATTTGTTCGCCTGATTAATGCGAAGGGCTCGAAGCGAGACTTCACATAGTTCTCGCGGGGCTCAATTGTAAGCACTCGCACAGTCTCGCGCAGGTCAAGAGAGGAGCATTTAATCCTCATGCGATTCGCTCAGACAAGCTAAGGAGAGAGCTCGAGCACTTCGACGCTAATGCGAGGGCCACGGGATCTGGATCTTGAGGGACTGCTCGTGCAATCCAGAGGCTGATGCAATTGCTTCTTCACGGGGATCCCCGCGAGATTCACTAAGGAATGAACTGCGCGCGTGATTCCCGCGCCACTCAAATGGAAAGCGCAATCCCGCGATGACTAGAGCATTCCCGCGATGACCAAACTATCTATCCTACGACTGCAGGATCTTCAAGTCAATTCAATCCCGCGATGACCACTCTATCACGCGACAAGACCTAGAAACCATTGCTACCTAGCGAGGCTTGGGATCTGAACTTTCCCCCACTTCTGCAGGGACAGTCTGGGAACTTCCAGCAACTAGGGCACGCACTCTAATGCTCCAATCTCTGTGCACACACCCCGAGGAATCCAAGGAACAGAAATGGGCCATGTTTGCATTGTTAAAATTAGAGTTTTCCTAACCCTAATGCTCCCACAGCCGACTGCTATATAAGCCTAAGCCTAGTTTAGGTTTAAAGGGGGGGGGGAGGACTGAATTCCTCCTATCTTCTTGAATCGGCTGTAGAGTTCCAGTAGGCTAAGGGTAGGGTTTTGACAACATCTTTTTCCTTTTTCTTCTCTCATAGCCCAACACTTACTGGCTATGCCTTTGTATGTCTATTTGAAACAGTTTGAATGAAGTTTTATAATAGGATGTTATACATGTATGGAATTGGTGTTTGAGGGTTGTTCTGTACAAGACTGTTGCCTTGAGATCCTCCATTGCTAAGTTGTATTATAAGCAATGGAGGAATATTTTTAAGGGTTTACTCAGATCCAAGTGATCTGTGTGCCCAGGCTAGTGCACATATGCAGACCTATGCCCCACCACAGGATCCACAAAATCTGAATCCCCATGGGAGCCTGAGCTGGTAGTCTTGTGAACATGGTGGTGGCAGTAATCTACTTGTTCTGTCTCAGACCTCTGTGAGGAGGATAACCTCTGTGGATAGTCTGTGACCATTTAAGTGGACAGGTTATAGCCCTAGGGTGAGGCCAATCCACAGATCTAAGACAGATTCTTCTTCTCTGTACTTGTGCTTGTAGCCCTGTGAGAGATTGTGCAGAGACAGACTCCCCTGTATTTGTATAAACCCACCATCAGATGGCAGATCTGATCTGGCTGTAGAGATTGTAGGCTTATGACTAGATCACTGTTGTCTCTCTAAAGCAGTGAACAACTAGATCTAAAGCTAGTACTCAAACTCTTGTTGGTCCTGTGTGTCCAGGCTAGTGCACATTTGCATGCCTATGCCCCACACACAGAACTTTAGAGGTTGAGGTTCCTATGGATTCTTAAGCTGGTAGCCTGGATGAAGTAGTGCCTACAATGATAAACATGTTTTGACCCATCTATGGACTGTGGTTTCCCTATTGGATGGTCTGTGACCATTTGAGTGGACATGTTATAGCTATAAGAGATTAGATCATGGCACAGGGGTGAGTTGGATCTTTTCTCCTCTGTGGTGATAATGTAGCCATTAGACAGGACTTCTATAGCAGCAGATCTAAGTCTGAGTTATAAAATCCATCAGATCTGTACCTAATAGCTTACTTCTCACCCTTTTTATATTTATTTGCTCACACTCTATCATTCTTCTCCACCATTTCTGTAGTTTAGGCATTAGGTTACCATAGGATTTAAACAACAGTGACCTTAAATCCCCTTCCATTTAGGATTGCCGGATCTGTAGTCAGATCTGAAGGGCCTACTAAAGATAGCTCCCTTGGAGCTTTAGACCATTTTTTTCTGTGGGACAAACTCTTACTTATTAAAACTTGCTACAACAGGCCTTGTATCTTACAGGTCTTGATTTCTTTCAGATGTGCTGAATCCATCTTTGTTTCTTTTCACACTGGAGAAATAATCAACAACAACAGCAGGTTGACACTAGCTCCCAAATCCAAAAGAGCTCTTCCTATGGTATGGTCACCTATGATGCAGGGGATAGTAGGTACCCTTGGGTCTTGAAGCTTAATTGGTATAGCTATAGACAAAACATAATTAACTTTCTCAGCTGTAAAGACTTTTTTAGATAAATGGATCCTTGCTTTTCTCTTTTGGGTACACAAGTCCTTAAGGAATTTAACATAGGCTGGGACCTATTTAATGGCATCAAGCAAAGGTAAATTGACTTTTACTTGTTTGAATGTCTCCATCATCTCCTCCATTTTTGCATTCCCTTTATCATAAGGAGAAGGCCCTTTTAAAGCTTGAGGAAATGGCATATGAGGTACTACTAGTACCTCAGCTGCTTGCCTAGCATCCACATCAAGAATTTTTTTCTTTTTATTTTTTTTATTATGTTGGGGCTCAACAGCATCCCCATTATTATCTTCCTCTACACTCTTCTCTCTCTCATAGCCTACTTGATTATTCACCACTTTACCACTCCTCAAGGTGGTGATTGCCTTAGCTTCCTCGTAAGTTGAGAAACCTTCACCAATCATATACTGTCTCTTAGGGTTGGTCATTATCTGGCTTCTCTCCTAGTCAGAGTGTTTGAAATTTGACCCAGTTGGTCTTCAATTTTTTTAATACTCTGACTGTGAGAGTTCACAGTCTGTGATAAGGAGCTGAGATTTTATAGTGAGGATAAAACCTGCTTCTCAAAAGAGAGTGCTCTGATCTGTGGTGGTGGTGGAAAAGTCAACTAATTTGGTTGTGCCACAAGCTGAGGAAATTTGATTGTACTGCTGCTGTGGTCTATATAGCATTGCTTGCTGCTGCTGCTGGGATTGTTGGAAATTATCCTGTCTCTACCTTAGGTTGGGGTGGTTCCTCCAAGGATACCCAGCAGACTGCTGCCCATATGATTGGGCTACATTAGCGTTCCATAACCAGTTCAGGATATTGGCCAACAGATGGACAACCAAACAGTGAGTCTGTGGGTGATTGGCATATCAGACATGCTTCCTCAACCTGTGCAGTAGTTTGGGGTTGCAACACACTCGACACTTTATCAAACTTTTTAGACAAATTATCCACTTTCCTCTCTAGATCATTGTACACATTTAGTTCATATAATTTTCTATTGGGAGTGGTTTCTTTTGCACCTATAGCAGCTGGCTCAATGTCATTTCTTGACAGAGACTCTTGTTGCATAGAGTTTTCACTTATCACATCAAACAAATCCCAAGCTTCCTCATCAGTTTTACTGAGATATGTGCCACCACACGATGCATCAATCATGGATCTATTTTTAGCATCTATCCCCTGGTAGAAGCTTTGGACAAGCTGCCACTTGGGGATTTGGTGGTGTGGGCACTGCCTCAACAATTCCTTAAATCTTTCATAGGCCTCATGAAAATCCTCAGTTGGGCATTGAGCAAAACAAATGATGCTCTTTTTCAACTGACTGATTTTGCTCATGGGAAAAAACTTAGCTTAAAATTAACACTGTAGGGCATTCCAAGATATTATGCTATTAGGTGGGAGCATATTAAGCCAATTTCTAGCCTTATCCTTTAATGAAAGGGGAAAAAGCTTCATTTTGGTGGCTTCATCTCTCAGGCCAATAATTTTAAATGTAGTGCACAAGGCAAGAAACCCATCAATGTGCTTGTAAGGATCCTCTTTACTTAACCCATGAAAAGATGGTAACATTTGGATGGTCTGATATTTGATCTAATAATTACCCTCAGCTGCAGGGAACTGAATGCAAAAGGGGGATGAATATACTCCTGGTGCATAGTAGTCCCTCAGTGGTTTAGGTTGCTCTCCCATCACTAATATTTCTATAGGTTCAATAGGGGTATGTGTTGGTTGTCTAAGTCTAAAGACTCTCTATTTCAAGATTCAAAGGCTCTAACTTAGGATTGAGTGACCTTCTACCCAGCATACACCACACTCAAATAAAAAGTACTTACAGCAACACAGTAGAAAATATACAATAAATAAAAAGCAAAACAACACACCACTGCTGATATTTAAAGAATGTAGAAATGAAACTAAGACAAGAGAGAAGAAGATGCAAACTAAGGCAAGTTGTGCTCCAGCTGCAACTATTTACTCCCCTTTGCTACTTCTCCAGTTCTACACAAGTTCCAAAAAATATAGTAGTAATTTATTCAAACAGATAAAATATAATAAACAAATCTGAATACAAACATAAAGAAAAACTCAGATCTACTACTTAGATCTTCGATCCCCGGCAGTGGCACCAAAAACATGTTGGTTTTATTTTGCTTATGTTCTTTTTATTACAAAATATGACAGAGATAAAAAATGATAAGGAGAGCAAATCAAAGGGGAAGAAAATAAAGAGATTATAACACAAGAGCAAAATAAATAGACAGTCCTGCAAGATCTAGGGTTGTTGTAGCAAGTTTTGATAAGTAAGAGTTTATCCCACAAGGAAAATTGATTTAAAAGAAAAACCAATAGTAGATCTCTAGATCTGTTACAGATCTGACAGTTCTATACCTGAACTAAGAAAGCAAGGTAAAGAGATGATGTTTTTGGGTGCCACACAAACTAAACCAAAAATAGAAAGAAAACTAGCTTTAAAAATATCAATAAAAAATGGGGGTTTAGAGAAGGATGGAAATGGTGTGATAAAACAAATAGAAAATTGTGAGAAGTAAATAGCTAGGGATTTGTTTTCACTGTAAAAGTCATGGCAGGGCAGAGCATAGGTTAGATTTGCAGCTATCCTTCATTTGGATAAAAACACAAATGTAAGGAAAATGAATCTAATCCAACCCTGAGATATGGACTAGTCTTAGGGCTATGTCCTATCCACTTGAATGGTCATAGGATATCCTAAAGATATACTCTAGTTATGGGGGTTAAAAATTAGAACAAAATAACCATTGTAGCCACTATGTTTGCAAGGCTACAAGCTCATGCATTCATAGGTGCATAAAACCCATACAGATTCACATGCATAGTACAAGAAACTCACAGATTTAATGGGACAACAACACAACTTTCATTGTTTAAAGTAGTACTTATAGTGAATCAACCTTCAAGGCTGCAACCTCTGCAAACCTCTGTGTAGACACCCAAATTTGGCCCAAGGCCCGATCAAAACACCTTTCGAGAGAGGTGCAATTCTGAGCTTTTGATGGCATGTATGGAACCCTTAGGAATCACCCCAAAACCCTTAGGAATCACCCTAGATCCCTTAGAAGCCTATCCCGAACATTTAGAAACCAATCTCGACCCTTAGAATTCATTTTGAACCCTAAACCTAACCTTACCAGGCTATGGATAAAGAGTGGTGCACTAGAACTGGCTACGGCCCTCTACTACGATTGAGTCTCATACCGTTGCGAAGTAGAGATCGTCAACTTTCCAACGGTCTAAGAATCGCCCCCATCGGAGGTATACGTCAAAAGATATGGCAAACCGAGCCTGAAGGAAATGAATGTAAAGTCATGTGGGCCCCTTAGGGACTTGGCGCAACTAATAGTTGCGCCAGGCCAATTTTCCCTTATTTTAAGCCTGGCGCAACTAATAGTTGCACCAGATTCAAAAGTGGGCCCCATCCTCGCGAGCTGACTTTCAGGCACTATACATACTATTTTATTGTACATTTACCTGGCGCAACTAATAGTTGCACCAGGCATATGAACAGTAACTATTGGATTTTATCCCAAATTTTGTGTTTGGGGTTTGACTTGTTGACCAACTTGACCTTTGGGGTGTGTTTTGCTAGTTCTGTTGCACCCTTTTGAAGCCTATTTGCACCCCTTTAAGTGGCTTAGGGCCTCACCACATCATCCACCATTGGAGGACCTTCTCACACATTTCAAGGCTCCAAAAAATCTAAGAAACCTTAGATGTTAGATTACCTAATTCTTAACCATGCTTAGCATCTAAACACCCTCCTAATCCACCCATTTCCTAAAAATAGAGCACCCCTCCCCTTAGTTTAGGGTTTGAGAATTTTGCTTAAGAGAGAGAGCTCCAAGTGAGAAGTTCTTCCTCCCTTTGGTGCACTATTTTCACCTAAAATCCAGAATTCAAAAACCCTTCCCAAGCTTGCTCTTACACCCAAAACCATTACCCTAGGTGTGTGTGATCCCCTAGCCTCTCTTCTCCAACTCTTAGCTAGTAGGCCTTAGTGGTTAGAACTCCTTTTTCCACCATTCAAGCCTCCAAAAGCTCATCAAAAGCAAGCCATGTAAGGCTCCTCTACAGTGCTACAAGGGCCCGAGGGCTCCGGCTCTCCCCTTTTTTCTCCTTTCTCCTTTTGCTCTCCCTACCCTCTCATTTTGTGTCGTTACGCCGCCGAATTTTCGGTAGGAATGGAGGGGCACAAATAAGATTGGAGGCCCATTTGGGCAAGAGGGAACCATTTTCTTTTCTTTTACTTCATTTTATTTTTGGCCATTAGTAGAGATCGCATTAAGCGGGTTGATCGGGTGCCTAAAACCTTCCGGATCGATAATCGAAGCCCCTACCCAAGAGCCTTTGGTCTGGACCGGATTTAGAGTCATATTTTTAGTACTTCGGTGCTCATAAAATGAACTAGGTATCCCGGGACACCGAAAGCTCCGGGTGGCGACTCTATATTTTTTCGTTAGAGAGCGCATCGTCGCGACGGGATCGTCTCGATTCCCATGGTTGCACAGATGGCGACTCTGCTGGGGAGTAGCTTGTAGAGCTTCGCCTTGAACTAGGCCTTTGTTTATTTTTCCTAAAATTTATTGCTATTTTTTTGTCTTATTTTTGTTGTTTTTTAACTCACCCCTCCGATTAAGTCATTTTTCTCACCCTTACTTTTCTATCATTTACATGCCTTAGCCGATTGGCGGGCCTACATGCACATGGTCTCTTAATTTCCTTACTTTCCCGTCATTTCAGTGCCTTAGTCGATTGGCGGGCCTACTTGTACATTGTCTTTCAATTCTTTGAATTTTTCGTCGTTTAAAGTGCCTTAGCCGATTGGCGGGCCTACTTGAGCACTCATATTCCGCCAGTGGACGCCGGCCCATAGTGGCGGCACGGGATAATCACCATCGGTTTTTGAACTAAAGAAAACTTACCAAAAAAAAAGAAAAAAAGTTTTGAAAAAAAATTAAAATTGAACCAAGTTAGGGAGCTTAATTAATTTATTTTGCGGGTTAGATTTTCAAAGGGGTTGGGATTAGGTAAACACATAAACATCCGGGTCTTAGTATGGCGGCAGCCCCTAGTGGTGATGATCTAGAAAAGTCCCAGCCCACCTAGTATCTAAGAAGGCGCTTGCGCCGGAGGTATATCGGGTGGGTTCCCATTCCAAAGCTTAAAACCCTTGGGGAGCGTGCTAGCGAGTTATACCGGACTTAAAACTTTTAGGTGCGGTGAGGAGAGAATCGATCACCAAAAAAAACAAAAAGCTCAGTTCCCGGAAGCCTAGCTTCCACAAAAACCCAAAAAAGAGACTCATTTCGGGTGTTGGTGGCTACTGTCAAACATTCTGGAGAAGCAGATTTTGCCTGGCACATGTATTAGTTGCGCCAGCCCAAAAGCCTAGAAATTATAATTGGCGCAACTAATAGTTGTGCCAGCCTTAAAGTTCATTTTTTTACCTTGGCACAACTAATAGTTGCGCCAGTGTAAAAAGGCTCCCCTGCAACCTGGGCGCAAATATTAGTTGCGCCAGGCCTGTCTGCATAGCCCCAACCCGAATCCTTGACCCTTTCCACCTCCCGAGTTCCCCGATCAGTGTGCTTAGTGCCTTGTTTGGGCCCCGCCATCTCCGACACCCAATACGCCCCCGCCAGTCAAAAGAGGGCAACTTCTTTTTGGCTTATTCCGGGAGATCGGGTTGTTTGCCTCGATTTTTGTGCCTTCAATAGATCGAAGGTTCTCCTTCGATTCTTCGGAAGTGCCTCAGAATCATAGTCGCGGGTCTTGAATTAAGGTACGAGAGCCACCCGAAAAGGGAATTTCAAGGCCTCGAAACCTTTATTTTTTTCAAAATTCTTTCAAAAAATTCCAAAAAATAATAAATAATTAAAACCCAAAAAGAAATAGATAGTTTGTGGTGTCGGCACAACGACATCATCTTGCGCTCCGCCGTCCTGTAGGGAAAGAAGGAGGAGGATTTTTGGGCCTTATCCGAGGCACCCATACCCGACCCGCTCCCGAAGAATGTCGTGGTAGTGGACCCGGCTTACGCCGATCACGACTCATCCCCGCCACATTCTCCAACACACTCCCATTCGAGAGAAGTTTTTTCCATCATCCCCCTCACCTAACCCCCCTTTACCGTCACTGGCCCATTCAGCGCCCCCATATTCCCATCCATTACCCCCCAAAATATCTAAAATCCAACCCCCCATTCTCCATCTTTTGCCCAAACAATGCCCATTTTCCATCCCATACCCATGCTAAACCCCCCATAGTCCATCTACTTCATGCCAAACCCATTTTCCCAATCCACATCCATGCCTCGCTTCCCTTCTTCCCCCTATAGACCCGATCCACCTGCATCCACATACACCACTTCCGCCCTATCCGATCCCCCACCAATCCCTTCATCTACCCGGGTCATGCCCAATTTCACCGAGGCCATGCCCAATTTATCCTCCACATCCATCCCACCCATACCCCATCACCCCTTAAATCCCCCATCTCCATCCAACCCTTCCTCCATGACCATGATGGAGGAGATGTTCCAAGCCTATTCTGTGTGGAAGGCTTCTCAAAACACCTCCTCTCCTCCACACCCCCTGAACCCATCCCATACCCTAGCCAATCTCCATGCCTCACTCTCCCCCATCAACCCCCCATAATCCACACCAATCAAACCCCCATTATCCACTCACCCCAAGGCCCATTGGCCTAAACCCCCTTTTCTCACATATCCCAGGGGGCCCATGGCCCAATACCCCACCACCCAGACCCACTAAGGGCCCATGGCCCAGACCCACCAAGGGCCCATGGCTCAGACTCATCAAGGCCCATTGGGTCAGACCCACCAGGGACCCACGGCCCAGACCCATCAAGTCCCATTGGGTCAGACCCACTAAGGGCCCATGGGCCAGACCCATCAAGGCTCACTGGACCAGACCCACCAAAGGCCCATGACTCAGACCTATTAAGGCCCATTGGGTCAGACCCACGACCCTGACCCATCAAGGGCCCATGACCCCGACCCATCAAGGCCCATTGGGCCTAACACACCAAGGGCCCATGGCTCAGACCCACCAAGGCCCACTAGGCCAGACCCACCAAAGGCCCATGGCCCAGACCCCTCAAGGTCCATTGGGCCAAACCTATCAAGGGCCCATGGCCTAGACCCATCAAGGGCCCTTGGCCCAAACCTACCAATGGCCCATGACCTAGAATGACCAAGGGTTCATGGCCCAAGCCCGAACCCTACACTCACACCTTCCACAATACCCCCAAACCCAATTCTCCTATGGCCCCACACCCCAAGGCCATCTCCAAACCTTCCCCCATACCTAATGGCCCTATCAGGCCCCGCCTCAAAACCAAATTCCCATCACCCAACAAACCTTTCCTCACCCCCAATGGGCTCACCCAACCCCTACTCATGTCATTCCCATCCAACCCATGCAACAACAACGGCTATGCCGACAGAAGCAAGATAAAGAGGACGAGATTAGGAATAGCGGGGCCTATGCTGGGGCTTTGACCTGCCTCAACCCTCCTCCCATAATTGCCCATCCCCTGGTGGCCAAGAGTGAAGTCCAACTGATGGTGAAGAAAGCGACCCCTGTATCGAAAGAGTCAGAGCAGCTGAAAGAACAGTTGGACAAAATATAAAAGCAGCTGTTGAAAATGGGTGGTGCTGAAATCCACGCCACGGACTTCATAGACTTATGTCTGTTCACGGAGGATCCCCCTGCCCCCCAAATTCAAAATGCTAGCCTTCGACAAATATAATGGCACGGGCAATCCTATTACGCACCTGAAGTCCTACTGCGGGGACATGTGCCAATACGGGGAGGATGAAAGACTACTAATAAAAGTCTTTCAAAAGAGTCTGACCAGGCCAGCTTTAAGATGGTTCACATCTTTAGAACCATCTATGATGAAAACGTGGAGGGACTTGACGCATCTCTTTCAAAAATAGTATGTCTACAATATAGACATCGAGCCGCGTAAGTCTTACTTGGCCCATTTGAAATAGAACCAGAACGAGACCTTCAGCTACTAATTAGGGTGATAGAGAGCACTGGCAGCTCAGGTCAGGAATATAATACCTGATGATGAATAAATAGAGATGATTTCAAAGAACACTCTGCCAGTAATCTCGAACTTTTTGGTATACTAGCAGCAGTCCAGTTTTGCTGACCTGGTGAAAAATGCTAACCGATGTGAGGATGCCATCGAGAGAGCCGTCTGAATAAGAAAGTGCCAAGAGGACCCAGTGGGGTTAGAATATTTTCAGAGCAGAGGAACGAGAAGAGAACAGGGGGCGATGTCCAGAACATAGTCAATACCAGGACCAATAATACTACCCCATTTCAATTTCAGGCAGCCCAACCAGCACCTATTAGGCCTGAGCAGACTCAAAGAATGGGGAATGGGCAAGGAATGAAAATGACCCCGAAACAGAGGAGAGCCTGCTACGACCGAGTCTTCACACCTCTAGGGCAATCTTTGAGTGTACTTTTTCCCCTGTTAGTAGAAAAGGGATTAGTGGCTATCCGCCAACCGCAACCTCCTCCTCACCCAATCCCAAGGAACTTTGACCCAAATACCCACTGCAATTTTCATCAGGGTCCAGGTCACCCTACGGATCGCTGCTTCCCATTGAAGCACGCCATCCAGGATTTGATCAATGCCGAGAAAATCATCCCCCCTGCACCTTCTCAGCATGCTAATATTCACCAAGTGCCACTACTCCCGCATCCTACCGGAGGAGCAGGTCCTAGACCCACCATCAGAATGATAGAAGATGAGGAAGAGTTTGAATTTGACCCATTCAATTATATCAGTGATCGGGAGAATTATGTGGCACCATGGCCGAGGAATGATGAAGAAAGGAATATTGGGGTAATTAAACCCCTATATTTGTCTGAATATTTCCCCAACCCAACCCCACAATTTAAACCTTTGGATCTCCGGACATACTTTCCGTCCACCACACCCATCAATTATGTAAATATCAATGCATACCAACCATACACCACAACCTCCATCAATTACCCTATAAACCCCCATGACCCCAATCCTGCACCCATACCTGCCAGTCATCAATGGCCTGCGCCCGCCCCATTTCAACTACCACTTTCACCACAACCCCCATCGATTACCCTTTAAGCCACCAGATCCCCAATCCAACACCCGGATCCATCAGTTATCAATGGCCTGCGCCCACTCCATCACCCCCAGTCCAACCACCGGCAAACTCCACCACCGTAGTCAATTACCTAACGGCCCATCAAACCCACTATCTGTTGTCAGCACCCATCAGCTATCAATGGCCTACTTTTACCTCTTTCCCTCTAATGCCACCACCCTCAAGCTTCAACACCCCCATTTGGCCCAATCTTTCCACTCAACCCGCTGCCACCGAGGTGAATCAAGTATTGCCCACACCTCCTGAGCCGATAGTACAAGTACCTCAAGAACCGACAGCCATACCTTTCCAGCTCTCGAGACCCACATATGATCCTCATCAGGTCTCGCTAAGCTACGAACAAACAGATGCCAATGCCGGTAGCAGCAATAGAGAAGGGATAGTAGATTTTGTTACCAGGTCAGGGAGGATATCAAAGTAGCCAGAAGTACCAGCGGCAGCACAGGCCCAACCCGAAGGAAAGAAAGGCAGCGCGGTGAACCCCTTCGAGAAGATGAGTCGAGAACATATACTAGAGACTTAGCTGAGAAGAATGCTTGCCCATATCACTGTATGGGATCTGTTGATGACGTCCCCACTCTATTTCCAAGCATTAATGGGGGCCTTAAAAAATGTGCATGTATCACTCCAAGTTAGCCCAGACGAAGTCGGACAGATAATTGGTCAAGTGATGGCTCCAAATGCCATTTCATTTTCTGATGCCGATTCACCTGAGGAAGGAGGTAGTCACTCAAAATCTTTGAATATAACCGTTGAGTCTGGAAATATGATTATCCCCTTGGTACTAATTGATAATGGATCTGCACTGAATATATGCCCGTTAAGAACCGCCACGAAGATCGGGGTTGATCCGTGCATGTTAAGGCCCACCAGAACCAGCGCTAGAGGGTTTGACAATACTAGGAAAGAAATAATGGGAGAAGTTGATCTTGAGCTGTTGATAGGGCCAATGACCTTTTCCATCTTGTTTCAAGTCATGGATATCAAATCCTCATTTAACCTGTTATTGGGGCGCCTGTGGCTACATGAAGTCAGAGCCATGCCTTCCACATTGTACCAGAAACTCAAATTTGCATCGGGGCATAAGATTATCACAATCATCGGAGAGGGGCACAGTGAGAAAGAGAAGGCCACCAATAGCGTGGAGAAACCTAACATACTGGATATACCACACACTACTGAGGATGTCAACCTCCATAGTTTCGAAATGAGGTGTCGGCTATACTCCCAGAACCCATTGAGGGCATCATGTCTAAAACGGGAGGCGGTATGGTAACGGCAGTGGCAATGCTCCAAAAATGGGGCTATCAGAAAGGAAGGGTCTGGGACCCAAATTACAAGGCAGAAGAGAGCCAGTTGTGGCTAAGGGACAGAAAGTAAGATTTGGGCTAGGATACAAGCCCATAGAGTAAGAGGTCTGAGAGGCCAAAGAGAAAGCCAAGGTCACCACGGCTGCAAGAGCTCGAGGAATCAACATAGAAGAGAAACCTCGCCCTAGGCCGCACATTAGGGATTCCTTTGTTAGTGCAGGGGTTGTAAAGATCGATCGAAATGGGGCAACCCATTTGACCCCACACAAACCCATTGCCCCAGCCCATCCCACTAATCCCTAGATCTCCCTTCCCAGCTTGGAGATAGATTTGGCCGCATTGTCCCTTTTCGAGGAATGACGGTCGGTACTTGAACAAACCCCCCTGTGGTAAATCACTACAAAACTGAGTTATCATTTGAGGACGTGATCTCAAATGAAATAGGGATCAATATGATGGAGGCTGACTCCAATGAGCCATATCAGTCAGCACCCTCCATCCCAACAGGTAAAGAAGCGGCCCCTCAAGTACGCAACTGGGCATCTATGCCCCAAACCCTGGAAGCGGGGAGTGGCCTAACATTTGGCACCCGTTTCCTAAAAAAAACAACCTATAAAAAGTGAGATAAGCCCTTGGCAGGCAATACCTTGTATATACACAAACCCGCCTTGCCAAGGGTCCGTCTCCGAAGAAAACAAACATCTCAAAAACATGGAAAAAATACAAAATGTCCAAAACATGGAGAAAATACAAAATCTCAAAAACACGAAAAAAATACAAAATACCAAAAACATTGAAAAAATCCAAAGTCCAAAAAAATTGTCATTTAAAATTCCAGAAAATGTCCCACAAAAGGATGCCTTAATCAAAATGCCCGTCCCACGTGAAATCGACCCCTTCCCTGTAGAAATATAAGAAGAGGTAAGGATCACGAGTTTGGACAAGGATGTCCCCTTCGAGGAGCTCCCTGATGAGCTCCTTGACCGATTTGCCAACTTTGAGCATGGCCCTACCCCCATTGTCGAAGAGACCGAAGACATCAATCTATGAACTAAGGAGGTTCCCAGGATAACTAAAATCGAAACGTCACTATCTCCTGAGGAAAGAAAAAGTATGATCGACTTCCTTCGGTCATACCAAGACATTTTTGCCTGGTCGTACGAGGACATGCCTGGTCTGGATACTGATTTGGTCGAGCATGAGTTGCCCCTCTACCTTGATATGAAGCTAGTCAAGCAGAAGCTGAGACGTCTCCGACCCGAATGGATGCTGAAAGTCAAGGATGAGGTCATCAAGAAGTACGACACGGGGTTTCTCATGGTATCCAAATACCCGCAGTGGCTAGCCAATATCGTACCTGTGCCGAAGAAGGGTGGAAAGGTCCGCATGTGTATCGATTTTTGCAATTTGAACAGAGCGAGCCCGAAGGACGATTTCCCATTACCACACATTGACATCTTGGTAGACAACACTGCTAAGCATGGAATGTTGTCATTTATGGATGGATTCTCAGGATACAGTCAAATCAAAATGGCAAAGGTTGATCGCAAGAAGACAACGTTCATTACCCCCTGGGGAACCTTTACTATCGAGTCATGCCATTCGGGCTGAAGAATGCCGGTGCAACATACCAGAGAGCTATGACTGCACTATTTCATGACATGATGCACCGAGAGATTGAAGTGTATGTCGACGACATGATAGCCAAGTCACCGGAGCGAAGCGATCATCTGGTAAACCTTTAAAAGTTGTTGAAAGGTTGAGAAAGTATCGACTATGTCTAAATCCACAGAAGTGCACATTTGGTGCTATGTCAGAAAAACTATTAGGATTCATCGTCAGCAGGAGGGGGATCGAGGTCGACCCAATCAAAGTCAAAGCCATCACTGAAATGCCACTGCCGTCTACCGAGAAAGAGGTTAGAGGGTTTTTGGGTAGAATACAGTATATCAGTCGGTTCATTGCACAGCTAACTCCAATCTGCACGCCGATCTTCAAGTTACTAAGGAAGAATTCGCCCATTCAATGGAACGACGATTGTCAGGCAGTGTTCAAAAAAATCAAAAGCTACCTCCTTACTCTACCTATTTTGGTACCACCTGAGCCAAGGAGACCACTCTTGATGTATCTCTCCACGACGGAAGTTTCAATGGGATGTGCCTTGGGGCAGCACGATGAAACGGGAAGAAGAGAGCAGACCATTTACTATTTGAGCAAGAAGTTTACTGATTATGAAGCGTGCTACTCTCATCTAGAGAAAGCATGCTTGACTCTTGTATGGGCTACTCAAAGGCTCTGCCACTACTTGCTATCTCAGGCCATTCTGCTCTTGGCCCAAATGGACCCATTGAAATACCTATTTAAAAAGCCAGCTCTCACTGGACGAATTGCACGATGGCAACTTTTATTATCTAAATTCGACATCACGTACGTCACTCAGAAATCGATCAAGGGGCAGGCGCTTGCTGATCATCTTGCTGATAATCCTTTACCTGACTATGAGCTATTAAGAACCGAATTCCCAGATGAAGATATCTTATTCATGACGGAAGATGATACAAAAGAAGCAGAAGAATCATGAGTAATGCACTTTGATGGGGTAGAAAATGTCGAGGGCCAAGGAGTTGGCACCATCCTAATTTCACCAAAAGGATCCCATGTATCGGTCTCTATCAAGCTCAACTTTCCTTGCACTAACAATATGGCTGAGTACGAAGCTTGCACCGCTGGTCTGCAGGCAACTCTCGATCTGAATGTAACTCACCATCGAGTATTTGGCGATTCACAGTTAATCATATGTCAGACAAATGGTGACTGGAAGACAAAAGATGAGAAATTGTTCCCCTATCATGAACACCTCGATGATCTGATAGCTTGCTTCCAAGATGTGACTTTCTCATACGTCCCCCAGATAAGGAATCGCTTTGCTGACGCATTAGCAACTTTGGCGTCAATGATTGAAATCCCCTATGGTGCTGAGATGAAGCCGATCATGATCGAGCAGAGGAATGAGCCGGCCTTCTGCCTCTAGATTGAGGAACCTACAAAGCCTGATGATGAACCACCCTGGTTCTCAGATATCAAGAATTTCCTCGAGACCCTAACTTTCCTAGAGGGTACATCCAAGACAGACCAACGAACCATTCAACGTTTAGCGGCAGGTTACTTCATTTGCAAGGAATGCCTCTACAAGCGATCATACAATAACATCTTACTTAGGTGCCTCACTGAAAGAGAGGCGGCAAATATTATGAAAGAAATCCATGAGGGAGTATGCGGAGCCAACGCCAGTGGTCACATGCTCGCTAAGAAAATCCTACGACAAGGATACTTTTGGACCACCATGGAATCGGATTGTTGCAAACATGTTCAAAAATGCTACAAGTGTCAAGAACACTCTAGTCTGATACATGCTCCTGCCATTGATCTTCACTGCATGATCACCCCTTGGCCATTTGCTACCTGGGGCCTTGACATTGTCGGAATGATTAATCTGAAAGCATCAAACGGACAGCGGTTCATCCTCGTCGCCATTGAATACTTCACCAAGTGGGTAGAAGCGGCGTCATATGCCAACATCGCGGCCAGCCACATTGAGAAGTTTCTCAAGAACAATATTGTGTGCCGATTTGGAGTACCCAAAGATATCATCACGGACAATGGCATAAACTTTGCGAATAAGCGCATCCGAGACTTCTACGAGTAATACAAGATCAAGCACCATCACTCATCCCCTTATCGACCTCAAACTAATGGAGTCGTTAAAGCCGCGAACAAGACAGTCATCCACATCCTTGAGAAAATGGTCGTCACTTATGATATTGGAGCGAAATGTTGCCATTTGCTTTCTGGGCCTATCGAACGTCAATCTGTACCGCTACAGGGGCAACACCATTCTCCCTTGTGTATGGAATCGAGGCCGTCCTCCTGGTAGAGGTTGAAATAGCCTCGCTCTGAATCCTCATGGAATCAGGCTTACCCGAAGCTGAGAAAGAGAGATCACACTTTGATCAGCTAAACTTACTGGACGAATCGCACGTGCTTATAATAAACGTGTCCGCGGTCGAGATTTAAAGGTAGGAGACATTGTGCTGAAGAAGATATTCCCATCCCTCCACGCCGATCCAAGAGGAAAGTTTAAGCCGAACTGGGAAGGACCATACGTCATTCCAGAAGTGTTGCCGGGATACGCCATCCGCCTCGCCACCATGGATGGAGATCATCTTCCTAAGCCCATCAACGCTGGATACGTCTGACGGTTCTACTCTTAGTCTATTACGATAAGGTAAGTATTGGTGAAACAGATACGTGACTGCTTAAAAACCACCCAAAAGAGGCCATCATTCCAAGCAGTAGCTAAAAAAAAGAGCATCCCTAAAAATGATGATATCCTTTGCTACCCCATTTGAGCCTAAGCCTTTCTTTCAATAAATCCCTTTCCCAAAAAAAAATACGTGTACATATACCAAAAAGAAAAAAAAAGGAGAGAAAAGATGCATGTGTGTAAAGTTACTATTAAATCCCAAAAAAAAATTGAAAAAGCAAAACCTCAAAAAGAGATTGCCTGAAATGAAGCAAAAAGAACAAAAAATGTAGAAGAATCACGAGGCATGTACAGTAAAACCCCCAAGGAAGAAAGTATGTTGAGAAAACTGAAGCCGTATCAAGGAAACCCTTTTAGCCCAGCATACCTTCAAATCCTAACCTAACCCATGGCCAAGCTATGCCCTGAAGGAAGCCCTCTTTGTAGGATCGCAAGCAGTCATAATATTTGTTAAGTCAAACATGAGCCAAGTCGTGAGACGACACCAGAACCCCATCTAGCCGGCTATGATGGAATCGACATCTATGTCGTGGCTCTTGAAAAAATAATAAAAAGAATAAAAAAATAAATTAAAAATACAAGCTCAAAAGCAAGATGGACGTGGTGAAAACCCGAAAGGGCGCTACGGGTAAAAACAGCGAGTTTGTGCCGACCAGGTGAAAACTCGAAAGGGCGCTTGGGGTAAGAGAGCTAAACCCATGGACGTGGTGAAAACCTGAAAGGGCACTGCGGGTAAAAAGGAGATAAATAAAGAAAAATTGAAAAAGAAAGGTTTGGACTGATGGAAAATATTGATGTTTGAGGAGCCTTCTTAGTTACTCCCCATGATCCCTTTTTGAGGGTCTCTCATGCTAGTTCAAATCGGGTCCCGACCAGAATTGTCTTTGTGAAACCCGCACCGTCAAACGTATGACTCGAGACAAGGAGAAAGGTTCGACTCAATCCGAAGGGATCGATGTTCCGGCCTTGGCAAAAATCTAGAAACCCACCTAGGTCCGACTCCAAAGAAAGGGTTCGACCATGCTCAAAAGTGAACCTAGGGTTTCCCCAAAGTATCACCCAATGATTAAGGCACCAAAAAAAAAAAAAAAAAAAAAAAATATATATATATATATATATATATATATATATATATATAACCCAAAAATAGATCTGTATAAATGTATATAACTACCTTTTGCATTACTTACACCACATCCCAAAAAAAATGTCGGTGTGATGACTAATGTGTTTTCCTTTTTACAAGTATAAAACAAAAACAACCAAAAACATAAAGAAAATATGTATACCAAAAAAGTGTGTGTATCTGTAAAGGGGTTTTCTATGCCCCTTTTCTATATATCTGATCTGTGCAAAAAGTTCTGTGTGCAGGAAGGAGTTAGCGGCCCAGCTCACGCTTCAAAGCGCTAATCTCAGCATAAAGGTCATCCTCTTGGACATTCCTCTCAGTCAGCCAACGACCATGCAGGCTCTTGAACCTCTTCTGAGAAGAGTCTGCGGCTCCAAAAGTAACACTCGGTGATCCCTTCAAACGGAGAACCTTGCTCTCCGCTATGTCTACTTTAACCCTCTCGCATGCCAAAAGTTCTTGCAAGACCCTCTTCTCATCCACTAATAGCTCGATACGGGCTCGGAGTGCCGTCTCTTTCTTTGGCCAGGGGCCTTCAATATCAATGATCTCTGACAAATCCGGGCCATCAGCGGCAGGCCGCTCAGTCAACAGCCAGGCCTCGTACTCAGGAGAAGTCCTAACTGAGTCTCCCTGCTCAACATCACACATCAACGTCGACTGACGCGTCTCCCAAAGAGTAGCAATCTGATCTATGTCCCCAGAGGATCCCCTAGAAAAGATCAAATCACATAAAGGGGGTCTGGCCTCGCAAGGCACCTACTGGGAGCAGTCAAATTGGCATAGTACCCGGAATGGGAAGTAGAAGGTGCTGCCAGTCAATCTTAGGAGGGTGATGCCCTCATGGTCTCTAGAACGAATCACTGGAAAGGTCCGGTCCTACCAAGGAAGCCTCCATGTCAGCTCGACATCGGTTAACCAAAGCTTCAGAGCTGACACATCTCCCTGTGGAAGCAGGTGGCATCTACCCAAAAAACATTGGGCCACCTCGCCTCGGGCAATGTAAAAGTAGGGCACAGGTCCCAAAATCGTAAAATGTTCACCCAACCAAACCTGAAGCAACAGAGGGCATCCCCGAAGGCCCTCCACCTTACCCAAAGCAAAGGAATCAAGGCATCGGTACAACTCAGCAAGAGCCAAGTGCATCATGGACCGGCTCGCCTCCAGCTCCATCAAAATATCGCAAACTGCCAATGAGAAGCTCTCTCCCCCGATGTATAGGAGGATTTCAGAGATGAGACCAAGTGCTAGAGCTTTCACGTTAAAGACATTTCTAATAGGCAATTTTCGGAGGCTTTCATCACCAAAAAGTTCTTTGAGGAATTTCAGCGAACACCTTGTGGGCCCCCCAATAAGGCTCTTCTCATACTCGAATTTATTCAAACCGAGAGTAAGGTGAATGGATCTGGAATATCCTGACCGAGGCATAACCCTTGCAAGGCCCCTGTGAAGCTTCAGGCCAGACAGATTGGATAGCTCCTCGAGAGTTAGGGTTAGCTCCTGCTTCCCAAAATGGAATACGTGGAGGTTCACGTCCCAGAATGAAGCGGCGGCATGAAGAAGTTCCCACTGAAGAGAAATCTCAAGGAAGGAAGGAAGGCGAGATAGCCCAAGGTGCCCCAAGTCGGCGAGCTCACTCTCATTCAAGCTCCCAAGCCAGGCTGCTAAAAATTTGGACCCCAAGCCCAAAGGGGGTAAATTAGCTCCGGGCCCTCCACGTAAGGGAGGTTTAGAAAGAGGGTCCATGAACGTACAAGGATCTTTTGAGAGGATAAAAATCGATGTATGGTGATGGTCCCACTTTAGAAAAGCAAGAGCAAAGGGAACCAGTCAAAAGGGCTAAGTAAACAAAAAAAGAAGTGACTTTTGGACTAACTCGGGTATAAAAGGACCCACTGCCCCCCAGGTTAAATAGGGCGCAACTAATAGCTGCGCCAGCGAGTTTTTCCCCAGGACAAGCCTGGCACAACTATTAGTTGCGCCAACACATTCTGGCCCCTAGTTTTTGCCTGGCACAACTAATAGTTGCACCAACACATATTTCTAGGGATTTTAAACTGGCGCAACTATTAGTTGCACCACACTCCGAGCTCCTCCTCTTCAGTCAATTCGGGACCTAACTGGGGGGCTTACACCCCTTTGTTTGTTTGCTTCACACGCCCTGTTCATTTAACAACTAAGCATTTGTTCTATTTATTTATATACAGGACCGATCCTACATCAAGCAAGGCATGCAACCAAAGGGGGTCACTTTCCAAAGACATTTTGGGCTAACACATCCTGCAGAGAAACAGATTTGATACCAAGAAATCGAGGCTTAAAATCAAAGCAAGACTATCTCCCAAATGATAATAAAAATAAAATTTGTTTCCAAAGTACCACATCAATCATCCCCAAATGTTTAAACAAATCCAAATCAAATTCCAAAGAGTACTGAGTTCTCAAAACAAAATTAGAAGCCTATTCCTTGCTCGCGCCCTTTGATTTCTTGCGACGGCGAGAAGAGCCCTGATAGGTCGGCATGTCCCCCACCCTAGACCACGCCTGCGAGATCCTACTGAGTAGGGAACGCGACTCCTTGGCATGGGCACGCTGTAAAGCACGGTCAAGGTCAAGATCAGTTAAGGGACCAGTAATTAATGAAATGTATAAGAGGAGCAAGGCAGCCAAGTACTCATTGTCTCCACCTCCCTAAGCTCTGCAAGATGACGGTGATACTCCACATATTCCATGGCGAGTTGAAGTCCTACGATACAATATTCAGTTGTCAGGACAATCCTAAAAGCGTACGCAGAAGGACACCAAAATGAAGGAAGAATGGGTCATCAGAAGACTTACCCCAGGGACCACCTTAGGAGGAGGAACACGGGCTGCTTTGGCGGAGAGTCGTGCCTGTTGATCTACGTTAGCACAGAGGTCCGAGAGGAAGCCATCTTCGAGGCACTGGAAGGTCCCATAGACTACGGACGGATCACCACTAGGGTTACCAACATGAGAGGTACCCGATGGACCAACACCCGAGGAGCCCTTGCACGAGGGACCCGCACCAGAAGGGCCAGCGCCAGAGGGATCTACCCCTGACACATCAGCTGTACTCGGCCCGCCCTCACCATTCGAATAATCTCCCGGAGCAAACTATGAACAAAATAAAGATCCACTTAGATGAGACAAAGGCTGAATTAAAAATATAAGGGATACTAATCTAAGCTCAGAAGAGTTACCTGACCAAGCGGGCCGCTAAATGCTAGAAAATTAGCACTAGGGATAAAGCATGACAGGATGAATCGATGAGGCAGGCATTCATACCAGAAATGATAGTCCCCAGGCACGTGAAGGGCATGGATAGAAAACCCATTGTTGAAAAAAGCCGCTGTAAGCTCCTCAATACTACCAGCGAGATTCCAAACGTCTGCCAAAGGATCCACAGGTATGGCGTAGTAGCCCTGAAACTGGCGTACCACTCGTTCCCCTAGATAATAAAATCGGGCCTAGGCTCCGTAAAAGAAGATGGCACAGCGATTGTTGAATAGACGGGAGGCACTCACTGCTGCTCAATCCCAGAAAGGGGATGTTAGATACGGATCAGGGAGGATCTACTCAAAAAGGGGGAGAAATACAAAGCAAGCAACACCTCAGTCAAAGAAAATTTCCAAGCTAAAAATGAACAAAGGTTGAGAAAGGAGAGGAGAGTTGTTACCTGCTCGGGGACCATCAAATCAAGTTGGGACCATAGGCCCATTTTCAGATGCTTTAGGCCCACCTCACGACGTCAGGCCTGATGCCAGTTGCTGAGAAGAGGATAGGTGAGCGCCTCCGAGAAAAGGAGCGGGCGCCCGGGGTGGAAGTGGTGGTATCCTCATACCTAAAGAGGCAGCACATAAAAGCAGGTCAATGGCACATAAAAGTCAAAAAAAAGAATGTGTATTGACGAGGGCAAGGAAATGCGAAATTACCTCCAGGGCGGCCCAAAAACCCACGGCAGACTTCTAGTCCCCGGTCGTAACCCGAGACAAATTATACATCAACCACGCATATCCTGCCCCTCCCTAGTCGTACCTAGGGATGTCACCCCAATTATCCATCACGCTCAACAGGGCCAGGCTGACTCGTCCCCTGCTGGCATTTGTGAAGAGGGTCTTCCCCAGCAGGAGTAGGAGGGTGATATGAGCTAGGACGATCGCCCGCTTGGGCGTGATATAGAGCGCCCTATCTGGTTGACCCAAGTCCACCAACTCATAGTGAAAAGAGGAAGTCAGAGACATCTTGACCCTCATGCCATGGAGTGCCCGCCGAGGGATGAGCCCCAATCAATCGATAATGTCCTCGGCTCGGTACCACCAAAGTGGAATCGGGTTTCCCCTATCCTAATACGGTAATCATGGCCCGATCAATGGCGTCAATGTCATCTCAGGAATGTCATGGTCTCAGGATGAAACCTCTCGATCAGGGCCTTCAAATAAGCAGCATCGGCTCTCATAGAGGGACAGGACAGGAACTCCCCAAAGCCCACTTGCTCCAACAGGACCTTCACTACGGGGGGGACATAGAGGTAAACCTCATGGAAGTCGAGCCACCCCCCGCGGAACACAATATTGGGCAAATCCTGCACCCAAAAAATGCACATCAGATTGCAAGAGTAAAGTAAAACTGCGTAAAGGAAAGAAATTGAACCTGTCTTTTACCTTTCCCGCTATTCCAAAATTTGAGATATGGGTGTGCTGCTGATGAAGGAGGTCGGCCCGGGAAGCCTCGCCCTGCATCTCGAGCCATGGGCCCGCTCTCCGCTCCACCCAGAGGAACTGCTCCCCTCACGGACCATATATAATCTCGGGGCCCTCCTCGGGAATGTGCTCATCACTGCCTGACATACTAAGGCAACAAAAGGCAATCACATCTGGTCAAGTACAAAGATACATGTGCAACGAGCTCTTTCAAAAAAAAAAAACAACAAAACGAAAAAAAATTAATAAATGCCTTTGTTTTACATCCACACAAACAAAAAATGCGTTGTTTCTTCATGTTCACTAAAAAGGAAAATGGCCCTTCTTTATGTTTGCCGAAACCAAAAAAGGAGAGGGCCCCTTTTCCTTGCTTTCGAAAATAGAACAAAATGCAAAACACCAAAAAAAAGATCTCTTCCCTGTTAATAATAAAAAAAAAAAAAATGAATCTCCCTTTTTTATGTATAAAAATAAAGCAAGTTATTAAAAAAAAAATCGTCGTTTGAAAATCAAAAGAAAAAAGAGGAAAAGAAAAAAAGAGAGAAAGAAAAAAGAGCCAAAGGTAAGAGAAAAAAAAAACAAAAAAAACAAACAAACAAAAAAGGGAGTCTTTTTTCTTTTTTAAGCTCCTAAAATCGGAACCCAAAACAAAAAAAACACTAAGAAAAAGTCCCTTTATGTTAGAAAAACCAGAAAGGAGGGGGGGACCCTTCAATCATACCCATAAAATAAAAAAAAAGAGAGAAGGAGAGGGCCAGTATGAAAAATATGGTAGATGGTAATAATAAATCAATATCTTAGTTTAGTTTTCGAACAAAAAAAAAAAATCCCTTTCCTTAAGAGAAACCAAAAATCTTTTCCCTTAATTAAATCATTAGTTCCTTAATTAATTTTCAAAAAACCAAAAATCCCCTTTCTCCTAGTTAATGTCCAAAAAATCATCAAAAATACCCAAAATCCTTGCTTTGTGTGCAAAATAAAAACAAAAACCAAAAACAAGAAGAAAACCCCTTTCTTATAAAACAAAACAAAAAAAAAAGAGAAGAGAGAATGTGTAAATATATATATTTAGGCATCAACAAAAAATCCATAAAACAACAAAAAGAGGGCATTATTCAAAAAAAATAATCATCAACACATCATCAATAAATATATTCACAACAAAAAATAAACCATTATTCATCTAATAATACAAGATCATGATGATATTTACAAAGAAAAGCAAGAAAAATGAAAAAATAGAAAAAAAAGAAGAGAGGTTTATTGATTACCTTATAGAAAAATAGGGGTCTTTGATCTAGCGTGAGCCGGCGATCGATCCACAAGCAAAAGCAACGGTAATGGGGCACGCGTAGAGGCAATGTAAAGGAACCCTAGGAGGAGGACAGTTTTTGGTTTCAAAGAGGAAGAAGGGGGGAAATTTGAAATGATGCCCCACAGCCTGAGTTCGGGCTGTTTAAATCCCCCAGCCAAACCTGGCGCAACTAATAGTTGCGCCAGGCAAATGTTTGCCCTCCTTTTGCTTGGCACAACTATTAGTTGCACCAGACTATTTTAAGGCCCATAGTGGCCTGGCGCAACTAATAGTTGCGCCAGGCACTTAGGCCGAGTTCTGGGCCTGGTACGGGTCAGATGGGAAAACCGGTTACCCCACTTTTTATTGTTTGATCTGTCACTCCTGGCTGATGCGCGTGCTCCCGAGGTGGCATTTCGGTCATCCTTTGACTTGCCAAGGAAGCTGCGCTAAAATAAAGATGGACCGAGGTTGATAAGCACCTCGGTCCTACACAGAAATGAAAAATCCCCATAGAGAAGCCATAAGTATTCACAAAAAAATTCACATAAAATAATAGCTTGAAATTTCAAAAAAATTCACATAAAATAATAGCTTCAAAGTTTCAGAAAATCACATGAAATGACAGTTGAAAATTTTAAAAAAAATCGCGTAAAGTGATGGAAAAATTAAAAAACAGATTTGCATTCCTCGCAGAGACGCATAGGCATAAAGCGATAAAATGTCAATATTTTATCAGCAATACCACTGTGCGATAATAAAGCCCTAAGTCTAAGGCAGGCCTTGGATTCTAGATCCTACTTCATGGAAGGAGCAACGGTGTCGGTCCCGGTCAAACAGTCAATGCTTTGATCGAGCTGACGCCACTACTAAATCTTTACGATGAGCGTTCTGTTTTAGATTCATGTGAACTTAAGTGTCTTAAGCTTCAGATTCTCCGTTGGAAAAGGTCAATCGTTGGTTGAGACCAACCTGTTGAGAATGAGATTATATGTCAATCAAACTATGTGTAACCATGCATTCAGAAGGGATCATTTCCCTTTTTTATTTTCTACAGGCTTAAAACCTGTATGGGCAGCGGTATCCCTATAAAGTGTACACCATGCGTCTGGGTATCCATTTGATGGTCGTTTATCCCCGTAAATTGTACCCAGGCGGGTTCAGGTCAGGGCTTCCATCGCCTTTGTTGCTGCTTATTGCCCCTGATGGGTGCATGGTTATGCATAGTTAATTGATGATTATGATCATTGTCAAATGAGACCAGGATTGGATGCCCCCTTTTAGGAGACACCCAATGTTTGGTTGGATCTGTTAAAGGTAGTTGAAGCTGGATACTCTAGCTTCTATTGATCCAAGGCACATTTTCAAAAATGGCATGCACTCCCAAAAAGCGTTGTGACATCTATTCACTTCACTCGGGTGGTCATGCTAAATAAACTTTGGGATCGATGGGTTCGCCGAAAGATCTCAAACCCTGCTTTCAGTAGGGCACCTGCAAATAATTTAATGAGGTCGTCAAATGCCTTATAGGATTACACGCAAACTGTGGAGCCTTGCGTATGTTTACTTCGCGCCTATCTTTGAATATGGGTCAATCACCCCTCTTACTTACGAAACTGTTGTATTCAGAATAAATCTCGAACATCAATCGCCTTTAAATCATCTCGAGAAGCGGATGTTTTTCCCGACTAACGGGCTTTCGCAACTCGAGAGGCGAATATTTTTCTCAGCTATTGAGCTTTCGCAACTCATTCCACCTCGGTTATGCCCAGTAATGTCGCTAAGCGCTTGGGAACCGATTACCTCGAGGAACGAATGATTAGCCTGGCACCCTAGGGCCTTCGTTTTCTCACCGAGTTACTCACCTGATGTTTGAAATTCATTTTGATTGCAGCGGACCCATCAGTAATTCCTTGGGCCTCTTCGGATGTCTCTTTTCTTTGGCATATGATCATTAGTGATCGGATATCAAAGAGGGGCATCTGTAGACACCCAAATTTGGCCCAAGGTCCGATCAAAACACCTTTCGAGAGAGGTGCAATTCTGAGCTTTTGATGGCATGTATGGAACCCTTAGGAATCACTCCAAAACCCTCAGGAATCACCCTAGATCCCTTAGAAGCCTATCCCGAACCTTTAGAAACCAATCTCGACTCTTAGAATCCATTTTGAACCCTAAACCTAACCTTACCAGGCTATGGATAAAGAGTGGTGCACTGGAATTGGCTATGACCCTCTACTATGATGGAGTCTCATACCATTGCGAAGTAGAGATCGTCAGCTTTCCAACGGTCCAAGAATCGCCCCCATCGGAGGTATATGTCAAAAGATATGGCAAACCGAGCCCGGAGGACATGAATGTAAAGTCATGTGGGCCCCTTAGGGACTTGGCGCAACTAATAGTTGTGCCAGTATTAAACTTTGCTTGGCGCAACTAATAGTTGCGCCAGATTCAAAAGTGGGCCCCATCCTCGCGAGCTGACTTCAAAGCACTATACATACTGTTTTACTGTACATTTGTTGCGCCAGGCATATGAATAGTAACTGTTGGATTTTGCCCCGAATTTTGTGTTTGGGGTTTGACTTGTTAACCACCTTGACCTTTGGGGTGTGTTTTACTAGTTCTGTTGCACCCTTTTGAAGCCTATTTGTACCCGTTTAAGTGGCTTAAGGCCTCACCACATCATCCACCATTGGAGGACCTTCTCACACATTTCAAGGCTCCAAAAAACCTAAAAAACCTTAGATGTTAGATTACCTAATTCTTAACCATGCTTAGCATCTAAACACCCTCCTAATCCATCCATTTCCTATAAATAGAGCCCCCCTCCCCTTGGTATAGGGGTTGAGAATTTTGCTTAAGAGAGAAAGAGCTCCAAGTGAGAAGTTCTTCCTCCCTTTGGCACTATTTTTACCTAAAATCCAGAATTCAAAAACCCTTCCCAAGCTTGCACTTACACTTAAAACCCTTAGCCTAGGTGTGTGTGATCCCCTAGCCTCTCTTCTCCATCTCTTAGCTAGTAGGCCTTAGTGGTTAGAACTCCTTTTTCCACCATTCAAGCCTCCAAAAGCTCATCAAAAGCAAGCCACACAAGGCTCCTCTACGGTGCTACAATGGCCCGAGGGCTCCGGCTCTCCCCTTTCTTCTCCTATCTCCTTTTGCTCTCCCTACCCTCTCATTTTGTGTCATTACGCCGTCGAATTTTCAGTAGGAACGGAGGGGCACAAATAGGATTGGAGGCCCATTTGGGCAAGAGGGAACCATTTTCTTTTCTTTTACTTCATTTTATTTTTGGTCTAACACCTTCCCGATCGATAACCGAAGCCCCTACCCAAGAGCCTTTGGTGTGGACCTGATTCAGAGTCATATTTTTAGCACTTCGGTGCTCATAAAATGAACTAGGTATCCTGGGACACCGAAAGCTCCGGGTGGCGACTCTATATTTTTTCGTTAGAGAGCGCATCGTCGCGACGGGATCATCTCGATTCCCACGGTTGCACACTCTGAACCTTTTACAATGATCTTACATAGTCATTTTACAGCTTTGAATCAATCCTATCTATTATAAAGAACATAGCCAGCAAATGCTGAGCTAAGGGAAGAAGAAAAGGAAAAGAAGGCCTAACCCTAAAGGTGACCTAAGGCAAGAATATCCTCCCAGCTCCTCTTGCATCAGATCCCTTTTCCTGCCTTTTTACATGGCTCTTATACAATCCATATAATGCCTTTTTTCCATTGGCCAATTAGAGAGGAGAAGAATCAAGTTAGTTAGGTTCTAGCTGATGTGGCTTATTTTTAGCCAAGCGTTGCTCCTGACAATTAGGGTGTAGACACCCAAATTTGGCCTAAGGCCCGATCAAAATATATTTCGAGAGAGGCACACTTCTGAGCTTTCGATAGCATATATGGTACCCTTAGAAACCCTTCTAAAACCTTAGGGGCCATTCCAAACCCTTAGGAATCACCTTAGATCCCTTAGAAGCCTTCTCGAAACCTTAGAAACCCATCCCGAGCCTTAGAAACCATTTTGGACCTAAAACTAGCTTTCTCGAATAGTGGATGAAGAGTGGTGCACTGGGACTAGCTAGGAACTTTTACTATAATTAAATCTCATACCATTGATAAGTAGAAGTCCCCAGCTTTCTAACAAGCCAAAGATTACCCCAATCGGAGCTGTATACGAGAAGATATCGCGTTCCGAAGTATAAGGGCAAATTGGTAATATTATGGAGTTTCCCCTAGGGATTTAGCACATGTATTACTTGCGCCAAGCCATTTCTCCCTAGAAATGGCTTGGCGTAACTAATAGTTGCGCCAACTTTAAGGTGGGCCCCACCACCGGCAGCCAACTTCCCAGGCCACTGTGTGGCACTATTTTACTGTACATATGCCTGGCTCACTTATTAGTTGTACCAGGCTTATGAACAATACCCCTGGGTTTTTTCCTCAAAAATTGAGATTGGGGTTTGACTTGTTGACCATCTTGATCTTTGGAGTGTATTTTGCTAGTTCTGTTTCACTCATTCACTACCTATTTGCAACCCCTTAAGTGGTTTAAAGCCTCACCCTGTCATTGACCATTGGAGCCAACCTTCACACATTTCAAGGCTCCAAAAACACTAAGAAACCTTAGATGGCTAGATTACCTAATTGTTAATCCAAGTTAGCCTCTAAATACCCTCCTAACCTCTCTTTTTCCTATAAATAGAGAGGCACCCCTCCCTTTACAAAGGCTCAAAAAAATTTGCAAAAAAGAGATTAAGGAATCCCTTCTCTCTCTCTCCCTTAGTGCTCCATTTACATACAAATTTTAGAACTTTCAAACCTTCTTTCAACCTTAGCCTTTCACCTAAAAGCCTTAGTTTAGGTGTGTGCAATCCCATAGACTTCCCTCTCTACCTCTTAGCTACCAACCCCTAGGAGCTAGAACCCCGATTCTCACCATACAAGCCATTGAAGCTCACCGAAGTAAGCCTACGCAAGGTTCTACGACGATGCAACAAGGGCCCGAGAGCTCCTGCTCTCCCCTCTAGTTCTCTACCTTCTCGGTTCTTCCTCTATCCTCTCATTTGTGCCGCTACGCCGCCGAATTTTCGGTAGGAATGGAGGGACACAAATAGAATTTTAAGGCCCTTTGGGAAAGAGGAAGGCTTTTTTATTTCTTTTATATAATTTTTGTTTTTACCATAAGTAGAGACCGCATTAAGCGGGTTGATTGGGTGCCTAGCACCTTCCCAATCAATAACCAAAGCCCCTACCCAAGAGCCTTTGGCGTAGGTCGGATTTAGAGTCAATTTTTGGCACTTCGGTGCTCTTTAAATTTAATTTGGGTTACTCGGGACACCAAAAGCTCCGGGTGGCGACTCTATAAATTTCTACGAGTGCACATCGTCGCGGCGAGATCGTCTCGATTCCCACGGTTGCACAGATGGCGACTCTGCTGGAGAGTACCTAGTAGAGCTTCCCATTGAATTTGGCATCTTTATTTTTGTTTTACTAATCATTTTTTCTATTTTATTATTTTTTTTACTCACCCCTCCAATTACATCATTTTACTTACCCCTACTTTTACATCATTTACGAGCCTTAGCCGATTGGTGGGCCTACTTGCGCATAGTCTTTAATTTTTCTTACATTTTCGTCATTTTAAGCACCTTAACCGATTGGCGGGTCTACTTGTGCATTGTCATTTAATTTCTTTACTTTTATATTATTTTAAGTGTCTTAGCCGTTTGGCGGGCCTACGTGCACCTTTAATTTTTGCAATCATATTCCGCCCGTGGACGCCGGCCCGTAGAGGCAGCACGGGATCATCACCCCCGGTCTTTGAACTTAAGAAAAATCCCTTAAAATTGAAAAGTAACAAAGGGGACTTAAATTGATTTTTACGGGGTAGATTTTCAAGGGTTGTGTTATTTCGGCACACATACAAACTCCCGGGTCTTAGTACAGTGGCAGCCCCTAGTGGTGATGATCCGGAAAAGTCTCAGCCCACCTAGTACCTGAGAAAGTGCTTGCACTTGAGGTATATCAGGTGGGTAACCTTCTTGTTACCAAGCTTAAAACCCAAGGAAAAAGTGAGCATTAGCGGACCCACATCGGCCTTGTAACCCCTAGGTTCGGTGAGGAAGAGAGCCGATTCATTACAATAGTCAGTCCCCGGAAGCTTAGCTTCCACAAAAAACCAGTTAGAAGATTCATTTTGGGCCAAAACTTCTGCTGTCAAACTATCTAGAATCCTAGTTTTGCCTGGCGCCACTATTACTTGTGCCAAGCCAAAAAGCCCCAGAATTACACTAGTGCATGTATTAGTTGCGCCATTATAAAATTGGGAAATTTTTGGTTTGGCGCACCTAATAGTTGCGCCAGCTTTGGGTTGGACAGCAACAGCCTGAATCTGTGGCCTGCTCTACATCCCAGACTCTCCGATTAGTGTCTTTAGTGCCCTTGTTTAGGCCCCGCAATCTCCGACCCCCAATACGCCCTCGCCGGTCAAGAGAAGGTGACTTCTTTTTTATTTGTTTCGAGGGATCGGGTTGTTTACACTGGTTTCCGTGCCTTCAATAGATCAAGGGGTTACCCTTTGATTCTTC
This sequence comes from Chloranthus sessilifolius, assembly GCA_021018995.1. NCBI lineage: Eukaryota > Viridiplantae > Streptophyta > Magnoliopsida > Chloranthales > Chloranthaceae > Chloranthus > Chloranthus sessilifolius. The sequence goes on from CM037595.1 coordinate 27,995,253, forward strand.
CAAAGTACTTCGGAGCCTTTGCGATGGGAACTATTTAGGTTACGAGAGACACCTGAAAAAGGAATTCAAAAGGGCTTCAGAATCATTAATTCTTTTCACTTATAAAAATTTAAAAAAAAAATTCAAATAATAAAAAACCTAAAAAATAGAGTTTTTTGGTGCCGGCACAATGACATCATCGTACCCACCGCCATCCCGTAGGGGAAGGAGGAAGCTTTACAGGCCCTACCCAAGGCACCCGTACCCAACTCAATTCCAAGCCATGTTGTGGGCTGTGGATCCGGCCTATGCCGATCCCAACTCATCCACACCGCATTCCCCAACCCATTCCCATGTGAAAGAAGTTTTCACATCCATCCCCCTCGCTCAATCCCCATTCGTCGTCACCGGCCCATTTGGTGCCCCTATTTTTCCTTCCACCACTTCCCAAAAATATCCAAAATCCAACCCCCCATTCCCCATTTTTACAAGTCATGCCTTCATCCATGACCATTCCCAACCCATCTCACCTTCCACCCACACCCATTCGAAACCCGACCCCATCCTCCACCTTCACCAATATACCCTATTTTTCATCCACCCGACGTATACCCAATCCGCCCACATCTATCCATGCCGCACCCGATCCCCATACATCCCTCCATCTACCTAGGCCATGCCCATTTTTACCAGGGCCATGACCAACTTTCCTCTCTCATCATCCACATCCATGCCCCACACATGCCCAATCCATCCCCAGTCACCAATGGTCCATCTCATTTATCTAACCCACCCCATATCCCACCACTTTCCCGGGTCATGCCCAATTTTACCGGGGCCATGCCTAATTTTTCTTTCTCATCCCCCCCATCCATGCCCCTCCAACCCTTAAATTCCCCATCTCCATCCGATTCCCCTTCTATGGCCATGATGGAAGAAATGGTCCAAGCCTACAATAGGTTGAAGGCCTCCCAACACATCTCCTCTCATCCACACCACACATCCATGGATCCATCCCATACCCTATCAAGCCTTCATGCCTCATTCCCCCATGACCCCCATCAATCCCCCACCATCCAGACCATCCAAACCCCCATCACCCACATACACCAAGGGCCCATGGCCCAGACCCACCAAGGGCCTATGGCTCAGACCCATCAAAGGCCCATGGCCCTGACCCACCAAGGGCCCATGGCCCAAACCCATCATACCTAGGCTCAAACCCATTAAGGGCCCATGACCCAGATCCATCAATGGCCCATGACCCAGGCCCACTAAGGCCCACTGGGCCATACCTATCATAACCAAGGCTTTATGGTCTAACCCCCCCAAGGACCCATGGGCCAGACCTTCATAGCCTACTCTCCCAAGGCTTCATGGCCCAAACCCAAGCCCAACAAGGCCCTAACCTAGGTGCCTCACACCCATACCCTTCACAATTCCTCCAAAATTTCACTCTCCCACAACCCTCATACCCAGTTCAAACCCATGCCTTACATCAACCCCAATTCACCTATATCCCAACATCCTAAAGTCAGTTCCAAACCTTTCCCCATGCCCAATGGCCTCATCAGACCCTTCCCCAAAATCTAACTTCCACTCATCCCATCACCCAACAAACCTTCCCTCACATGCAATGGACCCACCCAACCCCCATACAGACCATTCTCGTCCAGTCCATGCAGCACCAACATGAGAATCCCGCCCTCACTACACCTTATGTAGATCAGCAGTATGAAGAGGATGAGGTTGGGAATAGTGGTGCTTATGCCGGGGCATTGGCCAGCCAGCATTAACCCCCCTCCTATAATCACTCACCCCTTGGTAGCACAGAGCGAGTCCCAACCGACTGCTGAGAAATTGGTCCCCATGTCCAAGGAATCCGAGTAGCTGAAAGAACAGTTAGACAAAATTCAGAAGTAGTTGTTAAAGATGGGTGGTGCTAAAATCCATGCCACGGACTTTTCGGATTTTTGTTTGTTCGCTGAGGTCCCCTTGCCTCCAAAATTTAAAATGTCGACTTTTGACAAATATAACGGTACCGGCAATCCCATAGCACACCTCAATCTTATTGTGGGAACATGTGCCAATATGGAGGGGACGAAAGACTACTGATAATGGTTTTTCAAAAAAGCTTCATTGGTTCGGCTTTTAGGTGGTTCGTGTTCTTAGAACCATCTAGATAAAGACCTGAAAGTACTTGACGCATTTATTTCAAGAATAGTATATCTATAATATAGACATTGAACCACTCAAGTCAGACTTGGCCCGTTTGAGGCAGAATCCAAATGAAATATTTAGCTATTATTTGAGGCGTTGGAGAGTATTGGCAGCTCAGGTTAGAAACATAATACCTGATGACGAACAAATAGAAATGATTTCCAAGAACACTCTGTCAGTGATCGCAGACTTTCTAGTGTACCAGCAACAGTCCAGCTTTGCTGATCTGGTAAGAAATGCCAATCACTGTGAAGATGCTATCAGGGAAGGTCGCCTGAGTAAAAATATACCCGGGGAGCTAGGGGAGTTAGAAGATTTTTCGAGTAGCGAAACGAGAAAAGAATGGGGGCTGATATCTAGAACATTACCAATACCAGGCCCAATAATAATATAACCCCGTTCCAATTTAAAGCGGCCCAGGCAGCATCAGCTAGAACTGAGCCAATGCAGAGAACAAGGAATGGACAGGGGATGCAGATGACTCTGGAGTAGAGGAGAGCCCTCTACGATCGAGTTTTTACGCCCTTGGGGCAATCCTTGAATGTACTTTTACCTTTACTAATAGAAAAAGGACTAGTTACCGCCCACCAACCACGACCTCCTCCTAATCCAATTCCGAAGAATTATGACCTCAACACTCATTGTAATTTTCATCAGGGTTCGGGTCACCCGCCTGATCGCTACTTCCCATTAAAGCACGCGCTACAAGATTTAATTGATACCAAAAAAATCATTCCACCTGCACCTTCCCAAGTGAACCAGCATGCAAATATACACCGGGTGCCATTACCCCCATACCCTACCGGAGGAGCAGGTCCCAAACCCACCATCGAGATGATAGAGGAATGTGAGGAAGAATTTGAATTCGACCCGTCAGATTACATTAGTGATTAGGAGAATTATGTGGCACCTTTTCCAAGAAACCGTTAAGAAAGGAGTATTGGGGTGATTGAACCCTTGAATTTATATGATTATTTCCCCAATCCTATGCCACAGATAGAACCCCTAGATCTTAGGGCCTATTTTACATCACCCACACCCGTCAATTATGTGCAAATTAATGCATATAAACCATACATTGCCACCCCCATCAATTACCCGATAGCCCATTAAATCCCCCATCCCCCACCATCACCTATCAACTATCAATGGCCCACTCCTATCCCATTACCCCTGATGCAACCACCCACAAACCTCATCACCCCAACCTGGCCCAATTTTGCCACCCAACCATCTATCACTGAGGTGAACCAAGTGCTACCCACCCCTTCGAAGCCAACAATACAAGTGCACCAGATGCCGGCAGCTACACCATTTTAGATTTTGGGACCAACCTATAATCCTCATCATGTCCCATTGAGTTATGAGCAGACAGATGCCAATGCTGGCAGTAGTAGAGAAGGGGCAATAGACTTTGTCACTAGATCCGAGAAGATATCTAACCAATCGGAAGCACCAATAGCAGCACAAGCCCAACCAGAGGGAAAGAAAGATAGTGCTGTTAATCCTTTTAAAAAAATGAGTCGAGAACATATACTGGAGACTCAGTTGAGAAGGATGCCAGCTCACATCACCGTATGGGATCTATTAATGATGTCCCCACTCTATTTTCAAGCTTTAATGGGGCCGTTAAATAATGAGCACGTTTCACTTCAGGTAAGCCCGGATGAAGTCGGGCAATTATTGGTCAAGTCATGGCTCCGAATGCCATTTCATTTTCGGATGCCGATTTATTAGATGAGGGAAGTAGTCACTCAAAATCCCTCAATATTATTGTGGAATCCGAAAATATGATAATCCCCTTGGTGTTAATTGACAATGGGTCTGCTCTGAATATATTTCCACTGAGAATCGCCACAAAGATCGTGTTGAGACCCACGAGAACCAGTGCCCGAGGTTTTGACCATACAAAAAGAGAGATAATGGGAGAAGTTGACCTTCAGCTATTGATTAGGCCAATGACCTTCTCCATATTATTTCAAGTAATGGATATCAAATCTCCGTTCAATCTATTATTGCAATGCCCATGGTTGCATGAGGTCGGAGCGATACCGTCAATACTGTATCAAAAGCTTAAGTTTGCGTCGGGCATAAGATTATCACTATCATTGGTGAAGGGCACAGTGAGAAGGAAAAAGCCACCAACAGCGTTGAGAAGTCAATAGTGCTGGATGTGCCGCACACAGCTGAGGATGTTGACCTCCACAATTTTGAGTACAAAGTATCAACAGTACTCCTGAAGCCCATCGAGGGTATCTTCCTAAAATCTGGAGGTGGAATTGTAACGGTAGTGGCCTTGCTCTATAAGTGGGGCTATCAAAGAGGAAAGGGGCTGGGACCCCGGTTACAGGGAAGAAGAGAGCTCGTCACAGCCAAGGGTCAGAAAGTCCAATTAGGGTTAGGTTACAAGCCCACAAAAGAAGAGGTTCGAAGCTAAGGAGAAAGCCCGGGCCATGGCAGCTGCAAGAGCCAGAGGGATACACTTAGAAGAGAAGCCTCATCCCAGGCCTCACATCAGGGATTCATTCGTAAGTGTCGGGATTGTTAAAATCGATCGGAACGGGGCAACTCACGTAAACCCACATCAACTCGCAACACTAGTTCATCCCACCAATCCCCAAATCATCCCGCCTGGCCTAGAAATAGATTTAGCTACTTTATCCCTCTTTGAGGAGCAACCCTTCATACCTGCACAATCTCCCCCTGTGGTAAATCACCACAGAACTCTACTGGTGTTTGAGGACAAAATCTTAGATGAATCTGGGATCAATATGATGGAAGCTAAATCCAATGAGCCATATCAATGAGCACCCTTCATCCAAACAGGTAAAGGAGTGATCCCTCAAGTACGCAATTAGGCGTTTGTGCCCCAAACTCTGGAGGCGGGGAGTGGCCTAAACTTTGGCACCCGTTTCCCAAAAGAAATAACCTATAAAAAGTAAGATAAGCCCTTGGCAGGCAATACCTTGTATATACACAGACTCGCGCTGCCAAGGGTCTGTCTCCGAAGAAAATAAAAATTTTAAAAACATTGAAAAAATACAAAATCTAAAAATATTGTCATTTAAAATTCTAAATGAAATCCCATAAAAAGATGCCTTAATTGAAATACCCGTCCCACATAAAATCGACCCCTTTCCTTTAGAAATACAAGAAGAGGTGGGAGTTACGAATCTGGACGAGGATGTCCCTTTTGAGGAGCTCCCTAATGAGCTCCTTGACTGGTTTGCCGACTTTGAGCATGGCCCTACCCCCATTGTGGAAGAAACCAAAGATGTCAATCTAGGGATTGAGGAGATTTCCCGGATTACCAAGATCGGAATTCCGTGTTTCCCGAGGAAAGAAGAAACATGATCAATTTCCTTCGATCATACCAAGACATTTTTGCCTGGTCGTACCAGGACATGCCTGGTTTAGACACCGATTTGGTCGAGCATGAGTTGTCGCTCTACCCTGACATGAAACTGGTCAAGCAGAAGCTGAGACGTCTTCGACCGGAGTGGATATTGAAAGTCTAGGATGAGGTCATTAAGTAGTATGATGCGGGGTTTCTCATGGTATCCAAGTACCCACAGTGGCTAGCCAATATTGTGGCGGTGCCGAAGTAGGATGGAAAAGTTCACATGTGCATTGATTTCCAAAATTTGAATAAAGAAGGATGACTTTCCGTTGTCTCACATCGACATCTTGGTTGATAACACTACTAAGCACAGGATGCTTTCATTCATGGATGAATTCTCCGAATATAACCAGATTAAGATGGCAGAGGCAGATTGGGAGAAGTTGACATTCATCACTCCGTGGGGAACCTTTTGCTACCGTGTCATGCCATTCGGGCTAAAGAATGTCGGAGCAACATACCAGAGAGCTATGACTGCGCTATTTCATGACATGATGCACCAAGAAATTGAAGCGCATGTCGATGATATAATAGCCAAGTCACTGGAATGAAGCAATCATCTGATAAATCTCCAGAGGCTGTTTGAGAGGCTGAGAAAGTATAGGTTGCGGGTGGATCCTCAGAAGTGTGCATTTGGCACTATGTTCGGAAAACTGTTAGGATTCATCGTCAGAAGGAGAGGAATCGGGGTCGATCCAATCAAGGTGAAAGTCATAACGGAAATGCCATCGCCGTTTACTGAGAAAGGGGTTAGAGGGTTCTTGGGCAGGATACAGTATATCAATCAGTTCATTACACAGCTAACTCCAATTTACACGCCGATCTTCAAGCTACTTCGAAAGAACTCACCCGTTGAATAGAATGACGATTGCCAAGCAACGTTCGATAAAATCAAAAGCTGCCTCCTGAAACCCACCTATTTTGGTACAGCCCAAGCCGAGGCTACCACTCCTAATGTATATCTCCACGACGAAAGTCTCGATGGGATGTGTCTTAGGGCAGTATGACGAGACGGGAAGAAGGGAACAAGCCATCTACTATCCGAGAAAAAAGTTTACTGATTACAAGACGCGCTATTCTCATATGAAGAAAGCATGCCTGACTCTTGTATGGGCTACTCAGAGGCTCCACCATTACTTGCTATCCCAAGCCGTTCTACTCCTGGCCTGAATGGACTCATTGAAATGCCTATTTGAGAAGCCGACTCTCACTAGGTGAACTGCACGATGGTAGCTTTTACTGTCTGAGTTTGACATCATGTACATCACTCAGAAATCGATCAAGGGGCAGGCACTCGCTGATCATCTTGCTGATAACCCTTTGCCAAACTATGAGCCCTGGAGAACCAAGTTTTCTGATGAGGACATCTTGTTCATGATGAAAGAAGATATCGAGGAAGCAGAAGAATCATGGGTAATGCACTTTGATGGGGCAGCAAATGCCGAAGGTCAGGGAGTTGGCGCCATTCTGATATCGCCGGAAGAATCACATGCACCAGTTTCTATCAAGCTCAACTTCCCTTGCACTAATAACATAGTTGAGTACGAAGCTTATGCCGCAGGACTGCATGCGGCTCTCGATCTAAATGTAACACACCTCCGAGTATTCAGCGATTCGCAGTTGATCATATGTCAGACAAATGGAGATTGGAAGAAGAAAGATGAGAAACTGATCCCCTACCATGAGCACCTCGATGATCTGATAGCTTGTTTCAAGGACGTGACATTCTCATATGTCTCGCAGATAAGGGATCGCTTCGCCAATGCGTTAGCCACTTTGGCGTCAATGGTAGAAATCTCGTATGGTATTGAGATGAAGCCGATAATGATCGAATAGAGGAACAAGCCGACCTTCTGCCTGCAGATCGAGGAACCCCTAAAGCCTGATGATGAGCCACCTTGGTTCTCGGATATCAAGAATTTCCTTGAGACTTTAACTTTTCCTGAGGGTACATCCAGGATGGATCGACGAACCATTCAACATTTAGCAGCAGGCTACATCATTTATGGGGAATGCCTTTAGAAGCAGTCCTATAATAACATCTTGTTCAGGTGCCTTACAGAAAGTGAAGCGATCAATATCATGAAGGATATCCACGAGGGAGTATGTGGTGCCCACGTTAGTGGTCACATTCTCGCTAAGAAAATTCTATGATAGGGGTACTTTTGGACCACTATGGAATCGGACTGCTGCAAATATTTTCAGAAGTGCTACAAATTCTAGGAACACTCCAGTCTGATACATGCTCCGGCTATCGATCTACAATGCATGACTACTCCTTGGCCATTTTCTACCTGGGGCCTGGACGTCATTGGAATGATTAATCCGAAAGCATCAAACGGGCATCGATTCATTCTTGCCGCCATCGAGTACTTTACTAAGTGGGTAGAAGCAGCGTCATATGCCAACATCACAGCCGGTCACATTGAGAAGTTTCTCAAGAATAATATTGTGTGCCGATTTGGAGTACCCAAGGATATCATCACGGATAACGACACAAACTTTGCGAATAAGTGCATCCGAGCCTTTTACGAGTAATACAAGATCAAGCACCATCACTCGTCACCTTATCAGCCTCAAATCAATGGAGCCGTGGAAGCTACTAACAAAACGATTATCTGCATCCTTAAGAAGATGGTTATCACTTATCGAGAATGGAGCGAAATGCTATCATTTACTTTATGGGCCTACAGAACATCGATTCGTACTGCTATAGGGGCAACACCATTCTCCCTTGTGTATGCAATTGAGGCCATCCTACCTATAGAGGTTGATGTTCTCTCGCTCTGAATCCTCATGGAATCAGGCTTACTTGAAGCAGAGAGAGAGAAATCTCGATTTGAATAATTGAATCTGCTGGACGAGAAAAGACTCTTAGCCTTATGCCATACTCAAGTTTACCAAGGGAGAATTGCACGCGCTTACAATAAATGTGTCCACGATCGAGATCTAAAGGTGGGAGACATTGTGCTGAAGATCTTCCCATCCCTCCACGCCGATCCGAGAGGAAAGTTTAAGCCAAACTAGGAAGGACCTTATCTCATCAAGGAAGTACTGTCGGGATACGCCATCCGCCTCGCCACCATAAACGGAGATCACTTTCCCGAGCTTATCAATGCTGGATACTTTCGACGGTTCTACGCCTAGTTTATCTTTGTAAGGTAAGTATTGGTGAAACAAATATGTGATTGCTTAAGAACCACCTAAAAGAGACCATCATTCCAAACACAGTAGCCAAAAAGCATCCTTAAAAATGATGATATCCTTTGCTACCCCATTTTGAACCTTGGCCTTTCTTTCAATAAACCCCTTCCCTGAAAAACAAAAAAAAGTATGTACATATGCAAAAAAAAAGGAAGAGGAGAAAATAGAATTACTATCAAAATAAAAAAAGATCAGAAAAGCAAAACTTCAAAAAGAGGTTGCCTGAAATAAAACAAAGAAAAAAGGAAAAGATAAATCATGGGGCATGTGTATAAAAATCCCCCAAGGAGGAAAGTATATTGTGCAAAATTGAAATCATATCAAGGAAACCTTTTCTAGCCTAGCATACCATCAAATCCTAATCTGACCCATGGCCAAGCTACACCCTGAAGAAAGCCCTCTTTTTAGGTTCACAAGCAGTCATAGTATCTGTCAAGTCAACACAAGCTGAGTTGTGAGATGACACCAGAACCCCATCTATCCGGCTATGACGGAATCGACGTCTATGTCGTGGCTTTTGGAAAAATAAAAGAAAAAAAAATCAAAGAAAAGAAAATACAAGCTCAAAGGAAGATGGACGTGGTGAAAACCCGAACGAGCGCTACAGGTAAAAACAACGAGCTTGTGCGGACTAGGTGAAAACCCGAAAGGGCGCTTGGGGTAAGAGAGTTAAACCCATGGGCGTGGTGAAAACCCGAAAGGACGCCACTGGTAAAAAGAGGGTAAAAATGGGCACGACGAACACACCTTGGGCGTTGCGAGGAAAAAGAAGGGTTTGAACTGATTGATAAGATTGATGTTTGAGGCACCCTTTTGTTACTATCCCCGTTACCCTTTTTCCGACTGGGCCGCTCATGTTAGCTCAAATCGGGCCCCGACCAGAATTGTCTTTGTGAAACTGCTTCGTCGAACATATGACCCGAGGTAAGGAGAAAGGTTTGAATCAATTCGAAGGGATTGGCGTTCCAGTCTTGGTAAAGCTCCTGAAACTCACCCAGATCCGACCACTTAAAAGGGGTTGCTCAAAAGGGAACCCGAGATCTCACCCTGTGATTAAGGCATCAAACCAAACAAAAAGAGAATAAAGAAGAGGGAGGAAAGCCCCTTTTATCAAAGATAATAATTTTCCTTGTCCACTTTCATGCCCACACTTTGTGCACCTGAGCGGGAAAGCCCTTTTTGTCAAAGATAATAATTTTCCTTTCCCACTTTCATGCCTACACTTTGTGCACCTGGGTGGGAAAGCCCTTTTTTGTTAAAGATAATGATTTCCCTTTTCTACTTCCATGCCCAGGTTGTGCACATTTTATCTAAAAAAGGGACCCATCAATCAAAAAGAACAAAAAAAGAGAAGTTTTTATAAATATAATAAAATTTTCTTTTCCATTTACAACTGTACCGCTTACACCACATCCCAAAAAAACAGTCGGTATGATGTCTAGCTTTCTTTCTTTCTTTCTTTATAAAAGCAGAAAAAATAAAAACATAAAGAAAATATGTATACCAAAAAATGTGTATCTGCAAAGGGGTTTCTTACACCCCTTTTCTGTGAATCTGATTTGTACAAATAAAAAGATATATGTACAGGAGGGAATCAACGGCCCAGCTCTTGCTTCAAGGCACTAATCTCCGTGCAAAAATCGTCCTCCCAGACATTTTGCTCAGTCAGCCAACGGCCATGGAGGCTCTTATACCTCTTCCGAGAAGCGTCGGTAGCTCTAAGAGCAACATTCAAGGACCCTTCCAGACGAAGGACCTCGCTCTCAACTGTGCCAGCTCTGGTCTCTGCTATCTCTACTCTAACTTTCTCTTGTTCCAAAGGATCTTGCAGGACACTCTTCTCATCGGCCAACAACTCAATGCGAGCTCAAAGCGCCGTCTCTTTCTTCAGCCAGGGGCCTCCCACATCAATACTCTCTGTCTGATCTAGATGATCAGCAGCAAGCTGCTCAGCCGATAGCCAAGCCTCGTACTCAGGGGAAGACTGAATTGAATCTCCCTGCTCCATATCACACATCAGCGTCGACTGACGTGTCTCCGAAAGAGTAGCAATCCGATCCATGTCCCCGGAGGACCCCCTAGAAAAGATCAAATCACATAAAGGGGGTTTTGGCTCGCAAGACACCTACTGAGAGCAACCGAACTGACTCAACACTCGGAATGGGAAGTAGAAGGTGCTGCCAGTCAATCCTAGGAGGGTGATGCCCTCATGGTCTCTAGAATGAACTACTGGGAAGGTCTGATCCAACCAAGGAAGTCTCCATATAAGCTCTGTATCGATCAGCCAAAGCTTCAAAACTGATAAATCCCCCTGCGGAATCAAGTGATACCTGCCCAGAAAGTATCGAGCTACCTCACCTCGAGAGATGTAAAAGTGTGGCACGGGTCCCAAGATAGCGAGATGCTCACCTAATCAGACTTGGAGCAGTAAAGGACATCCCCTGAGGCTCTCCACCTTGCCCAGAGTGAATGCAGTAAGGCATCAGTATAGTTTAGCAATGACCAGGTGCATCACTGATCGACCCTCTACCAACTTGATCAAAACATCACCAGAGAGCTAGAGAGAAGCTCTCTTCTCCAATGAAGAAAAGGACTTCCGAGATGAGACTGAGAACAAAGGCTTTCACATTGAAGATATTCCTAACCAGCAATTTTCGAAGACTTTCGTCACCGAAAAGTTCTTTGAGGAATTTGATCGAACACCTTGTGGACCCTCCAATGAGACTTTTCTCATTCTCGAATTTCTTCAAACCTAGGGTAAGGTGAACGGCCTTAGCATAACCCGACTTCGGCATGACTCTTGTGAGGCCTCTATGGAGCTTCAAGCCAGACAAATTGGATAACTCTTCAAGAGTGAGAGTTAGCTCTCGCTTCCCAAAACGGAACACATGGGCATTTGCATCCCAAAACGAGGTTGCCACATGAAGTAGGTCCCACCGTGGAGGAACCTCAAGAAAGAAGGGAAGACGGGATAGTTCAAGCCGCTCTAGATCAACAAGCTCACTCTCATTCAGGCTCTCAAGCCAACTTTTTAGAAAATTGGGCCCCAAGCCCAAAGAAAGGAGTAAATTAGTTTCGGGCCCTCCATGTAAGGGAGGGTTGGAAAACGGGTCCATGGACGTACAAAGATCTTTCAAAAATATAAAATTTAATGTATGTCGATGGACCCACCTTGGGAAAGAAAGGAGAGGAAAAAATAGCAAAAAAAGCCAAACCAAAGAGAAAAGAGAAAATTGCCCTGCTCAGGCATATAAAGGCCCCACTTCCCCCCAGGCTAAACCTGGCACATGTATTACATGCGCCAGTGTAAATCCCCCCAGGATTGGCCTGGCGCATGTTCAATCCTGGCGCATGTAATACATGTGCCTGGCTCTTGTCCATGCAATGTTTAGAGCTTTTGAGGGGATTTTTTGTGTGTCTTGGCTGGACCCCTTAGCCAGTTTGCCTGTTCACCTGTTTTATACCTTAATGACACAAACACAAAATGCAAAGTGCACCTAATAATGAAATCATTTAACTTTTGTGGAGGAAAAACCCACAATGTGGCCTATGACCAAAAGGGTGATTTTTACAAGCAATCATCAAAACTATCCTGCAAGCAGTCAGATATAATGCAAGGGAAACATAGCATGCGATTAAAGAAAGAGCACTAAACTTTTCAAAGCAAAAGATCATCCAGGAAGTGCCACGATTATCCATTACAAATTGTTCAAATCCCAATAAAAATCATCCCAAAGTGTTTAAAATGTTCAAAATGCAGAAACTAGGCTTAGTCCTTGCCGGCACCCTTTGATTTCTTTCGCCAGTGCGAGCAGCTTTGGAAGGTCCGCATATCTCCTACTCGGGACCATGCCTGTGGAAGCCAGCTGAAGAAAGAGCGCGACTCCTTGTCACGTGTGTGCTGCAAGTCATAGTCAATATCATAAATCAGGAGCAATTGAAAGACAGATGATAAGGCAGTGAGGAAAGCAGGTCAGCAGAATACTCACTACCTCCACATCCCGGAGCTTTGCAATGTTACAATAATACACGGCATGGTCCATGGCAAATTCAAAGTTCTACATTCAGAGGGAGAAAGGTGTCAGTTACAGGGATTATTAACAAATACATGCATTTATCAAAGGAGCCAAGACAAAGGAGGGATGATAAAAAAGAGTCTTACCCTCGGAACCACCTCAGGAGGAGGGACCCAAACCGCTTCGGCTGAGAGGCATGCTTGCATATCTACATTAGCACATAGATCAGAGAGAAAGCCTTCGTTGAGGCGCTTGAAGCTCCCATGAACCACAGTAGGTGCAACACCCAGCGCACCCATGCGAGAAGAGCCCGAAGGACCAGCATCCGAAGGACCAGCACCTGAGGAACTAACACCTGAGGGACCCGCACCAAAAGGACTTGCATCTGAGGGACCTTCCTCTGAAGCATCAGCAATACCTATCGTCGCTCCATCTTCATCATTTGAATCATCCCCTTGGATAAACTATGAAAAAGATAAAGATTTGCTCAGTAGAAACAAAAGTTGAATAAAAAACCTGAAGGGGACCAATCTAAAAGAGAAAAAGGGATTACATGTGAGTGCGGGCCACCAAAAGTAGAAATTGATGCCAGGGACAAAGCGCGAAAGGATAAACTGATACGGCAAGGACTCATACCCCAGCCGATAATCTCCCGTCATGAGAAGGGCATTGATAGGGATCCTGTTGTGGAGGAAGGCCGCAATAAGCTCCTCGATACTACCCATGGGGTCCAGGAGGATCCATGGGTATGGCAGGATAGCCCTGGTACTATTGAACTACCCTCTCCCCCAGGTAGTAGACTCTGGCCCATGCCCCATAGAAAAAGAAAACGCAGCGGTTGTTAAAGAGGTGAGATGGACCTACGGCAGCTCGATCCCAATAAATAGAGCTAATGTATGGGCCATATATGACCTATCCAAGTCAGGAGGTGGCCAATCAGTCAAGAGTGTAGCATAATAACAAAGGAGAATTTCTGAACAGAAATAAATAGAGGAGACAAGGCCTTACCTGCTCAGGGATCATCAGATCAAATTGGACCCAGGCCCATCTCCAGATGCTTCATGCTCAAGTCTCGATGCCGAAATTTATTCCAATTGCTTAGGAGGGGGTAGGTGTATACCTCAGAGCGAAGAAGCGGGTGTCCAGGTTGAAAGTGAAGGTACCCCCATGCTTGAGGAGAGCAGTGCACAAAAGATAAGTCAGTAGCATACAACGACCATCCAAGTAAACTGATAAAAGCAAAATAGTTAGAGATTACCTCTAGAGCCGGCCAAAAACCAACGATGGATTTTGAATCCCTGGTGGATACTCGGGCTATGCCATACATCAACATGGCATATCCAGCCCCGCCCCAGTCATATCTATGGATGTCGAGCCAATTATCCATGAGGCTCAGCAGTGCCAGGTTGACTTGACAGCTGCTTGCATTGGTAAAGAGGGTTTTGCCCAACATGTTGAGGAGCGTGATACGGGCCAATATGATCGCATGGTCGGGCTCAATGTAAATTTCCACATCTTGATGCCCCAGATCTACTAACTCATGCAGCTCAAAGAGGTCAGACAGCCAGGTCATCTTGACCTCGGTACCATGCACATTTCCACCAAGGGGTAAACCCCAATCAATCTGATAATATCGTCTCGGCTAGGTACGATGAGGTTGGCTATCAGAACGCTCCCTACCCTGATTCCTGTAATCATGGCTTAATCCACGGGAGTCAGGGTAATCTCAGCAAAGGCCATGTGGAAGGACATGGTCTCTGGGCGAAGCCTCTCGATCAATGCTCCCAAGTATGCGGCATTTATCCTCATGGCGGGGCATGATAAGAACTCTCCAAAGCCCACGTGCTCGAGCAAGTACTTCACAACGGGTGGGATGTATCGATAAAAGTCCTGGAAGTCTAGCCACCCCCCTCGAAATACAATATGGGGCAAGTCCTGCATCAAAAGAGAAAGATGCATCAGGTCCTGGAAATAGAACAAAATCGCACAGGAAAAAGAACTGAACTTATCTTTTACCTTGCCTGCAATACCAAAGTTGGAAATGTGGATGTGTTGCTGGTAGAGAAGGCCGACTCAGGCGATCTCACCGTGTATTTCAAGCCATGGACCTGCCTAGCATTGCACTACAAAGAATTGTTCCCCACGAGGACCATAAACCATGTCAGACCCCTCCTCCTGTCCTTCCTCTGGCACGTATTCCTCATCACTAGGCATGCTGAGGCAAAAGCAAGCAGTCATATTGTTAAGCTCTGAAAAGTATCACTTTTCACCCTTAACCTAGCCTTTGATGGACCTTTGAGCACATAAAATAATGTGTTTTTAGTGAGTTTTGTGATAACAGGAAATAAGAGCTTAATGATGCAATCCATGCTATTTCAAGCCAAGGAGGATTTTTATGCTAGGTTGTGGAGCTGAAGAATTTATTGAGAATGCACCATAGTGGTTCACACCATTGGGACAATTTTGTCATGCTTCGGGGCCCTAGAAGGCTTGTTGAGGGTATGAGGTGAAACCCAAGTAGCGAGGAGTGTTGCTAAAAAAAATCTTCGCGAGCTGCTGGAAATTGAAGATGTAGTGCAGCAATTTGATCTGCGCGACCCAAGAGAACCCTGCGAGCAGCCTAAAAGCTGTGGGAGTCTTTATCCTAGCGAGCTGGAGTGCATGTAATGGATCCTCGCGAGCTGGGAATTCTAAAGCCCGATATTTTCTATCCTCGCGAGGCTGCACTCTTAGCTCCACCTTGTAACCGTGCGAGCTGGTTGAAGTCCTTAGAGTGCCCAGCCTCGCGAGCATTCCTGAAGCTCCATATATTTTGACCCTCGTGAGCTATTTTTTGAGCTGTGCAATGTGGATCCTAGCGGGCTGCCCATGCTAAAGCCTCCATCCTCTTGAGCTGCAAAGCTGTGGCACTATCCAGTAAAGCCGTATACCAATGTTGTGCACACTCTTGCTGCTGCACTAACTGAAGTCCAAAGCTGCAATGATGAGGATTTAAAGCCACATAGCTGGAGCAGCATTGCTTCCATGGCAGCAGCCTATACTTGAAGCCAAGAGCACTTGAGCACTTTCAAAATGAACTTTATGTGCTGCTACACCATCCAATTGGGTTGTTATATATATTTCAGACACATGATAGCAGCTACACTACAGCCTACATTCAATCCACAAAGAAGCTACATTGAAGAACATGAGCTGAAAACCTACAGATTTAGCACATTGGAGCAACATATAGGCTGAAAGCATTTTATTGAACAGCTATTGTGCGCACTCGAGCAACTGTGGTGCACCTCTCGAGTACATCAACTAAACCACCACGGGCTGCGGACTCGAAGGCGAGTGGTGTAGAGCTGAAAAATATAGGCATTTGAGTTGTTCTGCTGTTGAGGCATTCTGTCGAACAGGTGCAGTGCTGAAAAATGTTGTATTTCAGCCCAGCGAGATTTAAGTTGCTGAAATATATTTTATTTCAACTCAACGAGATTTAAACTCCTGCTGTATTGCAACTCAGTGAGATTTAATTTATGAAGCTTCAACTCAGGGAGATTTAACTTCTGAAGTATTGCAACTCAGAGAGATTTAAATTTTGAAGCTTCAACTCAGCGAGAACTCAGTGAAATTTAACTTCTGAAGCATTTCAGCTCAGTGAGATCAAACTTCTGAAGCTTCAACTAAGCAAGATTTAAGCGAGATGCATACCTGAAGCTGTCATCTACACGAGGCACGAATTTCAGCAGCCTATTTCAGCACCCAAGGATATTTTGGGTATTTTACACCTTCTAGGGCATGCATTCCAACGTCCTACACTTCCCAAAGAATCCAAGGGCCACAGATGGGCCACGAAATCAACTCCAAACCTTCTCAAATCTGATTGGCTAATGTATATTAGGGTTTTGAGGGTTCCTTATATAAATGACAGTTATCTACATTTGTAAACTAACCAGGGATAGCCTGTGTTCATCTAGGGTTTTAAGCCAGGATTAGCCTGGTTCACTTATGGTTTTAAATCCAGGAATAGCCTGAGATCAGAGCCAGGGTTTCCTATGCTCATTTAGGGTTTAGGTTCCTTTTCCTTTTTCTTTTTCCATTTTCTTATTCCTTAGCACGGTAGCAATGTTGGGCTAAGTTTTATGTAATAGCTAGTTTTATTTTGGTTTTGTAATAGGTTTTGTAAACATTAGGATTTTGGATGAGCAGTTGTGTATGGGCTGCAGCCAGGAGATAGTTCATTGTAAGGTTTGCTGTTATCAATGAACTGTTATTTTAATGCTTAATCAAATCTATAGATCTTATGGTTTCTTTAGATGTTTATAGGATCCATGTATTTGGGACTAGCCCATTCAGTTTCTAGTAGGTCTATTATTTATAATCTGATTTCCCTTGGTTTGAGAGACACATAGAAAGCAATGTTGGATCTGTAGTGAGATCCAGAGAGCTTGGAGGCCTGCAGACCATGGTGGTTGCAGCAATTTTCATGTTCTTTCTCAGGCCTCTGTGGGATGGACAGACCAATGGGATACCCTGTGACCATTCGAGTAGATAGAATATAGCCCTAAGGTTGTGTCCATCCACATGTTTGAGAAGGATTCTTTTCCCCTGCACATGAGCCATTAGAGCCTTGTGACGAGGTTTGTACAGTAACTAACTCTCCTCTATTCTACCTAATCGATATCCGATGTTAGATCTGATCTCTTGTAGTAATTACAGCTTGAGGCTGAGTCATTACAGGCTGTTTATAGCAATGACCAATTGAGCTAAAGGCCTTATTCAACCTGTTGCATGGTTCTTTTTGCGGACACTAGTGAGCAGTAAGCCTTAGCAAAGAACTTAGGATATTATGGGTTGGAATACCTATGGATGCCAGCCAGGTTTGTGCGCTGATCTGGGAAGCTTGTAGCACTGGCATTACATAGTTCTGCAATAGTATTCATGGCTAGAGCTGATCTAGTGGCTGTAGAAATGATCAGTCCACTCTTCTGGATTAGACTAATGAATTTTTGGTTTAACTAATGGGATTTGGCAGACTCTATCGGATACCCTGTGACCATTATAGTGGATAGAGTATAACCCTAAGAGAGCCCCAAATGGCATGGGTTAAACTGGGAGCTTATACCTTGTTGAGGCTATTAATAGCGTCTCAGCAAGGAGCACTGCAAAGATAGACTAAATTTGAGTTACATTACTGATTTCTCCCTAGCTGTTTACTTCTCCATATTTTATCTTTATTTTATCACGCATGTCATCATCCTTCTTCACCCCTCTCATTAGATGTAGTTTTATTTCTGTATTTATGTTTTTAATATAGCTTAGTGACACCTAAACATCCTTCCTTTAGGACTACCAGATTTGTAGTCAAATCTGGAGATTACTATATGCCCTTATGGTTCAGATCAATACTCCCTCTGGGACAAACTCTTACAAATCAAAACTTGCTACAACAGGCCTTGTATCTTGCAGGTCTGTGTATATATTTAGACTTGCTGTTTTGTGTTTTCCAATCCACCTTTGAATTATATTTACTAATACATTCTTATCACTGTTTTCAAATAAAGTTAGCAGCAAGCACTTGAAAAAACTCCAACACATATCAGAGCGGATCAATGATAAAGAACCATTTTTTACTACAGGCTAAGGGAAGGTAAGTATGCTCATCCCTTTCTTTTATTTTAAAATATATATATATACAAAAAAAATCCCTTTCTTTTCGTTTTCAAAAATAGAATGAAAATACAAAAATCCCTTTCATTATGTTAATAAAACCAAAAAAAAAACAAACAAAGCAAATTAAAAACAAAAAAATTCCTTTCTTCGAAATCAAAAATAATAAAAAAAAAATTCTTCCTTTATGTTTATAAAAATTTTAAAAAATGAAAAAAAAAACCCAAACGAAAAAAAATCCCTTCTTTTATGTCCATGAAATCAAAAACCAACAACAAAAAAATAAATCAATTCCTTAGTTTTCAAAAAAAAAAAAGCCAAAAAAAAAGAAAAAAAAATTTTCTTTTCCTTAATTAATTTTCAAAAAATTGAAACCAAAAGTCCTCCTTCATTAGTTAGTTTTCAAAAATGAAGACCAAAAAAATCCTTTCTTTGTGTTCAAAAAAAAAAAAACCAAAAATAAAGTCCTTTCTATGTGCACAAATAAAATAACAAAAAATATATAGATTATGTATTAATAAAACCCATAAAACAACAAAAATAGAGCATCATTCATGAAATACCATTAACTCATCATCAATAAACATGCTTACAAAGAAAATAAATCATTTATCATCTAAAAATATAAGATCATGATCACATTTGCAAGAAAAATCAAATAAAATAGATTTTAAATGGTTACCTTTGAAGAAAAAGGGGTCTTTGATCTAGTGCAGAGTGGGCGATCAATCGGCGCAAGCAAAGGTCGGCAATGAAGCATGCTTAGAGGCAATGTAAAGGAACCCTAGGAGGAGGTGTATTTTCAGTGTAGAGAAGGGGGAAGAAATTTTTTTTGAAAACACACCCCTTTTGCTCGAATTCGGACTCTTTAAAACTGATCCCCAGTCATGCCTGGCGCACCTATTAGTTGTGCCAGGCTATTTTGGGCCCTCAGTTGGCTTAGCGCAACTCATAGTTGTGCCGAGTCACTTATGGGCTGGGGTTTAGGCCTGGTGCGGGTCACATACATAGCCTGGTACCCCTTCTCTTTGTTTTGTTGTTCCAGCCAGATGCACATACTCTAAAATGGTATGTTGATCCTCATTCGACTTGCCCGAGAAGTCGTGCTAGAATAAAATTGATCGAGATAAATTGACATCCCGATCCTACATAGGAAAACGTGAAAAAGTCTAAAAAATGATGATAAAATCCCACATAAAAAGCCAAAAATAATTCACATAAAATGATAGAATAATTCACATAAAATGATAACTTAAAAACCAAAAATATCCACATAAAAAGATAAAGAAAGTCTCAAAAATAATTCACATAAAATAATAGAATAATTCACATAAAATGATAACTTTGAAAAACCAAAAAATTCACATAAAATGATAACTTTGAAAAACCCAAAAACTCACATAAAATGATAACTTTGAAAAACCAAATAATTCACATAAAATGATAACTTTGAAAAACCAAAAAAATCACATAAAATTATAACTTAAAAATCCAAGAAAATCCACATAAAAAGATAAAGAAAAACCCAAAAATAAATTAAATTAAGTCACATAAAGTGATAAAGTGATCATATAAAATGATAACTTAAAAGATTAAAAAAATCAATAAAATGATAGCTTTGAAAATCCAAAAAATCACATAAAATGATAAACAAGTCAAAAACTTCCCATATAAAATAACACAAAATATGTGTTTTAAAAAGATAGCATGCACTCCCAAAAAATGTTGTGACATCTGTTCGCTCCATTTCTGGTAGTCATGCTAAATAAACTTCGGGATCAATGGGTTCGCCCAAAGACATCGAACCCTACTTCAAGTAGGGGCACCCGTGACCAGTTAGATGAGGCGGTTAATGCCTCTACGATTGGACACAAACTGTGAAACCTTACGTACTTGTTTTGCGCCTATCTTTGAATGTGGGTCGATCACTCCCTTACGAAGCTGTTGTATTCAGGATGAATCTTGAACATTAAACTCCTTTAAATCATCTCGAGAAGCGACCATTTTTTTCGACTAACAGGCTTTCGCAACTCGAGAAGAGAACATTTTTTCTAGCTATTAGACTTTCTCAACTCATTCCACCTCGATTACGCCTAGTAATGTCGCTAAGCGCTTGGGAATCGATTACCTTGAGAAAATCTCATTTTTCCCGACATACAAGGCTTTCGTTCTCTCACCATGTTACCCGTTTGATGTTTGAAGTTCATTCGGAATGCATCAAACCTGCCAGTAATGCCTTGGGCCTCTTCGAATGTCTTTTGTCTTTGGCATTCAATCATTAATGATCAGATACCAAAGAGGGGCATCTGTAGACACCAAAATTTAGCTCAAGGCCCGATCGAAACACATTTCGAGAGAGGCACACTTTTGACCGTTCGATGGCATGTATGATACCCTTAGGAACCCTTCAAAAACCTTAGGAGCCATTCCAAACCCTTAGAAATCACCCTAAATCCCTTAAAAGCCTTTCCGAAACCTTAGAACCCATGTTGACCCTTAGAAACTATTTCAGACCTAAAACTAGCTTTCTAGGGTAGTGGATGAAGAGTGGTGCACTGGGACTAGCTAGGATCTTCTACTATAATCAAATCTCATACCATTGAAAAGTAGAAGTCCCCAGCTTTCCAACAAGCTAAAGATCACCCCAATCGGAGCTGTATACGAGAAGATATCGGGTTCTGAAGTATAGGGGCAAAATGGTAATATTGTGGAGTTCCCCCTAGGGATTTGGCGAAGCCATTTCTCCTCAGAAATGGCTTGGTGCAACTAATAGTTGCACCAACTTTAAGGTGGGCCCCACCACGAGCAGCCAACTTCCCAGGCCACTGTGTGGCACTGTTTTACTGTACATATGCCTGGCGCACTTATTAGTTGCGCCAGGCTTATGAAGAGTACCCTTGGGTTTTTTCCTCGAAAATTGAGATTAGGGTTTGACTTGTTGACTATCTTGATCTTTGGGGTGTATTTTGCTAGCTCTATTACACTCATTCACTACCTATTTGTAACCCCTTAAGTGGTTTAAAGCCTCACCCTATCATCCACCATTGGAGCCAACCTTTACACATTTCAAGGCTCCAAAAACCCTAGGAAACCTTAGATGGCTAGATTACCTAATTGCTAATCCAAGTTAGCCTCTAAACACCCTCCTAACCTCTCTTTTTCCTATAATTAGAGAGGCACCCCTCCCTTGACAAAGGCTTAAAAAAATTTGCAAAAACGAGATTAAGGAATCCCTTCTCTCTCTCTCCCCTAGTGCACCATTTGCATACAAATTCTAGAACTTTCAAACCTTCTTTCAATCTTAGCCTTTTACCTAAAAGCCTTAGTTTAGGTGTGTGCTATCCCATAGACTTCCCACTCTACCTCTTAGCTACCAAGCCCTAGGAGCTAGAACCCCGATTCTCACCATACAAGTCGTTGAAGCTCACCAAAGTAAGCCTATGTAAGGTTCCACGATGGTGCAACAAGGGCCTAAGAGCTCCGGCTCTCCCCTCTACTCCTCTACCTTCTCAGTTCTTCCTCTATCCTCTCATTTGTGCCGTTACGCCGCCAAATTTTTAGTAGGAACGGAGGGGCACAAATAAAATTTTAAGGCCCTTTGTGAAAGAGGAAGGCTTTTTTATTTCTTTTATATAATTTTTATTTTGGCCATAAATAGAGACTGCATTAAGCTGGTTGATTGGGTCCCTAACACCTTCCCAATCGATAACTGAAGCCCCTACCCAAGAGCCTTTGGCGTAGTTCGGATTCAGAGTCAATTTTTGGTACTTTGGTGCTCTTTAAATTTGATTTGGGTTTCTCGAGACACCAAAAGCTCTGGGTGGCGACACTATAAATTTCTACGAGGGCTCATCGTCATGACAGGATCGTCTCGATTCCCATGGTTGCACATAGGGCATGCACTGCACATTGGGAAATGCACCCTAAGAGCTATGGAAGTCCCAAAATACCCTTGTAGATTGAATGGAATGGCTGGGACCCGAGCCTCGAGTGGCTGTAAGCTTCAGACAATGAATCTCGAGAGGTTCTCGAGTGGCTAGGAGACTTCTGAAGCTTGCTCCAATGGATGGTTTCTGAATGGATAAAGCTGCTTGAGTGGATGGAGCTTCAGGTGGCTTCAGGCAACAATTCTCGAGAGGTTCTTGAGTGGCTGAAGGTCTTCAAGCAACTTCTCAACAGGATAGGTTGCTTCAGTAATGCAGCTTGACCGGATGGCTCACAACTACTCAACAGATTTAAATGTTGTAGCTTGAACTGCTCGAGATTGACTTTCTAGAGGTGCAATCTGCTCAAGAACCACTCGAGCTTGAGTGTACTAAAGGCTGATCCTCTTGAGAGCTACTTGACATGGGATTTCTGAAGATGTAATTGCTCGACAGCTGCTCGAGGATGCTTTGCTGAAGGTGTACTATGCTCGAGAGCCTCTCGAGCTGAGATTTCTGAGTGTCATGTCACAGGGTCACTCTTCCAACAGTGTCAGCCAGTGCGACACCTAACACCTAATGCGCTAAGTCAGCCTATCTCTGATACCAACTGCCACGGGAGCGTCCTTCGACGCACCATCAACCCACATGGTGCTTCGCTATCGCATGCAACGAAGCTAACCAATCTCTTCATCACCTCTGATACCGCCCGCCTAGAGGATGAGAACTCCCCCTCATGGTTACCTTCTTTTCAAGGCCTACCATTTTATGTATCATGCCCCTTACGACACACTCACTTGCACTACTGTTCCATACTTGGCCTGCTCAAGCTTCACCCTGTGCATTGCACTAGTAAGTCGCTTCGCAACAGTATTGGCATGCAGCTTCACATGTTGTCATGTCTTACTCGCATACCGAACTAAGCCCATAGTCGCGTGCCTACCTCATGTTGTTGTGCTCAACAGAGTCCCACGCAGCCCTGATACTGTCGTGCTCTACTGAATCCCACGCAGCGCTCATGAAGTTGCCCAGCCATATGCACTGCGATGCGTAGTCTGAGGCCATACTTCAACCTCACCTTAGGCACCACACAGCATCACTACATTGATGTCCTAGGCCCACCCTTTCAGGCCTAGGAGACACTTGCGCCCCCTCTGGCAACGCAAGGCCCCTTGTGGGTGGAAAGCTTTCTCCAGCACCTCCCACATAGATGGTCCAAACACCATCTATGGGTAAACAACCAAAGGACCTCAAACACGTCGATTTAACATACCCCCATGGTACACATCATCTGCCCGTGGCACACAGTGTCAAGTCCTAAACATCACATCTGTGACTCCTCGTATTGTCCTCCCATGCAATTGTGTCGGGTCCTCATAGTGCGACTACATCATAAGGCCCTCCTGGCCCCATGTCGCGTGCCCTCCTGGCACACATGCCCTGTCATTCCGACACCAAGATGTAGCGTGCCCTCTTGGCACCACATCGTATGCCCCAAGCACCAAGTCGCCATTGCCTCTATGCAAAGTACAAGTGGCCCGAGTGGCACTACGGATGGCCCAGGTAGCCACGTTGCATACCTCTATCACATCCTCCTCCATTCAAAATCATCAACGTCCTCATTGACACGAAGACACTTTTTAACCATGAATGTGCCCTCACTCGATACTATAGTCCCTGAACTCCCAGTCTTCATTACACGCCATCGACGCCTTGTCGCTTCATGACAAAGCAAAAATTCGCTCACCAAATTCAGCTTCGCAACACCTCGATACCTTGACCTTGTCTTCACCCATCTGTTCTCAAGCTTTCTTTCAATTCGCACTAGTTCTTAGGTCTCCACCTGTTAACTAGCTTAGGGATGTCGTGTGCCCTCTTGGCACCACATCGCGTGCCCCGCTAGTACCAATTAGCTCATTAGTATCATCCCTTCTGGATCAAACTTGGTTTTGATACCAACTGTCATGGGGTCACTCTCCCAATAGTGTCAACCCGTGCAGCACCTAACGCCCAAGGCACTAAGTCAGCCTATCTCAGATACCAACTGTTGCGGGGGCATCCTTCGATGCGCCATCAACCCGTGTGGTGCTTTGCTACCGCATGCAATGAAGCTAACCAATCTCTTTATCAGCTCTGATACCACCCACCTAGAGAATGAGAAATTCCCCTCATGGTTACCTTCTTTTCAAGGCCTACCATCCGATGTATTGTGCCCCTTATGACATGCTTTGTTGCACCACCGTTCCATACTTGGCCTGCTCAAGCTTCACCCTGTGCACTACACTAGTACCTCGCTTCGCAATAGTATCGGCATGCAGCTTCCCATGCCGTCATCTCTTACTCGCATACTGAACCAAGCCCACAGTCGCATGCCTACCTCATGTTGTCGTGCTCAACGGAGTCCCACACAGCCCTCATGCTGTCGTGCTCTACTGAGTCTCACGCAGTGCTCGTGAAGTTGCCCAGCCGTATGTACCGTGACGCGTAGTCCAGGGCCATACTTCAACCTCACCTTGGGTGCCACACGGCATCGCTGCGTCGATATCCTAGGTCCACCCTTTCAGGCCTAGGAGACACTTGTGCCCCATTTGGCAACGCAAGGCCCCGTGTGGGTGGAAGGCATTCTCCAACACCTCTCACACATAGATGGTCCAAATACCATCTATGGGTAAACAACCAAAGGACTTTAAACACGCTAGTTTGACATACCCCCATGGCACACATCATCTGCTCGTGGCACACAGTGTCAAGTCCCAACCATCACGTCTGTGACCACATCATCCTCCCATGTGACTGTGTTGCGTCCTCGCAGCGCAACCATGTCGCAAGGCCCTCCTGGACCCATGTCGCATGCCCTCCTGGCACCACATGTCGTGCCATCCCGGCAACAAGATGTCACGTGCCCTCTTCGCACCACATCGCGTGCCCCAGGCACCAAGTCGCCACTGCCTCTACGCAGAGTACAAGTGGCCTGAGTGGAGCTACGGATGGCCTAAGTAGCCACGTTGCGTCCCTCCGTCACAGTCTGCTATTGTGCACAGCCTGCTGTAGCACTCTTCATTGCTTGGGTCCACTTTTCTTCTCAACTGTTGTACTTCTAGGTGTCCAATGCATGATAAATGGCTCCTATGGTGTGGCTCACCATGGTGCATTCTCTGTATTTCCATCAGGTTCAAGGCTTGACTCTAAATTCTCTCTTCTTGGCATTCATTAGATGGACTATTGAGCTAAGCTCTGTATTTATTTCTAACTACAAAAACACACTCAAACATCAGTTATTAATAGTTCAAAGGTCTATTAAAGGTTAGGTTAGGAGGTGGAAAGTGGCATAAATCAGTGATTAACACCACCACACTTTTAAATGAAAGTTCATCTCCCATCACTAGCACCCCTGTTGCACTTCTCCCTACTCTGTCAGGACTGCACCCTGAATGGGAGAGAAATTTTTTGGATATAGAAGCCTGGCAAGGAAAATGCCCCCACATCTCTTGATAGTTCCATCATTGATCAGAGGGCTAATTGAGGAGGTTAATCAACTAAAATCCAATGTTAGCTCCCAAAGAGTGGACACCACTGTCCACAATGAGGTGGGAACATCTAGTGAACCTCTTACCTCAGCCCCACTACCAACAACCCGAGAGAGAGATGCAATTTTGAAAGCAACAAAGGGCTATGGTGGAATTTTGTCGAGAAATCCATGATCATATCAAAGCTGAGACCCTTCAGCGAGTGCATCAAGCAACAACTGTAATGCAACTAGAAATAGATCAGCTAAAAGAGAAGAATAGACTACTGGAAGAAGAAAAGCAAACATGGGAACAACGGAGGATGGGAGATTAGGATGAGAATTAGAATCTAAGGCATCAACTTGACTTGCTCTACAAAAATCAAACTAAGAAAGAGCAAGCCTATAAGGATTACCAGAAGGAGTTGCATGTCCAGCTCTATGAGAAGGACCGTTAACTGACTTCAAATGAAGGGAAAATTCAAAAACTCCATGAAGAGTTAGAAGGATTAAAAATAGCATTTGATGACTAGAAGAGGAAAATTGATGCTATAACTAAACTAGTCTTGTAACAGCAACATGACCGCGGGAGAAAACTGAAATGTTAAGGGCAGAAATCAAAGAGAAGTTCGTAGTCATCACTAGACTGATAGAGGGCCTAAAGGCTAAACAAAAAGTTGAAGAAGAGAAGACAACCTTGGAAGAAAAGTATAATGCATTATTGCTTGAAAAAGAGAGTATTGAAGCTTTGGGCAAGGAACTACAAGAGGAACTTCAGTACAACCCATGGGCTGCATCTGCAGAGTAGGAGGAAGAAATATATGATCAATTAGATGCTGCCACTGCACTTGTGGTCAACACAAAGAGGCCTGAAATTCCCAGCAACTCTACATCAGCACTATCTCCAACCCAGCTAGCCCCAACACCAACAATGGCGATCATACCATATAACCCATTCATTCCACCTAGCTAGCACAATTGGGAGGAAATGCAAATGCTTCCTCGACCAACAGACAAGGAAGCCCCCCTCTTCTTCTCTTGATGTATGTGGGCAGCCTGCCCCATCCCGAATGGAGGAACAGGAACAAGTTGAAGAAAGGCGAGAGAGAGAGAGAGAGTGAGTTGATACTCAACTCACCTCCCCTCTTCCACAAATAGCTGAAAACCAGGAAGGTCGGAAACCCCAATGGGAAACCATTCACATGCCACACGATTCTTTCATGAAGCACTCTCTCAGACGTTTCCACTCCTGCCCCCGCAGACAAGTAGACTTCCTTGATAGAGTGCCAACAGCTCTTAGTCACTAAACTGACTTACCAAGAATTCATTATCGAATGGAAATATAAGGCACTCGACCCAACCACTCACTATCCCATGCCCACGAGACAAGGTGAGGTGGTAATGTGATGAGAGGAATAGAATAATACACTACGGATTCTTAGATTCGAGTGTCAAAACAATGTGTGGATGGTCCCGAAAGAAAGCAGTCTATTGAGTAGCGTTAGAGAGTTAATCTTTCGTAGGGTTTTGAAGGAGCAGAGAGCAATTTAGGGTAGGTAAGAAAGCAGTTGGGTAAGCTATAGAGAATTTGAAAAATGGAGGGAGAAGAGAAAGATTATCTAGGGAGTTCGAAAATGGGGCCGATGTATTCTCTCGCAAATATGTAGGCCCTAATTTCAGTGATGACCTGTTGAACGGGTCACCACACGTATTTTAACCTATAGTCATCAGTTCGACTCTAACTTTTCAGCTATTGTATGTTCGAACTTTCGTATCGGTTAACTCATAAGTACTACGACTTCGCTGATGGACTTAACAAGAATTACGAGCACACTTGAATCCATATGATTGCTCGCAATAGTGTATATTAAGTAATGCATTACTATCGATCGAATTTAGTTACGATTTGGCTCGTAATGTATTTCCTAAAATTTCAAAATAAGAAAATGAATAGTTTACATATTTTACAAAAGGTGCTACGGATGAGTCGGTAGCTCGACGGTGCTCGTGAGGATTTCAATTTGGCTAATAGGGAGTGGATGACTCCCCCAAGAACGCTTGTCCTTGAGGATTACTAACTGGCTGCGTTGGCAATTGGCCACTTTCTCCCTTTGACACTTGTGAAGCTAGACCAATCTGTCTCTCCAACTTCGTGATGGAATGGGTATGTGAAAGAAGTACTTGATAGAATTGAGCTAGTTGAGATAAGTCCTTCGAATGTTGATGTGACTATTATTGCAAATCCAGAAGGATCTGAACAACTGTAGCATCAAGTGCATTGCTCAGTGGACTGAATTGTGGTTACACAGTCAAAATTTGAGGTCTTTGGTGGAAAACTTGGGTCGAGGGAAATCAAGGTTGTGCAACAGATGGTGCTAGTTGTCCCTCACTCGTGGATCCATAATTAAATCCTGAGTGATTCCTCCATGATGGGTTAAATGTAATCCCGTAATCTCCCATTTTAAAGGCCATGACTTGTTCTTTTTCCACCATATCTAAATATAATGGCGCAGCTGGGTTCTCGACTATGGCATAGGTTAAGTTCTGGCAGTTTGAACAGGCTGCTGTAGATTTTTTTGGAGTGCTTGGCTTAGCAGTCATTAAGGATACTATTTGTTGCTCCAACGCTGCAACCTTAGCACTCATGTCATCCTCCTTCTTTACTTTGTCCTTACTAATATCTTAAAGTCCACCCCTCATGAGCAGGGTGTGACGAATCACATCTAGGTCTGATCTTAGCAAAGATTATTTTTTCTTTGAATTGTCAGCTAGTTTCTCAAATAAGTTCCAGGAATGCTAGCCATTTTGAGTCATGAAAGCTCCTCTACTTACGACATCAACTGTAGACTGGTTGGTCTCAGTTAACTCTTGATAAAAACTTTGCGCAATAGACCAATTTGGCACATCATGATGAAGACATTTTCTCAATAAATCCTTCATGTGTTCCCAACTCTCATGGAATAATTCTCTAAGCATTGGCTTAAAGTCCTTAATTGCCTGGTAAATCTAATTAGTTTTACCAATCGGAAAGTACTCGTTCAAAAACTTAGACTGTAGTCCGTCCCAGGTGGTAATACTTCTAGCGAACAATGAGATTAGCTATGCCTTGGCTCTATCTTTAAGAGAAAAGGGAAACAACCATAATTTAACATCCTCATCATTAGTTGCTGACAATTGTAACATAGTGCAAAGTTCTATAAAATTCCTTAAGTGTTGATAGGGATCCTCTCAATCAAGCCCGTGAAAAGTGGGTAAAGCTTGAAGTGTATTGAGCTTGCTCTCATAATTCTAACCAATCGCTACCTCCAGTACTATTATATAAGAGGGTGCAGTCAGAGTAACTTGGCTGAAGTGCGCCTAGATAGGGTGGCCGTCAGCCATGGTTTGGAGTTCTCCTGTAGAAGATTGGCTAGATGCTAGATTACGTAAGAGAGTCCTTTCAATTTCCTTATCACACTCAAAGAATTCTAAACTTCGAGATCGAGTGTGATGCATACATCATAAAGGTACATATTTTGGTGTTTTTAATTTTTATCTGATTTTTATTTTAGACAGTAGGGAGAGAAAACAAATCTGAGCCTCTAGCTTCTATTGTCAGAAGAATTGTCGAAACCTTTGATTAGCTGCTCTGAATAAACCTGTAAAAGATTAAGAAGTGATTAAAGAAAGTAAAAAAATATAAAGAAAATAAAAAGAGACAGACAAATATTAATTTTCAGAAAGAAAAACAATATTATTGCCTCCCCGACAAAATAGCCAAAAACTTGGTGCGACTTTTGATTTTACTTTGCCTTAACCTATTGCAAGCACACAAAGGAAATTGTAGCACTAGTATAGGATCATTCCCACAAGGAGGGTCAAACTTTCTTTTTTCTTCTTCTTATGAAAACTTTTATTTGTCTTTTAAAGGTTGAAAAATATGAATAAAAGAATGGTTGTTAAACTAATTGCAAGAAAAGTAAATCTAAATCCTCCTACTTCCATATTATGGTCATCAATCACAATCCTTCAGTTCTCGGATGCTTATAAAAGTAAAATACCGTTACAATATATCTCAGTCCTCTAGAATTTGGGTGTCAATCAAAAATTAGATTTTCTCAACACAGATTTATACTAATCAACAATCTTCCAGAAATTTGGGCGACAATCAAACTCAAGAAAACTAAAGATGAAAAATAAAAACCGTTACACTAATCTGCAAATTCAAGACTTTAATCATCAATTAAAGTCAAGAATTCTTAGATTTTTACAAAGTAGTAAAAGTGCATAAAATAAAACTAAACTAGTAAGCAAAGTATAACCATCCAAAGGGTTGATCTTTCAGTCTCCTCAGTCTTGATTGTCAAGCAAGACTTTCAGAAATCTATGGATGATTTTACTTGATAAAAACTACTCTAAGGTAATCTTCCAGAATTCTAACCTCAGTTGTTAATTGATGCTGAGAATTCCTTAGATAAGCTTTTCTCCTATGCTGAGCCCCCTCTTATTTGTAGATCATAAGGGGCCGGTTTACATTATTCGAATTCTAATAAAAGAAAACTACTAAAAATAAAGCTTCCTAATAAAACTAAACTTCTAATCCTAATCTTCCTTGTTTTGGATGGTAGATGCGTGCAGGGCTTGTTCCTATTTTACAACAGCAAAGAACTTTAGGATTCTTTCGCCAATCTTCTCAGATCCGTGGGTTGTGAGACTTCTAATTTTTTGCATGGCGGTACATATCTTTATGTGATCAATAGCAGAGAGTTTTGTTTCGTACAATTGTAATTACGATTTCTCTCTTCATTCAGTAAGATTTCTTCAACACGATTGATCGTATCCTTGCTTCGTGTCCTCCAGTTTTGAGCGTCTTTTGAGAAATCGTAAAGATAATTTCTCTTCTTTTCTTCTTCTTTCGCTCTCTCGAGATTACAATTTCTTTTATGATGGATCGTATCTCTTCTTTCTTTCACCTACAAACTGGCACCAAACACAGTTGAATCGTATTTGCATACGATTGTGTTTCTTTCTACTTTTTGAGTTTATTTTGGTGAAGATTAATACATTAGCTCTATTCTGCTATCTATTCTGAATATTTGCACATTAAGATCTCATTAGTAGCAACTGAGGTCTAGCATCACTAAGTTAAAGGTGATAAAATGGTAAATTATGTGATTGATCACTCCCCCAAACTAAAGCTTTGCTAGTGCCTAGTAAACAAGGAAAAGTAAACTAACCTAAAACTATAAATTTAAATATCACTTTCATAGGGAGTACGATTGCATTTAGTAGATGCAACCAAGCTTTAAACCCCTAAGTGATCCATAGTGGAGGAGTTATAGTCTCCTGAAGGTTTCAGTGAAGTTACCTACAAACTTCAAACATTTTTAGCTTTTTCAAACATTTCACTACTAAAGGAAACAAAAAGAATTCTAGACTATTTCTGTACACTACTTAGTTAATCATCCCATGGTTGTTGTATTTTTTAAAAGTATGATTTCATCAGCCCTTGCTCTCTATCCTAGCAGTTATCTTTAATTAGAACTCAACCATTTCAGTTCATATCAGGCCTGGAGTGTGTGTATTAGTGAACAATCTATTCAAGGTTTCTCTAAATTGCAGATTTAGAAAATATTTTCATCCAAACTCACTGTTGGCATACTCTAAAAAAGATATCAAAAATTTTGAGCTCTCACAATATGATGTATATCATGAATAATTCAAAGGACAATTGACAAAAGAATGAATCTCATGAAGAAAGACAATCAATTCTATTTATATGCTTTCTTGTTTATCCATAGTATCTATTATACATATCTCTCCTAGGCTCATATTTTTGTAAATCATGAATCAAAAAGGTCTTTATTCAGCTTGTAATGGAGCTTTGAGTTAAGAGGGTTCCAAAGAAAGGTAGAAAGGATTCAAAAGTTCTGAGAATTCAGCTCATCTCTCTCCTATCTTCTTCTCTTCTTTCTTTTTCTGCTTCAGTAAGTATCCAAAAAGTTGGATAACTTCTTCCCATATACTTTTTTTTTTCAGTAAATCCCTTTTTTCTTTCGGTATAGAAGTTTTTTGTTTCTCTTTGAAAAATATCCTCTTGAATATTTTTCTTAGTTTTGAAAGCTTTTTGCTTCTCTTTTTCATAGAGTCGTATTTATAATTTCACTGGTTTTCCCATATTTTCTTCTTCAATTTATTTCTTCCTTAGTTGTACCCTTTTTTGGAATATCCCTTATCTGTTATTGCATATTCCTTTCACTCTCCTATTTCTCTCCTTTTGTTCTAAATTCTTGGAAAAATAAGGGTAAAAGATTAAAAGTTTTGTATAGTACATGTGGTTAAGGGCTTATAAATTCTTGGTAAAAGGAAATTCGGTTTAGGCTTCTAATATGGGTTCAAGGGATAAATATTTTTGAGATTTTGGCTCAAACGAATCAAAAGGTGGCCTTTAATCATTTTCACGATTTACTAGCAAAAATATCATATTATTTTGATGCATAGAATAGACAGTTCTAGAAAAATAAGTCAACATAATCATAGAATATTTTATTAAAATTACAACAATATGAGATTTCATACAGTCAAGAAGTTCAAGAAAATTTGA
Source organism: Chloranthus sessilifolius (assembly GCA_021018995.1). Lineage (NCBI taxonomy): Eukaryota > Viridiplantae > Streptophyta > Magnoliopsida > Chloranthales > Chloranthaceae > Chloranthus > Chloranthus sessilifolius. The sequence continues at coordinate 28,027,738 of CM037595.1, forward strand.
GTTCGAATAGGTAACAGTCTCTCTCAAAAATAAAGGAATTAAGTCCCAAAAGCTCACTGGTTATATGATTTCAAAACTATATTCTAAATATTACAATTTAAATTAAAGTATAGTTTCAAAGATTAAATTTTGATATAGTGTACAAGAGGGCTAAACATGAATCATAACTGCTCTATTTTTTATTGTTGAATCCTAGTACGATGGATCGTGAGGTTTATGGAATCGTAAATTTTCTATCGTAACTCACATGTGATGATTAAAAACTAAAAATCAAAATATATTAAAAAAAAATAGAATTAAAACTATTCTAAACCATTTTTTTTTAATATGCTATATGCAAACAGAATTACTATCTTAGAATTACTATGCAAGGTGTGTACCCCCCCAAACTTAAATAGGATAATGTCCTCATTGTTCTTAAAATAAGGGATACTAACATTTTTTTTTTAAACATACCCGTGAGGCTTCAATGTATAGAAATAACCATCACTCACTAGGTGATGACGAGTACCGAACAAGTATTACAGAGGGTGCTTGTTCGGTGCTGGTAAGGCTAGCAGTGGGGAAGGACTCCTTGACAATTACTCCTCAGAGTCCGACACAATGTCAGTAGAGCTTGTCTCAATTCTTTCTTCTTCAGGAGCATGATCATCATACAGCTCAAGTCCAATTTCCTTCTCATGGAGAGCATCAACACTGTCTTTCTCGACCATCAATTCATTATATCTCATAGTCAGAGCCTACAACTCTTTGTTAACTTTTTCTTTTGCTTTCAAGTCATGTTTCAATTTACAAATCACTGTAAACTTTTCTTTAGTCTCAATTCTCAGCTTATCTGGTTCTACTTTTAATCTATCCGTTGTAACGATGCTATTGTCAATGATTGTTTGTATCTGCTGCTTTTGGCCTTCACACATCTGGACTAGGGAGTCGTTGTCTTCTTGAAGCCTTAGTATCTTCCCTTCTGCTACAATAAGTTGATGAGTCTTCTCGTCCAGCTGGACATTAAGCGTGTGTTGATATTCCAGATGAGCCATTCCTCTCTCATTAGGATCAACAATTAAGGTTCTGATCCTATCAATTAGAGTTGTTACCTCTTCATACTTTTTCTTTTCTTACTCCCATGATTGTTGCTTTTCCTCCAGCACTCTATTTTTCTCTTGAAGGGTGGCAGTTGCTTCTTGGACTTTCTTTGCTGTCTCTGCTGTCCAATGTGCATGATGATCTCTCACGGTCTTTTGGCGAAGGTTCTCTGCTATTTTTTCTCTTTTCCTTGTTGTGGGTTAAACATCGAAGACTCTTTTTTTCACTCTTTTAATTTCTTCGTTCATCCCTCTCACCAGCCCTAGTATTGGCATTAGCTATGGAGCATGTGCACTCTGCAATCTCTCTACTTCTGTCAATCTTCTTTCCCATTCAGTTTGTGTTTCTCAATGTGTGGGGACTGCTGTGGTACCAATAAGGGGTGTTGCTCCTTCATTAAGCATTTATGTGAAACCTCCTGTTGGAATTTCAACACTAGGTCCTGCTTCTGTAATTGATGTGACCCTGGGTGGTGGAGTGGACTCGATAAGTGTAGGAACATGGCTAGAAGTAGCCATCTCCGGGATGTTTTATTTTGCCGATGGCATGGGAAACTCCTCTGCTGAAGATATAGTTTGGATCTCAAATACTGCTTCAGAAATAACTGGCGGTGTTTCTACCATAGTTGAGGAGGCCATAACTAGTCCTGTTAGAGAGTCCAAAGCTGAGTCATAAAGATTAACTTGTTGTTTAGCAAGTACTGACGCAACCATCGTTTTCAATTTAACCGGTCCCTCAAGCATTGGGGAGCTATGCTCTAATCTCTCTTGGAGTGGAGTAGAAGTACTCACTCCTTTTCTCACAACTGCAAATAGGAGTCGTGGATTCGGTTATTGTTTAAACACTAGGCTCTTCCTGTATTTTAGTAATTGCCTCCAGGGCCTGTGTTGTTTCTAGCGTAGAAATGCGCCCTCGGACGCTGTTAAGACCTCTTCTGGTCTGTCCAGAGCTTTTTCCTTGGGTTCAAATTTGTAACTCACATTCATTAGTAAATATGTAATATGGCCTCCGAAGGGAAGGCTCAACTTATTTTTCTCATATTTATCTTTGTTCAATTTTTTCCTCACAATGTTGATTACCTCCAAGAGGTAGGAGGGTACCTCAAGCCAAAAGCGGTTAGCTATCATATATAAGGCTTTCACAAATAGGGCTCTCCTCTGTGTTCAATGGCTAGTGGGGGGATAGACTTATGAATCAAGACGTCGAGGAAATGAAGTGATAAACTTCGGGCTTCCAGATCCTTCCGCAAGAAATATGATCTGTCCTTCGGGGATTCTCCTAGCAGTTATGTTGCCATTTGGGAAAATTTCGAAAGGGTATCGGGTGGGATTCATAGCATATTGGCTTCTGATTTTCCAGGGAACAATTCTGGTCTCTTAGTGGTGCACTCAGAACACTAGCAGCCATTTCCTTAGTCAATTGAATGGTCAGCCCATCTACAGTTGTAGAGAGCATTGGGGTCTAACCTTTGCTACTGTTAGTCATTCTTCTATAAAACAACTTCACTAGTCTAGGGTAGACTGGCATTGTTCCAAGTTCTAGGAAATAAGTAAGCCCTGCATCTTTGAGGTACTTAATGGATGCTTTACTGAAGTCCAATTTCTCCCAAAAAGCGATATCTACTGCAACTTCGGCTCCCACAAAATGATGTTTCAGGGAGGTCGAGGGCCAATCCAATATTCTTTCGGTGGATGCCGGCTTTTTGCCTTTATCTGGATGTGTGCCTTCTTCTGGGGCAGACACAGTTTCCATCTCCATTCTCTCTTCAGGTAATTCTCTAAAGACTACCCCAGAAGGCTTAGATTTCTTCTTAGGTGGGTCTGCTATTTTTGATTTATCTATAAGGGCAGCAGCCCTTCTAATGTGCCTTATGAGTGGAGAATGATAAAAAATATTACCTTCATCTTCATCTCCTTCCCTTTGTCTCTTGGTCTTCATTTTCAGCATGATGCAATTCTTCTTCTGTAATAATTCACAAGATCAAATTAATATTTCAAAACAAAGCCGAATCGGAGAGATTTCCAAAGGAACTCTCCCTACTAGGGGTCAAAATTTTACCATATCAAACCCTAAGCTTAAAAATCAGAGAGTTAATCCTTGGTAGGGTTTCAAAGGAGCAGAGAGCAAATTCAGGGTAGGTAAGAAAGCTGTTGGGTTAGCTACAAAGATTTTGAAAAATGGAGGAAGAAGAGAAAGATTAGCTAGAGAGTTCAAAAATGGGGCCGACATATTCTCTCGCAAATATGTAGGCCCTAATTTCAGTGATGACCTGCTGAACCGGTCATCATGCGTATGTTTAACCTAGAGTTATCGGTTCGACTCTAACTTTTCAGCTATCATAAGTTTGAACTCTCGTATCGGTTAACTCGTAATCACAATGACTTAGCTGATGGACTTAACAAGAATTACGAGCACACGTGAATCCATATGATTGCTCGCAATAGTGTACATTAAGTAATGCATTACGATCGGTCGTATTTAGTTACGATTTGGCTAGTAATGTATTTCCTAAAATTTCGAAACAAGAAAAGGAATAGTTTACATATTTTACAAAAGGTGTTACGGATGAGTTGGTAGCTCGACGGTGTCCGTGAGGATTTTAATTTGGATTATGGGGAGTGGATGTCTCCCCCAAGAACGCTTGTACTCTAGGATTACTAATTGGTTACATTGGCAATTAGCTACTTTCTCTCTTTGCCACTTGTGAGGCTAGTTGGCCAATCTGGCTCTGCAACTTCATGATGGATTGGGTATGTGAAAGACATACTTGAGAGAATTGAGCTAGTTGAGATAAGTCTTTTGAATGCTGATGTGACTGTTGTTGCAAATCCTTAATGATCTGAACAACTGTATCATCAGGTGCATTGCTCGGTGAACCGAATTGTGGCTGCACAGCCAAAATTTGAGGTCTTTGGTGGAAAATTTTGGTTGGGCGAAATCGGGGTTACGCAACGGATGGTGCTAGTTGTGCCCCACTCGTGGATCCATAATTAAATCATGGGTGATTCTTCCACGATGGGTTATATGTATTCTCGTAATCTCCCCTCTGAAAGGCCATGACTTATTCTTTTTCTACCGTATCTGAATATAATGACGCAGCTGGGTTCTCGACTATGGCATAAGTTAAGTTCTGGCAGTTTGAGCAGGCTGGTGTAGATTTTTCCTGAGTGCTTGGTTTAGCAGTCATTAATGATTCATCCTCCTTCTTTACTTTGTCCTTACTGATATCGTAAAGTCCAACCCTCGCAAGCGGGTTATGGCGAATCACATCTGGGTCAAAGCTTATTTCTGCTTTGAATTGTCAGCAAGGTTCTCAAATAAATTCCAGGATTGCTGGACATTTTGAGCCATGAAGGCTCCTCCACTTATGACATCAATTGTAGACTGGTTGGTCTCGGTTAACCCTTAATAAAAACTTTGCGCAATAGACCAGTTTGGCACTTCATGATGAGGATATTTTCTTAATAAATCCTTCATGCGTTCCCAACTCTTATGGAATGATTCTCCAACCAATTGCCTAAAGTCCTTAATAGCCTGACGAATCTAATTAGTTTTACCAATCAAAAAGTACTCGTTCAAAAACTTGGACTGTAGTCCATCCCAAGTGGTTATACTTCTAGCGGACAACGAGATTTGCCACTCCTTGGCTCTATCATTGATAGAAAAGGGAAAAAACTATAATTTAACTACCTCATCATTAGTTGTTGACAATTGTAACATAGTGTAAAGTTTTATAAAATCCCTTAAGTGTTGATAGGGATCCTCTCGATCAAGCCCGTGAAAAGTGGATAAAGCTTGAAGTGTATTAAGCTTGATCTCATAATTCTGACCAGTTGCTTCCTCCGGTACTACTATACAAGAGGGCGCTGTCAGAGTAACTGGGCTGAAGTGTGCCTGGAAAGGGCGGTCGTCAGCCATGGTTTGGAGTTCTCTTGTAGAAGATCGTTTAGATGCTAGATTACGCAAGAGAGTCCTTTCAATTTTTGGATCACACTCAAAGAATTCTAAACTTCAAAATCTAGTGTGATGCATATACTAGAAAGGTATATATTTTTGTATTTTTTATTTTTATCTGATTTTTATTTTAGAAAGCAGGGAGAGAAAATAAATCTGAGCCTCTAGCTTCTATTATCAGAAGAAGTGTCGAAACCTTTGATTAATTTCTCCAAATAAACCTGCAAAATATTAAGAAGTGATTAAAGAAAGTAAAAAAAATATAAAGAAAATAAAAAGATAAATATTGGTTTTCAAAAAGAAAAATAAATTATCGCCTCCTCGGCAATGGCGCCAAAAACTTGGCGCGACTTTTGATTTTACTTAGCCTTAACTTATTGCAAGCGCACAACGAAAATTGTAGCACTAGTATAGGATCATTCCCACAGGGAGGGTCAAACTTTCTTTTCTATTCTTCTTGTGAAAACATTTATTTGTCTTTTAAAGGTTGAGAAATATGAATAAAAGAATGGTTGTTAAAATAATTGAGAGAAAAGTAAATCTAAATCCTCCTCCTTTCAGATGATGGTCGTCAATCGCAATCCTTCAGTTCTCGGATGCTTACAAAAGTAAAATACCGTTACACTACATCTCACTCCTCTAGAATTTGGGCGTCAATCAAAACCTAGATTTCTTCAACATAGATTTATACTAATCAACAATCATCCAGAAATTTGGGCATCAATCAAACTCAAGAAAACTGAAGATGAAAAATAAAAATCGTTACACTAATCTACAAATTCAAGAGTTTAGTCGTCAATTAAAATCAAGAATTCTTAGATGTTTACAAAGCAGTAAAAGTGCATAAAATAAAACTAAACTAGAAAGCAAAGTATAACCATCCAAAGGGTTGATCTTTCAGACTCTTCAGTCTTACATTATTGGAATTCTAATTAAAGAAAACTACTAAAAATAAAACATCTTAATAAAACTAAACTTCTAATCCTAATCTTCCTTGCTCTGGATGGTAGATGCGTCCAGGGCTTGTTCCTATTTTATAGCAGTAAAGATCTTTAGGATTCTTTCGCCAATCTTCTCAAATCCATTGGTTACCAGACTTATAATTTAAGTGATCTTCTAATTTTGTGCATGGCGGTGCATACCTTCACGTGATCAGCAGCGGAGAGCTTTGTTTCATACAATCGTAATTACAATTTCTCTCTTCATTCAGCAAGGATATGATTTCTTCCACACAATCAATCATATCCTTGCTTCGTGTCCTCCAGTTTGATCGTCTTTTGAGGAATCGTAAAGATAATTTCTCTTCTTTTCTTCTCCTTTTACTCTCTCGAGATTACGATTTCTCTTACGATGGATCGTATCTCTCCTTTCTTTCAGCTACAAACTGACGTCAAACACAGTTGAATCGTATCTGCATATGATCGTGTTTCTTATTACTTTTTGAGTTCATTTTAGCAAAGATTTATACTTTAGCTCTATTCTGCTATCTGTTCTGAATATCTGCATATTAACATCTCATTAGTAGCAACTAGGGTCTAGCATCACTAAGTTAAGGGTGATAAAATGGCAAAGTATGTGACTGATCATAGAGCTACACCCCACCTCCCTATCATGCCCACGTATATTGGTATGTTTGGAATAGATGAAATAGTCTCTTTATTGCCTATCCTTCCCACGAGAAGACTGGCTGGCTCAGATATGTGGTCCGCCCACCCCTCCCCCTGACACTAACACCTTATCCTTGACCACCATTAGCAGCTTCGAAGAACTTTTTTTACTATCCACAACTATAGATGCACTCATATGCTTTCTTTTGTTGTTCGGCCACAACAACATCACTTGATTGAAGAAGCCATTAGCGTCAGGCTTCTCTTTTATAAAAAAGAAAACATGTTCTTTGAGAAGCAACAACCTTCTCATCTTCCAAATATCTACATTTAGTGGTTAAATCTTCTGATGCTTGACAATTGTATGCGTGCAGTAATCATATAAAAAATCATAGATTTTGATAAGGCAGGGGACTAACCTCTTTCTTCACGTGTATCACTCGCTGGTGGGGATGTGCAATAGATATGAAGTTCAAGTAGAACACTTGGCTTGCTATCACTCGCTGCTCGTTACCACTCGCAGATTCTTGAATTTTTAGATCAGAGTATTGTGGAGTAAAGAGAGTTAGAGATTCGTAGTGAAGTAAGATGCTGACCTCATTGTCAAAGAGATGGATGCTGTAAAATGAATCGCTTTCCCCGTTTCAAGGAGAGCACTAATGGCTTTCTGAAAGTGCATGAAGGCGAGTGGAACGAAGTGAGGGAAAACATCAGCAGATGCGACCATGAATCGAACCAGGTCGAAACATTCAGCTGCCGATGTTCTAGTTTGTCTGTCGACGACAAACAAAGGATGGCCAGGCCATGGTTCTTAGGGTTAGAGTATTCCCTATGTTGAGCCTACTCAGATCAGAACTCAACTAGTGGATTCTCTTTTGCCTATCGGCCAACCAGCTTTAAGTAACCTTTGTATCCTGTTGAGATCCCAAGTCTCTAAGCGGGCCCCTCTTGGCCACTCATGACCTTGCCTTTTTAGAGAATCCCGCTCCTATTTAGTACGACTTCTAGCTCGGAGTCCACCGGGTCCCTTAACTTATATATATATATATATATATATATATATATATATATATATATATATAACTGCATTTACGGTTCTCACTTAACTACATTGAACTTATGAGGAGTCAGTGTTCTCACTTCACTTGCTGTCAGGTTGCTTATTTAGGAAGTTTTTTTGAATCTCTTTCTTCACCTTATTTTCTCTCTCTAGTGTAGTACCCCGACTGCAAAAGCCACTGGAGCAGTTTATAGAATTGGTACTAGCAAATCATGTCTAAGTCAGTACCTAGGAGTAGCTTCCTATGCACTATGTTCCGATTATTGATAGAGTGAATTGATCTGCCATTTCTTGATCTCTCTCTTCTGATTCAAAATCATGGTGTGACTTGTATACCCATTTGTTTCGGTCATGGAATAGATGAAATAAATAGAAATAAAAAAATGGATTTTTGTTCAAGAATGAAATCTTATTGGAACTACCCATATCCGGTTCATCCTTCGAAACCAAATCACATCTCGAATCTGATGAAATAGGATGAATTGAGATGATATTTTGACAATATGTAATTATCTTGAGTGTGAAATGCTGGAAGATCCAAACCAAAGCCTTTGCTAGAAGGGGCGAACCGTAGTAATGAGATGAGCAAGTAATGCAAAAGTACCAATCAAAATTGAATCTTATTGATTACTCTAATATTTTCTTCTATAATTTGAAATTGGGCAACTTGAAGTTGTCATTTATTATGTAGTACAATACAATAGCATTACACAACATGCTTCAAAACTAAACAAGTCAGAGTATAGTAGCTCCCCTTAACTCGCACACTACGATTGACTTCTATAAAAAAGCTTGCTTCGCTTTGGCAGCTGATTCTGAGCTCGAAACTTTCCTTTTTTGTCCTTCATTCATTCTAAACAATAAAATAAAGCATAAAACCTAATCAACATTCTAGCGGAAGTCGGATGGTTAATGCCAGTTTGTGTTTGTCCCCAAAAGGAAGGTAGTTGAACCGATGAATGAAGGATCCCTCCCACCGGGTTGAAGAAGGAGGTCAGTCTATCTTCACAAAGCAATTCTTCCTCTTCCTCTCCCTTCGCTTCTGAGGGAGCTGAAAAATAAGCAAGAAAATGGCTATGCTAATGTGCAATGGCTGTTGCGCTAGTGTGCGCGTTCCTTGGTTGTTGGGTGCGCTAGCTCGAAAGATATAGCAAGATAGAGATAGACTTAGAAATATGTGATATGCCATATGACGAGGTATCGATGCTTGATAAAGAGCAGAAGAATGCGGTATCACCACCTGAGTCAAAATAGGCTTAGGCTCCAAACCATCAAATGAACTCTCTCCCTTGTATTGGAGTCAGCTCGATTCTGTCATCCAATCAAGATGGCACCTTGATAAAGGGAGAGAGATCCTCATAAAAAGACACATGCAATGAATGTGGGAGAAAGCTTATGGCGAAGACTATAGGGTACATGTATATAGCATAGGCATCCAAATACTTACAGATCTTCATAGGAAGGTGACTATCCCACCTAAATATGCTGACCTACAAGAAACAAGCCTCTAATGCAAGAATCCCTCATACTAAAACGAAAATACTCGTTCTTTCCCACTATTTCAGTTCGAGGAACTAAGGTCGCCTGCTCTGTAAAAATACCAACAGTACAAGAGACAAGCACGGAAAAAAATACAAAAAATATAGAGTATAACCTATATGTCCAATGTTTTCTAGAAACAATTTTAAAAAAAAATAAAAACAAAAAAATCATGTCTCATGTTCATGCATGCAAATGGAAGAAAGATATTTTAGAGCAAGCCAAGCCCTAAAAATTCACCTTTGTTTTCTACCGGTGCCTTTCTTTCATCAAAGAAGGAAGTAAGTAAACAACTGACAGACCCTTCCAGTAAGTAATTGGAAATCCTTCATGAAAGGATTTTATTAGAATATATACTTATTTGATAACTACCACACATCAGTTATCTCAACCAATTGTAGTTATCTAAATCAATTGTAACCGTGAGCAGTTGTATTTGTAATCTTATTTATACACTTTTCGTATCAGAATAATGTAACAAATCGTAAACAATGTAATCGATTGTAGCAATATGTCTTCTTCTTTCTCTCATTCATCTTCTTATTTTCTTTTTTATTTTATAATTTTAACAGATTTTATATGGTCCCTTCTGAATTGTGGTTCACTGTTGTGGCATCTTCAACTTCTATGATTTGTTTAGTTTCTCCAGTCTTTCGTTTGAGTCCCCAGGACTCTTGTCGTTAAACTTCTTCAAACATTTTTTTGTGTTTATGGTATTCTTGTTTTTTACACTTTTGGCTTCTTCTAATCGTTGTGGTTTCATGGTAGGTTCCTCTTCATCTGCTTTGCACATCCAAAACATGGAGCTCTTTAATCTAAAAAATCCATAACACTAGCAGCGACAATGTATATAAACAGTGCTTAAGGGAAGCAAAAAAATCCATGCCAACCCCAGTGTATATTAAAAATCAACCCCATAAAACCAACCCCAGTGTATGTTTTAAACCCAAACCACATCAACCACAATATATATATATATATATACATATATATATATATATATATATATATATATATATATATACATATATAAAGTTGAAACAATTTTCTAACACCCTCTAAATTCTAAAAAAAAACCCAAGAAAGAACCCACAAAACACCACTTTGTTGCCCCTCTTGAATCATATCCCAAGCCATTTCCCTTCACGCTATTCCACCTCAATGACCACTTCTACCAGCACTTCCATGCTGACTTCCCTGATTTGCACCACATGTACGTCCCCTGGTACTTTCTTATTGGGAGATGTTTGATGATCTAGGCTCAGATTGGTGGGTCCGGCTTGCATGAGGCTCCTTGCATCTCCTCCTGTTTGTTGGTATATGCTTTTTCTAGGTCCCGTTCTAGTATGCGCTTTTTGTAGGTCCCTTTCGGGTCCCGAAATAAGTGGCCTAATTCAGTCTACGTGGACTCTGGTGGAAGGCGAAAGAATAATAAACTGAGAAATATTAAATGTAGAAAAGAAAGAGATGAATTCTAAACAGAGAATACTTAGGTTGATGCAATCACCAGCTACAAATATTTATCGGCACTGCAACACGTCACTAATCACGCTCTACGGGATGCGGGTTGACTCCTTTACTGAACGTCAGCTTACCAACTTCAGCAGCTATGGGTTGCCTAGAGTTTAACTAGTTTGGTTTCCTATTTCTACTATGATCTATCTAAAAAAGGGGGGTTGTGGCCCGCTATGCTTGGGAGGATCGACCCCATTCCTGGGTACCCTCCATAAGCTCCATTGGGCAAATTGGGGAAGCTAAGGCTATTTTAAACAAGGGGCTAGGGACCTAATTGGCTCTAGGGGGAGAATTTCAGCAGGGGTTTCCTAAGGGATAGATCTAAGGCTAAGGGAGGGGGAGGGGGAGGGGATGGGGAGGGTGGGGAGGGGGAGCTTGTTCCTTCGGTACTCCTTCAAGAATCAAGGCTAGCTGGCTAGTACCACCACCTTGACTACCTAAGGTTTCTAGAGAATGACTGCAGCTCAACCCCTTTCTTTGAAAACTTCAGAGATAACTTCAAATTTTTAGAAAGAACAAGCTTGAGAGAAGAGATCAGTAGAAGAAAATTGGCGAGTTTGGGCGTGGAGTAGAGGTCTTTTTATAGGTATACGGATAGTTGTGCGCATGGGGGAATTTGCGCAATTGGTCAATTACGTGCATGGAGCCATGCGTGTAATTGAATTATATGCATGGAACCATGCACTTAAAGTCGGTCACTGATTGGGGAATGACCGGCTGACTGGTTTAGCCGAGAATTCAAGTTCTAGTCCAAATGGGCTAATTACGCGCATGAAGTCATGTGTGAAATCGAATTGCGTGCATGGAGTCATGTGTGTAATTCAAAACTTCGGGCAGTTCTAGGTGTAAGAATCTTGGTCCAACTCTGGGCCAATTGCGTGTAGATCAGCATAAGTAAATGTCATAACTCATTCCTTTCAATTTACTTAAGATATTACATGTAAATAATGAAATACCCCCCATTTGAATTCAATAAAAATAGTCTCGGATAAAAAATCTCAAAGAATAAAAAGTCAACTTTCCAATTCAAGAACAAAATTTGATTTTTTGCAATTTGATCAAATTTTTAACTTTCAAATGGCAAGCCTTTTTGCGAAACTTAAAAGCCTATAAATTCTATCATATCAAAGTATTGCTAAACTATTAAAGTTCGATAAAAAAAGTTCACATCTGAGCTTCCACCTCGGGAATATATTGTCAGGGTTCTGGCTTGACCTTTGACCTTCGGTCAATAGGGCCCGAGGCATAACTATACACTATTGTTATAGTGCATAATTCCCGGATTGTGGGGTTTTAGGATTTTAGGACTCTTAGAGAGGGTTGGTCCCTTTCCAAAAGTCATGGGCAAGGTCAAGGGTTAACCGAACAGGTTTGTATACTCCGAGAGGGTGAAAATGGAGTGTCTACACTATTGTGCGCCCCCATATTACAGTTTATGCACCTCTTGGAAGAGTTAACTCTTCTTTGACTTGAAGGCCCTTCATCATCTCCTCTAATACTGTGCACAATACCTTTCCAGATTTTTCCTTTCATTGACAACACATAACATTGCATGGGTGAAAGGCAAACCACTCAACTACAAAACTTGGCAGGAGCATGTCCACTTGTCCAAATGCACAGTATGAGGGAGGTACTAGCGTAGTGGTGTGAACTCGTAGTCATCGGCATGGTGGATCCAAGTATCTTTGGTCTCATCTCGAAGCTTATCTAGTTTCGCTTTAACTAATGGCACAACTAATCCTCTCCACTTCATCGCTTCAACATATCTTGTTTGCATCCTCGTCATGATCATGGAACTTATGCTATCAACAATATCTGTCACGACCATGAACCCAGACTCACCAATCGTATTGTTGAAGGACTCTAAAATGTTGTTGGTGATCACAGCGTACTTTACATATTCATCAAAGTGCACACGACTCCAGTGGCCCTTAAGCTCTTCATCTGTCACCCATTTTCAAGTCTCTTCCAACTTCTTCTATTTAGCGGCAATATAGGCATCGTATTCATGTGTAACAAATGATCTAGCTTCCCCCCAGCATAATTTCTCAAAAGATTTTCCTCTAAATTGTGCCTTGAAATTTTTATATAAATGTCAAACACACAGCCTGAAAGTCCAAAAATATTACTCTTATCAATTTAGCTAATATGTCTTTTAAATGAATAATATGTGAAAGGTGTTAGTTAAGATCATGTTTACCTATGATGCGCGTATGGGTAGCACTTTGCAACTGCATATAGCAAACCCTTCTGGCTGTTTGACATAAAAACAAGACGATTGGGTTCACCGATACCCATTTGAAGCTGCTCTAAAAACCAAGTCCAACATTTCTCATTTTCTACCTCGACTGTAGCGTATGCAAGAGGGAATAAACCTTGATTCTCATCCAAGCAAGTCGTGGACAAAAGATTACACTTGTACTCCCCCTTAGAGTGACACCCATCCAAACCTATGAATGGTCAGCAAGCATTAACATGGATCAAAATTTCGGCTGAAACGTCTCGGTTTTGGACCTACTCAAAATTTTGGGATAATCAGCCTAATTTTCAAATTATTGGCCGATAATCTAAAAATTTTAAAATGTCGACTAAAAATTTGAAAATTTGACCGAAATTTTAGAATTTCACTTTAAGTTGCTTTTATTATATAAAAGAAAGTAGAAAAACAAAAAACAATTGTACCTTACAATCTTGCATCAAGTAGTGAAAAAGTAAAAACAACTTTAGCTAGGGTTACCGTTCTCTTTCGGCTCTATTGTCTTGGACATTAATCGCTTTGGATTATCTTCTAGCAAGGGAACATTCAACGAGAACCAGAGAAGAAAAGCTTCATCATTTCTGTCAGTGAGATCCTCTCTCTCCCTCTCTCACTCTTGTAGAAACCCATGAGCCTAACTCAACCTCACAAAACCAGCTTGTAAGGTGAGGTTTGTTCAAGATATAAATAGCCCAAGGAGGGCCATCTCACGATGTGGAACAAATCCAACATGCCCCGCACTTGTTGGCGGGATTGAGCTAAGCCAAATCACGTGGACAAGAACGGGTGATGTGGAGCGGAGAAATGTTGGCTCTAATACAATGATAGAATTCCATGGGCCTAACTCAACCTCACAAAACTGGCTTGTAAGGTGAGAATTACCCTAGGTTTATATATAGCTCAAGGCCATGCACTACAAAAAATAAGACTATTAGCGGCAAATTTTTGGAGCCAAAAATTGCCGCTATTAATAAAAAAACTATTCAAGGTTATTAAGACTATTAGCATCAAGGGTATTAATGGCAATTATTTTGTTAATAACGGTAATTTTTGGCTGCCACTAATAGTCTTATTTTTTGTAGTGATGATACCCAAGCGATGTGGGACTATTGCTCACGCTCCCTCATGTGTAACGTGTAACATGTTTCTCTACATCCCTGCGGTTATTTGCTCTAATATCATGTAGAATTCCATGGCCCTAATGTAGACACCCCATTTTCTCCCTCTCGGAGTATACAAACTCGTTCGGTCAACCTTTGACCTTGCCCACAACTCTCGGAAAGGGACCGACCCTCTTCGAAAGCCCTAAAACCCTAAACACGAGGACTATACATTGAAACAACAGTATATGGTTGAGACCTAGACTAAACCTCAGCTCATAGGCTCGGACCCGACCCGACCCAACCCGGGAAAATCTCAAATTCTGCATCGACACATAGGCGCGCAATTCGATTGCACGCATGGATACATGGGCACAATTGGTCTCACTTGGACCAGGTTCCCCCTTTCCTGTGGACCGCCCTAAGACCTAAATTACGCACTTGTTCCAAGGCGTGCAATTCGATTGCGCACATCACTTGTGGCGTGCAATTGGTCCCACTTGGACCAGGCTTCCACCTTCCGTAGACTGCCTAAAGACCTGATTATGTGCCTATAACTGAGTGCACAATCGATTGCACGCTTCACCAGCAGCGCACAATTGGTCCCCAGTTGGACTAGGACTTAAAACCCTACGACCGCCCGAATTCCCTAATTGCGCTCTGGACTCCTCGCGCGCAATTGGATTACGCTTGCACCGTGCAGCACATAATTAGTTTCAAGCGAATTGGAGCTAGGATACCCGACAAAGCCAGTCAGCCGATCACCCTCTAGTCAGTGACCGACTCAAAGATGGATTACGTGCCCTAGAAAGGCCGCGCAATTCAATTCGACGCCAGTGAGCATGTGCGGAATTCACAAATTGCGACTTGCCCCCGAGCACATAATTAACTCGTTACCTATAAAAAGACCCCCTAACTCTAACTCTCGAAGGATTATAGGAAGGATAAGCACCCTTAGCCTTAGATCCTTAAGAAACCCCTGCCCAGATCCTTAGCCTAGAGCCAATTAGGTCTCCTAAACCTTCCCCAGTTTTTAAACTTAGTCACCCGATTTGCCCAAGGGAGCTTACGGAGGTACTCGAGAACGAGGCCGATCCTCCTTAGCATAGAGGGCCACAACCCCCCTTTAGATGGATTAGGAAAACCAAACTAGATAAACCATAGGCAATCAATAGTTGCTGAAGTCGGCCGACCGACGCTCAGTAAAGGAGTCAACCTGCATCCCGCAGAGCGTGATCAGTGAAGTGTTACAGCGTCGATAAATATATGTAGCTGGCGATCTCATCAACCTAAGTACTCTCTTTTCAAAATTCACCTTTTTTTCTTTCCAGTATTTAATATTTCCTAGTTTATTATTCATCGCTTCTGTTAGAGTCTATGTGGACAAAATTGGGCCACTTCTTCAGGGGACTGAAAGGAACCTAGAAAAAGCGCCTACCAACAAACTGACGATCACGATGGGACCCCTTCTGCTAGGGCTGCCCTGATTTAATTAGTTTGGTTTGTCTTTTGTTTATTTTCTGCTTTATTTTATCACTTTTTTTACACACCTACATGCATGCAAACTTTTCAAAAATAAAAAAATATAATAATAAAAATAAAAAGATTTCAGGTAGTAGGAAATTAAATTTTAATGATATCGACCCACCCTCATGGGGCTCTCATAGAGATCCCGAGTATAACGTTAGGCTGTCTGCATGGATAGCCCAACATCGTGCCAGGATAAATGCGGTTAGCGAAGATGAAAAATACCCCTTTGCTCCACGAAATACAAATCACAACAACAACAATGGAGATGACAGCTAGCAAAGATACACTGCCAGCCAAGTTATGGACCTCACTACCAATAAGATGATGAAGGGAGGAGAAGAAGCCAATGCCCTACGACAACCCCTGGGTAAGCTATACGAAGTTGCAATGGACTAGAAGCTGACGGATGAACGATATGTCACTCCAAGAAGCAGACGAGAGGAAAAGATGCCTAACACACATGCCCCTCACACCCCCCCTATAACGACAACCACCAAAGATAACCCTCTCCTGAGACACCTAAAAACAATACCACGATAAACATGGACGATCTCCCTCGATTTCTAGACGACTACATGGCTAAGAGAGAGAGTTCTAAATGATCTTTTGGATTCGAAAAATTTTGTCGAGACCTCAACTTCGATATACCCTCGAGCTTTAAACCCCTAAAATTCAGCAAATATAGCGGTACAGGAAATTCGAATCATCATCTGGCGTTATTCTGCAACGACTGTCGGCAGATTCGCTACAACCAAGGGCTTCTCATCTACTATTTTCGGAGGTCACTAGGAGGAGACACTCTCGACTGGTTCGCAAACTTGCCACTTCACAAAATTGATACATTCGATGACGTAGCTAGCCAATTCTTAGACTAGTACAAGCACCTGATACATGAGGCAGCCAGTCTTAGCAACTTGATGACAATGAAGCAAAACCCCGATGAGGAGTTCACAAACTTCGTAAACCAGTGGAGACGACTCACGGCACGGACTAAAATTCAGATGAAGGAGAAGGACGTGATAAATATCATCATCGACAATGTCAGAGAGCCTCTTCGAAGCGCTCACATTATAAGTGATTGCCCAGACTTCGCCATTCTACATTTACTAGCTTCCCGCAGAATACAACACATCAAGAGCGGAGACCTCTCCCTCTCATATAGCATCGAAGGGCTCCTCATCTAGCGACTTCAAGATGAAGAACAACAGGCAAGATTCAGATTCTAAACAAATCAGCGCGATCACTAATTAAGGACAAAACTCTGAAAATAGAAACTTCCAGCCAGGAAATCTCGATCAAAACCAATATTAAAACCAAAATCAACAACAATACCCCAACCAATACACAAACCCAAACTATGACCAAGATCAATACCCCGATCAAACCCAAGACCTATATCCTAATCACAACCCACATTCGTACCCTAACCAAGACCAAAACCAATACCCCAATTCCACACAGACTAACATCACCTACTACAACTCACTGTTCGATCAAATCTAACCCGCATACGATACCGTATACTCATTCATTCCTGCCTTGTTCCACCAGACAAGACTGATCCAAAGAATTGAACCTCCCTCGAAGCGCGTCCATACCATTCACTCACAACCAACTAACCCTATCCCATGTACCAATAAGCATGAAATCACCTTTTACCCTCTAACGGTCACCAAGATCACTAAAATCTAACCTATCACTGAATTCACCCTGAACTAACTCAACCCATCACCAAAATCAACACACTCACCCCCGAACCAACTCAACCTACCCTTGAACTCGGCAACCTACCAACAAACAAATCAACACCCATGCTCCTTGAACAAACACCTAAACCAGCTATATGATCGGTCCTTAAACGAACTTCCACACCTATCCCGGAAGTGACTCCCAAGCCACTCTATCAACATACTATAATACCACCCATGCCTAAACCAATCGTCCCACACACAAATTCCTGAACTAAACGTTGAACCTAACCCTATAGTCGAGCCCATTACTAAAACCATTAGCCCGCTCACATTTGAACCGACGTCAAAGCTTGAACACCTAATCCAACACGTCATCGAGCACATCACCTCGCCAAACTCAAAACCAGCACCCGAATCAATTCTTACACCTACTTTAAAACATGAACACAATAGTAAACTCACCGCCCCACTAACCCGTGAATCCACTTCTACACCCACCTCCGAACCTAAACTCACCACCTAACTTGTCATCTCACCAATTACGAAACTGAATCTCAAACCCCAAACCATCATTGAATCTTAAACCCAAGACCATCATTGAACCTGAACCGGGCACTGAACCCAAACCTACCATCAAACCTAAACCGATCACCGAACACAAACTTGTCGTCGAAGCTAAAATTATCCTCGAACATGAACTTATCACCGAAGCTGAACCTATCATCAAACATGTACCCCTCATCAAACACAAAACCGTTATCGAAACTAAACCTATCATCGAGCCCGAACCTATCGTCGAACCTATCCCTGCAACACCAGCTTCACTCACCTTCGAGCCAACCATCGACAACTAAACCTAAAAAAACTATCAAACATCCCACTCTCGAAATCAAATCAAACCCAAACCTCACGACCCCGGCCAACATCCAAATTGGCATATCACCAAATCCTCGAACCTTGCAACATAACATTGACATCCTAACTAAAACCTCTTCTAACCTCCACGTCCAAATTTCTATAAACCTCATGACCAACTCCTATGGACTCCCAACCAACAACAATGCTACCTCAAACTTCTAAAACCAAACCACCTCGAATGATCACAAACAAAAATTTAAAGCAACCTCACGATAAACTCAAAGTGTGAATCAAACGAAAAAAGCATAATCAAATAAATCTAAATGCCCCCAAGCAAAGGAAGGGTCCACCATGGTCCACACTTACCTTTTTCTCTCATTCTTCTTTTGTCACACCCTGTCACTCTCCCTACGAAATCAACTTCACACTCCCCTTCAACTAACTCCCCTCATAAAACCAAAACAATACAACCCAGAAATATTCTTGAATAATCTCCAACTCAAATCAAAAATAAAAATACACAAAACCTCATGGGAAGGACCCTGTCTCACGCTCCAACTTTACAGCATGCCCTACTCTACTGAGAGGCTAAAGAAGGTCCCTCCTAACAAGGAGCCACCGGCCATAAAAGATTTATCAAAAGAAGTAAAACGACGTCACACTTTGTTCGATGAACCCTTCAACACCCAAACCACAAACTCGAACGTAACCTCTCTCTCCTCCCTAATCAATCAAATTGAGAGGGATTGGAGACCTCGAAACAAAAATCATCCAATCAAAGCGTGACTCCGACCATTCAACACGTCCCACTAGTGGGACATCCTGAGTCAGCCCCTCGCTTAAGGAACTGACGCTATAACAAACTAACTAAAAAAAAAACAAAACATTATATACTTGAAAACAAACAAAAAATGCTCTTTGCCCAGAAATATCTCTAACTCATATCTTATGCCCAAACCTTTCCAACTTACACCCGACCAAAAATTCAAAGTCAAGGCGTTAGCACTAAGAAACAATGCCTACACAATTGCCTCACCAGGAGAGAATCAAAACCCACGAGGGAAGTACTGATAGTCACATAATTTACCATTTTATCACCCTTAACTTAGTAATGTTACGCTTTAGTTTGGTACTAATGAGATACTGATGTGCATATATTAAAGCTAAACAGTAAAAGAGAGCCGAAGTGTTAATCTTTGTCAAAATAAACTCAAAAGGCAGTAAAAAGATATTTAAGCGTAAAAGACAGATCTTCGCCTGAAAAGAAATGAAGAATCGTGTTTTACGATTGTTCGGAATAATACACTGAGAAGAGAGAAATCGTAATTTAGGAGCCTCTAAAGAAAAGTAGTATTAAGTAAAGATGATACAAGAGAAAGCGAAGAATCAAAATGAAGAATCCTTAGCTGAAAGCCTACTGAAAGTAGAAAATCATGATTTACGATTTTCAGAAAGAATAGAAAGAAATTGTTATTTATGATTTCCTACAAAAAGAAGCTTTCTATTGCTGCAAAACGTGAGATCTATCACCTCCATACATATTTTTAGAAGTCTTCCAGAATTAGAAGGCTAACTAACCACGGATCTGAGAAAATTGATGAAGATGAACTTTGAAGGACTCTGCTGCTGAAAATTAAAGAATACTCTAGAAGCACATCAACTAAAGAAAGCAAGGAAGAATAAAATTACGAATTAGAGTTATATTAGGATACTTTTATTTTAGTAGTTTCTTTTATTAGAATTAAAACTTTATAAAATCGACTCCTTATGATCTATAAATAAGAGAGCTCGGCATAGGAATAAGCATCGAAGAATTTCAGCATCAATTGACACCCGAGGTTGGATTTTCTTCTGTTCAAACTAGTGTAATATAGTTAGAGTAGTTTAGATATCAGAGGTTTTTCAAGAGCAATTGCAGATATTGCTCAGGGTCTTGAGCAATATCTGCAATTAAGACATGAAATTGTAGGATGAGCTATAATCGAAGCTCAGCAGAGAAATTTAAAGTGCTACTTTATATGTTCAATTTTCAATTCACTTCTAGATGCATAAATTACAAAACTAGACACATTATATCTTACCTTGTATCTAGTCTAGCAACATTTAGCATAAACAAGTAATAAATCATGTGAATCATTGATCATGCTGACAGATTCATGTTGAACAAATATAAGGAATCATGTTTCATGTGAAACAAATACAAGGAATCATGCTGACAAGGAATCCTGCTGAAATAAGACATCAAACTGAACAAAGAATCAAACTTTCGTGATCAAATGTCTAGCCCCTAAGCTATGTTAATAGGGTCACTAGCACCGAGAAATCAAGCCCTTGAGCTATGTTATCAAGGTCACTTGATACAAGACGAGTCAAGCCCCTGAGCTAAGTTAGCAAGGCCACTTGGTACAAGACCATCAAGCTCCCAAGTTAGCGGGATCATTTATCAAGCTCCCAAGTTAGCGGGATCACTTGTTTACAAGACTTACATAGTCAACCTCCCAAGTTAGCGGGATCACTTAGCTCAAAACAAAGCAAAGATGTATGCATGACATCAAGGATAACAAGACATGAACATGAATAATACATGGTATCATGTATACACGACTATCATGAACAAATATCATAGAATCATATAGCAAAACTTATTTGAATAACTGAACTTACTTGCTCATACATAACTGAAACTAGCATCATTATTCATCGAAAGTAACTAATCATAATCATGAAAAAGTATACATCGAATCTGAATCCATTATCATCATTATATATTACTATAAATTGTCTTGCACTAGCAGTCATAGTCATATACCAAAACTGAGCTAGCATTCCTATACTTAACTATTCATCAAAACTGTCAAAACTGGGCTAGCATGTTCATACATTATTATACGTTGTATCATAAACCTTCATCTAAACTGATCTAGCATCATCATGCATAATCATGTAGCTACTAATCTAGCATTATCCTTACATCTAAACTGGTATGGCATATTCATAGAATAATCTCATATTTCGAGCTGATCTTATCTTAATCATACATCAAATCAACTGAACTAGTATATTCACTCCTAAACTGAACTAGTGGCACAACAACCAACCATGTATCAAACTGAACTAACATAATCACAGCCGAATCATATACTGAACTAAATCTCATATTGAACTACTGAACCTCATAGCATAGCTTTACAAGTAGACATAACCCATACATCAAAATTAACATGATCTTGAATGAAAACAAGTACATACAATCACTTGCTATCCAAGATGCAAAGGAAAAACAACATATAACTAGCAAGGTAAAACTACATGCCTTAATTCAAGCTTATGCTTTACGTTAATGCACGCACGCATCCCAGCTAACTCATCGTTACGAGCTCTTCATGTGCACCAAGCACCTAAGCATTTAAGTTTACATTTTTTTTTGTATTTATAATGGTTTACTGGGTCAGCACAGACCTTACATAAGTGCTATATATGATCACTAGTCCTAAAAATTAATATACCATACATATACATAGACCAAAGGTACCTCAAGATACGCACAAGCCAGACACAAGCTTGCCTCAACTTATCACTAACTTTTGACCCATTAAAAGTTAGATTCATGAATTTGTTAATTCATAAAAGTTACAAGTCTCATTGTCCCCTTTCCAATGCATCAAGAATCGTGCCAATCAAAGTTTGGGGTCAAAAGTTATGACTGAAATACCGAATAGTGGTCAGAGCATAGGGTTGCCGCGGCAAGGACATGCCTGCCGAGGCAAGCCCTTCATCTTGCACCTTGCCGCGGCAAGCATGTGGGGTTACTGCGGCAAGCCTGAGACACAAGCTTGCTGCGTGCCTTCTTCCTCTTTTCTGACTTTTGGGCTTTCTTAGTGTGCTAGGACCTTTTACACTCTATAAATACAATATATTTTGGTGTATATATCACATATAGAACCCCTTTTATTTACTAATCATGTATGAACGTTTCGGAGTGCACTCTTCGAAAATTTTGACTCCAAAACCCTTCACACATGACTTGATTTCTGAGCCGTCAATTTGATCTCATGGGATTGACATCAATGATTTAAATTCTATTTAAAACAACTAATGAAATGAACCTAGTCTAGTACTTGGTTCATTTACGGCATACCTTTTTGGTGGATTTGTGGTTACGACGACGCCGAACGAGTGTTGTGGTCGAGTTCGCCGAACTCGTGAAATATGTGTCTAAGCTAGGGCCGTGAGGATTCACCGAGATCATGGGTTCACCTGCCGAAGTTCTTGCAACCACTTTGTAGGATCACCTTGTGATCCAAGGATATGAACCTAAGGGTTAAATTTTAAGAATTTAAGGGCATTGAGATCTAGAAGAAAGATGTGGTTGTAAGAGATAGAAGAGTGTTTCTTTCTTTTGGTTTTATTTTATTTTATTTTATTGCAGGTCTGGAAGGTCTGGTTAGTATGGGATTTCTTCAAGACTTGAAACGAGAAAAAGAAAGTGGAGGGAGAGCTCTTGCAGGCTTTTGCACGATTGCGTGCATGAAGCATAAGTGTGACTCACACCAACGTGGAGTCGTAAGGCGAAAGATAGCAGTTATAAGCCTTATAAGGCTGGGATCCCATGCATAAGCTTACACACCATGGCATGGTGTACTATCAAATAAGCCAAAATGGGTTTTTTGCTTGAGTACAACACTAATACAATTCCAAGTGTATTAGTCACTGGATTGTGTGAATGCTACTACGAATTAAAACAGCTTACAAGCTGTTTGGGGTTGGAATTTTATGTAAAGCCTGTATTGGTTTTTAAGTGTCTATGCATATAAGCTAAAAGAGGCTTTAGATTGCATATAAAGTGAATACACGAGTTGGGTGTATAAGCCCACTTAGTAATTAATTAAATAAGTGAATATGGTTGCCTCAAGTGCTGAGGTAACATACTTTGCTTGCCTCAGGTGGCCGAGGCAAGGTGTTTGCTTCACGTTGCCGAGGCAACCACACGTACTTGCCTCAGGTGCCGAGGCAACCTTTTTGTTTACTAGGTTTTGGGGCAAAATGGTTGACACCCTTATGTGTCACACAGTCGATGGATCATTACCAAATTGTGTGTTGAGCTATTTTATTATTTCATAAAAAATTTCTAACTATTTGTGTGACAGGTATAGTGTGACTTATCGAGTAAAGCACAATTTTATCAACTGTTACACTAGAAATATAGTGTAACAGTATTGTTTAAATTTATAAATATCCGAAAGCTAAAGATTAAGATTGGTGACCTTAATCTAAAGAAGGAAGATTAGGATTTATTTTATGCACTTTAGATTAAAAATCATTCTTTTATTCATATTTCACCAGTAGATTAGATCTTAAAGATAAATAAAAAATTTTAAAATAAGGATTTGAATAAAAGATAAAAATAAAAAAAGTAACTAGATAATAAACTTTCTCATGGGAACGATCCTATGCTAGTACTATAATTTCCATTGTGCGCTTGCAATAGGTTAAGATTTGAATTTAACATGAAAATAATACATAATAAGAAGCAAGTCAAATTTTTGGCGCCGCTGTTGGGGAAGCGGAATTTATCTAATTATTTATTTTTTTATCTAATATTTTTATTCTTTTAGAAATTAATATTTATTTTTCTCTTTTTATACTTCTTTATATTTTTGTTTTTATCACTTCTTAAAGCTTTTACAGGTTTATTCGGAGGAACGGATCAGAACTTCAACATTCCTGCTGGCCACAGAGACTAGAGGCTCAGATTTATTTTCTCTTCCTGCTTTCCTAATAAAATAATATATATATATATATATGTAATATAAAAATATTTCTTTTTAGACATGCAAGGCCATAATTACCCATCTTGGCCAAGCTACCAGCCAACCTATGTTTCATAGGAGTACTCAACTACCCCCTTTTATCCCGCAGAGGCTGAGCAAATATTTGCTTCTCAATGGGGAGATTTCGAGAATTCCTATGACCCTCAGTGGGAAAATCATTACGATTTTCCCAGAATGACCCAGCTAGACTACTTTTTCGCATATCAGCAATACCCCTATGATTCTCAACCAATATATGCCACAAATTAATTTTTTATCAACAACATGTTACAGACGATGATGCCACTATTGTCCAGATTCTTCAAGATCTACAGCAATACGCGCATCAACGTTCTAAGGAATTATCTCAACTATCCCAAATCTCTCAAGATTTATACTCCTATTCTCAGACCATTGCAAACTTAGGAACTAAAATTGAACAGATTGCTACACAATGGGAGGAAACAAGGAATAATGATGCTTGTCACTATCAACAACCAATTTAGGAGAAAAGTTGAGTGGGGAGATTATACCTAGTCCTACACCCCATGTTCAAGCTGTTCGAACTTTACGAAGTGGCAAGGTAGTAGATAAAAAAGTAGATATGCCTACACCAGTAGTCAACCCTAAAACCTAGGAAAAGGAAAGCGATGTAATAAAGGATGTCCCACTACCAGAAAATCCAAAAAAATTAGAAAATGAAAAAGGGAATGATGGCACACCCACATCTGTAACTGAAGTGCCCTATGTGCCAAGTTACCGTTACGAAACGCCTTTGGTACACCATCACCTTTTAGTAAAAGTCCAAAAAAGCTAGAGGAACTCACAGAAATCTTCAAAGAAGTAAAGATCAACCTACTTCTATTAGAAGCAATTAAACAAGTCTCTACCTATGCACGATTTTTGAAAGAGATGTGTATGCA
The DNA here is from genome assembly GCA_021018995.1 of Chloranthus sessilifolius. Taxonomy (NCBI): domain Eukaryota; kingdom Viridiplantae; phylum Streptophyta; class Magnoliopsida; order Chloranthales; family Chloranthaceae; genus Chloranthus; species Chloranthus sessilifolius. Next base: position 28,052,665 of record CM037595.1, read on the forward strand.
AAAATGAAAACGGCGAAACAACGTCTCGCAAAAAGTTTTCTTAACCGAGCAAGTGAGTTCAGTCTTACAATCTAGGACCCCTCCTAAGCTTAAAGATCCTGGAGTTCCTATGATCCCCTGTATCATAGGAAACTATGCTATCAACAAAGCACTCCTGAATCTGGGAGTGAACGTAAATTTGCTACCATACTCTGTTTATGAAAAACTAGGACTTGGAGAAATGAGGCCTACCTCAATAACTCTTCAGTTAGCCGATAGATCGGAAAGAAGGCCAGTAGGAGTAATTGAAGATGTTATGGTTGAAGTCGATAAATTTGTTTTTTCTGTCGACTTCCTAGTGTTAGACATGGAATCAAGTTCGAAGTCCCCAACATAAATTTCTGTTATACTCGGTAGACCATTCTTGGCTACGGCCAACGCTTGCATAAATTGTCAAGCCGGGGTAATGGAAGTTTCTTTTGGAGATATGCGAATCCAGTTGAATGTCTTTTCAGCAACCAACCAAATGGCCTCAATAGATGACGAGGAATGCTTTAGTATTGATGAAATTGAAGAACTGATAGAAGAAGTATTACCCCTCATCCTGTCTAAAGATGTGCCACAAACAACATTATGGTACGCGGATTCGAAAGATTCAAACCTTCAAATAAAAGAGGTCACATCTGTGTTGGACACTACTAAAACATGGAAGCCATGGGCTTCTAGTGAGCCGTTGCAACCATCTATTGAAAGAACACCGTCTTTAGATTTAAAACCACTTCTTAACACCCTCAAGTACGCATTTCTTGGGCCTAGTGAAACTTTCGCAGTAATTATCTCATCCACTCTTAGCAAGGAACATGAGACTAAGCTATTGGCCATACTTATAGAGTATAAACGTGCAATAGGGTGGACTGTCACTGACCTTACAGGACTTGATCGATCAATTTGTATGCACCGAATTCATTTAGAGGACAATGCTAAAACTTCACGAGAAAGTCAGCGATGGTTGAATCCAAACATGAGAAAAGTAGTGCAAAAAGAAATCATAAAGTTATTAGACGCAGGTATTATCTACCCAATTTCTGACAGCCAATGGGTAAGCCCCATTCAGGTAGTGCCAAAGAAATTTGGGATTACCGTGAAAGAAAATGTCTCTGGTGAGCTGATTCCATTATGCGAAACCACGGGGTGGCGTGTATGTATAGACTACCGGAAGCTTAACTCCATGACACGCAAGGACCACTTTCCATTGCCCTTCATTGACCAAATTTTGGAAAAACTTACGGGTCAAGAATATTTTTACTTTCTAGATGGGTATTCAGGATATAATCAAGTCCTGATATACCCAGAGGACTAGGAAAAAATCACCTTCACATGTCCTTTTGGAACATTTGCATATCGCCACATGTCGTTTGGGTTATGTAATGCACCGACAATATTCCAAAGATGCATGATGGCCATTTTTTCTGATATGATAGATAAGTTTCTAGAAGTATTTATAGATGATTTTTCGGTATTCGATCGAACCTTCGATTCTTATCTTGATCACCTGGCCCTTGTTTTAGAAAGATGTGAAGATACCAATTTAGTGCTAAGCTGGGAGAAGAGCCATTTTATGGTCCAAGAAGGTATTGTCTTAGGTCACATCGTCTCTAAAAGAGGAATAGAAGTTGACAGGGCTAAAATTGATGTGATAGCTAATCTACCTCCACCTACTTCGGTGTGGTAGATTCGGTCTTTCCTCGGCCATGCTGGTTTCTACCGCCGCTTTATTAAAAAAAAATTAAAAATTTTGACGCCTTTGTGTCACCTATTAGCAAATGACGTACTTTTCAACTTTGATGATGCCTGTCTTAACGCGTTCAATAAGCTCAAAGCCCTACTCTCATCTGCACCAATCATTCAATCTCTTGACTATTCCCTACCCTTCGAAGTAATGTGCGATGCTTCCAACTACGCAATAGGTGCAGTCCTAGGACAGCGGAAAGATAAGATTCCTCATGTAGTTTATTACTCGAGCCATACCTTGATTGAAGTGCAAGTTAACTACACTACCACTGAGAATGAGCTTCTCACTGTCGTATTTGCATTAGAAAAATTTTGACCATATCTATTGGGATAAAAAACTAACATTTTTTCGGATCACTTAGCACTAAAATACTTGTTAGCTAAAAAGGATGCCAAACCGAGACTAATCCGGTGGATGCTACTTTTTCAAGAGTTCAACTTCGAGATAAAGGACAAAAAGGGAGTTGAAAACGTAGTGATAGATCATCTATCTAGAATCGAGATGCCTAAAGCCATCAGTAAAGAGTCTCTCCATGATACCTTCCCAAACGAACAGCTTTTTCCCATCCAAGTAATAGTTCCTTGGTATGCCAATAATGTAAACTATTTGGTAACAAGTAAGATTCCCCAAAATTGGTCCAATCAAGATAAATATATTTTCTTTGCAAACGTCAAATATTATATTTGGGAGGACCCAGACCTATTTAAAATGTGCTCAAACCAAATAAAATGAAAATGTGTGTCCAACAGTGACATCCACAATATCCAACAATTTTGTCACACATATGCTTGTGGGGGTCATTTCGGTAGTAAGAAAATGGTTGTCAAGGTACTGCAATCAGAATTTTATTGGCCATCGTTATTTAAAGATACTCAGAATTTTTGTCAGGCTTGATATCGATGCCAGAGATCAGGAGCCATATTCTGAAGGAATATGATGCCCCTTCAACCAATTTTAGTCGCGGAACCATTTGATGTATGGGGCATAGACTTTATGGGCCCATTTCCACCCTCGTACAAATATATCTATATCCTTGTAGCAGTTGACTACGTATCCAAATGGATCGAAGCATCAACCACTAGGATTAATGATCATAAGGTGGTAGTCTTTTTTATCAAGGAAAATATTTTTGCACAGTTTGGAATCCCACGGGCTATTATAAGTAATGGAGGCAGTCATTTTTGTAATTGATATTTCGAGAGTCTACTTAAGAAATACGGAGTTACACATAAAATAGCAACTTCCTATCACCCTCAGACTAGTAGCCAGGTGGAAGTTTCTAATTATAAAATAAAGAAAATATTAGAAAGAAGTATTAGACCTGATCGAAAGGATTGATCCCTAATACTGCATGATGCTCTATGGGCATATAGAGCACCCTACAAAACCCCTATTGGTATGTCTCCTTTCCTATTAGTGTATGATAAGGTTTGTCATTTACATGTCGAATTGAAGCATAGAGCTTTCTGGGCGATTAAGACACTTAATTTTGAACTGACTACATCTGGTGAACAACAAAAACTCGACCTTAATGAGTTAGAGGAAATCCGAAATGATGCCTATCAAAATCCTTCAATTTATAAGGCCAAAACTAAAGCATTTCACGACAAACACATTTTAAGAAAGAGTTTTGAGTTGGGCCAACAAGTCTGGTTATATAATTTAAGGTTAAAACTGTTCCTTAGAAAATTACGAAGTCGTTTGGACGGACCCTATAAGGTCATAGAAACATTCCCTCACAGGATTGTCACTATTCAGGATCCCAAGGATAATCTTACATTTAAGGTTAATAGGTAGAGACTCAAACTGATGGTGACTTTACAAGAAAAGGAGACAGTGGTCACTATGTCACTTAAAGATCCAGAGTATGCCTGATGTGCTCTTGAACAACTGTCGCAGTATCGACTCATCCGTAGTAATTTTCTATGTATTTATAATATAATACTAAAAATAAATATCTTTAAAATTAAATACACAAGCTCAAGCAATCGTATTAAGTACGATTTCTTGAACAAAGCTCTCTTTAGCGTATAATCGTAGTGATTACGATTGCTGAGAAATCTCTAGACATTTATGAAAGGCACGACCTCCAATACAAAAGGTGTCGCCATAATTCACGCTATGCAGGCACGTCTCTCTGCATTAATAAGAATACCAACTGGTTATATTCTTCAACGCCACCCATAACTTCCATTAATAGCGACTGCTCAAATCTCAGATCGCCTATAAATAAGATATCACATCCAAGAAAATTCATTCCATTCCTTTTGATCATTCTTCTGCTTCCATAATTCTTTAAATGGTGAATCCACAAAATTGGTCTAAATTTGCATAGGCATTTTCCCGCCTCATACAACAACACGAGGACGAGATCACGACAATATTAGAGGAAAGAGGCCGGCTAATCAGTGACATCATAGCTCTCTTTGGCTCCTTCTCCATCCAAGCTTGGATGGAAGAGACATCGCCTCCTCGTACACCTCATCCCCCACCGCCACCTCCTAATTCTTCTTAACCCTCCCTTTCCCTTTTCTATTGGACGCACCTACTTCTGGGGCATGTCCCTATCTTTTTGTTATGAGCGACAATATTTTAGAAGCTTAGGACTGATCTTTATCGAAGAACCCTTATCTCGGATGTTGCTACCAGTGTCTTAGTCTAGTGTGTATCTAGATTTTTCCTAGGATTTCATTTATGTAATTAGATTTCTTTTCTTGTTTTTGTATTTAGTTCATATATATATATATATATATATATATATATATATATATATGAAAATTTTTTACTATTTTTCTTTTATTTTTACCACTAACATCTAACTTTTTAGATCTTATACAACCGGAAGTATTTTTCTCCCAAGTTTGGGGGGAGAAGAATTTTGATTCTTTTTGCAGATTATAAATCCGATTACTAACTTAGCAGTAAAATAAGGTAAAAAAATTTCTGTATGTCCCCTATTTTGCACAATGAGGACATTGTCCTATTTAAGTTTTTTTGGGGGGGGATACATTATATCAAATATAGTAATATTAATATAGTAATTTTTTATTAAAAAAAAAAATTATTTCATAAATTTTCAAGAAATTTTTAGAATTTTTAGCTAATCATTATATGCGAATTATAAAAATAAATAATAATAATAATGAAAATTCGAAAATTCTTAGCAATCCATCATAGTAGTAGTTCAAAAATCAAAATCAAAGTAAAGCATCTCTAGAACACTGTATCAGATGAATGTTTGTAACTATACGATTTATCTGAACTGCAAAAAATTTTAGATTATAGTTCTAAAATTATATAATCAGTGAGCTATAGAGCCTATTTCCTCTTTTATTTTGAGAAAGAGAGACTGTTTTTATTCATGCTTAATTTCTTTAAACTTTTCTACTATCTGAAATCTCATAATGCTGAACTTAGAATCAAGATATTCTGTAAATATGATGATTTGTTTGTTTAGAACAATCTATTAAGTAAATCAAAGTAATAAGACATCCATATTGGTAAATTTTGAAAATGATCAAAGGCCATCTTTTGTTAAACAGGAGCCAAAAGGCCAAAAATTCTAGAATATTTTACCCTTTGAATCCATATTAGAAGCCTAAAAGCCAAATTTCTTTGTACCAAAATCTTATAAACTTTTAACTACATGTACTAACCAAAACTTTCTACCTTTGACCATTATAATTTCTGAGAGTTTAGAATGTAAAAGAAGGGGAGAAGTGAGAGTGAAAGGAGTATATGCTTAACAGAATAAGGATCTGCTAAAAACGACACAACTAAAAAGAAATACAATTATATAAAACTATGGAAAAATAAAAGAAAAAGAAGAAATCGTAAAAAAAAAAAAATGATTTTATGAAAAAGAGAAGCAAAAAGCTTACAAAGAAAAATGGGATTTATAAAAGAAAAGAAATTGAAAGAAGTTATCCAAAATAAGGATACTTACTGTAGCTGAAAAATATAGAAGAAGAAAAGAAGAAAGCGCTAAATTCTCAAATAATTTTGAATCCTCTTTACCTTTTTCTTTGAAACCTTCTGAAAACCAAAAGCCTCATTACAAGTCGAAGGAAAGACCTTTGAAATTTATGATTTACAAGAATATGAGTCTATTAGAGATATATGAAATATATACTATGAATAAATAGAGAAATTATATGAACAGAATTGATTATCCTTTCTATGAGATTTATCTGCTTAGTAATTACTAAATTTTTGCATATATATTGTGAGAACACCAAAAGTTCGATTATTCTTGAGAGTCAGCCAATAAATGAGAGTTTGGATGAAAATATTTTCTAAAAATTATAGTTTAGAAAAATCTATGATGAATAAACTCTTCACTGATATGAACACACTCCACGCTATACCAAATTGAACTTATTGAGTTCTGATATAGGATAATTACAATGATGGAAAGCTAAGGATAAAAGATTTGAAATTTTAAAAAAAAATAATGAACATATAATGATTGACTGAATAATTAATATATAAAAAATTTATAGTTTTGAAAAATATTTTGAAAAACCTAAAAATATTTAAAGTTTGTGGGTAACTTCACTTAAAACCTTCAGGAGACTACAACTCCTTCACTAGGAATCACCTAGGGATTTAAAGGCTTGTTGCATCTGCTAAATGCAATCGTGCTCCCTACGAAAATGACATTTAAATCATAGTTTTAGATATTTTATGTTTCCTTGTTTGCTAGGGACTAGCAAAACTTAAGTTTGGGGGTGTGATCAGTCACATAATTTACTATTTTATCACCTTTAACTTAGTAATGCTAGCCTTTAGTTTGGTACTAATGAGATACTGATGTGCAGATATTAAAGTTAAATAATAAAAGAGAGCCTAAGTGTAAATCTTTATCAAAATGAACTCAAAAAGCAGTAAAAAGACGATTGAGCGTAAAAGACAAATCTTCGCCTAAACAGAAATGAAGAATTGTGTTTTATGATTGTGCGGAATAATATACTGAGAAGAGAGAAATCGTAATTTACGATTCTCTAAAGAAAAGTCGTATTAAGTAAAAACGATACAAGAGAAAGCAAAGAATCAAAATGAAGAATCATTAACTGAAAGCCTACTGAAAGTAGAAAATCGTGATTTACGATTTTCCAGAAAGAATAGAAAGAAATTATTATTTACGATTTCCTAAAAATAGAAGCTTTCTACTGCTGCGGAATGTGAAATATATCATTGCCATACGTATTTTCAGAAGTCTTCCATAATTAGAAGACTGACTAACCACAGATCTAAGAAGATTGATGAAGATAAACTTCGAAGGACTCTGCTGCTAAAAATTAAAGAATACTCTAGAAGCACATCAACTAAAGAAAGCAAGGAAGAATAAAATTAGGAATTAGAGTTATATTAGGATACTTTTATTTTTAGCAGTTTCTTTTATTAGAATTAGAAGTTTGTAAAATCGACTCCTTATGATCTATAAATAAAAGAGCTCAACATAGAAATAAGCATCGAAGAATTTCAGCATCAATTGACGCTTGAAGTTGGATTTTCTTCCGGTCAAAGTAGTATAATATAGTTAGAGTAGTTTAGATATCAGAGGTTTCTCAAGAGCAATTGACGACTACAATTGAGTGCTGAAGATTAGTGTAGATATCTGTAGTTTCTCAGGAGCAATTGACGACTGCAGCTGAGGAGTGAAGGATATATTTTACTTTTCTTTTTAGTTAGATTTATTTTCTTTGTAAACATCTCTAAGTTTTTATTTGAATTGACGACTCAGGTTAGAAATTACTGATTAGTATAACGGTTTTACTTTTCCATCTTCAATTTTCTAAGGTTTGATTGAAGCCCAGGTTTTAGGAAGTTGTTGATTAGATTAAATATCTATTGATAGGATCTTTGACTTGATTGACGTCCAATGCTAAGAGACTATAAATATAGTGTAACGGTATTATGTAAATTTATAAATATCCGTAAGCTGAAGATTAAGATTGACGACCTTAATCTGAAGGAGGAGTAGGATTTATTTTATGCACTTTAGATTAAAAGTCATTCTTTTATTCATATTTCTCAGTAGATTAGATCTTAAAGATAAATAAAAGTTTTTAAAATAAGGATTTGAATAAAAGATAAAAATAAAAGAAATGACTAGATAATAAACTTCCTCGTGGGAACAATCCTATGCTAGTACTATAATTTCCATTATACGCTTGCAATAGGTTAAGACTTGAATTTAACATAAAAATAATACATAATAAGAAGCAAGTCAAGTACCTACATTATTTTGGCAACATGCCCAAGAAATTGCCATAGGGGAAGGACCCCCTAACCCTTGGACCGCTATCCATAACTAATTGTCATGTCTCATAGCTAAAAACGGTTATACTCATATTTCTCATAGCTAAAAACGGTTATAGTCATATTTCTCATAGCTAAAAACAGTTATACTCATATTTCTCATCCTTGTAGTCTTCACAAGGCATTAACTAGTTATAGGTCATTATTTTTCAGGAAATATTTTAGGAATCATCTGACTCATTGACTGCCTCCCTTTTTGGGCAAGTTGATCGAAAGGTCTAGTGGATCATGAAACCCTCTTTTGAAATATAGAAAACTATAGATTCTCATACAACTTTTTATGCCATTGGAGTTGATGTTAGAGCACAAAAAATAAAAATACAGAGTTCCACCAAATCTCATAATTCTTGCGTTAGCAGGTTATTTCAAAACTATGCGTACATGCTTCAAAGAAAAGAGACAAAAAAGAGAGAAGCACAACCGAGTGAGAGCATGTGACGAATGAACAAGTCAATGAATTCGGGGAAGCATAAGCAAAACTGTGAAGGCATCCCTAACATCTTCACACTACTAGATGTCGTCGTACGATGGCGGGAGGAGGACAAGCTCCTGCTAACCAAATAATTTGATGATTTGATGGTGTTAGACCATGACGGAGACCTCCATTATGGCACTACATTATCCAACCAAGAAGACAGTAGTTGACTACTATTTCAGAAAGTTGTTGAATAAGAAGCTATCCCTCAGATCAATAAACCTTACCACCTCTTCATCCTTAATTTTTCTTTTTGGACAATGAGTCAAATGACTTTCAAAATATCCTTGAGGATAAAACTAAAAACTTTTGAATGACAAGCAATGCAACTACTCATTCTCTATCATTAACCTCATCCTTGTTAAAAGCTACGATACATGAGGATCATTCAGTGCTTACAAAATCAAGCTTGACACATGGCTGAAATAATCAAACTACTTCCCAACAAGGGATCATTACAAGCATATCTCTTTCGAAATTCCTAGGCCACTCTAGGATATCTGTGAGGATAAAAAAAGTCCCACCGTCACTTGACACTGGGCCATTTTTTCAAGCACTAGCACCTTGACAATGATAACCGAGTCACGAGACTGACACCTCAAACTGGGGCATTTTTTTTAATTCACGATAGAACCCAAAAAACATATAAGACAATTAAGGCACGCTCAACATACACCGAAAATAAAAACCACCCCAAACATAAATAAATGAAAACTGAACACAAAACAACACAATAAACAAAAACTTTATTCATATAATGAGAATTTATACAAATGTCACTGGAGGCATACCTCCTGAACATACAACCCAAAATGAAAACATGAAACCTAACCTGCAACTCAAAATGAGAACATACAACCCAAAATGAACACAAAATCACATGATGCACGGGAGGAATGGTTGGGTAACACCCTTTCCATCCATTTGTAGGACTTTCCTCTCACCATCTTCATCTCCTCCTAAGAATAATGACGGATGTATACCGTCCCCCGAGTTTGTCGTCTCGACCATGGCAGCACCTTTAATAACACACCACTTCGACCACAGCGATACCTCCAAATCACACTGTCATCAGAAACCACTACAAGACAAAGAACGCGCGAAACAATGAAGATCGGAAGAAACAACCACACAATTAGACGATCGGATCGCAGAATATCACTAAAATACAAAAAGTCGGGCACTCAAGGTTTGAAAGCTCGCAATTGAAGAGAACGCGAAGAAGGAATGAAGAAAAATGAAGAAAGCTCGGGCATATATAGATGCTTGCTGAATTAAGCGCACGGAACACGGCGCGCAATCCAATTGAGCACTAGTATAACTGCGCGCATTCCAAATTAAGCGCTACACAAAATGCGCGCAATTCAACTTCCGTCACCGCAAATCAACGACGAACCAATCTAGCGCGAATTAAGCCACGCGCATTTAGAATCACACGCTTACATTGGTGCGCAGAATTCGAAAAGTCACCCGGACGCCCCCACCTTGCGACCCTCTGATGCTTCGATAGCGCACTTTCCAACCCACGCGTAATTGGATTACACGCTAATATATTCTCGTGTAATTGCCCCGTCGATCCTCCAATCACGCGCTCTTAAAGCTGCGTGTAATTACATTTCACGCCCCAGTACACACGCACAATTATCAAGGTTGAACAAGGAGAAATAATATACGCCAAACCAAAAAAAACCTACAATACACACACACGTTAGTGAACCAAATGAGTCCTCTCAAACTTCGTTAAACCACCTCAAACATACAGATCGCGTCTAACCAAACCACCCCAACAATGCTAAAAGATAGCATGCCCTATCGCAATAAAAACACACATGACCACCAAAAAAATAAAAACACAAAAAAAGGGGAAACCTTTTAGTCCCATCGCGGCGAACACAACTCAAAATTTCAAATCACTCCCTGATGTCTTACCACAAATACCCACCACTCGCACCATTCTAACAAATAAGCCAACAAAAAGTAACAAACATAGGCCCATAAGAGCCCCTAGAACAAAAATAAATGGGAAAAATAAAAAACGGGTAATAGACCAAAATGACAAAAGTCCCATCACGATAAAGACACAAAAAAGGACAATACATACCGTCCCACCACAAGCAGAAAAATGAATTGTCTCCCCCTTGTCCCATCGTGTGACCCCGCACACCAACCGGAGAAAGGAAGACTCACGTGTGTCTCATCACGCACCCATAAGCACACATGATAACATGTTCCATCATGAAAAAATTAGCGACAAAATCACTTTCACCACAACTCTTGAACCCAAATCAATCAACCCATAGTCCCATCGCAATAACACAATCCAAAAATTCAGATCATCTCCCGATACCCTGTCACAATTTTCAGGAATCAATTAATAATTACGACAAAAAAAAAATTGGCCCACTAGAACCCCGAAAAAAAATAACACAATAATAATAATAAAAGTCCCATCACGATGAAGGCACAAAATTTACAACAACATCTGAAGTAACAGATCACACAACGAAAATAACCCACCACAATCAAACCATTCTCCACAGCCCCGTTGTGACACAATCACACAACTTATCCCATCATATAACCCAAGATCTGCCAAAGAAGAAACAAATCGCCACTGTCCCATCATGACATCAGCCCCAACCGTCCCATTGCCATCCACCACAATGCACAACCAAAAGAGAAGCTCAACCAATGTCTCATCGCGAAGAAGCAGGCAACAAGCTCGGACCTCTCAAAGGTCCCATCCGGCCAACAATCATCAGGCCCCATCACAGCAGAAATGGAAGAGGAGAAAAACTCTCCGATGTCCCATCAGGAAAAGCCAACTCGAACTTCTCAAAATATCCCATCATACAATCGTCATGTCTCATTACGAGCAATACAAGGCCAGGTAAGTATCACCCCCCTCTACTCGATATTCCCTGTAAATATAGTTAATATTAAGTCAAACATTTTCAAAACCCGTCTCTCCCAATTTGCAAATCATTGTAGTCCTCCCATAAGAGACAACCATCAGTATTCGTGATAAGGTTAGACGGAGTGTCCGGCATACCAAGTGTCGTCTTGACAACCAAACAAAGGTCGAGTCCACAAATGTACTGATGGATCTGCTCAGTGACGTCTCGAAAGCCATATTTTCTAAAGTTTTCATCGAATTGATCTTAAGTTAAAAAATTCAAGTTTTCAAAGCCCTTATCTATTAAACTTTCTCTCTCTCACAACCCCAATCCTTTCTTTCCCCTGGGAAACCGAACGCTGAGTATATTCAATTTTGAGAAATCGCAAATGTCCACGGGAAAGGGACTCCTAACACGTCGTTGGTGTGAGTAATGACGTGTCCGGCCTGACATGATTTGTGAAAGTGTAACATCCCAAATTTTTTCGAACACTAATACGCCCGACTTCATATACGTGCCTGGTAAGGCATACGATATACGTCTGGAAAATTTTGGAATATTTTGTTTATATATATATATATATATATATATATATATATATCTTGGGTAACAGGTTCATATGAATATTTGTGTGAATAGTTACGCAAGCCATGTGATGGTGCACTGGACAGGAGCTTGGTTTGTAAACAAGAGGACCAGGGATCAAAACCTATTGAGTGTATTTTAGGTATTCGTTTTGAACTATGTAATAAGAGCCCGCACACTGATCCATGGTGTGCCAGTTCCACACTGAATCCATTCCACCAAATATAAAAGAGGCCCTTCGAAATTCCATGAGAAGGAAACAGAGAGAGTTTTATTCTTTGAGAAAGAACTGAGACAGAGAGAGATCGAGAGAAAGAACCGAGAGAGAGTGAGAGCCGAGCGGAAAACCCCTCCTCTCCCCTTTTCATTTTTCCCTTTTGGTGAGATTCAAATCATTGATCACCTCCCAAATCCCTCAAAGAACCCTTTACTCTGTTTGAACCTCGAGGAACTTTCGATTTCGACACTAATAAGTTCGAAGAGAGGTAGAGATTGAATCATCGAATGAACCGCAAGCTTTGGCGTTGACTCCTTCGATTTTGATGATCGTAAGCTTCACATGCGCAACTTACGAAGGTGAGTATCGTAGAGTAATCATACAAACTTCAATTTGTGAGATTTAGACTTGATTAGTATGTGTATTTGGATTGCATGCAAGATTTTTGAGGAACCGAATCATTGAAGGGACGAGAAGTTTAGGCGTCAGTCTCTCGTGATATCGACGACCTTAGTCTCAACATGCATGATCTAAGAAGGTACAAAATTATGATTGGGAGTTATGAATTCGTTGTAGATTTGATTAGTATCCATTGAAATGTGATTTTAGACAATTTGAGGGCTTCGAGTTCTGTAGAAAAATGGAAAGAAGTGCGTATTCTCACTGTCTCGCTCGAGCGAGATTGGTTCGCTTGAGTGAGAACCCTTCAGGAATAGGTAAAAGAGTCAATCTGGGAATCTCGCTCGAGCGAGAGCCTTTCAGGAACAGGCAAAAGAGTCAATCTAGGAATCTCGCTCGAGCAAGAGAGTGAACTGCTCGAGCGAGATAACTTCAGAACCAGGCTAGAATCGCTCTGAAGAATTCGCTCGAGCTATTTTTAAAGGCCAAATCTTTCAGGTGAAACTCACTTGAGCGAGATAGGTGTCTACCACACGGAATTATAAGAGTCGTTCGAGCAATTTTGGAAGTCACTCGAACGATTTGTGCAGTCTTAGGCTACCTTCAGATTCATTTGGTAAAACCTAATGAACTTCAATGTGTTTTAATCCATTGATCTTTGACACATAGTTTACAAACATGATGTAGGGTTTGATGAACTGGAGGCCACTGATAGAGACCGCCTCTTAGACACTTGGCAACTTCAAAATCGAGGTAGGGAAAACTCATTGCTCAATTTCCTTTTTGATGTTGATTCATAGACTCCATGATATAATCAAATGTGAAATCTGAATATGAATATGAACGTGAATTTTGAATTTTGAATGTGAATTCGAATTATGAAATTAAATATGAATATGAAGCCTTTGAACTTCAAATGTGAATTTGAATATGAACTTCGAATCGAACTTTGAATATGAACTTTGTATGTGAACTCCGAATATGAGCTCTGAATGTGAACTCTAAATATGAACTCTGCATATGAAATTTGAATCTGTGAATCTTTGAATTCTGAATGCCCTAGCTATATATTATGAACAAAGAACGTTACTATGTTTTAGAATCTGCATGTTGATTTAAGGTTCATGTGAACAAATCCCCTAACTTTGATGTGGACCGGTACGGCGGGTTATACCATACAACTCCATACATTGTTCTGGCCCAGCATGGTCCGCGCACTCTTTGAAAAACTATTCATTGAAGGACGATTGTCAGGGGGGATTCCCTTCGGAGACCCGGCTCAACAACGCAATACTCGCGTTGGAGTTTCTTAAGTTATGGTTATAAGTCATGCATTAATTGAGAAGTTGCATGTAATTGGGAATCTGAATCTGAACTTTGAATCTGAATCTAAATAAGAAAATGAACAAGTGAATAAGTGAATAAGTGAATTAGTAACCGTGTGAAACTTCAAATTGACACTATCGAACCTTAAGTAATTAAAATTCCATCATCGACTATGCGATTTCGAACGTAAGATATTGCAAATTTTGTTTTGAATAAGTAAATGAAAATGTCTTTCGAATATGAACGAGTGAATATGAACTTTGCACATCTCATCGAATCCGAACTTCGAAAGTGAACTTTGAATCATTGTCATCAAATTTTGATATGGAAATGTTTTTGTTGTTCTGATATGAAAATGCCCTTTGAAATCAGTTTTGTTTTCTGATATGAGAAAATACCCTTCTAAATTTGATATTTAAAATGCCTTTGAAAATTTTGGCCTCTGTTTTGACATGAAAATGCATCGAAAGCTTTGCCTCTATTTTTGACCTGAAAATGCCTTTGAATTATAATCATTGAACCTATGTATTGATCTGACAAGATGTAAATTGGTATTGATCTTTTCTCTACTAAGCTTCGACTACTAGCTCATCCGACACCTTGTGTCACAGGTGCAGGTATTAGTCAGGTTCCTGAACTTGAGAATGGTCCTGCTTACGTACTGAAAGTAGAAGAACTTTCGCCCATAGATTTTGGGTTCATGGACACTGCTATATATGTTAGACAATGTATAATTCATACTACTGTTTGGGTGACGGTCGGCAGCCACCGATGGTCCTTTTAGTTTTGGTTTATGTACCGTATATAATGGAATCTCTTTGTTACTGCCATATGTACGATATCTGTTTTAATTTCCGCACATATGTATATGATATATGTGTTCTGATTTTCGCATCACATTGAATAGGATGGTCCGACTTTCTTAGATTTCCATGCGAGGAAAGTCGGGTCGTCACAGATGGTATCAGAGAATTCAGTGTGAACTTTGATCATTAAATTCGACAGTCCGATCTTCCCCGAAATTCGTGCAGGAAAAATTGGGTCGTCACAGAAAGCCTTAGCCATCATATTACATCATATCATCTGGTCACTTGAACTTGTCTATGGTCATTCGTATGATGTCACCCGTACCTCATTTGTGTCAATTTTCCTTCGTTTGAGTGTTATATGCAGCAGGTCGCGATATGCGACGGGATGCGATATGCACCCACGCTTGAGGATACACCTCTCGATAGCTACAATTTGGCCCGTGAATGTTCCTTTTCTCTTGCGCTGATAGATAAGAAAATCAAGCACTTCATGTCAGCTCCACGGTCCACACTTGTGATCTCTCGAAGAAACGAGGAGGCACCCTGAAAGAGGGTGTCTACCTTTTCGACTCATTCTTGCTCCACAAGAACGCGCCGAAGAGGGGCATCTGTAGACACCCCATTTTCGCCTTCTTAGAGTATACAAACTCATTTGGTCAACCTTTGACCTTGCCCACGACTCTCAAAAAGGGACCGACCCTCTCCGGAAGCCCTAATACCCTAAACACGGGGACTACACACTGAAACAATAGTATATGGTTGAGACTTGGGCTTAAACCTTAGCTCACAGGCTCGGACACAACCCAACCCGAGAAGATCCCGAATTATGCGCCTGCACATAGGCACATAATTCGATTACATGTATGGATACATGCACGCAATTGGTCCCACTTGGACCAGGTTCCCCCTTTCTCGCGGACCGCCCTAAGACCGGAATTACACGCCTATTCCAG
Organism: Chloranthus sessilifolius; assembly: GCA_021018995.1. Taxonomy (NCBI): domain Eukaryota; kingdom Viridiplantae; phylum Streptophyta; class Magnoliopsida; order Chloranthales; family Chloranthaceae; genus Chloranthus; species Chloranthus sessilifolius. Next base: position 28,068,421 of record CM037595.1, read on the forward strand.
GGCGCGCAATTCGATTGAGCACATCACTCGTAGCGCACAATTGGTCCCACTTGGACCAGGCTTCCACCTTCCATAGACCGCCTGAAGACCCGATTATGCGCCTGTAACAGAGTGCGCAATCGATTGCATGCTTCACCAGCAACGCGCAATTGGTTCCCAGTTGGACCAGGACTTAAAACCCTATGACCGCCCAAATTCTCCGATCGCGCTCTGGACTCCCCACGCGCAATTGGATTATATGTGCACCGTGCAGTGCATAATTAGTTCCAAGCGAATTGGAACTAGGATACCTGGTTGAGCCAGTCAGCCAGTCACCCTCGATCAGTGACCGACTCAAAGATGGATTACGCTCCTTGGAAAGGGCGTGCAATTCAATTCCGCGCTAGTGAGCATGTGCAGAATTCACCAATTGCGCGCTTGCCTCCGGGCGCGTAATTAACCTGTTACCTATAAAAAGACCCTGCTACCTCACCAATTTCATAATAATTCTCTTCTACAATCTCTCCTCTCTTAAGCTTAGCCCTTCTTAGAAATTTCCAGGCAAAGGCCATGATACCCAAGCGATGTGAGACTATTGCTCATCTCTCTCTCTCTCTCCCCTCTCTTCTCTCTCTTCGAAAATCCTAATTTTTGCTTTCGATAGTCCGCTATCCAATAGGTTTTTTATTTAATAGCCCCTCACTTTATTGATCCCAACTTGATAAGTTCAATTTTATTACAGATTTTTCCTGTAAACTATCTTTAATTGCTAGTAAATTTGATATAAATTGCACCAATTAAACTCTTTTGTGATTATTGCAAGAATTTCAAAAGAAGAGTTAAATTAGATTGTAAATACTAATTTTGAAGATCAACAAAGTCAAAGAAATATATGGAAGATATTGGTTAAGATAAAGAGAAGAAAAGTCAAAAAACTTTCAAATAAGTCACACTACAAAAAATAAGACTATTAGTGGCAGCTTTTTTAACAAAAAATTGTTGCTATTAGTACTGTCGCATCCAAAAACTGTCGCATTTGTCTTGCTACAACCAAAAAATACCTTAATAGCAATTGCCACTGAAACCCCTTACTTTTGTAGTGTCATTTTGGAAGGCAGGTTTGATAGAGAAAATAAAGAAGATTTTTATGAGAGATTACATGTAAATTGGAAAGATTTTGATTCAATCCATCAAACTTCATGTATCTAGCAAGTGTGATACACAAAATTAAAAAAGAGAAAGGTGAGAGAAGAAAAACTCAATCAGTCAAGGTTTTAATATTAGAAAGTCTGATAGTAAATTTGAGAAAAAAGGAAAGCTCATATGAAAGATTGAGAAAGTCAAAATTTCAAAGAATTCAAGTGGAAAAGGATCAACAAGACTAAAGAAAGAAAGAAAGAGGCCTTGCAACTCCATATAAACACTCCACTCATTCTAGAGAAAAAACATTTGAAGTTCAAGCTTTCTTCAAGCATAGATCTCTCTTTCCTCTAGTACTCTTTAATCTCTAATTTTTGCTTTAACTTTAGTTAAGTAACTTATTTAATTTTAGTTTTTATGTCATGCCTTTTTATTTTCAAGTAGATTGTTAAGGAGAATTAAAGATTTGATCTGATTCTCCATAGAAACCTCATGTAATCTCTTTTTAATTAATGTATTATTCTTATTTATTTTTTAATTTTATATTCATGTCTTTTCAATTCAAGTAGAATGTTAAGGGGAAGGAGACTTAAGCCAAGTTTTTCATAGGCTGATGTAATTTCTTTCCTTTATGTCATTTAATTCTTACTTTTTATTTTTTATTTTATGCACTTTATTTTTCTAGTTCTAACTAATTAGAATAGGGATTCAAATTGAGAAAATTGGGTTGTGAGAGAGATCAAGAAGAGAAAGATTGACACCTTTCTAAATTCAAACTTTTCCTTCAATTCAATATGATCAAGAGAATAATGAAGGCCATTGCGAGGATTATGGATTGCTAAATCCATATATCAAAGTTAAAATGAACCCTAACTTAATTTCTTATGGAGTTTAATTTGAATTTTTATGATCCATTATTTTAATGATCATTTTCTATTTCCATACTTTTACACTACAAAAATAAGACTATTAGCAGCAGCCATAAACTGCCGCTATTAACAGAAAACAACCGATAATACTTTTGTCGCTAATAGTCTTAATAGTTTTTTGGTTAATAGCGATAGTTTTTTGTTGCAAAAAACTGCTGCTAATAGTCTAATTTTTTGTAGTGTTAATGGTACGAGGCTTTTTGTTACTTGAATTTAAAGTCAATTGTAAGAATATCTAGTATAGTTAGGGCTTTCTCATCTTTTATACTTGATGATTTGATAAAGTTAAACTTTTTTATCAAATAATTTAAGGAATGGTCGGATATGAGAATGATCGAAAACATATTGGATCCATTCAAGAGAAATAGAAAACTTTAATAATCAAAATTTTTGTCTGACCAAAAGAACTTTTAGTATGATCAGATATGAGAATGATCGTAAACATATTGGATCCATCCAAGAGAAATAGGAAACTTTAGTAATCTAAATTTTTGTCCAACCAAAAAAACTTTTAGATTTACGTGGTGATTTGTTCAAAAAAGAAGATTGCCTTTGTAGAATTTAAACACTTTTAATTGAATCAAGATTATCGGTGTCTAGATTTTATATCTTAATTGTTAAGTCAATGGTGAATTAAAAAAGATTTTTAAAAAGACATTAGAAAGAGAGTTAGGTGTGAATTCTAAACTTTGATGTCATTTTTTAATAGAACTTTTCTCCAATTTTATCCTCTGTTTAGAAAGTTTTCAATTTAGGAGAATTTCCATTTTTATAAAGTTTTCAATTATAGAGTTCCAAACATAGGATTTAGATATTTCAACTAATTGATTGGATTAATTAAGTGGGGTTTTAAAATTTAGTTTCCATATACAATCTCAAAGGGATTGACACTTGCAATACTTATCCGTTGCTATACATTGGTCCGTATACTTACGAGTTTTTAACTTGAATTTTGATAATTTTATAAGTGTTTAATTGAGGTGATTTTTGAGTTTATTTCGTAATCGGAATTTCAACAACACAACTCTCAGTAAATTATAGAGTGAGCGTTTATAAAATCAAAACTCTCAAACGAGTTTATGTAAAACCCTAAAAATGTTGTTTTCGATTTTATAAATCCTCTTTTATGGATTCCTTATTTACAACCAAAAGATGGAGATGGACATATTTCATAATTTAAAGGAAACTGTTTATGCAATCCTCTTTTATAAATCCTTGTTATGAAATTCTTTATTTACAACCAAAAGAGGTTAAGATTTTATGATATAGAGGAATCTGTTTATACAACCGTCTTTTAGGTGTCACCTGTTTACACAGGTGAAGCCTTCGTTGCTTCTAATTATAGGATAGAAATGGTTTTCAGTCCCATCCTTGGACTCGATAATGTGGAGATCATGATCTACCTTCAGATTTTAGTGGATACCGTTGAAATGGCTTTCGATCCCATCCTTGGACCCGATAATCTGGAGATCATGATCTACCATCAGACCGTCAGATTTTAGTGGATACAATGGAAATGGCTTTCGGCCCCATCCTTGGACCCGATAAATCTGGAGATCATGATCTGCCATCAGACCGTCAGATTTTAGTGGCACGTTACACATATTTTATGACTAATATATTATCAAAATCTGACCGTTTCTGACCAACCAAGTACCCGTCCACCAGATTTTTCCATAAAATATGCTTATATGTGGTTGTGAATTATTCATTTGGTGATCTTTAATATCAACTATTATAAAATAACCAAACGGCTGGTATTAGATTGCACTGAAAATCCTCAATAAGGATGATTTTTGGGCTAATTGCCCTCTTAATTACGTATGATCTATTATGATCTATAACTTTGACACTAAGGATTATCCATGTCATATTTTATTAATGGTGTAAGATCATTGCACTAGCTATGTTATGTTGCATGGGTAATTGAATTTGTCACATATATGACACAATAAATATGTCACACATTTGACTCACTTAATAAATATGTCATATATTTGGCAAAATTCAGAGCAAATTTTCAAAAATTACTGAAAATTATCAAAATTTGACCAAATTACGATTCAGGTGGTGAGAGAACCCGAATTTAAAATCGAGATTTTGATCCAAAAGCCTTAATAAATCCGACTCAAGAAGATTTAAATATGTAAACACTCTCTGGAATGCCCCATCTTGTTCAAGCTTGTATTTGGCAATGCAACCCGAATTTGTCATACGGATTGCATTGCCAAATGAGGGGATCAAGTTATAGGAATCCTCCAAGGAGCTTAACACTTTTCCCAAAGCTAGTTATTTTCCACACCATAACCGATTGTATGGAATATTCACTCCATGATTCATAAACAAAATCTTGGCTAAGCTATTTATCAAAATCTCTCGATTGATGCGGACTTGCTCCTTGACTCTTTGTAAGATCCATCTCGTAGTGGCAATTTTATTCCCATTACGATTGCACCTAGAGCATGTATGTTCTTTATTAAATGTTTTAATTCGGAACATGGTGTTGTCCTCATCAAGGTATCAAAACCGGTATCGGTCTTGGGTATCAGTTTGCCTGATGAGGCAAATACGAATCGGCCGATACCGATATATATCGATTAATTATATATATTTTTTAAAGAAACTAAAATCTTAGTTGAACCCGAGACGTATCGGTAATACCGATACAGGATACAGATACGTATCGGACTGATATGTATCAGTTTGGCCGAAAACCGATACGTATCGCTGATATGTATCGGTATCGACGGATTTTGTAATATCCCTAATTTCGAGAACCGTGTGAGTCAATTGGGTGCACTTGTTAATGCAGCACGTGGTACTATTTCGAATCTCCGAAAGTTCTTTAGACTCAGGTATAACACCTAACTGAAGTGTGTTGAGCTCACAAGGGATCCAAGCCAATTGACAAACACAGATTAGTGTATATGTGCTTCACATGGAAGCTAACCAAGGTTATAAGAGAAATGACTTCTCTTGTAAGCTATTTGCCCTTGTTTGATTTTTGCTTGGAAAGAGAAGAGAGAACGCAAGAAGAGAAGAACTCTCCTTGTGAAGACCTTGCACACCGAATCTTGGATTCGTTATCGGTTCTCTGCCCACAACCCTCCGTAAGTTTGATCGCCAACACAAGACGTATCATTTGATCGAGTGAGATCGATTTTCTTCTACAAACCCATGTGTGTATGTAGGAAAACTCTTCCATAGAGAGTTCATGGTGTGATCGTTATTGAGTGAGAAGTGGGGATTGGTTGAGTGCGCAAGAGGAGGAATTGTCTCCGCGTATGGCGCAACATGATTGCAAGAAGGTGGGTCCCAAACCCTTTCGATTCGTGTGGAGGAAACATCTATTGGTGTGTTCATTCGATCGTTGAATCTGTAAATTGATAAGGTGAGATCTTGTGTTTAATTATAGGTATTTATGAGTTAAAGTTGAGCATTATAGCCCTAAAGATTTAACATTTAATGTGGATTTAGGAAAGGATGAGAAAAGAAAAAGAAAGAAAGTCAAAATTTAAGAATAAATGTTGAAATCCCGAAAGTCGCTCGCACAACTTTGAGACTCGCTCGCGCGAGTTGGACTTGCTCGCGTGAACTAGGCCTCAGAATAGGCATAAAAATGAACTCGATCAGTCACTCGCGTGACTGAGGGTGTGCCATGTGAAGTCTCTCGCACGACTTGAAGCTCACGCGAGCGACTGTGTATGTCTGGTTGATGAGAAGTAAAGAGGAACTCAGTCGCTCGAGTGAGGGCGCGCATGTTATGATCTGAATTTTATGTCTTTGATACACCTAAAATATGTGTATATGTTTAATATCGTATTCACCGCATGCCTTGACTTTTCAAAACATTTTAACTAAAAATACATGTTTTGGTTTTTCAAGCTCTTATATTTATTTCCGTCATTAATGGACACAAGTTGTGTAATAGCCTATTAGTTAAAAGCTTTAAGTTTTAGATAAGAGGTCTAGGGATCAAACCTTGTTATGTGTGCTCTAAACTTTTATTTTAGACTTTAAGGTAAAAGTCTATACACTCTTCCTTGGTGTGTTAGCTTAACACCGGGTAATTTCCAAAATATTATAGTGTCTTACGGAAAATCCTAAATCATAATCTCATTTAGAGTTCTTCTTAAGAATAGATCCGTTAAAAATCCTAGAGACCTTAGAGAAGAAATTCTATATATATCTTCCTAGAACCCTTCTTTTGAAAGAGCGGCGAGACGTTCGCGTATATTCTCAAGCGGCCTTCGCCTCCTTCTAGAATCATCATTATTGTTGAGATTTTAATCTAATCGTGGTGGTACGATCGATCTAGGTATGGAGAAATCATGCTTTCCATTGAACTTAAAATATTAATTTTTTAAATAGATTTTTATGTAAATTAGTGAGTTTATTTCATGAATAATGAATGGATGATTAAATAAAAGTATGCTATGATTGGTGATCCTTAATGTTGATAATTTTGATTAAGAAGAAGACGGTTGAAATCCCACCATGTGATTTGATGAATTTTGATGTGTGCTCACGGATTTGAGTCAATCGATTGAGATTGAGAATTCAATCGATTGAGATTGAGAATTCAATCGATTAAGAAAATCAATAGATTGAGCCAAACTCAATAGATTGAGACTGGGCACATAATTATGTCAATCAATTGACGATTGGATGTCAATCGATTGAAGATGAATATTAAAGTAAATACTAATAAATGATTTTATTTTAGAAAAATACACATAATTATGTCAATCGATAGACGATTGGATGTCAACCGATTGAGGATTAAATGATATTGTTTTAGAAAAATACACATAATTATGTCAATCGATTGACGATTGGATGTCAATCGATTGAGAATTAAATGATATTATTTTGCAAAAATACACAAAATTATGTCAATCGATTGACGATTGGATGTCAATCGATTGACGATTAAATGATATTATTTTAGAAAAATACACAAAATTATGTCAATTGATTGACGATTGGATGTCAATCGATTGAGGATGAACATTAAATGATAACAGATAAAACTCAATGGATTGAGTAAAGCTCAATAGATTGAGCCTACGCATGGATTTATGTCAATGGATTGAGAAATCAATCCATTGAGCATAATAGAGTTCAATGGATTGAGAAATCAATAAATTGAGCTAAAATCAATAGCTTGAGCTTGAACATGAATTTAATAGATTAAGTGTGAATAGTTTAGTTCTATATTTAAGTTATTCTCACAACAGTGTCATTAAATGTTAATATTTATGCACCATAATCGTATGATATGTACTGTAATATTTATACATCATGATTGTGTATACTTTAATATTTATGTATCATGATTAAATGTACTTAAATGATTATATATTATGATATCACTCTTATGCACTTTACATGTTCCATGATGATCTATATAATACACAATCAAGACACGTAAAACATGATGAAATGTCAAGTCATAATCAACGAGCATTAGACCCAACATCTTGTACATGATGGAGTCTAAGAAGGTATTAGACCCAACATCTTGTGCTAGATAGAGTCTAACTAAACACGATTAAGAAGCATTACCTGATGGAGTCTAGGAAGGTATTAGACCCAACATCTTTTGTAAGATGGAGTCTAACTAAATAAGAGTATGATAAGCATGATTAAGCCCAACGTCTTGAGCAGGATGGAGTTGGACATGCAATAAATAATATGATTCATTAGACCCAACGTCTTGAACATGACGGAGTCTAACTAAATAAGTGATAAGCATGATTATGATCACGTCTTGTGAGGGACGGAGTCTAGCGTGCATTAAATGATAAAAAAGATGAAATTAAAAGAAATGATATATTCATGTAATATTGATATATATATTTATGTTCAGTTTATTTCAGCTTATTGAGATTATACATGTCACATACACACACACATGAAATATACCGAAATATTTATATGGCTATGACTGATATTTTATGCTTCACTGGATTGCATGTCTGGTCCATACAAGTATAAACTTACACCCCTTATTGATGTGGGTGACCAGATGAGACATTGTATGGGTCTATGGCAATGAGATGGCACGTGGTGCTCAGGAAACTGGATTGAATGGCGATGATAGCTTCGGGACCTAATTAGCTATTTTCCTTTCTAGTTATTATTATGGGTTTGAAATAAATGAGACATTGATCAGTTAGTATTTTATTAAGATTGTTTAAGCTTTAATCATATTTGACTTGTTATTGGAATAAGAACATTATCATGAGTTTTATTTTGATTAATTAATATTTTAAAGAAATTTTATCTTTCGCTGTTTAAGGTGCTTTTATCACCTTAATATGTTTTTATGGTTCACGATACGAAGGTACGATCTAAGATCTTACAATCAAGAGGTTGTGAGATCCCGGGCCGCTACAGTTGGTATCAGAGCCTAAGGTTGATTCTTACGTCGGGAATATCTGTAGCTGGAGTTTAACGTGAGATTGATCGGCTGCAAATGACAAATAAACATATTGACGCGTTGACTAAGGCAATTGTGAATGCCATCAATGCAACAAGAACTCCAAATGCCCAACCTACTCCTGCTCCTAGGTCAGAATTGGATGAATTCGGGAAGCACCGACCATGATACTTCAATGGGATGGGAGATAGCGCGGAGGCTATGAAATGGGTGCAACAGATGGAAAAGATCTTCAATCTGATGGAGTATAATAAAACAACTAAAGTGAGATTGGCAGTCTATAAACTGGAGGGGAGTGCCGAAAACTGGTGGAGACAATTGGAAGAAGCGACTCATGTCGAAGAGCCTGGTTATGTATGGGACTGGGACGAATTCGTAAAAGTGTTTTATGATAAGTACTACCCCCAGAGCGTCCAAGAAGCGAATATTGAGGAACTCCTGAACCTCCAACAGGGAGAGATGAGTGTCGACGCTTATGCTAAGCTTTTAACGGAACTGAGCCAGTTTGCTCAGACCCTGGTTTCTGACAAGAACTTTCGACTCATGAAGTTTGAGAAGGGTTTGAGGCCCCAGATCAGGACCTTGGTAGTTGGACACCGATGCGACTCATACAAGGACCTGATTGATAGGTGCTACACCATCGAGAGAGAATTGAAGGCGCCTTCGTCGACTAGTAATGTTGGTCAGAGCTCGGCTAGAAACTTTCAATATGGCCGTCGAGATCGTGTGTTTTCTAAGTTCAACATGAGATCAGAGAGTAGGGGCACTCCTTACTCAAGACCAATCTTCTCGCAGCAGAGCAAGACTAATTCTACAATGGCGTCTACTGCAAAGACTACTCCGACCTGTACCACTTGTGGCAAGAATCATAACGGCACCTGCCTTAGAGGAATGGGTGCTTGTTTCAACTGTGAACAACTTGGGCATAGAGCAGCTGAGTGCAAGATGCCTAAGAAGTCATCTGGATCGAGGGCTATGACTCCTGCAATGATTACGACTAATGACCGCGTGTATACCCTATCTGATGTTGACGCTAGAGCTTCAGACAATGTCATCCAGGGTATGTTTGTTTATTTAAAATTCATGATTAAATTCTTTCATACATGTTTACGTAGTAATGTCATAAATATTAATTTGCATAAAATGAATAACTTTTTGAAAATATTTTCAAAAATGAATTAAATAAATTTGTTAAGAACTAATGAAGATCTGGTAGACATTAAACTTTAAAATGGAATGATACTCTTACATTGAATAATTTAAGTCGTGGCATGTCTTGGGTGCCCAGGTTCGATGTTGATCAATGATCTTTTTACTCATGTGCTTTTGGATTCGGGTGCTGCCCATTCATTCGTCTCCTTAAACTTCGCTAAGTGTCTTGATAAAGATTCATCTCCTATGAGCATTCCTTTGACAGTAGCAACTCCTCTGGGAAAGAGTGTGCTTGCTGACAGAGTTTATCCTCGATATTCTGTACAGATTGGAACCCATGCATTAGTTGTCGATCTAATTGAATTAGACTTCGAAGATTTCGATGTTATCCTAGGGATGGATTGGCTCGCTGAATCTCATGCGACCCTTGATTGTTTTGCCAAGATCGTGATTTTTACCCCTTTGGATGGACCGACATTTAAATTTAAGGGCGCATGGAAGGGTGTCATTCCAAAACTCTTTGCTTTATTAGAAGCCGAGGAAAAGCGGAGAGATATATCATCGATTTCTGTTATAAATGAATTTGCTGAAGTTTTTCCTGATGAGGTGACGGGTTTGCCGTCGAGTAGGGCAGTAGAATTTCAGATGAGCTCGTACCTGGCACTGCACCAATAGCCAAGATTCCTTACAAGATGGCGCCTGCAGAACTATCAGAATTGAAAAAATAGTTATAGGAACTATAAGATAAGGGCTTTATTAGAAGGAGTCAGTCACCATGGGGTGCTCCTTTTTTATTTGTAAAGAAGGACGGTTCTCAGAGGTTGTGCATTGATTACCGACAGTTGAACCAGGCGACAATTAAGAATAAGTATCCATTGCCACGGATCGATGTTCTATTTGATCAACTGCAAGGCGCACGATATTTCTCTAAGGTCGATCTGATATCTGGATATCACCAGTTGAGGGTGAGAGAGTCCGATATAGCTAAAACGACATTCAATACGAGGTATGGAAAGTTTGAATTTTTAGTAATGCCTTTCAGATTGACTAATGCCCCTACAATCTTTATGGACTTGATGAATCGTATTTTCAAGCCCTACTTGGATCAGTTTGTGGTGGTTTTCATTGATGACATCCTGATCTACTCCAAGTCCAAAGAAGAGCACGCCGAGCACTTAAGGATCGTCTTACAAATCCTATTGGACTACCAGTTGTATGCTAAGATGAGTAAATGCGAATTCTGGATGTGTGAAGTGGCATTTCTGGGTCACAGGATATCTAAGGCAGGGATTACTGTTGATCCTGCAAAAATTGAAGCCATTGTGAATTGAGCGACCTAGTTCCTTGGCTTAGCTGGTTACTATAGAAGGTTCGTGGAAGGTTTCTCAAAGATCTCAGGACCTCTTATCGGGCTGAGCAAGAAAAATGTGAAATTCATTTGGACCGATGAGTGCCAGAAGAGCTTTCTCGAGTGGAAGAAAAGGTTGACTACTGCTCCCATTCTAGTGATACCTTCTGGCACTGGTGGCTTTACCGTTAATACCAATGCGTCGTATAAAGGACTAGGTAGTGTCCTAATGCAGAATGAGAGAGTTGTAGCTTACGGATCCAGACAACTAAAGGAACATGAAAAGAGTTACCCTATGCACGATCTAGAACTGATCGCTATCATATTCGTGCTGAAGATCTGGAGACACTACCTGTATGGAGAGAAATTCATCATCTCCACGGATCATCAAAGTCTTAAATTCCTTTTTATGCAGAAAGACTTGAATATGAGGCAGAGAAGATGGTTGGAATTCTTGATTAATTATAATTGCGAGATCAAGTATCATTCGGAAAGGCTAATGTTGTTGTCGATGCCCTCAGCAGATTTGTTCCAGAACGGGTGATTCGACCAAGAGCATTACTTTCGCACATTGTTATCACCTCTTCATTACTTGATCAAATCAGGGGACTACAGCTTGAAGATCCTATCCTTTTGAAATTGAAGGACAGTGGGAAGTCTGAGATTACTGTCAGAGATGATGGGATGATGCTATTCCAGGGACGCTACTGTGTACCTGATAATATATAATTGAAATGGGAGATCTTAGACGAAGCCCATAAGTCTAAATTCTCTATTCACCCTGAAAATAATAAGATATATAAACGGTTGAAGAAAAATTATTGGTGGAATAATATGAAGAGAGAGATCGCTGACTATGTGACAAGGTGTCTCACATGCCAGCAAGTCAAAGCTGAACACCAGAAACCACTTGGGTTACTTCGGCCACTACAGATTTTGGGTTAGAAATGGGAGAGTTTTGGTATGGATTTCATCACTGGATTGTCGAGAACCCTGAAGAGGAACGATGCTATTTGGGTTGTGGTCGATAGATTGACTAAATCGGCTCATTTTATTCCATACCGCATGACCTATTATTCAGCTTCTCAATTGGCGGATATTTATATTCGTGAGATTGTTAGATTACATGGTGTGCTTGCTGATATTGTATCTGATAGAGACCCTCATTTTACGTCAAGATTTTGGCAGAAATTTTAAAATGGGATAGGGTCTAAGTTAAAATTTAGCTCCACTTTTCATCCTCAGACGGATAGGCAGTCCAAAAGACTTAATCAAGTGTTAGAGGACATGCTTCGCGCTTGTGTAGTGGACTTTGGAGGCAATTGGGACGAGCATCTACCTCTTGCGGAGTTCGCGTATAATAATAGTTACCAGTCCACTATACAGATGGCCCCGTATGAAGCCTTATATGGGAGAAGTTGCAGAACTCCTCTGTGTTGGGATGAGGTCGGTGTAAGAAGTTTGCTGGGACCTCAAATTGTTGAAGACATGTCCAAACAAGTTCAGTTGATCCGAGAATGAATGCGGACTGCACAGAGCACAGAAGAGTTACGCTGATTTGAAGCATAGGAATTGAGATCTGATTGAAGGGGATAAAGTCTTCGTGAAAATCTCTCCTATGAAAGGAGTAATGAGATTCAGGTTGAAAGGAAAACTTAGTCCGAGATTCGTGGGACCATTCGAAGTCTTGAAGAGAATCGGAGAAATGGCATATCGAGTCAAGCTGCCACCAAAGTTTGCCGATGTGCACAACATTTTTCACATATCCATATTAAAGAAATACATGGCAGACCCTACTCAAGTTATTGATTGAGAACCCTTGGAGGTTTATAAGGATATATCCGTTGTGGAGGGGCCTGTTCAGATTGTTGACCGAAAAGAGCAGATCCTGAGGAATAAAGTTATACCGCTGATCCTTGTGATTTAGCAGTACCACTCTCGCGAGGAAGCCACTTGGGAGCACGAGAATGTTATCAGGAGGGACTACCCCCATCTCTTCTAGTGAGGTATGACTCAATTTCGAGGATGAAATTTTTAGAAGTAGGGAAGAATGTTATGATCTGAATTTTATGTCTTTGATACATCTAACATATGTGTATGTATTTAATATCATATTCACCGCATGCCTTAACTTTTCAAAATATTTTAACTAAAAATACATGTTTTGATTTTTCAAGCTCTTATATTTATTTTCGTCATTAATGGACACGAGTTGTGTAATAGCCTACTGGTTAAAAACTTTAAGTTCTAGATAAGAGGTCTAGGGATCAAACTTTGTTTTGTGTGCTCTAAATTTCTATTTTGGACTTTAAGGTAAAAGGCTATACACTCTTCCTTGATGTATTAGCTTAACACCGGGTAATTCTTAAAATATTATAGTAAGTGTCTTACGGAGAACCCTACATCATAATCTCATTTAGAGTTCTTCTTAAGAATAGAGCCTTCAGAAACCCTAGAGACCTTAGAGAAAAAATTTTAGATCTATCTTCCTAGAACCCTTTGGAATAGCGGCGAGACATTAGCGTATATTCTCAAGCGGCCTTCGCCTCTTTTTAGAATCATCATTATTGTTGGGATCTTAATCTAATCATAGTGGTACGATCGATATAGGTATGGAGAAATCATGCTTTCCATTGAACTTAAAATATTAAATTTTTTTAATAGATTTTTATGTAAATTAGTGAGTTTATTTTATGAATAATAAATTGATGATTAAATAAATGCATGCTATAATTGGTGATCCTTAATATTAATAATTTTGATTAAGAAGAAGACGGTTGAAATCCCACCATGTGATTTGGTGTATTTTGATATGTGCTCACGGATTTGAGTCAATCGATTGAGATTGAGAATTCAATCGATTGAGAAAATCAATAGATTGAGTCGGACTCAATAGATTGAGACTGGGCACATAATTATGTCAATCAATTGACGATTGGATGTCAATCGATTGAGGATGAATATTAAAGTAGATACTAATAAATGATTTTGTTTTAGAAAAATACACATAATTATATCAATCGATTGACGATTGGATGTCAATTGATTGAGTATTAAATGATATTGTTTTGGAAAAATACACATAATTATGTCAATCGATTAACGATTGGATATCAATCAATTGAAGATTAAATGATATTGTTTTTAAAAAATATATAAAATTATGTCAATCAATTAAAGATTGGATGTCAATCGATTGACGATTAAATGATATTATTTTAGAAAAATACACAATATTATGTCAATCGATTGATGATTAGATGTCAATCGATTGAGGATGAACATTAAATGGTAACAGACAAAGCTCAATGGATTGAGTAAAGCTCAATAGATTGAGTCTAAGCATGGATTTATGTCAATGGATTGAGAAATCAATCCATTGAGCATGAATAGAGTTTAATGGATTGAGAAATTAATAGATTGAGCTAAAATCAATAGATTGAGCCTGAACATGAATTCAATAGATTGAGTGTGAATAGTTAAGTTCTATATCCAAGTTCTTCTCACAACAGTATCATTAAATGTTAATGTTTATGCACCATGATCGTATAATATGCACTGTAATATTTATGCATCATAATTGTATATATTTTAATATTTATGTATCATGATTAAATGTACTTAAATGCTTATGTATTATGATATCGCTCTTATACACTTTACATGTTCCATAATGATCTATATAATGCACAATCATGACACATAAAATATGATGAAATGTCAAGCCATGATCAACGAGCATTAGACCCAATATCTTATACATGATAGAGTCTAAGAAGGTATTAAACCTAATATCTTGTGCTAGATAGAGTCTAACTAAATACGATTAAGAAGCATTAGACTTAACATCTTATACCTGATGGAGTCTAGGAAGGTATTAGACCCAACATCTTGTGTAAGATGGAGTCTAACTAAATAAGAGTATGATGAGCATGATTAAGCCCAACGTCTTGAGCGGGACGGAGTTGGACATGCAATAAATAATATGATTCATTAGACCCAACGTCTTGAACATGACGGAGTCTAACTAAATAAGTGATAAGCATGATTATGACCCAACGTCTTGTGCGGGACGGAATCTAGCGTGCATTAAATGACAAAAAAGATGAAATTAAAAGAAATGATGTATTCATGTAATATTGATATATATTTATGTTCAGTTTATTTCAGCTTATTGAGATTATACATGTCACATGCACACACACATAAAATATACCGAAATATTTATATGGCTATGACTGATATTTTATGCTTCACTGGATTGCATGTCTGGTTCATATAAGTGTAAACTTACACCCCTTGTTGATATGGGTGACCAGATGAGACAGGTATCGCCGATGACAATGCATGAGTCTATGGCGATGAGATGGCACGTGGTGCTCAAGAAACTGTACTGAATGGTGATGATGGCTTTGGGGCCTAATTAGTTATTTTTCTTTCTAGTTATTATTATGGGTTTTAAATAAATGAGACATCGATCAGTTAGTATTTTATTAAAATTGTTTAAACTTTAATCATGTTGGACTTATTATTGAAATAAGAACATTATCATGAGTTTTATTTTGATTAATTAATGTTTTAAAGAAATTTTATCTTTCGTTATTTAAGATGCTTTTATCGCCTTAATATGTTTCTATAGTTCACGATACAAAGGTACGGTCTAAGATCTTACAATCAAGAGGTTGTGAGATCTCGGGCCGCTATAGCGTGACTGGGGAGTGCCTGGGGAAGTCGCTCACGCGACTTCAAAGCTCACACGTGCGAGTTTACAAGTTTGGGCTGTTTTGATTATTTTTGAGAAAATTCTTCGAAACTCTTGTCGCTTTTTCCTTCCAAGCATTAATACATGCTCTTTTAATACGTTGGAATGTAGGATATGGATTAGATGTGTATGTGAGGATCTTCGCTCCGTTTGTACGATTAGCGTGTTTCGTGAACCATGAGATAGGAAAATTTAATAACCTTACATGTGATATAATATTTATAGATAGTGTGATGTGAAAAGTTTGATAAGCATGTGCGTGTGTAATAAGCTTGTGTGTGTATGATTTAGAAATGCGAAACAAAAGTGATAAGTGTGTATGTGTGAACTTAGAATATGAAGCGTGATAAGCATGTGTGTGTGTGTGAACTTAGAGTACGAAATGTGATAAGCATGTGTGTGTGAACTCAGAATACGAATTGTGATAAGCATAAGTGTGTGTGAACTCCGAATTCGAACTATATAAGATCTCCAAAATTTAGCTATGTAATTATCACAATACATGGTGTTAAACTATATGCTAGAACTTGCGCTATGATTTAAGGTTCGCGCGGAACGAATCCCTATCGTGTACCGATACGGTGGGATATCCGTACAAATTATACGAGCCAATGGTAACTTTAGGTACACAAGTGACCCTATTAACTTAGCTCAGGGGCTTGGCAGTTTGGCACAAGTGACCCTATTAACATAGCTCAGGGGCTTGGCATTGTGTTTCGAAAATGGTTCAATTGAATGACGATGCTTCGGGGATTCCCATCGGTATATTTGTGGCTCTCAATCCTATATTCTGCTTGAGAGTTTATTTAAGTTATTGTTTTAAGTTAACTTCAGATAAAATATTATGAAAACTATGAAATAAGCACGAATGTAAACTGTGTTAAGAATGTGAATTTTGTGTGAGAAAAATATGTATTTAAAACGTGTTTCGTTCAACTCATATATCTTGAAATTTAAGTTTTGTGTGAGATAAGATATGCTTCAAAATCAGTAATAAAATCTATGTTTGTTATATGATATGCATGTTTATTGACAATCCCTATTGAGCTTAGACTATTAGCTCACCCTTCGACTATACGGCACAGGCACAGGAATTGATACAACTATTGAGGATTCAGGACGTGAAGAAGATCCTGATTATTCCCTGAAGAAGAGTCTAATCTGCTACCTGAGGATTTCTTTTCTTAGGGTATTCAGAGTTATTTTGAGATTTTATGGATAATGCTTGGTACGTCCGGCCTTCATATTTAGTTTAGAACTTTGGATTCATGAAATATAAACTAATGTTGTAAACCACTGTTTAGGTGATGGTCGGTCATCACTGATAGTTCGTTTCGGTTCTATCTGACTTATGATTTGCATAAGGATAGAACCGTCATTTTGTCTTGTTATATATATAGAATTGGAGTTTTCTTTTATCATATATGATGACTCTATCTGCTTTGTAAGAGATATCTGCTTAGAATTCCGCTCTCTTTGTGGACATATCAAGTGTTACGGATTTTGGGGATCGTCGGTAACGACAATCTGAGGGCACGGATTTTGGGGTTAGGAAATCCAAGTTGTCACAAAAATTTTATACCTTGGTCCTCATACACCGATGCATGAATTCTCCACAAACACATCTCATTCTTACATTTGCAAGTGAAGCTATTCTTTTCATTCTTTATGTAATCAAGTTGGACCCATGAGACAAGGAAAAATGCAACAATGCATCTTTAAATGGTATTCCGATTCAAACATCATTCGATGTGCAACACCAATTTTGGCTTATCTTCCCTAACATTTGATCTCTCTACCCCAAGGTCTAAGTCTTCCTCCTCTAACTCCTCACTACCAGAACTATAGGAAGGAAACCCTCTGGATCTTCATAATCTGACAGTTCATCAAGTTGCACATGCTCTTGTCTAAGCTCTTCTTCATTAGAGGGCTCCCTATCCCAATAACCTTCTGATGGTTCTGAATCGTACTCGAAGTCATATTCATCTTTCTCGTAATCGAAATCTTCATCAGAAACAAATGCAAGGGAGTTGGAAAGTCCTCCAAGTACATGTCAACTATTTTTTGGGTTCAAATCTCTCAAACATAATCATTAGTTCCTGGTCAGACGTAACACTCACCAACTCTTCTTGTAATATCCCGATATTTTCGGATCGGAGTTTGACTGATTTCTTGCATGAGTCTGACATGGTGACTAATGTCGCCATGATTTTTATTTAATAATAAGTTATTATATAATATTAGGATAACTTTGTGTGAACGGATTAGGGTTTAAAGGTTTGTTTGGGCCTTTAGTGGCTAAGGCGTGCACCGATACGCGGTATGCCGCTTAACGGCAAAGCCAAATCTGTGGATAGAATTTTCATTATAAATATCTAAGATATTTTTACTTTTTTCGTTTGGCTATAAGGGGGGGGATGTGATAACTTAAAAGGTAAGCCATCTTGCAATAGACATTGAGAGAGAGAGAGAGCCGTGCACCTTTTGGAACCCGTCACCCTTGAATCCTATTCTTTTGAGTTTCCGATCGCAAGATTGTAATCGTGTCGGCTTTGCTTGAATTCCAATCATTGAAACCCCTTTTGTTTGTGAACCGATTATCTCACAGTCATCTTCTGCGATTAGAAGAGGTTGGAATCGACCTAGGATCGTAAACGCCTTCCCCCTGAGTTGCGGTGTACAATCGTTGTGGAGTCGCCGTAAGAATGCGACAGTTTCGCTTCAAAATCCTCTTCGGCAACATTTCTTAAAGTCGTGGAATCGATCAGAAAAAAGGTTAGCTTCCCTTTGATTTTAATAGTTTAGATTATAGAATAAATCTTTGTTTTAGTTTAGTGTATATGTGTATACAAAAATAGAGCAAATCCAATGAGATTTGAAGGAAAAAATAGACCAAGGAAGCAACCCGAAGGGTTCTGAACCCAAGAAAATCGAACGTCGAATTGGAAATTCGAAGTTCGAATTTGAAAATCGATTTTTGAAGAAATTCGAGCATCGAATTTGAATTCGAAGTTCTAATTTGGTCTGATGTGCCGACACTGCTTTGGTATTTTGGTCATAATTTTTTATTCCAAGCTTGGATTGAAGCAATTTTTAAAGCGTTGGAAAAAAGACAACGAGCCCTATAACTTTCATGAATCGATAAATTTATGAATCGAAATTTATAAAGGTCAAAATTGAGGGTAAAGTAGGGATAAGTTTTCACATGATCCAACGTTACCTTAAACTTGTCTGTTTCGCCTAGTTGTAAGAAAACTTTAGGAACTTTGGCTTATATTATAATTAGTCAGTAACATGTATATACACGAATGCTTGTAATGTAGATTAAGGATTGGAGATCATTGAGTGAGCATTTGCTTTGCCTCAGATACACTCGACTCTAAACTAAGGTAGGAGAATCTCATCATCATTTGCATTTTATTTCCATTCACATAGATATTTTGTGTTATAATATTTTGAACTTCGCATATGACATTTCAACTTTGCATTTGTAAACTTGAATCCGAAATAAGAACTCAAAAAAATTCAAATCTGCTCTAAATCTGAAACTCTGAATTATGTATTATAATTTGCATATGAATTATACATTAGAATCTGCAGTTGATTTTCATAAACCGTGATGACGGTAAATCAGTCTAGCACAAGTTCCCCTCATAACGCAGGGGCTTGTTGCAATTTCAGAAAAAGAGTTCATTGAACGACGATGGTTAATAGAGTTTCCCATCGGTATTACTTTCGCTCTCATAATATATTAATTTGAAAGATAGATTAAGTTGAGACTTTAAGTCATGAATTCGATAAGCTTTGCATATATGAACTAAGAAATAATGAATATCTAAACTCTTTTACCCGTTTTGAATCTAATTTAAGAATCTGCTTTAAGACTTCGCATATGAAACTGCATTTGACCATAGTATTGACATCCAGTTATCTATTCTGTATATTTTGAAAACCATATTTATTGAGATATAATGTGATTGATATCTTCTACTGAGATTTGTTGTTAGCTCACTCCGACTATACGTCACAGGTACTGATTTAGCCACTACTGCCATGGGCTACGAGAGTGATCCAGACTATGATCCTGAGGAATTCTTCCCTTTTTAGGATTCCTCCTGTTGTGCACTTTTTGTAGGTTTCAGACGTAGGCTTGGTACGATCGGTCGGTTTTGTTTTATGCATTAGAATAGTTGTAATTATACTTATTTTTTTTGCGAATCATGTTTCGGTGATGGTTGGCCATCATCGGTGGTTCTTTTCAATTTTTCTACTCATGATTTTGCCTAGGGTTAGAACCGTTACTTTTGTTTTCCTCTTTCCTTACAGAAATAGAGTTATTTGCATTTTTTCTCTGATATTTGCTTGTGTTTCGTCCGACTTATCGTTTAATCAATAAGTTGGCAAGCCGGCCTTTCCTATATTTAGAAGATTGAAAAAGTCAGGTTGTCACACTTCTCCCTGACTTTCATTCCTATATAGGTACTTGATCCAAATGATAAACCGTACAAGAATAATACACATCTCTATTACATTGGATAAGAATATTTTGTGGATCTCATGCCTTCCTCAACCTCTCCACCGATATATCTACTATGGCCATTTCCACGGTTAAATCTACCACTCTAGTACAGTCTAATCCGTACATATTCATCCTTTGCGAAATCTCATCGAAACATATTTCGTAACCTAAAAAAATCCATGTCTCATTAGAGAAATTATAGTCTATAAAATTAAAACACTATATTAAAAGAAGTACAATCAATTAGAACTCAAAAATGGGTACACATAAATTAAAGCAACATCTATGTACAAAACACAAAATGGATCTATATTTCTTAAAGTAAAATTTATGCACAGAAGACCTAAACTAAACCCTAAATCCATGCATTACTGTCAATCCGAAATCATGCATGACAATAAATACATATATGTCCAGGCAACAGGACTGTAGGGATTGCAGAATCAAACCAAATAAACAATCTAATTAAATGGGAAGGCTCCCAAAGCCTATGAGTAGAAGTGAGGGTGTAAATTCGGTTAAATGAACCGAAATCGATACTCGAGTTTTCAGGTCGGTTTTTGTTATAACGAACCTGAACCGAAACCAAACCAAACCAAACTGATCTGACTTCGGCTTTGGAGGGTTCGATTTTAGATTCTTCTTTGTATATATATTTTTTCTTTTTTGAAGAAAAATTATCGAATTTCTTAATTTTTCAGTTTTTTTATTTTTGATTGGTTTTCTCACCCGATCCAGCTGGTTTTCGATTTTCAGCTACCAAAATTGAAATCGAACTGGGTCGAATGGGTTCGGTTTCGGTCTGGGCTGGTTCGGAAGGCTCAGTTTTCAGGGTTCAGTTTTACCTTCCAACCCTAGGTAGAAGTGTCCCTCACTACAAAAAATAAGACTATTAGCGGCAGTCAAAACTGTCGCTATTAATAAAAAAACTGTCGCTATTAGTCCCGTCGCTATTGAAACAAGGTTTTTTTTGTTAATAGCAGCACTTTTGGCTGTCGCTAATAGTCTTATTTTTGTAGTGGCCTCTCGATTTCGAATAGGTGCTTCACACATAGTTGGGCTGGTAGTACAATTGGAAGGTTGACAATATTGCAACCTCGAGGTCGCAAAATGAACCCAGCTTATCGATTACATAATCATAATAATAATAATAATTGCAAGGGAAATGTTTTACTGACTCAAGGGATGTGCAACTAGAGCGAGGAGACCGTTAGATCTCCAAGGTCAACATTGACTACAGAGACATACAGTCTCATTGTTTCTTATTTTAGCCCCCAGGAAGACTAGAGGTATCTCTGTTTGTGCCCACGTATTCTCTGACGTCTCAGAATCCTTGAAAAAATCATTGATTGCTTCGGATCAGATGATGGAGATCGTGTTTCAGCTGATATTCCATACAACAGATCCGAGATATATAATGGTGCACCTATCAGACAGTCAATTTTTGATTCAATGTGTCACACATGAGACATACGGTCTCACGTGTGCCATATGATTCAAGGGCCATTTTTTGGGGATCTGTGATACATTGAATAAAAAATTGACCGTCTGATAGGTGCGTCATTATCTCAAGATCTATTGAGTTGAATATCATGGTGAAACACAATCTTAATCATCTGATCTGATGTAATCAATAATTTTCAAAGAATCTAAGATATAACCTGTTTTAGAGAATACATTAGATGGGCGCAAACAGACGTACCCTAAGATCAACTCAGAGTAGTTCTTTATGGAACTGCCCAAAGCTATCTTCATTCTACAACTCAGACCGCCTAACCATATCTCTACTATTATAATGGGACTATGTTTCGTCAGGTGAGACGGAATTTTATTTAATGACACAAATAGCCATAACTAAATTTAAAATAAAGTCTTATCTTCGCCCTTCTTCTCAAAAGCCCCTCGGTGACACCCAATGCAAATCAGTTTACACGCATCGATTAAAAAGGGTTGGGCTATTTGCACCGAAGATTCCGTTTATGCAACCGATGGTTCCTCTGCTAACAACGTTTAATGCCTCGTATTAAATGATAGAAATTATTTTATAATCCTAATATTTTATAAAATAAATCTTCATATCATCACCCTCCGATCAGGTGGAAAGATTTTTATACCATGTGCCACAAATCCCCGAAAGTGATTGTGATGATGGCTGGTTTTCAAGTCACTTGTGTGAAACGTCAAATCAACATAGAACCATTAGAGAAGTATAGATGATCCCAACATCTATATGAAAGCTTGGGACAAAAACAATCTCTATCTTTTGATTGATAGCAGTCAACAACATTAACAATGGAACTATCAGTTATCTAAACCGAATCTATGATTGCAAATGTCAGATCATATTGAGACCGAAAGACGTCCACAGACATGCATTCTACTAGCATATAGAAAAAAGTTTCTCTAAATTCCTTCTAACGTTACCAAAAATTTTGGATACGGGAGGAGGATATGCTGAAATTTTTAGGGTCTGTTTGGATAGAGCCTAGTAAAACTTGGTAAAGTTATTGATTTTTTATCATATATTCCTAACTTGCTAGAATATTCAGTAATACGCAGGAATACTACGTTTTGTTGCGCTTATCACTGTTTGGATACAAGTGTGGAAAGCACACTAAAATGGAGTAGAAATGAGATGGTTTCTACCATTATTAGTGTTGATTGCCTTGTATCAATGATGCAGATCATTTTTTTCTCCCAATCTTCACACAATGGATCTTGAGATCACGTCCTACCTATCATACGGTCAGATATTGATTTCACAATTTACAAATTCCCAAAATTGAGCAAGAACCCTCTCATGGTACACCATGATCACAGTAATTTTTTTTTGGAATGTGGATTAACATATGACTGTTTGATAGATGGGCTATGATCTCAAGATCTATTGTCTGAGAGATTGGGACGTAAAACGATCCTGATCGTCTGATTTAAGGCAATCAACCGTGTTAATCATTGGTTGTGCATACTGCATCTTCAGTTGCAAATAGACATACCTTGCAAAAAAAAATTTAGAAAATAGAGAAGGCAGAGAAAGAGATTTGGAGAGATATAAATGCGTAGAGAGAGAGAGAGAGAGAGAGAGTAGAGAAAAAAAATAGAGAATGTAGAGAGAGAGAGAGGGATGCAGAGAGATCTAGAGTGAGAGACATCCTAGAGAGAGAGGCACAGAAAGACCTGGAGAGGTGAGATATGGGGAGAGAGGAGATGGGTAGAGAGAGAGATTTATCACCTTCGTTTTTCCCCTATTCTCGAGGGGGGGTCGTAATATATTTTAATGTGGTAAATAAGAGTAACACATTTACCATCCTTAAAGAATACTATAGTTGAATCCATGGTAAAACATTTTACCATACATACCACGTTTTATCATGCATTCCCTGTATCCAAACAGCCCCTTAGCAAACATTTCCTATTTCAACAAATTGCAAAAAGTTGTTTCAATTCAAACTTTAAAATGCTAGAACTTAAATTAAATTCACGGGTTGATTATACTTGCTGTTGTCTCTTTGTAATGTTCTCTTTGTAATTGTCAATTTATAATACATACACACGGTGGGTTATATAATGCACCTATTTTATTATTTATGAACAATGATGAAGCTACTTTCTTCCACCAAGCCCTTCCCATCCATAGCGCTTATAGGAATCGTGTGCATTCTCTTTTGATAGATTTCATTGGCTGAAAGGCACTTTGTAAGTGATAAACTCATAATGCCTCTTGAGAAAACCAACTGTATTCTTTTGCTTATGCCTAGAAAGTCAAAAGGACAATAGCTCTTGATCAAAATTTAAACATTAAAATAGTGTTTAATGATCTTACTAATAGACTGGTCAAAGATTCATCATATGAGCAATCCACAGAATCCTAGTTGGTGTTAAACGACTTCTCAATGAGTCATTATTGACTGGGAGTCTTTGATGGATAGAATCCTTATATCAAAGGGTTCTTTCATAACAAGATATACACCTGGCAACACTTGTGCGACCACAACCATACCGCAGAACCTTTCTTTAAATTTTTGTTAAGATTTCTGCCATCTATAAATCGAAGTGTTCCATGAATTATGGAAACTAACAAATCTGTAAAATCTATATATATATAAATGAATCCATTCACAGATCACATATTGAGATTGTGATATTGAAATCTCTCGCATGATATCAGAGACATGAGAAAAGGATTAAAGTTTCCTCATTCTTTTTTCCCTTCGATTTCCTCTCATCTTCGTTTAGCCTTTTTTGCAATGACAAACTCCGCTTCTTCGTTTCTCAATGCCCATCTTCCTACACAGAATGTAGGAAACTTTGTGTCACTGAAATTAACATCAGGCAACTATCGCCTATGACAGACACAAATTATTTCTCTCATCAAAAGTGAAGACCTCACTAGCTTCATTTATGGAGAAATACCAGCACCACCACCCTTTTTTCCATCCAATGACACTACTGCTGTTGGAGATAAAGGCATTCCAAATCCTCTTTATTCAGCATGGAAGAGAACTGATTGAAGAATTAAAGGGTGGATCACCAGCACCCTCACTGAAGAGGTCCTTGGGCTCGTCGTCGAACTCAGCACTGCTGCTGAAGTTTGGGAAGCCCTCGAACATGCCTTTGCCCAGAACTCACAAGAAAGAGAGTTGAGTCTCACTCAGCAGATGTCTACAATTCAGAAAGGTACTGACTCTCTCTGTGAATATTGCACTAAGTTCAAAGCAATTTTTGACGATCTATCTGCAATTAAGAATCCTATTCCAGATTGAAATGAGGTCTTCTAGTTACTTAATTGTCTTAGTCAGGGCTATAATAATTTTGTCACTACAATGCTAAACCCTCAAGTTCCCTCCTATATGGATATTTCGCTACTCCAAAGCCACGAAGCACGTAATCAGCTTCATGACCTAGGAACTCAATCTGGGAATCAAATGGTGTTTTATACTCATAAAAACAACAACAAAAAGAAAAAGAGCAGTACATGTACTCACTTTGATTCGAAAGGAAAAGGTTTTGTTCA
Organism: Chloranthus sessilifolius; assembly: GCA_021018995.1. Classification (NCBI taxonomy): domain Eukaryota; kingdom Viridiplantae; phylum Streptophyta; class Magnoliopsida; order Chloranthales; family Chloranthaceae; genus Chloranthus; species Chloranthus sessilifolius. Next base: position 28,093,709 of record CM037595.1, read on the forward strand.
AGGTAATAACTCTAACAACAAAACTTGAGGAGGTAGCTCTTTTCATGCAGGAACTACACATCATTCAACAGGCGTGCAGTCATGTGGATCAACTCCTCAAACTCCTGACAATACAAAGAGTGAGTCTTTGAAATGGTAGATCCGTGGTAAGAAGAACCACACTGCCCTAAAGTGTTTCAATCCATTCAACCATTCCTTCCTACCGGATGATATTCCCCAAGCCTTGGCGGCAGTCACCATCACAAATAACTAAGATGCAGACTAGTCTCCTGATGGTAGAACAACACATATCACTGGAAACTCAAGTAAATTACATAACTTAAAGCCCTATCTTGGAAGTGATGGAGTAATGGTAGGCACCGGAAAAACCTTAGCCATTACCCATACTGAAGACACTCAGATTAGCTCACATATTAGTCTGAAAAATGTCTTGCTAGTTCTTGATATTAAAAAGGATTTACTTTTGGTGAGTCAACTAACAAAAGAGTTTCCTTATAACTTTGAGTGAAATGGAAATGGGTTTGTTGTCAAGAATAGGATCACAGGAAGAGTAATCGCTTCAGGTAGCCGAAGAGGAGGGCTCTATGCTTTAGGCAAAGGGCAATGCGCTCTCTTCTCAACTTGGTTTAGGTGAATAAACAAAGATGGATGGCATCAGCGTCTTGGGCATCCACAAGAGAAAGTTTTTGATTTCTTACAAAATAAATGTTTTATGTCTTTTGATTCTGAGAATATAACTAGTTCAGTTTGTAAAAGTTGTCAACTTGGTAAAGCTTGTAGACTTCCTTTCTTCAATCTGAAAATGAATATCATCAGCCTTTTATGAAAGTGCATTGTGATGTATGGGGACCAGCACCTACTCTTTCTCGTGAAAATTATAGATATTGTGTTATATTCATCGATCATTATACTCGATTCACATGGTTGTATCCAATGCACAAGAAATCTGAATTTTATTACTGTTTTATATATTTTCATAACTTTATAAGGTGTTAGTTGAAGCACAATTACGGATTTTTCAGACCAATGAAGGAGGTGAATTTGCTAGTAATTGATCAGTCATAGAATATATTATTTTATCACCCTTAACTTAATGATGCTAGGACTTAGTTTCCTACTAATAAGATGTTGATGTGCAGATATTAAAGAAAAACAGTAAAAGAGATCCAGAGTTTTAATATTCATCAAAATAAACTCAAAAAATAGTAAAAAGATAATTCTTCAGAGCGATAAAAGAGTAAAAGGCGATACAGAAGAAAGCGATAGTTCGTCTACTGAGGAAGCTACAATAGATAGAAAATCGTGATTTACGATTTTCTAAGGAAAGAAGAAAAAGGATAATCATGAATTATGATTATAGAAACTTACATATTACCTCTGCTGCTGCTGATCACATGAGTGAAGATTATCACCGCCAAGAACAGAATTAGAAGAATTCTTTAATTAGAAGTTTGGCTAATCACGAATCTGAGAAGATTGATGAAGATAGACTCCTAAGATCTCTATTGATATTATCAAAGAAAGAAATCTGGAACACATCAATTGTTAAAAGAGAGGAAGAATAAAATTAGAATTAGAGTTATATTAAGAATCTTATATTTTAGTAGTTTCTTTTATTAGAATTAGAACTCTGTAAACCGATTCCTTATGATCTATAAATAAGAGAGCCCGGTATAGGAATAATCATTGAAGAATTTCACAGCATCAATTGACAACTGAGGTCTGTGTTTTCTCCTGATCAAAGAAGTTTAGGATTTACAAAGTAACATTGTCCACAGTTCTTTGAGGTCTTGCCTGACAACCAAGGCTGAGGAAGCTGAAAGATCAACCCTTTAGATGATTCTACTTTTGCTTTCCAGTTTAGATTTTATTTTATTTTTATTTTTAATTTTATATGCTTTGTAAGCATCTTCAAATTTTGATTTAAATTGACGATTCAGGTTGAAGGTTACAGATTAGTGTAACGATTTTACTTTTTCATCTTCAATTTTCTCGAATTTGATTGATGCTCAGATTTTAGGAGATTATTGATTAGATTAAATCTGTATTGAAGAAGTTTAGTTTTTGATTGACGATCAAATTCTGAAAGGCTACAATACGGTATAACGGTATTTTAAATTTGTAAACATTCCATGACTGAAGATTGAGATTGACGACCTCAATCTAAAGGAGGATTAGGATTTATTTTTGTGCAATTAAATTAAGAAACTTATTCTTTTATTCATATTTCACTAGTAGTTTAGGACTTTAAAGATAAAGATAATTTTAGAAAAGGAATATAAAGATCTACAAAAATATAATAACTTCTTCGTGGGATCGATCCTATCACTAGTGCTATAATTTTCATTGTGCGCTGGCAATAGGTTAAGGCTTGATTTTAATTTAAATATATACATACTATAAGCCGGTCCGTAATCGCTTGAGCAAATATATGAATGACTCGGGAATATATCATCAGTCATCTTGCCCAAAAATACCTCAGCAAAACGGTGTTGCCAAGAGAAAGCATCGAAACATCACAGAACTCGGCCTAACTATGATGTTTCATGCTAAGCTCCCATCTCATTTTTGGCTAGATTGTTTTTCAACTGCAATGTTCTTAATAAACCGGTTGCCTTCACCAAATCTTGCTATCGATTCTCCATTTTTTCGCCTATATGGACATCATCCGGATTACTGTTCGCTGCGAACTATAGGTTGCAAATGTTTTCTGTATTTGGGAGACTCGTGATTCAAAACTAGATCCAAAATCTCTTCCCTACATTTTTGTTGGATATAGCATGAAGCACAAAGGGTATAAATGTCTTCACCCACCCAATGGTCGCATCTATACGTCATGACATGTGGCCTTTGATGAGACCAATTTTCCATTCAAAAATCCAAACTCTCTCTATGATTGTAAACAGTGCCTTGGTGACCTTGCTAGTTCCAAAGAATGACTTGATGATCAGACACTAGTTACTTTACCGGTTGCAGACATTTATTTGTTCTTAATGATATTTTTTGTTTGCAAGATCTCTCTAGCAATCCTACTACAGCTATTCTTTATGTTTCAAATGGGCCACCTAGATGTACCACAAGTACATATGATTGTGGTGTCATAGAGACCAAACTGGATCCGTCTTGTTCTCTACATAGTGATACATCATCTCCGAGTTGTGCTACTATAGATCCATCACATGCACTTGCAAGTCCACCCACAATCTCCACACAGATTCTGTCGCCGGATCATAATGCTCAAGGTTTAGCATCTCCTTCACAAGCAGTCTCTTCATGTTCATTGGAATTCAACATACAACCTGACAATAGTCCACCTTATCATCAACTTTCATTGCCTTTATCCCAACACACTATGAGGACTCGATCTCAGCATGAAATTTATAAACCAAATCCCAAGTATGCAAATCTTCATTTGTCCCTTGTATCTGATTCCATTCCCATTGAACCTAAGACGGTCAAATCCGCTTTCAAACATAGAGGTTGGACTGTTGCCATGATTGAAGAACTTGGAGCTCTCGCTGCAAATCATACATGGGATCTTGTACCACGATCTTCTCACATGAACATTGTCAGCTGTAAATGGGTTTTCAAAACCAAATTAAAGCCTGATGGAACTCTTGAGCGCCTATAAGCTCGGTTAGTCACCAAAGGGTATAATCAAGTGGATGGTCTTGATTTTTCTAAAACATTCTCTCCTATCATCAAACTAGAGAGTATTCACACAGTACTCACAGTTGCTGCCACTAGGGGTTGGCCACTTCGTCAGCTCGATGTTCAAAATGCCTTTCTCCACGGATTCCTTCAAGAACCAGTTTTTATGGAGCAGCCTCCTAGCTTCAAGGATCCTGCCCACCTGAATCATGTGTGTCGATTAAAGAGAACCCTTTATGGCCTCAAACAGGCGCCAAGGGCCTAGTTTGATCAATTAAGTCAGTTCCTCCTCGCTACAGGATTTTTCAGCAGCATCGTCGATCCTTCTCTCTTTGTGTACCATTCATCTCGTGGCACTCTACTTTTGCTTTTGTATGTCAACGATATTGTTCTCACTAGCGATAAATCAGACTACCTTGATTGGTTTATGTCTGCATTAAGCCTTGAGTTCTTGATTAAAGACCTCGGAGATCGTCACTACTTCCTCGATATTGAAGTTCGACGCTCCTCTGCAAGTTTATTTCTTTGTCAAACAAAGTATGCTCAGGATCTTCTCACTCGGGCTCAGATGAAAGAGTGCAAGCCTCTCTCTACACCAATGGCTCTTAATGGTCGTCTATTTCCCTCTTCCACAGAGCCTTTTCCCGATCCAACTCACTATCGGAGCCTTATAGGTGCCTTACAATATCTCACCTTCACTCGACCAGACATTTCCTATAGCGTCAACTTTGTTTGTCAATTTATGCAAGCACCTACCATGGTTCACTACAAAGCTGTTAAACGGATCCTGCAATATGTGCACAATACTCTTGGTTATGGAATGTGCATACTAGCTCAAAGTACACTTGACTTGTATGCCTTCTCTGACTCTGATTGGGTCAGGTGCCCTCTCACAAGGTGATCAACGACCGATTTTTGCACCTTTCTTGGCAGCAATTGCATCTCTTGGAGTGCAAAGAAACAATCAACAGTTGCTCGTTCTAGCACTAAAGCCGAGTACCGTTCTATGGTCTCAACTGCTGCATAATTAACTTGGATTTCCTATATTTTACAGGATATTGGTGTCTCTCTCTCCACCCCTCCTGTACTACACTGTGATAACATTAGTGTGCTCCATATGACAGTTAATCATGTGTTTCATGGTCGCACTAAACATATCGAACTCGATTTTCATTATGTTCATGAATGGGTGGCTCTTGGCTTGTTAATCAATTGGTTTGTGCCCTCCTCATTCCAACTTGCAAAGATTCTCACCAGGCCACTAGCTAAAGCTCCATTTTTTGCCTTACGAACCAAAACTAGGCATGTACTCCTCTCCCCAGCCTAGTTTGAGGGGCCATAATAGACTGGTCAAAGATTCGTCAGATGAGCAATCCATGGAATCCTAGCCGACACTGAACAACTTCTCAAAGAGTCATTGTTGTCTGGGAGTCTTTGATGGATAGAATCCCTGCATCAAAGGGTTGTTACATAACAAGATATACACCTGGCAACACTTGTGCGACTACAACAATACCGCAAAGCCTTTCTTTAAATTTTTGTTAAGATTTCTGTCATCTGTAAATCGAAGTGTTCCATAAATTATGGAAACTAACAAATCTATAAAATCTATATATAGAAATGAATCCACTTACAGATCACACATTGAGATTGTGATATTGAAATCTCTCGCAATTACACCATCATTTTAGTTTTGCTTTCATCTTGCACCATTAAAGGGTGGTTTTTTAATAAGCCACGTGTTCTACATCCATGGAAAATTTAAATTATCCAATTGGCAATCCATTAATGAAACATGCCTCATGCAAAAAATCAAACCTATGAGATTTTTTATTATAATAAAATCAATACTATAAGTGAAAGTAAACCATCTGTTTCTTGGACTTTAATGTCAACCATTGAAAATAGAAACAATGGCTGGTATTGCAAAATTTGGATGGTTAAAATCACCAAAAATTGGTCGTACCTAGTGCACTAGGCTTCCACTTTCAGCAAAGTTTGAGAGAGGTAGATGGTATGCTGCCTTACCCCAATTTTGAAGAGATTGATTCCAGGACTCGAATCCCCGGCCTATTGCTTTGGGCATGTTAGTGTTACACCATTAAAATCGACGGCACAACTACTATTGTATTAAGCAAAACTAAACTCAAGTTTTTTAATTAAAAAATCAAAGTCTGAATAACAGACGTCTCCACAAATATATATAGAAGAAAACTAAAGATTCCTAATAATACTTGACAGTTAAAACTTAAAAGTTCTAATAAAAACTAACTCCTAAACTGCCTAAACACCAAGTCTCCTAGACTCACTTCAACTATTAACATATTCTATTTTAACAACTTAGAATTCTCTACTAATCACTAATACCTAATCTATGTATAAAATTCCAGTTTAACTAGAATTCCATCAGCCTCCCTTAAACTAAAATTTTCATCGCCATCATGTTTGTCAATCTTTCAAAGACTTCAAATTATACAAAGACTTCAAATTATAATTGCTTCGTGAAAATGTCCGCCACTTGTTCTTTGGACTTGCAATAATCAACCTCGATCTCACAATCTTTCACTAATTCACAAATATAATGGAACTTGATGTCAATGTGTTTGCTTTTACCATGAAAAATTGGATTCTTTGTCAACTCTATCGCCGACTTGTTATCACAAAAGATCTTTGTAGGAACTTCTTGCTTGTGGCCAAACTCACTAAGCATCCATCTTAGCCACACTGCTTGACACGTACTATGCGCGGCGGCTATGTACTTGGCCTCCGCTGTAGAAAGAGCAACAACCGTGTGCTTCTTTGAAGACCACAAAAATATTCCAAAGCCAAAATGAAAATATCCTTAAGGGCTTTTTTGTTGATCAACATCACCGGCTCAATCACTATCTGTGTAGCCAACAAGCTCACTACTATTCGACAAAGAATAGAAAATACCCAAATTTTCTGTATGTGACAGCCTGAATTTCTCCAAAAAAATCCGGACCGCCAGATCGTAGATGACAATCTGATACAGAATACTTCATATATCCACCACACACATGCGAAAATCAAGGCAGATAATACATATGGCATAATTTAAAATCTCCAGTTCCAATATCCAACACGAACAGTAACTAAACAACCACCAGTGATGATCAACCATCACCTAACAGTGGAGTACAACACATGTATAATAGCACGAACATACCAAGCCCAAACTTACCAAACCCACAATCTACGATCCCAGAATCTTACAAATCCTCAAGTCCAGTGTCCTAATTGATGTTATACCTGTGCCTGTGGCGTATAGTCGGGGTGAGCTAACATCTAAACTCAGTAGAAGAATCTCAAATTCAATTGACATCTTATTATATAATCACATAGATTTAATGACAGAAATAAAAACAGAACGGAGCAGATATTCAAGAATCGAAATAAAGACGAAAACAGAATGGATATTCAATTTGAAACAAAAGCAAAAATATTATGACAGATGCAAGGACAATTCCTTGTCATAACGTAACCTCAAACATTCTTGAATCAAAACAGTTTGAAGTTCCACATATCTTCTAATTCCTCACATTCCAAATTCACCTCTTTCAATGCGTTCACATCTTTCAGTCCACTTCTTAAAATGTTCTTATTTCCAATTTATAGTTCACGGTGTTCTAATTTCTCGTTCAAATCTTATATTCTAAATTTCTCGTTCATATCTTACAATGTTCAAATATCCTATTGCAGTGGTCTAGTCAAGGTACGATATGCAGCATGTACGGATAACCCGTCGTACCTGTCCAACAGTTTACAGTCATTCAATCGGTGTCCAGTCAATTTATGCAGTATGTACGAAAAAATCTCGTCGTACCGGTCCAATATGCATGTAGTGTATAGTGTATACGGATAACCCGCCATATCGGTTCAGTCAGTGTATGCAATATGCAGTATGTACGAAAAAATCCACCGTACCGTTCCAGTATTCAGTATGCAATGTACAGTCAAACAGTCAAAGTCCAATTATGGGCCAAAATCTCGCTAAACCGATACGTATTGTCCGGACCAAAAATCGATATGTATCGGACGATACGTATCAGTATCAGACTCTATCGGACGATACATTGAATGTATCGGATCGTATCGGATGATACATTGAATGTATCGTCTGACATTTGAATGGCTAAGATGAAATTTTGATCCATGAGTCCAATCCACCAAATCAAAGTTAGCATCTAATCATTCATCTTACAAATTCGACTCCAATTCTCATTTATTGCTTTTTCAGTCTAAATATTCGAATACAGTCATATTAATAAGTTCTAATTCCATTTCTAAGATCACAACTTAACTTAACAGATGCCACATCAAATCAAATTCCAAGCATCAATTTACGAATTTCATACTAAACGATGATTCAAGTCGAATATGAAATTTGTAGGTGTCAATTCATACCAAAATCTTAAGTCCCTATTTCAAGTTTAGAAGTTCAACACTCTTCAAAGAATTCAAGGTTCCAAATTTAAATCACAAATCTTAATGCACTCAAATTATATCATGAGAGTCTATGAATCGAAAACAAGACAAGTCACATCACGATATCTATGAATCACAGTACAAAATGTAATCGGTAGTGAGTTTCCGCTACCTCAACTTGAAACTAAAATGAAGATTTCTTCTTTCAAGGTGACATTCCTATCACGTCCTCTTGATCATAACCTAGAACATATCAAATTTATATCTCACATGTCAAAAGTGACGAAGCAAAGAAAGTCACAAAGTCCTTTTTCCTCAAAACAGACCAACGTCAGAATCTGGCCAAATCATCTATCGAATCCCCATTCGATCGATTGGTTTCCTCCGAAAAACATACACATTCCTGTTTGTATAATCAGTCCCACACTAGATCGATCAATTTCTCAATTGATCAATCGGTTTCCAAATTGATCGATCGATTCCTAAATTGACCGATCGGTTTACTTAGAAACCAACCCATCCTCACATCACATCCTGTCGACTTTACATGAAACCTGTCAACATTAAACTAAGCCTGTCGACAAATTTTGATCGATCGAATTCTATTTCGATCGATTGGTTCCTCAAATCGATCGATCGAATTAAAATTCGATTGGTTGGTTTCTCAAATAACTCTTCACATACTTATGTCCTGTCAAAATCGATTGATCGGTTCTTATTTTGGTCGATCGGTTTTGATAGACTCTCAGCAACACGGGCTTCTTCATCCGTAACTCATTTTCTCTTAAATTTGATCCTATACATCATAATTTAAATCACATTTTTACTAAAGCTTAACACAATCACTCTCTATAAACTTGACACATCTTGCTTACCTTTATTCGATCAATCACACGCTTTTCAAGGATGGTTGCCACGGAGGGTTTCAGAGTGAAATTTGGCGATCCTTTCGTTGATTGAATCGAAACAAAGCCTACGCTGAATCTCCACTTAAACACACAATACTCATCACTCTATCCATTGTGTATAGCGCGATCGAACGATTGGCTCACACAAGAATGATGAGAAGAGAAGTTCAACCTTTCATTCTTTCTTTCTCTCTTGAACTCAAAACCCTCAAAATTTGCAACCGGTACTAGCTTCCAAAGGAAGCTTTACTCTTTATTTTAAAAGGGTTTGGCTCCCTTACCAAACATACATACACCCACTTGGGTTTTAGTTCTTATTCATTTATCCATAAGGTTTGGTTCCGGCGTGGAACCTATATACCTAAGCAAAGTGTTTTATATTGCATCAAAAGGGCTTTGGTTCGATGTGGAGCTTGCACACCCAAACCACTTATCCATCGGATTCGATGTTAAGCCAATACACCCCCACGGTGTATGAGCTTTGGTCCAAAAGTCTCACACGAGGCTCAAATGGACTCTAAACAATCTCATTTGAAAAATATGAAACGGTGACGCGTTTCCTAACAGGCACACACCTGGTCAGGGCCTACGGTTTTTGGATTTTTTCAGGATGTTACAGTGTACCTTTCACATACAGTAGGATCCTCTTCGCGGCTTGCAAATGTGATTGTTTCGAAGTTTTTTTTCTCAAGATTTTTTATTACAAAATCAAAGTCTGAATAACAGACGTCTGAATAGCCACATATATAAAAGAAAACTAACGACTCCTAATAATACTTGAAAGTTAAAATTGGAAAGCTCTAATAAAAAATAAACTCCTAAACCGCCTAAAGACCAAGTCTCCTAGACTCACTTCAACTATTAAATATTCTATTTTAACAACTTCAAATTTTATACTAATCACTAACACCTAATCTATGTATAAAATTCTAGTTTAACTAGAATTTCATCAGCCTCCCTTAAACTAGAATTTTAATCCCCATCATGTTCTTCAATCTTTCGAAGACTTCAAATTTTAACGACTTCGTGAAAATGTCGACCACCTGATCTTTAGATTTGCAATAATCAACATCGATCTCACAATCTTTCACCAATTGAAGAATATAATGGAACTTGATGTCAATGTGCTTACTTTTACCATGAAAAATTGGATTCTTTGTCAACTCTATCGCCGACTTGTTATCATAAAAAATCTTTGTAGGAACTTTTTGTTTGTGACTCTACGCATTATGAGTGGCGGTTATGTACTCGGCCTCCGCCGTAGAAAGAGCAACAACCACTTGCTTCTTTGAAAACAATGATAATATTTCTGAGCCAACTCCAAATACAATATCCAGCCTAATAGCAGTCAAATAGCGAAGGCTTCCTACTATCCTCCTGAAATAAGTGAGATTTACGCATTCACCACTTTCATCCTTATCTAAACTGACGATTGCAGATTTTGTATTGCTTAGAATCCAAACAATAAATCGTCAGATTTTATATTGCTTAGAATTCAGAATCTGTCTAGAATTCTGAATCCAAAATTTGTCTAGAATTCATAATCTGTTCAGAATTTGACAAGAATCTAAAATATGACCAGAATCAATCTAGAAATCTCGAATCTGTCCAGAATGCAAGCAATGAATTTCTATTTCAATTCAAATATTACTTATATTTAATCATCATACTTAGATGTTTATTTATGTTCACCATTATTTTTTTTTATCGCTTAAAATCCAAGCAACCTAGAAAATTTGATTTACACAATATGAAACAAGTATGAATCGATAGAGATTAAATGTTTATGATATGTTAAGCCTAAATAAGTGAAAGAGCTATTGCATAATTGATTGATTTTTAATTTTTCTATGCATGTACATTCATAGCATCCATAAAAGTAAAAGATACATTTACAACATGACACATGAAAGCAAAATATTTTTATGATTATGATGAAATTTCTGTGGGCTGATGCTCAATGAACTAACATAAATAATAATGACAAGTTAGAAAAACTATACATCCATGCATTGATGATAAGACTAAAGATAGGAAAAGGTCTTTACTTTTAAGCTTACTACTTAACTGAAGAGAAGTTATACGATGGTTAACGTAGATATTAATCAAAGGATAAGAGAAGATTAAGATAATGATTAAGCAAACGACAATCATGTCCATTATGCATGCCGATTCATGAGCATTAAATACACAATTAAAATGACCACACAAGAAACTAGAGTAGAGACCCAAGCCATAATGTTTATTTCGATTTAAAGTTATATTTCAGTTTTATTTTATTTCTTTACTCATCATGTTATATCTACATTATTGATTGATTTTATAAGTTGGCTTGAGTTATGAACATTTTCTATTAGCCTCATCATGTCTGGTCCATACCGATTTACTTGGTAAGCTAACCAATTATTTAGGATTTTAGGGGTTACAGTTATACATTGAGTGGATGATGATTGATAAAAATCCAGATTTGAACGAAAAAAGATTTGAAGCTTAGTTGATTAGGTTTTTCTTTATGCATTAGAAAGAATTTTAAAACATTTATCTCAGATTTATTTTTATGAACAAGTTTATATTAATGATGAATTATGCATGATTTCAATTTTTTTTATTTAATTTAAAAAGTAGGTATAGAATTTGATATAATTGGTTGTTATCTCTTATTTTAGTATTACTCATTAAACCAAGTTATATGCCTACTCTTTAAATTAAATAAAAGAAACTAAAAGTATATATTAACAATCATTAACATAAACATGTTCATAAAAATAAATCTGAAATAAATGTCATAGAATTCTCCATCATTAACATAAACATGTTCATAAAAATAAATTTGAAATAAATATCATAAAATCCTTTCTAATGCATGAGGAAAAAACTTAATCAACTAAGTTTCAAATCCTTATTCACTTAAATCTGAATTTCTATCAATCAAAGACGCATCTACATCATCGACTCTATGTATAGTTGTACTCCCTAGAATCCCAAACAATGGGTTAGTTTATCAAGTAAATCGGTATGGACCAGACATGATGGGGCTAATAGAAAAGATTCATAACTCAAACCAATTCATAAAATCAATCAATAACAGAGATATAACATGTGACATAAATAATGAGTAAAGTAAAAGAATGAAATTGAAACATAACATTAAATCTAAATAAATATTATGACTTGGGTCTGTATCCTAGTTTCATGTGTGATCATTTTAATTGTGTATTTAATGCTCATGAATCGGCAGGCATAATTGTAAAGACCCGTATTTTTTAACTCAAATTAGAACGACCATGTGTGTGTATTCGACCCAATGACCAGTGTCGCCATTTGCCTTTGATTATTATTTAGATGTGATCATGCAGACGGATTTTTAGTTAGGACTTGATCGGACCCTTGTGTGAAAGCCGTGCACCGACCTTCAGTGTGACCGTGCAACACCAGACCTAAGTTGTTAGAATTAGAAGTTTAACATACAATAGGAGTGTGTGTGCTTAACACTTTAAGCAACCCTATTATAAGAAAGATGGCCTTCCGTTTTACACTAGGTTTTGTTTGCTTTAAAGAGAAGAGACGAGAGCCCCCATCCGCCGGAAAAGGCTAGCTGCGTTTGGAATCATTTGATCATCATGAAACTTCGTCATTATCGTACCACTATTTGTGAAATCTATTAGGAAACCTTTTCTCTTGAAACTCCTCTTTTTCGTTTGAAATCCATAAACCTAGGGAGAGTTTGAATCGATTTTGGTTTCGTTTTTGACATTTAGGAGAGGTTGAGATTATTAGGGACGAATAGGAGTTGTCCCTGTGAACTTGTGAGATCGATTGTGGCGCAAATTGTCAAGAAAATATGACAGTTTCGTTCCGAAAACCTTTGGTGCGATTGTTTTTCAAATCGGGAAATCGTAGAGTTAAAGGTACGATTTTTATTGAATTTAATGATTAAGAATTGTATATTAGATGTGGGTTTGTTTTTGGGTTGGGTGTGTTTCGATTCGGGTGGAAACAGGGTGAAAAATTACATCTTTATTTGAATTTCTGAAACTCAGATCCGCAGTTCTGTAACTCACGCGATCGAGCCTTAGAGCTCACTTGCGCGAGCAATCTCCAGAAGTTTAACTGAGAAGTTGTTTAATCGAAAAAGTGAATTGTACTTTAGTCCCTGTGCTCGCTCGAGCGAGTTTAAGTTATCACTCGTGTGAGGTATTTCTGAAGGATCTCACTCACGTGAGAAAACCATATGAAAATTAGGCTCGCTCGCGCGAAAAATTAAAAGCGGCTCACACGCGCGAGGATTATCATCACTCACGCGAGTATCAGAGTATGTTTTTGTTTTCTTTTTTAGCTCTTTCCGAGTTTGTGATCGTATGGTATTAGGCTCGTGACATATGATTTGTATTGATGTTAGGTTACATCGTGGGTCTTGACATTGTCCATTAAGCTTTGTTTGGACTTCGGTTTGTGTGAAACATTCTGAGGTAGGAGAATCTCCCCACTACCGCATTTTATTTTAATTTGCATGGATATTTTAAATTAGAATCTTTGAACTTGCATATGCCATTGAAATCGCGTCTGTAAACTGAAAATCTGATATAAACTCTGAAATCTAAAATATGAAATCTGAACTATATATAAGAAACTTGCATTTGAACTATATTAGTATCTGCATCTGTTTTATGATTCACCTGAACGACCCCTCAAAATTCCTAAACAACTTTCTGGCGCAAGTTACCCTCCTGAGTGCAGGGGCTTGTTGCATTCTGAAAAAGAGTTCATGAACGACGATGGTAGGTAGGGGTTCCCATCGGCTATATTCCTGCTCTCGAGATATAGTAACTCGAAAGGTATTTTAAGTTGAGGATTAAGTCATGAATTACTGAACTTTGCATATAGAAGTTAGAGACACTGAAATACTGAAATCATACATCTGTTTTAAGAATTTGGAAACTGATTTTGCCGATGAAATTCTGCAATTAAATTTCAGCTCTTATTTACATATCTGATTTCGATGCTCTATGTTCCGATATATATATGTTTTGAAAATCATGTTAGTTAAGGTAAAATACTGTTGATGTCTTTCTTCTACTGAGCTTTGTTGGTTAGCTCACTCCAACTATATGTCACAGGTCCAAATACTGACGTGACAGTTCGGGGCTGCGAGACTGATCCTGATTACGTACATGAGGAAGAGCCTGAGGTTCCTCCTGAGGAGTTTTTCCCAGCATAAGACTTATTTTATTTTTCTTGCTAATGGTGAGAGTTAGACTTGGATTTATGGGCCCACTTTTGGTTGGATATTTTTAGTTTTCTACTAGACTTTTAATTACTGTAGTGAACCATGTTTCGGTGATGGTCAGCCATCATCGGTAGTTCTGCATTTTAATTACTTTCGCATATTCTTAGCTTTGGTTTTTTTTTTTGCGCCTTACTCTGATATGTGTTATGTTTGTCCGACTTATTGTTTAACCGATAGGTTGGCGAACCGGCCTTTCCTATACCTAAGGGATTGGAAAAGTCAAGTCATCATAGTTGGTATCAGAGCCATAGCTTTAGATTCTCTAGGGACCCATGAGAACCCAACCATATCTCCGTCATAGTTCGCATAAGAGTTATGTCATTAAGTCCCAAACCACTAGGACTGTGTGCATGATTGTGTTTACAATCTGATTTCTAACCGATGCTGTTATTTTCCCAATGACAGATCAGCATGGCCCCAAGATTTAGAGGCAGAAGCAGAGGTAGGACAGTTCCATTAGAGAATATTTTCGAAGGTGTCGGGACATCTAGAGGAGTTGAGTTTGCTATCGATTCTAATGCAGTTCCAATGGGAGTTGGAGTTGGAAGAGGTCAGGATGGAAGAATGGAGCAAACTGTTGGAAAATCTGGCCACCAACATAGCTCAGCAAACCGCATCTATGGCTCAGCAGACTGCTGTCATCGCCCAGCAAGCAGAGCAGATTTCTGCTAGACAGCAACAACAATCCTCTCGATTTGCCGAATTCAGGAGGATAAGACCTCCAAATTTTTCTGGACAGACCGATCCGATGGAGGCCGAAGGTTGGTTGGATGAGATGGAAAAGATCTTTGACGTACTTCAGTGCACCGATGTTGAGAAGGTTCATTGGGAAACTTTCAAACTGGACGGACATGCTGGACCATGGTGGAAGTCTGTGGCTAGACACAGGGAGCAGGAGTTTCCCAATACTCCTTCGACATGGGCTGAGTTTATCGAAGCATTCAATGATCAATACTTTCCCCAGATAGTCAGGCATTAGATGGAAATCCAGTTCATCAAGCTAGAGCAATGTCAGTGCGTGAGTATGGAGATGAGTTCACACGACTTTCGAGGTTTACACCTCAGCATGTGGCCACCGATATGATGAAGGTCAGAAATTTTCAACTGGGTCTGAAGCCGAATATACAAGAGAGAGTAGCTATGTGGGAGATGGAGACATATGGGGGAGTGATGTCAAAGGCCCTCATTGCTGAAGAAGAAATTCATAAGCTATTTCTGAGAAGGAGTCAACAGAATAAGGATAGGGGTATGCAAGGACAGTCTGATACTTATGAGAATAAGAGGGTCAAGTTTTCGAAGCCACGGTGAATCTAGCTCAACCTACATTTCTTAGACCAACAGTTTCTTCTCGACCGACCTTCTATCAAAGGCCAATAGTGTCTTCAACTGTGCAATCCGTACGGCCAGCAGGTTCTACGGCTAGTGAAGCGTCAGTGGTACAAGGATCCTCACATGCTGCATCTTCTGCCTCGATCATTTCATATCTAAGGTGTGGAAAATCACACAAGATCGAGGATTATAGAAGGAACACTGGAGCATGCTTTTGGTGTGGTACAATCAGGCACATGGTTAAGGATAGTCCTCAAGAGGACAAGGGAAGAACTAATTCGGCATCTACTCAGAGATTGACTCGACCTACTATTCAAGGTCGAGCTTATGCCATGACGGCTTAAGAAGCCGGAACGTTGAACGACGTGATCCAAGATATTATTAATAGTTGAGATGTCTTTTATCTTTATTCTATTATATATTGCTTTATATTTAATAAATTCTTTTAATAAGTCATGTATGAATACCATATGCTTAGAAAATTTTAATTAAAATGCTTGTATAATTCTAAGGTACCCTTTTTATGAGTCGTGAGGGCAACGTAAGCAAAACCGAAGCATGAGTGTTGATAGACCCCGGGTCTACCCATTCTTTTGTCACTTTATTATTCGCTGAGAAGTTGGGCATCGTTCCAAAGGCCCTTGATCTCATCTTGACAGTGTCAGTTCCTACGGGTAACTTAGCGAGCACCGTACCGTGTGTCAATCTGTTATCATGATGATCGAAGACCACGAGACTATAGCTAATTTGATTATTTTGAGCATAGAAGGGTTTGACGTGTTACTAGGGATGGATTGGTTATCTGATTACCACGCGAGCATGGATTGTCTTTGAAAAATTATAACCTTCCGCCCTCTAAAGAGAAAACCCTTCCGATTCTGTGGAGTCAAATCCTGTGTGACACCGTTTATCTCCGCTATTCGAGCAGACCGTATGATGAAGAATGGGTGTTATGGTTATCTTGCGTACTTGCAAGATTATGAGGAGAAGAGGAATATTGCAGACATTACGATTGCTTGTGAGTATCCGAATGTTTTCCCTGAAGATCTACCTAACTTATCACCTGACCGGGAGATTGAATTTGTGATTGAATTAGCACCAGGTACCAAACCTATATCGAAAGATTCGTATCGAATGGCGCCTGCAGAATTGAAAGAGTTGAAGGAGCAGCTTCAGGAACTGCTAGATAAGGGTTTTATCCGGCTAAGTGTATCACCCTAGGAAGCACCGATTTTGTTTGTAAAGAAGAAAGATGGTTCAATGCGGCTTTGCATTGATTACCGTCAGCTAAATAAGTTGACAATTAAGAACCGTTATCCGCTTTTGAGAATTGATGATCAGTTTGATCAGTTACAATGAGCAAGATTCTTCTCGAAGATTGACTTGAGGTCAGGCTACCATCAGTTGAAAGTCAAATCTGAAGACATTCAGAAAACAATGTTCAGAACCTGATATGGACACTACGAGTTCTTAGTCATGCCATTTGGGTTGACAAATGCACCCGCGTCATTTATGGACTTGATGAACCGTATATTCAAGTCACATTTGGACAAGTCTGTAGTAGTTTTTGTAGATGACATCTTCATCTATTCAAAGGCGCAAGAAGCAGTACCTGCGAGTGGCTCTACAAACCCTCAGAGACCATCAGTTATATTCAAAACTTAGTAGGTATAAGTTTTGGCTTGAGCAGGTCAGTTTCCTAGGCCACGTTGTCTCTAAAATCAGTATTACGATTGACCCAGCAAAGATTGAGTTAGTGATGAATTGGGAACAACCGAAAACAGTTACAGAGGTTCGTAGTTCCTCAGTCTAGCAGGTTACTACAGAAGATTTGTAGAGGGTTTCTCCAAGATATCAGGCCTGCTTACACAACTTACGAAGAAGAATACTAAGTTTGTTGGACAGGGCAGTGTGAGCAGAGTTTTCAGGAACTCAAAAAATGATTGACTACTACGCCAGTACTTGCTATACAGTCAGGCAAGGGAGACTTTGCAGTATACAGTGATGTATCGTATGGGGGTTTAGGCTGTGTGTTTAACCAGAATAAGAAAGTCATTGCTTCTGGGTCTAGACAACTAAAAGACCACGAGAAGAATTATTTGACACAAAACCTTGAATTGGCTGCAGTGATCTTTGCCTTGAAGATCTGGACGCATTACCTTTTTGGGAAGGCCTTCGATATATTCATCGATTATAAGAGCCTCAAGTATCTCTTCTCATAGAAGGAGTTGAATATGAGACAACGTCAATGAATGAAGTTCTTGCAAGATTATGATTGTACCATCCAGTACCACCCTGGGAAAGCAAACGTAGTGCCAGATGCGTTAAGTCGAAAGCTCTCTGCTCAGTTATCACATCTCACCGCAAGGGTGCGACGACGGCATCTATTGGAAGATATGACTCTAAGTAGCATGAGATTTGACATAAAAGGTTCGGGTGGGTTAATGGCTACGCTAGTGATACGTTCTACTCTCTATGAGAACATTCCTAGACTTTAGATGACGAATGATGAACTTATAACTATCAGACGTGATGTGATTGGGAGAGGTAAAACAGATTTTTCTATCAAAGATGACGACACTTTATTGTTTAGAGACCAAGTATGCGTACCAATTTGTACTGAGCTTCGGGACACTATTTTGGAAGAGCCTCATAAGTCTATGTACGTTATTTACCATGGCAGTACCAAGATGTACCAAAACTTAAAGAAAAGCTTCTGGTGGAGGGGTTTAAAGAAAGATGTTGCTGAGTATGTCTCGAGATGTCTTGTGTGCCAGCAAGTAAAGGTGGATCATCTAAATCCGACAGGACTGTTACAACCACTATCGATACCCGAGTGGAAATGGGAGGCCATTTTTATGGACTTTATTTTAGGGTTGCCAAGGACATTGAGGAAGCACAATGCCATTTGGGTCATTGTGGATCATTGACTAAGTCTGCACACTTCCTGCCTTATAATACGTCGTATACCGCCAACAAGCTTATAGAGTTATACATCAAGGAGATAGTTAGGCTGCATGGTATAGATCGATCCGAGAGTTCGATATATACATCTCGCTTTTGGCGATTTGTGAAGGGATGGGTTCGTGCTTGATTTCACGACATTCCATCCTCGGTGATCGATGGGCGATGAGAGGTGAATCAGATTATAAAAGATATATTACGTGCTTGCACGCTAGATTTTTAGGGGTCATGGGACCAACATTTACCGTTAATTGAGTTTGCCTATAATAACAGTCACCAGGCTAGCATCGGTATGGCACCTTACGAAGCTTTGTATGAACGACGGTGCAGGTCTCTGCTTAATTGGAAAGAAGTGGGTGAGAAATTCATTTTAGGCCTTGAGATCTTGGAGAGTACGACTGAGACAGTTCAGTTAATCCGCGAGAGACTGCACATTGCTTAGAGTCGTTAGAAGAGCTACGCTGACCTTAAAAGGAACCATGTTGAGTTTCAGGTGAACTTCGTAGCTTTAGTCACCTTCATATTGATGTAAGTCATGTGTTGTCACTAATACCTGCATTTCAGGTGGGAGATAATGTATTTGTCAATATCTCGCTTATAAAAGGCGTAATGCATTTTGGGAAGCGTGAAAAGTTGAGTCTGTGTTACATTGGACCTTTCGAGGTTTTGGGCCGAATCGGCGAGGTCGCTTACCGTGTAGCCTTGCCACCGCAGCTATCGGGCATGCATAATGTGTTTCACGTGTCCATATTGTGAAAGTACGTGAAGGACCTGACTCATGTATTGAACTACTAGTCCATTGAGTTCCGAGAAGACTTATACATGATTGAGGAGCCGGTACAAATCTTAGATCGCAAAGAACAAACCTTACGGACCAAGAGCATTCCTTTAAGACTTGTGAAGTGGCGGAACCATTCTTCAGAGGAGACCACTTGGGAACACAAAGCGGAGATTTGCGAATAATTTTCACAACTTTTGGAGTGAAGGTAAATCATAAACTATGTAGATGTAAGAAAAATCTAAGTACCTTTGACTTTTAAAATTATTTCTTTTTCAAACAAAGCATTTATCTTAAACTATAAAATTTACTTGGGTAATGATTTCGAGATTACATATATCTTCTACTATCACACAATAAAATCTTAGATATCATTATTATTTCGTTATTAGTTAGAACCCGTGTTATCAGTTAGGACATGTGTATACTATGTATGTGGTTACATTTTTGCAAGTATTCGATATTGGCCTCTAAAATTTCTGCTCGAGTAATCACTGGTTTAGTGTATGTGGTCTAATGAGAGAAAGGTGAGAGATGTGTTGCTACGTTTGAGTCACTGTGGGGTTTCTTTTTTCAATCGGGTGAAACTTGGAACGTAGACGTCCATGTACGGATGCAACACCTCTATGGTATTATGAAATGCCACACGAAGTACATCCAGGTTACTACGGCCCCGATTCCTTGCAAAAGTGTGGTTGGTAAAATCTATCGCACTATGACCCATTATTTTTAAATTTCAGACTGTTTGATTTCGCCTTGAGATTAATTTGCATTAGGATAAGGGCCTATTATAGACCTAGTTTAGCTATCTGTTTCATATTCGAGGACGAAAATTCCTAAAGAGGGTAGAATGTAAAGACTCGTATTTTTGAACCCAAATTAGACCGACCTTGTGTGCGTATTCAACCCGATGACCAATGTCGTCATTTGTCTTTGATTATTATTTATATGTGATCGTGCAGACAGATTTTTAGTTAGAACTTGATCAGGCCCTTGTGTGAAAGTCGTATACCGACCTTCGGTGTGACCGCGCAACACCAGACCTAAGTTATTGGAATTAGAAGTTTAACACACAATAGGAGTGTGTGTGCTTAACACTTTAAGCAACCCTATTATAAGAAAGATGGCCTTCCATTTTACACTAAGTTTTGTTTGCTTTAAAGAGAAGGAGACGAGAGCCCCCATCCGTCGAAAAACCCTAGCCGCGTTTGGAATCGTTTGATCATTATGAAACTTCGTCATTATCGTACCACCATTTGTGAAATCAGTTAGGAAACCTTTTCTCTTAAAACCCCACTTTTTCGTTTGAGATCCATAAACCTAGGGAGAGTTTGAATCGATCTTGGTTTCGTTTTTGACATTTGGGAGAGGTTGAGATTATTGGGGACGAATAGGAGTTGTCCCTGTGAACTCATGGGATTGATTGTGACGCAAATTGTCGAGGAAATTCGTGGTTTCGTTCTGAAAACCTTTGGTGTGATTCTTTTTCAAATCGAAAAATCTGAGTTAAAGGTGCGATTTTTATTGAATTGAATGATTAAGAATTGTATATTAGATGTGGGTTTTGTTTTTGGGTTGGGTGTGTTTCGATTCGGGTGGAAACGGGGTAAAAAATTGCATCTTTATTTGAGTTTCTGAAACTCAGATCGCACAGTTCTGTAACTTGCACGATCGAGCCTTGGAGCTCGTTTGCAAGAGCAATCTCCAGAAGTTTGACTAAGAAGTTGTTAAATCGAAAAAGTGAATTATACTTTAGTCCCTGTGCTCGCTCGAGCGAATTTAAGTTATCGCTCACGCAAGGTATTTCTGAAGGATCTCGCTCACGCGAGAAAACCATATGAAAATTGGGCTCGCTCGCGCAAGAAATTAAAAGCGGCTCGCGCCCGCGAGGATTATCATCGCTCGCGCGAGTATCAGAGTATGTTTTTGTTTTCTTTTCGATCTCTTTCCGAGTTTGTGATCGTATGGTACTAGGCTCGCGACATATGATTCGTATTGATGTTAGGTTACATCGTGGGTCTTGACACCGTCCGTTAAGCTTTGTTTGGACTCCGGTTTGTGTGAAACATTCTGAGGTAGAAGAATCTCACCACTACCGCATTTTATTTTAATTTGCATGGATATTTTGAATTAGAATCTTTGAACTTGCATATGCCATTGAAATTGCGTCTGTAAATTGAAAATCTGATATAAACTCTGAAATCTGAAATCTGAACTATGTATAAGAAACTTGCATTTGAACTATATTACTATCTGCATCTATTCTATGATTTACCTGAACGACCCCTCAAAATTCTTGAACAACTTCCTGGCGTAAGTTACCCTCCTGAGTACAGGGGCTTGTTGCATTCTGAAAAAGGGTTTATGAACGACGATGGTAGGTAGGGATTCCCATCGGCTATATTCCTGCTCTTGAGATATAGTAACTCGAGAGGTATTTTAAGTTGAGGATTAAGTCATGAATTACTTGACTTTGCATATAAAAGTTATAGACACTGAAATACTGAAATCATGCATCTGTTTTAAGAACTTGGAAACTTATTTTGCCTATGAAATTTTGCAATTAAATTTCAGCTCTTATTTGCATATCAGATTTCGATGCTCAATGTTCTGATATATACATGTTTTGAAAACCATGTTAGTTAAGGTAAAATGTTGTTGATGTCTTTCTTCTATTGAGCTTTGTTGATTAGCTCACTCTGACTATACTTTACAGGTCCAAGTACTGATGTGACAGTTCGGGGCTGCGAGACTGATCCTGATTATATACCTAAGGAAGATCCTAAGGTTCCTCCTGAGGAGTTTTTTTCAGCTTAGGACTTATTTTATTTTTCTTGCTGTTGGTGAGAGTTAGACTTAGATTTGTGGGCCCACCATTGGTCTATATTTTTAATTTTGTACTAGACTTTTGATTACTGTGTTGAACCATATTTCAGTGATGGTCGGTCATCATCGGTGGTTCTGCACTTTAATTGCTTTTGCATTTTCTTAGCTTTGGTTATTTTTTTTATGTCTTACTCTGATATGTGTTATGTTTGTCTGGCTTATCGTTTAACCGATAGGTTGGCGAATCGGCATTTCCTATACCTGAGAAATTGAAAAAGTCGGGTCGTCACAATAATGAACATGATTATCTCATTCTTAACTATTATCTTAATCATCTTTATCCGTCAATTAGTATCTATGTTAACTTTCACATAACTTCTCTTCAGTTAAATAATAAGCTTAAAAGTAAAGGCCTTCTCCTATCTCTTCAGTCTTATCATTAATATATTGATGTATACTTTTCTTACTTGTCATTCTTATTTATGTTAATTCCTTTAGCATAAAAGCTCATAAGAATTCTATCTTAATCATAGAAATACTTTGCATTCAGGTGTTATGTCGTAAATTTATCTTTTTACTTTTATGAATGTCATGAATGTATATGCATGAAAAAAATTAAAAATTAATCAATTATGTAATAACTCCTTTACTTGTTTAGGCTTAACATATTATAAATATGTAATCTTTGTCGATTCCTACTAGTTTCATATTGTGTAATTCAAACATTCTAGGTTGGATGAATTCTAAGCAGTAAAAAAATAAGGATGAGCATAAATAAATATTTAAGCATGGTCATTAAACATAAGCAATATTTGAATTGAATGAGAAATTCATTGTGACAACCCAAATTTTCCTTACCAAAAAACCCATGCATCAGATCATACACGCAATCTGAATTCTAGTGTTAATTTGGTATCGAAGTGTTTGACTCACTTCCTGACAGCTCGATCTTTCCCCAAGTCAACTAATAGGAAGGATTGGGCCATCTGCCATTGGTAAGCTTACAAAATTGCAGACGCAAAGTGCGCGAAGCAGAAACAAAACTATAACTAAAGTAAATGGCACATAAAACTCAAAAATATCACCATCATTTTTCATACATCAGACTATATATCCACCGGTGAAGGTCGGCCTTCACCTAAACAGTGGAAACATAATATACAATCGTATTTAGTTTCACATGTTGCTGTACCGTATTTCAAAACCCAAAAATATTCAAGCTCTCAACTCAAAATAGCTAAGGAAAGAACTCTTCTGGCTGTTCTTCCTCGTCCTCCAGGTTGTAATCCGGATCCTCCTCTTGCTCCAGATCCCTCTCAAAATCAGCTCCTGCAGCTGCGACGTATAGTCTGGGAATGAGCTATAGTCCAAGCTCAATAGGGAAAAATAGTGCTAAATTACCTTTTTAGCATTCTCATTCATGAATCTTAATGCATAAATAAAGTAATTTTAAAGAAACAAAGACTTAAACTATAGTGTCAAAACAGATCATTTCATGAATGTAGTTAATCATGCTTAAAGTAATGCAAATTGGATCAAGCGAAACGTGACAAGAACTGGGGAACAATTCAAGGAAACAAAACACGAGAGCATATAATAAGAATTCAAAACGTGTCAAGATGTCAAGCCCCTGAGCTACGTTAACAGGCTCACTTGAACCGAGAAGTCGAGCCTCTTAGCTACGTTAACAGGGTCACTTGAACCGAGACAGGTCAAGCCCGTGAGCTACGTTAACAGGGTCACTTGAACCGAGAAGTCAAGCCCCTAAGCTACGTTAACATAGTCACTTGAACCGAAACAGGTCAAACTCCTTAGCTACATTAACAGGGTCACTTGACCCTAGAAAATCAAGCCCCTGAGCTACGTTAATATGGTCACTTGAACCAAAATGTCAAGCCCCTAAGCTACGTTAATATAGTCACTTGAACCAATATGTCAAGCCCCTGAGCTAAGTCAGCAAGGTCACTTGAACAGAGACATCAAGTCCCTGAGCCACGTTAACAGGGTCACTTGACAGAGACATAACGGAGATACAGAGTTGAACACATTCAAAACAAGTAGCAATGACATAATTTAAATCTAGGAATTCAAAACTTATATGATCAAATACAATAATAGAGCAAAATGCTAAGTACAAAAGCATGCAAATCACGTATGAAAATCAAATCATAACCTTCAAAACATATCATGATTTTGTGTTTAGCAATTCTAAAAAATATCATGTATTTACTATTTGCATCAGTGACACGAATTCGAGAAAACAAGCAATCGGGCAAGATGTTCTTCCCTACCTTAAAGTCGAAATATCGCGGACAAAATGGTACGGATCTAAGCGAAATTCTTCTCAAATGTTCCTCGAAATTGGTCTATATCATATATCGCGCATGCCCAAGGTGTTAACAAATCATACTAGGCTTACTCAAGGACTCACAATACTTAAAAAGGGCATAAAACCCAAGCTTCACAAACAGGGTACCTTGTTGCGGCAAACTACAGGGTCACCGCGGCGAGGTGTTCAGTATTCCATGTGGCACCTCAGACCTCGCCGCAACGAGTTTCCACAGCTCTGCATTAGCCTGTGAAAAGAAACTGCACTCGCCGTGCTAAGTGCTTCAGGTCTCATCTCGCCGCGGCAAGACTCAGAGTCGTCACGGCGAGCCTGATGGACTCGCATGCCTTTTTGTTTCGTCTTCTAGCTTTGTAACTAACTTCATCTTGTATGATCCTCATCCCACATATGTAATCAAACCTAAAATTGGAAATATCAAGCTAAATTCTACTCTCTGCCCTACTTTGATTGCACATGCAATGTTTCCGAAACATCGGACATCGGAGAACTCGACCTCTAATCCCTTCACGCATTCGATTCTCGACGTTTCGTGGCATGCATTTCCAAAATTAGATTAAATAGGATTAGGCTTCAGAAAACCGAGGCTCCCTATCATCAATTGATTATGCATGCAAAAATTTTGAGGCATCGGAATTCAAGAATTCGGCTATCAAGACTCTCACATGTCCGATTCTCGAATTTCATCGCATGATATTCTAGAATCGTGTAAATCGAATCTAAATTTAGAAAGCGAGATTTACGAGACGGAGTTAAATTGGTTACCTTGGCAAATTCTTCAGATGCGAAGTCTCCGAGCTTCAGTGTGTAGATTTCTCGTGGTTCACATGCTCAACCGTCCGATTCCTGGATCGTAGGGGCTCGAGGTTCGAAAAAATCGTTGCTACAATCGTAACTTCATGGGCTGGATTTTCTAAGGAGAAGGGTGAGTTTAAAAGGTTGGAGGCAGTGATCTCGCGGCTTGGAATTTCATCAAAGGGGAAGGGGTTCCCACGGCTTAAGCTCCTCACGAATTTGGTGTTTTCAATTTTACATGGCACTATGCGTGGAGAATGGTGTAACTGATAGGTGGGTTGGATTTAGTGCGTAGCTTATGCATCCAATAACATATGTATGGGTCTGAAATAGAAACAGTGTGCAACCTGTACACCTAAGCCCGTGCATGGGTCTAATTGAACCCAAAGTGGTGTTCAACAACTGAGCTCTTTACTAGTAATACTCTCAAGGGGATTGTGTGCTAGTTACACAATTAAATAATCAGTCCTTAATCCTAGACACCCGGTTCTCATTAACGATTTGATATTATTGGGCGTACATCGCTTTCGGGTCTCTAATACTAGTGCAAACTCCATGTACTCCGATTTGAGAAATTTGCAGGGCGTTACATTCATTAATTGCATCTTGGACAGATTTTAGATTCTGGATAGATTTTGAATTCTAAATAGATTATGCATAAAAAAATTTTATCAATCACGTAACCCCGTGTACTATCGAAAACCCACGATTAAGCATCAAAATTTAACAATCTAATATAAAGAATATTCATTAAATGAAATAAATCCTAATTCTTATTTTATTTTTGTATTATTTACGTTTCCGATTAATCTTAACATGATTTCTCCATACCACTAGTCTTAGCGTAATATTGACGTAACTCCTCTCCCTTGATCAAATCTGAAACTTTAATCTGAACTCTGGTCTCATCGTAAGCTTCCTCGCATTTTTCTAAGTCTTCAAACCAAAAATTCTATGGTTTCTCTTCTAGTTCTCCTTCTTCTCTAGAGTTTTTTCTCTTTCTCTCTAAGATTTTTAGGATTATAAAAATTCTGTTCATTAAACTTAATCTCTATTTTTAAAATACTTTAAGGTTTCATATTTAAAGTCTAACTCTAATAAGAAAATTCTATATGGGCCTTAATTAATTTATGGGTCATTAGTATCACTAATGGGCCATACAAATGGATCTCACTGATAGGCCTTTACTAACATTAATAATTTATGAAAAGAATGTGCGTGTTCTGAAACACGCACATTCTTATCATATCATTACGCACATGATAGTTGAAATCAGATATACATACTTAAAGAGTTTTTCCTACCTCACACGAAGTCACACCTAATCTTCTTCGTTCAAGTTAGCTCTTCTAACCCCCAAAGCTCAAGCTCACACCTAACACACATGAATTTATAACAAACGCCAAAATGACGTAAAAACAAGAAGATACAATGTCTCCCACAAGTTCTCACTTCAAACAAAAAACCAAGCCCTGAAGCAGCTAAAATCGACCGGTCGACTCCCAGATTGATCGGTCTGTTTTCCAAATCAACCGATCGAATTAAATTCGACTGATCCATTTTCCCTTAGGAAAATCAGACCTTTTTCCACACATGAAAATCGATAGGTCGGTTTTCAAAATCAATCGTTCGGTTTGAAATCGATTGGTCGATTTCCCCATAACTGAATTTATGTATTCTCTGTTTTGTGAGAATCAACTGGTCGGTTCATTTTTAACCGGTCGGTTTCGCTCAGAAACCCAAAATCGATCTGTCGAATTACAAATCGACCGGTCGGTTTTGTCAGTTTTCTCCCAACTTAGGATTATCTGCTCCAACTCATTTTTCCTTCATTTTCTTATCCTTTCTTCTTCAATTTCTCACTCATATGCATACTCAAGCTCACTCATTTATTCCTTACAAAACCTATATAAAGTCTTACCTCTTAATCGATCGATTCCTCGATCAACGTTCTCATACTCCAAGCTAGGATTTGTAGCTAGGTGCTTCAGATTCCACACAATCCAAACCTCGCAATTAATTCGCCCTATTGATTTCTCCTCCTGCACACGTTCACTCCACCGTATTGATTGTTCTTCCCTCTCCTCTCTCTCTCTCTCTTAATAACTCTCTCTCAATAACCCAACTCACAAGAGAAATAAATTCTCTTTAGGTTTCATTTTACTTATATCTAGTTTTTGGCTTAGGTGTTAAGCATATGCACCCCCACTAGGTGTATCTAACACATTCAAAGGTTCATTCAACTCTCAATTATTCTTGTTTCACTTAACACACAATTACATCCTAACTTACCAATTATTTTTCACAAGGTCGACCACATGGCCAATTGGGCATGCACACCGAGGCATATTGTTCAAGGTTCGAATTTTTCAGGACGTTATACCTTAGAAATTTTCGTCCCCGAAAATTGACTAAGGTCTCCTAATGTGTCACCCACCATAGAGTCAAGTGCTCTCAAAAACGAGGCAACTAATACTCACATGGTTTCCCCCATTAGAGAATCCAATCCATTAACAATGACTGACGAAGTCATAACTTACATAAAAAGTGGCAGCCAAGGCTAGACCATCACCTAATTAACCATATAGCACATCACATAGTGAATGATGACATTCACCGTCACATACAAAACATACGGTTCAATTTAACTCAACGATTGTACCTGCATGTAAACGCATCCACACAAGCATATCATTTACAAAAACCATATGCAGATTTTTCAACATTTCGAAGAAAAGTAAAGTAGCCATTAAATCACATCCAAAAAGTTATATATATATTTAACATCAGGTGGCAGTCATACCACAATAGTTCTAAGGACCTACGTTCAATTCACCTGTTTTAATTACAAAATTTCCAAAAAAAACAACTTTCTCAACACCAAAAAGAAAGTATAAACTCTATAGCCATCGGTCAAGTTAGCCATCACACATTGGTGGTCGAGGTCCGCCTCGCCTCATGTTGTCTCATCCTAAGCGCCTCACGGACATAGATGCTCCAGTGGAATAGTACCATGAGTTTGATACCAAAGCACGAGCATCTGCGAGCTGTGTCATATAATCAGTAGAGTAGGCGTGTTGCATCAAGTGTGTAAATACATTCTCATGATAGTCCATTCTACGATGTAATAAATGATTACTCTCCTCCAAACTAACCATGTGAGCGAGGATATCATCAAAAGTAGCAGGCGCGCGCTATGAATGAGGCACACGAAATTGTTCTTGTTACTGATCAGGAGCTGCTGGTTGTTCCTCAGCTTCTTGTTCTTGGTCTTGTGGAACCTCAGGTGCGGGTGGTACTATTTGTTCACCTGGAGGAAGAACCTTCTTCAATTGGTTATAAGTTCGATTCCAATCCGAGAAGGTATACACCTCTACGTGGTCATTTGCTTTTGGTTCCTCATCAGAAATTTTATACTCTTCCTCATCAGAGTAATCCTCAATCATATGGAATATGCTCCTTCGATTTTGCTCCTCCTTTCACCAACTTCCCCTGTATATACTTCATCCCTTCAAAGACCATATGAGTTGCACTAAACCATCGGCCCCAAAATGTCGAATACAATGCTCGTTGTACTTTCCCTGCCCTCTTAGCATTGTGGCGCATCGGGTAAAGGTTGCACTTGATGATCGTATCCAACATCCACAGATGAGGAGGCAAGTCGATCCTCCTAATTACCGTACCGGACCCATGTCGGCCTGGGTCATCTGCTGCCTAATCACTAGGTAATCAATGGGTTTCGAAAATGGGGGTAATAACTCGATTCCACGGCCATACGAATCATAACATTCTAGGGGTTTACACGCGTGATCCAGAGTGAACCTATAATCATGACCGTCAATCTTGGTCGTAATTAAACCCGGATCAATACTCTCCCGCATGTTCTGGTAGAATAGCTTCACCAGACGAGGGTAATAATAATCATGCAGTGGCTTAAGGATATTTCCTAAACCAGCCTTAACGATGTAATCCTTAGCCCATACTATGTTTTCTTGGACATCTTGTTCTTTAAACAAGGCCTCGTCAATAATATATTCGTCTTCGAAATCTTTACTCGCCCACCATTCATTGGGTTGCTCTAAGTGTGGTGGTGAGGAATGGTGTGATGGTGATGATGGCTATGGTGGTGATGGGGATTTTAGTGGCGATGGTGTCGGCATTGGTCTAGAAGTACTAGGGCGTTTAAACGGTATTTCCGAGGCCGTAGCCTTCGTGTTTTGTCGCGTTTTAGGTGGCATTTCTAGGGTTCTTCGAAGAAAATCCAAACTAGGATTAAACAAAATGCAATTTCAACCACCAAAAGATTGTGAACTAGGGTCTACCTTTTTGTGGCACGATTTGAATCCGACCCAGCAAGGATCCAAGCTAAAATCTTTGAAGTTCACCTCTACTAGCTCTCAGAGGAATTCAAAAGAGAACCCCAACAACTAAGAACCCAATTTTTGAAATTTCGAATTCACAAAAAAAAAATCAACTTAAATATATACATAAAAATCAACCGGTCGGTTTCAAAAATCGACCGATCAGTTTTATACTTAAAACCCTTGCTCGATGATATCGATCGTTCAATTTTCATATCGACCAGTCAAATTCCAATATTCTGTAATTCCCAAAGGAAAATCGACTGGTCGATTCTAAAATCGACCGATCAATTTTAAAAATCGATCGATCAAAATCAATTCGACCGGTCGATTTTCCTAAATAGTCCCATTAGTTAAACATTATTCTCTGTTTTGTGAAAATCGACCAATCGGTTTGATTTTCGACCAATCGGTTTTCACAGATTGTCTTCATATCTGTATTCTTCTCTTCAACTTATTTGTTTCTTCATGATCTACTTATATTTAACTCCTTACAATGCTATGAGGTTACACTCAGATACATAATACATCAATTCTTTTCTATAACTCAAACATTAGTTCATATATCAACTTTTACAATCAAAATATAATTACAAGTACAATCTCTGCTCAACTCTCCTCAAATAAGTGAGGGTATTGCTCCTTAAATTCGGCCTCACGCTCCCATGTAGCCTCTTCAGCTGGATGATTTCTCCACTTGACGAGCACTAATGAAATAATTTTTGTACGCAAACTTTGCTCCTAATGATCAAGTATCTGCATTGGTTCTTCTATCATTGTTAGATCTTCATATATCTCGAGAGGTTGATCTTCCAAAACATGAGTCGGATCTTTTACATATCTTCTGAGCATAAATACATGAAATACATTATGTATCCGATCAAACATTGGAGATAACCCAATTCTATAGGTCACCTCTCCAACTCTACCCAAAACCTCAACAGGTCCAAAGTAATGCGGGCTTAATTTTTCTCTCTTTCCAAGTCTCATGACAGCCCTCATGAGTAAGATCTTGACAAACACATGGTCTCCAACCTCAAAATTTACGCTTGTTCTCTTGATATCGGCATAACTCTTCTGCCTGCTCCGAGCTGACTTGATTCTTTTCCTAATCAAACGGACGATCTCAGCATTGCTTTCAATCACTTTCGGACCTAACACAAACTTTTCGCCGATCTCCTCCCAATTGATTGGTGATCTACATCGTCGTCCATATTATGCCTCATACAATGTCATACTAATGCTCGTCTGAAAACTATTGTTATATGTAAATTTGACCATTGGCAAATATTGATCTCATGATCCTTGAAAATCAAGCATACATGCTCTAAGCATATCTTCTATGACTTGATTCACCCGTTCTGTTTGTCCATTTGTTTGTGGGTGGAACCCCGAACTGAAATCTAACTGTGTACCCATTCCATCTTGAAACTTTTACCAAAAATTTGATGTGTATAACAGGTCATAATCTGAAATAATACTTACTGGAATACCATGCAACCGGACAATCTCTTTCATATATAGCTTTGCAAGCCTTCCTATCATATACATGGTGTTGTATGGCAAAAAGTGGGTTGATTTGGTCAATCGGTCAACAACCACCCAAATGGCATTGTATCGCTTCGCTATCCATGGTAATCCCACAATGAAGTCCATAGAGATCGACTCCCATTTCCACTCTGGTATTAGTAAAGGCTATAATAAACCTATTGGATGTCTATGATCTACTTTCACTTGCTGACGTATCAAACACTTTGACACGTACTCAGTAATATTCTTCTTCAAACCTCTCCACTAGTAGTTCTTCCTCATATCCTGATACATCTTTATGTTATCTGAGTGAATAGCATACTTAGACTAGTGGGCTTCGTCTAAAATAGTCTGCCTAAGATCTGCATTGACCGGTATACATAGACATCCCCTAAACAAAAGTGATCCATCATCCTTGATGGAAAAATCTGGTCTCGTGCCATCAACCACACCCTGCTTCATCTTTACTAACTCTGGATCTTTCATCTATAACTCTTGAATGTGCTAAAAAATTGTAGGTTGTACTATGATATTAACCAACAAGGCCCCTGAAGCTTTCACCTCGATCTTTTTATCGTACAACGAACGATCCTCCAGTAATTTCCATCTACGAATTCCCATAACAAGGTTAGACAAAAGAGTCAAACTCTTCCGACTCAAAGCATTCGCTACAACGTTAGCCTTGTCTGAGTGATACTTAATGAAGCAATCGTAGTCCTTGAGAAATTTCATCCATCTGTGTTCCCTCATATTGAGCTCTTTCTGTGTAAATAAATATCTAAGGCTTTTATGGTCCGTGAATATCTCAAAGGTCTCGCCATACAAGTAATGTCTCCAAATCTTTAGCGCGAAGATCACCGCTGCCAATTCCAAGTCGTGCGTTGGATAATTCTTCTCATGATCCTTAAGCTGTCTCGACCCATAAGCAATCACGTTCTTGTTCTGGTTGAGCACACAGCCTAACGCACTGTATGAAGCATCGTTGTACACCGCAAACCTTTCACGGCCTAAAGGAATAGCTAACACTGGAGCTGAAGTTAGTCTCTTCTTAAGTTCTTGAAAACTCTTCTCACACTCTTCAGTCCATTCAAATCTCACATTCTTTTGGGTAAGTTTAGTGTGTGGTCCAGATATCCTTAAAAATCCTTCTACGAAGCGTCTATAATATCCTGCCAGACTAAGGAAACTGCATATCTTAGTCACAATCTGTGGTTGCTCCCATTCCACTACTCCCTCGATCTTTGTTAGATCTACTGTAACACCGTCCTTTGAGACAACATGTCCCAAGAAACTAACCTTTTCCAACTAAAACTCACACTTACTGAATTTTACATATAACTAGTGTTCACGTAATATTTGTAGAGCAACCCTCAAGTATTCTTCATGCTTTTTCTTGGTCTTCGAGTAGATGAGAATGTCATCTACGAACATTATCACACAAGTATCAAGGTGAGGTTTAAACACCCCGATTCATCAAGTCCATGAATGACACCGGTGCATTTGATCCAAATGACATGACCAAGAACTCATAGTGTCCATATCTCGTCTTGAACGTCATCTTCTGTATATCCTCTGTCTTGACTCTCAATTGCTGGTATCCAGATCTCAGGTCGATCTTGGAAAATAACCTAGCACCCTGTAAGTGATCAAACAAGTCGTCTATCATGGGCAAAGGATATCTATTCTTGATAGTTAACTTGTTCAACTGACAATAGTCTCATCGGCCCGCCCTTCTTTACAAACAAGATCGATGCGTCCCAAGGAGACACACTAGGTCTCACGAATCCTTTATCTAGGAGTTCTTGTAATTGATCTTTCAACTCCTTCAACTCAGTTAGAGCCATTCAATATGGTGCTTTAGATACTGGTTCCATACCTGGTGCCAAGTCAATGACAAACTCCACTTCTCTATCAGGTGGTAACCCTGGCAATTCTTCTGAAAACACGTCTTTGAATTCACATGTGATCAGAATCTCAGTAATAATATATTTCTCTTCCTTGTTCTCCTTCAGAAAAGCTAAGTATCCACTGCATCCCTTCTTTATCAAACGTTCTGCTTTGACTGCGGAGATAAGCGGTACAAAAGCTGACCGCATTCCTAGAAACCTAAATGATCTCCTCTTATTCGATCTAAAGGTAACCACCTTTCTCCAACAATCAATGGTTGCATTGTGCGTGGATAACCAATCCATGTCAAGGATTACGTCAAATCTTTGCATATCCCTCAGGACTAAGTCAACCGCTAACACATGATCCTCATAGCCTATGATAACGGCCCTAACTGGTCAGTATACAGTATCAGTACTGACCGCGCTCCCTGTTGGGACTGACACTTCCAAGACAAAGTTTAAAGTCTCAGGAATGACCTTTACTTTCTTTACAAATTGGGGCATAATAAACGAGTGGGTAGACCCTAGGCCTATCAACACTCTTGCTTCATAGCATAGAAAGTCACCCTTACCGTACATTTTTGTAAAGTACCTATTTCATACACATACTTCAACAATTACTTTATGCATCAAAAGTTAGTATGTAAAAATGTCAATTTAAAACTACTTTCTACTATTGATGCACCTTCTCTATCTAAACTTCAATCAATGAAATAATATAAGTAATTAAAGTGTCACCTTGGATGATATTGTTACTATTTTGGGCATCCTAGGCTGTTACGGTGTACGCTCTTTCTTGCACCGTAGGCTCCTTAGCCTGCAATGGCCTAGGCGTAGGAGCTGATATCGTTCTCTCTTTTCTCATTTTTGGGCAATCTCTGATAATATGCCCCATCTTTCCACACTTGAAGCATCAGCCTATACCCCGTCTACAATCGGACGTC
The DNA here is from genome assembly GCA_021018995.1 of Chloranthus sessilifolius. NCBI lineage: Eukaryota > Viridiplantae > Streptophyta > Magnoliopsida > Chloranthales > Chloranthaceae > Chloranthus > Chloranthus sessilifolius. The sequence goes on from CM037595.1 coordinate 28,127,764, forward strand.
TTTTGAGACTTGCCACACCTGGCACACATCTCATTAGGGGTGGATGATGTTTGTTCTTGAGAAACCTTGAGTGACTGATACTCCTGTAGTGGTCGTAGGGCTCTCATATCGAATAGGTCGCACAAACAAAGGCATAGGTAGCCTAGGGTAATGTGTCTGCGACGGCCAGGGAAAACTGGCCTAAAACGGTTGTCGCTAGATGGGTACTACGAATTGTAGCTTTTTGTTCACTGGCTCATAGTTGCCAACTCTACTCTGATCTATCCTTTCCTTTCCTTGCTGGTCTCTTTTCTGATACTTGTCTTCATTATCTTCTTCTATCACCAAGGCCTTGCTTATGACTTTTCCGTATGTTTTCAATTCAAAGGCAGTAACTTTACCCCTGATATCCGACCTTAAACCGCGTTGAAGTCTCATGGCCTTCATCAGATCTGAGACCACATACTCAGGAGCAAAATGTGCGAGTGTCATGAACTCTACTCCATATTCTTTCACTAACATCTCTCCTTGCTCTAGTTGAAGAAATTTCACCTCCATCTGATTTTGTACTATCGTAGGGAAGTATTGCTTATTGAACTCTTCTACAAATTCATCCCAGGTCCATAATACGCAGAGTCTCCTGTGCTCTCGTTCTAGACAGAGACTTCCACCACGGGCCTGCCTCTCCATCCAACATAAAATTTGCCCACCGAACACTCTCATCTTCAATGCATGTAAGCACACTGATTATCTTTTTCATCTCACTGAGCCAGTTCTCAGATTCCATTGGCTCTGCTTGCCCTGAAAAATTTGGAAGGCGCATCCTCCGAAACTCCGTAAATGTCGAGTGTAATGGTGGTGGAGTAGGAGCAACCAAAGGTGTAGGTGGCACTTGTTGATGGTCATTGGCATTATGAGCTGCCAATGATGTCACCTGCTGAGCCATGGCATTTTCCATGGTTTCCATAGTGTGCATCATTCTTTACCTTTCCTCTCTTTCCTCATTTCACTCCTGATTTCTATTCTCCGGATTACTGCCTTTCGGGCTCTCTCTATTTCCCAACGACACTCTATTTGAAGCAGAGATATACTCATCTCCACTTCTCAAATTCTTACCATGGCCGCCCCTTACTCGGCCCCTTCCTCTAGTAGACATGACGCTCTGCAATATAAAATAAAGTTTCATTAGCAGAAGGTCCCTATACTCTGACAAATCCAAGACTCGTCAGAAATTTCTAACGAAAAAAGCTTTGATACCAATTATGACAGCCCGAATTTTCATACCCGAAAACTCGCGTCGTCAGATTGACACAAAGGCCGATCCCGAAACACACTGAACACTTGGCACATCCACACGCAAAGTGGAACAAAGCATATGGTCTAACTAAACAGATAGAGTAATCATAAAGAACATAAATCTCCATTTCTATATATTAACAAACTAAATAAAATGATCCTAAAAGACGATTCTAATCTCATGCCAATCGCATGAGCAAAAGAACCGAACCAAACCATCTGTGACAACCTAAAATCACCCAATGATGGTTCGCCAAAAATACCGTATCCCAATATTTATATCATTCTAAGTCATATTGGTCGGACATACCAAGTCGTACAAAACAATCCTCAAAGTAAGCACAGCTATGTCTACTAAAAGAAATCCTCATGAGGGGGCTCTGTCTCCTCTAAAGGCTTGTACAAAGGATCCTCCAAATCTAGATCATTTGTACCCGCAACAACCTCCGAACCCGTGACGTATAGTCGGAGGGTGAGCTACATGATAGCTCAATAGGGAAAATAAATAGCATGAATATCTTTCACATCTTACATATCTTTCATGACAATTCAAAACATATTTTCTATTATAAAAATCATAACTGGAAAGCATCAAAATGGGCAAGACGAATAACTGATGCATACTTCAAAACCACACTCAACGAAATCCCAAAAGCTTATTCATGTTTCACATACTTTATCCATTTGCAACGGAAGAACTTAAATTGGAACACTTAAATAGTCCCTCGAGCAATATAGCATCGAGCCCCGATGAGAATACCCACCATCGTCGTTCACATGAACCCTTTTTGTATAAAAATGCCCAAGCTCCTTCGAACTAGGAGACTTGTGCTGAACAAAGTGTTCCCATAACTTGGAAGTCAAAGAACAGATATCCTGTCGTACCGGAGCATAAGTTGTACGGATATCCCGCCGTATCGGTCATGGATATCCTGTCGTGTCTGTTGGGTATCCATAAAACCTTAAATCAAAGTGCACATTTAACTTATAGTTATTCACCGTAAGTTTGTGATAATTATAATAATTTGAAGTTCTCAAATAATCCACACACATTCCTACACATCCCTTGGATGTCACATTCACATACACATATCCTTCCTTTTGGTGCACACACACTTATAATGATCACATATTAAAAGACATGATTGAAAACCGTATCATCACACAGACAAAGTTTCGAAACACAAGCACATTCTTATCATATCATTACGCACATGCTAGTTAAAATTAGACATACATGTTTAAAGAGTTTTCCCTACCTCACACGAAGTCACACCTAATCTTCTTCGTTCAAGTTAGCTCTTCTAGCCCCCAAGGCTCAAGCTCACACCTAACACACATGAATTTATAACAAACGTAAAAAAAAACGTAAAAACAGGAAGATACAATGTCTCCCAAAAGTTCTCACTTCAAACAAAAAACCAAGCCCTGAAGCAGCTAAAATCGATCGGTCGATTCCCAAATCGACCAATCGATTTTCCCTTAAGAAAACCAAACCTTTTTCCACACATGAAAACTGATCAGTCGATTTCCAAAATCGACCGGTCGGTTTGAAATCGATTGGTCGATTTCCTGATAACTGAATTTATGTATTCTCTGTTTTGTGAGAATTGACCGGTTGGTTCTTTTTCGACCGGTCGGTTTTCAAAGTCGATCGATTGAATTAAATTCGACCGGTCGGTTTCACTCAGAAACCTACAAGTTGATAAGCTTGACAAAATCGATTGGTCGATTTTGTCAGTTTTCTCCCAACTTAGGATTACCTCCTCCAACTCATTTTTCCTTCAATTTATTATCCTTACTTCCTCAAATTTCTCACTCATATGCATACTCAAACTCACTCATTTATTCCTTACAAAACTTATATAAAGTCTTACCTCTTAATCGATCGATTCCTCGATCGAGGTTCTCATACTCTAAGCTGGGATTTGTAGCTAAGTGCTTCAGACTCCACACAATCCAAACCTCACAATTAATTCGCCCTATTGATTTCTCCTCATACACACGTTCACTCCACCATATTGATTGCTCTTCCCTCTCCTCTCTCTCTCTTAATAACTCTCTCTCAACAACCCAATTCACAAGAGAAATAAGTTCTCTTTAGGTTTTATTTTACTTATATCTAGTTTTTGGCTTAAGTGTTAAGCATATACACCCCCACTAGGTGTATCTAACACATTCAAAGGTTCATTCAACTCTCAATTATTCTTGTTTCACTTAACACACAATTACATCCTAACCTACCAATTATTTTTCACAAGGTTGGGCACGTGTCCAGTCGGGCACGCACACCGAAGCATACTGTTCAAGGTTCGAATTTTTCAGGACATTACATAGGCAATATTTGAATTGAAATAGCAATTCATTGCTTACATCTTGGACATATTCTGAAATTCTAGATAGATTCACACTGGATCAATAACGTCATCTAAAGACGTTGCACTACTTAACATATATAACTAACGACAAAAGATCAAATATAATAGTAATATAATGATCCGAACTATAGCACAACGGAATGTAAATAATAAAATAAATCGTCATTCATTCATAAGTAATATGAGCTATTAAAAACTAAATTGAATTAAAATTAATCAATTAACTACTCATAAATAATGTAATCAACAATCCAAACTAACTCAACAAAAAAGTCTCAAATAAAACTCTAAATAAAATCTAAAATAAAAGTCTAACTCTCAAAATAAATAGACTCCTAAAGCTCGAAATCGTCTACGTTCAAATTCTGATTTGCGTCATGGATCTCCACATCAGTATCCTCGTATCATATGATCAACTCATCTCTTGGTCATCCCATTATAAAGAATGAAGATGTGAATCTAAAAGAACTCCATATGGATACAATCATTAATATAAGAAATCCGTATGCAAGCCTTATACGAAAAAATAATGATAAATAATCTAATGATAAACAATGTGAAACAAAATCAATAAGATCACGACATGTATATGAGCAATATAAAATAATAACTACGAATAAGCATTAATAAATAATATGCGACTTGTTCATGTCTCTTCCTAGTTTTTCTTATCGTAATTTTTATTATTATTATTAAATGCAATGCAACATGAATCTCATTCATCATGATCATTCTTCATATTTAGTTCGTCGTCCAAATCTTCACATTTATCGTACATCAATTGGGTACGGGGCTTTTACATGATCTTCTCTTCTTAGACACACATAATCACCATCTTATATCTTAGATTACTTGCCCATTAGATCCGAGTTGGTTACGGCATGCAACGATAATCTCTTAACATATTCATTAATGCTAATATACAATATGTCTTCATTAAGTCATTTTTCATGTCTTTTTCATCATATCATATTATTTACTTTAAATAGTAGATGTAAATCTACTCAAAACGTTCATAGTGTCTAATTCATTAATGGTATCATAGTTTAATTTTGTGAAGATCGTGAATTTTATTGCTTTCATATGTTATGAAATGTACAATAAATAAAATACAAAAAACCTCGGTAAAAACATTATGCAATATTCCACTTTATTAGTTCATAACACGGTATATTCTCAAATTTATTAAATTCACATATGTAGGAATCAACTAAGTAATATGAACATTAATATAACTTTCATATGAGAGTGACATGTCATAAGCATAATAAATAACATGTGAAATTGATAAGGAATAATGGTATAAATCACCTGATTGAATAATTGATCATTAAGGCATATGGTGATTAAATAAAATAAAGTAAAATAAACATGCTCTTTCAATATTTGAAAAGGACCCCACTCTAGCATAATACCTATTCTTAACATTAAAAATCATATAATTTTTTCATAGCTTATGGTTTCTTGATTTTCTTGATTTGTATTCTCTACTTCTTGAAGGGCTTTAATGAATCTTGAAGATACCTACTTCATAATCTTTTTGAAAAGTTTTGACAAAGTTAAAATTATTAAGAAAGTCTTAAAAAGATTCTTTAAAAATAGCCTTAAAAAAAAATTCTTAAAAAAAGCTTTAAAATAAAGATTCTAAAAAAAATTTTGAAATCTTATTTCATAAAAGGAATTCTTGAAAAAGGCCTTTCAAAAAATCTTTTTCCTAGGGTATTGGAATTATTGATGCTTCTCAATCTTATCTTGAAAAGGAAATTTTGTAAGTCTTCTCAAAGTTTTAAAAGTCTCTTGAAAAAGCCTTCGTTTAAAAAGCCTTAAAAAAAAAGTTGTAAACCTTAAAATTAATAACAAGGGTCTTCTGTAAAGGTATGTTAAAGTTTTGAGAAGATTATTGAGTATGTTGAATATCTATCAAATTTTGAATAATTTACGAGAAAATGAAAAAACTCTTTCCTTTTTAAAATCGTAATTCTTAATATTTAAAAAATGTAAAATTCACCTTTAATCTCTTCTTTATCAATTTTTTTCCCTTTCTTTTTTCTTTTTCTCTTTCTTCTTCCTCTATCCTTTTTCTTCTAAAACTCACTTTCTCTCTCTAGAATTCACTATTTACTCTAAGGTTCTCAAAAGTTTTGTAAATTTTATACATTAAACCCAATACCTATATTTATAATATTTTAAGATTTCCTATTTAAGATCTACTTCTATTTAGAATTTCCTACATAGGTCTTAAGTGATTCTATGAGCCTTTAATTAGGTAATGGATCTTTAATTAGTTATTAAGTTTTTAATTAACTAATGGGTCTTTAGTTAATTTACGAAAATATTTTAAAGGTCTATTAAACATTACTAAACGCACCTCAATTATTATTAACATATATTTAAAGGCTTTTAAGGTCTATTAATTAGATTAATTAATTATTCAGGGCCATTATTAAATAAATTAAACATTGTTTTCATATGCAACAACTAATTACATGCATTAAATCAATCAAACTAATCATAATAATAAATCTATCAAATAATTAAGGTCTAATTAAATATGAAAATCTCAGTAGTTGCATTCTCCCCTCCTTATTGAAAATTTCATCCTCGAAATTAGATACTACCTGGAGTAAAAAGGTGATATTTTTTTCTTATCTCATCTTCACGCTCCCATATAGCCTCCTCTCGTGAATGGTGCTTCCAGTTGACTGAAACCAATGAAATCTTTTTCATTAGCGTCCTCTCCTTCCGATCTACAATTTCAATCGGCTCTTCAATCATTGTCATGTCCTTCTCGATCTCCAAATAGAGTTAGAGATTAATTGAAAACATGGATAACACAAAAATAAAATAGGAATTATGATTTATTAGGTTAAAACTTAGCCTTATAAACATCATTAACATTAAAGAAAAAAGTTCTAATAAAAAACAAACTCCTAAACCGCCTAAAGATCAAGTCTCCTAATTCACTTCAACTATTAAATATTCTATTTTCACAACTTAAAATTTTATACTAATCACTAACTCCTAATCTAATCTAATCAATCACTAACTTCAATTATCTATGTGTGAATCCCACTTATTTCAACCACTCCTGCATTTGAGTGCTGATAGGCTTGCACGATTCCATCTTGAACTGATTCAAAACATCCAGAGCATATTTCTTTTGAGAAAGAAAATTTTCATCTTTGGATTGCACAACTTCAATTCCCAAAAAATATCTCATAAGATCCAAACCCGTCATCTAAAATTAGCTAACCATGGCCTCCCTAAATTCTTGAAACATCTTCTTATTGTTTTCCGTAAAGATTAAATCATCAACATATAAGGAAACAATAAGTAGATCATCCTGCGTATTAGATTTGGTATATAAATTTTGCTCATAAGGACACTTCTGAAATTTATGCTTATGAAAATATGCATCAATATGTGTGTACCATGCCCTAGGCACTTGTTTCAAAATCATACAAGACCTTATTCAATTTGTATACCTAATTTTTTGCACCCTTTTTTACATAGCCCGAAGGTTGCTCAACATAGATTTATTCTTCGAGCACACCGTTCAGGAACGCAAATTTTACATCCGTCTGAAAAATACTCCACTTGTTTTGCACTGTCAAAGCAACAATCATACTGTTGACTCAAAAGTTTTGAATTCCGAGTCAAAAATTGGATAGAATAAATTAATGGAAGAAATTAAGAAAGGAAACTCTACTTATAGGTTTTATGTTTAACAAACTTATTTTAACTAGGACTTAAAGCCCTAAGTTATGTCAAAGAGTGACTCATGCATGAACCCACTTGCGTAGGCCCTCTTCGCACCCCCTCTAACATGGCCCACGCAGGACATCCTCTTTCCCTCTTTTCCTCTTCATTTTTTAAATATAGCCCAAGCAGGCCATGCCTGCCTAGGTAGTTGTGTTTGCCTAGGTAGTTATGCCTACCTAGGTAGTTACACTTGCCTAGGTAGTTATGTCTGTCTAGGTAGTTGTGCTTGTCTAGGTAGTTATGTCTGCCTAGGTAGTTATGCATGTCTAAGTATTTACGCTCGCCTACGTAGTTATGTCTGCCTAGATAATTCTGTTTACCTTGGTAGTTACTTGCCTAGGTAGTTACGCCTACATAGATAGTTATGTTTGCCTAGGTAGTTACGCCTCCCTAGGTAGTTACGCTTGCCTAAGAAGTTATGTCTGCCTAGATAGTTATGCTTGCGTAAGTAAATAAATAATCACTTGCATAACCCAGATAGGAAGAGAATGATCTTTTCTCAATCCGCGTAAAAGCTAAGACTTAAGCAACCCTCACAACCCTTAATTTGTGAAATTATTGCGGAATTCGTAGGATTGTAACTTCTTGTAACTGCTATCATAAATCTATATATAGCAGATCTGTTCTCATTATCAAAAATCCGAAAATTCTTAGGCGAGAGCCCTGCCAAAAATGTCTCCGACTTTAATTCTCTTGCAAGAGACCTTAAGGTATCTCGGAGATTCTTTTCGCTTCCTTTTTTTTATTTAGAATTTACGGGAGGAAAAGTCCGGATGGATACACTTAGGATAAGAGCTACAACCCTTACCTAAAGGTGATATGCTTAGGATAAGAGTTACGACTCTTACCTAAGTATGATTTAGGGTTACAATTTGGGATTACGCATTACGGCACATACCCAATTTCTTGTGCACTTAGAGATAGTTAAGCTAGGTGGGTACAACCCCTCGCATAACTCTTAATATGCTCTGATTGCAATCATAAATTCGATACTCATACTGGTTGCAATCACAAATCCAAAGTACGATTTCAGACTCCAACACCCGAAATATTCATCTACAATAACTCATAACCATCAACTTTACCGAATCTGAATCACATCCTGAAATTAGAATTTCCCTCACTATTTCGGTCATCACTCTCTCAAATGTAGGGTTTAGATTTCAACCTTGAGATCGAAAAAATGGTGGATCACTTGACTTTTGGTCAAACGATCATAATACCAAATCGTAACGAAATCCAACGGTGGATTTATTGCATGTCAACTAGACCTTATGATTTTGGTTAAATCCAACGGTGGACCCGTTGACTTGTGGTCAAACAATCATAATACGATATCGTAACGAGATCCAACGATGAATTTATTATATGTTGACTAGATCTTATAATTTTAGAATAATCCAACGGTGGATCATTTGACTTTTGATCAAACCATCATAATATGAGATTGTAATGAGATCCAATGGTGGATTTATTACATGTTGACCAAATCTTCTGATTTCGGTCAAATCTAACGATGGACTCATTGACCTTTTAATCAAATAATCGCAATATGAGATCATAATGAGATCCAACGGTGAATTTACCATATGTTGACCAAATCTTAGGATATTGGTCAAATCCGACGATAAAATCATTACAAAATAATCTATGATCGCCAAATTTTAAATAATTTTGCGATGTCTAACTCGTGATTAGATACTTCATCATTGAAAGTAATAACTCTTCTGATAATCAGTCACCAAGAGAATGGATCTGGTGTTCGAATTTATTTTTGAAACAAAAAAATAAGAATTCATTTTAAGGTTCGTCCACGAGGTTCTTGCTCCAGTAATGACTCGTGCTTGTTGATCAAATGAAGCACATTTTTGGAGGAGGGGTTCTCCCATCCTTCGTCTCCTATTTCATATTTCTTAAATCTCCAATGAAGACAGCATGCTATGCATCTATCTCGTGATAAATTGAAGACGTCGATGAAGACTTAGACTTAAAATTTATCTTGTTTATTTCAGAGATGTAATTACTTTTCTTTTCTTTAGTAGCTTTTAATCAGAGGTATTAAATTTTGATATAATTAATGGGGGATCAATTGCGATACCCGGAAGTATAAAGTTTGTCATTTTCCATAAAACTCTCTCCTAACGAGGGGAAATTTGTTATGATTTATTTATGTTAGATTTATAGTCTACGAAAATTTGTTGTTTACACATGAATTGTATCAAGTCTAGCAACTAGTGCAAAGGTTTCGTAGTAATCAATACCTGGCTTTTGTTTGTCCCCTTTTGCAACCAACCTTGCTTTAAGACTATACACCTCTCCATCTTGTACTTGGTTTTGTAAACTCACTTGACACCGATCGCTTTCTTCCCTTCAGAAGTGTAGTAAGGTTCCAAATATCATTCTTCTCTATGGAATGAATTTCTTCAACCATAGCTTGGATCCAACCATTATCATGAGAAGCTTCTTCAAAGTTCACTGGATCACAATCTGAAAACAGCATAAAATTGATCAACTCCTCATCGAAAACATCGGTATCTTTAGTCACCACACAATCTTGGAGACACGCTGAAAAAATCTAAGCACGCTTAGGACGACCTGAACACTCCTCTAGGGTAGATGATAAAGGCAATGAACTAGGACCACTTGACGGAGTGGACGAAATCGGTACACTAGAGGAAACGAAAGGCTTTGCACTTTCTTCATAGTCATCATCATCATCAACAAAATCAACATCCCGGCTGATAAACAACACATGATCATATAACTTGTAACCCTTAGTGCAAGAACTATACCTGATAAAGATGCACTTTTTACTTTTATAATCAAACTTTCATCTCTTTCATCTGGTACATGCACATTTGTAACACACCCAAACACTCTGAAATAGGAAACATTAGGTTTCTGACCACTCCATGCTTCTTGAGGTGTGAGATCTCGAATAATTTTAGGACTTCTGTTCAAAATATAAACCGAACATGAAACGACTTCTACTCAAAACACTTTCGGCAAAGATTTAGCTTTCAACACACTTCTAGTCATTTTCACAATCGTCCTATTCTTCCTTTCTGCAATCCCATTCCGGTGCGGTGAATAACTGATAGTCAACTGATGTTTGATTCCGTGATGCCGATAAAATTCAAAGAACTGATTTGAGGTGTACTCACCTCCCCTATCACTCCTTAGGGTTTTTACATAAAACCCACTTTGTTTTTCCACAAAAGCCTTAAATTCTTTAAAGAATTCGAAAACCTCTAATTTTTGCTTCAAAAAATAAATCCATACATTTCGAGTTAAATCATCATTGAAGGTAATAAAATATTTGTTACCTCCATAAGACGGGAACTCCATCGGCCTACAAATACCGGAGTGGACAATCTGCAACGGCTTCTTTACTCTCCATGATTTCCCAACTAGAAAGTGGTCTTTGTGCTACTTGCCCAACAAACAACCTTCACACAAGTTATGAGCTGACTCGATACATGATAACCCAGTAACCATCTTCTTCCTATAGAGCGATTTCATACCATTAAAATTAAAGTGCCCATAATGGAGATGCCACAACTAATTTGTTTCATTCACCTTCGAAGTAAAACATCGCGGATCTTCATTTTGGATTGACAAAGGAAACATACAACTTTTGCTCATATGAACCTTTGCAATCAACATATTTTTACTATCTCTAATAGTGCAGACCCCGTTCTGAATTTGAATTTTATGCCCCTTTTCAAAAAGTTGTCCCATGCTTAGCAAATTTCAGTGAAGACCAGGAACATAGAAGACATCAAAAATAAATTGACTAGACCCATCTTTGCATCGTATCAAAATCATTCATTTCTCCATCACCGAAATTTTGGAACTCCAAAATTCACTTTGCCAAGAACATATTCGTCCAATCGAGAGAAGAGATCATTCTTCCCGCACATGTGATTGCTACACCCAATATCTAAATATCAGGTGTTCGTCTTCACTTCCGTATCAATTTTTCAAGCTAACAATGGTTGTTTGGGTTCTTCATCACGCGCATAATTCGCACGCTCAAAAGTCTAATCATGCAATTTGATTCTGCATGTAGATTTCTAGTGACCGTATTTTTTGCACTGAAAGCACTGAATCTGTGATTTATCGAACTTTTAGTTTTTCCTACCAGGACATTTGTCTGGTTTATAGATTTCGCTTCCATAATCACCTTTGTTTCCTTGATTTGAGGAATAAAATCGGTCATCTCTTCCTCGACCTCTAAAACCTCGACCGTGATTCCAACTGCCTCGTCCTCTAATGGTACCCTGACTCTGAAGAGTCTATTCTGAGGAAATAGAACTCTTCTTATTCGTCTGATACTCATGAGAGCTCAAAGATCCCATCAACCCAACGATCGTCATAGTCGATAGATCATTTCCTTCTTCAATCGTCGCAACCACGTACTCATACTAGGCAATTAAAGTTTGCAAGATTTTTTTCATAATACGTAAATCATCAAGCTTTTCTTCCTTCACACGTAATTGGTTCGCTATGGCAAGAACCTGTGAAAAATAATCCGACACCGTTCCGGAATTATTCATATGAAGAGTCTCGAACTCGCGCCTAAAAGTCTACAATCTAACATGCTTGACTTTCGCATCACCTTTATAGGAAATTTCTAAAATCTATCACACCCTTTTCACCGTTTCTACCATCGAAATTCGTTCTAAAACTACTTCAGCTACAATCTGATAAATAAAAATTAAAGTTTTCTTATCCTTCTTGCGATTCTTCTTCAATGCGTCCTTTTAGAATTGAGATAGAGCAGCGTGTGCAGCTTAATCGACGGGTTCAACATACCTATTTTCGACAATCTCTCATAGATCTTGGTACCTGAACAGAGCTTTCATCTGCATACACCAGTGATCAAAATTTTCCACAACTTCAAAAGTTGTGGTTGAATGATCCAGACGTCATCTCGATCAATAAAAAAATTATGCCTCCGTGACAATTCGAACAACGAATGTAGCTCTAATACCACTTTTTAGTGTTACACCACTAAAATCAACCATACAATTATTGTTGTATAAAGCAAAACTAAACTCAAATTTTTATATTAAAAATTCAAAGACGGGATAACATACGTTTCCACAAACACATATATAGAAGAAAACTAAAGACTCCTAATAATCTAATAATACTTAAAACTTGGAAGTTCTAATGAAAAACAAACTCCCAAACCCCTTAAAGATCAAGTCACTTAGACTCACTTCAACTATAAAACTATTCTAGTTTAACTTAAAATTCTATGCTAATCACTAACACCTAATCTATATCTATATATAAAATTTCAGTTTAACTAGAATTCCATCAAGGCAAACAGCACTTACCACCGCACCAAGTTCTGACCTCTAGTTAAAATCACCCAATGAGTGTAATTTTGTCACATTTCCTTGTAATATATGATCCATCACTTTATCCGTATGGATTACACATCTTAAACCATTGATAATGTAAGATCATCACCAGTAATCATTGATAATGTAAGATCATCACCAGTTTGGTGTTTAAATGACGGTCAAGAGAGTCAGGTCCACTGTCAAAACTTTTTATAAAAGAAGCCGCGGCATCATCACACTTTTGAAGTGTATTTCAGCGACCAAAGCCTTTCAAAAGCTGATAGTTACAGATTTCAGGGGGCCTTGAAATCTGCAAAGGTAAACTTCGGACAGAAAGTTGGATTGAAACAGTCATGATGCCTTTGACCACTCAATTCCATCCTACAATTAAAAAAAATGCCTTTGACCACTCATTTCCCTAAACTTTTTAGAGCTTGTGTTAAGTGAATTGGTCCTGTAATCTTTATATAGGATCGACTGACTCTACCAGATACCTGACCCGCTCGACTTCAGTTTTTTCACCAGATTGATGTGTAAACTTGACCAGTCAGGTCGGACATGAGGAATCCAACCCGACCTTCAGGTGCGTTGTGTAACCTAATATTATATATATATATATATATATATATATATATATATATATATATATATATATATATAATGTAGGAAAATGGGGTTTTTTTTAACTGGGTCGGGTTTTCAGTTCGGGACCTTCGGGTCATGCTTTCAGGATGGGTCAGGTATATACCATGGACCTGTCGGGTCAGGCGAGGATACGATAATTTTCCAACTTATGGCCCGATCCAATCTGTTGAAAGCACAAACCATAGATGGTTTTCAAGTCATTAATTACGTATACAATGGCAATCAAATTGGTGTAAGCAACACTCCCACAATTTATACATTTTCATTGTCATACAATCAATATATATATATATATGGGTGGCGTTAAACCTGTGAAGGACACATGTTTCCCACCATAAAAGGCCGTTGACTGCCTTGAAGCAGACTATGAAGAGTATTATTTGTCTCAATCTTCCACACAATAGATCTTGAGATAATGAAACGCCTATCAGACGGTCCGATCTTGATTGAATGTGGCACACATCCCAAAAATTAACCTGAGATTTCTTATGATCCTGCCATGATCAAGGTCAGTTTTGGGGATGTGTGCCATTTGGAACCAATATGTGGCCGTTTGATAGGTGCGACATGATTTCAAGATCTATTGTGTGGAAGAATGGGATGAAAAAGATCTCCATCGTCAAATTCAAGGCAGTCGACAGTTTTTTATGGTGAGAAAACGTGTTATATATATATATATATATATATATATATATATATATATATATAAAGCTCACCCTCTTCATGGTGGGACAATAATTTTCTTATTAAAGGGTAGTTTTGTAGGAACATTTTAATAAAGTTAAACTAAATAATGAGGTGCATATAATTACAATAAATGAGGTGTCCTTATTTATTGAAAACACCTCATATATTATTTAATTCACTTTCACAAAAATGCCCTTTAATAAGAGTATTATTCTCCGGGGACAATGCTCCCCCCCTCACAATAACGAGGGTGAGGTTAGTATATATATAATATATATAACCACTAATTCTGCTAGTCAATCAAATACTCTTCCATATCTTCATCACTATCATCACCCCCTTCTAGCAGCCACTGTTCAAGTTCATCAACCTCTTCATGTTCCCACATGTACAAACCATCTTTCATATCCCAATACCCAGTTCCAAGCTCCTCACCATGGCACTCCACATGCAAGAAGGGCCGACTTTTCGCCAAAGCATCTACTATATCTCTGTTCACGCTTCCCGTCACACCCAACCATCTCAATCTAGGGAAATAGGGCTTCTTAAGCCATCGAAAAGATAGTGGCGTGATCCGACCGCACTCGTAAAGATCCAGCAACCTAAAGCTACTCCCATGCCACCCACCCTCAACCTGCATCGAGGCCAAAGCCATGACCGAAGTGTCCCCGATTAGCGGACACTCTCGGATACGGAGTTCGACAATCCGAACACCGCTTTTTGCCAAACTTAGAATTCCATTATCGGAGAGATTACGGAGATTTGATAGGTCCAAAAATTGCAATGTTTGCCCAAGAGAACCGCGAAATATAGCTGAAATGGATTTGTCCATAAGCATCATGCACCCTCTGATCGACAATGAGACTAAAGAGGTAATACCCTGGTCCAACCAACAGATTCCCTCACTGCTGATATTGCATCCATCCAACAGCAATGTTTTCAATTTAGGGAGAGCACCAATTGCTCTCATGGCCGTGTTACCTACGTTTCGGCACCCTCGCAAATCTAAAATCTCGAGATCGGAATTAGCAGCCAGTCGCGAGATGGCGGAGTTGGATAAGAGAATACACCGTCTCAAACTAACATGTGTAAGTGAAAGAGAAGTGGCGGAGATGTCATGGAACACCAAATCCGTCAATTGGGTTCCATTGCAAACTTTGAGTTTATGTAGATTTAGGCATGAATGCAAGATCGCTCTGAAACCCGTATCGGTAACACGAGAGAAGCCCCCCAAATATATACTTTCCAAGTTCGAGCATGTATCAGCCATTAGGAGGACACCAAGATCATTAACCCGTTTAAAGTAGGTGAGTAGGAATTCTTGGCTTCGAACCAAGGAGAGGTGTTTCAATTTCCCGAGAGGATTGATCTGTTGAAGACCAGAATTGGTGAGGTCATCTGTTGCCACCGGTTCTAGAATGGGTGAATCTCGAAGTTCCAAATGAGTCAAGGATTTGAGACCTTTGGATATCAAACTAACCAAAGAGTCTGTGATTAAGTCTAGCGAAAGGCATAGTTTCTGAAGACTTGGCAGTACAGATGGTTGCATCTGATATGATGGCTGGTGTGACTTTACAGTATAACCGAGAAGATCTGTCACCATTACTGTAAGGATGTAACCAATCTCGAGAGCCTTGAGTTGTCCAGAACCTTCTGCCCAGACTTCACCAAAACTGCGACTCCCATATATTGAAACATCAAACTTCAGGCTCAGTGACTAGCCAAAAAGAAGACATGGATCAGTTCAATAAAGGAATCCAGGAATGCTCTAGAGAGATACTTTTGCAAATTAGGTGTTAAGATGAATAAAAACATAGCCCTTGAGAAACCTTGAAATAAACTAAACATGGATAACTGTCAAAATATCCAACAAGGTAGAAAGAAATAGCAGCAAACATATGCATTTGGAATTCTAACTGAAGATTAATGAGGTATGAATTTCCGTTTATATAATTTAATTCTATTGAAACTAACCAGAGAAAGAAATACAACACTTTCAGATCCCACAACCAGAGGAAGCATTACATTTCCAGTCTTGTTGATCAAACAAACATCTATCACATTAAGGCATACTTCCATTAAGTGAAATGAAAATAGGGCAGCAGATCAAGGAAGCAAAGCAAGATGCTCTACCAAAAGAAAGCAAAAACAAAGAAAACGAAAAATAATAAGGCAAGGCAAAACTGATCGGCCTCAAGGAGATGAAAGCAAAGACCTATGAGGGTGTCTGATTTGTTCCCATTCTAATAGGATGGCCGCCATTTCACCATCGATTGTATCTCTCCCGAGAAATTAGATACGCACCACCAACATAGATCCTCAATATCTCATTTTCAACAAATTTTGAGTCTGGTATTTATTTTTGAATATTCATTTATTCCTTTCCAACCAGATTTGCTTGAAAATTGCCAATGGAAGAGCATTCCAGATGATTCCAAGATACCCCTCAAATGGGTTCTTCGGCCACCCAACGAAGGCCATTGCCCATTATTCTGCCAATATCCACTAACCCCAAACTATTTCAAGAAAAATATGGTCAACTGTCTCATCAGTCTGCCCACAAACACCATGCTTCCCCTTTCCTCAACTGCAGACATGTTAAAACCTTTTCTAAAGCTACCTCCCAAGCAAAAAAGTTCACCCTTTTTGGAGCCACGCCTTTCCATGTTACAGTCCAAGGTTGGCCACTAAAAGTCTCCCCTAGAAGCACCTATGAAAAGACCAGATTGAATTTTCCTTTTTCTCCCTATTCCACATCGCATATCTGATCTATTTCCTATTTCCCTAATCTTGGTAGAAATTACAGGTATTATATTATGTGGGTGCTACTAGACTCATTGGGTGTGTGGGTAGTGGACTAGCCACTTAAGTTGTTTACTGTATGTCACTGTAATCGACTACGTCAGATTGTAATACCTTAGTATAAATTCTAATAACAGAAAGGGTTCAGGTAATTTTCAACCTAACCCTAATATTTCCTCCACCTTCTTTCTCTCTCATCCTTGAAACTCCATCAATGGCACGAACTCCTCTATTTCCTCATCAGGCAAATCTATTCGCAATTTGATATTCCACACGTTATTACCTCCTTTCCTATCCCAAACATCTGCCACCACATATTTCTGTATTGCTAGCCAACTTGTCAACACATATTTCTTTCCAAAGTTCTCCTCACCAAACCACATCTGTTAAAACCTAACTCTTAAGGCCTACCCAACCACATCTGACATCTCCAGTCTGTTCACTCAATTCTTTGCCTGTTCAACAGCAATCAAATTCCCACCTCTTAGAATGTGAGAAATCACATACGACTTTCCATAGAATATCCATATCTCGCGCATATACTTCAGCCTCCACAGGGCTTCATTTTCGTATTTATGCATGATGTGTCCCCCTCAATCACTAGGCACTTGTTTGGATGGTGGAAATACAAACAGAACCCTTCCAAGGCTGCTCTGAGTTCAACTTCCACGCCAACATAGAAGATACATAGACTGGAGAACATAACATCGTGACAAATACGACATTTTTTTTAACTACGCATCTTTTTGCTACACGTGCTAAACACGTATAATACCCATATTTTTTTAATACAATGCACATTTTTTGTATAATATGAGTATTTCACGTATTAAACGCGTTTTTTGTGTATTAAAGGTTTTTTTCCCATATTTTATTGTATTTAAAAAATACTGTTTAATTTTTATTTTTTTATAAAAAATTAACATTATTTCGTTTCTTCCCCAAATTTTCCCGATGTTTCCATTTTTTTCGTCTTTCGCATTTCACAGTCTTTTACTTTTCGATCTTTTCTCATTTTTTCCCATGTTGTTCCCTTTTCTCCCAAATTTCTCGCTCACCGTATTAAACCCATACCCGTATTTTGTCACTTTGTAACATAACAATAATTTCCCCACTTGGCTTCCTAATCACTCCACCTGCAGGGCTACGACTCCCCAAAGGATATCCGTCCAAATTTAATTTGTTAGCATTGTCTAGCAGCATTCTCCAAGCAACCACGCTGTTCATTTTAATGGGTCCACTCCACACTATTTCTAACCACTTTCAACTGACATAATTTCTAACCGCTTTCTGCTGAAGTCATCAAGTCTAAACCATTTAAAAGGCTTGTTGGCATTTTCCCAAGGAAACATCTTGAATATAATTTGGGAAATCAGATTCACCACAGATGATTATTTGCCCTCGAATGTGTTTATTTCATTCAGGCCACATACAACACATGATTGCTCGTGAACATATGGTCCAAAGAACATGAGTGTGGGACTTGATCCCTAACTTTCTAAAACAGCAGTGACCGTACTTAGTAACGCCCACGATACCTCACAGAAAATTAACCAGTGTTGCCTAGACACGTGGCACGGGTGCCATGTGTCAAGGTGTTATAGATGTTTGGCACACCAAGTGTCAAGGTGTCTTAGAGAGCCAACTGAAATATGTAATGAAAAGATGCATAATGTATGTCATGAACCTAACTAAAATTATACTATATTATACATATCGTTTTCAAGGACCCAAGCTCTTTATTTTATAACTGATGAAATTTTACACATTTTTTTAATAAAAAGACTGGAGCATTTTATCGTGTCAAAACGATGAACGTTTTGATGGTATTATATGGTATTTCATACATATCTAGAAGCACCATGCTGTGTTGAGGAGTGTCCAAGTGCCACCAAGTGTTGGCAAGTGTCCAAGTGCCACCAAGTGTCGGCACGGCAAAAATCTATTTTCAAAGACCCAAGCTTTTTATTTTATAACTTACGAAATTTTACACCTTTTTTAAATAAAAAGACGGTGCATAATATCGTGTCAAAACGAGGAATGTTTTGATGGTATTATATGGTATTTCATGCATATCTAGAAGCACTGTGCTGTGCTGAGGAGTGTCCAAGTGCCACCAACTGTCGGCACAGCAAAAATCCCAAAAGTAGAAGTGCCTAGGTAGCACTAGAATTAACACCAGAATCAGTGGGCATTAGGTCAATGTATCAACAGATTTTCCATGTCCTCTTCATTGCCAAGACACATCCGGCACTGATTCGGAATCGCCATTTCCAGGTAAATATGGTGGCTCACACTTACAATTTGGTCAAAGGTTGCTTTCCAATTGTAAGTATTTCACAAGAGCAGGAACAGGGGCACTCCAAATCCACAGAGAGGGAAAGCCAGAGTAACCTCCTCAGATAATACCACATAATATTTTTTGGACAAAAACACCCCCAACGCATTCTCATCCCATATCCTTCTGTCACTGATGTGTCTGAGAATATAGGCTGAATAGAGGACTTCAAACAGCTTTGCTGATGCTGGTAATCCGTTATCATTTAAGTTCCTTCTAAGCCTTTAAATCCTAGAAATTTTCACCATTTGGCATCGTCTGCAGCACTTCACCAACATGGTATCAAAATTCAGCCGATAACGATACATATCAGCGATAAGTATCATCTTCGTTGAGAACCGATACCACCCCATACAGGTATCGGGGTGGTATGGCTATTAGTATCGGACTGATATGGGTCAGTATCTGCCGATAGTGATTCGGTATCCGCATATACTGACAGATACAAATGATTTTACTATTTCGCTCTTTTTTTCAGAAAAAAAAAATGTCGGCCGATATGGTATCGGCAATACAGTATCCGTATAGGCCAATACCCGATACCGATACTGATATCACCAATCGCATTTTCTTTTTATCCAACAATGTACTGAATGAAATTCCCTACGAAAGAGAGGATTCACAGCTAAACATCTTCCCAAAATCTGATCCTGTTCCGTACCCCTATTTGAAACCTGATGTAACTATTAAACTTTATATCCTTCCATATAGCAGAGCTGTCACTGCTGTTTGTAGTATTAATTCCACAATTATTGAAAATCTCTCCATATTATTCCACTAATCATTTGCGCCAATGCATTGAGCTTAATCCAAGCCCTCCAAAGCCACTTGCAAAGCAGTGCTTCGTTTACCGCCTTAAGGTTTTTTATGCGTAATCTTCCACCGTTTGCCTCCCTACACATCACATTCCAAGCTATGAGGTGGTACTTTTCTAGCATCATCCCAATTTCAGGGTCTTCATATATGATGTCTCATCCATGTCGGAAACTTGAATAAGGACACAAATTACGTCAGCATTTGCCAAGAAGTCTGAATTAGTGTTACCTACTCGCAAATGATAGCAATTTTTACCTTTCCACAATGCCAGATTCTCTCTACCCTATCAATCACAGGGTCCTACAGTTCCTTTCTCGGTTTGCATTTACAAAGACAGAGGCCAAAGAGGTCAGAAGCTCGCCGGTAACACAAACAATGTTTCAAGCCAGGTCCTCAATGAGTATTGGAGATTGCCAAAAACATGACTATTGGTTCACGAACTGATACTACCGTTATGGAGAAACTAATTCCCTTATTGATCCGGTGCACATCGTACGTGTCCCTAAGAAACGAGACTCTCGTTTTAGACCCAAGTGAGACTTCCGCAGCCACCTTATGTGGATACTATTAAATCTCTCATATGATTAGCGCACGATGACTTCATGGCCACACGTGCCAACTTCTCCCACCTGGCCATGAGAGCTGTATTTTATATATATTTTTTTTAATATTTCTCCCAATATTGTCAGTGCACATTTTATGAATGCATTTCTAGTTGAGGTTTTTCACATTCTTTGTAGATATGCCTCTCACAACCAAAAAAAACTTAGATCATGAGGCTTTCCACGCTGAAACAAAAAACTGGACATCCCCTTCATGATAAAATAGTAAGTGCTTTGAATTTTCGTGACTTAAGCATCCCTAAGTTCCATTAAGCTAACATGTTTCGAAAAAATATTCGCACTAAGACTTTTGCTGAAAGAGTCAACAATCATATCATTTGAAGGTAAATAACTCACAGTCACTTCATCTTCTCAACTACATCCTGAATCTAGTGATAATGCACTTCAATGTGCTTACCACTGGGGCTGTTTGACCCACTTTCAATCAGTCTAATTGCAGCTTTATTGTCACAAAATATGTGCACAGGCTCTTCGGCTATACCAAGCTCTACGTCAGCTATGAAGCATTTTATCCAAACATCAGAAAGTACAAGCAATACTACAAACAACATACTTAGCTTCTTGAGTATGACGGGCAACACAACTCTGATTTTTACTAGACCAACAACCCTAATTCTTACTAGACCAAGAAACAACAACACCTCCAAAGAGAAAAATATGAGCTGAGGTAGATTTTCCGTCATGTATATCCCCAACATGATAAGGATCAGAATAGTCTTGAACCTTAAGTTCATTAGCTTGAAAACATAGCTTAAGATGCTTTGTTACTTTTAAATATCTTAGTATTCTTTTTATTGCTTAACCAGTATTTAAGACCCGGATTATTTTGGTATCTAGTAACCATAGTTACTGCCAAACTAAGACCGGCTCTAGTATACAATATAGCATACATCAAGCTCCCAAGAGCTTGAGTAGAGGGAACATTCAATTTATCTTGTCCATCTGATGAACTATCTTTTTTACTTAATACCAATCCTTTTTCAAAGGGAGTTGATACAGGATGAGAGTCGTCTATTCTATACTGTTTAAAAATGGTTTCTATGTCTCTTTCTTGGCTTAGACATAACATTCTAGCTAATCTATCTCTAATTATTTTATACCTAGAACATATGATGCCTCACCCATGTCTGTCATCTCAAATTTTGAACTTAGTCAAGATTTGATTTTCTCAATCAATTCCAAATCATTTCCAGCTAGAAGTATGTCATCCATATACAAGGAGAGTATTGTAACATTAAACATTTTTCAAGACATATACACAATGATCAACTTGATTAACTACAGGAATCACTGACGTGAGGACTATTTTAAACTGTATAAGGATTTTTTCAACTTATACATCTTATCCGCATGCCCTTTAATCTCGAAGCCCTCGGAGTGTTTCATAAAAATAGTCTCCTTTACTTCTCCAGTGAGGAATGCAGTCTTAGCGTCCATTTGGAACAATTCGAGATCGAAATGGGTAAATAATGCCAATATAATTCTTATAGACATAAATTTTGGTGCGGGTGAATATGTGTCAACATAGTCTATTCCCTCTTTTTGATTGAACCCCTTGCCTACTAACCTAGCCTTATATTTTTCTATAGACCCGTCAAATTTAGTTCTCTTTTTTAATACCTATTTGCAACCTATGAGCTACCTTCAGGCAAATCACATAGTTCTCATACTTTATTCTTTTCAATTAAACTAATTTCATCATTCACAGCATCTAACTATTATCTGGATTCTTGTGAGTTGATCGCATCAATATAATTTAATGGATCATTCATTTCATCTAAGTCTAAATTACTACATAACTCTACTCACATGCTCATAGAAATCAGCTCTAGTCCTCTTTTAGCCACTCATGCAAGGAGGTTGTATTGATTCATCAATGGGATCAGATCCTACAAGATTCGGTTGGTTTTCATCACCAATTATCGTTAAAGAATCATCAGAAGAAGTAGATTTATTCTCATTTCTAAGATTCTCAAAGAACTCAGCGTTCCTACTTTCAATTAAACTTTTATCTATATGATAAAATCTATAACCCTTAAAACTTTCAGAATAACTAATAAAGTTACATCGAATAGTTTTCACTTGTAATTTATCTCTAAGGTGATATGAAATCAGCACATGCACAACTAATCCTCACTTTCTAAGGTAACTTAGACCAGGTTCTCTCCCTGACCATAACTCATAAGGAGTTGAATTTATTACTTTGGTTGGGATTCTATTGAGGATATATATAGCAATATTTAATGATTCTCCCCTACATGCCCTAATCAAAGCATTGCAGTTCTCTACCTGGTATTATAGTGGGATTCATCGACACTGATCGCCGATCATCTTCATCTAACATCGGCAACAACACCTTTCTTTGTCACATTCATTGTCGGTCTTTGATCGCATGATCATCATCTGATCTAAAACCACATCACCATCGCCATCTCTGTTTCGTTTTGGCTCATAGTCCTCACTGATCGTCGCCTGCAACTGGTACACCGTCAGATTTTTGGTTGTTTTATCACCACATTATCCAATCTCTTTCACCATAGAGAAAGAGACAAACAAATACCAAAGGAAGATAACAAAAGGCAGACTTCAAACTCATTAAACCCATTTTAACATACCTTGGAGAAAGTAAAAGAGGAAATTAATTTTCTTTTACTTTATTGATTTTATAGTCTTGGTCGCTATTGCATCTCGCGAGTATCAAGGTATTAAAAAGTACTCAAGCCAAACCATTTCCTCAAGATTTGGTGTTTAACAAACACTTTGCTAATCGTACTACATTCTGTTTTTTGGCGATATCTTGACCATTACTAATCAGTTTTCGGATTCATCTGCGCCTGCAGACTTCTGCAATTGAGAGAATTCTATATACATCAGTGGATTGATGATCAAAGTCCTTTTTACTGTCGGATTAGAAAAAGGGATTTTTCTACATACAATCGATAACCTTTTTAGAGCGCTACCTGGTCAGTTTTTCTAACCTTTAACCTTTAATTTATTGGTTGAAAGGTAGAATAGACAGTATAGATTTCCTTTTTGGACAAAAACTGACACATAGTGTAGTCATTAATGAGTTTTCTAAAATCGCAAACTTAAACGGCTTAAATTATGATATGTGGCACAAGATTGAATACCTCTTAATAGACGAGCACATACACTAAGTGCTGAAATCCAATCCACCCGTCCTTTGTGTAAGGCCGTCTAGTGTGTAGATAGAAGCAAATATGAGAAATTTCTGCATGATGACTTAATCGCGAAAACTTCTATCTTTACATTCATGTAAAATTATTTGACAAAGGTTTTTGAGATTTACAATACCACCAAAAATATGGAAGCCATTGTCTTAAAATATGATATTGTGCCTGAAACACACATTCAACTACTCCTTCAATACTACAATTCTTATAAAATAAAAGGAGATAACATTGTTGACCACGTTAACAAAATGACCGTAATCTCTCAAGACCTAGCTGTTGTAGGTAACCCCATCAATCAAAGAATGCAAATTTCGAATATCCTTATTAGCCTCCCTCCCTCATGGTCCATGGTTACCACCACCTTAAGATTGAATAACACTATTTTTCCTAGTTTTAACTTTACCTACATGCCCTAATCTAAGATGTCATGTATAAGAATCAACAGCATTAACACAATCAATATAAGAGAACAAATATTTTTACAGCCAACATTTTGGTTACATCAAGAATGAATAAGTTATGCCCAGCAACCAAATGTCCTGATGCCAAAATACAACATGCTTCCCGATGGATACTTTAGCTGATTGGAAACATACATCAAAGCCTTTGAGGATCAAGAGAGATACAGACACAATTTTGCGCGTCATACTAGACACAAAATAAACATCAGTGAGAACAAAATCAACCATTCCCACATTCAACCTATAGGTTCCCACACCCAACACATCAGAGTTGGTGTAATTTCCCATGTAGATCCTTTTTACTCCTGCCTTAGAAGTTGGGATGTGACAGTTGGCACCAGAATCGATCCACCAACCCTTGATATCTTGGTCAGAAAAAAAGCATTCCGAGACAACACGGATAATCTCTCACCTTCCACTTTTGCTACCGCTTCGACTCCCAGTGTCTTTATGTTCTAGAGGGTAGTCCACCTTGAAATGGTTGGGCTTCCGACAGTTGAAACAAATTCCTTTCGACGCAATGGGTTTAACCATTTGATGAAATGGTTTCTTCACTTCTCCTTAAGGTTTTTATAAAAATTCTTAAATTTTTCTTTCAACTTATTCTGATTTTGAAATTTAGGTGCATCTTGAATTACCATTAATTCACTCTTTTTTATTTTGGTTCAAATGTTCATGTTAAAGGAGCAATTTGAAAGGAATATCCATCATCTTCAAAACAATACTATTCAATCTTAAGGAGGTGGTAACCATGGACCATGAGGTATAGAGGTTAATAAGGATATTCGAAATTTACATTCTTTCATTGATGAGGCTACCTACAACAGCTAGGTCTTGCACCATTACTATCATTTTGTTGACGTGGTTAACAATGTTATCTCCTTTCATTTTATAAGAAATGTACCACTAAAGGGGTAATTGAATGTTGGCTTTAGACACGATATCATATTTGAAGGCAATGATTTCCATCATATTTTTGGTGGTATCATAAATCTCAAAAACTTTTATCAAATCATTTTGCATGAATATTAAGATAGAAGTTTTCACGAATAAGTCATCTTACTGAAAATTTTCATATTTGTTCCTATCTTCCTTAGACGGCCTTTCACGAAGGGCAGGTGGATTTGATTTCAGCACACAGGCTATCATGGATCAAAATATCGTCCAATACCGATACGTATCGTCCGATACGTATCGATTTTGGACCTCACCGATACGGTACATTCAAGGTATCGTAACAGTGCCTCCCATACAAAATAGCAAAATACCGGACGATACAAACCATTGTATCATCCGGAACCGATACATATCGGTTTTGGAGCTGAACGATACGTGCCGGTTTTCCGAATTTTAACCCATGATTAAAATGTATTCAATCTTGTATTTTCACATGTCATAATTTAAGTCGTTTAATTTTTTTATTTTAGAAAGTTCATTAATGACTATACTATATATTTTATGTCCAAAAAGGATATCTAAACTGTCTATTCTACCTTTCAAGCAATAAATTAAAAGACAAAGGTCGGAAAAGGCTGACCAGATTGCGCTTCAAAAAAGGTACTGATCGTGCGGAAAGAGCCCTTTTTCTGATCCAATGATATGGAAGCCTCTGATCGTCAATCCAGTAATGTAAATAGAATCCTCTCGATTGAAGAAGTCCGCATGCACAAATGAATCTGAAAACCGTTTAGTAATTGTCAAGATATCACCAAAATACGAGATGTAGTATACGATTACTAAAGTGTTTGTTAAAAACCAAATCTTGAGGAAATGGTTTTGACTCTGACTTTGGTTTGGCTTGAGAAGTACCAAATCTTGGTTTGGTACTCATGAGATGCAACAACAACACCAAGACAAAATAAAATCAATAAAGTGAAAGGGAATCAATTTGCTCTTATAATTCCTCCAATGCATGTTGAATTGCGTTTAATTAGCTTTGAAGTCTGCCTCTTCTTTATCTTCCTCTGGTATTTGGTTGTCTTCTTCTCTATAGTGAAAAAGATCAGACAATGTGGTGATGAAACGGCTTGAGATCTGATGGTAGAAGATGACGATAATCAACAGCGTACCGGTTTCCGGTGACGAACAGTGAGGACTGCGAGCCAAACCGACGAAAAGGAGATGGCAATGGTGATGTTCGGTTTCGGATTAGATACTACTCGAGTGATCAAAAGCCGACAATGGACATAATATCGATGAACCTATCTCTGATACTAGTGAAAGCCTATATTTGTGCATCGGATAAGAGATCACTAAAAATGTGAGGATTGGCACATGAACGGATATTCACCTTTACTATCTTCGTGAGATTTTTCAGTGATTTTTGGGTCGACAGTTTTAAGTCTCTTTTATAGATTCGCAACTTTCGGATAGCCAACGTTATGGAGAAACTAATTCCCCTATTGATCTAGTGTACATCGTACGTGTCCCTCAGAAATGGGACTATCATTCTACACCCAAGTGAAACTTCCATAACCAACTTGTGGATACCATAAAATCTCTCATATGGTTAGCGCACGACAACTTCATGACCTATGACAGCCCGGATTTCCTGACCACGAAACCCATGTCGTCGGATCACCCGTTAAGGCAACCCCCAAATCACTCAACACTTGGTACATCCACACATAGCAAAAACAAAGCTGAGATCTCTTACTAAGCAGATAGAGTCATCATAAACATCAAAAGAAAGTTCCATTTCTATATCTAAAACAGATCAAAATAACGGTTCTAAATTCCATGTTAAAATACATGTAAAGAACCGAAACGAACCACCGGTGATGGACAACCATCACCAAACAGTGGTTCACAAAATATACATATTACATTGTCCAATTTTTCTAACTCAAAATGTTGGACGTACCAAGCCCAAAACACATAACGAACACAACTCTAAATTTCTACTTAGAACAGAACTCCTCTGGTTGGGGCTCAATTTCCTCCTTTGGTTTGTACTCTGGATCGCTCTCAGAATCCAACTCCTTCAATTCATCTTCACCTGTGACGTATAGTCGAAGGGTGAGCTAACAACTAAGCTCAATAGGGAAAAACATTAGTAGCATTTAAATCTCATAGCACATAGCATAAAGTTTCATAACTGATTTCCATATGCACATTTTATCACAATTGAATTTCATATGCCGAAATTTACTCACACACACTTATATCACATGCTTTGTTTTAAAAACATTGGACATAACTTAAAAGAGTAACTTAAATACTTTTCTAAGCAGATATAGCATCAGAAGCCACAATTACACTGATGAAATTTTTAACCATCATTGTTCAATGAACAATTTTCACATGTTGCCCAAGCCTCTGCGTTATGAGGGATACTTGTGCCGAATATGTTTTACCGTTGACCGGTAGAAGTGTACGGATACCCCGCCGTACAGGAGCACAAAGGATTCGTTCCACATGAACCTTAAATCATAGTGAAAAATTAAGTTACAATTTTTTCACCGTGTAAAGTGATTACAATATACTATTTTAGAAAACTAATATTCATACACGATTTCGGAATTCACACGAACACAATTATCACATCACATATCTCATATCACATCACAATTACTTTTCCAAAAACTTGTTTGAAAGAGTAGAATAACACATAATTTCACAAAAACTTGTCATGGCTTATCACATCACATTAATCAACTTACACAAAGCACATTCAATTTAAATGGTCGTAAGTTTCCCTTACCTCAAGTAACGCCTCGCACAATCCACACTAAACCTTTTAAGAACTTAGGCCAACACTCAACACTTCAACCTACATCCCAAATCATCCAAAGAGTCCTTAGAAATGCTTAAGAAAGCCTAACGATACACGTTTCCGAAGAATTCACACAAAAAGGGTCAAAACAAGACTAACTCTGTTTCTCACGTGCGCGAGCCACAGGGTCGGGCACGCGAGTTCAAAAGCTCACACAGACCTCGGGCGCGCGATTGAAATTCAGCTTACTGAAGCTGAATTTCTCCAGCCGCCTCGGGCACGCGACGCTCACACAACCCCTTCAGAAAGTAGCTCGAGCGAGCGAATCCAATGGCACACTTCATCTCGTGCGAGCGAAGCATCAGAGGCTCACTGGAGTCTCTAAACTCGCTCGAGCAAGGCACGAGTAAGCCTTACTGCAGGGGTTGTGTGAGTTTCGCGTGCCCGATCTTCTCGCGATTTCTTCGTCAATCACATCCATGCTTCTTACACAACTTATAACACATCTTATTCTACAAATTTCACACATTTGGGTGTCGATTTCTCACCTTCCAACTAGAGAATCAAGCGAGAATCGGAGCATCCTCTCACACGAGCAAACGGTTTCAAAACCCCATTTGATCACCTTCCACACTCAACAATCTCAACAACATCACGATTGACAGCAATCTCTCTGTCAACAAGATCTCGGAAGTTCTACAAAGTTAGAGCTTCGGAGCACAAGAATCTAGCAACTCTCTTCTCTTCTTCACAACTCATCTCTTTCCCTTATCTTTCTCTCTCTCAAGGCTAACAAATCCAAGCACAAAAGTCTTGCCCGTGAGTTACCCCTCACATATCCAAGCAAGCACTTTGCTTCCTTGTGAAGCACATGCACACACTTGTGTGTTACTCTTATCCACTATCTCTCTTGTTAAACACATACACATAGTGGTGTGTATATGTGAAAACTCATACACCTAATACAACACATACCCACTCATGGGTCATTACACATGCACACTAACCCATCCAAACACTGTAGGCGTAGTACAGTGCACCACACCAGTACTTGATCGAATTAATTTACACGGGTCCCTAAAATTGGGATATTACATGACCACACATGCCAACACTCGAGTCCTCCCTTCAACTTTTATAGCATACATTTGCAGAGTTATAAACCTGATATTAAATCAGTTTTATCATCAGAAAATTGAAGGTGAGTGATCTCCATAATTTCATCTGACAACTTAATTCATGCATGAGTTGGAGATGGTTTTTGATTTATAGATCAGGGGCTCAATGCGTCAACAACAATGAATGAAAAAGGAGACATCAGATCACTTAATTGCAGTTGTCCGGTGCTATAAAAGTAAACTGTGGGGCTCCAATGCAGAGAAATGAGAATCAGAAACAGGAATGCAACCTGAAATCCTACCCCACCCCGCACTAAATCCCAGATGATCAATAATAGAGAATATAATGACCAATCAACATAATTGTCAGCCTTCTCTAAATCAAGCTTGAGGGTAATACCTGAGAAGCTTTTGAAATTTCTCAAGTCACTACATCAAGGGCCACGAGAACGTTCCAGAATCCATCTCTTTGAAGAATGCATCTTGGGCCTCATTGCTAAGAGTAACATTTTAGCTAGAAATCTGATGCGGAAACTAACACAACGCAATGCTAGGGCCGAAATTAATAGAAAATTAACTGAACAATGAAAAAAGATAATTTCCTTAACATATTATCACAGAAAATAACAATAGATTCAATTAAATAATTTAATTCTAGCCCAAACTAGTGTTACTTTCGCGTACGTTCCCTATCGGATCTAAAAGATTAGGGTTATTGGCGTACGATTAGATCTTCGACAGTTTTAGGGTTCCGAACGAATTGACTAAGTGGGTTCTTTCGATACCGAGCGAAATAGATAAATAATGATTTTAATGATGAAGGGATAGATTAGGGTTTAAGTACTTATGCAAATTGTAGATCAAAGAAGAGGAGAGAAAAGTTGGCCTCACACCAAACCACACGAGAGACGAAGAATTGCTCTTCGGTTGAGAGAATCACACCCTCACAGAAAGTTTAACCACAAAACTCTCAAACTTTGCAGAACAAATTTTCATTAACCATCAATAATAGAATTGTTTTTACAAGCCTTTAAATAGGTAAAGTCAACCCTATCTCGAAATAAAAGAATCCTAAAACAATAAAATACTAATATGGGAAGTTTTGCCAAAGAAAATTAAAATTCTGTCTTGTGGCGAACTTGTCTCACGCGATCGATCGACTCTAGAGTCGATCAATCGATTGAATAATAATAAATTCGCCCGAAGGCTCTGTTCACAATCGATCGATCGAAAGTTTGGAAGCGATCAATAAACTAAGAAGAATAAATTCATCAAAGCCTCTGTCCACAATCGATTGATCGAATGCTTGGGATCGATCGATCGACCAAAACATGCATTAAACCTTTGAATTTGTGCAGTTTTTCTTCCGGGACGCTGTCATGTTCTTTCGCCTTCGATAGGTTACGGGCGGCTGCTTGAATCGAATGTCCCCATCAATTCTCCCCGGATTAGAAGGATTATCCCCGATGAATATTGGCTGTGATAGAGGTCGAGGAGATCCGGATCGATCTGCTGGAATTCCTTCCTTGTTATCATGTATTCTCCGAATCAGCTTTGTTCTTCTACTTGACAAGGTATTTCTGAAGTCCCCATAAGCTGGTGGACACAATCTAATCCTCCAAAATATCTCCAATGATCTCACAAAATGGTCGTATGGGTGTGGAGGTAATGGGATGGGGAGGGAAATAAGGGTAACATCATATGTGGAAGGTTCAAACGGGTTAGGTGGTATATGGAAATGGTCATGGAACGGAACGAGATCCTCCACGTTGAAAGTTGTGCTGATACCCAATTCCGGCTGTAAATCGATGACGTAAGCGTTAAGACCGGTACACTTCAAGATCTTATAGGTCCAGGACCACGAGCTTGTAACTTCTGAGCAACCCCCTGAGGGAAGTGCTCAGGCCTATTACAAACCATCACAAAATCATCCTCTTGAAACTCTTTGAACCTTCTATGAGAATCTGTAGAAGTTTGGTATTTTTCATTGTTCACATTAATTCGATTTTTAATCTCAGCATGAAGTTCATGAATGCGATGTGCAAATGCAGATGCAGACTATGACGATCTTTGATGAACTAAACATCGAGATTAGATCTATGGGTGTCCTGGGTTTGTAGCCATGCACAATTTGAAACGGACTCATGCCTGTGGTTCTATTAACCGAATTGTTATATGCAAACTCCGTGATAGGTAAGAATCCCAGCTCTTGACATGCTCACCTACTAGACACCGTAACAAGTTACCTAAACTCCGATTCACAACCTTGGTTTGCCCATCTGTTTGGGGGTAATATGCTGACGAAAACTGAAGTTTAGTCCCCATTTTATGTCAGTGTCTTCCAAAAGTAACAGACAAACTTGACATCACGGTCAGACACGATGGTTTTAGGCAAACCGTGCAGGTGAGCAACCTCATTAAAGAAGAGTGTAGCAATGTTACTTGCATTTAAGGTCTTCGAACACGCGATGAAAGGAGTCATTTTCAAAAAACGGTCCATGACAACGAACACAGAATCGTGCTTGGGGAGGGTCTTAGAAAGGCCTAACACAAAGTCCATAGAAAGATCTTTCCAAGGGGTGTGTGGCATAGGTAAAGGTGTGTACAACCCGGTGTTTTGCCAGCTGGCAGACACGATACTGGTTGATGATTTTAACAATATCTCGGGTGAGATTGGGCCAATAAAATCGGTCTTCAACCAATGCAACAGTCTCGTTGCGACCAAAATGGTCGGCAACCCCTCCAGCATGTAATTCCCAAACAAGAAAATCTCAGACAAAAGTCCAGGGAATACACGAGCAGGGTTTTAGGAACAAGTGCCCATCCTATAGGGTACACCGTCAGAGACTGTCCACTCAGAAGTGAGGTGTACTCTTCTCCAAAATCTGGATATGTAGGATAATCATCTACGAGACGATCGAATCTGGTCACCTCAATACTCAATGAGTGTAACGTCGCCACTCTACAGCTAAAAGCATTAGCAACTCGATTTTCTACTTTGGTCCTATGTCTCACAAAGCTGAACCCTTGAAGTTGCTCAATTCATTTCGCATGTCACGGGTTTAACTTCTTTTGAGAACTCACAAATCTAGGGGCTTCATGATCCGAGAACAAGGCAAAGTCATGTGGTAACAAATAGTGTTTCCAATATTTGAGAGATTGCACTACCGCATAGAATTCTTTGTCATAGGTAAAGTATTTCTGTCTGACCTCATTTAGCTTTTCACTGAAATAAGCTATCAGATAGCCCTCTTGGCTTAACACTCTTCCAATACCTATGACTCACACGTCACACGCTACCTCAAAGACCTTAGAAAAGTCAGGAAGGCGCATGACAGGAGCTTCCATCATTCGGGACTTAATCTCTTTAAAGGCTTTTGCCGCAACAGGTGTCCATTTAAACTCTCCCTTTTTTATGCAATCGGTGATAGGGGATGTTACCGTACTGAAGTTACGGATGAACCGCCTGTAAAAAGTGACTCACCCATGGAAGCTAGGGACTTCGTGAATGTTCTGAGGTTCAGGCCATTCCATAATAGTTGTGACCTTTTCCGAGTCCGCAGTCATTCCTTCAGAGATTACGACAAATACTAAGAAGACGATGCTTTGTGACATGAAAGTGGACTTCTTTAGGTTTACATATAACTTTTCACCTCTGAAAGTCATACAAACTTGCCTTAAGCGGCCTAAGTGTTGTTCCTTGTTGTGGCTATTAATAAGGATATTATCGAAATAAACCACAAGGAACTTGCCTATAAAAGGTCTCAACACCTGTGTCATGATTCGCATAAATGTGCTCGGGACATTTGAAAGCCCGAAAGGCATGACAAATCACTCATATAAATCATCATTGGTTTTAAAGGCAGTTTTCCATTCGTCCCCTAGACGAATACGGATTTGATGGAATCCACTCTTCAAGTCGATCTTCGAAAATACAGTGGCACCGGCCATCATGTCCAACATGTCGTCCAGTCTCGGTATAGGGAACCGATACTTGACCGTGATTTTATTAATAGCGCGACTATCAACACAGATCTTCTAAGATCCATCTTTCTTAGGTGTGAGCAGTGCTGGCACATGGACTCATACTTTCCTTAATGAATCCCTTCTTGAGAAGTTCATCAACTTGCCTTTTAACTCCGAAGATTCGGATGGATTCATGCTATAGTGGGGCAAGTTAGGTAAAGTAGATCCAGGAACCAAATCAATGGCATGTTGGATGTCCCGTAAAGGCAGTAACTCATCTGGAAGGTCTTCGGGAAAGATATCCCGAAACTCACTCATTATCAGTTCAATTTCTTTCATAAACTCAACACTTGACTCTTTGGGTGTTTCAATTATAACAAGGACATAGACAATGTCCTCTGTCTTAGCACCTCATTCAAACTCTAAAGGGCTAACGATGTAAACGACCTTAGATGTCTTCCCTCTCTCAATTAGGCCTTTATCATTTGACTTATTCGTTTTCACAGCAGGTGCTCTAGGAGTTAAAGGATTTATCTTTATTTTATTTACGTTGTGTGTGAAAGAACACACGTTCGATTTCCCGAACAATGTAACGTCCATATCATACAACCACGGCCTCCCAAGGATAATATACCCCACATCCATAGGCACAACATCGCACTATAAGGTGTCCTTATACGAGCTTAATTGTATAGGAACGTGACACCTTCGTGAAACTGGGATTGATGATGAATCGACCCAAGCAATTTTATAGGGTTGTGGGTGAGCCACTGGTGCAAGTCCTAAGCGAGAAACTGTACTCTCGGAAACAATATTGGTATAACTTCCACTATCAACTATGATTCAACAGGTATTCTCACCACACTTGGCTACGGTATAAAAGATGTTATCCCGCCGCCAATTATCTCTCCCTATATTGTGCTAGAGCGCATCTAACCACAGGAGCCCGCGAGGTATTATCCTCCTCAACAGGGTAGGAGATTTCCATAAGACAAGCCGCAGTTCGTTCCCCTGCAAAATCTTCCTCATCACTAGGGAACGATTCAGGCTCATAGACTTCTTCTCCCTCATTTTGCTCATTCTCAGTGTCCTCGGTAATGAACAAATTTCGGGAGGGAGATTATGCTGCAAAATGTCCAATGTCATGACACTGTAACACTTGTTTTTACCACCACTCTTGGGGCCTTCAAGCATTGGACCTTTACCCTTATCAACCCTGGTTACTGGTGTAGCAACTTAGTTGGACTTAGTTGACGAGGTATTGATGTTAGGTCTTGACTCTGGATAGTTAGACTTATAACCGGACCCACTAGTATCGAAACGTTTGGTTTGAGGGGTCTTGAGGTACCGCTCTAACTCTTCGACTCTAGAGAAACATTCATCTAGATCGATAACGGGTTATGGAATGAGTTCCCTTTGTAGTTCTGGGCGAAGGCCCATTCGGAATCAGGATAAGATAACTCTTTCCAGCTCATCCACATTGGCCTAGGATATTAGATCTTCAAACTTATCGATGTACGGTGACCAGTGAATTCCCTTGGCGCAGTGATTGCTACTGATCATGAATACGTTCATCATAGGAAAGTGGAACATACTTCTCGTTCAGTTGGATCTTCATTTCATCCTAAGTGGAAATGGGAAGAAGACCCTGGGACTGCCTACGACTCTCTAATCCCATCCAGTAGAGCCTAGGTTGACCCATAAGTTTGACTTTGACAAACCGGACTTTACGCTCCTCAGACATGGCATACCATTCAAAGTAATTTTCCATGCTAGTCACCCACTCGAGATAGACTTTAGGTTGTCTTTTCCTATCAAAAGTAGGAGCATCCATTTTAACGGACTTCATGATTTTGTCGTCCTGATTGGGTTGGGTATCACGCCGATGAAGACCATCTCTCCTACAGTCATTAATGTGGGCTCGATAATGATTTTCAGCGATGACCTCATTCATCTCATCAACACGGGTCACTAAAGCCTCATATTGGGCTTGTTGATCACGCAACAGATTTTGCAATTGAATATGGTGATCAGCCATTTGGGCTTGGAGATCGGCTTGACTCGCGGTCAACTAAGACGCAAGTTTCTTAAGGAGGGCTTCTACCTTACTGGGATCCATAACTATGCAAGACAAAACAAAATGAACCCTAGAACCTATATGAACACCGACAACCCTAAACTAACAAATCTCTTATACCAAATCTAATGCGAAAACTAACACAATGCAATGCTAGGGCTGAGATTAATTGAAAATTAAGTGAACAATTAAAAAGGACAATTTTCCTTTAACAGATTATCATAGAAAATAGCAATAGATTCAAATAAGTAATTTAATTCTAGCCCAAACTAGTGTTACTTTCGCATGCATTCCCTATCGGATCTAGAAGATTAGGGTTCTTAGCGAACAACTAGATCTCCAACAGTTTTAGGGTTTCGAACAAACTCACAAGTAGATTCTTTTAATACCGAGCGAAATAGGTAAATAATGATTTTAATGGTGAAGGGATAGATTAGGGTTTAAATACTTATGCAAATCGTAGATCAAAGAAGATAGAGAGGAAAGAACAATTGGCCTCGCACAAACCACACGCGGGACAAAGAATCGCTCTTCGATTGAGAGAATCACACCTTCACAGAAAGTTTAATCACAAAGCTCTCAAACTTTGCAGAGCAAATTTTCATTAACCATCAATAATAGAATTGCTTTTACAAGCCTTTAAATAGGCAAAGCAAACCCTAACTCAAAATAAAAGAGTCCTAAAACAATAAAACACTAAAATGGCAAGTTTTATCAAAGAAAACTAAAATTTCGTCTTGTGACGGACTTGTCTCACACGATCGATTGATTCTAGAATTCAATCGATCGATTGAATAATAATAAATTCGCCCGAAGGCTCTGTCCACAATCGATCGATCGAAAGTTTGGAAGTGATCAATTGACTAAGAAGAATAAATCCGCCAGAGCCTCTGCCCACAATCGACCGATCAAATGCTTGGGATCGATCGATCAACCAAAACATGCATTAAACCCTTGAATCTGTGTAGTTCTTCTTCCGTACTTACCTATTCAAAAAAAAAAAGAGGTTTCACTTCAGTAGCACCTTCCTTCTTGGGGGATCAACATGATGAACATATTGTTGGTTGCCCAGTCCATAGCATTCATGAGAAGGTCCCAATATTGTTGGAGAAAGAAGATCAGAAACCTGTCCGACCATGGAGCTTATAGATTTATTTTGATAGTTAATATTTATTATTAATTTTATCATTTCTAAAATCCCATAAAATTTTGCTAGTAGTTATAGTTGATATAAATTTTTTGTAGTACTTGGTACTGTTACAATTTAGCTGACTTTTTTTCTTATTTTGGTTTTAATTTATTTACAACAGACTGGTGTATCCATCATGAATGGTCAGCACCTGAGCTGAAGAAGATAGCGATCAAAGTGCTTAGTCAGACATCATCTTCTTCAAATTGTGAGCGTAATTGGTCCACTTCAAGCATAAATATGCTATAGAGTTGGTTGCAGTAGCTCATCTTAAAGATAGCTGATAAAGTATTGGTACTCCGTGATTCAATGACAAAGTACAAAAAGACAAAATTTGCCGTCTCAAAATGCACACTACTGTTCATCAGCTCATCACATTAGTCTTCACCAAATCATCGGTTACAATAAGGTTTCACCTGGATACTGTTTTACGTTGCGATTATGTTGTCATCAAATCATTTGTCTTTTTTGTTTGGCCTATTGAAGTATAAGATACAACAACCTGCTGCAAAATTGAGAGTTGAAGTCCTACAGTAGGCCATGTCCTAAAGCGGGAAAATTTGTTTGGCTTGAGAACTTTTTTTTATCTTGTTCATTTATGCACTTCCGAATCCATGTCTTGTGACTTGTGATAGCAAGAGAGCCATTCAGCTTGTATTCAGTGACATGTTCAAGAAAACAACTTTATTGAAGCAAATTGTGACTACATTTGGAAGAAAGGTAACCTCTAGAATAATGTCTCATGTTCCTCTGCTCAGCAAGTTTTGACTTGAGAGCTATCTATTATGGACCTAAATAGTGCAACTTAAAGGTCCTGGATGTACTTATCTTGTATCGTGATGATGGTATCTTTTCAGCCAATGGTATGTGGATCTCAGTATGTCCAGACTTAGAGGGCATTCAGCTGGACAAATATGTGAGAAGTGCTCATGTTGCGCTGAAGTGACGGTTTCCAAGTGTTCTTCTCGCCTCAAATCCTTCTGTAATTACTGATGTGGCATGCGGTGTAAATTTTTTGACTTACGAGCCTCTACCCTCGTAAAACTATAGAATCACGTATGAAATATGAACGGTTATAAATGTTGAATTACTATAACACAATAGCTATAAATTTGTTATTCCGTGATCCTATCACTTCATTGTAAATGAAAAAGTGCATTTTGCACAATGGACTGAGGCGAAACAAACATACATTTTATCATGTAAAGTCGATTAGTATAAGTAATATTTTGAAGAAACATTTACTTGTAAGATTGCTTGACATGCAAAGACTATACGCCGAAGTGGTCGCCCTCTTAGTGGGGAACACCAAATTTTGAAACAAAATAGAGATGATTGTGGGAAAGGCAAAAACTCCATTATAATCCTGTCATCATTAATAAACTACTGAAGTAAAACTCTGCTTACTTCTAGCTGAGCACAACCACTAAGCAACTGCTTTAGATCTGAATCAAGGATTGCATGCCCTCTTCGCTCAGCTAGCGAGCTCAAGGAGAGATACCTTCAAAGTGAATAAAAATCTAATTAAAACGAGCAAAAATTGCGTACAGTTCTTTTGACTACGTGAGCATCTATGAGTCGTATGTGTATGGAGGAAGATTTGACATTGAAAATTAATTACAACTTTAAAACTTGAGTCCAGATTTATGGTACTTCCAACACATGCATCAGCGTCCAACAAAACAAACATGTTTGCTAATAATTTGCTTCAGAAGATAGCATGGATCATAATACCAAGGCTACATTTGTAATTAAGAACATGAAAAAAATTAAATAATGTTACCACTATGTATAAAGTTTTTTCAAATACAAAATCACAAAAACAAAAACTTGTGAATATGGGAGTAACTTGTCGATTTATTGCATACATCCATTATGTTTTTCCATCATATTTCATTGTGCAATTATACAAATACAATGACTTTATTCATTACAGATAACTTGCAGTTAATTGTTTCAATCACTTAGATATACGGCTAGAATTTTGTGTCAAATGTCCATTATAATTTCCTCTATGTATAAATAACTTACTGGATGTAATTAGCATACTTCTAAGAATGGTTAAGTGTTGAATATATTGTTTGTTTTTTAATTTTATGTGTATCACTCAATTATTAACATTATATTTCTAGCGGCATATCGAAAGTCCAACAATCACGCCTGCTTTTAGAATCAATTTTTTGCTAGTGTAGAAATAAGTCATGACCACTTTGATGATCTTGATTCTTGACCACACTCTGAGCCTAAAAAAGTAGCGACTCCATGTGCAATTATCATCATCTCCTCTTGCACCATATAGTATTGCTTGACATCCTTAATTAGGCTTACAAGTTCCATATACGGCATTCCCTATGGGATGTCAATTTCTGTAACGACCTGAATGTTTAATGTCCCATAAGGCATTGCCAGATTTTAAGGGAAGAATTTTAAACCATCGATTTCTCGATGAATTGAAGTGTTGGGGTCAAGATAAGACCTTTTGGGCCATAGTTGCTTGAGCCCCAAGAAAATTTTAATTAATTAAAGTCTCATTAACTAAATTAAAACTCATTTAATTAATTAATGGCCTATTACCTTAACTTAAGACCCGTTAACCAAAATTAAGACCCAAGAGAGAGATGAAGGACCATTGAGCCTTCACTAAAGGGTCCACATTAATGTGTGGAATGGGTCCTAGGGACCCATTGAGATCCAACTTGGATCGTGAGAGATGGGAGCGAGATAAGGAGCATGGGTTTTATTCCCATGCCATATATATATATATATATATATATATATATATATATATATATATATATAGGGACACATTGAGATCCAATTTGGATCGTGAGAGATGGGGGTGAGATAAGGAGCGTGGGTTTTATTCCCATGACATATATATATAGGGAGCCGGGAAGGTACTCCAGGTGGAGTACCCTCACCGTACTCCTACATCTACATGGACGTCCACATGGCAGTAAAAGCATATTTTAGCTGCTACGTGGAACAAGATAGTATTGTTTAGATCATTTCTGAGAAAGAAAAATCTAAAACATCTCCACCATGTATTTTTTGGGTCGTAATATCTAGATCCTTGAATCACAGTCAAAATTTGACTTTTCATTTTAGAACACATTTTTTATTTTTATTTTAAAAAATTGATCCATAGAGGCTGCGGAAGCTCCATGTGGCACCAAACCAGTATTTGGGTTGTCATGTGGACCTCCGTGTGGATGTTAGAGTATGGTGAGGGTACTCCACCTGGAGTACCTTCACCTTTTCTATATATATATATATATATATATATATATATATATATATATATATAAGTGGGTTTTATTCCTACGATATAAAAAAAGAAAGAAAAAGAGAAAAAGAAAGTGAAAGAGACGTGAGTTAAGGTTAGGGAAAGAGAAAGAAGAAAAAGAAGAAAGAAAAGAAAGAAAAGAAAAAGAGAGATCATGGGTTTTTCTTGTTGATAAAGATTTTCAGAAGTCATTTGAGAATTTGGAGTTGTGTTTGAGGTACCTTTTTACTGCAAGACTTAGGGTTGTATGACTTTCAAGATTTTGAGAAGGCTTTTCAAGAAAAGGCTTTTTTCATGATAAGAAAAGAGATGAACTAAAGATCGGTATAATAAAGATTTCAAGAAGGGAATTCAAGAAGGCCTTTCAAGATAAAGAATTCAAGATTTCCAGGAATGGGGACAAAGAAAACTATTGTATGGTGTGGGAAAATCATAGAGTTTTTTAATGTTTAGCGAAAGATATAATGCTAGGGTAGGTTTAATTATATCTGGATTTATATCAAATAAAGTTAGATTTGATTCATGATGCTTAATTATGGTTTGAAATTGTTTGGGAATGAATCTAATACTGTTATTTTGGTTCGGGTCGAAACTATTTCGATTCAACACTGAAAAAGTGTAGAAATCAAACCAGATTTCGTTTCTGTTAGCAAGTTTCTCAGTCGCTCAAGTGACCTGGGAGTAAGTTTGGGGTTGCGCGAATTCGCCCAAGCGAGGGGTAGAGTCACTCAAGCGAATTGCATTAGAACAGTTTATTTTGCTTCAATTTTTATGACCTCTAACGATTCAATTTTGTTTCTTATTATTTCTTATGCACTTTTAGATCATTGTTCCATTAAGCATGATTGTCAATTCACGTGATTTGTCTCATATATATTCACGCTATATAGATCTCACATGAATGTATGATCAACTGATCAACACACATATTACTTAGATTGTTTATGCAAATAACCCACGAATATGAATTCCATGTTAATGAAAAAAAAATATGAGGTGGACTAATTAAGTGAAAGATTTGCATGTTACTTTACTGATGTTTTCGCATTACACGTGCATGTCATAATCATATGAAGGTGAAAAGATTACTCGCCTAGACAAAGACATGAAACTATGAATAATGAAAGAAAAGTAAGAAAGGACTTGTGACTTGTGTAGATCATTGAGTCTACAAGTCAAACCAATGAACATGATATGAAGAAAAAGAAAGTGAAGATATGATAAGATGTAAAGCATGCATACATTAAGAAAGATGTATGAAGGTTACCATTGTAAGTATACAAGTCAAACCATGAATATTAATTAAATATTATTTAATTAATATTTTTACTTAATTATTTAGTTAAGATTTTCACCGCCTCTGATATTATTTAATTAATATTTTAAGTTATTCTGATATTTAAATAATATCTCCACCTCCTCAATTATGTAATTAACATTTTCACCTCCTTTTCATGTGCCGACATATGTACACACATGCATGCACACACCTCACGTTGCTTGTCTTTTCCCTAATCCTCATCCATTTCCATCTTTATCAACCTCTGGTCATTTATAAAAATTTCAATTGTGTTCGTCCTTATCCTCTTTTATACTTGTATCCTTTGTCTTTTTCTCTTGATCTTATCTATAAGGTAAATTTACCTTTTTACTCATGGTATTTTATGAACAGTATGATTATACCCTTATTCAAACTTATCTAGGTTTTTAGGTATGTTTAAGGTTTTGGTCACATATTTTTATAACAGGTGTATTAATTACCATTTTCACTATAATTTTAGGATATAAAATTTAGGCTATTACATTCTTCCCCCTTACAAAAGTTTCATCCTCGAAACTTTACAAGATTAAGTCAATACCACTTGAGGATATTTTTCACGAATTTCCGCTTCATGTTCCCACTTAACTTCTTTGACATTGTGGGCCTGTCACAAAACTTTGACCAACAAAATTCTTGTGTTGAGTAGTACTTGTTCCATACAGACTAGACACAAAAGGTTGCTCTTCATACGACTCATTCTTTTCCCTCTAGTACTTAGTCTTTTCCCTAATCCTCATCCATTTCCATCTTTATCAACCTCTGGTCATTTATAAAAATTTCAATTGTGTTCGTCCTTATCCTCTTTTATACTTGTATCCTTTGTCTTTTTCTCTTGATCTTATCTATAAGGTAAATTTACCTTTTTACTCATGGTATTTTATGAACAGTATGATTATACCCTTATTCAAACTTATCTAGGTTTTTAGGTATGTTTAAGGTTTTGGTCACATATTTTTATAACAGGTGTATTAATTACCATTTTCACTATAATTTTAGGATATAAAATTTAGGCTATTACATTCTTCCCCCTTACAAAAGTTTCATCCTCGAAACTTTACAAGATTAAGTCAATACCACTTGAGGATATTTTTCACGAATTTCCGCTTCATGTTCCCACTTAACTTCTTTGACATTGTGGGCCTGTCACAAAACTTTGACCAACAAAATTCTTGTGTTGAGTAGTACTTGTTCCATACAGACTAGACACAAAAGGTTGCTCTTCATACGACTCATTCTTTTCCCTCTAGTACTTAGTCTTCCCTGATCTCAGAGTCATGTATTGTCTGTCCTTTATAAGCATCCTCATTATTATATAGTGATACATTGTTTTCGATCAGTCCAAATTATCCTGGTTAGGACAGGTCAACCCCGATCAGTCCAGATTATCCCAGTTAGGGCTGATTAAACGCAATTAGTTCAGTTTATCCTGGTTAGCACTGATTAACTCTGATCACTCCAGATTATCCTAGTTAAGGTTGATTAACCCTGATCAGTCTAGATCATCCTGGTTATGGCTTATTAACCCTAATCAGTCTTGTTTATCATGATAGGGTTAGTTAAACTCAATTAGTGCAACTAATCCTAATTAGGGTTAAATAACCCCGATTAGTTTAAATAAGCATGATCAAGTAAATTAAGCAGGAAGAGTAACTTAAGCTTGATTAAGTAACTTAAGCATGATCAAGTAAGATTAAGCTAATTAAGTACACAAGTTAAGCATAATTAAGCTTTGTATGTAAGATTAAGCTAATTAAGTAAGCATGTTAAGTATTATTAACCTTGTTAAGCAAGAT
Organism: Chloranthus sessilifolius; assembly: GCA_021018995.1. Classification (NCBI taxonomy): domain Eukaryota; kingdom Viridiplantae; phylum Streptophyta; class Magnoliopsida; order Chloranthales; family Chloranthaceae; genus Chloranthus; species Chloranthus sessilifolius. Next base: position 28,170,567 of record CM037595.1, read on the forward strand.
TAAATTGATTAAGTACGAATATTAAGCATGATTAAACTTGTAAGTAAGATTAAGTTAATTAAGAAAGAACATTACAGATGATTAAGCTTGTTAAGCAAGATTAAATCGATTAAGCAAGCATGTTAAGTATGATTAAGCTTGTTATGCAAGATTAAGCCGATTAAGTAGAATAATTAAGCAAGATGAAGCTAATTAAGAATGATTAAGCCTAAGTATAGTATGATTAAACATGATTAAGATTGATTAAACCTAAGATAAGCAAGATTAAGCATAATTAAGTATGATTAAGCATGATTAAGCCTAACAAAGTCTAAAAGAGGCATGATTAGACATCATTAAGTACGATTAAGCCAAGTACGTTTATATTATAAATTAAAGCATGGTTTTAAAGTTTATAAAAAGGGGCTATAAGCCTATGGTTATAAGTTTCAACTCGACAAGAAAAGTTACGAAATTTCATGATTTTTAAGCATATATTCCAAGAAGTTTCTAAAGATGTGAGACCTTTTAAGGAAAAAGGTTAAAAAGTTTTCTTGTTTCCTCAAGAATAAGTTAGATATCATTGTCGTGGGTGGTCCACGTTGCACAGGAATTCGTGGGCCTGCAGCAGGTAGAGAAAACCTGTCAAGTTAAGTAAGAAGTTAAGCACCTAGTAATGGTGCTCCAGCCATGGGGTAGCATGTGCCAAGCTATATAATAGCTTGTGACCTCGTTGCAGGGTGGCTCTAGCTTATAATTAACACAACCACTATAAGACGGTTCGGTATTTAAGAATATGATTTAAAGTTTGGTTTGACAAGGGAAAATTCATCAATGTGTGGGAAATAGGAGCACATTTTCCGGAGAGGGGTAGAGCCCCGGGATTGTGACCATGTTTCCGCTTATGGGGTGCTCGGTTTCCACTTATAGGATGCTTATCCCCACATTGTGAGATAACCCTGGACCTTGATAAGCATCACTACAACTCTGGATATGAAATAACAAGTAATGTAAGCTATGAAAAATTTTATGAAAGTGAAAAAGGAAAAGAAAATTCACAAAGTAAATAAAAAAAAGTACGAATTTTAAAGAAGTAAAAAGACAGCATAGTTTCAATGATGAACATTTTCAGACCCGAAAAATGAAAGGAAAGAAAGCATGTTTTTCAAAATAAATCTTTGCATGGAGTTTTGGCATTTATGTATTTTCTCTAACATTCATTGCATCTGCATATTCACCAGTTACCATATGACACTTATGAGCACTTAGCATCTCCTAGAATGGACAACATGACTCTACCTCCAAGTTTTATCTGTATAAACTGCTAAGTTGGAGGAGGTAGGACTTGCTGAGTTATTTTCCTTTCACTCACTCCTTATTTATCTGTACAGAGAACTGAGAAGTCAATGATGAAAAGGAGAAAAAAGTGCATAATTAATGAAGTCACTCTATGGTACATAATAGCGGACTCTAGTTGTATCCATCCTTATTTATTTAATTCTGGTAAGCATAATAAACTTTTTATCAATGTTGCTATTTGCCTCTGGTTCTAATCCTTTGTTGCCTTGTCCATAAGAGGTAACCCCTAAAATTTGCGTCTGTGGATTTTGGGCATACATCACTTGTAAAACATTCCATGTGCAATGATTATTAAGCTTCAGCTTGTTTTGTTGGTGCATGTGTTAATTGATCTGGAGCGTCCAAGTGCCTTGCCAATTTATCAAGACATCATAACCAAAAACCCAAATTTGGACCTTCTGATATCTCAAAGAGAAAGCCAAGTTGTCTCAATGACTTTCTCATAATCGGAAATCATATCGCTTGACAAAGGCTGATTCCTTTGAGGAATGCAACTCCTCCTTTTCATGTTTACTTGAAGTTCTCTCCTAGAAACTTGATATAAATTTTTAGAATATACACCGCTCAATGAGTGAGCATCAAGATAACCATTGATGGAAATAAAATAAATTAACTAAACTTACTAAAGAAAGAGGGAAGGAAGAAGGAGAGAGACGAGTGTAACTTAATGACTACATTATGCTGATTTCATGTTTTTACAAATGATAAAAGGGCCCTTTTATAGAAGAGCTCAGTAAGACAAAAGGACTAAACCCATACTGATACATGCAACCACAAATATACCATGATGAGCTCAAACACCTATCTCACTCTTTACATTAGTTTTTCACAATACAATTAGTATACCCAACACTCCCCCTCAAGTTGAATATTGATGACAATGATGTTCAACTTGCCAATTACAGGAAAGACCCTGAACCATATCCCCTTAACACTGATAGGGAGAAGCAAGACCATGAGGTCGATAAACAAAGGCTACATATCACAGCAGCGACGAAGACAATAAGGCTGATAAAAGGTTGTATACTACAGCAGCAGAGGCCACTCATCATCAATAATAGGAAAGACAGTAGGCAATCAAAAGTTCTGTCACACATCATAACATACATACAAATATAAATTGACAAGATAAAAGAAATGGAGGGGAAAGAGATAGACGGATCTCAAACAACAAGATAGTGAGATGCATCATCCGATCCAATGGTAGCCTGAGTGGCTATATGAGGGAAAGTATACGTGGATCGTGAGGCAGAAAGCACGGGTCCTGAGGCAACAATAATAGTAGCAACAACAACAATAGTGGACACTAGTAGCATCTTCACGGATTTTAGGGCAATAATTTCCAAGGCCCACAGATCTCAAGGCAGCAAAAATCTTGAGATCACACAAATCTTAAGGCAGAAGCATAATAGAAGAACAACATAGCTTTCACATATTTTAAGGCAGCATCTTGACAGATCTTGAGGTAGTAGCAGTTTTCTTTTCATACAGTATAAGCTAGCTATATAAGCTCACACATGAATATATTTTAGGAGCAGCTTGTGACGGGGGCACGCGGCATGGCCATCCGGGTCAGCCGTAGGGCAATTTTTCCTCTCCATGTTTTGAGCATCACTGGTGTGTCAAGGCCATGAGGGCGGCACCGTGTGTATTGGGCATGAGCCACAATGGCGTCGCGACACATTGGGATGGAGGGTGAAGACTTGGTCGCGACACAGACGCAACACGGTCAGTTGGGCTAGCGTTGCGGGGTGAATAGTAAAGTATGTCAAACCAAGGGGTTTGAGGTCCCCCCGCCATTTCGCCTGAATTACTGTTTACCCTTATATAGGGGGACTTGAGTTGGGATCCCCCGACCCTACACATGCACTAGCCTCGTGGGCTTATGTGCGTGCATCCAGGCCACGCTTGGTGCGTGGTCGTCCTAGCTACGTCGTGTACTAGGGCCATCGCGTTGGTGGTTCCCAACCACCTTCGAGGTGCGGGTTTTAGCCCAGAAGGGGCTCGGTATATGCCCGTCGCTACCTATCGCTATATCTATCATCGTTGCATGTTGCCTTATCGATCATCGTTGCCTGTTGCCTTAACAATCGTCGTTGCCGGCTCTAACCTCCTGCGTTGCTTCGCAGGGCAAAGTCCGAACGTAGAGGTTGAGGTGAAGCTTGAGTAGGACAAGCCTTTAACCCTTCGTAGCATCTGGGAATCTGCATCGAGTGCCTCATTTGGGAGAAGTAGGCTGACTTAGCACAGCAGGCGTTAAGTGTCGCACGGGCTGACACTGCTAGAAGAGTGACCCCGTGACAAGCTGCTCCTTTATATCCATGAGCCATATTGAGCTTCAAAAACCCTATTCCATTATGATCAGCAGTAACAAACAATTAATCCTTTTTTTTTTCTCTTTGATATTGGCAGAAAAACCTTGAGCTTGCTGCAACAAGGTGGAGATATGATGATGATGACGATGATTCTCTCCCTCTTCTCTCTTATATCATCAACACCCCCCCACCCCACCCCACCCCTCAGCTTCAAAAACCCTATTCCATTATGATCAGCAGTAGCAAACAATTAATCCTTTGTTTTCCTTTGATATATGCAGAAAAACCTTGAGCTTGCCACAACAAGATGGAGATGATGATGATGATGATGATGATGATGAAGATTCTCTCTTATATCATCAACAACCCCCTCCTCTTTTAAGAAGAGACAAATAAAAGAGGGTTTTCAGCTGGTTATCAAACAGGTGCAGATAATGTGTTTGCAGATATGTCTGGGAGGGGATGACATAACGAATGCAGCAGAAAGAAGATATACAAAAGTATTTTAATGGCTGTTTATAGGGGTTTGCTGAGAGGTTCAATGGCTAGTTTTAATCAAGGGTTCTGAGTTGGGGAAGGCATGTGGATGATAATGGAACAATGTTACCTAGGCACTTCCATTTGGGATTTTTGTCACGCCGACACCTGGTGGCACTTGGACACGTGCCAACCATTGGTGGCACTTGGACAGTCCTTAACACAACACGATACTTCTAGACATGTATGAAAATATCACATAATACCATCAAAATGTTCCTAGTTTTGACACATAAAATGAACCATCGTTTTATATAAAAAAATTGTGTAAAGTTTAGTAACTTATAAAATAAAAGGCTTGGGTCCTTGAAAATGATTTGTATAATATAGTATACTTTTTTAGTTAGGTTCGTGACATATATTATAGATCTTTTCATTATATATCTCAATTGACTCTATATGATTTCCCGTCAAATTTTTCTATATATATTCTATTATTTATTTTATTTTCCTTCAGGCCGTGCTGCCATATTTTAACCTTTAAAAATTGGCGTGCCAAACATCTGTCACCTTGACACTTGGCACCCGTGCCACGTGTCTAGGTAACACTGCAATGGAATGCTAAATATCATATGAAATGCCAAAATGACGAGACAAAAATGCTACGAGATGTTTCAAAAAAGAAAAAAGCAGAGATAGTGTTGCTGTAAACGGCGATGAAAACAAGATGAAGCAGCTACTGCAGAAAACAGGGGGCTGCTACTGCAGGAAAACATTTAGATGAAGATGTTGCAGAAACAAAATTTTGGGAACATGTTTTTGCTGCTGTAAAGACATGCTGCAGTAACAACATATAAACGGATGCCAAAAAGAAAACCTAACCTAATGCGTCTCTAAGGCTCTGAAACCACGATGCAAAATAAAATAAAACAACTTATTACTAATTAAAGAATGAGGGACTGAAGGAGAGAGATGGGTGTAGCTTAATGACTACATTATTGTTGATTTCATGTTGTATAAGAGACAAAGACCTTTTATAGAAGAGCTCGGGCCCTGTTTGGCAACCCATTTCCAAAAAGCACTTTTTTAAGGGAAAAATGTTGGGTGAAAAGCACATTTCACCCCAAGTACCTTTTTTTTAAGGGAAAAAATGTCGAGTGAGGCAGCTTCTCAACACAACACCATTTTCAGCATGTGATAGACCTTGTTGAGAAGCATCATTTGAGAAGAACCATGTGACACCTCTTTATAGCATTTAAAAAGTGCTTTTTGAAACAGGGTTGCTAAACAGGGCCTCAATAAGACAAAACAATCACTAACCAATGTGAGGCTAAACTCATACTCTCATACACACAAGACAAATATACCATGCTGAGCTCAAACACCTATCTGACTCCACGCATTAATCTTTGACCATACAATCAGTATACCGAACAACAATGACAACCCAACAAGGAGACAGCAAAATAAACAATAAGTTACAGTTTTTTTTTTTTTAATATCAAGAAAAAAAGTCATGCTAGAAAATTTACAAAACATAATGCGTACAAAGGCAATCAAATGCAATTACATTACAATGAAATGCACTGACAATAAGGAAGATTTCAGTTGGTAGCGTATTACAAAGAAAATGCATTGCAAAGTGATAGCCCTGCCTTCTCCAAGCAGGCCCTTAATCATTTACAGTGCACAACAGAATAACTGCATGACAGGCTGGAAATTTTGTTTTATAATTGGTTCAACGATTTTTCATCCCTCCCCATTCATCTTGTTTTGGAAATGCTAGCCCAGTCAGCTTGCTGCTTACAATTTGATACAAATACGAAAGGTACATGTATGGTGCATAATCATGGTTTGAAAACCCGAAAACTCGACTCAATAGTCTGCTGGGTCAAGTTAACTCGAAGACTCAGATAAACTCGGCTCTCTCCAACACGCTAATTTAGTAAATATTTTTAATAGATATATATTTTATATAAATAAAAAATATTTTTCAACGAAAAAAGATGCAAAGATATATTGGAACAATAGGTAGTTTAATATTTTTAAAAAGATAGGGCTTCTAAACTCTGATACATTAAGATATTTTGTCTACTAGGGTAGTTTATGAACCCTAGTTTGATCGTACTAGCGAAATTTCGACTCGACTCGGACCAAACTCGAAGTCCTAATGAGTCAAATAACTCGATCAAGTTACTCGATGACCTGCCGAGTTTTAAAATTATGGTACATATAAACAATCTAAGACTTGGGCTCGAGCATGTAGCACAATGGAAGGTTGACAATATTGCAACCTCAAGATCACAGGTTCAAACCTAGTTCACCTATAAAAAAGAAAAAGAATCTAAGACTTTATCATCGTGTAATATCAAGAGGTACAAATAAGAAGATACATAAATGCAAAATATGGGAGGAATTATGCCACATCTACCATATCGCTATATTATAGTAGACGAAAATCAGATTGCAGTCTTTAAAAAATTTAGGAGAAGGCAAAACCCATTAAAGACAGAATAGAGGAGCAGTAGCACAAGACTCAACCCGAACCACCAATACTAATTTTTACCAAAGTATCTAAATTGATAGTTTCCTCAAATTTCAGCCTTTAAATCCCATCAAAAGCTGACATCCATGGGGTTTATTACAAATCACTTTTTAGCCATTAAATCACATCAAAAGCTCTCATCCAGGGATTTCTGAGCCTAGAAAATTTGTGACAGACAAAGTGATGACGGGATTTAGTGGCTAAAAGGTGATTCAAAGGGATGATGCCTCTTGAAGAGAAACAAAACACCCAGGTTCTTATCCAAAGATAGTAGAAACCCACTCAAGCTTCCAAGTTGTAGAATTTGCCTAGATGCCCAAAGGCGGAAATCAACTACAAGAAAGTAATAAGGAGAAAAAAGAGAATAGAGAACGAAAAAACACCAAAGAAAATTATATTAATATCCAATTACATATATCATAAGGCTTGACCGACAATTGAAGGAAAACATAAGGAGAGGGACAATGTCACGGCTACATCTTAAAGCTTCTCTTAGTTCTTCAATGTTGTATATAAGTTACAGAAATTTCTCAAAATAAAGCAAAGGCTTCATAATAATGGAAGATTCACATAGTTATACTACATCTGCATAGGAAATATGATAAACAGTAACTACAGCCAGTTACCAGACCATGCATTTGACGTTTCAAAAACCTTACTATATATTCAGGGGTACTATACAATTTATAAGAGTAGATTTAGACCAACAAAAAGCAAAAATACCAAAAATTATCCTTAAGGGCGTGTTTGATTGCACGTAATGGTACGGCCATACGCGTTTCAGATGCACTTTATGCAAGTCATACTTTTTGTTGCACTTTGACAATGCATGTAAGATACAGATTTCACTATGCGTCTCTGAAAATGGATGCGAGGGTAGACCCTCGTATGCCACAATAACTACACACTTCTAGAAAGCATCGGGCTCCAAACTTCTCAAAAAGTTAAATCCCCCACGGACTCTCTTCTCCCTCTCATTACTTGCCATTAAAGCCCCAGAGAAAACCAAAACCCTAACCGTTCGCATCAACTAGAAGTGAAATTTAGGGATTTTCTCCCCATTTCTTCATCCTTGTCATCTCCTCGACAAAAAGTTCAGACACCAAATCCCCATAAAAAATGCCTCAATGGCATAAAAAAACAATGATCTGCAGAGACCTCCACATGAACTCTGTTTTTGGAGCTCGATCCATGTCTTCATCGTGGAGTAACATCATGCCAGCATCGAAAGATCTGATACTCAGCGTTACGGAAGCGTTTTTAGAAAAGTAAATGTCGGAGTTGAGTTTTCCGTGGATCGAAACCCTCGATTTTTTCTTCTAATTTATTAACTTTATTTGTTTTTTGGATTTTAATTTGTTTCATCAGATCTGATTCTGTGTTTTTTCGCTTGCAGGGAGCTTATTGAGACCGTAATGGTTTTTTTTTTCTATCACTGTGAAATATATAATATTGTGGTTAGATGGATTTCTTTTTGGAAGCATTGCATGAATGACGATTAACTGTATATGCTTCTTTGGTTGTAGTATCTTTTCTTTGTTTTTGAAATTGGGGATCTCTTACCTTCTCAATTTTAATTCTTCAGTCATGAGTGAGGTAATCTGTTAGTGTGAGGTGTAAGGGGTATCAGATCTATGAGGTTAGTTTTACGGTAACAGAGCTCTTCATCCCAATGCTTTTGGATTTTAACAAAGGTCTTCATCTGAGAGCTCTTTATAGGGCCTCTAGTGGTTAGTGACACGTAAGTTGCTGAAAGGAGCATATGCAATCAAACAGCTGCAAAACGTGTTTAAGAGCAATACGCGTTTCATATTTTGAACAATCAAACAAGCATATGTTATGTGTATTACCAATACAGGCCAAATGCATACCCGTTACGCGTTGGTACATGAAACACGTTTTCCACTACGTGCAATCAAACAGGCCCTAAGTAAAAATTACCAAAACTGTTCCCTGTAGACCATGGATCAAAATGCCGGTTTTCCGGTACATATCGTCCGGGCCGAAAACCGGTACGTATCGGACGATACGTACCGGAACAGTAACATACCGGACGATACATTGAATGTATCGTCCGGTATTAGCCATATAAATGGGCGATACGGTACATTTAATGTACCGTATCGTCCACCTCCGATACCAATACGTATCGTCTGATACGTATCGGTATCGGATGATATTTTGATCCATGCTGTAGACAGACATATGTTCAAAATTACCTTTGTTAACAAATTTCCAAAAAGGAGCAACTTCATTTAGCATAGATTTTCAACACCTCTGAATCCATAATAATTTCAATCCTTTTACAATAATTTCAAGAATCCTTTTTGTAATTAAAAAATATAATAATAATAAATATAAATTATAAATAAAAAATAAACAAAAATATTAGGGCTTCATCATCAAATTGCCATAATTTTTCCGATAATGCCACAACATATTCGTAATGGATCTCACAAAAGTCTGTATTTCTACACTAATCTTGCCATAATTTTGCACCTTCGCCATATTTTCCTCATTGAATTATTTTCTAATTAAAAAGATTATTTAGTAAGGATCTCACAAAAGTCTGTGTTTCGACACTAATCTTGCCATAATTTCGCACCTTGCTCATATTTTTATTAATTATTATAGAAATCATGTGTTTCTTTGCTCATTGAAAAGACAATTTGGATAAGCAAATGAAACCAAACTCTATCATCATCATTTGGAGTCCGCTCTAGACCTGAAGCCACAAATACAGCCTTCTAATTTGGACTTCTCAACGAGCCGAGCCAGGTCGGAAGCTCGATCGGCTCAGTTTGAAACAAATGAGCTCCCAAGTACCTTGAGCTTGACTCAGAAGCCGAGCTGAGCTTCAGTTAAGAGGTCGTTTGTAATCGAGCCGACCGCGAGCTGAGTAGGCTGTAAGTGGGCTCAATATATATTATTTATTTTTAAATATTATACATGTAAATAATATTATATATAACTTAAATGACAAAAATGCCCTAAAAACTAATTGTAGAAACTTTTACCGTTTAGGAGTTAATCTACTTTACAAATAACCAAATCGGTGAGCTCAAACCCTAACCGCTAACTCTCATCTCTTCTCAATGACTCCTGTTATAGCTAATTTGCTATAAAAGGAAATACTTTGATTAGATACTTTTGATTAGAAGACTATAAGTTCTAATTATTTGAGTTAAATAAATAAGAATGCTTTAAAAGAAAGAAATAACTCCATAAAAAATAATACTAGCATATTATTAAGCTCGAGCTCAATAGAGCTGAGCTACAGCTGAGCAGCTTTAGGGTCGATTATATAAGAGCTCGGCTCAACTATTAAACAGTCGATCTCAAGCTGGCCCCAGCTCAGCTCGTTGAGAGCATAGCCACCAAATTCTCTGAATTTTTTAAAAATTCATAATAATTAACAAATTAATCACGAATTATATGTGAATTTTTTTTTTTTTTAATTATGTTTTTTAAAAATTCACGAATTTTTCGAATAACTAACCAATAACTCACAATTTTTCAATAAATCATGGTTTTAATATTTTTATACTTTTTTATTTTTTTTTCTTGGAGTCGTTCCGGAACCTGCCGGAATTTTTGAATTTTAACCTTTCCCCCGACTTGGGGACTATGATTGAGAGCCCTACTTCTAATCAAGAAATAAAGCAACTTAGTTTATTTTTGGAAAACGTTATCGAACAAGCAATCTTCTATAAGGAAACCAAAAAAGGGAGAATAGTAGTATAACGAACCTCAGATCTCCGCAATTCTGGCCGATCTCCGAAATCAATCGGCTGCTAAAATTTTCACAGTTATGCAAGCAAAGCTCGATCAATGAGGGCTTAACCAAATGCGCGATCGATTCATCGTCAAGGCGGCTGCAATTGAGCTTCAGACTCGTCAAATGAGGGTTGGGAGGCAACAATGGCCTCAGCAAATCGATCGTCGGAGCGGTTTCCTGGAACCAAGAGAGAGAGAGAGAGAAAGAGATATTTTGGATTCAGTTGATGATTCTAATTAATAAGAGAGAAAGAGAAAGTGGATTTAGGGTGCTTTAGTTCTTACGAATAGATGGAGAGTTGGGAGAAATGAGAGAACGTATGAAACGCAGAGGTTTAAGTACTTGCAGGTAGATGCCACTGAACAGAGAGATGGAACGTCCAGCTTCGCTAAGATTGTTGCTTGCAGATTGAACGGTAACAGATCTAGATTGAATGATTCTGACGCTCCTTCTTCTTCATCCATTTCTGTCTCTCTCTCCCCTCTCCCCTCTCCCCTCTCCCCTCTCCCCTCCGAATGAATATGATTTTGTTCCCGTGAAAGGATGAAAGATACGCTTGAATATTTGTCTGTCACCGGCTCGATGCAGAGCACTTGAATGGAAATATCTGAAGTAATTTTTTAAGAGAAATGCTACTCACACACCAGTGTTTGCTAATCGCACTCCACTTAATGAATTTTCTCAAAACACACCAAGTTTTGCTAGCCGCACACCACTAATGGAGAAAAATAACTTTTGGCTTTGTCGGGTTAATGAATCATAAAAGGCTAAAACATGAGAAATTTCCCTAATCGACCATCATAGTTTCACCTTTTCCACCGGTGAACCTATAGTTTCACCTTTTCCACAACCGACCAGCTTGAAGCCGAGCCAATACTCTCAAACGTAAAATGGCAAAAATATCCTCAAGGTTTATAAAAAAGTGATAAAATCAAGTTTATCGTCTTAGGCAGTTCTAATTGCCTAAACACACCAAGTTTTGCTAGCCGCACACCACTAATGGAGAAAATTAACTTTTGGCTTTGTCGGGTTAATGAATCATAAAAGGCTAAAACATGAGAAATTTCCCTAATCGACCATCATAGTTTCACCTTTTCCACCAGTGAACCTATAGTTTCACCTTTTCCACAACCAGCTTGAAGCCGAGCCAATACTCTCAAACGTAAAATGGCAAAAATATCCTCAAGGTCTATAAAAAAGTGATAAAATCAAGTTTATCGTCTTAGGCAGTTCTAATTGCCTAAACACACCAAGTTTTGCTAGCCGCACACCACTAATGGAGAAAATTAACTTTTGGCTTTGTCGGGTTAATGAATCATAAAAGGCTAAAACATGAGAAATTTCCCTAATCGACCATCATAGTTTCACCTTTTCCACCAGTGAACCTATAGTTTCACCTTTTCCACAACCGACCAGCTTGAAGCCGAGCCAATACTCTCAAACGTAAAATGGCAAAAATATCCTCAAGGTCTATAAAAAAGTGATAAAATCAAGTTTATCGTCTTAGGCAGTTCTAATTGCCTTAACATCATTGACTACTTTGAGTCCCATGAAGGAGATCCATTTTCCTCATCTTCTACAAGAATCATCTTGAGATCATGGCATACCATCAGATGGTCCATTTTACGCAATAACTTGGAGCCTCTCCACAAGAGCGTTGGCACCCTTTTAGAGGAGCGCTAACACCCTATAGAGGAGCGCTAGCACCCCACTACAGGAGCACTGACACCTCACTACAGAAGCGTCGATGCCCCTCTAGAGGAGCGCTAGCACCCCACTACAGGAGCACTGACACCTCACTACAGAAGCGTCGATGCCCCTCTAGAGGAGCACTGGCACCCCACTACAGGAGCGTTGACACCCCTCTAAAGGAGCCTTAACACCCTTTTAGAGGAGTGATCTACAGGAGTGTTGGCACCTCTTTAGAGGATCACTGACAGCCCACTATAGGAGCATCGGCACCCCTTTAGAAGAGCGATGACACTCCACTATAGGAGCATTGGCACCCCTTTAGAGGAGCACTGATACCCCTCTAGAGGAGCGCTGACACCCCACTACAGGAGCACTAGCACCCCTTAGAGGAGCGCTGGCACCCCTCTGGAGGAGTGTTGACACTCCTCTAGAGGAATGCTAGCACCCCTTGATCATTCATATAAAGTACATGTTTGGTATCATATACAAAGTCTTGTTAGTTCACACTAAGGTACTAGTGACATCTCTTGTGTGGTTCTTAGAGTCTTAACAGGAAAAAGATCATCAATGAGAAAACAAGTCCACGATCAATCGTGACCTTGGGCGATTACAAAAGAGCTACAAAGAGGAGAGAATGATCAATCATGAAGTACGATTCCAAAGCAGGAGAACCACGATTGATCATGGACCAGTAGAAGGCTTTCCAGAGAAGAACACCCCTACAATCGTGAATCACAATTGATCGTGACTTGGCTAAAAAGGATCATGATTAAAGAAGGATAAAAGTCATGATTGATCGTGAAGAGGAGAAATGTACATGGATAAATCACGATTCCAACCTATTCCAGCCATCATGGATCCCGATTGCAAAGTTCACTGTCTCAGCCAAGACAAGACTAACAGTTACGATTGATCATAACAGTAAAGGAACACTCTAGAGAGAGAAGCCTATGATCGTAAGTTGAAATCCCAAGAGAAGAAAAGCTACGATCGATTGAAGGCCATGATTCCATCCTATTTCAAGTTCATAGAAAAGTTATGATTTCAAGGGACGGTGCCAGATTCGAAGGAATACTCGAGAAGGACACATATCTTTAGAAAGTTTTAGTTAAGTAGAATTCTAATTTTAATTAGAATTGTAATAGGAATTTTAGTTTTTAATTTAGCATGTATTAAGACTCTTATGAATCTATAAATAAGAGGTCCTGCCTAGCAAAATAGGGGAGATAGAGAGTGAATAGATAAATACAATTTCATAGACGGATAGATAGAAGTAGAAAGTTTAGTTTTCATTATGTTTTTTGTAATTTCTTTTCAATTAATGGAAGTCATTATAAAGATGCATGGCTAAATTTCTAAAGTCTGGGAACCCGATATATCAAAGATAAGTATGATTAGTTAGTTATTTTTTATTCTTCTGAATCCGCATTATAATTGGTTAATGAATATAAGTTTTAAAACTTGTCTATGAGTTTTTAAAGCATTCCAGGATTTCTATGATTTTAAATTCTATGTTGTCGTTGACGCCTTAAGTTTGGAATTACTATGCTTTCATCACCCGACTATGTTGTCGTTGTTATCTTAGTTTCATTAACGAGATTATTGCTAGAGAAATTTATGTTGTTGTTGTTACCTTAAACTGATCTTACCTTCTTATGTCGTCATTGTTGCCTTAAGATAATTACAGAATTCAGAGAAATTAGAGACAATTAACTAGGATAACGAATTTGCGATCAGAGAACTTAGTTTTTTTTCTAATCAGTTTTTACAGCTGTACTTTTCAGCATTAGTTACAATTAACTCTTAGAATCAAATCTGTTTACTTTCTGCTATTTAGTTTCAAAACCCAAACCAACTTATTTTCTAAGACTTATAGATGGATTCCTTTCAAAAGATTTCCTTGTGGATCGATGCCCTTACATGTACTACAATTTCCTTGTACATTTGCAAGGTGGTAATTTTGGTATAGTAAATTTTTTTTATTTAGAATTCAATATTTGTCTTATAATTATGATTTTTTATTTTCCTTTCTAATTCTTCTTATTTTTGTCTAAATTCGAGTGCAGAACTATCGATCAAAAGCTTCAACATCTTCTTCACAAAGGGAGTTGGAGGCCCATATTTATTTTCTTTACTCTAATAATTTATTTCTTAGTTTAGGATAAATTTAAATAATTTGTTTCTGGTTTATGCACTTTACCCCCTCCAAATCATTAGAACTTTTTAACTTGGATCTTGAAATTGAACGTGCCCTTCGGTAGATACCCTGTTTTCAACCTCTCAGAGTATACAAAAGTGTTTGGTCAATCATTGACCCTACCATCAATTTCTGGAAAAGCCAACCATCTTCAAAAATTCCAAAATCCCACACTTTCAAAAATTATACGTTGAAAACCCAACGTATAATTAATTATACGATGGACTCCCGGCGTATAATTGGCCCTACCTAGTCCGAATTTGTTCCCCCAATTATACGCTGGACTCCCAGCATATAATTAGTCCTCACGGGCTAAGAGGCCCCGACAGCTCGTAAAACAGCTCAACCAGTCGTTTCTTATCCAAATTCTTGATTATACGTTCTACCCACAACATATAATTCAGAAGAATCCTACCCGAATTCTATGTCCAAGCTCTGTTGGTCATAGTCGGTCACCTCGACCGAATTCCCCAAGACCGCCCGGATTATACGTTGTAACTATAGCATATAATTCATTATACACTAAAATTCCAGCATATAATATGGAATATACATCAGACTTCCAACATATAATTCTGAATTATACGTTGGACTCTAAGCGTATAATTGACCAAGACCTATAAATACCCCCTACCCCATTCATTTTCTACACATCATTCACTTGCTCTTTCTCTTTGGAACTATCGAGGTTGGCTCTGAGATTTCGAACTAGAACTAAGTTAAACTTTAAGTGCTTGGGCTTAAAACTTTGACTTTCTTCTAGGATTCCCCGAGACTGCTCGAATTATACGTTGTAACTATTGCATATAATTCATTATACGTTAAAATTCCAGCATATAATCTGGAATATATGTTAGACTTCCAACGTATAATTCTGAATTATACGTTGGACTCTAAGCGTATAATTGGCCGAGACCTATAAATACCCCCTACCCCCTCCATTCTCTATACATCATTCACTTGCTCTTTCTCTTTGGAACTCTCGAGGTTGGCTCTGAGATTTCAAACTAGAACTAAGTTAAACTCTAAGTGCTTGGACTTAGAACTTTGACTTTCTTCTAGGAATCTCGTTGAGCAGTCGTTCTAATTGGAGGTGACCCTTCTACTTAGATTCTCGAGGGATCCAAAGAGAGGTAAGGCTAACCTTAGATCCGACCCTTAGGAAATCCCTTCCGAAATTATCAACTTAGATCCTATTAAATCCATACCATTCATCATATTTTCAAAACAATCATAGCCATTAAACTGATTTGCCCAAGGGAGCCAACGGAGGGTACTCGGGAACGAGTTCAATCCTCCCGCGCATAATGGGCCAACACATCCCTTTAGTTAGGTCATTTACTAGGATTAGAAGAAAACCCAAATTGGCTAAAACCTTAGGCAACCCAAGCTGCTAAAGCCGGCTGACCGGTATTTAGTATAGGAGTCCAACTCACAAACCCCCCATTCCATCTTCGCAATCAATGACGTTCTACAACGTCGATCAACATCTGTAGATGGCGATAATCAGGTATGTAATTTAATTATGTTGCAACTAACCATATCTCTCTGCAGGTGCATATAAATACCTTTGCTTATTGCTAAACTCCCTTAGCCCCTTTTGCAAACAGAGTCCATGTGACCACATTAGACCATTTTCTCAAATCCAAGAGGGTTCTTAAAAAACGCGTATCAAAAAATTGGTGATCACAATGGGACTCCTTTTGCTAGGGTTGCCCCTTTTTAATTAATTTGGGTTTTTCTATTTTTTTTTTTTTACTTTTATCACTTTTAACACACACTAACACGTAGGCATCTTTAGAAACTATTCGCTCATTACCCCCCTCTGTTGTGAAAGGGCCGATGTAATCATCTCTTCGGGGATTCAATCCAGGGAACTTCCTATACATCAGACCTTCTCGTAAGACCTAATCAGGCAAGGATTGTACCCATCCTCCGTTGACCTGGAAACGCACTCATATTCGGTAAGGAAAGCCTAGGCACCCGGAGTAGAATAAGAACACCCTTTCACCTTAGTTCTAAAAAACCTTTGAGATTGAGAGCTCGTGTTATCGGCTTTTCGAAAGAAAAAAATGTTCGAGATCAGGAAACTAAACTTTAATAACGACTCATCCTCATGGGGCTACCATAATAATCTTGATTATAATGTTGGATCGTCTCACGACCCAGTCTGAGATCATCTTTAGCTTAACACGGCAGGCGAAGGCGAAGAATCCCCTTTTACTCCTCCACCAAATACCAATCGCAGTAATAGAACTGAAAGCGGCATTGGACAGAACTATACCGCTGAGCTAATTGTAAACCTCAATGCCCATACACTGCCAAAGGGAGGAAAAGAATCCGAGATTCTACTTCGAGCCTTGGCTAGTTTGTACCAAGGCATCCTTGACCAATAGGTAATGGATGATCAAGGACATGTCATCGGTGAACGCGTGAACAGACGAGAAGAGAGATCACTAACTCCTCCACACGCCTCGACACCACTAGTATCACCTCCCAGGTGCATCTTGTTTGATAATAACCTCTGTGGTCAACTCTTTCCTGAAACATCTAAAAGGGGCACCACTATAAACATGAGGAACCTTACTCAGATCTTTTATAACCATATGGCTAAGAGAGAGCGTTTAAACCATTATTTTGGATTCGACAAATTTTGTTGAGACATCGAATTTACCATACCCGCTGGTTTTAAACCTCCGAAATTTAACATGTATAATATTACGAATCATCACTTGGCACTTTTGTGATGATTGTCGACCAATCCGCAATAGTCATGGGCTTTTGATCCATTATTTTCAGAGATCCTTAGAAGGAGAAACCCTTGATTGGTTTGGCGCTTTACTCTTGGCTAAATTCGAGACATTCGAAGACTCTTCCGATACAGACACTTGACCCATGAGGAGATCAGTCTTAGCGAATTGATGACCAAAAAACAAAGAGACAAGGAAGACTCTGTGACTTTTGTTAATCGTTGGAGAAGGCTTGCCGCTCAAGCACGGTATCAAATGAAAGAAAAAGACGCCATAGACGTCGTAATCAATAACACCCAAGAGCCCTTTTAGAGTGCTCTTATACTAAGCGACTGTCCCAACTTTTCAAGCTTCTATTTACGTGCATCGTGCATACAACGTCGCATAAAAAATGGGGACTTTAATTTCTCCTTACGAACATCCAAGGGAACCTTTCTCAATGATCTTAAAACAAAGACTCTAAAGAAAACTCTAGGCCCTTAACAAATCCACAAGCCAAGAACAGTACCAAAATTAATACACAAATGAATACCAAAACCAACATTTATACCCTAATCAGAATCAAAATCAACAACCAAAAACTAGCGTAGGGTATCAACTTAGGAGGGCTAGTTACCCACCATTGCGAAATACCATATCCAACATATTTGAAATCGTAACTAGCTAAAAACCTCCTTAGATTTTCACTCGAGAAACCTAGACCATGGTCTTAACACCTAGATTATACAAAATTTTACAAATTCCATAGATATGTCAGGCACACTCTCAAAGAATGTGTTGTGCTGCCTACCTTGTAATTATTAAGAGGTTAAAAACAACAAACTAGAGGACAAATCACAGCAATATAGAGCCAAGGTAAGGCAATCAGGCCTATATGAACCAGGGTTGTTGCAGCAAGCTTTAAAGGGGTAAGTAGGGGTATGTCCACAGGAAAATATACTTCAAAATATGGTAAATCTTCATATTTAGAATAGATCTGGCACTCTATCCTATCCCAATTTAAAATAAAGCAAGAAAGGAAAGAGGAGAGGTTTTAAGGGATTGTCACTTTACTAAAACTGTAGAAAATTAAATATAAAAGCAAATGATCCAGAGGTGAGTAAAACATAGATTTAAAGAAATGGAGAAAAGGATTTGGGGAATTTAAAATCAAAAGGGGGAGAATAGCAGTTGGGGATTTTGGTCTTCACTAAAAATTGATTGGTTCAGAGGCAGTGCAAGAGATTGATTTGTAGCTATCCTTCATCTGGCTACAAGCTCAGATGCAAGGTAGAAAAGTCCTATCTAGACCAGAGAATTAGATTGATCTTAAGGCTATGATCTGCCCACTTTAATGGCCACAGATCATCCTAGGGATTTCCTCCAATTCAAAAGTCTTAATCAGAACAATTAAATCATTGTAGATGTTGTGGATGCAAGGCTACAAGCTCAGACATCCACAAGGATATTAAATCTAAGAAAATCAAATGGCAATCAAGAGATTTATAGATTCAAATTACCTTTACAATCAATAATTCACTGATTCAATACAACTTACAGTACAATTGTTCTCTGATCTGCAATCTGTGCAACATCTTATCTTCTTACTGAGCTCTCAACCTCTCAATTTACAGCTTGACCTCACCCTAACTGCTACAAGTGTTTAGCCAACCATGGTTGGACTAAAAAGAGAATGGGGAAGGAGGAAGGATGAAATTTTGGAGGGAAAAGGGAATTCGAATTTGGGCTCTAAGCTCTCTCAATTTCTAGGTAGTCCTTCTGTTAAGCTTCTCTTCCATTTATAGTCTTCCCCTCTGTCCTCGGATCTATTTCAGCCAATCAGAGCTCAAGAGAATAATTCTGTTATTCTGAGCTGCTGATGTGGCTGATTTTGCATCTAGGAATCCTCCACCAATTGGTTTAAACTGGACAAGTACATGTGAGGCGGTTAGAGGGTTCCCATTCGTGTGCATTTGTGTTCTAAAAATATCTTAAGTGTTGGTAACATGCCTTGGGACGTGTGCACAGAGTACTGGAGTGAGCTGCTGATGTAGCTGGAATTGAGAAGTTCCTAAATCGTGCTTTGAAAGGTTCAAGGAACCTCTCAACAGGTTCTGAGTCTCATTTATGCTCCATTCGATAGGTTGGCTTAAGCTTTCGACAAGTTGGATGATTGCTCGATAGGATGAATCAACCTCTTAGTGTCCAATACAACTCCAGGCATTTTCTCGACAAGTTCTTTCCCTCTGTTCGATAGGTTGGGAGTTCTTCTAGACAGGTTGAAGGCAACCTCGTGAGACTGAGTTCAGCTTCAGGCATCTTCTTGCTTGGTTAAATCAGCCTCGCGAGATTCAAATACAGCTCTAGGTGACCTCTCGATAGGATGAATCGCACTAATCGACATGTTCTTCTGCTGCAGCTTAAGCCATTCGACAGTTTCTGTCAACCACTTGACAACTTCATTTTTCTTCATCAAAACCTGTTGATGGGTTATAATTCAGCTTTAGGTCCTCTCAACAGGATGCTTCATTCAGTTTCAACTCCTCGGCACGTTTTGGGAACCTCTCGATCTCTTCATATTCAAGCATCCAACCTCTCAACAGGTTGACTTCTCTCACTAAAACCTCTCGAAAAGTTGCATTAACCTCTCGATATGTTCTGTTCTTTGCTTCCACAATTGGCATATAGCTTGGGGTGTTGTCTTTCAACTATCTGACACTCAGCACCCTTTTGAGAGGTTTAATCTTCATCCAATGCAGTTGCTCTTGCTCCCATGTGTGTCCAGTTGGACACATGCCATTCCCATAGACTTCTGAGGCTCTGTGAACTTTTTGATGGCTGTACTTTTGAGCTGCATGAGCACATGTTGGAGCAGCATGTCTCTTCTTTGGCATTATTAGATGGATGTCTACACTATGACTATATTTTATTGCCAACTATAAAACACACTCACGACACATTACTAGTCACCTCAAAGATCCATCAAAGGTCAGGTTAGGAGGTGAAAAATGATATTTTTTACTGATTAACAGAATGTTATTCTCTACAGGACATCATCTATACGATGAACAACCGTATCCAAATCAATTAGAGTGATGTCCAACCAACCAATGGAAACACCACGCAAACCAACACCACCTTCTACGACTCTTCACTTGACCATACTCAATCAAGTCCTCAACTCACATTTGATGTCATACACTCATTCACTCCCGCCCCAGTCCACTCAGCTAGCCTAATCTCCAAAATAAAACATCCTCCAAATCACATCCACACTTTCTACTCAGAACCAATGGGCCTTGTCCCCCATATCATTAAACATGAAATCACCCTTCATGCCCAACCTATCACCAAATTTATTCTTGAACCAACCCAACCTATCACCAAAATCATTGAATTCAATTCCAAACTAACCCAATCGATCCCCAAGATCAATGAACATGTCCTTAAACCAATCCAACCAAGCTTAAAATTCAATAACTTATCCGCCAATGAACCAATTCATGCGTTCCCTGAGCCAACACCTAAACTGACTTTGCAACCAATCCCTGAACAGACTAATCTACCGGTTTTGGAAGTGATTCTTGAACCAATACACCAACATACTATAACTCCATCTATACCCAAACCAATCATCCTGCTCATTTTAAAACTAAACTTTGAACCTAAACCCATAACCGAATTTATTTCTAAAACCACCAATCCCCTTGTTCCTTAAACCACTCCAGAATCAACCTTAGAATAGTTGGTACCTATTTTTCTAAGTCCCTTTCGGGTACCGGAATAAGTGGCCCAATTCAGTCCGAGTGGACTCTAGTGGAAAGCAATAGAATAGTAAACTAAGAAATATTAAATGCTGAGAAGAAAAGAGGCGAATTCTAAACAGAGGATACCTGGGTTGATGCGATCGCCAACTGCAAATATTTATCGATGCTGTAATACGTC
Source organism: Chloranthus sessilifolius (assembly GCA_021018995.1). Classification (NCBI taxonomy): domain Eukaryota; kingdom Viridiplantae; phylum Streptophyta; class Magnoliopsida; order Chloranthales; family Chloranthaceae; genus Chloranthus; species Chloranthus sessilifolius. The sequence goes on from CM037595.1 coordinate 28,191,583, forward strand.
ACTAATCACGCTCTGCGAAGATGCAAGTTGAGACTCCTTTACTAAACGTTGGTCGACCAACTTCAACAGCTACAGGTTGCCTAAGGTCTATTTAGTTTGGTTTCCTACTTCTACTGAACCTATCTAAAAAAAGGGGTGGTGGCCCGCTATGCTTGGGAGGATCAGCCCCATTTCCGGGTACCCTCTGTAAGCTCCCTTTGGAAAATTGGGTGGCTAAGGTTAAAAAACAAGAAGGGGCTAGGGACCTAATTGGCTCTAGGGGAAGAATTCAAGCAGGGATTTCCTAAGGATCTAAAGCTAAGGGCTTAGTCCTTTAATACTCCATCGAGAATCAGGGCTAGCTGGCCTGTACTGCTAGCCTGACTACCTGGGATTCCTAGAGAAGAGTCTGCACTTCTAGAAGTCTAGAAAGCAGCTCAACCCCTTTCGTTGAGAACCCCAGAGAGAATCCTGAATTTTTTAAAATGACTAAGCTTAAGAAAGAGAAGAAAGAACTAGTGAATTGGTGAGTTTGGGCATGGAAGGGGGGTCTTTTTATAGGTATCAGACTAATTACGCACTTGGGTGCATGTGCGCAATTGACCAATTGCGCGCATGAAGCCATGTGTGTAATTAAATTGCGCGCATAATCCTAGGCGCTTAATCTAATTTTGAGTCAGCCACTAACTCGAGAGTGACTGACTAACTAGCTCAGTCGGGTTTCCCAGTTCCACTATGCTTGGAACAAATTATGAGCATAGACTCTTGTGCATAATCTAATTATGCGCTTGATGACATGCACATGATTAGGGAATTCAGGTGGTCTTAGGATTTAGGGACCCGATCCAACTCTGGACCAATTGTGCGCTCAGGGTGGTGGGCACAATCAATTGCACGTTTGGAGCCAAACGTGTAATTGGGTCTTAGGGCGGTCCACTGGGATTGAAGAGTCTGGTCCAAATTGGACAGATTACACGCATTTGTCCTTGTGTGCAATCGAATTGCACACTTGAACACAAGGGTGCAATTCGGGATCTTCCCGGGCCGAATTGGGCCCGAGTCAATGGGTTGAGGTTTCAACTCAGAACTCAACCATACACTATGTGCATAGTATATGGTCCCCTCATTTAAGGTTTTAAGGTCTTCGAAGATGGTCACTCCCTTTTCAGAGATCGTGGGCAAGGTCAAAGGTTGACCAAATAGATTTGCATACTCCGAGAGGGTAAAAATGGGGTGTCCACAGATGCCTGTCTGATCAGTCACATAATTTACATTTTATCATTGTTATTCACTAAAAAGTACCATTTCTCACCTCTTAACGTAGCCTTTACTAGACCTTAAAGATGACTAATAACTCTTGTTTAGCTTGTTTTGTAGATTAGTAATAACATGTACAGCTTAACACAAAGTCCATACCTTTGGTGCCAAGAAGAGAGAATTCAAACCAAGGATGATAGCTGAGCTAAAGATTGATGGAAAACCATGGTGGTGCACACCATGGTGACTATTTTGCATGTCGTAGTGGACCAAGAAAGTCTAGCAGATGAAAGAAGCATAGATGTGAGTGGAGAAAACTACAACAGCAGCAGCTGCATAGCAGCAGAGGAACAAATGACTTTTCTCGCACAGTTGAAGTGCTGCCTCATGTGGCTAAGTTTGCAGCAGAAGTTATCTCGTGTAGCTAAAATGTGCAGCACAAGAGAGCTCGCGATGCAGTCATACACTAACCCTTCAGAATTCTAGCTCGCAAAGTTCTCGCAAGGATCAAGGCTTATATTAACTGCGCGCACAATCTCGCGAGGCCAATATGCACAAAGAATGACAGGAATCTCACGAAGTCCTCACGTGGTTAAGAAGGAGAGAGAGCTCCAAATTTGTCCTCATGCAGCTCTCATGCGCTTCAAAGCTACTCCCTCTACCTAGCGAGTTGTAGTATTCATCTGACAAATAGCCGAGCGAGAGCAGAGATCTACTGCGCGAGTACCTCGCGAGAGAAAATTCTGGAGCTCACCTGCACGAGTAAAGCCAAGCAGTGCAACTCATCCTCGCGACAACATTGCAAGGTAGAGCAACTGTGCCACAAGCTTAAATCCTTCAATGCGAGAAAGCAGCATTTAAAGCCAAATTCTTCCTCACGAGTGCGTTAAAGGCCAAAGTAACTGTGCGACCATTTGAAGATCTACTGTGCGAACCAGCAGCATTTAAAGCCAATTCTGACCTCACGAGTACTCTATGAGCCACACGAAAGAATTAATGTGCAGAAGGCAGCCTCGCGAACCTTGGGCTCTCCACTTCCCCGTCTTAACTCAGGGACCTTTTGGGGATTTCTCCAGGTCCAAGGCACACATCTCGAGGCCCTGATCTCAAGGCACATATCCTAAGGCATCCAAGGGTTTTAACAGTGCCACATATGCTAAGAAATTAGGGTTAATCTTCTCTGAGCAAAGGCATTAGGGACTGAGTATATAAGCTGCAGTTGTGACTTAGAATCTTTATCTCTCCTTCAACCTTTGTCTGTGGTGAGCTCGAGCAGACTAGGGTTAGGGTTTGATTATTTCTTTTTCCCATTTTTCTTCTCTCCTAGCCCAGCACTTACTGGCTATACCCTCTGTAAGCAATTAGATTTAGTTTCATTTAGTTTTTATAATGGGCTTGTAATCGTTGGGATTTTGTGAAGAGTTGTTGTGCACAAGGTTGCTGTCTTGAGAAATTGAATTATAAGTATTTTTAATCAATGGAATTTATACTTTAATGGTTCATTCAATCTGTTATTTTTTTATTTGCCCATAGTTTTGTTCAGGCTAAGCATGTATTGAGGATTTGAGCTGATTTGAAATGCCCATGGAAGCTTGAGCTTGTAGCCCTGGGACCATGGTGGCATCAGTAGTTTATATATTCCTTCTTAGACCTCTGTGGTGTGGATAATCTCTATGGATAGCCTGTGATCATTTAAGTGGATAGACTATAGCCCTAGGGTGATTCCAAGTCACAAATCTGAGAAGGATTCTTCTCCTTTGCATTTGAGGTTGTAGCCTTGTGAGAGGTTGTTGCAGGAACAAACTCCCCTCTGTCTTACCTGTCCAATATCATATATTAGATCTGATTTCTCTGTAGTGATTACAGACTTGTGAGTTGAGTCATTGTAGGCCTTTTGTAGCAATGATCAGCAACATTTAAGTCCCTAAATAGCCATTGAACGACTGTGGTCTCTACTAGTTTTTCAAGGACTATTTGCTCCCATGGATGCTTGAGCTTGTAGCCTGGCATACATGGTGTCTGCAATAGTTTTCATGATCTGGTTTGGGCCATTGGGTGGAGGACATTTATTGGATAGTATGTGACCATTTAAGTGGACAGGTTATAGCCTTAAGATCAGTCTACTCCTTTGGATCAGATTGATTTTTTGACTTAGTCCATGTGGTTTGATCCTCTCTATTAGATAGTCTGTGACCATTGAAGTGGACAGGTTATAACCTTAAGAGATTAGGTCAAACCATAAGGGTTGAGTTGGATACATCCTCCTTGCATATGTGCTTGTAGCCATCCGAGGGATTGCTGCAGAGACAGACCTGAGTCCGAGTTACATAGTTGATGTAACCCTAGCTTAAACTGCATACTTTCCATCCTTTTATCTTTATTTTAACACGCACCATCACCACCTTCTTCATAATCCTTTCTTTAGGATAGGACTGCACTTTATTTCTCTCATTTTAGTATTAATTTAGTGTAGTTATGACACCCAACTCCCTTTCTTTAGGATTGTCAGATCTGTAGCCAGATCTGGAGGCCTACTATTATAGCCTATTTTGGATTCTAGATCAATTTCTCTGTGGGACAAACTCTTACTTACTTAAAACTTGCTACAAGAGCCCTGTATCTTGTAGGCTGTGTGTATTTTAGATTGCTATTTTCATAGCCATTTCACTCCACCTTTTTATTCTGATTTTTATCATCTCATCACTTTAAATAACATCAGCACACCTAAACAATCCAACAGTTACCCTTAACTTAGTAATGCTAGACCCCAGTTTGCTACTAATGAGATGTTGTATGCAGATATTTAGAATAGATAGCAAAATAGAGCCAAAGTGTTAATCTTTACCAAAATGAAATCAAAAAGCAGTAAGAAAGACGATCGTTAGAAGATACGATCCCAATCATATTCGAAAGCCAGGTGTAAATGGAATCGTAATCTCGAGAGAGTGAAAACTGAAGAAAAAAAGAAGAAATTATAATTACGATTTCTCAGTAGACACTTAAAGACTGGAGGACGCGAAGCAAGAATACGATCGAACGAAAGAGCGAGAAATCATACTGAATGAAGAAATGCAATTGTATTTATGATCGTATAATATTGAAGCTTCCATTGTTGCTGATCATGTGAAGTGACACCTGAAGAGCTCTCTTTCTTCTTAGAATTGCCAGTTCTGTAGCTAGATCTGGAGGTCTACTATACACCTTCTTGGTTTAGATCACTACTCCCTGTGGGACAAACTCTTACTTATTAAAACTTGTTACAAAGGACCCTGTATCTTGTAGGTCTAGGATATTTTAGTTGTGTTGAATCCATCCTCTGTTTTACTTTGATTTTATTTTCTTTCTTTTACTTCATAATAATCAGCACCTAAAATTCCCCAACAAGTTTTTGGCACCGTTGCTGGGGAGTTTTGATCTAGGTAATAGATCTGAGTTTTTCATTTTTATAGATCTGATTTTTATTTTTCATTTTGTAGATCTAATTTTTCTTAGTTTTTATTACTGTTTTGTTTTAGATCTTTATAGTGCATTCCAACTGTTTGATTTAATGTCTGCTGCAGTTTTTGTATAGAAAACATGTTTTACTGCAGCAGAATTTCTTATTTTTCTGAATTTTATTCCTAACCTTCTAACTGTTTGAATAAATGCTGCTGTAGTTTTTTTTGTATTTTTCCAAAAATAAGGCAATGGCCTGAGTTTTTTCTTTTTGTCAATATACTTGAATAAGGTACTGCTGCAGTTTTTAAATTTTTGCAGATCTAGAGTAGCTGCCACACAAGGAGCAAATGGATTGCAGCTGGAGCCGATCTGCCTGAGTTTGCACCCCCTTCTCTTTTGCTTTCATTTTCTAGTTTCAAATTCTTTAAAACCAGCAATTCTGCCGTGTTTAATGCTTGTTTTGATTATAATTTATGTTATTTTTTTTAGGCATGCTGATTTTTTTTTTTTTTTACAAAACCAAATACAAAAATAAAAGAAAATGAAAACACAAATAAAAATTTCTATTTCTTATCACTTTTCAGTAGTAGTAAATAAGGGCTCTTGTGGTGCCCAGGCTGATCAAAACACATAAAAAGTAAAAAAATATTAAAAACATAAAAATTACCTCCAGATGGGCTGTTGTTCATTTGCCTTCATTCATTCATCTGGAACTGTTGAGATCATGGTTTTAATTATGAGGATTCATGAAGGATAATGAGCAATGGATCATAATTTGTTCAAAAAATTTAATGAAGCCATTGATTTTATTTTCCTTCAAGATTTTTCACCATTAATAGGTCTCAGCTGTGTATGAATCTTGTTTTCAATTGTGTACATCCATGCTGACATTATTTTACAAAATTTTATTGATTCATACACATCCACAGCTAAAACACACATAGGCAGGTAAAAGGGGTTTCTTGTGGCACAGGTGGTTTGTATTTTCTCTTAGGATTTTCTGGTTTGGGAATTTTAGTTTAAATTCTGTTTTTAGATTGTTGATTTCTCTTTCTTAGGTTTAAAGTATCCTAGTTTTACTGATTTTTTACATTTTTTTTCTATGATTATAGTTAGTTTCTAACTTTGTTTCCTATTTTTTCTACAACTCTGTTTTTGTATCAATATTTTTCATTTTTTATAGCTTTGTATTCAGTTCCTTAATTATTTTTTACTATTTTTTTATTAGAATTAGTTCCCTTTCATTGCATAGCAGTTTTAGCAGTAATTTCCTGCATTTATATAGCATTTTTTTCCAATTTCCTGCTCATATATTCACTTTTATTTTTTTTATTTTCTGTTGCACATAGCTGCAATTTTTCTGCTTAGTTTTTTCTTCTTTTACCCTGCTGCCCCTAGTTTCTCATTGTGTAGAACATTGAGGATAATGCTCATCTTAGGTTTGGAGGTATGGCAGGTGTGCCAATGAAATGAGTTAATGCTAGTGCAGCTATTTTGAAAAAGTTTTTGAAAATAAAGTGATTTCCCACTTGATTTTTGAAAAAAGAGGAAATTAAACACTTTTTAAAACTGAAATTAGCTGTAGTTTTAACGTTTTTCATGAAGCTAATGTCAAGAATTTTTAAAAAATTGATGTTTAGTGAACCTGAAATGAGAGAAAACTGTGAGGATACACCCCAGAAAATCTGATGGAAGGCTATACCCAATGAGATTTGAGACTGAAAAATTTTCTTTGAAGAGTGTCTTGGCAATTTTCTCTGCTCTATGGACTGATTAGATCTAATTTTGCCGACTAGAAGTTAGGCAAATCCAAGTTGAAACAGCTTGACAGCATTCATGACATTGAGGACATGAAGTAAGGCCATCCCTTGGACAGTTTGAGCCTAAAATTTTCCCACCTTTGAATTGCCCTTGATACACACTATTTGAGCCTTAAAAATCTTAATTTTTCTTTGATAAAAACCAGATAATTTGAACCCAAAACCCTTGACCTGTTTCAGTTCACTCTCGATCTGAGAAATCAGGAACAAGGAGGAGAAGTGAGGTTAGAGGAGCAAGGTTTAAAATTTGGTTGAAAGAGAAGGAAGCACATTTGGTGGTATTGTGGCATTCCAGCCCATAAAAAGAAAAATGGAGAAAAATAAAAAAAGAAAAACATACAAAAAGAAAAGAAAAAAAAATAGAAAATTAAAGAAAAGGAATGAGAAAGAGAAGTCATTTCATTGAAAGACTGAAAAGAAGATTAGAAACTGGCCACTTCAAATCTAAAAATTCAAGAAATAGATGGAATTGTGCTGAAATGAAGAAGGTGTTGTCTAGATCACCTCCTTACCTTTACTGATTTCTCAATTTGAATCCTTTTTATCTCATTATTCTTTTACAAATTTCACCCATAAGCCACATTACAACCCAATAAAAAAAAGACCCCACTGATCTGAAATGGATTGAGCTGTCATGTGGAGATGAGGATTTGTTTAATCTATGGTGAAAAGAGTTAGAAAATTTCAGAAGTTAGAGCAATGCCTATGCTCATGCTTGCAGTCCTATTTAAGGGTTGTAATTGTTCTTGAGCTGTGTGAGAAATGATGCACCCTTTTGTTATGAGTGAACAACCCCGATAAGATTTGGGTCTGAAATCAAAATTGATTGGGGCATTATCAAAATAGAATTCTTAAATTAAAGGTGAACTCTACATTAATTTTCAGGCACAATGCCTTGACATGAATTAATTGATGATGAAAGAATTACAGCAGAATTTCAGGTTTTAAACTAATGATTTTTCTGTTGAAAATCCTCTAAAACTGAATGGACATGGTGTGGAATTTATTTTATTTTACTTGAACTCTGTTTTAGCATATTGTATGAGTATTAACTAATTTTATTGGAGAAGTTTGGGGGTACCTTCACTGAAAACCCTCAGGAGACTCCACTCCTCCACTAGGGATCACCTAAGGGTTTAAAAGGCTTGATGCATGTGCCAAATGCACTCGTGTTCCCTATGAAAGTGACATTTTATTTCATAGGTTAGTTGTTTTAAATTTCACTTTACTCGAGGACTAGCAAAGGTTAGGTTTGGGGGTGTGTTGAGCACTAAAATATACCACTTTGTACCCCTTAACCTGACCTATGATGGACCTTTGAGCATGTTAATAATATCTTTTAAGTGTGGTTTTACAGATAGCAACAATATAAGAGCTTAATGCTGTAATCCATGCTTTTGAAGCCAAGAAGAAGGAATTTTGTGTTTAGCAGTGGAGCTGATGGATTTATTGAAAAGGCACCATGGTGGTTCATAGCATTAGGGCTTTTTAGCATGCTTTGGGGGCCTTGAAGACTTGCTGAGAGAGAGAGTGGTGAAGCCCAAAGGTTAACAAGGTGCTATGCAATAATACAACATTTTGTGTTTGTAGCAAGGCATCACCTTGGATGGAAGACAGCAGCAAATCAGCACCTCAAGGCATTCTATGCGAACACCTGCAGAGCAATTCAAGTGGCATATTATAGCTACAACATTAATGCACTCGAGTACTTTAAGTATTGAAGATCATCTACTCGAGCTAATGATGGAAGCCCCGAAGCGTGACAATTGCAAACTTGAAGAATTGACGGTTTAGAGGAGTGCAGCCACTTGAGGTGTTTAAATGCAGCTTAAAATGAACTACACGAGCTATTCTTTGTTGGAACTAAAGCACTTGAGTGGTTATGTAGCTGAAAGCAACCCCACGAGTGAATTGTAAAGCTGCTATGCGCTGAAAATAGACTCCACGAGGGGTTGTTTTGAACTCCACGAGCTGCTATGTGTTAAAATTGAACCTGTCGCAACCTATCGAATGGTTGCTTAAACCTGTCGCAACCTATCAAATATTTGTTTGAACCTGTCGAAAACCTATCGAAAGGTTCTGATGCTAAAAATGAACCTATCGAGCATCCTGTCGAATGATTGAATGAACCTGTCGAGCTCCTGTTAGAACCTATCGAGAACCTGTCGAATGCATACCTGAAGCCCATTCAACCTGTCGAACAATTTCCTGAACCTCTCGAGATTGAAGTTCTGAAGCTCCAACCTATCGAGGCATGGGTTCCAGCCATCTATTTCACACTTTAGGGACATTTTGAAGATTCCAATGCTTCTAGGGCACACATCCCAATGTCCCACACATCTCAGGGATTTATCTCAGGTTCCATTAGCAAATATTAGTGGCCGACAGGGGCATTTTTGAGAGCTGCAAGAACACATCAGCTGGGCACAAAACTCTGCACATGGAACAACTGTCCACATGTAATTTTCCTTGGCCGAAATAAAGACACCTCAACTGTGCATAACAAATTGAGTCCTCTGCTCTCTGATTGGCTGCAACTCAAGGAACATGGATCGATGCATATGTATAAATACCCATCTATTTTACTATTTTTCTTCAGCAAGGAAAGTAGGAACAAAGGAATAGCTTGAGTTGTCCTTAGTGCATTTAGGTTTAGTTTTAGGTTTTATTTTTCCCTTTTTTCCCCCCTTCTCTCTCTAATCCAGCCTGTTGGATTAGATATAGGTAGCAGCTCAGATCTAGTTTGTAATTGTAATTTCGGTACGAAGAAATGTGGATCAATGCAGAGACTACAAATCTGGGAACAAGTTTATTATAAGTTGTTTTATTTAAAGTAATAAATTGTTGGTTTTAAAGCTTAATTAAATCTATAGATCTTGTGGTCCCATTAGATTCTCGATCGGCTCTTGTGTAGATGGGCCAAGCCTGCCATATCTCCGATAGATCTCTTGATGACCATCTGATTTCCCTAGGTTTGATATGTCTGTGGGTGCCTATGCTTGTGGCCTTGCATCCACAACATCTGTAGTGATTATCTTGTTCTGATCGAAGCCATCGGGATGAAGAAAATCTATTGGATGATCTGTGACCATTGAAGTGGACAGATCATAGCCTTAAGATCAATCCAAAGTACCGGTCTAAATCAGATTCTTATACCTTGCATTTGTGCTTATAGCCAAATGAAGGATTGCTGCAAATCCCTAGCTCTTGATCTGTTTAACAATAAAAACTAGGCCCTAGCTGTCCATTTCTCCCCATTTTATATTTTATTTTACCATCCATCTTCCTCAATCTTTTTGATTTAGTTTTATATTTCAGTCTTATAAATTAGATCTAGTGACACCCAAAAAGCTCTCTTTCTTCTTAGAATTACCAGATCTGTAGCCAGATCTGGAGGTCTACTATACACCTTCTAGGTTTAGATCACTACTCTCTGTAGAACAAACTCTTACTTATTAAAACTTGCTACAAAGGACCCTCTATCTTACAGGTCTAGGATATTTTAGTTGTGCTGAATCCATCCTCTATTTTACTTTGATTTTATTTTCTTTCTTTTACTTCATAATAATCAACACCTAAAATTCCCCAACACCCGATCGAAACATACTTCGAGAGAGGCACGCCCTCAAGCTTCCGATAGCATCTCCCATACCCTTAGGAACCTTCCCAAATCCTTAGGAACCTTCCCAAGCCCATAGGAACTTACCTAATGCCCTTAGGAATTACCCTCAACCTTTAGAAACCCCTCTGAATCCATATTTAACCTTCCCGGCCAATCATCAGAGAGAGATGTTCTAGGGATGGAAGACACCTCTACTAAGACTAAATCTTATACCATTACAAAGTAGAGGTTCTCAGCTTTCCAACAAGCCAAGAATCACTCTAATCCGACTTATACGTCAAAAGTTACAATGATCCAAAGATAGCCCGAACACTGCATCTATTTAAACCCCTCGATAGGTTCAGAACCTCGTGAGAACCTCGCGAGAGGATAGGCATACATGGCACATGTATTATATGCGCCAAGCCAATTTTACCCAAAAATGGCTTGGCGCATCTAATACACACGCCAGGTATAGGTGGGCTCCCCCTCTGGCTTTGAACTTCCAGACACTGTAGCTATGCTTGGTGTGAGTAATACATGCGTAAGGCTTAGCTAAAGTAACTGATGATTTTTGCTCAAATTTCACTTTTGGGGTTTGACTTGTTGACCATCTCAAAGTTTAGGATGAGTTTCATTAGGACTGTTGCACCCATGTTTACCCTATTTACAACCCTCTAGTCATTTGAAACCTCACCCTATCATCTACCATTGAAGCCTATTGCCCACATTTTCAAGGTCTAAAAATCCTAGGAAACCTTAGATTAGAAGATTACCTAATTGCTAACCCCAATTAACACCTAGGTACCCTCCTAACCTCTCATTTTCCTATAAATAGAGAGGCACCCCTCCCTTTACAAAGGCTTGAAAAATTTTCCAAGAGAGAAAAAGATTAAGAGAGAAGCTTTTCCTCCCTTTGGTGCACCCTTCCCATAGGAGCTAGAACCCAATTCTCCAACCATTCAAGCTATCGGAAGATTGTCAAGTGCACCTACGTGGAGGTTCACACGCGTGCTACAAGGGCCCAAGAGCTCAGGCACTCTCCTCTATGCCTTTACCTTCTCAGCTTTTGATCTACCCTTGAATTTGTGTCGTTACGCCATCGAAATCTTGATAGCGGTGGAGGGGCCCAAATAGGGTCAAAGTGCCTTAGGACAAGAGGAAGTGCACTTTTCTTTCTTATTTTTCTAGTTTATTTTGGCCACAAGTAGAAACCACTTTTAAGCGGGTTGGTCAGGTGCCTAACACCATCCCGATCGATAACTGAAGCCCCTACCCAAGAGCCTTTGGCATAGACCGGTGAATCAGAGTCACATTTTTGGCACTTTGGTGCTTATAAAATTGATTTAGGTTTTCCGAGACACCAAAAGCTCTGGGTGGTGACTCTATATTTTTTAGCGGGTGCGCATCATCGCGACGGGACCGTAAAAAATTTCACGGTTGCACAAATGGCGACTCTGCTAGGGAGTAGCTAGTAGAGCTTTCCCTTGAAATTTAGCTTTTCTTTTATTTTTACTAATGTTTATCTGTATTCTTTTAGTTTTTACTCACCCCTACGATTCCGTCGATTTTCTCACCCCAACTTTTTCGTCATTTACGTGCCTTAGCCGATTGGCGGACCTACTTGCACATTGTCTTTACATTTCATTTACTTTTCCGTCATTTACATGCTTTAGCCGATTGGCTGGCCTACTTGCGCATTGTCTTTACTTTCCGTCATTTACATGCTTTAGCCGATTGGCTGGCCTACTTGTGCATTGTCTTTACTTTTCGTCATTTACACGCCTTAGCCGCTTGGCAGGCTTACGTGAGCTTTTAATTTCTGCAATCATATCCTACCAGTGGATGCCGGCTTGTAGAGGCGGAACGGGACCTTAACCACCCATTTTTGTACTTTAAGAAAACTCTCTTAAAATTTGAAATTAAAATTTAACTAAGAAGGGGACTTAATTGAATTTTTACGGGGGTAGATTTTCATGGGTTGGGAATTCTAGGCAAAGATATAGACATCCCGACTTTCGGTACTGCGGTAGCCCCTAGTGGTGATGATCCAGAAAAGAACCACCCCACCTAGTATCTGGGAAGGAACTTGTTCCAGAGGTATATCAGGTGGGTAGCCTATCCAGTTACGAAGCCTAAAACCTTTGGGAGAGAGCGTTAGTAGTCCTAAATCGACCTTGTATCCCTAGGTTCGGTGAGGGGAGACCCGTTGCAACTAAAAAATCAGTCCCCAGAGGCACTGCTTCCCAAGAAACCAAAAAATAGACTGAATTCGGGCTTGCTGATCTGTTGTCAACATTTTTGACCCTATTGTTTGTGCCTGGCATATGTAAAATACACGCCAAGGTACTTTTTCCCAATTTTTCTTTGGCGCAAGTAATACACGCGCCAAGCTTGGAAAATCCCATATTTGCTTTGGCGCATGTAATACACGCGCCAAGCTTATATTGACCAATTTTGGCCTGGTGCATGTAATACACACGCCAAGCCTCAACTGAGCAGTGCAGCCCAAAATCTTAGGCCTTTTTCACATCCCTGAGTTCCCCGCTTAGTTGTTTAGCACCTTTGATTAGGTCCTGCATTATCCAACACCCACTACGCCCCTGCCGGTCAAAAGAGGGTAACTTCTTATCGACTGGCTCCGGTGGATCGGGTTGTTTGCGTTGATTCCCACACCTTCAATAGATCAAAGGGTTCCCTATTGATTCTTCCGAAATGTGTCGGGGTATCACCGCAGGATTTATATAGGGTACAAACACCACCTGAAATGAGAATTCAAAGGCCCTGGAATCCTTCACCGTAAAGATCCACTTACAAAATTTTCAAAAAAAATACATAAACTAAAAAACCAAAAAAGAACCATTGTGGTGCTAGCACGACGGCATCACCCTACCCTCTATCATCCCATAGGGGATGAATGAGGAAGCTTTATGGGCCCCATTGAAGGCACCCGTACCCCACCTGCCGCAAGCCATGTCGTGGGAAGTGGATCCAGCATATGCCGATCCCGACTCATCCCCACCACATTCTCCAATTCATTCCCATGCGAAAGAGATGTTCGCATCCATCTCTCTCACCCAATCCCTATTTACCATCACCGGGCCCTTCGGTGCACCCATTTTCCCATCCACGACTGCTCAAAACACCAAAAATCCAACACCCCATTCCCCATCATCTTCCTAACCTACCGCCCTTCCCCCTCCCCCCTCCCCCCTCCCCCCCCCCATGTCCATGCCAAATCAATCACACTTTCCATCCAAAACTCGTCCTAATTTCCCACCTTTACCACCATACCCCATCCTTCATCTTCCCAACATATATCTGATCCACCTGCATTTACCCATGCCACACCCAGTTTCTCCGATCCACCCCATATCCCCCCATTTACCCAGGTCATGCCCAATTTTACCATGGCCATGCCCAATTTTTTCCACACATCTACATTATCCACACCCCAAATACCCACAAATGAACTACCTCCATCCAATCCCTCTCCAATGGCCATGATGGATGAAAGCCTCCCAAAACATCCCCCCTCATTCTCCCCACACATCTTCCAACCCATCATACACATTCCCAAGCCTCCATGCTTCATTACCTCAAACCCACCAAGGCCCAATGGCCTAAACCCCCATCATCCACACTCTTTAGGGCCCAATGGGCTAGACCCATCAAGGCTCAATAGACCAGACCCACCAAGGCCCAACATGCCAAACCCACCAAGGCCCAATGGGCTAGACCCATCAAGGCTCAACGGGCCAGACCCATGAAGGCCTAATCGGCTAGACCCATGAAGGCCCAATAGGTCATACCCATGAATGCCCAACGGGGTAGACCCATCAAGGCCCAATAAGCCAGATCCACTAGGGCCTAATGGCCCAAACCCTACAAAGCCCAATGGGCCAAATTTCCCAAGGCCTTATGGCCCAAACCCTTCCAAGTTCCTTACCTTATACCGAAGGCCAGCAGGGCCCAAACCTTGGGTCCTCATATCCATACCCTCCACAATTCCCTCAGTATCTCCCTCACACACAAACCTCCCACCTGACCCAAGGTGGGAGCCTGACACCTATCCTCCATCAACCCCAATTCACCCATGACCCAGCACCCCAAAGCTATCTCCAAGCTTTCCCCCAAACACAGTGGCCCCATCAGGGCCTAACCTAAAATCTAAATTTCACTCATCCTATCACTTCACAAAACTTCCCTCACCTCCAATGGTCCCACTCGGCGCCTTTCCAGCCCAGCCAGCACCAACAAGAAAATCTCACCCTCACTGCACCATATGTAGACCTACAATATGAGGAAGATGAGATCAGGAATAGCGGGGCTTACACCCGAGCGTTTGCCAGCATCAATCCTTCATCCATAATCACTAATCCCTCGGTCGCACAAAGTGAATCAAGGCCGACCATTGAAAAAACAACCCCACTGTCTAAAGAGTCTAAGCAGTTGAAAGAACAACTGGACAAGATTCTGAAGCAACTAATGAAGATGGGTGGAGCCGAAATCTATGCCACGGACTTCTTGGACTTGTGTTTATTTGCAGAAGTCCCCTTGCCCCCAAAATTCAAAATGCCGGTCTTTGATAAATATAATGATACAAGCAACCCTATCATATACCTCAAGTCCTACTATAGGGACATGTGCCAATATGAGGGGGACGAGCGCCTGCTTATAAAGGTTTTTCAGAAAAGTTTGACAGGCCGGGCCTTGAGGTGGTTCATGTCCCTAGAGCCATCCATGATAAGGACATGGAAGGATCTGACTCATCTATTTCAAGAACAGTATGTCTACAACATAGACATTGAACCTCGTAAGTCAAATTTAACCCGATTAAAGCAGAATCCTAACGAGACCTTTAGCAATTACCTTAGGTGTTGGAGAGCACTGGCAGCTCAGGTAAGAAATAGAATACTTGACGACAAACAGATAGAGATGATTTCAAAAAATACCTTACCAGTCATCTCAGACTTCCTCATTTACCAACAGCAGTCTAGCTTTGCTGATTTGGTGAGGAACGCTAATCATTGCGAGGACGCTATCAGAGAAGAGCGTTTGAGCAAGAATGTATCCGGTGGGATAGACAGGGTCAAGAGATTCCCTGAGTAGAGGAATGATAGAAGAATTGGGACATATGCTTCAGAATATCACGAATATCGGGCCCAACACTAGTATAATTCCATTTCAATTTAAAGCCGCATAGCCAGTTCCAGTCAAAAGTGAGCCGATACAGAGAACCGGGAATGGGTAGGGGGCGCAGATGACCCCAGAACAGAGAAAGGCCCGCTTTGACCAAGTTTTCACACCCTTGGGGCAATCATTGAATGTTTTATTGCCCTTACTAACAAGAAAGGGATTGGTCACAGCACTCAAACCACGACCTCCACCAAATCTCATCCCAAGGAACTATGACCCCAACACCCATTGTAACTTCCACCAGGGGCCGGGCCACCCATTGTTCATTGTTTCCCTTTGAAACACATAATATAGGATTTGATAGAGGCCTATAAAATCATCCCTCCGGCACTTCCCCAAGCCACCCAGCATGCCAACATACACCAGGTATCGCTACTCCCACACTCTCCTGAAGGAGTTGGTCCAAGACCCATTATTGGCATGGTAGAAGAGGATAATGAAGAGTTAGAGTTTGACCCGTCAGACTACATCCGCAACTACGCCATTGTAGAGAGAATGATAAGATAGAAGCATTGGGGTTATTGAACTGCTAAATCTGGCAGACTACTTTCCCAACCCCCGCACCACAAACGGAACCCTTAGATCTTAGGGCATACTTCCTAGTGCCAGCTCCAGTCAACTATGTCCAGATTAACTCCTATCAATCGTATGCGACATCCTCCACCAATTACCTGATGGCTGATTATGTCCCCCATCCACCTCCATCGCCCATCAATTATCAATGGCCCACGCATATCCCATCACCCCCGATACAATCATCCACAAGCCTCACAAACCCTAGTTGGCCCACTTTTTCCACCTGCCCATCCCTTACTGAAATTAATTAGGTATTACCGAACCCTTCGAATCCCTCAGCATCAGTATCCCCAGTACTCGCTTTCACCCCATTCTAGATCTCAGGACTAACTTATGATCCACATCAAGTCTCGCTCAGTTACGAACAAACAGACGTCAATGCCAGCATCAGTAAGGAGGGGACAGTTGATTTAGTCACCTATCCAAGTAGCCAGACACGCCGACACCAGCACCAACTCGGCTAGAGGGGAAGAAGGATACTACTGCAGTAAACTCGTTTGAAAAAATGAGTCGAGAGCACATACTTGAGACTCAGCTGAGAAGAATGCCAACCCATATCACCAATTGGGATCTGTTAATGACATCCCCACTCCATTTCCAGGCTCTAATGGGGGCATTAAAGAATGTACATGTGTCTCTTCAAGTGAGCCCAGATAAAGTTGGGTAGATAATCGAGCAAGTGATGACTCCCAATGCCATCTCTTTTTCAGATGCAGATTTACCAGAGGAGGGAAATAATCATTCTAAATCCCTCAACATCACTGTAGAGGCCGGGAACATGGTAATCCCATTGGTACTGATTGATAATGGGTCCACTCTAAATGTGTGCCCTCTGAGAATTGCCACCAAATTATGTGTGGACCCCTTGCATGTTGAGGCCGACAAAAACCAGTGCTAGGGGATTTGATAATATAAGGGAAATAGTTTGGGAAGTTGATCTTGAGGTAGTAATTGGGCCAATGACCTTTTCCATACCACTCCACGTAATGGACATCAAGCCCTCTTTCAATCTATTGTTAGGACACCCTTGGTTGCATGAAGTAGGGGCAATACCATCGACATTGCATCAAAAGCTCAAATTTGTGTCTGGGCAGAAGATCATCACCGTCATAGGTGATGCATGATGAAAAAGAAAAAGTGACCCACAACATTGAGAACCCAAAAGTACTAGATGCGCCACACACGACCGAGGATGCAGACCACCATATCTTTGAATATGAGGTATCAACGATAGTCCTGGAGCCCCCGAAAAGCATCACCCTAAAAATCAGAGGTGGGATGGTAGCAGCTCTGGCCATGCCCCAGAAATGGGGCTATCAGACAGGAAAGGGGCTGGGACCCCAGTTACAAGGCAGGAGAGAGCCCGTCAAGGCAAAAGATGGACAGCAGGTCCGATTTAGGTTAGGATATAAACCCACTGAAGAAGAAGTGCGAGAGGCTAAGGAGAAAGCCCGAACCATTGCTGCAGCAAAAGCTCGAGGAATCCATTTAGAAGAAGAATCCCATCCCAGGCTTCACATCCGGAATACTTTCCTAAGTGACGAGATTATGAAGATTGATCGGAATGGGGCAGCATAATTAACTCCACATAAACCCACGGCCCTTGTCCACCCGATCAATCCCTGAATTGTCCCTCCTAACCTGGAAATAGACTTAGCTGCTTTATCCCTTTTCGAGGAAGAGTCTTCCATACATGCACAATCTCCCCTGGTGGTAAATCACCACAGGACTTTACTGACGTTTGAGGACAGAATCTCAGACGAACCCATGATCAATATGATGGAGGCTGACTCTAAAGAATCATATCAGCCTCCCCCCTCCATCCAAACAGGTAAAGAAGCAGCATCACAGGTACGAAATTGGGCGTCTATGACCTAAACTCTGGAAGCAACGAGTGGCTTGAAATTTGGCACCCGTTTCCAAAAAAAAAACAACCTATAAAAAGTGAGATGAGCCCTTGGCAAGCAATACCATGTATATATAGGGACTCGCTTTGCCAAGAGCCCATCTCCGAAGAAAACAAAAATCCCAAAAACATAGAAAAAATATAAAATCCAAAAATATTGCCTTTCAAAATTCCAAGTAAAGCCAAAGAAAATGATGCCTTAATCGAAGTTCCCGTCCCATGTGAAATCTATCCCTTCCCTTTAGAAATACAAGAAGAGGTAGGAATCACGAGTCTGGACGAGGAAATCCCTATTGAGGAGCTATACAATGAGGTTCTTGAATGGTTTGCCGACTTTGAGCATGGTCCTACGCCTATCTTTGAAGAAACAGAGGACGTCAATCTAGGGATTGAGGGGAATTGTAAAATGACCAAGATCGGAATGTCACTGTCTCCCGAGGAAAGAAAAACCATGATCGATTTCCTTCAGTCATACCAAGACGTCTTCGCATGGTCATACGAGGACATGCCTAGTTTGGACACCGATTTGGTCGAGCATGAGCTGCCACTTTACCCTGATATCAAACCAGTCAAGCAAAAGTTGAGGTGACTCTGACCTGAATGGATGCTGAAAGTAAAGGATGAGGTCATCAAGTAATATGACGCGTGATTTCTCATGGTCTCCAAGTACCCTCAATGGTTAGCCAACATCGTCCCTGTACCGAAGAAGGATGGAAAGGTTCGCATGTGCGTTGATTTCAGAAACCTAAACAAGGCGAGCCCGAAGGTTGACTTCCCATTACCGCACATCGACATCTTGGTCGATAACACTGCCAAGCATGGGATGCTCTCGTTTATGGATTGATTCTCCAGATATAATCAGATCAAGATGGCAGAAGTAGATCGAGAGAAAACATCATTCATCACCCTGTGGGGAAGTTTCTGCTACCGAATCATGCCATTCAGGTTGAAAAATACTAGTGCAACGTATCAAAGGGCCATGACAGCACTGTTTCACGACATGATGCACCGAGAAATTGAGGTGTACGTCGACGACATGATCGCCAAGTCACCAAAGAGAAGTAATGTTGTATTGCTTACCTTGTAATTATTAGAGGGTTAAAAACAACAAACTAACTAGAGGAATAATCATAGCAAAATGGAACCAAAGTAAAGCAATCAGGCTTGCAAAAATCAGGGCTATTACAGCAAGCTTTAAAGGGGTAAGTAAGGGTATGTCCACAGGGAAATTGGTTCAAAATGTGGTAAATCTCCAGATCTAGAATAGATCCGGCACTCTATCCTATCATAATTTAAACTAAGGCAAGAGAGGAAGAGGAGAGGTTTTAAGGATTTTCACTTTACTAAAAACTACAGAAATACAATGTAAAATGCAAATGATCAAAAACTGATTAAAACATATATTTAAGGAAATAGAGAAAAGGATTTGGGGAATTTAAAATCAAAAGGGGGAGAATAGTAGCTAGGGATTTTGGTCTTTACTGAAAATTGATTGGTTCAAAGGTAATGCAAGAGATTGATTTGCAACTCTCCTTCATCTGGCTACAAGCTCAGATGCAAGGTATAAGAATCCAACCTAGACTAGAGAATATTGACCTTAAGGCTATGACCTGTCCACTTTAATGGCCGCAGATCATCCTAGGGATTTCATCCAATTCAAGGGTGCTGATCAGAACAATTAAATCATTGCAGATGTTGTGGATGCAAGGCTACAAGCTTAGGCATCTACAAGGATATTCAATCTAGGAAAATCAAATGGCAATCAAAAGATCTATAGATCAAATTTAACTTTACAACCAACAATTACTGATTCAATACAAACTTACAGTACATTGTTCTCAGATCTGCAATCTGTGCAACATCTAATCCCCATACAATGCCTTGAACCTCTCAATTTACAACTCTCAACCTCACCCTAGCTACTGAAAGTGTTTAGCCAACCATGGTTGGACTAAAGAGAGAATGGGGAAGAAGGAAGAGGGAAGAATTTTGGAGGGAAGAGGGGAATTCGAATTTGGTCTGAGCTCTCTCAATTTCTGGATGGTTCTATTGTGTAATTTCCCTTCCACTTATAGTCTTCCCTTCTGTCCTCAGATCTGTTTCAGCCAATCAAAGCTCAAGGGAATAATTTTGTTATTCTGAGCTGCTGATGTGGCTGATTTTGCTTCTAAAAACTCCCCCCAATGGGGTTCAAACTAGACAAGTACATGTGAGGTGGTTAGAGGGTTCTCATTCATGCCCATATGTATTCTAAAAATACCCTTAAACTAGCCAAACAGCCTTGGAAAATGTGTCTACAGAGTACTGGAGTGAGCTGCTAATGTGGTTGGAATTGAGAAGTTCTCAAATCGAGCTTCGAGAGGTTCAGGGAACCTCTCGACAGGTTTTGAGTCTAATTGGTCCTCCATTCGACAGGTTAGTTGTGGCCTTCGACAAGATCTATTGAACATCTCGACAGGATGACCTCAATATCTAATTGGTGTCCTAGCTCTAGCCATCCTCTCGACAGGTTAAAATTCGACCTCTTGACATCTTATACAGCTCTAGTTGAGTCTTCGATAGGTTCTTGTCTGCTGTTTGACAAGTTCATAGTTAAGTACACAGACCCGTTGACAGGTTGAAATAACCCCTCACAGCTTCAGGTATCGTCTCGATATGTAGGTTGAACCTCGCGAGATCCACTGCATCTCCAGGTGACCTTTCGACAGGTTGCAACACACTAATCGGCAGGTTCTTCTGCTTCAGCTTAATCTTTTTGATAGGTTCTGTCAACTTGTCAATATCTTTACTTTTTCACCTCAGTACCTCTCGACAGGTTGAAACACAACTTCAGAACCTCTCGACAGGTTGCCTTCTTCACCTTTAACTCCTCGACAGGTTCTGAAACCTCTTGATATCTTCATAATTCAATACACAGACTTGTCATCAGTTTGAATTGACCTCTCGACATGTCCTGTTCTTTGCTTCCATAGCTGGCACAGAGTTTTGGGGTGCTTTCCTTCATTTGTCCAGCACACAGTGGCCTTTTGAGGGGTTCAATTTTCATCCAATGCAGCTGCTCTTCCTCCTAAGTGTACCCAGTTGGACACATGCCATTCCCATAGACTTTTTAGGTTCTGTAGACTGCTTGATGGCTGGCTTTTTGGGCTGCATGAGCACATGTTGAGCAGCAGGTCTCTTCTTTGACATTTTTAGCTGGATGTCTACACTATGACTATAATTTATTGCTTAACTATAAAACACACTTAAGACACATTATTAGTTAACTCAAAGGTCCATCAAAGGTCAGGTTAGGAGGTGAAAAATGGTATTTTTCATTGATTAACACACCCCAAACCTAGGCTTTGCTAGTCCCTGAGCGTAGGAGAAATTAAAAACAAGTATTAAACATAGAAAATGCCACTTTTTAAGGGAGCACAGATGCATTTAGCATATGCATCAAGCCTTTTAAACCCCTAGGTGATACCTAGTGGAGGAGTGAAGTCTCCTGAGGGTTTTCAGTGAAGCTACCCACAAACTATCATATAAACATGATTAAACCAAGTGCAAGTAGGTACAAGTTAGGTCCCAACAAATTCAGCTTTATTCCATACCTTACCCTTTTGAATTTAGAAGTTCCAAAATAGTAAATGTAAACTAGTTTAATAACTAAATCCTTTTTCAAGCTCATCATACTAATCTGAAATCATCAAGGGAATGCTATGTGCATAACAGTGTATACTTTACCATTAATTTAAGAATCAGGTTCAAACAATGCCTAAATAAGTCCAATCTCCAACCCAATTATCTCACAGGCATACTCCCACAAATGTTTTCAAAGGTGTATCAGTTCACACAGCTCAAGAGCAGTTACAGCCCTCAAATAGAATTGTAAGCATGAGCATAGGCAGTGCTCTAGTTCTTGAAATCTTCTAACTCTCTTCACCATAGATTACACAGCTCTTCTTCTCCACATGACAACTCAATCAACTTTAGATAAGTAAGGTCTTTTTATTGGGTTGTAATGTGGCTTATGAGTGAGCTTTAGAAGGGAAAAGGGGTAAAGAGGGATTCAAAATTGAGAAATTAGTAAGGTAAGGAGGTGGTGCACACACCCTCTTCTTCTTAGCACATCTTCATCTTCTATGAATTTTCAGATTTGAAGTGACTTCTCTTTTTATTTTTGGTTTTCTACATATATATATATATATTTTCTTTTTGTATTTTTCTCATTTTTTTTTTATAAGGGCTGGAATGCCACAACTACACAATTGATACACTGCTGCCTTCAAATGTGCTCTCTTCTTCTTCCACCAAATGTCAAACCAGCTCAACCTTTTTCAGCTTTTTCTCCTTTACCTTTCGAAATCTCAGAGTGAAGTTTAGGCTATATCAGGTCACTGAGGCTTGGGTTTAAATTCTCTGGTTTTTGTCAAAGAAAGCTTATAATTTTTCAGGCTCAAATGGTGTATACAAAGGCAGTTCAAAGGGTAGGTATTTTAGCTCAAACTGTCCAAAAGATGGCCTCACATCATGTCTTTGATGTCATGAGTTCTGTCAACTTGTCCCAACTTGGAGTGCATAACTTCTAATGAAAGAAAGTAGGTTCAAACAGACCGTAGAGCAGAAATATTTTGTCAAAAAACTCTTCAAAAGAAATTTTCACAAGGCCAACTTTCACTGGGTATGGTCTTCCTTAGGACTCACAAGACATATTCTTACTTTTTCTCTCCTTAATGGTTCTACATACTGATTATGACAAAAATTTCTTGATGATGTCTTTCATAGAAATGATGAATTTTCAAAAGGATCCAAAAATTTAATAGTCTACCATTCATTTTAAAACCTCCTTTTTCAAAATTGCTCAGTTTGAAATTCTGCTAAATTTGTTTTGATTTCATTCATATCATTGCACTTGGCTTAATTATCTCATAAATTCTTTTTTTTTTTTTAAATTTCCCTGCTATACCCCCAAACCTATGAGGAAGAGTGTCCTCATTGTTTTGAAAGAATAACAAAAGGAAACGGTAGGGTAAGCACAAAGACAGTAGCAAATGAACCATAAAGAACAAAGTAGAACAAATTTAAACACAAAGGAAAGCAAGAAACTCAGTTGGAACTGACAAAACATAAATTTTATTAAACACAAGTAATTACAAAACATAAGAGAAACATGACAGTCTAAATTTAACAATAAGTATGTACCGTAAAATCCTACATACAAACTAACTACAACCAAATCCTAAACATAGTCTACACCTAATCAGAATCTGAGTTAGTACTTGATATGGTCATTGGCTCCCATCCTTGTTGGTCAGCAATTTTATCATACTCCTTGAAATTCTCCCTGTTCAGTTTCTTAGTGTTGGCAGCACCCTCCTTAGTCGTTTTGGCAGATGGGTTTCGAGGCTTGGTGCTGCCCTGGGGTGGTGGGCTCCTTTATGGACACCCCAGCTACTGAGGGTAGTTTCATTCCTACTAAGGTGGACTGCAGGGCGTCTGCCAGCTTGGCTAGCATCTCAGCCTTTTGCTTCTCCTCCTCATATAAATTGAGGGTCTGTCTGCATAATTGATCCCATTTCAGCTTCTCCACTCTATGCTCCAGCTTCAGCTGGTCAATCTCAGCCACCAATGGCAGCTTCACCCTGGTGTTTAGCACAACCATTCCTTTAATGACATCCATCCTGATGTAGGAATTTTCATCCATTGCTCTGTGAAGGGTGACAAATGGGGGCACAGGGTTTAAAAATGCAGTGACCATGGCCTTCTCAGAAGCGTCAACAAAAAGATGGTATGGCATGGGTGTTGATGGTGAAATAGAAAGGAAAGGTAAGGGAGTGGGTGCCAACTCCTCCTCAAGGTCAATGGGTACATGCTCTTCAGTCTGAGTAGCAGTATGGATGAACAAATCTGCATCCTCAAAGTCAATCTGAGTAGCAGCATTGGAAGTAAGAATTACAGGTGCTAGTGGGATTGGGTCTGCCACCTCAGCAGTGGTAGTCACTACTACAGGGGACAACTGAGGAGATGGAGGTGGAGTTGGTATGGGAGTAGGTGTAGGAGTGGTAATTGGAAGAGGTTGGGAGGTTGGGGAAGCTGGGATTAAAGTGGATTGAATGACATGCAGGCAGGTGGCCATAGCAGACTGGTTTGTTGTGTTTGTTTAGAACTGGACTAGGATGGATGTGAGAAGGGAAATAATCTGGGCAGAGGCCTCTGGTAGGATTTGGGCCTGGGTAACAGGTGGAATGGGTATAATGGGTTGGAAAGGAGATGTGGGAGCATGTTGGAAAGGTAAGGTGGGAGCATGTTGGAATGGAGTAGGCTATGGAGAGTCAGGTACAGGGGAGTACTCATTCCGAATGTCCTCCATAATGGAGTCAATTAGGGATGAATACCCCTCAGTGGTCAAGTGTTCCACATCCTGGGTAGTTGACATGGAGGTAGTGGGGTCAGTCTCAAAAGGTATGGAAAGTGGAGAGGGGACTGGGCTATATGATGTAGGAGTTGCTGGTGCAGGGCTTAAGGGTTCAACAGATGGGATGGATGGGCTAGCTGGAGGAGTTGGGGTTTGTCTTGATTTTCTCTGGTAGGTGGTTGTGATGGGGAGTGAAGGTAAGGTAGAAATTAGGGTCTGTGGTAAGAGGAGCAGACACAGGGGTGATTGTGGTGATGGTGGAAGGGATAACAGAGTTGCTGAAAGGTATGGGGACTGAGATGGATGGAATAGAGGGTGATGGAATGAGGATGGTGATAATAGGCAAGAGCACAACAATGGAAGGGAGGAGTATGGCTGCAGAGGTCACAGGTGGGGGTACTGAGCTGGTACCAGCAGATGTAGGCAGAGGCTCTAAGCTAGCTGATGTAGAGGTCCCAGGTGCAGCTACTGAGTTGGCTGATAGGGATGTGGGTATCACAGGTGCAACTGCTGAGCTGGTTACTTGAGGTGCTTCCATTTCAGGACCCTCAACTGATTTCTTCTTACTTTTCCCAATCAGGGTCATGCTTGTGGACCAAGCTCTTCTTCCAAACACTTTGGGACTCAATTTTTCCACTAGCTCATCCTTTTGTATCACATATTTCCCCTTCCTTAGCAAAGCAGTGATGAGTCTGCTATAGGGTAACCCTGGCAACATCTGTCCCTTCTTTATCTTATCATTCACATTTACCATGGCCTTAAATATCAGCTAAGAGGCATTCAAGAACTAACCCTTAGAGAAAAAGTAAAGGGCATCCACTATACGAGTTCTCTCTGTTGATGTCTACTGACATAAATATTCTTCCTCAAGATTGAATGTATGAAAAGCAGGCTAGGGTCTAGATCTCTCAACATCAATGACTCCCCAGAGCCCACAATGCCTTGAGTTAATATCTGGCCATTGCTCTGAAGGATACATTATCAGGTGCTCCTAGGTCATAGGCTGAATAAAAAATGGATGGGACCCCTAATGCCAAACCAATATCGCTGTAATCCACAACCAACTCCCAATTGTCAATCAAAACCACAAGGGTAGGATCAGTTGACCCTGGCTTCACCTTTTTCCTGATGTTGTGATACCACAATTTGACTAGTCTTGGGTAGACTTTCTCTTGTAATGGAGTTAACAAGGGTGTTAGGGATGCCTTTACCAAGTAGTCCAATATTTTCTTACACTCCTCTACCTTAGAAAAATAAGGTAGGTCAAAAATTGTCTCAAGAATCAAATCTAAGGCATCCACAAACTCGTTGGGGATTGTTAGGTTCTCAGGTATCTCAGTTGCAGCCTCGGGTTGAGGTTCAGGAGCACAGACATCCTCAACAACCTCTTAAGTTATTTTGGCTTTCTTAGCTTTCTTGGTTTTCTTAACTTTCTTAGGTTTTTCCATAATCTGCTTCCTCTTAGGAGGTGGATCATCTTTGGGCTATGTGGATAGCCTACTGGATTTCCTGGTGGATTTTATGGCGGATTTAGAAGGGGGTATGAACATTTCAGCCATGGTATCCTCACGGTCAGCCATGGGTGACACAATCCACACAAACCACACAATCAACTCCCAACAACCCACAACAATCTTCCTTTCTCAATCAAATTAACCACACACTTAGAAACAGGGAAGTACAAAGCTAGAAAATCACAGAGTGGAGGTTGGAGAAGAACTTCCCCACAAAACCTAGGGTTTCTCAGAACTTGCTATACATGTCACCAAACTAGCACAGACTAGGTGAAAAATGTCGCCCTTGTAAAATTAATGCAATTGGAACAATGGCAGGGTGATTGGAGTTGGACCCAGTGAGATGGAAGAGAAAGAAGAAATGGGAAATCAGGCAGAGGAAGAACTAGGCTTGGAGAACAAGCTGTCGAATGGATAAATTGACCTATCGATAGGTTTAAAGCAAGTAAAAAGATATTTCGACAGGTTGGAAAGAAAATTTCGATAGGTTGAAGAAACCTGCCGAACAGTTAAAATAATTTGGAAATATAGACTTCTTAGGTTGAAGGTGTCAAGAGGTTGGATGAACCTCTCGACAGGTGCAAAGCTTCAGAAAAATCAAGTCGATAGGTTCATGCATCCTATCGACAAGTACATAGGCTTCAGAGTTGACAAGTCGAGAGGTTCATCCAACCTCTCGATAGGTTTACAATTCTCATAAATCAACCTCTCGGGAGGTATCAGAACCCGTCGAAAACACAACCAACACCTTCAGTACCTGTCGACTTCCTCTCTCAACTTCTTGACAGGTACTCAGATCCTACCGAAATTCAGATGTACACCTTCAGAACCTGTCGAGAATCACTTCACACTTCTCGATAGGTCAAAATACCTGTCGAAATGCACGCTAGGAACCCTCAGTACCTGTCAAAATGTTCTCAACACCTCTCGACAAGTTAATTTTTAGTCCAAACTTATTCCTCATTAGTTCCCAGTCTAACTTCCACACAGTTATTTCAATCCTATTCTATTCCCATTTAATTTCTCATGTCTTGGAGACCTTCCTATTCTTATTATAGATGACTCATGATTCTAAATGAAAAAAAACTAAGTAAAATTGGCAGCATATATACAATGACAGACAATTTTGAAAACAACAACAGCAATAAAACTGACAGTTATGATACATAGTGTACAATGTTGAAAATCAGTCACTCTTTGGAGGTTCTTGAAGGTGAATGGTCACCACAGGCTCTACTATATTTTCAACAAAGAGTTTGAGCCTTTGACCATTGACTTTCATGATCCTACCATCCTTTGGATCCATGATTTCAATAACTCCAGATGGGGATACATGCATTATAATGTGAGGTCCCTCCCATCTAGATCTCAACTTGCCTGGGAAAAATTTTAATTTGGAATTGAGCAACCATACCTTGTTGCCTACAACAAACTCCTTTCTCAGCAAGTGTTTATCATTAAAAGTTTTGGCTTTTTCTTTGTAGATCCTTGCATTGGAGTAGGCTTCCAATCTCAGCTCCTCCAATTCTGACAGCTGCAGCCTCCTGCGCATACCAGCAGAAATTAGATCAACATTCAATGATTTAATAGCCCAATAGACTTTGTGTTCTAACTCCACTAGTAAATGGCATGCCTTGACATACACCAACCTAAAGGGAGACATTCCTATTGGGCTTATAGGCAGTTCTATAAGCCCAAAGAGCATCAGTCAACTTCTGGTACTAATCCTTCCTATCTCCTCTCACAGTTTTCTCTAAAATGTATTTAAGTTCTCTATTAGAAATTTCCACCTGCCCACTGGTCTGTGGGTGGTATTGGGTGGCAACTCTGTGTGTCGCAGAGTACTTTCTAAGCAAGTTCTCAAACTGTCTATTGCATAAATGGCTTCCCCCATCACTAATGATAGCTCTGGGGGTACCAAACCTAGAGAACATATTGTCTTTCAAGAAATTGAGGACAACTCTGTGGTCATTGGTTCTTGTGGCTATGGCCTCAACCCATTTGGACCCATAGTCCACAACCACAAGAATAAAATTGTATCCATAAGAAGGAGGGAAAGGACCCATGAAGTCAATCCCCCAAATGTTAAATAATTCAACAACCGGTACAGACTGTAAAGGCATGGAATTTCTTTTAGAGATACTTCTCCTTCCTTTGCCCCAAAACTGCATCAATAGCAAAATTTGATGCATCACACATCAGCTCAAATGACAAAGAATAATCAGGTGCTTGAAGGACAGGTGCAGAGGTCAACATCCTTTCAAAAACTCAAAAGCAGTGAGATATTCATCATTAAATTCAAAAGGGACCTCTTGGCATAGTAGGTGACAAAGAGGTTTTGAGATTTTACTAAAATCTTTGATGAATCTTCTATAAAAACCAGCATGCCCCAAAAAGGATCGGACCTGTTTGACAGTTTTAGGTGAGAGCAAATGTGCAATCAAATCAATTTTAGCCTGGTCTACCTCTATTCCTTTGTGGGAAATAACATGGCCAAGGACAATGCATTGATTGACCATAAAATGACTCTTTTCCCAACTCAAAACCAAGTTGGTCTCCTCACATTTCTACAACACTAGGCTGAGATGATGTAGACAATGGCTAAAACTGTTCCCAAAGATAGAAAAACCATTCATGAATATCTCTAAAAATTGAACAATCATATCAGAGAAGACAGTATACATACACCTTTGAAAAGTTGCAGGGGTATTGCACAATCCAAATGACATTCTTCTATAAGCAAAGGTGCCTTATAGACATGTGAAAGTGATTTTCTCTTGGTCTTGTGGATACACAGGGATATGGTTATACCCATAATATCCATCAAGAAAGCAATAAAAAGCTTTGCACTACGTGAAAAGTCAAAAAAACCACTGCCTTAAACAGTGGTTTTTTCAAAAGACCACTGTCTTTGATAGTGGTTTTTTTCAAAAAACCATTGCCCTAAACAGTTGTAAAAAAAGCAGTTGTTTTTTTTTCCACTTGATAAGATAGTGGTTTATGAATTTCAACAACGACTGCTCTTAACAGTCATAGAAAAAACCACTGCTTTTGACAGTGATTTTTTTATGTAATTTTTTTTAAAAATAAAATAAACTTATGTCGACAATTTTTTAAGCAGTTTTTTTTTAAATTAATATTTTTTTATGCTTGTTTTTAATGTAAATTTTTTATGCTTTTTTTAATATAATTTTTTAAATGTTTTTTTTAATGCAATTTTTTTAGTGATTTTTTTAATGTAATTTTTTTAATACAAAAACTCAAATGCAAATCATTCAATGCCATTAATAAAAAAAAAAGATGTCTAATTCTTTTATTCAAATAAAAGGTTGCATCTCAACCTATGATCCAACCTTTCAAATCAGTCAAACATTTGAAACTCTACATGCCCAATTATGTTATTCAAAGAAAAAGAAGAAGAAAAGAAAGAGAGATAACAATCTAAGGACCCCATGACCTATTTTCAAAATAAAAGAAAAAAAAATTAAATTTGCTTTGTCTCTCCTGCCAAGTGTCCCCGTCCCCCAGTGATTCATTTGAGGTGAGCTTCAAATTGGAAAGCTTCACTCGAAATCAAAAGGTGAACATCATTAAACTGAGATATTGATAACTTTTATCTAAGGAGTCCCCATCTAATAGGTCGGGTTGAAAATATTTACTTGTTATATAAATAGGTTGTATTCAAGTTAGCCCAAACCCGCCCGAACCCAACCTGGTACCTGTTTGCTACACAATATATCAATATTCAAATTACCACATAGAAATGTATTCAAATTACCACAGTATATAGGTATTCAAATTATCACAATATATAGGTACCTGATTCTACATGTTGATGCAAATCGTCTTCGAGTTGCCATTCCTCATACATTCTGTTTTATGATCACATGCCAAATGATAGTCATCATGGAATTAGAATGATTCACATGCCAAATGATAAAAAAGTCAGAAAGTGGATGCTATTATTCAATATACTCACCAAGCTACTTTCAATAACCCAACCAAGTTTTCACTAGTTTTTTTACTCATATTTCAACAGTTCTAAATTTTCCTACCATTCTGTTTTATGATTCATTGGGTCGTTTATCTTGTCCAAATATATGATTTGCTTCCCCTAATCAATGAAAGTACATTCTTTAACTTATAATGCTATTTCGTTCAAATAAATATATGTTCATCTCCTAAATTTGGCAAAAGAAGATTGATCGATGAACCAATTTGGTGCATGGGTCAAGCACCTAATACCTACTCATGGGTACGGACCTCAAGCTGTTGGATCTGAACTCAGACCAACTAGGCTGGGCTTTAAACCTAAAGTTTTGATATTTTAGTATATGGCCCAATCTGAGCTGGGTTTGGGTTTGGACTTGATAATTTTAGGCCTTACAAATAAGCTAGCCTTTCAAGCCAGACCTAAGACACTGGCATCTCTAACCAGAAATTAGTTATTATACTATTTTGTAAGCCTGACTGAGACTAAGTGACTTGGTTCATGATCACTTCTTCGGACATATATAATGATATTGGAAAATTTATAACCGATAGCTTGGATGAACCAAACCACGAACCCAATAATCGTTACTAAAGTTATAAGATAAGATTATACCTTTACTAGCTTTAAGTACACATTATCGCCGCTCAATAACAAGGTCAGAGGTGCAAGCAAAAATGGATCTTCAAGACAAGCGCTAAGGTGACCACAGCTTGCAACACAGAAATAAGTTCTTCTTGGGCAACTGATTTTAGAACCAATTCAATAGGTTGCATAATGTCAGACTTTATCAACTGCATTTCCAAAGAAACATCCGCAGTAAGTGAGGAAAGAGTGAAGCACGCTTGTTCAACCAGTAATATAACCAAATCATTGCAAACGAGGGACAAACCAAGAAACCTAAATTGATGTAATTAAGTGAGAAAAACAAGGATGGGTTAATTAGCACATGACGATCTTCATTGCTTATCATACTAATAAGTTCTCGCACAGATCCTCTTCACATCCCCTGCAAAAAAGATAGATCATTAGATAGTTTTGTTTTGAGTACGGGGATGAAGATATTTTTTATATTTTAATTTTTGACAAGATAGATCTTGAAATGATGAGCCTGCCATTGAATGGGTGGATTTTGATTGCACATACATATAATTTTAAGATTTATTGTATCGAAGATTGGGACCAAAAATATCTGAATTAAAACGGTAAACAAGTCTTTCTTTTAAATTTCCGTCTCTTTATTCGACCTTTCTGCACATGCATCGCACCTGCATCCCAGCAGGATATATAGATATAGGATAATGGTTCCTGATCAACATTTAAACACCAAATGGTGTTTAAATCTTACACCATTAAACTTACACCTTCTATCATACTCCATTGAAGTGGGTTCTATCATTATGCCATGTGGCCCACGTTTGTGAGCAATCTCAACTGTCCAACTGGCAATCCATCATTGAACCGTGTCTCAACCTTGCAAAAAAATGCTATAAGTAGATGTTAACCATCTGATTGATAAAATTTAATAAGTAAAATTAAGAAGAACAATGGATATCATAGTCAATATATCTCATGATTTAATTTTCTCTACAATACAATTTTTGGGCCTATGGCACCTCAATCTATGATCTATTGCGGATCACCCACATCTTATACCAATGATGATGCAAGATCATTTAAACAGCACATTGGTGTTTAAAGGGCTGCTAGCAACGTCCCACCAAATGGTGAATATCCCCCATTTAGTAAAGATGAAAACTGTTGAATTTCTTAGCTTGGATTATGGAGATTGCTTTTCGTTCCAATCTTTAACTCAACTAATCTCGAAATCATGGGAATATCATTAGACGAACAGTTTTTTATATCATATGGCACACATCCCAAAAAGTGAGCTATGATATATGTGTGTCATAAGGTCTTTGGGTCACTTTTTTGGGATGTGTGTCATGCGGGATCAAAAACTGCCCGTCTGATTATATGCCTATGATCTCAAGATCAGTTATGTGAAATATTGGAGCAAAAGACATTTTCTATCTTCCAATTCAAACAGTCAATGGTTTTCAACTGTACTTAATGGGGATATTAAGGAGTAATGGCTCCTTACCCATATTTAAACACCAAAATGGTGTTTAAATGATCTTATATCAGGTTGGGGGAAGAATTAGAAGAAAGGCTGGATTGAGGCTTTTGTAATAGTGGTTCGTTCTCGATGTTTTCTAATGCAAAACTCAAATCTCGGAGCTGTATAACTTCCAATCATTCTCTGATTTGGGTTACCACTAATCCAATGGTCGAAGCCTTCCATCATGGTCTGAGGCAATTCGAAGCGCTATGGTTGACGTCTAAAGAATGCAATGGGGTAGTAGAAAATAATTGGGATGATGCATACACAAATGACCCAACTACAGGGGTCGCAGCTACTATTGAACAACTAGCTAAGGGGCTGTCAAAGTGCAACAAGGAGAAGTTCGGCAATGTTTCCCATAATATCACCCAAAAAAAATTACACTTCTAAAATCCATTGAACAAGCCTGATGATCTACAGGGGTCTCAGTTAGGACTTACTTACAAGCCTGATGATCTACAGGGATCGCAGTTAGGACTTACTTACAAGCCTGATGATCTTCGAGACCTGGCTGACCATGATGAGGTGATCGGAGACCCTTTCCTCTCCTTGTCTCTGCATGGTGACCATGATGAGGTGATAGTGACCGGAGGATCTCCCCTCACCACACTAACACATTCAAATAAGTGTTAGTTGATTTTTTGTGTAAGGCACATATATGCTAGAAATGTGTATGAGAAGGTTCTCCATAAATTTCTGGCTGATTACACAACAAATGAGGATCAGACACTTCTTGAATCAGGGCATTGAACACGTTGTGATCATTGATTTGATATGATCTATGGCTATTGGCTATTAGCCATTGGATAATACATATATTAGTGAAATTCATGCATTTTAAAAGCTTTTTGGATTGGTTGTAGGATACATATATCTAACATAACAAATTGATCATCACATTTTTGCCAGTTAGAGTCAATTTTTTTACCAGCTAGAATTTGTATTCATAACTATCAGAGTTACTTCTTTTAGATGCGTACTTTGCATTGACTAATAAGATTTAGCATTAAACGACCCACCTTCAGTGCACCACTCTCTTTTACTCGAATTATTCAATTATTGAATGACGTCCTCTCTTTCTCTCTTACAAGTTCAATCAAGTCCTCATTGAAATTGAAGATACTAAAGACTGTTTACCTACTGCCTGCCACGAGAGAAATGGGAATCTAAAACACAAGAACACAAAACAATGATAGCATGGAAAACTGCATTACTATACTAGATGCTTTGCCTAGGAGATTGGCCACTGCGTGCAAGTCATCAATCCAAAAAATTATATATAGTTGAATTTTTTGGCACTAACCTATACAATGGGCGGCCCACTTAATCTACGGTTAGGGATCATGCAGCCCATCAAATCTATGGGTTTGCATTTATGGGAATGTACATGAATAGATGCATGGAGCTTTACGGTATCATTTCTCAAGTAGAGCCCAAGTAGTGTAGGGAGGTTGAGGGACATTTGACCAAAATTGCAATAAGACACAAATGTTGCTTTTGATCCCTATTAGGCAGTAGCATGAAGGACGATGGAGCCAACGTTATACACCACATAAGCACCCACATGGGACATGACACAGGCACGGACACACATAACATTATGTATACAAATGCACCCACAAAATATATCTAGTGTTGTCAACAAACACGATTTAGCTGTCTATGATCCATCTACGGCCAAAGATGCAATAGATTATGTGTTAAATATCAGATATCTATGGCAGAGATGGTGTTCATTGGGCTGAATCCAATCATTTACCAAAATGATGTACGTGCACTACTTGTACATTATTGATGAAGTTAGATGGTAGTTATACACTTGATTGATGATTGATGACATCTGCATCAGAGTTGGTGCATGGTCTGTACACCTAGATTGAATCTAAAGTTAATCAATAAGAAGTAAGCTCTTCAACTAAGTGAAGAGTGAGGTAGGGACGACTAGAGATATTCAATCTCAACATCATTCATTTGCGGGGCATCTGGGAAACGACATGAGAAAAGGGTAAACCACAAGATCCATAGTATTGATGCCATGTGAATCCCAATAGGACTTGCACAATACTCCTCCCTCTGTCCCAACTTTTTTATGAATAGGGAATAATGAGAATTCATGGTTTAGGAGGTCGACGATCCTCATACAGTGGTCAATTTCTCATCTATTTTTTGTAATTTTCTCTTTTTTAGACTTTTAGAAAAGTTGAACCATCAAATATTGGAGAGGTCCATATCAACAGACAAGAATAAGCAGAAGTGGCAAAAACTTAAAGGATACTCATTGCACTAGGAACTGTTTGAATTCACGTCTAGCACATTTGAAGCTATCATTGGTGACATAGCTGTGGCTTCAATGCATGACCAATATGTTGTCTACCACCTCAATAAATGTAAAGTTAGTATCACAAAGACTCCGCAATTGGACCATAATGGAGAACATGTAATATGATCATGTTGACTAAACAGAGTTGAGAAGTTTCCTCATTATTTGCAGGTACAACAATGCCGCAAAGGAGAGACAATAAAAATCATACTGTTTATCTGCTAAAAATAAGAAATGATGACTGATCTATAGCAACACAATAAAGCAGAGCAAACAACTGAACCACCTAATCAGAATCAACAAAACAATATGCTGGAATTGTAGAAGATAAACAATCGGGCTTGCATGTAGACCTACGAAGCTTACCTACTTGAGAAGCGCGCTTGACACTTTATCCACAGCATTCCCATATTGAAATCATAACTTCAAAGCCAGAAGTTATGATTTCAATATCAAAACATACTTAGAACAAGATATTCTACAAATATTATAAAAATAAATAGCAATAGTTGAAAATATGAGAGTGTTAACTAAACTCAAACTCCCATTATAAAACTAAATACGCAGGTGAAAAATCAGGAGGAATAGAAAAGATGAGATCCGAAGCCCTCAATTACTCAAAATTGGAATAGTTGATAAATCCTACTAGGGACTCAATTTTACAGCATCAAAATGCAATAAAACAAGGCCTAACATATGTCTACTGTAGGAGTTTCTACGCAAATTTCACACTTCTAAGTTCTTATCACCCTCTTGACAACTTGAGAATTTGTCCACAATATTGTTACAATTTTTTCTCAAATCTTTTCCACTGTGTTAATTAAAAGGAATAATTTGTTGTCATAGCTTGTATTTTAACAAACCAAATATAGTCACAATACACCTTGAATCCGAGGAAGAGCCCCTGACCTGAACCACAAAGCACTGATGACGATATGCGATCAAATCACAGCAGCTGGTCCCAAAGTTTAGGAGCAGTAATAGAGTTTGACGGCAGAAATTAACGAAGAGTAGAACTGGTTGAAAACCAGCAGTAGCAACACACTGAAATCTCAAAAGAGCACCAAATCAGGGATGAAATTCAGTCTAAAAAGGCTGAGATTTAAAAGAGTAATTGGAGGATGTAAACCCTCAAAGCAGATCTAAGGCTCAAAGGTCACCAGAAAATCAGAGTTAAGAATTTCTCGAAATTTCCCAACTTCTTCTAAAAGAACGTTCTCATAAAAGATAGTTATCATTACTCTATTCATTCTTTTGGAAAATTATAGTATTTAAAGGGAACGATAGAAAGAAACTCCTATTCGTACTCTTTCTATAACTAGTCCACTATCTTATCTCCAATTATGTTTCCTATTCTTACTTGAACTCTTATCACATATAAAAAACTACCTAAGAAACTAATATTGACATAAAATTGAGTTAGTATTAGGTAGCTGACTGGAACACCACCAAAGGTGGTCTGATAACTTTTCTGGTGAGAGGTAGTTTCTTAAGTGAGCTGGTGATGATTCACATTACCCAAGTGAGCTATTCAAATGCAAGTTGCAAAAGGATTAGTTACCATATAACTAAGCCAGTGCATTCAAGGCCAATGATGATCGGTCAGCATTTACAAAAGAGTGAAAGACAAGAATCTAGCATGGCGGATGGAAACTGGCCGTAATTCAGTTAATTAACGAGAGAATGGTAACATACTGAAAACTTTCTAGCCATGTAAAAGTTTTTTGGATCCCTTGAATGCAAAGTCTTTCTCGGAGAGAGTAAGCTGCAATGTTTGTACATTGCTTTAATTTTCTAGGTTCTATATTAAGAAGACGTTTCCTTTTGTCACAATGTTATCTGTGATAAAAATATGAGTAACTGTACTGGATATGTGAAGTTGTGAACGTCATGAGCTAAGAATTTCATTGAAGGTGTGTGAATGACATATATACCACCGAGTTAAATTTAAATAATATGAAGTACACTATCCTTAATAATATACTACTAATGTATTTCATTCCTGACTTTAGCTTTTTTTGCAAGCATGTTAAGGTTTAGAAAGATTTTTAAAATGTAAGATAATTTTTATGCTTAGGTAAGGTAGTCCCACAATGATTTTTTTTTTGTCAAAGGTTAAGCTGAAAGAGAGCCAAATCTCCCACATATTTTTTTGTCAAAAGGTTAACTTACTTTCCAGCAAGGTAAGGGACACCCTTTCGAGAATTTGCAGAGATTTCTCCCTGTAAACCAAGAATGATATCTGCCATTGCTTGGACAACCTTGGGATCTTCACTGTAGCTCTCATAGCACCAACCCCATCTGGGATCTCTCCAGACCTATATGTAATTTCAAGAAAAAGGATAATAAAAAACAAAACATTTTTTTTTTAAAGTATTAGCAGAACTTAAATTACATGATTGATGAAAATGATTTGTCGAGTTTACCGCAATGCATGGAGCAAAAACATAAGTAATGCATGTTGCCCTAACTTCAAGAGCAGCTGCATCACCAATTTCTTCACAAGCGAAGAATCCCTAGAAGAGTAAAGATGAATCAACACAAAGGTAAGAAAGACCATATATGGAAAGAATAGTTCCAATAGTTTGAAAAGAGAACATCATTTCTCTTCTATTTGTTCTTTCTAAAGTTTTGGATTAATTCAGTTCTTGATAAGGAAGACAAACCATAAGATGCTAGACCAATAGTATCACTAGTCCCAAGGGACCACCCACTGTTTAGGCTTAACCATATCACCCGTAAACCAAAAGATCAAGGAGCAGTTAATGAAAAGATTTGCGCTAATATTATGACAGCCCGGATTTCGACACCCCGAAACCCGTGCCATTAGCACGATCCTCTAGACCGTGCCCCATGGATATGTACGGAACATTGGTATAACAAGCAATAATAAAGAAATAAAGCAAATAACTGAATAAAGCAGAAAAGTTAATGTGCCCAACTGGCACATACAAAAGACAGTTCTACTTTCATGCCACTGCATGAACAGAGAACTGATTCGAACCATCGGTGATAAACAGATCACCCCAGATGGTTCGCCAAAAGAAATAAATCAATTTAATTATATTGTTTATAAAAAATAAAGGCTTGACATACCAAGTCGTACAATCTGCTCTCAAAACTCTCTCAAATTACTCAGCGGAGTCTCCTAGAAGAAGTCCTCGGGGAGGAAGCTCCAACTCGTCCCCCAGGCACGTAATTCGAATCACCCGGATCTACGTCTCCCGAAGCCTCGACCGCTGCTAACAAAGGACCTACGACGTATAGTCTAAAGGGTGAGCTACACCCTAGCTCAATAGGGAACAACACAATGAACATATAAGTCAAATCTCACATATATTCCATGATATTCAAAGCATGATAAGTCTATGCATTTGCTAGAAAACAGTTTTAAAAGATGGCAAATTGCATTCAAGTTTACTGGTAGTTTGCATGTTTTACTTTACTGTTGATTTATCATGAATGACACTGAATAGGCCTAAAGCAAAACTTAAATCTTCAACTTAAGTAATCCCCGAGCAATATAGCATCGAGCCCTGATGGAATACCCACCATCGTCGCCTAAATAGACAGTTGTTATATGTATTCCCTGGGAATACTACCCAAGCCCCTTTCTCAATAGGCGGCGGGGTTATATCTCATCTCAACATCCCTAGGATGTGCTTATTGTGTATGGATAGACCTCTGCACTGGTGTACAAATTGGCCACCGTACCGGTCACGGATATCCTGGTACGTCAGTTGTGGGTATCCCGCCACGTTGGTGGGGTATTCTAATCAAACCTCAAATAATAAAAATAATATGTACTTTACATATAGTTGTTCACTGTGTAAAGTGCTATCTTATATCAGTTAGGCCTCAACATTAATTATTCAATCATATTTACATCCCTGGGATGTCTAATTTACTCGCATAATACTGATGCCTTCATTACTTTCTCATCCCCTAGGGATTTCTCATTCTCATTTGGTTACTTGATCTCAGTTACTTACATCACACAGATGCCTTTATCACATTCTTGGTGTCACACACGCACCCTTTTCACAAAGATTTACATAGTTAAAACATTCTTAATTTGATTTTTATATCACTACATGCTCTTGCAATTAAAGTACATGTTTAAAGTGTTCCCTGCCACAGGTCTCTGAAGGTCCAAGCCTCAAGGTCCCACGCAGCTCCTTGTGCTCGCTTTCACACATACCACCTATGGTACATCACAACATATGCAACACCTCACTAAAGATGTAATAAAGAAGGTCCTAGACCCTCCATGAATCTCAGGGTCAAACTAGAAAGTCAAGTGAAACTGCCAAAATCGATTAATCGATTCCCAAAATTGATTAATCGAAACTCAAATCGATTAATCGATTCCCAAAATCGATTAATCGATCCCAAATCGATTAATCGAAATCCCTAGCATAGTAAAGTCGATTCTCAAATCGAGTGGTCGAAAGTCTGAAATCGATTAGTTGATCCTAAATCGATTAATTGAAATCCAAAATTGATTAATCGATTTTTCAACTCGATTAGTCGATTTCCCCAAGTCTTGCTTCTCCAGCCACTGGAGGTACCCAGTCGATTAGTCGATTCCTAAATCGATTAATTGACCTTCAACTTCGATTAATCGATTTCCAAATCGATTAATTGAAATTGGGCATCCCTGACTTTTCAACTTCCGGACCAAAATCGATTAATCGAATCTCAATTTCGATTAATCGATTTGGCCAGATTCAGCCCCCTTTCGGCTGTTATTCCAAATCTTTTCCTTTTCTATTTTCTTTCTTTTTTAAGTCTTTAATCTACCATTTTAACCATACATGACTAAATCTTAACCATCCTACATCTATGCATTTAATTCTAATAAGACTTACCTCAAGAATCCCTTTAAAGGATTGATTTGTTGGGTTTTATGGCTAGGGTTCCAGCTTTTGCTTCAAGGATTCCAATGCGTAGAATTCGGCAATCAATGCTCAATCTTCCTCTTGATTTGCGTTAACTCCTAGCTTCAATAACTCCTCTTGGTTCCTCTCTCTCTCTCTCTTCTTAACTCTCTCTTCAACAATCAAACAAAGGAATTCTAGGGTTATTAAACCCTTATATCCTCCTTCCTGTTTTGGTATTAAGCGCATACACCAGAGATAGGTGTATGTGTCTCTAATTTAACACCATACACTACACTTAGGTCACATTCGCATTACGTCAGTTCATCATTCCATGAGTTCATTGTTTGACCATCACTTGGTGAACCCTACGACCAATCGGCATAGATCCCGAGGTTAAAGTTCAACGCTCAATTTTTTGAGATATTATAAATACTCTCTTAGATAAAACCAAGAATCATATTATACCCTAATAACACAATGTTGACAGATTTCTAACAACTGTTTAAGGACATGTTAATTGACTCCAAACATTGGCTAAGTTGATGATAAGCACATATATAACTTTATAAAAATAGGAAGAATTTTTATTAATCAGGTCAAGTCAGTCTTGAAAATTCATCAGGAATCATAATTCATATGGGAATACAAGCCAAATAAAAGATCGTGAATAGATATAAATATATGATAGCAGATGAAGCCCCCAAATATAATTTTTGAATAATTAATAATTAGGACTTGCCTGGTAGGTCCGAGGCCAACATTGTGTGGGAATAATGTAGCTTTGTAGACATTGTTATGTCCATGAACAACATCAATCCCGTAAATCATTGGAATTCCAAGATAGGTGGAGAGACTCCCCTTCTGGAAGTTATTCACCATATCGATCCAGGTCTCGGCAGAGGCCTGTGGAGCCAGCACACTCCCCCCACCACTCAATATACTTCCTATAAAATTTATTGTTCAGTTTAGTCTTGTTTTTCTCTGTTTTTGTTTTCACTCTTTAACGAGCCAGAAACTCCATTGATCAGAATGAATATACAAATAGAAGGGAAGCAGATGTTTACTTATGAAGTACTTTTTCTTTAGTTCAGCTGATGCGACAGTTCGATGAATTTGCACCATTTGACTGACCTTTTCTGCTAGAGTCATTCGGCTCATCAAATCTTTGATTCGAACATTCAATGCATGCTTGGGGTCTTTGTATTTCATATGCCTGACTTCCGCCCCCCCAACAACATAAGAATAATAGAAGACCCAACAAAGGGATTCTAAAGCTTGTCATCTCTGTACTGATCCCCAACCTTGTCATATAGTACCTAGTCTTGGGTTCAAAAGCTTGAGAATTAGTATGTGGGTTCCAAGCAACTAAAATCTATGGAAGTTCTTGTGAATCAATTATCATATGATGGGAAAATGAAGAGAAATTTGGTGATCCAGTTGTTAAAAACTAAGAAAAGGGAATTTGGGTGTCACAGACATTGGTCACCTCAAATACTGATACATTTTGTAGACGTGATACCTGATGTGCATGGATTGATACAGTGTGAATTAAGAAAAATAAAAGAATAAGAAAAAGTGGGATAAAAAATAGATCACTATATATATATGTATATATAACAATATATATATATATGTATATATAACATAATTAAAATGTTTGAAGTATTTATCTAGTTTTATATGAGCTGCATTAGTGGGATACATAAGTGTACAGGCGACATGTATCATGTTAGATGAGATTTTCCTAAGAAGGTGAGCTAGATGAAGAAGGGAGCAAAACAAAAAGAACAAGTCCATAGATCTAGAGCAGGTGAAAAATAAATTGCCAACTAAATTTATGATAAATTGTGGAGAAGTAATGGTAGCACTAAAAGGTAATGAAAACTATGCGAGAAACATTTAAAAACTTTGTTCTACAAAAGTTTTTAAGCATTAAAATAGAATTTTCTTTTTCTTTTTATGTTTAAAAATTAAATCATCTTTCATAGAACATACTGCAGATCTGTAGTTTGTTTCTATGAAATTAATTAATTTTTGAATTAGAAAAAAAAGGCTGTGGAATTAGTAAAATGGATGTCAGAGAAGCCATTAACAAATTGAAGATAAGAAGAGAACCCACAAAGATCTAGCTATAGGAGAAAAATTAACAATAATAACTATAACTAAGGTAGAGTAGTTTTTGCAGCTGCTAGGCATGAAACAGACCGATATAAGACGACTTTGGATCAAAAGAGTGTCATTACAAAGTTAAACAGTGAAATAAATAGCTCAAAAGAAACAATATTTGATTAATTGGCAGCCATTAATATTCTATAACTGTTAAATAAACAACTCAAAAAGAAATGATATTGAAAAGTAAATAAGAACAGAATAAAATATAAACTATCTGTACAGATAAAAACCATAAAGAACTTGATAAATGAAGGGGCCTTCATAAAAGGTAGTCAGGAGATAAATTGGATCAAAATAAATAACTACATACCGAGGAAAAAAAAAAAGAGAGAAATCGCAATGCTGAAAACCTGAAAAGGTTAGAACTTAAAATAGAACATCACGATTCAAAGACCTATTATAAGAAAAATACCAGCATATAAACAAAGGAAAGGCCCTAAAACCTATAGTCAGAAGAACAAAAAAAAAGAAAAAAAAATTACATAATAAGGTTCAGATATGGAAAAATAAATAAATAAACTCAGGAAATCTAAGAAAAAAAAAAAAAAAAAAAACCCTAGCCCTAAATCTGACTCCGATTTATGGTTTTGGATCGGAAAAAAAAACCAAAGAAAAATAAGATTGTAAGAAATAAAAAAAACAAAAAAAAATGCACTGGTTACTTGACGAGGATTTGGTGATTTCAACTACGATTTCTCCAGAAACTTGGATCAAACCAACCAATTTGAGTTATGTCAGTTTCAAATGCCTGAAGGTACGTGGATCGATACGGAATCCATTACTCAAGGATATTTCAACGAGATCGATTCACAGGCCATGAATGTCCTCAAATCTCTTCCTCCAACCCTCTAAAAGATACCAATCTCGAGATTGGTGTCTTTTATAGGGTTGGAGGAAGAGATTTGAGGAGAGAGAGAGGGACAGAAGAGAAGTGGGTGGCATTGTTTTGTGAAGGAATCAAGAATTATAATAGAGTTAAAAAAATTGGTTTCTAGGGTTTGTAGGGAGATGATGGGTTTGGAGTGGAGACGATGGGTTCTCGGGGCTTCCTATGAGAGAGACGATGGGTTTTGTGTTGGCCCGATTTATAAAAGGGTTGGTTTTGTGTTTGCCCTATTTATAAAGGGGTTGGCATGAATTTTCTGGCTAGACAACATAATAAATGACCGTCGATCAGTTTACCACTGTCAAGCAGTAGTTATTTTCAGATTAGTTAGAGTCATTTTTTTCCTATTTTGACGTAGTGTTGCCTGCCAACTTGTCCAAAATCTGGTCTATGAAGGGCAAAGGAAAGTGGTCTTTTCTGGTGTTTAAATTGAGCTTTCGATAATCAATGCACACCCTCCAACTAGTGATTTTCCTAGTTGGAATTAGCTCACCAGAATTAGATTTAACCACAGTAATTCCAGATTTCTTAGGTACCACCTAAGTAGGTGCCACCCATTTAGAATCTGAAATGGGATAGATGACTCCTGGATCTAACAATTTGACCACCTCCTTCATCACTACCTCTTGCATTTGATGGTTTAACTTTCTCTGCATCTCTCTAGAGGGTTTGAAATCCTCTTCCAATTGGATCTTATACATACAAACAGCAGGATTGATTCCTCCAAGATCAGCAATAGTCCAACCTATTGTTCTCTTTTGCTTTTTTAACACACACAACAACTCTTCTTCTTACTCATCATTGAGGAAGAAGAAATTATCACAGGAAACTTCTGATTAGATCACAAAACTGTATATTTTAAAGACTTGGGCAGCTGTTTCAACTCCACATCAGGTGGACTTATGAGTGAAGGCAACAAAGGTGCCTTAGAAGGTGGTGAAAGAGGCAACACAGCTGGTTTCCAAGGAGGATACCTTGTCGCTGGCCCCACTTCAGAATTTAAGGCTTTCACCTCTTGAATCATAGGTGTGGGGGCCTTTTCTTCCACAATTTCACTCCACGCATTTTAAAAAATATCACAGGTGTCATAACAATGCAGCAGCTTGGGCAAAGTCTCTTCCACAAGCTCATCCAACACATTAATTAAAAAGCAATCGTCACTATCCAAGTGAGGCTGACTTGCTGCATTGTAAACATTCAATTTTACTTTTATATTGCCAAAAGATACCTCCATTACACCTGATCTACATTATATACAAGCATTGGCAGTGGCCAAGAAAGGCCTGCCCAATATTACAAGAATGGAGATAGTGCACTTGCTTGGTTCCATGTCAAGAACCAGAAAATCTGCTGGATAAAAAAACTTGTCAACCTCAACTAACACATCTTCTATCATTCCCACAGGCCACCTTTCAGATATGTCTGCCAACTGTAGTACCACATGTGTGGGCTTTAATTATCCCAAACCTAACTTTTCATAAACTGAATATGGAAGTAGGTTCACACTGGCCCCTAGATCTAAGAAGGTTTTTTCAATGGTGTGATCCCCAATGATTCAAGGGATTGTGGGAACTCCAGGGTCTTGGAGCTTCGTTGGGGTTGCAATGGATAGCACTTGATTCACTTTCTCAGTACAAAAGACCTTCTTGGATAGGTGTATCATAGATTGTCTTTTGTGTGTGTACAAATCTTTCAAAAACTTTGCATAGGTTGGCACTTGCTTGATTGCATCAAGTAAAGACAAGTTGATCTTTATTTGCTTAAATGTTTCCATCATTTCCTAAACTTAGCATTCCCCTTGTCAAAAGGAGAAGGTGCTTGAAGTGTATTGGGAAATGGCAAATGAGGGACTGATCTCCGATTTGCTACCATAGCAATCTCATCAGTTTTTTCTTTATTTTTGTTTTCACTTTTCTGTTGGGGTTCATCATCAACACCCCTCTTATTTCTCATATGTTGCTCCTGTTGCATATCATCATGGGCTGTTCTTTCATTTCCTGCACTCTTCTCACACTCAACACCAACCTTGTTATCAACCAGCCTTCCACTTTTCAAAGTGGTGACAGATTTAGCTTCTTCATGTGAAGAAGTCTCACTCTCCATATACTGTCCTTTTGGGTTGTATAGGCTGACTAAGCAGTCTTTCCTCTTCTCTCCTAGTCAAAGTATTGGATAGCTGACCAAGTGGTCCTCTATTTTTTTAATACTTTGGCTATATGAGTTAATTGCTTAAGACAAAGAGCCCAAATTCTGCAATGAAGTCAAAACTTGCTCTTCAAATGTGAGGGATCTAGAGGGTGCTGGGGCTGGTGCACTTTAATGCACAGGTTGTGCCATTGGCTGGGCCATAGGCTGCTAATATTGGGGCCTTGGGAAGGAAGTCTGCTGGTAGGGCTGAACATTCCTATATGGCATGGACTGTTGTTGTTGTTGCTGTTGTTGGTTTAGAAAATTATCTTGCCTCCACCTCAAGTTGGGGTGGTTTCTCTAGTGTTAACCACCAGCTGGCTGTTGTCCAAAGGACTGAACAATATTCACATGTTCCATAACCATATATGGAAATTGGGCATCAGAGGGACATTCTTCAAGGGTGTGAGTGGGGGATTGGCATATCAAACATGCCTCCTCAACTTTGACAGCCATTGGAGACAGCATTGCTCCTATGAGCTTATCAAATTTCTAAGTCAAGCTATCTATCATCTTCTCCAAATCATTGTATCCATTGACCTCATACATTTTCCCTCTTGTGGTATTCTCTCTCAGCACTCTAACATGAGTCTCAATGTCCCTTGACA
Organism: Chloranthus sessilifolius; assembly: GCA_021018995.1. NCBI lineage: Eukaryota > Viridiplantae > Streptophyta > Magnoliopsida > Chloranthales > Chloranthaceae > Chloranthus > Chloranthus sessilifolius. The sequence continues at coordinate 28,236,442 of CM037595.1, forward strand.
AAGTCTCCCTTTGCATGAAGTTTTCATTAATTATATCAAACAATTCTCATGCCTCATCAGCTTATCTTGTGGAGGTAAGTACCCCCACATGAGGCATCCACCATGTCCCTGCTCTTGGGATTAATTATTTGATAGAAACTTTGAACAAGTTGCCATGCAGGAATTTGGTGATGGGGACATTACTTTAGGAGCTTCTTAAATCTTTCCTATGCTTGGTGAAAGTCTTCAGTTGGAGACTAAGCAAATGAAATTATGCTCTTCCTCAGCTAACTTGTTTTAGACATGGGGAAAAATTTGGCAAGAAATTGATATTGAAGGTCATTCTAAGATTGTATACTATTGGTTGGGAGCATACACAGCCAAGTTCTGGCTCTGTCCTTTAATGAAGAAGGAAAGAGCCTCAGCTTGGTTGCTTCCTCCCTCAAATTAGCAATGTTGAAGGTAATACGCAAGCCTAGGAATTCATCAATGTGCTTGTATGGGTCTTCCTTACTCAGGCCATGATATGAGGGCAGCATCGGTATGATGGAAGATTTAATTTAATAGTTCCCTTGGACAGTAGGGATTTGAATGCAGAAGTGGGAATTGTATACCCCTGGTGCATTGAATTCTTTCAATGTCCTAGGTTGCTCACCCATTACAGAAATTTCACAATTAACCACAGGTGTGTGTAGGGACTGCTTAGGTCTGAGAAGTCTCTCAACTTCAAGATCTAAAGGAATAATCTTAGGATTGAGTGATCTTCTCCCAAGCATACACACAGTAGAAATAAAGTACAATACATGAATTACAGCACAAATTTCAACAAAATAATTACAAAAACACACAACTATTGCTGCATATCTAAAAATTTACAGATCTAAAAAAATGTAAAAGAGTTAGGAAATGCAAACTTTAAGCACAGCTTACTCCCCCAATTAACACAATGCTCCTCTCAGAATTACAAATCATGATCTGCAACACAAAATTAAACTACAAAAAACTATAGTAGCAATTAGTTAAACACAAAATAGGCAATTATAAATCTAAATCTAGAATAAGAAAAACCTCAATCTACCAATTCTAAAAATACAGCTCCCCAACAGCGGCACAAAAAAGTTGTTGTATTGCTTACCTTGTAATTATTAGAGGGTTAAAAATAGCAAACTAACTAGAGGAATAATCACAGTAAAATGGAACCAAGGAAAAGCAATCAGGCCTGCAAGAACTAGGGCTGTTGTAGCAAGCTTTAAAGGGATAAGTAAGGGTATGTCCACATGAAAATGTGATTCAAAATGTGGTAAATCTCTAGATCTAGAACATATCTGGCACTCTATTCAATCCTAATTTAAACTAAGGCAAGAGTGGAAGAGGAGAGGTTTTAAGGATTGTCACTTTACTAAAAACTGCAAAAATAAAATATAAAATACAAATGATCCAGAATTGATTAAAACACAGATTTGAGGAAATAGAGAAAAAGATTTGGGGAATTTAAAATCAAAAGGGGGAGAATAGGAGCTAGGGATTTTGGTCTTTACTGAAAATTAATTGGTTCAAAGGTAATGCAAGAGATTGATTTATAACTCTTCTTCATCTTGCTACAAGCTCAAGTATAAGAATCCAACCTAGACTAGAGAATTGGATTGATCTTAAGGCTATGATCTGTCCACTTTAATGGCCACAGATCATCTTAGGGATTTCATCCAATTCAAGGATGCTGGTTAGAATAATTAAATCATTACAGATGTTGTGGATGCAAGGGTATAAGCTTAGGCATCCACAGGGACATTCAATCTAGGGAAATCAAATGGCAATCAAAAGATCTATAGATCAAATTTAACTTTACAACCAACAATTACTGATTCAATACAAACTTACAGTACATTGTTCTCAGATCTGTAATCTGTGCAACATCTAATCCCCATATAAAGCCTTGAACCTCTCAATTTACAGCTCTCAACCTCACCCTAGCTACTGAAAGTGTTTATCCAACCATGGTTGGACTAAAGAGAGAATGGGGAAGAAGGAAGAGGGAAGGAATTTTTGAGGGAAGAGGGGAATTCAAATTTGGTCTGAGCTCTCTTAATTTATGGATGGCTCTTTTGTGCAATTTGTCATCCATTTATAGTCTTCCCCTCTGTCCTCAGATCTGTTTCAGCCAATCAAAGCTCAAGGGAATAATTCTATTATTCTGAGCTGCTGATGTGGTTAATTTTGCTTCTAGAAACTCCCCCCAATGGGTTCAAACTTGACAAGTACATGTGAGGTGGTTGGAGGGTTCCCATTAATGCCCATATGTATTCCAAAAATACCCTTAAACTAGCCAAACAACCTTGGGACACCTGTGCATAGAGTACTAGAGTGAGCTGCTAATGTGGCTAGAACTGAGAAGTTCCCAAATCGAGCTTTAAGAGGTTTAGGGAACCTCTCGATAGGTTCTGAGTCTAATTTGTGCTCCATTCGACAGGTTAGTTGTAGCCTTCGATAGGATCTACTAAACTTCTCGACAGGATGACCTTAATATCTAACTGCTGTCCTAGCTCCAGCCATCCTCTTGACAGGTTATAATTCAACCTCTCGACATCTTATATAGCTCAAGTTGAGTCTTCGACAGGTTCTTGTCTGCTGTTCGACAGGTTGGAGGCAATTCTCGATAGGTTCATAGTTAAGTACACAGACCTGTCGACAGGTTGAAATAACCTCTCATAGCTTCAAGTATCCTCTCGATATGTAGGTGGAACCTCGCGAGATCCACTGCATCTCCAGGTGACCTTTCAACAGGTTGCAACAGACTAATCGACAGGTTCTTCTGCCTCAGCATAATCCTTTCGACAGGTTCTATCAACTTGTCGATATCTTTACTTTTTCACCTCAGTACCTCTCGACAGGTTGAAAGACAACTTCAGAACCTCTCGACAGGTTGCCTTCTTCATCTTTAACTCCTCGACAGGTTCTGGAACCTCTCGATATCTTCATAATTTAGTACACTGACCTGTCGATAGGTTGGATTAACCTCTCACCATGTCTTGTTCTTTGCTTCCACAGCTGGCACACAGTTTTGGGGTGCAGTCCTTCATTTGTCCAGCACACAGTGGCATTTTGAGGGGTTCAATTTTCATCCAATGCAGCTGCTCCTGCTCCCAAGTGTATCCAGTTGGACACATGCCATTCCCCTAAACTTCTGAGGTTCTGTGGACTCCTTGATGGCTGGCTTTTTGGGCTGCATGAGCACATGTTGAGCAGCAGGTCTCTTCTATGGCATTTTTAGCAGGATGTCTGCACTATGACAACAATTTATTGCTTAACTAAAAAACACACTCAAGACACATTATTAGTCAACTCAAAGGTTCACAAAGGCTAGGTTAGGAGGTGAAAAATGATATTTTTCACTGATTAACAAGTGACCATTTGATAAACCTTCAAAAGTTATTTGAGAGGCTGAGAAAATATAGGTTATATCTGAATCCCCAGAAATGCACATTCGGTGCCATGTCAGGAAAGTTGCTAGGATTCATGTCAGCAGGAGAGGCATCAAGGTTGACCCGATCAAGGTAAAAGCCATCACGGACATGCCACCACCGTCTACTGAGAAAGAGATCGTTTTTAGGCAAGATGCAGTACATCAGTCGATTCATCGTACAACTCACTCCCATCTGCACACCTATTTTTGAGTTATGAAGAAAAGATTTTCTCGTCAAATGGAACGACGACTGCCAAGCAGCATTCAATAAGATTAAGGGCTACCTTCTCCACCCTCCAATATTAGTACCACTCGAGCCGGAGAGACAACTCTTAATGTATCTCTCCACGATGGAAGTTTTGATGGGATGTGTCCTAGGGCAGCATGATGAGACAGGAAGTAGAGAGCAGGCCATCTACTATGTGAGTAAGAAATTTACTGACTACGAGACACGCTATTCTCATATGGAGAAAGCATGCCTAGCTATCGTATGGGCTACCCAGAGGCTCCACCATTACTTACAATCCCAAGCCATTCTACTCCTAACACGCATGGATCCATTGAAGTATCTGTTCGAAAAGCCAGCTCTCACTGGGTGTACTGCACGCTAGCAGCTCCTACTGTCCGAATTCTATATCATGTATGTCACTCAGAAATCGATTAAGGGGCAGGCGCTTGCTGGCCATCTTGTCGAAAATCTCTTACCTAATTATGAGCCCTTAAAAACTGAGTTCCCAGATGAAGATATCTTGTTTATGACAGAGAACGATACAGTAGAGACAAAGGAATCTTGGGTGATGCATTTCGATGGAGTAGCAAATGCCGAAGGCTAGGGAGTTGGCGCTATCCTAATCTCACCGAAGGGGTCACATGTACCAGTCTCTATCAAACTTGACTTCCCCTGCACTAACAACATGGCCGAGTACTAAGTTTGCAAAGCTGGCCTACAATCAGCTTTGGACTTGAACATAACTCATCTTAGGGTGTTTAGTGACTCACAGTTGATCATATGTTAGACGAACAAAGAATGGAAGACCAAGGAAGAGAAATTGATCCCCAACCATGAGCACCTCGAGGACCTAATAGCATGCTTCGAAGACGTCACATTCTCATACGTCCCGCGAATAAGGAATCTCTTCGTCGACACGTTTACAACTTTGGCATCAATGATAGAGATCCCCTATGGTGTTGAGATGAAGCCAATCATAATTGACTAGAGGAACGAGCCGGCCTTCTGCCTCCTGATTTAGGAACCCATAAAGCCTGATGATGAGCCGCCATGGTTTTCAGATATCAAGAACTTCCTCAAAGCTCGGGCATCCCTGAGGGCACATCCAAAGAAGACAGACGGACCATTCAACTATTAGCGATGAACTACATCATCTGCGGCGAGTGTCTCTACAAGCGGTCATATAACAATATCCTTCTCCGATGCCTAACTAAAAGCGAGGCAGCGAACATCATGAAAGAGATTTATGAGGAAGTATGCGAGGCCCACGTCAATGGGCATATGCTCGCCAAGAAGATCCTACGGCAAGGATACTTCTGGACCACTATGGAAGCCGATTGCTGCAAGCATGTTCAAAAGTGCTATAAATGCCAAGAACACTCCAGTCTGATCCACCCTTTGACAATTGATCTACATAGCATGACCACTCCATGGCCATTTGCTACTTGGGGCCTCGATGTCATCAAAAAGGTCAATCCGAAAGCATCAAATGGATATCAGTTCATCCTGGTCGCCATTGAATACTTCACTAAATGGGTATAGGCAGCATCCTACACGAACATCACGGCCAATCACGTAAAAAAATTCATCAAGAATAATATTGTTTGCTGATTCGACGTACCCAAGGACATCATCACCAATAATTGTACCAACTTCGTGAACAAGCGCATCAGGGCCTTCTGTGAGTAGTACAAGATCAAGCACAATCGCTCATCGCCTTATCGACCGTAAATTAATGGGGCCATAGAAGCTGCTAACAAGACAGCCATCTGCATCCTTGAGAAGATGGTTGTCACCTATCAAGATTGGAGAGAAATGTTACCATTCACTTTATGGGCCTACAGAACATTGATCCGTACCGCTACAGGGGCAACACCATTCTCCCATGTATATAGAACTGAGGTCGTCCTGCTAGTAGAAGTTGAAGTACCCTCACTCCGTATCCTCATGGAATCGGGCCTACCTGAAGCTGAAAAGGAAAGGTCCTACTTTGAGCAGCTAAACCTGCTAGATGAGAAAAGGCTCCTGGCCTTGTGTCACACCTAAGTTTACCAAGGGCGAATCGCATGCACTTACAACAAACGTGTTCATGGTCGTGATCTGAAGGTGGGAGACACCGTACTCAAAAAAATCTTCCCATCCCTTCACGCTGATCCGAGAGGGAAGTTCAAACCCAACTGGGAAGGACCCTACGTTTTCCCAAAGGTGCTCTTGAGATATGTTATCCGCCTTGCCACCATGGATGGGGATCACTTTCTTGAGCCCATCAACGTACGCCCGACAATTCTACTCCTAAGTCTCCCGCGGCAAGGTATGTATTGACAAGATGGTTACGTGACTGCTTAAGGACAGAGTAAAAGAGGCCATTGTTTCAAAGCAAAATAACCAAAAAGCATCCCTGAACAATCATATCCTTTGCTACACCTGTTGAGTCATGAGCCTTTCCTTCATAACCACCCCTAAAAAAAGAAAATGTGTGTACATACACCAGCAAAAAAAGAAGAGAAGAAAAAGAGTTACTATCAAAAATATAAAAAAATCAGAAAAATAAAATCTCAAAAATAGGATGTCTGAAGAGAAGCAAAAAGAACAAAAATAGAAAAAAAGTGGGGCATGAACAGTCAAAATTTCCCAAGGAAGAAGTGTATTATGGCAACTAGAACCCTTATCAAGGAAACCTTTTAACCCAATAATATCCTAAAGATCTTAACCTTACCCATGGCCATGATACATCTCAAAGAAAAGCCCTCTTTAAGGTCTACAAGCAGTCACAATATCCATTGAGCCAACACGAGTCAAGCTGTGAGATGACAAAAGAGTTCCATCTAGCCAGCTATGACGGAATCGACGTCCACGTCATGGCCTTTGATAAAATAAAAGAAAAAGAAAATAAAAATATAAAAGCTTAAAGCAAAAAAGGACATGGTGAAAACTTGAAATGGCATCGCGGGTAAAAAGAGTGAGTTTGTGCGGACTAGGTGAAAACCCAAAAGGGCGTCGGGGGTAAAAATGCGAACTCATGGACGTAGTGAAAACCCGAGAGGGCGCTGTGGGTAAAAAGAGGGAAACAACGGGAATGATGGAAACCCACCTTGGGCGTTGTGAGTAAGAAAGTTGAAGATGAGAAATGAGAAGGAAAGGGAAAAATGAGGAGCCCTTCAGTCACCCTCTCGTACTACCTGGTTCCCAATTGGGCCGCTCGTGTTAGATTTAATCGAGTCCCAACCAAGTGTATCTTCATAAACTGTGCTGTCAAGCATATGACCCAAGATAAGGAGAAAAGGTCAATGTGATCCAAAGGGACGAACATTCCGACCCTGAAAACCCTAAACCTCGCCCAGGTCCGACCACGAATGGGTTCGACTATGCTTAAATTGGGACTCGTTGCTTCCCCTTGCACTTAAGGAACCAAAGATAATCCAAAAAAAAGAGAGGAAAAAAGAAGGGATAATAAGTTTCCCTTCCCCATTATCACACCAGCACTGTGCACACCCACTCCGGGATGATTGGATTGATGACCGAAAAGACCACTTTTATAAAAAATAATACATTTTCCTTTCCCATTTTTATGCCCACACTGTGTGCACCACCACAAGGGGGAAGAGGCCACTTTTACAAAAGATAATAAATCTTCCTTTCCCATTTAGGCCGGCACTATGTGCACCACATCTCCAAAGGAATAACCGGCACGATACCCCAATTTCCCATTTTACAAAAACAAAAAAAGAAGAAGATAAAATCCTTGTAAAATAATAGATTTCCTTTTTTCCATTTACAAGTCTGTACTTGGCTAGCACCACATCCTAAAAAAAATATATATATGTGTGATGTCTAGCTTCTTTCTTTCGTTCACTTGACAAAAGAGCAAAAATAACAAAAACATAAAGAAAATATGTACACCAAAAAGGATGTATCTAAATAGGGGTTTCTCATGCCCCTTTCTATGGTTTTGATTTATGCAAAAACTATGTTCAGGATGGAATCAACGACCCAACTCGCGCTTCAAGGCACGGATCTCTGCATGTAAAGTATCCTCTCAAACGTCTCGCTCGGTCATCCAGCGATTGTGAAGACTCTTATACCATTTCCAGGAGGCATCAGTAGCACCAAGAGTGTTACTCAAGCCTCCTTCGAGATGAAGGATCTCACACTCAGCTACATCAGCCCTGGCTTCTGCTACCTCTGCTCTAACTGTTTGTTTCTCTAAATTATCATGCAAGACACGCCTCTTGTTAACCAGAAACTAGATACGGGATCGAAGCGTCGACTCCTTCTTTGGCCAGGGCCCCTCCACATCACTGCTCTCTGCTTGATCCAAGTGACCAATAGAAGGCTTCTCAGATAGTAGCCAAGCCTCGTACTCTGGGGAGGACTGAACCGAATTTCCTTGCTCTAGATCATACATGAGCATCGACTGACACGTCTCCCAGAGAGCAGCTATCCTATCCATGTCCTTAGAAGACCCGCGAGAAAAGATCAAGTCACATAGGGGTGGTTTCACCACACTTGGCACCTGCTGAGAACAACCAAACTGACGCAACACCCAAAATGGGAAGTAATAAGTACTGTCAGTCGAGCCAAGGAGGGTGATACCCTCGTAATATCCGGAGTGGACCACAAGGAAGGTCCGATCTAACCAAGGAAGCCTCCACACCAACTCAGCTTCGGCCAGCCAAAGCTTCAACACCTGCATGTCTCCTTGTGGAAGCATATGGCACCTGCCCAGAAAGCAGTGGGTCACCTCACCACGAACAATAGAGAAATGAGGCACGGGTCCCAAAATGGCAAGGTGCTCCCCTAGCCAAACCTGAAACAGAAGTGGGCATCCCTTAAGGCATGCCACCTTACCAAGGCAAAAGCATCGAGGCAACGATAAAGCTCCGCCAAGATTAGATGCATCACAGAATGACCCCCCTCTAATTCGGTCAAGACATCACAGAGTGCAAGCAAGAAACTTTCTCCCCTAGTGAAGAAAAGAACCTCAGAGATGAGACCAAGAGCAAAAGCCTTCACGTTATAGACATTTCTAACTAGCAATTTTCGTAGGCCCTTGTCACCAAAAAGTTCTCTTAGGAATTTCATCAAACACCTGGTGGGCCCTCCAATGAGTCTTTTTCCATAATCAGATTTCTTCAAACCCAAAGTCCTGTGGACGGCTTTGGTGTAACTCGGTTTTGGCATCACTCTTGCAAGACCTCTGCGTAGCTTCAAACTTGACAGGCTAGAGAGTTCTTTAAGTGTGGGAGACAAGTCACGGTTCCCAAAATGAAAGACATGAGTATCCACCTCCAAAAAGGAAACCGCCGCATGAAGAATGTCCCATAGTGGAGGAATTTCAAGAAAAGATGAGAGACGAGCCAACCCAAGCTCATTCAAACCTACGAGCTCGCTCTCATTCAATCTTTCTAACCACTTAGTTAAGAAATTGGGCCCCATGCCCAATGAGAGAGTTATAGTAACCCCGAGCCCCCATAAGAAGTGGGGTCAGAAAGCAGGTTCATTGTCATACAAAGATTTTTCAAATATATAAATTTGATGTAGGACGATGGACCCACCCTTGGGAAAACAAAAAGAAAAATAGTAGTAAAAAGTACCAAGCCTAAGTCAAAGAGAGGGAAAAGGGTGCATTCTCGGGCTTAAAAGGCCCTACTTTCCTCAGGAAGCACTTGGCGCATGTAATACACGCACTAGAGCAATTTTCCCTAGATTCGGCCTGGCGCATGTAATACATGCGCCAGGTCACTTAGGTCCCGACAAGTTAAAAATGAGGGTTGGGTAGGGAGTTTTCACGAATCCCTTGGATAGCTTGCCTGCACTTTGTGCCCTTTATCTAAAAAACGTACAATAGGCCCTATACAGAGAGGCAAATTTTGTTTTTTGTCACATCTAACTTGTATGAATCTTCGTGCAGAAAAGATACACACAGGCATGGAAATAGTGGCCAAGTGTTAACAAAGTATGTGGCCCCGGAGGCCATCCCTTTTGTCAAAATAAAACCCATCCTGCAAGCAATCTAATACACTACAACGTGCAAAGGAGAGATAGAGCATGCAATTAGAAGGAAAAGCACCAACATTCATTTGAAGAAACTGGAAAAACCATCTAAACAAAATAAACAGCGCCACATCATCCATTACATAGTTTCAACGAATATATGTCTCAAAAGTCTCAAAATTCTAAAGCAGAACCTAATCTCTGGCAGCACCCTTGGACTTCTTATGCCGGCGCGAAGAACTCTAATATGTCTAGACATCCCCCACTCGGGCCCACGCCTGTGAAAGTCGGCTAAGCAAAGAGCGCGATTCCTTTTCACGAGCGTGCTACAAGTCATACCCAAAGTCATCAATTAGGATCGATCGAAAGATAAAGATGGCAAAGCAATGATCAGAACCAGTCAGCATGATACTCACCACTTCCGTATCCCACAGTCCGACAATGTTGTGGTAGTACTTGACCAGCTTCACAGTCAATTCATAGTTCTGCCCACAAAAGAGAGAGACATCAGCTACAAGAGCCACAAGCGCGAACACGGGCATTTCTCTAAAAAGTAGCAAGCATGCAAAAAAGGAAAGACTTACCCCAGTAACCAACTAAGGCGAGGGGATCCAGATCTCTTTAGCAGATATGCGGGCTTGCTTCTCTATGACTATAAATAAACCCGAAATAAAGGCATCATGAAGGCGCCTAAAGGTCCCCTAGACCTCAATAGGCGAACTACCAGAAGTACCCGTGCCGGAGGGGCTTGAAGGACCAGCTCCCGTAGCCTCAGTGGTGCCTGCTGCAACCCCATCATCATCATCATCTGAGTCACCTCCTTGTTCAAACTTTGAAAAGAAGCAAAGTTTTGGTCAGTAAGGATTGCAATTAAATCAAAACCAGGGAGACTAATTTGAAAGAAAAAGGAGAACTACTTGAGATCGATGACTGCCAAAGGCCAAGAAATTCGCACTAGGTACGAAACGCAGGAGAAGGGACTGATAGGGTAAGGACTTGTACCATAACTGGTAACCTTCAGGCATGAGGAGGTCATTAATAGGGACCCCATGATGAAGAAATCCGGTGGTGAGCTCTTTGACGGTACCCACGGGTGCCATAATAACTGCAAGAGGAGCTTGCGGTATGGTGAAGTGGTCTCGGTACTGATGGACCACTCTCTCTCCCAAGTAATATGCCCTGGCCCAAGATTAGTAAAAGAAAAGGACTCGACGGTCGATGAAAAAGCAAGACGGGCCCACAACAGCTCGATCCCAAAAAGGAGAACCAATATAAGAGAGTCTTTCCCAGCAGGTAGAGGAGTGAGATGCGAGCCAACATCATAGCGCGCTTCGGCTCAATGAAGATGTCCCCGTTCGGCTGGCCTAGATCCACCAACTCTTACTGAACAAACTGATCGGCCAGCCATGACATCTTAACCTCAGTGCCATGCAGATTTGTGGAGGTGGGATAATCCCCGACTAATTGAACCACCTCATCCCTATTGGGCACGCGAAGGTTGGTCACTGGTACCCCTCCTATCCAAATCCCCGTAATCATAGACCAATCGACGGGGGTAAGAGTCATCTCCGCCATGGGCATGTGAAACGTCATAGTCTCGAGGCGGAAGTGGTCAATTAAGGCCCTAAGATAGGCCGCGTCGGCCCGCATGGAAGGGCACGAGAGGAAGTCCCCGAAACCAGCCTGTGCAAGGAGGAACTTCACGATTGGAGGGAGATAGAGATAAAAATGCTGGAGGTCCAACCAACCTCCTTGAAACACGATAGAGGGCAAGTCCTGCATCGAAATAAAGAGGTGTCAGATCCTGGATGAATAGCAAAACAACACAAAGAAAAACGACAAATCTTATCTCTTTACCTTGCTAGCAATACCAAAGTTTGAGATGTGAACATATTGTCGATGAAGGAGACCGGTACGGGCAGCCTTGCCCTGCATTTCATACCAAGGATAGGAGGAACGTTCCACTACGAAAAATGCTCCCCCCGGGGACCGTCAACCACTTTCGGCCCCCCTCTTCTTACTCCTGCCCTTCCTCCTACACGTGCTCCTCCCCAATCGACAGTCTGAGATGGATGCAAGCAATAGAATCAAGATATATTACTAGCAAGAAATCATTTGCTAAACAGGCTAACAGGGAGGTAAGTAGGCCCCTTTTCTTTTTCATCAATCTTAATTATCATCATCATTTAAAAAAAATATCACCATCAAATCCCCCACATTTTCAAAAAAAGAACAACAAAAAAACCACCCATCATCTTCAAAAAATCAACCATCATCGCCCACATTTTCACAAAAAGATCACCCACATTTTCAAAAAAAGAAAATCACCCACATCTCAAAAAGTCACCCATATTCCAATAAAAGAAAGAAGGAAAAGAGAGAAATTTTTTTTTTCTCTATGCACACACACAAAAAACAAAAAGAAGAAAAGAAAATGTTTATGTGCCCAAACATAGATCCAAGGAAAAAGAAAAAGAGGGAAATGCCCTAATAAAAAAAATAACTCAAGAAAAAGAAAAAATAGGGCATCATTCGAGCCAATTTACATGAAATAAAATCAAACCAATCATTGATAGGCATGCTTACAAGAGAAATCACCCATATGTCATCTAAAGAAGCAAGAATCATAACCACATTGCAAAATAATTCAAGAAAGATAAAATAAAATGGGATTAAACAATGATTACCTTCAGGATAATGGGTCCTTGATCCGGCGTAGAGCGGGTGTTTAATTGGCACGAGCAAGCACCGGCAATGAGGCGTGATTTAAATCGAGCCAAGGGACCCCTAGGGAGAGGTCTCGTTTTACTTTGGAGAAGGGGGGAGAGGAAAATTTTGAAAGAATATGCTTTTGGCTTGGGCTCGGGTGTTTACAACCCCTCCCTAGGTTTGGCTTGGCATGTCTAATACACGCGCCAAGCATAAATTGGCCCCCCGTTTGGTCTGGCGCATGTATCGCATACGCCAGGCTATTTGTTGCTAGATTTGGTATGGCGTGTGTAATATACGCGCCAGGCCATTGTTGGCCAGGAATTGGCCTGGCATGTGTATTGCACACGCCCAACCTGATCCCATTTTGGCTCCACAGGTGCATGCACCCCCGGGCGGCAGGTCGACCTCCGTTTGACCTGCTCGGAGGGTTATGCTAAAATAAATGGTTCGAGATCAGGGAGCATCCCGAGCACACATCAAATAAAACATAAGAATCCACATAAAATAAAAAAAAACTCCACATAAAAATTCACATAAAATAATAAAAAATTCCACATAAAATAACATAAAAATCCACAAAAAATAACAAAATTTCCCACATATAAATCCACATAAAATAACAAAAAATTTCACATAAAATACCAAAAAATTCCACATAAAATAACAAAAAATTCAACATAAAAATCTACATAAAATAACAAAAAACTTCACGTAAAATCTCACATAAAAATCATAAAAATATATATATTCCAAAATGTAGCACGTACTCCCAAAAAGCATTGCGACATCTATTCGCTCTGCTCGGGAAGTCGTGCTAAATTAACTTCAAGACCATTGGGTTCACGCAAAGACCTCGAACCTTGCTTCACGCAAGGGCACCCACGCCCAATCAAATGGGTCAATCAATGCCTCAGGAGATTGGATGCAAACTGTGGACCTTCGCATATTTGCTTTGCGCCTATCTTTGAGTATGGGTCAATCACCCTTTTACTTACAGAGTTGTTATATTCAGAATAAAACTTGAACATCAAACATCTTCGATCATCTCGAGAAGCAGATATTTTTCCCAATATATTGGGCTTTAGTAACTCGCTCTACCTCGATTATGCCCAGTAATGTCACTAAGCACTTGGGGACCAATAGCCTTGAGGAACGAAAGTTTTTTCTGATATACAGGGCTTCCGTTTACTCACCATGTTACTCACCTGATGTTTGAGTTGTTTTGAATATGGAAGACCCGTCAGTTATGCCTTGGGCCTCTTCGGATGTTTCTTGTCTTTGACATTCGATCATTAGTGATCAGATACCAAAGAGGGGCATCTGTAGATGATGTGAATATTTGATTGTGATGTTTTACTCGCAAGCGCACGAATCAGATTATATATAGTGGGTGCAGAGTACGAGATCGTTCCCACGAGGACTATTTTTGAAAGATCTAAAAAGACAAGACAGTAATTCAAGAAATCCACCAAGAACTAACAGTATTCTACCAGTCTTATGATTTAGGTGGTTTGATGAGATGATAACTACTGACTACAAACTAAAATTTAATTAATGATTCAAAAATAAAGGAAAAGATAAAGATACTAAATCCTCCCATCTTTGATTTGTTCTTCCCATAATACAAATCTAAGGATTAAACTATGAGATATGCTATTGAAGAAAAACATCTTTTATGGAAGATAAATGGTCAAAATCCTACTATATTCCACGTTGCATCCCTGCAATCAGGACTTAACTTCAGAGATGATTTTCTTATATAGATCTGGGATCAAGGGCATGGCTCGGCTCACATGATCTTAGGTTCAAATAAAAATCATCCCCAAAGTAGGTGAAAATTCTAACAAGAATACCACCATAGATCTGAAAGCAAGGGCATGGCTCGGCACACTTGATTTCAGATTAGGGAGTAATTAAGATAAACCTACCATTACAGATCCAAGATCCAGGGCATGGCTCGGCACACTCGATCCCGAATCATAATCGTAATTAGATCCACACGATGAAAGCAAAAAGACCATATAACAATGATTGGAATAAAATTACCATCACATATCTGAGATCTAGGGCATGACTCGGCACACTCGATCCCAATTAGTGGCAGGGATTTCATCCTTTCGTGACAATATAACAACCATAAAATAAAATCTTATATTTTAATCCTAAATTTATATTATTAGAATTACATCCCTCGGATGGGAATCATTAGATCCCCATCCCTATAAATTTAGCCACACATATTGTGATTAAACGATATAAATAAATAAGGAAGGGAAAATAACATTAATTTAATGAATTAAAAATACCTCAAACTTCAACAGAAATTACTTTAATCCAAAAGTACGATGATCTTCAGAAACGAAATTAATGTAGAAATCAACTGAACAAAAATAATAAATTGAAGGAATGAATACTGAAAATTAAAGGAACAAAGCTCTCAAAAAGGAAAAGAAATAATAAAAACTCTCTCTAGAACTTACCCTCAAAAATCAAAACTCTCTAAAACTAATTATCCTTTTTCACAACTCGTAGCTTCCTTTTTATAAGGTCGACCAAACCCTATCCCTAATACCTCAATCGATTGAGAATTAAATCTCAATCGATTGACTCTTAAGTAGGAAAAAAGTTATCTTCTCATGTCAATCGATTGAGACTTAATTCTCAATCGATTGAGGTCTAAAAGCAATTTCTGTGAACTCCCGTCAAACTTTGCATCAGATACTGCCTCGATATTTTTGCCATAACTATTTATTCCAAACTTGGATTGAGGCGATGCTTGAGGCGTTGGAAAGCTGACGACGAGCTCTACAACATTTGTGTTTTAGCAATTTCCTAAATCTAACATCGTGAAGGTACAAATTGAGCTGCACGTAGCACCAAGTTCCCGATGACCCAAAGTTGCAGTGTTTTGACATTATTTTCGGAATTCTTGGGCTGTTTTCTGCATTTGGATTATATTTACCAGAAACACTTCAAATCTAGTAATTCTCATCAGATAGCCTTCATCGGATAACTAAATATAGGTATTTAGGGGTGAAATATCATCATATTTCACTACTCATCACACCCCCAAACCTATACTTTGCTAGTCTTCAAGCAAAGCAAACTAAAAAAAATAAATGCTACTTTCGTAGGAACACAATTGCACTTAGCATGTGCAACAAGCCTTTAAACCCCTAGGTGATCCCTACTGGAGGAGTTGTGTCTACTGAGGGTTTACAGTAAAGTTACCCACAAACTTTCAAAAGTTTTAAACCATCAGCAAAATTGAGTTTTCAAAACATGATTTTTATAATATCTTTAACTTCAAAACTCAAATCATTAATCAATTCAATATGCGAATTCTTAATTTTAAATAACAATGTTATACTAATCATACTAATATCCATTCAAATTAGTCTAATGCTCAAATCGTTAGATAACTCATCCATTCATGCTTAAACATGTAATGTGTGCATATCCAAACCAAGGTTCATCCATCTCAGAACTAGTTTAAACGAGAAACCGTCGGATCTGTTGTTTTAACTCAATCCTCACTTTAGGTATACTCTCAAAATATAAACACACCGATGATGGGTAAGTTTTCGCACACATGTGAGAGATCAATACAAAGCAAATAAGGAAGAGTCTCACATGATAAATGAAACACGATGCAATCAATGAATAAAAATAAATCTCATAAGAAGATACTTGTATATCCTCTGCATGTCATATCAAGTGTTATAAGTATCACATATTTACTCTCCAGAAGGCAGTTACCAATGTAAGATCAGATCATGAAGGTCTTTTTATGATTGTAATGGGGCTCAGGTAAGGGTAAGAAAGAATTGGAAGTTGGGATTCAAAATTTCTGAGAAATCGGAAAAGAAATAACTTTTTGATTTTTCTATTTCTTCTCTTTTTCTTTTCTCACTCCTTTTTTCTTTTAAAATTCCTTTTCTTGAAGCACCTCATATTTTTCATTATTTTTTACAATTTTCTTTTTCTTTTTCTCCCTCCTTTTTTCTTTTATATTTTTGCCATACACTCTCAGTAAACACCACAACTCAGTATCTCTCCACTTACTCTCTTTTCGTTCACTCTCATCCCTCGTTCCTAATTTCTCAGAAATAAGAAGGGTAAAGCTGAGTTTTCAGAAATGGTGAAGGGTTAAAAGTTAACGTGGCTTATCAAAGAATGTATAAAAGTAAAATTTTCAATAGGCTCAAAGGGATACTAGAAGGATAAACTTATTTGAGGTGGGGCAATTTAAGCATAGACGAGTCAAAGATGGCCTTCAATCATATCCTTAAAAGATGGTAACCTTGCTTATTTGTCTTGAGTAGATATACAGTACGTTATAACACAATAATATGAATTTGATATCATGCAAAGTCACAAGTCAAAATAAAATATATGAGATTATGCAAAGTAATTTGTATTCAAAGAAAACTCCGAGTTTATGTATTCACTCATCAATGACGGGAAATTAGTTCTAAAGCTAATCGGGTTTAATCTCCACTAAGAACCTAAGATTCAACATTCAAAATAGCTCATCGATTTCTGAGTCTTAGCTTGGTATAAGTGTAAAAATTCTAAGCATGAATATCAAAATTACCCACAAAATATCACATTAAGCTTCATCATCTTAGATATAAGTAATCAGAATATGACATCAGTATTCTCAAAATTAAATTCACATGTATCATCAACTAAAGCTTGAAAACTATCGCAAAATAATGTGCATGATGGCTCCAAACCAAATTTTTTTTTTTTTTTTTGAACTAAATAAAAAATAAGTGATGAAAGATAGATAACCATACATACCCCCAAACCTAAAAATGACAATGTCCTCATTGATTGAAATAGGTAGTGCACCCCCAAACCTGTTGAAAAATACCTCAACATAAAGATCAGGTGCAGAGAATATGTGCATCAAAGTGGAACATGACAAACAAGCGAGAATAAAAATTTATTGAAGGTAATGTGGCTACACTAATTTGGGAATTAAAAGCAACCTAAACTAAACTAAAAACTAACTAATATTCTAGAACTAAACATTTATGTTTTTTTTTTTTTTTTTTAGGGGTATCCAAAAAAATATATATATAAATAAATAAAAAAAATCACACAAACAACACTCCCAAACCTAAACAAAACAATGTCCTCATTGTTGACAATAAAGAAAATATTGGATTAAAGTGAGAAAGCATACCAAAATAAAGAAAATATTGGAGTAATGATTTGAGGCGCCTGATAACACATGAAAAGGAGAGAGGTAGAAAAAATCCTCCCCCAAACCTACATAAAAATATACCAGTATATCCAAGCATCCTCTTCACACGAAAAAGTGTCAACAATAGTGAGGAGATTATCAAAACTAACAAAACACTATCAAAACCATAATAATAAAAAAACGAGTGTATCTAAGCATTTTAAAAAAAAAAAAAAAAATTTTTTTTTAAAATTTTTTTTTGTATATTTTTTTCTTTTTCTTTTTTTTTTTTTTTTGAAAGGAAAATTGCGAAATTAATCTACAAGGTGTAAACTCATTTCAAATTCATGAAAATCTTCATGAAAATTTTTCTAAGAATGACCATTGATTTAGTTAATAGTCCCTGCATTTCTCTTATCAGGGACTTGGCTACAGTCTCATGTTGTGCCCACATTTCATTACTATGGTCTCTCTCTAATCTTTCAATTTCTACCCTACGCTTGATATTCTCAAAATTGCACTCTAGATTCAAACCCATTAATCTTTTTTCGATATTCTATTGATTATCTATGTATTCAATGAACGGACAACAGATTTGAAATTCATTTTTCTCCCCCAAACTGAATTTCTACTCATCGGGGAAAGTTATGTCTCCCTTATTAGGTGTTGTAAGGGTGTCATTTTCTTTCTCTCTCATCTCAATTTGATTCTCAATTCTCTCCTCAACATAAGTATCATTCCATTCCATTTCCTCTTCTCCTCGCACTCGCACTACCTCAGTGCTCGTTGTGCCATTCTCAAGCGTAGTGACCAATTCATCCTGCTCATATTTCTGAACGAAATTAGAGGGGCCCTCATCATTCTGATTGGTAAGAGACTCCTTTATTTTATCTTTCATTTGTAAGTACTCGATCATCTGACTTACTTGAGACTGTATCCTAGAAATTCTTTGAGTGTTGGTGTGCACCAAACCTTTTAAATATTCTAAGGAGTAAGAAGAATTTTGGACTGGTTCATATGATTTTGTATCTTGAAAGTATTGAGTTTGCTGTGAAAACTCATAAAGAAAGTTGTTGGGATAAGAACTTTGAGCTTTGTTAGGCATTATATCACACAGTGGAGATTGATTAAACCCCGACATGTTATTGAGTTGACTTTGCCAGTCATGGGTGCTCCAAATAGGATTGGGTTGGACTTGTTCAGGGTAATAATTTGAGTTGCTCAAGGGACACATAGGTGTAATGTGCACCAAATTTCCATAAATAGCACATGATTCTGGATTGAATCCATGCATTGACATGATTTCACCAATAACACATTTAACACCAATTTTTTTTTTTATTTTTTTATTTTTTATTTTTATTTTTATTATTTATTTATTTTATTTATTATTATTATTATTTTTATAAATTTTTTTTTTTTTTCAAAACACTTACAACAGTGGATCGATTGACTCTTTTGTGTCAATCGATTGACAAAGCGGTGCTCAAAACCACAGTACACAGTCAATTGATTGAGGAAGAATTCTCAATCGATTGAGGAAGAATTTTTTTTTATTTTTTTATTTTTATTAGAGATACTGTTTTAATCCCCGAAAAATCCTAAAATTAACTGTCTATTTCCTAAAAAATTAAATTTTCTTGATTTAATCCCCGGCAACGGCGCCAAAAACTTGATGTGAATATTTAATTGTGATGTTTTACTCGCAAGCGCACGAATCAGATTGTATATAGTGGGTGCAGAGTACGAGATCGTTCCCACGAGGACTATTTTTGAAAGATCTAAAAAGACAAGACAGTAATTCAAAAAATCCACCAAGAACTAACAGTATTCTACCAGTCTTATGATTTAGGTGGTTTGATGAGATGATAACTACTGACGACAAACTAAAATTTAATTAATGATTCAAAAATAAAGGAAAAGATGAAGATACTAAATCCTCCCATCTTTGGTTTGTTCTTCCCATAATACAAATCTAAGAATTAAACTATGAGATATGCTATTGAAGAAAAACATCTTTTATGGAAGATAAATGGTCAAAACCCTACTAGGTTCCATGTTGCATCCCTGCAATCAGGACTTAACTTCAGAGATGATTTTCATATATAGATCTGGGATCAAGGGCATGGCTTGGCTCACATGATCTCAGGTTCAAATAAAAATTATCCCCAAAGTGGGTGAAAATTCTAACAAGAATACCACCATAGATCTGAAAGCAAGGGCATGGCTCGGCACTCTTGATTTCAGATTAGGGAGTAATTAAGATAAACTTATCATTACAGATCCAAGATCCAGGGCATGGCTCGGCACACTCGATCTCGGATCATAATCGTAATTAGATCCACATGATGAAAGCAAAAAGATTATATAACAATGATTGGAATAAAATTACCGTCACAGATTTGAGATCCAGGGCATGGCTCGGCACACTCGATCCCAATTAGTGGCGGAGATTTCATCCGTTCGTGATAACATAACAACTATAAAATAAAATCTCATATTTTAATCCTAAATTTATATTATTAGAATAACATCCCTCGGATGAGAATCATTAGATCCCCATCCCTATAAATTTAGCTACACATATTGTGATTAAATGATATAAATAAATAAGGAAGGGAAAATAACATTAATTTAATGAACTAAAAATACCTCAAACTTCAACAGATATTACTTTGATCCAAAAGTACGATGATTTTCAGAAACGAAATTAATGTAGAAATCAATTTAACAAAAATAATAAATTGAAGGAATAAATACTGAAAATTAAAGGAACAAAGCTCTCAAAAAAGAAAAGGAATAATAAAATCTCTCTCTAGAACCTACCCTCAAAAATAAAAACTCTCTAAAACTAATTATCCTTTTTCACAACTCGTAGCTTCCTTTTTATAAGGTCGACCAAACCCTATCCCTAATACCTCAATCGATTGAGAATTAAATCTCAATTGATTGACTCTTAAGTAGGAAAAAAGTTGTCTTCTCATGTCAATCGATTGAGACTTAATTCTCAATCGATTGAGGTCTAAAAGCAATTTCCGTGAACTCCTGCCAAACTTTACATCATATACTGCCTCGGTATTTTGGCGATAACTTTCTATTCTAAACTTAGATTGAGGCAATTCTTATGGCGTTGGAAAGCTGATGACGAGCTCTACAACGTTTTGGTTTTAGTAATTTCCTGGATCTGACGTCTTGAAGGTCCGAATTGAGCTGTAAGTAGCACCAAGTTCCAGATGACCCAAAGTTGCAGTGTTTTGACATTATTTTCGGAATTCTTGGGCTGTTTTCTGCACTTGGATTATATTTAACTGAAACACTTCAAATCTAGTAATTCTCATTAGATAGTCTTCATCGGATAGCTAAATGTAGGTATTTAGGGGTGAAATATCTTCATATTTTGCTACTCATCAGTAGACACCCAAATTTGGCCCAAGGCCCGATCGAAACATACTTCGAGAGAGGCGTGCCCTCGAGCTTTTGATAGCATCTCCCATACTCTTAAGAACCTTTCCAAACCCTTAGGAACCTTCCCAAACCCCTATGAACTTACCTAAAGCCCTTAGGAATTACCCTCAACCTTTAGAAACCCCTCCGATCCCATATTTAACCTTCCTGGGCAATGGTCAGAGAGAGATGTACCAGGGATGGTAGAGACCTCTACTAATACTGAATCTTATACCATTGAAAGGTAGAGATTCTCAGCTTTCCAACAAGCTAAGAATCACTCTAATCCGAGTTGTATGGTAAAAGTTACGACGGTTCGAAGATAGGTCGGAAACTGCATCTATTTGAATTCCTCGACAGGTTCGGAACCTCGCGAGAGGATAGGCATACATGGTGCATGTATTACATGTGCCAAGCCATTTTTGGCCAAAAATGGCTTGGCGCATCTAATACACACGCTAGTAATAGGTGGGACCCTCCTCGGGCTCTGAACTTTCAGACACTGTAGCTATGCTTGGTGTGAGTAATACTTGCGCTAGGCTTAGCTATAGTAACTGATGGTTTTTGCTCGAATTTTACTTTTGGGGTTTGACTTATTGACCATCTCAATATTTAGGATGGCTTCCATTAGGACTGTTGCACCCCTGATTGCCCTATTTGCAACCCTTTAGTCATTTAAAATCTCACCCTATCATCTACCATTGAAGCCCATTGCCCACATTTCCAAGCTCTCAAAATCCTAGGAAACCTTAGATTAGAAGATTACCTAATTGCTAACCCTAATTAGCACTTAAGTACCCACCTAACCTCCCTTTTTCCTATAAATAGAGAGGCACCCCTCCCTTTACAAAGGCTTGAAAATTTTTCCAAGAGAGAAGCTTTTCCTCCCTTTGGTGCACCCTTCCCATACAAATTCCAGAGTTCTAAAGCCCCCTTTAGACCCCATCTTCTATCAAAGATTCCTCAGTTTAGGTGAGAACTACTCCCTAGCTCTCTTCCCCTACCTCTTAACCATCAAACCCTAGGAGCTAGAACGCATTCTCCAACCATTCAAGCTATCGAAAGCTCATTAAGTGCACCTACGCAGAGGTCCACACGCATGCTACAAGGGCACGAGAGCTCCGACTCTCCCCTCTATTCCTCTACCTTCTTAGCTTTTTCTCTACCCTTGAATTTGTGTCGTTACGCCATCGAAATCTTGATAGCGGTGGAGGGGCACAAATAGGGTCAAAGTGCCTTAGAGTAAGAGGAAGTACTCTTTTCTTTCTTATTTTTCTATTTTATTTTGGCCACAAGTACAGACCGCTTTTAAGCAGATTGGTTGGGTGCCTAACACCTTCCCGATCAATAACCGAAGCCCCTACCCAAGAGCCTTTGGCGTAAACCAGTGAATCAGGGTCATATTTGGCACTTCGGTGCATTTAATATTGATTTGGGTATCCCGGGACACCAAAAGCTCTGGGTGGCGACTCTATATTTTTTAGCGGGTGCGCATCGTTGGGATGGGACCGTAAAAAATCTCACGGTTGCACAGATGGCAACTCTGCTGGGGAGTAGCTAGTAGAGCTTCCCATTAAAATTTTGCTTTTCTTTTATTTTTACTAACGTTTGTCTGTTTTCTCTTAGTTTTTACCCACCCCTACGATTCCGTCGATTTTCTCACCCCTACTTTTTCGTCATTTATGTGCCTTAGCCGATCGGCGGGCCTACTTACGCATTGTCTTTACATGTCATTTACTTTTCCATCATTTACGTGCCTTAGCCGATTGATGGGCCTACTTGTGTATTGTCTATACAATTCCTTTACTCTTCGTCATTTACATGCCTTAGTCGCTTGGCGGGCCTACGTGAGCTTTTAATTTTTGCAATCATATCCTACTAGTGGATGTCAGCCCGTAGAGGAGGCACAGGACCATAACCGCCAATTTTTGGATTTTAAGAAAACTCCCTTAAAATCCTAAATTAAAATTGAACCAAGAAGGAGACTTAATTGAATTTTTATGGGGGTAGATTTTCATGGGTGGGAATTCTACGCAAAGATATAAATATTCCGATTCTCGGTACGGCGGCAGCCTCTAGTGGTGATGATCCGGAAAAGAACCATCCCACCTAGTATCTAAGAAGGCACTTGAGCCGGAGGTATATCGGGAGGGTAACCTATCCAGTTATGAAGCTTAAAACCCTTGGGGGAGAGCGTTAGTAGTCCCGAATCGACCTTGTATCCCTTGGTTCGGTGAGGAGAGACCCGTTGCAACTAAAAAATCAGTCCCCAGAGGCATTGCATCCCAACAAACCAAAAAATAGACTGAATTTAGGCATGTTGATCTGCTGTCAACATTTTTGACCCCATTGTTTGTGCCTAGTGTATGTAAAATACACGCCAAGGTACTTTTTCCCAGTTTAGCTTTGGCACATGTAATACACACGCCAAGCTTGGAAAATCCCATATTTTCTTTGGCGCATGTGTTGGAATTATTTCAGATGCTTGCTACTAACTTTATTTGAAAAAAATGATAAGAATGTGTTAGTAAAAATAAATCAAAGGTGGATTGAAAAATATAAAACAGTAAGTCTAAAAAATACACAGTCCCGCAAGATACAGGGTCCATTGTAGCAAGTTTTGATAAGTAAGAATTTGCCCCACAGAGAAATTGATTTAGAACCCAAAATGGGCTATAATAGTAGGCCTCCAGATCTGGCTAGAGATCTGACAATCCTAAAGAAAGGGAGTTGGGTGTCACGACTACACTAAATTAATCCTAAAAATAGAGAAATAGAATGTAGCCCTATCCTAAAGAAAGGGTTTAGAAGAAGATGGTGGTAGTGTGTGCCAAAATAAAATATAAAAATTATGAGAAGTAAGCAGGTTAAGCTAGAGTTAATGATATAGTGATGTAACTCAAATTTAGTCGTCTCTGCAGTGCTCCTTGCTGAGATGCTATTAATAGCCTCAACAAGGTATAAGCTCCTAGTTTAACCCATGCCATTTGGGGCGTTCTTAGGGTTATACTTTGTCCTCTATAATGGTCACAGGGTATCCGATAGAGTCTGTCAAATCCCATTAGTTAAATAAAAAATTCACTAGTCTAATCCAGAAGAGTGGACTGATCATTTTCATAGCCTCTAGACCAGCTCTAGTCATGAATACTATTGCAGTACTATGTAATGCCAGTGTTACAAGCTCCCCAGATCTGCGCATAGACCTAGCTGACATCCATAGGTATTCCAACCCATAAGATCCTAAGTGCTTTGCTAAGGCTTACTGCTCACTAGTGCCCGTAAAAAGGACCATGCAACAGGTTGAATAAGGCCTTTAGCTCAGCTAGTCATTACTACAAACAACCTGCAATGACTCAGTCTCAAGATGCAACTAGTACAAGAGATCAGATCTAACATCTGATATCGATTAGGTAGAACAGAGGGAAGCCAGTTACTATACAAACCTTCTCACAAGGCTCTAGAAGCTCATGTGCAGGGTAGAAGAATCCTTTTCAAATATGTGGATGGACACAACCTTAGGGCTATACTTTGTCCACTTGAATGATCATAGGGTATCCCATTGGTCTGTCCATCCCACAGAGGCCTGAGAAAGAATATGAAAACTGCTACAACCACCATGGTCGGTAGGCCTCCGAGCTCCCTAGATCTTATTACAGATCTAGTATTGCTTTCCATGTGTCTATCAAACCAAGGGAAATGAGATGATAAATAATAGATCTACTAGAAACTGAATGGGCTAGTCTCAAATACATGGTTCCTATAGACATCTAAAGAAACTATAAGATTTATAGATTGGATTAAACATTAAAATAGCAGTTCATTGATAACAACAAAACTTACAATGAACTATCTCCTGGCTGCAACCCATACACAACTGCTCATCCAAGATCCCAATGTATACAAAAATCTACTTATAAGACTAAAACAAAGCTAGACCTAGCTGCTTACAGGGGGATTAGCTAGTAAGTGTTGAGCTAAGAGAGAAGAGAAAGAGGAAAAAGAGATGATCAAACTCTAACCCTAGCCTGTTAGAGCTCTCAGCCGGCAGAGGATGAAGGAAAGATCCAAATAATAAGCTCTAAGTATAGCTTTTATACTCTGTCAAAATGGCCTTGGCTCTAAAGAGATTAACCCTTATTTTTCCAATAGACGTAGCACTGTTACAACCCTTGAATGCCTCGAGATGTGTGCTTCAAAATCTATGCCTCGAGAAGTGTGCCCTAGCCTTCAAAAATTTCCAAAAGGTCCCTGAGTTAAACTGAGAAGTGGAGAGCCCGCACTTCGCGGGGCTGGCAGCTGTTTTAGTTTACTCACACAGTTGCTTTGCTTTCGTGGAGTTACCTTTGGTTGATAGGAAGGGCTCGTTCGCATAGTAAACCTTTAGTGAATCGCGCAGTTGCTTCACGTCGCAGCGCTGTTGCAGAGATAATCTAGGGAGCTAGGGTGTTTCGTGCAGTAGAGCTTTAAGAGCTCTCTCTCTCGCTAAGTACTCGAACAGGTGGGCTCCTGCGCTCGCATAGTAACTTGTAAGGCTCCAGAGTGCATGAGATCTATGCGAGGGGAATTCTGGGCATCTCTCTATTCCAGGGTCACGTGAGAACTCCGCGAGGTGAGTTTTTGTTCTCTATGCATATGGACTCTCTGGGTTCTTCGCGCGGTTGCTTTAAGGCTTGATCTCTGCGAGAGCTTCGTGACCACAAATTCTAAAGGTTTTACACTGAGATCTTCGCGATGTCTGTACAACTCTCCTCTTGACTGCGCGACCTATTTGCATGAGAGCTTCTTCCACTACATCTTTAGCTTCGCGAGCAGGCTTCTCAACTCTGCGAGGTCTGTTTCTTAGTACTTTGCTGCACTACACTTGCTGCTATTGCAACATCCTCCTTTCTCAGCTAACTTCAATCATCTACTAGACTTTAGATCAATGATGATCAACAACAGTGAGTCACCATGGTGAGCACTACCAAGGTGTTCCATTAGGCTTTGGCTCAGCTGTCATCTTTGCTTGTATTCTCTCTCTTTTGGGTCAAAAGGCAAGGAGTTGGTATTAAGCTTCACATTTTGTTACTAACTGCAAAACATACTTAACAAATGATTATTAGTGGGCTTCAAGGTCCATCAAAGGCTAGGTTAAGAGGTGAAAAGTGGTAATTTTCAGTGCATAACACACCCCTAAACCTAATCTTTGCTAGTCCCTGAGCAAAGGAAAAATTAAAACAACTACTCTAAGAATTAAAATGCCATTTTCATAGGGAGCATGGATACATTTAGCATATGTACCAAGCATTTTAAACCCCTAGGTGATTCCTAGTGGAGGAGTGAAGTCTCCTGAGGGTTTTTAGTGAAGATACCCATAAACTTCTTAATGAAACAGTTAACAAAGGTACAACATTCTCAGGTCAGCTATCAAGAAATAGAGCATCAGTTCACCTTTGATTTAATAAAAATGTGAAGAATTTGGACATGAAAATCATAGACATTTAATCATCACAAAGTTTACTTGACTGCACAACATTTCCAATTAGCTCACAACAAGGGGGACAACACATGTATATCAGCACTGAGCTCATCATTAATTCAAAAATCAGGTTATAGGCCATGCCTATTATATTCAACATAGACCCAATGCTCACCAGGGCATACTCTCACAAGGGACCTTGAGGGTTTCATTTTCTCTCAAGCTCAAGAGAAGTTACACCCAAATGGGTCTGTAAGCATGAGCATAGCAAAGCACCTAAGTCCTGGCATCATTGGCATATCCTCTCCATAGATTGGACAACTCCTTGTCTCTTCATGACAACTCATTTAACTTTGGATCACAAGGTCTTTAGCTGGGTTGTGATGTGGCTTATGGAGTGGGTTATAAAGAATGGAAGGTTGAAAAGGGGTTCAAAATTGAGAAATCAGTAAATGAAGGATGTGATTCATGACTTCACCCATTTGTAGTTCAGTCCCTTTCATTCTCTTTCAAAATTTTCAGGCTTGAAGTGGCTAGCTTCTCCCCTTCATTTTGATTTTTCCAATGAACTGTTCCTCTTGACTTGTTTCTCACTCCTCTTCATTATTATTTTTCTTTCTTTTCTTACATTTTTCTTTCTATTTTTATTTTTATTTTTGTGTTTGTGACTTGCCACCTCTTTCCTCAGCTGCTATACTGCTCAACTTTAGGTATCTCTTCTCATTCACCCAATGTTGACCCTACCTTGTCCATCTTCAGCTCCTCCTTTACCTTCTGAATTCTCAGAGTGAGGGTTCAGGTCCAAGTACTCAGGTGTATTTTGAAGAAAATTGGAAATTAAGGCTCAACAGGTGTGTGCAGGGCAGTTGATTAGGATTTGGTCTGTTTAAGCTTAGAATGTCCAAGAGAAGGCCTTGATCCTTTCCTAGGTTTCATGAGTGCTGTCAGTTGTTTCAACTTGGAGGTGCCTAACTTCTAGTGAGGGCATTACCTCAGCCAATCCTTAGAGCTAGAAGAATTACCTTAGTCACTCCTCAAAGGAAGGAAATTTTTTTTTTGTAGGCCCAACTCTCACTGGTTATGGTCTTTCATTGAACTTTTAAATATGTCCTTATCTTTTTCTCTCTTTAATGATTCACTCAGTACTGATACAAGTGAGTTTACTTGGTGTTCACATCATGGAAGAGTTAAAATTTAAAAGCTTGTAATGCCTAAAGGTCTGCAAAATTTTAAATATCTCATTTATCTGATGATCCTTAGGTGAACATGGTTCTGTTTCTATCTTACTCACTTGAATCTGCTGCACTTAGGTTAACTATTTCATTGGCAGAGCCTGCTACACCCCCAAACCTATGAGGAGCAGTGTCCTCACTGATTCAAAGGGCAATGGGTGTGCAGCAGTGAACAAACAGAGATACCGAAAACACTACACTAAAGCAGAGAAAATAAAGAAATGGACACACAACACATTAACAAACACACAAACAGACTAAAAATTAGACAGAGTAATAGGTACACAGAAGTAATAAAAAGAAAATTCATTATATTAGGAAATGTATTTATAAGACACTACTCCTAACTTAAAACATGCGCAAATATCAATCATCTGAGTCCTAGTGTTCAGTAGGTGGTTCATGGATCTCTTTTCCCTGATTGAGTCCCCTGAAGCCATGATTCCTCTAGTTAGTTCTCTGGCTATTTCTATAATGGTGGCAGTAAGGGGAGGTCCCAAGCCAAACTTAGGGTCATACCTAGCTGGTATCCCTAGTACCCTTGCAAGGCCAAACTAGTTAAATAACATTTCAAAATTATCAATCAGTACCAGCAGTGCTGGGTTCCCATCATCACCAGTCCTCAACCTCATATTCTGATAAAAAAATCTGACTAATCTTGGGAACACCAGCTGCATTGAGGGTCTCAATAGTGGTAGCAGATTTGCCTTACTTAGATATTCAATGGAGGCAGAGGTCTCTGGTAGCTCCTCAAAGTAGGCTTTATCAAAAATAGTTTTTGCCTCCAGCGGAATTGCCAACACAAACTCAGAAGGGACCCTGAGGTATTTAGTATTCTCTTCCTCTGCAACCTCAGGGGCCATAGGGGTCACAACCTTGCCCTTTCTCTGCTTCTTGTTTGATTTTTCAGGGCCCTCAGCAAGTGGGTGCTCTCTGGCCCTCTTCTTTGGGGCAAATTTTTTCTTTTCCTTTGAGATTGTGGGTTCAGTACCAGGGGAGGGCACCTCAGAGGTCTCCAATGTGGAGGCCTCTACAATCCTTGCAGATTTCCTAGTGGTCACAGGGCTACCACTAGGAGCAGGGTTTAACATAGCCATCAATGTATCAATGAATTTTAGACTTTTGGCCATAGGTGCTTCAAATCTCAAAACAGGGCTCACAGATCTCAGAGAATGTAGATTACTCTAAGTAGGCACCAAAAATATCACAAATCGTTTGCTCTCTCTTTTATTTACTAAACCAATCAAAGCTCAGAGGGAGAGTTGCAGAGCTTACCCAATGCGAGCTAGGGTTCCACGTAGAAATGTGCACAGTGGCTTAAATCCCCCCAAACCGTGCTCAAAGTAACCTGGAATATTTGGGGAGCAAAATGGTGAGAGGAAAAAGCTTTAGATGAAGTGGCTCAAGCTATGGAGAGGAAAGCAGAGAAAGAGGGGCTCACTTTTGGGCGGAGGGAGCTAGGGCAGAGAGAAAATGAAGCAAATGAGTTGTATCACTGAGTTTATAGAGTAAATCTCGCACTTCGCAGAGTTGGCTTAAGGTTCTCGCGGAGTAGGACTGTGCGTAGATGACTTTTAAGTCCGCGAAAGGTTTTGTCGCTTAGCAGAACAAACTGCCTCAAAGTGCCTTTCGCGGAGCTGAGACCTTGGCTGGAGTGCGTGAGACCCTGATATGCTTCAGGAAAGTTCCTCGCGCAGTACTTGCGTAGAACACCCAGACGGCATCCTTTTCACACAAATTAAGCTCACGGAGTAGAAGGCAACTTCGCGAGACACTTTCATAGTAAGTGCTTAGCTGTTCTAGCGCGCGAGAAAGCCAAAAGATGGCTCGCGCAGTAAATTCAAGCCTTCCAACTTAGCGAGATAGTATTTCTTATACAATCTTCACTCTTTTAATCTCAGTGCAACACATTGGTTGGTGCTTCATGCTGTTGTGCACCCAACCATTGTGCATGAGCACCAAGCCTCAGACAGGTACTTCATTTCACCCATGAAAAGCTTATATCCATTTTTAATCAGCTGTTCATTGACATTGTAGAATTGTAAAAGTAGTTTTTCAGCTCCTTTTCATGCAAATCAGGATCAGGGTATCTCAGCCATTCATCAATAAACACAGCCGATTCAGATGATACAGAGGCACATGTTTTCATTAACAAATAATTAAAACACAGACGAAGCAAAACAATCAAACCATCATAACACATAGAACACAAATGACATAATTATAAGAAACACAATTCAACACAAAATTTTCATACATATGATACAATTATTACCAATATTTAACTCACTGGGCACTAGCTTCCTCCTGAGTAGAGGATGCATCACTGATCATAAACTGACCTTTCAGATTTGTCAGGGGATGACTAGGCAATTTTCCTTCCTCTCTCCTATTCAAAGCATTACAGATCTGACTAAGCTGGTCCTTAATCTTCTTGATGCTCTGTCCATGAGAATTGACAGTTTGCACCAAGCTCCCCAAATTCTGCATTGAAGCCATCATCTGTTCTTCAAATGAAGAGGACTTGGGCTGGTTAGACTGTGGGGCAGGTAAGAGAAAATTTTACCTTGGTGGATAACCTTGAGTAAATTGGTGCCGGGGTCTATAGGGAGCTATCATTTGCTACTGCTAGGGTTGAGGATATGAGTCTTGTCTCCACCTCAGATTTGGGTGGTTCCTCTAAGAATTCTCAGCAGGCTGCTGCCCAAAGGTTTGAGCAACATTGGCATGCTCCATAATAAAATGTGCAAATTTGTTGGTAGATGGACAATCATGAATAGAATGTGTGGGGGATTGGCATATCAGACATGCCTCCTCCACGTGTGCAACCATCCGAGGCTGCATCACATTCATCAATTTATCAAACTTTAAGCTTAGGTTGTCCACCTTCCTGTCCAGATTACCTTGCACCTTCACTTCATATATTCCTCCTCTAGGGGTGGCCTCTTTCTCCATCTTAGTTGGAATCTGACTGTCATTGCGTGACAGAGACTCCTGCTGTATGGAATTCTCCCCTATTATGTCAAACACTCCCAAGCTTCTTCAGTTGTCTTATGGAGGTAGCTACCACGACAGGAAGCATCCACCATATCCCTACTCTTGGCATTAATTCCTTGATAAAACATTTAGACAAGCTGCCACATTGGGATTTGGTGGTGGGGGCATTGTTTTAACATCTCCTGGAATCTTTCCCAAGCTTCATTAAAATTCTCAGTTGAGGACTGAGTGAATGACATAATTTTTGTCCTCATCTGGCTTGTTTTGTTCATAGGAAAAATTTTTGTCAGGAACTTAGTTTGAAGGTCACTCCATGACTATATGCTCTTGATTGGGAGCTTTGATAGCCATGTGCTGGCTTTGTCCTTTAATGAAAAAGGAAAAAGCCTCAATTTAGTGGCCTCAGGCACCAAGCCAACAATGTTGAAGGTAGTGCAAAGTGCTAAAAACTGATCAATATGCTTGTAGGGATCTTCTTTATTCAGCCCATGAAATGAAGGCAGTATATTGATGGTGGAGGATTTAATTTCATAGTTTCTCTCAACAGAGAGAAACTGAATGCAGAAGGGATAGGTGTACTCCCCAGGTGCATTGTATTCTTTCAATGTCCTCTGCCTCTTAGCCATGGTAGCTAGTTCAGACTCAATAGCAGGGCCTTGGGTGGTGTGTCTAGGTCTAAGGATCCTTTCCACTTCTAGATTTGGGGGTTCCAAGTCAGGGTTTAAGGACCTTCTACCGAGCATACACTCACCAACAGTAATGAAAATGCTTACAAGCACACAGAAAGAATTTCAAACAAAAAAAAGTAATAACTACACAGATTTACACTAAACAAAATAATAGGGGATTCAACATAAATGGCATGAGATTTAGGAGAAAGAAAGTGCAAACAGAGCTAGCTACACTCCATTTGCAGCTCTAGCTTTTCTATTCATCTGCTGTCCATTTCTGCAAAAGTTCACAAAGAACCAGTGGTACTTTAATTCTACATTAAACACAACTACAAAGAATTTGTTAGTCTAAGTTATAGTACAACTGAGGTCTACTAAAAAGATCAATATCCCCGGCAACGACGCCAAAAACTTGTTGGAATTATTTCCGATGCTTGCTGCTAACTTTATTTGAAAATAGTGATAAGAATGTGCTAGTAAAAATAATTCAAAGGTGGATTGAAAAACACAAAATAACAAGTCTAAAAAATACACAGTCCCGCAAGATACAGGGTCCATTGTAGCAAGTTTTGATAAGTAAAAGCTTGTCCCACAGAGAAATTGATCTAGAACCCAAAATGGGCTATAATAGTAGGCCTCCAGATCTGATTACAGATCTGACAATCCTAAAGAAAGGGAGTTGGGTGTCACGACTATACTAAATTAATCCTAAAAATAGAGAAATAGAATGTAGCCCTATCTTAAAGAAAGGGTTTAGAAGAAGATGGTGGTAGTGTGTGCCAAAATAAAATACAAAAATTATGAGAAGTAAGTCGGTTAAGGTAGAGTTAATGATACATTTATGTAACTTAGATTTAGTCTGTCTCTGCAGTGCTCCTTGCTGAGACGCTATTAATAGCCTCAACAAGGTATAAGCTCCCAGTTTAACCCATACCATTTGGGGCGCTCTTAGGGCTATACTCTATCCACTATAATGGTCATAGGGTATCCGATAGAGTCTATCAAATCCCATTAGTTAAACAAAAAATTCTCTAGTCTAATTCAGAAGAGTGGACTGATCATTTCTATAGCCACTAGACCAGCTCTAGCCGTGAATACTATTACAGTACTATGTAATGCTAGTGCTACAAGCTCCCTAGATCTGTGCACAGATCTGGCTGACATCCATAGGTATTTTAACCCATAAGATTCTAAGTGTTTTGCTAAGGCTTACTGCTCACTAGTGCCCGCAAAAAGGACCATGCAACAGGTTGAATAAGGCCTTTAGCTCAGCTGGTCATTGCTACAAACAGCCTGTTATGACTCAGCCTCAAGCTGTAATTACTACAAGAGATCAGATCTAACATCTGATATCGATTAGGTAGAACAGAGAGGAGCTAGTTACTGTACAAACCTCCTCACAAGGCTTTAGAAGCTCATGTGCAGGGGAGAAGAATCCTTCTCAAATATGTGGATGGACACAACCTTGGGGCTATACTCTGTCCACTTGAATGGTCACAGGGTATCCCATTGGTCTGTCTATCCCACAGAGGCCTGAGAAAGAACATGAAAACTGCTGCAACCACCATGGTCTGCAGGCCTCCGAGCTCCCTGGATCTCACTACAAATCCAGCATTGCTTTTCATGTATCTATCAAGTCAAGGGAAATCAGATGGTAAACAATAGACCTACTAGAAACTGAATGGGCTAGTCCCAAATACATGGATCCTATAGACATCTAAAGAAACCATAAGATCTATAGATTTGATTAAGCATTAAAACAACAGTTCATTGATAATAGCAAAACTTGTAATGAACTGTCTCCTGGCTACAACCCATACACAACTGCTCATCCAAGATCCCAATGTATACAAAAATCTATTACAAGACTGAAACAAAGCTAGACCTAGCTCCTTATAGGGGGATTAGCTAGTGAATGCTTAGCTAAGAGAGAAGAGAAAGAGGAAAAAGAGGTGATTAAACCCTAACCCTAGCCTGCTAGAGCTCTCAGCCGATAGAGGATGAAGGAAAGATCCAAATAATAAGCTCTAAGTACAGCTTATATACTCTCTCAAAATAGCCTTGGCTCTAAAGAGATTAACCCTAATTTTTCTAACAGACGTGGAACTGTTACAACCCTTGAATGCCTCGAGATGTGTGCTTCAAAATCTGTGACTCGAGAAGTGTGCCCTAGCCTTAAGAAATTCTTAAAGGTTCTTGAGTTAAACTGAGAAGTGGAGAGCCCGCACTTCGTGGGGCTAGCAGCTATTTTAGTTTACTCGCACAATTGCTTTTCTTTCATGGAGTTCCCTTTGGCTAATAGGAAGGGCTCATTCGCACAGAAAACCTTTAGTGAATCATGTAGTGCTTCGCGTCGCAGTGCTATCGCAGAGATAATCTGGAGAGCTAGGGTGTTTCGCGCAGTAGAGCTTTAGGAGCTCTCTCTCTCGCTAAGTACTCACGCAGGTGGGCTCTTGCGCTTGCGTAGTAACTTGTAAGGCTCCAGAGTGTGCGAGATTTGTGCGAGGGGAATTCTGGGCGTCTCTCTCTTCCAGGGCCACGCGAGAACTCTGTGAGGTGACTTTTTGTTGTCTATGCATATGGACTCGCTGGGTTCTTCGCGCGGTTGCTTTGAGGGTTGATCTCCGCAAGAGCTTTGCGACCATAAATTCTGAAGGTTTTACACTGCGAGATCTTCGCGATGTCTGTACAGCTCTCCTCTTGACTGCGCGGCCTATCTGCGTGAGAGCTTCCACTTTATCTTTAGCTTCGCGAGGAGGCTTCTCAACTCTGCAAGGTCTGTTTCTTGGCACTCAGCTGCACTACACTTATTGCTATTGCAGCATCCTCCTTTCTCAGCTAACTTTAGTCATCTGCTAGACTTTAGGTTAATGATCATCAGCAACAGTGAGTCACCATGGTGAGCACTACCAAGGTGTTCCATTAGTCTTTGGCTTAGCTATCATCTTTGCTTGTATTCTCTCTCTTTTGGGCTAAAAGGCAAGGAGTTTGTATTAAGTTGCACATTTTATTATTAACTGCAAAACATACTTAACAAATGATTATTAGTGGGCTTCAAGGTCCATCAAAGGCTAGGTTAAGTGGTGAAAAGTGGTACTTTTTAGTGCATAATAGCATGTAATACACATGCCAAACTTATATTGACTAGTTTTGGCCTGGTGCATGTAATACACACGCCAAGCCTCAACTGAGCAGTGCAGCCCATTATCTGAGGCTTTTTTCACATCACTGAGTTCCCCGCTTAGTGATTTAGCACCTCTAATTAGATCTCACACTATCTAACAGCCGATACGCCCCCTTTGGTCAAAAGAGGATAACTTCTTATCGACCCGCTTCGAGGGATAGGGTTATTTGCTTTGAATCTCGTGCCTTCAATAGATTAAAGGGTTCCCCTTCGATTCTTCTGAAGCACCTCGGGGTCTCGCAGCGGGATTTACTTAGGGTACAAACACCACCCGAAAGGGGAATTCAAAGGCCCCAGAATCCTTCATCGTAAAGATCCACTTACAAAATTTTCAAAAAAAAATACATAAACCAAAAAACTGAAAAAGAACCATTGTGGTGCCAGCACAATGGCATCGCCCTACCCTCCGTCATCCCATAGGAGAAGAAGGAGGAAGCTTTATGGGCCCCATTTGAGGCACCCATACCCCACTCACCTCCAAGCCATGTCATGGGTAGTGGATCCGGCATACGTCGATCCCGACTCATCTCCACCACGTTCTCCAACTCATTCCCATGCGAAAGAGATGTTCACATCCAACCCTCTCACCCAATACCTATTCACCATTACCGGGTCCTTCGGTGCACCCATTTTCCCATCCACCACCACTAAAAACACCCAAAATCCAACACCCCATTCCCCATCATCTTTCAAAACCATGCCCCTCCCCCCCCTCCCCCCATGTCCATGCCAAATCAATCACACTTTCCTTCCACATCCATCCAAAACCCATCCCAATTTCCCACCTTTACCACCATACCCCATCCTTCATCTTCCCAACATATATCCGATCCACCCGCATTTACCCATGCCACACTCAGTTTCTTCAATCCACCCCATATCCCCTCATTTACCCAAGTCATGCCCAATTTTACCAGGGCCATGCCCAATTTTTTCCACACATCTACATCATCCACACCACAAATACCCTCAAATGAACCACCTCCATCCATTCCTTCTCCAATGGCCATGATGGATGAAATGGTTCGCGCTTACACTAGTTGAAAAGCCTCCCAAAATATCCCCCCTCATTCTCACCACACATCTTCCAACCCATCATACACATTCCCAAGCCTTCATGCTTCATTACCTCAAACCCACCAAGGCCCAATGGCCCAAACCCCCATCATCCACACCCTTCAGGGCCCAATAGGCTAGACCCATCAAGGCCCAATGGGACAGACCCATCAAAGTCCAATGGGCCAGACTCATCAATGTCAAACGAGCCAGACCCACCAAGGCCCAATGGGCCAAACCCAATAAAGCCCAATGGGCCTAATTTCCCAAGACCTTATGGCCCAAACCCCTCTAAATTCCTTACCCTATACCCAAGGCCAGCAGGGCCCAAACCTTGGGTCCCCATACCCATACCCTCCACAATTCCCTTAGTATCTCCCTCACACACAGACCTCCCACCCCAATTCACCCATGTCCCAGCACTCCAAAGCATCTCCAAGCTTTCCCTCAAACACAGTGGCCCCATCAGGGCCCAACCCAAAATCTAAATTCCACTCATCCTATCACTTCACAGAACTTCCCTCACCTCTAATGGTCCCACCCGACACCTATCCAACCCAGCCAGCACTAATAAGAAAATTTCACCCTCACTGCACCATATGTAGACCCACAATATGAGGAAGATGAGATCAGGAATAGCAAGGCTTACGCCGGGGTGTTTGCTAGCATCAATCCTCTACCAAAAATCACTAACCCCTCGGTAGCACAAAGTGAATCAAGGCCGACCGTTGAAAAAACAACCCTACTATCTAAAGAGTTTGAGCAGTTGAAAGAACAACTGGACAAGATTCAGAAGCAACTAATGAAGATGGGTAGAGCTGAAATCCATGCCACGGACTTCTCGAACT
The DNA here is from genome assembly GCA_021018995.1 of Chloranthus sessilifolius. Lineage (NCBI taxonomy): Eukaryota > Viridiplantae > Streptophyta > Magnoliopsida > Chloranthales > Chloranthaceae > Chloranthus > Chloranthus sessilifolius. The sequence continues at coordinate 28,272,900 of CM037595.1, forward strand.
TGTGTTGGTTTGCAGAAGTCCCCTTGCCCCTAAAATTCAAAATGTCGGTCTTTGATAAATATAACGACACAGGCCACCCTATTGAACACCTCAAGTCCTACTTTGGGGATATGTGCCAATATGGGGGGACGAGCGCCTGCTTATAAAGGTCTTTCAGAAAAGTCTGATGGGCCCGACCTTGAGGTGGTTCACGTCCCTAGAGCCATCCATGATAAAGACATGGAAGGATCTGCTCATCTGTTACAAGAACAGTATGTTTACAACATAGACATTGAACCTCAGAAGTCAGATTTAGCCTGATTAAAGCAAAATCCTAACGAGACCTTCAGCGATTACCTTGAGCGTTGGAGAGCTCTGGCGGCTCAGGTAAGAAATAGAATACCTGATGACGAGCAGATAGAGATGATTTTAAAAAATACCTTACCAGTCATCTCAGACTTCCTCATTTACCAACAGCAGTTTAACTTTGCTGATTTGATGAGGAACGCCAATCGTTATAAGGACGCTATCAGAGAAGGGCGTTTGAGCAAGAATGTATCCGGTGGGACCGGCAAGGTCAGGAGATTCTCTGAGCAGAGGAATGATAGAAGAACTAGGACAAATGTGTAGAATATCATGAATACCAGGCCCAACACCAGTATAATCCCATTTAAATTTAAAGCTGCATAGCCAGCTCCAATCAGAAGCGAGACGATACAGAGAACTGGGATTGGGCAGGGGGCATAGATGATCCCAGAACAGAGAAAGGCTCGCTTTGACTGAGTTTTCACACCCTTGGGACAATTGCTGAATGTTTTGTTACCCTTACTAATAAGAAATGGATTGGTCGCAACACTCCAACCACGACCTCCATCAAATCCCATCCCAAGGAACTATGACCCCAACACCCATTGTAACCTCTACCAGGGGTCGGGCCACCCGACTGATCATTGTTTCCCTTTGAACCATGCAATATAGAATTTGATAGAGGACGGTAAAATCATCCCTCCGGCACTTCCCCAACCACCCAGCATGCCAACAAACACCAAGTACCGCTACCCCCACACTCTCCCGGAGGAGCAGGTCCAAGACCCATTATTGGCATGGTAGAAGAGGATAATGAAGAGTTAGAGTTTGACTCGTCAACTACATCCGCGACTAGGTAGATTTTATCACGTCGCTATAGAGAGACTGGGAAGATAGAAGCATTGGGGTAATTGAACCGCTAAATCTGGCAGACTACTTTCCCAGCCTCGCACCACAAACGGAACCCTTAGATCTTAGGGCATACTTCCCAGTGCCAGCTCTCGTCAACTACATCCAGATTAACTCCTATCAATCGTACGCGGCATCCTCCACCAATTACCCGAAGGAAGATTATGTCCCCCATCCACCTCCATCACCCATTAATTATCAATGGCCCACCCATGTCCCATCACCCCCGATACAATCATCCACAAGCCTACCAACCCCAGTTGGCTCAATTTTTCCACCTGCCCATTCCTTACTGAAATTAACCAGGTATTACCCACCCCATCCAATTCCTCAGCATCAATATGCCCAGTACCTGCTTTCACCCAATCCAGATCCTGGGACTAAGTTATGATCCACATCAAGTCCCGCTCAGTTACGAACAGACAGATGTCAGCAGTAGCATGGAGGGGGAAATTGATTTTGTCATCAGGTTTGGGAAGATATCCAAGCAGCCAGACGCATTGGCACCAACACCAACCTGGCCAGAGGGGAAGAAGGATACTACTGCAGTAAACCGGTTTGAAAAAATGAGCCGAGAGCACATACTTGAGACTCATCTGAGAAGAATGTCGACCCATATCACAGTTTGGGATCTGTTAATAACATCCCCACTCCATTTCCAGGCTCTGATGGAGGCATTAAAGAATACACATGTGTCTCTTCAAGTGATCCTAGATGAGGTTGGGCAGATAATCGGGCAGGTGATGGCTCTCAATGCCATCTCTTTTTCAGACGCGAATTTTTAAGAAGAGGGAAATAATCATTCTAAATCCCTCAACATCATTGTAGAAGTTAGGAACATGATAATCCCACTGGTACTGATTGATAATGGGTCCACTCTAAATGTGTGCCTTCTAAGAACTGCCACTAAAATAGGTGTGGACACTTGCATGCTGAGGCCGACAAAAACTAGTGCTAGGGGGTTTGATAATACAAGAAGGGAACTAATTGGGAAAGTTGATCTTGAGCTAGTAATTGGGCCAATGACCTTTTCCATTCCGTTCAAAGTAATGGACATCAAGTCCTCTTTCAATCAATTGTTAGGACGCCCTTGGTTGCATGAAGTAGGGGCAATACCATCAACATTGCATCAAAAGCTCAAATTTGTGTCTTGGCTGAAGATCATCACCGTCATAGGTGAGGGGCATGATGAAAAAGAAAAAGCGACTCACAACATTGAGAACCCCAATGTACTAGATGTGCCGCACACGTTCGAGGATGCAGACATCCATAGCTTTGAATATGAGGTATCAATGATAGTCTCGGAGCCCCCAGAAAACATCACCCTAAAAATCGGAGGTGGGATTGTAGTAGCTGTGGCCATACTCCAGAAATGGGATTATCAAAGAGGAAAGGGGCTGGGACCCCGGTTGCAAGGCAGGAGAGAGCCCGCCAAGGCAAAAGGTGGATAGCAGGTCTAATTTGGGTTAGGATTTAAACCTACTGAAGAAGAAGTGAGGGAGGCTAAGGAGAAAGCCCAAACCATTGCTACAACAAAAGCCTGGGGAATCCATTTAGAAGAAGAATCCCATCCCAGGCCTCACATCCGGAATACCTTCGTAAGTGATGGGATTGTGAAGATTGATTGGAATGGGGCAACATAATTAACCCGACATAAACCCACGACCCTTGTCCACCCCACCAATCCCCAAATTTTCCCTCCCAACCTGGAAATAGACTTAGCTGCTTTGTCACATTTTGAGGAAGAGTCTTTCATACCTACACAATCTCCCCTTGCGGTAAATCACTATAGGAATTTACTGACATTTGAGGATAGAATCTCAGACGAACCAATGATCAACATGGCAGAGGCTGACTCCGAAGAATCATATCAGCCACCCCCCTCCATCCAAATAAGTAAAGAAGCAGCATCACAGGTACGAAATTGGGCATCTATGCCTCAAACTCTAGAAGTGGCGAGTGGCCTGAAATTTGGCACCCATTTCTCAAAAAAAAAACTACCTATAAAAAGTGAGATGAGCCCTTGGCAGGCAATACCGTATATATATAGGGACTCGCTTTACCAAGAGCCCATCTCCGAAGAAAACAAAAATCTCAAAAATATAGAAAAAATACAAAAACTAAAAATATTATCTTTTAAAATTCCAAATAAAGTCAAAGAAAATGATGCCTTAATCGAAGTTCCCGTCCCACGTGAAATCGATCCCTTCCCTGTAGAAATACAAGAAGAGGTAGGAATCACGAGTCTGGACGAGGTAATCCCTACTGAGGAGCTACCCAATGAGGTTCTTGAATGGTTTGCCAACTTCGAGCACGGTCCTACCCCTATCGTTGAAGAAATAGAGGACGTCAATCTAGGGACCGAGGGGAATCCTAAAATTACCAAGATCGGAACATCACTGTCTCCCGAGGAAAGAAAAAGCATGATCGATTTCCTTCAGTCATAGCAAGACGTCTTCGCATGGTGATACGAAGACATGCCTAGTTTTGACACTAATTTGGTAGAGCATGAGCTGCCACTTTACCCTGATATCAAACCAGCCAAGTAGAAGTTGAGGCGACTCTGACCTGAATGGATGCTGAAAGTAAAGAATGAGGTCATCAAGCAATATGATGCGAGATTTCTCATGGTCTCTAAGTACCCTCATTGGTTAGCCAACATCGTCCCTGTACCGAAGAAGGAAGGAAAGGTCCGCATGTGCATTGATTTCATAAACAAAAACAAGACAAGCCCGAAGGACGACTTCCCATTACCGCATATCGACATCTTGGTTGATAACACTGCCAAGCACAAGATGCTCTTGTTCATGGACGGATTCTTTGGATATAATCAGATCAAGATGGAAGAAGCAGATCGAGAGAAAATAACATTCATCACCCTGTGGGGAACTTTTTTTTACTGAGTCATGCCATTTGGGTTGAAAAATGTTGGTGCAACGTACCAAAGGGCCATGACAACACTGTTTCATGACATAATGCATCGAGAAATTGAGGTGTACGTCGAGGACATGATCGCTAAGTCACCAGAGAGAAGTGACCATTTGATAAACGTCCAAAAGTTGTTTGAGAGGCTGAGAAAATATAGGTTACGTCTGAATCCTCAGAAATGCACATTCGGCGCCATGTCGAGAAAGTTGATGGGATTCACCATCAATAGGAGAGGCATCGAGGTTGACCCGATCAAGGTAAAAGCCATCACGAACATGCCACCACCATCTATCGAGAAAGTGGTTAGAGGGTTTTTGGGCAGGATACAATACATCAGTCAGTTCATCGCATAGCTCACTCCCATCAGCACATCGATCTTCAAGTTACTAAGAAAAGATTCACCCATCAAATGGAATGATGACCGCCAAGCAGCATTCGATAAGATCAAGGGCTACCTTCTCCACCCTCCAGTATTAGTACCACCCGAGCCTGGCAGACCACTCTTAATGTATCTCTCCACGATGAAAGTTTTGATGGGATGTGTCCTAGGGCAGCATGATGAGACAGGAAGAAGAGAGCAGGCCATCTACTACCTGAGTAATAAATTTACTGACTATAAGACATGCTATTCTCATCTAGAGAAAGCATTCCTATCTCTCGTATGAGCTACCCAGAGGCTCCGCCATTACTTGCTATCCCAAGTCGTTCTACTCCTAGCACTCATGGATCCATTGAAGTATCTGTTCGAAAAGCCAGCTCGCACTGGACGGTCTGCATGCTAGCAGCTCCTACTATCCAAATTTGATATCATGTACGTCACTCAGAAGTCGATCAAGGGGCAGGCGCTCGCTGATCATCTTGTCGATAATCCCTTACCCGATTATGAGCCCTTAGAAACTGAGTTCTTGGATGAAGACATCTTGTTTATGATAGAGGATGATATAGTAGAGACGGAGGAATCCTGGGTGACGCATTTCGACGGAGCAGCAAATGCCGAAGGCCAGGGAGTTGGCGTTATCCTAATCTTGTCGAAAGGGTCATATGTACCAGTCTCCATCAAACTCAACTTCTCCTGCACTAACAACATGGCCGAGTGTGAAGCTTGCACAGCTGCCCTACAAGTTTCTTTGGACCTGAACATAACTCATCTCAGGGTGTTTGGCGACTCACTATTGATCATATGTCAGACGAACGGAGAATGGAAGACCAAGGATGAGAAATTGATCCCCTACCACGCGCACGCAGAGGGCTTAATAGCATGCTTCGAAGACGTCACATTCTCATACGTCCCGTGAATAAGGAATCGCTTCGCCAACGCATTAGCAACTTTGACATTAATGACAGAGATCCCCTATGGTGTCGAGATGAAGCCAATCATAATTGAACAGAGGAATGAGCCGGCCTTCTTCCTTCAGAATAAGGAACCCACAAAGCCTAATGATGAGCCGCCATGGTTCTCGGATATCAAGAACTTCCTCAAAGCTCAGGCGTTCCCTAAGGGCATCTAAAGAAGGTAGACGGGCCATTCAATGATTAGCGGCGAACTGTCATCTGCGGTGAGTGTCTTTACAAGCGGTCATATAACAATATCCTACTCTGATGTCTAACTAAAAGCGAGGCAGCGAACATCATGAAAGAGATTCACGAGGGAGTATGTGAGGCCCACGTCAATGGGCATATGCTCACCAAGAAGATCCTACAGCAAGGATACTTTTGGACCACTATGGAAGCCGACTGTTGCAAACACGTTCGAAAGTGCTATAAATGCCAAGAACACTCTAGTCTGATCCACGCTCTGGCTATTGATCTACACAGCATGACCACTCCATGGCCATTTGCTACTTGGGGACTCGACATCGTCGGAACGGTCAATCCGAAAGCATCAAATGGACATCAGTTCATCCTGGTCGCCATTGAATACTTCACCAAATGGGTAGAGGCAGCATCCTGCACGAACATCACGGCCAATCACGTCAAAAAACTCATCAAGAATAATATTGTTTGCCAATTTGGCATACCCAAGGACATCATCACCGATAATGGTACCAACTTTGGAACATGCGCATCAGGGCCTTCTATGAGCAATACAAGATCAAGCACCATCGCTCGTCACCTTACCGATTGTAAACCAATGGGGCCGTAGAAGCTGTTAATAAGACAGTCGTCTACAGCCTTGAGAAGATGGTTGTCACCTATCAAAATTGGAGTAAAATGTTACCATTCTCTTTATGGGCCTACAGAATATCGATTCATACTGCTACAGGGGCAACACTGTTCTCCCTTATATATCTAACTGAGGCCATCCTGTCGGTAGAAGTTGAAGTACCCTCACTCTGTATCCTCATGGAATCGGGCCTACCTGAAGCTGAAAAGGAAAGGTCCCTCTTTGAGTAGTTGAACCTATGAGATGAGAAAAGGCTCTTGGCCTCATGTCACACCCAAGTTTACCAACGACGAATCACACGCGCTTACAACAAATGTGTTCGCGGTCGTGATCTGAAGGTGAGAGACACCGTACTCAAAAAAATCTTCCCATCCCTTCACGCTGATCTGAGAGAAAAGTTCAAACCCAACTGGGAAGGACCCTACGTCATCTGAGAGGTGCTCCCGAGATTGCTATCCACCTTGCCACCATGGACGGGGGTCACTTTCCTAAGCCCATCAACGCTAGGTACGTCCGACGATTCTACTCGTAAGTCTCTCACGACAAGGTAAGTATTGACAAGATAGTTACGTGACTGCTTGAGGACCCAGTAAAAGAGGCCATCGTTTCAAAGCCAAATAGCCAAAAAGCATCGCTGAACGATCATATCCTTTGCTACACCTGTTGAGCCATGAGCCTTTCCTTCATAACCACTCCCAAGAAAAGAAAATGTGTGTACATACATCAATAAAAAAAGAAGAGAAGAAAAAGAGTTACTATCAAAAATCTAAAAAAATCATAGAAGAAAAATCCCAAAAATAGGATGTCTGAAAAGAAGCAAAAAGAACAAAAATAGAAAAAAAGTGGAGCATGAATAGTCAAAATTCCCCAAGGAAGAAGTGTATTATGGCAATTGGAACTCCTATCAAGGAAACTTTTGACCCCAGAATACCCTATAGATCCTAACCTTACCCATGGCCACTATACATCCCAAAGAAAAGCCCTCTTTGAGGTCTACAAGCACTCATAGTATTCATTGAGCCAGCACGAGCCAAGCTATGAGCCAACAAAGGATTTCCATTTGGCCGGCTATAACGGAATCGACGTCCATGTCGTGGCCTTTGATAAAATAAAAGAAAAATAAAATAAAAATATATAAGCGCAAAGCAAAAAAGGGCGTGGTTAAAACCCGAAAGGGCACCGTGGGTAAAAAGAGCAAGTTTATGTGGACTAGATGAAAACCCAAAAGGGCGTCGGGGGTAAAAATTCAAACCCATGGACATAGTGAAAACCCGAGAGGGCACTGTGGGTCAAAGGAATGAAACAATGGGCACGACAGAAACCCACCTTGGGCGTTGTGAGTAAGAAAGTTGAGGAGGAGAAATGAGAAGGAAAGGAAAAAATGAGGAGCCCTTCGGTCACCCTCCCGTACTACATGGTTCCCGACTGGGCCACTCATGTTAGATTAAATCGGGTCCTGACCAAGTGTAACTTCATAAACTGCACCATCAAACGTATGATCCAAGGTAAGGAGAAAAGGTCAATTCTATCCAAAGGGACGGATGTTCCAACCCTGAAAACCTTGAACCTCACCCAGGTCCGACCACGAATGGGTTCGACTATGCTCAAATTGGGACCCGTTGCTTCCCCTTGCACTTAAGGCACCAAAGAAAATTAAAAAAAAGAGAAGAAAAAAGAAGGGATAATAAGTTTCCCTTCCCCATTTTCACACCAGCACTGTGTACACCCACTCCGGGATGATTGGATTGATGATTGGAAAGACCACTTTTGTAAAAAATAATATATTTTCCTTTCCCATTTTCACACCGACACTGTGTGCACCACCACAGGGGGAAGAGGACACTTTTGAAAAAGATAATAAATCTTCTTTTCCCATTTAGGCCGGCATTATGTGTGCCACATCTCCAAAGGAATAGCTGGCATGATACCCCAATTTCTAATTTTATAAAAATAAAAAAGAAGAGAAGATAAAATCCTTGTAAAATAATAGATTTCCTTTTTTCCATTTACAAGTCTGTACTTGGCTAACACCACATCCCAAAAAAATATATATGTGTGATGCCTATCTTCTTTCTTTCTTTCTTTCTCTTAACAAAAGAGCAAAAACAATAAAAACATAAAGAAAATATGTATACTAAAAAGGATGTATCTAAATAGGGGTTTCTTATGCCCCTTTCTATGGTTTTGATCTATGCAAAAAGGTATGTGCAAGATGGAATCAACGACCCAACTCGCGCTTCAAGGCATGGATCTCTCCACATAAAGTATCCTCTCGAACGTCCCGGTCGATCATCCAGCGACCGTGAAGACTCCTATACCATTTTTGGGAGGCATCAGTAGCACCAAGAGTGTTACTCAAGGCTCCTTCTAGACGAAGGACCTCACACTCAGCTACATCAGTCCTGGCTTCTGCCGCCTGTGCTCTAACCATTTGTTTCTCTAAATGATCATGCAGGACACACTTCTCGCCAACCAACTAGCAGCTCGATACGGGATCGAAGCGTCAACTCCTTCTTTGGCCAGGGAAATTCGGTTCTATCCTCCCCAGAGGACGAGTCTTAGCTACTATCTTTGAAGTCTTCTGTTAGTCACTTGGATCAAGCAGAGAGCAGTGATGTGGAGGGGCTATCCTATCCATGTCCCCAGAAGACCCCCGAGAAAAGATCAAGTCACATAGGGGTGGTTTCACCGCACTGGGCACCTACTGAGAACAACCAAACTGACGCAGCACCCAAAATGGGAAGTAGTAAGTACTGCTAGTCCAGCCAAGGAGGGTGATACCCTCGTAATCTCTGGAGTGGACCACCAGGAAGGTCCAATCTAACCAAGGAAGCCTCCACACCAACTCAGCTTCGGCTAGCCAAAGCTTCAACCCTAGCATGTCTCCCTATGGAAGCATATGGCACCTGCCCAGAAAGCAGTGGGCCACCTCACCACGGACATTGTAGAAATGAGGCACGGGTTCCAAAACGGAAAGGTGCTCCCCTAGCCAAACCTGAAATAGAAGCAGGTATCCCCTAAGGCACACCACCTTGCCTAGGCAAAAGCATCCAGGCAACGATAAAGCTCCGTCAAGATCAGATGCATCACAGAACGACCCCCCTCTAATTCGGTCAAGACATTGCAGAGTACAAACGAGAAACTTTCTCCCCCAGTGATGAAAAGAACCTCAGAGATGAGACCAAGAGTCAAAGTTGTCACGTCATAAACATTTCTAACCGGCAATTTTCGTAGGCTCTCATCACCAAAAAGTTCTCTTTGGAATTTCATCGAACGCCTGGTGGGCCCTCCAATGAGACTTTTTCCATAATCAGAATTCTTCAAATTCAAAGTCCTGTGGATGGCTTTGGCGTAACCTGGCTTCGGCATCACTCTCGTAAGACCTCTGTGTAGCTTCAGACCTGACATGCTAGAGAGTTCTTCAAGTGTGGGAGACAACTCATGGTTCCCAAAATTGAAGACATGAGTATCCACCTCCCAAAAGGAGGTCGCCATATGAAGAAGGTTCATAGTGGAGGAATTTCAAGAAAAGATAAGAGACGGGCCAACCCAAGGTCATTTAAACCAATGAGCTCGCTCTCATTCAAACTCTCTAACCACTTCTTTAGGAAACTGGGCCCCATGCCAAGTGAAGGAAGTATAGTAACCCCGAGCCCCCCATAAGAAGTGGGGTAGGAAAGTGGGTCCATTGTCATGCAAAGATTTTCCAAAGATATAAATTCGATGTAGGATGATAGACCCACCCTTGCGAAAACAAAAAGAAAAATAGCATAAAAAAGTACCAAGCCTAAGTCAAAAGAGAGGGAAAATGGTGCATTCTCGGGATTAAAAGGCCCACTTTCCTCAGGAAGCACTTGACGGATGTAATACATGCGCTAGAGCAATTTTCCCTAGATTTGGTCTGGTGCATGTAATACATGCTCCGGGTCACTTAGGTCCCCACAAGCAAGGGCGTTCTCACTGATTCCATGGATAGCTTGCCTGCACTTTATGCCTTTTATCTAAAATACACACAATAGGCCCTATATAGAGAGGCAAATTTTGTTTTTGGTCACATCTAACTTGTATAAATCTTTGTGCAGGAAAGATCCACACAGGCATGGAAATAGTGGCCAAGTGTTAACAAAGTATGTGGCCCCGGAGGCCATCCCTTTTGTCAAAATCAAACCCATCCTGCAAGCAGTCTGATACACTACAGCAAGCAAAGGAGAGATAGAGCATACAATTGGAAGGCATGCAATTAGAAGGAACGGCACCAACATTCATATGAAGAAACTGGAAAAACCATCCAAAAAAATTAAACAGCGCCACATCATCCATTACATAGTTTCAACGAATATATGTCCCAAAAGTCTCAAAATTCTAAAGCTGAGCCTAATCTTTGACAGCACCCTTGGACTTCTTACGCCGGCGTGAAGAACTCTGATATGTTCGACATCCCCTACTCGAGCCCACGCCTGAGAAATTCGGCTAAGCAAAGACCACGATTCCTTTTCACGAGCGCGCTACAAGTCATACCCAAAGTCATCAATCAGGATCGATCGAAAGATAAAGATGGCAAAGCAATGACAAGAACCAGTCAGTATGATACTCACGACTTCAGCATCCCACAGGCCGAAAATGTTGCGGTAGTACTTGGCTTGGTTTACAGCCGATTCATAGTTCTGCACACAAAAGAGAGAGACATCAGCTACAAGAGACACAAGCGTGGACATGGGCATTTCTCTAAAAAGCAGCAAGCATGCAGAAAAGGAAAGACTTACCCCAGGAACCAACTCAGGAGGGGGGATCTGGATCACTTCAGCAGATATGCGGGATAGCTCCTCTACAGTCGTACATAAACTCGAAAGAAAGGCATCATCAAGGCGCCTAAAGGTCCCTTGGAGCTTAACAGGCGAACTACCAAAAGCCCTCGTGCCGGAGGGGCCTGAAGGACCAGCTCTTAAAGCCTCAGCGGTGCCTGCTGCAGCCCCATCATCATCATCTGAGTCACCTCCCTATTCGAACTATGAAAAGAAGCAAAGTTTTGGTCAGTAAGGATTGTAATTAAATCAAAACCAGGGGAGACTAATCTGAAAGAAAAAGGAGAACTACCTGAGATTGCAAACCACCAAAGGCCAAGAAATTCACACCAGGTATGAAATGAGGGAGAAGGGACCGATAGGGTAAGGACTCGTACCATAGCTGGTAACCTCCGGGCATGAGGAGGTCATTAATAGGAACCCCATGATGAAGAAATTCGTTGGTGCGCTCTTCGACGGTACCCACGGGTGCCATAACATCGGCAGGAGGAGCTTGTGGTACGACAAAGTGGTCTCGGTAGTGATGAACCACTCTCTCTCCCAGGTAATATTCCTTGGCCCAAGATCCATAAAAGAAAATGACCTGACGGTCGATGAAAAAGTGAGACTGGCCCACAGCAGCTCGATCTAAAAAAGGAGAACCAATATGAGGGTCGTAGATGACTTGTCTAGACAGAAAAGTGTCACATCAGCGAAACAAGTAGCATAACAAAAGAAAAATCTAAGAAAGAAGAGGAAGAAATAGCCGTACCTGCTTTGGGATCAACAAGTCAAACTGGGACCTCAGGCCCATCTCCAAATGCTTCATGCTGACATCCTTGCGGCAGTTTTTGTTCTAGTTGCTCATGAGCAGGTAGGTATATGCCTCAGAATGAAGGAGGGGGAGGCCCGGCTGGAAGTGCAGATAGCCCCAAACCTGAAAGGAGTGGTATGCATAAAAGATGTGTCAAAAGTAGGGAATGACTAGCCAAAAAACCAAGGAAAGCAAAGGAATTAGGGGTTACTCCAAGGTGGGCCAAAAGCCGACAACAGACTTCGCTTCCCCAATGGAGACTTGAGCTATGCTAGACATCAACAAGGCTTATCTGGCCCCACCCCAGTCGTATCGGTGCACCTTGTCCCAATTTCCCATAATGCTAAGCAAGGATAATGAGACCTGCCCACCACTGGCATTTGAAAAGAGAGTCTTGCCCAGCAGGTAGAGGTGTGAGATGCAAGCCAACATCACAGCGTGCTCGGGCTCAATGAAGATGCCCGCGTCCGGCTGGCCCAGATCCACCAACTCTTGCTGACCAAACCAATCTGCCAGCCATGACATCTTAACCTCAGTGCCATGCAGATTTGTGAGGTGGGATAATCCCCGATTAATTGAACCACCTCATCCCAATTGGGCACGCGAAGGTTGGTCACTGGTACCCCTCCTATTCGAATCCCCGTAATCATCGACCAATCGACGGGGGTAAGAGTCATATCCACCATGGCCATGTGAAACATCATAGTCTCGAGACAGAAGCGCTCAATTAAGGCCCTCAGATAGGCCATGTCGGCCCGCATGGCAGGGCATGAGAGGAAGTCCTCAAAACCGGCCTACGCAAGGAGGAACTTCACGATCGGAGGGAGGTAGAGATAAAATGATTGAAGTCCAACCATCCTCCTTGAAACACGATAGAGGGCAGGTCCTGCATCGAAATAAAGAGGTGTCAAATCCTGGAGGTATAACAAAACCGCACAAGGAAAAACAACAAATTTTATCTCTTTACCTTGCCAGCGATACCAAAGTTTAAGATGTGAACATATTGTCGATGAAGGAGACTAGTACGGGCGGCCTCGCCTTGCATTTCATTCCAAGGATAGGAGGAGCGCTCCAGTACGAAAAATCCCCTAGGGGACCGTAAACTACTTTTGACCCCTCTTCTTACTCCTGCCCTTCCTCCCACACATGCACCTCCTCACTGGATATTCTGAGATGGATGCAAGCAATAGAATTAAGATATATCAGTAGCAAGAAATAATTTGTTAAATAGGCTAACAGGGAGGTAAGTAGGCCCCTTTTCTTTTTCATCAATCTTAATCTTCATCATCATTTTCAAAAAAAATCACCATCAAATCACCCACATTTTCAAAAAAAGAAAGAAGAACAAAAAAAACCACCCATCATCTTCATAAAATCACCCATCATCACCCACATTTTCACAAAAAGATCACCCACATTTTCAAAAAAAATCACCCACATCTAAAAAAGTCACCCAAATTCCATCAAAAGAAAGAAGGGAAAGGAGAGAAAAAAAAAATTCTTTATGCAAACAAAAAAAAGAAAAAGGGAATTGCCCTAATAAAAAAAATAACTCAAGAAAAAGAAAAAAAAAGGCATCATTCGAGCCGATTTACATGAAATAAAATCAAACCAATCATTAATTACCATGCTTACAAGAGATATCACCCATATGTCATCTAAAGAAGCAAGAATCATAACCACATTGCAAAATAATTCAAGAAAGATCAAATAAAATGTGATTAAACAATGATTACCTTCAAGAAAATGGGTCCTTGATCCAGTGTAGAGCGGGTGTTTAATCGACACGAGCAAGCACCGACAATGAGGCGCGATTCAAATCGATCAAAGGGAGGCCTAGGGAGAGGTCTTGTTTTACTTTGGAGAAGGGGGGAGAGGAAATTTTTGAAAGAATGGCATTTTGGCTCAGGCTCGGGTATTTAAAACCCCTCCCCAAGTTTGGCTTGGCGTGTCTAATACACGCACCAAGCATAAACTGGCCCCCCCTTTGGTTTGGCGCATGTATTACATACGCCAGGCTATTTGTGGCGAGATTTGGTCTGGCGTGTGCAATACACGCGCCAAGCCATTATTGGCCAGGATTTGGCTTGGCATGTATATTGTACACGCCCAGCCTGATCCCATTTTGGCTCCACAGGTCCATACACCCCCGGGTGGCAGGTCGACCTCCATTTGACCTGCTCGGATGGCTATGCTAAAATAAATGCTGCGGGATTAATGAGCATCCCGAGCACACATCAAGTAAATAAAAAATATAAAATCCACATAAAATAATAAAAAATTCCACATAAAAATCCACATAAAATAACAAAAAGTTCCACATAAAAATCCACATAAAATAACAAAAGAATTTCACATAAAAATCCATATATAATAACAAAAAAATTCCACATAAAATCCCACATAAAGATCATGAATGAATATATATATATATATTCCAAAATGCAGCATGTACTCCCAAAAAGCGTTGCGACATCTATTCGCTCTGCTCGAGAAGTCGTGCTAAATTAACTTCAGGACTATTGGGTTCACCCAAAGACCTCGAACCCTCCTTCACACAGGGGCACCCGCGCCCAATCAAATGGGGCAATCAACACCTCAGGAGATTGAATGCAAACTGTGGACCTTCGCGTATTTGCTTCGTGCCTATCTTTGAGTATGGGTCGATCACCCTCTTACTTACAGAGTTTTTATATTCAGAATAAAACTTGAACATCAAACATCTTCGATCGTCTCGAGAAGCAAATATTTTTTCCAACATATTGGGCTTTTGCAACTCGCTCCACTTCGATTATGCCTAGTAATGTCGCTAAGCGCTTGGGGATCGATAGCCTTGAGGAACGGGCATTTTTTCCGATATATAGGGCTTCCATTTACTCACCGTGTTACTCACCTAATGTTTGAGGTTCGTTTTGAATATGGTAGACTCATCAAAAATGCCTTGGGCCTCTTCGGATGTCTCTTGTCTTTGGCATTCGATCATTAGTGATCGGATACCGAAGAGGGGCATCTGTAGACACCCAAATTTGGCCCAAGGCCTGATCGAAACATGCTTCGAGAGAGCCGCACCCTCAAGCTTCTGATAGCATCTATCATACCTTTCAGAACCTTTCCAAACCCTTAAGAACCTTCTCAAACCCCTAGGAACTTACCTAAAGCCCTTAGGAATTACCCTCAACCTTTAGAAACCCCTCCGAACCATCTTTAACCTTCCCGGGCAATGGTCAGAGAGAGATTTACTAGGGCTGGTAGGGACCTCTACTAAGACTAATCTTATACCATTTAAAAGTAGAGGTTCTCAACTTTCCAACAAGCCAAGAATCACTCTAATTCGAGTTGTACGTCAAAAGTTACGGCGATTCGAAGGAAGCCCGAAAACTGCATCTATTTGAACCCCTCGACAGGTTCAGAACCTCACGAGAACCTCGCTGGAGGATAGGCATACATGGCACATGTATGACATATGCCAAGCCATTTTTGCCCAAAAATGGCTTGGCGCATCTAATACACACGCCAAGTATAGGTGGGACCCCCTTGGGCTCTGTACTTCCAGACACTGTAGCTATGCTTGGCATGAGTAATACATGCGCCAGGAGGCTTAGATATAGTAACTGATGGTTTTTGCTCGAATTTCACTTTTCGGATTTGACTTGTTGACCATCTTAAAGTTTAGGATGGGTTTCATTATGACTGTTGCACTCATGTTTACCCTATTTGCAACCCTCTAGTCATTTGAAACCTCACCCTATCATCTACCATTGAAGCCTATTGCCCACATTTCTAGGCTCTCAAAATCTTAGGAAACCTTAGATTAGAAGACCACTTAATTGCTAACCCAATTAGCACTTAAGTACCTTCCTAACCTCCCCTTTTCCTATAAATAGAGAGGCACCCCTCCCTTTAGAAAGGCTTGAAAAATTTCAAGAGAGAAAAAGATTAAGAGAGAAGCTTTTCCTCCCTTTGGTGCACCCTTCCCATACAAATTCTAGAATTCTAAAACCTCGTTTAGACCCCATCTTCTATCAAAGTTCCCTTAGTTTAGGTGAGAACTACATCCTAGCTCTCTTCCCCTACCACTTATCCATCAAGCCCTAGGAGCTAGAACCCATTCTCCAACCATTCAAGCTATCGAAAGCTCGTCAAGTGCACCTACGCGGAGGTCCACATGCGTGCTAAAAGGGCTCGAGAGCTCCAGCTCAAAGTTCCTTTGGGAAAGAGAAAGTTCTCTTTTCTTTCTTATTTTTCTAGTTTTTTTTGTCACAAGTAGAGACCGCTTTTAAGTGGGTTGGTCGGGTGCCTAACACCTTCTCGATCGATAACTGAAGCCCCTACCCAAGAGCCTTTGGCGTAGACCGGTGAATCAGAGTCACATTTTTTGGCACTTCGGTGCTTATTAAATTGATTTAGGTTTCTCGGGACACCAAAAGCTCCGGGTGGCAACTCTATATTTTTTAGTGGGTGCACATCGTCGCGACGGGACCATCAAAAATCCCACAGTTGCACAACTACAACCATCTATTCATTGTCAAAAAGAAGTTTATAATAATATAGCTCTCAAGTCTGCAATCTCTACAAGACGCCAGGTCTCTTCACAATGCTATTGCAAAGCCATTTACGCCTCAAATTAGCCCTAACTATTACTAAGGCTTAACCAGCCATGCTGAGCTAAGGAAAGCAGAAAAACAAAAAAAGGAAGATGACCTAAACCCTAGAAATGAGCTCAGGTCGTGTGTGTAGTCTCTTGCTCTCCCCATAAAAGCATGCTTTGCTTTCTATATATACACATCCAAAAAGTAACTTTAGGCTTTGGCCAAGTGTTTACTGCTTTCCTAAACTACCCCCAATGTCCCCATAAACTTTTGCAGCACATGGGACCCCAAAAGTTCCAAAACTGCCCCCAATGTCTCTAGATATTAGTTGGCTCCCAAGCCTCGAGAGGATAAAAGCTTAAGTCTTGGTCTGCTTGACATTGCTCGATAGGATGGCTTTTGATTGTCCAACTCGAGAAGATGAAATGCTGTAATCTGAAGGCTTCTCGAGGGGATGGTTTCTGAAGGCCTTTGAATCCTCGAGAAGATAGATTGATGTAGTCTTGAACTGCTCAAGAGGGTGGTTGCTGCAGACTTCTGAATGCTCAAGGAGATGAACTGCTCCAGAAAGCTGCTCGAGAGGATGGAATGTTGCAGCCTTTGAACTGCTCGACCTACTCGAGAGGCAAGCTTCAGGATTTTTTGAACTGCTCGACACTGCTCAAGACTGCTCGAGAAGTTAACTTCTGAAGATTTGGTCTGCTCAACCTTGCTCGAGAGGGCGATTTCAGCTCGATTCGGCTGTTTGACTGCTGCAGCTGTCCTTTAGGCATGTGTCCCACTTTTCTCTCATGGCAGGGGTTCAAGGGATACTGAACAACCCATTTGGTGGGGACCACCATGGTTCAATCTCCATATTTTTCTCAACTCTTATGCTTGACTCTAATTCATCTCTTCTTGGCACTTGTTAACAGGATTTCTGCACTACTTTGCAGGTTTTTGCTAACTACAAAACCGCACTTAAAAATCAATTATTAAATAGCTCTAAGGTTTAGTAAAGCCTAGGTTTTGTAAAGTGGCATAATTCAGTGATTAACAGTCATCCTGGTTGGAATCGAATGAGATTCTGGTCACTGAGGAGGTGAAATATGTTGGGGATGGTGTCAGGTAATGGGGGATAATAATTGCGTTTTGGCTAGTAGGGGCCTCTGACTTGTGGGTTGAAATTTTGAGGTGGAGGTACGTTATTGTAATTCTGAGGATTGGCCGTCCGGTTCTGTGCCGCATTCTTGGTTTTGGTTTTGGTAGGTGGTATTGATTTTGGTTTTGGTACTAACCTTGATTCTGGTTTTGGTTTGGGTACCGTTGCTGATTTTGGCTTTGATTCTAGTTCACGTATCGCTGTTGGTCCTGATTCTGTCCGAGATTTCTTGGCTAGAAATTTTCATTCCTAGAATTCTGCCCTTGATTGGTGACGGTGTTGACCTACTCAGCAATCGAGGCTTTCTTGTTGTTCTTCGTCTTGGTTTCACCGAAAGAGGCTCCTCGTGATGTTACTATAGATAAGACGAGGTCTCCACCCATGATGTGTCGCATCAGTCGAGAGGCTTAGAGGTGGAGAGTGATGAAGTCTGGGCAATCACTTATGACAAGTGCGCTCCTCAGAGGTTCTCTGGTGTTGTCGATGATGATGTCGATGATGATGTCGATGGAGTCCTTCTCTTTCATCGAGGTCCCTGTCCTTGCAGCGAGTTTTCTACATCGTGCGATGAAGTCAGAAAAATCCTCATTAGGCTCTTATTTTGTTACGACCAGGTCGTTGATGCTAGCTATCTCCTGGATTAGAGCTTGTATTGATCAAGAAATTGTCTGGATAAATCGTCGAACGTGTCGATCTTATGCAATGGCAGCCCGACAAACCAATCGAGGGCTTCTCCCTCTAGTGACCTTTGGAAATAGTGAATAAGGAGTCCGTAGTTGTCGTGTATTGGTCGACAATCATTGCAGAATAGAGCCAGAGGATGATTTGGGTTGAACTCGAGGTCCCGATAGAACTTATCAAACCCAAATGAGCAGCCAGGGTGATCTCCCTTGGTCATGTATTCGTCGAGCATCTTAGGAAGATCCTCTACTCTAATAGTGGCATCTTTCTTGATAGTTTGTGAGTGAGTCTGATGATCATCGTTAAAGAGGGTATGACTAGTTTGTCTCATTGGTGATATGCGTGGTGATACTGTACTCAGAGTAGGTGAGGGTTTCTCCTGTCACTGTCACTCTTGCTCATCTCTATTCTACCGTTCCTTGATAGTCTCATACGCTGCTACTAATCTGTGGAGCAATTCGTCTGCCTCCGCTCCTCCCTTTTGTAGCTTCTGAACACTGAGCTCTAAGAGTTGTCGGGCTCTGAAATTTTGCCCGATCCTACTTCCATCGTTATTACTTGTGCTCGGAGGTGTGAAGGGAGGGTCCTCCCCACCGGCCATATTGATCTCTGGGTGATATTAAGCCGACTCATAAGATGGGTCTTCGCCATAGACGAGGTTATCATGGTATCCCAACAAAGGTGGGTCACCGAGCCTTATCCTTCGTATTTCGAACATCTCAAGTCTTTGACAGATATTCATGTACTTTCGAGGTACCCTCAGTGATACGAGTGGGTGTAAACAGAAATAAAATGAAGAAAGGAAAACTACATATGCAATAAATAAATAAAAACTAAACACATGCGACTTTGGTGACAAGAGGTCCCATCGCGATCGCCAGTCTATTGGTACGCTCTTTTTCTGGGTTCCTTTCGGTCCCTGGACAGAGTGGCCCAATTCAGTCCAAATGGACACTGGCGAGGGCAGTAAATAGTAAATTAGGAAATATGAAATAAAAATAAATTCTAAATGGAAAATACCTGGTTCGCTGCGATCGCCAACTACAGATATTTATCGAAGCTACAACACGTCACTGATCACGTGGGTGGAGATATGGGTTGTTCTCTTTATTGAATCGTCGGCTGACCAACGTCAATAGTATTGGGTCACCTGGGAGTTTAGTTTATATAGTTTCCTACTCCTGCTCTAAGTCTGATTGCTTTGATCTCTTAATCCTACTGGGAGTCAAATTAGTTTAGTCTCCTAATGCTACTAGGAATCGAATTAATTTAGTCTCCTAATGCTACTAGGAATCTGATTGTTTTAGTTTCCTAATTCTATTAGAAGTCAAATTAGTTAAGATACTCTAATTCTGCTAGAAGTCTAATTAATATTAATTTCCTAATTCTACTAGAAGTCAAATTAGTTAAATTATTCTATTTCTATTGAAACTCTAACTAAAAAAGGGGGGGTTTGTCTCGCTATTGTTAAGCAGTGAAAAATACCATATTTCACCTCCTAACCTGATCTTTGATGGACCTTTGAGATGACTAATAATGTGTGTTGAGTGTATTTTATAGACAAGCAATAAATTATAGCCTTAGTGCAAACATCAATCTAAGAATGCTAAAGAATAGACCTGCTGCCCCATCATGTGTTCATACAGCCCAAAGGCCAGCCAACCAAGTAATCCACAAAGCTTTAGAAGTGCATGAGAAGGACATGGTCCCAACTGGGGATACTTGAGACCAAGTGCAGTTACAAGGAATAAAGATTAAACCCACCAAGAGGCTGCTGAGTGGTGAGCAAATGAAGAATAGCACACCAAAGATGTGTGCCAGCTGTGGTAGCACAAAGTAGAACCTATCGAGAGGTTCTAGAGTCAAAAGTCAAACTGTCGAGAGGTTCCATTGAGCTGTCATGAGGTTCTAGAAGTATAGGCCTACCTGTCGAGAGGTACTGAGGTGGAAATGTGGAGATCTCGCGAGGTTTCAGTTACCTGTTGAGAGGTTGGAGGTACAACAGTGGATCTTGTCGAAGCCTTACTTAGAGGTGCAGGGGAAGTTGAGAGGTCCCAACTACATGTCATAAGGTTCAACTGAACCTGTCGAGCAGTGCGTGATAACCTGTCGACGACTTACCTGAACCTATGCCCATTCTTGCAAGGATTGAAGCAACTTGTCGAGCACTTAAATGGAACTGTATAACTACTCGACAGGATGCTTTATAACCTGTCAAAAGGATAAATGCAGTTAGGACAACAAATAAGATTTTGCTGTCAATCTTGTCGACGAGTTCACCAGAACCTGTCGTGAAGTCAAGCAACCTATCGAGAGCCTTCAGCAACCTGTCGACGTGAATACAAAGAGGACTCAGAACCTATCGAGAGGTTCCCTGAACCACTCGACACTCAAATTAGGAACTTCTCAGTTCCTTTCACAGTAGCTACCAAACTCCAATGCTTTGTGCACACATTCTAATGCACGTCAGCGACCCTTGGGGTTATTTTTGAAATACAACTTCACATGCACTTGTGTAATTTGGACCAATCAGTGAAGAGCTTCTAGAAGAGAAATTAGCCACATCAGTAGCTCAGAATAACAGAATTATTCTCTTGAGCTCTGATTGGCTGAAACAGATATGCAGACAAAGAGGAAGAGTATAAGAGCCTAAGGAACCTACAGAGCTAGGCATCCAAAAATTACGAGAACTAGAGCCAAATCTAAATTCCATTTCCCTCCAACCACTTCACATGCACTTGTCCAGTTTGGACTAATCAGTGAAGAGCTTCTAGAAGAGAAATCAGTCATATCAGCAACTCAAAATAATAAAATTATTCTCTTGAGCTCTTATTAGCTGAAACGGATCTGAAGAAAGAGAGGAAGAGTACAAAAGCCTGAGGAACCTACAGATCTAGGCATCCAGAAATTAGGAGAACCAGAGCCATATTTGAATTCTATTTCCCTCAAAAAATTCCCTCTCTTCCTTCTTCCCCCCCATTCTCTCCTTAGCCAATTATGGTTGGCTAAACCTCTTCAGTAGCTAGGGTAAGGTTGAGAGCTGTAAATTGAGAGTTTCAAAGGCTTTGTAGATGGATTGTATGGTGTACAGATTATAGATCTGAGCACAATAGGATTGTAAGTTATTTTATTACAGTATAATTATGGGTTTTAATATTGATTCTAATCTAAATTTTACTTTTTCGTATTTGATTGCCCTGGATTAGATATCCCTGTGGATGCTTGAGCTTGTAGCTAGACACCCACAACATCTGTAATAGCTTACCTATTCTGATCAAGATCCTTGAATTAAAACAATCTCTAGCCTTAGGATTGCTCCACTCAAATTTGTGACCATTTGAGTGGACAGATCATAGCCTTAGGATTGTTCCAATTCTTTAGTTAAGATTAGATTCTTATACCTTGCATCCGAGCTTGTAGCCAGATGAAGGATTATAACACATATGTCCTATGCATTACCTTTGATCCAATCGATTTGCTATAAAGATCAAAACCCCTAGCTGCTGTTCTCCACCTTGTGATTTTAATATTTTTCTCCATTCCCTTAAATTTGAGTTTCAATCAACTTCTGGATCATTTTGCATTTGATTTTTATGGTTTTTAGTAAAGTGACAGATCTTAGAAACCTCTCCTCTTTCCTATTTTGATTTATTTTAAACTAAGATAGGCTAGAGTGCTAGATCTATTACAGATCTGGAGATTTACTGCATTTTAGAACATATTTCCCTGTGGACATACCCTTACTTACCCCTTAAAGCTTACTGCAACAGCCCTGGTTCTTGCAGGACTGCTTGCTTACCTTGATCCCATCTCTCTGTGATTCTACCTTTTATTTTGATGTTCAAGACAATAAGTTTTTGGCGCCACTGCCGGGGATCTGTGTTTTTAAAAATTGGTAGGTCTAAGTTTTTCTCATTTTAGATTTAGATTTTTAATTGCCTATTTTGTGTTTGACTAATTGCTGTTGTAGTCTTTTGTAGTCTAATTTTGTGATTGCAGATCTGGATTTGTTATTTTGAGAGGAGCATTGTGCTAATTGGAGGAGCAAGTTGTGCTATAGTTTGCATTTCCTAACTCTTTTACTTTTTTTTTTTTATCTGTAAATTTTTAGACCAGTAGCAGTAGTTGTGTGCTTTTGAATTTGTTTTACTGATATGTGTGTTGTATTCTGTTTGTGTTATATTGTGTTTCTGTTGTGTGTATGCTTGGTAGGAGATCTCTTAATCCTGAGATTGCTCCTTTAGATCTTGAAGTTGAGAGACTTCTCAGACCTAAGCAACCCATACACACACCTGTGGTTAACTGTGATAGTTCTGCAATGGGTGAGCAACCTAGGACATTGAAAGAATTCAATGCACCAGGGGTGTGCAATTCCCCCTTCTGCATTCAATTCCTTATTGTCCAAGGGAACTATGAGATTAAATCTTCCATCATACAGATGCTACCCTCATACCATGGTCTGAGCAAAGAAGACCCATACAAGTACATTGATGAATTTCTTGGACTATACACTACTTTCAACACTACAGGTTTGAGGGATGAAACAACCAGGTGTAGACACTTTCCTTTTTCATTAAAGGATAGGGCCAGAACTTAGTTGTCAATGCTCCAAACTAATAGTATCCAGTCTTGGAATGACCTTCAATATCAATTTTTGGCCAAGTTTTTCCCCATGTCTAAAACAAGTCAGTTGAGGAAGAACATTATTTCATTTGCTCAAGCCCCAACTAAAGACTTTCACCAAGCATGGGAGAGATTTAAGGAGCTCTTGAAGCAATGTCCCCATCACCAAATTCCTGAATGATAACTTGTTCCAAGTTTCTATCAAGGAATTGATCCCAAGAGTAGGGACATGGTTGATGCCTCATGTGGTGGTACTTACCTCCACAAGATAGCTGATGAGGCTTGGGAGTTGTTTGATATCATTAGTGAAAACTCCATGTAAAGAGAGACCTTGTTAAGGGACTTTGAGACCCTGTTAGATTGGTGAGAGAAAATACTACAAGAGGGAAAATGTATGAGGTGAGTGGATACAATGATTTGGAAAGGAAAGTGGACAACTTGACTCAAAAGTTTGATAAGCTCATGGGAGCAATGCAGTCACCAATGGCTGCCAAAGTAGAGGAGGCATGTGTGATATGCCAGTCTCCCACTCACTCCCTTGAGGAATGTCCCTCTTCTGCCCAATTTTCAGACCTTGTGATGGAACATGTGAATGCTGCTCAATCCTATGGATAACAACCTACTACTGGTTATCATTGGAGAAACCACCCCAACTTGAGGTGGAGACAAGATACATTCCAACACTAGTAGAAACAGACACAAAACAATCCATGCCTTATAGGAATGCCTAGCCATACCAGCAGAACTACTTCTCAAGGCCCCAATACCAACAACCTATGGCCCAACTAATGGCTCAACCTGTGCATCAAAGTGCATAAGCTCCAGCACCCTCTAGATCCCTCACATTTGAAGAACAGGTTTTGACTTCATTACAGAATTTAGGCTCTTTGTCACATACTGTTAACTCTCATAGCCAAAGTATTAAAAAGATAGAAGATCATCTTGGTCAGCTGTCTAATTCTTTGACTAGGAGAGAGGAGGGAAGACCGCCTAGTCATCCCATGAACAACCCAAAAGGAAAATATATGGTGGGTGAGACTTCTTCACATGAAGAAGCCAAATCTGTCACCACTTTGAGGAGTGGAAGGCTGGTTGATAACCAAGTTGGTGTTGAACCTGATGAGAAGAGTGCAGCCCATGATGATATACAACAGGAGCAGCATATAAGAAATAAGGGGGGTGTTGTTGTGCCCCAACAGAAAAATGAAAACAAAATTAAAGAAAAATCTGATGAGCTTGCTAAGGCAGCAAATGAGAGATCAATCCCCCATTTGCCATTTCCCAATGCACTTCAAGCACCTTCTCCTCTTGACAAGGGGAATGTTAAAGTGGAGGAGATGATGAAAACATTCAAATAAGTAAAGATCAACTTGCCTTTACTTGATGCTATCAAGTAAGTTCCAGCTTATGCAAAATTTTTGAAAGATTTGTGCACCCACAAAAGACAATCTAGGATACACCTATCCAAGAAGGTCTTTTGTACTGAGAAAAAGAACCAAGTGCTTTCCATTACAACCCAATCAAGCTTCAAGACCCTGGAGTTCCCACAATCTCTTGCATCATTGGGGATCATACCATAGAGAAGCCCTTGTTAGATCTGGGAGCTAGTGTAAACCTACTTCCATATTTAGTTTATGAGAAGTTGGGCTTGGGAGAATTGAAGCCCACACATGTGGTGCTATAACTAACTGACAGATCTGAAAGGAGGCCTGTGGGAATGATAGAGGATGTGTTAATTGGGGTTGACAAGTTTTTCTACCCAACAGATATTCTGGTTCTTGACATGGAGCCAAGCAAGTGTACCACCTCCATTCCTGTGATCTTGGGCAGGCCTTTCTTGGCCACTGCCAATGCTTGTATTCAGTGTAGATCAGTAGTAATAGAGGTGTCTTTTGATAACATGAAAGTGAAATTGAATGTGTATGATGCAACAAGTCACTCTCACTTGGATAGTGAGGATTACTTTTTAATTGATGTATTTGATGAGCTTGTGGAAGAGACTTTGCCCAAGCTGCTACATTGTGATGATTTTGGTGATTTTTTGAGAATGTGTGGAGTGAGATTGTGGAAGAGAAGGCTCCCACACCCATGGTTCAAGAGGTGAAAGCCTTAATTTCTAATATGGGGCCAGCAATAAGGTATCCACCATAGAAACCTGCTGTGTTGCCTTTTCCACCACCATCAAAGGCACCTTTGTTGCCTTCTCTCATATTTTCACTTGATGTGGAGTTGAAACAGTTGTCTAAGACCTTGAAATATGCTTTTTTAGGGGCAAATCAGAAGTTGCCAGTAATTATTTCTTCCTCTTTCACTAATGAGCAAGAGGAAGAATTGTTGTGTGTTTTAAAGAAGCATAAGAGAGTAATAGGATGAACTATTATTGACCTTAGAGGCATCAGCCCTACTGTGTGCATGCATAAAATCCACTTGGAAGAGGGTTCCAAACCCTCTAGAGAAATGCCGAGAAAATTGAACCCCCACATACAAGGAGTGGTGATGAAAGAAGTGGTCAAATTGTTAGATGCTGAAGTCATCTACCTTATTTCAAATTCTGAATGGGTGGCACCTACTTAGGTGGTCCCTAAGAAATCTGGGATAACTATGGTGAAAATTGATTCTGGTGAGCTAGTTCCAACTAGGGAAACCATAGGTTGGAGGGTGTGTATAGACCATCGAAAGCTAAATTTTAAAACTAGAAAAGATCACATCCCTTTGCCCTTCATTGACCAGATTTTAGATACGTTGGCAGGGAAGGCTTTCTATTATTTTCTTGATGGATATTCGAGGTATAATCAAATCCATGTTTATCGACAAGATTAAGAATAGACAACCTTCACATGTCTATTTGGCACCTTTTCCTATAGAAGGATGCCATTTGGATTGTGTAATGCTCCTGTAACTTTCCAAAGGTGCATGTATGCTATATTTTCTGACATGATTGATTAGTTTTTAGAGATATTCATGGATGATTTCTCTATCTTTGGAGACAGTTTTAGCCAATATCTACATCATCTTAGCCTTGTATTACAAAGATGTGAGGAAACCAACTTGGTTTTGAGTTGGGAAAAGAGCCATTTTATGGTCAATAAAGACATTGTCCTTGGCCATGTGGTTTCCCACAGAGGCATTGAGGTAGACAAGGCTAAAATTGACTTGATTGCATATCTGCCCCCACCTAAAATTGTGAAACAAGTAAGATCTTTCTTGGGGCATGCTGGTTTCTATAGAAGATTCACCAAGGATTTTAGCAAGATCTCAAAACCTCTTAGTCACCTGTTGTGCCAAGAGGTTCCCTTTAAGTTTGATGATGAATGTCTTATGGCTTTTGAGCTTTTAAAAGGTTGTTTAATCTCTGCACCTATCCTTCAAGCACCTGATTTTTCTTTGCCATTCGAGCTAATGTGTGATGCACCAGATTTTGCTATTGGTGCAGTCTTGGGACAAAGGAAGGATAAGGCCCCTTTTATGATTGTTTATGCAAGCAAAACCATGATTGATGCTTAGTTAAATTACACCACAACTGAGAAGGAATTGTTGGCAATTGTCTATGCTTTAGAAAATTTCAGGTCTTATGTGTTGGGATCTAGGATAGTGGTGTTCACAGACCACTCAGCCCTGAAGTACCTTTTGTCAAAAAAGGATGCTAAGCAAAGGTTAATCAGATGGATACTCTTATTACAGGAGCTTGATCTTGAGATTAAGGACAAAAAAGGGGTTGAAAATATGGTTGCAGACCACTTATCCAGGATCCCAGCTGAGGAGTTTGATAGGCTGCCTATCAATGATTCTTTCCCAGGTGAACAACTATTTACTATCAGCACTTCTACACCTTGGTTTGTAAACATTGTGAACTACTTGGCAGTGGGTAAGATTTCCCCACATTGGAACAAAATAGACAAGGAGCTGTTCTTTTCACAGATCCGACATTACATGTGGGAGGATCCATACCTATTCAAGCATTGCGTAGACCAAGTTGTGTGGAGATGTGTCCCTGATGAGGATTTTCATAGCATACTAACCATGTGTCTTGAACATGCTTGTGGAGGCCATTTCAGTGGCAACAAGACTGCTGCCAAGGTGCTCCAAAGTAGATTTTATTGGCCCACTCTCTTTAAGAATGCATGGTATCATTGTAAAGCTTGTGACAGATAACAAAAAATAGGAAGTATCTCAAAAAGAAACTCCATGCCTCTCTAGCCTATACTTGTTGTTGAACTTTTTGATATATGGGGAATAAATTTTATGGGCCCCTTTACTTCTTCATATGGGTATAGTTTTATCCTTATGGCAGTGGACTATGTGTCCAAATGGGTTGAAGCCATTGCCACAAGGACTAATGACCATAAGGCCATCATAAAATTTATCAAAGAAAATATCTTCTCAAGATTTAGCACCCCTAGAGCCATCATTAGTGATGGGGGCAGCCATTTCTGTAATAGAAAATTTGAGAGTTTGCTCAAGAAATATTCTGTTACACATAGGATTACAACTCCCTACCACCCCCAGACTAGTGGGCAGGTTGAAATCTCAAATAGGAAGATAAAGCACATCCTAGAGAAGACAGTTAGGGGAGATAGGAAGGACTGGCCCATGAATCTTAATGATCACTGTGGGCTTATAGGATTGCCTATAAGACCCCAATTGGCATGCCCCCTTTTAGACTAGTGTATGGCAAGGCATATCACTTGCCAGTAGAGTTAGAACATAGAGCCTATTAGGCTATTAAATTAATGAATGTTGATCTAACTTCTGCTGGCATACACAAGAAGCTCCAGCTGTCAGAGCTGGCAGAGCTAAGATTAGAAGCATACTCCAATGTTAGGATCTATAAAGAGAAAACCAAAGCCTTCTATGACAAGCATTTGCTAAATAAGGAGTTCACTGTTGCCAACAAGGTATGGTTGTTCAATTCTAAATTAAAATTTTTCCGAGGTAAGTTGAGATCCAGATGGGAGGGACCTTACATGGTAGAGCATGTATCCCCATCTGGGACTGTTGAAATCAAGGATCCAAAAGATGGTAGGATAATGAAAGTGAATGGTCAAAGGCTCAAACTTTTGGTTGAAAATGTGGTGGAGCCAGTGGTGACCATCCACCTTCAAGAACCTCCAAAATGTGATTGATTCTCAACAATGTATACTATATATCATAAATGTGATTTTTCCATTTTAAAATGTGTTTAGTAGTGTAGATATTTGTGGTAGATTTTGCTTAATGTTTGCATGTACAAATCATGAGTCAGTAGTCAGTAGGTTTGAAGCATGTGTTATCAATTCCAAAGCTGGAGAAATGAATGGGAGCTTAATAGAGTTGATAAATTTGTGTGACAGATGGACTAGGAACTAATTAGAAAGTTGTTTGAAATGAAAAACAACCTGTCGAGATGTTTAAATTGATGTTCGACAGGTTCTGGAGGTTCCTAATATGCATTTCTATAAGATTTGAGACCTGTCGAGAGGTTTGAGTCGATTCTCAACAGGTTCTGAAGCCGTAAATGTGAGTTTCGACAGGATCTTTTAAACTTGTCGAGATGTTGAGTTAGCTATCAAGAGGTTCTAAAGGAGTAGGCTTTGTCTCGACAGGTTTTGAAACCTGTCAAGAGGATTAAATGTTGAGTTTTTCAAACCTGTTGAGAGGATGTCTGTACTTCTCGACTTGTAAAATCTAAAGCCTATGTACCTTTCAAGAGGTTCAGCCAACCTCTCGACACCATAAGCTCACAAATCATCTCCTTGACAGGTTGAGGAAACCTATCGACACCTTTCCCCCAATCCTGTCAAAATACTTTTTATATTATTTGAAACCTATCGACAAATCATTTCTGCCATTCGACAGCTTCTGTGTGCCTACTTTATCTCTTATTTGCCGATTTCACATTTCCTTCTTCTTCCTCTCCCTCACTAGTTGAAACTCCCAGTACCTTGCCATTGCTCCAATTGCTCCAATTTCTCGAAAGCTACATTTTACACCTATTTTAGACTGATTTGGTGTCGTGCACATCGAGATCTGAGAAACTGTAGGTTTCTATTGCTAACTTCTTGTTCAGCTCCACTGTGTGATTTTCAAGCTTTGTACTTCAATTTCAAATTTGTGTGGTTAATTTGATTGATCAAAGAAGTATGTGTGTTGTTGAGATTGATTTATGAGGAATTGAGTGACTAATGGCTGACCAAGAGGATACCCTTGCTAACCTTTTCAAAGCCCTTTCCAAATCCGCCCCCAAAACCACTAGGAAATCTAGTAGGCTAGCCACACAGCCCAAGGAGAACCCACCTGCTAAAAGAAAGCTTGTCATGGGTAAAGTTGAGAAATCTGACAAACCTAAAAAAACTAAGGAATCAAAGAAGGCCCAAAGACAGAACCTAACCTTGTGCCTGAAATTTCTGAGACTGAGCCTAACCCTGAGGAGGAACCTAAAGTCCCTGTGAACCTAGCCACTCCCAATGAATTTTTGGATGCTTTAGGCCTAATCCCTGAAATTTTTTTTGACCTCCCCTATTTTTCTAAGGAAGAGGAGTGTAAAGTTACATTGGATTACTTGGTGAAGGAAGGCCTGACACTATTGTTGACCCCATTACAAGAGAAATCCTACCCTAGGCTGGTCAAATTGTGGTATCAGAACATCAGGAAGACAATCAAGCCAGGTTCAATTGAGCCTTGCCTTGAGATTTTAAATGATAATTAGGAGCTCTTGGTGGATTACAATGATATTGGATTAGCATTAGGGGTCCCATCAGTCTTTGATACCACCTGTGGCCTAGCAACACTTGAGAATGTGTCTTTTAGAGCAATGTCCAGGCAGCTGACTCAGGGCATTATGGGGTCTGGGGAGTCATTAATAAGGAGAGATTTACATCCAAACATGCTCTTCATTTATTCAATTCTGAGGCAGAACATATTTGTCAGTGGCCATCAACAAGAGAGGAGAACCCCCATTATGGATGTCTTGTATTGGTTCTCCAAGGGCCAGTTTATAAATGCTGCTCAGCTGGTATTTGAGGCAATGGTAGATGTGAATGATAAGATCAAAAGAGTATAAGCCTTGCCAGGACTACCCTACAACAGGCTCATCATGGCTTTGCATAGAAAAGGAAAATTTGTGTTTCAAAAAGATGAGCCTGTGGAGAAAGTGAGCCCTAAGGTGTTTGGGAAGAGAGCCTGGTCTACTAGTAGGACCTTGATTGGCAAAAGCAAGAAGAAATCAGCTGAGAGTCCTGACAGAGAAGCCCCTCAGGTGGTCAGCTCAGCAGTTGCACCTAAGATCTCCAGCTCTACAGCTGAAACCTCTACATCTGTCAGATCTGAGCCTCCATCCACTTCTGTTGGTCCCAGCTCAGTGCCTCCACATGTACCATTCCACCCATACTCATATCCTCCACAACTGCGCTTATGCCTATTGTCTGTTCTGATATTGTCAGCCCCTCCTTTCCATCACCCTCTCTACCATCCATCTCAACTCCCCTACCTTCCATTTCAGTTTCCATTCACCCCAGCAACTCAACCACCCTTTCCACTATCACTACCTCCACACCTCTGTCAGCTCTTCTTACCACAGACCCCATCCTTACCTTACCTTCACCACCCAGGACATCCACCTACCTAAGAAGGTCAGCTACAATCCCCCTAGCCAGCCCATCCATCCCAGCTCTTGAACCCTTAAGCCCTGCACCATCTACATCAGTTGATCAATTTACCACTTCTCCACTATCCATACCCTTTTACACTAACCCCACCTTCTCCTTCTCACCTACCCATCCTCAAGAGTTGGACCACCTAACCACTGAGGGATATTCATTCCCAATTGACTCCATTGTGGAGGACATTAGGTATGAATATACCCCCCTACCTGACTCCCCACAACCTACCCATGTCTAGCTTGCTGCCACCCCACCTTTCCAGCATGCTGCCACCCCACCTTTCCAGCATGCTGCCACATCTCCCTTCCAACCCATTATCCCCATTTCGCCTGTTAGCCAAGCCCAGTCTTACCTGAGGCCTCCACCCAAATACTTTCCCTTCTCACCACCATCCTTGCCCAGCTCCAAACCAACACAGCCAACCAAGCTGCCATGGCCACTTGCCTACAAGCCATCCAATCAACCATAAGCCCTATTACCTTTACCTCCCAACCTCTTCCAGTCCCTACTCCTTCACCCACCCCACCTCCATCTCCTTTAGCAGTGGTTTCCACTGTTGAGGTGGAACAACCAATCCCTAAACCCCCTACAAGAGATCCCTCCAACCAAATAGACCCTGAGCCTAAAAATGAACCTACATCCCCACCTGTAGTAGCAACATTTGATGTTGCCACAGATGTGGAATACCTAATGCCCACCTCATTCAAAGCCTCCCAAACAGAACCTGAGCTTGAAGACCCTCAGCCTTTACCCTCTTCATCCATCTCCTCTCCATTGCTGGTTGGCCTTTCTTATAGTGCTGAGGAGCCCATATTGCCTGCCTCTTCCTTCTACACACCTCCATACTTAACCCTCCTACATGCCATGCAAAATAACCCATACCTCAAAAGAGATGACACGAAGATAAATCAAATAAAACTGGATCACAAAATTGAGAGGCTGAGAATATCAAAGGACTTGAAAGAAATTTTGATTCAATTCCAAGCTCAAAAGCATATTGCAGCAACAAAGAAATTGAGAGCAGATGGACTCGAGAAAAGGTTAGTAGCCTCCAAAGAGGTCACAAAGGCCAACCGGGAACTATATGAATCTCGAATCGAACTTGCTAAAAAGAAGACAGAAATACTCGAAAGGAGAGTTATTGAAATGGCTGCCAGAGAGCCTGCACAAGCAGCTGAGACTACCCCTCCAGCCACTTCACCTGCTGTTGCTTTGAAGAAAGAAAAAGGAAAAGGAGTCCAAGACACATCTGAAGTAGCTGAAGATTCTGATGATTAGATTTGCACATGTTATTAGTTAGGATTTTTTTTGTATAATCTTTTTATAATTATTTTCCCTAGCATTGTACAATTTCCTGTTCTATTAATGCAACTCTTTTTGTTAGCATTTGTTTGATGTTTAGTTGGTCTACTTCAATTTTGTTAATTGTTTACTTATTCTGTTTTATCTGTTTGTGTGAGTTTTGTTTGTTATTGTTACTTAGTCTATTTTTTTCTAATTTTTACACCAACACCCTGCTGCACATGTTCTTTATCTTTGAATCAGTGAGGACACTGCTCCTCATAGGTTTGGGGGTATGGAAAGGTATGTCAATGAATAGTTAATG
Organism: Chloranthus sessilifolius; assembly: GCA_021018995.1. Taxonomy (NCBI): domain Eukaryota; kingdom Viridiplantae; phylum Streptophyta; class Magnoliopsida; order Chloranthales; family Chloranthaceae; genus Chloranthus; species Chloranthus sessilifolius. Next base: position 28,305,058 of record CM037595.1, read on the forward strand.
TTAATGCAGCTATGTTAAATAAAATTTTTGAAAACAAAGTGATTTCCCACCTAATTTTTGAAAAAGAGGAAATTTAAAACTTTTTAAAACTGAATATTGTTGTAGCTCTAACACTGTCATGAAACAAATGTCAAAAATTTTTCAAAAAAATCAATGTTTAGTGAACTTGAAAAGAGAGAAAATTGTGAGGATACCCCCTAGAAATTTGATGAAAGACCATACCCAGTGAGATTTGGGTCTGAATAAAATTTATGTGAGGAGTGTCTTGGCAATTTTTCTGCTCTAAGGACTGATTGAATCTAGGCTTGCTCACTAGAAGTTAAGCAAATCCAATTTGAAACAGCTTGACAGCACTCATGACATTGATGACATGAAGTAGGGCCATCCTTTGGATAGTTTGAGCCTAAAAATTCCCACCTTTGAACTGCCCTTGATACATACTATTTGAGCCTTAAAAAAATCCCAGTTTTTCTTTGATAAAAACCAGAAAATTTGAACCCAAAACCCCTTGACCTGGTTCAGTTCACCCTCAATCTGAGAATTTAGGAAATAAAAGGAGAAGTGAGGTTAGAGGAGAAAGGTTTGATATTTGGTTGAAAGAGAAAAAAGTACATTTGGTGGCAGTTGTGGCAGTCCAGCCCATAAAAAGAAAAATGGAGAAAAATACAAAAAAAGCATACAAAAAGAAAAGAAAAACTGAAAAGCAAAAGAATGAGAAAGAGAAGCCATCTCATTAGATATTTTGAAAAAGAAGAGAAGAAGTTGGCCACTTTGGCTTTGAAAATTCAAGAAGAAGATGGATTTATGCTGAAATGATGGTCATGAGTTGCAAATTACCTCCTTACCTTACTGATTTCTCTAATTTTGAATCCCATTCTACCCTTTCATTCTTTATAAACCTCACCCATTACAACCCAATAAAAAGATCCTACAGATCTGAAATTGATTGAGCTGTCATGTGGAGATGAGGATTTGTGTAATCTATGGTGAAAAGAGTTTTAAAATTTTTAAAAATTAGAGCAATGCCTATGCTTATGCTTGTAGTCCTTTTTGAGGGCTATAACTGCTCTTGAGCTGTGAGAAATGATGCACCCTTCATGCTAATTGTGACTGACAGCCCTAGTAAGACTTGGGTCTGAAATCCAATTTATTTGGGGCAATGTCAAGACATAATTCTCAATTTGATAGTAAGCTCTGTATTAATTTTCATACAAAATGCCTTGACATGAGTTGATTGATTGTGATGGAATTACAGCAGAATTTCAGATTTAAACTGTTGAGTTTCTACTGAGAATCCTTTATAATTGAATGAACAAGGTGTGGAATGAATTTTGTTTTTAACATGCTGCATTGGTATCAACTGAGTCATGGAGAAGTTTGGGGGTACCTTCATTGAAAACCCTCAGGAGACTCCACTCCTCCACTAGGGATCACCTAGGGGTTTAAAAGGCTTGATGCATATGCTAAATGCATATGTGCTCCCTATAGAAGTGGCATTTTTCATGTTTAATACTTGTTTTTAATTTCTCCTTTGCTCAGGGACTAGCAAAGCTTAGGTTTGGGGGTGTGTTAAGCAGTGCAAAATACAATTTTTCACTTCCTAACTTAACCTTTGATGGACCTTTGAGATGACTAATAATGTGTGTTGAGTGTATTTTGTAGGTAAGCAATAAATTGCAGGCTTAGTGCAGACATCCATCTAAGAATGTCAAAGAATAGGCCTACTGCCTCATCATGCGTTCATACAGCCCAAAGGCCAGCCAACCAAGTAATCCACAGAGCTTTAGAAGTGCATGAGAAGGTCATGGGCCCAACTGGGGATACTTGGGACCAAGTGCAGTTGCAAGGAATAAAGATTGAACCCACCAAGAGCTGCTAAGTGGTGAACAAATGAAGAACAGCACACCAAAGATGTGTGCCAGCTGTGGAAGCACAAAGCAGAACCTATCGAGAGGTTCCATTAAGTTGTTGAGAGGTTCGGGAGACAAAAGCCAAACTATTGAGAGGTTCCATTAAGCTATCGTGAGGTTCTGAAAGTATAGGCCCACCTGTTGAGAGGTACTGAGGTGGAAATGTGAAGATCTCGCAAGGTTCCAGTTACCTATCGAGAGGTTGGAGGTACAGTAGTGGATCCTGTCGAAGCCTTACCTGGAGGTGCAGGGGAAGTTGAGAGGTCCCAGCTACATGTCGAGATGATCAACTGAACTAGTCCAGCAGTGCGCGACAACCTGTCGACGACTTACCTGAAGCTATGCCCATTCTCGCGAGGATTGCAGCAACCTATCGAGTACTTAATGAAACTGTATAACTACTCGACAGGATGCTTTATAACCTGTCGAGAGGATAAATGCAGTTAGGACATCAGATAAGATTTTACTGTCAATCCGCTTGACGAGTTCACTAGAACCTGTCGAGAAGTCAAGCAACCTATCGAGAGCCTTCAGCAACCTTTCGACGTGAATACAAAGAGGACTCAGAACCTGTCGAGAGATCCCCTGAACCTCTCGACACTCGAATTAGAAACTTCTCAATTCCTTTCATAGCAGCTACCAAACTCTAGTGCTTTGTGCACACATTCCAAAGCACGTCAGCGACCCTTGGGGGTATTTGTGGAACCCAATTGGGGACAAATGGGACCCCTAACCACTTCACATGCACTTGTCCAGTTTGGACTAATCAGTGAAGAGCTTCTAGAAGAGAAATTAGTCATATCAGTAGCTCAGAATAATAAAATTATTCTCTTGAGCTCTTATTGGCTGAGACGAATTTGAAGAAAGAGAGGAAGAGTATAAAACCCTGAGGAACCTACAGATCTAGGCATCCAGAAATTGGGAGAACCAGAGCCATATTTGAATTCTATTTCCCTCAAAAAATTCCCTCGCTCTTCCTTCTTCCCCCCCATTCTCTCCTTAGCCAATTATGGTTGGCTAAACCTCTTCAGTAGCTAGGGTGAGGTTGAGAGCTGTAAATTGAGAGTTTTAAAGGCTTTGTAGATGGATTGTATGGTGCATAGATTGCAGATCTTAGCACAATAGGATTGTAAGTTGTTTTATTACAGTGTAATTATGGTTTTTAAAGTTGATTCTAATCTAAATTTCACTTTTTCATTTTTGATTGCCCTGGATTAGATATCCCTGTGTTGATGCTTGAGCTTGTAGCCTGACATCCATAGCATCTGCAATAGCTTACCTGTTCTGATCAAGATCCTTAAATTAGAACAATCTCTAGGATGATCTATGACCATTTGAGTGGACAGATCATAGCCTTAGGATTGCTCCAATTCTTTGGTTAAGATTAGATTCTTATTCCATGCATCTGATCTTGTAGTCAAATGAAGGATTGTAGCACATCTGCCCTATGCATTGCCATTGATCCAATCGATTTGCAGTAAAGATCAAAACCCCTAGCTATTGTTCTCCACCTTGTGATTTTAATCTTTTTCTCCATTCCCTTAAATCTGAGTTTAAATCAACTTCTGGATCATTTTGCATTTAATTTTTGTGGTTTTTAGTAAAGTGATAGATCTTAGAAACCTCTCCTCTTTCCTGTTTTGATTTGTTTTAAACTAAGATAGGCTAGAGTGTCAGATCTATTATAGATCTGGAGATGTACTGCATTTTAGAACACATTTTCCTATGGACATACCCTTACTTACCCCTTAAAGCTTGCTTAAACGGATGAGTCTTTGCAAATGTCATGAATTTATATATGCAAGTTGCAACTTACTGAGCATTATTCTTATATATCTTGCAAGAAAAAGGATTTGCAACATGTTGGATTCAACAAGCAAGCGACTGAGGGAGGAAGAACAAGACTGAGGTAATAGTTTCGATAACTCTCCACATATTAACTGTATCACACGGTCTACTGCCCTCAAAGCTAATTCAAAAGCAGCAAACCCCACCCAAAAAGAAATATAAATCCTCCTCTGGGGTGGTGATGAGAGGAACACACGAAGAAAGAATGGCAGTAGCAACTGAGTCTGCCCCCGAAAAGGGAAAACAAATAGATAAAGGCAAAAGTCCAGCGTCCTTTGACAAGTCGTCAGATCGGCTCCCTACCTCCATGGAACATCATCTTGTGGGAGCCTTTTTTAGAAGTGGATGTTACCTTTTTGGAAGAATTTGAAATTAGTAGAGAAGCAATCAAGTATTTTAAAGATGCAGGGCTTCGGTATTTCTTAGAGCCCAGAGTCACACGAGTCTATCCGAGGTTGGTTAGACTGTTTTAAAAAAATATGATTAATCGCAGCAAGGGTCCCTCTCCAGTTCTAGCCACAACCATTGATGGCTGCCCAATTCACATAACAAAATAATTGGTTGCAGGGGTAATGAATGCACCCTTGGACAGACCTAAAGTGTCCCCTGACAATCCGGAAGCCAATATTTTGATAGAACAACCCCATACTATCCCAGATTTTGTTCAGACGGTGACAGAAGTGCTAGGAAAACCCCTAAAGGACATATCATTTTTCTTGCGTAAGGACCTAGAATCATGGAATTTACAACTTCACTTCCTAGATGTCGTAATTCACAAAACTATTCATCCTACGGGTCATGAAACACAACGGAGAGCACTTTTTGCAAAAGCTATATATCTTATGGCTAATCATTAATAGTTCGATTGTCTGTCCTATCTTTTGGAAGTCATAAACACCGTGAGAGAAAAATTGAGTCAAGAAAAATATCAGATGAAAAAGTTGACTTTACCCTTTAGAGGTCACATTACAAACTTATTGATGAATGTGGGATATAGCATAGATCCCAAAGAAAAGGCTCTGCCTAGAACAGAAGAAGGCCTCACAGTAAGGGCTTATAGGAGAACTCTAAGTGTTGCAAACAAAAATAAAATCCCTATTTTAGCACATCCAAAAAGTGTCCCTTCTATAACTGTGGCGACACAAGACCCTGAGACCCAGGAAGAGCACACCATTGGGCTAATAACAGAAACTACACTCCAAGTAGAAACAACTACAATAGAGGAAGTCAGTACTTCTACTCAACCTCTAGAGAGATCAGAGATTGTCTCTCCAATTCAAGAGAGACCAGCAGAGGTTGGACCACTAGTTGTTGCAGAACCTGCTACAGATCAAACTAGGCTTTATGACTCAACTCTGGATTCACCAATAGGGCTTGCTATGCACCCTTTAACAGAGGCAGACACATTGCCAACCATTACAAGAGCAGAGCCAATGAACCCAATTACTGCATTAGGAAAGGAAATCCCTCCATTAGCATAGCAGGATGTTGAATTGCTCATTTTTAGCCAAGTTCCTACACTTATCCAGTCCGTTACTCCACCAGTAGCTCTACCAACTACAGAACAAACCCCTACAGTTCAAGTAGTAGAAGCAGGACTGAGCTATGAAGTTGTACACATAGGGTCCACAGAACTGATGTCCCAAGAGATGTCTCCTCCAGTCACCACAACCATTCCCATAATTGAAAGACATAGTAGAGCTATGGCAGAGTACAAATGCACGCAACTTGATACCAATGCCAGGTGTAGTCAGAAAATTGATGAAGAATTCAATAGATTGAAAATTAGAGTCTTGGAGTCCATGCCTACTGCACAAGAATGCCAAGAGTTAGTAGAAAATCTATGGCAAAAAGCTGTCAAAGACCACCAGGCACATTGGACAGCAGAAACAGCAAGAAAACTCCATGAAGCCACTGGGGCACTTCAATCTCAAATTATGTAGCTACAAGAAGAAAACAGAGTATTACGTCATTACCAATAGGCATGGGAGGGCAAGAAAAAGGTGTACGAGGATAAAATCGCTACTTTGGTTGAACAATTGGACGAATTCATTGAAGACCCAAATGCCAGAGAAACTATGAAAGCAAAAGCTATCAAGATTTCTAGCCAGAACTTAATAGACAGCTGGATGAGAAAAATCATCTACTGACCATAGCAGAGGGGACAATTCTGAAACTTCAAGAGGATAACGATTCCCTCAGCTTAGTTGATGCTGAACAGAAGAGGACTATTGAGTCTATCACAAAGAAACGTTGGGCTGCAGTGACAAAAGAACAAATTGAAGCAGAATAGCTGGGAATGGAGATACAACTGAAATCTAATGTGATTAAAAAGTTGAATGAAGATTTGAAAAACAAAGAAAAGATTGAAGAGGTGCTGAGAGCTTTACAAGAAAAGTATGAAATGATAATAGCTACAAAAGAGAGTGTTGAAGCATGTTGCAAGGAAATTGGGCCAGAAGCACATGTGGAGCCCGTACCAGACAAAGAATCAGAATGCTCTACAGATGTGCTGTCCGACACTAAAGAAGAATTGTCAAGAAGTGACTCTCCTCTACTAATCTTACCAAGACTAGATCCTTCTTCTTCAGCCCTTGTACCATATCCTTCATCACCCAGTGAGTAAAATCTACATTCTATGCATCATCAACCTCACAGGTATGAAAATTTGGTAAATTTTTTTTAGTATCCCCATTTTTTTCTGCCAATGAGGGCATTGTCCAGTTTAAGTTTGGGGGGATATACAACTAGTGTATATATTAGTTTAATTTTGTAAATAATACTTCATTTTTGCATAACTTTTGGAATTTTTGCAGAGAATTTTTTTTTCTATTTCTGTTTTTAGTAGTTCTTAGTTATAATTTTTTTTAGTTAGAATTTTTCTGATTTAATCATCACATGTGAGTTAATATAGGCAAAAATATGAAATCAGAAACCTAACGATCCATCGTAGTAGAAGTTTAACAATAAGAAATAGAGCAATTACAATTTAGGATGAATGTTTGAAACTGTAGGTTGATTTAAACTGCCATATTTAGAATATAGTTTCAAAATTATATAATCAGTGAGCTTTAGAGACTAATTTCTCCTTTTTTTAAGAGAGAGATTGTTATCTATTCAATTCAAATTCTTTAAACTTTTCTACTATTCGATGAAAATTCTCATATTACTGAAACTTAGAATCAAAATATTCTATGATTATGATAACCTATTTTTTTTTCTAGAACTATCTATTAGAAGTATCAAAACAATAAGGCATTTATGCTAGTAAATCGTGAAAATGATCTAAGGCCATATTTGATTTAACCAGAGCCAAAAAGCCAAAATCCCAAAAAACTTTATCCTTTGAACCCATATTAGAAGCCTAAACTGAATTTCTTTGTACCAAAATTTTATAAACCCTTAACCATATATACTACCCAATGCTTTTAACCTTTAACCCTTCCAATTTCGGAGAGTTTAGAATACAAAAGAAGGGAAGAAGAGAGAGTGAAAGGAGTAAAAGTCAACAGATAAGGGATATGCCGGAAAAGGGTATAGTTGAAGAAATAAAAAGAAAATATGGGAAAAGAATAAAAAATTGTGAAAAGATGATTTCAAAAAGTAAATTACGATTCTACAAAAAGAGAAGCAAAAAGCTTTCAAAACTGAAAAATCAAAAGGATAAACTAAAGACAAGAAAAAGAAATGAGATTTACAAAAAAAAAAAAATAGGAAGAAGTTATCCAATTTTTGGATACTTACTGAAGTAGAAAAGAAGAGAAGAAGATAGAGAAAGAAAGACTAAATTCTCAGAAAAGACATTTGAATCCTATTTACCTTTCTTTGAAACCTCTTAACCCAAGGCCCCAGTACAAGCCAAAGGAAAGACCTTTTTGATTTACGATTTGCAAAAGCATAAGCCTAGTAGAGATGTGAATAATAGATACTATGGATTGCATAGGGAATCATACGAATAGAATTGATTATTTTTTTCATGAAATTTAATTTTTGCAATTATCCTTTGAATAATTCTGAAGATATATCATATTGAGAGAACCCAAAAGTTTGATATTTTTTTGAGAGTATGCTAATAGTGAGAGTTTTTGGATGAAAATATTTTCTAAATCTGCAGTTTAGAAAAATTTATGAAGAATAAACTATTACGCACACACTCCACGCTTTACAGAATCGAAATTGTTGAGTTCTGATCAAGGATAACTGTTAGGATGGAAAGTGATGGTTGACAGAATCATATTTTTACAAACCATAACAACCATGTGATGATTAAGTTAGTTAGTGTACAAAATTAGTTTAGATTTTTAACCTATTATTTTCTTTTTATTTTGAAAAATCCAAAAATATTTCAAGTTTGTAGGTAACTTCACTGAAAACCTTCAGGAGACTACAACTCCTCCACTAGGGATCACCTAGGGATTTAAAGGTATGCTACATCTGCTAAATGCAATCGTGCTCCCTACGAAAGTGGCATTTAAATTCTTAGTTTAGGATATCTTATTCCTTGTTTGCTAAGGACTAGCAAAGTTTAAGTTTGGGGGCGTGATCAGTTACATAATTTACCAATTTATCACTCTTAACTTAGTGATGCTAGACCTTAGTTTACTACTAATAATTTAATGATGTACAGATATTAAGGAAAAATAGTAAAAGAGTATCAAAGTGTTAATCTTCGTCAAAAATGAACTCAAAAAGCAGTATGAAAGACAATTCGGCGTATGCTTGAAAACCAGAAATCGTAAAAGTCGATGGAAAGCAATAAAAGAGAAAATAAAAAGTCATAATTTACGATTCTTCAAAAGAACGTTCCAATAAAAAGCGATACAAAGAAGAAATATGAACGTTTGTAGCAAAGAATCGTCCAAGGAATAGTTCTGAGAATAAGCTACAAAGAATAGAAAATCATGATTTACGATTTTACAGAATGGAAGCATATTGCTGTTGGTGATCACATGAATTTACACCGCCATGAATATACTTAGAAGAATTCTTGAATTAGAAGACTGGTAGATCAGGGATCTGAGAAGATTGAGACGAAGACTCTTAGAAGAACTCTGTCGCTGAAATTAAGGAGAAATTCCAGAGCGCATCATTTATCCAAAGCAAGGAAGATAAAATTAGGAATTAGAATTATATTAGGATACTTTTATTTTTAGTAGTTTCTTTTATTAGAGTTAGATCATGTAAACCGACCCTTTATGATCTATAAATAAAGGGCTTGACATAGGAATTCTTCATCAAAGGAATTCTCATCATCAATTGACAACTGAGGTTGAGTTTTCTTTCAATCGATTTAGTTTAGAGTAGTTTAGATATCCAAGGTTCCTCGATCACAATAGATGACTGGGATTAAGAGCTGGAAGATTAGTGTAGATATCCGTAGTTTCTCAGAAGCAATTGACACCTGCGACTGAGGGTGAAAGGTATATTTTACTTTCCTTTCTAGTTTAGATTTATTTTTATGTAATTTACTGCTTTATAAACATCTTCAAATTTTAATTTTAATTAATGACTATGGTTGAGATTTGCAGATTAGTGTAATGGTTATTATTTTCCATCTTTAATTTTCTGGAGTTTGATTGACGTCCAAATTTCTGGTAGATTGTTGATTAGATTAAATCTGTATTGATAGGATTCTAGTTTTGATTGACGACCAATTTTAGAAAACTTGATATATAGTGTAACGGTTTAATTTCATAAATATCCGAGACTTGAAGGATTGTGATTGACGACCATAATCTGGAAAGAGGAGGATTTAGATTTATTTTTTGCAAATTAGTTTAAGAAACAATTCTTTTATTCATATTGCTCAAGTAATTTAGAACCTTAAACATAGATATATGTTTTCTTATAACATCTGCCACATTTTAAACCCACAATATCGGGTACGGACGCGGGTAAGGTCAGGCGTGTGCCTAACATGGGTCACAAAGGACTTATGTTAATTTGGTGTTCAAAACTGATAAGAATGTGGAGCCCTTAGTGGCCTAGTAAAATTTGACATTTTATCATTTCTAAATGATCCATGTACTTAATATAAGTGTATCAAATGTACACTTGGATTTTTGGCATAAACCCATACACCTATGGCTGTGTATGAAGTATACACTTGAAATTTTACTATCCCATATACCTATATCGGTGTATTATAGAATACACTTGATTTTTACTATTACATATATATAACTAGTGTAATAAAGTTACACTAAATCTAATGCCTATGTTGAATAAACATGTAGCAGATATACATGGGAGCTATATACCAGGCTATACACCCAATAAAGTGTAGCAGAATTACACTTGAATTAGTACCCAGCCATACACCCTAGACAGTGTAATCAAGTTACACTAAAGCCAAACCTAAAATGGCTTATAAAGCTTATATCTCGCCTCTTGACTCCACAACTGCATGAGTCACCATTTGGTTTCATGCATGCAAAGTGCAAAAACCACTACAAGAACTCGCCACCAGCTTTCTTCTTCTTCTTGCTTCGAGCCTTGAAGAAATCTAAGCCCCATAGTAAACAGACCCTACACAAGTAGTAAATATCATAGAAGATGAAACCTTTCTTCTAGTTCTCAAACCCACATCTCCCTTCTATCTCGTCAAACTATTGGATTCAAACCGTGAATCACAAAGTGACTATGATTCGGTTGTGAGAATTGCGACAGACGACCGCTTGATCTCGGAGAGTTCCCTGTGGCCCTAACTGCTACAAGTATTTCACGAACTCGACACCGACCCCATTTTGGCATCGTCGTGAACAAAGAATCCACCAAAAGGTATGCCGTAAATGAACCACGTAACAGATTAGGTCCGTTTCATTAGTTCATTTAAAATAAACTATGGGTTGTTGATGCTGAATCCATGAGATCGGATTGATAGCTCAGAGATATAGGATTTTGTGAGGGTTTCGGAGTTGAAATCTCTGATTATCGCACTCCGGAACCTTTCATACTGATTTAATAAATATAAATGGGTTCCTTGTGCGAAGTATAAAATAAAATATAATGTGTATATAGAGTAGAAGGCCCCAGCAGATTAAAAATACCAAAGACCAGAGGAGGGCAGATGCGAAATCGTAGCAAGCTTGTGCATCAGGCTTGCCGCGGCAACCCCACAAGCTTGCCACGGCAAGGGCACAGCTGAAGGGCTTGCCGCGGAAACCCTGCAGCTTGCCGAGGCAAGCCTGTGTATTGGCTCATGTGTCTATTTTGTGGTGCCTTCTGCCTGTGTATGTGTGAAGTGTGTTGACTCTTAGGTTTAGTAATCATATGTGTCACACATCTGGGGTCTATAGTGACCCAGTAACCTAGTATACATGCTAAAAAAAACATGAACATACATCATAGGTGCTTGGTGCTCATGAAGAGCTCATAAAGATGGATTTTTCTTGGATGCGTGCATGCACGTGTAACACGTAACACGTAAGCTTGATTTCAAAGTAGGGAGTTGACCTTGCTAATTTATAGTCTGTTTTCTTATTTGCATCTGGATAGCAAGCTATTATATGTACATGATTACATTCATGCTCATGTTAGTTTCGACATATGCTTATGCTAGTTTCAGTTCAATGAATGGTTAGGTATAAATATGCTAGTTTCAATTTGATGAATAGTTATGTATGAATGATGATAAGATCAATTTCGACGCATGGCTATGAATGATTATGCTAGTTCAGTTTATGTTATGGATATGCTATGAGTTTAAGTTTATGTATGAATATGTGAGAGTCAGTTATGCCATGAATATGCTATGAGTTTCAGTTATGCCTTGAGTATGCGAGTTTCAGTTTATGCTAATTTAGTTTTGATATATGATTATATGATATCTGCTCATGATGCTCTCACATACCTGATACCATGCATTGGTCACGTCTTATAATCCTTGATGTCAGGTACACATTTTGCTTCCTTTTGAGCCAAGTGATCCCGCTAACTCGGGAGTTTGACTGTATAATTCTTGAACATAAGTGATCCCGTTAACTCGGGAGCTTGATGTCTTGGTCTAAGTTATCCCGCTAACTCGGGATCTTGACAAGTGATCCCACTAACTCGGGAGCTTGATGTCTCAGTCCAAGTGATCTCGCTAACTCAGGAGCTTGACAAGTGATCCCGCTAACTCAGGAGCTTGATCATCTTGTTTCTTGTATATGTATGTTTTACGTCTGATAGCTTGTTTAAGCTACGTCTGTTTAGCATGATTCCTTGTTTTAGTATGATTCCTTGTATTTATTTCAGCATGACTATGTCGCATGATAAATTATTAGCGTGACTAATTGCTTGTTTATGTTATATGTTGCTAGAATAGATACAAGATAAGATATACTGTGCTTAGATTTGTATTTTATGCATCAAGAATTGAATTGGCATCCTAACATATAAGTTAGCATTATTGATTTCCCTGCTGAGCTTCGATGATAGCTCATCCTACGACTTCATGTCTTAGCTGCAGGTCTTGACCCTGAGCATAAGCGTGACCCAACATATCGGCCAGAAGAGGAGGAAGATGAGGACGAGGAGGATGAGAAGGACGAGGAAGAAGACTTTGTTGAGGAATTCTTTCCTAAGTATGTTAGAGAAAAAGAATGCATGAGAGAGAGATACTTTTTGAAAACTTGTATAAATCAGTATTATATATTTTTTTTGAGATATTTAGTACTTCATGTATAGGTTTTCTTTCCATTGTTTAGATGACGAGTGGCCGTCATCGGTGGAAAGCTATACATAGCATCATTTAGTTTTGTTTTATAGCCCTTTGATAGTTTACTGCGTTTAATAGATGAATGAATATCAGTTTTTGCCATATTATCTTCATATCAGAGTTATTAAATTACTTCCACAAATGCCATACTTTGTACACGACACAATGCACTTGTATGACAGGATCATGTTAGGTGATCCGATGACGCAACCTTTCCCGTATACGATAACGGGAAAAGTCGGGCCGTCACAGGTGGTATCAGAGCCAGGTGTTAAGTCATTTGGAGACTTACCTCTAGCATGAACATATGGCAAAGCTTCTGATGTTTGTCAGTGTTAGGGTCTAGATTGAGTCAGGATGATGTGTATGGTTTATCTGATCAAGTTGTTGCTTGATCATAATAGGTTACGATGCCTCACGACGAGGGAGGGGAAGGGGTCAACCACCATTACCCCATCGCACTGGCCCAAATGCAATTCCAGTGGCAGGCTATGAGCTCGATACTGTCTCGGGAATCTGAGAAAACATACATATGGCGGAGAGCCGAACTATAATGGAAAATGTTGCTAAGCATACTCCTCCTGTAGCAGATGTTAACTAGATGGGGCCTGCTCCCGGAGTCGAGTTGAATGCGGGATAAAATCCGCAGTTGATGGAAACCATGGCACACACCATGGGCATGCTAGCAGAGAGAAGACCCCCAGAGAGATTTCAGGAGTTTATACACCTTCGACCTCTGAGTTTCTATGGTTAGAACGACCCAATGGAGGCTGAAAAATGGCTAACAAAGATCGAGAAGGTGCTTCAGAGGGTTATATGCATTGAGGTTGAAAAAGTCAGTTGGGCAGCATATAAATTGGAGGGTGAAGTAGAGCCCTGGTGGCAGTCAGTGGAAAGGACGAGACTTCCCTATGTGCCCTGGACTTAGGCCGCTTTTATTGAAGCCTTCAATGAGAAGTATTTTCCAGCACCCGAGAGATATCGGATGGAGGTCCAGTTTGCGACCTTAGTACAAGGCCAGATGATGGTCAGAGAGTATGAGGCAGAGCTCACTTGCCTTTCTTGATTTACACCATTACTCGTAGCCACCGAGCTCATGAAGACGCAGAAGCTTGAGCGGGGTTTGAAGCCCCTTATCAAGGAGAGAATTTTGTTGTTTCAAGTAACGACATACTCACATGTGATGAAGTTGGCCCTTATAGTAAAGGCCGATGTCGAGAATGTGTTCAAAAGGAGAGAGGAACAAAATAAAAGCAGAAAAGCTCAGGCTCGGACTTTTAGTTCCGGTCAAGCGAGTAAGAGACCACGATACCCCATGCAGCCAGCAATCCAACATGCTGTAGTGGCCTACACACGATGCTATAATCGCAAATCTACCACCATTACCACCTAGGATTTCACATGTTTTGAACCAGCCTGTCCAGACTGTAGCCAGAGGTACAGTTGGAGGTTCATGAGCACGACCAGTAGTTTCTCGCACGAGTTCGCATATAGCTTCGTCAGCAGCTTCAACCGATATCTATGGAAAGTGTGGGAAGGCACACAAGATAGACAAATGCCGTAAAGCGTCTGGGGCATGCTTTCATTGTGGAAAGATGGGACATTGGATTAAGTATTGCTCAGAGATGGTGGGAACGACGTCAAAGACAGGACCAGTCTTACGATCTGCACGGCCTACAGTACAAGATCGAGCTTATGCTGTGTCGACACAAGGCGCCCAAACCAGCAATAATATTATTCAAGGTATGCTTGGTAATTATTATTTTATCATAAATTTATTAATGGTCTTTTAGATGTAGAAGGTGCATCAATTTAAAATTTAGATATATATACATTAAGTACACTGCATTCTTTCCACTAGTGTTAGATTCTTATAGTTTAGATTTGATAGTTTATAGTTTCCACTAGTCCTAGCTAACTATATCATACATGTAAAATAGGTACATTACTACTATATCTGGAGGGTGCTTACTTGTGTTATGAGACACGAGTCTTGATAGATCCTGGATCTACACACTCGTTTGCTGAAAAATTTGGAAGGTTGGGAGCCACCCTAGAACCTCTCGACTTTATTTTAGACGTGTCAGTCTCGATCAGACAATCTCTCACTACTGACATGGTGTATCGATCCATTGTTGTCTTGATCAAAGATTACTAGGAATACGAAGCAGTAGCCAACTTGATCTTGCTTGATATGCAAGGATTCGACATAATCCTTGGCATGGATTGGTTTTTCAACCACCATGCGAACGTCGATTGTCGGAGGAAGATCATCACTTTCCGTCCCCAAGGGAGGAAATCAACTAAATTTTTTAGTATACAGTCAACTATACTCCCCTTCATTTCAGCGATCTAAGCATGGTGATTACTCGATGATGGAGATCAAGGGTATATTGCGTTTAAGCAAAATAAAGAACAGGAGGAAAAGAAAATCACACTTTCCGATGTACCGATTGTCTATGAATTCCTTGACATTTTCCCTAATGAATTGCCAGGATTATCGCCTGAAAAGGAAGTAGAGCTCGCTAGTGAATTAGCCCCGGGTTCTGAACCAATATCAAAGGCGTCGTATCGAATGGCACCAATGGAGTTGAAAGAACTCATGGAACAGTTGCAAGAGCTTCTTGACAAAGGGTTTATCAGACCGAGTGTGTCCCCGTGGGGAGCACCAGTGTTGTTCGTGAAGAAGAAGGACGGTTCGATGTGTCTCTGCATCGACTATTGTCAATTAAATAAACTGACGATTAAGAATTGTTACCCACTCCCTACAATCGATGATCTCTTTGATCAATTACAAGGAGCACGGTGTTTTTCGAAGATTGGTTTACGATCGAGATATCACCAAATGAAGGTGAAAGCTGAAGATATTTTGAAGACAGCTTTCCAGACACGATATGGTCACTACGAGTTTCTTATCATGCCCTTCGGGTTGACCAATGCGCCTGCATCATTTATGAACTTGATGAATCGAGTCTTCAAGCCTTATTTAGATCAGTGTATCATGGTATTCATAGAGGATATACTTATTTACTCAAAGACGAGAGCAGAACATAAAGATCATCTGCGTCTTTCCTTGCATACATTGAGAGATTCTCAGCTGTATACCAAGTTCAGTAAATGTGACTTCTGGTTGAATCAAGTCAATTTTTTGGGCCATATCATCTCTGAAGCCAATATTACCGTAGATCCTGCAAAGATAGAGGCTATAGTGCAATGGAAGCAGCCACAAATTGTAACTGAGATATGAAGCTTTCTAGGTCTCATAAGGTATTATCGACATTTTGTAGAAGATTTTCACCGATCATAAAAGTCTCAAGTATCTCTTTACCCAGGAATTTGAATTTGAGGTAAAGAAGATGGATGGATTTCTTGGAGGACTATAACTGTTCTATTCAGTACCATCCCGACAAAGCCAATGTATTGGCTGATGCACTAAGTCAGAAATCGTCTGCTCAACTATCCCATCTTGTGACACAGCTACAAAGATGGAAATTGCTCAATGACTTAGTTTCATCCAGTGCCACTCTTAGGGCAACATCAACTGGAGGTTTGCTTGCAACAGTGATGATCTGATCCACACTCTTTGATAGGATTAGAGAACTCCAGATGCATGATGCATAGCTTATTGCCATCAGATAGGGAGTACTTAGAGGGCTTCAGCCAGATTTTCTATTAAGGACAATGGGTCCTTACTCTTTCGCAGTCGAGTATGCATACCAAATGATAGTGCATTGCATCATGAGATTCTCGAAGAGGCTCATAAGTCGACTTACGTTATTCATCCTGGTAGCATAAAAATGCATCAGGATTTGAAGAAGACGCTTTGGTAGAATGGATTGAAACGAGAGGTGGCGAAATATGTTGCGAAATGTTTGATCTGCCAGCAAGTGAAGGTCGAACACAAGCATCCTGCTGGCCTATTACAGCCACTACCCATCCCAGAGTGGAAATGGGAGAACATTTCCATGGATTTTATCCTTGGCTTGCCCCGTATGTAGAAGGGTTATAATGCGATTTGGGTGATTGTAGATCGTCTCACCAAATCAGCACATTTTTTTCCTATAGCACGCGATATACAAGGTCAAAACTGGCCAAAGTGTGTCAGAAAGAGATAGTCCGACTACATGGGATACCGGTGAGTATCGTGTCAGATCGCAATCCTTTATATACCTCACGGTTCTAGCAGAGCTTCCAAGAAGGAACGGGTTCCAAGTTAGAATTTAGTTCTGTGTTTCATCCTTAGACCGACAGACAGACAGAAAGAGTGAATCAGGTGATAGAAGATATGTTACGGGCCTGTATGCTAGATTTCCAAGGATCATGGGATAAGCACTTACCCTTGATCGAATTCGCATACAATAACAATTTTCAGTCGAGCATCGACATGGCACCATTTGAAGCACTGTATGGACGCCGATGTAAATCTCTGATCAACTGGGAAGAAGCTGGCGAACGTCTCATTTTGGACCTTGACTTGATAGGAAGTACAAATGAAGTGGTACACGTCATTCGTGAATGACTGAAGAGTGCTCAGAGTTGGCAAAAGAGTTATGCTGATCTCAAGCGAACTAGTGTTGATTTTCAGGTAACTAAACAACTATAAGTATATTGTATTTCAAGCGAACTAGTGTTGAATTGAATTACATATATTGTATTTCTAACATCTTCCGTACAAATTGGCGATCATGTCTTTATTAAAATATCCCCGACAAAGGGCGTGATGCGATTTGGGAAACGTGGTAAATTGAGTCCTCGCTACATTGGACCATTCCCAGTTTTGGGCAGAGTTGGTGTGGTAGCATACCGAGTCGCGTTACCTCCACATTTATCCAACATGCACGACGTATTCCACGTGTCTATGTTGAGCAAGTATGTCAGAGATTCGACACACATATTGGATTATCAGCCACTTGATATTCAAGAGGATTTGACGGTCACCAAAGAACCAGCCCAGATATTGGACCGCAGAGACCAAAATTTGAGAACAAAGTGTATTCCACTTGTTCTGGTTCAGTGGTGTAATCATGGTCCAAATGAAGCCACGTGGGAATGCGAAGCTAATATTCGCGCTTAGTATCCCCACTTGTCTACCTAAGGTAAGCACATTATTGCATCAGTTAGATTACGACTTTATACTACAAATTTTCATATGCATTGCCATTATATATGTGTATAAATTAGGTCTTAAAGGTAGAGAATTGGATGAAAATAATTTTTCATGTTCCACATATGAATTGTTAATATATATATAAATGACACTATTTAACCCAAAATAGTTAAACTATGCAAACTATGCTAAAGTAAGTGTGTCAAGTCTACCAATAGTTTTATTATTGTAAATGTCAAAGATGTGAACCAAAAACAAATCAGCATGCATGAAATGGACCAACCCAAGGCCTGACGGTCTTGTTGACAAGGGCATCTTGGTAAGAGTTGCCATGGCAAGCGAGAAGTTAAGTGAAATTTGAAACCCCCAAACTCTATTTTACTTATTCTGTTTTGTGTTGGGGTCTCTGGTTTGTTTCCCTCCCGAGCTACACACACTCTATTTTCAGTTCAAAATCCCCCAATATCGCGCCAAATTTGTTGCATGTTGGAGAATCGAGCTTGGCATAGCTTCTCCATCTCCATTTTCTACGTTATATTCTAAAATTTGGCACATTTTTGAGGTAAAACCCTCATTTCTTCTCTTGCCATTTCCTTTCAATTTTTTTTTTGAAATACCATGCCTCGAAGGAGACCATGGCTTCCAAAATTAAGCCCGTGCGCCCAAAAGCGATGGCAAACACAAATGGCAAAGCCCCATCTACATCCCAAGAACATGCCGATCCATCCGTGGATTGTGAAGAACCTGTTCCATGATGGAACGCGAAAGCAATGGAGCCCGATTGGCTGTTTGATGAATCCTTGCTCATATCGACCGACATGACCGCATGGTCGTTACATTACCTTAAACAAGCAGGTCTATATGCCCTTTTCCAGCCTGTACATCCGCATTTTTATCCATGGCTTGTCTGACTATTTTATCAAAATTTTAAAATTGTCGAGTTCCACAAAGAACTAGATACTAAGATCGACGGCCGCAAATTCTATTTCAAACTTCAAGACATAGCCAAGCTATGGATTGTAGTGTGATATTTGATGCAAGCCAAGATCTCAGAGCCCCTCGCCCTAAGGGCATGCGAATTACTCACATCATCGCCAAAATGACTGACAGACAAACTGCTCAAGGTCTCTCTATTCGTCGAAGTCAGTTACCACAAAATATGTGGTTTTTAGATGTTGTCTTTAGGAACAATCTATACCCCATGCAACATGAGCGCGAGCGACGTGACGCTCTGTTGCAAGCCCTTTTTACTGTTCATGAAAATTGATGGGTTAATGCCTCAAAAGTTGTTTGGCGCGAGGTTCATAGGCCTACAATATATGCAAACTCGCGCAACTAAATGAAGAAATGGACTCAAGGAGCTACCTCGCGTAGCTGTCACGAGGTTCATTTGCTCTCCACACTCCAGCTACTCGCGAAGCACTTGCACATTAGAAGTTTCAGAAATCTAGCTGGCGAAGCTCTTGTGCGGATCAAAGTCTCAGAATAGCCATGCACACAGTTCTCACGAGGCTAATTCATACAAAAGACTCCAGCCGCTCGCACAGCTCTTGCATAGTTCTCTCAAGAGGAGAGAGAGTTTCAGAAAATCTCTCACGCAGCTCTCGCAAGTGTCAAAGCCTGAACCATCCACGCGAGCTGTGCTACTCACTACACAGGGATTCTCATGAGATCCAAACACATCTACATGAGACCCTCACGACGGGAATCACCTGAGGCTCCACTGCGTGAGCTGAGACCATTCACTGTAAATTCATCCTCGCGAGCACTCTTCTACAGCTACTTCAACCATGCAACAAGACTCGCGAGGAGTAAAACAAGCAGACCCAGCTTCACGAAGCACGGGCTCCTGCTTTCTATTTCCATACTCAGGGATACCTTGGGGATTTCCTCAGGTATAGGGCTCACATCTCGAGGCCCTTATCTCTATGCACACATCTCGAGGCATCCAAAGGCTACAAAGGGGCCACGTCTTAGAGTAGAAGTTAGGATTTTTCCCTTTTGTTTTCTTATTGGCCAAGGCAGTGAGGACCGAGTATATAAGCTACATTCTATTTTTAGAAATCTATCTCTTCCTCAACCAAATTTTGGCTGAGAGCTTAGGTTAGAGTTGGGTTAGGATTAGATCATCATCTTTTATCCTTTTGCTTCTTCCTTAGCCCAACACTTGCTGGCTATGATCTTTGTAAGTAATTAGGCATAGTTTAATTCAGTTTTGTAATGGGTTGTGTACACTTTGGGATCTGTTGAGGGCTGTTCTGCACAAGGCTGCTGCCTTGAGGACTTTCATTGTAAGTATTGTTTAATTAATGAAATGTTTGGTTTAATGCTTATTCAATCTACTATTTTTCTATGTGTCCATAGTATTCTTTGCTCTATGCCATGCACATAGGATTTTACTGATTTGAAGTTCTCATGGAAGCTTGAGCTTGTAGCCCTGTGACCATGGTGGTAGCAGCAATTTTCTTATTCCATCTCAGACCTCTATGATTTGGATAGCCTCTGTGGATAACCTATGACCATTTGAGGGGATAAACTATAGCCCTTGGGTGATTCTAAGCCACAGAACTGAGATGGATTCTTATTCTCTACACTTGAACTTGTAGCCTTGTGAGAGGTTGTGGCAGGGACAAGCTCCCCTCTATTATACATGACCATCATCAGATGTTAGATCTGATTCTCTGTAGAGATTGTAGACTTAAGATCTGAGTCATTGTAAGCCTTTGTAGTAATGACCAACTGCATTTATGTCTCCAAATGGCTTCTGAATATCTGTGGTTTCCATTAGTTTTTCAAGAGTTGTTTGCTCCTATGGATGCCTGAGCTTGTAGCCTGGCAAACGTAGTGTCTACAATGATCTTCATGTTCTGATTTGATCCATTAGTTGGAGAAAATCTATTGGATAATCTGTGACTATTTAAGTGGATAGGTTATAGCCTTAAGATCAGTCCATGCCCTTGGATCAGATTGGTTTTCTGATTTAACTTATGTGGTTTGATCCTCTCTATTGGATAGTCTATGACCATTGAAGTTGACAGGTTATAGCCTTTAGAGACCAGGTTGAACCATAGGAGTTGATTTAGATTCTTATACCTAGTAGATGTGCTTGTAGCCATTTGAAGGATTGCTGTAGAGACAGCTCTAAATTTGAGTTACATGACTAATATAACTTTAGGTTAATTGCCTACTTCCCATTAATTTTTATCTTCATTTTGACACACACCATCATCACCTTCTTCATAAACCCTTTATTTAGGATAGGGCTACACTTTCTTTCTATTCTTTTAGTTTTAGTTTAGTGTAGTTATGATACCCAACTCCCTTTCTCTAGGATTGCTAGATCTGTAGCCAGATTTGGAGGCCTACTAATACAACCTTTTTTAGGTTCTAGATCAATTTCTCTATGGGACAAACTCTTACTCAAAACTTGCTACAACAACCCTGGATCTTACTGGACTGTGTATATTTTAGACTTGTTGTTTTGCACATTTCCATTTCTTCACTCTTGATTTATTTTTCACCATTATTTTCTAATAAAATAGCAGCAAGCATCTGAAAAAATCTCAACAAAGACGATTCAAAAATATTTATGAGAATTTAGCTCTTCCTTCTCTTCTTCTTCTATATTTTTCAGCTTCAATAAGTATCCTTATGTTGGATAACTTCTTCCCATTTCTTTTCTAATATAAATCCCATTTTTCTTTTAAAGTTGGAAGCTTTTTTCTTTTCTTTTTTTTGCTTCTCTTCAATTTTTTTTTTCCTTTTCGTGGAATCGTCTTTTTACGATTTCTTTTATTTCTTTTCTTTTCCCATATTTTCATACAATTTTATTTCTTTTTCAGTTGTCCCCTTTTCAGCAGATCCTTTATCTATTAAGTTTATACTCCTTTCACTCCCTCTTCTTCTCTTCTTTTATATTCTAAACTCTAAGAAATAGTAAGGGTCAAGGAAAGAAATTTTTGGATAGTACATATGCTTAAAGGTTTATAAAATTTTGATACAAAGAAATTTGGTTTTTAGGCTTCTAATATGGTTTCAAAGGCTAAAATGTTCTAGGTTTTTTGGCTTTTTAGCTCTGGTTTAATAAAAGATGGCCTTTGGTCATTTTCACGATTTACTAATATGGATGTCTTATTGCTTTGATATATTTAACACATAGTTCTAAACAAATAAATCATCATATTTATAAAATATCTTGAGTCTAAGTTCAGCATTATGAGATTTCAAATAGTAGAGAAGTTTAAGAAAAATTTAGCATGAATGAAAATAGTCTCTCTTTCTCAGAATAAAAGAGGAAATAGGCTTTATAGCTCACTGGTTATATAATTTTGAAACTATAATCTAAAATATTTGCAGTTAAGATCAATCGTACAGTTTCAAACATTCATCTCATACATTGTTCTAGAGATGCTTTACTTTTAATTATAACTACTTTTATTTTGATTTTTTAAACTACTACTATGACGGATTTCTAAGAATTTTGAATTTTCATATTTTTTTATCAGAATTTGCATATAATGATTAACTTTCATACTAAAATTTTTGAAAATTTATGAAAAAGTAAAAAAAACTACTATACTCATATACTCATATCCTATGTATCCCCCCCAAACATGAATAGGACAATGTCCTCATTGTGCAAAATAGAGGGCATACAAAAACATTATTACCTTATTTTTCTGCTAGGTTAGTAATTGGGTTTATAATCTGCAACAAAAAAGAATAAACAATCTTCCCTCAAACTTGGGAGAAAAAATACTTTCGATTGTATAAAATCTAGAAAGTTTGATGTTAGTAACATTGTTAAAAATAATAGCAAATAAAAAGAAAGGAATTTTTCATTTATATATGAACTAATTACATGGAAATAAATTCCTAGGAAAAATCTAGACACACACTAAACTAAGATATTGGCAGCAACGTCCGAGATAAGGATTTGTCTTCGATAAAGATCGGTCCTCGGCTTCTAACTACCTTTAATCAGAGTGTCGCATCCCTTCCCATCAAAGGCATATTCATGTCTTTGCAGGAACGCCTCCCTCCTCTTCTTTAGAGAGAGCAGCCATAATTCGACAAAGTGCTACTCCAAGAGCTGCCGAACACTCCTCACTGCCGTTCTTTATCTCACGTCCCCATCCTTTGAAGAGTGGGAAGTTAAGACATTTCCATATCACCCTTCAGCCTATACCATGCGAAGAATTTACAAAGAGACGGTAGAGTTGGGAAGGGGGAACTATGAGCAATGGAGATGGGTGGCGAGGAGATCGAGGATGGGATGGAAGATGACACTGGAAGTTGTAGCTCATCCTTGTCGTATAGGAAGTCACATTCTGGGTGGGTTGTAATGGTATAAGTGTTAGGAAGTGGGGGAAGATGGTTTCTTGGTGGATGATTCAGATTTGGGTTATGTTTAAGGTAAAGCATAGTCTTGGTGGATGATTTAGCATCTCGGACAGATCGCTAGCATTTCAAGTTTTCTACTTTCTGTTGTACAGCCAGGAGCTCAGCTCTATGTTTTTTGAGAATATGATCGAGTCTTTTGCTGAAATTACTTGGGTTATGTTCTTTTGTCATGGGGTGTAGGGTTAAAAGACGGAGGAAGAAGAAAGGTTATGGGATGGTTTAGGTTTATGCATGGGTATGGATTTATAGGGAAAGTATTGAATCGTCACTTCGAAGTAAATGTCAATGTGTAGGTTCCTAGTCTAGGGTGGTTGGGAAGTGGTGAAATTAAATGTGCTTTATGTCCATTCCTAAACAATTTTAAATGGGTTTCAATTCCAATGCTCCCGATAAGACTGATCACCAGGTTCTCATGTTCCCCAAAATTATCATTTGCAATTCTGGATAACGATCACAAGAATCTATGACTGGAAAGTCATACTCACTATGACTGGACTCTAAACTCACATGAAATCGCAAATCCATATGCTTCAAGTGTTTAAAAGAAAAGAAAAGAGTTTTTACGATTCAGTGATATTGTATAAATCATAAAAGAGTCATTTCAAAAGTACTTATGTACATATGTTACACGTGATTGCTACGGGTGAGTCGGTAGCTCGACAAATTCAGTAGGAATTCAATGATGATCAAGGGGAGTTGATGTCCCTCCCATAAAATTATATCCTCCTGGGGTGCCAACTGGCCATGAGGAAGAAGAATTACTCTCTCTCGAGTTAACCAGAATGGTTAGTTGTTCAACCTGAGTTTCTAATCGTGTAATGGCTTCCAGGAGATTATTGAGTAGTTACGTTTGAATCCGGCCATGCTGCATTCAGCTATCGGCTATTTGTGACAAAGCTTCTTCCACTGCTGTTTGGTCTTGGGTCTGTGTGGGGTAAAATATAGGAGAGTGCTGAGGAACTTTCTGAGTTAGGCCATGATTGGGTTCACAGGCTTCTCCTTGTTGAGATGTTGGGTGTGATTTTATATCCACCAACGATTGAATTTTTGTCTTCCAAAGTTTTAATTTTGGAAGGAAATTCTTCATTGATTTTAATTTTTATAGCCTTCTCTGCCTAAGAGGTATACTCCTTAAGGTCTCTGATTCAATCTCACCCGGTGCTTGGCATTGCACTAGGTCCTCGATAAAGTTCTCAAAGAATTCTCATGTAGTATCAGTAGACAAAGTACAGAACATCCCCCCTTAGGCAACATCAACTACGTGTCAGGTTTTGTCATTCAGACCTTCATAGAAAGTGAGGATTATTTGCCAACGGGAAACTTCATGATGAGGACACCTATATATAAGATCGTTGAGGTGCGTCCATGTCACAACCCCATATTTTTGGGAACCAAGCATATTATGCACCATACACATGTATGTGTGTTTCACAAGGGAACCAAGACTAACATGTATACACTACAGGTGTAGGTGGGAAACACACTAGTATTTTCCCTAACTTATAAGTATATAAGTATATAAGTATATAAGTGAAGAGCCCCCTTACGTAACTCTATTCTAACCTAAATAGAGAGAAGGACAAATAGAGAGAAAGAAAAGAAGAACCTAGTCAAGAACTAGGGTTTCGTTGGGACTTAAATCAGTGGAAGAGTTGGAGCAAAGGCTAG
The DNA here is from genome assembly GCA_021018995.1 of Chloranthus sessilifolius. Lineage (NCBI taxonomy): Eukaryota > Viridiplantae > Streptophyta > Magnoliopsida > Chloranthales > Chloranthaceae > Chloranthus > Chloranthus sessilifolius. The sequence goes on from CM037595.1 coordinate 28,329,695, forward strand.
AGGGGGAACCTTGGAGACCTTTTAGCCTAGTAGAATTCCGAATCTTGGATCGAACTTGCGCGAGACTCATCGTTGGAGGTATGTAAAATGCATGATAAATGCTTTGGCGTATTTTAAATAATGGATAGAATGGGGGTTGAATGATTTTTAATGATATTAAGGTTTGAATGAAGGGAGAAATAGTGTTCTCGAACAGATCGAGGAGTAAAAATCATCGCTCCTCGTTCGAGCGGTCTAAAGGGCTCGCTCGAGCGAGGACAAATAGTAAAAATATAGCTCTGGGCTCGCTCGAGCGGTCCCCAAAACAAGAGGGAAGCTCCCTCGAGCGAGGTCCCCAGTAAAGCTTCAAGCGGCTCAATTTAACCGCTCGAGCGACCTCAATTTAACCGCTCGAGCAAGGTCAAGTGACCGCTCGAGTGAGGTCTAGTGACTGCTCGAGCGAGGAATTTTGCTCGCTCACGCGAGGTACCACTCAGTTCTTGAAATTATGGGTACAGAAACACGGAGGTTATGCACTCCAATGATTCTAGTAACCTTTCTAAGCATATTCTAAATACATGAAATGTAGGTTTGACGTATGATTGTGAAGTGTAAACCTCTACGAGAAGGCGTGCTTTGAAATTCGTCGAGGTAGGGAATATTCTTGAAACATATACTTTATTTCCTCAACTCATATATGCAGTGCATTTAAATTAAAAAGCGAGTATTGTATGATCTTCCAAAAAGGGGTGTGTGCATAAGTTTCAAGGTGAAATCATGAAGTCCCCAGGGAAGGAATATTATAATGAGGACATCTAGATGATGTATTAAATCTTTAGTATCCCAGGGATACGATTAAAAACAAATCGTGAAACTACAACATAATGATAAGGCCTAATGTACTAAAATTAGCATAAGTCACGGTGAATAACTATATGTAAAGCACATCGATACTTTGTTATTTAAGGTTTGATTAGAATACCCCACCGACGTGGCGGGATACCCATGACTGACGCGGCAGGATATCCGTGACCGGTACGGCGGCCAATCCGTATACTCATAGCACATCCTAGGGATGTAGATATAATTATAGACCCCGCCACCTACGAGAAAGGGGCTTGGGCAGTATTCCCAGGGAATACATGTAACAATTGTCTAGTAGACAACGATGGTGGGTATTCCATCGGGGCTCGATGCTATATTGCTCGGGGATTATTTAAGTTAAAGGTTTAAGTGATTAGGCCGAATTCATAACTAAATTCGTAAGATGAGAACAACCATACTATGAAAGGAAATCAGCGGTGTGCATTTTAGTTATTTCAGTTATATCAATTGTTCTGCTTAAAAGTGATACCTAGTAAATTGTGCTTTCAAAACTGCTAACATATATGCGAGATTTAATCTATATGTTCACTTTGTTTCCCTATTGAGCTAGGATGTAGCTCACCCCTTAGACTATACGTCGCGAGAGTTCGGAATGGCGGCAACAAGGACTTCTAGAGACGTTGATCCAGGAGATTCAGACTACGTACCCACTGAGGAGTCAGAGCCTCCTCCCGAAGATTTCTTCTAGGAGACCCTTTGTGCACTTTGAGAGTGAGTTGAGAATTTTTAGACACGGCTTGGTATATCAAGCCTCTTTATGGAATGGGGTTGAATATGATATGCTTTCGATAAAACATTTGGAGTGAACTTTTATCTAACGGCTTTGGTAGGTCCTTATGCCCATGAATTGGCATGGGACAAGGACCGCCTTTTTGGGGGCCCGAAACTATTTTAGGTATGACAATTGGTTTAGAGTAAATTTTGGCTTGTATATACCAAATGTATTGTAAAGGTTGTTGGGCATGGCCTCGAGGTCGTGTTGATGGCACGGTTTTTGGAGCACCAAAAATCGGGCTGTCACAGTTGGTATCAAAGCCGCTTCTTTCTAGTTCTGGCTATCATCTCGTCAGAATATAGAGACTTCTGCTAACAAAACCGTGGTTTCTCATGCAGACCGTTATGCTTCCTAGAGGAAGAGGCCGACCCAGGGGTGGTCATGATAGGAATTTACGTAGTAGAGATGGTTTCGTCTCACCTACAAACAGGGTACCATTGGGAAACAGGGAGATTCCCGAGGGCACTGGCCAGGGAGGAAACCAAAATCAAGCAGAAGATCAGGATCTAGATCGACAGGATCGAAATCAGAGGGAACAAGATAGAGTGAGGGAGAGAAATGAAGAAAGAGAAGAGCGTCAGAGGATGATGCACACAATGGAGACAATGGCAACTGCCATGACATAGCAAGCAGCGTCCTTGGCAGCACATGCAGCCCCAGAACCACAACGAACACCTACACCTCTAGTAGGACCTACACCACCAGTGGCTTCAGCATTTATCGAGTTCAGAAGGATGAGACCTCCTAACTTTTCAGGACAGGCAGACACAATGGCAGCCAAAAATTGGCTGGGTGAAATGGAAAAGGTGTTTAGCGTACTGACATGCACAGAGAATGAGAGCATCCGTTGGGCGGCATATATGCTAGATGGAGAGGCTGGACCTTGGTGGAAATTAGTTTCGCGAATGAGATCACAAGAAACTCCAGATATGCCGTGGACTTGGGACAAATTCGTAGAAGAATTTAATAAGCAATATTTTTCTAAAGTTGTGAGAAATCAGATGGAGACCCAATTTTTGCAACTAGTGCAAGGGAGGATGACCGTGAGAGAGTACGGAGTAGAATTCATGAGATTGGCTCGCTTCGCCCCAGACTACGTAGTTTCAGATGTGATGAAAGCGAAGAGGTTCCAACAGGGTTTAAGGTCGGACATCCGAGGAGGGGTTGCGCCCTTCCTGCTGAAGACCTATGGAGAAGTAATGAGTAAGGCATTAGTAGTCGAAGAAGAAAACAATAACCGATACCGTCAGAGGGAACAACAGGGAAGAGGAAGCATGGATCCAAGCAGGACGGGGAGCTATGAATCGGTACATAAGAAACCAAGGTTTGTAGCACCGAATCAGAGACAACCGTTCCAGACAGGGTATGGGAGAGCCGCACAACAAACTACTCATCAAAGTTTTCCGTTGCTGGCATCAGGGAGACCGATGAGGTATGAGGGTCCTGCTATTTCCAGTGGGGCTACAACTACCCAAGGTTTTTTGAGAGCTGCTACTTCAACACCAAGGGAAACTTATGCCAAGTGTGGCAAGTCCCACAAAACGGCGGATTGTAGGCAGGGAATGCGAGGCTGTTTAAAATGCGGCAAGATAGGCCACATGATTAGAGATTGCCCTGAGGCAGTTAAGGAAAAGACGACCCTAGCTCCCATGCCACGACCTATTCAATCACGAAAGCCAGTTGTTCAAGGGAGAGCCTACGCGATTCTTGGAGGCGGAGTGTACGACATCATCCAAGGTGAGATTTCTTTTAAATAAAGGATTTCGGTTTCAATACAATTCTAGATAAAGAATGTGCATTCATTAGGACAAGTGTATATAATTGTTGTTGCGCGTTAGAAAAATTCTAAATAAAGTATATGGTATGTACGTATATGTATGCATTATAGGTACATTACAAGTTTATGAAAAAGGGTGCTACGTAGCACATGACGCATGAGTGCTGATAGACCCATGGTCTACCCACTCCTTCATCACCCCTAGATTTGCAAAGAAGATGAAGATTGTTCCGGAGACACTGGACTTTGTGTTATCAGTGTCTATCCCAACAGGAGAATTAGTGGACACAGAGTTAGTCTGCAAATCAGTAGTGGTAAGCGTTCGGGATCACGTTGTCTACGAACTAGACGTAACTTTAATATTGTTGGACATGCAAGGATTCGACGTGATCCTTGGCATGGATTGGCTGTCTCATTACTGCGCAACAGTGGATTGCAAGGATAAACTTGTTATTTTCCGTCCTAACACGAGGAGATCGTTTCGATTTCGAGGGGAGAGATCGACACAAGTGCCACTCATATCTGCAGCCAGAGCAGAACCTTTAATCAGAAAGGGGTGTAGCGGTTATTTGGCATTCCTGAAAGAAAATAAAGAAGAAAAGAATATTATCTCTGAGATAGCGGTAGTGCGAGAATTCCCAGATGTATTTCCAGAAGAATTGCCAGGGTTACCTCTAGAAAGAGAAGTGGAATTTGCTATCGACTTAGCACCAGGAACGGAATCGGTTTCAAAGGCATCTTACAGGATGGCCCGTGCAGAGTTGAAAGAGTTGAAAGAACAATTGCAAGAGCTCATGGACAAAGGATTCATAAGACCAAGCGTGTCTCCATGGGGAGCACCAGTTCTATTCGTGAAAAAGAAAGATGGGTCGATGCGGTTGTGCATTGACTACCGTCAATTGAACAAAGTCACTGCAAAGAATTGATATCCGTTGCCAAGAATAGATGACTTGTTCGATCAGTTGCAGGGAGCAAAACATTTTTCTAAGATCGATCTGAGATTTGGATACCATCAGTTAAGAGTCAAGACTGAGGACATTTAGAAAATGACATTTAGAACACGGTATGGACACTATGAATTTTTAGTGATGCATTAAAGGCGTCGTTTATGGACTTGATGAATCGGGTGTTTAAACCACACCTAGACTCTTGCGTTGTAGTGTTTGTTGATGATATCCTGATTTACTCAAAATCGAAGACGGAATATGAAGAACACTTACGAGTCGCTCTACAAACCTTGCGTGAACACCAATTATGCATAAGCTCAAAGAAATGTGAGTTTTGGCTAGAAGAGGTTAGCTTTTTGGGACATGTCGTCTCAAAGCATGGTGTCACAGTAGATCCCGCTAAGATCGAGGCAGTAGTGAACTGGGAGCAATAAAAAACTGTGACAGACGTCCGAAGTTTCCTCTGACTGGTAGGTTATTATCGACGTTTCATCGAGGGGTTTTCAAAAATATCAGGGCCTCTTACGAGGCTTACAAGAAAGGATTCAAGATTTGAGTGGAGTGAGGCGTGTGAGAAGAGTTTTCAAGAACTCAAAAAGAGACTCACCTCATCTCCAGTGTTAGCCATTCCATCGAGGCGATGGAGGATTCATGATCTATAGTGATGCTTCGTATAACGGGTTGGGTTGTGTACTAAATCAATATAAAAAGGTAATAGCTTACTGGTCAAGACAGTTGAAAGAGCACGAAAATAACTACCCAACACATGATCTGGAACTAGCAGCAGTCATATTCGCATTAAAGATATGGCGACATTATTTATACGGAGAAACATTTGAAATTTTCACTGACCATAAGAGCCTCAGATATCTGTTTACATAGAAGGAACTAAATATGAGGAAGCATAGGTGGATGGAATTCCTCAAAGACTATGACTGTTCCATACAGTACCATCCAGGCAAAGCTAACGTAGTGGCCAACGCCTTGAGTCGGAAAAGTTCAACTCAGTTGGCTAGTCTATTTTCTGGTATACATCGATGGAAACTGTTGGAGGATCTAGCACTATGTGGCGCAGACATACAGCCACAAGCCACAGGAGCCTTCTTAGCCAACATATCAGTGAAACCGGTGATATTCGAACACATACGAGAACTACAGATGAAAGACCCAATTCTATCCAAGATACATCAAGATGTAACTGAAGGTATTACATCTGAGTTTTCAATCAAGGAGGATGGTTCCTTAGTATTCAAGGGCCGACTTTGCATTCCAGACAATGTCGATCTGCAGCGAACAATTCTTGATGAATCCACAAGTCAAGCTATGCTATCCACCCGGGAAGCACAAAGATGTATCAAGATCTGAAAAAGAATTACTAGTGGAGAGGCTTGAAACAAGATGTAGTAGAGTATGTGTCGCGATGTTTGACGTGCCAACAAGTGAAGATCGATCATAGACATCCCGCAGGCCTATTATAGCCTCTACCCATACCGGAATGGAAGTGGGAATCTATCTCCATGGATTTCATAGTCAGTCTACCGCGAACTGCAAAGAAGCATAACGCCATTTGGGTGGTAGTCGATCGATTGACTAAGTCAGCACACTTCTTGCCTTACAACACAATGTACACGGCAGGAAGACTGATAGAGCTCTATATGAAAGAGATCGTCCGTTTACATGGGATTCCAAGTAGCATTGTTTCAGACCAGGACCCATTATATACATCAAAGTTTTGGAAGAAACTTCAAGAAGGAATGGGAACTAGGCTAGATTTTAGTACGGCGTTCCACCCACAAACCGACGGACAGACTAAAAGGGTTAATCAAGTCATTGAAGACATGCTTAGGGCATGTATGTTAGAATTACAAGGATCGTGGGATCAACACCTACCATTGATTGAGTTCGCATATAATAATAGTTTTCAGATGAGCATCGGAATGGCACCGTATGAAGCCTTGTACGGAAGACAATGCAAATCGCCAATCAATTGGGAGGAAATTGGTGAGAAATTTGTTTTGGGACCCGAGCTACTTGAAGATAATGCGGCTATTGTCCGCATGATCAGGGGAAGACTAAAGGTGGCTCAAAGCAGACAGAAAAGGTATGTTGACATCAAGCGGACGAGCGTGGACTTTAAGGTGGGAGAACATGTTTTCGTGAAGGTGTCGCCTATGAAAGGCATAATGAGGTTCGGAAAGAGAGGCAAGCTAAGTCCCCCCTACCTTGGACCGTTTGAAGTTTTGGGTCGAGTAGGAGAAGTAGCCTACCGCGTTGGATTGCCACCATTGTTTGATCAGGTACACAATGTATTCCACGTGTCTATGCTTAGGAAGTATCTCAATGACCCTGATCACGTGCTGAGTGGCCAATCATTCGAAATGCATAAAGATATGACCATGATTGAAGAGTCGGTGGAAATTTTAGATCGAAAGGAACAAGTGTTGCGAACAAAGGTTATTCCCTTAGTGCTTGTCCGATGGAAGAACCATCCGGTCGAAGAGGCAACGTGGGAACGAGAGGTTGACGTCAAAGAACAATACCCTAATTTGTTCAAGGACACTAGCTAGTTTTCTTTATTATTATGATGGAGTATAAATTTTTTTTAGACTATCAAATTATAGTTAAAACGAACCAAATGAGTGCAATTACAATTCGAGCATAATAAATTATTTTACCTGAACAAATTTGTTCATGAGAACCAAAATTATTATGAATAGTATACATAGTCATGCTTGAGTGGTGTTCAAAATGCTATGAGAAACTAGTGAAGATGTAAACTTGTGAGAACGAGAACAACGTCGTTTGGCTTGCTCGAGCGATGAGTTATACTCACTCGCGCGAGTCACATGAAATAATAAACATAAAGTTTCTGGCATCGCTCGAGCGAGGGGTAGTGACCGCTCGAGCGAGGTCTATTGGTCGCTCGAGCGAGGTTTACCAACTGCTCGAGCGAGGCCATAAAATATAACAGATAGCGTCCTGGGCTTGCTCGAGCGACAACTAACGACCGCTCGAGCGAGGGGGGACTATATATAGCTGACGGAAAATAAAACGCCCATTTCATCTTCAAGCGAGGAGATTGGAGCCGAGCAAGGGTTTAGGGCTTGTCATCTTCGATCTTTTTCCGTTCGATTCGAGCCGGATTTAGACAATCCGATCCGTTAAAAATTTTCTTTTAGGTAAAATCTACCCCTTTCCGAAATTTTTTCTTATTTTGAAAAGCTCTTTAGATACCTAATGGCTTCAAGCCCAAATCCACAACCTAAGAAGCGGATGGCGATTCGATCGCTGTCGGTGCGCAACAAAGCACCGCAAGCTTCACAACCATCACCAAACCCATCCTCCACTCCAATCACACTAGATGATTGGTGGGGGGCCAAAATATTTGAAACCGAATGGGATATACATCCCTCCTGTTTTGGGGATCCGACGTCCACCCAATGGACATCGAACTTCCTCACCAACAACAATCTTAAGACCCTACTTACGCCGTTCGGGGATCGGTATTACCCGAGGCTTGTGAAGTTATTTTATCAAACCCTAAACATGAACGTGGACGAGGACGCTATCCTCGTCACAATCGACAGTAATGAACTAATCTTTAGATGTGCCGAAATTTCATCGGTCATGAAATGCCCCCACATCTACACCCCTAGTCCACTTATCCTACCACCTTTTTCTGGGAACGTCAAATTTCCAACGATCATTTTCGATATCATAGGCGGCACGTCTGCTTCGGGACAATCTATTACCCGATCACAACTACCGCCGCGTATGTGGCTTCTAGACGTCATTTTCAAAAACAAATCTACACCCAACCGGCCATGATCAAGAACACTGTGACGCATTTCTGCGGGCCCTACACACCGCATTCCGTAATAGGTGGATCAACGCACCTATGATCATCATAAAGGGCATGGCGCATGCCTATAAAAGAAATGTAAAGGGTGCTGTTTCTCCACCCATCAACCGACTACCATATGCTCGGTTGATTTCCCGACTCCTAGACTCACGGAATGGGAAGGGAGGATTTAAAATCTGGGAGGACAAGTTATTCCTCACCGATAACATCGTCCCCTATTTGGCCCAAGACTGGAGCCGCAACCTAAAGAGTCTCCAAACTAGCGTCAACAAGAAAGAGATCGTTAGGTCTCCCGACAAACCACGCATCAAGCGCCGACAGGACCGACCACTCCCTCTACCTCATTTCCACAGCCCATACCCACTACCGACACTGACATGATGCGGGAGATCCTTCAGCAAGGGCAGGAGATCAGATTGCATCAGAGGTTTCAGGAGGCACTACTTATCGACCTCATGGGCCAGGCCTACCCGCAGTCATACATGCAGCGCGTTGGTGCCATGAAAGATGCTATTTTTGGAGCGTCTAGCTCCGTCCCTGGTACGAGGAGCGCCACAGCAGGTACCACTACCACCAGGGTGGTTGACGAGGATGAGGATGACGAGGACTATGAGGATGATGATGGCTCAGGCGACGACGACGACGACTATGAGGAGGATGATAACTAGATAGTCACATTATTTTTTTGAAAATTTATATGTAATATTTTGTTGAGACATTTCGTGGTAAGGTGGTTCTTGGTAAACTTATTTACAAACTGTCGTGACTTGAATGTCACAAAATTTGTGGATGATTAATGTACCGATTGAATGGGTATAAATTCTGGGAATGATTATTCTAGGTATCAATATCCTTCTCAACTATATGGGTATAAATTGACATGGTCAACACAAGTCGTTGCGAAACGCGACCAACTGTTCAATTTTCAGATGATGTGGGAAGCTAGCCTATTCATGGACTGGTAGTAGTAGTAGTACCTAGTTACACGAGTATCGTCGATTTTCGAGGACGAAAATCTTATAAGTTGGGGTGATTGTCACAACCCCATATTTTTGGGAACCGTGCATATTATGCACCATACACATGTATGTGTGTTTCACAAGGGAACCAAGACTAACATGTATACACTACATGTATAGGTGGGAAACACACTAGTATTTTCCCTAACTTATAAGTATATAAGTATATAAGTATATAAGTGAAGAGCCCCCTTACGTAACTCTATTCTAACCTAAATAGAGAGAAGGAGAAATAGAGAGAAAGAAAAGAAGAGCCTAGTAAAGAACTAGGGTTTCGTTGGGACTTAAATCGGTGGAAGAGTTGGAGCAAAGGCTGGAGGGGGAACCTTGGAGACCTTTTAGCCTAGTAGAATTCCGAATCTTGGATCGAACTTGCACGAGACTCATCATTGGAGGTATGTTAAATGCATGATAAATGCTTTGGCGTATTTTAAATAATGGATAGAATGGGGGTTGAATGATTTTTAATGATATTAAGGTTTGAATGAAGGGAGAAATAGTGTTCTCGAATAGATCGAGGAGTAAAAATCATCGCTCCTCGCTCGAGCGGTCTAAAGGGCTCGCTCGAGCGAGGACAAATAGTAAAAATATAGCTCTGGGCTTGCTCGAGCGGTCCCCAAAATAAGAGCGAAGCTCGCTCGAGCGAGGTCCCCAGTAAAGCTTCAGGCGGCTCGATTTAACCGCTCGAGCGACCTTGATTTAACCGCTCGAGCGAGGTCAAGTGACCGCTCGAGCGAGGTCTAGTGACCGTTCGAGCGAGGAATTTTGCTTGCTCACGCGAGGCACCACTCAGTTCTTGAAATTATGGGTACAATAACACGGAGGTTATGCACTCCAATGATTCTAGTAACCTTTCTAAGCATATTCTAAATACAAGAAATGTAGGTTTGACATATGATCGTGAAGTGTAAACCTCTACGAGAAGGCGTGCTTTGAAATTCGTCGAGGTAGGGAATATTCTTGAAACATGTACTTTATTTTGTCAACTTATATATGCAGTGCATTTAAATTAAAAACCGAGTATTGTATGATCTTCCAAAAAGGGGTGTGTGCATAAGTTTCAAGGTGAAATCATGAAGTCCCCAGGGGAAGGAATATTATAATGAGGACATCTAGATGATGTATTAAATCTGTAGTATCCCAGGGATATGGTTGAAAACAAACCGTGAAACTATAGCATAATGATAAGGCCTAATGTACTAAAATTAGCACAAGTCACGGTGAATAACTATATGTAAAGCACATCGATACTTTGTTATTTAAGGTTTGATTAGAATACCCCACCGACGTGGCGGGATACCCACGACTGACGCGGCAGGATATCCGTGACCGGTACGGCGGCCAATCCGTATACTCATAGCACATTCCAGGGATGTAGATATAATTATAGACCCCGCCACCTACGAGAAAGGGGCTTGGGCAGTATTCCCAGGGAATACATGTAACAATTGTCTAGTAGACGACGATGGTGGGTATTCCATCGGGGCTCGATGCTATATTGCTCGGGGATTATTTAAGTTAAAGGTTTAAGTGATTAGGCCGAATTCATAACTAAATTCGTAAGATGAGAACAACCACACTATGAAAGGAAATCAGCGGTGTGCATTTTAGTTATTTCAGTTATATCAATTGTTCTGCTTAAAAGTGATACCTAGTAAATTGTGCTTTCAAAACTGCTAACATATATGCGAGATTTAATCTATATGTTCACTTTGTTTCCCTATTGAGCTAGGATGTAGCTCACCCCTTAGACTATGCGTCGCAGGTTTAGGACTGGCGGCAACAAGGACTTCTAGAGACGTTGATCCAGGAGATTCAAACTACGTACCCACTGAGGAGTCAGAGCCTCCTCCCGAACCCTTTGTGCACTTTGAGAGTGATTTGAGAATTTTTAGACACGGCTTGGTATATCAAGCCTCTTTATGGAATGGGGTTGAATATGATATGCTTTCGATAAAAAATTTGGAGTGAACTTTTATCTAACGGCTTGGGTAGGTCCTTATGCCCATGAATTGGCATGGGACAAGGACCGCTTTTTTGGGGGCCCGAAACTATTTAGGTATGAAAATTCGTTTAGAGTAAATTTTGGCTTGTATATTGCAAATGTATTGTAAATGTTGTTGGGCACGGCCTCGAGGGTCGTGTTGATGGAACGGTTTTCGGAGCACCGAAAATCGGGCTGTCACAGTCCATCCCTCTTGAATAGATTCATCCGGAGATTGTTTGAAAGGTCTAATAAGATACCGGATTTGATTCGTTCTGTGTATTGGGAAGTATTTCATGAGAAATCCTCATTCCAAGTCCTCCTAATTGGCAAACGAATTATGAGGTAGAGAATGTATCCACTGCTTTGCCTCATCTCTAAGAAAATATGAAAACAACCTTATACGAAGAGATGTTTCTAGCAAATTTTGGATTCGGATAAGGTTATACACTTCTATAAATTGTCTTAAATGTGAATAAGGATCTTCATCCCTTAGCCCATGGAATACTGAAAGTAGTTAAAATATTTTGGGCGTAATTTTAAAAATCTCATTACCGGTCATAGGGGTTAATGGTAATGATGGGGGAGGTGCATAGTAGTCTCCCATTGTTATAGCCATTGGTCGCTTTACTCCTACCATATTCGTCTAGAATTTGTTAGGAGGCAGGTTACCGAAGTTTTTCTAGTTTTGTTTTGAATTTATGTAATTTTTATTTTAGAAAGTAGGGAGAGAAACAAATCTGATCTTCTAATTCCTACGGCCCGCAGAAGTGTTAAAAGTTTGATCTGTTACTCCGAATAAACTTGCGAAAGATTAAGAAGAGAATAAAGAAAAATAAAATATAAAAAAATATAAAAAGAAAAAGATAAATATTATTTATAAAAGAATAAAAATATTAGATAAAAATAGAAATAAAGATAAATTCTGCTTCCCCGGCTGCGGCATCAAAACCTTGACTTGTCGATTATGATGTATTATACTTATGTTAAATTCAAGTCTTAACCTATCGCAAGTGCACAATGAAAATTATAGTACTAGCATAGGATTGCTCCCACGAGGAAGTTTGTTTATCTAATTATTTCTTTTTTTATATCTATTATTTAAACCCTTATTTAAAAAACTTCTATTTATCTTTTAAGATCTAATCTACTGAAGAAATATGAATAAAAGAATGGTTTTAATCTAAAGTACATAAAATAAATCTAAATCTTCCTTCTTCTGATTAAGGTCGTTAATCTTAACCTTCAGCTATCAGATATTTATGAATTTAAACAATACCGTTACACTATATTTCTAGTCTCCTAGCATTGGTCGTCAATCAAGTCTAAGATCCTATCAATATAGATTTAATCTAATCAACAACTTTCTAAAATCTGGGCGTCAATCAAACCTTAGAAAACTGAAGATGGACAAGTAAAAACCGTTACACTAATCTGCAAATTCTTACTCGAGTCATCAATTCAAATTAAAACTTGGAGAAATTTATAAAGCAAATAAAATCTAAACTAAAAAACAAAATAAAATATAACCTTCACCCCTCAGCCGTAGTCATCAATTGCTCTTGAGAAACAACAGATATCTACACTAATCATCAGCACTCAATTGCAGTCGTAAATTACTCTTGAGAAACCTCTGATATCTAATCTATTCTATTTATGTTACACTACTTTGATTCGAAAAAGATCTAACCTCAGGCGTCAATTGATGCTGAAATTCTACAATCCTTATTCCTATACCAAGCTCTCTTATTTATAGATCATAAGGAGTCAGTTTACAAAGATCTAATTCTAATAAAAAAACTACTAAAAATAAAAGTATCCTAATATAACTCTAATTCCTAATTTTATTCTTTTCCTTGCTTTCTTTAGTCAATGTGCTTCTGGAGTGTTCTCTAATTTTCAGCAGCAGAGTCCTTTGGAGTTTATCTTCATCAATCTTCTCAGATCTATGGTTCAACAGACTTCCAATTCTAGAGATCTTCTAATTCAGTATATGGCGGTGATAACTCTCACTCACCTGATCAGCAGCAGATAGTAGTGGGAAAGTTTTTATAATCGCAATCGTAAATAACGATTGTCTCTTCTTTTTCTCGCTTTTTTAGAAAATCGTAAATCACGATTTTCCACTTTTTCATGGCTTTCATACTAGAAAATTTTCTATAACAAATGATCGCCTTTTCTTCTGTGTCGTCTTCAATCTTTTGTCGCTTTCTGAAGAATCGTAAAATTATTATTTCTTACTTCTTTCTTTCTTCTTTTTACTTCAGCAGTAGCGCAAAATCGTTAATTACGATTTCTCAGTTTTCTTCTATTGGCGAATTGTCTTTAATGCTCAAATGTCTTTTTACTGCTTTTTGAGTTCATTTTGACAAATATTAACACTTAGGCTCTCTTTTACTATTTATCTTTAATATCTACACATCAGTAACTCATTAGTAGCCAACTAAAGCCTAGCATCACTAAGTTAAGGGTGATAAAATGGTAAATTATGTGACTGATCAGATGTTGTTTTCACAAGTCTCTTCTTGTTCTCTTGATTAGATATGAGTGGAGTGGAATCTCCAAGGGAGGGGTGGAGTCCTCGGGGTTTTAACCCAGTGTCTGCTACGGACTGCTCTATTCCCGTTACGGGATACTCATGCTAATATTATGTGACTCGATTACGTGATCTGTTGTGCTATGCTCGATTCTATGACTCTATGCATTCATATTTGTACAAGCTTGTTATTCCAAACTCAATTTGAAAGTTAGTTCTTGTTTCTTGCTTTAATATTGATTTGAACTCGGATATTCCTCACATAATGACCTGACATGTTTATAAGCACATGATTTTCAAGTTCTTGTTTATACGCATACATTTTGATATCCCATGTAACTTGCAAAATTGTTTTATATATGCATCTATGCCATGAGTTAGAATGATTTTATATTATTTTGCATCATTTATATCCCTACTGAGCTTGGATTGTAGCTTACTCCCGACTTGCATCACAGTTGCAAGAGCTGATCCAGTGCGAGATCCTGAGTGGGAAGAGGATCCTGACTATACTCCGGGTGACTAGGAGGACTTGCCCGAGGAGTATTATCCTTAGCTAGGAGAGTGTGAGCATGTGATATTGTGGGTATTTGTAAGGTAAACTACTTGGGATAAAAGAATACAACATGTTTTGTGTGGCTCCACTGTTTTGGTGAAGTACGGCCTTCACCAGTGGATGTTTTTGTGGCTATGGGATATGTGAATGGCTAATTTGTAAACCTTCTGTGAATAGTTATGTTTGGAACTCGTATGAATAGTTAGATTAGCTTGCTTGTTTTCCAATTTGCCATCCGCTTGCGTACTTTTAGTTTAGAAGATATGTGTGCTTACCGTTGCTAATGGCTCAGTTCTTCCCACCTCTTAACTTGAAGGAATTGAGCAGTTATGTTTTGATCACGTGTCGTGATCCGACAGCTCAGGTTTTGTGGTGAGGAAAAATTCGGGCTGTCATAGGTGATATCAAAGCCTAAGTACTAGATTTCCATGTACTAGGGCAGAGCAGATCAGAGGTAACACTGTGTGTCACTTGGAGTACATGAGACCTAGTCTAAATACCCATAAGACTAAGGTTCTATATTCCAAACTAGGACTAGAGCAAATGCGAGGGAGTTAGGATTAGAACTAAACTCTAAGTATTAGAATCGACTTGAGTTAGAGTTGATTGGCCTTGACAGGTCAATATGCCTCCGAGACGGGGAAGACCGAGGATAGTGAATATAGAGGACACTATAAACAGTGAACGGTTTGTCTCAGGAGCAAATAAAATTCCTGTGAACAACAACCTCAACAATGCAACGGGAGCAAATGAGGGCCCCAGAAATACCAATAATGCATTGGGAACGGGGGATAACAATGGAAATACCCCAAGTAATGACAACAACCAACAAATATTGGAGACCGTAGTGAACATGATGGCTCTTTTGATGGAGAGACGTCACTTTTCAAGAATTCAGGAGGATGAGACCTCCTAGTTTCTATGGGCAAACAGATTCGATGGAGGCCGAGTAATGGCTAAATCAGATCGAAAAGATATTACTAAGACTTAGGTGCACAGAAGAAGAGAAGGTCAGTTGGGCCTCATTCCAATTCGAGGGTGAAGTGGACCCTTGGTGGAAATCGGTTGAGAGGACCCATGTGCCAGGAACACCTTGGACATGGGCAGAATTTGTCACCACGTTCTATGAGAAGTACTTCCTGGCACCAGAGAAATGGAAATTAGAGATACTGTTTGCTAATCTAGTACAAGGATCCATGACCATGCGTGAGTATGAGACGGAGTTCACTCACTTATCCCGTTTCGCACCCGCACTAGTAACAAATGATGAAAACTTAGAAATTTGAGTATTGATTGAAACCGATTTTAAGAGGAAGAATAGCATTGTTTGAACCAACTACATAGGAGCGAGTAGTAAGGTTGGCACTCATCGCGGAAAGGGAGGTTGAAGATACCTATAGAAGGAGGGATGAGCAGGCCAGTAATAAGAAAGCTCAATCATCAGCATTTGTGTCGGAACAGGCCAGTAAGAGGCCTAGATATTTGATGTCGCCACCATCACAGCCTATTACTGCGGCAACATCAAGGTCGTTTGATGCAGCAGCTCTACCGCCTCGACGTCCGAGACCTATTAGTGCATCATGCCTGATGACTACGAGTGCACCGAGAGAACAACCAGAAACTACAGCCCGCTCTACATCTCATGTGGCTTCCTCCACATCAAAGGAATCATGTATGAAGTGTGGGAAGGCTCATAAAACTGAGGAATGCTGGAAGGAAAAGGGAGCATGCTTTAAATGCAGAAAAATGGGGCATAGAATTAGAGAATGCCCAGAGATGAAAGGAGAAGCAACAACAAGGTTCACTACCCAAAGACCTCTTCAACCTAGGATGCAAGGCCAGGCTTATGTAGTGTCGGCTTAAGATGCACAAAATGGCAACGATGTAATTCAAGGTATGAAATTCTTGTGAAGGGTCAACTTTAAATTCTTGAAATTTTAGATGAAGAAGGTGCATAAATCAATAATCTTTGAAATCGCTATATCTTATGCCATAATGCATTGTATATGCGACTAATTACATGATATGTATTGAACCTAGGTGTCGTCCGCCTGAGTAAAGAAAGTGATATACGTAACTACAAAGCACTTTTGTTGATAAACCCAGGGTCTACACACTCATTTATCACACCAAAATTTGCCACGGAGATAGGCTTCACACTTGAGCCTCTAGACTTTGTCTTTAGCCATTTCTACACCAACGAGAAATTCAGTGAATACAAATACCGTGTGCCGATCAGTCATCATCGCCATGGCACATCGCGAGACTACGACAGATCTAATCTCACTTGAAATGCAAGGATTCGATGAAAGTCTTAGCATGGATTGACTATCCAAACTGCGAGCTAAGGTAGATTGTCATGAGAAGATAGTCACTCTCTACCCCAGGAAGAGTAGGCCATTCAAATTTATTGGCATTTGACCAACCGTCGCACCCTTCATATCTACAATTTGGGTCGAGCGACTGATCAGTAAGGGATGCCAGGGATACCTTGCGCTCATACAAGAACAGAAGGATGAGGAGGTTGACATTTCTGACATCCCGATCATCTGGGAGTTTCCTGACATCTTCCCAGAAGAGTTACTTGGTTTACCACTAGACCGAGAAGTCAAATTTGCAATAGACCTCACTCCCAACACCAAACCTATATCAAAGGCGTCATACCGAATGACACCTGCTGAATTAAAGGAACTGAGGGAGCAACTGCAAGAACTTCTCGACAAGGGTTTTATTCGGCCAAGTGTGTCTCCATGGGGACCACCTGTGTTATTTGTCAAGAGAAAGATGGCTCTATGAGTTTGTACATCGAATACAAACAACTGAATAACCTGACAATCAAGAACCGATACCGGCTTCCCAAAATCGACGGTCTGTTCCATCAGTTGCAAGGAGCAAGGTTCTTCTCCAAAATTGATTTGAGGTCGGGTTACCACCAGATGAAAGTGAAAGCAGAGGACATTCCGAAAATAGCTTTTAGAACCAATAAGGTCATTATGAGTTTCTCATTATGCCATTCGGATTAACCAACTCGCTCGCATCCTTCATGGACTTCATGAATAGAGTGTTCAAGCCTTATCTAGATAAGTGGGCCATTATTTTTATTGACGATATTCTTATTTACTCAGGATCAAGAGAAGAGCATGAGCAGCACCTACGCTTAGCACTCTAAACTCTGCGAGAGTCTCAATTGTATGCGAAGTTCAGTATTGTGAGTTCTAACTAGAACAGGTGAGTTTCCTTGGTCATGTTATTTCAGAGGCCGGTATAGAAGTGGACCCCGCAAAGATAGAAGCGGTAGTGAAATGGGAGCAGCTCAGAATGGTAACTGAAGTTCGTAGTTTTCTGGGGTTAGCCGGATTCTACAGAAGATTTGTTGAAGGGTTTACAAAGCTAGCTGAACCACGCGTCTTACTAGGAAGACTTCTAAATTTGAGTGGATTGAATCATGCCGATAGAGTTTCCAAGAGTTGAAAAAGTGATTGACCTCTGCACCCATACTTACCCTACCATCAGGCAGTGGAGGATTCTTAGTATTCAATGATGCTTCCCACAGTGGGTTAGACTATGTATTGAATCAACACGATAAAGTAGTCACTTACGGATCAAGATAGCTGAAAGACCACGAAAAGAATTACTCGACACATGGCCTGGAACTAGCAACGGTCATTTTTGCTTTGAAAATCTGGAGGCATTACCTTTATGGTGAAACTTTTGACATTTTCACTGACCACAAGAGCCTTAAGTACTTGTTTATATAGAAGAAACTCAATATGAGGCAGAGGAGATGGATGGAATTTCTCAAGGACTACGACTGCACCATCCAATACCATCTGGGGAAAGTAAGTGTGGTAACTGGTGCACTTAGTCGAAAATTATCTTCTCAACTGTCACACCTTCTGGCTAGATTACACAGATGGAGACTGCTTGAGAGCATGACCTCAGGTGACACTCAGTTCGAAGTAAAGGAATTGGGAGCACTGTTAGTCAATATCAAGATGAGATAAATTTTCTATTAAGGACGATGGTTCCTAATTGTTTAGAGGCCGAGTTTGTTGTCATCTGATAGTGAGTTACGCAATGAGATATTGGAAGAAGCCCATAGATCGATATATGCCATACATCTGGGCAGCACCAAAATGTACCATGACCTGAAGAAGAACTTTTGGTGGAAGGGAATGAAGAGAGATGTCGTTGAGCACGTAGCAAGATGCTTGGTCTGTCAGCAGGTCAAAGTTGATCACAGACACCCTACTGGTTTATTGCAGCCCCTACCAGTCCCCGAATGGAAATGGGAGAATATTTCGATGGACTTCATACCTGGTTTGCTGAGAACTCAGAAAGGGCATAACGCTATTTGGGTGATTATTGGCCAACTAACCAAGTCAGCACACTTCCTTCCATATAGCACGTGTTACTCTATAAGAAAACTTGCTAAATTATATATGAAGGAGATTTGAAGGCTGCATGGCACCATAGTATCAGACCGGGACCCCCTTTACACATCTCAGTTTTGGCATAAATTTCAAGAAGGGATGGGTTCCAAATTGGAATTTAGCTCAGCTTTTCACCTGCAGACTGATGGACAACCCGAAAGGGTGAATCGGTGATAGAAGATATGCTCGGGGTTTGTATGTTGGACTTTCAAGGATCATGGGATAGGCACTTTCCCTTGATCAAGGTCGCGTACAATAACGGCTATCAAACCATCATTGGGATGGCTCCTTTTGAAGCGCTCTGTGGCCGCCGATGAAAATCTCCACTCAATTGGGAAGAGGTTGGAGAACATGTTTTACTGGGCCCAGAACTCATTGAGAGCACCAATGCAATGGTTCGACTTATTCGTAAACATCTCAAAGTTGCTCAGAGCAGTCAGAAGAGTTACGCGGATCTTAAGAGAACAAATGTTGAATTTCAGGTAGTCTTTGTGCTCAAGACTATTTTATAGATCAACCAGCTAGGTATGACACTAATAGTTGATTTTCAGGTGGGGGATCACATCTTTATAAAGATCTCGCCGACCAAGGGCGTGATGTGATTTGGTAGATGAGGAAAGCTCAGCTCATGGTGCATTGGTCCTTTTAAAGTTTTAAGCCGTGTTGGCAAGGTAACGTATCACATCGCCCTACCAGTGCAGCTGTCAAACATCCACAACGTGTTCCATGTGTCAATGTTGAGGAAATATGTGTGGGACACGTCACACGTATTGGATTACCAACCTCTTGAGGTTTAGGAAAACTTGATGTTGATCGAGGAACCAGTAAGGGTGTTGGATCGCAGAGAGCAAATTTTGAGAACCAAAAATATTCCGCTCATTTTAGTCTAGTGATGCAACCATTCCGCCCTAATGTAAACCATTAGAATAGATTTTGACAGTATGGGAACCAAGATGTATAGCCAATGTGACTTCTGATGTATTGTATTAAAGGAAATTTTTGTTGTCGATACAATGCATCCCAGTTCAATCAGTCATACCTGAGTTTGGCTCGTTCGAGCATGAAAATACTGCTCGAGCATCCGCTTAAAACACGCTCCAGCGTACCTCGAGCCTGCTCGAGTGGCTTTCGGATCTATAAATAGGGTAGAAACCCCTTTGTTCGTTCCCACGATGTTTCAAAAACACTCCCACACACGTTTTCTTCCTTCCTCCGCAAGAAGAAGCCCTAATCCTCTCCAAGAGACACCATTTCTTCGCTCTCATGCAAGAAGCATCCGGATTTGGGCCCTTGATCTCATGCACACGCTCCTTATGAACGGTAAAACCCTAGAAACCCTCATTCTAATTCATTTTTTTTTTCTCTTTGCATGGCACCCAAGAAGACATTAGCGTTAAAAACACTAACCCCGGGCATTTCATCTACAAAATGTTCGAGCCTCAATCCACCACAGCCACTTGGTGAGCAACCTGCCTTGTGGTGGGATGCTAAGTTATTCGAAGTCGAATAGTCTTTCGACCTTGCCTATTCTGAACAGGAACCTGTGTTATAACGACAAATGAACTATCTAGAAAGAGCCGGCCTACTACTTGAGAATCGTAAAACGTTTCTACCAGAACCTCCAATGCAAACCAAATGGCCAAATTCACACTGTTATTGATAGCAGGGACATCTCAGTTGACCACAACTGGGTTACGACAACCATTGGTGTCCTAGCTGATTTTAATGAACACTACGGCCTGTTGGAGCCCAACACTCAACCAATTCTGTTTGAGCAAATCACTGCCGAGATGACCCACGAGAAACACGAACGTGGTCGGGAAATAAAGAGGTCTCAGCTACCGCCCCACATGTGGTGGCTTGACCTAGTGTTCAAGGTAACCTATGTCCCCTCAATCACAGAGAGGATCAATTGGGGGCATCTCTACAGACTCTGTTCTCGACATTCGAAGGGAAGTGGTTTGATGCGATAGAAGTCCTGCAGGATGGACTAAGGACTGCTCATAAAAAATGCTAGAAATGAGGAAAAACCCTTCGGATACCTTGCCATACGCCCGCTTTATCTCACGGTTTGTAGAAGAGTACCAAGACAAAAAGGGCGGCTATGTATTATTGCCCAGGGAACTAAGCTGAACTTATAACCTTCAATATTTTGGAGCCGAGGAATGGGATGTCACTCAGGAAAAGTTAAGTAAGATTGCACTCAAACTGTTAGTAACCGTCCCTTCCAACGACCCGAACTTGCAAGACGACATTTCCACCCGAATGAATTTCCTTGAGGGCATGATGGCAGAGATCATGCACTATTGCTTCTCGACCATCACCGACCAAAGAATTGCAAAGGCGTGGATCAATACACCAAATGCATCGACGTCTGAGATCGGTCCTAGCAATGATCTATGATTCGGACAAATGGACGAGGAGCTACATGCTCAACAACTTCGTAAGTCATCAAAATGCCTATGTGCCCTCTCCAATTTGAAAATCAATATTTTCAATTACTAAATGTTATGCAATATCTTGTTTATTGATAGTTAGTCATTACATGACCCTGACATGGTTAAAATGAAAATTTTATGCAGTATAGACTTAGATAGAACTAATAAAGAATAGCATCAACAATTTAAAAATGATAACTTGTAAATTTTGAGATTCTGTGTCTATAATTTTGCTCACCAAACATTGGGAATGAATGTCTTGATCCACGAATGACTCAAGCATGTTCATAATAGTATACTTGTCCCCTGTATACACCGCTCATTTTAAGTTCATAGTACAATAAGATGCATAGGTCCTTCTTACAACCTTCTATGCTTTTGTCATGAAAAATTTCATACTTGAATGTTTAACAGCATGATGTAGAATCCTAGTGAACAAACCAAGTCCGACTTACGTTCCATCCCTGAGCACTATCTTCAATTTTCAAGGACGAAAATTTTTGTAAGGGGGGGAGAATGTGACACCCTGTAAAACCACACACTGGTAACTCGGAACACTTGGTGTGTCACCGACCGCTGGACCTTTAACTGGAGAAATCCACGTAGAAACTTAACCACTCGAGACCCGTATGGAGTCAATCCATTTAAAGCCCATAAACGGACTAATCCATTTGAGACCAATGTGGACCCAGAACGATAGACCTTTTGAACCAAACCCATCTTCTATCGAACTGGGAATTAGAATCCCTTTGCGCCACTTGAAATGCAAGCACTAGTGGACTAGTCACTTAGGACCCATTGAAGACCCACATGTAGTTAGGATCCGCCCAAAACTCAAATGAATCAAGACCCTTTAGAAAAAGGGCACTTGGGCCCATTAAGTAAGATCCAATAGATTGATTGTACACACCTTTAGTGTTATAAGACACAACAAATCCAAGTCCTCCTCCATTTAGCCAACTCCTCACGTAACCATGCAAACAATGCATTGAAGAGTCGGCTTCTGCAACTCGAGGAGAAATGAAGGAGAGAAAGAAAAGCAATTTTTCCCTTCTCCCTATTTTGGTTTCTTTGAAAACCCAACCCTTAGATCTCTCCCGAAGCTCTTTTCGCTCAAGAAGGACTGTTCTCCTCAGCCATTGAGAACCCCACACTCGGTGGTTCACTCGATTAAGGCAAAGAACGTCGAACCATCATAGGATCGATGCTTTGACGGAGTTAATCTGACGTCCTTGTTAGGTTATTTTTAAGTGCTTGCTTCTAACTTTATTGGAGACAGTGATAAGAATGGGGTTAGTGAAAATAAACCAAAGGTGGATTGAAAACTACAGAGCAGCAAGCCTAAAAATACACAGTCCTGCAAGATACAGGGCCCGTTGTAGCATGTTTTAATAATTAAGAGTTTGTCCAACAGGGAAAGTTGATCTAAAGCTCTAAGGGAGCTACCTTTAGTAGGCCCTCCAGATCTGGCTACGAATCTGGCAATCCTAAATGGAAGGGGATTTAAGGTCACTATTATCTAAATCCTAAGGTAACCTAATGCCTAAATTACAGAAATGGTTAGGAAGAATGGTGGAGTGTGAGACAATAAATATAAAAGAGTGAGAAGTAAGCTACTAGGTACAGATCTGATGAGTCTTATAACTCAGACTCAGACCTGCTGCTATAGAAATCCTGTCTAATGGCTACATTATCACCAAAGAGGAGAAAGGATCCAACTCACCCTTGTGCCATGACCCAATACCTTATGGCTATAACCTATCCACTTAAATGGTCACAGACTATCCAATAGGGGAACCACAGTCCGGAGATGGGTCAGAACAAGTTTATCATTGTAGGCACTACTTCATCCAGGCTACTAGCTCAAGAATCCATAGGAACCTCAACCTCTAAAGTTTTGTGTGTGGGGCTAGGCCTGCAATGTGCACTAGCCTGGACACACAGAACCGGTAAGAGTTTGAGTACTAGCTTTTATGCTTAGTTGAACTGTTCACTGCTTTAGAAAGATAGCAGTGATCTAGTTACAAGCCTACAATCTCTACAGCCATATCAGATCTGCCATCTGATGGTGGGTCTATATAAATACAGGAGAGTCTGTCTTTGTACAATCTCACAAGGCTAAAAGCACAAGTGTAGAGAAGAAGGATCTGTCTTAGATCTGTGGATTGGCCTCACCCTAGGGCTATAATCTGTCCACTCAAATGGTCACAGACTATCCACAGAGGCTATTCCCCCCACAGAGGGCTAAGATAAAACAAGAACATTGCTGCTGCCACCATGTTCACAAAGGCTACCAGCGCAAGCTCCCATGGGGATTCAGATTTAGTGGATCATGTGGTGGGGCTAGGCCTGTAATGTGCCTAACCTGGACACACAGGTCACTTGGATCTAAATAAAACCTTAAAAACAATCCTCTATTGCTTACAATACAACTTAGCAATGGAGGACCTCAAGGCAGCAGCCTTGTACAGAACAACTCACAAAACACTAGTCCCATACATGCATAAAATCCTATTATAAAATCCATTAAGACTATTCCATATAGACATGCAAAGGCATAGCCAGCAAGTGCTGGACTATGGAGAGAAGAAAAAGGGAAAAAGAAACTGCCTAAACCCTAACCTTAACCTACTGTAATTCTATAATTGATTGAGGAAGAAGGAGTACAGAAGTCAAGTCCTCTAAACCTAAACTAGGCTTAGGCTCATATAGCAGTCAGCTCTCTCCGAATTAGGGTTAGGAAAATCCTAATTTATCAATGCTATCGTGGCCCATTTTTGTTTCTTGGATGCCTCGAGACATGTGCACGAAGATTGGAGCATTGGAGTGTGTGCCTTAGTTACTGAAAGTTCTCAGATTGCCCTTGCAGAAGTGGGGGAGAAGTTAAGAACCCGAGCCTCGCTGGGTAGAAAGGCTTTCCAGGTCTTATCGTGTGATAGAATTGGCGTCGTGGGGTTGGTTTGACTTGAAGCTCTTGCCGCTGCGAGATTGGTACTTTGATCGTCGCGGGGATGCTCTGGTGGTCGCGGGATTGCTCTTTCTATTTTAATGGCACGGGAATTGCGCGAGCAGTTCGTTGCTTGATGAATCCCGCGGCGATCCTCGCAAAGAAATAATGTGCATGGGCTTCTGGATCGCACGAGCAATTCCTTGAAAGTTTGTATCCCGCAGCCACTATGTGACAGCCGCGCGCAGGAATGCCTGGGGCTCTCTCTCCTTAGTGAATCGCACGAAGAATAACGGCTCCTCTTTTGAGCTGTGCGAGACTGCGCGAGTGCTTATGATTGAGCCTCGCGAGAACCATGCGAAGTCTACTTTCAATTCCTTCTGTCATCAAACCGTGCGAGAATGGTGCAAAGACTGTGCAACCAGTTGGTGTTCTCCCTTTAGAAGCCCGCGACAACTGCGCGACACATTCTTTCTGGTTCAATTGAGCCCTGCGACATCTACACGATGTATTCTTCTTGACTTGTTTTTGTTTTGCTGTGCCTATGCTGCAGCCAATTCTCTGTCTTGGTTCAACCTTCTTTCTTCTGAGGAACTTCTAGGGCAACAGTAGGCTTCATGGCATGGTTAGGGGCTTATTTGCAGCTTCTACTTATTACCTATAAAATTATCTTAACAGTCATTTATTAAATGACTAAGGGTCTAACAGAGATTAAGTTAAGGGGTAAAAAGTGGTACTTTTCAGGTCTTAATACACCCCCAAACCTAATCTTTGCTAGTCCCTTAGCAAAGCTTTAACTAATTAAATGCCACTTTTGTAGGGATCACGGGTACATTTAGCATATGTACCAAGCCTTTTAAACCTCTAGGTGATCCCTAGTGGAGTGAAGTCTCCTGAGGGTTTTCAGTGAAGACACCCACAAACTTCACCATTAGAACAATTAAGTATAGTGCAGTTAATGACAACACAGATTTCAATGTACAAAGCTTCATTCCACATCCATTCTTTAACACTTAGAGGAAACTGCAGCAGTGATGCAGGCCATTTAAAACTCAAAATTTAGCAAGTGTTTGCATCACGACCATTCATTTTACAATAGAAATTCAATGT
Organism: Chloranthus sessilifolius; assembly: GCA_021018995.1. Taxonomy (NCBI): domain Eukaryota; kingdom Viridiplantae; phylum Streptophyta; class Magnoliopsida; order Chloranthales; family Chloranthaceae; genus Chloranthus; species Chloranthus sessilifolius. Next base: position 28,354,943 of record CM037595.1, read on the forward strand.
GTAAAATTAGTACCCAGCTTGCCTTAAATTCAAGATTCAGGTTGGATACAACCCCAATGAGGTTAAAATTCAGACCCAATTCTCACCAGGGATATCTCTCAACATTGACAATCTGAGGGTGCTCACATTCAAAATAGCTCAAGAGCAGTTACAGACCCCAAATGGGCTTGCAGGCATGAGCATAGGCAAAGCTTCTAATTTTTGACATCCTCATAACTTTTCACCATAGATTGGACAACTCCTCATCGCCACATGACAGCTCATTTTTACTTTGGATCCACAAGGTCTTTTGAATGGGTTGTAATGTGGCTTATGGGTGAGGGATGTAAAGAATCAAGGGGTAAAAAGGGAATCAAAATTAAGAAATCAGCAAGGTAAGGAGTGATTCATGACTTCACAACCTTCATTTAAGCAAAACTTCATCTTTCTTAATATATTCCAGAATCAAAGTGGCCAGCTTCTCCTCTTCTTTTCAATTTTCAGATGATGTTCTTCTCGAGACTTCTCTTTCTTTTTCTCTTTTTATTTTTATTCAATCTTTTTATTATTATTATTATTATTATTATTATTTATGATGAACTGCCACACAAATACCATTAATACACTGTTGTTCATAAGTTGCTTTTCTTCACCTTCCACAAATGTTGGACCATTCTCACTATCTTTAACTCCTTCTCATTTACCTTCTGAATTCTCAGAGTGAGGGTGAGGTTGAATCAGGTCATGAGATTAAGGTGCAAGTATTCTGGTATTTTTCAAAGAAAAGTAGGATTTTTAAGGCTCAACTAGTGTATGCAAAAGGGCAGCTTTTAAAAGGTTGGATTTTTAGGCTCAAACTGTCGAAATGAAGGCCCTGGATCATTTCCTTAGTATCATGAGTGCTGTCAATCAGTTTTGATTTGGAGATGCCTAACTTCTATTGAAAAGGTCTTGACTCAATCAGTCCTCGGAGCATCAATAATGCCAAAAACACTCTTCAAAAGAAAATGATGGGCCAAATCTCACTATGTATGGTCCTCAAATTAACCCATGGGGTGTATTTTCATCTGTTTCTCTCCTCTTAGGTTTACTGAGTACTAACTGAAAAATTTTCTGATATTAGCTTCATGGTGGTGTTAAGAATTTAACATTTTTAGTTTCGAAAAGCCTGTGAAAATATTTTTTAAATTTTTACAAGTTTCTTCTTTGCAGCAAGTTAGGTAGAAATTGACTTTATTCATCCCAGTTATACCACCATTACTGCACTAAAATTAACTATTCTATTGGCATACCTACCTTGCCACACGCCCAAACCATGAGGAGCAGTGTCCTCACTGTTTCAAAGGTGAGAAAGTGCAGTAGATTCAATACAGAACAAATACACACACAAGAAGACTAACAAAAATACATAAGAGCAGCCACATAGAACTAAGCAAAGATGGGAAAGTGAACGGTATAGAACAAAAAGAAAAATTCATTAGAATTGAAAAAGATTACAAGAAGATTTACAAAAAGAGAAAAAATAAAAGCCTAAGAATAGACAAAATAGGGGGGGAGAACAGGGATCAAGGGGGAGTCGGTGGTGGAGGATTTGAGGAAGATGGTGGGGGAGATGCAGGTGGGGCGATTTTTTTCTTCTTCTTCTCTCTCTTCTCCTTTTTCTTCTCCTCCTTGGCTAGGATCCTCTGGACCTCTTCATACTCATCCCAAAGAAATTGTAATGGGTCTGGCTCCTTAGGCGGTGGGGGGTCCAACCACATAGGATAGAATTTGTTTGGGAACTCGTTGGGTTTGTCATTCGCCATGGTTATGAGGAGGGCCGGACTGCTAGGGTTAGAAGAGAAAGGATGAGATGAAGATGAACTAACTTCGTATTTAAAATACTTGGACGGTGGAAAATGAATCGGCATATTAAAGCTTTGGCCCTTTTCAAGCTTGGCAATAAATTGTGAGTGTTCGGGGAATGATGAATCGCATAACTGATTATGGGAAAAGAGAGCTCACACTAAATGATGGTCTAAATTTAGCCTTTGTATTTAAGGTGATCGCGTGTATTGCACAGCTGCACACTGGAAGGTGTGGAATTCTGCTTTGCGCGCGCTCAGGACTCCGCGAGCAAGCTCTGACATGGCCCACAATTATGAAAATGTGTCCATTTTAATCCCTTGATCGAGATCAACACTCGACCTCTGTGCACCATTTGTGCTGAGGCTGTACTTGCACAATGTCATCCATCCACTCAGTTGCCATCTACATCTACCCTTCACATGGATTCCTATTTCAAATGAGAGTAGCCTCCCTAAATTCATCTCCCATGCTACTGACAAAAGTGAACAATATGAAGACTAAATTTAAAAAAAATTAAACAAGCACACAGAACAGATATTTGTTAATAAATCAATATAAAAAGAAATGAAAAATTCTATTAACTTGGAAAAACATGTACAATTATAATTACAATAACTAGAAAAGAAGTGCAAAGGCACTAAAAGCCTAATGTACAATCTAGATTCTAAGAGGAGGAATCTGAATTTGTGAACTAGTCTCAGCCCATCTTTTGAGCATTTTTCCTAAGGGCAGCTTTGTCCTCTTTTTTTCGTGTTTGCTTCTCAGTTGGACTCTTTTTCTTCTTAGCTTTACTCTCAGCTGGAGTCTTTTTCCTAGGCTGCCTTGGTTTCTTTGGCTGGGCTGGTGGTTTCTTGGCGGTAGGAGCTTTTGGTGCCCTCACCCTCATCTTTCTGGTTTTGGGTTCAGGAGGGACCATAGGAGATTTACCTTTGTCTTCCTCACTGGGGGCCACTAGGGACTTTCCTTTTGCTTTGGGTTCAGGCTGGCCAAGGGGTTTTGCCTCCTCAGACTGGGCAGTTGTGTAAGCAGTCCTCTTAGCAGTGACTTTCCTTTGTTTAGGATAAGTTTGCTCTGTAGTAGGTGCAGCAGGGGTCTTGGTAGGTGGCGGCTGCTCTGTAGGAGGTGATGAAGGAGGGGCAGCAGGGGCCTTCCCTTTATTTGGCTGGATCTTTGGTTGTGCCTCCTCAGACTGGGAAGCTGACGTTGGAGTAGCTTTAGGCTCAAGGTCTGGCATGCGAACAGAGAGTGGGGTGGGTTGCTGAGCAGCAGTTCTGGCAGCAGCCAATGCAGCTTCCAATGAGGCTATCTGGATTTTGACTTTGAGGAGGTTAGTCTCATGGATTTCCTTTTGAAGTCTGAAGATCTCCTGGACATTGTTGAGCCTCTTTTTGAAAAGTCTTGCTTTCATCTTCTCTGCAGTAGTGTTGGCTTTCTCCAGCTCCAGATTCAGCTGATGATAAGCAACTATAGATTAGACCTTCTGATAGGCCTCCAATATGTTAGTCCACCCCAGGGAGATGCCCAGTAGTTGCTTTCTGTGGGCTTCCTTCATTTCATCAATCTGCTGCAGCAGTGGGGTCTCAATGGACTGTCGAAGTTGGACCATGTCTCTCAGGACATCCCTCCTAAGGTAGGGATTGTCCCTCATGGCATGGAGGATGGTGAGGTAGGGAGGGATGTAAAAGGAGTGTTTGGGTGCAATAGGAAGAGAGGAAGTGGAAGGAGCAAACTGTGATTGGTTATGGGTGGGGGAAATGGGGTTAACAGTGAGTAAGTCTAGTCTAGTGGTTGGGGGAGGGTAACAAGTCCTGGGTTTGTTTGGGTCTGTTTGTCAGTGTATGTTGGAGGGGGTAGGATAAGAGGTGGGATGGAAGGCATGGGGGGAAAGGAAAATGGGGTAGGCTCAGTAGGAGTAGGGGGTGATGGGGTGGGACAATGGGAATGGTGAAAGGAATGACAGAGAATGGTGGGATTGTGGGGATTAAAGGGATTGTTGGTGGTGTGGGGGTTGTGAGTGGGGAAAGGACCAAGGGGGTTAGAGTGGATTGTAGAGGGATGGGTGGGTTGGTTAATGTCTGTAGGGTGAATTTGATGGATAAGAGTTCAGTCTGCATCTAGTCCTGGGTGTGTGTAGTGGTGGATAGTTGGGATTGGATGTCTTGGACGAGGGAGAGGATGAGTGTCAATGTGTCTCGGTTGGGAGGTTGAGTTTGTGTAGAAGAGGACACAGGTTGAAAAGGTGAGGAAGGGGCATGATGGAAAGTGGAGGGAGGAGGAGATTAGAGTTCTGGGTAGTGATGTGGTGATGTAATTGGGGAGTCCGGGAGGGGGGTGTAGTGGCTGGGCATTGTGTCAAGGAAACTAGCCATAAAGGCATGGAATCCTGTGGTTGTGTTAAGGTTTAAGTCTAGGTCTGGGAATGGGGATGTGGTAGGCATGGCCGGGGTGGTGTCTTCATCAATGTGAGGTGTGTCAGTGGGGATAAAAAGGATTGTGGGTGGTGTCTGGGAAATGGTGGGGGTTGTCTCAGTGGTTTTCCTTTTTTTATAGGAAATGAGTGGAGGGCTGTCAGGTTTATGTGATGATGATGGGAGTATGAGGGCTGTGTATTGAGGTAGGATAGGGGATGGGGAGGGGCTGACATGAGGGGTGGTGTCCTCCCAGGTACCAATCATAGGTGAAGGGGGAGTGGGCATAGATAATGAGGACAGAGGAGGGTGAGAGAGAGATGGAGCAGGAGATGTGGTCAGGATAGGGGATCCTGGAGTAAAAGGTGGGGGAGCTGGGGTGGCTGCTGCAACAGTGGTAATGACAGGTTCTAGGAGCACCTCTTTGGTAGCAGGGGTAGACCTTGGGACAGCTTCCTCAGCAGCTTGCTTGGGAGGGGCCTGAGCCTCAGCTTTCTTCTTCTTTTGGGCCTCCATCAGGCTCCTACTGATTCCCCATTGTCTCTTAGCAAAAGTAGTAGGGGCAAGGGTGGTAGTCCCCTCTGTTTATGACTATCTTGTACCCCCCTTTCAAAAGTAGCTTGGTAATGACTCTGGCATAGGAGAGTGTGTGAGGCTTCTTATTCTGCCCTAACTTCTCCACCAGGTTTTTCATTGCCTCAAAGATGAGTCAGGCTGCATGGAAGCCATGGCCCAGAGAGAAAGAATAGATAGCATCTGCAATGGGAGCTATCCTCTCCTGCTGATGTCCTAAGCAGTAAATGTTCTTTCTCAGGACTTGGTCAATGAATAGGAGTTCAGGCTCTAATTCTCTTCTTCTGATTGAATCCCCTGAGTCCTTTAATCCTCTAGTCAAAGCCCTTGCAATTGTATCAATTGAGGCACTCAGGGGGGGCCATATCCACAGCTAGGGTCGAATGCGGCTGGGATGCCCAATACTTCTGCAATCACTTTGGAGCTCACTAATATCTCAAAATTATCAATCAGCACCAGAAAACATGATTGCCCATCTTTGTCCTTGATTACCCTTATGTACTGATAAAATAGTTGCACTAGCCTAGGGTAGACTAGTGCTGGAATTCCTCTCATCAAGGTTGTCAGGCCAGCCTTGCTCATAAATTGAATGGCAGGGGTAGAGAGAGGCTCCTTCTCAAAGAATGGCAGGTTAAAAGCTGTTTCAGGCTTAAAGGGGATTGAAGCCATGAGCTCTGAAGGAGTAGAAAACTCAGGGGTTGGCTCCTCCACCTCCTAACCACTTCCTTCCTTTTTTTAGGTGCCTTTGAAGTCTTGGCCTTCTTAGGAGTGGTCTCAACAGGGGCCTTATCCTTGCCCCATTTCTTTGGTGCACTCTTAGGGGCCTTTACAACTTCTACCTTGAAAGATGTGAAAGGGAGATTGAGATCTGAGTGCCTACCCTAAAATCCTAGGGTTTGGTTCGATTTGTCTCACAGGGCACCGCGAGATCTCTGAGCAGAGGGCAATAGATGGGGTGATGCTAGGAACAAATCTGTAGATTCCTGGTGTGAATGATAGGTTGTAGAGTGGATGCTGGAGGAGAGAGGTAAAAGAGCGCCGAAAGCTAGGGTTTCGGAGGGTGAAGAAGGAAGAGAGTATTGGAAATGGAGACAAGCGCGGGGTTAAAATACTTATTGCGAAGCTTGGCGTGCTTTGGAAAAATTTAGTCACGAGATTGGAAATGAACCTAGCGAAGGTGCTATTCAACTTGGATTGCGCGACAATCTCCCAGGTTCGCCTTAGAGCGCGCGACAGTATGTGAAGAATTCCTTGTGAATTGCGCGAGAGGCTCCCAGGTCTCCATTTGGATTGCGCGAAAAGCTCTGAGGTTCACTTTGAATCTCGCAACAGCCTTTGAATCTCGCGACAGCTAATGAAGTATTACTTTTGAATTGTGCGAGAGTCTCCCAGGCTTCCAGTTGAACCTCGCGACAGCTAGTAAAATGCTCTATTTGGATCATGCGAGAGGTTCCTAGGTGTACTTGAATCTGGCGACAGCCATGAATGGTTCTATGTGAACTGCGTGAGAGTCTCTCAGACCTCCTTTTGAACCTAGCGACAGCAAAGTAGTAAACAGAGAGCATGTGCTCTCTATTATGCCAATTCCATTTATGTTGTGGCTGGATTCACGACATGACTCTCCACCATGGGTACCCCCAGACACATTAAAATCAACCATTCAAGCAAGGACAACAAAAATCACCCTCCCACATTATGCATTCAAGCAAAAACAATCAATCCAAGAATAGTAATCATCAAACCAAGCATAAAAAATTCAAACCAGACAGGTCCAAATTCAAGTGGGACTACTAAAATTTCCTAGAGAATTTGAACAAAAGAAAGCAAGATAAATCTAACAAAACCAAAGTACATATGATACAATATTGATACACCTATGGATCAGTTTAATGAAGGATCCCCTTAAAAGTGAATGGTGTCCATGGGTTCAGCAGGTTTTTCGAAATAAGGCTTAAGCCTCTAACCATTCACCTTCAAGGTTTTCCCAGACTTGGGATCCTTGATTTTCACAGCACCAGATGGGGAAACACTCATGACAATGTAGGGACCTTCCCATCTGGATTTCAACTTGCCAGGAAAAAATTTAAGTTTGGAGTTAAACAACCAAACTTTGTCACCAGCTATGAAGCTCTTTCTCAACAGACCCTTGCCAAAGAAAGCTTTGAACCTTTCCTTGTAGATCCGGGCATTGGCATACGCATCCACCCTCAGCTCATCCAATTCTGATGGCTACAGCAACCTACGATGACCAACAGAAGTTAGGTCGAGATTTAAATGTTTAATTGCCCAATAGGCCCTGTGTTCTAACTCCACTGGGAGATGACAAGCCTTGCCATAAACCAGTCTAAATGGGGACATACCAATGGGAGTCTTATAGGCAGTCTTATAAGCCCACAGTGCATCATTAAGCTTTTCAGCCCAGTCCTTCCTGTCAGTCCTCATAGTCTTCTCAAGAATGTGCTTGATCTCCCTATTAGAAATTTCAACTTGCCCACTAGTTTGTGAGTGGTAGGGAGTAGCAATTCTATGTGTGACAGCATATTTCTTGAGCAAGATCTCGAAATTTCTATTGCAAAAATGGCTACCCCCATCACTGATAATGGCTCTGGGGGTGCCAAATCTCGAGAAGATATTCTGCTTTATAAACTTGAGGACAACCTGATTATCATTAGTTCTTGTGGCAATGGATTCTACCCATTTTGAAACATAATCCACTGCTGCTAAGATGAAATGATAACCATTTGAAGGAGGAAAGGGGCCCATGAAGTCAATACCCCAGACATCAAACAGTTCCACAATAAGGATGGGCTGCAAAGGCATTGAGTTTCTTTTAGACAGCCCTCCTAATTTTTTATATCTTTCATAGGTCCTGCAGTGTGTATTGGCATCTCTGAATAAAGAAGGCCAATAGAATCCACACTGTAAGATTTTATCAGCTATTTTTTCCACTAAAGTGGCCTCAACAGGCATTTTCATGGCATATGGCCAGAATACTGGGGACATCACTTTCTGAAACACATTTTCAGATGATTTGGTCTGCACAATACTTGTATAAGCAAGGTTCCTCTCAGAAAAAGAATTTGACCTATGAGAAAAATAGGTCTTTGTCCATTTTGGTCCAATGGGCAGGAATCTTGCCTATAACTAGATAATTGACTATATGTGCATACCAAGGAACTAAGGATTGGATGACAAACAATTGCTCATCCGGGAAGACATCATTTGTAGGATCATCAATACATTTCTCCAACACAATTCTGGACAAGTGGTCAGCCACCACATTTTCTACACCCTTTTTGTCCTTGATTTCAATGTCAAACTCCTGCAACAGGAGTATCCATCTAATCAGCCTGGGCTTAGCATCCTTCTTGGATAGTAGGTACTTCAATGCTGAGTGGTCTGTGAAAATTATAGTTTTATACCCAAGTAGGTAAGGTCTAAATTTGTCCATAGCAAAAACCACTGCCAGAAGCTCTTTCTCAGTTGTGGTATAATTCAGCTGAGCTTTAGCAAGTGATTTACTGAGATAGGCAATGACCACAGGCAGCTTATCTTTTCTCTGACCCAAAACAGCACCTATTGCCAAGTCGGATGCATCACACATCAACTCAAAGGGCAGTGCATAGTCAGGTGTTTGGCGTACAGGAGCAGAGGTGAGGCAAATCTTCAAAGTTTCAAAAGCCTTAAGACATTCAGTAGAAAAGTCAAAGGGCACATCCTGGCAGAGCAGGTGGCAAAATGGTTTAGCAATTTTGCTGAAGTCTTTGATGAAGCTCCTATAGAATCCAGCATGTCCAAGGAAAGATCTAATTTGTTTGACTGCTCTTAGAGGGGGCAAATTTGCAATGAGGTCAACTTTGGCCTTGTCTACCTCAATTCCATCTTTAGAGACTACATGGCCCAACACAATACCTTGTGTTACCATTAAGTGGCTTTTTTCCCAACTTAAGACCAAATTGGTCTCCTCACATCTTTGCAAGACCAGGTGGACGTGTTGCAGACATTGGTTAAAACTGTCCCCATAGATAGAGAAATCATCCATAAAAATTTCCAAGAATTTATCAATCATATAAGAAAATATGGCATACATACACCTCTGAAAAGTGGCTGGGGCATTACACAGCCCAAAAGGCATCCTTGGATAAGCAAAGGTGCCAAAAGGACAAGTAAATGTAGTTTTCTCTTGATCAAGAGGGTGCACAGGGATCTGGTTGTACCCTAAGTACTCATCAAGAAAATAGTAAAAAACTTTTCCAGCCAACTTATCCAAAATTTGATCAATAAAGGGGAGAGGGAAGTGGTCTTTTCTGGTCTTAGAGTTGAGCTTTCAATAATCGATGCAAACTCTCCAGCCAGTGGTCTCCCTGGCTGGTCTCAGCTCTCTAGACTCACTTGTGATAACTGTTATGCCAGATTTCTTGGGCACCACTTGGATAGGTGCCACCCATTCAGAATCAGAAATGGGATAAATTACCCTAGCATCCAGCAATTTAATGATTTCTTTTAGGACCACTTCCTACATGTGAGGATTCAATTTCCTCTGTATTTCCCTGGAGGGTGTTGAGCCCTCCTCCAAATGGATCCTATGCATACAGATTGATGTATCTATCCCTCCTAGATCAGCAATGGTCCACCCAATTGCCTTTTTATGCTTCCTCATGACTGTTAGTAATTCTTCCTCGTGCTCATTGGTAAGAGAGGAGGAGATAATTACCAGAAGTTTTTCATCTTTCTCAAGGAAAGCATATTTCAATGTTTCTGGAAGATTTTTGGGTTCCAGATCAGGGGCTTGTTGGATGGATGGCAGGATTGGTGGTTTGTTGGTTTGAGGAAGGGGCGGCAATGTAGGTTTCCAAAAGGAATGCTGCACTAAGCCCACAGAAGACTTCAATGTGGACATGTCTTCTGGCATTACATCTGGGCTTCCTTCCTCTACCATGTTCCAAACTTCAGTTAAACTTGTGTCAATGTTGCCCCACTCCAGCAAAGTGGGCAATTCTTCTTCAACAACTTCTTCTAGTACATCCACTACAAAGCATTCCTCATTGTCCAGCTGAGGGTACTTTACACTGTTGTACACATTAAGCTTAACCTTCATATGACCAAAAGTTACCTCCATGATCCCAGGCCTGCATTGAATGCATGCATTGGCAGTGGCCAAGAATGGCCTGCCCAAAATGACAGGTATAGGGGATGTACTCTTGTTGCAGCCCATGTCCAAAATAAGGAAGTCTGTAGGGTAGAAGAACTTGTCCACCCCTACTAAGACATCCTCGACCACTCCCATGGGTCTCCTTTCAGACCTGTCAGCTATTAATAGCACAATGGGGGTGGGTTTTAGCTCCCCCAAACCTAGCTGCTGATACACACTGTATGGCAGCAGGTTAACACTGGCTCCAAGGTCTAGAAGGGCCCTTCCAATTGTGTGGTCTCCAATTATGCAGGAAATAGTGGGTATCCCTGGGTCTTGCAACTTTTCAGGCATTGTCATGTTTAATGCAGAATTAATTGTATCAGTTGCAAAGACCTTTTTGGACAAATGGCCTCTAGCTTTCCTTTTTTGAGTAAAAAGGTCCTTCAGAAATTTTACATAGGCTGGGACCTGTCGGATTGCATCAAGCAGGGGCAAATTGATTTTTACCTGCTTAAAGGTCTCCATCATTTCCTCTATCTGTGCATTCCCCTTATCAAAAGGGGTAGGGTCACTCAAAGCCTGAGGGAATGGAAATTGAGGTACTGCTGGTTCCTCAGCTGCAAGCCTATGACTAAACTTTTGTTTTTTTCTTTTTTTCAGCTTTTATTTCCTGCTGAGGCTCAACTATAGCCTCTTTATTTTTCCCTTGTTGTAGGGTAGCAGGCAACTCTTGACTCTGTGCTCTAACAAAGTCCTTTTCACTTTCACTCGATAGTTCTTTGGGAAGACCTCTCCTTGTTCCTTTCCCACCTGGTTGTCTACCAGCCTACCAGACCTCATGGTTGTGATGGCATTAGCTCCCTCAAAACTTGAGGAACCTTCGCCAATCGAATATTGGCCCTTAGGGTTGGCCACTGGCTGGCTTGGCAACCTGCCCTCTTCTCTTTTGGCCAAGACATTAGTTATTTGGCCTAGCTGCTCTTCTATTTTCTTTGTGCTTTGACTGTGAGAAGTCACAGTCTGAGTCAAGGGTCCAAGGCTTTGCAATGAGGTCAAAACCTGATCCTCAAAAGAAGCATTTTAGGGCTGAGGTGGAGGAACTACCAACTGATTTTGCTGCTGGGGCTGCTGTTGATGTTGGAAATTTGACCTTGGGGCATATCCTTGGTTAAACTGCTACTGTGGCCTTTGAGGTAAGGTCAACATCTGTTGTGGCTGCATATAATTGTCTTGTCTCCACCTCAAATTTGAGTGGTCCCTCCACTGGTAACCAACATTTTGGTGCTGATATCCATATGGCTGTTTGTTGTAGCCACCAGATTATTGCTGGCCAAAGGATTGGACAGCAGCAGCTTGTTCCATCACATACTCAGGATATTGCCCTACAGATGGGCACTTTTCCACTATGTATTATGGAGATTGGCATATCAGACATGCCTCCATCACCTGTGCAGCCAATCTGGGCTGCACCACAGTTAATAGTTTATCAAACTTATCTGAAAGATTGGCCATCTGCATTCTTAGGTCATCATTTCCCCTAACTTCATACATCTTCCCTTTGGAAGTTTCAGTAAGTCCCAGCTTAGGAGAAGGCTCTTGAACAGTTCTAGATAAGGACATCTTCTAGAAAGAATTTTAACTGATGATCTCGAACAAGTCTCATGCCTCATCAGCTATTTTATGCATGTAAGTTCCACCACAAGAGGCATCTACCATGTCTCTGCTTTCCTCATCAATCCCATTACAGAAGTTCTGGACAAGCTGCCAATCAGGGATTTTGTGGTGGGGACATTGTTTGAGCATCTCCTTAAATCTGTCCCATGATTGATTAAAATTCTCAGTTGGGGATTAGGAAAAAGTAAGTATTGCTTTCCTCAACTGGCTGGTTTTGGTCTCTGGGAAGAATTTGGTCAGAAATCTTATCTGGTGGTCTTTCCAAGAAGTGATGCTATTGTTTGGGAGAGTAGCTAACCAGGTGCTGGCCCTATCCTTTAGGGAGAAAGGAAAGAGCCTTAATCTGGTGGCTTCTGGTCCCAAACTAGCGATGGAGAATGTTGTGCACAGGGCCAAGAATTGGTCAATGTGCTTGTAAGGATCTTCCTTGCTAAGCCCATGGAAAGAGGGAAGCATTTAGATGATGGAGGTTTTAATCTCATAGTTTCCTTGAACATGTGGGAATTGAATGCTGAATGGAGAATTATAATCATCAGGAGCATTCAATTCCTTCAATGTTCTGGGTTGCTCTTCACCCATAACTGCTGTCTCAATTTCAGTAGGGGGCTCAACTGTGGTATGTCTGGGCCTTCTTGGTCTTCTACCCCTTTTTATCTCAGGGTTAGGAGGCTCTAATGTAGGACTGAGGGATCTCCTTCCTAACATGCACACACACCAACAGCAGGGATGACTACTCGCAGACACATTGCACTTAATAAAATTACAACTATCCTAATCAACTGCTATGAAATTTTCAAAGGAGAAATAAACTGAGGTTTTGAGGGTTAGAGAAGTGCAAACAGAGGTAGCTAGACTCCCAGTGCAATTCTACTCTCCTTCTCTGCTACTGTCCAGATCTGCAAAAAAAATTCTAAATGTAAATCAGCAGTATCAATTATTCACAAGCACAACTACCAAAGAATAAAGAATATAAAAAATCTAGGGTCTACTAATAGATCAAGAATCCCCAGCAGCGACGCCAAAAACTTGTTAAGTTATTTTTAAGTGCTTGCTAATAACTTTATTGGAGACAGTGAAAAGAATGGGGTTAGTGAAAATAAACCAAAGGTGGATTGAAAACTACAGAGCAGCAAGCCTAAAAATACACAGTCCTGCAAGATATAGGGCCCGTTGTAGCAAGTTTTAATAAGTAAGAGTTTGTCCCACAGGGAAAGTTGATCTAAAGCTCCAAGGGAGCTATCTTTAGTAGGCCCTCCAGATCTAGCTACAGATCTGGCAATCCTAAATGGAAGGGGATTTATGGTCACTATTATCTAAATCCTAAGATAACCTAATGCCTAAACTATAGAAATGGTTGGGAAGAATGGTGGAGTGTGAGAAAATAAATATAAAAGGGTGAGAAGTAAGCTACTAGGTACAGATCTGATGGGTCTTATAACTCAGACTCAGATCTGCTGCTATAGAAATCCTGTCCAATGGCTATATTATCACCAAAGAGGAGAAATGATCTAACTCACCCCTGTGCCATGACCCAATCCCTTATGGCTATAACCTGTCCACTTAAATGGTCACAGATTATCCAATAGGGGAACCACAGTCCGGAGATGGGTCAGAATAAGTTTATCGTTGTAGGCACTACTTCATCCAGGCTACCAGCTCAAGAATCCATAGGAACCTCAACCTCTAAAGTTCTGTGTGTGGGGCTAGGCCTGCAATGTGCACTAGCCTGGATACACAGAACCCGCAAGAGTTTGAGTACTACCTTTTACGCTTAGTTGTTCACTGCTTTAGAAAGACAGCAGTGATCCAGTCACAAGCCTACAATCTCTACAGCCAGATCAGATCTACCATCTGATGGTGGGTCTATACAAATACAGGAGAGTCCGTCTCTGCACAATCTCTCACAAGGCTACAAGCACAAGTGCAGAGAAGAAGGATCTGTCTTAGATCTATGGATTGGCCTCACCCTAGGGCTATAATCTGTCCACTTAAATGGTCACAGACTATCCACAGAGGCTATCCCCCGCACAGAGGGCTAAGACAGAACAAAAACATTGTTGCCTCCACCATGTTCACAAGGCTACTAGCTCAAGCTCCTATGGGGATTCAGATTTAGTGGATCCTGTGGTGGGGCTAGGCCTGTAATGTGCTTAACCTGGACACACAGATCACTTGGATCTAAATAAAACCTTAAAAATAATCCTCCATTGCTTACAATACAACTTAGCAATGGAGGACCTCAAGGCAGCAGCCTTGTACAGAACAACTCACAAAACACCAGTCCCATACATGCATAAAATCCTATTATAAAATCCATTAAGACTATTCCATATAGACATATAAAGGCATAGCTAGCAAGTGCTAGATTATGGAGAGAAGAAAAAGGGAAAAAGAAACTAACTAAACCCTAACCTTAACCTATTGTAATTCTATAGTTGATTGAGAAAGAAGGAGTACAAAAGTTAAGTCCTCTAAACCTAAACTAGGCTTAGGCTTATATAGCAGTCAGCTCTCTCCGAATTAGGGTTAGGAAAATCCTAATTTATCAATGCTATCGTGGCCCATTTCTATTTCTTGGATGCCTCGGGGCGTGTGCACGGAGATTGGAGCATTGGAGTGCATGCCCTAGTTGCTGAAAGTTCCTAGATTGCCCCTACAAAAGTGGGGGAGAAGTTAAGAACCCGAGCCTCGCTGGGTAGAAAGGCTTACCAGGTCTTATCGCATGATAGAATTGGAGTCGCGAAGTTGGTTTAACTTGAAGCTCTTGCCGTCGCGGGGATGCTCTGGTCGTTGCGAGATTGCTCTTCCCATTTGAATGGCGCGGGAATTGCGCGCGCAATTCGTTCCTTGATGAATCCCACGGCGATCCTCGCGAAGAAATAATGTGCATGGGCTTCTGGATCGCGCGAGTAGTTCCTTGAAAGTTTGTATCCCGTGGCCACTGCGCGACAGCCGTGCGCAGGAATGCCTGGAGCTCTCTCTCCATAGTGAATCATGTGAAGATTAACGGCTCCTCTTTTGAGCTGTGCAAGACTGCGCGAGTGCTTCGCGAGCGCTTATGACTGAGCCTCGTGAGAACCGTGTGAAGTCTACTTTTTAATTCCTTATGTCATCAAACCGTGTGAGAACGGTGCAAAGACTACGCGACCAGTTGGTGTGCTCCCTTCAGAAGCCCGCGACAACTGCGTGACGCATTCTTTCTGGTTCAATTGAGCCCTGTGCCAAAGGCTCTAGGGTAGGGGCTTCGGTTATCGATCGGGAAGGGTTTAGGTACCCGATCAACCCGCATGTAGCAGTCTCTATCTATGGTCGAAAATAAAAATAAATGGGCGGAGCTTCCCCTTGCCCGAAGGCAATACGGTCTTATCAAACTTTGAGCCAAACCGAAATTTCGGTGGCATAACAGCTTGAATCCTTGGACGGAGGAAACACCAAGAAGGTAGAGGAAGAGAGGGGTGAGCCGGAGCTCACGGGCCCTTGTTGCACCATGGAAGACCTTCACTTTGGCGTGCTTCCGATGGCTTTAAATGGCTTAAACGGTAGAAGAATAGGTTCTAATGCTAGGATTCGGTAGATAGGAAGTGTAGGATGAAGCTAGGGACTAAGCTTGGCTAACAAGGGGTAATCTAATGGTTGAAAAGGGTTGAAAAGGATGAACTAAGCATGCTGGAATTCTGGTTGCAAAATATATATTTTTTCTCTCACTAGGGCTCTCTCTCTTAAGCTTAACTTCAATCTTAATTCTTCAACCCTTTAGGGAAGAGGGGGGGCTCTCTATTTATAGAGAAGAGGTGGGTTAGAGGGTTACTTAAGGGCTAACTGGTTTAGCAATTAGGTAATCCTCCATCTAAGGTTTTCTAGGTTTTTAGGGTCCTAGAGGTTTGGGAAATTGGTTTCAATGGCGGATGATGGGGTGAGACCATGGGTGACTTAAGTGTTGCCAATAAGCTCAAAGGGGGTGCAACCAACCTCAAGACACCCACCTTAACCAAGGGGATGGTCAAAGGGTCAAATCAGATGGAGGAAATTTGAGCATTTAATGACAAATACTGTAGGTAAGCTGGGCGTATATATTACATACGCCTAGTTTATGCACAGTAATTTTTATGAAAACCAGGGGGAATCTAAGAAGATGGGTGCCCGTGTTGGTGGTCACCTATGCTGGGCGTATGTATTATATACGCCCGGCCAAATTTGGCCCAAAAATGCTAGGCGTATATAATACATACGCCTGACCAAACTGGGGCCAAATTTGTTGGGCGTATGTAATACATACACCTGAGCAAAAAGTCATGATT
Organism: Chloranthus sessilifolius; assembly: GCA_021018995.1. Taxonomy (NCBI): domain Eukaryota; kingdom Viridiplantae; phylum Streptophyta; class Magnoliopsida; order Chloranthales; family Chloranthaceae; genus Chloranthus; species Chloranthus sessilifolius. Next base: position 28,370,857 of record CM037595.1, read on the forward strand.
TTATGTGAACCTTCATTTGGCCATAACTTTTGAACCACAACTCCCAATTGGGTGATCTTTGGTTCGTTCGAAAGCTGGAGAAGTCCTCCCTCCAATGGTATGTGGCTCATCCTCAGCAGTGGTCTGTATAAAAATTTGTAGCTCTCCTCCCATCAAATGCTCAGAAGGGTCTAAGTTGAGTCTGGGAAGGGATCCTGGGGTTTAGGGGTGATCTCTAAGGGTTGGGGGAATGGTTCTAATGGGTTTTAGGGGATTCCTAAAGGTCTGGATAAATTTTCAAGGGTTCAGTGGTGCCGTCGGAAGCATAGGGGTGCATTTCTCTAAGAGTATAGACTGATCATGCCTTGGGCTGAATTTGGGTGTCTACAGATGCCCCTCTTTGGTATTCGATCACTAATGATCAGATGCCAAAGACAAGAGACATCCGAGGAGGTCCAAGGCATGTTTGATGGGTCCACCTGGTTCAACTCAATTCTCAAACATTCATGGTGATGGTGAGTATATGTAAGCCCTCTCATTTCGAGATATCGTCCGTACCTCAAAGCTAACAGTCCCTAAGCGCATTGCGACATTACTGGGCATAACTGCGATGATCACAAAAAGTGTAAGCCCGCTAGCCGGAATATCGTCCACTTCCTGAGGGAAATTATAGATTTGTGATGTTGAGTATTAATCTAAACCAAATAGCTCCATGAAATGGGGTGATCGATCTATGCTTCGAGATCGACGCGAAGTACACAAGGCGAAGGCCTAAACAATGTGTCTAATCCTATGGGGTATTGACAGCTCCATTGGATATGCCACGGGTGCCCTTACCTAGGTAAGGCTTAGAGTTTCTGGGTGAACCCATCAACCTCGAGGTTGCTTTAGCATGATTTACCCGAGTGGAGCGAATGTTGATATCGCAACACTTCTTGGGAATGCATGCCAATTTTCAGAGTAATTTTTTATGTGTTTTTTTGAATTTTCTTTTGTTTTGAGGCCTCTAAGAAAAGCTTAAGGACTTCTGGCAATTTTATTCTTGCACAACTCTTTAAGTGGATCAAATGTCAGTTGATACGCTTTAAGAACGCGTGCGCTCCGCCGGGGATGGGTGCACCTTGGGGGTGTGCTCGTCCCGGTGGTGAGGTGCTCCTGATTCACATGAACCGGAGTGCCTTAGCTTGAGATAAAGCTAAAAGGAATGGGCTAGAACCAAACATCCATCGAAAGAGATGGTCAATTCTAGCCTCCATCCCTAATGAAATCACATCTTACTAACTATGCACAGACAAACACCCATCAGGGGCAATAAGCGATAAATAGGCGCCAACGAAAGCCTCGACCCTAAGGTACAATTTACGAGGACAAACAACTATCCTGCGGATACCCAGACGCAAGTGCATACATTCAACAGGGACACTATGCCTATATAGATTTTAAGCCTATGTAAAAGGAAATAAAAGGGAATTAGCCCTTCGGTCTGTATGTTTGCACATAGTTTGGTTGGTTGTAATTTCATTTTTGGCAGATCAGTTTTGACTGACAATAGACTTTTCGAATGGTCTGAAGTCGGGTATACTCTTGGTCAACATAGATCCGAAGGTGGATGATCAGAGCTAACAGTTAGAAGGTGGGGTCAACCTACTCAGGATTTTTCCTTCATAACAAAAGGTTGTTGCTCCGAACCTTCTCCTTCTTTTTCCGTTTCTCTTTTTTTTTTACACATGTCAGTTTGAGACTTTTGAGCATGCTCAAACTATTTTTATTTTTGCATGTATCCTCAGGCAGATCAACTTGCCATGTTGATGTACCTTAAGGGCGTGCGCATTCCGGTGATAGGTCATTGGGTTGCCTGTCGGATCAGGTCTCGACTTCTGCTGGGGAAGATCTGGGGCTAGGTGTACGTTCCCAGGAGCTACTGGTGATGGATGAGTTCATTTGCCTGCCGGATCAGGTATGAGGAGTCCCTATGTAAAACGAGGTTTGAGAACTCTCGGGTGAACCCGATCATTCCGAATTGATTTAACACGGCTCTTGGAAGGGAGCAAACAGTCGTTGCGACGCTCCCTCGGGAACCGGTGCCATTTTTTAGCATTTTCTTTTTCTCCTTTTTTTAATTTTATGATTTTATGGAGCACTCAGCGGGTGCTTACAGATCTAGATCCATTTGTTGTAGCACGATCCCTTTGGACCAATCGAAGAGAGCTCGAAGGGCCGTTTGGGGATGCGTGCACCATTGCTTGATGGTACGTGAGCTTCTAAGAGGGACCGGGCCTTGGTCCATAGCATACAGGGGGGGTCCTCTCTTCTGATTATGAGGTTTGGCTGGCATCTGAGAGCTTACCTGCCCCTAACCCGGTTTCGGTAGATGCGACAAAGACGGGACCCTGGCCATACAAGGAAACGATGCTCCAGACTAGTATTGAGTCTCTTTCTATAGAGAAGCTGGCTTTGACTGAGGCTTTGGGGAAGGAGAGGGCTAGAGCCGAGATGGCAGAGGTGAGAGCTGCTACGGCCGAGAGTGAGGTTCTTCTGTTGACTGGGCTTTTGACCGAGTCTCGTAGTGCAGCTGACGCTTCACGGAGGCGGCAGAAGAGTCTTCATGGAAGGTGGTTGACCGATCGAAATGCCCGTATTTTTTTTGTTTTTGTTTTTGTTTTTATTTTTGCAAATAAAGTAAGGGGTTTTTTTTGGTTTTGTTTTTATTTTTGCAAATAAGGTAAAGGGATTTTTTTGTTTTATTTTTGCAAATAAAGTAAAGGGATTTCTTTGTTTTTGTTTACATTTTTGCAAATAAAGTGAAGGGATTTTTTTGTTTTTGTTTTTATTTTTGCAAATAAAGTAAAGGGATTTTTTTGTTTTTGTTTTTATTTTTGCAAATAAAGTAAAGGGATTTTTTTTGGCTTTTGTTTTTGAGTTTATAAACATAAAGAAAATGTATTTTTGTTGATTTTATAAACATATAGACAAGATGGGCATACTTACGTTCCTTTGGCCTGTAGCACAATGGTTCTTTATCATCAATCAACCTTGACATGATTACTTGTATTTTCCTCAGAATGTCAAGCAAGGAGGAATACGTGCAAGAGGAGGAACAAGAAGAGGGGCCGGAAGTGACCTATGGTCCTCGAGGGGAACAGTTCTTTATAGAACAATGCCCTGTCGGTCCATGGTTTGAAATGCAAGAAGAGGCTGCCCATGCTGGTCTGCTACATCACAACATATCCATATTTCCAATTTCAATATCGCGGGCAAGGTAAGGGGATAGGTTCAGTTATTCTTCCTCATGCAACCTTGCTATATTTCCATGATCTGATGCCTCTTTTTTCTTTGGTGCAGGACCTACCCCAGATTGTATTTCGAGGGGGCTGGCTGTACTTTCAGCAGTTTTATCGGTACATCCCACCAGTCCTTTCACATGGCCATGGCCGAGATGACCCTGACTCTCGTAGATTAGACCATGATTACGAGGATCCGGATAGGGGGTGTTCCGGTGGCCAACCTTGCAGTGCCTAATTGGGATGAGATCATTCGATTAATATGGGCCTATCTCCCTAACACAAGTCTGCATGGTACCGAGGTCAAAATGTCCTGGCTATCTGACCTTTTCGAGCTGCATGAGTTGTTAGATCTGGGGCAGCTAGAAATGGACATTTTCATTGAACCTGAGCACATGGTGATGTTGGCCCGTATCTTGCTCCTCATACTGCTGGGCAAGACTCTCTTTACCAATGCCAGCGGCGGACGGGTCTCCCTGGCCTTGCTTAGCCTTATGGACAACTGGAATGACGTGCATAGATACGACTGGGGCGAGGCTGGCTACACCATGTTGATGTCCAGCCTAGTCCAAGTCTCTGTTGGAAATGGAAAGTCTGTCGTCGGCTTTTGGCCTGCTCTGGAGGTAATCTCTAAACTCTTTTGCTTTTATCAATTTTTGGATAATCTTTTTCTGCTTCTGACTTGTCTTTTATACACTGCTCTCCTCAGGTGTGGGGGTATTTGCACTTTCATTCCAGACACCCCCTTCTTCACTCTGAAATATATACTTATCCGCTTCTGAACAATTAGAATAAGCACCGCCGCAGGGATGTTGACATGAAACACCTAGAGATGGGCCTGAGGTCCCAATTAGACTTGTTGATCCCGTAGCAGGTAAGGTCATTTCCCCTCTTTTTCATATCAAAGTTTCTCCTTCATTTTATTTTACATGTTTGACTGATTGGACACTCCTTGATTTGGGCAGGTTATATATGTCCCCTACATTGGTTCTCCTTTTTGGGATCAAGCCACTGTAGGTCTATCTCACTTCTTCATCAACCGCCGTGTCATTTTTTTCTATGGGGCTTGGGCTAGGGCCTACTACTTGGAAGAGTGAGTAGTCCATCAGTGTCAGGACTATCCTGTCATGCCCTCGGCTCCTCCTGCAGATGTCATGAAGTGGTGAGTATCATTCTGACTGCTCTTTGGTTATTGCCTTGCCATTTATCTTTCAGCTGATCTAATTTGTTGCTGACTTGTAGATTACTCGTGAAAAGGAGTTGCGCTCCTTGCTCAGCCGACTTTCTCAGGCATGGACCTAGGTAGGAGACTTTCGGACCTATTAAAGCTCTTCATGTCGACGAAAGAAATCGAAGGGCTCCAACAAGGATTAGGCTTAGGTTCTGCCTTTCTAAAATTTTTAAATACTTTGGGACACTATTTTGGGATTTTTGATCAAATTGTAACAGATATTATGGCACTTGTTCATTTGATTTGGATGATTTTCAGTCTTGAATGTTAATGCTTTTTCCTTTATTGCATGTTCTATTTCCCTTGTATTTTATCTGATTGTTTGCAGGATGATTTGATGATATCTTGTAAATGGCCCTTGAGGCTGCATACCTTGGTGGGAATTGTTCTTGCACAAATAAATGACTTAAAGTTAGGTGCATTTCAAAACTTTTTTATATCTATGAATGTAGTCGAGGTATGCAATATAGGTAAGCTGGCTAGGGGGTCTAGCAAAGACAAAACCTCCCCTCAAAACCTTCTATATTTGTTGTAAAAGGGCCAAAGTGGTCTGACGCATGTATTACATGCGCCAGGCCAATCCTGAGAGAAAATACACTGGGGCATGTAATACACGCGCCAAGTGCTTCTTGGGGGGCAGTGGGCCCTTTTTAAGCCTGAGAAAGCTCATTTTCTATCTCTTTTCACTTTGGTTTAGAATTTTTAGCTGCTTGCTTGCCCCCATTTTTTTTTTTACTTTCCCAAGGGTGAGTCCATCGTCATAGATTGAATTTTATCTTTAAAAATTTTTGTACGTCAATGGACCCGCTTTCCAACCATCCCTTACATGGAGGGTCCGAAACCAATTTACTCCCCTCTTTGGGCGTGGGGCCCAATTTTCTCAAAAGTTGGCTTGGGAGCTGGTATGAGAGTGAGCTCGTTGATCTAGAGCGGCTTGGACTATCCCATCTTTCATCCTTTCTTGAGGCTCCTCCACGGTGGGACCTACATCAGGCGGCAACCTTGTTTTGGGATGTAAAGGCCCATGTATTCCATTTTGGGAAGCGAGAGCTATCTCCCACACTTGAAGAGCTGTCCAATTTGTCAGGCCTGAAGCTCCATAGAGCCTTGCACGAGTCATGCCAAAACCAGGCTATGCTAAGCCCGTCCACCTTACTCTGGGCTTGAAGAAATTTGAATGTGAGAAAAGTCTCATTGGTGGGCCCATAAGGGGTTCGATAAAATTCCTAAGAGAAATTTTTAGTGATGAAAGTCTTTAAAAATTGCTGGTTCGGAATGTCTTCAACATGAAGGCCTTTGCTCTCGGTCTCATCTCGAAAGTCCTTTTCTTCACCGAGGGAGAGAGCTTCTCTCTGGCTCTCCGTGACTTTTTGACCAAATTGGAGGAGGGCCGATCAGTGATGCATCTGGTCTTAGTTGAGCTATATTGTTGTTTTGATGCCTTCGCTTTGGGCAAGGTGGAGTGCCTCAGGGGATGTCCACTTTTGTTTCAGGTCTGGTTAGGTGAGCATCTTGCTGTTTTGGGACTAGTGCCTCACTTTTATATCGTTCGAGGTGAGGTGGTCCGATGCTTCTTGGGTAGGTGTCACATGATTCTGCAGGGAGATATATCATGGTTGAAGCTTTGGCTGATTGATGCAGAGCTGGTATGAAGACTTCCTTGGTTGGATTAGACCTTCCCCGTGATTCGCTCCAGAGACCACGAGGGAATTACCCTCCTCGGATTGACTGACAGTACCTTCTACTTCCCATTTTGAGTGCTACGTCAGTTCGGCTGCGCTTAGCAGGTGCCTTGCGGGATGAAACCCCCTTTATGTGAGTTGATCTTTTCTCAGGGGTCTTCTAGGGACATGGATCGGACTGCTGCTCGTTGGGAGATGCGTCAGTCGACGCTCATGTGTGACTTGGAGCAGGGAGATTCAGTTCAGTCCTTCCCAAAGATGAGGCCTGGCTATTGTCCGAGTAGCCTATTGCTGATCATCTGGATCAGGCAGAGAGCGACGATGTGGGAGGGCCTTGACCAAAGGAGTTGGTGCTTCAAGCCCGTATTGAGATGCTGACGGATGAGAAGAGGATCCTACAAGAGCTCTTGACAAACCAGAACGTTAGAGTAGAGGTGGCAGAGGCTAGAGCTGATACAGCTGAGTGCGAGGTCCTTTGTCTGGATGGAGCCTTGAATGATGCTCACGGGGCTACTGATACTTCTTGGAAGCGGTAGTCGTTGATTCCCTCTTGCACATATCTTTTTACACAGATCAGACTTAGAGAAAAAGGGGCGTAAGAAATCCCTATTCAGATGCGCACATTTTTTGGGTATATGGATTTTGTTTATATTTTTGTTGTTTTTCTGTTTTTGTAAAAAGAAAATGAAGAAAAGAGCTAGACATCACACTGATTATTTTTTGAGATGTAGTGTAAGCGAGATACAAGTTTGTGAATGGAAAAGGAAAATCTATTATCTTACAAACAAGGTGTTATTTCTTCTTTATTTAACTGATGGTTATTTTTTTTTGTTTTCTTCTTCTCTCTTTTTTGTGCCTTAAACATAAAACGGGTCCCAATTTGAGCATAGTCAAGGCCCTTCACATGGTTGGATCTAGATATGACTCAACAATTTTATTAGGTCGGAACACTTTTCCCTTCGGATTGAATCAACCCTTTTCTCCTTACCTCAGGTCATATGTTTGACAATACAATCTTGAAGACACATTTGGTCGGGACCCGATTTGAGCTAACATGAGCGGCCCAGTCGGAAACGGGGTAACATAGGAGAGTAATCAAGGGATTCATCCTCATTTTTCAACATCATTCCTTTTCAAACCTTTCCTTTTTCAAAATTTTCTTTTTAATCCTTTTTACTCATAACGCCCGATGTGGGTTTTGGTCATGCCCGTTATCACCCTCTTTTTACTCGTAGTGCCCTCTCAGGTTTTCATTATGTCCATGGGTTCTGCTCTCTTACCCTAAGCGCCCTTTCGGATTTTCACCTGGTCTGCACAAACTCGCTCTTTTTACCTGTAGCGCCCTTTCGGGTTTTCACTATGTCCATCTTACTTTGAGCTTATTTATTTTTATTTATTTTCTTCTCTTTTTTTTTTTCATTCTTTCAAAAGCCACGACATGGACGTCGATTCCGTCATAGCCGGTCGGATGGGGTTCTTGTTATCTCCTAGCTTGGCTTGCGCTAACTTGATGGATATTTTAACTGCTCGTAGACCTTAAAGAGGGCTTTTCCTCGGGTTGTATTGTGGCCATGGGTAAGGTTAGGATTTTGAAGGTGTTCTAGGTTAAAAGGGTCTCCTTGTTTACGTTCCAGTTGCCCTAATACGCTTCTTCCTTGAGGGACCATGACTCTACATGCCCCACCTTTTCTATATATATATATATATTTTATTTATTTATTTTTGGATAATCTATTTTTGAGATTTTGCTTTTCCGATTTTTTATTGGACTTTAATGGTAACTCTTTTTCTCTTTTTTTGTTGTTGTTGGTGTATGTACACACATCCTCTTTTCCTGGGAGGGGTTTTGTGAAAGAAAGGCCAATGGCTCAACAGGTGTAGCAAAGGGTATGAGTATTTAGGGACAATTTTTTGCTACTAGGCATTGAAATGATAGCCTCTTTTATGGGGTCCTTGAGCAGTCACATATCCGTTTTATTAATACTTACTTTGCCGGGGGCATTATGAGTAGAACCGTCGGACGTACCCAGCATTGATGGGCTCAGGAAAGTGATCTCCATCCATGGTGGCGAGGCGAATGGCATATCCTGGAAGTGCTTCCTTGATGATGTAAGGTCCTTCTCAGTTGGGCTTGAATTTTTCTCTCAAATCGGTGTGTAGGGATGAGAAGATCTTCTTGAGTACCGTGTCTCCTACCTTCAGATCTCGACCGTGAACATGTTTGTTGTAAGCGCGTGCGATTTGCCTTTGATAGACTTGGGTATGACACAAGGCCAGGAGCCTTTTCTCGTCCAGCAGGTTTAGCTACTCAAAGCGGGATCTCTCTCTCTCTCTCTGCCTCAGATAGGCCTGATTCCATGAGTATGTGGAGCGAGGGTACTTTAACTTCTACCGGTAGGACGACCTCAATTCCATACACAAGGGAGAATGGTGTTGCTCCTGTAGCAGTACGAATTGACGTTTTGTAGGCTCATAGAGGAAATGGTAACATTTCGCTCTAATCTCGATAAGTGACAACAATTTTCTCTAGGACGCAGACAACAGTCTTGTTAGCAGCTTCTACGACCCCATTGGTTTTTGACCGATAAGGGAACGAGCGATGGCTCTTGATCTTGTACTGCGGGCAGAAGGCCTTGATGCACTTGTTTGCGAAGTTTGTATCATTATTGGTGATGATGTCCTTGGGTACTCCAAATCGGCACACAATGTTATTTTTGATGAACTTCTCAACATGGGTGACCGTGATGTTGGTGTAGGATGCTGCCTCTACCAATTTGGTGAAGTATTCGATGGCGACAAGGATGAACCGATGTCCGTTTGAGGCCTTCGGATTAATCATTCCGACGACGTCAAGGCCCCAAGTGGCGAAAGGCCATGGAGTGGCCATGCTATGTAGATCTATAGCTGAAGCATGTATCAAACTGGAGTGTTCTTAGCATTTGTAGCACTTCTGAATGTGCTTGTAACAGTTGGTTTCCATGGTGGTCCAGTAGTATCCTTGCCGCAGAATCTTCTTAGCTAGCATATGCCCGCTGACATGGGCCCCGCATACTTATTTATGGATCTCCTTCATGATGTTGGCCGCCTTCCTTTCAGTCAAGCATCTGAGTAGGATATTGTTATATGAACACTTGTAGAGGCATTCACCACAGATGACGTAATTCGCTGCCAAACATTGGATGGTCTGCCTGTTCGTCTTAGACGTATCTTCAAGAAAAGTTCGCGTCTTAAGGAAGTTCTTGATATCTGAGAACCAAGGTGGCTCATCATCTATGTTTGTAGGCTCCTCAATCTGGAGGCAGAAGGCCGGCCCATTCCTCTGTTCGATTATGATTGGCTTCATCTCGACACCATTGGAGATCTCTATCATTGATGTCAAAGTTGCTAATGCATCAGTGAAGCGATTCCTTATCTGCGAGACATAGGAGAACGTGACGTCCTTGAAGTAAGCTATCAGGTGTTGACGACTTCTGGTGTGCTTACATTATTGGTTGGTGGTGAAAGTTATTTGAAAATCAAAGACAGAGTAAAACAGGGGGTGAATCTAGCACAACTCAGAAGTCCTAGACCTGCAAGATACACGGTCCTTTGTAGCAAGTTTTGATAAGTAAGAGTTTGTCCCACAGGGAAAGGTGATCTAGAGCTCCAAGGGAGCCATCTCTAGTAGTCCCTCTAGATCTATCTACAGATCTAGCAGTCCTAGAAGGAGGGGAGTTTAAGGTCACTTATTCTAAGTATTTTAATATCTAAACTACAGAAAGTGTTGAGAGGATGGATGGAGTGTGGAAAATAAGTATAAAAAGGGTGAGAAGTACGTTATTGAGCCAAGGTCAGAGAAGTTTTATTACTCAGATTTAGATCTGATGTTATAGAAATCCTGTCCAGAGGCTACATTATCACCTCTGAGGAGAAAGGATCCAACCCATCACTCTGCCATGATTCCACCCTTAAGGCCATAACCTGTCCACTTGAATGGTCACAAATTATCCCATAGGGGATGGGTTGGATCCTTGCAGGCACTGTCCAGAGCCACTATCCAGGGATGGGTCAAAACATAACAAGTAAATCATTGCAGGCACTATTTCATCCAGGCTACCAGCTCAAGAATCCATAGGGAACCTCAACCTCTAAAGTTCTATATGTGGGGCTAAGGCTGTAGGACCATGATAGCCCAGACACATAGAACCAGCAAGAGATTGAGTACAACTTTCGATCTAGCTGTCCATTGCTTGAGCGAGGCTACAATGGTCCAGTCACTAGCCTATAATCTCTATAACCAGATTAGATCTAACATCTGATGGCAGATCTATACAAATATAGGGGAGTCTGCCTCTGTACAATCTCTCACTAGGCTTCTACAAGCTCAGGTGTAAAGAAGAAGGATCCATCTTGGATCGGTGGATTAGAATCACCTTAAGGCTATAATTTGTCCACTTAAATGGTCACAGACTATCCCAGAGGTTATCCTCCTCACGGAGCCCAAAACAAAACAAGAATATCGCTGCTACCACCATGCTCACAAGGCTACCAGCTCAAGCTCCCATGGGGATTTAAGATCTACTGGGTCCTGTGGTAGGGCTAAGGCTGTAGGACCATGATAGCCCAGATACATAGGTCACTTGGATCTGAATGGCCCTTAGAATCAGTCCTCCATTGCTTTGAAACACAGCCAAAGCAATGGTGGCTCACACATAAACACCAATCCCATAAAGTACAGATCCTATTACAAAACTTCCATTGATCTAATTCAAAAACACATACAAAGGCATAGCCAGCAAGTGCTGGACTATGGAGAGAAGGAAAGAAAAAGAAAATTACTTACTGCTAAAAAGAAATAGAAAAGAAAAAATGATCTGAGATGGGTTCCCAGATACCTAAACCTAAGCTCAGGTATGGGTTTATATAGCAGTGGGGTGGCGGCGCATTAGGGTTAGGAAACCCTAATTTTAACGATGCCACGTGGCTTAATAATGATCCTTGGATGCCTCGAGGTGCGTGCATGAAGATTTGAGTGTGGGAGTGTGTGCCCTAATTGTTGGAAATACCCAGAAGGTCCTCTGCTGAAGAGATGAAAGTTTAGGGTCAGAGCTTCGCTAGGTAGCTGTAGTTTCCCAGACTTGTCACGTGGTAGCTCTTTGCTCTTCGCTAGGATGATTTAACACTGAAGCTTCAGCCGTCGTGAGGTTACCTTGGTATGCTCTTCAGGTAGTCGCGCGATAGAGAATTACGCTCTCGCTGGATTAGGTTTCGCGAGGTTGAATAGAAAACACAGTCTCAAGTGTCGCGGGGTTGAAATTCAAGCAGTCGCGAGGTCGCTCGGCCTTCGCTGGGCTGATCTTCGTGAGAGTGAATTTGAGCAGCGTGAGAACTTCGCGAGCCCTTCTCTTTACTAGACTTCGCGAGTTACCTCGCGAGGCTCTACTGAGTTCTGAACTGCGCAAGGCTTTATGTCTCACTTGATCTTCGCGAGGTTGGCTTTGCCTTCGCCAGGATGTTTTCTTTCTTGAATGGCGTGAGAACTGTGCGAGGCATTCTTCTTCTGATAATTGCATTCCGCGGCGACTGCACGACAGCTGTGCGAGGAATCTTTTGAAGCTCTCTCTCCTCAGCCGTTCTGAGTGAACTGCGCGAGATTGAGAGAGGTCTGCTTTGAACTGTGCTACACTGTGTGATGTGTTCTACTCTTGAGCTTCGTGAGAGCTGCACGAATTTGAGTTTCTGAAGCTCTTCAGTCACTCATCTACGCGAGGGGTTGCTGTAAAGTCTTGGGAAGCTCAGTTGAACTGCGCGAGGCATATTTCTCCTGAATCCTCTAAAGCTTGGGTCAGCTGCGCGAGGCTCATTTTAGGTCTGGATTCAGAGTTCATTCTTCTGAGGGATATTTGGTGCCAAAGCAGGCTCCTTAATAGGATTCCTGGCCTTATTTCACTGCTGATTATTACCTACACAAAACACTTAACAAGAACTTATTAGGTGGCTAAGGGTCTAATCAAAGGTTAAGTTAAGGGGTGAAAAGTGGTACTTTTCAGGTCTTAACATAAGGTCCTCGAGGTGCTCATGGTAAGGGATCAATTTCTCATCTTTTGTCTTCCAATATCATTAGTCTAACAAATGATTAGCTCTGAGTCACCAAACACTCAGAGGTGAGTTACCTTCAGGTCTAAAGCTGCCTGTAGTCCTGCTGCACAAGCTTCATATTCAGTCATGTTATTTGTGCATGAGAAGTTGAGTTTGATGGAGACTGGTACGTGTGATCCTTTCGGCGAAATCAGAATAGCGCCGACTCCCTGACCCTCGACATTTGCTATCCCGGTAAAGTGCATTTCCCAGTATTCTTCCGTTTCTTCTGTGTCATCCTCTGTTAGGAACAAAATGTCTTCATCCGAGAATTCGGTTCTTAAGGGCTCATAATCAGGCAATGGATTGTTAGTAAGATGATCGGTGAGTGCTTACCCTTTGATCGACTTCTGAGTGATGTATGTGATGTCAAACTCAGACAATAAAAGCTGCCAATGTGCTGTTCACCCAGTGAGAGCTGGCTTCTCGAACAGGTACTTTAATGAATCCATGCGGGCTAGAAGTAGAAGGACCTGGGATAACAAGTAATGACAGAGCCTCTGGGTAGCCCAAACGAGAGCAAGGCAAGCTTTCTCCAGATGAGAATAGTGCGTCTTGTAGTCAGTGAACTTCTTGCTAAGATAGTAGATGGCCTATTCTCTTCTTCTTGTTTCATCGTGCTACTCCAGGGCGCATCCCATCGAGACTTCCGTTGTGGAGAGATACGTCAAGAGCGGTCTCCCTGGCTCGGGTGGTACCAACACAGGTGGGTTGAGGAGGTAACTTTTAATTTTATCGAACGCTGCCTGACAATCGTTGTTCCATTCAACTAGTGAATTCTTCCTTAGTAACTTGAAGATCGACGTGCAGATTGGAGTTAGCTATGCAATGAACCGACTGATATATTGTATTCTGCCCAAGAACCCTCTAACTTCTCTCTCAGTAGATGGCGACGGCATTTCTGTAATGGCCTTCACCTTGGTCGGATCAACCTCGATACCTCTCCTGCTGATGATGAATCCTAACAATTTTTTGGACATGGCGCCAAATGTGCACTTCTGGGGATTCAAACGCAACCTATATTTTCTTAGCCTCTCAAACAACTTTTGGTGGTTTATCAGATGGTCACTTCGCTCTGGTGACTTAGCGATCATGTCGTCCACATACACCTCAATTTTTTGGTGCATCATGTCATGGAATAGCGCAGTCATGGCTCTTTGGTACATTGCACGACATTCTTCAACCCAAATGGTATGATACGGTAGCAGAAAGTTCCCCACAGAGTGATGAACGCTGTCTTCTCTCGGTTGGCCTTTGCCATCTTTATCTCATTGTATCTTGAGTAAGGATCAAAATTTCGCTTGAAAACTAAAATTTCGGCCAATAATTTGATCGAAAACTTCAATTCCATATGTTCTATGACCGAAATTTTGGTCCCAAATTATCATTTCGGTGGGGACTGAAATCGATAATTTCGATTGAAATTTTGATCATTTCGACCAAAATTTTGATCCTTGATCTTGAGAATCCATCCATGAATGATAGCATCCCGTGCTTAGCAGTGTCATCGACCAAGATGTCGATATGGATAATGAGAAATTGTCCTTCGGGCTCGCCCTGTTCAAATTTTGGATGTCATTTCACATACGGACCTTTCTATCCTTCTTTGGTACCGAAACGATATTGGCTAGCCATTGCAAGTATTTAGATACCATGAGGAATCCTGCGTCGTACAGCTTGATGACCTTGTCCTTAACTTTCAGCATTCACTCGGGTCGAGTCGTCTCAACTTCTACTTGAATGACTTGATATCAGGGTAGAGAGGCAACTCGTGCTCGACTAAATTAGTGTCCAAACCAGGCATGTCCTCGTATGACCATGCGAAGATGTCATGATATGATCGAAGGATATTGATCATGCTTTTTCTCTCTTTGGGAGACAGTGATGTTCCGATCATGGTAATTTGAGGAACCTCCTCGATCCCTAAATTGACGTCCTCAATTTCCTCAACAATAGGGTTAGGGCCATGCTCAAAGTTGGCAAATCGTTCTAGGAGTTCATTAGGAAGCTCCTCAGCGAGTATCTCCTTGTCCAGACTCATGACTCCTATCTCTTCTTGTATTTCTATAGGAAAGGGGCCGACTTCACTTGGGATAGGATTTTCGATTAAGGAGTCTTTTTCTTTGATTTTATTTGGAATTTTAAAAGATGATATTTTTGGATTTTGTATTTTTCTTTGTTTTTAGGATTTTCGTTTTCTTCGTAAATGGGCCCTTGGCAAAGCGAGCCCCTATATATACATGGTATTTCCTGCCAAGGACTTGTCTCACTTTTTATAGGTTATTTTTTTTGGGAAGCGGGTGCCGTAGTTCAGGCCACTTGTCGCTTCTAGAGTTTGGGGCATAGATGCCCAATTGCGTACCTGAGATGCCGCTCCTTTTCCTATTTGGATTTGGATGGAGGGTGTTGACTGATATGGCTCTTTGGAGTCAACCTCCATCATATTGATCCTGGGTCCGTCTGAGATTCTATCCTCAAACGTTAGCATAGTCTTGTGATGTTTTACCACAGGGGGAGATTGTGCAGGTATGGAACGTCGTTCCTCGAAGAGAGATAACGAGGCTAGGTCTATTTCCAGGCTGGGAGGGATGATTTGAGGATTAGTGGGGTGAACAGGTGCTACGGGTTTATGGTGGGTTAATTGAGTTATCCCATTTCGATCGATTTTCACAACCTCGGCGGTTACAAATGAATCTCTGATGTGAGGCCTAGGACGGGATTCTTCTTCTACATGGAATCCCCGGGCTCTTACTACAGCGATGGCTCGGGCTCTCTCCTCAGCCTCTCGGACTTCTTCTTCTGTGGGCTTGTAACCTAGCCCAAATTTGATCTGCCGTCCACCCTTAGCCTTGACTGGCTCTCTTCTGCCTTGCAGTCTGGGCCCTAGTCCTTTTCCTTTTTAATAACCCCATTTCTGGAGCATGGCCACCGTTGCTATTATTTCGCCTTCGATTTTTAGAGTGATGCTTTTCAGGGGATTGGGGACGACCGTTGACACCTCATATTCAAAGCTATGAAGGTCGGTGTCTTCATCCATATGTGACACATTCAGTATATTAGGGTTTTTAATGTTGTGGGTGGCCTTTTCCTTCTCATCGTGCCCCTCTCATATTATGGTGATAACCTTCTGTCCGGACACCAACTTGAGCTTCTGATGCAACGTCGATGGTATCGCTCCAACTTTGTGTAACCATGGGCACCCTAATAATAAATTGAATGAGGACTTGATGTCCATTACCTAGAAGAGTATGGAGAAGGTCATTGGCCCAAACATGATCTCAAGGTCAACTTCTCCTATTATCTCCCTTCTCGTATTGTCAAAACCTCGGGTGCAAGTTCTTGTAGGTCTCAACATGCACGGATCTACTCCAATCTTTGTAGCGGATCTCAAAGGGCATACATTCAGCGCATACCCATTATCAATTAAGACAAAGGGGATTATCATATTTCCGGATTTCACTATGATATTGAAGAATTTGAGTGACTATATATTTCCCTCCTCTGATAAATCGACGTTCGAAAATGAAATGGCATTGGGAACCATCACGTGTCCAATTATCTGCTCGACTTCATCTGGGCTCACCTGGAGAGATACGTGTGCATTCTTTAACGCCCCCATTAAGGCTTAAAAATGAAGTGGGGACGTCATCAATAAGTCCCAGACTGTGATATGAGCTGGCATTCTTCTTAGTTGAGTCTCCAGTATGTGTTCTCTGCTCATTTTCTCGAACGGGTTCACTACACTATCTTTATTTCCCTCTAGTTGGGCTTGTGTTGCTGCTGGTGCCTTTAACTATTTTGAGATCTTTTCGGATCTGGTAACAAAGTCCATCACCTCTTCTCTACTGCTGTCAGCGTTGATGTTCGTCTGTTCATAACTGAGCGAGACCTGATGAGGATTATAAGTTGATCTCGATATCTGAAATGGAGTGACTGCCGGTATTTGAGGCGCCTGTACTGATGGCTCAGGAAGGGTGGGTAATACCTGGTTCACCTCGGTGATGGACGGGCGGGTGAAAAAAGTAGGCCAAGTTGGTGTGATGAGGTTGGTAGATGGTTGCATCGGGGGTAATGGGGTAGGAGTGGACCACTGAAAATTAATAGGTGGTGGTGGGATATGGGGGACATGATGGGCTATTGGGTAATTGGTGGATGACGTAGCATACAGTTGGTAGGAATTTATTTGAACATAGTTCACAGGATCTGGCACTGGGAAGTATGCCTTGAGATCTAAGGGTTCTACCTGAGGTATAAGGTTGGGGAAGTAATCGACCAAATTTAGGGGTTTAATCATCCCAACACTTCTTTCTTCAAGGTTTCTTTGCCTTGGTGCTACAAAACTTTCTCGATTGCTGATGTAATCCGACAGGTCAAATTCAAATTCTTCAACACTTTCTTCTATCATCCCAATGGTGGGTCTCAGACCTGCTCCTTCAGTAGGGTGTGGAGACAATGGTGCTTGATGTATATTTATGTGTTGGTTTACTTGGGAAGGTGCACATGGAATGATTTTCTCAGTTTCAATTAAATCTTGTATCGTATGCTTTAATGGGAAGCAACGATCGGTTGGGTGACCCGAACCCTGGTGAAAATTACAATGAGTGTTGGGGTCATAGTTCCTCAGGATGGGATTTGGAGGAGGTCGTGGTTGGAGGGCTGTGACTAATCCCTTTTCTATCAATAAAGGTAATAGTACATTCAGTGATTGCCCCAAGGGCATAAAAAGTCGATCATAGCGAGCCCTTCTCTGCTCCGGAGTCATCTGTGTTCCCAGCCCATTCCCAGTTCTTTGCACTAGCTCGGTTCTAACTGGAGCTGGCTGAGCGATTTTGAATTGGAACGGGGTTATGTTAGTGTTGGGCCGAGTGTTGGTAATATTCTGAACATCATCCCCTATTCTCTTCTCATTGCTCTACTCAGAAAACCTTTTGACCCTGCTGGCTCCACTAGGTGCATTTTTGCTCAAACGCCCTTCTCTGATTACATCCTCGCAACGATTGACATTTTTGACCAAATCAACAAAGCTAGACTGCTGTTGGTACACTAAGAAGTTTGAGATGACTAGCAAGGTGTTTTTCGAAATCGTCTCTATTTACTCATCATTAGGTATCCTATTCCTCACCTGAGCTGCCAATGCTCTCCAACGCCCTAAGTAATCGTTGAAGGTTTCATTAGGGTTCTGCTTCAATTGGGCCAAGTCTGACTTGCGGGGTTCAATGTCTATATTATAGACATACTGCTCTTGGAACAAATGAGTCAGGTCTTTTCACGTCTTTATCATAGATGGTTCTAAGGAAGTGAACCACCTCAAGGCAGGACCACTTAAACTTTTTTGAAAGACCTTTATCAGTAGTCTTTCATCCCCCCATATTGGCACATGTCCACATAATAAGACTTGAGGTGTGCTATGGGATTGCTAGTGCCGTTGTACTTATCAAAAATTGGCATCTTAAATTTTGGGGGTAGGGGGACCTCGACAAATAAACATAAGTCCGAAAAATCCGTGGCATGGATTTCAGCTCCACCCATCTTCAATAGCTGCTTCTGAATTTTGTCTAGCTGCTCTGATTCCTTAGACATGGGGGCTATCTTCTCAGCAGTAGGTCTTGCTTCACTCTGTGCTACTAGGAGATTGGTGATCATAGGTGGAGGATTAATGTTGGCCAATGCCCGGCATAAGCCCCACTGTTCCTGATCTCGTCCTCTTCATATTGTTGGTCTGCATAGGGTGTAGTGAGGGCGAGATTCTCCTGTTGTTACTGCATAGACTGAATGGGGGTCAGGTGAGACCATTGAATATGAGGGAAATTTTGCGGAGTGATGGGATGAGTGGAAGTTAGATTTTGGGGTGGGGCCTGATGGGGCCATTGGGTAAGGGGAAAGGCTTGAAGATGGCTTTGGGGTGTAGGGTCATGGGTAAATTGGGGTTGATGCAGGGCATGGGTTATAACTGGGTATGAGGGTTGTGAGTGAGTAAAATTCTGGAGGAATTGTGAAGGATATGGGTGCGAGGGTCCAAGGTTTGGGCCTTGCTGGGCTTGGGTTTAGGGAAAAGAGTTCTAATGGGTTTGGGCCATGGGGCTTTGGGCATGTTGGGCTATGAGACCTTGGGAATGCTGGGTATGGCCCAGTGGACCTTGGTGGATCGAGCCCAATGGGCCTTGGTGGGTCTGGCCCATTGGGCCTTGCAGGTATATGGGTCATGGGCCCCTAAATGGTCTGGGTAATGGGAGTTTGGGCCATTGGGCCTTGGAGGCTTTGGGATCGGGGTTTGAATGGTATGGATGATGGGGATCATGGGAATTTGAGGCATGGAGGCTTGATAGTGTATGGGAGGGATTTACGGATGTGTGGTGTGGATGAGAGGGATTATTTTGGGAGGCCTTCCAACTGGTGTAGGCCCAGACCATCTCCTCCATCATGGCCACTGGAGAGGGATCAGATGGGGATGGTTCATATATAGGATGGAGGGGTATGGATGGGGTGGATGTGGTGAGAAAATTAGACATGGCCCCGATAAAATTGGGCATGACCTGGGTAAATGGTGGGAAATGGGGAGGGTTGGAGAAATTAGGTGAGGCATTGATGAATGTGGGTGGATTGGGTCTATGTTGGGATGAAGAATGGGGCATGGATGTGGGGGATGAGAGAGAAAAGTTGGTCATAGCCCCGATAAAAGTGGGCATGACCTGGGTAGATGGAGGGATGTATGGAGGGTTGGTAAAATTGGATGCTGCATGGGTAGATGCGGGAGGATCGGGTATGTGTTGGAGAATGGGAAATGGGACATGGAAGTGAAGGTGGGAAATTGGGTTGGGCTTTGAACGGGTGCGGATTGAATATGGGATGGGTTAGGAATGGCCATGGATGGGGGAATGGGCATGGCTTGGGAAAATGATGGGGAATGGGGGTTGGATTTTGGATATTTTGAGAGGTGGCGGATGGGAAGATAGGGGCGCTGAATGGGCCGGTGATGATAAAGGGTGATTGGGTGGGGGAGGATGGATGTGAAAGGCTCTTCGGTATGGGAATGGGTTGGGGAATGTGGCGGGGATGAGTCGGGATCGACGTATGCCAGATCCACAGCCCATGACATGGCTCGATATCGGATAGGGTACAGATGCCTCGAGTGGGGCCCGTAAAGCTTCTTCCTTCTCTCCTTGCGGGATGACGGAGGGTAGGATGATGCCGTTGTGCCGGCACCACAAGTCTTTATTTTTGGGTTTTAATTAATTTTTTTTAAAATTTTGTGAATGGACTTTTATGATGAATGGTTCCGAGGCCTTTGAATTCCCTTTTCGGGTGGTTTTTATACCCTAAATAAGTCCTGCGGCAAGACTCCGATGCACTTTGAAAGAATCAAAGAGAAATACTTTGATCTATTGAAGGCACGAAAATTGATGCTAACAATCCGATCCCTCGGAACATGTCAAAAAGGAGTCACCTTCTTTTGACCGGCAGGGCCTTATTGGGTGTCAAAAATTACGGTACCTAAACAGAGGCATTAAAAACACTAATCAGAGAATCCGGGAAGGTGGAACATGCCACAGACTCGGGTTGCTCTGTTTAAAGCAGAGACTTGGCGCAACTAATAGATGCACCGGGTAAAAAATGCTCAGGTCTAAAGCTGGCGCAACTAATACATGCGCTAGAACACTTCTGGCAACTTTTACCTTGGTGCATGTATTAGTGGCGCCAAGCAAACAGAGGGTTTTGACAGTTTTAACAGTAGGGAATAGCAGCCTGAAATGAGTCTTCTTTCTGGTTTTTCTAGAAGCTATGATGCCGGGGACTGACTGTTTAATTACAACGGGCCTCTCCTCACCGAACCTAAGGGATACAAGGCAGGTGCGGGACCGCTAACGCACACTTTCCCCGAGTTTTAGGCTAAGTAACGAGAAGGTTACCCACCCGATATACCTCAAGCACAAGCGCTTTCTCAGGCACTAGGTGGGCTGGAATTTTTTCGGATCATCACCACTAGGGGCTGCCGCCGTACTAAGAACCGGGAGGTTGTATGTGTGCCTAGAAAAACCCAACCCGTAAAAATCTACCCCACAAAAAGTGATTAAGTCCCCCTTGTTGGTTCAATTTTAATTTTTCGACTTTATGGGAGTTTTCTTAAGTTCAAAGACTGGGGTTATGATCCCGTGCCGCCTCTACAGGCCACCGTTGGAATATGTTTGCGGAAACGTAAATACACACGTAGGCCCGCCAAATGGCTAAGGCACCTTAAATGACATAAAATGACGTAAAAGTAAAGGAAATTAAATGCAAAGCGCAAGTAGGCCCGCCAATAGGCTAAGGCACCAAAATGACTGAAAAGTAAATGAATTTAAATGCGGTGTGCAAGCACGCCCGCCAATCGGCTAAAGCTTGTAAATGACGTAAAAATAAGGGTAAGTGAAATGACGTAATTGTAGGGGTGAGTAAACATAATAAAAAAATAGCAAAAATGGTTAGTAAAAACAAATAAAATAGGCCAAAATTCAAGGGGAAGCTCTACTAGCTACTCCCCAGTAGAGTCGCCATTTGTGCAACTGTGGATTCTGAATCGAACCTATCGCGACGATGATCACTCTCAAAAAAGTTAGAGTTGCCACCCGGAGCTTTTGGTGTCCCATGAAACCTAAAATCAATATTCAATGCATCGAAGTGCTAAATATGAATCTGAATCACCGGACTACGCCAAAGGCTCTTGGGTAGGGGAAGGTGTTAGGCACCCGATCAACCCGCTTAATGCGGTCTCTACTTATGGACAAAATAAAAATGAAAATAAAGAAGCAAAAAGCCCTTCCTCTTGCCTTTAGGACACTAAGATCCTATTTGTGCCCCTCCGTTCCTACCGAAATTTTGGCGCCGTAACGGAACAAATGCGAGGATAGAGAAAGAACTGAGAAGGTAGAGGAATAGAGGAGAGAGCCGAAGCACTCGGGCCCTTGTTGCACCGCTGTGGACCTTTGCGTAGGTTTGCTTCGGTGAGCTTCCAATGGCTTGTATGGTTAGAACAAGGGTTCTAGCTCCTAGGGCTTGATAGCTAAGAGTTAGAGAAGGATGGCTAGAGGGTAGTTTCCATCTAAACTAGGGGATTTTGATGAAAGGTAAGGTCTAAAGGAAGCTTTGAGAATTCTGGAGTTTGTATGTAAAAGGGGGCACCAAAGGGGATAGGGAGCTCTCTTCTAAATCTTCTCTCTTTTTAAAATTTTTCAAGCCTTTGTAAAGGGGGGGGGTGCCTCTCTATTTGTAGGAAAAGGAGAGGTTAGGCGAGTGTTTAGAGGCTAAGTAGGTTTAGGAATTAGGTAATCTAGCCATCTAAGGTTTTCTAGGGTTTTTGGAGCTTAGAAAAGTGTGAAAGTTAGCTCCAATGGTGGATGATAGGTTAGAGTTTTAAACCACTCCAGGGTTGCAAATAGGATAGGGAAGGGTGCAACAGAGCAATCAAAACACACCCAGGGGATCAAGATGGTCAACAAGTCAAACCCCAATCTCAAATTTCAAACAGAAAACCCAGGGTTACTGTAGCTAAGCCTGGCACAACTAATACTTGCGCCAAGCTTAAGTACAGTAAAATAGGGTCAAATAGTACCTTGGGAAGTTGCATGCTCGTGGGGGGACCCACATAAGGCTGGCACAACTATTACTTACACCAAGTTCATAGAGATCCTCGAGAAGCTTCTCGCACAGTACCAAGTGAACCTCTCGACAGGTTCTCGTGTGATTCAATGCGGGCCTCGCGAAGTTCAGTTGATGCTTATTTTCATGCCCAAACTTCTGATCGTCATAACTTTTGATGTACAACTCAAATTGGGGCGATTCTTAGCTCGTTGGAAAGCTGGAGACTTCTACTTTTCAATAGTATAAGATTTAATTATAGTAGGATATCTTATCTAGTCCCAGTTCACCACTCTTTAATCTTTGCTTGAGAAAGTCTAGGTATGGATTCGGAAGGGATTTTAAAGGTTGGGATTGGTTTTTAAAGGTTAAGGGAGGTTTCTAAGGGATCAGGGGTGATTCCTAAGGGTTTAGGATGACTTCTAAAGTTTTGGGAAGGTTCCTAAGGGTTACAATACTTGCCATCAGAAGCTCGAAAGTGTGCCTCTCTCGAAGTTTATTTCGATCGGGCTTGGGCCAAATTTGGGTGTCTATGAAAAGGCACTTTGAATTTAGCTTCTATTTTAGTATGAGAATGTCATCAGTTTTAATATGAAAATATTTTGATCTTTGTCTTTGAATCTATGCATGACTGATATGATGTATATTGGTATCAGTTTTCTCTACTGAGCTTAGTTGTTTGCTCACCCTGACTATACGTCATAGGTATAACACTTATCAGGACACCGGACTTGAGGATTTGTAAGATTTCTGAGATCGTAGATTTAGTACATCGTGGATTTTGGTAAGTTTAGGTTTAGTACATTCGTGCTATTATGCATGTATGGTGCACCACTGTTAGGTGATGGTTGGCCATCACCGGTGGTTTATTTTAGTTTATTGTTCATGTTGGATATTAGAACTAGAGATTTTAATTATGTCACATATTATCTGCTTTGATTTCCATGTGTGTGTATGTACCAAGCATTCTGTATCAGATTGTGATCTACGTTTTGGCGGTCCAATTTTTCCATGTTAAAGAAAAAAATGTGTCAGAAAAATTAGGCTGTCACATATATCAACTCAGCACCAGCACTAATGGATGTCACCTAATGTCCCTTATGTTTCTGGGAAGATGAAGGAGGAGGAGGCGGAGGCAAGGCCACTCCTTCCCATGAAAGGGAGGAGGATGGCCACCTAGATCAGCATCATCGGAATCAAGAACAATGGGGTGTAGCTGAGCACGTAGATTATTCATCTCTTTTTCCCATTGTTCATGCTCCTTTGCATACTTTTTAACAGCCGCGGCATGGGCCTTAGCGTCGGCCTCACGAAAGTACCTCTCATAATTCCAGCTAAGCTTCATGTCGCTGTAATTTTCCTTCATCTTCTTCCAGTCCTGCCGAAGAGCAACAGTGATTGATCTTTCGGCCAACAAAGCAACGTTGGATCGACTCAGCTCCTCCTTGAGGGCATCAATATATACGCTCAAAGAGTGGACAAAAGCAACATCTATGACGACCTGGGGTCGAGAAGGTTCTCCTTGATAAGGCACAATGGCCCAAGTCGAAGGGTTGAACACGACGATGTCATGTGGACCCTCGTTATGCACAACCAAAGCGAAAGAGGTCCCATTAGTGGGCACCTCCTATACAGTCCCCTCTGTGACTGGGGAAGAGGAATTGGGCTCCTCAAAATCTATGGGCCCAGGAGCAGTGCTAGCCCCCGGCTCTCCCTATGAAGAAGGGGGAATCGGGCCAGCGGGCTCCGAAGTCAGGACCTCAGGTGGGGCTGCGTCCGAACCCTCCATGAAAGGTGCATCAGATGGTGGTGGGGGAGGTGGACTAGGTGGATGATCAAGTCCATCATCATAGGAAGACCCACTCGGACCTGTCCTCGAAAGTAATATAGCAGTCCCCCTTATCACCTCATGCAACAGCCCCCTCATAGATGCGAGCTTGGCTCGAATCTCAATCTGCCCCACCTTTAATGCGAGGATATGCTGCTCCATCGTGGACTGAGATGTGCTTGAAAAAAATGAGTTCACAGATGGGCTAGTGCCCCTAAGAATGGTCTCATCCATAAGGCCAATAAAACCACCAACACTGATGTCATAAGTGTCGGGAAAGAATGTGGTGGGAGGTGTAGAAGATGTGGTAGAAGTGGATGGGGCAGGTACACGCTCTGGTGTAATGATAGGATTGGTGAAAAGCACGGTGACCAGAGGTGTAACTGCAGTTGTGGGAGTTGTGGAAGTCTCGACCTGTGGAAGAGGAGATGGGGGTCGAGGAGACGGAGGGGGGGGTATCCCCCGTCTCAAATGGTGGTGATAGTGATGGGGTAAAAGGTATGGGCTGGGCGCAGGATGGTATGGGTGTGGTGGTGCTGGGTACCCTAGCAGTAGATCCAGCAAGGTTAGGGATGGGGAAAACTGGTGTCTCCATCAGAGGCACAATCATGGAAGAAACCACAGCAGCCTGCTTTACAGCAGTGGGCGAGGCCTCGCCATTGGCTTGCCTCGTAGAGCTTAGGCAACACATTCAATGTCGGCTCCTTTAGGTCGATCTTGTACCCATTGTGGAGTAACAAGTGTGTGATGGCTCGCCTAGGAGGGAGTCAAAGAGACACCTTGTGGTATCGCAGTGAGGCTAGTTTCTTAAGGGCCTCGAGTAACCCATAAAAGACTAATTTCATCGACTCAAACCACCAGTCCTTAATGACAGCGTAAAGGACTTGTAGAAGGTCCCCACGACATTGGGTTTTATGAGAAATTGGAAATAGCGTTTTATAAAACACTAACATCTGCAAAGAAAAGGTCTGGTAGAAGGGCATCACGGGTGGGTGGTATAGGTGGGACCCACTGGTGGCTTGCCGGAAATGGCATGCACCAGTTCAACAAATTTTGGGTAATCATGACCTCTTAGTAGGCCACATCCCACGGGGTATACAGCTAGGATGCCGCAAGCCGAGGCTAGCAGTCCCAGATTAAACGACATGTCGAATCCGTCGACATTTGTTGAAAATCAACCTGGTTCAACTGAATCATATATGAGATTTTGGTAAAAGAGCCAAACTAGGCGAGGGTATACTAGCGTTAGTGATGGCGCCAACAAGCCCGCAAGGCCGGATTGCCTTATATAGGCCAGTGAAAACTGGGCCTCGGGAAGCTTGTCAAAATATTCCATGTTGAACTCGGTTCGACAAAGAAGTCGTGATGCATCAAAGAAGGCTTTGAGCATCTCACCTTAGAGGTTGGGTCTATGGCAGCCGGTGGTAGCTGTGACGCAACAGCCGATGCCCTGGTGCCAATAAGGATACCAACACTAGGTTCGGTGGCACAGTGGTTCATGCCTTTTTCTTAGGCGAGGGATCCACCATGGGTGCCTTGCCCTTGTTGCACTTCATAACCATTTTCTTAAAAAAAAAAGAACTAAAACAATCTAACATACACAATCTAAACAAAAACGCAAAGAAATAGTGCGAAGTTGCTCTTGAAGCTTGATAAATGGCAATTGCGACCACTAGGTGTGAAGCGTCGAAATATATAGGCGTGGAGAAGCGGAACGCGAAACGACAATTGACGTGGTGCAACAAAAAATGAAATGGTGGTGTAGATGGAGGAGTAATTGAATGCGTGTGGGGTGGAAGGTGAAGTGTTGCGCAAAGGAATCAAAAATTTAAAAGGGGGTTGGTGCGGGAGCTCGGGGAAGAAGAAGAGAACGCAGGGAAACTAGGGCAAGACAGGTCGAAATGGGATTTCGACCGGTCTTAGTGCTTTATATAGCCTTGGACCCATGGGACTCGACTGGTCGAAACCATTTTGATCGCTCACAAATTTGAGAGAACTTAAATTCTCCAGCAGTGCTTTTATTTTGAAGCTTATTTCCCAGATTTCGATCGGTCGAAACACAACATAAAACAACAGAAACTCTTATTTCTGTTATGTTATGCGATTTCAACCGGTCGACTCAAACTCGACCAGTCAAAAAATTGCTACATTCCTTCCTCGCTGAGCAATTCGACCGATCGAAATCAGTTTTGATCGGTCGAATCTGGTAGAGAACTTAGTTCTCTGCCCAGATGTCATTAAAACTCACCTAAAATTATTTCACTTTTATAATTTTTATATGTTTTTAATAAAATTTATACACATACATCCTACACACACAAAAACTCATCAAATCTAATGAAATAAAAATTAAAAATCTAAAGTAGTAATTTACATGGGACTTTGGTTGCCTCCTAAGAAGTGCTACGGGTGCGTCGGTAGCTCGACAAGGTCAAAGTGCTCATCGGGGCACAGGCAGGTCAGGAGGAGATGAAGTCTGCCCGACCATTACTTGATCTTTTGGGTTATTAATCAGTTGAGATGGCAACAGAACATCGTCTTTCTTGTTCAATGCAATCGCTAATTGCCCATGCTGAGTTTCTAGCTTAGAAATGGACTGTGTATGCAAGTGGAGTAATTACATTTGCTACTGAGATTGTTGCTGCCAGCTTTGGGCTGCCTGCAACATGGTCTCCTTGAAATTATTATTACTCCAATGAGGTTTATACTGTTGTTGTCCCTAGCCTTGCGAATGGGGTTGCGAGTCGTACGTGGGCCTGTAAGGTTGTATAGTACCCTGATCCGCATTGTTTTTACAGGCCAGGTTTGGGTGATTCCTCAAGTTTGGATTATAAGTATTTCTAAAATTATTTTGGTCCGACCTCTGGAAGGAATTTGTAGCATTTATATGCTCTTGCGCCACCTCGGGGTATAACGGTGCAGACGGATAGTTGGGAACAGAATGAGTTGGGCTTTGGCATATACCACAAGCCTCACTTGAGCTATTGAGTGCGACTTCGTACTCAACATGAATTCGAATTTATTTTCCAAGGCCTCAACCTTAGTAGAAATGTTCGTCGTAGGTATTCGTTCATACCTGCCTTGTAGTTTAGGGGGTATGGTCTGTGATACCTCAGGATTGATCCGATTTGATGCAGCTTGTTGCACTAAATTCTCACTTAAGTTTTCAAACAGTTCCCAAGCATTATCTGCAATCTTTGTGAGGAATGTACCCCCACAAGAGGCATCGATCATCTGTTTGTTTAGCTCAGTCCACCCTTCATAGAAGCCTTTCACAATTTGCCAATTCGAAACCCCATGATGGTGACACTTGTGTAGAAGTTCGTTTAGGCTTTCGCAACTCTTGTGGAAGGACTTGTCCGGATTTTGGTGAAATGACGTTATTGCTTACCGGATGGTATTCGTCTTACCGATTGGGAAGTACTTAATGAGAAACTTGGTTTGCAACTCTTCCCAACTGGTAATTGAACACGAGGCAGAGAGTTCAACCATCTCTTTGCCTTGTCGTTTAAAGATAATGGGAAAACCCTCATACGAGCGGTTTCTTCCGACAACATGTTTATTTTAAAGATAGTGAAAACTTGTAGAAATGCTGTAAGATGATCATAGGGGTCCTCGTTACTAAGCAAGTGAAAACTTGGAAGCATTTGAATAAAATTAGGCTTAATTTCATAGGCCCCATTACCGACTGTTAAGGGTAAACTATACACGAGGGAGTTGTAAGAGTGGACGGTGTGTAACATTCCCTCAACGTCGTAGCCACTTATTTCTCTCCTGCCATATTGAATCTGATTGGAGGTAGGGTAGGGTGGCTAGAATGTTAAAAACTCATGACATTTTGAGAAGAACGAGAGCTAGCGCGGATACACCGACAAGTTCTCTCAAGCTCAAGGTTCAGTCGCTCAAGAGAAGGAAATTGCGACCTCAACCTTGGCATAAATAGGAAATAAAAACAAAAAAAAAATACTAAACCTAACTACTGGAAATAAAAAACACATACCTTAGCCTCTCGCAGCGTCCCGTGAAAGCCTTTGGTAAGTTGAAGCCTTTGATCTCCCAAGCCTATAAAACAATATCAAAGCAAACTAGGGTTAGTATATAATATACAAATACAATATATAAAACAAAAATCAAATAAGATAAAGCCGAAGTCCCTGGCAATGACGCTGAAAACTTGATTATTTTAAATATAAACCTTACAAGGGCACAAGTTTGGATGTACTAGGGCAAGTACAAGGGTGTCAAACCACAAAGACTTATCGTTTATCTTATTTAACCTCTATTTTATTCTAATAAAAATGTATAAAATTAAGTTTCCTAAATAAAATAAAATAAAAAGAAAACCTAAAATAGTCTTGAAATAAGAAATGAGAAGGTAGTTTGGGATCTCTCTTGGATCTCAGACTCGTATATAATAAACCTTAATTTTTTTCTATGATGAATCCCAGGTACTCCCGCTCTAGGCTACAAGCTATGTTGTATCGTATATGAATTAGATGAATCTAAATATCAAACCCTCATTACGCGTAATCAACTAAAACTACCCTACAAGGCCTAGTCCATCCGCGAATATTTTATCTAATCCAACCCCAATCCCTACAAGGCCACAGAGATTAAACTTTACAGAATTAAACCTTTACAATCACTCGTTCTTGATGACTCTCAGAACCTCAAACATGCAATCATACCATTAAACATGATTCAAAATAAAAACAGAAATAAAACTTTATTATATACTTATCTAAAATTTACAAGAGATCCCAACCTTAAGCTGTTAACCACGCATCGATCGTTAGACCTTCATCATTGCTAAATTGGTCTCCTCTTGATGATTACAATTAATCTCACTCTATTTCAGAACTAAAACTAACCTAAACGACGAACACATATGGTTGAAACACTCTAGAAAAAGTTCTGCCGAAAGGATGCCTAAAACCTAACCCTAGGGTCCTTATTTATAGATGTATAAGGCCTAAGAACAATTATACATGGCAAGTATTGTAATATCCCAAAAAATCACGTTAAACAGTGACCTCAGGATCCGTGCCAATTGGTCACATGTTTGACCAAATAGGAGTTCAATAGTTAGCATAGAGTGTGATGAACGGAGGAGATGTGATAAATTGATTGACTATGTGGTGTGTGATGTAAATGTGAAGTCACATACACCTATCACGGTGCATGTGCTCAACACACAAGTTAGAGGAGAGATAAAAGGGTTTAATAACCCTAAATTGCATGTTTGGGTTGTTGAGAGAGAAGTAAAGAAGAGAGAGAGAAGAGTAAAGAAGGGTTGAGCAAGGAATTATTGTGGGTGATTGGAAGGGGGATTCAAGCATTAAAGAGACCGATTCAACGCGAAGGATCCGTTCAAGCCAAAGCTGGAACCCTAGCCTTTCCAACCACTTGATTTAAATCAAATTGAGATTGATTGAAGGTAAAATTCTTGTAGATTAAATGCATAGATTGAAAGGTTAGATTGTAGTTAGAAACGGGTTAAAGTATAGGATAAAGGTTTAGAAAAATGAAGGAAAGAGAAAGGAAAAAGATTGGGAAGAACAGCCCAAAAGGGGCTGGATCTGACCATTTCGATCAATCGAAATTGAGATTCGATTAATCAATTTTGGCAAAGAAGTTGAAAAGTCAGAGGACCCCGATCTCGATTAATCGAATTGAGTTTCGATTAAGCGACTTTGAATTTCGATTAATCGATTTGGGTATCGATTAATCGACTGGGAACCTACAGTGAACTCCAGTGGAGGAAAGAAAAGAGCTTGGAGAAATCGACTAATCGAAATGAAAGTTCGATTAATCGATTTATAATTTCAATTAATCGATTTGGGATCGATTAATCGATTTTGGGAATTCGATTACTCGAATTGAGAATCGAATGGATAGAGTGGAGAATTTCGAATAATCGAATGGGAATCTCGATTAATTGATTTGAGAATCGATTAATCGATTTTGAATTTTGATTAATCGATTTTGGAAATCGATTAATCGAATCAGATTCGATTAATCGATTTTGGAGTTCGATTAATCGACTGTGCCAGTTTTTGTTGACTTTTGAGTTTGACTTTAAGATTCTTGGAGGGTCTTGGACCTTCTTGGTTACATCTTTAGTGATGTATTTCATATGTTATGTGGTACCATAGGTGGTACGTGTGAGCTTGGGCACAAGGAGCCACGTGGGACCTTGATGCATGATCAAACAAAGACTTGAGGTAGGGAACACCTTGAACATGTACTTTATTTTGCAAGAGTATGTATGTAGTGATATAGAATTCAATTCAAACTATTTGTATTGCTTAAGAGTTTATGAAAAGTGTGTGTGTGTGACATCTATAAGAGTAATTATAATGAGCCATCCCGAGGGGATGAGGAAGTAAAGAAATAAGAGCATTAGGTGTGATGCAAGTGAATGGATACATCCCAGGGATGTATCCAAGATTGAATTATGTCTGATAGGGCCTAACTGATATAAGATAGCACACTTACACGGTGAATAACTATATGTAAAGAACCTGATATTTTTGTTATTTGAGGTTTGATAGGGTACCCCACCGATGTGGCGGGATATCCACGACTGACGCGGCAGGATATCCGTGACCGATACGGCGGCGAAACCGTAAGCCAGTGTGGAGGCTTATCCGTAAACAGTAAGTACACCCAAGGGGTGTTGGGTTAAGATAAGTGAAACCTCGCCACCGATCCCCAAGCGAAAGGGGCTTGGGTACTAATTGTATTCCCAGGGAATAAGTCTAAAACTGTATATAGAGATGATGATGATGGGTATCTCATCAGGGCTCGATGCTATATTGCTCGGGGATTACTTAAGTTGAAAGGTTAAGTTTTGCTTTAGGCCTTTTCAGTATCATTCATGAAAAATTAAAAGACATGAGTAAACTATCAGTAAAACATGATTCTTTTCAACTATTTTCCATCAGTAACTGCATAGACACATCATGCATGGCATATCATGGAATATATGTGAGTTATAATTTATATGTTCAAATGTGTTTTGTTCCCTATTAAGCTAGGATGTAGCTCACTCTTTAGACTATACGTCACAGGTCCACTACTAGCAGCTACCGAGGCTTCAGGTGACGTTGACCCCGGTGAGTCGGACCTTGTACCTGGAGACGAGTTGGAGCCACCTCCTGAGGACTTCTTCTAAGGGACTCCGTTGTGCAGCTTTGAGGGTTTTTGTGAGATTATTGGTACGGCTTGGTATGTCAAGCCTTGTTTTTGGTTAAACAATGTAATTAGAGTTTGGAATTATTCTTTTGGGTGAACCATCTGTGATGATTAGCTATCATCGGTGGTTCGAATCGGTTCTCCATTCATGCAGAGGCATGAGGGTAGAACTGTCTTTTGATAAATACTTATATGACAATTTAATTCTGTAGTTTATTTATTATTTTAATTCAGTTCATTGCTTGATATACCAATGTTCCGTGCATAGCTAAGGGGCACGGTCAAGATGATTGTGCTGATGGCACGGGTTTTGGGGTGCCAAAATCCGGGCTGTCACAGTTGGTATCGGAGCAATTTCTTTTAGCAATTCTGACAATCATTCTTTTGTCAGAACATAGGGACTTCTGCTAACGAAACTTTAGTTTCAAATGCAGCCGTCAATGTCGTCTAGAGGAAGAGGCCGACTAAGGGGAGGCCAATAGAGAAGTTTGCGTAGTGGAGATGATTACATCTCTCCTACCAATAGAGTTCCTTTAGGAGGTAGTGAGGCCCCAGGGGGCAGCAGTAGTAGACAGCAAGATGATGAGGATCGAGATCGTCAGGATCGAGATCAAAGAGAACAAGAGAGAGTTAGAGAAAGACAAGAGGATAGAGAGGAGCCACAAAGGATGATGCATACCATGGAGACCATGGCAGCTGCCATGGCACAACAAGCCGCATCCTTTGCAGCTCATGCAGCGAGAGAACAACAACCACCTACATCACCTGTAGGACCCACACTGCCTGTGCCTTCGTCATTCACGGAGTTTAGGAGGATGAGACCTCCTTCGTTTTCTGGGCTGGCAGACACGATGGCAGTAGAAAATTGGTTGATAAAAATGGAGAAGGTTTTTAGTGTGCTGACATGCATGGAGGATGAGAGTGTGAGATGGGCAGCCTACATGTTAGATGGGGAGGCTGGGCCTTGGTGGAAGTCCGTGATACGGACTAGGGCTCAGGAGACCCCAGAGTTGCCCTGGACTTGGGAGGAGTTTGTTGAGGAGTTCAACAAACATTATTTTCCAGAAGTGGTAAGAAATCAGCTTGAGATCCAATTTCTACAATTGGTGCAAGGGAGAATGACAGTGAGGGAATATGGAGTGGAGTTTCTACGGCTTGCCCGTTTTGCTCCGGATTACATCACTACCGATGTGATGAAGTCCAAAAGATTTCAGTAAGGTTTGAAGCCTGAGGTTAGGGGAGGAGTAGCTCCATTTCAGTTAAGGACCTATGAGGAGGTCATGAGTAAGGCATTAGTTGTGGAAGAGGAGAATACAAAGAGACACCGACAGAGAGAGCAATAAAGAGGAGGCAATGATCAAGGAAGATCGGGGAACTACGAACCGATGAATAAAAAGCCGAGGTTCGTGGCCCAAAATCAGAGACCACAGTTCCAAGGGGGTTTTGGAAGGCCGGCGCAACAGCAACACCAACAGAGATTTCCACTACTTGCGTCGGGGAGACCTTTGCGTTATGAGAGCCCTGCCATGCCTACTGGTGCTACTATCACACAGGGTTCTCGCATAGTTTCTTCCGCGCCTCGAGAGACTTGTGCCAAGTGTGGCAAGCCTCATAGGACAGTGGATTGCAGAGTAGGGACCAGGGGTTATTTTTGATGTGGCAAGGTGGGCCACTTGATCAAGGATTGCCCCGAGACTGATAAAGGAAAGACGGCTTCGGTTGCAGCACCACGACCCATTCAAGCACGGAAGCCGGTCGTTCATGGGAGAGCCTATGCAGTCACTGCTCAGGAAGCAGGGAACGTGCATGACGTCATCCAAGGTGAAACTCTTTTAAAGTAAAGAATTTTCAATTTCATTCAAAATTTTAGATAGAGAAGGTGCATTCATTAGGAATTAGTGTAGATTCTCTTTCTCAACACTAAATTTATATGTGAATTAGGGGTGTAAATTGATGTGTAAATTATTGTATGTATGTGTGTATACTATAGGTACTTTAACTGTATATGAGAAAGGATGCTTCGTTGGATATGACGCTAGAGTGTTGATAGACCCATGGTCTACCCACTCATTCGTCACTCCACGTTTTGCCAAGAGGATGAAGATTGTTCCAGAGGTGTTGGACTTCGTCCTATCTGTGTCTATTCCAATTGGAGAGTTAGTGGACACGGAGTTGGCTTGCAAATCCGTCATCGTAGCAATTGGAAGCAAAGTTGATACTGCTGGACATGCAAGGGTTTGATGTGATCCTTGGCATGGATTGGTTGGTGCAGCACTGTACAACAGTCGATTGCAAGAACAAGGTCATCATTTTCAGACCCAACACAAGAAGATCATTTCAGTTTCAAGGAGTGAGGTCATCACCTATGCCACTAATCTCAGCAGTAAGGGCCGAGAGAATGATCAGAAAGGGTTGCAGTGGATACTTGGCTTTCTTAAAAGAGGACAAGGAAGGAAAGAACATCATCTCTGAGATAGCAGTTGTGCGAGACTTCGCCGACGTGTTTCCAGAAGAATTGCCTGGATTACTGATCGGTGCTGAAATATGACTATATTTCACACTTTAAATCCTACATTTAGCTGTTCAATGAAAGCATCTGATGGTTGTTGCGAGGTTTTGATGTTTACAGGTGTTTCTGACAGTTAGATCGTTCAAGTGCATAAAAAAAGGAAATTACAGGCTATAAAAGAGCTATGGACAAAAAGGTCCAAAGAAGCATTGAAAGCCATGAAGAGAATCAACTTTGCATTGAAGATTCAATCGATTGAGGCATTATGGTCAATCGATTGACAGATGAAGTAAAACTCAACCCTAGAAAGTCAATCGATTGAGACATGAAATTCAATCGATTGAGACATGAAGGCAGAAGTGCCCTAAGGGAATTCGAACTCAAAGTCAATCGATTGAGACTTCTGTCTCAATCGATTGAGGCAATTAGGGTTAGGTATGTTCGGCCATTATAAAAGAGAGGCTACAGCAATTGAAAAGGGAGCTTTTTGAATAGAGAGTTTTAGTTTTGAGACAAATTTGTGTAATAATTAGAGACTTTTGTAAGAGAGTTTTCTTAGAGTAATAAAATTGTGTTGAGATTTTCCGAGAACATATTTTTCTTTTACACCTTCTTTGCTCTTTACTTTGGGAATGGTTTTGAATACAATTGAAGATCTTGCACCAAGGATGAGAGGCTAAAAAGGTAGATCAAGGAGGATGCGATCCCCAGATAAGTACCTATATTTTATGTTTAATGCCATAGTTTGATAATTTCATCATCAAATCGTTTTTCTCAAAGTGTAGTGATCATGTTTTTAGTGTTTTGATCTAAAATACCATGAGATACGCTATGCTTTTCACATGATTCATACCGCGATTAGGCTGAGTCATTGTTTTTAGATAGGGTATGGGGTTAATGATCAATTACTAGTCATGTTTCTCTTAGAATGATGGTGTGTTTGATGTTAATAAAATTGTGGGTTTAAAAATAGAAAAGGGTATAAATCTGGGGTAGCAAATTCCTTGATCTTGTTTTTAAAATTTGTTCTTAGATTTCTCATTACATAATTTTTAGATTAATTTATTTTCTTTCTTGCAATTAGAAAAAGTGTTAATTTTTGGTAAAAATTAAAT
Organism: Chloranthus sessilifolius; assembly: GCA_021018995.1. Lineage (NCBI taxonomy): Eukaryota > Viridiplantae > Streptophyta > Magnoliopsida > Chloranthales > Chloranthaceae > Chloranthus > Chloranthus sessilifolius. The sequence continues at coordinate 28,405,408 of CM037595.1, forward strand.
CTGCCCCTTGGTACTTCCTCGGGGATATTTTCTAAATCTCTAAGAAGAATTGATTAAAGTTTCAGATTTCCCTGTGGGTTCGACACCCTTGTTCTTGCCTTACTAGAACAGATCTTGTACACTTGCAAGGGTTAATTTAAAATCGATCAAGTTTTTGGCGCTGTGAAATCAAGCAAATTTTGGTTAATTCCGATTAGAGATTTTTGTTTTTATAGCAGTCAATCGATTGAGAATAACCCCTCAATCGATTGACTCTATTTTGTGTGTGTGTTTGCTTGTCAGTCAATCGATTGAGCCTTGTTCTCAATCGATTGACTGTGTGTGTTTTTAGCAATAATTGTGTCCCAATCTATTGACAACTCTGTCAATAGATTGAAAGCTGAAAATAAAAAAAAAAGAGAAAAAAAAAAAATCAAAAACAAATTTCTTTCCTTAATTCTTCTCTCTTAGATTAGATTTTGCAATCTTCTTTTAGGAAGTTTAGGTTTTTAGAAGTTCTTAGTTTAGTAGGATTTTTTTTTTTATTTTTTTTATTTTCCTCTTTTAGATTTTATAGGATTTTCTAAAAATAGTTTTTAGGAAGTTTATATTTTTATTTTTTTATTCTTTTAGGAAGTTTTGATTTTAGGAAGTTTATATTTTTTTTATTCTTTTAGGAAGTTTTTATTTTAGGAAGTTTATATTTTTATTTTTTTATTCTTTTAGGAAGTTTTGATTTTAGGAAGTTTATATTTTTAGGAAGGTTTATATTCTTGTTTAGAAGTTTTTTTTTTTTAGGAAGGATTTTATATTCTTAGTTTATATTCTTAGTTTAGAAGTTTTTCTTTTAGGAAAGTTTTAGAAAAATTAAAAAAAAAAAAAAAATTAAAAAAAATTAAAAAAAAAAATTTCTGATTATTTTTCTTTCCTCTTTCTCCTTACTTTGGTCACTGTGCACCTTTCTCTCAATCGATTGACCAGTCTATGTCAATCGATTGACACTGGATTTTAAACTTTTGTGAAGTTCTTGCCTTCTCTCAATCGATTGAGAGCAGCCCCTCAATAGATTGACTGGCAAAGTCATTAGTGTGTAGTTCTGTGTGCTTTGTGACCCTTGAACCTCAATCTATTGAGAGTAGCTCCTCAATAGATTGACTGACAAACTTTTTGTGTGCTCTCTACTCTTTGTTCAATCGATTGACATTCTTATGTCAATCAATTGACACAACTCTTGTGTGCTTTAATCTTGGAACCTCAATCGATTGAGAGCAGCCTCTCAATCGATTGACTGACAAAGTCTTGGTGTGAAATTCTGTGTGTTTTTTTTGACTCTTGGAACCTCAATCGATTGAGAGCAGCCCCTCAATCGATTGACTGATAAAGTCATTTTTATGCAAATTTGTGTGCTTCTGTCAATCTATTGAGACCACTGTCTCAATCGATTGAGATTGTGTGTGGATTTATTTTGGATTCTTCAAACCCTTGATTGTGAGTGTGGTGTATGAACTTTACTCGTTCTCATCACCCACACTTACTACCGTTTAATCCGGAGATCGAACGATCTTTGCGAGACAATCGTAGAATCCAAAGGAATCAGTATCATCATACTGATACCATGGCTGATCAAGAGCAAGAAATGAATGGAAACAACAACCAGAATGGCAACAATGCAAATAATGGACATAATGGGAACAATAATTACTATGAGGGACCTAGAACACTTGAATATTATAATGATCCTGGTTTTTACGAGGATCAGGAATGCATCATGCATGCTCCCATCCCAGGGAACCACTATGAATTCAAATCTGCGATGATTCATATGCTACCAATTTTCCATGGTTTGGCAAATGAAAATCCACACGTTCATTTAAATGAATTCACTGGGGTATGCAAAATGTTCAGAGTCCACAACGTTCTTGGACGAGATAGCGAAGCTCCGACTCTTTCCGTTCTCTTTACGAGATAAGGCAAAAACGTGGTTCTATTCCTTAGAACCACAATCTATTCGGAGTTGGGCCGAGCTACATCGTCAGTTCCTCAAGAAGTACTTTCCCATGACGAAGGCCATTGAGTTGCATCAAAAGATTCAATTCTTTTCCCAACAACCTACTGAAACATTCCATGAATGTTGGGAACGTTTTAAGGAATTAATCAGAAGTTGCCCTAATCATCAAATTCCAAGGTGGCAACAGGTCCAAAGCTTTTACAATGGACTAATTCCTGAAGAAAGACGCATGGTTGATGCATCTTGTGGTGGATCTTGTGCCACAAAAGAAGCTGATGAATTGTGGGCATTGTTTGAGAAGTTGTATCAAACTTCGATACAAAGTGAGACACTGGGGCGAACCACGTTGGACTTGGCGCCTAAATTTCATATGTTGACCAAAAACGGATTGTATGAGGTCAACAACAATACCTCTGATCTATCAACCAAGGTTGATATGTTGTCCAAACAGATGAACATGTTGTTAGCTGCGACCAAGCAAGCTAAAGTTCTATCACCCCATTGTGTGCTCAATTTGTGACCACCGGTCATATGGCTAATGAGTGTCCCACTACCTTGTCATTCTTCCTTGATGGACCTACTCGTCAAGAGCGGTCAATGAGACTCAATCTTATCAATCGTGGTAGTAACATGTACTCCAATACCTACAATCCGAATGGAAAAATCACCCCAACTTAGGATGGGGTGGATTGAACCAAACCGTCAGTACACCAGACCATACAAAGCCAATCCAATGGGTGGACAACAAGTTTTTCCACAAAATTTCAGCCAAATTTCCACCACGAATTTCCGAGAATTCTTATTTCCAGCGAATTCTAATTTCCGAGAATGCTCATATGATCATCCATATCTTTGAATACCATAACAACGAATTTCAATCGAGAATCTAAATCAATCTCATGCCAACAATTCAAAAAGATTCGATGCGGAGGAAAAGATGATGCGAAGCATGCAAGCTTTTCAACAGATGATGTTAGATCAATTTAGTCAATTGACTAATCAACTGAGCCAACGAGCGGAAGGTAGGCTTCCCAGCCAACCCGTCAACAATCCTCGGGGTCAAACATCATCTAGTGAGGGACCATCCAACTATCAAGAATTAAAAGCTGTTACAGTGCTGAGAAGTGGGCGTGAAGTTGATAATCAAGTGGAAATGCCTACAGAAGCAAGAGAATCAGCGGAAGAGGAAAAAAGAGAAGCAGAGCAAGAAGAAGCAAGAGAAATGGAAAAAGAGAAAGAGTCAAAAGAAAGAGAAGAAGAGAAAGAGTCCGAGAAAAGAACAGAGAAAGAGAAAAGGAAAGAGAAAGAGGAGGAGAAAAGAAGAGAGAAGGGAAAAGACAAAGTAATGGAAGACGAGCCTCCTTCACTTGGCCAACAAGGGCATGAACAAGAATTAGAAATGGAATCCGCACCTTTTGTCCCAAAGGCACCATTTCCTCAATGCCTAACTCCTCCATCAAGAATGGGAAAGGGACCAACAAAAATGGAAGATATTTTCGAAACATTTAAGCAAGTAAAGATAAACCTTCCATTGCTTGAAACGATCAAGCAAGTGCCTGAATATGCAATGTTTTTCAAAGATTTATGCACTCGGAAGAGAAAGGCACGTAATCATGTTTCGAGGAAAGTGTTCTTGACTAATCAAGTCAGTTCCATATTGCAATTGGAAACCCCACAAAAACTAAAAGACCCTAGAGTTCCTGCTCCATGTGTCATTGCAAGGTTGGGAAAGCGTTATTGGATTTGGGAGCGGTTAATTTAATCCCATATTCATTGTAACGAAACTGATCGGGTGAATTGAGACCCACAACGGTCATAATCCGCAAATCGGCAGATAGATCGGAAAAGACGACGAGGGCGTTATTGAGGATGTCTTGGTTGGAATAGATAAGTTTGTCTTTCCAAAGGGATTGTGTTGTTTTGGACATGGAATCATCTGTTAAATCAATTAATCAAGTCCCCATCATCCTTGGACGTCCGTTTCTCGCTACTGCCAACGCTTGCATAAATTGTTGAACAGGTGTCATGGACGTTTCTTTTGGAAACATGAAGGTTCGATTGAATATTTTCCATACGATGAACCATTTCCCTGACGAGGATGAGGTCGATTGTTTTTACATCGATCGCATGGACAAAGTAATGGATGAAGCATTACCATCAATGCTCATCAAAGAAGAAGTTGAAACGGCTTTGTTGGCCTTCTCTGAGAAAAAGGGATCTAAAAGGAGGCAGTTAGAAGAGAAAATTTGGTGTTCACCACGTCAAGATGCTAACAGTGTGCCTGAGGTAGAATCACTACCTGTTAAAGTAAAGGCTGTGCTGACCCCATCAACCGAGCAGCCATCAACTGTGAAATTGAAACAGTTGATCCAGGTATTTGATCCTGGTATTTGAGCAATGAAGAGGTCGAGCTGTCGACACTTAAACTCAGCGCTTCCTGGGAGGTAACCCAGTGTGTTTTACTTATTTTTGTTTTTGTTAGTTCTAGAATTTAGTTTTTAGTTTAGTTTAGGTTGTTTTTACTTTCCAAATACATATAGCCACATTACCTTCAATCTATTTTTTTGTCATGTTCTAATTTGATGCATATATTCTCTGCACCTGATCTTTGTGTGAGGTACTTTTCAACAGGTTTGGGGGTGCCTACTTATTTCAAACAATGAGGACATTGTCATTCTTAGGTTTGGGGGTATGGTTATCTATCTTGTGTTATGTATTTAAAAGAAAAAAAATAAAAATAAAAAATAATAATAATAAATAAACAATTTTAACCATCATACATGATTTACTTTGCAGTAGTTTTCAAACTTTAGTTGATGATGCATGAGAATTTAATTTTGAGAATATTGATGGAATATTTTGATTACTTGTATCTAGGATAATGAAGCCTAATGTGATAATTTGTGGATGACTTTGAAATTCATGCTTAGAATTTGTGCACTTATACCAAGCTAAGATTTAGAAATCGATGAATTATTTTAAACGTTGGATCGTAGGTTCTTAGTGGAGACTAAACCTGGTGAGCTTTAGAGCTAATTTCCCGTCATTGATGAGTGAATACATAAACTCGGAGTTTTCTTTGAATACGAATTATTTTGCATAATCTCATACATTTTATTTTTGGCTTGTGACTTTGCATGAAATCAAATTCATATTATTGTATTAGAATGTACTGTATATCTACTCAAGACAAATAGGCAAGATTACCATCTTTTAAGGATATGATTGAAGGCCATCTTTGGCTCGTTTGTGCTTAAAATGTCCCACCTTATATAAATTTATCCTTCTAGTACCCCTTTGAGCTTATTGAAAAATTTACCTTTATACATTCTTTGATAAGCCACATTAACCTTTAACCCTTTACCATTTCTGAAAATTCAGCTTTACCCTTCTTATTTTATTTCTGAGACGTTGGGAACGAGGGATGAAAATGAGTGAAAAGAGAGTAAGTGGAGGGATACCGAGTTGTGGTGTTTACTGAGAGTGTATGGCAAAAATATAAAAAAAAAAAAAAAAAAAAAGGGGGAGAAAAAGAGAAATTTGACAAAGAATGAAAAATGTGAGGTACCATTAAGAAAAGAAATTCAAAAGAAGAAGAAAGAGTGAGAAAAGAAAAATATTGAAAAAAAAATGGTGAGAAATTAGAAAAGAAAAAGAATTGCAATAGAAAGAAAAAGTTAGTACCTTTTCTGATTTCTCAGAAATTTTGAATCTAAATTCCCTTTCTTTCTTACCCTTTCCTGAGCCCCATTACAACCCTACAAAAGACCTTCATGATCTGATCTTGCATTGGTAACTGCCTTGTGGAGAGTAAATATGTGATACCTATGACACTTGATATGACATGCTTAGGATATTCAAGTATATGTTCTTATGAGATCTGTTTTTTTGTACATTGATTACATCGTGTTTCATTGATCATGTGAGACCTTTTGATTTGTTTTGTATTGATCTCTCACATGTAATGCGAAAACTTACCCATCATCGGAGTGATTTTATTTGAGTATACCTAAAGTGAGGATTGAGTTGAGACATGAGATCCGATGATTTTCCGTTTGGACTAGTTCTAAGATGGATGAATCTTGGTTTTGGTATGCACACACTTCACGTTTAAGCATGAATGAATGAGTTATCTAACAATTTGAGCATTAGATTAATTTGAATGGATACTAGCATGATTGACATGACATTGGTATTTAAGATTGATGATTCACATGTTGAACCAATTAATGATGTTTTTGTTTTTGAATGGTATATATGTTATAAAAAAATCATGTTTTGAAAACTCAATTTTGCCGATGGTTTGGAAGTTTGTGGGTAACTTCACTGTAAACCCTCAGGAGACACAACTCCTCCACTAGGGATCACCTAGGGGTTTAAAGGCTTGTTGCACATGCTAAGTGCAATCGTGTTCCCTACGAAAGTGGCATTTAAATTTTAGGATGTTAGTTTTATTTTTATATTTATCATTCTCTTTGCTCGAGGACTAGCAAAGTGTAGGTTTGGGGGTGTGATCGGTGCTGAAATATGACTATATTTCACACTTTAAATCCTACATTTAGCTGTTCAATGAAAGCATCTGATGGTTGTTGCGAGGTTTTGATGTTTACAGGTGTTTCTGACAGTTAGATCGTTCAAGTGCATAAAAGAAGGAAATTACAGGCTATAAAAGAGCTATGGACAAAAAGGTCCAAAGAAGCATTGAAAGCCATGAAGAGAATCAACTTTGCATTGAAGATTCAATCGATTGAGGCATTATGGTCAATCGATTGACAGATGGAGTAAAACTCAACCCTAGAAAGTCAATCGATTGAGACATGAAATTCAATCGATTGAGACATGAAGGCAGAAGTGCCCTAAGGGAATTCGAACTCAAAGTCAATCGATTGAGACTTCTGTCTCAATCGATTGAGGCAATTAGGGTTAGGTATGTTCGGCCATTATAAAAGAGAGGCTACATCAATTGAAAAGGGAGCTTTTTGAATAGAGAGTTTTAGTTTTGAGACAAATTTGTGTAATAATTAGAGACTTTTGTAAGAGAGTTTTCTTAGAGTAATAAAATTGTGTTGAGATTTTCCGAGAACATATTTTTCTTTTACACCTTCTTTGCTCTTTACTTTGGGAATGGTTTTGAATACAATTGAAGATCTTGCACCAAGGATGAGAGGCTAAAGGTCAGATCAAGGAGGATGCGATCCCCAGATAAGTACCTATATTTTATGTTTAATGCCATAGTTTGATAATTTCATCATCAAATCATTTTTCTCAAAGTGTAGTGATCATATTTTTAGTGTTTTGATCTAAAATACCATGAGATACGCTATGCTTTTCACATGATTCATACCGCGATTAGGCTGAGTCATTGTTTTTAGATAGGGTATGCTGGGTTAATGATCACGCTTAATTACTAGTCATGTTTCTCTTAGAATGATGGTGTGTTTGATGTTAATAAAATTGTGGGTTTAAAAATAGAAAAGGGTATAAATCTGGGGTAGCAAATTCCTTGATCTTGTTTTTAAAATTTGTTCTTAGATTTCTCATTACATAATTTTTAGATTAATTTATTTTCTTTCTTGCAATTAGAAAAAGTGTTAATTTTTGGTAAAAATTAAATCTGCCCCTTGGTACTTCCTCGGGGATATTTTCTAAATCTCTAGGAAGAATTGATTAAAGTTTCAGATTTCCCTGTGGGTTCGACACCCTTGTTCTTGCCTTACTAGAACAGATCTTGTACACTTGCAAGGGTTAATTTAAAATCGATCAATTATCTCCAGAGAGAGAAGTAAAATTCGCCATTGACTTAGCACCGAGAACGGAGCCTATTTCGAAAGCGCCATATAGAATGGCTCCGACTGAATTGAAGGAGTTGAAAGAACAACTACAGGAGCTCATGGACAAGGGGTTTGTCAGACCGAGTGTGTCTCCATGGGGAGCACCGGTCTTATTTATCAAGAAGAAAGATGGGTCAATGCGTCTATGCATTGACTATCGACAATTGAACAAACTCACTGTAAAGAACCGCTACCCTTTGCCTAGAATTGACGATCTGTTCGATCAACTACAAGGAGCAAAGTATTTTTCCAAGATCGATCTGAGATCTGGATACCATCAGTTGCGAGTCAAGGCAGAGGACATTCAGAAGACAGCTTTCAGGACATGGTATGGACACTATGAATTCCTTATGATGCCGTTTGGGTTGACGAATGCTCCGGCATCTTTTATGGATCTGATGAATCGAGTGTTTAAACCACACTTGGACTCTCGCGTCGTAGTGTTCATTGATGATATTTTGATATACTCCAAATCCAAGACGGAACACGAAGAACATTTGAGGATTGCTCTACAGACGCTACGTGAACACCAATTGTATGCCAAACTTAGCAAATGTGAGTTTTGGTTGGAAGAGGTTAGCTTTTTGGGGCATGTTGTCTCAAAGCACGGTGTCACTGTAGATCCAGCAAAGGTAGAGGCAGTGGTTAAATGGGAGCAACCAAAGACAGTGACCGATGTCCGAAGTTTTCTTGGGTTAGCAGGCTACTATCGACATTTCGTCGAGGGGTTTTCAAAGATATCGGGACCTCTCACGAAGCTGATACGAAAAGATTCAAGATTCGAGTGGAGTGAGGCATGCGAGAAGAGTTTTCAAGAACTCAAGACGAGACTCACTTCAGCTCTAGTACTATTGGTGGAGAGGTTTGAAGAAAGACGTGGCCGAACATGTGTCACGGTGTTTGACCTGTCAGCAGGTGAAGATTGATCATAGGGATCCTGCTAGACTATTGCAACCTTTACCAATACCAGAATGGAAGTGGGAATCGATCTCGATAGATTTCATTGTCGAATTACCGCGTACAGCCAAGAGACACAATACCATTTGGGTAATCGTAGACCGATTGACCAAATCAGTGCACTTTTTACCGTACAATACCATGTATACGACAGGAAGATTGGCAGACTTATACATGAAGGAGATCGTAAGGTTACATGGGATTCCGAGCAGCATAGTTTCAGATCACGATCCACTGTATATGTCCAAGTTTTGGAAGAAATTTCAAGAAGGAATGAGAACATGACTAGATTTTAGTTCAGCTTTCCATCCTCAAACTGATGGGCAGACAGAGCGAGTGAACCAAATGACAGAAGACATGCTCAGAGCGTGCATGCTGGATATGCAAGGATACTGGGATGAGTATCTACCATTGATCAAATTCGCATACAACAATAGTTTCCAAACGAGCATTGGCATGGCACAGTATGAAGCTCTGTACGGATGACGATGTAGATCACCCATCAATTGGGAAGAAACCGGTGAGAAATTTATTTTAGGGCCAGAACTACTTGAAGACAACGCCACCGTCGTGCGAATAATCAGAGAAAGACTGAAGTCAGCATAGAGCAGGCAGAAAAGTTATGCCGACATCAAGTGGACTAGTGTCGACTATAAAGTGGGTGAACACGTGTTTGTGAAAGTGTCGCCTATGAAAGGCATAATGAGGTTTGGCAAGAGAGGGAAGTTAAGTCCCCGTTATGTTGGACCATTTGAAATTTTGGGACGCGTAGGTGAAGTTGCGTATCGCATTGGCTTACCACCACTATTTGATCGGGTACATAACGTTTTCCACATATCGATGCTTAGAAAGTATGTGAACGATCCATCTCATGTGTTAGGAAGTCAACCTTTGGAGATGTGTGAGGACATGAGCATGATAGAGGAACCAGTGGAAATCTTGGATCGAAAGGAACAAGTACTACGTACTAAAGTGATTCCCTTAGTGCTTGTTCGATGGAAAAATCATCCGAATGAAGAAGCTACATGGGAACGAGAGGCCGATGTGAAAGAACAATATCCAGCCTTGTTTCTGACCACTTGAGAGTCAAATGTAAACCGCAAACATGTTTGTAGATTTTAACGACACTTGTCATTCAATGGAAATTTTGATCGAAGTATGATAAAGAAGCAAGATCTTTATGCACACATGATCGTGAGGATGTATTTTGTAGACCTAAGAATCAGTTAGTATCATAAATTACCAAGATAAATCAAATAGACGAGGAAACTTGAAAACTTGCAGAATTTGAGCAAAACCGATTAATCAAATTTCAAATCGATTAATCGATTTGGAAATTCGATTAATCGATTTTGTTCGATTAGTCGACTGGCATGTGCCAGTGACTGGAAACTTGAATGAGATTTAGAAAAATGACAGAGTGAAATTTCGATTAATCGATTCCTGCTTCGATTAATTGATTTAGGCTTTTCGATTAATCGAATTGAAGGTTCGATTAATCGAACAAATTGAGAATTTTAGAAGAACTAAAGGGATTTTGTGAAATTTCGATTAATCGAGGAGGAATTTGATTAATCGATTTATGGTTTCGATTAATCAAACTGGAAGTTCGATTAATCGATAAACTTAGGGAAATTAGAAAAATTTGAAGTATGAGGAACGATTTCGATTAATCGATGTGAAATTCGATTATTCGATTTTAGATTTCGATTAATCGAATCGTAGTTCGACTAATCGAATAACTTGAAGAATCCTGAAAATTTAAAAAGGACTGCACAATTTCGATTAATCGAAATGGATTTCGATTAATCGACTAGCTCGCGCCAGTGAGCTCAAAAACTTGAAATTTTAAACGGATACGATTTCGATTAATCGAAGTGGTTTCGATTAATCGATTTCGCGCGGCTTAACCTAATTTTGAAACTCGATTAATCGAATTTGAATTTCGATTAATCGAATTTGAATTTTGATTAATCGAAGCCAGCCTATATATATACATATATATGAGTTGGGGTTTTTGGTGCCATTCAAAAATTTTGCAAGTGGGCGCCATTTTCTTCTTCTTCTTCTTCTCCAACCAGCCGAGCACTCTAGGGTTTGCATTTCCGTTGGTTTTCGGATCGGATTCAAGTGCCATCGCATCCAAAACCCACGGTAAACTCTAAATTTGTGTTTTTCTTTTCAAATTTGAGTTAGAGAAACCCTAATTTTTGATATTTCACCAAAAATGCCGCCCAAAACCCGGTTGTCTTCGAAGAAGGTGACCTCTAAGCTCCCGATTCGGCGTAAGAATGCCGCACCACCTACCCCATCACCCGTGAGGACTCCGTCACCATCGACATCGGACACCACGTCCGGGTCGACAAGCTCGTCTTCGCGTGGGTCTTCACGCGAGTCCACACCCATGTCGCCACCACCCACCAATGTCCTTCAACCTAATGAGTGGTGGGAGGCTAAGACATTCGAGGTCGAGTACATCATCGACCCAACCCTATTTACAAATCCCGATGTGTCGGGCGAGACCCAATGGGCTCGTAACTACCTTACCAATGCCGGTCTCGGCAATATCTTAAAGCCAATCCGGGGTTCCTACTACCCTAGATTAGTTCGATTATTTTACCAAGGGCTTGTGGACGGCCCGACTGACGACATGATCAAGACCACCATAGAGGGTCGAGAGTATATAATCACCCGTCGCCACATACACGAGGTACTCGAGTGTTACCTCGATTTCACCCCAGAGACCACCCTCTTTCCACCCTTCGAGGAAGAGGTTAAATTTGAGGAGATCATGACTCGCATGACCAATGGGAAGAAGGGGTCAGGATCCTCCATCAAGATGGTCGACCTTCCCCACTACATGTGGATGCTTGATTCCATAATCAAGTGTAACCTCTACCCGTTGCGGCAAGACACCGAGCGGATAGATATGGTGCAGCAGGCACTGTATGTGGCCTTTTGTGGCCGTTGGTTCGACGCGACCATGCTCATCCTAGAAGGGATGAGGTACATTAAGGGCAAGTTAATGAAGGGCAACTTGAGGCCCAAGGAGAAAATGCCGTATGCTTGATTGATTTCGAGCATGTTCGAGTGTTACTCCAACGCTCCCGAGTCTGCGGTATCGCCCCACGAGGTGCGGGCGACCGACCGAGTGAAGACGTTTTCGAAGTCTTCATGGAGCCGTAGTTACAATTTATTGAAGCGGACCCTACCGGCTCTGGGTCACGCACCAGCAGCAGCAGTAGCACCACCACCACATCAGGACCCACCCGGTCGAGCCATCAGTGGAGAGGGCTACCTCTCATACCACAGCTTCACCGTCACCACCAGCTCACTCCGCGCCAGATACACCCACATCATCCTACCGCCAAGGCGCAACTCCATCCGGTCCTACCATCGAGGAGGTGTTGGCACGCATGGAGGCCAACAACGAGCGGATGAATCGGAGGATGGACTTCCTTATGTTCCATACCCTTCGCTACATCTACCCATTGGACTACCAGCGATACCTGGCTCAGGAGGAGGAGTGGACTGCGGGACGGACCACCTTCCACAGAGGTCCCGTCTTCCATTCGACCACCGTGGCTACTGGGCACTTCCCGCGCGATTCAGCCGACCAAGATGCCACGATCCACGGCGGCCGTCGTTACCTCCGACCACCGGCCCCGATCCACTTCACGCAACGCAGCCAGCCATCTTGGCCAGACACGCCCCATAGCTCCACCATCGGACCAGCCTGACGAGGGGACTGCATGAGCCTCGTGCTCTCAGCTTCTTTTTGTATGAGCGTTTCCTTCTCTGTATGAGTGTTTTGTATGCCAACCTATCTGGCAATTTGTAAAAATTTTCAGACACTTAATAGAAATCAAAATTTTTGGTATAAATTTTCCAGTATTGTCGCATTGTCTATTCTATAATTGCATTTCCCTGTAATCGCCTTGCTATGTCTAGAGTCAACTGGGCCACCTCACCTGAGAGTGTGGGGGGGGGGAACCCAAACCTACGCACCTTTGGGTTATTTTCGAGGACGAAAATTCTCAAGGTGGGGAGGATGTAATATCCCGAAAAATCATGTTAAACAGTAACCTCGGGATCCGTGCCGATTGGTCACATGTTTGACCAAATAGCAGTTCAATAGTTAGCATAGAGTATGATGAACGGAGGAGATGTGATAAATTAATTGACTATGTGGTGTGTGATGTAAATGTGAAGTCACATACACCTATCGCGGTGCATGTGCTCAACACACAAGTTAGAGGAGAGATAAAAGGGTTTAATAACCCTAAATTGCATGTTTGGGTTGTTGAGAGAGAAGTAAAGAAGAGAGAGAGAAGAGTAAAGAAGGGTTGAGCAAGGAATTATTGTGGGTGATTGGAAGGGGGATTCAAGCATTAAAGAGACCGATTCAACACGAAGGATCCGTTCAAGCCAAAGCTGGAACCCTAGGCTTTCCAACCACTTGATTTAAATCAAATTGAGATTGATTGAACGTAAAATTCTTGTAGATTAAATGCATAGATTGAAAGGTTAGATTGTAGTTAGAAACGGGTTAAAGTATAGGATAAAGGCTTAGAAAAATGAAGGAAAGAGAAAGGAAAAGAAAAGGGAAGATCTGACCATTTCAATCAATCGAAATTGAGATTCGATTAATCGATTTTGGCCAACAAGTTGAAAAGTCAGAGGACCCCGATCTCGATTAATCGAATTGAGTTTCGATTAATCGACTTTGAATTTTGATTAATCGATTTGGGTATCGATTAATCGACTGGGAACCTACAGTGAACTCCAGTGGAGGAAAGAAAAGAGCTTGGAGAAATCGACTAATCGAAATGAAAGTTCGATTAATCGATTTATAATTTTGATTAATCGATTTGGGATCGATTAATCGATTTTGGGAATTCGATTACTCGAATTGAGAATCGAATGGATAGAGTGGAGAATTTCGATTAATCGAATTCGGATTCGATTAATCAAATGAGAATCTCGATTAATCGATTTGAGAATCGATTAATCGATTTTGAATTTTGATTAATCGATTTTGGAAATCGATTAATCGAATCAGATTCGATTAATCGATTTTGGAGTTCGATTAATCTACTGTGCCAATTTTTGTTGACTTTTGAGTTTGACTTTAAGATTCTTGGAGGGTCTTGGACCTTCTTGGTTACATCTTTAGTGATATATTTCATATGTCATGTGGTACCATAGGTGGTACGTGTGAGCTTGGGCACAAGGAGCCACGTGGGACCTTGATGCATGATCAAACAAAGACTTGAGGTAGGGAACACCTTGAACATGTACTTTATTTTGCAAGAGCATATATGTAGTGATATAGAATTCAATTCAAACTATTTGTATTGCTTAAGAGTTTGTGAAAAGTGTGTGTGTGTGACATCTATAAGAGTAATTATAATGAGCCATCCCCAGGGGATGAGGAATTAAAGAAATAAGAGCATCAGGTGTGATGCAAGTGAATGGATACATCCCAGGGATGTATCCAAGATTGAATTATATCTGATAGGGCCTAACTGATATAAGATAGCACACTTACACGGTGAATAACTATATGTAAAGCACTTGATATTTTTGTTATTTGAGGTTTGATAGGGTACCCCATCGACGTGGCGGGATATCCACGACTGACGTGGCAAGATATTCGTGACCGATACGGCGGCGAAACCGTAAGCCATTGTGGAGGCTTATCCGTACACAGTAAGTACACCCCAAGGGTGTTGAGTTGAGATAAGTGAAACCCCGCCACCGATCCCCAGGGGAAAGGGGCTTGGGTACTAATTGTATTCTCAGGGAATACGTCTAAAACTGTATATATAGATGGCGATGATGGGTATCTCATCAGGGCTCGATGCTATATTGCTCGGGGATTACTTAAGTTGAAAGGTTAAGTTTTGCTTTAGGCCTTTTCAGTATCATTCATGAAAAATTAAAAGACATGAGTAAACTATCAGTAAAACATGATTCTTTTCAACTATTTTCCATCAGTAACTGCATAGACACATCATGCATGGCATATCATGGAATATATGTGAGTTGTAATTTTTATGTTCAACTGTGTTCTGTTCCCTATTGAGCTAGGATGTAGCTCACCCTTTAGACTATACGTTGCAGGTCCACTACTAGCAGCTGTCGAGGCTTCAGGTGACGTTGACCCCGGTGAGTCGGACCTTGCACCTGGAGACGAGTTGGATCCACCTCCTAAGGACTTCTTCTAGGGGACTCCGTTGTGCAGCTTTGAGGGTTTTTGTGAGATTATTGGTACAACTTGGTATGTCAAGCCTTGTTTTTGGTTAAACAACGTAATTAGAGTTTGGAATTATTCTTTTGGGCGAACCATCTGTGATGATTAGCTATCATCGGTGGTTCAGATCGGTTTTCCATTCATGCAGAGGCATGAGGGTAGAACTATCTTTTGATAAATAATTATATGACAATTTAATTCTGCAGTTTATTTATTATTTCAATTCAGTTCATTGCTTGATAAACCAATGTTCCGTGCACAGCTAAGGGGCACGGTCAAGATGATCGTGCTGATGGCACGGGCTTCGGGGTGCCAAAATTTAGGCTGTCACAGGTATCCTCCAAGAATCCCTAAAAATCAGTAGAGGAAGAAGAATCCGAAAGGAGATTGCAACGCCAGAGAAATCTAGTTGGAAGAGCTGATTTCTCGCGTAAAAACATCATCTCGACTGGGCGAACTTAAGATCTTTTCTTCACATTGCGCTGGCTTCGCGGGGCTTCAAATTTTCTTAATCCTCTTTTAGTTCTCGACCAGTCGAATTGATCTCGACTAGTCGACTTCATGTTTTTTGAAGCTTTGAACACTGACTAATCGAAATAGACATTTCGACCGGTCCATATAGACTCTCCCTCTTCTTCTTTCTTTCTTTCTTTGGTAGATCTCTGCTGAACGGTCTCGACCGGTCGAGATTGCCATCTCGACTGGTCGAAATGACCTTTCAGTCACTTCTCTCACTGGTTTCCTTGAATTGCTTGCCAAAGCTTCAGGTTTCTTCTTACTTTGCTTTTTTAACCCTTTTTACATTGATCCGGCCTTTAGACCTATTGCAACACAACATGAACTAAAAGTATCCATTAATAGTTAGGTGAGGGCTAACGAGACTGAGATTTGGGTATAAATTATACCATTTTAGAGCCCGATCAAGTTTTTATTATCTCTATTGCCTTAAACTAATCTTATCATCTTCTTATGTTGCCATTGTCACCTTATTATATTTACATAATTCAGAGAAATTAAAGAGAAGTAATTAGGATTACAAATATGAGATTAGGGAACCTAGACTTGTTTATTTTCTAATCAGTTTCTACATTAATTCTCAGTTTCTTCTTACGTTGTCGTTGTCGTCTTAGGATAATTACAGAATTCAGAGAAATTAGAGATAAGTAATTAGAATTATGAATTTGAGATTAGGGAACCTAGAATTGTTTATTTTCTAATTTGTTTCTACATTAATTCCCAGTGTGATAGCCCGGATTTCGGCACCCCGAAACCCGTGCCATCAGCACGATCATCTTGACCGTGCCCTTTAGCTAAGCACGGAACACTGGTATATCAAGCATCAAAAGTATAATAAACGAAATTGCGGAATTTAAATCTATATTTATTAACTATCCAAAAGACAGTTCCAACCTCATGCCTCTACATGAGTGGAGAACCGATCCGAACCATCGATGATAGTAATCATCACGGATGGTTCGTCCCAAAAGAATGATCCCAACTTTATATATATACATGGTTTAAACAGAATTAAGGCTTGACATACCAAGCCGTACAAAACTCTCTCTAAAATCTCTCAAAGTGGCACAACGGAGTCCTCTAGAAGAAGTCCTCTGGAGGTGGCTCCAACTCTTCGCCGGCCGCAAGGTCCGACTCATGGGATCGTCTCACGAAGCCTCGACATGCTAGTAGTGGACCTGCGACGTATAGTCTATAGGGTGGGCTACTTCCTAGCTCAATAGGGAACAAACACAGTTGAACATATAAATTATGACTCACATATATTCCATGATATGCCATGCATGATGTGTCTATGCAGTTATTGATGAAACAGTAAAAAAAAGCATTTCGTTTTACTGTTGATTACATATGTTTTTCATTTACTCATGAATGATGCTGAAAAGGCCTAAAGCAAAACTTAAACTTTCAACTTAAGTAATCCCCGAGCAATATAGCATCGAGCCCCGATGAGATACCCATCATCGTCATCTATATAGACAGTTTTAACCGTATTCCCTGGGAATACAAATAGTACCCAAGCCCCTTTCCCCTGGGGATTGGTGGCGGGGTTTCACTTGTCTCAATCAACACCCCTGGGGTGTGCTTACTATGTACGGATAAGCCTCCGCACTGGCCTACGGTTTCGCCGCCGTATCGGTCACGGATATCCTGCCGTGTCAGTCGTGGATATCCCGCCACGGCGGTGGGGTACCCTATCAAACCTCAAATAACAAAAATATCGGTGCCTTACATATAGTTATTCACCGTGTAAATGTGCTATCTTATATCAGTTAGGCCCTATCAAACATGATTCAATCCTTGGATACATCCCTGGGATGTATCCATTTACTTGCATCACACCTGATGCTCTTATCTCTTTACTTCTTCATCCCCTGGGGATGGCTCATTATGTTTACTCTTATGAATGTCACACACACACCTTTCACAAATTCTTAAGAAATAATAATTGAATTGAATTCTATATCACTACATACATGCTCTTGTAAAATAAGGTACATGTTCAAGGTGTTCCCTACCTCAAGTCTTCATTTGATCAATGCATCAAGGTCCCACGTGGCTCCTTGTGCACTAGTCCACACGTACCACCTATGGTACCACATAACAGGTGAAACACATCACAAAGGATGCTATAAAGAAGGTATAAGACCCTCCAAAGATCTTAAAGTCAAACCCAAAAGTCAACATAATTTATCTCAGTCGATTAATCGAATTCCAAAATCGATTAATCGAACTGACATTCGATGTCGATTTCCAAAATCGATTAATGAAGGTCAATATCGATTAATCGAAGTAATTTCGATTAATCGAAATTCTCTGTTTCGCAAGGTCGATCCTCAGTTCGAACAGTCGAGCTTTCATTCGATTAATCGAATCCAATTTCGATTAATCGAAATTCTCCTTTTCGCAAAGTCGATCCTCAGTTCGAACAGTCGAGTTTTCATTCGATTAATCGAATCCAATTTCGATTAATCGAAATTCTTCTTTTCGAAAAGTCGACCCTCAGTTCGAACAGTCGAGTTTTCATTCGATTAATCGAATCCAATTTCGATTAATCGAAATTCTTCTTTTCGCAAAGTCGACCCTCAGTTCGAACAGTCGAGTTTCACAAGTTGATTAATCGATCCCAAATCGATTAATCGAAAACTAAAATCGATTAATCGAAATCCCATTTCGATTAGTCGATTTTTCCTCAAGTCATTTCCTCCAACCCCTGGGGTCCACTGGAGGTTCTCAGTCGATTAATCGATCCCCAAATCGATTAATCGAAATCCAAAGTCGATTAATCAAACTCCAATTCGATTAATCGAAATCGGGTCTTCTGACTTTTCAACTTCCTGGCCAATTTCGATTAATCGAAACCCAATTTTGATTAATCGAAATTGTCAGATTCAGCCCCTTTCGAGCTGTTCTTCCCAATCTTCTTCCATACTTTTTCCTCTATTTTTCTAAGCCATTATCCTATGATTTAACCCACATTCAACCATAACTTAACCCCTATAATCTATGCATTTTATTTACAAAAATTTTACCTTGAATAGATCTCAAGTTGATTTCAAATCAAATGGTTGGAAGGCTAGGGTTTCCAGCTTTGGCTCTAACAGATCCAAATCGGGTTGAATCCGGCTTTTATTGCTTGAATCCCCCCTCCAATCAGTTGCAATAACTCCTTTCTTACTTCTCTCTCTCTCTCTCTTCTTTACTCTCCTTCAACAACATCAAACCCTTACTTTTAGGGCTATTAAACCCTTTTATCTATCTCCCTCTTTGTGTGTTGAGCACATACACCGCAGTAGGTGTAAGTGACTTCCCATTTACATCACGCACCACATATTTACTCAAACCATCACATCTCGCCCGTTCATCACATTCTATGCTAACTCTTAATCTCCTGATTGGTCAAACTTGTGACCAATCGGGCACGGATCCCGAGGTCATAGTTTAGCGTGATTTTTCGGGCTATTACACCCAGTTTTAGTTTAATTAATTTTCAGAAAGAGAAAGTTTACTTTAAGAAATTTAGTTTTAAACCCCAAAACTAATTTGTTTTCTAAGATATATAGATGAAGTTCCAAAGTCAGGTTTTTCCTTGAGGATCGATACCTTTACATGTGCTACATTTCCCTTGTGCACTTGCAAGGTGATAAATTTGGTATAGTAAAATTGCTATCAAATTTTTTGCACCGCTGTCGGGGAATTTAACTTTTTATTTAGAATTCCAATATGAGTCTTATAGTTAGTTTTTCCTTTTCTTTCTAATTTTTATTTTTGTAAGGTTTGAGTGAGGAACTGCAGATCCATGACTTCAACATCTTTTTTACAAAGAGGAGCTAGAGGCCTAGATTTGTTCTCTTAACTCTTGCCTTTTTATTTCTTATTTTAAAAACTTAAAAATTTCCTTTCTGGTTTATGCATTTCACCCGTTCCACATCCAACCATATTTTAAGTGGTGATCTTAAAATTGAGCGAACTCTTTTCCAAAATCTGGCTTCCAGCAGTAATTATGAAAATTTACCCGTTACAATGGCGGAAGACCGACCCAACTTGTTACAGTGGCGGAAGACCGACCCATCCAGGAACACTACACCCTCGTTGCTCTGTCCACACCCTTGTGTCTCACTTTATCGGAGGTTGCCAATGGACAACACTTCGAGATCAAACACACGATACTACAATCGCTCCCAAATTATCATGGGTTTGAAGACGAAGACCCGTATTAGCACCTAAGAGACTTTATAGAACTCTGCACTACACTAAAAATTGCGGCATTGAATGACGAGGTCGTTAAGATGAGATTGTTTCCTTTCTCACTAAAGGATTGAGCTAAGGCATGACTTGCATCATTGCTTGCTGAAAGTATTACCACTAGGGATAAACTACAAGCTAGATTTCTAACCAAGTGTTTCTCAATTGGTAAAACAAACCAAATCCGCCAAGCTATATAGACCTTCCGACAATTTTCGAGAGGATAATTTCATGAAAGTTGGAAAATGATGCAAGACTTACGAAAATGCCCTCATTATGAAGTATCGAACTAGTCTATAGCACAAAGTTTCTACCAAGGGTTGGACGAGGGGAACCAACAAATGGTTGATGCAGTGAGTGAAGGAGCCTTCATGGCTCAGGATGGGCGACAGTCATGGGACCTATTCGAAAAGCTAGCGGATAATTCCTTATAGAAACAGGCTTTAACAAGGACTGACCCGGATGGCTGCGACACACACCTCTTGCTTGAGGTGGCCTTTACGATATCAACACTGATAAAGTAAAGGTAGAAAATGACATCAATGTTAAGGTTGCGACCCTAGAATAAAAATTGACATTTTGATGGCTACCAACTCGAAATCAACTGAGAAACCAGTAATAGCCTGCTCTATCTGCCAGAGCTTGACCCACGTAAAATCTAAATGTTCAGCCGCACCACTGTATCCAGACATGATCGAAAATGAACAAGTGTGTGCATTTTAGCGAACTAATTATGGAAACACTTACAATCCACAATGGAGAAATCACCTCAGTT
This sequence comes from Chloranthus sessilifolius, assembly GCA_021018995.1. Taxonomy (NCBI): domain Eukaryota; kingdom Viridiplantae; phylum Streptophyta; class Magnoliopsida; order Chloranthales; family Chloranthaceae; genus Chloranthus; species Chloranthus sessilifolius. Next base: position 28,425,975 of record CM037595.1, read on the forward strand.
TCAATTATGGCTCAACAAGCTGCCAACAACAAGCACCACCTATTGTTCAGTCGAGATACTATCCACCTAACAATATCCAACATCCCTACATGCAAACAACTAGGCTACAATAGCCACTTGAACAACAACACTATCGACAGCCTCAGAGCGGCAGATTTGATGCAATAGTTGTTCAAATCCTTAGGGATCTACAACAACAGTCACATCAATATTCGAAAGATTTATCCCAGCTCGCTCAACTCTCTCAAATAATACATTTCCATACACAATCCATCACGAAGTTAGAAGCTCAAATTGGGCAGCTAGCTACCCATATGGGAGAGAGAGAAGAAGGCAAGTTACCAACTCAATCTATGAGTAACCCCATAGGACATGCCTATATGAGAGAAATATCCATTCCCGCTGAACATGTCCAGGCCATGTAGATTTTGTGCAGTGGTAAGGCCATTGATAATAAAGTGGAGATGCCTATTCTGATAGAGATCCCTGAGGAGGAAAGAGAGTCAAAGGATAACGATGTGACCTCTAAACAAGAAAATCCAAAAATAATTAATTTTGAAAAAGAAATTTCATAAAAAAATAAAGATAGTACGCTAAAAATTTTGACTGAAGCACCATATGTGCTGAAGTTACCATTTCCCAGTACGTTCAGTGCACCATAACCCTTTCAGAAAAGTCCAAAAAAATTAGAAAAGATCACTGAAATCTTTAAAGAAGTAAAAATAAATTTGCCCCTCTTAGAGGCAATCAAACAAGTCTCGGCTTATGCACGATTTGTGAAAGAAATGTGCACCCAAAAGCAGAAGCGGCAGAATAATTGATCTAAAATAGTATTTTTAATGGAGCAAGTAACCTCAGTTTTAAAGGCAATGACCCCACCAAAGCTTAAGGATCATGGAATGCCCACCATTCCTTGTATTATTGGCAACCATGCCATTAAGGCCCTCATTGATCTGGGAGCCAGTGTGGACCTACTTCCATACTTAGTGTATGAGAAGTGAGGATTGGGGCAATTAAAGCCCACATAAGTGACTTTATAGTTAGCCGATAGATCGGAGTGGAGACTAGTTGGTATAATTGAAGACGTATTGGTTAGGGTTAATAAATTTATCTTCCCCATCGATTTTCTTGTATTAGACATGGAGCCAAGTTCAAAGTCCCCACAAATTCCTATCATACTCGGTAGATCATTCTTGGCAACAACCAATGCGTGCATAAATTGCAAGACTGGTATGATGGAGGTTTCCTTTGGGACCATGAGAATCTAACTTAATGTCTTTTCAGCTGCAAATCAACTGGCCTCCATTGATGAGGAAGAGTGCTTCTATATTGATTATTGATGTGGTTATTATTGTACTTAGCTTTAACCTATTGCAATCGCACAACAAAAATTACAGCACTAGTATAGGATCATTCCTACTGGGAAGGTCAAAATTTCATGTGTGAAAACTTTTATTTGTCTTTTAAAGATCTAATCTACTAGAGAAATGAGAATAAAAGAATTATTGTTAACCTAAAATTGCAGGAAAGTAAATCTAAATCCTCCTCCTTCCAGATTATGGTCGTCAATCACAATCCTATACGAAATACAAGTACCATCCCTGCGTATTCAACTTGATAATCAGCTATCCATAAACGAGAGGAGAGTTGCTCAACTCACCGAGCTAGAACAACTCGATGAGACACGTCTAAGTGCAGCAGATCACGCACAAGTATATCAAAGGAGAGTGGCTAGGGCCTACGATAAGAATATGCTCAAGCGAACCTTTGAAATTGGAGAGTTAGTCTTGAAGAAGATCATGCCCTCAAAGCATGCCCACCCTAGAGGGACGTTGAAGTCAAACTGGGAAGGACCGTATGTTATAGTGGCCGCATACTTGGGGAATGCATACAAGCGGGTGAAGGAACTTCCTAAGCCGTGGAACACCATGTATTTAAGAAAATACTACCCTTAGCACCATGATCGCCATATCACATAGTCGGGCATAGATACTTACACTTACCACCACCATAGTCATCAGGACCCATTCACCAGTCGTATGCCATTATTTCTGAGAATATCCTTCGAAGTTTTCTAACACATTGCCCACCTTCTTACTCGGGCAATTTGATCGAAAGGACTAGTAGAATACCCAACCTCTCTTAAAAGCATAGGCAACACCCGAGTCTCGCCCCTTCCCCTTTCCATTGGAGATGTTAGAGCACAGAAAATAAATATGTTAGGCTAAATCAAAACTTACTATTCTTGCATTAGCAATCTGCTTTCAAAATATATATACATGCTTCAAGAGAGACACAAGTGAGAGATCAAAATAGAGAGATAATAGAAGCATACTTGAGTAAGAGCAATACGATGAGTGAATAAGTTAATGAGCCTAGGGAAGCATAAGTAAACTATGAGGACATTCTTAGCAACTATGTTAGGAACGGATAAGTAGGACGTGAGGGCCTCCCTGGTGCCTCTACACTACTGGCTATCGTCGTAAGGTGGTGGGAGGAGGACAAACCCCTGCTAATCATATAATATGAGAGTTTGTTAGTGCTGAAGCATAACAGAGAGCTCATTCATGGCACCCCATACCACTCGACGAAAAGAATGTTACTTATCTCTTTTAAAGTTGTTAAGTAGAAAACTGTCCCTACATCACTAAACCTTATCTCTCCTTCACCCTTAATTTTACTTTTGGACCATGAGTCAGAACCTTTTCGAGAATATTTCCAGAAATAAAATCGAAAACCCGTGAATGATGACTGATGCAATTGCCTACCACCTACCGCCCGCCTCGCTTCTACTGAGACTATGTGATATGACAGCCATTGCCAAAGGTAAAACTCGGCTCATGACTGATATAACAAAACTCTCCCTTTCCTGTGTGGCTGGGCACCGTAAGAGAACCCTCTTTAAAACTAACTCATCAAGCACACACATCACTCTACGTAGACCCAGATACTCACCCAGGAAAGCTCCATCATATATCAATACTGGGACATTTTTATTTCGAAGAGGGAACCACCTCAAGCCCCCCTGCCTAACTATACTTGGGTGCAGAACAACAAGGCAATCACTCAAGGAGGATTGTCAAGCCTACTACACTGCCTACCCTATCACGCTCCTACACTGGAGCTTTTTTTTTAGTTTTAGAATTTTCTTTTAGTACTTTGCTTTCACTGTTGCATTATTTTCCTTTCCTTGTAATGAAAAATAGTAACAAAACTTCGGTTACCATTTGTTACCAAACTTCCCTTTGTTACCATTCTTTTAGTTTGGTAACAAAGTGATACTTCCCTTTGTTACCAAACTTCGGTTTGAGATACCTCTCCCCTTGACAAATAGCAAGGGGGAAAATAAAATTACTGATGAACATTGTTTCCCTGTGCAGACATAAGCAACCTTCAATTATTACTGGGCCAACTCAAGGAACATCTAAGTCCCAATAACAGATGATGGCGCTGTAGACACCCCAATTATACCCTCTCGAAGTATACAAACTTGTTTGATCAACCTTTGACCTTGCCCACGATCTCTGGAGAAGGACCGACCTTCTTCGAAAACCTTAAAATCATAAACACAAGGACTATTACTGAAATAATAGTATATGATTGAGACCCAAGCTGAAATAATAGCTATGCGGCTCGAACCCGACCCGACTCGGGAAAATCTTGAATTTTGCGCTAATACACTTGCGTGAAATCGATTCCATGTGTGACCATATGTGCGAAATTGGTCCCACTTGGACCAGGTTCACTCTTCCCAGGGACCACTAAGACCTGGATTTCGGGCGGATACACTTGCACGAAATCTATTCCACGCAGACACAGTTGCGCAGAATTAGTCCCACTTGGACTAGGGCATGCCGTTTGTACACTACCCAAAGATCCCGATCCCGCGCTGATATACTTGTGCTAAATTGATTCCACATGTTCCAATACACTTGGAATTGGTCCAGATTGGATTGGGACTCTATTCCCCAAACCGCCGAGGGACCCAAATCACACGCATATGCCACTATGCGAAATTCGATTCCACGCGTCACTAGACACATGGAATTGGTTCCTAATCGAACCTGACCTCTAATTCCCAAAACCGCCTGAACTCACAATTTCGCACATACGCCACTGCATGGAGTCAGATTTCGCGCACACGCCACTCCATGGAATTGGTTTCCCTGGCACACTACAACTAGGACTCTCAGTTTAGAGGCGTTCAGAGGCCGACTCCAAGCGAATCAAGCGCATACACCACTGCGCGGAATTCAATTAAATGCAACTTCACTTGCGTGAAATCGGCCAATTCCGCACATATCCACATGCACGGAATTAGCCCGCTACCTATAAAAAGACCCCTTATCTCGCCCAAAACAACAACAAATTCAATAGAAATCTCCCCTCTCTCGAGCTCAGGCATTTCCTAAACCCGAGTTTCTTCTCTACAACACTGGAAGGAGGAAGAAGCGCTTAGCTTCAGGTAAGATCTTTCTAGTTCTTAATTTTTGGTTCTTAGATTTTAGTTCTTAGTTCTTAATCCTTCTAAGTTCTAGATCTTAGTTCTTATTTTCAGGTTCTAGTTCTTAATTTATAGTTCCTGATTTCTTACTTCTAGTTCATAGCCCTCAGTTCTAGTGTTTAATTCTTAACCATTAAACTCATAATTTCAATCCTTAAATCCTCAATTTTTAAGCCCAAATTCAGTTTTCAATCCATAATATTTTTAAAATAACTATTAGCCAACCAATTTGTCCAAGGGAGCTTACGGAGGGTACCCGAGAACTGGGCTGATCCTCCTTAGCATAATGGGCCATAAACTCATTTTTTTCTAGTTAGAGTAGTATTAGGAGACTAAACTAATTAGAATCAAAGTAATATTAGGATGCTAGAATAATTAGAATTAGAGTAGCAGTAGGACACTCAGTCAATTAGAGTTAGAGCACTACTAGGAAACCCGTAATCAGTCAAATCTAGGATAGGTTAAGGAAATAGGCTTAATTAGACTCAAAGCAGAATTAGAAAGTTAAACCAAATAGACTGCAGCTGTTGGAGTTGGCCGGCCGACATTCAACAAAGGAGTTAACCCACACCCCGTAAAACGTGATCAGTGATGTGTTGTACCGTCAATAAATATTTACAGCTGGCGATCACATCAACTCAGGTACTTCTCTTTAAAATTCCCCTTTCAGCAATTTAATATTTTCTAATTTATTATTCATCGCCTTTGGCAGAGTCCACTTGGACCGAATTGGGTCACTTCTTTCGGGGACCGAAGGGAACCTAGAAAAAGTGCGCACCAACAGACTGGCGATCGCGATGAGGCACTTTTCTGCTAAAATAGTTTTACCCAGTTTAATTTTCTGCTTAGTTTAGTCCTAGTTCCTGTTCGCTTGATCACTTCGCGACACCCGCTTCCTTAGAGCTCCCTGAGGGTTTATGAATATCCACCAAAGGTTAGAAATGCCAGGGATACACAAAATAAACCTGACCACCACTGGTAATCCGCCACTATGGGGATACCACGATTACCGTACATACGATGCGGAATAGTCCTACGACTCACCCCCATATCACCCCGAGATTAACATGGCCGGTGATCAAAACCCATTCACTCTTCCGAGCACCAGTAACAACCACGACAGGAAAGACAATAGTATTGGGTAGAATTTCACTGCTCAACAACTCGTAGAGCTCAGTGTTTAGAGATTACAAAAAGGAGGCAACGAGGCCAAAGAGTTGCTCAGAGGCATGGCCGTTGCGGACCAAAAAGATCAGCAAGACTAGGAAGAACGAGAACGGAAAAAAGGGGAGAGGCAGTACGCTAAGCACCATATCAGCCCATGTATCATCACTAGGGTGGGCCGCCCGCTCCCTCTTTGACAACTACTGCCAAGACAGGGTTCACCCCCGGACTGCCTAGAAAGACGCCATGGTAAAAGTAGAGGACCTCCCTAAGATACTCGACGAATACATGGCCAAGAGAAATCACCCCGACCTTTCATTCAGGTTCAATAGGTAGATCTTGAGTTTAACCTACCTACGAGATTCAAACCCCTAAAGTTCAGTAAGTACAACAGCACAGGGAACTCGAATCACCATCTGGCATTATTCTGCAATGATTGTTGGCCCGTTTGCGATAATCAAGGACTCCTGCTATATTACTGTAGACACCCCAATTTTTCTCTCTCAGAGTATACAAACCTCTTCGGTCGACCTTTGATCTTGCCCATGACTTTCGGAAAATACCTCATCCTTTTCAAAGGCTTTAAACCCTGACACGAGGACTATATACTAAAACAATAGTATATGGTCAAAGCATAAGCTGAAACAATAGCTTTGTGGTTCAGACCTGACTTAGCTCGAGGAATATCCTGAATTCCCCGCCCTATATAGCACAGGCAATTCGATTGAGTGCTACATAGCTGGCGCACAATTGGTCCAGCTTGGACTAGGTCTACTTTTCCGCGGACCGCCTTAGGATATGATTCCGCACCTAGGAAAGGGTGTGCAATTTATTACGTTCCCCACCACCCACGTGTAATTGGTCCACTTTGGACCTATCCTCTAAGTCCTATGATCGCTTGAAATTCATGATTGAGCACGCTACACGGAGCACTTAATTGTATTATGCACACCAAACAAGGCGTGCAACTAGTTTCAAGCAGACTGAAATTAGGATACCCGGTTGAGCCAGTCAGCTGGTCACTCACTGAGTCGGTCACCGACTCAAAGTGATTATGCGCCTGAAACATGGCACGTAATCCAATTATGCGCACCACACAAGGTGCGTAATTGAATTTGACTGACCAATTACGCACCTCCCCCAGGGCGCATAATTCGCCGGATACCAATAAATAGATCCCTTTACCTCATCCCAAAAACACACCACAATGCATCCAGTAGTGGAATTTTTGAAACCTTAGGGATTTTGAGGATTCTCTCTCCGGCGCTTAACTTAAGGTAATTTTCTTAGTTCTAGTTCTTAATTTCTTTTCTAGTTCTAGTTCTAGGTTCTAGTTCTTGAGTTCTAGCTTTTAGTTCTTAATTTCTAGTCTTAGATATTAGGTTTCAATTCTAGTTTTAGATCTTAGGTTTTAATTTTAGTTCTAAAATTCTAGTCTCTGGTTCTAATTCTTAGTCCCTAGAACCAATTCTTAGTTTTTTCCAATCATTAACCCTTAAATTCTAGTTATTAATTTTTCTGGTTCTACTCCTTAGTTTCTAGGACCAGTCCTTAGATTTTAATTCTTAAGTTTCAATTTTAGTTCTAATTCTAGATCTTAAATTTTTAATTTCTAGACCTTAGATTTCAATTCGAATTTTTATCGTGATCTCTGGTTCTAGTTCTTAATTCTAAGAACCAGTCCTTAATTTTAATCCTTAAATTTCGAGTCTAGTTCTTAATCTCTAGATTTAGATCTTAACTCTTCGTAATTTCAAATTTCTAGTTTCAGTATTCTAGTCCTCAATTTCAACTTCAACTCCTATAATTTTAATTCTAATATTTAAATCTTAGTTTATAATTCTTAAAATCCACGATTTTGATTCTTAAATCATCACCTTTTAAATCACAAATCAGTTTTTCAATTTGTATTATTTTCTTAGCCACCTGATTTGCCCAAGGGAGCTTACAGAGGGTACCCAGGAACGGGGCCGATCCTCCTTAGCATAGTGGGCCAAACCCCATTTTTTTAGTTAATTAGAGTTTTAGTAGAATTAGAATATTAATATTGATTAGATTCCTAGTAGGATCAGGGAATTAGTATTAATTAGACTCCTAGTAGAATTAGAATATTTCAAATTTAAATTGATCAGGTTCCTAGCATGGATCAAAATCTCGATTTCGGTTTCGATTTTGTTCTTGACCCGAACCATAAATTGGTCAAAATTTCGGTCAAAATTTTAGATTTTTTTGAAAATATGCTTCGAATTTTACTGAACTTTTCCGAACTTTATTTTATTGCTTTTTCTAAACTCTTTAACATTGTTAGGATATATATTTACACTAGTGAAGCTAATTTTTGATCGAACAATAGATCATGAGCTCATGCAAAACATATCAGACAGATTTTGATTCCACATTGAATAAATCTCAAAAGTAACCCGAGAACCATTCTCATAATACGCCCATGGTCAGGGTCACTTTGGGGATGTATGCCACGTGGAATCAAGATCTGACCGTCTGCTAGCTGGGCTATGATCTCAAGATCTATTGTGTGAAATATTGGGTACCTCTATATATATGGGTACCTCTATTACCGCTCACACGATCTCTGAAAGTGCCCATATGTGCAACCCCTTTAAACCCATTGATTTCTTCGGAACAGATGATGGAGATCGTGTTTCACCCTGATCTTCCACACAATGGATCTTGAGATCATATCGCACCTATCACGGTCAATTTTTTATTCCACATATCACAGATCCTCAAAAAATTTCCCTTGAATCCTATGGCACACATCACGCTCAAATGTGATTTTAGGGCCATTTTTAGGGGATATATGACATTTAAAATAAAAACTAACCATCTCGCAACATGATCTCAAGATCAATTGTGTGGAAGATTGGGGTGAAATAAGATTTCCATCATCTGATATGAAGCAGTCGAAATGATAAATCACACTTTAATGGTGTAAAAAAAAAGTGAGTTTTTAATAGCGTAAGATCATTTAAACATCATTTGACAAATCATAGGTGTGTGCCACATGGCATAATGATAAATCACACTTTAATGGTGTGAGATCATTTAAACGCCGTTTAATCAATTATAGATTGAAGGTTGGGCAATGAATGTGAACCATCCAATTGATGAACTTTAATATCAATCCTTAAAATTAAAAACAATGGTTGATATTATAGTCCACATTTCGTATGATTTAAATATCCCTAAAAAATAATTTTGACGGTTCAGATCACCTACATCGTAAACCCTGATGGTGTAAGATCACTTAAACACTATTCTAGTGTATATGTGACTGACATGAGAGTTAGTCCCATACTCCTTTCAATTTAAAATATGTTTGCAAGGATATTCACACCGTGTTTGCAGGTCAATGGAGAAACCAGCTCGGTGGCGAAAACAACTCCCATATTTCTTCTTCTTCCTTCTTTTGTTTTTTCTTCGTCTTCCCCTTTTTTTTTCTTCTTCCTCTTCCATGGGTTTTATAGCGAAGGAAGAAGAAAAACGGGGTCGTTTTTCAAAAATTGGGTTTTAAAACCCTTAAAAAAAAGGTTTTCTTCTTCTTCCATGGGTTTTATGCCAAAGGAAGAATAGAAATGGGATTTTTTTTGCAAAAATTGGGTTTTAAAACCCTTTAAAAAATTTCAAAATTCTAAAATCAGGTTTCGGCCGATAATTTGAAATTATCGGCTGAAACCTGATTTTAGAAATTAGAAATTATCGGCCGACAATTTGAAATTATCGGCCGATAATTTCAAAATTCGGGTGATAATTTCATATTTTTGCAAGGGGCGATAAAATGCTAATTTTCGTCTCGGTTTAGGCCGAAACCGAGACGTCTCGGCCGAAAATTTGAAATTTCAGCCAAGATTTTGATCCATGGTTCCTAGTGGCATTAGGAAACTAAGTAAACTGAAATTATAGTAGAATTAGGAAATAAAAATCAATTAGACTCCCAGTAGGACTAGGAAAATCAAAGTAATTAGACTTAGAGCAGGACTAGGAAAATCAACCCTTATCTCTACCCGCGTGATCAATGACGTGTTGCAGCGTCATTAAACATCTACAGTTGGCGATCGCAACGAACCAGGTATTTTCTTCTTAGAATTTACCCTTTTATTTCAGCAATTTAACATTTCTTAATTTACTATTTACCGCCCTTACCAGAGTCCACTCAGACCAAATTGGGCCACTCTTTTCGGGGACCGAGAGAAACCCAAAAAAATGCGTACCAATAGATTGGGGACCGGGATGGGATTTCTTATTGCCTAATCCGCCTGTGTTTAGTTTTCTTTTATTGCATATATAGTTTTCTTTTTTTCATTTTATTTTTGTTCACACGCACTCGTACTACCGAGGGTACCCCGAGAATACATGAACATCCACTGAAGGCTTGAGATGTCCAGAATACGAAGGATAAGGCTCGGCGACCCACCTTTGTCGGGATACCAGGATAACTCCGTATATGGCGAAGACCCATCTTACGAGTCATCTCAATATCACTTGAAAATAAACATGGCCGGTGGGGAGGACCCTCCCTTCACTCCCCCGAGCACCAGCAATAACAATAGAAGTGGCATTGGGCAAAATTTCACGGCTAGACAGCTCGTAGAGCTCAATGTTTAGAAGCTACAAAGGGGAGGAGAAAGGGCCGATGAATTGCTCCAAGTTTTAGTAGCAGCGTACGAGACTATCAAAGAACGACAAGACAAAGAGAAGAAAGAGCGATAAAGACAGGAGAAACCCCCACCTACTCTGAGTACGATATCACCACATATATCGCCGATGAAACAAATTGGTCGTACCCTCTTTGACGACGATTGTCAAACTCGCTCACAAACTATCAAAAAATACGCCACTGTAAGAGTAAAGGATCTTCCTAAGATGCTCGACGAATACATGCCTAAGAGAGAGCACCCTGGCCGCTCATTTGGGTTTGACAAGTTCTGTCAGGACCTCGAGTTCAGATTGCCTGCAGGGTTCAAGCCACCCAAGTTTAACAAATACAATGGCACGGGGACTCGAATAATCACCTGACTTTATTCTGTAATGAATGTCGACCAATACGCGACAATCAGGGACTTCTTATTCACTATTTTCAAAGGTCGCTAGAAGGAGAAGCCCTCGATTGGTTTGTCGGGCTTCCATTTGCACAAGATCGACACGTTCGACGACTTAGCCGACCAATTTCTCGATCAATACAAGCGTCTAATCCAGGAGATAACTAGCATCAATGACCTGGTCACAACAAAACAAGAGCCTGACGAGGAGTTTACTGACTTCGTTGCATGATGGAGGAAACTCGCTGCACGGACCAGGACCTCGATGAAAGAAAAGGACTTTATCGACATCATCATTGATAACATCAGAGAACCTCTAAGGAGCGCGCTTATCATGATTGACTGCCCAGACTTCGCCGCTCTCCACCTCCGAGCCTCCCGATTGACAGGACACATCAAGGGTGGAGACCTTGCCTTATCCATAGCAACATCATGAGGAGCCTCTTCCGATGAAACCAAGATGAAGAACAACAAGAAAGCCTCAGGGGCTGAGTAGGTAAACACCGTTACCAATCAAGGGCAGAATTCTGGGAATAGAAACTTCTAACCAAGAAATCCCAGATAGAACCGGGCTAACAGCGGTATGTGAACCAGAATCAGGGCTAAAATCAGCAACGATACCCAAACCAAAACCAGAACCAAGGTCAATATCAAAACCAGAATCAATACTAAAATTGAAATACCTACCAAAACCAGAACCAAAATGCGGCACAGAACCGGGCAGCCAACCCTAGGAATTACAATAACGTGCCTCCACCTCAGAATTTCAACCAACAAATCAGAGGCCCCTACCAGCCGAAGCGCGATCATTATCCCCCATTACCTGACACCATCCCCAACATATTTCACCTTCTTAGTGGCCAGAATCTCATCCGATTCCCACCAGAATGGCCACGACCTTGGCCTGCCAACCTTGACTATAGTAAGTTCTGCACCTTTCATTGATACGCAGGACATAACATAGAGGATTGTTGGGTTTTGCGACATATGATCTATGACATGAATGATCAGAACCAAATTGACTAGGGATCCCTCTGAAATGCCAATCAGAACAACAATCAGCCCCTTCAAAACTTAGGGATTATCAATAATCCCATGCCCAACCACAATCAAGGGCCCATCGCTCATGTCACAATAGTGGATCTCCTGAACCAACTCCCTTTTCAATCTTCTACCCTCATCACCCATGTCAATCCTTCAGTCACTTTAGCCCACCCCGGTGATTCTCCGAGGCCTCCCGCCATTCGCATACATCCTTCATCCCTGATCACCCGGATCACCCCTCCAAATCCTCCACCATATCCAACCTTTACTCGAATCCGGGTCTAAGCGTTCAGGGTCCGAGGACCAAGCCTCCGACCCACATAACCTTCTACACCCCCAAACTTTGAGACGACTACACCACCACTTCCCCTATGCGATTCCGAACCTGAGAGCGAGGACAACATCCTTCAAACAATGGAACAAACTATGGCATGGGTAGATAGCGTCACCCAAAACACTTTGTTCTGGGAGCACGAGACTATGATGGAGCGTCAGCTTGATGCGAAGACAAATCAACAGGAAAAACAATTCGAGGCACTGATCTCCACTTTCTTAGAAGAGAAGGATTATACCCAGTATCTACCACCATGGAATGGTATAGCCCCACTGTGCATTCCTTCCTCAAACTTCACTCCATTCATGACCAGAACTCCGATAAGTTTATCAACGTCAATCACGGCAAGACTCCAAGGTCAACAGCCAACATGCCCGATTTCAAGTCAGGAACCAATTACCCACCCCCGCTGTTCCCCCAAGAAAGACAACGTTGGCACACAACCATCGGAAAGAATAACAAGGGAACAAGGAGTGAACCTACCACCACCACCTCATATAATTCTTCCACCTCCTGCTCTGACACCAGAACTGGCTCTTCAACCATCTCAGCCAAACGTAAGCAAGCCTACCGGCCTGACAAGGAGCCAGCCCTGGAGACAGGTCAGGAATACAATCTTCTCTGACACCTCGAGAAGGTACTAGTGTAGATATCAATCCCCGAGCTTATCAAGAAATAGGTCGAAACATCACCGACTGCTAATAGAGACGTTGGACGAGACACACGTAAATGAAGACACTACCCTAGCCGAGCTACATGAGATCGCTTTAGTTATGGCTCAACCTCTGGCACTCACTTTCACTGAAGCAGATATGTCTAAAGAGTCGCTATGTGGAAGCTCGACCCCTATATACTTAACGGTTATAATAAGAGGATTCTTAGTACCTCATGCACTGGTCGACACAGGAGCGGGGCTTAATATCTACCCCATAACGACACTTAAGATGCTCGAATATACTGAGCAGGATATAAGGCATTCGTCCTTATCACTCATTGCATACGATGGTTCTTATAGGTCTACCTCAGACCCATCACCAAAGACGTCACATTCCATGTCTCTGACTCCTCAAGCACTTACAACTTGATACTAGGAAGAAAGTGGTTAGAATCCATGAAGGCTATCACGTCTACATTCCACCAATGTGTCAAGTTCCCCCACAAGGATTCTATCATTAGAATTTACGCTGACACGCCACTCAAAGAAATAGATATCGACTATGTGACAAGCATCCCAACGATGCATGACTCCGTACGAAACATTGGCCACATTAAAAAGGTGGAGAATCCTAATGATGCATCAGTAGCAAAAATTAGTCATCCCCAGCTTCTCCCAACTTGTTAGTAGAGATTATCAAGAGGAGAAGCAGGTCCTGATCTCTCTCGCTTATACGACATAAACCCAACTGTGACCAAAGGATGGGACTTGATGTATTAGCTAGGATACGTTCCCCATACAGGACTCGACAAGAATAGATAAGGACGCATAGGGACAGTCATCTCGAAGAAAGTGCGAAGCATACGAGATTAGGCTACCATACCGACGGCCGACAAGCTGACATCCTACCGACCTCATCGAAGTGGTCACTCTATGATCATTTTATCTATGGAACCACCGAGAAGGCCGATGTGCCAAAGAGGAAGAAGTGTCTTTCACCAAATCACAGACAACATAGATTGAGCAGATGGCCAAAGCCTTCACCGACTTGACAAACCTAAATCAAGATGATGATGATATGGATAGACCACTCGAAGGAATTGGAGCCTTATCGAGACTAAGGAGCCCGACGCTACAGGAAGGAAGGAACGTCCATAACTTGAGCCACACGTAGAGAATTGGGAGTCAACTGATGAAGAAGACTTCCACGTCGCGTCTATAGGGGTTGAAAGAGGATGGGAATCAGATACTTCCCCCGCTCTCCCGCTACCCCAGCCTCAATCACCAGCACATGATGATTTATTGTCAATATCAAGTGAGGAGGAAGATTATTGGACGAGCCTCTCCATCATAGAGCTTGAAGACCTCCTGAGAGTTGATCGCCTAGAATGGTTCAGAGAAGACAACCACTCTCGAGATAAGACTTCGAACCCTGACGACGATTTCGATTATCAGCATGTACTCTACAATTGGCAATGCCCGCGCCGATGCCCTTACCCAAAGCAACCTTACTACGACCTGTGCATGACTATGATGCTACGATGTCAAAAGGCTATCATGGACAAAATTTGGCAAACTATTAGCGCAAAAGATTCTCGCATTGCCTTTATAAAAGTCGAAGAAGAACTAGAGCTCGACGCTCCTCAATCTCCGAAGCGCCACAACTTTAAATATTCTGGAATTCACTAGAAGAAGAATGGAAACTGCCTCCGAGCGACGACAAAGATTACTAGATAGATTTTCCCGTCGTCGAGTTAGCAGAACGCTTACACCAAGGGCTATTCAGTGAAGAAGACAAGTTTGACTCCAACAGTGACCTCAACTCCGATGATGAAGGATGAGAATGCCCCTGGGGACATCCTTGCATTTATCACATATACCAACCTCGCTATCGGGCATGCGTACTTATCACACCATATTACGAGGTACAAAGTAGGGAATTTACAAGACTAGAAGAACATCGGTTAGGCTCACCTGAGGCACAGTCTCAGCAAGAATATTTCCAACTTGATTCCGAGGACGAGAGCTTAGATGACTATCACCTCCAAGCCCTTTTCAAAGATGAAGTGGCCTACATAGTAGAAGAAGAAGGTTCATCAGCCAGGCTATCACCGTCATCGCTCATCAAGAGAATCACCCCTGACGAGGATTCCAAAAAAAAATGCTAAATTCAGAACAAGTCCATGTCATCCCAAGATTTGCACAAACGGCTTCAACAGCCATCCCGGTTCCCTAACTAGGAGAAGCCTCCCCTTCGGTTCCTCTTCAGGCAATCGACCCTGTACCATACCTATCATAAAAAATAAAAGAAAATAGAAAATCTTAAAACCCCTAAAAATTTAGAAATAGAAAACTTAGAAGAATTAGATAACCTCGAAAAAGAGAGGGAGCCCTTCATCCCAAACTCATTCAGTGACAAGCAAGAAGACTCATCTCCTAAGGCTACGAGTAGCGGCCACGCCAACAAAGTTAAGGGAGTAACAACCGACATGATCACACACGGTCATCACCCTGCTCTTAAGGAGCCCCACCTCGACTCCATTCAAAACGACCCTACTCCTTTCCCTCACGAAGATGCGGAGCATCCCGGCGCAACAACAAGCCGGTTGTCATCCCTGACGAGATACTCTGTGATTTCGAGAGGAGAATGAACAGCCTTGACCTACACCTCACCAAAGACATCGCGGTTATCAAATGCATAGATGAAGGGTTACCTCTCATAAAACTAACCCCCCAGTATAGTAATTTTATAGTATATGAGCTTACAGACAATAAAGAAGTAGGACCAATTGCTAAGGAGACACATGACTTCCAATGGGTCATCAAACGCTTCGACGAGCAAACTCAAGCTGTCGCAGAACCGATCGAAGAAATTAATTTTACATCGAGGAGAAGCCCAAGAAGCTACTAATCAGCGCAACACTCAGGCCCAAGGAACGACAATGGATTATCCAAGTCCTTCAGGATCACCTCAGCTCTTTCACATGGTCTTATGAAGACATGCCCGGTCTAGACCCAAGCTTAGTAGAACATCGTTTGGTCCTAGAATCCGATGCAAAACCCGTCAAGCAGAAGCTTAGAAGATTGCACCCTCAGACAGTGCTACAAGTCAAAGAGGAAGTCGACAAGCTACACAAGGCCAAATTCATCCAAGTCATCCTCTACCCCAAATGGGTGCAAACATAGTACTTGTTGCCAAGAAAGACGGCATGGTACGGGTATGCATCGTCTTCTAAAATCTCAACCAGGCATGCCCAAAAGATGGCTTCCCACTTCCACACATCGACACTCTGATTGATAATATTTTCGGACATGAGATGCTATCCATTATGGATGGTTTCTTTGGATACAACCAGATTAAACTAGCAGAATCTGACCAAGAGAAAACTTCATTCATCACGCCATGGGAGACTTACTATTACGTCGTCATGCCTTTTGGGCTAAAGAATGCAGGAGCCACGTATCAACGCGCCATGATGGCTATCTTCCACGACATGATGCACAAGTGTGTCGAAGTTTATGTCGACGATATACTGGTAAAGTCTCAAACTCGACCAGGACATGCTGAAGTCCTATGACTCGTGTTACAAAGGTCTGAGAAGTATCAACTAAAGATGAATCCATGAATCCAAAGAAATGCGTGTTTAGAGTGACCTTCTAAAAATTACTAGGATTCATAGTTAGTAAGCAAGGAATCGAGGTCAACCACGTAAAAGTTAGTGCCATTCTTGAAATGTCACCTCCCAGCAACATCAAAGAACTATGAGGCGTGATAGGAAGACTCCAACACTCAGACAGATTCGACCCTTTCTACAGACTACTTAAAGGAGGAGCCGAGTACATATGGGATGACCAGTGTTAGCAAGCCTTCAACAATACCAAGAAGTACCTCCTTAACTCGCCAATACTATCACCGCCAATTCTCGGAAGGCCCCTGATCCTCTACATTTCAGCAAATGACAAGGCGATGGGAGTAATTCTCGGACAATATGATGAAGACAACCAGAGAGAGAAGACTATCTACTCCCTCAGCAGAATGATGGTTGAGTATGAACAAAAATATACGCCAATGGAGAAGACATGCCTCGCACTGGTATGGGCCTTGATGAAATTACAACACTATTTCAAAGCACACAAGATACTGGTACTAGCACGAATGGATCCTCTGAAGTACATCTTTGAGAAGCCCATTACATCCGGAAGGATCGCCCGTTGGCTATGCTACTACAAGAGCTCGACATTGCCTATGTCATGCAAAAGTCCATCAAAGGACAGGCGATCGCCGATAACCTTACTGATCTTCCACTCTCAGGCGACGAGCCCATACACGTAGACTTTTCTGACGAAGACCTACTCTCAATTCACAATGAACAACCCGACAAGACTTCATGAACCCTCTACTTCGACGGTGCTCTTAATCATAAAGGGAAAGGCATCAGAATAGTCCTACTGTGCCTAAAAGGAGTCGTCATACCAAAAGCCTTTCAGTTCGATTTCCCTGTCACCAACAACATTGTCGAATATGAAGTCTTTATTATCGAACTACGAGCAGTGCTACAGCTGAGCGTCAAGTAGTTGAAGACAGTCAGCGACTCCAAACTTGTGATATCACAAGTCATTATGGAATGGAAGACCAAATAAAGAAGACTAATGGCATACTTAGAAATAGCTCAATTTCTGAAAAAGAAATTCGAGAGGATTTCTTACATGCACATCCCTAGACAAGAGAACGAGCTCGCAGATTCTCTCGCCACACTAGCCTCAGTCATATAGATACCAGTCGGATAGAGTACAAAATCCTTCTTCATTGAGAGGTTAACAATGACAACACATGAAGTAGCTTGACAAGTGAAACTGGAACTGCCAACTAGACCAAAAGCCATCACGAATGAAGGGCCATCTACCTCTGGCAATTCCCCAACGAAAGAAGCCACCGTCGCCACCTTCAGATTGGAGAAGTCACCAGTTGACGATGAACAACCATGGTACTTCGACATATGGAACTTCCTCAAGCATTGACATATCTCCTCTTATGCGACGACGATTGAACGAAAGACAATAAGGAACCGATGAGCAAGGTTCTGCATCCTAGGAGAGATACTATACAAAGAAGCCTTCACCAAAGGAGTACTGCTACGGTATGTCATGATAGCCAAAGGGCAATACATCATCCAAGAAGCACACGCCATTGCTTGCGGCGCCCATGCTGATAGATAGAGACTCGCGAATCAGATCATACGATAAGGCTACTATTGGCCGATGATGACAAGGGATTGCCACCTCTACGTCCAATGCTACAAACAATGCCAAGAATATGCCGTGCTTATCAAAGCTCCATCAGTTGCATTGAATCCTATAACCTCACCATGGCCATTCTCGATGTGGGCCTTCGATATCATCGAACCCTTTATGGACACGGCCGGGAACACTCACAAACAGGTGTTTATACTCACTGTGACTGAATACTATACCAAATGGGTAGAAGCCGAGTCATACGTCAGAATCACCGCTTCAACGCTTGTGAAGTTTATTACTCGAAACATCATCACCCGGTTTGGAGTACCCAGGATGTTCGTCACTGACAATGAACCACAATTCATCGCAGAGTAGATGAAGAGACTAGGCAAGAAGTTTGACATCGACCTATGCCACTCATCGCTATTCTACCCCCAAGGAAATAGGCAAGTAGAGGCCACAAATAAAATGCTAATTCAGATTCTAAAATGAACAGTGGAGATGAGCAATGGAGCTGACTGGCCTGATCAATTACCAGAAGCACTCTGGGCTTATAGAAATTCTATTCGCACGACCAATGGTCAAATTCCTTACCTCCTCACATATGGGATGGAAGCAGTCCTACCCTACGAAATACAAGTGCCATCCCTACAAATCCAACTCGATGATGAGCTATCGCTAGACGAGAGGAGAATTGTTTTGCTCGCCGAGCTAGAGAAACTCAATGAGACTCGCCTAAGGGCAGCCGATCATGCTCAGGTGTACCAGAGGAGGATGGCTAGGGCCTACGATAAGAAAGTCCTCAAGCAAACCTTCCAGATTGGAGAGTTAGTCTTGAAGAAAATCATGCCCTCCAAACATGCCCATCCGAAGGGAAAACTGAAACCGAACAGGGAAGGCCTGTACGTTATAGCAGCCGCATACTCAGGGAATGCATACAAGCTAGTGAACCAGGATGGGGAAGAACTCCCTAACCCTTAGAACATCATATACTTGAGAAAATACTACCCTTAGTGTTGTGATCGTCACATCCCATAGTCAGATATTTATAGTTACCATCCCCGTAGTCATCATGACTCATTCACTGGTCGTACACCTTCATTTCTTACGATATCCTTGAAGGCTTCCAACCCACTGCCCACCTTCTTATTCAGGCGATTTGATCAAAAGGACTAGTGAAATACCTGATTTCTTCAAAGAGTATAAGTAACACATAATTCTCACCCCTTTCTCCCGCCATTGGAGGAGACGTTAGAGCACATAAAATGAAGATGTCAGGCTCAATCAAAACTCATTATTTTTACGTCAGTAGGTTGCTTTCAAAAAAATAAATATATATGTATAACTGAGAGAGAGCAATATGACGGGTGAATAAGTCAATGAGCTTAGGGAAGCATAAGCAAACCGTGAGGACATCCCTGGTAACCTTACTAGGAAGGTATAAGTAAAGCTGCGAGGGCATACCTGGTGTCCCAATACTACTAGATATCGTCCTACGGTGGAGGGAGGACAAACTCCTGCTAACTATAGAATAAGAGACTTTGATGGTACCCAAGTATGGCGAAGAGCTCAATCATGGCGCTCCACACCACCCAAGGAAAAGATTGTTACCTATCCCTTTTAGAAATTGTCAGATACAAACTATTCTTCACGTCATTGAGCCTAATCCCCTTTTCACCCTTATTTTTTGTTTTCGGACAGTGAGTCAGAATCCTCTTAAGACATCCCCAAAAATGAAACCGAAAACTCGTGAATGACGACTGATGTGATCACCTACTATCTACCACACACCCCCTACTAAGACTACGGGATGAGATGGTCACTGCCAAAGGTAGAACCCTAATATATGACCGATATAATTAAACAACCTCCCCTGGTTCGATGACAGTATCAAGGAATCTTTCCTCTCGACACTAACTCCCCAAACACTCATGGCTCCTCACAAGCCCAAGTGCTCGCAAAACTCGGAGAGGCTCCAATGAACCTCGACATTGGGGCATTTTTATTTTAGAAAAGGAGTCACATCAAGGCTCCTGCTTGTTCACGAATGGATGCAAAATCATGAATTCGTCACCCCGAGAAGACTGCTAAAGACGCTATACTGCCTATCCTATCATGCTCCTACACTAGGGCATTTGTTTTGTAGCTTTAGAAATTTTATTTCAGTTATTTGCTTTCCCTATTGCATTATTTTCCTTTCCTTTCCTTGTAAATAAAAAGTACAAAATAAAAAAAAAAGAATAAGAAGAAGAAAAAAAATAAAAATGATGATATATCCTTTATTACCGACTCCGAGTTGAGACGCCACCCCCCCTTGACGATCAACAAGGAGGAAAATAAACTTACTAATAACTTTGTCCTCATATGAAGGTATAGAGTAACCTTTAG
This sequence comes from Chloranthus sessilifolius, assembly GCA_021018995.1. Classification (NCBI taxonomy): domain Eukaryota; kingdom Viridiplantae; phylum Streptophyta; class Magnoliopsida; order Chloranthales; family Chloranthaceae; genus Chloranthus; species Chloranthus sessilifolius. Next base: position 28,446,356 of record CM037595.1, read on the forward strand.
CTATTACTGGGCCAACTCAAAGAGCATCCAAGTCCAAATGATAGAAGACGACACCAAAAGTCGCCAACTAAACTACGCAAGGTAAAATAAAGAAGGGAGAAGCCAGCCCAGGTACATTTGAACCAAAATCTTTGTATATATATAAATAATTTTCTTTACATTGGTCACCGGGGGCATACCCCCTGTGTATACAATGAATAAAAAGGGAATACAAAAAAATATGAACCCTACTCCCTACGCTGCCTCTGGGATGGCCGATCGCTATCCCCGGAATCATCAACCCGTGGATCAGGAGATAAATAATTATTCCTTTAGTGATTTCCAAAATTACATAAATAGCACCATCTACTACTTATCTCCTACCTCCAGCAGTTGTTTTGTGTGAGCAGCACCAAATAGATCACAGACAGACTACCAATCACAAAAAATTAAAAATCTGCGACTCGTCTACCACTTCTGCCCCAAAAAATTCTAAAACAGGGATATATAGATCTAAAGAATCCCATCTTGTTGAGATAGATTTAAATTAATTCCATTTATGTCATTCTTATTTCTAGCTGTATAGCCCATAAGTCAAGTTCTACACATTTTAAGCTGGAGTTTCCAACGGAATGAGTTGTCCTTGAAGCTCCCATCCCCTACAACCAGTTGTTACTTTTGAAATCATGAGAATAACAAACAAACCATCTCCTCTGTTTTAACCAAAATTTTGACAACCAAACCGTCCCCATCCATTATTATATAGCTAGTCACCAGAAACACATCCATTAATTGTCATCGCTAGTCATGGGTTCCTCCATGCAAATCGAAAACTCTTAAAGATCCCTGCAACCCTTTTCAGACCTTTCCAAACCCCTTTTCACTAAAACTGTCTTTTTAAGATCCCTGCGGGCTGCAATCCATGCTTTTCAGAACATTCACTTAAATTCATCTTTAAATTTTATTTATTATTTAGTTTTTATTGAGCACCTGCGACCAACAGGTTGCTGGGTATATAATTTTCGGCCAGAAGTGGATATACCGTGTCTAGCAATTGGGTTGGGAGCTGACCAAGCCTATATTTTGGTTCACTTTACGCATCATCTCCTACCCAAGATATGACCGGAGGAGACGTTGGGTAGTTTATGTGAGGACTGAAGTGGGTGCTCCCATTGCTAAAGGGAAAATACGTATTTACATTTTCACATGAGTAAATCAGATACCATCTTGTGGTAAATATTTCAAAAAGTTAATAGGCTATTTCTCCTCTCAAATAATCATTATGAAAATGGTATAATATTGGTCATGTTTTTCAAACTGGTACTTGGCTCAGTAAAAAGATCATAATGACAACCCAAAATTGCCAAGGTTACGTTCTTTACCTGAACTCATATTTTGAAACCCAAAATAACGTCCTTTGTAAACCTTCTTCTAGAAATAAAATTAAAGGTTTCAAACAAATCTCTAAGATATATTTAAATGAATAATTATGTTTGAAGTTACCCCTCCTAGAAGTCTGCAACAAATTAAAATATAATTTAAAGAAAATTGTTTTGTTTGCCAGGCAATATAAAATAATATTTATGTTCCCCAGTTTTTACCCGTATTCACAAAATCTCAGTCTGGATCAAGACTTCTTATCTCCTAGTGAATATAAAACAAGGAAGCGTACAGATGACAATGAAAGGAGACAAGTCCATAAACAAAGAACAGATTTATGCTCTGTAAACAACCCACCGATAGTGATGGTGCACAACATGGAGTGAAATTCCAGTTTACTGTGTTGAATCGGACACTCATAAAAGATGATATGTATCATGAAATTGAAATAAAAACCCTAAAACATAAATTGAAATAAAAATGAGTATAAAAAAAGAACAAAACTCATCCCAATCATACCTAAACATAAATTGAAACAAAAACCCTAAAAACAAATTTCTTGAGGGTTACCCGTTGAAGAGAATCTACAAACAAGTGTTGAGATCAGAGCAGCAGTGTACCTTTTGTATCATTGTTTTGTTGGGAGGACCGGAGGAGCAGGAGCCACAGTCGCCCGCCTCACAAAATGGAGAGAGAGAGAGAGATGCTATGTGTGTGGCGTACTGGAGGGGAGACTGAGAGAGGGAAAAGGAGAGGGACAGAGAGGGGCTCTGGCTATTATTTCTGGTGGGTAGAAGAAGACGAAGTGGTTTTATTTCTAGTGGGTAGAAGAAGCTGAAGATGATTAGTGGATCTCGCCCAATTTCGTTTAGAAAGTAATATTTGGGTGCTTAAATATCATTTAGAAAACTAAGGTCAAGGGTTTGAACTCGCTTAGATGCAAAAATGGGATTTAAGTGGGTTGTTGGTTGTATCGCATAAACGTCAGTTTTAGGCCGTTGCATGTTAATTTCTTTACAACGGTCAGAGGCCATGGTTGATTTTAAGCAACTGGTATTGTTTATTCCCCATTTTAACGTAGTGAGAGGAGGCTCAACCAATGTCCCATCGAGAAAAGCAACGAACCCCCAAGAACTCCACCACAATGAAAACATACGTCTGAAGAGAAAGGGAAACTCTCCGGCATCCCACCACACCCAACAAATATCAAGCCTCGTCGCGAGCCTCTCATCATGCACCCTAATGTCCCACCGCGAGACCACCACAAAACAACATCGCCCATCAATTATTAAGTCCCATCGCGAACATCTTATTAGATGATCCGAACATCCCATCGTGCAACAAATTAGGTAAGTATCACCCCTTTCTTTCTACTCGACATTCCTTGTAAGATATAGTTAGCTAGTATTAAGTCAAACGTTTTCAAAACCCGTCTCTCCTGACACGCGAATCATTGTAGTCCTTCCATAAGAGATAATCATCAGTATCCGCTAGAAGGTTAGACAGAGTATTCAACATACCAAGTGTTGTCTTGACAACCACATAAACGGTCAGGTCCACATATCCCACTCCGGTGGATCTGCTCAGCGACGTCTCGAAAGCCATATTTTTTGCCATTTTATCACCGAATTGATCTTAAGTTAAAAATCTCAAACTTTCAAAAAAATAAATAAATGAAAAATGATAATAAATAAACCCTCTATCTATCAAAATTCACTTCTCATCACTCCAATCCATTCCTTCCCCTGAGAAATCGAACACTAAGTATACTCAAATCTAAGAAATCACAAATGTCCACTAGTAAGGGACCCCTGACGCGCCATTGGTGTGAGCAATGACGCACCCGGTCTGACATGATCTGTGAAAGACTTTGCCATTATACCAAATTACATCATATTATTTAGTCACTTGACCTTGTCTCTAAACATTCGTACGACGTCCCCCGATACCTCGATTGCATTAATTTCCCTTTGTTTGATTGCCCATTGCAGCAGGTCGCGATATGCGGCGGGATGCTACTTGCATCCATAGATGAGGATATACCTCTCGATAACTACTACTAAGCCCCCAAATAGTCCTCCTTAGCTTGCACTGATAGATAAGAAAGCTAAGCACTTCATGTTAACTCCCCGATTCATACTTGTGATTTTTTAAAGAAACGAGAAGGCACCTCAGAAGAGGGGTGTCTACTTCTTCGACGCATCCTTACTTCACAAGGATGCACCGAAGAGGGGCATCTGTAGACACCCCATTTTTACCCTCTCGAAGTATACAAACCTATTTGGTCAACCTTTGACCTTGCCCATGATCTCTGAAGAAGGATTGACCTTCTCCGAAGACCTTAAAACCCTAAACACGGGGACGATTACTAAAATAATAGTATATGGTTGAGACCCAGGCTGAAATAATACCTCTGCGGCTCAGATCCGACCTGAGAAAATCCTAAATTTTGCACAGATACACTTACGCGAAATTGATTCCACGTGTGACCATACGCGCAAAATTGGTCTCACTTGGACCAGATTCACTCTTCCCATGGACCACTAAGACCCGAATTTCTCGCATATACACTTGTGTGGAATCTATTCCATGCAGACACAGTTGTGTGGAATTAGTCCCACTTGGACTAGGGCATGCCTTTCGTATAGCACCCAAAGATCCCTATCCCTCACTGATACACTTGCACAAAATTAATTCCACATGTTCCAATACACGTGAAATTAGTCCAGATTGGACTGAGACTCAACCCCCCAAACCGCCTAGGGATTCGAATCACGCATATATGCCACTGCGCGGAATTCAATTTCACGCATCACTGGACACACGGAATTGGTTCCCAATCGAACTTGACCTCTAATTCCCAAGACAACCTGAACTCACGATTTCGCGCATACGCCACTACGCGGAATCAAATTTTGTGCACATGGCACTACGTGGAATTGGTTTCCTAGGCACACTACAACTAGGACTCCCGATTCAAAAGCCGACTCCAAGCGAATCAAGTGCATACACCACTGCACGGAATTCAATTAAGCGCAACTTCACTTGCGTGGAATCGGCCAATTCTACACATGTCCACATGTGCGAAATTAACCCACTACCTATAAAAAGACCCCCTTACCACGCGCAAAACAACAACAAATTCAATAGAAATCTCCCCTCTCGAGCTCAAGCCTTTCCTAAGCCCTCGTTTCTTCTCTGCAGCACTGGAAGGAGGAAGAAGCGCTTAACTTTAGGTAATATCTTTCTAGTTCTTAATTTCTAGTTCTTAGATTTTAGTTCTTAATCCTTCTAAGTTCTAGATCTTAGTTCTTATTTTCAGGTTCTAGTTCTTAACTTCTAGTTCTAGTTCCCGATTTCTTACATCTAGTTCATAGCCCTCAGTTCTAGTTTTTAATTATTAACCTTTAAACTCATAATTTCAATCCTTAAATCCTCAATTTTTAAGCCCAAATTCAGTTTTCAATCCATAATATTTTTAAAATAACTATTAGCCAACCGATTTGCCCAACGGAGCTTACGGAGGGTACCGGGGAACGAGCCGATCTTCCTTAGCATAACGGGCCATAAACTCTTTTTTCTAGTTAGAGTACTATTAGGAGACTAAACAGACTAGAATAAGAGTAATATTAAGATGTTAGAATAATTAGAATTAGAGAAGCAGTTGGACACTCAATCAATTAGAGTTAGAGCACTACTAGGAAACTTGTAATCAATCAAATCTCGGATAGGTCAAGGAAATAGGGTAGACTTAAAGTAGAATTAGAAAGTTAAACTAGACAGATTGCAACTGTTTGAGTTGGTCGGCCGACATTCAACAAAGGAATTAACCCACACCTCGTAAAACGTGATCGATGACGTGCTACAATGTCGATAAATAACTGCAGTTGGCGATAGCATCAACTCAGGTACTTCTCCATAAAATTTGCCTTTTAGCAATTTAATATTTCCTAATTTATTATTCATCGCCTTTTCCAGAGTCCACTTGGACCGAATTGGGCTACTTTTTCTGGGAATCGAAAGGAACCCATAAAAGGCGTGTGCCAATAGGCACCTAACTAGATGTGCAACCGTGGGAATCGATGCGATCCCCGTCGCAACGAAGTGCTCTCTAATGATAAAAAATATAGAGTCGCCACCCGGAGCTTTCGGTGTCCTGGGATACCTAGTTCATTTTTATGAGCACCTAAGTGCTAAAAATATGACTTTGAATCTGGTCCACACCAAAGGCTCTTGGGTAGGGGCTTCAGTTATCGATCGGGAAGGTGTTAGGTACCCGATCAACCCGCTTAACGCGGTCTCTACTTATGGATAAAATAAAATGATGTAAAAGCAAAGAAAATAGCTTCCTCTTGCCCAAAAGGGCTTAGAATCCTATTTGTGCCCCTCCATTCCTACCGAAAAATCGGCGGCATAACGGCACAAATGAGAGGATGGAGGGAGCTAGAAAGAGATAGGAGAAGAAAGGGGAGAGCCGGAGCCCTTGGGCCCTTGTAGCACCGTAGAGGAGCCTTGCGTGGCTTGCTTTGATGAGCTCTTGAAGGCTTTGTATGGTGGAAAATGGGGTTCTAACTCCTAGGACTTAAAGCTAAGAGGTAGGGGATGGAGGCTAGGGGATCACACACACCTAGGCTAAGGGTTTTGGATGCAAGAACAAGCTTGAAATGAGGTTGGGAGGTTATGGAATTTGGGTGAAAATAGTGCACAAAAGGGAGGAAGAACTTCTCACTTTGAGCTCTTTCTCTCTTAAGCAAATTTCTCAACCCCTAAACCAAGGGGTGGGGGGATCTATTTATAGGAAAGGAGTGGATTAGGAGGCTACTTAGATGCTAATTGGAGTTAGCAATTAGGTAATCTCAAATCTAAGGTTTCCTAGGATTTTGAGAGCTTCAAAAGGTGTGAAGGTGGTTCTAATGGTGGATGATGGGGTGAGGCTTTAGGCCACTTGGAGGGTTGCAAATAGATAAGGAATGGGTGCAATAGAACTATCAAAACATACCCCAAAGGTTGAGGTGGTCAACAAGTCAAACCCTAAACACGAAATTTGGGGCAAAATCCCAGAGTTACTGTTCATATGCTTGGCGCAACTATTAGTTACGCCAGGCCATTTCTGGGGAAAAAAGACCTGGCGCAACTATTAGTTGTGCCAAGCAAATCCAGGGGGAAAATGGCCTGGCGCAACTATTAGTTGCGCCAGGCAAAAATCCCTAAAAAAAAAAGTGATTTGCAAATGGTCATAGCGTTTGATATACAAATCCGATTGAGGTGATTCTTAGCTCGTTGGAAAGATGGAGAAGTTTTCTTTCCAATGGTATATGATTTGATATTAATAAAAGACCTCAGCTAGTCCTAGTGCACCACTCTTCATCCATTGCCCGAGAAGGTTAGGTTTAGGGTTCAAAATGGGTTCTAAGGGTCGGGATTAGTTTCTAAAGGTTTAGGGTAGGTTCTTAAGGGGTCTAGGGTGATTCCTAAGGGTTTGGGGTGATTCCTAAAGGTTCCATACATGCCATCAAAAGCTCAGAATTGTACCTCTCTCGAAAGGTGTTTCGATCGGGCCTTGGCCCAAATTTGGATGTCTACAGATGCCCCTCTTTGGTATCCGATCACTAATGATCGTATGCCAAAGAAAATAGACATCCGAAGAGGCCCAAGGCATTACTAACAGGTTTGCTGCATTCAGAATGAACTTCAAATATCAGGTGAGTAACACGGTGAGAAAACAAAAGCCCTGGGGTGCCAGGCTAATCATTCGTTCCTCGAGGTAATCGGTTCCCAAGCGCTTACCGACATTACTGGGCATAACCGAGGTGGAATGAGTTGTGAAAGCCCAATAGCTAGGAAAAATGTTCGCCTCTCGAGTTGTGAAAGCCCGTTAGTCAGAAAAAATGTCTGCTTCTCAAGATGATTTGAAGGTGATTGATGTTCGAGATTCACTCTGAATGCAACGGCTTCGTAAGTAAGAGGGGTGATCGACCCATATTCAAAGATAGGCGCAAAGTAAACATACGCAAGGCTCCACCGTTTGCGTCCAATCCTACGAGGCATTTGATGACCTCATTGGATTATTCGCGGGTGCCCCTGCGAAAAGCAGGGTTTGAGATCTTTGGGCGAACCCATCGATCCCAAAGTTTATTTAGCATGACCACCTGAGCAAAGTGAATAGATGTCACAATGCTTTTTAGGAGTGCGTGCCATTTTTCAAAATGTGCCCCAGATCCACATGACCCAGAGCGTCCAGCTTCAAATACCACTAAACAGATCCAACCAGTTATCGGGTGTCTATCTAAAAGGGACATCTAATCCTGGTTTCTGCCAATAATGATCATAAACATCAATTAACTATGCATAAATATGCACCCATTAGGGGCAATAAGCAACAACAAAGGCGATGGAAGCCCTGACCCGGACCCGCTCGGGTATAATTTACGGGGACAAACGACCATCATACGGATACCGTGAAGCATGGCGGACACTTTATAGGGATACCGCTGCCCATACAGGTTTTAAGCCTACAGAAAATAAAAGAGAAATGAACCCTTTTGAATGCATGGTTGCACATAGTTTGATTGACACATAATCTCATTCTCAACAGGTTGGTTTCAACCAACGATTGACCTTCCAACGGAGAATCCGAAGCTTAAGACACTCAAGTTCACATGAATCCAAAATAGAGCACTCATCGCAAAGATTTAGCAGTGGAGTCGACTCAATCGAAATATTGACTGTTTGATCAGGACTGACACCGTTGCTCCTTCCTTGAAGTAGGATCCAAAATCCAAGGCGTGCCTTAGACTTAGGACGTTATTATAGCACAGTGGTGTTGCTGATAAAATATCGACATATTTATCGCATCAGAACACACATGTGCGTAGCTCTGTGGGGAAGCACAGATTTTTTCTTTTTCTCTTTTTTCTTTTTTTTTTAAGATTACTTTTTTTCATTTTTTTTTAAACAAGCATCATCTGGACCTCGAATCCCAGGAGGCGCACGCCCAGACAATGCATACCAAGAGCCTGTGCCTCTGCAATAGTTTGTGACGAAACTGAAGCCAACGCACTCAAGTTCATGTGATATCGAAAAGACCGAGTCAGAATTGGGGTGTCCACCGAAGGATACTCAATCTTAGACTCTGTCATCAATGAAGTTACAAATGAACAACTATGCATAAACATGCACCCATTAGGGGCGATAAGCAACAGAGGCGATGGAAGCCTCGACCCGGACTCGCTCGGGTACAATTTACGGGGATAAACGACCACATACGGATACCCAGATGCATGACGTATACTTTATAGGGATACCGCTGCCCATACAGGTTTTAAGCCTGCAGAAAATAAAAGGGAAATGAACCCTTCTGAATGTATGTTTGCACATAGTTGTCTGACGTAGTTTCATATCTGACAGGTTGGAATCAATCCAACAATGGATCTTTTCGAGGACGGAGTTATCCGGACCTCAAAACCCCGTAGGGTGCATGCCCAGACTGCGAGGACCAAGAGTCTACACCTCCGAAAATATCATGTGACGAACTTGAAGTACAAGGCACTCAAATTCTCCTGAAACCAAAATATGGAGCGATCAGGGCGAAGATTTAGCGGTGGAGTCGTCTCGATCGAAACATTGACTATTTGACCGGGACCGATACTGTCACTCCTATTTTGAAATAGGATCCATGGATCCAAGGCGAACCTTAGACCTAAGACATTAATTTTGCATAGCTGCATTGCCGGTAACATATTGGCATCTTACCGCATTGAAAATATGCGAGTGCATAGCTGTGCGTAGCATGAAAACATAGATTTCTTTTTCTTTTCAAAATAATTTTCATCATTATTATTATTATTATTTTTTATTTTTTTATTTTTTTATTTTTTTATTTTTTTATTTCTAGACCTGACGTCGGTGGTGAGATGCTTTATCTGATTTGTCCATCGCTGAGAAGTTGCCCGCTTCGAGGCTTTGGACCGTGTGATGTTCCTACACATTCTCAAGAAAACGTCAGTCCCTTTTTTGTTTATACATATAAAGAAAATGTATCCTAAATAATAGAAGAAAAAGTAGATTTCTACCTACACTTTTTCATTTTCAATATATTTTTTTTTGGATTTTTGTTTTTAGAGATTTTTTATTATTTTTCTTCATTTTTGAGATTGAAATATGATGTTGGAAATATGTACATGAAAATGAGTAGAGATATATACACATTTTTTGGTGTTTAGATTTTTCTTGATTGATTTTTTTTGTTTTTGGCTTTCCTTCTTTTTTTTCGTTTTTGACGCCTTGATAGTGAGACGGAGTAACGGGTCCCATTTTGAGCATAGTCGAACTCTTTCATACAGTCAGACCTGAGTGAGTTTCCGGATTTTATCAAAGCCGAAACGTTGATCCCTTTGGATTGAGTTAAACCTTTCTCCTTGCCTCGAGTCATATGTTTGACAGTGCGGGTTTTACAAAGACAATTCTGGTCGAGACCCGATTCGAACTAGCATGAGCAACCCAGTCGGACAAGAGGGTACAGGAAGATTAACAAAAGGGTTCCTCAAATATCAATTTTCTCAATCAGCCCAAACCTTTTTTTTTCAATTTTTTCTCTTTTTTTTTATCTCCCTTTTTTACCCGTGGCGCCCTTTCGGGTTTTCACCACGTCCATGGGTTTAGCTCTCTTACCCCAAGTGCCCATTCGGGTTTTCACCTGGTCCGCACAAGCTCGCTGTTTTTACCCATAATGTCCTTTCAAGTTTTCACCACGTCCATCTTGCTTTGAGCTTGTATTTTTATTTTATTTTATATTCTTTTTATTAGTATTTTTTTTTAAGTGCCACGACATAGACGTCGATTCCGTCATAGCCGGCTGGATGGGGCTCTGGTGTCGTCTCACGACTCGGCTCATGTTGACTTAACAAATATTATGACTGCTTACGAACGTACAAAGAGGGCTTCCTTCAGGGTGTAGCTTGGCCATCGGTTAGGTTAAGATTTGAAGGTAAGCTGGGTTAAAAGGATTTCCTTGATACGACTTCAGTTTTCTCAACATACTTTCTTCCTTGGGGGTTTTACTGTACATGCCCTGTGATTCTTCTATATTTTTTTGTTCTTTTTGCTTCATTTCAGGCAATCTCTTTTTGACGTTTTGCTTTTTTAATTTTTTTGGATATTGATAGTAACCCTACTTCATCTTTTCTCTCTTTTTTTTTTGGTATATGTACACGTATATATATATTTTTTGGGGAATGGGTTTATTGAAAGAAAGGCCCAGGCTCAAATGGGATAGCAAAGGATATCATCATTTTTAGGGATGTTTTTAGGCTACTGTGCTTAGAATGATGGCCTCTTTTGGGTGGTTCTTAAGCAGTCATGTATCTGTTTCATCAATACTTACCTTATTGCGATAGACTAAGAGTAGAACCGTCGGACGTATCCAGCGTTGATGGGCTCAGGAAGATGATCTCCGTCCATAGTGGCGAGGCGGATGGCGTATCCCGGCAGCACTTCTCGGATAACGTATGGTCCTTCCCAGTTTGGCTTAAACTTTCCTCTTGGATCGGCGTGGAGGGATGGGAAGATCTTCTTCAGCACAGTGTCTCCTATCTTTAGATCTCGACCGCGGACACATTTATTATAAGCACGTGCGATTCACCCTTGGTAAACTTGAGTGTGACACAAGGCTAGGAGTCTCTTCTCGTCCAATAAGTTCAACTGATCAAAGCGTGATCTCTCTCTTTCTGCTTCGGGTAAGCCTGATTTCATGAGGATTTAAAGTGAGGGTACTTCAACCTCTACTAGTAGGACGGCCTCGGTTCCATACACAAGGGAGAATGGTGTTGCCCCTGTAGTAGTACGGATCGACGTTCGGTAGGCCCACAAAGCAAATGGCAGCATTTTGCTCCAATCTCGATAAGTGACAACCATTTTCTCAAGGATGCGGAAGACTGTCTTGTTTGTGGCTTCCACGGCTCCATTAGTTTGAGGCCGATAAGGAGATGAGAGATGGTGCTCGATCTTGTATTGCTCGCAGAAGTCTCGGATGCGCTTATTTGCAAAGTTTGTGTCGTTGTCCGTGATGATATCTTTGGGTACTCCAAATCGACACACAATATTGCTCTTGAGAAACTTCTCAACGTGACTGGCCGTGATGTTGGCATATGACGCCACTTCTACCCACTTGGTGAAGTATTCAATGGCGACGAGGATGAACCGATGTCCGTTTGATGCCTTCGGAATAATTATTCCGACAACGTCAAGGCCCCAGGTAGCAAATGGCCAAAGAGTGGTCATGCAGTGAAGATCAATGGCAGGAGGGTGTATCAGACTGGAGTGTTCTTGACACTTGTAGCAATTTTTAACATGTTTACAACAATCCGATTCCATGGTGGTCCAAAAGTATCCCTACCGTAGGATTTTTTTAGCGAGCATGTGACCACTGACGTGGGCTCCGCATACTCCCTCATGGATTTCTTTCATAATATTGATTGCTTCTCTTTCAGTGAGGCACCTAAGTAAGATGTTATTGTATGATCTCTTGTAGAGGCATTCCCCACAAATGACGTAACTTGTCGCTAAACGTTGAATGGTTTGTCGATCTGTCTTGGATGTACCCTCTGGGAAAGTTAGGGTCTCGAGAAAATTCTTGATATCTGAGAACCAAGGTGGCTCATCATCAGGCTTTGTAGGTTCCTCAACCTGGAGGCAGAAGGCCGACTCATTCCTCTGCTCAATCACGATCGGCTTCATCTCAACACCATAGGGGATTCAATCATTGACGCCAAAGTTGCTAATGCGTCGGCAAAGCTATTCCTTATCCAGGGGACGTATGAGAAAGTCACATTTTGGAAGCAAGCTATCAGATCCTCGAGGTGTTCATGATAGGAGATTAGTTTCTCGTCTTTCATCTTCCAGTCACCATTCGTCTGACATATGATTAACTGTGAATCGCCAAATACTCGAAGGTGAGTTACATTCAGATCGAGAGCTGCCTGTAGACCAGCGGCGCAAGCTTCGTACTCAGCCATGTTGTTAGTGCAAGGGAAATTGAGCTTGATAGAGATCGGTACATGGGATCCTTTTGGTGAAATTAAGATGGCGCCAACTCCTTGGCCCTCGAAATTTGCTGCCCCGTCAAAGTGCATTACCCATGATTCTTTCGTTTCTTCTGTATCGTCTTCTGTCATGAACAAGATATCTTCATCTGGGAATTCTGTTCTTAATGGCTCATAATCAGGTAAAGGATTGTCGACAAGATGATCAGTAAGCGCCTGCCCCTTGATCGACTTCTGAGTGGCGTACGTGATGTCGAATTCAGATAATAAAAGTTGCCATTGTGCAGTTCGTCCAGTGAGAGCTGGCTTTTCAAATAGGTACTTCAATGGGTCCATTCGAGCTAAGAGCAGAACGACCTGGGATAGTAAGTAGTGGTAGAGCCTTTGAGTAGCCCATACAAGAGCCAAGCATGCTTTCTCCAAATGAGAGTAGTGCGTCTTGTAATCAGTAAACTTCTTGCTCAGATAGTAAATGGCCTGCTCTCTTCTTCTCATTTCATCGTGCTACCCTAAGACACATCCCATCGAAACTTTTGTCATGGAGAGATACATCAAGAGTGGTCTCCCTGGCTCAGGTGGTACCAAAACAGGTGGATTAAGGAGGTAGCTTTTGATTTTTTTCGAACGCTGCCTGACAATCGTCATTCCATTCAACAGGCGAATTCTTCCTTAGTAACTTGAAGATTGGCGTGTAGATTGGAGTTAGCTGTGCAATGAAACGACTGATATACTGTATTCTACCCAGAAACCCTCTAACCTCTTTTTCGGTTGATGGCGGTGGCATTGCAGTGATGGCTTTGACTTTGATTGGGTCGACCTCGATCCCCCTCCTGCTGACAATGAACCCTAGAAGTTTCCCTGACATAGCACCAAATGCACACTTCTGTGGATTCAGACGTAGTCGATATTTCCTTAGCCTTTCAAACAGCTTTTGAAGGTTTACCAGATGGTCGCTTCGCCCAGGTGACTTGCCTATCATGTCGTCGACATACACTTCAATCTCTCGGTGCATCATGTCATGAAATAGTGCAGTCATAGCTCTCTGGTATGTTGCACCGGCATTCTTCAGCCCAAATGGCATGACTCAATAGCAAAAGGTTCCCCAGGGGGTAATGAACGCTGTCTTCTTGCGATCAACCTCTGCCATTTTGATCTGATTGCATCCTGAGAATCCATCCATAAAAGAAAGCATCCCGTGCTTAGTTGTGTTATCAACCAAGATGTCGATGTGTGGTAATGGTAAATCGTCCTTTGGGCTCGCTTTGTTCAAATTGCAGAAATCGATACACATGCGGACCTTTCCATCCTTCTTTAGCACAGGTACGATATTGGCTAGCCACTGCGGGTATTTTGATACCATGAGAAATCCCGCGTCATACTGCTTGATGACCTCGTCTTTGATTTTCAGCATCCATTCGGGTCAAAGACGTCTCAGCTTCTACTTGACTGGCTTCATATCAGGGTAGAGAGGTAACTTATGCTCGACCAAATTAGTATCCAGACCAGGCATGTCCTCGTATGACCAGGCAAAAATGTCTTGGTATGACCGAAGGAAGTCGATCGTGCTTTTTCTTTCCTCAGGAGACAGTGATGTTTCGATTTTGGTTATTCTGGGAACCTCCTCAATTCCTAGATTGACATCTTCGGTCTCTTCGACAATGGGGGTAGGGCCGTGCTCAAAGTCGGCAAATCGGTCAAGGAGCTCATCGGGGAGCTCCTCGAAGGGGACATCCTCGTCCAGACTCGTGATCCCTACCTCTTCTTGTATTTCTACAGGGAAGGGGTCGATTGCACGTGGGATGGGTATTTTGATTAAAGCATCCTTTTGTGGGATATTTTCTGGAATTTTAAATGACAATATTTTTGGATTTTGGATTTTTTCAATGTTTTTGGGATATTATATTTTTTCCATGTTTTTGAGATTTTGTATTTTTTCCATGTTTTTGAGATTTTTGTTTTCTTCGGAGACGGACCCTTGGCAACGCGAGTCTGTGTATATACAAGGTATTGCCTGCCAAGGGCTTATCTCACTTTTTATAGGTTATTTTTTTTAGGAAACAGGTGCCAAATGTTAGGCCACTCCCCGCTTCCAGGGTTTGGGGCAAAGATGCCTAGTTGCGTACCTAAGGGGCCGCTTCTTTACCTGTTGGGATGGATGGTGCTGACTGATATGGCTCATTGGAGTCAGCCTCCATCATATTGATCCCCATTTTGTCTAAGATCATGTCCTCAAATGATAACTTGGTTTTATGGTGATTTACCACAGGGGGGTTTGTTCAGGTACCGACCGTCGTTCCTCGAAAAGGGACAGCGCGGCCAAATCTATCTCCAAGTTGGAGAGGGAGATCTGGGGATTGGTGGGATGGACTGGGGCAATGGGTTTGTGTAGGGTCAAATGGGTTGCCCCATTTCGATCAATTTTTATGACCCCTGCACTGACAAAGGAATTCCTGATGTGCGGCCTAGGGCGAGGTTTCTCTTCTATGTTGATTCCTCGAGCTCTTGCAGCCGCGGCGATCCTGGCTTTCTCTTTGGCCTCTCGGACCTCTTGCTCCGTGGGCTTATATCCTAGCCCGAATCTTACTTTCTGTCCCTTAGCTACAACTGGCTCTCTTTTGCCTTGTAATTTAGGTCCCAGACCCCTTCCTTTCTGATAGCCCCACTTTTGGAGCATTGTCACTGCTGCTACCATACTGCCTCCCATTTTAGACATGATGCCCTCAATGGGTTCTGGGAGTATTGCCGACACCTCGTACTCGAAATTGTGGAGGTTGACGTCCTCAGCGGTGCGTGGTATATCTAGCATATTGGGTTTCTCCATATTGTTGGTGGCCTTTTCTTTCTCACTGTGCCCTTCTCTAATGATCATGATAATCTTATGCTCAGATGTAAATTTGAGTTTTTGGTGCAATGTGGAAAGAATGGCTCCGACTTCATGTAGCTACGGGCGCCCCAACAACAGATTAAATGAGGATTTGATATCCATGACTTGAAACAAGATGG
The DNA here is from genome assembly GCA_021018995.1 of Chloranthus sessilifolius. NCBI lineage: Eukaryota > Viridiplantae > Streptophyta > Magnoliopsida > Chloranthales > Chloranthaceae > Chloranthus > Chloranthus sessilifolius. The sequence goes on from CM037595.1 coordinate 28,461,757, forward strand.
AAAAGGTCATTGGCCCTATCAACAGCTCAAGATCAACTTCTCCCATTATTTCTCTCCTGGTATTGTCAAACCCTCTAGCGCTGATTCTGGTGGTCCTTAACATGCACGGATGAACCCCAATCTTGGTGGCGGTTCTTAACGGGCATATATTCAATGCAAACCCATTATCAATTAGTACTAAGGGGATAATCATATTTTCAGACTCAACGGCTATATTCAAAGATTTTGAGTGACTACCTCCTTCCTCAAGTAAATCGACATCAGAAAATGAAATGGAATTTGGAGCCATCACTTGACCAATTATTTGCCCGACTTCATCGGGGCTAACTTGAAGTGATACATGCATATTTTTTAACACCCCCATTAATGCTTGGAATGAAGGGGGGACGTCATCAACAGATTCCATACAGTGATATGTGATCGGTGCTGAAATATGACTATATTTCACACCTTAAATCCTACATTTAGCTGTTCGATGAAAGCATTTGATGGTTGTTTTGAGGTTTTGATGTTTACAGGTGTTTCCGACCATTAGATCGTTCAAAAGCCTAAAAGAAGGAAATTAAAGGCTATGCAAGAGCTATGGACAAAAAGTTCCAAAGAAGCATTGAGATCCGAGAAGAGAATCAATATCCATCAAGAAAGGAGACTTTACATTGAAGAGTCAATCGATTGAGGAATCATTGTCAATCGATTGACAGATGAAATAAACTTCAACCCTGAAAATCAATCGATTGAGACATGAAAATCAATCGATTGACACATAAGGCAGAAGTGCCCTAAAGAAATTCGAACTCAAATTCAATCGTTTGAGACTTCTGGCTCAATCGATTGAGGCAATTAGGTTTAGGTGTGCTCGGCCATTATAAAAAGGAAGCTAAAGCTTTGAATAGAGGACTCTCTATTTTTGGACTGGGTGTTGAGATCTTTTGAGACTTTTCTTTGGAGGAATTAGAAGTAGACTTGATTATTTTGGAATTTTAGGGCTTTTCACTTTGGGGAACTTCTTTTCATCTTTTTAAGGTCTTCTTCTCTCCTTCTTCTAGGGTTTGATCAGGGTAGATTGTACCTAGGATTTGCATTGTTTTCTTTTAAAGCGTAGATTGTATTTAGGAGAGAGCATTGTAAACAAATATCTTTTGGGAAGAAATAAAAAGAGGAATGACTTTGAATGAACAAGGAGATCATACACAAAAGATGAGCGACTAAATCAGTAGATCGGGGAAGATGCGATCCCCAGATAAGTACCCATATTTATGATTAATACCATAGTCTAATTACTGTCATTGTGGAATCGTTTTTGCTAAAAGTTTGTATTATTGAAAATATATTGAATGCTTGTTATGACCATTGATTGCGCGAATCAATGGCCGTAATCGCTAAATCTGGACCTGCAGGCTGATCTAGGCTGTAGAGCGATTATGCTTTTATTGTTTTTATCTACACATCATGAGATACACTATGCTTCTTACATGACTCATACCGCAATGTTAGGTTGAGTCATTGTTTTTAGATAGGGTATGCCGGATTGATGATCATACTTTATTTCAAATCATTTTTATGAATGAATGATGGTGTGAATGATGCTTTAATGAAACTATGGGTGTTAATGGTAAAAAAAGGAGTACAAATCTGGGGTAGCATATTCCTTGATCTCATTTAATTATCATTTTAGATTCATCGATAATTAGTTGTTCAGATTAATTTATTTTTCTTGCATTTAGAAAAAGTGATAAATTTTTGGTAAATTGAATCTGCCCCTTGGTACTTCCTTGGGGATGTTTTTAAATCCCTGAAAGAATTAATTAAAAATTCAGATTTCCTTGTGGGTTCGACACCCCTGTTCTTGCCATACTGCAATAGATCTTGTGCACTTGCAAGGGTTACATTTAAAATCGATCAAGTTTTTGGCGCCGTTGCCTGGGATTTCGGCGAAATTTTGATTAATTCGGATTAGGGATTTTTTTTTGTTTTTAGCAGTCAATCGATTGAGAATTCTTCCTCAATCGATTGACTCTATTCTGTGGTGAAGAAACTATTTGACAGACAATCGATTGAGACCTTCTTGTCAATCGATTGACTGTGTCTTGTGTTTTTATCAGTACTTCTGTGTCAATCGATTGACACTAACTTGTCAATAGATTGACACCAAAAAAAATATTTAAAAAAAAAAAAAAAAAATCTTTAATTCTGAAAATTTGGAAGTTTGTGGATTTGAAATATGAAATTTGGTGCTCAAAGGTTGATTTTTGATTTTCGAACTTAAATTTTTGCAATTAGAATTTTTGAAATTTAATTTCTAAATTAAATTTTAATTTTCTTGTGTGAATTTTGATTTTTGAAAAAAAAAAAAAAAAAACTAATATTTAGATTTTTGATTTGCAAAATCTTCTTTCCCTTATTTTTCTCTCTTAGGTAAGTTTTTGTAGGACTCTTTTAGGAAGTTTAGGTTTTTAGGACTTCTTATTTTAGTAGGATTCTTTTTCCTTATTTTCCTCTTTTAGATATTCTAGGATTTTCTAAAATTAGTTATTAATTTTTTTTTTTTAAGAAGTTTAAAAATTTAGGATACCTTCCTTAGGAAATTTAGGAATCTTTTATTCTTTCCCTTATTTTCCTCTTTTAGATAAGATTCTTAGGATTGCCATTAGATTTAAAATTTTAATTTCTAATTTTAATCTTGAAATTTTAATTTTAATTTTTGAAATTCGAATTTATAAAAAAAAAAAAAAAAAAAATTTAAAATTAATTTATCTTGTTTTGCTTTTCTTTTCTTCTTATTTTGGCCACTGTTCATATTAGAACTCAATCGATTGAAGCTTCAGGTTCAATCGATTGAGACTGAAATATTCTCTGTTGTGATCTTTGCTTTTCTTTCAATCGATTGACATTCCTCTGTCAATCGATTGATAAAAATTCTGTGCTTGCCATTTCGGCTGAAATTCCTGTGTTAACTTGCTTTGACCTTTGAACCTCAATCGATTGAGAACAGTTCTTCAATCGATTGACTGATAAAGTCATTTCTGTGAAATTTTAAGTGTGCTTCTGCCAATCGATTGAGATCTTTGCTGCAATTGATTGAGCCTATTTTGTGGATTTGTTTTGGATTCTTCAATCCCTGTTTGTGAGCGTGGTGCATGAGCTTTACTCGTTCTCATCACCCACATTTGCTACCATTTAATCTTGAGATCGAACGATCTTGTAGAGAGAATCGTAGAATTCAAAGGAATCAGTATCATCATACTGATACCATGGCTGATCAAAGGCAAGAAATGAATGGGAACAACCAGAATATCAATAATGGCAATAATGGAAATAATGGAAATGATGGGAATAACAATTACAATGAGGGCCCTAGAACACTCGAATATTATAATGATCCTGGTTTTTACGAGGATCAGGAATGTATAATGCATGATCCCATTCCAGGAAACCACTATGAATTCAAATCAGAGATGATCCAAATGCTACTAATTTTCCATGGGTTAGTAAATGAAAATCTGCACGTTCATCTAAATGAATTCACTGGGGTATGCAAAATGTTCAGAGTCCACAATGTCACTGATGAGATAGCTAAACTCCGACTCTTCCCTTTCTCTTTAAGGGACAAGGCAAAAACGTGGTTTTATTCCTTAGAACCGCAATCTATTCAGAGTTGGGCAGAGCTACACCGTCAGTTTCTTAAAAAATATTTTCCCATGACCAAAGCCATTGAGTTGCGTCAGAAGATTCAATTCTTTTCCCAACAACCTACTGAAACATTCCATGAATGTTGGGAACGTTTTAAGGAATTGATTAAGAGTTGTCCAAATCATCAAGTTCCAAGGTGGCAACAGGTCCAAAGTTTTTATAATGGGCTGATTCCTGAAGAGAGACGCATGGTTGATGCATCGTGTGGTGGATCATGTGCCACAAAAGAAGCTGATGAATTGTGGGCATTGTTTGAGAAGTTATACCAAACTTCGATACAAAGTGAAACACTGGGGCGAACTAACTTGGATTTGGCACCTAAATCTCATGTGTTGACAAGAGATGGATTGTATGATGTCAAAAATAATACCTCTGATCTATCAACAAAGGTTGATATGTTGTCCAAGCAAATGAATATGTTGTTAGCTGCGACCAAGCAAGCTAAAGCTCCTGTCACCCCCACTGTGTGTTCAATTTGTGACCACCCAGGTCACATGGCTAATGAGTGCCCCACTACCTTGTCATTATTCCCTGATGAACCTACTCCTCAAGAGCAGGTGAATCTGACTCAATCTTATCAACGGCAGGGTAGAAACATATACTCCAATACCTATAACCCGGAATGGAAAAATCACCCCAACTTAGGATGGGGTGGTTCGAACCAAACTGGTCAGGTAAACCAGCAGTACAGAGCCAACACAATGGGTGGACAATAAAATTTCTGCCCACAACAGAATTCCACTTCCCAGCAGAATTCTAATTTCCAGCAGAACCCTCCTTATTACCATCCGAATTCCGATTACCGAAAAAATCAGAATTTTAATCAACCTCAGGCTACCGTTTCTAGAGATTCTGATTTGGAGGAAAAGGTGATGCGAAGCATGCATGCTTTCCAACAGATGATGATAGATCAATTCAGTCAACTGACAAATCAGCTGAGTCAACGAGAGGAAGGTAGGCTCCCTAGCCAACCCGTCAACAATCCTCGAGGTCAAGCACCACCTGATGCAGGACCATCGAATAGTCAACAGTTGAAAGCTGTTACGGTGCTGAGAAGTGGAAGAGAAGTTGATAATCAAGTGGAAATGCCTGTGGAATCTGATCAGGAAAAAGAGGAAGCAAGAGAAGCAGCAAAAGAGAAAGAAAACAAATCAGAGAAAAGAACAGAGAAAGAGAAAAGAAAAGAGAAAGAAAAAGAGCAAAGAAGAGAGAAGGGAAAAGAAAAAGTAATCGAGGATGAGTCTCCCTCAACTGTCCAACTAGGACATGAACAAGAATAAAAAATGGAACCTGCACCTTATGTCCCAAGGGCACCATTCCCTCAATGCCTAACTCCTCCATCTAGAATGGGAAAGGGACCAGCAAAAATGGAAGAAAATTTTGAAACATTCAAGCAAGTAAAGATAAATCTTCCATTGCTTGAAACAATCAAACAAGTGCCTGAGTATGCAAAATTTTTCAAAGATTTATGCACTCGTAAGAAAGGCGTACTCATATTTCCAAGAAAGTGTTCCTGACTAATCAAGTCAGTTCAATATTACAATTGGAAACCCCACAGAAACTGAAAGACCCTGGAGTTCCAACTGTTCCATGTGTCATTGGTGGGCAACCAATTGGAAAAGCGCTATTGGATTTGGGAGCAAGTGTGAATCTAATCCCATACTCAATATACGAGAAACTCGGATTGGGTGAATTGCAACCCACGACGGTCACACTCCAACTGGCCGATAGGTCAGAAAGAAGACCTAGGGGAATTATCGAGGATGTTTTGGTTGGAATAGACAAGTTTGTCTTTCCAGTGGACTTTGTTGTTTTAGACATGGAACCACCTGTTAAATCAATTAATCAAGTCCCCATCATCCTTGAACGTCCGTTTCTCGCCACTGCCAACGCTTGCATTAATTGTCGAACGGGAGTCATGGATGTTTCTTTTGGGAACATGAAGGTCAGATTGAACATATTTCATGCGATGAACCATTTCCCTAACGAGGATGAGGTCAAATGTTTTTACATCGATCAGATGGACGAAGTGGTGGATGAAGCATTACCATCAATGCTCACCAAAGAAGAATTTGAAACCGCTTTGTTGGCCATCTATGAAGAAAAAGGATCTGAAAGGAAGCAGTCAGAAGAGACGAGGTTGAGTTTATCATGTCCAGATGATAACTTATGTGAAGTTGTTACTAAGATAGAACCGTTACCCATTGAGGTAAAAGCTGAACCAATTCCATCAATTGAGGAGCCACCAACTGTGGAATTGAAACAGTTGCCTGAATCGCTCAAATACGCTTTTCTAGGGCCACGAGAAACGTTTCCGGTGATAATTTCATCCACGTTGTCGGAAGAACAAGAGCATGACCTGTTGAAAGTGCTTCAAGATCACAAGCAGGCTATCGGATGGACCCTAGCTGATTTAAAAGGGATTGACCCATCAGTATGTATGCACAAAATACATCTGGAAGATGAGAGTAAACCATCGAGAGAACCGCAGAGGCGACTTAATCCGAACATGCAAGAAATCGTTTTAAAGGAAATCATTAAATTACTCGATGCTGGAATCATCTATCCGATTTCTGATAGTGAATGGGTTAGTCCAGTCCAAATTATCCCAAAAAAGTCTGGAATCACTGTGAAAGAAACTGCGGAAGGAGAATTGTTGCCTACTCGTGAAACTACCGGGTATGGTCTCGCATTGATTATAAAAATTGAATCACTACGAAAGGATCATTTTCCCCTTCCGTTCATCGATCAAATCCTCGAGAAGTTAGCAGGGCAAGAGTTTTATTGCTTTCTTGATGGTTATTCGGGATACAATCAAGTGCCCATTTTTCCACCTGATCAAGAGAAAACGACATTCACATGCCCTTACGGTACTTTTGCATATCGAAGGATGTCGTTCAGCTTATGTAATGCACCTGCTACTTTCCAATGATGTATGTTGGCCATATTTTCGGATATGATTGACAAGTTCATCAAGGTGTTCATGGACGACTTCTCAGTTTTTGGGAAAACGTTTGGTTCTTGTTTGAATCTCCTCGCACAAGTTTTACAACGTTGTGTGGATTCTAAACTTGTTCTTAGCTGGGAGAAGAGCCATTTCATGGTTCAACAAGGAATTGTGCTGGGGCATATTGTTTCCAAGAAAGGAATTGAAGTGGATAAGGCCAAAGTCGACCTAATTGCCAATTTGCCCCCACCAAAGAGTGTTCGACAAATTCGATCATTTTTGGGGCATGCTGGATTTTATAGGCGATTCATTAAGGATTTCAGCAAGGTGGCTAAACCTTTATGTACCTTGCTTGGTAAAGATGTACCTTTTGAATTTGATGAGCATTGCATGAAATCATTTCTGAAGCTGCGTGAACTCTTATCAAATGCACCAATAATCCAACCACCGGATTATTCTCTCCCATTCGAACTCATGTGTGATGCATCTGATTACGCTATCGGAGCTGTTTTAGGGCAAAGGGTGAACAAATTACCTCACGTAATTTATTATGCCAGTAAGACGTTGATCGATGCACAACTTAACTACACCACCACTGAGAAAGAACTATTAGCTGTGGTGTATGCTCTGGATAAATTTCGTTCTTATCTGCTTGGATAAAAAATAGTGGTATTTTTGGACCACTCTGCATTGAAATATTTGTTGGCAAAGAAGGATGCCAAACCAAGATTGATCCGCTGGATTCTGCTACTTCAAGAGTTTAATTTCGAAATCAAGGATAAAAAGGGAGTCGAGAATGTTGTGGCTGATCACTTGTCTCGCATTTTGCTTGAAGAATCGGTTACACCTGAACCTATCCGGGACACTTTCCCGGATGAGAAATTAATGGCAATTGACGCGACTGCTACGAAAGTTCCTTGGTTTGCCAATATGGTGAATTATTTGGTCACTGGCAAAATCCCTACTAAATGGGGAAAGAATGATAAGAACCTCTTTTTCTCCCAGATCAAATACTATTTTTGGGATGAACCACATTTGTTCAAGATCTGTTCAGATCAAATCATTAGGAGATGTGTACCAGCAAAAGAGCAACTAAGCGTTCTCGATTTCTGCCATGCTGGAGCCTGTGGAGGCCATTTTGGAGGACAGAAGACTGCACAGAAAATTCTTCAAAGCGGATTCTACTGACCCTCCATCTTTCGTGACGCTGCTCAATTTTGCAAAGAATGCCAAAGATGTCAGCAGCTTGGAAATATTTCAAAACGAAATATGATGCCCCTTAACCCGATTTTGATTGTTGAAATTTTTAATGTTTGGGGGATTGACTTCATGGGTCCTTTTCCCCCATCTTTTGGGTATTCATACATTCTCGTAGCTGTTGACTACGTTTCCAAATGGATTGAAGCTGTGGCAACCCGTTCAAATGACCACAAAGTGGTGGTCAAATTTCTGAAGGAAAATGTCTTTAATAGATTCGGGTTTCCACGAGCGATCATTAGTGATGGCTGTTCGCACTTTTGCAACCGCCATTTTGCTACTTTAATGAAGAAATACGGCGTCACCCACAAGGTTGCAACGCCGTATCACCCGCAAACTAGTGGTCAGGTGGAAGTGTCAAACCGAGAGATTAAACGAATTTTAGAAAAGACGGTACGATCGGATAGAAGAGACTGGTCAACCGGCTCTCTGATGCTCTGTGGGCATATCGCACCGCCTTCAAGACACCAATTGGAATGTCTCCGTTCAGAATTGTCTACGGGAAAGCATGTCATCTTCCTGTTGAATTAGAGCATAAGGCATTTTGGGCCATCAAAAGATTCAATTTCGACATGCAAGCCGCATGATCAAATCGACGGCTACAGTTGAGTGAACTGGACGAACTACGCTATGATGCGTATGAAAATTCAAAAATGTACAAAGAAAGATACAAGCAGCTTCATGATGAGTCAATTTCTTGAAAAGAGTTTCACATTGGGCAAAAGGTTTGGCTGTTTAATTCCAGACTAAAGCTTCACCCTGGAAAACTGAAATCTAGATGGGAAGGCCCGTATCAGGTTGTTTCCATTAATATGCATGGTGCAATTGAGATCCGTAGTCTCAAGGACAATCGAGTTTTCAAAGTCAATGGGCAACGTCTCAAACCAATGTTTGAGCCAATCACCCAGTTTAAGATTGAGGCGATGCACCTCAGTGACCCAAATGATTGATCAATGAAAAGGTCGAGCTGGCGACACTTAAACTCAGCGCTTCCTGGGAGGCAACCCAGTTTGTTTTATTTTCAGTTTCATCTTTATTTTTATCTTTATTTTTGTTTTTGTTCATATTCTGTGTTTTTCAATCGATTGACTATGAACAATCAATCGATTGACCCTTGTTTATTTGAGAATTTCCAACATCATCATCATTTTCGTCTTCTTGTGTCAATCGATTGAGAGGTATGTGTCAATCGATTGACACCATATAAAATTTTGTGCAGTCCTTGGGATTTGAAGCGCCAACCGACACATCTTGTCGGGGCAGCTAACTTTCTGAGCACGTTTGGCTCAATCGATTGAGGATGGTATCTCAATCGATTGAATTAATGGGATAATTAAAACTCTCGTTTCCGAGGGCACCTAACCGGTGCACCTCTTCGAAAATAGGTTTCCTCAATCGATAGACCCATCACTCTCAATCGATTGAAATTTATTGAGGAATTGTGATGAGCCACGTCTCCTCCACATCTGCCAGATGTCACTCCAGCTTCGCAACGTGGGCATCCCAACCATTCTCAATCGATTGAGAATTCATTCTCAATCGATTGAGGTTCAATTTATATAAGTGGCAGCCCCAACCCGTGGAGCCCTCATCCGACTTCAATCCACTCCATTTCAAGCCAATCATCCATATTCTCCTCATACGCGATCGAATGGCAGCGCCTGGCCCACCACTCTTCCGTCAATCGCGTCCCGCCAACGATCCGATGCGCATCCCCAATGAGCACTATTTCGATCGCCAGTTCCAGACGGAAAATTTCTACGATCTGGTCAAGTACCGTAGCATCGCGGAATGCGCCCGCTCGATCAAATTCATTGAGGCCTTGCGATTGGAAATGTTGCTTGCCCCGCCACCCATCAATGTCTCTCCACACCTGATCCGTCTGTTTTATCAGAAAATGGTATGGGTACCGGAAGCACTATCACCCACAGGAATGCCCTACATTACCATCGAGATCGACAACTGGCAATATAATCTGCATGCCGCCGATCTCGCGCGTGCCTTCAATTTTTATGTGGTTCGACCTGTGAACCACCACATTAATCCCGCGATTGATCGTAGTCAGGACGACATGATCAATGATATGTGTGGAGGGCACCGCGGTACCGGTCAGGCCACTAAATGAGCTGTTCTTCCGATGGACATTCTCTTTTGGGATATCGTCATGGCAAACAACCTCCTACCGCGCCAGCGCAGCGAGAGGACCAAGAATAGGGTGATTGCACTTTACGCATATATAAACACTTGGTTCGATGCGCCATGTCGATGCTTTCGAGGAGATGTATCGTTGCCAAAGGATATAGCCACCACCAGTGCAGCTAAGCGTGCTGATTCTCCTCCATTTCCCACATTATGTGATGCACCTTTTGGATCACCTCGGCTGCCCCATCTATGATGATGAGGAGTTAGGCGACATGCAATTTTACCAGTATGGTGTCAATGTGTGGGATAAGAGCATGAAAGCGATCCTTCGTGTGCAGCCACCCCAGATTGTAGTTGACGATGTACCTCCTCCTCCCCGTCCTAACCCCGCACAACGCCAACGTGGCGGTGTAAGATGACCTCGTCCCGAAGAGGTCCCTGATTTTGATGCCGAGGCAGCTGTTACTCGCCTTGAGGCGCGGATGGATGGGCTGAATGCGAGGCTTGGTGGTGTTGATCGACGATCAAGGTTTCAAACTTCTCTCCTCATGCGGATGGCCCGGGAATCGTTCCCTGGGTGTGCCGACAAGTTTATCGTAGGAGCGCGAGCGGCGATGAATGAGGAGAGGGACCCTGAATATGATGATGATGATGATGATGATGTTAATGTTTAGTTTATTTTTGTGTCGTTCTTTTTACGTTTAGTGTTTAGTGTTTAGTGTTTAGTGCTTTGTTTTGTTTCGTTTGTTTTTTCTCGTTGTTTATGGTGTTTTTAATTTTTATTTTTCATTTAAATCCGTTAGGGGTGTCGGGCTCGATGGTGTAATGAATCGGACAAATCAATGGAATTAGCTTTTCTTTTTTGTGTTAATTGTTATGGTACTTCTCGTGCATCACCAATCGATTGAGGCTTCTCTCTCAATCGATTGCGCACTTTTCTATTAGCAGTTCATGCAACACAACTCCTCACAGTCAATTGATTGAGAATTTATTCTCAATCGATTGATTGCTGCATCCGAAACAGGCAAATTCTAAAAATAGACATTTTTTTTTTTTAGCCATAATTGGTATCTTGTGTCAATCGATTGACAAGGGAATGTCAATCGATTGATTTCTGCATAGTCGGTCGGTCAAATTAATCAGCTACTTGAACTTTCCACCCTGAATCGGAAAAGTCACCTTTGACCAGTGCACCACTATGCTTGCCAACTTTTGTCAATCGATTGACACTAAACTGTCAATCGATTGACTGTTCTAGTGCACCAACTAGTCTGCCGCTAGACTCTGTTAGAGTTCTAGTGAGTCTTTTTGAGCCTTTATTTGAGGAAACTTTTATTTATTTAAGGAACCCGTAGGGTAGTCCTTTGAGTTAAAATCAGTTTCCCTTTCCCAACTCTCAGCTATGTCGTCCATTCGGTATCGCACCAGAGCCGCAGTAAAACGGAGCCCGTGACCAAACGTGCATGTTATCATGCTCTGCCACCGCCACTCGACTTGTCCAATCATGTTGTCATCAATCTTGATGATGAATTTCCTCTTGAAGTCCGCTCTATTTTCACTCACTCCACCGAGGCCGCTCTCGCCCCCTTTCCGCCTCTCTTAACAACACCTCCACCGCCACCTTTATCACCACCCTGTACATCAATACCACCTATTGGCAAAGTGGGAATCATTGCGGCGATGTGGTGCTACGCGTTTCCAAAACCGAGGGAAGACGGTTCTACCATGAAAGACTAGAGGATTAGGGTTTTCTATTTTAGGGTCTAGTTTTCAGAGTCTTTCAGTTATATTTGCTTTTAACGTGTTAGTTTAGGTTTGATTTTGATTAATTCTAGGGTAGAATTTTAATTTTGCATTATTTGTCAGAGTTTTATATATATATATATATATATTTGTTTAGGTAAATATTTGTGTTGTTCTTTGTGTTTACCTTTTCTTTCACTTGATCTAGTTCTTTTTGGCCCTCGAGTGCATTAAACAGGTTTGGGGGGGTCTCCCCTCCTATTTTCAACATCCTCACATCCTCACCAATGAGGACATTGGACAGTTCAGGTTTGGGGGGGGGGGGGGGGTAAATTCGGTAAATTAATATAAAAAAGAAAAGAGAAAAGAAAGACTGATTTTCGGACCTTATCAGTCAATCGATTGAGGTTGTGGTCTCAATCGATTGACTGCAAACCATAAAAAATTGCAATTGGGAATTTTCAATAATCAATCGATTGACTGATGACAGGAAGGCTAATGAAATTCGATTTTCTTTTTTTCCCCTTAAATTGTGAATGACCTGAATTTCTTTAAAAGTTTGTTATCACACCACATTTGTTTTAATGAATGCTCATAAAGTTCAAAATTAAAATAGCGATATTCATAATCTATGCCTGAAAATTTGTACACCACCACGTGGCTCCAATTCCAAGTTTGAGAATAAAGTGTATGACTTGAAATTTTTAAATCACAAGAAAGGCTTCAACCCAGTGAGTTTCGAAACCTTATCTTCGTTCTTGATGAGTGTGGAAATAAATTCGGAGTATCTTTGAATTCCTGCTTCAATTGTTAACATCTCATTTACTTTTCTTTGATTTGTTTATTGTACGTGTGGTATACCATTACACTAGACATCAATGTGTATTAACTCAAAGCATATAGGCATATTTTACCATAATGAAAGGAAAGGATCTAAGGCCATCTTTGGCTCGTATTTGCTTAAAATGACCCACCTCATAAATGTATCATTCTAGTACCCCTTTGAGCCTATTGAAAAATTTACCTTTATACATTCTTCGATAAGCCACATTAACCGTTAACCCTTTATCATTTCTGAAAATTCAGCTTTACCCTTCTTATTTATGAGAAATTAGGAACGATGGATGAAAATGAGTGAAAAGAGAGTACGTGGAGAGATACTGAGTTGTGGTGTTTACTAAGGGTGTATGGCAAAAATATAAAAGAAAAGGGGGGAGAAAAAGAAAAAGAGAAAGAAAATTTGAAAAAAATAGTGAAAAATATGAGGTGTTTTAAGAAAAGGAAAACAAAGGAAAAACAAATTGAAAAAAAAAAAAAAAAAAAAAATAGTGAGAAAGTAGAAAAGAAAAAAAAAAAAAAGAGAGATAGAGAAAATAGAAGTTTGTTTCTTTTCCAATTTCTCAGAAAATTTGAATCCAAATTCCCTTTCTTTCTTAAACCTTTACCCGAGCCCCATTACAACCTTAGAAAAGACCTTTTTGATCCAATCATGAGTGGTAAATGCCTTGTGGAGAGTAATTACACATTGTCTATGGTGCTTGATATATCCATGTTTAAAATACAAATATCTTTCTTAATGAGATCTCGGTTAAAACTCTTTGATACACCGTCTTTCGTATAAATTGTGAGATTTCTCTAAATTGCATTGTAACTCCATCTCACATGTGCATGAAACATAAAATCCATTCATCAGGAGCGATTTCATTCTGAGTGTATATCCATGATAAGGATTGAGTCAAGACATGTGATCAAAAGATGCCTAGTTTAAGCTTCTTCTCAGGCAAAAGAATTTGAGCAGTGATGATTGCATAACATTAATGCATAAAGTATGAGCATTGAAAAACAATGGACTAATGTGAATGAGCATTAATAAAATAAGCATGGTCGGATGCATTTTAAACGATTTTCCAGGGGCATTTGACTGCTTAAGAGCATGGCTAAAAAAAAAAAAAATTTTGAAATTCATAAGCTTTGAAGTTTGTAGGTACCTTCGCTGAAAACCTGCAGGAGACACAACTCCTCCACTAGGGATCAACTAGGGGTTTAAAGGCTTGTTGCATATGCTAAATACAATCGTGTTCCCTACGAAAGTGGCATTTAAATTTTTAGGAAGTTAGTTTTATTTGCGTTATATATTCTCTTTGCTCGAGGACTAGCAAAGTGTAGGTTTGGGGGTGTGATCGGTGCTGAAATATGACTATATTTCACACCTTAAATCCTACATTTAGCTATTCGATGAAAGCATCTGATGGTTGTTGTGAGGTTTTGATGTTTACAGGTGTTTCCGACCATTAGATCGTTCAAAAGCCTAAAAGAAGGAAATTAAAGGCTATGCAAGAGCTATGGACAAAAAGTTCCAAAGAAGCATTGAGATCCGAGAAGAGAATCAATATCCATCAAGAAAGGAGACTTTACATTGAAGAGTCAATCGCTTGAGGAATCATTGTCAATCGATTGACAGATGAAATAAACTTCAACCCTGAAAATCAATCGATTGAGACATGAAAATCAATCGATTGACACATAAGGCAGAAGTGCCCTAAAGAAATTCGAACTCAAATTCAATCGATTGAGACTTCTGGCTCAATCGATTGAGGCAATTAGGTTTAGGTGTGCTCGGCCATTATAAAAAGGAAGCTAAAGCTTTGAATAGAGGACTCTCTATTTTTGGACTGGGTGTTGAGATCTTTTGAGACTTTTCTTTGGAGGAATTAGAAGTAGACTTGATTATTTTGGAATTTTAGGGCTTTTCACTTTGGGGAACTTCTTTTCATCTTTTTAAGGTCTTCTTCTCTCCTTCTTCTAGGGTTTGATCAGGGTAGATTGTACCTAGGATTTGCATTGTTTTCTTTTAAAGCGTAGATTGTATTTAGGAGAGAGCATTGTAAACAAATATCTTTTGGGAAGAAATAAAAAGAGGAATGGCTTTGAATGAACAAGGAGATCATACACCAAAGATGAGCGGCTAAATCAGTAGATCGGGGAAGATGCGATCCCCAGATAAGTACCCATATTTATGATTAATACCATAGTCTAATTACTGTCATTGTGGAATCGTTTTTGCTAAAAGTTTGTATTATTGAAAATATATTGAATGCTTGTTATGACCATTGATTGCGTGAATCAACGGCCGTAATCGCTAAATCTGGACCTGCAGGCTGATCTAGGCTGTAGAGCGATTATGCTTTTATTGTTTTGATCTACACATCATGAGATACACTATGCTTCTTACATGACTCATACCGCAATGTTAGGCTGAGTCATTGTTTTTAGATAGGGTATGCCGGATTGATGATCATACTTTATTTCAAATCATTTTTATGAATGAATGATGGTGTGAATGATGCTTTAATGAAACTATGGGTGTTAATGGTAAAAAAAGGAGTACAAATCTGGGGTAGCATATTCCTTGATCTCATTTAATTATTATTTTAGATTCATCGGTAATTAGTTGTTCAGATTAATTTATTTTTCTTGCATTTAGAAAAAGTGATAAATTTTTGATAAATTGAATCTGCCCCTTGGTACTTCCTTGGGGATGTTTTTAAATCTCTGAAAGAATTAATTAAAAAATCAGATTTCCCTGTGGGTTTGACACCCCTGTTCTTTCCATACTGCAATAGATCTTGTGCACTTGCAAGGGTTACATTTAAAATCGATCAATATGGGCAGGCATTCTTCTCAGCTGAGTCTCCAGTATATGTTCTCGACTCATCTTCTCAAAGGGGTTCACTGTGCTGTCTTTCTTTCCTTCGAGTTAGGCCTGTGCTGCTGCTAGTATTTCTGGCTGCTTTGATATCCTCCCTGATTTGGTAATAAAATCTACTGCCCCTTCTTTGCTGCTGCTTCCGGCATTGATATATGTTTATTCGTAGCTTAGCGGGACCTGATAAGGATCATATGTGGGCCCGAGAACTGGAAGGGTATGGCTGCCGATTCTTGAGGTACTTATACTGTCAGCTCAGGAGGCGTGGGCAATACTTGACTCACCTTGGTAGCAGCGGGTTGGGTGGAAAGATTGGGCCAAACGGGGGTGGTGAAGCTTGAGGGTGGTGGTATTGGAGGGAAGGAGGTAAAAGTAGGCCATTGATAACTAGTGGGTGCTGGCGGCAGATGGGGGATCTGATGGGCCGTTAGGTAATTGACTGGGGTGGTGGAACTTGCCAGTGGTTGAGCTAGGGGTGATGGAGTGGGCGCAGGCCATTGATAACTGATAGGTGCGGGTGTTGGATTGGGGGCCTGATGGCTTAAAGGGTAATTGATGGGGGTTGTGGTGTATGGTGGTAGTTGAAATGGGGTGGGTGCAGGCCATTGATGACTGGCGGGTGCGGGCGCAGGATTGGGGGCATGGGGGTTTATAGGGTAATTAATGGGGGTTGTGGTGTATGGTTGGTATGCATTTATATTTACATAATTGATGGGTGTGGTGGATGGAAAGTATGCCCGGAGATCCAAAGGTTCAAATTGTGGGGTCGGGTTGGAGAAATAATCTGACAAATTTAGGGGTTCAACTACCCCTATATTCCTCTCTTCAACGTTTCTTAACAGTGGTGCTACATAACTCTCCCGATCACTGATATAATCGGATGGGTCAAATTCGAATTCCTCCTCATCTTTTATCATTCCGATGGTGGGTCTGGGACCTGCTCCTCCGATAGGATGTGGGGGTAGTGACACTTGGTGGATATTAGTATGTTGAGAGGGTGCAGGGGGAATGATTTTCCTGACATCGATTAAATCTTGGATGGCTTGCTTCAATGGAAAGCAGCGATTAGGAGGGTGACCCTAACCCTGATAAAAATTACAGTGGGTATTTGGGTTATAGTTCTTTGGGATCGGGTGAGGAGGAGGTTGCGGTTGGCGGATAGCCACTAATCCCTTTTCTACTAACAGGGGTAAAAGTACACTCAAAGATTGCCCCAGAGGTGTGAAGACTCGGTCGTAGCAGGCTCTCCTTTGTTCCGGGGTCATTTGCATTCCTTGCCCATTCCCCATTCTTTGCATCTGCTCAGGCCTAACTGGTGCTGGTGGGGCCGCCTGAAATTGAAACGGAGCAATATTATTATTGGGCCTGGTGTTGGTTATGTTCTGGACATCGCCCCTGTTCTCTTCTCGTTCCTTTGCTCAAAAAATCATCTGACCCCTCTATCCCTGAAGTATTCTTACTCAGACGCCCTTCCTTGATGGCATCCTCGCAGGCTGGCATTCCTCACCAAATCAGCAAAACTAGACTGCTGTTGGTACACCAAAAAATCAAAAATCACTGGCAGAGTGTTCTTTGAAATCATCTCTATCTGCTCATCATCCGGTATTCTATTTCTGACTTGAGCTGCCAGTGCTCTCCATCGCCCTAAGTAGTCACTGAAGGTCTCGTTTGGATTTTGCGTCAAACGGGCCAAATCAGACTTGCGCGGTTCAATATCAGTATTATAGACATACTATTCCTGGAATAAATGCGCTAAATCTTTCCATGTCTTCATCATGGATGGTTCGAGAGATGTGAACCACCTCAGGGCCGGTCCGGTCAAACTCTTCTGAAAGACTTTTATTAGCAGTCTTCGTCCCCTCCGTACTGGCACATGTCCCCACAATAGGACTTGAGGTGTGCGATCGGGTTGTCTGTGCCATTGTACTTGTCGAATACTGGCATTTTAAACTTGGGGGGCAAGGGGACCTCAGCGAACAGGCATAGGTCTGTGAAGTCCATGGCGTGGATTTTAGCACCACCCATTTTCATCAACTATTTTTGTATTTTGTCTAACTATTCTTCCAGCTGCTCTGACTCTTTCGATATAGGGGTCGCTTTCTCGGCCGTCAATCGGACTTCACTTTGGGCTACCAGGGGGTGGGCAATTACTGGTGGAGGGTTGAGGCTGGTCAATACCCCAGCATAGGCCCCACTGTTCCTAATCTCGTCCTCCTCATACTGCTGGTCGGCGTAATGTGCAGTGAAGACGGGGTTCTCAACCTGTTGCTGCATGGGTTGGATGAGAATGACATGAATAGGGGTTGGGTGAGCCCATTGAGGGTGAGGAAAGGTTTGTTGGGTGATGGGAATTTGGTTTTGAGGTGGGGCCTGATAGGGCCATTGGGTATGGGGGAAGGCTTGGAGATGGCCTTGGGGTGTGGGGCCATGGGGGAATTGGGTTTGGGGGACGACATGGGTTTGGGTTTGGGTCATGAACCCTTGATCACTGGGTCATTGGCCACTGATAGGTCTGGGCCATGGACCCTTGGAAGGTTTGGGCCAAGGGCCCTTGATGGGTCTGGGCCACGGGCCCTTGATGCGTTTGGCCCCATGGGCCTTGATGGGTATGGGCCATGGGCCCTTGATGGGTCTGGCCCCATGGGCCTTGATGGGTCTAGGCCACGGGCCCTTGATGGGGTCTGGCCTGATGGGTCTTATTGGGTCTGGGCCACGGGCCCTTTATGGGTCTGAGCCGATGGGCCTTGTTGGGTCTGGGCCATGGGCCCTTGATGGGTCTGACCCGATGGGCCTTGTTGGGTCTGGGTCATGGGCCCTTGATGGGTCTGACCCTATGGCCTTGTTGGGTCAGGGCCATGGGCCATTTGATGGGTCTGGCCCGATGGGCCTTGTTCGGTCTGGGCCATGGGCCCTTGATGGGTTTGGATTTGATGGGTTTGGCTCAATGGGCCCTGGGGGATATGGGTAATGGGGTTTTGGGCCAATGGGCCTTGGAGATGATGGGTAGTGGGGTATTGGGCCATGGGACCTTGGAGATCATGGATGGAGGGGTATTGGGCCATGGGGCCCTGAGATGGGTGGAAAAAGGGGGTTTGGGGCCTTGGGGTATGTGGGTGATGGGGGTTTGGATGGTGTGGATTATGGGAGGTTGATTGGGGTCATGGGGGAGTGAAGCATGGAGGTTTGCTAAGGTGTGGGATGGATTCATAGATGTGGGGTGTGGAGGAGAGATATTTTGGGAAGCCCTCCATGAGGAGTATGCTTGGAACATCTCCTCCATCATGGCCATGGAAGGGGGTGGGATGTGGATGGTGGATTTAAGGGGTGATGGGGTATAGATGGGGTGGAGGTGGTGGAAAATTGGGCATGGCCCCGATAATTGGGCATGGCCACGGTGGGGGGGGGTGGGGTGGATGAGGGGATGTATTAGGTATGTTTTGGGATGATGGGGGGCATGATGAGGAAGGATAAGGGAAATTGGGCATGGCCCCGATAAAAATGGGCATGACCCGGATGGATGGAGGATCTTGTGGGGGGTTGGATATGGTGGAAGTGGTGTATGTGAATGTGGGTGGATCAGGTCTATAGGGGGATGATGGGAATTGGGACATGGATGTGGATTGGGAAAATGGGTTTGGCATGGGCATGGTTTGGGCAAAATATGGAGAATGGGGGGTAGGATTTTGGATATTTTGAGGGGTATCGGTTGGGAAAATGGGGGCGCCAAATGGGCCGTTAACTGTAAAGGGGGGTTGGGTGAGGGGGATGGTAGAAAAGACTTCTCCCGAATGGGAGTGGGTTGGAGAATGTGGTGGGAATGAGTCGGGATTAGCGTAAACCGGGTCCACTACCCACAACATTCTTCGGGAGCGGGTCGGGTAAGGGTGCCTTGGATAAGGCCCAAAAATCCTCCTCTTTCTTCTCCTATGGGACGACGGAGGGCAAGATGATGCCGTTGTGCCGGCACCACAAACTAAATATTTTTTGTGTTTTGATTATATATATATTTTTGAATTTTATGAAAACTTTTTAAAAAACAAAGATTTTGAGGCCTTGGAATTCTTTTTTTGGGTGGCTCTCATACCTTAATTTAAGACCCGCAGCGACGGTTCCGATGCACTTCGGAAGAATCGAAGGAGAACCTTCGATCTATTGAAGGCACAGAAATCAAGGCAAAAGACCCGATCCCTCGAAATGAGCTAAAAAGAAGTTGCCTTCTCTTAACTGGCGGGGGCGTATTGGGTGTCGGAGATGGCGGGGCCTAAACAAGGCACTATGCACACTGATCGGGGAACTCGGGAGGTTGAAAGGGCCAAGGATTCGGGTTGGGTGTTGCCAAATAGACCTGGCGCAACTAATACTTGCGCCCAGGTTGCAAGGGAGGACTTTTACACTGGCGCAACTATAAGTTGCGCCAAGGTAAAATTTGGGAGTTTAAAGCTGGCACAACTATTAGTTGCGCCAGTTATAAATTCTAGTGTTTTTACATTGGCGCAACTAATACATGCGCCAGGCAAAACTTGCCTCTCCAGAACAGAAAGCAGCAGCCACTGATGCCCGAAATGAGTCTCTTTTTGGTTTTATTTTGTGGAAGCTAGGCTTCCGAGAACTGAGCTATTTTATGGTGATCGATTCTCTCCTCACCGCAGTAAAAGGATTGAGTCTGGTATAACTCGCTAACGCGCTCCCCAAGGGTTTTAAGCTTAGGAATGGGAACCCACCCGATATACCTCCGGCGCAAGCGCCTTCTCAAATACTAGGTGGGCTGAGACTTTTCTAGATCATCATCACTAGGGGCTACTGCCATACTAAGACCCGAGTATTTGTATGTGTGCCTAAACCAACCTCTTTGAAAAATCTACCCCGTAAAACAAATTAATTAAGCTCCCTAACTTGGTTCAATTTTAATTTTTTGAAGCTTTTCTCTTTTTTTTTGGAAGTTTTCTTTAGTTCAAAGACCGAGGGTGATTATCCCGTGCCGCCACTACGGGCCGGCGTCTATTGTTAGGATATGAATAATAAAAAAAGACGGGGCCAGTCAAGCGACTAGGCGGGAAATATAAAGTGCTAAAATTTAAAGACGAATTGTAAGGGGAAGTAAGAAAGGTGCCAGTCAAGTGACTAGGCAAAAATTACTGAAATTTAAAGCGAAAATGTAGGGGTGAGTAATGAAGGTGCCAGTCAAGTGACTAGGCGAAAAATGCTGAATTTTAAAGCGGAATCATAGGGGTGAGTAAAAAAAAGGTGCCAGTCAAGTGACTAGGCAAAAATTGCTGAATTTTAAAGCAGAAACATAGGGGTGAGTGAAAAAGGTGCAAGTCAAGTAACTAGGCAAAAATTATTGAAATTTAAAGCGGAATCGTAGGGGTGAGTAAAATGACGTAATCGGAGGGGTGAGTACAAATAAAACCAGCAAAAATAATAAAAAAACAGCAATAAAATGCTAGAAAAATAAAAAAGGCTTAGTTCAAGGGGAAGCTCTACTAGCTAATCCCCAGCAGAGTCGCCATCTGTGCAACCGTGGGAATCGATGCGATCCCTGTCGCAACGAAGCGCTCTCTAATGATAAAAAATATAGTCGCCACCCGGAGCTTTCAGTGTCCCGAGATACCTAGTTCATTTTTATGAACACCTAAGTGCTAAAAATATGACTCTGAATCCGGTCCACACCAAAGGCTCTTGGGTAGGGGCTTCAGTTATCGATCGGGAAGGTGTTAGGCACCCGATCAACCCGCTTAACGCGGTCTCTACTTATGGCTAAAAATAAAATGATGTAAAAGTAAAGAAAATAGCTTCCTCTTGCCCAAAAGGGCTTAGAATCCTATTTGTGCCCCTCCATTCCTGCCTAATAAACGGCGGCGTAACGGCACAAATGAGAGGATGGAGGGAGCTAGAAAGAGATAGGAGAAGAAAGGGGAGAGCCGGAACTCTCGGGCCCTTGTAGCACCGTAGAGGAGCCTTGCGTGGCTTGCTTTGATGAGCTCTTGAAGGCTTTGTATGATGGAAAATGGGGTTCTAACTCCTAAGACTTAAATCTAAGAGGTAGGGGATGGAGGCTAGGGGATCACACACACCTAGGCTAAGAGTTTTGGATGCAAGAACAAGCTTGAAATGAGGTTGGGAGGTTCTGGAATTTGAGTGAAAATAGTGCACAAAAGGGAGGAAGAACTACTCACTTTGAGCTCTTTCTCTCTTAAGCAAATTTCTCAACCCCTAAACCAAGGGGTGGGGGGCTCTATCTATAGGAAAGGAGTGGATTAGGAGGCTACTTAGATGCTAATTGGAGTTAGCAATTAAGTAATCTCAAATCTAAGGTTTCCTAGGATTTTGAGAGCTTGAAAAGGTGTGAAGGTGGTTCTAATGGTGCATGATGGGGTGAGGCTTTAGGCCACTTGGAGGGTTGCAAATAGGTAAGGAATGGGTGAAATAGAACTATCAAGACACACCCTAAAGGTTGAGGTGGTCAACAAGTCAAACCCCAAACACGAAATTCGGGACAAAATCCCAGAGTTACTGTTCATATGCCTGGCGCAACTAATAGTTGCGCCAGATAAATGTACAGTAAAACAGTAATGAATAGTCAAACCCCAAACAGTCTGGAAGTTGGCCTCGCGAGGGGTGGGGGGACTCATTTATACCTGGCACAACTATTAGTTGCGCCAGGCAAATCCAGGGGGAAAATAGTTGCGCCAGGCAAAAATCCCTCCAAAAAAGGCTGATTTTCAAATGATCATAACTTTTGATATATAACTCCGATTGAGGTGATTCTTAGCTTGTTGGAAAGCTGGAGAAGTCCTCTTTCCAATCGTATATGATTTGATACCAGTAAAAGACCTCAGCTAGTATTAGTGCACCACTCTTCATCCATTGCCCGGGAAGGTTAGGTTTAGGGTTCGGAATGGGTTCTAAGGGTCGGGATTGGTTTCTAAAGGTTTGGGGTAGGTTCCTAAGGGATCTAGGGGGATTCTTAAGGGTTTGGGGTGATTTCTAAAGGTTCCATACATGCCATCAAAAACTCAGAATTGTACCTCTCTTGAAAGGTGTTTCGATCGGGCCTTGGGCAAAATTTGGGTGTCTACACCAGACAACTAAAGCATGGAAGGTAAAGGAAAAGCGCAAAGAGGTATGCCTGAACCCAAATTATATATATATATATATATCAATTTTTTTAACATAAATCACCATACCCCTTGTATATACAATAAAAAAAGAATACTAAAGAAATATGTACATAGCCGTACTCCCTCCGCTGCCTCTGGGATGGCTACTCCCCGATGTCCCCGGTGTCATCAACTCATGGATCAGAAGCCGGATCCACAAAGACCTCAATCCCATCCCCAAGAGTAGGTGGGAACCCCCTGGGAGGGGAGGACTTGACAACGGAAACCCCCTCCTCACCTGACTAGTAGTCCACCTGAACCGCAAGCGTGAAGGACCCTCAGACATCACAGCATGGAAGACCAAGTCCTTGTGAGAATAGTCCCTAACACGCTCTCTGGTCGTACAACGAGGACGCCTAGCCGAGGAGCCCGTATCGACCGACTCCGACTCAGCCAAACGACCAACCATCCCACTAATACCTCAATCCTTCCTTGCTAGCTGATACTGCAACTAGTCTATCGTCGCCTGCATCTCAGCACGTATCGTCTGGCGAACAATCTCGAGCTCGATCGTGTGAGCCGTCTGGCGAACGATCATCTCAATAAGAACCCACGTGCTGACCAGCTCTGGGTCACTTATAAGGGCCTATCGCCTCGCCTTGAGAATGGCATGCTCCCGTGCTGTCTCCAAATGTGACTCCTCGAGCTGACGAGCTTGCATGACAACGTAAAATCAAGAACCAAGCATACCCACGAAGGAAGGAAAGGCCAAAAAAAAAGAGAGAAGCATACTAGGTCTGCCCGCTCTCGAAGAAGGTGCTTGACTATTGCAGAAGTCATTGGATCTGCAACCGACGCAGGCTGAAGAGGAGATACCACTGCAAGTTGCTACACCACAAATGAAAATGAATCAAGGAAATGCATATACATGAAAGACTAAGAACAAAACTACACTAGCTCAACATACCTGAATAGGAGTAGATTCTTGGGGAGGAGCCTTAGGAGTGGAGTCAGGGATCACCTACCCAAGGACGAAACAAAACAACAAACATAAAAAACACTTCAGATGAAATCGACTAACGAAATTAACTCATCAAACACAAAAAACACGTCAGATGAAATCGACTAACGAAACTAACTCATCAAACACATGTACACACTATACTTGACTCTCTGGGTGTAAAGAAGCAGTTGTGGCCTCCCTCGTCTAGAGATCCTCGGGAAGCGTGCACTAAAAAACATTCCAACACATTATTAGGTCACTAAGTACAAAATAACTGAATATGATAAAACGAAGCAACTCAAGGAAAGAAACTTACCCAACGCATTAACTCAGCTTGAAGCTAAGTAATCCTCGGATCCTCCTGACTGGAGGATGCCACTAAAGTCGGATCAAATGCTGGAGCAGATCCCCCAGTAGTAGAGAACTCCGCTCTCTATAGACATAACAGACAATAAATACATCAGAAATAGCAAAATCAACAGCGTTAATGATTAATAAAACCAATACAACACTCACTAGGCTATTGATCTCCGAGCGTAGGCTGGCCTCCACCTCACAACCAGCCTGCTGCTGACACTAAAGCAGCCCAATCAGCTGTGCCTGGCGAGCCACCTCAACCTCTCTCATCGCCTAAGAAATATACAAACACATTAACCCACCAAAACAAGACAAGGAAAACCTATGACAATCAAAGATAACAAACTCCACTCACCAGAACATGATGGGTCTCCTCCAGCTGAACCCTCAGACCATCCTCCGTGGCTTTGGCATCGGCGATAGAGGCCGCTAGTAACCGCAACATCTCCTCATCCGAGCGGGGGGCCCTCCCCATCCGTTCCTATGTAAGATGCAGGGCCTCCAACACCCTGCGGACTCCTGGCCTCAGCTAACCCCTCTCAAGCTCGACCACTCTCTCTCAAGGCCCCGATAGAATCAGTCCTGCCAATGCTGAAGGAGCCCTTCCCCTGGAAAGGGAAATGAGTAAAAAGCCGGCCGCATAGCTCCTCGAACCATCTCGTGTAGGCCCGAGCATCTGCCTCATTTCGCGCCCCGATCACCTCGATCCCCCCAGTCCTAAAATCTAAGTACTAATATGTCATCTTCTTCTCAAAAAAGCGGCCAGGGGGACCAGTCTTCTTCTTTGACACCCACGCACGAAGCTCTAGAGGGACACCCTGGGGGAGCCCCAACTGACGTGTAGCAAAGGAGAGGTGGATCCTCTCCACCATCTCAAAATAGGAGACCCATAACTCCCACTCGAAAAGAGCCTGACCAGACTGTATCACGGCCTGTTCGGCACCCTCGCCATCATCATAAGGCCTCTAAATGACCTGCAATCAAAAAATAAATGAAATAAATGTGTCAGTAAAATTCGAGACACATGAAAAATAGAACTAACAAAATAAAGTGGACACACACACCTGACCGAGGTGCATATCCTCAAACAGCCACCTCGCAGTCTGGAGGTCTGTACTCCTCCGGCGATCTCCCATCAACGTCTGCCACATATACATCCGTGGAAATGTGGGCGCCGTCCCTGGAGGAACCCTAGGGCGAAGAAAGGTGAAATGATCGTATGCCCAGAACTGAATAAAGGCAAAATAAACTAACGTCAATAAAAGAACTCCTAAAGGATGGTAACAATTCTTGAAAGACTCATAAAATTGAAACCTCACCTGGAGAAAAGGGATGAAACCACCGATAGTAACAACTCCTCTTGCTCGTCGAAACAACTGCCTGTAAAGATTAGCTAACGCCGCCGTGCCCCATGCGTACAAAGGGACTCGCTCTAAGTCCACGAGTAGCGACAGGAATAACCCAATAATACACCCTCGGGTAGAAGAAGAAAATAGGACTCCTCCGAAGAAGTGCATCAGAAAGGCCCTAATAACATGATTTACCTCTACCCTTGCCACCAACACAGGGGTGCGGGCCTCTATCTCCCTGCAACACTCCTCATACGTCGTTGCAGACTCCGGATGACACCTCGGGGGAGTAAACCCCATGGCAAAAGTGTCCAAAAACCAAGTGGTCTGAATCATCCCAGGTAGAAGCATACCCGACCCCAAAACACTCTACGCTCACCACCTGATAATCAGACAACATCTGCTCGGTCACAGGCTCGACCTTGAACCTCACCCCGATAACGTGGACCCAATCCTCAGGGGTCAACAACATCATCCCTGTAGGAAACAGTAGGGCCTGGTGCTCCTCCCTCCTCCTCTCCACTATGGCCCTGACCAAATTGATGTCGAGGTGGAAAGGCTCGAGCCTTGGATGGGCCCGAAACTTAAATCCGCTAGCCTCGCCTACTGAAATGCAGGGAGAGCCCGGTACCATGCATGAGTCTCGGCCCACGCAGAACTAATACATAGGGAGAGAGGCTTGTAAACGTATGAAACAAAGCACGAAAAAGTAAGGAGAAACCATATAACAATTAATAAAAAATAAAAAATAAAAAAGGACAATAATACAAGTTACTGATAGTTGATCGACGATAGTGATAATAACAACAAAAATAACAAATAATAACAATGAATGATGATAATGACGCTAATAACGATAAGAGTAATGACAAGATGCTAATTGACAACCAACTCAAGTAGTAACGGACAATAGCACACATAAATATCTAACAAGCATACAACGATATAATGAAATAAACATGACCTAAAACTATATGCATACATGATACACAAATGCACACATAGCTCATGACCAAATGCAATTTCTGCATAAAGTAAATGGGTTTCCATATCCTAGATAATCTATGTCATAGCCTAAATGCCTAGGAAAATAAAGGGACTCATGGTTTCAAACGCCTACTCGATTTGTCGCGAATGCATTCGCCAGTGGAATCTATAAGGGATGCTTAGCCTGAGGTGGAGCAGCATCATCGACACCCTCGACAATAGGAGGAACCTCGGCCCAGTAGGAATCTAAGCCCCAAAAACAATCACTAGAATACCCTCACCCTCTACAAATGGAATCGTTGAAACACCCCCACCATCTAACATCTCCACAAACTTCGAGATAGACATACTACCCTCTGGCTCTATCTCATAAGGAAGTACTCGGGAAATGGAAAAGAATGTAAGAAACCGCGTCAAAATCCGACAGACAGATCGCGAGATATCGCACTCACATGGAAACTAGAGCACTCGAGAGCATAAAAGCACAGAAGTTAGGAAAAGTCAGAACACGTAGGTGAAATGAGAGGAATTTCCAGCTTTTATAGACATCGGTCAATCCCACACAATCCTTATAGCACGCAATTTAATCTATCGCTATAATGGTTGCGCGGATTCCAAATCTGCCCATAGTGTGCACGAAATTAACCTTCCATCAACCCGCACGTGGGACAAACCAAAACTACGCATTGACACTTGCGCGAGATTAAAATTCCACACACCCACTACCACATAGAATCCAAAAGTCACCTCAATTCAGCCAACCTGTAAACCACTGACCTTTTAATCTCGCGCATGTCTTAGCGCGCGTAATCAGATTAAATGCAGACCTGTCTGCGCGTAATGAACTTGCCAACCGTTGGATCCTGTGCCTTAGGCCATACGCGAAATTGATTTCTATGCCAATGAATATGCACAGAATCACCAAATCCAAGTAAAAAAATAATATCGAGGCCGGACGACCACTAAACAAACACATGCCAAGAAGGCCCCCAAACACACGCACACACATTCGTGATTGAGTCACACGCACGTATGAGGCAAAATAAAGTAGAAGGCAAAAAAAATATTATATATAAAACTTCATTTATTCAAAAATTACAATTACCATTGGGGGCACACCCCCTAAATTTACAACCCAAAACGAAGACTGAAAACCTAACCTACAACCCAAAACGAAGATGAGGGACCCAAAACAGACACAATGCGAGGAGAAGCGTCCAATCAGAAGCAATAGAAAAGTGGAGGGAGAATTGGTTGGGTAACACCCTTTCCATCCATTTGGAGGACTTCCCTTTCACCATCTTCATCTCCTCCGCCACCGCCTCCTACGCTGCTTCACTGCTTCCTGACGACAGTGACGAAGAGGTACTGCACTGCTAGCCAACCACCTCGACTACGATGGTGCTTCTAATAATACCTCCCTTTGACTATAGTGACACTTCCAAGTCACGTCATCATCTAGAGTCATCCTAGGACGAAGATCGTGCGAAGTCAAGAAGAAGGGGAGGAGAGACATCGAAACCGGCCTTGGACCACCCGTGGAAGGAAAGAGTAGGAAAGGAATAAAGAAAAATGAAGAAAACTCGCCAATATATAGACACCCGGTGAATTATGCGCTATGAGACTCGCGTGTAATTTAATTAAACGCCGTTGCCACCACGCGGATCATGAATCTCGCGTGCGACCCTACATGCGGAATTCAACCCCCGCCAACCCATGCATGCGATGATCTAATCTCACACATCGCCCCTGTAGACACCCCAATTTTGCCCTCTCGGAGTATATAAATCTTTTGGGTCAACCTTTGACCTTGCTCATGACTTCCATAAAGGACCTCATCCTTTTCAAAAGCTTTAAACCCTAAACACGGGGACCATTACTGAAACAATAGTATATGGTAAAAGCACAGGCTGAAACAATAGCTTTGTGGTTCGGACCAAATTAAGCCTGGGAAAATCCCTGAATTTCGTGCCTCCATCAGTGCGTGTAATTCAATTGCATGCCCCATAGATGACACGCAATTGGTCCAACTTGGACTAGGTGTTCAACTTTAATATGTGTCTAATAAAGTCTTAACCTATTGCAAGTGCACAATGGAAATTGTAGAGCTAGTATAGGATCTTTCCCATGAGGAAGTGTTTACTCTTTATATTAATTTTATGCAAAAAATTTATATCTATCTTTAAGGTTCTAAACTACTTGAGAAATAAGAACAAAAGAATGGTTTCTTAAACTAATTTTTTCATATAATAAATCTAAATCTTCCTCTTTCCAGATTATGGCCGTTAATCACAATCCTTCAAGCCTCGGATATTTATGAAATTAAAATTCCGTTATACTATATATCAAGTTTCCTAGAATTGGTCGTCAATCAAAACTAAAATCCTATCAATACAGATTTAATCTAATCAACAATCTACCAGAAATTTGGGTGTCAATCAAACTCTAGAAAATTGAAGATGGAAAATAAGTACCGTTACACTAATCTGTAAATTACAACTTGAGCCATCAATTCAAATTAAAATTTGAAGATGTTTACAAAGCAATAAAAATCTAAACTAGAAAGCAAATAAAACTATATCTTTCACCTCTCAACCGCAGGTGTCAATTGCTTCTGAGAAATTATAAATATCTACTCTAATCTTCCAGCTCTCATTCCCAGTCGTCAATTGTGATCGAGGAACCTTGGATATTTAAACTACTCTAAACTAATGATTGGAAGAAAACCCAACCTCAATTGTCAATTGATTATGAGAATTCCTTCGATGATGAATTCCTATGTCGAGCCTCTTATTTATAGATCATAAGGGTTGGTTTACATTGATCTAATTCTAATAAAAGAAAATACTAAAAATAAAAGATTCCTAATATAATTCTAATTCCTAATTTTATCTTCCTTGCTTTAGATGCGCTCTGGAATTTCTCCTTAATTTCAGCAATAGAGTCCTTTTAAGATTCTTCTTTATCGATCTTCTCAGATCCGTGATCTATCAACCTTCTAATTCAAAAATTCTTCCAAATTGTTTCATGGTGGTGTAGATTCACAATCGGCAGCAACAATAACGAGCTTTCATTCTGTAAAATCGCAGATCACGATTTTCCATTCTTCATCGCTTTCATAGTTGACGATTCTCTGGACGATTTTCCATAACAATCAATCGCTTTCTTCTTTTTATATCACTTTCACATTTAATATTATTTGAAGAATCGTAAATTACTATTTTTGATTTTCTTCTTCAGCAATAGTGCACAATCGTAAAACACGATTTCTTGGTTTTCAGCTTTGACGAATCATCTTTTTCGTTCAATTGCCTCTCTTACTACTTTTTGAGTTTATTTTGACGAAGATTAACATTTTGATTCTCTTTTACTAATTTTTCTTAATATCTGCATATTATTAACTTGTTAGTAACAAACTAAGGTCTAGCATCACCAAGTTAAGGGCGATAAATTGGTAAATTATGTGACTGATCACAGCCCCAAACTTAAGCTTTGCTAGTCCCTAGCAAACAAGAAAAAATAAAATATCATAAACTAAGAGTTTAAATGCTACTTTCATAGGGAGCGCAGTTGCATTTAGCTGATGCAATAAGCCTTTAAACCCCTAGGTGATCCCTAGTGGAGGAGTTGTAGTCTCTTAAAGGTTTTAAGTGAAGTTACCTAAAAACTTCAAATATTTTTAGATTTTTAAAAATAAAACGAAATGTTAAAAATCTAAACAAATTTTGTGCACTAACTAATTTAATCATCACATGGTTGCTACGATTTTTTAAAAATTCAAATTCATTAACCACCACTTTCCATCCTAACAATTATCCATGATCAGAACTCAACAATTTCGATTCTGTAAAGCGTGGAGTGTGTGCTTATCAGTGAATAGTTTATTCTTCATAAACTTTTCTAAACTATAGATTTAGAAAATATTTTCATCCAAAAACTCTCACTATTGGCATACTCTCAAAAATATTAAAATTTTGGGGTTCTCTCAATATGATATATCTTGAAGAATTATTCAAAGGATAATTGAAAAAAATAAATCTCATGAAAAAAGATAATCAATTCTATTCATATGGTTCCCTGTGCAATTCATAGTATTTATTATTCACATCTCTACTAGGCTTATGCTTCTACAAATAGTAAACAAAAAAGATCTTTCATTCGGCTTGTAATGGGGCTTTGGGTTTAAGAGGTTTCAAAGAAAGGTAGATAGGATTCAAAGTTTTCTGAGAATTTAGTTCTTCCTTCTATCTTCTTTTCTTCTTTTTCTACTTCAGTAAGTATCCAAAAATTGGATAACTTCTTCCCATTTACTAATTCTTGTTTTTGTTAAATCCCATTGTACTAGAATCGTCTTTTTACGATTTTCCTTCTTTTCAGAAGCTTTTTGCTTTAGAATCGTAATCTTCTTTCATAAATCATCTTTTTTCACAATTTTTCATTCTTTTCTTATTTCTTTAGCTGTACTCTTTTTCAGCATTCCCCTTATCTGTTGATTTTTACTCCTTTCACTCCCTTCTTTTGCATTCTAAACTCTCAGAAATTGTAAGGGTTAAAGGATGAAAGCTTTGGGTAGTACATATGGTTAAGGGTTTATAGAATTTTGATATAAAGAAATTTTTTGTTTAGGCTTCTAATATGGGTTTAAAGGATAAATTTTTATGAGATTTTGGCATTTTGGCTCTTGTTAAATCAAAGATGGCCTTTGATCATTTTCACAATTTACTAGCATAAGTGCCTTATTATTTTAATGTTTCTAATAGATAAATCTAGAAAAAAAATCGGTTATCATAATTATAGAATATTTTGATTCTAAGTCCAGCACAGTATGAGATTTTTCATAGTAATAGTAGGGAAGTTCAAAGAAATTTTGAATTGAATAGATAACAGTCTCTCTCTCAGAGAAGAGGAAATATGACTCAAAAGCTCACTTGTTATATAATTTAAAAACTATAGTCTAAATATTGCAGTTTAAATCAACCTAATGTTTCAAACATTCATTCTGATTTAGTGTTCTTGGGGAGCTAAACATTAATTGTAACTGTTCTATTTCTAATTGTTAGACTTCTACTACGATGGATCGCTTGGTTTTTGATATCCTATTTTTGGCTATCTTAACTCATATGGGGCTGTAGAGAGGAATCTCGGAATCCTAAGCTTGAAGGTGAGGAACCCGAAACTCGAATCTCGAAATCGTTGTTGTGTTTTTTGGGTCGAGGTAAGGGAATCTATTTATAAGTATTTTACTAATTATGCGCCCTGTGAGGTGTGCTTAATTGTTTGGTCAACTTCAATTGCGCGCCCTATACAGGGTGCTTAATTGAATTGAGCGCCTTGTATCAGGTGCTTAACCACTTTGAGTCGACGACCGTCTCAATGAGTGATTGGCTAACTGGCTCAGCCGGGGTGTCCCAGTCGTAGTCTTATTAGACTAATTGCGTGCCCAGTTTGATGTGCACAATCCAATTAAATGCCGTAATAACTGCATTTGATCATGGAGTTTTGGCGGTCTAGAGAGTTAGAGACCAGGTATGAAACGTACCAATTACGTGGCAGTGGTTGGGAGCATAATTCGATTGCGCGCGCTAGTTAGGGCACACAATCGAGTCTCGAGGCGATCAAAGGGAGGGAAAGTTTGGTCTGACGAGGACTGATTGAGTAATGGTGGTGTGGCATTCAATCGAATTGCGCACATGGTTTCGTGCATGTAATTCGAG
The DNA here is from genome assembly GCA_021018995.1 of Chloranthus sessilifolius. Taxonomy (NCBI): domain Eukaryota; kingdom Viridiplantae; phylum Streptophyta; class Magnoliopsida; order Chloranthales; family Chloranthaceae; genus Chloranthus; species Chloranthus sessilifolius. Next base: position 28,493,752 of record CM037595.1, read on the forward strand.
ATTATCCCGGGTCTGGGTCGGGTTTGAAGCACAAGACTATTATTTCAACCTACGTTTCGGTTATATACTATTGTTTCAGTTAGTTCCCGCCTTTGGGGTTATGGGGTCTGACCCACAGAGCTATTGTTTCAGCCTGTGTCCAGCCATATACTATTGTTTCAGTATATGGTCCCCTCCTTTATGGGATCTGAGCCATAGAGCTATTGTTTCAGCCTGTGTGTCATATACTATTGTTTCAGTATATGGTTCCTATGTTAGGGTTTTAAAACTCTCGGAGAAGGTAAGTCCTTTCCGAAGACTCACAGTCTAGGTCAAAGGTTGACCGAACAAACTTATATACTCCAAGAGGGCAAAATGAGGGTGCCTACACTATGTACATAATTTAATATTTTATTTCTTTTGAAAGTACTCTACGATATATGGTGTATAAAAATGCATCCAATCATAAAGACTTTTTATCATGTCATAATCATGTGAAACATAAGGATTTATGAGTACTCGTGATTCAATGGGTCAAATCATAGCGAGTACGATTTGACGCGTCAAAGAGTCTCATTATCACTCTCTAGAATCGTAAACGACAATTCTAGGGAATAGGAGAACCAGGTGATCAATCTTATCGGTTACATTGAAACTCATAACCCATTTAATTTGTAGAGGAAGTGGATAAGTTGCGCATTCAATTTTGCTACCTGCTGTTGGTTTATTTCAGGTGCTTGCTGTTAACTTTATTTAAAAATGGTGGTAAGAATGTGTTAGTAAAAATAAATCAAAGGTGGATTGAAAACATCACAAAATAACAAGTCTAACATATACACAGACCTGCACGATACAGGGCCTGTTTTAGCAAGTTTTGATAAGTAAGAGTTTGCCCCATGGAGAGTATTGATCTGAAACCAGAAGGGTCGTATAGTAACCTCCAGATCTAGCTACAGATCTGGCAACTCTAAACCTAAAGGTAAAGAGAGGAAGTTTAGGTGTCACAAAAACTAATCTAAAACTAAGAAAAACAGAAGTAAAAACTACAGCTAAAAGGAAGGGAAAAAGAAGATGGATGTAGTGTGAGAAAATAAAGTAAAATGATGAAGAAGTAGATAGCTAAGGTTAAACAGTTATGCAACTCAGATCTAGAAATAGAAGTGCAGCAGTCCTTCACTTGGCTACAAGCACAAGTGCAAGGTATAAGAATCCAAATCAACCCATGCCATTTAGACTGCTCTTAAGGCTATAATCTGTCCACTTAAATGGTCACAGACTATCCAATAGAGATGGTGAAATCCCATTGATTAACTCAAAAATCTGACATAATCCAAGAGAATGGATTGATCTTAAGGCTATAATCTGTCCACTTGAATGGCCACATACTATCTAATAGATTTCCTCCATTTGATGAATTAAATCAACACATGAAAACCATTATAGACACTATGTTTGCAAGGTTACAAACTCATGCATTCATAGGAGCAAACAGATCTAGGAAACCAGGTGGAAACCACAAGGAATCCCAGGCTGAATGGGGTCTTAAGCTCAGCTGGTCATTGCTACAAAAGGCTTGCAATGACCCAGCTCACAAGTCTGTAATCACTACAAAACTCAGATCTAACCTCTGATAAGGGTGATGTAAAACAAAGGAGAGTTTGGCTCTACACAATCTCTCACAAGGCTACAAGCTCATGTGCAGGGAAGAAGAATCCATTTTAGATCTATGAGGAAGACTTTCCTTAAGGTTAGCCTGTTCACTCAAATGGTCACAGATTATCCTATAGGCTACCTTCCCCATTCAATGCTAAGACAGAACAGTAAAGCTACTGCTGCCACCGTGGTAGCAAGGCTACAAGCTCAGGCAATCATGGGAGCATCAAATCTATAAAAATCTATGTGGAAAACACAGGTAAAATATAAATTTAATGGAGCATTTAAAACAACAATCATTGAACAAAAAGAAACTTACAATGTTTGCCCTCAAGGTAGAAGCCTGTGCAAACCCCAAAACAGATCTTCTATTTAAAACAAAACCCATTGCATTACATGAAATTAAACTTAGCTATTTCATAGAACCTTGCCCAGCATTGCTGCTATGCTAGGGCAAGAAGAACAGGGAAAAGGAAAGGAGAAAATAAAATCCTAACCCTAAAAGAAAACCTAATTTGAGCCAACTATCTTGGCTATTTTATAAGGCAAAATATAGCTCTATATATATACAATCCATAGCAATAGCTATATGCAATAGCCAATTAGAAAATAGGATGTGTGGAGTTTATTTCGTGGCCCATCTATGGCCCTTGGACGCTTTGGGAAGTGTGGGACATTGGGATGCGTGCCCTAGAAGGTGTGAAATACCCAAAATATCCTTGGGTGCTAAAATAGGCTTATGAAATTCATGCTTCGTGTAGATGACAGCTTCAGGTATGCACCTCGCTGAGATCTCGGTGGGCTGCAACTTCAGAAGTTTAATCTCTCTAGGATCTCGCTGAATTGAAATGCTTCAGGCATGCACCTCGCTAGGTCCTCGCCAGGTTCAAAACAGCCTCGCCAGGTTCTCGCCAGGTTCAAAATAGCCTCGCCAGGTTGCCAGGTTCAAAACAGCCTCACCAGGTTCTCGTCAGGTTTAAAATAGCCTAGCCAGGTTCATTTCCAGCCTCGCTAGGTTCAAATATGGCCTCGCCAGGTTGCCTCAGCTAGTGCAATACCAACATAGCGCTGACTTCACTAACGTAGCAAGAGCTAATGCAACACAACACTTCAACTACAAGCTGCGTAGTACTGACAGCACAACAGCCAAGTTTAAAATGGTGTAGACTTAAGCAGCTCGCGAGGATGATTTTCTTGCTGAAGAGAGCTTACGAGGATGATTTCGTAGTTGAAGGACGCTCACAAGGTTGAATTGAGGCGTGCAGATGAGTTGCTTCTAAAGAAGAGCTCGTAAGGTTGATAATGTAGGCAGCTTCAAGGCTCGCGAGGTTCCTCGATAGGCTGGAATTGTCTTTGAAGCGTGCGAGATCTACACAAGGTCTGCGCGAGATGTCGTCCAGAAGCTCTTTTGCCACTGAGCTGCGTGAGAACTACGCGATCGATTTAAGTGTTGCAGGCTTGTAAACCTCACGACAGGTTCAAGTGAACCACGAGAATGTCTCATTTCCGTTGCTCTGCTACTGTGCACAGTCTGCTGCAGCAGCCTCCTCTCTTTGGGTCCACCCTCCTTTCATCCTCTGAACTTCTAGGGCCCACTTAGGCATGTAATATGGTCATCATGATGTGTGCCACCATGGTGTATCCTTGGTTCTTGCCTCAACTCCAAGACTTAGCTTTAAAAACTCTCTTCTTTGGCTCTCAAAAGCATGGACTGTAGCTTTAAGCTCTATTTTCCTGCTACCTACAAAACACACTTAAAACACATTATTAATATGCTCAAAGGTTCATCAAAGGTTAGGTTGAGGGGTGAAAAATGATATTTTTCAGTGCTCAACACACCACCAAATCTAATCTTTGCTAGTCCTCGAGCAAAGGAAAAATTAAAAATAACAAAAAATGCTACTTTCATAGGGAGCACGGATGCATTTAGCATATGCACCAAGTCTTTTAAACCCCTAGGTGATCCCTAGTGGAGGAGTGAAGTCTCCTGAGGGTTTTCAGTGAAGGTACCCACAAACTTCACCATTAAAATAGTTAACAATAGTGCATCAATGACAAAACAGAATTTAATGAATAAAACTTCACTCCACACCCATTCTTTAAAAAGCAAAGGAAATTACAGAAGTAATGCATGCTATTAAAGCTCAAAGTCAGCATGTAATGCATCACCACCATTCAATTCACATCAGAAAGACAACGTGCACAAATCAACACTAAGTTCACTAGAAATTCAAAAATTAGGTGTGCATACAACTCCAATGAGATTAAAATTCAGACCCAATCCTTACCGGGGCTATTTCTCAATAATGAAAAATCAAGGGTGTTCAATTTCTCACAACTCAAGATCAGTCACAGCCCCCAAATGGGACTGCAAGCATGAGCATGGACATTGCATCTAAGTTCTAACATCCTCAACTATTTTCACCATAGATTAGACAACTCCGCATCTCTACATGATAGCTCATTTCACCTAGGATCATCAAGGTCTTTATGGTGGATTGTAATGTGGCTTATGGGTGAGGTGTATAAAGAATGAAGGGGGGGGGGGTACAATGGATCAAAATTGAGAAATCAACAAGGTAGGGAGTGATTCATGACTTCACAGCCTTCATTTCAGCACAACTTCATCTTCCTTGATATTTTCTAGAGTTAAAGTGGTCAGCTTCTCATCCTTCTTCTAATTTCTAGATGAAGTAGTTCTCTTGACTTCTCTTCTATATATTTTTTTCTTATATATATATATATATATATATATATATTTTTTTTTAATATTTTAGCGATGGATTGCCACACATAGCCACTGCTACACTGCTATTTTTCATTAGCTTTTCTTCTCCTTCCACCAAATGTTGAACCTAGCCTACCTATCTTCAACTTCTACTCCTTTACCTCTTGAATTCTCAGAGTGAGGGTAAGGTTGAATCAGGTCAAACAGGTTTAGGTGCAAGTACTCCGGTGTTTGTCAAAGAAAAATAGGATTTAAGGCTCAAAGAGTATAAGCAAAAGGCAGTTTAAAAAAGGGTAGGAAAATTAAGCTCAAACTGTCCAATTGAAGGCCTTAATTCATTTCCTTAGTGCCATGAGTGTTGTCATACTGTTTTGATTTAGAGGTGCCTAACTTCTAGTGAAAAGTATTGGAATTAATCAGTCCTTAGAGAAGAAAAAATGCCAAAACACTCTTCAAAAAAAAAAATTGGATAGGCCCAAATATCATTGTGTATGGTCCTCATATTAACTCATGGGGTGTATTTCTACCTTTTTCTTTCCTCTCTAGTTCACTAAGTGCTAACTGAAATTTTTTTCTGCTGTTAGTTTCATGATGATGCTAAAATTTTCAAAGATTTTTAGTTTTAAAAGTTTACAAAATTTTTAAATTTTCACAAATTTCCTCATTTTCGGGTTAGGTGGGAATTGACTTTATTCATTCCAATTAAACCACACACTGCTGCACTAGAGTCAACTATTTCATTAGCAGGTCTGCTCTGCCACACCCCCAAACCTAAGTTAAATAGTGTCCTCACTATTTTATGCAACATGTGTATAGGGGCAGCAGGGAAACAACAGATAGACACCCTAAATTACAGTAGAAAATTAAGAAAAGCTAAACAAAAATTCAGCAAATTAAACTAGGAAGAGAAATATAGATGGTATATACAAGTGTGACACTACGAGAACAATACTACGACACAAATGACTAAAAACAGAAAATAAAAGTAGCAGAAATGAAATTAAAAACAGTAGATATAGACAAAACAAAAACTAACTAAACACTTAAAAATAGAGAAATCCTAAACATATCTACCTAGCATGATCTGGGTATGAATCAAAATGACGGCAAAAAATTTCAGCATTGAAAGTACACATTGGAGAGCAGGAATCATACAAAAAAAAATCAGATCAGACCACACAATAGATACAAACAATTCGGATGGGGGGTACATGAATGAAAAAAAATTTAATTTCCCCATCTGGACTCAACTAAATTGGAAAGAACTATGAAATAAAAAATGAAAGGCTATACCTTTGGATTTGCAACAGGCCTGAATTCTTTCATTCAGCAGATATTTAGTTGCATGAGAGGTGCAGGGAGCAACTCTAGCTCACTCCAGGTGGATAAGCAATAAAAAAGCAGCAAAGGTGCCTTAGATGTTCATTCTTCATTAAATTCAACAAATTCCTCACCCCAAGTGTGGAAATTTGGGTGAGGAATTTCCACTATCTAATCAACACAACAACTAAATATGGTAAAATTTCTTTCATTTTTAATTTTTTATATAGTTTTATATTTTTTTTCATTTTTTTTTTTCAGTTGGGGCTCAACAACCCCATTTTATTCAGCTTCTTTCCTTATGCACACTTGCTTGGCATCACTATAGTCTTGGGTAGCCACCTCCTTTCCATTTCTCGAGGCATTGATTGACCTAGTTTCTTCATGACTTGAAGAAGCTCCATCAATCAAATATACTCCTCGTGGGTTGTTCACTGTTTGGCTCGGGAGCCGACCATCTTCCCATCGCGTTAGAGCATTTAAAATATGACCAAGCTGGTCCTCAATTCTTCTGATACTCTATATGTGGGAATCCACAATTTGTGCAACGGAGCCTAGGTTTTGTAAAGAAGACAAAACCTGCTCCTCAAAGGAGGAGGCTCTAGGGTATTGGGGTGCTACAACCAACTACCCTGGCTGGGAGGGCTGATGAGAAAATTGTTGTCCTTGTACATGACCTTGGTAAGATTGTTGGTTAGTATTATAGGGCAAAGCCTGCTGCTATTGGGTATAAGGTGAATCAGCTTGTCTCCACCTCAGATTTGGGTGGTTCCTCCAAGTGTACCCAGCAGGTTGCTGTCCATATGACTGGACAACATTGGCTTGCTCATTAAAAAATTTAGGGGACAGACCAGCAAAGGGACATTGCAAACGGGAGTGTGAAGGTGAGTGACATATGGTGCACACCTCTCTAACCTGTGTAGCCATGTGGGGCTACAACACACTCAAGACTTTATCGAACTTTTTCGACAATGAGTCCACTTTCCTTTCCAGGTCACTATAAACATTAACTTCATACAACTTTCTGGAAGACGTTGGTTCTCTTGCACCTCTAGCAGGTGCTCAATGCCATAACTAGGCAAAGCCTTCTGCTGGAGAGAATTTTCACTAATCAGCTCAAATAAATCCCATGCTTCCTTAGCAAGGTATGTGCCACCACTCGATGCATCAATCATCTCTCTACTCCTGGCATCAAGTCCTTGGTAGAAGCTTTGTACAAGCTTCCACATAGGGATCTGGTGGTGCGGGCACTGCCTCAACACCTCCCTAAATCTATCCCATGCCTCATGCATTTGCTCAGTTGGGGATTAAGCAAAAGGGATGATGCTCTTCCTCAACTGGCTCGTTTTACTGACTGAGAAAAATTTAGCCAGAAATTGGCATTGAAGATCGTTCCATGACTGTATGCTGTTTGGTGGGAGCAAGGAGAGCCATATTTGGGCCTCATCCTTTAGTGAAAAAGGAAAAAGCCTAAGCTTAGTGGCTTCCTCTCCCAACCCAACAATATTAAAAGTGGTGCACAATGATGGAAAATGGTCTATGTGCTGGTGGGGGTCTTCCTTGCTCAGCCCATGAAAACTTGGTAGCATTTGGATGGTTGAGGCTTTAATCTCGTAACTGCCCACAACATTAGGGAGCTGAATGTAAGAGGAGGATGCATATGCCCCTGGTGCATTGTGCTCCTTAAGTGTTTTAGGTCGCTCTCCCATCTCAGTTTCTACCAGATATTCTGCCAGGGTGTGAGTTGGTGAACCAGGACTTAGGACTCTCTCAATCTCAGGATTTAACGGTACAAGTTTAGGATTGAGAGACCTCCTTCCTTGCATACAACACACACTCAGTTGGACAAGGGGTAACTTACAACACACTGACAAATAAATAAAACTGTGACTATGTTAAGTGGTGAAAAATATTACTTTTCACCCTTTAACTTGACCATTGATAGACCTGTGAGCACACTAATAAGCCTCTGTCGAGTGTATTTTGTAGACAGTAATAAAAGATGATACTAATGCAGAAAACCACTCAAGAATGCCCACAAAGGGGCCATCTCTCAGCACAGAATAGACCCAACAATAGCACACCAGAGGGTAGCACATCACTGGACCCTTAGAATGCTTGGCTGCAGTAGAACAAGGCGAAGGAAGTGAAGATAGGCCAAAAACATCCTATCAAGAGGACATATGAAGATTTCAATAGGAGCTAAGAGTTGAATTAGAGGAATTCATGCAGATTGGCGAGGTTTCGATAGGATCTAAATGCAGAAAGAAGAAGTCGTGAGGATTGTGAAATTTGATAGGATCCAAGAACCTATCAAACAGTTGAGAGAAAGACAGATTTCATCCTGACGAAATCTACCTGAGGAGATAAGGTAACCTATCGAAGGGTTCCTGAACCTATCGAAAGGTCTCCAGAACCTATCGAAAGACCGCCTGAACCTAACGAAATGGAGGTGCTGGATCAGCACCTAGTGAAGGATGTTCGTGCCTTTCGACAAGAGTGAGAGCTATCCTATCGAAGTGATGGAATGCAAAGCCACAACCTGACGAAATGGTCTCCCAACCTATCAAACTACCCCTCCAACCTGTCGAATGCTCCAGATAAAGTGCAGTGAACCTGAAGCCTCAAAGCTCATCCTGTCAGAACCTATCGAAAGGATTGGAGAACCTGGCGAAAGGACTGAAAAGCTTTACCAAAACCTATTGGAAGCTTCCCCAACTCGTCGAAATCGTGTGCAGAACTTCTCAGAAACTCAGCTATGCACACGCTATGACTTGGTGACCTGCTGCACGCAACCCGAGACACTTGGTGACCGGCACGACGGTTCTAGAAGATGCCCTAACCGACTCACGTGTTCTAACAGAACCCTAACAAACTCTGAGGACCTTCTGAAAGGGATTTTTGGCGAGAAAAATAGAGGAAAAAGCTATATAAAGACCCACAATTGCAATTAAGGGGGGGGGGTCGAGATCTGAGCGATATTCTAGAGATTAGAGCTTGCAGAGAAATTCTATTTTCCCTCTTTTAGCCCAACGATGATTGGCTAATTCCCTTGGAGTAGCGAGGAGAGAGGTTAGATCTGTAATTGGGTAAGGTTAAGAGTGCTATTGTGGGTTCACTGCTATATAGACTACAGATCTGAGAGCATTTCCATTGTAGAGTGAGTTTGATTGCAATATAAATATTGTTTGTAATGCTATAATTAGATCTAAAGTTCCTTTGGTTTCATTTGGTGATCGATTGGATTTGTGTAGAGGAGTCTGTAGATCAGCTCACCCACTTAACTGGCAGACCTCTTAGATACCATCCGATCTCCCTGGATCTGATACTCCTGTAATTCCCTAAGTCTATGACCTTAGAATTGCAGCATCTGTAGTGGTTTTAATTATTCTGATTGATGCTTTAGCTTTGGAGGAGATCCCTAGAATGATCTGTGACCATTAAAGTGAATAGGTCATAACCTTAAGATTAGTCCAAGCTCAGGCTCCAATTGGATTCGTCTGCTGTAAATCCATGGATCAGATAAAGTCTATAGGATGGTCTGTGACCATTCAAGTGGACAGATCATAGCCTTAAGACCAGGTGGATCCTGTGATTTGGAGTGGAGTCTTCTACCTTGCAGCTGTGCTTATTGCCAGTTGAGGGAATTGTGTACCCTGAACCTCTGTGGCATGATTAATCGAACCTGATTTTAGTGAGACCAATCTCCAAGCTACTCTTCTCCATTTTCTGCTTTTTACTCCTTTCCCCTGCAAGATCTAAATTCCCAAACTCGATCCAAGTGATAATCCATTTTAAACCTCTCCCCTGTCTTTTAGCTAACTCAACATTAGTTAGGGTGCCAAATCTTCTACAGATTTGGAGATTTATCACATTTGAAAACCAACCTCCCTGTGGACATTCCCTTACTCACCATCTTTTTAAAACTTGCTACAACGGACCCTGATTACTTGCAGGTCTGTGTGAGTGTGTTCTGCCTAGTTTTATTGGTAATTTTAGACCCTCATTGGAGGGCAGGCAAACACCCCAACAGACTACTACTGCAAATTTTAAAGAATGTAGAATTGAAATAACAGCAGGGGGGAGAAGAGAATGCAAACTCAGGCACAATGTGCATCAGCAGCAGCTGCACTCTCCTGATTGCTATTGCTGAAGACCTGTAAAAATCAGCAAAATTCAGGAAGAATTTATTAAAGCTACAAAATTAATAACAGAAAATAAGTGGAAACCTAAATGATGCCAGCTGTATGTTATTCACACATACCCATTACACTAAAAAGTCATAAAAAAAAAAAGAAAACAAACAGAGAAACTAAAAAATTCCAGAAAAATACAGCTGACATTTATTTTAACACAAACTCTACAATGAATAAAACTAAAGACTACTAAAACACAACTAAGACACAAAATAGCTAAAATAGAAAATAAAGACAAAGAGCAAAAATCAGACTTGAAATACAGCTATACTTATTCAAACCCTACAAAGCATAAAAAAAAAACTAAACGCAGTTTACTATACTAGATCAAAACTCCCTGACAGCGGCGCCAAAAACTTGTTGGTTTATTCCAGGTGCTTGCTATTAACTTTATTTAAAAACAGTGACAAGAATGTGTTAGTAAAAATAAATCAAAGGTGGATTGAAAAAAATATAAAACAGCAAGTCAAAAATACACACAAACCTACAAGATACAGGGTCTGTTGTAGCAAGTTTTGATAAATAAGAGTTTGTCCCATGGAGAGTATTGATTTGAAACCACAAGGGTCGTATAGGAACCTCCAGATCTAGCTACAGATCTGGCAGCTTTAAACCTAAAGGTAAAGAGAGAAAGTTTAGGTGTCATAAAAACTAACCTAAAACTAAGAAAAACAAAAGTAAAAACTATAGCTAAAAAGGAAGGGGAAAAGAAGATAGATGTAGTGTGAGAAAATAAAGTAAAATGATTAAAAAGTAGGCAGCTAAGGTTAAATAGCTATGCAACTTAGATCTAGAAATGGAAGTGCAGCAGTCCTTCACTTGGCTACAAGCACAAGTGCAAGGTATAAGAATCCAAATCAACCCATGCCATTTAGACTGTTCTTAAGGCTATAATCTATGCACTTAAATGGTCACAGACTATCCAATAGAGATGGTCAAATCCCATTAATTAACTCAGAAATCTAACATAATCGAAGAGAATGGATTGATCTTAAGGCTACAATCTTTCCACTTGAATGGTCATAGACTATCCAATAGATTTCCTCCATTCAATGAATTAAATCAGCACATGAAAACCATTGCAGACACTATGTTTACAAGGCTACAAGCTCATGTATTCATAGGAGCAAACAAATCTAGGAAACCAAGTGGAAACCCCAAGGAATCCCAGGCTTAATGGGGACTTAAGCTCAACTGGTCATTGCTACAAAATGACTGCAATGACCTAGCTCATAAGTCTGCAATCACTATAAAACTCAGATCTAACCTCTTATAAGGGTGATGCAAAACATAGGAGAGTTTGGCTCTGCACAATCTCTCATAAGGCTACAAGCTCATGTGCAGAGAAGAAGAATCTATTTTAGATCTGTGAGGAAGACCTTCCTTAAGGTTATAGTCTGTCCACTCAAATGATCACAGACTATCCTATAGGCTACCGTCCCCATTCAATGCAAAGACAGAACAGTAAAGCTACTACTGCCACCATGGTTGCAAGGCTCCAAGCTCAGGCAACCATGGGAACATCAAATCTATAAAAATCTATGTGGAAACACAGGTAAAATATAAATTTAATGGAGCATTTAAAATAACAATCATTGAATAAAAATAAACTTACAATGCTTGCCCTCAAGGCAGCAGCCTGTGAAAATCCCGAAACAGATCTTCTATTTAAAATAAAACCCATTGCATTACATGAAATTAAAGTTAACTATTACATAGAACCTAGCCTAGCGTTGCTGCAGTGCTAGGGCAAGAAGAACAGGGAAAAAGAAAGGAGAAAATAAAATCTTAACCCTAAAAGAAAGCCTAATTTGAGCCAGCTATCCTGGCTATTTTACAAGGCAAAATATAGCTCTATATATATACAATCCATAGAAGTAGCTATATGTAATAGCCAATCAGAAAATAGGATGTGTGGAGTTGATTTTGTGGCCCTTGGATGCTTTGGGAAGTGTGGGACATTGGGATGCATGCCCTAGAAGGTGGGACATTAGGATGCGTGCCTTAGAAGGTGTGACATACCCAAAATATCGTTGGGTGCTGAAATAGGCTACTGAAATTCGTGCCTTGCATAGATGACAGCTTCAAATATGCACCTTGCTGAGATCTCGCTAGGATCTCGCTGGGCTGCAACTTTAGAAGTTTAATCTCGCTAGGATCTCGTTGGGTTAAAATGCTTCAGGCATGCACCTCGCTAGGTTTTTGCCAGGTTCAAAACAGCCTTGCCAGGTTTAAAATAGCCTCGCCAGGTTTAAAACAGCCTCGCCAGGTTCATTTCCAACCTCGCCAGGTTCAAATATAGTCTCGCCAGGTTGCATCAGCCAACGCATTACAGCAGCCAGCGCAGTGCAACACTTCAGCCAGTGTAGCGCAGTAGCCAAAGCAGCGTAACACTTCAGCTAGCATAGCGTAGTAGCCAACACAGCGCAACAGCCAATGCAATGCAACACTTCAGCCAGTGTAGCACAACCGCCAACACAGCGTAGCATAATAGCCAGGTTCAAAATGGTGCAGACTTAAGCAGCTCGCGAGGATGATTTTCTTACTGAAGAGAGCTCGCAAGGATGATTTCACAGTTGAAGGATGCTCACAAGGTTGAATTGAGGCACGCAGATGAGTTGCTTATGAAGAAGAGCTCACGAGGTTCATAATGTAGGCAGCTTCAAGGCTCGCGAGGTTCCTCGATAGGATGGAATTGTCTTTGAAGCATGCGGGATCTACGTGAGGTCTGCGTGAGATGTCATCCTGAAGCTCTTTTGCCACTGAGCTGTGTGAGAACTGCGCAATCGATTTAAGTGCTGCAGGCTTGTAAACCTCGAGAGAGGTTCAAGTGAACCATGTGAGGTCTCATTTATGTTGCTTTGCTATTATGCACAGCTTGCTGCAACATCCTCCTCTCTTTAGGTCCCCCCTCCTTTCATCCTTTGGACTTCTAGGACCCACTTAGGCTTGTAATATGGTCACCATGAAGTGTGCCACCATGGTTTATCCTCGGTTCTTGCCTTAGCTCCAAGATTTAGCTTTAAAAACTCTCTTCTTTGGCTCTAAAAAGCATGGACTGCAGCTTTAAGCTCTATTTTCCTGCTACCTACAAAACACACTTAAAATACATTATTAATATGCTCAAAGGTCCATCAAAGGCTAGGTTGAGGGGTGAACAATGGTATTTTTCAGTGCTCAGCACCTGCCAATCACCTAAGCTTACAAACCTACACCTCGACATTTAACTCGAAGTGACATTTCAAAACCCTTCTCTTCCCTATAAATCCATACTCATCCATAGGCTAGAACCATCTCAAAACCTTTCTCTTCCTTCCGTCCTTAACCCTAAACCCCATGACGGAAGAGCATAACCTGAGTGATTTCAGTAAAAGACTTGATAAAATCCTTGAAATACATAGGGCCGAACTCCTGGCCGCAATACAGAGAGTAAAAAATTTGAAGTGTCAGAGACCTATACCTGACGCTGAATCATCCACCAAAACTACCCTTTACCCTAAACCTAACCCAAATCGGAAACCCCATTCGAAGAACCCATCTTCCACCACTTTCTAACCTTTATACCATCACAACCTACCCTGAATGCATGCTCCTTTACCGTAAGGATGGGTTGAACTTTCCAGTGTCATCTCCCATCCCATCCTTGATCTCCTCGCCACCACTCTCCATTACTCATCTTCTTCCCTTACCTACGTTACAATCTCTTCATAAAATCTTTGTAGGAGAGCAGTATAGGGTGAAGGGTGATCTCGAGATGTGTTCACTTCCCCACTCTTCAAAAGGCTTCTACAGTGGCATTGCATTTCTTCTAACGAAGACCTGTGATGTGCCCTATTTAGGGGAGATAAAGAAGGGCCCAGAGGAGTGTTTCGACAGCTCTTGGAGTAGTGACTCTGCCAAGGTGTGGCTATGCCTATGGAGGAAGGAAGAAGAGACTCTATTTGAAGGTAATTAGAAGCCGAGGACCGATCTTTATCGAAGACAATTTTTTGCCTCGAACGTTGCTGCCAGTATCATAGATAGTGTGTGTCTAGATTTTTTCTAGGTTTTCATCTTTCATGTAATTAGTTTTACAGTAATTTCTGTAGTTTCCTCTTCCATACCATTGTAAATATTTCATGAATATATAAAATTTTCCTTTGACTGACTTTCTAGCATAATACTGTATCTAACATTCTTATTTTTGATTATTGATACTCTGAGAATAAGTTGAGGATATTTTCTCTCAAGTTTGGTGGAGAATATATATCTGGTAGCATATTTTTTTGGGTACATTTACAGCCCAATCAATAATTTTTGATAAATTTTGTTTTATCCCCTATTTTTTTATGCCAATGTGGGCATTGTCGAATTTAAGTTACATCACTTGTATATATTAGATTAATTTTGTAAATAACATTTTTCATAACATTTAGAATTTTTGCAGAGCGAAATTTTTTCGGTTTCTGTTTTAATTAATTCTTAGTTTGAATTTTTAGTTTATAGTTTTTTTTCTGAGTTAACCATCAAAACCTTATTTTTACCCCGAAACCTCAACTTTCAGTCCTATCGTTAATCTCTGGTACTAGTTCTCAATTTCTAGAACCAGTCCTTAATCATACGGTCTGATTTCCTGATTTCGGTCCCGATTTTAGTCTTTAAATTTTATATTCTAGCCTTAATTAACCGATTTCTTATAGTTCTAGATTTAAAAAATCCCGATCTATTAACTCATAATTATAATCCAAAAATTATTGCCTTGTCAATCCAAAAATATCATCTTATAATTCAAGTTCAGTCTACTTTAATCCTAGCCACCCGATTTGCCTAAGGGAGATTACGGAGGGTACCCGGGAAAGGGGCCGATCCTCCTTAGCATAGCAGGCCAAACCCCCCTTTTTTAATTTCAGTAAAATTAGTATACTTACTTTGATTAGAGTTCTAATAAAATTGGTATTTTTTTAATTAATTAGAGTTTCAATAGGATTAGTATATTCCTAATTAGTTTATGTAGAATTAACATATTTGCACTCCTAGTAGTATTAGGAGATTTAACTAACTAGATTTCTAATAGGATTAGGATATTTAAATTAATTAGACTCCTAGTAGGATTAGGAGACCCAATTAAATAAGATATTTAACTAGACTCCTAGTAGGATTAGGAGACCCAATTAAATAAGATATTTAACTAGACTCCTAGTAGAATTAGGAAACCTTTTTAATCAGACTCCTATCAGGACTAGGAAACCTAACTAAATAGGGTTAGGAGACTTGACTAATTAGACTCCTAATAGGATGAAACTACTTAATTAACCAGACTCCTAATAGAATTAGGATACTTAATTAATTACACTTCTAATAGAATTAGGAGAGTCAATCAGACTAAAAGCGAAAGACAAAAAAAAAATAGTTAAAGTTAGGATAGCACTAGGAATCCTACGCATAATCAGACTCCCAGTAGAACCAGGAAACTTAACTTAATTAATCAACACAATAAAGAGAGAGTAGGTTATCTAGACATCCAAGCAACCCAGTGCTACTGACGTTGGCAGGCCGAAGATTCAGTAAAGAAGGAACCCACACCTCACAAGCATGATCAGTGACGTGTTGCAGCGTCGATAAATATCTGTAGCTAGCGATCGCAACGAACTAGGTATTTTCATCACGAATTTACCCCTTTAATTTTAGCACTTATTTTCTAATTAATCACTCCACCACCCATCACCAGAGTCCACTTGGGACTGAATTAGGCCACTGATTCCGAGGACCGAAAGGAACCCAGAAAAAGCGCGTACCAATAGACTAGCGATCGTGATGGGACTTCTTATTGTCAAAGTTGCTCTTGCCTAGATACTTATTTTTATTTTGGTATAGTTTACGTTCTTTTTCATAACCAGTCACAAAAAATAAATAAAACAAAAAAATAATAATAAATAAATAAAAAACGACGAAGAATATATGAACCTCTGCCAAAGACTTGAGATGTTCGGAATACGAAAATTGCGGTTAGGAGACCCTCCGCTATAGGGATACCACAATAATCCCACATATGAGGAAGAGTCACTCCACGATTCAAACCAACAACTTGAGATTAACATGGCTGGTGACCAAGAGAACCCCTTTTCTACCCCGAACCCTAGCAGAGGGGAGAGCAATAATGGGTAGAACCACACGGCCCGACAAATCATAGAGCTCAGCATTCAGAGAATATAAAAAGGAGACGATGACACTGAGGAACTACTTTGAGGATTGGCCGCCGCATATGAGATGGTCAAGGGATAAGAAGACTCGGCTGAACGAGAACAAGAGAGAGAGAGGTTGCCGCATACGCCAAGCACGATATTCGCCCATCTGTCACCCCTAAGACCAGCTGCTCGCACCCTCTTCAACGATAATTCACAAGATAGAGCCCACTTGCGGACTGCCCAAAGAGACGCCACTGTAAGAGTCAAAGATCTCCCTAAGATGCTTGACGAATACATGGCTAAGAGAGAACGCCTTGGCCTCTCATTCGGATTCGACAAGTTTTGCCGAGAACTTGAATTTAGCTTACCAACAAGATTCAAACCGTCGAAATTCAATAAGTACAATGGTACTGGGAATCCGAATCATCATCTTTTGCAATGACTGCCGACCCATACGCCACAATCAAGGACTTCTCATCCACTATTTCTAGCGGTCATTAGAAGGGGAAGCCCTAGACTGGTTCGCAGGACTACCACTGCATAAGATAGATACGTTCGACAATTTAGCCGATCAATTCCTCAACCAATACAAACATCTGATCTAGGAAATGGTCAGCCTTAGCGATCTCATGCCGCGAAGCAAGAACCTGATGAAGAATTCACTGATTTCGTTGCAAGATGGAGGAAACTTGCTGTCAGGACTGGTACCTCAATGAAAGAGAAAGACTCGGTCGACATCTTCATCGACAACACTAGAGAGCCCTTAAAAAGTACACTCGTTATAAGTGACTGCCCCGATTTCAGAGCACTTCATTCCCGAGCCTCTCATTTGGCGTGACACATAAAAGGCAGAGACCTTGCCCTATCCATAGTCACATCAAAAGCAGGCTCTTCAAGCGAATCAAAGTCAAAGAATAATAAGAAAGCATCAGAAACTGAGCAGGTCAATACCTGTGCCAATCAAGGATAGAACTTCGGAAATGAAAACTTTAAGCTAAGAAACTTCAGACAGAACCAAGGCCATCAATGATATACAAATCAGAACCAGGGCCTAAATCAACATCGATATCTGAATCAAAACCAAGGCCATAATCAAAATCAAGGGCAATATCAGGACAAGAACCAATATCCCAACACTTACCAAAACCAAAATACGATGTAGAATCGGCTTGCCAACACCCAGAACTATAATAACGTACCTCCGCGATAAAACTTTAACCAACAAACCAGGGGCCCCTACCAACCGAGATGGGAATACTACCCCCTTTGCCTGATTCCATTCCCAACATTTTCTCTCTTCTCAATACTCAGAACCTCCTTAGATTCTCACAGGAACGACCCCGAACTTAGCCGACCAGCTTGGATTATAACGAATACTGTACATTCCATCAGTATGTGGGGCACAATCTGGAAGGCTATTGGGTCCTCTGATACGTAATCTACGACATGAACGATCAAAACAAAATCGACTAGGAAGAGCTTAGGAACTCTAACCCCAATAGTAACCAACCACTGCAGAATCTAGGAATTATAAACAATCCCATGCCAAACCACAACCAAGGTGGACCAGCCCACGTCACTACGGTAGACCTCCCCGATCAACCCTCTTTCTAGCCTTCCACTTTGATCACCCACCTCCGATCTCCTATTACCCTCACTAACCCCATAGGGCCTGTCCAATCCCTACATCCCTCAACCCTGATTGCACTGGCCGTCCCTCTGAATCCACCTCCCTATCTAAACTTCACTCAGGTACGAGTTCAATCCTTCCGGGCTCGAAGACCATTTCTTCATAATCGCCTGCCAGAACCTTCGACCCCAGAGAATCCTGAGCCAACACTACTAACCCTCCCTTTATTTGACTCCGAGACAAAATATAAGAACCATGTCCTTTAAATCACAGAACAGATCGCAGCATGGGTAGACAGTGTCACCAAGAACACTGCCAGTCGACAATGCAAGGAGACAACTAAAGAGCGACCATCGGCGGTAGAGATAAAATATCTAAAAGAAGAATCGATCGAAGAAGAAACGCTGATCTCTGCCTTCCTGAAAGAGAAGGATTACACTCAGTACCTCCCATCGTGGAGTGGCCTGGCACAAGTACGCATTCCTTCATCAAATTTCACCCCTTTTGCGCCCAACACTAATACATCGGCGTCGAGGGCGGCCTGGTGTAATTAACAGCCAACCTACCCAATCCTTAAATCAGGGACTAACTATCCCCCACCACTATTCTCTTGGGATAAGGAACATACGAATGCACAACTACCGGAAAGATATGCAAGAGAGAAAGAGACTAACTTACCTCCCCCTCCTCACATCATTCCTCCATCCATTCTCGCACCTCAGCCTTCCCAACCATCCATGCACAAGGTCTACCGACAAGGTAAAGAAGGTACACTTGAGGCGGGACAGGAGTATGATCTCCTGCGACATTTGTAGAAGATCCCAGCCTAGATTTCAATCCTAAAACTCAGCAAGAAGTCGCCCGATCACCATCAACTACTAATAAAGACATTAGAAGACACACAAGTAGATGAAGATACTACCTTGGACGAACTGCATCAAATCACCTTAGTCATGACACAACCTCAGGCACTTACCTTCACAGATGTAGACATGCTTAAAGAGTCACTTCGAGGAAGTTGGGCTCCTATATATTTTTTATAATCAGAGGGTTCTCTATACCCCATGCACTAGTCGATACTGGAGCAGGAATCAATATCGGTCCTATCACTACACTAAAGATGCTCGAGTACACAGAGCAAGACATTAGGCCTTCAGCCCTATGCCTCAGCCTACGACGGCTCGTGTCATTTTGTCAAGGGGACTATCAAGCTTCAGCTTCGCCTCGAACCCATAACAAAGGATGTTACCTTCCATGTGTCAGACTCCTCTAGCATTTACAATTTCATCCTAGGCCAGAAATGGTTAGAATACATGAAGGCCGTAGCATCCACATACTATCAATGCGTCAAATTTCTATATGAAGATTCCATTGTCCGCATATACGCTGACGCACCTCTCCAGGAGATAGACACTAATTACACAATGAGTATCCCTACTACCCATGACTCTTTGTTGAACACCGGCCACATAAAAAAGATGCGAGTTGTCAATGAGGCAACTATCACAGAAATCAACCCTCCTCCGATGTATCCGCCGAAACTAACAAGAAGGGAGGCCATCCCCGACCTCACCAAACTTTACGACATCAATCCTATCGCGACAAAAGGGTCGGACCTCATTTACCAGCTAGGATACATCCCTCACACCAGACTCAGCAAAAACAAGCAAGGCTGTGTAGGGCCGATTATCCTAAAGAAAATTCGTAAGCACATAGGATTAGGCTACGAGTCAGACAACCAGCAAACTAACATACTGCCGACCTCTCTAAATGGTCTCTGTATGACCACTTCGTCTACAGGACTATCGAAAAAGTTAACATACCAAAACGGAAAGAAGTACCCCTTGCCAAATCACAGGAAGCTGAGATTGAGCAAATGGCTAAAGCATTCGCGGATCTGCCTAACCTAAATGACAACATCAACAAACCACTCAAAGGAGTCAGACCCCTATTTGATACTGAGAAGTTTATGGAAGAATGAATGGAAGAATCTCTAGAGCCTAGGCCATGCATAGAAGACTGGGATTCGGCTGACGAGGAAGACTTCCACATCGCAACACTAGAGAATGAGGGAGAACCGGAATCAATCGCCCCCTAATTTCCCCAATACTCTAACCTCATGAATTGGTAGAAGAAGATTGGCTCTCGATGTCGAGCGAAGAAGAAGACCACTGGAGGAACCTTACTAACATTGAATTAGAAGATCTCCTGAGGGCGGAGCATTTCAAATTGGTTGAAGAAATTAACCACCCCCAGGATGAAGATTCAGGATCTGACGATGAATTTGACTATCGAACCGTACTTCATCATTGGTGGTGCCCACGCCATTCTCCTTAGCCAGAGATGTCGCATTGTAACTTGTGCGCATCCGTCCTAATACGATGCGAAAGGGGGATCCTGCGAGAAATTCGACAGACAACCACGAAAGAAGAAACTCATGTCGCCCTCATAGAATTCAAGGAGGAACTCTAACTAGATACTCCCCAATCCTCGGATGCATCACAACTTAGATATTTTTGAAATCCTTCAAGGAAGAATGGCAACCGCCACCAAGCAATGATGAAGACTATTGGATAGATCTCCCCATGCTCGAATTAGCATAACAGATCAACCAAGGTCTTCTCGCACTGTTAGACCAAGAAGATGAGCTCGACATAAGTCCTGAAGGATGGGAATGCCCATGGGGACCTCCCTACCTCTCTTACCCATATCAGCCTCACTGCCGTGCATGCGCGCTTATCTTGACGTACTATGAAGTTCAGGGAAGAGAACTCGCCAGCCCCGAGGGTCATCAAGAAGATGACCCCCGACAGGAAGGACAACTTCACTCTAGCTCAGAGGACGAAAGCCTAGCCGATTATGATCTCCAAAGCCTCTTCGAAGATAGGGAAGTCAACATGCTAGAAGAAGCAGGGACACCAGTAGCACCACTGCCATCATCGCACATCCAGAGGATTGCACCTGATGAGGCCTACCAAAAAAAATGCCAAACTCAGGACAAGTCTGCATTACCAGAAGAATTACATGAATGACTTCAGCAGCTGTATCGCTCCCTCAACTAGAGGAAATAACTTTGTCGGTTCCTTTTCAGGTAACCGATCTTGTACCATACTTATCAAAAATAAAAAAAATAGAAAATCTAAAAGACCATAAAAATCTAAAAATATAAAAGCCTAAAAAAGTAAAATTTTTTAAAAAAGACAGGGAGCCTTTCATCCCAAGACCATCTAATGACCCTCCAAGGGACCTTTCCCTTAAGGCTATAAGCGTCAGTCGCACCGATAAGGAAGTAATAGCAGATATACAGAATCACCCTATGGAGCCTCACTCCAACTTCAACTGGTGCAACCCTACTACCTCTTCCTCACCAAGTCACCGAGCGTCCCAATGAAGTAATAAGCTGGTAATCATACTCAACGAGATACTCCACGACTTCGAGAGGAGAATCAATAGCCTCGATTTACACCTGACTAAGGACATTACGGTCATTAGTTGCCCTGATTAAGGGTTACCTCTTGCAAAACTAACTCCCTAGTGTAGCCATTTTGTAATCTATGAACTCACAGATGATAAAGGAGCGCCAACCATTGAGGAAACACAAGGCTTCCAATGGGTCATCAAACGCTTCAACGAGCAAAGCCAAGCCGCCGCGGAACCCACTGAAGAAATCAACTTCGACACCGAGGAGAAGCCCAAGAAGCTACTAATTAGCACAACACTCAACCCTAAGGAACGACAACAAATTATCCAAGTCTTGCAAGACCACCTTTTTGCATGGTCCTATGAAGAAATGCTTGGACTGGACTCAAGCTTAGTAGAACATTGTCTGGTCTTGGAACCCGATGTGAAACCTGTTAAGCAAAAACTTAGGAGGATGCACCCACAATTAGCACTTCAAGTCAAAGAGGAAGTTGATAAGCTACACAAAGCAAAATCCATCCGAGTTGTCCTCTATCCCAAATGGGTCGCCAACATAGTACCTGTCACTAAGAAAGGCGACAGAGTCTGGGTATGCATCGACTTCTAAACCTTAACCAGGCGTGACCAAAAGATGACTTTTCACTCCCGCACATTGACACTTTGGTCGATAACACCACCGGACATGAGATTCTATCCTTTATGGATGGCTTCTCTAGGTATAATCAGATTAGATTAACAGAGACCGATCAAGAGAAGACTTCTTTCACCATGCCATGAGAAACTTACTGCTACGTCATCATGCCTTTCGACCTCAAGAACGTAAGAGCCACGCACCAACGCGCCATGATGGCTATATTCTATGACATGATGCACAAATGTGTAGAAGTCTACGCCAATGACATATTAGTGAAGTTCCAAACCCAGGCAGGACATGCTGAAACACTCCGACTCGTACTATAAAGATCTAAGAAATATCAATTGAAAATGAACCCAAAGAAATGCGTGTTTGGAGTCACTTTCGGAAAACTACTGGACTTCATAGTTAGAAAACGAGGAATCGAAGTCGACCCTGTAAAAGTCAAAGCTATCCTTGAGATGCCACCTCCTAGCAATATCAAAGAATTACGAGACCTAATAGGAAGATTGCAATTCATCAGGAGATTTATCTCCCAACACTCAGACAGATGTGTCCCTTTCTACTGACTACTTAAAGGAGGAGCCAGATACACATGGGATGACCAGTGTCAATGAGCCTTTGACAGTATCAAGACATACCTCCTCAACCCACCAATACTATCACCGCCAATTCCTAGAAGACTCCTGAACCTCTATGTGTCAGCCGATAAAAAAGCAATGGAGGTAATCTTAGGACAGCATGAAGAAGACGGCAAGAGAGAGAAGGCTATTTACCACCTCAGTGGAGCAATGGTCGAGTACGAACGAAAATACACTCCAATGGAGACGACACGCCTCGCACTGGTATGGGCCTCAACGAAACTACGCCACTACTTCGGAACACACAGGATATTAGTGTTAACACACATGGATCCTTTGAAGTACATATTTGAGAAGCTCGCTACATTTGAAAAAATCACTCGTTGGCATATGCTACTACAGGGGTTCGACATCACCTATGTCACACAGAAATCACTCAAAGGGCAAGCAATTGTTGATTACCTCACAGACCTCCCACTCCTAGGCAGCGAGCCAATACATGTAGATTTCCCTGTGAAACTCTACTCGCGATTCACCATGAAGAGCTCGACAAAACCTCATGGACACTCTACTTCTACGGCGCTCTCAACCATAAAGGGAAAGGAATCGGAATAGTCTTGCTAAGCCCAGAAGGAGTGGTCATACCTAAAGCCTTTCAACTAGACTTCTCCACCACTAATAACGTCACAGAGTATGAAGCCTTCATAGCTAGACTACGAGCGACATTGCAATTAGGCATCAAGCAGTTAAAGACCATAGGCGACTCCAAGCTCGTAATATCACAAGTCATCAGAGAATGGAAGACCAAAGAGAGAAGACTAATGGCGAACCTAGAAATAACTCAATACCTGATAAAAAAGTTTGAGAAAATTTCATACACACATCCCTAGACTAAAAAATGAGCTCACAGATTCCCTCGCCACATTAGCCTCAGTTATTCAAATACCAATCAGACAAAGCATGAAATCCTTTTCATCGAAAAGATAATAGTACCCGCACACGAGGTAGCATGGATAGTTAAGCAGGAGCTACCAGTCCTCCCCAGGACACAAGAGCAAAACGAAGTAATCACGCCAAAAAATCCTGCCAAAACAGAAGCCAATGTCACGACCTTCAGATTCGAGAAATCACCCACCGACGATGGACAACCATGGTACTTCGACATGTGGAATTTCTTGAAGCATCAACATGTCCCTCCGTATGCCACAAAGATTGAACGGAAGACTATAAGAAATTGATGCGCCAAATTTTACATCTTAGGCGGGATACTATACAAGGAAGCCTTCACTAAAGGAGTACTGCTACGATACATTAAGACAGTCGAAGGATAATATATCATTAGAGAGGCTCACACCAATGCCTGTAGCACCCACACTGGAAGACAGAGACTCGCAGATCAGATTGTATGACAAGGCTACTTCTAGCCGACCATGATAAGAGATTGCCACCTTTACGTCTAATGCTACAAACAATGCCAAGAACATGCCACACTAATCAAAGCTTGATCGATTGCATTGAACCCTATAACCTCACCATGGTTGTTCTCGAAGTGGGCCTTTGACATTATTGGCCCTTTCATGGACACAGTCAAGAACACTCGCAAGCATGCGTTTATCCTCACGGTAATCGAATACTATACCAAAATGGGCCGAAGCCGAATCATATGTTAGAATCACCACTTCGATGCTTGTGAAGTTTATCATTTGGAACATTATCACCTGGTTTGGAGTACCTAGGATATTTGTGTAATATCCCAAAAAATCACGTTAAACAGTGACCTCGGGATCCGTGCCCGACTAGTCATAGGTTTGACCAAATAGGAGTTCAATAGTTGGCATAGGGTGCGATGAACGGATGAGATGTGAGAATTGGAGTGAATGTGTGGAGATTGATGTAAATCCGAAGTCACATACACCTATTACGGTGCATGTGCTCAACACACAAACTAGAGGGGAGATAAAAGGGTTTAATAACCCTAAAATAGATGTTTTGGTTGTTGAGAGAGAAGTAAAGAAGAGAGAGAGAGGAGTAAAGAAGGTGGTTAAGCAAGGAGTTATTGTGGGTGATTGGAAGGGAGATTCAAGCACTTAAGAGGCCGATTCAACGCGAAGGATCCGTTCAAGCCAAAGCGGGAACCCTAGCCTTTCCAACCACTTGACCTAATCAATGGGAGATTGATTGAAGGTAAAATTCTTCTAAATTAAATGCATAGATTGAAGGGTTTAATTGTAGTTATAAATAGCTAAAATCATAGGATAATGGCTTAGATAAATGAAGGAAAAAGAGTAGGAAAAGATTCGGAAGAACAGCCCAAAAGGGGGCTGAATCTGGCCATTTCGATTAATCAAAAGTGAGATTCGATTAATCGATTTTTGCCAAGAAGTTGAAAAGTCAAAAGACATGATTTCGATTAATCGAATTGAGTTTCGATTAATCGACTTTGAATTTCAATTAATTGATTTTGGTATCGATTAATCGACTGGGAACCTGCAGTGAACTCCAGTGGAGGGAAGATAAGGACTTGGAGAAATCGACTAATCGAAATGAAATTTCGATTAATCGATTTAGAATTTTGATTGATCGATTTGGGATCGATTAATCGATTTTGGGAATTAGATTACTCGAATTGAGAATCGAATGGATAGAGTGGAGACTTTTGATTAATCGAATTGGGATTCGATTAATCGAATGGGAATCTCGATTAATCGATTTGATAATCGATTAATCAATTTTGAACTTCAATTAATCGATTTTGGAAATCGATTAATCGAATAAGATTCAATTAATCGATTTTGGAGTTCGATTAATCAAATGTGCCAGTTTTTATTGACTTTTGAGTTTGACTTTAAGATTCTTTGAGGGTCTTGGACCTTCCTTATTGCATCTGTAGTGATGTATTGCATGTGTTATATTGTACCATAGGTGGTACGTGTGAGCTTGGGCACAAGCAGCCACGTGGGGCCTTGATGCATGATCAAATAGAGACTTGAGGTAGGGAACACCTTGAATATGTACTTTATTTTGCAAGAACATGTATGTAGTGATATAGAATTCAATTCAAACTATTTTGTTTCTTAAGAGTTTGTGAAAAGTGTGCGTGTGTGACATCTGAAAGAGTAATCATAATGAGCCATCCCCAGGGGATGAGGAAGTAAAGAAATAAGAGCATCAGGTGTGATGCAAGTGAATGGATACATCCCAGAGATGTATCCAAGATTGAATTATGTTTGATAGGGCCTAACTGATATAAGATAGCACACTTACACGGTGAATAACTATATGTAAAGCACCTGATATTTTTGTTATTTGAGGTTTGATAGGATACCCCACCGACGTGGCGGGATGCCCACGACTGACACGACAGGATATCCGTGACCGATACGGCGGCGAAATCGTAGGCAAGTGCGGAGGCATATCCGTACACAGTAAGCACACCCCAGGGGTGTTGAATTGAGATATGTTGAAACCCCGCCACCGATCCCTAGGGGAAAGGGGCTTGGGTACTATTTGTATTCCCAGGGAATACGTGTAAAACTGTCTATATAGATGACGATGAAGGGTATCTCATCGGGGCTCGATGCTATATTGCTCGGGGACTACTTAAGTTGAAAGGTTAAGTTTTGCTTTAGGCCTATTCAGTGTCATTCATGAATAATTAAAAGACTTGAGTAAACTACCAGTAAAATATGATTCTTTTCAACAGTTTTTCATTAGTAACTGCATAGACACATCATGCATGGCATATCATGGAATATATGTGAGTTGTAATTTATATGTTCAATTGTGTTATGTTCCCTATTGAGCTAGGATGTAGCTCACCCTTTAGACTATACGTCACAGGTTCACTATTAGCAGCTCCCGAGGCTTCAGGGGATGTTGACCCTGGTGAGTCGAACCCGGCACCTGGAGATGAGTTGGAGCCACCTCCTGAGGACTTCTTCTAGAGGACTCTGTTGTGCAGCTTTGAGAGTTTTTTGTGAGCGTATTTTGTGCGGCTTGGTATGTCAAGCCTTATTTTTGTTAAACAATGTAATTAAGTCATGAGATTGTTCTTTTGGGGCGAACCATCATTGATGATCAGTGATCATCGATGGTTCGGATCGGTTCTCCATTCATGCAGAGGCATGAAGGTAGAACTGTCTTTTGAGAAATATTTCAATGATAATTTAATTCTGCAGCTTTATTCATTATTTCAGTGCAGTTTATTGCTTGATATACCAATGTTCCGTGCATAGCTAAGGGGCACGGCCAAGGTGATCGTGCTGATGGCACGGGTTTCGGGGTGTCAAAATCTGGGCTGTCACAATTTGTCACCGACAATGGACCACAATTCATTGCAGAAAAGACAAAGAAACTGTGCAAGAAGTTTGGCATCGATCTACATCACTGATCACCGTTCTACCCTCAAGGCAATGGACAAGCAGAAGCTATGAACAAAACTCTAATCCAGATTCTAAAATAAACAGTGGAGACAAGCAATGGAGCCGACTGGCCGGAACGATTACCTGAGGCACTTTGGGCCTATAGGATCTCTATTCATTCGACCACTGGCCAAACTCCTTACCTCCTTACCTATGGGATGGAGGCAGTCCTATCCTATGAGATACATATACCATTCTTACAGATTCAAATTGATGATCAACTATTATTAGATGAAAGGAGAATTGCTTTACTCGCTGAGCTAGAGCAACTTGATGGGACGCGTCTAAGGGCAGCTGACCACACTCAGATACATCAAAGGAGAGTGACCAGGGCTTACGATAAGAAAGTCCTCGAGCGAACTTTTGAAATTGAACAATTAGTCTTGACGAAAATCATGCCCTCCAAACACGCCCATCCAAAAGAAAAATTGAAACCGAACTAGGAGGGCCCATATGTTATAGCAGCCGCATACCCTGGGAATGCATACAAGCAAGTGAACCAGGATGGGGAAGAACTCCCTAGTCCTTGAAACGCCATGTACCTTAGAAAATACTACCCTTAACCCTGTGATCATCACATCCCGTAGCCAAATACTTATATCTACCACCCTCATAGTTGTCACGACCCATTCGTT
This sequence comes from Chloranthus sessilifolius, assembly GCA_021018995.1. Classification (NCBI taxonomy): domain Eukaryota; kingdom Viridiplantae; phylum Streptophyta; class Magnoliopsida; order Chloranthales; family Chloranthaceae; genus Chloranthus; species Chloranthus sessilifolius. Next base: position 28,521,113 of record CM037595.1, read on the forward strand.
GGTCGCACGTCTTCAATCCCCGGAATATCCTTAAGACTTTCCATTTATTGCCCACCTTCTTATTTGGGCAACATGATAAAAGGACTAGTAACGTACCTGACCTTTTTCAAAAGCATAAGTAACACCCGATTCTCATTCCCCTTCCTCGCCATTAGATGAGATGTTAGAGCACAAAAAAATAGAGATGCTAGGTTCAATCAAAACTTACCTTTCTTGCGTTACCATGTTGCTTTCAGAAAAAAACTATATATATACAAAAAAATTGAGTGAGTGCAATATGATGAATGAACCAGTCAACGAGCTCAAGGAAGTATAAGCAGACTGTGAGGACATCTCTAGTAACTCTGCTAGAAATGTATAAGAAAATTGTGAGGGCACTCCTGATGTCCCGATACTACTAGATATTGTTGTAAGGGGCGGGAGGAGGATAAACTATTGCTAATCATAAAATGTCAGACTTTGATGGTACCAAAACATGACGAAGAGCTCAATCATGGCACCCCATACTCACTCTAAGAAAAAGACTGTTACTCATCTCTTTTAGAAAGCATCAGATACAAACTGTTCCCCCACATCACTGAGCCTTACCCCTCTTCCACTTTTTATTTTTTTGGACACTAAATTGGAAGCCTCTCAGATATTTCTAGGAATGAAACCGAAAACCAATGAATGACGACTGATACAATCCTACTATACCTACCGCACTTCTCTAGAATAATGACCACAGGATAGGATGATCACCACCAAAGGTAGACTCCCGATATATAGCTGATTTGTAACCAAGAAAATTCCCCTGGTTCGATGACAGTATCAATGGATGTTTCTTCAAAACTAACTCATCAAATACACTTGGCTCCCCGTGGACCTAAAGTATTCATCAAAAATTCAAAAATGCTCCATTGCACCTCGACACTGGGGAGTTTTTTTTAGAATCGCATTAAACGCTCCTGCTTGCCCACAAAGAAGATGTAGAATAACGAAGTTATTCCCCAAGGGATGCTACCAAAGATACTACATTGCCAATTATGCTACGCTCCTACACTAGGGCATTTTAATTTTATTTTATTCTCTTTCAGTTATTTGCTTTCCCTGTTGCATTATTTTCCTTTCCCTTTGTAATAGTATAAAAGAAAAAAAGAAAAAAAGAAGAAAAAAAAGAAGAAAAAAAGAGACAATTCATACCTTTGACTACTAGGCCCTGGTCTGAGATACCTCCCCCCTTGACAACTAGCAAGGGAGAAAATGACATTACTAACAACCTTACTCATGTGCAGAGACGAAGTGACCTTCAACTATTACTAGGCCAACTCAGGAAGTATCCAAGTCCCAATAACAGCTGACGGCGCCAAGGACAGATAAATAAAGTACAAGGGGTAACACAAAAGGAAAAGCCGAGTCAGGTATATCCAAACCAAAAGGTATATATATATCCATGTATCAAAATTTTCTTTTTACACTCGTCACTCGGGGCATACCCCCTGTAGATACAATGAACACAGACAATGAACACAAAAATATACACACACCTCTACTCCCTGCGCTGCCTCTGGGATGGTCGCTCTCCACTATCCCCAGTGTCATTAGCTCAGAGATCAAGAGTCTGGTCCTCTGAAAGCGCGAGCCCAACACCAGGAGTCGGTGGACAATCCTGAAAACAAGGAGGCCCTGCAACTGAACCCCCTCACTCTCCTTACTAGTGGACTGCCTCGACTGAGAATGAGGAGGATACTCAACAAGAAACTCTTAAATAACAGAATCCTCATGGACATAATCTCTGACGCGATCACATGTCGTGCGATGAGGCTGCCCCATCGAGAAACTCATAGCCCTCAATTTCGATCCGGCAAGCTGACCAACCATCCCGCGCACCCCCCGCTCACTCCTCATTAGACGATACTGCAGCCTATCTATGGACGCCTACATCTCCGCCTGTGTCATCCGATGTGCTACCTCCAACTCCTCGGTTTGAGTCTCCTACGCAACGATTAGATCTGCCAACAGGTCCCCATGACTGTGCACGTCACCAAGGATTCGCCTCGCCTCTGGAGTAGCATGTGCTCGTGCTACCTCTAGATGTGACTCCTCAAGCTATCGAACCTACACGTCCACACCAACTCATAAGACCAATACATTCGCAAAGGAAGGAAAAGTTGAAGAGAGAGAAGTGTACTAGATCCGCCCTCTCCCTAAGGAGACGCTCGACAGTTGTGGCAATCATCGGATCAGCCGGTGGCACTGAAGGGACAACAAATGTGGATGGCTACAATGTGGAACAATAAACACATCAGATAACCAAACCCCTAATGAGCAATCACAAATAGATAATGAACACACTAACTAGAACACACTTGAGAAGGAGCAGGAACGGATCCTTGAGGGGGAGCCTCAGGAGCAGAGTCCGATACGACCTGCATAAAAGCAAAACAAACCAACACAAGATATGTTAGAACAAAATAAGTGAAATAATCAGAATTAAATTACACCAAACCAAAGAAACTATACCTGACTCTTAGGGCGTAGAGAGGCAGCAGTCGCCTACCTCGTCTGAAGGTCCTCGATGACCTGACGCTGAAATAACATATAGTATCAGTAAACTATCAAGCAAACCAAAACATAACACTTGACACTAACAAATTACTAAACCACATAAAGTCAGACAATTCAGGAGATTAAAGGAACTCACCCAGTGCTTTAGCTCAGCTCGAAGGTGAGCCATCGTCGGATCCTCCCGACTGGACGAAGCAGCTGAAGACGGATCAAATGCGTGAGTAGAAGCTCCTGCGGCAGAAAGCTCCGCCCTCTGCAAACATTAACAAACACACCAGACCTAATAATAATCAATAAAATACCAATAACTAATAAAGCAAGATAGACACTTACCAATTGATCAATCTCAGATCGCAGACTAGTCTCTACCTCCCGGCTAGCCTGCTGCTCACTGCGTAGCAACTCGACCATCGTCGCATGCCTAGCAACCTCAACCTCCCTCTCGGACTGACAAAGGAGAACGAGATAGGACAATCATGTTAGAACAACCACAAATTGAACCAACATAGTATAAACAACTAGCTAAGTGAACTAACTCACCAGGAGTCACCGAGTTTCCACTAGTTGACCCTCAGCTCATCCTCCGCTACCCTAGCCTGAGCGACTGAGGTAGCCAAGGAACATAACATCTCCTCATGAGGACGAGGAGCACACCCCATCTGCTCCATCGGCCTATGAAGAACATCTAATGCTCCATGGACACCCGCTGTAAGATGGCCCTGCTCTAGTGCGGCCAATCTCTCCCTCAATGCCGACGGCGACTCAGGTCTGCTGACCGCGAAAGAGCCACTCCCGTGGAAGGGATGTGTGAGGAGGCGCCCACAACCCAATTCCCTAAACCATCTCACAAACTCTTGGGCATCCGCCTCATCGTGTGCCCCTATCACCCTGGTCCACCCAGCTCTAAAATCAGCCATCTAAGCCGCCATCCGTCTCGTAAAATCTCAACTAGGGGGACTAGTCATCCTCTTTGCCACCCTGTGGTGGATCTCCAAAGGGACTCCCTGTGGAAGCCCCAACTGATGTGTCACCTGGGATAGGTGGATTTGCTCCACCTTCTCAAAGCAATGGACCCAGATATCCACGTCATGGTAGAGCTGCTCGTAGATATGCACCAACACAGCCGCACCCCAAGCATAAGTAGGGACCCGATCCAAATCCCCAAGAAGTCCCAAAAACAACTTGGTGACACACCCCCGAGTCGATGAAGAAAAGAGCACCACTCCAAAGAAGTGCATCAAAAAGGCCCGAAGCACTCGATTCGCCACTAATCCTGACTCAGCCATGGCCTCCCGGAGGGCCATCACCATGCAATGTGCCTCAAATGGCGCCCTCAGCTCTGAATGATGCCTTGGAGGGATGAACCTACTGGCAAAATTGTCAAAAAACCAAGTGAATCGGACCATCCTTGGCCCCGAACCACTCGACCAATATGCGACGCTGATAATCTCCTCGCACACCCTCAGATAATCTTCGACCATTGCCCTGTGATCGGCTCCCCCTCGAATAGGATCCCGGTAATGCGGACCCAATCCTTTGAGGTCGGCAGCATCATCCTAATCGGGAAAACTAGCGCCTGCTGCCCCTTCCTCCACCTCTCCAGGATCGCTGCAATCAGACCACGATCAACCTGAAAGGACTCCAACTCAAGGATCAGCCCAAAGTTGATAGACGCCAACAGTGCCCGCTAGAACTCATGCAAGGCGCAATACCACGTATGAGACTTAGACCATGCCGAGTTAATAGCCAGTTGTGGAGGCTCCTACCGAATGATAGAGAGAAAAGAAAGAGAGAAATGACATAAAACTAACACCTGTGACTACACTAAGCGATAAAAGCAGATCATGAGACACTACGATAATATACGACGAACATACAAAACACGATAAAAGCGCTACAAAATGGTAACCTAGGCATGGCCTAGAACTAGATATAATCATTATGCATGGATGCACACAACTAATAACAAATGCAAGTTCGACGTAAATAAAAGGGTTTCCAGATCCTAGGAAGCCTACGTTATAACCTAAATGCCTAAGTAATAAAAGGAACTCTTGGTCACAGGTACCTACCTAGTCTCGCGCAAAGAACTCCTCCAATGGGATGCGCCTCCCATCCTGATCCTCACCGCCATGATCCTTAGCACCCTCATCCTCAGAACCCTCATCCTCAGGTACCTCCTCCCTAATCACCACCTCATCACCCTCAGGTACCTCCTCCCTGACCATCACCCCGACCTCCTCCTCTAAGGCACTAGCGTCGGCCCAAGCCTCGAAAGCCTTGCCTATCTCTCTAATCATCAACCCCTCCAACTCAGAGGCGGTGAGGTCGGGTCTATCAATACCCTCATACTCTATCCTAGAAGAAAGAATTCAAGAAACTAGAAAGAATGCAAGACCTAATGCCTGAAACGAACGATCAGATCGTAAGATATCATGAAAACACAAAAATTAGAGCACAAGAAGACAAGGAAATAGAGAATCCAAGAAAAAATGGATAGCACAGGAAGAATGAAGACTTTCCAGGTATATATAGAGCGTGGTTGAATCGCGTGCCTTGCTTAGGGTGCGCAATGAAATTGCACACCATACGACTCATGCTTAATCCCCATTACACACCCTCCTTTGGGCGCATAAACAAATCATTGCCCGCTCAAAATAGCTTAACGCGCCGGTTGCACACCCTAGATTGCCCCAAACCCGCGTCCTGGAACACATGTGTAACTTGATTACACGACATCTTACCAACGTGTAATGATCCTCTGGATCGCTCAAACGCGTGTGGCTATACTGACGCTCAATTTAGTTATGTGCCCAGTGTTAAGTGCATAATTCCCTAGGTGAAACACAAAAATGTATGCCCAAGACAATAGATCTAAAGGCTAAAATAAGGGCATTTTGAACACTGATTACCAATCCAAATTACACCCTTGCTAAGACAAATCTAAAAACACTTCAAATTTAGAAAACATACACTCCAAAAAACTAAAAAAATGCTCCCCAACATCCCCAGAAGTAATCACTTACACACTTAGACTTAACCCAAACCAAACCCAAAGAAATAAATGACATCGCGCTCAAGTAAACAAAATAAACCGTAAAGTAAACCAAACCAAAGATTCACCAAAGTTTTCACTCCATAAATAAATAAAATTATTACAAAATACACCGAGGGCATACCCTCTGAATATACAGTAAAAAATAACCAAGCCAAAATCAGCACCTTCAAGCCATGCCCGAATCCAGATTTTTTTAAGAAATAAGAGATCCTGGAGAGGCCTGGAGAAGAAACACACCTTGAACGAATTCCAACAAGAATCTCATCTTCCCCTCCTGAGTTGGAAGAAAAGAAAGAGTGGCTCACGGAAAGCCACCCAGGATATGTGGGATACACATACGGAAACCTACCCTAGAAGCATAACAGGGAGGGCTAACAAAAGAACAATCCACAGAGCCTACCAAGGAGTCATTAGTGTCGATCACGAGAACTCTGACCCAACTTTTGTCCTCGGTTTTCTTTCCACCCCCCTCCATCTCTTCCCTTGGCATGGTAACAATTCGACTGCTACCCCGCATTCCCAATTCCATCCATTCCCAAATAAAACAAAAGTAATTACAACCCCCCTAGGGTCTAGTACCTGGGATACAAAATAAAAAGGAATAGAAAACATTAATTAAATATCCCAAAAATCAAAAGAAATAAAAATGCCCCTAAACCCCCTAATTTTCAACATAAAATGAGATATAAAATGAAAACTAGACCCCTAGACCCTATTAATAAACTTATACTACTTTCACCACAAGATGACAAGTGCCACATTTATGAGCACCCTCCACTTGATTCAATCCAAAATTAGACACATGTCCCCCACAAAAGGCTACAATCCATGACAAATATAGATGAACCAACCAATGCGAAACATTCACCCCGCAAGAAACACAAATCCACCTTGAAAGGGGTAGACCAATGAGATCAAAACACTTAACACTCATCTAAAAAATCTAAAATCAAATCCCAAAGCTCACACATTTCTAACAAGTGTCACCCCAAATCAAACATGAGACCAAACAAAAACACCAAAATTTTAAGCATGGAACACGCACCCCACCTTAAATAAAACAAATCCTCCAAGTAAAATAAAATAAATGCCCTGATAAACCTAATAAAAATCAAACAAAGTTCTAAAATAAGACCTGAATTATCAAAGAAAATGCTGAACAAACCTTAGGCAAATCAAATAATCCTAAAATCCCCGGGTCTTACACGTAATCAGGTGAATGTTCAAATAAATCTAACAATAAATATAAGCAAACACAGACAAAACAAACACAATAAATGAAACACGTCCTTTATTCATTTAATAAAAATCTATACATTTATCACCGGAGGCATACCTCCTGAATTACAACCCAAAACGAAAACTAAACCTAAGACGGAGAGTAAACGAGGAGCGGCACCCGACTTGGAGAATCCAATCAGAGGCTTCATGGAGGATTGGTTGGGGAACACATCCCTCCACTTGTAACACCTCCACTTCTGCCATCTTCCCCTCCTCCGCCCCCGCCCCCTCAATGCTGCCTTCACTGCTCCCTAAAGGGGATCGATGTGAAGGCTAACCTCCTCTTTCCCACTGTTGCCCATCCTCAGAGTCGTGCCATCCCCAAGCACCACCTTAGGTTGAAGAATGTGCAAAATGATGAATATAAGAAGAAACGACATCCCGAACCAATGATTGGATAACACAATATCGCAGAAACATGGATACCCGAGTGCAGAGAAATCAGAGAAGGTAAAAATCGAGACTAAATTAAAGGATACAAAGAAAATGAAAACCCCCTTTGCTTATACAGAGTATGGACTCAATTGCGCGCTCAGATCCCAGTGTGCAATTTGATCAATCGCCAAGCGGCCTACGCGAAAACAAAATCACGCGCACCAACACGCACGCATAATAAAAACCTTCACCCGCACCATCGGCGTGTGCTCCAGTTATGCACCCAAGACCGGACGTGTAATCATATTACCTGTACCACAAACTACGTGGAATCTGAGTGGTCACCCGCACAGTGACCTGGCAACGCTTCAATTACACGCCCCTACCTAGCCGCATAATTTGATTACACGCCAACACTCTGGCGTAGAATCTAGATTGGCACCTGAATCCTGCCATTCTGCCAACTCAATGACCTTTCAATTGCGCATTATACGAAAAGTGCATAAATATATTAAACACACACAACTAAACACATAAATGACTTTAAAAACCTTAAATCAAACACCCTGAATTAGGCATTTAACTCAAGTCAATGCCGTGAATCAGGCGCGTAATTCTCAACCACAACACTTACCTCCAACAAAATAAACGCACCCTGTCACAACACAACACACTGCTCATCCCTACACGACCTGACTAGGGAAGGAGAACCCCATCCCATTCTATCATAATAAGATACACAAGTGCCATGCCAAGAGCTCAATGGCCAAATCAACCATGCCCCCGTATTCCATCACGAAAAGCCAAAGATAAACCTCCCGAGGACCCTACCACCCTACCATTACCAGAGGCCACACCCCGTCATGGTCTCAACACTTCGTCATTGTCCCATCGCTTATCAGACCAACTCCCCACCATGCAAACACATCCCGTCGCGATATAACCACAACACTCATCGCATATAACCCAAGATTTGCCAAAGAAAGAAACACCATCATCAACGACATGTCCCGTCGCAATGCCACTACAACTCAATTGCCTCACAAACTCGTTTCATCGCGGCACTATCACCCGAGGCACTTGGACACAACCTGTCATGACGCACAATCAAGAAGGGAAGGCTCGATCATGTCCCCATCACGAAAGAAGAGAGCCTGCCTCCCAAATACCTTGCTACGCACCATTCACCCGATATCATTGCTGAAGAAACATAAGAATGAAGGAGAGGGACTCGACCCATGTCCCATCACATCCGACCAGCATCAAGCCCCAACATGAATATCTTATCAGAAGCCTAATGTCCCATCGCACCTACAACCATCGGGACTCATCACAGTACACAACTAAAAGAGGGGAGAATCATCACGCCTCATCGCAAGCCTCACCTCCCCAAAATATTGCATCACATGGGTGACCATCAGGTCCCGCCATAGCAGAAGTAAAGGAAGAAAGGGAACCCTCTGACATCCCGTCGTGACATCACTATGACAACTGATCAAGTCCCATCGCAAGCATTGTCAGGGCCTTCCACCAAGATCAGGTAAATATCACCCCCTTTTAATTACTCGATATTTCCTTACTTATTTATAATTAAGGCAAATATTTTCAAAACCCGTCTTTCTCGACTAGCGAATCACTATAGTCCTCCCGTAAGTGACAATCATCAGTATTCATGAGAAGGTTAGATGGAGCATTTGGCATGCCAAGTGTTGTCTTGACAACCACATAAACGGTCGGGTCCACAAATCTCGTACCGGTGGATCTGCTCAGCGATGTCTCGGAAGCCACATTTTTTGTAGTTTTAACACCGAATTGATCTTAAGTTAAATTCCCAAACTTAAAAAAAAAACAAATAAAAACTTTCAAAACAAAAAAGAGAAGAGAAAAAGAAAATGATCCACAAATCCCAGTTAGAAAAAATAACCTCCTACTGCCCCAAGCCATAATTCCCCTGGGAAATCGAACAAGGAATATATTCGACTCTAGAAATCACAAATACCCGCTAGAAAAGGGATGCCTGACGGGCCATTGGAGTGAGCAACGACGCGCCCAGCCTGACATGATTTGCCAAAGCCTTCGCCATTACATGATTATATTTTTATTATCAATCTCTGGACCTTGTCTCTGGACATTCGTATAACGCCCCCCGCTACCTCAGCTACATCATTTCCCTCTATTTGACTGCCCCTTGTAGCAGGTCACGACATGCGGTAGGATGCCCCTTGCACCCATAGATTAGGATATGATGATTCTCCTTTCCGTTTGGCTTTCACTCACAGCAGGTCACGCCATGTGACGGGATGCCCCTTGCACAAGCGGATTAGGATACGCTGACTTCCCCCATTGACTGCTACTCGCAGCAGGTTATAATATGCGGCGGGATGCCCTCCCGCATCCATGGCCAGGAATACGCCTTTCGACAGCTATCACTGGGCTCCTGAATGCTCCATTTTAGCTTGCGCTGATAGATAAGAAAGCCAAACATTTCATGTTAGCATCCCCAGTCCACATTTGTGATTTTTCAGATGAAACGAGAAGGCACCTCTAATGAGGGGTGTCTACTTCTTTGACGCGCTCTTACTTCGCAAGAGCGCACCAAAGAGGGGCATCTGTAGACACCCTTATTTTACCCTCTCCGAGTATATAAGTTTTTTTGGTCAACCTTTGACCTAGATTGTGACTCTTCGGAAAGGACTTACCTTCTTTGAGAGTTTTGAAACCCTAACATGAGAACCATATGCTTAAACAATAGTATATGACTGAGCACAGGCTGAAATAATAGCTCTCTCGCTCAGATCCCATAAAGGAGGGGACCATATACTGAAACAATAGTATATGGCTAGACACAGGCTGAAACAATAGCTCTGTGACTCCGACCCCATAATCCCAAAGGCGGGAACTATATACTGAAATAATAGTATATACCTGAAACACAGGCTGAAACAATAGTCTTGCGCTTCGAACCTGACCCAAACCTGAGACAATCTTGAATTACTCGTACGAAACCATGTATGCAATTCGATTGAACGCCACACCACCAGCGCTTAATCAGTCCTCATCAGACCAAACTTCCCCTCCCTTTGACCGCCTTGAGACTTGATTGTGCGCCCTAACCAGTGTGCGTAATTAGTTTGTTTTAGACCTGGTCTCTAACTTTCTAGACCGCCAAAACTTCATGATTAAACACAGTTATTATGGTGTTTAATCAGATTGTGCGCATCAAACTGGGTGCGCAATTAGTCTAATAAGACTAGGACCGGGACACCCTGGTTGAGCCAGTCAGTCGGTCACTCACTGAGACGATCGTCGACTTAAAGTGGTTAAGCGCCTGATACAGGGCGCTCAATTCAATTAAGCACCCTATATAAGGCGCACAATTGAAGTTGACCAACCAATTAAGCGCACCTCACAGGGCGCATAATTAGTAAAATACTTATCAATAGATTCCCTTACCTCGACCCAAAAAACACAACAACGACTTCGAGATTCGAGTTTCGAGTTCCTCGCCTTCAAGCTTAGGATTCTGAGATTCCTCTCTGCAACCTTGGCCTTAGGTATAATTTTCCTTCTAGTTTTTAATCTTCGATTCTAATTCTTGGTTTTTAGTTCAGTCTTAGGCAGTAACACCTTTTTTTCTCTAATTTCAATACCTAGCTCTAATTCTTAGTTTCTGGAACCAGTTTCTTTTAATTATATTATTCACGATTTTAAACCTTCTTTTTGCCCCAAAACCTCAACTTTCAGTCCTATAATTAATCTCTAGTTCTAGTTCTCAATTTCTAGAACCAGTCCTTAATCATACGGTCTAATTTCCTGATTTCGGTCTCGATTTCAGTCTTTAAATTTTATATTCTAGCCTTAATTTATCGATTCCTTATAGTTCTTGATTTTAAAAATTCCAATCTATTAACTCATAATTATAATCCAAAAATTATTACCTTTTCAATCCAAAAATATCGTCTTATAATTCAAGTTCAGTCTACTTTAATCCTAGCCACCCCATTTGCCCAAGGGAACTTACGGAGGGTACCCGAGAAGGGGGCTGACCCTCCTTAGCATAGCGGGCCAAACCCCCCTTTTTTAATTTCAGTAAAATTAGTATACTTACTTTGATTAGAGTTTTAATAAAATTAGTATTTTTTTTAATTAATTAGAGTTTCAATAGGATTAGTATATTCCTAATCAGTTTTCGTAGAATTAACATATTTGCACTCCTAGTAGTATTAGGAGACTTAACTAACTAGATTTCTAATAGGATTAAGATATTTAAATTAATTAGACTCCTAGTAAGATTAGGAGACCCAATTAAATAAGATATTTAACTAGACTCCTAGTAGGATTAGGAGATCCAATTAAATAAGATATTTAACTCGACTCCTAGTAGAATTAGGAAACCTTTTTAATCAGGCTCCTAGCAGGACTAGGAAACCTAACTAAATAGGGTTAGGAGACTTGACTAATTGGACTCCTAATAGGATCAAAATACTTGATTAACCAGACACTTAATTTTCGTCACGAATTTACCCCTTTAATTTTAGCACTTATTATTTTCTAATTAATCACTCCACCACCCATTGCCAGAGTCCACTTGGGACTGAATTGGGCCACTAATTTCGGAGACCGAAAGGAACCCAAAAAAAGCGCGTACCAACACATAATTTACAAGTATTTGATACTCATGAGTCGGTAGCTAGACGGGTTCTAGAGGAGCTCAGTTTAGATCAGGGGGAGTTGATGTGCCTCCTAGAAAGATATGTCCTCTAGAAGTAACAACTGGCCATGAGGAGGAACAATTACTTTCTCGTTAACTAAGGTAGTTAGTTACTCAACCTGAGCTTCTAACCTTATGATAGATTTCCTAAGAGAGTTGAGTAACTGCGTTTGTATACGACCATGTTGTAGCCAACTTTTGGCTATCTGTGACAAGGCTTCCTCTATAACAGTATGGCTTTGGGCTTCTGTGGGGTGGAAAGATACAGTTGGAGGTTGGGGGAATTCTTGAATTAGGCCATGGTTTGGACCACAAGTTTCTCCTTTTTGAGGTGTTGGGCACGATTTTATACCACCAGAGATTGAATTTTTGCTTTTTAGAGTTTCAGTCTTGAAAGATAATTCATCATTAAGTTTAATTTATATAATCTTGCTGCTTAGGAAGGATATTAGTTAAAGTCTCCGAATCAATCCCACCCGATACTTGGTGTTGTACCGGTTCCTCGCTGAGGGTCTCAAAGAGTTCCCAGACTTCCTCTACTGTTAATGTGCGGAACATACCTCCACAGGCAACATCAACAATATGCCGAGTTTGTTCAGTCAGACCTTCATAGAAAGTGAGCACTATTTGCCAGCGGGTGACTCCATGATGAGGACACCTGTGCAGAAGATCATTGAGGTGATTCCATCCCTCTTGAAGAGTTTCATTCAAAAATTGTTGGAACGTTATAATAAGATGTCGAATTCGATTCGTTTTGTATATTGGGAAGTATTTCATGAAAAATCCTCATTCTAGTGCCTCCCAATTAGCAATCGCATTCCGGGGTAAAGAGTATATCCACTGCTTCGCCTCATCTCCAAGAGAATATGAAAACAACCTCAACTAAATGGATATTTCTAGCAAATTCTTGATTTGAATAATATTGCACACTTCTTTGAACTTATTTAAATGTAAATAGGGGTCCTCATCCATCAGCCCATGAAAAATAAGAAGTACCTGAAGCACATTGGGCGTGATTTCAAAAACCTATAACCCGCTATAGGGGGTATTTGAATACATGGAGGAGGTGTAAGAGGTGTTAAAGCATAGTACTCCCCCATCGTTTTAGCAATAATTTGGTCTTTCCCTACCATATTTAGATTGAATTTAATATGTGGCAGGTTGGCTAGAATGAAATGTGTCTAGTTTTGTTTTGATTTTTTATATGATTTTTATTTTAACAAGCAGAGAGAAAAAAATTTAAGCCAGTAACATCCCGAAAAAAATTATCTGAACCCATAGGTCATGATCAGGTGCGTGCCTGTTAGGAAATGCGTCACTGTTTCCTAACGGGATCGTTTCAGGTCCGTTTGAACCTCATATAAGGCTTTTGGGCCAAAGTTCATACACCATGGTGGTGTATTGGCTTAACGCCGAATTTCGGGTAATCAGTGATTCGGGTGTGCGAGGCCCCTCACCGAACCAAATTTTTTTTTTATATAATAGCTGATATTTTATTATGGGTGTATCTCTTCCACACCAGAACAGGTCATGTGGATAAGACTTAACACTCAAATGGGTGTATGTGTTTAATAAGGGAACCAACCCCTTTAACTTATAAAAAGGCAAGGTTTCCTTTGTAAGCCATTAATCGTTGCAAACTTAAAGGGTTTGGGTTTCTAGAGAGAGAGAGAGAGAGAGAAAACTTTTAGAAAAGAGAGAAGAGAAAGAAAGGAAGAGAACCTTGACGTTTTCTCCCAACCTTCTTGTGTGAACCAACAATTTGATCGAGCCATATACGATAGATAGAGTGATAGTATGATGTGTTTAAGTGGGGATTCATTGTAGACTTTGTTTCGATTCAATCGCGAGAGGAATTAATGATTTTCGCTCTGAAACCCTCTCTTGGACGAGATCACGTGGATTGAAGAAACGACCTCAAAGGATAGCATAAGTATGTTTTTGAGTGATTCATAGTTATGTTAGGCTTTAGTTAAGTTATGATTGAAAATTTGGAAGAATAGGATAAAATTTAGGAGAAAAATGAGTTAAGGATGAAGAATCCTGTGTTTCTGGAAAATCTGTCAAAACCGATCGATCGAAATAAGTAATCGATCGATCGATTTTGACAGAGCAAAAATGTGAAGGTTTTTAGAGAAACCGATCGATCAAAATGAAATTCGATCGATCAATTTTAGAAATTGATAGATCAGTTTGTACACTGATTGATCGATTTGTGAAAACAGTGAGTGTATTATGAGTTTCTAAAGAAACCGATCGTTCGAAATGAAATTCAATCGATCAATTTGGGAACTGATCGATCGAATTTGTAAGACAAAGATATGTGATTTTATGAAGGAACCGACCGATTGAAATGGATTTTGATCGATCGATTTTGGAAACTGATCAATCGATTTGGGAACCGATTGATTGATTTGGACAGATTCAGAGATTTTTTTTATTTTTGCTAACGGGATTTAAGGAGACTTTAGGACTTTCCGTTTTTCATCAGTTTTGACTTATAAGATGTAAATTGGTGTGTTCTAGGTTGTGATCCGGGGGACGTAATGAAAATGTCGCCTTGATAGTGAAGCCTTCATTTCGGCTTTAAGTGAAGGTAGGGGAACTTCAACACCAACTTACATGTTTGACTTTGATTCATAGTTCTCTGATATGATTGCATGAAAAGTGATTAGTTTTGATATTGTTTTGATTTTGACCTGTACAATGATTTTTAAGTTTTGAAATAATTTTTGAATTCCTATTGATTGCTTTGACTGCATTAGAAAGATGTGAATTATTGATGTTTGAAATGTCGATTAACTTGACACATGAACTTTGATGTGGAATTTGCATTGTGAATCCTTTGGTTTCTTTTGACTACATCCCTTGGAGCAGGTTCGTCAGCATAATCCATACATGCATTCATACATACGTTGCATATGCATCCGTTGGAAACATCATTCATCCTTGTAAATCATGCATCCCTTGGAAACATCATTCGTCTCTTGGAAATCATGCATCCCTTGGACAATCATTGATAACTTGGACACCCTTGGATATATTGAGATACCCTTGGATACATTGAGACATCCTTGGATAGTTAAGATACCCTTGGATTTATTGAGACACCTTTGGACACCCTTGTACTGTTTCGGTTGCAAATTCGACATTGTTTACAAATTTGCTTGAAACTTGGACACCCTTTGATAATTCGAACTATTTTAAAATGTTCTTTTATATATACTATTTTGATGAAACTCCGTTTTGGAAAGTAAATGCTTTGGAAGTTCATTTTGAAATAAAAGAAAATAATAAATGCTTTGGGACTTAGTTTTGAAAGATGGTTTTAACTCCTGTCATTGAATCTATGCTTCCTTATGATAAAATTGTAAATTGATATTAAATGTCCTCTACTGAGCTTAGTTGTTAGCTCACCCCAACTATATGTCACAGGCACAGGTGTAGGTATTGATCTGGATCAGGCTTGAAGAGGATCCTGCAAATCATTATTTTTGGACTTGGTCCAGTGGCTTTTGGACTTTACACTTGGTATAATCACGAAACTTAGTAGAATTAGAATTTGCCTTGTACATACATTTTGTACGCCACTGTTTAGGTGATGGTCGGCCATCACCGATGGCTTTGTTTATTTCTTTTGAATTACATGTTCTCTATACAGAAATGGAGATTTGATTTAGTTCTGTTGTATATATATTTGCTTTGATTTTTGCGATTAATTGTGGATGTACCTGTATTTCTTTATTCGGATCATGAAGTGCGACCAGATGGTCCGATTTTTCCTTAGTATCCGTGTTTTAAGAAAAAAAAAGTGTGTCAAAAAAATCGGGCTGTCACAGAGCCTTTAGCTTCTCTGGCCAGCAGAAGTGTTGAAACTTATGATTCGCCACTCCGAATAAACCTGCAAAAGATTTAAAGAAGTGATCAAGAAAATAAAAATATAAAGAAAATTAAAAATTGAAGGATAAATACTCATTTTCTAAAAACTAATATAAAAGATAATCCGCGTCCCTGACAGCGGCGCCAAAAACTTGTTTGACTCTAATATGTGTCTAATAAAGTCTTAACCTATTTCAAGCGTACAGTGGAAATTGTAGAGCTAGTATAGGATCGTTCTCACGAGGAAGTGTTTACTCTTTATATTAATTTTATGCAAAAAATTTATATCTATCTTTAAGGTTCTAAACTACTTGAGAGATATGAATAAAAGAATGGTTTCTTAAACTAATTTATCAAAAAATAAATCTAAATCCTCCTCTTTCCAAATTATGGTCACCAATCACAATCTTTCAAGTGTCACATATTTATGAATTTAAAATACCGTGACACTGTATATCAAGTTTCCTAGAATTGGTCGTCAATCAAAATTAGAATCCTATCAATACAGATTTAATCTAATCAACAATCTACCGAAAATTTGAGCGTCAATCAAACTCTAGAAAATTGAAGATTAAAAATAAATACCATTACACTAAGATGCAAATTCCAACCTGAGTCGTCAATTCAAATTAAAATTTGAATATGTTTACAAAGCAATAAAAATCTAAACTAGAAAGCAAATAAAATTCTATCTTTCACCCCTTAGCCGCAGGCATCAATTGCTTCTGAGAAACTACAGATACCTACTCTAATCTTCCAACTCTCAATCCCAGTCGTCAATTGTAATCGAGGAACCTTGGATATCTAAACTACTCTAAACTAATGATCGGAAGAAAATCAAACCTTAGTTATCAATTGATTATGAGAATTCCTTCGATGATGAATTCCTATGCCGAGCCTCTTCTTTATAGATCATAAGGGTCAGTTTACATTGATTTAATTCTAATAAAAGAAAATACAAAAAATAAAAGATTCCTAATATAATTATAATTCCTAATTTTACCTTCTTTGCTTTAGATAGTGGATGCGCTCTGAAATTTCTCCTTAATTTCAGCGATAGAGTCCTTCTAAGAGTCTTCTTCATCAATCTTCTCAGATCCGTGATCTATCAACCTTCTAGTTCAAGAATTCTTCCAAATTGGTTCATGGCAATGTAGATTGACAATCAGCAGCAGTAATAACGAGCTTTCATTCTGTAAAATAGTAGATCACGATTTTCCATTCTTCATAGCTTTCATAGTTGACGATTCTCTGGACGATTTTCCATAACGATCAATTGCTTTCTTCTTTTTATATCGCTTTCCCTTTTAACGTTATTTGAAGAATCATAAATTATGATTTTTGATTTTCTTTCTTCAGCAACAGTGCTCAATCGTAAAACACGATTTCTTGGTTTTGACGAATCGTCTTTTTCGTTCAATCATCTTTCTTATTGTTTTGTGAGTTCATTTTGACGAAGATTAACACTTTGATGCTCTTTTACTGATTTTTTTTATTATCTGTATATCATTAAATTGTTAGTAGCAAACTAAGGTCTAGCATCACAAAGTTAAGGGTGATAAATTGATAAATTATGTGACTGATCACACCCAAAAACTTAAGCTTTGCTAGTGTCTAGCAAACAAGGAAACATAAAATATCGTAAACTAAGAATTTAAATGCCACTTTCGTAGAGAGCATAATTACATTTAGCGGATGCAACATGGCTTTAAACCCTCAGGTGATCCCTAGTGGAGGAGTTGTAGTCTCCTGAAGGTTTTCAGTCAAGTTACCTACAAACTTCAAATATTTTTAGATTTTTCAAAATAAAATGAAAGGTTAAAAATCTAAACTAATTTTATACACTAACTAATTTAATCATCACATGGTTGCTACGATTTTTCAAAAATTTGATTTCATTAACCACAACTTTCCATCCTAAGAGTTATCCTTGATCAGAACTCAACAATTAAGATTCTGTAAAGCGTGGAGTGTGTGCATATCAGTGAACAGTTTATTTTTTATAAATTTTTCTAAACTACAAATTTAGGAAATATTTTCATCCAAAAACTCACACTATTGGCATACTCTCAAAATTATCGAAAGTTTTAGGTTCTTTCAATATGATATATCTTGAAGAATTATAAGAAGGATAATTGAAAAAACTAAATCTTATAGAAAAAGATAATCAATTTTATTCATATGATTTCCTGTGCAGTCCATAGTATTTATTATTCACATCTCTACTAGGCTTATCCTTCTGCAAATCGTAAATCAAAAAGGTCTTTCCTTCAGCTTGTAATGGGGCTTTGGGCTTAAGAGGTTTCAAAGAAAGGTAGAAAGGATTAAAAGTTTTCTGAGAATTTAGTTCTTCCTTCTATCTTCTTTCCTTCTTTTTCTACTTCAGTAAGTGTCCAAAAAGTGGATAACTTCTTTCCATTTACTAATTCTTTTTTTTGCGAAATCCCATTGTACTAGAATCATCTTTTTACAATTTTCCTTCTTTTCGAAAGCTTTTTGCTTTAGAATCTTAACCTTCTTTCATAAATCATCTTTTTTCAAAAATTTTCATTCTTTTCCCATTCTCTTTTCTTATTTCTTCAGTCGTACCCTTTTTCAACATTCTCCTTATCTGTTGATTTTTACTCCTTTCACTCCCTTCTTTTGCATTCTAAACTTTCAGAAATTGTAAGGGTTAAAGGATGAAAGCTTTGGGAGTACATATGGTTAAGGGTTTATAAAATTTTAGTATAAAGAAATTTTTAGTTTAGGCTTTTAATATGGGTTAAAAGGATAATTTTTTTTTAGATTTTAGCTTTTTGGCTTTGGTTAAATCAAAGATGGCCTTTGATCATTTTCACGATTTACTAGCATAAGTGCCTTATTATTTTGATGTTTCTAACAGATAGTTCTAGAAAAAAAATAGGTTATCATAATCATAGAATATTTTGATTCTAAGTCCAACACAGTATGAGATTTTTCATAGTAATAGTAGGGAAGTTCAAAGAAAATTTGAATTGAATAGATAACAGTCTCTCTCTCAGAGAAGAGGAAATATGGCTTAAAAGCTCACTGGTTATAAAATTTTGAAACTATAGTCTAAATATTACAGTTTAAATCAACCTATTTTTTCAAACATTCATTCTAATTCAGTGTTCTTGATGAGCTAAACATGAATTGTAACTGTTCTATTTCTGATTGTTAGACTTCTACTACGATGGATGGTTAGGTTTTTTATATCATATTTTTGGCTATCTTAACTCATATATTATGGTTAAATCAGAAAAAAAATTATAAACTAAAATTTTTAACTAAGAATTAATTATAAAAGAAACCGAAAAAAATTCTCTGTAAAAATTCTAAAAGTTATGCAAAATGTTATTTACAAAATTAATCTAATATATACAAGTGATGTAACTTAAATTCGACAATGCCGGATAAAACAAAATTTATCAAAAATTATTGATTGGGCTGTAAATGTACTGAAAAAAATCTGTTACCAGATATATATTATCCCCCAAAGTTGAGAGAAAATATCCTCGGCTTATTCTTAGAGTATCAATAATGAAAAATAAGAAAGAAAAGTTAGAAACAATATTACGTTAGAAAGTTAGTCAAAGGAAAATTTTATATATTCATGAAATACTTACAAAGGTATGGAAGAGAAAACTATAGAAATTACTGTAAAACTAATTACATGAAAGATTAAAACCTAGAAAAAATCTAGACACACTATCTATGATACTGGCAGCAGTGCCCGAGGTAAAAAATTGTCTTCGATAAATATTGGTCCTCGGCTTTTAATTACCTTAAATCAGAGTTTCTTCTTCCTTCCTCCATAGGCATAGCCACACCTTGGCAGAGTCGCTACTCCAAGAGCTGTCGAAACACTCCTTTGTTTCCTTCTTTATCTCCCCTAAACAGAGCACATCACAAGTCTTCGTTAGAAGAAATGCAATGCCACTGTGGAAGCCTTTTGAAGAGTAGGGAAGTGAACACATCTCCAGATCACCCTTCACCCTATACTTCTCCCCTGCGAAGATTTTATGAAGAGATTGTAATGCATGTGTAAAACAATATATTTTTATCAAACCTGTCGCGACGATGAGCTCATATGAAAAATATAGAGTCGCCACTTGGAGCTTTTGATGTCTTGGGGAACATAAATCAATATTAAAAGCACCGAAGTATAAAAATATGACTATAATTCACTGGTTTACACAAAAGGCTCTTGGGTAGGGGCTTCGCTTATTGATCGGGAAGGTGTTAGGCACTCGATCAACCCGCTCATAAGTGGTCTCTACTATGGCCAGGTGTTAAGACCTGAAAAGTACCACTTTTCACCCCTTAACTTAACCTTTGATTAGACCCTTAGGCACTTAATAAACTCCTCTTAAGTATTTTGTTTAGGAAATAATCAGCAGTGAAATAAGGCCAAGAACCCTGTTATGGAGCCTGCTTTGGCACCAGATGCCCCTCAGCAAGAATACACCTTGAAGCCTCGCGCAGATCAGCTGAGCTTCCCAAGGCTTTACAAGCAACCTCTCGCGCAGATGAATGACTGGGGAGCTTCAGAAACTCAACTCTGCGCAGCTCTCGCAAAGATCAAAGGTAGAACACAGCGCTCAGTGTCTTGCAGTTCAAGGCAGACTTCTCTCAAATCTCATGAAGATCACTTAAGACAACTAAGGAGAGAGAGCTACAGAAGATTTCTCACGCAGCTATCGCGCAGCCGTCGCGGGGTACAATTCTCAGAAGAAGAATGCCTCGCGCAGTTTGCGCGCCATTCAAGAAAGAAAGAATCCTGGCGAAGGCAAAGCCCATCTCGCAAAGATTGAGTCAGACAAAGAACCTTGTGCAGTCAGAACTCAAAAGAACCTTGCGAGGTTACTCACAAAGTCCAAATAAAGAAAAGAGCTCGTGCAGTTTTCGCGCTGCTTCCCAGCGAAGACTAATCTATCGCGCGACTGCTTGAATTGCAACCTCGCGATGCTTGAGACTACGTTTTCTATTGAACCTCGCAAACTCCAATTCAGTGAGAGCTCAACTCTCTACCGCGCGATTGCCTGAAGAGCAAACCAAGGCAACCTCGCGACGACTGAAGCTTCAATGTCAAACCATCCTAACGAAGAGCAATGAGCTACCACGCGAGTTGTCTGGGGAACTGGAAACTTCCAATGATTAGGGCACTCATTCCCATGCTCAAATCTCCGTGCACACGCCCCGAGGCATCCAAGGATCAGTAGAAGGCCACATGGCATCATTAAAATTAGGGTTTCCTAACCCTAATGTGCCGCCACCCCACTGGTATATATACCCAGGCCTTGCTTAGGTTTAGATATCTGGGAACCTATCTCAGATCGCTTTTCTTTTCTCTTTTGTTTTTAGCAGTAAGTAGTTTTTCTTTTTTTCTTTTTCTTTTCTTCTCTCCATAGTCCAGCAATTGCTGGCTATGACTTTGTATATATATTTGAGTTAGATTAATGGAAATTTTGTAATAGGATTTATACTTTATGGGATTGCTATTGATTTGTGAGATGCTCTGTGCAAGGCTGCTGCCTTGTGATCCGCCATTGCCTAGGCAATGGAGGACTGATTTTAAGGGCCACTCAGATCCAAGTAACCTACGTGTTTGGGCTATCATGGTCTTCCAGCCTTAGCCCCACCACAGGACCCACTAGATCTGAAATCCCCATGGGATCTTGAGCTGGTAGCCTGGTGAACATGGTGGTAGCAGCGATAATCTTGTTTTGTCTTGGGCTCCGTGAGGAGGATAACCTCTGGGATAGTCTGTGACCATTTAAGTGGACAAATTATAACCTTAGGGTGATTCTGATCCACCGATCCAAGATGGATCCTTCTTCTTTTCACCTGAGCTTGTAGAAGCCTGGTGAGGGATTGTACAGAGGTAGACTCCCCCATAGTTGTATAGATCTGCCATCAGATGCTGGATCTGATCTGATTATAGAGATTGTAGGCTGGTGACTGGACCATTGTAGCCTCTCTCAAGCAATGGACAACTGGATTGAAAGTTGTACTCAACCGCTTGCTGGTTCTATGTGTCTGGGCTATCATGGTTTTCCAGCCTTAGCCCCACACATGGAACTTTAGAGGTTGAGGTTCCCTATGGATTCCTGAGCTGGTAGCCTGGATGAAATAGTGCCTGCAATGATTTAATAGTTATGTTCTGACTCATCCCTGGATAGTGGCTCCTCTATGGGATAGTCTGTGACCATTCAAGTGGACAGGCTATAGCCCTAAGGGTGGAGTCATGGCAGTAGCGATGGGTTGGATCCTTTCTCCTCAGAGGTGATAATGTAGCCTCGACAGATTTCTATAACATCGATCTAAATCTGAGTTACAAGAACTCCTCCGATCTTGGCTCAAAACATATTTCTCACCTTTTATAATTATTTTCCACACTCCATCCATCCTCAATCCTTTCGTAATTTAGTTATTAGAATACTTAGAATAAGTGACCTCAAACTCCTCCTTAGAATCGCCAGATCCAGAGATGATCCGAGGGATTATTAGAGACGGCTCCCTTGGAGCCTTAGATCACCTTTCCCTGTGGGACAAACTCTTACTTATTAAAACTTGCTACAAAAAACCCTGTATCTTACAGGTCTAGGATTTTCGAGTTGTGCTGATTCATCCCCTGTTTCATTCTATTTTAGATTCTTAAATACTTTCACCACCAACCAATAAGGGAAGCACACTTGAAATCGACAATTTTTTGGCGCCGTTGCCGGGGAAAGATGATCTAATAGTAGACCCTTAGTTTTTGTATTCTTAGTATTCTTTGTACATGTGAATAATTGATACTGCTGATATAATTGTGAATCTTTCTTGCAGATCTAGACAGCAGCAGTGAAGGATAATTGGAATGCAAGTGGAGCATAGCTACCTCTGCTTGCAAACTCTCTGAGTCTAAAGTTCTGTCTATCTTTCTTTTTAACAATTTCTTCAGTAGTATCTAGGATAGTTTAAATGTGTTCTTTGATAGCTGTAACATAGTTAGATAAATTTGTTTGTGTATTAGTATTCTTTTACAATGTGCCTGTAAGAAGCTTTCCTTGCTGTGGGTGTGCTTGTATGCTAGGGAGGAGATCCCTCAGCCCTACTTTAGAGCCTCTAAACCCTGAACTAGAAAGGGGAAGGAGACTTAGAAGAGACAGGCACACCACAGGAGAGCCCCCAGGAAATTCTGCATTAGCAAATATGGGTGAAGAACACCCCAGAACCCTCAAGGAGTTGAATGCTCCGGATGACTACAACTCCCCTTATAGCATTCAATTCCCTGATGTTCAGGGGAATTATGAGATAAAAACTTCCATCATCCAGATGCTGCCAGCTTTCCATGGGCTTAGCAAAGAAGATCCTTACAAGCATATTGATCAGTTCTTGGCTTTGTGCACCACTTTTAATATCGCTGGTTTGGGACCTGAGGCTACTAGGCTCAGACTCTTTCCCTTCTCCCTGAAGGATAGGGCCAGTACCTGGTTGGCCACTCTTCCCAACAATAGCATTGCTTCATGGAAAGACCTGCAGACCAGATTCCTAACCAAGTTCTTCCCTGAGACCAAAACTAGCCAGTTGAGGAAAGAGATTCTTGCATTTTCTCAATCCCCAACTGAAGATTTTAACCAGTCCTGGGATAGGTTTAAAGAGATGCTCAAACAATGCCCCCACCACAAGATCCCTGAGTGGCAGCTTGTACAAAGCTTCTACAATGGGATTGATGAGAAAAACTGAGATATGGTTGATGCCTCTTGTGGTGGTTCCTACATGCACAAGACTGCTGAGGAGGCATGGGAATTGTTTGAGGTGATTAGTGAGAAAGCTTTTCAAAAGCCATCCCTGGCAAGAACTAATCAGGAATCTGAATCAAAGGTGGGGCCTGCTGCTGGATCCAAAGGAAAAATTTATGATGTGTCTGGGAATGATGACCTCACTACGCAGATGGCAAACCTCTCTATGAAGTTTGATAAATAATTGACTGTGATGCAACCCAGAAGGGCTGCTCATGTGGCGGAGGCATGTCTCATATGCCGCCCCCACAAAGACACAATGGAGGAATGTCCATCTCACAGGACAATTTTCGAATTAATGTTGAACATACGCCGCTTTCGGTCCACCTTATGGTCAGCAACAATCTAGGGGCTATAACAGGTAGCCATATGGATACCAGCACCAAAATGCTGGTTACCAATGGAGAGACCACCCAAATCTGAGGTGGAAACAAGATAACTACATGCAGCCCCAGCAGATGTTGGCTTTACCACAAAGGCCACAAAGACAGTTTCAATCAAGGGCATGCCCCAAGGTCTACCTTCCAAAGACCACCAAGACCCCATCAAGAAGAAAATCAGTTGGTTCTACCTCCTTCTCAATCAAGAAACACTTCGTTCGAGGACCAAGTCTTGGCTTCATTGTAAAACTTGGATTCCTTGGCTCAGACTGTGAGCTCTCATGGTCAGAGCATCAAGAAGATGGAGGAGCAGATGGGACAACTGGCGAACACCCTAGCCAAAAGAGAAGAGGGAAGGTTGCCCAGTCAACCAGTGGTTAATCCCAAGGGCCAATTTTTGATTGGTGAAGGATCCTCAGAACCTGGAGGGGATCTTTCATTGAATTGATGATAAGAACTGTGCATCATTGTATAATATGTACTTTACAGTTTGTAGGAATAGTTTGCAATCTTGTTGGAATTTGAGTTTAGTGCTTTAATGCCTACTTGGATACCAACTTCCCTGGTGTGATAATTTTAAGTGATTGAATGATGATTTGAATGCTTTGCGTGATGTGTGATTTTCTCGCCTGGAGAGTATAAGAATTATGAGTGCTTTATAATGACTAGGGGTGTCCCTGGAAGTAAGTCTGTGAGAGAATCCACCCCTTTTGTAAGGATCAAATAGCAGACTGGGGGGTGAGTGAATTCTGCCTCGATTAAGCCATCGCGAGGTTCTATACAATGAGTTTGGTCTCATCTCGCGCAGTTCATAAGGTATTACTTTGTTGTGCTGTCGGGAGTTTTAAAGAACTGGGTGGGCTGCATCGCGCAGTTCCAAGGAACATTTAATCTCGCGACCCATTCATTCCCAACCAGCGAACAGACATTTCTAAAGCGCGCCGAGCTTCGCGATATTTAAATCCCATCCCGCGCTGCTTTTTCCTTACTGCTTTCTCTTCCCTCTCTTACCAGCGAAACCCTAGCTCCCACTCCTCTCCACCTCTCTCCCTTCACACCTTCTCCCCAGATCACTGTTCAGTTCGAACTTCAGGATTTTTGTTCTTCAAGCTCCCCTTAGTAGTTGCCCCTTATTTAGAGCTCTGAAAATCCTTTCCGCATTCCATTAAATATAACCCTAACTTCTAGGGTTAGACTCAGCTCCTGGTTTTTCCTTTCAAATTTGTAACTCCACACTCACCAAGGAAATTGGGATGGCTCCTAAAAGCGCACCTGTGAAGAGAGCCAGGGACAAGGCCATTAAGAAAGCCAAGTCCTCTACCCGCAAAATGGAAGGGGTAGTAATGAGCGCTGCACCAACATTTGATTACTCTACACCTTTTGAGCTCCTCCTTTCCATTCCCTTAGAGCCTGAAGCCATTTTTGATCTCTCCTTCTTTGAATCTGAACCATTGTCAGCACCTGCAATAGAGTTCTTGCGCAAGGCTGGTCTGCTCCCCTTGCTGTAAATGATTCCTGCCCTAGTCTACCCTAGGTTAGTGCAACTCTTCTACCAGCACCTTAGGCTCAGACCCGACACACAAGGGCAGCCGGGCCTCCTTGCATTAGTTGACAACTTTGAGATGCTGTTTAACCCAGAGCTGATCGCTGAAGTCTTGGGCATCCCTGCCAGATTTGATCCCAAGTGCGGTTATGGTGCCCTTGTGAATGCCCCCATTGACACAATTGCCCATGCCATTACCAGAGGCTTGAAGGCCACAGGGGACTCCATCCGAAGAAGAGATTTGGAGCCCAAACTGCTGTTCATTGATCAAGTTTTGAGGAAGAACATCTATTGCTCTGGCCATCAGCAAGAAAGGAGGACACCAATTGCTGACGCTCTGTATTCCTTCTCTCTGGGCCATGGATTCAATGCTGTCGGGCTGATCTTTGAGGCCATGAAGGATACAATGGTGAAGTTAGGGCTGCAAAAGAAGAGCCACACTCTCCCCTATGGAAGACTCATCACCAGACTGCTTATAAGGGGAGGATACAAGATACCGGTGGGGGAATTATCTGCTAACCTCACTCCCACAACATTTGCTAAAAGACAATGGGGGATCAGCAGAAGCTTAATGGATCCCCAGAAGAAGAAGAAGAAGACTGAAGCTCAGGAGGTCTCTGAGTAGAGAGAGGAAGCTGCTGTGGCAAGGGCCACCCGCCCCAAAAAGAAGGCAACCACCGCCCCTAAAGAAAGTGGCGCGAAGCTCACACCTCCGCTTCGCAGCAATCACTCCACCCACCACTCGACCTCCCTCCCTTCCTCACCCATTCCATCTTTCACTTCTCCCCTTTCCTCTCCTTTCTCCCTTCCTCCTCCAACCATTATCCGCACCTGGGTCGAAAGTGCTGAACCCCAAGACACCATTCCACCTTCACCCACCCCACCACAATCAACAACCCAAGACTCTCCCATAGCCCCTGATCCTCACCACAGCGGCCCTCCTTGATATCCTACCTCAAAAGAAAACCTCTCACACTACCCCTACCTTCCCACAACCACACCCTTAGTGACCAACCCTTAGACCCACCGCTCCCTGACGTGGACTTCAACCTAGCCACCACCTGTGGGTATCAGGCCTTCATGACCAGTTTGGTTGATACCTTGCCTACCCACGACATCCCTCTCCCTGAGTCTCCTCTCCCTCCACCCCATCATTCACTGACCCCCATTCCCCTACCACTTTCCATCATGCCCCACTTCCCCTTCCAACCCATTCCTTCTTACCCTCCGACCCCCCTCATCCAACCTCGATTCCCTTACTCCTATCTTTTCCCTTATCCATGACCTCCAAACCCAACTATCCAACACCACAGAGACCCACGCCAAAATGTAAACTGACATAACTACCCTCCAATCCCAACTGCACACATTGACAAACCCACCAATCCCAACACAACCCCCTTCCACCTCTTCCTCCCCGCCCCACAGCCCCTACCCGCATTGACCCGCCTCCTTCCTTCCCCCTCCCTGATACCATACCTGCCCACTCTGGTCCCTCTCTCCCTACCTTTCCACCTCTAATATTGCCTCCCCCTCACTTCACCAACACTGCTACCCAAACTGACCCCATTCCATTCCCCTCCACGTATCTCACTCCACCCTCCCTATTTGCGCCCCCCTCCCTTCCATTTCCACCCTTCACCATACCCTTCTTCCCTTCCTCTGAACCACCCCCATCAGCTGCCCTCCCTTCATTTTATTACCGACCCCTACCTTCCATTCCCCCTCTTCTCTCACCCCCTCCTAAATTCATTGACCACCCACCTGCACCACCCAACCCATTTCTCCAACCCCCACTTCTGTGCTCCAGCCACCTCTCTTCCTTCCACCTCATTTCTCCCTATCTTGCCCAGACACTCCTATTACACCCCTCCCTACTTCACCCTCCTCCATGCCATGAGAGACAATCCTTATATCAAGAGGGATGTTCTCAATGGCATGGCCAAACTCCGCCAAGCCATTGAATACCCCTTGCTGCAAAAGCTGAGTGATCTGAAGCTTGCTCACAACGAGCAGTTACGCGATATTTCAAAAGGATGGGAGGCCATTCTGGAGACATCCAATGCGAACAAGGTGGTAGCAACCTACTACAAAGTAACTGCTGACATGGAAAAGGCCAATGCTGAGAGGGTGAAAAAGACTAACCGATTATTGGAGAAGAAATTGAACAATGCTCAGGAGATCACCCGTCTCAGTAAGGAGCTTGCGGATACCAATCTCTTGTGGGCCAATAAGAAAATTGAAATCTTGGAGCAGAGAGTTGCTTTCCTGTTGTCCCAACCTATCCAAGCCACCCCCATCGCCACCGCTCCCCCTGAGGCCCCATCTTCTTCCACACCTCAAGGCCCATCTTCTTCCACAACCCCTATACCAACCCGCCTCCTCCTGTTCCTCCTCCAATGCCCGCTGCCGTTCCTTCCTGCAAAGACCCACAAC
Source organism: Chloranthus sessilifolius (assembly GCA_021018995.1). NCBI lineage: Eukaryota > Viridiplantae > Streptophyta > Magnoliopsida > Chloranthales > Chloranthaceae > Chloranthus > Chloranthus sessilifolius. Next base: position 28,549,113 of record CM037595.1, read on the forward strand.
ACCTTGTTCTCGGACCCCCTACGGTAGTTCCTGCTCCTACATCAGTGCCCCCCCTATTTCCTCTCCTGCCATAAAAAGGAAACACGCCCCTTCACAGAAAAAGCCCACTTCTAAGAGACCCACTTAGCCCAAAAAGGCAAACGGCCGGCCCCTCCATCCCCACCTCCAAAGGTCACCCGAGCTTCCACTCAGGATGATCCCCATCGGCGCCTCCTCTCCATAGATGAACGCAGACAGGCTGCTGCCCTAGGTTTGGACCCTACTGAGCTCTTTCCGTTTGATTCTGAGTCCGAGGAGGCACCACCTACGGATCCCAGTGCCAAACCTACTATGGCTGCCCCTTCAGATTCCCCTGCCGCCCAATCCTATCCTCATAGACGAAAAGTTGCTGCTAAGAAGACCACTCCCCCATCTCGCTCTTTGAAAATTGGCAAAGAACCATCTGCCCAGTCTGAGGAGGCAACACCACCGAGCAAGTCTACGAAAGGAAAGAGCCTTGCTGTGCCTCCATCGAAATTACCAGTTCCATCTCCTGTGGCTCCCCCACTAGTGGACAAAGGGAAAGGTCCTCTCCTGTCTCAAATGCCAGCTCCAACCAAATCTCCCGTTCCCCCTCCTGCGCCTCCACCAACCCAATCATCTCCTATTCCACCTCGGCCTCAGCCTGGGCAAGCCTCCAAAGGTACGGGCCCCAAAGGGAAATCCCCCACCAAACCCCCTGAGCCACCCACTGTACCATCTTTGGAAATCCCTCTTGAGTCAAAGAAGAGGAAAATGAGAGTCCGGGCTCCTACCATACCCAAAACTCCAGAGCAGAGAAAGGCTAAGAGGGAACGTAAGAAGACAGAAGAAGAGGCTATCCTTCAGGAGCATGCAAGGAAGAGGGCTGGGATAAATTTTAATTCAAATTCTGATTAGATTGCACCTCGAATTTCCTTTATTTCTTTTACAGATGATCTCTTATATTTTGTACAATTTTAATATTTCATAGACTTTTCACTATCTGTCCTGTCTTGCTTTATCTGTGTATTTTGTTTTCCTTTTCTGTAATATAACTCTGCTGCACCTAGACCTTGAACCAAAGGAGGACACTTTGCCTCATAGGTTTGGGGTATATGCACTCGCCAATAGAATGGTTAACATAAGTGCAGCAGACCCATCTGAGCAATATGGAAATGAACCTCTGTCCACTTAAGAATCATAAAATTAAGAAGTTTAAAATTTATGCAAACATTGAACACTATAGACTTCTAATATTCCACATTTCCATAATAATTTCACCAAGGAAACACATGTGTATCTGCACTTAGTGAATCTGTAGAGAGAGAAAAAGGTGAGGACATACTTAAAAGTTCAAAGGATGACCAGAACCAGTGAGAATTGGGCCTACAAATTTTTTTTCTTTTTGAGGAGTAACTAAGGCACTTCTTCTAGTTCTAAGGACTGGCTGAGTCTCTGTGCTCACTAGAAGTTAGGTAACTCCAAGTTGAAACAACTGACAGTACTCATGAGGCCTAGGAAAGGATCAAGGCCTTCTCTTGGACAGCTTGAGCCTAAAAAGATCAATCCTAAAGCAACTACCCTTGTCCAAACCCCTTTGAGCTTTAAATCCTAAATTTCTTCAAAATACACCTGAGTACTTGAACCTGAACCTATGAACCTGATTCAACCTACCCTCACTCTGAGAATTCAGAAGGTAAAGGAGAAAGAGTTGAAGATGGACTAGCTATGGTTAGCATTAGGTGAATGGAGAGGAAGCATCTATTCTGGCAGAATGGTAACTGAGAACATGGTGGCATTTTGGAAAAGAAAAAACAAAATAAAAAGAAGGAAACTCCAGAAAAAGAAAAAAAAGAAATAATAATGAAGAGGAATAAGAGAGAAGTCAAGAGGAACCTTCATTGGAAAATCAAAATCAAGAAGAGAAACTCATCACTTCAAATCTGAAAATCTCAAAGAAGATGAAGGGAGCTGAATTCAAGAAGGTGAAGTCATGAACCACCTCCTGCAGCCACTGAGTTCTCAATTTTTGAACCCCTTTTCAAACCTTCTATTCTTTTCAACCATACTCCATAAGCCACATTTTAACCCAGTTAAAAGCCCTTGTGATCCAAAGATTGAGTGAGCTGTCATGTGAAGATAAGAAATTATCCAATCTATGATGAGAAACTGACAATGATGCCAACACTTAAGAACTCTGCCGATGCTCATGCTTACAAACCCAGTTGGGCGATGTAACTGCTCTTGAGCCTGTGAGGAACTGAACCCCTCAACAAACCTTGATGAGAGTATGCCTTGTAAAGCTTTCTTTTGGGTTTGAACTTGAATATATTCTGTATGACCTTAACCTAATTTTCTGACATAAGGATAAGCTCATTGCTGACATGCATTTGTGCAGTTTTCTGTGATCACAAATTATTTGGAAATGCTGTGCTAACATGCGAATTATGTTGTCTAAGTTCCTGTGCAACCAATGAATTAAACTTCTTTTATGCTGATTCATGAGTAGACTAAATCTGATTCCCTAACTGCTCATTGGAAGACATTGCACTTTAGTTAACCATTTCATTGGAGAAGTTTGTGGGTGTCTTCACTGAAAACCCTCAGGAGACTTCACTCCTCCACTAGGGATCACCTAGGGGTTTAACAGGCTTGGTACATATGCTAAATGTATCCGTGCTCCCTACGAAAGTGGCATTTAATTTTTAGGATATATTTAATGTAGCTTTGCTAAGGGAATAGCAAAGATTAGGTTTGGGGGTGTGTTAAGACCTGAAAAGTACCACTTTTCACCCCTTAACTTAACCTTTGATTAGACCCTTAGCCACTTAATAAACTCCTCTTAAGTGTTTTGTTCAGGAAATAATCAGCAGTGAAATAAGGCCAAGAACCCTGTTATGGAGCCTGCTTTGGCACAAGATGCCCCTCAGCAAGAATGCACCTTGAAGTCTCGCGCAGATCAGCTGAGCTTCTTAAGGCTTTACAAGCAACCTCTCGCATAGATGAATGATTGGGGAGCTTCAGAAACTCAACTCCGCACAGCTCTCGCGAAGATCAAAGGTAGAACACAGCGCTCAGTGTCAAGCAGTTCAAGGCAAACTTCTCTCAAATCTCGTGAAGATCGCTTAAGACAGTTGAGGAGAGAGAGCTTCAGAAGATTTCTCGTGCAGCTATCGCGCAGTCGCCGTGGGGTACAATTCTCAGAAGAAGAACGCCTCGCGCAGTTCGCGCGCCATTCAAGAAAGAAAGAATCCTGGCAAAGGCAAAGCCCATCTCGCGAAGATTGAGTCAGACAAAGAACCTCACACAGTCAGAACTCAAAAGAACCTCGCGAGGTAACTCGCGAAGTCCAAATAAAGAAAAGAGCTCATGCAGTTCTCGCACTGCTTCCCAGCGAAGACTAATCTACCGCACGACTGCTTAAATTGCAACCTCGCGACGCTTGAGACTACGTTTTCTATTAAACCTTGCGAACTCTAATTCAGCGAGAGATGAACTCTCTACCGCGCGATTGCCTGAAGAGCAAACCAAGGCAACCTCACGACGGCTGAAGCTTCAGTGTCAAACCATCCTAGCGAAGAGAAATGAGCTACCACACGAGGTGTCTGGGGAACTACAGCTACCTAGCGAGCCTTTGAACCTAAACTTCCATCTCTTCAGCAAAGGGCATTCTGGAAACTTCCAATGATTAGGGCATGCATTCCCACGCTCAAATCTTCGTGCACATGCCCCGAGGCATCCAAGGATCAGTAGAAGGCCATGTGGCATCATTAAAATTAGGGTTTCCTAACCCTAATGCGCCGCCATCCCACTGCTATATATACCCAGGCCTAGCTTAGGTTTAGGTATCTGGGAACCTATCTCAGATCGCGTTTCTTTTCTCTTTTGTTTTTAGCAGTAAGTAATTTTTCTTTTTTTCTTTTTCTTTTCTTCTCTCCATAGTCTAGCAATTGCTGGCTATGACTTTGTATATGTATTTGAGATAGATTAATGGAAATTTTGTAATAGGATTTATACTTTGTGGGATTGCTGTTGATTTGTGAGATGCTCTGTGCAAGGTCTGTCGCTTAGGATCCGCCATTGCCTAGGCAATGGAGGACTGATTTTAAGGGCCACTCAGATCAAAGTAACCTGCGTGTCTGGGCTATCATGGTCTTCCAGCCTTAGCCCCACCACAGGACCTACTAAATCTGAAATCCCCATGGGATCTTGAGCTGGTAGCCTGGTGAACATGGTGGTAGCAGCAATAATCTTGTTTTGTCTTGGGCTCCGTGAGGAGGATAACCTCTGGGATAGTCTGTGACCATTTAAGTGGACAGATTATAGCCTTAGGGTGATTCTGATCCACCGATCCAAGATGGATCCTTCTTCTCTTTCACTTGAGCTTGTAGAAGCCTGGTGAGGGATTGTACAGAGGCAGACTCCCCCATAGTTGTATAGATCTGCCATCAGATGCCGGATCTGATCTGATTATAGAGATTATAGGCTGGTGACTGGACCATTGTAGCCTCTCTCAAGCAATGGACAGCTGGATTGAAAGTTGTACTCAACAGCTTGCTGGTTCTGTGTCTGGGCTATCATGGTTTTCCAGCCTTAGCCCCACACATGGAACTTTAGAGGTTGAGGATCCCTATGGATTCCTGAGCTGGTAGCCTGGATGAAATAGTGCCTACAATGATTTAATAGTTATGTTCTGACTCATCCCTCGATAGTGGCTCCCCTATGGGATAGTCTGTGACCATTCAAGTGGACAGGCTATAGCCCTAAGGGTGGAGTCATGGCAGTAGCGATGGGTTGGATCCTTTCTCCTATGGGATAGTCTATAACATCATATCTAAATCTGAGTTACAAGAACTCCTCTGATCTTGGCTCAAAAACATATTTCTCACCTTTTTATAATTATTTTCCACACTCCATCCATCCTCTCAATCCTTTCTGTAATTTAGTTATTAGAATAATTAGAATAAGTGACCTCAAACTCCCCTCCTTTTAGGACTGCCAGATCTGTAGACAGATCTGGAGGGACTACTAGGGACCGCTCCCTTGGAGCCTTAGATCACCTTTCCCTGTGGGACAAACTCTTACTTATCAAAACTTGCTACAAAAGACCCTGTATCTTGCAGGTCTAGGATTTTCGAGTTGTGCTGATTCATCCCCTGCTTCATTTTGTTTTTGATTCTTAAATACTTTCACCACCAACCAATAAAGGAAGCACACTTGAAATCGACAACACCAGGTCTATGTGATGGCTAGTTTATAATATATATATATATATATATAAAGCAAAATGAGCGGCAGTTCCCCTTGCTCGAAGGCACACCGATCCTATTGAGCCCTTCCCACTTGCAGAAATTTGGGCAGTGTAATGACTTAATTCAAGGATAGAGGAAAAACCAAAGAAGGCTGAGGAATTGAGGGGAGAGTCGGAGCTCTCGAGCCCTTGTAGTACCGATGTGGTCCTTCGCGCGAGAGCGTCGTCGGTGAGCTTCTGATAGCAAACGGGTTAGGAGAAAGGTTCTAATCTCTAAGGCTTGGTAACTAAGAGATAGAGGAAGAAGGCTAGGGGATAGTTCTAGCTAAATTTCAAAGATTGATGGTTGAAAATGAGGTTTAAAGGGCAAAGATCAACTCTGAAATTTGTATGGGATTGGGGCACCAAAGGGGGGAAAACATCTCTCTTAATCTTTTCTCTTTTGGAATTTTTTCAAGCCTTTGTAAAGGGAGGGGTGCCTCTCTATTTATAGGAAAAAGGGAGGTTAGGAGGGTACTTAAGTTCTAATAGGGTTAGCGATTAGGTAATCTTCTAATCTAAGGTTTCCTAAGATTTTGAGAGCTTGAAAATATGGGCAATGGGTTTCAATGGTAGATGATAGGGTGAGGTTTAAAATGACTAGAGGGTTGCAAATAGGGTAAGTGGGGGTGCAACAGTCCTAATGAAACCTACCTTAAACATTGAGATGGTCAATAATTTAAACCCCAAAAGTGAAATTCAGGCAAAAACCACAGTTACTGTAGCTAAGCTTGGCTTGTGTATTACACACGCCAAGCATATGTACAGTAACAAAGAAGTTCAGAGCCCGTTGGGGGGTCCCATCCATTTTTGGCATGTATAATATACCCGCCAAAATATTTCTGGGACAAATATGGCCTGGCATGTGTAATATACACGCCATGCAATATTTCTCCAGAAATGGCCTGGCGTGTGTATTACACACGCCAAGAAATATACTTACATTTCTGTCCGATTTTCAAATCGTCGTAACTTTTGGTATACAGCTTCAATTGAGGTGATTCTTGACTTGTTGGAAACCTAGGGAAGTCCTCTTTCTAATAGTATATAACTCAGTTCTAGCATACATTTTTGGAAAATGTTTCACTCTTCTTTCCATCCACTGCTCAGGAGGGTTCAGAAACTAGTTTATGACGGGTTTTAAGGGGTTCGAGAAGGTCGGGGTTGATTCTTAAGGGTTTGAGATGATTCATAAGGGTTTTGAATTGGTCCTAAGGGTGTGAGAGATGCTATCGAAAGCTCAGGGGTGCGCCTCTCTCGAAGTATGTTTTGATCGGGCCTTGGGCCAAATTTGGGTGTCTACAGATGCCCCTTTTTGGTATGGGAAATTTACCTGACAGGCCCTGCCAGATGCGCCTTTTACGTCAGAAGCCCTGTAGTTTCACTTTTACCCAAACAAACCAGCTCCAAGCCTAGCCGACCTTACGGAGAGTAAAAGGTCCAAATTACCCCCTTCTATGACTTTCTTTAACCAACAAAGCATCCTCTTCTTCCTCATTTTATCCTGCAAAAAAGTTAGAGGTGCAAAACCCTAGACGATGTCTCCTTACTTAGTCTGATCTGCTCCGATCTGCTATTTCTCTGATCTGCTATTTCGAAGAAGAAAACAAAGGCTTGGGAGAAGAAGCCCCTACATTTCTTCATTGTGGCAAAAAGACCCTGAAGTTAGTCCTTGCGACGCGAGGTATCCTACTTAAACCCCATTTTCAGTTTATTAGTGTCTCTTAGTGATGCAGTATCTCCTATTCGTGTAGTATAAGAAAGGTCTTTGTATCCTTCGATCCGTTTTTTAAAAAATATATATTGATTGCAAATACAATCGTCATTGACTCCATATAGAGTCGATATCGATTGCCAATACAATCGTCATCGACTCCATATAGAGTCGATATCGATTGTATATACAATCAATATCGACTCTATATGGAGTCGTTATCGACTCTATATACAATTGATATCGACTCTATATGGAGTCGATGCCGATTGTATTTGCAATCGATATCGATTGTATATGTAGTCGTTATCAACTCTATATACAATCGACTAAGATTTATAGTCATCTTTTCTCTTTTGTTTCATCAATCTTATGACCCCTTCCTTCTCATTCTTAAACAGATGATGATGGACGTGAGGATTCATCATCTTTGTCACTATGATGGCCTTCTTGTAAACGATGATGGCTTGTATGAAGGTGGCCGCCGGAGGCTTATTAACATTTCAACTGAAATTTCGTATGAACAATTCATAAGGTTAATGTCTGCTATCAGTTTTGCGAAGGCGGATGAAACAGTTTCCACAAAGTTTCATATGAAGATAGTGAATACGCCTGTGGTTGCCGACATTTAAGACTCTGATGATTTGGCTACCTTATTTACGTTTTATAAATCTGCGATGGACGTTATAAAAGTATTCATCATTAAGGAACCGTCATCCTTCCCAGTTGAAGCTAAACAAGTAGATCTCGGCCGGACTGATTTTGTGACTCATTCATTTCAGCCATGTAAGTTTGAGGATGAAACTGTATACGATACCGTCCCGTTAGGCGATGACGATTATATTGCGGCGAACGATGGCAGAGGAAAAGCAACATTTGATTTAAACGATGCTCCAATTGAATCGTATGATGACCCAGTAAAATACATGCATGGGTCACAACAATGTAATCAATGGTTAGACTATGCTTCAGAAAGGGTAGTGGATACCGACGATTTCAGTCATATCTTCCTCGGTGGATGGACAACTTGGTTTACTCAAGACTTATGTTCTACCATGCCATCGATGGGAATTATCGGAGAAACTCAACCCCATGTCCATACACATGAGCACCCCTTCGGTGAAGGGCCTAGCCAACCACTCCATTATCCATTCGGTGAAGGATCCGATCAATCACATCAGAACCCCTTCGGTGAAGGATCTAGTCAACCACCTGAGAACACAGCTAGTGAATGGCATAGTCATCCTCAAGCCATGAATGAAGATACCTTAGAAGAAGAATATGAAGGCGAACCGGATGGGTATATCAAAGAGGATTCGAAAATTTTTGTGAGAGATATTGACAATCCCCTAGTAGATGGAGATTATGAAATGTCAGAGACATCGGGCGACTCCTCCGATGAAGAGGTGGAAACTGAATATCAGAATTGGACGTTTAAAATTGGAGAGATCTTCCGAGACAAACAAACATTTCAAAGAGCATTGAAAGAGCATGCGGTGGAGAAAAACTTTCAAATTCGGCCTTTGAGGACCGCTAGTTATCGAGTGACAGCCGGATGCTACGAACCCGATTGTTTGTGGCGAATACATGCTTCTAAATTGATTGGGCTCGATTCTTTCCAAATCAAGACATTCAATAGTACTCACACATGCAGAGTCGCTAAGATCGGACCGCACGGTCACCGTAATGCAACAATCTCCTTCGTAGCGAACTATGTAAGGGATAAACTTATGGAAGGATTTGACTACACACCGGCGTCGATAATGTTTGATATTGCAAAAGCTTATAATGTGCAAATCTCATATGCAAAGGCTTGGAGGGGAAAAGAACTTGCCCTTAATGATATTAGAGGCAGTTGGGAAGGATAATTTGTTGATCTACCGGCCTAGTGAAGGAGATGGAGAGGGTAGATCCTAATGTACAAACATCCTTTCAACTTACTCTTGACGGTAAGTTTCAAAGATTTTTTTGGAGTTTTGGCCCATGCATCGGAAGCTTCCGCAATACACTTCGTCACATATTGCTTGTAGACGGCACATACCTACGAGGACGTTTCGAAGGGATCCTACTTATCACCTCTGCGCAAGACGGTAATGGTCATATATTATCGTTAGCATTTGCCGTGGTCGAGTTAGAAGAAGAGGATACGTGGATGTGGTTTCTTGAACGGGTAGGTGCATTCGTGATCGGTGGGTTTAACGAAGATTTCGTATTTATCACGGACAGGTCGAAGGGTTTAATAAATGCGGTGAAACGTATCTTCCCTAACGCATATCAAAACTACTACATGCGGCATATGCCACAAAATTTGCAGCACAAGTATCCTAGGAACAATGTGAAGGGTCTATGGTGGTGCGCCGCGCGTGCATATTCGAAAGAAAAATTTGATTATTTTATTAACGAAATGAAGAAAGATCCTGCTGATTCTCAGGCCGTAGAATATATTTTGAAAATAGATTCGAAGCATTGGGCACACGCACATATGGAAGGAAGGCAGTACGATTCCCTGACTACGAATATTGCCAAAAGTTTAAACAGCGTGCTAAAGATAGCTCGAGAGAGACCAATTATCGACTTAATCAGAACTACTAGAGATAAAGTCACCGATCATTTTCAAAAATGCAGAGAGATATCTAAGAAATGGACCACCCTTCTCTGCCCGAAAGCAGAAGCGCACATGAAGAAGGTGTTGCAATGGGCCGGTAGAAAGAGAGCTCAACCATACGAGCGCGATCAATTCCAAGTCAATTCTAAAAATTTCATTCATCATGTCGACTTGGAATACAAGACCTGTAGTTGCCGTCGTTGGCACATTCATGGCTTGCCTTGCTCCCATGCCGTGGCGGCCATCAATCGAAGAAGTTACGACTACTATAACTTTTGTGAGAAATGGTTTTTCACTGCTTGCTTTAGACAAACATACGATGAGAAATGGGTTCCCACCCTCGATAAAAGTTAATGGGAGTTCCAAGCAGAGCAACTCCTTGAAAATATGAAAGTGAGACCACCCTTTTTGTCGAAAGCAAGCCGGCCGTCCGAGGAAGAGAAGGATAAGGTCTAAGGGTGAGGTTAGGGCACTACAGTGTAGCACGTGCAGTGAATATGGTCACAACCTCAGGAGCTGCATGGCAGTGGGACCGATGGGTTGACAGTGTATATTTTTAATAATGATAGATTGAATGTAAATGAGAAATTCAGAATCGATATTTTTTTACTGTAATATAGTCTTTACCAATTAATCATAGAGTCGTCATCGAATGTATCCATAATCGATATCGACTCTATATAAAGTCGTCATCGACTATTTATAAAGTCGATATCAATTCATTTAAGAATCAGTTTCGATCACTTATGCAGTCGATGATGACTCTATATATAGTCGATAGCGATTACATACAGAGTTGTTACCGATTAGTTATATAGTCGATGACGACTCTATATATAGTCGATACTGATTACATACAGAGTCGTTACCGATTAGTTATATAGTCGATGACGACTCTATATGTAGTCGATAATGGTAGTGATTTCTACTTTTTAACCACAACTATATAAAAATAGTGCAATTATATTCAAAATAATTCATTAAGAAAAAATATTTCATTTACATTTAGAAAAATATTAAAATACAATAACACTACTACTGCGCCCCCTCCTTTTTATCGTCCTTCGCCAGTACTCCGCCATCGCCTGTGTATGTAGCCAGTATATGGCCAATTTATGCCCTGATCCTATCGATATCTGATTGCGTGAAGTCAAATTTCTTTCCCATTATGAAGTACTTGACATACTTCACAATACTCCACAATCACACGAGTTGGTCTGTCGGGGGAGGGCTTTGATCCGGCAGTCACTAGATGGCCAAGGATAGTTCTTCTTGATTAGTGTAGTGGAGTCACCGTACGAATATAAAATCACGGGAAGGTATTGGGTCTGTTTTGAAATAATATAGAGGAGTGTCAGATATGCTAAGCTAACAATGATAAAAGATATGCTAAGCAAAATATCTTACCAGCGCCTGCAATTGGGACACGTATCTTTCGTTAGAGGGCCCTTGAAATATAGGGTCGATGATCATTATCGATCGTTCGACTACCTTCACATTCGCAAGCGCCTAGTGTAGTGGTTGTTCTGAATGTATTGGCATAAATATCTACAAAAAAGCAATATAATCTCAAATGGTATGATAGAAAAATTAAAAAGAATAATTATAAAGAGGATAAAAGCATACTATGCTGCATTCGTGAGCCCACAGATTTCGAAGCTCATTGAAGAAGAAAGTTTCCATCAGCTTCTTCCCTCCGATCTCTTTTTGTCTATAGACAACCCACCGTTGAACTTGAACCTCGATCGATTGGTCGTATAATTTTTTAGCAAGCAGGAACTTGTTGAAATCTCTCAGTTCATAGCCCATGTATGTCAGCGCGGTAGGGTCCATAAGGAAGTTTTTGAGATTTTTATCAGGATGAATTTTATCATCAATTACTTCCAAATGTCTCAGGTAGGCACCCATAACCTGAAACCAATGCAGTTAGATTTAAATATGCAGTTAGAGTGAAATATATGATCGTTATCGACTCTATAAGTCATCGATGATGATATCTTAAGTCATCGTTATCAACTCTCCAATGAATCGATATCGATTAGTTACAGAGTCGATAACGATTATGTAAGTCATCGTTATCGACTCTATAATGAATCGATATCGACTCTTTTTCGAGTCGTCGACAGCTTTAACTATTCTTGATTTTGCCTACAGTATGTTAAACTTACAAAGTTATCCAGGTACTGCGTGGCCGCCAGACATCTGAAGGATTGCACCACCAGCTTATACTTGCCGACAGTGTTTACATATTCTCTGCATAAAAAATGGCCAACTTAACTAATCTTCACGATAAATATATAATAATAAAGTTAAGTATTCAGGGAAGAATAACTTACTCGTCCTCCTTCAGAGGCTTGTTCCATATGTCTAGCATATATTTTTGCTCATTGTCACTGTGGAAGCTCAAGAACATCTTCAACAGAGACCTGTGACCGTGGTAATGACTACCACGCCTGTGCTCGCAGCTTGGTCCTTCATTGGCCTTCTAGAGGCTTCTTTTCGTGACTACCCTTCGCTGTGCCTTAGGTTTGACGGCAATTATTTTGATGAGTTTTGCTTGCCTAGGTCTTAAGCGAGGCTCAGCTTGTTGGTGAGGCAAATGGGAAGAGGTTTCCTCTTCACCAGCAGGACCCTTATTAGTTTGAGTCTCAGGCTGCTCGTCAGCAGCTGCCGTCACCTCATCAACGGGAGGAGGAGGAACCTGATGCGCAGGAGCTGATGGTTCCTTATTGACGGCTGTGTCGCACACCTTCGATATCAGCTCCTCAATAGCCACATCCTGTAAATCGAAATAATGGTGCAAAATAAGAATTAATTTTTGATCCACATTTTAAAAATTCTAAATCGATTTTAAATACAATCGTTATCGACTGTACATATAGTCAATATCAATTTTATATATGATCGTTATCGATTATATATATAGTCGATATCGATTGTAAATAAAATCGATATTGACTGTATATATAATCGATAACGATTGCATATATTATCGATAATGACTCTATATAAAGTCGATACCGATTGTGTATATAATCGTTATCGACTCTATATACAGTCGATATCGATTTATGTTAACAAAACTGAACCTATAAAACCAGATTTCAACACATACCTTAGGTCTCGCCTCTAAAAAATTTTCAAGGAGTTCTTTTATATTCGACTGGCCCTTTCTGACCAAAGAGTTGTAGTGATTTAACTTCTGCAACTCCGCATCCCTTGAATTCAGCCTCTCTTTGAAGGAGTTGCATAGTTTCTCTACAGAAGCGCAACGTTTAGCTAGGGCCTTATTCTCTCCCTCCAAATCGCTCACTCTTTTGGTGAGCTTCATGTTCTCCATCGTCAAATGATCGACCCTCCTCATCAAAGGATCATTGGAGGTGGACGGTTCAGCTGGGCTATCTTTCACTGCCAGGCTCTCCTTGGTAGCTCCCCTAGTTCTTGGCCGATCCTCTCCGACATGGACGGGGCCCTTTTTCGAGGAGGGTTCTTCTTCTGACGTCGATGCGTCATCCTATTCTTCCTCATCAATATTCTCGACCGAAATGTAATTTCTTTTCTTCTTCGACCGCATCTCTTCCACAGCTTTCTTGACCGGTTCTTTCCTCTTCCCCCCAACCTCCTTTTGAACCCGTAGATATCCTCTTAACACGGGTATCTCTAATTCAAAGCCCTGAGGCACGAGGGGAGCGCGAACCTTTTGAAAGAAAAGGAAACATGGTGAATAACAGAATAAAATGATCGTATATATAATAAATCATTCTCAATTATGTAAAGAATCGATACCGACTATTTAATAAATCGGTATCGATTCTTTAATGAATCGTTATCGATTATTTAATGAATCATTATCGACTACTTAGTAAGTCGTTATCGATTCCTAAATGAATCGCTATCGACTTCCTAAGTAGTCGATAATGATTCTGTACTGAGTCGCTATCGACTTCTGAAAAAGTCGTTATTGATTCTGTAATGAATCGTTATCGATTCTAGAATGAATCGGTAAGTTACTTTTTGAATTGGCAATAGACCTCATACCTTGCTGTCTAACATCTGTCTGCGAGTGTAACCTTTGATCCTTGACTACGCCCTGTCCGACCATTTCAGCAGTCGTGGGAAAGGGTCCTTGAGGCCTAGCTGGGATGGCGATATATCAGGTAGGATCTCATAAGCCCACCATTGAAGTACACATATGCATCCATATGTGTTGTACGTCTTCAGGGCTTTATCCATCTCGGCAGTCTTTCTATTTGCCGCGCCCTTCATTATATACTCGATCAAGTCTTGGTAGATGTGCAGACCCCATGGAGTTCAGTTAAAGTTCTCCACATCATCGATGAGGTCGATGTAGTCTTCCGAAAGCTTATGGTGGGACCCGGGGAAGAGAAATATCTACAGCACAAATAGAAGGGACAACTTTACGAAGTCCTCATCACTTTCCGCTCTACAAATTGCAGCATCTATATGAGACCGGAGAATTTTTCTAGGAGGCATTCCACGAAAGTATTTGTATTGAATGGTTTGTTCTTTCGATGGTTTAACGGATGGGGTATACTTTTCTGGGCCAACTATGGCAAGGCCCAGTATCAATGCAATGTCTATCTTCCGAAGATAGACATCAGTCTTCCCAATTCAGAAGTGGTTTTTTTCAACCCAAAATGTCAATATCGCATCCACCACATCGGAAAGAAATCCCACACCCTTAGGGATTTAAAATATTCCACCAAAAATGGAACCTCTCAGCAACTTCTTCCGAGCTGGGGTAGCATTTTCGTAGAGATTCGAAATGGCACTGGGCGAACACTTGGCAACAGCTTGGTGAACAACCATCTTGACAGCCTTTTGAAATGAACTATAATAAAAAAGAAAGGACTGAGCCCCATACTAACAAGGATAGTTTAAATGTTGAATGAAATATATATATAAAACCTATATCGATTACATATATAATCGATATCGATTACATATATAAAACCTATATCGATTACATATATAATCGATATCGATTACATATATAAAACCTATATCGATTACATATATAATCGATATCAATTACATATGTAATCGATATCGACCCTATATGTAATCGATACCGACTCTAGATGTAATCGATATCGAGTCTATATATAATCAATACCAATTCTATATGTAATCGATATCGAGTCTAGATGTAATCGCTATCGATTACATATGAAATCGCCATTGACTCAATATAAAGTCGCAATAATTTCAAAATATTTATTTATATAGAAAATATTTAATTTACTGACTCAAAAGATTTCATGAAGTCTCCATTCAATCAAAATGTTTCATTTACTTGCAAAATTTTTCAATTACATTCATAATTTTTCAATTACAATTAAAAATGAAAAGAAAATCTTGCAGCAACATCCTAAGGAAAATTCTTCGATAAAAGCATTCCTCCGCTTCTGACCAAAATTTAGGAAGATGGATGAAGAGCAGGTGGTGGATGGGGTGGAGAGGTGGGTGGTTCCGTCTTAAGTTTCTTTTTCTTTCTTTTATTCTTTTTATTTTCTTCCTTCTTCTTTTTCTATATCGAATACATATATAATCGATATCGATTACATATGTAATCGATATCGACCCTATATGTAATCGATATCGAGTCTATATATAATCGATACCGATTCTATATGTAATCGATATCGAGTCTAGATGTAATCGCTATCGATTACATATGAAATCACCATCGACTCAATATAAAGTCGCAATGATCTCAAAATGTTTATTTATATAGAAAATATTTAATTTACTGACTCAAAAGATTTCATGAAGTCGCCATTCAATCAAAATGTTTCATTTACTTGTAAAATTTTTCAATTACATTCATAATTTTTCAATTACAATTAAAAATAAAAAGAAAATTTTGCAGCAATGTCCTAAGGAAGATTCTTCGATAAAAGTGGTTCTCCGCTTCTAACCAAAATTTAGGAAGATGGATGAAGAGCAGGTGGTGGATGGGGTGGAGAGGCGGGTGGTTCCGTCTTAAGTTTCTTTTTCTTTCTTTTATTCTTTTTCTTTTCTTCCTTCTTCTTTTTCTTTTCTTCCTTCGCCAACATCTCCATTACTTCATCGTACTCGTCCCACAGGAACTGCAGAGGATCTGGTTCTAGTGGTGGTGGTGGGTCCTCCCATATAGGCTCGAACTTGATTGGGTTATAGTAGGTTTTTTCTTCGTCGTCTGACATTGGGAAAAATATGGGCTGGTAGGGATGATAGGTTTGCTAAGGACGAAGTAAACCTGTATTTAAAGCTCCTAGATGGTGGAATACGAATCGTTGTATTAAATTTTCTCATTCTTCCAAACTAACTTGCCATAATGGTTTTACAAAAGGGTAGTTGGCAATAAATTGAACGTCGGCTGAGATAAATATAAAACCTCATATGATTTATTATGACATCGAGGGTAATAACTATAGGAAAATTAATTCATATGATGGGTATTAATTATATTCATAGAGAGTCGTCATCGACTATTTATATAGTCGATTACGACTACATATATAATCGTTATCGACTCTTCATGTAATCGATAGTGACTCTACATGTAATCGATAGCGACTCAATATGTAATCAGTAACGATTGCATATAAGATCGATTTCGATTACATATAAGATCAATATCGATTACATATGGGAAAACCTAAAAAAATTATATCAAAATGTGCACCAAAGAGAGGAGAAAAAAAAAATCTATAGCGATGGAAGGTAATTTTAATTCTAACTTACAGATTTGGTAGCTTGAAGGTTGTAGATTTGAAAGCTAGCGTCCACGAAGCGACAACGACTCTCCACCGACTTCGAACGAAAAAGTAAAAAGTAAATAGTAAATGATTTGAAAAGAGGACGGCTATTTATTACATTGGGGGTAGTTTGGGCATTTCCTACAGGTGTGCGTTAGCTCGGCGCGCAGCGGGTTTGTTTGGGTAAAAGTGAAACTACAGGGCTTCTGACGTAAAAGGCGCATCAGACAGGGCCTGTCAGGTAAATTTCCCTTTTGGTATCCGATCACTAATGATCGAATGCCAAAGACAAGAGACATCCGAAGAGGCCCAAGGCATCACTCACAGGTTTGTTGTATTCAAAACAAACCTCAAATATCAGGTGGGTAACATGGTGAGTAAAGGAAAGCCTTGTATGTCAGAAAAAATGTCTGTTCCTCAAGGTCATCAGTCCCCATGCGCTTAGCGACATTACTGGGCATAACGAGATAAAGCAGTTGTGAAAGCCCAATATGCTAGGAAAAATATTTGCTTCTCAAGATGATTGTAGATGTTTGATGTTCAAGTTTAGTTCTGAATAAAACAACTTCGTAAGTGAGGGGGTGATCAACCCATACCTAAAGATAGGCGCGAAGCAAAATACGCGAAGATCCATAGCTTCTGTCTAATCCCATGAGGCATTGATTGCCCCATTTGATCGGCCACGGGTACCCCTACACGAGGTAGGTTCGAGGTCTTTGGGCGGACCCATTGATCTCGAAGTTAATTTAGTACGACCACCCGAGCGGAGTGAATTAATATCGCAACGCTTTTTGGGAGTACTGCCCTTTTTTTTTATAATGTATCCTGGATCAACATGACCTAGAGCATCAAACTTCAAATAATACTAAACAGATCTGGCCAAAATTGGGTGCCTGCTGAAGGAGGCACTGAACCCTGGTCTCCATCAATGATGATCTTATAAATCTTTTAACTATGCATAAGCATGCACCCATTAGGGGCGATAAGCAACAAAGGCGATGGAAGTCCTGACCTAGATCACATTTAGGTACTATTTACAGGAATAAAAGACCATCCAATGGATGCCCAGACGCATGGCGTACACTCTACAGGGATACCGTACAAATATAGGTTTTAAGCCTGCACCCTAAAATGAGCCCTTCATAATGTATATTTGAGCATAGTCGTTCGATAGGTAATTTCCTTTTCGACAGGTTGGTCTCAACCAACAATTGACCCTTTTCAAAGGAATCTGAAGCTTAAGACACTTAAGTTCACATGAATCCAAAAATGGAGCACTCAACACAAATATTTAGCAGTAGAGTCAACCTGATCGAAACATTGATCGTTTGACCGGGATTGACACCGTTGCTCCTACTTTAAAGTAGGATCTAAAGATCCAAGGCAAACCTTAGACTCAGGACGTTAATGTAGCACAACTGCATTGCCGATAAAATATTAACATTTTACCGCATTGGAGCACGCATGTGCGTAAAAAAGTAATTTTTCTTCCTTTTTTGAAACGATTTCTTTTTCCATTTTTTTTAATAGACCGACGTCTGTGGAGAGATGCTTCATTTGATATGTCCATTGCTGAGAGGTTGTCAGCTTCGAGGCTTTGAACCATTTTGATGTTCCTTTACATTTCTCAAGAAAATGTTAGTCTATTTTTTTCTTTATAGAGGTAACACATATGCATCCTAAATAATAGAAGGAGAAGTAAACTTTTATCTATACTTTTTTATTTTCAAGATTTACATATATATATATATATATATATATATATATATTTTGGATTTTTGTTTTTAGATTTTTTGTATTCTTTTTCTTTATTTTGAGATTGAAGTACAATGCCATAAATATGTACATTGGCATAAAAGGAGTATATATTTTTTGGAGTTTTTTCAGATTTTTCATTTTTGTTGTTTTTTCTTTCTTTTCTTCAACATTTTTTTTTATGCCTTAACAATGAGGCGAAGTAACGGGTCCCATTTTGAGCATAGCCAAACCCGTTCATGCGGTCGGATCCGAGTGCGGTCCAAAATTTTTACCAAGGTCAGAACGTCCATCCCTTGGATTGAATTAACCCTTTATTCTTACCTTGGGTCATGTGTTTGACGGTGTAGCTGTGAAGATATACCTGATCAAGACCTGATTTGAGCGAACATGAAGTGACCTAGTTAAAGATTAGATATCTCGGGATTGTAACTAAGGGAGTAACCGATGACTTTCTCCTTTTTCTTTTTTTCTTTTACAATATTTTTACTCATGGCGTCCAAGACGGATTTTCATCGTGCCTGTTGTTGCCCTCTTTTTTACCCGTAGCGCCCTTTCAGGTTTTCACTATGTCCATGGGTATGTATTTTTACCCCAGGCGCCTTTTCAGGTTTTTACCTGGTCCGTGTTAGCTCGTTGTGTTTACCCATGGTGCCCTTTCAAATTTTCACCACATCCAATTTTGCTTTGAGCTTTATTTTCTGTTTCTTTTATTTTTTTTTCTTTCAAAGGCCACGACATGGATATTGACTCCGTCATTGCCAGCTTGATGGAATTCTTTTGTCGTCTCTTAGCTTGGCTCATGCCGACTCAACGGATACTGTGACTACTTGTAGACCTTAAAGAGGGCTTTCTTCAGGGATGTATAATGGCCATGGGAAAGGTTAGGAATTTTTAAGGTATTTTGGGGTTAAAAGGTTTCCTTGATCGGGTTGCTGTAATTCACTTCTTCCTTGGGAGATTTTTACTATACATGCCTCATAATTTTTCTATCTCTTTTTTTTTTTCTATATATATATATTTTCTTTTTTTTAGACATCCTCCTTTTGGGATTTTGCTTTTCTGATTTTTTTTTTGGATTTTGATGGTAACTCTTTTTCTCCTTTTTTGTTGGTATTTATACACATTTTCTTTTCCTGGGAGGGTTTATTGAAAGAAAGGCCAATGACTCAATGAGTGTAGCAAAGGATATAATCATTCAGGGATACTTTTTGGCTACTTAGCTTTGAAATGATGGCCTCTTTATTGGGGTACCTTATGCAGTCACATATCCATCTTATTAATACTTACCTTGCTGCGGGATAGTAGGAGTAGAATCGTTGGACGTATCTAGCGTTGATGGGCTCAGGAAAGTGATCTCTATCCATGGTGGTGAGGCAGATCGCGTATCTTGAGAGTATTTCTCGAATGACATAAGGTCCTTCCCAGTTAGGCTTGAATTTCCCTCTCGGATCGATGTGGAGAGAAGGAAAGATTTTCTTGAGTACGGTGTCTCCCACTTTCAAATCTCGACTGCGAACATATTTTTTGTAAGCATGTGCAATTCACCCTTGACAAACTTGGGTGTGACATAAGACTAGGAGCCTTTTCTCATCTAACAGGTTCAACAGCTCAAAGCGGAACCTCTCTCTTTCAGCCTCTCGTAGACAAGATTCAATGAGGATGTAGAGTGAAGGTACTTCAATCTCAACAGGCAGGAGGCCTTAGTTCCATACACAAGGGAGAACAGGGTTGCCCCTGTAGCGGTACAGATTGACGTTCGGTAGGCCCATAATACAAATGGTAACATTTCACTCCAGTCGCGGTATGTGACGACCATTTTCTCAAGGATGTGGATGACTATTCTGTTGGCAGCTTCTATGACCCCATTGATTTGCAGTCGATACAGAGGCAACTCATGCTCAACCAAATCGGCATCTAAACCAGGCATGCCCTCATATGACCATGCAAAGATGTCTTGGTATGATCGAAGGAAATCAATCATGCTTTTTCTTTCCTCGAGAGACAGTGACATTCCAATCTTAGTGATTCTAGGAACCTCCTTGGTACCCAAATTGACATCTTAAGTCTATTCAATGATCGGGGTAGGGCCATGCTCAAAATCGGCAAATTGGTGAAGGAGCTCACTAGGGTGCTCCTTGTCCAGACTCGTGATTCTTACCTCTTCTTGTATTTATACAGGAAAGGGGTCGATTTCATGTGGGATGGAATTTTTAATTAAGGCATCATTTTTCTTAATTTTATCGAGAATTTTAAAAGACAAATTTTTTGGATTATTTTGTATTTCTTTTATTTTTGATTTTTCTTTTTCTTCGGAGATGGGCCCTTGGCAAAGCGGGTCTTTGTATACACATGGTATTGCTTGCCAAGGGCTCATCTCAATTTTTATAGGTTATTATTATTTTTATTTTTTTGGGAAGCTGGAACCCTATTTACAGTCATTGGATGCTTCCAGAGTTGAGGGCATCGACGCCCAATTTCTCACTTGTGGTGCCATACCTTTACTGACTCTGATGGAGGAGGCCGATTGAGATGGCTTTTGGGAGTCAGCCTCCATCATGCTTATCATGGGCTCGTCTGGGACCCGATCCTCAAACGTCAATATGGGTTTTGGATGGTTCAGGATAGGTGGCTGGATTGGTAAGGGTTCCTCATCAAAAAGTGATAGGGATGCCAAGTCTATTTCCACATTAGGGGGAATGATTCGGGGATTAGTTGGGTGGATAGTGGCCACCGGCTTGTGTGGGGTCAGCTGTGTTGCCCCATTTTGATCAATTTTTACAACCCCCGCACTCACGAATGCATTGCGGATGTGAGGTCTTGGATGGGGTTCGTCTTCCAGGTCTATCCGCCTGGCTTTGGTAGCAACTATGGTTCGAGCCTTCTCCTTGGCTTTCTGAACCTCTTCCTCAGTGGGGTTGTAACCTAACCCAAATCTGACATGTTGGCCACCTTTCTCTCTGACCGGGTCTCTCCTGCCTTGCAAACGAGGACCCAAACCTTTTTCTTTCTGATAGTCCCCACTTTTGAAGCATGGCTACTGTTGCAATATTTCCACCTCTAGTTTTTATGGTGACACCTCTGATAGGTTCTGGCCCCAATCTTGACACATCATACTGGAAGCTGTGAAGATCTATGTCTTCAGCAGTATGGGGTACATCCAACACCTTGAGATTTTTGATGCTATGGGCCATCTTCTCTCCTTCCTCTCGTCCCTCACCTTTGACGTAATACTTTCTCTTCGAATATGAATTTAAGCTATTGGTGTAGAGTGGAGGGCACTTCCCTGATTTCATGTAGCCACGAGTGTCCTAGTAGCAGGTTGAAGGAGGACTTGATGTCCATGACCTGGAATGGGATTGAGAAGGTCATTGGCCTAATGGTGAGCTCAAGATCGACTACTCCTATCACCTCCCTCCTGGTATTATCAAACCCTCTTGCACTTGTTCTGACTGGCCTGAATGTGGAGGGATCAACCCCTATTTTATTTTCCGTTCTGAGGGGGAATACATTCAATGCCAAACCATTATCTATCAGCACCAAAGGAATTATTAAGTCCTTTGATTCCACCGTGATGTTGAGGGGTTTGGAATGATTTCTTCCCTCACTTGACAGGTCGACATCTGAAAATGAGATGGCATTGGGAGCCAACACCTGCCCGATTATCTGTCCCACTTCGTCTGGGCTTACTTGGATAGATATGTGTGCATTTTTTAATGCTCCTATTAAAGCTTCAAAATGTAGAGGGGATGTCATCAACAGATCTCATACTATGATATGGGCCAGCATTCTCTTTAGCTGAGTTTGCAATATGTGTTCTCGACTCATTTTCTTGAACGAGTTCACCGCGGTAGCTTCCTTCTTCTCTTCTGTCCGGGTTGGTACTGATACCTCAGGTTGTTTGAAAATTCTCCCTGATCGAGTAACAAAATCAATTGTCCCTTCTATGCTTCCACCCGCATTGATGTCTGTTTAACTATAATTGAGCGGGACCTGATGGGGATCATGAGTTGGTCCGTAGATTTGAAATGGGGTGGGTGAGGGTATCTAAGATGCCTGTATTGATGGCACGACAGAACTGGGCCAAATCTCTTTGACTGGTGCTGGAGATGGGAAAACTGGCGGGGGTGCAGTAAAATTGGGCCAACCATATTGGATTGGTGTCGGGGATGAAGGTGGATGGGCTGATGATGGTGTGGCAAAGTTAGACCAATTGAAGGGAGTCGGAGCTGATTCCGAAGGTGGGGTAAAATTGGGCACCATGTAATTAACGGGGGTTGATGCTGAATATATTTGGTATTACAGAGGTGGTGGGGCCCAATTGGTTTGGACTTGATTAACAGGAGCTGGTGAGGGAAAATATGACCTCATATCTAGTAGTGTTGCTTGAGGTGTCGGGCTTGGGAAATAATCGGTTAAGTTTAATGGTTTGATCACTCCTATGATCTCATTCTCACGACTCTGCTGCCCGGGTAATGAAAAATTCCCTTCCTTAGTGATAGATATGGAGGGTTCGAATTCTTTCATCCCTTCCTCCAACATGTTAATAGTGGCCCTTGGGCCCATTCCTCCCTACTGGTACGATGGTAGCGGTGCCTGCATGATATTAGTGTGTTGATTAGCTTGGGGGGTGTTGGGGGTATGAGTTTCCTTGCCTCTATCAAATCCTCTATTGCATATTTCAAAGAAAAACACCGATCAGTTGGATGTCCCGGCTCTTGATGGAAATTACAATGTGTGCTGGGATCATAATTCTTTAGGATTGAATTCGATGGGAGTCTTGGTTGAAGCTGAGTAACCAAACCCTTCTCGATCAGTAACGACAAGAAGACATTTAGGGATTGTCCCAAGGGAGTGAATACTCGGTCATATCGGGCCCTTCTCTACTCAGGGATCATTTTCCTCCAGGGGACATTGTTCTGGCTTGGAGCCTGATTTGTTGGTGTTGGTGTTGGTTGTGCTGTCGTGAACTGAAAGGGGACCATGTTGGTGTTGGGCTATGTGTTTATTATATTTTGTACCTCTGCCCCTGCTCCTCTCTCAGTATTCTGTTCGGTGAACTTTCGGACCCCACTGGCCCCATTGGACACATTCTTGCTCAAACGTTCCTCTCTAATTGGATCCTCACAACGGTTGGCATTCCTTACCAAGTCAGTAAAGTTGGACTGATGTTAGTATACTAAAAAATCTGAGATGGCTAGAAGAGTATTTTTCGAGATCATCTCGATTTGCTCATCATCGGGTATTCTATTTTTTACTTGGGCTGCCAAAACTCTCCATCTCCCAAGGTAGTCACCGAATGTTTCGACTGACGCCTGCTTTAATCGGGCTAGATCTGACTTTCGAGGTTCAATGTCTATGTTATAGATATACTGCTCCTGGAATAGGTGGGTAGTTTTAATCCTGGACGGTTCAAGGGATGGGAACCCTCTCAAAGCGGGGCCTGTACGACTCTTCTAGAACACTTTGATGAGGAGTCGTTCGTCTCTGCCATACTGGCATATATCTCCACAGCATGATTTTAGATGGGTAATTGGATTACCCGTGTCGTTATATTTATCAAATGTGGGTACTTTAAATTTGGGTGGCAGTGGGACCTCAGCAAAAAGGCACAGATCTAAGAAATCTGTGGCATGAATCTCGATTCCCCCTAACTTCATCAGCTACTTTTGAATTTTATCCATTTGTTCTTTCAACTGCTCGGATTCTCTGGATGGTGGGACTAGGGCTGCTCCCTTAAGAGGCTGCCTCCCTTAAGTTTGGATGGCCTGGGGATTGGTATGTGTGGGTGGTGGGGGATTGATATTTGTGTGTGCCCCCGTGTAAGCCCTGCTATTTCTCATCTCATCCTCCTCATACTGTGGGTCTTCATAGAATTGGGGAAGGGTGAGATTTTCTTGTTGGTGTTGAGTAGTTTGAAGGGGTGCTGGGTGGGGCCATTGCACATGGGGGAAGTTTGGTAGAATGATAGGATGAGTGGAGGTTGGGTTTTGGATTGGGGCCTGATGAGGCCATTGTTCTTGGAGCGATACTCGGGGATGGCTTTGAGGGGCATGGGAATGGGTGAAATGGGGTTGATGAAGGGTAGGTGCCAGGTTCCTGCCTTGGGCCGGGTAGGAGGATTGTGGGTGAGTGAGATATTGTGGGAGTTGTGGAGGGTATGGGTATGAAGATCCAAGGTTTGGACCTGGTTGGGATTGGGTATAGTGTATGGAGCCTGGATCGGTTTGGGCCATAGGATTTGAATGGATCTAGATTATAGGGCTTTGATGGGTTTGGCCTATTGGGCCTTGATGGGTTTTGCCAGTTGGGCCTTGATAGGCTTGGGTATAGGGTGTGGGGCCTTGAGGCCCACTCAAATGGCCACATGGTTGATGTGCCTTGGATGGTATGGACAATGGAAGGTTGATTAGGATTTTGAGGGAATGGGGTGTGGAGATTGAGATTTTGAAGGTGTTTATTGGGGATTGGATATTTGAGGTGGATGAGGATGGCTTTGGGAGGCCTTCCAAATGGTGTAGGCTTTCACCATGTCCTCCATCATGGACATGGGGTCGAATATGGGGTTGGAAGTGGATGGCTCACCTAATGAGGGGGATGTATGGGAGAAAATAGGCATGATTTGAGTAGAGGTGGGGAAATTGTTCATGGTTGATGAGGGAATGTTGGGCATTGTTTAGGTAGATTGGGGAAAATTGGGCATGACATGGGTAGAGGTGAGAAAATTGTGCATGGTTGATGAGAAAATGTTGGGCATTGTTTGGGTAGATTGGGAAAAATTGGGAATGACCCGAGTAGAGGTGGGGATATTGTGCATGGTTTGAGAGGATGGGGAAAAATTGGGTATGTTGGATGTGGAAGGAAAGAGGGGTGTATTGGGATTTGTGGGGTGGAGATTGTAGTGCATTTGGAGTGAAAGAAAAAATGGGCATGGTTTGGGTGGAGGGAAAATTGGGCATGACCTAGGTAGATGGGAGGGTATGTGGTGGATTTGGAAAATTGGGCATGACTTAGGAATATGTGGGAAAATGGGGGTTATTTGGATTGGATGTGGAGGGAAAATGGGGCATATTGGGGTTGGATGTCAAAACATTTAGGGTATTTTGGTTTGATGTGGAAGGATTGGGGATGCTTTGAGTTGATGTGGGGGAAAATCGGGGTGTATGTTGGATGGATGTGGAAAAATTGGGGTTGTTTAGAGTGGGTGTAGAAGGGAAATTGGGCATGGTTTGGGTGAATGTGGGAAAGTTGGGCATGGGAGATGGGGAAAATTGTGGTGTATGTTGGGTTAATGTAGTGGGAAAATTGGGTGTATTTGGAGGGGATTGGGGAAGATTGGGCATGGTGGATGTGGAAGGGAAATGGGATAAATTTTGGGTGGATGTGTTTGATGGAAAATGGGGTAAGCATGTGGAGGGAAAATGGGATGGATGTATTTGATGGAAAATGGGGTAAGGATGTGGAGGGAAAATGGGATGGATATTTGGTGGTTTGAATGCTGGTGGATGGAAAGATGGGCTCACCGTAGGATCTGGTGATATTGAATCAGGGTTGGGTGGGGGAATCGGAAATGGGGATTTCCTCCATGTGGGAATGAGTTGGGGAATGCGGTGGGGATGAGTCGGGATTGACATAAGTGGGATCAACCGTCCAAGACATGGTTTGACGGCGGGTTGGGTATGGATGCCTCGGGTGACGCTCGAACAATTTCCTCCTTCCCCTATGGGATGATGGAGGGTAAGGTGATACCGTTGTGCTAACACCACAAGTTTTCCTTTTTGGGATTTCTATTTTTTTGATTTTTTGATATTTTGGATAAAGCAAATGAACCTTTCTAAGATGAGTTATGGGGCCTTGGAATTCCCATTTCGAGCAGCGTTTGTTCCTTAAATATTTCCCATGGCGAGATCCCGACACACTTTGGAAGAATCAAAGGAAAATCTCTTGATCTATGTGAAGGCACGGGAATCCACGTGACAAACCCGATCCCTCAGAATAAGTCAATAAGAGGGTGACCTCTTTTGACCGGCGAGGCGTATTGGGTGTCAAAGGGTGCAGTATTTATGGGAGGTACTAAATCGATAAGTGGGGAACTCATAGAAAGTGAAAGAAGGCCTCAGATTTGGGCTACCTAGCCAAAACAGGCTTGGCTTGTGTATTACATGAGCTAGGCCAAAATCTAGAGATTTTGGCTTGGCGTGCATATTATACACGCCAGAACAGTTCTGGGTAAAAATGGCTTGGTGTGTATTTTACACACCCCAGGCAACAATGGGATTTATATTTATCTTTTGACAGTAAACAACAAACCCGAAATTGGTCTCTTTTTCTGATTTTTTGGAAGCGATGCTTCCGGGGACTGATTTTCTTGTTTATTTTGGGTCCCTCCTCACCAAACCTAGGGATACAAGACTAATTCAAGTTTTTTTCTAACGCTGTCCCCAAGGGTTTTAAGCTTCGTAACTAATCGGTCACCCATCCTATATACCTCCGGCGCAAGCGCCTTCTCAGATACTGGATAGGGTGGTACTTTTTTGAATCATCACCACTAGGGGCTGCCGCCATACTAAGAACCGGGTGTTTCTATCACTGCCTAAATTCCCAACCCTTTAAAAGCTATCCCCACAAAAATGATTTAAGTCCCTTAATTCAGTTCTAAGGTTCAATTTTAAATTTAATTTAAAAAGGGATTTTGCTTATCGTCCAAAAATGGGTTGTGATGATCCCGTGCCGCCTCTACGGGCCGGCATCCACTGATGGTATATGAGTGTGAGAAAATGAAAGCTCACGTAGGCTCGCCAAACAGCTAAGGAGTGTCAAATGTGTAAGTAAGCCCACAATCAGCTATGGCATGTAAATGACGAAAAAGTAAATGAATCGTAAAGACAATGCTCAAGTAGGCCCCCTAATCAGCTAAGGCACATAAATGATGGGAAAGAAAATGAATCGTAAAGACAATGCTCAAGTAGGCTCACCAATCGGCTAAGGCACGTAAATGACAGAAAAGTAGGGGTAAGTAAAAATGACGGAATCGTAGGGGTAAGTACAAACAAGAAAGAAACAAAAAGTTAGTAAAAATACGAAAAACACACGCAAAAGGGGCCAACTTCAAGTAGAAGCTCTAAATGTCCCTAGCGGAGTCACCACCTGTGCAACCATAGATTTTTATCAAACCCGTTGTGATGATGCGCTCGTTTGAAAAATATAGAGTTACCACCCGGAGCTTTTGGTGTCCCGGGAAACCTCAATCAATATTAAAAGCACTGAAGTGCAAAAATATGACTTTGATTCAATGGTCAATACCAAAGGCTCTTGGGTAGGGGCTTCAGTTATCGATCAAAAAGATGTTAGGCACCTGATCAACCCGCTTGTAAGCGGTCTCTACTATGGCCGGCTCTATGTGGGGGCTGGTTTATATAATATATATATATATATATATATATATATATATATATATATAAAAGAAGCAAAATGAGCGGCACTTCCCCTTGCCAGAAGGCACACCGATCCTATTGAGCCCTTCCCGTGTGCCAAACTTTGGGCAGCGTGACGGCTCAATTCTAGGATAAAGGAAAAGCCAAAGAAGGTAGAGGAATAGAGGAGAGAGCTAGAGCTCTCGAGCCCTTGTAGCACCGATGTGGTCCTTCGCGCGAGAGCGTCGCCGGTGAGTTTCCAATAATAAATGGGTTAGGAGAAGGGTTCTAACCTCTAAGGCTTGGTAGCTAAGAGGTAGAGGAAGAAGGCTAGGGGGTAGTTCTAGCTAAATCTCAAAGATTGACGGTGGAAAATGAGGCTTAAAGGGCAAAGATCAATTCTGGAATTTGTATGGGATTGGGGCACCAAAGGGGTGAAAACGTCTCTCTTAATCTTTTCTCTCTTTTGGAATTTTTTCAAGCCTTTGTAAATGGAGGACTGCCTCTCTATTTATAGGAAAAAGGGAGGTTAGGAGGGTACTTAGTGCTAATAGGGTTAGCAAGTAGGTAATCTTCTAATCTAAGGTTTCTTAGGATTTTGAGAGCTTGGAAATGTGGGCAATGGGTTTCAATGGTAGATGATAGGGTAATGTTTAAAATGACTATAGGGTTGCAAATAGGGTAAGTGGGGGTGCAACAGTCCATATAAAACCCACCCTAAACATTGAGATGGCCAATAAGTCAAACCCCAAAAGTGAAATTCGGACAAAAACCAACAGTTACTGTAGCTAAGTTTGGCATGTGTATTACACACGCCAAGCATATGTACAGTGACAGAGAAGTTCAGAGCCCGCTGGGGGGCATCCATTTTTAGTGTGTATAATATACACGCTAAGCCATTTATAGGTCAAAAATGGCTTGGCATGTGTAATATACATGCCAGGCAATATTTTTCCAGAAATGGCCTGGCGTGTGTATTACACACGCCAAGCAATATACTTACATTTCTGCCCGAGTTTTAAATCACCGTAACTTTTGATATACAACTCCAATTGAGGCGATTCTTAGCTTGTTAGAAAGCTGGGGAAGTCCTCTTTTTAATGGTATATAACTCAAATCCATTATAGGTCTGTGTAAAATTTGAAACTCCTATTTCCATCCACTGCTAAGGAGGGCTCAGAAACTAGTCCGGGATGGGTTCTAAGGGATCCGAGAAGGTCGGGGTTGATTCTTAAAGGTTTGAGATGATTCCTATGAGTTTGGGAAGGGTCTTAGGGGTGTGGGAGATGATATCGGAAGCTTGAGGGTGCGCCTCTCTCGAAGTCTATTTCGATCTGGCCTTGGGCCAAATTTGGGTGTCTATAGCAGGCAAGGGGAGAAGATGAGCATGGAGAGGGTTGGCAAGGAGATCAAGGATGGGATGGGAAATGACACTGGAAAGTACAACCCATCCTTACTATAAAGGAGCACACATTCAGGGTTGGTTGTGATGGTATAAAGGTTAGGAAGTGGGGGAAGATGGGTTCTTCGAATGGGGTTTCCGATTTGGGTTAGGTTTTGGGTAAAGTGTAGTTTTGGTGGATGATTCAGCATTAGGTATAGGTCACAGGTACTTCGAATATTCTACTCTCTGTATTATGGCAAGGAGTTTGGCCTTATGTATTTTAATAATTTTATCAAGTCTTTTACTGAAATCACTCGATTATGCTCTTCCGTCATGGGATTTAGGGTTAAGGACGGAAGGAAGAGAAAGGTTTTGAGCTGGTTCTAGTCTATGGATGAGTATGGATTTATAGGGAAGAGAAGGGATTTAAAACGTCACTTTGAGTTAAATGTCAAGGTTTAGGTTTGTAGGTACTGAACACTGAAATATACCACTTTCTATCCCTTCACCTGACCTATGATGGACCTTTGAGCATGTTAATAATATCTTTTAAGTGTGTTTTTATAGATAACAACAAAATAAGAGCTTAATGCTGCAATCCATGTTGTTGAAGTCAAGAAGAAGAAATTTTGTGTTTAGCAGTAGAGCTAATGGATTTATTGAAAAGGCACCATGGTGGTTCACACCATTGGGGCTTTTTAGCATGCTTTGGGGGCTTTGAAGACCTGCTGAGAGAGAGAGAGTGGTGAAGCCCAAAGTTTAATGAGGTGTTATGCAGTAATACAACATTTTGTGTTTGTAGCAAGGCAGCACCTTAGATGGAAGACAGCAGCAAATCAGCACCTCAAGGCATTTTAGGTGAACAATTGTAGAGCAATTCAAGTGGCATATTACAGCTACAATATTAATGCACTCAAGTACTTTAAGTGTTGAAGTTCATCTACTCGAGTCGATGATGGAAGCCCATGAGCAGCACAACTGTAAACTTGAAGAATTCGAGCAGTTTAGAGGGCTGGTGTAACCACTCGAGTGATTTAAATGCATGATTTAGTGAACCCCACGAGTGGTTCATGTTGAAAACCAATCCCTCGAGTGGTTTAAAATGATAAGATCCAACCTCTCGAGTGGTCGAGCTGGTATGTGCTGAAATCAAGCTATAGTGCTGAAAAAAGGCTAAAATTGAACATGTCGTAACCTATCGAATGGTTGTTTGAACCTGTTGCAACCTATCGAATGATTGTTTGAACTTGTCGAGAGGTTCTGATGCTGAAAATGAACCTGTCGAGCATCCTGTCGAATGGTTGAATGAACCTTTTGAGCTCCTGTTAGAACATGTCGAGAACCTATCGAATGCATACCTGAAGCCCATTCAACCTGTTGAACAGTTGCCTAAACCTGTTGAGATTGAAGTTTTGAACCTCCAACCTATCGAGGCACAGGTTCCAGCCATCTATTTCACACTTTAGGGATATTTTAGGGATTCCAATGCTTTTAGGGCACACATCCCAATGTCCCACACATCTCAGGGATTTATCTCGGGTTCCATTAGTAAATATCAGTGGCCGACAGAGGCATTTTTGAGAACTACAAGAATACATCAGCTGGGCATAAATTTCTGCACATGGGACAGCAGTCCACATGTGATTTTCCTTGGCTGAAATGAAGACACCTCAGCTCTGCATAACAGAACTGAGTCCTCTGCTCTCTGATTGGCTGCAACTCAAGGCACATGGATTGATGCATATGTATAAATACCCATCTCTTTTGTTGTAATTTCTCAGCAAGGAAAGTATGAATAAAGGAATAGCATGAGTTCTCTTTAGGTCATTTAGGTTTAGCTTTAGGTTTTATTTTTCCTTTTCTCTTCTCCTTTCTCTCTCTAATCTAGCCTGTTGAATTAGATCTAGATAAGCAGTCCAGATCTGGTTTATAATTGTAATCTCAGCTAGGAGATGTGTGGATTGATGCACAGACCACAGATCTGAGAACAAGATTATTGTAAGTAATTTTGATTCAATAAATTATTGATTTTAATGTCCAATTAAATCTAAAGATCTTGTGGTGCCATTAGATGTCTATAGGATCCATGTATTTAGGAATAGCCCATTCAGTTTCTAGTAGATCTATTGATTATCATTTGATTTCCCTTGATTTAATACCCCTGTGGATGCCTGAGCTTGTAGCCTTTTGCATCCATAGCATTTGTGGTGATTTTCAATGTTCTAATTGAAGCCTTTGATTTGGAAAAAATACCTAGGATAATCTATAACCATTAAAGTGGACAGATCTTAGCCTTAAGATCAATTCAAACCTTTGGTCTAAATTGGATTCTTCTACCTTAATCCTTTGGATTGGATGAAGTCTATAGGATGATTTGTGACCATTAAAGTGGACAGATCATACCCTTAAGATCAGTTCAAGCCTTTGGTTTAGAGTGGATTCTTCTACCTTGCACTTGAGCTTGTAGCCTAGTGAAGGACAACTGCAAATTCACATGCCTTGATCTGTTTTGCTATAAAAACCAGGCCCTAGCTGTCTATTTCTCTCTATTTTATATTTTATTTTACCATCCATCTTCCTCAACCTTTTAGATTTAGTTTTATATTTCAGTCTTATAAATTAGATCTAGTGACACTCGAAAAACTCTCTTTCTTCTTAGAATTGCCAGATCTGTAGCTAGATCTGGAGGTCTACTATACACCCTCTAGGTTTAGATCACTACTCCTTGTGGGACAAACTCTTACTTATTAAAACTTGCTACAAAGGACCCTGTATCTTGCAGGTCTAGGATATTTTAGATGTGCTGAATCCATCCTCTATTTTACTTTGATTTTATTTTCTTTCTTTTAATTCATAATAATTAGCACACTAAAATTCCCCAACAGTAGGCTTAGGTGGTTGGAAGGTGGCAAAATTGAATGTGCAGCTTGTCCGCTTCCTCTATAAATTAAATGGGTTCTGAGTTCCAATGTAACCGATAAGACTGACCACCGAGTTCTCCTGTTCCCTAGAATTGTCGTTTACGATTCTAGAGAGCGATAATGAGATTATTTGATGCGTCAAATCGTGCTCGCTATGATTTGATCCATTGAATCACGAGTACTCGT
The DNA here is from genome assembly GCA_021018995.1 of Chloranthus sessilifolius. NCBI lineage: Eukaryota > Viridiplantae > Streptophyta > Magnoliopsida > Chloranthales > Chloranthaceae > Chloranthus > Chloranthus sessilifolius. Next base: position 28,581,145 of record CM037595.1, read on the forward strand.
AAATCCATACGTTTCACATGATTATGACATGAAAAAAAGTCTTTATGATTGGATGCATTTTTACACACCATATATCTTAGAGTACTTTCAAAAGAAATAAAATATTAAATTATGTACATAGTTTACAAGTATTTGATACGGGTGAGTCGGTAGCTTGATGGGTTCTAGAGTAGCTTAGTTTAGATCAAGGGGAGTTGATGTGCCTCCCATAAAGATATGTCCTCTAGAAGTACCAACTGGCCATGAGGAGGAATAGTTACTTTCTCTCTTATTAACTAAGGTAGTTAGTTGCTCAACCTGAGTTCTAACCTTACAGCAGATTTCCTAAGAGAGTTGAGTAACTGCATTTGTATACGACCATGTTGCAGCTAGCTTTCGGCTCTCTGCGACAAGGCTTCCTCTGTAGCAGTATGGGTTTGGGCTCCTGTGGGGTGGAAAGATACAGTTGGAGGTTGGGGGAATTCTTGAGCTGGGCCATGGTTAGGACCATAGGCTTCTCTTTTTTGAGGTGTTGGGCACGATTTTATACCCACCAGAGATTGATCTTTTGCTTTCCAGAGTTTCACTCTTGAAAGACAATTCATCATTGATTTTAATTTATATAATCTTCCTTGCTTAGGAAGTATATTCGTTAAAGTTTCCGAATCAATCCCACCCGATACTTGGTGTTGCACCGGTTCCTCGTTGAGGGTCTCAAAGAGTTCCCAGACTTCCTCTGCTGTTAATGTGCAGAACATATCTTCATAGGCAACGTCAACTATATGTCGGGTTTGTTCAGTCAAACCTTCATAGAAAGTGAGCACTATTTGCCAGTGGGAGACTCCATGATGAAGACACCTATGCAGAAGATCGTTAAGGCGATTCCATCCCTCTTGAAGAGATTCATCCAGAAATTGTTGCAATGTTATCATAAGATGCCGGATTTGATTCGTTCTGTATATTAGGAAGTATTTCATGAGAAATCCTCGTTCCAGTGCCTCCCAATTAGCAATCGAATTCTGGGGTAAAGAGTGTATCGACTGCTTCACCTCATCTATAAGAGAATATGAAAATTGCCTCAACCGAATGGATATTTTTGGCAAATTCTTGATTTGAATAATATTGCATAGTTCTTTGAACTTATTTAAATGTAAATAGGGGTCTTCATCCATCAGCCTACGAAAAATAGGAAGTACCTGAAGCACATTGGGCATGATTTCAAAAGTCCTATTACCCGCTATAGGGGGTATTTGAATTCATGGGGGAGGTGTAAGAGGTGTTAATGCATAGTACTCCCCTATCATTTTAGCAATAATTTGGTCTTTCCTAGCCATATTTAGATTGAATTTAATATGAGGCAGGTTGGCTAGAAAGAAATGTATCTAGTTTTGTTTTGATTTTTTATATGATTTTTATTTGAGCAAGCAGGGAGAGAAACAAATCTGAGCCTGTAACATCCTGAAAATTTTTCTCTTAACCCATAGGACATGATCAGGGGCATGTCTGTTAGGAAACGCGTCACCGTTTCCTAACGAGATCGTTTCGGGTCCATTTGAACATCATATAAGGCTTTTGGAACAAAGTTCATACCCCATGGTGGTGTATTAGCTTAACACCGAATTTCGGGTAATTAGTGATTCGGGTGTGCAGGCCCCACATCGAAGAAAAAGATTTTTTGTATAATAGCTAACATTTTATTTTGAGTGTATCCGTTCCACACCAGAACAGGTCATGTGGATAAGACTTAACACCAAAATGGGTGTATGTGTTTAATAAGGGAACCAGCCCCTTTAACTCATAAAAAGTCAAGGCTTCCTTTGTAAGCCATTAACCGTTGCAAACGTAGAGGGTTTGGGTTTTGTTGGTTTCCTTCAGGTGTCTAAATGCTGATGTTTATTTAAGTGATAAGATGGAAAAAATCAGAATACAAAGGTGGAGTAAAATGGCTATGAAATCAACAACCTAAAATACACACAGCCTGCAAGAAATATGGCTATTATATCAAGTTTTGATAAGTAAGAGTTTGTTCCATAGAGAAATTGATCTATAGCCCAAAATGGGTTATAATAGTAGGCCTCCAGATCTGGCTACTGATCTGGCAATCTTAAAGAAAGGGAGTTGGGTGTCACAACTACACTAAATTACTTACTAAAAGGAAAGAAATAAAGTGCAGTCCTATCCTAAGAAAGCGTTATGAAGAAGGTGGTGATAGAGTGTTAAAATAAAGATAAAAGGATGGGAAGTAAGTAGTTTAGGCTAAAGTTCATTCAGTTATGTAACTCAAATTTAGGGTTGTCTCTGCAGCAAATCCTTACTGAAGTGCTATAAAAAACCTCAGTAAGGTAGAAGAATCCAACTTAACCCATGCCATTTAGACTGCTTTTAAGGCTATAATTTGTCCACTCAAATGATCACAGACTATCAAATAGAGTTTGTCAAATCCCATTGATTAAATCAGAAAAGCTAACATAATCTAAAGGAGTAGACTGATCTTAAGGTTATAATCTATCCACTTAAATGGTCACAGACTATCCAATAGATTTCCTCCAACCAATGAATCAAATCAAGCCAAGAATACTATTGCAGACACTATGTTTGATAGGCTACAAGCACCCAAGATCTGCTATAGATCTAATAAGCATTCATCGGAGTTCCAACTCATAAAATCCTATGTGTGTGTCAAAGGCCATCAGCACAATGTTTGGACACATAGGAAAAGCAACATGTTGAATAGGGACTAAGTACAGCTGATCATTACTACAAAAGACCTACAATGACTCAGCCTACAAGTCTGCAATCACTATAGAGAAGCCAAATCTAACATCTGACAGTGGCCAAGTAAAATAGAGGGGAGCCTGTTCCTGCACAACCTCTCACTAGGCTACAAGCTCAAGTGTAGAGGAGAAGAATCCTTCTCAGATCTGTGACCAAGACCCGCCCTAGGGCTATAGTCTGTCCACTCTAATGGTCACAGACTATCCACAGAGGCTGCCTTACCCATAGATGATGAGATGGAACATGTAAACTGCTACTGCCACCTTGTTCCCAGAGCTACAAGCTCAAGCTTCCATGGGCCTTTCAATAAGCTTAAATCCTAAATGCATGCTATAGCCTGAACAAAACTATTGGTAAATAGGAAAATAATAGATTAAATAAACATTTAAAGCATAAATCCCATTGATCTAAATTATCGACAATGGAGTTTCTCAAGGCAGCAGCCTTGTGCACAACAGCTCTTCACAAAATCCCAATGTTTAAATGACCTATTACAAAACTAAATGAATCTATACCTAATTGCTTACCAAAGATTTAGCCAGCAAGTGCTAGGCCAAGAGAGAAGAAAAAATAGAAAAAGAAGTGATCAAACCCTAACCCTAACGCTAATCTACTTGAGCTCTCAGCTGACAAAGGTTGAAAGAGAGTGATTGATAAATTCTAAGTTACAAGCACAACTTATATACTCAGTCCTATTGCCTTGGCTCAGAGAAGAGTAAACCCTAATTTTTCTAGTAGATGTGGCACTGTTATAACCCTTAGATGCTTGCCTCAAGATCAGTGCCTCTAGATATGTGCCCTAGACCCAGGGAAATCCCCAAAAGGTCCTTGAGTTAAGATTGAGAAGTGGAGAGCCTGAGCTTTGCAAGGCTGCCTTTTACATATTACTTTTATCACGCATATAATTTATGCTCTTTAGTTATTTTGCACAGCTTGCAGAGCACTCGCAAGGTAGAATTTGGCATTGAATGTTGCTGTCTCACGCAGAAGGGCTTTGGGTGATCATGTAGCAGATCTAGCTTTGAATGCACTCGCGTGAAAGGGCTTGCAGTGCTTAGCTTGCTCGTGCAGTAGAGGTTCAGAATTTTCTGTCACGAGGTACTCGCGTAGATGGACTTTTCATCTTGCTCAGCATAGGGTTAAGCTTCTAGGTGCTCGAGAGAGCTTCTGGGTGTCTCTCTCCTCCAGAGCCACGAGAGAGCTTCGTGAGATTGTCACTGTTATTCGTGCAAATTGGTCTTGCGAGGTAGTGTGTGCGGCTGCTTTAAGGCCTGATCCTCGCGAGAACTTCGTGAGTTGTATTTCTGAAGGCCTAGTGTGCGACTACTTTGTGAGTTTCTTTACATGTTGATTACAGCTGAAGTGCGCGACTACTACACAGAGGCTACTGTGTGATAACCCCTTCATTTAGTTGCACAACTGCTTCGCGAGCTCTAGTATGCTGCATGTCTTAGCTGTGTGAGGGAGACTTTGCTAGTGAATTTAACAGCGCGTGGCAGCACCTCAACTGTGCGAGATAAGTCATTTGATCCTCTGCTGCTATGCACATGCTTCTGTTGCAGCTTCCTCCACTCTCATCTATGCTTGGTTCATCTATTGGACTTTCTTGGTCCATCATGACATGAAAAAGAGTCACTATGGTGTGTACCACCATGGTGTTCCATTAATCTCTGGCTCAACTATCATTCTTGGCTTAAATTCTCTCTCTTCTTAGCACCAAAGGCACGGACTTTGTGTTAAGTTGTACAATTTATTACTAACTAAAAAATAAGCTAAAAAAGAGTTATTAATCAGCTTCAAGGTCTAGGAAAGGCTAGGTTAAGAGGTGAAAAGTGGTATTTTTCAGTGAATAGCATACCCCCAAACCTAATCTTTGCTAGTCCCTGAGCAAAGCAAAAGTTAAACAGCTACTCTAAGAATGTAAATGCCACTTTCATAGGGAGCACGGATGCATTTAGCTCATGCATCAAGCCTTTTAAACCCCTAGGTGATCCCTAGTGGAGGAGTGAAGTCTCCTGATGGTTTTTAGTGAAGGTACCCACAAACTTCTCAATGAAATAGTTAATAAAAGTGCAACACTGTGGTTAATCAGTTTGAAATAAATATAGTTTATTCCACCCTTGCTTTGTCAAAATTAAAGGAGTTCCAAAGTAGTGTATGTAAATAATTTGAACACCTCAGTCATGCATGTATGCTCATCACATCCAATTAGCTGACACCAAGAAAACAATATGTGCAAAATAGTACCAAGCTTATCAGTACATCAAAATTCAGGTTCAAACAATGCCCCAATAATTTCAATCTCAAGCCCAATGCTTACTAGGGCTGTCTCTCACAAATGAATTTAAGGTTGTATCATTTCACAGAAACTCAAGAGCAGTTACATATCCCAATTGAGCTTGCAAGCATGAGCATAGGTAGTTCTTCTAATTTCTGACATCATAAAGTACTCTCACCATAGATTAGACATTCCTTCATCTTCACATGATAGTTCATTTGACTTTGGATCAACAAGGGTTTTTCATGGGTTGTAAAGAATAAAAGGGGTAAAGAGGGATTCAAAATTGAGAAATAAACATAGGTAGGAGATGATTCATGACTTCACCTTCCTCATTTCAGCACAACTCCATCTTCTTTTGAAATTTCAGAGCTAAAGTGGCCAACTTCTTCTCTTTTCAACATTTCCAATGAAAATTTTCTTTTGACTTCTCTTTCTTTTCTCTTTTCTTTTTATTTTTTGTATTTATCATTTTTTTTTATGATGGTTGCTACACATCTACAACTGTTACACTATTATTTATAGATCTCCTCCCCTCTTCTTCTCATTTCACCACATGTTAAACTTTACTCACCTATCTTCAACATCCTCTCCTTTACCTTCTGAATTCTCAGAGTGAGGATAGGGCTGAATCAGGTTAAAAGGTTCAGGTTCAAGTACTTTGGTGTTTGTTGAAGAGAAATGGGGCTTTAAGGCTCAAAAAGTGTATGCACAAGGGTAGTTTCACAGGTTTGATCTTTTAGGCTCAAACTATCCAAATTAAGGCCTTGATCCTTTCCTTAGTGTCATGATTTCTGTCAAACAACTTCAACTTGGGGTGTCTAACTTCTAGTGAAAAGGGCTTGACTTAGTCAGACCTTAGGAGAGAAATTTTTTACCAAAGACACTCCTAAAAAAAAGAATTTTGCAAGCTCAAATCTCACTGGGTATGGTCTTCAATTGAGCTCAAAGGGGTATGCTTTCACCTGTTTCTCTCCTTACTGGTTCACTAACTACTGTGTATAAAAAATTTCCTGATGTTCACCTCATAGAAGTATTGATTTTCAAATGATTTTAGTATTAAAAAGGTCTGCACAGTGTTTAAATTTCCTCACTTTCAACATTGCTTAGGTGAAGTTCATTCTATTTATTCCTCACTTAGTTAAGACTGTTGCACTTAGGTTAACTATATAATTGGCAATCCTTGCCACACTCCCAAACCTATGAGGAGAAGTGTCCTCACTGATTCAAAGATAAAGGGCATGTGAAGCAGGGAACATAGACAAAATCAGACAGAAAATAAAGGAAGTGAAAGCAAGAAACAAAGCACACACAAATAACTAAACAAACTACCTAAATCTGAAGTAGAAAGTAAATCAAGCAATCACATAAGAAAAGGAATTTCATATATAGACAAAAATTTATACACTGTAAGGTTAAAGTGATCTACAAAAAGTATATCCTAACTAATTACAGGTGCATATCTAATCATCCTAATTATCTGTTGGTTCAGTCTTGACTTGGGGTCTTTTGCCTTTTTCTTTAGTAGCAGCAGTAGAAGTAGCAGGGGGGGGAGGCTCAGCTGCTTGGGGAGGAGCTGTGCCAGTTAATTCAGCAAGTCTCCTTTCAAGTATTTCTGCTTTTATTTCAGCAACCCGAGTTCTAGTTTCATAGAGCTCCCTGGTGGCCTTTGCGACATCTTTGGAGGCAACTAATATTTTCTCTAGGGCATCTGCTCTCATCTTCTCCGTTGCTGCTATATGCTTTTTAGCTTCATATTGAATCAAAATTCGATCCCATCCCTTAGATATACCCAGTAATTGAACTTGGTGATCGAACTCCATTCGACTGATTTTCTCTTCATAGGGCTGTCTGATGGAAGTTCTAATGATAGCCATGCCCTTAATGACATCATTCTTCAAGTATGGGTTCTCTTGCATGGCGTGGAGGAGAGTGGAGTATGGAGGTAGGGAGAAGGATGAGGCAGGTAGGATGGGTTGCTGATCACATGAAGAAGGGCTAGCCAACAAGGGAGAGGGGATGGATGAGGTGAATATAGAAGGTAAAGGGTGATGGACTGCAGGTTCAGGCTCTGGGTTTATTTTGGATGGTGTGGAGGAGGTGAGTATTAAGTCCTCCACATCTGTTGTAGCATCAGAGGTAGCTACAGCAGGTGGGATAACAGGTGGGGAGATAATGGGCAACTAGATAGGGATAAATTTAGGTTCAGGTTCAGGTTCAGGTTCAAGGTCAGTTTGTGTGGAGGCATTGGTAAAGGTAATAGGAGGGATTTATGGGGTAGTTGCAATGAGGTGGGGAGAAAGAGGTGAAGTAGGTAAATGGGTGGGTGTAGGGATAAGTGGCTGTTGTGATTGTGGGGTCAAAAGTGACAAGGTGGCTTGGATGGCCTCTAAGCTGGTTTGGATTGAGGCTTGGTTTGGTAGGGTGGAGTTCATGACATGCAGGTTGGCATCAATGGATGATTGGGTTTGGGAGTTGGCCAACACTTGGGCTTAAAGGGAGAGTAATAGGTGGAAGATTTGGAGTAGGAAATCAGGGGTGGTGGGTGGTATTGGTTGAAATGGAGAAGTGGGTGCATGAGTGAAGGTGGTGGGCTGTGGTGAATGTGGAGGTGGAGGGGAGAAATGTGAAGGGGGAGGGGAATCTCGAAGAGGGGTAACCTCATGGTTGATGTCCCCTATGAAAGAGGACATCATGACTGAGTATCCTTCATCTGAAATAGGGATTTTGTCATGAGTAGGTGAGGTTGGAATGGATTGGCCGAAGGGTTCAAGGAACTCAGGTGGAAAAGGTGTGGAGGTTTCAATGGGCTGAGAGGGGGTGCTAAAAGGGATTTCAAAGATGGGAGGCTCAGTTTCAGAGGCTTGGGCTGGTGAAGGTGGTGGTAGGTCAATGGTTGGGTCTGGGATAGTGGAGGTATCAGGAATTGGGATGGTTTGGAATATATAGGTGGGCTGGGGCTCTGTCTGGCCTTTGGTTAGTTTTCTTTTCTTTTTATAGGTGGCTTTTACAGGTGGGCGAAGGTGAGTTGGGTAAGTAGGCAAGGGTACAGATATGGGTAGAGGGACTATTGAAGGTTGTGAGGCTTGGATTGAGGGACTAGTGGCTGGCATGGAAGGTGAAGGGGTGGCTGGTAAGGTAAGGGCTTCAGATGTGGAGGTGGTGCTGGCTGGCACAAATGAATGGGCTGCCTGAGAGAGGGCAACAGAGGGTGGAGCCACAAAGGTAGCAACAACAGCAACATCAGAGGTTGCTAGTACATCTGCCTTTTTCATTTTCTTATTCTCAATGAGAGTGCCACTGATCGCCCATTGCTTCTTTCCACAATTTCTGAGGTTCAGGGTAATGGTTTCCTCATCCAAGTGAAATTGGTATCCTCCAAGCTTCTTGGTCTTCACCTTCTCCACAATGTCAGTGATCCCCTTAAAAATTAACTTGGCAGCATCCAAGTAGTGGTTCTTATGCAAGGAGAAGAGTGCATCAGTAATAGGAGACCTCCTCTCCTGCTCATGTCCAGAGCAATACACATTTTTTCACAGCACCCCATCCATAAATCTAAGGTTGGGGTGCATATCTCTCTTCCTGATTGATACCCCTGATGCAGTGACCCCTCCAGTAAGCTCTTTAGCAATTTCTAGTATGGTGGCTGTCAAAGGGGGACCCAAGCCACATTCAAGGCTATACCTGGCTGGTATCCCAAAAATTCTAGCAATGGCTGCTTGATTGAATAGCATCTCAAATTTGTCTATTAGCACCAACAATGCTGGGCTCCCATCATCCCCAGTTTGAATATGATATTTTGGTAGAACAATTGTACTAGTCTAGGGAAGACTAGTTGTATTGGGGGCCTCAGTAGGGGCAGCAATGTGGCTTTGGTGAGATACTCCATGGAGGCAGCTGCCTTAGGTAGCTCCTCAAAGAAAGCCTTCTAAAAATTTATCTCTGCCTCTAGCTTAATTGCTACAACAAATTCAGCGGGGACCCTGAGGTATTCATTATCTTCTTCCTCTTCATCCTCAGGGACCTCAGGGGCTACTTTCTTGCCCATTTTCTGTTTCTTCTGTAACTTCTCAGGGCTTTTAGATGGTAGGTGCTCTCTGGCCCTCTTCTTAGGAGCATATTTCTTTTTGGCACCTTTGGCATCAGAGGCCACACCCTTTCCTTTCTTCCCCATTTTCTCAATTTGGGGCTCTTCAGTGGGTGCAGTTACATAGGGGTCTCCACATTAGAGGCCTCTGCAATCCTTATAGATTTCTGAGTGGTCACATGGCTCCCAGCAGGTGGTGGGGTTACCAAAGCAGGCAAGGCATCTGTGAATTTTGAACCTGTGACCATAGCTAATCAATTTCTTCAAATTAGGGTTTGAAACTCTCAGAATAGGCAGAGCACACTTCATAAATAAAATAGAACCCAAATTGCTCTCTACTTACACTAGAGTAATGTCTAATTAAATCACAGCTTGGGTTTCACTTCACACGTTACACAGATGTTTAAATCCCCCCAAACCTAGCTCAAAGTGACCAGGAGGTGATGGGGAGATAAATGGTAGGAGGAAACTAGCTAGGGTTGAGTGGAAATGGTTGTATAGGAGAAAGAAGAAAAGAGGGAGCTTGGAAATGCATAGTGAAAGCTAGGGCAAAGAGATAGAATGAAGAAAATGGAGAAATTCATAGGGTTTATAGGGCTTAACCCATGGTTCGTGCAGCTGTTGCCAGGTTCTCGTGAGGTAGATTTCTTGCATAGTACACAACGAACCTCGCGAGAAGTGCTGTCACGGATAAGAACAGAGCCTTGCGAGAATAGATTTAGAGGATTTATGAGCCTCACTAGGTACTTTGTAGAGTTGAATTTGGGCTAAAACGCGTGAAGTAGTTTCGCATCTCTGACACAGCTTAGCTCGTGATCCTCACGAGGAGCATCCATTTGGAGTATCAGGGACCTCGTGAGGCAATTAATGGTGTGGCCATCAGATTGTTGGCTCGCGAGGCTCTCGTGCAGTACAAAAAATGTGAATTTCGTTTTCGCGAGGCATAATATTAGGCTTCAGCAGATGTCATTTTACTCGTGAGGCTCTCGCGAGGAACACAACTTCTCTCAGAGCTCCACGAGAAAATCTACAAGTGGCTCGCGAGCTTAAAATTTAGGCCATTTAGCCTCGCGAGAAAGCTACACTTGATCTTTTCTTTCAGCCTGTGCCCTGACCTATGAATGTACAATGTCATGCACCAATTCAGTGTGCATCAGCACTAACTCCTTGACATGTACTCCATTTCATCATGAAAATTTTGTTACCCTTTATCAACATTGAAACATCACAAATTTAGAATTCCATAGATAATCTTTCAGATCAAATTTATGACATGTATTGTGAGAGCATCTCAATCATCAGCAACAGACATGAGTATCAAAATTCAGATGAAAAATATACACATATACTCAAAACAAAAATAAACAAAACAACATCAAACACACAAGCAAATCAGCAGTAATTGAAAATTTTCTAAGCAACACAAAACAAAACACTTAATTAATACATATGGTACACACATTCTTTGGCTCTACACCACTCACCTTCTTTTCATTTTCACTCTCTATGACCTCCTCAGTTGCCTTATCCTACTAAATTATTATCCACATGGGTGGAGGGTGATTCTCTAATCATGTACTGCCCTTTGGGGTTGGCCAAGGGTTGACTAGGCAGTCTATCCTCCTCTCTTTTGTTCAAAGCATTATAGATTTGACCCAGCTGGTCTTCTATTTTCTTAATGCTATACCCATGAGAGTTCATAGTTTGGACTAAGTTCCCCAAATTCTGCATAGATGTCAGCATTTGCTCTTTAAAGGAAAAGGATCTGGGCTGTTGTGGGGGCAAGGCCAACTAGTTAGGCTGTGGGGCAGACAACTGAAAATTCTGTCTTGGTGGGTATCCTTGGTTAAACTGGTGCTGGGGTCTGTATAGAGCTGCCAATTGCTGCTGCTGGGATTGAGGGTATGTATCTTTTCTCCACATCAAATTTAGGTGATTTCTCCATGAGTAACCAGCAGGCTGCTGCCCATATGCTTGGGCAGCATTGGCATGCTCCATTACAAAATTAGGGAATTGGTTGGCTGATGGACAATCTTGGAGTAAATGTGTGGGAGATTGGCATATCAGACATGCCTCCTCCACTTGTGCAACCATCCTAGGCTGCACCACATTCATCAATTTGTCAAACTATAAACTTAGACTGTCCACCTTCCTCTCCAACTCACTTTGCATCTTAACTTCATACATTCCACCTCTAGGGGTGGACTCTTTCACCAATTTAGCTGAGATCTGACTGTCATTGCGAGACAGTGACTCCTGTTGCATGAAATTTTCCCCTATGATGTCAAACAGTCCCCCAAGCCTCATCAGCTGTCTTGTGGAGGTAACTACCACCACATGAGGCATCCACCATATCCCTACCCTTGAAATTAATTCTTTGGTTAAATACTTGCCCTAGTTGCCACTATGGAATTTGGTGGTGGGGGCATTGTTTTAACATCTCCTGAAATCTCTCCCATGCTTCATAAAAATCCTCAGTAGAGGACTGAGTAAATGACAAAATACTTGTTCTCAACTGGTTGGTTTTGTTCATGGGAATGAATTTAGCCAGAAATTAGCTTTAGAGGTCACTCCATATTTGAATGCTATTGGCTGGGAGCTTAGAGAGCCAGGTGCTTGCTTTGCCCTTTAGGGCAAAAGGAAAAAGCCTCAGTTTGGTGGCTTCAGGTCCCAAGCCAACAATATTGAAAGTGGTTCAAAGTGCCAAAAATTGGTCAATGTGCTTGTAAGGATCTTCCTTACTGAGCCCATGGAAGGATGGCAACATGTTGATGGTGGAGGACTTGATTTCATAGTTTCCTTCCACTGAAGGGAATTGTATGTAGAAGGGAGATGTGTAATCTCCAGGTGCATTATATTCCTTCAGGGTTCTTTACCTCTCAGCCATGACAGTTGGTTCAGTTTCAACAGTAGGACCTTGTGTCGTGCTTCTTGGTCTAAGGACCCTTTCAACCTTAGGATTTGGAGGTTCCAACTTAGGATTAAGGGACCTTCTTCCAAGCATACACACACAAACTCAGTAAGAAAGGAAAATGCTTACAACACAAAAAATAAATAAATTCAAACTAGAATAACTAAACAAATTTACACTAAATTAATTACAGGGAATTCAACATCAAGGGATTCAGTTTTAGGGTAAAACAAGTACAAACAGAGCTAGCTAAACTCCAGCTGCAACTCTTAGCTTTTCCCTTATACTATTGTCCAATTCTATAAAATTCCATAAAGAATTAGCAGCACTTTTTATTTAGGTTATGCACAACTACAAATTTTTTTCTAAACTATAATATAATACAACTCAGGTCTACTAAAAAGATCAATATCCTCGATAGCGGTGCCAAAAACTAGTTGGTTCCCTTCAGGTGTCTAAATGCTGATGTTTATTTAAGTGATGAGATGGCAAAAATCAGAATATAAAGGTGGGGTAAAATGGCTATGAAATCAGCAACCTAAAGTACACACAGCATGTAAGATACAGGGCTATTGTAGCAAGTTTTGATAAGTAAGAGTTTGTCCCACAGAGAAATTGATCTAGAATCTAAAATGGGCGATAATAGTAGGACTCCAGATCTGGCTACAGATCTGAGAATCCTAAAGAAAGGGAGTTGGGTGTCACAACTATACTAAATTACCTAATAAAAGAAAAAGAAATAAAGTACAGTCCTATCCTAAGAAAGGGTTATGAAGAAGGTGGTGATGGAGTGTTAAAATAAAGATAAAATGATGGGAAGTAAGTAGTTTAGGCTGAAGTTCATTCAGTTATGTAACTAATATTTAGGGCTGTCTCTGCAGCAAATCCTTACTGAAGTGCTATCAAAAACCTCAGTAAGGTAGAAGAATCCAACTTAACCCATGCCATTTAGACTGCTCTTAAGGCTATAATCTATCCACTCAAATGGTCACAGACTATCCAATAGAGTCTATCAAATCCCATTGATTAAATCAGAAAAGCTAACCTATTCTAAAGGAGTGGACTGATCTTAAGGCTATAATTTGTCCACTTAAATGGTCACAGACTATCGAATAGATTTTCTCCAACCAATGAATCAAATCAAGCCAAGAATACCATTGCAAACATTATGTTTACCAGGCTACAAGCACCCCAGATCTGCTACAGATCTGGCAAGCATTCATAGGAGTTCCAACCCATAAAATCAAATGTGTGTCAAAGGCCATCAACAAAATGCTTGGACACATAGGAAAAGCAATAGGTTGAATAGAGACTTAAGTAAGCTGATCATTGCTATAAAAGACCTGCAATGACTCAACCCATAAGTCTGTAATCACTACAGAGAAGCCAGATCTAACATTTGATAGTGGCCAAGTAAAACAGAGGGGAGCCTAATCCTGAACCACCTCTCACTAGGCTACAAGCTCAAGTGCAGAGGAGAAGAATCCTTCTCAGATCTGTGACCAAGACCCGCCCTAGGGCTATAGTCTATCCACTCTAATGGTCATAGGCTATCCAGAGAGGCTGCCTTACCCATAGATGATGAGATGGAATATGTAAACCGCTGCTGCCACCATGGTCCCAGGGCTACAAGCTCAAGTTTCTATTGGCCTTTCAATAAGCTCAAATCCTAAATGCATGCTATAGCTTGAACAGAATTATGGGCAAATAGGAAAATAATAGATTAAATAAATATTTAAAACACAAATCCAATTGATCTAAATTACCAACAATGGAATTCCTCAAGGCAGTAGCCTTGTGCACAATAGCTCTTCACAAAATCCAAATGTTTAAATGACCTATTATAAAACTAAATGAAACTACACCTAATTGCTTACCAAAGATTTAGCTAGCGAGTGTTGGGCTAAGAGAGAAGAAAAAATAGAAAAAAAGTAATCAAACCCTAACCCTAACCCTAATCTACTTGATCTCTCAGCCGACAGAGGTAGAAGGAGAGAGTGATTGATAAATTCTAAGTTACAAGCACAACTTATATACTCAGTCCTACTGCCTTGGCTTAGAGAAGAGTAAACCCCATTTTTTCTAGCAGATGTGGCAATATTACAACCCTTGGATGCTTTGGAATGCGTGCCTCATGATTAGTGCCTCAAGATGTGTGCCCTAGACCTGGGAAAATCCCCAAAAGGTCCTTGAGTTAAATTAAGAAGTGGAGAGCCCTAGCTTCATGAGGCTGCCTTCTACATATTAATTCTATCGTGCAGATGATTTGTGCTCTTTAGTTATTTTGTGCAGCTTATAGAGCACTCACAAGGTAGAATTTGGCTTTGAATGCTGTTGTCTCACATAGAAGGACTTTGGGTGATTGCGTAGCTGATCTGGCTTTGAATGCACTTACGCGGAAGGGCTTGCAGTGCTTAGCTTGCTCGCGCAGTAGATCTTCAGAATTTCTAGTTGCGAGGTACTCACACAGATCGACTTTACATCTTGCTCGACACAGGGTTAAGCTTCTAGGTGTGCGAGAGCTGCGCGAGAGAACTTCTGGGCGTATCTCTCCTCCAGAGTCACACAAGAGCTTCGCGAGGTTGTCGCTGCTATTCGTGCAAATTAGTCTCATGAGGTAGTGCACACGGCTGCTTTAAGGCTTGAACCTCGCGAGAACTTTGTGAGCTGTATTTCTGAAGGCCTAGTGCGTGACTACTTTGTGAGTTTCTTTACATGTTGATTACAGCTGAAGTGCGTGACTGCTGCGCGAGAGACTGCTGTGTGATAACCCCTTCATTTAGCTGAGTGACTGCTTTGCGAGCTCTAGTATGCTGCATGTCTTAGCTGTGCAAGGGAGACTTTGCTAGTGAATTTAACAGCGTGAGGTAACACCTCAACTGTGCGAGATAAGTCATTTGATCCTCTGCTGCTATGCACATGCTTATGTTGCAGCTTCCTCCACTCTCATCTATGCTTGGTTCATCTACTGGACTTTCTTGGTCCATCATGACATGCAAAAGAGTCACTATGGTTTGTACCACCATGGTGTTCCATTAATCTCTGGCTCAGCTGTCATTCTTGGCTTGAATTCTCTCTCTTCTTGGCACTAAAGGCATAGACTTTGTGTTAAGCTGCATAATTTATTACTAACTACAAAATAAGCTAAAAAGGAGTTATTAGTCAGCTTCAAGGTCTAACAAAGGCTAGGTTAAGAGGTGAAAAGTGGTACTTTTTAGTGAATAACAGGTTTCTAGAGAGAGAGAGTGAGAGAGCTTTGAGAAAAGAGAAAAGAGAAAGAAAGGAAGAGAATCTAGACATTTTCTCCCAACCTTCTTGTGTGAACCAATAGTTTGATCAATCCATATATGATAGATAGAGCAATAGTATGGTGTGTTTAAGAGTGGATTCATTGTAGACTTTGTTTCGAATCAATCGCAAGAGGAATCAACGATTTACGCTCTGAAACCCTCTCTTGGGTGAGATCATGTGGATTGAGGAAACGAACTCAAAGGGTGAGCATAATTATGTTTCTGAGTGATTCATAGTTATGTTAGGTTTTAGTTAAGTTATGATTGAAAATTTAGAAGAATAGGATCAAATTTAGGAGAAAAATGAGATAAGGATGAAGAATCCCGTGTTTTTGGAAAATCTGCCAAAACCGATCGATTGAAATAAGTATCCGATCGATTGATTTTGACAGAGCAAAAATGTGAAGGTTTTTGGAGAAATTGATCAATTGAAATGAAATTTGATCGATCGATTTGAGAAATTGATAGATCGGTTTGTACACTGACCGATCAATTTGTGAAAATAGTGAGCATATTATGAGTTTCTGAAGAAATTGATCGATCGAAATGGAATTCGATCAATCGATTTGGAAACTGATCGATCAATTTGGGAACTGAATGATCGGATTTGTAAGATAAAGATATGTGGTTTTCTGAAGGAACCGACTGATCGAAATGGATTTTGATCGAATGATTTTGGAAACCGATTGATCGGTTTGGGAACCGATCGACTGATCGATTGATTTGGACAGATTCAAAGATTTTGTTTATTTTTGCTAAGGGGATTCAGGGAGACTTTAGGACTTTTCATTTTTCACCACTTTTGACTTATAAGAGGTGAATTGGTGTGTTCTAGGTTGTGATCAAGGGGACGTGATGGAAATGTAGCCTTGATAGTGAAGCCTTCGTTTCGGCTTTAAGTGAAGGTAGGGGAACTTCAACACCAACTTACATGTTTGACTTTGATTCATAGTTCTTTGATATGATTGCATGAAAAGTGATTAGTTTTGATATTGTTTTGATTTTGACCCATAGGATGATAGTTAAGTTTTGAAATGATTTTTGAACTCGTATTGATTGCTTTGACTGCATTTGAAAGATGTGAATTATTGACACTTTAAAATGTCGATTAACCCGACACTTGGACTTTGACATGGAACTTGCATTGTGAATCCTTTGGATTCTTTTTATTGCATCCCTTGGAGCTGGTATGACGACATAATCCAGACATGCATTCATACATACGCTGCATATGCATCCCTTAAAAACATCATTTATCCCTTCTAAATCATGCATCCCTTGGAAACATCATTCATCCCTTGGAAATCATGCATCCCTTGGATAATCATTGATAACTTGGACACCCTTGGATACATTGAGATACCCTTGGATACGTTAAGATACCCTTGGATACATTGAGACACCCTTGGATACGTTAAGATACCCTTGGATATATTGAGACACCTTTGGACACCCTTGTACTGTTTCGGTTGCAAATTTGCTTGAAACTTGGACACCCTTTGATAATTCAGACTATTTTAAAATGTTCTTTTATATATACTATTTTGATGAAACTTCATTTTGGAAAGTAAATGCTTTGGAAGTTCATTTTGAAATGAAAGAAAATGATAAATGCTTTGAATCTATGCTTCCTTATGATAAAATTGTAAATTGATATTGAATGTCCTCTACTGAGGTTAGTTGTTAGCTCACCTCGACTATACGTCACAGGCCCAGGTGTAGGTATTGATCGGTATCAGGCTTGAAGAGGATCCTGCAAATCATTGTTTTTGGACTTGGTCTAGTGGCTTTTGGACTTTAGACTTGGTATATTCACGAAACTTAGTAGAATTAGAATTTGTCTTGTAAATACATTTTTTATGCCACTGTTTAAGTGATGGTTGGCCATCACCGGTGGTTTTGTTTATTTCTTTTGGATTACAAGTTCTCTATATAGAAATAGAGATTTGATTTAGTTCTGCCATATATATATTTGCTTTGATTTCCGCGATTAATTATGGATGTACCAAGTATTTCTATATTCGAATAGTGAAGTGCGACCCGACAGTCCGGTTTTTCTTGAGTATCTGTGTTTTAAGAAAAAAAAAGTGTGTCGGAAAAATCGGGCTGTCACAGAGCCTCTAACTTCTATGGCAAGCAGAAGTGTTGAAACTTATAATTCTTCACTCCGAATAAACCTGTAAAAGATTTAAAGAAGTGATCAAGAAAATAAAAATATAAAGAAAAATAAAAAGAGAAAAATAAAAAGAGAAAGATAAATACTCATTTTCTAAAAACTAATATAAAAGATAATCCGCGTCCCCGACAGCGGCGACAAAAACTTGTTTGGCTCTAATATGTGTCTAATAAATTCTTAACCTATTGCAAGTGCACAATAGAAATTGTAGAGTTAGTATAGGATCGTTCCCATGAGAAAGTGTTTACTCTTTATATTAATTTTATGCAAAAAATTTATATCTATCTTTAAGGTTCTAAACTACTTGAGAAATATTAATAAAAGAATGGTTTCTTAAACTAATTTTTCAGAAAATAAATCTAAATCCTCCTCTTTTCAAATTATGGTCGTCAATCACAGTCCTTCAAGTCTTGGATATTTATGAAATTAAAATATTGTTACACTATATATCAAGTTTGTTAGAATTGGTCATCAATCAAAACTAGAATCCTATCAATACAGCTTTAATCTAATCAACAATCTACCAAAAATTTGGGCATCAATCAAACTCTAGAAAATTGAGGATGGAAAATAAATACCATTAAACTAATATGCAAATTCCAACCTGAGTTGTCAATTCAAATTAAAATTCGAAGATATTTATAAAGCAATAAAAATTTAAACTAGAAAGTAAATAAAATTATATCTTTCACCCCTCAGCCGCAAGCGTCAATTGCTTATGAGAAACTACAGATATCTAATATAATCTTCCAGCTCGCAATCCCAGTCGTCAATTGTAAATGAGGAACCTTGGATATCTAAACTACTCTAAACTAATGATCGGAAGAAAACCCAACCTCAGTTGTCAATTGATTCTGAGAATTTTTTCGATGATGAATTCCAATGCCGAGCCTCTTATTTATAGATCATAAGGGTTTTACATTGATCTAATTCTAATAAAATAAAATACTAAAAACAAAAGATTCCTAATATAATTCTAATTCCTAATTTTATCTTCCTTGCTTTAGATAGTTGATGCGCTTTGGAATTTCTCCTTAATTTCAGCAATAGAGTCCTTCTAAGAGTCTTCTTCATTAATCTTCTCAGATCTGTGATCTATCAACTCTCTAATTCAAGAATTCTTCCAAATTGGTTCATGGTGGTGTAGATTCACAATTAGTAGTAGCAATAACGAGATATCATTCTGTAAAATTGTAGATCACGATTTTCCATTCATCATAGCTTTCATAGTTAACGATTCTCTGGATGATTTTCCAAAATGATCAATCGCTTTCTTCTTTTTATATCGCTTTCACTTTTAACGTTATTTGAAGAATCGTAAATTACAATTTTAGATTTTCTTTCTTCAGCAATAATGCTCAATTGTAAAACACGATTTCTTGATTTTTAGCCTTGACGAATCGTCTTTTTTGTTCAGTTGTCTTTCTTACTGCCTTTTGAGTTCATTTTGATAAAGATTAACACTTTGATGCTCTTTTACTGATTTTCCTTAATATCTGCACATTATTAATTTGTTAGTAGCAAACTAAGGTCTAGCATCACTAAGTTAAGGGTGATAAATTGGTAAATTATGTGACTGATCACACCCCAAAACTTAAGCTTTGCTAGTGCCTAGCAAACAAGGAAAAATAAAATATTATAAACTAAGAATTTAAATGCCACTTTTCCTTGGAACAAGCCTTTAAACCCCTAGGTGATCCCTAGTGGAGGAGTTGTAGTGTCCTGAAGGTTTTCAGTGAAGTTACTTACAAACTTTAAATACTTTTGGATTTAAAAAAATATTTTTTAAAATAAAATGAAAGGTTAAAAATCTAAACTAATTTTGTACACTAACTAATTTAATCATCACATGGTTGCTACGAGTTTTTAAAAATTCGATTTCATTAACCACCACTTTCCATCCTAACAATTATCCTTGATCAGAATTCAACCATTTCGATTCTGTAAAGCGTGGAGCCTGTGCTTATCAGTGAATAGTTTATTCTTCATAATTTTTTCTAAACTACAGATTTAGAAAATATTTTCATTCAAAACTCTCACTATTAGCATACTTTCAAAAATATTGAAAGTTTTGGGTTCTCTCAATATGATATATCTTGAAGAATTATTCAAAGGATAATTGAAAAAGCTAAATCTCATGAAAATAGATAATCAATTCTATTCTTATATTTTCCTGTGCAGTCCATAGTATCTATTATTCACATCTCTACTAGGCTTATGCTTCTATAAATCATAAATAAAAAAGGTCTTTCCTTCGACTTGTAATGGGGCTTTGGGTTTAGAGGTTTCAAAGAAAGGTAGATAAGATTCAAAGTTTTCTGAGAATTTAGTTCTTCCTTCAATCTTCTTTTCTTCTTTTTCTACTTCAGTAAGTAATCAAAAGTTGGATAACTTCTTGCCATTTACTAATTCTTATTTTTGTAAAATCCCATTGTACTGGATTCGTCTTTTTATGATTTTCCTTCTTTTCAAAAGCTTTTAGCTTTAGAATTGTAGTCTTCTTTCATAAATCATCTTTTTTCACAATTTTTCATTCTTTTCTTATATTCTTTTCTTATTTCTTCAGCTGTACCCTTTTTTAGCATACCTCTTATCTGTTGATTTTTATTCCTTTCACTCCCTTCTTTTGCATTCTAAACTCTCAGAAATTATAAGGATTAAAGGATGAAAGCTTTGGGTAGTACATATGGTTAAGGGTTTATAAAATTTTGGTACAAAGAAATTTTTGGTTTAGGCTTCTAATATGGGTTCAAAGGATAAATTTTTCTGGGATTTTGGCTTTTTGGCTCTAGTTAAATCAAAGATGGCTTTTGATCATTTTCACGATTTGCTAGCATAAGTGCCTTATTGTTTTGATGCTTTTAATAGATAGTTCTAGAAAAAAAAAAAGGTTATCATAATCATAGAATATTTTGATTCTAAATTCAGCACAGTATGAGATTTTTCATAGTAATAGTAGAGAAGTTCAAAGAAATTTTGAATTGAATAGATAACAGTCTCTCACTCAGAGAAGAGGAAATATGGCTTAAAAGCTCACTGGTTAAATAATTTTGAAACTATAGTCTAAATATTGCAGTTTAAATTAACCTATTGTTTCAAACATTCATTCTGATTCAGTATTCTTGAAGAGCTAAACATGAATTGTAACTGTTCTATTTCTGATTGTTAGATTTCTACTACGATGGATTGTTAGGTTTCTGATATCATGTTTTTGGCTATCTTAACTCATATGTGATGGTTAAATCAGGAAAAAAATAATAAACTTAAAATTCTAACTAAGAATTAATTAAAACAGAAATAGAAAAAATTTCTCTCTGTAAAAATTCTAAAAGTTATGCAAAATGTTATTTACAAAATTAATCTAATATATACAAGTGATGTATATCCCCCCAAACTTAAATTCGACAATGCCCTCATTGGCATAAAAAAAATAGGGGATAAAACAAAATATACTGAAAATTATTAGTTAGGCTGTAAATGTACCTGAAAAAATCTGTTACCAGATTTTCATTCTCCCCCAAACTTGAGAGAAAATATCCTCGGCTTATTCTCAGAGTATCAATAATCAAAAATAAGAAAGAAAAGTTAAAAATAGTATTACACTAGAAAGTTAGTCAAAGGAAAATTTTATATATTCATGGAATATTTACAATGGTATGAAAGAGAAAACTATAGAAATTACTGTAAAACTAATTACATGAAAGATTAAAACCTAGAAAAAACCTAGACACACTTTCTAGGATACTGGCAGTAGCGTCCGAGGCAAAAAATTGTCTTCGATAAAGATCAGTCCTCGGCTTCTAATTACCTTCAATCAGAGTCTCTTCTTCCTTCCTTCATAGGCATAACCACACCTTGGCAGAGTCGCTACTCCAAGAGCTGTTGAAACACTCCTCTATGCCCTTCTTTATCTCCCCTAAAAAGAGCACATCACAGAACTTCGTTAGAAGAAATGCAATGCCATTGTAGAAGCCTTTTAAATAGTGGGAAAGTGAACACATCTCCAGATCACCCTTCACCCTATATTGCTCTCCTGCGAAGATTTTTTGAAGAGATTATAATGCAGGCAAGGGGAGAAGATGAGCAATAACGAGGGGTGGCGAGGAGATCAAGGATGGGATGGCAGATGACACTGGAAAGTACAACCCATCCTTCCTGTAAAGAAGCAAGCATTCGGGGTGGGGTGTGATGGTATAAAGGTTTGGAAGTGGGGGAAGATGTTCTTGTTGATTAAAATTTTGGAATGTGCTCTTTATTATTATAAAATATGAGGGAAATAATATGGGAAAAATAAAGAAAAGTAAGAACAAAATAAAATAAAATGGAATATATTGAACACAACACAAAGCCAAACTCAGTCCTGTAAGATATAGGGCCTGTTGTAGCAAGTTTTAATAAGAGTTTGTTTCATGGAGAGTGATGATCTGAAACCTCAAGGGTTGTATAGTAAACTCCAGACCTAGCTACAGGTCTTGCAACTCTAAACCTACACTAGAAAGCAAGGCAAATAGAGGGTGTTTAGGTGTCATAAAACTAATCTAAAACTAAAAATAAGAATAAAACTACAGCTAAAGAAAGGGGAAGAAGAAGGATGATGATGGAGTGGTAAAATAAAATAAAAATGGGGAGAAGTAGATAGTTGTGGGTAAATCAACACTGCAACTCAGTTCAAGAGATGAAACTGCAGTAGTCCTTCAGATGACAATAAGCACATCTGCTAGGTAGAAAAATCTAACCTAACCCAGAGGTCTGGACTGATCTTAGGGTTGTATTTTGTCCACTTAAATGGTCACAAAATAACCCAGGGATTTCATCCAGTCAATGGATTAAATCAGAACAAGAAACCCATTGCAGACACTATGGTTGCAAGGCTACAAGCTCAAGCAACCATAGGAGCAAACAATCCTTGAAAATCAGGTGGAAATCATAAGAAATCTTAGGCTGAATGGGGCTTTAGACTCAGCTGGTCATTGCTACAAAAAGGCCTGCAATGACCCAACTCACAAGTCTACAATCTCTATAAAATCTCATTTCTATTCATTGATGATGGGATTGCAAAACAGAGGAGATGTTGGGTTTGTAGTCGTCTCTCACTTGGCTACAAGCTCAAATACAAAGAAGAAGAGTCTAGCTCAACCTTATGATTCAAACCAGCCCTAGGGCTATACCCTGCCCACTAGAATGGTCACAGGCTATCCCCGAGGTTATCCTAATCACTGAGGTTGAAGATGGAACATTAAAACTGCTACTGCCACCATGGTTGCAGGGCTACAAGCTCAAGCAACCATGGGAGCATCAAACCTATAAAAATCTATGTGAAAAAACTTAGAGAAATATATATTTAATTAAGGTATAAAAATGACATTTCATTGAACAAAATAGAACTTACAATGATTGCCCTCAAGGCAACAGCCTGTGCAAAAACTCCCAAAAACCACCCTCTATTTTATTGCAAAACCAGATCATAGCATGATGTAAACTCAGCTGCTATACAAAGAATTAACCCAACTTTACAGCTGAGCTAAGGAGGAAGAAGGGAAAAAGTAAAAGGGAAAATAAAACCCTAACCCTAACCCTAAAATAAAACTTTTATGCAGCTACTATTCTGGATGATTTTACAAGGTAAAATATAGCTATTTATACAATCCATAGCAGCAGCTATGTGCCTTAGCCAATCAAAAAGTAGAATGTGTGGGGCTGCTATCGTGGCTTATTTTCAGCCCTTGGATGCTTTGAGATGTGTGGGACATTGGGATGCATGCCCTAGCAGTTGCAAAATCTCCAAAATATCCTTGGAATTTGAAAACAGCAGCTGAAACCCGTGCCTTGCGAGGACGCACCTTCAGAATTTTCATCTCGCCAAGATCTCGCAAGGATCTCGCTTAGATCTCGTGAGGTTCAAGAGCTTCAGGCAGCTTCAAGTATGCACCTCGACAGATCTCGCTTAGTTCTCACCAGGTTCATTTTAGAACCACTCAATAGGATAAATTGCAGCTTTAAGCTGCTCGCCAGGTTCAAGTGAACCACGCGAGATCTACGCGAGTTCTATAAGTCAGCACATTAATTGCTCGACAGGTTCAAAGGGAACCACGCGAGTGAAATAATTATGCAGCTTTAAGCTGCTGGATAGGTTCAAGGGAACCACATGAGATCTGCTTGAGTTCCCTCAAAGGCTTCAGGTTCCCAGCTCGCGAGGTTCATGAACTGCTCAAAATGTTGCCTTATAGCATCAACCAACTGCTCGGTAGGTTGGCTGATCTACTCGAGTGCATTCATTTATAAGCTGCTGCATAGCAGCTTGCTTCAGATTTCAGTTTGTGGGGCTTGAATCTTTAACCAATAGCTCATCACCTTAGTCTCCTCAACACTGCAGCAGCAGGTCTTAGTGCAGCAACTATTGCTTCAAGTCTTCAAGTCCACTTGGCTTTAAAGCTACATGGCAGGTTGGTGCAGCAAACATGCAAATTGAATTTGAATGTATTAGAGTAGCAGATATGTAGCAGCTTCCATTTTGGCTTGCTTGCAGCAGAGCTACTTTCAGCTGTTAAGTGCAGCTACTTTCAATTGTTGTGTTCGACACACACTGCTATTCCATTTAAGCCTCTGCAGTAGCAGTTCATAAAGCTTGGGCTTCTCTCTCTTAGCAGGCCTTCTAGGACTCCAATGCATGCAAAACAATCCCAATGGTGTGACCCACCATGGTGCCTTCATTATAAACCCATCAACTCCTCAACTTAACACAAAATTTCCTCTTCTTGGCTTGAAAAGATTGGATTGCAGCTCTAAGCTATAATTTTTCTGTCATCTACAAAACACACATAAAACTCATTATTAACTAGCTCAGAGGTCCATCAAAGGCTAGGTTAAGGGGTGGAAAGTGGTATTTTTTAGTGCTCAATAGTTCTTTGAATGGGGTTTTTGATTTGGGTTAGGTTTAGGGTAAAGGAAAATTTTGATGGATGATTCAGCATCAGGTATAGGTCGCTTGCGCTTCAGATTTTCTACTCTCTGTATTGCGCCTAGGAGCTCGGCCCTATGAATTTCAAGGATTTTATCAAGTCTTTCGCTGAAATCACTCGGGTTATGCTCTTCCATCATGGGGTTTAGGGTTAAGGATGGAGGGAAGAGAAAGGTTTTGATATGGTTCTAGTCAATGAATGAGTATGGATTTATAGGGAAGAGAAGGGTTTTGAACTATAACTTCGAGTTAAATGTCGAGGTGTAGGTTTGTAGGCTTATCTGGTTGGGAGGTGGCAAAATTGAATGCGCAACTTGTCCACTTCCTTTATAAATTAAATGGGTTTTGAGTTCCAATGTAACCGATAAGACTGATCGCCGGATTCTCCTGTACCCTAGAATTATTGTTTATGATTCTAGAGAGCGATAATGAGACTATTTGACGCGTCCAATCGTACTCACTACGATTTGACCCATTGAATCATGAGTACTCATAAATCCATACGTCTCACATGATTATGACATGATAGAAAGTCTTTACGATTGGATGCATTTTTATACACCATATATCGTAGAGTACTTTCAAAAGAAATAAAATATTAAATTATGTATGTAGTTTACAAGTATTTGATACGGGTGAATCGGTAGCTCGACGGGTTCTAGAGGATCTCAGTTTAGATTAGGGGGAGTTGATGTACCTCCCATAAAGATATGTCCTCTAGAAGTACCAACTGGCCATGAGGAGGAAAAGTTACTTTCTCTCTCGTTAACTAAGGTAGTTAGTTGCTCCACCCGAGCTTCTAACCTTACGACATATTTCCTAAGAGTGTCGAGTATCTGTGTTTGTATACGATCATGTTGTAGCCAACTTTCGGCTATCTGTGACAAGGCTTACTCTATAACAATATGGCTTTGGGCTCCCATGGGGTGGAAAGATACAGTTGGAGGTTGGGGGAATTCTTGAGTTTGGCCATGGTTAGGACCACAGGCTTTTCCTTTTTGAGGTGTTGGGCACGATTTTATACCCACCAGAGATTGAATTTTTTCTTTCCAGAGTTTTAGTCTTGAAAGACAAATCATCATTGATTTTAATATATATAATCTTCCTTGGTTAGGAAGTATATTTGTTAAAGTCTCTGAATCAATCCTACCCAATACTTGGTGTTGCACCGGTTCCTCGTTGAGGGTCTCAAAGAGTTCCTAGACTTCCTTTGCTGTTAATGTGTGGAATGTACCTCCACAGGCAACGTCAACTATATGTCAAGTTTGTTCAGCTAGGCCTTCATAGAAAGTGAGCACTATTTTCCAGCGGGTGACTCCATGATGAGGACACCTGTTCAGAAGATTGTTAACGCGATTCCATCTCTCTTGAAGAGATTCATCCAGAAATTGTTGGAACGTTATCATAAGATGTCAGATTTTATTTGTTCAGTGTATTAGGAAGTATTTCATGAGAAATCCTCGTTCCAGTGCCTCCCAATTAGCAATCGAATTCTGGGGTAAAGAGTGTATCCACTGCTTCACCTCATCTCTAAGAGAATATGAAAACAACCTCAACCGAATGGATAGTTCTGGTAAATTTGTGATTCGAATAATATTGCACACTTCTTTGAACTTATTTAAATGTAAATAGGGGTCTTCATCCATCAGCCCATGAAAAATAGGAAGTACCTGAAGCACATTGGGTGTGATTTCAAAAATTCGATTGCCGACTATAAGGGGTATTTGAATACATGGGGGAGTTGTAAAAGGTGTTAAACCATAGGACTCCCCCTCCATTTTAGCAACAATTTGGTCTTTCCCTGCCATATTTAGATTGAATTTAATACGAGGTAGGTTGGCTAGAATGAAATGTGTCTAATTTTGTTTTGATTTTTTATATGATTTTTATTTTTGCAAGCAGGGAGAAATAAATCTAAGCCTCTAGCTTCTCTGGCCAGCAGAAGTGTTGAAACTTATAATTAATCACTCTGAATAAACCTGAAAAAGATTTAAAGAAGTGATCAAGAAAATAAAAATATAAAGAAAAATAAAAGAGAAAGATAACTGCTAATTTTCTAAAAACTAATATAAAAGATAATCCACATCCCCGACAGTGGCGCAAAAAACTTGTTCGGCTCTAATATGTGTCTAATAAAGTCTTAACCTATTGCAAGCATACAATGGAAATTGTAGAGCTAGTATAGAATCATTCCCACGAGGAAGTGTTTACTCTTTATATTAATTTTATGCAAAAAATTTATATCTATCTTTAAGGTTTTAAACTTCTTGAGAAATGTGAATAAAAGAATGGTTTCTTAAACTAATTTTTCAGAAAATAAATCTAAATCCTCCTCTTTCCAGATTATGGTCGTCAATCACAATCCTTCAAGTTTTGGATATTTATGAAATTAAAATACCGTTACACTATATATCAAGTTTCCTAGAATTGGTCGTCAATCAAAACTAGAATCCTATCAATAAAAATTTAATCTAATCAACAATCTACCAGAAATTTGGGCGTCAATCAAACTCTAGAAAATTGAAGATGGAAAGTAAATACCATTACACTAATCTACAAATTCCAACCTGGGTCATCAATTCAAATTAAAATTTGAAGATGTTTACAAAGCAATAAAAATCTAAACTAGATAGTAAATAAAAGTATATCCTTCACCCCTTAGCCGCAACGTCAATTGCTTAGGAGAAACTACAGATATTTACTCTAATCTTCCAGCTCTCAGTCCTAATCATCAATTGTTATCGAGGAACCTTGGATATCTAAACTACTCTAAACTAATGATCGGAAGAAAACCCAACCTCAGTTGTCAATTGATTATGAGAATTCCTTCGATGATGAATTCCTATGTTGAGCCTCTTATTTATAGATCATAAGGGTCGGTTTATATTGATTTAATTCTAATAAAAGAAAATATGAAAAACAAAAGATTTCTAATATAACTCTAGTTCCTAATTTTATCTTCCTTGCTTTAGATAGTTGATGCGCTTTGGAATTTCTCCTTAATTTCAGCAATAGAATCCTTCTAAGAGTCTTCTTCATCAATCTTCTTTGATCCATGATCTATCAACCTTCTAATTCAAGAATTCTTCCAAATTGGTTTATGGTGGTGTAGATTCACAATTTGCAGCAGCAAGAACGAGCTTTCATTCTGTAAAATCGTAGATCACGATGTTCCATTCTTCCTAGGTTTCATAGTTGGCGATTCTCTGGACGATTTTTTGTAACGATCAATCGCTTTCTTCTTTTTATATCGCTTTCACTTTTAATGTTGTTCGAAGAATCATAAATTATGATTATTTATTTTCTTTCTTCAGCAATAGTGCTCAATCGTAAAACACAATTTGTTGGTTTTCACCTTTGACGAATTATCTTTTTCGTTCAATCGCCTTTCTAACTGCTTTTTGAGTTCATTTTGATGAAGATTAACACTTTGATGCTCTTTTACTAATTTTCCTTAATATCTGCACATCATTAATTTATTAATAGCAAACTAAGGTCTAGCATCACTAAGTTAAGGGTGATAAATCGGTAAATTATGTGACTGATCACCAGGCCTGCTCTTCCCGCGGACTGCTTTAGGACTCAATTTTGCACCTATGATAGGACGCGCAATCAATTATGCGCCCTACGACCCGCGCGTAATTGGTCCAATTTGGACCGATTCCCTATGATTCTGCGCCTGGTACAGGGAGCACAATCTATTAGGCACCCCATGACCTACGCGTAATGGGTCCCTGTTAAGCTTTGAAAAGTGCCACTTTTCACCCCTTCACCTGAGGGCCTTTGATGGACCTCTGAATGGACTAATAAAGTGTTTTAAGTGTCTGATGTAGATAATAGGAATTTATAGCTTAATGATGCAATCCATCATATTTCAAGCCAAGAAGGAGGATTTTTATGTTAAGTTGTGGAGCTGAAGAATTTATTGGGAATGCACCATGGTGGTTCACACTATCGGGACAATTTTGGCATTCTTTGGGACCTTTGAAGACCTATTGATGGTGAGAAGTGGAGCCAAGTTAGTGGACTGTTAAGACCTGAAAAGTACCACTTTTCACCCCTTAACTTAACCTCTGTTAGACGCTTAGTCATTTAATTAATGCGTGTTACACCCATTTTGTAGGTAATAAGTAGTAGCTGCAGATAAGGCCCTAACCCTGCTAAGAAGCCTACTTTTGCACCAGAACTCCAAGAAACTGGTAGCCCATTCACAGAGGAAAGAAACACCATGGTAGAACACACCTGGATGTACACATTGAATGCCCAAGTGGGCCCCAGAAGTTCCCTAGAAGAAAGGAAGTTGGACCCAGACAGATAACTTGGCTGCAGCATAGGCAAAGCACAGCATCAACAAGTCAAGAAGTGAGCCTCACGCAGATGTCGCAAGGTTCAAGTGATTCAGAGAAAAATGCTTTGCGTAGTTGTTGCAAGTTTCTCAAGACAGCACACCAATTGCTCGCGCTGTTCTCGCATATATTAATGATAGAAGCGCTTGAGAAGCAGACTTCACGTAGTTCTCGCGAGGCTCAGTTATAAGTGCTCACGCAGTCTCGTGTAGCTCAAGAGAGGAGCATTTAATCCTTGCGCGATTCGCTAAGGAGAGAGTGCTCCAGGCACTTCTGCGTGCAGCTGTCGCGGGATGCAGATCTTCAGGGGACTACTCGCACAATCCAGAGGCCAATGTACATTGATTCTTCGCGGGGATCCCCACGAGATTCACCAATAAATGAACTGCGTGCACGATTCCCGCGCCACTCAAATGGAAAGGGCAATCTCGCGACAACTAGAGAATTCTCGCGATGACCAAACTATCTATCCCGCGACTGCAGGAGCTTCAAGTCAATGCAATCCCGCGACGACCACTCTATCACGTGACAAGACCTGGAAACTGTTGCTACCTAGTAAGGCTCGGGATCTTAACTTTCCCCCACTTCTGTAAGGGCAGTCTGGGAACTTCCATCAACTAGGGCATGCACTCCAATGCTCTAATCTCCGTGCACATGCCCCGAGGCATCCAAGGAACAGTAATGGGCCATGTTTACATCGTTAAAATTAGGGTTTTCCTAACCCTAATGCTCCCACAGCCGACGCTATATAAGCCTAAGCCTAGTTTAGGTTTAGACGAGGGAGGTCCCTATTGAATTCTTCCTATCTTCTTGATCCGACTGTAGAGTTCTAGTAGGCTAAGGATAGGGTTTAGGCAGCATCTTTTTCCTTTTTCTTCTCTCCATAGCCCAGCACTTGTTGGCAATGCCTTTGTATGTCTATTTGGAATAGTTTTAATGAAGTTTTATAATAGAATGTTATACATGTATGGGATTGATGTTTGAGGGTTGTTCTGTACAAGGCTGCTGCCTTGAGATCCTCCATCGCTAAGTTGAATTGTAAGCAATGGAGGATTGTTTTTAAGGATTTACTTAGATCCAGGTGACCTGTGTGTCTAGGCTAGTGCACATATACATGCCTATGCCCCACCACAGGATCCACTAAATCTGAATCCCCATGAGAGCCTGAGCTGGTAGCCTTGTGAACATGGTGGTGGTAGTAATCTACTTGTTATGTCTCAGACCTCTGTGAGGAGGATAGCCTCTGTGGATAGTCTGTGGTCATTTAAGTGGACAGGTTATAGCCCTAGGGTGAGGCCAATCCACAGATCTAGGATAGATTCTTCTTCTCTGCACTTGTACTTGTAGTCCTGTGAGAGATTGTGCAGAGACAGACTCTCTTGTATTTGTATAGACCCACCATCAAATGGCAGATCTGATCTGACTGTAGAGATTGTAGGCTTGTGACTGGATCACTGTTGTCTCTCTAACGCAGTGAACAGCTAGATCTAAGGCTAGTACTCGAACTCTTGCCGGTCCTGTGTGTCCAGGCTAGTGCACATATGCAGGCCTATGCCCCACACACAGAACTTTAGAGGTTGAGGTTCCTATGGATTCTTGAGCTAGTAGCCTGGATGAAGTATTGCCTACAATGATAAACATGTTCTAACCCATCTATGGACTGGGGTTCCCCTATTGGATAGTCTGCGACCATTTGAGTGGACAGGTTATAGCCATAAGGAATTGGATCATGGCACAGGGGTGAGTTGGATCCTTTCTCCTCTTTGGTGATAATGTAGCCATTGGACAGGACTTCTATAGCAGCAGATCTGAGTCTGAGTTATAAAACCCATTAGATCTGTACCTAATAGCTTACTTCTCACCCTTTTTATATTTATTTTCTCACACTCCATCATTCTTCTCAACCATTTCTATAGTTTAGGCATTAGGTTACCATAGGATTTAAACAATAGTGACTTTAAATCCCCTTCCATTTAGGATTGCCAGATCTGTAGTCAGATCTGGAGGGCCTACTAAAGATGGCTCCCTTGGAGCTTTAGACTATTTTTTCCTGTGGGACAAACTCTTACTTATTAAAACTTGCTACAATAGGCCCTGTATCTTGCAGGTCTGTGTATTTTTAGACTTGCTGCTTTGTATTTTTCAATCCACCTTTGATTTATTTTCACTAACACATTCTTATCACTGTTTTCAATAAAGTTATTAGCAATCATTTAAAATACCCTATGAATTTTTTGGCGCCACTGCCGGGGATTTTTGATCTATTAGTAGACCCTAGATTTTTATATTTTTTTTATTCTTTGGTAGCTGTGCTTGTGAATAACTGATACTGCTGATTTACATTTAGCTTTTCCTTGCAGATCTGGACAGTAGCAGAGAAGGAAAGTTGAACTACACTAGGAGTCGAGCTACATCTGTTTGCATTTCTCTAACCCTCAAAACTCAGTCTATTTTCCTTGCAAATTCCATAGCAGTTGATTAGGATAGTTCTAATTTTGTTTAGATAATTCTTTGAGTTAATTGCAATATGTTTGCAAGTAGTCTTCCCTGCTGTTGCTGTGTGTGCATGTTAGGAAGGAGATCCCTCAGTCCCACATTAGAGCCTCCTAACCCTGAGATAGAAAAGGCCAGAAGACTAGGAAGGCCCAGACACACCACAGTTGAGCCCCTTATTGAAACTGAGACAGTAGTCATGGGTGAAGAGCAATCCAAAACATTGAAGGAATTGAATGCTCCTGATGATTATAATTCCCCATTCAGCATTCAATTCCCAGATGTTCAGGGAAACTATGAGATTAAAACCTCAATCATCCAAATGCTTCCCTCTTTCCATGGGCTCAGCAAGGAAGACCCCTACAAGCACATTGACCAATTCTTGGCCCTGTGCATAACATTTTTCATTACTGGTTTGGGACCAGAAGCCACTAGATTAAGGCTCTTTCCTTTCTCCCTAAAGGACAGGGCCAGCACCTGGTTAGCTACTCTCCCAAACAATAGCATTAGTTCTTGGAAAGACCTCCAGACTAAATTTTTGACAAAATTCTTCCCAGAGACAAAAACTAGCCAGTTGAGGAAATGAATACTTGCTTTTGCCCAATCCCCAACTGAAGATTTTAATCAAGCATGGGACAGATTCAAGGAGATGCTCAAACAATGTCCCCACCACAAGATCCCTGACTGGCAGCTTGTCCAGAGCTTCTATAATGGGATTGATGAGAAAAGCAGAGACATGGTAGATGCCTCTTGTGGTGGAACTTACATGGACAAAATAGCTGATGAGGCATGGGATTTTTTCGAGGTCATCAGTGAAAATGCTTTCTAAAAGATATCCTTATCAAGAACTGTTCATGAGCCTTCTTCTAAAATGGGGCCAGCTATAATTTCAAAAGGAAACATGTATGAAGTAATTGAGAATAATGACCTGCAAATGTAGATGGCCAATCTTTCTGATAAGTTTAATAAACTATTAACTGTGGTGCAATCCAGATGGGCTACACAGGTGATGGAGGCATGTCTGATATGCCAATCTCCACAACACATAGTGGAAGAGTGCCCATCTGTAGGGCAATATCCTGAGTATGTGATGGAACAAGCTGCTGCTGCTTAATCATTTGGCCAGCAACAATCTGTTGGCTACAACAAGCAGCCATTTGGATACCAGCACCAAAATGCTAGTTACCAGTGGAGGGATTACCCAAATTTGAGGTAGAGACAAGATAATTACATGTAGCCACAATAGATGTTGGCCTTAACTCAAAGGCCACAACAGCAATTTAACCAGGGATATGCCCTAAGGTCAAATTTCCAGCATCAGCAGC
This sequence comes from Chloranthus sessilifolius, assembly GCA_021018995.1. Taxonomy (NCBI): domain Eukaryota; kingdom Viridiplantae; phylum Streptophyta; class Magnoliopsida; order Chloranthales; family Chloranthaceae; genus Chloranthus; species Chloranthus sessilifolius. Next base: position 28,613,763 of record CM037595.1, read on the forward strand.
TGCCCCAGTAGCAAAATCAGTTGGTAGTTTCCCCACCTCAGCCCCGAAATACTTCTTTTGAGGATCAGGTTTTGACCTCATTGCAAAACCTTGGAACCTTGACTCAGACTGTGAACTCTCACAGTCAAAGCATAAAGAAAATGGAAGAGCAGCTAGGCCAAATATCCAATGCCTTGTCCAAAAGAGAGGAGGGCAAGTTGCCAAGCCAGCCAGTGGACAACCCCAAGGGCCAATATTTGATTGGAGAAGGTTCCTCAAGTTTTGAGGGAGCTAATGCCATCACAACCCTAAGGTCTGGCAGGCTGGTGGACAACCAGGTTGGAAAGGAACAAGGAGAGGTCATTTCCAAAGAATTCTCGAATGAATGTGAAAAAGAATATGTTAGAGCATAGAGCCAAGAGTTGCTTGCTACCCTGCAACAAGAGAAAAATAATGAGGCTGTAGTTGAGCCTCAACAGGAAATAAAAGATGAAAAAAGAAAAAATAAAAGTTTAATCATAGGCTTGCAGCTGAGGAACCAGCAGTACCTCAGTTGCCATTTCCTCAAGCTTTGAGTGGCCCTATCCCTTTTGATAAGGGGAATGCACAGATAGAAGAAATGATGGAGACCTTTAAGCAGGTAAAAATCAATTTGCCCTTGCTTGATGCAATTAGACAGGTCCTAGCCTATGCCAAATTTATCAAAGACCTTTGTACCCATAAAAGAAAAGGTAGAGGCCATTTGTCCAGAAAGGTCTTTGCAACTAAAACAGTTAATTCTGTATTAAACATAATAATACCAGAGAAGTTGCAAGACCCAGGGATACCCACTATTCCCTGCATAATTGGAGACCACACAATTGGAGGGGCCCTTCTAGACCTTGGAGCCAGTGTAAACCTGCTGTCATACAGTGTGTATCAACAGCTAGATTTGGGGGAGCTAAAACCCACTCCCATTGTGCTGTTAATGGCTGATAGGTCTGAAAGGAGACCTATGGGAGTGGTTGAGGATGTCTTAGTAGGGGTGGACAAGTTCTTTTACCCTGCAGACTTCCTGGTTTTGGACATGGGCTGCAATAAGAGTACAACCCCTATACCTGTTATTTTTGGTAGGCCATTCTTGGCCACTGCCAATGCATGCATTCAATGTAGGTCAGAAATTATAGAGGTAACTTTCAGACACATGAAGGTTGAACTGAATGTGTACAATAGTGTAAAGTACCCTCAGTTGGACAATGAGGAAAGCTTTGCAGTGGATGTACTAGAGGAAGTTGTTGAAGAAGAATTGCCCACTCTGCTGGATTGGGGCAACATTGTCAAAAGTTTAGTTGAAGTTTAGGACATGGTAGAGAAAGAAAGCCCAACTGTTATGACAGAAGACATGACCACATTAAAGTCTTCTATGGGCTTAATGCAGCATTCCATTTGGAAACCTACATTGCTGCTTCTTCCTCAAACTAACAAAGCACTAAACTTGCCATCCACCCAACAAGCCCCTGATCTGGATCTCAAGAAGCTTTCAGAAATATTAAAATATGCCTTCCTTGAGAAAGGTGAAAAACTTCCTGTAATTATCTCCTCCTCTCTTACCAATGAGCAAGAGGAAGAATTACTAACAGTCTTGAGGAAGCACAAAAAGGCAATTGGCTGGACCATTGCGGATCTCGGAGGGATAGATGCATCAATATGTATGCACAGGATCTATTTAGAGGAGGGCTCAGTACCCTCTAGGGAAATACAGAGGAAATTGAATCCTCGCATGCAGGAAGTGGTCCTAAAAGAGATTATTAAATTGCTAGATGCTGGGATAATTTACCCCATTTCTGATTCTGAATGGGTGGCGCCTATCCAAGTGGTCACAACTGAGTCTGGAGAGCTAAGACTAGCCAGGGAGACCACTGGCTAGAGGGTTTGCATAGATTATCGAAAGCTCAACTCTAAAACCAGAAAAGACCACTTCCCTCTCTCCTTCATAGATCAAATTCTGGATAAGTTGGCTGGAAAAGCTTTTTATTGCTTTCTTGATGGGTACTCAGGGTACAACCAGATCCCTGTGCACCCTCATGACCAAGAGAAAACTATATTTACTTGCCCTTTTGACACCTTTGCTTACCAAAGGATGCCTTTTGGGCTGTGTAATGCACCGGCCACCTTTCAGAGGTGTATGTATGCCATATTCTCTGATATGATTAACAAGTTCTTGGAAATCTTTATGGATGATTTCTCTGTATATGGGGACAATTTTGGCCAATACCTGCAACACCTCCACCTGGTCTTGCAAAGATGTGAGGAGACCAATCTGGTTTTAAGTTGGGAAAAGAGCCACTTCATGGTAACACAAGCTATTGTGTTGGGCCATGTAGTCTCTAGAGAAGGGATTGAGGTAGATAAGGCCAAAGTTGACTTCATTTCAAATTTTTCCCATCCAAGAACAACCAAACAAATCAGATCTTTCCTTGGACATGCAGGATTCTACAGGAGGTTCATTAAAGACTTCAGCAAAATTACTAAACCATTGTGCCACCTGCTTTGCTAGGATGTGCCCTTTGATTTTTTTGCTGAATGTCTTGAGGCTTTTGAAACTTTGAAGATATGCCTCACCTCTACCACTGTACTCCAAACACCTGACTATGCACTACCCTTTGAGCTGATGTGTGATGCATCCAACTTGGCAATAGGTGCTGTTTTGGGCCAAAGGAAAGATAAGCTGCCAGTTGTCATTGCCTATGTCAGCAAATCACTTGCTGAAGCTTAGCTGAATTACACCACAACTAAGAAAGAGCTTCTGATAGTGGCTTTTGCTGTTGAAAAATTTAGACCTTACCTACTTGGGTCTAAAATTGTAATCTTCACAGACCACTCAGCATTGAAATACCTATTGTCCAAGAAAGATGCTAAGCCCAGGCTGATTAGATGGATACTCCTGTTGTAAGAGTTTGGCATTGAAATCAAGGAATAAAAGGGTGTGGAAAATGTGGTGGCTGACCACTCGTCTAGAATTGTGTTGGAAAAATGTGTTGATGACCCTGCAAATGATGTTTTCTCGGATGAGCAATTGTTTGCCATCCAATCCTTGGTTCTATGGTATGCACACATTGTAAATTATTTAGTTATAGGCAAGATTCCTGCCCATTGGACCAAAATGGACAAAGACTTGTTCTTCTCACAGGTCAAATTCTCTTTTTGGGAGGAACCTTGCTTATACAAATACTGTGCAGACAAAATCATCTGAAAATATGTTTCAGAAATTGATGTCCCCATTATTCTGGCCATGTGCCATGAAAATGCCTGTGGGGGCCACTTTAGTGGAAGAAAAACAGCTGATAAGATCTTACAGTGTGGGTTCTATTGGCCTTCTTTATTCAGAGATGCCAATACACACTGCAGGACATGTGAGAGATGTCTGAAATTAGGAGGGCTGTCTAAAAGAAACTCAATGCCTTTGCAGCTCATCCTTGTTGTGGAACTGTTTGATGTCTGGGGTATTGACTTTATGGGCCCCTTTCCTCCTTCAAATGGTTATCATTTCATCTTAGTGGCAGTAGATTATGTTTCAAAATGGGTAGAAGCTATTGTCACAAGAACCAATGATAATCAAGTAGTCCAAAAATTTGTAAAGCAGAATATCTTCTCAAGATTTGGCACCCCTAGAGCCATTATCAGTGATGGGGGTAGCCATTTCATTAACAAAAATTTCGAGAGCTTGCTCAAGAAATATTCTGTCACCCATAGGATTGCTACTCCCTACCACCCGCAAACCAGTGGGCAAGTTGAAATTTCTAATAGGGAGATCAAGCACATCCTTGAGAAGATAGTGAAGACTGACAGAAAGGACTTGGCTGATAAGCTAAATAATGCATTATGGGCTTATAGGACTGCTTATAAGACTCCCATTGGGATGTCTCCATTCAGACTGGTTTATGGCAAGGCTTGCCATCTCCCAGTAGAGTTAGAACACAGGGCCTATTGGGCCATAAAAAATTTAAATCTAGACCTAACTTCTGCTGGTCATCACAGGTCGCTGTAGCTTTCAGAACTGGATGAGCTGAGGATGGATGCATATGTCAATGGCCAGATATACAAGGAATGGTCCAAGGCTTTCTTTGACAAGGGTTTGTTGAGAAAGAGCTTCATGGCTGGTGATAAGGTTTGGTTGTTTAACTCCAAACTTAAATTTTTTCTTAGCAAACTGAAATCCAGATGGGAAGGCCCCTATATTGTCATGAATGTTTTCCCATCTGGTGCTGTGGAAATCAAGGATCCCAAGTCTGGGAAAACCTTGAAGGTGAATGGTCAGAGGCTTAAGCCTTGTTTAAAAAAACCTGCTGAACCTATGGACACCATTTACTTTCAAGGGAACCCTTCATTAAACTGATCCACAGGTGTGTCAATATTGTATTATATGTACTTTGGTTTTGTTAGGTTTGTATTGCCTCCTTTTGTTCAAATTTTATAGGAAATTTTAGTGGCCTCACTTGAGTCTGAATCTGTCTGGTCTGATTTTTTTTATGCTTGGTTTGATGATTACTTCTCTTGAATTGGTGGTTTTTGATTGAATGCACTATGTTTGGATAATGATTTTTGATGCCTATGCTTAAATGTTTGATGCTATAAGTGGGAGGTTATTTTAGAGTGTCTGGGGGTGCCCCTGATGGTGAGTTACACCTAGGATTCAGCTACAGCACAAGTGGAAATGGCAGAGTTAAGAGCGCGTGCTCTCTGTTTAAATGATTTGCTGTCGCGGGGTACAAAATGAGGCCTGGGAGACCCTCGCGCAATCCAAATGGAATACTTCACTAGCTGTCGTGAGCTCCAAGGTAAACCTTGAGAGCCTCTCGCACAATCCATATTGTAATTTACACCGTTGCCAGTTTCATTTCCCATCCTGCGACCAGATATTTCCAAAGCGCGCCAAGCCCAGAGATATGTATTCCAAGCCCGCGATTGTCTCTTTTTTTAGTATTTTCTCTCTTCTCCATCCAGCGAAACCCTAGCGTCTGCCTCTCTTATCCCTCTCTCCTCCAGCGTCTATTCTACAACCCATTATTCACACTAGGATCTTAGGGATTTGTTCCTAATGTCATCCCATCAGTTGCCCTCTGCTCGGAGATCTCGTAGTTCACTGTGCGTCTGATCGAACCAAACCCTACAATTTTAGGGTAAGCAATCAGATCTCAGTCTCCCTTTTTCATCTTCAAAAGTACTATCTCAGAAAGGAGACTTTATAATGGCCCCTAAGAGTGCACCAAAGAAAAGGGCTAGGGATAAGGCCCTATTTGAGCCCACTCCTAAGAAGGTCAACACTTCTAAGGCACCGAAAAGGGGGAAGGAAGTGGTTGAGGAGGTGGAGGAGCTAACCCCTGATTTTTCTACACCCTCTGAGCTCATGGCTTCAATCCCCTTAGAGCTTGAAACTGCTTTCAACTTGCCCTTCTTCGAGACGGAGTCTCTCTCTGCCTCTGCCATTGAATTTATGAGCAAGGCTGGTCTGACACCCTTGATGAAAGGAATTCCAGTAGTAGCCTACCCTAGGCTAGTGCAACTCTTTTATCAACACATCAGGGTCACCAAGGACAAAGATGGACAATCAGGCTTCCTCGTGCTGATTGATGATTTCAAGATATTAATTAATCCCAAACTAATTACGAAAGTATTGGGCATCCCAGCTGCATTTGACACTAGCTGTTGATATAGCCCTCCCCTGAGTGCCTCAATTGATACCATTACGAGGACTCTTACTAGAGGAATAAAGACCTCAGGGGATTCCATAAGAAGAAGAGAGTTGGAGCCTAGACTCCTTTTCATTGACCAGGCCCTGAGAAAGAACATCTACTGCTTAGGCCATCAGTAGGAGAGGAGGACTCCTATTGCTAATGCTGTTTACTCTTTCTCTCTGGGCCATGGCTTCCATACAGCCTGGTTAATTTTTAAAGCAATGAAGGACTTGGTGGAGAAATTAGGGCAAAACAATAAGCCACACACACTCCCCTATGTCAGAGTCATCACCAAATTGCTTTTGAGGGGAGGATACAAGATACCAAAAGGAGAGGAGACTACCACCCTCACCCCTATAACTTTTGCCAAGAGGCAATGGGGAATTAGTAGGAGCTTGATAGAAACCCAAAAGAAGAAGAAGGTTGTGGCTCAGGCCCCTCCCAAGCAAACAGATGAGGCATCTGTTACAAGGCCCACCCCTGCTACCAAAGAGGTGGTTCAAGATCCTGCCACTACCACTACTGCAGCAGCCCCCACATCCACCCCACCTTTTACTGAAGGATCCCCTATCCTGACAACATCCCATCCCATTACACCATCAACATCTCTCCCTTCCTCCACTACATCCCATTTCCCTTCCCCTACTCCATCTCTCTCTCACCCTCCTCTGTCTTCATTGTCCATGCCAATACCCCTTTTTCCGATGATTGGTACCTGGGAGGACACCACCCCCATGACAGCCCCACACCTTCCCCTACCTACCTCAATACACAACCTCATTACCCCCACCATCTTCACAAAACCCTGATAGCCCTCCCCTGATCTCATACAAAAGAAAGAAAACCACTGACACAACCTCCACCATGTCCCTACCCCCACCCACAATCCCTTTTATCCCCACTGAGACACCTCACATTGACCAAGACACCACTCAAGCCATGCCTACTACATCCTCACTCACAGACATAGACCTCAATCTTAACACAACCACCGGATTCCAAGCCTTTATGGCTAGTTTCCTTGATACCAAGCCCACCCACTACACCCCCCTCCCATATTCCCCAAATACATCACCACATCACTAACTAGAAGCCCAATCTCCTCCTCCTTCCACTTTCCATCATGCCCCTTCCTCCCCTTTTCAACTTGTTCCATCTTCTACACAATCTCCACCACCCAACCCAGACACACTAACACATATCCTCTCCCTCATCCAAGACATTCAATCACAACTGTCCAAAACAACACAAACATAGGACCAGATGCAAACCGAAATCACAACCATCAAATCCACACTTCAGACATTGACAAACCAACCCATCCCTCAACAATCCCATCAAACCCCACTGATCCTTTCCCCTTCCAGCCCTGTCTCCACAACCCAACCATTCCCTTTCATACCTTTCACCATTCCCTTTTTCCCTTCCCCTGCACGCCTTACTCCTAGTGAGCCTACCTCATTTTCTTTCCTCCCTTTGCCTTCAATCTCACCTCTTATACTACCCCCTCCAACAGTCACTGAAAAATCCACCCAAACAGACCCAGAACTTTTTGCCCTCCCCCAACAACTAGACTTAACCAATGAAACCACCACTCCACCTACCCAGGACCAATCATATTTTGCTCCTTCAGCTTCTTCTTTTCCTATAGCACCCACCCACTCCTATTACATCCCTCCCTACCTCACCATCCTCCATGCAATGAGAGACAATCCCTACCTTAGGAGGGATGTCCTGAGGGGCATGGCCCAACTTAGGCAATCCATAGAGACCCCTCTGCTGCAGCAGATTACTGAATTAGAGGATGTCCACAGAAAACAATTACTGGGTATTTCACTTGGGTGAACTAACATTTTGGATGCCTTTGAGAAGGAGAAAATTAAGGTAGCTTATCACCAAATGAATGTGGAGCTAGAAAAGGCAAATACTAATGTGGAGAGGATGAAAGCCAGAATGTTCGAAAAGAGACTCAACAATGCCTAGGAAATCCTCCAAATCCATAAGGAAATCCACCAAAATGAACTCCAGCAAGCCCAAATCAAGATAGCCTCTTTAGAAGCTGCATTAGCTACTACCAGAAGTACAGCTAAGCCTCCAGCCCCACTCTCACCCCCCATTCTCGAACCTAAGCCTGAACTTACCCATACCCCTGCTGCCCCTCCTTCATCACCTCCTACTGAGCAAACTTATCCTAAACAGAGGAAAGTCACTGCTAAGAGGACTGCTTCCACAACAGCCTCTATTAAAATTGGAAAAGAGCCAGCTGCCCAATCTGAGGAGGCACAACCACATGGCCAGTCAGAAAAGGAAAGTCCCCTGTAGCCCCCCCTGAGCAAGATAAAGGAAAATCCCCTATGATCCCTCCTGAACCCAAGACCACAAAAATGAGGGTGAGGGCACCAAGAGCTCCAACCATGAAGAAACCACCAGCCCAACCAAAGAAACCAAGGCAGCCAAAGAAAAAGAGTCCAACTGGGAAGCAAACAAAGTAGAAAAAGAACAAAGCTCCCACAGACAGAACCAAGTCCAAGCTCAGTTCTGAGAACAAAGCTGAACTTAGGAAACATGCACAACAGATGGGTTGTGGCTGGTTCACTGATTCAGAGTCGAACTCCTCCTCTTAAACTAGATTGTAGTTAGGCTTTTCTTTCCTTTCCACTTCTTTTCTTGTTCTTGTAATTCCAATTATACATTTCTTTATAAGAAAATAGAATATTTTTTATATTGCTTTCTGTATACTGTCTGTGTGTGTTTACTCCTTTTTCATGACTATTACCCTACACTTTCTGGCCTTTGAACCAGTGAGGACACTGCTCCTCATGGTTTGGGAGTGTGGCAGGGTAGGTCTGCCAATAGAATAGTTAACTTTAGTGCAGTAGTGGTGGTGTAATTGGGATGAATAAAGTCAATTTTCACGTAACTTGCTGCAATGAGGAAATTTGTAAAAAATTAAAATATTTTTACAGACATTTCGAAACTGAAAATTTTAAAATCTTGGCACCACCATGAAGCTAACATCAGAAATTTTAAATTAGTACCTAGTAAACCTAAGAGGAGAGAAAAAGGTGAAAATACACTCCATGAGTTAAAAAGAGGACCATACCTAGTGAGATTTGGGCCCATCAAGTTCTGTTGAAGAGTGTTTTGGTAGTTTTTCTATTCTAAGGTTTGATTGACTCAACACTTTTTATTAGAAGTTAGGCACCTCCAAATCAAAACTGGTTGACAGCACTCATGACACTACGGAAATGATTCAAGTTCCTCATTTGGATAGTTTGAGCCTGAAAATCCAACCTTTTAAAACTACCCTTTTGCATACACTCTTTGAGTCTCAAAAAGTCCTATTTTTTCTTTAATAAACACTGGAGTACTTGCACCTTAACCTCATGACCTGATTCAACCTTATCCTCACTCTGAGAATTTAGAAGGTAAAGGAGGAGTTGAAGGTAGTGAGAGTGGTCCAACATTTGGTAGAAGGAGAAGAAAAGTAACCTATGAACCACAATGTGTTGGTGGTATTTGTGTGGCAGTTCATCATAAAAATTATAAAAATAAAAAGAAGAAAAATAATAAAAAGAGGAAAAGAAAGAGAAGTTTGGAGAAGAACATCATCTAAAAATTGAAAAGAAGAGGAGAAACTGGCCACTTTGATTCTGAAATATATCAAGTAAGATGAAGTTGTGCTGAAATGAAGGTAGTGAAGTCATGAGTCACTCCTTACCTTACTGATTTCTCAATTTTGATTTTTTTTTTTTACCCCTTCATTCTTTATATCCCTCACCCAGAAGCCACATTACAACCCATTCAAAAAGACCTTGAAGATCCAAAGTGAAATGAGCTGTCAGGTGGAGATGAGGGAGTACCTAATCTATGGTGAAAAGCCATGAGGATGTCAAAAATTAGAAGCTTTACCTATGCTCATGCTTGTAAGCCCATTTGGGGTCTGTAACTGCTCTTGAGCTGCTTTAAATGTGAACACCCCTAGATATTCATTGTTGAGAGATAGCCCTGGTGAGAATTAGGTTTGACTTGTAACTTCATTGGGGTTATATCCAACTTGATTTTCGAATTTAAGGCAAGCTTGGTACAGATATGTGCACATTGAATTTCTAATGTAAAATGAATGGTGGAAATGCAAACACATGCTAAAAATTTTGAGTTTTAAATAGCCTGCATTACTGCTGCAATTTCCTCTGAATTCTAAAGAGATGTGGATTGATGCTTTATTCAGTGAAATTTGTTTTGTCATTGATTGCACCACTTTTAACTATTTTAAGAGTGAAGTTTGTGGGTATCTTCACTGAAAACCCTCAGGAGACTTCACTCCTCCACTAGGGATCACCTAGGGGTTTAAAAGGCTTGGTATATATGCTAAATGTACCTGTGATCCCTACGAAAGTGGCATTTAATTAGTTAAGGTTTTGCTAAGGGACTAGCAAAGATTAGGTTTGGGGGTGTGTTAAGACCTAAAAAGTACCACTTTTCACCCCTTAACTTAACCTCTGTTAGACCCTTAGTCATTTAATAAATGTGTGTTAAGCCCATTTTATAGGTAATAAGCAGTAGCTGTAGATAAGGCCCTAACCCTGCTAAGAAGCCTACTTTTGCACTAGAACTCTAATCAGCTGGTAGCCCATTCACAGAGGAAAGAAACACCAAGGTAGAACACACCTGGATGTACACATTGAATGCCCAAGTGGGCCCCAGAAGTTCCTCAGAAGAAAGGAAGTTGGACCTAGACAGAGAACTTGGCTACAACATAGGCAAAGCACAGCAGCAATAAGTCAAGAAGTGAGCCTCGTATGTCGCAAGGTTCAAGTGATTTAGAGAAAAATGCTTCGTGCAGTTGTCACTAGTTTCTCAAGACAACACACCAATTGCTGACGTTGTTCTTGCACAGATTAATGACAGAAGGGCTTGAGAAGCAGACTTCACGCAGTTCTCGCGAGGCTCAGTTGTAAGCGCTCGTGCAGTCTCGCACAGCTCAAGAGAGGAGCATTTAATCCTCGCGCGATTCACTGAGGAGAGAGAGCTCCAGGCACTTCTGCGCGTAGCTGCCGCGCAGTGGTCGTGGGATGCAAATCTTCCGAGGACTGCTCGCACAATCCAGAGGCCGATGCACATTGCTTCTTTGCGAGGATCCCCGCGAGATTCACCAATGAATGAACTGCGGGCGCGATTCCTGCGCCACTCAAATGGAAAGCGCAATCTCGCGACGACCAGAGCATTCCCATGATGACCAAATTATCTATCCCGCGATGTAATCCCGTGACGACCACTCTATCACGCGACAAGACTTGGAAATCGTTGCTACCTAGCGAGGCTTGAGATCATAACTTTCCCCCACTTCTATAAGGGTAGTCTGGGAACTTCCAGCAACTAAGGAACGCACTCCAATGCTCCAATCTCTGTGCACACACCTCGAGGCATCCAAGGAATAGTAATGGGCCACATTTTCATTGTTAAAATTAGGGTTTTCCTAATCCTAATGCTCCCACGGCCGACTACTATATAAGCCTAAGCCTAGTTTAGGTTTAGAGGAAGGAGGTCCCTACTGAATTCCTCCTATCTTCTTGATCTGGCTGTAGAGTTCTAGTAGGCTAAGGTTAGGATTTAGGCAACATCTTTTTCCTTTTTCTTCTCTCCATAGCCCAACACTTGCTGGCTATGCCTTTGTATGTCTATTTGGAACAGTTTTAATGAAGCTTTCTAGTAGGATGTTATACATGTATGGGATTGATGTTTGAGGGTTATTCTGTACAAGGCTGCTGCCTTGAAATCCTCCATCGCTAAGTTGTATTGTAAGCAATGGAGGATTGTTTTTAAGGATTTACTCAGATCCAAGTGACCTGTGTGTCCAGGCTAGTGCATATATGCAGGCCTATGCCCCACCACAGGATCTACTAAATCTGAATCCCCATGGGAGCCTGAGTTGGTAGCCTTGTGAACATGGTGGTGGCAGTGATCTACTTGTTCTGTCTCAGACCTCTATGAGGAGGATAGCCTCTGTGGATAATATGTGGCCATTTAAGTGGACAAGTTATAGCCCTAGGGTGAGGCCAATCGACAGATCTAGGACAGATTCTTCTTCTCTATACTTGTGCTTGTAGCCCTATGAGAGATTGTGCAGAGACAGCCTCCTCTGTCTTTGTTTAGACCCACCATCAGATGACAGATCTGATCTGGCTGTAGAGATTGTAGGCTTGTGACTGGATCACTGCTGTCTCTCTAAAGCAATGAACAGCTAGATCTAAGGCTAGTACTCAAACTCTTGCTGGTACTATGTGTCCAAGCTAGTGCACATATGCAGGCCTATGCCCCACACAGAACTTTAGAGGTTGAGGTTCCTATGGATTCTTGAGCCGGTAGCCTGGATGAGGTAGTGCGTACAATGATAAACATGTTCTAACCCATCTATGGACTGCGGTTCCCCTATTGGATAGTCTATGACCATTTGAGTGGACAGGTTATAGCCATAAGGGATTGGATCATGGCACAGGGGTGAGTTGAATCCTTTCTCCTCTTTGGTGATAATGTAGCCATTGGACAGGACTTCTATAGTAGCAGATCTGAGTTTGAGTTATAAAACCCATCAGATCTGTACCTAATAGCTTACTTCTCACCCTTTTTATATTTATTTTCTCAAGCTCCATCATTCTTCTCAACCATTTCTATAGTTTAGGCATTAGGTTACCATAGGATTTAAACAATAGTGACCTTAAATCCCCTTCCATTTAGGATTGCCAGATCTGTAGTCAGATCTGGAGGGCCTACTAAAGATGGCTCCCTGTTAAGTAGTGAAAAATACCATTTTTCACCCCTAAACATGAGCCTTAAAAGACCCTAGAGAAGACTAAATAAGTGCTTTAGTGTTCATATTGCAGCTAACCAAAAAGACAGGTCCAAATCCGAAAACCATCTTAAAATGATCAAAAAGCCGACAACGCATGTCAAACTCAAAGAGGGAGTGAAGAAATAGCCTCAGCAATGGCTAAAAAGGTCCTAAAAGAGCAAGAAAAGACCTGAAGAAGAAGAAGGATCCATTCGCAAAGAAGAATGGAAGCTAAAGCTCAATTCAAGAAAGAATCTCTTCAATTCAAGAAAGAACCTTGAACTTTGCGAAAAGAAGAAAACACTCCTAATAGAAGAATGACCTTTGCGAAAAGAAGAAAACACTGCGAAAAAAAGAACTTCCTGAGCCAAACTACTTTGAAAAGACCCTTAAACTCGCGAAATGGCATACTGGGATTTACTACCACTTTGAAGGGCATTTCAAGAAACTCGCACGCCCCAATGTAATTAAAAGCCGAGACATTCCTAGGAAGATTCCAAGCACAAACCAAAGGCATATTCCACGTGAAAACCCAAAGATGAAATCACTTGGCGGGAACTTAGAAGCTCAAACAGACTTTTGAATTCCCATAATGTAATTGATGCTTCTAACGCTGATTGGCGAATAACCAGATCGTAGCATTTTCATTGGCGTAACAGATCCGGATCCCGTGCTCAACACCATTGGGCAATCCAGATCCGAGCACTTCGATTGGTCAATTCACCTTGTGCGTGATAGAGGGAAAGCTATAAATTGAGAAGACATTTGCCCAATTGTGGCATCCAGATTTTGAGTTTTCATCTCTGCTTCCTCCTTCCGGCCGATAGTCTATCTGCACTTTGTAATTTCTTCCTCTGCTTTTGCTTTTGAGAGTTAGAGTGCTTTGTAACTCCAAAGAGATCGGATTCAAGACTGCTAGTCCGAGGGCTTTCTAAAGCCGTGCTCAGAATTGTAAGATTGAATTTAAAAGGTTGTCAGATGTGTTTCTCCATTGGATTCATGTCAAGGGTTCTTATTGATCACCTTAGTGCATTAGACTCCTTTAGATTCACTACTTTGCATGCAATTTCCCTTGATTCATTACCCCGTATGAATTAGCGTTGGTAACCTAGTTCGACAAAGACTTGCAAAGATGTTCATGTTCTAAATTGAGGATAGGTCAACAACTATTGGATGATCTCGTGACCATTTAAGTGGATGATCATAACCATAAGTCTAAACCCTTCCTTAATTGATTTATTTCTCTTACATCTGCTACTAGTAGCGGATGAAGATTGAATCAACTCGTTTAGTTGCTTGATTCTCCATTAAAATTCAAAGCGAAATCACGAAAAGTTATTATTTCTCCATTTGATTTATTTTAATCACTTCGCCAACTTGAATCGGATCGCTTAGTTAGTTCTTTTCTTTATTTGCTTTTAGTTAAACGTGACAAAACCCAACACTCTCTTTTTATCTCGCTTTCTAGATAATTATAGAGCGATCCGGTAGCATGATCCGAGGTCTATCTCATATTTCGCATAAATTCTCGTGGACGATCATCTTTAATATACTCACTTTTAAAACTTACTACAATTGGCCCTCGATCTTGCAGTGCTATTGTTAGCCCTCAATGTCCGATATCTCTTTCATAATTTAAAATTATGTAACTTATTATTCATTAATTCGCTTCTCAAAATACACATAAAAGGCACATGTGGAGTTACAACAAGTTTTTGGCGCTGTCTTGGAAATTTGTTCTAAAATAGATAAGACCTATGTTTATTTTCATTTATTTATCCCATTTATTAATTTGTTGTTATTTATGCGTACAGTACATATGAAGGAAAGGAAAGCACGTAATTCAACAGTTGTTTGTACCAAATTCCTCTCGAGTTGTATGTTTGGCAGGAGAACCTCAATCTGAGATTCTCCGTTAAATTCGTGAAGTTGAAAGACTCTAAGAAACCGACATACATCACGGACATCTCTGAAATGGGCGAAGACCAAGATTGTTAAGAGACTACTTTGCCCTCGGTTCTTATAATCCCCCATTTTGCATTCAACTTCCCACAGTGGAGCGAAATTATGAAATTAACTCCTCCACCATCCAAATGTTGCCTTTATTCCATGGATTGAGTAAGGAAGACCCCTACAAACTCATTGATGAATTTGCTTTATGCACAACATTTAACATAGGACTTGGTCAGAGGCAACCAAGCTTAGGCTCTTTCCTTTTCATTAAAGGACAAAGCTAGAGCATGGTTATCTATGTTAGCACCAAACAAAGATCACATCATGGAATGATTTGCAATGTCAATTTTGTCAAAATATTTCCCAATGACTAAAACCACCAACTGAGACAAAGCATCATCTCTTTTCCCAAAACTCAATCGAAACTTTCCATGAAGCATGGGAAAGGTTTAAAGAATCATAAGACAATGCCCTCACCATCAAATTCCTAAATGGCATGGTTCAAAGCTTCTATCAAGGAACCGATCAAGGGCAAGAACATGGTGGATGCCTCTTGTGGAGGTACCTACTTGAAAAGCAGTTGAAGAGGTTTGGGACCTCTTTGAGGTGATTGGAGAAAATTCAACCCAAGCAGAATCTCGTCAAGGGACACCGAGAATCCAGCTAGGATGAATAATCCCCAATTCACAAGAGGGAAAGTTTATGAAGTCAATGAGTGGAAAGGAAAGTGGATAATTTGACCAAAAAAATTTGATAGGTGATGGACTCATTTAAAGCTCCAAATGGGTCAAGAGTGGAGGAGGCATGTCCGATATGCCATCCCCCACTCATTCCATTGATCAATGTCCTTCTCGCATCACAATTTTAACTCATGATGGAACAAGCTCATGCACTTATGGATGATGCAATCGAATGACTACCCATGGAGATCTCATCCTAATCTCGTGGAATGAAGAAGAAATTTCAAAAATCAATTACCTTTCAAACTCGCTTTCACCATATCGAGAATTTTTATAATAAATCAAATTTTCAGACCTAACCAACAACAAGCCATGCGGCGATGCACCAGCCCTGCCCTCCTAGATCCCCGACCTTTGAAGAGCGGGTCTTGAGTTCACTTCAAAATCTTGGAACTGTCTGACCGTGAACCTTCACGATCGAGCATTAAAAAATTGAAGAAACGCTGGGCCAACTCTCAAATTCATTGGCTAAGAGAGAAGAGGGTAACTACCTACCAACCCGTGAACAATCCTAAGGGATGCATGGTTGGAGAATCCTCAAATGGCCATGAGGAAATCAAAGTGTGACTACTTTGAGAAGTGGAAGAATAATAAACAAAGGGTAGTGAAGAGGAAAAGATGAAGAACAAGTGCAGAACAACAAATGGATAGCAATATGGTCATGATTTACATCGTAAAATTCAAAAATGAAAAATGTAAAATAACAAAATTGTTGAAAAGATGAGAAGGAGAAATTTGTTCCTCATCTCCCATTTCCCCATGCAATGAAGTCTCCTTTTGACAAAGGAAACACAAAAATTGAGGAAATGATGGAGACATTCAAGCAAGTTAAAATTAATCTACCGCTTGATGCAATCAAACAGTCCTCGCTATGCAAAATTTCTCAAAGAGGTATGCACTCACAAAAGGCAATCTAGGATACATTTATCCAAGAAGGCCTTTGTGGAGAAAATCAACCAAGTGCTATCAATTGCAACACCACCTAAGATGCAAGACCGAATCCCCACAATCCTGCATCATTGGGGAGCACACCATTGAGAAAGCCTTGCTAGATCTGGGTGCTAGTGTCAACCGCTTCCTATTCGCCTATGAGAAGCTAGGTTTGGGAGAATTGAAACCCACTCAAGTGGTGTTACAAATGAATGACAGATCCGAAAGGAAACCTATGGGGTTGATTGAAGATGTTTTGGTAGGAGTAGACAAGTTTTTCTACCTCCGACTTTTTGGTGTTGGATATGGAACCAACCAAAAGTACCACTGCCATCCTGTCATTCTGGGAAGACCATTCTGACTATGACTAATGCATGCATTCAATGCAAGTCCGGCATCATGGAGGTGTCTTTTGGAAATATGAAAGTTAAATTGAATGTGTATAATGTTACTCAACCTCAATTCTCGAGGAATGTTTCCATGTTGACATCATTGATGAGTGGTGGAGGAGTCTTTACAAACATTTCGCAAGGTAAAGACTCCACCACGAAAATTTAAAAATGATTGAGATCCTTGAGAAAGAAGGAAAGGAGATCAAATTCAGGAGTGCTTTGTGCAAGGCACTCACTGTGATCATCAAGTTCTCTCTCTTGGAGACTGCTCCTCTCCCTCTTCCACAAGTTACCAAAGGTACCTTTCTTGCCCTCTTTTCTCGGCCCACAATTGGAACTCAAACAGCTCCCCAAAAATCTGAAATATGTGTTTTGGGAGATCATCAAACACTACATGATTATTTCTTCCTCCCTTACAAAGGAGCAAGAAGAGGAGGCATTGGTAGTTCTAAAACAACTGAAAGCAATTAGGTGGACCATTCTTGATTTAGGAGGAATAAACCCATTTGTATGCATGCATAAGATCCACAGAAGAGGATGCCAAGCCTTCTAGAGAAATGCAAAGAAGGTTGAATCCTCACATGCAAGTGGTAATGAAGGAAGTTGTCAAGCGCTAGATCTTTGGGTCATTTACCCCATTTCGATTCTGCTTGGGTAGCACCCACGGTGGTGCCTAAGAAATCTGCATCATCATTTGTAGCAAATTGAATCTGTGAACTTATGTCCACCGGACAAACAAGCTGGATGGAGAAGTGCGCATAGACTCTGAGAAAATTAAATACCATGACAAGGAAAGACCATTTCCCCTCCCTTCATTGACCAAATCCTTGATAAGCTTGCGAGCAAAGCTTACTCGCTTCCTTGATGGGTACTAGGTTACAACCGGATCACAATGTACCCAGGACCAAGAAAAGACCACCTTCACCCGCCCTTTGGCACTTTTGCCTATAGGAGGATGCCCTTTGGTCTTTGCAATGCCCTACTTTTCAAAGATGCATGTATGCCATCTTTTACGACATGATTGATCAATTCATGGAGATCTTCATGGATGACTTTTCAATTTATGGAGCGACTTTTCCCAATGCTTACACCACCTCAAGTTGGTGTTGCAAAGATGTGAAGAAACCAATTTGGTTCTAAGTGGGAAAGAGTCATTTTATGGTCACCAAGGCATTGTCCTAGGACATGTGGTCTCCCATAAAGGCATAGAGGTGGACCAAGCAAAAATTGATCTAATTGCACATTTGCCTCCTCCAGGCTGTTAAGCAAATCGAAGTTTCTTAGGGCATGCGAGGATTTTATAGGAGGTTCATCAAAGATTTCATAAAATTTCCAAGCCACTCTGTCATTCTTGTGTCAAGATGTTCCTTTTGTGTTTACTAATGAATGCATGACCTTTGAGGTCCTTAAGAAATGCGATTTCAGCTCCCATCTTGATCCCGACTATTGATTGCCCTTTGAGCTGATGTGTGATGCATCGGACTATGCCTAGGAGGCTGTCCTAGGGCGGAGAAAGGATAAGCTTCCCCATGTCATAGCTTATGCGGCCGGATCCATGATAGATGCCCAGCTCAACTTCACAACAAGCGAGAAAGAAACTGGCCATTGTGTTTGCATTGGAAAAATTGGTCTTATATTTTAGGTTCACAAATTGTGGTGTTCTTGACCACTCTTGCCCTAAAGTACCTTACATCTAAGAAGGATACCAAGCCAGTTAATCGGATGGATCCTCCTATTACGAGTTTGATCTCTGATTAAGGATAAGAAAGGAGTGGAGAATGTGGTGGTGATCACTTATCTAGAATTCTCAATCTGAGGATGATAGCTTACCCATTAATGAATCATTTCACGATGAGCAACTTTTGCCATCAATACCCACGATCCTTGGTTTGCAAACATAGTCAACTTCTTGGCTCTTTGGGCAGATTCCTCAACATTGGAATCGAATGGATAAAGATCTTTTCTTCTCACAAGTTAAAATTTCATTTGGGAAGATCCTTATCTATTCAAGAATTGTGAGACCAAGTGATCGAAAGTGTGTCCGGACCATGAATTCTCGGCATATTGTCAATGTGTCATGAAATTCTGTGGAGGCCATTTAGTAATAAAGCAATGCAAAAATTCTGCGGTGTGGTTTCTATTGGCCCACAATCTTTAAAGATGCCTTTACTTTGTAAATCTTGCGGAATCGCCAAAATGGCGATTTCCAAAGAAACTCAATGCCCTGACCAATCACAGTAGTTGAGTTGTTTGATGTTTGGGGCATAGATTTTATGGGCCCTTTCCCCCTAATGGAAATAATTTCATCTTGGTAGGCTGGACTATGTCTCCAAGTGGATTGAGGCCATAGCTACCAAATCCAATGATCACAAAGTGGTTTTAAGATTCCTCAAAGACCACATTTTTTCCAGATTTGGATTCCCAGGCCATCATCGGTGATGGGGAGCCACTTTACCTTGACGGTTGACTCTCTATTAAAAAGTACTCTGTCACTCCGAGTAGCCACTCCCTATCATCCACAAACCCGGTGGACAAGTGGAGATTTCAAATAGAGATCAAACACATTTTGGAAAAAGAAGAAGAAGGCAGAAAGGATGGTCCTTTAAGCTTAATGATGCTTTGTGGGCATACGAATCGCCTACAAAACTCCAATTGGAATGTCTCCTTTAGGTTTATGGCAAAGCATGTCATTTGCCAGTAGTTAGAATACAAAGCTTTGGGCAACATTTAATATGGATCTAACTTCTTTGGTAATCACGGAAACTTCAACTCACCAATTGGAAGAGCTGCGGATGGATGCTTATACAAGCTCCAGTTGTATAAGGAGAAAGTCAAATCATTTCATGATAGGAGTTTAATGAGAAAAGAGTTCATAGGGGTCCAAGGTATGGTTATTCAACTCTAAACTTAAATTCTTTCACAGCAAATTGAGATCCGGATGGGAAGGGCCATACTGTCATCAAGGCCTCCCCTCGGGAGTTGTGGATATTCGTGATCCCAAGGATGGAAGAATACTTAAGGTAAATGGTCGAGGCTCAAGCCATGCATTGACAACATTCGAGCCCTGTCTTTGCCCATCTATCATCACGAATCTCCAAAAATCGATGGTAGAAAATTGTATATTATGTTTGTACAACATAGTTTTTTCGATTTTCTGTTTACATTTCTTTTCCTTGTTAGCATAGTTTAATTACACTTAAAGTTCAAATCGCAAAGCAAAAATTACTTTTCGCAAAGTCCAAAGTCTATTCGAGAAGATTCTGGAGCTGCAATGAACTGCTCGAAAACAAAGATGTTCTTTTCGAATAGTTGATTATGATAACATTTCCTTTTCGAATAGACGGTTCTGAAGCTAAGTCCTTTGCGAAATAATCTTTCTGTCGCTATCTACTTGTCGAAAGGCACTTTTGCCATTCGAAGTAATAAGAAGGGCTCTTTTGGAACTTTTCGAAAACTTAAAGGTGCTTTGCGATTTTAGCTTCAAGTATATTTAGTCGTTTTGAAGTTAGCTTTGTATTTGCAAACACTCTCTGCAGAGCGACGCTCCACTACCACCCAGGCTACCCAAACAGACCCCCCACCCCCCCCCCTCCCCCAGCTGGACCCCCTTTAGTCCCCTACCACTCCATCCCCCTCCCTAGATATGCCACCCTCTCCCAGGCCATGACAGAAAATCCCTACATCCGTAGGGATGTGCAGAAGGGGCTGGCTGATTTGGAGGCCTACATCCGAACCCCTTATGAGGCCAAAATCAAAAAATTAGAGCATTTCATGCAATTTGAGAGAGAGAAGATGAGGGATCTGGTGGACGAACATTCCAATTGGTCAAGGAGCAAAGACAGGTGGCTATGCTCCAAGCTCGCTTAGCTCAAGAACAAGAAAACCACCACGACCAAACACCTTGGCCTCACCAGAAAGATCAAGTCAAGAGTACTAACTCCGAACTCCATTCCCGAGAAACCAAAATCCGATTCGATTCCAACGATTCTAGTTCTATCTACGTGACTCTAGTTCGTAGCCTATAGAACTCCATCTATGATACCGATTTTGATCCTAGTTATTAAAAGTCCAGATTCATCGTGTCTCAAATAAAATGTATAAATCTTTTTTTTTTTGTATCATTCGATGCAATTCTTTCATTTGTTTTCTTTCTTATTCCATTTTTCTATTAATTGTTCTTTTCGTTATTTTGCAATTTTTTCATATAGTCAGTGCTCCCCTACTTCGTAAACAAACAAAAATAAACCCCTCACCCTTACTCCCTTTCCCCTCTTTTTCTTTTATTTTCAGAAATTTCGTTCATACAATTTGCTTTCAGAATTCTCCATGCTATTATTTTTCTCATTGCTTTCCCCTAATAATCGTGACTATGCTACCACCTTTGAACCAAAGGAGGACACTGCCCTCATAGGTTTGGGGGTGTGGTGCATGTCCCGCCAAAGGAATAGTTAACCTAAGGACAATGAATCACCTAAGTAATCGAAATGAATTATTTTACTTAAGAATCATGACAATGTGGAAATTTTAAAATTTTCTTTGCAAGAATTTAGACATTCTAAACCTATATTCTACATTTCCATGATGATTACACCATAAAACATACCGGTATCAAAGACATAGTAAGTCAAAAGGAAGAGAAAAGGTAAAGATATACTTAAAAGCTCAAGGAAAACCATAACCAAAGTGAGAATTGAGCCCATATATTTTCCATCTCGCTTGAAGAGTGACTGAGGCAATTTTTTCTCGATTCAAAGGATTGGTGAGGCATTAGATCCACTAGAAGTTAGGAAACTCCAAATTAAAACAAGTAACAAAGACTCATGAAACGAGGAAAAGATCAAGGCCTTCTTTGGACAAATTTTGAACCTAACAGAACCAACCAAGAAAAATCTGCCTGCTTGTACCCCATTTGAGTCAGAATCCTACAATTCTTCATCAAAATACCCAAAAGTACTTGCACTGAACCTATGGAACTAATTCAGCCTTCCTCACTCGAGAATTCGGAGGTAAAGGAGAAAGAATCAAGATGGACCATTTCGGGCAACATCAAGAAAATGAAGAGAAAATACCTCAAAACAGTAATATGGTGACCGAGAAAGAAAAAGACAAACAATGTGAAAAAGTTAAAAGCAAAAGGCAAAAAAGGACCTTATGTTGAAAAATGCAAGATCAAAGAAAGAACTGATCACCGTGAATGTGAGAATCTCAAAAGAAGAAGAAAGAAGCTAAACTCAAAAGGTGGAGTCATGAACCATCCTGCACTTCCCGAAGTTCTCAAATTCAAACCTCTGCTCAAATTGCCTTTCCTTGAAACTTCACCCATAAGCCATACAAACAAACCTAGATTAAGAGCCCTTGTGATCCAAAGTTGAGTGAGTCATGTGGAGATGAGAAGTGACCCAATCTATGGTGAGGAGATGTCAATGATGCCATTGCCTAAGAATCATGCCTATGCTCATGCTTACAGATCCATTTGGGAGATGTAACGCTCTTGAGCTTGAGTGAAAATGAACCCTCAACAAAAACACGATGAGAGTATACCCGGTGAGTGTTTGGGTAGGAACTTGAGCACCTTAAGTATGACTTATAACCTAATTTTTATCCATAGGATGAGCTATCATACGCGGCACATTTGTATGATTTTCTATGACTGTTTCACAGATTGGAAATATTGAAACATTCATGAGGTTTATAAATGTTTAAATTCTGTGCAAACAATAATCAAATTTTCTGTTTCATCATTGATTCAAGAGTAACTAACTCGCTCCTTGATTGCTCATTTGATAATATTGCATCGATGTTAATCTTTCATGGAGAAGTTTGTGGGTACCTTCACCGAAAACCCTCAGAGACTTCACTCCTCCTCTAGGGATCACCTAGGGGTTTAAAAGGCTTGTTGCATATGCTAAATGCACGTGCTTCCTACAAAAGTGGCTCTTTATTTTGCTTTTACGTTTCTTTGCTCAGGGACTAGCAAAGCTTAGGTTTGGGGGTGTGTTAAGTAGTGAAACCTACCATTTTTCACCCCTAAACATGAGCCTTGAAAGACCCTTGAGAAGACTAAATAAGTGCTTTAGTGTTCATATTGTAACCAAAAGACAGGTCCAAATCCGAAAACCATCTTAAAATGATCAAAAAGCCGACAACGCATGTCAAACTCAAAGAGGGAGTGAAGAAATAGCCTCAGCAATGGCTAAAAAGGTCCTAAAAGAACAAGAAAAGACCTGAAGAAGAAGAAGGATCCATTCAGAAGAAGAATGGAAGCTAAAGCTCAATTAAAGAATCTCTTCAATTCGCAAAGAACCTTGAACTTTGCGAAAAGAAAAAACACTCCTCGAATAGAAGAATGACCTGCGAAAGAAGAAAACACTTTGCGAAAAGAACTTCGAGCCAAACTACTTTGCGAAAAGACCCTTAAACTCTGCGAAATGGCATCTTTGAGGATTTACCACTTTGAAGGGCATTTCAAGAAACTCTGACGCCAATGTAATTAAAAGCAGAGACATTAGGAAGATTCCAAGCACAAACCAAAGGCATATTCCGCGTGAAAACCCAAAGATGAAATCACTTGGCGGGAACTTCAGAAGCTCAAACAGACTTTTGAATTCCCATAGCAATTGACGCTTCTAACGCTGATTGACCGAACCGACATCGAGCATTTTCATTGGCGAGCAGATCCGGATCCCGTGCTCAACGACCATTGGGCAATCCAGATCTGAGCACTTCGATTGGTCAATTCAGCCTTGTGCGAGGATAGAGGAAAGCTATAAATTGAGAAGACATTTGCCCAATTGTGGCATCCAGTTTTGAGTTTTCATCTCTGCTTTCCCTCCTTCCAGATAGTCTATCTGCCTTGTAATTTCTTCCTCTGTTTTTGCTTTTGAGAGTTCTTTGAGAGTGCTTTTGTAACTCCAAAGAGATCGGATTCAAGATCGCTAGTCCGAGGGCTTTCTAAAGCCGTGCTCTGTTATTGTAAGATTGAATTTAAAGGTTGTCAAATGTTTTCTCCATTGGATTCATGTCAAGGGTTCTTATTGATCACCTTAGTGCATTAGACTCCTTTAGATTCACTACTTTGCATGCAATTTCCTTGATTCATTACCCCGCATTTAATTAGCGTTGGTAACCTAGTTACGACAAAGACTTGCGATGATGTTCATGTTCAATTGAGGATAGGTCAACAACTATTGGATGATCTATGACCATTTAAGTGGACGGAATCATAACCATAAGTCTAAACCCCTTCCTTAATTCAGATTTATTTCTCTTACATCTGTCTTTGGTAGCCAGATGAAGATTGAATCAACTCTGTTTAGTTGCAGATTCTCCATTAAAATTCAAAGGCGAAATCACAGAAAGTTATTATTTCTCCATTTGATTTATTTTAATCACTTCCCCAACTTGAATCTGGATCAGTTAGTTAGTTCTTTTCTTTATTTGCTTTTAGTTAAACGTGACAAAAACCCAACACTCTCTTTTTATCTGCTTTCTAGATAATTATAGAGCCAGATCTGGTAGCACAGATCTGGAGGTCTATCTCATATTTCAGACAAATTCTCTGTGGACGATCTTTAATATACTCACTTTTAAAACTTACTACAATTGGTCCTGATCTTGCAGGCTATTGTTAGCCCTCAATGTGCTGATATCTCTTTCATAATTTAAAATTATGTAACTTATTATTCATTAATTCGTTCTCAAAATACACATAAAAAAGGCACATGTGGAGTTACAACACTCCCTTGGAGCTTTAGACTATTTTTCCTGTGGGACAAACTCTTACTTATTAAAACTTGCTACAATAGGCCCTGTATCTTGTAGGTCCGTGTATTTTTAGACTTGTTGCTTTGTATTTTTCAATCCACCTTTGATTTATTTTCACTAACACATTCTTATCACTGTTTTCAATAAAGTTAGCAGCAAGCATTTAAAATATCCTATCATGGGCTTCTATTGCAGTGAAGTAAATAGAACACCACTTCAAGTGGCACAACAGAGAGCTCAATGAAGATTGAACTACTTGAACTACAAGAGCTGCACACATTAGATCTTGGTGAGCAGCAGTATATGAACCTCGCGAGCTTCAAAGAAACTTAATGAGCAGCTATTGTGTGAACCTCGCGAGTTGTTGCAATTTGATGCTACTTTCACTTTTGAACTTGGCAAAATTTCATGAGCTGCATTTCAGCCTAGCGAGCAGCCAAAAGAACCTTTCATTTGATCCTCGCGAGTAGCATAAAGCCACTGTTTTGAGCCTAGCGAGCAGCTTAGCAGCTTTACACATTTGATCCTCGTGAGCTCCATTAGAGCTTGGCGAGCCTGCACTTGAACTTAGCGAGTTGCATTGCAAGAGAAACCAACAATATTTATCTTCACGAGATGGAGGCTCTGCTACAATATTTATCCTCGCAAGGAACCTAAGAGCTACACTTTAATCCAGCTCCGCGAGCTGCTTAAACACTATTGTATATTCTTTAACCAAGCCAACAATAACTGCTGCATATTATCTAAGCCTCGCGAGCTGCCCCTGTTGAAGTATCCATCCTCACGAGCTGGAGCTATGTGCACTTGATCCTTGTGAGTGGCAGCAATTTGAAGCTACAGTGCAGCAAACCGAACTAAGGAGCTGTCCAACAAAGACTTGGGCAGCTGCAGTCCTAAGGCTGCACATGCTACGTACTCATGCACTTGCTGAAAATCGAAGGAGAAGCTATAGATCTGCTGCTGCAATCACACCAGGGCTGCAATGACTGATTCAATCTCTGCTGCACTCAGCCCGACGAGAGGCATTGTTGAGGCCAGCACTATACACTCGAGCTGCACTCCATTGCTGCAGCCCACAAACTGTTGAGCTGAGGCTACCACCACATTAATTACTGCAACTATAGAAATGTGGCAGCTGTACAGAAACCTGGAGCAAATTGCTATTGAGCAGCTTATATGGTTGCAAATCAAAATTGTCGAGCAATTGCACTTGCTAGCCAAGGAACCTCTCAAGAACATTGAGTTGAGCAGCTGAAAATAGCAGCTGCACGGCACCATTCAAGCGATAAAGTAGCGGCATTAAAGAACATGAGCTATAAACTTGCATATTTAGCACATTGAAGCAGCGTATAGGCTGAAAGCATTTTATTGAACAGTTGTTGTGCACTCTCGAGCCAGCTGTGGAGCATCATTGGAGTAGTTCAACTAAACCCCACGGGCTGTGGACTCAAAGTCGAGTGGTGTAGAGATGAAAAATATAGGCATTTGAGTTGTTCTGCCATTGAGGCATTCTGTCGAACAGGTGTAGTGCTTAAAAATGTTGTATTTTAGCCCTGTGAGATTGAAGCTCCTGCTGTATTTCAGCCCAGCGAGATTTAAGCTCCTGAAGCATTTCAGCCAAGTGAGATTTAAGCTCCTGAAGCATTTCAGCCAAGCGAGATTTGACTTCTGAAGCTGTAACACAGCGAGATTCTACTGAGATCTCAACGAGATGCATACCTGAAGCTGACTTCTACGCGAGGCACAAATTCCAGCAGCCTATTTCAGCACCCAAGGATATTTTGGGTATTTCACACCTTCTATGGCATGCATCTCAATGTCCCACACTTCCCAAAGCAGCCAAGGGTCGCAGATGGGCCACTTAATCAACTCCACATCCTCACCCTTGCTTCTAGGGCACACCAAAGTTCAAGGATTGCTTATAAATAGAACATCCTCCTATTTTGTAAATTATCCAGGGTTAGTCTATGATCACGTAGGGTTAGAGTTTGGATTTGATTACCTCTTTTTTCATTTTTTCTTCTTTCTTAGCCCAACACTTGCTGGCTAAATCTTTGGTAAACAATTAGGTGTAGTTTTATTTTAGTTTTGTAATAGATCATTTAAACATTGGGATTTGGTGTTGAGCTGTTGTGCACAAGGCTGCTGCCTTGAGGAATTTCATTGTTAATAATACCAAATCAATGGAATCTTTGTTTGAATGCTTACTCAATTTGTTATTATCCTATTTGTTCATAGTTCTGTTCACGCTATAGCATATATTTAGGTTTTGAGCTTATTGAAAAGCCCATGGAAGCTTGAGTGTGATGCCCTAGGATCATGGTAGCAGTCAGCAATTTTCATATTCTGTTCTTAGTATTTGTGGGTAAGGGAGCCTCTGTGGATAGCCTATGACCATTTGAGTGAACAAAATATAACCTTAGGGCAAAATTGGTCATAGATCTGATGATGGATTATTCTTCTCTGCACTTTGACTTGTGTCTTAGTGAGAGATTGTGCATGAACACACTCTCCTCTATTTTACTTGACTGCTATTAGATGTTAGATCTGGCTTCTCTGTAGTGATTGCAGACTAGGAGGCCGAGTCATTGTAGGCCTTTTGTAGCAATGATCAGCTGTGCTTAGATCCTTATTCAACCTGTTGCTGGTCCTTTGTGTAGGCATCAATGTTTTGCTGGCCTTGACAATACATAGAGGGCTTTATGGGTTAGAATTCCTATGAATGTCAGCCAAATCTGTGCGTAGAACTGGGGAGCTTGTAGCCTGACAAATATAGTGTCTGTAATGGTATTCACGGCCTGATGTGATTCATTGGATAAGGTTTGATCAGCTTACTCCTTTGGATTAGATTGGCAACTTTTAGCTTGATCAATGAGATTTGACAGACTCTATAGGATAGACTGTGGCCATTTGAGTGGACAGACTATAGCCTTAAGAGCACCCCAAATGGCATGGGTTAAGTTGGATATTTTCACCTTGTTGAGGTATGTAATAGCACTTTGGCAAGGACCTACTGCAGAGAGAGACCTAAATATGAGTTACATAACTGAATGAATTTTAACCTAAGCTGCTCACTTTTCACCCTTTTACTTTTATTTTAACACATATCATCATCCTTCTTTATCCCTTTCTTTAGCTGTAGTTTATTCTTGTCTTTTCCTAGTTTTTAGTATAGCTTAGTGACACCTAAACACCTTTCCTTTGGGACTTCTAGATCGGCAGTTAGATCTGGAGACTACTATACAACCCTTGTGGTTCAAATCAATACTCCCTGTGGGACAAACACTTACTTATCAAAACTTGCTACAATAGGCCCTATATCTTGCAGGTCTGTGTGTATTTTTTAGACTTGTTGTTTTGTGTTTTTCAATTCACCTTAAATTTACTTTTACTAACACATTCTTATTACTTGTTTCAAATAAAGTTAGCAACAAGCATCTAAAATACCCTATTAAGTTTTTGGCACCGCTGCCGAGGAGTTTTGATATAGTATAGTAATCCGTGTTTTTGTTGAGCTATATTCTTTGTATATGTAGTGTTTCAATAAATGTCGGCTTTAGTTTTTATGTGATTTTTGAAATTTTTGTTCATTTTCTGTTTTAGATTTTTTGTGTCTTTGTAATGTTTGAATAAAGTATAGCTGTAATCTAAAAAAAAAAAAATGATGTGTCAGCAGATGAGGACTAGCAGTACCTCATCGGTCATTTCCTCAAAATTTTAAAGGTCCTTCTCCCTCTCATATGAGGAAGGATATGATGGAGGAAATGAGATTTATTAAACATTGTAGTCCTTGGTGAGATAGTGGATGAGACCTTGCCCAATCTGCTGGATTTGGGCTGAGGTATTTGCTGAAAATTTTGAAGTATAGACTGAGGAGGCCCTCACCTATGTGCTAAAAAGTATTTTCTCGGGCTTCTCAGTGGGGTGAGTGCACCACTTCACTTAGACAGCTGCCCTCAGCCATTTAAGGCACCTTTGCTGCCTTTTAAGTGATTTTCCACCTGATGTGGAGCTGGAGCTGCTCCCTGCATCTCTCTTGCAACAATAAACTGCTAAGCTGGAGGACCTCAGGTTTGTTGTAAATGCAAAGGTATGACCTTTCATTTTTATATTATAGTTCTTTCCAGTTTAGCTAAGTTCCAGTTGGGTTGTCTTAATTTTCTGTCATGTATATACCCCCATCTAGACTGTTGAGATCATGAAACTTAATGTTGGAAAGAGTCATGAGGGTTAATGATCAGAGGTTACAAATCTGTGTTGAAAATTCTGTTGAGCCCTCTAAAATCATTCACTTTCACGTCCTTCCACTGATAGCTGATTCAACACTGTGTACCATATGTAACATAGCTGTTTTTAGTGTTTAAAAATTCTGTCTATATAGTGTTGTGTGATCTGATTTTTTTATGAATCCTGTTTTACAAAGTGTTCTTTTAATTTTCAAAATTCTATTTCATCAATTCTGATTCATACTCAGATCATTTTATAAAATTTTTGTTTAGAATTTTAATTGTTTAGTTTAGTTTATGTTTTATATACATGTTGTTTTTACTGTCACTTTTGCAACATATAGTTGTTGTTTTTAGGAGTTTGTGTAGTTGTTTTATTTTTTTAGTAGTCATGTTCTGTCTCTCCTCTTTGTCTCCTTCATAGTTTACTTTTTTGTATTATTTTAGTTGATTTTTCTCTTTATTTTATGCTGTAGTTTAGTGTGTGTCTGTCCGGCACCCTACTGCCCTTATACATGTTTGCATGAAACAATGAGGGCACTATTTACCTTAAGTTTGGGGGGTGTGGCAGGGTAGTCCTACCAATAGAATAGTTAACTTTAGTGCAGTAGTGTTGGTTTAATTGGGATGGATAGTCAATTCCCACCTAACTTGTTAGAATGAGGAAATTTATGGAAAATGAAAAATTTTTACAGACATTTTGAAACTAAAAATTTAAAAATCTTTACACCACCATGAAGCTAACATCAGAAAAATTTTCAATTAGTACTTAGTGAACCTAAGAGGATAGAAAAAGGTGAAAATACACCCCATGAGTTAATTTGAGGACCATACCTAGTGAGATTTGGGGCCATCATTTTCTTTTGAAGAGTGTTTTTGGCATTTTTTCTGCTCTAAGGATTGATTGAGTCAAGACCTTTTCACTAGAAGTTAGGCACCTCCAAATCAAAAATTGATTGACATTACTCATGACACTAAGGAAATGACCCAAGGCCTTCATTTGGACAGTTTGAGCTTAAAATTTCCTACCTATTCAACTGCCCTCTGCTTACACTCTTTGAGCTTTGAAAATCCTATTTTTCTTCAACAAACACCGGAGTGCTTGCACCTTAACCTCATAATCTAATTCAACTTGTCCTCCACTATGAGAATCCAGAAGGTAAAGGAGAAGTTGAAGATATGTGAGCTGGGTCCAACATTTGGTGGAAGTGGAAGAGAAGCAGTCTAAAATTAGCAGTGAAGCAATGGTTATGTGTGCCATACCAAAACCAAAATGTAAAAAAAAAAATATATATAAAAGAAAAGAAAAAAAATATATAAAAAAAGAAGTCAAGAAAAGTACTTCATCTGAAAATTGAAAAGAAGAGAAGAAGCTGGCCACTTTGAATATGAAAAATGTCAAGGAAGATAAAGTAGTGCTGAAATGAAGGTGGTGAAGTCATGAATCACCCCCTAGCTTGTTGATTTCTCAATTCTGATCCATTCTATCCTTTTATTCTTTATAAACCTCACCCATAAGTCACATTACAATCCATCAAAAGACCTTGTTGATCCTAAGTGAAATGAGCTGTCATGTGGAGATGAGGGAGTGTCCAATCTATGGTGAAAAGTCATGAGGATGTCAGAAATTAGAAGCTTTGCCTATGCTCATGCTTGCAGACCCATTTGGGGTCTGTAATTGCTCTTGGGCTAATGGAATGTGAACACCCTTTTGATTTTCATTGTTGAGAGATAGCCCATGTAAGGATTAGGTCTGAATTTTAATTTCATTGGGTTGTATCCAACCTAATTTTTGAATTTAAGGCAAGTTTGGTACTATTTTTGTACTTTGAATTTTTGATGTGAAATGAGTGGTGGTGATGCAAACACCTGCTAATTTTGAGTTTTAAATGGCTACATTACAGCTATAATTTCCTCTAAACTTTCAAGAATAGGTGTGGACTGATGCTTTATTCATTGAAATTTATTTTGTCATTGACTGCACTATTTTTAACTGCTTTAATGGTGAAGTTTGTGGGTACCTGTTGTAACTCCACATGTGCCTTTTTTATGTGTATTTTGAGAACGAATTAATGAATAATAAGTTACATAATTTTAAATTATGAAAGAGATATCAGCACATTGAGGGCTAACAATAGCCTGCAAGATCAGGGCCAATTGTAGTAAGTTTTAAAAGTGAGTATATTAAAGATCGTCCACAGAGAATTTGTCTGAAATATGAGATAGACCTCCAGATCTGTGCTACCAGATCTGGCTCTATAATTATCTAGAAAGCAGATAAAAAGAGAGTGTTGGGTTTTTTTGTCACGTTTAACTAAAAGCAAATAAAGAAAAGAACTAACTAACTGATCCAGATTCAAGTTGGGGAAGTGATTAAAATAAATCAAATGGAGAAATAATAACTGTGATTTCGCTTTGAATTTTAATGGAGAATCACGCAACTAAACAGAGTTGATTCAATCTTCATCTGGCTACCAGCACAGATGTAAGAGAAATAAATCTGAATTAAGGAAGGGGTTTAAACTTATGGTTATGATCTGTCCACTTAAATGGTCACAGATCATCCAATAGTTGTTGACCTATTCTCAATTCGGAAGATCAACATCATCGCAAGTGTCGCGAACTAGGTTACCAACGCTAATTGCAGACAGGGGTAATGAATCAAGGAAATTGCATGCAAAGTAGTGAATCTAAAGGAGTCTAATGCACTAAGGTGATCAATAAGAACCCTTGACATGAATCCAATGGAGAAAACACATTTACAAAGAACCTTTTAAATTCAATCTTACAATTACAGAGCACGGCTTTAGAAAGCCCTCGACTAGCGCCTTGAATCCGATCTCTTTGGAGTTACAAAAGCACTCTCAAAGAACTCTCAAAAGCAAAACAGAGGAAGAAATTACAAGGGTGCAGATAGACTATCTCGAGGAAGGAGGGAAACAGAGATGAAAACTCAAAACTGGATGCCCCAATTGGGCAAATGTCTTCTCAATTTATAGCTTTCCTCTATCCTCGCACAAGGCTGAATTGACCAATCAAGTGCTCAGATCTGTATTGCCCAATGGTCGTTGAGCACGGGATCCGAGATCTATTCGCCAATGAAAATGCTCGATCCGTTCACCAATCAGCGTTAGAAGCATCAATTTTATGGGAATTCAAAAGTTTGTTTGAGCTTCTAGAAGTTCCCGCCAAGTGATTTCATCTTTGGGTTTTCACGTATGAATATGCCTTTGGTTTGTGCTTGGAATCTTCCGGAATGTCTCGGCTTTTAATTACATTGGGGCGCTGCAGAGTTTATCGAAATGCCCTTCAAAGTGGTCAGAATCCTCAAAGATGCCATTTCGCAGAGTTTAAGGGTCTTTTTCGCAAAGTAGGTTGGCTCGAAGTTCTTTTCAGAAGCATAAGTTCTTTTCGCAGCGAAGTTCTTTTGCAGCGTAAGTTCTTTTCGCAGAGGACTTCTCTTCTTTTCACAGAGAGGTAAATCTTCTATTCGAGGAGTGTTTTCTTTTCGCAAAGTTCAAGGTTCTTTGCTAATTGAAGAGATTCTTTTGCGAATTGAGCTTTAGCTTCCATTCTTCTTTCTAATGGATCCTTCTTCTTTTCGTGTCTTTTCTTGCTCTTTAGGACCTTTTAGCCATTGTCGAGGCTATTTCTTCACTCCTCTTTGAGTTTGACATGCGTTGTCGGCTTTTTGATCATTTTAAGATGGTTTTCGGATTTGGACTGCCTTTTTGGTTAGGCGCAATATGAACACTAAAGCACTTATTTAGTCTTCTCAAGGGTCTTTCAAGGCTCATGTTTAGGGGTGAAAATGGTATTTTCACTACTTAACACACCCCAAACCTAAGCTTTGCTAGTCCCTGAGCAAAGTAACGTAAAAGCAAAATAAAGTGCCACTTTTGTAGGAAGCACAGGTGCATTTAGCATATGCAACAAGCCTTTTAAACCCCTAGGTGATCCCTAGAGGAGGGGGGAAGTATCCTGGGGGTTTTCAGTGAAGGTAGCCACAAACTTCTCCATGAAACAGCTTAACATCGGTGCAATATTATCAAATGAGCAATCAAGGAGCAGTGGTTAGTTACTCTTGAATCAATGATGAAAGAAAAATTTGATTATTGTTTGCACAGAATTTAAACATTTATAAACCTCATGAATGTTTCAATATTTCCAATCTGTGAACAGTCATAGAAAATCATACAAATGTGCCAAGAAGCTCATCCTATGGATAAAAATTAGGTTATAAGTCATACTTAAGGTGCTCAAGTTCCAACCCAAACACTCACCGGGTATACTCTCATCGTTGTTTTTGTTGAGGGGTTCATTTCACTCAAGCTCAAGAGCGCTTACATCTCCCAAATGGATCTGTAAGCATGAGCATAGGCATGATTCTTAGGCAATGGCATCATTGACATCTCCTCACCATAGATTGGGTCACTTCTCATCTCCACATGACTCACTCAACTTTGGATCACAAGGGCTTTTAATCTAGGTTTGTTTGTATGGCTTATGGAGTGAAGTTTCAAGGAAAGGCAATTTGAAGAGGTTTGAATTTGAGAACTTCGAAGTGCAGGTGAGATGGTTCATGACTCCACCTTTGAGTTTAGCTTTTCTTCTTCTTTCGAGATTCTCACATTCACAAAGGATCGCTTCTTTCTTTGATCTTGCATTATAAGGTCCCTTTTTTGCCTTTTTGCTTGCAACTTTTTCACATTGTTTGTCTCTTCTTTCTCCCACCATATTGCCTGCTTTTTGAGGTATTTTCTCTTCTTTTTTCTTGATGTTGCCCGTAAATGGTCCATCTTCGCTTCTTTC
The DNA here is from genome assembly GCA_021018995.1 of Chloranthus sessilifolius. Classification (NCBI taxonomy): domain Eukaryota; kingdom Viridiplantae; phylum Streptophyta; class Magnoliopsida; order Chloranthales; family Chloranthaceae; genus Chloranthus; species Chloranthus sessilifolius. Next base: position 28,647,105 of record CM037595.1, read on the forward strand.
TCCTTTACCTCCTAATTCTCGTGAGTGAGGGAAGGCTGAATTGGTTCCATAGGTTCAAGTACTTTTGGGTATTTTTGATGAAGAATTGTAGGATTTATAGCTCAAATGGGGTACAAACAGGCAGATTTTTCTTGGTTGGTTCTCATAGGTTCAAGTGTCCAAAGAAGGCCTTGATCTTTTCCTCAGTTTCATGAGTGTTACTTGTTTTAATTTGGAGTTTCCTAACTTCTAGTGGATCTAATGCCTCACCCAATCCTTTGAATCGTAAAAATTGCCTACCATCACTCTTCAACAGAGATGGAAAATATATGGGCTCAATTCTCACCGGTTATGGTTTTTCCTTGAGCTTTTAAGTATATCTTTACCTTTTTCTCTTCCTTTGACTTACTATGTGCTGATACCAATATGTTTTTATGGTGTAATCATCATGGAAATGTAGAATATCGCAAGGTTTAGAATGTCTAAATTCTTGCAAAGAAAATTTTAAAATTTCCACATTGTCATGATTCTTAAGTAAAATAATTCATTTCGATTACTTAGGTGATTCTGTCCTTAGGTTAACTATTCCTTGGCGACTGTTCGCCACACCCCCAAACCTATGAGGAGCAAAGGTCCTCACGGTTCAAAGGTGGTGGCATAGTCACGCTTATTAGGGAAAACAAGAAAAAATAATAGCATGGAGAATTACGAAAGCAAATTGTATGAACCGAAATTTTACTGAGAAAATAAAAGAAAAGAGGGAAAGGAGTAAGGGTGAGGGTTTATTTTGTTTGTTTCAAGTAGGGAGCACAAATATATATGAAAAAATTGCAAAATAATGAAAAGCATGTAACAATTAATGAGAGAAAAATGGAATAAGAAAGAAAACAAATGATGAATTGGAATCAATGATACAAAAAACAAAAGATTTATACATTGTATTTGAGACACAGTAGATGCAGACTTTTAATAACTAGGATCAAAGTCAGTATCATAGATGGGTTCTATGGGCTCTGAACTAGAGTCACTGTCAGAATCCGAACTAGAATCAGTGTTGGAATCAGAACTGGATTTTGGTTTCTCAGGAATGGAGTTCTGGAGTTCAGTGTACTCTTCTGACTTGATCTTTCTGGTGAGGCCAAGGTGTTTGGTGGTGGTGGTTTTCTTACATTCTTGAGCTAATCGAGCTTGGAGCATAGCCACCTTGTCTTTGCTCACCTTGACCAATTGGAATGTTCGTCCCACCAGATCCCTCATCTTCTCTCTCTCAAATTGCATGAAATGCTCTAATTTCTTGATTTTGGCCTCATAAGGGGTTCGGATGTAGGCCTCCAAATCAGCCAGCCCCTTCTGCACATCCCTACGGATGTAGGGATTTTCTATCATGGCCTGGGAGAGGGTGGCATATCTAGGGAGGGGGATGGAGTGGTAGGGGACTAAAGGGGGCCCAGCGGGGGGAGGGGGGGGTGGGGCGGTTAAGAGAGGGTCAGTAGGGTCAGTTTGAATGGCTAAGTCAGAAAGGGGGGTGGTGAAGGGGGTCTGCTTGGTTAGCCTGGTAGTGGAGGGAAGCACTAGGACTTGGTTCTTTGGGTTGCTGTGAGGCAAAATGGAGAGCAGGGGTAATGGGGTAGGTGGTAATGGGGCAACGATCGGATGAGTTTCAATGTAGTGATCGATTGTCACATTTGTTTGGAGCCGGGCTTGGATATTTTGGAGGTAGGTGAGGATCTGGGTGTAGGGAGCAGTGTGTGGGAGATTAGCCTAGAGGGATTGGGATTAGTGAGGTGGAGGGATGGGGGTAATGGGTGTGAAAGGGAGGTGGGGAAATGGGTGAAAGGGGAGGAGCAGGATAGGTGTAGGATCTAGCTCCATGGTGTCAAATAGGGGTGAATAAGCCTGTGGGAAAGGAGAGGTCCGGGATACCTCGTGTATGTCTTTGAAGGGGTGTGGGAGTGTGAGGAGCGTTGGAGCAGAGGGGTGGAAGGGATGGAGCAAGGATTGGGGTGGCTAATTCCTCTAGGACTGTTATTGTTGGGGAGATGGGTGGTGTTGGGATAGTAGGGGTGGTTGGTGTGGTAGGGTGTCCAAAATAGGAATGATGGAAGGTGTGGATGATGAACCAGGGATGGGGAGGTGTGGAGGAATAGGAACCAGGCCATCTGTGTCAGGAGGTGCGGTGAAGAGCTGGCTACCTCGTGTGTGGACTAAGTGCAGCAAGTGGTGCAGCTAAAGAGCTGGTCACCACAAGGAGTTGGGCTTGTAAACTGGTAGGGGCTGGCTGAGGCTCAGGGGCTGGTTGAGGCTCCACAGCAATTTCCACTTCTGCAGCATGCCCACCCACACTTTCAGGGCTTGGTTCTCTGTCATGCTCAGCAGCAAGAACTAGCTCTGGCTCAGGTGCTATGGGTTCAGCAATAGGGCAGTAGGGGGCAGCAGGGGCATGGGCTGGTTCTCCTACTTCCTCATTCTTCTTAACATGGCCTGACTTGTGGTCCAGGCTTTCTTGCCAAAGTTGTGAGGAGTGAGTACCTCAAAGGGCTCTTCCCTATTAATGTCAAACTTGGCTCCTAAGAGGGCTGAAATTAGTCTTCCAAAGGGGAGGCCAGCAATTTTCTGTTTCTTCTTTACCTTGGCACTCACATCAGCCATTGCTTCCAGGATGAGCATGGGGGCATTGAAAAATTGCCCCTTAGAAAAGTGAAAGAGGGCTTCGAGGATAGGAGTTCGCCTCTCTTGGGTATGCCCAGTTACATAAAAGCTCCCTCGGAGTATGGAATCCATTAGCAGATATTGCGGGGGCAGATCTCTTCTCATTATTGATTGCCCAGAACCCACCATGCCTTGTGTTAAATGGGCAGCCATGTTTCTGAAAGAGGCTGCTTCAGGAGCCGCCAAAGGTCCATCGGGGTTGAATTGAAAAGGTATCCCCAGAGCATGCCCTATGTCCTCAGCTGTCACAGTTAGGTCACAGTTATCTATGAAAATGACTAAGGTTGGCACGTCTGCAACATCTTCAGTGACCTTTGTGAGGTTTTGATACCACAGTTTTATCATCCTTGGATAAGTTTTTTCTGGTAATGGGGTGAGGATAGTGCTGAGAGAAGCTTCCCTGAGGTATCTTAGGGATGGTAGGCAATCATGTTTGGAGGAGAAAAAAGTTTCATCCACCAATAGCTCAGGTATGAGCTTCTGGGTATCAATGAAGGGGTTAGGCAAAACTAAGTGAATGGGTAATGGGGGCAGCTCAGACTCAGGGCTTGAGGCAGCAGGGGTAGGCTCCTCATGGCGTATTTTCTTTCCTTTTTCAACCCTATCTGCCTTGTCCATTGAAAGCTTTCTCTTTGCAGACGTTTTTGCTTTGCCTTTGGCTTTTGGGGTCGATTTGGTTGCCTTCTTGACTGATGATTTGGGGAACATGGCAGCTAAGGATTTTTCAGTTTTTCCCATACTTAATTGACGGAGGAAAAAATGCTCCAAACACTGGCTAACACAGATTTTAGATTTTTCAAAAGATTGAGCGAGAATGGATAGAAAAAAAATACCACGATCTAGGGTTTGTGCTTGAACTGAGTCGCTTTGTTTGTAAAGATCGCCTAACCGACAAATCCGATTTTTGATCTCTCAAAAAATGGAAACGCCAAACAATTAGGAACAAACGGCCGATATCCTTGTGGAGCTGTGTGAGAAGAGAGTGAGCTAGGTTTTAGTGGAGCGTCGCTCTGCAGAGAGTGTTTGCAAATACAACGCTAACTTCAAAACGACTAAATATACTTGAAGCTAAAATCGCAAAGCACCTTTAAGTTTTCGAAAAGTTCCAAAAGAGCCCTTCTTATTACTTCGAATGGCCAAAGTGCCTTTCGACAAGTAGATAGCTTCAGAAAGATTATTTCGCAAAGGACTTAGCTTCAGAACCGTCTATTCGAAAAGGAAATGTTATCATAATCAACTATTCGAAAAGAACATCTTTGTTTTCGAGCCATTACATCCGTAATCTTTTTCGAATAGACTTTGGACTTTAAAAAGTAATTTTTTTTTATGATTTGAACTTTAAGTGTAATTAAACTATGCGAAAAGGAAAAGAAATGTAAACGGAGAAATTCAAGAAAAACTATGTTGTACAAACATAATATACAATTTTCTACCATCGATTTTTGGAGATTCGTGATGATGATGGGCAAGACAGTTCTCGAATGTTGTCAATGCATGGCTTGAGCCTCCGACCATTTACCTTAATGACTCTTCCGTCATTGGGATCACGGATATCCACAACTCCCGAGGGGAGCCTTGATGACAAGGTATGGCCCTTCCCATCCGGATCTCAATTTGCCGAAAGAATTTAAGTTTAGAGTTGAATAACCATACCTTGGACCCCTTGTGATGAACTCTTTTCTCATTAAACTCCTATCATGAAATGATTTGACTTTCTCCTTATACAACTGGAGCTTGTATAAGCATCCATCCGCAGCTCTTCCAATTCATGAGTTGAAGTTTCTGTGATTACCAAAGAGAAGTTAGATCCATATTAAATGTTTTAATAGCCCGTAAAGCTTTGTATTCTAACTCACTGCAAATGACATGCTTTGCCATAGACCGCCTAAAAGGAGACATTCCAATTGGAGTTTTGTAGGCGCTCAGATGCCCACAAAGCATCATTAAGCTTAAAGGACCAAATTCTTTCTCATCCTTCTTCGCTTTTTTCCAAAATGTGTTTGATCTCTCTATTTGAAATCTCCACCTGTCCACTGGTTTGTGGATGATAGGGAGTGGCTACTCTGTGGGTGACAGAGTACTTTTTTAATAGAGGGTCAAACTGCTTGTTACAAAGTGGCTTCCCCATCACCGATGATGGCTGGGAATCCAAATGGAAAAATGTGGTCTTTGAGGAATCTTAAACCACTTTGTGATCATTGGATTTGGTAGCTATGGCCTCAATCCACTTGGAGACATAGTCCACGCTACCAAGATGAAATTATTTCCATTAGAAGGGGAAAGGGCCCATAAAATCTATGCCCCAAACATCAAACAACTCAACTAGGTCAGGGCATTGAGTTTCTTTTGGAAATCGCCAATTTTTGCGCTCGCAAGATTTACAGGTCAGTAAGGCATCTTTAAAGATTGTGGGCCAATAGAAACCACGCAGAATTTTGCATTGTTTTGTTATTCACGAAATGGCCTCCACAGCGCTCATGACACATTGACAATATGCCGAGAATTCATGGTCCACACACTTTTCCGATCACTTGGTCTCGCATAATTCTTGAATAGATAAGGATCTTCCCAAATGAAATTTTAACTTGTGAGAAGAAAAGATCTTTATCCATTCGATTCCAATGTTGAGGAATCATCAAAGAGCCAAGAAGTTGACTATGTTTGCAAACCAAGGATCGTGGGTATTGATGGCAAAAGTTGCTCATCGTGAAATGATTCATTAATGGGTAAGCTATCATCCTCGATTGAGAATTCTCGATAAGTGATCAACCACCACATTCTCCACTCCTTTCTTATCCTTAATCAGAGATCAAACTCCTGTAATAGGAGGATCCACCGATTAATCTGGCTTGGTATCCTTCTTAGATGTAAGGTACTTTAGGGCGAGTGGTCAAGAACACCACAATTTGTGAACCTAAAACATAAGACCGAATTTTTCCAATGCAAACACAATGGCCAGCTCTTTCTCGCTTGTTGTGTAGTTGAGCTGGGCATCTATCATGGATCTGGCTGGCATAAGCTATGACATGGGGAAGCTTATCCTTTCTCCGCCCTAGGACAGCTCCTAGGGCATAGTCTGATGCATCACACATCACTCAAAGGGCACCGAATAGTCGGGGACGCAAGATGGGAGCCAAATCGACATTTCTTAAGGACCTCAAAGGTTGTCATGCATTCATTAGTAAACACAAAAGGAACATCTTGACACAAGAAATGACAGAGTGGCTTGAAATTTTATCGAAATCTTTGATGAACCTCCTATAAAACTCGCATGCCCTAAGAAACTTCGATTTGCTTAATGCCTGGAGGAGGCAAATGTGCAATTAGATCAATTTTTGCTTGGTCCACCTCTATGCCTTTATGGGAGACCACATGTCCTAGGACAATGCCTTGGGTGACCATAAAAATGACTCTTTTCCCAAACTTAGAACCAAATTGGTTTCTTCACATCTTGCAACACCAACTTGAGGTGGTGTAAGCATTGGGAAAAGTCCGCTCCATAAATTGAAAAGTCATCCATGAAGATCTCCATGAATTGATCAATCATGTCAAAAAGATGGCATACATGCATCTTTGAAAAGTAGGGCATTGCAAAGACCAAAGGGCATCCTCCTATAGGCAAAAGTGCCAAAGGGCGGGTGAAGGTGGTCTTTTCTTGGTCCTGGGTACAGAGGATCTGGTTGTAACCAGTACCCATCAAGGAAGCGAGAGTAAGCTTTGCCTGTAAGTTTATCAAGGATTTGGTCAATGAAGGGAGGAAATGGTCTTTCCTTGTCATGGTATTTAATTTTCAGTAGTCTATGCAGACCCTCCATCCAGCTTGTTTGTCCGGTGGACATAAGTTTACCAGATTCACTGCTACATGATGATGCTGATTTCTTAGGCACCACTGTGTGGGTGCTACCCAAGCAGAATCAAATGGGGTAAATGACCCCAAAGATTCTAGTGCCTTGACAACTTCCTTCATTACCACTTCTTGCATGTGAGGATTCAACCTTCTTTACATTTCTCTAGAAGGCTTGGCATCCTCTTCCGTGGATCTTATGCATGCATACACTGGGTTTATTCCTCCTAAATCAGAATGGTCCACCAATTGCTTTCTTGTCTGTTTTAGAACTACCAACAGCTCCTCTTCTTGCTCCTTTGTAAGGGAGGAAGAAATAATCACAGTAGTGTTTGATGATCTCCCAAAACACATATTTCAGATTTTTGGGGAGCCGCTTTGAGTTCCAATTGTGGGCCGAGAAAAGAGGGCAAGAAAGGTACCTTGGTAACTTGTGGAAGAGGGAGAGGAGCAGTCTCCAAGAGAGAACTTGATGATTGGTGAGTGCCTTGCACAAAGTGGACTCCTTTGAATTTGATCTCCTTTTCCTTCTTTCTCAAAGGATTCCCAATCATTTTAAATTCGTGGTGGAGTCTTTACCTTGCGAAATGTTTGTAAAGACTCCTCCACAAGTTCATCAATGATGTCAACATGGAAACATTCCTCCAGAGAATTGAGGTTGAGTAACAAAGATTATACACATTCAATTTAACTTTCATATTTCCAAACGACACCTTCCATGATGCACTGCATTGAATGCATGCATTAGTCGTAGCTGTGAATGGTCTTCCGAATGACAGGGATGGAAGTGGTACTTTGGTTGGTTCCATGTCCAACACCAAAAAGTCGCTAGGTAGAAAAACTTGTCTACTCCTACCAAAACATCTTCAATCAACCCCATAGGTTTCCTTTCGGATCTGTCATTCAGTAACACCACTTGAGTGGGTTTCAATTCTCCCAAACCTAGCTTCTCATAGGCGAATAGGAAGCAGTGTTGACACTAGCACCAGATCTAGCAAGGCTTTCTCAATGGTGTGCTCCCCAATGATGCAGGGATTGTGGGGATTCCAGGTCTTGCATCTTAGGTGGTGTTGCAATTGATAGCACTTGGTTGATTTTCTCCACAAAGAAAGGCCTTCTTGGATAAATGTATCCTAGATTGCCTTTTGTGAGTGCATACCTCTTTGAGAAATTTTCATATAGGACTCTTGATTGCATCAAGCAGGTAGATTAATTTTAACTTGCTTGAATGTCTCCATCATTTCCTCAATTTTTGTGTTTCCTTTGTCAAAAGGAGAAACTGATTTCATTGCATGGGGAAATGGGAGATGAGGAACAAATTTCTCCTTCTCATCTTTTTCAACAATTTTGTTATTTTTTGTTTTTCATTTTTTGAATTTTTCGATGTAAATCAATGACCATATTGTTATCCAAATTGTTGTTCTGCACTTGTTCTTCATCTTTTCCTCTTCACTACCCAATCGTGTTTTTATTATTCTTCCACTTCTCAAAGTAGTCACAGCTTTGATTTCCTCATGGCCATTTGAGGATTCTCCAACCATGAACTGGCCCTTAGGATTGTTCAGTTGTTGGCTGGTAGTTTACCCTCTTCTCTTAGCCAATGAATTTGAGAGTTGGCCTGGCGTTTCTTCAATTTTTAATGCTCACCGTGAAGGTTCACAACTGAGAGAGTTCCAAGATTTTGAAGTGAACAAGACCCGCTTCTTCAAAGGTCAGGGGATCTAGGAGGGCAGGGCTGGTGTAGAATCTTGCATGGCTTGTTGTTGGTTAGGCTGAAAATTTGATTTATTATAAAATTCTCCGATATGGCGAAAGGTGTTTGAAAGGTAATTGATTTTTGGCTGCGTCATGTTGTTGGGGCCGGTAATTTCCGATTCCACCGAGATTAGGATGAGATCTCCATGGGTAGTCATTCGATTGCATCATCCCATAAGATCGAGTGCATGAGCTTGTTCCATCATGAGTTCGAAATTGTGATGCGGACATTGATCAATGGAATGAGTGGGGGACTGGCATATCAGACATGCCTCCTCTACTCTTGACCCATTTGGAGCTTTAAATGAGTCCATCACCTATCAAATTTTGTGGTCAAATTATCCACTTTCCTTTCCAGCTCATTGACTTCATAAACTTTCCTCTTGTGAATTGGGGATTATTCATCCTATGGATTCTCGGTGTCCCTTGACAGAGATTCCGCCGGGTTGAATTTTCTCCAATCACCTCAAAGAGGTCCCAAACCTCTTCAACTGTTTTCGCAAGTAGGTACCTCCACAAGAGGCATCCACTATGTTCTTGCCCTTCCGATCAATTCCTTGATAGAAGCTTTGAACCACCGCCATTTAGGAATTTGATGGTGAGGGCATTGTCTTATGATTCTTTAAACCTTTCCCATGCTTCATGGAAAGTTTCATTGAGTTTTGGGAAAAATAGATGATCCTTTGTCTCTGTTGGCTGGTTTTAGTCATTGCGAAATATTTTGACAATAATTGACATTGTATATCATTCCATGATGTGATGCTGTTTCGTGCTAACATAGATAACCATGCTCTAGCTTTGTCCTTTAATGAAAAAGGAAAGAGCCTAAGCTTGGTTGCCTCGACCAAGTCCTCTATGTTAAATGTTGTGCATAAAGCCAGAAATTCATCAATGTGTTTGTAAGGGTCTCTTCCTTACTCAATCCATGGAATGAAGGCAACATTTGGATGGTGGAGGACTTAATTTCATAATTTCCCTCCACTGTGGGAAATTGAATGCAAAATGGGGAATTATAAGCACCAGGGGCAAAGTAGTCTCTTAACAATCTCTGGTCCCATTTCAGAGATGTCATGATGTATGTCGGTTTCTTAGGAGTCTTTCAACTTCAATTTAGGGAGAATCTCGGATTGAGGTTCTCCTGCCAAAACATACAACTCAGAGAGAATTTGGTACAGCAAACCTGGTGAATTATGTGCTTTCCTTTCCTTCATACAGCTGTAAGCTGCACAAAAATAACAACAGAATTAATAAATGACTGATAAATAAATGAAAATAAACATAGGTCTTATCTATTTTAGAACAAATTCCCGAACAGCGCCAAAAACTTGTTGTAACTCCACATGTGCCTTTTTATGTGTATTTTGAGAGCAATTAATGAATAATAAGTTACATAATTTTAAATTATGAAAGAGATATCATTGAGGGCTAACAATAGCCCGCAAGATCGTGGCCAATTGTAGTAAGTTTTAAAAGTGAGTATATTAAAGATCGTCCCACAGAGAATTTGTCGAAATATGAGATAGACCTCGGATCTGTCATAATGATCCGGCTCTATAATTATCTAGAGATAAAAAGAGAGTGTTGGGTTTTGTCACGTTTAACTAAAAGCAAATAAAGAAAAGAACTAACTAATGATCCGATTCAAGTTGGGGAAGTGATTAAAATAAATCAAATGGAGAAATAATAACTTTCGTGATTTCGCTTTGAATTTTAATGGAGAACCCGCAACTAACAGCGAGTTGATTCAATCTTCATCGGCTACCAAAGCAGATGTAAGAGAAATAAATCTGAATTAAGGAAGGGGTTTAAACTTATGGTTATGATCATCCACTTAAATGGTCACAGATCATCCAATAGTTGTTGACCTATTCTCAATTGAACATGAACATCATGCAAGTCTTTAACTAGGTTACCAACGCTAATTAAATGCAGGGGAGTAATGAATCAAGGAAATTGCATGCAAAGTAGTGAATCTAAAGGAGTCTAATGCACTAAGGTGATCAATAAGAACCCTTGACATGAATCCAATGGAGAAAACAGATAAAAGAACCTTTTAAATTCAATCTTACAATTACAGAGCACGGCTTTAGAAAGCCCTCGGACTATCTTGAATCCGATCTCTTTGGAGTTATAAAAGCACTCTCGAACTCTCAAAAGCAAAACAGAGGAAGAAATTACAAGGTGCAGGATAGACTATCCGGCGGAAGGAGGAAAGCAGAGATGAAAACTCAAAACTGGATGCCCCAATTGGGCAAATGTCTTCTCAATTTATAGCTTTCCCTCTATCCTCGACAAATTTGAATTGACCAATCAAGTGCTCGATCCGATTGCCCAATGGCTGTTGAGCACGGGATCCAGATCTATTCGCCAATGAAAATGCTCGATCCGTTCACCAATCAAAGCGTTAGAAGCATCAATTCATATGGGAATTCAAAAGTTTGTTTGAGCTTCTAGAAGTTCCGCCAAGTGATTTCATCTTTGGGTTTTCACGTGGGCGGAATATGCCTTTGGTTTGTGCTTGAATCTTCCAATGTCTCGGGCTTTTAATTACATTGGGGCGCGTCAGAGTTTTGAAATGCCCTTCAAAGTGGTCAGAATCCTAGATGCCATTTCAGAGAGTTTAAGGGTCTTTTCGCAAAGTAGGTTGGCTCGAAGTTCTTTTCAAAGCATAAGTTCTTTTCGCAGCGAAGTTCTTTTTGCAAAGCGAAGTTCTTTTCGCAGAGGACTTCTCTTCTTTTCGCAGAGGTAAATCTTCTATTCGAGGAGTGTTTCTTCTTTTCGCAAAGTTCAAGGTTCTTTCTTGAATTGAAGAGATTCTTTGCGAATTGAGCTTTAGCTTCCATTCTTCTTTGCGAATGGATCCTTCTTCTTTTCAGGTCTTTTCTTGCTCTTTTAGGACCTTTTTAGCCATTGCTGAGGCTATTTCTTCACTCCCTCTTTGAGTTTGACATGCGTTGTCGGCTTTTTGATCATTTTAAGATGGTTTTCGGATTTGGACCTGTCTTTTTGGTTAGCTGCAATATGAACACTAAAGCACTTATTTAGTCTTCTCAAGGGTCTTTCAAGGCTCATGTTTAGGGGTGAAAAATGGTATTTTTCACTACTTAACAGTACCTTCACTGAAAACCCTTAGGAGACTTCACTCCTCCACTAGGGATCACCTAGGAGTTTAAAAGGCTTGGTACATATGCTAAATGTATCCGTGCTCCCTACGAAAGTGGCATTTCCTATTTTTAATAACTATTTTAATTTTTCCTTTGCTCGAGGACTAGCAACGATTAGGTTTGAGGGTGTATTAAGCTCCGAAAAGTACCACTTTTCACCCCTTAACCCAGCCTTTGATGGACCTCTGAGTGGACTAATAAAGTGTTTTAAGTGTGTGATGTAGATAAAAGGAATTTATAGCTTAATGATGCAATCCATCATATTTCAAGCCAAGAAGGAGGATTTTTATGCTAAGTTGTAGAGCTGAAGAATTTATTGGGAATGCACCATGGTGGTTCACACCATCGGGACAATTTTGGAATGCTTTGGGACTTTTGAAGACCTATTGAGGGTGAGAAGTGGAGCACAGTTAGTGGACCGCTGCTGCAGTGAAGTAAATAGAACACCACTTCAAGTGGCACAGCAGAGAGCTCAATGAAGATTGAACTACTTGAACTACAAGAACTGCACACATTAGAGCTTGGCGAGCAGCAATATATGAACCTCGCAAGCTTCAAAGAAACTTAATGAGCAGCTGTTGTGCGAACCTCACGAGTTGCTGTAATTTGATGCTGCTGTGCACACATTTGAACTTGACAAAATTTCTTGAGCTGCATTTCAGCCTAGCGATCAGCCAAAAGAACCTTTCATTTGATCCTCGCGAGCAACATAAAGTTGCTGTTTTGAGCCTAGCGAGCAGCTTAGCATTTGCACACATTTGATCCTCGCGAGCTCCATTAGAGCTTGGCGAGCTTGCACTTGAACTTGGTGCGTTGCATTGCAAGAGAAACCAGCAATATTTATCTTCGCGAGATGGAGGCTCTGCTACAATATTTATCCTCGCAAGGAACCTACGAGCTGCACTTTATTCCAGCCCCGCGAGCTTCTAAAACACTGCTGTATATCCTTTAACCAAGCCAACAATAACTGCTGCATTTTATCTGAGCCTCGCGAGCTGCCCCTGTTGAAGCATCCATCCTCACGAGCTGAAGCTATGTGCACTTGATCCTCGCAAGCGGCAGCAATTTGAAGCTGCAGTGCAGCAAACAAAACTAAGGAGCTGTCCAACAAAGACGGGCAGCTATAGTGCTAAGGCTGCACATGCTACTTACTCATGCACTTGCTGTAAATCGAAGGAGAAGCTATAGATCTGCTGCTGCAATCACACCAGGGCTGCAATGACTGATTCAATCTCTGCTACACTCAGCTCGACAAGAGGCATTGTTGAAGCCAGCACTATACACTCGAGCTGCACTCCATTGCTGCAGCCCACAAACTGTCGAGCTGAGGCTGCCCCCACATTAATTACTAGAGCTATAGCAATGTGGCTGCTGTGCAGAAACCTGGAGCAAACTGCTGTCGTGCAACTTATATGGCTGCAAATCAAGATCGTCGAGCAGCTGCACTTGTTGGCCAAGGAACCTCTCAAGCACATTGAGTTGAGCAGCTGAAAACAACAGCTGCACGGCACCATTCAAGCGGCAAAGCAGGGGCATTGAAGAACATGAGTTGTAAACTTGCATATTTAGCACATTGGAGCAGCGTATAGGCTGAAAGCATTTTATCGAACAACCGTTGTGCACTCTCGAGGCAGCTGTGGAGCACCGTTGGAGCAGTTCAACTAAACCCCACGGGCTGCGGACTCGAAGTCGAGTGGTGTAGAGGTGAAAATATAGGCATTTGAGTTGTTTTGCCATTGAGGCATTCTGTCGAATAGGTGAAGTGCTTAAAAATATTGTATTTCAGCCAAGCGAGATTGAAGCTCCTGCTGTATTTCAGCCTAGAAAGATCTAAGCTCCTGAAGCATTTCAGCCCAGCGAGATTTAAAAATGTTGTATTGCAGCCCAGCGAGATTTAACTTCTGAAGCTGCAACCCAACGAGATCCTAGAGAGATCTCAGCGAGATGCATACCTGAAGCTGTCTTCTACATGAGGCACGAATTTCAGTAGCCTATTTCAGCACCCAAGGATATTTTGGGTATTTCACACCTTCTAGGGCACGCATCCCAATGTCTCACTCTTTCCAAAGTAGTCAAGGGTCGCAGATGGGCCACTTAATCAACTCCACATCCTCACCCTTGCTTCTAGGGCACACAAAAGTTTAAGGATTGCTTATAAATAGAACATCCTCCTGTTTTGTAAATTATCCAAGGTTAGCCTGTGATCACGTAGGGTTAGGGTTTGGGTTTGATTACCTCTTTTTCTATTTTTTCTTCTTTCTTAGCCCAACACTTGCTGGCTAAATATTCGGTAAGCAATTAGGTGCAGTTTTATTTTAGTTTTGTAATAGATCATTTAAACATTGAGATTTAGTGTTGAGCTGTTGTGCACAAGGCTGCTGCCTTGTGGGATTTCATTGTTAATAACACCAGATCAATGAAATATTTGTTTGAATGCTTACTCAATTTGTTATTCTCGTATTTGTCCGTAGTTCTATTCAGGCTATAGCATACATTTAGGTTTTGAGCTTATTGAAAAGCCCATGGAAGCTTGAGCGTGGTGCCCTGGGACCATGGTGGCAGTCAACAATTTTCATGTTCTGTTCTTAGTATTTGTGGGTAAGGGAGCCTCTGTGGATAGCCTGTGATCATTTGAGTGGATAGACTACAGCCCTAGGGCAAACTTGGTCACAGATCTGATGATGGATTATTCTTCTCTGAACTTGGACTTGTGTCTTAGTAAGAGATTGTGCAGGAACAGACTCTCCTCTATTTTACTTGACTGCTATCATATGTTAGATCTGGCTTCTCTGTAGTGATTGTGGACTGGAAGGCTGAGTCATTACAGGCCTCTTGTAGCAATGATTAGATGTGCTTAGATCCTTATTCAACCTGTTGTTGGTCCTTTGTGTGGGCATCAATGTGTCGCTAGCCTTGACAATACACATAGGGCTTTATGGGTTGGAATTCCTATGAATGCCAGCCAAATTTGTGCATAGAACTGGAGAGCTTGTAGCCTTGCAAACATAGTGTCTGTAATGGTATTCACGGCCTGATGTGATTCATTGGATAAGGTTTGATCAGCTTACTCCTTTGGATTAGATTGGCAACTTCTGGCTTGATCAATGGGATTTGACAGACTCTATAGGATAGACTGTGGCCATTTGAGTGGATAGACTATAGCCTTAAGAGCACCCCAAATGGCATGGGTTAAGTTGGATATTTCCACCTTGTTGAGGTTAGTAATAGCACTTTGGCAAGGACCTGCTGCAGAGAGAGACCTAAATCTGAGTTACATAACCGAATGAATTTTAACCTAAGCTACTCACTTTTCACCCTTTTACTTTTATTTTAACGCATATAATCATCCTTCTTTATCCCTTTCTTTAGCTGTAGATTATTCTTGTCTTTTCATAGTTTTTAGTATAGCTTAGTGACACCTAAGCACCCTTCCTTTGGGATCGCCAGATCTGTAGTTAGATCTGGAGACTACTAGACAACCCTTGTGGTTCAGATCAATACTCCCTGTGGGATAAACTCTTATCAAAACTTGCTACAACAGGCCCTATATCTTGCTGGTCTGTGTATATTTTTTAGACTTGCTGTTTTGTGTTTTTCAATCCACCTTAGATTAACTTTTACTAACACATTCTTGTCACTTGTTTCAAATAAAGTTAGCAGCAAACATTTAAAATACCCTATCAGTCCCCCCAATCGGACCTGGCGTCTAATTTTCGTGATCGCTTGTTTTAAATAAAGTTAGCAGCAAGCATCTAAAATACCCTATCAGTCCCCCCAATCGGACCTGGCCTCTAATTCCCTTGACCGCTTGAACTCCCCTATTAAGAGTACATGAACTGGCGCTTAATTGGTTGCAGTATCGTCTGACGAGGAGTGAGTGAGGGGTGAATAGGTTGGTTAGTCAGCTTGATGACTCAAAGTCGAGGGCTATGAGTTCCTCGGCTGGGCAGTCACGACACACGTCACATGAATGTGTAAGGGATGATGCTCGTAGGGATTCGGCCGTTCATGATATTTTAGCGAGGTATCCTCCTCGTTCTCGATCGAGGCGGTCTGTTAGCTAGACGAGTGAGGGGGGTTCTGTAGTATGGCCTTGTCGTTTAGAGGTTCCGAGGACTTTGGGTGCTGGGATTATATTTTCAGAGGACCAGTCTATGGACCTCCGAGCTAATGAAACTAGGGACAGCAGTGCTCAGCCATCCCAGCGGCGGCGTAGGGAGTAGGTGTATGTGTGTGTGTTTGTATCCATAACATGTGTGTGTTGTATATATAGGGAGATGCCCCCGGTGACAAGTGTAAAAAGAAATGAAAAGATTTTATATATATAGAGAGATTTTCAGTTTAGATGTACCTGATTGGCTCCTTTTCCTTTAGTTACCTCTTGCGTCTACTTTTGCTTTTTAGTTGCTTTAGCGCCATCGATCGTCATTAGGACTTGGATGCTCCCCGAGCTGGCCCGGTGATGGTTGAACGTTGCTTTGTATTTGCACATGTGGGAGTAATGCTGTCAGTAGTTTTTATTCTCCCTCTTGCTAGTTGTCAAGGAGGGTGAGTATCTCAAACCAGAGTCTGATAGCAAAAGATGAATATGTGCTTTTTTTCTTTCCTTTCTTTTTTTTAAAAATAAAAATAAAAATGGAAATAATACAACAGGGAAGGCAAATAGCTAAGATAGAAATGAAATAATAAAAATAAAAATGCCCCAGTGTAGGTGCGTGGTATGATTGGAAGTATGGTAACTTCGGTAGCACTTTTCGGATGGTAACTTCGTCGTTCCTCATCTTCTTTGTAGACAAGTTGACACTTCTGATATGATTCTTCTTCTAATCCAAAATAATGTCCCAACGTCAAGATGCAATGGAGCTTTTCTGGGTTTCGAGATAAGCATTTTGGGTTTATAAGCAGTCATGGATATTTGGTGAGTTAGTTTTGAAGAAAAGTTGATCGGTACTATCATCGAACCAGGGAGGTCTCTTTGATTAGGTCAGTTGTATACAGGTTTTATCTTAGGGTGGTGGTCGTCCTATCCCATGGCTATTAGGGAGAAGTATGGTAGGTATAGTAGGTGATTGCATCAGTCATCATTCATCAGTTTTCAATTTCATTTCTAGGAATATCCTATAAGGCTTCTGATTTATCGTCCGAAAAAATAAAAAATAGAAGAGGGGGGTAAGGCTCAGTGATGCGGGGAATAGTTTGTATCTAATACTTTCTAAAAGGGATGAGTAACAATCTTTTTCTTAGAGGGGATACGGGATACCATGATCGAGCTCTTCGTCATATTTCGACACCATCAAAATCTCATATTCTATAGTTAGCAGGAGTTTATCCTCCTCTCGCCACCTTACTACGACATCTAGTAGTATGGGGACATTAGGGATGCCCTCGCAGCTTGCTTATACACTTCTAGTAACGTTACCAAGGATGTCCTCACGGTCTGCTTATGCTTCCCTGAGCTCATTGACTTGTTCATTTGTCATAATGCTCTCACTCAATTTTTGACATATAAATGCATATTCTTTTTTAAAGCATCCTGCTGGCACAAGAATAATAAGTTTTGATTGAACCTAACATCTATATATTTTTTTTGCTCTAATATCTCCTCCAATGGCGGGGGAAGGGAAATGAGGATCGTATGTTACTTATGCTTTTGGATGAGGTTAGATAGGTCACTAATCCTTTAATCAAATTGCCCAAGTGAAAAAAGGCAGGCGATAAATTAGAGGTCTTAAGAATTTTTTGAGAATTTAAGGCGTACGACCAATGAATGGGTCATGACGACTACGGGGATGATAAGTATAAGTATTTAACTATGGGATGTGATGATCACAGGGCTAAGGGTAATATTTTCCTAGGTACATGGCGTTCCAAGGGCTAGGGAGTTCTTCCCCATCTTAGTTCACCAGTTTATAGGCATTTTTAGGGTATGCGACTATTATGACATATGGGCCTTGCCAGTTCGGTTTCAGTTTTTCTTTCGAATGGGCATGCTTGGAAGGCATGACTTTCTTCAGGACTAATTCCCTAATATTAAAGGTTCGTTCAAGGACTTTTTTATCGTAAGCCCTGACGACTCTCCTCTGATATACCTGAGTGTGATCAGTTGCCCTTAGATGTATTTCATCGAGTTGCTCTAGCTGCGTGAGTAGGGAAATTCTCCTCTCGTCTAAGGATAGCTCATCATCTAGTTGAATCTGTAACGATGGTACTTATATCTCATATGGTAGGACTGCCTCCATCCCGTAGGTAAGGAGGTAGGGAGTTTGGCCAGTGGCCGTATGAATAGAGGTCCTATAGACCCAGAGCGCTTCTGGTAGTCGTTCAGGCCAGTCGGCTCCATTGCTTGTTTCTACAGCACGTTTTAGGATTTGAATCAGCATTTTGTTCGTAGCTTCTGCCTGTCCATTACCTTAAGGGTAGAACGATGATGAGTGGCGTAGATCGATGCCGTACTTCTTGCATAACTTTTTTGTCTTCTCCATGATAAATTGCGGTCTGTTATCGGTGACAAACATCCTGGGTACTCCAAACCTGGTGATGATATTTTGAACGATAAACCTTACGAGTGTTGAAGCGATGATTCTGACATAGGATTCAGCTTCTGCCCATTTGGTGTAGTATTCGATCGCCCTAAGTATGAACACGTACTTGTGAGTATTCCCAACGGTGTCTGTGAAAGGTCCAATGATATCAAAGGCCCACATCAAAAATGGCCATGGCGAGATCATAGTATTCAATACAACTGATGAAGCTTTGATGAGTGCGGTGTGTTCTTGGCATTGCTTGCAGGATTGGACATAAAGGTGACATTCTCTGATAATTGTCGGACAGAAGTAGCCTTGTCGTGTAATTTGATCAGTGAGTCTCTGTCTATCGGAGTGGGTGTCACAGGCACTGGTGTGTGCTCTCAGATGATGTATTGTCCTTCGACAGTCGTGATGCATCGTAGTAGTACTCCTATAGTGAAGGCGTCTTTGTATAATGTTTCACTAAGTATGCAGAATCGGGCACATCGATTCCTTATAGTCTTTCGTTCGATCTTCGTGGCGTATGGAGGGACGTGTTGATGTTTCAAGAAGTTCCAGATGTCAAAATACCATGGTTGTCTATCGTCGGTCGGTGATTTTTCAAATCTGAACATAGCGACTTCGGTTTTTGCCTTGACGTGCTTTTCTAGGGTGATTGCTTCTTTTGGTCCTGTACTTGTGGGGGGGATGGGTAATTCTCTCTTGACGGTCCATGCTACCTCGTGGGCGGGTACTGTCAGCTATTCGATGAAGAAGGTCTTGGTATTTTGCCCGATAGGTATTTGGATGACCGAGGCTAGCGTGGCTAAGGAATCTGCGAGCTTGTTTTCTAATCTAGGGATGTGCATGAAAGAGATTCTTTCAAATTTCTTTAGTAAATATTAAGCAGTTTCTAAGTATGCCATTAATCTCCTTTCCTTAGTTTTCCAGTCTCCTATGATTTGTGAAATTACTAGTTTGGAATCACCGATGGTTATTAACTATTTAATACCAAATTATAGTGCTGCTCGTAGCCTAGCTATAAAGGCTTTGTATTCTACGACATTATTAGTGACAGGGAAATCTAGTTGAAAAGTTTTAGGTATGACAACTCCTTCTGGGCTTAGGAGGACTATCCCGATGCCTTTTTCTTTGTGATTTAAAGCACCGTCGAAATAAAGGGTCCATGAGGTCTTATCGGGCTCTTTGTTATGAATCATGAGTAGGTCCTCATCGGGGAAATCTGCATATATAGGTTCATCACTAGGGAGTGAGAGATCTACAAGGTAATCAACGATTGCTTGCCCATTGATCGACTTCTGCGTGACATGAGTGATATGCTAGCGACTTCTTGTAAGAGCATATGCCAGCGAGTGATCTTTTCCTGATGTTGTGGGCTTTTCAAATACGTACTTTAGAGGGTCCATTCAAACTAGTACTAGTATTTTATGTGCTCCGAAGTAGTGTCGTAATTTGGTAGAGGCCCACACCAATGTGAGGCAAGTTTTCTCCATTGAAGTGTATTTTCGTTCGTATTCAACCATCGTCCTACTAAGGTAATAGATAGCCTTCTGTCTCTTGCTGTCTTCTTCATATTGTCTCAAAATTACTCCCATTTCTTTATCATTCGCTGAGAGGTATAGAATTAGGGGTCTTTCAGGGACAAGTGGTGATAGTATTACTGGGTTAAGGAGGCACTTCTTGATATTGTCGAAGGTTTGCTGGCACTGGTCATCCCATTTGTAGTCAGCTCCTCCTTTAAGTAGTCTGTAGAAAGGATCATATTTGTCCGAATGCTGGGAGATAAATCTTCTGAAGAATTGTAATCTTCCTATTAGGCCTTGTAACTCTTTGATATTACTGGGAGGCGATATCTCGAGGATGGCTCTGATTTTTGCAGGGTCAACTTTGATCCCTCACTTGCTAACTATGAAACCAAGTAATTTTCTAGAAGTGACCCCGAAGACATATTTCCTTAGGTTTATTATTAGCTGATATTTCTTAGCTCTTTGTAACACTAGTCAGAGCACTTCAACATGTCCTACTCGCGTTTGGGACTTCACTAGTATGTCATCGACGTAGACTTCTACACACTTATGTATCATGTCGTGAAAGATAGCCATCATGGTGCGTTGATATGTGGCTCCTGCATTCTTGAGCCCAAAAGGCATAACGACATACCAGTATGTTCCCCATGGTGTGATGAAGGAAGTCTTCTCTTGGTCAGACTCCGCTAATTTGATCTGATTATATCCAGAGAAATCATCCATAAAGGATAACATCTCATGTCCAGCGGTGTTGTCGACTAGAGTGTTAATGTGCGAAAGTGAGAAGTCATCTTTTGGGTAAGCCTGATTGAGGTTTTAGAAGTCGATGTAAACATGCACTCTGTCGTCTTTCTTGGTGACAGGTACTATGTTGGCGACCCACTTAAGGTAAAGAACGACTTAGATAAATTTGGCTTTGTGTAACTTGTAGACTTCCTCTTTAACTTGAAGGGCGGTTTGTGGGTGCATCTTGCGGAGTTTCTACTTAACAGGCTTTACATCGGATTCTAAGACAAGGCCATATTTTACTAAACTTGGGTCTAAACTGGGCATGTCCTCGTAGGACCATGCAAAGGAATCGAGGTGTTCTTACAGGACTTGTGTAATTTGTTGGCATTCCTTGGAGTCGAGCATTACGCTAATCAGTAGCTTCTTGAGTTTCTCTTTAGTGCCAAAGTTAAGTTCTTCCGTGGGTTCTACGGCAGCTTGGGTTTGCTCATCGAAAAGGTTGATAACTCGTTGGAAGTCCAGTGCCTCCTCGGCAACTGACATTCTTTCTTCGTCGTCGATAAGTTCGTATACTGTGAAATTGCTATACTGGGATATGAGTTTGCGAAAGGTAACCCCTCATTGGCATAATCTATGACTGAGAGATCTTTAGTAAGGTGAAGGTCAAGACTACTGATTCTTCTCTCAAAGTCACAAAGTATCTCATCCGATACAATCACTGGTTTGTTATTTAGACTGGATGCTTTACGTCCTCATGCGGGGAATGAGATAGAAACCTTAGGAGAAAAGTCTCCTTGTTGGCCATAAATTTGGTTCGACACGAAGAGTTCCCTTTCTTTTCTGGAGTTTTCTGATTTTTTTAGATTTTGTATTCCTAAATTTTTAGGGTTTTCTATTTTTTCTATTTTTTTTATTTTTGATAATAAATATGGTACAGGGTTGGTCAACTCAAGGGGCGTCGGGAGAATTGCTTCCACTAGTTGAGGGAGCGAGACGGCTGTTGGAGCCGTTCGGGCAATTCTTCAAGAATGCAGACTTGTTGTGAATTTGGCATTTTTTTTTGAGTCCTCATCTGATGAGATCTTTTGAATGAGTGAAGCTGGTGACAACAATACTAATGCTTGGACTTCTTCTACCATATTGAATGTCTCTTCTTCGAAGAAGCTCTGAAGATCGTAGTCAATTATACTATCATTTTCTGGGTTATAATAATGTTGTTCTTTCCACTGAGGGGGATCTCTTAAAGGATCCTTAGGGGTAGCGAGTTCTTTTCCTTGATCTTCATAATACGTTAGGATGAGCGCGCATGCTCGACAACGAGGTTGATAATGATGAAGAATATAGGGGGATTCTGAAGGACATTCCCATCCTTCTAGGTTAGAGTCGAAGATAGTATTGAATTCATCTTCTTGATTTGATAGTACTTGAAGTCCTAGATTGGCTCGCTCTGCTAACTCTAGTGCCGGGAGGTCTATCCAGTAGTCCTCATCATCACTCGGGGGAGGTTGCCAATCTTCCTCTAGAGATTTCCAAAATATTTATAGTTGTATTGAATCTGGGGATGTAGAAGTGTCTAGTTCAAGTTCCTATTCAAAGTCTACGAGGGTGACATGATTGTTTCCCCCTAGGTCAACCAGATGATCGTTTGGATTTTTTGCTTCTTCTGTCGGTGGCCGAGCTGGTAGGTCATTACTTGTGTCGGTGGTCACGAGGTTGGAGTGATTCAATTCTTCTATCGTAGAGTATCGGGTCCAACTAGTGAAATGCTCTATGCTGGTGCATGCCCTCCAGTGGGGTTGGTATGGGTAAGCGATATAGGGGGAGTCCCAAGGGAATTCCCATACCTCATGGCCAAGGCCGAGGTGGATGCTATACGAGTTAGTATTTTCTTGTGGAGTGTCATCTTTTTCCCATGTTAAGCGTAAGTGCTCTTCACTCTCTTGCAAGGCTGCTATGTGAAAATCTTTGTCGTCAGTGGATTCCCAATCTTCAACTCGTGGGTCAAGTTCTAGAGGTTCTTCTCTCCTCACTTCTGCAAATTCCTTAGTGTCAAACATGGGCATGACTCCTTCAAGAGGTTTATCGATATCGTCGTTTAAATTGGTTAAATCATTAAACGCTTTAGTCATTTACTCAAATTTCACCTCTTGGGATCTAGTGAAGGACACTTCCTTGTGCTTTGGCACATATGCTTTCTCAGTGGTCCCATAGGTGAAGTGGTCATATAGAGACCATTTTGGTGAGGTAGGGGACAAGTCAGCTTGCAGGTTGTCCGATTGGTAACCTAGCCCTATGTGCTTACGTATTTGCGTTGGGGCAATGGGTCCTATACGACCTTGCTTAGTTTTACCGAGTTCGGTGTGGAGAACGTATCCGAGTTAGTACATAAGGTCCCACCCTTTTATCGAGGTAGGGTTAATGGCATAAAGTTTGGCGAGGTTTGGGCCAACCTCTCTTCTCACTAATTTTTGTCGATGCTTTGGGGGAAAACTAGGAAGGATAGGGGGACGAACTTCCGCAACGGTTGTCTCATTAGGGATTCGAGTCTTTTGAATATGACTCATGTTCAACACATACTCATGGGCAGTTGGCATGCTCACTGCGTGATCAGTATCCATCTCCTGGAGGGGTGCATCAGCGTATATACAGACGATGGAGTACTCGTATGAGAATTTGACACATTGATGGTATGTGATGCCACTGCCTTCATTGACTCCAGCCATTTTGTTCCTAAAAGGAGATTGCACATATTAGCAAAATCAGAAATATGGAAGGTAACGTCTTTCGTTATAGGTTCTAGGCAAACCTGTAGCTTGATAGTTCCTTTGACGAAGCGGCGTGACCTATCATAAGCTATGAGTGACAGTGCAGAGGGCTTGACATCCTGCTCCGTATATTCGAGCATTTTTAACATGGTGAGAGGGCAGATGTTAAGTCTTGCTCCCATGTCAACAAGTGCGTGCGGTATGGAGAATCCTCTAATTATGACCGTAAGATATATGGGGGCCGCACTCTAGTGGAGTGACTCTTTGGGTATGTCTGCGTCTGTAAGTGAGCGCCAGAGGTTGCTCCATGACCGAAGTGATTTGATGAAGCTCATCTAGGGTCATATCCTCATCCACTTGCATGTCTTCAAGTGTCCTTATTAATAACCGATGATGATCAGGCGGTTTCTTGATGAGTTCTAGTATGGATATCTGGGCTGGAATCTTTTGGAGATGCCGCAGAAGGTCGTATTCTTGCCCTGGCTTGAGCCAGTTTCATTGCCTGGACGATGGGCCTTAGGTGCAGGTGGGTGGAATGGTTGAGGTGCAGGAAATGATGGAGGGATGATGTGAGGTGGGGGAGGCAAGTTAACTTCTCTTTCTCTCACATTCCCCTCTGGTGGTTGTGCATTCGTGAAATCCTTATTTCAAGGAGAAAGCGGAGGTGGGTAATTGGTTTCTGATTTAAGAATCGGGTAAGTCGGTTGTTGACCGAACTCGGTGCGGCTTGATGCGGATGTATTAGTGAAATGGGTGAAATTCGAGGTTGGAACACGTACCTGAATGGTGTCGCTCCAAGGGGGCAGGTACTGTGTGTAATCTTTCTCTTCTATGAAAGCAGAAACCAGCGTCTCACACGGGTCAGGATGTTCTTCTGGCTCACTTTCTCTTAGATTCAGCGAACGCTCGGTGGTTATTTCGTTGTCTCGGCTTGGAGTTTTTCGAGTGACACTTTCTATCCACACAATAATTTGTGTTGTAGTTTGGAGAACGTGATCTCCATACTCGGGTTCAGAATCGGACAAAGGGAGTAGTAATGGCATTGGTTTGGGATTTAGAGGGGTTGAATTCTCTGGTGGGTGACTACGGAGGAATGGTCTCCTAGCCCTAAAGGAATGGACTCGTATCTGAGTGAACTTTGGATAAGGAGGTGGACTCGGTGGGGCGATGCCAGTGATTAGGGCCGAGGGATGCAGGGGTGAAGGAGCTTTCACTGGTGGGGCAAAAGTAGTAGGGGGTTGAATGCGAGTGATTAAGGTGGAGGTTGGAAGGGGGCTCGACTGGAGAGATCTACTGTGGTGACCTGAGCCAGTGTTGCCTGGTTATGGTTGGGCATGGGGTTATTAACAATCCCTAAATTTTATTGGGGTTGGTTATTATTAGGGTTAGGATTCCTAAGCGCTTCCTAATCTATCTGACTTTGGTCATTCATGTCATATATTATGTCCTTGAGGACCCAACATTCCTCTAGGTTGTGTCCCGCGTATCGATAGAAGGCACAATACTTACTATAGTCTAAATTTGTCGGCTATGGGCGAGGTTTTTCCTACAGGAATTAGAGGAGATTCTGAGTGTTAAGGAGATAGAAGATGTTGAGAATCGTATCCGGTAAAGGGGAGTAGTGTTCCAGCCTCGACTGGTAGGGGCCTCTGTCTGGGTTAAAGTTTTGCGGTGGGGGTACGTTATTGTAATTTGGCACATGGGCCGGTCGATTCAGCGGCATGTTCTGATTTTGGTAGGTATTGGGAGATTGATTTCTATTCTGGTATTGGCCTTGATTTGGATTCTGGCCTTGGTTTTGTTTTGCGTATCTTTGTTGATTAACACCTTAGTTTTGGTTGGTATACCATTGTTGATTTTGATTTTGTCTGAAATTTCATAGTTGGAAGTTCCGATTACTAGAGTTTTTTCCTTGGTTGACAACGGTGTTAACTTGTTCAGTTCCTGAGGCTTTCTTATTATTTTTCGATTTTGGTTCATTGGAAGAGCGTATTTTTGACGTGACTATAGATAGTGCGAGATCTCCGCCTTTAATGTGTCGCGCTAGTCGGGATGCCTGAGAGTGGAGTGCAGTGAAGTCGGGGCAATCACTTATAACAAGTGCGCTCTTTAACGGTTCTCTAGTGTTATCGATGATAATGTCTACCGAATCCTTCTCTTTCATTGAGGTGCCGGCCCTAGTAGCGAGTTTTCTCCATCTGGCGACGAAGTCGGTAAATTCTTCATCAGGTCCTTGCTTGGCTGCAATTAGATCGCTGAGACTGACAGTCTCTTGAATCAAGTATTTGTATTGGTCTAGGAATTGACCGACTAATTCATCGAAGGTCTCTATCTTATAAAGCGAGAGTCCCGTGAATCAGTCTAAAACTTCTCCTTCTAATGAGCATTGGAAATAGTGAATGAGAAGTCCTTAATTATCACGTATGTCGGCAATCATTACAAAAGAGGGCCAAGTGATGATTCGGATTTCCCGTGCCATTATATTTGGTAAATTTCGGTGACTTAAATCCTATTGGTAAATTAAACTTGACGTCTCGACAAAATTTGTCGAATTCGAATGAGTGACCGGGGCGCTCTCTCTCTTGGCCATGTACTCATTGAGCATTTTAGGGAGATCTTCGATTTTAATGGTGTTGTCTTGTAGAGCGATTCATGAGTAAACCTTGTCTAAAGAGTCATCGTTGAAGAATGTGTGGGCAAGTTGTCTCTATGGTGTGACGCGAGCTGACACCGTGCTTAGGGTAGGAGGTGCCTTCTCTTGTCGCTCTTGTTCTTCTGAAAATTGTCGTGACCTAATGGTTTCGTATGCGGCTGTCAACCCTCGAACCAATTCTTCAGAGTCGTCATCTCCTCTTTGTATTCTTTGAATACTGAGTTCTACGATTGGTTGAGCGGTGAGGTTTTGTCCGATGTTACCATCTCTCCCATTATGATTATTACCGATGTGTGGGGTGGAGAAGGGATTTTCTTGCTTGCCAGCCATGTTAATCTCAAGTTGTGATGGGCTGAAATTGTGAAATGGTTCTTCTTCGTACGTGGGGTTGTCATGATATCCCCACAATGGTAGGTCTCCTAAACTCACTCTTCGTATACCAGACATCTCAAGTCTTTGACGAAGACTCATATATATATATAAAAGACAATCTAAATGACACGATGGGAAGAAAAATAAGGAGATAAGATGAAAACTAACTATCTAGAAAAAGAGTTTGCAAAAGTGTCCCATCGCGACCGCCAGTCTATTGGTGCACACTTTTTCTGGGTTCCTCTCGGTCCTCGTTGAATCAGTGGATCCAATTCTGTCCAAGTGGACTCTAGCGATGCAGCGTTTGGAATAGTGGAGGTAAAATAAAAAAAGGGTTTTCTAGGAAGGTTCTTAGTTTGGTTGCGATCGCCAGCTGCAGATATTTATCGACGCTGCAACACGTCAATGATCATGCTTAAGAGCGGGTATGGGTTACTTCTATACTGAATCGTCCGCCTACGAACATCAGTAGCTATGTCTTTTTCATATAATTTAGATAGTTGAATTTCCTTTTATTTCCCTTTATGGTTATAGTTCTGGTTAGTTTAGACTTCCCTGATTCTATTATGAGTTTGGTTGGGTGGTAATCTATTGTAGTTTATTTAATTTAATATTCTAATTCTATCAGGAGTCTAATTAATTTTTACTATTCCTATCCTTATTGAAAGTCTAATTAATTAAGTGTCCCAATACTACTAAAAGTCCGATTAATTTTAGTCTCCTAATCCCATTAGAAGTCTAATTACGATTAGGTCTCCTAATTGTACTAGGAGTGCAAGCATGTTGGTTATAGTGAAACTTTAATTAATTTGAGCTTGCTAATTGTACTAGAATTCTAAGTAGAGCAAGTATGCTAGTTGTATTAGAATTCTAATTAAATCAAGTACAATAGTCTTACTAGAATTCTAATCGAAATAGAAAACTAATTTTACTGACATTTTGATTTAAAGCAAATGAATTAATTTTATTAAAATCTAATTAAAACAAATAAACTGATTTTATTAAAAATCTAATTGAAATAAATAAACTAATTTTATTAAAATTCTAACTAAAGCAATGAATTAACTATACTAAGTAGCGAATTAATCATATAAAATTCTAATTACAGCAAGATATTAACCAATTAAATTCTGATTTAAAGAAATTAATCAATCACACTAAGATCTAATTAACTTAATTAATTGATTATGCTGAAATAAAATAAATCTACTAATTAATTATACTAAAAGGATAAAAAAAAAAGTAATTAATTAATTTTAAAATTCTAAAAAAAAAGGGTTTTGGGCCCGCTATACTAAGGAGATTGGCCTCGTTCCCGAGTACTCTCCGTAAGCTCCCTTGGGCAAGTCGGGTCGTTGAGATTATAGATAAATTGGATTTTAGACTATAAAATAGTATTTTGTATTTTTCAGAATTGGTTTCGGAATAATAATTATGAATTAAATTATGAACTAGAATTATAAAAACTAAAATTAATATTTAAGATTTTTAGAGATATAAAAATAAGGAATTTAAATTTCTAGGACTGAATTCGGGTCCAAAATCAGAAAGTCAGACCGTATGATTAAGGACTGGATCTAGAATCGATGGATTAGAACCAGAAATTAATGACAGGACTGGAAATTAAGATTTTAGAACGGAATTAAAGCCAAGGGTCGATAAATTAGACCATCGGGTTAAGGACTGGTTCTGAATTCGAAGAATTAGAACTGGATATAAAAATTTACGGTCTAAAAAATGGGTGCTACAGTCTCGGACTGAAAATTAAAACTAATAATTAAAACTAAGGAAAATATCCTAAGTCTAAAACTAAAATATTTACCTAGGACCGGGGCTGCAGAGAGAAATCTCAAAGATTCGGCCCTTTATTTCAAAATCATGGTTAGGTTCCTCTATGGATTTGTCCTTGAAGTTCTCTGGTTTTGGAATCCAAAAAAAAAATCCGTTCTCTCTTCGAAAATTTCCCATCCTCTTCGTGTTCTTTTTTGGTCGAAATTAAAAAAAAGCTTTTATAGGTTTTTCTTCAATTACGCGCCCTTTTTCAGGCGTTTAACTGAATTACGTGCCAGTTTCTCGGTGCTTAATCGCTTTGAGCCGGTCACCGACTCAGTGAGCGACCGGCTGACTTTCTTAGTGAGTTTTCTAGTCCTAATAGCGTTAGGTCTAATTGCGCATTTTTTAGGACGTGCGCAATCCGATTAAGCGTTTCTTCAAAAGCGCTCAACCGAGGAAACTTAGGGGTCAAGGACAATGAGGCTAGGCCGGGCATAGGCCAATTGTACGCTGGTGGTGGAGCGTGCAATTCGATCGCACGTCTGATTTTAGGCGCGTGATGGAGTCTCAAGATGGTTTGGGAAAGGGAGTTTGGTCTGAAAGGAGAACTAATTGCACGTTTGTGACCTGGCGTGCAATCGAATTACACGCGAGGTTTCATGCGCTTAATTCGGGGTTGTCCGAGTCTGGTCTGTAGTCTGAAATGCAAGGCTATTGTTTCAACCTGCATTCTGACTATATACTATTATTTCAATATATAGTCTCTCTACGTTGGGATCTGAGCCACAGCGCTATTATTTTAGCCTATGTTCGACCATGTACTATTATTTCAGTGCATGGTCCCAATTAGGGTTATGAGGTCAAAGGTTGACCAAACAAAATTGTATATTCCGAGAGGGCAAAATGGGGGTGTCTACACCGCTGGCACGCTGGCATATGCTACTGTATGAGTTTGACATTACCTATGTCATGTAAAAGTTCGTCAAAGGGTAGGCGATCGCCAATTACCTCGCTGATCTTCGACTCCCAGGTGATGAGCCCGTACACGCAGACTTTCCCGATAAAGTCCTACTCTTGATTCACAATGAAGAGCACGAAAAGACTTCATGGACCCTCTACTTCGACGACACTCTTAATCACAAAGGGAAAGGCATCGGAATAGACCTACTAGGCTCAGAAGGAGTCGTCATATCAAAAGCCTTTCAACTCGATTTCCCAGTCACCAACAACATTGCAGAATATGAGGCCTTCATTGCTGGACTACGAGCAACGCTACAGCTGGGCGTCAAGCAGTTGAAGACAATCGGTGACTCCAAACATGAGATATCACAAGTCATTAAGGAACGGAAGACCAAAGAAAGAAGAATGATGGCCTACTTAAAAATAGCCCAGTTTTTGATAAAAAAATTTGAGAGGATTACTTTCACGCACATCCCTAGGCTAGAGAACGAGCTCGCAGATTCTCTCGCCATACTAGCCTCAGTCAATAAAATACCAGTTGGACAAAGTACCAAGTCCTTCGTCAAGAAGCTGACCATGCTAGCACACGAGGTCGCCTGACAAGTGAAACCGGAACAACCAACTAGAACGAAAGCAGTCGCGAATGAAGGGCAATCTATGCCAGAAAATTCCATGGGGAGAGAAGCCACCGTTGCCACCTTCAAATTCCAGAAATCACTAATAGACGACAGACATCCATGGTACTTTGATATATGGAACTTCCTAAAGCATCGAAACATCCCTCCCTATGTCACCAGAATCTAATGGAGAATAATAACGAATCGATGCCACCTTAGGAGCCGATTCCGTGCCCAGGACAGGGCACGCAACCCGATTGTGCACCTGATCAGTCACATAATATACCATTTTATCACCCTTAACTTAGTGATGTTAGGACTTAGTTTGCTATTAATAAGTTAATGATATACAAATATTAAGGAAAAATAGTAAAAGAGAGCCAAAGTGTTAATATTCATCAAAATGAACTCAAAAAGCAGTAAAAAGACGATTGAGCGAAAAGGAGACAATTCGCCACTACTGAAAGTCAAGAAATCGTACTTTACGATTGTGTGCTAAAGCTGAAGACGAAAAGAAAGAGAAAACTAAAAAATCATAATTTACAATTCTTCAAAAGAAGATTCTTCAGAAAGCGTTAAAGGAGTAAAAAGCGATAAAAGAAAAGCGATCGTTCGTTATAGGAAATCGTCCAGTAAGAAAGTTATGTGAAAATAAGAAATCATGATTTACGATTCTCTAGAAAAAGAAGAACAGTTGTAATTTATGATTGTGTAAAGCTTTTCTCGCTGCTACATCTGCTGCTGCTAATCACGTAAATGAAAACTATCACCGCCATGCACTGAATTACAAGATCTCTGAAATTAGAAGTTTGGTGAATCACAGATCTGAGAAGATTGATGAAGGTAAGCTCTTAGGAAATCTCGGTTGCTGAAATAAAGGAGAACAATCTAGAAGCACATCTACAGTTGAAAGGAAGGAAGAATAAAATTAGGAATTAGAGTTATATTAGGAATCTTTTATTTTTATCAGTTGCTTTTATTAGAATTAGAAGTCTATGTAAACCGACTCCTTATGATCTATAAGAGAGCCCGGTGTAGGAATAAGGGATCGAAGAATTTCATCATCAATTTACAACTGAGGTTGGATTTTCTTCCGATCAGTAGTGTAAAATAGTTAGAGTAGATTAGATATCAAAGGTTTCTCAAGAGCAATTGACGACTACTATTGGGTGCTGAAGATTAGTGTAGATATTCTAGTTTCTCAGAAGCAATTGACGACTGTAGTTGAGGGGTGAAAGATATATTTACTTTGCTTTCTAGATTAGATTTTATTTACTTTATTACTACTTTATAAATATCTTCAAGTTTTTATATGAATTGATGACTCAGGTTGGAATTTGTAGATTAGTATAACGGTTTTTACTTTTCCATCTTCAATTTTCTCGAATTTAATTGACACCCGGATTTTTGGAAATTATTGATTAGATTAAATCTGTGTTAAAGAATTTTAGTTTTTGATTGACGCCTAAATTCTAGAAGACTGCAAGTTGTAACAGTACTATTTATTTTTATAAATATCCGATGGCTGAAGATTGGGATTGACGACCTTAATCTGAAGGAGGATTAGGATTTATTTTATGCATGTTAGATTAAGAAACCGTTCTTTGATGCATATTTCTCAAGTAGTTTAGAACCTTAAATGATAAATATAAACTTTTAAATAGAAATATAAATAATATAAAACTTCTTCGTGGGAACGATCCTATATTTGCTCTACAATTTTCATTGTGCGTTTGCAATGGGTTAAGAGTTAATTAGACATACATAGTAAGCCGGTCAGAGCCCCACCATCGGTGCATAATTGGTCCAATTTAGACCTGTCATCCAATCCTAAGAGCGCCTGAATTCCCTGATCAAGTGCATTGTATAGGGCGCTTAATCGGTTTATGCGTACTAAACAGGACGCACGATTAGTTTTATTAGACTAGAACTAGGACACCCGACTGAGCCAGTTAGCCGGTTGCTCACTGAGTTGGTCATCGACTCAAACTGATTATGTGCCTGAAACAGGGTGCGTAATTTAATTAAGTGCACCAGACGGGGCACATAATTGGATTTGACCGACCAATTAAGTGCGCCCCACAGGGCACGTAGTTACCCTAATACCTATAAATAGACACCTTTATCTCGTCCCAAAAACACATCACAACGCATCCAGCACCGGAATTTTTGAAAGCTTAGGGATTTCAAGGATTCTCTCTCTCCAGTACTTAGCTTCAGGTAATTTTCTTAGTTCTAGTTCTTAATTTCTTTTCTAGTTCTAGTTCTAGTTCTAGCTTTTAGTTCTTAGCTTCCAGTCTTAGATCTTAGGTTTTAATTCTTAAATTCTAGTTTTTAATCTCTGGTTCTAGTTCCTAGAACCAATTCTAGTTCTTAATTTTTTGGTTCTAGTTCTTAGTTTATAGGACCGGTCCTTAGATTTTAGTCCTCAAATTTCAATTCTAGTTCTAGTTCTAAATCCTAGTTCTCTTTCTAGTTCCTAGTTCTAGTTCTTAATTTTGGTTCTAGTTCCTTATTTCTTTTCTTTAGTTCTAAACCCTCAAAATTCTTAATTTTTAATCTTTTAATCCTCAATTTTTAGTCCAAATTCAGTCCTTCAATATTTACAAAATAATCCTTAGCCACCCGATTTGCCCAAGGGAGCTTATGGAGGGTACCCAGGAACGGGGCCGATCCTCCTTAGCGTACCAGGCCAGAACCCCCTTTTTTTAAAATTAGTTACACTTCTAATAGATTTAGGATACTTAAATTAATTAGACTCCTAGTACGATTCAGAGACTAGGTTAATTAGACTCCTAGTAGGATTAGGAGACTAGGTTAATTAGACTCCCAATAGGATCAGGAAACCAGGTTAATTAGACTTCCAGTAGGATTAAGAAACCAAACTACCTATACCCCAAGGCAACCCACAACTATTGACGTTGGCTGACTGATGATTCAGTAAAGGAGTTCAACCTGTAAGTCCCCGCTCCCTTTAAAGCGTGATTAGTGATGTGTTGCAGCGTCGATAAACATCTGCAGCTGGCGATCGCATCATCAAGGTATTCTATATTTAATATTCGCCTCTTTAATTTCAGTAATTTTATATTTCCTAATTTATCATTCATCGCCCTCACCAGAGTCCACTTGGACCGAATTGGGGCACTCTTTTCGGGAATCGAGAGGAACCCAGAAAAAGCGCATACCAACACTTGTCCCCTTTTTCACCCTTAATTTTTTCTTACTTTCGGATAATGAGTCAGAACCCTCCTAAGATATCCCCAGAAATGAAACTGAAAACTCGTGAATGACGACTGATGCGATCACTTATTATCTACCACACACCCCCTAATAAGACTATGGGATAGGATAGTCACTGCCGAAGGTAGAACCCCCATATGAAGCCAATATAATTAAACAACCTCCCTCAGTTCGATGACAGTATCAAGGAATCTTTTCTCGACACTAACTCCCCAAACGCACATGGCTCTTCATAAGCCCAAGTGTTCGCAGAACTTGGAAAAGCTCCATTGCACCTCAACACTGGGGCATTTTTATTTTGGGAAAAGGAGTCATATTAAGGCCCCTGCTTGTTAACGGATAGATGTAGAATAACAAAGTCGTCACCCCAGGAAGACCGTTGAAGATACTACATTGCCTATTCTACCACGCTCTTACACTGGGGCATTTTTTTTAGTTTTAGAGTTTTATTTCAATTATTTGCTTTCCCTATTGTATTATTTCCTTTCCTTGTAATGAAAAGTACAAAAAAAAGAAAGAAAGAAGAAAAAAAAGGAAATATACAATGATTCATTCTTTATTACCAGACTCCGATTTGAGACACCTACCCTCTTGACGATCAGCAAGGGGGAAAATAAAATTACTGATAAGTTTATCCTCATGTACAGGGATAAAGCAGTCCTCAACTATTAATGGGCCAACTCAAAGAACATCCAAGTCCCAATAACAGACGACGACACCAAAAGTCGGTATCTAAGCTATGGAAGGTAAAACAAAGAAAGAAAAGCAAGTCAGGTATATCTAAACCCAAAATATCTTAGTTTATATATCAAAATTTCTCTTTACAATTGTCACCGGGGGCATACCCCCTGTATATACAATGAATAAACAAAAAAATACCAACCTACGCCCTACTCCCTCTGCTGCCTCTGTGAGGAACGCTCATCACTCTTGCCAGGGTCATTAGCTCATGGACCAAGAGTCAGATCTATTGAAACCTAGGTTGAACCCTCGGGCTTGGATGGAGGCCTCCTAGAAGTGGAAGGCCTAGCAATAAAACCTCCCTCACTCGCCTGGCTCGAGGCCCGTCGAGAACGTGAGCGCAAAAGGGTCAAAGGCAAATAAAGGCCCAAGGGCCAAGTCTGCCTGAGCATAAGCCCTCATACGCTCATGAGTCCCTCGATGGATCTCGGCCAATGAGCCAGTAACCCTCTATCCCAACCCAAGAAGGTGATCGAGCATCCCTCGCACTCTCCCTCCAACTTTCGCCAACTTGTGCTGCAGAAGCTCAATCGTTGCCTGCATCTTAGTACGAGCTATGGTTCGAGCACTCTCTAACTCCTCCATCTGAGTCCTCCGCTTAACCCGCAAGTCGATAGTCACCTCTTGAAGAAGTACGATCAGTGAGGTTAGATGGAATCTCACGAACCTCCTGACGAGCTAGGGCGCTTTGTGTCTGCAAACGCGACTGCTCCAGCTCACACACCTACACACAAGCACAAAGCTGAGACAAGAAAAGATGTATGCATGATGGATTTAACATAAAGAGAAACGAAGACATACCAGCTTAGTACACTTCTGAAGAAGGCGCTTGACTGTCGTGGTAGTCAATGGATCGACGGGTGGCGCTGGAGGAACCTCAGACGTAGACGGCTACAACATAAATAAACAAACACATCAGAGGATACTACGACTAGCAAATCGAAAACAAAAGTATAACCACACTAACTAAATATACCTGAGTGGGAACATGAGTAGATTTTTGAGGAGGAGCCTAGGGAGCAGAGTCGGGTACGGCCTGCACAAGAATGAAACAAATCAACACAAAACCCGTCAGATAAAACCGATTCACGAAATAAAATAAACCAATATACACATAAACTAAACACAATATACCTGACTCTCAGGGCGTAGAGAGGTGACTGTCGCCTCTCTCGTCTGAAGTTTCTCGGCGAGCTGACACTGAAAATATACAACATAACATTAGTAAACCACTAGACAAGACATAATAAAATTAATAAAATGAAAGGAGCTCACCAAGTGGTCCAGCTCAGCCGAAGTTGGGCTATCACAGTATCCTCCGGACTGGACGATGCAGCCGAAGAAGGATAGAATGCTGGAGCAGATATCCCAGCAGTAGATAACTCTGACCTCTGCAAACATAACCCAGAACAAACACATAAAAAAAAGCAAACAACGCTAATGATTAATAAAACCAAACCGATATAAACACTCAGCAGTCAGTCAATCTTCGAGAGGAAGCTGGCCTCAACGTCCCAACCAACCTGCTGTTGGCCTCGAAGTAGCTCAACCAGCGCCACTTGGCTGGCAACCTCACCCTCCCTCTCGGTCTAACAAACGAAAAAGAATAAAACCAAACAATTATATTAAATTGACTAAACAAAATAAATAGGCTAAATAGCTAAAACAATTGAACTAATTCACCAGAGATCAACGAGTCACTTCTAGCAAGGCTCTCAACTCATCCTCCATTGCCCTAGCCTAGAAGACGGAGGTCGTCAAAGAGCATAGCATCTCCTCATCGGGCTGTGGAGCACATACTGTCTGCTTCATCTCCCTGTGAAGGGCGTTCATCACTATGTGGACGTCGGAGCCCAAGTTGCCTTGCTCTAATGCGGCCAGCCTCTCCCTCAGCGCTGAGGGGGACTCAGGACCACAAATAGTGAAAGAGCCGCTCCCATGGAAGGGATGCGCGAAGATTCAGGCACCACCAAGCGCATGAAACCAATAAGCAAACTCCCAGGCGTCCGCCTCATTGCATGCCCCTATCACCCTGGTCCCCCTGCTCTAAAGTCGGCGATCTGAGCCTCCATTCTCGATGCAAAGTCACGACCAGGAGGACCAGTCATCCTCTTCGCTACCCGGTGGCGAATCTCTGAGGGGACTCCTTGAGGGAGCCCCAACTACTGAGCTACACGAGAAAGGTGGATGTGCTCCACCTTCTCAAAGCAGTGGACTCAGATATCCATGTCGAAGAAGGGTCGACCAGACTGTATCACTGCCTGCTCGACATCCTCTCCGGCCGCATAGGGCCTCCAAATCACCTATAATCAGAAATAGATAAGACAACCCATCAGTAAAATTTAAAGCCTGAAACCTAAGACACCTTAACGACGCCAACAATACATACCTACCTCGCATGCATTTCCTGTTAGGGTATTTTAGATGCTTGCTACTAACTTTATTTGAAAACAGTGATAAGAATGTGTTAGTAAAAATAAATCAAAAGTGGATTGAAAGAAAACACAAAGTAGCAAGTTTAAAAATATACACAGACCTGCAAGAATAGGGCCTATTGTAGCAAGTTTTGATAAGTAAGAGTTTGTCCCACAAAGAGTATTGATCTGAAACCTCGAGGGTCATATAGTAATCTCCAGATCTAGCTATAGATCTGGCAACTCTAAAGAGAAGGGTGTTTAAGTGTCACTAAGCTATATTAAAAGCTAGGAAAAGATAAGAATAAACTATAGCTAAAGAAAGGGATAGAGAAGATGGTGATGGTGTGTGCTAAAATAAAATATAAAAAATTATGAGAAGTAAGCAGGTTGAGCTAGAGTTAATGATCCAGTAATATAACTCAGATTTAGTCTGTCTCTACAGTGATCCTTAGTGAGACACTATTAAAAGCCTCAACAAGGTATAAGCTCCCAGTTGAACCGATGCCGTTTGGGGCACTTTTAGGGCTCTACTCTATCCACTCTAATGGTCACAGGGTATCTGATAGAGTCTGTCAAATCCCATTAGTTAAACCAAAAATTCGCTAGGCTAATTCAGAAGAGTGGATCGATCATTTCCACAACCACTGGACCAGCTCTAGCCATGAATACTATTACAGCACTACGTAATGCCAGTGCTAGAAGCTCCCTAAATCTACGCACAAACCTGGCTGACATCCATAGGTATTCCAACCTATAAGATCCTAAGTGCTTTGCTAAGGCTATCTGCTCACTAGTGCCCCACAAAAAGGACCATGCAACAAGTTGAATAAGGCTTTAGATTCAGCTAGTCATTATTACAAAAGGCCTGCAATGACTCAGCCTCAAACTGCAATTACTATAAAGAGATCAGATCTAACATCTGATGTCGATTAAATAAGACAGAGGGGAGCCAATTACTGTACAAACCTCCTCAAAAGGTTGTAGAAGCTCATGTGCAAGGGAAAAGAATCCTCCTCAAACATGTGACTGGACACAACCTTAGGGCTATAATCTTTCCACTACAATGGTCACAGGGTATCCCATTGGTCTGTCCATACCTCAGAGGTCTGAGAAAGAACATGTAAACTGCTACAACCACCATGGTCTGCAGGCCTTCGAGCTCCCTAGATCTCACTACAGATCCAACATTGCTTTCCATGTGTCTATCAAACCAAGGGAAATCAGATGGTAAATAATAGATCTACTAGAAACTGAATGGGATAGTCTCAAATACATGGATCCAATAGACATCTAAAGAATCTATAAGATCTATAGATTTGATTCAGCATTAAAATAGCAATTCATTGATAACAGTAAAACTTACAATGAACTGTCTCCTGGCTATAGCCTATACACAACTGCTCATCCACAATACCAATGTATACAAAATATATTACAAAACTAAACCTAGCTGCTTACAGGGGGATTACCCAGCAAGTGCTAGGCTAAGAGATAAGAAAAATAGGAAGAAGAGGTGATCAAACCCTAACCCTAGCCTACTAGAGCTCTCAGTCGACAGAGGATGAAGGAAAGATGAAAATAATAAACTCTAAGTATAACTTATATGCTCTATCAAAATGGCCTTAGCTCTAAAGAGATTAACCCTAATTTTTCCATCAGATGTGACACTATTATAACCCTTGAATGCCTCAAGATCTGCGCTTCAAAATATGCACCTCAGGAAGTGTGCCCTAGCCTTGGGAAATTCCTGAAAGGTCCCTTAGTTAAAACTGAGAAGCGGAGAGCCCGCGCTTCGCGGGGCTGACAGTTGTTTTAGTTTACTCGCGTAGTTGCTTTGCTTTCGCGGGGTTGCCTTTGGCTGATGGGAAGGGCCCATTCGTGCAGTAAACCTTTACTGAATTGCACAGTTGCTTCACATCGCAGTGCTATCACAGAGATGATCTGGAGAGCCAGGGTGTTTCATGTAGTAGAGCTTTAGGAGCTCTCTCTCGCTAAGTACTCACCCAGGTGGGCTCCTACACTCGCATAGTAACTTGTAAGGCTTCAGAGTGTGCAAGATCTGTGCGATGAGAATTCTGGGCATTTCTCTCTCCCAGGGTCACGCGAGAAATCCACGAGGTGACTTTTTGTTCTCTATGCATATGGGCTCGCTGTGTTTCTCGCACGGTTGCTTTGAGGTTTGATCTCCGTGAGAGCTTCGCGACCACGAATTCTAAAGGTTTTACACCGTGAGATCTTTGCGATGCCTTTACAGCTCTCCTCTTGACCACGCGGCCTATCTGCACAAGAGCTTCTTCCACTGCATCTTTAGCTTTGCGAGGAGTTTCCTCAACTCTGCAAGGTCTGTTTCTTGACACTCTGCTGCACTACAGTTGTTGCTGTTGCAGCATCCTTCCTTCTCAGTTGACTTCAATCATTTGCCAGACTTTAGGTCAATAATGTTCAGCAACAATGAGTCACCATGGTGAGCGCTACCAAGGTGTTCCATTAGGCTTTGGCTCAGCTGTCATCTTTGCTTGTATTCTCTCTCTTCCTTGGGCCAAAAAGCCATGATTTTGTATCAAGCTGCACATTTTATTACTAACCGCAAAACATACTTAACAAATGATTATTAGTGGGCTTCAAGGTCCATCAAAGGCTATGCTAAGAGGTGAAAAGTGGTACTTTTCAGTGCATAACACACAAAAACTTGTTAGGGTATTTTAGATGCTTCCTGCTAACTTTATTTGAAAACAGTGATAAGAATGTGTTAGTAAAAATAATCAAAAGTGGATTGAAAGAAAACACAAAGTAGCAAGTCTAAAAATACACACAGACCTACAAGATATAGGGCCTATTGTAGCAAGTTTTGATAAGTAAGAGTTTGTCCCACAGAGAGTATTGATCTGAAACCTCGAGGGTCGTATAGTAGTCTCCAGACCTAGCTACAGATCTGACAACTCTAAAGAGAGGGGTGTTTAAGTGTCACTAAGCTATATTAAAAACTAGGAAAAGACAAGAATAAACTATAGCTAAAGAAAGGGATAGAGAAGATGGTGATGGTGTATGCCAAAATAAAATACAAAAATTATGAGAAGTAAGCAGGTTGAGCTAGAGTTAATGATACAGTAATGTAACTCAGATTTAGTCTGTCTCTGCAGTG
Source organism: Chloranthus sessilifolius (assembly GCA_021018995.1). Taxonomy (NCBI): domain Eukaryota; kingdom Viridiplantae; phylum Streptophyta; class Magnoliopsida; order Chloranthales; family Chloranthaceae; genus Chloranthus; species Chloranthus sessilifolius. The sequence goes on from CM037595.1 coordinate 28,686,018, forward strand.
CTCCTTGCTGAGACACTATTAAAAGCCTCAACAAGGTATAGCTCCCAGTTGAACTAATGCCATTTGGGGCGCTCTTAGGGCTATACTCTGTCCACTCCAATGGTCATAGGGTATCTGATAGAGGCTATCAAATCCCATTAGTTAAACCATAAATTTGCTAGTCTAATCCAAAAGAGTGGATCGATCATTTCCACAACCACTGGACCTGCTCTGGCCACGAATACTATTGCAGCACTATGTAATGCTAGCGCTACAAGGTCCCCAGATCTGCGCATAGACCTGGCTGACATCCATAGGTATTCCAACCCATAAGATCCTAAGTGCTTTGCTAAGGCTAACTGCTCACTAGTGCCCATAAAAAGGACCATGCAACAGGTTGAATAAGGCTTTAGATTCAGTTGGTCATTACCACAAAAGGCCTGCAATGACTCAGCCTCAAACTATAATTACTACAAAGAGACCAGATCTAACATTTGATGTCGATTAGGTAAGACAAAGGGAAGCCAGTTACTATACAAACCTCCTCACAACGCTCTAGAAGCTCATGTGCAGGGGAAAAAAATCCTCCTCAAACATATGACTGGACACAACCTTAGCACTATACTCTGTCCACTACAATGGTCACAGGGTATCCCATTGGTCTGTCCTTACTTCAGAGGTCTGAGAAAGAACATGTAAACTGCTGCAACCACCATGGTTTGCAGGCCTCCGAGCTCCACAGATCTCACTACAGATCCAACATTGCTTTCAATGTGTCTATCAAATCAAGGGAAATCAGATGGTAAACAATAGATCTACTAGAAACTGAATGGGATAGTCCCAAATACATGGATCCTATAGACATCTAAAGAAACCATAAGATCTATAGATTTGATTAAGCATTAAAACAATAGTTCATTGATAACAGCAAAACTTATAATGAACTATCTCCTGGTTGCAGCCTATACACAACTGCTCATCCATGATCCCAATTTATACAAAATCTATTACAAGACTTAAACAAAACTAAACCTAGATGCTTACAGGGGGATTAGCTAGCAAGTGCTGGGCTAAGAGAGAAGAAAAATAGGAAAAGGAGATGATCAAACCCTAACCCTAGCCTGCTAGAGCTCTCAGCCGACAGAGGATGAAGGAAAGATGAAAATAATAAACTCTAAGTACAGCTTATATTCTCTGTCAAAATGACCTTAGCTCTAAAGAGATTAACCCTAATTTTTCTATCAGATGTGGCACTATTACAACCCTTGAATTCCTCGAGATGTGTGCTTCAAAATCTATACCTCGAGAAGTGTTCCTTAGCCTTGAGATATTCCCAAAAGGTCCCTAAGTTAAAACTAAGAAGTGGAGAGCTCGTGCTTTGTGTGGCTGGCAGCTGTTTTAATTTACTCGCACAGTTGCTTTACTTTCATGGAGTTGCCTTTGGCTGATGGGAAGGGCTCATTCGCGTAGTAAACCTTTAGTGAATCACGCAGTTGCTTCGCATCACAGTGCTGTCATAGAGATGATCTAGAGAGCCAGGGTGTTTCGCACAGTAGAGCTTCAGGAGCTCTCTCTCGCTAAGTACTCACGCAGGTGGGCTCCTGTGCTTGCGTAGTAACTTGTAAGGCTCCAGAGTGCACGAGATCTATGTAAGGGGAATTCTAGGCGTCTCTCTCTTCCAGGGCCATGCGAGAACTCCGCGAGGTGACTTTTTGTTCTCTATGCATATGGGCTCGCCGTGTTCCTCGCACGGCTGCTTTGAGGCTTGATCTCCGTGAGAGGTTCGCGACCATGAATTTTGAAGGTTTTACACTATGAGATTTTTGTGATGTCTTTATAGCTCTCCTCTTGACTGCGCGGCCTATCTATGCGAGAGCTTCTTCCACTGCATCTTTATCTTCGCGAGGAGGCTCCTCAACTCTGCGAGGTCAGTTTCTTAACACTCTACTATACTACACTTGCTGCTGTTGCAGCATCCTTCCTTCTCAGCTGACTTCAGTCATCTGCTAGACTTTAGGTCAATGATGATCAGCAATAGTGAGTCACCATGGTGAGCGCTACCAAGGTGTTCCATTAGGCTTTGGCTCAGCTGTCATCTTTGCTTGTATTCTTTCTCTTCCTTGGGCTAAAAAGCTAGGATTTTATATTAAGCTACACATTTTATTACTAACTGTAAAACATACTTAATAAATGACTATTAGTGGGATTCAAGGTCCATCAAAGGCTAGGTTAAGAGGTAAAAAGTGGTAATTTTCAGTGCATAACACACCCCCAAACCTACTCTTTGCTAGACCCTGAGCAAAGGATAAATTAAAACAACTACTCTAAGAATTGAAATGCCACTTTCATAGGGAGCACGGATACATTTAGCATATGTACCAAGCCTTTGAAACCCCTAGGTTATCCCTAATGGAGGAGTGAAGGCTCTTGGGGATTTCAGTTAAGATACCCACAAACTTCTCAATGAAATAGTTAACAAAGGTGCAACATTCTCAGGTCAATTGTCAACAAACAGAGCATCAGTTCACCTTCGATTCAATAAAAATTTGAGGAATTTGGACATGAAAAGTACAAATATCTAATCATCACAAACTCTACCTGAGTGCACAACATTTCCAATAGCTCACAACAAGGGGGAGAACACATGTATATCAGCACTGAGCTCATCATTAATTCAAAAATTAGGTTATAGGCCATGCCTAATACATTCAACTTCAGACCCAATGCTCACTAGGGCATACTCTCATAGGGGACCTTCAGGGTTTCATTTTCTCTCAAGCTCAAGAGCAGTTACAGCCCTCAAATGGGTCTGCAAGCATGAGCATAGGCAAAGCACCTAAGTCCTGGCATCATTGACATATCCTCACCATAGATTGGACAACTCCTTGTCTCTTCATAACAACACTTTCAACTTTGGATCACAAGGTCTTTAATTGGGTTGTGATGTGGCTTATGAAGTGGGTTATAAAGAATGAAAGGTTGAAAAGGGATTCAAAATTGAGAAATCAGTAAGTGAAGGAGGTTATTCATGACTTCACCTCTTTGTAGTTCAGTCCCTTTCATTTTCTTTCAAAATTTTCAGACTTGAAGTGGCCAACTTCTCCTCTTCATTATAATTTTTTCAATGAACTGTTCCTGTTGACTCCTCTTTCACTCCTCTTCATTATTGTTTTTCGTTCTTTTCTTGCATTTTTCTTTCTAATTTTTGTTTTTATTTTTGTGGTTGTGACTTGCCACCTCTTTCCTCAGCTGCTACACTGCTCAACTTTAGGTATCTCTTCTCCATTCATCCAATGTTTACTCTATCTTGTCCAACTTTAGCTCCTCCTTTACCTTTTGAATTCTCAAAGTGAGGGTAGGTTTGAGTTAGGTCCATAGGTTCAGGTGCAAGTACTCAGGTGTATTTTGAAGAAAATTGGAAATTAAGGCTCAATAGGTGTGTGCACAAGGGCAGTTGATTAGGATTTGGTCTGTTTAAGCTCAAACTGTCCAAGAGAAGGCCTTGATCCTTTCCTAGCTTTCATGAGTGCTGTCAGTTGTTTTAACTTGGAGGTGCCTAACTTCTAGTGAGGGCATTGCCTCAGCCAGTCCTTACATCTAGAAGAATTGCCTCAATCACTCCTCAAAGAAAGGAAATTTTTTTTTGTAGGACCAACTCTCACTGGTTATGATCTTCCATTGAATTTTTAAGTATGTCCTTACCTTTTTCTCTCTTTTATGATTCACTCAGTACTGATATAAGTGAGTTTACTTGGTGTTCACATCATATAAAAGTTAAAATTTAAAAGCTTGTAATGCCTTAAGGTCTGCAAAATTTTAAATTTCTCATTTTTTTTAATGATTCTTAGGTGAACATGGTTCTGTTTCTGTCTTACATGAATCTGCTACACTTAGGTTTACTGTTTCATTGGAAGAACCTGCCACACTCTCAAACCTATGAGGAGCAGTGTCCTCACTGATTCAAAGGTGAGATGTGCAACAGGTATAAAACATAGAAATTAACAAAACAGAAACTACAAAAGAGAAAAAGAACACACAAAAATGAACAAGGAATTACGCACACGTATAAGAAAAATAGTGATAGATTGTCGAGAAAAGAGATTTTATTATAGATACAAAAGCAAACAGATTACAAAAAGATAGAAATTTATAAACCTAAGAACAATCTATGTAAAATATCATGTCAAACAAAATGGTTCTTCCTCCTGGCTCAGGGATATCCTCAACCTGCTGTGGAAGAGGAACTATAAGCCAGGAGGAGGGGGGAGACGAGCATCATGGAGATGGGTGTTGAGCAGGTGGTGGGGGTTTGAAGAAGATGGTGGGGGAGAGGCAGGTGGTTTGGTTTTTTGCTTCTTCTTCCTTCCCTTCTCCTGTTTCTTCTCCTCCTTGGCCAGGATCCTCTGGACCTCTTCGTACTCATCCCAAAGAAATTGTAGTGGGTCCGGCTCCTTAGGTGGTGGGGGGTCCAACCACATTGGATAGAATTTGTTTGGGAACTCGGTGGGTTTGTCGTCCGCCATGGTTGTGAGTAAGGAGGGACTACTAAGGTTAGAGGAGAATGGGTGAGATGAAAATGAACTATCCCTGTATTTAAGGTACTTGGATGGTGGAATACGGATGGGCACATTAACTTTCGTCTCTTTCCAAGTGTGGTAATAAATTGTGGTTGTTCTGGGAATGATAAATCCCACAATCTATTTGGGGAATGAGAGCTCACAATAAATGGTGGTCTAATTTTGGCATAGGGAATTATGACAAGCCTGCATTTCGCGGAGTTTTCCTAAGTGCTCGCGGAGTAGAATTCTCGCACAGTATAGATGTACCTCCGCGAGAAGGATAATCACACAGAAGCAAATAGCTTCGCGAGTACAAAATCAAGAACATTGTGTGCCTCCTGAAGTTACTTCGTGGAGTAGACGTTGGGATTGAGCACGCGAAGTCGTTTTTCATTTCTCACGCAGCTTAGCCAAGGATCTCCGTGAAGAACATCCATTCAGAGTTTCAGAGGTCTTGCGTAATAGAATGTTTTGAAATCGATAATTCGTGCTCTTATGACTCCGTGAGAAAGTGGTGAAATGGTCTGCGACCGTGAAAATTAGGCCATTTAATCCTGCGAGAAACCAATAGTCAACCTCTTTACACCATTTGTTCTCAAGCTTATGCTTGCACAATGTCTTGCACCCATTCAGTCGCCATCAGCATCTACCCTTCACATGTATCCCTTTTTCAAATGATAATAGCCTCCCTAACACCAGCACATGCATAGCAAAAATTCTAAATGATAAAACACAGTTGTAGTGCTAGTACTTTGCTCACACTTCAGCAAGAAGTATTCATCTCCCATGTTACTGACAGAAATGAATAATACTGAGAATAAAACCTATAAAGTAATTGAAAATAAACAAGCACACAGAACAGAATAGAACAAATACACAAAATAGATATGGCACACATAATACAAAGCTGTGGATCACTGAATAGTGGGAGGTTCATGTAAGTGAATGGTCTGAGGAAGCTCCACTGGTTGTTCTACACAAATCTTGAGCTTCTGACCATTTACTTTCATGCTCTGCCCTAATTTTGAATCCAAGATCTCCACAGCACCAGACGGGGAGGCTTTGATGACAGTGTAAGGTTCATCCCATCTGGATTTCAACTTCCCTGGAAAGAATTTAAGTCTGGAGTTAAAGAGCCAAACCTTGGTGCCATCAATGAAGTCCTTCCGTAACAACTTCTTGTTAAAGAATGCGTTTGATCTCTCCTTATACATTCTGGAATTTGCATAGGCTTCTAGCCTCATTTCATCAAGCTCTGCCATTTGTAACTTCCTGTGAGAACCAGCAGAAGTTAGATCTACATTCATTGCTTTGATAGCCCAATAGGCTCTATATTCTAACTCCACAGGTAGGTGGCAGGCCTAGCCATACACCAGCCTAAATGGGGACATGCCAAGAGGAGTCTTATAGGTAGTCCTATAAGCCCATAAAGCATCATTCAGCTTTGGTGCCCAATCCTTCCTATCAGTTCTCACAATTTTCTCCAGAATGTGCTTGATCTTCGTATTAGAAATTTCAACTTGCCCACTGATCTGTTGGTGGCAGGGAGTTGCAATTTTGTGTGTAATAGAATACTTTTTGAGCAGGTTCTCAAAAGGTTTGTTACAGAAGTGGCTCCCCCCATCATTGATAATAGCTCTGGGGATACCAAATCGAGAGAAGATATTGTCCTTCAAGAATTTAAGGACAACTGTGTGGTCATTAGTCTTTGTGGCAATGGCTTCTACCCATTTGGACACATAGTCCACTGCCACAAGTATGAAATTCAATCCCATGGAGGAAGGAAAGGGGCCCATAAAATCAATGCCCCAGACGTAAAAAAGTTCTACAACTAGGATGGGCTACAATGGCATGGAGTCTCTCTTCGAAATGCCTCCCATCCTTTGACATCTCTCACAGGCCTTGAAATGCAAGTTTGAATCTCTGAATAAAGAAGGCCAATACAAACCACATTGGAGCACTTTCGAAGACTGGTGGTGATGTCCCAACGCCCTCAGCCACATGTGCATCCTCAGGAAGGTGAAAGTAACCTCTGTCGGGTCCCACAGACGTAAGAAGACAAAGTGATCATACGCCCAAAACTAAAAAAATCAAAACCATCACTAATATGAAAGACAAGATAACTAAGACAAATATATAAGCCAATGATTAACTAAAACTCACCTGAAGGAAAGGAAGGAAGCCTCTGATCGTGGCGACACCTCTCCCTCTATGGTACAACTGCTCATAGAGGTGCGCCAACACAGCCACACCCCAGGCATAGGTAGGGATTGGGTCCAGATCCCTAAGTAGTGTCAGGAACAGACCCATCACACAACCCCGGGTCGAAGAAGAGAAGAGCACTGCACCAAGAAAGTGCATTAAGAAGGCTCAAAGCACTCTATCTATAGCCACCCCTGGCTTCGTCACAAGCTCTCGACATGCCATCGCCTCGTAGCGCGCCTGGAATACCACCCTCTTCTCTGAGTGAATCTCGGAGGAATGAATCTGCTGGCGAAAGTATAAAAAAATCATGTAACTCAAACTACCCCTGGTCTGGATTTGTTAGATTGATATGAGACCCTGAGTATCTCCTCACATACCGCCAGATAAGTCCCCTCCATCTGCCCCGTCACTGGCTCCCCCTCGAATCTAAGCCCAATAATGCGGACCCATTCCTTTGGGATCAACAGTAACATCCGTACTGGGAAGAGCAGTGCCTGCTGCTCCTTCCTCCACCAATCCAAGATAGCCCCGATCAGACCCCGATCGACCAGGAAGGGATCCAGCTCCAGAATCGACCCTAAGTTGAAAGACACTAACCGTGCCAGCTGGAACTCAAAAAGGCACGGTACCAAGCATGGGACTTAGACCATGCAGTGTGGATAGCCAGCAACAGAGGCTCCTAACAAGCAATGAAGTAAAAAGAAATGATGTAAGAATACCTATAACTACGAGGAAACTAACAACAACTATGATGTTTAGGTCTCATACTAATTAAAAAATGAATACTAATGATGACACAATGAACATAAAGAATTATAAACTATAACCACAACGACAGTCTACAATAAACATGCAAAACATTATAAAAGCGAGGCAGAACAATAAAATAAATGTGATCTAGAACTAGATACAAATATGATGCATGAGTGCACACACACTAACACTAGAAGCAGGTTCGACATAAATTAAAAGAGGTTTTTCAGATCTTAGGAGTCTATGTTATAACCTAAAATGCCTAGGAAGTAAAAAGAAGAAACTCTTTCTCACGGGACCTACCTGATCCATCACAAATTGTAATAACCCCAGTTTTTGGGAACAGTGTATGTCATGCACAACGCACGCAGCACTTGTGTATTTGTGGTTCACAAGGGAACAACAATTACTATGTACACCTTAAGTGTATATGTTTAGTAGGTAAGCTCTGTGAATGCAAAACACGTAGGAGGTATATGTGTAGTTAGCACAGTAGTTAAAGTATGTGAGAGAAAAGGGAGTCTCCCATACTTGTCTAGTTGAACTTAGAAAGAGAGAGAGAGAGAGAGAGATAGGGAGAAGGAAGAAAAAGAGAAAAAAAAGGGCGGTTTTATTAAAAGAAAACTAGAAATAGGAAGATCCTTGAGAAGAAGGTGAGATTCACCATAGGGATTTCTAATATATGGGATGAAGGTGATGGTGATGAGAGAGTGAAGAAGATTCCTTAGTCTAGAGAGCTTGGGAAGGAGCAAGAAGGGGTTTGGAGGAAGGGTTTTGAAACCCTCTTTTGTATGGTTGATCTTGGATCAAATCTAGAAGAGATTCGATTGATTTAAGGTATGTTTAATGATTATATATATTTTAAATAAGGTATTAATGATTAGTTGAATAATTTTGACGTTTAAATAGGGTATTAAATGAGGTGAGAGGTAGTTCTCGAAATGATCGAGCAATTACTGTCATTGCTCCTCGCTCGAGCGGTAGCTTGCTCGAACAAGGAGGGACAAAATATATAAGAGAAAAAGTTCTGGCCTCGCTCAAGCGAGAAACTTTATGAAGAGGAAGATCGCTCGAGCAAGGGTCGCGTGAAGTCAAAAGGCCTAGTTTTGAATCGCTCGAGCGGGGATGATACCTCGCTTATAATCGTTCGAGCGATGAATAGTACTCGCTCGTGCGATGAATAGTGCTTGCTCGCGCGAGGTACTATATAGAATTTCACCTTATTTTAATTTATTATTATTCTTGGAAGTTATAGTTCCCAAGGTTCTTAGGGACTTTTTTTAGGGTACCTTTGGCACATGCAATGTAGGTTTGGTGTGTGTTACATGCGTTTGATTCCCTAGGGAATGGCGATGCATTAAAAGATGGCTTTGCTTTGAGGTAGGGAACACCTTGAACATGTATTTTAATTTCAAGAGCATGTATGTAGTGATATAGATATGAATACAAATGCATAGAAAATGTGAAATCGTAAATGTGTGTGTGTGTGTGACACAAAGTAAACAAGTGAATATGTAGCATCCCCAGGGGATGAGAATGTGCTAAAAGCATCTGTATGATGCATTGATTTAGACATCCCAGGGATGTATGTGAAATTGTAAGGCAAGAATGAATGAGAACTGACAAGGCCTAATCTATTATGTTTAGCACAATCACACGGTGAATGACTAGATGTAGTGCACATGATACGTTTGTTATTTAGGGTTTGAACATGATACCCCACTAGCGTGGTGCGATACTCATGACTGACGCGGCAGGATATCCATGATCGGTGTTGCTGCCAATCCATACACTAGTTGTACATTCAAGGAATGTTGATATGAATATTAGACCCCGTCGCCTATGAGAAAGGGACCTGGGTACAAGTGATGAATGAAAACTGTCTAGTTAGACGACGATGGAGGGTATTCCATCAGGCATCCAACTCTATAGTAAGTTGGGGAATATTTAAGTTAAAGATTTAAGTCTTTAGGCTGAATCAGTGAAAAGTTGAGAAGAATGAGAACATGTAGCAATAACAGTAACACTCAGTGCATTATTTTTCAATCATTTAAACTGTTGTTTTTTCCAGTAACTTCTTTGATACATCATGTTGTTTAATGTCATAGAATATACGTGAGAGCTTGACTTATATGTTCATTGTATTATTTCCCTATTGAGCTAGGATGTAGCTCACCCTTTAGACTATACGTCACAGGTCATGTTCTTACGACAGCTGAGGCTTCGGGAGACATAGATCCGAGGGATTCGGATTACGTGCCCGAGGAAGAGTTGGAGCCACCTCCTAAGGACTTCTTCTAGAGGACCCGCGCATAATTTTAGAGGGACTTTGAGAGCTTTTTGTATGGCTTGATATGTCCAGCCTTATTTTTGAGAAAATGTAATTAAATGATATATTCTTTTGGGCGAACTGTCTAGGGTGATCCTGCTTATCATCGACGGTTTGGGTCGGTTCTTCTGTTCATGCATTGGCATGGAAGTAGAACTGTCTTTTGAACTTTTGTTTTAGGAAAGCATACCATTATTGAATGTTTTCTTCAGTTCACATATTTTTACTTGATTTGTTGTTGCTTGGTTATACCAATGTTTCCGTGTAGATTAATGGGGCATGGCCTAGAGGGCTGTGCTGATGGCACGGGTTTTAGGGTGTCAAAATTTAGGCTGTCACTGTTGGTATTAGAGCCGTTTCTTTTAGAAATTCTGACAGTTCTTGTTTTTGTCAGAGCATAGGGACATCTGCTAATGAAACTTTAGTTTCACTTGAAGACCGTGATGTCTTCTAGAGGAAGACGGGGTCGACTTAGAGGCGGCCAGGATAGAAATTTGCACAGTAGAGATGACTTCATCTCGCTTACGAACAGAGTACCTATGGGAAGCAAAGGGGCTTCGGGTAGTGGTAGCTAAGAGAGCCAAAATCATGAAGAGAGTCGAGAAAGAGACCGTCAGGAAAGAGACCAAAGAGAACAAGAAAGAATAAGGGAGAGGAATGAAGAAAGAGAAGAGCGTAAGAGGATAATGCATACCATGGAAACTATGGCGACTGCCATGGCTCAACAAGCAGCATCTCTGGCAGCTCACAATGCCAGTGATCAGTATCAGCCGCCTACACCTCCAGTAGGCTTGACACAGCCAGTGCCCTCTACATTTACTGAGTTTAGGAGGATGCGACCTTCTAACTTTTCGGGGCAAGCTGAGCCAATAGCTGCTGAGAATTGGTTGAGCGAGATGGAGAAGGTTTTTAGCGTGCTTACATGCATGGAAGATGAAAGCGTCCGTTGGGCAGCCTACATGTTGGATGGGGAGGCAGGGCCTTGGTGGAAGTCCATTTCTAGGACTAGGGCTCTAGAGACCCCAGGATTGCCATGGACTTGGGATGAGTTTGTAGAAGAGTTCAACAAGCAATATTTCCCTGAAGTAGTGAGAAATCAGATGGAGTTACAGTTTTTATAGCTCTTGCAGGGGAAAATGACGGTGAGGGAGTATGGAGTGGAGTTCATGAGACTTACTCGTTTCGCTTCGAATTATGTGGTCACCGAGGTGATGAGAGCAAAGAGGTTTCAACATGGTTTGAGGCGGGATATTTGAGGGGGAGTAGCACCGTTTCAGTTGAAGACCTATGGGGAGGTCATGAGTAAAGCTTTGGTCATTGAGGAAGAAAATAATGATCGATACCGTCGAAGAGAGCAGCATGGGAGAGGAAACGTAGATCAAGGCAGGACTAGGAACTATGAGCCGGTGAACAAAAAGTCAAGATTCATAGTACCTAATCAGAGGCAACCTGTACGACCATGGATTCTCTCGAACCCGTCGCGACAATGCACATGCGATGGAATAAAATGTAGAGTCGCCACCCGGAGCTTTTGGTGACCCGGGAAACCTTTAAATCCAATATTTTGAGCACCGAAGTGCTAAATATGACTCTGATTTACCGGTCTTTGCCAAAGGCTCTAGGGTAGGGGCTTTGGTTATCGATCGGGAAGGGTTTAGGCACCCGATCAACCCACACATAGCTATCTCTATCTATGACTAAAATAAAAAAAAAATGGGCGGAGCTTCCCCTTGCCCGAAGGCAATACGGTCCTATTAAGCTTTGAGCCAAACTGAAATTTCGGCGGCGTAACGGCTTGAATCCTTGGACGGAGGAAACACCAAGAAGGTAGAGGAAGATAGGGGTGAGCCGGAGCTCACGGGCCCTTGTTGCACCGTTGAAGACCTTCGCTTCGGCATGCTTTCGATGGCTTTATATGGCTTAAACGGTAGAGGAATAGGTTCTAATGCTAGAATTCAGTAGATAGGAAGTGTAGGATGAAGCTAGGGACTAAGCTTGACTAAAAATGGGTGATCTAATGGTTGAAAAGGCTGAAAAGGATGAACTAAGCATGCTGAAATTCTGGTTGAAGAATGTAAAATAATATATATTTTTCTCTCACTAGGGCTCTCTCTCTTAAGCTTAACTTTCAACCTTAATTTTTCAACCCTTTGGGAAGGGGGGGGGGCTCTCTATTTATAGAGAAGAGGTGGGTTAGAGGGTTACTTAAGTGCTAATTGTTTTAGCAATTAGGTAATCCTCCATCTAAGGTTTTCTAGGTTTTTAGGGTCCTAAGGGTTTGGGAAACTGGTTTCAATGGCAGATGATGGGGTGAGACCATGGGTGACTTAAGGATTTCCAATAAGCTCAAAGGGGGTGCAACCAACCTTAAGACACCCACCTCAACCAAGGGGATGGTCAAAAGGTCAAACTAGATGGAGGAAATTCGAGCATTTGATGATAGTTACTGTAGCTAAGCTGGGCGTATATATTACATACGCCCAATTTATGTACAGTGATTTTCATGAAAACTAGAGGAGATCTGAGAAGGTGAGTGTCCGTGGTGGGACCTACCTATGCTAGGCGTATGTATTATATACACCCAGCCAAATTTGGCCCAAAAATGCTAGGCGTATATAATATATATGCCTGACCAAAATGGGGCCACATTTGCTGGGCGTATCTAATACATACGCCTGAGCAAAAGTTATGATTTTATGTGAAACTTCAATTGGCCATAACTTTTGAACCACAACTTCAAATTGGGTGATCTTTGGCTTGCTGGAAAGCTGGAGAAGTCCTCCTTCCAATTGCATGGGATCCTCCTCAGTAATGGTTTGTGTAATATTTTGTAGCTCTCATTCCATCAATTGCTCAGAAGGGTTTAAGTTGGGTCTAGGAAGGGATCCTAGGGTTTTAGGGGTGATCTCTAAAGGTTAGGGGAATGATTCTAATTGGTTCAGGGTGATTCTTAAAGGTCTAGGTTGGTTCTTAATGGTTCAAGGGTTCCATCAAAAGCATAGGGGTGCATCTCTCTCGGAGTATAGACTGATCGGGCCTTGGGCCGAATTTGGGTGTCTACAGATGCCCCTCTTTGGTATTCGATCACTAATGATCGGACGCCAAAGACAAGAGACATCCGAAGAGGTTCAAGGCATGTTTGATGGGTCCGCCTGGTTCAACTCAATTCTCAAACATCCATGGTGATGGTGAGTGTACGTAAGCCCTCTCATTTCAGGATATTGTCCGTACCTCAAAGCTAACAGTCCCCAAGCGCGTTGCGACATTACTGGGCATAACTGTGATGATCACAGAAAGTGTAAGCCCGCTAGTCGAGATATCATCCACTTCCTGAGGGAAATTATAGATTTATGATGTTGACTGTTAACCTGAACCAGACAACTCCATGAAATGGGGTGATCGATCTATGCTTCGTGGTCGACGCGAAGTACACAAAGCGAAGGCCTACAAATTGTGTCCAATCCTATGGGGTATCGACAGCTCCATTGGATTGGCCATGGGTGCCCTTACCTAGGTAAGGCTCGGAGTCTTTGGGCGAACCCATCGACCTCAAGGTTGCTTTAGCAAGATTTACCCGAGTGAAGCGAATATTGATGTCGCGACACTTCTTGGGAATGCATGCCCATTTTCCAAGTGAATTTTTGTGTGTTATTTTTTTGAATTTTTGAGGTCTCTAATCAAAGCTCAAAGACCTCTGTCAATTTTATTCTTGCACAACTCTTTAAGTGGATCAAATGCCAGTTGGTACGCTTTGAGAGTGCGTGCGCTCTGCTGGGCATAGGTACACCTTGGGGATGTGTACATTCTGGTGGTGAGGTATTCTTGATTCACACGAACCGGAGTGCCTTAATTTGAGATAAAGCTAAAAAAGATTGGGCTAGGACCAAACATCCATCGAAAGAGATGGTCAGTTCTAGCCTCCCTCCCTAATGAAATCACATCTTACTAACTATGCACAGACAGACACCCATCAGGGGCGATAAACAACAAATAAGTGTGAACGGAAGCCTCGACCCTAAGGTATAATTTACGAGGACAAATGAACATCCTGCGAAATACCCAAACACAAGTGCATACATTCAACAGGGACACCGTGCCTATACAGGTGTTAAGCCTATGTAAAAGGAAATAAAAGGGAATGAGCCCTTCGGTCTGTATGTTTGCACATAGTTTGGTTGGTTGTAATTTCATTTTTGACGGGCCAGTTTCAACTGATAATAGACTTTTTGAACGGTCTGAAGTCGGGTGCACTCTTGGTCAATCATAGATCGGAAGGTGGATGATCAGAGCCAAAGCTGGGAAGGTGGGGTAAACCTACTCAGGATTTTAACTACATAACAAAATGTTGTTATCCCGAACCTTCTCCTTCTTTTTTCTCTCTTTTTTTTTCTTATTCTTCTTCTTTTGTTCTTTTTTCTTTTGCACATGTCAGTTCGAGACTTTGAGCATGCTCAAACCATTTTTATTTTTGCATGTATCCTTAGGCAGACCAACTTGCCACGTTGATACATCTCAAGGATGTGCGCATTCCGGTGATAGGTCCTTGGTTTGCCTGAAGGATCAGGTCTTGACTCCCGGGATGTGTGGTCTTAGTCTTTAAACAAATTAGACCCCGCTATCTTGTTTAGGGAAGTGGGTTTAGGAGCGGTTTTCTAATGATCGGGGGTAAACGTGGCCAGTATTCCGCCTGCCGGATCAGGCATGAGGTGTCCCTGTGTAAAACATGGTTTGAGAATTTTCAGGTGAACCCGATCATTCCGAATTGATTTAACACGGCTCTCGGAGTGGGGCAAATAGGTGTTGCAACGCTCTTATGAGAACTAGTGTCGTGTTTCAAGATTTTTTTTTTCTTTTTTCTCTTTTTGTTATTTTATGTAAATCTCTTTTCTCTCTTTTTTTTTTATGATTTTATGATTTTATGGGAGCACTCGGCGGGCGCTTACAGATCTAGATCCATTTACTGTAGCATGGTCCCTTTGGGCCAATCAAAGGGAGCTAGAGGGGCCATTTGGGGATGCGTGCACCATCGCCCGGTGATATGTGGGCTTCTAAGAGGGACCGGGCCTTGATCTAGAGCACACAGAGGGCCTGTTGGGCCATTAAAGCCAAAAATTGGCTGGGCGTATATAATATATACGCCTCGCAAATCTTCAGAAAAAATGGCCTGGCGTATATATTATATACGCCTGACCAAAATCTGGTAGTTTTAAAATTGCCCGAGCCCGAGCACAAAAGGGGCCCTCTCTTTCAAATTCTATCTTCTTCCCTCCTTCCCTCTCAAGTTTGGGACAGCCCCCTAGGGTTTTTGCATTTGATTTTTTTTGAGTTCTATCACCGGGAGTCGTGTGTGCGGATCAAAAAAACGTTCATTCTCCGCCGATTTTTGGGTCTATTTTTTCTCCCATTGAAGGTAATCATCAACCCCTCTTTCATCTTTCTTTTGAATTTTGATAATGTTTTTTATTGTTGTTTTGTTTTTAAATGCTTGATGTTCTTCCTTTTTGTGGTGACAAATTAATGCATTTTTTTTTTCAAGTATATGTGATTTCTTGTGCCCATGCTCTTCTCTTTCTTTTCTCTTTTTTTTTTTTATTCATCATCATCCTTTTTCCCTTTTTTATTATATCATCATTCATCATTCATCATATTATTATTATATATATCATCATCGTTCATCATCCATCATCATCTTTTATTCTTATTTGTTTGTTGTTTTTTTTTTTTTTTTTTTTTTTCATGATGGATTAGTGCATATATTTTTTTGCATTTGTTTGTTATTTTTCTCTTTCTCTCTTTTTTGGTTTGAAATGCTTGATGTTGTTACTTTTTGTGGTGCCTTTTTTAAGTATATGTGATTCCTTAGGCCTATGCTCCTCTCTTTTTTTTCATTTTCATCATTATTCATCATCATTCATTTTTCATTCATTTTTTTGATGGATTAGTGCATTTTTTTTCTTTTTCATTTCTGTTATTTTTCTCTTTTTCCTCTCTTTTCTTTTTTAGCAGCCCCTTCTTATACCAATGTGTTCCATATTTTCAGATGTCTGGCGACGAAGGGCAGGATCCACAGGAGGGGTCAGAGATGGCCTATGGTCCTCATGGGGAGCAGTTTATCGTTTCGCAACGCTCCTTTCAACCCTGGTACGAAATGCAACATGAAGCCGCCCGCATTAGCCTTCTCCATTATCAGCACACCCACATTTCCAACTTCGGGATTGCTGGCCAGGTAAACTAATGAATCCTTTTCTTTTCCTTTGATGCCTTTATCATACCATTTGGCTCCTATTTGACAGATCCCCTTTGTTTACAGCCTCTACCACACATCATGTTTCGGGGTGGCTGGTTCGATCTCCAGCGCCTCATACTCTATCTTCCCCCAGTGGTGGAGGACCTGCTTGCTCAAGCCGATTTGGGGAATTTTATTTCCTGCCCTGCTGTGAGGGCCGACACGGCCTATCTGAAGGCCCTGATAGTGCTTTTGCCCTGAGACCATGACGTTTCATATGGCCATGGCTGAGATGACCCTTACACCCGCGAACTGGTCCATGATTACTGGGGTTCGCATTGGAGGGGTGCCAGTGACACCTACCCGCACGCCTGATAGGAAGGAGGTGACTCGGCTGATAGGGGCCTACCCAACCTCTGGGAACATTCGTGGTTCCGAAGTCAAGTTATCTTGGCTGGTTGGTTTGTTTAAGCCTCATGAGTTAGTGGATCTGGGCCAGCCTGATGCAGCCATTTATCTCGAGCTAGAGCGTGCACTGATGCTGGCCCGTAATTCTCTGTTGTTCCTCTTGGGCAAGACTCTCCTTTCAAATACCAACGGAGGGCGAGTCTCATTGTCCTTCTCAGTCTTATGGTGAACTGGGACACTATGCATCGGTTTGATTGGGGCGGTGCTAATGTTTAGCCTGGTGCGAGCCGTACTTGGGGAGTCCAGCTCCGTTGTGGGCTTTTGGCCTGCACTTGAGATATTTTATCCTTTGGTCTCAGTTCGTCTGACTTTTCCTTTTTATGGCATATTTGTTTTTATCTGCTTGCTTTCTTATGTTTGGGGGTATCTGCATTTCAAACCTGGTCGCCCTCTGCTTCTCTCCGAAGTTCCTACGTTCCCCCTTATGAGCAATTGGCATGCAAACTGCCATCGGGACGTAGGCATGAAGCACCTGGAGTTAGGGCTGTGCTCTCAGTTTGATCTGTTGATACCTGAGCAGGTATAACAATTTCTCTCTTTGCAAATTTGATAGCTCTTTTATGCTGTGGGTTCTGACCAAATGTATATATCCCTCCTCCTTTTTGTTGAGCAGGTCATCCTTGATCCCTACGTCGGATCCCCCTTCTGGAACCTGGCTGTAGTGGGCCCCTCTCATTTTTTGTTAGACCGACGCATTATTTTCTTCTATGGGTCCTAGTCTCAGGTCTATTACCTAGGAGAGAGGGGTGGTTCATCAGTATCGTCCTCTCTTCGCTGTGCCCCAAGCTCCTCCGGCTGATGTATTGGCTCCTGAAGGTTCTACCGAAGTGCTTACCGCTCGCTTTCTCCACCACGGGGTCCCCATTGATGACCTTCTCTTTCCTGGGGGATATCAGATGTGGTATGAGTCTCTGCCCTATCATTCTCTGCTGCCCCGATTCGTGCCCGGTGCCAACTTTTTGGCTTTTGGTGGTCCGCGGTCTCAGGTAATGTTCTTTCCTCTTAGCAGTCTTCCATATGATTACCTTGATTGCCCTGCTATTTGAACAAAAACTATTTCTCTCCGTAGTTTGGACAGGGTGACGATTCAGATGAGGGGGATGAGGCAGCTTCTCCTGATGAGGCTACCGGTGCTAGACCTTCGGACCCTTCCGGTGGTGGCGCTTCCGACAGTTCGCCAGCTGAGGTCCAGGGGACTTTTAAGCGCTTGGACGATGCCTTTCTGTCCCGTATGTGTTCCGATGTGGCTGAGAAGGCACGCATATCTGCTAAAGCTATTCGAATACCACCCCTTGAGTTGATCCCTGGGGTAATCTCTCCCTTATTACCTTGCTCTTTTGTTTTCTTGGATCATGCCGATGACCTGTGTGACTGATACCTCTCTCTTTATTTTTTTGCTGTGCAGGATTATGAGTCGGCCGTGAACCAAGCCGAATACTACCACAACATTGTCGGGCTTAGGGAGGCTGAGGTGGTGAGTGAATATTAACAGCACCTAATCATCTTCTTATTTACTTTTTGCTTGTTTCCCTACCTGACGGCCATTCATGTGTTTATGCAGCGTGCTCGTGAAAAAGAGTCTCGCTCTCTGCTCGGCCGCATCTCTCAGGCGTGGACTCAGGTGGGGGAGACCAGTACTTTTCATAGCGCGACCCGTCGCCGGAAGAAATCAAAGGGGGCTGCCTAGGACTAGTTTATTTTCTAAAAGTTTGAAAGAGTGACACAGTTTAGACTTTGATTTATTGGGGGATATGTAATAATTTTTGAATCAACAACTTTTTGGATGGTTTTATGATTTTTATGGTTTATATGAATGCTTTGATTGGTTATCTCTTTACTTTTATGGTTTCCTTTTCCTTGGCATGAAGCGGGCTAGAGCCCGTCCAATGATGGGGTTGAGCCCGCATGCGATTCTCCGTGTATGACCCACAGATACTGCGTCATCCGAGGGTTTCCCATGAGTGTGTGAGCGTGCCCGCCTGTGGGCTGCCCCGAGATAAAAAAGTAGGCTAAGCAAAATTTGTTCCACTCTTGGGGGAGTAGAAAAGAATGGGCTAATGTGAGGGGAGCCACACTTCCCTGCCCTCTTTAACTGGGCATATATATTATATACGCCTGGCAAAAAATTTGAAATTTTGCCTTGGCGTATATAATATATACGCCTGGCAAACATCTAACATGTTGCCTTGGCGTATACAATATATACGCCTGGCAAAATATTTTAAAATTTTGCCTTGGCGTATATATTATATACACCTCATATAACTGGGCTCGACGGGTTCTTTATAACCCAACCCTGTCCCTCTTTGCTTCCCTTTTCACCCGACCTTGGCCTTTTTACCTCTCTATTTTCTTTCTTTTCTCTCTCCTTTTTTTTTTTGAGCGGGTCCGTCACCCTACATCGGCTGATTTCCATAAAGACCAACTTTGTACGTCCATGGACCCGCTTCCCAAGAAAGGCCTAAATTCTCATACGAGGGATGGGGCTAGTATACTTCCCTGTTTGGACCCGGGGCCTAGTTTTTTGCAGAAATGGTGTGATAGCTTGGCCGAGGGTGAGCTCGCTGTTCTGGATCGCCTCGGGTTATCCCGCCTTTCCTCCCTCCTTGCTATTTCTCTATTGCCCAATCTCTTGCAAGCGGCTTTGGCGTCGTGGGACCATAGGGCCCACGTCTTCAGATTTGGGTTTAGGGAGCTTACCCCAACCTTGGAAGAGCTAGCCTCTATTACTCGCTTGAGGATGCATCGGGGGCTTGCCAAAGTGATACCCAGACCGAGGTATGCAAAGGCGGTTCACGTGGTTCTTGGTTTGAAAAGGGGTGATTATGAGAAGGGCTTCACCGGGGGGCCCATCAAGTGCTCGGTGAAATTCCTGAGAGAACTTTTTGGCGACTCAAGTCTCTGAAAGTTGCCTATCCGAGATCCTTTCAACGTAAAGGCCTTTGCCCTTT
The DNA here is from genome assembly GCA_021018995.1 of Chloranthus sessilifolius. NCBI lineage: Eukaryota > Viridiplantae > Streptophyta > Magnoliopsida > Chloranthales > Chloranthaceae > Chloranthus > Chloranthus sessilifolius. Next base: position 28,705,488 of record CM037595.1, read on the forward strand.
ATTTCCTGTCGGAAGTTCTCTTCTTTACTGGGGGCGAGACATTTTCCCTCAGGTTATGCGATGTCTTGACTGAATTGGAGGGAGGTCGTTCACTGGTGCACCTGGTCCTGGCTGAGATGTATCGGGGCCTGGATGCCTCGGTCTTGGGCCGAGTTGAGATCCTTAGAGGGAGTCCACTCCTTATTCAGATTTGGCTAGGAGAGCATTTGGCTGTCATGGGGCCCGTGCCGAGATTTTGCTTGGTAAGAGGGGATGTGGCTCGGGGCTTTCTGATCCGGTGCTCGAGACTGCCCCATGGGAGCATCAAGGAACTGAGCCTATGGCTATCTGACACGGAGTTGATCTAGCAACTTCCCTGGTTGGATGATACCTTTCCGATCGTTCACTCTCAGGATTGTGAGGGTATCATGCTTTTGGGGTTGACTGGTAGTACCTACTATTTCCCATCTCGGGTGCTCCGTCAATTCGGATATACCCAACACGTGCCGTGCACTGTGAGGCCGCCCTTGTCCTCTCTGATATTCTCTCGGGGTGCTCTTAGTGACCTAGACTGCATAGCAGCCCTCTGGGAGACCCGCCAATCGGCGCACATGTGCAGCTTAGTTCAAGGGGGCGTCATCTCTTTTGATTACGAGGTTTGGCTGGCATCTGAGGGCTTCCCTATCCCTAACCCGGTTTAAGTAGATGCGATAGAGACAGGACCCTGGCCATACAAGGAAACGATGCTCCGAACTAGGATTGAGTCTCTTTCTGTAGAGAAGCTGGCTTTGACTGAGGCTTTGGGAAAGGAAAAGGCCAGAGCTGAGATGGCGGAGGTGAGAGCTGCTATGGTCGAGAGTGAGGTTCTTCGGTTGACTGGGCTTTTGACTGAGTCTCGCAGTGCCGCTGAGGCTTCACAGAGGCAGTAGAAGAGTCTTCATGGTAGGTGGTTGTCTGATCGGAATGCTCGTGAGGACTCTCTTCTTGCAGAGATTAGTGCTTTGATGCCTGGCTCCTGCCCCTGACCTGTTCCTGCACATACCATAGATTATATTCACAGAGGGGGGGCTGATGCCCCTTAACAGAGATCTCTTTCCTTTTTTGGGTTGTTTCTTTTTATGTTTGTGTTTTTTTTTTTTATATATACTTGTAAAGAAGGCAGAAGATAGAAAGTGTGTCTTGTTGTTATCTTTTTGGGACGTGACACTTCATTCGTGATGCTTGTAAGAAAAGAAATGAAATCTGCTATACATATATATTTTTTGGTGTTCGAATTTTCTTCCATACATCTCGCAACGTAAGGCTTTTTATGGAAAAGGAAAATCTATTGTCTTTTTGAAATTTTCTCTTACACAGTGTGAGGCTTTTTATGGAAAAGGAAATTCTATTATCTTTTTTTTGAAATTTTCTCCTATACAGTGTGAGGCTTTTTATAGAAAAGGAAAATCTATTATCTTTTTTGAAATTTTCTCCTTTTCTCCTTCTCCTTTTTGTGATGTCGGTATTTATAAGGCCAACTGGTGGGTCCTTTTTTTAGCATGGTCGAACCCTGTTTATGAGGCTCCTAGTTTTTCTTTCTAGACATGGATAGGTCAGCTTCCCCGAGATTGATTGGTCTTCTGCCTTTACCTTTGGTCATGTTTCAGACGACGCGGTAGAGACGATGTACCTATCGAGATCCGATCCAATTTTTAACATGAGCGGCCCAGCAAAGGGGAGAAGAGGCTCAAGGGGTCTAGGCTAAAATAGGTGGGCCAGAACAGATCCTCTCCTAATCTTTCTTTTCTTAACATTTTTGCTCACAGCGCCCAAGATGGGTTTTCGCTATGCCTGTCATCCCTGTTTTTACCCGTAGCGCCCTTTCGGGTTTTCACCACGTTCAAGGGTCTGCTCTTTTACCCTAGGTGCCTTTCTAGGTTTTCACCTAGTCTGCATGAGTTCGCTGTTTTTACTCACGGTGCCCTTGCGGGTTTTCACCACGTCCATCTTGCTTTGAACTCAAATTAATTAATAATTTTTTTCTTTTTCTTCTCTTTTTTTTTTTAAGAACCAGAAAGCCATGACATGGACATTGATTTCGTCATGACCGGCTGGATGGGGTTCTGATGTCGTCTCACGACTTGGTTCATGTTGACTTAACATACAATATGATTGCTTGCGAACCTACAAAGAGGGCTTCCTTCAGGGTGTAGCTTGGCCATGGGTAGGGTTAGGATTTGAAGGTATGCTGGGTTAAAAGGATTTCCTTGATACGGCTTCAGTTTTCTCAACATACTTTCTTCCTTGGGGGCTTCTACTGTACATGCCCCGTGATTCTTCTACACGCACATACACATTTTTTTGTTATTCTTTTTCCTCCATTTAAGACAATCTCTTTTTGAGGTTTTGCTTTTTCAATTTTTTTTTTTCTTGGATTTGATAGTAACTCTATACTCATGTATCTTTCCTCTCTCTTTCTGGTATATGCACACGTGTATATATATATATATATATATATATTTTTTTTTTTTTTGGGGGGGAATAGGTTTATTGAAAGAAAGGCCCAGGCTCAAATGGGGTAGCGAAGGATATCATCATTTTTAGGGATGCTTTTGGGCTACTGTGCTTGGAACGATGGCCTCTTTTGGGTGGTTCTTAAGCAGTCACGTATCTGTTTCATCAATACTTACCTTATCGCGATAGACTATGAGTAGAACTGTCGGATGTATCCAGCGTTGATGGGCTCAGGAAGATGATCTTCGTCCATGGTGGCGAGGCGGATGGCGTATCCCGGCAACACTTCTCGAATGACGTATGGTCCTTCCCAGTTCGGCTTGAACTTTCCTCTTGGGTCGGTATGGAGGGAAGGAAAGATCTTCTTCAGCACAGTGTCTCCTACCTTTAGATCTCGACTGCGGACACGTTTATTGTAAGCGCATGCGATTCTCCCCTGGTAAACTTGAGTGTGACACAAGGCTAGGAGTCTCTTCTCGTCCAATAAGTTTAATTGTTCAAAGCGGGATCTCTCTCTACTTTGGGTAAGCCTGATTCCATGAGGATTCGGAGTGAGGGCACTTCAACCTCTACCGGGAGGATGGCCTCAGTTCCATACACAAGGGAGAACGGGGTTGCCCCTGTAGTAGTACGGATAGGCGTTCTATATGCCCAAAGCACAAAGGGTAACTGCTCGCTCCAATCTTTGTAAGTGACTACCATCTTCTCCAGAATGCGGACTAGAGTTTTGTTGGCCGCCTCTATAGCTTAGTTCGTCTGAGGCCTATATGGGGATGATCGATGATGCTTGATTCGAAACTGCTCGCACAAGGCCTGGATGCGCCTATTAGCGAAATTAGTGCCATTATCAGTGATGATATCCTTGGGCACGCCGAATCTGCAAATGATGTTGTTCTTGATGAACATCTCAACGTGACTGGCCGTGATGTTGGCATATGATGTCGCTTCTACCCACTTGGTGAAGTATTCAATGGCGACGAGGATGAACCGATGTCCATTTGATGCTCTCGGATTAATCATTTCGATAACATCAAGGCCCCAGGTAGCAAATGGCTAAGGAGTGGTCATGCAGTGAAGATCAATGGCAGGAGCGTGTATTAGACTGGAGTGTTCTTGACACTTGTAGCATTTTTGAACATGTTTGCAATAATCCGATTCCATGGTGGTCCAAAAGTATCCCTGCTGTAGGATTTTCTTAGCGAGCATGTAACCACTGACGTGGGCTCTGCATACTCCCTCATGGATTTCTTTCATAATATTGACCGCTTCACTTTCAGCGAGGTACCTGAGTAAGACGTTATTGTATGATCGCTTGTAGAGGCATTCCCCGCAAATGACGTAACCTGCCGCTAAACGTTGAATAGTTCGTTGATCTGTCTTGGATGTACCCTCAGGCCTAGTACGTTGCTCAATCTGGAGGTAGAAGGCTGGCTCATTCCTTTGCTCAATCATGATTGGCTTCATCTCAACACCATAGGGGATTTCAATCATTGATTGCAAAGTTGCTAACGTGTCGGCGAAGCGATTCCTTATCCGGGAACGTATGAGAAAGTCACATCTTGGAAGCAAGCTATCAGATCCTCGAGGTGTTCATGATAGGGGATCAGTTTCTCATCTTTCGTCTTCTAGTAACCATTCGTCTGACATATGATTAACTGTGAATCGTCAAATACTCGAAGGTGAGTTACATTCAGATCGAGAGCTGCCTGTAGACCGGCGGTGCAAGCTTCGTACTCAGCCATATTATTAGTGCAGGGGAAGTTGAGCTTGATAGAGATCGGTAGATGGGATCCTTTTTGTGAAATTAGGATGGCGCCAACTCCTTGGCCCTCGACATGTGATGCTCCGTCAAAGTGCATTACCCATGACTCCTCTGCTTCTTCTTGTGCGACCGTGGATCCTCTCGAACCCGTCGTAGCGATGCGCTCGCCTTGGATAAAATGTAGAGTCGCCACCCGGAGCTTTTGGTGACTTGGGAAACCTTCAAATCGATATTTTGAGCACCGAAGTGCTAAATATGACTCTGATTTACCGGTCTTTGCCAAAGGCTCTAGGGTAGGGGCTTCGGTTATCGATCGGGAAGGGTTTAGGCACCCGATCGACCCGCACGTAGCGGTCTCTATCTATGGCCAAAAATACAAATAAAAAGGGCGAAGCTTCCCCTTGCCCGAAGGCAATACGGTCCTATCAAGCTTTGAGCCAAACTGAAATTTCGGAGGCGTAACGGGTTGAATCCTTGGACGGAGGAGACACCAAGAAGGTAGAGGAAGAGAGGGGTGAGCTGGAGCTCACGGGCCCTTGTTGCACTGTGGAAGATCTTCGCTTTGGCGTGCTTCCGATGGCTTAAATGGTGTGAAAATGGGTTCTAATGCTAGGATTCAATAAAGTAAGGGGTGTAGAGTGAAGCTAGAGGCTAGACTTTAGGAAAAGGGAGTGATCTAATGGTGGAAAGGGGTTGAAATAGGTGAAGTATGCATGCTGGAATTCTGGAAAATATTGGCATTTTCTCTCACTAAGGTTCTCTCTTAAGCACTTCTCTAATCCTTCAACAAAACTTCAACCCCTAAGGAAGAGGGGGGCCTCTCTATTTATAGAGAAGGGATGGGTTAGGGGCTTACTTAAGAGCTAATTAGTTTAGCAATTAGGTAATCCCCCATCTAAGGTTTTTTGGGTTTTCGAGGTCCTAGGGTTTTGGGAAACTGGTTTCAATGGCGGATGATGGGGTGAGACCATGGGTGATTTAAGGGTTGCCAATAAGCTCAAAGGGGGTGCAACCAATCTCAAGACACCCACCTCAACCCAGGGGATAGTCAAAGGGTCGAACTAGATGGAGGAAATTCGAGCTACTGATGACAGTTACTGTAGCTAAGCTGGGTGTATATATATTATATACGCCCAGTTTAGGAACAGTAATTTTCACCAAAATCAGGGGAGTTTTGAGAAGATGAAACCCGTGGGTCCCACCTATACTGGGCGTATATATTATATACGCCCAGCCAAAATTTCCCAAAAATAGGCAGGCGTATATAAAATATACGCCTGAGTAATCTGGGCTAAAAATGGCTGGGAGTATGTAATATCTACGCCTGAGTAAAATTCATGATTTTATGTGAAACTGAAAACGGCCATAACTTTTGAACCGTAGCTCCAAATTGGGTGATCTTTGGCTTATTGGAAAGCTGGAGAAGTCCTATTTCCAATGGTATATGGCACATCCATGGTATTGGTCTGTGTGAAATTTTGTAGCTCTCCTCCCATCAACCGCCAGAGGGGTTTAAGTTAGGTCTGGGAAGGGATTCTAGGGTGTAGGGGTGACTTCTAAGGATTGGGGGAATGGATCTAAAGATCTTAGGGTGATTCCTACTGGTCTAGGTAGGTTCTTAAGGGTTTAGGAGGGTGCCATCGGAAGCGCAGGGGTACATCTCTCCCGAAGTACAGATTGATCGGGCCTTGGGCCGAATTTGGGTAGCTACAGATGCCCCTCTTTGGTATTCGATCACTAATGATCGGATGCCAAAGACAAGAGACATCCGAAGAGGTCCAAGGCACGTTTGATGGGTCCACCCGGTTCAACTCAATTCTCAAACATTCATGGTGATGGTGAGTGTACGTAAGCCCTCTCATTTCGGGATATCGTCCGTACCTCAAAGCTAGCAGTCCCCAAGCGCATTGCGACATTACTGGGCATAACTGCGGTGATCACAAAAAGTGTAAGCCCGATAGCCGGGATATCATCCACTTCCTGAGGTAAATTACAGATTTGTAATGTTTGAGTATTAATCTAAACCAGACAGCTCCATGAAACGGGATGATCGATCTATGCTTCGGAATTGATGCGAAGTATACAAAGCGAAGGCCTTCAAACTGTGTCCAATCCTATGGAATATCGATAGCTCCATTGGATTGGGCACGGTGCCCTTACTTAGGTAAGGCTCAAAGTTTCTGGGTGAACCCATCAACCTCGAGGTTGCTTTAGCATGATTGACCCGAGTGGAGCGAATTATGATGTCGCAACACCTCTTAGGAATGCATGCCCATTTTCCTAATAATAATTTTTTTTATGTCATTTTCTGAATTTTCTTTTGTTTCAAGGCCTCTAAGCAGAGCTTGATGACCTCTGACAACTTTATTTTTGCACAACTCTTTAAGTGGATCAAATGTCAATTGATACGCTTGAAGAACGCGTGCGCTCTGCTGGGGATAGGTGCACCCTGGGGATGTGTACGTTCCAGTGGTGAGGTGCCCTTGATTCACATGAACCGGAATGCCTTAACTCGAGACAAACCTAAAAAGATCGGGCTAGAACCAAACATCCCTCGAAAGAGGTGGCTAATTTCTAGCCTCTGTCCCTAATGAAATCACATCCTACTAACTATGCATAAACAGACACCCATCAGGGGCGATAAGCAGCAAATAGGCGCGAACGGAAGCCTCGATCCTAAGGTACAATTTACGAGGATAACGACCATCCTGCGGATACCCAGACGCAAGTGCGTACATTCAACAGGGACATCGTGCCTATACAGGTTTTAAGCCTGTGTAAAAGGAAATAAAAAGGGAAAAGGGCCCTTTGGTCTATATGTTTGCACATAGTTTGGTTGGTTGTAATTTCACTTTTGGCGGGTCGACTGACAATAGACTTTTTGAATGGTCTGAAGTTGGGGGCACTCTTGGTCAATATCAATCCGAAGGTGTCAACCCCGAGTGAATGCAACAAAGGTTCTTCTCCTTTCCTTTCTTCTTTTTTTTTTTCTTTTTTTTGTTCTGATTGAGACTCCGGGCATGCTCAAGCTGCCTTTATTTTTGCATGTATCCTTAGGCGAATCAACTTTCCATGTTGATCCTCTTTAGGGACGTGTGCATTCCGGTGATGGGTTCTTGGTTTGCCTGCCGGATCAGGCCTTGACTCTTGCTGGGGGACTCTGTAGGGAACAGTGACCGGAGATGGGCAAAATTACCTGCCTGCCGGGTTAGGTACAAAATGTCCCTGCCTGAAATGGGATTCGAGAGCTTTTGGGTGAACCCGATCATTCCGAATTGATTTAACACGGCTCTCGGAGTGGGGCAAACAAGCGTTGCGATGCTCTTTTGAGAACCAGCGTTGTATATATTATATTTTTTTCTTTTCATTATTTTTTGCTCGCTTTTTTTATTTTGTGGGCACATTAGGTGGGCGCCTACGGATCAAGATCCGCTTATTGTAGCATGGTCCCTTTGGGCCAATCGAAGGAAACTTGAAGGGTCATTTGGGGATGCGTGCACCATGGCCGACGACTTGTGGGCCTCGAAGGGGGTCCAGATCGAGGTCCATAGCGTACAAGGGGGCCATTGGGCCTTAAAATCGAAAAAGGGAGGTTGGGCAGTTTAAAAACTTCCATTTTTGGTCGGGCGTATATAATATATCTGACCATCTGAAAAATCAATCGGTCGTATATATATATCGCCTTCTAAATCTGGCGATTCTAGCGCGCACAAAAGGGGCTCCCCTTTTCAAATTCTCTCTTCCTCCCTCCTTTCTTCTTGAGTCTGGGACAACCCCTTAGGGTTTTTTTCATTTAATTTGGCTTGAGTTCTATTACCGGCGGCCGCGGGTGTGGATCGAAAGGCGCTTATCCTCCGCCGCTAGTCGTTTTTCTCTCCCATTGAAGGTAACCATTACCTTCCCCTTATTTTTCTTTCGAATTTTTGATGCTATTGCCTCTTTCTTTTCTTTTTGATAAAATGCTTTGTGATGCCTATGTTTCCTTTTTCTCCTTTTCTTTTTTTTTTGCTTCTTCTTTTTTTTGGTTGTTTTAGTTGTTGTTGTTTTTTTTTTTTTGCTTCTTTTTTTTTTTTATTACTAACCCAAAGGAAAAGAGACGCCTATATTTATACACACATTTTTTTGGTTTGGATTAATATGCAAAAGAAAAGAGATGCCTATATTTATACACACATTTTTTGGTTTGGATTTAATATGCAAAAGAAAAGAGATGCCTATATTTATACACACACATTTTTTTTGGTTTGGGTTAATATGCAAAAGAAAAGAGATGCCTATATTTATACGCACACTTTTTCTTTTTTTTGGGATTAATACGCACACACACATTTTTTGTTAATGGGTTAGCACACACACATTTTTTGTTTTTCTTTTGGATTGGTACACGCATCTTTTTATTTTTTTAGTACACATACACACATTATTATTTTTTTTTGGATTAGTATACTCGCACATGATTTTTTTTTCATTTTTTTTTTGTATACACACACATCTCTTTTTTTTCTTGGGTCAGTACCCACACACACATGATTTTTGTTTTCTAGTACACACACATTCTTCTTTTTTTTTTTTTGCTTCTTTTTTTTTTTTTTTTTTTTTAGTGCATACACATGGTTCTTTTTTTTTTGGATTAGTGCATATATATATATATATACATTTTTTGTTGGCAATCCCCTCATATGCCGATGTGTCTTATATTTTCAGGATGTCTGGTGACGAGGGGCATGATCAGCAAGAAGGGTCGGAAATGGCCTACGGCCCCCGTGGGGAACAGTTCATTGTGTCTCAGCGCTCCTCCCAGCCTTGGTATGAGATGCAAGGCGAGGCCGACGCCTCCTCTGCCACACCCATATGTCCAACTTCGGGATTGTTGGTCAGGTAAACAGATGGGTCCCCTCCTCCTTTCCGCTTTTGTTTTCCTTTGATGCCCTCATTATATCTCCCTGCCCCTATCTGATTGATGCCTTTTGCTTGCAGCCCCTGCCACACATTATGTTCCGAGGCGGTTGGTATGACCTCCAGCATCTTGTGCTTTACCTTCCCCCAGTGGTGAAGGACATACTCACTGCTGCCGGTTTTGGGGACTTCATTTCGTGCCCCGCTGTAAGGGCTGATACGGCCTATTTAAAGGCGCTGATAGAGCATTTTCGCCCCGAGACGATGACGTTCCACATGGCCGTGGCGGAGATGGCCTTCTGTTGTAACTCCACATGTGCCTTTTTTATGTGTATTTTGAGAACGAATTAATGAATAATAAGTTACATAATTTTAAATTATGAAAGAGATATCAGCACATTGAGGGCTAACAATAGCCTGCAAGATCAGGGCCAATTGTAGTAAGTTTTAAAAGTGAGTATATTAAAGATCGTCCACAGAGAATTTGTCTGAAATATGAGATAGACCTCCAGATCTGTGCTACCAGATCTGGGTCTATAATTATCTAGAAAGCAGATAAAAAGAGAGTGTTGGGTTTTTGTCACGTTTAACTAAAAGCAAATAAAGAAAAGAACTAACTAACTGATCCAGATTCAAGTTGGGGAAGTGATTAAAATAAATCAAATGGAGAAATAATAACTTTCTCGTGATTTAGCGCTTTGAATTTTAATGGAGAATCGCAACTAAAGAGTTGATTCAATCTTCATCCTGCTACCAAAGAGATGTAAGAGAAATAAATCTAAATTAAGGAAGGGGTTTAGACTTATGGTTATGATCGTCACTTAAATGGTCACAGATCATCCAATAGTTGTTGACCTATCCTCAATTCGAACATGAACATCACTTTGCAAGTCTTGTCGAACTAGGTTACCAACGCTAATTAAATGCAGGGTAATGAATCAAGGGAAATTGCATGCAAAGTAGTGAATCTAAAGGAGTCTAATGCACTAAGGTGATCAATAAGAACCCTTGACATGAATCCAATGGAGAAAACATCTGACAACCTTTTAAATTCAATCTTACAATTACTGAGCACGGCTTTAGAAAGCCCTTAGACTAGCATCTTGAATCCGATCTCTTTGGAGTTACAAAAGCACTCTCAACTCTCAAAAGCAAAACAGAGGAAGAAATTATAAGGGGTAGATAGACTATCTGATGGAAGGAGGAAGCAGAGATGAAAACTCAAAATCTGGATGCCACAATTGGGCAAATGTCTTCTCAATTTATAGCTTTCCTCTATCCTGCACAATTTGAATTGACCAATCGAAGTGCTCGGATCTGGATTGCCCAATGGTCATTGAGCACGGGATCGGATCTGTTCTGGCCAATGAAAATGCTCTGATCTGGTTCGGCCAATCAGGCGTTAGAAGCATCAATTCTGTTATGGGAATTCAAAAGTCTGTTTGAGCTTCTAGAAGTTCCCGCCAAGTGATTTCATCTTTGGGTTTTCACGTGGGGCGGAATATGCCTTTGGTTTGTGCTTGGAATCTTCTGGAATGTCTCTGTGCTTTTAATTACATTGGGGCGCGTGCAGAGTTTACTGAAATGCCCTTCAAAGTGGCTGTAAATCCCCAGTATGCCATTTCACAGAGTTTAAGGGTCTTTTCGCAAAGTAGTTTGGCTCTAGAAGTTCTTTTCGCAAAGTGTTTTCTTCTTTTCGCAAAGGTCATTCTTCTATTCGAGGAGTGTTTTCTTCTTTTCGCAAAGTTCAAGGTTCTTTGCGAATTGAAGAGATTCTTTGCGAATTGAGCTTTAGCTTCCATTCTTCTTTGCGAATGGATCCTTCTTCTTCTTCAGGTCTTTTCTTGCTCTTTTAGGACCTTTTTAGCCATTGCTGAGGCTATTTCTTCACTCCCTCTTTGAGTTTGACATGCGTTGTCGGCTTTTTGATCATTTTAAGATGGTTTTCGGATTTGGACCTGTCTTTTTGGTTAGCTGCAATATGAACACTAAAGCACTTATTTAGTCTTCTCAAGGGTCTTTCAAGGCTCATGTTTAGGGGTGAAAAATGGTATTTTTCACTACTTAACACCTTCACACCGGCGGACTGGTCTATGATCACTGGGGTCCGTATCGGAGGAGTGCCCGTGGTACCTACCCGCACACCGGGTAGGGAGGAGGTGATTCAACTGCTAGGGGCCTACCCGTCCTCAGGGAACGTCCGGGGCTCGGAGGTCAAGCTATCCTGGTTGGTTGATCAGTTCGGGCCTAATGAGTTGGTGGACCTGGGGCAGCCTGACATGGGCATTTACATCGAGCCTGCGCGCGCACTTATGCTGGCCGACATCTCCTTACTGTTCCTCCTGGGTAAGACTCTCCTCTCCAACACCAGTGGAGGGCGAGTCTCTTTGTCCCTGCTCAGCCTGATGGTGAACTGGGAAACCGTGCATCGATTCGATTGGGGCGGCGCTGGCTATGCCATGCTCATGGCCAGCCTAAAGGGGGCCGTTCTTGGGGAGTCTAGCTCCATTGTGGGTTTCTGGCCTGCCATCGAGGTATTTTATCTTTTGTTTTTAGTTTACTCAATTTTCTTTTATAGCATACCTGTCCTCATCTGCCTGCTTTCTCAGGTCTGGGGATACCGTCACTTTCAACCGGGTCGCCCTCTGCTTCAGTCAAACATTGCTACGTTCCCCCTCATGAGTAACTGGCACGTGGGTCGCCGTCGGGACGTAGGTATGAAGCATTTGGAGTTAGGACTGCGCTCTCAGTTCGACCTGTTGATCCCAGAGCAGTTAAAGCGATTACTTGTTTGTAAATTTGACAGCTCAGCTTCTGGGTGCTAGGGGTTCTGATCAAATGTGTGCATCCCCTTCTGATTTTCTCTTCTTTTACAGGTCATCCTCGACCCTTACATAGGATCCCCCTTTGAGAATTTGGCCTCAGTGGGCCCCTCTCGTCTTTTGCTGGACCGTCGTATCATCTTTCTCTACGGGTCATGGACTAGGGCCTACTATTTAGGGGAGAGAGCGGTTCATTAGTATCGCCCTCTCTTTGTCGTGCACCAAGCTCCTCCCGCCGATGTGTTGGCCCCAGAGGGCTCCATTGATGAGCTCACTACTCACTTTCTTCATCATGGGGTTCCTATCGATGGCCTTCTCCTGCCCGGGGGGTATCAGTCTTGGTACGACTCCCTGCCCTATCATTTCTTACTGCCTCGCTTCGTGCCTGGTGCTAACTTTTTAGCTTTTGGCGAGCCGCGATCTCAGGTAATGCCCCTTTTCTTCTTTCATTCAGCAGCTTTCATGTGGTTACTTTCATTGACCTGTCGCCCTTAATGATAAAATATTTCTCTCTACAGTTTGAGCAGGGCGGCGACTCAGATGAGGGGGAAGAGGAGGTCGTTCCCTATGATGCAACAGGTGCTGGACCTTCCGATCCTTCCGGGGCTGGTGCCTCTGGCGTGGCTTCAGGTGCTGGACCCTCTGACCCTTCTGGTGCCGGTGCTTTTGGTAGCTCGCCCGTCGAGGTCCAGGGGACCTTCAAGTGCCTGTATGATGCCTTTTTATCACGCGTGTGTGCCGACGTGGCCGAAAAGGCATGGATTTCTGCTGAAGCTATCCAGGTCCCACCTCCCGAGCTGATTCCTGGGGTAATCTCTATCTTGTTGCTCTATTCTTTTTCCCCTTGAATTATGCTGATGGGCTGTGTGACTAACACCTCCTTTTTCTTACTGGCCAGGATTATGAGTCGGCAGTGAGTCAGGCCGAATACTACCGTAACCTCGTTGGGCTTAGGGAGACCAAAGTGGTGAGTGAATGCTGGCCCAACCTAGTCATTTTCCTAGTTTACTTTCCGCCTGTTTCTCTGTCTGATGGCTTTTGGTGTGCCCCTGCAGCGTGCTCATGAAAAGGAGTCGCGCTCCTTGGTTAGCCGTATCTCTCAGGCATGGACTCGGGTGGGGGAGACCCGTACCTTTCAAAGTGCGAGCCAGCGCCGAAAGAAGTCGAAGGGGGCTGCCCAGGACTAGTTTATTTCCTGCACATTTGACATAATGAAACAGTTTAGACTTGGCTTTATTTGGGGATATGTAATAATAACAATTTTTTTGTTTAGTTTTTTGTTTGGATGGTTTATAATTTTTATGGTTTATATGAATGTTTTATTTGCATATTCCTTTGCTTTGGTGGTTTTCTTTCTCTTTCCTTGCTTAGAATAGACTGGCACCTCTCCAATGATGAGGTTGATCATGCAGGTGACTCTTTGTATGTGACCTACGGGCGGCGCGCCACTCGGGTGTTTCTCATGGGCGTGGCATGACCGCCCATGTGTACTCTTGCGACGAAAAGGTGGGCCAAACTAAATTACGTCCCTCCTTGGGAAAAGAAATAGACCAGTGTGAGGGAGGGGCTTTACCAGCTTCGGCTTAAACTGGGTGTATATATTATATGCGCCAGGCCAACATTTAGCAATCAATAGCCGGGCGTATATATTATATACGCCGGGCAAAAATGGTTCAAAATTTGCCTTGGCCTATATAATATATACGCCTGCTATAGATTGAGCTCAGCAGGCTCCTTATAACCCGCGCCTGATTGCCCCCCTTGTCTCCTCTTCTATTTGGGTTTGGCTGTTTTGCCCCTCCTTTTATTTTCTTTCTTTCCCCTCTTTTTCTAGCGGGCCCATCGTCATATATTGACTGATTTCACAAAGAACGTCTTTGTACGCCGATGGACCTGCCTTCAAAAGGGGGCCCAAGCTTTTATACGGGGGCCGGTATACTTCCCTGTTTGGACCCGGGGCCCAGCTTTTTGCAAAAATGGCATGATAGTTTGGCCGAGAGTGAGCTTGCTATTCTGAATGGCCTCGGGTTGTCCCACCTTTCCTCTCTCCTCGCAGTTCCTCCATTGCCCAACCTACTACAGGTGGCTTTGGCATCATGGGACCATAGGGCCCATGTTTTTAAATTTGGGTCTAGGGAGCTGACCCCAACTTTGGAAGAGTTAGCCTCCCTCACTGGCTTGAAGATGCATCGAGGCCTTGCCAAAGTAGTGCCCAAACCGGGGTATGCAAAGGCGGTTCACGCTGTCCTTGGCTTAAAGAAGGGTGGATATGAGAAATGTTTCGCCGGAGGGCCCACCAAGTGTTCGGTGAAATTCCTGAGAGAACTTTTCGGTGACTCGAGCCTTCGAAAGTTGCCTATTCGAGATCCCTTCAATGTGAAGACCTTTGCCCTTTATTTGCTGTCGGAAGTTCTCTTCTTCACTGGGGGTGAGAGCTTTTCCCTCGGGCTATGTGATGTTTTGATCGAATTGGAGGGAGGTCGCTCATTGGTACACCTGGTCCTGGCGGAGATGTATCAAGGCTTGGACGCTGCGGCCTCAGGCCGGGTTGGGATTCTCAGCGGGAGCCCGCTTCTTGTTCAGATCTGGTTAGGAGAGCATTTGGCTATCATGGGGCCTGTCTTGAGATTACCTTGATTAGAGGGATGTGGCTCGGATTTCGATCCGGAGTTCGAGGCGCCTGGTGGGGCGTCGAGGCGAGCTGTGGCTATCGATCGAAAGCTGACACAGCAACTTCCTGGATGGGCACCTTTCTGATTGTCCGCTCTCGAGATTGTGAGGGCATCACACTTTTAGGGCTGACCGGTAGCACATACTACTTCCCATCTCGGGTGCTCCGTCAATTCGGGTATACTCAGCATGTGCCGTGTACCATAAAGGCCACCCTGCTCTCGATATTCTCTCACGGTTCTCTTAGTGATCTTGATCGCATATCGCCCTCTGAAACACCAATCGCATATGTGTAGCTTGGTTTAGAAGTGTCGTCTCTTGAGATTCTGAGGTTGGCTAGTATCGAGGAATTACCTACTCCTAGCCCGGCTTGGTAGATGTGGTAGAGAGCAGGGCCACAGCCATGTAAGGAAGCGATGCCGGACCGGATCGAGTCCTTTCCATAGAGGCTGGCTTTGATCGAGACTTTGGAGAAAGAAAGGGTCGAGCTGATATTATGAGGTGAGAGCTACTACGGCGAGGCGAGGTTCTTGATTGGTAGTCTTTTATTGAGTCCTTGGTAGCCTGAAGCTTCACAGAGAGCGAAGAGTCTTCATGGTAGGTGGATGTCTCGAAATGCCCTCGAGGACTCCCTTCTTGCAGAGATTAGCGCTTTGAGGCGTGCTCCCCGCCCTTGACTTGTTCCTGCACAGATCATAGATCATATACACGGGGAAAGCCCCTAACAGAGATCTCTTTTTGGGTTATCTTTTTCTGTTCTTTTCTTCTTCTTTTTTCATATATACACAGCTATATACATTTTGGGTTTTGTTTTTTGTTGTAAAGAAAGCAGCAAAATAGAAAGTGTGTCATGTCGTTATCTTTTTGGGACGTGACACTCAGCGGGCAACACTTGTAAAGAAAGGGAATGAAATCTCTACATGCGCTCTTGTTTTTCTTTTTGTAATTCTGCAATGTAAGACTTTTTATGGGGATTTTTTTTTTTTTTTTTTTTTAGTGGGGTTTCTCCTTTTTTTTTGTTTATGGACCAGGGGAATCTATTTTCTTCTTCTTTTTTTTGTTTTTGGAATTTTCTCCTCCACAGTGTGAGGCTTTTTATGGAAAAGGGAAATCTATTTTCTTTTTTAGAATTTTCTCCTCCGCAGTGTGAGGCTTTTTATGGGAAAGGGAAATCTATTATCTTTTTTGGAATTTTCTTCCTCACAGGGTGAGGTTTTGTATGGGAAAGGGAAATCTATTATCTTTTTTAGAATTTTCTCCTCCGCAGTGTGAGGCTTTTTATGGGAAAGGGAAATCTATTATCTTTTTTGGAATTTTCTTCCTCACAGGGTGAGGTTTTTTATGGGAAAGGGAAATCTATTATCTTTTTTGGAATTTTCTTCCTCACAGGGTGAGGTTTTTTATGGGAAAGGGAAATCTATTATCTTTTTTGGAATTTTCTTCCTCACAGGGTGAGGTTTTTTATGGGAAAGGGAAATCTATTATCTTTTTTGGAATTTTCTTCCTCACAGGGTGAGGTTTTTTATGGGAACGGGAAATCTATTATCTTTTTTAGAATTTTCTTCCTCACATGGTAGGTTTTTTATGGGAAAGGGAAATCTATTATTTTTTTTGGAATTTTCTTCCTCACAGGGTGAGGTATTTTATGGGGAAGGGAAATGTATTATCTTTTTTGGAATTTTCTTCCTCACAGGGTGAAGTTTTTTATGGGAAAGGGAAATCTATTATCTTTTTTGGAATTTTCTTCCTCACAGGGTGAGGTTTTTTTTTTTTTTTTATGAAGCCAAACCAGTGGGTCCTATTTTGAGCAATGGTCGAACCCTGTTGGTGAGGCACAGGTTTTTTCCGTTAAACATGGGAAGGTCAGCTGTCCTGGGATTGATTCAGTCTTCTGTCTTTCCCTTTGGTCATGCGTCAGATGCTGCGGTAGAGACGACATACTTGATTGGGATCTGATCCAATTTCCAACATGAGCGGCCCATCAAAGGGGAGAAGAGGCTTAAGGGATCCAAACTGAAATAGGCGGGCTAGGACAGATCTTCTCCTAATCTCTCTTTTCTTGACATTTTTTGCTCATGGCGCCCAAGACGGGCTTTTGCCATGCCTGTCATCCCTGTTTTTACCCGTAGCGCCCTTTCGGGTTTTCACCACGTCCATGGGTTCGCTCTCTTACCCCAGGTGCCCTTTCAGGTTTTCACCTGGTCCGCATGAGTTCGCTATTTTTATCCGTGGCGCCCTTTCGGGTTTTCACCACGTCCGTCTTGCTTTGAACTCAAATTATTTTTTTTCTTCTTTTTTTTTTTTTTTCTTTTTTTCTTTTTTCTCAAGAACGACCCACGACATGGGCGTCGATTCATCATCTTGGTGAATGAAGTTCGTGTGGTTTGTTAACTCGGCTTGTTCGATGCGTTAGATGTTATAACGCTTGTGGACCTTAAAGAGGGCTTTCTTTCGGTTGTAATGTGGTTGGGGTTCAAAGCAGGTTGGGTTTTCTGGATTTGGATCTAAGTTTGGGGTGATTTCTAGATTAGGACTCCTTTTTTTCTTTTAGGGCTTTTTATGCCCCAGTCATCATTCATTTTTTTGGGGTTTTTGTTTTTTGTTTTTTGGGGTGCCCCTCTTTTTCTTTGTTGTTTTTATTTTTGGGGGGGGCACCTTCTTCTTCTTCTTTTGGTTTGGATTTTTCCTCCCTCCTTTCTTCTTTTTTTTTGGAATTTTGGGTGGGGTATATGAAAGAAACGGTTGTTGGCCCGAAGTATGTAGCAAAAAGGGGTGAAGGTTTTCAGGGAATATTCTTTTGGGCCACTTGACTTTGAAATGATGGCCTCTTTTATAGAGCCCTTAAGCAGTCATGCATCTACTTTTATCTAAACTTACCTTGTCCCAAGACCTATGAATAGAACTTACGGAGGTATCCAGCATTGATGGGCTCAGGAAAGTGGTCTCCGTCCATGGTGGCGAGGCGAACAGCGTGTCCTGGCAGAACCTCTCGGATGACGTAGGGTCCTTCCCAATTTGGCCTAAACATCCCTCTCGGGTCGGCGTGGAGAGACGGAAAAATTTTCTTCAGTACAGTGTCTCCTACCTTCAGATCTCGGCCGCGGACGCGCTTATTGTAAACACGTGCAATTCTCCTCTGATAGACCTGAGTGTGGCACAAGGCTAGGAGTCTTTTCTCGTCAATCAAGTCTAGCTGTTCAAAACGGGCTCTTTCCCTCTCAGCTTCAGGTAGATGGGATTTTAAAAGGATACGGAGTGACGGTACCTCGACCTCAACGGGTAACACGACCTCGGTCCCATACACAAGGGAGAATGGTGTTGCCCCTGTTGCGGTGCGGATAGACGTTCTATAAGCCCAAAGTGCGAAGGGTAACCACTCACTCCAATCTCTATAAGTAACTACCATCTTCTCCAGGATGAGGATAAGAGTTTTGTTGGCTGCCTCTACTGCTCCATTCGTCTGAGGCCTGTACGGGGATGAACGATGATGCTTGATCTTGAACCGCTCACACAAGGCCCGGATGCGCCTATTAGCGAAATTAGTGCCATTATCAGTGATGATATCTTTGGGTATGCTGAATCTGCAAATGATGTTGTTCTTGATGAACTTCTCAACATGGCTAGCTTTAATGCTCGTATAGGAGGCCGCCTCTACCCATTTTGTAAAGTATTCCACAGTGACGAGGATGAATTGATGTCCATTGGAAGCCTTAGGATTGACCTTGCCGACGACGTCGAGACCCCAGGTGGCGAACGGCCAAGGGGTGGCCATGCTGTGCAAGTCAAGGGCCGGAGCGTGTATTAGGCTGGAGTGCTCTTGGCATTTGTAGCACTTCTGTACGTGCTTGTAGCAATCAGTCTCCAAAGTAGTCCAAAAGTATCCTTGCCTTAGAATTTTCTTAGCAAGCATGTGACCGCTGACGTGGGCTCCGTAGACCCCCTCATGAATCTCCTTCATGATCTCAACCACTTCTTTCTGGGTTAGGCATCGGAGCAGAATATTGTTGTGAGACCGTCTATACTGAAGACTGCCACAGATGATGTAGTTTGTTGCCAATCGCTGGATGGTGCGTTTGTCTACCTTTGATGTTCCTTCTGGGACAGTTCGGGTCTCTAGGAAGTTCTTGATGTCTGAGAACCAGGGTGGTTCATCCTCTATCTCCGTAGGTCCTTCGATCAGGTGACCGAAAGCCGGTTCGTTCCTCTGCTCTATCATGATCGGCTTCATCACCACTCCATATGGAATCTCAACCATAGAGGCCAGGGTAGACAGGGCGTCAGCAAACCGATTTCTTGCTTGTGGCACATAAGAGAAGGTGACTTCCTCAAAGCAAGTTATCAGATCCTCCAGATGTTCATGGTATGGGATCAGTTTCTCATCCTTGGTCTTCCAATCCCCGTTGGTTTGGCATATAATTAACTGTAAATCTCCAAAGACCCTAAGGAGAGTTATATTTAGATCAAGAGCCGCCTATAAACCAGTTGTACAGGCCTCATACTCGGCCATATTGTTGGTGCATGGGAAGTTCAATTTGATGGAGATGGGTATATGGGATCCCTTCGACGAGATGAGAATGGCGCCAACTCCTTGGCCCTCAACATGCGATGCCCCATCGAAGTGCATTACCCAGGGCTCTTCCGTTTCCTCTGTATCCTCGTCGGTCATGAACAAAATGTCTTCATCGGGGAATTCGGTCCTTAGAGGCTCATAGTTGGGCAGAGGGTTCTCAACAAGATGATCGACGAGTGCTTGCCCCTTAATCGACTTCTGGGTGACATAAGTAATGTCAAACTCGGATAGGAGTAGTTGCCAACGTGCGGTTCGTCCAGTGAGAGTAGGTTTCTCGAATAGGTACTTCAACGGATCCATCCGTGCTAGAAGTAGAACGGCCTGGGATAACAGGTAGTGTCGAAGTCTCTGAGTAGCCCAAACGAGCGCCAGGCATGCTTTCTCCAGATGAGAATAGCGCGGCTCCTAATCAGTGAATTTCTTGCTTAGGTAATAGATGTCCTGCTCTCTTCTTCCCGTCTCATCATGCTGTCCTAACACATAGCCCATGGAAAACTCAGTCGTGGACAAGTACATTATTAGGGGTATTTCGGGTACGGGTGGTACCAATACCGGAGGTTTCAGGAGATAACCTTTAATCTTGTCGAATGCAGCCTGGCAGTCATCATTCCACTCAACTGGTGAGTCCTTTCTTAGCAGCTTGAAGATTGGTGCGCATATCAGAGTTAACTGTGTGATGAATCGGCTGATGTACTGGATCCTGCCTAAGAAGCCTCTGACTTCCTTCTCCGTAGATGGTGGTGGCATCTCAGTGATGGCCTTGATCTTGGTCGGATCGACCTCAATCCCTCTCCTACTTACAATAAAGCCCAGTAGCTTTCCGGACATAGTGCCAAACATGCATTTCTAGGGATTCAACCGCAATCTGTATTTTCTCAGCCTCTCGAATAGCTTCTGCAGGTTTATCAAGTGGTCCTCCCTTTCTGGCGATTTGGAAATCATGTCGTCGACGTATACTTCGATCTCTCGGTGCATCATGTCGTGGAACAGGGCCGTCATTGCTCTTTGATAGGTTGTCCCAGCATTCTTCAGCCCGAATGGCATTACTTTATAGCAGAAGGTTCCCCAGGGGGTAATGAATGCTGTCTTCTCGTGATCAACCTCTGCCATCTTTATCTGATTGTATCCTGAGAATCCATCCATAAACGAGAGCATCCCATGCTTTGCAGTGTTATCGACCAAGATGTCGATGTGTGGCAGTGGGAAATCATCCTTAGGGCTCGCATTGTTGAGATTTCGGAAGTCGATACACATTCAAACCTTTCCATCCTTCTTAGGTACGAGGACGATATTGGCTAGCCACTGCGGGTACTTGGATACCATGAGGAAACCTGCGTCATACTGCTTAATGACCTCATCCTTCACCTTCCACATCCATTTGGGTCGGAGTCGTCTCAGCTTCTGTTTCACCGGCTTAACATCGGGGTAGAGTGGCAACTCATGCTCAACCAGATCGGTATCCAAACCAGGCATGTCTTCATACGACCATGCGAAGACGTCTTGGTATGACCGAAGGAAGTCTATCATACCTTTCCTCTCCTCAGGGGACAGCGATGTTCCGATTTTGGTGATTCTGGGGGCCTCTGTGGTGCCCAAATTGACGTCCTCTATCTCTTCGATGATCGGGGTAGGGCCATGCTCTAAATCGGCAAATTGTTTGAGGAGCTCATTGGGGAGCTTGTCGATTTAGCCTTCCTCGTCCAGACTCGTGGCTCCTACCTCTTCTTGTATTTCTACAGGGAAGGGGTTGGCTTCACGTGGGACGGGTATCACGACATTGATTTTAACTTTATTGGGAATTTTAAAGGACAATATTTTTGGAATTGGTATTTTTTCTATTTTTATGATCTTTTGAATTTTTTCGGAGGTCAGCCCCTGGCGAGGTGGATCTCTATATATACAAGGTAGAGTGGTCTAGAGGCTAACCTCACTTTTTATAGGTTGTTTTTATTTAGAGAGTCGGTGCCATTTTCATGGCATTTGGCGGCTCTCAAGAGTTGGGGCAAGGAGGCCCAGTTACTCACCTGCGAGGCTTGGCCTTTACCTCTTTGATCAGGAGCGGCATCGGTAGGCTCTTGCATTTCTTCCCTCAACATATTTACAGAGGGATCCTCTGGGACCTTATCCTCTATGGTCAGGAGGGGCCCAGAGTGGTTGGTGCTGAAGTGAGGGGTGGATCGGGGCATTTCTTCTTCAAACAAGGAAAGGGCAGCTAAGTCCATTTCGAAGTCTGGGGGGATGATGTAGGGATTGGTGGGGTGGATTGAAGTAGGCTTATGTGGGGTTACCCTCGTCTCCCCATTCAGATCAATTTTTACTACCCCGACACTCACAAAGGTTTCATGGATGTGGGGGCGAGCGTGAGGTTCCTCTTCCAAGATGATTCCTCTGGCCTTGCGGCTGCTGCGGCTCTCATCTTCTCCTTGGCTTCTCTGACTTCCTCTTCTTTGGGCCTGTAGCCTAAGCCAAATTTAGTTTATTACCCCTTGGCCTTGACGGGGTCTCTTCTTCCTTGAAGGCGTGGGCCCAGTCCTTTCCCTTTTTGATGGCCCCATCTATGGAGCATGAACACAGCTGCATCCATTCCTCCTCCAATTTTATTCGAGGTCTTTTCAGTTGGTTCGAGGGTAACATTCGAGAAGTCGTACTCAAATAGATGTAGATCGGCATCCTCAGCTGTGTGCGATATGTTCAGCACTTTCGAATTCTCAATGTGCAGAGCGCTCTTCCCCATGTCTTCTCTGCTCTCACCTAAGATGGTGACAATTTTTCCTTCTGAGATAAATCAGAGCTTTTGGTGTAGAGTAGATGGTATTGCTCCGAGCTTATGTATCCATGGCCGGCCCAATAGCAGATTGAAGGTAGACTTGATGCCCATCACTTGAAAGGGGGTGGTGAAGGTTTGCGGTCTGAGGATCAGGTCAAGGTCTACTTCTCCTATGATTTCCCTTCTAGTGTTGTCGAATCTCCGTGCGCTTGATATGGATGGCCGGAAGGTGTCGGGGTTCGCCCCAATTTTGATTGCCGTCCTTAGAGGGCATACATTTAGCGCCGACCCGTTGTCGATCAGGACCAACGGCACCACCAAGTTCCCTACTTCCACTGTTATATTCAGGGGTTTAGAATGGTCATTCCCCTCGATTGGTAGGTCTGCATCGGTGACGGAGATGTCGTTTGGGGCCAACACTTGCCCTATTATTTCCCCTACTTCATCTGGAGTTACATGGGTGGAGACATGTGCGTCCTTGAGCTATCCCATTAAGGCTTGAAAGTGGAGTGGAGACATGATCAATAAATCCCACACGGTAATATGTGTGGGCGTTCTCTTGAGCTGTGTCTCCAGTATATGTTCCCTGGTCATTTTTTCAAAAGGATTTCCTGTGGCCTATTCTTTCTCTTTTCTTCTCCTCTGACTGCCCCTAATGCTTCTGGCTAGGCAGAAATCCAGCCCGATCGAGTAATAAATTCAACAGCCTCTTCTTGGTTGCACCCGACATTCATGTCCGTCTGTTCATAGCTCAAAGGTACCTGATGTAGGTCATAAGCAGGTTTTGGGATGAGAAATGGGGTGCGTGAGGGTTCCGGGGAGGATTGGGCCGGATATACTGGCTTCTCGGGTCCGACCAGGTTAACTCCAATGGGGGGTGGAATGGTAGTGGGGGGAAATGAGAAAATTGGAGTTATGGGAATGGAGGGGGCTTGTACTGGCATTACCTGGGCATGGTAGGACCAGTGGTGATTGGGTGATGGGGGGATTGGGTGAGGGGTTGCTTGTCCGGGTGGTGGAGTTGGATTAGGGCCAAAATAGCGAAGGGATGGCGAGTGTGGCGGCTAGAGGGATAGGGAGACGTTTGAGGTGTGGTGGGCCCAGGATGATGCGAGTATGAAGGATTTGTATAAGGGGAGGTATGATGGGATGGTGATGGGTTTGTGGATGAAGTGGGGTAAATTGGGGGCGATGGAGTTGTGCATTGAGCGGGATGGCCAGGACATGGCGGGGTAGTGGGTGGAATGGGGGGATATAAAGGGTTTGTGGCATGGTGGGATAATGATGGGTTGGTAGATGAAATGGGATAGATTGAGGATGATGGAGTTGTGCATGGAGCGGGGTAATTCGGGGGTGATGGAGGGGTGTATGGGGTAAATTGGCTGGCGGGACTTGAAGGCGTGTATGGCATGGGGAAACTTGAGGATGGCGGAGCATTGTATTGGGTGGAGGGACTTGAGGGTGTGTATGGGGTAGGATGATATGGGGATGGCAGAATTGCGTAAGGACTAGGATGATTTATGTGTGACGGAGGGGTGTATGGGATAAATTGGGCGTGGGGTGGATATGCGTATGATTGCGGCGAGGCTGTGCCCGTTTGGATTTGATAGGCAGGAGCGGGGGTGGAAAAATACTGCCCTAAATCTAAGGGCTCCTCTTGGCAAGCTGGTGTGGGAAAATAATCGGCAAGATACAGTGGCTCGATCACCCTAACAAACAGTTCATCTTCGTTTGGCCTTGGGAGTGAAAATTCCTCCTGATTGCTAATATAATCTGAAGGGTCAAACTCTTCTTCTTCTTCCTCTATCCAATGTATGTTAGGCCTGGGGCCTCCTGGGTGCGGTGGTAGAGGGGCTTGATGGATATTTTGGTTCTGCCCTTGGGGAAGTGGTGGGGGTATGATCTTTCCCGCCTTTATCAGATCTTGGACCGTGTGCTTTAACGGGAAGCACCGATCCGTAGGGTGACCCGGTCCCTGATGGAAATTGCAATGCAGATTCGAATCGTAATTCCTCGGTATTGGGTGGGGTGGTGGGCGAGGTTGGAGTAAATTGACCAGGCCTTTCTGTAGTAATACCGGCAATAAGACACTCAAGGATTGCCCCAACGGGGTGAATACTCGTTCGAAGCGTGCTTTCATCATTGTAACGGGCTCTTGGTCCGTTGCTTGGCCTTGGTACTTGCTCGAAACGGGTCTGGGGTGGTTGTGTAACTGGACTTGTATCGGGGGGGCGTTGGTATTGGCCTGTGGGTAACCAATGTTCTGTACCTCTGTCCCTGGTCTTCTTTCAATTCTTGGTTCGGCGGCTTTTCGAACCTCAGTGGCCCCGTTGGCCGCATTCCTTCCTAGCCTGCCCTCTCTAATGGCGTCTTCGTAACGGTTGACATTTCGGACGGATCAGAAAACTTGACTGCTCGATATACTAAAAATCTGCGATGGTAGGAGGCTCCCTTGGTTATCAATTCAATCTGCTCATCATCGGAATTGATGAGTTACACGAGCTAAGGCCCTCCACCTCCCTAAGTAAGCACTGAATGTTTCATCATGTCTTTGCTTTAACCGGGCCAAGTCTGACTTCCTTGGTTCTATGTCCATGTTATAGACATATTGTTCTTGAAATAAGCGTGTCAGATCTTTCCAATTTTTTTATCATGGATGGTTCGAGGGATGTGAACCATCTCAGTGCCGGGCCCGTCAAACTCTTCTGGAACACTTTGATGAGGAGTCGTTCATCTCCGCCATACTGGCACATATCCCCGCAGTAAGATTTCAAGTGGGCGATGGGGTTGCCAGTGCCATTATACTTATCAAATGATGGCATCTTGAATTTCTGTGGCAGGGGGACGTCAGAGAACAGACATAAGTCTGAAAAGTCCGTCGAGTGTGGTTCCATTCCTCCCATCTTCATCGGCCTATACGTATTCTCTGTCATTCTTTCACCTTGCTCTGATTCCTTCGAGGCTGTGGCGGGGACCGCTTCCCCTTGATTTGGTTCGACCCTAGGTGTGATGATGGTGGGCCTAGGAGGGTTAAAACTGGCAGTTCCTCCACTGTTGCGAATCTCATCCTCCTCGTACTGTTGGTCGTGGTATTGGTGAGGGGCGAGCTCTGCTATTTGGACTTGGGGGGTGATGGGTTGGATGACTTGGTGGGGCCACATGGTTTGTAGGGGATGAGAAGCGATAAATGGGTGAGCGTTTTGTGGGTAAGTGATGTGCTGAGTTGGTGGCACATTCTGGGGGTGATGGGGGTGTGATTGAGATGGTGGGATGTTGTGGTTTTGAGGAGTGGGATGGATTGGATTTCCCGTTGGAGGTGGGATGGGGGCGTAAGGGGTATAGGAGAATGAAGGGTATTGGTGAGAGGGTATGGGGTTAGTGAATGGGCTTTGATGAGTGTGGGCGGATGGGCCTTGGGTTTGAGGGATTTGGGTTTGATGGTTTTGGAAGGCTTGGACTTACGGGCCTTGGACCTGGGGGTGGGGCTTAATATGACTTTCGGCCAATGGGCCTTGTTGAGTTTGGGTTACTAGACCATGAGGGGGTTGAGTTTGTGTCCATGGGCCCTGGGCTTGGGTTTGATAGGTTTGGGTCCACAGGCCCTGGGGGGCTTGGACCTGGACCTGGGTCTGATGGGCTTGGGCTTGGGCCCATGGGTTTTGAGGGTCTTGGGCTGGGGCCTGGGCTTGGTGGGTTTGGGCTTGGGCCCATGGGTCTAGAGGTGTTTGGGCCAGGGCCTGGGCTTGGTGGGTTTGGGCTCGAGCCCATGGGTTTGGAGGTGTTTGGGCTGGGGTCTGGGCTTGGTGGGTTTGGGCTTGAGCCCATGGGTTTTGAGGGTTTTGGGCCTGAGCCCAGGTCTCTAGTGGTGTTTGGGCTGGGGCCCATGGATTTGTGTGGGTTTGGGTCCGGAATTGAGGTGGGGGATTTTGGGAGGTATGGACGATGGGTGGTTGGGCATGGTTAGGAGGGAATGGGGTATGGAGGTTTTGGAAATTTGGATGCGGGGTTTGAGAGGTAGGGTTGCGAGAAGCAGCCCACAGGGCATACATCGTTCTCATGTCCTCCATCGAGGGCATGGACTCAGGTGTGAGATTGGGGGGTGATGGATTACTTAAGGATGGAGGTGGTTGGGAGAAATTGGGCATGACCTGGGTAAACGGGGGGGTATGTTGGGATGTGGATGGGCCATGTGGTGGGAATGGTATGTGAGATGGGGTGGATGGGATGTAGGATGGTGGGGGCATGGGTGATGAGAGGGATGGAATGGGGGAAGTAGGCGGGGGATGGGACTCCCTGGGGGGTCTTTGGAAGTATGGGGATGCTGTAATGGTGTTTGGATGGGAGATGGAGATGTAAGGATCGACTGGGAAATGAGGGGTTTCAGTAGGGGATGAAAAAGGGGTATGTTGGGGGAATATAAGGGAAGGGGATGAGGTGGAAGTGAACACGGGCGCTCCAAATGGGCCTGTGATATCGAACCTGGCTTGGGTGAAGGTGTCGGAGACCGGGTCTTCTCCTATACGGGAGTGGGAAGGGGATGACGGTGGGGATGTATCGGCTCTTGACATGATCCGCCGACGAGTGTTGTATTGATGTTGCAGATAAGGGCCGAATACCTTTCTGGTTCTTCTCCTACAGGCCGGGTTTGAGGTCGCCGTAGTGCTGATCACTCCAAGGTATATTTTTGATTGTTTTTCTTTGTGTTTTTTTTTTTTTTTTTGGGTTTTGGAAAATGATTTTTTTTTTGTTTTGAAAAGTGAATTTTGTGATTTTTGATTTTTGATTTTGATTGATTTTTCCTTTTTTTTTTTTTCGAAGGTGGATTTTTTTTGAAGATGAGGATTTTCTTTCTCTTTTTTTTTTTTTCAAATTGCAATTAACTCCCCTCTATTTAGATGATTGATGACTTGGTGCCCAGGGTCAACTCCCGTTTTGGGCGATATATGTACCTTTAGTAGGTCCCACGGCGGGATCCAACACACTTCGGAAGAAGCGAAAGGGAACCCTTTCGTTCTATTGAAGGCGAGGGAATCCACGCAAATGACCCGATCCCCCAGAGCAAATCAATAAGAAGTCGCCTTCTTTTGACTGGGCGGGGGCATATTGGGTGTTAGAGAATGTGGGAGGCTACCGCGGACACTAATACCGCTAATCGGGGAATTGGGGTGGTGGATTGGGCCTCAGGTCGATTCTTTTGACCGGTATATACTGGGCGTATATATTATGCACGCCCGACCAAAAAAGTACAGATTTGGCTGGGCGTATATATTATATACGCCTGGCTTAAATCTGGGGATTTTGGCTGGGCGTATATATTATATACGCCTGTGTAAATCTGGGGCTATTTTGCTGGGCGTATATATTATATACGCCGGGCAAAAGGTTCTGTTTGACAGTGGACAGCAAGCCCGAATGTGGGTCTTTGGACTGGTTTCTTGAGAGAAATGCTCCCGGGGACTGCTGTGTTTGTTATCGGGTCCCTCCTTTCCGTTTCCTAGGGATACACGGCTGAATTTTGGGTTTTCTACGCTCTCACCAATGCGGGTTTTACGGCTTGATCGGAATTGGCAACCCAACCGATATACCTCCGGCGCAAGCGCCTTCTCAGGTACTGGAAGGGGTGGTTCTTTTCAGGATCATCACCACTAGGGCTGCCACCTTACTGGGAACCGGGTAAATTGTATTTGTGCTTAAACCCCCCGGAAACTACCCAAAAACGCAAAAGTAAATTCAATTATGTCCCTATACTGTTGGTTCACTTTTAATTATAAATTTTTATAGGGGAGTGAAATTAAGTCCAAAATCGGGTCGGGGATGACAAACCCGTGCCGCCTCAACGGGCCGGCGTTCAAAGGTGAAATATGATGACCGAAATAAAGTGCGCAAGTAGGCCCGCCAAACGGCTAAGGCTTGTAAATGACCGAAATTTAAATGACATGAAAATAAATGCGAGCGGGCCCGCCAAACGGCTAAGGCGGCTTAAATGACTAGAATCATAAAAGCTGAAATTTAAGGCGCAAGTAGGCCCGCCAAACGGCTAAGGCGGCTTAAATGACTAGAATCGTAAAAGCTGAAATTTAAGGCGCAAGTAGGCCCGCCAAACGGCTAAGGCACTTAAAGGACTGAATCGTAGGGGTGAGTACGTTAGTAAAAGCAACAAAAAATAGCGAAAAACAGCAGCAAATTAGAACAAAAAACAGCCATGGTTAGTAAAATAACAAAATAAAAGGAAAGGCCAACAAGAGGGGAAGCGCTAGGGTGAAATCCCCAGCAGAGTCGCCATCTGTGCGACTGTGGATCCTCTCGAACCCGTCGCGGCGATGCGCTCGCCTTGGATAAAATGTAGAGTAACCACCCAGAGCTTTTGGTTACCCGAGAAACCTTCAAATCGATATTTTGAGCACCGAAGTGCTAAATATGACTCTGATTTACCGATCTTTGCCAAAGGCTCTAGGGTAGGGGCTTCGGTTATCGATCGGGAAGGGTTTAGGCACCCGATTGACCCGCACGTAGCGGTCTCTATCTATGGCCAAAAATAAAAATAAAAAGGGCGGAGCTTCCCCTTGCCCGAAGGCAATATGGTCCTATCAAGCTTTGAGCCAAACCAAAATTTCAGCGGCGTAACGGCTTGAATCCTTGGACGGAGGAGACACTAAGAAGGTAGAGGAAGAGAGGGGTGAGCCGGAGCTCACGGGCCCTTGTTGCATCGTGGAAGATCTTTGCTTTGACGTACTTCTGATGGCTTAAATGGTGTGAAAATGGGTTCTAATGCTAGGATTTAATAAAGTAAGGGGTGTAGAGTGAAGCTAGAGGCTAGACTTTAGCAAAAGGGAGTGATCTAATAGTGGAAATGGGTTGAAATAGGTGAAGTATGCATGCTGGAATTCTGGAAAATATTGGCATTTTCTCTCACTAGGGTTCTCTCTTAACCACTTCTCTAATCCTTCAACAAAACATCAACCCCTAAGGAAGAAGGGGCCTCTCTATTTATATAGAAGGGATGGGTTAGGGGCTTACTTAAGAGCTAATTGGTTTAGCAATTAGGTAATCCCCCATCTAAGGTTTTTTGGGTTTTCGAGGTCCTAGGGTTTTGGGAAACTGGTTTCAATGGCGGATGATGGGGTGAGACCATGGGTGACTTAAGGGTTGCCAATAAGCTCAAAGGGGGTGCAACCAATCTCAAGACACCCACCTCAACCCAGGGGATGGTCAAAGGGTCAAACTATATGGAGGAAATTTGAGCTCACGATGGCGATTCTTTGTAAGCCTGGCGTATATATTATATCATGATTTAAAATGATAATTTTCACAAAAATCAAGGGAGTTTTGAGAAGATGAAACCAGTGGGTCCCACCTATACTGGGCGTATATATTATATACGCCCGGCCAAATTTTCCCAAAAAATAGGTAGGCGTATATAATATATACGCCTGAGTAATCTGGGGTAAAAATGGCCGGGCGTATGTAATATCTACGCCTGAGTAAAATTCTTGATTTTATGTGAAACTTAAAACTGTCATAACTTTTGAACCGTAGCTCCAAATTGGGTGATCTTTGGCTTGTTGGAAAGCTGGAGAAGTCCTCTTTCCAATGGTATATGGTTAATCCATGGTACGAGTCTGTGTGAAATTCTGTAGCTCTCCTCCCATCAACGGCCAGAAGGGTTTAAGTTAGGTCTGGGAAGGGATTCTAGGGTGTAGGGGTGACTTCTAAGGATTGGGGGAATGGCTCTAAAGGTCTTAGAGTGATTCCTACTAGTCTAGGTAGGTTCCTAAGGGTTCAGAAGGATGCCATTGGAAGCGCAGGGGTACATCTCTCCCGAAGTACGGATTGATCGGGCCTTGGGCTGAATTTGGGTGTCTACACTTCTGTATCGTCCTCTGTCATGAACATGATGTCCTCATTGGGGAATTCAGTCTTTAGAGGCTCGTAGTCAGGCAGAAGGTTCTCAGCAAGATGATCAGCGAGCGCCTACCCCTTGATCGATTTCTGAGTGACGTACGTGATGTCAAATTCGGATAATAAAAGTTGCCATCGTGCAGTTTGGCCAGTGAGAGCAAGTTTCTCGAATAGGTACTTCAACGGATCCATCTGTGCTAGATGTATAACGGCTTGGGATAACAGGTAGTGTTGAAGTCTTTGAGTAGCCACACAAGCGCTAGGCATGCCTTCTCCAGATGAGAATAGCGCGTCTCATAGTCAGTGAACTTATTGCTCGGGTAGTAGATGGCCTGCTCTCTTCTTCCTGTCTCATCATGCTATCCTAACACACAACCCATGGAAAACTTTATTGTGGACAGGTACATTATCAGGGGTCTACCAGGTACAGGTAGTACCAATACTGGAGGATTTAGGAGGTAATCCTTGATTTTGTCAAATGCAGCTTGGCAGTCATCGTTCCACTCTACTGGTGAATCCTTTCTTAGTAGTTTGAAGATCAGTGCGCATATCAAAGTTAACTATGCAATGAACCGATTGATGTATTGGATTCTGCCTAAAAAGCCTCTGACCTCCTCTGTAAACGGTGGTGGCATTTCAGTGATGGCCTTGATCTTGGTCAGATCGACCTCGATGCCTCTCCTACTGACAATAAAACCTAATAGTTTTCCTGACATAGCGCCGAATGCGCACTTCTAGGGATTCAACCGCAACCTGTACTTTCTCAACCTCTCGAACAACTTCTGAAGGTTTAGTAAGTGGTCGTCCCTTTCCGGCGATTTGGCAACATATCATCGATATACACTTCGATCTCTCGGTGCATCATGTCGTGGAATAGGGCCGTCATTGCTCTCTGGTAGGTTGCCCCAGCATTCTTGAGCCCGAATGGCATCACCTTGTAACAGAAGGTACCCCAGGGAGTGATGAACGCAGTCTTTTCTTGGTCGGCCTCTGCCATCTTAATCTGATTGTAGCCCGAGAATCCATCCATGAATGAGAGCATTCCTTGCTTAGCAGTGTTATCGACCAAGATATCGATGTGTGGCAATGAAAAATCATCCTTAGGGCTTGCTCTGTTGAGATTTCAAAAATCAATGCACATTCGAACCTTCCCATCCTTCTTTGGTACATGGACGATATTGGCCAGCCATTACGGGTACTTGGATACCATGAGGAAACTCGCGTCATACTGCTTAATGACCTCGTCCTTCACCTTCAACATCCATTCAGGTTGGAGGCATCTCAGCTTCTATTTAACTGGTTTAAAATAAGGGTAGAGTGGCAGTTCATGCTTAACCAGATCGATATCCAAGCCAGGCATGTCTTCATACGACCATGCAAAGACGTCTTGGTATGACCGAAGGAAGTCTATCATACCCTTTCTCTCCATAGGGGACAGCGATGTTCTGATTTTGGTGATTCTAGGACCTCTTTGGTGCCCAAATTGACGTCCTCCATCTCTTAGACAATCGGGGTCGGGCCATGCTCAAAATCGGCAAATTGCTTGAGGAGCTCTTTGGGGAGCTCATCGATTTGACCTTCCTCATCCAGACTCGTGACTCATACCTCTTCTTATATTTCTACACGAAAGGGGTCGGCTTCACGTGGGACGGGTACCACGACATATTTTTAATTTTATTAGGAATTTTAAAGGAAAATATTTTTAGAATTTGTATTTTTTCCATTTTTATGGTTTTTTACAAGTTTTCGGAGGTTAGCCCTTGGCGAGGTGGATCTCTATATATACATGGTAGAGTGTCCCAGAGGCTAACCTCACTTTTTACAGATTTTTTTTTTTTGGAGAGTCGATGCCGTATTCATGGCTTTTGGCGGCTCCTAGAAGTTGGGGCAAAGATGCCCAGTTACTTACCTGTGAGGCTTCGCCTTTACCTCTTTGGTTGGAAGCGGCATCAGTAGGGTTTTGCAGTTCCTCTCTTAGCATGTTTATGGAGGGATCCTCTGGGACCCTGTCCTCTATGGTTAGGATGGGCCTAAAGTGGCTGGTGCTAGAGTGACGGGTGGATCGGGGGACTTCCTCCTCAAATAAGGAGAGGGCGGCTAAATCCACCTCGAGGTCTGGGGGGTGATGTAAGGGTTGGTAGGATGAGCGGAAATAGGCTTATGTGGGGTTACCCTTGTCTCCCCATTCAGATCAATCTTTACCACCCCGACGCTCACAAAGGTTTGACGGATGTGGGGTCGGGCAGTAGTTTCTTCTTCCAGGTTGATTCCTCTAGCTCTGGCGGCTGCTGCGGCTCTTATCCTTTCTTTGGCCTCTCTGATTTCTTCTTCGACAGACCTATAGCCCAGGCCAAATTTAGTTTACTGCCCCTTAGCCCTGATGGGATCTCTTCTTCCTTGAAGGCGTGGGCCCAGCCCTTTCCCTTTTTGGTGGCCCCATTTGTGGAGTATGAATACAGCTACATCTATTCCTACCTCAGTTTTGGCAGGGGTTTTTAAGGCGACTCGAGGGTAACGGCTGAAAAGTGATACTCAAATCGATGGAGATCGGTGTTATCTGCTGTATGCGGCATGTTAAGCACTTTCAGATTCTCAATATGCAGAGCGCTCTGCTCCCTGTCTTCTCTGCTCTCACCTACAATGGTGACGATTCTTCCACCTGAGATGAATCAGAGTTTTTTGTGTAGAGTTGATGGTATTGCCCCGATCTCATGTAGCCACAGCTGGCCCAATAGTAGATTAAATGTAGACTTGATGTCCATCACCAGAAAGGGGACGGTGAAGGTTTGCAGTCCGATGATCAGGTCGAGGTCTACTTCTCCTATAATTTGTCTCCTGCTGTTGTCGAATCCCCTAGTGCTTGTTATGGATGGCCGAAAGGTGTTGGGGTTCGCACCGATTTTGATTGTCGTCCTTAGAGGGCATACGTTCAATGCCGACCCGTTGTCTATTAAGACCAACGGCACCACCAGGTTCCCGACTTCCACTGTTATATTCAGGGGCTTAGAGTGGTTGTTCCCCTCGAGCGATAGATCCGCATCAGTGAATGAGATAGCATTTGGGGCCAATACTTGCCCGATTATTTCTCCCACTTCATCTTGGGTTACGTGGGCGGAAACATGTGCGTCCTTGAGTGCTCCCATTAAGGCTTGAAAGTGGAGCGGGGATGTGATTAACAAATCCCACACAGTAATATGTGCGGGTGTTCTCTTAAGCTGTGTCTCCAACACGTGCTCTCTAGCCATTTTCTCAAAGGGGTTCCCTGCGGCCTTCTCTTTCTTCTTCTCTTCTCCTCTGACGGCCCCCGATGCTTCTGGCTGTGTAGAAATCCTGTCAGACCAGGTAACAAATTCAACAGTCTCCTCTTAGTTACAACCAGCATTCATGTCTGTCTGTTCATAGCTTAATGGTACTTGATGCGGGTCATAGGCAGGTTTCGAGATGAGGAAGGGAGTGCATGGTGATTCTGGGGATGATTGGGCTGGGTATGTCGGATTCTCAGGTCTGACCAGGTTGACTCCAATAGGGGGAGGAATGGTAGTGGTGGGAATTGGCGAGGTTAAATTTGTGGGTGTGGAGGGGGCTTGTACAGGTACTACCTGGGCGTGGTAAGACCAGTGGTGATTGGGAGCGGGTGATAAGGGGAGTGGGTGAGGGGTTGTTTATTTGGGTGGGGGTGGAGTTGGATTAGGGTCGAAATAGCGTAGGGATGGTGGGGGTGCGGCGGGATGGAGGACCGGAGATGTCGGAGCGGTGGAGCGGTGTGATAAGGATATGAAGGGTTTGTATATGGGGTGGCATGGTGGGGCAATGATGGGTTTGTGGATAAAATGGGGTAAATTAGGGATAATGGAGTTGTGCATGGAGCGGGGTGATTGGGATATGATTGGGTAGTGGATGGAGCAGGGGGGGTATGGATATGAAGGGTTTATATATGGGGTGGCATGGTGGGGCGATGATGGGTTCGTGGATGAAACGGGTTATATTGGGGATGAGGGAGTTGTGCATGGAAGGGGGTGATTTGGGTATGGTAGAGTTGTGTATTGGGTAAGATAATTTGGGGATGGCGGGGTAGTATACTAGGTGGTGGGATTCGGGGGTGTGTACGGGATGGAATAATTTGGGGATGGCAGAGTGGTGTATTGGGTGGAGAGATTTGAGGATGGCGGGGTAGTATACTGGGTGGTGGGATTCGGATGTACGGGATGGAATAATTTGGGGATGGTGGAGTGGTGTATTGGGTGGAGAGATTTGGGGATGGTGGAGTTATGTATGGCATGGAGTGATTTGGGTGTGACGGAGGGGCACATGGGTTGGCTGATGGTGGGATAGTGTAGGGGATGGGGTGATTGGGAGGTGGGGTGTATTATGGGGTAAATTGGATGTGGGGCGGATATGTGTATGTTTGCGGCGGGGCTGTGCCCATTTGGATTTGATAGGCGGGAGCGGGAGTAGAAAAATACTGCCCCAAATCTAAGGGCTCCTCCTAGTATGCCGGGGTGGGGAAGTAATCAGCTAAGTACAGCGGCTCGATCACCCTCACAAATGGTTCATCCTTATTCATCCTGGGAAATGAGAACTCCTCTTGATTACTGATGTAATCCGAGGGGTCAAACTCTTCTTCTTCCTCTTCTACCCAATGGATGTTAGGCTTAGGGCCTCTTGGGTGCGGGGGTAGAGGGGCTTGATGGATGTTCTGGTTCTTTCCTTGAGGAAGCGGTGGGGGAACAATTTTTCTTGACTCTATTAGATCTTGGACCACGTACTTTAGTGGGAAGCACCAGTCCGTAGGGTGACCCGGCCCCTGATGGAAGTTACAATGCAAATTCGGGTCATAGTTTCTCGGGATTGGATTGGGTGGTGGGCAAGGCTGGAGTAAATTGACCAGACCCTTTTATAGCAACACTGGCAATAAGACACTTAAAGATTGTCCTAACGGCGTGAACACCTGTTCAAATCATGCTCTCATCTGTTCATGGGTAAATGGGGCTCTCGGTTTGTTGTTTGGCCTTGGTGCTTGCTCGAAACGGGCTGGGGGTGGTTGCGTGGCCTGGAGCTATATCGGGGGGGATTGGTATTGACCTGGGGGCAAACGATGTTCTGTACCTCTGCCCCTGGTCTTCTTTCAATTCTTGGTTCGGCAGCCTTTCGAACCTCAGTCACGCTCTTTCCCAACCTGTCCTCTCTAACGGCGTCTTCGCAATGGTTGGGAAAGAGCGTGGCTAAACCAAAAAATCCGCAAAACTGGACTGTTGCTGATTTTTTAGTTCAGACCAAATCAGCCAAAGTGGACTGTTGCTGATACACCAAAAAATCTGCGATGACTAGGAAAGCTCTCTTAGTTATCAATTCAATCTGCTCATCATCAGGAATTCGATGGGTCACCTGGGCAGCCAATGCCCTCCACCTTCCTAAGTAGGCACTAAAAGTTTCATCATGCCTTTGCTTCAAACGGGCCAGATCCGACTTCCTTGGATCTATGTCCATGTTATAGACATATTGTTCTTGGAATAAGTGTGTCAGATCTTTCCAAGTTTTTATCATGGATGGTTCTAGGGACGTGAACCATCTCAGTGCTGGGACTCGTTAGACTCTTTTGGAACACTTTGATGAGGAGTCGTTCATCTCCGCCGTACTGGCACATATCCCCATAGTAAGATTTTAAGTGGGCGATGGGGTTGCCAGTGCATTATATTTATCAAATGATGGCATCTTAAATTTTTGTGGTAGGGGGACATCTGAGAATAGACATAAGTCTGAAAAGTCTGTTGAATGCAGTTCTAGCCCTCCCATCTTCATCAGATGCTTCTGTATTTTGTCTATCTATTCTTTTAGCTGCTTTGATTCTTTTGAGGCTGTAGCTCGGACTGCCTCCCCCTGATTTTGTTCGACCTAGGTGTGATGATGATGGGCCTGGGGGGGCTGAAGCTGGCAGCTCCTCCACTATTGCAGATCTCGTCCTCCTCATACTGTTGGTCATTATACTGGTGAGGGGCGAGGTCCGCTATTTGAACTTGGGGGGTGATGGGTTTGATGACCTGGTGGGGCCACAAGGCTTGTAGGGGATGGGAAGGAGTGAATGGATGAGTGGTTTCTAGATGAATGATGTGCTGAGCTGGGTGTACATTCTAGGGGTGATGGGGGTATGGTTGATGTGGCGGGATGCTGTAGGCATGGTTTTAAGGAATGGGGTGGATCGGATTTTCCATTCGAGGCGGGATGGGGGCATAAGGGGTATAGGTGAATGAAGGGTACTGGTGAAGGGGTAAGGGGTTTGTGAACGGGCCTTGATGAGTGTGGGTGGATGGGCCTTGGGTTTGGGCTTGATGGTTTTAGAAAGCTTGGGTTGATGGGCCTTGGGCCTGGATGTGGGGGTTGGTATGATTTTGGGCTAATGGGCCCTGTTGGGTTTAGGCTAATGGGCCATGTGGGTATTGGGTGTGGGGTGATGGGCCTTGGGCCTGGGTTTGATAGGTTTGGGTCCAAGGGCCCTGGAGGACTTGGAACTGGGCCTGGGTCTGATGGGCTTGGGCCTGGACCTGAGTCTGGTGGGTTTGGGCTTGGGCCCATGGGCCTTGAGGGTTTTGGGCTTGGCCTGGGACTGATGGATTTGGGCCTGAGCCCATGGGCCTTGAGGGTTTTAGGCCTGGGCCTGAGTCTGATGGGTTTGGGCTTGGGCCCATGGGTCTTGAGGATTCTGGGCCTAGGTCTGATGGGTTTGGTGGGCTTGGACCTGGGATGAGTGGGCTTGGGTCTGAGAAGAGTGGGCTTGGGCCTGTTGGGCTTGGACCCATGGTTTTAAAGATATTTGGGCTTGAGCCCATGGATTTGTGTGGGTTTGGGCCGGAGATGAGTGGGCTTGGACCTGTTGGGCTTGGACCTGGGCCTGGAATTGAGGTGGGGGATCTTGGATGGTATGAATGATGGGTGGTTGGGCATGGTCATGGGGGAATGGGGTATGGAGGTTTTGAAGACCTAGATGTGGGGTTTGGAATGTAGAATTTCGAGAGGTAGCCCACAGGGCACACATCATTCTCATGTCCTCCATTGAGGGCATGGATTCAGGTGTGAGATTGGAGGGTGATGGCCCATTCAAGGACGGAGGGGGTTGGGTGAAATTGGGCATGACCCGGGTGTGGGGGGTATGAATGATTGTGCTTGGAGGATATGGATGTATGGCTATGGAAGATGGTGGGTTACTGGTCATACCCTGGGAGAAGTTGGGCATGACCTGGGTAAATAGGAGGGTATGTTGGGATGTGGATGGGCCATGTGATGTGGAAGGCATGTGAGATGAGGTTGATGGGATATAGGATGTAGGGGGCATGGATGATGAGGTGGATGGGACGTGGGAGGTAGGCGGGGGATGGGGCTCCCGATGGGGTCTTTGGGAGTAGGGGGTGCGGTAAGGGTGTATGGATGGGAGATGGGGATGTATGGGTTGGTTGGGAAATGAGGGGTTTCAGTAGGGGATGAGATGGGGGTGTGTTGGGAAAATGTAAGGGCAGGGGATAGGGTGGATGCGAACACGGGTGCCCCAAATGGACCCGTGACATCGAACCGGGTTGGGGAGAAGGTGTTGGAGATCGGGTCTTCTCCTATATGGGAATGGGATGGGGATGATGGCGGGGATGTATCGGTGCTTGACATGATCCGCTGACGAGTGTTGTATCGATGTCTTGGGTAAGGGCCGAATACTTTCCTAGTTCTCCTTTTACGGGTTGGGCTTGAGGTCGCCGTAGTGACGATCACACCGACAGTATACGTATATACAGATTTTTTATTTTTCTATATATATATATATATATATATATTGGATTTTTCAAATGAAAATTATCTCCCCTATTTAAATGAATGATGATATGGTGCCCTAGAAAAATTCCCATCTCGGGTGATATATGCACCTTTAGTAAGTCCCACGGCGGGATCCGACACACTTCGGAATAAGCGAAAAGGGAATCCTTTCGTTCTATTGAAGGTGAGGGAATCCACGCATACGACCCGATCCCCCGGAGCAAATCAATGAGAAGTTGCCTTCTTTTGACTGGGCGAGGGCATATTGGGTGTTACAGAATGCGGGAGGCTACTGTGGGCACTAATACCGCTAATCGGGGAACTTGGGTGGTGGATTGGGCCTCAAATCGAGCTGCCCGAACCTAGTATATACTGGGCGAATGTATTATATATGCCTGACCAAAACTAAGTAGATTTGGTTGGGCGTATATATTATATATGGCGTGCTTAAATCTGGGGATTTTGGCTGGGCATATATATTATATACGCCTGAGTATTTCTGGGGATTTTTGACTGGACGTATATATTATATACACCTGG
Organism: Chloranthus sessilifolius; assembly: GCA_021018995.1. Taxonomy (NCBI): domain Eukaryota; kingdom Viridiplantae; phylum Streptophyta; class Magnoliopsida; order Chloranthales; family Chloranthaceae; genus Chloranthus; species Chloranthus sessilifolius. Next base: position 28,743,680 of record CM037595.1, read on the forward strand.
CAAAGACAGTTCTGTCAGCCTGTTTTGATAGTGAACAGCAAGCTCACAATGAGTCTTTTGAACTGGTTTCCTGGGAGGGATGTTCCCAGGGACTGTTGTGTGTTATCGGGTCACTCCTTTCTGCTTCCTAGGGATACACGACTGAATTCGGGCTGTCTACGCTCTCACCATTGCGGGTTTTACGGCTTGATCGGAATTGGCAACCCAACCGATATACCTTCGGCGCAAGCGCCTTCTTAGGTACTGGAAGGGGTGGTTCTTTTCAGGATCATCACCACTAGGGCTGCCGCCTTATTGGGAACTGGGTAAGTTATATTTATGCCTAAACCCCCCGAAAACTATCCAAAACAATCAAAAAAAAATTTTATTATGTCCCCACACTGTTGGTTCACTTTTAATTACAGATTTTTAAAGGGGAGTGAATTTAAGTCCAAAATTGGGTCGGGGATGAAAAGCCTGTGCCGCCTCAACAGGCCGGCGTCCACTGTTAGCATATGACACGAAGTAAGAAAAAAGACGGGGCCAGTCAAGCGACTAGACTGGAAATATAAAGTGCTGAAAATTAAAACTGAATCGTAAAGGTAAGTAAGAAAGGTGTCAGTCAAGTGATTAGGCAAAAATTGCTGAAATTTAGAGCCGAAATGCAGGGGTGAGTAAAAAAAGGTGCCAGTCAAGTGACTAGGAAAAAATTACTGAAATTTAAAGCCAAAACATAGGGTAAGTAAAAAAGGTGTCAGTCAAGTGACTAGGCAAAAATTGCTGAAATTTAAAGCCGAAACGTAGGGGTAAGTAAAAAAGGTGCCAATCAAGTGACTAGGCAAAAATACTGAAATTTAAAGCCAAAACGTAGGGGTAAGTATGTTAGTAAAAACAACAAAAATGAACGAAAAACAGCAGAAAATTAGAAAAAATAGCAATGGTTAGTAAAGGTTGAAAAAAAGGCCAACAAGAGGGGAAGCGCTACGGTGATGTCCCCAGCAGAGTCGCCATCTGTGTGACCATGGATTCTCTCGAACCCGTCGTAGCGATGCACACGCAATGGAATAAAATGTAGAGTCACCACCCGGAGCTTTTGGTGACCCGAGAAACCTTTAAATCAATATTTTGAGCACCGAAGTGTTAAATAAGACTTTGATTTACCGGTCTTTGCCAAAGGCTCTAGGGTAGGGGCTTCGGTTATCGATCGGGAAGGGTTTAGGCACTCGATCAACCCGCACGTAGCGGTCTCTATCTATGGCCAAAATAAAAAATAAATGGGCAGAGCTTTCCTTTGCCCGAAGGTAATATGGTCCTATCAAGCTTTGAGCTAAACTGAAATTTTGGCGGCATAACGGCTTGAATCCTTGGACGGAGGAAACACCAAGAAGGCAGAGGAAGAGAGGGATGAGCCGGAGCTCACGGGCCCTTGTTGCACCGTGGAAGGCCTTTGCTTCGGCGTGCTTCCGATATTATATGGCTTAAACGGTAGAGGAATAGGTTCTAATGCTAGAATTCGGTAGATAGGAAGTGTAGGATGAAGCTAGGGACTAAGCTTGACTAAAAAGGGCTAATGGTTGAAAAGGGTTAAAAAGAATGAACTAAGCATGCTGGAATTCTGGTTGAAGAATGAAAAATGATATATATTTTTCTCTCACTAGGGCTCTCTCTCTCAAGCTTAACTTTTAACCTTAATTTTTCAACCCTTTGGGAAGGGCGGGCTCTCTATTTATAGAGAAGAGGTGGGTTAGAGGGTTACTTAAGAGCTAATTGGTTTAGCAATTAGGTAATCCTCCATCTAAGTTTTTTTAAGTTTTTAGGGTCCTAGGGATTTGGGAAACTGGTTTCAATGGTAGATGATGGGGTGAGACCATGGGTGACTTAAGGGTTGCCAATAAGCTCAAAGGGGGTGCAACCAACCTTAAGACACCCACCTCAACCAAGAAGGGGATGGTCAAAAGGTCAAATCAGATGGAGGAAATTTGAGCATTTCATGACAGTTATTGTAGCTAACCTGCGCGTATATATTACATACGCCCATTTTATGTACAGTGATTTTCATGAAAACCAGAGGAGATCTGAGAAGGTGAGTGTTCATGGAGGACCCTACCTATGCTAGGCGTATGTATTATATACACCAAAAAAATTTTGGCCAAAAAATGCCAGGCGTACATAATATATACGCCTGACCAAAATGGGGCCAAATTTGCTGGGCGTATCTAATACATACGCCTAAGCAAAAGTTATGATTTTATGTGAAACTTCAATCAGCCATAACTTTTGAACCACAAGTCCAAATTGGGTGATCTTTGGCTTGCTGGAAAGATGGAGAAGTCCTCCTTCTAATGGCATGGGGCTCCTCCTAATTAATGGTCTGTGTAAAATTTTGTAGCTCTCCTCCCATCAATTGCTCAGAAGAGTTTAAGTTGGGTCTAGGAAGGGATCCAAGGGTTTTAGGGGTGATCTCTAAAGGTTAGGGGAATAGTTCTAATGGGTTCAGGGTGATTCCTAAAGGTCTGAGTTGGTTCCTAAGGGTTCAAAGGTGCCATAAAAAGCACAGGGGTGCATCTCTCTCGAAGTATAGACTGATCGGGCCTTGGGCCAAATTTGGGTGTCTACACAACCGTTCCAAGCTGGGTATGTGAGACCGACGTAGCAGACAAATTATCAGAGATTTCCAATGATTGTGTCGAGGAGACCGAAAAGATACGAGAGCCCTGCTACCACCACTGGAGCAGCAGTTACACAGGGTTTCTCATGAGCTACTTCTTCCACACCTAGGGAGACTTGTGCCAAGTGTGGCAAGTCTCACAAGACAGCAGATTGCAGGCTAGGAACACAGGGTTGCTATAAATGTAGAAAGGTGGGCCACGTCATTCGAGATTTTCCTAAGGTGAACAATGAGAAGACAACTCCTGCTTTAATGCCACGACTGATACAAGCGAGGAAGCCGGTCGTACAAGGAAGAGCCTATGCAGTCACTGCCCAGGAAGCAAGGAATGTACACGACGTTATCCAAGGTGAGATTCCTTTAAAATGAAGAGTTGCAATTTCTTAAAAAAAATTTAGATAGAGAAGGTGCATCCATTTGGAAATCGTGTAGACTCGTTCTTATACATTAAATTTTGATAAGTAAATACGCACTATATTGAATATATGTATGCTATAGGTACGTTACAAGTATACGAGAAAGGATGCGATGTGGCATGTGAAGCACGAGTGTTGAAAGGCCTAGGGTCTACCCACTCTTTCGTTACTCCGACGTTGGTAAAAAGAATGAAGGTTGTTCCAGAGACATTGGACTATATTCTATCAGTGTCTATTCCGACTGGAGAATTTGTTGGCACAGAATTGGTTTGTAAGTCGGTAATAGTTGGAATCGTTGATGGAGAAGTGTATGAATTGGTAGCAAAATTATTATTGTAAGACATGTAAGGATTCGATGTGATCCTTGGCATGGACTGGTTGTCACAGCACTGTGCGACTATAGATTGCAAGAACAAGGTCGTCATCTTCAGACCTAACACAAGGAGATCATTTCGATTTCGAGGAGAGAGATCGACACATATGCCACTCATCTCTGCAGGCAAGGCAGAGCGCTTAATAAGAAAAGGTTATAGTGGTTATTTGGCATTTTTAAAAGATGATAAAGAAGGGAAGAATGACATCTCAAAGATCATGATTGCGTGTGAATTTGAAGATATATTTCTGGAGGAATTACCAAGATTACCTCCAGGTAGAGAAGTGGAGTTCGCTATCGACTTAGCATCAGGAATGGAGCCTGTTTCAAAAGCACCATATAGGATGGCTCCTGTTGAGTTGAAGAAGTTAAAAGAGCAGTTACAAGAGTTCATGGACAAGGGATTTGTAAGACCGAGCGTGTCTCCATGGGGAGTACCGGTTTTATTTGTAAAGAAGAAGGATGGGTTAATGCGACTGTGCATTGACTATCATCAGTTAAACAAACTCACCATAAAAAATCGATATCCTTTGCCGAGGATAGACTACTTATTTGATCAGCTGTAAGGAGCAAGATATTTTTCCAAGATCAATCTGAGATCTGGATACCATCAGCTGAGAGTCAGGGCAGAGGACATTCAGAAGATTGCATTCAAGACACGATACGAACATTACGAGTTCTTAGTGATGCCGTTTGGGTTGATGAATGCCCCGACGTTGTTTATGGATTTGATGAATCGGGTGTTTAAACCACACCTGAACTCCTGCGCCATGGTATTCGTTGACGATATTCTAATATACTCCAAATCAAAAGCGGAACATGAAGAACACCAGACATTTCTCTACAAACATTGCGGGAACACCAACTGTATGCCAAACTCAGTAAGTGTGAGTTTTGATTGGAGGAAGTTAACTTTTTGGGACATGTCGTCTCAAAATATGGTGTCACAATAGACTCGGCTAAGATTGAAGCAGTGATAAATTGGGAATAACCAAAGATGGTAACAGATGTCCGTAGTTTCCTTGGACTAGCTAGCTATTATCGACATTTTGTAGAGGGGTTTTCAAAGATATCGGGACCTCTTACGAGACTTACACGAAAGGACTTGAGATTTGAGTGGAGTGAAGAGTGCGAGAAGAGTTTTTAAGAACTCAAGAAGAGACTCACTTCAGCTCTAGTATTGGCAATTCCTTTAGGTAGTGGAGGGTTCGCAGTATACAGTGATGCTTCGTATAATGGTTTGGGCTGTGTGCTCAACCAACACAGAAAGGTGATAGCTTATGGGTCAGGACAGTTGAAAGAGCATGAGAAGAACTACCCGACACATGACCTGGAACTAGCAGCGGTCATATTTGCGCTGAAGATCTGGTGACACTATTTGTACGGTGAGACCTTTGAGATCTTCACCAACCACAAGAGCTGCAGATATCTATTTACACAGAAAGAGCTAAATATGAGGCAACACAGATGGATGGAGTTTCTTAAAGACTACGACTATTTCATATAGTATCATCCAGGCAAGGCTAATGTAGTAGCTGATGCCTTGAGTCAGAAGGGTTCAGCTCAATTAGCTAGTTTAATTTTGGGTATGCACCGATGGAAGTTATTTGAAGATCTTTTACTGTACGATGCAAATATCAAGGTGCAAGCCACAGGAGCCTTCTTGGCTAACATATCAGTGAGACCAGTGCTATTTGAGCATATTCACAAGCTACAACTGAAAGACCCAAAGTTAACCAAGATTCATCAAGATGTGATTGAAGGCATCAAACCTGAGTTCTCAATGAAGGAAGATGGTTCCTTATTATTCAAGGTCGTCTTTGCATTCCAGACAATGCCGATCGGAGGCAAACTATTCTTGATGAGGCTCACAAGTCAAATTATGCAATCCACCCTGGTAGCACTAAAATATATCAAGATTTGAGAAAGAATTACTCGTGGAGAGGTTTGAGGCAAGACGTGGCTAAGTACGTGTTACAGTATTTGACGTGTCAGCAGGTGAAGGTCAATCATAGACATCCTGCTGGATTATTACAGCCTCTACCCATACCAAAGTGGAAGTGAGAATCAATCTCTATGGACTTTATAGTGGGATTACCGCATATAGTAAAGAGATACAATGCCATTTGGGTAGTCGTAGACCGATTGACTAAATCAGCACACTTCTTATCTTACAACACGATGTATATGACGGGAAAACTTGCGGAGTTATATATGAAAGAATTCGTGCGATTACACGAGATTCCAAGAAGCATTGTTTCTGATTGGGATCTGTTATACACTTTAAAGTTTAGAAAGAAATTCCAGGAAGGTATGGGGACGCGATTGGATTTCAGTTTAACATTCCATTCGCAAACTGACGGATAGACAAAGTGGGTAAACCAAGTGATAGAAGACATGCTCAGAGCGTGTATGCTTAAACTACAAGGGTCATGGGATCAACACCTACCATTGATTGAATTTACATACAATAACATCTTCCAAGCGAGCATTGGAATAGCACCGTATGAAGCTCTTTATGGAAGGCGATGTAGATCGCCTATTAACTGGGAAGAAATCGGTAAAAAGTTTATTTTGGGACCAAAGTTACTTGAAGATAACACCGTCGTTGTCCATATGATTAGAGAAAGACTTAGGGCAGCTCAGAGCAGACAGAAAAGCTACGTCGATATCAAGAGGACCAGCGTAGACTATAAGGTGTGTGAACACTTCTTTGTGAAGGTGTCACCTATGAAAGGCGTTATGAGATTTGGAAAGAGAGGGAAGCTGAGTCCCCGCTATCTTAGACCCTTTGAGGTTTGGGGTCGAGTTGGGGAGGATGCTTATCGCATTGGGTTACCGCCGTTGTTTGATCGGGTACATAATGTCTTCCATGTGTCTATGCTTCGAAAGTTCATGAATGACGCTTCCCATATCTTGGGAGGCCAAACTATCGAGATGCACGAAGACATGAGCATGATAGAGGAACCGGCGAAAATGTTGGATAGAAAGGAGCAAGTACTATGCACCAAGGTAATTCCTTTAGTGTTTGTTCAATGGAAGAATCATCCGGCTGAAGAAGCAACATGAGAACGTGAGGCCGATGTCAAACAATAGTATCCTAGCTTATTTGAGGACACTAGTTAGTGTCCTACAAATATTGTAAAATATATAAGATTTTAGAATGTGTGTAAAATTGTTGTTTTGAAATGAATGGAAAAGGTGTTGTTAAATTTTGAGCATAATTCTTTTCAAGCTTGGTGGATTGATTAATTCATCAGTAAATTTCCAAATTCATTAGATAGGAAATCATATGTTAGAAGGATACTAGAAGTTAGAATTGATACAGGATGGAAATACAGGATCAAAAGAGGTAAAAAAATGTTTCTGCTCTCACTCGAGCGGTGACTTATGCTCGCTCGCGCGAGCCATGTGAAAAATATAGCGCTAAAGTGTTCTGGACTCGCTCAAGTGAGGCCTTAATACTGCTCAAGTGAGGTGAGAGGGTATAAAAGTGGGCGGTAATCACTGTTCGCCCATTTCTTCACGCGAGGAGAGGGGTTAAGGAGCGAGGGTTTAGGATTTTTGGCCTTGAAGCTTCTTCTCAATGCAATTTCAAGCTGGATTCGAAGAATCCGATCTGTTAAAAATGCTTTAAAAGGTAAATCCTACCCTAAATCCAACTTATTTTAGTGATCTAGCTCCTTTTGACACCTTAATGGCTTCTACAAGCCCTTACCCACAACTTAGAAAGAAGGTGGCGATCCGATCGTCATCTTCTTGCAACAAAGCACCACAAGCGCCACAATCACCACCTCCACCACCACCACTTCAAACATATACACCGATCCAATTGGATGATTGGTGGGGGGCCAAAGCCTTTGAAGCCGAGTGGGAAATCCACCCCACTTGCTTTCGGGATCCTACATCCACCAAATGGACTTCTGATTTTCTCATGCAAAATGGCATGAGATCCTTATTGACGCCGTTTGGTAATCGGTATTATCCACGGCTCGTTAAATTATTTGATCAAACTCTTAAAACCACTACCGATGAGGACATTCTCGTCATTGAAATAGATGGAAGGCCGTTTGAGTTTGGCGAGGTCGACATTTCACTCGCCATGAATTGCCCTCACACCTACACCCGAGAACCCAATTCACAACCACCTTTTGCCCAAGAAGTACCTTTTCAGACAATTATCGTCGATATTACAGGTGGCACTACTGCATCAATACAATCTATCACTCGGTCCCAGTTGCTGCCACATATGTGGCCTCTTGATATTTTCTTTAAGAAGAATTTATACCCAGCGAGCCACGACCAAGAGCATTGTGACGCATTTTTGAGGGCGCTGCACTCTGCTTTTCACAACAAGTGGTTTAGCACACCTAGGGTGGTTCTCAAAGGCATTATACATGCTCTTAAATGAAACATAAAGGGTGCTATTCCACCACCCATAAATCGCCTACCGTACGCCCATCTCATTTCCTGCCTCTTTGACATGCGCAACGAAAAAGATGATTTCCACATGAGAGCGGACGAGCCCGTCCTCACTGATAACATCGTCCCATTCCTAGGGAAAGACCTAAGTAGAAACTTAAAAAGCCTCCAAAATAGTCTAAACAGGAAGCGGGATTGTGAAGTTGCCCGGCAAGCAGCACAACCCCCATCGACTGGACCGACTACTCCCTCTGCTCTGTCTTCATAGCCGTTCCCTACCTCCGACAGTAGCATGATGTGGGAGATCCTCCTATAAGGGTGGGAGATTCGACTACATCAGCGGTTTCAGGAGTCGCTCCTCATCGACCTCATGGGCCATGCATTTCCACAGACGTACCGAGTGCGCATCAGTGCTATGTGAGGTACTATCTTTGGTGCATCTAGCTCGGGTCCTGCTACTAGGGCAACTACAGCTGGTGCCACAACCGCGGGGGAGGTGGGCGACGATGGTGACGATGATGATGACGATGACGACAGCGATAACGATGATGATGATGATGAGGAGGATGAGCAGGGTGACGATTAGGTCGTCATCTACCATTTCAATTTCTTTTTGAAAATAGCACTATAATATTTTTAAGTATTTTGATGTGCATATCGGGATCCGATCATTTAAACTGTGGTGACATGGTTGTCACAATTTTGTTACTAGACATGGTGATAGCTTCATGTATATAGTTTTTCATTATGGTTATATTGGTGCCATGTGTGTGGTCATATTTAAATGTGTGGTTGTTTATAGCCTTCTGATTCAGGTGATCAAGGATGTGCGTAGTCATACCCGACTGTGTGGTTCTGTATTACTCTCTTATGCAGGTATTTATGAAAGTGTGTAGTCATCTTTGATTACCATTGAGTTCAATGCAAAATGTCTAGTATCTCTCGGGGCAGGTTGATAATACCTACTACATTGATTGTTATAATTTCAAGTGAATTTTGAAATGGGTATCATATTGGTAGGGATAATAGTTGCATATTCATAGTTATATTTCACGTTGAAATCGAATGAGTGTAATATGGTCTACTATATTTCAGGTTGATGTAGAATAAGTATTTTTTTAGTTGTTATGAGAGAATATAGATTATGCTTTACCATAATGCAGGTGTGATTATGGAGCACTTTTGCCCAAATGCTTAATTAGATGATTAGGCTAAATGGTTAGTGTTAAGTGGTGAAAAATGCCACTTTTCACCCTTTAACATGACCATTGATAGACCTGTGAGCATACTAATTAGCCTCTGTCGAGTGTATTTTGTAGACAGTAATAAAAGATGATAATAATGTAGAAAACCACTCAAGGATGCCCACAAAGGGGCCATCTCTAAGCACAGGATAGACCCAACAATAGCACACCAGAGGATAGCACATCACTGAACCCTAAGAGTGCTTGGCTGTAGTAGAACAAGGCGAAGGAAGTGAAGACAGGCCAAAAAATCCTATCGAGAGGACATCTGAAGATTTCGAAAGGAGCTGAGAGTTAAATTAGAGGAATTCGGGTAGATTGGTGAGATTTCGATAGGATCTGAAGGCAGAAAGAAGAAGTCGTGAGGACTGTGAAATGCGATAGGATCCAAGAACCTATCAAACAGTTGAGAGAAAGACAGATTTCATCCTGACGAAATCTACCTAAGGAGAAAAGGGAACCTATCGAAGGGTTCCTGAACCTATCGAAAGGTCTCCAGAACCTATCGAAAGACTGCCTGAACCTAACGAAATGGAGGTGCTGGAATTGCACCCATCGAAGGATGTTTAATCCTTTCGATAGGAGTGAGAGCCATCCTATTGAAGTGATGGAATGCAAAGCGTCAACCTGACGAAATGGTCTCCCAACCTATCGAACTACTCCTCCAACCTGTCGAATGCTCTAAATAAAGTGTAGTGAAGATGAAGCCTCAAAGCTCATCCTACCGAAATCTATCGAAGGGATTGGAGAACCTGGCGAAAGGACTAAAAAGCTTTACCAGAACCTATAGAAAGCTTCCCCAACCTGTTGAAATCGTGTGTAGAACTTCTTAGAAACTCAGCTATGCACATGCTGTGACTTGGTGACCTATTGCACACAACTCAAGGCACTTGGTGACCGACACGACGATTTTAGAAGATGCCCTAGGAAACCCTAACCGACCCACATGCTCTAACAGAACCCTAACAAACTCTGAGGACCTTCCAGAAAGGAGTTTTGGCAGGAAAACCAAAGGAGAAAGCTATATATAGAGACCCTCAATTGCAATTGGGGGAGATCGAGATCTGAGCAAAATTTTGGAGATTATAGCTTGTAGAGAAATTCCATTTTCCCTCCTTTAGCCCAACAATGGTTGGCTAATTCCCCTGGAGTAGCGAGGAGAGAGGTTAGATCTGTAATTGGGCAAGGTTGAGAGTGCTATTGTGAGTTCACCACTGCACAGACTACAGATCTTAGAGCATTTCCATTGTAGAGTGAGTTTGATTGCAATGTAAATATTGTTTTTAATGCCATAATTAGATCTAAAGTGCCTTTGGTTTCATTTGGTGCTCGATCGGATTTGTGTAGAGGAGTCTGTATATCAGCTCACCCACTTAACTGGTAGACCTCTTGGATACCATCTGATCTCCCTGGATCTGATACTCCTGTAATTCTCTGAGTCTGTGACCTTAGAATTGCAGCATCTGTAGCGGTTTTAATTATTTTGATTGATGCTTTTGCTTTGGAGGAGATCCCTAGGATGATCTGTGACTAAAGTGGACAGATCATAGCCTTAAGATTAGTCCAAGCTCAGGCTCCAATTGGATTCGTCTGCTGTAAATCCCTGGATCAGATAAAGTCTATAGGATGGTCAGTGACCATTCAAGTGGACATATCATAGCCTTAAGACCAGTTTGATCCTGTGATTTAGAGTGGAGTCTTCTACCCTGTAGTTGTGCTTATAGCCAGTTGAGGGAATTGTGTGCCTTGAACCTCTGTGGCATGATTAACCTAATCTAAATTCAGTGAGACCAATCTCCAAGCTACTCTTCTCCATTTTCTATTTTTAACTCCCTTGCCCTGCGAGATCTAGATTCCTAAACTCGATCCAAGTTAGTTTTTATTTAATTTTGGTATAGCTTAAGTGACAACCCCATTTTAACCTCTCCCCTGTCTTTTAGCTAACTTAGCATTACTTAGGGTGCCAGATCTCTTATAGATCTTGAGATTTACCACATTTTTAACCTAACCGCCCTGTGGATATTCCCTTACTCACCATCTTTTTAAAACTTGCTACAACAGACCCTGTATCTTGCAGGTCTAGGATATTTTAGATGTGCTAAATCCATCCCCTGGTTTATTTTGATTTTATTTTGTCTTTATCATTACACAATAAATCAGCACACTAGAAATTCCCAACAAGTTTTTGGCACCACTGCCGGGGAGGTATGTTTAGAAATTGGTAGATCTAAGTTTTGATCATAGATATGTAGTTGTTTGTTTGATTTTACTAACTATATTTGTGAGTTTTATTGTTTTTTAGTATTTTGTGTGCATTTCATCAGATCTGAGGTTGCAGTGTGAGAGGAGAATTGTGCTGGAGGCTACTGTATAGTTTGCATTCCTCTACTTGCGTTTTATTTTTCAGATCTGCTTATTTTTAGAGTAGTTAGAAAGTTCGGTTGATTATACTCGTTGTGTTGAGGATTTGTTCTGCATTCAGATTTTGAGTGTTGTATGTTTGGTAGGAGAACTCTCCAACCTCAGATTATTCCACTAAATCAAGAGGTTGAAAGACTTCTTAGATCTAGACCAACTACACCCACATCTGTTGCATTTGACTCTGTAAAAATGGGTGAGCAACAACAGCCTAGAACCCTTAAGGAGTTTAATGCACCAGGGGTTTATAATTCCCCCTTCTACATTCAATTCCCAGCTGCTCAAGGAAACTATGAGATAAAATCTTCCATAATTCAAATGCTGCCCTCATTTCATGGCCTGACTAAAGAAGACTCCTACAAGCACATTGATGAGTTCTTGGGACTGTGCACTACATTTAACATCACAGGTTTAGCGGAGGAGGCCATCAGGATGAGACACTTTCCTTTTTCATTAAAGGATAGAGCCAGGACCTGGTTGTCCATGCTTCCACCCAACAGCATTTAGTCCTGGAGTGACCTCCAATGTCAATTTTTGGGCAAGTTCTTCCCTATGTCAAAAATTAGCTAGTTGAGGAAGGGTATCATCTCTTTTACCCAAGATCCAACTGAAGATTTTCATCAATCCTGGGAGAGATTTAAGGAACTCCTAAAGAAATGCCCCCACCATCAAATCCCTGAATGTCAATTGGTCCAAAGCTTTTATCAGGGAATTGATTCTAAGAGCAGAGACATGATAAATGCTTCCTGTGGTGGCACCTACCTCCATAAAACTGCTGAGGAGGCATGGGAGCTGTTTGACATCATTAGTGAGAACTCCATGCAAAGGGAAACCTTGGCTAGAGACCTAGAGCCTCCTAGGTTGGTGAAGGAGAATACTTCAAGAGGGAAGTTATATGAAGTGAGTGTGCCAAGTGATTTGGAAAGGAAAGTGGACAGTCTAGCCCTGAAATTTGATAGGCTGATGGGAGCAATGCAGTCACCTATGGCTGCTAAGGTGGAGGAGGCATGTGTCATATGCCAGTCCCTTGCTCACTCCCTTAAAGAATGCCCATCTGCTGGCCAGTTTCCTGATTTTATAATAGAGCATGTGGCTAGAGCTCAGTCTTATGGGCAGCAGCCTGCAGCTGGGTATCAATGGAGAAACCACCCCAATCTGAGGTGGAGACAAGATGCATACCCCAGCCAGTAGACAGCCCATGCCCTACATAAATACTCAGCCCTATCCCTAAGGTTATGTCCCAAGGCCTCAGTATTAGCAACCCATGGCCCAACCTATAGCTCCTCCTGTGCAGCAATCTGTACCTCCTCCAGCTGCGAGAGCATCTTCCTTTGAGGAGCAAGTTTTATCTTTACTGCAGAACTTGAACTCCTTATCCCAAACTATACACTCTCACTGCCAGAGCATAAAAAAGATAGAGGACCAACTTGGTCAGCTTTCTGATGTTCTGACTAGGAGAGAGGGAGGAAGGTTGCCTATCCAACCACAAGACAACCCACGAAGAAAGTTTATAGTGGGTGAAGTTTCCTCCACCTATGAGGAAGCCAAATCTATTACAACATTGAGAAGTGGTAGGCTAGTGGACAACCAAGTGGGTTGTGAGCCTGTGAGGAGCTTGGAGGAAGAAAATGAAGTGATTTCTACAAGAACACAACAAGGGCCACCAATGGTGGATCTGAAGGAACAACCAGCTGTGAATAAAGAGGATAATGAGGATCCTCAAGAAAAGAAAAAAATTAAAAAGAAAGATGATCAATTAGCTAAGGCTGCAAATGAGGGAGTAATCCCACATTTGCCATTTCCTAAGGCACTACAAGCACCTTCCCCTTTCGATAAGGGGCAAGGTAAAATAGAGAAAATGATGGCGACTTTTAAGCAAGTAAAGATCAATTTACCTTTACTTGATGCAATTAAACAAGTCCCAGCCTATGCCAAGTTTTTGAAAGAGCAATGCACCCATAAAAAATAGTCTAGGATACACCAATCCAGGAAAGTCTTTTCAGCAGAAAAAGTGAAACAAATTTTTTCTATTGCAACCCCAACCAAATTGCAAGACCCTGGAACCCCCACTATCCCCTGCATCATTGGGAATCACACCATTGACAAAGCCTTATTAGATCAGGGAGCCAGTGCAAATTTGCTTCCATATTCAATATATGAGAAGCTGGGCTTAGGAGAATTAAAGCCCATACATGTGGTCCTACAGCTGGCTGACAGATCTGAAAGGAAACTTATGGGGATATTTGAGGATGTTTTGGTTGGAGTTGACAAATTTTTCTATCCTGCTGACTTTTTGGTGTGGGACATGGAACTAAGCAAATGTGCTTCTTCCGTACCTGTGATTCTAGGCAGGCCCTTTTTGGCCACGGCTAATGCTTATATACAATGCAGGTTAGGAATCATGGAAGTCTCCTTTGGCAACATGACAGTAAAGCTGAATGTGTATAGCACTGTCTATCAACCCTCTCTTGAAGAGGCTTATTTTTTGATTAATGCACAAAAGAAGGTGATGCATGAAAATACACATTGGCTGTTGCAGGACAATGCTTGGTTCACAGATGGAAAACTACACTCAGGGGAGGGACACTGGTTGAGGAAATAATCCATGAAAGGTACTGATCATGCAGATGCCATGGACCTCCTAGATCCTCCGGATTAGCCCCTACAGTCCAGTATGTACCATATGTATTATAGTTTGCTGTTGTTCTAAGTGTTTATTTTATGCTTCCAGTGAAATTCTTTTTGCAATAAACATGCTATCACAAACATCAGACCATCATTTCAATCTGGCCTAAGATAATGGGAGTTTGTCAATTAGGTAAACAAACTGTAGAGCAGCATAGCAGGGAAGCCTACTGAGTGCTGCAGCTGAGACTGCCTGGAATTGTAGTTTTGTGTGGTTTTGGGAGTTGTGATAGGTCAATTGCACTTTTCGTTAGGTCGCTATATGGCTTCGATAGGATAATTGGGGGTTTCAATAGGTACTGAACATGATCGACAGGTAAAACCGACTTCTCAATAGGTCAGCAAGGGAAAAATATTGATTTCGATAAGTTCTGAATACCTATCGGGAACGTATCGAAAAGATGAATCAGGTACCCCTACACCTATCGGAAAGATGATTCCACCTATCGTGAACCTATCGAATCATCCACTTTAAAAAGCTTTGACTGTCACGCAGTCGATAGGATGCATCAACCTATCAAAACCAGCCTATTCATCCTGTCGAAATTGTATATCATCTTATAAATACCTATCGACAAGTCATTTTCACCCCATTGGTACTGGCTGCAAACCCTAGCTCTCTTCCTCATTTGTTGCCTTCCCCTTCTCTCTGCTAAATACCACAGAAATCGTCATCTATTTAGTCTGCCACTTTGTCAGTGCATTTTGCCGGCACAAGGGAGCATTTTGCCTTGGATTTTAGAGAAATTGGAGCGGTAAATTGTGACATTTGGAAGAAAACCTAGGATTTTAGGGTAAGTTGCCTTTCTGCTTCCCTCTGTCATTTTCCTAGCAACTCATTCCACATTTTCCCTAGATACTGTTCCATTTTCGAAAGCAAAAATGGCCGATTTTGAAGAAACCCTAGCTGACCTGTTTTTGCAACCAACTGCTTCCACCCCTAAATTCGCCAAGAAAGCAAAGCCTCCCACCAAACCACCTACCAAGAGGAAGCTCTCTGAAGAGACACCCAAGAAGGCCCATAAAGCAAAGAAAGCCAAATCCATTGAAATTCAGGAGCCTGTCGTAGAAAAACCTTTAGAGAGAGCTGCCCCCGCTGCAGAAATACCTTTGCCCACCCTTCCAGTTGGGTTAACTACCCCCAATGAATTTATGGACACTTTGGGTCTTGTCCCTGAGACAGATTTTGACCTGGAATACTTTGTCAACATTGGGGAGTGCCAGGGGACATTGAACTATTTAAAGAAAGAAGATTTGTTACTCCTGCTTTCGCCTTTGAAGGAAATGGTTTATCCTAGGCTGGTGAAATTGTGGTATCAAAACCTGACCAAGAAGGTGATGCCTGGGACTGAGGATGCACTTGAGATTTTGATTGACGATTGGCAGCTGATTGTAGACTGCAAAGATATTGGGATGGATTTGGGAGTCCCATATCACTATGACTCCACCAGAGCTGAGGGAGCACCTATTTGGGCTTCTTTTAGGGAAATGGCGAAACAACTCACAAATGGTATTGTGGGCTCTGGTGAATCTCTGATGAGAAGAGACCTCCCTCCTACCTTAAGACTCATGGACACCATTTTGAGGAAAAATGTCTGTCATCGGGCATTTGTAAGAGCGGAGGGCCCCATTAGTGGATGCCTTATACTATTGTTCAAAGGGGCAATTTGTGAATGCACCCAAGTTGGATTTTGAAGCAATGGTGGACATTAATGACAAGGTGTTGAAAAGGCAAGCTTTTGCAAAGGAAGGTGGTCTGCCCTTTAGTAGACTCATCACATGTCTGCTGAAGGTTGGGAAATTTGCAATCAAGAAAAATGAGCCAGTGGAGAAGGTGACCCCTAAGGTATTTGGAAAGAGGGCATGGTCCACAAGCCTCACATTGATGCAGAAAAATAAGTCAGTCGGAGTGGAGGAGGTTGAAATACCCACGACAATAGCAGCAGATCTCCCTGCTGAAATACCCTCATCCACCCTTCCACCTACCATACCTGTCCCATTACCCACCCCTCCACCCACATTGCTCTTTCCCTTTGTATCAGTTCCTCTTCCAATAGGCCCCATTCCAACCACCTCTAAACCAGTTTTACATTCAACCACCACTCAGGTCTTCCCACCTGAAATCCTTAACCTCCTCCATTTTTAGAGCCTACCCCTACCATACCTTCTCCACCCACTGACCAAACCCTTCTCCATACACAGGAGGTGGACCAGTTCACCACTACTGGATTCACTGCCCTCATGACCTACATTGTGGAGGATGTGGCTCATGAATACACCCCACTGCCTGACTCCCCACACCTTACTCCCCCTCATTTTAACCATGCACCTTCTTCTCCCTTCCATCCCATCCAAACACTTGTCCCTTCTACCCCCACCATGCCTGACACCCTCACTTAAATTCTATCCCTCCTCAAGTCCATTTAATCCCAAATAAACATCAACACTAACAACTAAACCCTCATGAGCTCATGCCTCCACTCAATTCAATCCACACTTATCCCATCCTCTCCAGCCCCTCAACCCTCTCACATATCCCCTCCTGCTTCACCCATACCTACCCCACCCCCTGCTACTGCCCAATCTGAGGGGGTAGCAGCACCAGCTCTCCCCTTACTTTTCTCACCACTAGCCACTTTACCCTCATCACCAGATCTACTTACCTCTGCAGTAGCTGAATCCCCTCTACCCCACACCACCTCCCCACCTATTTTCCAAGATGCCTCCATCCAAACTGATCCTTGTGAGGTTCTGAAGACTTCTACCCCCTCCTCTTCTTCCACTCCACCCCCTTCCTTGCCCATCATCCCCAGATCCAACATCTACATTCCCCCTTACCTCACACTACTCTATGCCATGAGAGACAACCCCTTCATCGGAAGAGATGTCCTGCATGGTATGGCAGCCCTCCGTACTCACTTGGAGGTTTCATATTAGGAAAGGATTGCCCTACTAGAATTGGAGCAGAGGATCCAGCTGCGTGATATCTCGGAAGGATGGAAAGAAATTCTCACTCGTTATCACTCAGCCAAATTGCTTGCTGAAGCTCAGACTTGCATTGCTGAGTTCGAAAAGAAGAATGCTGAAAACATCAAGCAACAATTAGCTAGCTCCAAGCAAGTTCTTAAGACCACTAAGGAACTTGCTGAAACAAATGAACTCTATTCTAAAATGAAAATTGAGATTCTAGAGAGGAAGATGTTGTGATGCTTTCCTAGCCTTATCAACCAGCTCCTCTGGCTTCGATTCCTCCAAACAATCCCCCCTCCACCCAACCTCCTCCGTCCTCTTCTACCACTCAGCCTACTGCTCCACCACCTGCTGATGCCCCCACTCAACCTATTCCTTCCCGACCTATAACTGTTCCACCTCCTCCATCCCAAATTCCTCCTCCTGCCCAACCTTCTCCCCCTAAACCCAAGAGGACTCCCATAAAGCGAAAGGTCACCGCCACCAAACCATCCTCTACTTCTACTCGCAAAAAAGGGAAGTAGCCTGCTACCCACTCTGAAGAGGTAGCCCCCACAAACCCCCAACCCCCTCCAGTCGCCCCCTCCACTTTGCTTTCCAAGAAAGAGAGATGAGAAGCTGCTGCGGCCCTAGGACTTGATGCCTCTGCCCTCTTTCCATCTGATTCTGATTCAGATGATTGGTCCACTCCACTTGCTGCTTCTACTAAAAGGAATAAGCAACCTGCTGCCCAGTCCGAGGAGGCACCCAAGAAGCCCACTAAAAAGCCTCAACCAACACCGAAAACTCCTTTATCAAAGGCTGAGTTGAAAAATCATCAAGATTTATATGATTGGCCTGATGATGCATATAAATAACTATAGTTTAGTTTTTCTTCTATGCCTTTTGTACATATCTTTGCTGCTTATATAGAAATTTGTTCTTACTATTATCTTTCTCTTGTCTTGTTTTCTTTTCTATTTTTCCTATGCTATACTCCAATGTTATAAATAGTGAGGACACTATTTAATTTAGGTTTGGGGGTGTGGCATGTATGCCAATAAATTAGTTAATTTCAGTGCAGCCAGGTGTAAAAAGGAGTTTGAGGAAATAAAGTGAACTCTCACCTAATTCAGAAAGCTGTTTTGAAATAAATTGCAGTTTTAGCATTGTTCATGAAGTGAATGTCAACAAATTTTGAAAATAAAAATTGATGTTTAGTGAACCTGAGAGGAGAGAAAACTGTGAGGATGCCCCCCAAAAAATTTGATGGAAGGCCATACCCAGTGAGACTTGGGCCTGAGAATTTATCTTTGAAGAGTGCTATGGCAAATTTTTTCTGCTTTGAGGACTGACTGGACCTAATCTTGACCACTAGAAGTTAGGCACATCCAAGTTGAAACAGCTTGACAACATTCATGACATTGAGGACATGAAGTAAGGCCATCCCTTGGACAGTTTGAGCTTAAAATCTTCCACCTTTGAACTGCCCTTGATACACACCATTTGAGCCTGAAAAATCCTAAATTTTCTTTGCTAAAAACTAGGAAATTTGAACCCAAAATTGCATTGCCTATTTCAGTTCACCCATGATCTGAGAAATCAGGAAAAAGGAGAAGTGAGGTTAGAGGAGCGAGGTTTCACTTTTGGTCGAAAGAGAAGGAAGCTCATTTGGTGGCCATTGTGGCATTCTTGCCCATAAAAAAAAAATGGAAAACAGAAAAGCAAAACAAAAGAATAAGAAGGAGAAGACACTTCATTGGATATTTTGAAAAAGAAGAGAAAAAGCTAGCCACTTTGCCTCTACAAATTCAAAAAGAAGATGGATCTTTGCTGAAATGAAGAAGGTGTACATGTCACCTCCTTACCTTGTTGATTTCTCAATTTTGAATTCTATTCTCCCCTTTTATTTTTTGCAAACCTCATCCCTAAGCCACATTACAACCCAATAAAAAGACCTTACTGATCTGAAATGGATTGAGCCGTCATGTAGAGATGAGAATCTGTTTAATCTATGGTGTAAGGAGCTGGAGAAGTCAGAAATCAGAGCAATGCCTATGCTCATGCTTGCAGTCCTATTTGAGGGTTGTAACTGTTCTTGAGCTGAGTGATATGATGCACCCCTCTTCCTGGTATTAATGAGTGAACAGCCCTGGTGAGAATTGAGCCTGCAATCCAATTTGATAGGGGTAGTATCAACACAGAAAGCTTAAATGAATGGTGAGCTCTGCATCAAAATTTTGAAAGAAAGGCCTTGACATGAACTGAGTGATGATGAAGAAATTATAGCAGACTTTCAAGATCCAAAGGGATGCTCTCCCTGCTGAAATTCCTCTAAAGGTGCATGGTGTGAATCCATTTTATCTACTCAAACTCTGCTTTAACCAGTTGCACTATGATTAACTAAATTTAACAGGAGAAGTTTATGGGTACCTTCACTGAAAACCCTCAGGAGACTTCACTCCTCCACTAGGGATCACCTAGGGGTTTAAAAGGCTTGGTGCATATGCTAAATGCATCTGTGCTCCCTACAAAAGTAGCATTTTTAATTCTTTTTAATTCTCCTTTACTCAGGGACTAGCAAAGCTTAGGTTTGGGGGTGTGTTAAGTGGTGAAAAATGCCACTTTTCACCCTTTAACCTGACCATTGATAGACCTGTGAGCACACTAATAAGCCTCTGTCGAGTGTATTTTATAGACAACAATAAAAGATGATAATAATGCAGAAAACCACTCTAGAATGCCCACAAAGGGGCCATCTCTCAGCACAGGACAAACCCAGCAATAGCACACCAGAGGGTAGCACATCACTGGACCCTTAGAGTGCTTGGCTGCAGCAGAACAAGGCGAAGGAACTGAAGACGAGCCAAAAGCATCCTATCGAGAGGACATCTGAAGATTTTGAAAGGAGCTAATAGTTAAATTAGAGGAATTCGGGCAGATTGGTGAGATTTCGATAGGATCTGAAGGCAGAAAGAAGAAGTCGTGAGGACTGTGAAATGCGATAGGATCTAAGAACCTATCAAACAGTTGAGAGAAAGACAGATTTCATCCTGATGAAATCTACCTGAGGAGAAAAGGGAACCTATCGAAGGGTTCCTGAACCTATCGAAAGGTCTCCAGAACCTATCAGAAGATCGCCTGAACCTAACGAAATGGAGGTGCTGGAACAACACCCATCGAAGGATGTTTAAGCCTTTCGATAGGAGTGAGAGCCATCCTATCGAAGTGATGAAATGCAAAGCTACAACCTGACGAAACGGTCTCCCAACCTATCGAACTACTCCTCCAACCTGTCGAATGCTTAAGATAAAGTGCAGTGAAGATGAAGCCTCAAAGCTCATCCTATCGGAATCTATCGAAGGGATTGGAGAACCTGGCAAAAGGACTAAAAAGCTTTACCAGAACCTGTCGAAAGCTTCCCCAACCTATCGGAATCATGTGCAAAACTTCTCCAAAAATCAGCATGCACACGCTGTGACTTGGTGACTTGCTGCACGCAACCCGAGGCACTTTGATCGGCACGACAGTTCTAGAAGATGCCCTAGAAGACCCTAACCGACCCACGTGCTCTAACAGAACCCTAACAAACTTTGAGGACCTTCTAGAAAGGAGTTTTGGCGGGACAAATAAAGGAGAAAGCTATATATAGAGACCCCTAATTACAATTGGGGGGAGATCGAGATCTGAGCAAAATTATGGAGATTAGAGCTTGCAAAGAAATTCCATTTTCCCTCCTTTAGCACAATAATGGTTAGCTAATTCCCTTGGAGTAGCGAGGAGAGAGGTTAGATCTATAATTGGGTAAGGTTGAGAGTGCTATTGTGGGTTCACTGCTGCATAGACTACAAATCTGAGAGCATTTCCATTGTAGAGTGAGTTTGATTACAATATAAATGTTGTTTTTAATCCTATAATTAGATCTAAAGTTCCTTTGGTTTCATTTGGTGCTCGATCGAATTTGTGTAGAGGAGTCTGTAGATCAGCTCACCCAGTTAACTGGTAAACCTCTTGGATACCATCTGATCTCCCTGGATCTAATACTCCTGTAATTCCCTGAGTCTGTGACCTTGGAATTGTAGCATCTGTAGTGGTTTTAATTGTTCTGAGTGATGCTTTTTCTTTGGAGGAGATCCCTAGGATGATCTGTGACCATTAAAGTGGACAGATCATAGCCTTAAGATTAGTCCAAGCTCAGGCTCCAATTGGATTCATCTGCTGTAAATCTCTGGATTAGATAAAGTCTATAGGATGGTCTGTGACCATTCAAGTGGACAGATCATAGCCTTAAGACCAGTTAGATCCTGTGATTTGGAGTGGAGTCTTCTACCCTGCAGCTGTGCTTATAGCCAGTTGAGGGAATTGTGTGCCCTTAACCTCTGTGGCATGATTAATCTAATCTGAATTCAGTGAGACCAATCTCCAAGCTACTCTTCTCCATTTTCTATTTTTAACTCCCTTGCCCTGCAAGATCTAGATTCTTAAACTTGATCCAAGTTAGTTTTTATATAATTTTGGTATAGCTTAAGTGACAACCCCTTTTTAACCTCTTCCCTGTCTTTTAGCTAACTTAGCATTAGTTAGGGTGCCAGATCTCTTACAGATCTAGAGATTTACCACATTCTTAACCTAACCTCCCTGTGGATATTCCCTTACTCACAATTTTTTTAAAACTTGCTACAACAAACCCTGTATCTTGCAGGTCTAGGATATTTTAGATGTGTTGAATCCATCCCCTGATTTATTTTGATTTTATTTTGTCTTTATCATTACACAATAAATCAGCACACTAGAAATTTCCAATAGTTAGCCTATTCGAAGACCTTTTTACTAGTAGAAGTTAGTTTTTTTGTATTGTCAAATTTTACGGACAAAAATTTTATAAGGTGGAGTGAATGTAATAACCCCGGTTTTTGGAAACAGTGTACATCACGCACGATGCATGCAACACTTGTGTATTTGTGGTTCACAAGGGAACCACAATTACTATGTACACCTTAAGTGTATATATTTAGTAGGTAAGCTATGTGGATGCAAAACACTGTTAAGACCTGAAAAGTACCACTTTTCACCCCTTAACTTAACCTTTGATTAGACCTTTAGCCACCTAATAAACTCGTCTTAAGTGTTTTGTTCAGAAAATAATCAGTAGTGAAATAAGGCCAAGAATCCTATTATGGAGCCTGCTTTGGCACCAGATGCCCCTCAGCAAGAATGAACCTTGAAGCCTAGCGCAGATCAGCTGAGCTTCCCAAGGCTTTACAGGCAACCTCTCGCACAGATGAATGACTGGGGAGCTTCAGAAACTCAACTCCTCGCAGCTCTCGCGAAGCTCAAGAGTAGAACACAGTGCTCAGTGTTGCGCAGTTCAAAGCAGACCTCTCTCAATCTCGTGAAGGTTGCTTAAGACAGCTGAGGAGAGAGAGCTTCAGAAGATTTCTCGTGCAGCTGTCTCGCAATCGCCACGGGGTACAATTCTCAGAAGAAGAATGCCTCACGCAGTTCGCCCGCCATTCAAGAAAGAAAGCATCATGGCGAAGGTAAAGCCAAGTTTGCAAAGATTGAGTGAGATAAAGAACCTCGCGCAGTTCAGAACTCAAAAGAACCTCGCGAGGCAACTCGCGAAGTCTAAGTAAAAAGAAGAGCTTACGCAGTTCTCACGCTGGTGCCCAGCGAAGACTAATCTACCGCACGACTGCTTGAATTGCAACCGCACGACACTTGAGACTGTGTTTTCTATTCAACCTCCCGAACTCCAACCCAGCGAGAGCTCAACTCTCTACTGCGCGACTGCCTAAAGAGCAAACCAAGGCAACCTCGTGACGGCTAAAGCTTCAGTGTCAAATCATCTTAGCGAAGAGCAATGAGCTACCGCACGAGAAGTCTGAGAAACTGTAGCTACCTAGTGAGGCTCTGAACCTAAACTTCCGTCTCTTCAGCAGAGGGCATTCTGAAGATTTCCAGTGATTAGGGCACACACTCCCACGCTCAAATCTCCGTGTACACGCCCCGAGGCATTCAAGGATCAGTAGAAGGTCACGTGGCATCGTTAAAATTAGGGTTTCCTAACCCTAATGCGCCGCCACCCCACTGCTATATATACCCAGGCCTAGCTTAGGTTTAGGTATCTGGGAACCTATCTCAGATCACTTTTCTTTTCTCTTTCTTTTTTAGCAGTAAGTAGTTTTTCTTTTTCTTTTTCATTTCTTCTCTCCATAGTCCAGCAATTGCTGGCTATAACTTTGTATATGTTTTTTAGTTAGATAAATGGAAGGTTTGCAATAGGATTTATACTTTGTGGGATTGTTGTTTATATGTGAGATGTTCTGTGCAAGGCTGCTGCCTTGTGATCCCCCATTGCCTTGGCTGTGTTTCAAAGCAATGGAGGATTGATTTTAAGGGCCACTCAGATTCAAGTAACCTATGTGTCTGGGCTATCATGGTCTTCCAGCCTTAGCCCCACCACAGGACCTACTAGATCTGAAATCCCCATGGGAGCTTGAGCTGGTAGCCTGGTGAACATGGTGGTAGCAGCGATAATCTTGTTTTGTCTTGGGCTCCGTGAGGAGGATAATCTCTGGAATAGTCTGTGACCATTTAAGTGGACAGATTATAGCCTTAGGGTGATTCTGATCCACCGATCCAAGATGGATCCTTCTTCTTTTCACCTGAGCTTGTAGAAGCCTGATGAGGGATTGTACAGAGGCAGACTCCCCCATATTTGTATAGATCTGCCATCAAATGTTGGATCTGATCTGGTTATAGAGATTATAGGCTGGTGACTGGACCATTGTAGCCTCTCTCAAGCAATGGACAGCTGGATCGAAGGTTGTACTCAATCGCTTGCTGGTTCTATGTGTCTGGGCTATCATGGTTTTCCAGCCTTAGCCCCACACATGGAACTTTAGAGGTTGAGGTTCCCTAGGGATTCCTGAGCTGGTATCCTGGATGAATTAGTGCCTGCAATGATTTATTTGTTATGTTCTGACCCATCCCTGGACAGTGGCTCCCCTATGGGATAGTCTGTGACCATTCAAGTGGATAGGTTATAGCTCTAAGGGTGGAGTCATGGCTGTAGAGATGGGTTGGATCCTTTCTCCTCAGTGGTGATAATGTAGCCTCTGGACAGGATTTCTATAACATCATATCTAAATCTGAGTTACAAGAACTCCTCTGATCTTGGCTCAAAAACATATTTCTCACCTTTTTATAATTATTTTCCACACTCCATCCATCCTCTCAATCCTTTCTGTAATTTAGTCATTAGAATACTTAGAATAAGTGACCTTAAACTCCCCTCCTTTTAGGACTGCCAGATCTGTAGACAGATCTAGAGGGACTACTAGAGACGGCTCCCTTGGAGCCTTAGATCACCTTTCCCTGTGGGACAAACTCTTACTTACCAAAACTTGCTACAAAGGACCCTGTATCTTGCAGGTCTAGGATTTCCGAGTGGTGCTGATTCATCCCCTGTTTTATTCTATTTTTGGTTTTTAATTAATTTTCAACACCAACCAATAAGCGAAGCACACTTGAGATTGACAACAAGTTTTTGGCGCCGTTGCCGGGGAAAGATGATCTAATAGTAGACCCTTAGTTTTTTGTATTCTTAGTATTCTTTATACATGTGAATAATTGATACTGCTGACATAATTGTGAATCTTTCTTGCAGATGTGGACAGCAGCAGTGAAGGATAGTTGGAATGCAATTGGAGCATAGCTACCTCTGTTTGCAAACTCTCTGACTCCAAAGCTCTGTCTATCTTTCTTTTTAACAATTTTTCTAGCAGTATCTAGGACAATTTAAATGTATTAGATAAATTTGTTTGTGTACAAGTATTCTTTTGCAATGTGCCTGCAAGAAGCTTTCCTTGCTGTGGGTGTGCTTGTATGCTAGGGAGGAGATCCCTCAGCCCTACTTTAGAGTCTCTAAACCCTGAGTTAGAAAGGGGAAGGAGACTTAGAAGAGACAGGCACACCACAGGAGAGCCCCCGGGAAAATTTGCAACAGCAACAATGGGTGAAGAACACCCTAGAAACCTCAAAGAGTTGAATGCTCCGGATGACTACAACTCCCCTTATAGCATTCAATTCCCTGATGTTCACGGGAATTATGAGATAAAAACTTCAATCATCCAGATGCTGCCAGTTTTCCATGGGCTTAGCAAAGAAGACCCGTTCTTGGCTTTGTGCACCACTTTTAATATCACTGGTTTGGGACCTGAGGCTACTAGGCTCAGACTCTTTCCCTTCTCTCTGAAGGATAGGGCCAGTACCTGGTTGGCCACTCTTCCCAACAATAGCATTTCTTCATGGAAAGACCTGCAGACCAGATTCCTAACCAAGTTCTTTCCTGAGAGCAAAACTAGCCAGTTGAGGAAAGAGATTCTTGCGTTTTCTCAATCCCCAACTGCGGATTTTAACCAGTCCTGGTATAGGTTTAAAGAGATGCTCAAACAATGCCCCCACCACAAGATCCCTGAGTGGCAGCTTGTACAAAGCTTCTAAAATGGGATTGATGAGAAAAACAGAGATATGGTCGATGCCTCCTGTGGTTGATCCTACATGCACAAGACTGCTGAGGAGGTATGGGAATTGTTTGAGGTGATTAGTGAGAATGCTTTTCAAAAGCCATCCCTGGCAAGAACTCATCAGGAATCTGAGTCAAAGGTGGGGCCTGCTGCTGGATCCAAAGGAAAAATTTATGATGTGTCTGGGAACGACCTACGGCTGCAGATGGCAAACCTCTCTATGAAGTTTGATAAGTTATTGACTGTGATGCAACCCAGAAGGGCTGCTCATGTGGCGGAGGCATGTCTGATATGCCAGTCCCCACAGCACACAGTAGAGGAATGTCCATCTGCAAGGCAATTTCCTGAATTAATGTTGGAACATGTCTTCTGCCGGTCTTATGGCCAAAGAATAACTGGGGCTACAACAGGCAGCCATATGGATACCAGCACCAAAATTCTGGTTACCAATGGAGAGACCATCCAAATATGAGGTGGAAGCAAGATAACTACATGTAGCCCCAGCAGATGTTGGCTTTACCACAAAGGCCACAGCAGCAGTTCAATCAAGGGCATGCCCCAAGGTCTACCTTCCGGCCACCAGCCCCATCAATGACAAAATCAGTTGGTTCTACCTCCTTCTCAACCAAGAAATACTTCTTTCGAGGACCAAGTCTTGGCTTCATTGCAAAACTTGGGTTCCTTGGCTCAGACTGTGAACTCTCATGGTCAGAGCATCAAGAAGATGGAGGAGCAGATGGGACAACTAGCGAACACCCTAGCCAAAAGAGAAGAGGGAAGGTTGCCCAGTAACCAGTGGTTAATCCCAAGGGCCAATTTTTAATTGGTGAAGGATCCTCAGAACCTGAAGGGGATCTTTCATTGCATTGATGATAAGAACTGTGCATCATTGTATAATATGTACTTTACAGTTTGTAGGAATAGTTTGCAATCTTGTTGGAATTTGAGTTTAGTGCTTTAATGCCTACTTTGATACCAACTTCCTCTGTATGATAATTTTAAGTGATTGAATGATGATTTGAATGCTTTGCGTAACGTGTGACTTTCTTGCCTGGAGGGTATAAGAATTGTGAATGCTTTATAATGACTAGGGGTGTCCCTGGAAGTAAGACTGTGAGAGAATCCACCCCTTTGGTAAGGGTTCAAGCAATGATGGGGTGAGTGAATTACGCCTCGATTAAGCCATCAGTTACGAATAATGAGTTTGGTCCCATCTCGCAGTTCATAAGGAATTACTTTGTTGTCATGAGTTTCAAGAACTGGTGGGTCAGATCGCAGTTTCAAGGAACATTTAATCTCGCGACCCATTCATTCCCAACCAGCGGACGGACTTTTATAAAGCGCGCTGAGCTTCGCGATATTTAAATCCCACCACGCTGCTTTTCCTTACTACTTTCTCTTTCCTCTCTTACCAGCGAAACCCTAGCTCCCACTCCTCTCCACCTCTCTCCTTTAACACCCTATCCCCAGATCATTGTTCATTTCGAACTTCAGGATTTTTGTTCTTCAAGCTCCCATTAATAGTTGCCCCCTGTTTAGAGCTTTGGAGATCCTTTGCGCATTCCATTAAAAAGAACCCTAACTTTTAGGGTTAAACTCAGCTCCTGGTATTTCCTTTCAAATTTGTAACTCCACACTCACCAAGGAACTCGGGATGGCTCCTAAAAGCGCACCTGTGAAGAGAGCCAGGGACAAGGCCACTGTGGAGCCTACACCTAAGAAAGCCAAGTCCTCTACGGCTTTGCAAAAAGGGAAGGGGGTGGTACCGGAGCAGGCTGCACCAACATTAGATTATTCTACACCCTCTGAGCTCCTCCTTTCCATTCCCCTAGAGCCTGAAGCCATTTTTGATATCTCTTTCTTTGAATCTGAGCCATTGTCAGCACCTGTCATAGAGTTCTTGCGCAAAGCTGGTTTGTTCCCCTTGCTGCAAATGATTCCTGCCCTAGCCTACCCTAGGTTAGTGCAACTCTTCTACCAGCACCTTAGGCTCAGACCCGACACACAAGGGCAGCCAGGCCTCCTTGCATTAGTTGACAACTTTGAGATGCTGTTTAGCCCGGAGTTGATCACTGAAGTCTTAGGCATCCCTGCCAGATTTGATCCCAAGTGCGGTTATGGTGCCCCTGTGAGTGCCCCCATTGACACAATAGCCCATGCCATTACCAGAGGCTTGAAGGCCACAGGGGACTCCATCAGAAGAAGAGATTTGGAGCCCAAACTACTATTCATTGATCAAGTTTTGAGGAAGAACATCTATTGCTCCGGCCATCAGCAAGAAAGGAGGACACCAATTGCTGATGCTCTGTATTCCTTCTCTCTGGGCCATGGATTCAATGCTGCCTGGCTGATCTTTGAGGCCATGAAGGATACAATGGTGAAGTTAGGGCTGTAAAAGAAGAGCCACACTCTCCCCTATGGAAGACTCATCACGGACTACTCGAGGGGAGGATACAAGATACCTGTGGGGGAGTTATCTGCTGACCTCAATCCCACCACATTTGCTAAAAGACAATGGGGGATCAGCAGAAGCTTAATGGATCCCCAGAAGAAGAAGAAGAAGACTGAAGCTCAAGAGTTCTCCGAGCAGAGAGAGGAAGCTGCTGTGGCAACGGCCACCCCTGCCCCCAAAAAGAAGGCAACAACCCTTGCCCCAAAGAAGGTGGCGCGAGCTTCTGTCACCTCTGCTTCTGCAGCAATTCCTCCATCCACTACTCTGGCCCCTCCCCTCCCTTCTTCACCCATTCCATCTTTCACTTCTCCTCTTTCCTCTCCTTTCTCCATTCCACCTCCAACCATTATCCGAACCTGGGTAGAAAGTGTTGAACCCCAACACACCACCCCACCCCAATCAACATCCCCAGTCTCTCCCATAGCCCTTGATCCTCATCCTGACAGCCCTCCCTTGATATCCTACCTCAAAAAGAAAACCTCTCATACTACCCCTGCCCTTCCCACAACCACACCCCTTAGTGACCAACCCTTAGACCCACCTCTCCATGACCTGGACTTCAACCTAGCCACCACCTCTGGGTATCAAGCCTTCATGACCAGTTTGCTTGATACCTTGCCCATCCACGACATCCCCTCCTCGAGTCTCCTCTCCTTCGCCACATCATTCACCCGACCCCCCTTCCCTCCTACCACTTTCCATCATGCCCCCACTTCCCCTTTCCAACCTATTCCTTCTTTCCCTCCTACCCCCCCCCCCATCCCCCCCCCGCCTCCCTTACTCATATCCTTTCCCTTTTCCATGACCTCCCCACCCAACTTTCCAACACCACGTAAAACCCAAGCCCAAATGCAAACTGACATAACCACCCTCCAATCCACCCCCCACACATTGACAACCCCACCAAGCCCAACACAACCCCCTTCCACCTCTGCCGCCCCTGTTGCCACGGCCCCTCCCCCCAATGACACACCTCCATCCTTCCCCATCCACGATACCACACCACTCTTTCCTCTCTCTCCTATTGTTCCACCTCTAATACTACCTCCCCTTAATTCACCAACACTTCTACCAGACAGACCCCATTCCATTCCCATCCACCTTTCCCACTCCACCACCCCTTTTTGCATCCCAATTTGCACCCCCCTCCCTTCCATTTCAACCCTTCACCATACCCTTCTTCCCCTCCCCTGAACCATCCACATCAGCTGCCCTTCCTTCATTTCATTTTCCACCCATACCTTCCATTCCCCTCTTCTCCCACCCCCTCCTAAATTCATTGACCATTCCACCCAGACCACCCAAACTATTTCTACAACCCCACTTCCCCCAGGGCTCCACCCTCTCTTTCTTCCACTTCATTTCTCCCAATCTTGCCCAGACACTCCTACTACGCCCCTCCCTACTTCACCCTCCTCCATGCCATGAGGGACAATCCTTATATCAAGAGGGATGTTCTCAATGGCATGGCCCAACTCCGCCAAGCCATTGAATACCCCTTGCTGCAGAAGCTTAGTGATCTGAAGCTTGCTCACAATGAGCAATTGCGCAATATTTCAAAAGGATGGGAGGCAATTCTGGAGACATCAAATGCGAACAAGGTTGCAGCAACTTACTACAAAGTAACTGCTGACATGGAAAAGGCCAATGTTGAGAGGGTGAAAAAGCATAACCGATTATTAGAGAAGAAATTGAACAATGCTCAGGAGATCACCCGTCTCAGTAAGGAGCTTGCGGATACCAATCTCTTGTGGGCTAACAAGAAAATTGAAATCTTGGAATAGCGAGTTGCTTTCCTGCTATCCCAACCTATCCAAGCCACCCCCATCGCCACCGCTCCCCCTGAGGCCCCATCTTCTTCCACACATCCAGGCCCATCTTCTTCCACAACCCCTATACCAATCCCTACACAGTCTGTTCCCCCAACTCCCCCAGCCCCCGCTCCGGTAGCTCCTCCTGTTCCTCCTCCAATGCCTACTGCCGTTCCTTCTGCAGTACCCATAAAACCTATTGCTCCTGCTGCGACCCCTACGGTAACTCCTGCTCCTACATCAGTGCCCCCCCCTATTTCCTCTCCTGCTATCAAAAGGAAATGCACCCCTTCCCAGAAAAAGCCCACTTCTAAGAGAGCCACTGCAGCCCAAAAAGGCAAATGGCCGGCCCCTCCATCCCCACCTCCAAAGGTCACCCGAGCTTCCACTTAGGACGATCCCCATGGGTGCCTCCTCTCCAAAGAAGAACGCAGACAGGCTGCTGCTGCCCTAGGATTGGACCCTACTGAGCTCTTTCCTTCTGACTCTGACTTCGAGGAGGCACCACCTACGGATCCCAGAGCCCAACCTACTGTGGCTGCCCCTACCGCCCAATCCTATCCTCAGAGACGGAAAGTTACTGCTAAGAAGACCACTGCCCCCTCTCGCTCTTTGAAAATTAGCAAAGAACCATCTGCCCAGTCTGAGGAGGCACCATCACCGAGCAAGTCCACAAAAGGAAAGAGCCCTGCCGTGCCTCAAGCAAAATTACCAGTTCCATCTCTAGTGGCTCCCCCTCTAGCAGAAAAAGGGACAGGTCCTCTCCTGTCTCAAATGCCAGATCCAGCCAAATCTCCCGTTGCCCCTCCTGCGCCTCCACCAGCCCAATCATCTCCTATTCCACCTCGGCCTCAGTCTGGGCAAGCCTCCAAAGGTACGGGATCCAAAGGGAAATCCCCCACCAAACCCCCTGAGCCACCCACTGTAAAATCTTCAGAGATCCCTCCTGAGCCAAAGAAGAGAAAAATGAGGGTCCGGGCCCCTACCATACCCAAAACTCCAGAGAAGAGGAAGGCCGAGAGGGAACGTAAGAAGAAAGAAGAAGAGGCTATCCTTCAAGAACATGCAAGGAAGATGGGCTGGGATAAATTTTAATCTAAATTCTGATTAGATTGCACCTAGGATTTCCTCTATTTCTTTTACAGATGTTCTCTTGTATTTTGTACAGTTTTCATATTTCATAGACTTTCCCACTATCTGTCCTGTCTTGCTTTGTCTGTGTTTTGTTTTCCTTTTCTGTTATGTTGCAATAACTTTGTTGCACATTGACCTTGAACCAGTGAGGACACTGCTCCTCATAGGTTTGGGGGTATGGCAGGCAGACCCTGCCAATGGAATAGTTAACATAAGTGTGACTCATCATCGAGCAATATGGAAATGGACCCCTGTTCACTTAAGAATCAAGAAATTAAGAAGTTTAAAATTTATGCTAACATTGAACATTATAGACTTCTAATATTCCACATTTCCATAATAATTTCACCAAGGAAACACACTTGTACCTGCACTTAGTGAATCATTAGAGAGAGAAAAAGGTGAGGACACACTTAAAAGTTCAAAGGATGACCATAACCAGTGAGAATTGGGCCTACAAAATTTTTCTTTTGAGGAGTAACTAAGGCATTTCTTCTAGTTCTAAGGACTGGCTGAGTCGCTGTGCTCACTAGAAGTTAGGTAACTCCAAGTCGAAACAAATAACAGTACTCATGAGACCTAGGAAAGGATCAAGGCCTTCTCTTGGACAGTTTGAGCCTAAAAAGATCAATCCTAAAGCAACTGCCCTTGTCCATACCCCCATTGAGCTTTAAATCCTAAATTTCTTCAAAATACACCTGAGTACTTGAACCTGAACCTATGAACCTGATTCAACCTACCCTCACTCTGAGAATTCAGAAGGTAAAGGAGAAAGAGTTGAAGATGGACTAGCTATGGTCAGCATTAGGTGAACGGAGAAGAAGCATCTATTCTGGCAAAATGGTAACTGAGGACATGGTGGCATTTCTGAGAAGCAAAAAAAAAATAAAAAAAAAAAGAAGAAAACTCCAGCAAAAAGAAACAAAAAAATAATAATGAAGAGGAATAAGAGAGAAGTCAAGAGGAACCTTCATTGGAAAATCAAAATCAAGAAGAGAAACTGATCACTTCAAATTTGAAAATCTCAAAGAAGATGAAGGGAGCTGAATTCAAGAAGGTGAAGTCATGAACCACCTCCTGCACCCACTGAGTTCTCAAATTTTGAACCCCTTTTCAAACCTTCTATTCTTTTTAACCATACTCCATAAGCCACATTTCAACCCAGTTAAAAGCCCTTATGATCCAAAGATTGAGTGAGCTGTCATGTGAAGATAAGGAATTATCCAATCTATGGTGAGAAACTGACAATGATGCCAGCACTTAAGAACTTTGCCTATGCTCATGCTTACAAACCCAGTTGGGGGATGTAACTGCTCTTGAGCCTGTGAGAAACTGAGCCCCTAAACAAACCTTGATGAGCGTATGCCCTGAAAAGCTTTCTTTTGGGTCTGAACTTGAATGTATTATGTATGACCTTAACCTAATTTTCTGACATAAGGATAAGCTCAGTGCTGACATGCACTTGTGCAGTTTTCTGTGACCACAAGTTATTTGGAAATGTTGTGCAAACATGCGAATTATGCTGTCTAAGTTCCTGTGCAACCAATGAATTAAACTTCTTTTATGATGATTCATGAGTAGACTAAATCTGATTCCTTAACTGCTCATTGGAAGACAGTGCACTTTAGTTAACTATTTCATTGGAGAAGTTTGTGGGTGTCTTCACTGAAAACCCTCAGGAGACTTCACTCCTCCACTAGGGATCACCTAGGGGATTAAAAGGCTTGGTACATATGCTAAATGTATCCGTGCTCCCTACGAAAGTGGCATTTAATTTTTAGAGTAGATTTAATGTAGCTTTGCTAAGGGACTAGCAAAGATTAGGTTTGGGGGTGTGTTAAGACCTGAAAAGTACCACTTTTCACCCCTTAATTTAACCTTTGATTAGACCTTTAGCCACCTAATAAACTCGTCTTAAGTGTTTTGTTCAGGAAATAATTAGCAGTGAAATAAGCCCAAGAATCCTGTTATGGAGCCTGCTTTGGCACCAGATGCCCCTCAGCAAGAATGAACCTTGAAGCCTCGCGCAGATCAGCTGAGCTTCCCAAGGCTTTACAGGCAACCTCTCGCGCAGATGAATGACTGGGGAGCTTCAGAGACTCAACTCCGCACAGCTCTCGCGAAGCTCAAGAGTAGAACACAGTGCTCAGTGTTGTGCAGTTCAAAGCAGACCTCTCTCAATCTCGTGAAGGTCGCTTAAGACAGCTGAGGAGAGAGAGCTTCAGAAGATTTCTCGGGCAGCTGTCGCACAATCACCGCGGGGTACAATTCTCAAAAGAAGAACGCCTCGCGCAGTTCGCGCGCCATTTAAGAAAGAAAGCATCTTTGCGAAGGCAAAGCCAAACTCGTGAAGATTGAGTGAGACAAAGAACCTCACACAATTCAGAACTCAAAAGAACCTTGCGAGGCAACTCGCGAAGTCCAAGTAAAAAGAAGAGCTTGGGCAGTTCTCGCGCTGCTGCCCAGCGAAGACTAATCTACCATGCGACTGCTTGAATTGCAACCTCGCGACGCTTGAGACTGTGTTTTCTATTCAACCTCACAAACTCCAACCCAGCGAGAGCTCAACTCTCTACCGCGCGACTGCCTGAAGAGCAAACCAAGGCAACCTCGCGACGGCTGAAGCTTCAGTGTCAAATCATCCTAGCGAAGAGCAATGAGCTATCGCGCGAGAAGTCTGGGAAACTACAGCTACCTAGTGAGGCTCTGAACTTAAACTTCTGCCTCTTCAGCAGAGGGCATTCTGGAGATTTCCAGTGATTAGGGCACGCACTCCCACGATCAAATCTCCGTGCACACGCTCTGAGGCATCCAAGGATCAGTAGAAGGCCACGTGGCATCGTTAAAATTAGGGTTTCCTAACCCTAATGCGCCGCCACCCCACTGCTATATATACCCAGGCCTAGCTTAGGTTTAGGTATCTGGGAACCTATCTCAGATCGCTTTTCTTTTCTCTTTCTTTTTAGCAGTAGTTTTCTTTTCTTTTCTTTTCTTCTCTACATAGTCCAAAGAATTGTCGGCTATGACTTTATATATATTTTTGAGTTAGATTAATGGAAGTTTTGCAATAGGATTTATACTTTGTGGGATTGTTGTTTATATGTGAGATGCTGCGCCTTGTGATCCCCATTGCCTTGGCGTGTTTCAAAGTAATGGAGGACTGATTTTAAGGGCCACTCAGGATCCAAGTAACCTGTGTGTCGCAGGCTATCATGGTCTTCCAGCCTTAGCCCCACCACAGGACCTACTAGATCTGAAATCCCCATGGGAGCTTGAGCTGGTAGCTTGGTGAACATGGTGGTAGCAGCGATAATCTTGTTTTGTCTTGGGCTCCGTGAGGAGGATAACCTCTGGGATAGTCTGTGACCATTTAAGTGCACAGATTATGGCCTTAGGGTGATTCTGATCCACCGATCCAAGATGGATCCTTCTTCTTTTCACCTGAGCTTGTAGAAGCCTGGTGAGGGATTGTACAGAGGCAGACTCCCCCATATTTGTATAGATCTGCCATCAGGTGTTGGATCTGATCTGGTTATAGAGATTGTAGGTCAGGATCGGACCATTGTAGCCTCTCTCAAGCAATGGATAGCTGGATCGAAGGTTGTACTCAATCGCTTGCTGGTTCTATGTGTCTGGGCTATCATGGTTTTCCAGCCTTAGCCCCACACATGGAACTTTAGAGGTTGAGGTTCCCTAGGGATTCCTGAGCTGGTAGCCTGGATGAAATAGTGCCTGTAATGATTTATTTGTTATGTTCTTACCCATCCTTGGACAGTGGCTCCCCTATGGGATAGTTTGTGACCATTCAAGTGGACAGGTTATAGCTCTAAGGGTGGAGTCATGGCAGTAGAGATGGGTTGGATCCTTTCTCCTCAGAGGTGATAACGTAGCCTCTGGACAGGATTTCTATAACATCATATCTAAATCTGAGTTACAAGAACTCCTCTGATCTTGGCTCAAAAACATATTTCTCACCTTTTTATTATTATTTTCCACACTCCATCCATCCTCTCAATCCTTTCTGTAATTTAGTCATTAGAATAATTAGAATAAGTGACCTTAAACTCCCCTCCTTTTAGGACTGCCAGATCTGTAGACAGATCTGGAGGGACTACTAGAGACGGCTCCCTTGGAGCCTTAGATCACCTTTCCCTGTGGGACAAACTCTTACTTATCAAAACTTGCTACAAAGGACCCTGTATCTTGCAGGTCTAGGATTTTCGAGTGGTGCTGATTCATCCCCTGTTTTATTCTGTTTTTGGTTTTTAATTAATTTTCAACACCAACCAATAAGCGAAGCACACTTGAGATCGACAACAAACATGTAGGAGGTATATGTGTAGTTAGCACACTAGTTAAAGTATGTGAGAGGAAAGAGAGGAGTCTCCCATACTTGTCTAGTTGAACTTAGAAAGAGAGAGAGAGAGATAGGGAGAAGGAAGAAAAAGAAAAAAAAAGAGTTTTATTAAAAGAAAACTAGAAATAGGCATATCCTTGAGAAGAAGGTGAGATTCACCTTAGGGATTTCTAATATATGGGATGAAGGTGATGGTGATGAGAGAGTGAAGAAGATTCCTTAGTCTAGAGAGCTTGGGAAGGAGCAAGAAGGGGTTTGGAGGAAGGGTTTTGAAACCCTCTTTTATATGGTTGATCTTGGATCGAATCTAGAAGAGATTCGATTGATCTAAGGTGTGTTTAATGATTATATATGTTTTAAATAAGGTATTAATGATTAGTTGAATAATTTTGACGTTTAAATAGGGTATTAAATGAGGTGGGAGGTAGTTCTCAAAATGATCGAGCAATTACTGCCATCGCTCCTCGCTCGAGCGGTTAAAATAGCTCGCTCGAGCGAGGAAGGACAAAATATATAAGAGAAAAAGTTCTTGCCTCGCTCAAGCGAGGAACTTTTTGAAGAGGAAGATCGCTCGAGTGAGGGTCGCGTGAAGTCAAAAGGCCTAGTTTCGAATCGCTCGAGCGGGGATGATACCACACTTATAATCACTCGAGCGATGAATAGTACTCACTCGCATGATCAATAGTGCTCGCTCGCACGATGAATAGTGATCGCTCACGAGATGAATGGTACTCGCTCGCGCGAGGTAGTACATAGAATTACACCTTATTTTAATTTATTATTTTTCTTGGAAGCTATAGTTCCCAAGGTTCTTAGGGACTTTTCTGAGGGTACCTTTGGCACATGCAATGTAGGTTTGGCATGTGTTACATGCGTTTGATTTCCTAGGGAATGGCGATGCGTTAAAAGATGGCTTTGCTTTGAGGTAGGGAACACCTTGAACATGTATTTTAATTTCAAGAGTATGTATGTAGTGATATAGAGATGAATACAAATGCATAGAAAACATGAAATCGTAAATGTGTGTGTGACACAAAGTAAACAAATGAATATGTGGCATCCCCAGGGGATGAGAATGTGATAAAAGCATCTGTATGATGCATTGATTTAGACATCCCAGGGATGTATGTGAAATTATAAAGTAAGAATGAATGAGAACTGACAAGGCCTAATCTATTATGTTTAGCACAATCACACGATGAATGACTATATGTGTAGTGCACATGATATATTTGTTATTTAAGGTTTGAACAAAATACCCCACCGACGTGGCGGGATACCCACGACTGACGCGGCAGGATATTCGTGACCGGTGCGGCTGCCAATCCTTACACCAGTTGTACATTCCAAGGATGTTGATATGAGTATTACACCCCGTCGCCTATGAGAAAGGGACCTGGGTAGAAGTGATGAATGAAAACAGTGGTACAAAAACTGTCTAGTTAGACGACGATGGAGGGTATTCCATCGGACGCTCGACTCTATAGTAAGTTGGGAAATATTTAAGTTATAGATTTAAGTCTTTAGATCGAATCAGTGAAAAGTTGAGAAGAATGAGATCATGTAGCAATAACAGTAACACTCAGTGCATTATTTTTCAATCATTTAAACTGCTATTTTTTCCAATAAATCCATTGATACATCATGTTGTTTAATATCATTGAATATATGTGAGAGCTTGACTTATATGTTCATTGTGTTGTTTCCCTATTGAGCTAGGATGTAGCTCACCCTTTAGACTATATGTCGCAGGTCCAGTGCTTGCTATAGCTGAGGCTCCGGGAGACGTAGATTCGGGAGATTCGGAGTACGTGCTCAGGGAACAGCTGGAGCTACCTCCTGAGGACTTCTTCTAGAGGACCCGCGCGTACTTTGAGAGGGACTTTGAGAGCTTTCTGTACTGCTTGGTATGTCAAGCCTTGTTTTTGGGAAAATGTAATTAAATGATATATTCTGTTGGGCGAATCGTTTGGGGTGATCTTGCTTATCATTGACGATTCGGGTTGATTCTTTTGTTCATGCGTTGGCATCAAGTAGAACTGTCTTTTGAGCTTTTATTTTAGGAAAATATACCATTATTGAATATTTGCTTCAGTCCACATGTTTTTACTTGATTTGTTGTTGCTTGGTTATACCAATGTTTTCGTGTAGATTAATGGGGCACGGCCTAGAGGGTTGTGCTGATGGCACGGGTTTTACGGTGCCGAAATACGGGCTGCCACACAAATAATTCCTCCAATAGAATGCGAATCGGAGGCAGAGCCCGACGCAGGGCAGTGTCATCCTCGTCCTCATCACCCTAAAATACATCCTCTCCGACCACCACCTTAGCATCACCCTCCACCACGACATCAACGCCGGTGCGAACCTTGGAGGTCTCGCCTCTCTCCTCCACCATTTGCTCCAACTCTGAAGCAGTCAGGAAGAGTCAGTCACTGCCCTCAAACTCCATCTCAAAACAAAGAATGCGGAAAACCAAAGAGAACGAAAGAAACCGCTCTCAAAACAGACGGATGAATTGCGAGATATCGCAGAAACACAAAAAACAAGGTTCAAGGAAGCAAGTAAGCAGAGAATCGGGAAAAAGCCTGAAAGCGTAGGTAAAATGAAGAATTTCTTAGCTTATATAGAGCATGGCCTAATCATGCGCTTTCTACAGGCGCGCAATTGGATCACGCACGTAATAAGAATCATGCGCGCCAGACAGGGCACACAATAAAACTGTCGCCTGTCCGAAAAGGTGCTATGCACCAATCACGCATCCTAATCAGAGCGTGTAATCAAATTATGCACCCTGGATCCCGTGCGTAATGCCAAAAGTCACTCGCACAGTGACCTGGTGACCCTTTAATTATGCGCACCAGTCAAAGCACGTAATTGATTACGTGCCCAAGACACGACACTTAATCGACCCGTGAACCTCTGAATTGCGCGCGCCCAACCCGGAGCGTAATTGAGTTAAGCGCCTTAAACCAGGCACGTAATTGCCCAGGCATGACAAAAAAAAATATGCCTAGCTGCAACAACCAAAGATGAAACCATAGACTTAGGCAATCATAATGAATAGCATCCACACCACAGAACGCACACATGCACTCTGACTTAGGCCCATACGCCTTGAAAAAAAAAAAAAAAAACTTACCTGTACACGCACGCATGCTCTGAAAAATAATAATGACCACTTGAACATGTTAGAACCCGTCAAAACCCCAACCGATACGATGCCACCCAAACTAAACCCAAAACACACCTAAACACTCAGGATTTAACCATTAAGAATTAAAAATACACTCAACTAAATAAAGCCGATCGAGCCAAATTGATTGAGCCAAATTAAAGTTAACCAAAAAAAGTTACCATAAATAAACAAAAATTTTCATAAATATGATGAAATTAATTACAAATTACATCAAGGGCAGACCTTTTGAGCATATAGAAAATAATTACAAGCTTGAAGATTAGAATAGGCAAAAATGCTCGAATAATAAAAGAAAAAAAAAAGAAGAGGAAAAGAGGAAAAATGACGGAAAGAGCCGGAGGAGAAGCACACTCTGAACGAATTCTAACAAAAATCTCATCTTCACCTCCTTTTCCTCTTGAGATGTTGCTCATGATGAAATCTTTCAATTTACACGCCGAAATCCTAGCATCGCAGAGCTCCGAGTTGGCAGAAAAGAAAGAGTGGCTCACAAAAAGCCACCCAGGATCTGCGGGACATACCTATGGAAGGCCGATCTTGGAAACCCCCAAGGGAGTGCCGACCAAAAGCTGATCCACAGAGTCTACCAAGGAGCAACTTGCACCGATCACGTGAACTCTGGTGCAACTCTTTCATTTGCTTTCCTTTCAGCCACTTTTAACTCTCCCATCTCTTCCCCCAATAGGGTGGCACTTCGGGTCAGATTAATATCATCGACCCTAGCACCATCCTGTATTCCCAATACTGCTCATTCTCAAAAAATAATAGTAATAGTTACAAACCCCTTTAGGGTTCAATACCCGAGAAATGAAATAAAAAGGGAGAAAAGACATTAAAATTCTAAAAATTCTAAAAAAAATTTACAAGTTCAAAACAACAAAATCCAAAATTTAAAAAAAAAACCAAGCCTTTGAATACCTATTTATAGGCAAAACCACCCTTTTACGACAATGTGACAAGCGCCACATTCCCAAGCATCCTCCATCTAATTGGATCCAAACCAGACACATGCCTTTAAAAGAACCAATCCATAGCAAACTTAGATTAACCAATCATTTCAAAACACTTACCCTTCAAGAAACACAAATCCACTACAAATTAGATAAACCAATAGGATTAAAACACCTAACACCCATCTAAACTCCAGAAATTAAATTCGCACACGTTTGACAAGTGTCACTTCAAACTAAACATAAGACCAAAACAAATAAAACTCATACCTTAAACAAAACAAATGCCTAAAAATTTCCTTAAGACCCCATTAATAATGATATAATACAATCCTAACACACGTGGACCACAAGAATGGGCAAAAATCACCCCAAATAAAATAAACAAAATCCAAATAAAATTAAACAAATCCAAACAAAATCAAATCACTACAATAAGATCCAAATAAAATCAAACAAATCCAAACAAAATCAAATCACTCCAATAAAATCCAAATAAAATCAAACAAAGTCAAATAAAATTTCCCAAAACTCAAATCAAATAAAATCCAAATAAAAAAATCCAAAAAATCAATTAAAGGCAAATAGAACCAAATAAAGTCAACTAAAAAAAAAATCAAATCAAGTCATACAAAATACAAAAGGTAAACACTGCCCCCTCCCGTTGTCCTGTTGCAGCCAAGACACCTCCTGGTGACCTACTGCGAATTAACATCCCTCCATGATTTGAATTATTCCCCCAGAGTCCCATCGCTGAATATAAACACCCCATCACGACCCAAAGTGAGGAGTAACGGTGACAAAGTAGCCAATTACGCTACTCATCCCATCACGATCTGAGTTACTCTCCCTCATCCCATTGTGTAACCCCACACACCGATGAGAGAGCCGCTAATGCCTTATCACACGCCCCCACGTCCCATCGTGACGCTAAAGCTCCGCCACACCACCAAGGCCAAAAGCAAGTCCTGTCACGATCTCAAGACACCATCATACAACCAAGACCTGCCAAGGAAAGACACCATCATTGTCCCATCATAATATCAAAATATCTAAGGATTCATCAGACCGACACCCCATCGCACACTCATAAACAAGTCCAGTCACGATGCAACCACAACTTGATCTCGTCACCTAACCCCAAGATCTACCAAAGAAAGAAATGAACCTAGCTTTCCCATCGCATGACAACCAATGTCCCATCGCCGATTACGCCTCCCCAAAACCTCATCGGATAACTCCGCCTAGCAAACAGAAGGGAAGGATCAACTAATAT
This sequence comes from Chloranthus sessilifolius, assembly GCA_021018995.1. Taxonomy (NCBI): domain Eukaryota; kingdom Viridiplantae; phylum Streptophyta; class Magnoliopsida; order Chloranthales; family Chloranthaceae; genus Chloranthus; species Chloranthus sessilifolius. The sequence continues at coordinate 28,784,544 of CM037595.1, forward strand.
CCCATCGCGAAAAGCAAAGAGTCGAATCCCTCAAATACCCCATACCACAGCAGTCACCCAATTCCAATGCAAGAGGAGTCGCATCCAACAAATATCACATCCCAATGCACCCAACAAATATCAAGTCCCCTTGCAAACATCTCATTAGGCGATCTGGACATCCAGTCGCGATAATCCATGCATCCCATCGTAAACCACACCCCTCCAAAATGTCCCATCGCGACACTCTCACAGGAAGACAGAATAGGTTAGAGATAACAATCATACTACATCAACTAATGACCAAGGAAGTGACACATGAAATCACCCTGACAATGCATAAACACCAACAAGAAGGCTTTGAGTTCGTTCACACAAAAGTTCGGCAACCTAAGAATCGACAAAGCCCATCAATGTGAACAAAGTAAGTGGTTGAGAGGCTTCGCATACTTCCCCAAAGAGCTCGAGTCCCCTGAGTGACTCTACCCCAAGACACTCCCGTCCCATTGCATAACCTTACACACCAAACATAAGCAACTCCAACCAGAAGGAGAAGCCACCCGTAGTCCTATCGCGACACAATCACGGGGGGCAACAGCCAGCCAGTCCCATCGCAAGCAAAAGCCCCCTGCCGATAACAAATCACGCAAGTAAACACCTCCTTATACTCAATATTCCTTGTAAAATATAATTAGCTATGATTAAGTCAAAAATTTTCATAACTCGTCTCTCTCGACACGTGAATCACTGTAGTCCTCCCATAAGAGACAATCATCAGTATTCATGAGAAAAGCAGACGAAGTTTCTGACATACCAAGTGTCATCTTGACAACCACATAAACGGTCAGGTCCACAAATCCTGTACCGGTGGATTTGCTTAGCGACGTCTCGGAAGCCATGTTTTCCACAGTTTTACAACCGAATTGATCTTAAGTTAAAATCCCAAATTTCCAAAAAATAATAAAAATAATAATGAATAAACTCTCAATCTATCAAACTTCACTTCTCATCACCCCAATCCGTTCTTTTCCCTAGGAAACCACACACTAAATATACTCAACTTTGAGAAATCACAAATGTCTACTAGAAAGGGACACCTGACGCACCATTGGTGTGAGCAATGACGCGCTCAGTCTGACATGACTTGCGAAAGCCTTCGCCATTACGTATATTACATCTTATTATCCGGTCACTTAACCTCGTCTCTGGACATTTGTATGATGCCCCTCGGTACCTCGATTGTGTCGAATATCCCTCTGTTTGACTGTCACTCACAGCAAGTTGCAACATGCGACGGGATTCCCCTTGCACCACAGACCAGGATATGCCAACTTTCCTCCTATTTGACTGCCTCTTGCAGCAAGTCGCGACATGCGACGGGATGCCCCTTACACCCATGGATCACGATATGCCAATTTTCCCCCATCTAACTGTCACTCGCAACAAGTCATGACATACGACGGGATGCCACTTGCATCCGCGGTTGGGGATACGCCTTTTGACAGCTACAATTGGCCATTGAATGCTCCATTTTAGCTTGCACTGAAAGATAAGAAAGCCAAGCATCTCATGTCAGCTCCCCAGTTCACAATTGTGATTTTCCAAAGAAACGAGAAGGCACCTTTGGAAGAGGGGTATCTACTTCTTCAACGCATCCTTACTTTACAAGGATGGGCAGAAGAGGGGCATTTGTAGACGCCCCAATTTTTCCTTCTCGGGGTGTATAAACCTATTCGATCAACCTTTAACCTGGCCCATGACCTTCAGAAAGGACCTCATCCTTTTCAAAAGCTTTAAACCCTAACACGGGGACCATTACTGAAACAATAGTATATGGTCGAAGCATAGGCTGAAACAATAGCTATGTGGTTCGAACTCGACTCAGCCTGGGAAAATCCCTGAATTCCATGCCCCCATCAGAGCGCGCAATTCAATTGCATCCCCCATAGATGGGGCACAATTGGTCCAACTTAGAGCAAGCCTGCTCTTCCTGCGGGCTGCTTTAGGACTTGATTCCGTGCCTATGACAGAGCACGCAATCAATTAGGTGCCCTATGACCCACACATAATTGGTCCAATTCGGGCCAATCCTCTAATTCCCACAGACCGCCTTGAGACTCGATTTCGCGCCTGGTATACGGCGCGCCATCTATATGCGCCCAATGACCTGCGTGTAATGGGTCCCTAATCAGACGTGATCTCTAATTTCCATGATTGCTCAAACTCCCCTATTAAGCGCACATGAATAGGTGCTTAATTGGATTGCGCGCACTAAATAGGGCGCACAATTAGTTCCAACTAGACTGGAACTAGGATGCCCACTGAGCCAGTCTGCCGGTCACTCACTGAGTCAATCACCGACTCAAAGTGATTAAGCACCTGGAACAGGACGTGTAATCCAATTAAGCGCACAAGACAGGGTGCCTAATTTGATATGACAGACTAATTATGCACCTCCCACAGGGCGCATAATTACCTGTATACCTATAGATTGACCCCCCTACCTCAACCAAAAAACACATCCAGTAATCAAATTTTTGAGTTCCTCTCTTCGAAGATTAGCGATTTCAAGATTCTCTCTCCGGCACTTAGCTTCAGGTAATTTCTTAGTTCTAGTTCTTAATCTCTTTTATGGTTCTAGGTTCTAGTTCTTAAGTTCTAGCTTTTTAGTTCTTAAATTCTAGTCTTAGATCTTAGGTTTTAATCCTAATTCTTAAATTCTAGTTCTTAATCTCTGGTTCTAGTTCTTAGTTCCTAGAACCAGTTCTTAATTTTTAGTCTTTAATTTTTAATTCTAGTTCTTAATCTTTGATTCTAGTTCCTAATTTTCAATTTCTAAGTTTTCTTTTGTTTCTTTTAGTTCTAGTTTTTAATCTCTTAATTCCTAGACCTTAAATTTCAATTCTTAATTTCTAAATCCAGATTCTTAGTTTTACTCCCTGGTTCTAGGTCTTAATTTCTAGAACTAGTTCTTAACTTTAACCTTTAAATGCCAGTTCTAGTTTTTACTCTCTAGTTTTAGATCTTAAGTTCTAATTCTTATTTCCCAATTTTCAGTGTTCAGGTTCTTAACTTTAAGTTCAAGATCTATATTTTTAGTTTTAATACCTAATTCTAATTCGCAATTCATAAAATTTACAATTTTGATATTCAAGTCATCAATTTTTAAAGTACAAATAAAATTTTCCATTTATACTACTTTTAAAACAACCCTTAGCCAACTGATTTGCCCAAGGGAGCTTACAGAGGGTACTTGGGAATGGAGCCGACCCTCCTTTGCATAACATTCCATAACCCTTTTTTTATTAGTTAGATTCCTAGTAGAATTAGGAGACTAACATTAATTAGACTTCTAGTAGGATTAAGATATTTAATTAATCAGACTCTTAATAGAATTAGGATATTTAGATTAATTAGATTCTTATTTGAATAAGGAGATTAAAATTAATTAGATTCCTAGTAGCACCAAAAAACCAAATTAATCAGAGTTATAATTAGAATTATCAAGAAAATCAATCAAAGTTACAATACAGTCAGGAAACCAGATTAACCAGACTCCCAGTAAGATTAGGAAAACCAAAATAATTAGACTTAGAGTGTGATTAGGAAAACTGGATAAGCTAAACTACAAGGTCACCCAGTGCTGTTGACGTTGGCCGATCGACGATTTAGTAAAGAGAACAACCAATATCTCTACTAGCGTGATCAGTGACGTGTTGTAGCGTCGATAAACATCTGCAGCTGGTGATTGCATCAAACTAGGTATTTTCCCTTTAGAATTTACCTTCTAATTTTACACTTAATATCTATTTACTGCCTTTGCTAGAGTCCACTTGAACTGAATGGAGCCACTCTTTCTGGGGACCGAGAGGAACCCAGAAAAAGAGCATACCAACAGCCCCCCGCACAGAATACAAAACACGCGACAATTTTGTCACGTGGAATCTCAACCGACGCCTGAGAGTCTGTGCCATGTAATGGTTGACTCTTAAATCCCACACATACACAGACGTGTGTGATTAGTTTACACGCCAACCCTAACACACAGAATAAGTCCGCTGACACTTCAATCAGGCACAATCGAACCTGTACGAAATTTGATTCCACGCACATACACATACGTGGAATTCCCCAGGTATAACAAAAAATATATATACACAAACCAATAGCGGCCAGAGTTGGAGTTGCAGGTTTATAGCCATACATAAAACAATGCCTATAACCTAGGACTTACGTACACTCCTACTACCCTAGGAACGCATCAAAAATCGAACGAAAAACCCTTACCCTTTCACACACGCTTCAAACTTAATTGTTGAACGCACCAACGAAAACCAGATTGAGCCAAACCAAATCCAACCAAGCCACACCAAAACTAAATTTAAGAAGCTCAAAATAAAGTCATAAAAAAGAATGATGGATAAAGTCACTTTTTATAAATATGACAAAATTATTACAAGTTACACAGTAGGCATCCCCCCTGAATATACAAATCTAAAATGAAACGAATTTGAACTTAGGACAAACACTCAAAGACACCTGAGCCCACGAGAACTCAGGGAAAGCCACCCGAGTAGCAGTACACAAGAGGGGGAGAGATGACCGAGAAGCCCAGAGAGGAAGCATACGATGAACGAGTTCTAACATAACTCTCATCTTCTTCTCCTTCTCTCCCTGAGATGCTGCTTATGATGCAATCTTCCAAGTCACATGATCGAGTAGCAGCATCTCAGAACCTCGAGCCGACGGAAAAGAAAGAGTGACTCATAGAAGGCCACCCAAGATCTAAGGCATACACCTATGGAAAGCCAATTTGGAAAGCCCTAAAAGGAGGGCTCACAAAAGGTCAACCCACAGAGCCTACCAAGGAGCAACTGGGACCGATCATGAGAACTCTGACCCAACTCTTTTCCTTGGTTTTCTTCCCACTACTTTTAACTCTTCCATCCCTTCTCCAAACATAGTAGCACTTCGAGTGCTACTCCACATTCCCAATGCCGCTCATTCTCAAAATAAATAAATCAGGATTTAATACCTGGGATACAAAATAAAATGGAAGAAAAGACATTAAGAAAATAAAATGTACCAAATTCTAAATGCTAAAATTACAAAAAAAAACAAAATAACAAAATAAACCCCAACCCCTAAACACTTAATTATAACCTATGCTCCCTTCACCACAAAATGACAAGTGCCTCATTCACAAGCCCCTTTCATCTATCTCAATTAAAACAAGACACCTAGCCCCTTAAAAGAAACACTAATCCATGACAAACTAAGATAGACTAATAGGCATAAGATATTTACCCTTAGAAGAAAAACAAATACATGCCAAAATAGATAAGCCAATGACATTAAAACACCCAACATAGTAATCTAGATACCCAAATTCATACAAGTGTCATTCCAAATCAAACATAAGACTAAAACAAAACACCTTAAATACACACATGGAATCCCCTCCTTTACCATGACAAAAGCAAAGTTCTCCAAACACAAAATTAAAATACTCAATAACAAAATTTAATCCAAAAATAAATGCCCCAAAAATGAAACCCGTAACTCATACTATAGCCCTAAAATAGTGGACATAATAAAATAGACAAAATAAAATCTAATTAAACAAAATAAAATAAAACAAAAAAATGGGAAAATCACCTACCTACAGTCCCATCGCAGCCGCTCGCTCCGCTACAGTAAATAAACCAAGAAAATAGAAGCGAAATAAAATAAAATCATTGCTCATAGTCCCATCGCCATAACACAATCCAAAGACTTCAAAACACCTCTCATGATCGAGACCTCGAAAAATAGAAAATAAATAATAAAAGTCCCATCGCAACGCAATAACGACACCCGAATGAAGACAAAGCAACCATAAGATGAACCATTCCCATCACACTGCCACTACCTATTCCCCCACGATCAGAATCACTCCCCCTGGTCCCATCACATGACTCCACACACCGACCAGAGAGGAAGTTGCCTCATCCCATCACACACCCATAACAGTCACATCATGACCAGAGAGGAGGTAGCTGACATCCCGCACATACCCCTATAGTCCCCTCACAGCACAACCTCACCATACACTTGTGAGCACACAACACCGAAATGCTAAACACAAGTCCTGCTACAACACAACAACAATCCGACCTCATCATATAACCTAAAATCTCCCAAAGAAAGAAATAAACATAGTTGTCCCATTGCATAACCACCAAGCCCCATCGCATGACCTCGCACACCATGTGACCAAAGGAAAGCTCGACCCACGTCTCGTTGCGAAAAGCAAAACAAAAATGAACCTCTCAATGGCTCCACCACACCGACAATCTCAACCAACACCCCATCGCAAACACCAATGATGAAAAGTCTCATCGTGATAAACTAAACCAACCCATCATTAAACCTAGAATTCAACGAACCATAAGGGGAAGTCCACCAATGTCCCATCACGAAGAAACATGTAGTAAATTCGAACTCCCCAAATATCCCATCACAAAAATCAGCATCTCCCATCGCGCAACAACTACTGGACCCCGCCACAGCAGAAATAGGAGAGTAGAGGAAACCCTCTGACGTCCCATCACACGACCACCTGGTTCTTAGTACGGCGCCCATCAATTATCCATTCCCATAGCGAGCCACTCATCATGCGATTCGAACATCCCATCGCGAGAAAAATCGGGTAAGTATCACTCTCTTCTCCACTTGATATTCTTGTAAAATAAAATATAGTTAGATAATATTAAGTCAAATATTTTTAAAACTTGTCTCTCCCGATGCACGAATCACTATAGTCCTCCCATAAGAGACAAACGCTAGTATTCACAAGAAGGTTAGATGGAGTATTCGGCATACCAGACATCGACTTGACAACCAAACGAAGGTCAGGTCCACAAATCCCGTACCGATGAATCTGCTCAGCGACGTCTCGGAAGCCACATTTTCCAAAGTTTTACCACAGAATTGATCTTAAGTTGAAAACTTGAATTTTAAAAACTCCTATCTATCAAACTTTCACTTCTCAGCACCCCAATATGTTCTTTCCCTCGAGAAACTGAACACTAAGTATACTCTACTTTGAGAAATCACAAATGTCCATGGAAAGGGACCCCTAACGCACTATTGGTGTGAGCAATGACGCATCCAGTCTGACATGACTTGCAAAAGCCTTCACCATCACATTACATCATATTATCTGGTCACTTGAATTTATCTCCAGACATTAGTATGATGCCTCCTGGTACCTCGAATGCATCAATTTCTCTCTGATTGACTGCCCCTTATAGCAGGTTACGATATGCGGTGGGATGCCAGTTGCACCCACGGATGAGGATATACCATTCCATAGCTACCACTGATCCCTCGAATGATCCCTTTTAGCTTGCGCTGATAGATAAGAAAGCCAAGTATTTCATGTCAGCTCCCTAATTTACACTTACAATTTCCTAAAGAAACGAGAAGGTACCTCGGAAGAGGGGTGTCTACTTCTTCGACGCATTCTTATTTCACAAGAATGTGCCGAAGAGGGGCATCTATAGACACTCCAATTTTTTCTCTCTCAGAGTATACAAACATGTTCGGTCAACCTTTGACCCTACCCACGATCTCCAGAGAAGGACTGACCTTCTCTGAAGACCTTCAAACCCTAAACGCAGGGACCATACACTAAAATAATAGTATATGTTTGAGATCCAGGCTGAAATGATAGCTCTGTGGCTCGGACTCGACTCGACCCGGGAAGATCCTGAATTCTGTGCACTTACAGACGCACGAAACTTGATTGTACACATGGATACACACACACAATTGGTCCCACTTGGACCAGGCTCTCTCTTCCTGCGACAACCTTAGGACCTAGATTACGTGCAATATATCACGCACTTAATTCAATTACACACAAGCCAATCTGTGAGTAATTAGTCCCACTTGGACTGGGCACAGACTGTCGTGAACCCCCTAAAAGTCCATGATTCCACGCATACACTCTTGCACGAAATCGATTCCACGTGTGGGACCATATGCGGAATCAGTCCAGAGCTAGACTGGGATTCTACTTCCCAAGACTGTCCGAACTCCAAGATTTTGCGCATACTATCATGCACGGAATTGGATTTCAAACATATAGACATGCGCAGAATTGGTTCCAAGCCCTAATGGAACTAGGACACCCGGTCAGTCGACCATCCTCGAGTCCGTGACCGACTCAAACCGAATTAATCCATGTTGATCTTGGGCTTAATTCTATTCCATGCAATGTTCCATGCGCTCAATTCACCAATTGCACACATAGCCACACACGTAGAATTAGCCTGATACTTATAAAAACCCTCCTATCATACGCCCATGTAGACACCCAAATTTGGCCCAAGGCCCGATCGAAACATACTTCAAGAAAGGTGCGCCCCCGAGCTTCTGATAACATTCTCAAAACCCTTAGGAATCATCCTAAAACCCTTAGGAATCATCCCAAATCCTTAGGAATCAACCCCAACCTTTCCAGACCCCTCAGAACCCATCTAGCGCCAGTTTCTGAACCCTCCTGAGAAGTCGTTGGAAAGAGGAGTATTAAATTTTACACAGACCTCTACTAGAGCTTGGTTATATGCCATTGGAAAGTGGACTTCCTTAGCTTTCTAACGAGCCAAATATCTCCTCAATCGGAGTTATATATCAAAAGTTACGATGATTTAAAAATCGGGCAGAATTGTGAGAATATAGCCTGGCGCGAGTAATACATGCGCCAGGCCAATTTTGGCAGAATTTTGCCTTGTGCGAGTAATACATGCACAAGGAAAATTATGGAAAATTTTGGCCTGGCATGTCTAATATATGCACCAGGCAAAATCTGGTCTTTTGGTGGGCTCCAGGGCGGGTTCTGAACCTCTGGCTTCTTCCCAAGCACTGTAGCTATGCTTGGCGCGAGTAATACATGCACTAGGCTTAGCTACAGTAACCATGAGTTTTTGCTCGAAATTAACTTTTGCGGTTTGACTTGTTGACCATATCAATATTTAAGATGGGTTCATTAGGACTGTTGCACCCCTGTTTACCCTATTTGCAATCCTCTAGTCATTTGAGACCTCACCCTATCATCTACCATTGAAGACCATTGCCTATTTTTCTAAGACCTTGAGATCCTAGGAAACCTTAGATTAGAAGATTACCTAATTGCTAAACCTAATTAGCTCTTAAGTACCCTCCTAACCTCCCTTTCTCCTAAAAATAAAGAGGCATCCCTCCCTTTACAAAGGCTTGAAAAATTTTCTAAAGAGAGAAAGATTAGAGATTTCCTTCTCCCCTTTGGTGCACCAAACCCATAAAAATTCTAGAATTCAAAATCCTTCCTTAGAGCCCATCTTCCATCAAAATTCCTTTAACCTAGGTGAGAACTACCCCCTAGCCTTCTTCCTCTACCTCTTAGCTACCAAGCTTTAGAGGCCCATCTCTCAACCATCAAAGCTATCGAAAGCTTGTCAAATGCAGCCACATGAAGGTCCACATTGGTGCTATAAAGGCCCGAGAGCTTCGACTCTCCCCTCTATTCCTCTACCATTTTGGCTTTTCCTCTATCCTAGAATTGAGCCGTTACGCTGCCCAAATTTCTACAAGCGGGAAGGGCTCAATAGGATCGGTGTGCCTTCGGGTAAGGAAAATGGTCGCTCATTTTCTTTTCTTTATATATATATATATATATATATATATATATATATATATATATTATATATACATCCAAATAGCCATAGTAGAGACCGCTTATGAGCGGGTTGGTCGGATGCCTAACACCTTCCCGATCGATAATCGAAGCCCCTACCCAAGAACCTTTGGCATTGAGCGATAAATCAGTCATATTTGGCACCTCAATGCATTTAATATTGATTTAGGTTTCCCGGGACACCAACAATTCTGGGTGGCGACTCTTTATTTTTCACACGAGCGCATCATCACGACGGATCGTTAAAAATCTATGATTGCATAGATAGTGACTCTGCTGGAGATACTTTAGAGCTTCTACTTGAAGTTGACCCTTTATTTTTTGCATGTCTTTCTTATTTTTAGTAACTTTTGTTATTTCTCTTTTGTTTTTGTACTCACCCCTATGAATCTGTCATTTTTTACTTACTCCTATTTTTTCATCATTTACACTCCTTAGCCGATTGGCTGACCTACTTGAGTATTGTCTTTACTTTCATTTATTTTTCATCATTTACATGCCTTAACCGATTGGCGAGTTTACTTGCGCATTTAAATTCCGTCATTTGCATGCCTTAGCTGATTGGCGGGCTTACTTGCGCATTTAAATTCCGTCGTTTACAAGCCTTAGCCGATTGACGGGCCTGCTTGTGTATTGTTTTACGTTTAATCATATCCCATTAGTGGACTCCAGCCCGTAGAGGCGGTACGGGACCATGACCCCCGGTTTTTGAACATTAAGCAAACTCCCTTAAAATTGAAATTAAAATTGAACCAAGAGGGGGAGAGACTTAATTGAATTTTTGCGGGGGTAGATTTTATAAGGGTTGAGAATTTTAGGCAGCGATATAAACACCCGATTCTTAGTACGGCGGTAGCCCCTAGTGGAGATGATCTAGAAAAGTACCACCCCATCTAGTATCTGAGAAGGAGCTTGCACCGGAGGTATATCGGGTGGGTAACTGATCTTGTTACAAAGTTTAAAACCTTTGGGAAGAGCGTTAGAAAAACCCGAATCAGTCTTGTACCCCGTTGCAACTAAGAATTAGTCCTCAGAAGCATCGCTTCCAGAAAACCAGAAAAAAGATTGAATTCGGGCTTATTGGTCTACTGTCAAGACTGTTTGACTCCACTGCTTTTGCTTGGCGCATATAATACACGCGCCAAGTCTGGAAAACCCAAATTTGCTTTGGCGCATGTAATACATGCGCCAAGCATAATTTGACCAGAATTGGCCTGGCGCATGTAATGTGCATGCCAAGCATTGGTTGACCCTAAACTGAGCAGTGCAGCCTGAAATTTGAGGCCTTTCTCACTTCCCCGAGTCCCCCTCTTAGCGGTTTAGCATCTCCGATAAATCCCTTACTCTTCGACACCCAATACGCCCTCGCCGGTCAAAAGAGGTCACCTTCTTATTGACTTTTTTCGAGGGATCGGGTTGTCACGTGGATTCCCGTGTCTTCACATAGATCAAGGGGTTTTCTCTTTGATTTTTCGAAGTGTATCAGAATCCTGCCGTGAGAAATATTTGGGGTGTGAACGCCGCCTGAAACGGGAATTCCAAAGGCCCCAAAACTCATCCCATAAAGGTTCATTTGCTTTATCCAAAAACAAAAAAATTCAAAAATAAATAAATAAATAAAATAAAAATCCAAAAAGACCTGTGGTGCCAGCACAACGGCATTGTCTTACCCTCCATCGTCCCATAGGGAGGAGGAGAAAACTTTTTGGGCCCCACCCGAGGCATCCATACCCAATCTATCCATCCTGCCCAATCTTCCCCCATTCACATCCAATATACCCCACTTTCCCTCCACTTCCACCATACCCAATTTTCTACATCCATCCACACAACATACATCCCATTTTTCTCCCATACCAATCCAAAATACCCTACAAGTTTTAAACCAACATACTTCCCATTTTCCCCCCACATCCAATAAAAATCCATCACACTTCCCGTCATCTACTCAAATCTTGTCAAATTTTCCTTCCACATCCGATCCAAATAACCCTAATTTTTCCTCATCCACCACCTCTCAAAATTCACCCCATTGTTCTCCCTCCTTTACCCAGGTCATGCCTAACTTTCCCCAAACCATGCCCAATTTGCCATTTTTCCAACACACACCATTTCCCCCACACCTCCACCCAAACTATGTCCCAATTTTCTCCATCCATGCCAACCATGCCCACATCCAATCCAAACCTACCACATTCCCTCCCATCTACCCGGGTCATGCCCAATTTTCCCTCCACCCAAACCATGCCCATTTTTTCTTCCACTCCAAATGCACCACAATCTCTCCCCACAAATTCCAATACACTTCACTTTCCTTCCACATCCAACATACCCAATTTTCCCCCATCCTCATAAACCATACACAATTTCCCCACCTCTACCCAGATCATGCCTATTTTCTCCCATATATCTCCCTCATTAGGTGAGCCATCCACTTCCAACCCCATACCCGACCCCATGTCCATGATGGAGGACATGGTGAAGGCCTACACCATTTGGAAGGCCTCCCAAAGCCAACCTCATCCGCCCCAAATGCCAAATCCCCAACAAACCCTTCAAAATCTCCACACCCCATTCACTCAAAATCTTAATCAACCTTCCATAGTCCATACCATCCAAGGCTCCCATCAACCATGGGGCAATTTGAGCGGGCCTCAAGGCCCCACACCCTATACCCAAGCCCATCAAGGCCCAATGGCCCAAGCCCACCAAAGCCCAATGGCTCAAGCCCATAAAGGCCCAATGGCCCAAGCCCATCAAGGCCCAATGGCCTAAGCCCATAAAGGCCCAATATCTCAAGCCCATCAAGGCACAAATCCCCAAGCCCATCGAGGCCCAATACCCTAAGGCCCAATGGCCCAAGCCCACCAAAGCCCAATGTCCCAAGCCCATCAAGGCCCAATGTCCCAAGCCCATCAAGGCACAAATCCCCAAGCCCATCGAGGCCCAATACCCTATGGCCCAAGCCAACCAAAACCCAATGGCCCAAGCCCATAAAGGCCCAATATCCCCAATCCCATCAAGGCACAATACCCCAGGCCCAAGCCCATGCCCTATACCTAGGTCCACCAAGGCCCAAACTTGGGAGCCCCATCTACAAACCCTTCATCATTCCCCCAATATCTCACATTCACTTAAACCCAACAAGTCCCCATCCTCCTCAAATTACAAACCCATTATTCCCAATTCCTCAAACAAACATGAGCCCCATCCATCTATGTCCATCATACCCATCCCAACACGGGAACCCATCTCCAACCATCCAAAATCCCCAATTTCAACATCCTATTACCCATTCACTCATTCTCTAAAATTCTCAAAATATACAATGGCCTCTTCAGGCACCTGCCCAAAACCCACCATTCACTCATCACGTCACCCCACAAGCCACTCATCAAAGCTTTCCCTATCTGCAATGGCTCCATCAGATCCCCATGCAGCCCACTCAGAATCAACAAGATGACCTCATCCCTCCCCCATTCATTGATACGGATAACCAATATGATGAGGAGGAAGCCAGAAATAGTGGGGTCTACATGGGGGCATTTTCCAATTTCAATCCCCAACCATTTGCCAATGCTAGTCATCAATATGAGGATGATGAGGTCCAAAATAGCGAAGCCTACATGGGGGCTGTCGTTAGTTTCAATCCCTCACCCCCAAAGGGTCAAGCTATCAAACGATGGAGACATCGTTGATGGTAAGTGGTTCTTTGATGACCAAGAGGATGAGGACGAGACATTTGAAAGTGAGGATTATAAGCTAACATATTCGAGTCCTCGCATCTCAAAATCGGTGCAATATGAAGGTCCAACTCTGGGGCTACTCAAATGTCTCTCATCTATGCCAACTAGTGTGCAACCCAAGAAAACTTGGAGACACCAATTCAAAGACCCATTGCCTTCATCTAATTCAAGGGCCCATGAAAGTGGCAAATTCTCCAATGATCTGCAATCGTCAGATGAGCCAGGGGAGGCAATGGATCAAGATGAGGATGAAGGACCAAGGCAAAGTCATCCCTAAGGAGAGGTGTACCTCTATCCTCATAGAAAAATAAAGGAGCAAGTCAATGAACACCTCACAACCTCTTTAGAATGGTTACTCGAAAGCCGAGAGGCACTAGAGTGGCCGTTGAAAGTCTGCCAATAATGCCTTTGGAAATACCCATGATGTTGGTCAAAGAAAATCTCCTAACTGGAGACTTAACTCTTGTGGCAAAAGGGCAGAAGAATACCATTGCCCCCAATGGTGAAATGGTTTCACATAAAGGCCTGAACAATTTTGAACCCCTCCAAACTAGAAAAAAGGGTAGTGAATGATCAGGATTAACTTTCAACATGTCTTTTATCGGTCTCAACTTGTCTATGGAACCATGCACAAGGGCACCAAGAAACCCAATGAGACTGATAGTGAGTGATATCGATATCAAGCTTCATGTCGAGCCCATGGAAATCATGGTCGTTAAGCTCACTCTACATTTAGACCATCCATGGGCCCGCAATGCCCAGTGCATTGCATCGACATACCATGCCAAGAGTCTTTCTATCACTTTTGATGTCGACGCTTCGACGGGATTGGGGAAGGATACCTTGTTGATGAAGAATTCTCCCCTCAATAAAAAGGAACAAGCAATGACCCAAAGGTTAGGATGGTATGATATGGCAATGATAAATGATGAAAAGGCATGTATCTCTTGCACCTATCTGAACTTGAAATTTGGGTTTACCACATGGTGGGCCTCAATTATGAGTACGATAGTACTGGAAAACAAAGAGAGCAATGCCCAATTGACCATTGGATCCCCAAAGCTGAAAATCACTATGCCTTCTTCTATTTTGTAAAGGAGGCAATTGTGCTCTAAAGAAATAGTCAGGACCCCACCTTTAGTTCGGGATGAGGAACTTGCCACCAAATGTCTTAATTGCATTATCCATAATCCTTGGGGATCATTCCTTCACCCATCCAGTTCCCAACATCCAAAGTCATTCATTCCCCATAAGCTAAAATCCACCATTCCCGCTAATCCAAAATCAGTCAGCTCAATAAACCCAAGGTTATTCATCCCCCCAAGGATGAAATCATTTGCACTCAGTAGCCTAAAATCGTTCACATCCATCCTCTCAAAGCCATACAAATCATCCTCATTCACCATTATGAACCTGGGACCCGTGATGCCATTCCCATCATCAATGGTTATTTTGAAGTCAAAGTCATTTAACCTTTCTTTCAATAACTCATGGACCGAACTCTCCATGTCGTATCACCCTTTTCTGGGTAAACCAACAGGTCGTATCAAGAATCTTACGCGAGGGTTCAATGCTCGAAAACACCACTCAGTTCGTCAAGCCCTGCCTGTCCAAATAAATGGCCACGCCTTTGCGACGCCAAATCTCCCATAGGTAGGTAGCAAAGGTATGGTTCTACTAAGGGTATTTGTCCCACTCATCATCCAGGAGGCACTTTACTTGGATCAAAATGTGTCAGGTCATGTAATATTTTGAAGAGCCCTTGGCAGGGAATACCTTGTGTATATAGAGATCCACCTTGCCAAGGGCCCACCTCCAAAGAAAAAGAAATTTTTTTTAAAATAAAAGAAATACAAAATTTTCCAAAAATATTGTCTTTCAAAATTCTCGATAAAATCAAGAAAAATGATGCCTTAAATAAAAAATCCGTCTCATATGAAATCGACCCTTTTCCTGTAGAAATATAAGAAGATGTAGGAGTCACAAGTCTGGACGATCCATGTGTATATAGGGACCCACCCTGCCAAGGGCTCGTTGCCGAAGAAAAAGAAAAATCTAAACAAAAAATGATAAATGAAATACAAAATATTCTAAAAATATTATGTTTCAAAATTCTCGATAAAACCAAAAAAATGAGGCCTTAAATAAAAAATCTGTCCCACATAAAATCGACCCCATTCTTGTAGAAATACAAGAAGAGGTAGGAGTCATGACCCTGGATGATCCATGGGTATATAGGGACCCACCTTGCTAAGGGCTTGTTGCCCAAATAAAAAGAAAAATCGAAAAAAATAATAGACATGCAAAATAATAAAAAAAAATAATCTTTTATAATTCTCAAGAAAATCAAAGAAAATGATGCCTTAATAGAAAAATCTATCCCATGTGAAATCAACCCCTTTCCTATAGAAATACAAGAAGAGGTAGAAATCATGAGTCTGGAGGAGGAAAATCCTGCTGAGGAGCTTCCCAATGAGCTCCTTGAACGGTACGCTGACTTTGAGCATGGCCCTACCCTGATCGTCAAAGAGACAGAGGACATCAATCTAGGGACTGAAGAGGTTCCTTGAATCACTAAGTTCAGAATGTCGAAGTCCCCCAAGGAAAAAAAAGCATGATTGATTTCTTTCGGTCATACCAAGACATCTTCGCATGGTCATATGAGGATATGCCTGATTTGGACACCGATTTGGTCGAGCATGAGCTGTCGTTATATCCAGGTATTAAGCCAATCAAGCAAAAGTTGAGACTCCTCAGGCCAGAATGGAGGCTGAAAGTGAAGGACGAGGTCATCAAATAGTATGACGCAGGGTTTCTCTTAGTCTCCAAGTACCCTCAATGGTTGGCCAACATCGTCTTGGTATCAAAGAAAGAAAGGTTCACATATGCATTGACTTCAGAAATATGAACAAGGAGAGCCCAAAGGATGACTTTACATTGCCACACATCGACAACATGGTCGATGACACTGCTAGGCATGGGATGTTATTGTTCATGGAAGAATTTTCTACATACAATCAGATCAAGATGGCCGAAGCAGACCGAGAGAAGACAACGTTCATTACTCCATGATAAACTTTTTGTTACCGAGTCATACCATTTAGATTGAAGAATGCTAAGGCAGCATACCAAGGGGCGATAATGGCACGCTGATCCGAGAGAAAAGTTCAAGCCAAACTGGGAAGGACCTTTCGATATCCGAGAAGTACTCCCAGGATACGGGCTCTGCCTCACCACCATGGACGAAGATCACTTTCCTGAGCCAATCAATGTTGGATATGTCTGACGATTCTATTCCTAGGTCTCCCACAACAATGTAAGTACAGATAAAAATAGATATTTGACTGCTTAAGGATACTTTAAAAAAGAAAGCCATCATTTCAAAGCCAAGTAAGCAAAAAGTGTCCCTAAATGATCATACCCTTCGCTACCCTCGTTGAGCCATAGGCCTTTCTGCACAAACCCCTCCAAAACAAATGTGTGTATAATACCAACACAAAAAAAAAGAAAAAGAGTTACTATCAAAAACTCCAAAAAAATAAGAAAAGAAAAATCCCAAAAAGAGGATGTCTTAAAAGAAAAGCAAAAATAAATAAAAAAATAGAAAAGAAAAAGTGGGACATGTACAGTCAAAATACCCCAAGGAATAAGTGTGTTATGACAGTTGAAACCCAATTAAGGAAACCTTTTTAAACCCAGAATACCTTAAAAATTTCTAACCTATCCCATGGCCACGATACATTCCAAGAAAAAGCCCTCTTTAAGGTTTACAAGCAGTCACAGTACCCATTGAGTCAGCACAAGCCAAGCTGTGAGACAAAAAGAATCTCATCCAGCCTGCTATGATGGAATCGACGTCCATATCGTGGCCTTTGATAAAATATAAGAAAAAATAAAATAAAAATATTTAAGCTCAAAGCAAAAATGACGTGGTGAAAACTCGAATGGGCGCTACGAGTAAAAATAGCGAGTTTGTGCGGACCAGAAAAAAACCTGAAAAGATACTTGGGGTAAAAATGCATACCCATGGACGTAGTGAAAACTTGAAAGGGCGCTACGAGTAAAAAAGAGGGCAACAACAGGCATGACAATAGCCCATCTTGGGCCCTGTGAGTAAAAATATTGTAAAAGAGAAGAAAAGAAGAAAGTCATTCGATTACTCCCTTGGTTACAATTTTGAATTATCTGGTCGCCAATTGCACGCTCATGTTTGCTTAGATTAGGTCCTGATCCGGCAGATCCTTCAAACTGCACTGCCAGAAGCATGACTCGAGGTAGGGATAAAAGGTTGATTCGATCGAAAGGGATGGACATCGACCTCGGTAAAAATTACTAAACCTCACTCAGATCCAACCACATAAAGGGGTTTGACTATGCTCAAAATGGGACCCATTACTTTACCTCATTGATTAAGGCATCAAAAGAAGAGAAGAAAAGAAAGAAAGAAAAAACAACAAGAACGAAAAATCTAAAAATTTTCATAAAAATGTATATACTCCTTTTTTAGGCACATGTACATATGTGCAGCATCATACTTCCATCTCAAAATGAAAAAAAAGAATAAAAAATCTAAAAATAAAAATCTAAAAAATATATAAATCTTGAAAATTAAAAATATGTAGGTAAAGGTTTGCTTCTATTTCTGTTAATTAGGAAGCATATTATTACCTATATAAAAAAAAGGGATTGACGCTTTCTTGAGAAATGTGCAGGAACATCAAAATAGTCCAAAGCCTCAAAGCCGGCAACCTCTCGACGATGGACAGATCAATTGAAGAATCTCTCCATAAACATTGGTCTATTCAAAAAAATAGAAAAAGCAATCATTTGAAAAAAGAAAAAAGAAATCTGTGTTTTCATTACATACACCTATGCACATGCGTATTTCAATGTGATAAAATGTTAATATTTTATCGGCAATGCAGCTGTGCTACATTAATCTCCTAAGTATAAGGTTTGCCTTAGATCTCTGGATCCTACTTCAAAGTAGGAGCGACAGTGTCAACCTCGGTCAAACAGTCAATGTTTCGATCAAAGTGATTCCACCGCTAAATTCTTTGCGTTGATCGCTCTATTTTTGGATTCATAAGAACGTGAGTGTCTAACTTCAGATTCATCATAAACTTTTTCAGAGGTGTGAACTCTTGGTCTGCGATGTCTGGGCATGCGCCCTATGGGGTTTGAGGTCCGGGTACTCCGTTATGAAAAAGGTCAATTATTGTTTAAAACTAACCTATTAAAAAGGAAATTACCTATCAAACGACAATGTTCAAATATGATTCCGAAGGGCTGATTATAGGGTGTAGGCTTAAAACCTATATTTGTATGGTATCCTTGTAAAGTGTACGCCTTGTGTCTGCGTATTCGTTGGATGGTCATTTGCTCTCATAAATTGTACCCGAACGGGTTCTGGGTCGGGACTTCCATTCCCCTTTATTTTTATCTATCCTCGATGAGTGCATATTTTTGCGTAATTATTCGATAATAAGATCATCGTTGACGAAGACCAAGATTGAGTGCCTCCTTTGGTAGACACCCAATTTTGGCCAGATCTGTTTAATTTTATTTGAAGTTGGATACTTTAGGTTATGTTGATCTATGACACCTTATCAAAAGTGGCACGTACTCCCAAAAAGTATTGCGACATCTATTCGCTCCGCTCGGGTAGTCGTGCTATATCAACTTCGAGACCGATGGGTTTGCCCAAAGACCTCAAACCCTGCTTCATGCAGGGGCACCCATGGCTAGTCAAATGGTGCAATCAATGCCTCACATGATTGGACATAAGCTGTGGACCTTCGTGTATTTGCTTCGCACCTATCTTTAAGTATGGGTCGATCACCCTCTCACTTACGGAGCTGTTGGATTCAGAATGAAACTTGAACATCAAACATCTTCAATCATCTCGAAGAGTGGACATTTTTCCTAGTATATTAGGCTTTCACAACTTGCTCCATCTTGGTTATGCCCAGTATGTCGCTAAGCGCTTGGGGACTGATAATCTTGAAAAACGGGCGTGTTTTCCGACATACAGGGCTTCCATTTACTCACCATGTTACTACCTGATGTTTGAGGTTCTTTCTGAATACGGTGGACCCGTCAATGATGCCTTGGGCCTCTTCGGATGTCTCTTGTCTTTGGCATTTGATCATTAATGATTGGATACCAAAGAGGGGCATCTGTGGATACCTAAATTTGGCCCAAGGCCTGATCGAAACATACTTCAAGAAAGGTGCACCACTGAGCTTCTGATAGCATTCCTAAAATCCTTAGGAATTATCCTAAAAACCTTAGGAATTATCCTAAAACCCTTAGGAATCATCCCAAGCCCTTAGGAATCAACCCCAACCTTCCTGGACCCCTTAGAACCCATCTCGGGCCAGTTTCTGAACCCTCCTGAGCAGTGGTTAGAAAGAGGAGTACTAAATTTTACACATACCTCTGCTAGAGCTGAGTTATATACCATTGGAAAGAGGACTTTCCCACCTTTCTAACGAGCTAATAATTACCTCAATCGAAGTTGTATATCAAAAGTTACGGCGATTTACAAATCTGATAGAATTGCGAGAATATAGCCTTGCGCGAGTAATACTTGCGCCAGGCCAATTTTGGCTGAATTTTGCCTGACGCGAGTAATACATGCATCAGGAAAATTTTGGAAAATTTTGGCCTGACGTGTCTAATACATGCACCAATAAAATCTGGTCTTTTTGTGGGATCTAGGGTAGGTTCTAAACCTCTGGCTTCTTCCCAAGCACTGTAGCTATGCTTGGCACGAGTAATACATGCGCCAGGTTTAGCTACAGTAACCAAGGGTTTTTGCTTGGAATTTACTTTTAGAGTATGACTTGTTGACCATATCAATATTTAGGATGGGTTTCATTAGGACTATTGCACCCCTGTTTACCCTATTTGCAATCCTCTAGTCATTTGAAACCTCACCCTATCATCTACCATTGAAGACCATTGCCCATTTTTTCAAGACCTTGAGATCCTAGGAAACCTTAGATTAGAAGATTATCTAATTGCTGAACCTAATTAGATCTTAAGTACCCTCCTAACCTTCCTTTTTCCTATAAATAAAGAGGCACCCCTCCCTTTACAAAGGCTTGAAAAATTTTCCAAAGAGAGAAAGATTAGAGATTTCCTTCTCCCCTTTGGTGCACCAAACTCATATAAATTCCAGAATTCAAAACCCTTCCTTAGACTCCATCTTCCATCAAAAAGCCTAGGTGAGAACTACCCCCTAGCCTTTTTTCTCTACCTCTTAGCTGCCAAGCCTTAGAGGTTAGAACCCATCTCTCAATCATCAAAGCTATTAGAAGCTCGTTAAACGCAGCCACGTGAAGATCCACATCGGTGCTGCAAGGGCCGGAGAGCTCCAGCTCTCTCCTCTATTCCTCTACCTTCTTTGGCTTTTCCTCTATCCTAGAATTTAGCCGTTATACTGCCCAAATTTTGGTAAGCGGGAAGGGCTCAATAGGATCGGTGTGCCTTCGAACAAGGGAAAGTGTCGCTCATTTTCTTTTCTTTATATATATATATACATCCAAACAGCCATAGTAGAGACCGCTTACCAGCGGGTTAGTCGGATGCCTAACACCTTCTCGATCGATAACCGAAGTCTCTACCCAAGAGCCTTTGACGTAGACCGATAAATCAGAGTCATATGTGGCACCTCGGTGAATTTAATATTGACTTAGGTTTCCCAGGACACTAAAAGCTTCGGGTGGCGACTTCTTATTTTTCACACGAGTGCATCATCGCGACGGATCATTAAAAATCCATAATTGCACAGCCCAAAGATATGAATTTTTAATAGAAATCTCCCCTCTCTCGAGCTTAGGCCTCTCCCAAGCTCGAGTTTTTTCTCTCTGCGACTCTGGAAGGAGGAAGAAGCGCATAGCTTCAGGTAATCTCTTTCTAGTTCTTAGGTTTTAAATTCTAGATCTTAGGTTTTAAATTCTGGTTCTTTGGTTTTAGTTCTAGTTCCAAATTCTTAATTCTAGATCTTTAGTCCTAAATTCTTAGTTCTAGATCATTAGTCCTAAATCCTCAGTTCTAGATCTTTAGTTCTTAGATCTTAATCTCTAATTCTCAGTTCTAGTTTTTCTTTCTTAATTTCTAATTCATAAATCCTTAATTTTCAATCCTTAAATTCTTAATTCTTAGTTCAAATTCAGTCTTTAATTTCCAACATTTACAAAATTGCCTTAGCCAACCAATTTGCCCAAGGGAACTTACGGAGGGTACCCGGGAAAGGGGCTAATCCTCCTTAGCATAACGAGCCACAACCCCCCCCTTTATTTTTCCTAGTTAGAGTAGTATTAGGAGACTAAGTTAATTAGAATTAGAGTAGTATTAGGAGACTAAGTTAATTAGAAATAGAGTAGCATTAGGAGACTAAGTTAGTTAGAATTAGAGTAGTATTAGGAAATTAAATTAATTAGAATTAGAGTTACATTAGGGAACTAAATAAATTAGAGTTAGAGTAGCAATAGGAAGTTCAATCATCCAGAAAGGTAGTGCTAGGAAACCCGCCATCAGTCAAATTCAGGGTAGGATAAGGAGATAAAGCTAATTAGGCTTAAAGAATGATTAGAAAGCTAGGCCAGACAAACTACAACTGTTGGAGTCGGCCGGTCGATGTTCAACAAAGGAGTTAACCCACACCCTGTAAAGCGTGATCAGTGACGTATTGCAGCGCTGATAAATAGCTACAGCTGGCGATCGCATCACCTAGGTACTTTCTGTTTAATATTTGCCCCTATAATTTTAGCAATTTAATATCTCTCAGTTCATTATTCTATCGCCCTAGCCAGAGTCCACAGGAGCGAATTTTGTCACTTATTCAGGGACTCGAAAGGGGCCCAGAAAAAGCGTGTACTAAGACTAGGACTCTTATGAATCTATAAATAAGAGAGCCTGAGCATAGTTTAGAGTAGAGTTGAGTAGACAGAGTAAAGAAGTAGATACAAAGATAGTTTTAAAATAGTTTTAGATTTTAGTTAGTTTCATTATGTCATCTGCAAATTCTTTTCAATTAATAGAAGTTATTATGAGTAGCTAAATTTCTAGAGTCTGGGAACCCGATATATCAAAGAGTAGTATGAGTAGTTAATTGTTTCTTATTTTTTTGAATTCATATTGTAATTGGTTAATGAGTATGAGTTTTAAAGCTTGTCTATGAGTTTTAAAAAGATTTTTATGATTTTAAACTCTATATTGTCATTGTCACCTTAGGTTTGAAATGACTAGACTTTCATTACCCGACTATGTTGTTGTTGTTGCCTTAAACCGATCTTATCTTCTTCTTATGTTGCCATTGTCGCCTTAAGATAATTACAAAATTCAGAGGAATTAGAGATAATTAACTAGGATTATGAATCTGCGATCAGGGAACCTAGACTTATTTTCTAATCAAATTTTATAATACTTTCCAGTTTTAGTTTAATTAATTTCCAAAAATCAAACCTGTTTCATTTTTGCAATTTAGTTTTAAACCCAAACCAATTTGTTTTCTAAGACATATAGACGAATTCCCTTTCAAAGTTTTCCTTGCAGATCGATACCCTTACACATGCTACAATTCCCTTGTACACTTGCGAGGTGAGAAGTTTGGTATAGTAAAAGATTTATCAATCGACACTTGGTTATATCCCGAGTATCCATCTAAAAACTAGAAAAAATTTTGACCCACAAGTTTTTCTAAGATTTGATTAATAAATGGTAATGAAAAATGATCTTTGCGAGTCATCAAATTTAGCTTCCGGTAATCAATACATACGCGCCAACCTGTGGTCTCACGTAATGGTACCAATTCACCAGCGAATTTTTGTTTAACTGTGATCCCTGACTTTTTGGGGACCACTTGAGTGGGGTTGTCCCACTCACCATCAGATATGGGGTAAATAATATACGCATCTAGAAATTTAACTAATTCTTTTTGAACAACTTTCCTCATATTAGGATTCAACCGTCGCTAGCTTTCACGCAAAGTTTTGGCATTGTCCTCTATATGAATCCTGTATATACAAATAGAAGGATCAAGATCTTTTAAATCAATGACTGTCCACCCTATAACATGCTTGTATTTCGTAAGAATGGTTAACAATTATGAATTTTTAATAGAAATCTCTTCTCTCTCGAGCTCAGTCCTCTCCCAAGCTCGAGTTCTTTCTCTCTGCGGCCCAAGAAGGAGGAAAAAGCGCTTAGCTTCAGGTAATCTCTTTCTAGTTTTTAGGTTTTAAATTCTAGTTCTTAGGTTTTAATTCTAGTCCTAAATTCTTAGTTCTAGATCTTTAGTCCTAAATCCTCAGTTCTAGATCTTTAGTTCTTAGCTCTTAATCTCTAGTTCTCAATTTTAGTTTTAGTTTTTCCTTCTTAATTTCCAATTCATATATCCTTAATTTTAGATCCTTAAATTCTTAATTCTCAGTTCAAATTCAGTCTTTAATTTCTAACAATTACAAAATTGCCTTAGCCAACCGATTTGCCCAAGGGAGCTTGCGGAGGGTACTCGGGAACAGGGCCAATCCTCCTTAGCATAACGGGTCCCAACCCCCCCTTTGTTTTTCCTAGTTAGAGTAGTATTAGGAGACTAAGTTAATTAGAATTAGAGTAGTATTAGGAGACTAAGTTAATTAGAATTAGAGTAGTATTAGGAGATTAAATTAATTAGAATCAGAGTAACATTAGGGAACTAAATTAATTAGAGTTAGAGAAGCAATAGGAAGTTCAGTCAACCAGAGTTAAGGTAGTGTTTGGAAACCCACCATCAACCAAACTCAGGGTAGGATAAGGAGATAAAACTAATTAGACTTAGAGCAGGATTAGAAAGCTAGGCTAGATAGACTACAACTGTAGGAGTCGGCCGACCGACGTTCGGCAAAGGAGTTAACTACACCCCGTAAAGCGTGATCAGTGATGTGTTGCAACATCGATAAATAGCTACAGCTGGCGATCGCATCACCCATATACTTTCCGTTTAATATTTGCCCCTGTAATTTCAGTAATTTAATATCTCTTAGTTCATTATTCTATCGCCCCTAGCTAGAGTTCACAAGACCGAATTGGGCCACTTATTTCGGGACCTGAAAGGGGCCGAGAAAAAGTGTGTACCAACACTAGGACTCTTATGAATCTATAAATAAGAGAGCCTAAGAATAGTATAGAGTAGAGTTGAGTAGATAGAGTAAAGAAGTAGATATAAAGATAGTTTTAAAATAGTTTTAGATTTTAGTTTAGTTTCATTATGCCTTCTGTAAATTCTTTTCAATTAATAGAAGTAATTATGAGTAGCTATGTTTCTAGAGTCTGGGAACCCGATATATCAAAGAGTAGTATGAGTAGTTAATTGTTTCTTATTTTTCTGAATTTATATTGTAATAGGTCAATGAAAATGAGTTTTAAAGCTCGTCTATGTGTTTTAAAAGGATTTCAAGATTTCTATGATTTTAAACTCTATGTTTTCGTTGTTACCTTAGGTTTGAAATTACTAGACTTTCATCACCCAACTGTGTGGCCATTGTTGCCTTAAACTGATCTTATCTTCTTCTTATATTGCCGTTGTCGCGTTAAGATAATTATAAAATTTAGAGGAATTAGAGATAATTAACTAGGATTACGAATCTGTGATCAAGGAACCTAGACTTATTTTCTAATCAATTTTTATAATACTTTCCAGTTTTAGTTTAATTAATTTCCAAAAATCAAACCTATTTCATTTATGCAATTTAGTTTTAAAACCTCAGACCAATTTGTTTTCTAAGACATATAGACGAATTTCCTTTCAAAAAATTCCTTGTAGATTGATACCCTTACACCTACCACAATTCCCTTATACACTTGCGAGGTGATAAGTTTGGTATAGTAAAAGATTTATCAGTTGACACTTGGTTATATCCCGAGTATCCGTCTAAAAAGCAAAAAAAAATTTGACCCAACCCACAAGTTTTTCCATGATTTGATTAATGAATGGTAATGGAAAAGGATCTTTGTGAGTCATCGAATTTAGCTTCTGGTAATCAATACATACGCACCAACCTATGGTCTCAAAAGAGAAATTCTATTTAACTGTGATCCCTGACTTTTTGGGGACCACTTGAGTGGGGTTGACCCACTCACCATCAGATATGGGGTAATAATATCCGCATCTAGCAATTTAACTACTTCTTTTTGAATAACTTTCCTCATATTAGGATTCAATCGTCGCTAGCTTTCATGTGAAATTTTGCCATTGTCCTCCATATGAATCCTGTACATACAAATAGAAGGATCAAGACCTTTTAAATCAGCGATTGTCCACCCTATAACACGCTTGTATTTCGTAAGAATGGTCAACAATTTACCTTCTTGTTTTGAGGTCAATATTGAAGATATGATTACAGGAAGAGAATTGTTGGACCCCAGAAATGCGTACTTAAGTGTGTCGGGAAGTATTTTCAACTCCAACGTTAGAGCTCTCTAAATCAAAGGCAATAGTTGTTCATTAGAAGTGGTAGGCAAAGGCTCCACAGTATGTTTCCATGTCCTTGGTTGAGAATAAAGAGGAGGGGCATGGACAAAATATGCCCTTTCGTTAAATTCAAAGTCATTCTCTTCTAATTCCATGTACCATAGTGTTGTTTTCAATTAATATTTAGATAGCACGAGAGGGAGTGCTTCTTCCACAAGTTCCTCAACATAGTCAACATAAAATTACTCTTCCTCATCAATGGAGGCCAGTTGATTAGAAGTTGCAAAGACATTAAGCTGTATCGCATGTTCCCAAAAGAAACCTCCATCATACCGATTTTGCAATTAATGCAGTATTAGCTGTGGCAAAAAATGGTCTTCCAAGTATGACAGGAATTTGTGAAGGAGACTTTGAAAACGACTCCATGTCTAATGCAAGAAAATCTACGGGGAAGACAAATTTATCAACCCCGACTAGTACATCTTCAATTATTCCAACTGGTCACCTCTCAGATTGATCGACTAACTATAATGTTACCAATGCGGGCTTTAATTGTCCCAATCCTAACTTCTCATATACCGAGTATAGAAGTAGGTTACGCTAGCTCCTAGATCGAGGAGTGCCTTATTAATGGTGTGGTCATCAATAATGCAGGGAATGGTTGGAACCCCAGGATCTTTAAGCTTTGGCAGAGTAGTTGCCTTCAAAATTGAGCTTACTTGTTCTGTTAAAAAGGCCTTTTTAAACAAATTATTTTGACGCTTCTTATCAATGGCCTTACCAATGCACAAGGTTGTAACAGCTTGAACATGCTCAAAGGGATTGGATGTCTCCCCAACATAGACATGTCCCTTAGGGTTACTCACTGGTTGTGATGGAAACCGACCTTCCTCTCTCTTTTCCATATGTGAAGCTAGCTGTCCAATTTGAGCTTCTAGCTTGGTAATGGATTGTGTATGAGAATGTAAAGTTTGAGAGAATTGAGATAGTTGGGATAGATCTTTAAAATGTTGATGCAATTGTTGTTGTAGATCCCTGATCATTCTAAAACTAAAACCTTGCAAGTGCACAAGTCTGAAGTTCTAGGGCGAGTACAGGGTGTCGAACCGCAGGGACTAGTCGCTTATCTAAACTAGGCCTTGATTAAAGAGGGTTTTATAAAAGGAAAATTTTAATTAAGTTATCTAGGAAAGCAAGTAAAGAAGATTCAAAAAATAGGGAGAAAACAACCTAGGATCCCTTTAATCATAGATTCGTAAATAACTCGCACCCTATTCCTAATCGCATCCAAATTCTCGGTAATCAACCTTCTCTTCGCTACAAGCTAAAGCCAAGTAAAAGTATCAGATTCTATTCATAGTCGCAGACCAGTCGGGATGATATGATCCGTCTAGTCTTTAGCGATCTAATCCGTAAGCATCATTGGACGAAACCTATCAAGCTAGACTACAAGTACTAATCGAAGGTGTATATCCAATAAGATCCAATCCTAATTCCTACAATGCAATTAGAATTATAAAAAATAGAAATAAATTGATTTACTTCCGTCTATCGTAACAATGTAGATCCCAATCATGCTTCATTACCACATAAATTCATATTTAGAAAAGAAATAAAACTTGAATTAACTACTTATCTTTGATTTTATAAGAGTTCCCAAGCTTCGGGATTTAGCCACGCATCACACCTCTGACCATTTTCATCGCTGAATTGATCATCGTCGATCATTTAAAAATTCCTCAATCTCACAAACTCTCTTAAATCAGAAACTAAAACTAAAGTTAAACCTAGAACTAGAAAACTTAAACCTAGAAGAAAATGAAACTAAGGAAGAGCTCTCGGCTCCAAGCTATCTATTCTTAAATCGAAGGCCCTTATTTATAGATCATAAGGCCCAAGTACAATGTTTAAACATGGAAGATATCCTTTAAACCACCCTAGAATTGAGCTAGGAGAGAAAGAAATCTTGGGGTCTTGATTTCCAAAAGAAATCGGACTATCGCGCCTGAAGAATCGTAGCAGAAACCCATTTCGACCGATCGACAATGGAACTTGAACAGTCCACTTTGTAATTGCTTAAGCGCCTCGCGATGGCCTGGATCTTGTTTGATTTGCACTAGTCGAAATGGCTTTCGACCGGTCCAAATTGCTTTTGCTTATGAATCTTAATGAACACGACCGGTCCAAATTGCATTTGAACTCGTCGAGTTTAATACATTCTTTTTTCTTTTATTTTGCTGTTCAGCTTCGACCAATCCAAATTTGCATTTGGACCAGTCGAGTTTTGCTATTTTTGAATCTTTAATCAACTCAATCGGTCCAATTGCTGGTGTATTTCATCCAAACTCGACCAGTCGAGTTCCAATCTCGACTGGTCGAGATTTGAAATTCCTGCACTTTTCCTCAAACTTTATTTTGTCATAACTTTTGATGTACATCTCGGATTTTGACGTTTCTTGACTCGTTGGAAAGCTAGAGCCTCTACTTTCCAATGGTATAAGCCTCAATTAAAAATCTTCATTAAAACCTTGGTACTCTCCTTTCTTTCCTCTATTTTATGCATGTCTTCGAGTCTTCCTTAATTTTGTTCTTTTAACTATTTTTTATACTTTTAGCGTTCAAAACCTGTTACATCATAACATGCACTAAAAGTCAACATTAGTAGTTAAATGAGGCCTAGCAATACTGAGATTCATGTCTAAATTATTCAGTTTTGAAGGCTGATCACACCCCCAAACCTCAACTTTGCTAGTCCTCGACCAAAGGAAAAATTTAAAATTGAAGCTAAAAAGTAAAGACTATGACTCTATGAAAATAAATGACACTTTTGTAGGGAGCATGATTGCATTTAGTGTATGCAACAAGCCTTTAAACCCCTAGGTGACCCCTAGTGGAGGAGTTGTGTCTCCTGGGGGTTTTCAGTGAAGTTACCCACATGCTTTCAAAATTTTCAAAATCATCAATAAAATTGAGTTTTCAAAACTGGTTTTCATATGTATATATAACTTGTAAAGAACAAAACCATTAATCAATTCAACATGTGAATTCTCAATTTCAAATACCAATGCCATGCCAATCATACTTGCATCAATTCAGATTAACCTAATGCTCCAATCCTCAAATAACTTATTTATTCATGCCTAAACGTGTTGTGTGTGCTTACCAACACTAAAATCCACCCATCTCGGAACCAGTTCAAACCCTGAACCATCGGGTCTCATGTCTCAACTCGATCCTCACCTTAAATATACTCTCAAAATAAAAGCACACCGATGATGGGTTCATTTTCTCTCACATGTGAATTATCAATACAAAATAAACAAAAAGGTCTCAAATGATAGAAGAAACACGATGTAATTAATGAATAAAAGAGAATCTCATAGAGAGATACTTGTATATCCTAAGCATGCCATACAAAGCACCATAGGTATTGTATATTCACTCTTCACTAGGCAGTTACCAATGCAAGATCGGATCATGACGGTCTTTTGTAGGGTTGTAATGGGGCTCAGGTAGGGTAAAAAAGAAAGCAAAGTTTATGAGAAATTGGAAAAAGAACTAACTTCTGATTTTTCTATTTCTCATCTTTTTCTTTTTTAATCTCTCACTATTTTTCTCTTTTTCTCAACTTTCTGTTCTTTTCTCACTCATTTTTATTCTTTTGAGTTTCATTATTTTGAAGCACCTCATATGTTGTTTTCATTCTTTTTCCAAATTTTTCTTTTTCTTTCTTTTCCCTCTCCATTTTCACCCATTTTTCTGCCATACTCTCTCATTAAACACCACAACTCATTGTCCTTGCACTTAATCTCTTTTCATTCATTCTCATCCCTCATTCCTAATTCCTTAAAAATAAGATGAGTAAGGCTAAACTTTTAGAAATGGTGTAAGAATAAAGGTTACCATGGCTTATCAAAGAATATATATATGACATTCTGAAAATTTTGAATCCAAACACGTCGACCAAATACACGTGTCTAATACCGCAGACTATTTGTGCCTTCGATTTAAGAATGCCCCTTAATTAATTAGGAATGTGTACCCTCAAACTGAGGTTATATATTTAATTGCATGCATAAGTACACAATCTCTGTGAAAGCACCACTGGTTAAGAGCTTGGTTTGCATTCAAATGGTCTAAGGATCAAAACTTATGAGGAGAAACTTAGACTCTATTTTTAGGCTTTTGAATAAACGGCCTGTACCCCCAATTCGGTGTACCAGTTATACACCAAATGTAATGACCCTAATTTTGAAGATGCTGAATCACGGACTCTTGAAGAGAACATCTCTGATTTGGTTCAAAACTACCTAGCACCTATACCTCACGTAAATTTTCAAGGCCGAAATTCCTTTAAGGGGGGAAGGATGTAACACCCCGAATTTTCGCTAACGTCGAATCGTTGACTTTCGAAGATGATGAGAATTGCTTTGATCTGTTTGACCTTAGTTAGACTTTTCATGTCTGTGACGTGGCCTTTGACCCGTTTATCTCACTTAGGTGAGTACACCCAAGCGCAAGCCTAGGACCAATCCTTGACTCGAACACTGAATTGAAACCCGAAACCTTATGAGAAGTGTGGGTTGCACACAGACTCGAATCCTGAAATCAGGCCAGGTTCATGCCCATCCTCGCAAATATTTAATTAATTACTTTTAAGATAATTAGGAATTTGAGTATGAGATGGACTGCGTGTGTGTGGTCAAGTGCGATCACATACACCTAAGGCACGAGCCCAGCCCGAGTCCAATAATCTAAATTTACTCATATCGGGTATAAAAAGGGTCCACAAAACTTAAAACATGAGCCATTAGATATAGACCCGTACACCAATTTCGGTATACCAACCCCACTCCAAATCACCTCCACTTAGTATAAAAGCAAGGGCCTTTAGACTTGCCTCATTTGCAAGTTCAGTTGAAGAGAGGATTGAGGAACTTAGCCCCCATCTTCTCCCCAACTTCCCCTTTTGATGAGATTCTGCCCAAAGCTCATGCTAGGATCACTGATCTGGTTCTTCAATGCAAGAGAATCACCTCACCGACGCCGTCGCGACTGTAGCGAGAGATCAAATCATCGAGTGATCAAGCGCGGAGCTACGTATCAATTTCTGCCACAATCGATCTCAACCATTCCAAATCCCACATGCGTGATCCGCGAAGGTGAAGTTTCAATTTATAATATGCGAATGTCAATTTCTTAAGAATTAGGGTGCATTTCAAAAGCTCTGAGCTTCAGGCGATGGAATTCTGAAAGATCGGATGCGTGAGAGGCATCATAGCCGATTTGCTTTGATCGCAATGTTTCGGGTGTCGGATGTGCAACCAAATCTGGGAAATAGATTTGAAATTGTTTTATAAACATGAATCTAGGTTAAATCTAAGGTGTAGGATGGCAAATCGGTAAAAAAAAATTTGATTTCGAATCCGGTAGAAAGAGAAGAAGAGAAGCCATAGAGGACAAACCCGATAGTGTCCGCTCAAGCATTTTTTAGAGCCACTCGAGCGGGAAACCATCTGGAGCCTATGCTCGAGCAATTTTTGTAGGGTTATTTAGCTTGGGTCAAAACCGCTCGAGCGGGATGTGTGTGTTGCCCTGAGAAAGCCACTCGAGTGTGAATTGAGCCGCTTGAGCAGGAATCCACCTGAAGCCTATGCTCGAGCGGGAATTACAGGCTTAAATTCACTCGGGTTAGAACCACTCGAGCGTGTTTTGTAGGTGCCATTGGGGTACGCTCGAGAAGGAATGAACCACGCTCGAGCGGGAAACCTTGTTTTGGCCTGACTTATTTGTGTGCTTGTGAGCCATGCATGTTTAAGTGTGCTAATTGCCTATGTTTAAGACGTGTACTTTTCCCTGGTGAATTAAGAGAAAAGCATGGGGAACCATCTTGATTGAGCTTGATTGAATCGACATGTGTGTTTGATCGTAATTTGCTTGACATGTTTTGAGATTGGGAAACTCAACAGACAAGTTCGTCTTGAGGTTGATTCATGGACGTGATTTTGTTTTATACTTGAACATCAATAGCTTTGAAATGCGCGAAATCTCGATTTGAGTTTGAATGAAGTGAACTTTGAATTTTTTTTTTGTTTCATGTTAGTGTATGACTTCCATTTCTTGACTGAACCCCGTCTACGAAAAGCGATTTTTAAATCTGCATATGTTTAATAATCTGAGTCAGAATATGATATTTGAACCTGATGATTCTGTTTTTGAACCTGAATATTTTGAAGTACTTCAAACTGTTATTTTGGCCTTGATGATTCAAGTCGTTAGAGCGGCATATGAATTTTGAAACATGCCTGGATTTGAATTCCGTATATGAAATGCAATTTTGATCTAAAACTAGAGGTGAATCTTGTCTTGAAATTGATTTCCAATAAGAATCTGAGAGCATAAGTCTGTATAAGAATTTGATTTGGAACGTGGCATGTGAACTCGAAGATCTAATTAAGACTCTGAAATTGAACTGGAAATCCAAAACATGTTTTATGTATTTGAAACCTTGAGCCTTGAATGTGGATAGAAATTTGAACTATGAATAAGTTCGTGAATCTGGAATGAAATATGAATCATATGAAGCACTGGATACTGAATACTAGAATTTGGATGCTGAATACTGTACACTGTACATTGAATACTGGACACTGAGCATACTACATATCCCGAGCATATTGCATTACTGGACCAATACGACAGGTAAAACTGTACACACTGCACTGCATATTGGACACTACATATTGCATCATACTTGACCGACATCTTTGCATCGGACCGCAGAGGTCAAACCGCATACATTGATTATATATCGGGTAATTTGCATACCGCATTATCGGATCGGCAGGTTAAATCATACATAGTGCACTGCATACTAGACACTACATACTACATTACTGGACTGGTACGGCGGGTCAAACTGTACATCATGTATTGCATACTGTACTGACTAACATTAAAATTGACACTGGAAATCGATACTGGACCGACACTTCGGGTTACATTGGATACGAAAGATACTGACTGAAATTGAAATAGAATGAATCTTGACCAAATCTGCGCCCAAGTGAACTAGAATTTGAGAATTTCGCTTGTACGAACTCGATTTTAAATTACATGATAATATTTTACTTGAACTCGAGTTTGAAGTACATAATACGGTTTTGCTCGAATTGGATTTGTAAGTAAATGAGGATGTGTTCTTGAAATTGAAATTGAAATTGTTTTGACACAAAATAAATAGTGAAACTGAAGTTTGCTTTCACTAATAGAATTTTTAATAAATTAACTCTGTGTTTTTGTCTGAAATGATGTATATTTGTATTTCTTTTCTCTATTGAGCTTGGATGAAGCGCATCCCTCGACTATATGTCACAGGTATAAGTTGTGAGCAGGTCTTGGAGTTTTTTGTGGATCCTACTATGACCTCCCATCCGAGAAGTTTTAATCAGAGGCTTTGGTGTTATTGTTTGGTATCGTTAGTCTGGAGAATCTTTAAATGTAATAAGTTTGTAATTCAGATTTTGGATGTGTTGTGTTCACCACTGTTTAGGTGACAGTCGGCTGTCATTGGTGGTTCTTTAGTTTGTTACATGTATAAGCTTGAGATTTTTGTTCTGCCATTTTCGTTGCATGAAAATTTTAGTTTGTATTCTCGTTTGATGAGCCATATCTGGATGGAACATGATCTACTATCCGACAGCACAAATTTTTGTGTTGATAGAAAATCCGGGATATCACAGGTGCTATCAAAGCTTAGGCATTAGGCCTTCTTTGGGACTTAAACGCGATGGCAGTACGGTCAATCTAAAAGTAGGAGGGATCCATGATCCTTATTCTCTAGGTCTTCTAGGGATTCCGAGTCAGGTCTCTGTTTAGACGTATGTGGTCAAGTCATAGGAACTTGAATTGGTCATGCTTTAATCTTCACGAACATTCCGCATTGAAATCTTTGTTTATCGTGACAGATAAGTAGGCCTCCACGAGTTGACCGTGTCAGCGATATTCCTAGGAGAAGGAAGCAGTAATCCTCGTCTCAAAAAATTGATGGAGACTATGGTCAACCAACAAGCTACATTGATAGCAGAGAGACACCAACCCTTAGGATTCTAGGAGTTTAGATGGATGCGACCTCCTAGCTTTCCTCGTCAAATTGATTTGATGGAAGCAGAGAGATGGTTAAACCAGATGGAGAAGGTTCTTCAGAGAATCCCATGCACCAAAGAAGAGAAGGTGAGTTGGGCCACTTTCCAACTTGAGGGAGAGGTAGATCCTTGGTGGAAGTCCGTCGAGAGAACCTGAGCGTCAGGGACACCATGGACATGGGCTGAGTTTACTGAAGTCTTCAATGAGAAGTACTTTCCCGCTCCAGAGTGACATCAGATGGAGATCCTGTTCGCGACGTTGGAGCAAAGCCAAATGATAGTGCGAGGGTATGAGTCAAAATTTGCTCGACTTTCTCAATTTGCGTGATTGCTTGTGGCAACTGAATTTATGAAAGCCCAAAAGTTTGAGTATGGACTAAGGCTGATGATCAAGGAACGAATTTCCCTATTTGAGGACACAACATATGCGCAAGTCATGAGATTGACACTTATTGCCGAAAGGGACATCGAAAATATGAACAAGAGAAGCGAAGAACAAGGTCAGAATAACACAAGTTAAGTGCAACCAAATGTTCATAAGCCTACAAGCCAGAGACCGTCCTGATGCCAGCACTTAGTCAGCCGGCTCAGACTACATACTCGCAGCCACATTCAGTTGCATCTCCTACTCCCTTTTGCCTTTCACATTTCGCTACTACCGGAGTAGCAAGGAGTCAACAACTTGCTAGCATCTCTTCATCTGCATCGAATGAACTATGCTCAAAATGTGGGAAACACTCTAAGATAGAAATGTGTCGATGGGTCACAGGTGCATGTCTTAGACGTGGCACAGAAGGACATCGCGTGAAAGATTTTCTCGAACCTAAGGAGCGAACGCCAACTGCGGCCAATTCACCGGGATCCTCTCGACCTGCAAGGTAGAGGCGTTTCAGGCCGTCTCCGCACAGTAGTAGCATAAGTTGAGGTAATTTTGTCTTTCCTTTATTTAATTACACAAATCCCTATTGATAAATATATATGAAATTCACTTCTATTTGAAACGTCATGAGCATCATAAAACCACTATGTGTACACTTTCAATTACGTAGTCGGCATAGAAACCTAGCAACCCTACACCTAGCACTAGAAAGTGACAGCCCACAACGCAAACCTTGAGAGCTAAGTAACCATAGACACAGTTTCTCAAACACTTATCAAACGACTAGACACATAGGAGAGATAGGTTCCCAAACGCCCCAGCCTGAGTTCCATCGTCCATTCGACATGTTTGGCCTTGCAGTCGAATATCTTCTGTATTAGACCCATCCACATGCCACGTGATGAAATTTTGAGGATGAAAATTTCTTAAGGAGGGGAGAATGTAATGATCCTAATTTTGAAGATGCTGATCACAGACTCTTGAAGAGAACGTCACTGATTTGGTTCAAAACTACCTAGCACCCGTACCTCATGTACATTTTCGAGGATGAAAATTCTTTAAGGGGGTAAGGATGTAACACCCTGAATTTTCACTAATGTCGAATCGTTGACTTTTGACGATGATGAGAATTGCTTTGATTTGTTTGACCTTAGTCAAACTTTTCATGTCTATGACGTGGCCTTTGACCCGCTTATCTCAATCGGGTGAGTACACCCAAGTGCAAGCCTAGGACCAATCCTCGACTCGAACACTGAATTGAAACCCAAAACCTTGTGAGAAGTGTGTGTTACACATAGACTCAAATCCCTAAATCAGACCATGTCCATGCCTATCCTTAAAAATATTTAATTAATTACCTTTAAGATAATTAGGAATTTGAGTACGAGATGGACTGCGTGTGCATGGTCAAGTGCGATCACATACACCTTAGGCATAAGCGCAACCTGAGTCCAATAATCCAAATTTACTCATACCAGGTATAAAATGGGTCCGCATAACTTAAAGCTTGAGCCATTAGATATAGGCATGTACACCGAGTTTCGTATACCAACCACACACCAAATCACCTCCACTTAGTATAAAAGCAAGGTCCTTTAGAGTTGCCTCATTTGCAAGTTCGGTTGAAGAGAAGAGTGAGGAACTGAGCCCCCATCTCCTTCCCAGCTTCCCCTTTTGATGAGATTCTGCCCAAAGTTCATGCTAGGATCACTGATCTGGTTCTTCAATGCATGATAATCACATAACCGATGTCGTCTCGATCGTAGCGAGAGATCGAATCATCAAGTGATCGAGCGCGAAGCTACGTACCAATTTCTGCCATAATCGATCCCGACCATTCCAAATTCCGCATGCATGATCCGCAAAGGTAAAGGTTCAATTTACGATATGCGAATGTCGATTTCTTAAGAATTAGGGTGCATTTCGAAAGCTCTATGCTTCAGGTGATGGATTTATGAAAGATGGGATGCGCAAGAGGCTTTGTAGCCGATTTGCTCTGATCTCGATCTTTCGTGTGACGCATGCGCAACCAAATCGGGGAAAAAGATTTGAAATTGTTTTATAAACATGAATCTAGGTTAGATCTAAGGTGTAGGATGGCAAATCGGTAAAAAAAAATTTAGATTTCGAATCCAGAAGAAAGAGAAGAGAAGCCATAGAGGACAGATCCGATGGTGTCCGCTCGAGCGTGATTTAGAGCCGCTCAAGTGGGAAATCATCTGGAACCTATGCTCGAGCAGGTTTTGTAGGCTTATTTAACTCAGGTCAAAACCGCTCAAGTGGGATGTGTGTTGTGCTGAGAAAGCCGCTCGAGCGTGAATTGAGCCGCTTGAGCGGGTATCAACTTGAAGCCCTATGTTCGAGCGGGAATTATTGGCTTAAATTCACTCAGGTTATAACCACTCGAGCTTGTTTTGTAGGCACCATTGGGGTACGCTTGAGCGGGAATGAACCACGCTCGAGCAGGAAACCCTATTTTGGCCTGACTTATTTGTGTGCTTGTGAGCCATGCTTGTTTAAGCATGCTAATTGCCTATGTTTAAGACTTGTATTTTGCCCTTGTGAATTAGGAGAAAAGCATAGGGAACATCTTGATTGAGCCTGATTGAATCTACACGTGTGTTTGACCGTGATTTGCTTGACGTGATTTGAGGTAGGGAAACTTAACACACAAGTTCGCCTTGAGGCTGATTCATGGACTTGATTTTGTTTTATACTTCAACATTGATAGCTTTGAGATGCCCAAAATCTCGATTTGTGTTTGAATGAAGTGAACTTTGAAATTTGAATTGTTTCATGTTAGTGTATGACTTCCATTTCTTGACTGAACCCCGTCTATGAAAAGCGATTTTAAAATCTACATATGTTTAAGATCTGAGTCAAAATATGATATTTGAACCTGATGATTATTTTTTTAACTCGAATATTTTGAAGTACTTGAAACCGCGCTTTTTGCCTTGATGATTCGAATCGTTAAATCAGCATATAATTTTTGAAACATGCCTTGATTTGAATTCCGTGATTTGAATTCCATATATGAAATGCGATTTTGATAAGAAACTAGAAGTGAATCTTGTCTTTAAATTGATCCAATAAGAATCTGAGAGCGTAAGTCTGTATAAGACTTTGATTTGGAACGTGGCATGTGAACTCGAAGATCTAATTAAGACTCCGAAATTGAACTTGAAATCCGAAGCAGATTTTGTGTATATGAAACCTTGAGCCTTGAACGTGGATAAAAATTCGAACTGTGAATAAGTACGTGAATCTGGACTGAAATATGAATCATATGGACATTGGATACTGAATACTTGATACTTAACACTGAATACTGTACATTGGACACTGAACACTGGACACTAAGCATACGGCATATACCGAACATACTGGATTACTGGACCGGTACAGTGGGTTAAACCGTACACACTGCACTGCATACTACATTACTAGACCGGTAGAGCGGGTCAAACCGTACACACTGCATGCCGCGCATACTAGACGCATCGCATTATTAGACCGATGACAAAGAAGTCAAACCATTCATACTACATCAGAGCATATCGGACAAAGATAATGTCGTTATTGGATCGGTACGGTGGGTTAAACAGTACACACTGCACTGCATACTGGACACTGCATACTGCATTACTTGACCGGTACGACCGGTCAAACCGTACATCATGTATTACATACTGTACTGGCTGACATTTAAATTGACATTGGAAATCGATACTGGACCGACACGTCGGGTTACATTGGATACAAAAGATACTGACTGAAATTGAAATAAATTGAATCCTGACCAAATTTGCGCCCAAGTGAACTAGAATTTGAGAATTTCGCTTGTACGAACTCCATTTTAAATTACATGATAATATTTTGCTCGAACTCATGTTTTACATAATACGGTTTTGATCGAATTGGATTTGTAAGTCCATGATGATGTGTTCTTGAAATTGAAATTGTTTTGACCCAAAAAAACTAAATAATGAAACTGAAGTTTGCTTTCACCAATTGAAATTTTAATAAATCAACTCTGTGTTTTTGTCTGAAAAGATATGTATATTGATATTGCTTTTCTCTACTGAACTTGGATGAAGCTCATCCCTTGATGATACATCACTGGTACAAGTTGTGAGCGGGTCCTGAAGATTTTGGCGGATCCTACTCTGACCTCCCGTCCGAGAAGTTTTAATCGGACGCTTTGGTATTTTTGTTAGGTATCATTAATCTGGAGAATTTGTACATGTAATAAGGTTGTAATTCAGATTTTGGATATGTGTTGTGTTCACCACTGTTTCGGTGACAATCGGCTGCCACCGGTGGTTCTTTTGTTTGTTACATGTATAAGCTTGAGAATTTTGTTTTGCCATTTCCGCTGCATAAAAAATTTTAGTTTGTATGCTCGTTTGATGAGCCATATCTGGATGGAATGTGATCTACGATCCGATGGCATGGATTTTTGTGTTGATAGAAAAATCCGGTTTGTCACACCAAATCAGCCTCTCAATTATAAAGCCAAAACAGCCACCCATGCAGAAATCACTTGTGAGTTCGCTCACAAGAGAGCCGAGAAGAAAAGGGAAAAAAGGGTTTTGCATTTCATTTTCTTTTTTGCTCCATTCTCATGAGATTTCAGCCATCGATTCTCGCAAAATCCCTCTTCTTCAAGGAGATCTCGTTCTGCTCTGTCCACGCGAGAATCTCCGAGTTGTGTCGCCGTTAGCATCGAATGAACGAGAAGCTTTTGCGCCAAAATCCCAACATCATTCACCGTGACGGCATCGCATGCACAAAATCTAGAAGGAAAGCATCGTATTGTGATCATGTAAACCTCAATTTTCGAGATTAGAGTCTGATCGTGAGTGTTTGTATCGCATGCAAGGGCTTCGACGATCGGACACGTGAGAGGTGTAGACGCTAATTTTCCTCCATCCCGATTATTATGGATGTTACATGCCCAAGATTTTAAGGTAAAAATTCATTAATTAGGTCTTGTAACATGAGACAAGAGTAGATTAGATGTAATCTAATTAGGATGGAATCTGTGTAAAAAGATTTTAGGAATTTTCGGATTTGGGAAAGAAGAAGATGAAACTCGCTACAGCGAATAGTAACTCGCTGGAGCGAGGTTCTATCTGAACCACTCACTGCAGCGAGTGCACAAAGAAGTTTCAAGCTAAAAAGTTTGGGTAACACTCGCTGTAGCGAGTTTTATAGTGCCACACAGAATCTGGAAAGGTCGCTACTGCGAGTTACAGGTCGCTACAGTGAGTTAGAGCGAGGTGTCGACACTGACTAGGTGTTTTGATCATAACTTTTGACCCCGAACTCGGATTGACATGATTCTTAAGGTGTTGGAAAGAAGATAACGAGATCTATAACTTATTAAAGATAGAAATCTCACAAATTTATTGTTTTAAAGGTAAAAATTGAGCGAATTGGGGTGTGCCATGCGAGCAAATTGTCCTGTTTGGAACTTTGAGTTATTCGATCCCTTAGACATTAACATATGGTTTATGAACTTTTAATGATCTAGGTTCAGTACATAGATCATAGAAAGGACTTTGCTTTGTTTCCGCATGTATTTCCACACAACTTCGATGCTAAGGTAGGGAAACTTTCAATGCAAGGTTATGTTTTAATGTTGATTCGTGGTCATTGATGATATTTTGCATGAGGCTGTAATTTCGGAAATCTGTTGCATCTACATATTTGAATCATATTCAATGATTAATCATTTGTAGGGAATTTCACTGCAAGGTTATATCTTTGATTACGATTCATGGACTACTACATCTGAACTTGTATTTAAACTCGTTAAAACTTTTTGAATATGGATTTTTATAGGGGAAACTCATTATCAAAACACATTTTTGAATTGTTTCATGGATGTCGTGGTAAGTCTTAAATTTGGATTTTTGAAATCTTTTGTGCTTTGTTATATGCTAAATATGCCCATATTGAACAAGTAACTAAACTCTTTGAATTTGGAAACTGTGAATATTTGGACACTTTGAAACCCGAGTTTTGAAAATGTAAAGCCTAAATACGCAAATGAACATGAACCTGAATTTGACTCCTTGACTTCGGGACTCTGACATTAGCACTCTGTTTCTGCACATGAACTCTCTTTCTGTCTATGAACGTTATTTCTACACATGAACTCGATTTTCGCATATGAACTATGAACCTTATCCTTGAATACTATTTTTGACATGACTCCTGCAACCCTGTTCTGAATATGGATGAGACCTAGATGGAAACAATAGCTCTGCAGCTCGGACCCCGCCCGACCCAAGAAAATCCTGAATTCTGTGCAGATACACTTGCGCGAAATCGATTCCAAGTGTGGCCACATGCGCGAAATTGGTCCCACTTGGACTAGGTTCACTCTTCCCACAGACCACTTAAGACCCGGATTTCGTGCAAGACACTATGCACCTAATCCAATTCTACACAGACACAGTTGTGCGGAATTAGTATCACTTGGACTAAGGTTGTCTTTCGTGCACCGCCCAAAGACCCCCAATTCCGCATAGATACACTTGCGCATAATCGATTCCACGTGTGAGACAACACGCAGAATAGGTCCAGATTGGACTGGGACTCTACACCAAAACTACCCAGGGACCCAAATCCTGCGCATACGCCATTGCGCGAAATTCAATTCCATGCGCTAGCGGATGCATGAAATTGGTTCCCAATCCAACCCAACCTTTAACTCCTCAGACCACTTGATCTTTCGATTAAGCACATATGCCACTGTGTGGAATTGGTTTTTCCAGGCACACTAGGACAAGGAAGCCCGGTTCACAGGCCAACTTGAAGTGAATCAAGCGCATATGCCACTGTGCAGAATTCAATTGAGCTCATTCCCATATGCACGTAATTCATCAATTCTGCACATTCTCCCACATGCGAAATTTGCCTGATACCCATAAACAGATCCCCACACCATGACCAATTAGCAAAATTTTTTCTCTTCTTTCTTAAGTTTCTTCTTCTTAGGGATTTCGAGGTTCTCTCTGTGGCTTCAAGGAGAGGAGTTGAGCAGCTCTCTGGGGTCTTCAAGCTAGTGGCACCAGACCATTACACCCAAAGCTCAGGGGAGTACGGAGGAGGAAGTGCTCCGCTTCTAGGTAATCTCTCCCTTAGTCTTCAATGTAGTCTTTATTTTCAATATTGCCCTTAGTCTAGTTTTAGACCTAGCCCTTAGGAAATCCCTACCCAAATCCTTAGTTTATAGCCAATTAGGTCTCCTCAACCTTTCTCAATTGTCCATCCCATCAGTTTTATGTTTGGCCTATTTTGAAGTATGAAATGAAGTCAGATTGATGCTAAATTGGTTTCATTTGAAAGCTTATCGAAGTAGCTTTCCAACGAGCCAAAAAATGTTTAATTCTGACAAATATCAAAGAAGTTATGGTTAGTTTTCGGAAGCTGCACAAAAAATGACGAATTTTAAAACTCCTAATTGAATTAAGATTTGTCTCTTTATTATTTTATTTTAGGAAATAGGATTCATTTCTTTTATTAGAAATAAGATCAGTTTTCTTATCATTCTAGGACTTTATTATTTTAGAAGAATTAGGAATTAGAGTTACGCCAGGATTAAGAATTGGGATATTCCTTTATTTGAATTAGGAATTAGAGTAATACTAGGATTTCTAGTAAAAGCCTATAAATAGACCCCTACCCCCTAGCGACTCTACACAATTCTCTTCTACAAAATTCTCTCTTCTGAGCTTCATCCTTTTAGAAAATTTTAGTTCTTAATTCTAGTTCTAAATTTTAGTTCTAGCTCCTATTTCTAGTTCTAAATTCTAGTTCTCTTTCTAATTTTAGTTCTTAATTTCTAATTCTAGTTCTTAGTTCTTAGGTTCTAGTTCGAGTTCTTAATGTTCTTTCTAGTTCTTAATTCTCTTTCTAGTTCTTAATGCTAATCCGAATTCTTCATTCTAGCTCTAAATTCTTGATTCTCGGTCTTGGTTTATTATTCCTAATTCTCAATTCTAAGTTCAAATTCAATTTTTAATCTTCAACATTTACAAAATAATCCTTAGCCACTCGATTTACCCAAGGTAGCTTATGGAGGGTACCCAAGAAAGGGGCTGATCCTCCTTAGTATAACAAGCTACAACTCCTTTTTTTAATTAGACTCCTAGTAGAATTAGGATACTAGTTTAATTAAACTCCAAGTAGGATTAGGAGACTAGATCAATTAGACTTCCAATAAGCTTAGGAGCTAAGTTAATTAGAATCCCAGGAGGAATAGGAAACCCAAACTAGTCAGACTATAAACAACCCAAAGCTGCTGAAGTTGGCCGACCGACGTTTAGTAAAGGAGTTCAACCTGCAATCCCCCGATCTTCTTAAAGCATGATCGGTGATGTGTTAAAGTGTTGATAAATATCTGCAGTTGGCAATCGCATCAATCCAAGTATTCTTTATTTAAGATTCACCTTTTCCTTTCAGCAATTTAATATTTCCTAATTTATTATTCATCGCCCTTGCCAGAGACCACTTGGACCGAATAGGGCCACTTATTTCGGGGACCGAAAGGAACCTAGAAAAGCGTATACCAATAGACTAGCGATTGTGATGGGACCCTTTTCATTAGGATTGCCCTAGATTAATTAATTTGGTTTTCATTTTTTTCTCTTTATTTAATTTGGTATTTATTTCCACTTTATTCTATTACTTTTTACACACTCACACTGTGTACCTAGGTTTTCGAAAATGAAAAAAATATAATAAAATAATAAAAATAAATAAAATAAAATAAAATAAACTATTTAAAAATAATATCAACCCATCCTCTTGGAGCTCCCATAGCGACCTCGAGTATAACGTTAGGCCATCTCCATGGACAGCCCATCGTCGTGCTTGGGTAAACATGGTTAGTGAAAGCGAAAAATACCCCTTTGCTCCATAAAATACAAATCACAGCAGCATCAACAGAGATGATAGTGGGCATAGATACACGGCCAACCAAATTTTTGACCTCACTACCAATAAGCTGACCAAGCTATACGAAGCCGCCATGGATCAGAAGCTGATAGACAGAAGAGAAGTTACCCTGAGAAGCGAACACGTAGAAAGATCACCCACTCCTCCACATATCCCGACGCCTAATAGACACACCTTTCACTCCTTGTTCAACGACAACCACCGAAAGCAATCCTATTCCGAGACATCCGAAAAAGACACCACGATAAACATGGGCGATCTCCCTCAATTTCTATATGAGTACATGGCTAAGAAAGAGCGTTCTAACCAATCTTTCGGATTCGACACATTCTATCGAGACCTTGACTTCACTGTACCCACGGGCTTTAAACCCCTAAAGTTTAACAAATACAACGGTATAGAAAATCCAAACCACCACTTGGCCCTATTCTGTAATGACTGTCGACCAATCCACACCAAACATGGGCTCCTGATCCACTACTTTCAAAGATCTCTAGAAGGAGAAGCCCTCGACTGGTTCGCTACCTTACTTCTAGCCAAAATTGAGACATTCGAAGACCTAGCTGATAGATTCCTAGACAAATACAAACATATGAACTCTAAAGAGATCAATCTTCATGACTTGATGCATAAAAGACAAGAAGACGATGAAGACTTCGCAACATTCGCTAACCGCTGGAGAAGACTTGCT
The DNA here is from genome assembly GCA_021018995.1 of Chloranthus sessilifolius. NCBI lineage: Eukaryota > Viridiplantae > Streptophyta > Magnoliopsida > Chloranthales > Chloranthaceae > Chloranthus > Chloranthus sessilifolius. Next base: position 28,828,634 of record CM037595.1, read on the forward strand.
GCTCGAGCGGGGAATCAGATAAGAGATAACGATGCGATAGAAATCATGATCACTAATACCCAAGAACCACTTTGAATCATTCTTATCTTAAGCAACCATCATGACTTCACCAACCTCTATCATCATGCCCCACACATAGAGCGTCGCCTGAAGAGCGGAGACCTTCACCTCTCTACACTAACATCCGACGGACCCTCTTTCAAAGGACCCCCTAGAACGAACACCCTAAATGAAGCCATAGACTTTGAACAAATCAACATGAACCAAGAACAAAACCAAACAAACTCTCAATAATACCACCCATATGACCAAGCTCAAGATCTATACACAAACCTATACCCTGACCATAACCAATCTCTATGTCTAACCAGAATCAAGACTAACATCCCAACAACACCACCTGCTACAACCTGTTATTTGAACAAACTTCATCAAGCCCTCGACTCACGTATGATGTTGTACACTGATTCACTCCTACCCCATTCCACCCGGCTAGTCTGATCTCTAGAATTGAACCTGCATCAGACCACGTCCATGTAGACACCCTCATTTTGCCCTCTCAAAATATACAATTTGTTTGGTCAACCTTTAACCTTGCCCAAGATCTCCTGAAAAGGATTAACCTTTTTTTGAAGACTTTAAAACCCTAATACGGGGACCATGCACTGAAACAATAGTACATGGTCGAAACCTAGGCTGAAACAATAGCTCTGTGGCTCGGACCTGACTCAAACCCAAGAAAATCCTGAATTACGCACCCTATTTAGCCCGAGTAACTCGATTGCATGCCCCTTGGTTGGCGTGCAATTGGTCCCTCTTGGACCAGGACTGTGTTACCTGAGGACCGCTTTAGGCTTTGATTACGTGCCCACCAGGCGCGCGCAATCATATTGCATGCTTCACCCCCAGTGCGCAATTAGTCCATTTTGGAATGGCTTTCTGGCTTTCTAGAAACTGCCTAAGATGCGATTGTATGCCCTACATAGTGCGCGTAATCTGATTATGCGCTTCTACACTAGGGCGTAATTGGTTCCTAAGCCAACCCATCTACTAATTCCTTCAACCGCCTGAAATCCCCTATTAAGCACATGTATTCAGGCGCTGAATTGATTGAGCGCACTAATCAGGGTGCACAATTAGTCCAATTAGACTAGGACTGGAATACCCGACTGAGCTAGTCAGTCGATCACTCATTGAGTAGGTCATCGACTCAAAGTGATTAAGCGCCTGGAACCAGGCGCTCGATTCAATTAAGTGCACCAAATAGAGCGCGTAATTGAATTTCACCAACCAATTGAGCGCACCCCACATGGCTCGCAATTAGCCAAAAACCTATAAATAGGACCCACCACCTCGTTCGAAACACACATCAATTCGACATCACAACGCATCTAGCAATCAAACAATTTTTTTCCTCTCTTCCAAGCTTAGGGATTTCAAAATCCTCTCTTCAGTGCCCGACTCCAGGTAAACCCCTAGGTTCTAGTTTCTAGTTCTTAAATTTCTAATTTTTAATTTTCATGTTCTAGTTCTTAGCTTCTAGGTTCTAGTTCTTAATTTTGGCATTAGTTCGTAATTTTTATTCTAGTTCTTAATTCGTAAGTTCTAGATTTCAGTCCTTAGTTTATAATTCCAAACTTCTCAATTGTCAATCCCATCACTTTTATGTTTGACATATTTTGAAGCATCAAACAAAGTCAGATTGGTTTAAAATTGGTCACGTTTGAAAGCTCATCGAAGTAGCTTTCCAACGAGTAAAAAAAAGTCCAATTCTAACATGTATTGAATAAGTTATGATCAATTTTTGAAAGTTGCGCAAAAAGTGACATTTTTCAAAACTCCTAGTTGAATTAGGATTAGTCTCTTTATTATTTTAAAAAATAAGATTCGTTTCTTTTATTAGAAATAAGATTAGTTCCCTCATCGTTCTAGGACTTTACTTTATTATTTTAGAAGAATTAGGAATTAGAGTTACACTAGGATTTCTTGTAAAAGCCTATAAATAAGACCTTTGCCCCCTAGCCATTCAATACACAATTTTCCTCTATACAAGTTTCCTCTATGCAATTTTCTTCTACACAATTTACACGATTCTTACACACAATTTTAGCATCTAACAATCAAAATTTTCAGTTCCTCCCCTGCAGTGCTTGGCTTAAGGTAATTCCTTGGTTCTTAATTTTTTTGGTTCTAGAACCAGTTCCTCTTTTTTTTCTAGTTCTAGATTTAGGTTCTAGCCCTTTGGTTCTTAAATTCTAGATCTTAGATCTTAGATTTTAATCTAAATTTCTAGTTTTCTGATTTTAGTTCGTAGTTTCTAGATTCAATCCTTAATTTCAGTCTTAGAATTTCAATTTTAGTTCTAAATCTCTAGTTTTATATCTTAGGTTCTTATTCTTAGATCAATTTTGACGTTCTAGTTCCTAAATTTTAGTTCTAATTTTTAACTTAATTCTAAAAATCATCAAATTTTAATCCGTAAATCCATAATTTATAAATTCAAAATTCAAATTTCAATCTATATTATTTTCAAAGTAGACCCTAACCAACCGATTTGCCCAAGGGAGCTTACGGAGGGTACCCCGAAACGGGGCCGATCCTCCTTAACATAACGGGCCCAAAACTCCTTTTTTTCAATTTAATTAATTATGTTTCTAGTAAAATTAGGATATTTAAATTAATTAGACTTCTAGTAGGATTAGGAGATTAGGTCAATTAGAATCTGTTATAATATTTTAGGGTACCGATTTTTATTGGTGATAAAAACAAATTAATTTCAGATAAAAAGGTGAGATGAAAGAGATGAAAACAGCAACTCTAAAATATACAGACCTGCAAGATACAGGGTCCTTTTGTAGTAAGTTTTAAAAGTAAGAGTTTGTCCCACAGGGAGTAGTGATTTAAAACCTAGAAGGTTGTATAGTAGACCTCCAGATCTGCTACAGATCTGAAAATTCTAGCCTTATCTAAGAAAACATGGAAAGAAAGAGAGTTTTTCTGGTGTCACTAGATCTAATCTACAAAACTAGATCTAAAAGATGATGGAGGTGAATGGTAAAATAAAATATAAAATGGGGAGAAATAGACAGTTAGGGACTGGTTTTTTTATTGCAAAACAGATCAAGATTTTGGACTTGCAGCTGTCCTTCACTTGGCTACAAGCACGAGTTCAAGGTAGAAGAATTCAAACTAAACCAAAAGCTTGAACTGATCTTAAGGGTATGATTTGTCCACTTGAATGGTCACTGATCATCCTATAAACTTCATCCAATCCAAAGGTTTAAATTGAAACAATAAACCATTGTATCCACTATGCTTGTAAAGCTACAAGCACTTACAACCATAGGATCAAATAATCCATGTAGATCTGGTGAGAACCACTAGAAATCATAGATTATTTGAGGATCTAAACTCAGCTGCTCATTTCTTCAAACAGCTACAAAGACCGGACTCACAAGGCTGCAATCTCTGCATAATTTCATATCTCTTCACTGAAAACAAATCTGGAAATCAGAGTAAGAGGCAGATCTGCTACAATCTTTCACTTGGCTACAAGCATAAGTGAAAATAGGAAGAATCCAATTTCACCTTCACTTTTGGATTAGTCCTAAGGGTATGATCTGTCCACTTGAATGGTCACAGATCATCTTAGAGATTTACTCCAGCAGTGAGGATAAAGATTAGAACATGAAAATTACTGCAAGCACTATGGTTGCAAGGTACAAGCGTAGGCAACCATAGGTGCATTAGATCTAGGAAAGTCTAGTGGAAATCAAGAGATCTAAAGGTTAAATGAATGGGCATTCCCAAAAACATAAATCTGATGGAGAATCTAATGGAACCAAAAGACCTATAGATTAGATGAATCTTTAAAAACAACATTTCATTGATTAAAAAAAACTTACAATGATCTGCCTCAAGCCTACAGTCTGTGCATAAATCTGGAGCTCTTCACAATGAATTTACATATCTATTTACAATTCAAATCAGCCTTTGGCTGCTACAAAGAACTAATCCAATAGGCTGGATTAGGGAGAGAAGGGGGAAAAGAAAAGGGAAAAGAAAAACTAAAATTAAACCTAAATTGTGCTTAGGAAAACTAAAGCTATTCCTTGGTAATTCCTTGCTGAAGAATTACAACAAAAATGATGGGTATTTATACATATGCATTGATCCAAGTGCCTTGAGTTTCAGCCAATTAGAGGAGAGGAATTGATTTCAGTTTATGCTAATCCATGTGTTTAACATTCTAGCCAATCAGAGAGAAGAGAGCTCAATTCTGTTATGCACAGTTGAAATGATTTGCTTCCCACCAAAAATTGCTCCATTTAGTTTGAAAAACAATTTGCATGTGGGTAGAGTTCTTTTGTGCTTTGGAGTTCTCAAAAATACCCCTGCCGACCAAAGATAATTGCTAATGGAGTCCCAAGATAGCTCTACTGCTGTTATTACCAAAACAGCCCTCAGATGGAACCTGAATTGGTAAAATATTGGGATCTTGAAGGTGCCCAATAAAATGGCTGCACACTGAAGTAACCTCAACAAGTTGATAGTTGAAACTCAATGGAGTTCAATGGAGCCCGAGCTGGAGCAGCTTGAAGAAGTCATGATGAAATCTCGGGGGATTTGCTGAAGACATTTGAGGCTTGATGAAGTCTAAACTGTAGCAGAGAGACAACAACTTGATAGGTTGAGATGGCTTCATCAATTAATAGACTTTAGAATCTACAGCTTCAGCAGTCCTCTCGTGAGGTGGAGAAGATGAACTCGAGAGGATGAAGTAGCAATTCGATAGGTTGCTGAAGCTTGAAGCAATCCACTCGACAGGATGAAGGCTGACACAATTCTTTATTTGAGAGGTTGAAGGAGCTAGCTGAAGCCATCTCAAGAAGTTGGTTTGAACCAGTTGACAGGATGATTTTGGGTTCACAACACATCAGCTTCAGGCATCTTTTCGTGCGGTACACTGATCAATTTGGCAAGATGAAGCATCTATTCGATAGGTTGTTGAATAGAGAGCTCGACAGGCTAGTTTAAAGCCTCAACTCGACAGGTTCAGCATTTGAACTCTCAATAGGTTGGACAATTGCACAACTCGACAGGTTCAGACTTTGCTGTCTTCAACCATTCGATAAGTTGTATAGTAGCTGTATTTTATATACTCGATAGGATGAAGGGAGCACAAGTCGACAAATTACTGAATATAGAGGCTGAACCATTTGAGAGGTTGATGATAGGTTTTAAGCATGGTCCATTAAAGAGGATGGAGGAGACTGCTGGTCGACAGGTTCAAATGCAATTCATCTTCTTGAGAGGATGGTTGAAGGTGCAGCTATCCATTCGATAGGTTGGTTTTCCAGCCACATAAACTTTGTGAGGTTGCTTAGGACTGCTCGAATAGTTCATTGCTGAGCTTCAGCACCTATCGTATGGATCAAATAGTCAATCGATGAAGTTCACTTCTCAACCATTACACCACTCGAATAGTTGACTTGGTGGCTGCTTATGATCATTTGCTCGAGCCCCACTCTGCTGAAACCAATACAGCTGCAACAAGCTTTGTTCGAATGTGAACCCATCTAATGTGTAGCAGCTTTTATACATTGCTGCTGTTTGCTTGAGTGTGCACTTGCTGAAATGTGCAGCTAATGTGCTGAACCTCTGATTTGCTAAGCTTGAAAATCTTCTTCACCATAGCTACTTGAGTGTGTAACAGATGAACTGCTGTAGCTTTCATGGGTGTAGTTGAAGCCTTCTTCTGCTCAAGTAAACAATAGGTAGCTGCAGGAAGCTCTTGGTTGACTCTAATCTCCTCTTCTTAGTATTTATTCATGGATGGATGCATATTTATTCCTAACTGCAAAAACACATTTAAAAAGGTTATTAAATAGCTCAAGGTCTTATAATAGTCAGGTTTAAAGGTGTATAAAATGGTATAAATTAGCGACTAACAGAATCCCAGTAGGAATAGGAAAACAAAACTAGCTAAACCTCAAGGCAACCCACAACTACTGACGTGGGCCGACCGGCGATTCAATAAAGGTGTTCAAGCTACAAGCCCCCGCTTCCCTTTAAAGCGTGATCAATGATGTGTTGCAGCGTCGATAAATATCTATAGCTGGTGATCGCATCATCCAGGTACTCTTTATTTAATATTCGCCTTTTCCTTTCAGCATTTAATATTTTCTATGTTATTACTCCATCACCCCCTTTGCCAGAGTCCACTCGGACCGAATTGGGCCACTTATTTAAGGGATCGAGAGGAACTCAGAAAAAGCGCGTACCAATAGACTAGCAATTGCGATGGGTCACACTGCCAGTGCACTTACAAAAGGAGGAAAAGAAGCCGATGCATTGCTCAGGTTCCAAAGACAAGTTACTCTGAGGAACAGACAAGAGGAAAGGACGCCGACTCCTCCACATGCTTCGACTCTCCCGACACATAACACATATATCTCTCACACCTTCAACAGCAACTATCGAAGACAACCCTCTCCCAAGGCACCTAGAAAAGACACTGCCATAAGCATAAACAACCTCCACCGATTTCTAGATGACTACATGGCTAAGGAGGAACGCTCAAGATAGTCCTTCGGATTCGATAAATTCTATCGAGACATTGACTTCACTATACCCGTTGGGTTCAAATCACCCAAATTCAACAAATATAACGGTATGGGAAACCCAAAGCACCACTTGGCCATATTCTGTAATGACTGTCGACCAATCCGTACCAATCATGGACTCCTGATCCATTACTTTCAGAGATCGCTTGAAGGAGAAGCCCTCGACTAGTTTGCGGCCATACCTCTAGCCAAAATCGAGACATTCGAAGACTTAGCCGATAGATTCCTAGGCCAATACCAACACTTGACTCACGAAGAGGTCTGTCTTACTGACTTGATGCACACAAGACAAGAGGACGACGAAGACTTCATGACGTTCACCAACCGCTGGAGAAGGCTCGTCACCCAAATGGGGAATCAAATAAAAGAAAGTAATGCGATAGAAATCATGATCGGCAATAGCCGAGAGCCTCTTCAGAGCATTCTCATCCTAAGCGACTGCTTCGACTTTACCAGCCTCTATCAATGGGCCTCACGCGTAGAACATCGACTGAAGAATGGAGACCTCAGTCTCTCTACCCCAACATCCAACGGACCCTCTTCTAACAACCCTGATACAAACACCCTAAACAAGACTCTAAGCCCTAAACAAATCAACACGAACCAAGAACAAAACCAAACAAACTCTCGACCATACCACCCATATGTCCACGCTCAAGATCTATACCTAAACCTATACCATGACCAAAACCAACCACTCTACACAAACCTATACACAAACCCATACTATGACCAAACCAGTGCCCCAACGATACACAAACTAACATCGCCTATTACAACCCATTATTCGATCAAACTCAACTCGCATACGATATCGTACACTCATTCACTCCTGCCACATTTCACCTAGCAAGCCTGGTCCAGAGGATTGAACCCCCTTCAGACCATATCCACAGCATTCATTCACAATCAACTAACCCTATCCCACGTACCTATAAACGTGGAATTACCTTTCGTCGTGAATCGGTCACTAAGGTCACTAAAATCTAAACTATCACTGAATCCACCCCTAAACCAGCAAAACCCATCACCAAAACTCATCGCCAAGCTCAACGAATTTATCTCCGAACCAACTCAACCTACCCTTGAATCTGATAATCTACCAACAAACGAATCAATACCTGTGCTCCCTAAACCAACACCTAAACCAGCTATACGATCGGTCCCTAAACAAACTCCCTCACCTATCCCGGAGACTATTCCCGAACTAATCTATCCATATAATACAACACCATTCATACTTAAACCAATCACAAAACTAAACTCTGAACCCAAACCTGCAATCAAACCTATCTCCGAACCAACCTATCAACACTACAATATCACCCATGCCTAAAACAATCATCCCACAAATTCCAGAATTAAACGTCGACCCTAAACTCGTAATTGAACTTATCCCTGAAATTACTAGCCCCCTCGCTTCCAAATCAACTACGAATCAAATGCCCAAAATCTAACACATTGACAAACACATTGTGCCACCAATCTCAAAACCAATCCCTGAATCAATTCCTATACCTACTTTAAAACTTGAGCTCCATAACAAACACTTCACCCCACTAACTTCGGAACCAGCTCTCAAACCAAAACCCATTTCAAAACCTAAACTCACCACCAGACTTATCACCTCACCAACTTCAAAATGAAACCCTGAATCCTGCTTTGTCGCCCAACAGACCTCTGAGCCACCCACTCCAGAATCACTCGTTGGGCTAATTTCAGAATCAATTCATGAATCAACCCCTACAAAACTCGACACCGAACTCATCATCCCCTCAACTCCAGAATAAGAACTTAAACCCACTATTGAACTTTTCATTCCATCGACTACGAAACTAAACCTCAAACCTAAACTTATCATCAAATCGATCCTCGAACCTGAACCAGGCATCAAACCTGAACATGAACCTATCATCAAACCTAAACTTACTATCAAAACTAAACCTATTATCAAATCTAAACCTATTATCAAATCTAAACCTATCCTCAAACATGAACCTATCACCAAGCCTAAACCCATGATTGAACTTGAACCTATCATCGGATTCGAAACCAAACCAATCATTTAACTTAAACAAATCGTCGAACCTAGACCCCAACCTATCGTCAACCCTACACCCATCCACAAGCTTGAACCCAACATCAAAGGAAAACCCGCCATCAAACCCGAACCCATTGTCAAACCTGAACCTGTCGTCAAACTCGAGCCTGTTATCAGACACGAACCCATCAATAAAACCAAACCTAACCTACAACACCAACTCCACTCACCTTTGAGCCAACCACCGAACCTTTCAAGGAGCCGATCATCGCTCCCTCTTTCAAAGTCAAACCAGACTTATATCCTATGACCCTGATCAACATCCAAATGGGCATATCACAGAACTCTCAAATCTCACTACAACACGAAATTGACATCATAACTAAGACTGATTCTAACCACCGGATCTAGATCTCCCTAGACCTCACAATCAAAACCTTCATAGAACACCAATCGGCAACGAAATCGCTACGTCAAACAGTAGACACTAAACCTCCTCCAAAAATTACAAATAAAACTTTAAAACAACCTTACAATAAACCCCAAGTGCGAATCAAGCAAAGCAAGCATAATCAAACAAATCCAAACCACCCCACACGAAAGAAAGGTCCACCTTGGCCTATGCCCTCGTGTCTCCTCCTCCTACTCTACCTCTGCCTTATACTCTCATTATCTCTACAACACCACGTTCCCTCTCAACATATCCCACTCCAACTTCACCCATGATCAATTTTCCAACAACCCGTAAATAATTTTGGAAAACTCTCTAACAACGTTATGCTCCAACTCTATGAGAGGCCTCCCTCCATCGAAAAATTGAAGAAGGTCCCTCCCGACAAGGAGGCCCCGACCATAGAAGACTCATCAAAAGAAGAAGTTAAAAGATGTCACACCTATTTCGACAAATCTCACGTCATCCAAACCATGAATGAAAACATGACCTCTCTCTCATCCCAAATTTACCAAATAGAGAGGGATCGAGGACCCTAAAACAAACTATCCAACTGTCAATTTGCTCGTCCCACGACTCTGCTTAAGGAACTAATATTCTACCATAACACAAAAAATACAAGGAAAATAAAAAAATATATACAAAATAAAAAATATATATATACATATGTCATCTGCCCAACAATATCTCTGACTTATAACTCTTAACTGACCGAGAACACGAAGTCAAGGCGCTAGTGCTAAGAAATAATGCCTGCACAATGTTAATCTCTGAAAAGTACCACTTTTCATCCCTTAACCTGGCCTTTGCTGGACCCTTGAGTTGGTTAATAATTGTTTTTAAGTGTGTTTGTGTAGATAACAGTAAAAGAAGAGCTTAATGCTCTAATCCATTATTTTCAAGCTAAGAAGATGAAATTTCAAGTCAAACTATGGAGTTGGTGGGCATACAATGAAGGTACCATGGTGGTTCACACCATTGGGGCAATGTGGTACACACCATGGTGATCAGTTTGATGGCTTAAGTGGACCCTAGAAGCCCAACACATGAAAGGAAGTTGGACCCTAGCAGAGGAGACTGTTGCAGCAAGCAGTACACTGCAACAGACATACATAGAAGACCCTTGAGAAGATCTCGCATGGTTAAATCCACCCAAAAGTAACCACGCGAGGATCTCGCGAGGTTGGAGCCTACAAGCCATACTCCACGCGCGCGAAACTCTCACAGTTCATTAAAGAAAAGGCTGCAGGAAGACATCTCGCGTAGTCCTCGTGAGGATTAGAGCTTCAGATACGCTATTCACGCAGATCTCGCTAGGCTCGTACACATTCCAGATTTCAGCTACTCGCGCAGCTCTCATGCCGTAGCAGCTTCAGAACTTTCCCTCATGTATATCTCGCGTGCTTCAAAAGTGGAACCCGCCACACGCGAAGCTCAAACTCTATGCTCACGAGGCTCAATTCAACCCAACGAGATCCTCGCACTTGAACTCCTAAAAGCCTCATCTATGCAAAATGTGTCATTCACAGCAAAGCAGAGCCTCACGAGCTCTCTCCAACAGCTAATCCAACCTCACGAGGCTCGGGATCTTGACTTCCCATTCAATGCATAGGGGCACTTTAGGGATTTCCTAACTTTTAGGGCACACTTCCCAATGCTCCCACATCTCGAGGCATCCAAGGGCCACAGATGAGCCACGACATCAGTTCCACACATGTTTAATTCTGGTTGGCTACTACAAACAACAACTGCAAGGATTGTCTATATAAAGCCATATGCAGTTTTGTAAAAGCAGCCAAGAATAACCTGAGCTCATTTAGGGTTTTCTAGGGTTTTGAGCTAGTCTTGTTTCCCTTTTATTTTCCATTTTCTTCTTAACTTAGAACAACAGCAATGCTAAGATAAGTTCTTTGTAACAACTAGAGATAGTTTAGTTTTGTAATTAGTTTTGCAAGAGCATTGTGAGCAATATTGGGTATTTTCTGCGCAGACCGCTGCCTTGAGGGTAGGCCATTGTAAGTCCTTTTTGTTCAAGTCAATGCTATATTTAATGCTTCATTAGATCTATATTTTCCTTCTGTACATTAGTAGATCCATATAGATTTAATGCTCCCATGGGTGTATGTGCTTGTAGTCATGCACACATGGTGGCAACAGTGCTTTTATTGTTTTGGTTTTTATCCTGTGGATGGACCACATCTTTGGGATGATCTGTTACCATTCAAGTAGATAGATCATAACCCTAAGATAGATATGGACTATAGGTTGGAGCTAGATTCTTTTTCCTTGCCTTTGTGGTTGTAGTCAAAGGAGGGACTATTGCAAACCCAACATCTCCTCTGTTGTGCAAGTCATTTTCAGTATTTAGATTTGAGATTTTTGTAGAGAATGCAGACTTGAGAGCTTGGTCATTGTAGGCCTTTTTGTAGCAATGACCAGCTGAATCTATTCCCTAATCAGGCTGGGATTTCTTATGGTTTCCACTTGATTTTCTAGAACTGTTTGATCCTATGGATGCATGAGCCTGTAGCCGCGCAAATATAGTGTCTACAATAGTGATCATGTTCTGATTTAATCTATTGACAGGATGAAGTCCCTGGGATAATCTATGACCATTGAAGTGGATAGATTATAGCCCTAAGACCAGTTCAAATCTCTGGGTTAGGTTAGATTATTCTACCTTGCACTTATGTTTGTTGCCAAGTGAAGGATTGTTGTATTTTCATTTCTAGATCTGAGTTGCATAGCTGATTTATCCATAGCTGTCTACTTCTTCATCATTTTATGTTATTTTACCACACTACATCATCCTTCTTCTTCCCCTTCTTTTAGCTATAGTTTTTATTTCTGTTTTTAGTTTTATTTTATTTTAGTTTTGTGACACCTAAACTTTCTCACTTTACCTTTCTTTCTTACTTAGGTTTAGAGTTGCCAGATCTATAGTAAGATCTAGAGTTACTATACTATCCTTGAGGTTTCAGATCATCACTCTCCGTGGGACAAACTCTTACTTCATAAAACTTTTTACAACAGGCCCTGGATCTTGCAGGACTGTGAGTTTGGTTTTGTGCTTGTGTTCATCCATTTTTTATTTTATTTTGTTTTGTTTTTGCCATCATTTTATGTGATCCTCTATCACATTTATTTCATAATAATAAAAAGCACAATCTAAACTTCTCATCAAGTTTTTATCGCCGTTGTCGGGGAGTTTTGATCTAAGTATAGTAAATTGAGTTTAATTTTTATTCTTTGTAGTTGTAGTGTTTGAATAAATTACAACTGTAGTTTTTCTGGGATTTTTTTGAGTTTTTCTTCTTTATTTTCTGTTTTTAGACTTTTTGGTGTCTTAGGTATGTGTGAATAAATTACAACTGTAATCTCTTAAATTTGCATTTAATTTATGTTATTGCATGTGTAGTGTTTGAATAAATTCCTGGTGATGTTTTTGATTTTTACAGGCTTGGGATAGTAGCAAATAGGAGAGTTTAGCTGAAGCTGGAGCATTCCTGCATCAGTTTGCATCTTTAACTCACCTATTTTAGGTTCATTTCTGCTGTCTTTTAATTTCTGCAGTCCTAAATTTTAGCAGTTGTCTTTAGTTTTCATGTGTGTGTGTTGTATGCTAGGAAGAAGGTCTCTCAATCCTGAGCTTGAATCTTTAAATCCTGAGATTGAGAGAGTCTTGAGTCCTAGGCCAACAACACACACCCCTTTTGAAAATTTAGTAACAACTGGGATGGGAGAGCAGCCTAGACCCCTTAGGGACTACTTGTTTGCCTATACCCACTTGCTGTAGTTTGTTCATTTAATTTACTGTTTTAACCATTTAATAATTTTAAGGTAAGCAAGACAATAAGTTTTTGGTACCGATGTCGGGGATTTGTATTTTAAAAGTGGTAGATCTAAGTTTTTCTAATTTTAGATTTAGATTTTTTATTATCTATTTTGTGTTTGACTAATTGTTGCTGTAGTTTTGTGTAGTTTAATTTTGTGAATGCAGATATAGATTTGTGGTGATGAAAGGAGCATTGTGCTAATTTGAGGAGAAAGTTATGCTTAAGTTTGCATTTCTTAACTCTGTTTACATTTCTAGATCTGTAGTTTTTAGATCTGCAGTATTAGCTGTATATTTTTTAATTTATTTTGCTTAAATCTGTACTGTCATTTTGTGTGTTGTCCTATATTTTTGTTGTGTGTATGCTTGGGAGGAGATCTCTTAATCCTGAGATTGTCCTGAAGTTGAGAGACTTCTCAAACCTAAGCAACCCATACACACACCTATGGTTGATTTTTACAGCTCTACAATGGGTGAGCAACCTAGGACATTGAAGGAATTCAATGCACCAGAGGTGTACAATTCCCCCTTCTGCATTCAATTCCTTGCTATCAAGGAAACAATGAGATTAATTCCTCCATCATACAGATACTACCCTCATACCATGGCCTGAGTAAAGAAGATCCATATAAGCACATTGATGAATTTCTAGGACTGTGCACTACCTTCAACATTGCCGGTTTGGGGGAGGAAGCAACCAGCTTGAGACTCTTTCCTTTTTCATTAAAGGATAGAGCCAGAACTTGGTTGTCAATGCTCCTAACCAATAATATTCAGTCTTGAAATGGCCTTCAATGTCAGTTTTTGACCAAGTTTTTCTCCATGTCCAAAACAAGTCAGCTGAGGAAGAGCATTATTTCATTTACTCAAGCCCCAACTGAAGACTTTCATCAAGCATGGGAGAGATTTAAAGAACTCTTGAAGCAATGTCCCCATCACCAAATTCCTGAATGGCAACTTATCCAAAGTTTCTATCAAGGAATTGATCCTAAGAGCGGGGATATGGTTGATGCCTCATGTGGTGGTACATACCTCCACAAGACAACTGATGAGGCTTGGGAGTTGTTTGATATCATTAGTGAACACTCCATGCAAAGGGAGACCTTGTCAAGAGACCTTGAGACCCCTGCTAGAGTGGTGAGAGAGACCACTACAAGAGAGAAAATGTATGAGGTGAGTAGATACAATGATTTGAAAATAAATCGACAGCTTGACTCAAAAGTTTGAAAAGCTCATGGGAGCCATGTAATCTCCAATGGCTGCAAAAGTGGAGGAGGCATGTGTGATCTGCCAATCCCCCACTCACCCCATTGAGGAATGTCCCTCTACTGCCCAATTTCCAGAATTTGTGATGGAACATGTGAATGTTGCTCAGTCCTTTGGACAATAACCTATTACTGGTTATCATTGGAGAAACCACCCCAATTTGAGGTGGAGACAAGATACCTTTCCAAACCAGCAGTAGTAGCAGTCACAACAGCATTTGATGCCTTATAGGAATGCCCAGCCCTGCAAGCAGAACTATTTTCTAAGGCCCCATTACCAGCAGCCTATGGCCCAACCACTGGCTCAACCTGTGTAGCAAAGTACACCAGCCCCAGTACCCTCTAGATCCCTCACAATTGAAGAGCAAGTTCTGGCTTCACTATAGAATTTAAGCCCTTTGTCACAAACTGTCAACTCTCATAGCTAAAGTATTAATAAAATAGAGGACCATGTTAGTCAGCTATCTAATACTTTGACTAAGAGAGAGGAGGGAAGACTGTCAAGTCAGCCCATGAATAACCCAAGAGGGCAGTACATGGCGGGTGAGACTTCTTCCCATGATGAAGCCAAATCTGTCACCACTTTGAGGAGTGGAAGGCTGGTCGATAATCAGGTTGGTTTTGAGCCTGAGAACAATCTAAGAAATGAAAGAACAACCCATGGAGATATGCAGCAGGAGAAGCATATAAAAAATAAAGGGAGTGTGAATGCACCCCAAGAAAAAATTGAAAACAAAAATAAAGAAAAATTTGATGAGCTTGCTAAGGCAGCAAATGGGAGATCAGTCCCCCATTTCCCATTTCCCAATACACTTCAAGCACCTTCTCTATTTGACAAGGGGAATGCTAAAGTTGAGGAGATGATGGAAATATTCAAATAAGTAAAAATCAACTTGCCTTTACTTAATGCTATTAAGCAAGTTCCAGCCTATGCAAAGTTCTTGAAAGAATTGTGCACCTGTAAAAGACAGTCTCGGATACACCTATCCAAGAAGGTGTTTTGTGTTGAGAAAAGAAACCAAGTGTTGTCCATTGCAACCCCAACCAAGCTTTAAGATCCTGGAGTTCCCACAATCCCCTGCATCATTGGGGATCATACCATTGAAAAGGCCTTGTTAGATCTGGGAACTAGTGTAAACCTACTTTCATATTCAGTTTATGAGAAGTTACGCTTGGAAAATGAGAAGTTACGCTTGGAAGAATTGATGCCCACACATGTGGTGTTACAAGTAGCTGATAGATCTGAGAGGAGGCCTGTGGGAATGATAGAGGATGTATTAGTTGGGGTTGATAAGTTTTTCTATCTAACAGATTTTCTGATACTTGACATGGAGCCCAGCAAGTGTACCACCTCTATTCCTATGATTTTGAGCAGGCCCTTCCTGGCCACTACCAATCCTTGTATCCAGTATAGATTAGGAGTAATGGAGGTGTCATTTGGCAACATGAAAGTAAAATTGAATGTTTACAATGCAGCAAATCAGCCTCATTTGGATAGTGAGGATTGCTTTGTAATTGATATTTTTGATGAGCTTGTGGAAGAGACTTTGCCCAAGCTGCTGCATGATGATGATTTTTGTGATGTTTTTGAGAATGTGTGGAGTAAGATTGTGGAAAAGAAGGCTCCCACACCCATGGTTCAAGAGGTGAAAGCCTTAATTTCTGATATGGGGCCAGCAACAAGGTATCTTCCTTTGAAACCTGTTGTATTGCCTCTTCACCACCATCAAAGGCACCTTTGTTGCCCTCTCTCATATGTCCACCAAATGTAGAGTTGAAACAACTACCTAAGACCTTAAAATATGTTTTTTTGGAGGTAAACCTGAAATTGCCAGTGATCATTTCTTCCTCTCTCACTGATGAGCAAGAGGATGAATTGTTGTGTGTTTTAAAGCAACATAAGAGAGCAATAGGCTGGACTATTGCTAACCTTGGGGGTATCAACCCTACTATGCGCATGCATAAAATCCATCTGAAAGCAAGTTCCAAACCCTTTAGAGAAATGCATAGAAAATTGAACCCCCATATACAAGAAGTGGTAATGAAAGAAGTGGTCAAATTGTTAGATTCTGGAGTCATCTACCCAATTTCAGATTCCGAATGGGTGGCACCTCCTCAGGTGGTCCCTAAGAAATCTGGAATTACTGTGATTAAATTTGATTATGGTGAGCTTGTTCCAACTAGGGAAACCACAGGTTGGAGGGTGTGTATAGACTATCGAAAGCTCAATTTGAAAACTAGAAAAGACCACTTCCCTTTGCCTTCATTGACTAGATTTTGGATAAGTTGGCAGGCAAGGCTTTCTATTATTTTCTTGATAGATATTCGGGGTATAACCAAATTCCTGTTTATGCACAAGATCAAGAAAAGACGACTTTCACATGCCCATTTGGCACCTTTGCCTCTAGAAGGATGCCATTTGGACTATGTAATGCCCCTGTAACTTTTCAAAGGTGCATGTATGCTATATTTTCTGACATGATTGATCAATTTTTAGAGATATTCATGGATAATTTATCTATTATTGGGGACATCTTTAACCAATGGCTACACCATCTCAGCCTTGTGTTGCATAGATGTGAGGAAACCGACTTGGTGTTAAGTTGGGAAAAGAGCCATTTCATGGTCAATCAAGGCATTGTCCTTGACCATGTGGTTTCCCACAAAGGCATTGAGGTAGACAAGGCTAAAATTGATCTGATTGCATACTTACCCCCACCAAAAATTGTGAAATAAGTTGGATCTCTCTTGGGGCATGTTGGGTTCTACAGGAGATTCATCAAGGATTTTAGCAAGATCACAAAACCTCTTTGTCACCTGTTGTGCCAAGAGGTCCCCTTTGAGTTTGATGATGAATGTCTCCATGCCTT
Organism: Chloranthus sessilifolius; assembly: GCA_021018995.1. NCBI lineage: Eukaryota > Viridiplantae > Streptophyta > Magnoliopsida > Chloranthales > Chloranthaceae > Chloranthus > Chloranthus sessilifolius. Next base: position 28,845,722 of record CM037595.1, read on the forward strand.
TAAGCTTTTGAAAGGTTGTTTAACTTGTGCACCTATCCTTCAAGCACCTAATTTTTCTTTGCCATTCGAACTGATGTGTGATGCATCAAATTTTGCTATTGGTGCAGTCTTGGGATAAAGAAAGGATAAGGCCCCTTGTGCGATTGCTTATGCAAGCAAAACCATGAGTAATGCTCAGATAAATTACACCACAACTGAGAAAGAATTGTTGGCAATTGTCTATGCTTTAGAGAAATTCATGTCTTATGTATTGGGATCTAGGATAGTGGTGTTCACAGAACACTCAGCCTTGAAGTACCTTTTGTCAAAAAAGGATGCTAAGCCAAGATTAAATAGATGGATCCTTCTATCACAGGAGTTTGATCATGAAATTAAGGACAAGAAAGGAGTTGAAAATGTGGTTGCAGACCACTTATTCAGGATCCTAACTAAAGAGTTTGATAGGCTGCTTATCAATGATTCTTTCCCTAATGAACAGTTGTTCACTTTCAGCACCCTGTTGACAACCAGAAAATACCATTCTCCACCCTTTAACCTAGGCCTTGATAGACCCTTGAGAGAACTAAATAAGTGTTCTAAGTGCTTGTGTTACAGCTAACAATAAAGACAGGCTTAACCATGAAAGCAGCCTAAAAGTGCCAAAACGATGATAATCCATGTCGATCCAAAGGAAGAAAGAGAAGGGACAACCTCACTAACTGTTAAAATGCCTGAACTGAAGAGGCAAAGACCTGGTCTCAACCCAGAAAAGAAATGTGGAGCAATTCGAACAGAAAAATGCACTACAGAGTGCTTTTCAAAAAGAATTTGAACATTTCGAAAAGAACCTGAACTCCGCGAAAAGAACTAAAAGCTCCAGGCTTAGTTTTCGAAGAGCACCTAAACTCTTCGAAAGGATGATTGACCTATTCGAAAAGAAGAGAACTCCTTTCGAACAGAACCTGAACGTTTCGAAAAGAGCTTCAGGAGTCACAGTACCTTGCAAAAAGTCCCGTAAACTATGCGAAATGGTATTCTGGAGATTCCCAGCTTTTGCAAGGGTAATTCAGTAATCTTTTTCACATGTCCCAATGCATTTAAAAACCTAGGGACATTCCAGAAGATTCTAAGCATGAAGCGAAGGCATATTCCACCCCATGTGAGCACCCAGAGATGAAATAACTTGGTGGGAACTTCTAGAAGCTCTAACAGATTTTCAAATTGCATAACAGAATTGATGCTTATGTCGCCTGATTGGCTGAACCAGATCGAGCAATTCTGATTGGCCAGAACAGATCTGGAATCTTGTGCTCGACTACCATTGGTTGATACAAATCTGAGCACTTCTGATTGGTCGATACGCATCTGAGCTAGACCTAGGGAAAACTATAAATAGATGAACCATTTGCCCAATTTGGGCATCCAGATTTTGAGTTTCATTCCTATTCCCCCATTTCCAAATCAGCTAGTTTGTCTGAAATCCCTGTAATAGCCTAACTTTTACTTGCAATTGAGAGTTGTGAGATACTTCTCTAATTCAAAAGAGAGTTGTATTCAAGACGACAAATCTGAGAGCTGTTTAAGCTGTGCTCTGTAATTGTAATGGTGAATTTGAAAAGGTTGCTGTAAACCGTACATTCTCAATTGGATTCGTGTTAAGGGTTCCCTCTGATCTCCTTATTGCATTAGACTCCTTTAGATTTACTATTTTTCATGCAATTTCCCTTGATTCATTAACCCTGTGGGAATTAGTGTTTGTAACCTAATCTCTCATAGCATTTGTAGTGATATTTCTTGTTCTAAATTAAGGGTTTAGATTAAAGACTATTGGATGGTCTGTGGCCATTGAAGTGGACAGACCATAGCTATAAGCCTAAATCTAATCCTTGAGTTAGATTTATTTCTCTTACATCTGTGCTTGTAGCCAGATGAAGATTGGATCATTTCTCATTTGATCTGTAGTCATTCTCATTGTGTTTCAAGGACCAAATCAAAGTTAGATATTATTTCTCTATTTTTATAAGTTTACATCAAAATTCCCCCAACTCAGATCTGGATCATTTAGTTTAAACTTTTACTTTTATCATTTAGTTAATGTGACAAATTTAAACTCCCATCTTATGTGCTTTGTAGATAGGATAAGAGGCCAGATTTGGTAGCTCAGATCTGGAGGTTTATCTTGCATTTTAAACAAATTCTCTGTGGACGATCTTTTACTCATTTACATTTAAAACTTGCTACAATTGGGCCTGATCTTGCAGGCTAATTCACTTCTCTCTGTGCTAATATTTCTTTACTTTTTTTTATATTCCAGATTCAGTATAACTTAGCAATTACAAATTTGTTTTCAAAACACAAATAAATCATGCACACTTAGAACAACAACAAGTTTTTGGCGCCGTTGTCGGGGAATTTATTTTAAAATAGGTAGACCTAAGTTTTCATTTTTATTTTTACATCAGTACTAAACTATTCTATTGTTTATATCTGTGCAGTTATTCATATCCATTTTGAAGAAGGGAAACTACTTAAAAAGGAATTCTGAAGGTTTGTTGTGAATAATCTGATTATCTGTCCTGTGTTGTATGTTTGGTAGGAGGACTCTCAGCCCTGAGATTGTCCCTCTGAATTTAGAAGTTGAAAGGCTATTACGAACCAGACAAACAACACAGAATTCTGCTGAAACTATTGCTATGGGTGAAGAACATCAACTTTTGAGGGATTACTTTGCACCTGGTGCTTATAATTCTCCCTTTTGCATTTAATTTCCTACTGTTGAAGGAAATTATGAGATCAAATCATCGACTATCCAAATGCTTCCTTCCTTCCATGGGTTGAGTCAGGAAGATCCATACAAACATGTGGATAAATTCTTGTCTCTTTGCACCACATTCAACATAGCTGGACTTGGTTCAGAGGCAACCAAGCTTAGGCTCTTTCCTTTTTCATTAAAGGACAAAGCTAGAGCATGGTTGTCTATGTTAGCACCAAATAGTATCACTTCTTGGAATGATTTGCAGTGTCAATTTTTAGCCAAATACTTTCCAATGTCTAAAACAAGCCAATTGAGACAAAGTATCATATCCTCTTCACAAAACTCAACTGAAACTTTCCATGAAGCATGGGAAAGATTTAAGGAACTTCTAAGGCAATGTCCTCATCATCAAATTCCCAGATGGCAGCTGGTTCAAAGCTTCTATCAAGGAATTGATCAAAAAGGCAACAATATGGTAGATGCTTCCTGTGGAGGCACTTACTTGCAAAAAATAGTTGAGGAGGTTTGCGACTTATTTGAAGTAATTGGTGAAAACTCAACTCAACAGGAATCTCTGTCAAGAGATATTGAAAATCCTGCTAGGTTGAACAATCAGCAAACCACCAAAGGAAAGATTTATGAGGTGAATGAGTTGGAAAGAAAGATGGATAATTTAACCACAAAGTTTGATAGATTGATGGACTCACTTAAAAATCCAATGGTTGCAAGAGTAGAGGAGGCATGTCTGATATGCCAGTCCCCTACACATTCACTTGACCAATGTCCTGCTGCACCACAGTTCCCAGTTCTAGTGGTGGAACAAGCTCATGCTGCCCAATCATTTGGACAGATCCAGTCAAATGAATATCCATGGAGAGGGCACCCCAATTTGAGGTGGAGTCAGGGGAATTATCAATCGAATGAAGAACCAAAGAACCAAATGCCTTTCAGAATTGCGCAGCCTTATCAGCAGAATTTTTATGCCAAGCCAAATTTTTAGCAGCCCATTCCACAACAACCTGTGCAGCAATCTGCTCCAGTTCAAATCCCTTCTAGGTCCCCTTCTTTTGAAGATCAAGTCCTAAATTCACTCCAGAATTTAGGATCTTTAACTCAGACTGTGAACTTTCACAGTCAAAGCATAAAGAAGATTGAAGAAATATTGGGTCAGCTTTCAAATACTTTGGCCAAAAGAGAGGAAGGAAAGTTACCCAGCCAACCTTTGAACAATCCCAAAGGATAGTTCATGGTTGGAGAAGCTTCTATTTCACATGAAGAAGTAAAAACTGTCACAACTTTGAGAAGTGGAAGAATTATAAATAACAAAGTGGGTACTGAAGAAGAAAAAAGTGAGGAAAATGATAAAGATATGCAGCAAGAGCAGCATAATGTTAGTAGTAGGGGTGCTGATGTACCTCAGAAAAATAAAAAAAATGAAAAAACAAAAAATCAAAAAGATTCTGATAATGCTTCTAAAGCTGTAGAAGAAGGACTAGTTCCTCATTTACCATTTCCTCATGCAATAAAATCTGTATCCCCTTTTGATAAAGGGAACACAAAAATAGATGAAATGATGGAGACTTTCAAGAAAGTCAAGATAAATCTACCTTTGCTTGAGGCAATCAAACAAATTCCAGCATATGCAAAATTTTTGAAAGATGTTTGCACTCACAAAAGACAGTCTAGGATACAATTATCCAAGAAGGTCTTTACTGTGGAAAGAAGTAATCAGGTGTTGTCTATTACCACACCTCCTAAACTTTAAGATCCTAGAATTCTCACAATCCCTTGCATTATTGGGGAACATAACATTGAAAAGGCTTTATTAGATTTGGGTGCTAGTGTCAACCTACTTCCATATTCTGTGTATGAGAAACTAGGTTTGGGAGAATTAAAACTCACTCATGTGGTGTTACAACTAGCAGACAGATCTGAAAGAAAGCCAGTTGGGATGATTGAAGATGTATTGGTGGGAGTAGATAAATTTTTCTATCCTGCTGATTTTCTAGTTTTGGACATGGAACCTACCAAAAGCAAAACTTCCATCCCTGTCATTTTGGGAAGACCATTCCTGGCTACAGCAAATGCTTGCATTCAATGCAGGTCTGGTATTATGGAAGTCTCTTTTGGAAATATGAAGGTGAAATTAAATGTTTATAATGCAGTCACACAGCCTCAATTCAGCTCTGAGGAATGTTTTCATGTTGATCTATTGGATGAACTGGTAGAAGGGACTTTACAACAATTTCTGTAGTGTGAAGATTTAACCACAGATTCTAAATATGCTTGGGGAAATTACGAGGAAGAAACATTTTGTACCTCAAAGTATGAGGAAGTAAATGTTATGCAAGGAACTCATAATCAATCAGCAAGTTTCTCTTCTTGGAAACCTGCTACTCTTCCCCTTCCACAAACAGCTAAGGTACCTTTGTTACCTTCTTTTCTCAGCCCACCTGATTTAGAACTGAAGCAGTTGCCAGAAAATTTGAAATATGTATTTTTAGGAGACCATAAATCATTGCCTGCGATTATTTCTTCCTCCCTCACAAAGGAGCAGGAGGAAGAGCTGTTGATTGTTTTGAAACAATATAGAAGGGCAATTGGCTGGACTATTGCTGATTTGGGAGGAATCAGTCCAGCTGTTTGCATGCATAAAATCCATTTGGAAGAAGATGCAAAGCCTTCTAGGGAAATGCAAAGGAGGTTGAACCCTCATATGCAAGAAGTGGTCATGAAAGAGGTTGTTAAGTTGTTGGATGCAGGGGTCATTTACCCCATGTCAGATTCAGCTTGGGTGGCACCTACACAGGTGGTACCTAAGAAATCTGGGATCACTGTTGTAACCTCAGATTCTGGTGAGCTTATGTCAACCAGACAAACAACTGGGTGGAGGGTCTGTATTGATTACAGAAAATTAAATTCAATGACCAGAAAAGACCATTTCCCTCTCCCATTCATTGATCAGATTTTAGATAAGCTAGCAGGAAAAGCTTATTACTGTTTTCTTGATGGTTACTCTGGTTACAACCAGATTCCTGTGTACGCACAAGATCAGGAAAAGACCACATTCACTTGCCATTTTGGCACTTTTGCCTATAGGAGAATCCCTTTTGGTCTTTGTAATGCTCCTGCTACCTTTCAAAGATGCATGTACTCCATTTTCTCTGATATGATTGACCAATTTATGGAGATTTTTATGGATGATTTTTCAATCTACGGAGACAGTTTTTCCCAGTGTTTACATAATCTCAAATTGGTGTTACAGAGATGTGAAGAAACCAATCTAGTTTTAAGCTGAGAGAAGAGCCATTTCATGGTCACCCAAGGCATTGCCCTTGGCCATGTTGTCTCCCACAAGGGCATTGAAGTGGACAGAGCAAGAATTGATTTAATTGCGCATTTACCATCTCCCAAAATTGTTAAACAGATCAGAAGTTTTCTGGGACATGCTGGATTTTACAGAAGGTTCATTAAGGACTTCAGTGAAATAACCAAGCCTCTTTGTCATTTATTGTGCCAAGATGTCCCTTATATTTTCAATAATGAATGCATGAAGGCATTTGAATTCTGAAAAAACTGTTTGATTTCAACTCCAATATTGCAGTCTCCAGATTATTCACTACCTTTTGAACTGATGTGTGATGCATCGGATTATGCTTTGGGAGCTGTCCTTGGACAGAGAAAGGATAAGCTGCCTCATGTCATAGCTTATGCCAGTAGATCAATGATTGATGCACAGCTCAATTACAAAACAACTGAGAAGGAGCTGCTGGCAATTGTTTTTGCTTTAGAGAAATTCAGGTCATATGTCTTGGGTTCACAAATAGTGGTGTTCACTGACCACTCTGCCTTGAAATACCTTCTGTCTAAGAAGGACACCAAACCAAGATTAATCAGGTGGATCCTCCTATTACAGAAATTTTATTTACAGATCAAAGATAAAAAGGGTGTGGAGAATGTGGTGGCTGATCACCTGTCTAGAATTTTAACCGCTGAGATTGATAGGCTGCCTATCAATGAATCTTTCCCTAATGAGCAACTTTTTGCCATTAGTATACACACCCCTTGGTTTGCAAACATAGTCAACTTTTTGGCTACTGGAAGAATTCCTCAACATTGGAATAAAATGGATAAAGATCTTTTCTTCTCAAAGGTTAAACATTTCAATTGGGAAGATCCTTATCTGTTTAAGAGTTGGGCAGACCAAATAATAAGAAGACGTGTCCCTGAACAAGAATTTCATAGAATACTTTCTATGTGTCATGAACAGGCCTGTGGAGGTCATTTTAGTGGAAACAAAACTGCTGCAAATGTTTTGCAGTATGGATTTTATTGGCCTACACTTTTCAAAGCTGCTCTGCAGCACTATAAGTCTTGCCAGAACTGCCAGAAATTGGGCAGCATTTCCAAGAGAAACTCAATGCCTTTACAGCCTATTTTGGTAGTTGAATTGTTTGATATTTGGGGGATAGACTTCATGGGTCCCTTTCCTCCTTCCAATGGGTGTAATTTCATTTTAGTAGTTGTGGATTATGTATCCAAATGGGTTGAAGCCACAGCCACTAAAACCAATGCTCACAGAGTGGTTCTGAATATTTTAAAGGATCACATTTTTTCCAGGTTTGGTTTTCCCAGAGCTATTATCAGTGATGGGGGAAGCCATTTTTGTAATAAACATTTTGAAACTTTATTGAAAAAATACTCTGTGACTCATAGAGTAGCTACTCCATATCATCCACAAACCAGTGGACAAGTGGAGATTTCCAATAGAGAAATCAAACATATACTGAAAAAGACTGTGAAGAAGGACAGAAAGGATTGGTCCTTTAAGCTGAATGATGCATTATGGGCATATAGGACAACCTATAAAACCCCAATTGGCATGTCCCCATTCAGGTTGGTCTATGGCAAAGCATGCCATTTACCAGTGGAGTTAGAATATAAAGCCTTTTGGGCTATTAAAACATTGAACATGGATCTCATTGCTTTGGTAATCACGAAAGCGCAACTTCTTTGAGTTGGAGGAGCTGAGAATGGATGCATAAACCAATTCAAGATCTTACAAAGAGAAAGTCAAAGCCTTCCATGATAAAAATTTGCTGAGAAAAGAGTTCACAGCTGGCTCTAAAGTATGGCTATTTAACTCAAAACTTAAGTTTTTTCCTGGAAAGCTGAGATCCAGATGGGAAGGGTCATATACTGTCATTCATGCAGCTCCTTCGGGGGCATTGACATTTTAGAACCAAGTAATGGAAGAATCTTGAAAGTAAATGGTCAGAGGCTCAAACCATGCATTGAAAATACTCAGGAGCCTGTGCTGCCCATCTATCATCAAGAGCCTCCCCAAATCTGATGATATACAACTGTACAATATGTTTTGTTCCATTGTTTTTGCTTAGTTTTCTTTTTCTCTATTTTTATTCATGTTTGTTCTCTTTTCGCAATGTTTAAATATGTGAAAAGTTAAGTAAAAATTGTTTCTGAAGCTATTAGCTTTTCGCAAAGTAAAAATTGTCTTTTCGCAAAGTTCAATTTACTTTTCGAAAAGAATCTGGATTTGTAACGAACTGCTCGAAAGCAATGATTTGCATTGCGAATAGTTGTTTCTGAAGCCATTTGCTTTTCGAATAGTTGTTTCGGAAGCCATTTGCTTTTCGAAAAGTTGTTTCTGAAGCTATTAGCTTTTCGAAAAGTTATTTCAATATGACCCTTCTGGTCCATTGGCTGCACCAGAAGCAGCTTCGTTCGGAGAAATGGCTGCACATTTAACCCAAGGGATCGTTGGAAGTGGATAGTCCATAATGAGGAGAGACCTAGCACCTCAATTTTTATTGATGGATTCAATTTTGAGGGGAAGTTTTTATGTCACCGGGCACAGCCAAGAAAGGAGGACACCAATTTTAGAGGCTCTCTTTCATTTTTCTAAGGGGCAATTTTTCAATGCCCCTATGTTAATTTTTGAAGCCATGGCTGATATTAGTGCCAAGTTGAAAAAGGAGTAGAAATTAGCTAGAATCCCATGTGGTAGACTGATCACAGCCCTACTAAGAGCTAAGTTTGACATTGATGACCAGGAGCCATTGGAAGTCATAGCTCCTCATACTTTTGGGAAAAAGGCTTGGACTACAAGCCAAGCAATGCTGAAAAGACTGAGGGAAGAAGGTGAGCCTGCACCTGCAATTGCTACTGAGCCTGCATCTGCAGCTGTTAGTGGACCTGCCATACATGAACCTGCCCCTGCAGCTCCCTTGAACCAGCTTTGCCAGACCCTGAGGTGACCAGCTCTTTAGCTGCACCCATTCTTGAAGAAGTTGGCATTTTACCCTCCTCACCTAGTCCAGCTCCTGCCACTTCACCTATTCCAGCAGTCCCATCTGTGTTATGAGTTTGTAATATAAAATTCTGGTTTTTCTTGTGTAATTACTGTGCATTTCTGTACTTTCTTCTTGTCATTATGATTTTTTCTTGATTGCTTCTTTTCTTTGCTTTGGACCACTACGGACCCTGCTCCCCTTAGTTTGGGGGTGTGGCAGAAATGTCAATAATTGAGTTAACATCAATGCAGCTTATGATCAGTGGAATTTTTGAAAATGAAGTAATTTCACACCTGTTGTTTTGAAAAATGAAGAAGTTAAAAACTTTTTGAAATTAATTTCTAGTGTAATTCTAATACTTTCATGAAGTAAATGTCAGAAAATTTCCAAAAGAAAATTGATGTTTTAGTAAACCTAAAAAGAGAGAAAACAATGATGATATACCTCAGGAATTTGATAGAAAACCACACCCAGTGAGGTTTGGGCCTGAAATGTATTCTTTGGAGGTATGAATTGGCAATTTTTTTTCTGCTCTAGGGACTGATTGAACCTGCTTACTTTCACTAGAAGTTACACATATCCAAATTGAAATAATTTGACAGCAATCATGATATTAAAGACATGATGTAAGGCCTCCTTTTGGAACAGTTTGAAGTTCAAAAAATCCTTACCTTTTAAAACTGCCTTGGATACACACCATTTTGAGCTTTATGCATCCAAGATTTCTTTAAAACCTCATCAACCTCATTTAGCCTAACCCTCACTTTGAGAATTTAGAAAGTAAAGGAAAGGAAGTTGAAGAAAGGAGAGTTGGGTATCAGAAAAATAATTGAAGCCAATGATGTATCCGCAGAAGAAATGTGGCATTCTAGTCAATGTTGCTTTGAAAAAAAAAAAAGAGAGAAGGCATTTCATTGGAAGTTTGAAAAAGAAAGAAAAATATGGCCACTTTGGCTCTGGAAATTCAAAGAAGAGGATGAAATTATGTTGAATTAAAGAAGGTGTGTTTATCACCTCCTTACCTTGACTGACTTCTCAATTTTGAACTCCATTCCACCCCTTTATTCTTGATAAATTTCACCCATAAGCCACATTACAACCCAAGTAAAGTCCTTACTGATCAATGATGGATTGAGCTGTCACATGGAGATAAGGATTTGTGTAATCTATGGTGAAAAGAGCAGTGAATTCAGAACTAAAAAGCAATGCCTATGCTCATGCTTACAGTCCTATTTGAGGGCTGTAACTGCTCTTGAGCCGTGTGAAATAGTACCACCCTCTTACTTGCATGTTGAGTGAAAATCCTGGAGAGAGTTGGGTTTGAAATCAACTCATTGGGATAACATCAAAACTGGATTCTCAAATAGAAGGCAAGCTGTTCATTAATTTTTCTTGTAAATAACTTTTTGACACAAATTGAGTGAATGGTAAAAGGAACTACAGCAGAATTTTAGTTTTGAACTGATGTTTTCTTGAAAATCTTCTTATAGCCTGACTGATGCAGGTGTGAATAAACTGATTGGATGAAAGTTTGCTTTAACAGAACTGCGTTGATCTTAACTGATTTATTGGAGAAGTTTGTGGGTACCTTCACTGAAAACCCTCAGGGGACTTCACTCCTCCACTAGGGATCACCTAGGGGTTTAAAAGGATTGTTGTATATGCTAAATGCAACTGTGTTCCCTACAAAAGTGGCTTTTTATTCTGTTTTTAATTTTGACTTTGCTAAGGGACTAGCAAAGCTTAGGTTTGGGGGTGTGTTGAGAACCAGAAAATACCATTCTCCACCCTTTAACCTAGGCCTTGATAGACCCTTGAGAGAACTAAATAAGTGTTCTAAGTGCTTGGGTTACAGCTAACAATAAAGACAGGCTTAACCATGAAAGCAGCCTAAAAGTGCCAAAAAGATGATAATCCATGTCGATCCAAAGGAAGAAAGAGAAGGGACAACCTCACTAGCTATTAAAATGCCTGAACTAAAGAGGCAAAGACCTGGTCTCAACCCAGAAAAGAAATGTGGAGCAATTCGAACAGAAAAATGCACTACAGAGTGCTTTTCAAAAAGAATCTGAACATTTCGAAAAGAACCTGAACTCAGCGAATAGAACTAAAAGCTCCAGGCTTAGTTTTCGAAGAGCACCTGAACTCTTCGAAAGGATGATTGACCTATTCGAAAAGAAGAGAACTCCTTTCGAACAGAACCTGAACGTTTCGAAAAGAGCTTCAGGAGTCACAGTACCTTGCAAAAAGTCCCGTAAACTATGCGAAATGGTATTCTGGAGATTCCCAGCTTTTGCAAGGGTAATTCAGTGATCTTTTTCACGCGTCCCAATGCATTTAAAAACCTAGGGACATTCCAGAAGATTCTAAGCATGAAGCGAAGGCATATTCCACCCCATGTGAGCACCCAGAGATGAAATAACTTGGCGGGAACTTCTAGAAGCTCTAACAGATTTTCAAATTGCATAACAGAATTGATGCTTATGTCGCGATTGGTGAACCGGATCGAGCAATTCGATTGGCGAATATATCGGATCCTTGTGCTCGACTACCATTGGTTGATACAAATCGAGCACTTCGATTGGTCGACATCGCATCGAGCTAGACACGGGAAAACTATAAATAGATGAACCATTTGCCCAATTTGGGCATCCAGATTTTGAGTTTCATTCCTATTCCCCCATTTCCAAATCAGCTAGTTTGTCTGAAATCCCTGTAATAGCCTAACTTTTACTTGCAATTGAGAGCTGTGAGATACTTCTGTAATTCAAAAGAGAGTTGTATTCAAGACGACAAATCTGAGAGTTGTTTAAGCTGTGCTCTGTAATTGTAATGGTGAATTTGAAAAGGTTGCTGTAAACCGTACATTCTCAATTGGATTCGTGTTAAGGGTTCCCTCTGATCTCCTTATTGCATTAGACTCCTTTAGATTTACTATTTTTCATGCAATTTCCCTTGATTCATTAACCCTGTGGGAATTAGTGTTTGTAACCTAATCTCTCATAGCATTTGTAGTGATATTTCTTGTTCTAAATTAAGGGTTTAGATTAAAGACTATTGGATGGTCTGTGGCCATTGAAGTGGACAGACCATAGCCATAAGCCTAAATCTAATCCTTGAGTTAGATTTATTTCTCTTACATCTGTGCTTGTAGCCAGATGAAGATTGGATCATTTCTCATTTGATCTGTAGTCATTCTCATTGTGTTTCAAGGACCAAATCAAAGTTAGATATTATTTCTCCATTTTTTATAAGTTTACATCAAAATTCTCCCAACTCAGATCTAGAACATTTAGTTTAAACTTTTACTTTTATCATTTAGTTAATGTGACAAATTTAACCTCCCATCTTATGTGCTTTGTAGATAGGATAAGAGGCCAGATCTGGTAGCTCAGATCTGGAGGCTTATCTTGCATTTTAAACAAATTCTCTGTGGACGATCTTTTACTCATTTACATTTAAAACTTACTACAATTGGGCCTGATCTTGCAGGCTAATTCACTTCTCTCTGTGCTAATATTTCTTTACTTTTTTTTATATTCCAGATTCAGTATAACTTAGCAATTACAAATTTGTTTTCAAAACACAAATAAATCATGCACACTTAGAACAACAACAAGTTTTTGGCGCCGTTGCCGGGGAATTTATTTTAAAATAGGTAGACCTAAGTTTTCATTTTTATTTTTACATCAGTACTAAACTATTCTATTGTTTATATCTGTGCAATTATTCATATCCATTTTGAAGAAGGGAAACTACTTAAAAAGGAATTCTGAAGGTTTGCTGTGAATAATCTAATTATCTGTCCTGTGTTGTATGCTTGGTAAGAGGACTCTCTGCCCTGAGATTGTCCCTCTGAATTTAGAAGTTGAAAGGCTATTACGACCCAAACAAACAACACAAAATTCTGCTGAAACAGTTACTATGGGTGAAGAATCTCGACTTTTGAGGGATTACTTTGCACCTGGTGCGTATAATTCTCCCTTTTGCATTTAATTTCCTACTGTTGAAGGAAATTATGAGATCAAATCATCGACTATCCAAATGCTTCCTTCCTTCCATGGGTTGAGTCAGGAAGATCCATACAAACATGTGCATGAATTCTTGTCTCTTTGCACCACATTCAACATAGCTGGACTTGGTCCAGAGGCAACCAAGCTTAGGCTCTTTCCTTTTTCATTAAAGGACAAAGCTAGAGCATGGTTGTCTATGTTAGCACCAAATAGTATCACTTCTTGGAATGATTTGCAGTGTCAATTTTTAGCCAAATACTTTCCAATGTCTAAAACAAGCCAATTGAGACAAAGTATCATTTCCTTTTCACAAAACTCAACTGAAACTTTCCATGAAGCATGGGAAAGATTTAAGGAACTTCTAAGGCAATGTCCTCATCATCAAATTCCCAGATGGCAGCTGGTTCAAAGCTTCTATCAAGGAATTGATCAAAAAGGTAAGAATATGGTAGATGCTTCCTATGGAGGCACTTACTTGCAAAAAACAGTTGAGGAGGTTTGGGACTTATTTGAAGTAATTGGTGAAAACTCAACACAACAGGAATCTCTGTCAAGAGATATTGAAAATCCTGCTAGGTTGAACAATCAGCAAACCACCAAATGAAAGATTTATGAGGTGAATGAGTTGGAAAGAAAGATGGATAATTTAACCACAAAGTTTGATAGATTGATGGACTCACTTAAAAATCCAATGGTTGCAAGAGTAGAGGAGGCATGTCTGATATGCCAGTCCCCTACTCATTCACTTGACCAATGTCGCACGACGCCTCAGATCTAGTGGTGGAACAAGCTCATGCTGCCCAATCATTTGGACAGATGCAATCAAATGAATATCCATGGAGAGGGCACCCCAATTTGAGGTGGAGCCAGGGGAATTATCAATCACAACAACAGCAGCAACCAAAGAACCAAATGCCTTTCAAAACTGCACAGCCTTATCAGCAAAATTTTTATGCCAAGCCAAATTTTCAGCAGCCCATTCCACAACAACACAATAAACAATGCCTCGATTCAAATCCCTTCCAGGTCCCCTTCTTTTGAAGATCAAGTCCTAAATTCACTCCAGAATTTAGGATCTTTAACTCAGACTGTGAACTTTCACAGTCAAAGCATAAAGAAGATTGAAGAAACATTGGGTCAGCTTTCACATACTTTGGCCAAAAGAGAGGAAGGAAAGTTACCCAGCCAACCTTTGAACAATCCCAAAGGACAGTTCATGGTTGGAGAAGCTTCTATTTCACATGAAGAAGTAAAAACTGTCACAACTTTGAGAAGTGGAAGAATTATAAATAACAAAGTGGGTACTGAAGAAGAAAAAAGTAAGGAAAATGATAAAGATATGCAGCAAGAGCAGCATAATGTTAGTAGTAGGGGTGCTGATGTACCTCAGAAAAATAAAAAAAATGAAAAAACAAAAAATCAAAAAGATTCTGATAATGCTTCTAAAGCTGTAGATGAAGGACTAGTTCCTCATTTACCATTTCCTCATGCAATAAAATCTATATCCCCTTTTGATAAAGGGAACACAAAAATAGATGAAATGATGGAGACTTTCAAGCAAGTCAAGATAAATCTACCTATGCTTGAGGCAATCAAACAAATTCCAGCATATGCAAAATTTTTGAAAGATGTTTTCACTCACAAAAGACAGTCTAGGATACAAATATCCAAGAAGGTCTTTGCTGTGGAAAGAAGTAATCAGGTGTTGTCTATTACCACACCTCCTAAACTTCAAGATCCTGGAATTCCCACAATCCCTTGCATTATTGGGGAACATACCATTGAAAAGGCTTTATTAGATTTGGGTGCGAGTGTCAACCTACTTCCATATTCTGTATATGAGAAACTAGGTTTGGGAGAATTAAAACTCACTCATGTGGTGTTACAACTAGCAGACAGATCTGAAAGAAAGCCAGTTGGGATGATAGAAGATGTATTGGTGGGAGTAGATAAATTTTTCTATCCTGCTGATTTTCTAGTTTTGGACATGGAACCTACCAAAAGCAAAACTTCCATCCCTGTCATTTTGGGAAGACCATTCCTGGCTACAGCAAATGCTTACATTCAATGCAGGTCTGGTATTATGGAAGTCTCTTTTGGAAATATGAAGGTGAAATTAAATGTTTATAATGCAGTCACACAGCCTCAATTCATCTCTGAGGAATGTTTTCATGTTGATCTATTGGATGAACTGGTAGAAGGGACTTTACAACAGTTTCTGCAGTGTGAAGATTTAACCACAGATTCTAAATATGCTTGGGGAAATTCCGAGGAAGAAACATTTTGTACCTCAAAGTATGAGGAAGTAAATGTTGTGCAAGGAACTCATAATCAATCAGCAAGTTTCTCTTCTTGGAAACCTGCTACTCTTCCCCTTCCACAAATAGCTAAGGTACCTTCTTACCTTCTTTTCTTAGCCCACCTGATTTAGAACTGAAGCAGTTGCCAGAAAATTTGAAATATGTATTTTTAGGAGACCATAAATCATTGCCTGCGATTATTTCTTCCTCCCTCACAAAGGAGCAGGAGGAAGAGCTGTTGATTGTTTTGAAACAATATAGAAGGGCAATTGGCTGGACTATTGCTGATTTGGGAGGAATCAGTCCAGCTGTTTGCATGCATAAAATCCATTTGGAAGGAGATACAAAGCCTTCTAGGGAAATGCAAAGGAGGCTGAACCCTCATATGCAAGAAGTGGTCATGAAAGAGGTTGTTAGGTTGTTGGATGCAGGGGTCATTTACCCCATTTCAGATTCAGCTTGGGTGGCACCTACACAGGTGGTACCTAAGAAATCTAGGATCACTGTTGTAACCTCAGATTCTGGGGAGCTTATGTCAACCAGACAAACAACTGGGTGGAAGGTCTGTATTGATTACAGAAAATTAAATTCAATGACCAGAAAAGACCATTTCCCTCTCCCTTTCATTGATCAAATTTTAGATAAGCTAGCAGGAAAAGCTTATTACTGTTTTCTTGATGGTTACTCTGGTTACAACCAGATTCCTGTGTACGCACAAGATCAGGAAAAGACCACATTCACTTGCCCTTTTGGCACTTTTGCCTATAGGAGAATCCCTTTTGGTCTTTGTAATGCTCCTGCTACCTTTCAAAGATGCATGTACTCCATTTTCTCTGATATGATTGACCAATTTATGGAGATTTTTATGGATGATTTTTCAATCTACGGAGACAGTTTTTCCCAGTGTTTACATAATCTCAAATTGGTGTTACAGAGATGTGAAGAAACCAATCTAGTTTTGAGCTGAGAGAAGAGCCATTTCATGGTCACCCAAGGCATTGTCCTTGGCCATGTTGTCTCCCACAAAGGCATTGAAGTGGACAGAGCAAGAATTCATTTAATTGCGCATTTACCACCTCCCAAAACTGTTAAACAGATTAGAAGTTTTCTGGGACATGCTAGATTTTACAGAAGGTTCATTAAGGACTTCAGTAAAATAACCAAGCCTCTTTGTCATTTATTGTGCCAAGATGTCCCTTTTGTTTTCAATAATGAATGCATGAAGGCATTTGAATTCTTAAAAAACTGTTTGATTTCAGCTCCAATATTGCAGTCTCCAGATTATTCACTACCTTTTGAACTGATGTGTGATGCATCAGATTATGCTTTGGGAGCTGTCCTTGGACAGAGAAAGGATAAGCTGCCTCATGTCATAGCTTATGCCAGTAGATCAATGATTGATGCACAGCTCAATTACACAACAACTGAGAAGGAGTTGCTGGCAATTGTTTTTGCTTTAGAGAAATTCAGGTCATATGTCTTGGGTTCACAAATAGTGGTGTTCACTGACCACTCTGCCTTGAAATACCTTCTGTCTAAGAAGGACACCAAACCAAGATTAATCAGGTGGATCCTCTTATTACAGGAATTTGATTTACAGATCAAAGATAAAAAGGGTGTGGAGAATGTGGTGGCTGATCACCTGTCTAGAATTTTAACTGCTGAGATTGATAGGCTGCCTATCAATGAATCTTTCCCTGATGAGCAACTTTTTGCCATTAGTATACACACCCCTTGGTTTGCAAACATAGTCAACTTTTTGGCTACTGGAAGAATTCCTCAACATTGGAATAAAATGGATAAAGATATTTTCTTCTCAAAGGTTAAACATTTCATTTGGGAAGATCCTTATCTGTTTAAGAGTTGTGCAGACCAAATAATAAGAAGATGTGTCCCTGAACAAGAATTTCATAGAATACTTTCTATGTGTCATGAACAGGCCTGTGGAGGTCATTTTAATGGAAACAAAACTGCTGCAAAGGTTTTGCAGTGTGGATTTTATTGGCCTACACTTTTCAAAGATGCTCTGCAGCACTGTAAGTCTTGCCAGAACTGCCAGAAATTGGGCAGCATTTCCAAGAGAAACTCAATGCCTTTACAGCCTATTTTGGTAGTTGAATTGTTTGATATTTGGGGGATAGACTTCATGGGTCCCTTTCCTCCTTCCAATGGGTGTAATTTCATTTTAGTAGTTGTGGATTATGTATCCAAATGGGTTGAAGCCACAACCACTAAAACCAATGATCACAGAGTGGTTCTGAAATTTTTAAAGGATCACATTTTTTCCAGGTTTGGTTTTCCCAGAGCTATTATCAGTGATGGGGGAAGCCATTTTTGTAATAAACATTTTGAAACTTTATTGAAAAATACTCATGACTCATACGAGCTACTCCATATCATCCACAAACGGTGGACAACCGAGATTTCAATAGAGAAATCAAACATATACTGGAAAAGACTGTGAAGAAGGACAGAAAGGATTGGTCCTTTAAGCTGAATGATGCATTATGGGCATATAGGACAACCTATAAAACCCCAATTGGCATGTCCCCATTCAGGTTGGTCTATGGCAAAGCATGCCATTTACCAGTGGAGTTATAATATAAAGCCTTTTGGGCTATTAAAACATTGAACATGGATCTGACTACTGCTGGTAATCACAGGAAACTGCAACTTGCTGAGTTGGAGGAGCTGAGAATGGATGCATACACCAATTCAAGATCTTACAAAGAGAAAGTCAAAGCCTTCCATGATAAAAATTTGCTGAGAAAAGAGTTCACAGCTGGCTCTAAGGTATAGTTATTTAACTCAAAACTTAAGTTTTTTCCTGGAAAGCTGAGATCCAGATGGGAAGGGCCATATACTGTCATTCATTCAGCTCCTTCTGGAGCTGTTGACATTTTAGATTCAAGTAATGGAAGAATCTTGAAAGTAAATGGTCAGAGGCTCAAACCATGCATTGAAAATACTCAGGAGCCTGTGCTGCCCATCTATCATCAAGAGCCTCCCCAAATCTGATGATATACAACTGTACAATATGTTTTGTTCCATAGTTTTTGCTTAGTTTTCTTTTTCTCTATTTTTATTCATGTTTGTTCTCTTTTCGCAATGTTTAAATATGTAAAAAGTTAAGTCGCAAAGTAAAAATTGTCTTTTCGCAAAGTTCAATTTACTTTTCGAAAAGAATCTGGATTTGTAACGAACTGCTCGAAAGCAATGATTTGCATTTCGAATAGTTGTTTCTGAAGCCATTTGCTTTTCGAATAGTTGTTTCTGAAGCCATTTGCTTTTTGAAAAGTTGTTTCTGAAGCTATTCGCTTTTCGAAAAGTTATTTCAATATGATCCTTCTAGTCCATTGGCTGCACCAGAAGCAACCTCCTTCAGAGAAATTGCTGCACATTTAACCCAAGGTATCGTTGGAACTGGACAGTCCATAATGAGGAGAGACCTACCACCTCAATTTTTATTGATGGATTCAATTTTGAGGGGAAGTTTTTATGTCACCGGGCACAGCCAAGAAAGGAGGACACCAATTTTAGAGGCTCTCTTTCATTTTTCTAAAGGGCAATTTTTCAATGCCCCTATGTTAATTTTTGAAGCCATGGCTGATATTAGTGCCAAGTTGAAAAAGGAGTAGAAATTAGCTGGAATCCCATTTGGTAGACTGATCATAGCCCTACTAAGAGCTAAGTTTGACATTGATGACCAGGAGCCATTTGAAGTCATAACTCCTCATACTTTTGGGAAAAACGCTTGGACTACAAGCCAAGCAATGCTGAAAAGACTGAGAGAGGAAGGTGAGCCTGCACCTGCAATTGCTCTTGAGCACTCTGCAGCTGAGTGGACACGCATACATGAACCTGCCCCTGCAGCTCCCTTAGAACCGGCTTTGCCAGACCCTGAGGTGACCAGCTCTTTAGCTGCACCCATTCTTGAAGAAGTTGGCATTTTACCCTCCTCACCTAGTCCAGCTCCTGCCACTTCACCTATTCCAGCAGTCCCATCTGTGTTATGAGTTTGTAATATAAAATTCTGGTTTTTCTTGTGTAATTACTGTGCATTTCTGTTCTTTCTTCTTATCATTATGATTTTTTCTTGATTGCTTCTTTTCTTTTCTTTGGACCACTGCGGACCCTGCTCCCCTTAGGTTTGGGGGTGTGGCAGAAATGTCAATAATTGAGTTAACATCAATGCAGCTTATGATCAGTGGAATTTTTGAAAATTAAGTAATTTCACACCTGTTGTTTTGAAAAATGAAGAAGTTAAAAACTTTTTGAAATTAATTTCTAGTGTAATTCTAATACTTTCATGAAGTAAATGTCAGAAAATTTCCAAAAGAAAATTGATGTTTTAGTAAACCTAAAAATAGAGAAAACAGTGATGATATACCTCAGGAATTTGATAGAAAACCACACCCAGTGAGGTTTGGGCCTGAAATGTATTCTTTGGAGGTATGAATTGGCAATTTTTTTTCTGCTCTAGGGACTGATTAAACCTGCTTACTTTCACTAGAAGTTACACATATCCAAATTGAAATAATTTGACAGCAATCATGATATTAAAGACATGATGTAAGGCCTCCTTTTGGAACAGTTTGAACTTCAAAAAATCCTTACCTTTTAAAACTGCCTTGGATACACACCATTTTGCGCTTTATACATCCAAGATTTCTTTGAAACCTCATCAACCTCATTTAGCCTAACCCTCACTTTGAGAATTCCGAAAGTAAAGGAAAGGAAGCTGAAGAAAGGAGAGTTGGGTATCAGAAAAATAATTGAAGGCAATGATGTATCAGCAGAAGAAATGTGGCATTCCAGTCAATGTTGCTTTGAAAAAAAAAAAAAAAAAGAGAGAAGGCATTTCATTGGAAGTTTGAAAAAGAAAGAGAAAAAGATGACCACTTTGGCTCTGGAAATTCAAAGAAGAAGATGAAATTTTGCTGAATTAAAGAAGGTGTGTTTATCACCTCCTTACCTTGACTGACTTCTCAATTTTTAACTCCATTCCACCCCTTTATTCTTGATAAATTTCACCCATACGCCACATTACAACCCAAGTAAAGTCCTTACTGATCAATGATGGATTGAGCTGTCACATGGAGATAAGGATTTGTGTAATCTATGGTGAAAAGAGCAGTGAATTCAGAACTAAAAAGCCATGCCTATGCTCATGCTTACAGTCCTATTTGAGAACATTGAGCCGTGTGAAATAGTACAACCCTCTTACTTGCATATTGAGTGAAAATCCTGGAGAGAGTTGGGTTTGAAATCAACTCATTGGGGTAACATCAAAACTGGATTCTCAAATAGAAGGCAAGCTGTTCATTAATTTTTCTTGTAAATAACTTTTTGACACAAATTGAGTGAAAGGTAAAAGGAACTACAGCAGAATTTTAGTTTTGAACTGATGTTTTCTTGAAAATCTTCTTATAGCCTGACTGATGCAGGTGTGAATAAACTGATTGGATGAAAGTTTGCTTTAACAGAACTGCGTTGATCTTAACTGATTTATTGGAGAAGTTTGTGGGTACCTTCACTGAAAACCCTCAGGAGACTTCACTCCTCCACTAGGGATCACCTAGGGGTTTAAAAGGATTGTTGTATATGCTAAATGCAACTGTGTTCCCTACAAAAGTGGCTTTTTATTCTGTTTTTAATTTTGACTTTGCTAAGGGACTAGCAAAGCTTAGGTTTGGGGGTGTGTTGAGAACCAGAAAATACCATTCTCCACCCTTTAACCTAGGCCTTGATAGACCCTTGAGAGAACTAAATAAGTGTTCTAAGTGCTTGTGTTACAGCTAACAATAAAGACAGGCTTAACCATGAAAGCAGCCTAAAAGTGCCAAAAAGATGATAATCCATGTCGATCCAAAGGAAGAAAGAGAAGGGACAACCTCACTAGCTATTAAAATGCCTGAACTGAAGAGGCAAAGACCTGGTCTCAACCCAGAAAAGAAATGTGGAGCAATTCGAACAGAAAAATGCACTACAGAGTGCTTTTCAAAAAGAATCTGAACATTTCGAAAAGAACCTGAACTCAGCGAATAGAACTAAAAGCTCCAGGCTTAGTTTTCGAAGAGCACCTGAACTCTTCGAAAGGATGATTGACCTATTCGAAAAGAAGAGAACTCCTTTCGAACAGAACCTGAACATTGCGAAAAGAGCTTCAGGAGTCACAGTACCTTGCAAAAAGTCCCCTAAACTATGCGAAATGGTATTCTGGAGATTCCCAGCTTTTGCAAGGGTAATTCAGTAATCTTTTTCACATGTCCCAATGCATTTAAAAACCTAGGGACATTCCAGAAGATTCTAAGCATGAAGCGAAGGCATATTCCACCCCATGTGAGCACCCAGAGATGAAATAACTTGGCGGGAACTTCTAGATGCTCTAACAGATTTTCAAATTGCATAACAGAATTGATGCTTATGTCACCTGATTGGCTGAACCAGATCGAGCAATTCTGATTGGCCAGAACATATCTGGATCCTTGTGCTCGACTACCATTGGTTGATACAAATCTGAGCACTTCTGATTGGTCGATACGCATCTGAGCTAGACCTGGGGAAAACTATAAATTGATGAACCATTTGCCCAATTTGGGCATCCAGATTTTGAGTTTCATTCCTATTCCCCCATTTCCAAATCAGCTAGTTTGTCTAAAATCTCTGTAATAGCCTAACTTTTACTTGTTGTGAGATACTTCTGTAATTCAAAAGAGAGTTGTATTCAAGACTACAAATCTGAGACCTGTTTAAGCTGCGCTCTGTAATTGTAATGGTGAATTTGAAAAGGTTGTTGTAAACCATACATTCTCAATTGGATTCGGGTTAAGGATTCCCTCTGATCTCCTTATTGCATTAGACTCCTTTAGATTTACTATTTTTCATGCAATTTCCCTTGATTCATTAACCCTGTGGGAATTAGTGTTTGTAACCTAATCTCTCATAGCATTTGTAGTGATATTTCTTGTTCTAAAATAAGGGTTTAGATTAACGACTATTGGATGGTCTATTGCCATTGAAGTGGACAGACCATAGCCATAAGCTTAAATCTAATCCTTGAGTTAGATTTATTTCTCTTACATCTGTGCTTGTAGCCAGATGAAGATTGGATCATTTCTCATTTGATCTGCAGTCATTCTCATTGTGTTTGAAGGACCAAATCAAAGTTAGATATTATTTCTCCATTTTTATAAGTTTACATCAAAATTCCCCCAACTCAGATCTGGATCATTTAGTTTAAACTTTTACTTTTATCATTTAGTTAATGTGACAAATTTAACCTCCCATCTTATGTGCTTTGTAGATAGGATAAGAGGCCAGATCTGGTAGCTCAGATCTGGAGGTTTATCTTGCATTTTAAACAAATTCTCTGTGGACGATCTTTTACTCATTTACATTTAAAACTTGCTACAATTGGGCCTGATCTTGCAGGCTAATTCACTTCTCTCTGTGCTAATATTTCTTTACTTTTTTTTATATTCCAGATTCAGTATAACTTAGCAATTACAAATTTGTTTTCAAAACACAAATAAATCACACCCCTACACCTTGGTTTGTGAACATTGTGAATTACTTGGATGTGGATAAGATCCCCCCACATTTGAACAAAATGGACAAGGAGTTGTTCTTTTCACAGATCAAACATTACATGTGGGAGGATCCATACCTATTCAAGCATTGTACAGACCAAGTTGTGAGGAGATGTGTCCCTGATGAGGATTTCCACAACATACTAACCATGTGTCATGAACAGGCTTGTGGAGGCCATTTAAGTGGCAATAAAACTATTGCCAAGGTGCTCCAAAGTGGATTTTATTGGCCCACTCTCTTTAAGAATGCATAGCAGCATTGTCAAGCTTGTGACAGATGCTAAAAAATAGGAAGTATCTCAAAAAGAAACTCCATGCCTCTACAGCCTCTACTTGTTGTTGAACTTTTCGATATCTGGGGAATAGATTTTATGGACCCTTTTCCTTCTTCATATAGATATAGGTTTATCCTTGTGGCAGTGGACTGTGTGTCCAAATGGGTTGAAGCGATTGCCACAAGGACTAATGACCATAACGTTGTCTTAAAATTTATCAAAGAAAATATCTTCTCAAGATTTGGCACCCCTAGAGCCATCATCAGTGATGGGGGCATCCATTTCTATAACAGAAAATTTGAGAGCTTACTCAAGAAATATTTTGTTACACATAGGATTGGAACTCCCTACCACCCCCAGACTAGTGGGCATGTTGAAATCTCAAATAGAGAGATAAAGCACATCCTAGAGAAGACAGTTAGGGCAGATAGGAAGGACTGGGCCATGAGGCTTAATGATGCACTATGGGCTCATAGGACTGACTGCCTATAAGACCCCCAATTGGTAGTCCCCTTTCAGACTGGTGTATGGCAAGGCATGTCACTTGCTAGTAGAGTTAGAACATAGAGCCTATTGGGCTGTTAAAGCATTGAACATTAATCTAACTTCTGTTAGCATGCACAGGAGACTCCAATTGCCAGAGCTGGAAGAGCTAAGATAGGAAGCATACTCAAATGCTCGGATCTATAAAGAGAAAACCAAGGCCTTCTATGATAAGCATTTGCTGAGGAAAGAGTTCACAGCTGACAGCAAGGTATGGTTGTTCAACTCTAAATTAAAAATTTTCTCATGTAAGTTGAGATCCAGATGGGAGGGACCTTACATGGTAGAGCATGTATCCCCATCAGGAGCTGTTGAAATCAAGGTTCTCAAAGATGGTAGGATAATGAAGGTGAATGGTCAAAGGCTCAAACTTTTTGTTGATAATGTGGTGGAGCCTGTGGTGACCATCCACCTCTAAGAACCACCAAAAATGTGATTGATTCTCAACAATGTATACTATGTATCATAACTGCTATTTTTATTAGTGTGTGTTGCTGTTTTTATTTTAAATCTGATTGGCATTATAAATATGGTTGCCAATTGCACTTGATGTTTTCATTTATAAATCATGAATCAATAGTCAGTAACTTTGAAGCTTGTGTCATCAACTCCAAGGCAGGAGAAATGAATGGGAGCTGAGGAGAATTGATAAATTTGTGTGATAGATGGACTAGGAGCTGAGTATAAATCTGTTTGATCTAAGAAACCACCTGTCGAGAGGAGTGGAGAACATTTCGACAGGTTCTGAAGGTTCCCAGTATGCATTTCGACAAGATCTGGGACCTATCAAGAGGTTTAAGTCAATTATCGATAGGTTCTAAAGGAGTAAAAATGATTGTCGATAAGATCTATGAACTTGTCGACAGGTTCTGAAGGTTTTTGAGTGTATTATCGACAAGTTTAGAGTACCTGTCGAGAGGTTCAGTGAACCTCTCGAAGTGATTATTTTTCCTGAAGCCTTGAACCCGTCGACAGGATTGAGTGAACCTCTCGACACCTTGTCCCAATCCTATTGAAACTTGATTTTCATCGTTTTAAACCTATCGACAACTCAATTCAGCCATTCGACAACTTTTCTCTGAGGCTTATTTTCTCTCTGCCGATTTCCATTTTCTTTCTTCTTCCTTTCCCCCACTGGTTCCAACTCCACTCACTGTGCCCTTGCTCCAAGAGCTTCAATTCCTCAAAAGCTATATTTTGCACCCATTGGAGACTAATATGGTGTCGTCCATATCGTGATCTAAGAAACCCTAGGTTTCTGTTGGTAAGTCCTCCTTCACCATTCACTCTATGATTTCCTTGCTCAGTACTTTCATTGGTAATTTTTGTGGTAATTCATTTGAGACATAAAAGATTTTTGTGAATTATTGAGATATAATTTGTGTGGATTGAGTGCCCAATGGCTGATCAAGAGGATACCCTAGCTACCCTTTTCAAAGCCCCTTCCACTAGGAAATCCAGTAGGCTAACCAAACAGCCCAAGGAAATCCCACTTGCCAAGAGGAAGCTTGTCATGGATAAAGCTGAGAAATCTGTCAAACCTAAGAAAGCTATGAAATCTAAGAAGGTCCAAATCAGTGAAGAAATAGTTGAGGAGGCCCCTGAGGTAGAACATTTACCTGAGCCTAACATTGTGCCTGAGCCTAACCCTGAGGCTGAGCTTGAAGTCAATGTAAATCTATCTACTTCTAATGAATTTGTGGATGCCTTAGGCCTGATTCCAGAGACAATTATTGACACCCCCTATTTTTCTAAGGAAGAGGAGTGTAAGGATAGTTTGAATTATTTGGTGAATGCAGGCCTGATACCCATGCTAACCCCATTAAATGAAAAATTCTACCCTAGGCTGGTCAAGTTGTGGTATTAGAATCTCAGGAAGAAGACCAAGCCAGGTTCAACTGATCCTTATCAGGAGATTGTAATTGATCACTAAGAGATTATTGTGAATTACAGTGATATAGGGTTGGTTTGAGGGATCCCATCAGTTTTTGATACCACTTATGGCTTAGCAGAATCTGAGAGTGTATCCTTTAGAGCTATGGCCAAACACCTGACTCAAGGTATTGTGGGGTCTGGGGAGTCCTTGATGAGGAGAGATCTACACCCCATCATGCTACTCCTTGATTTAATTTTGAGAAAGAATATATATGTCAGTGGACATCAGCAAGAAAGGAGAACCCCCATAGTGGATGCCTTGTACTTTTTCTCCAAGGGACAATTTATAAATGCTGCCCAGTTAGTATTTGATGCAATTGTGGACGTCAATGAGAAAATCTGAAAAGTGCAAGCCTTACCTAACCTACCTTACAGCAGGCTCATCACTGACTTGCATAAGAGAGGACAATTTGCTTTCCCAAATGATGAGCCAATGGTGAAGGTGAGTCTAAAAGAATTTGGGAAGAGGGCTTGGTCTACCAGTAGGACCCTAATTGGGAAGAGTAAGAACAAATCAATTGAGGATCCTGAGATAGAAGCTCCACAAGCAGCCAGCTCTGCTGCTGCACAAGGCACCTCTACTTCTGCTAGTTTAGAGCCTCTCCCAACAGCTACCACTAGCTCAATACCTCCTCCTAAGCTCTCTCCCACTCCTAGCTTGGAGCCTCCACCTGTGACCTTTGTACCCACAACTATCCCCTCCATCGATTTGATTTTTCCTATGGTCAACTCCTTTGATGCCAGTCTCACCATTCCCCCCTCTGTCATACCATCCATCTCAGTTTCCTTACATTCCATTCTAGTTTCCATTCCCCCCAGCAGCTCAACCACCATTTCAACAATCACCACATCCACACCTCTGTCAGCCCTTCTTACCATAGACCCCATCCCTACCTTACCTCCAACTAGCCCATCCATATCAGTTGTTGAACCTTTCAACCCTGCACCTTCCAAATCAGTTGATCCATTCGCCACTTCTCCACTGTCCATACCCTTTGACACTAACCCTACCTTCTCCTCACCTACCCATACCCAAGAGCTGAACCACCTAACCACTAAGGGATAATCATCCCTAATTGACTCCTTTGTGGAGGAAATTGGGTATGAATATACCGCCTACCTGACTCCCCACTACCTGCCTATGTCCAACCTACTGCCTCCCCACCTTTTCTACATGCCCCCACATCCCCCTTCCAACCCATTCACCCCATTCCACCTATTACCCAATCCCATATCCTACTTGAGGCCTCCACCCAAATCCTTTCCCTTCATATCACCGTCCTTGCCCAGCTCCAAAACAACATAGCCAACCAAGCTACCATGGCAACCTGCCTATAAGCCATCCAATCAACTAGAAGCCCTATTACCCATAACTCCCAATCTCCCCCAGTCCCTATGCCTACACCCACCCCACCTCCATCTATCACCACAGCTGTTACTACATCCATTGAACCTGTACCCATTATCCCTCCACTTACACTTACAAATGCCTCCACCCAAATAGACCCTGAACCCCAACCTGTCCCTATCTGGTTTCCCCTTATTGCCCCACCTTTGGAAATCACTCCCCAACAATCCTCACCTGTAGTAGCAACATTTGATGCTACCACAGATATCGAACACCTAATTCCCACCACCTCAATTCCAACCCAAACTGAGCCTGACCTTGAAGTCCTTCACCCTTTACCCTCAATTCCCACCCCACCCATGCCATCATCCATCCCCTATCCATTGGTGGCTGGCCCTTCTTCCAGTGCTGACCTGCCCATACCACCTGCCTCTTCCTTTTCCATTCCTCCATATCCAGCCCTCCTAAGTGCCTTGCAAAGTGACTCATACCTCAAAAGGGATGTCATTAGAGGCATGGCTGACCTCAGAAGCTCAATCAGGAGGCCCTATGATGAGAAGTTAAGTCAAATGGAGAGGGATCACAGAGTTCAATTGCTGGGAATCTTAAAGGGGTGGGGTAGAATTTTGATTCAATACAAAGCCCAGAAGAACATTGCAGCAACAGAGAAATTAAGAGCAAATGGACTGGAGAAAAGGTTAGTTGCCTCCAAAGAGGTCACAAAGGCCACCAGGGAACTCTATGAAAGTATAGTTCTGCTTGCTGAAAAGAAGGCAGAAATCCTTGAAAGGAGAATTGCTGAACTAACAGGCATAGAACCTGCACAAGCCACTGCCCCCAGCCAATTCAACTGCTATTGCTGATAAGGATGAGAGAGGAAAAGGAGTCCAAGTTAAGGATGAATCAGCAAACAATTGAGATGATTAGCCTTGTACATGTCATTAGTTAGGATGTTTGTGTATATTCCTTTTGTAGTTCTTTTCCCTTGCATTGTATAAATTTTTTATGTTATAAATGAAATTTATCTTTAGTATATTTTGTGTGATTTGATTTATGCCTTTATATTTGTTTGTTTATGTGTTTTAATTGATTGTTTGTACCCTGTTTGATGCTGCTTCTTACTTTGTTTGGTTTTTATTTGTGTCTGATTTTACCCAACTGCATATGCACTCTCTTTTTAAATCAGTGATGACACTGCTCCTCATAGGTTTGGGGGTGTGGCAGGGTATGCTAATGGGCAATTAATGTTAATGTAGTGATGTTAAACAAAATTTGTTAAAATAAAGTGAAGTCCCACCTGATTTTTGAAAAAGAGGATATTCAAAAACTTTTAAAAACTTAAATAGTGTTGCAACTTTAACATTGTCATGAAACAAATGTCAGCAATTTAAAAAAAAAATTAATACTGAGTGAACTTGAAAAGAGAGAAAACTGTGAGGATACACCCCCAAAATTTGATGGAAGACCATACCCAGTGAGATTTGGGTTTGAATAAAATTTCTTTGAGGAGTGTTTTTGCAATTTTTCTGCTCTAAGGACTGATTGGATCTAGTTTTGCTCACTAGAAGTTAGGTAAATCCAAGTTGAAATAGCTTGACAGCATTCATGACATTGAGGACATGAAGTAAGGTCATCCTTTGGACAGTTTGAGCTTAATAATCCCACTTCTGAACTGCCTTTGATACACACCATTTGAGCTTGGAAAATCCCAATTTTTCTTTGATAAAAACTAGAAAATTTGAACCCAAAACCCCTTGACCAATTTTAGTTCATCCTCAATCTAAGAAATCAGGAAATGGAAGCAGAAGTGAGGTTAGAGGTGCAAGGTTTGATGTTTGGTTGAAAGAGAAGAAAACATAGTTGGTGGCAGTTGTGGCATTTCAGCCCATAAAAATACAAAAATATTAGAAAAAATACAAAAAGAAAAACATACAAAAAGAAAAAGAAAAGAAAAACAGGAAAGCAAAACAAAAATGAGAGAGAAGTCACTTCATTAGAAACATTGAAATGAGGATTGGAAATTGATCACTTCAAATCTGAAAATTCAATGAAGATGAAGCTTGTGCTGAATTGAAGAAGGTGTACATGTCACCTCCTTACCTTACTGATTTCTCAATTTTGAAGCCTTCCTTACCCTTTATTCTTCATAAATCTCACCCATAAGCTACACTACAACCCAGTCAAAAGACCTTATTGATCTAAAATTGATTGAGTTATCTTGTGGAGATGAGGATTTGTATAATCTATGGTGAAAAGAGTTAAAAATTTTCAGAAATTAGAGCAATGCCTATGCTCATGCTTGCAGTCCAATTTGAGGGCTATAACCGCTCTTGAGCTGTGTGAAATGATACACCCTTCTATTTTTTATGAGAGAGCCCTAGTGAGACTTGGGTCTAACATTGAGTTTTTTGGGGCATTATCAAAACATAATTCTCAATTTGATGGTAAGCTCTGCATTAATTTTCATACAAAATGTCTTGACATGAGTTGATTGATTATGAAGGAATTATAGCAGAGTTCAATTTTAAACTGCTGATTTTCTGCCAAGAATCCTCTAAGATTGAATGAACAAGGTGTGGAAGGAATTTGATTTTTCTTGAATTTTGTTTTCAATACGCTACATTGATATTAACAGATCCATTGGAGAAGTTTATGGGTACCTTCACTGAAAACCCTCAAGAGACTTCACTCCTCCACTAGGGTTCACCTAGGGGTTTAAAAGGCTTGATGCATATGCTAAATGCATCTGTGCTCCCTACAAAAGTGGCATTTTTCATTTTCAATAATTGTTTTTGCTTTCTCTTTTTCTTAGGGACTAGCAAAGCTTAGGTTTGGGGGTGTGTTAAGCAGTGAAAAATATCATTTTTCACCTCCTAACCTAACCTTTGATGGTCCCTTAAGCTAAGTAATTAGGTATTTTAAGTATGTTTTATAGATAAACAATAAACTGTAGCCTTAGTGCAGACATCCATCTAAAAATTCCAAAGAAGCAACCTACTGCTTAACATGTGCTCAGAAAACCCAAAGGCCAGCCAATCAAATAGTCCACAGAGCTTTAAAAGTTCATGAGAATGTCATGGGCCCAACTGGGTGTGCCTGGGATAAATTGTAGTTGCAAGGAATGAAGCTGTCGAGAGGTTGGATGTGTATGTGAAGCTGTTGAGAGCTTCCTAGTACCTGTCGAGCAGTGTTGGGATTGAAGACAAGAACCTGTCAAGAGGTTCTAGGAGTGCAGGCTTACTTATCGAGAGGTTGGATGGCATCAGAAGAGAACCTGTCAAAGTCTTACCTGGAGATGCAGGGGAGCTCGTGAGGATCCAGCAACCAGTCGACAGGATTTTGTATACAATGTTGAGAGGATTAAGGAAGCTCGGGCAGAAGCTAAGATTTCTCTGTCAATCCTGTCAACTAGTTCTCCAAACTTGTCGAGGTGCATGGAGCATCCTGTCGAGAGGTTCTGGAGGCAAAAGTAAAGATCTTGTCGAGAGGATGAAAGAGCAATGCAATGCAACCTGTCAACAACTCACATGAAGCTATGCTCATCCTCGCGAGGTTCAAGCAACCTATCGAAAGCTCAACGGGAGCTTTACAAAGATGTTGACAGGATTTTTTATAAGCTTTCGAGAGGATCACTGCAGAACTGGATAGAAAGTGAAAATGAACTCCAATCATGTCGACTAGTGCAATGCAACCTATCGAGAGCTACTCCAAACCTCTCAAGAAGTCTACAAACCTGTCGAAAGCCATTTCAACCTGTTGATGAGAATACCAAACTGACTTAGAACCTGTCGAGAGGTTCCCTGAACCACTCGACAATCAAATTAGGAACTTCTTAGTTCCTTTCGCAGTAGTACTAACTTAAGTATTCTATGCATGAGTTCCAAGGCGTGTTAATGACCCTTTGGGGTATTTTTGGAACACCACTGAGCACGAATGGGAACCCTAACTGCATCACATGGGCCTACCTATTTGGACCAATGGGGAAAGAGCTTCTAGAAGAGAATCAGCCACAATAGCAGCTTAGAATAATAGAATTATTCTCTTGAGCTCTAATTGGCTCAAATAGATCTGAGAAGAGAGGAGAAGAGTATAAAAGCTTGAAGAATTTATAGAGCTAGCATCCAGAAATTGAGAGAACCAAAGCCAAATCTGATCTCCATTCTCCCTCCAAAAATTTCCTCTCTCTTCCTTCTTCCCCCATTCTCTTTTTAGCCAATCATGGTTGGCTAAACCCCTTCAGTAGCTACGGTGAGGTTGAGAGCTGTAAATCAAGAGTTTCAGAGACAGTGTAGATGGATTATATGTTGCACAGATTGCAGATTTGAGCACAATAAGATTGTAAGTTGTGTTATTGCAATGTAATTATGGTTTATAAAGGTGATTCTGATCAATATTTTACTTTTTCGTATTTGATTTTCCTGGATTAGATATTCCTGTGGGTGCTTGAGCTTGTAGCCTAGCACCCATAACATTTGCAATAGCTTACATGTTCTAATCAAAATCATTAGACTGGAACAATCTTTGGGATAACCTGTGGCCACTATAAATGGAAAGATCCTATCCTCAGGATTGCTTCAATAATTTGGTTGAGATTAGATTCTTATACCTTGTATCTGAGCTTGTAGGCAGATGAAGGATTGTAGTAAATCTGTCCTATACATTGCCTTTAATCCAATTGATTTTTAGTAAAGACCAAAATCCCTAGCTGCTGCTCTCCAGCTTTTGATTTTAATCTTTTCCACTCCTTTGAATGTGTGTTTAATCAAGTCTGGATCAATTGCATTTAATTTTTTAGTTTTTTTTTGTAAAGTGACAAATCTTAGAAATCTCTCCTCTTGCCTGTTTTGATTTAGTTTAAATTAAGATAGAGTGCTAGATATGTTATAGATCTGGAGATTTACCATAGTTTAATCACATTTCCTTATGGACATACCCTAACTTACCTATTAAAGCATGCTACAACAGCCCTAGTTCTTGCAGGACTGCTTGCTTGCCTTGAGCCCACTTGCTGTAGTTTGTTCATTTAATTTATTGTTTTAACCATTTAATAATTGTAAGGTAAGCAAGACAACATGTTTTTGTCGCCGTTGCCGGGGAGTTTTGATCTAGATAGTAGATCTGAGTTTTTCATATTTGTAGATCCGATTTTTTAGTTTTTATTGCTGTTTTGTTTTAGATATTTATATTGTATTTCAATTGTTTGAATAAATGCCTACTGCAGTTTTTTGTATAGAAAACCAATTTTAAACTGCAGTAATGTTGAATTGTCTGAATTTTTATTCTTTGCCTTCTAACTATTTGAATAAATGCTGCTGTAGCCTTGGGCATTTTTTATAGACATGAGGCTGTGGCCTGAGTTTTTCTTTTTATTTTTGTCAATATGATTGAATAAGGTACTACTGCAATTGTTGGATTTTTGCAGATCTGAAGCAGTGGCCACAAGAGGAGTCCATGGCTTGCAGCTGGAGCAGATTTATCTGAGTTTGCATCCCCCTCTCCCTTGTTTGCATTTTCCATTTTTAAATTCTTTCAAACCAGCAGTTTTGCTATGTTTTCTGTTTGTTTTGATTTTAATTTTTGCTGTCATTCAAGGCATGCTGAAATTTTCTTTTTTTTCAAAAATAACAAAACCAAATAAAAAATAAACGAAAATGTAAACACAAATAGAAAATTTCTTATTTATTTCTTATTATTTTTCAGCAGTAGTAAATAAGGACTCTTGAGTGCCCGACTGATAAAAAAAAATATTTTTAAATTAAAAAAAATAATTCTAAAACACAAATTTTTTTTTTCAGATGGGATGCTTTTCTTTGCTTTCATTCATGATCCCCCATCTGACCCTGCTGAGATCATGACCCTTCATTTTGAGGAATCAGGAAGGTTAATGAGTAGTGGATCATATACTGTTTTGCAAATTCAATGGAACCACTGATTGTCTTTTCCTTCAAGATTTCTTCACCATTAATAGATCTCAGCTGTGTATGAATCCATTTTTTATTTGTGTACATCCATGCTTCATCATTTTAAAATTCATATTAATTCATACACATTCTCAGCAATTTCTCAGTTCAAAACACACTAGGTAACTTACCACACATAGAGGATTTTTCTTTTGCCTTGGGGACTTACCTTAACATTGTTGATTCATGATTTTGTCTTAGGATTTTTCTGTTTTAGGAATTTCGTTTAAATACTATTTTAGTTTGCTGATTTTCTTTTTCTTAGGTTATTATGTGTCCTAGTTTTACTGATTTTCTACATTTTTATAGTTTTATATTCAGTCTTTAACTTTGTTTTACTGTTTGTATATTTGTTTTTCTATTTTTAGCTGTAATTTCCTGCATTTGTATATTATTTTTTCTATTCATATATGACTATTCTTTTTCTGCTTATTTTTCTCATTTTTTACCCTACTGCCCTTGGTTACTCAGTGTGTAAACATTGAGGACAATGTTCATCATAGGTTTAGGGGTATGACAGTTGTGCCAATGAAATAAGTTAATGCTAGTGCAGCTGTGTTGAAATTTTTTTTATTTTTTAAAAGTGATTTCCCACCTGATTTTTTGAAAAAGAGGAAATTAAAAAACTTTTTAAACTGAAATATGTTGTAGTTCTAACAGTTTTTATGAAGCAAATGTCAAGAATTTTTAAAAATTGATGCTTAGTGAGCTTGAAAAGAGAGAAAATTGTGAGGATATACTCCAGGAATTTTATGGAAGGCCACAACCAGTGAGATTTGGGCTTGAAAAACTTTCTTTGAAGAGTGTCTTGGCAATTTTTCTGCTCTAAGGACTAATTGGACCTACTCTTGCTCACTAGAAGTTAGGCAAATCCAAGTTGAAACAGCTTGACAGCATGCATGACATTGAGGACATGAAGTAAGGCCATCCCTTGGACAGTTTGAACTTAAAATCCTTACCCTTTGAATTGCCCTTGATACACATCACTTGAGCCTTAACAATCAAAGTTTTTCTTTGATAGAAATCAGAAAATTTGAACCCAAAACTTAGTAACCTGATGCAGCCTGACTCTCACTATGAGATTTTAGAAGGTAAAGGAGAAGGAATTGAAGAAGATAGAATTGGTTTGATATTTGGTTGAAAGTGAAGAAAACATATGTGTTGGCAGTTGTGGCATTCCAGCCCATAAAAAGAAAAATGAAAGAAAAATATAAAAGAAAAGCATACAAAAAGAAAAGAAAAACAGAAAAGCAAAAAAATAAAAAAAAGAGAGAATTCACTTCATTGGATAGATTGAAATGAGGATTGGAAATTGATCACTTCAAATCTGAAAATTCAAAGAAGATGAAGATTGTGCTGAAATGAAGAAGGTGTACATGTCACCTCCTTACCTTACTGATTTCTCAATTTTGAAGACTTCCTTTCATTCCCTTTTATTCCTTATAGACTTCACCCATAAGCCACATTACAACCCAATAAAAAGACCCTACTGATCTGAAAATTGATTGAGTTGTCATGTGGAAATAAGGATTTGTGTAATCTATGGTGAAAAGAGTTAGAAAATTTCAGAAATTAGACCAATGCATATGCTCATGCTTGTAGTCCTATTTGAGGGTTGTAACTGCTCTTGAGCTGTGCGAAATGATTCACCCTTCAATTTTTGTTGTGAGTGACAGCCCTGGTAAGACTTGCATCTAAAATCCAATTTGTTTGGGGGCAATATCAAAACAGAATTCTCAATTTAAAAGCAAGCTCTGCATTAATTTTCATAAACAATGCCTTAACATAAGCTGATTGAAAGTGAAGGAATTACAGCAGAATTTCAGATTTAAAATGTTGTTTTTCTACTGAGAATCCTTTGAAATTAAATGAACAAGGTGTGGAATGAATTTTATTTTATTTGAACTCTTTTTTAGCATGTTGCATTAATATTAACTGATTTTATCGAAGAAGTTTGTGGGTACCTTCACTGAAAACCCTCAGGAGACTCCACTCCACTAGGGATTACCAAGGGGTTTAAAAGGCTTGGTGCATGTGCCAAATGCACATGTGTTCCCTACAAAAGTGGCATATATTTTTGTAGGATAGTTGTTTTAAATTTCACTTTGCTCGAGGACTAGCAAAGGTTAGGTTTGGGGGTGTGTTGAGCACTGATTTTTACCATTTCATGCCCCTTAAACCTAGCTTTTGCTAAGCCTCCGAGTGTTTAATAATTGCTTTTAATATTGTTTTGCAGTTTAGGAATGAATATGCAGCTACCCATATTTATGTGCTAAGAAGAGGAGATTAGAGCAACCAAGTGCTTCAATCCACATCAGCAGCTGCATGGTTCAGTACATTCAAGCCAACAGCTGTAGAATTACAAGAGCTGCAGATATATATATATATATATATATATATATATATATATATATATATATTCAGATATGAGGATATAACAATTGGCAGCTGTTGTAGAACATTGGATGCACAAGTAGCCACTCGAACAGTTAAAGAGAAATCCAGCTGCACTCCTAGTCGAGTTAAAGAGCTCCAACATTTCCAACTGGCACCAGCTGCACCCATGCAAGCAAACTAAGCTCCAAGTCCTGCAACCTCCAAGCCATGCAAGTTGCACACTTTCAGCAGCACTTAGAGCAGCATGTTCTTAAAATTGTTAAATGCAGCAGCTTGAACTTTGGCAATTGGTGCTGAAACAGGAGGCCACCATCCAACATGTCTACTACAACAAGCAAAGTCTCCAATCCAAGCTCCTTCCAGTAGATTTAGCACCTTTCGAGTTATTAAACTGTAGCAGAAATAGAGGCACACATGAGATCTATAGCAGCAGCTGCACATTTCAGCAAGTGAACACTCTGACTAATGCACACTTTTACAAGCAGCAATGCATATGGAGCAGCCACAATAGACACTCCAATACTGCAGCACTTGGACAGTTTGTGGCTGCACTTGGGAGCATGAGAGCTTGAGAACACGTCAGCTGCTACAAATACAGCCCATGCAAATGTTGTGCACTGCTGAAAAGTCAGCTGGAATTAAATGCGAGCAGGGCTGCAATGAATTGAAGAGGACCTGAACCTATCGAGTGGGTCATTAGGCTGGAAACCCAACCTATCGAAGAGTGCAGTCCCAAGTTTCAGCCTCAACACCTAGTACATGCATCATTGCACCTTCAGCATACCTGTTGAAGTGTACATGTGGACCTGTCGACACCTTCTTTAGCTCCAAAGCTCAGCAATACATCTTGTCGAAAAGGAAGAACAGCAGCTACAATACCTCTCGACCTTCTCAGCTTCAGCAAACTGCAAACCTGTCGAGCTCTTTAATCTGCAGCACACCACAATTCTCTCGACATTTAAAGTGTGGCCAACCTCCACAATCCTCTTGACTTGAAATGGTGCTAAACCTATCGAAGTGCAGCTCACAAATCTGCAAAACCTTTCAACTTATAAAAGACTGCACACTCAGCCATTTTCTCCAACCTGTCGAGGAGTTCTTTGGCACTCCAACCTGTCGACTGGTTCAGCAAACTCCAAGCCAATCCTCTCGAGAACAGCAAAGCTTCCACACCTTCAAACCTATCAACAGCTTGCAGCTCCTACAAACTAAACCTGTCGACCATTTAAATTCCAAACCTGTCGACATTTGCACTCCCTATCCATCATCCTGTCAACCAGCAAAGCTGCCAACCTTCAAACCTCTCGAAATATACTGCAGCAACGCTTTGAACCGCCCCTTGAACCTCTCGACCAGCAAGCCATCCTTTCCCATCAATCCTCTCGAGATCTTCAAAACTGCAGCTTCATATCATGTTAACCAACAGCCCATTTGAACCTCTCGAATGGATGAACCTCCCTTTGAACCTGTCGACTATTTAAGGTTCTAAACCTGTCAAAATTTATCTAGCTTCAGCAACCTCTCCAAAGTACAGCTCGTCCTCTCGAATTGCACTAGCACCACTTCAGCCATCCACTCGAGTGAATGAACCTACCTTCAAACCTCTCGAGTTCACACACCTACTCTCAGCCTACCTCTCGAGGTCTTCATCTTCACGAGTCATCTTCTCCACCACATTGCTGAAACTGCAGAATTGAATAAACATTAATAAAGCTGCATCAGCCCATGGTTCCTCAAGCTGATCCGGCTCGGGCCCCATCTACATTGAGCTGCAGCCATGTGATTAAACATCTTCAAAACCTCAGCAATTTAGCAAAGCGGTCCCATTTGGGGCTACTTTGGTAATAAACAGCAGAAGTTACATGAGGGTTGTTTTAATAGCAGCAGGAGTATTTTGGGGGCAGCCAAGAGGATGGTGAGTTTTATTTGGGGCATTCTCAGCAGTTTGGGTACTATTATTTAGGGTATGCAGTAGCAAACATTCTTGGTTGGCAAGGGCAGGTTTGGGAATTCCAAAGCATGAAAGAATTCTGCACATGGGCAATTGATTTGCAGAAATGCAGCTGGAGTTATATTTTTGGGTAAAATATTATTGATTGGAAGGGGAAATTTCGGAACTCCACAGCAGGGATAGCTGCCCACATGTGCAAACTATTTTTGGGAGAAATTCTTGGCGAGAAGCTTCAACTGACCACAACAAAACCAGATCCA
This sequence comes from Chloranthus sessilifolius, assembly GCA_021018995.1. NCBI lineage: Eukaryota > Viridiplantae > Streptophyta > Magnoliopsida > Chloranthales > Chloranthaceae > Chloranthus > Chloranthus sessilifolius. Next base: position 28,883,344 of record CM037595.1, read on the forward strand.
TTTCTTCTCTCTGATTGGTTGAAATGCTAAAACAGGGATTAGCATAAAAGAATCTCTCCACTGATTGGCTGTAATCCAAAGCACTTGGATCACTATTTTTTGTATAAATAAAAATCCTTGCTGCTGTAATTTCTCAGCAAGGAATCCATAGAATAGCTTTGGTTCTCCTTAGCTCATTTATGTTTAGTTTAGCTTTTATTTTTCCTTTTTCTCTTCCCCCTTCTCTCTCTAATCCAATCTGTTGGATTAGATCTAGATAAGCAGTCCATATCTATTTTGTAATTATAAATTGAGAGCTTCAATAGCATTTGTAAATGGAGTGGAGGTTGCACATATTGCAGATCTGAGCTTAATAAGTTGTAAGATGTTATTATAGTAATTGTGGGTTTTAAAGGTAATTTTAATCTAAATTTTACTTTTTCGTATTTGATTTCTCTTGATTAGATATTCTTGTGGATGCTTGAGCTTATAGCCTGCCACCCACAGAATCTGCAATAGCTTACCTGTTCTAATCAAGATCATTGGATTGGAACAATCTCAGGGATAACATGTGGCCACTACAAATGGACAGATCCTATCCTTAGGATTGCTTCAATTCTTTAGTTGAGATTAGATTCTTATACCTTACATCTGAGCTTGTAGCTAGATGAGGGATTGGAGCAAACCTTTCCTATGCATTGCCTTTGATTCAATTAATTTTCAATGAGAACCAGTCCCTAACTGCCTATTTCTCACCATTTTCTCTTTCATTTTACCATCCATCTTCTTCAATCTTTTAGAATTAGTTTTATATTTCTGTTTCATAGATTAATTAGATCTATTGACACCCAAAAAACTTTCTTTCTTTTCCCTATTTTCTAGGCTAGAATTTTCATATCTGTAGCCAGATCTGAAGGTCTACTATACACCTTCTAGGTTTAGATCACTACTCCCTGTGGGACAAACTCTTACTTATTAAAACTTGCTACAAATTAACCCTTAATCTTGCAGGTAAGGTAAGACCTAGTTCTACTCAGCTCCTATGTGTAATAAAATATTTCTTGAGCAAGCTCTCAAAATTTCTATTACAGAAATAGCTACCCCCATCACTGATGATGGCACTAGGGGTGCCAAATCTTGAGAAGATATTTTCTTTGATAAATTTTAAGATAGCCTTATGGTCATTAGTTCTTGTAGAAATGGCTTCAACCCATTTGGACACATAGTCCACTGCCACAAGGATAAAACTATACCATATGAAGAAGGAAAAGGGCCCATAAAATTTATTCCCCAGATATAAAAAAGTTCAACAACAAGTATAGGCTATAGAGGCATGGAGTTTCTTTTTGAGATACTTTCCATTTTTTGGCATCTGTCAAAAGCTTGACAATGCTGCCATGCATTCTTGAAGAGAGTGGGCCAATAAAATCCACTTTGGAGCACCTTGGCAGTAGTTTTGTTGCCACTGAAATGGCCTCCACAAGCCTGTTCATGACATATGGTTAGTATGCTATGGAAATCCTCATCAGGTATACATCTCCTCACAACTTGGTCATCAAAATGCTTGAACAGGTATGGATCCCCCCACATGTAATGTCTGATTTGTGAAAAGAATAGCTCCTTATCCATTTTGTTCCAAAGTGGGGGGATCTTACCCACAACCAAGTAATTCACAATGTTCGCAAACCAAGGTGTAGGGGTGTTGATACTGAGCAGTTGTTCATCAGGGAAAGAGTAACTGATAGGCAGCCTATCAAACTCCTCAGTTAGGTCCTGGATAAGTGGTCTACAACCACATTTTTAACCCCTTACTTGTCCTTAATTTCAAGATCAAACTCCTGTAATAGGAGGATCCATCTAATTAATCTTGGCTTAGCATCCTTTTTTGACAAAAGGCACTTCAGGGCTGAGTGGTCAGTGAACACCACTATCCTAGATCTCAACATATAAGACCTAAATTTCTCTAAAGCATAGACAATTTCCAACAATTCCTTCTCAGTTGTGGTGTAATTTAACTGAGCATCAATCATGATTTTGCTTACATAAACAATCACACAAGGGGCCTTATCCTTCCTTTGTCCCAAGACTGCACCAATAGCAAAATCTGATGCATCACACATCAGTTCAAATGGCAAAGAAAAATCAGGTGCTTGAAGGATAGGTGTAGAGGTTAAACAACCTTTCAAAAACTCAGAAAGTAAGGCTTTCATCTCTTCAACCATGGGTGTGGGGGCCTTCTCTTCCACAATCTCACTCCACACATTTTCAAAAACATCATAAAAATCATCACCATGCAGCAGCTTGGGCAAAGTCTCTTCCACAAGCTCATCAAAAATATCAATTAAAAATCAATCCTCACTATCCAAGTGAGGTTGATTAGTTGTATTGTAAAAATTCAATTTTACTTTCATGTTACCAAATGAAACCTCCATTACTCCTTATCTACACTGAATATAAGCATTGGCAGTGGCCAAGAAGGGTCTAATAAAATCATAGGAATAGAGGTGGTGCACTTGCTTAGCTCCATGTCAAGCACCATAAAATCAGCTGGGTAGAAAAACTTATCACCCCTAACTAATACATCCTCTATCATCCCCACAGGCCTCCTCTCAGATCTACCAGCTAGTTGTAGCACCACATGTGTGGGCTTCAATTCTCCCAAGCCTAACTTCTCATAAAATGATTATGGAAGTAGGTTTACACTAGCTTCCTGATCTAACAAGGCCTTCTCAATGGTATGATCCCCAATGATGCAGGGGATTGTAAGAACTCCAGGGTCATGCAGCTTGGTTGGGGTTGAAATGGGAAATACTTGACTCCTTTTCTCAGGACAAAAGACCTTCTTGGATAGGTGTATCTGAGATTGTCTTTATGGGTGCACAATTCTTTCAAGAACTTTGCATTGGCTAGAACTTGCTTAATAGCATCAAGTAAAGGCAAGTTAATATTTACTTATTTGGATGTTTCCATCATCTCCTCTAATTTAGCATTCCCCTTGTCAAAAGGATAAGGTGCTTGAAGTGCATTAGGAAATGGAAAATGGGGGATTGATCTCGCATTTCTGCCTTAGCAAGCTCATCTAATTTTTCTTTATTTTTGTTTTCAGTTTTTTCTTGGGATACTGTTAAGTGGTGAAAAATGCCACTTTTCACCCTTTAACCTGACCATTCATGGACCTGTGAGCACACTAATAAGCCTCTGTTGAGTGCATTCTGTAGATAGCAGTGAAGACTGGTAATAATACAGAAAACCACTTAAGAATGCCCACAAAGAAGCCATCTCTCAGCACCATACAGACCTAGCAACAGAACAAGGGAAAGGAAGTGAAGATAGGTCCAAAACATCCTATCGAGAGGGTGTCTGAAGACTTCGATAGGAGCTGAGGGTTAAAAGGAAGGAATTCGTGCAGTTGAGAAGGATTTGACAGGATCAAAAGGCAGAGAAAGGAAGAATTCGTGCAGAAGTGAAGAATTTGATAGGATCCAAGAACCTATCGAGCAGTTGAAAGAGAAAGAGATTCAACCTATCGAAAGCTGGCTTGAGGGAAAGACAAGACCTATCGGAAGGTTCCTTGAACCTATCGAATGGTTCACTGAACCTATCGAGATAGAAGTGTTGAGACAATACCTATCGCAGAATGATTTGAACCTTTCGATAGGAAAAAGGGTCATCCGATCGAAGCAATGGAATGTGAATCCCCAACCTATCAAATTACTCTTCCAACCTATCAAAGGCCCTAGATCAAGTGCAGTGAAGCTGAAGCATCTAAGCCCAACCTATCGGAACCTATCGAAGAGACCAGGGAACCTATCGAAAGGGGCTATAAACCCCTTTTCAACATATCGAAATCTTCTCCAACCTGTTAAAATCGGGTGCAGGACTTCTTAGAAATTCAGCTATGCACATGCTGTGACTTGGTGACCTGTTGCACGTAAATCAACGCACTTTGGTGACTGGCACAATGTTCTAGAAGATGCCCTAGAAAGCCCTAACCGACCCAGGTCCTTTGACAAAACTCTAACAAACTCTGACGACCTTCTAGAAGGAATTTTTGGCGGGAACAATAAAGGAGAAAGCTATATATAGAGATCTCAAATTGTCATTGGGGGGATCGAAATTTGGAGCAATTTTTTGGAGATCAGAGCTTGCAGCGAAGATTTCATTTTCCCTCCTTTAGCCCAACCATGGTTGGCTAATTCCTTAGGAGCAGCAAGGAGTGAGTTAGATCTATAATTGGGTAAGGTTAAGAGTGTCGCTGGGGTTAATTGCTGCACAGACTACAGATCTGAGAGCATTCCATTGTAAGAGTGACCTTGTTTGCAATGTAAATATTATTTTCAATGTTTTAATTAGATCTAAAGCTCTTTTGTTTCCTTTTGGTGCTCGATCGAATTTGTGTAGAGGAGTTGCATGATCAGCTCGCCCACTTAACTGGTAGACCTCTTGGATATCATCTGAATTCCCTAGATCAGATATCCTTGTAATTTCCTGTGTCTGTGACCTAGAAATTGCAGCATCTGTAGTGGTTTGAATTGTTCTTATTAAAGCTCTGGCTTTGAAGGAGATCTCTAGGATGGTCTGTGACCATTAAAGTGGATAGATCATAACCTTAAGGTAAATCTAAGCTCAGGCCTCAATTGGATTCATCCGCTGCAATCCATGGATTCGATAAAGTCTATAGGATGGTCTATGACCATTAAAGTGGACAGATCATAGCCTTAAGATCAGGTGGATCCTATGATTTGGAGTAGAATTTATACCCTGCAGCTGTGCTTGTGGCCAACTGAGGAACTTGTGTGCTCTTGAACCCCTGTAATATGCTTAGCTCAACCTGATTGCAGTGAAAACAACCTCCAAGCTGTTCTCCATTTTCTGAGTTTTTAAACCCTCCATCTGTAAGATCTGAGGCTCCAGATTCAATCTAAGAGAATCTGCATATTAATTGTAGTTTAGTCTAAGTGACAACTCATTTCAAATCTCTCCCCTATCTTTTAACTAAATTAGTGATAGCTAGGGTGCCAGATCTCTTACAGATCTAGAGATTTATCATTTTTCTAACCAACCTCCCTGTGGACATTCCCTTACTTACCAATCTTTTAAAGCTTGCTACAATAGATCCTGAATACTTACAGGTCTGTACGAGTGTGTGACAGCCCAGATTTTGGCACTCCGAAACCCGTGCCATTGAAGGTCGTGCCCTGTGATTTTGTACGGAGCATTGGTATATACTAGCCAAAGACAACAAGTAAGGCACAAGCATCTACTCTAACAAGTTCTCATGCATTTAAAATAAAAGAAACTCTAGAGACAGTTCTTGTCCCATGCCAATTCATGGGCATAAGAACTGACCCAAATCATTGGTGATAACTATTCACCCCAGGCGGTTTGTCAAAGAATAAAGGTATTTAATTACATTCAAATTAAAAAGGCTTGACATACCAAGCCGTACCTAATACTCTCAACTCACTCTTAAAGTACGCAATGGGTGTCCTAGAAGAATTCTTCAGGAGGAGACTCTGACTCTTCTGTGGGCACGTAATCTGAATCCCCCGGATCAACGTCTCCAGAAGTCTCTGCTGCCACTAGTCCTGGACCTGTGACCTATAGTCTAAGGGGTGAGCTAAATCCTAGCTCAATAGGGAAACACAGTGAACATATAAATTAAGCTCTCACATGTATGTTAAAATAGTTTAAAGATACAATTTATTTGATGGAATTGCTGAAAGATAATAGAATAATTAGAAATAAAATGATAGATATAATCGTTACTTTGCATGACTTTGTTTATTCTTGTCTTTCTGGTATAGTAATGGATTCGGCCTAATCACTTAAATCTTAACTTAAATAATCCCAGAGCAATATAGCATCGAGCCTCGATGGAATACCCACCATCGTCGTCTAAATAGACACTTGTTATATGTTAAAAATTCAATACTACCCAGGCCCCTTTCTCTTAGGCGACGGGGTCTATTCTCAATTCAACATCCCTGGGATGTACTATTGTGTACGGTTTGGCCACCGTACCGGTCACGGATATCCTGTCGAGTCAATCGTGGGTATTCCGCCACGTCGGTGGGGTATTCTAATTAAACCTTAAATAACATAATATCGAATGTGCTCTACATATAGTTTTTCGCCGTGATTGTGTTAATTTTATTACATTAGGCCTTATCGTTATTCTTTTATTTCACCATTTGGTTTCATCTGCATCCCTTGGATGCTACTAGTTTAATGCATCATTCAGATGCCCATTGTTACAATTCTACGTCCCTGGGGACTTCATGATTTCCATTTAAATTCACACACGCACAGACACATGTTAGAAACATATTTAATATGACTGTTCTCTTGAGATACTCTACATGATTGAAATACTCTACATACATGGTTTTGACGAATTAAAGTACATGTTTCAAGATATTCCCTACTTCAAGCAAAATCCAACGCGCTCCCTTCTCGTAGAGGTTTACGCGTAACAACTCACATCACACCTACACCGCATGTGATAGGAATTTACTCAGAAAGGTCTCTAGAACCCTTTGAAACATAGCTCTCATAATTTACACTAAAAGAAATGAGAAAACTGGGTAATTCCTTGCGCGAGTGGTCATTTAGCTTTGCTAGGGCGAGCACTTGACCTCGCTCGAGTGGTTATAAATTCTCGCTCAAGCGGTCATAAATTCATCGCTTGAGCGGTAATTATTCCTCACTCGAGCGGTTATAACCCATCGCTCGAGCCAGCACTATTCATCGCTCAAGCGGTTATAATTTAAGGTATCTGGAGCTCTAAGCGATGCCTCGCTCGAGCAGGTATCTCCTTCACTGTGAGTCTCGCTCAAGCGAGTCCAAAATATGAATAAGCTCAGAACATTCCCTCTATCCTCACTCGAGCGAGCCATTTAGACCGCTCGAGCGAGGCACGAAAAGATGTAAGTTCTCTATCTATTCGAGAACTATCACCTTCTTCATGAGAGACCTAATAGTGTCAAGGATCATTCGTCTAATAGTTTAAACTCTACTTAAAACATACATAAACATCTAAAATCATATCTTACTCGATAGATCTCCTATAGTTTGATCCAAGCTTCGTCTAATCGTGAAGATTTTCAAGGTTCTCTATTGCTTAAAAAAAACCAACGAACCTCTCCTCCTCTTTTGCAAACCTACTCTTCTTTCTCTCTATTACAAACCTTCTCCTCTTTCTCTCTTTTTTACGTTCTCTCTATCTATGCTAATTTAGGTTACATAGGAGAGACTCTCCTCCCCACTTTCACTTATATAGTGAAAGCTAGAAAGTTTCACATATACACACATAGTGTGTATATGTAGTTTTTGGTTTCCTTGTGAATCACAATTACTTGTGAATGATATGTGGTACATGTGCATGGTATGTGATGTGCACGGTTCCCAAAAATCTGGGGTTTTGACATTCACTCCACCTTATAAAATTTTCGTCCTCGAAAATTGATGACACACTAGGAATCAAATACGACTATTAAAAAGCTTTCGAACAGACATTCGTAGCAACACACTCAAATAATCATAATCAGATAATTGAATATATGGTTCAATGACCCGAGATCATACCTGCCTAGAGAATTATTTTAATCTATACAAAATAAGAAGGCAGTCGTATCAAGCAACCTAATTATTTTAGAACACTCTTAACGTCTATAAGCAGAATGACATTCATTCTACTCCAATTTATGAGAACTCGCACAAGGATTTACATACAATTACACAATCGATTATACACATGCACATTGTACCAATAGACTCATTTAATCAAAATTTATGCATATCTATATCAAGTCACTACTATGTCTGCCCTAGATTTTGTGACAATCATATCACGATCGTTTTAAACAACAATATTTACCTCATAATACTAAATATTACATTTCAAATCCCAAAATTTTCAAATGATAGCTGACAGCCTACTCGTCACTTTGCTCATACTCCTCGTCATCGTCCTCATCATCGTCGTCCCCATCATCATCATCCACAACCTCCCTGGCAGTAGTGGCACCCGCTGTAGTACTCCTCGTAGCAGGGCCGGAGGTAGATGCACCAAAAATAGCACCCCACATAGCACCAATGCGCTCCCTATATGTCTGTGGGTACGCATGGCCCATGAGATCTATGAGGAGCAACTCCTGGAACTGCTGATGTAATCTGATCTCCCACCCCTGTAGGAGGATCTCTCACATCATACTGCTGTCGATGGTAGGTAAGGGCTGTGAAGACGAAGTGGAGGGAGTAGTCGGTCCCGCCGGTGTTTGCTGCATCGCCTGTCGGGAAATATGACGATCTCTCTTCTTATTCACACTATTTTGGAGGCTCTTTAGATTTCGGCTTAGGTCTTGGGCGAGGAATGGAATGGCGTTATCGATGAGCACGAGTTCGTTTGTCCGGATTTAAAATCCCTCCTTCCCATTTCGTGAATGGAGGAGTCGGGAAATCAAACGTGCATAGGGTAGTCGGTGGATCGGTGGAGGAATAGCACCCCTTAGGTTTCTTTTATGAGCATGCACCATGCCCTTTATGATGACCATCGGAGCACTAAACCACCTATTGTGGAAAGCGGAGTGCAGAGCCTGCAAAATCATCTCGCGATGCTCTTAGTCATGACCGGTCGGGTGCAAATTTTTCTTAAATATAATATCTAGAATCCACATGTGTGGCGGTAATTGGGATCGAGTGATTGATTGGCCTAATGTGGTGGCGCCGCCAGTAATGTCGGCAATAATTGTCGGGAAGCCTACGTTCCCAGAAAAAGGTGGTAGAGAAAGGGGGTTTGGTGTGTATGTGTCGGGGCACTGCATGATGGAGGAGACATCGGCACTGCTGAAAATAAGTTCTTTCCCGTCAATGGTGACGAGAATAGAGTCCTCACTCACGTTTGTCTTGAGTTTTTGGTAGAATAATTTTACGAGCCTCGGATAGTACCGAGCTCCAAAAGGTGTCAACAGTGCTCGTAGGTGGTTGTTTGGAAGGAAATCTGAAGTCCATTGGGTGGACGTCGGATCCCTAAAATAAGAGGGATGGATCTCCCATTCGTCTAAAAAATTTTTGATCCCCACCATTCATTTAATTGGATTGGGGTAGGAGGTGTGGATGGGGGTGGTTGTGGTGTCTGTGGCGCTTGGTTGCGTGATGATGGCGATCGAATCGCCACCCGTTTCCTAGGTTGGGAGTTAGGGCTTTGGGAAGCCATTGATATTCAAGAAGAATTTATAAATGAAAATAAGGTAGAAATAGTGAAGATTTCACCTTTAGAACGCTTTTGATGGATCGAATCGTCTGAATCCAGCTTGAATCTGGTGGAAAGGCTTGGAGATTTAAAAAGGAAGCCCTAACTCTCGCTCGAGAGTCTTTCGCGTGAAGATGAAATAAAGGAACAGAATTTGGCCCATATATATACTCTGACCTCACTCGAGCGGTTATAAATTCTTGCTCGAGCGGTCAAAATGCCTTGCTCGAGCGGTCAAAATGCCTTGCTCGAGCGAGCAATAGTCATCGCTCGAGAGAGCGAAGTTTATGATTTTATGTGGCTTGCTAGAGCGAGCATAAGTGGTCGCTCGAGCGAGCCCAGAAACATTTTTTTGGTGCTCTTTTGCTCATTTTCTATCAATAGTCCTCACCACTAGTTTCGTATGTGGTGTATCTAGAATTTTTCACACAAAAGTTGGTTCTATCATAATTTGGAGTTAATATACTAAAATTTCAATAAAATTCAATCATTCATTAAAAAAAATAGACTTTCATACTACTAACCATTACATATTATTATTTTGAATAGAACTAATTAGTTGGCAATTTCGAACAAGTTGGGATATTGTTCTCTGACATCCGCCTCACGTTCCCACGTTGCTTCCTCGACTGGATGATTCTTCCATCAGACAAGCACTAAAGGAATAACTTTGGTGCGTAGCACTTGTTCCTTTCTATCCAATATATCTGCCAGTTCTTCTATCATGCTCATATCCTCGTGCATCTCCAATGGTTGACCTTCTAGAATGTGGGAAGGGTCACCCACATATTTTCTGAGCATAGAAATGTGGAAAATGTTATGTACTCGATCGAGCACTGGTGGTAATCCAATGCGATATGCGACTTCGCTCACCCGACTCAGAATCTCGAAGGGTCTGAGATAATGGGGACTTAGTTTCCCTCTCTTTCCAAATCTCATCACGCCTTTCATAGGCGACACCTTCACAAACACGTGTTCACCCACCTTATAATTCACACTGGTTCGCTTGATATCAACGTAGCTTTTCTGTCTGCTCTGAGCCGCCTGTAGTCTTTCTCTGATCATGCGGACAATAGCGACATTATCTTCAAGCAACTCAAGTCCTAAAACAAATTTTTCACCAGTTTCCTCCCAATTGATTGGCGATTTACATCGCCTTCCGTACAAGGCTTCATACGGTGCCATTCCAATGCTTGTCTGGAAACTATTGTTGTACGCAAACTCTATCAACGATAGGTGCGGATCCCACGATCCTTGCAGCTCTAACATACACGCTCTGAGCATGTCTTCTATTACTGGATTTACTCACTCTGTTTGCCCATCTGTTTGTGAATGGAAAGCTGAACTGAAGTCCAATCGGGTTCCCATTCCTTCCTGAAATTTCTTCCAAAATTTTGACGTGTATAGTGGATCACGATCCGAAATGATACTGCTTGGGATTCCTTATAGGAGTACTATCTCCTTCATATATAATTCTGCGAGTTTTCCTGTCGTGTACATCGTGTTGTAAGGTAGGAAGTGTGCTGACTTGGTCAGTCGGTCCACAATTATCCAAATGGCATTATATCATTTTGAAGTGCGCGGTAGTCCAACGATGAAGTCCATAGAGATCGATTCCCATTTCCACTCTGGTATTGGCAGAGGTTGTAATAATCCCGCAGGGTGTCTATGATCAATCTTCACTTGCTAACACGTCAAACACCGTGAGACATCCTCTGCCACGTCTTGCTTCAGACCTCTCCACCAGTAATTCCTTTTTAAATCTTGGTACATCTTTGTGCTATCGGGGTGGATAGCGTAATTTGATTTGTGAGTCACATCGAGAATGGTTCGTCGCAGATCGACATTGTTAGGAATGCAAAGTTGACCCTTGAACAATAAGGAACCATCCTCTCTGATTGAGAATTCTGATCTGATGCCTTCCATTACATCTTGACGGATCTTGGTTAGTGTCGGGTCTTCAATCTGTAGTTCGCTTATGTTTTTGAATATCACCAGTTTCACTGATATGTTAGCCAAAAAGGCTCCTATAGCTTGCGACTTGATGTCTGCACCATATAGTGCCAGATCTTCAAGTAACTTCCATCGGTGACTTCCCAAAATCAAACTAGCCAACTGCACTGAATTTTTCTGACTCAAGGCATCGGCCACCACATTAGCCTTGCCTGGATGGTACTGTATGGAACAGTCATAGTCTTTGAGGAATTCCATCCATCTGCGCTGCCTCATGTTAAGTTTCTTTTGCGTAAATAAGTATCTGAGGCTCTTATGGTCGGTGAAGATTTCAGACGTTTCCTCGTATAAATAATGTCGCCAAATCTCCAACACAAATATGACCGCTGCTAGTTTCAGATCATGCATTGGATAGTTCTTCTCATGCTCTTTCAACTGTCTTGACCCGTAAGCTATCACCTTTTTGTGTTCGTTGAGCACGCAACCCAAAATGTTATACGAAGCATCACTGTAGACCGCGAATCCTCCACTGCCTGAAGGAATGGCTAACACTGGAGCTAAAGTGAGTCTCTTCTTGAGTTCTTGAAAACTCTTCTCGCACGCTTCACTCCACTCAAATCTTGAATCCTTTCTTGTAAGCCTCGTAAGAGGTCCCGATATCTTTGAAAACCCCTCAACGAAGCGTCGATAATAACCTGCTAGTCCAAGGAAACTTTGGAGATCGGTCACGGTCTTTGGTTGCTCCCAGTTCACTACTGCCTCGATCTTAGTGGGATCTACGGTGACACCATGCTTTGAGACGACGTGTGCCAAAAAGCTGACCTCTTCTAACCAAAATTTACATTTACTTAGTTTGGCGTACAATTGGTGTTCACGTAAAGTTTGCAGAGTGACTCGTAAGTGTTCTTCATGCTCCATCTTCGATTTAGAGTATATCAGGATGTCGTCAACAAACACGACGACGTAGGAGTCCAGGAGTGGTTTAAACACCCGATTTATTAAATCCATAAACAATGCCAGTGCGTTTGTCAACCCGAACGCCATCACTAAAAATTCATAGTGGAGACACGCTTGGTCTTATAAACCCTTTATCCATGAGATCTTGTAACTGCTCTTTCAACTCCTTCAACTCAGCAGGAGCCATCCTGTATGGTGCTTTTGAAACAGGCTTCATTCCTGGTGCTAAGTCGATAGCGAATTCTACTTCTCTCTTTGGAGGTAATCTTGGAAATTCTTCTGGAAATACGTCTTCAAACTCTCGCACTACTGCTATCTCAGATATAACATTCTTTTCTTCTTGATCTCCCTTCAGAAAGGCCAAATAAACGCTGCACCCCCTTTTGATTAAACGTTCGGCCCTGACCGCAGAGATGAGTGGCACATGTGTCGATCACTCTCCTCAAAATCGAAATGATCTCCTTATGTTAGGTTGGAAAATGACAACCTTGTTCTTGCAATCCACTGTCGCACAATGATGGGACAGCCAATCCGTGCCAAGGATCACATCAAATCCTTGCATGTCCAACAATATTAATTGTGCATCTAATTCATAGACGTCGTCATCCCGAATGCTCACTACTACTGGTTGGCAGACTAACTCTGTGTCCAGTAACTCTCCCGTTGGGATAGACACTGATAAAACAAAGTTCAGTGTCTCCGGAACAATCTTCATTTTCTTTGCAAATCTAGGAGTGATAAAGGAGTGGGTAGACCCTGGGTCTATCAACACTCGTGCGCCACGTGCAACATAGCATCCTTTTTCATAGACTTGTAACGTACCTATAACACATACATATACATATATAGCACATACTTTATTTAGAATTTTCTAACGTACCAAAAATAAGTCCAAATGCTTTTGTAATGAATGCACCTGTTCTATCTAAAATGGTATTAAACTTGAAATTCTTATATAAAAGGAATCTCACCTTGGATGACGTCATGTGCACTCCCTGCTTCTTGGGCGGTGACTGCATAGGCTCTCCCTTGAATAACTGGTTTCCGTGATTGAATAGGTCGTGGCATGGAAGCTGAGGCCGTCCTCTCCTTAATTGCCTCAGGGCAATCTCTAATCACGTGGCCCATCTTGCAACATTTAAAATAGCCCCGCATTCCTTGCCTGCAATCCATCATTTTGTAGGACTTGCCACACTTTGCACAAGTCTCTCTTGGTGTTGAAGAAGCAGCTCGTGAAAAACCATGTGTGACTGTGGCTCTAGTGAAAATAGTAGGACTCTCGTACCTCATCGGTCTCCCTGACGCCAGCAATGGGAATCTTTCATGAGTGGTCTGTTGTGCGGCTCTCCCATACCCTGTCTGGAATGGTTGTCTTTGATTCGGTGCTACGAACCTTGGCTTCTTATTCATCGGTTCATAACTCCCAGTCCTGCCTTGATCTATGCTTCCTCTTCCCTGCTATTCCCTTTGACAGTATCGGTTACTGTTTTCTTCTTCAACCACTAATGCCTTACTCATGACCTGTCCATAGGTCTTTAGCTGGAATGGTGCAACTCCTCCTCGGATGTCCAGCCTTAAACCCTGTTGGAACCTCTTCGCTTTCATCACATCAGAAACTACTTAGTCTGGAGCGAAACAAGCAAGTCTCATAAATTCTACTCCGTACTCTCTTACAGTCATCTTTTCTTGCATGAGTTGTAAAAATTGGGTCTCCATTTGATTTATCACAACTTTCGAAAAATATTGCTTGTTGAACTCTTCAATGAATTCATCCCATGTCCAAGGCATATCTGGAGTTTCTTGAGCCTTAGTCCGCGAAACAGATTTCCACCAAGGCCCAGCCTCCCCATCTAGCATGTAAGCTGCCCAACGGACGCTCTTGTCCTCTGTGCATGTCAGTACACTAAATACCTTCTCCATTTCACTCAGCCAATTTTTGGCTGCCATGGTATCTGCCTGCCCTGAAAAGCTAGGAGGTCTCATCCTCCTAAATTCGGTAAATGCCGAAGCTACTGGTAGTGTAGACCCTACTGTAGGCGTAGGTGTCTGATGTTGCTCTGGGGTGGCATGAGCTGCTAAGGATGCTGCTTGTTGTGCCATGGGAGTTGCCATGGTTTCCATAGTATGCATCATCCTCTAATGCTCCTCTCTTTCTTCATTTCTTTCCCTCACTCTATCTTGTTCTCTCTGATCTCGATCCTGACGGTCTCGATCCTGATTTTCTGGCTGATTTTGGTTCTCTTGGCCACTACCCTCGGGAACCTCCCTATTTCCCAATGGCACTCGGTTCATGGGCGAGATGAACTCATCTCTACTGCGCAGATTCCTATCATGACCACCCTGGGTCGGCCTCTTCCTCTAGGAAACATAACGGTCTACATGAGAAAGCACTGTTTCGTTAGCAGAAGTCCCTATGTTTTGACAAAAGAATGATTGTCAGAATTTATTTTTTTTAAAGAAAGGCTTTGATACCAACTGTGATAGCCCGAATTTTAGCACTCCGAAACTCGTGCCATCAGCACGACCAACAAGGCCTGCCCTGTGATTCTGTACGGAACATTGGTGTATACAAGCCAAAGACTACAAGTAAGGCACAAGCATCTACTCTAACAAGTTCTCATACATTTAAAATAAAAGAAACTCTAGAGACAGTTCTTGTCCCATGCCAATTCATGGGCATAAGAACTGACCCAAACCATTGGTGATAACTATTCACCCCAGATGGTTTGTCAAAGAATAAAGGTATTTAATTACATTCAAATTAAAGAGGCTTGACATACCAAGTCATACCTAATACTCTCAACTCACTCTTAAAGTATGCAATGGGTCTCCTAGTAGAATTCTTCAGGAGGAGGCTCTGACTCTTCTGTGGGCACGTAATCTGAATCCCCCGGATCAATGTCTCCAGAAGTCTCTGCTGCCGCTAGTCCTGGACCTGCGACGTATAGTCTAAGGGGTGAGCTACATCCTAGCTCAATAGGTAAACACAGTGAACATATAAATTAAGCTCTCACATTATTGTTAAAACAGTTTAAAGATACAATTTATTTGATAGAACTGCTGAAAGATAATAGAATAATTGTAAATAAAATGATAGATACAACCATTACTTTGCATGACTTTGTTTATTCTTGTCTTACTGGTAGAGTAATGGATTCGACCTAATCACTTAAATCTTAACTTAAATAGTCCCTGAGCAATATAGCGTCGAGCCCCAATGGAATACCCACCATCGTCGTCTAAATAGACACTTGTTATATGTTAAAAATTCAATACTACCCAGGCCCCTTTCTCTTAGGCGGCGGGGTCTATTCTCAATTCAACATCCTTGAGATGTGCTATTGTGTACGGTTTGGCTGCCGTACCGATCACGGATATCCTGCCGAGTCAGTCGTGGGTATCCCGCCATGTCGGTGGGATATTCTAATTAAACCTTAAATAATAGAATATCGAATGTGCTCTACATATAGTTATCCACCATGATTGTGCTAATTTTATTACATTAGGCCTTATCATTCTTCTTTTGTTTCACCATTTGGTTTCATCTGCATCCCTGAGATGCTACTGGTTTAATGCATCATTCAGATGCCCATTGTTACAACTCTACGTCCCCTGGGGACTTCATGATTTCCATTTAAATTCACACACGCACACACACATGTTGGAAACATATTTAATATGACTGCTCTCTTGAGATACTCTACATACATGGTTTTGACGAATTAAAGTACATGTTTCAAGACATTCCCTACCTCAAGCAAAATCCAACGCGCTCCCTTCTCGTAGAGGTTTACGCGTAACAACTCACGTCACACCTACATCGCATGTGATATGAATTTACTCAGAAAGGTCTCTAGAACTCTTGGAAACACAACTCTCATAATTTACACTAAAAGAAATGAGAAAACCAGGTAATTCCTCGTGCAAGTGGTCATTTAGCATCGCTCGAGCGAGCACTTGACCTCGCTCGAGCGGTTATAAATTCTCGCTCGAGCGGTCATTATTCATCGCTCGAGCGAGCACTATTCATCGCTCGAGCGATTATAATTTAAGGTATCTGGAGCTCTAAGCGATGCCTTGCTCGAGCGGGCTTCTCCTTCACTGTGGGTCTCACTTGAGCGAGTCCAAAATGTGAATATGCTCAGAATATTCCCTCTCTCGTCGCTCGAACGAGCCATTTAGACAGCTCGAGCGAGCCATGAAAAGATGTATGTTCTCTATCTGTTCGAGAATTATCACCTTCTCCATGAGAAACCTAATAGTGTCAAGGATCATTCGTCCAATAGTTTAAACTCTACTTAAAACATACGTAAACATCTAAAATCATACCTTACTCGATAGATCTCCTATAGTTTGATCCAAGCTTCATCTAATCGTGAAGATTTTCAAGGTTCTCTATTGCTTAAAAAAACCAACGAACCTCTCCTCTTTTGCAAACCTTCTCTTCTTTCTCTCTATTGCAAACCTTCTCCTCTTTCTCTCTATTTTACGTTCTCTCTATCTATGCTAATTTAGGTTACATAGGAGAGACTCTCCTCCCCATTTTCACTTATATAGTGAAAGCTAGAAAGTTTCACATATACACACATAGTGTGTATATATAGTTTTTGGCTTCCTTGTGAATCACAATTACATGTGCATGATATGTGGTACACGTGCATGGTATGTGATGTGCACAGTTCCCAAAAATCTGGGGTTATGACAAAGTGTGTCTGCCTAGTTTTATTATTGATTTTAGACTCTCATTTGAGGGTAGGCAAACATCCCAACAAGTTTTTGGTGCCGCTGTCGGGGACGCAATTTAGAAATTGATATATCTAAGTTTTGATCATAGATTTATAGTCTTTGTTTGATTTTACTAATTACGTGTGTAAGTTGTGTTGTTTTTCAGTAGTTTGTGTGCAGTTTATCAGATCTAAGGCTACCAGTAAAAGGAGAATCGTGCTGAAGACTGCTCTGTTGTTTGCATCCCTCTACTCCCCTGTTATTTTTCAGATCTGTTGATATTTTTGTTAGAATAGTTAAACAATTTTTGTTGATTATGTTTTTTGTGTGTATGGATTTGTTCTGCTTTCGGAATCTGGGTGTTGTATGTTCGGTAGGAGAAATCTGCAACCTCAGATTATTCCACTAAATCCAGAGGTTGAAAGACTTCTCAGATCCAGACCAACTACATCCATAGCTGTTGAAATTGAATCTATTGAAATGGGTGAGCAACAGCAGCCTCGAACTCTCAAGGAATTTAATGCACTAGGGATTTACAATTCTCCCTTCTGCATTCAATTTCCTGTTGCTCAAGGAAACTATGAAATTAAATCTTCCATCATTCAGATGTTGCTCTCATTTCATTGCCTGACGAAGGAGGATCCTTATAAGCATATAGACGAATTCTTAGGACTGTGCACCAGCTTCAACATCACAGGTTTGGGAGAGGAGGCCACCAGGATGAGACTCTTTCCTTTTTCATTAAAGGACAGGGTCAGGACTTGGTTGTCTTTGCTTCCACCTAACAGTATTCACTCCTGGAGTGATCTCCAATGTTAGTTTTTGGCCAAATTCTTTCCTATGTCAAAAACCAGCCAGTTGAGGAAGGGTATCATCTCTTTTACCCAAGATCCAACTGAAGACTTTCACTAATCCTGGGAGAGATTTAAGGAACTCCTCAAGAAATGCCCCCACCATCAAATCCCTGAATGGCAATTGGATCAAAGCTTTTATCAGAGAATTGATTCGAAGAGCAGGGACATGGTAGATGCCTCTTGTGGAGGCACCTATCTCCATAAAACTGCTGAGGAGGCATGAGAGCTCTTTGACATCATCAGTGAGAACTCTATACAAAGGGAAACCTTAGCAAGAGATCTAGAGCCTCCTAAATTGATGAAAGAGAACACCTCAAGAGGAAAGATATATGAAGTGAGTGTACCAAGTGATTTGGAAAGGAAAGTGGACAGCCTGGCAGTGAAATTTGACAAGTTAATGGGAGCAATGCAGTCACCAATGGCTGCTAGAGTGGAGGAGACATATGCCATATGTCAGTCCCCTGCTCATCCCGTGGATGAAAGCCCATCAGCTACCCAATTCCCTGATTTTATAACAGAGCATGTGGCTACAACTCAAGCCTATGGGCAGCAGCCTGATGCTGGGTATCAATGGAGAAACCACCTCAATCTGAGGTGGAGACAAGATGGATACCCCAGCCAGCAGCAATAGCAGCCCTAGCAGCCCATGCCCTACAAAAATGCTCAGCCTATCGAGAAGGTTATGCTCTAAGACCTCAATATCAGTAAACCATGGCCCAACCTATAGCTCCTCCTGTGTAGCAAGCTACAGCTCCTCCACCTGTGAGAACACCATGTTTTGAGGAACAAGTTCTATCTTCACTACAGAACTTGAACACCTTAACCCAAATTGTGCACTCTCACAACCAGAGCATCAAAAAAATAGAGGACCAACTTGGCCAGCTGTCTGATGCTCTGACTAGGAGAGAGGGAGGAAGGTTACCTAGCCAACAACAAGATAACCCACGAAGACAGTTTGTAATGGGTAAAGTTTCCTCCACATATGAGAAAGCCAGATCTGTTACAACTTTGAGAAGTGGTAGACTAGTGGGCTGTGAGCCTGTGAAAAGTTTGAAAGAAGAAAATGGAATGAGTTTTCCAAGAACACAACATAGGCCACCAGTGGTGGAGCTGACAGAACAACCCAGTGTTAATAAAGAGGATGATATGAATCCTCAAGGAAAAGAAAAAATCAAAAAGAAAGAAGCCCCTTTGGCTAAGGCTGCAAATGAGGGAGCAATCCCCCAGTTGCCATTTCCCAAGGCATTGCAAAGACCCTCCCCTTTTGACAAAGGGCAGGGTAAAATTGAGGAAATGATGGAGACTTTCAAACAAGTTAAAATTAATTTGCCTTTACTGGATGCCATCAAACAAGTCCTAGCCTACGCCAAATTTCTGAAGGAGTTATGCACCCATAAAAGACAGTCTAGGACATACTTGTCCAAGAAAGTCTTTTCAACTCCCACCAAACCTCAAGACCCTGGAGTGCCCACTATCCCCTGCATCATTGGGGATTAAAAAATTGAGAAGGCCCTATTAGACCTAGGAGCCAGTGTGAACTTGCTGCCCTATGCACTCTATGAAAAATTGGGCCTGGGAGACGTGAAACCCACACTTGTGGTTCTGCAACTGGCTGACAGGTTTGAAAGGAAGCCTGTGGGAGTCATTGAGGATGTCATGGTGGGAGTTGACAAGTTCTTTTACCCTACTGACTTTGTGGTATTAGATATGAAGCCAAGTAAAGGTATTTCCTCCATCCCTGTGATTTTGGGCAGGCCCTTCTTGGCCACTACTAATGCCTGCATTCACTGTAGAT
Source organism: Chloranthus sessilifolius (assembly GCA_021018995.1). Lineage (NCBI taxonomy): Eukaryota > Viridiplantae > Streptophyta > Magnoliopsida > Chloranthales > Chloranthaceae > Chloranthus > Chloranthus sessilifolius. The sequence goes on from CM037595.1 coordinate 28,902,860, forward strand.
CTGGAATCATGGAGGTCTCCTTTGGTAACATGAAAGTAAAGCTACATGTGTACAACACCAGCTCTCAACCCCCTTTTGATGAAACCTGTTTTTCCATTGCAGGGCTGGAGGAGGCTCTGCATGATAATCCTCAACAGCTGCTGCAGAGTAATGATTGGCCTATAGAGACAAGGTTGCAACCAGGGGTTGAACAATTGCTGAGGAATGGATCCAAGAAGGATGACAAGTTTGAGGAACATGGGGAGACCGTTAACCTTCCAGATCCTTCTAGATTAGCACCTGCAGTTGAGTATGTATCATATGTATCATATTTTGCTTCTGTTTTAGATCTTTTACTTTGCATTTCCAGTAGAATTCTTTTCCAATAAACATACCATGTTCTCTAGTGGGTCGCCATTTCAAATTTGCCAGCTGCTTTAAAATAATGGGAGCTTGTCCATAAAAGAATCCAATCGTAGGGCCGCATAGAAAAAAAGCCTGATAAGTGCTGAAGCTAAGGGTGCTCAAAAAGGTAGTTTTATCTAGATTTTGGAGCCTTCGATAGGCTAAATCTACCTTTCGTTAGGTTACATGGTGATTTCGACAGGATATCTAATGGTTTCGATAGGTGCTGGATGTTTCGACAGGTAAAACCAACTGCTCGACAGGTTAAATAAGGGCAAACAAAGATTTCAATAGGTGCTAGTACATATTGGGCACCTATCAAAAAGATACTGTCTCTGCCGTTTAAACCTATCGATAGGATGGTCTCACTTATCGAAATCCTTTAAAATCATCCCTTTTGAAAGCTTTGATCTCCAAGCTTTCGATAGGACGTATCAACCTATTGAAACCATTCCATTCATCCTATCAGAATCGCATTTTCACCTTTATATATCTGTCGATAGGTCATTTGTGCTTCATTCCTTACCCTCTGAAAAACCCTAGCTCTCTTCCTCCTTTTTCGCCTCCCTCTTTCTCTACTAAATCCTCCTAGAATCTTCTGTTGTTTAGTGTGCCATCTTGTCAATACATTTAGCTTGCGTAGAGGAGCATTTTATCCCTGATTTTGGAGAAATTGGAGCGGTGCATCGCTAGCTTTGTGAAACCCTAGGTACTTGGAGGTGAGTTGCCTTCCTACCATCAATCTGTTGTTCTTCTAAGCTTTCCCTTTCCAAGTTGGTGAAAAATTGCTCTCTGAGATTAAAATGGATGAGCCTGAGGAAACGCTAGCCAGCATACGTCGAAAATCAATTGCATCCACCCCTAAATCCTCCAAGAAAGTGCTACCTGCTACCAAACCACTTGTAAAGAGGAAGCTCGCCGAGGAGACACCTAAAAAGGGTCTTAAAGCTAAGAAGGCCAAAGCTATTGAAATTTAGGAACCAGTGTTAGAAGCACCCTTAGAGAGAGCTACCCCTGACAGACCCATTATTGTAGAGCCTCCGGCTATACTAACCACCCCCAATGCATTTGTAGACAAGTTGAGCCTTGTCCCTGAGACTAAATTTGATCTGGCATATTTTGCCAACATTGGTGAGTGCTAGGAAACACTAAGCTATTTGAAGAAAGAAGGCTTGTTGCTCCTACTGTCGCCATTGAAAGAATCAGTGTATCCCAGGCTGGTGAAGTTATGGTACCAAAATCTGAAGAAGAAGGTGGCACAGGAGACTGATGATATACTAGAAATTTTGATTGATGATTGGCAACTAACTATCGATCATAGAGACATAGGAATGGTTTTAGGAGTCCCATACCAATTTAACTCCAACAGCGCTAAGGGAGTACCTGTGGGAGCTACATTTAAGGATATGGCCAAGCAGCTAACCAATGGGATTGTGGGTTCTGGAGAATCCCTGATGAGAAGTGACATCTATCCTAGTCTCAGATTCATGGATACTATCTTAAGAAAAAATGTCTATGTTACAGGACATTTACAGGAGAGAAGGCCCCCATTAGTGGATGCTTTATTCTATTATTCCAAGGAGTAGTTCATGAATGCACCTAAGCTGATCTTTGAAACTATGGTGGACATAAATGACAAGCTGTTAAAAAGATAGGCTTTTGCTAAGGGAGGAGGCCTACCCTTCAGCAGACTCATCACCTGTCTGCTCAAAGTTGGAAAGTTTAGGATTAAGGAGGCTGAGCCTGTGGAGAAAATGGCTCCCAAGTTTTTGGAAAGAGGGCATGGTCTACAAGTTTAACCCTAATTCAAAAGACCAAGCTGGTTGAGGCAAAGGAGGAGGTGCCCACTACCTCAGCAACAGATCATGCTGCTGACATTCCCCCATCCAACATTCCTCCTACAACACCCACTTTTTCATCCACCTTACCTACACCATCACCTACACCTCCACCCACCTTGCTTTTCACATTTGTCTCCGTCCCCCTTCCACCCACCACTCAGGAATTCCGACCTGGGGTCCTGGAACTCCCCACCTTCTCCGAGCCTATCCCCACCATGTCCCCCCCACTACCCTACCCATACATACACAGGGTTTGGACCAGTTAACTTCTACTGGTTTCACTGCCCTCATTTCTTCAGTTGTGGAGGATGTTGCTCATAATTACACCCCACTTCCCGACTCCCCTCACCCCACTCCTCCTCATTTTACCCATGCCCCATCCTATCCTTTCCATCTCAATCAAACACCAATCCCCTCTACTTCCACCCTGCCTGATACTTTCACCCAAAACCTCTCCCTCCTACAGTTCATTCAGGCCCAATTAGCCACTAATACTGACACCCAGGCCCTCATGAGCTCATGTCTCCAATCAATTCAATCCACCCTCACTCCCCCCACTTCAGTCTCCCTACCCCTTTCCACTTCTCCTCCCTCCCCTGATCCCTCACTTTTCCATTTCTCTCTTCCCTTTTCACCCATGGCCTCCCCCATCCCTACAGATATCCTATTTGTAGAGTTAGCTGCTCCATCTTTACCTCCACCCCCAGCAGCTGTTCTACTTTCATCCCCACCTGCACCTGTTTCTGCAGTTGCTGAGATACCCACCACCCATTCCCTCTTTTCCTCTCCATCTTCTTTCCACGATGCTTCCACCCAAATTGATCCATGGGTGGATCCGGTTCTTTTCACCCCCCCTCTTCATCCACTGCACCCTTGTCCTTGCCTATTGTCCTTCGCCAATCCATGTACATACACCCTACCTCACCCTCCTGTATGCAATTGGGGACAACCCTTACATCCACAGGGATGTCTTGAGAGGTATGGCTACACTTCGGGCTTCCATTGAGGCCCCTTATGAGGAGAGGATTACCAACATCGAATTAGAACACTGACTTCAGCTCCGCGATATCTCTCAAGGATGGTCTGAAATCCTGGTTCGTTATTAGTCAGCAAAACAAGTGGCAGCATCTGAGAGTCTCATTGCCAAATATGAGAAGAAGAATTCTGAGCTCCTCAAGAAAAAGTTAGCCAATGATCAAGAGATCATCAAGGCCACCAAGGAGCTCTCAGATGCTAACCTCCTCTATGCTGCTAAGAAGATTGATATTTTGGAGAAAAAGGTCACTTCATTATTGTCTTAACCCTTTGAGCCTACCCATCTTGCTACAGCACCTCCTGCTGTGCCTCCCTCCCCTCCCCCATGTCCCCCCTCTACAACAATTCCTTCAGCGACCCCACCTGTGGATGTTTCCCCTCCTGCCACTACCCCTCCCCCAGCACCTCCTGCCTTGCAACCTCCTCCCCCTCCTCCTACCCAGGTACCTCCACCTGACCAACCTATCCCTCCCAAACCAAAAAGGACTGCCTCCAAAAGAACCGCCACCGCCAAGAGATCTGCTTCTTCTGCTGCCTCTATCAAAAAAGGAAAATGACCTGCTGCCCCATCCAAAGTTGCTAAGCACACCAGGTCCTCCGCTCAATCTGACCCCCATGGCACCCTACTCTCTAGGGATGAAAGAAGGAAGGCTGCTGCGGCTCTAGGATTGAACCCCATTGAACTTTTCCCTTCCGATTCGGATTATGATTCTGCGCCTGCTGTTGATCCTAAAGGTAAAAAGCCTGCTGCCCAATCAGAGGAGGCACCCGTAAAACAACCACAGAAATCCAAATCCAAGGGCAAGGCCCCTGTATCTAAGGGGTAGCTGGCACCAAGTTGTATCTAAATGTGACCATTTGTTCCTTCAGTTTCTTTTTCATTTGTCTCTTGTATATATTTGACATTTTTATTGTGTTATTCTATAGCTATCTTCTTACACTGTCTCTCCCTTGATTGCATTTTCTTGAAACAGTGGGGACACTATTTAGTTTAGGTTTGGGGGTGTGACATGTATGCCAATAAACTAGTTAATTTTAGTGCAGCCAAGTTAAAAAGGAATAATCGAAAAGAGAATGAATTCACCTCATATTTGTTGTTAAGAAAACTTTAAAAACCATTTGCAACTGAAGTAAGCTGAACCTTTAACATTTTTCATGAAGAAAATGTCAAGAATTTTTGAAGAAAGTTTTTTATGTGTGATAAACTAGCAACGAGAAGAGACTGTGAAGATACTCCCTAGAAACTAGATGGAAGACCATACCCAGTGAGAATTGGGCCTGAAAGATTTCTGTGAAGAGTGTCATGGCAATTCTTTCTGCTTTAAGGACTGACTGGACCTAATCTGGATCACCAGAAGTTAGGCAAATCCGAGTTGAAACAACTTGACAGCACTCAGGACATTGAAGATGTGAAGTAAGGCCATCCTTTGGACAGTTTGAGCCCAAAATTCTCCACCTTTGAACTGCCCTAGATGCACACCACTTGAGCCTTAAAAAGCCACAATTTTCTTTGATGAAAACCAGAAATGCTAAACCCAAAACTTCTTGACTTATTTCAGTTCACCCTCAATCTGAGAAATCAGGAAGAGGAAGGAGGAGAAAGGTTAGAGGAGCAAGGTCCTAAATCAGGTTGAAAGAAAGAAAAACACAGTTGGTGGTATTTGTGGTATTACGCATAAAATAAATAAATAAATAAACAAAAAGAGAGAGAGAGACAAAGAAAAAGAAATAAAGCAAAAGGAAGAGAAGAAGCCGGCCATTTTGGCTCTGAAGATTCAAAAAGACAGTAAAGAGGTTCTGAATTAAAGAAGGTGAAGTCATGAATCACCTCCTTACCTTTACTGATTTCTCAATTTTGAACTCTGTTATCCCTTTTGTTCCTCCACAAACCTCATCCCTAAGCCACATTACAACCCAATAAAAAGACCTTACTGGTCTGAAAGTGGATTGAGCTATCATGTAGAGATGAGAATTTGCTTAACCTATGGTGTAACGAGCTGGAGAAGTCAGAAATTCAAGCAATGCCTATGCTCCTGCTTGCAGTCCTATTTGAGGGCTGTAATTGCTCTTGAGCTGAGTGATATGATTTACCCCTCTTCTCTGTACTAATGAGTGACCAGCCCTGGTGAGACTTGGGTCCGAAATCCAGTTGATGGGGGAAGTATCTGAGCAGGATCCTCAAAGTAATGATTAGTTCTGCATCAAAAATTTTTTTAAGAGAAATGCCTTGACACAAACTGAATGATGATGAAGGGATTTTAGCAGACATTCATATTTTCAAATGGATGTTTTTCTGTTGAAATTCCTTTAATGAATGGGAATGATGTGAATTTATTTGATTTGCTTAAATTCTGCTTTAACAGGTTGCACTATTATTAACTAGGTTGTATTGGAGAAGTTTGTGGGTACCTTCACTGAAACACTCAGGAGACTTCACTCCTCCACTAGGGATCACCTAGGGGTTTAAAAGGCTTGGTGCATGTGCTAAATGCATCCGTGCTCCCTACGAAAGTGGCATTTTATTTTTCTTTGAATTCCCCTTTGCTCAGGGACTAGCAAAGCTTAGGTTTGGGGGTGTGTTAAGTGGTGAAAAATGCTACTTTGCACCCTTTAACCTGACCATTCATGGACCTGTGAGCACACTAATAAGCCTCTGTGGAGTGCATTCTGTAGAGAGCAGTGAAGACTGGTAATAATGCAGAAAACCACTTAAGAATGCCCACAAAGAAGGCATCTCTCAGCACCATGCAGACCCAACAACAGAACAAGGGAAAGGAAGTGAAGATAGGTCCAAAACATCCTATCGAGAGGGTGTCTGAAGACTTCGATAGGAGCTGAGGTTAAAAGGAAGGAATTCGTGCAGTTGAGAAGGGTTCGACAGGATCAGAAGGCAGAGAAAGGAAGAATTCGTGTAGAAGTGAAGAATTTGACATGATTAAAGAACCTATCGAGCAGTTGAAAGAGAAAGAGAATTCAACCTATCGAAAGCTGGCTTAAGGGAAAGACAAGACCTATCGGAAGGTTCCCTGAACCTCTGAACCTATGGAAATAGAAGTGTTGAGACAATACCTATCACAGAATGATTTGAACCTTTCGATAGGAACAAGGGTCATCCGATCAAAGCAATGGAATGTGAATCCCCAACCTATCAAATTACTCTGCCAACCTGTCGAAGGCCCCAGATCAAGTGCAGTGAAGTTGAAGCATCTAAGCCCATCCTATCGGAACCTATCAAAGAGACTAGGGAACCTATCGAAAGGGGCTCCCCTTTTCAACCTATCGGAAGCTTCTCCAACCTGTCAAGATCGCGTGCAGGACTTCTCAGAAATTTAGCTGTCCACATGCTGTGACTTGGTGACCTGCTACACACAAATCGAGGCACTTTGGTGATCAGTGCGACATTCTAGAAGATGCCTTAGAAAGCCCTAACTGACCCACGTGCTTTGACAGAACTCTAACAAACTCTGACGACCTTCTAGAAGGGATTTTTTACGGGAAAAATAGAGGAGAAAGCTATATATAGAGATCCCCAATTTCTATTGGGGGGATCAAAATTCTGAGCAATTTTTCAGAGATCAGAGCTTGCAGCGAAGATTCCATTTTCCCTCCTTTAGCCCAACCATGGTTGGCTAATTCCTTAGGAGTAGCAAGGAGTGAGTTAGATCTATAATTGGGTAAGGTTAAGAGTGTCACTGGGGTTAATTGCTGCACAGACTACAAATCTAAGAGCATTCCATTGTAAGAGTGACCTTGTTTGCATTGTAAATGTCGTTTTCAATGTTTTAATTAGATCTAAAGCTCTTTTGATTCCTTTTGGTGCTCGATCGGATTTGTGTAGAGGAGTTGCTTGATCAGCTCACCCACTTAACTAGTAGACCTCTTGGATATCATCTGAATTCCTTGGATCTGATATCCCTGTAATTTCCTGTGTTTGTGACCTGAAAATTGTAGCATCTGTAGTGGTTTTAATTGTTCTTATTGAAACTCTAGATCTATAGATCTCTAGGATGGTCTGTGACCATTAAAGTGGACAGATCATAACCTTAAGATAAATCTATGCTCAGGCCTCAATTGAATTCATCCGCTGCAATCCATGGATTCGATAAAGTCTATAGGATGGTTTGTGACCATTAAAGTGGACAGATCATAGCCTGAAGATCAGGTGGATCCTGTGATTTGGAGTGGACTTTATACCCTGCAGCTATGCTTGTGGCCAGCTGAGGGACTTGTGTGCTCTTGAACCCCTGTAATATGCTTAGCTCAAGCTGATTGCAGTGAAAACAACCTTCAAGCTGTTCTTCTCCATTTTCTGAGTTTTTAAACCCTCCATCTGCAAGATCTGAGGCTCCAGATTCAATCTAAGACAATCTGCATTTTAATTGTAGTTTAGTCTAAGTGAAAACTCATTTCAAACCTCTCCCTTATCTTTTAACTAAATTAGTGATAACTAGGGTGTCAGATCTCTTACAGATCTTGAGATTTATCATATTTCTAACCAGCCTCCCTGTGGACATTCCCTTACTTACCAATCTTTTAAAGTGCTACAACAGATCCTGAATACTTGCAGGTCTGTACGAGTGTGTCTGCCTAGTTTTATTATTGATTTTAGACCCTCATTTGAAGGTAGGCAAACATCCCAACAGATACATCCACACCCCCTTTATTTTTTATATGTTGCTCCTGCTGCATATCTCCATGGACTGTTCTAAGGCTCAAAACCAACTTGGTTATCTACTGGCCTTCCACTCCTCAAAGTGGTGACAGCTTTGGCTTATTCATGGGAAGAAGTCTCACCCATCAGGTACTGCTCTCTTAGGTTATTAATGCGCTAACTTGGCAGTCTTCCCTCCTCTCTCTTAGTGAAAGTATTAGATAGCTGACCAAGGTGGTCCTCTATCTTTTGAATACTTTGGCTATGAGAGTTGACAGTTTGTGACAAAGGGCCTAAGTTCTGCTGGAAGTCAGAACTTGCTCTTCAAATGTGAGGGACCTAGAGGGTGTTGGGGCTGGTGCACTTTGCTGCACAGGTTGAGCCATTGGCTAGGCCATAGGATGCTGGTAATGGGGTCTTAGAAAATAGTTTTGCTGGTAGGGCTGGGCATTCCTATAAGGCATCAGATGCTATTGTCACCACTGTTGGTTTGGAAAGGTATCTTGTCTCCACCTCAAATTGGGGTAGTTTCTCTAATGATAACCAGCAGTAGGCTGTTGTCTAAAGGACTGAGCAACATTCACATGTTCCATCATAAAGTCTAGAAATTGGGCAGCAGAGGGACATTCCTCAATGGGGTGAGTGGGGGATTGGTAGATCACACATGCCTCCTCCACTTTGGTAGCCATTGGAGACTGCATGGCTCCCATGAGCTTTTCAAACTTTTGAGTCAAGTTGTCCACTTTTGTTTCTAAATCATTATATCCACTCACCTCATACATTTTCCCTCTTGTAGTGGTCTCTCTCACCACTCTAGCAAGGGTCTCAAGGTCTCTTAACAAGGTCTCCCTTTGGATGGAGTTTTCACTAATGATATCAAACAACTCACAAGCCTCATTAGCTGTCTTGTGGAGGTACGTACCACCACATAAGGCTTCAACCATATCTCTGCTCTTGAGGTCAATTTCTTGATAGAAACTTTGGACAAGTTGCCATTCAAGAATTTGGTGATGGGGACATTGCTTCAAGAGTTCTTTAAATCTCTCTCATGCTTGGTTAAAGTCTTCAGTTGGAGCTTGAGCAAATGAAATAATGCTCTTCCTTAGCTGACTTGTTTTGGACATGTGGAAAAACTTGGCCAAAAACTAACATTGAAGGTGATTCCAAGACTGAATACTATTGGTTGGAAGCATTAACCAAGTTCTGGCTCTATCCTTTAATGAAAAAGGAAAGAGTCTTAACCTGATTGCTTCCTCCCCCAAACCTGCAATGTTGAAGGTAGTGCACTGTCCTAGAAATTCATCAATGTGCTTATATGGATCTTCTTTACTCAGGTCATGGTATGAGGGTAGCATCTATATGATGGAGGATTTGATCTCATAGTTTCCTTGGACAGCAGGGAATTGAATGCAGAAGGGGGAATTGTACACCCCCGATGCATTGAATTCCTTCAATGTCCTAGGTTGCTCACCCATTGTAGGGCTATAAAAATCAACCACAGGTGTGTGTATGGGTTGCTTAGGTATGAGAAGTCTCCCAACTTCAGGATCTAAGGGAGCAATCTCAAGATTAAGAGATCTCCTCCCAAGCATACACACAACTAAAATACAGGACAACACACAAAATGACAGTACAGATTTAAGCAAAATAAATTCAAAACACACAACTAATGTTGCAGATCTAAAAACTACAAATCTAGAGATGTAAACAGAGATATGAAATGCAAACTTAAGAACAACTTGCTCCTCAAATTGGCACAATGCTCCTTTCAACACCACAAATCTAGATCTGCAATAAAAAAATTAAACTACAAAAAACTACAGCAGCAATTAGTTAAACACAAAATAGGTAATAAAAAATCTAAATCGAAAATGAGAAAAACATAGATCTACCACTCTTAAAAATACAGGTCCCCGACAGCGGCGCCAAAAGCTTATTGTCTTGCTTACCTTATAATTGTTAAATGGTTAAAACAGTAAATTAAATGAACAAAATACAACAAGTAGGCTTAAGGCAAGCAAGCAGTCCTACAAGAACCAGGGCTGTTGTAGCAAGTTTTAATAGGTAAATCTCCAGATCTATGACAGATCTGGCACTCTATCCTAATTAAACTAAATCAAAATAGGCAAGAGGAGAGGTTTCTAAGGTTTGTCACTTTACTAAAAAAAACTATAAAATTAAATACAATTGATCCAGACTTGATTAAAAATAGATTCAAAGGAGTGGAAAAGATTAAAATAAAAAGGCGGAGACCAGCAGCTAGGGATTTTGGTCTTTATTGAAAATCAATTGGATCAAAGGCAATGTATAGGATAGATTTGCTACATTCCTTCATCTGGCTACAAGCTCAGATGTAAGGTATAAGAATCTTATCTCAACCAAAGTATTGAAGCAATCCTGAGGATAGGATCTGTCCATTTGTAGTGGCCACAGGTAATCCCAAAGATTATTCCAGTCCAACAATCTTGATTAGAACTGTTAAGCTATTGCAGATTCTGGGGGTGCCAGGCTACAAGATCAAGCACCCACAGGAATATCTAATTTAGGGAAATCAAATATGAAAAAGTGAAATATAGATCAAAATCACCTTTAAAAACCATAATTACATTGCAATAACACAACTTACAATCCTGTTGTGCTCAGATCTGCAATTTGTGCAATATACAATCCATCTACACAACCTTTGAAGCTCTCGATTTATAGCTCTCAACCTCACCCTAGCTACTGAAGGGGTTTAACCAACCATGATTGGCTGAAAAGAGAATAGAGGAAGAAGGAAGAGAGGGAATTTTTGGAGCGAGAATGGAGATCGGATTTGGCTCTGATTCTCTCAATTTCTGGATGCTAGCTCTGTAAATTCCTCAAGCTTTTATACTCTTCTCCTCTCTTCTTAGATCTATTTCAGCCAATCAGAGCTCAAGAGAATAATTCTATTATTATGAGTTGCTGATGTGGCTGATTTCTCTTCTAAAAGCTCTTTCCCCATTGGTCCAAAATAGGCAGACCCGTGTGATGCAAATAGGGTTCCCATTTGTGCTCAGTGGTGTTCCAAAAATACCCCAAGGGGTCATTAACACGCCTTAATACTCGTGCACAAAATACTGAAGTTGGTACTGCTATGAAAGGAACTGAGAAGTTCCTAATTCGATTATCGAGAGGTTTAGGGAGCCTCTCAACAGGTTTTCAGTCAGTTTGGTGTTCTCATCAATAGGTTGAAATGGCTTTTGATAGGTTTGTAGACTTCTCGAGAGGTTTGGAGTAGCTCTCGATAGGTTGCGTTGCACTAGTCGACAGGATTGGAGTTCATTTTCACTTTCTGTCCAGTTCTGTAGTGATCCTCTCGACAACTAATAGAGAATCCTGTCGACATCTTTGTAAAGCTCCCATTGAGCTTTTGACAGGTTACTTGAACCTCCCGAGGATGAGCGTAGCATCAGGTGAGTTGTCAACAGGTTACATTGCACTGCTCTTCCATCCTCTCGACAGGATCTTTACTTTTACCTCCATAACCTCTCGATAGGATGGTCTATGCACCTCGATAGGTTTCGTGAACTAGTCGACAGGATTGACAGAGAAATCTTAGCTTCTGCCCGAGCTTCCTCAATCCACTCGACATCTTATACAAAATCCTGTCGACTGGTTGCTTGATCCTCACGAGCTCCCCTGCATCTCCAGGTAAGACTTCGACAGGTTCTCTTCTGATGCCCTCCAACCTCTCGATAAGTAAGCCTACACTCCCAGAACCTCTTGACAGGTTCTTTTCTTCAATCCCAACTACTCGACAGGTACTGGGAAGCTCTCAACAGCTTCATATACATATCCAACCACTCGACAGCTTCATTCCTTTCTCTCAGAACCTTTTCATAGGTTGATGCAACCTCTCGACATCTTGGCTTTTGAGCATTAGGACCTCTCGATAAGCTTTACTTTGTGTTTTCATAGCTGGCACAAATCTTTGGTGTGTTGTCTTCATTTGTTCAAAACGCAGCAGCCTCTTGGTAGATGCAATCTTCATTCCTTGCAACTACAATTGGTCCCTAGCACACCCAGTTGGGCCCATGACCTTCTCATGAACTTCTAAAGCTCTGTGGACTATTTGATTGGCTGGCCTTTGGGTTGTTTGAGCACATGTTGAGCAGTAGGTTGCTTCTTTGAAATTTTTAGATGGATGTCTGCACTAAGGCTGCAGTTTATTGCTTATCTATAAAACATACTTAAAACACCTAATTAGTCGGCTCAAGGGACCATCAAAGGTCAGGGCAGGAGGTGAAAAATGATATTTTTTACTGCTTAACACACCCTTAAATCTAAGCTTTGCTAGTCCCTGAGCAAAAGAGAAAGCAAAAATAATTATTAAAAATGAAAAATGCCACTTTTGTAGGGAGCACAAATGGATTTAGCATATGCATCAAGCTTTTTAAACCCCTAGGTGAACCCTAGTGGAGGAGTGAAGTCTCCTGAGGGTTTTCAGTGAGGATACCCACAAACTTGTCCAATGGATCAGTTAATATCAATGCAGCATATTGAAAACAAAATTCAAGTAAAATCAAATTCCTTCCACACCTTGTTCATTCAATCTTAGAGGATTCTTGGCAGAAAATCAGTAATTTAAAAATGAACTCTACTGTAATTCCTTCATAATCAATCAACTCGTGTCAAGACATTTTGTATGAAAATTAATGCAGAGCTTACCATCAAATTAATAATTATGTTTTGATAATGCCCTCAGCAAACTCAATGTCAAACCCAAGTCTCACCAGGGCTGTCTCTCACAAAAAATAGAAGGGTGTATCATTTCACACAGCTCAAGAGCAGTTACCACCCTCAAATAGGACTGCAAGCATGAGCATAGGCATTGCTCTAACTTCTAAAATTTTCTAACTCTTTTCACCATAGATTATACAAATCCTCATCTCCACATGACAGCACAATCCATTTTAGATCAGTAAGGTCTTTTTACTGGGTTGTAATGTGGCTTATGGGTGAGGTTTATGAAGAATAAAGGGTAAGGAGAGCTTCAACTGCGTTTTCTTCTCTTTCAACCAACTGCGTTTTCTTCTCTTTCAACCAAATATCAAACCTTGCTCCTCTAACCTCACTTCTCCTTCCATTTTCTGATTTCTCAGATTAAGGGTGAACTGAAACAGGTCAAGGAATTTTAGGTTCAAATTTTTTGGTTTTTATCAAAGAAAAAATTGAGATTTTCAAGGCTCAAATGGTGTGTATCAAGGGCAGTTCAAAGGTTGGAATTTTTAAGCTCAAACTGTCCAAAGGATGGCCTTACTTCATGTCCTCAATGTCATGAATGTTGTCAAGCTGTTTCAACTTGGATATGCCTACCTTCTAGTGAGCAAAACTAAATCCTATCAGTCCTTAGAGCAGAAAAAATTGCCAGAACACTCCTCAAAGAAATTTTATTCAGGCCCAAATCTCATTGGGTATGGTCTTCCATCAAATTTCTGGGGTGTATTCTCACAGTTTTCTCTCTTTTCAAGTTCACTCAGTATTACTTTTTGAAAATTCCTGACATTTGTTTCATGACAATGTTAGAGCTGTAGCACTATTTAGTTTTACAAAGTTTTTGAATATCCTCTTTTTCACAAATCATGTGGGACTTCACTTTATTTTCACAAATTTTTGTTTAACATGGCTGCATTAACATTAACTACCCATTAGCATACCCTGCTACACCCCAAAACCTATGAGGAGCAGTATCCTCACTGATTTAAAAAGAGAGTGCATGTGTAGCAGGGTAAAATAAGACACAAAAAAAAATAAAACAAAGTAAGAAGCAACATCAAACAGGGTACAAACAATCAATTAAAATACACAAACAAACAAACATAAAGACATAAAGCAAATCACACAAAATATACTAAAGAGAAATTTCATTTATAACACAAAAAAGTTGTACAATACAAGGAAAAAGAACTACAAAAAGAATATACACAAACATCCTAACTAATGACATGTGCAAGTTAATCATCTCAATTGTTTGTCGGCTCATCCTTGACTTGGACTCCTTTTCCTTTCCAATCCTTACCAGTCGTAGCAGTTGAACTGGCTAGGGGGACTAGTGGCTTGGGCAAGTTCTATGCTAGTCAGTTCAACAATTCTCCTTTCAAGGATTTTTGCCTTCTTTACAACAAGCAAAACTCTAGTTTCATAGAGTTCCCTGGTGGCCTTTGTGACCTCTTTGGAGGCAGCTAACCTTTTCTCTAGTCCATCTGCTCGTAATTTCTCTGTTGTTGCAGTGTTCTTCTGGGCTTCGTATTGAATCAAAATTCTACCCCACCCCTTTGAGAATCCCAACAATTGAACTTGTGATCCCGCTCTATTTGACCCAACTTCTCATCATAAGACCTCTTGATTGAAGTTCTGAGGTCAATCATGCCACTAATGACATCCCTTTTGAGGTATGGGTTAGTTTGCATGGCACTTAGGAGGGCTGGGTATGGAGGAATGGAAAAGGAAGAGGCATGTAGTATGGGCAGGTCAGCACTGGAAGAAGGGTCAGCCACCAATGGAGAGGGGATGGATGGTGGCATGGGTGGGGTGGGGATTGAGGGTAAAGGGTGAAGGACTTCAAGGTCAGGCTCAGTTTGGGTTAGAATGGAAGAGGTGGGAATTAGGTGTTCGACATTTGTGGAAGCATCAGATGTTGCTACTACAGGTGGGGATTGTTGGGGAGTGATTTCCAAAGGTTGGACAATAAGAGGCAGATGGATAGGGATAGGTTGGGGTTCAGGGTCTGTTTGGGTGGAGGTATTGGCAAGTGTAAGTGGAGGGATAATGGGAACAGGTTCAATGGGTGTAGTAACAGGTGTGGTGACAGCTAAGGTTAAGGGTTGGGGAGGAGGTGGTAGGTGTTCCACCTTAGCATTGGAAACCACTGCTAAAGGAGATGGAGGAGGGGTGGGTGTAAGAATAGGGACTGGAGGAGGTTGGAAGGTAAGGGTAAAAGGGCTTATGGTTGATTGGATGGCTTGTAGGCAGGTGGGCATGGCAGCTTGGTTGGCTGTGTTGGTTTGGAGCTGGGCAAGGATGGTGGTAAGAAGAGAAAGGATTTGGGTGGAGGCCTCAACTAGGATATGGGCTTGGGTAATGGGTGGAATGGGGTGAATGGGTTGGAAGGGGGATGTGGCGGCATGTAGAAAAGGTGGGGAGGCAGCAAGCTGAACATAGGTAGGTAGTGGGGAGTCATGTTGGGGGGTATATTCCTACCCAATGTCCTCCACAATGGAGTCAATTAGGGATGAATATCCCTCAGTGGTCAAAGAGTATGGATAGTGGAGAAGTGGTGAATGGATCAGCTGATGTGGAAGGTTCAATAGCTGATATGGATGGGCTAGTTGGAGGTAAGGTAGGGATGGGGTCTATGGTAAGAAGGGCTGATAGAGGTGTGGATGTGGTGATTGTTGAAATGGTGGCTGAACTGTTGGGGGGATGGAAACTAGAATGGAAGGTAAGGAAACTAAGATGGATGGCATGATAGAGGGGGGAATGGTGAGGATGGCATCAGAGGAGCTGACCATAGGCAAAATCAAATTGATGGAGGGGATAGCTATGGGTACAAAGGTCACAGGTGGACGCTCCAAGCTAGGAGCAGCAGATGTGAGCAGAGGCTCAGAGGTGACTAATGTAGAGATCTCAGGAGGAGGTATTGAGCTAGTGGTAGCTGCTGGAAAAGGCTCTGAACTAGCAGAAGTAGAGGTGCCATGTGCAACAGCAGAGCTAACTGCTTGTGGAACTTCTATCTCAAGATCCTCACTTGATTTGTTCTTACGCTTCCCAATTAGGGTCCTACTGGCAGATCAAGCCCTCTTCCCAAATACTTTTGGGGTCACCTTCACCACTGACTCATCATTTGGGAAAGAAAATTGTCCTCTCTTAAGCAAGGCAGTGATGAGCCTGCTGTAAGGTAGGCCAGGTAAGGCTTGCACTTTTCAGATTTTCTCATTGACATCCACCATTACATCAAATACTTGCTGGGCAACATTTATAAATTGTCCCTTGGAGAAAAAGTACAAGGCATCCACTATGGGGGTTCTCCTTTCTTACTGATGTCTACAGACATATATATTCTTTTCAAAATTGAATCAATGAGCAACATGTTTGGGTGTAAATCTCTCCTCATCAAGGACTCCCCAGACCCCACAATACCTTGAGTCAGGTGTCTAGCCATAGCTCTAAAGGATACACTCTTTGATTCTGCTAAGCCATAAGTGGTATAAAAAATTGATGGGACCCCTAAAACTAACCCTATATCACTGTAATTCACAACAATCCCTTGGTGATCAATTACAATCTCCAGACAAGGATCAGTTGAACCTAGCTTGGTCTTGTTGGTGAGGTTCTGATACCACAACTTGACAAGCCTAGGCTAGGATTTTTCATTCAATGGGGGTCAGCATGGGTGTCAGGCCTACATTCACCAAATAATTCAAAGTATCCTTACACTCCTCTTCCTTGGAAAAATAGGGAGGGTCAACAATTGTCTCTGGAATTAGGCCTAAGGCATCCACAAATTCATTAGGAGTAGATAGGTTTACATTGACTTTTGGCTCAGCCTGAGGGTTAGGCTCAGGTAAATGTTCTACCTCAGGGGCCTCCTCAACTATTTCTTCACTGATTTGGACCTGCTTAGATTTCTTAGCTTTCTTAGGTTTGACAGATTTCTCAGCTTTATCCATGACAAGCTTCCTCTTGGCAGGTGGGTTTCCTTGGGTTGTGTGGTTAGACTACTGGATTTCCTAGTGGAAGGGGCTTTGAAAAGGGTAGCTAGGGTATCCTCTTGATTAGCCATTGGGCACTCAATCCACACAAATTATATCTCAATAATTCACAAAAACTTCCATGTCTCAAATGAATTACCACAGAAATTACCAATGAAAGTACAAAGCAAGGAAATCACAGAGTGAATGGTGAAGGAGGACTTACCAACAGAAACCTAGGGTTTCTAAAATCTCGATGTACGTGGCAGCAAATCAGTCTCTAATAGGTGCAAAATGTAGCTTTTGAGGAATTGAAGCACTTGGAGCAAGGGCACAATGAGTGGGGTTGGAACCAGTGAGGGAAAGGAAGAAGAAAGAAAATGGAAATCGACAGAGGGAAAATAAGCCTCAGAGAAAAGCTATCGAATGCTAAATTGAGTTGTCGATAGGTTTAAAACGATGAAAATCAAGTTTCGACAGGATTGGGACAAGGTGTCGACAGGTTGATACAACCTGTCAAAAAGTGAAAAGCAACTAAAGGTGTCGAGAGGTTCACTCAATCCTATCAACGGGTTCAAAGCTTTAGGAAAAATAATCACTTCGAGAGGTTCACAAAACCTCTCGACAGGTACTCTAAACTTGTCCAAGTCTTACCTGGAGATGCAGGGGAGCTCTTGAGGATCTAGTAACCAGTCGACAGGATTTGGTATAAGATGTCGAGAGGATTGAGGAAGCTCGAGCAGAAGCTAAGATTTCTCAGTCAATCCTGTCGACTAGTTCCCAAAACCTATCGAGAGCTACTCTAAACTTCTCAAGAAGTCTACAACTTGTCGAAAGCCATTTCAACCTATCGATGAGAACACCAAACTGACTCAGAACCTATCGAGAGGTTCCCTGAACCTCTCGATGATCGAATTAGGAACTTTTCAGTTCCTTTCACAGCAGTACCAACTTTAGTATTCTGTGCACGAGTTCTAAGGCGTGTTAATGACCCTTTGGGGTATTTTTGGAACACTATTGAGCAAGAATGGGAACCCTAATCGCATCACATGAGCCTACCTATTTTGGACCAATGGGGAAAGAGCTTCTAGAAGAGAAATCAGCCACATCAGCAGCTCAGAATAACATAATTATTCTCTTGAGCTCTGATTAGCTGAAACAGATCTGAGAAGAGAGGAGAAGAGTATAAAAGCTTGAAAAATTTACAGAGCTAGCATCCAAAAATTGAGAGAACCAGAGCCAAATCCGATCTCCATTCTCCCTCCAAAAATTTCTTCTCTCTTCCTTCTTCCCCCATTCTCTTTTCAGCCAATCATGGTTGGCTAAACCCCTTCAGTAGCTAGGGTGAGGTTGAGAGCTGTAAATCGAGAATTTCAGAGGCTGTGTAGATGGATTTTATGTTGCACAAATTGCAAAGCTTAGCACAATAGGATTGTAAGTTGTGTTATTGCAATGTAATTATGGTTTTTAAAGGTGATTCGAATCTATATTTTACTTTTTCGTATTTGATTTCCCTAGATTAGATATTCCTGTGGGTGCTTAAGCTTGTAGCCTGGCACCCACAACATCTGCAATAGCTTACCTTTTCTAATTAAGATCATTTGACTGGAACAATCTCTGGGATAACCTGTGGCCGCTACTAATGGACAGATCCTATCCTCAGGATTACTTCAATACTTTGGTTGAGATTAGATTCTTATACCTTTCATCTGAGCTTGTAGCCAGATGAAGGACTGTAGCAAATCTGTCCTATACATTGCCTTCGATCCAATTGATTTTTAGTAAAGACTGAAATCTCTAGCTGCTTCTCTCCACCTTTTGATTTTAATCTTTTCCACTCCTTTGAATCTGTGTTTAATCAAGTCTGGATCAATTGCATTTACTTTTGTTTTTTTTTTTAGTAAAGTGACAAATCTTAGAAACCTCTCCTCTTGCCTGTTTTGATTTAGTTTAAATTAGGATAGAGTGCTAGATCTGTCATAGATATAGAGATTTACTATAGTTTAATCACATTTCCCTATTGACACACCCTGACTTACCTATTAAAGACTACTGCAACAGCCCTGGTTCTTGCAGAACTGCTTGCTTGCCTTAAGCCCACTTGCTATAGTTTGTTCATTAAATTTACTTACCTTATAATTATTAAATGGTTAAAACATCAAATTAAATGAACAAACTACAACAAGTGGGCTTAAAAGTAATGACTTGCAAGAACGAATATGAAACTTTAATAGGTAAGTCGTCAGGAAATATGATTAAACTATGGTAAATCTCTAGATCTATGACAGATCTGGCACTTTATCCTAACTTAGACTAAATCAAAATAAAAAGGAGGAGAGGTTTGTAAGATTTTTCACTTTACTATGAATTACAAACATCAAAAGAAAATTGATCCAGAACTGATTAAACTCAGATTCAAGGGAATGGAGAAGATTAAAATCAAAGGGTGGAGAGCAGCAGCTAGGGAATTTGGTCTTTACTGAAAGTCAATTGGATCAAAGGCAATGTATAAGACAGATTTGCTACAATCCTTCATCTGGCTACAATCTCAGATGCAAGGTATAAGGATCTAATCTCAACCAAAGTATTGAAGCAATTCTGAGCATAGGATCTGTCCATTTGTAGTGGCCACAGGTTATCCCAGAGATTATTCTAATCTAATGATCTTGATGGTGTCAGGCTACAAGCTCAAGCATCCACAGGAATATCTAATACGGGAAAATCAAATACGAAAAAGTGAAATATATCATTAATCACCTTACAAAATCCATGGTGTTACCTGACCTCGATTTATAGCTCTCAACCTCACCCTAGCTACTAAAGGGGTTTACCCAAACATGATTAGCTGAAAAGAGAATGGGGGAAGAAGGAAGAGGGGGAGAATTTTTAGAGGGATAATAGAGATTAGATTTGGCTCTGGTTCTCTCAATTTCTGGATGCTAGCTCTATAAATTCTTCAAGCTTTTATACTCTTCTCGTCTCCTCTCAGACCTATTTCAGCCAATCAGAGCTCAAGAGAATAATTATGTTATTCTGAGCTGTTGATGTGACTAATTTCTCTTATAGAAGCTCTTTCCCATTGGTCCAAAATAGGTAGGCCCATGTGATGGATTTTGATAGGATTGGAGGCATCTCGACAGGTTCCCTTTACTTCTCGATAGGTTGAGTTGCACTAGCCGACAGGATTGGAGTTCATTTCCACCTTCTATCTAGTTCTGTAGTGATCCTCTCGATAGCTTATAGAAAATTCTTTCGACATCTTTATAAAGCTCCCGTTGAGCTTTTGATAGGTTGCTTGAACCTCACCAGGATGAGCGTGGCTTCAGGTGAGTTGTCAACAGGTTTCTTGCACTGCTCTTGGTCGACAGCAATGAGTGCAAAAAAAGACCCCGACAGGTTGCTTGGGGTTGTTGGCTTTGGAGCTTTGCTATTTGAGAGGCTGGAGAAATAGCTGCATGCAAGGGGTCGTGAGGTTTCTACTCATGTTGTTGACAAGATCTGATGGAGTTGTAAGGTGTTGTTTCGATATGATTGATGGGAGATGGAGCACAAGGCCTCGACAGGTTGACTAGAACTAGTCGATAGGATTGACAGAGAAATCTTAACTTCTGTCGGAGCTACCTCAATCCTCTAGACATCTTATACAAAATCCTGTTGACTGGTTGCTGGATCCTCACGATCACCCCTGCATCTCCAAGTAAGACTTCGACAGGTTCTCTTCCTCAATCCCAACTTCTCGACAGGTACTGGGAAGCTCTCAACAGCTTCATATACACATCCAACCTATCGACAACTTCATTCCTTTCTCTCAGAACCTTTCGACAGGTTGATGTAACCTCTCGACATCTTGGCTTTTGAGCATCAGGACCTCTCAACAAACTCTGCTTTGTGTTTCCATAGCTGGCACATATCTTTGGTGTGCTACCTTATTTGTTCGACACTCAACAGCCACTTGGTGGATTTAATCTTCATTCCTTGCAATAGATTGGTCCCAAGCACACCTAGTTGGCCCATGACCTTCTCATGAACTTTTAAAGCTCTGTGGACTATTTGATTGGCTAGCCTTTGGGTCTATAATGCCCCCAACAAACTCAATGTCAGACCCAAGTCTCACCAGGGCTGTCTCTCATAAAAAATAGAAGGGTGTATCATTTCACACAGCTCAAGAGCAGTTGCAGCCCTCAAATAGGACTGCAAGCATGAGCATAGGCATTGGTCTAATTTTTAAAATTTTCTAACTCTTTTCACCATAGATTATACAAATCCTCGTCTCCACATCATAGCTCAATCCATTTTAGATCAGTAAGGTTTTTTTACTGGGTTGTAATGTGGCTTATGGGTGAGTGTGCGACCATTGATTCTCTCGAACCCGTCACGACGATGCGCTCTCGATGGAATAAATGTAGAGTCGCCACCCGGAGCTTTTGGTGACCTGGGAAACCTTTAAATCAATTTTTTGAGCACCGAAGTGCTAAATATGACTCTGATTTACCGGTTTTTGCCAAAGACTCAAGGGTAGGGGCTTCGGTTATCGATCGGGAAGGGTTTAGGCACCCGATCAACCCGTACGTAGCAGTCTCTATATATGGCCAAAATGAAAAATAAATGGGCGGACCTTCCGCTTGCCCGAAGGAAATATGGTCCTATCAAGCTTTGAGCCAAACTGAAATTTCGATGGCATAATAGCTTGAATCCTTGGACGGAGGAAACACCAAGAAAGTAGAGGAAGAGAGGGGTGAGCCGGAGCTCACGGGCCCTTGTTGTACCATGGAAGACCTTCACTTTAGAATACTTCCGATGGCTTTAAATGGTTTAAACGGTAGGGGAATGGATTCTAATGCTAGGATTCGGTAGATGGGAAGTGTAGGATGAAGCTAGAGACTAAGCTTGACTAAAAAGGGGTGATCTAATGGTTGAAATGGATTGAAAATGGTGAACTAAGCATGCTGGAATTCTGGTTGAAGAATGAAAAATAAAAAGGAACTTTCTCTCACTAGGTCTCTCTCTCTTAAGCTCAAACTTTCAACCCTAATTTTTTCAACCCTTTGGGAAGAGGGGGGCCTCTCTATTTTATAGAGAGAAGGTGGGTTAGAGGGTTCCTTAAGAGCTAATTGGTTTAGCAATTAGGTAATCCCTCATCTAAGATTTTCTAGGTTTTTAGGGTCCTAGGGGTTTGGAGAACCGATTTTAATGGCAGATGATGGGGTGAGACCATAGGTGATTTAAGGGTTGCATATAAGCTCAAAGGGGGTGCAACCAACCTTAAGACACCCACCTCAACCAAGGGGATGGTCAAAAGGTCAAACCTGATGAAGGGATTTTGAGCATCTGATGACAGTTACTGTAGCTAAGCTGGGCGTATATATTACATACGCCCAGTTTATGTATAGTGATTTTCATGAAAACCAAACGAGATCTGAGAAGGTGGGTGCCGCGGTGGGCCCTACCTATGCTGGGCGTATGTATTATGTACGCCCAGCCAAATTTGGCCCAAATATGCCAGGTGTATATAATATATACGCTTGATGAAACTGGGGCCAAATTTGCTGGGCGTATGTAATACATACGCCTGAGCAAAAGTCATGATTTTATGTAAAATTTCAATTGGTCATAACTTTTGAACCATAACTCCAAATTGGGTGATCTTTGGTATGCTGCAAAGCTAGAGAAGTCCTCCATCAATTGCTTTGAAGGGTTCAAGTTGGGTCTGGAAAGGGATCCTAGGGTTTAGGGGTGATCTCTAAGGATGGGGGGAATGGTTCTAAAGGGTTAAGGATGATTCCTAAAGGTCTGGGTAGGTTCCTAAGGGTTTAGGGCGATTCCTAAGGGTTCAAGGGTGCCATCAGAAGCACAGGGGTACATCTCTCTCAGAGTATAGACTGATCGGGCCTTGGGCCAAATTTGGGTGTCTACAGATGCCCCTCTTTGGTATTTGATCACTAATGATCAGATGCCAAAGACAAGAGACATCCGAAGAGGTCCAAGGCACGTTTGATGGGTCCGCCTGGTTCAACTCAATTCTCAAACATTCATGGTGATGGTGAGAGTATGTAAGCCCTCTAATTTCGGGATATCGTCCGTACCTCAATGCTAACAGTCCCCAAGCGCATTGCGACATTACTGGGCATAACTACGATGACCACAAAAAGTGTAAGCCCGCTAGCTGGGATATCGTCCACTTCCTGAGGAAAATTATAGATTTGTGATGTTGAGTATTAATCTGAACCAGACAGCTCCATGAAGCGGGGTCATCGATCTATGCTTCGGAATCGACGCGAAGTACACAAAGAGAAGGCCTACAAATTGTGTCCAATCCTATGGGGTATCGACAGCTCCATTGGATTGGCCACAGGTGCCCTTACCTAGGTAAGGCTCAGAGTCTTTGGGCAAACCCATCAACCTCGAGGTTGCTTTAGCATGATTTACCCGAGTGGAGCGAATATTAATGTCGCAACACTTCTTGGGAATGCGTGCCCATTTTCAGAGTGAATTTTTGTGTGTTATTTTTTTAAATTTTCTTTTATTTCGAGGCCTCTAAGAAAAGCTCAAGGACCTCTGGCAATTTTATTCTTGTACAACTCTTTAGGTGGATCAAATGCCAGTTGATACGCTTTAAGAGTGCATGCTCTCTGCCTGGGATAGGTACACCTTGGGGATGTTCACGTTTCGGTGGTGAGGTGCTCCTGATTCACACGAACCGTAGTGCCTTAACTCGAGACAAAGCTAAAAAAGATCAGGCTAGGGCCACACATCCATCAAAAGAGATGGCCAATTCTAGCCTCCATCCCTAATGAAATCACATCTTACTAACTATGCACAGACAGACACCCATCAGGGGCGGTAAGTAGCAAACAGGCGCGAACGGAAGCCTCGATCCTAAGGTACAATTTACGATGACAAACGACCATCCTGCGAATACCCAGACGCAAGTGCGTACATTCAACAGGGACACTGTGCCTATACAGGTTTTAAGCCTGTGTAAAAGGAAATAAAAGGGAATGAACCCTTCGGTCTGTATGTTGGCACATAGTTTGGTTGGTTGTAATTTAATTTTTGACGAGTCAGTTTCAATTGACAATAGACTTTTCGAATGGTCTGAAGTCGGGTGCACTCTTGGTCAACATAGATCAGAAGGTGGATGATCAGAGCCAATGCTTGGAAGGTGGGGTCAACCTACAAAGGATTTTAACTACATAACAAAAGGTTGTTATCCCGAGCCTTCTCCTTTTTTTTTTCTTCTCTTTTTTCTTTTCTCTTTTTTTTTTTTCTTTTTTTTTTTCTTTTTTTTTTCTTTTTTTTTTTCTTCCTCTTGTTTTTTTCTCTTCTTTTTTTCTTCTTTCTTTTTTTTACACATGTCAGTTCGAAACTTTGAGCATGCTCAACTATTTTTATTTTGCACGTATCCTTAGGTAGATCAACTTGCCATATTGATACACCTTAAGGACATGCACATTCCGGTGATAGGTCCTTGGTTTGCCTGTCGGATCAGGTCTCGCCTCCTGTTGGGGAAGATTTTGGGCTAGGTGTATATTCTCAGGAGCGACCGATGATGGATGAGTTTATTTGCCCGTCGGATCAGGTCTGACTCCTAGGGAATGTTTAGGGAACAGTGACCGGGGATGGGTAAAATTATCTGCCTACCGGATCAGGTCCTGACTCCTGGGGATGCGTGGTCTTGGTCTTTAAACAAATTAGACCTAGCTATCTTGTTTAGGAAAGTGGGTTCGAAAGCGGGTTCCTAAAGACCGGGGATAAACATGACCAATATTTTGCTTGTCGGATCAGGCGTGAGGTGCCCCTATGAAAAATAGGTTTTGAGAATTTTTGGGTGAACCCGATCATTTCGAATTGATTTAACACGGCTCTCGAAGTGGGGTAAACAGGCATTGCAACGCTTTTTTGAGAACTAGTGTTGTGTTTCAACATTTTTCCCTTTTCTCTCTTTTTTTTGGTTATTATTTCATGTGAATTTCTTTTTTTCTTGGTTTTATGCAAATTTTTTTTTTTGATTTTATGATTTTATGGGAGCACTCGGCGGGCGCTTACAGATCTAGATCCATTTATTGTAGCACGGTCCCTTTGGGCCAATCGAAGGGAGGTCGAAGGGCCATTTGGGGATGCATGCACCATCACCCGGTGATATGTGGACTTCTGAGAGGGACCGAGCCTTGATCTGGGGCATACAAAGGGTCGGTCGGGTCACCAAAGCCAAATATTGGCTGGGCGTATATAATATATACGCCTGGCAAATCCACAGCGAAAATAGCCGGGCGTATATATTATATACGCCTGACCAAAATCTGGCAGTTTTAAAAACTGCTCGAGCCCGAGCACAATAGGGGCCCTCCTTTCAAATTCTATTTTCTTCCCTCCTTCCTTCCCAAGTCCGGGACAGCCTCCTAGGGTTTCTGTGTTTGATTTTGCTTGAGTTCTACCACCAGGAGTTGCTCGTGCCGATCAAGAGCGTTCACTCTCCGCCAATCTTTAGATCTATTTCCTCTCCTATTGAAGGTAATCACCGACCCTTCTTTCACCTTTCCTTTAGATTTTGATAATGATTTTTGTTTGAAATGCTTGATGCTCTGCCTCTTTGTGGTGAAATATGCCTATGTTCCCCTTTTTTTTCATTTTTTTTATGTTTCTTTCATGATGGATTAGTGCATTTCTCCCCCCCCCATTTTTTTTTCTTTTTTTTTTTTAGCAACCATTTCTTATACTAATGTGTTCCACATTTTTAGGATGTCTGGAGACGAAGGGCAAGATCAACAGGAGGGGCCAGAGATGGCCTATGGTCCTCATGGGGAGCAGTTTATCGTTTCTTAGCGCTCCTCTCAACCCTGGTATGAAATGCAAGGTGAAGCCGCCCATACCGACCTCCTCCATTGTCAGCACACCCATATCTCCAACTTCGGGATTGCTGGCCAGGTAAACAGATGAGCCCTTTTCTTTTCCTTTGAGGCTTTTGCTATTCCACTTCACTCCTATTTGATAGATTCCTTTTGTTTGTAGCCTTTACCTCATATCATGTTTTAGGGTGGCTGGTTCGATCTCCAGCGCCTTGTGCTCTATCTTCCCCCAGTGGTGAAGGACTTGCTTGCTCAAGTCGATTTTGGGGATTTTATTTCGTGCCCCGCTATGAGGGCCGACAGGGCCTATGTGAAGGCCCTGATAGAGCGCTTTCTCCCTGAGACCATGATGTTTCATATGGCCATGGCTGAGATGACCCTTACACCTGTGGACTTGTCCATGATCACTGGGATTCGCATTGGAGGGGTGCCAGTGACACCTACCTACACACTTGATAGGGAGGAGGTGACCCGACTGATAGGGGCCTACCCATCCTCAGGGAATGTTTGCGGCTCTGAAGTCAAGTTATCTTGGCTGGTTAGTCTGTTTGAGCCTCATGAGTTAATGGATTTGGGGCAGCCCGATGCAACCATTTATCTCGAGCCAGAGCGTGCACTGATGTTGGCCCGTATTTCCCTTTTGTTCCTTTTAGGTAAGACTCTTCTTTCAAATACCAGCGGAGGGCGGGTCTCATTATCCCTTCTCAGTTTTATGGTGAACTGGGACAACATGCATCGGTTTGATTGGGGCGGTGCTGGCTATGCGGTGCTCATGTCTAGCCTGGCGCGCGCCATACTTGGGGAGTCCAGCTCCGTCGTGGGCTTTTGGCCCGCGCTTGAGGTATTTTATCCTCTGGTTTTAGTTTGTCTAACTTTTCCCTTTTATGGCATATCTATTTTTATCTGCTTGCTTTCTCAGGTTTGGGGGTATCTACATTTTCAACCTGGTCGCCCTCTGCTTCTATCTGAAGTTCATACGTTCCCCCTTATGAGCAATTGGCATGCGAACTGCCGTCAGGATGTAGGCATGAAGCACCTGGAGTTAGGGTTGCGCTCCCAGTTTGATCTGTTGATCCCTGAGCAGGTATAACGATTTCTCTCTTTACAAATTTGATAGTTCTTTCATGTTGTGGGTTTTGACCAAATGTATATATCTTGCCTCTCTTTTTTTTTTAGCAGGTCATCCTTGACCCCTACGTCAAATCTCCCTTCTGGAACTTGACTGCAGTGGGTCCTTCTCGTCTTTTGTTAGACCGACGCATCATTTTCTTTTATGAGTCTTGGACTAGGGCTTATTACCAGGAGAGAGGGCGGTTCATCAGTACCGTCTTCTTTTCGCTGTGCCCCAAGCTCCTCTAGCTGATGTGTTGGCTCCTGAAGGTTCCACCGACGTGCTTACCACTCGCTTTCTCCATCATGGGGCCCCCATTGATGACCTTCTTTTTCCAAGGGGATATCAGATGTGGTATGAGTCTCTGCCCTATCGTTCTCTGCTACCCCGCTTCGTGCCTAGCGCCAACTTTTTAGCTTTTGGCGGTTCGCGATCTCAGGTAATGTTCTTTCCTCTTTTTAGTTAGCAGCCTTCCTATGATTGCCTTGATTGTCCTGCTATTTGAATAAAAACTATTTCCCTCTATAGTTTGGGTAGGGTGGCGACTCAGATGAGGGGGATGAGATAGCTGCTCCTGATGAGGCTATAGGTGTTGGACCTTCTGACCCTTTCGGTGCTGGTGCTTCTGGCAGTTCGCTAGCTGAGTTCCAGGGGACCTTTAAGCACTTGGATGATGCTTTCCTGTCACGTATGTGTGCCGATGTGGCTGAGAAGGCACGCATATCCGCTAAAGCTATTCAGATCCCACCTCCTGAGCCGATCTCTGGGGTAATCTCTCCCTTGTTGCTTTGCTCTTTTTTTTTCTTGAACTATGCTGATGACCTGTGTGACTAACACCTCCTTTTCTTACTGTGCAGAATTATGAGTCGGACGTGAACCAAGCCGAATATTACCGCAACATCGTCGGGCTTAGAGAGGCTGAGGTGGTGAGTGAATACTGACCAAACATAACCATTTTCTTAGTTACCTTCTGCTTGTTTCCCTACCTGATGGCCTCTGGTGTGCTCCTGCAGCATGCTCATGAAAAGGAGTCATGCTCTCTGCTGGGCCGCATCTCTCAGGCATGGACTCGGATGGGAGAGACTCTTACTTTTCAAAGCGCGACCCGGCGTCGAAAGAAGTTGAAGGGGACTGCCCAAGACTAGTTTATTTTCTAAAATTTTGAAACATTGAAACAGTTTAGACTTTTATTTATTGGGGAATATGTAATCTTTTAAACAATTTATTTTTTTTTAATGGTTTTATGATTTTTATGATTTATATGAACGCTCTGTTTGGTTATCTCTTTATGGTTTCCTTTTCTTTGGCATGAAGTGGGCCAGAGCCCCTCCAATGATGAGAATGAGCCCGCATATGATCCTTCGCATATGACCCACGGATACCACGTCATCCGAGGATTTCCCATGGGTGTGTGAGCGTCCCCTACTGTGGGCTGCCTCAGGATAAAAAAGTAGGCCAACCGAAACCCGTCCCTCTCTTAGGGGAAGTAAAAAAAAGGACCAATGTGAGGGGAGCCACACTTCCCTGCAATTTTAGCTGGGTGTATATATTATATATGCCTGGCAAAATATTTAAAATTTTACCTTGGCGTACATAATATATACGCCTCATATAACTGTGCTCAACGGGGTTCTTCATAGCCCGAACCTGGCCCTCTTTGCCTCTCTTTTCATCCAAACTTGGCCTTTTTGCCCCTCTCTTCTTTTCTTTTTTTTTTTTTTTTTTTTTTTACAAGCGGATCCATCGCCCTACATTAATTGATCTTTATAAAGAACATCTTTATACGTCAATCGACCCGCTTCTTGGCCCAAATTCTCATACGAGGGCTGGGGCTAGTATACATCCCTATTTGGACTCGGGGCCCATTTTTTTGCAAAAATGGTGTGATAGCTTGGCTGAGGGCAATCTCGCTGTTCTAGATTGCCTCAGATTATCCAGCCTTTCCTCTCTCCATGCTATTCCTCTGTTGCCCAACCTCCTGCAGGCGGCTTTGTCGTCGTTGGACCATAGGGCCCATGTCTTCAGATTTGGGTCCAGGGAGCTCACCCTAACCTTGGAAGAGCTACCCTCTATTAGTGGCTTGAGGATGCATCGGGGACTTGCCAAAGTGGTGCCCAAACCGGGGTATGTAAAGGTGGTCCGCGCGGTTCTCAGTTTGAAAAAGGGTGGGTATGAGAAGGGCTTCACTGGGGCGCCGACCAGGTGCTCGGTGAAATTCCTGAGAAAACTTTTCGGCAACTCGAGTCTCCGAAGGTTGCCTATTCGAGATCCTTTCAATGTAAAGGCCTTTGCCCTTTATTTGCTATCGAAAGTTCTCTTCTTTACTGGGGACGAGACATTTTCCCTTGGTTTATGCGACCTTTTGACCGAATTGGAGGGAGGTCATTCACCGGTACACCTGGTCTTGGCTGAGATGTATCAGGGCCTGGATGCCTCGGTCTCAGGCCAGGTCGGGATTCTTAACGGGAGTCCACTCCTCATTCAGATTTGGCTAGGAGAGCATTTGGCTATCATGGGGCCCGTACTGAGATTTTGCTTGGTAAGAGGGGATGTGGCTCGAGGCTTTCTGACCCGGTGCTCGAGACTGCCCCATGGGAGTATCGAGGAACTGAGCCTGTGGCTATCTAATGCAGAATTGATCTGACAACTTCCCTGGACGGACGACACCTTTTCGATTGTCCGCTCTCGAGATTGTGAGGGTATCACGCTTTTGGGGTTGACTGGTAGTACCTACTATTTCCCATCTTGGGTGCTCCGTCAATTAGGATATACCCAACATGTGTCGTGCACTGTGAGGCCGCCCTTGTGCTCTCTGATATTCTCTCGGGGTTCTCTCAGTGACCTAGACCGCATAGCAGCCCTCTGGGAGACCCGCCAATCGGCGCACATGTGTAGCTTAGTTCAGGGGGGCGTTCTCTCTTCTGATTACAAGGTTTGGCTGGCATCCGAGGACTTACCTGCCCCTAGCCCGATTTCGATAAATGTGATAGGGACGGGGCCCTGGCCATACAAGGAAATGATACTCCGGACTAGGATTGAGTCTCTTTCTGTAGAGAGGCTGGCTTTGACTGAGGCTTTGGAGAAGGAAAGGGCCAGCTATGGAGGTGAGAGCTGCTTCGAGAGTGAGGTTCTCGGTTGCTGGGCTTTTGGTGAGAGTCTCATGATGCAGTGGCGCTCTTGAATGGCAAAAGAGTCTTCATGGTAGGTGGTTATCTGATTAGAATGCCCGTAAGGACTCTCTCCTTGCAGAGATCAGTGCTTTGAAGTGTGGTCCCTGCCCCTGACCTGTTCCTGCACATACCACAGATCATATACACAGAGGGGGGGCTGATGCCCCTTAACAGAGATCTCTTTTCTTTTTAGGTTGTTTCTTCTTCTTTTTTTCTTTCTTTTTTCTCTCTTTTTTTTTTATACTTGTAAAGAAGGCAAAAAATAGAAAGTGTGTCATGTTGTTATCTTTTTGGGACGTGACACTTCACACATAATGCTGTAAGAAAAGAAATGAAATCTATTATATATATATATATATATTTATATTATTTTTTTTTTGTGTTCAAATTTTCTTCCATACGTCTCGCAACGTAAGGCCTTTTATGGAAAAGGAAAATCTATTATCTTTTTTGAAATTTGCTCCTACACAGTGTGGGGCTCTTTATGGAAAAGGAAAATCTATTATCTTTTTTTGAAATTTTCTCCTACACATTGTGGGGCTCTTTATGGAAATGGAGAATCTATTATCTTTTTTGAAATTTTCTCCTACACTCCTTTTTTTGATGTCGGTATTTACGAGGCCAACTGGTGGGTACTTTTTTTAGCATTGTCGAACCCTGTTCATGAGGCTCAGGTTTTTTTTTTAAACATGGAAAGGCCAGCTTCCCCAAGATTGATTAGTCTTCTGCCTTTACCTTTGGTCATGTGTCAGACGACATTAGAGACGACATACTTGATCGGGATCCGACCCAATTTTTAACATGAGCGGCCCAGCAAAGGGAAGAAGAGGCTCAAGGGGTCTAAACTAAAATAGGCAAGCCAAAACAGATCCTCTCCTAATCTCTCTTTTCTTGGCATTTTTGCTCACAGCGCCTAAGACGGGTTTTCGCTATGCCTGTCGTCCCTGTTTTTACCCGTAGCGCTCTTTCAGGTTTTCACTACGTCCATGGGTTCGCTCTCTTACCCTAGGTGCCTTTTCAGGTTTTCACCTGGTCCACGTGAGTTCGTTGTTTTTACCCACGGTGCCCTTGCGGGTTTTCACCACATCCATCTTGCTTTGAACTCAAATTAATTTTTTTTTCTTTCCCTTTTTTTTTCCTTTTTCTTTTTTTTTTCTTCAAGAACCAGAAAGCCACGACATGGACATCGATTCCATCATAGCCAGCTGGATGAAGTTCTATGTGGTCTGTTAACTCAGCTTGTGCTGATGCAACAGATGCTATGACTGCTTGTGGACCTTAAAGAGGGCTTTCTTCCGGGTTGTAATGTGGCCGGGGCTCAAACAGGCTAGGTTTTTCTAGGATTTTGGATTTAAGCTTTGAGTGAATTCCAGATTTAGTGATTCCTCTTCCTTTCCAGGGGCTTTTTACTGTACGTGTCCCAGTCGTTTCTTTTTCATTCTTGATCCCCCCCTTTTGGGGGTTTTGCTCTTCTATATATATATATATATTTTTTTTTTTGGTTTGGATTTTTCCTCTCTCCTTTTTTTTTGGGATTTTTCCTCTCTTTTCTCCTTTTTTATTGGTATTAACACATATTTCTCTTTTCTCCTCTTCTTTTTTTGATGTTTTTGGGAGGGGTACATGAAAGAAATGGTTACTGGCCCGACATGTGTAGCAAAAGGGTAAAGGTATTCAGGGAATATATATTATTTATTATTATTATTATTTTTTTTAGGTACTTGTCTTTGAAACGATGGCCTCTTCTATGGGGTCCTTAAACAGTCACGCATCTACCTTTATCAACACTTACCTTGTCGCAAGGCCTATGAGTAGAACCTACGGAGGTATCCAGCGTTGATGGGCTCAGGAAAGTGGTCTCCATCCATGGTGGCGAGGCGAACGGTGTATCCCGGCAACACTTCTCGGATGATGTAGGTTCCTTCCCAATTTGGCTTAAACTTCCCTCTTGGATCGGCGTGGAGAGACGGGAAAATCCTCTTCAGTAACGTGTCACCTATCTACAAGTCTCAAGCGCGAATAATTCTCCTCTGAAAGACCTGGGTGTGACACAAAGCTAGGAGTTTCTTCTCGTTAATCAAATCTAGCTGCTCAAAATGGGATCTTTCCTTCTCAGCTTCGGCCAGATGGGATTCCAAAAGGATACGGAGTGACAGTACTTCGACCTCAATGGGTAGCACGACCTCGGTTCCATGCACAAGGGAGAATGGTGTTGCCCCTGTAGCGGTACAGATAGACGTTCTATAGGCCTAAAGCACGAAGGGTAACTACTCACTCCAATCTCTATAAGTGACTACCATCTTCTCCAGAATGCGGATTAGAGTTTTGTTGGCCACTTCCACAGCTCCATTCGTTTGAGGCCTATATAGGGATGATTGATGATGCTTGATTTGGAACCGCTCATACAAGGCCTGGATGCACCTATTAGCAAAATTAGTGCCATTATCAGTGATGATATCCTTGGACACACTGAATCTGCAAATGATGTTGTTCTTGATGAACTTCTCGACATGACTGGCCTTAATGCTCGTATAGGAGGCTACCTCTACCCACTTCGTGAAGTACTCCACTACGACGAGGATGAACTGATGTCCGTTGGAAGCCTTAGGATTGATCTTGCCGATGATGTTGAGACCCCATGTGGCTAACGACCAAGGAGTGGCCATGCTGTGTAAATCAATGACCGGAGCGTGTATTAGACTGGAGTGTTCTTGGCACTTATAGCACTTCTGAACGCATTTGCAGCAATTAGTCTCTAAAGTGGTCCAAAAATATCCTTGCCTTAGGATTTTCTTAGAGAGCATGTGTCCACTGACATGTGCCCCACAGACTCCTTCATGGATCTCCTTCATGATCTCACCCGCTTCTCTCTCGGTTAGGCAACGGAGCAGAACATTGTCGTGAGACCGTTTATACAGGAGATCGCCATAGATGACGTAGTTCATTGCCAATTACTGGATGGTGCATCCGTCTACCTTCGATGTTCCTTCCGGGACAGTTCGGGTCTCGAGGAAATTCTTGATGTCTGAGAACCAGGGTGGCTCATCATCTAACTCGATAGATCCCTCGATCAGGTGACAGAATGCCGATTCGTCCCTCTGCTCTATCATGATCAGCTTCATCTCAACCCTGTACGGAATCTCAACCATAGAGGCCAAGGTAGCCAGGGCATCAGTAAACCGATTTCTTGTTTGTGGCACATAGGAGAAGGTGACTTCCTCAAAGCAGGTTATCAGATCCTCAAGATGTTCATGGTATGGGATCAACTTCTCATCCTTGGTCTTCCAATCTCCGTTGGTCTGACTTATGATTAACTGTGAATCCCCAAAGACCCTGAGGTGAGTTATAGTCAGATCAAGAGTCACCTATAAACTAGCGGTACAGGCTTCATACTCGACCATATTGTTGGTGCATGGGAAGTTCAACTTGATTGAGATGGGTACATGCGATCCTCTTGGTGAGATAAGAATGGCGCCAACTCCTTGGCCTTCAACATGTGATGCCCCATCAAAGTGCATTACCCAGGACTCGTCTGTTTTCTTCGTATCCTCTTCAGTCATGAACAGGATGTCCTCATCGAGGAATTCAGTCTTTAGAGGCTCATAGTCAGGCAGAGGGTTCTCAGCAAGATGATCAATGAGTGCTTGCCCCTTGATCAACTTCTGGGTGACATAAGTAATGTCAAATTCGGAGAGAAGTAGTTGCCATCGTGCAGTTCGACCAGTGAGAGCAGGTTTCTTGAACAGGTACTTCAACGGATCCATCCGTTCTAGAAGTAGAGCAGCTTGGGATAACAGATAGTGTAGAAGTCTTTGAGTAGCCCATACGAGCGCTAAGCATGCTTTCTCCAGATGAGAATAGCGCGTCTCATAATCAGTGAAATTCTTGCTCAGGTAGTAGATGGCCTGCTCTCTTCTTCCTGTCTCATCATGCTGCCCTAACACATAGCCCATAGAAAACTCTGTCGTGGATAGGTACATTATCAGGGGTCTATCAGGTACAGGTGGTACCAATACCGGAGGGTTTAAGAGGTAACCCTTGATCTTGTCAAATGTAGCTTGGCAGTCATCATTCCACTCAATTGGTGAATCCTTTCTTAGTAGCTTGAAGATCAGTGCGCATATCGGAGTTAACTATGTGATGAATCGGCTGATGTACTGGATTCTGCCTAGAAAGCCTCTGACCTCCTTCTTTATAGACGGTGGTGGAATTTCAGTGATGGCCTTGATCTTGGTCGGATCGACCTCAATCCCTCTCCTACTGATAATAAAGCCTAATAGTTTTCCTGACATAGCGCCGAACACGCACTTTTGGGGATTCAACCGCAACCTGTACTTTCTCAACCTCTCAAACAGCTTCTGAAGGTTTACCAAGTGGTCATCCCCTTTCGGTGATTTAGCAATCATGACGTTGACATACACTTCGATCTCTCGATGCATCATGTCATGGAACAGGCCCGTCATTGCTCTCTGGTAGGTTGCCCCAACATTCTTGAGCCTGAATGGAATCACCTTGTAACAGAAGGTACCCTAGGGAGTGATGAACGCAGTCTTTTCTTGGTTGGCCTCTGCTATCTTAATCTGATTATAGCCCGAGAATCCATCCATGAATGAGAGGATTTCGTGCTTAGCAGTGTTATCGACCAAGATATCGATGTGTGGTAACGGAAAGTCATCCTTAGGGCTTGCCTTGTTGAGATTTTAAAAATCAATGCACATTCGAACCTTCCCATCCTTCTTTGGTACGGGGATGATATTGCCCAGCCATTGCGGGTACTTGGATACCATGAGGAAACCTGCGTCATACTGCTTAATGACCTCGTCCTTAACCTTCAACATCCATTTGGGTCGGAGGCGTTTCAGCTTCTGTTTAACCGGCTGAATATCAGGGTAGAGTGGCAACTCATGCTCAACCAAATCGGTATCCAGACCAGGCATGTCTTCATAGGACCATGCAAGGACGTCTTGGTATGATCGAAGGAAGTCTATCATACCTTTTCTCTCCGCATGGGACAACGATGTTCCGATTTTGGTGATTCTAGGGGCCTCTTTGGTGCCTAAATTGACGTCCTCCGTCTCTTCGACGATTGGGGTAGGGCCATGCTCAAAATCGATAAATTGTTTGAGGAGCACATTAGGGAGCTCATTGATTTGACCTTCCTCGTCCAGACTCATGACACCTACATCTTCTTGTATTTCTATAGGAAAGGTATTGGCTTCACGCGGGACGGGTGTCACGACATCATTTTTAATTTTATTGGGAATTTTAAAAGACAATATTTTTGGAATTTGTATTTTTTTTATTTTTATGGTTTTTTGTGTTTTTTTGAAAGTCAGCCCCTGACAAGGTGGAGCTCTGTATATACAGGGTAGAGTGTCCCAGAGGCTAACCTCACTTTTTACAGGTTGTTATTTTTTTTAGGAGAGTCGATGCCCTATTCACGGCCTTTGGCGGCTCCCAGGAGTTGGGGCAAAGATGCCCAATTACTTACCTGCGAGGCTTGGCCTTTACCTCTTTGGTTGGAAGCGGCATTGGTAGGCTCCTGCAGTTCCTCCCTTAGCATGTTTACAGAGGGATCCTCTGGGACCCTGTCCTCTATGGTTAGGATGAACCCAATGTGGCTGGTGCTAGAGTGATGGGTGGACCGGGGGACTTCCTCCTCAAATAAGGAGAGGGCGACTAAGTCCACCTCGAGGTCTGGGGGGATGATGTAAGGGTTGGTGGGGTGGGCGGAAGCAGGCTTGTGTGGGGTTACCCTCATCTCCCCATTCAGATCAATCTTTACCACCCCAGCACTCATAAAGGTTTGACAGATGTGGGGTCGAGCGTGAGGTTCTTCTTCCAGGTTGATTCCTCTGGCCCTGGTGACTACCGCGGCTCTTATCTTTTCCTTGGCCTCTCTGACTTCTTCTTTAATGGGCCTGTAGCCCAGGCTGAATTTGGTTTGCTGCCCCTTGGCCCTGACGGGGTCTCTTCTTCCCTGAAGGTGCAATCCCAGCCCTTTCCCTTTTTGGTGGCCTCATTTGTGGAGCATGAACACAGCGGCATCCATTCCTCCTCCAATTTTGATACAGTCGACTCGAGGGTAATGGCTGAGAAGTCATACTCAAATCGATGAAAATCAATGTCTTCTGCTGTGTGCGGCATGTTAAGCACTTTCGGATTCTCAATATGAAGGGTGCTCCTCTCCCTGTCTTCTCTGCTTTCACCTAAGATGGTGACGATTCTTCCTCTGAGATGAATAAGAGTTTTTGGTGTAGAGTTGATGGTGTTACCACGATCTCATGTAGCCACGGTCAGCCCAATAGTAGATTAAATGTAGACTTGATGTCCATCACCTGAAAGGGGATGGTGAAGGTTTTCGACTCGATGATCAGGTCGAGGTCTACTTCTCTTATGATTTCTCTCCTGGTGTTGTCGAATCCCTTGCGCTTGTTATGGATGGCTGAAAGGTGTTGGGATTCGCACCAATTTTCATTGCTATCCTTAGAGGGTATACGTTCAATGCTGACCCGTTGTCTATTAAGACCAATGGCACCACCAGGTTCCCTATTTCCACTATTATATTCAGAGGCTTAGAGTGGCTGTTCCCCTCGAGTGGCAGATCCGCATCACTGAATGAGGTGGCATTTAGGGCCAATACTTGCCCGATTATTTCTCCCACTTCATCTGGGGTTACATGAACGGAAACATGTGCGTCTTTGAGTGCTCCCATTAAGGCTTGAAAGTGGAGCAGGAACGTGATTAACAAATCCCACACAGTAATATGTGCGGGTGTTCTCTTGAGCTGTGTCTCCAACACGTGCTCTCTGGCCATTTTCTCAAAGGGGTTCCCTACGGCCTGCACTTTCTTCTTCTCTTCTCCTCTGACGGCCCCTAATGCTTCGGGCTGTGTAGAAATCCTGCCTGACCAGGTAATAAATTCAACAGTCTCCTCTCGGTTGTAACCAACATTCATGTCTATCTGCTCATAGCTTAACGGCACTTGATGTGGGTCATAGGCAAGTTTCAGGATGAGGAAGGGAGTGCATGGTGATTCTGGGGAGGATTTTGTTGGGTATGTCAGATTCTCGGGTCCAACCATGTTTACTCCTATAGGGGCAGAACGGTAGTGGCTGAAATTGGTAAGGTTGGATTTATGGGTGCGAAGGGGGCTTGTCCAAGTATTACCTGGGCTTGGGAAGACCCGTGGTGATTGGGAGGGGGTGATAAGGGGAGTGGGTGAGGGATTGTTTGTTTGGGTGGGGGTGGAGTTGGATTGGGGGTAAAATAGCGAAGGGATGGTGGGAGTGTGACTAGGATGGAGGGGTCAGAGGGCGATGGGATCGAATGTTGGGGGTGTGATTAAGAACTGGCGGGATGGGGTGTGAGATAGGGTAATTGGGGATGAGTGGTATGTTGCATGGGATGGAGTGATTGGGAGATGTCGGAGGTGCGAGTGGAGTAGGGTGATAGGGATATGACGGGGTAGCGGATGGAGCAGGGGGTACGGATATCAAGGGTTTGTATATGGGGTGGCATGGTGGGGCGATGATGGGTTCGTGGATGAAACAGGATAAATTGTGGATGATGGAGTTGTGCATGGAGTGGGGTGATTTGGGGATGGTGGAGTTGTGTATTGGGCAAGATGATTTGGGGATGGCGGGGTGCTATACTGGGTGGTGGGATTTGGGGGTGTCTATGGGATGGGATAATATGGGGATGGCGAAGTGGCATATTGGGTGGAGAGATTGGGGGTGTGTATGGGGTAGGGTAGTATAGGGATGGTGGAGTTATGTATGGCATGGGGTGATTTGGGTGTGACGGAGAGGTATATGGGGTGGCTGATGGTGGGATAGTGTATGGGATGGGGTGATTAGGAGGTGGTGTGTACTGTGGGGTAAATTGGGAGTGGGGTGGATATGTGTATGATTGCGGCGGGGCTGTGCCCATTTAGATTTGATAGGCGGGAGCGAGAGTGGAAAAATACTGCCCTAAATCTAAGGACTCCTCTTGGTATGCTAGGGTGGGGAAATAATCGGCTAAATACAATGGCTCGATCACCAACACAAATGATTCGTCCTTATTTAACCTGGGAAATAAAAAC
Organism: Chloranthus sessilifolius; assembly: GCA_021018995.1. Lineage (NCBI taxonomy): Eukaryota > Viridiplantae > Streptophyta > Magnoliopsida > Chloranthales > Chloranthaceae > Chloranthus > Chloranthus sessilifolius. The sequence continues at coordinate 28,940,698 of CM037595.1, forward strand.
TCCTCTTGATTACTGATATAATCTGAGGGATCAAACTCTTCTTCTTCCTCTTCTACCTAATGGATGTTAGGCCTGAGACCTCCTAGGTGCGGGGATAGAGGGGCTTGATGGATGTTCTAGTTCTACCCTTGAGGAAGCGACGGGGGAATAATTTTTCCCGCCTCTATTAAATCTTGGACCGCGTGCTTTAGTGTGAAGCACTGGTCCATAGGGTGACCCGGTCCCTGGTGGCAGTTACAATGCAGGTTCGGGTCATAGTTTCTCGGGATTGGATTGGGTGGTGGGAGAGGCTGGAGTAAATTGACCAGACCCTTTTATAGTAACACTGGTAATAAGACACTTAAAGATTGCCCCAATGGCGTGAACACCCATTCGAATCATGCTCTCATCTGTTCCTGGGTAAATGGGACTCTTGGTCCGTTGTATGGCCTTGGCACTTGCTCGAAACGGGCTGGGGGTGGTTGTGTGGCCTGGAGCTGTATCGGGGGGGCATCGGTATTGACTTGGGGGTAAATGATGTTCTGTACCTCTGTCCCTGGTCTTCTTTCTATCCTTGGTTCGAAAGCTTTTCGAACCCCAATGGCCTTGCTGGCCACGCTCTTTCCCAACCTGCCCTCTCTAACGGCATCTTCGCAACGGTTATCATTTCGGACCAAATCAGTAAAACTGGTTTGTTACTGATACACCAAAAAATCCGCGATGACTGGGAGAGCTCCCTTGGTTATCAATTCAATCTGCTCATCATCAGGAATCCGGTGGGGTCACCTGGGCGGCCAATGCCCTCCACCTTCCTAAGTAGGCATTGAAAGTTTCATCATGTCTTTACTTCAAACGGGCCAGATCCGACTTCCTTGGCTCTATGTCCATGTTTTAGACATATTGTTCTTGGAATAAGTGTGTCAGATCTTTCCAAGTTTTTGTCATGGATGGTTCTAGGGATGTGAACCATCTCAGTGTTGGGCCAGTTAGACTCTTTTGGAACACTTTGATGAGGAATCATTCATCTCCGCCGTACTGGCACATATCCCCACAGTAAGATTTTAAGTGGGCGATGGGGTTGCCAGTGCCATTATATTTATCGAATGATGGCATCTTAAATTTTTATGGCAAGGGGACATTTGAGAACAGACATAAGTCTGAAAAGTCTGTCGAATGCAGTTCTACTCCTCCCATCTTCGTCAGCTACTCCTGTATTTAGTCTATCTGTTCTTTCAGCTGCTCTGATTCTTTTCAGGCTGAAGCTAGGACTGCCTCCCCCTGATTTTGTTCGGCCCTGGGTGTGACAATGGTGGGCCTGGGAGGGTCGAAGCTGGCAACTCCTCCACTATTACGAATCTCGTCCTCCTCGTACTGTTGGTCATTGTACTAGTGAGGGGCGGGGTCCACTACTTGGACTTGGGGGGTGATGGGTTGGATGACCTGGTGGGGCCACAAGGTTTGTTGGGGATGGGAAGGAATGAATGGATGAGTAGTTTGTTGATGAATGATGTGCTGAGTTGGGTGCACATTCTAGGGGTGATGGGGGTGTGGTAGATGTGGCAGGATGCTGTAGGCGTGGGTTTGAGGAATGGAGTGGATCGAATTTTTCGTTGGAGGCGGGATGGGGGCGTAAGGGGTATAGGTGAATGAAGGGTACTGGTGGAGGGATAAGGGGTTCGTGAACGGGCCTTGATGAGTTTGGGTGGATGGGCCTGGGGTTTGATGGATTTGGGCTTGATGGTTTTGGAAGGCTTGGGTTGATGGGCCTTAGGCCTGGGTGTGGGGGTTGGTATGATATTAGGCCAATGGGCCCTGTTGGGTTTGGGCTAATGGGCCATGTGGGTATTGGGTGTGGAGTGATGGACCTTGGGCCTGGGTTTGATAGGTTTGGGTCCAAGGGCCCTGGGGGGCTTGGAACTGGGCTTGAGTCTGGTGGGTTTGGGCTAGGGCCCATGGGCCTTAAGGTTTTTGGGCCTCGACCTGGGTCTGATGGATTTGGGCTTGGGCCCATGGGCCTTGAGGGTTTTGGGCCTAGGCTTGGGTCTGATGGGTTTGATGGGCTTAGGCCTGGGCCTAAGCTTGCATTTGAGAGTGGGCCTGGGCCCATGGTTCTAAAGATATTTGGGCTTAGGCCCATGGATTTGTGTGGGTTTGGGCCTGGGATGAGTGGGCTTGGGCCTGGAATTGAGGTGGAGGATTTTGGATGGTATGAATGATGGGTGGTTGGGCATGGTCATGAGGGAATGGGGATGGAGGTTTTGGAGACCTGGATGTGGGGTTTGGGATGTAGGGATCCGAGAGGCAGCCCACAAGGCATACATCATTCTCATATTCTCCATTGAGGGCATGGATTTAGGTGTGAGATTGGGGGGGGATGTCCCACTCAAGGATGGAGGGGGTCGGGTGAAATTGGGCATGACCCGGGTATGGGGGGTATGGATGATTATGCTTGGAGGGTATGGATGTATGGCTATGGAAGATGGTGGGTTACTGGTCATACCCTGGGAAAAGTTAGGCATGAACTGGGTAAATGGGGGGGTATGTTGGGATGTGGATGGGCCATGTGATGTGGATGGCATGTGAGATGAGGTGGATGGGATGTAGGATGTAGGGGGCATGGATGATGAGGTGAATGGGACGTGGGACGTAGGCGGGGGATGGGGCTCCCTATGGGGTCTTTGGGAATAGGGGGGTGCGGTAAGGGTGTATGGATGGGAGACGGGGATGTATGGGTCGGTTGGGAAATGGGGGGTTTCAGTAGGGGATGAGAAGGGGGTATGTTGGGAGAATGTAAGGGAGGGGGATGGGGTGGATGCGAACACGGGCGCCCCAAATGGACCCGTGATATCGAACCGGGTTTGGGTGAAGGTGTTGGAGATCGGGTCTTCTCCTTCATGGGAATGGGATGGGGATGATGGTGGGGATGTATCGGCTCTCTACATGATCTATTGACGAGTGTTGTATTGATGTCTTGGGTAAGGGTCGAATACCTTCCTGGTTCTCTTTCTACGGGTTAGGTTCAAGGTCGCCGTAGTGACGGTCACACCAAAAGTATATATATATATATTTTTGGGTTTTTTATTTTTCTTTATATATATATATATTTTTTGGATTTTTCAAATTGAAATTAACTCCCCTATTTAAATGAATGATGATCTGGAGCCCTAGGAAAATTCCCGTCTCGGGTGATATATGCACCTTTAGTAGGTCCCACGGTGGGATCTGACACACTTTGGAAGAAGCGAAAGGGAACCCTTTCGTTCTATTGAAGGTGAGGGAATCCATGCAAACGACCCGATCCCCCAGAGCAAATCAATGATAAGTCGCCTTCTTTGGACTGGGCGGGGGCATATTGGGTGTTATAGAATGCGGGAGGCTACTGCGGGCACTAATACCGCTAATCGGGGAACTTGGGTGGTGGATTGGGCCTCAGATCGGGCTGCTTGAACCTAGTTTATACTGGGCATATATATTATATACGCCTGACCAAAACTAAGCAGATTTGGCTGGGTGTATATATTATATACGCCTGGCTTAGATCTGGGGATTTTGGCTGGGCGTATATATTATATATGCCTGAGCATTTCTGGGGATTTTTGGCTGGGCGTATTTAATATATACGCCTGGCAAAAACTGTTCTTTCAGCTTGGTTTGACAGTGAACAACAAGCCAAAAATGAGTCTTTTTGAACTGGTTTCCTAGGAGGGATGCTCCCGGGGACTGCTGTGTATGATATCGGGTCACTCCTTTCCGCTTCCTAGGGATACACGGCTGAATTCGGGCTATCTACGCTCTCACCATTGCGGGTTTTACGGCTTGATCGGAATTGGAAACCCAACCAATATACCTCCGGCGTAAGCGCCTTCTCAGGTACTAGAAGGGGTGGTTCTTTTCAGGATCATCACCACTAGGGCTGCCGCCTTACTGGGAACCGGGTAAGTTATATCTATGCTTAAGCCCCCCGAAAACTACCCAAAACACGCAAAAATAAATTTGATTATATCCCCACACTGTTGATTCACTTTTAATTGCAGATTTTTAAAGGGGAGTGAATTTAAGTCCAAGTTCGGGTCGGGGATGACAAGCTCGTGCCTCCTCAACGGGCCGGTGTCCACTGTTAGGATATGACAAGAAATAAGAAAAAAAGACGGGGCCAATCAAGCGACTAGGCGGAAAATATAAAATGCTGAAATTTAAAACCGAATCGTAAAGGTAAGTAAGAAAGGTGCTGGTCAAGTGACTAGGTGAAAATTGCTGAAATTTAAAGCCAAAACACAGGGGTAAGTAAAAAAGGTGCCAGTCAAGTGACTAGGCAAAAATTACTGAAATTTAAAGTTGAAACGTAAGTAAGCAAGAAAGGTGCCAGTCAAGTGACTAGGCAAAAATTGCTGAAATTTAAAGCCGAAACGTCGGGGTAAGTAAAAAGGAGCCAGTCAAGTGACTAGGCAAAAATTACTGAAATGTAAGGCCGAAACGTAGCGGTAAGTATGTTAGTAAAACAACAAAAATGAAGGAAAAAATAGCAGAAAATCAGAAAAATAGCAATGGTTAGTAACGATTAAAGAAAAAAAAGGCCAACAAGAAGGGAAGTGCTAGGGTGATATCCCCAGCAGAGTCGCCATCTGTGCGACCATGGATTCTCTCGAACCCGTCGCGACGATGCGCTCTCGATGGAATAAATTAGAGTCGCCACCAGGAGCTTTTGGTGACCCGGGAAACCTTTCAATCAATATTTTGAACACCGAAGTGCTAAATATGACTCTGATTTACCGGTTTTTGCCAAAGACTCTAGGGTAGGGGCTTCGGTTATCGATCGGGAAGGGTTAGGCATCCGATCAACCCACACGTAGCGGTCTCTATCTATAGTCAAAATGGAAAATAAATGGGCGGAGCTTCCGCTTGCCCGAAGGCAATATGGTCCTATCAAGCTTTGAGCCAAACTAAAATTTCGGCGGCGTAACGGCTTGAATCCTTGGACAGAGGAAACACCAAGAAAGTAGAGGAAGAGGTGTGAGCCAGAGCTTACGGGCCCTTCTTGCACCGTGGAAGACCTTCGCTTCGGTGTACTTCCGATGGCTTTAAATGGCTCAAACGGTAGGGGAATGGATTCTAATGCTAGGATTCGGTAGATGGGAAGTGTAGGCTGACGCTAGAGACTAAGCTTGACTAAAAATGGGTGATCTAATGGTTGAAATGAATTGAAAGGGGTGAACTAAGCATGCTGGAATTCTGGTTGAAGAATGAAAAATAAAAGGGAACTTTCTCTCACTAAGTTTCTCTCTCTTAAGCTCAAACTTTCAACCCTAATTTTTTTCAACCCTTTGGGAAGAGGGGGGGCCTCTCTATTTTATAGAGAGAAGGTGGGTTAGAGGGTTACTTAAGAGCTAATTATTTTAGCAATTAGGTAATCCCTCATCTAAGGTTTTTATGGTCCTAGGAGTTTGGGGAACCGGTTTCAATGGCAAATGATAGGGTGAGACCATAGGTGATTTAAGGGTTGCATATAAGCTCAAAGGGGGTGCAACCAACCTTAAGACACCCACCTCAACCAAGGGGATGGTCAAAAGGTCAAACCTGAAGAAGGGATTTCGAGCTTAAGATGACAGTTACTGTAGCTAAGCTGGGCGTATATATTACATACGCTTAGTTTATGTACAATGATTTTCATGAAAACCAGACGAGATCTGAGAAGGTGGGTGTCGTGGTGGGTCCTACCTATGCTGGGTGTATGTATTATGTATGCCCGATCAAATTTGGCCCAAATATGCTAGGTGTATATAATATATACGCCTGACCAAACTGGGGCAAAATTTGTTGGGCGTATGTAATACATACGCCTGAGCAAAAGTCATGATTTTATGTAAAACTTCAATTGGCCATAACTTTGGAACCATTACTCCAAATTGGGTGATATTTGGCATGCTAGAAAACTGAAGACGTCCTCCTTCCAATGGTATATGGCTCATCCTTGGCAGTGGTCTATGTAAAATTTTGTATCTCTCCTCCCATCAATTGCTCAGAAGGGTTCAAGTTGGGTCTGAAAGGGATCCTAGGGTTTAGGGGTGATCTCTAAGGGTTGGGGGAATAGTTCTAAAGGGTTCAAGGTGATTCCTAAAAGTCTGGGTAGGTTCCTAAGGGTTCAGGGTGATTCCTAAGGGTTCAGGGGTGCCATTGGAAGCAAAGGGGTACATCCCTTTCGGAGTACAGACTGATCGGGCCTTGGGCCGAATTTGGGTGTCTACAGTGAGGTTTATGAAGAATAAAGTGTATGGAAGGCTTTAAAATTGAGAAATCAATAAGGTAAGGAGGTGACATGTACACCTTCTTCAATTCAGCACAAGCTTCATCTTCTTTGAATTTTCAGATTTGAACTGATCAATTTCCAATCCTCATTTCAATGTTTCCAATGAAGTGCTTCTCTCATTTTTGTTTTGTTTTTCTATTTTTCTTTTCTTTTTCGTTGTATATTTTTCCCAATATTTTTTTCTTTTTATGGGCTGAAATGCCACTACTGCCACCAACTGTGTCTTCTTCTCTTTCAACCAAACATCAAACCTTGCACCTCTAACCTCACTTCTCCTTTCATTTCCTGATTTCTCAGATTGTCTGTGAACTGAAATAGGTCAAGGGGTTTTGGGTTCAAATTTTTTAGTTTTTATCAAAGAAAAACCAAGATTTTCAAGGCTCAAATGGTGTGTATTAGGGGCAGTTCAGAGGTGAGATTTTTAAGCTTAAACTGTCCAAAGGATGGCTTTACTTCATGTCCTCAATGTCATGAATGTAGTCAAGTTGTTTCAACTTGGATTTGCCTAACTTCTAGTGAGCAAAACTAGATCCAATTAGTCTCGAGAGTAGAAAAATTGCCAAAACACTCAAAGAAATTTTATTCAGGCCCAAATCTCATTGGGTATGGTCTTCCATCAAATTTCTAGGGTGTACCCTCACAGTTTTCTCTCTTTTCAAGTTCACTCTGTATTAATTTTTTTTGAAAATTTCTGACATTTGTTTCATGACAATGTTAGAGCTGCAACACTATTTAATTTTAAAAACTTTTTGAATATCCTCTTTTTCAAAAATCAGGTGGGACTTCACTTTATTTTTACAAATTTTGTTTAACATGGCTGCATTAACATTAACCACCCATTGGCATACCCTTCCACACCCCCAAACCTATGAGGAGCAATGTCCTCACTGATTTAAAAAGAGAGTGCATGTGCAGCAGGGTAAAATCAGACTCAAAATAAAACAAAACAAAGTAAGAAGCGGCATCAAACAGGGTACAAACAATCAATTGAAACTCACAAACAAACAAACATAAAGACATAAAGCAAATCACACAAAATATACTAAAGAGAAATTTCATTTGTAAGACAAAAAAGTTATACAATGCAAGGGAAAAGAACTACAAAAAGAATATACACAGACATCCTAACTAATGACATGTACAAGCTAATCATCTCAATTGTTTGTTGGCTCATCCTTGACTTGGACTCCTTTTCCTTTCTCATCCTTATCAGTCGCAGTAGTTGAACTGGCTGGGGAGGTAGTGGCTTGTGCAGGTTCTGTGCCAGTCAGTTCAACAATTCTCCTTTCATGGATTTCTGCCTTCTTTTCAGCAAGCAGAACTCTACTTTCATAGAGTTCCTTGGTGGCCTTTGTGATCTCTTTGGAGGCATCTAACCTTTTCTCCAGTCCATCTCCTCTTAATTTCTCTATTACTACAGTGTTCTTCTGGGCTACATATTGAATCAAAATTCTACCCCACCCGTTTGAGATTCCCAGCAATTGAACTCTTTGATCCCGTTCCATTTGACTTAACATCTCATCATAGGGCTTCCTGATTGAGGTTTTGAGGTCAACCATGCCTCTAATGACATCCCTTTTGAGGTATGGGTAATTTTGCATGGCACTTAGGAGGGTTGGGTATGGAGGAATGGAAAAGGAAGAGGCAGGTAGTATGGGCAGGTCAGCATTGGAAGAAGGGCCAGCCACCAATGGAGAGGGGATGGATGATGGCATGGGTGGGGTGGGGATTGAGGGTAAAGGGTGAAGGACTTCAAGGTCAGGCTCAGTTTGGGTTGGAATTGAGGAGGTGGGAATTAGGTGTTTGATATCTGTGGCAGCATCAGAGGTTGCTACTACAGGAAGGGATTGTTGGGGAGTGATTTCCAAAGGTAGGGCAATAAGGGGCAGCTATATAGGGACAGGTTGAGGTTCAGGGTCTGTTTGGGTGGAGGCATTGGTAAGTGTAAGTGGGGGGATAATGGGAACAAGTTCAATGGGTGTAGTAACAAGTGTGGTGATAGCTAAGGTTAAGGGTTGGGGAGGAGGTGGTGGGTGTTCCACCTCAACAGTGGAAACCACTGCTAAAGGAGATGGAGGTGGGGTGGGTGTAGGGAAGGGACTGGAGGAGGTTGGGAGGTAAGCGTAACAGGGCTTATGGTTGATTGGATGACTTGTAGGTAGCTGGCCATGGCAGCTTGGTTGGCTGTGTTAGTTTGGAGCTGGGCAAGGATGGTGGTAAGAAGGGAAAAGATTTGGGTGGAGGCCTCAAGTAGGATATGGGCTTGGGTAATAGGTGGAATGGGGTGAATGGGTTGGAAGGGGGATGTGGGGGCATGCAGAAAAGGTGGGGAGGCAGCAGGCTGGAAATAGGTAGGTAGTGGGGAGTCAGGTAGGGGGTATATTCATACCCAATGTCCTCCACAATGGAGTCAATTAGGGATAAATATCCCTCAGTGGTCAGGTGGTCTAGCTCGTGGGTATGGGTAGGTGAGAAGGAGAAGGTAGGGTTAGTGGAGAAGTGGTGAATGGATCAGCTGATGTGGAAGGTGTCGGCTGAAAGGTTCAACAACTGATATTGATGGGTGTTGTTTCGAGTCTGTTAGAGGATGTGTTGATTTATTATGTGGTGTTGGAAGAAAATTAAAATCAAAGTAAAACAGAGGATAAAAGTGATATGGTGAAATTAACAATCCTAAAATATCCTAGATCTGCAAGATACAGGGCCTATTGTAGCAAGTTTTGATAAGTAAGAGTTTGTCCCACAGAGAAATTGATCTAGAACCCAAAATGGGCTATAATAGTGAGCCTTCAGATTTGGCTATAGATATGACAATCCTAAAGAAAGGGAGTTGGGTGTCACGACTACACTAAATTAACCATAACAAAAAAGAAATAAAGTACAGCCCTATCCTAAAGAAAGGGTTTAAGAAGAAGATGGTGATGGTGTGTGCCAAAATAAATAATAAAAATAATGGGAAGTAAGAAGGTTAAGCTAGAGTTAATGCAGTAATGTAACTCAGATTTAGATTGTCTCTGCAGTGGTCCTTGCTGAGATGCTATCAATAACCTCAACAAGGTAGAAGAATCTAATTTAACCCATGCCATTTGGGGTACTGTTAGGGCTATACTCTATCCACTCAAATGGTCACAGAGTATCTGATAGAGTCTGTCAAATCTCATTGATTAAACCAGAAATGCTAGCCTAATCCAAAGGAGTGGACTGATCATTTATCCAACCAATGGACCAGATCAGTCCATGAATATTATTGCAGACACTATGCAATGCCAGTGCTATAAGCTCCCCAAATCTGCACACAGATCTGGCTGACATCCATAGGTATTCCAGCCCATAAAATCCTATGTGCTTTGCAAAGGCCAACGGCTCAATGTGCCCACACAAAGGATCAGCAACAGGTTGAATAAGGATTTAGATTCAACTGGTCATTGCTACAAAAGGCCTGCAATGACTCAGCCTCAAGCTGCAATTACTATAGAGAAATCAGATCTAACATCTGATATCGATCAAGTAAAATAGAGGGGAGCCAGTTCCTGCACAAACCTCCTCACAAGGCTCTAAAACTTCATGTGCAGAGGAGAAGAATCCTTCTCAGACATGTTGCTGGACACCACCTTAGGGTTATACTCTGTCCACTCAAATGGTCATAAGGTATCCGATAGGTCTGTCCATACCACAGAGATCTGAGAAAGAACATGTAAGCTGCTACTGCCACCATGGAGTCCCAGGGCTACGAGCTCTCAAGATCTTGCTACAAATTCGGCTTGCTATCCATGGGTCTATTAAACCAAGGGAAATCAGATGGTAAACAGTAGATCTACTAGAAACTGAAGGGGCTAGTCCCAAAAACATGGATCCTATAGACATCTAAGGAAACCATAAGATCTGTAGATTTAATTAGTCATTAAAACAATAATCCATTGATAAAAGTAAAACTTACAATGAATTGTCTCAAGCCTGCAGCCTATACACAACTGCTCATCCAAAAGATCCCAATATATACAAAGCCTATTACAAAACTAAAATAAAACTAAACCTAGCTGCTTACAAAAGGATTAGCCAACCAATGCTAGGCTAAGAGAGAAGAAAAATAAGAAAAAGAGATGATCAAACCTTAACCCTAGCCTGCTGGAGGTCTCAGCCGACAGAGGATGAAAGAAAGATGAAAATGCTAAACTCTTACAACTTATATACTCTATCCATAAGGGCTTGGCTTAAAAGAGATTAACCCTAATTTTTCTAACAGACGTGGCACTATTACAACCCTTAAATGCCTTGAAATATGTACCTCAAAATCCATGCCTCAAGAAGTGTGCCCTAACCTTGGAAAATTTCCAAAAGGTCCTTGAGTTAAAATTGAGAAGTGGAGAGCACGTGCTTCGTGGGGCTGACATCTGCATTAATTCACGCGCGCAGTGGCAGAGCCTTCATGAAGGAGCATTTGGCTTAGGAGGATTGTTCACTCACGCGTTAGATTCTCAGTTAATCGTGCAGCTGCTTTACGCTGTAATATTGTCACGGAGGTGATTTGGAACACCTGGATTTCTTGCGTAGCAGAGCTTCAGAAGTTCTCTCTCACTCGATACTCACACAAGTAGGCTCCTACGCTCGTGTAGTAACTGGTTAAGCTTCAGAGTGTGCGAGAGTTGTGCAAGGAAAATTTTGGGTGTCACTCTTCCAGGGCTTCGCGAGAACTTTGCGAGGTGACAAATTGTTCTTTATACATATGGACTCACTATGTTCTGTGCGTGGCTGCCTTAAGGCTCGATCTTCGCGAGCTCAAATTTTGAGGGTTTTAGGACATGAGATCTTCGTGATTTCTTTACTGCTCTCCTCTTGACTGTGCATCCTATCTGCGTGAGGGAAGCTTCCACTGCATCCTTAGCTCCGTGAGCGAGCTCCTTAACTCTGCAAGGTGAGTCTTTTGATCCTCTGATGCATTGCACTTGCTGCTATTGTAGCTTCCTCCATTCTCAGCTAACTTCTTTCATTTGCTAGACTTTTGGTCAATGATGACCAGCAAATGAGTCACCATGGTGAGCATACCAGGGTGTTCCATTAGGCTTTGGCTCAGCTGTCATCTATGCATATTTTCTTTCTATTCTTTGGACCAATAAGCAGAGATTTTATATTAAGCTGCACAATTTATTGCTAACTATAAAATACACCTAACAAATGATTATTAGTCTGCTTCAAGGTCCATCAAAGGCTAGGTTAAGAGATGAAAAGTTATACTTTTTAGTGAATAACAATGAGCTAGTTGGAGGTAAGGTAGGGATGGGGTCTATGGTAAGAAGGGTTGCCAGAGGAGTGGATGTGGTTATTGTTGATATGGTGGCTGAGCTACTGGGGAAAATGGAAACTGGAATGGAAGGTAAGGAAACTGAGATGGATGGTATGACAGAGGGGGGAATGGTGAGGCTAGCATCAGAGGAGCTGACCATAGGCGAAATCAAATTGATGGGGGAGATACCTGTGGGTGTAAAGGTCACAGGTGGAGGCTCCAAGCTAGGAGTAGCAGCTGTGAGCAAAGGCGTAGAGATGACTGATGTAGAGATCTCAGGAGGAGGTATTAAGCTAGTGGTAGCTGCTAGGAGAGGCTCTGAACTAGTTGAAGTAGAGGTGCCATGTGCAGCAGCGGAGCTGACTGCTTGTGGAGCTTCTATCTCAGGATCCTCACTGGATTTGTTATTACTCTTCCCAATTAGGGTCCTACTGGCAAACCAAGCCCTCTTCCCAAATACTTTTGGAGTCACCTTCACCACTGGCTCATCATTTGGTAAAGCAAATTGCCCTCTCTTAATCAAGGCAGTGATGAGCCTGCTGTAAGGTAGGCCAGGTAAGGCTTGCACATTCCTGATTTTATCATTGACATCCACCATTGCATCAAATACCAGCTGGGCAGCATTTATAAATTGTCCATTGGAGAAAAAGTACAAGGCATCCATAATTCCATAATGGGGGTTCTCCTTTCTTGCTGATGTCCACTGATATATATATTCTTTCTAAAAATTGAATCAATGAACATCATGCTGTGATGCAGGTCTCTCCTCATCAAGGACTCCTCAGACCCCACAATACCTTGAGTCAGGTGCATGGCCATAGCTCTAAAGGATACACTCTCAGGTTCTGCTAGGCCATAAGTGGTATCAAAAACTGATGGGACCCCTAAAACCAACCCTATATCACTGTAATTCACAACAATCTCTTGGTGATAAATTACAATCTCCAGACAGGGATCAGTTGAACCTGGCTTGGTCTTCTTCCTGAGGTACTGATACCACAGCTTGACCAGCCTAGGTTAGGATTTTTAATTTAATGGGGTCAGCTTGGGTGTCAGGCCTGCATTCACCAAATAATTCAAAGCATCCTTACACTCCTCTTCCTTAGAAAAATAGGGGGTGTCAACAATTGTCTTTGGAAACAAGCCAAAGGCATCCACAAATTCATTAGGAGTAGATAGGTTTACATTGACTTCAGGCTCAGCCTCAGGGTTAGGCCTAGGCACAATGTTACGCTCAGGTAAATGTTCCGCCTCAGGGGCCTCCTCAACTATTTCTTCACTGATTTGGACCTGCTTAGATTTCTTAGATTTCTTAGGTTTGACAAATTTCTCAGCTTTATCCATGACAAGCTTCCTCTTGGCAGGTGGGGTTTCCTTGGGCTGTTTGGTTAGCCTACTGGATTTCCTAGTGGAAGGGGCTTTGAAAAGGGTAGCTAGGGTATCCTCTTGATCAGCCATTGGGCACTCAATCCACACAAATTATATCTCAATAATTCATAAAATTTTTCTGTCTCAAATGAATTACCACAAAAATTATCAATGAAAGTATTGAGCAAGGAAATCACAGAGTGAATGATGGAGGAGGACTTACCAACAGAAACCTAGGGTTTCTCAGATCTCGATGTGCACGACACCAAATCAGTCTCCAATAGGTGCAAAATATAGCTTTTGAGGAATTGAAGAGCTTGGAGCAAGGGCACAGTGAGTGGAGTTGGAACTAGTGAAGGAAAGGAAGAAGAAAGAAAATAGAAATCGGCAGAGAGAAAATAAGCCTCAGAGAAAAGTTGTCGAATGGCTTAATTGAGTTGTCGATAGGTTTAAAACGATGAAAATTGAGTTTCGATAGGATTGGGACACGGTGTCCATAGGTTGATACAACCTGTCAAAAAGTGAAAAGCTATTGAAGGTGTCGAGAGGTTCACTCAATCCTGTCGACAGGTTCAAGGCTTCAGGAAAAATAATCACTTTGAGAGGTTCACAGAACCTCTCGATCAATAATACATTCAAAAACCTTCAGAACCTATCAAAAAGTTCATAGATCCTATCGACAATCATCTTTACTCCTTCAGAAGTTGTCGATAATTGACTTAAACCTCTCGACAGGTCCCGGATCTTGTCGAAATGCATACTGGGAACCTTCAGAACCTGTCAAATTGTTCTCCACTCCTCTCGACAAGTGGTTTCTTAATTCAAACAGATTTCTACTCAGCTCCTAGTCCATCTGTCTCACAAATTTATCAATTCTCCTCAGCTCCCATTCATTTCTCCTGCCTTGGAGTTGATGACACAAGCTTCAAAGCTACTGACTACTGATTCATGATTTGTAAATGAAAACATCAAGTGCAATTGGCAACCATATTTATAATGCCAATCAGATTTAAAATAAAAACAACAACACACACTAATAAAAATAGCAGCTATGATACATAGTATACATTGTTGAGAATCAATCATATTTTGGTGGTTCTTAGAGGTGGATGGTCACCACAGGCTCCACCACATTATCAACAAAAAGTTTGAGGCTTTGACCATTCACCTTCATTATCCTACCATCTTTGAGATCCTTGATTTCAACAGCTCTAGATGAGGATACATGCTCTACCATGTAAGGTCATCCCATCTGCATCTCAACTTACCTGGGAAAAATTTCAATTTAGAGTTGAACAACCATACCTTGCTGCCAACTGTGAACTCTTTCCTCAACAAATGCTTGTCATAGAAAGCTTTGGTTTTCTCTTTGTTGATCCGAGCATTATAGTATGCTTCCAATCTTAGCTCTTCCAGCTCTGACAGCTGGAGTCTCCTGTGCATGCTAGCAGAAGTTAGATCAATGTTCAATGCTTTAACAGCCCAATAGGCTCTATGTTCTAACTCTACTGGCAAGTGACATGTCTTGCCATACACCAATCTGAAAGGGGACATGCCAATTGGGGTCATATAGGTAGTCCTATAAGCCCACAGTGCATCATTAAGCCTCATGGCCCAGTTCTTCCTATCTACCCTAATTGTCTTCTCTAGGATGTGCTTTATCTCCCTATTTGAGATTTCAACCTGCCCACTAGTCTAGGGGTGGTAGGGAGTTGCAATCCTATGCGTAACAGAATATTTCTTGAGCAAGCTCTCAAAATTTTTGTTACATAAATGGCTACCCCCATCATTGATGATGGCTCTAGGGGTGCCAAATTTTGAGAAGATATTTTCTTTGATAAATTTTAAGATAGCCTTGTGGTCATTAGTCCTCGTGGCAATGGATTCAACCCATTTGGACACATAGTCTACTGCCACAAGGATAAAGCTATACCCATAGGAAGAAGGAAAAGGGCCCATAAAATCTATTCCCTAGATATCAAAAAGTTCAACAACAAGTATAGGCTGTAGAGGCATGGAGTTTATTTTTGAGATACTTCCCATTTTTTGGTATCTGTCACAAGGTTGACAATGCTGCCATGCATTGTTGAAGAGAGTGGGCCAATAAAATCCACTTTGGAGCACCTTGGCAGCAGTCTTGTTGCCACTAAAATGGCCTCCAGAAGCCTGTTCATGACACATTATTAGTATGTAGTGGAAATCCTCATCAGGGACACATCTCCTCACAACTTGGTCTGCACAATGCTTGAATAGGTATGGATCCTCCCACATGTAATGTCTGATCTATGATAAGAACAACTCCTTGTCCATTTTGTTCAATGTGGGGGGATCTTACCCACAGTCAAGTAATTCACAATGTTCGCAAACCAAGGTGTAGGGGTGCTGATAGTGAACAGCTGTTCATCAGGGAAAGAATCATTGATAGGCAGCCTATCAAACTCCTCAATTAGGATCCTGGATAAGTGGTCCACAATCACATTTTCAATCCCATTCTTGTCCTTAATTTCAAGATCAAACTCCTATAATAGGAGGATCCATCTGATTAATCTTGGCTTAGCATCCTTTTTTTACAAAAGGTACTTCAAGGTTGAGTGGTCTGTGAACACCGCTATCCTAGATCCCAACACATAAGACCTAAATTTCTCTAAAGCATAGACAATTGCCAACATTTCCTTCTCAGTTGTGGTGTAATTTAACTAAGCATTAATCATGGTTTTGCTTGCATAAGCAATCACACAAGGGGGCCTTATCCTTCCTTTATCCCAAGACTGCACCAATAGCAAAATCTGATGCATCAAACATCAGTTCGAATGGCAAAGAAAAATCTGGTGCTTATAGGATAGTTGTAGAGGGTAAACAACCTTTCAAAAGCTCAAAGGCATGGAGACATTCATCTTCAAACTCAAAGGGGACCTCTTGGCACAACAGGTGATAAAGAGGTTTTATGATCTTTCTAAAATCCTTGATGAATCTCCTATAGAGCCCAGCATGTCCCAAGAAAGATCTGACTTATTTCATAGTTTTTGGTGGGGATAAGTGTGCAATCAGATGAATTTTAGCTTTGTCTACCTCAATGCCTCTGTGGGAAACCACATGGCCAACTATAATACCTTGATTGACCATGAAATGGCTCTTTTCCAAGCTTAACACCAAGTTGGTTTCTTCACATCTCTGCAACACAAGGCTGAGATGCTATAGATATTGGCTAAAGCTGTCCCCAAATATAAAGCATCCATGAATATCTCTAAAAACTGATCAATCATGTCAGAAAATATAGCATACATGCACCTTTGAAAAGTTACAGGGACATTGCACAGTCCAAATGGCATCCTTCTATAGGCAAAGGTGCCAAATGGGCATGTGAAAGTTGTCTTTTCTTGATCTTATGGATAAACAGGGATTTGGTTATACCCCGAATATCCATCAAGAAAATAATAGAAAGCCTTGCCTGCCAACTTATCCAAAATTTGGTCAATGAAGGGCAAAGGAAAGTGGTCTTTTCTGATTTTCAAATTGAGCTTTCGATAGTCTATAAACACCCTCCAACCTGTGATTTCCCTAGTTGGAACAAGCTTCCCAAAATCAGATTTAATCATAGGAATTCTAGATTTCTTAGGGACCACCTGAGTAGGTGCCGTCCATTCGGAATATGAAATTGGGTAGATGACTCCAACATCTAACAATTTGACCACTTCTTGCATGTGGGGGTTCAATTTTCTCTGCATCTCTCTAGAGGATCTGGAACCCTCTTCCAGGTGGATTTTATGTACGCACACAACAGGGTTGATACCTCCAAGTCAGACATAGTCCATCCTATTTCTCTCTTATAGTTTTTTAATACACACAACAGTTCTTCCTCTTGCTCATCAGTGAGAGAGGAAGAAATGATCACTAGTGTTCACGATCTCAGTGTGCTTACTTTATTTGTTGGTGGTAAAAGCAATTTAAAATCAAAGTAAAATAGGGGATGGAATCAGCACAACTGAGGAATCCTAGACCTGCAAGATACAGGGTCCATTTGTAGTAAGTTTTGATAAGTAAGAGTTTGTCCCACAGGGAAAGGTGATCTACAGCTCCAAGGGAGCCATCTCTAGTAGTCCCTCCAGATCTAACTACAGATCTGGCAGTCCTAAAAGGAAGGGAGTTTAGGGTCACTTATTCTAAGTATCCTAAGGTAGCCTAATGAATTAACTATAGAAAGGGTTGAGAAGATGGATGGAGTGTGGAAAATAAATATAAAAGGGTGGGAAGTATGCTATTGACTCTAGATCGGAGGAGTTTTGTAACTCAGATTCAGATATGATGTTATAGAAATCCTGTCCAATGGCTACATTATCACCAAAGAGGAGAAGGAATCCAACTCATCTCCATGCCATGATCCAATCCCTTAAGGTTATAACCTGTCCACTTGAATGGTCACAAACTATCCCATAGGGGAACCACAATCCAGAGATGGGTCAAAACAAGTTAATCATTATAGGCACTACTTCATCCAGGCTACAAGCTCAGGAATCCATAGGGAACCACAACCTCTAAAGCTCTATGTGTGGGGCTAAGGCTGTATCGGACCATGATAGCCCAAACACATAGAACCAGCAAGAGATTGAGTACCACCTTAGATCTAGCTGACCATTGCTTGAGTGGGACTGCAATGGTCCAGTTACAAGCCTACAATCTCCATAACCAGATCAGATCTAACATCTAATGACGAGTCTATACTAATATAGGGGAGTCTGCCTCTGCACAATCTCCTACCAGGCTACCAGCTCAGGCTCGGAGAAGAAGGATCCATCTTGGATCGGCGGATTGGATTCACCCTAAGGCTATAACCTGTCCACTTGAATGGTCACAGACTATCCCATAGGCTATTTTCCTCACGGAGCACAAAACAAAACAAGTTAATTACTGCCTCCACCATGGTCACAAGGCTACCAACTCAGGCTCCCATGAGAATTTCAGATCTAGTGGGTCCTGTGGTGGGGCTAAGGTTGTATAGGACCATGATAGCCCAGACACACAGGTCACTTGGATCTGAATGGATCCTTAGAATCAGTCATCCATTGCTTTGAAACACAGCCAAAGCAATGGCGGATCACAAGGCAGCAGCCTTGAACAGAACAACTAACATTCACACACAAATCCCATAAAAGTACAAATCCTATTATAAAACATACATTAAACTATTCTCAATGAGCATACATAGGCATGGCCAGCAAGTGTTGGGCCATGGAGAGAAGGAAAAGAAAAAGGAAAACTACTTACAGCTACAGAAAAAATAGAAAAGAAAAAGATCTCAGGTCAAGCCTCCTCCGTCCTCCAAACCTAAACCAGGCTTAGGTTTATATAGTAGTGGGTGTGGCAGGGCATTAGGGTTAGGAAACCCTAATATTAGTGATTCCACGTGGCCTATTAATGATCCTTGGGTGCCTCAGGGTGCGTGCACGGAGATTTGAGCGTAGGAGGGCGTGCCCTAATCATTGGAAATTCCCAGAAAGTCCTCTGCAGAATGATGATAGTTGGAGTTCAGAGCTTCGCCAGGTTGCAGTTGATTCCCAGACTTGTCGCATGGTAGCTCTGTTCTTCGGGTGGTTGAGTTTAACTCTGAAGCTTCAGCTGTCGCGAGGTTACAACTTCTTGATGCTCTGAGCAGTAGCGAGGTTGATAGTTAAGCTCTCGCTGGATTAGGCTTCGCGAGGTTGGGTTGGAATAGCGCAGGAACTGCGCGAGCATTCCATTTCACAATAGATCTTCGTGAGGCTAACTCTGGATTCATGAGGCTGCTTTCATCCTGAATCGCGCGACAGCTCCTTTTCTTGATAGATCTTCGCGAGGATCCTCGCGATAGCTTTGAGGATTTTATGAACTGTGCGACAGGTTCTCTTGACATTTGCATCCCGCGGCTACTGCATGATAGCTGTGCGAGGCAGGATTCTGAAGCTCTCTCTCCTCAGCTGTTCTAAGCGAACTGTGCGAGGGTGAGAGGGGTTTTCTTGAACTGTGTAGGAGCTGCGCGACCTTTATCCTCTGAACTTCGTGAGAGCTGTGCGACTCAAGGCTTCTGAAGCTCTTTTATCACTCTACTGCGCGAGAACTTGGTGTGAAGTCTTGGGACTTTGCGAGGACTGCGTGAAGCATATTTTTCTGAATCCTCTGAAGCTTTGTCAACTACGCGAGGCTCACCTCAGGTCTTGATTCAGTTCTCATTCTTCTGCGGGACTTCTGGTGCCAAAATGGACTCCTTAGCAGGATTTATGGCCTTATTGCACTGCTGTTTATTACCTACAAAAATAGCTTAACAAACATTTATTAGATGGCTAAGGGTCTAAGGCTAAGTTAAGGGATGGAAAGTGGTACTTTTTCGTTCTTAACACACCCCCAAACCTAATCTTTGCTAGTCCCTTAGCAAAGCTACACTAAAATAACTACAAAAATTAAATGCCACTTTCGTAGGGAGCACGAATACATTTAGCATATGTACCAAGCCTTTTAAACCCCTAGGTGATCCCTAGTGGAGGAGTGAAGTCTCCTGAGGCTTTTCAGTGAAGACACCCACAAACTTCTCAATGAGACAGTTAACAAAAGTGCATTATTATCAAGTGAACAGTCAAGAAACAGAGTTAGTTCACCTTTGAATTAGTAAAAATATAAGAAATTCAAACACATTGGTTGCACAGACATTTAAATAGTATAAGCTTCTCATAAAAGCACAACATTTCCAATCAGTTTACACCAAAGACACTACACAGGAGTGTCAACATTGAGCTCATCACTGGATCAAAAATTAGGTTATAGGTCACACCTTATGCATTCAATATTAGACCCATAACTCTTCATGGCATACTCTCATAAAGAACTGTTGAGGGTTTCATTTTCTCTCAAGCTCAAGAGCAGTTACATCCCCCAAATGGGTCTGTAAGCATGAGCATAAAGTTCGGCATCATTGATGATCCTCACCATAGATTGGATAACTCTTTATCTCCACATGACAGCTCACTTAACTTTGGATCACAAGGGCTTTAGCTGGGCTGTAATGTGGCTTATGGAATGGGGTTAAAAAGAATGGAAGGTGGAAAAGGGGTTCAAAATTGAGAAATCAGTAGGTGAAGGAGGTGATTCATGACTTCACCTTCTTTAATTCAGCTCTTTTCATCTTCTTTGAGGTTATCAGATTTGAAGTGATCAGTTTCTCTTCTTGATTTCGATTTTTCCAATGAAAGTTTCCTCTTGACTCCTCTCTTACTCCTCTTCATTATTATTTTTATTTCTTTTTTATGCATTTTTCTTCTTTTTATTTTATTTTTGCTTTTTGAAATGCCACCATTTTCTCAGTTACCATACTGCTAGAATTTGAGGTACTTCTTCTTTGTTCACCTAATGTTGACCATAGTAAATTCATCTTCAACTCTTTCTCCTTTACCTTCTGAATTCTCAAAGTGAGGGTAGGCTGAATCAGGTTCATAGGTTCAGGTACAAGTACTCAGGTGCCTTTTGAAGAAATTTAGGATTTAAAGCTCAAAGGGGGTATGGACAAGGGCAGTTGCTTAAGGTTGGTCTATTTAGGCTCAAACTGTCCAAGAGAGGGCCTTGATCCTTTCCTAAGTCTCATGAGTGTTGTCAGTTGTTTCAATTTGGAGTTGCCTAACTTCTAGTGAGCACAGTGACTCAGCCAGTCCTTAGAGCTAGAAGCAATTGCCTTAGTCACTTCTCAAGAAATTTTTTTTTTTTTGTATAGGCCCAGATCTCACTGGTTATGGTCTTCCTTTGAATTCTTAAGTATGTCCTTACCTTTTTCTCTCTCTAGTGATTCACTAAGTGCTAATACAAGTAAGTTTCCTTGGTGATCTCATCATGAAAATGTGAAATATTAAAAGTTTATGCTGTCTAAAGTCTGGAAAAAATTTTAAATTTCATTATTTTTCTGATTCTCCAGTGAACATGGTTCCATTTCCATATTACTCACAAGATTCTGCTGCACTTAGGTTAACTATTCCGTTGGCAGGTTCTGCCAGCCACACCCCCAAACCTAGGAGGAGCAGTGTCCTCACTGGTTCAAAGGTGGGTGTGCAGCATATTCATTAAGGACATAATAAAAGAATAGAAGAGGGAACAAAGCAGACAAAAGATAAAGAAAAAATAGGAATGTCAAAAGAAGAATATCTATTATAAGAGAGAAATGTATAAAATGCAAGACAATAGGTGAAAAAGAAAATGCAGAAATAGATAAAATCCTAGGTACAAGCTAATCGGAGCCTGAATCAAAATTGGTCCCAACCCAACCTCTTGGCATGCTCTAGAAGGAGAGCCTCTTCCTCTTTCTTCTTTCGTGCCTTTTCTTCCTTTCGTTGGGCTTCAGTTTTGGGCACGGTTGGTGCCCGGACCCTCATTTTTTGGGTCTTTGGTTCAAGAGGGATCGCTGAAGATTTGTCTGTTATTAGCTTAGGTGATTGGATAGGACTTTTTCCTTTGGGACTCGTCCCTTTGGGGCCCTTCCCTTTTGAGGCTTGCCCTTGCTGAGTCGGAGGGGGAATAAGAGGAGCTTTTGCTTGTTCTGGCTCAGGAGGGACAACCGGGCGCTTGCCTTTATCTTGCTGGGGCAGTGGTGGGGCCTCCTAAGACTGGGCAGATTGTTCTTTTCTAATTTTTATAGAGGCAGCCGGCCGGGTGAGTAGTCCTCTTGGCTGTAACTTTCCTTCTCTGAGGATAAGTTTGCTCAGCATGGTCAGAAGAAGGAGGAGCAATGGGACTTTGAGCACGTGAAGCCATAGGGGGTGCAGAGTCAGACTCAGAATCAGAGGGAAAAAGAGCAGTGGGATTCAATCCAAGGGCTGCAGCAGCCTGTCTGCATTCATCTTTGGAAAGTAACCGACCATGGGAGTCATCCTGAGCAGAAGCTCTGGTGGCCTTTGGTGGTGGGGATGGAGGCGCAGGCTTTTTACCTTTTTGGGCAGCAGTGGCTCTTTTGGAGGGTGAAGGTTTCTTGGAAGCAGCCCTTTTTCTCTTAGGTGCAGGAGATTTAGCAAGGGGAGGCACTGAAGCAGGAGGTGGTGGAGGTACTTGAGTAGGAGGTGCAGGAGCAGGGGATGTAGATGGAGGAGCTGGGGGAATGGAAGAAGATGGTCCAGGGGGTGTGGAAGGTTGGGCCTCGAGGGGTTCTGTAGCCAGAGGGGTGGCCTGAAATGGTTGGCCTAACAGTGAGGCAATCCTTTTTTCTAAAATGTCAATTTGTTTTTCAACATAAAGGAGTTTGGCATCAGAAAGCCCCTTAGTGAGCCTGTGGATCTCCTCGGCATTGTGCAGTTTCTTTTCAAACATTCGGGCTCTCTTTTGCTCCAACTGCGCATTGGCTTTCTCCATCTCTGTGCTCAGTTTATAGGCAGTTGCCTCAGCCTTTGTCGCAGTGAGAGTCTCCAAAATATTCTCCCATCCCTTGGAAATATCTCTCAGCTGCTGTCTGTGAGCAAGCTTCAAGTCACTCAATTTTTGCAGCAAGGGGTACTCAATGGCTTGTCTAAATTGGGCCATTCCCCGGAGAACATCCCTCTTGATGTAAGCATTGTCCCTCATGGCATGGAGGAGGGTGAAGTAAGGAGGGGTGTAGTAGGAATGTCTGGGTAAGATTGGTAGAAAGGGAGTGGAAGAAGTAGAAGGTGATTGGTTCTGTGGGGGTAAAGTGGGGGCTGCAGTGATGAAGTCTAGATGAGGGGGAGGGGTAGGAGGTTCCTGGGTTTGTGAAAGTGGTCATGAAGGAGGAAGGGGTAGGATAAGAGGTGGGATGGAAGGCAGGGGTGGAAAAGTAAATGAAGGGGGGTCACTGAAGGTGGGTGGTTCGGGGTAAGGGTAAAATTGGATGGTTAAGGGGCTAAATGGTAATGGTGGGGTTAAAAATGTGTGGGGGTTAATGGGAAAGCTGGATGGAAAGGGAATGGGGTCTATTTGGGTGGAAGTGTTGGTAAATTGTGGTGGAGGTAATATGAGTAGGGGAAGGATAGGTAGAGTGGGGAAGGAGTAGTGGGGTATGGTGTATTGGAGGGTGAGGGTTGTAGTTAAGTCAATGGGGGGGAGGACTGGTTGCGCTGTGGAGTCAGAGGTGGCAGGGGACTGGATTTGTGGGGTAGGAGGTGGTTGTGCAGAGATGGGTGGTTTTGTCAATGTTTGAAGGGTGGATTTGATGTTGGTGATGTCAGCCTACATTTGGTCTTGGGTATGTGTTGTGGTAGATAGTTGGGTCTGAATGTCATGTATGAGGGAAAGGATATGGGTAAGTGTGTGTGAGTTAGGTTGGGGTGGAGTATGAGAAGAAGAGGGAAAATGTTGGAAAGGGAAAGTAGGGGCATGATGGAATGTTGTAGGAGGAGGAGATGGAGGGTCTGGGGAGTGATATGGAAAAGGAAGTGAAGAATCTGGGAGTGGGATATCATGGGTTGGCAGGGTGTCAAGCAAGGTAGTCATGAAGGCCTGATATCCAAAAGTAGTGGCGAGGTTAAAGTCAAGGTCTGTGAGTGGAGATGTAGTAGGGAGGGTCTGTACTGTGTCTTGGTCAATATGTGGGGTTGCTGTGGGAATGATAGTGGTGGTTGGTGTAGGTAAGGTTATGGCAAGGGTTGTGTGAGAGGTTTTCCTTTTAATATAGGTTATCAGGGGAGGGCTATCGGGGTTCAGTTCAGATGATGGGGGAATTGGGGGTGTGTACTGAGGTAATGTAGGTGAAGGTAAAGGGCTGTCATGGGGGTCAACATTTTCCTCTCAGGAATGAATCACAGGGAATTCTGGAGTGGGCATGGAAAAGGGAGATAAAAGAGGGAAAGGGAGAGATGGGATAGGCAAAGAAACTGATGGATGGGCAGGTGTGGTGGATGGGGGTATTGCTACAGAATCAGTAGTGACAGGAGCTTGTACCACCTTCTTGGGAAGAGGAGCTTTAGCCACCTTTTTGGGAGCAG
Source organism: Chloranthus sessilifolius (assembly GCA_021018995.1). Classification (NCBI taxonomy): domain Eukaryota; kingdom Viridiplantae; phylum Streptophyta; class Magnoliopsida; order Chloranthales; family Chloranthaceae; genus Chloranthus; species Chloranthus sessilifolius. The sequence goes on from CM037595.1 coordinate 28,964,570, forward strand.
GGGTAGTCTTTGCAACAGTAGCCCCCTCTCCTTTCTCAGAAGTAACCTGAGCCTTCTTTTTCTTGCTGGGATCCATCAGACTCCTGCTGATCCCCCATTGTCTCTTTGCGAAAGTAGTAGGGGGGAGGTCGAAGTTAACTCCCCCACTGGTATCTTGTACCCTCCCCTCAAGAGTAGTCTGGTGATGAGCTTTGCATAGGGGAGAGTGTGGAGCTTCTTTTTGTGCCCTAGCTTCACCATAATATCCTTCATGGCCTCAAAAATCAACCCGACAGCATGGAATCTGTGGCCCCGAGAGAAGGAATAGACAACATCAACAATTGGGGTCCTCTCCTGCTGATGACCGGCACAATAAATGTTCTTTTGTAGAACTTGATCAATGAACAGAAGTTTGGAGTCTAGGTCTCTTCTCCTGATGGAATCCCCTGTGGCCTTCAATCCTCTGGTAAGGGCCTGTGCAATGGTATCAATGGGGGCACACAAAGGGGGGCCATATCCACAGTGGGGGTTAAAGATAGCGGAGATACCCATCACTTCAGCAATCAGCTCAGGGCTGAGCAACATTTCAAAATTGTCAACAAACACCAGGAGGCCTGGCTGCCCACGATGGTCTGGTCTAGCCCTAATGTGCTGGTAAAAGAGTTGCACTAGTCTAGGGTAGGCTAGTGTAGGGATAGCTTGCAGCAAGGGGGTCAAACCAGCTTTGCGGATGAACTCAATGACAGGGGCTAACAGAGGCTCTGTCTCAAAGAAAGATAGGTCAAAAATAGCTTCAGGCTCCAAGGGAATGAGAGTGAGGAGCTCAGAGGGTGTAGAATAATCAGGTGTTAGCACAGACACATCCTGAACCACTTCCTTCCCTTTTTGTGGTGCCTCAGAGGACTTGGCCTTCTTGGGAGTGGGCTCAACGGGAGCCTTATCCCTTGCTCTTTTCACAGGTGCGCTCTTAGGGGCCATGGAACTTCTCATTTGTGAGTGTGTTGTTTGAAAAATGAAAAGTAAAGGTTGAGAGCTAAGGCTTACCCTAAAACTTAGGGTTCTGTTCAATCTGATGCACAAAAGACCGCAAGAGCTCGTAACAGAGGGCAACTGGTGAAAGAGGCTTTAGGAACAAATCCCCAGAGTGAAAAAGTGAATGATGGACTATAAAATGGATGCTAGAGGAGAGAGATTAATGGGAGTCAGAGCTAGGGTTTCGCTGGCTAGAGAAGAAAGAGAACATAAAAGGAAAGTAGCGCGAGGTTGGATTATATATATCGCGAGGCTCGGCACACTTTGAAAATGTTAGTTCGCTGGATAGAAATGAGTGGGTCGCGAGCTTGGACTTTCATTTGGTTCGCGCGAGAGAGTCTACACAATTGTATTGAATCTCACGACAGCTTAGCAGGATAACATCATATGAACTGCGCGAGAAGAAACCAAGCCAAATCTTCAGAACCACGCGACAGCTAAAACAGAGACAAGGATCACACACCCAATAGTCTGTCATTTTCCTTTGTTTTGTGGGTGGATTATCTCACATTCTCTTTTCCAGGGACACCCACAGTCATTCTAAAAGGGATTCCCTCATGCGTTCCCAACATTTAAGCATGCAATTACTCCAAAAGCATTTAATCAAAACATCATATTCAAACAGCATTCTCATTATCAAAACAGTCCAATCATCATTCATTCAATCACAATCATCAATTCAAAGGGAATAAGAACGAAAGCAGGTAGGAAAATTAGGGCATATAGACTCAGACTCCGATGATATCACTAAGCATTCCTATGAACAGTAAAAAGAACAAACCACACTAAACTACATAACATACACAATGTACAATTCTGTGAATCAAGTCACTGAAAGATCCCCTTACCCCTCAAGGTTTGAGGATCCTTCACCAATCAAAAATTGGCCCTTAGGATTAACCACTGGTTGACTGGGCAACCTCCCCTCCTCTCTTTTAGCTAAGGCATTCGCTAGTTGGCCAATCTGCTCTTCCATCTTTATGCTCTGACCATGAGAATTCACAGTCTGAGCTAAGGACCCCAGGTTTTACAATGAGGTTAAGACCTGGTCCACGAAAGAAGTATTTCTGGGTTGAGATGGGGGTAAGACCAATTGATTTTGTTGCTGATGGGGCTGCTGCAGGTGTTGGAAATATGACCTAGGGGCATACCCTTGGTTGAACTGCTGTTGTGGCCTTTGGGGTAAAGCCAACATCTACTAGGGCTGCATGTAATTGTCTTGCCTCCACATAAGATTTGGGTGGTCTCTCCATTGGTAACCAACATTTTGGTGCTGGTATCCAAATGGCTGTCTGTTGTAGCAACCAGATTGTTGTTGGCCATAAGATTACGCAGCAGCAGCATGTTCCAATACCAATTCAAGATATTGCCTTGCATATGGACACCCTTCAACTATGTGCTATGGGGACTGGCATATCAGACATGCCTCCACCACTTGAGCAGCCCCTCTGGGTTGCATCACAGTCAATAATTTGTCAAATTTCCCCGAGAGGTTTGCCATCTGTAGCTACAGATCATTATTCCTAGACACCTCATAAACTTTTCCTTTTGACAATGCAGCAGGCCCCACTTTTGACTCAGACTCCTAACTAGTTCTTGCCAGGGATGGCTTTTGAAAAGCATTTTCACTGATTACTTCAAACAATTCCCATGCCTCATCAGCAGTCTTGTGCATGTAGGTTCCATCACAAGAGGCATCAACCAAATCTCTATTTTTCTCATCAATCCCATTGTAGAAGCTTTGTACAAGCTGTCAGTCTGGGATCTTGTGGAGGGCACATTGTTTGAGCATTTCCTTAAACCTATCCCAGGCTTGATTAAAATCTTCAATTGAGGATTGGGAAAAAGCAAGAATTTCCTTCCTCAACTGGCTAGTTTTGGTCTCAGGGAAGAACTTTGTCAGGAACTTGGTCTGCAGGTCTTTCCACGAAGTGATGCCATTGTTGGGAAGAGTAGCCAACCAGGTACTGGCCCTATCCTTCAGAGAGAAGGGAAAGAGCCTGAGTCTAGTGGCCTCAAGTCCCAAACCAGCAATATTGAATGTGGTGCACAAGGCCAAAAATTGCTCAATATGCTTATAAGGGTCCTCCTTGCTAAGCCCATGGAAAGATGGCAGCATCTGGATGATTGAAGTTTTAATTTCATAATTCCCTTGAACATCAGGGAATTGAATGCTAAATGGAGAGTTATAGTCATCCGGAGCATTCAACTCCTTGAGAGTTCGGGGTTGTTCTTCACCCATGGCTACTGTCTCAGATTCAATTGGGGGCTCTACTGTGGTGTGCCTGTTCCTTCTAAGTCTTCTACCCCTTTCTAGCTCGGGGTTGAAAGGCTCTAAAGTAGGACTAAGAGATCTCCTACCTAGCATACAAACACACCACCAGCAGGGACAACTCCTTGCAGGCACATTGTACTTGAATCAAAGAATTTATTTAACAAATTTACAGCTATTTAAGAACACATAAATTTACAACTATCCTAAATAACTGCTATGGAATTTTCAAAGAAGCTAGACTGAGTTTTAAAGGTTAGAGAATTGCAAATAGAGGTAGCTAATCTCCAAATGCAGTCCACTGTCCTTCTCTGCAGCTGTCTAGATCTGTAAGAAAGATTCAAAATTACATCAGCAGTATCAATTATTCTCAGCTACAAAGAATATCCACTATTCCCCGGCAACGGCGCCAAAAACTTGTTCACGATTCTCAGTGTGCTTACTTTATTAGTTGGTGGTAAAAGAAATTTAAAATCAAAGTAAGACAGGGGATGGAATCTGCACAACTGAGGAATCCTAGACCTGCAAGATACAGGGTCCATTTGTAGCAAGTTTTGATAAGAGTTTGTCCCACAGGGAAAGGTGATCTACAGCTCCAAGGGAGCCATCTCTAGTAGTCCCTCCAGATCTGACTACAGATCTGGCATTCCTAAAAGGAAGGGAGTTTAGGGTCACTTATTCTAAGTATCCTAAGGTAGCCTAATGAATTAAATACAGATAGGGTTGAGAAGATGGATGGAGTGTGGAAAATAAATATAAAAAGGGTGAGAAGTATGCTATTGAGTCTAGATCAGAAGAGTTTTGTAACTCAGATTCAGATCTGATGTTATAGAAATCTTGTCCAATGGCTGCATTATCACCAAAGAGGAGAAAGAATCCAACTCATCTCTGTGCTATGATCCAACCCCCTAAGGCTATAACCTGTCCACTTGAATGGTCACAGACTATCCCATAGGGGAACCACAATCTAGAGATGAGTCAAAACAAGTTAATCATTGTAGGCACTACTTCATCCAGGCTACAAGCTTAGGAATCCATAGGGAACCTCAACCTCTAAAGCTCTATGTGTGGGGCTAAGGCTGTATAAGACCATGATAGCCCAAACATATAGAACCAACAAGAGATTGAGTACCACCTTAGATCTAGCTGTCCATTGCTTGAGTGGGACTGCAATGGTCCAGTCACAAGCCTACAATCTCCATAACCAGATCAGATCTAACATCTGATGGCTGGTCTATATAAATGTATGGGCAGTCTGACTCTGCACAATCCCCTACCAGGCTACCAGCTTAGGCTCGGAGAAGAAGGATCCATCTTGGATCGGTAGATTGGATTCACCCTAAGGCTATAACCTGTTCACTTGAATGGTCACATACTATCCCATAGGCTATCCTCCTCACGGAGCCAAAAACAAAACAAGTTAATTGCTGCCACCACCATGGTCACAAGGCTACCAGCTCAGGCTCCCATGAGAATTTCAGATCTAGTGGGTTTTGTGGTGGGGCTAAGGCTGAATAGGACCATGATAGCCCAGACACACAAGTCACATGGATCTGAATGGATCCTTAGAATCAGTCCTCCATTGCTTTGAAACACAGCCAAAGCAATGGCAGATCACAAGGCAGCAGCCTTGCACAAAACAACTCACATTCACACACAAATCCCATAAAAGTACAAATCCTATTATAAAACATCCATTAAACTATTCTCAATGAGCATACATAGGCATGGCCAGCAAGTGCTGGGCCATGGATAGAAGGAAAAGAAAAAGGAAAACTACTTACAGCTACAGAAAAAATAGAAAAGAAAAAGATCTCAGGTCAAGTCTCCTCCGTCGTCCAAACCTAAACCAGGTTTAGGTTTATATAGCAGTGGGTGTGGCAGTGCATTAAGGTTAGGAAACCCTAATTTTAGCGATGCTACATGACCTATTAATGATCCTCGGATGCCTTGAGGAGCGTGCACAGAGATTCAAGCTTGGGAGTGCGTACCCTAATCATTAGAAATTCTAAGAAAGTCCTCTGCAGAATGATGGAAGTTAGAGTTCAGAGCTTCACCAGGTTGCAGTCGATTCCTTGACTTGTCGCGTGGAAGCTCTATTCTTCGTGCGATTAAGTTTAACTCTGAAGCTTCTGCTGTCGTGAGGTTGCAGCTTCTTGATGCTTTGAGCAGTCTCGAGGTTGATAGTTAAGCTCTCGCTGGAATAGGCTTCGCGAGGTTGGGTTGGAATAGCACAGGAACTGCGCGAGCATTCCATTTCATAATAGATCTTCGCGAGGCTGCTTTCATCCTGAACCACGCGACAGCTCCTTTTCTTGATAGATCTTTGCGAGGATCCTCGCGATAGCTTTGAGGCTTTTCTGAACTGTGCGATAGGTTCTCATGACATTTGCATCCGCATCGCGCGATAGGCTGCAAGGCGGATTAAGCTCTCTCACTGCTCGAGAGGCTGCGAGGTTGAGGGTCTTCTTGAACTGCGTGGGAGCTGCATGACCTTTAACCTCTGAACTTCGTGAGAGCTGCGCGACAAGGCTTCTGAAGCTCTTCTGTCACTCTACTGCGCGAGAACTTGGTGTGAAGTCTTGGGACTTCGCGAGGACTACGTGAAGCGTATTTTTCTGAATCCTCTGGAGCTTTGTCAACTGTGCGAGGCTCACCTCAGGTCTGGATTCAGTTCTCATTCTTCTGAGGGACTTCTGGTGCCAAAATGGGCTCCTTAGCAGGATTTATGGCCTTATTGCACTGCTGTTTATTACCTCATAAAATAGCTTAACAAACATTTATTAGATGGCTAAGGGTCTAATCAAAGGCTAAGTTAAGGGATGAAAAGTGGTACTTTTCAGGTCTTAACACACCCCCAAACCTAATCTTTGCTAGTCCCTTAGCAAAGCTACACTAAAATAACTACAGAAATTAAATGCCACTTTCATAGGGAGCACGGATACATTTAGCATATGTACCAAGCCTTTTAAACCCCTAGGTGATATTAGTGGAGGAGTGAAGTCTCCTGAGAGTTTTCAGTGAAGACACCCACAAACTTCTCAATGAGACGTTAACAAAAGTGCATTATTATCAAGTGAACGGTCAAGAAACCGAGTTAGTTCACCTTTGAATTAGTAAAAATATAAGAAATTCAAACACATTGGTTGCACAGACATTTAAATAGTATAAGCTTCTCATGAAAGCACAACATTTCCAATCAATTTACACCAAAGACACTACACAGGAGTGTCAACATTGAGCTCATCACTGGATCAAAAATTAGGTTATAGGTCACACCTTATGCGTTCAATATTAGACCTAAAACTCTTCGGGGCATTCTCTCATAAAGAACTGTTGAGGGTTTCATTTTCTCTCAAGCTCAAGAGCAGTTACATCCCCCAAATGGGTCTGTAAGCATGAGCATAGGCATAGCTCTGAAGTGCTAACATCATTGCCAGATCCTCACCATAGATTGGATAACTCATTATCTCCACATGACAGCTCACTTAACTTTGGATCACAAGGGCTTTAGCTGGGCTATAATGTGGCTTATGGAATGGGGTTAAAAAGAATGGAAGGTGGAAAAGGGGTTCAAAATTGAGAAATCAGTAGGTGAAGGAGGTGATTCATGACTTCACCTTCTTTAATTCAGCTCCTTTCATCTTCTTTGAGGTTATTAGATTTGAAGTGATCAATTTCTCTTCTTGATTTCGATTTTTCCAATGAAAGTTCCCTCTTGACTCCTCTCTTACTCCTCTTCATTATTGTTTTTGTTTCTTTTTTACGCATTTTTCTTCTTTTTATTTTGTTTTTGCTTTTCTGAAATGCCACCATTTTCTCAGTTACCATACTGCCAGAATTTGAGGTACTTCTTCTTTGTTCACCTAATGTTGACCATAGCTAATTCATCTTCAACTCTTTCTCCTTTACCTTCTGAATTCTCAGAATGAGGGTAGGCTGAATCAGGTTCATAGGCTCAGGTACAAGTACTCACGTGCCTTTTGAAGAAATTTAGGATTTAAAGCTCAAAGGGGGTATGGACAAGGGCAGTTGCTTAAGGTTGGTCTATTTAGGCTCAAACTGTCCAAGAGAGGACCTTGATCCTATCCTAAGTCTCATGAGTGCTGTCAGTTGTTTCAATTTGGAGTTGCCTAACTTCTAGTGAGCACAGTGACTCACCCATTCCTTAGAGCTAGAAGCAATTGCCTTAGTCACTTCTCAAGGAAATATTTTTTTTGTATAGGCCCAGATCTCACTGGTTATGGTCTTCCTTTGAATTCTTAAGTATGTCCTTACCTTTTTCTCTCTCTAGTGATTCACTAAGTGTTGATACAAGTAAGTTTCCTTGGTGATCTCATCTTGGAAATGTAAAATATTAAAGTTTATACTGTCTAAAGTCTGGAAAAAATTTTAAATTTCATTATTTTTCTGATTCTCCAGTGAACATGGTTCCATTTTCATATTACTCACAAGATTCTGCTGCACTTAGGTTAACTATTCCATTGGCAGGATCTGCCTGCCACACCCCCAAACTTATGAGGAGCAGTGTCGTCACTGGTTCAAAGGTGGGTGTGCAGGAAAGTTATTAAGGGCATAATAAAAAGAAACAGCAAGAAAGAAAACAACTAAGAACAGAGAACTGTATAGAATAACAGGAAAAGAAAATTTCATTAAGACTAAAAAAAAAAATAGAAAATTACAAAAAGAAAGAAGAAAGGAGAGAGGGATCAAGGATGGGGGGGCTGAGAAGGTGGTAGAGGGGGTTGAGTGGAGGGGGCAGGGGATGGGGATGGTTCTATCTTTTGCTTTTTCTTCTGTGGCTGGTGCTTTTCCTCCTCCTCCTTAGCCAGGATCTGTTGAACCTCCTCGTATTCATCCCAGAGGGGTTATGGGGGGTCCGGCTCTTTAGGTGGGGGCGGTTCCAACCACATCGGGTAAAACTTGTTAGGCAGAGCATTAGGTTTGTCATCTGCCATTGTTAAGACTAGGGAAGGACTACTAGGGTGAGAGGAGAAAGGATGAGATGAATATGAAAGGGGCTCCCTGTGTATTTAAAGATGAGGATGGTGGAAGATGAAACGGTGTAATAACATCCAAGTCGTCGCAATTAATTGAGAGTGAGTTGGGAAGTGACAAGTACCAGCAATCAGCGTGGGAAATGACAAATGCATGTGATTCACGCAGCTGGTCAAGGGGATCGCGAGATAGGAACAGAATCTCGCGAAGATGAATGTAGCAGCTTGTAGTGCGCGAGAGACTCTACAGCATTTGTTGAAGCTCGCGACAGTGTAATAAATACCTCATGTGAATTGCGGGAGAGCTTCCCAAATCTCAATTTGGAATGCGCGAGGGCTTAGTACCAAACAGGGAGCAATACATGCAGTGCAGCACACTCATCAAGGATATTCAAACAATATGCATTCAATTCAAAAATCAGCAAATCGCAGAAGAAGTAATCCTGCTAACCCCACATAAACTCTATCAAACCCAACAGATTCAGACCCCATCGAGACACTATAATTTCCTAAAAACTATTAAAGAAACGAACGTAGTATAGTACAACATGGACACAACTATGGGTCAGGTAGATGAAGGGGTCCCTTGAAAATGAATAGTATTCATAGGGTTGACAGGTTTTTCGAGACAAGGCTTAAGCCTCTGACCATTCACTTTCAAGGTCCTCCCAGATTTTGGGTCCTTGACTTCCACAACACCAGATGGAGAAACATTTAAAACAATATAGGGACCTTCCCATCGGGATTTTAGTTTGCCAGGAAAGAATTTTAGTTTGGAGTTAAATAACCAAACCTTGCCACCAGGTACGAAGCTTTTTCTCAGTAAGCCCTTGTCAAAGAAAGCTTTGGACCGTTCCTTGTAGATCCTGGCATTGGCGTAGGCATCCATCCTCAGCTAGTCCAATTCAGACAGCTGCAGGGACCTGTGATGACCAGCAGAAGTTAGGTTCATATTTAAGTTTTTAATGGCCCAATAGGCCTTGTGTTCTAACTCCACTGGGAGATGGCAAGCCTTGCCATAAACCAGCCTGAATGGGGACATTCCAATGGGAGTCTTATAGGCAGTCCTATAAGCCCACAGTGCATCATTGAGCTTATCGACAATCTCCTATCGCCTCATCGCTTTCAGATGTGCTTGATCTCCCTATTGGAAATTTCAACTTGCCCACTTGTCTATGGGTGGTAGGGAGTAGCAATCCTATGGGCCACAGAATATTTCTTGAGCAAGCTCTCGAAATTCCTGTTGCAGAAATGGCTACCCCCATCACTAATAATAGCTCTACGGGTTCCAAATCTTGAGAAAATATTCTGCCTAACAAATTTGAGGACCACTTGGTTGTCATTGGTTCTTGTGGCAATGACTTCTACCCATTTGGAAACATAATCCACTGCCACTAAGATGAAATGGTAACCATTAGAAGGAGGAAAAGGGCCCTTGAAGTCGATACCCCATACATCAAACAGTTCTACAACAAGGATGGGCTGCAACGGCATTGAATTTCTTTTGGACAGCCCTCCTAATTTTTGACATCTCTCACATGCCTTGCAGTGTGTATATGCTTCTTTGAATAAAGAAGGCCAATTAAACCCACACTGCAGGACCTTGTCAGCTATTTTCTTCCACTAAAGTGGCCTCACAGCTTTTTCATGGCACATGGAATCTGGGGACATCACTTTCTGAACACATCTTGGATGATTTGACAAGATGACTTGTATAGGCAAGGTTCCTCCCAGAAAAAACATTTGACCTGTGAGAAAAATAGGTCTTTGTCCATTTTGGTCTAGTGGGTAGGAATCTTTCCTATAACAAGATAATTCATAATGTGTGCAAACCAAGGGACCAAGGATTGGATTGCAAATAATTGCTCATCCGGGAAGGCATCATTTGTAGGACCATCAAGACACTTCTCCAACACAATTCTGGACAAGTGGTCAGCCACCACATTTTCTACACCCTTTTTGTCCTTGATTTCGATGTCAAACTCCTATAGCAGGAGTATCCATCTAATCGGCCTGGGCTTAGCATCTTTTTTGGACAATAGGTACTTCAATGCTGAGTGGTCAGTGAAGATTACAGTTTTAGATCCCAGCAGGTAGGATCTAAACTTGTCCACTATTCCCTGCATAATTGGAGACCATACAATTGGGAAGGCCCTTTTAGACCTTGGAGCCAGTGTTAACCTGTTGTCATACAGTGTATATTTGCAGCTAGGTTTGGGGGAGCTAAAACCTAACCCCATTGTGTTAATGATGGCTGATAGATCTGAGGGGAGGCCTATGGGAATGATTGAGGATGTCTTGGTAAGGGTAGATAAATTCTTTTACCCTGCTGATTTCCTAGTTTTGGACATGGGCTGCAGCAAAAGTACTAATTCCATACCTATTATCTTGGGCAGGCCATTCTTGGCCACTGCCAATGCATGCATTCAGTGCAGGTCTGGAGTTATGGAGGTAACTTTCGGACATATGAAAGTTGAGTTGAATGTGTACAACAGTGCAAAGTGCCCTCACGTGGACAATGAGGAAAGCTTTGCAGTGGATGTACTAGAAGAAATTGTGGATGAAGAATTGCCCACTCTGCTAGAGTGGAGCAACATTGTCAGGAATTTAGTTGAAGTCTGGGATATGGTGGAGGAAGAAAGCCCAGCTGTGATAACAAAAGACATGACCACATTGAAGTCTTCTGTGGGCTCAGTGCAGCATTCCATTTTGAATCCTACATTGCTGCCTCTTCCTCTAACCACCAATGCACCAATTTTGCTATCCACCCAACAAGCCCCTGATCTGGAACTCAAGAAGCTTCCAGAAACATTAAAATATGCCTTCCTTGAGAAAGGTGATAAGCTTCCTGTGATTATCTCCTCCTCTCTTACCAATGAGCAGGAAGAGGAATTACTAACAGTTTTGAGGAAGCACAAAAAGGCAATTGGTTGGACCATTGCAGATCTGGGAGGAATAGATGCATCAATCTGCATGCACAGGATTCATCTTGAGGAGGGATCACTACCCTTCAGGAAAATGCAGAGGAAGTTAAATCCTCACATACAAGAAGTGGTCCTCAAGGAGATCATTAAATTGCTAGATGCAGGGGTGATTTACCCCATCTCTGATTCCAACTGGGTGGTACCTATCCAAGTGGTGCCCAAGAAATCTGGCATAACAGTTATTAAAACCGAATCTGGAGAGTTGAGACTAGCCAGGGAGACCACTGGCTGGAGAGTTTGCATTGATTATAGAAAGCTCAACTCTAAGACCAGAAAGGACCACTTTCCTCTCCCCTTCATTGACTAAATTTTGGACAAATTGGCTGGAAAAGCTTTTTACTGTTTTCTTGATGGGTACTCAGGGTACAACCGAATCCCTGTGCATCCTCAAGACCAAGAGAAAACCACCTTTACCTGCCCTTTTGGCACCTTTGCTTATGTATGATGCCTTTTTGTGTAATGCACCCACTTTTTCAGAGGTGTATGTATGCCATATTCTCCGATATGATTGACAAGTTTTTAGAGATTTTTATGGATGATTTTTCTGTCTATGGGGACAGTTTTGGCTAGTGTCTACAACACCTCAGCCTAGTTTTGCAAAGATGTGAGGAGACCAATCTGGTCTTAAGCTAGGAAAAGAGCCACTTCATGGTAACACAAGGGATTGTGTTGGGCCATGTAGTCTCTAAAGAAGGGCTTGAGGTAGATAAGGCCAAAGTTGACCTCATTGCCAATCTGCCCCCTCCAAAAATAGTCAAACAAATCAGATCTTTCCTTGGGCATGCAGGATTCTACAGGAGGTTCATTAAGGACTTCAGCAAAATTGCTAAGCCATTGTCATTGTGCCACCGCTTCGCCAGATGTCCTTTCGATTTCTATTTGAATGTCTAAAGGCTTTTGAGACTTTGAAAATCTACCTTACCTCTGCCCCTGTACTCCAGACGCCAGACTATACCCTGCCCTTTGAATTAATGTGTGATGCATCAGATTTGGCAATAGGTGCTATCTTGGGCCAAAGAAAGGATAAGCTGCCTGTGGTCATTACTTATGTCAGCAAGTCACTTGCTGAAGCTCAGCTGAATTATACCATAACTGAGAAAGAGCTTCTGAAAGTGGTGTATGTTGTGGACAAGTTTAGATCCTACCTGCTGGTATCTAAAACTGTAATCTTCACTGACCACTCAGCATTGAAGTACCTATTGTCCGAAAAAGATGCTAAGCCCAGGCAGATTAGATGGATACTCCTGCTGCAGGAGTTTGACATCGAAATCAAGGATAAAAAGGGTGTGAAAAATGTGGTGGCTGACCACTTGTCCAGAATTGCGTTGGAGAAGTGTCTTGATGGTCCTACAAATGATGCCTTCCCGGATGAGCAATTATTTGCAATCCAATCCTTGGTCCCCTGGTTTGCACACATTGTGAATTATCTTGTTATAGGAAAGATTCTTGCCCACTGGACCAAAATGGACAAAGACCTATTTTTCTCACAGGTCAAATGTTTTTTCTGGGAGGAACCTTGCCTATGCAAGTACTGTGTAGACCAAATCATCCGAAGATGTGTTCCTGAAAGTGATGTCCCCAGTATTCTGGCCATGTGCCATAGAAATGCCTGTGGAGGCCACTTTAGTGGAAGAAAAATAGCTGACAAGGTCCTGCAGTGTGGGTTTTATTGGCCTTTTTTATTCAAAGATGCATATACACACTGCACGACATGTGAGAGATGTCAAAAATTAGGAGGGTTGTCCAAAAGAAATTCAATGCCGCTGCAGCCCATCCTTGTTGTAGAACTGTTTAATGTATGGGGTATCGACTTCATGGGCCCTTTTCCTCCTTCTAATGGTTACCATTTCATCTTAGTGGCAGTGGATTATGTTTCCAAATGGGTAGAAGCCATTGCCACAAGAACCAATGACAACCAGGCGGTCCTCAAATTTGTTAGGCAGAACATTTTCTCAATATTTGGAACCCCTAGAGCTATTATCAGTGATGGGGGTAGCCATTTCTGCAACAGGAATTTCGAGAGCTTGCTCAAGAAATATTCTGTGGCCCATAGGATTGCTACTCCCTACCACCCACAGACAAGTGGGCAAGTTGAAAATTCCAATAGGGAGATCAAGCACATCCTTGAGAAAACAGTCAGGACTGATAGGAGAGATTGGGCTGATAAGCTCAATGATGCACTGTGGGCTTATAGAACTGCCTATAAGACTCCCATTGGAATGTCCCCATTCAGGCTGGTTTATGGCAAGGCTTGCCATCTCCTAGTAGAGTTAGAACACAAGGCCTATTGGGCCATTAAAAACTTAAATATGAACCTAACTTCTGCTGGTCATCACAGGTCCCTGTAGCTGTCTGAATTGGATGAGCTGAGGATGGATGCCTACGCCAATGCCAGGATCTACAAGGAACGGTCCAAAGCTTTCTTTGACAAGGGCTTACTGAGAAAAAGCTTCATACCTGGTGGCAAGGTTTGGTTATTTAACTCAAGACTAAAATTCTTTCCTGGCAAACTAAAATCCCGATGGGAAGGTCCCTATATTATTTTAAATGTTTCCCCATCTAGTGCTGTGGAAGTCAAGGACCCCAAATCTGGGAGGACCTTGAAAGTGAATGGTCAGAGGCTTAAGCCTTGTCTCAAAAAACCTGCCAACCCTATGAATACTATTCATTTTCAAGGGACCCCTTCATCTACCTGACCCATAGTTGTGTCCATGTTGTACTATACTACTTTCATTTCTTCAATAGTTTTTAGGAAATTATAGTGTCTCGATGGGGTCTGAATCTGTTAGGTTTGATAGAGTTTATGTGGGGTTAGCAGGATTACTTCTTCTTCTACGATTTACTAATTTTTGAATTGAATGCATATTGTTTGAATATTTTTTATGAGTATGCTGCACTGCATGAATTGCTCCCTGTTTGGTACTAAGCCCTCGCGCATTCCAAATTAAGATTTGGGAAGCTCTCGCGCACTACAAGCTGCTACATTCATCATCGCGAGATTTTGTTCCTATCTCGCGATCCCCTTGACCAGCTGCGCGATTCACATGCATTTGTCATTTCTCACGCTGATTACTGGTACTTGTCACTTCCCAACTCACTCTCAATTAATTGCGGCGACTTGGATGTTATTACACCGTTTCATCTTCCACCATCCTCGTCTTTAAATACACAGGGAACCCCTTTCATATTCATCTCATCCTTTCTCCTCTCACCCTAGCGGTCCTTCCCTAGTCTTAACAATGGCAGACGAAAAGCCTAATGCTCTGCCTAACAAGTTTTACCCGATGTGGTTGGAACCGCCCCCACCTAAAGAGCTGGACCCCCTACAACCCCTCTGGGATGAATACGAGGAGGTTCAGCAGATCCTGGCTAAGGAGGAGGAGGAAAAGCACCAGCCACAAAAGAAAAAGTGAAATATAGAACCATCCCCATCCCCTACCCCCTCCACTCAACCCCCTCCACCACCTTCTCAGCCCCCCCATCCTTGATCCCTCTCTCCTTTCTTCTTTCTTTTCGTAATTTTTTTTTTTTTCAGTCTTAATGAAATTTTCTTTTCTTGTTATTCTACACAGTTCTCTATTCTTGGTTGTTTTCTTTCTTGCTGTTTCTTTTTATTATGCCCTTAATAACTTTGTTGCACACCCACCTTTGAACCAGTGAGGACACTGCTCCTCATAGGTTTGGGGGTGTGGCAGGCAGATCTTGCCAATGGAATAGTTAACCTAAGTGCAGCAGAATCTTGTGAGTAATATGGAAATGGAACCATGTTCACTGGAGAATCAGAAAAATAATGAAATTTAAAATTTTTTCCAGACATTAGACAGTATAAACTTTTAATATTTCACATTTCCATGATGAGATCACCAAGGAAACTTACTTGTATCAGCACTTAGTGAATCACTAGAGAGAGAAAAAGGTAAGGACATACTTAAGAATTCAAAGGAAGACCATAACCAGTGAGATCTGGGCCTATACAAAAAAAAAATTTCCTTGAGAAGTGACTAAGGCAATTGCTTCTAGCTCTAAGGACTGGCTGAGTCATTGTGCTCACTAGAAGTTAGGCAACTCCAAATTGAAACAACTGACAGCACTCATGAGACTTAGGAAAGGATGAAGGCCCTCTCTTGGACAGCTTGAGCCTAAATAGGCCAACCTTAAGCAACTGCCCTTGTCCATACCCCCTATGAGCTTTAAATCCTAAATTTCTACAAAAGGCACCTGAGTACTTGTGCCTGAACCTATGAACCTGATTCAGCCTACTCTCACTCTGAGAATTCAGAAGGTAAAGGAGAAAGAGTTGAATATGAATTAGCTATGGTCAACATTAGGTGAACAAAGAAGAAGTACCTCAAATTCTGGCAGCATGGTAATTGAGAAAACGGTGGCATTTCAGAAAAGTAAAAACAAAATAAAAAGAAGAAAAGTGCATAAAGAAGAAACAAAAACAATAATGAAGAGGAGTAAGAGAGGAGTCAAGAGGGAACTTTCATTGGAAAAATCAAAATCAAGAAGAGAAACTGATCACTTCAAATCTGATATCCTCAAAGAAGATGAAAGGAGCTGAATTAAAGAAGGTGAAGTCATGAATCACCTCCTTCACCTACTGATTTCTCAATTTTGAACCCCTTTTCCACCTTCCATTCTTTTTAACCCCATTCCATAAGCCACATTACAGCCCAGCTAAAGCCCTTGTGATCCAAAGTTAAGTGAGCTGTTATGTGGAGATAAAGAGTTATCCAATCTATGTGATGCGGCACTTGAGCTATGCCTATGCTCATGCTTACAGACCCATTTGGGGGATGTAACTGCTCTTGAGCTTGAGAGAAAATGAAACCCTCAATAGTTCTTTATGAGAGTATGCCGTGGAGAGTTCTGGGTCTGATATTGAATGCATAAGGTGTGTCCTATAACCTAATTTTTGATCCAGTGATGAGCTCATTGTTGACACTCCTGTGTAGTGTCTTTGGTGTAAACTGATTGGAAATGTTGTGCTTTCATGAGAAGCTTATACTATTTAAATGTTTGTGCAACCAATGTGTTTGAATTTCTTATATTTTTACTAATTCAAAGGTGAACTAACTCGGTTTCTTGACTGTTCACTTGATAATAATGCACTTTTGTTAACGTCTCATTGAGAAGTTTGTGGGTGTCTCCACTGAAAATGCTCAGGAGACTTCACTCCTCCACTAATATCACCTAGGGGTTTAAAAGGCTTGGTACATATGCTAAATGTATCCGTGCTCCCTATGAAAGTGGCATTTAATTTCTGTAGTTATTTTAGTGTAGCTTTGCTAAGGGAGTAGCAAAGATTAGGTTTGGGGGTGTTAAGACCTGAAAAGTACCACTTTTCATCCCTTAACTTAGCCTTTGATTAGACCCTTAGCCATCTAATAAATGTTTGTTAAGCTATTTTTGTAGGTAAAAAATAGCAGTACAATAAGGCCATAAATCCTGCTAAGGAGCCCGTTTTGGCACCAGAAGTCCCTCAGAAGAATGAGAGTTGAATCCAAACCTGAGGTGAGCCTCACGCAGCTGACAAAGCTTCAGAGGATTCAGAAAAATACACTTCACGCAGTCCTCACAAAGTCCCAAGACTTCACACCAAGTTCTCGTGCAGTAGAGTGACAGAAGAGCTTCAGAAGCCTTGAGTCGCGCAGCTCTCACGAAGTTCAGAGGTTAAAGGTCGTGCAGCTCCCGCACAGTTCAAGAAGACCCCTCTCACCATAGCGCAGTTCGCTCAGAATAGCTAGGACAGAGAGCTTCAGAATCCTGTCTCGCGCAGCTGTCGCGCAATAGCCGCGGGATGCAAATGTCAAGAGAGCCTGTCGCGCAGTTCAGAAAAGCCTCGAAGCTACCGCGAGGATCCTTGCGAAGATCTATCAAGAAAAGGAGCTGTCACGCGGTTCAGGATGAAAGTAGCCTCGCAAAGCCAGAGTTAGCCTTGCGAAGATCTATTGTGAAATGGAATGCTCGCACAGTTCCTACGCTATTCCAACCCAACCTCGCGAAGCCCAATCCAGCGAGAGCTTAACTATCAACCTCAAGACTGCTCAAAGCATGAAGAAGCTGCAACCTCGCGACAGCTGAAGCTTTAGAGTTAAACTCAACTGCGCGAAGAACAAAGCTACCACGCGACAAGTCTAGGAATCGAC
Source organism: Chloranthus sessilifolius (assembly GCA_021018995.1). Classification (NCBI taxonomy): domain Eukaryota; kingdom Viridiplantae; phylum Streptophyta; class Magnoliopsida; order Chloranthales; family Chloranthaceae; genus Chloranthus; species Chloranthus sessilifolius. The sequence continues at coordinate 28,981,986 of CM037595.1, forward strand.
TGCAACCTGGCGAAGCTCTGAACTCCAACTTCCATCATTCTGCAGAGGACTTTATGGGAATTTCCAATGATTAGGGCATGCACTCCCACGCTCGAATCTCTATGCATGCACCCCGAGGCATCCAAGGATCATTAATAGGCCACGTGGCATCGCTAAAATTATGGTTTCCTAACCCTAATGCACCGCCACACCCACTGCTATATAAACCTAAGCCTGGTTTAGGTTTGGAAGACGGAGGAGACTTGACCTGAGATCTTTTTCTTTTCTATGTTTTCTTTAGCTGTAAGTAGTTTTCCTTTTTCTTTTCCTTCTCTCCATGGCCCAACACTTGCTGGCCATGCCTATGTATGCTCATTGAGAATAGTTTAATGGATGTTTTGTAATAGGATTTGTACTTTTATGGGATTTGTGTGTGAATGTGAGCTGTTCTGTGCAAGGCTACTTCCATGTGATTCGTCATTGCTTTGGCTGTGTTTCAAAGCAATGGAGGACTGATTCTAAGGATCCATTCAGATCCAAGTGACCTGTGTGTCTGGGCTATCATGGTCCTATACAGCCTTAGCCCCACCACAGGACCCACTAGATCTGAATTTCTCATGGGAGCCTGAGCTGGTAGCCTTTTGACCATGGTGGTGGCAGCAATTAACTTGTTTTGTTTTAGGCTCCATGAGGAGGATAGCCTATGGGATAGTCTGTGACCATTTAAGGGGACAGGTTATAGCCTTAGGGTGAATCCAATCCGTCGATCCAAGATGGATCCTTCTTCTCCGAGCCTGAGCTGGTAGCTTGGTAGGGGATTTTGCAGAGGCAGACTCCCCATACATTTGTATAGACCCGCCATCAGATGTTAGATCTGATATGGTTATGGAGATTGTAGGCTTGTGACTGGACCATTGCAGTCCCACTCAAGCAATCAACAGCTAGATCTAAGGTGGTACTCAATCTCTTGCTGGTTCTATGTGTCTTAGCTATCATGGTCCTATACAGCCTTAGCCCCACACATAGAGCTTTAGAGGTTGAGGATTCCTATGGATTCCTGAGCTTGTAGCCTGGATGAAGTAGTGCCTACAATGATTAACTTGTATCTTGCAGGTCTAGGATTCTTCAGTTGTGCTGATTCCATCCCCTGTTTTACTTTGATTTTAAATTGCTTTTACCACCAACAAATAATGTAAGCACACTGAGTTCGCGAACAATCCTAGACCTGCAAGATACAGGATCCATTTGTAGCAAGTTTTGATAAGTAAGAGTTTGTGCCACAGGGAAAGGTGATCTACAGCTCCAAGGAAGTCATCTCTAGTAGTCCCTCCAGATCTGACTACAGATCTGGCAGTCCTAAAAGGAAGGGAGTTTAGGGTCACTTATTCTAAGTATCCTAAGGTAGCCTAATGAATTAACTACAAAAAAGGTTGAGAAGATGGATGGAGTGTGGAAAATAAATATAAAAGGGTGAGAAGTATGCTATTGAGTCTAGATTGGAGGAGTTTTGTAACTCAGATTCAGATCTAATGTTATAGAAATCCTGTCCAATGGCTACATTATCACCAAAGAGGAGAAAGAATCCAACTCATCTTTGTGCCATGATCCAATCCCTTAAGGTTATAACCTGTCCACTTGAGTGGTCACAGACTATCCCATAGGGGAACCACAATCCAGAGATGGGTCAAAACAAGTTAATCATTGTAGGCACTACTTCATCCAGGCTACAAGCTCAGGTATCCATAGGGAACCTCAACCTCTAAAGCTCTGTGTGAGGCTAAGGCTGTATAGGACCATGATAGCCCAAACACATAGAACCAGCAAGAGATTGAGTACCACCTTAGATCTAGCTGTCCATTGCTTGAGTGGGACTGCAATGGTCCAGTCACAAGCCTACAATCTCCATAACCAGATCAAATCTAACATCTAATGAGGGGTCTATACTAATACAGGGGAGTCTGCCTCTGCACAATCCCCTACCAGGCTACCAGCTCAGCCTCGGAGAAGAAGGATCCATCTTGGATCGGCAGATTGGATTCACCCTAAGGCTATAACCTGTCCACTTGAATGGTCACAGACTATCCCATAGGCTATTCTCCTCACGGAGCCCAAAATAAAACAAGTTAATTGTTGCCACCACCATGGTCACAAGGCTATCAGCTCAGGCTCCCATGAGAATTTCATATCTAGTGGGTCCTGTGGTGGGGCTAAGGCTGTATAGGACCATGATAGCCCAAACACACAGGTCACTTGGATCTGAATGGATCCTTAGAATCAGTCCTTCATTGCTTTGAAACACAGCCAAAGCAATGGCGGATCACAAGACAACAGCCTCGCACAGAACAGCTCACATTCACACACAAATCCCATAGAAGTACAAATCCTATTACAAAACATCCATTAAACTATTCTCAATGAGCATACATAGGCATGGCCAGCAAGTGCTGGGCCATGGAGAGAAGGAAAAGAAAAAGGAAAACTACTTACAGCTATAGAAAAAATAGAAAAGAAAAAGATCTCAGGTCAAGTCTCCATCTTCCAAACCTAAACCAGGCTTAGGTTTATATAGCAGTGGGTGTGGCGGTGCTTTAGGGTTAGGAAACCCTAATTTTAGTGATGCCACATGGCCTATTAATGATCCTTGGATGCCTCGAGGTGCGTGCACAAAGATTCAAATGTGGGAGTGCTTGCCCTAATCATTGGAAATTCCCAGAAAGTCATCTACAGAATGATGGAAGTTAGAGTTCAGAGCTTCGCTAGGTTGCAGTCGATTCCCAGACTTGTCGTGTGGTAGCTCTGTTCTTCGCGCGGTTGAGTTTAACTCTGAAGCTTCAGCGGTTGCGAGGTTACAGCTTCTTGATGCTTTGAGCAGTCGCGAGGTTGATAGTTAGGCTCTCGCTAGATTGGGCTTCGCGAGGTTGGGTTGGAATAGCGCAGGAACTGTGTGAGCATTCCATTTCACAATAGATCGTCGCGAGGCTAACTCTGGCTTTGCGAGGCTGCTTTCATCCTGAATCACGGGACAACTCCTTTTCTTGATAGATCTTTGCGAGGATCCTCGCAATAGCTTTGAGGCTTTTCTGAACTGCGCGACAGGTTCTCTTGACATTTACATCCCGCGGCTACTGCGCGAGGCAGGATTCTGAAGCTCTCTCTCCTCAACTGTTATGAGGGAACTGCGCGAGGGTGAGAGGGGTCTTCTTGAACTATGCGGGAGCTACGCGACCTTTAACCTCTGAACTTCGCGAGAGCTGCGTGACTCAAGGCTTCTAAAGCTCTTCTGTCACGCTACTGCACGAGAACTTGGTGTGAAGTCTTGGGACTTCGCGAGGACTGCGCGAAGCATATTTTTTTGAATCCTCTAGAGCTTTGTCAGCTGCACGAGGCTCACCTCAGGTCTGGATTTAGTTCTCATTCTTCTGAGGGACTTCTGGTGCCAAAATGGGCTCCTTAGCAGGATTTATTGCCTTATTGCACTACTGTTTATTACCTTCAAAAATAGCTTAACAAACATTTATTAGATGGATAAGGGTCTAATCAAAGGCTAAGTTAAGGGATGAAAAGTGGTACTTTTCAGGTCTTAACAACTAGCAATTTCTGGTTTGCCTCTAAAAAAATATATTTCAAGGTCTCAGACAGCTGTTTCAACTCTACATCAGGTGAACATATGAGAGAGGGCAACAAAGGTGCCTTTGACGGTGGTGGAAGAGCCAATACAACAAGTTTCCAAGGAGGATACCTTATTGTTGGTCCCATATCAGAAAGTAAGGCTTTCAGCTCTTCAACCATGGGTGTGGGGGCCTTCTCCTCCACAATCTCACTCCACATATTTTAAATATATCACAAAAATTAACACCATGCAGCAGCTTGGGCAAAGTCTCTTCCACAAGCTCATCAAAAACATCAATTAAAAAGCAATCCTCACTATCCAAGTGAGGCTGATTGGTTGTATTGTAAACATTCAATTTTACTTTCATGTTTCCAAATGACACCTCCATTGCTCCTGATCTACACTGAATACAAGCATTGGCAATGGCCAAGAAGGGCCTGCCCAAAATCACAGGAATAGAGGTTGTGCACTTGCTTGGCTCCATGTCAAGCACCATAAAATCTGCTAGGTAGAAAAACTTATCAACCCTAACTAATACATCCTCTATCATTCCCACAAGCCTCCTCTCATATCTGTTAGCTAGTTGTAGCAGCACATGTATGAGCTTCAATTCTCCCAAGCCTAGCTTCTCATAAACTGAATATGTAAGTAGGTTTACACTGCCTCCGAGATCTAACAAGGCCTTCTCATTGGTATGATCTCCAATGATGGAGAGGATTGTGGGAACTCCAGGGTCTGACAGCTAGGTTGGGGTTGCAATGGATAGCACTTGGCTCCATTTCTCAACACAAAAGACCTTCTTGGATAGTTTTATCCGAGACTGTCGTTTGTGGGTGCATAATTCTTTCAAGAAATTTACATAGGCTGAAACTTGCTTAATAGCATCAAGTAAAGCCAAGTTGATTTTTACTTATTTGAATGTTTCTATCATCTCCTCTAATTTAACATTCCCCTTGTCAAAATGAGAAGGTGATTGAAGTGGGGGACTGATTTGATTTTTACTTATTTGAATGTTTCAAGTAAATGGGGGACTGATCTCCCATTTGCTGCCTTAGCAAGCTCAACAGAATTTTCTTTATTTTTGTTTTCAATTTTTTCTTGGGGTACATCTACACCCCCTTTATTTTTTATATGCTACTCCTGCTGTATATCTCCAGAGGTTGTTCTTTCATTTCGTAGACTATTCTCAGGCTTAAAACCAACCTAGTTATCTTCCAGCATTCCACTCCTCAAAGTGGTGACAGATTTGGCTTCTTCATGGGAAGAAGTCTCACCTACTATGTACTACCCTCTTGGGTTATTCATGGGCTGACTTGGCAGTCTTCCCTCCTCTCTCTTAGTCAAAGTATTAGATAGCTGACTGTTGTTGTTCTAAGTGTGCTTGATTTATTTGTGTTTTGAAAACAGGTTTGCAACTGCTAAGTTATAATGAATCTAAAATATTAAAAAGAATAAAGAAATATCAGCACAGATAGAAGTGAATTAGCCTGCAAGATCAGGGCCAATTGTAGCAAGTTTTAAATGTAAGTGAGTAAAAGATCGTCCACAGAGAATTGATTTAAAATTTAAGATAAACCTCCAGATCTGAGCTACCAGATCTGACCTCTGATCCTATCTACAAAGCACATAAGATGGGAAGTTGAATTTGTCACATTAACTAAATGATAAAAGTAAAAATTAAACTAAGTGATCCAGATCCGAGTTGGGGAAATGTTTGAGGTAAACTTATACAAAAATGGAGAAGTAATATCTAACTTTGATTTGGTCCTTGAAAACTAATGAGAATGACTGCAGCTCAACTGAGATGATCCAATCTTCATCTGGCTACAAGCACAGATGCAAGAGAGATAAATATAATTCAAGGATTAGGCTTACACTTATGGCTATGGTCTGTCCACTTTAATGGCCACAAACCATCCAATAGTCTTAAATCCAAATCCTCAATTCAGAACAGGATACATCACTACAAATGCTGTAAGAGACTAGGTTACCAACACTAATTCTTACAGGATTAATGAATCAAGGGAAATTGCATGCAAAACAATGAATCTAAAGGAGTCTAATGTACTGAGGAGATCAGAGGGAACCCTTGACATGAGTCCAATGGAGAATGCATAGTTTACAGCAACCCTTTAAAATTCATCTTTGCAATTTACAGAGCACGGCTTAACAACTCTCGGATTTGCAGTCTTGGATGCAAACTCTCCTTTGAGTTACAGCAGTATCTCACAGCTCTCAAATGCAAGTACAAAGTAGGCTATTACAAGGATTGCAGACAAGCTGTCTGGCTGGGAAATGGGGGATTAGAAATGAAACTCAAAATCTGGATGCCTCAATTGGGCAAATGCTTCGTCAATTTATAGCTTTCCCCAGGTCTAGTTCAGATGTGTATCAACCAATCAGAGGTTCTCAGATCTGTATTGACCAATGGTAGTCGAGCACGGGGATCGAGATCTGCTCGCCAATCGAATTCCTCGATCTTTGACCAATCGGATGAAAAGGCATCAATTCTGTTATGCATTTTGAAAGTTTGTTAGAGTTTCTAGAAGTTCCCGCCAAGTTATTCCCTCTCTAGGTGCTCACGTGGGGTGGAATATTCCTTCGCTTTATGCTTAGAACCCTCTGGAATGTCCCTAGGTTTTAAAGACATCTTGAATTGCCCTTGTTAAAGCTGCGAATCTCCAGAATACCTTTTCGCAGAGCTTAAGGGCCTTTTCGCAAAGTGCTGTGACTTCTGAAGCTCTTTTCGCACAGATTGGAGACCTTTTCGAAAAGAACTGTAACTTCTGAAGATCTATTCGCAAAGATTGGAGACCTTTTCGAAAAGAACTGTAACTTCTGGAGATCTATTCGCAAAGATTGGAGACCTTTTCGAAAAGAACTGGGGACCTTTTCGCAAAGATTGTGGACCTTTATGAATAGCATTCTGTAGTGCATTCTTCTTTTCGAAAAGCTCTAAACCTCATTCCAGGTTGAAACCAGGCCTTTGTCCTCTTTATTTTAGGCATTTTGACAGCCCGTGAGGTTGTCCTTTCTCCTTCTTCCTCCAGATCAAGATCGATCATCATCTTTTTGGCACTTTTAAGCTACTTTCAAGGTTAAGCCTGTCTTTATTGTTAGTTGTAAAACAAACACTTAAAACACTTATTTAGTTCTCTCAAGGGTCTATCAAGGCCCAGATTAAAGGGTGAAAAATGGTATTTTCCAGTTCTCAACACACCCCCAAACCTAAGCTTTGCTAGTCCCTGAGCAAAGACAAAATTTAAAAATAGAATGAAAAGCCATTTTTGTAGGGAGCACAGTTGCATTTAGCATATGCAACAAGCCCTTTAAACCCATAGGTGATCCCTAGTGGAGGAGTGAAGTCTCCTGAGAGTTTTCAGTGAAGGTACCCACAAACTTCTCTAATAAATCAGTTAAGATCAATGCAGTTCTGTTAAAGCAAACTTTCATCCAATCAGATTATTCACACTCGACAAAGTTGTAAGAAGATTTTCAAGAAAACATCAGTTCAAAACTAAAATTCTGCTGTAATTCCTTTATCATTCACTCAGTTGGTGTCAAAAAGTTTTTACAAGAAAAATTAATGAAAAGCTTGCCTTCTATTTGAGAATTCAGTTTTGATGTTGCCCCAAATAAGTTGATTTCAAACCCAACTCTCACGAGGGTTTTCACTCAACATGCAAGTAGGAGGGTTGTACTATTTCACACAACTCAAGAGCAGTTACAGCCCTCAAATAGGACTGTAAGCAGGAGCATAGGCATTGCTTTTAGTTGAATTCAACTTTGCTCTTTTCACCATAGATTACACAAATCCTTATCTCCATGTGACAGCTCAATCCATCTTTGATCAGTAAGGACTTTAACTTGGGTTGTAATGTGGCTTATGGGTGAAATTTATCAAGAATAAAAGGGTTGGAATGGAGTTCAAAATTTTAGAAGTCAGTCAAGGTAAGGAGGTGGTATGGACACCTTCTTTATTTCAGCACAATTTCATCTTCTTCTTTGAATTTTCAGAGCCAAAGTGGCCATCTTTTTCTCTTTCTTTTTCAAACTTCCAATGAAATGACTTCTCCCTTTTTTCTTTTCTTTTCTTTCTTTTTTTTTTTCTCAAATCAACATTGATGAATGCCACATTTCTTCTTCTGATACATCATTGCCTTCAATTAGTTTTCTTTTGCTGTTACCAGAGTGTTACGCAACTCACCGTGCTTCAGCGTTCTTTCCTTTACCTTCTGAATTCTCAGAGTGAGGGTTAGGCTAAATGAGGTTGATGAGGTTTCAAAGAAATCTTGGATTTATAAAGCTCAATTGGTGTGTATCAAGGGCGCTTTCAAAAGGTTGGGCTTTTGAAGTTCAAAGCATCCAAAAGGAGGCCTTACATCATGTCTTTAATATCATGATTCTTGTCAAGATATTTTAACTTGGATATGTGTAACTTCTAGTGATAAGCAGTCAAATAAATTCCTAGAGCCGAAAAATGTGCCTATTTATACCTCCAAAGAATACATTTCAGGTCCAAATCTCACTGGGTGTGGTTTTCTATCAAATTCCTGAGGTATATCATCACTGGTTTCTCTCTTTTTAGGTTTACTAAAACATCAATTTTCTTTTGGAAATTTTCTGACATTCACTTCATGAAAGTATTAGAATTACACTAGAAATTAATTTTAAAAAGTTTTAACTTCCTCATTTTTCAAAAAAACAGGTGTGAGATTACTTCATTTTCAAAAATTCTGCTGGTCATAAGCTGCACCAAGCATTAACTTATTTTATTGGCATCTCTGCCACACCCCCAATCCTAAGATGAACATTGTCCTCAATGTTCTAGACAATGAGAGACTAGGGGCAGCAGGGTAAAAGAAGAAAGAAAAACTAAGAACAGAAAAAATCTAAACTATATCGTGAGAAAATAAAAATGTAAAACTGAATATATGAGCAAGGAAATGGAAAACATGATATATAAATGCAAGAAAAATCAACAAAACAACGCTAGAACTGCTAAAAAAAAATAAAATCTAAAAAATAGAAGGATTGCTATGCAAATGGAAGGAAACTAATGCTAATAACATAGAAACAGTAAAAACAAGGTAAGGGACTGAATACAAAGTTAAAAAAAAAAAAAAAAAAAAAAAAAATAGAAAAGTGTTGATACAAAAACAGAATTTGTGAATGCAAAATAGGAAAACAAAGTTAAAAACTAACTATACTCACAGAAAAATGATGAAAATTAGTAAAACTAGGACACATTAACCTAAGAAAGAAAAAAAATCAGTGATCTAAAAACAGAATTTGAAACTAAAATTCCTAAAACAGAAAATCTAATGCCAAATGATACATCCTAAGCCCAAAGAAAAGAAAAAAAACCTAAAAGCCTGAGATACTTATGAATCTAAGTGATTATAAAAATGATTAGCAGGAATACAGTGAAAAGCAAGATTCATAAGACCCCTTTGTTGATAATGTGTATGAATAAAAAAAATAATGAAGCATGGGAGCACATATTAAAAGCAGGGGTTCACACAGAGACCCATTTATGATGAAGAAATCTTGAAGGAAAATAAAATCTGGGTCCATTGAATATTCAAAACAACCTATGATTCACTACTCATTATCCTACATGATTCCTAAAAGAAAAAATGATCTCGAGTCCGGATGGGAAAAGTGGATGCAAATGGAGAAAAAAATTATCCTAAGATATCTATATGTATATATATATATATATATTTTTTTTTTACTTGTTTTGGATCAGCCCGCTCAACAAGAGCCCTTATTTACTATCGCTGAAAATAATGAGAAACAACTCGTAGATTTTCTATTTGTGTTTTCATTTTCTTTTATTTTGTATTTGGTTTTGTAAAAAAAAAAATCAAGATGCCTAAAAGAGAGAAATTATAATCAAAACAAACATTAAACACAGCAGAATTTGGTTCTCAAGAATTTAAAAATAGAAAATGAATGCAAAGGGAAGGGATGCAAACTCAAGCGATCGATCGACTTTAGTCCAGATGCTCCTTGTTGAATGCCGCTTCAGATCTGCAAAAATCAAAAATTGCACAGACTTATTCAAGTATATTGACAAAAATAAAAAGAAAAACTCAGGCTACTGCCCAAATTTGACAAAAAGACAAAAGAGTGGCAGCAGCATTTATTCAAATAACTAGAAGGCAAAGAATAAAAAAGTAGAAAAATAAAAAAATTCTGCTGCAATAAAACAGGTTTTCTATACAAAACTGCAGTAGACATTTAATCAAGCACTTGGAATGCAAAGTGCAGTTTTAAAGCAAAAATTAAAATGAAAATCAAATCTACAAAATTGAAAAACTTAGGTCTACCAATTTTAAAATCTATTCCCCGGCAGCGGCGCCAAAAATTTGTTGTTGTTCTAAGTGTGCTTGATTTATTTGTGTTTTGAAAACAGGTTTGCAACTGCTAAGTTATAATGAATCTAGAATATTAAAAAGAATAAAGAAATATCAGCACAGATAGTTGGTGCTATGGTAAAAAGCTTGGGCTGTCAAGCATGAAAATGCTGATTCGAGTCCAGAATGCAGACACTTTGTGTGTAAAAAGCCAAAGGTTAGGTGTGTATCCCATCCACCCATCCCACTACACATACATACGGGACCAGAACTAGTAATGAACTTTTTTAGACACTAGCTTGTTAGGCAATTCCCATGATAAGTTTTTTTTTTTTTTTTACTTCCCATGGGATGGTTAAAAAAAATCATGGGAGGTAAAAAAATCCAAATTTACAATGAGGCTGCTAATTGCTGTTTTTTCAGTTGTTTGGTCGAGGAGAAATCTTGGGTGTGATTATTCCCATGAGGCTGTTAGTTATCTCCAAGTGATGCTCTACCATTAAATTTACAACATTGTAACAAAGTTGAATCAGATGATGAAAATAGTTTTTCATCCTAATCTTTAACAAAGTTGAATCAAATGATGCTCTGCCATTAAATTTATTTCTATGACTATTAAATAAAGTGTCTTAGGTCTGGCTTGAAAGGCTAGCTTATTTGTAAGGCCTAAAATATCAAGTCCAAACCCAACCCCAGTTCAAATTGGTCCATATACTAAAATGTCAAAACTTTAAGTTTAAAGCCTAGCCCAGTTGGCCTGAGTTCATATCCAATAGCTAGAGATATGTACCCATGAGTAGGTATTAGGTGCTTGACCCGTGCACCATGGTGGTTCATCGATCAATCTTCTTTTGCCAAGCTTAGGAGATGAACATATATTCATTTGAACGAAATAGCATTACAAGTTAAAGAATGTACTTTCATTGACTAAATTGTTTGTCAATCTATGGGTCCCTACTTACTTGCATTGGCTAAATTATTGAATATATTGTCCAATCTATGGGTCCCTGCTTACTTGCATTGGCTTATATTAAGATAGTTCAATTGCAGGAATTGATAGAAGGATTTGACCAGGAGACTGCTGCTGTTGTGATGGCTACATTAATCTCACTGAAAATGGAGATGGAGGTATTGCTTGAGCCCCACAATTAGATTTATGTCTTGACATATGGGTTCAGCTTCATTTGCAAAGATAATTTTTAGAAGTGATTAAGATAGATCATAATTTTTGTACCATTTCATTTGCACCAGATTGATTTGATTCTTGTATATAGGGGTGTCAATGATCGTCAATTATATAAATTTGGCATCTATCATCATTGATATAGGGTGCACAGTTCATCAATTCTATACATGGCATCCATTGTCGTCATTGATATAGGGTGCACAGTTCATCAATTCTATACACAGCAAAACGAAGTTCGCATTCCCCCACATGTTCCATGATATATATATATATATATATATATATCATGGAACATGTGGGGGAATGCGAACTTCGTTTTGCTGTCTAGACTGGGAAGGTTAAATAATGATTCAAAGCATTAGACAAGATCTATATTTGGGAATGTTTTTAAACCTAAAGAAGAAGCACTTGAATGCAGTGAGATTCTAAATAAAAGAGACGAGTCAGTGGGCCTTAGTCCAGGGGAACAATGTCAAAAGGTGCTGAAGACGATCTATAATGGAAAGGTAGCGGGAAGATGAAATCATGTGGAGACAAAGGTCGTGTGTTAAATGGCTTTCGGAGAGAGAAGATAGCACCAAATTCTTTCATGCCATTGAGAAAGCAAGGAGAAAAGTAAACTCTATTAATTTGATAATGGTGGAGGGGCAAAGATATACTAATAAGGAAGCCATAAAAGACAAGACTGTGCGACACTTTCAACATCTGTATGAAAAGTAGCAGCATTGTGCAATCCTTGAGTGCTTGGAATGTAGTAGAATATTGGAAGCCCCCTTTCAGCAAAGAGTAAGTTAAAAGAGCGGTGTTTGATGGTGCGGGGGATAAGGCACTAGGACCGGATGATTTCATACTGAAATTATATCAATTTTTCTGCTTGAACATAAGAAAGGACTTATTGGTGGTCTTTGAGGAGTTACACGAAAAAGCCCATGTTTGTAAGAGGGTGGGGACAACATTTATTGCGCTCATCCCTAAGATATCGGGGCTAAAAAGCTGAATTATTTCAGACCTATAGTCCTGGTTAGCAGCTTGTATAAAATGGTGGCAAAGGTATTAGCTATTAGATTAAAGCCGGTCTAGCTTATTAGCCCCACTCAAGGTGCGCTCATTGCAGGGAGACAAATTTTAGATGGCGTGGCGCTAACCCATGAATGCATAGATTCCAAACTTGTTGAAGAAGTTGGAGCTTATTCGCAGAGTGGCATGGAGAAGGCATACAATAGGGTGAATTGGGGTATTCGGACTAGGAACATATAGCTCTGTTGAGTAAATGGCTATGGAGATTGAACACAAATTGTGATTCTCTTTGGGCAAAAGCGGTCTCTAGCAAGATAAAAATCTGTTGATCAATGAATCCCAATTTGTTGAACATTACTTGTCAGGTCCTGCTTTGTAATCTGGTTTGATCTTGTAATCCAAATAATCCCATACCTTGACATAAATGGGATAGTAGTAATTAGTGAAAAAAGAATACTTGTACAAACTATTAGATCAAATATATATTAGGCAATTTATTTCAATCAAAATAATATGATGCAAGGATAGAACATACTTTGCCGCCGAAGAGAATGATCCACAATAGATGATTCCGATATGCCGCTCGTTAGAACTTGAGGACAATACTACCTCGCTTCTATCTCCCTCTATATGATGGGCGTGATTTCATTGAGTGGAGATAAAGAGGGGCGTTGTCCTCTTTTATAGCATGCCCTTGAATCCTAACCCATCAAGGATTCAAGGGAGAGGTGTATCACTGGAAGATAGGGATTGGCTTACCACAAACCAATAAAGTTGAAACCAACTCCTTAAGTTGCGTGGAGTGGAATCACGTAACAAGGAAATCTCAAGGTCTTTAGTCAATCATGTTTTAATTAAAATAGTAAAAGGGTAATGTTATTGTGTGAGTCACAAATACCCAATACAAACCTGTGAAATGAATCCATCTCCAATGGTCCAAAGATGGAAATCATTGTAATATTTTGAACCATTCAACAAGCAGAGGTAATGCAGTCAAGTTGTGATAGGACCAATGGAAGGGTGAGTCCTTGCTGTAACAGCGGTTTCCAAGCATCTACATGCTATGTACCTTAGAGGAGGAGGTGTATTTAGGATTTCAGATTGGAAACAGCTAGCCAGTATCATGGAGTATTCCGGTCAGAAGACATCTAAATGGTTAGGAAATTGAGGAATTCAGTGCTTTGTTGGGTGTGTTATACATAACCCAAATTGGTCCTCGGGCGGAAGACTGTAGAATCTAGAATCCACATTCAAAGGGCATTTGTTCTGTCAAGTCTTTCTTCAATCAACTTGGTAGAAGGTCTTTAATCATTTAACTTTGCACCTTTATTTGAAAAATAAAAGCTTTGCGTAGAGCTCTATTCTTCTCCTGGTGTGCGACTTGGAATGGCATTAAGTTAAGACGATTGATATGATCATCAAAAGAGGTTTGCCGATACCTAATACGACTTGGAATGGCATTAGTACTGTGTAGAATGAAACTTATGTTTGTACTTGCTCTTATGGTGATTCCATTTCCCATTGGACAAAGGGAACTCTTCTATTGGCAGAAATAAAAAGTTTGGCCTACATTCTATGCTCTTGACTCAATTGTAAGCTTTCTTCTGAGGCTATACAAGGCACAACACACTGACTCAAAAGTCCCATTTTTAACTTTCTTGAATGATATGGATTAAGTGACTGACAAGGTCACCAACAGCGCTGACCAGAGTAATCAATTATGTACATGTGGCACTATTTTAGTGCTACATGATGTCCTGTAGTGCATGGGGACAACATCTTGATCAGATTCAGCCCCATGATTGCATCGGAAATCATCTCTACCATATGATTAAAAAGCCTACAAGCACAAAAAATTAACGGCAAAAATAGGTTTGCACTGTCACATGATAGCCGTTCAATTTTGAGTGCTTGTAGGCTCTTTATCACATGGTAACAGAGTTTTCCGATATAATCTTGGGGCTGAATTTGATCCGGACAATGTCCTGTGCACATGGCATCGTTTTGATCGACACTGTAGTGACTAGGTCAATCACCTAATACCAGTTCTTCCTTTTCCATTTTGATAATGCCAGATCGTCCCTCGTAATCAAGGTCATTTGTTCCAAGGGCTCATATACTACTGCAAGAGGTACTCATACAAAACACTTACAAATTTAACAGTGAATTTGAAATAATCATGGATAATCTAAACCTTGACAAACAGAAAACTGACCCTCAATCCCCACCGCTGGCACTGAGAATAGGTTACCACTGCCAAAAAATGTTACGTGCCAAATAAATTATACAACAATGTTCATTTCCTCAACTAGGAATAATTTCTTCTTCATTTTCCTTTTCTTTTACCGAAAAGTTGGATTTTAAGTAGCTCTCCCTTTCATAGAAGATGGGGTATATGGTTGTTTAAGTTGTACAGAAAGGGGAATATATCACTTGTCTCCACTAATGGTGTTACACTCAGTCTATTGAGAATTAAAATATAATAATAATATTTACAATAATAACATTTATAATGATAATTAATAGATGAGACAAGTGGTACCTTAGTATGAGCTTGTCTGCTCTCATCATAACGTCTCCCTTTCATAGAAGATGGTCCCCTGCATTATTTATATTGCTACTCTTAAACTTCTAACATTTTTACAATATTGATGTTTGTGGGGTTATTTTGGTACTCTATAAGATCAACCATAAAAAGATCTACTCATAAATTTGTTCTTCTTTAACATTGGCATATCATATATTAAACAGAGACAAAGGATGATCATGCATCTAATTTTGTATGATATTGATTTAATGCTTCATGAGCTACCGTGACTTCGTCTTTTTCTTTTTCTTGTTTCCATTTTTTTCCTCCAAAATTTCTACTGTCAGTATAACCTCTTTTCAGTTTATGAGACACTACATCGACCTTTTAGTGTGTACTGCTAGCATTATTGGTGTGTCATTAGTATAATGGGTTATTAGATTTAGTTGCGGTGTGTCTTAATTTATTTTGGGTGTATTTGTAAGAGAGCTACTTAATATGAAATTATATTAAGTGACCCTCTTACATAGAGACACAAAATAAATTAAGACACCACAACTAAAGCTTATAACCCATTATACTAATGACACACCAATAGCACTAACATGTATGATTACATTAGTCATCATCATAGCCTTATCCCATCAATTTTGGTTGGTTATATAAATCATAAATGCATCTATTAAAAAGCGACTATTTATTTTTATGTGGCAAAGGAAAAATAACGATGGCAATAATGCAGGTCATACTGTTTCAGGTTAGATTATTCATGCATCTCAGAATGGTGGATTGATGATTCTATGCCCATTTAAATGGTCCCTTGTTGCAGATGAGTTCTCTATTCTGGTCACACTTAAATTGTAAAATATCATTGTTTTCTATCCACACATTGGTCTGTTGAAATTTTTATCTGTATAGACTGGCACATGCTACATTCTTTCATTTATTCAATACAATAAGGGGGAATCCCATAATTTTTTATGGATCACTTTCTTCCTTCCTTATCTAGACTCGTAATTTTTTATTTTTTATTTTTTTGGAGGGGGTGTCCTAAAGCCATCTCGTAACATTCATGTGTTAAGTGATCATTCTTGATCTGCACAAGATGTCATATCCATGTGGCTATAGACAGCTTTATTACTAATATGGAGCCAACCGAATAATCCTGTCTGATGGATCTTTTTGGTTTCAATGACTCATTGATTAGGTTAAAGATGTATTTGCATTTCTGCTCCAAATCAAAGAGGTTGTACACATTGTAAAGCTCTTATAAGAGATAAAAGGCATGATCCTATTGTGTAGCCATTGGAGACATCACAAAGGTGGCTCATTAATTTAGCTGCCTCTTTAATTAGTGTGATTAGGCCCCGTCTACTTGGGTCATTGAAAAGCTGTTGTGAAAAAGCTTAGTAGCTGCCATTATTCTCTTGGGAGAAAAGGTGGCGTAAAATTGATCCAAACCAAATCCCCGGCCTTTCACAAGAGGATACAGGCAAGTGCAGATTTCCTAGCCTTCAGAAACTGCAAGAACTTGCATTCCCGGTTACTGAATTAGAGCCTCCATGTGTTCCATTGCTCATTGCGTGCTGCTTCATGTTAGATTACTGTCACATTCATCAATAAAATAATATGCAGCACACATCTGCAGACTCTTGTAGGATACAATTTAATTAAGATCTTGATGTATCTTCTGCACTTTTTCATATTTCTTTTGCAGTGATAGATCTCTCACCTTGAGTTCTACTGGGAGATCCAGTGAACTCCTTACAAGGTCATTTCAATTTCCATAGATCCAATATATATATATATATATATATATTAGTGTGCTCCTAACAGCTCTTTAAAAATAATATTTTTCACTAATAAAATAGGTGCATTATACAATCTATGTTTTTCTTTTAGGATATAATCTATGTTACTAATAATGAGAAAAAGAGCATTACAAATAAATAATAGAAAGGTCACATTAAAAAAATTTGGATGATTTGCCGAAATAAACTGAATTTTATCCAAATTTTTTATGGATTCTCATTTCTCCAAATTCTTATCCGTGAAATTTGTGATCTTCAAGTATCTTTTCCATCTTTTTAGTATCTTTAATAATTAGAAAGGTACTTTTATTTATAAATCATGGTCTTAGGGCACATCTCAAAGAATGACATGATTATAGCCATACATCAAACATGATTCTCAAATTACGTTTTGGGAAATGTGTCACGTGAAATCAAAATTTGGCCATCTAAGGGTAGAAATTTGACCATCTAAGGGTAGAAATATGATCTCACGATCTATTATGTTGAAGATTTGGACGAAAAGCATCTCCATCATCTGATTCAAAGCAGCCCACGCTTCCTAACTTCCGGTGCTTGCATTTTGTACCACAACAATCCTTCATAGAGTGTTTCAGGTTTTCGATAGAGATGTATCAAACCCCTCTTTTACTGCTTTCCTCGATCTCTCTCATCTGTCACTTAGGGCAAACATTAAACTTCATCTTATGATAAATACTCCTAATTTCATACATTCTTGTTACTCAATGCAATCAATAAGGATTTTTAATGCCCTTGATAATTCTTATTTGATCAAGGCAATTTGATTTTTTTTTTTTTTTTTTTTTTTTTTTTTAAAAGCTAGATGTTTTGTAGTCATGTTTTTCATTTTTATTTTTAAAACCTAGATATTTTTATTTGATTGAGCATTCGCGTGGTATTGCAGGTTGATCTATTTTTCTACAGGGATTCGTGCATTTTTTGGAGCGAACCGACCAAACCGACCAGACCGAACTGAATAGCTGGGTTTGGTCAGGTTTGGACAGGTACCGGTTTGAGTTTGGTTTGGAAAAAAGGAAAACCGAAAAGTTTGGTTTGATTTCGGTTCCAAGCCTCTCCAAGCCGAAACCAAACCGAACCGAACCGAATGTAGTTTGTAAGTATATATATATATATATATATAGGCGGGAATTTTGATTAATTTTAAAAGTGTATTTAAGAAAAATGTATATTTTTATATAAAACCCTACCCTTGTCTTTAGCCTATTCCTAAATCTTAAAGCGGTAAAGTAGAACTTATAGAAAAATCGGTTGAGAAGTTGAGCAAATTTTGATGTGCAAGTAGAACTTATAGGAAAACCGAAACCGGCCGAACCAAACCGAACTGAATTGAATCGGGTTGGTTTGGGTTAAGAGTTGGACAGTTTGGTTTGGTTTGAAAATCTAAAAATCGATTAAGACCGGTTTGGTTTGTGATTTTGGCTCAAAACCGATCAACCAAATCGAACCGAATACACCCCCTAGCTCTAAATTGGACCCAAAATTCATTTATTGGAGAATTTGAACTGTTTGATCTTATGCACTCTAAGATGGGCAGGCGTGCATATTTTTTTGGTAGTTCATAATAAAGTGCACTAATCAGATGGTTGCAATCCTCTCATAGGCGTGATTCTTTGGTTGAAACGGGACAATGGTAGGTTGCAAGTTGTGTTATACGTGGCACAAATTTAAGTAATTTTGACTTTTTCACGTAGTGTAATTAGAGTTATTATGTCATTGATCAATATTTTAAAAGGTATTTTAATCCTAAAAATGTATATTATAACTATAGTTTTTAAAAAGTCAAGGTTTCCTAGTAAAAACTCTAAGACGGTCGACTCTCTCTAGTCTCTCTCTCTCTGCCCCCTTTATTTCAGCTTTCGGTTGGCTTTAAACGGACCATATATGGCTCTAGGCAAATACTTGTGAAATTTGTGGTTTAGGAACAAAGTTCTATGCAGATTTCAAGCCTTGACTCTTTTTTAGAGTAAAATAGCAAGTAAATTCCAGTAGGTATTAGGTACTCCACTTGTGCATCACGTCACTTCTGTTTTTTTGCTTTACAGAACATAATTTTCAGCATTAGATATTTGTTAGATTTGTTGACGGCAAGTTTTTTTACGGCATTAGTTGACGGCAAGTTTTTTTACCTTCAAATATCTCTTAGATTTGTTGTTTTGCAGGGTAGGTTATTTTATTACACATGGATAGAGCTACTATTTCACTTTCTCCGAGTTCCTCCCCTTTGTCTTGTCTCTTAAAAACACTTCTCTCTTTTTGAGTGTATTTTCCTTTGGTAGATGAAAATAGTAGTAGCTTTTGGTTGACTTATTTTGGAAGTACTATAAGAATAGATCAATTCACCCTTTTTTATGTTGCAGAGACATGATTTTGTAGGGGTTGTACAATTTTTATAATGGTGGTAAATACTCCTTTACCATATATTGATATATACATTTCCCAACTAAGCTGGGTTGAATGCCCCCACCTGCGTTTCCCCCCTTTTAGGAAGATTTTGAACATGAAAACTTGTAAAAGATCTCTAAGAACATACACAGTAATTTAGTTTTATTTTAGGTGGTTGGTAGTTTAGGGGTGAGAGCTGGGAATTCTTTTTTTTTGGGTTTTCAACAAAAAACTAGTTCCATTTTGGTTGGTGGCGCTGCGCCTAAGGGAATTAGTGACTGAAATCAATTTGAAACTGAAACCGATCTGATTTCGGTTATAGTTTTGGGTGGTGAAAAGTGAAGTAATTTGATAGGATTAGAAAATTTAAAAAATCCAGAAAAAACAGAAAAAGTTGGTTAAACAGGAAAACAGAAGTTACTTTTGAGTAAATAGCTTAAGGTAATTTAAGAAAATACATATTTTCAACAAGTTATAGTTTGTTATTTTTATTTTTTTTTTGGCATTGAGAGAATGAGATAATTGGTCTAATCTAGGTTTCTTTTATTTCTATGTGATTGCTTTACATGGATAAAGCACCCATTTAAGCCATGTGGCATGTTTCTTTGATCATTTAAGTGACCCGTGTAGATTCCATCACTTGTATTGGACCCAGCCCAAAAATCACACATATAGGAATATTGGAATCACCTGATAGAGATCTTAAATATGAAGCATTAATGTACTACACTATGTTGAAGCACTTTGATTGGATGGTTTTAATGTTTTGATATGCTTGATTTTCGGTTGATTCAAGTAAAAGTGACGGCCATTCATATGAACAATTAAAATGATAAAGAATTTATGCTGCATGGGTTACAATGGGTGCTTCTCATAGGAAATATTTATAAATGCTTCTCATATTCCATAAAGAAGGCAGTAAGAGACTCCTAGCCTAACCCTAGCTAGACACTAAGATCCTTTTTCAGATCTTCTCACATTTCTAGTCTCATTTTAATTTTAATTATGTTTTGTCCTTCTTTTATACATATATCATGATTCCTTACTCTTTTGCTCATCTCTCCTCTTATCATTGTGCTCTATTTTTCATGTGATTGTGGATTTGTTTTTGCTTGCTCTGAACTGATTTTTTTTTTTTTTTTTGAGAAAATAGCTTAAGGTAATTTGAGAAGCATGAGACAAAATCGAATGCTCACCCTAAAGTAGCAAAATCCTGCGCGGAAGGGGATTTAGGGTATTCAAACCTTTCATTAAAATAAAAATAAAAAGAAGAATAAAGTAGAAATCTTCGAATTCGCTCTAAAGAGGCTTGTCGGCTTCACGCCAATGAGTTTTCCGAAGCTTCACACCTCGGCTGTACGTCGGCTTCGCACCAAGTCACACGAGAAATGATTGCTCACTCCTCAAGGTTTGAAGGATTCACTCCCTCGATTGAAAACTTTTCATAAGCTCTCTGGAGTTTGCACAAAAGTAACTCTCTTTCATTCAATATCAATAATCAACTCCCAATAAAGTGTTTACAATGCCTTTATATAGGCTAAGAAAATCTTAAAACGAATATTAACTAAAAGACAAATATACCCTTAAAACTAAAGTTCGAATTTAGAAGTTTAAGGCAACTAAAATTGCTCGGCGCGATTTCGATCGATCGAAATCGAAAATCGTTCGATCGAAATTCTCATATTTTCGTCTTATTTGTGGGCCGTTTGAAAGCCCATTTATGAGTCCATTTCTTCCTTACTGATTTTCTTCGATTGTCTCGGCTACAATCCAAAAATGCCGATCTGAATTCCCCGTCAATCTCCTCGACTTTGAAAAAGTTCGACCTCGAACTTTGGTCGACATCGATAAGCGGTATCAAATATGTTTGTTCCCCCTGGATCTCGAACTTTTGAATGATCTCGGACTCGGTAGGGACAATCACAGATGCATGTGCTTCAATGATTGCGGGCTTGGTAAGGTCGTTCATGGATGCTTGGACTTCAACGATTGTGGGCTCTTCAACGATTTCGGGATCTGCCACGGTCTCAGCAACTGGTATGAACTCGTCAATCGAACGTTGTTCCTGCACAAGATCAACGCGGATAACTGGATCTGCGTGAATAGCGAGCGCCATCGATTCTTCCATAGGCATGGAAGGACTTTGACTTACTATAAGTTCGGAATCTTCCACCGATACAGATACAACCACGGGTTCGGGCTTGATTTCTGGAATGGGCTTTGGGTTAACGAACACGGGTTTTGAAAGCTTAAATCTCAAAGCTTCATGCCTCACCGATATGATTTCCTCTTGTAGTTTGAGGAGAAAATCTTCAAGAAATTCTCGAACGAGACTCTTGTTTAATGCCTTCGCTATCTGACGTGTATTTGTTAACTCACGTGTAATCTCAAGAGTAAATGCTCGATTATATAAAGTTGGCCAATATCGAGGTGTTGAATTCAAATACCTCAGACTCTGCAATTTAATTTTTACTGCCTCCCAAGCTTATCTAATTTTACCAATCGTCTGATACAAATCAAGGAGCCTTCGCCGATCCACGAACGATCCCATTCTAGCCATCATGAATCCATTCAACTCGTGCAAGGCTTCGATAAATTGATCTTTACTTATGATGGATAGCTGTGCTCTGATACCAAAACTGACAAAATCGCTTGCTAACCCTAAAATAGCGAAATCTCGCACGGAAGGGGGGTTAAGGGTATTCAAACCTTTCATTAAAATAAAAATAAAAAAAAGAATAAGGTAGAAATCTTCGGTTTCGCTCTAAAGAGGCTTGTCGGCTTCACGCCAACGGATTTTCCGAAGCTTCACACCACAGCTGTACGTCGATTTCGCACCAAGTTGCACGAGAAACGACTGCTCACTTCTCAGGGTTTGAAGGATTCACTCCCTCAATTGAAAACTTTTTATAAGCACTCTGGGATTTGCATAAAAGCAACTCTCTTTCATTCAATATCAATAATCAACTCCCAATAAAGTGTTTACAATGCCTTTATATAGGCTAAGAAAACCCTAAAACGAATATTAACTAAAAGACAAATATACCCTTAAAACTAAAGTTCGAATTTAGAAGTTTAAAGCAACTAAAATTGCTCGGCACGATTTCGATCGATCGAAATCGAATTTCGTTCGATCAAAATTTTCGATTGCAATTTCGATCGATCGAAATTGAAAATCGTTCGATCGAAATTATCAGATTTTCGTCTTATTCGCAGGCCATTTGACAGGCCATTTATGAGTCTATTTCTTCCTTGCCGATTTCCTTCGATTGTCTCAGCCACAGTCCAAACATGCGGATCTTAATTTCCCGTCAGTTTTTCTTATTTTTCTGCCGATTTTCTTAATTCTCTGCATACAGGAATTGCTGCAAAAGTCAAATGCAAAATATGCATCTGGCAATGTGGTGCTCGGAGATAGTGGAGTTCATATCTAGCAGCAGGTTACGTTCTTAGTAGATCAGGTTGTCACTTATATTTTTCAGATTTTAGGAAAATGAATTGCATGAGTTAATGCACCATGGCCTAGACTTTAATGATATTCTCCTTTTGATTTCAAGCTTACTTCAAACGGATCACCAGGGGTCGGGGACACTTGGCAGGAGAGGCGAAGCAAATTTATTTATTTTTTCTTTTATTTTAAAACTGGGCCATGGTGTTCTCAGATTGTTAACTCTTTTCTTTTCTTCTTTTTTTTACTTGAGTAAAAGGATTGGACATGTAGAGTTTAAAATATTTGACTGATTTGAAAGGTTGGATCATAGGTTGAGATGAAACATTTTATTTCAATAAAATAATTGAGCTTCTATTTTTTTTATTAATGACATTGAATGATTTGCATTTGAGCTAAATGGATGTGTTGAAATATGAGATTAATAGCTTTTTTTCTTTATATAATTTTTTTTTAATCATTAAAAAAAAGCATTAAAAAAATTGCATTAAAAAAGCCATAAAAAAAATATTATTTAAAAAAACTGCATAAAAAATCGTCAATGTAATTTTTTTTTTAAATTGTATTTTTTTTTTTTAAATTTACATAAAAAAATCACTGTCAAAAGCATGGATTTTTTCTATGACTGTAAAGAGCAGTCGTTGTTGAAGTTCATAAACCACTGTTTTGTGTAGTGGTAAAAAAAAATCACTCTTTTTTTACAACTGTTTAGGGCAGTAATTTTTTTGGCTTTTTCACTTAGTGTATGTGAAGCTTGTAATCTTACTATCTTTTAATTTATTACTCGCTTAATTAACCAAAAAACTAAAAATAAAAAATAATAAATAAAAAAATAAAATTTTTTTTTTTTTTTAGAGAATGAGACATTGAGTAAGAAGTGATTTTTTGTATTGAGACAAATCCCGACGCCTTTTCTAAATTTTAAATCAAATAAAACCATGTTATATCTACCAATTCCCTCATGCATGAATTTTGCTTAGAGAATGATTGTCCTCTCTTTCAATGATCATTGAGGAAGAAATTACGTAACTACAACTATGGCTGATGACATGATTTATGGAAAAAAAATATATATCTTTGTTTCTAAAAAATCTAAACAATCGTACTAACAATATCACCTAATAATGGTGACATTAGCATCTTAGAAATGAGAGAAGGAGGTCATGCATGTAATTAATTATCTTTATTTGAAGTGGGGCAATGATCCACCACAGTCCATAAAAATGAAATCTTTAAATTTTTATCTATGGATTCGATTGTCATTGTAAAGAGGTGGCCACCAATTATTATTTCTTTTTTTTTCTTCAATTTTTGTTTTAGCACGAATGCAAGCAATACTACATATATAATGAAATGGGCCCTGCATTTTTATAAACATTCAGAAAGATTTTTTTTTAGGTAGAGTGACAAATATATATATTTTTTTAATTATTTTAGTATTATATAGAAAGGTGGACAAGAGCCTCGAAAGGATCAATAAAATCCCAAGCCAACACTACAAGCATTGCTACCTAGAAAATCGGATTTTTTGGAGAAAATCAGGCAGCAATGCTAGCAGTGTTGGCTTGGGCTTTTATAGGTTCTTACGAGGCTCTTGTCCAAAATACTAAAACAACTTTAAAAAAAAAAAAAATTGTCACTCTACCTAAAAAAAATCTTTCTGAATGTCAATAAAAATGCAGAACCCCATTTAATTATGTGGTATTGCTTGCGTTCGGAAAAAAATTGAAATGTCTGAAAAAAAACCTTAGAAAAAGAAAAAAATAAGAAAAGCCGAAAACCCATTACATGTTATGCCAGAAGGAAAGAAGTTGATCGGTCCTAAACCTTCTGATGTTAAAGGTCGAGGGGTCTTCTCTGTCGGCTGCAATCGCCCAATAGCAAACCAATATGAAACTAGATCGGATAAGATTGTCTTCAAAAAAAGAAACTCCGTTGCACCTGATGTCGTTGTGCAAGAGCCAAGTATTCCAGAGGATAAAAATGTGTAAGTGATCCCAAATCCATTGCTTGATACCGCTGACTGGGAGGGGGGACCAACCGAGAATGGTACCGATTAGGTTACCGAGTAAATAGTAAAAAATGTTGAAGGCTCTGAAGCATCTATACCAAACAGGTTAAATTCTTTCACATAGAAGGAAAAGTTGTTCGGTCCTCCCCGCCATCTTTGCAAAAGAAACAATTTTGAAAGAGAGACATGCCCCTTCTGGTTAAATTGAAATGGTAGGCAATTTGTTTCAGCATAAAGAACAAAGAAAGAAAGAGGCCTTTGAAGAGATTTTGAAATCCCAGATTGCGGCCCAACTGATCGAGGTGTTGTTTGAGAGAAGGGATCAATAAGCAGCCTTCACCGAAAATTGTCTCTTTTATTGCTACGTTAAAGTCTAGAATCAATTTGGTTGAGAGGAAGATAAACATGATCAAGGATTTCTGAGAGTTCACTGAATTCGCTGATTTCAACATCACTAAGTTTGCGCCAAAAGTCAATTTGGCATTGCGAATTGCCAAGAAACTCAAAATTTTAGAGATTTTTTATTTAGGAACAGAAATAATGCTGAAAGGATTGAGAAACTTAGATTCAAAATTAAACTCAGAACTGATCCATTTATCAATCCAAAAGCAAATATTTCACTTGATCCGATAGTAAAGGATATACTGTAATAGCCCGAAAAACCACGCTAAACTATGACCTCGGGATCCGTGCCCGATCGGTCACAGGTTTGACCAATTAGGAGTTCGATAGTTAGCATTGAGTGTGATGAGCGATTGAGATGTGATGGGTTGAATGTCTATGTGGTGTGTTGTAAATGTGAAGTCGCATACACCTATCGCGGTGTATGTGCTCAACACACAAGAGAGGAAAGAGATAAAAGGGTTTAATAACCCTAAAATCTGTAATTGGTTGTTGAGAGAGGAGTAAAGAAGAGAGAGAGAGGAGTAAAGAAGAGAGAGAGAGGAGTAAAGAGATTAAACAAGAGTTATTGAGTGATTGGAGGGGGGGGATTCAAGCATTAAAGAGACTGATTCAACGCAAGGAATCCGTTCAAGCAAAGGCTGGAACCCTAGCCTTTCCAACCACTCGATTGAAATCAATTTGAGATTGATTGAAGGTAAGATTTTTGTAATTTAAATGCATAGATTAGAAGGGTGAATAGTGGCTAGAAATGTTGTGAAATGTAGAACAAAAGTTTGGAAAAATGAGAGAAAAAAGTGTGGAAAAAGATTAGGAAGAACAGCTCGAAAAGGGTTGAATCTGACAATTTCGATTAATCGAAATTGGGTTTCGATTAATCGAAATTGGCCAAGAAGTTGAAAAGTCAGAGGACCCCGATTTCGATTAATCGAATTGGAGTTCGATTAATCGACTTTGGATTTCGATTAATCGATTTGGGTATCGATTAATCGACTGGGAACCTCCAGTGGACCCAAGGGGGGCTGGAGGAAATGATTTGGGAAAATCGACTAATCGAAATGGGATTTCGATTAATCGATTTCAATTTTCGATTAATCGATTTGGGATCGATTAATCGATTTTAGGAACTCGATTACTCGAATTGAGAATCGACTTGGCTGAACAGTGAATTTCGATTAATCGAATTAGGATTCGATTAATCGAATGAGAATCTCGATTAATCGATTTTAGAATCGATTAATCGATATTGACTTTCGATTAATCGATTTTGGAAATCGATTAATCGAATCAGACTCGATTAATCGATTTTGGAGTTCGATTAATCGACTGAGATAAATAATGTTAACTTTTGAGTTTGACTTTAAGATTCTTGGAGGGTCTTGGACCTTCTTTATTGCATCCTTTGTGATGTGTTTCACCTGTTATGTGGTACCATAGGTGGTACGTGTGAACTAGTGCACAAGGAGCCACGTGGGACCTTGGTGCAATGATCAAATGAAGACTTGAGGTAGGGAACACCTTGAACATGTACTTTATTTTACAAGAGCATGTATATAGTGATATAGAAATTAAATTCAAATATTTTATTGCTTAAGAATTGTGAAAAAGTGTGTGTGTGTGACATCCATAAGAGGAATTATAATGAGCCATCCCCAGGGGATGATGAAGTGAAGAGATAAGAGCATCAGGTGTGATGCAAGTGAATGGATACATCCCAGGGATGTATCCAAGATTGAATTATGTTTGATAGGGCCTAACTGATATAAGATAGCACACTTACACGGTGAATAACTATATGTAAGGCACCGATATTTTTGTTATTTGAGGTTTGATAGGTTACCCCACCGACGTGGCGGGATATCCACGACTGACACGGCAGGATATCCGTGACCGATACGGCGGCGAAACCGTAGGCCAGTGCGGAGGCTTATCCGTACACAGTAAGCACACCCCAGGGGTGTTGATTGAGACATGTGAAACCCCGCCACCAATCCCCAGGGGAAAGGGGCTTGGGTACTATATTTGTATTCCCAGGGAATACGTTAAAAGTGTCTATATAGATGACGATGAAGGGTATCTCATCGGGGCTCGATGCTATATTGCTCGGGGATTACTTAAGTTGAAAGTTTAAGTTTTGCTTTAGGCCTTTTCAGCATCATTCATGAGTAAATGAAAACATAAGTAATCAACAGTAATGAAATGCTTTTTAACTGTTTTCATCAATAACTGCATAGACACATCATGCATGGCATATCATGGAATATATGTGAGTAATAAATTATATGTTCAACTGTGTTTGTTCCCTATTGAGCTAGGATGTAGCTCACCCTATAGACTATACGTCGCAGGTCCACTAATAGCAGCTGCCGAGGCTTCAGGAGACGCTGACCCCGGTGAGTCGGACCTTGCAGCCGGTGAAGAGTTGGAGCCACCTCCTGAGGACTTCTTCTAGAGGACTCCGTTGTGCCACTTTGAGGGCTTTTTGAGAGAGTTTTGTACGGCTTGGTATGTCAAGCTTTGATTTTGTTTAAACCATGTATATAAGGAGTTGGGATTATTCTTTTGGGACGAACCATCCGTGATGATTGCTATCATCGATGGTTCGGATCGGTTCTCCATTCATGTAGAGGCATGAGGGTAGAACTGTCTTTTGGGGAGTTGCTCAGTATAGATTTAAATTCCGAAATTTCGTTTATTATTCTATTGCATGCTTGATATACCAGTGTTCCGTGCTTAGCTAAGGGGCACGGTTAAGATGATCGTGCTGATGGCACGGGTTTCGAGGTGCCAAAATCCGGGCTGTCACAGTTGGTATCAAAGCCATTTTCTTTTAGAAATTCTGACAATGGTTCTTTCGTCAGAACATAGGGGCTTCTGCTAACGAAACTTTAGTTTCAAATGCAGCCGCAAATGTCATCTAGAGGAAGAGGCCGACCAAGGGGAGGCCAACAGAGGAGTCTACGTAGTGGAGATGATTACATCTCTCCTACAAATAGAGTGCCTTTAGGAGGTACTGAGGCCCCAGGGGGCAGTAGTAGTAGACAGCATAATGAGGAGGATCGAGATCGGCAGGATCAAGATCTAAGAGAACAAGAGAGAGTGAGAGAAAGACAAGAAGATAGAGAGGAGCGACAAAGGATGATGCACACTATGGAGACTATGGCAGCTGCCATGGCACAACAAGCCGCATCCTTTGCAGCTCATGCGTCAAGAGAACAGCAGCCACCTACACCACCTGTAGGACCTGCGTTGCCTGTGCCCTCATCTTTTACAGAATTTAGGAGGATGAGACCTACACAATGGCGGCCGAGAAGCTGGTGATGGAGATGGAGAAAGTCTTTAGCGTGCTAACTTGCACGAAAGATGAGAGTGTGAGATGGGCAGCTTATATGTTGGATGGGGAGGCTGGGCCTTGGTGGAAGTCCGTGATACGAACTCGGGCTCAGGAGACCCCAGAGTTGCCTTGGACTTGGGAGGAGTTTGTTGAGGAGTTCAACAAACAATATTTTCCGGAAGTGGTGAGGAACCACAGATACAATTTCTCTGATTAGTGCAAGGAGGATGACGGAGAGAATATGGGGTGGAGTTTCTACGACTTGCTGCTTTGCTCGGACACGTCTGCATCAAGTGATGAAGTCCAAGAGATTTCAGCAAGGTTTGAAGCCTGAAGTTAGGGGAGGCGTAGCTCCATTTCAGCTAAGGACCTATGAAGAGGTCATGAGTAAGGCATTGGTTGTGGAAGAAGAAAATACAAATAGATATAGACAGAGAGAGCAACAGAGAGGAGGAAATGAACAAGGAAGGACGGGGACCTATGAACCAGTGAACAAAAAGCCGAGGTTCGTAGCCCAAAATCAGAGACCACAGTTCCAAGGGGGTTTCGAAAGACCGGCGCAACAACAACACCAACAGAGGTTTCCATTACTTGCGTCGAGGAGACCTTTTCGCTATGAGAGCCCTGCCATATCTACTGGCGCCACTGTCACACAGGGTTCTCGTATTGTTTCTTCCGCACCTCGGGAGACTTGCGCAAAGTGTGGCAAGCCTCATAGGACGGTGGATTGTAGATTGGGAACTAGGGGTTGTTTCCGATGTGGCAAGGTGAGCCACTTGATCAAGGATTGCCCCGAGACGGATAAGAGAAAGACGATTTCAGTTCCAGCACCATGACCCATTCAAGCAAGGAAGCCGATCGTTCAGGGGAGAGCCTATGCAGTCACTGCTCAGGAAGCAGGGAACGTGCATGACGTCATCCAAGGTGAGACTCATTAAAATTAAAGAAAATTTTCATTTCATTAAAATTTTAGATAGAGAAGGAGCATGCATTAGAAATTGTATAGATTCTTTTCTCAATACAAAAAGCTGTATGTGAATTAAGAGCGTAAATTGATGTGTAAATTATTGTATGTATGTATGTATATTATAGGTACTTTAAACATATATGAAAAAGGATGCTTCGATGGATATGACGCTCGAGTGTTGATAGACCCAGGGTCTAACCACTCATTCGTCACTCCACGTTTCGCCAAGAAGATGAAGATTGTTCCAGAGACGTTGGATTTCGTCCTATCTGTGTCTATTCCGACTGGAGAGTTAGTAGACACGGAGTTAGCTTGCAAATCCATCATTGTAGCAGTTCGAGACTTAGAGGTGCATGAATTAGAAGCAAAGTTGATACTGTTAGACATGCAGGGGTTTGATGTGATCCTTGGCATGGACTGGTTGGCGCAGCATTGTGCAACCGTCGATTGCAAGAACAAGGTAGTCATTTTCAGACCCAACACAAGAAGATCATTTCGGTTTCAAGGAGTGAGGTCGTCATCTGTGCCATTGATCTCAGCAGTAAGGGCCGAGAAAATGATCAGAAAGGGTTACAGTGGATACTTAGCTTTCTTAAAGGAGGACAAGGAAGAAAGGAACGTCATTTCTGAGATAGCAGTTGTGAGAGACTTCGCCGACGTGTTTCCAGAAGAATTGCCTGGATTACCTCCAGAAAGAGAAGTAGAATTCGCCATTGACTTAGCACCAGGAACGGAGCCTATTTCGAAGGCACCTTATAGAATGGCTCCCGCTGAGTTAAAGGAGTTAAAGGAACAACTGCAAGAACTTATGGACAAGGGATTTGTTAGACCGAGCGTGTCTCCATGGGGAGCACCGGTTTTGTTTGTCAAGAAGAAAGATGGGTCAATGCGACTATGCATAATCGACAATTGAACAAACTCACTGTGAAGAACCGCTACCCTTTGCCGAGAATTGACGATCTATTCGACCAACTGCAAGGAGCAAGATATTTTTCCAAGATCGACCTGAGATCTGGGTATCATCAGTTGCGAGTCAAGGCTGAGGACATTCAGAAGACAGCTTTCCAAACACGGTATGGACACTATGAATTCCTTGTGATGCCGTTTGGATTGACGAATGCTCCGGTGTCGTTTATGGATCTGATGAACCGAGTGTTTAAACCACACTTGGACTCCTGCGTCGTAGTGTTTGTTGATGATATACTAATATACTCCAAATCCAAGACGGAACACGAAGAACACTTGAGGATTGCTCTACAGACGCTACGTGAACACCAATTGTACGCCAAGCTCAGCAAGTGTGAGTTTTGGTTGGAAGAGGTTAGCTTTTTGGGACATGTTGTCTCAAAGCATGGTGTCACTGTAGATCCAGCAAAGATAGAAGCAGTAATTAAATGGGAGCAGCCAAAGACAGTGACCGATGTCCGAAATTTTCTGGGCTTAGCAGGCTATTATCGACGTTTCGTTGAGGGGTTTTCAAAGATATCGGGACCTCTCACAAAGCTGACACGAAAAGATTCAAGATTTGAGTGGAGTGAGGTATGCGAGAAGAGTTTTCAAGAACTCAAAATGAGACTCACTTCGGCTCCAGTGCTAGCGATTCCTTGAGCGATGGAGGATCGCCGTGTCTGACAACGTCATACAATGGCCTTGGTTGTGTGCTCAACCAACACAAGAAGGTGATAGCTTACGAATCAAGACAGCTGAAGGAACACGAGAAAAATTACCCGACTCATGACTTGGAACTAGCAGCAGTCATTTTTGCGCTGAAGATTTGGAGACATTACTTGTATGGTGAGACTTTTAAAATTTTCACCGATCATAAGAGCCTCCAATATCTGTTTACACAGAAGGAGCTCAACATGAGACAGCGCAGGTGGATGGAATTCCTCAAGGATTACGATTGCTCCATACAATACCATCCAGGCAAGGCGAATGTAGTACCCGATGCTTTGAGTCGGAAAGGTTCAAATTTCGATTAGCTTGTTTGATTTTGGGTATGCGCCGATGGAAATTATTGGAAGACCTGGCATTCTATGATGCGAACATTGAGTCAAAGGACACTGGATCCTTTTTGGCTAACATATCAGTAAAGCCAGTGATATTTGAGCATATCCACGATCTACAGATGAATGATTCGGTATTGACAAAGATTCATCAAGACGTGAAGGAAGGCATTAGGTCGGACTTCTCAGTAAAAGAAGATGGTTCTTTGTTGTTTAAAGGCCGTCTATGCATTCCAGACAATGCCGATCTAAGACGAACGATTCTTGATGAGGCCCATAAGTCAAATTATGCTATCCACCCTGGTAGGACCAAAATGTACCAAGATTTGAAAAAGAACTACTGGTGGAGAGGACTGAAGCAAGACGTGGCCGAGTACGTGTCACGGTGTTTGACTTGTCAGCAAGTGAAGGTTGATCATAGACATCCTGCTGGACTATTGCAACCTTTACCAATCCCGGAATGGAAGTGGGAATCGATCTCAATGGACTTCATTGTTGGATTACCCCGTACTGCCAAGAGACACAATGCCATTTGGGTCGTCGTAGACCGATTGACAAAATCAGCGCACTTTTTGCCGTACAATACTACATATACAGCAGGAAGACTGGCAGACTTATACATGAAGGCAATTGTAAGATTACATGGGATTCCAAGCAGCATAGTTTCAGATCATGATCCACTATATACGTCTAAGTTTTGGAAGAAATTTCAAGAAGGAATGGGAACACGACTAGACTTTAGTTCAGCTTTCCATCCTCAAACTGATGGACAGACAGAGCGAGTGAACCAAGTAATAGAAGGCATGCTCAGGGCGTGCATGCTTGATATGCAAGGATACTGGGATGAGTATCTACCGATGCTCGAGTTCGCATACAACAGCAGTTTCCAAACGAGCATTAGCATGGCACCGTATGAAGCTCTGTATGGACGACGATGCAAGTCACCCCTCAATTGGGAGGAAACAGGTGAGAATTTTGTGTTAGGACCAAAACTACTTGAAGACAACGCCACCGTTGTTCGAATTATCAGAGAAAGGTTGAAGACAGCACAGAGTAGACAGAAAAGTTACGCCGACATGAAGCGGACTAGTGTCGACTATAAGGTGGGCGAGCACGTGTTTGTGAAAGTATCACCTATGAAAGGTGTAATGAGATTTGGCAAGAGAGGGAAGTTAAGTCCACGTTATGTTGGACCATTCGAAATTTTGGGACGTGTAGGTGAAGTTGCATATCGCATTGGTTTACCACCGCTATTTGATCGAGTACATAACGTGTTTCACATATCGATGCTCAGAAAGTACGTGAATGATCCGTCTCATGTATTAGGAAAGCAACCTATAGAGATGTGTGAGGACATGAGCATGATAGAGGAACCAGTGGAAATCTTGGATCGAAAGGAACAAGTATTGCGCACTAAAGTGATTCCCTTAGTGCTTGTTCGGTGGAACAATCATCCAAAAGAAGAGGCTACTTGGGAACGAGAGGCCGATGTGAAAGAACAATATCCAGCCTTGTTTCCAACGACGTGAGAATTCAATATAAACCACAAACATGTTTGTGAAATCTCCACGATACTTGTAATTCAACGGAAGTTGTGATCAAAGTATGATATAACGAACAGATTTATATGTACATGATCAAGTGTATGCAACTCTATGGAACTATGAACCACTTGAGGTCATAAACTATCAAAAGAAATCAAAGAACCAAAGAAATAGAAAATCTGCAGAAATTGGGCAAAATCGATTAATCGAATTTCAAATCGATTAATCGATTTGGAATTTCGATTAATCGATTTTGTTCGATTAGTCGACTGGCATGTGCCAGTGACTGGAAATGGAAATGAGAGTTAGAATGTAAATAGAATGCAATTTCGATTGATCGAGTTATAATTTCGATTAATCGATTTGGGATCGATTAATCGATTTTGAGAATTCGATTAATCGAATTGGGAATTCGATTAATCGAACAAACTGGGAATGTTAGAAGAATTGGGAGTAAATTAATGAAATTTTGATTAATCGAAGCAGTGTCGATTAATCGATTTTGGATTTCGATTAATCGAACTGGATCTCGATTAATCGATTTACTAAAGGGACTTGGAAGAAATTGGCGATTTGATTAATCGTAATTTGATTAATCGATTTTGAAATTTCGATTAATCGAAATGGATTCGATTAATCGAATAATTTAAGTTAAATTTAGAAATTCTTGCGATTTCGATTAATCGAAGTGAAATTCGATTAATCGATTTTGGAATTTCGATTAATCGAAATGGATTTCGATTAATCGACTGGCTCGCGCCAGTGAGCTTTAAAACTTAAATTTTTAAACGGATACGATTTCGATTAATCGAAATCGTTTCGATTAATCGAATTTAACTTTCGATTGATCGATTTGGGAAATCGATTAATCGATTTTGCGCGACTTAACCTAGTTTTGAATCTCGATTAATCGATTCTGAATTTCGATTAATCGAGCCGGGGCCTATATATATAAAATTAGGGATTTCATTCCCCATTCGAAACCATTTTTCCTTGGGATATTTTCGGCGCTTCATCTCCTCTTTCTTCTCCGACCATCCGACGCTCTAGGGTTGGGATTGCCGTCGATTCGCTTCCGCAATCGCGTCTAAAACCACGGTTGTCTTCAAAGAAGGCAACCTCTAAGCTCCCGGTTCGGCGTAAGAACGTCGCGCCACCACCACCTACCCCATCGCCGGTGAGGACTCCATCACCGTCGGCATCGGAGACCACCTCCGGTTCGACGAGCGCATCCTCACGCGAGTCTTCCCGCGAATCGATCCCAATGCCCCCACCACCCACTAACGTGGTGCAACCAAACGAATGGTGGGCGGCCAAGACCTTTGAGGTCGAATATATTATCGACCCTACCCTATTCACAAATCCCGATTTGTCGAGCGAGACCCAATGGGCTCGAAACTACCTCAACAACGCCGGTCTCGGCAATCTTCTCAAACCAATCCGGGGTTCTTACTACCCTAGGTTGGTTAGATTATTTTACCAAGGGCTCGTAGACGGCCCTACCGACGACGTGGTTAAGACCACCATAGAGGGTCGGGAGTACATAATCACCCGTCACCACATACACGAGGTACTAGAATGTTACCTCGATTTCACCCCAGAGACCACCCTATTCCCACCCTTCGAGGAGGACCCTCGATTTGAAGAAATCATGACCCGTATGACCAACAGGAAAAAGGGGTCGGGATCCTCCATCAAGAGGGTTGACCTTCCCCACTACATGTGGATGCTTGATTCAATAATCAAGTGTAACCTATACCCGATGCGCCACGATACGGAGCGCGTGGACAAAGTGCAACAGGCACTTTATGCGCCTCATGGCCGATGGTTTGATCTACCATGGTCATCCTAGAAGGGATGAGGTACATCGAAGGGCAACATGCGGCCCAAGGAGAAGATGCCATATGCTCGGCTCATCTCGAGCATGTTGGAGTGTTACTCCAATGATCCCTCCTACAGCATCTCGCCTCACGAGGTGAGGGCTACGGATCGCGTGAAGACGTTTTCGAAGTCTTCATGGACCCGTAGCTACAATTTATTAAAGCGGACCCTACCGGCTCCGGGTCCCGCTCCGGTAGCAGCAGCGGTAGCACCGCCACCACCCCCACCACCTCAGCAGGACCCACCCGTGGGTGGGGCACACCCTATCCCCGCTGAGCCATCCGTGGAGAGGGTTCCCTCTCACACCGCAGCCTCACCGACGCCACCTGCCCACTCCGCGCCCGCGACACCCACCTCATCCTACCGCCGGCGCGCCGCTCCATCCGGTCCTACCATCGAGGACGTGTTGGCTCGCATGGAGGCCAACAACGAGCGGATGAACCGGAGGATGGACTTCTTGATGTTCCACACCCTCCGCTACATCTACCCGACGGACTACCACCGCTATCTCGCTCAGGAGGAGGAGTGGACTGCAGGACGGACCGCCTTCCACAGAGGCCCCGTTTTCCATCCCACCACCGCCACTACTGACGCGACTCCTTCCACATCTACATCCGCACCGCAGACAGAGACGCTCCAGCCACAGCCGCCGCTACCTCCGCCTACTCAGCCTGCACGGTCTCCACCACCGCTACCACAGCCGGCTCCAGCAGACCCACCAGCCCCTGTAGCACCCGACCAGCCTGGCGGGGGGACTATCTGAGTCTTGTATTTATTTTTGCATTTTGATTGTATACCTGTAGATTTCTTTTGTACGCCAACTTATTTGGCATTGTAAAAATTTTCAATTATTAATACAAATCAAAGTTTTTGTATAAATTGTTCAAATTCGTCAACTTTAAATTCTATGCCGGTATTGTAATTATCTGAATGCGTCTGAGTCTACTCGACCACCTCACCTGCAAGTGTGGGGGGGGAGAGAGACCCAGACAGCCATGCCTTGGGTTATTTTCGAGGACGAAAATTCCCAAGGTGGGGAGGATGTAATAGCCCGAAAAATCACGCTAAACTATGACCTCGGGATCCGTGCCTGATCGGTCACAGGTTTGACCAATTAGGAGTTCGATAGTTAGCATTGAGTGTGATGAGCGATTGAGATGTGATGGGTTGAATGTCTATGTGGTGTGTGTTGTAAATGTGAAGTCGCATACACCTATCGCGGTGTATGTGCTCAACACACAAGAGAGGAAAGAGATAAAAGGGTTTAATAACCCTAAAATCTGTAATTGGTTGTTGAGAGAGGAGTAAAGAAGAGAGAGAGGGGAGTAAAGAGATTAAACAAGAGTTATTGGGTGATTGGAGGGGGGGATTCAAGCATTAAAGAGACCGATTCAACGCAAGGAATCCGTTCAAGCAAAGGCTGGAACCCTAGCCTTTCCAATCACTCGATTGAAATCAATTTGAGATTGATTGAAGGTAAGATTTTTGTAATTTAAATGCATAGATTAGAAGGGTGAATAGTGGCTAGAAATGTTGTGAAATGTAGAACAAAGGTTTGGAAAAATGAGAGGAAAAAGTGTGGAAAAAGATTGGGAAGAACAGCTCGAAAAGGGCTGAATCTGACAATTTCGATTAATCGAAATTGGGTTTCGATTAATCGAAATTGGCCAAGAAGTTGAAAAGTCAGAGGACCCCGATTTCGATTAATCGAATTGGAGTTCGATTAATCGACTTTGGATTTCGATTAATCGATTTGGGTATCGATTAATCGACTGGGAACCTCCAGTGGACCCAAGGGGGGCTGGAGGAAATGATTTGAGAAAATCGACTAATCGAAATGGGATTTCGATTAATCGATTTCAATTTTCGATTAATCGATTTGGGATCGATTAATCGATTTTAGGAACTCGATTACTCGAATTGAGAATCGACTTGGCTGAACAGTGAATTTCGATTAATCGAATTAGGATTCGATTAATCGAATGAGAATCTCGATTAATCGATTTTAGAATCGATTAATCGATATTGGCTTTCGATTAATCGATTCTGGAAATCGATTAATCGAATCAGACTCGATTAATCGATTTTGGAGTTCGATTAATCGACTGAGATAAATAATGTTAACTTTTGAGTTTGACTTTAAGATTCTTGGAGGGTCTTGAACCTTCTTTATTGCATCCTTTGTGATGTGTTTCACCTGTTATGTGGTACCATAGGTGGTACGTGTGAACTAGTGCACAAGGAGCCACGTGGGACCTTGGTGTAATGATCAAATGAAGACTTGAGGTAGGGAACACCTTGAACATGTACTTTATTTTACAAGAGCATGTATATAGTGATATAGAAATTAAATTCAAATATTTTATTGCTTAAGAATTATGAAAAAGTGTGTGTGTGACATCCATAAGAAGAATTATAATGAGCCATCCCCAGGGGATGATGAAGTGAAGAGATAAGAGCATCAGGTGTGATGCAAGTGAATGGATACATCCCAGGGATGTATCCAAGATTGAATTATGTTTGATAGGGCCTAACTGATATAAGATAGCACACTTACACGGTGAATAACTATATGTAAGGCACCGATATTTTTGTTATTTGAGGTTTGATGCGTGGCGGGATATCCAGGTTACCCGACACGGCGGGATATCCGTGACCGTCAATCTGTAAACCGTAGGCGGTCACGGAGGCTTATCCAGACCGATGCACACACCCCAGGGGTGTTGATTGAGACATGTGAAACCCCGCCACCAATCCCCAGGGGAAAGGGGCTTGGGTACTATATTTGTATTCCCAGGGAATACGTTAAAAGTGTCTATATAGATGACGATGAAGGGTATCTCATCGGGGCTCGATGTTATATTGCTCGGGGATTACTTAAGTTGAAAGTTTAAGTTTTGCTTTAGGCCTTTTCAGCATCATTCATGAGTAAATGAAAACATAAGTAATCAACAGTAATGAAATGTTTTTTAACTGTTTTCATCAATAACTACATAGACACATCATGCATGGCATATCATGGAATATATGTGAGTAATAAATTATATGTTCAACTGTGTTTGTTCCCTATTGAGCTAGGATGTAGCTCACCCTATAGACTATACGTCGCAGGTCCACTACTAGCAGCTGCCGAGGCTTCGTGGAGACGCCGACGGTGAGTGGACCTGGCGTGTGAAGAGTTGGAGCCACCTCCTGAGGACTTCTTCTAGAGGACTCCGTTGTGCCACTTTGAGGGCTTTTTGAGAGAGTTTTGTACGGCTTGGTATGTCAAGCTTTGATTTTGTTTACCATGTATATAAGGAGTTGGGATTATTCTTTTGGGACGAACCATCCGTGATGATTGCTATCATCGATGGTTCGGATCGGTTCTCCATTCATGCAGAGGCATGAGGGTAGAACTGTCTTTTGGGGAGTTGCTCAGTATAGATTTAAATTCCGAAATTTCGTTTATTATTCTATTGCATGCTTGATATACCAGTGTTCCGTGCTTAGCTAAGGGACACGGTTAAGATGATCGTGCTGATGGCACGAGTTTCGGGGTGCCGAAATCCGGGCTGTCACATATACTTTTAATATAATTCCCCCTAATAGATAGGAGACCTTTCTACCACCATTA
Source organism: Chloranthus sessilifolius (assembly GCA_021018995.1). Classification (NCBI taxonomy): domain Eukaryota; kingdom Viridiplantae; phylum Streptophyta; class Magnoliopsida; order Chloranthales; family Chloranthaceae; genus Chloranthus; species Chloranthus sessilifolius. Next base: position 29,020,090 of record CM037595.1, read on the forward strand.
AGAGTTGTTGTATTTGATATTTCCTATTTTCCAACCTCTATCACATACATGATATTTGTGAATCACAATTTCTTTCCACCATTGGTTTGAGGAATCTTCGATGCACCACCACCATTTTATCAACAAAGCAGTGTTCATAGCAATAACGGGTTTGATGCCAAGGCCTCTGGCCCATTTTGGTTGGGTAATTTTATTTCAGCTTATAAGGTATAACTTTTTGTTTTCTCCTAAGTCGTCCCACAAAAAGTTTCTCTCGAGTCTTTCGATTTCTTGACAAACTTTAACTGGCCATTTGTAGAAAGATAAAAAATATGTCAAAATGACACTAAGAACAGAATGGATGAGAGCTAACCAACCACTCTTAGTATCAAAATGACACTAAGAACATAATGGATGAGAGCCAACCAACCACTCTTAGAGAGCATCTTACTTTTCCACCCATTGAGCCTACCACTGATTTTAGTGATGACTGGGTCCCAATCGGAGGTTTTATTTTTTCCAACTCCAATTCAGATTCTTAGATATTTGAGGGAAAAAGTGGCCAAAACTAGAGCAGCGGAGCTGACCCAACTATACAAGGATTGCTCATCAATATTGATTCCGAAAATATTTGATTTATCGTAATTGACTCTTTAGCCGGAAGTTTCTTTGTCCGCCATTAAAATATTACAAATATTGTGGATTTGGATAGGGTCTCCTCCACACATAACTAGAAAATCGTCTGTATATTGGAAAAGATTTATGCGAGAATTATATCTAGGATTTGAAAAATCGACGATGGTACCTTCATGTTCTGCCTTCTGAAATAGGAGAGTCAAACCTTCGCTAACAATATCGAAAAGGTAGGGAGAAAGAGGATAGCCCTGTCTTAGGCCCTAGAAGACTCAAAAAAACTGCAAGTCTTTCCGCTTATGATAATAGAAAAGTGAGCAGTAGAAAGGCAGTTGTGAATCAAAGATCTCCAATAGCCATCGAAGCTCATTTTCTTCATCATCCAAAGCAAATAATCCCAACTTACTCTGTCTTAAGCTTTTTTCATATCGATTTTAAGAAGGATCGTTCTGTTTGAAAGAATGTATAGAGTGGATGCTTTCACTAACAATCATAGCTAAATCAAGAATTTGGTTACCCTCAATGTATCCATTCGGCCAAGAGCGCGCTCAGCGCTACAGGAAATTATGACCACGTGAACAATTCATTTGTGTCACAAACTTACACAAAGTTAAGCCAAGTCATCATTAATAGCCACATTTTTAGCATTCCACAAAAGATAAGGGCATTCCGAATACGTTGAAGGCAAAGGGGAGAATGTGTCTAGGCACACACTCATGCACTCGGTGGTCAGATCACATGTCACATGTCATAATCAATCTAAAACAACTCCCGTTTTGGGTTAATTAACCATTGGACATGTAATTTAAAAAAATAAAATAAAAAATTCCCTCTGTTTGATGGGTCAAACTAATGTGACGCTCTAAAAATTTTGTACACTGATTTCCCCCAACTTTGACCACATTTTTAATGGTGAAAAGTTATAAAAAAAAATTTCTTTTAATGAGATTTAATCAACCTTGTCTAAGTGTATGTGGCATCCATCCTCATAATGGACGCCAATGATGGCTCTATAATCCCAGGCCTATATATTAAATGATAAAATATTTTTTTTTTTTCTTTTAACATAAAATATTAAGAGCAATTTTAGCACTATAGATGACGTGGCATCTATTCCAAACGTAGAGAGGAGTCACAGGACGGAACATGACCAACAGCCATAGTTTCTTTCTTCATATGAAAACAGTAAAAAAAATTAGCACGACCGTGGCACTGTAATATCACCTCAGCATAAAACTATTGACTGCTTTGAATTGGAAGATGCAGATTATTTTTCATCCTAATATGATACAGAATAGATCATTAGATTATAGGCTTATCATCAGACAGTCAGTTTTTGATTCAATGTGACACACATTTCAAAAAGTAACCCAAAAATCATGTGACAGACATAACATCCAAACTTAATTTTAGGACAACTTTTAATATATGTCTGATGTGAAATAAAAAACTGACCATTTGATGGTTACTCTCATAATCTAAAGATCCAATCTGGTAAACTAGAACAAAAAACAATCTCCACCAATTTATTCAAAGCAGTCAATGGTGAGATTACCTTTTTCAATTTGGGAGATATTACAATTTCACGAGGTCCATGTAATGCTACCCAAAATTTATGTAGAAATTGTTTTAGTGTACTCTCTTTTTTCTTATTTTTTTACGACAGGCCAAAGTAAACAAAATAATTTTAAAATTTTATAAATAGAATCAAGTGAATTATAAGAAAAAGTAAAATTAGAGCAATAGTGTAAATGCTTAATTTTCAGGGCATTTTTGTAGTGGGATCCAGGTCGAACTCTGCATGTAAATGCCCTGAAATGTTCATTTCACTACAAAAAAATAGAACAATTGTGTAATTTCAATGATATTGTCTAATAATGTTTATCAAATTTGACCACATTGGGTTTGGAATTGTTCACTATGTCACTTATATCTCTATCTTGTTAGAAATTCTAGAATCTAGGCTCGAATCACACCATCAAACATATATATATATATATAATCAACTTCTATGAATTTTCTCAAAAAAACAAAAAAAAATTCTACGATCTTGGCATAATAGCAGTCATACTCATAGATAGATAGAGATACAAGTGACATAGTAAACAAATCCAAATGCAATGTGGTCAAATTTGATAAACATTATTAGACAATATCATTGAAATTACACTATTACTCTATTTTTTTTATGGTGAAATGAACATTTCAGGGCATTTACATGTCTCGTTCGACAAGAATCTCACTACAAAAATGTCCTGAAAATTAAGCATTTACACTATTACCATGTGATTTGAAGATCATGATATGAAAGTTTATGTCAATTATGATTAGCAAAAAAAGAAATTTTTTGTCATAGACTTAAAACACCTTTAAGGGCTTCAAAATGAATGGCTAAGACTATTTTATAAATTTACATAATAGCCATTAATTTTTAGAGCTTTTGACCACATGAAGTCACACAATAAATCCCCAATCTAGTTTTAGATGTTCATTTTAAAGGTGTTTGACTTTTTAAAATGACAAGATAGAAATATCTTTTTGTCCCAATATTTAACACCGTAGGTTTTTAGTCATTAATGAAATCACTTGCATGCGTTTAAAAAATAGTGATCTGATTTTGGAGTCAGTTTGGATTGGTAGGGCTCCTAATACTAGCTAATATTATTAAGGTTATGAAATACCTTATTGCCACCGAGTTAAAGGACGTAATACGAGGTGTGAAATCTCGGATCTCGGTACCTTGCCTATCAGTACTAGTACACACTACAAAATATCGGCCAATATTAACTTAAAAGGCTGCTGTTATTACCACACTGCCCTGCAACCGTTACAGCCACCTGACTTAAGTAAAGTAAATACCGGTGAGCAGCGCTTTGACTCTGATGATGGAGATTGTTTTTCATACCAATCATTTTGAGATGTGTGCCACATGGGATCAACACCTGACCATAGACCCATGATCTTAAGATATATTGTGTGAAAGATTGGAATGAAAAAAGATCTCCATTGTTTGATTCAAACCACTAAACGAATTTTTGCTTTGGTTAAGTGAGGTGGCTATAACATAAGCCGGTGTGGTAGTAGGAACACCAACCTAAGTTAAAACCTGGTGATTGAAAATATCAAGTCGTTTTAAAATCTAGGTGCCGTTGGAATATGGCCTGTACTGGTTTTACCAATAAATACTAAAAATATGTTTCATGGTTTTAAATCAGGAGTCGATGACAATAAACAGGAGTTTACAGGTAAAAGGTTGCTCGGTGATGTTGCTTGATAAATTTTGATTTTATATATATATATATATATAGATATTGGCCAGTATAATTGGTATTTGCTATATATATCGGTAATTTTTAATTTTCTTTAAATCTTGGTCTCCTGATATTTATCACATTCTTGCTCAATTTAAACTATTAAATATCTTTATTTTTACTGCTAGATGTCAACTAACATCTCAACCCCTGAATGTGAAGATTTGGTGGGTTGAAGACTGCATCAAAAAACATTTGCACGTGGTCAAGCAGCTTAAAAGTCATGAATGCCATTTAAATCTCAATAATCAGTTTGTAATGGGGTCACTTATCTTGGACGCATGACACTATTTTTCATGTTATGAGAAGGCCACCATGTGAAGATTTAGCACGTAACATCTTCTTACGGTTGTTATAACGGTACTTTGAATCCTTGAAGCACCATTGTAAAATTCATACACAAATCCAAAAGGAGACAACATAGTGTACATTGAAGAAGCTTTCAAACGAAAAATCAGATCCATTAAAAGCCCTATTACATCGTAGAGAAGAAGAGTGGCAACCTCAGAACCAACAAGTATAAAAAAGAAACTAGAGAGACTAAGTAACTTCTTATGTGAGGCAAGATTGTTGACAAAGGGCCAAAAAGCATAACTCGTCATCTGAGCCACGTTCACTACATGGCTCGTAACCTCATTCTTGGTGTCTTCCTCCGTGAGAGCCGCACTCACCTGGCCCATGTCCATATATCATTCATATAAATAGATCTCTCTGTAGCTCGTCCACAGAGTCCAGCATCACATATATCATTCATATAAATAGATCTCTCTGTAGCTCGTCCACAGAGTCCAGCATCACATATATCATTCATATTAGCTCGTCCACAGAGTCCAGCATCACCTCAATGCGGTCCCTCGTGGCCACCACCTCTTTTGGTACAATGGATTTCGAAACATTGCCGCTACTTGAAAATGACATAAAACGACAACAAGACCGTTTTAAAAACAAGTCTAATAATGACCGTCTAAAACAATAGTGTTGGTGTTGTGTCGAGGCTCTCTAATTATAAATCACATACCTCCGGTACGACCTCCTCGGAATACGGGCACTTAGAATTATATACCACAAATCAAACACCTCGAATTTTCTTTACCCTTGTTTTTTCGTCATTTTCAGCGCTATCCTCTCTCTCTCTCCTCCCCGGAAAACATGAAATCCTAATCCATTTTCTCTACTGAAATCCATCTCTTTTGAAAGGCCTATGGCTATCTTCCGCACTTATAGTCGACTTTTAGTCAACCTTTTTCCTACATGCCCATGGCTAATTAAACCAAATTAAATTCATATGATCTACCTTCTATCTATGGCATTCATCCATAATCTAAGAATCAAAATCCCAAATTTTAGAAATTAAATCCTTACAAAATCCCTAATTTCATAAATCAAGAACCCTAAGATTCAATCTAAGGTATCTACCTTCATAGATCGCGCATGCGAAGCTTACGATGGCCGATATTACTCATGCAAGTCGACAACGGCTGGCACAGAGAAAGATCGGCCTCCAAGCTCCACGTTTCCTCCGATGGTATGACCTCTCCCCCTCCACGACCTCAATGATGCCGAGTTCGAAGTTTCTTTGCTATGCCAAGTGGAGCACAGATCTACCGAGTGGAGCGGAAGATTTTGTGAGGAGATCAATGGTTTGGATCTCACCACAAGGGAAAACGAGAAGAGGGTTTGGGGTCCCTTCTTCTCACGGCTCTTTCTTCTTCCTCTTCTCTTTCTCCTCTCTCTCTCTCTCTCTCTCTCTCAAAACCCAAAGCCTCTAAAATGTGCAAACCGGCTATGGTGTAAAGCAGGCATACTATGAGTTGGTGCACGCCCTTTCATCAAAGGTCAAAATAAGGTTTTAAATTTATCTTTTTTATAATTCATTTATTGTAAAAGTTTAAGGTGGCATTGGTCGTCATACCGAACACGCACATGTAATCGGGCAAGTTCATGTTCGAAATTTTCGGGATATTAATTACAACATCAGATGTATAACCTAGATAGATGATACTAAGATTTTCCCTCTTTCAGAAACTATAAGAAGATGAGACCAGAGAAATTATAAGTTAAAAGATTGAGCAACATACCTAGTACTTTGTCTTCCACGAAAGAATAAAGCGAAGGTACCCTTTCTGCCATCTTGGGAGTAGTTTGGAAATCAGAAGAGATAATCTATTATGTAAAAGTGATACAACTAAATAGATGTGTATGCTAATCTTTTGTTATGAACATAGACATAAAATTCGTTGACCACTTTATATCATCAAAATATAGATATATATATTTTTTTCTTATGCTATATGAAACATAGGTGATAATTTCATGTTTCTATAAAGATGTCAAATTTATAATAATTGAATCAACTATAAAATGTGGATACGAACCAGTGTAGTTATATATAGGACATTACTTCTATAGCCTTATGAAGAACCTCACTTTACAATTATAAATTACAAATAACATGGACAAAGGTTAGAAGTGCAAAGGGTATTAATGGACTTGAGGCATTGGGATGAGAATGAATATGTTGGATGTGAGGAATTAAATTTTGCAATGATTACAAGATATATATCATATGTTTGCTAACAACACTAAAGTTGTATTATATCATCAAATGAATGAGAAATTTACACTTTGAGAACATAAAAAAAAGTGAGATTGAAAAAGTATGAATGTATTATAGTAAACTATACACACCATATTAATAGTTTAAAAACTATTACTTAGGAAAACTAAAGAGGCATTAGCCCAGTTGGTAACTTCCCTCCATTGTGAGGGAGGAGGTTGTGGGTTTCATACTTGTCCTCCACGCTGTTTCTCACCCTTATCTTTATAAAGTGTGGGTTGGGTTATGTTAGTTAACCGTCACCACTGTAGTTGGTACTCTCTCACGCTGCTCCCCAACTGTCATATGTATATGCGTGTCTGCTCCTCGGTTCTCAAGGCTGTCTCGGCCTAAATGGTTGTATAAAAAAAAAAAAAAAAATTAGGGGAAAATGGAATCATTAATATAATAGGACAAATTTAATTTCTAATTTCCAACCATCACTGATTTAAAAGCTATTGAATGCATTTATCAAAATAAAAGCATTTCCGTAATTTTAAAAGATGGTCGGACCAAACTCTTAACAACCCATTTGGCTTTTATATATATATAAAATGTGTGTGCGTGGAAAAAGATATGTCATATAGATTGAACTTTACAAAGGTGACCTTTTGGTGGTTCACGTGTCCGTAACGGTTTCAAAAAAAAAAATGAATTATAAAGGCTTTGATCTAAGAAAGTGAAAATTAATGGTGATGATTTTTAAAGTCACCAAGTTTTAATAACCGTTGAGCATTTTGATTGATGGTGATTAAAATAGTTTATTTTTTTTTTATGATCTTAGATCGATCATGTGCAAGTCCATGTGACACATGATCCTCGGGATGAGTGTCACATGACGCACAAATAGCACCATCATTAGTGTTGAACTGTACGACCATATCCTATGGGACAAGCTTCCTATATAGGATAAAAGGATGATACCCTCAAAGGTAGTATTATCACGCAACCATGGAGCCAATTAAGTTTCATGTGGCACCCATCTCGAAGATTGAGTGTCAGGACAACATGCCCAAAATCGATTAATTTTCATCAAAAAGATTAAAAAGTAAAATTTTCTATCATCGAAAGTGGTTCAAATGTACAAAATCTCAATACATCATGTTTAAGGCGACAATTGACAAATTCTAACTTGTGATGAAAAGGGCAAAAATTAATGTATATATATATATATATATATGCAATGCGGGGAGTGGATGAACTCTTAAGGGGCGTGATGTAACTCATGGTCATACACCACGTGGCACATGATAACACACCCGCACCCGAAAGTAGGATGAAAATGCTAGCTTCAAGGGTAGTATCCCTTTAGCTATATATATGAATTCATAATAAAACTCTTTTGAAAGATCTGAAGAGCACGTGAAGAGAACCTGCCTGCTGTGCTGGATTTGGTGGGAGGTGAATGGCCATTGTTGGGGGCATAATATTAGCTGCTTGGCTCCTTGTCAGTCTTATATTTATTTTATATGTTGAGCATGCATCCTGAGTTCCTGACGAAATAAAAGCCAATTCCACCAGTAGTAGTATCCCTAGGGAATTGTGAAATCAAATTGTAAATCTCCCCCATACTTATACATATTGTATGTTGAAACCAAGAATCAAAATATCGGGTATCGGTGCAGTATCGTTTGAGTCTAAACTGAATGTACCGTATCGTTCAGTTGTATTAGATGATACTGAACGATACATTCAATGTATCATTCAGTATCTTCGATACAACTGAACGATACAGTACATTAAATGTATTGTATCGTTCAGGTTTGATACCGATATGTATCGTCGATACATATCGGTATCGACCAAAATTTTGATCCATGATTGAAACTCGAGTTTTTTCCACCAATATTCGGCCTTCTTCATGGGATAGGTAAGGTTTCAAAAAATCACTTTTGAGAGCTTAATAGTTATATATATATATATATATATATATATATATATATATATATATATATATATAGATTGGAACCGGTTGCAAGTGACCAGTAACGTCTTGACTTATTGGAATCGGTTGCAAGTGGCTGGTAACGTCTTGACTTTTCGATTCAAGAGACCCTGTTAACGTAGCTCTGGGGTTTGACTTCTCGGTCCAAGTGACCCTATTAACATAGCTCAGGGGCTTGGCTTCTCGACTCAAGTGACCCTGTTAACGTAGCTTAGGAGCTTAGCGTTTTGACACCGCTTAATTTGTTTTCCTATTATACGTACTCGGGACTGCTCGCTTGATATGTTTCCAATTCTTGTTACGAATATTTGATTCCGATGTGCATTATTTTTAAGCATGTTACCACATTCATGATATGACATGTTTTGAAACTATAGTTAAATGCTTGTTTTGATATCCAATGTATTTTGATAGGATATGACTATGAACTGTTTTACATTACATATGCATCAAGATCATGAATAAGATTGATAAAAAGGGAGTTTAGCATTATTTCCTCCCTCTTGAGCTTGGACCTATTGCTCATTCATCGACTATACGTCACAATTGCAAGTGCTGATCTGGAAAGGGATCCTGAACAAGGGGAGGATCTAGACTATAATCTTGAGGATGAGGAAGAGTTGTCACCAAATGAGTTCTTTCCTTAGCTGGGTTTAGTTGATCAATTGGATACTTTGAAAGTTTTGTTAAACGGTACAATCGGATGTTAAGTTTAATACAGTTTATATAATTTTTTTTCCATTGCTTAGGTGAAGGTCGTCCTTCACCAGTGGATTGCATAATTTTGATATGTGGAATGATGGGGATCTATTTGAGTGTTATGTTGCCATTTGTTTAATGTTATAGCTCTGCTTCCGTATTTGTGCGCACTTTATTTCCGCACCTCTATAAGCTTACCAATAACTGATGGCCCGACCTTTCCAATTACCTATTTCAGGAAAGATCAAGCTGTCACGAAGCGAAGTAAGCACTTCAATACTAATTTTAACATTGTAACGCAGATCGTGTGTGTGATCTGATCGCACGGGTTTCTTGCTAAGGAAATTCAGGCTTTCACAGGTGGTATCAAAGCCAAGTTTCGATCTTGGGACCTGTGGGTTATGGGCCCACCATGTTTCGCGGCGAGGCTTGATGTGCCACATGACTTCCTAGACACCTCGTCGCGGTGACACTGTAGCTCGCCGCAGCGACGTACCTTGTTTTGTGAGCTTGGGTTTTTGGGTTCTTTACGTCAATCGAGACCATGTTTTATGATAGATACGATTCGTTAACACTTAGGGTATGTGCTATATGTGATCTAGGGTAAATTGGAGGAACCTTTAAGAAGAATTTCTCTTAGATCCGTACCATTTCATTCGCGTGTTTCGACTTTAAGGTAGGAAAGAATACCTTGCCCGATTACTTGTTTCCTCGAAGTCGTGCCACTGATGCAAGTATTAAATACAATATATTTTCTAGAATTGCTAAATATGACATCTTGAAATGCTTTGAATGTTATAATTTTGATTTCCGTACATGTCTTTGCATTGCTTTTGTACTCCACATCTTGAGATAGCATTGTGCTCGATTCAATAAGTCCTAAATTCCTAGAATTGATTTGTGTAATTGCTACATGTTCTGCGTATACGTTTTTGAGCTCTGTATGTCTGTTATGTTTCGGTTCAAGTGACCCTATTAACGTAGCTCAGGGGCTTGACTTCTCGGCTCAAGTGACCATGTTAACGTAGCTTAGAGGCTTGACTTCTTGGTTCAAGTGACCCTATTAACGTAGCTCAAGGACTTAACTTCTCGGTCCAAATGACCCTGTTAACATAGCTCATGGGCTTGGCTTCTCGGCTCAAGTGGCCTTGTTAACGTAGCTTAGGGGTTTGGCGTTTTGACACCGCTTTGTTATCCTGTTATATGTACTCGTGATTGGTCTCTTGATATGTTCCCAATTCTTGTTACGAATATTTGATTCCAATATGCATTATTTTTAAGCATGTTATCGCATTCATGATATGACATGTTTTGAAACTATAGTCAAATGCTTGTTTTGAGATCCAATGTATTTTGATCAGATATTACTATGAATTGTTTTACATTACATATGCATCAAGATCATGAATAAGATTGATAAAAAGGTAATTTAGCACTATTTCCCATTGGTCCGGACTATATCGTGATACGTCCTCGATACCAATGTATCGTTCGGTATCTGCCATACAACTGAAGGATACGGTACATTGAATGTACTGTATTGTTCAGCTCCGATACCGATACATATCGGTATCGGACGAAATTTTGATCCATGCTATTTCCTCCCTATTGAACTTGGACTGTAACTCATTCTTCGACTATACATCACAGCTACAGGTGTGGATCTGGAGAGGGATCCTGAACAAGAGGAGGATCCAGACTATAATCCTGAGGACGAGGAAGAGTAGCCACCAGACAAGTTCTTTCCTTAGCTGGGTTTAGTTGATCTATTGGATACTTTGGGACTTTTGTTAAACGGTACAGTAGGATGTTAAGTTGAATACAGTTTATATAGTTTTTTTCCAACTGTTTAGGGGAAGGTCGGCCTTCACCGGTGGATTATATAGTTTTGATATAGGAAATGATGGGGATTTTTTAGGGTGTTATGTTGCCATTTGTTTAATGTTATAGCTCAGCTTCCGTATTTGTGCGCACTTTGTTTCCTCACCTTTGTAAGCTTACCAATAACTGATGGCCCGACCTTTCCAATTACCTATTTCGGGAAAGATCAAGTTGTCATGAAGTGAAGTAAGCACTTCGATACCAATTCTAACATTGTAACTCAAATCATATATGTGATCTGACGGCACGGGTTTTGTGATAAGGAAATCCGGGTTGTCACAGGTCACCGTCCTCAAGATTCCAAGTGGAGGTCCATGTGGCATCCAAAACATTGTTTTAATGCCACATGAACCTCGGGTGCATTGCTTAAATCATTTAAAAAAAATTTTGAAAACTCATCTCCACCATGTGTTTTTTGAGCCGTAAAATATAAACCATTGAAACTAGTCAAACATTGACTTATACTTTTTAAAAAATAAAACTAAAATTTCATTTTTTAAATTGATCTAAACCATCCACCCATGTTCCACGTGGTAACCAAAGAGTATTTTGGGTGCCATGTGAACCTCCACGTGGACCGTCCTCCAATGGAGGACGGAACCGGCTCCCTATATATATATATATATATATATATATATATTCAGTGTGCTGCACCACCATTGTTTTCTTGAAATGATGAAAATGGCCACCAGCCTTTTTAACTGTTCTATCCACCAAGGTAGCAAATCGAGACTCGGTGTCAGTCCATGAAGGACTGATATGTATCAGTCTCTGCCGATACACTGATACCTTCTTCTTTTTTAAATGATACATGTTATAGACTTATAGCCTTAAAATTATAGTTTAGACTTATAATTTAAACTATTAGATTTTTTTTTTTAAATATAATAATAAAATTTTAAAATTGATAGGTATTGGCCAATACCCGATACGTATCGACCGCTAGTACGCAATATCGGCGGACACCAATCTAAATACTGATACTTGATACCATGCGGTCCACTATTGGACCAATCAGTTTAATAGAAAACAGACGGAGCAATCGTGTCATGTCACCCCACTTGGCAGCACCTGTGTGGAAACATCAATAATTTGGAAAATTTATAGGATTGACCCTATCACATACACCTTATCCTTCAGAAACCCTATATTTTCACCTTCCTCATAACTGACCAGCTTTAAGCCGAGCCAGTTTCAGCTAGCACAAAAAGTCTCAAATACCCCTTCTTACACTTTTTACTGTTCTACGTAGTTTAAAATTTTTAAAATTTGCATTTTTTTATATTTACGCAATTTGAAGCAGCATCTATGTCGTCTGATTTGAAGGCCACAATATAAAGATCGATGATGCCAAAGATTGATACGAAAAAAATGGCAATATCGCCTCTTTAAAAAAAAATAATAAATAAAAAATAATAATAAATCATCTCTTTAAACCGTCGGTATCACCTCTTTAAATAGTCGTTATCGTCTTTTTAAACAGTCAGTATCGCCTGTTAGAGTGTACTGCATTTGATAACTACCACATATCAGTTATCTCAACCAATTGTAGTTATCTAAATCAATTGTAACCGCTTGTCTATTATAATTTTTTACTTTTCTCTCGTTCATCTTCTTCATAAAAATTATAAAATAAAGAAGGTAAATGGGAAGAAGATGAACAAGAGAAGAAAAAGATAGAAAGATGGAATAGACAAATTTTCACAATCGATTACATTGTTTACAGTGCGTTATAATACTCTAATAAGAAACTGTATAAATATGATTACAAATATAATCGTGAGTGGTTACAATTGGTTTAGATAACTACGTTTAAATAACTTATATGTGGTAGTTATCAAATAAGCTATACTCTAATAGGCGATATCGACTGTTTAAAGAGGCGATACCGACTGTTTAAATATGCGATACTATCTGTTTAAAGAGAGCGATTTTTTTTTCTTTTTTAAGAGATGCTTCACATCGATTAAATATAAAAAAGTGCAAAGTTTTTAAAATTTTAAACTATGTAGAACCATAAAAAGTGTAAGAAGGGGTATTTGAGACTTTTTGTGCTAGCTGGAACTGGCTCGGCTTGGAGTTGGTCGGTTTGGTTAAAGGTGAAAATATAGGGTCTCTGACGAAAAAGGTGTATCTGACAGGGTCAATCCGGTAAATTTCTCTAATAATTTTCTAAATTTTACTTTCTTTCTCTTTTTTTTTGAAAATTGTGTTTGTATTAATATAAAAAAGCTAAACATAAGCCTCAGAGAGACCGATAAAAACTCATGCTAGCACCACAAACATTACTATCTGAAAAATCAGACCTCCCGGAGAAAATCAGAATAGGTACCTGGGGGGACAAAGGAAACGCAAAGGAGAGGGGAAAAACCTACATCAAGAGGAAATCGAAATGTCCGGGAAAAAATCTCCAAAGAAAAAACTAAGTCCATTAAAAAAACAGCAAAACCCCATTACAATACATTAATGAGGGAAAGAAGTTGTGCAGCTTCAAATTTTCTGATACTGAAAATGGAAGGCTGATCGACGCCGGCAGCCACTGCCCAAGTACAAATATTGTATATGCAGTTCCGAATGAGTTTGTCTTCATTGAAAACACCACGTTTGCATCTGATGTTATTTCTCATAAGCCACACATTCCACAAAATAGAAACATGAATGTGTGCCCATAGCCACTTTTTCAACCCCTCAAAAATCTCTTTGTTCCAACTATAAATCAACTCGGATATTCCTTTTTGGATGCAGCCGAATACTCCGAAAGCTTTAAAACATTTAGCCCAGATAGGCCATACTTTGAGACAATGAAGAAAAAGGCGAGTTGCGTCTTCCTCTGCCAGGTTACATAAGTAGCAGTTTTGATCTATGGTCATGCCTCTCCTATTAAGATTAGAGACAGTGGATGTCTTATCCCAAATTAACATTCATAGAAAAAAATGACCTTAGAGGGGAGTTGAAAGTTCCCGATGAAGCTTCATTCAACCACCTGATTATGAGAATTCAACATTTTGAAAGCTGACTTGATTGAGAATATTTTATTGCTATTGTTTGCCCACAAGCGGTAGTCTTTCTATACATGGTTGAGGCAAATGTTATCTAGGATCGCGATCAGCTCACTAGACTCCGAGATTTCCTCGTCATTTAATCTTCTTTTAAAATTGATGACCCACTGATTGCTGTAGTTAGGGAAGGTAGCAGCGATGGTAGCAGATGGATTACCGGATATGACCGAGATTTGAAAATTTCAAGCAGAGAGGTTGATCAAGTGTGTCCCATCTGTCGGTCCAAAGATGGATATGGTCTCCATTACCTAATTTGAAGCTGATGTTCTTTGTAAATTTCACTCTGGTGGAAGGAATTCCTTTCCACCACCAAGAAGAAGTGTGATATTTGCTATTTTTTATCGCCCAACCATATTCGCAAACACGGTATTTATTAATAATGATATCTTTCCACTAGTCTTCGGTAGACTCACCAGTCGCCACCACCATTTCATTAACAAGGCTTGATTCATTTGTTTGATTTGTCTAATGCTGAGACCGCCCGCCCATTTGGGTTTCACAATTTTGTCCCAACCAATCAGATGGATTTTCCTAGTGCTGCCGAGATTGTCACACAAAAAGTTGTGCACAAGCCTTTCTATTTCTTCACAAACCTTGGTTAGGCATTTGTAAATGGATAAGAAATAAGTTGGCAAAGCATTCAGAACCGATTACACAAGAATCAATCTACCTCCTTTGGATAGAATGTTGCTCTTTCATCTGCTGAGTCTATTATTAAGCTTAGATATGATGGGTCCCAGTTAGATACTTTGAGTTTGCCAGTTGTAATGGGAATGCCGATATAAGTAAAAGAGAGTTTGGCCATTGTTAGGTTCAAGGATTGGGCCCACATTGATAGAAACTGATTTTTGACGTTAACACCATAAATATTAGATTTCTCGTAGTTCACACTTTGATTAGAAGCTTCTTCATAAGATTTGAGGATTCTTAAGACTTGATAAATTTGTTTGGGCTCCCCACCACATAATATAAGAGAGTCGTCAGCATATTATAATAAATTAACATTAAAGCTATATCTAGGATTGGAAAATCCAATTACAGTACCTTCGGCTTTGGCTTGTTGGAAGAGAAGAGCAAGGCCTTCGCTGACAATAGTAAATAGATAGGGAGACAAAGGACATCCTTGTCTCAACCCTCTTGAAGCTTCAAAAAAGCCGCATACTTTCCCCATTATTATAATAGAAAAGTGAGCACTTTTCAGGCATCCGTGAATCCAAGATCTCCATCTTTCCCCAAAACCCATCCTTTTCATCATCCATAAAAGATAATCCCAGCTAACTCTGTCGTAAGCCTTCTCCATATGTACCTTAATAAGAACCTATTTTTTATTGAAAGAGTGTAGAGTGTATGCTCTCTTGAGCAATTACAACAAGATCAAGAATATTTTTGCCTTCTATTAAAGCCCCTTGGCTTTTGGAGATGAACAATCCTACGACATTCTTCAAACGGTTGGCAAGGATTTTGGCGATGATCTTGTAGAGACCAGAAACAAGAGAGATCAACCTAAACTTTTTCATATTTGAAGCACCTCTTTCTTTAGGGTTTACGACGATGAAAGTGGTGTTGATAGATTTGTGAATATGCACATCTTCCCAGAACTTCTATTCTAAATTTTACTTTTGACAAGGATTAAACTGTAGAGACACCTTTTCGGCACATGAGTCGAGAACTTAATAATGCATAGGTTACTGTTTGGAAAGCATGACAAGTGGAATCAACGTGTGATAGGTGCCGCATGAACTAAAGATCTTCACTGTGAAAGATGGGAAAGAAAAACTAATTTTCATAATTTGATTCAAAGAGACAACTCCATCTAAAATTAATGGACACCATATAAATTTGACATACTGCCAATTTTAGATGGCATTTATCTGCATTAACTCAGACAATGGAAGTCTTTTTTTTTTCCCTCTAATCTTTTAAAGGTATGATCCATCGATCTATTTTCAATTTTTTTCCGGATGCTCGAAATTTATCAACCATTGATACCAATGTCAGGCCAGGATTTTCTTGAGGGCACAAAGTGGCACAAGTGCTAAGTGACTTGGTACTTAGATCATTTTTTCGGAGAGTGTCTAATGTGGAGAGTGTCTAATGTGGAATCAACATGTGATATGTGTCATGATCAAAGATCCTTATGGTAAAAAATCAAGAAGAAAAACAATTTCCATCATTCGATTAAAGGCAATCAATCATAATATAAAATCAATCAGAACACATATTAGTTTCACATGACATACATCTCAAAATGTGCCCCAAGTACTATTTTTTAATGAGTTAGAAGCTGCTAAGGGGGTTTGGGTCTTCTCTTCTTAATGAGTTAATAATGAGTAAGCGTCATGAGCAAAAGTGATTGAGAGCTTAGGTTATTTCTACAATGTGTGCCACCTGGAATCATTATGTGTACCGTCTGATAGGTGAGCAAAAGCTTAGGACTAAAAACATTCTCCATCATCTAAATTAAAAGTAGTCAAACATCATCTAGAATTAACGAGCCCCATACTGTTAATTTTGATAACCTTTGACCTACTTGGAACAAAAGATCGTCTTTGACCAAATATATTGATATCACCGGTGTCAGATCACACAAAACACCTGATTCTTCCTCATGACATATATACCACCCAAAAAGGGATCAGAGTACCACCAGCATGGACATTGACGTGTGATGAACCCAACACCTACTTTTCTTCTTATGAAAATAATTGGTCTGCAAACTATGAGGGGAAGGGGCACTGATTCAGGTCCAACTGGTTGAACAGAGTACCATAGGGAATGAGAGAATATTGATTTCCACGGTTTCCAATTTTATTGGATGTCATGAGGTCAAGATTCTGTCCGATCCAATGGTTGCAAATCTGATTAAACACTAAAATAGATTCAGACTGTTGGACGCTGGCCATTACCCGTGGGGAACTTATTATTATTATTTTATTTTAGTTTTATAGGAACAGTTTTTTCATTAAGTAGAGCAATCCAACATAACGACATCATGAATCTGAGCTAGAGCATCCTCCATTCAGATCTTATCACAGTCACACTTAATTTAATCCTAACTTAGTTAACGCATTAGTGACACCATTGGCCAAGCACTTGACAAGAGAATACATTCTTGTATCAAATATATTAAGGCCGGCTCTAATATCCTCAAAAGTGAAGGAGAGCTCGGATTCATCATATAGATCACCTACACCATTTAGAACACGGTGGGAGTTTGATGAGTAGTGAAATATGATGATTTTTCACCCCTAGATACCTATATTTAGCTATCCAATGAAGGCTATCTGATAAGAATTATTAGATTTGAAGTGTTTCAGGTAAATACAAGCCAAGTGCAGAAAACAGCCCAAGAATTCTGAAAATAATGTCAAAACACTGCAACTTTGGGTCATCGAGAACTTAGTGCGACTTGTAGCTCAATTTGGACATTCAAGACGGACGAATTATGAAATTGTTAAAACACAAAAGTTGTAGATCTCTCTATCAGCTTTCCAACGGATCAAGAATCGCCTCAATCCGAGTTTGGGACAGAAAGTTATGGCTAAAATACCAAAGCAGTGTCTGATATAAAAAGTCGGCTGGAATTCACGGATTTCTGGGAGCTCGATGCATCGACCCTTTTGGTCGATTAATCGAGGAAAAAAAAGTGTCAGAGACAGAACTGACACTTTAAAGCTGATTTTTAGGAACTTTTGCAGGCCCGATGCATCGACCATTTTTGGTCGATTAATCGAGCCACAAAAAGTGTCATACACGGAACTGACACTTTAAAAACAGATTTTCAGTGATTCTTGCAGGGTCGATGCATCGACCCTATAGGGTCGATTAATCGACCCTAAATTGAGGCGGCGGGAGACCTCTGCGATGAGGGGCTATTTAAAGCCAAACCAAACAGGTCGAGAGAGGGGTTTTTTTTAGGAAATAATTAGAGATTTTTTTATAGAGAGTTTTTTTGGAGAGGATTATTTATTCATTATTATTTTTGGTTTTAGACTCCTCTGAGCATCTTTTTAAAAGTTCTTCTTTTCTCCTTCTAGGGATTGATTTGGGTAGATTGTACTTAGGATTTGCACTGTCTTTCTTTTACATTCATAGATTGTATTTAAGAAAAGACATTGTAACCAAAGATTTTTAGAAGAAATAAAAAGAGGAATGGCTTTGAATGAACAAGGAGATCATACACTAAAGATGAGCGGCTAAATCAGTAGATCGGGAAAAATGCGATCCCCAGATAAGTACCCATATTTATGATTAATACCATAGTCTAATGTTTTTATTGTTTTGATCTATACATCACGAGATATGCTATGCTTCTTACATGACTCATACCGCAATGATAGGCTGAGTCATTGTTTTTAGATAGGGTATGCCGGATTGATGATCATACTTTATTTCAAATCATTTTTATGAATGAATGATGGTGATGGTGTGAATGATTCTTTAATGAAAGGGGGGTACAAATCTGGGGTAGCATATTTCTTGATCTTATTTAAATATTATTCTTAGATTCATCAGTAATTAGTTGTTTAGATTAATTTATTTTTCTTGCATTTAGAAAAAGTGAAAATTTTTTTGTTAAATTGAATCTGCCCTTTGGTACTTCCTTGGGGACGTTTTTAAATCTCTGAAAGAATTAATTAAAATTCAAGATTTCCCTGTGGGTTCGACACCTTTGTTCTTGCCATACTGCAATAGATCTTGTGCACTTGCAAGGGTTATATTTAAAATACACCAAGTTTTTGGCGCCGCTGCCGGGGAGATCGGCGAAATTTTGATTAATTCGATTAGGGATTTTTTTTTTTTTTTTTTTTTGTGTTTTGATTAAAAAAATATATATATTTAAATTAAAAAATCAATTTTTAGATTTTTGCTTTGCAAAATCTTCTTTCCCTTATTTTTCTCTTTTAGGTAAGATTTTATAGGATTTTGTAGGATTGTCTTTAGGTTTTGAAATTTAAATTTTATATTTTAATTTTCGAATTTAATTTTTATTTTTGAAATTCGAATTAAAAAAAAAAAAAAAAAAAAAAAAAAATTAATTAATTTATTTTGAATTTTAATTTTTGAAATTCGGATTTAAAAAAAAAAAATTGTGCGCTTGTCTCAATCGATTGAAAATCTTTGCTTTAATCGATTGAAGCTGAATATTTTGAGTTTGTTGTGGATTCATCAATCTTTGTTTGTGAGCGTGGTGTATGAGCTTTACTCGTTCTCATCACCCACATCTGCTACCATTTAATCTTGAGATCGAACGATCTTGTAGAGAGAATCGCAGAATTCAAAGGAATCAGTATCATCATACTGATACCATGGCTGATCAAAGGCAAGAAATGAATGGGAACAACCAGAATATCAATAATGGCAATAATGGAAATAATGGAAATGATGGGAATAATAATTACAATGAGGGCCCTAGAACACTCAAATATTATAATGATCCTGGTTTTTACGAGGATCAGGAATGTATAATGCATGATCCCATTCCAGGAAACCACTATGAATTCAAATCAGCGATGATCCAAATGCTACCAATTTTTCATGGGTTAGTAAATGAAAATCCGCACGTTCATCTAAATGAATTCACTGGGGTATGCAAAATGTTCAGAGTCCACAATGTCACTGATGAGATAGCTAAACTCCGACTCTTCCCTTTCTCTTTAAGGGACAAGGCAAAAACGTGGTTTTATTCTTTAGAACCGCAATCTATTCAGAGTTGGGCAGAGCTACACCGTCAGTTTCTTAAAAAATATTTTCCCATGACCAAAGCCATTGAGTTGCGTCAGAAGATTCAATTCTTTTCCCAACAACCTACTGAAACATTCCATGAATGTTGGGAACGTTTTAAGGAATTGATTAAGAGTTGTCCAAATCATCAAGTTCCAAGGTGGCAACAGGTCCAAAGTTTTTATAATGGGCTGATTCCTGAAGAGAGACGCATGGTTGATGCATCGTGTGGTGGATCATGTGCCACAAAAGAAGCTGATGAATTGTGGGCATTGTTTGAGAAGTTATACCAAACTTCGATACAAAGTGAAACTCTGGGGCGAACTAACTTGGATTTGGCATCTAAATCTCATGTGTTGACAAGAGATGGATTGTATAATGTCAAAAATAATACCTCTGATCTATCGACAAAGGTTGATATGTTGTCCAAGCAAATGAATATGTTGTTAGCTGCGACCAAGCAAGCTAAAGCTCCTGTCACCCCCACTGTGTGTTCAATTTGTGACCACCCAGGTCACATGGCTAATGAGTGCCCCACTACCTTGTCATTATTCCCTGATGAACCTACTCCTCAAGAGGAGGTGAATCTGACTCAATCTTATCAACGGCAGGGTAGAAACATATACTCCAATACCTATAACCCGGAATGAAAAAATCACCCCAACTTAGGATGGGGTGGTTTGAACCAAACTGGTCAGGTAAACCAGCAGTACAGAGCCAACACAATGGGTGGACAATAAAATTTCCGCCCACAACAGAATCCCACTACCCAGCAGAATTCTAATTTCCAGCAGAACCCTCCTTATTATCATCCGAATTCCGATTACCGAAAAAATCAGAATTTTAATCAACCTCAAAGCTCTGTTTCTAGAGATTACGATTTGGAGGAAAAGGTGATGAAGCATGCATGCTTTCCAACGGATGATGATAGATCAATTTAGTCAACTGACAAATCAGCTGAGTCAACGAGGAAGGTAGGCACCCTAGCCAACCCGTCAACAATCCTCGAGGTCAAGCACCACCTGATGCAGGACCATCGAATAGTCAACAGGTTGAAAGGCACATTACGGTCTTTGAAGTTGATAATCAAGTGGAAATGCCTGTGGAAGCTGATCAGGGAAGAGATGAAGCAGGAGAAGCAGCAAGAGAGAAAGAAAACAAATCAGAGAAAAGGACAGAGAGAAAGAAAGAGAAAGAGAAAGAGAAAGAGCAAAGAAGAGAGAAGGGAAAATAAAAAGTAATCGAGGATGAGTCTCCCCCAACTGTCCAACTAGGACATGAACAAGAATCAAAAATGGAACCTGCACCTTATGTCCCAAGGGCACCATTCCCTCAATGCCTAACTCCTCCATCTAGAATGGGAAAGGGACCAGCAAAAATGGAAGAAATTTTCGAAACATTCAAGCAAGTAAAGATAAATCTTCCATTGCTTGAAACAATCAAACAAGTGCCTGAGTATGCAAAATTTTTCAAAGATTTATGCACTCGTAAGCGAAAGGCGCGTACTCATATTTCCAAGAAAGTGTTCCTGACTAATCAAGTCGGTTCACTATTACAATTGGAAACCCCACAGAAACTGAAAGACCCTGGAGTTCCAACTGTTCCATGTGTCATTGGTGGGCAACCAATTGGAAAAGCGCTATTGGATTTGGGAGCAAGTGTGAATCTAATCCCATACTCAATATACGAGAAACTCGGATTGGGTGAATTGCAACCCACGACGGTCACACTCCAACTGGCTGATAGGTCAGAAAGAAGACCTAGGGGAATTATCGAGGATGTTTTGGTTGGAATAGACAAGTTTGTCTTTCCAGTGGACTTTATTGTTTTAGACATGGAACCGCCTGTTAAATCAATTAATCAAGTCCCCATCATCCTTGGACGTCTGCTTTCGCCACTGCAAACGCTTGCATTAATTGTCGAACGGGAGTCATGGACGTTTCTTTTGGGAACATGAAGGTCAGATTGAACATATTTCATGCGATGAACCATTTCCCTAACGAGGATGAGGTCGAATGTTTTTACATCGATCAGATGGACGAAGTGGTGGATGAAGCATTACCATCAATGCTCACCAAAGAAGAATTTGAAACCGCTTTGTTGGCCATCTATGAAGAAAAAGGATCCGAAAGGAAGCAAATCAAGAGACGAGGTTGAGTTTATCATGTCCATATGATAACTTATGTGAAGTTGTGACTAAGATAGATCCGTTACCCATTGAAGTAAAAGTTGAACCGACTCCATCAATTGAGGAGCCACCAACTGTGGAATTGAAACAGTTGCCTGAATCGCTCAAATACGCTTTTCTGGGGCCACGAGAAACGTTTCCGGTGATAATTTCATCCACGTTGTCTGAAGAACAAGAGCATGACTTGTTGAAAGTGCTTCTAGATCACAGGCAGGCTATCAGATGGACTCTAGCTGATTTAAAAGGGATTGACCCATCAGTATGTATGCACAAAATACATCTGGAAGATGAGAGTAAACCATCGAGAGAACCGCAGAGGCGACTTAATCCGAACATGCAAGAAATCGTTTTAAAGGAAATCATTAAATTACTCGATGCTGGAATCATCTATCCGATTTCTGATAGTGAATGGGTTAGTCCAGTCCAAATTGTCCCAAAAAAGTCCGGAATCACTGTGAAAGAAACTGCGAAAGGAGAATTGTTGCCTACTCGTGAAACTATTGGGTGGCGTGTCTGCATTGATTATAGAAAATTGAACACAACTACCAGAAAGGATTATTTTCCCCTTCCGTTCATCGATCAAATCCTCGAGAAGTTAGCAGGGCAAGAGTTTTATTGCTTTCTTGATGGTTATTCGGGATATAATCAAGTGCCCGTTTTTCCATCTGATCAAGAGAAAACGACATTCACATGCCCTTACGGTACTTTTACATATCGAAGGATGTCGTTCGGCTTATGTAATGCACCTGCTACTTTCCAACGATGTATGTTGGCCATATTTTCGGATATGATTGACAAGTTCATCGAGGTGTTCATGGACGACTTCTCGGTTTTCGGGAAAACGTTTGGTTCTTGTTTGAATCACCTCGCACAAGTTTTACAACGTTGTGTGGATTCTAAACTTGTTCTTAGCTGGGAGAAGAGTCATTTCATGGTTCAACAAGGAATTTTTCTGGGGCATATTGTTTCCAAGAAAGGAATTGAAGTGGATAAGGCCAAAGTCGACCTAATTGCCAATTTGCCCCCACCAAAGAGTGTTTGCCAAATTCGATCATTTTTAGGGCATGCTAGATTCATTAAGGATTTCAGCAAGGTGGCTAAACCTTTATGTACCTTGCTTGGTAAAGATGTCCCTTTTGAATTTGATGAGCATTGCATGAAATCATTTCTGAAGCTGCGTGAACTCTTATCAACTGCACCAATAATCCAACCACCGGATTATTCTCTCCCATTCGAACTCATGTGTGATGCATCTGATTACGCTATCGGAGCTGTTTTAGGGCAAAGGGTGAACAAATTACCTCACGTAATTTATTATGCCAGTAAGACGTTGATCGATGCACAGCTTAACTACACCACCACTGAGAAAGAACTATTAGCTGTGGTGTATGCTCTAGATAAATTTCGTTCTTATCTGCTTGGATCAAAAATAGTGGTCTTTTCAGACCACTCTGCATTGAAATATTTGTTAGCAAAGAAGGATGACAAACCACGATTGATCCGCTGGATTCTGCTACTTCAAGAGTTTAATTTCGAAATCAAGGATAAAAAGGGAGTCGAGAATATTGTGGCTGATCACTTGTCTCGTATTTTGCTTGAAGAATTGGTTACACCTGAACCTATCCGGGACACTTTTTCGGATGAGAAATTAATGGCAATTGACGCGACCGCTACGAAAGTTCCTTGGTTTGCCAATATCGTGAATTATTTGGTCACGGGCAAAATCCCTACTGGATGGGGAAAGAATGATAAGAACCTCTTCTTCTCCCAGATCAAATACTATTTTTGGGATGAACCACATTTGTTCAAGATCTGTTCAGATCAAATCATCAGGAGATGTGTACCAGCAGAAGAGCAACTTAGTGTTCTCGATTTCTGCCATGCTGGAGCCTGTGGAGGCCATTTTGGAGGACAGAAGACTGCACAGAAAATTCTTCAAAGCGGATTCTACTGGCCCTCCATCTTTCGTGATGCTGCTCAATTTTGCAAAGAATGCCAAAGATGTCGTGACTTGGGGATATTTCAAAGCGGAATATGATGCCCCTTAACCCGATTTTGATTGTTGAAATTTTTGATGTTTGGGGGATTGACTTCATGGGTCCTTTTCCCCCATCTTTTGGGTATTCATACATTCTCGTAGCTGTTGACTACGTTTCCAAATGGATTGAAGCTGTGGCAACCCGTTCAAATGACCACAAAGTGGTGGTCAAATTTCTGAAGGAAAATGTCTTTAATAGATTCGGGTTTCCACGTGCGATCATTAGTGATGGTGGTTCACACTTCTGCAACCGCCATTTTGCTACTTTAATGAAGAAATACGGCGTCACCCACAAGATTGCAACGCCGTATCACCCGCAAACTAGTGGTCAGGTGGAAGTGTCGAACCGAGAGATTAAACGAATTTTAGAAAAGACGGTACGATTGGATAGAAGAGACTGGTCAAACCGGCTCTCTGATGCTCTCTGGGCCTATCGTACCGCCTTCAAGACACCAATTGGAATGTCTCCGTTCAGAATTGTCTACGGGAAAGCATGCCATCTTCCTGTTGAATTGGAGCATAAAGCATTTTGGGCCATCAAAAGATTAAATTTCGATATGCAAGCAGCAGGATCAAATCGAAGGCTACAGCTAAGTGAATTGGAAGAGCTACGCTATGGTGCGTATGAAAACTCAAAGATGTACAAAGAAAGGTATAAGAAGCTGCATGATGAGTCAATTTCTCGGAAAGAGTTTCACATTGGGAAAAAGGTTTGGCTATTTAATTCCAAACTAAAGCTTCACCCGGGAAAACTGAAATCGAGATGGGAAGGCCCGTATCAGGTTGTTTCTATTAGTGTGCATAGTGCGATTGAGATCCGCAGTCTCACGGACAATCGAGTTTTTAAAGTGAATGGGCAACGTCTTAAACCGGTTTTTGAGCCCATGACCCAGATGAGAATTGAGGCAATGCACCTTAGTGACCCAGATTCTTGATCAATGAAGAGGTCGAGCTGTCGACACTTAAACTCAGCGCTTCCTGGGAGGCAACCCAGTGTGTTTTATTTATTTTCGTTTTCATTTTTATTTTTGTTAGTTCTAGAATATTAGTTTTTAGTTTAGTTTAGGTTGTTTTTAATTTCCAAATTAGTGTAGCCACATTACCTTCAATCTATTTTTGGTCATGTTCTAATTTTATGCATATATTCTCTTTTTTGATCTTTGTGTTGAGGTACTTTTCAACAGGTTTGGGGGGGTGCTACTTATTTCAATCAATGAGGACATTGTCATTTTTAGGTTTGGGGGTATGATTCTCTATCTTGCGTCACTTTCTTATTTTTCTTCATATAAAAAAAAATAATAATAATAAATAAATAAATAAATAAAAATAACAAATAAAAAATAAATTTTGAACCATCATATATGAATTATTTTTCGATAGTTTTCAAACTTTAGTTGATGATGCATGTGAATTTAATTTTTAGAATATCGATGTCAGATTTTGAATGCTTGTATCTAGGATAATGAAGCTTAATGTGATATTTTGTGGGTAATTTTGATATTCATGCTTAGAATTTTTACACTTATACCAAGCTAAGATTTAGAAATCGATGAACTGTTTTGAACGGTGAATCTTAGGTTCTTAGTGGAGACTAAACCCAGGAAGCTTTAGAGCCAAATATCCGTTGTTGATGAGTGAATACATAAACTCGGAGTTTTCTTTGAATACGAATTATCTTGCATAATCTCATATATTTTATTTTGACTTGTGACTTTGCATGATATCAAATTCATATTATTGTGTTAGAACGTACTGTATATCTACTCAAGACAAATAGACAAGGTTACCATCTTTTAAGGATATGATTGAAGGCCATCTTTGGCTCGTTTGTGCTTAAATGCCCCACCTCATATAAATTTATCCTTCTAATACCCCTTTGAGCCTATTGGAAAATTTACCTTTATACATTCTTTGATAAGCCACATTAACCTTTAACCCTTCACCATTTCTGAAAATTCAGGTTTACCCTTCTTATTTCTGAGAAATTAGGAACGAGAGATGAAACTGAACGAAAAGAGAGTAAGTGACGCGATACTCAGATGTGGTGTGTACCGAGAGTGTATGGCAAAAATATAAAAGAAAAAAAAAGGGGGAGAAAAAGAAAAAAAAAAAAAAAAAAAAAAAAAAAAAAAAAGAAAGTTGAGAAAAATAGTGAGAGATTAGAAAAGAAAAAGAAGAGAAATAGAAAAATCAGAAGTTTGTTTCTTTTCCGATTTCTCAGAAATTTTGAATCTCAATTCCCTTTCTTTCTTACCCTTTCCTGAGCCCCATTACAACCCTACAAAAGACCTTCATGATCTAATCTTGCATTGTAGCCTTGTGGAGAGTAAATATATGATACTTATGACACTTGATATGACATACTTAGGATATACAAGTATCTGTTCTTATGAGATTTGATTTTGTTCATTGATTACATCGTGTTTCAGTTATCATGTGAGACCTTTTTGCTTGTTTTGTATTGATCTCTCACATATGTGCGAAAGCTTACCCATCATCGGAGTGATTTTATTTCAAGAGTATACCTAAAGTGAGGATTGAGTCTAGACAACAGACCTGACAGTTTTCCGTTTGAACTAGTTCTGAGATGAATGAATTTTGGTTTGGGTATGCACACACTTCACGAGTAAGCATGAATGGATGAGTTATCTAACGATTTGAGCATTAGACTAATTTGAATGGATGCTAGTATGATTAGTATAATATTGTTATTTAAAATTGAGGATTCGCATGTTGAATTGATTAATGATTTTGAGTTTTGAATGGTATATATGTTATAAAAAAATCATGTTTTGAAAACTCAATTTTGCCGATGGTTTGGAATTTATTGAAGTTTGTGGGTAACTTTACTGTAAACCCTCAGGAGACACAACTCCTCCACTAGGGATCACCTAGGGGTTTAAAGGCTTGTTGCACACGCTAAGTGCAATCGTGTTCCCTACGAAAGTGGTATTTATTTTCTTTAGTTTGCTTTGCTCGAGGACTAGCAAAGTGTAGGTTTGGGGGTGTGATGAGTAGTGAAATATGATGATATTTCACCTCTAGATACCTATATTTAGCTATCCAATGAAGGCTATCTGATAAGAATTATTAGATTTGAAGTGTTTCAGGTAAATACAAGCCAAGTGCAGAAAACAGCCCAAGAATTCTGAAAATAATGTCAAAACACTGCAACTTTGGGTCATCGAGAACTTAGTGCGACTTGTAGCTCAATTTGGACATTCAAGATGGACGAATTATGAAATTGTTAAAACATAAAAGTTGTAGATCTTTCTATCCGCTTTCCAACGGATCAAGAATCGCTTCAATCCGAGTTTGGGACAAAAAGTTATGGCTAAAATACCAAAGCAGTGTCTGATGTAAAAAGTCGGCTGGAATTCACGGATTTCTGGGAGCTCGATGCATCGACCCTTTTGGTCGATTAATCGAGGAAAAAAAAGTGTCAGAGACAGAACTGACACTTTAAAGCTGATTTTTAGGAACTTTTGCAGACTCGATGCATCGACCCTTTTTGGTCGATTAATCGAGCCACAAAAAGTGTCATACACGGAACTGACACTTTAAAAGCAGATTTTCAGTGATTCTTGCAGGGTCGATGCATCGACCCTATAGGGTCGATTAATCGACCCTAAATTGAGGCGGCGGGAGACCTCTGCGATGAGGGGCTATTTAAAGCCAAACCAAACACGTCGAGAGAGGGGTTTTTTTTAGGAAATAATTAGAGATTTTTTTAGAGAGAGTTTTTTTGGAGAGGATTATTTATTCATTATTATTTTTGGTTTTAGACTCCTCTGAGCATCTTTTTAAAAGTTCTTCTTTTCTCCTTCTTCTAGGGATTGATTTGGGTAGATTGTACTTAGGATTTGCACTGTCTTTCTTTTACATTCATAGATTGTATTTAGGAAAAGACATTGTAACCAAAGATTTTTGGAAGAAATAAAAAGAGGAATGACTTTGAATGAACAAGGAGATCATACACCAAAGATGAAATCGAGATCGGGAAAGATGCGATCCCCAGATAAGTACCCATATTTATGATTAATACCATAGTCTAATGTTTTTATTGTTTTGATCTACACATCACGAGATATGCTATGCTTCTTACATGACTCATACCGCAATGATAGGCTGAGTCATTGTTTTTAGATAGGGTATGCCGGATTGATGATCATACTTTATTTCAAATCATTTTTATGAATGAATGATGGTGATGGTGTGAATGATTCTTTAATGAAAGGGGGGTACAAATCTGGGGTAACATATTTCTTGATCTTATTTAAATATTATTCTTAGATTCATCAGTAATTAGTTGTTTAGATTAATTTATTTTTCTTGCATTTAGAAAAAGTGATAAATTTTTTGTTAAATTGAATCTGCACTTTGGTACTTCCTTGGGGACGTTTTTAAATCTCTGAAAGAATTAATTAAAATTCAAGATCTCCCTGTGGGTTCGACACCTTTGTTCTTGCCATACTGCAATAGATCTTGTGCACTTGCAAGGGTTATATTTAAAATACACCAGAGTTCCCTTCAAAATAGACATTTTGGAAACCACATTCAAAGGCTAACCGAACAACATGCAAGAGAGCTTGAGCTTCACACTAATCAACCGAGGATATGTGCTTTAGACGTTTTGCCATGGAGACCATGATGACTCCTTTAGGATCACGAATGATGACACCTAAATCTATTGTCTTTGATGATGAAGATTACGCTCCATCAAAATTAACCTTAAAATTGTTAGTGGGAGGCGGTGACCATTTTCCACTTGTGATTGAAGGAATCGACGGTGAGGCAGCTATAATTTTATCAACCGCCTTCTGATAGTCATTTAGGTATTTTTCCGCACCTTGAACAATATGGATCGGGTCTTCGCTTTAGCACCATAGACAATCAAGTTCCTTTCGTTCCAAATAGCTCAAGCGATGATAAAAAATTTGTCAGGAACTGTTTTTCCATCACCTTAGTGAAACACCATGGCCCACTCTTTGAAGGACAAATTTTAATGAGCAATTCCACGCACACCTAATGAAGAGAGAAACCAGCAACATTGGACCATATTGCAGTCACGTAGTGCATAAGATACACTTTCTAATCTTTCCCTACATAGGTCACAAATAGGAAAAATATTCACTCCTTTTATGAAGAGAGTTTTTTATGGGAAGAATATTTTGGCTCGCTCTCCATGCAAATAACTTCACCTTATTAGATAACTGCAAAGACCAGAGATCCCTTCAGAAATTTTGTTCTACCACAGAACTGTCGGACGCCAAATTGCAGGGGTGACAAAGTGAATCCAACGCTACTTTATATGCACTTCGGATAGTGAATTTTCCTTTTTTATCAAATGCCCACACGATTTTATCATCCCTTTTATTTCTCGGTAGTTGAATACTAAGAATCACATCCGCATCATCTTAAAGAATATAATTGTTGATTACTTCGGTATTCCACGTGTTCCCGTTATCCAGCTTAAGATCAGCGGCCATCTTCGGCCCTCTATGTATCTTTGGTGATATAGCCCGAAAAATCGACTATCTTAGAATCCAATGGTCTTTCCTAATATCAATAGAGGAATCATTGCCAATTCTCCAAATCCTTCTGTTATTAATGGCATCCTTTGCAGGCATAACATTTTTCCAAGTAAATGAGGCATTGCAGTGACTTTTAGCCTAAAAAATAGAAGACTTAGGGAAGTATTTGGCTTTTAGTAGTCGACTTGAGAGTGTTTCAGGGGCGAACATAATTTGCCAAAATTGTTTTGCCAGCATGGCCGAGTTAAAAGCGGAAAGGTCTTTGAAACCCATTCCCCCAAAGGGTTTTGGGATACAAACATCCTTCCATGCCTTAAAGTGAATACTCCTTTCTACGTCAATTTTGCCCACCAAAATCTAGCAACAATGGATGATAATTCTTGAATGACAGAAGCCGAAAGTTTGAAATAACTTATGGTATATGTGGGGATTACATGCACTACCGCTTTAATTAAAACCTCTTTTCCAGCATTAGACAGCAAATTACCTTTCCAATTCTTCAGCTTACGTCACACCTTCTTTAATGTATTCAAAGGCATTTTTCTTTGATCTTCCCACCACAAGTGGTAGTCACAAATATTTAACATTCGGCACCGAATTTTTAATCCGAAGGAAATTGTGCAAACTGGTACGAAGCCCATGTTGAACATTACTAATAAAGGACAACGCCGATTTGTCAAAATTGATAATTTGACCCGACTTAAAAAGGAAAGAAAATCCATTATAGGGGGAGTTTCGCTTTATACATAGAAGTATATAAAGGGTACCTCAGTTTGCGCCCATGCGTTCTCTGAAAGCGCTCACGTCCCACACCTTGAAAACCCTTGATTGTTTCAGATTAGATGATGGAGATCGTGTTTCACGCAGATCTTCCACACAAGCGATCCTGAGATCATCGCGCACGTATCAGACGGTCAATATCTGACTCGATGTGTCACATATCCCAAAAAAATGGTTCTTGAATCATATGGGACACATCACGCTCAAACATGAATTTAGGGATATTTTTTTAGGATCTGTGACACATGAATCAAAAACTGACCGTCGGATAGGTGCATCATGAACTCAAGATCTATTGTGCGGAAGATCACGTTGAAACATGATCTCCATAATCATTAGTTTTCAAGGGGTAAAGTGTGGTCGCAGACAAAGGTACTCATAAATGTATTTTAAAAAGAGAGTTACAACTTGCACACAACATTTGAACCGTGACACATGAGATAAAAAAGAAAGACTTGATATTATTGGAACCTATGCCACATGGAACACTATTTAAGCCGTCTGATTTGAAGGTGATGATATAAAGTTCTTTAATAGCAAAAATTGATACAAAACACGATCTCTATCATCTAATTTAAGACAGTCAACCATAAATCATATGATAGACTTTGACTTAAAGACAAGCTAAGATACTTTGATGTCATAACCAATTAACCATGCATAAGAGATCTTCGAAGCCGCCAAATGTCTCTATGGAAATCATATGATAGTTGTTTACTCTATTCCGAGCCATAGATGGGACCCAATTTTATTTTATTTTTAGTTAGCAGGGCACTAGTGCAGTGCCCTGCTAGACCCTATGTAGGTCCGCCCCCTAATTGAACCATATAAATTTTTTTTATGAGTCATTACTTGCACACGCTTTTTACCAAATCTAAAAGAAAGAATTGCAAAAATGGTGGCTTCTACTACGTGAAAACACCATCTAAGCCTTCTGAATTGAAGGCCATGATTTAAAGATTACAATTACAAAATATTAGAACAAAATATAATTTTCATTATTTGATTAAATGGAGCCAAAGGCTATTATATATTCAATAGTTGACTACAATAGATCATATGACAGGTATCATATTTTTCTTCAATTTTATGTACCAGAGATCTATTGATCATGAACTTCAAATCAGACGGCCCATATTGCATTTTTACATATTACATGTCTCTAAAATACCAAGTCTTTTTTTAAATTCGGTGCAATCACTTGAAAAACGTGTGCAACTCATAGCTCTCTTTTTTCATTATTTATTATTTAGATGTTGGAAATAGATTTAAAAACTATACACAAAAGGTTTAATGGGGCATCATCGCCATTAATAATAGGTTATTTATTATATGAACAACTTTTTTTCCAAAACTATCCTTAAAATATGAACGGAAGCTGAAAAAATAAAAAGTAGTGTGCAAGAATTCAAAGAGAGAAGAATGAAAAAGAGAGATGTCCCTCTAAGGCGAAGATGATGTATTATATTAAATTGAGGTGTCTAGATCAACCTTGGGCAAATTGTCAGGACCCTCAATCACAATTGTCAGGACCCTCAATCACAATTGAGGTTTATTATAGGGAAATTTACCTGACCGGCCCTGTCAGATACGCCTTTTACGTCAGAAGCCCTATAGTTTCACTTTTACCCAGACAAACCAGCTGCGCGCCGAGCTGAGGCACGCCTGTAGGAAATACCCAAACTACCCCCACAGTAATAAATAGCCGCCGTCGTTTCAAATCATTTACTGTTTTGAATTTACTTTTTCGTTCGAAGTCGGTGGAGAGTCGTTGACGCTTCGTGGACGATCGCGTTCAAAACTATAACCTTCAAGCTACCAAATCTGTAAGTTAGAATTAAAATTAGCTTCCATCGCTATAGATTTTTTATTTCTCCTCTCTTTGTTGCATATTTTGACATATTTTTTTTAGGTTTTCCCATATGTAATCGGTAACGATTACATATGTAATCGATTACGACTACATATGTAGTCGATATCGATTATATATGTAATCGTTACCGATTACATATGGGAAACGTTCTCGATTACCTTTAGAGTCGATAAAGATTATATATGTAGTCGTAATCGACTATATAAACTGTGGATGATTTAATCTATAACAAATCGATATCGACTCTCTATGAATATAATTAATACCCATCATTTGAAATAATTTCCCTATAGTTATTACCCTCGATGCCATAATAAATCATACGAGGTTTTATATTTATCTCAGCCGACGTTCAATTTATTGCCAACTACCCTTTTGTAAAACCATTATGGCAAGTTAGGTTGGAAGAATGAGAAAATTTAATACAACGATTCGTATTCCACAATCTAGGAGCTTTAAATACAGGTTTAGTTCGACCTTAGCAAACCACCTATCATCCCTAGCATATTTTTCCCAATAATAATGACGAAGAAAAACCTTCAATAACCCAATAAAGTTCTATCCTGTATGGGAGGACCCTCCACCACCACCAGAACGGATCCTCTGCGGTTCAGCCGTGAGTACGATGAAGTAATGGAGATTTTGGCGAAGGAGGAAAAGAAGAAGAAGAGGAAGGAAGAAAAGAAAAAGAAGAAGGAAGAAAAGAAAAAGAAAAAGAAACTGAAGCCGGAACCACCCGGCTCTCCACCCCATCCACCACCTGCTCTTCATCCTTCTTCCTAACTTTTCTTTTTTTAATTAAAAAAAATTTGAATGTAATTCAAATATTTTGAAGTAAATGAAACAACTTTTGATGCAATGGCGACTTCATGAATTCTTTTGAGTCCAGAAATTAAATATTTTCTATGTAAATAAGGGAAATTTACCTGACAGGTAAATTAAACATTTTGAGATCAATGTAGATTTATATTTAATTGATAGCGATTTCATAAGTAATCGAGATCGATTACGTTGAGAGTCGGTAGCGATTACATATAGGAACGATATCGATTATAGAGATAATCGATGTAGGTAAAGAAAGAAGAAAAGAAATAGAACAAAAGAAAGAAGATGAAACTTAAGAGTCAGTAAATCAAGTAATTTCTATATAAATAAACATTTTGAGGTCATTGCGAATATATATTGAGTCGTTGGCGATTTCATCGGTAATCGATATCGATTACATATAGAGTCGTTAGCGCTTACATATGTAATCGTTATCGATTATATGTAGACTTGCAAGATTTTCCTTTTACTTTTAATTTTAATTGAACTATTATGAATGTAATTGAAAATTTTGCAAGTAAATGAAACATTTTGATTCAATGGCGACTTCATGAAATCTTTTGAGTCTATATCGATTACATATAGACTCGATATCGATTACATCTAGAGTCGGTATCGATTATATATAGACTCTATCGCGATTACATCTAGAGTCGTTAGCGATTACCTATATAATCGATACCGACTCTAGATGTAATCGATACGGGTTTTATATATACATTTCATCAACATTTTTAACTATCCTTGTTAGTATGGTGTTGAGTCCTTTCGTTTTTATTACAGTTCATTTCAAAAGACTGTCAAGATGGTTGTACAATCTGTTGCACAAGTGTTCTCCGCGTTTGAATCTCTACGAAAGTGCTACTCCAGATCGGAAGAAGTTCTTGAGAGATTCGGTTTTGGTGGAATATTTCAAATCCCGAAGGGTGTGGCATTTCTTTCTGATGTCGTGGATTCGGTGCTGACATTTTGCGTTGATAAAAACCATTTCCGACTTGGGAAGACTGATGTCTATCTTCTAAGATAGACATTGCATTGATACTGGGCCTTGCCGTAGTTGGCCCAAGAAAGGATACCCCATCCGGTAAACCATCGGTAGAACAAACCATTAGAAACAAATACTTTCGTGGAACGCCTCCCGGAAAAATTCTCCGGTCTCATATAGATGCTGCAATTTATAGAGTGGAAAGTGATGAGGACTTCTTAAAGTTGTCCCTTCTGTTTGTGTTGTGCATATTTCTCTTCCCCGGTTCCCACCATCAAATTTCTGAAGACCACATCGACCTCATCGATGATATGGAGGCCTTCAACCGAACTCCGTGGGGTCTGCTCGTCTACCAGGACTTGATGGAGTATATAATAAAAGGCGCGGCGAATAGAAAAACCGCCGAGATGGATAAAGCCCTGAAGACGTACAACACATATGGATGCATATGTGTACTTCAATGGTGGGCTTATGAGATCCTGCCAGATATATCGCCATCCCAGCTAGGCCTCAAGGACCCTTTCCCACGGCTGCTGAAATGGTCGGACAGGGCGCAGTCCAGGATCAAAGGTTACACTCGCGGGCAGATGTTAGACAGCAAGGTATGAGGTCTATCTATTAAAAAAAAAAGCAACTTACCGATTCATTCTAGAATCGATACCGATTCATTACAGAATCGCTACCGATTCATTTACGAATCGATAGCGATTACTTACAGAGTCGATAACGACTTAATAAGTAATCGATAACGATTCATTATCTAATCGATAGTGATTTGTTAAGGTAAGGAATCAATAGCGATTCTTTACACAATCGAGAGTGATTTATTATATATATAACGATCATTTTATTCTGTTGTTTCATTTTCTTTCAAAAGGTTCGCGCTCCCCTCATGCCTCAGGGCTTTGAATTAGAGATACCCGTGGTAAGAGAATATCTACGGGTTCAAAAGGAGGTTGGGGGGAAGAGGAAAGAACCGATCAAGAAAGTATGGAAGAGATTGAAGAAGAAAAGAAATTACATTCGTCGATAATCTTGGAGAGGAGAGGAAGAATGGGATGACGATCGACGTCAAGAAGAACCCCTCTCGAAAAAGGGCCCCGTGCTAGTGGGAGAGGGTCGCCAAGAACTAGGGGACCGCCAAGGAGAGCCCTGGCGGAAAGATAGCCCCAAGGCCCACCTCCAATGATTCTTTGTTGAAGAGGGTCGATCATTTGACGCTGGATAACTTGAAGCTCACCCAAAGGGTGTGTGATTTGGAGGGAGAGAATAAGGCCCTGGCTAAACGTTGCGCTTCTTTAGAGAAACTCTGCAACTCCTTCAATGAGAGGCTCAATTCAAGGGATGCGGAGTGCCAGAAGTTAAATCACTACAACTCTTTAGTCAGAAAGGGCCAGACTGAAATAAAAGATCTCCTTGAAAATTTATTGGTCTCGAGTCCTAACGTATATGTTGAAATCTAGTTGTAATATTCAATTATCTATATAATCGATATGACCATATATAAAATAGATAGCGACTATATATATAATCGATAGCGACTATATATATGATCGATCGTGACTATATATATAATCGATAGCGACTATATATATAATCGATAGCGACTATATATATATAATCGATAGCGATTATATTTAAAATCGATTTGGACATTTTAAAATGTGGACCAAAAATTAATTCTTATTTTACACCATTATTTCGATGTACAGGATGTGGCTATGGAGGAGCTGATATCGAAGGTGTGCGACACAGCCTTCAATAAGGAACCATTAGCTCCTGCGCATCAGGTTCCTCCTCCTCCTCCCGTTGATGAGGTGGAGGCCGGCGGCAAACTGAGACCCAATCGATAAGGGTCCTGGTGAAGAGGAAACCTCTTCCCAATTGCCTCACCAACAAAGTCGAAGCTTCGCTTAAGACCTAGGCAGCTTAAAGCCAAGAAATAATTTCCATCAAACCTAAGGCCCAGCGAAGGGTAGCGGTTGAAAAGAAGCCCACCGCGAAGGCCAGCGAAGGACCAACGAGCCTGGATCGGTGGCAATCATTACCGCTGGTCCTGGGTCTACTGATGAAGATGCTCCTGCTGAGCTAACAGCGGAGGAAAAATATATGCTAGACATATGGAACAAGCCTGTGAAGGAGGACGAGTAAGTAGAATTACCCTGAATACTTAACTTTATTATTATATATTTATCGTGAAGATTAGTTAAGTTGGTCATTTTTTATGCAGAGAATATGTTATGCACCGCAAGTACAAGCCGGTGGTGCAATCCTTCGATGTCCGGAAACCCGCACGGATAACTTTGTAAGTTTAATATATCGTAGGGCAAAATCGTTATCGATGGCTTATACAATCGTTATCGATGGCTTATGGAATCGATCGATGGCTTGTAGAGTCGCTAACGATGATGTATGTAATCGTTAGCGACTCAGAATCATCGATATCGATTCATTAGAGAGTCGATAACTATTTCGACGACTTAAATAATCGCTACAATTTCTAAAATGAATCGATATCAATGATGTACAGAGTCGCTAACGATTATGTATTTAACTCTAACTGCATATTTTAATCTAACTGCATTGGTTTCAGGTTATGGGCGCCTACATGAGACATTTGGAAGTTATTGATGATAAAATTCATCCTGAGAAAAATGTCAAAAACTTCCTAATGGACCCTGCGACACTGACGTACATGGGCTATGAACTGAGAGATTTCAACAAGTTTTTGCTTGCTGAAAAATTGTACGACCAGTCGATCGAGGTTCAAGTTCACAGGTGGGCTGCCTATAAACAAAGAGAGACCGGGGGGAAGAGGCTGATGGAAACTTTCTTCTACAATGAGCTTCGGGATCTGTGGGCTCACGAATGCAACATAGTATGCTTTTATCCTCTTTATAATTATTCTTTTTAATTTTTTCTATCCTACCCTTTGAGATTATATTACTTTTTTGTAGATATTTATGCCAATACATTCTGAACAACCACTACACTGGGCGCTTGCGAACGTAAAGGTAGTCGGACGATCGATAATGATCGTCGTCCCTATATTTAATAGGCCCTCTAAGGAAAGATATGTGGCCCAATTGCGGTATACCGGTAAGATATTTTGCTTAGCATATCTTTTATCATTGTTAGCTTAACATATCGACACTCCTCTCTATTATTTCAAGCAGACACAATACCTTCCCGTGATCTTATATTGATACGGTGACTCCTCTGCTAATAAAGAAGAACTATCCTTGGGCATCTCATTTGCACGGATCAAAGCCGTCCCAAGCAGACCAACTCCTGTGATTTCGGGGTGTTTGTTGTGAAGTATGTCGAATACTTTATGATGGGGAGGAAATTTGACTTCGCGCAATCAGATATAGAGAGGATCAGGGCAGAAATTGGCCATACACTGGCTACATACTCAGGCGATGGCGGAGTACTGGCGAAGGAAGACAAAAAGGAGGGGAGCGCAGGTGTGGTTGTATTTGAATATTTTGTAATAGTGTGGTTGCATTGAATATTTTGTAATTGAAAATTGAATTATTTTGAATATAATGGCACTATTTTTATGTACTTGTAGTTAAAAAGTAGAATAGCATCCATTAGCGACTACATATATAGTCGATCGACTATATAAATAATCGGTGATGACTGTATGTAATCGCTTTCGACAGATGTATGTAATCGTCGTCGATTGTATAAATAATCGATATCGACTATATATGTCATCCTCATTGACGATATTCATAATCGATGCCGATTCTTAAATGAATCGATATCGACGTTATACATAGTCGATGGCGACTCTATATAGAATCGATATCGATTAGTTATACAATCGATGACGACTCTATGATACATCAGTAACGACTATAATAGAGTGTAAAAAAACATGGATTCTGAATTTCTCATTTACATTCAATCTATCATTATTAAAAATATACGTTAGCCCATCGGTCCCCGCCTTGCGACTCTGCGGTTGTGACCATATTCGTTGCACCTGCTACACTGTAGTGCCCTAACCTCACCCTTAGACCTTATCCTTCTCTTCCTCGGACGGCCGGCTTGCTTTCGACAATAATAGGGTGGTCTCACTTTCATATTTTCAGGGAGTTGCTCTGCTTGGAACTCCCATTGACTTTTATCGAGGTGGGAACCCATTGCTCGTCATATGTTTGTCTAAAGCAAGCGGTGAAAACCGTTCTCAAAAAATTTATGGTAGTCGTAACTTTTTCGATTGATGACCGCAACGGCATGGGAGCAAGGCAAGCCATGAATGTGCCAACAGCGGCAACTACAGGTCTTGTGTTCCAAGTCGACGTGATGAATGTAATTTCCGAAATTGACTTGGAATTGATCGCTACGTATGGTTGAGCTCTCTTTCACCGCCCATTGCAACACTTTCTTCATGTGAGCATCCGCTTTCGGGCGGAGAAGGGTGGTCCATTTATCGATATCTCTCTGCTTTTTGAAAATGATCTGACTTTCTCTCTAGTAGTTACGATTAAGTCAATAATGGTCTCTCTCGAGCTATCTTTAGCACGCTGATTAAACTTTCGGCAATATTCGGAGTCAGGGACTCGTACTGCCTTCCTTCCATATGTGCGCGAGCCCAATGCTTTGGATCTATTTTCAATATATATTCTACTACCGAGAATCGAGGATCTTTCTTCATTTAGTTGATAAAATAATCAAATTTCTCTTTCGAATATGCACGCAGCACTCACCATAGACCCTTCACATTGTTCTGGGATACTTGTGCCGCAAATTTTGTGTCATATGCATGCGATGAGTTGTGATATGCGTTAGGGAAGATACGTCTCACCGCATTTATTAAACCCTTCGACCTGTCCGTGATAATTACGAGATCCTCGTTAAACCCACCGATCACGAACGCACCTACCCGTTCAAGAAACCACATCCACGTATCCTCTTCTTCTAACTCGACCACGGCAAATGCTAACGGTAATATATGACCATTACCGTCTTAGCGAGGCGATAAGGAGGATCCCTTCGAAACGTCCTCGTAGGTGTGTGCCGTCTACAAGCAATATGCGACGAAGTGTATTGCGGTAGCTTCCGATGCATGGGCCAAAACTCCAAAAAAATCTTTGAAACTTACCGTCAAGAGTAAGTTGAAAGGATGTTTGTACATTAGGATCTACCCTCTACATCTTCTTGACGTTGGCCGATAGATCAACAAATTGTCCTTCCCAACTTCCTCTAATATCAAGCTCTTTTCCCCTCCAAGCTTTTGCATATGAGATTTGCACATTATAAGCTTTTGCAATATCAAACATTATCGACGCCGGTGTGTAGTTGAATCCTTCCATAAGTTTATCCCGTACATAATTCGCTACGAAGGAGATTGTTGCATTACGGTGACCGTGCGGTCCGATCTTAGCTCTCGCATGTGTGAGTACTATTGAATGTCTTGATTTGGAAAGAATCGAGCCCGATCAATTTAGAAGCATGTATTCGCCATACGAACAATCGGGTTCGTAGTATCCGTATCCGTCACTCGATAACTAGCGGTCCTCAAAGGCGAATTTGAAAGTTTCTCTCCACCGCGTGTTCTTTCAATGCTCTTTGAAATGTTTGTTTGTCTCGGAAGATCTCTCCAATTTTAAACGTCCAATTCCGATATTCAGTTTCCACCTCTTCATCGGAGGAATCGCCCGATGTCTCTGACATTTCGTAATCTCCGTCTACTAGGGGATTGTCAATATCTCTCACAAAAATTTTCGGGTCCTCTTTGATAAACCCATCTGGTTCGCCTTCATATTCTTCTTCTAAGGTATCTTCATTCATGGCGGTGTTCTCGGGTGGTTGACTAGATCCTTCACCGAAGGGGTTCTGATGTGATTGACCGGATCCTTCACAGAATGGATAATGGCGTGGTTGGCTAGGCCCTTCACCGAAGGGGTGCTCATATGTATGGACATGGGGTTGAGTTACTCCGGTAATTTCCATCGATGGCATGGTAGAACATAAGTTTTGAGTAAACCAAGTTGTCCATCCACCGGGGAAGATATGATCAAATCGTTGGTATCCACCACCTCTCTCAAGTATAGTCTAACCATTGACTACATTGTTGTGACCCATGCATGTATTTCTTTGGGTCATCATACGATTCAATCGAGCATCGTTTAAATCAAATGTTGCTTTCCTCGCCATCGTTTCACATACAATATAACCTATCGCCTAACGGATTATCGTATCTAATTTCATCCTCAAACTTACATGGCTGAAATGAATGAGACACAAAATCGATCCATGAGATTTACTTGTTCAAACTTCAAGCTGGGAAGGATGACGGTTCCTTAATGATGAATACTTTATAACGCCCACGGATTTATAAAAACTAAATAATGTAGCCAAATCATCGAGTCCAAAATGTCGGCAACTACAAAGCGTATTCACTATCTTCATATGAAACTTTGTTTTTCATCCGCCCATAAAAGCCGACGAGACATTCGCCCTTATGAATTGTTCATAAGAAATTTCAATTGAAATGTTAATAAGCCTCCGCCCACCTTCATACAAGCCATCATCGTTTACAAGAAGGCCATCATAGTGACAAAGAAGAGGAATCCTCACGTCCGTCATAAATGCATTTAAGAATGAGAAGGAAGGGTCATAAGGCGATGAAATAAAAGAAAGGACGACTATAACTCTTAGTCGATTGCAAATACAATCGATATCGACTCTATTTGAAATCGATATCGATTGTCTATACAATCGATATCGATTGTATATACAATCGGCGTCGACTCTATTTGAAATCGAGATCGGTTGTATAAACAATCGATATCGATATCACATACAATCGTCATCGATTGTATATATAATCGATATCGATTTCAAATAGAGTCGTAATCGACTCTATATACAATCGATATCGATTGTATGTGATATCGATATCGGATGTATATGGAGCCGATGACGAAATGCAGGGCCTTCTTCTAAGAGATCGCATCACTACATAACACTAATAAATGAAATGAGGTTAAGTAGGATACCTCTAGTCGATATACCTCTAATCGACTCGATATACAATCGTCATCGATTGTATAGATAATCGATATCGATTTCAAATAGAGTCGTAATGTCGACTCTATACACAATCGATATCGATTGTATGTGATATCGATATCGGATGTATATGGAGCCGATGAAATCAATGCGGCCTTCTTCTTCTAAGAGATACTGCATCACTACATAACACTAATAAACTGAAAATGGGGTTAAGTAGGATACCTCTAGTCGCAAGGACAAAGTTCAGGGCCTTCTTCTTCTCCAAGCCTCTGTTTTCTTCTTCGAAATAGCAGATCGGAGCAGATCAGACTAAGTAAGGACACTCCGTCTAGGATTTTACACCTCTAACTTTTTTGCAGGTTAAAATGAGGAAGAAGACGATGCTTTGTTTGTTAAAGAAGGTCTTAGAAGGGGGTAATTTGGACCTTTTACTCTCCTTAGGGTCGGCTAGGCTTGGAGCTGGTTTGTCTGAGTAAAAGTGAAACTATAGGGCTTCTGACGTAAAAGGCGTATCTGACAGGGCCGGTCAGGTAAATTTCCCTTAATTAAATAGCAATAAGAAATGCTTAATAAAAGTATAAATAATGTACACATGTATCTAACTATTATTAAAATCTCTCATTACATCTCAGTCTATAGTTGAGATGTAAGGTTTATTTATAGTCTTTTATCTTGCGATGAGGTGACAAGTTACTCTAGGACTGATAAATAGGAAAAAGATAAAGAGGATATTAGATGATCACCCACTCATTCAACAAATTAAAAGGGGGTTTATATATATATTAATTTCTCTCCATTTTATCAAAATGGTAAGAAGAAGATGACGATGATGGTGAAACTTGGAGAATGGATAACTAAATATTCATAAGAGAATCAAATTAATGAAAGTATATTTTTAAACTTTATAAATATATCTATATCTCCGTCCCTAACATTATAATTGCCTAATTCTGACTACTGGCATGTCTCTACTTATTAGTTACCTCGCTGCATGCCTGGAAAAGTGTCGTCTAATACTACTAACTCAAAAACATTTATTTAGTGTGATAAATGTTTAACCTATATTTTAATCTCGGGCGGGCAGCCTTTCATCCAAAATGTTGAGTTAAGAAGACTCGTATTTTTCATTAATACTAAATTAGTCTCTTAAAGTAGATGCATGGGAGGTAAGTAGCTAGGGGTGTTATCGAGTCGATTCGGGCCGGTTTTCATGCAAAATCGAAACCGAACTGATAACTATCGATTTTTATTTTTTAACACCGAAATGTCCCAAAACCGAAACTAAATCAAAATTTTGATCGATTTGGTCGGTTTTTTTTTTTTGCACAGCCCTAGAGGAAACCTTGGAAATGAGTTTAGAAAAGCTACCCACCCGTTAACAATCTAAATTGTAAATTGGCCACTAATTTTAGAGACATGACTGCTATTTTAACAAGTGTGCTACGTGATGAAGGACACCAATTGTAGACATATGTTGTGTACTAATAACAATCAAATACATTTAAAATGAATGATTAGTATTTAAGAACATAATCAACATGAGGGTACCTCTGTTTGCACCCACGTAGACCCCTTGAATACCATTGATTACTATGTATCAAATGATTAAGATCGTGTTTCACTCAATCTTCCACACTAGATCTTGGGATCATGTCTCACATATCATATAGTCGGTATTAGATTCCACCCACATATCCCAAAAAATAGCCGTAACTTCACAATTGAGCATAATGCGTGCAAGGGCGATTTTTTAGAGATCAATGACACATGAAATTAAAAACTTTTAGTTTGAAAGGTGCAACCTAACCCCAATTTCTATTGGGTGGAAGATCGGAATGTAACACGATCCCTATCATCCGATCCGCAGAAATCAATAGTGGGCACTTTCAGAGAATGTGTGAGCACAAACAGAAGTACCCTCTACATAATCCTCAAAGGCAAGGCCAATAGGAGTGCACACTATATATATATAGAAATGATTATATGCCTCGTCGTGGGACATAAGCCCATAACTCGAGCTCCTATTGGTTGCATGTCATATCATGTAACTTAAAAAGTCAACCTGATATGACATGCAATCAATGACAGCGACTCATTGGGTGATATATATATATATATATATATATATATATATATATATATAGTAATGATCATCACACTCGAGTCATGAAATATAATCTCATGACTCTAGCAGCCATTCATATTTTTAAAAAAAAGTAACCATTGGCTGCATGTTACATGTGGTTGACTTTTCAATCACCTGATATGACATGCAACTAATAGGAGCTCGAGTCATTGGCTTATGTCTCATGACTTGAGTCATATATTCATTTCTTATAAATATATATATATATATAGAAAAAAGGAAAATACGCTCAAGTATAGAGATATCTCTACGCCAATTGATATGCGTGCGACACATAACATCCTTTTTGTAAAGTGATGAGTGGCATGGGAACCACTTTACTAACTAAAATTACACTTTCAAAATATTCTGATACCCTTTCAGCCGTTATTCTTGACTTTTTTAAAATCTCTTTCTTTTCTCCATGGTTCTAAGAAAGGGTCAGATATACTTTTTTAGGTATATTTTAATAGAAAAA
This sequence comes from Chloranthus sessilifolius, assembly GCA_021018995.1. Taxonomy (NCBI): domain Eukaryota; kingdom Viridiplantae; phylum Streptophyta; class Magnoliopsida; order Chloranthales; family Chloranthaceae; genus Chloranthus; species Chloranthus sessilifolius. Next base: position 29,063,775 of record CM037595.1, read on the forward strand.
TGTGACCTTTTGGAAGCAAAGCGCTAGCATCTCGGTAGGAAAGCGCTGGCACCCCTGACGCCAAGGTGCCGACGCTTCGCTAAAAAAAAAATGGAGCGTCAACGCCTAGTTTTAGGGGCGCCGACGCTTCGATAAAAAAATAAAAAATAAAAAAAATTTATCGAAGTGTCGGTGCTTCAATTAAATTTTTATTTTTATTTTATCGAAACACTGACGCCCCTAAAACGAAGTGTCGGCACTTCGATTAAAATTTATTTATTTTTTAATATTGAAGTGGCACCCTAATCTTATATATATATATATATATATATATATATATATAAAACAGAACACATGCCAAATCTTAAAGGACATCACCCAAAATGGGAATTTATTGCATAATCACACATCAAAGTAGAGTAACTCAACTCAATCATCCTCAAATGTAATTGAGCATACATGAGCTTCTGGTACACCATGAAACCCTCTCTCCTCTCTCCCTCTCCCTCTCCCTCTCCCTCCCATGCTTCTCTCACATGCTCGGCTTGACGTTGAGGCGAGATGCTATCTTCTGGCCCAGAGATTTGTCGCACTGTAATGGATTTTCCACACGTAGTTATCCCCGACAAATTAACATCACCTTATGAGTTAAATAATAATAACAACAACAATAATAAGGTACACCCAAGCCGAGCATGTATCGGGGTGGTATCGGTATCAGCCAATATTGTCGAGAACAGATACCAATACGTATTGGCCAATATTGTCTCCAGAAGGGCTGATACTGATACTGACACCTTGGATACAAGGTGAGGTGCTGGCAAAACTCTTCACCCTTCTTTGGTGACTAACATGAGATTGTTATCTACTGATGCAGAGTCTCCCATTCCCACTTGAATGTATTTCAGATGGTAGAGATCCGACCCCACACACACACCCGGTGCAGAACAGCGGGACCCACCTGCTTCAACAAACTGCCAGCAGCTATCACCTTGTTGAAAATGGGAGGAGGACCTGCCGTGTCCATCGAGCAAATGGCCTTCGGGTTTATTCGTTTTGAGTTTGCAATTTGCTACTCCCAATACATACAAACCCACCCAATTCGCTAGAGGTAAGATGAGGTTTTAAATATTTGCTATTTACTTGTTTTGGTAAGTTGTTATTACATTGAAATACAATTATTAATGTTTATTTGTATAACAATTTCTAGCTTAGTTGGTAATGCAGCGTGCTGGTTGCTGCTATCACAGTTGAAGTTCGTGGGTTCAATTCCCTACACCTACAATTAAATTTTGAAGCATCTTTTTGTTCTCGCAAACTGCAATTCGCTCAGTTCCTTGGATTTGAACGAATTTGACCGAATCGAATGGTGAATTGATTCGCAACCAATTCGCCATTCACGGGTTGGATTAGCGAATTAAGTAACAGATCAATTTGCCATTCCATGGTTGGATTAGCAAATTAAGTTACACAGTTCTAATGAACAGATCATAAAAACGCACTGTGAAACAAGAGGAATTCAAAAAATTCTACCAAGAAAGAGTGGGTAATAAGCATGTAGTCTCACCTGAGACCAGTACGTGATCCATATGGTGCGGATCTCATGGGTGACTCTCGGATCAGATAAAGCATCGACCCACCGAATAATGAAACGCTCTTGCCTGAAAAGACAGAGGGGGGGTGCAAAATTGAATCCCATTTTATCATATATAAGATGAGAATAGAATCACAAATTTTACAAGAGCAAGATCAGTACCTGTCTGGCGCAAAGGATCGATATCGCTCCCCGGGTTGCTTGAAATTGTTCTCCTTATCGATAATGCACTGTGTTCACCAGAAAATAAAGTAATACCCCTAACTAATAACACATATATGAATAGATTAAATAACATAAATTTATTAGTGGAAATGCCACAACCAAAAGTATTTCTCGATTCCGAGGGCTTTTTTAAAATTGAACATCAGGGTGTCCAAAAAAGAAATTTTGATTCCTATAGCATTCTTATTGAAATCTTACTTTTGAAATGCAGAATTCCAAAAAAAAGAAAAAAAAAAGGCCAATTTGATAGAATCACAAAAAGATAATTTCATTCAACTTCCTCCCAAAAAAAAAAAAAATTTCATTCAACTTCTGAATATTGCAATGAATCAAGCAACGACTGCAATCCGGACATTTCAAATGAAATCACGACGATACTGCTTGTTTGGTCAAGTCAGCTGGGATGACTATGGCTACGCTTGGAAACGCAACCCACGGCGCCAAAGAGCAGTGTGCCTGTCTGGAGCGCGTTCGGTAAAAGCTCTCTGGCGCTGGCGGGGAGCGGTGCTGGGGGGGGCTACACCAGAGCAGTTTTCAACCATTCTGGCGGGGAGCAAGGGGGAGCAGACGGGGCGCACGCCCATCCATCTCAGTCCCAAAGGCAGCCTTTATAATTGTGATAGCAATAAGAAAAATACAGAAGCAAAATATTGAATCTATCATAACAAGAAAATAATTGCTAAGGACCAAAAAGATGTAAGCAGGTTAATAGAAACTCACTTTCTCACGTTTCCCAGTGCATACACGGGCTTGAATGGGAAACTGCTCAGCATGTCGAACAGGAACATGCCTTGATGGGAAGTAATTCACCTGAAAATTTCTCATTAGAAAAAAACCACCAGTTACGACAAAAAGACACCATTAAAGGTTTATATTAAGGAGGGATGATAATATCAGACCCTTTTGATCACACATTAAAGGTTTATCTAAGCCGATGACTTGAAGACTGATGTAAAGATCTTTGAGGCAAAAAATGGGCACAAAATATGATCTCTATCATCTGATTTGTCAGACTCAACCATTGAATCAGCTGACTCTGACTGTATTCAATCAGATGATAGAGTTGGCATTTTGTGCCAATCTGTGGCCTCAAAGTTCTTTCCATCATGACCTTCAAATCAGACAGCTTAGACGGTGATCCCTGTGGCACAGTTCCCAAATATAGAAAGTCTTTCCTTTTAACCACGTGCCATGGTACAAATCTCTTGTGCAAGTTTTAGTTCCCATTTTTTTTTTTATTAAAATGTTTATAACAGAGCTCACTTTATACTGGGGGCAAGAAGCAGGGACTAATAAGGTGGCCTCCGACATAAACACATATAAGTGGGATATGACGATATTAAGCCTCATAGTTTGAGGTTGGATATAAGAGTCAAGTCACCTCCTCATCCCGATGCAGAAAATTCATAGCACCCTCATGGTGATTGTTATGATGAGCACATTTGGGTGCGTTCACTGGGAGCATCAGATAATTGGGTCCGAGGCGATGCCTCTGGGTATCAGCATACGAGAAGATCCTCGTCTGGAGCAGTTTATCATCCGAATAATATATTCCGGGCACCACAATCGCGGGGCAAAACGCTAGTTGTTCATTCTCCGCAAAGAAGTTATCAATGTTCTTGTTCAACACCATGCGCCCAACTGGCTGAAGGGGTAAGATATCCTCCGGCCACGTCTTTGTGACATCTAACGGATCAAAATCAAACTTATCCTCATGCTCAGGATCGATGGTCTGGATGAAAAGCTTCCACTCGGGGTAATTTCCAGCGGCAATCGAATCGTAAAGATCCTTGGTTGCATGGCTGTGATTACTTCCACCACAACTCACGGCCTCATCCTCTAACAAACATTTGACTCCACATGTCGGTTTCCAGTGGAATTTCACATAATGTGCTTTCCCGGCCTTGTTGATAAGGGAATAGGTATTAACGCCAAACCCGTCCATGTGTCGGTAATTCATTGGAACACCGAGATCGTCAAAGAGGAACGTGAACATGTGTAAGCTCTCGGGGTGGTGTGAAAAGAAGTCGAGGATCCTCCAGTTCTCTTGGATATGTGATTTTGGGTTCGGTTTCAGACTGTGAACCATGTCAGGGAATTTCATACCATCGCGGATGAAGAACACTGGGAAATTGTTTCCCACCAGATCGAAATTACCCTGAAAGAGATCAGAAAAAAAAAAAAAGTGAGATAACCTTGATAAAAGTGGCAATATATATATATATATATTCAAAATCACCAGTGGAAACATTAAATTTTCTTAAACAAATAGCACAAACAATCACAGAGAAATAAATTCTAAGAGCATTTTTTTTTAATTTTCATAAACGTATAGCACAAACAATCACAGAGAAATAAATTATAAGAGCATTTACCTCATCCATGGTTCAAAATCTTGTCCAAAACCGGTATGTACCGAATGATACTTCAGCAATTTCGGAGGTCACCGGTACGATACTTTGAATGTATCATAGCAGTACATAAGTATCAGACAATATATACCAATGTATTGTCTGGAACGGATATATATCAGACGACACGTCTCCGTTTTGGAGTTGGACGATACGTACCGGAAAATCGGATTTTTAAACCATGATCTCATGACGGGGACGCTGAGTACGTGGACATTGGTTTTGGTCCACATCGCTTCTACTGGCGTCAAAAGAAGTGAAGAGGGAGTTCGAGTAGCCCGAGTACCGCAGCTTAAAAGGAAAAAAATAAATAAATAAATAAATAAAATGAACAGTGATTGTGAACAGTGACGGACGTCCGTGATGAACATTGTCGAACGTCCGTGATGAACAGTGATGGACGTCCATGATTTTGACCCCCTACTATTTGTTGGTCACGGACGTCCGTGGGCATCGTGACGGGGTTTTCTAATTTTGCGAAATTTTCATTTTTCAGTCTTTTATTATTATTAAGACTCTTTATTTCGAATTAATTATTGGTGGCCTATATAAAGAGGCTTGTAAAGACAATTTAATTAGTTTTTGAATATTTTGAATGCATTATTGCTTGAATATTCTTCTTCCCGAGATAGGTTTAGTGTGAGGCTAAGGGAGTGATTTCTATATATCTTCTTGCTTATCTTTTGTCATCTATTTTCTTGATCTTTCATTATATTTGCTATTTATCGATCTCTGTTTGCTTTTCTAAATCTCAATCTATTGATTTCTTGATCCCAAAACCCTAAACCTTTTTTTTGAAACCCTAAATCAATCAGAGCCAAAACCCTTTTCTAAACTGTAAACCTAAACCAAACCATAAGCCTATTACAAAACTATAAACCTAATTCCGCAACCCTGGTTCGAGCCCATGAATCTACATCGGATCGAAGACGAACTCCCAAGCCTGGAAAAGCTAGAGTTCTATCCGATGTAGATTCTCTAGGCCCGATCCCGCCTTAAATCTAACGGTACTTGCGCATCAGACTGGACCCTAGCTGAATCTCGCGTGATCTACTTATCTAAATTCTCTTAACCCGAAGGTATCGAGTTAATTTTGAGATTAAGCTTGAATTAATTTTATTTAATTTTGACCAAATTGCATTAAATCATTAATCACACATTTTAGGGTTACCGTCCCGCATCAGTTTTGGTATCAGAGCCCTAGGTTTTCTAAGTTAGGACATCTTTGCTTGTCATATTTATTTTATTATATTATTTTTCTTTTGTGAGTTCATATTGCATTCCATATTAGAACCCTAATAGGAATCTGTAATCACCATGGACTCGAGTGCGATTCGCAATGCCCTTAACGGTATGCGAGAAGAGTTGGGTGCGATTAATGCACGTCTGAATACTATAGAGCAAGCCCAAACATTCCTAGGAGTTGGTAATGATAGATTGCGTGATCGAATCAACCAACTTGAAGCAATTGGTGAACTTGAGGATCAACACCAAGGGCACCATGGTCGCCAAGGTAATCGGAATCAAAATCGTACGAATCCTCGTAGAGATGACTACGATCCCGAAATTCAACTCTCTAAGAATGTCCGAGTTGAGATTCTAATTTTAGATGGAAGAATGGACCCTACAGTCTTCCTCGATTGGCTTTCAGACATGGACCAAAACTTTGATTGATATAACATGAATGACGACCGTTGTGTCAGACTCACTAAAATGAAATTGGTTGGTCAAGCTCAACTTTTCTGGCTCAATGTCGAGCGCATTATGGTGAATGTGGGTTGTCCTCCCATTTACCCGTTGGGAAGACATGAAGGAGCGACTCACTGAGAAGTATGTTCCTTTATCATACCACCAACGCCTCCTCGACCAGTGATAAAATTTACGCTAAGGTGGTATGCCCATGACCGATTACATTACCAAATTTGAAGAATTCATGATGAGGGCCAAAGTATCGGAAGACCCTGAAATCACTCTCTCTAGATTCTGCATCGGATTGCAACTTGATTTGCAAAAATAGTTGATTTCTCACCCCATGGAAACTCTTGAAAGATGTTATGCCGTTGTGCAAGCTTTTGAGCGATATTTGAAAACCTCGGTGGTGAAGAAAACCAAGCCACAATTTAGTGGTCAACGCTTCGGTGAAGGACGATGTAATCCTCCTCCCAAGCCTACACAACCTATCCCTTACCAATACGATGTTTGAAAGGGGAAAAGGTGTAGTAGGAAAATCCTCATGAGGCAGCTCTTCAGTAGAGTGCTATAAATGTCATGGGATGGGACACATTGTCGCTCAATGCCCTACAAAAGACCCCCAAAGGAATCTCCTTATCGAGGGAGAGGAAGATGAAGGAAAAATAGTGGTTGAAGAAGTGTTTGAGCCGGAAAACACACCCAGTGATGAAGAGGGTGATGTTATTGGCCATGCTTTGGTTGTGAAGTGTGCCCTTGCACAACCTCAACGGGATGAAAAAGATGACTGGCGAAGGGAGAACATCTTTCACACCTTTGCCAAATTTTGTGAAAAGAGTTGTAAGGTCATCGTGGATAGCAACAGTTGCACTAACGTAGTATCAACTCATGACGTAAACCTCTTGAGCCTTACACCCGAAGCCCACCCGAGACCTTATAAAGTCACATAAGTCGACTCTTCATCCATTCCCGTGTCGAAAAGGTGTCATGTACCAATTCAATTAGGTTCTTATTCGGACACCTTATGGTGTGATGTGGTGCCGATGGATGTGAGTCATATCATTTTGGAAAGGCCGTGGCTCTACGACATGAACGTAACTCTTTTTAGTCGATCAAACATATGCACGTTCATGCATAAGGGCAAGAAGATTACTTTACATCATTTGCCTCCCTAAACGCCATCACCAACAAAGTGGGGAAGAAGGGCGAGTCTTCTAAATCCATTAATATTGTGAGCCCTTCTAAATTCGAGAAAGCGTCGTTAGATGAGAGTGTGGTGTACGTAGTTGTCACTGTTGAGAGTACTCCAGAGTCAGTGAGCGAGTGTCCCAAGGAGATTGAGCCGATCCTGAAAGAATTTGCGAATGTCTTCCCAGAAGACTTACCCAACGAACTCCCTACCCTGCGTGATATCCAACACGCAATAGACTTGGTTCCCAGATCTACCTTATCGAACCTGCCCCACTATAGGTTGAATCCGGTTCAGCACACCAAGTTGACTCGGCAAGTCAATGAGCTCCTTCAGAAGGGGTTCATACAAGAGAGCATAAGCCTGTGTGTCGTACCTGCCCTACTCACTCCTAAGAAAGATGGTACATGACGCATGTGTGTGGATAGTCATGCAATCAATAAGATTACGGTTAAGTATCGATTTCTCATACCAAGGCTCGATGACATGCTCTATATGATAGTTGGTGATAGACCTTAAGAGTGGCTACCATCAAGTCTAAATCCGCCCGACGAGTGGAAAACAGCCTTTAAGACCAAAGATGGTCTTTATGAGTAGACGGTCATGCAATTTGGACTTTCTAATGCCCCGAGTACTTTCATGAGACTCATGGCCTAAGTGTTGAGGTCATTTCTAGGCAAATTCCTTGTGTATTTCGATGACATCATGATTTATAGTCACGATAAGGATCAACACTTGAACCACCTTAGACTGGTTTGTGAGACCCTAAAGGGCGAGAAGTTGTTTGCGAACCTCAAGAAGTGCACCTTCATGCAACGTTCCGTTATCTTCTTATGATTCATTATCTCGGCCAATGGAATGGTCGTGGAACCCCGAAAAGGTTAAAGTCATTGTGGAGTGGCCCGAACCTAAGAACTTACACGATATCCGCAGCTTCCATGGCTTGGCTACTTTCTATCGTCGCTTCATCAGAAGCTTTAGCACCATCATGGCCCCAATTACTGATTGCATGAAAAAGGAAAACTTTAAATGGGGTAAAGCGGCGACGAACGCCTTTGTTGAGATCAAACAACGGATGAGTAGTGCACCCATCATGCGTTTGCCGGACTTTTTCAAAGTCTTCGAAGTTGCATGCGACGCATCGGGTGTAGGTATAGGAAGAGTGCTTAGTCAAGAGGATCACTCAGTGGCCTATTTTAGTGAAAAACTTAATGAAGCAAAGCAAAAGTACTCCACCTATGACAATAAGTTCTATGGGGTCGTTCGATCTCTTTGGTATTGGAAACATTACCTTAGACCGCAAGAATTTGTGCTGTTCTCCGACCATGAAGCCCTACGCTTTCTTGCATCACAGAAAAAGTTGAACCCAAAGCACGCGAAGTGGGTCGAGTACCTTCAAGAGTTCACGTTCGTGTTACAGCATAAGATCGGTGTTGAAAACAAGGCTACTGATGCGCTTAGTCGTCAGGTAGCGACTTTGCACTCTATGAGCACTGAGGTCGTTGGGTTTTAAAGGATGAATACCCTAATTGCCCAGATTTTGGGGTAGAGTACACTGCTCTCCTTAGTGACCCGACCAACACACACTCCGTGTAAACCATCCACGATGGATACTTGTTTAAAGGAAATCGCATTTGCATCCCTCGCACTTCATTGCGTGACTTTCTCATTTGGGAGTTACATGCTGGAGGGATGCCCGGACATTTCGAGCGTAATAAAACAGTTGCGCTCGTAGAGGATAGGTTCTTTTAGCTTAAGCCTAATGAGATATGTCGCCCGGGTCGTCAAACACTGTCGCACTTGCCAAGTGTCAAAACAGACAAAACAAAACAAAATACCGGCTTGTACACTCCGCTACCCATGCCACATACACTGTGGCAAGACCTCTCCATGGACTTCGTGCTTAGACTTCCCAAAACTCCAAGGAAGCACAATTTCATCTTTGTCATAGTGAACCGATTTTCCAAGATGACCCACTTCATACCATGTTCTAAAACCTCCGATGCTCTCACATTGCTAAATTATTCTTCGCGGAGGTACGTCTTCATGGGTTGCCTAAAACCATTGTGTCTTATATAGATGTCAATTCACTAGCTATTTTTGGAAAACCCTTTGGCACATGATGGGCACAATGCTTCAATTTTCGACGACTTATCACTCTCAAATGGATAGCCAAACCGAGAGTACCAATAGGAGTTTGGGAAATCTCCTTCGTAGTCTTGTCGGTGACCATGTTAGGACCTGGGATATCATTCTACCCACAGTTGAGTTTGCCTACAATAATTCTGTCAATAGATCCATAGGCATGAGTCCTTTTGAAGTAGTACATGGTCATAGGCCTTGGACACCACTTGAATTGATTCCCATATCTGCATCCCATAGAGTGTCAGAGTTTGTCGATGCATTTGCACAACACATTCATAGCTTGCATGCCGAAATTAGACAAAAGATTAATTCAAGTAACAATCAATATAAATTATTTGCAGATGCTCACATGCGTTTTAAAGAATATCAGGTGGGTGCATATGTGATGGTCCGGATTAGACCTGAGCGGTTCCCATCGGGATCAGCAAAGAAGCTCCAATCTCAAGGCACTGGACCTTTTAGAATTTTGGCTAAGAGTAATCCTAATGCATACGTGCTTGAGCTTCCTCCAGGTACGGAGGTTAGTTCAACATTCAATGTGGAGGACTTGGTTCCATACTTGGGTTTCACCCCACCTCCTGAAAACCCACTCCAGCCACCTCATAGCCCCAGCCCCAACCTAACCTTGCAGCCCGTATCTCTTCCTTCCCCAAGTAGATAGAGAAAAGGCGAGATAGAGGATATAATAAGTGATCATGTCGTCTCCACACATGATGGGAGATTCCAGAAGTACTTGGTTAAATGGGTCGGCAAACCAGAGACCGAAAACACTTAGATCCACGAGAATGAAGTTCGCCGATTGAACCCCGACTTGATCGACATCTACCACAAGCATGTTTCATCGGTGATGAAACCTTTTTGGTCCAGGGGAATTGACGGGGACGCCGAGTATGTGGATATTGTTTTGGACCACATCGCTTCTACCGGCGTCGAAAGAAGTGAAGGAGTCCGAGTAGCCCGAGTACTGCAGCTTCAAGAAAAAAAAAATTATGAGCAGTGATTGTGAACAGTGACGAACGTCCGTGAACAGTGACGGACGACCGTGATTTTGACCACTGTCCGTAGGTCACGGACGTTCGTAGGGCACTACAGACGTCCATGGGCATCATGAAGGGGTTTTCTAATTTTACGAAATTTTCATTTTTCAATCTTTTATTATTATTAGAACTTTTTATTTATTTCGAATTAATTATTGGTAGCTTATATAAAGAGGCTTATAAAGATAATTTAATTAGTTTTTGAATATTTTGAATGTATTATTGCTTGAATATTCTTCTTCTCGAGATAGGTTTGGTGTGAGGCCAAGGGAGTGATTCCTATATATCTTCTTGCTTATCTTTTGTCATCTATTTTCTTGATTTTTTATTATATTTGCTATTTATCGATCTCTGCTTGCTTTTCTAAATCCCAATCTATTGATTTCTTGATCCCAAAACCCTAAACCTTTTTTTGAAACTCTAAATCAATCAGAGCCAAAACCCTTTTCTAAACCATAAACCTAAACCAAACTATAAGCCTATTACAAAACCATAAACCTAATTCCACAACCCTGGTTCGAGCCCGTGAATCTACATTAGATCGAAGACGAACGCCCAAGCCTAGAAAAGCTAGAGTTCTATCTCTAGGCCCGATCCCGCCTTAAATCTAACGGTACTTGCGCATCGGACTAGACCCTAGCCGGATCTCGCGTGATCTACTTATCTGAATTCTCTAAACCCGAAGATAATGAGTTAATTTTGAGATTAAGCTTGAATTCATTTTATTTAATTTCGATCAAATTGCATTAAATCATTAATCACGCATTTTAGGGTTACCGTCCAGCGTCATATCATCTGTGGGACTGGTACACTACTAGCTTTGATGAAGATTGACCTTCAAATAAGGGCCTATTTGGATAACGGCACCTTATATATATATATATACACACACACACACACACACACACACACACACACACACACCACTTTAAGGTGGCGTTGTTGGCAGTGCAGTTGTGGTCATGGTGGAGGAAATGGCAGACATGGAGGAGGTAGTAGAGGGTAGAGATTTAAAAGTCTCTGAATTTGATGACTTTCTAATTCCACCTTTATGGTGGAATTAAAATGTCGCTATTATGGGTTAAAATAGAGCCTTTTTAGTCAATAGAAATCTAAGTATTTTTCCCTATTAATTTACCAAATATAATGAGGGGCAATTTTTGAGAAAAATAAAGCAGTAACTTTTTTATCCAGATCCAAATGGGACCTAAATCTATTTTACGACTTCGCCTCATTTAGAAGCTAATTTGGAAATAGTTACTGGTATTATGTGCAATCAGTAGCTATATAGCCACCTCTTAATTACCAGTGATCACTTCTTCATAGCATATGCGTAGTTGTTTTGCGACATCTTCTGTACTACACATTATTTTGCTACCAGGAATTTTTATTTTTTTTTTCACTTTCTTAATTTACTTCTAGCCTAGTATATATATTATTAAGTCCACAGCATTTGTTATTTGGAAAGGCATGCATATTTTAGCTCAACTTATATATTATTTGGCTGATCAAATCTGTAATATAGCTTACCATTTGTAGATTTAATTTCACTGCATGTGGGTTTTGTCTCTTGCATGTGGACTTAATCTCACCAAATGAAAAATTTACCTTTCCGCGAGAATTTTCACTAGCAAATAATTTGATGTTTGTTGTTGGCTTGTTGCAGTATCAACCTGAATCGTCAATAAGTGTTGCCATGAAGTAGATGATCTGTGATGAAACTTTGTTGCAGAAAGATTGATAACTGCGATTTGAGGCACAGACAAAGACGATTTGTGCTGCCCAGTAAACCAACCAGTGCACATGGTTTCTGACACAACGCCTCCAAGATACAACATTTCAGAGATCTGATCTCTAGTCGAGCACATACTTTTGATCGCATACAAACACACCATGTTTGCTCAGATAAGAGAAAAAAACGCAAGAAGAAAATAGAAGATGAAGCAAATTGGAAGTTTTTGTGTTCAGGGTTTTAGAAAACACCTAACAAATAGCCCAAGATCTGACAGTTCAGTGTGATCTTTTAAGAAAAAAGAGGTCTGGTAAGACGAGCGAGAAATAAAGGGCACTTCCCTACGTGCACCGTTTCATTTCTCAATGGAAATAAAACTCCAACGCAATAAAACTCCATGAAAATAGGAATCAAATAAATAGTGAAATTAGCAAAAGTTTCCCTTGTCTAGCAAGGCACCAAATCCTGAATTTGCATCCCTTCGTGCGATATGCGCAGACAATCACAAGTCTAATTAAATGGTTTCTGGAGTAGCCCTCGCAAAATGGCTTGGCCCGTGCGCGTGCGAGGGCTTCCTATTTTCTCGAACTAGAGGGAAAGAGTCTATTTATAAGCACAAAGTAGTTTTTATAGGCTACACTTTACACAATAGAGTAGCAGCAAGAGGGAAGGAAATTTTTCTAAAACAAAAGGTTGTCAAAAAATACACTAACAATTTCCCACTTATTTTTAAATATTAAAAAAAATAAAAATTCTGAGCAAGCTTGTACTTTGTAAAAGTATCTAATAGGCAATCCTTTACATAGTCTAAAACATGTAACTTACTAGAAGCTTAATGACCAAGGTCTTCTAACAGTAAGGAATATATCTCAGACAGAGAATTTCATGATGTCTATAAACGTCTATAGCCAGCCCTTTACAATCATGTGCTTTTATCTCGATTTAATGAGTGCTCTAGAGAATTTGCCAAATTCTCATAGACACCGGCGCCACTAGAACACTAATATAGTTGAGTCTATCAAGGATGTCTACAGGACTCTACACCTCTCTCAATAAAGAGTAGGGTGTACAGTCACACAGACATCCTTGATAGACTAAAATTGACGCGGGACAAACGCTAAAATCTAAATATACGAATTTGGGATTAACTTTAGAATGAATTGAATAGCGTAAATATTCAAAATCAAGCAACACATAAAATTAATTTAATGAAATTAATAAAACAATTAGATTAATCCATTTTAGCGTCGCATGCGTAAAAATTTCCCGATCTAGAAAAACGGCTTCGATTAGGGAACTCGAGATTCGTTCTAGTTTAGGGCATCAATCGACAATCGCAATATCGTCTCTTGACTCCTCCGGGATTTTAAATGAAATAAGGCTTAAAATAATTTAATACAAGGGGAACAATTTGAGATTTTGATTTTATCAACGAAATTAAAGAAAAATAATACCTGACAATAACTAGAGAAAAGACAAAATAAAAGGATAGATTCCAAGGCTTCACACCAAGGATTTTTCGCAGCTTTACACCACGGTTGTACGTCGGCTTTACACCAAGTCGCACAAGAAACGATTGCTCACTCCTCAAGGTTTGAAGGATTTTCTCCTTCGATTGAAAACTCTTCACAAGCTCTCTAGGGTTTGCACAAAGGCAACTCTCTTTTCATTCAATAATAAAAACTGATTAATAAAGTATTCACAATGCCTTTATAAAGGCTAAAAAAATCTTAAACGACATAAAACTTGCAATAAAAGAGCCCCAAAATAATAAAAGACTAAAAGGTAAAAAAAGAAAATTTCCGTCGTTGGACGGAGTCGTCCATGGCGCACTGTGGCACTATTCACAGCGCGCTGTCACTGTTCACGGCGCGTTGTTGCACTGTTCACGACGCGCTGTCACTGTTCACAATTTCTTTCTTTTTTTTTATTTGTTCCCGTCATTCTCCTCTACTCAAAATATTTCATCACCGATGAAACACGCACGTGGTACTAATCAAATGTATCAGAACTCGTACAATGGCACTCCTTGCAAGTCATCCGTTGATGTTTTCTGTCTCCTTTCTCTTTATTCTTTCATCTGCCTTCTTCTGTGTGATGTCCCCATCAAAAACTTTTACAGAATCGAAAACACGTAACTCACTAAAAGCTTAATGACCAGAGTCTTGCACAACTAAGTTCTATTAACAGCAAGGTATATATTTCAAACTTACTAGAAGTTTAATGAGCAGATTGCAGTTTTTCGTGTGTTAGGGTGTTAGGAAAAAAACTTAATAACATTTTTTTTATAGATGAAAACACACACACAACGGTATTTTTTGTGGTGTGTCTGTAACAACAAAACACCTAATAAATAGCCCACAATCTGACAGTAAGTGTGAAACGTCGAAGTTTTTTAAGAACAAAGACGTGTGGCAAGAGATGCAAGAAATAACCGGCATTTCCCTATGTATGCCATTTCGCTTCTCAATGGAAATAAATCTCGAACGGATTAAAACTCCTTGAAAATAGGAATAAAATAAATCATAAAAAATTTCCTTGGCTAGCAAGGCACCAAATCCTCGATATGCAACACTCTAGACGCATGATACACGCAGGCACACACGTTCGCACACATCCGATTAAATAATTTTCAAACCAGCCATCCCATAGTGGCTCGGCCTGTGCGCGCGAAAGGGCTTCCTCTAATGATTTCTCAAAACTAGAGGGTAAGGGTCTATGTATATGCACAGAGTATTTTTTTTCCCATTAAAAATTTTCTTTCGCTAGCAAGGAACCAAATCCTTGATTTGCAATACTCTAGGCGCGTGATACATGCAGGCACGCACATCCGCACACATCCGATTAAATAGTTTTCAAACCAGCCCTCCCATAGTGGCTCGGCCAGTGTGAGCGAAAGCGCTTCCTCTAATGATTTATCAAAACTAGAGGGCAAGGGGTCGACATATAAGCACAAAGTTTTTTTTCCCTCTTCCAATGTGGGTCTACAAACTAATAGGCAGTAGGCTACTCACACAATGGACTATAGTGGCAACAAGAGGGAAGGAATTTCTAAAAAGAAAGTTTTAATTTAAAAAATAGAGTAACAATGTTTACAAGTGAGAAACTGAGACAAAGTGGACAAGAAAATTTTCCTCCCTATTAGCATATATATAAAACAATGCAAAGGCATTATTTCATCAATTATAGCATTCTCACAAGGTGTACAGAATGAACCACTATGTTATTATTTACACACACACACAAGCTTTCTATAATAGCTGCAAATTGTTGGGATAAGAAACCAACTTTCCCACAGAACCCCCTACTATCATATAAAAAAGATAAAGTAATAAAATGATGAGAAAAGCTCCAGCACTTTTACATAGTTAAGCTGGAAAAAGGAGCAAGGCAGCTCTTTCAAGTAGTAAAAGGAGATCAAATCTCTCATTATGGACAACATATTATTTCATACATTGACAGGGGAAAAAAATACAATATAGTAAGATAAATGTAACCCAAAAGGAATTATATAATGAAGACTAAAAACAAGTGAAACTAAGAAAGACAAAAAAACTGCATGGAAAAGTGTTCTTACCTCTCTTGTGTAAAACTTCACAGCGAAACCTCGAGGATCACGCAATGTTTCGGGGCTGCCACGCTCATGGATAACAGTTGAAAATCGAACGATAAGTGGGGTTTGGACGCCAGGTGCCCGGAGGAAATCAGCACAGGTGAGGTGAGAAATGTCATGAGTGACCTCGAAAAAGCCTTTAGCACTAGCACCCCTGGCATGAACAACACGCTCTGGAATCCGCTCCCTATCAAACTGAGCCAGTTTCTCCATCACATGATAATCCTCGAGGAGAATCGGTCCTGTCCAGAGAGAATGAGACTCAAACATTCTATAATAAATTTGAAATCTCAACACCAAAATTAAAATGGCAAATGGCAATGATTTTACATATCGACTGTATCAACAAAATACGGCCTTTTTACAAAAAGAAAAAATTGCTACAACGTACTAAACATGTAGAATACCCGTATTTTTTAACAAAATGTTTATTTTCATATAATATGCGTATTCGCATATTAAACACATTTTTTTTGGCATATTAAACATTTTTTTCCCGTACTGCACCGTATTTTTAAAAAACTGTTTTAAAACTTTCTTTTAAAAAATTGAATATTATCTCGTTTTTCCCTATATTTTGCGGTTTTTCCGACTTTCTCGCTCACTGTATTAAACCCTTAAATATTATCTCATTTTTTTCCTATATTTTGCGGTTTTCCCGACTTTCTCGCTCACCGTATTAAACCTGTACCCGTATTTTGTTACTTTGATATCAGTGGTGATACCACATATCCGTTACAAGATAGTATTTGATATGACTGATGAACACTTAACTATCATTTTCTCATCCACCATTGAACAGTGTTGCATACTGTGGTCTTGTGGATTCATGCTTTGGTCCATTGGAAGTCTAGGAAATAAGGCAATCTACTCTTTCACTCCAGCACTATCGGATCATGGATTAAATGGTGTCAAATCTATTTATCAAGCTTAAATATGCTTGACAGAATATTCAAACACTTTCGTTTCGTCATCAGCAAAGTAACAGGGAGGCCTCCTTGCTAAAAAAATTCCATGACAGGTGGGTTGGACTTGTTTCAAACATTTATATTATAAATATTCATTCGTCCATTTATTTGGATAATTTTCTACGTATTTCATAACATTAAGAACTTATAATCTGTATATAAGATTATATAAGCTTCATTCGGAGGAGCTTAGATGTTCCCTTGAAGCGAAGTTTGAGGAGGAAGAGGTGTTGAACCTTATTGCTTAGGGTAATGAGTATCAAGCCCCAGGGTAGGGAACAGTTTCCCTCTTGAGGTCTTCAGGAAAAATTGTGCCGTCATGGAAGATAAAATGATGAGTTTCTTTTTGGAGTTCGATAAGGAAGGTCAGCTAGGCAAATCCATTGCTGCCATGTTCATAACCAAAGTGACAAAAAACGGGCACAGGTTTAATACGGTGAGCGAGAAAGTAAAAAAAAAAATGGCAAACATAAAAAATAATAAATAAATAAATAAAAAGAGGAAAAAAGTCGAAAGCTAAAAAACTGCAAAATAGGAAGATGGAAAAAATCGGAAAATTTTGAGATCTATTAAAAAAATTTTAAAAAGTTTTACAACATTTTTTTTTAAATACTGTAAAATATGGGAAAAATCACTTTATACAAGAAATAGCGTTAAAACCCGAAATATACTTATTATACGAATATATGTGTTTTATTCAAAAATACATGAATAATACATGTTTAGTACATTGTCGCAAAAAAGCACGTATTATACGCGTAATTTACAAAAAAAAAAACCGTATATTCTCACAATTGATGCAGTGCAAAATCTGAGAAAGAAGACTATAGAAAGTGAAAAGAAGTGGAAGAAGAGAAGAAAGAAAACAAAAATCTGAAGCTTATTCCGAAATGTCTCTAATCGGAGGGTCACGGATCTTCAACGTTCAATCCCCTCACTTTTATGTTTGGCCTATTTTGAAGTGTCAAACAATGTCGGATTGATGCGAAATTGCTCTTATTTGATAGCTTATCGAAATAGTTTTCCAATGAGCCAAGAAACGCGCAATTCCGGCAAGTATGGAAGAAGTGATGGTCAGTTTTTGGAGGCTTTAGTGAAAGTGACGAATTTCAAGACTCCTAGTTGAATTAGGATTAGTTTCTTTTATTATTTTATTTTCATAAATAGAATTTGTTTCTTTTTTAAAAAATAGGATTAATTTCCTTATTCGTTTAGGATTTTATTTTATTCTTTTAGGGAAACTAGGATTTTTTTTATTTGAATTAGGAATTAATATTAGACAAGGATTTCTAATCTTATGTATTGTAAAAGCCTATTTAAAGGCCATTAGTGTTGGAATTTAATTTTTGGAGTTGAATGAAATATTTTCTTTGGAGCTTTTGAAGTCCGACTAGCTGCGGTTAGTATTAAGTGCTCCTGCGGGCTCACTGGCAAAGGAATTTTGGTGAGATATTCCTTAATTCAACCATCTTGGAAGACTTGTTTCAGCCTTCCTGCAGATATCATGCACATATCGCATTAACAATGTTCATAACCTTCATTTCCAAGGCCTCAGGCGCTGAAAAGATGACAGATTTTCGTTACATTAGTTTAGTTAGTGGTATCTATAATATACTAGCCATGGTGTTGGCAAGTAGGTTCAAGCCGCCTATTTCATAGCTTATTTTGACCCCTTCAAGGGGATTTTGTAGAGAGTACACAGATTCCAGATGGAGCAGTTATTGCTCATGTGTTCCTTCACTGTCGTCACAAAGTCAATAATCCGGGTATCATCTGCAAGCTTGATATGGAGAAACTTCATGACACAGTACGCTGGAATTCTTGGATTACATTCTCCATCGTATGGGATTTGCGGATAGGTGGAAAGAGTGGATAAGTTCCTGTATCTCATTGACGTTTTTCTCTCTTTTGTTTCATGGGTAGGTCTCCAAATGATTTTTTCAAGAGTTCAAGTGCTCTTTGTCAAGGTGACCCCTTATCTCCATTCCTTTACAATTTTGTGGCGGGGGCTTTAAGCAAAGTCATTGATCTGGCAGTGGCCTTAAATATATTCTATGACTCCAATAATGTGTATCCCAATATTCACCTTTATTTCGCCGACGAGTCGATTATTTTTTGAAATACCTCGAGGGTAGACACGATCCGAAATTTTTAAGCTTGTGGTTAGGACTGTAACGGGTCTGGTTGACACGATCCGAAATTTTTACCGGGTCGAAGACATAAATGTGACCCATCGGTTGGGGTCGGGCATGAGACATGCAACCCAACCTTCTCCAACCTTCTGGTGGAGTCAACTAAGAGGTTAGGGCTGAGTTGGGTGGGGTGGTCGGCAAGAATCGGGATCAGGTCAAGTCGACTCGACCCGATATTCTATATTATATAAATCATGAAAAATACAGTTTTTTTACAGAGTTGAGTCGGTTTTTCGGGTCAGGCGTCTGGTCGGGTTTTCAAGTGGGGTAGAGTCGGATCGGGTGCACCATCGGGTCAGGTATGGTCGGGCATATGCAATTTTCCCATTGGGCAGCAAAAATTCCTTTGATAGCCCTACTTGTGGTGCAGTGCTTCAAGTTAATGTCTCGTCAAAGGATGAATATATCCAAAATGAAGCTACGCAGGGTTAGAAAGGATAATAATGGGACAATAAGAGCTACACGGTGCAGCAGCATTCTCTTTATTATGGAATTCAGCCAATGTCATTCAGATCATACAGTTTTCATTCTTGTTTATGTGGACGATTTTATTGTGACCGGAGATGACGCTAGTTCTAAGTCAAGGTTTATGAACGATATTAGTAAGACCTTGACATCAAGGATTTGGGGCCTCACAAGTATCTATTAGGCATTAAGGCTGTTCAGTCTTCTAGAGGTCAAGGCAATTTCATCTCATAGCGGAACTATGTGGACTGTGGTTTACTTATCTGTGATACTGATATGCTAGATTATCCGCCATACCAATATCGCTCGCCCATGGGCCCTAATCACACTCTTCATATCGGGGAAGGCCACTGCCCTCATGATCCAGGCTCCTATTGGAGGCTTATTGATCGCCTCATTTATCTTGCACTGACGCGACCTGATCTTGCTTATGTTGTTAGCTTTGTCAGTTAGTTCATGCATTGGCCCAGGACTCCACATCTTGCAACCATGTGCTGTATCTTCCACTACTTGAAGTCCAGTCCTGGTCGTGGCCTCATGTATGCTTGTAATGGCCACTTAGATGTTATGGGCTACTCAGATGCTGATGATGTCGGATCTCCTACTGATTATAGTTCTCATTAGGATACTGTACCTTTCTAGGGGGTAATCTTGCAACTTGGAGAAGCAAGAAACAACATATGGAGTCTAAATCTAGTGCTGAGTCGGAATATAGAGCTATGGCTAGTACGTTATTATGGTTGAGCTCTCTCCTTCATGAGTTAGATTTTCTTCCTTCCTTCTTGATGCCTCTTCATTGTGATAATCGGGTTGCTGTTTACATCGTTGAAAATCTTGTTCATCATGAGCGCATCAAGCATATTGAGGTGGACATTTACTTTGTGCATGAGAAGATTCTCGATGGTATTATCTACACTCCAAAGGTCCACACCATGAACTAATTGGCAGATACTTTCATCAAGGCAGTCGGACCTATAGTTCTTCAAGATGTATTGGTCAAGTTGGACATGATTGACATCTATGTTCCAGGTTGAGGAAGAGAGTTGGTATATGTAGTTTAAGATATGTTTATGCCTCACATGTGTAGGTAGTACAATGTATCTTCAGTAAACTCAGTGTCTACTCTCTTCCCAAGGGTATATTGGTCAATATATGTCGTATCCCATAGTAATAAAAGTGGGGTAGGTTGTCTCAGTTGCCTTATTAGCACCCCTCCCTCCCTCCCTCCCTCCCCCCCTCTTCCTAAGCTAAATCTACCACTACCATCACCTAATCTCTCCTCAAACTCTCTAACCTTGATCTAACTCCAATCCAAGAAAACCAATTAATAATAGGGTGACCAAGCTGGCAGAGTACTCTAGGTGTGGTTAGGAGGAGCTTCCTTTGAAGTATCTTATACTCTGTGCTTATTCTTAGGCAGACCTTCAAAGTTTATGGAGGATCCTATGATTGAAAAAGTGAAAGGAAACTGTTGACGTCAAAGGAGGCAGCTCCTCTTTATTGGTGACCGGGTGACCTATAAAAGCAACGCTGTCCAAGTTGCCGGTTTATTACTTGTTGATGTTCCAATGCCTTGTTAATTGTTAGCATTGCCTCAAAGTTGGAAGGCATGACGAAAAGATTCCTAGGGTGTGCCAGCACTGACCATAATAAGATCAACCTTATTAATCAGGATTTTGCATGCTTCCCCCAAACGGATGGTGGTATCGGCATCAGGAAAATTGCACACATGAACAAGGCTTTATAAGGTAAGTGTTATGGGGTTTTGGTGAAGATAACGGGTCCTTATGGGCCCAGGTTATTAGCTCTAAATACGGCTCATCTAGACAAGGTTCAGATGTCAACCGTGTGGGGGCATCACAAGCTTCTGGGTGGTGAAAGGGAGCTTTCAACATGGCTGGCTGTCTTTCACACAGTCACCAAGTCAGGGTTTGGCAATAATTCAGTAAGGTTAAAGTGGGAAGAGGGAATATAATTCATTTTCGAACTGATAGATGGGTGGGATAAGAAGCATTCTCTAGCAGGTTTCGCAGGCTTTATTCTCTCGACGTTAGTGGTCTGATCTTGGTGCAACAACATTTTGACTGCTCACCGGGTAGTGATGTCTGGGATGTCTCCATCAATGGCAATCAGCCAGATCAGTAAGATCTTTCTATAGTTTCATCAATAGGCGACCTCTTCGTCATCAGGCTTTGGATTCTTCACAGAGGTATGAGCATTCATAATAAATGCGCGATGTGCAATAGTGATGGCAAAATGACTGAACATGTTTTACTGCATTGTCCTTTTTGTCAGCAGTGGTTTGGAACCACATTAGGCTATGCTGCAATAAGATTTGATGTATACCTCTTCTCTGTAGGATGTGTCTTCACTGAAAGGTTAGCTCATTTACGAACCAAGGGTAGAGCCATCTCCAATAATCTTGCTATTTTTGGGTCTCTATGGAACAAAAGAAATGCTAGAATTTTTTATAGGGAAGCAGCAACATAGGCATCTAACTCGGGATCGGTATCGGGTACCAATCCATGGAGGACCGATACGTATCGGCCGATACGGAATTCTTTTTTTTTAAAAGGTGAAACAACTTTTTTTAAAAAGAAAATCAAGTCAATGGGGTATCGGCCGATACGTATCGACCGATATGTATTGACTAATACGGGCCCGTATCGGCCGATACCAATACGACCACGATACTCGTATCGGGGTGGCATGGGTATCAGTTTCCGGCGAAACCGTATCGAGTATCGACTGAGTTTTGATACCATGAAAGCAACTGCCCAGGCCATCATCAGGTTAGCAAGGCAACTGTTGTTTGAGTGGGCTGCTCTCTCGAAGTCGTTTGCCAGCTGGTTTCTGCCAGATATCAAAGACCAGTGGATTCTTGGCATTCAGGGCAACATATGATTGCTTTGTTGTGTCTTTTTGTGTCTCATGTTAGTTTCTCCCTGCGCGCGCCCACACACAAACACACACACACTCCCTTATCTAGATAAGAGAAACACCTTGCAAGAGCATCTACAGATTCATCGACATCAACTTTTCATTTACATCTTCTAAACAATATGCAGTCAACACCCAGTTCACATCCCAAAAATGTCAAACTAAAACACCCGAATTTACATACAAAACATAAACCATTGTCACAATGTCAGAAGTCGGTAATAAATCAGCTAGGGTCTAAGTCAGCAAAAGTAAAAATTTGGTCAACATAGGAAAAAATTGGGAAAAATTAAAAAAGTATAAAAGAATATCGTAATATATTTCAAGTTAAAAAGAATGATTTTAATAAACAAAATAGGTAAAACCTAAAAAAACTTTGTGAACAACCAGAACAAAAATAGTACAAAACCGAAAGGTTTTTTTACCCATTAAGTATAAGTGAAAAAGAAAAAAGAAACAAATCAGAGCACATCACAAACATCACCCATTAATCGGCCGAGTTGCTACTTGGCTGATTAATCATAGATAAATTCGCGATGACTGCAAGTTGCCGATTTTTCTGAATTTTTGAAAAAGTCGGACACTTTTGTGTCTATGCCTTAAACTATACCAAAAAAAAAACACTCGTAAACAGTTACAAAGTTCAGTCAAATTAGTAAGAAACCTAACTAAAGAATACAATGAACAATTTAAAACATAAACCAAACAGGATAGTTTTTTTATATAAACGAAATGACAGTTAAATGAATTAATAACAAACAATACCTCTAGATCCAACAGTTAAGGATGAGTTGTTATTCCAAACAGGTGCACCAGAATTCGTGGTAAAGTAGGGTGAATTGTGAGCACTCGATGGACGATACTGTATCACAAAAAAGGAAACATTAAATTACAAAAAAAAAAAGTCCTAATAAAGACAGAAGAAAAAATTGTATACGATGCACTTTACAACTTATGTTTCCGCTCTGTTTTTACAAATCAATATGTGTATATATATATATATTCCTGCCAGGTTTCCTTGCAATTGGTTTCCTGTGGAAGCCAGAGTCCCACTGTTTAGAAATGTTGTGTGTTTCCTGGAAACCTGATTTCCACTCTTTCGATGTTCTATATGGAAAGGGAATTGGAAAAGGGCTTTTCTATCAATCCAATACAACGTGTGCACTAGAAGTCGAACATGGGTCAATCTCCCTCTGCCAACCATGGGGAGTCTGCACAGAGATTTTTGAGTGCCGAATCAGTGAAAGGTCAAAATTGTTTCACTGATTTGCCTGTTAATAAATATTTGTGCATTTTTAAGGTCTAACCAGATTGATGGAGGAAGATTGACCCACGCACTGCCCTTGATGCACGGGTCGGGTAGCTAATACCAACTCATTCATGAACATACATGATGTTGGTGAGAGTATTCCTAATCCTAAACATTCCATCGTTAGCTAATAGGTATATGGTCCATTTCATGGATGGTTTGAAAAAAATTAGTGGAACAAATATGGCCCATTTGAGTGGCTTTTACAAATTAGTGATCAAAATGTGGTCTACTAAATGGGTGGTTGATGCAGGATAAACGCTAAAACCCTAATTATGCGAATTTGAGATCAATTTCAGATTAAATTGAATAGTAGAAATATTCAAAACTACCGAACCACATAAAATAGTTTAACAGATTTATTTAAGACAAGTAGGTTGAATCAATTCTAGTGTTCACAAAATTTTCCGATCTAGAAAAACGGCTCCGATGAGAGAACTCGAGTTTCATTCTAGTTAGTTTAAGGCACCAAGCGATAATTACGATATCGTCTATTGACTCCTCTAGGATTGAAAGAATTAAAGGCCCGAAGGGTTAATTCATTCAAAGGGAAAAACCAAAATATATCAATTACTAAGGTGTGAACAAAATTTCAGCAACTAATTAACTAGGGATTTTGGGTTTTTGATTTTATCAAAGGAAATAAAAATAATAATTACCTAACAATAATTAACAAGACAAAATAGATAGATAAGGTTCTAAGGCTTCACACCAAGGATTCTGAGGAACGTCGGTTTCGCACCAAGCACGCGATAAACGAAGATTCACTCCTCGAGTTTTGAAAGATTCGCTTTTTCAGGTGAAAACTCTCCATAAGTTCTCTAATTTCATTAATCATCAACTATCTTTAATTGTGTTTACACTGCCTTTATATAGGCTAAAAAAATTCTAACTAAACATAAAATTCGAAATAATAAAGTCCAAAAACAATTAAAACTATAAATGACAAGTTTTGCCTAAATTTCGTGTAGCCGCCAATTTGCAAACGACTTTCACGGACATCCGTCATATGAACACAGATGTCAATCCTCGAAGATGTGCACAAAAAAAAAAAAATTGTGCCTAAATCACAGATGCCATTGATCAAGAAACGTCCTTGGTCACGCAGGTTCACTGCATCTTGGATGGGCCGAGTTCGGGTCCAAAATTTTGAGATATTTCGTAAACGGGTAGGGTTGGGCTAAGCCCGAATATAAACGGGTTTGGGCTTTGATGTGTGAAATAAACGGGCCATAATTTATATGAAAATTAGCGGGCCACTAAGCCCGGCCTGAACCCGGCCCGTCATAATTACTGTTTTAATCCCCTTATTACCGTTCAACGGATTGATAAGGGGCTAAAACAGTAATTTTCTAAATTGCTACCCGTTAAAACCACACGAGTTAGGATTTCTTTCTCTCAAATCTCATTCTCCACTCTCCAATCTCGACTCCATTATTCTCTCTTCTCTCTCCAACTTCCGCTTCTCTCTCTCTCTCTCTCTCTCTCTCTCTATACCCAGCTTCTCTCTCTATCCAGCATCTCTCTCGGGTCGAGTTTATTATTGGCCCAAATAGAAAAAATGTATAGCAAAAACTATAAAGGCCCATCCGGCCCGGTACTACGGCCCGAGTAGTACCGGGCATGGATCAAAATATCGCCCGATACCGATACGTATCGGAAGATACGTATCGGTATCGGACCCTAACGATACGGTACATTAAATGTACCGTATCGTCTTATATATATGTAAATGCCCGGACGATACATTCAATGTATCGTCCAGTACATTACTGTTCCGGTACGTATCGTCCGATACGTACCGGTTTTTTGCTCGGACGATAAGTACCGATTTTCTGGCATTTTGATCCATGGTACCGGGCCAGGTTTATTCGGGTCGGGCTCGGGCTCAAATTTTTCAATATCGGTCCGGTCGGGCCCGGATAGGATTCGGCGGAATTGGGTCTCACTTTTACTCTAAAACTTAAACGGGCCTATAATAAACCCAGCCCGTTGACAGCCATAACAGACGTCCTTGAGCACGGATGTCTTTGCCTTAATTTCCAGAACACCCTTATTTTTATTTTTTTCAATTTCTTCCTTTCTTTTGCTTTTCTCTTGAGGATTTTCCTTGAAATGGCCAACTTGCTTTGTACGAAGCGTCTTAGGCTTCTTGCGCCTACGGTTCACATTAGATGATGCCTTTGATCCGATGTCCTCATCAATGGTTTATCTATTTTGACTTGTTGTAAAAAGAGAAACTTAGATTGATTGAGTTGGGTTGATTGAGGGAGTGGGTGAACAGATCAGTTACCCTACAACAGCTATTTGAAATAACTGCATGGAATGGCCATCATGTGGATCGGCAACCCAAGAATCATGCTCATCATTCATTTGTTTACTTTAAGTCTTTTGAAGCCTTGTTAGAAAGGATATTTTATCTTTATACTATAAATTAGATGCCAAGATTCATGTCTTTATAGTTTATAGTAGTCACAAACCTCATCAGAAAAGAAACTACATTTCTCTAGAATTAATTTAAAATTCACTTCATAAAAATAAGAAATTGCATTTGGTTCCCGACCAATCGATCCAACAGTCAAATCTTGAGACTAGTGTAGATATTTAGAGGTGTAAAGAGCATAGAAACCACGAATGCCTTGGTTATGAGATTTAAATACTACATTTTTATTTCCAAGGTGCTTCAAAAATGCTATCCAAAGAGAAACTGCATGAAAACTGTTTGCATTTCATGCAGTTTTGCCCAATTTCATGCTAAACAAATATAGCCATATTGTTAAAGGAATCTAGTAGAGAATAGGAGATAGATTTAGGACTAGCAAAGATGCTTCCCCCAATTATATCAACCTGAGGGAAGGGAGTGGATCCAATCAACCAGCCACCTCTTATATTTTCCATACAGGGATTTAAAGACTGATAATAAAATTTCTCAAAAGGGCGTTTATGGTATTTGATCTGGTTCATATAGGCTGATATGACTCGATATGGGCCAATATTTGGCCCATATCAAATCAGGGGTGTATGTCCTATCGGATGGGGCCTAACCTCATACACATCTGCTGATATGTATTGGATATGACCCATATTTAAAACCATGGTGCCAAGAAAGACACTAAGGCCATGTTCGAATACCCTGTTTCCCCTTGGAAACTGAGTTTCAACTCAGAAAGTGGCCATTCCTAAGCTTTTTGAGGGTTTCCTATGTTCGGCTACCGCAGTGGGTCCCACGCAAATTCCGACGAAAGCTGGGTTTTGATGCACTTTCCGTTTCCAAGTTATTTGCTTAGATAGTCGAAAACTAGGCAATAACCTCTAGCAGCTCCTCTCTCTCTCTAGCTTTTCTGGGTTTTTGCTCCTCTCTTTTTCACTGATTAGAGGAAGAAGGTTTTTCTCCTCTCTGGTTCACCGGTTGGAGGAAGAAGAAGAAACTCTCTCTCTCTCTCTCTCTCTCTCTCTCTCTCTGGTTCACCGGTTGGAGGAAGAAGACACCTAATTTCAATTTTAGAAGTAACCTTCTTAATTAATTTGGGTAAAGGGAGTAAGCAGCTAACCTTAGTAAAAAAATAAAAATGTGTTTTAAATAAAGGTTGTGAGTGAGCCTTGGGTGTGCAACAACCTCATGGTCCACGGTGAGGGGGAGTTGGGTGATGGGGCAGGTGCGATTGCCAGAGTCTAACCACCGTTGGATTGACAGGCGGTCAAAGGTGTGATCGGATGAGAGGATAATGGGATCGGACACTATATTTAGAGATATGGGGCACTTGAAATTGTTCGGTGGTGGTGTTGCCATGTCAGCTTCTTCTTCTTCTTTGCTGCAGAGGAGAGAGAGAGATGGTTTGGGGGTTTTATTTTTTATTTTAGTTTTAAGGGTTTTTGTTTGATTAATTCCATCTGTGATATGTAGTTGAGAGCTATCACACCTGTGGTAAGTATGGAATTACGAAATCACCCTTGTTCGGTTATAGATGAAAATAATTGTTATTGTTATAGCGTACATGCATACGGCAGGGAAGACAATGGTGGTCGGGTTCTCTTCCCTTTTGTTGTGGCTATCGTCCATCTTGCACACAATGTAGACATAATAGATCAAATGGTTCACATGTCATAATCTTGATCGTTCGTAATGACCATCATCCAAGAAATCGTCACACGTGTGGTGCCATAGTCCAAAAATTTGAACCGATTAAAAGGGTGCATCGTTAGGTTGGTTACTAGTGTTGTTCCTTTGGCTTGTGTTTTGGATATGAGAGTAATTCAAGTTGGCCTCGAAAATCGATAAAATGTACGGGAGAGATATCCCAAGTATGATCTATCATAGTTAGGCTTGTTACTCAATCATAGAACTCTGTTGATGCTACGGTGGCCCACCACATATGCTGCCCCTTTTTGCACAATTGCACCGACGGAAGTGTTCAACTTCTCATGCATCATGCATCGCCCAAAAATGACCTTGAAATATATACAGCACGGTATCGGATGGTCTACCGTCATTCCTACGGTCATCCGATGTCCCTAAAGTAGACCGAGTTTGTGCTTTTCTGGATTAATTAAAAGAACACAAGAAATCCTTCATTTCTGAGAAATGCTAGGAATCATAGCTTTTCTGAGGCCTAAAAGAAGACACTTGGGGAAAGCCAAGAATCTTAGTTTGCCAGGACTCTGCAGGAAACAGAGTTGTCAGGAATCTGAGCTTTTTTGGGATAACTAGGGAAATACCCGAACATGGCCTAAGAAGGGATATCAAAATCCATCATCCATTAACCCCTTTTTCAGGGCTATTTCATGCATCCAAGCAAGCAATTGATCAGATGGTTAGAGTTGGCCCTACTCCTATCAGTAGGAATTTTAATCAAGACAAGAGGTAGCTCATTATGAATCAATAGTCAACATATTTTTAGTGAAAGAAAAATAAAAGATGGCAGGAACTATTAATCTTTCATGGAGCCAAAAACCATCATCAAACAGCCATGATTTATGAAGAGAAACCAGAATTGGAAGTTGATCACAACAAGGAGAGAAAGAAAAGCCAAAGATGAATCTTTTTAATAAACTAAGCTTAAAGATAGCAACCCCACAAAAGCAATCTAATGAGAAATGAGACTTGATCACAAACAGAAAAAATAACATAAAAAAGGCAAAGATAACTATTGTGAATAAATGAAGCTTAAAAATAGAAGAGAAATAAGCAATTGACTAAATATAAATATGAGAACAAAAAATAACCGTAAAAAATAAATAAATAAAAATCCAAGAACGAAATATGTTAATAGAGAGAGAGAGCCAAAGATCAACCCCTCAAACAACTAAGCTTCGAAATCGAAAACCCATAAAGAATATTTAAAATAAAAGAAGCTATTGATCAAGCAAATATAGACATATATATAAATAAATAATCAATATAAAAAATACTACTATGAAAAAAAAACACAGATCAAAAAAGAAGAAAACCCAGGAATGAAATCAAAAAATAAAATAAAAACGTAGGATAAATTGAACCAAAGAGTTAGTAAATCTTGATTAATACATAGATATATATACCTTATAAGGATCCATAGCGAAGTTAAAAGCTACCACAAAGAGAAGTAACAGCAGCGACCTCTTCTTACATTGGGGTGTGGTGTGCACGCCCTCTCCCACTATTTATAATAACAACCCGGACTCCTCCCAATTATTAAATCCTATCCATAAGCCATATCACATCTGAGGATATGAGTTTCATTTTCTACAGGACCCGAATCCTGTTTAAATGATCTTATACCATTAGATAAAACTTTTCATTTCTTACTAGTGAAAATATCTGTAATCAATCTAAAATGTCTAACTGAAAATTTATCATTTTAATATATCTGTTGTTGGATGTGAATAGTTCGATTGATCAACTTTAATATCAGCTATTAAAATTGAAAACAATGATTAATATTAAAGCTCATAAATTAAATAATTTTAAATCACCTTAAAATATATTTTTTGACATGTCAATCTATCATTTATCACTTTGATGATACAAATCACTCACATATAAAAGGATTGATGGTATAAGATCATATATATATATATATATATATATATATATATATATATATATATATATATAAAGTCAGTTTCCTAAAATATGATTAATTATAAAGTTTAACCTTATGATATGGCCAATTGGATGTCATTTGGCATCTAACTCAAGAAACGATGTGACGATAAGTTACCCAAAGTTGATCTCATATCATGTAGAAAAAGAATTCAACATATATAGCATGATTTTTAGTATCACCGAAAATTATGCTTCTTCTAATCTCTAACTGAGAATAATGATTAGAACCGTCAAGTAAAATATCCCCTCTTGGATAGGGCAGATATTCGAGGACAAAATAATTGTGCAGCGACTATAACCATATATCTTCATTATGATTTCGAAAGGCTTTACACTGCACCGAAACACGTAGGGAAATAAACTTACAAAATTGACCCCAAATGAATTGTTTAAGGCTGTAATGATGATAAGGATGAATGGTTCACTAAATTGACAAAAAATGATGAAATGGTTCACTAAATTGTGACCCATGGCTCATAGTTACATCAAACATATCATGCAGTTAGAAGGATTTTGTGGGTAAAAAACTGTTAAAGCATCGTATAATTAAAAGTGATGAAATGTCTTTAGACTGAATAGCTACGATGTTAATTTTCAACTTTTGCTTTAGCCTTTCTTTTAAATCACATGATAGAAAGTTATTTGATCACTTTAAATCACATAGAAAGTTTTTTCATTCTAATATTTAATATTTTAGATTTCTAAATTATGGTCTTTGAATTACGCTGGTGGTGCACTTGTGTAAAGAAACTTAGACCTCTCATATCATACTTAACCAAATTTTGGTTTTTTTTTTCTTATATCATACTTAACCAAATTTTGGTTTTTGCCATGTAAGTGCACCCCCCCCCCTCCTACATATAACTGGCTGGAGGTAGATTTCCTCTCGAATAAATAGGGGCACATCTGTTAGAATAATTATTAAAAATATGAAAGCAAAAATAAAAGAGATGGAATCAAGGATAGAACTTAGAGGCACGTTAAAATAAACGTTTTCTTTAAACGTTATTTGCCTCCTTCCGATTAGAATCGCAGCAGTAAAAGAGGTGAATAGCAAACACGTTTCCGGGATACAACTAAACCCAGCCCTCTGTAATTTCTTTTATGTTTACACTCAAAAAAGAGAATTCTAAACACTACATAATATGGCCAAAAAGAAAGAAAGAAATTCTTCTTTTCTTGTGTTCTTTTAACGGAGATCTTATCTCTATTTATAGAGAAAATCTCGAACCATGGTGTCTTTTCAGATTACGTGAAGAGATTTCAAATCTCTGTCTTGTGTCTTTTCAGAGAGTTATCTTTTCAGATAAAGATAAACGATAAGGCATCTTTTCATAAGATAAAATAACCGTTAAAACCTTTTTCACAAAAATATCTGTTAAAACATCTTTCGCAGAAAAAGATACTAGCCATTAAGACACCTTTTCGGAGAGAAAATTTTTTTAAAAAATTGTCATGCATTTTTTTACCATAAGAAAATGTATCTTGAAATACATCAAGAAAGAAAGTTATTTAAAACTCTTTATAAAAGAAAAAGTGTATCTTGAAATAAATCAAGAAAGAATGGTATTTAAAACTCTTTAAAATATACAACAATCTCCAACTATTTTAAAAAGTTTTAAAAAATATACAATCTCCCACAATTTTTAAAAGTTTTTTTTTTATTTTAAATAATCTATTTGGGCATATGAAAATTATAATGCATAAATGAAAGTATCGAAAAGATATGAACTTTCACTTGGTATAAGTATATCAAATTTTATCAAGCTGCCTAGTGACTTATAATCTTGAACTAATAACTTATCCAACAAACCGAATATACTACATACATTATAATTTATAAAACTTAGTGTTCTTAAAAAGCCAACACATATATGGTCATGTGTTTTACCCCAGTTTCTTGAGTGCTCTAGGAGAGTATTGCTCCATAGGAAGCGGCTCGTCTTCCACACTCAAATAGGTGAATCTATCAAGAGTGAATCATGTATTCAACTCCAACTTAAATAAGATTATAGATTCATTAAGATAATCAATCTCATCCTCTCTCATAGGAATAACACTAGTTTGGTAGACATATGACAATGAGTTATTTTTGAACATATAGTTCGTTCTAGTGCCAACATAATCACTCGTTCAATTTGTTTTTCTCATTGAACCTAAGTGATGGTTCATAAGACTTAGGTTGGGTTCCTATTGAAGGCGACTTTTATTTTATAGACCTCAATCCCATTCCATTAGATGTCATATGTAAGTATTCATTTGCAAGGCCCTTTGTAAGAGGATCGGCCAAATTCTCTTTCGACCTTATAGAATCTAAAGTCACTACTCCACCATTGAGTAGACTTTTGACATAATTATATCTCAAACTTATATGTCTATTTTTACCATTATACGTCTTAAAAAAAAAGTCACTTCATTATCAAATATATGGTAATTGCAGTAACAAGTTTATCCCCTATAGGTACTAATCGCTATTTATATGTGTATCTAATAAAGTCTTAATCTATTGCAAGTACACAATGAAAATTGTAAAGCTAGTATAGGATCGTTCCCACGAGGATATGTTTATCTTTATATATTAATTTTCTGAAAACTTATGTTTATCTTTTAAGATCCTAAATTATTTGATAAATGTGAATAAAGAATTATTTCTTAAAATAAATACTAGATCCTCCTTCTTTAGATTGTGATCATCAATCATAATCCTCAGCTATTGGATATTTAAAAATTTAAAATACCGTTACACTATATCTCATTCTTTTAGCATTGGACATCAATCAAAAACTAACATACTTCAATAGATATACTAATATTTAATCTCCCAAAAATTTTGGCATCAATCAAATTCTAAAAAATCAAAGATGAAAAATAAAAATCATTGCACTAATCTGCAAACCTCAATATGAGTCGTCAATTCAAATTAAAAATTAAAGATGCTTACAAAGCAGTAAATTACAATAAAATAATCTAAATTAGAAAGTAAAAGTAGAACCATCCAAAGGGTTGATCTTTCAGCTTTCTCAGCCTTGATTTTCAGGCAAGACCTTAGAGAACTGTGAACGATATTACTTTGTAAATCCTAAATTACTTTAATCGGGAAAAACACAGACCTCAGTTATCAATTGATGCTGTAAAATTTTTCGATGATTAATTCATATACCAAGCCTCTTATTTATAGATCATAAGGGTCGGTTTACAAAACTCCTAATTCTAATCAAAGAAACTACTAAAATAAAAAAAATCCTAATATAATTCTACTTCTAATTTTATCTTTCTTTGCTTTCAACAGTTGATGTACTTTTATATTTTCTCTTTTATTTCAGCAACAGAGTCCTTTAAAAGTCTTCTTTGTAAATCTTCTCAGAATCATGATTAGGTAGACTTCTAAGTCAAGAATTCTTTTAATTATATGCATGGCGGTGTAAATCTTCACGTGATCAGCAACAATAGAAAGCTTCTTTTTTTATAAAATCGTAAATTACGATTTTCTAGCTTTTACTCTCCAAACAATTCTTTATTCTTTAAAATCATACTCTACTCTTGAACGTTTTCTTGCAAAATCGAAAATTATGATTTTCTAATTTCTTTCTCAACAGCGCTCAATCATAGATCACGATTCTTTGGCATTCAGCTTTAACAAATCGTCTTTTTTATTCAATCGTCTTCTTATTACTTTTTGAATTCATTTTGACGAAAATTAATACTTTTGTGCTTTTTTACTATTTTTCCTTAATATTTTCATATCAGTAACTTATTAGTAGTAAACTAAGTTCTAGCATAACTAAGTTAAGGGTGGTAAAATGATATATTATGTGACTGATCACACCCCCAAACGTAAGTTTTGCTAGTACCTAATAAACAAGGAAATATAAACATCTTAAACTAAGAATTTAAATGTCACTTTTATAGGGAGCACGATTGCATTTAGCGGATGCAATAAGCCTTTAAACCCTTAGGTGATCTCTAGTGGAGGAGTTGTAGTCTCCTGAAAGTTTTCAGTGAAGTTACCTACAAACTTCAAATATTTTAGATTTTTCAAAATATTTTTCAAAAATAAAATAAAAGGTTATTTAATTTTGTACACTAACTAAGTTAACTAAGTTGATCATTACATGATTGTTATAATTTTCTAAAATTATCAACCTTTTATTCTTACTTTTCATTATAACAGTTATCCTTACTTAAAACTCCAATAATTTCAATTTATAGTAAGCACGGAGTGTATGCATCAGTGAACAGTTTATTCTTCATAGATTTTTCTAAACTGTAAATTTAGAAAATATTTTCATTCAAAAACTCACACTTTTGGCATACTCTCAGAAAAAAATATCGAAACTTTTGAGTTCTCTCAATGTATTTAGAAGAATTCAGTCAAAGGATAATTGCAAAAAAAATTTAATCTCATGGAAAAGATAATCTATTATATTCATATGATTCTCTGTGCAATCCATAGTATCTATTATTTATATCTCTACTAGGCTTATGCTTTTGCAAATTGTAAATAAAAAAAGTCTTTCCTTCGTCTTGTAATGGGGCTTTGGGTTTCAGAAGGTGTCAAAGAAAGGTAGAAAAAGATTCAATTTTTTTTTGAGAATTTAGTTCTTCTTTTTCCCATCTTTTTTTTTTTCAGTAAGTATCCATGAATTTAGATAATTTCTTCCCATTTTTATTTTTTTTGTAAAATTCCATTTTGATCTAAAATCGTCTTTTTACGATTTTTCTTTTTTTTTTTCGTATGCTTTTTGCTTTAAAATTGTAATCTTTTTCGTTTTTTAGAAATTGTCTTCATGATTTTTCATTCATTTCCCATATTTTCTTTTTTCTTCGGTTGTGCCCTTTTGTTGCATTCCCCTTTATCTGTTATCTTTTTACTCCTTCCACTTCCGCTTCTTCCCTTATTTTACTATTCTAAACTCTCAGAAAATGTAAGGATTAAAGGTTGAAAGCTTTGGGTAGTACTTATGGTTAAGGGTTTTGAAGATTTTTGGTACAAAGGAATTCAGTAATATGGGTTCAAAGGATAAGTTATTTTATGAGATTTTGATTTTTTGGCTCTAGTTTAAATAAAAGGTGGCTTTTAATCATCTTTACGATTTACTAGTATAGATGCCTTATTGTTTTGATATTTTTAATAGATAGTTCAAGAAAAAAAAATCAAGTTACCATAATCATAGAATATTTTGATTCTAAATTCAATAATTTGAGATTTCATAAAAGAAGTAAAGAGGTTCAAAGAAATTTTGACTTGAATAGAAACAGTCTCTCTCTCAAAGAAAGGAAAAATTAGTCTCTGATGCTTACTGGTTTATAATTATGAAACTATAGTCTAAATATTGCAGTTCAGATAAATCTATTGCTTCAAATATTCAATCTAATACAGTGTTCAACGAGCTAAACATGAATTATAACTGTTCTATATTCTTGATTATTAAACTTCTACTATAATGGATCATAAGTTTTCAAAATTCGCAAAAAAAATTTCTATCATAATTCACATATAATGATTAACTAAAAAAACTATTTTAAAAACATAGAAAATTATGCAAAATTATTAATATAAAACTAACTAACAAATTGATATACTAATTAACTACTATTATACACAGAAGTTGTGTATCCCTCCCAAACTTAATATGGACAATGCCCTCATTGGCGCAAAAATAAGGGATAAAAAATTTACCTGTGAGGCTTATGATGTTCTATATTTTTCACTCACTTGGTGATGATGGGTATGGTACAAGTGTACAGATTCTAGAGCTGATCGGGCCTTTGGGGCAGAAAGAATGTTCGTATCACTATTGTATCACAGTCGGATTCTCTATCTGGTTCATCCTCCATTTGTAGGCTTGGATCAAGTGTAGGCTCAACTTCTTTTAAGAGAGCATCAGTATCCTCTTTCTCCGCTACCAGTGCATTATGTTATTCCTGGAGAACTCGCAATTCCTCTTCAACTTTTTCTTTTCTTTTCAGATCCTCATTCAACTTTTTAATCACACTTGATTTTAATTGGACCTCAAGTCTCAGTGCTTCTGCTTCTTTTTCATATTTTTGTAGAGCATCTTGAAGGGTATCGTTATCAGCAGATTTCCCTTTAATCTCTTCTCTTAGCTTCTCCAATTCATTCTTTGCTTTCGTTATTTCCGTCAAACTATTGGATGTGAAAGAGTCAATATGTTGTTTTTGCTCTTTGCAAGTCAGGCTGAGAGAATCTCTTTCATCTTGCAATCTGCACAATTTCCCTTATGTGACTATCAGTTGATGATTCTTTTCATTCAACTGAGCATTTAATGTTTGCTCATATTCCCAATGGGCTTTTTTTGTGTTGTTTCTCTGCTATCTGGGGCTTCAAAGAATTCCTCAAACTGCTCCATCAGAGTAGCAATTTTATCCTCATATTCTTTCTTCTCACCCTCCCATGTTTGTTGGTTCTTTCTCAATGTACTGTTTTCTTCACATAGCTGTACCCGTTGAACTTGAAATGATTCGGAGGCTTCCTATACTTTCCTTGTTGTTTCTGCTTTCCAATGTGCAAGGTGTTCTTTCATGGCCATCCACTTTAAGTTTTCCACTATCTCTGCGAGTTCTTGTGTAGTGAGTGTAGTTTCAACAACTCTCTTCTTCAGTCTGTGGAACTCATCCATCCACTTTCTTACCACATCTGGTAGCGGTAATAGATTTCGTTCATTTGCAAATTGTCATTGTTCTACTGCCTTCAATCTCCTTTCTAGTTCAAGGATTGTTGTGGTGGTGACTGGAGGATCAACGGATGGTACTTCTTCATTTAACATCTCTGTGAAACCCCCTCTTGGTAATTCAGAACTTGGCCTAGCTTCTGCTGCTTGAACTATGAGGGTCTGCTTTGTATTGGAAGGAATTGTGGGTGGAACAACAGACTCTATTGGTGCCAGAACATGGCTAGAAGTAGCCATTTCAGTAATCTGCTAGTTCATTAGTAGGGGAATCTCTTCTGCTACTGCTATCATTGGGCTCACAGGTTCTGCTTTCGTAACAATTGGCAGTGTATTTGCCTCAATTGAAGGGGGCATAGCAAGCCCTATTGGTGAGTCCAGCGCCGAATCATACATACTAGCTTCGTCTGTAACTGGGAGTTCTAGCTCAGCTCCCCTCTCGTGTGATG
The DNA here is from genome assembly GCA_021018995.1 of Chloranthus sessilifolius. Taxonomy (NCBI): domain Eukaryota; kingdom Viridiplantae; phylum Streptophyta; class Magnoliopsida; order Chloranthales; family Chloranthaceae; genus Chloranthus; species Chloranthus sessilifolius. The sequence continues at coordinate 29,100,486 of CM037595.1, forward strand.
GAGTGTCGGTCTCTGCTCTTACTTGAGATCGAGTAGAAGTACTCATTTCCTTTTTCGTAACTACTTTTTCTAGGGCTATAATTTATGTTGGCTGCTCTATGATAGGCTCTTCTCTGCCCTTGGATATAGAGGCGACACTCTCTGTGCGTGCTAAAATAGGAATTTTCTGTTTATTTGCAGCACTTAGAGTTCTCCTGTAGGTTTTGGCAGTGAGGCTATCCTCTGTTCTAGGAAGAGCCTTTTCCTTGGGATCAATGTTGTATCCCACATTCATTAATAAATTTGTAATTAAGCCTTCAAAGGGTAGACATATTTCTTTGTTTGATATTTTTCTTGGTTCAACTTTTCCTTCACGGTATTGATGACTTCTAGCAGGTAGGCTGAAACACTGAACCAATAGCGATTAGCCATAAGATATAAGGCTCTTACGAAGAGTGCTCTCTGTTGTGTCCCATGACCCGTTGGATGGATGGTCTTGTGAATTAAGGCATCCAAGAAGTGAATCTGTAGACTCCGTGATTCTACATCTTTTCTCAAGAAAATGATTTGTCCTTGGGGGGGGTTTCCAGTAGTTCTGTCGCCATCTGAACAAAGTCTGGCAGAATATGGGGTTGTTCTCTTAAAATAGTGGCAGCCGGATTGTTAGGGGACACTTCAGGTCTTTCCAAGGGTGTATTCATCACCCTAACAACCATTGCCTTTGTTATTGCAATTAGGAATCCGTCAATGGTTGTGGACAGAATTGGCTTTGAACCCTTGCTACTATTAACCATATTTTTATTAAATAGTCGTACCAACCTTGGGTAGACTTGTGTGACTCCAGGCTCTAGGATGTACTGCTGCCCGACATCCTTAAAGTATTGGATTGTCCCTCTACTTATTTCACATTCGTCCCAGAAGGTAACGTCCATTAAGATTTTGGCCCCAACAATATGACGTGTCATTGATTTTGGGAGTTGCTCTGCTGTAACGTCAAAGGATGCTGGTTTTTTACCTTTATCAACCCCTGAGGGCATAGCTTTCTTTCTGGGTAGGTCTATGTTACTCACTGAAAAGTATCACTTTTCACTTCTTAACCTAGCCTTTACTACACCTTGAAGCTGACTTATAACTCTGTTTAAACTTATTTTGTAGTTAATAATAATTTGTGCAGCTTAATGCAAAGTCCATGCCTTTGGTGCCTAAAAGAGAGATAGTTCAAGTCAAGGATGATTGTTGAGCCAAAGAATGAGGGAACACTATGGTGGTACACACCATGATGACTATTTTACATGTCATAAAGGACAAAGAAAGTCCAACAGATGAGAGAAGTATGGATGTGAGTGGAGAGAACTGCAACAGTAGCAGCTGTATAGTAGCAGAGGAGAAAATATGTTATCTCGCACAGTAGAAATGCGACCTCACGCTATTCAAATCAATAGAAAAGGCTCATCGCGCAGATGTTACATGCAACACAAGAAAACTCGCAAAGAATTTGCGCAGCTCAGTGAAGGGACTGTCCCAGAGTATTCTCGCACGCAGCAATCACGCGCTTAGCTGCAACCAACACTCAAGGTTGTAATATCCCGAAAAATCATGTTAAACAGTGACCTCAGGATCCGTGCCGATTGGTCACAGGTTTGACCAATTAGGAGTTCAATGGTTAGCATAGAGTGTGATGAACGGATGAGAAGTGATAGTTTGAGTGACTGTGTGGTGTGTGATGAGAATCTGAGGTCGCATACACCTATCGCGGTGTATGTGCTCAACACACAAGGGAGGGGATAGATAAAAGGGTTTAAAAACCCTAAAAATCTGTAAATTGGTTGTTGAGAGAGGAGTAAAGAAGAGAGAGAGAGGAGTAAAGAGGTGGAACAAGAGTTACTGTGAGTGATTGGAAGGGGGATTCTAGCATTTAAGAGACCGATTCAACGCGAGGAATCCGTTCAAGCAAAAGCTGGAACCCTAGCCTTTCCAACCACTTGATTTGAAATCAATTTGAGAGTGATTGAAGGTAAGATTTTTGTAGTTTAAATGCATAGATTAAAGGGTTAAATTGTAGTTAGAAATGGTGTAAAATGTAGGGTAAAAGCTTAGAAAAAATGGAGGAAAAAGTAAGGGAAGAGATTGAGAAGAGCAGCCAAAAGGGGGCTGAATCTGGAAATTTTGATTAATCGAAATTGGGTTTCGATTAATCGAAATTGGGTTTCGATTAATCGAAATTGGCCAAGAAGTTGAAAAGTCAGAGGACCCCGATTTCGATTATCGAATTTAGTTTCGATTAATCGACTTTGGATTTCGATTAATCGAATTGGGAATTGACTGATCGACTGGAAACCTACAGTAAACTCCAGTGGAGAAAAGAAAATAGCTTGGAGAAATCGACTAATCGAAATGAGAGTTCAATTAATCGATTTAGAAAATTTGATTAATCGATTTGGGATCGATTAATCGATTTGAAAACTCGATTACTCGAATTGAGAATCGACTGGAAAGAGTAAAGAATTTCGATTAATCGAATTGGGATTCGATTAATCGAATGGGAATCTCGATTAATCGATTTGAGAATCGATTAATCGATATTGAATTTCGATTAATCGATTTTGGAGTTCGATTAATCGACTGTGCCAGTTTATGTTGACTTTGGAGTTTGACTTTAAGATTCTTGGAGGGTCTTGGACCTTCTTTATTACCTCTTTAGTGATGTGTTCACACGTTATGTGGTACCATAGGTGGTACGTGTGAGCTTGGGCACAAGGAGCCACATGGGACCTTGATGCATTGATCAAACGAAGACTTGAGGTAGGGAACTCCTTGAACATGTACTTTATTTTGCAAGAGCATGTATGTAGTGATATAGATTTAAAATTCAAAATGCCTTATTGCTTAAAGAGTTTGTGCAAAGTGTGTGTGTGTGACATCAAGAAAAGTAATCATAATGAGTCATCCCCAGGGGATGAGGAAGTAAAGTGATAAGAGCATCAGGTGTGATGCAAGTGAATGGATACATCCCAGGGATGTATCCAAGATTGAATCATGTTTGATAGGGCCTAACTGATATAAGATAGCACATTTACACGGTGAATAACTATATGTAAGGCACCGATATTTCTGTTATTTGAGGTTTCATAGGGTACCCCATCGACGTGGCAGGATATCCACGACTAACACGGCAGGATATCCGTGACCGATACGGCGGCGAAATCGTAGGCCAGTGCAGAGGCTTATCCGTACACAGTAAGCACACCCCAGAGGTGTTGATTGAGACTAGTGAAACTCCGCCACCAATCCCCAGGGGAAAGGGGCTTGGGTACTATTTGTATTCCCAGGGAATACGTTAAAATGTCTATATAGACGACGATGATGAGTATCTCATCGGGGCTCGATGCTATATTGCTCGGGGATTACTTAAGTTGAAAGTTTACGTTTTGCTTTAGGCCTTTTCAGCATCTTTCATGAATAAGTAAAAGACATGAGTAAACTACCAGTAAAATGTGATGCTTTTAAATAGTTTTCATCAGTAATTGCATAGACACATCATGCATGGCATATCATGGAATATATGTGAGTAATAATTTATATGTTCAACCGTGTTTTATTCCCTATTGAGCTAGGATGTAGCTCACCCTATAGACTATACGTCGCAGGTCCACTACTAGCAGCTGCCGAGGCTTTAGGAGACGCTGACCCCAGTGAGTCGGACCTTGCGGCCGGAGACGAGTTGGAGCTACCTCCTGAGGACTTCTTCTAGAGGACTCCGTTGTGCCACTTTGAGGGTTTTTGGAGAGATTTGGTACGTCTTGGTATGCCAAGCCTTGTTTGACTAAACAATGTATATATTGTGAATTGGATGATTCTTTTGGGGCGAACCATCTGTGATGATTAGCTATCATCGATGGTTCGGATCGGTTCTCCATTCATGCAGAGGCATGAGGGTAGAACTGTCTTTTGAGAAATGTTTATATAGTGATTGACTTCCGTAGTTTCATTTCTAATTCAGTTTAATTCATTGCTTGATATACCAATGTTCCATGCTCAGCTAAAGGGCACGGTCAAGATGATCGTGCTGATGGCACGGGTTTCGGGGTGTCGAAATCCGGGTTGTCACAGTTGGTATCAAAGCAATTTCTTTTAACAATTCTGACAGTCACTCTTTTTGGTCAGAACATAGGGGCTTCTGCTAACGAAACTTTAGTTTCAAATGTAGCCGCAAATTTCATCTAGAGGAAGAGGCCGACCAAGGGGAGGCCAACAGAGGAGTCTACGTAGTGGAGATGATTATATCTCTCCTACCAATAGAGTGCCTTTAGGAGGTACTGAGGCCCCAAAGCGATGTGATGACAAAGATGATGAAGAGGATCGAGACCATCAGGATCGAGATCAAAGGGAACAGGAGAGAGTTAGAGAGAGACAAGAAGATAGAGAAGAGCGACAAAGGATGATGCATACTATGGAGACTATGGCAGCTGCCATGGCACAACAAGCCGCGTCCTTTGCAGCTCATGCAAAGAAGAGAACAGCCACCTACACCACTGTGAGGACTGCGGCATGTGCCCTCATCCTTTACAGAGTTTAGGAGGATGAGACCTCCTTCATTTTCTGGGCAGGCAGACATAATGGCAGCTGAGAATTGGCTTATGGAAATGGAGAAAGTTTTTAGCGTGCTGACATGCACGGAAGATGAGAGTGTGAGATGGGCAGCTTATATGCTAGATGGGGAGGCTGAGCCTTGGTGGAAGTCCGTGATACGGATTAGGGCTCAGGAGAGCCCGGAGTTGCCCTGGACTTGGGAGGAGTTTGTTGAGGAGTTCAACAAACAATATTTTCCGGAAGTGGTGAGGAATCAACTTAAAATACAATTTCTACAGTTAGTGTAAGGGAGGATGACAGTGAGAGAATATGGGGTGGAGTTTCTACGACTTGCCCGTTTTGCTCCGGATTACGTCGCTACCGACGTGATGAAGTCCAAGAGGTTTCAGCAAGGTTTGAAGCCTGAGGTTAGGGGAGGAGTAGCTCCATTTCAGCTAAGGACCTATGAAGAGGTCATGAGCAAGGCGTTGGTCGTAGAGGAGGAGAACAATAACAGATATAGACAGAGAGAGCAGCAGAGAGGAGGAAATGATCAAGGAAGAACGGGGACCTACGAACCGGTGAACAAAAAGCCTAGGTTCGTGGCCCAACCTCAGAGACCACAGTTCCAAGGAGGTTTTGGAAGGCCGGCGCAACAACAACACCAACAGAGGTTTCCATTACTTGCGTCGGGGAGACCTTTACGTTATGAGAGCCCTGCCATGTCTACTGGCGCCACTATCACACAGGGTTCTCGTACTGTTTCTTCCGCACCTCGGGAGAGTTGCACAAAGTGTGGCAAGCCTCATAGGACAGTGGATTGCAGAGCGGGGACTAGGGATTGTTTCCGATGTGGCAAGGTGGGCCATTTGATCAAGGATTGCCCCGAGACGGATAAAAGAAAGACGGTTTCAGTTGCAGCACCACGACCCATTCAAGCAAGGAAGCCTATTCGCTCAGGAGAGTTTATGCCACCGTCAGAAGCAGGGAACGTGCATGACGTCATCCAAGGTGAGACTCTTTTAAATTAAAGAAATTTCCATTTCATTAAAATTTTAGATAGAGAAGGTGCATGCATTAGGGATTTGTATAGATTCTTTTTCACAATACTAAATTATATGTGAGTTAGGGGTGTAAATTGATGTGTAAATTATTATATGTATGTGTGTATACTATAGGTACTTTAACTATATATGAGAAGGGATGCTTTGTTGTATATGACGCTAGAGTGTTGATAGACCCAGGGTCTACCCACTCATTCGTCACTCCACGTTTTGCCAAGAGGATGAAGATTGTTCCAGAGGTGTTGGACTTCGTCCTATCTGTGTCAATTCCGACTGGAGAGTTAGTTGACACGGAGTTAGCTTGTAAATCCGTCATTATAGCAGTTCGAGACCTAGAGGTGCATGAGTTAGAAGCAAAGTTGATACTGCTGGACATGCAAGGGTTTGATGTGATCCTTGGCATGGACTGGTTGGCGCAACACTGTGCAACAGTCGATTGTAAGAACAAGGTCGTCATTTTCAAACCCAACACAAGAAGATCATTTCAGTTTCAAGGAGTGAGGTCATCGCCTATGCCACTGATTTCAGCAGTAAGGGCCGAGAAAATGATCAGAAAGGGTTGCAGTGGATACTTGGCTTTCTTAAAAGAGGACAAGGAAGAAAAGAATGTCATTTCTGAGATAGCAGTTGTGCGAGACTTCGCCGACGTGTTTCCAGAAGAATTGCCTGGATTACCTCCAGAGAGAGAAGTGGAATTCGCCATTGACTTAGCACCGGGAACGGAGCCTATTTCGAAAGCGCCATATAGAATGGCTCCTGCTGAGTTAAAGGAGTTGAAAGAACAACTGCAAGAGCTTATGGACAAGGGGTTTGTTAGACCGAGCGTGTCTCCATGGGGAGCACCGGTCTTATTTGTCAAGAAGAAAGATGGGTCAATGCGGCTATGCATTGACTATCGACAATTGAACAAACTCACTGTGAAGAACCGCTACCCTTTGCCTAGAATTGACGATCTATTCGATCAACTGTAAGGAGCAAAGTATTTTTCCAAGATCGACCTGAGATCTGGATACCATCAGTTGCGAGTCAAGTCAGAGGACATCCAGAAGGCGACTTTTCGGGACCTTTGTATGGACACTATGAATTCCTTGTGATGCCATTTGGGTTGACGAATGCTCCGGCGTCATTTATGGATCTGATGAACCGAGTGTTTAAACCACACTTGGACTCCTGCGTCGTAGTGTTCGTTGATGATATATTGATATACTCCAAATCCAAGACGGAACACGAAGAACACTTGAGGATTGCTCTGCAGACGCTACGTGAACACCAATTGTACGCCAAACTCAGCAAATGTGAGTTTTGGTTGGAAGAGGTTAGCTTTTTGGGACATGTCGTCTCAAAGCATGGTGTCACTGTAGATCCAGCAAAGATAGAAGCAGTGGTTAAATGGGAGCAACCAAAGACAGTGATCGATGCCCGAAGTTTTCTGGGCTTAGCAGGCTATTATCGACGTTTCGTCGAGGGGTTTTCAAAGATATCGGGACCTCTCACAAAGCTGACACGAAAGGACTCAAGATTTGAGTGGAGTGAGGCATGCGAGAAGAGTTTTCAAGAACTCAAGACGAAACTCACTTCGGCTCCAGTGCTAGCTATTCCTTCAAGCATTGGGGGATACGCCGTGTACAGCGACGCGTCATACAACGGGTTGGGTTGTGTACTCAACCAACACAAGAAGGTGATAGCTTACGGATCAAGGCAACTGAAAGAACACGAGAAGAGTTATCCGACTCATGACTTGAAACTAGCCGCAGTCATTTTTGCGCTGAAAATTTGGAGACACTACTTGTATGGTGAGACGTTTGAAATTTTCACCGATCATAAGAGCCTCAGATTCCTATTTACACAGAAAGAGCTCAACATGAGACAGCGCAGATGGATGGAATTCCTCAAAGATTACGATTGTTCTATACAGTACCATCCAGGCAAGGTGAACGTAGTAGCCGATGCATTGAGTCGGAAGGGTGCAGCTCAGTTAGCTTGTTTGATTTTAGGTATACACCGGTGGAAATTATTGGAAGACCTGGCACTTTACGATGCGAACATTGAGTCAAAAACTACAGGATCCTTTTTGGCTAACATATCAGTGCAGTCAGTAATATTTAAGCATATCCACGATCTACAGATGGAAGATCCGACATTAACAAAGATTCATCAAGACGTAAGTGAAGGCATCAGGTCGGACTTCTCAGTCAAAGAAGATGGTTCTTTATTGTTCAAGGGCCGTCTCTGTATTCCGGACAATGTCGATCTAAGACGAACTATTCTTGATGAGGCCCATAAGTCAAATTATGCTATCCACCTTGGTAGCACCAAAATGTACCAAGACTTGAAAAAGAACTACTGGTGGAGAGGTTTGAAGCAAGACGTGGCCGAATACATGTCATGGTGTTTGACTTGTCAGCAGGTGAAGATTGATCATAGACATCCTGCTGGACTATTGCAGCCTTTACCAATACCAGAATGGAAGTGGGAATCGATCTCGATGGATTTCATTGTTGGACTGCCGTGTACTGCCAAGAGATACAATGCCATTTGGGTCGTCGTAGATCGATTGACCAAATCAGCCCACTTTTTTTTGTACAATACTATGTATACGGCAGGAAGACTAGCAGACTTATATATGAAGGAGATTGTAAGACTACACGGGATTCCAAGCAGCATAGTTTCAGATCGTGATCCACTATATACGTCCAAGTTTTGGAAGAAATTTTAAGAAGGAATGGGAACGCGACTAGATTTTAGTTCAGCTTTCCATCCTCAAATTGATGGGCAGACAGAGCGAGTAAACCAAGTGATAGAAGACATGCTCAGAGCGTGCATGCTAGATATGCAAGGATACTGGGATGAGTATCTACCGTTGATCGAATTCGCATACAACAACAGTTTCCAAGCTAGCATTGGCATGACACCGTATGAAGCTCTGTACGGACGACGATGCAAATCACCCCTCAATTGGGAAGAAACAGGTGAGAAATTTATTTTAGGGCCAAAACTACTTGAAGACAACACCACCGTCTGCTCAATAATCGAGAAAGGTCAAGTCAAGATAGTAGATGTAAAAGTTACGCCGACATCAAGCGGACTAGTGTTGACTATAAAGTGGGTGAACACGTGTTTGTGAAGGTGTCGCCTATGAAAGGTGTAATGAGGTTTGGCAAGAGAGGGAAGTTAAGTCCCCGTTATGTGGGACCATTTGAAATTTTGGGACGCGTAGGTGAAGTTGCGTATCGCATTGGTTTACCACCGCTGTTTGATCGGGTACATAACATTTTCCACATATCTATGCTCAGAAAGTATGTGAACGACCCATCTCATGTGTTAGGAAGCCAACCTATGGAGCTGTGTGAGGACATGAGCATGATAGAAGAACCAGTGGAAATCTTGGATCGAAAGGAACAGGTACTGCGCACTAAAGTGATTCCCTTAGTGCTTGTCCGGTGGAACAATCATCCAAAGGAAGAAGCTACTTGGGAACGAGAGGCCGATGTGAAAGAACAATATCCAGCCTTGTTTCCAACGATGTGAGAATCCAATGTAAACCACAAGTATGTTTGTGGAATCTCAACAATACTTATAATTCAATGGAAGTTTTGATCAAAGTATGATTAAAGGAATAGATTTTTGTATGCACATGACCATAAGGATGTGTTTTTATGGAACTATGAGCCACTTGATGTCATAAACTACCAAGAGAAATCAAAGAACCAAAGAACTTGAGAATCTGTAGAAATTTGGGCAAAACCGATTAATCGAATTTCAAATCAATTAATTGATTTGGAATTTCGATTAATCGATTTTGTTCGATTAGTCGACTGGCATGTGCCAGTGACTGGAAATTTGGATGAGAGTTAGGAAATATACTGAATGAAATTTCGATTAATCGATTCTGGTTTCGATTAATCGATTTAGATTTTCGATTAATCGAACTGCATGTTCGATTAATCGAACAAACTGGGAATGCTAGAGGAAATTGGGAGTGAATTACTGAAATTTCGATTAATTGAGGGGTTTTCGATTAATCGATTTGAGATTTCGATTAATCGAACTGGAAGTTCGATTAATCGATTAACTTAAGGGACTTATGAAAATTAGAAGTCAAAAAAACAATTTCGATTAATCGATGTGGAATTCGATTAATCGATTTGAGATTTCGATTAATCGAACCATAGTTCGACTAATCGAAAAACTTAAAGAATCCTAAAAAGTTTGGAAGGGACTACACGATTTCGATTAATCGAAGTGAATTTCGATTAATCGATTTTTAAGTTTCGATTAATCGAAATGGATTTCGATTAATCGACTAGCTCGCGCCAGTGAGCTCTAAAACTTGAATTTTTCAACGGATACGATTTCGATGAATCGAAATTATTTCGATTAATCGATTTCGCGCGGCTTAACCTAGTTTTGAATCTCGATTAATCGATTCTGGATTTTGATTAATCGAGCCGGGGCTTATATATAAAAATTTGGGGATTTCACTCCCCATTCGAAATCATTTCAGCTCGGATATTTTGGGTGTTTCATCTTCTTCTTCTTCTCCGACCATCCGACGCCCTAGGGTTTGCATTTCGTTGGTGTTTAGGATCGAATTTGCGTGCTCACGCCTCCAAAAACCCACGATAAACCCTAAAATCGTGATCTTCTTTCAATTTGAGTTAGTTAAAGCCCTAAAATTTTGCTATTTCACCGACCATGCCGCCTAAAACCCGTTTGTCTTCGAAGAAGGCAACCTCCAAACTACCGGTCTGGCGTAAGAACGCCGCACCACCACCACCTACCCCATCGCCGGTGAGGACTCCATCACCGTCGGCATCGGAGACCACCTCCGGTTCGACGAGCGCATCTTCCCGCGAGTCTACACCCATGCCGCCACCACCCACTAACGTGGTACAACCTAATGAGTGGTGGGCCGCGAAGACCTTTGAGGTCGAGTACCTCATTGACCCTACCCTTTTCACAAATCCCGATGTACCGGGCGAGACCCAATGGGCTCGTAATTACCTTAACAATGCCGGTCTCGGCAACCTTCTCAAACCAATCCAGGGTTCCTACTACCCTAGATTGGTGAGATTGTTTTACCAAGGGCTTGTGGACGGCCCGACTGACGACGTGATCAAGACCACCATCGAGGGTCGAGAATACACGATCACACGTCACCACGTACATGAGGTGCTCGAGTGCTACCTCGATTTCACCCCTGAGACCACCCTATTCCCACCCTTTGAGGAGGACCCTCGATTTGAGGAGATCATGACCCGTATGACCAACGGGAAAAAGGGGTCGGGATCCTCCATCAAGAGGGTTGACCTTCCCCAATACATGTGGATGCTTGATTTGGTGATCAAGTGTAACCTTTACCCAATGCGCCACGATATCGAGCGCGTGGACCGAGTGCAACACGCACTCTACGCGGCCTTCTGTGGCCGGTGGTTCGACGCCACCATGGTCGTCCTAGAAGGGATGAGGTACATCAAGGGAAAATTGATGAAGGGCAACCTACGGCCCAAGGAGAAGATGCCGTATGCGCGGCTCATCTCGAGCATGTTGGAGTGCTACTCCTACACTCCCGACTATACCATCTCGCCTCACGAGGTGAGAGCTACGGATTGCGTGAAGACGTTCTCCAAATCTTCATGGACCCGTAGCTACAACCTGCTCAAGCGAACCCTATCGGCTCTGGGTCCGGCTCCAGCCGCAGCAGCAGCAGCAGTAGCACCACTACCACCCCCCCCACCACAGCAGGACCCACCCGTGGATGGGGCACACCCAGCCGAGCCATCAGTAGAGAGGGCTACCTCTCACACCACAGCCTCACCGACACCGCCAGCTCACTCCGCGCCCGCTACACCCACCTCATCATATCGCCGGCGCGCTGCTCCATCCGGTCCTACCATCGAGGAGGTGTTGGCTCGCATGGAGGCCAACAACGAGCGGATGAATAGGAGGATGGACTTCTTGATGTTCCACACCCTCCGCTACATCTACCCGACGGACTACCACCGCTACCTCGCTCAGGAGGAGGAGTGGACTGCGGGACGCACCGCCTTCCACAGAGGCCCCGTCTTCCATCCCACCACCGCCACTACCGACGCGGCTCCTTCCACATCTGCATCCGCTCACGACAGAGAGAGCTGCCACAATCGCCACTCCACTACCCACCCTGCAGTCTCCACCACCACAGTCATAGCCAACTCCAGCAGACCCACCAGCCCCCATAGCACCGTCAGCTCAGATGGAGCAGCCTGCTCTAGCTCCCGACCAGCCTGGCGAGGGGACTGCATGAGTCTTGTATTTATTTTTGAGTTATGATTGTATACTTGTGGTTTTGTACGCCAACGTATCTGGCATTGTAAAAATTTTCAACTATAAATAGAAATCAAATTTTTATATAAATTCTTTATGTTCGTAACATTTTCATTCCATGATCATATTCGTAATTACCTGGATGCATCTGCGTCAACTGGACCGCCTCACCTGAGGGTGTGGGGGGGGGGGGAGAGAACCAGACCTACGCACCTTTGGGTTATTTTCGAGGACGAAAATTCCCAAGGTGGGGAGGATGTAATATCCCAAAAAATCACGTTAAACAGTGACCTCAGGATCCGTGCCGATTGGTCACAGGTTTGACCAATTAGGATTTCAATGGTTAGCATAAAGTGTGATGAACGGATGAGAAGTGATAGTTTGAGTGACTGTGTGGTGTGTGATGAGAATCTGAGGTCGCATACACCTATCGCGGTGTATGTGCTCAACACACAAGGGAGGGGATAGATAAAAGGGTTTAAAAACCCTAAAAATCTGTAAATTGGTTGTTGAGAGAGGAGTAAAGAAGAGAGAAAGAGGAGTAAAGAGGTGGAACAAGAGTTATTGTGAGTGATTGGAAGGGGGATTCTAGCATTTAAGAGACCGATTCAACGCGAGGAATCCGTTCAAGCAAAAGCTGGAACCCTAGCATTTCCAACCACTTGATTTGAAATCAATTTGAAAGTGATTGAAGGTAAGATTTTTGTAGTTTAAATGCATGGATTAAAGGATTAAAGGGTTAAAGTAAAGAGATAAGAGCATCAGGTGTGATGCAAGTGAATGGATACATCCCAGGGATGTATCCAAGATTGAATCATGTTTGATAGGGCCTAACTGATATAAGATAGCACACTTACACGATGAATAACTATATGTAAGGCACCGATATTTCTGTTATATTAGGTTTGATAGGGTACCCCACCGACGTGGCGGGATATCCACGACTGACACGGCAGGATATCCGTGACCGATACGGCGGCGAAACCGTAAGTCAGTGCGGAGGCTTATCCGTACACAGTAAGCACACCCCAAGGGTGTTGATTGAGACTAGTGAAACCCCGCCACCAATCCCCAGGGGAAAGGGGCTTGGGTACTATTTGTATTCCCAGGGAATACGTTAAAATGTCTATATAGATGACGATGATGGGTATCTCATCGGGGCTCGATGCTATATTGCTCGGAGATTACTTAAGTTGAAAGTTTAAGTTTTGCTTTAGGCCTTTTCAGCATCTTTCATGAATAAGTAAAAGACATGAGTAAACTACCAGTAAAATGTGATGCTTTTAAATGGTTTTCATCAGTAATTGCATAGATACATCATGCATGGCATATCATGGAATATATGTGAGTAATAATTTATATATTCAACCGTGTTTTGTTCCCTATTGAGCTAGGATGTAGCTCACTCTATAGACTATACGTCGCAGGTCCACTACTAGCAGCTGCCGAGGCTTCAGGAGACGCTGACCCCGGTGAGTCGAACCTTGCGGCCGGAGACGAGTTGGAGCCACCTCCTGAGGACTTCTTCTAGAGGATTCCGTTGTGCCGCTTTGAGGGTTTTTAGAGAGATTTGGTACGGCTTGGTATGTCAAGCCTTGTTTGACTAAACAATGTATATATTGTGAATTGGATGATTCTTTTGGGGCGAACCATCTGTGATGATTAGCTATCATCGATGGTTCGGATCGGTTCTCCATTCATGCAGAGGCATGAGAGTAGAACTGTCTTTTGAGAAATATTTATATAGTGATTAACTTCCGCAGTTTCATTTCTAATTCAGTTCAATTCATTGCTTGATATACCAATGTTCCATGCTCAGCTAAAGGGCACAGTCAAGATGATCGTGTTGATGGCACGGGTTTCGTGGTGCCGAAATTCGGGTTGTCACAAAGGTCCTCTTGAAGCTCTCGCACACTAAGCCTTTAGAAATCCATCTCACAAAGCTCTCACGAGGAATAAATCTTATAGTGTACCTTATTTGATAACTGCTACACATCACTTATCTCAACCAATTGTAATCGCTCTGTCTATTCTATTTTTCTATCTTCTTCTCTCGTTCATTTTCTTTTGAGGGTTTATATATAAAAGAAGGTTATATAAGATATATACTTCATAAAAACTTTAAAATTAAATAAATTTGAGTGGTTAAAATTGATTTAGATAACTACAATTGATTGAGATAATTAATGTGTGGTAGTTATTCGATAAGATACTTTTTTATTTCGTATCAATTTTTTGCAGCATTGAATTTATCAGATAACATTGATGTAATTTTACATCCCGTTAACATATAAAAGTGTACATTTAAAAAATTTTAAACTTATGCAGAACCGTAAAAGTGTAAGAAGGGTATTTAAGACTTTTCGTGCTAGCTAGGAATGAGCTGATCAGTTTAGTTAAACGAGAAAATAGAGGGTCCCTGGCGGAAAAGGTCAGGTGTATCTGATCAGTGAAGTACCCTTTATTTTATTATTTTGATATTATCCATCCCATCACAAAGTTACGAAGGGAGTACGTCATTCCTTATCTCCTTTAACTAACTTATGCCAACAAATGACGTGGACTCATCTCTAGCTGCCACGTAATATAATCACCTTGAACTGTGTGCAAATCAAATGTCAATCGGCCCATTTAAGCATGGCCCACGGCCCGACTTCATCACGCCGTATAGAGCGGCTGACCTAATCACTCTGCAGCATTAAAGTCCATACAACACTCTGTGTGCAACTAAGAGTTTCAAGATATAAGGCAGCCGATTGTTGGCCATCAATTTTCTTGTGCTATATACCTGTAGGATTCTTAAGGTTGGACTTGCTGATGTGTCAACTATAAATGTTTTCTCAAAGGGATAATGGCTCTCCCCAATCTTCCACCGTTAGATTAGTATGATTTGTCATTGTGTCATGTAGCCATCAATCTAAATTACTTAAGTGACAATCTATGATTGGAACATATCTCAGTCATGATTGATTATGCTTATAAGTGGATGTAAATTATCTCATCAGTGAACTCTAATATTAGTCATCAAAATTAAGAATAATCGTTGCTATTAGAGTGCATATATCATGTAATATCCCAAAAATTTGGTCCTTTGAATAGTACGTCTCGATGTGCGTGTCCGACGGGTCGCATGCCGAATAAGATAAAATAATAAAATATTAGTGTGAGTTCAATTAACTTGTGGGGTTTTGTGAGTTAGAGAGAGGAAGGAAAGAGAAGGGTTTGGGAGTAGAGAAAGAGTTTTTCTTGAATTCATAGGGTTAATTCACTTGATCATGGTGGCGTTTATGTGAAGTGAATAATTTCGTGAAGGATTGTCTACGATTGTGTTGGCTTGATCATGTGCGTGGAGCTCATAGGAGATTGATGTGGGTTTTGAAAACCCATTTTCCTTGCAAAGAGAATGGTGTGTTTTGATCGGCTAAATCGTAGTGAGCTTTGTACGAAGCGTGTGTGGATGATAACCTAACGATCATGTCGAAATTGTGGAAATCGTGGGGCTTGGAAAGATCAAAAGGGGTTTGAAAACCCATTTGCTTGCTAGGAAGAAGACGATCCGATCGGAGAAAAAATCGTTGGATTAAAGGTAAAAATTTTTATTTAAGTTGTGATTTGTATGTAGATTAATCCTTAGTTAGATTATGAGTGGGAGATTTGAAGAAAATGTGTTAAGATTTAAAGAAAAATGAGTTAGAGATGCTTGAATCCGATTTTGGGTGAAATCTGACGAAACCGTTCCATTGAAATTAGAAATCGATTGAACGATTTCGTCAAGAGTGAAATATGAAGGTTTATGGTCGGTTTGAAAACTATTCGATCGGTTTTGAAAATCGTTCGAACGAAATTAGAAACCGTTTGATCGATTTTGATTGGGCTCGCCGATACTGCTTCAGTATTTTGGCCGTAACTTTTTATCCCGAACTCCGATTGATGCAATTCATGCGGCGTTGGAAAGAGGATGACGAGCTCTACAACTTTTGTTTTTTGACTAACTCATTAATCTAAAGTTTTAAAGGTCAAAATTTAGAGGAAATATTACGTCAAATTCTATATTAGCATGAATTTGCCCGTTTCAGCCTTGGTTTTGAGAAAACACTTAAATGCATATAAGTTATTAGTGAGTAGAGTTGATCTTTGATACACCATTGTGTGCTTGTGATATAGATTGAGGCGGAAGGCCATTGATAGGACCTTGCTTGGCTTCACGCAACCTCAAGATTAAAGTAGGGAAAACTCGACCTAAATTTGTATATTTGACTTGATTCATAGTATTAGATGTGTTTGTATGAATATGATGAGTTGATCAAAGTTGGATATGTTAGAATTGGAGTCTTATGATTTGGAATATGAACTCGTGAAATCGTGATTATGCATGTGATAATGTTCGATTCTAGATAACCTTTGATATTGTTGAGCTTGACTCGTGTTTTAAAAGTAAGATCTTGAGATCGCTGGTGACACTCGTGAATCATTTTGATACCCTTGGAACGGTGATTTACTCAATGACGCTTGGACTTTTGACATTTGCATTTGCATTATAAATCCTTTGGATTCTTTGACTGCATCCCTTGGGCTGGTACGGCGGCCTATCCGTACACGCATTCATACATACGCTGCATATGCATCCCTTGGAACATCATTGCATCCCTTGGACATCATTGCATCCCTTGGACACCTTGAAATCATTGGACACCTTTGGACATCATTGCATCCTTGGACACTTTGGAAACATTGAATACCCTTGGACACCTTGGAATCATTAAACACCTTTGGACACCCTTGGACATCATTGCATCCCTTGGACACTTTGAAATCTTTGGATACCATTGGACATCGTTGCATCCCTTGGACACTTTGGAAACATTGAACACCCAGAATACCCTTGGACACCCTTGTGTTGTTTAAGTTTGTGTTTGCAAATTCGACGTTATTTGGAATGTGTGTGAAATCTGGAATATTTTTAGATAAGTCTAATTATTTTAAAATTCTTTTCGATATGTGTACTTTTGGATGAAATATCATGGTAAAGTTAAATGTTTAAGGTTGAGTTTTGAAATAGAAGAAATTGATGAATGTTTTGAAAAATGTGTTTGAAAAGAAAGGAAATGATTAAGTTTTGGAAGAAGAAATTAAATGATGGTTTTGACTCTTGGTTGAAGCTATGTTTTCGAATGTTAAATGTGAATTTATGTTGTTTATCCTCTACTGAGCTTAGTTGTTAGCTCACCCCAACTATACGTCACAGGTGTAGGTTTGGGAGGGTCCAGATTACATACTAAAAGAAGGGAGCTTCCGCACAAGGATTTATACTCTATTCAGGGATCGTAGAATTGTGCTTTGTGGATTTGGTGAGTTAAGTTTTGGTACATTCGTACTAGTGTACACCATTGTTAGGTGATGGTTGGTCATCACTGGTGTTTATTTAGTTTTGTTCTTGTTGGATTTTAGATCTTGAAGTTTTAATTATGCCATATGTAAGAATTGCTTTGATTTCTGTATATTTATGGATGTGCCAAGTATTCTGTATCAGATTGTGGTTTACGATCTGGCGGTCCAAGTTTTCCCATTGGGTTTAGGAAAAAAAAAAAAAAAAAAAAAAAATATATATATATATATATATATATATATATATATATATATATATATATCAGGAAATTTAGGTTGGGAAAATCCGGGCTGTCACATATTAGATGTTCGAAGCTCCCAAAAAATGTGATTTTTTTATTCATAGCTCTTCAGTTTATGATATATCACTTTAACGGTATGAATTTCCAATATCATAAGCTAATAAATGGTGTAAGATCATTTGATCTCCATTTGGTACTTCAATGATAGTCAAGACTTTCTGCAAAACAAAAAGAAAAAAAGAAGAAAAAGAAAAATTTAGAGCTGAACTTTTATGACAATGTTTTTAAGAAAATCGAAAAACATACTCTCTCTTACCTGGGTTGTGTACAGGACCCGCTCTATCTAGAATTTTTATTAGGCCAGTCACATAAACTTGACCCATCTACTCGGGTCAGACATCAGGCATTGACACAAACTTTTGGGTTGGGTTGATTAAACGGGCCCGGTCAGGAAAAAATTGGGTCAGGTCGACCTAATCTAACCCGATATATATACATATATATTCTATTTAAAGAAAAATAAGGAGATTTTACCAGGTCAGGTTGGGCATATACCATTGTCCTATCGGGTCGGCCCAAAATTGGGTCTAATCGACTCGATCTAATTAACCCGATATATATATATATATATATATATATATATATATATATATATATATATATATATATATATATAACCTATAAAAAATGCATAACTAACGGACATATTATCCCTTCTGTCTTTGGGTTCTATCACTAGAAGACAAAATGGATAATCACTACAAGACAAAGCTAATAAATAAAGGATAATATACTAGGAAAGGAGACCTTTCGTTTTTCCAACTTCCATTTTGGGTTTTTGGGATTTGTTTTGGGAGAGTCAATTAAAAAGGATAAAATACTAAAAAAAAAGAGACCTTTCGTTTTTGGAGACCAAATACTAGGAGACCTTTTGTTTTTGGAGACCTTTCATTTTTGCACCTTTCGTTTTGGTTGAGATTTATTTTTGGAGAGCAAATAAAAAAGGATAAAATACTAGGAAACGAGACCTTTCGTTTTTTGAGACCAAATACTAGGAGACCTTTCATTTTTTGGATACCTTTCATTTTTGCACCTTCCGTTTTCGGTTTTTGGGTTTTGGGTTCTTTGTGCATCTTTTGGCTGATGTTCTGACCATATTTTCTTCCTCTTTTGTAGCGGGTATGTATTTGCTGTAGTTTCTCTTTGTTCTTTCTTTAATGAAATTATCTCTCTGAAAGAAAAAAAAAAAAAAAAAAGCAACATATAAGTGCTTTTGGATATCTATTTCAATGTAAGTCAAAATGCTGGATTGTGCCGGGCTCTAAGATCACCTACAACAAGAAGGCCAACACTTCTTCAGTGTTTGTTTTTATTCTTTGACAACATAGCACGCACTTCTTTAATGTTTGTTTTTATTCTTTGACAACATAGCACTCCTTGTCAAATGCCTTCTATGTTTAATAATGACTAAGGACTTCTGATGGGCGCTCCACATTATGTTAGTTTACGTCTTTACAATTTCGGCAGCGGTGGGTTGAGGCTTAAGTGTGACATAATCGAGTCGGGGAATACATTCGCAGTTTCAATGCTCCTTTAGTTGATGAGAAATTTGAATTGTTGGGCATGTAAGTATGGGTTTTCCATAGCTCATTTGCACCGTTATTTTTTTTTAATTTTTATTGGTAAGCTGGATTCTAACCTGCGACCTTGAGGTTGCAATATTGTCAACCTTCCATTTGCATCGTTATTTTCATGAAACACATTGATCCCAAAATATGAATGCCTTGGTTAATAAGCAATCTATGATTTCAGACTGGTGAATGTCTTCATCGTTGCACCTGAAAGCCTTGCTACATTGTTTGAAGGAACCCCTAGCATCCGGAAAGATGCCTTAAGGTATGAACGGCGATAGTGCTTTAATTCTTTTATTTTCTTTTTTCTTTTACTGAACCTGGTTTGTTTATATTGAGAGTGGCCAATAAAGGTTTTGATTGTTGTATGATGGATTGAAATTTCAGGATTATTCAACTTAGAGAGGACTACAAAACTGCAAAGATTGCTTCGAGGATCACTGCCTTGATGACAGAGAAATAGATTAACGAGCCACCTTGTTTTTTGGGAGCTTCCAATCATCGAGCTGGAGAAGCAGTCCCGGATATAAGATTTGGTTCCTAAACCCCCATTTGCCAACTTGGATTGACACAATATACTCTCATATAGAGTGCTATTATATTATGGCATTGGCCCCAAATAGTGCTATTTCTATCAATTTTGGGTTTTAAATTGTTACTATTTTTCAGTTTGATTCAATCAAGCTATTTTTTCAGGTTTTCGATTTTTTCTTGTAGAATCAGAGTCAGTTCAGTTTCAAATCGATTTCGATCCAGCCCGAAAGACCTTCTGTTTTTTGGTTCTTCTCTTCAAAGCGCAGGTATGTCCGTTTATCAAATTTTCTCTTTATTATTTTTTTTGGGTTTTTTTGCATTTGAATTTTTTTTTTTGATTTCCAATATTCATACCAATTTTGTGTTTTTTGCATCTGAAATTTTATCTTTATTTTTTTTTTTTAGCTTTTTTGCACCTAAAAATTTAATTGAGCTTTTGGGTTTTGGAGGTTAGGATGTTTATTTATTTTGTTTGATTGTTTATTTTTTTTTTTTTATATTTATCTATATTCTTAAAATGGGGTTTAATTTAGCTTTTTTTTTTAGGAGTATTTATCGATTTTTTCTTAATTTCTATGATTTTTAAAAATTTTGTTTTAGAGTTAGGGTGTTTTGGGTTCAAAATACTATTCATTTTTTTTTAGGGATATTAGTATTTCATTTTCTTTTTCACTCAAGGAATTTCCAAAATGCCCCGTAAACCATGAAAGCTCAAATCTTATACATTTGTTTTTTGTGTTTGGGTAATTTTCATTTTTTTTTTAATATAATCGATGCCTAATTAGAAGACCCAAAATATAATTTTTTGACAATTAATAATAAAATCGATGCCTAATACAATTGATGCCTAATTTTCATGGGTTGGTAGCAGGTATAATGGCTATTGTGAATAATGGGATGCAGAATCCCAAAATCTAAAATATATTGTTGCAATAAAAAATAAATTGTGGAGTCTCTCCAAAATGCAATTTTTTTACCAATGTATATTCCCAAAGCATGTAACTCCAGATTATGTTTTTTGCTATTTAGCTCCAGAAAATTGTCTTGTCAGTTTGAGTGTTTTGCAGTCCTCACAACTCTGATTCAGGTATGCCTTGCCTTATTTCCTTTTGCTTTCTTGTTTACATTGCATAACTTCTAAATAATCTCTTTGATTGAGGCTATACATATGCCCTTTGATATTTCAAGCAAGTCTTCTCTGGTTCATGGGATTTTCAACCCTTTTTCTGGGGATTTTTTATGGCTTTCACATTATGCCATGCAAATTCTACTACTTTGATCCTTACAGGCAACCATAAAAATATAATAAGAAAATTGTTTCTATTAATTCGGATAACAAAAAAAATTGGGAAATGGGCAATATTCTCCCTCTTAGATGTAAATAAATACTCCCATCTTTGAACCTTCCTCCATGAAAATCCTTATACAATTCTAATGACAACGAAGTCGACAGAAGATATATGAACCTGTAATATTTGGTGAAATGCTTCAACTGCTTGTCTTTTTGCCATTGTTGCTTCATCCCATATAATTAATTTTGCTTTTCGTAGCAACTCTGCAAGTCCACTTTGCTTTGATATATTACAAATGGATGAATCATCAACATTGATTGGCATCTTAAATCGTGAATGTGCAGTTCGTCCGCCAGGCATGATAGATGCTGCAACACCTGATGTTGCAGTAGCAATTGCTATGAATTGTTGAGACCTTAAATGTGCAAGAAGTGCTTTATATAAATTTTTTTTTTCTGTTCCTCCGGGTCCGTCAATAAAAAATGCTCCAACATCATTATTTCTTATCCTAGTCATTATAACATCAAATGCTTTCTTTTTATCTTCATTAAGTTTTGAAATACTGAGCAAATCTTCATCTGACACCGAAATAGACAATTCTTCATTTATTTCCTTCAAATTTGAGCTTTCTGTAACATTGTTTTTGCTTATCTCAGGTAGATCGTATTTTGAAATTTTTTTCCCCATGGATTCTAAAAATGAACTAATGTTTTGCAGCACATACGATGAAATCATTTCTTGGTTAGTGATTTTCGTACTTTTGTAGTCTTCAGCCATTGCATCATAGTGTTCTTTCCACAATTTTCTTACATCAATTGGTTCGTAATACACTAATATTGTAGCAAATAATTGACGTAAACAAAACTGCATTTGAAATAATGATGCTTCTGATAGAGATTCAGATATACTATTGTCAGATTCAAGAAGTCCATGAAGTTGAGCAGATAGACGAAATGTGGAACAATTATTTTCATTCACCTTTAGTAATGCATCAAATGACGTAGGTTCTCGAACATGATTAAGCAACAACCTTAAATAATATCTCTCACCTTCTGTAGGATTTGCAGTGACAATTCTTCCTATAGATTGCTTTGATCGTCTACGACTCCAATACTTTTCTGAGTCATGCCATACATAATGTTCTGGAAATTCTCGATAAAAATATTTTCGAGCTTTTGTATCGATTTGATTCATGAGAAAATATTCCGTTAACATTGATTTTAAGGAATTGACAATCCATCAAACCTTCCTCCATGAAAATCCTTATTAATTCTAATTCTTATGACAACAAACTTGAAAGAAGATAAATGAAATGATCTTAAGGACTGGTGTAAATGGTGTAAGATTATTTGATCAAAAGATCATTTAAACACCATTTGGGCAAGTTAAATTGATTTATATATATATATATATATATATATATATATATATCATTGTGGTATCCCATTGCCACTTTTCAACATCCATGCATCACCTCAAATTGGAATTGATTATTAACACCAACATTTAAGAATCCAACTTATCAATAATAAGAAAAAAATGGAAAAAAAACATCAAATTTTCACCCTAAATAGGAAAAATCAGTAGTATTTATTTATGTACTGAAAAGAAAACATGAGCAACAAGGCATGACATATGAATATGTGGTTGGAAACTTGGTCATCTTTGATCGAAAGGTGCCTATGGCCCGATTACAAAATTACATACACATGTTTGACAAAGGAAAAGTACAATGTCTTGCTTCCCCACCAGTGATTTAAGCAAATGATGGTCCCATATATTTTTAACATTCCAATTCATTAATTGTGCATTGCAGAAAAATTGAAAAGATTACACATAGGATACCAAAAAACAAAAGTTGATGTCATCAAGATCTCATTTCCAACTATAAGAAGCATGTCAGCTCTCGCTCGAACAGCCAGTGAAGAGCTATGATTAGAATATTCTATCTCATAGTCACATTGTTTACAACTACTACGATGCCCAGTATTATTTTTGAAAAAAATCCTTAGAAGATATTATTTTCCCTTCCGCATGCTCGTACAGAGGATGTGGTACAGTGATCCAATTATCCCTACACCAATTTCTACTATTAGTATATTGAAGATAAATGAAGAAAGAAATCTCAAATAAAAGAAAGAAGACATAAAATTGATAATCTATTAGGTTTGTACAGAGGAATGACCATGCATGGAAATTGTGACAGTTTGGATTTCGACACCTCAAAACCCGTGCCATCAGCACGATCCTCCAGACCGTGCCCCAAAACTGTACACGAAACATTGGTATATCAAGCACAATTAAATAAATAAAGTAATTAATCCCATAAGCGGAAACGGTTAATATGCCCAATTGGCATATGCAAAAGACAATTCTACTTTCATGCCACTGCATGAACAGAGAACTGACTCGAACCATCGGTGATAAACAGATCACCCCAGATGGTTTGCCAAAAGAATCATCCAATCTAATTACATGTTTATAAAAAATAAAGGCTTGACATACCAAGCCGTACAAATCTGCTCTCAAACTACTCTCTGTCAAAGTACACAGCAGAGTCTCCTAGAAGAAGTCTTCGGGTGGAGGCTCCAACTCGTCTCCAGGCACGTAATCCGAATCACCCGGATCTACATCTCCCGAAGCCTCGATAGCTGCTATCAATGGACCTGCGACGTATAGTCTAAAGAGGTGAGCTACATCCTAGCTCAATAGGGAACAAACACAATGAACATATAAATTAAGACTCACATATATTCCATAATATTCCAAGCATGATGTGTCTATGCATTTGCTAGAAAATAGTTTAAAAACTAATGAATTGCATTTAAGTTTACTGGTAATTAGTATGTCTTACTTTACTGTTGATTTATCATGAATGACACTGAACAGGCCTAAAGCAAAACTTAAATATTCAACTTAAGTAATCCCCGAGCAATATAGCATCGAGCCCCGATGAGATACCCTTCATCGTCGTCTAAATAGACAGTTGTTATAAAGTATTCCCTGGGAATACGACCTAAGCCCCTTTTCACTAAGCGGCGGGGTTAAAACTCATCTCAACATCCATGGGATGTGCTTACTGTTACGGATAAACCTCCGCACTGGTGTACAGATTGGCCGCCGTACCGGTCACGGATATCCTACCGCGTCAGTCGTGGGTATCCCGCCACGTCGATGGGGTATCCTATCAAACCTCAAATAACAAAAATAACATGTGCTTAACATATAGTTGTTCACCGTGTAAGTGTGCTGTCTTATATCAGTTAGGCCTCAACAGTAATTATTCAATCATATATATATATATATATATATACATCCCTGGGATGTATACATACTCGCATCCACAGATGCCTTTATTACTTTCTCATCCCCTGGGGATGTTTCATTCTTATTAGATTGCTCGATCTTAATCACTTGGGATCACACCGATGCCTTTTTCACATTCTTGGTGTTACACACACACCCATTTTTCACAAAGCTTTTCGTAGTTAAAACAACTTCAAATATGATAATTATATCACTACATACATGCTCTTGAAATTAAGGTACATGTTCAAGGTGTTCCCTACCTCAATTCTCTGAAGGTCCAAGCATCAAGGTCCCACGCGGCTCCTTGTGCTCGCTTTCACACGTACCACCTATGGTACATCACAACACATGTAATACATCACTAAAGATGTAATAAAAAACGTCTCAGACCCTCCCTCAATCTTAAAGTAAAATTCAAAAGTCAACTGAGTTTGCCAAAATCGATTAATCGAAACCCAAATCGATTAATCGATTCCCAAAATTGATTAATCGAAATCCAAAATCGATTAATCGATCACAAATTGATTAATCGAAATCCCTGGCATAGCAAAGTCGATTTTCAAATTGAGTAGTCGAAGTCCAAAATCGATTAGTCGATTCCAAATCGATTAATCAAAATCCAAAATTGATTAATCGATTTCCCAACTCGATTAGTCGATTTTCCCAGGTCATGTTTTTTTCCAGCCACTGGAGGTACCCAGTCGATTAGTCGATTTCCAAATTAATTAATCGAACATCCAAATCGATTAATCGAAATCCAATTCAATTAATCGAAATCGGGTTTACCTGACTTTTCAACTTTCAGACCAAAATCGATTAATCGAATCCCAATTTCGATTAATCGATTTGGTCCGATTCAGCCCCCTTTCTGGCTGTTCTTCCAAATCTTTTCCCCTTTCTTTTCTAAGCCTTTAATCTACTATTTTAAGCACATTTGACTGAATTTAATCATTTACAATCTATGCATTAACTTCAATCAAAACTCACCTCAATAATCCCTTTAAGGATTTGATTTGTTGGTTTTGATGGCTAGGGTTCTAGCCTTTGCTTCAACGATCCCAAATCGCTTTGAATCCAACAATAAATACTCTAATCAGCCCTTTGATTTGCATTCACTCCTCCTTAATTACTCTTATTTCCTCCCACTCTCTCTCTTCTTAATTTCTTCACCAACCAGAATAAAAGGATTCTAGGGTTATTAAACCCTTATATCCTCCTTTGGTTTTGGTGTTAAGCGCATACACCAGAGATAGGTGTATGTAGCTCAAAACTAATATCATTTACTACACTCAGGTCACACATGTACTACGTTGGTTCATCACTCCATGAATTTAAAGTTTGACCATCGCTTGGTCAAATCTACGATCAATCGGGCACGTATCTCGAGGTTAAAGTCAAACACTCATTTTTTCTGGATATTACATTCTCCCCACCTTGAGAATTTTCGTCCTCGAAAATAACCCAAAGGTGCTCGCTTGGGTACCCCACGCACTGGGGTAGCACGTAACCGCACACATAAAAGTTGATGGATACATTACACAGAGCGAGTAAACACAATTAATTCAAGCACATCCGCAAATTTTTTTTTGTATTTCATTAAATTTTTGTTTTCAAAATTTACAAGTCTCTTTCACTTTGCTCCATAATTACACTGGGGAATTAAAATACAATTGTACTAAAATATCCAAAAAGATGACAAAACGAAACCATCGTCAGATGCTCACGTCGTCCCCTCTCCTAGCTGATCTGATGCAGGGGTGGGCTCTAACTGGACTGGTGACTCTAGCGGTGGCTGGGTAGTCTCCGTAGGTTGTAGTGGTACCGAGCCGGAGGCATCGGTAAAAGACGTAGTGGCGTGAAACCCAGCGCCAGTGTGAAACGCGGTCCGGCCCGTAGACCACTCCACCTCCTGTGCGAGGCGCTGCTGGTAGTCCAACGGATAGATGTAGCGCAGTGTATGGAACATCAAAAAGTCCATCTGTCGGTTCATCCTCTCGTTGTTGGCCTCCATCCTTGCCAACACGCCTCTCGATCATGCAAGCCGCACGTCAGTAAGAAGATGTTTGCAGCCGCCGCAGAGTGTGTTGGCGGCGAGGTGAGGCAGCAGGTATGGGAGGGTGTCCCTCCACCGTGGATCAACTGGTGTGTCACCCACGGTGGGTCTGATGTGGTGGTGGTGGTGCATCGAGCTGCCGCCGGGCCGAACCGGACCCGAGCCAGAGGGGTTCGTTTGAGTAGGTTGTAGCTATGGCTCCATGAAGAGTTTGAGAACGTCTTCACTTGGTCCGTAGCCCTCTCCTCATGGGGCGATACGGCGTACTCGGGGGTCTCGGAGTAACACTCCAACATGCTCGAGATGAGCTGAGCGTAGGGCATTTTCTCCTTGGGCCTTAAGTTGCCCTTGGTGTATCTCATCCCCTCGATGATGACCATGGTAGCATCAAACCAACGGCCACAGAAGGTCGCGTAGAGCGCCTGTTGCACCATCTCCACCCGCTCGGTGTTGTGCCGCAACGGGTATAGGTTACACTTGATTATGGAATCAAGCATCCACATATAATGGGGAAGGTCACCCTCCTAATGGAGGATCCTGACCCCTTCTTCCCGTTGGTCATGCGGGTCATGATCTCCTCAAATCTCACCTCCTCCTCAAAGGGTGGGAAGAGGGTGGTCTCGGGTATAAAATCGAGGTGACATTCAAGCACCTCATGGATGTGGTGACGAGTGAACGTGTAGTCACGACCCTCTATCTTGGTCGTGACGATGTCGTCGGTAGGGCCGTCCGTCAGCCCTTGGTAGAATAGTTTAACCAACCTAGGGTAGTAGGACCCACGGATTGATTTCAAAATGTTGCCGAGGCCGACTTTTAGAAGGTAATTACGAGCCCATTGGGTCTCGCCTGGTACATCGGGGTTTGTAAATAGGGTTTGATCGATGATGTACTCGATCTTGAACATTTTAGCCCCCCACCACTCGTTGGGTTGGAGTACGTTGGTTGGTGGTGGTGGCATGGGCGAAGACGCGCTCGTCGAACCGGAGGTGGTCTCCGATGCCGACGGTGAGGGAGTCCTCACCGGTGATGGGGTAGGTGGTGGCGGTCGGCGTTCTTACGCTGGACCGAAAGCTTGGAGGTTGCCTTTTTCGAAGACAAACGAGTTTTAGGTGGCATCTTGGTGAAAATCCAACAAAACTAGGGTTTCTGTAGCTTGAAATGGAAAGAAAACGAAAACGAGGGTTTTACCTTAGGCGTTTGATCCAATTGCAAATGATTTTGATTCGAAATCGCAAAACCCTAGGTGTTTGGATGGTTGAAGGAAGAAGAAGAAGAAGGCGCGCAAAAGAAAAAGCTCCAAATGATTTCAAATGGGGAGAAATCTCCCTCAATATATATATATAGGCCCCGGCTCGATTAATCGATTTCCAAAGTCGATTAATCGAGATTCAAAATTAGGTTAAGCCGGGCGAAGTCGATTAATCGATTAGTCGAAACTCAAAATCGATTAATCGAAACCATTTCGATTAATCGAAATCGTATTCATTTAAATTCTTAAGTTTTGGAGCTCCCTGGCGTAAACCAGTCGATTAATCGAAATTAACTTTGATTAATCGAAATCCCAAAATCGATTAATCAAGATTCATTTTGATTAATCGAAATCGTGCAGTCCTTCAATTTTTTTCTAAAATCCTTAAGTTACTCGATTAGTTAAACTTCCAGTTCGATTAATCGAAATTCCAAATTGATTAATCGAATTCTTCCTTGATTAATCGAAATCATATAAAAATCCTTCAAGTTCTTCTAAAATTCTCAAGTTACTCGATTAATTGAATCTCTAATTCGATTAATCGAAAACATAAATCGATTAATCGAAACCAAAATCGATTAATCGAAATTTCACTTTGTCATTTTTCTGAATCTTGTTCCAGTTTCCACTCACTGGCGCATGCCAGTTGACTAATCGACCAAAATCGATTAATCGAATTCCCAAATCGATTAATTGATTTGAAAATCGATTAATCGATTTTGATCAAATTCTTCAGATTTAAAATTTTTTCATGTCTCTTTGATTTCTCATGGTAAACTATGATCAGTTGGTCATTGGTTCTACAAAATACATCATTATGGCCATGTCGTGACCATGATGAATTCTAATTTCGTGTTCAACACAGCGTTTGAGACTCTATGTGGATAAAATTGTTCTCTTAAGTAAATTGATCATAAGATCGACATTGAATTACAACACATAGTTTAAATCCACAAACATGCTTGCGGTGATACAATTTCGACTTTCAAGCTGTCGCAAACAAGCTTGGATACTGTTCTTTCACGTCGGCCTCTCGTTCCCATGTAGCTTCCTTGGCCGGATGGTGCTTCCATCGAATAAGTACTAATTGAATCACTTTTGTTCGCAATACTTGTTCTTTTCGATCTAAAATCTCCACCGGCTCTTCGATCATAGTCATGTCCTCATGCATCTCTCTCGAATGATTGACCGCTCAACACGTGATCAGGGTCATTAAGGTACTTCCTGAGCATAGATACGTGGAACACATTGTGTACTTGATCGAATAACGGTGGCAATCCAATGCGGTAAGCAACTTCCCCTACTCGACCCAAAACTTCAAACGGTCCAAGATAGCGGGGACTTAGCTTCCCTCTCTTTCCAAATCTCATCACCCCCTTCATAGGTGACACTTTCACGAACACGTGTTCACCCACCTTGAAGTCTACACTCGTCCGCTTGATATCAGCGTAGCTCTTCTTTCTGCTCTGAGCCGCTTTGAGTTTTGCCCTTATCATACAAACATAGGTGGCATTATCTTCAAGTATCTCGGGTCCCAAAACAAAATTCTCACCCATTTCTTCCCAATTGATGGGCGATCTACATTGCTGTTCGTAAAGTGCTTCATATGGTGCCATCCCAATGCTCGTCTGAAAGCTGTTGTTATATGAGAACTCAATCAAGGGTAGGTTCTGATCCCACGATCCTTGTAATTCTAACATACATGCCCTAAGCATGTCCTCAATGATCTGATTGACTCTCTCAGTTTTTCCGTCAGTTTGCGGATGGAATGCCGTACTGAAATCTAGTCGCGTTCCCATTCCTTCTTGAAATTTCTTCCAAAACTTTGATGTATACAATGGGTCACGGTCTGGAACAATGCTACTCGAAATTCCATGCAAACGGACAATCTCTTTCATATAAAGCTTTGGCAGTCTTCTTGCCGTGTACATCATGTTGTAAGGCAAGAAGTGCGCTGACTTGGTCAATCGATCGACCACTACCCAAATGGCATTGTACTTCCCTGTAGTATGCGGTAGCCCAACGATGAAGTCCATGGAGATCGATTCCTACTTCCATTCCAGTATAGGTAGAGGCTGCAATAGGCCTGTGGGGTGTCTATGATCGATCTTGACTTGCTGACACGTCAAACACCGCGACACATACTCTGCCACATCTTGTTTCAACCCTCTCTACCAGTAGTTCTTTTTCAAATCTTGATATATGTTTGCGCTTCCTAGGTGGATAGCATAGCTTGACTTGGGTGATTCATCCAGAATTGTTCGTCGTAAATCGGCATTGTCCGGAATACAGAGACGGCCCTTGAACAATAAGGAACCATCCTCCTTGATTGAAAACTCAGATGTAATGCCTTCAGTCACAGCTTGACGAATCTTTGTTAACACCGGGTCTTTCATCTGTAGTTCATGGATATGCTCAAATATTACCGGTCTCACTAAGATATTAGCCAAGAAGGCTCTTGTAGCTTGTGACTCAATGTTTGCATTATACAGTGCCAGATCTTCCAACAACTTCCATCGGTGCATACCCAAAACTAGACTAGCCAATTGAGCTAAACTCTTCCGACTCAAGGCATTGGCCACTACATTAGCTTTGCCTGGATGGTACTGTATAGAACAATCATAGTCCTTGAGAAACTCTATCCATCTGTGCTGCCTCATATTTAGTTCCTTCTGTGTAAACAGATATCTGAGGCTCTTGTGGTCGGTAAATATCTCAAATGTCTCACCGTACAAGTAATGTCTCCAAATCTTGAGCGCAAAAATGACCGCTGCTAATTCCAGGTCATGTGTCGGATAATTCTTCTCATGCTCTTTCAACTGTCTTGACCCATACACTATCACCTTTTTGTGTTGATTAAGCATTTACCCAAACCAAGATATGACAAAGATCGCTATAATCCAAGAACCCTCCATCTCAAGGCATAGCTAACACTGGAGCTGAAGTGAGTCTCTTCTTAAGTTCTTTAAAACTCTTCTCGCATGCCTCACTCCATTCAAACCTTGCATCTTTTCGTGTAAGTCTCGTGAGTGGTCCTGATATTTTTGAAAAACCCTCGACAAAATGCCGGTAGTAACCTGCCAATCCTAGGAAACTACGGATGTCGGTCACGGTCTTTGGTTGCTCCCAATTTACTACTGCTTCGATCTTTGCTGGATCTATTGTGACACCAAGCTTTGAGACGACATGTCCCAAAAAGCTAACTTCTTCTAACCAAAACTCACATTTACTGAGCTTAGCGTATAACTGGTGTTCACGTAGAGTCTGTAGGGCTACTCTCAAGTGCTTTTCATGCTCTTCTTCTGATTTTGAATAGATCAGGATGTCGTCAACAAACACTATGACACAAGAGTCTAGGTGTGGTTTAAATACCCTATTCATCAGATCCATGAATGACGTCGGGGCATTTGTCAGCCCAAACGGCATCACTAGGAATTCATAGTGTCCGTATCGAGTCCTGAATGCAGTCTTCTGAATATCCTCTACCTTGACTCTCAACTGATGATACTCCGATCTCAGATCGATCTTGGAGAAATACTTCGCTCCTTGCAGTTGATCAAACAAGTCATCTATCCTAGGCAAAGGGTATCGATTCATAATGGTGAGTTTGTTCAATTGTCGATAGTCAATGCACAGACACATTGACCCGTCTTTCTTCTTTACAAACAAGACCGGTGCTCCCCATGAAGACACGCTCGGTCTAACAAACCCTTGTCCATTAATTCTTGTAGCTGCTCTTTCAACTCCTTCAACTCAGCAGGAGCCATTCTGTATGGTGCTTTAGAAATAGGCTCCGTTCTTGGTGCTAAGTCGATGGCGAATTCTACTTCTCTCTCTGGAGGTAATCCGGGTAACTCCTCCCGAAATACATCGGCAAAGTCTCACACAACTGCTATCTCAAATATAACATTCTTCTCCTCTTTATCTTCCTTCAAGAATGCCAAGTATCCACTACACCCTTTTCGGATCAATCACTCGGCCCTGACTGTCGAGATAAGTGATAGGTGTATCGACCTCTCTCCTCGAAATCTAAACGATCTCCTCGTGTTGGGTCTGAAGATGACGACCTTATTCTTGCAATCTACAGTCGCACAATGGGTTGATATCCAATCCATGCCAAGGATCACGTCGAATCCTTGCATGTCTAATAGAATTATGTTCGCCGGTAGCTCAAAGACATATCCACCCATGACCCTCACGATCACGGAGTTGCAACCCTTTTCAGTATCAACCGCCTTCCCAGTAGGAACAGTCACGGTTAAAACAAAGTCTAACTCCTCTAGGTCGACATTCATCCTCTTTATGAAGCGAGGGGTAACAAATGAGTGGGTAGACCCTGGGTCTATCAACACTCGAGCTTCGTATGTTACGTCGCTCCCCTTCTTATAAATTTGTAACGTACCTAATCATATATACACATATATATATTATTTACTATCATACCAGAATCTATCATATGCAAGTTTTTCTTATATTTTCTACATGTAGATGCACCTTCTCTATCTAAAATTTTCAAGAATTAAAATTCTTATTTAAAAGAAAGCTCACTTTGAATGACATCGTTTGTATTATGAGCCTCTTGAGCTATGACTGTGTAGGCTCTCCCTTGGACGATCGGCTTCCTTGCTTGTATAGGTCATGGAATAGGAGCTGAAGCCGTCTTCCCTTTGTTCATCTCGGGGCAATCTTTGATCAAGTGGCTCACCTTGCCACATCGAAAGCAACCCCTAGTGCCTATCCTACAGTCCGCTGTCTTGTGAGGTTTGCCACACTTGGCACAAGTCTCACGAGGTGTAGAAGAAGCTGCTCGAGAAGCACCCTGAGTGACTGTAGCACCGATAGTGATAGCAGGGCTCTCGTAGAGTATCGGTCTCCCCGACGCGAGCAATGGAAATCTCTGCTGGTTGCTTTGCTACGCCGGCCTCCCATAGCCTCCTTGGAATGGTGGATTCTGATTGTTTGGTATGAATCTCAGCTTTTTGTTCACCGATTCATAATTCCCCATTTTGCTCTGATCCGTATTCCACCTTCCTTATTTCTCTCTCTGACGGTATTTATTATTATTCTCTTCCTCCACTATGAGCGCTTTGCTCATGACCTCACCATAGGTCCTCAGTTGGTATGGTGCTACTCCTCCCCTCACGTCCGGCTTCAAACCTTGCTGACACCTCTTTGCTTTCATCATCTCTGTGATGACGTAGTCGGGCGCAAAGCGAGCGAGTCGCATAAACTCCATTCCGTATTCCCTCACAGTCATCTTCCCTTGAACCAATTGCAAAAATTGAACCTCCATCTGATTCCTCACCACTTCAGGGAAGTACTGTTTATTAAATTTCTCGATAAACTCATCCCATGTCCAGGGCATATCTGGAGTCTCCTGAGCCCTAGTCCTAGAAACGGACTTCCACCAAGGCCCAGCCTCCTCGTCTAACATGTAGGCTGCCCAACGGACGCTCTCGTCCTTAGTGCATGTCAGTACACTGAATACTTTCTCCATCTCACTCAGCCAATGCTCTGCCACTATGGGCTCTCCCTGTCCAAAAAAGCTAGGAGGTCTCATCCTCCTAAACTCAGTAAAAGCAAAAGATGCTGACGGTGTCAGAGCCACTGGAGGTGTCTGTGGCTGATGCTACTTGTGGGTAGTGTGAGCTACCAAGGATGCTGCCTATTAAGCCATAGCAGCTGCCATGGTCTCCATGGTGTGCATCATCCTCTGACGCTCCTCCCTATCCTCATTCCTTTCTCTAACTCTTTCCTGCTCTCTCTGATCTTAATCCTGACGATTTCAATCCTGGTTCTCTCCTTGATCTTAGCTCCCTTGGCCACCACTACTAGAAGCCCCTCCATCTCCTATAGGTACTCTATTTGTATCTGAGATGAAATCATCTCGACTACGCAAGCTTCTACTATGGCCGCCCCTGGGTCGGCCCCTTCCTCTAGAAGACATAACGGTCTGCACGTGAAAACAAGGTTTTCATTAGCAGAAGTCCCTATGCTCTAACAAAAAAAAATGATTGTCAGAGTTTCTAAAAGAAAATGCTTTGATACCAACTGTGACAGCCTGAATTTTGACACCTTGAAACCCGTGCCATCATCACGATCCTCCAGACCGTGCCCCAAAACTGTGCACGGAACATTGGTATATCAAGCACAATTAAATAAATAAAGCAATTAATCTCATAAGCGGAAATGGTTAATATGCCCAACTGGCATATGCAAAAGACAGTTCTACTTTCATACCACTGCATGAATAGAGAACCGACCCGAACCATCGGTGATAAATAGATCACCCCAGATAGTTCGCCAAAAGAATCATCCAATCTAATTACATGTTTATCAAAAATAAAGGCTTGACATACCAAGTCGTACAAATCTGCTCTCAAACTACTCTCTGTCAAAGTACACAGCAGAGTCTCCTAGAAGAAGTCCTCGGGTGGAGGCTCCAACTCATCTCCAGGCACGTAATCCGAATCACCCGGATCTACGTCTCCCGAAGCCTCAACAGCTGCTATCAATGAACCTGTGACGTATAGTCTAAAGGGGTGAGCTACATCCTAGCTCAATAGGGAACAAACACAATGAACATATAAATTAAGGCTCACATATATTCCATGATATTCCAAGCATGATGTGTCTATGCATTTACTAGAAAACAGTTTAAAAACTGATGAATTGCATTCAAGTTTACTGGTAATTAGTATGTCTTACTTTACTGTTGATTTATCATGAATGACACTGAACATGCCTAAAGAAAAACTTAAATCTTCAACTTAAGTAATCCCTGAGCAATATAGCATCGAGCCCCGATGAGATACCCTTCATCGTCGTCTAAATAGACAGTTGTTATAAAGTATTCCCTGGGAATACGATCCAAGCCCCTTTTCACTAGGCGACCGGGTTAAAACTCATCTCAACATCCCTGAGATGTGTTTACTGTTATGGATAAACCTCCGCACTGGTGTACGGATTGGCCGCCGTACCGGTCACGGATATCCTGCCGCGTCAGTCGTGGGTATCCCGCTACGTCGATGGGGTATCCTATCAAACCTCAAATAACAAAAATAAGATGTGTTTAACATATAGTTGTTCACCGTGTGAGTGTGCTATCTTATATCAGTTAGGCCTCAACAGTAATTATTCAATCATATATATATACATCCCTGGGATGTATACATACTCGCATCCACTGATGCCTTTATTACTTTCTCATCCCCTGGGGATGTCTCATTCTTATTAGATTGCTTGATCTTAATCACTTGCATCACACAGATGCCTTTTTCATATTCTTGGTATTACACACACACCCATTTTTCACAAAGCTTTTCGTAGTTAAAACAACTTCAAATCTGATAATTATATTACTACATACATGCTCTTGAAATTAAAGTACATGTTCAAGGTGTTCCCTACCTCAATTCTCTGAAGGTCCAAGCATCAAGGTCCCACGCGGCTCCTTGTGCTCGCTTTCACATGTACCACCTATGATACATCACAACACATGCAATACATCACTAAAGATGTAATAAAGAAGGTCCAAGACCCTCCCTCAATCTCAAAGTAAAATTCAAAAGTCAACTGAGTCTGCCAAAATCGATTAATCGATTCTCAAAATCGATTAATCGAAACCCAAATCGATTAATCGATTCCTAAAATCGATTAATCGAAATCCAAAATCGATTAATTGATCCCAAATCGATTAATCGAAATCCCTGGCATAGCAAAGTCGATTTTCAAATCGAGTAGTCGAAATCCGAAATCGATTAGTAGATTCTAAATCGATTAATTGAAATCTAAAATCGATTAATTGATTTCCCAACTTGATTAGTCGATTTCCCCAGGTCATGTTTTTTTCCAGCCACTGAAGGTACCTAGTTGATTAGTCGATTTCCAAATCGATTAATCGAACATACAAATCGATTAATCGAAATCCAATTCGATTAATCGAAATCGGACTTACCTGACTTTTCAACTTTCTGACCAAAATCGATTAATCGAATCCCAATTTCGATTAATCAATTTGGTCCGATTCATCCCCCTTTATGGCTGTTCTTCCAAATCTTTTCCCCTTTCTTTTCTAAGCCTTTAATCTACTATTTTAAGCACATTTGACTAAATTTAATCATTTACAATCTATGCATTAACTTCAATCAAAACTCACCTCAATAATCCCTTTAAGGATTTGATTTGTTGGTTTTGATGGCTCGGGTTCCAGCCTTTGCTTTAACGATCCCAAATCTCTTTGAATCCAACAATAAATGCTCTAATCAGCCCTTTGATTTGCATTCACTCCTCCTCAATTACTCCTCTTGTTTCCTCCCTCTATCTCTCTTCTTAATTTCTTCACCAACCAGAATAAAAGGATTCTAGGGTTATTAAACCCTTATATCCTCCTTTGGTTTTGGTGTTAAGCGCGTACATCAGAGATAGGTGTATGTAGCTCAAAACTAACATCATTTACTACACTCAAGTCACACGTGCACCACGTCGGTTCATCACTCCATGAATTCAAAGTTTGACCATCGCTTGGTTAAATCTACGATCAATTGGGAACATATCCCGAGGTCAAAGTCAAACACTCAAATTTTTGGGATATTACAGAACTAGTATGTCAGTCTCTGATTTTCTTCAGGCTTGAAAAGGTCCTCATCTTGGGTAACAACTTATCCAAGTGAGCATCAAAAGAAAATAGGGGCACCTAATGGTTAAATGTAGCATCCTAAAATGTGGTAAGTCTGAATCGAGATTTGTATTTCATTTGACATTTGATAAGACCCATAGACCAATATCTAAAATAAAATAATAAAAATATGAAAAAAATTCAACCTAACATAAACTTCACGTGCTTCACTTGTTCCCCCCCTTTTTTTTTTCTTTTTAGCAACTATAAGGAGTCGAATTGGTGTCAATGTCTGAAAAAGTCGTTCTTATAGAAGTAAATAAGACTTTGAATCATGTCTATGTGGTCCGGCCTCAAAATTGAGATATGATGAACCATGATAGCATGATAAAAAACTTTCCAAACTTGGGTGAAGGTAATAGGAATTGCAAAGAAACAATTCAACTAACTTGAATTGACCATGAAAATACCAGAAAAAAGGTAATGAACTAAAATTTATTCGGATCTGATGGCTGGCTGGCTCTTTATATTAAATTTGACTTAGTAACAAAAAGAGTAAAGGGAAGTTGCCTCACTCTTGGCTATATATAAAGGAGTCAATTTGAAGTTCTGATGGCATCAAAATGCAATGAAGAAAGTATGATCCACTAACTTGAATTCACCCTGAAAATACCAGAAAAACGGTAATGAACTACATCAATATTTGGATATGATGGTTGACTCCTTATACTGAAGTTAAATTTTAGTAACAAAGAGAGCAAAGGGAAGTTTGTGCACTCTTGGCTATATACAAAGGCACCAATTTGAGATTTTGATGGCTTGAAAACCCAATCAAAACTGAAATTTGATGTATGAAATTAAATCCATAGCAAATTGGAGGTTGGTTGAACTTAATGAATTAAATCCATAGCAAAGCTATTAACCTGAAAATATTTTGGTTGCTGGTTTCCTTCTCCTTTTTATTTTATCTACATAAGCAAAAAACTCAAAAAAAAGAGAATAAATTAAGGTGACAACCAACTTCCATTCAAATTAAGCAAGAATCTAAACCTAAGTCGTAAAAATCTATTATCTCCACCATTAGAAATAAACAAGTAAGAATAAAAATGATCAAATTGATTAATAGGGAACAAAAAACTAAGAATAAATATAAAAATAGAAAGAAGACAGATCGTTGTTAAAGTTCAACTTATATAAAACTGTTCATAATTAATTAATATGGTTATTTGTCAAATAAAGTTATATAAAACAGTTAATAGCTCATGTTTTCGGTGACAAAATATCATTACAAACCGAAGTAGTTTGAATTGATAGGTTATGTACAAAACCATATTTGTAAAGTAAGAATATACATCATGATCTTTAAGAAAAGACCATGCTGTTTTGATTTTATGATTTTTGAATTTCACGATTTCCCTCTCCTGAAGTTGATGCGTTATCTTCAACTGCGATTACATTCAATTGTCGAGCACCTGCTGCTCGATAGTTGTCATTTGTAGAGTTTACATAGAAGATGAATTATTTGTCTACCAGATTTTGTGCTTCAAATTTAAAAAATTTTAGTCCGTCCTGCACATTTTTGAGGAAATAGTGTCAGAATTTGAATATAAGTTGTGGAAATGAGCTAATGAAAATATGTAGAATGAAATTATTACTTTGAAATCTGCAGCAGTACATCCTATCATTCTCTCAGCATCTTTTCCAATTATAGCGACCCACGTTGAAGATGCATTGTTGTTAATTTTCATTCTTATAATGCACCTTAACAAATAGTATAAATATTTATGATTAAAATAATATAAATTACAGGAAAAAAATGATTATAGAGTAAGAGGGATATGTGGACTGCAATGTCCACTCATCATGCTAAAATAATTCATAACAAACATATATGTTAGTTGCGAGTCATGATGGGTGGACACTCATTGTAAGAGTAATTCATTAAAAAATTATACCTTGGTTGTGTTGATGCATTGCAACGCTCACACTTCAAGTATGGTGGTGCTATTTTTTTTGTGCATTTGGTGCATGGATCATACCATGGATCAGATTGAGTATTAATTTTTTCAACTAGTGCCTTGATGCGACATTTTAAATCCTGTGAATATGAAAACATGTAAATGATTATGTACGTAAAATCAAACTTAATTTTTTATTAGTAAGTTTTTATGTTTATATTAATACCTTTGGATTATTCAATAGATGATGAATATTAGAGAAATTTAGCTCCAGTAAAGAACGAGGACATTGTACTGAATTTGTAGCTTTCTCTAACTTCAATTTGTTCAGAATATCAATATTGTTCAAGGACCTGTATAACGATATTTATGAGAATAATATATAGATGATAATATATTTAGTTGTATATTTGATTTAAAAAACCTTTGTAAATATTGAAACTCACCATGAATGCAATTCTTTTACCTTGGGAATGTTTGGATTAATAATGATTTCGCTGAATGGTCTTGTGGAGAGTGAGAAATTTGGAGCAGAAATAAATTTTGAACTTCTCTAAAAAAGGAAAACAATGATAAAAATATACTACTAAAGTGAGAAAAATTTACTATTATAACTTTGAACTTTTACATCAGTTGCAATAATAACTGGCATTTCTTCTATGAGCTTATGAATGATTTCACGCTCGTTCATTGCAAAATTGTTCCAAGTAGATAATGCCATCACTTGTGAACTGTAACAAAACATAACATATATATTGCTTAGAAAAAGAACAAAAATAAAATATTTATATATATATAGAATAACAAATATTTTAAGAAGAATTACCTGTCATCAACAATTAACAAGTCTCTAATGTAAAGGTCGGAACTATCTCTTTCTTTTTTTACTTTCCGTATCTTTGATATTCAAGACAATAGCAATAATATCTGTATATGATAATTTATTATTAATTTTCATCCCAATATTTGTTAGTAATTTGATGCATAGTGACTATCATGTTATGTCCCATATATAAAATATCAAAAATAGTGCTTGCTTATGAAGTGTTACCTAAATTTTCATCAGTATCCAGGTATTGTTTCAAATTTGGAAAACTTGTAAATGTGTACTCCTTGACAACTTGATGAAAATTTGCTTCGAAAATTTTCTTAACGATTGTTCTCTTATTAAAGATGATTTGGAGGTCGTTTTGCACAATTTTAAAATTTTATCTACTGGATTGAGAGTAGCATTTAAAATCTCGTACACATTTCCAATAACCAAGATAGGATCAAACACGATGATTTGCTAATTGAAAATTGTACCTTGGATTTTCATTTGCTGCAAAAAAGTAACTTGAATTAGATTTTCAATAATTTTTCATAAATAGAAGAAAAATATAAATATTTATGTATATTACCTATTCATCTGTCAATATTACTTGCAAATATTGATTGTTTGTACATGTCGACTTTTCAGTGCGACCTTTCCAAATCAGTTTGACTTTAATTGTATATTGAGTGATAGCTTGGTCAAGCTCTGAAAGAAATTTATATTGTCTTTCCATCTGTAATTTAATATTATCAAGAAATAAGTTAAGTTCATATAAATAATAATTATTTATAAAGAAATAATAATTGATTAATATAAAAATAATAAATAGTCAATATTCAATACTGAACTTGAAGGGGACATTTTTATTGTTTTGATAATAATAGTAAATCATGATATACGACATTTCTTATGTATACGTTATCACTTTCTTTCCCCTTGGTTGATTTGATCAATGCTTTTATCGAATTTCTTGATTTTACTCTAGATAATGCAACATAAAGTTGTTCGTGAGAAAACACTGGTTGAGGAAGATATAATCCAACATTCTCTAATGTTTGTCCTTGCGCTTTGTTGATTGTCATTGCAAAACATAACTGAATTGGAAATTGCTTTCTCTTAAACAGAAACGGATAATTTTGATTTTCAGCTGGCTGCAGAGGAATACATGGTAAAAAGACTCTTCTGTTGATAAATTGTCCAACTGCTATTTCTGCTTGTATCACATTTGGTTTGAAGTCTTTACAAATGAGTCGAGTGCCATTGCATAATCCTGAAGGAGGATCAATATTCTTGAGTAATATTACTGGGCATTCTTTTTTTAAAATGAGCTCATGCAGTGGTAAACCATTTGGAGTTAAACCATTTAAAAATTCTTCAGGGTGATTTTCTTTGGAGTCATCCACTGTGGAATCGTAACTGTAATATTTAATTGGAGGGCCTGGGAATTGATGAATCAATACTAAATTTATATCATTAACAAATTCATTTTTAGGAGCAAGTATAGCACGAGTTGTCATAAACTCTGATGAATGAGCATTAGTTTGAAGATTCAAAATCAATTAGTTTCATCTTTGAATCTGAAGTGTCCTCACAATCAACAATCATATCTTGAGGGATGCATATTTGATCTCCATCAATATATTCTTCTTCACCTTCTCCAATTCGTAATAAATAAGTACTGAATGATAGATCAATTTTTGCCCTTATGTTTTCTTTCAATTCTAACTTTTCTAATTTTTCCCACAATATTGACATAACGAAACTTGCATTAATTATTTCTTCTTTGTTACTATGATTGACTACTGGAAGTGTTTGTTAAAAATCTACCCCAAAAACAATTACTTTGCCTCCAAATGGTAATTGACAATCCATGACATCCTGTAATATTCGGTGAAATGCTTCAAATGCTTGTCTATTTGCCATTGTTGCTTCATCTCATATAATTAATTTTGCTTTTCGTAGCAACTCTGCAAGTCTACTTTGCTTTGATATATTACAAATAGATGAATCTTCAACATTGATTGGTATCTTAAATCATGAATGTGCAGTTCGTCCGCCAGACATGATAGATGCTGCAACACCTGATGTTGCAGTGGCAATTGCTATGAATTGTTGAGACCTTAAATGTGCAAGAAGTGCTTTATATAAAAATATTTTTCCTGTTCCTCTGGGTCCGTCAATAAAAAATGCTCCAGCTTCATTATTTCTTATCTTGGTCATTATAATATCAAATGCTTTCTTTTGATCTTCATTAAGTTTTGAAATACTGAGCAAACCTTCATCTGACACCGAAATAGACAATTCTTCATTTATTTCCTTCAAATGTGAGCTTTCTGTAACATTGTTTTTGCTTATCTCAGGTAGATCGTATTTTGTTT
The DNA here is from genome assembly GCA_021018995.1 of Chloranthus sessilifolius. NCBI lineage: Eukaryota > Viridiplantae > Streptophyta > Magnoliopsida > Chloranthales > Chloranthaceae > Chloranthus > Chloranthus sessilifolius. The sequence goes on from CM037595.1 coordinate 29,141,866, forward strand.
TTTCCCCATGGATTCTAAAAATGAACTAATGTTTTGAAGCACATACGCTAAAATCATTTCTTGGTTAGTGATTTCCGTACTTTTGTAGTCTTCAGCCATTGCATCATAGTGTTCTTCCCACAATTTTCTTTCATCAATTGGTTCGCAATACACTAATATTGTAGCAAATAATCGACGCAAACTAAACGACATTTGAAATAATGATGCTTCTGATAGAGATTCAGATATACTATTGTTAGATTCAAGAAGTCCATGAAGTTGAGCAGATAGAAGAAATGTGGAACAATTATTTTCATTCACCTTTAGTAATGCATCAAATGATGTAGGTCCTCGAACATGATTAAGCAACAACCTTAAATAATATTTCTCACCTTCTGTAGGATTTGCAGTGACAATTCTTCCTATAGATTGCTTTGATCATCTATGACTCCAATACTTTTCTGAGTCATGCCATACATAATGTTTTGGAAATTCTCGATAAAGATATTTTCGAGCTTCTGTATCGATTTGATTCATGAGAAAATATTCCGTAAACATTGATTTTCTTGAATACTCATTACCAATCACATTTGACAGATTCTCACGTTCTCTGAAAACAACCATTTGCATATTTGGAAGATGTAAATGTAAATTTTTCATGGCTGGATACATTTCAGTTAGGAAGAATCCATATATCCTCCACATTGCTTCTTGAGGACAAACCCACCTTGCTGATTGAAATTATTTGATTTCATCGATTTTTTCAACGCCATTGTTACAACTAACATGAAAAGCAATACGATCAGGACCTTTGTATATATACTTGTAAAGATATTTCACAGCTTTGATGGTGGAACAAATTTTTACGTTTATGTGACAATTGAATTATGCAAGGAGATATGGATTATATGGTACAACCCATCGATTATCTAATATTGCATTTCGAACGTGTACTTTTTTTCTAGTATCTTTGCGCCTATACAATGGGTACGAATCTTTTCCTTGTGTTGTATAATTACAAAATGCACGAGGATAATGATTCTTACAATTTTCATTCTTCATACATGGATTTTTTGGATTTAAATATCCACAAGGACCGTGCATCATATGTTTAATGACCATCTCATAGAGATGAGGATGATTCTCTTCATTTGGAAGTTCTGCACTAATGAAATCATCATATTGCTCTGGACTTGTAATTTTGAAGTTTGGTTCTAAAATCATGAGAAAATGATTTCTTTTAAATATAAGCTGCAACCTGACCAAATATATTTCTTTTAAACAAGTCATGTTTTAATTCTTCAAGTTTTGACCTGAAAACTCTTGCAATCAAATCAGGTCTATTTTGAGCCTCATCTGTTGGATTCAATTCATTGATTATTTCTGTCCAAGCAGGATTACATGTCATAGTGAGAAAAATATTAGGTTTCCCAAATCGATGAACTAATGCCATTGCGTCAAGATATCGATGACGCATATCTCGAGGGCCTCCGATAAAAGAAGAAGGCAAAACAATTCTTCGTCCAATTTTAGAGGCTCTATTTTCTCCAAGTGCAACACTATCTGTAATTCCTTGATATAAATCAACATGAATTTCATCTTGTCTTTTTCTGAAAAAGTCTAAACAGGTACTTTCAGCCTTGATATGCATATCAACAATGAATTGCTGCAACAGACGACCAATATGTAACAACATAAAAACGTCATTTGGTCTAATTTGCAACTTGTAACAATAATACTCTCGGCATGAAATATTTTCTTTTTTACCACGCTTTTGTTTTGAACCTATAAAACAAGTACATAAATTTAATTATTAATCAAATCATTTCACAATATATATAAATTTCTATTGTACTATTATAAATAAAAATTCTTACATTGCGTTTCCCGCTGTAGTAGTTCTTCAATTGAATCAGGTATAGAAGTGCGAGCAATATTTTGAAAAGAGCTTTGACAATGAGCTATGTTTCCCCTAATATCGTTCTTTGACAGAGAAATCTTTTTAATCCCTTCGTGCCAACCACTTTCTCCATAAGGAAATAAGAGTGGATATTGTAGTGGATCATAACAAAAAAAAAAATGTACTCTGTGAGTCTCATTTGAATGACTATGCACAACAATATCACGCTCTCCGATGATGCAGTTATGATTATCCTCTACCCAAATGGCCGCAACTTGTGATGTAGAGGGAGCATTATAAACTCTTTGATCTAACTCAACATCACTTCGAATAACAATTTTTTCATTCTTGAATGATATGTCTTTAAGTTGCCGAAAACATTTTACATATGGATTCACTTGTAAAATATCTATTAGCTTCTTCAGGATGATTGAGTTAAATTTCGTTGATGTATTCAATCTATTCTCAACCTCATGTTCAGTATCATAAAAATATAATTGTAAGTAAGATGGTCGTCCATTTTCCGATAATAGCTCATTGATATAATGATACATCTGAGCCTTGAATGTATATACACCTTTATTTTTTTTACTAAGACTTTTGTCATATTTTTCACCTAGAGAGGTGAATGCAAAACTGTTGTTGTATGCTCTAACATATTTTCTGAAATCCATTGCTTTATCACTATTGCACAAAAATAACGTACACAATTCCTTAGGAAATGGATTTGAAGCTAACACAACTTTTCCTTGAGAACAACAAAACCCTTTCGGTTCGTATGGAAAATTTTTTGCGCCGCAATATTTGCAAGGTAATCGTACTAACAATATGAAAGAATTGTTGGGAGTCGTCTCCAAAAACGTACATTTGTTGATTATAGCATGATCTGCATGCAAAAAAAAAAATATTAATCATAAGGTTGTATCAGTAATTACTCGACATAAATCTCAACGTATATGATGATACTAATAGAATATCCACTCACCATTCCATTTTGATTCAGTGTTATTCAGAATATTTGATGTCTTTCTCTTTCTAAGAATTTCAGGCTCTATAGTCTTCAACTCTTTATTCACTTCATTTTCTTTACGCTTCAAATCATGATATCTCTTTCGTTGGTATTCTTGTTGCTTTTCCAAAGTTGTTTCCTTCTCTATCTGTTTTTCTTTTGCTTGATTAATCGATGCGATCAAATGAGCTTCAATGCCAAAATAAAAATTAGTTTCTTTACATGCGATCTATAATACCTTTATTCTAAAACAATTTATGTTGTCTTTTCTTCATATGAAAAATCTATTATCTTATACCTGTTTCGGTACTGTCGCAATCTCTTATTTGCAAACTCTTTCCTTTCTCAAAATATTTGCTCATGCAAACTTCTCCTATTTCATCATAAATAATTTTCTCTTTTCCTTTGTACTTTTCTGTTGGAATATCTCTTCCAATTGACTTCACAATATCAAAGTCCATAATTGAATGACATATAGATCCTAAATGAGAAAAAAATTAATTCCAATAAGTAGTCATTAATTTATTAACTAATAGTTAATAACCACAATTTATTCATGATAAAATCTATTTTCAAAGGAAATATTTATAACTTGTTTGAAGCAGTTTTTGTCTAGATGCACATATAATTTTCTTTTTCTGATATGCCTCTCTTTTTCGCAACAGAATCCTATCCTTTTGTTTCTTAGTTAATCGCGCATAATATTGTCTTTGAATTTGACGCCGATGTTCTAATTTTAAATCTAACAATGGAATCACTAATCATTGCATTATATCCCATAGTTATTACATAAAATTTTTAAAATAAAGTTTGAATGAAAGTATTACTCTTTTTATCTTCTGTTTGACGCTCTTTCAAAGCAATTTCTTTCTCTTTATCGTTCTCTTTCTCTTGATTCATCGATGCAATCCAATGAGCTTTACCTGCTTCAGTGTTGTCGGGTTTTCTTATCTGCAAAGATTTTTCTTTTCCAATATAATTTATCTTCCAAACATCTCTTATGTCAACATAAATAACTTTCTCTTTTCCTTTGTCCATTTGAGTTGGAGTATCTTTTTCACTTGAATTGAGTATCTCCAAGTCCATAAATGTGACAGCTCAACGTTTTTCCGTCTCTAAACAGGGAAAGGTCGTGCCATCGGATCACCTGATATGATCCTTTCATCAAGGTGTTATTTCTTTAATTAAAAGTAACGCAATTATGGAAGCAATAAATTTTAACTCTGACATATATATAACATGGCAAAAACAACTGATAATTAGACTAGCAACACTAAGTACAAAATAACGGTCAGATCTGATGTATAGCTTTTCACCGATGGCGGCCACCCGCCATCTAAACAGTGAAAAGAAAACTTATACATCTAAGTATATGTCTAAAAACCATCATATATCATTTATGCATGCCAAAAAAATGTATTTCTCTCATTCCTCTCCTTCTCAAACCCATATCCCCTCAGATCCCAAGCCACAAACCTATTTCGGGAAGAATTCTTCCGTGAAATCGTCCTCCTCGTCGTCGTCTTCTTCTTCTTCTCCCTCTTTCTCTTCAGGCACGTAAGTAGGATCAGCTACGTGCTCCGAGTCAGGGTCTGCAGCTAAGACATTTAAGTCGAGGAATGAGCTATCATCCAAAGCTCAGTAGAGAATATTGCATTGTTATTTTTTATTGACAGGTATCACTTTTTTCATAGAGAAGCAGAAAATAACATATGAATAACATGCTATAATGCTGTATTTATGCATGATATAACAAGTGTGAGAGACAACTGAAACTGAATATATGCTGGCGAAAACAATGAATTAACAAGGTCAAGCTCCCGAGTTAGCGGGATCACTTGTCAAACTCCCGAGTTAGCGGGATCACTTGTCAAGCTCCCGAGTTAGCGGGATCACTTGTCAAGCTCCCGAGTTAGCGGGATCACTTGCATCGAGAATCTCAAGCTCCCGAGTTAGCGGGATCACTTGATTTAACTTGAGCAATAACGTATCAAGAGCATTGAGATTGATAAAATTCTGAGTACTGAATCACGTAGAATCATCAAGAATATGTATTTTCATGTATGCTTTATGATGTAACGTACTTAAACTGCTATCAATATATCATATTATTAATTTATAAAACTGATTTATGTTCATAGTCATGCTCATAGACTAGTAAAAGAATTCTTTTCTTATTTATGCAGTGTGTACTATATACTGTTGATATTAACATCAGTTTAATGACTAATCAAGTCCATTTATTTCCTATCAAATCAATCTTATCAGTTCAAATACAAAAAAATCAAAATTTTCTTCTATTATGCTGATCAGTGCATACATGCATACTTATCAAAGCTTCTATGGAAATTAAGTGACATTCTTAAATCATTCTAAAATACCAACACAGATTCCCTACCTGTGTATGTTAAATCTTACACATGTTGTCGTCGATGCATTTTTAGTCATCCGATAACATCATGCGAATCCATCTCTTCAAAATTATTTAAGTGCACCATGTAGCACCATATCTAAGTAAATGGATTGATTTTAATAACATTCGTAATTTATAGATGAGCCCGTAATTTATAGATGGTTAATAGTGCACCAAGACCCAATTAGATAAACATATGAACCCATCTTGGATCCAAGGTCTGAATGCACAAACACAGCTCAAAATTCTGTGCTGGGGAAGGTTGCCTCGGCAATACTCAAGTGGTTGCCGCGGCAAGCCCATCAGCTGGCTTTGTTGTCGCGGCAACCCTATAAGTGTTGCCGCGGCAAGCCCATCAGCTGGCTTTGTTGCCGCGGAAACCCTATAAGTGTTGCCGCGATAAGCCCTTCAGCTGGCTTCATTGCTGCGGCAACCCTATAAGGTTGCCGTGGCAAGCCTGTATATTTTTGGCTTGCTGAGCTTCGGCTGGGTTTCTTCTTATAAAAGACAAGGTATACAATGACTTGTATGTAAGTCATGTTTACCTAAGTATTGTATAAGCATTGTATAAGTCCTTTTTAAATTTATCCGGCATTATATTTATATAATTATCTATATGTATTCATTAAATTTCTATGATTCCAATTGATAATTGCTGCCAATTAGGCTTAGTCTTTATCCTAATGACTATGCTGGACTAACTTAGGAGCCATGGTCATAGCCCTATGCTTGACCGGACCCTCATCCTTACTGTGTCAAATATGGGGATCATTACATTCTCCCCTATTTTAGGAATTTTCATCCTCTAAAATAAATCGGGACTATCAGGGTAGCAAATGAATGTCATACTCATGAACATAAATGTTGTAAGGCTTACACAACATATGATGCTTATGAACAAACTTTTTAATACAAGAACAAGATTAAAATCAACCAGATGGAACCAAAATCCAAAAGTCTATATTGAACAGGTGGAATTTCAATGTTAGTACTAACAACACTCATCATTGATTTTATTCTCACATGTGGCATCTAATAAAAGAAAAGTATATAGGTGTATCTCTATTATTAAAACAAAGTTCAACGAATCCAAGAGAAACATACTTAAAGTTATATATATACCAACTAGAACTACTTGTTACTTATTACTCATTAATCATTCTTCAAGACATATGTAAATGAAATCAAATAAAATCACATTACCATATCAGGAATAACATCACTCCTTACTCCTTAATCCTTGACATGATGTATCAAATTTTCATTTTGTCATAAATAAGCAATTTAGGTAAAAATAAACGCAATTTAAACAACGAGCTTGTGAGGTTAGAAGTTACCAGGCTGGGGGTTTGGCTGTTGTTGGCCTACAGAGGAAGGTCCAGCTTCTTGTTGTTGGAAGTCTTACTGGAACTCTGGGACCAATAATGCTGCGTTTCGAGTGTATTGGGAGACGTAGTTGCGCGCCCACCCAATGTAAGGGTTGGCAGCAGTTTGGAATTTATGCTCCATCATGATATTAGTCGCTTCTTCAATATAATCGATACGTTGATGGAGCATGTAATGGTTTCGATATAAGTTATCGAATTGCAGGAGGGCTTGCTCATGGTTTTCACGCATGAGTTGGACAAGATCCGTATTTGTAAAAGTTCCTTGTGTTGAAGGGATCGATTCAGTTTGGGGTTGTGGTTGAGGAGGAATGGAGGTATCTTGGGTTGAAACAGAAGGGATTTCTTGTTGGGCGTGTGGGGGACGACGAATTTGTTTAGCTTGGCGGTTACATACCACTTGAAAGGAGCATTGATACACATTTCTCCAAATGGCAGGGCTAAAGACTCGCATATTGTTAGTGTGGACCTCTTCACCCGCAGGGATTTGATAGGGAACTAAATTGACACTATCGAAGTGTCCTTCTAGCATGCGAGAGATCAATCGAGGGTAGGGGTAGGAGGGCATGGAACTTGAAACGTTGCTTTGTAAGTGTTCATTGGCGTAATTAATGCCCTCCCAGACTACCACAGGGGCATTTACCCATCGTCCTTCATGGACGGCAAAGAGAGCTTGTAAGAGAGCATCTCGGCGCTCTCTTTTATGCTGCATGGGATATAGATTACATCGAAATACACAGTCCAAGAACCACATTTTCTATGGTAATTGGCTGCGACAAATTGCAAGGCTGCGATCGAAAGCAGTCTATCCATCAATCATATTAGTGATGATATGATGGAATTTTACATCCCGCCGCCTGGGCATTTGTAGTCCCGTGTTACGTCAAAATCAGGACTACAGTCCATAGCTTGAGCTATGTGCCGTATATTGAAATAAAATTTTTGATTATCTATTTCGGTCTGTAATTGACCAACAGTAGGGGAGACTACCAGATTCTGGTAGAACAAACAGACTAAACGAGGATAAAATTGATTGTGAAATGGCTGATACAAGGCGCCTAACTGCGCCTGTTCCATGTATCGAATAGATCATGCGGTTTGGTCATTCGGGGTTAAGAGTCGATCATCAATGATCTACTCGGGTTCCATGGCTTTCGCAGCCCACCATGGGATGGGCTGTTCATGCTCAATGGGTGGATTGATTGGTTCGTGGGAAGGAGCAGGGCCTTTGCCCTTAGCTTGAGCTGAGGCCTTTGAAGGTTTAGAGGCTCCAACCTTTTTAGGAGGCATTATACTATAAAAAAGACAAGGAAGAACAATGGAGTTAGAGATTTGGTTGTTACCACACAAAGGACCAAAAATCTGCCCGAAATCAGAACAAAATCAGGAAATAGAGAGGTTCTTGGAGTATATCAGTGACATGCAGCGGCTGTGGACGTGATTTGGAGGTGTGTATGCATGGTCATTTGCTTAGAAGGTTGAAGAAAACCGAAATATGCACCTTTTCTAACAGATAAAACAAATGAGAATACTTGGAAATGGGTTTCGGACCCACCAAATCTTAACAGAGTTGCCACGGCAACACTTAAGGCTTGCCGCCGCAACTGACTTGCCGCGGCAAGGTAGTTCAGGTGTTGGCTGGCCCGGATTTCGAGGCTCTTGATATGTGGGGTCAGAGTTTTTTGGTACTAGATGCTCTCAATAGATACAAGATTTGTATAAAAATATAGTTTGACATTTTTGATGTATTTTTCTCTATTAGAAATTTTTATTTTCATGAAAGTTTGACCCATTTTACAATATAGCTTATAAAACTATTATAAACATACTATATTTGGCCATCAATGGACCCGAAATGATCACTTGTGATATGTGGCAGTAATTTGGGATATACCTGTGCTTAGGTGTCGCTGCTTCAAACTTTTAAAATATTTTATTATTTAGTAAAATTATGGTGAATAGTCTTATAATTTGATTTGTATAATAATTTTAATGCCAAATCAAATTCTAATGCTAACTCAAATTTTTTGTATCAAGATCCATAAGATCCATAAAATTTATTTAATATATTATATCGGATATAATTTCTTGTTTACTGGTGTAGGGTGCCTTTACAAACTATTTACAATAACATTTGTAATCTAAGCAATTAAACTTTATTTGACTAAGTGTAACTATAGTGTATGTGGATTTTAAATACGTACCTTATGTAAATAATCGAGGGTACTAAGCACGAATATCAGCTTCGCGCTCCCAGGTAGCTTCATGCGACTCATGATTCTTCTATTGAATCAAAACGAGTGGAATTCATTTTGTTCTCAGAATTTGATCTCTGCGGTCCAAAATCTGACATGGTTCTTCGGTCACCGTTAGATCTTCCTGGATGCCCAACGGTTGATAATTCAACACATGCGTCGGATCACTGACGTACTTTCTTAGCATTGACATGTGAAATACGTCATGAATGGCTGCCAGGTGTGGAGGTAACGCGAGTCGATACGCTACTTCTCCTACTCTGCCTAGTATAGGGAATGTTCCAATGTAACAAGGACTCAACTTGCCTCATTTTCTAAACTGCATCACGCCTTTTGTCGGAGAGATTTTGATAAAGAAGTGTTCGCTAATCTGAAAATCATTTCATTAGACTGATAATGAATGAAATTTTAGTCAATTTATAGAAGACTTATCAATGGTAATCATTACCTGAAAATCAACACTGGTTCTTTTGAGATCAACGTAACTCTTTTGTCGACTCTGAGCACTCTTCAATCATTCTCGAATAACATGAACAACTGCATTGGTGCTTTCTATCAGATCAGGGCCTAAAATCAATTGCTCTTTAGCTTCTTTCCAGTTAATCCGAGATTTACATCGGCGTCCATACAGTGCTTTGAACGGTGCCATATCGATGCTTGACTGGAAACTATTATTGTATGCAAATTCGATCATGGGTAAGTGTTTATCCCATGATCCTTGAAAATCGAGTATACAGGCCCTTAACATATCCTCAATCACTTGGTTCACCCTTTCTATTTGCCCGTCCGTCTGAGGATGAATGCTGTATTGAAATCTAACTTGGAACCCATACCTTCCTGAAAACTTTGCCAAAATCATGAAGTATATAAAGGATCGCGATTTGACACGATGCTTACGGGTATCCCATGTAATCATACAATCTCCCTCAGATAAACTTCAACTAATTTGGATGCTGTATATCGTGTACTATAGGGTAAAAAATGCGCCGATTTGGTGAGACGATCGACAATCACCCAAATGGCATTGTAACCCTTCTGAGTACGGGGCAAACCGAGAATGAAATCCATGGAAATATTTTCCCATTTCCATTCTGGAATAGGCAATGGCTGTAGCAGACCGGCAGGATGTTTGTGCTCGACCTTGACTTGCTGACAGGTCAAACACTTTGCAACATATTCTGCTACATCACGTTTTAGATCGTTCCACCAGAACGTCTGTTTAAGATCCTGGTACATCTTCGTACTACCAGGGTGAATAACGTATGCCGACTTGTGAGCTTCTTTGAGGATTTCTTGACGTAAGGCATGATCATCAGGTACACATACTCATCCTCGAAATAGTAACGACCCATCATCCTTTATCATGAATTCTGGCTGTAGCCCACTTTGTACCCTCTGTCGGATGGAAATAAGCTATGCATCTAACATCTGGAGCTTTCTGATCCTATCAAATAGTGGAGCTCGGATCATTACTGTAGCAAGTAAACCTCCAGTTGACGTTGCTCGCAGAGTAGCACTCGATGATACAATGTCATTGAGTAGTTTCCATCTTTGTAATCATGTCACAAGATGAGATAACTGAGCGGAGGATTTGCGGCTAAGTGCATCAGCTACAACATTGGCTTGACCGGGATGGTACTGAATAGAATAGTCGTAGTCTTTTAAAAATTTCATCCACCTTCTCTGTCTTAAATTTAACTCTTTCTGAGTGAAGAGGTATTTAAGACTCTTGTGATCGGTGAAGATCTCGAAGGTTTCACCGTACAGATAGTGTCTCCAGATTTTCAATGTGAAAATAACTATTGCTAGTTCTAGGTCATGAGTGGGATAATTCTTCTCATGGTCTTTCAGCTGACGAGAACCATATGCAATTATCCGTTCCCATTGGTTCAATACACACCCTAGCCCATTGTATGAGGCATCACTGAAGACGACAAAACCACCACTACCGGATGGTAATGCTAGAACAAGTGCGGAAGTAAGTCTCCTTTTCAATTCTTGGAAACCTCATTCGCATGCCTCGTTCCACTCGAATTTAACATTCTTTTGAGTGAGCTGCGTGAGTGGTCCAGCAAGTCGTGAAAAACCTTCAACGAAGCGTCGATAATAACCTGCAAGACCTAGAAAACTTCTGATCTCGGTTACTGTCTGTGGCTGCTTCCACTGTACTACAGCTTCAATCTTTGCAGGATCAACCGTGATACCTGCTTCAGAGATAATATGCCCTAGAAAACTGACTTGATTCAACCAGAAGTCACATTTACTGAATTTAGCATATAACTGCGAATCTCTCAGTGTTTGTAATGTCAGACGTAGATGATCTTCATGCTCTATCTTTGTCTTGGAATAAATGAGTATATCGTCGATGAATACTATGATACACTGATCAAGGTAAGGTTTGAAGACTCTATTCATCAAGTCCATAAAAGCAGCTGGTGCGTTGGTCAACCCAAAGGGCATGACAAGAAACTCGTAATGACCATAGCGTGTTCGAAAAGCTGTCTTCGAAATATCTTCAGCTTTCACCTTCATCTGGTGATAACTAGATCGTAGGTCAATTTTTGAAAAGAACCGCGCTCCTTGTAACTGATCAAAGAGATCATCGATTCGAGGAAGCGGATATGTATTCTTGATCGTCAGTTTATTGAGTTGACGATAATCAATGCAGAGACGCATTGAACAGTCCTTTTTCACAAACAACACCAGTGCGCCCCACAGAGACACACTCGATCTGATAAAGCCTTTGTCAAGAAGCTCTTGTAATTGCTCCTTAAGCTCTTTCAACTCTGCCGGCGCCATTCTGTATGGTGCTTTCGACACTGGATCTGTAATATCTCAAAAAATTGAGTTAAACAATGACCTCGAGATTCATGCCCAACTGGTCATAAGTTTGACCAAGTTTGACCAAGTAGGAGTTCACTAGTTGACTCGAGAAAAGATGAACGGATATGATGTTAATATGAGGTAAGTGGGTGGAGTGTAGTGAAGATCTGGAGTCACATACACCTATCTAGGTGTATGTGCTTAACACCAAGACAAGAGGGATATAAGGGTTTAATAACCCTATTTCTCTTCTGTTTGAAATTGAAGAGAGAGTTAAGAGGAGAGAGAGAGAAGTAAAGAGGAGTTATTGAGGAGGGGGTGAATGCAAATCAAAGGGTAGATAAGAGCATTCATTGACGGATTCAAAGCGATTGGGATCGTGAATCAAGTGATGGAACCCTAGCCATTAAACCCAACAAATCTATCCTTTGAAGAGATTCTTGAGGTAAGTTTTAAATTGAAGTTAATGCATAGATGTAGGATGATTAAATTCTGTCAAATATGCTTAGAAGGATAGATTAAAGGCATAGGAAAGAAAGGATAGAGATTTGGAAGAACAGCCCGGAAGGGGGCTGAATCTGGCCAAATCGATTAATCGAAATGGGAGTTCGATTAATCAATTTTGGCCCAGAAGTTGAAAAGTCATGGAAGCTCGATTTCGATTAATCGATTTGGATTTCGATTAGTCGATTTAAAATCGACTAATCGACTGAGAAGCTTCAGCCACTGGAGGAAAGTAACCTGGGAAAATCGACTAATCGAATTGGAATTTCAATTAATCGATTTTAGATTTCGATTAATCAATTTGGGATCGATTAATCGAGTTTGTGATTTCGATCACTCGATTGAGAATCGACTCCATTATGTTAGAGACTTCGATTAATCGATTTAGGATTGATTAATCGAATTTGAATTTCGATTAATCGATTTTAAGAATTGATTAATCGATTTGGGTTTCGATTAATTGATTTTGGGAATCGATTAATCGAATGGCATTTCAATTAATCGATTTTGGGAATCGATTAATCGACTTTGACAGTTTTGCATAAACTTTATAGTTGACTTTGAGATTCAGGGAGGGTCTTGGACCTTCTTTGTTACATCTTTAGTGATGAGTTACATGTGTTATGTTGCACCATAGGTGGTATGTGTGATCATGAGCACAAGGAGCCGCGTGGAACCTTGATGCTGGGAAATTCAAAGATTTGATGTAGGGAACACCTTGAACATGTACTTTAATTTCAAGAGCATGTATGTAGTGATATAATTATCAAATGTGAAGTTGTTTTAACTGTGAAAAGCTTTATGAAAATGGGTGCATGTGTGATACCAAGAATGTGATAAGGCATCTGTGTGATGCAAGTAATTAAGAACAAGTAATCTATTGAGACATCCCCAGGGGATGAGAAAGTAATCAGGGCATCAGGTGTGATGCGGGTATGTATACATCCTAGGGATGTATACATAGGATTGAATAATTACTGTTGAGGCCTAACTGATATAAGATAGCACACTTACACGGTGAACAACTATATGTAAAGCACATATTATTTTTGTTATTTGAGGTTTGGAGGATACCCCACCGACGTGGCGGGATACCCACGACTGGCGCGGCAGGATATCCGTGACCGATACGGCGGCGAATCCGTACACCAGTACGAAGGTTTATCCGTAACCGTAAGTACATCCCAGGGATGTTGTGTAGTATTTAACCCCACCGCCTAGTGAGAAACGGGCTTGGGTCGTATTCCCAGGGAATACATGTTTTACAACTGTCTAATTAAATGACGATGAAGGGTATCTCATCGGGGCTCGATGCTATATTGCTCGGGGATTACTTAAGTTAAAGATTTAGGTTTTGCTTTAGGCCTGTTCAGTGTCATTCATGATAAATCAATAGTAAAGTGAGACATGAAAAGTACCAGTAAAATTGAATGCAACTACCAGCTTTTAAATTGTTTTTCAAGCACTTGCATAGATACATCATGCATAGAATATCATGGAATATATGTGAGTCCTAATTTATATGTTCATTATATTTGTTTCCTATTGAGCTAGGATGTAGCTCACCCTTTTAGACTATACGTCGCAAGTCCTTTGATCGCTGCAGCTGAGGCTTCGGGGGGTGTAGATCCGGGTGATTCCGATTACGCGCCGGGAGACGAGTTGGAGCCTCCACTCGAGGACTTCTTCTAGGTAACTCTGCTGCGTACTTTGACAGAGAGTAGTTTTGAGAGATTAGTGCGGCTTGGTATGTCCAGCCTTTATTTTGTTAAAACAATGTAATTATACTGGATTATTCTTTTGGCGAACCATCTGGGGTGATCTGATTATCACCGATGGTTCGGGTCGGTTCTCTGTTCATGCAGCGGCATGAAAGTAAAACTGTCTTTTGCATATGCCAGTTAGGCATATTAACATTTTCCGCTTTAATGAAATTATTTACTTTATTTGTTAAATTATGCATGTTATACCAATGTTTCGTGCTAAGTTTTGGGGCACAGTCTGGAGGATCGTGCTGATGGCACAGGTTTCGGGGTGCCGAAATCCAGGCTGTCACAGTTGGTATCAAAGCTTTTTCTTTTAGAAACTCTGACAATCATTCTTTTGTCAGAACATAGGGACTTCTGCTAATGAAAACTTTATTTTCACGTGCAGACCATTATGTTACCTAGAGGAAGGGGCCGATCCAGGGGCGGCCATAATAGAAGTTTACGTAGTGGAGATGGGTACATCTCTCTTACAAATAGAGTACCTATAGGAGATGGAGGGGCTTCTGACAGTGGTGGCCAAGGAAGCCAAGACCAGGAAGAGGGCCGTGATCGAGATCATCAGGATCAAGATCAAAGAGAGCAAGAAAGAATAAGAGAGCGAAATGAGGATAGAGAAGAGCGTCAGAGGATGATGCACACCATGGAGACCATGGCGGCTGCCATGGCACAACAGGCAGCATCTTTGGCAGCTCACACCGCTCATGAGCAGCATCAGCCACCGACACCTCCAGTAGCTCCGCCGCCGCCAGCATCTTCAGCATTCACTGAGTTTAGGAGGATGAGACCTCCTAGTTTTTCTGGACAGGGAGAGCCCATAGTGGCAGAGCATTGGCTGAGCGAGATGGAGAAGGTGTTCAGTGTGCTCACTTGTATCGAGGATGAGAGCATTCGTTGGGCAGCCTATATGTTGGACGGGGAGGCTGGGCCTTGGTGGAAGTCCGTTTCACGGATTAGGGCTCAAGAGACTTCGGATTTGCCCTGGACTTGGGATGAATTCATTGAGGAATTCAATAAACAGTACTTCCCTGAGGTAGTAAGGAACCAAATGGAAATCTAATTTTTACAGCTTACTCAGGGGAAGATGACAGTGAGAGACTATGGAGTGGAGTTTATGCAACTCGCTCGCTTTGCGCCCGACTATGTCATCACCGATATGATGAAAGCAACGAGGTTTCAGCAAGGTTTGAAGCTGGATGTGAGGGGAGGAGTAGCACCATTCCAATTGAGGACCTATGGTGAGGTCATGAGCAAAGCGCTCGTAGTGGAGGAGGAGAATAATAATAGATATTGCCAGAGAGAGCAACAGGGAAGGTGGAATAGTGATCAGAGCAGAATGGGGAATTATGAACCGGTGAACAAAAAGCCGAGGTTCATACCAAACAATCAGAAACCACCTTTTCAAGGAGGCTATGGAGGACCGACGCAGCAGAGCAACCAGTAGAGATTTCCATTGCTCGCGTCGGGGAGACCGATGTGCTACGAGAGCCCTGCGATTACTACAAGCGCTATAGTCACATAGGGGGCGTCTCGAGCAGCTTCTTCCACGCCACGTGAGACTTGTGCCAAGTGTGGCAAGCCTCACAAGATAGCGGATTATAGGGTAGGCACTCGGGGTTGCTTCCGATGTGGCAAGGTGGGCCACTTGATCAGGGAATGCCCCGAGGTGAACAAAGGGAAGACGGCTTAGCACCTATTCCACGACCTATACAAGCAAGGAAGCCGATCGTCCAAGGAAGAGCCTACGCAGTCACAGCTCAAGAGGCTCAGAATACAAATGATGTCATTCAAGGTGAGCTTTCCTTTTAAATAAAGAATTTCAATTCATGAAATTTTAGATAGAGAAGGTGCATCTATATTTAGAAAAATATAAGAGGAACTTGCATGTGATAAATTTAGTACATTGATAATAAACAATATATATATATGTGTATGTATAATTAGGTGGATTACACATCTATAAGAAGGGAAGCGACGTGTCATATGAAGCTCGAGTGTTGATAGACCCGGGGTCTACCCACTCATTCGTTACCCCTCGCTTTACAAAGAAGATGAAAGTCGACCCAGAGGAGTTAGACTTCGTTTTAACCGTGACGGTTCCTACTGGGAAAGCGGTTGATACCGAGAAGGGTTGCAACTCTGTGATCTTGAGGGTCATGGATGGAGGCGATTTTGAGCTACCCGTGAACCTAATTCTGTTAGGTATGTAAGGATTCGACGTGATCCTTGGCATGGATTGGCTATCGACTTAGTGTGCGACGGTAGATTGCAAGAACAAAGTCGTCACTTTTAGACCGAATACAAGGAGATCGTTCCGATTTAGAGGAGAAAGGACGATGCACCTACCACTTATCTCGGCAGTTAGGGCCGAGCGATTGATCAGAAAAGGGTGTAGCGGATACTTAGCATTTTTAAAAGAGAAAAAAGAGGAGAAGAATGTTATCTCTGAGATAGCAGTTGTACGAGACTTCACCGATGTATTTTCGAAGGATTTACCCGGATTACCTCCAGAGAGAGAAATAGAATTCGCCATCGACTTAGCACCAGGAACGGAGCCTGTGTCTAAAGCACCATACAGAATGGCTCCTGCTGAGTTGAAGGAGTTGAAAGAGCAGTTACAAAAATTAATGGACAAGGTCTCCATGGGGACCACCGGTCTTGTTCGTAAAGAAGAAAGATTGGTCAATGCGTCTGTGCATTGACTATCGACAGTTGAACAAACTCACTATTAAAAATAGATACCCTTTGCCTAGGATAGATGACTTATTCGATCAACTGCAAGGAGCAAAATATTTCTCCAAAATCGATTTGAGATCTGGATACCATCAGTTGAGAGTCAAGGCAGAGGATATTCAGAAGACTGCATTCAGGACTCGATACGGACACTATGAGTTCCTAGTGATGCCGTTTGGGTTGACAAATGCCCCGGCGTCATTCATGGATCTGATGAATAGGGTGTTTAAACCACACCTAGATACTTGTGTCGTAGTGTTTGTTGACGACATCCTGATCTATTCAAAATTAGAAGGAGAGCATGAGAAACACTTGAGAGTAGCCCTACAGACTCTACGTGAACACTAGTTGTACGCCAAACTCAGTAAATGTGAGTTTTGGTTAGAAGAAGTTAGCTTTTTGGGACATGTCGTCTCAAAGCTTGGTGTCACTGTAGATCCAGCAAAGATCGAAGCAGTAGTGAATTGGGAGCAACCAAAGACAGTGACCGACATCCGCAGTTTCCTAGGATTAGCAGGTTACTACCGGCGTTTTGTTGAGGGTTTTTCAAAAATATCAAGACCACTCACGAGACTCACACGGAAAGACGCAAGGTTTGAATGGAGTGAGGCATGCGAGAAGAGTTTTCAAGAACTCAAGAAGAGACTCACTTCGGCTTCAGTACTAGCAATACCTTCAGGCAGTGGAGGGTTTGCAGTGTATAGCGATGCTTCGTATACTAGTTTGGGCTGTGTGCTTAATCAGCACAAACAGGTGATAGCGTATGGTTCGAGACAGTTGAAAGAGCATGAAAAGAATTACCTGACACATGACCTGAAATTAGCAGCGGTCATTTTCATGCTTAAGATTTGGAGACATTATTTGTACGGTGAGACGTTTGAGATCTTCACCGATCATAAGAGCCTCAGGTATTTGTTTACACAGAAGGAATTAAACATGAGGCAGCGTAGATGGATGGAATTTCTCAAGGACTATGACTGTTCCATACAATACCATCCAGGCAATGCTAATGTGGTAGCTGACGCCTTGAGTCGGAAGAGTTCAGCTCAGTTAGCTAGTTTAATTTTGGGTATGCACAGATGGAAGCTGTTTGAAGATCTGGCCCTATACGATGCAAACATTGAGTCTCAAGCTATAGGAGCCTTCTTGGCTAATATCTCTGTGAGACCGATGAAATTTGAGCATATCCATGAACTACAGATGAAAGACCCGGCGCTAACAAAGATTCGTCAAGATGTAACTAATAGCATTACGTCAGAGTTTTCAATCGGAGGATGGTTCCTTATTGTTCAAGGGCTGCCTCTATATTCTGGATAACGCCGATCTACGACGAACAATTCTTGATGAATCACACAAGTCAAGCTATGCTATCCACCCGGGAAGCACCAAGATGTATCAAGATTTAAAAAAGAACTATTGGTGGAGAGGCTTGAAATAGGATATGACAGAGTACGTGTCACGGTGTTTGACATGTCAACAAGTGAAGATCGATCATAGACATCCCGCAAGTTTATTGCAGCCTCTACCTATACCGGAATGGAAGTGGGAATCGATCTCTATGGACTTCATCGTTGGACTTCCGCGTACAGCAAAGAGATACAACGCCATTTGGGTAGTGGTTGATCGATTGAACAAGTCAGCATACTTCTTACCTTACAACACAACGTACACGACGAGAAGATTGGCAGAGCTTTATATGAAAGAGATTGTCCGTTTGCATGGGATTCCGAGTAGCATTATTTCAGACCGTGACCCATTGTATACATCAAAGTTCTGGAAGAAATTTCAAGAAGGAATGGGAATGCGACTAGATTTCAGTACGACATTCCATCCGCAAACTGACGGACAGACTGAGAGGGTCAATCAGATCATCAAGGACATGCTTAGGACATGTATGTTAGAGTTACAAGGATCATGAGATCAGCACCTACCCTTAATTGAGTTTGCATATAACAACAGTTTTCAAATGAGCATTGGGATGGCACCGTATGAAGCACTTTACAGATGGCGATATAGATCGCCCATCAATTGGGAAGAAACCGGGGAGAAATTTATTTTGGGTCCCGAAATACTTGAAGATAATGCCACATATGTTTAGATGATAAGGGCAAAACTCAAAGCAACTCAGAGCAGACAGAAAAGCTACGCCGATATCAAGCGGACAAGTGTAGACTTCAAAGTGGGTGAACACGTGTTTGTGAAAGTGTCACCTATGAAGTGGGTGATGAGATTTGGAAAGAGAGGGAAGCTAAGTCCCCGCTATCTTGGACCTTTTGAAGTTTTGGGTCGAGTAGGGGAAGTTGCTTACCGCATTGGATTGCCACCGTTATTCGATCCAGTACATAATGTCTTCCATGTATCTATGCCCAGGAAGTACCTTAATGACCTTGATCACGTGTTGAGCGGTCAATCATTTGAGATGCATGAGGACATGACGATGATCAAAGAGCCGGTAGAGATTTTGGATCGAAAAGAACAAGTGTTGTGAACAAAAGTGATTCCTTTAGTACTTGTTCGATGGAAGCATCATTCGACCGAGGAAGCTACATGGGAACGAGAGGCAGATGTAAAAGAACAATATCCGGCCTTGTTTCCGACAACTTGAGAGTCAATTGTACCCCGCAAGCATATTTGTGGATTTAAATCATGTGTTATAACTTAATATCGACCATGTGATCATTTTATTTCAAAGGACAACTTATCCACATAGCAATCCTAAGTTGAATGCCGTGATGATGTATGTTGTAGAACCAATGATCAACTGATCATAAATTACCAAGAGGAATAAAATAGACAGAGAATTTGAAAATTTGGAAAAATCTGATCAAAACCGATTAATCGATTAATTGATTTGGAAATTCGATTAATCGATTTTGGTCGATTAGTCGATTGGCATGTGCCAGTGACTGGAAATTTGATGAGGATTCAGGAAATGAAAGAAGGGAAATATCGATTAATCGATTTGGGTTTCGATTAATCGATTTTGGATTTCGATTAATCGATCTGGGGGTTCGATTAATCGAACAACTTAGGAAATTTTGAAGAAATTGAAGAATTTTGTTTGATTTCGATTAATCGAAGAACAATTCGATTAATTGATTTGGAATTTCGATTAATCGAACTGGAGTTCAACTAATCGAGTAACTTAAGGAATTTTGAAAATTTTGGAGGGACTGTACGATAAATGAATTTCGACTAATCGACTGGCTCACACCAGTGAGCTTCAAAACTTAAAATTTTAACGGATACGATTTCGATTAATCGAAATGGTTTCGATTAATCGATTTTGAATTTCGACTGATCGATTTTGGAAATTGATTAATCGATTTCGCACGGCTTAACCTAGTTTTGAATCTTGATTAATCTACTTTGGAAATCGATTAATCGAGCTGGAGCCTATATATATAAATCGAAGGGATTTTCTTCCCATTCGAATCCATTTCCTTGTGCGCTTTTTCTTCTTCTTCTTCTTCTTCCTTCAACCATTCAAGCTACTTAGGGTTTGTGATTTCAGATCGATTTCGGATCGGGATCACATCACATTGGGTCAAAACCTAAGGTAAACCCTAGTTTTGTTAAAGTTTGAGCCAACCCTAGATTCGTGTTATTTTCATAATTTCAAGCTATAAAAACCCTAGGTTGTGATATTTTCACCAAGATGCCGCCCAAAACCCGGTTGTCTTCGAAGAAGGCAACCACTAAACTTTTGGTCCGGCGTAAGAACGCCGCACCACCACCACCTACCCCATCACCGGTGAGGACTCCATCACCGTCGGCATCGGAGACCACCTCCGGTTCGACGAGCGCGTCTTTGCGCGAGTCTTCACGTGAATCCACACCCATGCCGCCACCACCCACCAATGTGCTTCAACCCAATGAGTGGTGGGAGGCTAAAACCTTCGAGACCGATTACGTCATTGACCAAACCCTATTCACCAACCCCGAGGTACCGGGCGAGACCCAATGGGCTCGCAATTACCTTCAAAATGCCGGCCTCGGAAACCTTCTGAAACCAATCCGGGGTTCCTACTACCCTAGGTTGGTTAGACTTTTATACCAAGGGCTCGTGGATGGTCCTACCGACGATGTAGTCAAGACCACTATTGAAGGTCGGGACTACACATTCACCCGTCGTCATATCCACGAGGTCCTTGAGTGCTACCTCGATTTTACACCCGAGACCACCCTCTTTCCACCCTTCGAGGAAGAGGTTAAGTTTGAGGAGATCGTCGCCCGTATGACCAACGGGAAGACGGGGTCGGGATCCTCCATTAGGAGGGTCGACCTTCCCCACTATATGTGGATGCTTGATTCAATAATCAAGTGCAATCTCTACCCCATGCGCCACGACACCGAGCGTGTAGAGAAAGTGCAACAGGCACTTTACGCGGCCTTCTGTGGCCCTTGGTTTGATGCAACGATGCTCATCCTAGAGGGGATGAGATATATAAAGGGCAAACTGATGAAGGGCAATCTAAGGCCCAAGGAGACGATGCCATATGCTCGGCTCATCTCGAGCATGTTGGAGTGCTACTTCGACGCCCCTGACTATGTCGTATCGCCTCACGAGGTGAGGGCTACGGATTGCGTGAAGCAATTCTCCATTGCTTCATGGCGTCGTAGCTACAATATTCTCAAGAAGACCCTACCGGCAGTAGCACCACCACCACCCCCACCACCATCGCAGGATCCAACCGTTGGGGGATGCCCCACCAGTCATTCCATCACCTGAGGGAGCCCCAGCTCACCCCTCAGTGTCAGCTGGGCAGCAGCCCATTGTGCCACCTTCCCCCACATTAGCTACAGCACCATCTCGATCGGCCGCGGCGACACCTACTTCATCCTACCGCTGCCGCGTAGCTCACTCCGGCCCTACCATTGAGGATGTGTTGGCCCACATGGAGGCCAACAATGAGCGGATGAATTAGAGGATGGACTTTCTGATGTTCCATACACTCCGCTACATCTACCCATTGGACTACTAGCGGTGCCTCGCGCAGGAGGAGTGGACAGCAGGCCGGACCGCCTTCCATAGTGGTCCAGTCTTCCATCCGAGCTCATCGACGGCCGGTACTTCTGGCTCGGCACCACGAAGAGCCCTAGCGACCGAGACGGATCACCCAGAGCCACAGGCCACCCGGCCAGAGCAGCCGGTCTAGCACGAGCTACCGGCCCGATCGAACTGCGCTACCAACGATCGAGCACTGACATCGAGATCTGCCGACAGAGGGGACGACATGAGCTATACCTGATATTTAGATGTCCATTGTATTTTGTATGCACATTTTGTTAGCTTACATATATATTAAACCAAATTATAAAAATTTGAGTAAATCAATAGAGCAAATTTTATTATCTGTTGTCAGTAGTCTAATTCTTGTAAACTCTGAGTATGTGACTTGTTAGCATTATCCATGGGTGACTTACTAGGCCACCTCACCTCCGTGTGAGGGGGGGGGTTACCCAAAGGAGGGCGCCTTGGGTTATTTTCGAGGATGAAAATTCCCAAGGTGGGGAGGATGTAATATCCCGAGAAATTACATTAAACAGTGACCTCGAGATCCGTGCCCGATTGGTCATAAGTTTGACCAAGTTTAACCAAGTAGGAGTTCACTAGTTGACTCAAGAAAAGATGAAAGGATATGATGTGAATATGAGGTAAGTGGGTGGAGTGTAGTGAAGGTCTGGAGTCACATACACCTATCTAGGTGAATGTGCTTAACACCAAGACAAGAGGGATGTAAGGGTTTAATAACCCTATTTCTCTTTTGTTTGAACTATTGAAGAGAGAGTTAAGAGGAGAGAGAGAGAAGTAAAGAGGAGTTATTGAGGAGGGGGTGAATGCAAATCAAAGGGTAGATAAGAGCATTCATTGACGGATTCAAAGCGATTGGGATCGTGAAGCAAGTGATGGAACCCTAGCCATCAAACCCAACAAATCTATCCCTTGAAGGGATTCTTGAGGTAAGTTTTAAATTGAAGTTAATGCATAGATGTAGGATGATTAAATTCTGTCAAATATGCTTAGAAGGATAGATTAAAGGCATAGGAAAGAAAGGATAGAGATTTGGAAGAACAGCCCGGAAGGGGGCTGAATCTGGCCAAATCGATTAATCGAAATGGGAGTTCGATTAATCGATTTTGGCCCAGAAGTTGAAAAGTCATGGAAGCCCGAATTTCGATTAATCGAAATGAATTTTGATTAATCGATTTGAATTTCGATTAGTTGATTTGGAAATCGACTAATCGACTGAGAAGCTTCAGCCACTGGAGGAAAGTAACCTGGGGAAATCGACTAATCGAATTGGAATTTCGATTAATCGATCTCAGATTTCGATTAATCGATTTTGTGATTTCGATCACTCGATTGAGAATTGACTCCATTATGTTAAAGACTTCGATTAATTGATTTGGGATCGATTAATCGAATTTGAATTTCGATTAATCGATTTTAAGAATCGATTAATGGATTTGGGTTTCGATTAATCGATTTTGGGAATCGATTAATCGAATGACATATCGATTAATCAATTTTGGGAATCGATTAATCGACTTTGACAGTTTTACTTAAACTTTATAGTTGACTTTGAGATCAAGGAGGGTCTTGGACCTTCTTTGTTACATCTTTAGTGATGAGTTACATGTGCTATGTTGTACCATAGCTGGTACGTGTGATCATGAGCATAAGGAGCCACGTGGGACCATGATGCTGGGAAATTCAAAGACTTGATGTAGGGAACACCTTGAACATGTACTTTAATTTCAAGAGCATGTATGTAGTGATATAATTATCAAATGTGAAGTTGTTTTAACTGGAAAAAGCTTTGTGAAAATGGGTGCGTGTGTGACACCAAGAATGTGATAAGGCATCTGTGTGATGCAAGTAACTAAGAACAAGTATTCTAATGAGATTGAGACATCCCCAGGGGATGAGAAAGTAATAAGGGCATCAGGTGTGATGCAGGTATGTATACATCCCAGGGATGTATACGTAGGATTGAATAATTACTGTTGAGGCCTAACTGATATAAGATAGCACACTTACACGGTAAACAACTATATGTAAAGTACATGTTATTTTTGTTATTTGAGGTTTGGAGGATATCCCACCGACGTGGCGGGATACCCACGACTGACGCGGCAGGATATTCGTGATCGGTACGGCGGCGAATTTATACACCAGTACGGAGGTTTATCCGTAACCGTAAGTACATCTTAGGGATGTTGTGTGGTATTTAACCCCGCCGCCTAGTGAGAAAGGGGCTTGGGTCGTATTCCCAGGGAATACATTTTTTTACAACTGTCTAATTAGATGACGATGAAGGGTATCTCATCGGGGCTCGATTCTATATTGCTCGGGGATTACTTAAGTTGAAGATTTAAGTTTTGCTTTAGGCCTGTTCAGTGTCATTCATGATAAATCAATAGTAAAGTGAGACATGTAAAGTACCAGTAAAATTGAATGCAACTACCAGCTTTTAAATTGTTTTTCAAGCACTTGCATAGATACAACATGCATAGAATATCATGGAATATATATGAGTCTTAATTTATATGTTCATTGTATTTGTTCCCTATTGAGCTAGGATGTAGCTCACCCTTTTAGACTATACGTTGCAGGTCCTTTGATAGCTGCAACTGAGGCTTCGGGGGGTGTAGATCCGGGTGATTTGGTTACGCACCGGGAGACGAGTTGGAGCCTCCACCAGAGGACTTCTTCTAGGTGACTCTGCTGCATACTTTGACAGAGAGTAGTTTTGAGAGATTAGTGCGGCTTGGTATGTCAAGCCTTTATTTTGTTAAAACAATATAATTATACTGGATTATTCTTTTGGCGAATCATCTGGGGTGATCTGATTATCACCGATGGTTTGGGTCGGTTCTCTGTTCATGCAGTGGCATGAAAGTAGAACTGTCTTTTGCGTATGCCAGTTGGGCATATTAACGTTTTTCGCTTTAATGACATTATTTGCTTTATTTGTTAAATTGTGCTTGTTATACTAATGTTCCGTGCTATATTTTGGGGCACGGTCTGGAGGATCGTGTTGATGGCACGGGTTTTGGGGTGCCAAAATCCGGGCTGTCACAGGATCGATACTTGGAGCTAATTCAATAGCAAATTCTACTTCCCTATCAGGTGGTAGTCCTGGAAGCTCATCAGGAAACACATATGAAAATTCACAAACGATTGGTACTTCGGAAAGTGACATTTTATTCACTTTCTGGTTCATCACTTTGTATGAAAGCAATATACCCTTGAGCACCTTCATCAAGTAATTGCCGTGCTCGAATTGCGGATATCAGTGAAAGATTAGTTGACGATACACCATAAAATTTAGCTGATCTCTTCTTTTGGGGACGAAAAGAGACAATCTTCTTGCAATAGTCAACGTTCGCATGGTGAGTGAACAACCAATCCATGCCAAGGATCACATCGTATCCTTGCATCGGTAACAAGATCAAATCAGCTACTGCTTCATATCCCCAGTAATCCTTGATTGAAACCATAATTGACTGGTATACTTTATCAGTCATGAGGGATTGTCCAGTCGGAAGGGTAACATCCAAAATAAAGTCAAGAGGTTTTGGAGTACCTCCTATCTTCTTTAATTTTTCAGCAAACTGGGGTGTGACAAACGAGTGTGTAGATCCAGGATCTATCAAGACTCGTGCGTTATAACACAGATAAGCATCTTTTGGATATAATTGTAAGATACCTAAAGCATATAGACTAATGTTAGTTATATTACCTATTTATCTTAAATATTTATAATATTAAATATGTCAATCTAGGAATTTATGATGTAATATTCATAGTTAACTATATGCACCTTCTCTATCTAAAATGATAATTAATTGTAAACATTAATGTAAAATTAATGAACAGCCATACCTTGAATGATGTCATGGCTAGTCCTCGCATCTGTTGCAGTGACAACATAAGCTCGGCCTTGTACTGTAGGCCGTGCCGATCGTAACACCGGTCCTGCCTTTGTCGCTATTTCGACCGTTTCTGGACATTCTCAGATCCGATGTCCCATTTTGCCACATCGAAAACACGCACCAGAAGCTTTACGACACTCATCGATCTTGTGTGCCTTCCCACATTTCCCGTAAATTTCTTTGGAGGCAACTGATGATGCTGTATAAGATCCCGTGCGAGAACCTGTCGGCCGTACTTGAGAAAACCCAGATGTACTTTGAGCCGTTGGTGAATAAGAGTGATTCGGTACACGTGGAATCCTTGATGGTACTGAGAATACCGATGGATTGTAAGGCCATGCATATGCTCTCACAGCCGGTTGAAATGCTGTCTGTCCTTGAAATCATGGTCGCTTATTAATTTGACCCACACTATAGGACTGTGGAGCTTTTCTGGCCTTCTGCTTTTCGTCTCTCCTTTTGAACATTGTATCCACATCGGTTTCCGTAATCAATGCCAATTTCATCACGTGGGCATAGGTCGTTGCCTAAAACAAAGAGAGCATTTCGTTGTTTTAGGCAACGACCTTGTACCAATGTTGCAAACTGTACCTCAAGCTTATACCTCTCAGGTGATGGAAAATATTTTTCATTAAAGGCCTCAGTGAATTCTTCCCATGTCCATGGTACACCAGGCATCTGTGTTCTTTCGACAGACTGCCACCATGGCTCTGCCTCACTCTCAAGTTTGTACGCTGCCCAGCTCACTTTTTCTTCCTCAGTACAAGTGACTCGTTGCAGTACTTTCTCAATCTGCGTTAACCACTTCTCAGCCTCCATTGGGTCATGCTGACCATAGAAACTTGGTGGTCAAAGTCGAATAAAGTCCGTAAAGCCCTCGAGACGTCGAACAACAAGCATGGCCATAGTGTTGACCATAGTCTCCATCAACTGTGGATGGTGTCCCGCATTTTGTTCCATACCATGAACACTTCCCATCGGTGGAGTATGTATCACTGGCGGCGTTTGTTCTGGTGGAGGATGCTCTGCAACATTCTCCATTGTCGTTCGACTTTCAGCCAGATGGGCATTCTCACCACTCCCCGAAGCAATGTCATGCTCGTACCCCGCTACTAGAATAGTATTCGGTCTAGTGCGATGAGGCAACGGTGGTCTACCCCTGCCTCTTCCACGACGCGGAGGCATCTTAACCTAATCAGATAAAAACTTGATCAGACATACAACTCAATCTACTCCTACCTCTATTATATTAACAATTAATTTACCATATTTGTATATGTCAGAGTTCAGTCTCCAATGACTTAACGCCGGAGCTCTGATACTA
Organism: Chloranthus sessilifolius; assembly: GCA_021018995.1. Classification (NCBI taxonomy): domain Eukaryota; kingdom Viridiplantae; phylum Streptophyta; class Magnoliopsida; order Chloranthales; family Chloranthaceae; genus Chloranthus; species Chloranthus sessilifolius. Next base: position 29,168,900 of record CM037595.1, read on the forward strand.
CCTGTGACAGCCCGACGTTTTCCCGTCTCTAAACTGGGAAAGGTCGTGCCATCGGATCACTTGATATGATCCTTTCATCAAGGTGTTATTTTTTTAATTAAACGTAACACAATTGCAGAAGCAATAAATTTTAACTCTGACAGATATATAACATGGCAAAAACAACAGATAATTAGACTAGCAACACTAAGTATAAAATAACGGTCAGATATGATGTATAGCTTTTTACCGATGACGGCTACCCGTCATCTAAATAGTGAAAAGAAAACCTATACATTCAAGTATATGTCTAAAAACCATCATATATCATTTATACATGCCAAAAAATGTATTTCTCTCATTCCTCTCCTTCTCAAACCCATATCCCCTCAGATCCCAAGCCACAAACCTATTTCGGGAAGAATTCTTCCATGAAATCGTCCTCCTCATCGTCGTCTTCTTCTTCTTCTCCCTCTTTCTCTTCAGGCACGTAAGTAGGATCAGCTACGTGCTCCGAGTCAGGGTTTGCAGCTAAGACATTTAAGTCGAGGAATGAGCTATCATCCAAAGCTCAGTGGAGAATACTGCATTGTTATTTTTTATTGACAGGTATCACTTTTTTCATAGAGAAGCAGAAAATAACATATGAATAACATGCTATAATGCTGTATTTATGCATGATATAACAAGTGTGAGAGACAACTGAAACTGAATATATGCTGGCGAAAACAAGGAATTAACAAGGTCAAGCTCCCGAGTTAGCAGGATCACTTGTCAAGCTCCCGAGTTAGCGGGATCACTTAGACTAGAATATTTCAAGCTCTTGAGTTAGCGGGATCACATGTCAAGCTCTCAAGTTAGCGGGATCGCTTGCATCGAGAATCTCAAGCACCCGAGTTAGCAGGATCACTTGATTTAACTTGAGCAATAACGTATCAAGAACATTGAGATTGACAAAATTCTGAGTACTGAATCATGTAGAATCATTAAGAATATGCATTTTCATGTATGCTTTATGATGTAACGTACTTAAACTGCTATCAATATATCATATTATTAATTTATAAAACTGATTTATGTTCATAGTCATGCTCATAGACTAGTAAAAGAATTCTTTTCTTATTTATGCAATGTGTACTATATACTGTTGATATTAACATCAGTTTAATGACTAATCAAGTCCATTTATTTCCTATCAAATCAATCTTATCAGTTCAAATACAAAAAAATCAGATTTTTCTTCTATTATGCTGATCAGTGCATACATGCATACTTATCAAAGCTTCTATGAAAATTAAGTGACATTCTTAAATCATTCTAAAATACCAACACAGATTCCCTACCTGTTTATGTTAAATCTTACACATGTTGTCGTCGATGCACTTTTAGTCATCCGATAACATCATGCGAAGCCATCTCTTCAAAATTGTTTAAGTGCACGATGTAGCACCATATCTAAGAAAATGGATTGATTTTAATAACATTCGTAATTTATAGATGAGCCCGTAATTTATAGATGATTAATAGTGCACCAAGACCCAATTAGATAAACATATGAGCCCCTCTTGGATCCAAGGTCCGAATTTACAAACACAACTCAAAATTCTGTGCTGGGGCAGGTTGCCTCGGCAACACTCAAGTGGTTGCCGCGGCAAGCCCATCAGCTGGCTTTGTTGCCGCGGCAACCCTATAAGTGTTGCCGCGGCAAGCCCTTCAGCTGGCTTCGTTGCCGTGGCAACCCTATAAGGTTGCCGCGGCAAGCCTGTATATTTTTGGCTTGCCGAGCTTCAGTTGGGTTTCTTGTTTATGTTTTTGATCTGTTGTTCTTCCCTTTTGCTTATATATATATTTTCTATATATATATTCTCATATATATATATATATATTCTCATCTATATTTGTCTATTTCTGTATATATATATATATCTATATATCTATATATATATATATATCTATATATATATACACATGTATATATATGTATATATCACTATTATCTTCAATGAAGATCCAAAGTGTAAGGATCTGCTCTCAACTTGAGCTGCAATTCTTATCATAAAATCTTCTGTACAAGAATACAAGAACTAACAAATAACTAACCTTTTTTGGTGATTAGTGTATGATCACATGAAAGAATATCGATGCTATGTTTGCTGATCTCAACGACGGATCTCAATGATGGGTCAGAACTGTGAGAAGTTGATTAATAATTCAAACTATTTGTTGTCCTTCACAGAATTTGTTCTGGTCTGGTTTATTAACAAAAACCTAAAGAATGAAAGGAAGCTTTGCCTTATAACAGATGACCTTGCGTACATGCTCTCCCGCAAGGTGACTCATTGGAGTCGTGTTCTATTTTTTCCATGCAAGTAAGCAGCAAGTAGCTTACAAGCTACTTGAGTTAAGGTTGCTTGTCAACTAACACTACTTTGGTAGTGTATAGCATAAGAGACAAAACACCTAAAAATAAAACCAGAGTCTTCTTATATATCGAATTCAAAACAAGTTTTATGTTGTGTGTTAAGCTAGTACACCTAGTCTCTTATAAAAGACAAGGTATACAATGACTTGTATGTAAGTCATGTTTACTTAAGTATTGTATAAGCATTGTATAAGTCCTTTTTAAATTTATCCGGCATTATATTTATATAATTATCTATATGTATTCATTAAATTTCTATGATTCCAATTGATAATTGCTGCCAATTAGGCTTAGTCTTTATCCTGATGACTATGCTGGACTAACTTAGGAGCCATGGTCATAGCCCTATGCCTGACCGGACCCTCATCCTTACTGTGTCAAATCTGGGGATCGTTACAATAAATGAATAGAACATAGATCCTATATGGGAAAAAAGATAATTACAATAAGTATTCATTTACAAACTTATAGTAATTAATCACAAGTTATTAACGACAATAATTTAATTTAAAAGAATATATAAAACCTGTTTGAACCGCTTTCTGTTTAGATCCACATTTAATTTTCTGTTTTTGATATGCCTCTCTTTTCCTCAAGCGAATCCTATCTTTTTGTTCCTCCGTTAATTGAGCATAATATTCTCTTTGAATTTCACGCCTACGTTGTAACTTCAAATCTAAAAATAGAATCACAAATCATTGTATTGCATAAAATAATTATTTCTCAATATCTTTGAGAGAAACTATGAATAAATATATTACTCTTTTTATCTTCTGTTTGTTGTCGGTCCTCAATTTTTTTGATTGTTTTGAATTATTATCCTATGTACAAAGTTTGATTCCATACCAATATCAGTTTTCTCTAATTTTACAATATTAAAGGTGCATAATTTATGTGCACAATAGTACAAGGAATATTAAAATCAAAATATAATGATTGTATGTATGCCCTTAATATATATATATATATATATATATATATATATATATATATATATATATATATATATATGACCTTAATATCTATATATCTATTAAAATCACAGTATCATGACTGTATGTATGCCCTTAATATATATATATATATAAAGTCACTATGAAATCATTGAATTTTGACTATAATTAAATTCACAATAATAATGCAGCATCAATATTAGTTTAAAAACTGAATCATATGAGCCTCAAGATCAGTTTAAGAAGATTGTAATCATGACCAAGGATAAGGTCCTCAAAGACCTCAAAATTAGGAACATTTCAATGTAGAAAACAGAAAATTTGTTACAAAGTTTTCGAGGATAAAAACTCTCTGATAGATCTAACACATAGCATAAGAAGTCTCAATGAATTAATAGTGAAAACTCTAATGAAAAAGATAAAGAAGGAAAAAACAGCACATCCATAAATCTAAGGAAAATAAAGTTTTGGGTTTTGGGTTGAAGAAAAAAAAACCAACAAGTCTCAGTCAATCTTAATATACGGAATATTTGAGAATTAACCTAAAAAAAGAAAAAAGAAACCAAATATTGAATATTCATACTAAGGAAAAATTCAAAGTTATCCTGTAAAGAAAAGAATAAAAGTAAATAATTGACATACCTTCAATGAGCAACGATTAATTGTAATATAAAGAGATCAGCAGTAGTACATGATCATTTTCAATAATAACACACTAGGAATATCAGTTTAAAAACTGAATCAAATCAATCTCTAGATTAGAAATATTAACAATCCTTTCACTTTTCAAAATGATATTATCATGACTGTATATGTGATTCCTCTCTAGAGATAATCGCTTATCAAATAAAGGAAAATAATTGACATACCTTTAATGACCAACGATTAATTGTAATATAAAGAGATCAGCAGTAGTACATGATCATTTTCAACAATAACGCACCAGCATTATCAGCTTAAAAACTGAATCAGATCAGTCTCTAGATTAGAAATATTATTTTCCTGAAAAAATGTAAGAAAAATAGTAACAAAACTGGTATAAATATTGGAGATCACAAAAAATATTTAATATGCAAAAAATCTAAGAAAAAATAAAGATAATTGGTTTTCTAGCCATGTTTGGGAACCCATTTCCCTTGTTAGTTGAGTACTCCATTAATGTATCCAAGTTTGATTGAGGAAAAAAAAAATTAATAATTCGATTTTGACTCTTGAATTAGCTGTATGTAGGGGTGTCAATGGGCGAGGTTGCAATCGCTCAGATGGTCCTTAAACGGGCGGACCCAATAAATAGCTCCTCTAAATGTGGATTTACATTCATTTTACTTGCAATTGATTCTCTTGATAGCATGGTTTTATATGGCTTATTTAATTTTTTTTTCACAATAGCTCCTTTATGTGGCACTCGATCATGTGATTGGGTGCCATCTAGCAACAAATTAATGTGGACCAAGTAACTTAGATCTGAATTACTACATCTAGTAATTCTCTAATTTTTATTATTTTTTTAATTTTTTGATTTTTCAAATAAAAAAGTATGTCATCTTTATGCGATCAAATTGCATGTCATTGGTTAATTGTGAACAGTTGTCCATATTAAAATCATAAATTGAATAGTTTGAAGTTTGAACTCCCTGATGAGCATGCTTTTTTGGTTGGATAATCTTCATATGATGTTTAACGACTTGGAAAATTTGGATTGGTCAAAAATGTCATAACCCTAGATTTTTGGGAACCGTGCACATCACATACCATGCACGTGTACTACATATCATGCACATGTATTTGTGATTCACAGGGAAACCAAAAACTACATATACACACTATGTGTGTATATGTGAAACTTTCTAGCTTTCACTATATAAGTGAAAGTGGGGAGGAGAGTCTCTCCTACGTAACCTAAATTAGCATAGTTAGAGAGAAGGTAAAATAGAGAGAGAGAAGAGAAGGGTTGCTAAAGAGGAGGAGAGGTTCGTTGGTGTAAGCAATAGAAAACCTTGAAAATCTTTACGATTAGATGAAGCTTGGATCAAACTATAGGAGATCTATCGAGTAAGGTATGAATTTAGATGTTTACGCATGTTTAAGTAGAGTTTAAACTAGTGGACGAATGATCCTTGACACTATTAAATCTCTCATGAAGAAGGTGATAGTTCTCGAACAGATAGAGAACATACATCTTTTCGTGGCTCGCTCGAGCGATCTAAATGGCTCACTCGAGCTAGGACAGAGAGAATATTTTGAGCATATTCGTGTTTTGGACTCGCTCAAGTGAGACCCACAGTGAAGGAGAAGCTCGCTCGAGCGAGGCATTGCTTAGAGCTCCAGATACCTTATATTATAACCGCTCGAGCTATGAATAGTGCTGGCTCGAGCGATGGATTATAATTGCTCGAGCGAGGAATAATTACCACACGAGCAATGAATAGTGCTCGCTTGAGCGATGAATAATGACCGCTCGAGCGAGAATTTATAACCACTCAAGCGAGGTCAAGTGCTTGCTCGAGCGAGGCTAAATGACCGCTCACGCGAGGGATTACTCAGTTCTCTCATTTCTTTTAGTGTAAATTATGAGCTGTGTTTCCAAGGGTTCTAAAGACCTTTCTGAGTAATTTCGTGTCACATGCGATATAGGTGTGACGTGAGTTATTACGCGTAAACCTCCAGGAGAAAGAAGCGCGTTGGATTTACATGAGGTAGGGAATATCTTAGAACATGTACTTAATTCGTCAAAATCATGTATGTAGAGTATTTCAATCATATAGAGTATCTCAAGAAAACAGTCATATAAATATGTTTCCAACATGTGTGTGTGCGTGAGTGAATTTTAAATAGAAATCATGAAGTCCTAAGGGGATGTAGAATTGTAACAATGGGCATCTGAATGATGCATTAACCCAGTAGCGTCCCAGGGATGCAGAAGAAACCAATTGGTGGAATAAAAGAAGAACGATAAGACATAATATAATAAAATTAGCACAATCACGGTGAATAACTATATGTAGAGCACATTCAATATTCTGTTATTTAAGGTTTAATTAGAATATCCCACCAACGTGGCGGGATACCCACGACTGACTCGGCAGGATATCTGTGACCGGTACGGTGGCCAAATCGTACACAATAGCACATCCCAGGGATGTTGAATTGAGAATAGACCCCGTCGCCTAAGAGAAAGGAGCCTGTGTAGTATTGAATTTTTACACATAACAAGTGTCTATGTAGACGACGATGGTGGGTATTCCATCGGGGCTCGATGTTATATTGCTCGGGGACTATTTAAGTGATTAGGCCGAATCTATTACTATACTAGTAAGACAAGAATAAAAAAGGTCATACAAAGTAATAGTCGTATCTGTCATTTTATTTCTAATTATTCTATTGTCTTTCAGCAGTTCTATCAAATAAATTGTATCTTTAAATTATTTTAACATACATGTGAGAGCTTAATTTATATGTTCACTGAGTTTCCCTACTGAGCTAGGATGTAGCTTACCCCTTAGACTATACGTCGCAGGTCCAGGACTAGCGGCAACAGAGACTTTTGGAGACGTTGATCCGGGGACTCGGATTACGTACCCACAGAAGAGTCAGAGCCTCCTCCTGAGGAATTCTTCTAGGAGACCCATTGCGTACTTTGAGAGTGAGTTGAGAGTATTTAGGTACGGCTTGGTATGTCAAGCCTCTTTATTTTGAATGTAATTAAATACTTTTATTCTTTTGACAAACCGTCGGGGTGAACAGTTATTGTTGCTGATCTCAAGTGTGCTTCACTTATTGGTTGGTGTTGAAAGTTATTTAAAAATAAAAAACAGAATAAAATAGGGGATGAATCAGCACAACTCGAAAATCCTAGACCTGTAAGATACAGGGTCCTTTGTAGCAAGTTTTGATAAGTAAGAGTTTGTCCCACAGGGAAAGGTGATCTAAGGCTCCAAGGGAGCCGTCTCTAGTAGTCCCTCCAGATCTGTCTACAGATCTGGCAGTCCTAAAAGGAGGGGAGTTTAAGGTCACTTATTCTAAGTATTCTAATAACTAAATTACAGAAAGGATTGAGAGGATGGATGGAGTGTGGAAAATAATTATAAAAAGGTGAGAAATATGTTATTGAGCCAAGGTCAGAGGAGTTTTTGTAACTCAGATTTAGATCTGATGTTATAGAAATCCTGTCCAGAGGCTACATTATCACCTCTGAGGAGAAAGGATCCAACCCATCTCTACTGCCATGACTCCACCCTTAGGGCTATAACCTGTCCACTTGAATGGTCACAGACTATCCCATAGGGGAGTCACTATCCAGGGATGGGTCAGAACATAACAAATAAATCATTGCAGGCACTATTTCATCCAGGCTACCAGCTCAGGAATCCATAGGGAACCTCAACCTCTAAAGTTCCATATGTGGGGCTAAGGCTGGAAAACCATGATAGCCCAGACACATAGAACCAGCAAGCGATTGAGTACAACCTTCGATCCAGCTGTCCATTGCTTGAGAGAGGCTACAATGGTCCAGTCACCAGCCTACAATCTCTATAACCAGATCAGATCCGACATCTGATGGCAGATCTATACAAATATGGGGGAGTCTACCTCTGTACAATCCCTCACCAGGCTTTTACAAGCTCAGGTGAAAAGAAGAAGGATCCATCTTGGATCGGTGGATCAGAATCACCCTAAGGCTATAATCTGTCCACTTAAATGGCCACAGACTATCCCAGAGGTTATCCTCCTCACAGAGCCCAAGATAAAACAAGATTATCGCTGCTACCACCATGTTCACCAAAGCTACATCAAGCTCCCATGGGGATTTTAGATCTAGTAGGTCTGTGGTGGGGTTAAAATTTGGAAGACCATGATAGCCCGGACACACAGTTACTTGGATCCAGTGGCCCTTAAAATCAGTCCTCCATTGCTTTGAAACACGGCCAAGGCAATGGGGATCACAAGGCGACGACCTTGCACGTAGCATCTCACATATAAACAACAATCCCACAAAGTATAAATCCTATTGCAAAACTTCCATTATCTAACTCAAAACATATACAAAGTCATAGCCAACAATTGCTAGACTATGGAGAGAAGAAAAGAAAAGAAAAGAAAAACTACTACGCTAAAAAGAAAGAGAAAAGAAAAGCGATCTGAGATAGGTTCCCAGATACCTAAACCTAAGCTAGGCCTGGGTATATATAGCAATGGGGTGGCGGTGCATTAGGGTTAAGAAACCCTAATTTTAACGATGCCACGTGGCCTTCTACTGATCCTTGGATGCCTCGGGGCGTGTGCACAGAGATTTAAGCATGGGAGTGCATGCCCTAATCACTAGAAATTTCCAGAATGCCCTCTGCTGAAGAGATGGAAGTTTAGGTTCAGAGCCTCGCTAGGTAGCTGTAGTTTCCCAGACTTCTCGCGTGGTAGCTCATTGCTCTTCGCTAGGATGATTTGACACTGAAGCTTCAGTCGTCGCGAGGTTGCCTTGGTTTGCTCTTCAGGCAGTCGTGCGGTAGAGAGTTGAGCTCTCACTGGGTTGGAGTTTGCGAGGTTGAATAGAAAATACAGTCTCAAGCGTCGCGAGGTTGCAATTCAAGCAGTCGCACGGTAGATTAGTCTTCACTGGGCAGCAGCGCGAGAACTGCGCAAGGTCTTCTCTTTACTTGGACTTCGCGAGTTGCCTCGCGAGATTCTTTTGAGTTCTGAACTGTGCGAGGTTCTTTGTCTCACTCAATCTTTGCGAGATTGGCTTTGCCTTCGCCAGGATGCTTTCTTTCTTAAATAGCGTGCGAATTGCGCGAGGCATTCTTCTTCTGAGAATTGTACCTTGGTGACTCTGCTACGAGACATCTTCAAGCTCTCTCCTTTGTCTTAAGTGACCTTCGCGAGATTGAGAGAGGTCTGCTTTAAACTGTGTGACACTGAGCGCTATGTTCTACTCTTGAGCTTCACGAGAGCTGCGCGGAGTTGAGTTTCTGAAGCTCCTCAGTCATTCATCTGCGCGAGAGGATGCTTGTAAAGCCTTGGGAAGCTCAGCTGATCTGTGCGAGGCTTCAAGGTTCATTCTTGCTGAGGGGCATCTGGTGCCAAAGCTGGCTCCATAACAGGATTCTTGGCCTTATTTCACTGCTGATTATTTCCTGAACAAAACACTTAACATGAGTTTATTAGGTGGCTAAGGGTCTAATCAAAGGTTAAGTTAAGGGGTGAAAAGTGGTACTTTTCAGGTCTTAACACACCCCAAACCTAATCTTTGCTAATCCCTTAGCAAAGCTACATTAAATCTACTCTAAAAATTAAATGCCACTTTCGTAGGGAGCACGGATACATTTAGCATATGTACCAAGCCTTTTAAACCCCTAGGTGATCCCTAGTGGAGGAGTGAAGTCTCCTGAGGGTTTTCAGTGAAGACACCCACAAACTTCTCCAATGAAATAGTTAACTAAAGTGCACTGTCTTCCAATGGGCAGTTAAGGAATCAGATTTAGTCTACTCATGAATCAGTATAAAAGAAGTTTAATTCATTGGTTGCATAGGAACTTAGACATCATAATTCGCATGTTTGCACAACATTTCCAAATAATTTGTGATCCTGAGCGCACAAGTGCATGTCAAGACCTTGAGCTTATCCTTATGTCAGAAAATTAGGTTAAGGTCATACATAATGCATTCAAGTTCAGACCCAAAAGAAAGCTTTACAGGGCATACTCTCATCAAGGTTTGTTGAGGGGTTCAGTTTCTCACAGGCTCAAGAGCAGTTACATCCCCCAACTGGGTTTGTAAGCATGAGCATAGGCAGAGTTCTTAAGTGCTGGCATCATTGTCAGTTTCTCACCATAGATTGGATAATTCCTTATCTTCACATGACAGCTCACTCAATCTTTGGATCACAAGGGCTTTTAACTGGGTTGAAATGTGGGTTATGGAGTATGGTTAAAAAGAATGGAAGGTTTGAAAATTGAGAACTCAGTGGGTGCAGGAGGTGGTTCATGACTTCACCTTCTTGAATTCAGCTCCCTTCATCTTCTTTGAGATTTTTAGATTTGAAGTGATCAGTTTTTCTTCTTGATTTTGATTTTTCAATGAAGGTTCCTCTTGACTTCTCTCTTATTCCTCTTCATTATTATTTTTTGTTTCTTTTCTTTGAGTTTTCTTCTTTTTTATTTTGTTTTTGCTTCTCGAAATGCCACCATGTCCTCGATTACCATTCGCGGAATAGATGCTTCTTCTCCATTCACCTAATGCTGACCATAGCTAGTCCATCTTCAACTCTTTCTCCTTTACCTTCTGAATTCTCAGAGTGAGGGTAGGTTGAATCAGGTTCATAGGTTCAAGTTCAAGTACTCAGGTGTATTTTGAAGAAATTTAGGATTTAAAGCTCAAAGGGGGTATGGACAAGGGCAGTTGCTTTAGGATTGATCTTTTTAGGCTCAAACTGTCCAAGAGAAGGCCTTGATCCTTTCCTAGGTCTCATGAGTACTGTCAGTTGTTTCAACTTGGAGTTACCTAACTCAAATATCATTAGAACTAGAAGAAATGCCTTAGTTACTCCTTAAAAAAAAATAAAATAAAATTTGTAGGCCCAATTCTCACTGGTTATGGTCATCCTTTGAACTTTTAAGTATGTCCTCACCTTTTTCCCTCTCTAATGATTCACTAAGTGCAGATACAAGTGTGTTTCCTTGGTGAAATTATTATGGAAATGTGGAATATTAGAAGTCTATAATGTTCAATGTTTGCATAAATTTTAAACTTCTTAATTTCATGATTCTTAAGTGAACAGAGGTCCATTTCCATATTGCTCAGATGAGTCTGCTGCACTTATGTTAACTGTTCCATTGGCAGGGTCTGCCTGCCATACCCCCAAACCTATGAGGAGCAGTGTCCTCACTGGTTCAAGGTCAATGTGCAGTAGATTTATGGCAACATAACAGAAAAGGAAAACAAAACACATGCATAAAGCAAGACAGATGCATAAGGGGAAAGTCTATGAAATATGAAAACTGTACAAAATACAAGAGAACATATGTAAAAGAAATAGAGGAAATTCTAGGTGCAATCTAATCAAAATTTGGATTAAAATTTATCCCAGCCCATCTTCCGTGCATGTTCTTGAAGGATAGCCTCTTCTTCTTTCTTCTTACGTTCCCTCTCGGCCTTCCTCTGCTCTGGAGTTTTGGGTATGGTAGGAGCCCGGACCCTCATTTTTCTCTTCTTTGGCTCAGGAGGGATCTCCGAAGATTTTACAGTGGGTGGCTCAGGGGGTTTGGTGGGGGATTTCCCTTTGGGGCCCGTACCTTTGGAGGCTTGCCCAGGCTGAGGCCGAGGTGGAATAGGAGATGATTGGGCTGGTGGAGGCGCAGGAGGGGCAACGGGAGATTTGGCTGGAGCTGGCATTTGAGACAGGAGAGGACCTTTCCCTTTTTCTGCTGTAGGGGGAGCCACAGGAGATGGAACTGGTAATTTCGCTGTAGGCACGGCAGGGCTCTTTCCTTTCGCGGACTTGCTCGGTGGTGGTGCCTCCTCAGACTGGGCAGATGGTTCTTTGCCAATTTTCAAAGAGCGAGATGGGGGAGTGGTCTTCTTAGCAGCAACTTTCCGTCTCTGAGGATAGGATTGGGCGGCAGGGGCATCTGAAGGGGCAGCCACAGTAGGTTGGGCACTGGGATCCGTAGGTGGTGCCTCCTCGGAGTCAGAATCAGAAGGAAAGAGCACAATAGGGTCCAATCCTAGGGCAGCAGCAGCCCGTCTGCGTTCTTCTTTGGAGAGGAGGCGCCCATGGGGATTGTCCTGAGTGGAAGCTCGGGTGACCTTTGGAGGTGGGGATGGAGGGGCCGACCGTTTGCCTTTTTGGGCTGCAGTGGCTCTCTTAGAAGTGGGCTTTTTCTGGGAAGGGGTGCGTTTCCTCTTGGTAGCAGGAGAGGAAATAGGGGGGGCACTGATGTAGGAGGAGGAGCTACAGTAGGGGTCGCAGCAGGAGCAACAGGTTTTGTAGGTACTGCAGAAGGAACGACAACAGGCATTGGAGGAGGAACAGGAGGAGCTACTGGAGCGGGGGCTGGGGGAGTTGGGGGAACAGACTGTGTAGGGGTTGTGGAGGAAGATAGGCTTGGATGTGTGGAAGAAGATGGGGCCTCAGTGGGAGGGATGTTGTGGGTGGGCAAGGTATCAAGCAAACTGGTCATGAAGGCTCGATACCCAAAGGTGGTGGCTAGGTTGAAGTCCAGGTCATGGAGAGGTGGGTCTAAGGGTTGGTCACTAAGGGGTGTGGCTGTGGGAAGGGTAGGGGTAGTGTGAGAGGTTTTCTTTTTGAGGTAGGATATCAAGGGAGGGCTGTCAGGGTGAGGATCAAGGGCTATGGGAGAGACTGGGGATGTTGATTGGGGTGGGGTGGGTGAAGGTGGAGTGGTGTGTTGGGGTTCAACACTTTCTACCCAGGTTCGGATAATGGTTGGAGGGGGAATGGAGAAAGGAGAGGAAAGAGGGGAAGTGAAAGATGGAAAGGATGAAGAAGGGAGGGAAGAGGCCAGAGTAGTGGATGGAGGAATTGCTGCAGAAGCAGAGGTGACAGAAGCTCGAGCCACCTTCTTTGGGGCAAGGGTTGTTGCCTTCTTTTTGGGGGCAGGGGTGGCCGTTGCCACAGCAGCTTCCTCTCTTTGCTCGGAGACCTCTTGAGCTTCAGTCTTCTTATTCTTCTTCTGGGGATCCATTAAGCTTCTGCTGATCCCCCATTGTCTTTTAGCAAATGTGGTGGGAGTGAGGTCAGCAGATAACTCCCCCACTGGTATCTTGTATCCTCCCCTCAGAAGTAGTATGGTGATGAGTCTTCCATAGGGGAGAGTGTGGCTCTTCTTTTGCAGCCATAACTTCACCATTGTATCCTTCATGGCCTCAAAGATCAGCCAGGCAGCATTGAATCCATGGCCCAGAGAGAAGGAATACAGAGCATCAGCAATTGGTGTCCTCCTTTCTTATTGATGGCTGGAGCAATAGATGTTCTTCCTCAAAACTTGATCAATGAACAGTAGTTTGGGCTCCAAATTTCTTCTTCTGATGGAGTCCCCTGTGGCCTTCAAGCCTCTGGTAATTGCATGGGCAATTGTGTCAATGGGGGCACTCACAGGGGCACCATAACCGCAATTGGGATCAAATCTGGCAGGGATGCCCAAGACTTCAGCGATCAACTCCGGGCTAAGCAGCATCTCAAAGTTGTCAACTAATGCAAGGAGGCCTGGCCGCCCTTGTGTGTCGGGTCTGAGCCTAAGGTGTTGGTAGAAGAGTTGCACTAACCTAGGGTAGGCTAGGGCAGGAATCATCTGCAGCAAGGGGCACAGACCAGCCTTGCGCAAGAACTCGATGGTAGGTGCTGACAATGGCTCAGATTCAAAGAAAGAGATATAAAAAATGACTTCAGGCTTTAAGGGAATGGAAAGGAGGAGCTCAGACGGTGTAGAATAATCCGATGTTGAGCACTGCTCATACTCACCCTTCCCTTTTTGCAGAGCCGTAGAGGACTTGGCTTTCTTAGGTGTAGGCTCCACAGTGGCCTTGTCCCTGGCTCTCTTCACAGGTGCGCTTTTAGGAGCCATCCCAATTTCCTTGGTGAGTGTGGAGTTATAAATTTGAAAGGAAATACCAGGAGCTGAGTCTAACCCTAAAAATTAGGGTTCTATTTAATGGAACGCGCAAAGGATCTCCAGAGCTCTAAATAGGGGGCAACTATTAATGGGAGCTTGAAGAATAAAAATCCAGAAATTTGAAGTGAACAATGATCTGGGGACAGGGTGTTAAAGGAGAGAGGTGGAGAGGAGTGGGAGCTAGGGTTTCGCTGGTAAGAGAGAAAAGAGAAAGCAGTAAGGAAAAGCAGCGCGAGATGGGATTTAAATATCACGAAGCTCGGCACGCTTTAGAAACGTCCGCCCGCTAGTTGGGAATGAATGGGTTGCGAGATTAGATGTTCCTTGAAACTGCGCGACGCCGCCCACCCAGTTCTTTGAAACTCGCGACAGCACAACAAAGTAGTTCCTTATGAACTGCGCGAGATGGGACAAAACTCATTATTCAGAACCCCGCGATGGCTTAATAGAGGCAGAATTCACTCACCCCCCAGTCCGTTGTTTGACCCTTACCAAAGGGGTGAATTCTCTCACAGACTCTCTTCCAGGGACACCCCTAGTCATTATAAAGCATTCACAATTCTTATACTCTCAAGGCAAGAAAGTCACACGTCACGCAAAGCATTCAAATCATCATTCAATCACTTAAAATTATCACACAGGGGAAGTTGGTATCATAGTAGGCATTAAAGCACTAAACTCAAATTCCAACAAGATTGCAAACTATTCCTACAAACTGTAAAGTACATATTATACAACGATGCACAGTTCTTATCATCAATTCAATGAAAGATCCCCTTCAGGTTCTGAGGATCCTTCACCAATAAAAAATTGGCCCTTGGGATTAACCACTGGTTGACTGGGCAACCTTCCCTCTTCTCTTTTGGCTAGGGTGTTCGCTAGTTGTCCCATCTGCTCCTCCATCTTCTTGATGCTCTGACCATGAGAGTTCACAGTCTGAGCCAAGGAACCCAAGTTTTGCAATGAAGCCAAGACTTGGTCCTCGAAGGAAGTATTTCTTAGTTGAGAAGGGGGTAGAACCAACCAATTTGTCGATGGGGCTGGTGGTGCCGGAAGGTAGACCTGGGCATGCCCTTGATTGAACTGCCATCGTGGCCTTTGTGGTAAAGCCAACATCTGGGCTGCATGTAGTTATCTTGCTTCCACCTCGATTTGGGTGGTCTCTCCATTGGTAACCAGCATTTTGGTCGGTATCCATATGGCGCCTATTGTAGCCCCAGTTGTTGTTGCCGGCCATAAGACGGCGAAGATGTTCCAACATTAATTCGTGAAATTGCCCTCTGAGATGGACATTCCTCCACTTGTGTCCGTGAGGACTAGCATATCGACATGCTCGCCACATGAGCAGCCCTTCCGGGTTGCATCACGATCAATAATTTATCAAACTTCATAGAGAGGTTTGCCAATGAGGTCATCGTTCCCAGACACATCATAAATTTTTCCTTTGGATCCAGCAGCAGGCCCCACCTTTGACTCAGATTCCTGATGAGTTCTTGCCAGGGATGGCTTTTGAAAAGCATTCTCACTAATCACCTCAAACAATTCCCATGCCTCCTCAGCAGTCTTGTGCATGTAGGATCCACCACAAGAGGCATCGACCATATCTCTATTTTTCTCATCAATCCCATTGTAGAAGCTTTGTACAAGGTGCCACTCAGGGATCTTGTGATGGGGGCATTGTTTGAGCATCTCTTTAAACCTATCCTAGGACTGGTTAAAATCCTTAGTTGGGGATTGAGAAAATGCAAGAATCTCTTTCCTCAACTGGCTAGTTTTGGTCTCAGGGAAGAACTTGGTTAGGAATCTGGTCTGCAGGTCTTTCCATGAAGCAATGCTATTGTTGGGAAGAGTGACCAACCAGGTACTGGCCCTATCCTTCAGAGAGAAGGGAAAGAGTCTGAGCCTAGTAGCCTCAGGTCCTAAACCAGTGATATTAAAAGTGGTGCACAAGGCCAAGAACCGGTCAATATGCTTGTAAGGGACATCTTTGCTAAGCCCATGGAAAGCTGGCAGCATCTGGATGATTGAAGTTTTTATCTCATAATTCCCCTGAACATCAGGGAATTGAATGCTATAAGGGGAGTTGTAGTCATCCGGAGCATTCAACTCCTTGAGGGTTCTGGGGTGTTCTTCACCCATAGTTGCTGTTGCAGATTTACCTGGGGGCTCTCCTGTGGTGTGCCTGTCTCTTCTAAGTCTCCTTCCCCTTTCTAACTCAGGGTTTAGAGGCTCTAAAGTAGGGCTGAGGGATCTCCTCCCTAGCATACAAGCACACCCACAGCAAGGAAAGCTTCTTGCAGGCACATTGCAAAAGAATACTTGTACACAAACAAATTTATCTAACTATTTTACAGCTACCCAAAGAATACATTTAAACTATTCTAGATACTGCTGGAAAAATTGTTTAAAAAGAAAGATAGACAGAGCTTTAGAGTCAGAGAGTTTGCAAACAGAGGTAGCTACGCTCCAATTGCAGTCCAACTATCCTTCACTGCTGTTGTCCAGATCTGCAAGGAAAATTCACAATTATCTCAGCAGTATCAATTATTCACATGTATAAAGAATACTAAGAATACAAAAACTAAGGGTCTACTATTAGATCATCTATCCCCGACAACGGCGCCAAAAACTTGTTGCTGATCTCAAGTGTGCTTCGCTTATTGGTTGGTGTTGAAAGTTATTTAAAAATCAAAAACAAAATAAAACAGGGGATGAATCAGCACAACTCAGAAATCCTAGACCTGCAAGATACAGGGTCCTTTGTAGCAAGTTTTGATAAGTAAGAGTTTATCCCACAGGGAAAGGTGATCTAAGGCTCCAAGGGAGTTGCCTCTAATAATCCCTCCAGATCCGCTCTCACGATCATGATCCAAAAGGAGGGGAGTTTAAGGTCACTTATTCTAAGTATTCTAATAACTAAATTACAGAAAGGATTGAGAGGATGGATGGAGTGTGGAAAATAATTATAAAAAGGTGAGAAATATGTTATTGAGCAAAGGTCAGAGGAGTTTTTGTAACTCAGATTTAGGTATGATGTTATAGAAATCCTGTCCAGAGGCTACATTATCACCTCTGAGGAGAAAGGATCCAACCCATCTCTACTGCCATGACTCCACCCTTAGGGCTATAACCTGTCCACTTGAATGGTCACAGACTATCCCATAGGGGAGTCACTATCCAGGGATGGGTCAGAACATAACAAATAAATCATTGCAGGCACTATTTCATCCAGGCTACCAGCTCAGGAATCCATAGGGAACCTCAACCTCTAAAGTTCCATATGTGGGGCTAAGGCTAGAAAACCATGATAGCCCAGACACATAGAACCAGCAAGCGATTGAGTACAACCTTCGATCCAGCTGTCCATTGCTTGAGAGAGGCTATAATGGTCCAGTCACCAGCCTACAATCTCTATAATCAGATCAGATCCGACATCTAATGGCAGATCTATACAAATATGGGGGAGTCTGCCTCTGTACAATCCCTCACCAGGCTTCTACAAGCTCAGGTGAAAAGAAGAAGGATCCATCTTGAATCGGTGGATCAGAATCACCCTAAGGCTATAATATGTCCACTTAAATGGTCACAGACTATCCCAGAGGTTATCCTCCTCACGGAGCCCAAGACAAAACAAGATTATCGCTGCTACCACCATGTTCACCAGGCTACCAGCTCAAGCTCCCATGGGGATTTTAGATCTAGTAGGTCCTGTGGTGGGGTTAAGGCTGGAAGACCATGATAGCCCAGACACACAGGTTACTTGGATCTGAGTGGCCCTTAAAATCAGTCCTCCATTGCTTTGAAACACAGCCAAGGCAATGGGGGATCACAAGGCAGCAGCCTTGCACAGAGCATCTCACATATAAACAACAATCCCACAAAGTATAAATCCTATTGCAAAACTTCCATTATCTAACTCAAAAACATATACAAAGTCATAGCCAACAATTGCTAGACTATGGAGAGAAGAAAAGAAAAAGAAAAAGAAAAACTACTTACTGCTAAAAAAGAAAGAGAAAAGAAAAGCGATCTGAGATAGGTTCCCAGATACCTAAACCTAAGCTAGGCCTGGGTATATATAGCAATGGGGTGGCGGTGCATTAGGGTTAAGAAACCCTAATTTTAACGATGCCACGTGGCCTTCTACTGATCCTTGGATGCCTCGGGGCGTGTGCACAGAGATTTAAGCATGGGAGTGCATGCCCTAATCACTAGAAATTTCCAGAATGCCCTCTGTTGAAGAGATGGAAGTTTAGGTTCAGAGCCTCGCTAGGTAGCTATAGTTTCCCAGACTTCTCGCGTGGTAGCTCATTGCTCTTCGCTAGGATGATTTGACACTGAAGCTTCAGTCGTCGCGAGGTTGCCTTGGTTTGCTCTTCAGGCAGTCGTGCGGTAGAGAGTTGAGCTCTCACTGGGTTGGAGTTTGCGAGGTTGAATAGAAAATCTGAGTCTCAAGCGCGAGGTTGCAATTCAAGCGATGACGGTAGATTAGTCTTCATTTGGCGTAGCGAGAACTATAAGCTCTTCTCTTTACTTGGACTTCGCGAGTTGCCTCGCGAGATTCTTTTGAGTTCTGAACTGTGCGAGGTTCTTTGTCTCACTCAATCTTCGCGAGATTGGCTTTGCCTTCGCTAAGATGCTTTCTTTCTTGAATGGTGCGCGAATTGTGCGAGGCATTCTTCTTCTGAGAATTGTACCCCGCGGTGACTGTGTGACAGCTGTGCGAGACATCTTCTAAAGCTCTCTCCTCAGCTGTCTGAAGTGACCTTGGAGAGATTGAGAGAGGTCTGCTTTGAACTACGCGACACTGAGCGCTGTGTTCTACTCTTGAGCTTCGCGAGAGCTGTGCGGAGTTGAGTTTTTGAAGCTCCTTAGTCATTCATCTGCGCGAGAGGTTACTTGTAAAGCCTTGGGAAGCTTAGCTGATCTGCGTGAGGCTTCAAGGTTCATTCTTGCTGAGGGGCATCTGGTGCCAAAGCAGGCTCCATAACAGGATTCTTGGCCTTATTTCATTACTGATTATTTCCTGAACAAAACACTTAAGACGAGTTTATTAGGTGGCTAAGGGTCTAATCAAAGGTTAAGTTAAGGGGTGAAAAGTGGTACTTTTCAGGTCTTAACAGTTATCACCAATGGTTTGGGTTAGTTCTTATGCCCATGAATTGGCATGGGACAAGAACTGTCTCTAGAGTTTCAGTTATTTTAAATGCATGAGAATTTGTTTAGAGTTGATGCATGTGCCTTACTTGTAGTTTTTGGCTTGTATATATATACCAATGCTCCGTACAGAATCAAGGCACGGAATTGAGGGTCGTGCTGATGGCACGGGTTTTAGGGTGCCAAAATCCGGGCTGTCACAGTTCAAAAAGGTCAGTCATGTGGACCAAAAAGTGGGGGCAGAGAGGGCATTATCTTAGGCTTATGCCTTAACCCTTTAGTAATTGATATGCATCATCTATCAAATTTATATATCCTTCCTTTCCTTCCATAAAGAAGGGGACAACCTATAATTTTTTTGTTTTTATCCATTAAATGTCGCTGTGCAGGGCATGTACATGGGACTTAGGCTAAAATCTATACTCAGAATGGTTTCTAACCATCTGGTCAAGGAACTCTCTATGCCTCATTATGGATGTAATATCCCAAAAATTTTAGCGTTAAACAGTGACCTCGAGATTCGTGCCCGACTGGTAGTAGGTTTGACCAAGTGATGGTCAAACAGTGAACACCTGAAGTTATGTACTAATGTGAGATTAGTGTGACGTAAGTGTAGAGTATGGTATTAGTTTAAAGCCACATACACCTATCTCTGGTGTGTGCGCTTAACACCGAAACCGGTGAGAGGATATAAGGGTTTAATAACCCTAGAATCCTTTTGTTTGGTTGTTGAAGAGAGAGTTAAGAAGAGAGAGAGAGAAGGTAATTAATATCAAGGAGTTATTGTGGTTGGATTGGAAGGAAGATTGAGCATTGATTGCTGGATTCAACGCGATTGGGATCGTTGGAACAAAGCTGAAGCCCTAGCCATTCCAACCTAGATATTTGATCAATTTGAGATTGATTGAAGGTGGGTTTCTAATTGAAGTAAATGCATAGATTGTAGATGATTAAAATTAGTAAAATGTAGCTAAATGATAGATTAAAGATTTAGAAAAAGGAAGAAAAAGAAAAAGAATGGATTTGAGAAGAACAACCCGAAAAGGGGCCGAGTCTGGCCAAATTGATTAATCAAAATAGAGATTCAATTAATTGATTTTGGTCTAGAAGTTGAAAAGTCAGGGATGCCCGATTTTGATTAATCGATCTGGAAATCGATTAATCGATGCTGAAGTTCGATTAATCAATTTGGAAATCGACTAATCGAATGGGTACCTCCAGTGGCTGGAGAGAAAGGACTTGGGAGATCGACTAATCACTTGGGAAGTCGATTAATCGATTTTGGATTTCGAATAATCTATTTGGTATCGACTAGTCGATTTCAGATTTTTGACTGCTCGATTTGAGAATTTAACCATTCAGGGGAATTCGATTAATCGATTTGGGATCGATTAATCGATTTTGGATTTCAATTAATCGATTTTGGGAATCGATTAATCGATTTAGGGTTTGATTAATCAATTTTGGGAATCAATTAATCGATTTTGGCAGTTTCACTTGACTTCTCAATTGGACCTTGAGATCCATGGAGGGTCTAGGTCCTTCTCAATTGCATCTTTATTGACGTGTTGTATGTGTTGTGATGTACCATAGGTGGCACGTGTGAAAGCAAGCATAAGGAGTCGCGTGGGACCTTGATCCTTGGACCTTTAGAGACCTGAGGTAGGGAACACCTTGAATATTTATTTTAATTGCAAGAGCATGTATGTAGTGATATAGAGATCAAATTGAAAATGTTTTAACTATGAAAATCTTTGTAAAAATGGGTGTGTGTGTGACACCAAGAAAGTGATAAAGGCATCAATGTGATACGAACAACTGAGACCAAGTAAGTTAATAAAAATGAGGCATCCCCAGGGGATGAGAAAGTGATAAAGGTATTAAGATAATGCGAGTAATTTAGACATCCCAGGGATGTAAGTAAGATTGAATAACTACTGTTAAGGCCTAACTGATATAAGATAGCACAGTTACACGGTGAACAACTATATGTAAAGCACATGCTATTTTTATTATTTGAGGTTTGATTAGAATACCCATGGCGGGATATCCGTGACTGAATGCGGCTGAATTGTACACCGGTCACGGAGGTCTATCCGATAAGCACATCGAGGATATTGAGATGAGATTTAACCCCGCCGCCTATTGAGAAAAGGGGCTTGGATCGTGTTCTCAGGGGATACATATAACAACTGTCTATTTAGACGACGACGGAGGGTATCCCATCGGGGCTCGATGCTATATTGCTCGGGGATTACTAAGTTGAGATTTAAGTTTTGCTTTAGGCCTGTGCAGTGTCATTCATGATAAATTAATAGTAAAATGAAACATGCAAACTACCAGTAAATTTGAATGCAAATTACCATATTTTAAATTGTTTTCTAGCAAATGCATAGACATATCATGCTTTGAATATCATGGAATATATGTGAGATTTTGACTTATATGTTCATTGTGTTGTTCCTTAGTGAGCTAGGATGTAGCTCACCCTTTAGACTATACGTCTTAGGTCCATTATTAGCAGCGACCGAGGCTTCGGGAGACGTTGATCCGGGTGACTCGGATTACGTGCCTGGGGACGAGTTGGAGCCTCCTCCGGAGGACTTCTTCTAGGAGACCCTGCTGTGTACTTTGATAGAGAGTCAGTTTTGAGAGCATATTGGTATGGCTTGGTATGTCAAGCCTTTATTTTGGATAAATAATGTAATTATACTTTGATATTCTTTTTGGCGAACCATCTGGGGTGACCTAGTTTTATCACCGATGGTTTGGGCCTGTTCTTGTGTCCATGCATTGGCATGAAATGAGAACTGCTTTTGAGCTCTTTCATTTAGAGAATAATATATTATTAATGTATGTTTTCTTTCAGTTTATATACCTTACTTGATTGGTTTTGGTTTGTTATACCGATGTTCCATACATAGTTTTGGGCACGATCTGAAGGATCGTGCTGATGGCACGGGTTTCGGGGTGCTAAAATCCGGATTGTCACAATTGGTATCAAAGCCTTTTCTTTTAGAAATTCTGACAATCATTCTTTTGTCATAACATAGGGACTTCTGCTAATGAAAAATTTATTTTCATGTGCAGACCGTTATGTTTCCTAGAGGAAGAGGCCGACCCAGGGGTGGTCATCATAGAAATTTGTGTAGTCGAGATGATCTCATCTTGGATACCAATAGAGTACCTTTGGGACATGGAGGTTCTTAAGGTAGTGGCAGTCAAGAGGGCCACGGTCAAGGAGAGAACCAAGATCGAGATAGTCAGGATCAAGATAAAAGGGAACAGGCAAGGGTTAGAGAAAGGAATGAGGATAGAGAGGAGCGCCAGGGGATGATGCACAAACAGTAGCATCCTTGGAGCAGCATCAGCCACCGACACCTCCAGTGGCTTCGACACCGCCAGTGTCTTCTGCTTTTACTGAGTTTAGGAGGGTGAGACCTCCTAGCTTTTTGGGGCAGGCCGAGTCCATGGCAGCTGAGAACTGGCTGAGTGAAATGGAGAAGGTGTTTAGTGTGCTCACATGTACGGAGGACGAGAGCGTCCGTTGGGCAGCCTATATGTTGGATGGAGAGGCTGGGCCTTGGTGGAAGTCCGTTTCACGGACTAGGGCTCAGGAGACTCCAGATTTGCCCTGGACTTGGGATGAGTTCGTTGAGGAATTCAATAAACAGTACTTCTCGAAAGTAGTGAGGAACCAAATGGAGATTCAATTTTTGCAGCTTGTATAAGGGAAGATGACTGTTAGAGAGTATGGAGTGGAGTTCATGCGACTTGCTCGCTTCGCGCCTGACTACGTCATCACAGAGATGATGAGAGCAAAGAGGTTTCAGCAAGGGTTGAGACCCGATGTGAGGGGAGGAGTAGCATCATTCCAGTTGAGGACCTATGGGGAGGTCATGAGCAAAACGCTCATAGTGGAGGAGGAAAATAATAATAGATACCACCAGAGGAGCAACATGGAAGGTGGAATGTGGACCAAACTAGAACGGGGAACAAGCCGGTGAATAAAAAGCTGAGATTCGTAGCAGGCAACCAGAGACCACCATTCCAGGGAGGTTATGGGAGATCGGCGCTGTAGAGAAATTAACAGAGATTTCCATTGCTTGCGTCAGGGAAACCAATAAGCTACGAGAGCCCTGCTATCACTACCGGAGCTATAGTCACACAGGGTTTTTCGCGAGTAGCTTCTTCCACACCTCGTGAGACTTGTGACAAGTATGGCAAGCCTCACAAGATAATGGATTGTAGGATTGGTACTCGGGGTTGTTTTTGATGTGGCAAGGTGGGCCACCTGATCAAAGATTTCCTCGAGGTGAATAAAGGGAAGACGACTTCAGCTCCTATGCCATGACCTATACAAGTTAGGAAGCCGATCGTCCAAGGGAGAGCCTACCCAGTCACAGCTCAAGAGGCTCAAAATACAAATGATGTGATCCAAGGTGAGATTTCTTTTAAATAAAGAATTTTAATTCTTAAAAATTTTAGATAGAGAAGGTGCATCCATGTAGAAAATAGAAAAGAACTTGCATGTAATAATTTCTAGTATGATGATATACATTATATATATGTGTATGTATAATTAAGTACGTTACAAATCTATAAGAAGGAAAGTGATGTGACATATGAAGCTCGAGTGTTGATAGACCCAGGGTCTACCCACTCATTTGTTACCCCTCGTTTCACAAAGAGGATGAAAGTTAACCCAAAGGAGTTAGACTTTGTGTTAACCGTGACTGTTCCTACTGGAAAATTGGTTGATATCGAAAAGGATTGCAACTCCGTGATCATGAGAGTCATGGATGGAGACGTCTTTAAACTACTGGTGAACCTAATTCTATTAGACATGCAAGGATTCGACGTGATCCTTGGCATGGATTGGTTGTCGACTCACTGTGCGACGGTAGATTACAAGAACAAGGTTGTCATCTTTAGACCCAATATGAGGATATCATTTTGATTTCAAGGAGAGAGGTCGACGAATATGCCACTTATCTCGACAGTCAGAGTTGAGCATTTGATCAGAAAAGGGTGTAGTGGATACTTGGCATTCTTGAAGGAGCATAAAGAAGAGAAGAATGTTATCTCCGAGATAGGCGTGGTGTGAGAATTTGAAGATGTATTTCCGGAGGAATTACTAGGATTACCTCCAGAAAGGGAAGTGGAATTCGCCATCGACTTAGTATTAGGAATGGACTCTGTTTCTAAAGCACCATATAGAATGGCTCCTGCTGAGTTGAAGGAATTGAAGGAGCAGTTACAAGAACTAATAGACAAGGGATTTGTTAGACCAAGCGTGCCTCCATGGGAAACACCGGTCTTGTTTGTATAGAAGAAATATTGGTCAATGCATTTGTGCATTGACTATCGGCTATTGGACAAACTTACCATTAAGAATCGATACCCTTTACCTAGGATAGATGACTTGTTTGATCAATTGTAAGGAGCGAGGTACTTTTTCAAGATCGATCTGCGATCTGGATACCATCAGTTGAGAGTCAAGGCAGAGGATATTCAGAAGACTGTATTCAGGACTCGGTATGGACACTATGAATTCCTAGTGATGCCGTTTGGGTTGACAAATGCCCTGGCGTCATTCATGGATCTGATGAATAGGGTGTTTAAACCACACCTAGACTCTTGTGTCGTAGTGTTTGTTGACGACATCCTGATCTATTCAAAATTAGAGGAAGAGCATGATAAGCACTTGAGAATAGCCCTACAGACTCTACGTGAACACCAATTATATGCCAAGCTTAGCAAGTGCGAGTTTTGGTTAGAAGAAGTTAGCTTTTTAGGACATGTCGTCTCAAAGCATGGTGTCACTGTAGATCCAGCAAAGATAGAAGCAGTGGTCAATTGGGAGCAACCAAAGACCGTGATCGTCGTCCGTAGTTTCCTTGGATTAGCGGGTTACTATCGACATTTCGTTGAGGGGTTTTCAAAGATATCAGGACCACTCACGAGACTTACACAGAAAGACGCAAGGTTTGAATGGAGTGAGGCATGCGAGAAGAGTTTTCAAGAACTCAAGAAGAGACTCACTTCAGCTCCAGTATTAGCGATTCCTTCAGGCAGTGGAGGGTTCGCAGTATACAGCGATGCTTCGTATAGTGGTTTGGGCTGCGTGCTTAATCAATACAGAAAGGTGATAGTGTATGGATCGAGACAGTTGAAAGAGCATGAGAAGAATTATCTGACACATGACCTGAAATTAGCAGCGGTCATTTTTGCGCTAAAGATTTGGCGACATTACTTGTACGGTGAGGCTTTTGAGATTTTCACCGATTATAAAAGCCTCAGATATTTGTTTACACAGAAAGATCTAAACATGAGGCAGCACAGATGGATGGAGTTCCTCAAAGACTGACTGTTCCATATAGTACCATCCAGGCAAGGCTAATGTAGTGGCCGATGCCTTGAGTTGGAAGGGTTCAGCTCAGTTGGCTAGTTTGATTTTGGGTATGCACAGATGGAAGCTATTTGAAGATCTAACACTATATGATGCGAACATCAAGTCGCAAGCTACAAGAGCCTTCTTGGCTAATATATCAGTGAGACCAGTGATATTTGAGCATATCCACGAGCTATAGATGAAAGACCCAATGCTAACCAAGATTCGTCAAGATGTAACTGAAGGCATTGGATCTAAGTTCTTGGTCAAGGAGGATGGCTCCTTATTGTTCAAGGGCCGTCTCTGCATTCCAGACAATACCAATCTACGGCGAACAATTCTTGATGAATCTCACAAATCCAACTATGCAATTCATCCGGGTAGCACAAAGATGTATCAAGACTTGAAAAAGAATTACTGGTGGAGAGGTTTGAAGCAAGATGTGGCAGAGTATGTGTCACGGTGTTTGACTTACCAACAAGTGAAGATCAATCATAGACACCCTGCATGTTTACTGCAGCCTCTACCTATACCAGAATGAAAGTGGGAATCGATCTCTATGGACTTCATCGTTGGGATACCGCGTACTGCAAAGAGGTACAATGCCATTTGGATAGTGGTCGATCGATTGACCAAGTCAGTGCACTTCTTGCCTTAAACACGATGTACACGGCAGGAAGACTGGCAGAGCTGTATATGAAAGAGATTGTCTGTTTGCATGGGATTTTGAGTAGCAATATTTCAGACCGTGACCCATTATATACATCAAAGTTTTGAAAGAAATTTCAAGAAGGAATGAGAACGCGACTAGATTTCAGTATGACATTCCATGCACAAACCGACGGGCAGACAGAGAGGGTCAATTAGATCATTGAGGACATGCTTAGGGTGTGTATGTTAGAATTGCAAGGATCGTGGGATCAGCACCTACCGTTGATTGAGTTTGCATACAACAACAGTTTTCAGACGAGCATTGGGATGGCACCATATGAAGCTCTTTACGGACGGCGATGTAGATCACCCATCAATTGGGAAGAAACCAGGGAGAAATCTGTTTTGGGACCCAAAATACTCGAAGATAATGCCACCTATGTTCATATGATAAGGGCAAAACTCAAAGCAGCTCAGAGAAGACAGAAAAGCTACGCTGATATCAAGCGGGCGAGTGTAGACTTTAAGGTGGGTGAATATGTGTTCGTGAAAGTGTCACCTATGAAGGGGGTGATGAGATTTGGAAAGAGAGGGAAGTTAAGTTCCCGCTATCTTGGACCATTTGAGGTTCTGGGTCGAGTAGGGGAAGTTGCTTACCGCATTGGATTGCCATCGTTATTTGATTAGGTACACAATGTATTCTACGTATCTATGCTCAGGAAGTATCTTAATGACCCTGATCACGTGTTGAGCGGAAAATTGTTTGAGATGCATGAGGATATGAGCATGATCGAAGAGCCGGCAGAGATTTTGGATCGAAAGGAACAAGTGTTGTGGACAAAAGTGATTCCATTAGTGCTTGTTCGATGGAAGTATCATCCGGCCGAAGAAGCTACGTGGGAACGAGAGGCCGACTTGAAAGAACAGTATCCGGACTTGTTTGCGATAGCTTGAGAGTCAAAATTTTATCACCACAACATGTTTGTGGATGTAAACCATTTTTTGTAATCCAATGTCGATCGTTTGATCATTTTATTCAAGAGAGGCAGTTTCAATCCGCATAGTTTTCCAAATACGATGTTAAGTACGTGGTTAGAATTCTTCATAGCCATAAAACGGCTGTGAGAACATGTTTCACAAGACCAATGACCAACTGGCCTTGTGTTAAAAGAAAAATCAAGGAGACACGAAAGATAATAAAATTTCAAAATCTGATCAAAATCGATTAATCGATTTAGGATTTCGATTAATCTATTTTGGTCGATTAGTCGACTGGCATACGCTAGTGAGTGGAAATTGAATGAAAATTTAGGAAATTAACAAGGTGAAATTTCGATTAATCGATTTGGCTTTCGATTAATTGATCTTGGATTTCGATTAATCGATCTGGAAATTCGATTAATCAAGTGACTTGAGAATTTTAGAAAAATTTAAAGGACTTTACAATTTCGATTAATCGATTTGGTAAATCGATTAATCGATTGGCACACGCCAGTGAGCTCGAAAAGTTGAAATTTTAAGTGACCACGATTTTGATTAATCGAAATGGATTCGATTAATCGATTTTGAGTTTTGATTAATCGATTTTGAAAATCGATTAATGGATTTCGCGCAACTAAACTTAGTTTTTGAAACTCGATTAATCAATTAATCGAATCGGGCCTATATATATAAATCGAAGGGGGGATTCTCCCCATTTGAAAGTTTTGGGGTTTTTGTTTCTTGCGCGCCTTTTGCTCCTCCTCTTCGAACGACTGTGCACCTAGGTTTTGGGAGTTTTGCGTTGATTTCGGATTGAAATCGCTTGCATTTGGATCGAATACCTAAGGTAAAACCCTAGATTTCAACTTTCTTTTCATTTCAAGCTATAAAACCCTAGTTTTTGTTAATTTTTCACCAAAATGTCGCCTCGAACTCGCTTAACCTGGAAGAAAGCGACTTCGAAGCTCCCGGTCCGGCGTAAGAACGCCGCACCGCCACCACCTACCCCATCGCCCGTAAGAACCCCATCCCCGTCGTCATCGGATACCACATCTGGTTCGACGAGCGCGTCATCGCACGAATCTACACCAACCATAGCACCACCGCCCGCCGACGTATCCCAACCAAATGAGTGGTGAGCGGCGAAGAAGTTCGAAGATGAATATATCTTCGATATGAAATTATTTACCAACCCCAACGTTGAGGGTGAGACCCAATGGGCTTGGAATTACTTGGTGAAGGCGGGCCTCGGCAATCTCTTAAAGCCACTCCACGGGTCTTACTACCCTAGGCTGGTCCGCCTATTTTACCAAGGCCTGGCCGAGGGTCCCACCGACGACATTGTTACGACCAAGATTGATGGTCGTGACTACACTTTCACTCGTCGCCATATTCACGAAACCCTAGAATGTTATTTGGACTTCGTGCCTGAGACCACCCTCTTCCCACCATTTGCGGAGGAGGTGAGATTTGAAGAGATTATGACCTGGATGACCAATGGGAAGAAGGGGTCCGGATCGTCCATTCGGAGGGTCGATCTACCCCATTATATGTGGATGCTTGATTCTATAATCAAGTACAATCTCTACCCGATGCGTCACGATACCGAGCGGGTGGAGTTGATTCAACAGGCCCTGTACACGGCATTCTGTGGCCGTTGGTTTGACGCTACCAAGATCATCCTGGAGGGGATGGTCTATATAAAGGGGAAATTGATGAAGGGCAATTTGAGGCCCAAGGAGAAGATGCCGTACGCTCGACTCATTTCGAGCATGCTAGAGTGCTACTTAGACGCTCCAGGATACGTCGTCTCGCCCCATGAGGAGCGAGCTACGGACCACCTGAAGCACTACTCCATCGCTTCATGGAGTCGTAGTTATAGGTTGCTAAAGAGGACCCTACCATCTCAGGGCCCAGCACCAGCAGCACCAGTAGCACCACCACCACATCCGGACCCACCTGTGGGGGGAGCACACCCCATCGATCCACCAGCTGAGGGGGCACCCTCCCATACCACCGCATCGCCTACGCCGCCGTCGCAGTCAGCGAGAGCCACACCCACTTCTTCATACCATTGGCAAGCTGCTCGCTCGATGCCTACTATAGAGGATGTGTTGGCATGGATGGAGGCCAACAACTAGCGGATGAACCGGCGGATGGACTTCTTGATGTACCACACCTTGCGGTACATCTATCTGTTTGACTTTCTGTAGCATCTCGCGCAGGAGGAGGCGTGGACTGCGGGTCAGACCGTTTTTTACTCGGGTGCAACTTTTCATGCGAGTACCTCTGCTCGATGCATCGGCTGGCTCAGAGCTAGGGTAGCTCGAGACGAAAGTCACCACCACCGCCGAGACGAGCCACCATAAGCCAGACAGAGCAGCCCGCTCCAACACCAGATCAGCCTAACGAGGGGACGACATGAGCTTGAGCGGAGGATATTTCTTTTAGATTGTAATTAAAATAATGTACATGCTCAACTCTGTAAATTTTGGAAATTTTGATAATGAAATCTAAATCATCTTTTTGAGAATTTGCTTGCATTACGTTCTGTTTCTTGCACTGTGTGATGCACAAGTCATCTTTTCTGTGTGGGTACGCGCCCCCAGCGTGTAGGGCACCCAACCAATGCACCTTTGAGTTTATTTTCGAGGACAAAAATTCTCAAGGTGGGGAGAATGTAATATCCCAAAAATTTTAGCATTAAATAGTGACCTCGGGATCCATGCCCGACTGGTCGTAAGTTTGACCAAGTGATGGTCAAATAATGGACTCGTGAAGTTATGTACTAATGTGAGATTAGTGTGACCTGAGTGTAGAGTATGGTGTTAGTTTAGAGCCACATTCACCTATCTCTGGTGTATGCGCTTAACACCGAAATCGGAGAGAGGATATAAGGGTTTAATAACCCTAGAATCCTTTTGTTTGGTTGTTGAAGAGAGAGTTAAGAAGAGAGAGAGAAGGTAATTAATACCAAGGAGTTATTGTGGTTGGATTGGAAGGAAGATTGAGCATTGATTGCTGGATTCAATGCGGTTGGGATCTTTGGAACAAAGCTGGAGCCCTAGCCATTCCAACCTAGATATTTGATCAATTTGAGATTGATTGAAGGTGAGTTTCTAATTGAAGTAAATGCATAGATTGTAGATGATTAAAATTAGTCAAATGTAGCTAAATGATAGATTAAAGACTTAGAAAAAGGAAGAAAAAGAAAAAGAATGGAATTGGAAAGAACAACCCGAAAAGGGGCTGAGTCTGGCCAAATCGATTAATCGAAATCGAGATTCAATTAATCGATTTTAGTCTAGAAGTTGAAAAGTCAGGGATGCCCGATTTCGATTAATCGATCTGAAAATTGATTAATCGATGCTGAAGTTCGATTAATCGATTTGATAATCGACTAATTAACTGGGTATCTCCAGTGGCTGGAGAGAAAGGACTTGGGAAATCAACTAATTGACTTGGGAAGTCGATTAATCGATTTTGGATTTTGATTAATCGATTTGGGCTCGACTAGTCGATTTCCAATTTTCAACTGCTCGACTTGAGAATCAATTTAACCATTCAAGGGAATTAGATTATTCGATTTGGGATCGATTAATCTATTTTGGATTTTGATTAATCGATTTTGGGAATCGATTAATCGATTTTGGGATTTTGATTAATTGATAGTTTCACCTGACTTCTTAATTGGTCCTTGAGATCCATGGAGGGTTTAGGACCTTCTCGATTGCAACTTTAGTGATGTGTTGTATGTGTTGTGATATACCATAGGTGGTACGTGTGAAAGCAAACACAAGGAGCCGCGTGGGACCTTGATGCTTGGACCTTCAGAGACCTGAGGTAGGAAACACCTTGAACATGTACTTTAATTGTAAGAGCATGTATGTAGTGATATAGAGATCAAATTGAAAATGTTTTAACTATGAAAATCTTTATAAAAATGGGTGTGTGTGTTACACCAAGAAAGTGATAAAGGCATCAGTGTGATGCGAACAACTAAGACCAAGTAAGTTAATAAAAATGAGGCATCCCTAGGGGATGAGAAAGTGATAAAGGCATCAAGATGATGCGAGTAATTTAGACATTCCAGGGATGTAAGTAAGATTGAATAACTACTGTTAAGGCCTAACTGATATAAGATAGCACAGTTACACGGTGAACAACTATATGTAAAGCACATGTTATTTTTATTATTTGAGGTTTGATTAGGATACCCCACCGACGTGGCGGGATACCCACGACTGACTGGGCAGGATATCCGTGATCGATACGGCGACCAATCCATACACCAGTACGGAGGTCTATCTGTACACAGTAAGCACATCCCAGGGATGTTGAGATGAGATTTAACCCCGCCGCCTATTGAGAAAAGGGGCTTGGATCGTATTCCCGGGGAATACATATAACAACTATCTATTTAGACGACGATGGAGGGTATCCCATCGGGGCTCGATGCTATATTGCCCGGGGATTACTTAAGTTGAAGATTTAAGTTTTGATTTAGGCCTGTGCAGTGTGTCATTCATGATAAATTAATAGTAAAATGAAACATGCAAACTACTAGTAAATTTGAATGCAAATTACCATCTTTTAAACTGTTTTCTAGCAAATGCATAGACATGTCATGCTTTGAATATCATGGAATATATGTGAGATTTTGACTTATATGTTCACTGTGTTGTTCCCTATTGAGCTAGGATGTAGCTCACCCTTTAGACTATACGTCACAGGTCCATTATTAGCAGCGGCCGAGACTTCGAGAGACGTTGATTTGAGTAACTTGGATTACGTGCCTGGGGACGAGTTGGAGCCTCCTCCCGAGGACTTCTTCTAGGAGACTCTGCTGTGTACTTTGATAGAGAGTCAATTTTTAGAGCAAATTGGTACGACTTGGTATGTCAAGCCTTTATTTTGGATAAATAACATAATTATACTTTGATATTCTTTTTTGGCGAACCATCTGGGGTGACCTAGTTTTATCACCGATGGTTCGGGCCTATTCTTGTGTCCATGCATTGGCATGAAATGAGAACTGCTTTTGAGCTCTTTCATTTAGAGAATAATATATTATTAATGCATGTTTTCTTTCAGTTATATACCTTACTTGATTGGTTTTGGTTTGTTATACCGATGTTTCGTACATAGTTTTGGGCACGGTCTGAAAGATCGTGCTGATGGCACGGGTTTCGGGGTGCCAAAATTCGGGCTGTCACAGTGGATGATTGCCCATCCTGTCTATTTGAAAGCTCTTCATTACACAAAAGAAGTGTGGGCATATGGAGAAAATTTTGTCCCACTGGTTACAAAATTGATGAAAAGGAGTTTTGGGCATATGGAACCGTGACCCATATGGATGATAACATGATTTCGACTAAATTATCATTATTGAAAGAATGCGTCCTTGTAACCTGATTTTCTAATAGACTATCATTACTGAAAGAATGCATATTAGTGACTGAAATGGGGTGATTTTTAAGCCAGCTAGGTGTAGACATTGTAAACAAAGTGATGGTTTTTAAGTTTTTCTCATATAATTACGTTTAGGGGTCAAAATTTCAAAGCTATAAGGTGCATTTCACTTTGTCAATTTGTTTACCCACTGAAAGTCTTTAATATAATCAGAGTTTCACCATTTTATGACTGCGACGATGAATGCACATAATTAAAGAAGAAAAACAAAAACACTTACTCGAAATCCGTTCTGCAAAGCTTTGTTGAGGAACTAATCGACTTTGTTCACAGAGGCATCTCACCAATCACATTACACATTCTATTTTAGAGTATGCACAAGCACACACATTGAGCATGCAAGTCACTTTCTTTTTTATCTAGCAAAATTTATAGGGTGTCCATAGAATCACACCAAATTTCATTAGGAGCTGGTAGTAGGTTTGCAACCAAATTACCAGGGATGACACTTGGATCAGTCTCATTTATATCAAAATAAGTCTCTTTGACATTTTTTCAAGCATTTGACGTGCATATATTGTATTCTAACATATCTCGATTCTAAAACACAGAAACATTATAAATAATTTAAAAAAAGCATACAACCAAGCTTACATTTTTAGTAGAGCTATTGTTATGTAAGGAATACAACTGTACTCTATCAATCAACAAGTTGAAGAATCTAGCTACGTGTATAATAAAATTTTATGCGCTTAACCAGTATTATAATTGACATTATAATAGTCCCACATTGGATAGAGAAAAGTCGTGACCGTGGGTAATATATGATTGTGGACAATACATGTCATGATCCTTTTTGGGTAGAGAAAAGTCCTGACCGTGGGTAATATATGATTGCGGACAATACATGTAATGATCCGTTTTGGGTAGAGAAAAGTCTTGACCGTGGGTAATAAATGATTGCGGACATTGACCCACATGATTGCAGACATTTACGCACATGATTGCGGACAATACATGTTATGATATGAATTTTATGTCTTTGATACACCTAAAATATGTGTATGTGTTTAACATCGTATTCGCCGTATGCCTTGACTTTTCAAAATATTTGATCTAAAAATACATGTTATGGTTTTTCAAGCTCTTATATTTAATTCCGTCATTAATGGACACAAGTTATGTGGTAGTCTACTGGTTAAAAGCTTTAAGTTCTAGATAAGAGGTTTAGGGATCAAACCTTGCTATGTGTGTAACACCGGATAATCTCCAAAATATAATAAATAAGTGTCTTACGGAGAACCTTAACACACATAGCAAGGTTTGATTCCTAGACCTCTTATCTAGAACTTAAAGCTTTTAACCAATAGGCTACCACATAACTTGTGTTCATTAATGACGGAATTAAATATAAGAGCTTGAAAAACCATAACATGAATTTTTAGATAAAACATTTTGAAAAGTCAAGGCATACGGAGAATACAATATTAAACACATACACATATTTTAGGTGTATCAAAGATATAAAATTTAGATCATAATATTCTTCCCTACTTATAAAAATTTTATCCTCGAAATTGAGTCATACCTCACTAGAAGAGATGGGGGTAGTCCCTCTTGATAACATCCTCGCTCTCCCAAGTAGCTTCCTCACGAGAGTGGTGCTGCCAAATTACAAGGACCAGCGGTATAACTTTATTCCTCAGGGTCTGCTCTTTCAGTTGATAACGTGAGTAGGGTCTGCCACGTATTTCTTTAACATGGATATGTGAAAAATGTTGTGCACATTGGCAAACTTTGGTGGTAGCTTGACTCGATATGCCGTTTCTTCGACTCTCTTCAAAACTTCGAACGGTCCCACGAATCTCGGACTAAGTTTTCCTTTCCGCCCGAATCTCATTACTCCCTTCATAGGAGAGATTTTCACAAAGACTTTATCCCCCTTAATCAGATCTCAATTCCTACGCTTCAAATCAGCATAACTCTTCTATCTGCTCTGCGCGGTCCGCATTTGTTCTCGGATCAACTGAACTTGTTTGGATGTGTCTTCAACAATTTGAGGTCCCAACAAACTTCTTACCTGACCTCATCCCAACACAGAGGAGTTCTGCAACTTCTCCCATATAAGACTTCATACGGGGCCATCTGTATAGTGGACTGGTAACTATTATTATATGCGAATTTTGCAAGAGGTAGATGCTCGTCCCAATTGCCTCCAAAGTCCAGTACACAAGTGCGAAGCATGTCTTCTAACACTTGATTCAGTCTTTCGGTCTGCCCATCCGTCTGAGGATGAAAAGCGGAGCTAAATTTCAACTTAGACCCCATCCCGTCTTAAAATTTCTGCCAAAATCTTGACGTGAAATGAGGGTCTCTATCAGATACGATATCAGCAGGCACACCATGTAATTGACAATCTCACGAATGTAAATATCTGCCAACTGAAAAGCTAAATAGGTCATGCGGTATGGAATAAAATGAGCCGATTTAGTCAATCTATCGACCACAACCCAAATAGCATCGTTCCTCTTCAGGGTTCTCGACAACCCGGTGATGAAATCCATACCAATACTCCCCCATTTCCAACCTAGAATCGGTAGTGGCTGAAGTAACCCAGGTGGTTTCTGGTGTTCAACTTTAACTTGCTGGCATGTGAGATACCTTGCCACATAGTCAACGATCTCTCTCTTCATATCCTTCAACCAATAATTTTTCTTCAACCCTTTATACATCTTATTGTTCCCAGGGTGAATAGAGAATTTAGACTTATGGGCTTCGTCTAAGATCTCTCGTTTCAATTCTATATTATCAGGTACACAGTAGCGTCCCTGGAACAACATCATCCCATCATCTTTGACAGTAATCTCAGACTTCTCACTGTCCTTTAATTTCAAAAGGGTAGGATCTTCAAGCTGTAGTCTCCTGATTCGATCAAGTAATGAAGAGGTGATAACAATGTGCGAAAGCAATGCTGTTGGTCGAATCACCCGTTCTGAAACAAATCTACTGAGGGCATCAACAACAATATTAGCCTTCCCCGGATGATGCTTGATCTCACAATCATAATCGATCAGGAATTCCAACCATCTTCTCTGCCTTATATTCAAGTCTTTCTGCGTAAAAAGGTATTTAAGACTTTGATGATCCGTGGAGATGATAAATTTCTCTCCATACAGGTAGTGTCTCCAGATCTTCAACCCGAATATGATAGTGGCCAGTTCTAGATCATGCGTAGGGTAATTCTTTTCATGTTCCTTTAGCTGCCTGGATCCGTAAGCTACAACTCTCTCATTCTGCATCAGGACACCACCTAGTCCTTTATACGACGTATCGGTATTAACGGTAAAGCCACCACTGCCAAAAGGTATCACTAGAATGGGAGCAGTAGTCAACCTTTTCTTCAACTCGAGAAAGCTCTTCTCGCACTCATCGGTCCAAATGAATTTCACATTCTTCTTGGTCAGTCCGATAAGAGGTCCTGAGATCTTTGAGAAACCTTCCACGAACCTTCTATAGTAACCAGCTAAGCCAAGGAAACTTCGTACTTCAGTAATACTTTTGAGACTCGCCCAATTCACAGTGGCTTCAATTTTTGTAGGATCAATAGTATTCCCTGCCTCAGAAATTCTGTGGCTCAGAAATGCCACTTCACGCATCCAGAATTTACATTTACTCGTCTTAGCATACAACTGGTGGTCCAATAGGATTTGCAAGATGATCTTTAAGTGCTCGGCGTACTCTTCTTCAGACTTGGAGTAGATCAGGATGTCATCAACGAAAACTACCACAAACTGATCCAAGTAGGGCTTGAAAATACGGTTCATCAAGTCCATAAAGATTACAGGGGCATTAATCAATCTGAAAGGCATTACTTAAAATTCAAACTGCCCATACCTTGTATTGAATGTCGTTTTAGCTATATCGGACTCTCTCACCCTCAACTGGTGATATCCAGATCTCAGATCGACTTTAGAGAAATATTGTGCGCCTTGTAATTGATCAAATAGAGCATCGATCCGTGGCAATGGATACTTGTTCTTATTCGTCTCCTGGTTCAACTGTCGGTAATCAATGCACAACCTCTAAGAACCGTCTTTCTTCTTTACAAATAAAATAGGAGCACCCCATGGTGACTGACTCCTAATAAAGCCCTTATCTTGAAGTTCCTGTAACTGTTTCTTCAATTCTGATAGTTCTGCAGGCGCCATCTTGTAAGGAGTCTTGGCTATCAGTGCAGTGCCAGGTATGAGCTCAATCTAAAATTCGACTTCCCTACTCGGT
The DNA here is from genome assembly GCA_021018995.1 of Chloranthus sessilifolius. Classification (NCBI taxonomy): domain Eukaryota; kingdom Viridiplantae; phylum Streptophyta; class Magnoliopsida; order Chloranthales; family Chloranthaceae; genus Chloranthus; species Chloranthus sessilifolius. The sequence continues at coordinate 29,205,755 of CM037595.1, forward strand.
GGCAAACTCGTCACCTCATCAGGAAAAACTCCAGCAAATTCATTTATAACAGGAATCGATGATATATCTCCCCGCTTTTCCTCGGCTTCTAATAAAGCAAAGAGTTTCGGAATGGCACCCTTCCGTGCGCCCTTGAATTTAAATGTCAGTCCATCCAAAGGGATAAAAATTATGGTCTTGGAAAAATAATCAAGGGCCGCATGAGATTCAGCGAGCCAATCCATCCCTAGGATAACATCGAAATCTTCGAAGTCTAATTCAATTAGATCGACAACCAACGCATGGGTTCCAATCTGGATAGAACATCGAGGATAGACTCTGTCAGCAAGCACACTCTTTCCCAGAGGAGTTGCTACGGTCAAAGGAATGCTCATAGGAGATGAATCCTTATCAAGACGTTTAGCAAAGTTCAAGGAGACGAATGAATGGGAAGCACTCGAATCCAAAAGTATATGAGCAAAAAGACCATTGATCAATATCGAACCTGGGCATCCAAGACATGCCACGACTTAAATTATTCAACGTAAGGGTATCATTCCATTTTAAAGTTTAATGTCTATCAGATCTTTATTAGTTCTTAACAAATTCATTTAATTCATTTTTGAAAATATTTTTGGAAAGTTGTTCATTTTATGCAAATTAATATTTGTGACATTACTACATAAACATGTATGAAAGAATTTAATCATGAATTCTAAATAAACAAACATACCTTGGATGACATCGTCTGAAGCTCTAGCGTCAGCATCAGATAGGGTATACACGTGATTATTAGCCGTAATCGTGACAGGAGGTATAGCCCTCGACCCAGATGACTTCTTAGGCATCTTGCACTCAGCTGCTCTATGCCCAAAGCTATCCACAGTTGAAACAAGCACCCGTTCCCCTAAGGCAGATGCCGTAATGATTCTTGCCACAAGTGGTACAAGTCAGAGTAGTCTTTACAGTCGACGCCACTCTGCTGCGAGAAGGCTGGTCTTGAGTAAGGAGTGCCCTTACTCTCCGATCTCATGTTAGATTTAGAAAACACACGATCTCGACAGCCATATTAAAAGTTTCTAGCCGAGCTCTGACCCACATTACCAGTCGGCGAAGGCGCCTTTAATTCTCTCTCGATGGTGTAGCACCTATCAATCAGGTTCTTGTATGAGTCGCATCGGTGTCCAACCACCAAGGTCCTGATCTGGGGCCTCAAACCCTTCTCAAATCTCCTGAGTTAAAAGTTCTTGTGAGAAACCAGGGTCGATGCAAACTGGCTCAGTTTCGTAAAAAGCTTGGCATAAGCGTCAACAGTCATCTCTCCCTGTTGGAGGTTCAGGAGTTTCTCAATCTTCGCTTCTTGGATGCTCTGGGGGTAGTACTTATCATAAAACACTTTTACGAATTCATCCCAGTCCCATACATAACCAGACTCTTCGACACGAGTCGCTTCTTTCAATTGTCTCCACCAGTTCTCGGCATCCCCCTCCAGTTTGTAGGTTGCTAATCTCACTTTAGTTATTTCATTATACTCCATCAGATCGAAGATCTTTTCCATCTGTTGCACCCATTTCATAGCCTCCGCACTGTCTCCTGTCCCATTTAAGTATCGTGGTTGGTTCTTCCTGAATTCGTCCAATTCCGACCTAGGAGCAGGAGTAGGTTGGGTATTTGAAGTCTGGTTACATTGATGGCATTCACAATTGTCTCGATCAACGCATCAATATGTTTGTTTGTCATCTGCAGTCGACCAATCTCACGTTAAACTCCAATTACACATATTCTCGACATAAGAATCAACCTTAGGCTCTGATACTAACTGTAGCGACCCGAGATCTCACAACCTCTTGAGTGTAAGATCTTAGACCGTACCTTCATATCGTAAACCATAGAAATATAATAAGGCGATAAAAGCACCTTAAACAGCGAAAGATAAAATTTCTTTAAAACATTAATTAATCTAAATAAAACCCATGATAATGTTCTTATTCCAATAACAAGTCCAACATGATTAAAGCTTAAACAGTTTTGATAAAATACTAATTGATTAATATCTCATTTATTTAAAACCACTAATACCTAGAAAGGAAAATAGCTAATTAGGCCACGAAGCCATCATCGTCATTCAGTCTAGTTTCCTGAACACCACGTGCTGTCTCGTCGCCATAGACCCATATGTTATCATCGGCGACACCTGTCTCATCTGGTCACCCACATCAACAAGGGGTGTAAGTTTACACTTGTATGGACTAGACATGCAATCTATTAAAGCATAAAATATCAATCATGGCCATATAAATATTTCAATATATTTCATGTATGTGTGCATGTGGCATGTATAATCTTAATAAGCTGAAATGAACTGAACATAAACATATATATATATATATATATATATATATATATCAATATTTATATGAATTCATCATTTCTTTTAATTTCATCTTTCTTGTCATTTAATGCACGTTAGACTCCGTCCCGCTCAAGACGTTGGGTCTTAATCATGCTTATCACTTGTTTAGTTAGACTCCGTCATGCTCAAGACGTTGGGTCTAATGAATTATGTCATTTAATTGCATGTCAAACTCCGTCCCACTCAAGACGTTGGGCTGAATCATGCTCATCATACTCTTGTTCAGTTAGACTCCATCTTACACAAGATGTTGGGTCTAATACCTTCCTAGACTCCATCATGTACAAGATGTTGGGTCTAATGCTCGTTAATCGTGTTTAGTTAGACTCCATGAAGCACCAAATGTTGGGTCTAATACCTTCTTAGACTCCATTGGGTACAAGATGTTGGGTCTAATGCTCGTTGATCATGGCTTGACATTTCATCATGTTGTACGTGTCTTGATTGTGCATTATATAGATCATCATGGAACATGTAAAGTGCATAAAAGTAATATCATAATACATAAGCATTTAAGTGCATTTAATCATGGTACATAAAAATTAAAGTGTACACAATCATGGTGCATAAATATTACAGTGCATATCATACAATCATAGTGCATAAACGTTGACATTTAATGACACTGTTATGAGAAGAACTGATTATAGAACTTAACTATTCAAACATAGTCCATTGATTCAAGTTCGAGCTCAATTGATTGATTTCCCAGAATCAATCGATTGACTGGCATCCATACATTTTTCAAAACATTCAGGCTCAATCGATTGATCCCTCAGAATCAATCGATTGACTCAAATCTGTGCCTTTTCCCAAAACAATATTATTTATCAGTATCTGTTTATGCTCAATCGATTGATTTCTCAGAATCAATCGATTGAATCAAATCCATATATTTTCTAAAAAGAATGTCCTTTATCAGTGTCTGTCAGGCTCAATCGATTGACTTATCTAAATTAATCGATTGAATCAAATCCGTGCATTTTCTCAAAATAATATCATTTATTAGTTTCTATAAGGCTTAATCGATTGACTCATCTGAATCAATCGATCGACATAATTCTTTGCATTTTCTTTCAAAGCAATATCATTTAATTCCCAATCGATTGGCATCCAATCGTCAATCAATTGACATAATTCTGTGTATTTTTTTAAAAATAAACTCATTTATCAGTACCTACTTTAATATTCATCCTCAATCGATTGACATCCAATCGTCAATCGATTGACATAATTCTGTGAGCATATATCAAAATGCATCAAATCACATGGTGGGATTTCATCCGTCTTCTTCTTAATTGAAAATATTAATATTAAGGATCACCAATCATAGCATGCATCCATTTAATCATCCATTCATTATTCATGAAATAAACTCACTAATTTATATAAAAAAATCTATTTAAAAATCAATATTTTAAGTTCAATGGAAAGCATGATTTCTCCATACCTAGATTGATCGCACCACCATGATTAGATTAAGATCCCAACATCTTGAGCGGGACGGAGTCTAACGTGCATTAAATGACAAGAAAGATGAAATTAAAAGAAATGATGCATTCATGTAAATATTGATATATATGTTTATGTTCAGTTCATTTAAGCTTATTGAGATTATATATGTCGCATGCACACATATATGAAATATATCGAAATGTTTATATGGCCATGATTGATATTTTATGTATCAATGGATTGCATGTCTGGTCCATACAAGTGTAAACTTACACCCCTTGTTGATGTAGGTGACCAGATGAGATAGGTGTCGCCGATGATAATGTATGGGTCTATGGCGACGAGACGGCACGTGGTGCTCAGGAAACTTGACTGAATGGCGATGATGGCTTCGTGGCCTAATTAGCTATTTTCCTTTCTAGTTATTAGTGGTTTTAAATAAATGAGACATTGATCAGTTAGTATTCTATCAAAACTGTTTAAGCTTTAATCATGTTGGACTTGTTATTGGAATAAGAACATTATCATGGGTTTTATTTAGATTAATTAATGTTTTAAAGAAAATTTATCTTCCGCTGTTTAAAGTGCTTTTATCGCCTTATTATATTTCTATGGTTCACGATACGAAGGTACAGTCTAAGATCTTACACTCAAGAGGTTGTGAGATCTCGGGTCGCTACAATACATGTCATGATCCGTTTTGGATGGGAACTTAAGCTCATCCCAGAAACAAAATCTGGGCGGAGACCTAAGCCCAAAATCGGACAATACTGTGGCATGTGAGTCTAGGTCGTCACAGCCATTGAGAAAGATAAAGTGAAATCAGAAAATTCAGTCAAGCATAATAAAAAGAATTAATAAATTAAAAGAAAAGAAAACAAAAAAGTAATTAGATTTAGGTCAAGCGTAATCAGAAAATAAAACCAAACATTGTAAGTTTGTAACTAACATTTGGTCAATCATGATTTTTACAGCCTTTTAGTGCCGAATAGGGGATGTAAAAAATTATGAATTTAATAAATTAAAAATACCAACATCGTCGAGAAAATAAATAAAAAACACCTATCATCTACAATCAGAAAATCAATGGTGATAACAAAATGTCGGACCGGATCGCGTGAGGTACCCGTTATATATATATATATATATATATATATATATATATATATATATATATATATAACCCAAAGATAACGGTAAAAAAAACCCAAATTCTCTCCTTTAGCTTGGTTTGTGTTTTTGGGTTTTATCTAATACGACAAGACACCATCTCAAACACGCCCAAATACCATAAAACTCTAAAACCTCCTAACAAGCCCAAATACCATAAACCTCTAAAACCCCCGTGCTATCGAATACCACAACACACGAAGGAGAAAAGCTATCTCACATAAGCCCGAATACCAAGAACCTCTAAATCCCATAAGAAAACTCTAATATGCAATCTTCTGCAGTGTAATATCAATGGTGAGTGTGTTCTTTTTGTTCTTTTTTATGTGTTTTTCTGCTTAAAAATAAAAAAATCCTAGCCTTGCATATCGGTTTCCCTTAAATTTTGGTTATTTTTTGTTTTTTTTCACTAAAAAACCATAAATCCCCTAGCCTTGTATGTCGGTTTTCCTGAAATTTGTTTCTTGATTTTTTTTTTTCATCACAAAATCCTCGGATTTTTTTTTTTATCACAAAATTGTTCTTTTTTATGTTTATTTCACCCAAAACCCATAAACCCTAGCCTTGCATGTCGGTTTTATTGATTTTTTTTTTTTTGTTGATTTTTTTTTTTCGTCACAAAAGCATTGGTTTTTTTTTTTTCATGACAAAACCCAAAAACCCGAGCCTGTCATCTCGGTTTTCCTGAAATTGTTTTCTTGATTTTTTTTGTCATCACAAAATTGTTCTCGTTTATATTTTTTTTAGTCAAAACCCATAAATCCTAGCCTTGCATGTCGGTTGTGGTGAAATTTTTATGTTTTTTTTTGTTGATTTTTTTTTTCCATCACAAAACCCTTGTTTTTGTTTTTTATTTCATTTTTTTCGTCGCAAAGCCTAAAAACCCTAGCCTTTTTATGTTTTCATTTTGGTGATTTTTTTTTCGTCACAAAATCATTAATTGGTTTTATTTTTTTCATGACAAAACCCATAAACCCTAGCCTGTAATGTTTGTTTTCCATCAAAAAACCCTAGGCTGTAATCTCATTACATATAGGGTTTTGCTTAAGGTTTATTTATTTATTTAATCCCTTGGTATTTGTTCTTTATGGTTATTGAGAATGTCTGAGTAAATTTCCTGTTTTTAATATTTTTGTTACATTTTTTCTAAAAATTTATATTTATAATAGTATGGTATAATTTAATCCGACAGGAGTATAGTGTGTACACATTATTTACTTTAATCATCCATTCCCATGAGGTGAAATAAAATTATTGTTCATCCTCATATTCCACCTATTTTATTTATTTTTTTAATTTTAATTTCTCAAATTTTGAAGCGAGGATTAAGGTTCACGAGCTAAGAGGGAAGACGAAAGCAAAGCTTTTGAACCAGTTGCAGGACCTCAAACCGGAGCTCGCTCTCCTTCGCGTCGCCAAAGTCACCGGTGGTGCGCCGAATAAGCTCTCCAAGATGTATATAGTTTTTTTTCTTTCAAATTATATTCAATATATATATATATATATATATATATATATATATATACACACACACACATTTATTTATTATTTTTTTCTTTAAATCTAATGATGTATACTATTTTTCAGCCATGAAAGAAGGGTTGCTGTTACAAAAGCAGTTGTTATTATTGAGCAACAGTCAAGTACAAAGGTCTCTCTTATAAAAATTGGCACAAGAGTGAGGTATGTTAAACCCCAATTTGCTATTTTTTTGGTGCTTTTGCTTGCAAATTTTGGATTTTGTTGATCCATTAGATCTTTTTCTGTATGTTTTGGGGTTTTTGCTGTGTAATTTTTCATGGGTTTGTTTTGTTAGTTAGAATTCATTACTGATTTTAATGATTATATGGAGGTGGAGTATATATTAACCCAAAACTTGCTACTTTTTTTGTGTTTCTGCTTGCAAATTTTGGATTTTATTAACTCATTATATCTTTTTGTGTTTAGATTTAAGGTTTTTGCTGTTTAACTTTTTATGGGTTTGTTTCTATTAGATAGAATTTATTGAATTAAATTCTTATATGACTGTGGAGTATATAAATTAATCCAAAAATTGCTACTTTTTGGTCCCTTTGCCTGCAAATGTTGGATTTTATTGACCCATTAGATCTTTTGGTGTTTTGTTTTGGGGTTTTTACTGTTTAATTTTTGATGGGTTTGTTTGAATTAGATAGAATTTACTGAATTGAAGTTTTATATGAGGAAGAAATATATATATTAACCCAAAATTTGTTACTTTTTGGTGCCTTTTCCTGCACATTTTGGTTTGCCCCATTCGATCTTTTTAGTTTTTGTTGAGATTTTTGCCATTTAGCTTTTCTTTGGTTTGTTTGTAAAAGGATATATTTTTCAATAAATTTGATTCTTATGTAAGGGGGGAGGTACTAAGAACACATTAGATTTTTTTTTTTCATTTTGTTTTGAGGTTTTTGCTGTTAAATTTTTCATGGGTTTGTATGACTTAGATAGAATTTGTTGAATTTAATTGTTATATGAGGGGGATATTAACTCAAATTTTGCTACTTTTGGTGCCATTGTCTGAAAATTTTGAATTTTATTGCTCCATTAGATATTTTTCAATTTTATTTTTGGGTTTTCTCTATTTTCTTCATAATGGGTTTTGTAACGTCCAGGAAATTTCGTTCTCAAATAATGCACCTTGGGAAGCGGACCTGAATGGTCTTTTGTTGATTTGGCCAATATTGACTCGATTGACTTAGGTTAGCTAGATAGATTGCATAGATTATGTTTGAGGAAGGGAGTAGGGTAATAAGGATTAATTGGTGAATCACATATAACTAGTTAGATATATGTGCTTCACACTTAAGTAAAGAGGGGCTTTAAAGAGAAAGGGGAAGTTATTTCTCCTTGTCTTAGGTTGTTGAGGAAAGTTAGGAAGAGTGGGTGAGAGGAGAGTTATTAGTTTGAGAAAATTAAGGGTTTGCATATTGAATGCACATGATTGAGTGGAGATTGAAGAGTTTACGGATTTGAATCCTTCGTATCGGGAAGGGTTTGGGGATTTGGGGTTGTGAACCCTTGTTGAGACAAGGAGCTTGGGATCAAAGGATCCAACCGATTGAAGGTAAATTTGATCCTTTATATTTATTTTGGTTGTTAAATGTAAAATCCAATAGCTTAGATATGAGAAATGAATGACAAAGGACATGGGGTGGATAAGATGAGTTCAAAGGGTAAAGAACTCGATCCAATGCTGAGAAAGGGCAAAATCGTTCGAACGGAATTAGTGTTCGTTCGAACGAATTTGGCCAAAGGAGATTGAGTAAAAAGGGGTTTTATGAGAAAATCGTTTGAACGAAATAAAATTCGTTCGATCGATTTTGGAAACCATTCGAATGAATTTAGAATCGTTCGATCGGTTTTGCTTGGAGGAGCTGGAGTTCTGGAGGATTCGTTCGAACGATTTAAAATCGTTTGATCGATTTGGGAAATTCCAGGCTTTTGTGGTGTTTTCTTTCAAACTGTCAAATTTATGGGATTAGGCTTCTAGCCCAGTGTTTATACAAATGTAATTATGTGTCGTATATGTTTGGCCAGGCCTAGTTCATGTCGAGCCAAAAGACGGTTAAGCTCTAGCAAGGATTGAAAGATCCTCGGAATTTTGCTTGGATATGAGGTAGGGGGATATCTGAACTTGTACCCTTAATTACGAGAACATGTATGTTATGATAGTATATGAATGTATATTTCTGGAACGCTGAATTAAAATCAAAACGTGTGTTTCTTTTAAGGATATTGTAATGAAAAGTGTTAAAGTAGTGGTAGTATGAAATAGCGTGTGAGGAAATAATTGAGTAAAGAGTTCAACCATCCCAGAGATCCATGTGTGCTATGGGCATCTAAAAGATGCATCAAAGTGTGTGACATCCCAGGGATGTACGGTGGATGTAAAGATCCACAAAATAGAAGATTATGAATGGGATTGAACAGGCTGAGAGTTAATATGTATTTAGCACATTCACACGGTGAACAACTATAAGTATTGCACAATTATTTTAAGGTTTGTAGAATACCCAACCGACACGACGGTATACCCATGACTGACTCGACAGGATATCCAAGACCGGTATGGCGGCCAATCCGTACACCAGTAGACATCCCAGGGATTTATAGTAGCTTTATGCCCGTCGCCTATGAGAAAGGGACATGGGTCGGTTACATGAAAAATAGTCTAATTAGACGACGACGATGGAGGATATTCCATCGGGGCTCGATGCTATATTGTTCGGGGATTATTTAAGTTAAATAATTTAAGTCAAGAGTCCAGCCTTGTTTCAATTATGAGAAATAGTGAATATCAGATATAATGAGTAGAGTAACAAAAGCATGCAGTTTATTTTATTGTATCTCAAACTGCATTCCAATTAAACTACATTGATGAGTTCATGCTTTATTTATGACACATGCTTTATTTATGTCATGAAATATATGTGAGTAAGCAAGATGTACTTGTTCAGATATTGTCCCTATTAAGCTAGGATGTAGCTCACCCTTTGATTATACGTCACAGGTCCAGAGCCAAGAGCTGCTTCTGGTGAGGTTGCCCTTGAGAATTCAGATTATATTCCAGGGGAGGAGTCTGAGCCCCCTCCTAAGAGGTTCTTTTAGAAGACCCTGTTAAGACCTGAAAAGTACCACTTTTCACCCCTTAACTTAGCCTTTGATTAGACCCTTAGCCATCTAATAAATGTTTGTTAAGCTATTTTTGTAGGTAATAAACAGCAGTGCAATAAGGCCATAAATCCTATTAAAGAGCCTGTATTGGCACTAGAAGTCCCTCAGAAGAATGAGTCATGAATCCAGACCTGAGGTAAGCCTCGCGCAACTGACAAAGTTCCAGAGGATTCAAAAAAATATGCTTCGTGTAGTCCTCGCGAAGTCCCAAGACTTCACAACAACTTCTCGCACAGTTGAGTGACAAACTAGCTTCAGAATCCTGCCTCGCGCAGCTGTCGCGCAGTAGCTGTGAGATGCAAATGTTAAGAGGAGCTGTCATGCAGTTCAGAAAAGCCTCAAAGCTATCGCGAGGATCCTCGCGAAGTTCCATTAAGAAGTGAACTTCTCGCACAGTTCTCGCGCTGTTCAGGAAGAAAGCAGCCTCGCGAAGCCAAAGTTAGCCTCGTGAAGATCTATTGTGAAATGGAATGCTCACACAGTTCCCACGCTATTCATAAGTAGCAATCCAACCTCGCGAAGCTCAATCCAGCGAGAGCTTAACTATCTACCTCGCGACTGCTCAAAGCATCAAGAAGCTGTAACCCCGCGACGACTGAAGTTTTAATGCTAACTCATCCTCGCGAAGTCAGTGCTACCATGCGACAAGTCTGGGAATCGACTGCAACCTGGCGAAGCTCTGAACTCCATCTTCTATTATTCTGTAGAGGACATTCTAGGGATTTCCAGCAATTAGGGCACGCACTCCCACGCTCAAATCTCTGTGCACGTGCCTCGAGGCATCTAAGGATCATTAATAGGCCACGTGGCATCGCTAAAATTAAGGTTTCCTAACCCTAATACGCCACCACACCCACTGCTATATAAACCTAAGCCTGGTTTAGGTTTAGAAACCCTTTTTAGACTTAGACCCCCGAAAGAGCTCAGACTTTATCACTGATAAGAGATCTGAGATCGTTTTTCTTTTCTGTTCTTCTGTAGTTGTAAGTAGTTTTCCTTTTTCTTTTTCTTCTCTCCATGGCCCAACACTTGCTGGCCATGCCTATGTATGTTTATTGAGATTAGATTAATAGAATTTGTGATTGGGTGTTATACTTTTATGAGATTCGTGTGTTTATGAGCTGTTCTGTGTAAGGCTGCTGCCTTGTGATCCGCCATTACTTTGGCTATGATTCAAAGCAATGGAGGACTTATTCTAAGGACCCATTTAGATCCAAGTGACCTGTGTGTCTGGGCTATTATGGTCTGATACAGCCTTAGCCCCACCACAGGACCCACTAGATCTGAAATCCCCATGGAAGCCTGAGCTGGTAGCCTTGTGACCATGGTGGTGGCAGCAATATTCTTGTTTTGTTTTGGGCTCCGTGAGGAGGATAGCCTCTGGGATAGTCTGTGACCATTCAAGTGGACAGGTTATAGCCTTAGGGTGAATCCAATCCGCCGATCCAAAATGGATCCTTCTTCTCCAAGCCTGAGCTTGTAGCCTGGTAGGAGATTGTACAGAGATAGACTCCCCTATACTTGTATAGACCCACCATCAGATGTTAGATCTGATCTGGTTATGGAGATTGTAGGCTTGTGACTGAACCATTGTAGTCCCACTCAAGCAATGGACAGCTAGATCTAAGGTGATACTCAATCTCTTGCTGGTTCTATGTGTCTGGGCTATCATGGTCCTATACAGCCTTAGCCCCACACATAGATCTTTAGAGGTTGAGGTTCCCTATGGATTCTTGAGCTTGTAGCCTGGATGAAGTAGTGCCTACAATGATTAGCTTGTTTTGACCCATCTCTAGATTGTGGTTCCCCTATGGGATAGTCTGTGACCATTTAAGTGGACAGGTTATAACCTTAAGAGATTGGATCATGGCACAGGGATGATTTGGATTCTTTCTCCTCTTTGGTGATAATGTAGCCATTGGACAGGATTTCTATAATAGCAGACCTGGATCTGAGTCATAAATTTCAGCAGATCTGAACTCAATAGCATACTTCTCACCCTTTTATATTTATTTTCCCACACTCCATCCGTCTTCTCAACCCTTTCTGTAGTTAATTCATTAGGCTACCTTAGGATACTTAGAATAAGTGACCCTAAACTCCCTTCCTTTTAGGACTGCCAGATCTGTAGTTAGATCTGGAGGGACTACTAGAGATGGCTCCCTTGGATCCGTAGATCACTTTTTCCTGTGGGACAAACTCTTACTTATCAAAACTTGCTACAAATGGACCCTGTATCTTGCAGGTCTAGGATTTCTCAGTTGTGCTGATTCCATCCCCTATTTTACTTTGATTTTAAATTGCTTTTACCACCAATAAATAAAGTAAGCACACTGGGAATCGCAACAAGTTTTTGGCGCCGTTGCCGGGGATAAGATTATCTATTAGTAGCCCCTAGGATTTTTGTATTCTTAGTATTCTTTATAGCTGTGAATAATTGATACTGCTGATGTAATTTTGAATATTTCTTGCAGATCTAGACAGTAGCAGAGAAGGACAATAGACTGCATTTGGAGAGTAGCTACCTCTATTTGTAATTCTGTAACCTTTAAAACTCAGTCTAGTTTCTTTGAAAATTCCATAGCAGTTATTTAGGATAGTTGTATATTTATGTTTTCTTAGATAGCTGTAAATTTGTTAGATAAATTCTTTGAGTCAAGTACAATGTGCATGCAAAGAGTTGTCCCTGCTGGTGGTGTGTTTGTATGCTAGGTAGGAGATCTCTTAGTCCTATTTTAGAGCCTTTCAACCCTGAGCTAGAAAGGGGTAGAAGACTTAGAAGGAACAAGCACACCACAATTGAGCCCCCAATTGAATCTGAGACAGTAGTCATGGGTGAAGAACAACCCAGAACTCTCAAGGAGTTGAATGCTCCAGATGACTATAACTCTCCATTTAGCATTCAATTCCTTGATGTTCAAGGGAACTATGAAATTAAAACTTCTATCATCCAGATGCTGCCCTCTTTCCATGGGCTTAGCAAGGAGGACCCTTACAAGCATATTGACCAATTTTTGGCCTTGTGCACCACATTCAATATCGTTGGTTTGGGACCTGAGGCTACTAGGCTCAGGCTCTTTCCCTTCTCTCTGAAGGATAGGGCTAGTACCTAGTTGGTTACTCTTCCAAACAATGGCATCACTTCGTGGAAAGACCTACAGACCAAGTTCCTGACAAAGTTCTTCCCTGAGACCAAAACTAGCCAGTTGAGGAAGGAAATTCTTGCTTTTGTCCAATTCCCAACTGAGGATTTTAATAAAGCCTGGGATAGGTTTAAGGAAATGCTCAAACAATGCCCCCACCACAAGATCCCAGACTGACAGCTTGTACAAAGCTTCTACAATGGGATTGATGAGAAAAATAGAGATATGGTTGATGCCTCTTGTGGTGGAACCTACATGCACAAGACTGCTGATGAGGCATGGGAATTGTTTAAAGTAATAAGTGAAAATGCTTTTCAAAAGCTATCCCAGGCAAGAACTAGTCAGGAATCTGTGTCAAAAGTGGAGCCTGCTGCATTGTCAAGAGGAAAAGTTTATGGTGTCTGGGAACAATGATCTGCAGTTGTAGATGGCAAACCTCTCTTTAAAGTTTGACAAATTACTGACTGTGATGCAACCCAGAAGGGCTGCTCAAGTGGTGGAGGCATGTCTGATATGCCAGTCCCCACAGCACACAGTAGAGGAATATCCATCTGCCGGGCAATATCCTGAATTGGTATTGGAACATGCTGCTGCTGCGCAATCTTTTGACCAACAACAATCTGGTGGCTACAACAGACAGCCATATGGATACCAGCACCAAAATGCTGGTTACCAATGGAGAGACCACCCAAATCTGAGGTGGAGGCAAGATAATTATATGCAGCCCCAACAAATGTTGGCCTTACCCCAAAGACCATTGCAGCAGTTCAATCAGGGATATGCCTCTAGGTCTAATTTCTAACACCAGCAGCAGCCCCATCGGCAACAAAATCAATTGGTCTTACCCCAACCTCAGCCAAGAAATGCTTCCTTTGAGGACCAGGTCTTGACTTCATTGCAAAACCTGGGGTCCGTGGCTCAGACTGTGAATTCTCATTGTCAGAGCATAAAGAAGATGGAATTGCAGATTGGCCAACTAGCGAATGCCTTAGCTAAAAGAGAGGAGGGGAGGTTTCCCAGTCAGTCAGTGGTTAATCCCAAGGGCCAATTTTTGATTGGTGAAGGATCCTCAAACCTTGAGGAGTAGGGGGAACTTTCATTGAATTGATTCAATGAACTGTGTATTGTGTATGTTATGTATTTTAGTATGATTCATTTTTCTGTTTATAGGAATTTCTAGTACCTAGGATTTTTCTGTTTCTGCATTTTCTTTTTCTCCTGTTGTTTTTTATTTTGTACATTTCTCTCTTATATAGATCTTATTTTGTTGTCATTACTATTTGTCTTTGTCTTGTGTTTGTTTTGCTCCATGTTATTTCCTTTTATTTTGTCATAAATAAATCTGCTGCACACCCACCTTTGAATCAGTGGGGACACTGCTCCTCATAGGTTTGGGGGTGTGGCAGGCAGATCCTGCCAATGGAATAGTTAACCTAAGTGCAGCAGAATCATGTGAGTAATATGGAAATGGAACCATGTTCATTTGGAGAATCAGAAAAATAATGAAATTTAAAATTTTTTCCAGACTTTAGGCATTACAAACTTTTAAAATTTCACATTTCCATGATGACATCACCAAGGAAACTCACTTGTATCAGCACTTAGTGAATCATTAGAGAGAGAAAAAGGTAAGGACATACTTAAGAATTCAAAGGAAGACCATAACCAATGAGATTTGGGCCTATACAAAAAATTTTCCTTGAGGAGTGACTAAGGCAATTTCTTCTCGCTCTAAGGACTGGCTAAGTCATTGTGCTCACTAGAAGTTAGGCAACTCCAAATTGAAACAACTGACAGCATTCATGAGACTTAGGAAAGGATCAAGGCCTTCTTCTGGACAGTTTGAGCCTAAACAGACAAACCTTAAGCAATTGCCCTTGTCCATACCCCCTTTGAGCTTTAAATCCTAATTTTCTTCAAAAATACACTTGAGTACTTGCACCTGAACCTATGTATCTGATTTAACCTTATCCTCACTCTGAGAATTCAGAAGGTAAAGGAACAAGAGTTGAAGATGGACTAGCTATGGTCAACATTAGGTGAATAAAGAAGAAGTACCTCAAATTCTGGCGTATAGCAACTGAGAAAATGGTGGCATTTCAGAAAAGCAAAAAACAAAATAAAAAGAAGAAAAATGCATAAAAAAGAAACAAAAACAATAATGAAGAGGAGTAAGAGAGGAGTCAAGAGGGAACTTTCATTGGAAAAATTGAAATCAAGAAGAGAAACTGATCACTTCAAATCTGAAAACCTCAAAGAAGATGAAAGGAGCTGAATTAAAGAAGGTGAAGTCATGAATCACCTTCTTCACCTACTAATTTCTCAATTTTGAACCCCTTTTCAACCTTCCATTCTTTTTAACCCCACTCCATAAGCCACATTACAGCGTAGTTAAAGCCCTTGTGATCCAAAGTTGAGTGAGCTGTCATGTGGAGATAAAGAGTTATCCAATCTATGGTGAGGATCTGTCAATGATGCCAGCACTTAAGAGCTTTACCTATGCTCATGCTTACAGACCCATTTGGGGAATGTAACTGCTCTTGAGCTTGAGAGAAAATGAAACCCTCAACAGTTCTTCATGAGAGTATGCCCTGGAGAGTTTTGGGTCTGATCTTGAATGCATTAGGTGTGACCTATAACCTAATTTTTGATCCAGCGATGAGCTCAATGTTGACACACATGTGAATTGTTCTTTGGTGTAAACTGATTGGAAATGCTGTGCTTTCATGAGAAGCTTATACTGTTCAAATTTCTGTGCAGCCAAGGTGTTTGAATTTCTTATATTTTTTTTACTGATTCAAGGGTGAACTAACTTTGTTTCTTGACTGCTCACTTGATAATAATGCACTTTTGTTAACTGTATCATTGAGAAGTTTGTGGGTGTCTTCACTGAAAACCCTCAGGAGACTTCACTCCTCCACTAGGGATCACCTAGGGGTTTAAAAGGCTTGGTACATATGCTAAATGTATCCGTGCTCCCTACGAAAGTGGCATTTAATTTCTATAGTTGATTTAATGTAGCTTTACTAAGGGACTAGCAAAGATTAGGTTTGGGGGTGTGTTAAGACCTGAAAAGTACCACTTTTCATCCCTTAACTTAGCCTTTGATTAGACCCTTAGCCATCTAATAAATGTTTGTTAAGCTATTTTTGTAGGTAATAAACAGTAGTGCAATAAGGCCATAACTCCTGTTAAAGAGCCTGTATTGGCACCAGAAGTCCCTCAGAAGAATGAGTCATGAATCCAGACCTGAGGTAAGCCTCGCGTAATTGACAAAGCTCTAGAGGATTCAAAAAAATATGCTTCGCCTAGTCCTCGCGAAGTCCCAAGACTTCACAACAACTTCTTGCGCAGTTGAGTGACAGACTAGCTCCAGAATCCTGCCTCGCGCAGTAGCCATGGGATGCAAATGTCAGGAGGAGCTATCGCACAGTTCAGAAAAGCCTCAAAGCTATCGCGAGGATCCTCGCAAAGTTTCATTAAGAAATGAACTTCTCATGCAGTTCTAGCACTGTTCAGGAAGAAAGCAGCCTCGCGAAGCCAAAGTTAGCCTCGCGAAGATCTATTGTGAAAGGAAATGCTCGCGCAGTTCCTGCGCTATTCACAAGTAGCAATCCAACCTGGCGAAGCTCAATCCAGCGAGAGCTTAACTATCTACCTCGCGACTTTTGAAGTTTTAATGCTAACTATGGATTCTTGAGCTTATAGCTTGGATGAAGTAGTGCCTACAATGATTAACTTGTTTTGACCCATCTTTGGATTGTGGTTCCCCTATGGGATAGTCTGTGACCATTTAAGTGGACAGGTTATAACCTTAAGGGATTGGATCATGGCACAAGGATGAGTTGGATTCTTTCTCCTCTTTGGTGATAATGTAGCCATTGGACAGGATTTCTATAACAGCAGACCTGGATCTGAGTCATAAATTCCAGTAGATCTGAACTCAATAGCATACTTCTCACCCTTTTATATTTATTTTCCCACACTCCATCCATCTTCTCATCCCTTTCTGTAGTTAATTCATTAGGCTACCTTAGGATACTTAGAATAAGTGGCCCTAAACTCCCTTCCTTTTAGGACTACCAGATCTGTAGTTAGATCTGGAGGGACTACTAGAGATGGCTCCCTTGGAGCTGTAGATCACTTTTCCCTGTGGGACAAACTCTTACTTATCAAAACTTGCTACAAATGAACCCTGTATCTTGTAGGTCTAGGATTTCTCGGTTGTGCTGATTCCATCCCCTATTTTACTTTGATTTTAAATTGCTTTTACCACCAATAAATAAAGTAAGCACACTGAGAATCGCAACAGACCCTCTGTGCGCTTTTACTTGTTTCTTTTTGAGAGATATTTTTGGCATGGTACGTCCAGCCATTGGATTTTTGTAAGGATAATGGTACATGTAATATTCTTTTGTCGAACCCTCTAGAGTGACCGTAGTTACGACATTGATGGTTCGGGTTGGTTCTTTTGCCCATATACTTATATGGGATTAGAATGATCTTTTGGATTCACCATTTTGGTGATATGTTGTAGAACTGAAAAGTTAGTTCTGCAGTAACTTTTATCTATGTTTTATGTACTTATATGGGGATGTGTCAAGTTTTTGCGTACTATATGAGGCACGACCTTGAGGGTCGTACTGATGGCACGAGTTTCGGGGTGCCAAAATCCGGGCAGTCACTGTTGGTATCAAAGCCATTTCTTTAGAGTTTCTAACAAGTCTAGGATTTTGTCAGAGTGAAGGGATCTTCTGCTAATGAAACTTTGGTTTCATGTGCAGAGCGTAATGTCTTCTGGGAGAAGATGTCGACCTAGACGTAGCCAGAGTAGGAATCCTAGAGGTGATGATGAGTTTCAAGCAGGGTCCAGTAGAGACCAGGGAAATCCTCATGATGGGGATGATAGGAGGGGTCAGACAACTGACCATATCGCGTTAGCCATGGAGACGATGGCCGCTGCTATGGCTCAACAGACATAGCAGACTGCGATATTGGCTGAGCAAACGACACTATTGGCGGCTAACAATGTCAGTAGTCATCAGCCACCACCACCACCTCCTCCAGCACTGTTGCCCTCATCATTCATCGATTTTAAGAGATTAGGACCTCCTAGATTCTACGGGCAGACATATCCATTAGAAGCTGAAAAATGGTTGAACCAGATGGAAAAGCTTCTGGATAGGTTACAGAGTACAGAGAACGAGAAGGAAGGCTGGGCTTCCTTCCAGCTCGAGGGAGATGCTGATCCCTGGTGGAAATCCGTATTGAGGAGAAAAGAAGTTGAGCACCCTTATCTCCTATAGACTTGGACGGATTTTGTTAGAGAGTTCAACCGGGAGTATTTCCCCAAACAGGTAAGAGTGTAGATGAGAAGAGACTTTACAAATCTACAGCAAGGAAGTATGTCTGTGCGAGAATATGGTGTGGAGTTTACACGCTTGTCACGATTCGCACTAGAGTTAGTATCCATAGAAAACATGAAGGTAGCCAAATTTGAGGAAGGTTTAAGGCCGAACGTTCATGAGCGAGTGCCAATTTTTGAACTTGAGAGCTATGCGGATGTGATGGGGAAAGCTATAGTGGCCGAAAGAGATATATACGACATATACAAACGAAGGGATCAGCAGGATGGAGGAAGGACTTTCCAAGGGAGAGCGGGTGACTATGACTCGGGGAATAAAAACTCGAGATTTACAGTGCCAGCACCACTCCCTAGACAAATTACATACACAAAATTTTCTAGGCCACCCATGTCCACATTGGCGAAACTGATCCGGTATGAGAGCCCTACTACCACCACAGGAGTGTCAGCTACTCAAGCCTTCTCATGTGCAACCTCTTTTACACCTAGGGAGACTTGTGCCAAGTGTGGCAAGTCTCACAGAACAGTTGATTGTAGACAAGGAATGCAGGGTTGCTACAAATGTGGGAGAATAGGCCACATTATCAGAGATTGTCCCGAGATGGCTAAGGGAATAACAGCTTCAGTTTCTATACCAAGACCGATTCAAGCAAAGAAGCCAGTCATACAAGGAAGGGCCTATGCAGTTACGGCTCAGGACGCTCAGAACTCTAATGATATCATACAAGGTGCGACTTTGTTTGGATTAATTATGCATGGTGTCAAATGAGTTGAATATATATATTTTTTTTCTTTTAAATAGAGAAGGTGCATCTATGTAGATTAAAATTATAAGACTAGTTGATCTAATTGATGTCATGCTTTAATACATGGCACGAGTAGAATACTGAGATGAGTATGCATTATAGGTACTTTACAAGTGTATGGGAGGGGGAGTGATGTAGCGTACATGGCCAGAGTGTTGATAGACCCAGGATCTACTCATTCCTTCGTCACTCCTCGATTTGTAAAGAAGATGAAGATTAAACGAGGGATTTTGGATTTTATCTTGGCAGTGTCTATTCCGACGGGAAAATCGGTTGACACAGATTTAGTCTGTAGGTCGGTGGTAATAGCCTTCAGAGATGGAGATGTCTTTGAACTGCCAGCAAATTTAGTCCTATTGGACATGCAAGGATTCGATGTAATCCTTGGCATGGACTGGTTGTCACAGGATTGTGCAATGGTTGATTGTAAGAATAAGGTGGTCATCTTTAGGCCGAACACGAGAAGATCATTTCGATTCATAGGTGTGAGGACAAAGTTTCTGCCTCTTGTGTCCTCCATTAAAGCCGAGCGTCTGATCAGAAAAGGATGCAAGGGGTACTTGGCCTTTTTAAAAGATGACACAGAAGGGAAGAACGTTCTTTCTGAGATTGCAGTGATATGAAAATTTGAAGATGTTTTTCCAAAAGAATTGTTAGGACTACCTTCGGATAGAGAGGTGGAATTTGCTATCGACTTGGCACCTGAAACGGAGCCGGTTTCTAAAGCACTGTATAGAATGGCTCCGGCTGAGTTGAAAGAATTGAAAGAACAACTACAAGAACTTTTAGACAAGGGGTTTGTAAGACCGAGTGTATCTCCTTGGGGTGCGCCGGTCTTGTTTGTTAAAAAGAAGGATGGGTCGATGAGTCTATGCATCGACTATCGACAGTTAAATAAACTCACCATAAAGAACAAATATCCGTTGCCAAGAATCGATGATTTATTTGACCAGCTACAAGGGGCAATATATTTTTCTAAGATCGATCTACGATCTGGATATCATCAACTCAGGGTCAAGGCAGAGGACATTCAAAAGACTGCTTTTAGGACGAGATACGGACACTATGAGTTTTTAGTGAGGTCATTTGGATTGACGAATGCGCCGACATCATTTATGGATCTGATGAATTGGGTGTTTAAACCACACCTGGACTCTTGCATCGTAGTCCTCGTTGACGATATCCTAATATACTCAAAGTCGAAGAAAGAACATGAAGAACATTTAAGGATCGCTCTACAAACCTTGCGTGAACACCAACTATACGCCAAGCTCAGTAAGTGCGAGTTTTGGTTAGAAAGAGTCAGCTTTTCGAGACATGTCATCTCAAAGGAAGGTGTCACGGTGGATCCAGCTAAGATCGAGGCTGTAGTGTAATGGGAGCAACTAAAGACGGTGACAGATATACACAGTTTTCTTGGTCTAGCTGGGTATTACAGGCGATTTGTGGAGGGATTTTCAAAGATATCAGGACCGCTAACAAGGCTCACAAGAAAGGATGTAAGATTTGAGTGGACCGAAGCGTGTGAGAAGAGCTTCCAAGAACTTAAGAAGCGGCTCACTTTAGCTCCCATACTTGTAATTCCTACAGGCACTGGAGGTTTTGCAGTTTATAGTGATGCTTCTCATAATGGTTTAGGCTGCATGCTCAACCAATACAAGAAAGTAATTGCTTATGGGTCGAGACAGTTGAAAGACCACGAAAATAATTACCCGACACATGACCTTAAACTGGCGACGGTCATATTCGCGTTAAAGATCTGGAGACACTATTTATATGGGGAGACTTTTGAGATCTTCACTGATCATAAAAGCCTGAGATATCTGTTCACACAGAAGGAGCTAAACATGAGGTAGCATAGGTGGATGGAGTTTCTCAAAGACTATGACTGCTCCATTCAATATCACCCAGGCAAGGCTAATGTTGTTGCAGATGTTTTGAGTCGGAAGGGTTCGGCTTAGTTAGCTAGTCTGGTGATGGGAATCTATACGTGGAAATTGTTTAAAGACCTGTCATTGTATGATATGAGAATTGAAGTACAAGCTTCAGGTGCTCTGTTGGCCAATATTTCAGTAAGGCCAATAATTTTTGAACACATATACGATTTGTAGATGAGAGACTCTAAGTTAGTCAAGACTCGACAAGAAGTGATGGAAGGTACTAGACCGGATTTCTCTATAAGGGAGGATGGTTCCTTGATGTGCAGGAGACGTCTTTGTATCCCGAGCAATGCCGATCTACGGAGGACTATTTTAGATGAGGCACACAAGTTTAGATATGCGATACATCCTGGTAGCACCAAGATGTATCAAGATATGAGAAAAAGCTATTGGTGGAGAGGCCTGAAATGGGATGTAGCCGAGTACGTGTTAAGATGTTTGACATGTCAGCAGGTGAAGGTAGACCATGGACACCCTGCTGGGTTATTGCAGCCTCTACCCATACCGGAATGGAAATGGGAATCGATCTCCATGGATTTCATAGTGGGGTTGTCGCGTACAGCGAAGAGGCACAACGCTATATTGGTTGTCATAGATAGACTGACGAAGTCAGCTCACTTCCGTCCCTATAACGCGATGTATACGGCCGGTAGACTCGTGGAACTCTATATGAAGGAGATAGTGCGGTTGCACGGCATTCCAAGCAGCATTGTATCTGATCATGACCCCTTGTATACCTCTAAATTTTGGCAAAAGTTTCAGGAAGGTATGGGCACTCGATTAGATTTTAGTTCGGCGTTTCATCCACAAACTGATGGGCAAACAGAACGGATAAATCAAGTAATCGAAGATATGCTCAAGGCGTGTATGCTTGAGTTATAGGAATCGTGGGATCAACATTTACCGTTGATCGAATTTGCATACAATAACAGTTTTCAGGTGAGCATAGGGATGGGGCCATATGAAGCTCTTTATGAAAGGCGATGCAGATCGCCTATCAACTGGGAAGAAATCAGAGAGAAATTTATCTTGGGTCCAAAAATTCTTGAAGATAACGCCGTGTTCGTACGCATGATAAGAGAGAGGCTTAAAGTGGCTCAGAGCAGGCAAAAGAGCTATGCCGATGCCAAAAGAACAAGCCTAGATTTTGCCATTGGCGATCACATATTTGTGAAAATATCGCCCATGAGGGGTGTGATGAGGTTCGGAAGGAGGGGGAAGCTAAGTCCCCGTTACATAGGACCGTTTGAAGTTTTAGGTCGCATTGGTGAAGTAGCCTATCGCATAGGGTTGCCTCCATTGTTTAATAGAGTACACAACATTTTTCATGTTTCAATGCTCCGGAAGTACAAAAAGGATCCCATGCACATTTTAGGTAGTCAACCGATTGAGCTACATGAGGACATGACCATGATTGAGGAAACAACTCAAATTCTGGATCGAAAGGAACAGACTCTACACACTAAGATCATTCCATTAGTGCTCGTCAAGTGGGGGAATCATCCGGTTGAGGAAGTGACTTGGGAGCGGGAAGCTGAAATCAAGGAACTGTGTCCCCATTTGTTTGAGAAATAGTACATGACTACAAGTCCGAACTTATTTTGTGATGATAATTGGAAATTTCAAAAATTTGAATGAAAATGTGTAACACTAAGTTTAGAAGTGGTTGTAGTTATAAGCTGTTTTGCATTTTTGTGTTGATTCTCAAGAGTTGCTTTTGTGTGTCCGATTAGGTGTGGACTAAAAGAGATGAGTCACTACCTAATTATGGAACAGCTACCACATAGGTGGAGGATTGGCAAAATGTCACTTATCTATAAGTTGTGTGAGCAATCACGCGGTAAAAGATCATGTCTTTTCGTAACTGGAGGCTAGTTCATTAAAGGGAGCTAAAGACCATGTAGAAACAACCTCAAGTCCATTTTGAGAATTTCGCTCGAACAAAATTGAAATTCGTTTGAACGAATTTCTGAAGGCTAAAGGCTTATGAGGTTGCCAGGAAATCGTTCAATCAGTTTTCAAATTGATCGAACGAAAGGCATTGACTAGTGGTAGTATTAGCTGTTGCCAGAAATCGTGCGATCGATTCCTCAAATCGTTCGAACGATTTGCGATTGCCAGTGAGGCTTCAAAGTGTAGCCAGGAAATCGTTTGAACGATTTTCTGAATCATTCGAACGAAATGCATGGGCCAATGGAGTGAAAAGGTTTTGAAAATCAAAATTTAGGAAATCATTCGAACAAAATTCGAAATCGTTCGAACGAATTTCTGAGGTTGGCATTTAATGTGTGGAAATCGTTCAAACGAAATTGAAATCGTTCGATCAATTTCGCATCCTATATATTGAAAATCGATTTTTTTTCTTTCAATTGCCAAACCAAAATTTCCTCTTTTGTTTTCTTTCTTCTTGGGAGAGTTCTAGGGTTTATAAGGGTTGTTGGTTTTTGTAGATTCTGGCCATCTTCAAGCCTGGATCTACACGAAAGCTGCTCTTCATAATGCAAAGAGGTAACCACTAACCTCTCTTGATTCTTTGAACTTTCAATTTCCTTTGTACCCTAGGCTTTTGCAAAGTTAGGGCTAAACCCTTGGCCAAAAACCCTAATCTCCTATTTAGTTACAATGCCACCCAAGACTGGCCAAGCCACGACGAGTGCGGCACCAAAGAAACCCACTCCGGGTTCCTCTTCGCACCAACCACCGAAGAAACCACCTATGGGTTCTTCATTCGCACCACCTCCACAAGCACCACCCCCATCACTACCACGAGAACGACCAAATGAATGGTGGTCTGACAAAGACTTTGAACCCGAGTGGATCATCGATCCGAAAACTTTCGCCAAACGCGATGAGACGAGGTGGGCTTTTGACTATATTTCCATCACGGGTTTGACTGGAATCCTTTGCCCATGCAAGGACAGCTATTACTCTAGGATAGTCTGACTGTTCTATTAGAACATGGAACTGATTAAGGACCCGACTATCCTAAAGACCAAGATTGATAATTGGCCTTATACGTTCACTTTTGATGACGTGGCCGATGCGTTAGAATGTTTCCATACTTATAACGACGAGGACATTGCCCTCGCTGAACCTTTCCCGGCCAGGTTACATCACAAATACGTTGCGGCTAAAATGACACATGGTCGAACAGGTTCGGGTCGCTCGATTAAACGTGTCGACTTACCTCGCGAGCTTTGGATGCTCGATTCCATAATCCACTGCAATCTATACCCTTTATGCCATCGAACTGAAAGGGTGGGTGAGGTCCAAATGACACTTTTTACGGCCTTTAATGGCCGATGGTTTAACGCCCCCCAAATGGTCTTAGAAGGGATGAAATATGCCCGTAAAAAGATGTTGGAAGATGTTAAGAAATCCACTGAGGACATGCCGTATGCCCGACTCATTTCCCTAATGGTCGAGGACTACGCGGGTGACGACGCGTACACCCTCTCCAAAAATGAATTTAAATTGATGGGTAATGTTCAACAATACACCATGGTTGATTGGACTAGAACCTATGTCAAGCTGACAAAAAAGCCACAAGTCAATGAACCACCACAGCCAGCACACAACACTCCAGTTCATGATGAGCCTGCTACTACAATTCCATCGCAGTAGCCTATTGGACTCCATGCTCAGACTCACGTACCACCACCACAGGAGGGCATTCCTACACCTACTATCGTGGATCTTTATGCCCCGTTGGAAGCGAATATGTGTCAAATGGCAGAGAACAACCGCTGACTCGATTACTACGATGCATTGCATGTTGAGGAGATGCGTTTCATGTATCCCGACAGCTATCTTCAGTGCATGGCGGCAGCACAGGCTTGGTTTCCAAGCTCGTCGAGCTCGGGTGCGGGAGGTTGTGGTGATGACGATGATCAGCCCGGTGATGGAGATGATCAGCCAGGCAACACTGTGTCTTGATGGCTATGCATGTTAAGGGATGTGTGCGGTGTAAATTTTTGAATGGTTAATGCTACTTTTGGGAAATTGTAAACACTTAAAATAGGTACTAAGGACTGGTGTCCTTACGGACAATTGTGGCATGGCTGCCACATGTTTTGTAATTAAATTTTGTGGTGTTTCTTGTTTCCATCTAGTTAACTATGTACCTTTATTCTGATAGTTTAACTATATGATTCTGTGAGTAATAGGTGTTGTGCAAGTATTAGGATTAATTTTGTTGACTTCTACGTGATTTTATGCGTGGTAGGTATGCACATGCTGTTTTGTGGGCCGTGGACCATGCCTTAAATTGTTGGCTGGTTGAAACTTTTGCAGGTTGTAA
Source organism: Chloranthus sessilifolius (assembly GCA_021018995.1). NCBI lineage: Eukaryota > Viridiplantae > Streptophyta > Magnoliopsida > Chloranthales > Chloranthaceae > Chloranthus > Chloranthus sessilifolius. Next base: position 29,231,021 of record CM037595.1, read on the forward strand.
ATGTGTGTAATGTATTGTGTAGGTCCCAACATGGGGTATTCCCTATGTTGTTTCGTGCCCTACTAACTTATTGATTGCCATTAAACAAGTGTGGCAGGTTATAGACGATTAAATAGGTCGCATGGGGATTGGGTTAAATTTTCAGGGACAAAAATTCCCAAAGTGGGGAGAAAGCAACATCCCAAAAATTTCATTCTCAAATAGTGCACCTCATGAAGGGGACCTGAATGGTCATTTGTTGATTGGCCAATATTGACTTGATTAACTTCGGTTAACTAGATATATTGCATAGGTTATGTTTGAGGAAGGGAGTAGGATAATAAGGAATAATTGGTGAATCACATATAACTAGTTAGATATATGTGCTTCACACTTAAGTAAAGAGGGGCTTTAAAGAGAAAGGGGAAGTTATTTCTCCTTGTCTTAGTTTGTTGAGGAAACTTAGGAAGAGTGTGTGAGAGAGTTATTAGTTTGAGAAAATTAAGGGTTTGCGTATTGAATGCGCATGATTGAGTGGAGATCGAAGAGTTTACGGATTTGAATCCTTCGTATCAGGAAGGGTTTGGAGATTTGGGGTTGTGAACCCTTGTTGAGACAAGGAGCTTGGGATCAAAGGATCCAATCGATTGAAGGTAAGCTTGATCCTTTATATTTATTTTGGTTGTTAAATGTAAAATCCAATAGCTTAGATATGAGAAATGAATGACGAAGGACATGGGGTGGATAAGATGAGTTCAAAGGGTAAAGAACTCGATCCAATGCTGAGAAAGGGCAAAATCGTTCAAACGGAATTAGTGTCTGTTCGAACGAATTTGGCCAAAGGAGATTGAGTAAAAAGGGGTTTTATGAGAAAATCGTTCGAACGAAATAAAATTCGTTCGATCGATTTTGGAAACCGTTCGAACAAATTTAGAATCGTTCGATCAGTTTTGCTTGGAGGAGCTGGAGTTCTTGAGGATTCGTTCGAACGATTTAAATTCGTTCGATTGATTTGGGCAATTTCAGGCTTTTCTGGGGTTTTCATTCAAACTGTCAAATTTCTAGGATTAGGCTTCTAACCCAGTGTTTATACACATGTAATGATGTATCGTATATGTTTGGCCAGGCCTAGTTCATGTCGAGCCAAAAGATGATTAAGCTCTAGCTAGGATTGAAAGATCCTCGAAATTTGCTTGCGTATGAGGTAGGGGGATATCTGAACTTGTACCCTTAATTACGAGAACGTGTATGTTATGATAGTATATGAATGCATGTTTCTTTAACACTGAATTGAAATCAAAATGTGTATTTCTTTTAAGGATATTGTAATGAAAAGTGTTAAAGTAGTGGTAGTATGAAATAGCGTGTGAGGAAACAATTGAGTAAAGAGTTCAACCATCCTAGGGATGCATGTGTGCTATGGGCATCTAAAAGATGCATCGAAGTGTGTGACATCCCAAGGATGTACGGTGGATGTAAAGATCTACGAAATAGAAGATTATGAATGGGATTGAACAGGCTGAGAGTTAATATGTATTTAGCACATTCACACGGTGAACAACTATAAGTATTGCACAATTGTTTTAAGGTTTATAGAATACTCAACCGACGCAGCGGTATACCCGTGACTGACTCGGTAGGATATCCGTGAATGGTACGGCGGCCAATCCGTATACCAGTAGACATCCCAGGGATGTATAGTAGCTTTACGCCCGTCACCTATGAGAAAGGGACGTGGGTCGAATTATATGAAAAATAGTCTAATTAGACGACGATGGAGGGTATTCCATCGGGGCTCGATGCTATATTGCTCGGGGATTATTTAAGTTAAATGATTTAAGTCAAGAGTCTAGCCTTGTTTCAATTATGAGAAATAGTGAATATCAGATGTAATGAGTAGAGTAACAAAAGCATGCTGTTTATTTTATTGTATCTCAAACTGCATTCCAATTAAACTACATTGATGAGTTCATGCTTTATTTATGTCATGAAATGTATGTGAGTAAGCAAGATGTAGTTGTTCAGATATTGTCCCTATTGAGCTAGGATGTGGCTCACCCTTTGACTATACATCACAGGTGCAGAGCCAGGAGCTGCTTCTGGCGTGGTTGACCTTGAGGATTCAGATTATATTCCAGGGGAGGAGTATGAGCCCCCTCCTGAGAGGTTCGTTTAGAAGACCCTCTATGCGCTTTGACTTGTTTCTTTTTGAGAGATATTTTTGGCTTGGTACGTCCAGCCATTGATTTTTGTAAGGATAATGGTACATGTAATACTCTTTTGTCGAACCCTCTAGAGTGACCGTAGTTACGGCACTGATGGTTCGAGTTAGTTCTTTTGCCCATATACTTATATGGGATTAGAACGATCTTTTAGATTAACTATTTTGGTGATATGTTGTAGAACTGGAAAGTTAGTTCTGCAGTAACTTTTATCTATGTTTCATGTACTTATATGGGGATATATCAAGTTTCCGTGTACTATATGGGGCATGGCCTTGAGGGTCGTGCTGATGGCACGGGTTTCAGGGTGCTGAAATCCGGGCTGTCACAGGTTTGTTTCAATTTAGATAGAATTTACTGAATTGAATTCTTATACCATCATCACAAAACCCTTGGGTTTTTTTTTTTTCATCACAAAATTGTTCTTTTTTATGTTTTTTTCACTCAAAACCCATAAACCCTAGCCTTGCATGTCGGTTTTGCTGATTTTTTTTTTTTTTTTTTTGATTTTTTTTTTGATTTTTTTTTTCATGACAAAACCCAAAAACCCTAGTTAGTCATCTCGACTTTCTTGGTTTACTTTTTTTCATCACCAAACCCTTGGGTTTTTTTTTTCATTACATAATTGTTCTTGTTTATATTTTTTTCAGTCAAACCCCATAAACCCTGGCCTTGCATGTCAGTTTTGCTGAAATTTTTTTGTTTTTTTGTTGGTTTTTTTTTCATCACAAAACCCTAGTTTTTATTTTTTATTTCATTTTTTTCATCGTAAAACCCCAAAACCCTTGCCTTTTTATGTTTTCATTTTGTTGATTTTTTTTTCATCACAAAATCATTGGTTTTATTTCTTTCATGACAAAACCCAAAAACCCTAGCCTGTATTATTTATTTTCCATTAGAAAAACCCTAGGCTTTAATCTCATTACATGTAGGGTTTTGCTTAAGGTTTATTTATTTATTTAATCCCCTGGTATTTGTTCTTTATGGTTATTGGGAATGTTTGAGTAAATTTCCTGTTTTTAACATTTTTGTTACATTTTTTTAGGAAATTTATATTTACTATAGTACGGTATAATTTAATCAGATAGTAGTATAGTGTGTACACATTATTTACATTAATCATCCATTCCCATGGATAAGAACATGTATAGTGTGTACACATTATTTACATTAATCATCCATTCCCATGTGTAAGAACAAGTATCAGAGCCGCTCTTCTAGTTTTCAGAGGCGAAATAAAATTATTGTTCATCCCCATATTCCACCTATTTTATTTATTTTTTTAATTTTAATTTCTCAATTTTCGTAGCGAGGATTAAGGTTCACGAGCTAAGAGGGAAGACGAAAGTAGAGCTTTTGAACTAGTTGAAGGATCTCAAACCAAAGCTCACTCTCCTTCGCGTCGCCAAAGTCATCGGTGGTGCACCGAGTAAGGTCTCCAAGATGTATACAGTTTTTTATTTCTTTCAAATGAAATACAATCTATATATATTTTTTTCTTTAAATCTAATGATGTATACTATTTTTTAGCCATAAAAGAAGGGTTGCTGGTACAAGAGCAGCTGTTACTATTGAACAACAATCAAGTACAAATGTCTCTCTTATAAAAATTGGCACAAGAGTGAGGTATGTTAAACCCCAATTTGCTATTTTTTTTGTGTTGTTGCTTGCAAATTTTTGATTTTGTTGATCCATTAGATCTTTTTCCGTTTGTTTTGGGGTTCTTGCTGTGTAATTTTTCATGGGTTTGTTTTGTTAGTTAGAATTTATTACTGATTTTAATGACTATATGGAGGTGGAGTATATATTAACCCAAAACTTGCTACTTTTTTTGGTGTTTCTGCTTGTAAATTTTGGATTTTATTGACTCATTATATTTTTTTGTGTTTAGATTTCAGGTTTTTGCTATTTAACTTTTTATGGGTTTGTTTCTATTAGATAGAATTGAGTGAATTTAATTCTTATATGACTGTGGAGTTGTGCAATCGTGGACTTTGCAGGTCCGTCGTGACGATGCGCACTTGCTAAAAAAAGATGGAGTCACCACCCGGAGCTTTTGGTGACCCGGGATACCTCAAAAATCAATACGTAAGCACCGAAGTGAAAAAATATGACTCCAATTTACCGGTCTTTGCCAAAGGCTCTTGGGTAGGGGCTTCGGTTATCGATCGGTAAGGTGTTAGGCACCCGATCAACTCGCTCGTAAGCGGCCTTTACTTATGGCCAAATGATAACAAAAAGAAACAAAATGAACTGAATTCCTCTTGCCTGAAGGCACTTTGATCCTATTTAAGCCCCCTGCAATCACCGAAATTTTGGTGACGCAATGGCTCAAATTTAGGATAGAGGAAAAGCAAAGAAGGTAGAAGAATAGAGGGGAGAGTTGGAGCTCTTGGGTCCTTGTAGCACCGCTGTGAACCTTCGCGTTGATGCACTTCCGGTGAACTTTCGATAGCAAATGGATTGAGAAATGGGTTTGAACCTCTAAGGCTTGAAAGCTAGAAGGTAAGAGAAGAAGGCTAAGGCCTAATTCTAACCAAATCTCAGGGTTTGGTAATGGAAAATGGTATCTAGAATAGTGGACTTAGTTATGGAATTTTAGAGTTTTGTGCTCAAAAGGGAAGAAGAAACTCTCTAGGATTTTCTATCTTTTGAAATTTTTTCAAGCCCTTAAGCGGGGGGTTGGCTCTCTATTTATAGAAAAAGAGAGGATTAGTGAAGGGTTAAAGGGCTAATTGGGTTAGCAATTAGGTAATAGCAATCTAGGATTTTCTAGGGTTTTGAGAGCTTAGATAGGTGGGAAATGGGTTTAATGATAGATGATAGGGTGGGGCTTCAAATGGCTAAAGGATTGCAAATAGGACTAATGGGGGTGCAATAGTCTTAAAGAAACCCACCCCAGACTTTAGGGTGGTCAACAAGTCAAACCATAAAAGTAAAATTTGGACATTTTCCCAAAAAACACTATTCCTAAACCTAGTGTGTATATTATACACGCTAGGCTTGAGAACAGTGTCCCTGAGAAGTCCAAAGCCGATTTTGGAGCTCAAATCTGAAGGAAGAAGGCAATTTTGCCTAGCGTGTATAATATATACGCTAGGCTAATTTCAGTCAAAGCTTGGCCGAGCGTGTATAATATACACGCTAGTGTAATTTCCTGCATTTCTGCACAATTTCAGACCGCCAATTCTTGGTTCGTTGAAAAGCTGGGAGCATCCTCTTTCCAAGGGTATAGGCCTCAGATCCAGCAGAGGTCTATGTAAACATTGTCACTCCTCTTTCTATCCATTGCTCAGGAGGGTTTGAACCGGATGCCAGAAGGTTTCTAAAGGGTCAAGAAAGGCTAGGGTTGATTCCTAAGGGTTCAGGATGATTCCTAAAGGTTTTGGGATGATTCCTAAGGGTTTGGAAGATGCTTTAGGAAGCTCGGGGGTATACCATGCTCGAAGTATGTGTCGATCGAACCTTGGGCCAAATTTGGGTGTCTACAGATGCCCCTCTTTGGTATGCAATCACTAGTGGTCGCATGCCAAAGAAAGAGACATCCGAAGAGGCCCAAGGCAACACTCACGGGTCCATTATATTCAAATAAAACCTCAAACATTAAGAAAGTAATGAAAAAGACAACTAAATGGAGAGTGACATAAGCCCAACACTTGGGAAAATATACGTCACTCGAGAGTAGCGAAAGCCCAATACCTAGGAAAACACCCGTTCCTTAAGGTTACCAGTCCCCATGCGCTTAGCGACATTACTGGTAAAAATCATGATGGTGTATTTGAAAATGCACGATGTTTGAGATTCATTTCGAACAAGACTGCCCCGTGAGCGGGAGGGTGATCGATCCATACTTAAAGATTAACATAAAGTAATGACGAGAAGATCCATAGTTTATGCCCAATCTCATGAGACATTGATTGCCCCATTTGATCGGCCATGGGTCCCCCTACGCGAAGTAGGGTTCAAGGTCTTTGAGTGAACTCATCGATCTCAGAGATAATTTAGCACAACTACCAGAGCGGAGCAAATATTAACGTCGCAACGCTTTTTGGGAGTATGTGCCACTTTTTGATAATGCGCCCTGGATCACCATGACCTAAAGTGGCCAGCTTCAAATAATATTGAATAGGTCCAGCCAAAATTGAGTGTCTATCGAAGGAGGCACTCAATCTTGGTCTCCGCCAATGATGATCTTACAAATGAACAATTTATGTAAAAAATATGCACACATCATGGGCAAATAAAAATAAAGGGAAATGGAAGTCCCGACCGAGATTCCATCTGGGTACTATTTATGAGAACAAACCACTATCCAACGGATACCTAAACGCATGACGTATACTTTACAGGGATACCGTATAAATACATGTTTCAAAGCCTGCACCCTAGATGAGCCCTTCTGAATGCATATTTGAATATAGTCGTTTCGATAGGTAATTTCCTTTTTGATAGTTGGTCTTAACCAATAATTGACTTTTCCAATGAAGTTTGAAGTTTAAGACACTTAAGTTCACATGAATCCAAAAACGGAGTGCTCAACGCAAAGATTTAGTAGTGGAATCAACTCGATCGAAACATTGACTGTCTGACCGAGATTGATACCATTGCTCCTACTTTAAAGTAGGATCCAAAGATCTAAGGTGAACCTTAGACTTAGGCCATTACTTTAGCACAACTGCGTTGTCGGTAAAATATTGACATTTGACCGCATTGAAGCACGCATGTACGTAGATGCGCATAAAAAAGTACAATGAAAATATAGATATATATTTTTTTCTTTTTCAAAATGATTTTCTTTCTCTTTTTTCTTTTTTTGAATAAATCGGACGTTGGTGGTGAGATGCTTCCTCTACTCTGCCCATCGCCGAGAGGTTGCCTTCCACGAGGCTTTCGACCATTTGATGTTCTTGTACATTCTCAAGAAAACGTCAATCCCCTTTTTACTTATATAGATAACGAATATGCATCCTAATTAAGAGAAGAAGCAAACTTTTACCTACACATTTTTTTTATTTTCTTTTAGACCTATATTCTTAGATTTTTTGGATTTTTTTTTCTCTCTTCTTTGAGATGAAAATACGATGCTGCAAATATGTACATGGAAGGGGCATATATTTTTTAGATTTTTTAATTTTTTATCTTTCTTTCTTTTTTTTTTCTTTTTTTTTTTATGCCTTAATCAATGAGGCGAAGTAACGGGTCCCATTTTAAGCATAGTCGAACCCGTTCATGCGGTCGGACCTGAGTGAGGTTCAAAAATTTTTAAGGTCGGAACATCCATCCCTTTGGATTGAATCAACCTTTTGTCCTTACCTTGGGTCATACCTTTGATGATGCAGTCTGAAGATACACCTGATCAGGACTTGATTTGAGCAACCATGAGCGGCACAGCTGACGATTAGATAATTTGTACATGACCAAAGAAGTAACCGATTTATCTTTGTTTTTCTTTTATAACCTTTTTTACTCATAGCGCCCAAGACGGGTCTTCTCCATGCCCATTATCCCCCTCTTTTTTACTTGTAGTGCCCTTTCGAGTTTTCACTACGTCTATGGGTTTTTTGCATTTTTACCCAAGGTACCTTTTAAGGATTTCACCTGGTCCGCACAGGCACGCTCTTTTTACTCGTAGCGCCCTTTCAGGTTTTCACCACATTCATTTTTCTTTGAGCTTGTATATTTTTATTTTTTCTTTCTTTTTCAAATTCAAAGACCACGATATAGACGTCGATTCTGTCTTAGCCGGCTAGAGGGAGCTCTTTTGTCTCTCAGCTCGGCTCGTGCTGACTCAACGAATACTATGACCGCTCGTAGACCTTAAAGAGGGCTTTCTTTAGGGATGTATCGTGGCTATGGATTTAGAAGAGATAGGTTAGAAATTTTGAAGGTATTCTTGGGTTTAAAGGTTTCCTCGATATGGTTCTAGTTGCCGTAATACACTTCTTCCTTGGGGGATTTTGACTGTACATTCCCTATGATTTTTCTATCACTTTTCTTTTCCATTTTTTTGTTCCTTTTTTGGTTTTTTAGATATTCTCTTTTGGGATTTTTCTTTTATGATGATTTTGGATTTGGTGGTAACTCTTTTTCTTCTTTTTTATTTTGTATATACACTTGTTTTCTTTTCCTGGGAGGGGAGAATGGTTAGAGGCTCAAATTGGGTAGCAAAGGGTATGAGTGTTGGGTTTTGGAAGTGTGCTATTTTATTTATGTAAAATTGATGGTAAAGAATCATATAAAATGATGGCAAAAATAAAATAAAATGAAACCAAAAATGGATGAACACAAGCACATAACCAAACACACAGTCTTGCAAGAATCCAGGGCCTGTTGTAGCAAGTTTTTCGAAGTAAGAGTTTGTCCTACAAAGAGTATTGATCTGAACCACTAGGGCATATAGTAATCTCCAGATCTAGCTACAGATCTAGCAGCTCTAAAGAGAGGGTGTTTAAGTGTCACAGAGCTATACTACAATAAAAACAGAAATAAAACTAAAACTAAAGAAAGGAGGAAGAAGAAAGATGATGGAGTGTGGTAAAATAAAGATAAAAAGATAGAGAAGTAGACAACTAAGAATAAATCAGCATTGCAACTCAGTGTTAGAACAGGATTTACAGTAATCCTTCAGATGGCTACAAGTACATCTGCAAGGTAGAAGAATCCAAATCAACCCATGTAATTTAGACTGCTCTCTTAAGGCTATAATCTGTCCACTTAAATGGCCACAGACTATCCTAGGGAGATGATCAAATCACATGGATTAAACTCAGAAAACCAACCTAATCCAAGGGAATGGATTGATCTTAAGGTTATAATCTGTCCACTTAAATGGTCACAAACTATCCTAGGGATTTCCTCCAACCAATGAATTAAATTAGAATATGAATACCATTGCAGACACTATGTTTGCAAAGCTACAAGCTCATGCATTCATAGGAACAAATAACCATTGAAAAACTAGTGGGAACCATAGATAATCAGAAGTTGAATGGAGACTTAGACTCAACTGGTCATTGCTACAAAAGGCTTGCAATAACCCAGCTCACAAGTCTATAATCTCTACAGTATACCAAATCTAAACACTGATGATGATGATGAAAAGCAGAGGAGAGTTTGGCTCTGCAACAATCTCTCACAAGGCTACAAGCTCAAGTATAAAGAACAAGAATCTATCTCAGATCTATGATTTAGACTAGCCTTATGGCTATAGTCTGTCCACTTAAATGGTCACAGGCTATCCTCAGAGGTTATCTTCCTCACAGATGATGAGATAAAATAAGAATATCACTGCTGCCACCATGGTTACAAGGCTATAAGCTTAGGCAACCATGGGAGCATCAAATCCATAGAAACTCATGTGTAAAGCATAGAAAATATACAGATTCAATTAAGCTATAAAAATAGCATTTCATTGAATAAAAGGAACTTATAATGATTGCCCTCAAGGCAACAGTCCCTGCAAATCCCGAAAACTACTCTCAATGCTTATACAAAATTGATTGCAAAACTAAAATAAACTAGCTACTACATAGATCGTAGCCCAGCATTGCTGCTGTGCTAAGGCATAAGAAAATGGAGGAGAAAGGGGAGAGAAAACCCTAACCCTAATCTTAAACGAGCTCAAGCTATCCCTGGCTGATCTCAGGCAATTCCGCGATGTTTTTATAAAAGAGATAACAGTCCTATTTATATACAATTCATAGAAACCCTAATATGCAATTGCCAATTCAAAATATACATGTTAGGAGCTGGTGCCGTGGCTCATTGGTGGCCCTTGGATTGCCTTGGGATGTGTGGGACAGTTGGGCACCTCGGGGTGTGTGCCTTAGAAGTGTGAAATCCCCAAAACACCCCTTGCGGTGGCTGAGAAGTTGGAATCCCGAGCTTCGCGAGGCTGGATAAGCTGCTGGAGATCTCACGAGTCTTTGCTTTGGCTGTCGTGTGGCTAAAGTGCACACGAAAGATAGCTCGTGAGGCTGGTTTGAAGCAGACTCAAGTAGCTTGCGCGGTTCAATTGGGAGCTCGCTAGGTTCCATGCTAGGCTCGCGAAGTGCAAATGGCATGTTGCGTAGATGAATTGTATGCATAAGAGGCTTGCTAGGCTCCCGCCAGGCTGGTTTGAAGCATGCGAGAACTGCGTGAGGGAAAGTTCTGAAGCTGCTCTGCGCGAGAGCTGCACAAGTAGCTGAATTTTGGACTGCAAACTAGCCCCGCGAGATGTGTGCGAACAACATATCTGAAGCTCTTTTTGCCATTGAACTGCATGAGAAGCTCACGATTATTTATGTGCTGCAAGCTTGAGCTATGCGAGATGCTCGTGAGAGCTTCGCGAGGTCACTCTTTGTGCTCCTTTGCTGCTGTGCACAGTCTGCTACAGTTGTCTTGCTTGCTTGGGTCCCTACTCCTTCCACTGTTGGACTTCTGGGGCCCCTTTAGGCAAACCGAATGGTCCTAATGGTGTGCCAAATTGCTCAAATGGTATGAACAACCATGGTGCCTTCAATGTCTGCCCAACAGCTCCACAACTTGACATAAAATGCATTCTTCTTGGATTGAAATGATGGATTGCAGCAGTTACACTCTTATTTTGCTGTTATCTACAGAACACACTTAAAAACCATTATTAACTGGCTCAAAGGTCTAACAAAGGTCAGATTAAGAGGTGAAAAGTGGTACTTTCTCAGGGATTAACAATGAGCATTCAGGGACGCTTTTTGGCTACTTGGCTTTGAGATGATGACCTCTTTTAAAGGGTCCTTAAGTAGTCATGTGTCCATCTTATCAATACTTACCTTACTACGGGAGACTAGGATTAGAATTGTCGCACATATCCAATGTTGATGGGCTCAGTAAAATGATCCCCCATCCATGGTGGCGAGGCAGAGCACGTATCTCGGCAGTACTTCTCGAATGATATAGGGCCCTTCCCAGTTGGGCTTGAATTTCCCTCTTGGATTAGCATGGAGAGAAGGGAAGATTTTCTTGAGTATAATGTCACCCACTTTCAAATCTCGAATATGAAAACGCTTATTATAAATACATGCGATCCTCCTCTGATAGGCCTGGGTGTGACACAAATCTAGAAGCCTTTTCTCATCGATCAGGTTCAATTGTTCGAAACAGGATCTTTCTCTTTCGGCTTCCAGTAGACTAGACTCGAAGAGGATACAGAGTGAAAGTACTTCAACTTCAACTGGTCGTACGACCTAAGTTCCATACACAAGGGAGAATGGTGTTTCCCTTGTAGTGGTATGGATCGACGTTCGATAGGCCCATAGTGCGAAAGATAACTTTTCACTCAAATCTCGATAAGTGACGACCATCTTTTCAAGGATATGGATAACTATTTTGTTAGCTGCTTCAATGGCTCTATTAGTTTGCGGCCGATATGGTGACGAGCGATGACGTTTGATCTTATACTACTCGCATAGAGCTTTGATGCACTTGTTTATAAAGTTGGTGCCGTTGTCTGTAATGATATCTTTGGGCATGACGAACCGACAAATAATATTATTCTTGATGAATCTCTTGACATGATTGGCCGTGATGTTTGCATAGGATGCCAAATTTTGTGAAGTACTCGATGGTGATGAGGATGAACTGATGTTCGTTAGAAGCTTTTGGGTTGACTTTTTCGATGACGTCGATGCCCCATGTGGCAAATGGACATGGAGTGGTCATACTGTGTAGATATGTAGTTGGAGCATGTATCAGACTGGACTTGGCATTTGTAGCACGTTTGAACGTGCTTGCAATAAATAGTTTCCATAGTGGTCCAGAAGTACTCTTGCCATAGAATCTTCTTGGCAAGCATGTGCCTGATGACGTGGGCCTCACATACTCCTTCATGGATTTCTTTCATGACGTTGGCCTGCCTCGCTTTCAGTTAAGCATCTGAGTAAAATGTTGTTATATGATCGCTTGTAGTGGCACTCACCACTGATGACGTAATTAGCTGCTAAACATTGGATGGTTCGCCTGTCCATCTTGGACGTACCTTCAGGGAAAGCTTAAGTTTCAAGGAAATTCTTGATGCCTGAGAACCATGGAGGCTCATCATCTAACTTTTCAGATCCCTCAATCTGGAGGCAGAAAGTAGGTTTGTTTCTTTATCCGATCATGATTGGCTTCATCTCAATGCTGTAGGGAATTTCTACCATTGATGCCAAAGTTGTCAGTGCGTCGACAAATCGATTTCTTACTCGCGAGACAAAGGAGAACATGATATCGTCAAAACATGCAATCACATCTTCGTGGTGCTCGTGGCATGGGATCAACTTCTCATCCTTTATCTTCTAGTCTCCATTGGTTTGGCCTAGGATCAACTGGGAATCACCAAACACCCTGAGATGAGTTACGTTCAGGTCCAGAGCTTCTTGTAACCCAGCTATGCAGGCCTCATATTCGGCCATGTTGTTGGTACAGGGGAAGTTAAGTTTGATGGAAACTTGTACATGGGATTGTTAATCACTGATTTATGCCACTTTTCACCTCCTAATATAGCCTTTAATAGACCTTTGAGCCTTTTAATAATTACTTTTTAAGTGTGTTTTTATAGCTAACAATAAACTACAGCTTAGTGCAGCAATCAAATTAATGAGAGCCAAGAAGAAAGAATTTAAAGCCAAGCTGTGGAGATGATGGAATTATAGAGAATGCACCATAGTGGTCCCCACCATGTGGGCCATTTAGCATGTCTTGGGGCCCTAGAAGTCTTACAGAGAGAGAGAGAAGTGGGTCCCAAGCTTAGTGGAGTGCTGCTATAGCAGACTATAGAAACTGTAGAAAATCAAAATTCAATGTCGAGCAGCTTTGTGCTTTCAAGAGTAGCTTGTTGAGCAGCTCAAACAAACCACCAGCTTCATCATTTAAAGCTCAAGCACTTTTGTAGACATCCAAATTTGGCCCAAGGCCCGATCAAGACATACTTCGAGAGAGGCACACCCTCGAGCTTCCGATAGCATTCTTCGAACCCTTAGGAATCACCTAGATCCTTTAGAACCCTCCCCAAACCATTAGAAACCAATCCAGACACTTAGAAACCCTGCACGAACCCATAGTTAACCTTCCCGAGCAATGGTTAGAGAGAGGTGTACCAGGGATGGTAGGGACCTCTACTAAGATTGAATTATATACCATTGAAAAGTAGAGGTTTCCAGCTTTCCAACAAGCCAAGAATCACCTCAATCCGAGTTATGCATCAAAAGTTACGACAACCCGAAGTTCTGGACTCGAGGTGGCCCCATTTCGCAAAGAACGATGGAACCTTGCGACAGGCTCAGAGCCTCGTGAAATCCTCGCGAGAGGAATGAACCTATGACATGTTCAAAACCTCATGAGAACCTCACGAGGAAATAGGTGCATGGTGCATTTTTTTCCAAAAATGGCTTGGCACATCTAATACTTGCGCCAAGTGTAGGTGTGGGCTTTGAACTTCCAGGTACTGTAGTTTTGCCTGGCGCGAGTAATACATGTGCCAGGCTTAGCTACAGTGACCTGGTGGTTTTGGCTCGAATTTTACTTTTGGAGTTTGACTTGTTGATCACCTCAAAGTGTAGGATGGGTTTCATTAGGACTGTTTCACCCATGTTTACCCTATTTGCAACCCTTTAGTCATTTGAAACCTCAACCTATCATCTACCATTAAAGCCCCTTTGCCTATTTTCCAAGCTCTCAAAATCCTAGGAAATCTTAGATTGAGAGATTACCTAATTGCTAACCCTAATTAGCATCTAAGTAGCCTCCTAACCTACCCTTTTCCTATAAATAGAGAGCCCCTCCCCTTGAATTAGAGGCTTGCAAAAATTTTAGAAGAGAGAAAATATTAAGCAGTTCTCTCTTCCCTTGTGAGCACAAAACCCATAAAATTTCAGAACTGAGTTCATCTCATTCACTCCCATTTTCCTTCATTAATCTCCCAATTTTGGTAGGAACTAGGCCTCAGTCCTCTATTCCTACCCTCTAGCTTTCTAGCTTTAGAGTTTAGAACCCATCCAACAACCTGTTTGCTATCGGAAGCTCACTGAAGTGCCCTCACGTGAAGGACCACAGCGGTGCTAAAAGGGCTCGAGAGCTCCGGCTCTCCCCTCTACTCCTCTACCTTCTTAGCTTTTCTCCTATCCACTAGTTTGTGCCGTTACGCCGCCGAAATCTTTGCAAGTGCGGAGGGGCACAAATAGGATCCAAGTGCCTTAGGGCAAGGGGAAGTGCTCTTTCCTCTTCTTTATTTTATTTTATTTTTGGCCATACGTAGAGACTGCTCTAGAGCGGGTTGATTGGGTACCTAACACCTCCCTGATCGATAATCGAAGCCCCTACCCAAAAGCCTTTGGCGTAGACTAGAATCAGAGTCATATTTAGCACTTTGGTGCATTCAATATTGATTTGAAGTTTTTCAGGACACCAAAAGCTCCGAGTGGAGACTCATAAATTTTTTTGTCTTTTAGAGAGTGCGCATCGCTGCGACGGGTTCGACCCAAATCTACGGTTACACAGATGGCGACTCTGTTGGGGAGTAGCTAGTAGAGCTTCCCTTTGAAATTTACCTTTTTTTTCTTTATTTTTACTAACATTTTATTATTTTTTGTAATTTTACTAACCCCTACGATTCGGTCTCGTTTCTACTTACCTGTACTTTTTCGTCATTTACGTGCCTTAGCCGATTGGCAAGCCTACTTGCGTATCGTCTTTACAATTCCTTTACCTTTTCGTCATTTACATGCCTTAGCCGATTGGCGGGCTTACATGCACTTTTACACACCTTAGCTATTTGGTAGGCCTACGTGAGCATTTAATTTATTGCACTCATTTACAATAGTGGACGCCGACCCGTAGAGGTGGCACGGGACCGTCACCACACATTTTGAACTTTAAGAAAACACCCTTAAAATCTAAAATTAAAATTGATCCAAGAAGGGGACTTAATTGAATTTTACAGGGGTAGATTTTCAATGGTTGGGAATTTTAGGCAAAGATACAAACGCCCAGTTTTTAGTATGGCGGCAGCCCCTAGTGGCGATGATCCGAAAAGTACCACCCCATTTAGTACTTGAGAAGGTGCTTGCGCCGAAGGTATATAGGTTGGGGAACCTATCCTGTTACAAAGCTGAAAACCCTTGGGGGAGAGAGTTAGTAGTCCTGAATCGACCTTGTATCCCTAGGATTTAGTGACGAGAGACTTGTTGCAATTAAGAGATCAGTCCCCGGAAGCATTGCTTCCAGAAAACAAAAAACAGACTGAATTCAAGCTTGTTGTTTTGCTATAAAAAAAATTGAGCCCATTGTATATACCTGGCGCATCTATTACATGCGCCAAGTTTGGAAATCCTAGATTTTCTTTGGCGCATGTAATACATGTGCCAAGCATAAATTTGGCTCAATTTGGCCTAGCGCAGGTAATACACGCGCCAAGTGTATTTGTCTCCACTGAGTAGTGCAGCCCGAAATCTGAGGCCTTTTTTCACATCCCCTAGTTCCCCGCTTAGTGGTTTAGCACCTCTGATTAGGTCCCACACTATCCGACGCCCAATACGCCTCCACCGATCAAAAGAGGGTCACCTCTTATTGACTTGCTCTGGGAGATTGGGTTGTTTGCGTTGATTCCCATACCTTCAATAGATCAAAGGGTTCCCCTTTGATTCTTCTGAAGTGCGTCAGGGTCTCACCGCGGGATTTATTTAGGGTACAAAAGCCACCCGAAATAGGAATTCAAAGGCTCGGAGTTGCTCATCATAAAAATCCATTTACAAAACTTCAAAAAGTTAAATAAACTAAAAAAACCCAAAAAGGAGTAGATTTGTGGTGCCGGCAAAATGACATTGCCTTACCCTCCATCATCCCATAGGAGAAGAAGCAGAAAGCTTTATGGGCCCCATCCGAGGCACCCGTACCCAACCCGCTGCCAAGCCATGTCGTGGGTAGTGGATCTGGCATACGCCGATCCCGACTCATCCCCGCCACATTCCCCAACTCATTCCCATACGAAAGAGATGTTCACATCCATCCCCTTCACCCATTCTCCCTTTTTCATCACTGCCCCCTTCCATATTCCCATCCACAACCACCCAAATCACCTAAAGTTCAACACCCCATTCTTTATCATTTTCCCAAACCATGCCCATTCTCTCCCCCCCCATGTCCATGCCAAATCAACCACACTTTCCATTCACCTCCATTCAAAACCCGACCTAATTTCCCACCTTCACCAACATACACCATTTTTCATCCCCCTAACATATATCCGATCCACCCCATATCCCCCCATTTACCTAGGTCATGCCCAATTTTACCAGGGCGATGCCTAATTTTTTCCACACATCCACTTCATCCATACCCCACATTCCCCCAAATGAGCCATCTCCATCCAATCCCTCTCCAATGGCCATGATGGATGAGATGGTCTGGGCTTACACTAGTTGGAAAGCCTCCCAAAACATCCCCCCTCATTCTCACCACACATCTCCCAACCCATCATACACATTCTCAAGCCTCCATGTCTCATTACCTCAAACCCACCAAGGCCAAATGGCCCAAACCCCCATCATCCGCACCCATCAAAACCCAACGGGCCAGACCCACCAAGGCCCAATAGGCTAGACCCACCAAGGCCCATAGGCCCAGACCCATCAAGACCCAATGGGCTAGATCCATCAAGTCTTAATGGGCCAAACCCATCAAGGCCCAATGAGCCAGACCTACTAGGGCCCAATGGGCCAGAACCACTAGGCCCAAATGGCCCAAACCCATTAGGGCCCAATGGGTCAGACCCACCAGGGCCTAATGGCCCAAACCCAACAAAGCCCAATGAGCTAAGATTCCCAAGGCCTTATGACCCAAACCCCTCTAAGTTCCTTACCCTACGCCCAAGCCTAGCAAGGCCCAGACCTTGGGTCCTCATATCCATACCCCCCACAATTCCCTCAGTATCACCCACACACACAAAACTCCCATCCAACCCAAGGCGGAAGCCTGACACCTATCCTCCATCAACCCCACTTCACCCACGTCCTAGCACCCCAAAGCCTTTCCAAGCTTTCCCTCAAATACAGTGGCCCCATCAGGGCCCAACCCAAAACCTAAATTCCACTCATCCTATCACTCCACAGAATTTCCCTCACCTCCAATGGTCACACCCAACACCCATTCAACCTAGCCAGCATCAACAAGAAAATCTCACCCTCATTGAACCATATGTAGACCCACAATATGAGGAAGATGAGATCAGGAATAGTGGGGCTTACACCAGGGCATTTGCCAGCATCAATCTCCCACCCATAATCACTAACCCCCAGGTAGCACAAAGTGAATAAGGCCGACCGTTGAAAAAATAGCCCCACTATCTAAAGAGTCAGAGTAGTTGAAAGAACAATTGGACAAGATTCAGAAGTAACTAATGAAGATGGGTGGAGCCGAAGTCCATGCCACAGACTTTTCAGACTTATTTTTGTTTGTAGAGGTCTCCCTGCCCCCAAAATTCAAAATGCCAGTCTTTGATAAATACAATGACACGGGCAACCCTATCTCACACCTCAAGTCTTACTGTAGGGACATGTGCCAATATGGGGGGGACGAGCACCTACTTATAAAGGTCTTTCAGAAAAGTCTGACGGGCCCAATCTTGAGGTGGTTCATGTCCCTAGAACCATCCATGATAAAAATATGGAAAGATCCGACGCATTTATTCTAAGAGCAGTATGTCTACAACATAGACATTGAACCTCACAAATCAAATCTGGCTCGGTTAATGCAGAACCCTAATAGGACCTTCAGCGATTACCTTAGGTGTTGGAGAGCACTGGCAGCTCAGGTAAGAAACATAATTCATGACGATGAGTAGATTGAGATGATCTCAAAAAATACCTTGCCAGTCATCTCAAACTTTCTCGTTTATCAATAGCAGTCCAGCTTTGCTGATTTGGTGAGGAACGCCAATCGTCGTGAGGACGTTATCAGAGAAGGGCATTTGAGAAAAAATGTGTCCGATGGGGCCGACAGAGTTAGGAGATTCTTTGAGCAAAAGAATGATAGAAGAACTGGGGCAGATGTGCAGAATGTCATGAATATTAGGCCCAACACTAGTATAATACCATTCTACTCCGGTCAAAAGCCCCGATCAGAGAGAATCGGGGAATGGACGAGTGCAGTTACGAATAGAGAAAGGCCCGCTTTGACTGAGTTTTAACACCCTTGGGGTAATCACTGAATGTCTTGTTGCCCTTACTAATAGAAAAGTGATTGGTCACAGCGCTCCAACCACGACCTCCACCAAATCCCATCCCAAGGAACTACGACCCCAACACCCATTGTAACTTCCACCAGGGGCCGGGTCACCCAACTGATCGTTGCTTCCCATTGAAGCACGCAATACAGGATTTGATTGAGGCTAGTAAAATCATCCCCCCGACACTTCCTCAAGCCACCTAACATGCCAACATACACCAAGTACAGCTACCCCCACACCCTCTCGGAGGGGTAGGTCTGAGACCCATTGTCAATATGATCGAAGAGGGTGACGAAGAATTTGAGTTTGACTTGTTAGATTACATTTGCAGTCAGGAAAATTTTGTGGCCCCATTCTAGAGAGACTGGGTAGATAGAAGTATTTGGGTGATTGGACCTCTGAATTTGGCAGATTACTTTCCCAACCCCACACCACAAATAGAATCCTTAGATCTTAGGGCACATTTTCCAGTGCTAGCTCCCGTTAATTATGTCCAAATAAACTCCTACCAACCATACGCTGCATCCTCCACCAGTTACCCAATGGTTGATTATGTCCCCTATCCCCCGCCATCATCCATCAATTATCAATGGCCCACCTAGGTCCCATCACCCCTCGATACAGTCATCCACAAATCCCATTCAACCTGCTTTCTCCACCCTTTCAGGGGTTAACCAGGTGTTACCAACCCTTTTCAAACCATCAGTACAGGCACATCCAATACCGACAGTCACCCCATTCCAGATCTCGGGACCAACATACAATCCTCATCAGGTCCCCCTCAGTTATAATCAAATGGACGTCAATACAGGTAGCAGCCAGGAAAGGGCAGTTGATTTTGTCACTTGGTCTAGGAAGATCTCTAAACAATCGGATGCGCCTGCACCAGCACCGATCCAACTGAAGGGGAAGAAAGATACAAATGCAGTGAACCCGTTCGAGAAAATGAGCAGAGAATACATATTCGAAACTTAGTTGAGAAGAATGCCAGCCCACATCACGGTCTAGGACTCGTTGATGATATCCCCACTTCATTTTCAAGCGCTAATGGGGGTGTTAAAGAATGCGCATGTGCCTCTTCAAGTAAGCCTAGATGAAGTCGAGCAGATAATCGGGCAGGTGATGGCTCCCAATGCCATCTCGTTTTTCGATGCTGATTTACCAGAAGAGGGAAATAATCATTCTAAATCCCTCAACATCACTGTGGAATCTGGAAACATTATAATCCCATTGATATTAATTGATAATGGGTCTACTTTGAACATATGCCTTCTGAGAATCGCCAGCAAAATAAGGGTAGACCCTTGCATGTTGAGACCAACCAGAACAAGCGCCAGAGGTTTTGATAACATAAGAAGAGAGATAATGGGAGAAGTTGACCTTGAGCTCGTAATTGGGCCAATGACCTTTTCCATACGATTTCAAGTAATGGATATCAAGTTCTCATTTAATTTGTTATTAGGGCGACCTTGGTTGCATGAAATCAGAGCGATACCATTGACGCTGCATCAGAAGCTCAAGTTTGTGTCCAGGCAGAAGATTATCACCATCATAGGTGAGGGGCACGATGAGAAGGAAAAGGCCACCCACAACATTGAGAACCTAAAAGTGCTGGATGTGCCACATACAGCTAAAGATACCGACCTCCATAGTTTTGAATACGAGATATCAGCTGCAGTCTCGGATCCCCCGGAAAGCATCACTTCAAAAATCAGAGGCGAAATCGTAGAGGCAGTGGCCATGCTCCAGAAATGGGGCTATCAAAAGGGTAAAGGACTAGGACCCCGATTACAAGGCATGAGAGAACCGGTCAAGGCCAACGGTGGATAGCAGGTTAGATTTGGGCTAGGTTACAAGTCCACAGAAGAAGAAGTCCGAGAGGCTAAAGAGAAAGCCCGAGCCACGATAGCTACAAGAGAGAGGGGAATACACCTAGAGGAGAAACCCCGTCATAGACCTCACATCCGAAACACCTTTGTGAGCGTCGGGATCATAAAGATAGATAAGAATGGGGCAACGCAGTTAACCCCACACAAACTAGCAGTCCCTATCCACCCCACCGATCCCTAAATTATCCCTCCCAACCTAGAAATAGACCTGGCTGCTCTGTCCCTCTTTGAGGAAGAGTTTTGCATCCTTGCACAATCCCCTCCTGTGGTAAACCACCACAGGACTTTACTGAAGTTTGAGGATAGAGTCTCAGATGAACTCGTGGTTAATATGATGGAGGCTGACTCTAAGGAATCACATCAGTCAATCCCCTCCATCCAAACAGGTAAAGGTGCATCACCCTAGGTATGAAATTGGGCGTCAATGTCCCAAACACTGAAAGCGATGAGTGGCTTGAATTTTGACACCCATTTTCTAAAAAAAAATAACCTATAAAAAGTGAGATGAGCCCTTGGCAGGCAATACCGTGTATATATAGGGACTCGCTTTGCCAAGGGCCCGTTTCCGAAGAAAACAAAAATCTCAAAAACATAGAAAAAATACAAAACCTAAAAATATTGTCTTTCAAAATTCTGAGTAAAATTAAAGAAAATGATGCCTTAAAGCCCGTCCCATGTGAAGTCGACCCCTTTCCTATAGAAATACAAGAAGAGGTAGGAGTCACGAGTCTGGATGAGGAGATCCTTACTGAGGAGCTTACCAATGAACTTCGAGAATGGTTTGCCGACTTTGAGCACGGTCCTACCCCTATTATTGAGGAAATAAAAGATGTTAATTTAGGGACCAAGGAGGTTCTAAGAATAACCAAGATCGAAACATCGCTATCTTCAGAAAAAAGAAAAAGCATGATCGATTTCCTTTGGTCATATCAAGATGTCTTCGCATGGTCATACGAGGACATGCCTGGTTTTGACACCGATTTAGTCGAGAATGAGTTGCCACTCTACCCTGATATCAAATCGGTCAAGCAAAAGTTGAGATGACTTTGACCCGAGTGGATGCTAAAAGTTAAGGATGAGGTCATCAAGCAATACGATGCAGGATTTCTCATGGTCTCCAAGTACCCCCAATGGTTAGCCAATATAGTTCCAGTGTCGAAGAAGGATGGAAAGGTCCGTATGTGCATTGATTTCAGAAATTTGAATAGGGCGAGCTTGAAAGATGATTTTTCGTTGCCACACATCGACATCTTAGTCGATAACACCGCTAAGCATTGGATGCTCTCATTCATGGACGGATTCTTTGGATATAATTATATAAGGATGGTAGAGGCTGATTGAGAAAAGATTGTATTCATCACTCCTTCGGGCACTTTCTGCTATAGGGTCATGCCATTTGGGCTAAAGAATGCTGGGGCAACATACCAGAGAGCCATGACCACACTGTTTCACGACATGATGGACCGAGAGATCAAAGTATATGTTGACGAGATGATTGCCAAGTCACCAGAGCGAAGTGACCATTTGATAAACCTCTAAAAGCTATTTGAGAGGCTGAGAAAATACCGACTGTGGCTAAATCCTCAAAAATGTGCATTCGATGCCATGTCAAGAAAGTTGTTGCGCTTCATCGTTAGCAGGAGAGGTATCGAGATTGACTCGATCAAGGTGAAAGCTATCAGGGAAATGCCGCCACCATCTATCGAGAAAGAAGTCAGAGGGCTCTTGGGTAGGATACAATACATTAGTCGGTTCATTGCGCAACTCACTCCTATCTACACGCTAATCTTTAAGCTACTAAGAAAAGACTCTCCCATTGAGTGGAACGACGACTGCCAAGCATCATTCGATAAAATCAAAGGTTATCTCCTCAATCCACCAGTTTTAGTACCACCCGAGCCAGGGAGACTGTTCCTAATGTATCTCTCCACGACAAAAGTTTTGATGGGATGTGTCCTAGGGCAGTATGATGAGATAGGAAGAAGAGAGCAGGTCATCTACTACCTGATCAAGAAATTTACTAACTATAAGACGTACTATTCTCATATGGAGAAAGCATGCCTAGATCTCGTATGGGCGACCCAGAGGCTCCGCCATTACTTGCTATCCCAAGTCGTTCTACTCCTAGCACGCATGGATCCGTTGAAGTATCTGGTTCGAAAAGCCAGCCGTCATTGGACGGACCTCACACTGGCAGCTCCAATTATCCAAATTTGATATCACATACGTCACCCAGAAGTCAATCAACGGGCAAGCACTCACTGATAATCTTGCTAAGAATCCTTTACCTGACTATGAGTCTTTGAGAACCTAATTCCTAGATGAGGACATCTTGTTTATGATAGAGGACGATACAATGGAGATGGAGGAATTCTGGGTAATGCACTTTGATGGGGCAGCAAATGCTGAGTTGGCACTATTCTGATTTTTTTGAAAGGATCGCACATACCAGTCTCCATCAAACTCAACTTCACATGTACAAATAACATGGCCGAGTATGAAGCATGTGCTGCAAGACTGCAGGCGACACTAGACCTGAACGTAACTCACCTCAGGTGTTTGGTGATTTATAGTTGATCATATGTCAGACAATAGGAGAATGGAAGACCAAAGACAAGAAATTGATCCCCTACCATGAGCACCTTCAAGATTGTTAAGCAGTAAAAAATACCATTTTTCACCTCCTAACTTGACCTTTGAGTTGATTAATAATGTGTTTTGAGTGTATTTTGTACATAAACAATAAATTACAGTCTTAGTTGAGACATCCACCTAAAATGGCCAAAGAAGCAATTTGCTGCTCAACATGTGCTCAAACAGCCCAAAGGCTAGCCAATCAAAGAATCCGCAGAGCCTTAGAAGTTCATGAGAATGTCATGGGCCCAACTGGGTATGCTTGGGACCAAGTGCAGTTGTAAGGAATGAAGACTGAACCCACCAAGAGGTTACTGTGTGCTGACAGATGAAAGACAACACACCAAAGATGTGTGCCAATTGTGGAAACTCAAGGTAGAACATCTCGAGAGGACACTCCAAGCTGTCGAGAGGTTGGGTTTCTCAAATATCAAACAATCAAGAAGTTTCGAGTACCTATCGTGAGGTTCTGGAGATAAAAGTCAAGCTGTTGAGAGGTTAGTTTCAGCTATCGATAGGTCATGAGGCTCAAAAGTTAAGTTATCAAGAGGTTCCATCAACCTGTCGTGAGGTTTTGGAAGTATATGCCTACCTATCGAGAGGTTGGAGGCACAACAGAAGATCCTGTCGAGAGGATATCTAGAGGTATAGAGGAAGTCGAGAGGTCCCAACTACATGTCGAGAGGTTTAACTGAACCTATCGAGCAGTGCAAGGCAACCTGTCGACGACTTACTTGAAGCTATGCTCATTCTCGCTAGGATTGAAGTAACCTATCGAGCACTCAATAGAAGACTATATAACAAGTCGACAGGTTGTTTATAACTTGTCGAGAGGATGAATGAAGAACTGGACAGAAGATGAAAATTAGCTCCAATCCTGTCGACTAGTGCAACTCAACCTATCGAGAAGTAAAGGAACCTATCGAAAGCTACTCCAATCCTGTCGAAATGAATGCCAAGCAAACTCAAAACCTGTCGAGAGGTTCCCTGAACCTGTCGAAAATCAAATTTAGAATTTCCCAGTTCCATTCAAAGTAGCTGCCAACTCTAGTACTTTGTGCACACATTCCAAGGCACGTCAGCAACCCTTGGAGATATTTTTGGAACATAAATGCGCACAAATGGGAACCCTCCAACCGCATCACATGTACTTACCAGTTTCAGACCAATTGGGGAAGATTTTCTAGAAGAGAAATCAGCCACATCAGCAGCTGAGAATAACTAAATTATTCTCCTAAGCTCCGATGGGCTGAAACATATATGAGGGAAGAGTATAAAGAGAGGAGAAATTGCACTAAAAAGATTATCCAGAAATTGAAAGAATCAGGGCCAATTCAAATTCCTTTTCCCTCCAAAAAATTCGCTCTCTTCCTTCTTCCCCATTCTCTCCTCAGCCAATCATGGTTGACTAAACCTCTTCAGTAGTTAGAGTGAGGTTGAGAGCTATAAATTGAGAGTTTCAGAGGCTTTGTAAGGGATTGTATATTGTACAAATTACATATCTGTGCACAATAGGATTGTAAGTTATATTATTACAGTGTAATTATGGTTTTTAAAGTTGATTCTGATCTAAATTTCACTTTTTCATATTTAATTTTCGTGGATTAGATATCCTTGTGGATGCTTGAGCTTGTAGCTTGGCACCCAAAGCATCTGCAATAGCTTATCTGTTCCAATCAAGATCCTTGAATTGGGACAATCTCTGGGATGATCTATGACTATTCAAGTGGACAGATCATAGCCTTAGGATTGCTTTAATTCTTTGGTTGAGATTAGATTCTTATACCTTGCATCTGAGATTCTAGCTAGATGAAGGATTGTAACAAATCTGTCTTATGCATTGCCTTTGATCAAATTGATTTTCAGTAAAGACCAAAATCCCTAGCTGCTGCACTCCACCTTTTGGATTTTAATCTTTTTCTTCATTCCCTTGAATCTGAGTTCAATCTATTTTGAATCATTCTGCTTTTGATTTTTGTAGTTCTTAGTAAAGTGATAAATCTTAGGAACCTCTCCTCTTTCCTATTTTGATTTAGTCTAAATTAGGATATAGTGCCATCTGTCATAGATTTGGAGATTTACCTCATTTCAAAACACATTTCCCTGTGAACCTATCCTGACTTACCTATTAAAACATGCTGCAATAGCCCTGATTCTTGCAAGACTGCTTGCTTACCTTGAGCCCATACCTCTATACTTTGTCCTCTTATTTTGATGTTTTAACCCTTTAATAGTTGTAAGGTAAGTAAGACAACAAATTTTTGGCGCCGCTGTCGGGGATTTGTAATTTTAAAGTGGTAGATCTAAGTTTTTCTCATTTTGAGATTTAGATTTTTAATTGCCTGCTTTGTGTTTGACTAATTGCTGCTGTAGTTTTTTGTAGTTTAATTTTGTGATTGCAGATCTGGATCTATGGTTCATAGAGGAGCTTTGTGCTCATTGGAGGAGCAAGCTGTGCTAAAGTTTGTATTTCCTAACTTTGTAGATTTATAGCATTAGCTATGTATTTTTGAATTTATTTTGCTGAAATTTGTGCTATATTTTTTGTGTTGTACTTGTATTTTTTCTGTGTGTATGCTTGATAGGAAATTTCTTAATCCTAAGATTGCTCCTTTAGATCTTAAAGTTGAGAGACTTTTTAGACCTAAGCAACCCATACACACCCCTGTGATTGATTATGATAGTTTTGCAATGGGTGAGCAACCTAGGACATTGAAAGAATTCAATACACCATGGGTCTACAATTCTCTCTTATGCATTCAATTCCCTACTGTCCAAGGGAACTATAAGATCAAATCTTTCATCATACAGATGCTACCCTCATACCATGGCCTGAGCAAAGAAGACCCATACAAGCACATTGATAAATTTTTAGGACTGTGCACTACTTTCAACATTGTAGGTTTGGGGGAGGAAGTAACCAGGTTGAGACTCTTTCCTTTTTCACTAAAGGATAGAGCCCAAACTTGGTTGTCAATGCTCCCAACCAATAGTATTTAGTCTTGGAATGACCTTCAATATTAATTTTTGCCAAGTTTTTCCCATGTTCAAAACAAGTCAGCTGAGGAAGAGCATTATTTCATTTGCTCAAGCCCCAACTGAAGGCTTTCACCAAGCATGGGAGAGATTTAAGGAGCTCTTGAAGCAATGTCCCCATCACCAAATTCCTGAATGACAACTTGTTCAAAGTTTCTATCAAGGAATTGATCCCAAGAGCAGGGATATGGTTGATGCCTCATGTGCTGGTACATACCTCCACAAGACTGCTGATGAGGCTTCGGAGTTCTTTGATATCATTAGTGAAAACTCTATGCAAAGGGAAACCTTGTCAAGGGACTTTGAGATCCTTGCTAGATTGGTGAGAGAGACCACTACAAAAGGAAAAATGTATGAGGTGAGTGGATATAATGATTTGGAAAGGAAAGTGGACATCTTAACTCAAAAGTTTGATAAGCTCATGGGAGCAATGCAGTCTCCAATGATTGCCAAAGTGGAGGAGGCATGTGTGATATGCCAGTTTCTCACACACTCCCTTGAGGAATGTCCCTCTGCTACCCATTTCCAGACCTTATGATGGAATATGTGAATGCTGCCCAGTCCTTTGTACAATAGCCTACTACTGATTATCATTGGAGAAACCACCCCAACTTGAGGTGGAGACAAGATACGTTCTAAAACCAGCAGCAGCCACAACAGCAATCCATGCCTTATAAGAATGCCCAGCCATACCAGTAGAATTACTTCCCAAGGTCCCAATACCAACAACCTATGGCTCAGCCAATGGATCAACCTGTGCATCAAAGTGCACCAGCCCCAACACCGTCTAGATCCCTCACATTTGAAAAGCAAGTTGTGGCTTCATTGCAGAATTTTTGCTCTTTGTCTCAAATAGTCAACTCTCATAGCCAAAGAATTAAGAAGATAGAGGACCACCTTAGTAAGCTATCTAATACTTTGACTAAGAGAGAGGAGGGAAGACTACCTAGTCAGCCCATGAACAATGTATATGGTGGGTGAGACTTCTTCCCATGAAGAAGCCAAATCTGTCACCACTTTGAGGAGTGAAAGGCTGGTTGAAAACCAAGTTGGTATTGAACCCGATGAGAAAAGTGTAGCCCATGATGATATGTAGCAGGAGCAACATATAAAAATAAGGGGGATGTTGATGTGCCCCAACAAAAAATTAAAAACAAAAATAAAGAGAAAACTGATGAGCTTGCTAAGGCAGCAGATGAGAGATCTGTCCCCCATTTGCCATTTCCCAATGCACTTCAAGCACCTTCTCCTTTTGACAAGGGGAATGTTGAAGTGGAGGAGATGATGGAAATATTCAAACAAGTAAACAACTTGTCTTTACTTGATCCTATCAAACAAGTTCCAGCCGATGCAAAGTTCTTGAAAGAATTATGCACCCACAAAAGACAATCTAGGATACACTTATCCAAGAAGGTCTTTTATGCTGAGAAAAAGAACCAAGTGCTGTCCATTGCAGCCCCAACCAAGCTTCAAGACCCTGGAGTTTCCACAATCCCTTGCATCATTGGGGATCATACCATTGAGAAGGCCTTGTTAGATCTGAAAGCTAGTGTAAACTTACTTCCATATTCAGTTTATGAGAAGTTAAGCATTGGAGAATTGAAGCTCACACATGTGGTGTTACAACTAGCTGACAGATTTGAAAGGAGGCCTGTGGGAATGATAGAGGATGTGTTAGTTGGGGTGATAAGTTTTTCTACCTAGCAGATTTTTTGGTGCTTGACATGGAGCCAAGCAAGTGCACCACCTCTATTCCTGTGATTTTGGATAGGCCTTTCTTGGCCACTGCCAATGTTTATATTGAGTTTAGATTAAGAGTAATGGAGGTATCATTTGGCAACATGAAAGTGAAATTAAGTGTTTACAATGTAGCAAGCCAGCCTCACTTAGATAGTGAGGATTGCTTTTTAATTGATGTTTTGGTTAAGCTTGTGGAAGAGACTTTGCCCAAGCTGCTGCATGGTGATGATTTTTGTGATATTTTTGAGAATGTGTGGAGTGAGATTATGGAAGAGAAGGCCCCTACACCCATAGTTCAAGAGGTTAAAGCCTTAATTTCTGATGTGGGGCCAGCAACAAGGTATCCTCCTTCGAAATATGCTGTGTTGCCTCTTCCACCACCATCAAAGGCACCTTTGTTGCCTTCTCTCATATGTCCACTAGATGTGGAGTTGAAACAACTACCTATGACCTTGAAATATTTTTTTTTAGGGGCAAACAAGAAGTTTCCAGTGATCATTTCTTCCTCTCTCACTGATGAGCAAGCGGAAGAGTTGTTGTGCGTTTTAAAGAAGCATAAGAGAGCAATAGGATGGACTATTGCTGACCTTGGGGGCATCAGCCCTGCTGTGTACATGCATAAAATCAACTTGGAAGAGGGTTCCAAACCCTCTAGAGAAATGCAGAGAAAATTGAACCCCTACATACAAGAAGTGGTAATGAAAGAAGTGGTCAAATTATTAGATGCTGGAGTCATCTACCCTATTTTAGATTCTGAATGGGTGGCACCTACTTAGGTGGTCCCTAAGAAATCTGGGATAACTGTGGTAAAAACTGATTCTGGTGAGCTAGTTCCAACTAGGGAAACCACAGGTTGGAGGGTGTGCATAGACTATCGAAAGCTTAATTTGAGAACCAAAAAAGACCACTTCCCTTTGCCCTTCATAGACCAAATTTTGGATAAGTTGGCAGGCAAGACTTTCTATTATTTTCTTGATGAATATTCGGGGTATAACTAAATCCTTGTTTATCCACAAGATCAAGAAAAGATAACTTTCACATGTCCATTTGACACTTTTCCTAGAGAAGGATGCCATTTGGATTGTGCAATGCCCCTGCAACTTTTCAAAGGTGTATGCATATTATATTTTCTGACATGATTGATCAGTTTTTAGAGAGATATTTATGGATGATTTCTCTATTTTTGGGGACAGTTTTAGCCAATGTCTGCACCATCTCAGCCTTGTGTTATAGATATGTGAGGAAACCAACTTGGTTTTGAGTTGGGAAAAGAGCCATTTTATGGTCAATCAAGGCATTGTCCTTGGCCATGTGGTTTCTCACAAAGGCATTGAGGTAGACAAGGCTAAAAATAATCTGATTGTACATTTGCCCCCACCAAAAATTATGAAACAAGTAAGATCTTTCTTGGGGCATGCTGGGTTCTATAGGAGATTCATTAAGGATTTTAACAAGATCTCAAAACCTCTTTGTCACCTGTTGTGCGAAGAGGTTCCCTTTGAATTTAATGATGAATGTATTATGGCTTTTGATCTTTTGAAAGGCTGTTTAACCTCTGTACCTATCCTTCAAGCACCTAATTTTTCTTTGCCTTTTGAGCTGATGTGTGATGCATTAGATTTTGCTATTGGTGGAGTCTTGGGACAATGGAAGGATAAGGCACCTTGTGTGATTGGTTATGCAAGCAAAACCATGATTGATGCTCAGTTAAATTGCACTACAACTGAGAAGGAATCGTTGCCAATTGTTTATGCTTTAGAAAAGTTTAGGTCTTATGTGCTGGGATATAGGATAGTGGTCTTCACAAACCACTTAGCCTTGAAGTACCTTTTGTCAAAAAAAATGCCAAGACAAGATTAATTAGATGGATCCTCCTATTACATGAGTTTGATGTTGAGATTAAAGATAAAAAAGGGGTTGAAAATGTGGTTGTAGACTACTTATCTAGGATCCTAGCTGAGGAGTTTGATAGAATGCCTATCAATGATTCTTTCCCTGATGAACAACTGTTTACTCTCAGTACCTCTACACCTTTGTTTGCAAACATTGTGAACTACTTGGTAGTGGGTAAGATCCCCCCACATTGGAACAAAATGGACAAGGAGCTATTCTTTTCAAAGATCAGACATTACATGTGGGAGGATCCATACCTATTTAAGTATTGTGCAGACCAAGTGGTGACGAGATGTGTCCCTGATGATGAATTCCACAACATACTAACTATGTGTCATGAACAAGCTTGCGGAGGCCATTTCAGTAGGGACAAAACTGCTGCCAAGGTGCTCCAAAGTGGATTTTATTGGCCCACTCTCTTCAAAGATGCATGACAGCATTGCAAAGCTTATGAAAGATGCCAAAAGATGGGAAGTATCTCCGAAAGAAACTCCATGCCTTTACAGCCTATACTTGTGATTGAACTCTTTGACATTTGGGGGATTGACTATTGTTGTTCCGGATGTGCTGATTTATTATGTGGTGTTGGAAGAGAATTAAAATCACAGTAAAACAGAGGATAAAGATATGATGAAAAAAGCAATCCTAAAATATCCTAGACTTGCAAGATACAGGGCCTATTGTAGCAAGTTTTGATAAGTAAGAGTTTGTCCCACAGATAAATTGATATAGAACCCAAAATGGGCCGTAATAGTAGGCCTCCAGATCTGGCAACAGATCTGACAATCCTAAAGAAAGGGAGTTGGGTGTCACGACTACACTAAATTAATCATAACAAAAGAGTAATAAAGTACAACCCTATCCTAAAGAAAGGGTTAAGAAGAAGATGGTGATGGTGTGTGCCGAAATAAAATATAAAAAAGATGGCAAGTAAGCAGGTTAAGTTAGAGTTAATGCAGTAATGTAACTCAGATTTAGACTATCTCTGCAGTGGTCCTTACTGAGATGCTATTAATAACCTCAACAAAGTAGAAGAATTCAATTTAACCCATGTCATTTGGGTGCTCTTAGAGCTATACTCTGTCCACTCAAATGATCACAACGTATCCGATAGAGTCTGTCAAATCCCATTGATTAAACCAGAAATACTAACCTAATCCAAAGGAGTGGACTGATCATTTTCCCAACCAATAGACCAGATCAGGCCATGAATACTATTACAGACACTATGTAATGCTAGTGGTACAAGCTCCCTAGATCAGCGCATAAATCTGGCTGACATCCATAGGTATTCTAACCCATAAAGTCCTAAGTTCTTTGCCAAGGCCAACGGCTCACTGTGCCCACACAAAGGACCAGTAACAGGTTGAATAAGGATTTAAATTCAGCTGGTCATTGCTATAAAAGGCCTGCAATGACTTAGCCTCAAGCTACAATTACTATAAAGAAATCAGATCTAACATCTGATATTGGTCAAGTAAAATAGAGGGGAGCCAGTTCCTGTACAAACCTCCTCACAAGGCTCTACAAGCTTATGTATAGAGGAGAAGAATCTTTCTCAGACATGTGGCTGGACACCACCTTAGGGTTATACTCTGTCCACTCAAATGGTCACAGGGTATTCGATTGGTCTGTCCATACCACAGAGATCTGAGAAAGAATATGTAAACGGCTGCTGCCACCATGGAGTCCCAGGGCTACGAGCTCTTTAGATCTGGCTACAAATTCGGCTTGCTATCCATGGGTCTATTAAACCAAGGGAAATCAGATGGTAAACAATAGATCTATTAGAAACTGAATGGGCTAGTCCCAAAGCATGGATCCTATAGACATCTAAGGAAACCACAAGATCTATAGATTCAATTAGTCATTAAAATAACAATCCATTGATAAAGTAAAACTTACAATGAACTATCTCAAGGCTGTAGCCTATACACAACTGCTCATCCAAAAGATCCCAATGTATAGAAAATTTATTACAAAATTAGAATAAAACTAAATCTAGCTACTTACAAAAGGATTAGCCAGCCAATGCTGGGCTAAGAGAGAAGAAAAATAAGAAAAAGAGATGATCAAATCCTAACCCTAGCCTTCTGGAGTTCTCAGCCGACAGAGGATGAAGGAAAGATAAAATACTAAGCTCTAAGTACAGCTTATATACTCTGTCCATAAGGCCTTGGCTCAAAAGAGAGTAACCCAAAATTTTCCAGCAGACATGGCACTATTACAGCCCTTGAATGTCTTAAAATGTGCACCTCGAAATCTGCACCTCGAGAAGTGTGCCCTAGCCTTGGGAAATTTCTAAAAAGTCCTTGAGTTAGGGTTGAGAACTGGAGAGCCCAAGCTTCACGGGGCTGACATCTACATTAATTCACTCGCACAGTTGCTTTGCCTTCGTGGAGGAGCGTTTGGCTTAGGAGGTTTATTCATTCGCGCAGTAGGGCTTCAGTTGATCGCGTAGTTGCTTTGCACTGCAATGCTATCGCAGAGGAGATTTGGGAACGCCTGGATTTCTCGTGCAGTAGAGCTTTAGAAGTTCTCTCTCGCTGGATACTCGCGCAGGTAGGCTCTTGCGCTTGTGTAGTAACTGGTTAGGCTTTAGAGTGCACGATAGTTGCGCGTGGAAAATTCTGGGCGTCTCTCTTTCAGGGCTTCGCGAGAACTCCACGAGGTGATAAATTATTCTTTATGCATGTGGACTCGCTATGTTCTGCGTGCGGCTGCTTTAAGGCTCGATCTCTACGAAAGCTTTATGAGCACAAATTCTGAGTGTTTTAAGACGTGAGATCTTTGCAATGTCTTTACTGCTCTCCTCTTGACTGCGCATCCTATCTGTGCGAGGGCAGCTTCCACTACATCCTTGGCTCCACGAGGGAGCTCCTCAACTCTGCGAGATGAGTCTTCTGATTCTTTGATGCATTGCACTTGCTGCTTTTGTAGCTTCCTCCATTCTCATCTAACTTCTTTCATCTGCTAGACTTTTGGTCAATGATGACCAGCAAATGAGTCACCATGGTGAGCACTAACAGGGTGTTCCATTAGGCTTTGGCTCAGCTGTCATCTGTGCATATTTTCTTTCTCTTCTTTGGACCAATAAGTAGGGATTTTGTATTTAGCTGCACGGTTTATTACTGACTACAAAATAAACTTGACAAAGGATTATTAGTGAGCTTTAAGGTCTAGCAAAGGCTAAGTTAAGAGGTAAAAAGTGATACTTTTTAGTGAATAGCATTGACTTCATGGGTCCTTTCCCTCATTTCTATGGTTACAATTATATTCTTGTGGCTGTGGACTATGTGTCCAAATGGGTTGAGGCCATAGCCACAAGAACCAATTATCACAAGGTTGCCCTCAACTTCTTAAAGGACAATATTTTCTCCAAGTTTGGTACCCCCAGAGCTATCATTAGTGATGGGGGGAGCCATTTTTGCAATAGACAGTTTGAGAACTTGCTTAGAAAGAACTCTGTGACACACAAAATTGCCAACCCATACCACCCACAAACTAGTGGGTAGGAGGAATTTCTAATAGAGAGATCAAACACATTTTGGAGAAAACTGTGAGAGTAGATAGGAAGGACTAGTTCTTGAAGTTAGTTGATGCTCTTTGGGCTTATAGGACTACCTATAAGACCCCAATAGGGATGTCTCCTTTCAGGCTGGTGTATGGAAAAGCATGCCATTTACCAGTGGAGCTTGAGCACAAGGCTTATTGGACTGTTAAAGCATTGAATATTGATCTAACTTCTGTTGGCATGCACATGAAACTCTAACTGTCAAAGCTGGAAGAATTGAGATTGGAAGCTTACTTCAATACCAAGATTTGCAAGGAGAAAACTAAGGCTTTCTTTGACAAGTATTTGCTGAGAAAGGAGTTCACAGCTAGCAGCAAGGTATGGTTGTTCAATTCTAAATTGAATTTTTTTCCAGGTAAGTTGAGATCTAGATGGGAGGGACCTTACATGGTCGAACATGTATCCCCATCTGGAGTTGTTGAAATCAAGGATCCAAAAGATGGAAGGATAATGAAAGTGAATGGTCAAAGGCTCAAACTTTTTGTTAAAAATGTGGTGGAGCTTGTGGTGACCATCCACCTTTAAGAACCTCTAAAATGTGACTGATTCTCAATAATGTATACTATGTATCATAACTGTGATTTTGTGTCTGTTGCTATTTTAAAATGTGTCTGGCAGTGTACATATATGTGCTAGTTTTTACTTAATATTTGCATTTACAAATCATGAGTCAGTAGTCAATAGGTTTGAAGCATGTGTCATCAACTCCAAGGAAGGAGAAATGAATGGGAGCTGAATAGATTTGATAAATTTGTGTGACAGATGGACTAGGAACTAATTAGAAATCTGTTTGATCTTAAAGACAACCTGTCGAGAGGTATAGAGTACATTTTGACAGGTTCTAAAGGCTCCTAGTATGCATCTCGACAGGTTCTGAAGGTGCACAAATGATTTTTGACAGGATCTGTGAACTTGTCGAGATGTTGAGAGAGAAACTCGACAGGTTCTGAAGGAGTAGGCTGTGTCCTCAAGAAGATTTGATACCCGTCGAGAAGTTGAATTTTGAGAATTTTAAACCTGTCGAGAGGATGTCAATACCTCTCGACTTGGAAAATCTGAAGCCCTTGTACCTCTCGAGAGGTTCAACCAACCTCTCGACGCCTTCAGCCTGAGAAGTCCACAAGCCTTAAAGGATTTTAACTCTTCGACAGGTTGAACCAACCTATCGAAACCCTTTCTCCAATCCTGTCGAAACACGATTTTCATTATTTTAAACCTATCGACAACTCAGTCTAGCCATTAGATAGCTTCTGTGTGCAAGTCTGTTCCCTCTCTGTCGATTTCTAGTTTCCTTCTTCTTCCTCCACCTCACTGGTTTCTACTCCAAGCACCTTGCCATTTTTTCAAGTACTCTAAATTCACAAAGGCTACACTTTGCACCTAGTTTGAGCTGGTTTGGTGCCGTGCACATTGAGATCTGAGAAACCCTAGGGTTTCTATGGGTAAGCTTTTCTTTAACTCCACTCTATGATTTCTGAGCTTTGCACTTCCATTTTCAAGGTGTGTGGTAATTTGATTGGGCACAAGGAAACTACTGTGAATTGTTGAAAGTTATTTGTGTGGATTGTTTGCCCAATGGCTGACCAAGAGGATACCCTTGCTAACCTTTTCAAAGCCCCTTCCAAATCCGCCACCAAATCCACTAGGAAATCTAGTAGGCTTACCGCACAGCCCAAGGAAAACCCACCTACTAAAAGAAAGCTTGCCATGGACAAAGCTGACAAATCTGATAAATCTAAGAAAGCTAAGAAATCCAAGAAGACCAAAAGCAGTGAAGAAATTGTTAAGGAGGCCCCTGAGCAGAACCTATTCCTGTGCCTGAAGTCCCTGAGCCTGACCCTAACCCTAACCCTGAGGTTGAACCTGAAGTCCCTGTGAACTTATCTACTCCTAATGAATTTGCAGATGCTTTATGCCTGATCCCTGAGACAATTATTGACCTGCCCTATTTTTCTAAGGAGGAGTGCAAGGATACCTTAGATTATTTGGTGAAGGCAGGCCTGACACCATTGATGACCCCATTACACGAAAAATTCTACCCTAGGCTGGTCAAATTGTGGTATCAAAACATCATGAAGAAAACCAAGCCAGGATCAACTGAGCCTTGCCTTGTGATTTTAATTGATAACTGGGAGATTGTTGTAGACTACAGTGATATAAGGTTGGCATTAGGGGTCCCATCTGTCTTTGATACAACCTATGGTCTTGCAAAACCTGAGAGTGTGTCTTGTAGAGCAATGGTCAGCCACTTGACTCAAGGCATTGTGGGGTCTGAGGAGTCATTGATGAGGAGAGATTTACACCCTACCATGCTCTTCATTGATTCAATTCTAAGTAAAAACATCTATGTTAGTGGCCATGGCCATCAACAAGAGAGGAGAACCCCCATAGTGGATGCCCTGTATTTTTTCTCTAAGGGCAAGTTTATGAATGCCTCCAAGCTGGTATTTGAGGCAATGGTAGATGTAAATGAGAAAATCAGAAAAGTACAGGCCTTGCCAGGGCTTCCCTATAGCAGGTTCATCACTGCTTTGCTTAAAAAGAGAAAATTTGTGTTTCAAAAGGATGAGCCTGTGGAGAAGGTGACTCCAAAGGTGTTTGAGAAGAGGGCCTGATCTGCTAGCAGGACCCTGATTGGGAAGAGTAAGAACAAATCAGCAGAGAGTCTTGAGATTGAAGCTCCACAAGCAACCAACTCAGCTTCTGCACCTGACACCTCTACCTTATCTACTTCATAGCCTCTCCCTACAGCTGCTACTAGCTCAGTACCTCCTCGTGAGATCTCTACATCAGTCACCTATGAGGCTCCACCCACCTCTATTAGTCCCAACTCAGTACCTCTAGTTGTACCCTTTGCACCCTTACTCATCCCTTCCACTTTTATGCCCTTGCCTGTTGTCAGCTCTGATTTGGCTAGCATTTCCATTCCACCATCCTCTCTACCATCCATCTCAGATCCCATTCCCTCCATTGCAGTCTCCTTACCTCCCAGCAGCTCAATCACCCTTTCCACCATCACCATCTCCTTACCTCTGTCAGCTCCTCCTACCACAGACCCCATCCTTACCTTACTTTCATCGCCCATCACACCCACCTACTTGAGAAGGTCAGCTACAACCCCTCCAGTCAGCCCATCCATCCCAGCTGTTGAACCCATGAGCCCTACACCATCTACATAAGCTAATCCATTTACCACTTCTCCCCCATCCATACCCTTTGACATTCACCCCACCTTCTCCTTATCACCTACCCATACTCAAGAGCAGGACCACCTAACCACTGAGGGATATTCATCCCTAATTGAACTCATTGTGGAGGACATTGGGCATGAATATACCCCCCTACCTGACTCCCCACAACCTACTCAAGTCCAGCCTGTTGTCATCCCACCTTTCCAACATGCTTCCACATCTCCCTTCCATCCCATTATCCCCATTCCCACTGTTACCCAAGCCCATATCCTACCTGAAGCCTCCACCCAAATCCTCTCCCTTCTCACCACCATCCTAGCCCAGCTCCAAACCAACACAGCTAACCAAACTGCCATGGCCACCTGTCTCCATGCCATTCAAGCCACTTTAATCCCAGCCACCCCTACCTCCCCAACCCTTCCAATCCCTACTCCTACCTGTACTCCTTTACCCACACCACCTCCATCTCCTTTAGTAGTGGTTTCCACTGTTGAAGTGGAGGAACCACTCCTTGCCACCATTACAACCACTCCTTTCCACCAGAGACTCCTCC
This sequence comes from Chloranthus sessilifolius, assembly GCA_021018995.1. NCBI lineage: Eukaryota > Viridiplantae > Streptophyta > Magnoliopsida > Chloranthales > Chloranthaceae > Chloranthus > Chloranthus sessilifolius. The sequence continues at coordinate 29,267,951 of CM037595.1, forward strand.
ACTCCTTTCCACTAGAGACTCCTCCACTCAAACTGACTTTGAGGAGGTAGCCCTGCCTTCTATACCTTTTACCCATCCTTCACCTTCCCTGAGCCTGTTGTGGAGGTAGGAGAGCTGACATCACCCATCCCACTTTCCCCCTCTCTCCCGTCCTCTTCATCCACTCCCCACCATCTATTTGTTGACCCCAATGAGAGGGCCATTGTCCCTAAAATGCCCCCATTTTCCACTCTTTACAGAGCCATGGGTGAAATCCCTACATCTAGAGGGATGTCCAACAAGGGGTGGCTATGCTGAAGACCTGGGTGAGGCAACCCTTGGTAGAAGAGATTGGCAGGCTAAAAATAGAGCATAGATGGGAGAGGCTTCATTGGGAGGGACTGTGCAAGCAAGCCCTCACATTTTATGATGCAGAGAGGCAGAAATCTGAGATGCTAGCCAAGCTGGCTAACACACTGCAAGCCACCCTACTAGGAGGGATGCCACCTTCAGCAGCTGAGGTGTCCATTAATGAGCCCACCAGGCCCCAGGCTAAATCCAAGCCTAGAAAGCCACCTGCCAAAAGGACTAAGGCAGGAGCTGACAGTACTGAGAGGCTGAAAAGAAGAATGCAAATCAAGAGTATGACAAACTGGCTACACAACAAGGATGGGAGCCAATGTCTTTATCCAGCACTAGATCTGATTCAGATTCTGATTAGGAGTAGATTGTGTTTAGTATTTGCTTGTAGTCTTTAGCCTATAGTTAGGATTTGTTTGTACTGTATATATTTCTGTTTAGATTGTACTGCTTCTGTTGATACTTTGTAATTACTTGTCTACAATAATATTTTTGTTTTGTAAATTTCACTATGTCTCTTGCCTTCCTTTGTATTTAGCTTTGTTATTTATATTCCTTTTGCTCTTGTCGTTATATTTCTCTATTGTGTCTTGTTGATGTACTTCCAAAGCAGTGAGGACACTGCTCCTCATAGGTTTGGGGGTATGGCAAGGTGTGCCAATGGGATAATTAATGTAAGTGCATCAATGTTGAATACAATTTGTGAAAATAAAGTGAATTCACTCCTAAAGAGGAATTTAAAAACTTTTTACGACTGAATATTACTGTAGCTCTAACATTGTCATGAAACAAATGTCAGGAATTTTCAAAAATTGATGCTTAGTGAACTTCAAAAGAGAGAAAATTGTGAGGATATCCCCCAGTGAGATTTGGGCTTGAATAAAATTTCTTTGAGGAGTGTTTTTGGCAATTTTTCTGCTCTAAGGACTATTGGATCTAATTTTGCTCACTAGAAGTTAGGCAAATCCAAGTTGAAATAGCTTGATAGCATTCATGACATTGAGGGCATGAAGTAAGGCCATCCTTTGGACAGTTTGCGCCTAAAATTTCCCACCTTTGAACTGCCCTTGATACACGCCATTTTAGCTTTACAAATTCAAGTTTTTCTTTGATAAAAACCAGAAAAATTGAACCCAAAACCTCAGTGACCTGATGTAGCCTAACCCCATCTTGAGATTTCAGAAGGTGAAGGTGAAAGAGTTGAAGAAGGTAGTGCTGGTTTGATATTTTGTTGAAAGAGAAGGAAACACAGTTGATGGCAGTTGTGGCATTCTAGCCTATAAAAATACAAAAATATTGGAAAAAATACAAAGGAAAAACATACAAAAAGAAAGAGAAAAGAAAAGCAGAAAATACAAAAATAAAAGAGAAGTCACTTCATTGGCTACATTGAAATGAAGATTATAAATTGATCACTTCAAATAAGAAAATTCAAGAAATAGATGGAATTGCGCTAAAATGAAGAAGGTGAAGTCATGAATCACCTCCTTGCCTTACTGATTTCTCAAATTTGAATCCTTTTATTCTCTTTCATTATTTAGAAACCTCACCCATAAGCCACATTACAACCCAATAAAAAGACCTTACTGATCTGAAGTGGATTGAGCTGTCATGTGGAGATGAGGATTTATTTAATCTATGGTGAAAAGAGTTAGAAAATTTCAGACATTAGAGCATTGCCTATGCTCATTCTTGTAGTCCTATTTGAGGATTGCAACTGCTCTTGAGTTGTGTGAAATGATGCACCCTTTCATGTTTATTCTGAGTGACAGCCTTGGTGAGACTTAGGTCTGACATTGAATCTGTTGGGGGCATTATCAAAACATAATTCTAAAATTGATGGTAAGCTCTGCATTAATTTTCATACAAAATACCTTGACATGAGCTGATTGATTGTGAAGGAATTACAGCAGAATTTCAGTTTAAAACTGTTGATTTTCTGCTGAGAATCCTCTAAAATTGAATGAACAAGGTGAGGAATGAATTTTATTTTGCTTGAATTTTGTCTTTAACATGCTGCATTGATATTAACTGAGTCATTGGAGAAGTTTGTGCGTACCTTCATTGAAAACCCTCAGGAGATTTCACTCTTCCACTAGGGATCACCTAGTGGTTTAAAAGGCTTGATGTATATGCTAATTGCATCTGTGCTCCCTACAGAAGTGGCATTGTTTATTTTCAATAATTGTTTTTAATTTCTCCTTTGCTTAGGGACTAGCAAAGCTTAGGTTAGGGGGTATATTAAGCAGTGAAAAATACTATTTTTCACCTCCTAACCTGACCTTTGATGTATCTTTGAGTTGACTAATAATGTGTTTTGAGTGGATTTTATAAATAAGTAATAAATTGCAGTCTTAGTGCAGACATCCACCTAAAATGGCCAAAGAATCAATCTATTGCTCAACATGTGCTCAAACAGCCCAAAGGCCAGCCAATCAAAGATCCACAGAGCCTTAGAAGTTCATGAGAATGTCATAGGCCCAACTGGGTATGCTTGGGACCAAGTGCAGTTGCAAGGAATGAAGACTATGTGCTGACAGATGAAAGACAACACACCATAGATGTGTGCCAACTATGGAAACTCAAGGCATAACATCTCGAGAGGACACTCTAAGCTATCGAGAGGTTGGGTTGCTCAAATACCAAACTATCTAGAAGTTTCCAGTACCTGTCGAGAGATTCTGGAGACAAAAGTCAAGCTGTCAAGAGGTTAGTTTCAGCTATCGAGAGGTCCTAAGGCTCAAAAGCTAAGTTATTGAGAGGTTCCATCAACCTATCGTGAGGTTCTGGAAGTATATGCCTACCTATCGAGAGGTTGGAAGCACAACAGAAGATCTTGTCGAGAGGATACCTGGAGGTGCAGGGGAAGTTAAAAGGTCCCAACTACATGTCAAGAGGTTCAACTGAACCTGTTAAGCAGTGCAAGGCAACCTATCAACGACTTACCTGAAGCTATGATCATTCTCACAAGGATTGAAGCAACCTATTGAGCACTCAACACAAGACCGTATAACAAGTCGACAGGTTGTTTATAACTTGTTGAGAGGATGAATGACGAACTGGACAGAAGATGAAAATTGGCTCCAATTCTGTTGACTAGTGCAACTCAACCTATCGAGAAGTAAAGGAACCTATCGAGAGCTACTCCAATCCTGTCAAAATGAATGCCAACTAGACTCAAAACCTGTCGAGAGGTTCCTTGAACCTCTCGAAAATTGAATTTAGAACTTCTCAGTTCCATTCAAAGTAGCTGCCAACTCTAGTACTTTATGCACACATTCCAAGGCATGTTAGCAACCCTTAGGGGTATTTTTAGAACATAAATGAGCACAAATGGAAACCCTCCAACGTCATCACATTTACTTGCCAGTTTTAGACCAATTGGGGAAGAGCTTCTAGAAGAGAAATCAGTCACATCAGCAGCTGAGAATAACTGAATTATTCTCCTAAGCTCTGATTGGCTGAAACATATATGAGGGAAGAGTATAAATAGAGGAGAAATTGCACTAAAAAGATCATCCATAAATTGAGAGAACCAGAGCCAATTCTAAATTCCATTTCTCCAAAAAATTCCCTCTCTCTTCCTTCTTCCCCATTCTCTCCTTAGCCAATCATTGTTGGCTAAACCTCTTCAGTAGTTAGGGTGAGGTTGAGAGCTGTAAATTGAGAGTTTTAAAGGCTTTGTAAGGGATTGTATGTTGCACAGATTACAGATTTATACACAATAGGATTATAAGTTATTTTATTACAGTGTAATTATGGTTTTTAAAGTTGATTCTGATCTAAATTTCACTTTTTCATATTTGATTTCCCTGGATTAGATATCCCTGTGGATGCTTGAGCTTGTAGCCTGGCACCCACAGCATCTGCAATAGCTTATCTGTTCCAATCAAGATCCTTGAATTGGGACAATCTCTGAGATGATCTGTGACTATTCAAGTGGACAGATCATAGCCTTAAGATTGCTTCAATTCTCTGGTTGAGATTAGATTCTTATACCTTGCATCTAAGCTTGTAGCCAGATGAAGGATTGTAGCAAATCTGTCCTATGCATTGCCTTTGATTCAATTGATTTTCAGCAAAGACAAAAATCTCTAGCTACTGCTCTCCTCCTTTTGGATTTTAATCTTTCTCTTCATTCCCTTGAATCTGAGTTCAATTTGTTCTGGATCATTCTGCTTTTGATTTTTGTAGTTCTTAGTAAAGTGACAAATCTTAGGAACCTCTCCTCTTTCCTGTTTTGATTTAGACTAAATTAGGATATAGTGCCAGATCTGTCATAGATCTAGAGATTTACCTCATTTCAAAACACATTTCCCTGTGGACCTATCTTGACTTACCTATTAAAACTTGCCGTAACAGCCCTGGTTCTTACAGGGTTGCTTGCTTACCTTGAGCCCATACCTCTGTACTTTATCCTCTTATTTTGATGTTTTAACCCTTTAATAGTTGTAAGGTAAGTAAGACAACAAAGATTTGATAGCGTGCTTCGAAGACATCACATTCTCATACATCCTACGAATAAGGAATTACTTCGCCGACGCGTTAGCAACTTTGACATCAATGATAGAGATCCATTATGGTGTTGAGATGAAGCCAATGATAATTGAACAGAGGAATGAGCCGGCCTTCTGCCTCTAGATTGAGGAACCTATAAAGCCTAATGATGAGCCGTCATGATTCTCAGATATCAAGAACTTCCACGAAACACAAACTTTCCTTGAGGATACATCCAAGATAGATAAACGGACCATCCAGCATTTGGCAGCAAACTACGTCATCTATGACGAGTGCCTTTATAGATAAACGGACCATCCAGCATTTGGCAGCAAACTATGTCATCTATGACGAGTGCCTTTACAAGAGATCCTATAACAACATCTTGCTCAGATGCCTTACCAAGAGCAAGGTAGCCTACATTATGAACGAGATCCACGATGGAGTATGCGATGCTCACGTCAACGGGCACATGCTCGCAAAGAAGATCCTACGACAAGGATACTTCTGGACCACTATGGAAACTGACTGTTGCAAACATGTTAAGAAGTGCTACAAATGCCAAGAACACTCCAGTCTGATACATGCTCCGGCTATTGACCTACACAACATGGCCACCCCATGCCCTTCACCACCTAGGGCCTCGACATCGTCGGAATGGTTAATCTGAAAGCCTCAAACAGACATTGGTTTATCCTCGTCGCCATTGAATATTTCACCAAATGGGTAGAGGCAGCGTCATATGCTAACATCACGGCCCAGCACGTTGAGAAATTCATCAAGAGTAATATTGTCAGCCGATTTGGCATACCCAAGGACATCATCACGGATAATGTTGTGGATATTTCAGGTGTTGATCATTATTTAAAAATCAGAATAAAGGTGAGAGGAAAGAGGTGAAAACAACACTCTAAAATTATCCAAGACCTGCAAGATACAGGGTCCATTTGTAGTAAGTTTTAATAAGTAAGAGTTTGTCCCACAGGGAGTAGTGATCTAAAACCTAAAAGGCAATATAGTAGACCTCCAAATCTGCTACAAATCTGGCAATTCTAGCCTAGTTTAAGATGAAAGAGAGTTTTTCGGGTGTCACTAGATCTAATTTACAAAACAGAATTATAAAACTATATCTAAGAGATTGAGGAAGATGGATGGTAAAATAAAATCTAAAATAGGGAGAAATAAACAGCCAAGGACTGGTTCTTATTGCGATTAAGACATAGGAATTTGCAGCTGCCCTTCACTTGGCTACAAGCACAGGTGCAAGGTAGAAAATTTCAGATTAAACCAAGAGTTTGAACTGATCTTAAGGGTATGATCTGTCCACTTGAATGGCCACAGATCATCCTATAGACTTCATCCAATCCTAAGGTTTAAATTGAAACAATAAAGCCATTGCAGCCACTATGCTTGTAAGGCTACAAGCACTTACAACCATCGGATCAAATAATCCATGTAGATCACAGATTATTTGGGGATCTAAACTCAGCTGATCATTGCTTCAAACAACTACAATGACTGAGCTCACAAGGCTGCAATCTCTGCATAATTCTAGATCTCTTCACTGAAAATACATCTGGAAATTAGAGCAAGAGTCGAATCTACTACAATCTTTCACTTGGCTACAAGCTCAAGTGAAAAGAGGAAGAATCCAATCTCACCTTCACTTCTGGATTAGTCCTAAGGGTATGATCTATCCACTTGAATGGTCACAGATCATCCTAGAGATTTACTCCAGCAGTGAGGGTAATGGATGGAATAATAGAATTACTGAAGGCACTATGGTTGCAAGGCTACAAGCTCAGGCAACCATAGGTGCATCAGATTTGGAAAAATCTAAAGCAATTGAATAGAAAAATTATAGATCTAATGGATCTTTAAAAACAACATTTCATTGCTTAATCAAAACTTACAATGCCCTCAAGCCTACAGTCTGTGCATGAATCTGGAGCTCTTCATAATGAATTTACAGATTTATTTATAATTATAAACTAGATCTGAGCTGCTATCTAGATCTAATCCAATAGGCTGGATTAGGGAGAGAATGGGGAAGAGAAAAATGAAAAATAAAACTAAACCTAAATGAGTCAAGGAGAACTAAAGCTATTCCTTGGTTTCCTTGCTAAAGAATTATAGCAGCAAGGAGTCTTATTTATACAAATGCAGTGATCCATGTGCTTTGAATTGCAGCCAATCAGAGGATAGATTTTCCAATGCTAATCCCTGTTTTAGCATTCCAACCAATCAGAGAGAAGAGAGATAGATCTGGCTCTGTTGTACTCAGCTGAAGCTTCCCGCCAAGAATTCCCTCACTTAATTTGAAAAATAGTTTGGTCCATGTGCAGATTTCTCTTGTGTTTTGGAGTTCCCAAGAATGCCCTTGCTAACCAAAAATACTTCAGCTGCACCATTCATAAAATTTTTGCAAATAACTTGCCCATGTGCAGACTTCTTTTGTACTTGGGAGTTCTCAAAAATTCTCTTGCTGACCATTGATGAAACCCAAAATATTCTAGCTGTAGCTATTACCAAAAATGGTCCTCACATTTTAGACTTGATGGAGCCCGAGTTGGATGAGTTGCAGACATATAGGCCAACAACATCTTCAAAGGTTGGGATGGCTTTAGTATTTAATGGCCTGTAGCTTCAACGGTGAGGTGGAGAAGATGACCTCGAGAGATTTAGAGGACTGCTCGATAGGTACTGAAGAGGATAGGGGCTGCTATTGATAGGTTGGAGGTTTGAAGGCTGAACTCTTCGACAGGATGGATGAGAGGATGGGGCAGCTGCTTCCATTCAAGAGGATGAGAATAAGTTGTTGACAGGTTAGGAGTTGAAGACTCAATAGATAGCAGCTCCAGGTAACATTTCGTGAGGATGGTGGCTGAAGGTCGACAGGTTCTGAAGCTATTCCAGGAGAAATCGATAGGTTGCTGCTTAGCCTCCATGTGCTCAACAAGTTCAAGGTTTGGGAGCTACTAATGTCGATAGGTGCTGTAGGTGCAAGCTGGAGTTCTCGAGAGGATGATGGGTTGTTGGTTGATAGGATCTGAAACTGCAAGGGCTACATGTGGACAGGTTGAAGCTCAAGGCTCTTTCCATTCGAGAGGTTGGTTGTGCAATGAAATGAAGTGTTTGACAGGTTTGATGGGAGGATGGATGCACCTCGACAGGATGTGGGAGGTTCTGAAGCTACAATTTTAAATGTCGGCAGGTTGGCTGTTTCTACAATGAAGACTCCTCGACAGGTTGAATACTGTTTGGTTGACAGGTTGTATGCCACTTCAAGTTGAGAGGATGGCTGAGTTGTAGCTTATACTGTCGACAGGTTGCTATGCATTTGATTTGGTCAGCTGGATTGCTCAATAGGAGTGCTGAAGGAGCTGCTCTATTCGTCAGGTATGCTGATGGTGTTGAAGCTCCACTCGACAGGATGGCTGCAGCCTTGAAGATCCACTCGATAGGTTTTGAAGGCTGATGCATGTAGTCGATAGGTTCACTTCTAGCTTCAGTTTTGCTCGAGATGTTGGAGCTTGCAACTGAATGAAGTCGGTTGGTTCTGGTTCATGTGCAGCTGCTGAATCCCGATAGGTGCAGCTATTCACTTTCCAAGTTGATAGGTTCTGAAGCTGCACTCGACAAGTTTACTTACCAGCTGTGTGCACACCTCGACAGATCTAATATATATTCTAGTAGTCCCATGTCTTGCTTCAGCTCTTGTCAGGTTGGGTTGCTGCTTTGATTGAGTTTCATTTTGCTGCAGCTCCTTGATCTTGAGATTTGTATTGAAATACAACTGAAAGGTGTTGGCTTTGAGATGTAACTAATGTACACTCGTAGCTGTGATGTCTATCATGTGAAGCTGCAGAGAATGATGGACCCCAAGGCTGTTTAGTGTGCTGCTAAGGTATCCACACGGCTGTACTAATCTAATGTGCAACTGCTTCTAGACACCTCCAATGTGATGGCTGCTTGATAGGCTATAACACATTGCTTCTCAAGAGTGTACATTGCAGTAATTTTGAGAGTGAACCTTAAGGCACCTCTAATGTGCATAGAGCTGAAACCATTCCATTCCACATTGCTGCTGTTGTTTGCTTCCTCATTAACATGCCATAGCACCACTCCATTTATTTCTTACTCTCAGCTGTTGATTGATTCCAAAAACTCTTCTCATTGGCACTTTTTACTGAAAAACTGCACTAAGGCTGCAATTTCTTCCTTACTGCAAAACAATATGAAAACGCAATTATTAATCACACTAAGCCCTAGCAAAAGTCAGGTTAAAGGGGTAAAAAGTGGTAAAAACTAGTGACTAACAGATAATGGCACAAACTTCGTGAATAAGCGCATCAAGGCCTTCTACGAGTAGTATAAGATCAAGCACCATCGTTCATCTCCTTACCGACCACAAACCAATGGTGCTGTAAAAGCTGCTAATAAGACAGTCATCCGCATCCTCGAGAAAATGGTCATCACCTATCGAGATTGGAGTGAGATGTTTCCGTTTGTATTATGGGCCTATGGAATGTCGATTCGTACTGCTATAGGGGCAATTCCATTCTCCCTTGTGTATGGAACTAAGGCCGTCTTATCAGTAGAAGTGGAGGTGCCCTCGCTCCGCATCCTCATGGAATTAGGCCTATCTGAAGTTGAGATAGAGAGATCTCGCTTTGAGCAGCTGAACCTACTTGATGAGAAAAGGCTCCTGACCTTGTGTCATACCCAGGTTTATCAAAGGCGAATCACACGCGCTTACTATAAACTTGTTCGTGGTCAAGATCTGAAGGTAGGAGACACAGTACTCAAGAAGATCTTCCCATCCCTCCACGCTGATCCGAGAGGGAAATTCAAGCCAAACTAGGAAGGACCTTACATTATTCGAGAAGTTCTCCGGGGATACGCAATCCGCCTCGCCACCAAGGACGGAGATCACTTTCCTGAGCCCATCAACGCTGGGTATGCCCGATAGTTCTACTCATAGTTTCCCCTGGTAAGATAAGTATTGATAAAACGGATACATAATTGCTCAAAGACCCAATAAAAAATGCCATTATTTCAAAAGCCAAGTAGCAAAAAAGTATCCCTGAACACTCATACCCTTTGCTATCCAATTTGAGCCAGAGGCCTTTCTTTCATAAACCCCTCCAAAAAAAAAGTGTGTGCGTATAATACCAACAAAAAGAAGAGAAAAGTTACTATCAAAATCCAAAAAATTAGAAAAGTAAAATCTCAAAAAGAGGATGTCTGAAAAAGTAAAAGAACAAAAAAGTAGAAAAGAAAAAGTGAGGCATGTCCAAGGAAGAAGCGTATTATGGCAACTAGAACCCAGTCAAGGAAATCCTTTTAACCTAGAATACCTTCAAAATCCTAACCTGACCCATGGCCGTAATATATCCTAAGGAAAAGCCCTCTTTAAGGTCTATGAGCAGTTAAAGTAGCCGTTGAATCAACGCGAGCTAAGCTGGGAGACAACGAGAACCCCATCCAGTCGGCTATGATGAAATCGACGTCCATGTCGTGGCTTTCAAAAAAAAAGAAAGAAAAATAAATAAAAATAAGCAAGCTCAAAGCAATATGGATGTAGTGAAAACCCAAAAGGGCGCTACGGGTAAAAAGAGTGAATTTGTGCGGACCAACTGGAAACCTGAAAGGGCGCCAGGAGTAAAATTGCAAACCCATGGATGTAGTGAAAACCCGAGAGGGCGCTATGGGTAAAAAGAGGGAAGTAACGGGCATGACGGAAACCCACACTGGGCATTGTGAGTAAGAAAGTTGAAAAAAAAGAAAAAAGAAAAATAAGAAGAAAGAATCCTTCGGTCACCAACCCGTGCTATCCTATTTTCCGACCGGGCAGCTCATGTTAGCTCCAATCGGGTCTCGACCAAGTGTGTCTTTAAGATTGCATTGTCAAATGTATGACCTAGGGTAAGGAGAAAGGTTGATTTGATCCGAAGGGATAGGTGTTCTGACCTAGTAAAACTGCTGAACCTTATCCAAATCCAACCACATAAGGAGGTTTGACCATGCTCAAAAGAGGACTTGTCATCTCACCCTGTGACTAAGGCATTAGACCAAAACAAAAAAAAGGGGGGGGGACACAAGGGCAAAAAGGCCATTTTTGAAAAGGGTAGTAGATTTCCCTTTTTGTTATGGCCACACTACGCATCTCAAAAACCCATCAATTAAATAAAGGAGAAATAATGCTTTTTGTAAGATAATAGATTTCCCTTTTCCATTCACAAACTCGTATTTTGCTTACACCATATCTCAAAAAATAATTTGTGTGATGTCTAGCTTTTTTCTTCCTTTTTTTTTACAAAAGCAGAAAAATAATAAAAACATAAAGAAAATATTTATACCAAAAAATGTATTTGCATAGGGGTTTCTTATGCCCCTTTCTATGGTTTTGATCTGTGTAAAAGGATGTGTGTAGGACGGAATTAGCGACCCAACTCATGCTTTAAGGAACGAATCTCTGCATGTAGAACATCCTCATGAGCATGTTGCTCGGTCATCCAGCGACCATGAAGACTCCTTGTTGTCGCTCCAAGTGTGCCATAATTGTGTGCATTATGAATAAAAAATTAAAGAATTAAAGAATGCTAAGTTATATGGATGTTAACTTATGAAAGGGATATCAGCACATTGGGGCTAACACTGGCCTGCAAGATCAGGGCCAATTGTAGCAAGTTTTAAAAGTAAGTATTTCAAGATCGTCCACAGAGAAGTTTGTCTAAACTGAGAGATAAACCTCTAGATCTGTGCTACCAGATCTGGCTCTATAATTATCTATAAAAAAGAATAGATAAAAGAGAGTGTTGGATTGTGTCACATTTAACTATAAGCAAATAAAGAAAAGAACTAACTACATGATCCAGATCCGAGTTGGGGAGATGTTTAAAATAAAACAAATGCAGAAATAATAGCTTCATGTACTTTAACCTCTGAATTTTAATGGAGAATCTGTAGTTCCACAGAGCAGATTCAATCTTCATCTGGCTACCAGCACAGATGTAAGAGAAATAAATCCGAATTAAGGAATAGGTTTAGACTTATGGCAATGATTTGTCACAGATCATCCAATAGTTGTGGCCTATTCTTTAGTTCAGAACATGAACATCACTGTAAATGCTGCTTGAATTAGGTTACCAACGCTAATTCGCACAGGGATGATGAATTAAGGGAAGTTGGATGCGGGTGAGTGAATCTAAAGAAGTCTAATGCACTAAGGTGAACATTCAGAACCCTCGACATGACTCCAATGGAGAAGACACAAATTACAGCAACCTTTTAAAATCCAACGTTACAATTACAGAGCACGGCTTCTTAGAGAGCCCTCAGACTTACAGAGTCTGAGCTTCTCAGAGAGCCCTCAGATTTACAGTCTTGAATCAGAACTTGGAAGTACAAATCACTCACAATGGCTCTCAAAGGTAAAATACAAGAAGGGATTACAGGGGGATCAGATGAGCTTTCTGACCGGAATGGGAGAAACAGAGATGAAAACTCTAAAATTCGATACCCAATTTGGGCAAATGGTTCGCTCATTTATAGTTTTCCAAGTCCAAATTTCAGATGTGTATCAACCAATCGTAATTGGATAGATCAGATCAACCAATAGAGTCGAGCACCGGGATCCAGATCTGTTCGCCAATGAAAATGCTCGATCCGGTTCACCAATCAGCGTTAGAAGCATCAATTGCTATGGGAATTCAAAAGTCTGTTTGAGCTTCTAGAAGTTCCCGCCAAGTGATTTCATCTTTGGGTTTTCACGTGGGGTGGAATATGCCTTTGGTTTGTGCTTGGAATCTTCCTAATGTCTACAGGGCTTTAATTACATTGGGCGCGTGCAGAGTTTATGAAATGCCCTTCAAAGTGGCCGAATCCCCAAAGATGCCATTTCAGAGTTTAAGGGTCTTTTCGCAAAGTAGTTTGGCTCCAGAAGCCCTCTTCGCAAAGCATTTTGGCTTCAGGAGATCTTTTCGCAAAGCACTTTGGCTTCAGGAGATCTTTTCGCAAAGGACTTTGGCTTCAGGAGATCTTTTCGCAAAGGACTTTGGCTTCAGGAGATCTTTTCGCAAAGGACTTCTCTTCTTTTCGCAGAGTGTTTTCTTCTTTTCGCAAAGTTCAAAGTTCTTTGCGAATAGTAGAAGTTCTTTGCGAATTGAACTTTAGCTTCCATTCTTCTTTGCGAATGGATCCTTCTTCTTCTTCAGGTCTTTTCTTGCTCTTTTAGGACCTTTTTAGCCATTGCTGAGGCTATTTCTTCACTCCCTCTTTGAGTTTGACATGCGTTGTCAGCTTTTTGATCATTTTAGGATGGTTTTCGGATTTGGACCTGTCTTTTTGGTTAGCTGCAATATGAACACTAAAGCACTTATTTAGTCCTCTCAAGGGTCTTTCAAGGCTCGTGTTTAGGGGTGAAAAATGGTATTTTTCACTACTTATCACACTCCTATACCTCTTTCGAGAAGCATCAATAGCCCCATGAGCGTCACCTAAGGTACCTTCCAGACAAAGGATCTCACACTCAGCTGCATCGGCTCTGGCTTCTACTACTTTTGCTATGACCTTTTGCTTCTCTGAATACTTATGTAGAAATCATTTCTCATCCACTAGCAGCTCAATGTGGGCCCAAAGCGTCGACTCATTCCTCGGCCAAGGTCCCCTTATGTCACTGCTTTTAACCAGATCCAAGTGACCAGCAGAAGACTTCTCAGATAACAGCTAGGCCTCGTACTCAGGGGAGGACATAACCGAACTCCCTTGCTCTAAATCGCACATAAGCATCAACTGACGCGTCTCCCAGAGAACAGCTATCCTATCCATGTCCCCAGAAGACCCTCGAAAAAAAATTAGGTCGCACAGGGGAGGTTTATTAGCACAAGGCACCTACTGAGAGCAACCAAACTGACGCAGCACCCGAAATGGGAAGTAGTAGGTACTTACAGTCAGGCCAAGGAGAGTGATGCCCTCATGATCTCTAGAGCCGACCACCGAGAAAGTCTGGTCTAACCAAGGAAGCCTCCATACTAACTCGGTGTCCGCCAGCCAAAGCTTCAATCTTTGGAAATTCCCCTGGGGTAGCATGTGGCATTTGCCCAAAAAGTAGCGAGCCACCTCACCACGAGCAACATAAAAGCGAGGCACGGGTCCCAAAATGGCAAGGTGCTCCTCTAGCCAAACTTGGAATAGAAGTAGACATCTCCTAAGGCACTTCACCTTTCCCAGAGCAAAGGTATCAAGGCAGTGGTAGAGCTCTGCCAGCCAGGATTAGATGCATCACAGAGCGACCTTCCTCCAAGTCTGCCAAAACGTCACAAAGTGCCAGTGAGAAGCTCTCACCCCCCTATAGAAGAGAACCTCAGAGATAAGATAGAGAGTAAAAGCCTTCACATTATAAGTGTTTCTGATTGGTAACTTTCACAGGCTTTTGTCGTCGAAAAGTTCTCTTAGGAATTTCACCAAACACCTAGTGGGCCCGCCAATGAGACTTTTCTCATAATCATATTTTTTCAAGCCTAAAGTCGTGTGAACGGCTTTTTCATACCCTGGTTTCGGTATCACTATGGCAAGGCCTCTATGCAGCTTCAGACCCGACAAATGTGAGAGCTCTTCCAGTGTAGGGGCAACTCACGACTCCCCTAACGAAGAATGTGGGTATCCACTTCCCAAGAGGAGGCCGCGACATATATAAAATCCCAAAGCGGAGGGACTTCAAGGAAAGAAAAAAGTCAGACTAATTCAAGCCGATCAAAACTCGCAAGCTCACCCTCATTCAAGCTCTCAAGCCACTTTTTTAGAAAACTGGACCCCGGGCCCAAAGAGGGAAGTATAGTGGTCTCGAGCCCTCCATGAGAGGCGGGGTTGGAAAGTGGGTCTATTGACATACAAAAATGTTTTAAGGATACAAATTTAATGTAGGACGATGGACCCACTCTTGATAAGACAAAGACAAAAATAGCAAAAAAAAAAACCAAGCCTGAGCCAAAAGAGAAGGAAAACAGTGCATCCTCGGGCTTAAAAGGCCCCACCTTCATCAAAAAACACCTGGCGCATCTATTAGATGCACCAAGCCACTTTTTTCTAGAATTGGCTTGGCGCATGTAATACTTGCGCTAGGCCAATCCCTCCCCCCCACAAGCAAAAAATGAGGGTTGACGGGGGTTGTTTTTGCTAGTCCCCTGGCCAACTTGCCTGCAGCACCTATTTTTTTTTTAAAAGAGAGCACATTAAAACACATACAGGGGTAAGTGTTGGTCACATCTAACTCGTGTAAATCTTTGTGCAGGAAAAATCCACCCAAATAGAGGCCAAATTTTAACAAAGCATGTGGCCCCGGAGGCCATCCTTTTTGGCAAAATCAAACCCATCCTGCAGGTAATCAGACACACTACAGCAAGTAAAGGAGAGATAGAGCATACAACCAAAAAGAGAGCACCAACATTCATCAAATAAAAATAAAAACCGTCCAGCAATATAGTATCACATCATTCCTTACATGCTCCCAAAACCAAACAAAACAACAAAAAGGTGTCCCAAAAGTCTTAAAAATCAAGAACCTAAAACAGATCAGCCCAATCCCTGGCAGTACCCTTGGACTTCTTACGTCAACGCGAAGAGCTTTGATAGGTCCGGACATCCCCCACTCGGGCCCACGCCTGAGAAAGCCGGTTGAGCAATGAGCGTGATTCCTTTTCACGAGCGCGCTGTAAGTCATGCCCAAGGTCACTGATTTGGACCAATTGAAAGATAAAGATGACAAAGCAATGATGAGAACCAGTCAGTATGATACTCATCACTTCAACTTCTCGAAGGCCGACAATGTTGCGGTAATATTCTGCCTGATTCACAGCCGATTCATAGTCTTGCACACCAAAGAAAGACATCAGTTACAGGGGCCACAGGCATAAACACGGGCATATCTCTAAAAAGGAAAAACATACAGAAGGGGAAAGACTTACCTCGGGAACCAACTCAGGAGGGGGGACCCGGATCGCTTCGACAGAGATGCAAGCCCGCTCCTCTACGACCGCACACAGACCCGAAAGGAAAGAATCATCAAGGTGCTTAAAGGTCCCCTGGACCTCAGCAGGCGAACTACTAGAAGCACCTGTGCCGGAGGGGCTTGAAGGACCACTTCTTGAAGCCTCAGTAGTACCTGCTGCCATCCCATCATCATCATCGGAGTCACCTTCATGTTCGAATTATGAAAAGAAGTAAAGCCCCGGTCAGTAAGGATCAAAATTAAATTAGAACCAGGGGAGACTAATCTAAAAGAAAAAGGAGAAACACCTGGGATCGCGGACCGCCAAAGGCCAAGAAATTCGCACTAGGTATGAAACAAGGTAGAAGGCACCGATAGGGTAACGACTCGTACCACAGCTGGTAGGCCTCGGGCATAAGGAGGTCATTGATGGGGACTCCATGATGAAGAAACCCGATAGTAAGCTCCTCAATTGTACCCATAGGTGTCATGACATCCATAAGGGGAGCCAGTGGCATGCCAGGTGGTCTCAGTACTAATGTACCACTCGCTCTCCCAGGTAGTAGGCCTTGGCCCAGGCCCCATAGAAGAAGATGACGCGACGGTCAACAAAAAAGTGAGCCGAGCCCATAGCAGCGCGATCCAAAAAGGGAGAGCCGACGTAAGGGTCGAGGATGATCTGTCCGTACAAAAGAGCACCCCATCAGACAGGCAAATGGCATAACAAAAGAAAACTCTAGGAAAGAGAGGGGGGAAGTAGCTGTACCTGCTCTGAGATTAGCAAGTCAAACTAGGACCTCAGGCCTATTTCCAAATGCTTCATGCCGACATCCCTGCGGCGGTGCTTGTTCCAATTGCTCATAAGTGGATAGGTGTATTCCTCAGAGTGGAGGAGTGGGTGGCCAGGCTGAAAGTGTAGATATCCTCAGACTTGAAAGAAGCAACATACATGAAAGATGTGTCAGAAGCATGGAAGAACTAGCATATAGACCAAGGAAAGAAAAGGAATTAGGGGTTACCTCTAAAGCAAGCCAAAAGCTAACAACAGACTTCGCATCCCCAATGGAGGCTCAAGTGATGCTGGACATCGACACGACATATCCGGCCTCACCCTAGTCATATCGATGCACCTCATCCCAATTTCCCATAATGCTGAGCAAGGACATATTGACTCGCCCATCACTAGCATTTGAAAAGAGGGTCTTACCCAGTAGTATGAGGAGCAAGATACGAGCTAACGTCACAGCGCGCCCGGGCTCAATGAAGATGTCCACATCCAGTTGCCCAAGGTCCACCAACTCGTTCAAACCAAACAGATCGTACATCCATGTCATTTTCACCTCGGAGTCATGCATATTCGTGGAGGTGGGGTAAGCCCCGATTAGCTGAATCACCTCATCCCGACCAGGCACTCGAAGGTCAGCCACTGACATCCCCCCATCCGAATCCCAGTAAGCATCGACCAATCGACGGGGGTCAGACTCATCTCTGCCATTGCCATATGAAACGTCATGGTCTCGGGGCGGAAGCGCTCGATCAGGGTCCTCAGATAGGCCACGTCAGCCCACATGGCAGGACATGAGAGGAAGTCCTCGAAACCGGCTTGTACGAGGAGGAACTTCACGACCGGGGGAAGGTAGAGATAAAAACGCTGAAAGTCCAACCAACCTCCTCGGAGCATGATAGGGGGCAAGTCTTGCATCAAAATAAAGAGGCATCAGATCCTGGAAATAAAGCAAGCTCGCACAGGGAAAAATATCAAATCTTATCTCTTTACCTGGCCGGCAATACCAAAGTTTGAGATGTGAATGTACTACTGATGAAGGAGGTGGTAAGGGCGGCCTCACCCTGCATTTCGTAACAAAAGCCGGCAGGGCTTTCCACTACAAAGAATTGCTCCTCCTGGGGATCGTAGGCCACTTCCGGTCCCTCTTCTTGCTCTTCCTCCTGCACGTGCTCTTCCTCACTCGACATTCTGAGATAGATATGAGCAATAATATCAAGACAGGTCAATAGCAAGAAATCATTGTGCTACAGGCCAAGGGAAGGTTATTATGCTCTTATTTTACTATTATTCTTATATGCCTGCCAATCTCAATCCTTTTTATATGTAAAAACAAAAACAAAAAAAATCTCCTCTTTATATATGCAAAAACAAAAATAATCACATGTAAAAAAACAAAAAAAATATCTCTTCTTTATGTGCAAAAATAAAACAAAAACAAAAAAAAAATCTGTTCTTTAGGTGCAAAAATAAAGCAACAAAAACTCTCTTTTATGACCAAAAAATAAAAATAAAACAAAAAAAGAGAGACTTCTTCAAAACAAAAAAGAGAGGAGAGATATGCCCACATTTAGATAATATATATATGCCCTAATCATAAAATAACTCAAGAAAAGCCAATAAAAAGAAACAAGGAAAAATATAAGGCATCATTTACATGAAATAAAATCAAACCAACAATCATGCTTGCAAGAGAAATCACCCATTTACCATCTAGAAAAGCAAGAATCATAAACACATGGAAAAATAATGCAAGAAAAATCAAGGAGGATGGGATTAAATAATGATTACCATCAAGAAATGGGTTCATGATTCAGCATAGAGCACTCGGTGTGAGCGAACACTGGCAATGAAGCACGTTTGAAATCAATGCAAAGGAACCCTAGGAGAAAGCCTCGTTTCGGTTTAGAGAGGGGGGAAGAAAAGAGAGTTTGAAAAAGCCCTCTTTTGCTTGAGCTCGGGCATTTAAAAATCTCCCCAGGTTTGCCTTGGCACATGTAATACATGCGCCATACACATTTTGGCCCCCATTTGGCTTGGTTGTTTTTTGCCCTGTAGTGCACACACCCCCAAACGGTGCGTCGATCTCCATTTGACTTGCTCGGGCGGCTGTGCTAGAATAAACGGTTCCGGATCAACGAGCTTGCTCCAAATCCCGAACAACAAAAATCCAAAAAAATTCACATAAAATAACAAGAAAAATTCACAAATTTTTTTTACATGAAATAACAACAAAAATCCACAAAACAATTCACATAAAATAATAACAAAAATCCACAAAAAAGTTTCACATAAAATAACAACAAAAATCCAAAAAATTCACATAAAATAATAGCAAGAATCCATACAAAAAAACAACAAAAAATTCCACATAATATAACAAAAAATTCTATAAAACAAAAAATGGCAAGTACTCCCAAAAAGCGTTGCGACATCTATTCGCTCCACTCAGGAAATCGTGCTAACTTAACTTTGGGACCGTTGGGTTCGCCCAAAGACCTCAAACCTTGCTTCACACAGGGGCACCCATGCCCAATCAAATGGGACAATCAATGCCTCAAGAGATTGGATGCAAGCTGTGGACCTTTGCGCATTTTGCTTCGTGCCTATCTTTAAGTATGGGTCGATCACCCTCCTACTTACGGAGCTGTTTATTTCAAAATGAAACTTAAACATCAAACATCTTCAATCATCTCAAGAAGTGGACATTTTTCTCAGTATATTGGGCTTTCGCAACTCGCTCCACCTCAGTTATGCCTAGTAATGTCGCTAAGCGCTTGGGGACTGATAGCCTTGAGGAACAGACATTTTTCTCGACATATAGGGCTTTCGTTTACTCACCATGTTACTCACCTGTGTTTGAGGTTTATTTTGAATACAGTGGCCCTGTATTCATTTTTGGCCATAAGTAGAGATCACTCTAGAGCGGGTTGAGCGGGTGCCTAACACCTTCTCGATCGATAACCGAAGCCCCTACCCAAGAGCCTTTGGCATAGACCAGAATCAGAGTCATATTTAGCAATTCGGTGCATTCAATATTGATTTGAGGTTTCCTGAGACACCAAAAGCTTCGGGTGGTGACTTAAATTTTTTTTTTCTTTTAGAGAGTGCGCATCGCTGAGATGGGTTCGACCCGAATCCACGGTTGCAGAACTTTATAGCTACTGCATTAAACCACTCGAGTAGATCTAAACCTGTCGAGCAATGAAGCAGCTCGGGCACATCATGTGTGCAACAAACCAACAGCTCGAGCAACTCAAGCACAATACAGCTTTAGCAATCTCTTCTCAAGTAGTTCAAGAACATTGCATCGTCAACACTTCACTCTCGAGAGGACTCGAGGACTTCATAGCGGCTGCAATGAACTTGTCGAGTAGCTGAAAATAACTTCACACTGCAACATGTCGAGCAGCTTGAGTAGACCAGTAGCTACAATAAATTAATGACATGCAGCTCGAGCAGTTTAACACCTTAAACACTTCACTCTTGAGAGGATCTCAAGCACTTCATAGCAGTTGCAATGAACTTGTCGAGCAGCTGAAAATAGCTTCACACTATAACTTGTCGAGCAACCTCCACTATACACTCAAGCAGTACTTTAGAGCTTCAACATGAACATGTTGAGCATTCCATCCATCCACTCGAGCTGCATACCTGAAGTTGCTGAAGATCTTCAGCCACTCGATTAGGTTGCTGAAGTACCACTGATCCACTCGACTGCTACATTACTGAAGCAAATCAACTACTTGAGCAGTTCCATTGAACCTCACGAGCTGCACTGCTAAAGCATTACATGCTGTCGAGTGGGGAAATGCAACCACTCGAGCTGCATACCTGAAGCTGCTGAAGACCTTCAGCCATTCGAGCAGTTTACTGAAGCATTAATCATGTCGAGCTGAATGTCTTTAGCATTATTTAAGGATGTCGAGCAGTTGTGAACCAACCACTCGAGTGCTTTATTACTAAAGCATTAAGCCTGTCGTGCTGCCATTGCTGAAACACTCAAGCAATTTACTGAAGCATCAATCCTATCGAGCTGCAGCCTGAAGCCATCCACTCGAGCTGCTGCCTAAAGCAAACCATCCTCACGAGCTGCTGCCTGAAGCAAATCAACCACTCAAGAACCTCTTGAGATTTACATTCTGAAGCTACAACCTCTCGAGGCTCGAGTTCCAGCTTCTATATTTGAACTTCAGAGATATTTTTAGAATTCCACAACACCTAGGGCACACATCCCAATGTGCTGAGCTATTCCCCACATCTCGAGGAAATACTAGGTTGAAAATGAGACACGACAGCAGCTCTCGAAGTTCTGGTTTCTTATTGGCCAAAGCAAAAAGGAGCTCTATGGATTGTATAAATAGCTATAATTTGTTTTGTAAAAACCAGCCAGGATTAGCCTGAGCTCACTTATAGGGTTTATATTTTTAGGGTTAGGGTTTAGTTTCCTTCCCTTTTCATTTTCTTTTTCCTCTCTTAGCTCAGTAGTTGCTGGCTAAATCTTTGTAGCAGATA
This sequence comes from Chloranthus sessilifolius, assembly GCA_021018995.1. Lineage (NCBI taxonomy): Eukaryota > Viridiplantae > Streptophyta > Magnoliopsida > Chloranthales > Chloranthaceae > Chloranthus > Chloranthus sessilifolius. The sequence continues at coordinate 29,289,076 of CM037595.1, forward strand.
GGGTTTATTTTGAGCTATATTGTATGCTGTAATGATATTGTGAGCAACCTTGGAGTTCTACAGAGACTGCTGCCTTGAGGGAAAGTCATTGTCAGTTCTTTTCATGCAATGCAAAGCCATTTTTAATGCCCCATTTAATATGTATTTTTCTTATATTTATCATTTAGATCTATATGAGTTTTATGCACCTATGGATGCAGGTGCTTGTAGCCTTACAAACATACTGGCTGCAGTAGTTTTCCTATTCTAGTTTAACCCCTTGACTGGATCACATCTATGGGATATTCTGTGACCATTTAAGTGGACAGAATATAGCCCTAAGGTTGGTCTAGATCACAGGGCTGAGTTGGATTCCTCTACCTTACACTTGTGCTTGTAGTTAAGTGAAGGACAGCTACAGATCCAACTTCTCCTCTGTTTTACAACACTATTTTTAGTGAATAGAACTGAGGTCTTGCAGAGATTGCAGACTTGAGAGCTAGATCATTGCAAGCCCCTTTGTAGTAATGACCAATTGATTTTAAGGCCCCATTCAATCTATGAATCCTTGTGGTCTTCACTAGATTTTCATAAATTGTTTGCTCCTATGGATGCATGAGCTTATAGCCTTGCAAACATAGTGTCTGCAATGGTCTTCTTGTTTTAACTTTAACCCCTTGATTGGATGAAGTCCCTGGGATACTTTGTGACCATTTAAGTGGACATGATATAGCCCTAAGATCAATCATGTCCCTGGGTTAGGCTGGATTCTTCTACCTTGCACTTGTGCTTGTAGCCAAGTGAGAGACTGCTGCAGATTCAGCTCTTGATCTATTTTACAGTGAAGATTAGCCCATAGCTGCCTACTTCTCCACAATTTTTATTTATTTTCCCAAATCACTTTCATTCTTCTTTACCCCCTTTCTTTAGATTTAGTTTTTATTTCCATTTTTAGTTTAGTTTGTGACACCCCGAAAACATCCTCTTTACCTTTCTTTCTAGCTTAGGTTTAGAGTTGCCATATCTATAGCAAACCTGGAGGTTTACTATTCTACTATTGTGTTTAGATCATCACTCCTTGTGGGATAAACACTTATCAAAACTTGCTACAACAGCCCTGGATCTTGCAGGACTGTTTGTTTTGCTGCAGTGTTCAATCTATTTTTAGGCCTCCCTTTTTCAACTATTTTTGCCTATTTTTTATCACTGCCATACCTTTACCAATTTTAATAATACCCTTTGGGGAGATTAGAAAAGCGCCAACTCCTTGACCTTCAGCATTTGATGCCCCGTCGAAGTGCATTACCCAAGACTCCTTTGTCTCTTCTGTATCATCCACTGTCATGAACAAGATATCCTCGTCAGGTAAGGGATTTTCGACAAGATGATCAACAAGTGCTTGCCCCTTGATTGACTTTTGAGTGACATACGTGATGTCGAATTCTGATAGAAGCACGTGCCAACGTGCAGTTCAACCAGTAAGAGCTGACTTTTCGAACAAGTACCTCAAGGGATCCATTCTCGCTAGAAGGAGAACCGCCTGGGATAGCAAGTAGTGCCGAAGCCTCTGTGTAGCCCATACGAGAGCTAGACATGTTTTCTCTAGATAAGAATAACGTATCTCATAGTCGGTGAATTTCTTGCTCAGGTAGTAAATAGCCTCTTCTCTTCTTCCAGTCTCATCATGTTACCTTAGGACACTTCCCATTGAGAATTTAATCATTGAGAGATATATTAAGAGTGGCCTCCCAGGTACTGGGGGTACCAAAATTAGAGGATTGAGGAGGTAACTCTTGATCTTATCGAATGCTGCTTGACAGTCATCGTTCCACTCAACTGGTGAATTTTTCCTTAATAGTTTGAAGATCGGCGTGCAGATAGGAGTTAACTATGCAATGAACTGACTGATGTACTGTATTCTACCCAAGAAACCCCTTACTTCTTTTTTGATAGATGGTAGCGGCAGTTCCACGATGGCTTTCACTTTGATCGGGTCAACTTTGATGCATCTTCTGCTGATGATGAAGCCTAGTAATTTTCCTGACATGAAACCGAATGCACATTTATGAGGGTTCAAATGTAGCTTGCGAGGATTAAAATATCAGATTTCCGATATGTATCATCCTGAAGTTCAGGACGATACGTATCACGTATCGTCCGATACATTCAATGTATCGGTGATACATTGAATGTTTCGGTTCAATACATTTTTTTTTTCAAAAAATCTAAAAAATAAAATTATCGTCTGTATCGGATGATACGGACGATACGTATCGTCCGTATCGTTCGTATCGTTCGATACGTATCGCGTATCGGCGATACATTGAATGTATTATTTTGATACATTTTTTTTTTCAAAAAATTAAAAATCAAATTATTGGACGATAATTTGAAATTATTGCCCGATAATTTCAAAGTATCGTCCGTATTGTCTGATACGGGAGATACATTGCCCGTATCGGATGATAATTACCCTATTTTTTAGGGGGTACAATACATAGGCAATGTATCGTACCGCCTAGGTCCAAAATCGATACGTATCAGGAAATACATATCTGTAACAGATGATTTTTTGATCCATGGTAGCTTGTACTTTCTCAGTCTCTTAAATAACTTTTAGAGGTTTATCAGATGGTCACCTCTCTCTGGTGACTTGGCTATCATGTCGTCGATATACACCTCAATTTCTCGATGCATCATATCATGGAACAGTGCTGTCGTTGCTCTTTGGTATGTTGCCTAAGTATTTTTCAATCTGAAAGGCATAACTCGGTAGCAAAAAGTTTCCCATGGAGTGATGAACGTTGTCTTCTCTCGGTTCACTTTTATCATCTTGATCTGATTGTATTTGGAGAATTCATCCATGAATGAGAGCATCCATGCCTAACAGTGTTATCGACCAAGATGTCGATGTGTGGTAACAGGAAGACATCCTTTGGGCTTGCCTTGTTGAGATTTCTCAAATCAATGCAGATGCGAACCTTTCCATCTTTCTTCGGTACTGGGACGATGTTGGCTAGCCATTGCGAGTATTTGGAGACCATGAGAAACCCTGCATCGTAATGTTTGATGACCTCATCCTTCACTTTCAACACCCATTCTGGCCGGAGACATCTTAACTTTTGCTTGACAGGCTTAACATTTGGATATAACGATAGCTCATGCTCAACCAAGTCGGTGTCCAAATTAGGCATATCCTTGTATGACCATGCAAAGACGTCTTGGTATAACTAAAGGAAATCAATCATGCTTTTTCTTTCCTTGGGAGACAGCGATGTTCTGATCTTAGTGATTCTGGGAACCTCATTAGTACCCAGATTGACATCTTTAGTCTCTTCAATGATCGAGGTAGGGCCATGCTCAAAATTGGAATATCGTTCAAGGAGCTCATTGGGAAGCTCCTCGATTAAGTCCTCTCCATCTAGATCCGTGGCTCCTACCTCTTCTTGTATTTCTACAGGAAAGAGGTCGACTTCACGTTGGGCGGGTATTTTATTTAAGGCATCATTTTTCTTTATTTTCCCCAGAATTTTAAAAGCTAATATTTTTAGAGTTTTTTGTATTTTTTATATTTTTTGTCTGATTTTCCTTTTCTTCGGAGATGGACCCTTGACAAGGCGAGTCTTTATACACACATGGTATTGCCTGCCAAGGGCTCGCCTCACTTTTTATAGGTTATTTTTTTTTGGGAAGCAGGTGTCGAATTTTAGGCCACTCGAAGCTCCCAGAGTAAGGGGCGTTGTTGACATCCAATTCCTTACCTCAGATGCCGCATCTTTACCTGGTTGAGTGAAGGAGGGTGATTGAGATGACTTTTGAGGGTTAGCCCCAATATGTTAACCATGGGTTCATCTTGAACCTGACATTCAAATATTAGCACGAGTTTTGGATGGTTTAGGATGGTGGTTGTATAGGCATGGGTGTCTCCTCAAAAAGTGATGATGAGGCGAGGTTTATTTCAATTTTCAGAGGAATGATTTGGGGATTAGTTTGGTGGATGGCCACCTGCTTATATGGGGTCAACTGTGTTGCCCCATTTTTGTCGATTTTGATGACCCCTGCGCTCACGAATGTGCTTTGGATGTGAGGTCTCGGGCATGGTTTATCCTCCAGATCTATCTCTCTGGTTTTAGCTGCAACAATGGTTCAGGCCTTTTCCTTGGCCTCTTGGATTTCTTCTTTGGTAGGCTTGTAGCCTAAGCCGAATCTAACATGTTGATCACCTTTTGCTCTGACCGGGTCCTCCTGCCTTGTAAGCGAGGGCTTAACCCTTTACCTCTCAGATAACCCCACTTTTGGAGCATTCCTCTGCTGCAATCATTCCTCCAATTTTTTCAATGACTTTTCTGAGAGGTTTTGGTGATACTGCTGATACATCGTATTGAAAACTATGAAGGTCAGTGTCCTCAGCTGTATGGGGTACATCCAACACCTTGAGATTTTTGATGTTGTGGGCCATCTTCTCTCTTTCCTCTCATCTCTCACCTCTGATGGTAATAAATTTCTCTTTGAAGATGAATTTGAGCTATTGGTGTAGAGTGGAGGGCACCGCCCTAATTTTGTGCAGCCATGGGCACCCTAGCAGTAGGTTGCAAGAGGACTTGATGTCCATGACTTGGAACAGGATTGAGAAGTTCATTGGCCCAATGGTGAGCTAAAGACTGGCTTCTCCTATCACCTCCCTCCTAGTATTATAAAACCCTCTTGTACTTGTTCTGGCTAGCCAGAATGTTGAGGGATCAACCCCTATCTTTCTTGTAATTCTGAGGGGGCATATATTCAGTGCCGATCCGTTGTCTATAAGCACCAAAGTGATCACCAATTTTTCCATTTCCACTGTGATATTGAGGGGTTTAGAATGATTGCTTCCTTCACTTGGAAGATCGATGCCTGAGAAAAAGATGGTGTTGGGAGCCAACACCTGCCCTATCATTTGCCCCACTTCATCTGGGGATACTTTATTTGATACATGAGTGTCTTTTAGTGCTCCCATCAGAGCTTGTAAGTGAAGTGGAGACGTCATGAGTAAGTCCCATATGGTGATATGAGCCGCTGTTCTTTTGAGCTGTGTTTCTAATGCGTGCTTTCTGCTCATCTTTTCCAATGGGTGCACCGCTGTAGGTTCTCTTCTCTCTTCTGGCTGGGCTGGCATCGATATCTCAAGTTGGTTGGAGATTCTACCTGAGTGGGTAAAGAATTCAACTGCCCTTTATTACTGTTGCTAGCATTAACATCCGTCTGATCATAATTAAGCGAAACCTGATGGGGATCATATGATGGTTCGGGGATTTGGAATGGGATGGATGAGGGCACTGGATATGATTGAACTGACAGGGCTGGTGAGGTCATGTTGGGCCAAATGTGGTTGACTGATATAGGAGGCGGCTGGACTAATGATGATGACGTAAATTTGGGCCAACTGTATTAGGTTTGCGTTGGGGGTGAATATAATAGTGGCAGTGTGGCAATACTGGGCCAACTATATTCGGTTGGTGTTGGAGGTGAAGGTGGATGGGTTGATGATGGTGTGGCAAAATTGGGCCATATGTGGTTGATGGGAGCTGATTCTAAAGGTGCGATAAAATTGGGCATCATATAATTGACGGGGGTCGATGCCGGATGTGATTGGTATTGCGGAGGTATAGCCTTAAATCTAAAGGTGCTGCTTGGGGTGTTGGGTTTAGGAAATAGTTAGCTAAATTCAGAGGCTCGACTACCCCTATGATTTCACTCCCCTGGCTCCATTGCCCTGGTGTTTCGTAGCTGTCTCTTGTGTTGATATATTCCGAGGGGTCGAGCTCTTCTATTTCTTCTTCCAGTATGTTGATGGTGGCCCTTTGGTCCATTACTCCCTGTGGGTGTGGCGGTAATGGTGCCTGCAGTAAATTGGTATGGGGGTTTTCCTGGGGAGGTGTCAGAGCGATGATCTTTTATGCCTCTATCAAATCTTGGATCGCATGCTTTAATGGAAAACATTGATCGGTTGAGCAACCTGGTCCCTGGTGGAAATTGCAATGTACATTAGGATCATAATTTCTTGAGATTGGATTCAGTGGAGGTCGTGGTTGAAGCTGAGTGACCAAACCCTTCTCAATCAGTAAAGGCAAGAGGACATTTAGGGATTGTCCTAAGGGAGTGAACACTCGGTTATATCGAGCTCTTCTCTACTCAGGGGTTTGCTGCCCCCATGGGACATTGTTCTGCCTTGGAGCTTGATTTGTTGGTGCTGACATTGGCTGTGCTGCTGTGAATCAAAATGGTACCATGCTGGTACTGAGCTATGTGTTTATTATTGTCTGAACATCTACCCTGGTTCTTCTCTCATTTCTTTGCTCGACAAATTTACGAACCCCACTGGCCCATTGGCCACCTATTTGTTCAAACACTCCTCTCTTACCGCGTGTTTGCTGCGGTTGGTGTTTATGACCAGATCAACAAAAATAACCTACTGTTGGTACACAAGAAAATCAGAGACAATGGGTAGGGTAGGGCGGTTTTCAAGATCATCTCGATTTGCTCCTCAACGGGGATCCGATTTCTCACTTGGGCCGCTAGGGCCCTCCACCTTCTGAGATACTCGTTAAAAGTCTCATTGAGTTTTTGTTTCAACTGTGTTAGATCTGATTTGTGCGGTTCTATGTCTATGTTATAGACATATTGCTCTTGAAATAAATGGGTGAGGTCTTTCCATGTTTTCAATATATGTGGTTTAATGGACGTGAACCACCTTAGAGTCTAAAACACTTTCATGAGGAGTCGTTCATCTCCGTCGTATTGGCGCATATCCCCACAGTAAGACTTGAGGTGGGTGATCGGGTTGCCTGTGTCATCGTATTTATCAAAAGTGGGCACTTTAAATTTGTGGGGTAATGACACCTCAGAAAATAGGCATAAATTAGAAATTTCTGTAGCATGTATTTCAGCCCCTCCCATCTTCATCAACAGTTTTTGAATTTTATCCATCTGCTCCTTCAACGGTTCTGACTCCCTGGACTGTAGAGTTTGGGCTGCTCCCCCACTAGGCTACCTCGATTCATTTTGGGTGACCTATTGGTTGGAGAGTGTGGGTGGTGGGGGATTAAAATTGGCAAATGCCTCCATGTAAGCTCCACTACTTCGAATGTCATCCTCTTCCTATTGAGAATCTATATCCACATAAGGTGGAGGAAGGTGAGGTTATCTTGCTGATTCTAAGTGGGTTGGACGGGTGCCTGTGAGACCATTGTATGTGGGGGAAGCTTTGATGATGGGCTTGTGGGGCAATGGGATGAGTGAATTATGAATTTTAGAGGGATTGATTGGGTGCATGATGAGGCCATTGCACATTTTGGGGGTTTGGTCGAGGAGTGAGTGAATGGGAGAATTGGGGATGGCTAATGGTTTGAAGTGGGTTCCCATGTTGGGTTGGGTAGGATGGTTGGTGTGGATGGGCATGGTTTATGCCGGATTGGGGGCTTGGATGAGAGAGGTTCTCCATTTTTGGGGGGAATGGGGGACTTGTTGGGTGTAAGTGAAGGTGGGGAATTGGGGGAATTGTGGAGGGTTTGAAAATGTGGCCTTGATGGATTTGTGATTGGGTGTTGGGCCTTTGAGGCCCACTCGGATGACGCCATGGTTGGGTGGTGTGGACTATGGGGGGTTGGGTAGGATTGGTATTTTGGGAAAATGGGTTGTGGAGATTTTAGAGAATATGTTGGGGGTTTGATATTTGGGGTGGATCAGGAAGGCTTTAGGAAGCCTTTCAAGCTAAGTAGACCCTCATCATATCCTCCATCATGGACATAGGGTCGGGTATGGGGTTGGAGGTGGATGGCCCTTCCAATGAAGGGGGTGTATGGGAAACATTTGGCATGATTTGGTTTAATGAGGGAAAATTGGGTATTAGATTGGATGTGGATGGGGGAAAATTGAGCATGGTTTGGGTGGATTGGGGAAAATTGGGTGTGTGTTGGAAAAATAGAAAACTAGGCGTATTTTGAGTGAAAGAGAAAATGGGTGTATTTTGGATAGGTGGAAAAGATGGTGTATTTTGAGTGGAGGGAAGAGTGGGTGTGTGTTAGGTGGATGTGGATAAATGTAGGTTGGGTGAATGGAAAATTAGGTATGGTTTGAGTGAATGTGGGGAAAATTGGGCATGACCTGGGTAGATGTAGAAAAATAGGGTGTATTTGGATTGTTTGTGGGTGGAGAATGGGGTAAATTTTGGGTGGATGTTGATGAAAACTGGGGTACGGATGCGGAAGGAAAATGGGATGGATTATGGGGTGGATTTTGAGTGGTGGTGGATGGAAAGATGGGTGCACCGAAGGGTCCGAAGATATTGAATTGGGATGGGTGAGCGAATCAGAGATGGATATCTCCTCCATATGGGAATGTGATGGGGAAGGTAGTGGGGATGAATCGGGGTTGGCGTAAGCCGGATCGACCGCTGAAGACATGGTTTGGTGACTGGTCAAGTATGGACCCCTTGGGTGAGACCCAAACACTTTTCTCCTTCTTCCCCTTCGAGAGGATGGCGGGTTTGGCGATGCTGTTGTTCTGACACCACAATCTCTCTTTTTTGGATTTTTAGATTTTTCCTATTTTTTTTTGTTTTTGTATATGACAAATAAAAATCTTCACCCTTGGATCAATATGGTGCATTTTTCGAGGCCTTAGAACTCCCTTTTTAGGTGGTGTTTACACCCTTAATGCCTCCCACGACGGGAGCCGGATCGACCGCCCAAGACATGGTTTGGTGGCGGGTCGGGTAAGGACCCCTCGGGTGAGGCCCCGAACACTTTTCTCCTTCTTCCCCTCCTGGAGGATGGCGGGTTTGGCGATGCCGTTGTTCCGACAGCACAATCTCTCTTTTTGGGATTTTTTGATTTTGCTTGATTATTTTTTGTTTTTATATATGACAAATAAAAATATTCTCCCTTGGATCAATATGGTGCATTTTTCAGGGCCTTGGAACTCCCTTTTTAGGCGGTGTTTACACCCTTAATGCCTCCCACGACGGGATATCGATGTACCTTAGAAGAATCAAAAGAAGACCTTTGATCTATGTAAGGGCACGAAAATCCATGCGACGACCTGATCCCTCGAAAGAGTCAATAAGAGAGCGACCTCTCTTGACCGGCGAGGGCGTTTTAGGTGTTGATGGTGTGGAAATTATTAAGGGTATTAAAACCTCTAAGCGGGGGGCTCGGGAATGGTGAAAAAAGCCTCAGATTCAGGCTGCTTGATCCAGAACAGGCTGCTAGCGTATATATTATATACGCTAGGCTAAAATTCTAGAGATTTGGCTTAGCGTGTATATTTTACACACTAGGCTAAAAACTCTGAAATTTTGGCTTAGCGTGTATATTATACACGCACGGCTAAATTTGAGGATTTTTTACTTATATACACGCTAGGCTAAAATGTATATATATATATTGGACAGCAACAACAAACCTGAGTTGGTCTTTTTTTATATTTTCTAGAAGCAGTGCTTTCTGGGACTATTTTTTTCTTATTCTCGGGTCCCTCCTTATCGTACTTAGGGATACAAGGCCAGTTCGGTTCAACTAACGCGCTCTCCCACGGGTTTTAAGCCTTAGCAATAGCTTTGTCACCCACCCGATATACCTCCGGTGCAAACGCCTTCTCAGATACTGGATGGGGTGTTTCCTTTCGAGATCATCACCACTTGGGCTGCCGCTTTACCGAGAACCAAGACGGGTATCTCACTACCTATTTCCCCCCTTTTAAAATCTACCCGCGTACAAATGAATTAAGTCCCCTTGGTTCAATTTTTAATGTTCAATTTTAAGGATGTTTACTTAAGTTCAAAAACGGGTGGTGAGAATCCCGTGCTGCCTCTGCAAGCCGGTGTCCACTATTAGAATATGATGACAAGAAATGTAAGTGCTCAAGTAGGTCCACCAAATAGCTAAGGCATTTAAACGACAAAAATGAAACTAAACTATCAAGTAACCCACCAATCAGCTAAGGTGGTAAAGAGCTCAAGTAGGCCTGCCAATCGACTAAGACGTGTAAATGACGAAAAAGTAGGGATAAGTAAAAAAATGCAGAATTGTAGTGGTAAGTAAAAATGACGGAATCCTAGGGGTGAGTAAAAAAAATAAAAAAGTTAGTAAAGAGAAGAAAAACACATGCAAAGGGGGCTAACTTCAAGTAGAAGCTTTAAAAATCCCCAGTGGAGTCGCCATCTATGCAACCATAGGTTTTGCGGGTCCGTCGCGATAATGTGCACTCGCTAAAAAAAGATGGAGTCACCACCCAGAGCTTTTGGTGACCCGGGATACCTCAAAAATCAATACGTAAGCACCGAAGTGTAAAAATATGATTCTAATTTACCGGTCTTTGCCAAAGGCTCTTGGGTAGGGGCTTCGGTTATCGATCGGAAAGGTGTTAGGCACCCGATCAACCCGCTCGTAAGCGGTCTTTACTTATGGTCAAATGAAAAAAAAAAAGAAATAAAATGAACGACACTTTCTCTTGCCCGAAGGCACTCTGATCCCATTTAAGTCTCCCATAATCACCGAAATTTTGGTAGCGTAACGGCTTAAATTCAAGGATAGAGGAAAAGCAAAGAAGGTAGAGGAATAGAGGGGAGAGCTGGAGCTCTCGGGTCCTTGTAGCGCCGCTGTGGACCTTCACGTTGATGCGCTTCTAGTGAGCTTCCGATAGCAAATGCGTTGAGGAATGTGTTTAAACCTCCACGGCTTCGAAGCTAGAAGGTAGGAGAAGATGGCTAAGGCCTAGTACTAGCCAAATCTAAGGGTTTGGTAATGGAAAATGGGATCTAGAATAGTGAACTCAATTATAGAATTTTAAAGGTTTTGTGCTCAAAAGGGAAGAGGGAACTCTCTAGGATTTTCTCTCTTTCGAAATTTTTTCAAGCCCTTAAGTAAGGGGGGTTTGGCTCTCTATGTATAGAAAAGGAGAGGGTTAGTGAAGGGTTAAAGGGGCTAATTGGGTTAGCAATTAGGTACTAGGGATTTAAGGTTTTTTAGGGTTTTGAGAGTTTAGATAGGTGGGAAATGGGTTTAATGGTAGATGATAGGGTGAGACTTCAAATGGCTAAAGGGTTGCAAATAGGACTAATGGGGGTGCAACAGTCTTAAAGAAACCCACCCCAGACTTTGGGATGGTCAACAAGTCAAACCCCAAAAGTGAAATTCGAACATTTTCCCAAAAAGTGTCCCTGAGAAGTCTAGAGCTCGTTCTGGAGTTTAAATTTGAAGAAAGAAGGCAATTTTTCCTAGTGTGTATAATATACACGCTAGTGTAATTTCTTGCATTTTTGTAAAATTTTCAGACCGCCATATCTTTTGATATACAACTCCGTATTCGGCGATTCTTAGTTCCTTGGAAAGCTGGGAACATCCTCTTTCTAAGAGTATAGGCCTTAGCTCCATCAAAGGTTTATAAAAACTTTAGCACTCCTCTTTCTATCCACTGCTTAGGAGGGTTCAAATCGGGCCTGGGAAGGTTTCTAAAGGGTCGGGGAAGGCTAGGGTTGGTTCCTAAGGGTTCGGGATGATTCCTAAGGGTTTTGAGATGATTCCTAAGGGTTTGGGAGATGCTTTTAGAAGCTCGAGGGTATGCCTTGCTCGAAGTATATGTCGATCGAGCCTTGGGCCAAATTTGGGTGTCTACATGAGTAAATATATTAATCCAAAAATTGCTACTTTTTGGTCCCTTCGCCCCCAAATTTTGGAATTTTTTGACCCATTAGATCTTTTGGTGTTTTGTTTTGGGGTTTTTGCTCTTTAATTTTTTATGGGTTTGTTTGAATTAGATAGAATTTACTGAATTGAATTTTTATATGAGGAAGAAATATATATATATATATATATATATATATATATATATATATATATATATATATATTAACCCAAAATATGCTACTTTTTGGTGTCTTTTCTTGCATATTTTGGTTTGCTCCACTCTTTTTAGTTTTTGTTGAGATTTTTGCCGTTTAACTTTTCTTGGGTTTTTTTGTAGAAGGATATATTTTTTAATAAATTTGTTTCTTATGTAAGGGGGGAGTTACAAAGAACACATTAGATTTTTTTTTTTTGTTTTGTTTTGTGGTTTTTGCTATTTAATTTTTTATGGGTTTGTATAACTTAGATAGAATTTGCTGAATTTAATTGTTATATGAGGGGGATATTAACTCAAATTTTGCTACTTTTGGTGCCTTTGTCTGAAAATTTTGGATTTTATTGCGCTATTAGATATTTTTCAGTTTTAATTTTAAGTTTTATCTATTTACATCGTAATGGGTTTGTTTCAATTTATTTAGAATTTACTGAATTGAATTCTTATATGATTCACATCCCAAAACCCTTGGTTTTTTTTTTTTCATCACAAAATTGTTCTTTTTTATATTTTTTTCACTCAAAACTCATAAACCCTAGCCTTGCATGTCGGTTTTGCTGAAAGTTTTATGTTTTTTTTTTTGTTGATTTTTTTTTCATGACAAATCCCAAAAACTTGAGCTTGTCATCTCGGTTTTCCTAAAAAAAATTTCCTAATTTTTTTTTTCATCACAAAACCCTTGGGTTTCATCACAAAATTGTTCTTTTTTATATTTTTTTCAATCAAAACCCATAAACCCTAGCCTTGCATGTCGGTTTTGCTTAAATTTTTATGTTTTTTTGTTGGTTTTTTTTTTCACCACAAAACTCTTGTTTTTGTTTTTATTACGTTTTTTTCATTGCAAAACCCAAAAACCCTAGCCTTTCTATATTTTCTTTTTGTTGTTTTTTTTTCCTCACAAAACCATTGGGTTTTTTTTCATGACAAAACCCAAAAACCATAGTCTGTAATGTTTGTTTTCCATCAGAAAAACTCTAGCCTTTAATCTCATTACATGTAGGGTTTTGCTAAGGGTTAATTATTTATTTATTTCATCCCCTAGTATTTGTTCTTTATGGTTATATTGGGAATGTCTAAGTAAATTTCCTATTTTTAACATTTTTCTTACATTTTTTCAGGAAATTTATATTTATAATAGTATGGTATAATTTAATCAGACAATAGTATAGTGTGTACACATTATTTACATCAATCATCCATTCCCATGGGTAAGAACAGGTATACTGTGTACACATTATTTACATGAATCATCAATTCCTATGGGTAAGAAGAGGTTTTAGTGTTACTCTTCTAATTTTTCGAGGCGAAATAAAATTATTGTTCATCCTCATATTCCACCTATTTTATTTATTTTTAAAATTTTAATTTCTCAATTTTCACAGCAAGGATTAAGGTTCACGAGCTAAGAGGGAAGACAAAAGCAGAGCTTTTGAACCACTTGAAGGACCTCAAACCGAAGCTCGCTCTCCTTTGCATCGCCAAAGTCACTGGTGGTGCGCCGAATAAGCTCTCCAAGATGTATACATTTTTTTTTCTTTCAAATTATATACAATCTATAATTTTCTTTTCTTTAAATCTAATGATATATACTATTTTTCAGCCATGAAAGAAGGGCTGCTGTTATAAGAGCATCTATAACTATGACAGCCCGGATTTCCTAACCCTGAAATATGTGCCGTCAGATCGCCGTTATCGACGATCCCCAAATCATAACACTTGGTATGTCCACATAGAGAGTGGAACTCAAAACAGATATCTCTTACAAAGTAGATAGAGTCATTATATATGGCAAAAGAAAACTCTAATTCTATATATAACAAGACAAAATGACGGTTCTATCCTTATGCAAATCATAAGTCTGACAGAACCGAAACGAACTATCGGTAAACAGTAGTTCACAACATAAGTTAACATTACATGAATCCAATGGTCTAAACTAAATATGAAGGTCAGATGTACCAAGCCTAAGTCTCACAAACACAAAACAATTCTGAACACCCTAAGTAGTCCTTAGGTAGCAGATCAGATTCTTCTTCAGGGACGTAACATGATCTTCTTCTCGTCATGAATCCTTAATAGCGATATCAACACCGGTGCCTGTGACGTACAGTCGAAGGGTGAGCTAATAGTCTAAGCTCAATAGGGATTGTCAATAAACATGCATATCATACAACAAACATAGATTTCGTGACTGATTTCGAAGCATATCATATCTCACGCAAACCTGAAGTTTCAAGACGTATGAGTCGAACAAATCACGTTTTAAATACACATTTTTCTCACATGAAGTTCATATTATTAACACAGTTCACATTTGTACTTATTTTGGAGTTTCATGTTTTCTTATCTCAAGTTAACTTAAAATAATAACTTAAATAAACTCCAAGCATAATATAGCATTGAGAGCCACACATATACCGATGGGAATCCCCGAACCATTGTCGCTCAATTGAATCATTTTCGAAGTGTGATGCCAAGTCCTTGAGCTACGTTAGTAGGGTCACTTATGCCGGAGTGCCAAGCCCCTAAGCTACGTTAGCAGGGTCACTTGTGAGGCTAAAGTTACCGTTGGCCGGTGTAAATGTACGGATATCCCGCCGTACCAGTACACAATGGGGATTCGTTCCACATGAACCTTAAATCATAGTGCAAGTTCTAACATATATTTTAACACCGTGTATTGTGATAATGACTTAACTAGATTTGGAGATCTTACACAGTTCGGATTCGAAGTTTACACACACATGCTTATCACGTTTCGTATTTTGAGTTCACACTCACACATGCTTTTCACTTTTGTTTCACATTTCTAAATCTTACACGCACAAGCTTATTACACACACATGCTTATTAAACTTATCACATTTCACCATTTATACAAATCACATGACATGTAAGGTTATTGAGTTTCCGTACCTCACGGTTCACAAAGCACGCTAATCGCACAAAACGGAGCGAAGATCCTCCTGCATAGATCTAATCCATATCCTACATTCTTATGTATTAAAAGAGCATGTATTACTACTGGAAAGAAAAAAAGGGCAGGAGTTTCGAAGAATTTCCCCAAAAATAATCAAAACAGCCCAAACTTGCACAGCCGCGCGCGTGAGTTTCCAAGTCGCATGAGCGACTTCACCAGACACACCCCAGTTGTGTGACCTTGTGCGAGTGACTGCGGTTGTTCATTTTTCTTTCAAAATTACTGGAGACAGTCACGCGCCTGAGTTCAAGGTGGTGTGAGCGACTTCTCTTGGCACTTACTCAATCTCGCGAGCAACTGATTTCCTTTGATTCTCAGACTATTCTGAAACCTAACTCGCGCGAGTGACTTACACTGGTGTGCGTGATTTCTAAGGTCGCGCGAACGACTTTTGGGATTTGAGCACTTTTGCCCATAATTGGATTTCTTTCTTATCCCCTTTTTACCTAATTCTTATTCTCATTAAATGTAATATGTCTAGGGCATTAAATGCCTTCATTTATCACCGTTAATTCCCATCTAATGTACTCAAATCCACAAGACCTTACCTCATTAGTTCACGAGATTCTTGTGTGATCTTTCGATCCAAAACTCAAGGTCCACGACACTCTTATCCCTTATGTCGGAAGAACTTGAAGACCCGACCTTCTCGCACTCGTGTCGTGTCGTATGTGGAGACAAATTCTCCTCTAGCTCACCTAGCCACCTCACTTCTAGCTTCATGATGATCACTCAATGTTATCAAATCAAGAAGGTTTCATATAATAGTTCTCACGTCTCTTTCGGATCAAAAATCCCTTGCGTTAACAAACAAGATGATGACGGTTTGTGAGGAAGAATCGTTCACAACCTGAGATTTTGGCGCACAAGGTTTCACGTGGAGAGCACTTCTCCTCTTCTCTCTTCTATTTCCAAGCGATTTCAAGGGAGTAGCTTATGTGAGAAGCCACTGCACATTTATACCTAAGTCATTTGCTTCCATGTGAAGCACACACACACACATATGTGTTTGTCAATTGATTTGGTTCACTTGTGAACCCTATTCACTTAACTAGGTGTCATATCTCTTGCCTAATAAGGTCAATGAACCTAAAGCACTTTCGGAGATCTGAAATGGTACCACGTGCCGTACTGACACGTACACCCAACTGACTTACACGATTCACAAAATTTAGGGGTATCACATCCACCCGTCCTTATAAAATTTTCGTCCCCGAAAATTGACCATGGTTCAATTGTCTCACGATGACGCAGCAAGAGAACACATAGGACTAATGAGGAGATTTAATTCTCTTAGAAGAGCACACATTCATGCCAAAATCGAAACACATTCACCCTTAAGCAGCCATACCTTCTCACATTATACATAGTTTATGCACAACGACATTGACAGAATGTTTATACAATTTATTCTAACAGAATGAGTGAACTTTATTCTAAGAAAATTAGCTAACTCAATAGTTAGCTACAACCAATCTGACTATCATTCCTCTTGCATACATTAGCAATTTCTCCGCATATTCCCTTGCATTGCGGCACACGTTACCCTGCATATTTACCACTAATTTTACTTGTAAGAACTTTATCCACATTCGATGTATGGACAACTACACAAGGATTTCTACAATGAACTTATGGATCGTACCTATAATGACACTATCCACATTTACACATGCCCATCACAACAAAAATCTGCTCACATTCCAAAACATTTTATCTACTAGCATCAAGCATTTCTTGATGAAACTGAACCCATTCACCTATACCTACAGAAAATTATATCACACAACACCCATAACTCATTATTACTCATGATAATCACACATAACCATTCCACTATTCAAACATAATTTATATGAACCATTCAAAAGTTTAAACCATTATCGGATGACATCATGCTACCATTCACATAACAACTACTCATAATTACAATTAATTTACCCAAAATTTCCAACCACAGTTTTGAGAAGTAATATCCAAAATTTACAAAAATTCCAAATTAAACAAAAAGTCCCACACTATCGGTCTACAACTCCTAAAGCCAATGAATGTAGCCCCCGGCTAATCCTCATCACCACCAGTCTGCTCCTCGTCATTACCACCCGTGCCACCAGCTCCAGAACCAGAGGCCTCTGGCATGTATGGCCTTACCGCCGCCATGTGCTGTAAATAATCTGATGGGTACATGTATCGCATTGCATCACTTAGCATGGCCTCGTGGTAGTAGAGCTGATGTGTGATTTGATCATTCTGTTGCTCCAACCTCTGAAGAGTAAGATCCTATAAGTCCATGCATAGAAATAATTCTGTCGCGAAGTCCATGCCACCGTATGGAGGGATTGGTGGTTGGACTGGAATTTGATGTGGTGGTATCGGGTACTGAGCCGCTTGATCTAGCTGAGGGTGTGGCTGTTGGTGTGGTTGTTGCTATTGTGGTTGTTGTTGCGCCTGTTGCGCAAGTTCTTCGATTTGTTGGCGTTTCACGCTCGCCCTCAAACTAGAGAGACTAATTTTTAAATCCTCATACTTGTAGTGTTGGGTGTTGCCAGCAATTCGGGGTTCGGTTTGTGAAATTCGGTACCCCACATCCTCTTGCTCATCTACGTATTGCTCGATCATCCGTGTGATCAATCGAGCATACATCAAACGTTTTAGGGTTACTTTGTGAGCACCCTACCTCACGTTGTTGCGAGCATAAACTATCCCCTCAGATACTACTGCAGGGGCAGAGAACCATTTGGCTTGATACACTGAAAACAAGGACTGGAGGAAAACGTCTCTCCTTTCCGGCTGATGCCGCAGGGGAAATAGGTTCTTTTGGAATATAATGTCGAGTGGCCACATATATTCGGGAAATTGCACTCTCTTTACCGACATCCCGGACTCGATTCGTTCATGCGCCAGTTGGGCGATCACGTCTTGGAAAGGTACCTTTTATTGATTTGGGGGTTGCATTGTTTCAACATTTATATACCTTGATGGGCATCCCATCGCGGTAGAGATATCATTTAGGTCAAACTGAAATTCATGACCATCGATTATGGTCACCAATTCCGTCTGATCATCGCTCATTTGGAGGTGTTGATAAAATAGGCGTACTAGCCTAGGGTAGTAGTAATCATGAAACGACTTGAGAAGCGGTTTCATGCCCGCGATAGTCAAATAATTGATCGTACCTTGTGGTCTCTTACCCTTAGAACAAATTCTTGTCGATTGACCATTTGACCTTGAATTTCTTTGAATCCCACCACTCCGTGGGTTGTTCTCTCACAATTGATGGTGGAACCGTCTTTGGAAATTTTGATGGTGGGGGTTTGGAAGCTCCACCCTTCTTCGGTCCCATCTCAATGATTTTAAAATAAAAGCGAAGAAAGTTGAACCAAAAAGAGAATTTTTACTGTATTTGTGAGAGGAAATTTGGGAAAAATTGGAAAAATGCGCTTTTGATCGTAGGTGCAAGCAGGTTTGAGAGCTTCCCCAAGCTAATCCTAGCACCACGGTCGAACCCGAGGTCTTGGGAGCAAAACCCTTGCTTCCAAAATCTATTCATGCCAAAAATTGAAAGGAGAAAATGGCCCGCAGGCCATTTATATCCCGACAATCGCATGAGCAACTTACCCGATCACGCGTGCGACTTTCAAGCAAAATTGAATTATTTTCACTTATTTTCGCACAAGCGACTATTTCAATTATTTTTGTGTGGCATTCTAAAGAAGTCGCATGAGCAACTTTACATCTCGTGCGCGCGAGTTATGCAGTTTCTTTTAATTTGCACACTTTTGGGTTTGGGTTGCTTCTGTCTCTTTACTAGTGCCTAATTCCCATTCATTTATACCTGAATTTTGAGTATAAAATCCATATGCATACACTTATCATGTTGAATTAATTCGTGGACATTCTTTAGTCAACTTTCGGCAATAATTGACGATTTGCGACTCGTGCCTGGCACCCTTATCACAACGTTAACCATCTAATAACTACCACATTTAATAACTAAAATTTACACCTAAAAATCCATAACTCTTATATTTTCATAGTGAAACAACTCAAAATTTTACATTGCTCATTAAATCAAAGTTTATTCGAAGAGCTGCGAATACGCGTCGTTGATCTCCGACTCACGTTCCCACGTAGCTTCTTCTGGCGAATGTTTTTGCCACCTTACAAGTACTAATGGAATACATTTGGTACGCATCACTTGTTCCTTCTGATTAAGAATTGGTACCAACTCTTCTTTAATGGTCAAGTCTTCTTGAATCTCAATCGGTTGATAGTCTAGGACATGCGTTGGATCCTTTATGTATTTCCTTAGCATTGACACGCGAAATAAGTTATGCATGCTCATTAGTTGTGGTGGTAAAGCAATCTAATACACAACTTCTCCAGCTTGTCCTAAAACTTCAAATGGTCCTATGTAATGTGGACTCAACTTCGCACGTTTCTCGAAGCACATTACACCCTCCATGGGTGAAATCTTTACGAATACTTTATCTCCGTGTTAAAACTCACCACTCATTCTTTTCAGATTGGCGTAGCTCTTCTATCGACTTTGTGCTACCTTCAATCTTTCATGGATTAAACATACTGCTTCGGTGGTAGTCTTAACAATTTATGGACCCAAAATAAATTTCTCTCCGATTTCTTCCCAGTTAATTAGAGATTTATATCTTCTTCCATATAGTTCTTCATAGGGAGCCATACCAATGCTCATCTAATAACTGTTATTCTATGCAAACTTGATCAGGAGTAGATATTTATCCCATGATCCTTGAAAATCAAATCAAGCATACATGCTCGTAGCATGCCCTCTACAATTTGGTTCACCCTCTCGGTCTGTCCATCTGTCTGTGGGTGAAATGCAGAGCTGAAGTTTAACCTTGAACCCATTCCCTCTTAGAAATTTTGCCAAAACTGTGATGTATACAATAGGTCTCTACCCGAAACAATGCTCACAGGAATACCATGCAATCGAACGATCTCTTTCAGATACATCTCGGCAAGTTTACTCGCTGTATGCTTGGTGTTGTAAGGCAGGAAATGAGCTGACTTGGTTAGCTTATCGATGATTACCCATATTGCATTATGTCCCTTTACAATCCTTGGTAATCCCAAAATAAAATCAATATAAATGAATTCCCACTTCCATTCTGGTATCGGTAGCGGTTGTAATAAACCCAATGGATGTCAGTGATCCACCTTCACTTGCTGACACACCAAGCACTTTGAGATGTACTCGGCGACATCTTCTTCAAAACTCTCTACCAAAGACTCCTCTTTAGATCTTGGCACATCTTGGTACCACTTGGATCAATAACATACTTTGATTTATGGGCTTCTTCTAAAATGACATGCTGAAGATCGACATCGGTCGGCATACATAGACGCCCTCTGAAAAGTAGTGATCCATCCACCTTGATGGAGAAATTTGGTCTAATACCGTCGGTCACACCTCATCTAATCTCGATAAGTTCTACATCTTTCATCTGAAGCTCATAAATATTGTTAAGGATCGCCGGTCTGATTGTGATGTTTATTACTAAAGCTCCTGAATCTCTCACCTCGATCTTCATGTCATACAATGAGATGTCTTCCAATAATTTTCATCTATGGATTCTCATAATGAGGCTTGATAACTGAGCCAAATTCTTTCGACTCAACACATCTACCATAATATTCGCTTTGCCTGAGTGATATTGAATGGAGCAATCATAATCTTTGAAAAACTCGATCCATCTTCTCTGCCTCATAATCAAATCCTTCTGAGTAAACAGGTACTTGAGGATTTTATGATTCGTAAATATCTTAAAGGTTTCCCCATAAAGGTAATGTATCCATATCATCAAAGCAAAAATCGCTGCTGCCAATTCAAGATCATGTGTTGGGTAATTCTTTTCGTGATCCTTGAGCTGTCTCAAACTGTAGGCAATGACTTTCTGATTCTGGTTAAGAACACAACCTAACCCACTATGTGATGCGTCACTAAACACGACATAACCTCCTCTGCCTGATGGAATAGCAAGTACTGGTGTAGAGGTAAGTCTTTTCTTAAGTTCTTGAAAACTCTTTTTACACGACTCGGTCCTCTCAAACTTCACCTTTTTTCTCGTAAGTTGTGTGAGCGATGCTGATATCTTGGAAAGGCCTTTTACAAATCTCCTGTAGTAACCAGCCAATCCTAGGAAACTTTGCACTTTTGTTTCGGTCTTTGGTTGTTCCCATGGCACACCGGCCTCTATCTTTGCTGGATCGACCGTAACACCCATTTCAGAGACAACATGTCCCAAGAAGCTCACTTGTTCTAACCAGAACTCACACTTACTGAGCATCGCATATAACTGGCGTTCACATTAAGTCTGTAGAGCGATTTGTAGATGCTGCTCATGCTCCCCTTTCACTTTGAGTAGATGAGGATATTATCTACGAATACGACCACACATTTATCAAGATGTGGTTTGAGCACCCTATTCATGAGATCCATGAATGACGCTAGTGCGTTAGTCAAGCCAAAAAACATCACTAGGAACTCGTAATGCCCATATCTAGTTCTAAATGTCGTCTTTTGAATATCCTCGGCTTTAACCTTTAACTGATGGTAGTCAGATCTTAAATCGATCTTGGAAAAGAACCTTGTCCCTTATAATTGGTCAAAGACATCATCGATCCTTGGAAGCGGATAACGGTTCTTGATCGTCAATTTGTTTAACTGATGATAGTCGATGCATAATCTCATCGACCCCTCCTTCTCGACAAATAAGACTAGTGCTCTCCAAGGAGAAACACTTGGTCTTATGAATCGTTTGTTTAAGAGTTCTTACAATTATTTCTTCAACTCTTTCAACTCGATCGAAGCCATCCTATACGGCATTTTCGACACTGGTTCCATGCCAGGAGCTAAGTCAATTGCGAACTAAACTTCTCGATTTGGTGGTAATCCTAGTAGCTCTTCAGGAAACACGTCTGAAAACTTGCATGCAACTGAAATATTGCTAATGTTGTTCTTCTCTTCTTGTTGCTCTTGGAAAAATGCAAGGTATCCATTGCATTCGTATCTCATTAGTCGTTTAGCTCGTATTATAGAAATAAATGGTGCTACACTGGACTTGACACCACAAAACTTGAACAACTTTCCCTTCGGAGGTTGGAAGGTAACTACTTTTCGTAGGCAATCGATGCTTGCGTGGTAAGCAAATAGCCAATCCATGCCAAGGATCACATCGAATCCTTGCATATCTAATAGGATGAGATCTGTTGTTGTCTCACGATCTCCAACTGAAATAATGATTGATCGGCAATACATATCCGTGCTCACCGAACTTCTCGTAGGAACTGACGTGGCCAGAATAAAATCTAAGGTTTCCAGAATGACACCCAATTCAGTCACAAACTGTGGAGTCATGAAAGAGTGTGTAGAACCTGGGTCTATTAATACCTGTGCTTCATGATAACAAATATCGCTACTTTGATATAGATGTAGAGTACCTACGTGTCAACATGGAACTCAATTTAGAGTGTACAAGTGTGTGTGATGGTACTGATGATTTGTACAATTTAAAACAAATTACAACAAAATCCAATAAGAAATTTAAGCAAAGACTGATACTTCAAATTGATTATACCTTGTATGACATCATTGGATGTCTGAGCATCCACGGCAGTGATAGCATAAGCACAACCTTGAACAGTAGGTTGCGTGGATCGTGTAGGCCTCTGTGTTGCAGCTGATGCCGTCCCTTCCTTTCCCAGCTCAGGGCAATCTCTTATCATAAGCACAACCTTGAACAGTAGGTTGCGTGGATCGTGTAGGCCTCTGTGTTGCAGCTGATGCCGTCCCTTCCTTTCCCAGCTCAGGGCAATCTCTTATCATGTGCCCTATTTTGCCGCACTTAAAAACAACCTCCTAAATTTTGTCTACAATCTGTGGTCTTATATGATTTTCCACAACGTGCACATGTATCAACCGGAGTAGACAATGCTGCTCTTGACTGGCTTTGCACAACAGATGCCCTCGTTGTCATAGTAGGGCCTGATAGGCTAGCGAATCTAATAAGCGTAGGCACAAACGATCTTGAGTAGACACTTTGACTTTGTTGCCTTGGTGTCGGTACTGAAAACTTAGGCCTCTTGTTTGCCTGTTCGTAACCATTAGACCTCACCTGATTTGCCTTACCCTTATTCTGTGGGTCCCTTCAATTACACATGTTCTCTATGTCTTCCTTGGCAACAAGAGCCTTTCCCATGACTCCTGCATAAGTCTCCAACTCAAACATCGAGACTCTATCTTGAATATTCGGCCTTAAGCCGTGTTGAAACTTTTTTACCTTCATTGCATCTGAGGCTACATGTTCCGGTGCAAATCTTGAAAGTCTTGCAAACTCTGTTTCGTACTCTCGCACGGTCATCCGTCCTTATTCCAATTGATAAATTTCACCTCCATCTGATTCCTTACCACCTTAGGAAAGTATTGCTCATTGAACTCCTCAATGAGTCGGCCTCCCCGTCCAACTTAAAAGCAACCCATCCCACCTTCTCATCCTCAGTGCAAGGAAGCACACTAAAGATTTTCTCCATTTCATTGAGCCACTTTTCTGCCTCAAGTAGATCGGCTTGTTTTTAATCATTAAGCCACATTTCATTAAGCCACTTTTCTGCATTTCATTATTCGTGTTGTTTATAACCATCAACGTTGTCTGCTATGCCATTACATTGGCCACAGTCTCCTTGGCTTTTGTCTGCTATGCCATTACATTGGCCATAGTTTCCATGGCTTGTCCCATTCTCTCTCTTTCATCACTTCCTTGATCTCCTTCTTCTGGAGTATTCCTTTCACTGATCATAATCCCTATTTGAACCAATGGTGATCCCTTCACCACTCCTCGTGTTTTGTATACGACTGCCTCTCGGTCTACCTCTACCTCTCGTGGACATATTGATCCGTAAATATGAAATAAAAGTTTCATCAACAGATGGTCCCTATACTCTGATAAAACCTTAAACTCCTATTCCAAGTCTAAATTCTATCAGAAATTTTTGATGCCAAAAGCTCTGATACCAACTGTGACAGCCCAGATTTTCTAACCACTAAATCTGTGTCGTCAGATCGCTGTTACCGACGATCCCCAAATCGTAACAGTTGGTATTGCCATATAGAGAGCGGAACTCAAAGCAGATATCTCTTACAAAACAAATAGAGTCATCATATATGACAAAAGAAAACTCTAATTCTATATATAATAAGATAAAATGATGGTTCTATCCTTATGCAAATCATAAGTCTGATAGAACCGAAATGAACCACCGGTGATGGCCGACCATCGCCTAAACAGTGGTTCACAACATAAGTTTACATTACATGAATCCAATGCTCTAAACGAAATATGAAGGTCGGACGTACCAAGCCTAAGTCTCACAAACACAAAACAATTCTGAACACCCTAAGGAAAGTAGTCCTCAGGTAGCAGATCAGATCCTTCTTTAGGGACGTAATCAGGATATTCCTCTCATCCTGAATCCTCAATAGCGGTATCAATACCTGTGCCTATGACGTATAGTCGAAGGGTGAGCTAACAATCTAAGATCAATAGAGATTTTCAATAAACATGCATATCATATAACAAATATAGATTTTATGACTGATTTTGAAGCATATCATATCTCACACAAAATTGAATTTTCAAGACGTATGAGTTGAACAAATCACGTTTTAAATACACATTATTCTCGCATGAAGTTCACATTCATGCTTATTTCAGAGTTTCATGCTATCTTATCTCAAGTTAACTTAAAACAATAACTTAAATAAACTCTCAAGCATAACATAGCATTGAGAGCCACACATATACCGATGGGAATCCCTGAACCATCGTCGCTCAATTAAACCATTTTCAAAGTGTGATGCCAAGCCCTTGAGCTACATTAGCAAGGTCACTTGTGCCGGAGTGCCAAGCCCCTGAGCTATGTTAGTAGGGTCACTTGTGTTGGAGTACCAAGCCCCTGAGCTACATTAGCAGGGTCACTTGTGAGGCTAAAGTTACCGTTGGCTGGTGTAAATGTACGGATAACTCGCCGTACCGGTACACGATGGGGATTTGTTCCGCGTGAACCTTAAATTATAGTGCAAGTTCTAACATATAGTTTAACATCATGTATGGTGATAATTACTTAACTAGATTTGGAGATCTTACATAGTTCAGATTCAGAGTTTACACACACACATGCTTATCACGTTTTGTATTTCGAGTTCACACACACATATGCTTATCACTTTTGTTTCACATATCTAAATCTTACACACACAAGCTTTTACACACACATGCTTATTAAACTTATCACATCACACCATCTATACAAATCACATCACATGTAAGATTATTGAGTTTCCCTACCTCACGGCTAACAAAACATGCAAATCGCACGAAACAGAGTGAAGATCCTCCCGCACTGATCTAATCCATATCCTACATTCCAATGTATTAAAAGAGCATATATTACTGCTTGGAAAATAAAAATGGCAGGAGTTTTGAAGAATTTTCCCAAATATAATCAAAACAGCCCAAACTTGCATGGTCGCACGCGCGAGTTTTCAAGTAGCATGAGTGACTTCACCAGACACACCCCAGTCGTGTGACCTCGTGTGAGCGACTGTGATTGTTCATTTTTCTATCAAAATTGTCGGAGACAGTTGCGCGTGCGAGTTACACGGTTCACGAAATTTAAGGATCTCATAATAACTATTGAGCAACAGTCAAGTACAAAGGTCTCTCTTATAAAAATTGGCACAGGAGTTAGGTATGTTAAACCCCAACTTGCAATTTTTTTTGTTCTTTTGCCTGCAAATTTTGGATTTTGTTAATCCATTAGATCTTTTTTTGTTTATTTTGGGGTTTTGGCTATGTAATTTTTCATGGGTTTGTTTTGTTAGTTAGAATTTATTACTGATTTTAATGATTATATGGAGGTGGAATACATATTAACCCAAAACTTGCTACTTTTTTTATGTTTCTACTTGCAAATTTTGAATTTTATTGACTCTTTATATCTTTTTGTGTTTAGATTACACGTTTTTGCTGTTTAACTTTTCATGAGTTTTTTTTCTATTAGATAGAATTTATTGAATTTACTTCTTATATGACTGTGGAGTATATATATATTAATCCAAATTTGCTACTTTTTAGTCCCTATGCCTGCAAACTTTGGATTTTATTGGCCCATTAGATCTTTTGGTGTTTTGTTTTGGGGCTTTGTTTTGGGGTTTGTTTAATTTTTGATGGGTTTGTTTGAATTAGATAGAATTTTCTGAATTAAATTTTTACATGAGTGTGCAACCGTGGGAATCGATACGATCCCCATCGCGACGATGCGCTCTCTAACGATAAAAAATATAGAGTTGCCACTCGGAGCTTTCGGTGTCCCGGGATATCTAGTTTATTTTTATGAGCACCTAAGTGCTAAAAATATGACTCTGAATCCGGTCCACACCAAAGGCTTTTGGGTAGGGGCTTCGGTTTTCGATCGGGAAGGTGTTAGGCACCTAATAAGGAAATGGTTCCCGCCCGCGGTCTCTACTTATGGCCAAAAATAAAATGATGTAAAGATAAGGAAATGGTTCCCTCTTGCCCAAATGGGCCTCCAATCCTATTTGTGCCCCTCCGTTCCTACCGAAAATTCGGCGGCGTAACGGCACAAATGAAAGAGTAGGGAATGCCAAAAAGAGATAGGAGAAGAAAGGGGAGAGCTGGAGCCCTCGGGCCCTTGAAGCACCGTTGGAGAGCCTTGTGTGGCTTGCTTTGATGAGCTCTTGAAGGCTTTGTATGGTGGAAAATAGGGTTCTAACTCCTAGGACTTAAAGGTAAGAGGTAGGGAAGGGAGGCTAGGGGATCACACACACCTAGGCTAAGGGTTTTGGATGCAAGAACAAGCTTGAAATGAGGTTGGGAGATTCTAGAATTTGGGTGAAAATAATGCACAAAAGGGAGGAAGAACTTCTCATTTGGAGCTCTTTCTCTCTTAATTTCTCAACCCTTAAACCAAGGGGTGGGGGGCTCTATTTATAGAAAAGGAGTGGATTAGAAGACTACTTAGATGCTAATTGAGGTTAGCAATTAGGTAATCTCAAATCTAAGGTTTCCTAGGATTTTGAGAGCTTGGAAAGGTGTGAAGGTTGTTCTAATGGTGGATGATGGTGTGAGGCTTTAGGCCACTTGGAGGGTTGCAAATAGGCAAGGAATGGGTGCAACAGAACTATCAAAACACACCCCAAAGGTCGAGGTGGTCAACAAGTCAAACCTCAATCACGATTTTCAAGGTAAAATCCCATAGTTACTATTCATATGCGTAGTAAAACAGTGAAGAACAGTGCCTGGAAGTTAGCTCACGGGGTGGGGGCCACCTTTTAAACTTGGCGCAACTATTAGTTGCGCCAGGCTTAAAATCTGGGAGCATTGGCTAGTTGCGCCAGACAAAATTTATATCTGGCACAACTATTAGTTGCGCCAAGCCATTTCTAGGGAGAAATAGCTTGGCGCGACTAATAGTCGCGCTAAATCCCTAGGGAGGCCTACATGCAATTACCTTCCTACCCTCCGAGTTCGGACTGCCATATCTTCTAATATATATACCTCTGATTGGGGCAATTCCTGGACCGTTGGAAAGCTGACGACCTCTACTCTTCAATGGTATAAGAGTTTGTCACTGTAGAGGGTCGTAGCTAGTTCTGGTGCACCCCTCCTCCTTATTGCCTGGGAAGGTTATTGCGATTTTCAGTGTGCTTACTTTATTTGTTGGTGGTAAAAACAATTTAAAATCAAAGTAAAATAGGGGATGGAATTAGCACAACTGAGAAATCCTAGACCTGTAAGATACGGAGTCCATTTGTAGCAAGTTTTGATAAGTAAGAGTTTGTCCCACAGGGAAAGGTGATCTACAGCTCCAAGGGAGCCATCTCTAGTAGTCCCTCCAGATCTGGCAGTCATAAAAGGAGGGGAGTTTAGGGTCACTTATTCTAAGTATCCTAAGGTATCCTAATGAACTAACTACAGAAAAGCGTTGAGAAGATGGATGGAGTGAGGAAAAATAAATATAAAAGGGTGAGAAGTATGCTATTGGGTTCAGATCTGCTGGAATTTATGACTCAGATCCAGATCTGCTGGTATAGAAATCATGTCCAATGGCTACATTATCACCAAAGAGGAGAAAGAATTCAACTCATCCCTGTGCCATGATCCAATCCCTTAAGGTTATCACCTGTCCACTTAAATGGTCATAGACTATCCCATAGGGGAACCACACTTCAGAGATGAGTCAAAACAAGTTAATCATTGTAGGCACTACTTCATCCAGGCTACAAGCTCAGGAATCCATAGGGAACCTCAACCTCTAAAGCTCTATGTGTGGGGCTAAGGCTGGATAGGACCATGATAGCCCAGACACATAGAACCAGCAAGAGATTGAGTACCACCTTAGATCTAGCTGTCCATTGCTTGAGTGGGCCTACAATGGTCCAATCACAAGCCCACAATCTCCATACCCAGATCAGATATGCCATCTGATGGCGGGTCTATACTAATATGGGGGAGTCTGCCTCTGTACAATCTCTTACCAGGCTACAAGCTCAGGCTCGGAGAAGAAGGATCCATTTTGGATCGGCTGATTGGATTCACCCTAAGGCTATAACCTATCCACTTAAATGGTCACAGACTATCCCAGAGGCTATCCTCCTCACGGAGCCCAAAACAAAACAAGAATATTGCTGCCACCACCATGGTCACAAGGCTACCAGCTCAGGCTTCCATGGGGATTTCAGATCTAGTGGGTCCTGTGGTGGGGCTAAGGTTGTATAGGACCATGATAGCCCAGACACACAGGTCACTTGGATCTGAATGTGACCTTAGAATCAGTCCTCCATTGCTTTGAATCACAGCCAAAGCAATGGCGGATCACAAGGCAGCATCCTTGCACAGAGCAACTCACAAACACATGAATCCCATAAAAGTACAACACCCAATCACAAATTCCATTAATCTAATCTTAATAAGCATACAAAGGCATGGCCAGCAAGTGCTGGGCCATGGAGAGAAGAAGAAGAAAAAGGAAAACTACCTACGGCTACAGAAAAATAAGACTACAATGCTAAAAACAAAACAGAGCAAAAATTGAACTCCTCCGGCCTCCCTAAACCTAAACCAGGCTTAGGTTTATATAGCAGTGGGTGTGGCGGCGCATTAGGGTTAGGAAACCCTAATTTTAGCGATGCCACGTGGCCTATTAATTATCCTTGGATGCCTCAGGGCGCGTGCACAGAGATTTGAGTGTGGGTGTGCATGCCCTAATCCTTGGAAATTCCCAGAAAGTCCTCTACAGAATGATGGAAGTTGGAGTTCAGAGGTTCGCCAAGTTGCAGTCGATTCCCAGACTTGTCGCGTGGTAGCTCTGTTCTTCGCATGGTTGAGTTTAACATTAAAACTTCAGATGTCGTGGGGTTGCAGCTTCTTAATGCTTTTAGCAGTCGCGAGGTAGGTAGTTAAGCTCTCGCTGGATTGGGCTTCGCGCGGTTGGATTACTACTTGAGAATAGCGCGAGAACTGCGCGAGCATTTTATTTCACAATAGGTCTTCGTGAGGCTAACTTCTGACTTCGCGAGGCTGCTTTCTTCCTGAACCGCACGACAGCTTCTTTTCTTGATAGATCTTCGCGATAGATTTAAGGCTTTTCTGAACTGCGCGACAGGTTTTCTTGACATTTGCATCTCGCGGCTACTGCACGATAGCTGCACGAAGAATCTCCTGGAGCTCTCTCTCCTCAGCGGTTCTGAGTGAACTACGCAAGGTTGATTTCAGGTCTTCTAGAACTGCGCGAGACTGTGCGACCATTTACTCTTGAACTTCACGAGAGCTGCGCGAGGTTGTGCTTCTGAAGCTCTTCTGTTACTCAACTGCACGAGCACTTGTTGTGAAGTCTTGGGAAGCTCGCGAGGACTGTGCGAAGCATAGTTTTCTGAATCCTTTGAAGCTTTGTCAACTGCGCGAGGCTTGCTTCAGGTCTGGATTCATGGCTCATTCTTCTGAGGGACTTCTGGTGCCAATAAAGGCTCCTTAACATGATTTCTGGCCTTATTGCACAGCTGTTTATTATCTACAGAAAACACTTAACAAAACTTTATTAGATGGCTAAGGGTCTAATCAAAGGCTAAGTTAAGGGGTGAAAAGTGATACTTTTCAGGTCTTAACAAAGGTTAGGTTAGGGTTACAAAAAGGGTTCTAAGGGTCGGGGTTGGCTTTTAAAGGTTCGAGGTAGGTTCCTAGGGGGTCTGGGGTGATTTCTAAGGGTTCCATACATGCCATCAAAATCTCAGAAATGTGCCTCTCTCGAAATGTGTTTTGATCGGGCGTTGGGACAAATTTGGGTGTCTATAGATGCCCCTCTTTGGTATCCGATCACTAATGATCAAATGCCAAAGAAAAGAGACATCCGAAGAAGCCCAAGGCAATACTGACGGGTCTGCTGTATTCAGAACGAACTTCAAACATTAGGTGAGTAACACGATGAGAAAACGAAAGCCCTGGAGTGCCAGGCTAATCATTCGTTTCTCGAGGTGATCGGTTCCCATGCACTTAGCAACATTACTGGGCATAATCGAGGTGGAATGAGTTGCGAAAGCCCAATAGCTGGGAAAAATGTTTGCCTCTCGAGATGTTTTGAAGGTGATTGATGTTCGAGATTCATTCTGAATGCAATAGCTTCGCAAGTAAGAGGGGTGATCGACCCATATCCAAAGATAGGCGGAAAGTAAACATATGCAAGACTCCACAGTTTGCGGCCAATCCTACAAGGCATTTGACGACCTCATTGGATTATTCGTGGCTGCCCCTGTAGAAAGCAGGGTTCGAGATCTTTGCGCGAACCCATCGATCCCAAAGTTTAATTAGCATGACCACCTAAGCGAAGCAAATAGATGTCACAACACTTTTTAGGAGTGCGTGCCATTTTTCAAAATGCGCCTCAGATCCACATGACCCAGAGCGTTCAGCTTCAAATACCACTAAACAGATCCAACCAGTTACCGGGTGCTAACCCAAAAGGGACATCCAATCCTAGTTTCTGCCAATAATGATCATAAGCATCAATTAACTATGCATAAACATGCACCCATTAGAGGCAATAAACAACAACAAAGGTGATGGAAGCCCCGACCCGGACCCGCCCGAGTACAATTTACAAGGACAAACGACCATCATACGGATACCCAGACGCATGGTGTACACTTTATAGGGATACCGCTGCCCATACAGGTTTCAAGCCTACAAAAAATAGAAAGGAAATGAACCCTTCTGAATGCATGGTCGCACTAGTTTGATTGACTCATAATCTCATTCTCAACAGGTTGGTTTCAACCAACGATTGACCTTTTCTAATGGGAAATCTACAGCTTAAGACACTTAAGTTCACATGAGTCCAAAATGAAGCGCTCGTCACAAAGATTTAGCAGTGGAGTTGACCTGATCGAAACATTGATTGTTTGACCGAGACCGACACCGTTGCTCCTGCCTTAAGGCAGGATCCAAAGATCCGAGGCGAACCTCCGACTCAGGACTTCGATGTGGCACAGCTGCATTGCTGATAAAATATTAACATTTTACCGCTTTATGCCTGTACGTTGTGCGGGGAGTTCAAATCTGTTTTTGAATTTTCTATCATTTTATGCGATTTTTTTTTTAATTTTTCAACTGTTATTTTATGGGATTTTTTTGAATTTTGGAGCTATTATCTTATGTGAATTTTTTGGAGTTATTATTTTATGTGAATTTTTTTAGAATTTTGGAGTTATTATTTTATGTAGATTTGTCTCGTGAATGTTTCCGACTTCTCTGTGGAGATTTATATTATTATTATTTTTTTATTTTCCTTGTGTGTAAGACCGGGGTGCTCGTTGACCTCGGCCCATCCTTATTTTAGCACAACTTTCTTGGCAAGTCGAAGAATGACCGAAATGCCGCCTTGGGAGTGTGTGCATCTGTCGGCTATGACAGAACAAACAAACAAAAGGAAGTGGGGGGACCGGTCTTCCTATCTGGCCCTTACCAGGCCCAAGACCCTACCTGAGTGCTTGGCGCAACTATTAGTTGCGCCAGGCCACTATGGGCCCAAAGATATGTTCGCGCAACTATTAGTTGCGCCAAGCCCAAGGAAGGCAAACATTTGCCTGGCGCAACTATTAGTTGCGCCAGGTTTGGCTGGGTAGTTAAAACAGCCCGAACTCGGGCTGTGGGGTCTCATTTCGAATTCTTCCCCCCTCTCTTCCTCTTTGAATCCGAAAAACCATTCCCCCTCCCCTTAGGGTTCCTTTACGTTGCCCTTAGCGTGCCCATTGCCGTTGTTTTGCTTGCGGATCGATCGCGGGCCTACGCTAGACCAAAAGCCCCTTTTTCTTCATAAGGTAATCTTTTAAACTCTTTTTTCTTGATTTTTCTTGCTTTTTGTTATGCAAATATGATCATGATCTTGCATTTCTAGATGACAAATGGTTTATTTCTGTCATAAGCATGTTGACTGATGATGTGTGAATGAATTAATGCCTTATTTTTGTGGTTTTATGGGTTTTATGGGTGCATGTATATATATTTTTTTTGTTTTTATTTGTGCACATAGAAAGGGCTCTATTTTAGGTTTTCGTTTTTGTTTTGTTCTTTTAGGTTTGTTTGTTTTTTTGTTTTTTTCTTGAATGTAAAGCAAGGATATTTTTTTGGTCTTTGTTCTTTTTTTTTTGAAAACTAACTAATGAAAGAGGATTCTTCGTCTCTATTTTTGAAGATTAATTAAGAAAACGGGTTTTTAATTTTCAAAAATTAACTAAGGAATTTATTTTATATATCTTTTTGTTGTCGATCTTTTTGTTTTCATGGACACAAGAGAAAGGGATTTTTTGTTGGGTTTATATTTTTTGTAAAGAATTTTTGTTTTTTGTTGTTTGTTTTTTTTTTTTTTAATCAAAATAAAGCAAAGGACTTTTTTTTTTTTTTTTTGTTACTAAAGTAAAGGAATTTTTTTGTTTTTATTAGAATAAAGCAAAGGATTCTTTTTATTATATTTTTTGTAGGTAAAGTAAAGGATTTTTTTGTTGTTTTTATCAGAGTAAAGCAAAGGATTCCTTTATATATATATATATATATATATATATATATATATATATATATATATATATATATATATATATATATATATATAATTTATTTATTATTATTATTATTATTTTTTTTTTTTTATTATTTTTTTTTTAATATGAAGGAAACGATATATATTTTTTTGAAGGAAACACATTTTTTGTTTGTTTACTTTTTTTGTGAAGGGAGCACACATTTTTTTTCCTTTATTGTTTTTATGAAGGGAGTACACACATTTTTTTTTATTTTTTTATTTTTGTGAACACAAAGGAGAAACATTTTTTTTTTGCTTCTTATTTTTGCTTTTTGTTTCCCTAGACATAAAGGGGGGATTTCTTTTTCTAAGTGTAAAAAAGAAGGGCCTCTTCTCTCTTTTTTTAGAATGATAAAAGAATAATTTTATTTGCTTCTAACTTGCTTTATTTTCAAAGATAGGAAGGGAAAATGTTATTTATTATGAAGAAAATATTTTTTGCATTTTCAACCTAAAAAGGGGATTATTATTTTTTTGCATGTGTATCTCTCATTTTTCTTTTTTAAATATGTGAAAAGAAAGGGGAAAGGTGAGCATACTTACCTCCCTTTTGCACCATAGGATATCATGGCTCTTTATCATTGATCTGTTCTGACGTGATTGCTTTGTTGTCTCAGTATGTCGGGCGGTGATGAGTACGTTTTCGAGGAGGGCCACGAGGAGGGGCCCGAGATAGTGTATGGTCCGCGAGGAGAGCAGTTCCTCTGGGTGGAGCGGAGAGCGGGCCCATGGATCGAGATGCAGGGTGAGGCTGCTCGGGTCGGCCTCCTTTATCAGCAGCACACCCATATCTCCAATTTCGGAATAGCGGGCAAGGTAAAAGATAGGTTCAAATTCTTTCCTTTGCGCAGTTTTTTTTTTTTTTTTACCTTCGCCATCTGATGTGTATTTCTTTGGGTGCGAGAGCTGCCCAACATTGTGTTTCGTGGGGGGTGGCTCGACTTCCACGAGTTCTACCTTTAATCAATCTTATTACATGTGGGGTTTTGCTTAGGGTTTATTTATTTATTTAATTCCCTGGTATTTGCTTTTTATGATTATATTGGGAATGTGTGATAAATTTCTTATTTTTAATATTTTTGTTATATTTTTTCAGGAAATTTATATTTATAATAGTACGGTATAATTGTGGACACCCAAATTTAGCCCAAGGTTCGACTAACCCGTACTTCAAGAAAGGCATACTCTCAAGTTTTTGAAAGTATTTCCCAAACCTTTAGGAGTTAATTTGAACCCTTAGGAATTAACCCTGACCCTTAGAACCCTTCTCGGAACCATAGAACCCTTCCTAGACACGATTCAAACCAATCAGAGCAGCGGATAGAAAGAAGAATACCAAAGTTTATGTAGATATCTTTTGAGCCTAAGGCTTATATCATTGGAAAGTAGAGGTTCCCATCTTTCCAACGAGCCAAGAAACACCTGATTCCGAGTTGAACATCAAAAGTTATGGCCATTTGAAAACTGCAGAAAGTGCAAGAATTTGGCTGGGCATGCATAATATGCACGCCCAAGCAAATTATGGCCGAAAATTGCTATGCACGCCCATACAAATTATGGACAAAAATTGCTAGGCGTGCATATTATGCACGCCCAGCCAAATTTGCTGAAACCGGGTTGGGCCCCCCGCTAGTCTTCACTTCCAGAACCCTTTTGGCCTGGTTTTTAATAGAGGCGTGCCTATTTTGCATGCCTTCATTAAAAACTCTATTTTTTACAAAAATGGTCTCATTTCAACTTCTTGGTTTGACTTGTGGACCATGCCAAAGTTTGGGGTGGGTTTCTTTAGGACCATAGTGCCCCCAATAGCTCTCTTTATCACCCTTTTTCCACTTAAAACCCCACCTATCATCCACCATTAAAACCCAAAGCACACTCCTCCAAGCCCTCAAAAAACCCAAAAACCTTAGATATTACATTACCTAATTTCAAAACCAATTAGCACCCTAAACCCTCACTAATTACCCTCAACTCTATAAATAGAGAGCTACCCCCCCCCCCCCCCCCCCTTGTTTAATCACTTTTGAAATTTTAAGAGAAAAAACTCTAGAAAAATGGATCTTCATCCCTCCTTGCTCAAGCTTAAAACCTTAGTTTCCCTCCATCTAAACATAATCATACCTTCAATCCAATTACCCTCCAAGCTTTAGATCCTTGGCCAACTATCCCATACCATCACCCCAACCTCTTAGCTTCCAAGCTTTAATAATCAGAACTTTTCTCTAACCCATTTGCTTTAGGAAGCTCACCGGTGCCGCCTCGACGCGACGATCTGACAAATGGTGATACAAGGGCCCGAGAGCTCTGACTCTCCCCTCTATTCCTCTACCTTCTTTTTGCTTTTCCTCTATCCTAGGATTTGGGCCGTTACGCCATCGAAATTTTGGTGTTTGCGGAGAGCCCAATAGGATTGGTGTGCCTTCGGGCAAGGGGAAGTGCCGCACAATTTTATAATTTTTTCTTACACTTGGCCATAGTAGAGATCGCTTACGAGCAGGTCAATCGGGTTCCTAATACCGTCCCAATTGATAACCGAAGTCCTTACCCAAGAGACTTTGGCGTAGACAGATAATTTGGGGTCAAATCTAGCA
Source organism: Chloranthus sessilifolius (assembly GCA_021018995.1). Taxonomy (NCBI): domain Eukaryota; kingdom Viridiplantae; phylum Streptophyta; class Magnoliopsida; order Chloranthales; family Chloranthaceae; genus Chloranthus; species Chloranthus sessilifolius. The sequence continues at coordinate 29,324,686 of CM037595.1, forward strand.
CTTCGGTGCATATGATATTGATTTGAGGGTATCCCGAGGCATCAAAAGCTCCGGGTGGTGATTCCATTTTTGAGTACATCATCACGACGGATAGTTGAAATCCATGGTTGCATAGATGACGACTCCACTGGGGATAATTTTAGAACTTCTACTTGAAGTTGGTGTTGATTATTTGGAGTGTGCTTTTATTTAATATAAAATTGATGAAAAAGAATTACATAAAATGATGGCAAAGACAAAACAAAATGAAATCAAAAATGGATGAACACAAGAAAAAAACCAAACACACAGTCCTGCAAGAATCCAGGGCCTGTTGTAGCAAGTTTTACGAAGTAAGAGTTTATCCCACGGAGAGTATGGATCTGAAATCTCAAAGGGTCGTATAGTAATCTCTAGATCTGACTACAGATCTGGCAGCTCTAAAGAGAGGGTGTTTAAGTGTCACAAAGTTACACTAAAACTAAGAACATAACTAAAACTAAAGAAAGGGGAAAGAAGGATGATGATGGAGTGTGGTCAAATAAAGTAAAAAGGGTGAGAAGTAGGCAGCTGTGGTTAACTTAATTCTGCTACTCAGATCAAGATATGGATCTGTAGCAGTCCTTTAGATGGCTACAAGCACATCTACAAGGAAGAAGAATCTAATCTAACCCAAAGATGTGAACTGATCTTAGGGTTATAACATGTCCACTTGAATGGTCACAGGTCATCCCAGGGACTTCATTCAAGTAGTGGATTAAATTAGAACATGATAACCATTGCAGACATTATGTTTGCAAGGCTCCAAGCTCATGCATTCATAGGAGCAACCAGTTCTTGAAGGTCTGGTGGAAAGATCCAAGGCTGAATGGGACTCTAGACTCAGCTGGTCATTGCTACAAAAGGTCTGCAATGACCAAGTTCACAAGTCTGCAATCTCTACATAAATTTCAAATCTAAACACTGATAATGGTAATGTAAAACAGAGGAGCAGTAGGCTCTGCAACAATCTCTCACAAGGCTACAAGCTCAAGTGCAGAGAGGAAGAATTCATCTCAGCTCTGTGATTTAGACCAGTCTTAGAGCTATTATCTGTCCACTAAAACAGTCACAGATCATCCTAGAGGTTATCCTAATCACAAGGGTGAAGAGAGAACATGAATATTGTTGTTGTCACCATGGTTGAAAGGCTATAAGCTCAAACAGCCATGGGAGCATAAAACCTATATAAATCTCTGTGAAAACACAGAGAAAAATAAGATTAAATGAAGCATTAGAAATGGCATTTCATTAAAGAAAATAGAGCTTACAATGAGTGGCCCTCAAGGCAGCAGCCAATGCAAATCCCCAAAACTACTCTCAATGCTTATACATAACCCATTATAAAACTGAAACTAAACCTAGCTGCTTACAAAGAAACTTAGCCCAGCATTGCTGTTGTGCTAAGGCAAAAGAAAATGGAAGAAAAAGGGAAAAGAAAACCCTAACTCTAATCCTAAATGAGCACAGGGAATGTAATAACCCCGATTTTTGAGAACAAAGTATGTCAAGCACGACGCACGCAACACTTGTGTGTTTGTGGTTCACAAGGGAACCACAATTACTATGTACACTTTAAGTGTATATGTTTAGTAGGTAAGCTATGGGGATGCAAAAACACACATGTATGTATGTGGTTAATACACTAGTCAAAGTAAGATAGAGAAGAGGGGAGGAGTCTCCCATACATGACACTCCTTGTTGACTTTAGAGAGGAAGAGAGAGGGTGAGATAGGGAGAAAGAAAAGAAAAAGGGTTTGTTCAAAGAAAACTAGAAATAGAGAGTCTCCTTTGAGAAAAGGGTGAGATTCACCTTTTAGATCTTCAATACATGAGATGAGGAAGGTGTAGTGATGAGATTTGAGAAGATCTAAGGGTGGTGAACTAGTTAATGACCAAGAAAAAAAGGTTTGGAAGAAGGGTTTTGAAACCCTCATTGGTATGGTTGATCTTGGATCTAATCCAGAAGAGATCCGATAAATCTAAGGTATGTAAATGTTTATATGTGATTTAGATAAGGTATTAATTGTTAGGTAGTTTTATTTTGACATTTGAATAGGGTATTAAATGAGGTAGGGGGTAGTTCTCAAGACGATCAAGCAATTATTGTCATCGCTCCTCGCTCAAGTGGTTAAAATAGCTCGCTCGAGCGAGGAAGGACAAAATATATAAGAGAAAAAGTTATGGCCTCACTCGAGCGAGGAACTTTGTGAAGAGGAAGATCACTCGAGCGAGGGTCACGTGAAGTCAAAAGGCCTCGTTTATAATCGCTCGTGCGGTAGGATGAGCCTCGTTTATGATCGCTCGAGTGAGGTTGATTAATCACTCGAGCGATGAATAGTGCTTGCTCGCGTGAGGTACTACATAGAAATTTTACTTTATTTTTTATTGTTCTTAGAAGCTATAATTCCCAAGATTCTTAGGGACTTTACTAAGGGTATCTTTGGCACATGCAATATAGGTTTGGCGTGTGTTAGATGCATTTGATTCCCTAGGAAAAGGCGATACGTTAAACGATGACTTTACTGTGAGATAGAGAATACGTGAACATGTATTTTAATTTCAAGAGCATGTATGTAGTGATATAGAAATAGATACAAATGCATAGAAATGTGAAACTGTAAATGTGTGTGTGTGAGTGACACAAAGTAAGTAAATATGTGGTATCCCCAGGGGATGAGAATGTGATAAAGGCATCTGTATGATGCATTGATTTAGACATCCCAGGGATGTATGTGAAATAGTAAAGCAAGAATGAATGAGAACTGATAAGGCCTAATCTATTATATTTATCACAATCACACGGTGAATAACTATATGTAGTGCACTCGGTACTTTTATTATTTAAGGTTTGAACAGAATACCCCATCGACGTGGCGGGATACCCATGACTGACGCAGCAGGATATCCGTGATCGGTACGGCAGCCAATCCGTACACCGGTTGCACATCCTAGGGATGTTGATATGAGAATTAGACCCCGTCGCTTATGAGAAAGGGACTTGGGTAGTATTGATAAATGAAAACAGTGAGATGAAAACTGTCTAGTTAGATGACGATGGAGGGTATTCCATAGGGCGCCCGACTCTATAGTAAGTTGGGAAATATTTAAGTTACAGATTTAAGTCTTTAGGCCAAATCAGTGGAAAGATGAGAACAATGAGTACATGTGCAATAACGTAACACTCAGTACATTTATTTTTCAGTCATTTAAACTGCTATTTTCCCAGTAAATTCATAATACATCATGCTGTTTAATGTCATAGAATATATGTGAGAGCTTGACTTATATGTTCACTGTGTTGTTTCCCTATTGAGCTAGGACTTATATGTCGCAGGTCCTGTGCTTGCGGCTGTTGAGGCTTCGGGAGACGTAGATCTGGGGGATTCGGATTACGTGCCTGGGGAAGAGTTGGAGCCTCCTCCTGAGGACTTCTTCTAGAGGACCCGTGCGTACTTTGAAAGTGATTTTGAGAGCTTTCCGTATGGCTTGGTATGTCAAGCCTTATTTTGAAAAAAATGTAATTAAATGGTATATTCTTTTGGCGAACCATCTGGGGTGATCCTGCTAGCCACCGATGGTTCGGGTCGGTTCTTCTGTTCATGCATTGGCATGGAAGTAGAACTGTCTTTTGAGCTTTTGTTTTAGGATAACATACTTTTATTGTATGCTTGTGCCAGTTCACATGTTTCATGTTGATTAGTTGTTGCTTTGTTATACCAATGTTCTGTATGGACTTCAGGGACACGATCTAGAGGGTCGTGCTAATGGCATGGGTTTCGAGGTGCCGAAATCCAGGCTGTCACAGTTGGTATCAAAGTTATTTCTTTTAGAAATTCTGATAATCATTATTTTATCAGAGCATAGGGACTTTTGCTAACGAAACTTTGGTTTCACGTGCAGACCGATATGTCTTCTAGGGGAAGAGGCCGACCCAGGGGAAATCATGAGGGGAATTTACATAGTAGAGATGATTTCATCTCACCTACGAACATAGTGCCTATGGGAGATAGAGGGGCACCGGGAAGTAGCGTCCAGGCAGAAAGTTTGGATTGAGATCAGAGGGAACAAGAAAGAAATAGAGAAAGAAATGAGGAGTGGGAAGAGCGTCAGAGGATGATGCATACCATGGAAACTATGACGACTGCCATGGCACAACAAGTAGCATCTCTGGCAGCTCATAATGCTAGTGATCAGCAACCACCACCTACACCTCCAGTAGGTCCGACACAGCAAGTGCCCTCTACATTTACTGAGTTTAGGAGAATGCGACCTCCTAACTTTTCAGGGCAAGCAGAGCCGATGGCTGCTGAGAATTGGCTGAGCAAGATGGAAAAGGTTTTCAGCGTGCTTACATGCACGAAAGATGAAAGCGTCCGTTGGGCAGCTTACATGTTAGATGGGGAGGCAGGGCCTTGGTGGAAGTCCGTTTCTAGGACTAGGGCTTTAGAGACCCCAGGATTGCCATGGACTTGGGATGAGTTTGTAGAAGAGTTTAATAAGCAGTATTTCCCTGAAGTAGTGAGAAATCAAATGGAGATACAGTTTTTATAATTCTTACAAGGGAGAATGACAGTAAGAGAGTATGGAGTGGAGTTCATGAGACTTGCTCTCTTCGCTCCCGATTATGTGGCTACCGATGTGATTAGAGCAAAGAGGTTTCAACATGGCTTAAGGTCGGATATTAGAGGGGGAGTGGCACCTTTTTAGTTGACCTATGGAGAGGTCATGAGTAAAGCTCTGGTTGTTGAGGAAGAAAATAACGATCGATACCGCTGAAGGGAACAACATGAGAGAGGAAACGTAGATCAGAGTAGGACTGGGAACTACGAGCCGGTGAATAAAAAGTCGAGATTCGTAGCGCCTATTCAGAGGCAATCGTTTCAAGCAGAGGCACAGAATACGAACTACCAGAGATTACCACTACTTGTGTCGGGGAGGCCGATAAGATATGAGAGCTCTGCTACCACCACTGGAGTAGCAGTTACATAGAATTTCTCACAAGCTGCTTCTCCCACACCTAGGGAGACTTGTGCCAAGTGTGGCAAGTCTCACAAGACGGCAAATTGCAGGCAGGGAACTCGAGGATACTATAAATGTGGAAAGGTGGGCCACGTGATTCGAGATTGCCCTGAGGTGAACAAAGAGAGATGACTTCTGCTTCAATGCTATGACCGATATAAACGAGGAAGCCGGTAGTTCAAGGGAGATCCTAGCAGTCACTGCCTAAGAAGTAGGGAATGTACACGACGTTATCCAAGGTGAGATTCCTTATAAATAAAGAGTTTAATTTTATTAAAAATTTTAGATAGAGAATGTGCATTCATTTGGAAATAGTGTAGACTCATGCTTATGCATTAAATCTTGATAAGTAAATATGCACTATATCTGTATATATATATGCTATAGGTACGTTATAAGTATACGAGAAAGGATGCTATGTAGCATGTGAAAGTAGAGTGTTGATAAACCCAGGGTCTACCCACTCCTTTGTTACTTTGAGGTTTGCAAGGAGAATGAAGATTATCCTGGAGACATTGGACTTTGTTCTATTAGTGTCAATTCTGACTGCAGAATTAGTCAACACAGAATTGGTTTGTAAGTTAGTAATAGTTCACATCGATGATGGAGAAGTGCATGAATTGGCAACAAATTTAATGTTTTTAGACATGCAAGGATTCGATGTGATCCTTGGCATGGACTGGTTGTCACAACACTGTGCGATTGTAGATTGCAAGAACAAGGTCGTCATCTTCAGACCTAACACAAGGAGATCGTTCCAATTTCGAGGAGAAAGATCGACGCATATGCCACTTATCTATGCATTCAGGGTAGAGCACTTAATCAGAAAAGGTTGTAGTGGTTATTTGGCATTCTTGCAGGATGATAAAGAACGAAAGAATGACATCTCAAAGATCACAGTCGCGTGGAAATTTGAAGATGTATTTCTGGAGGAATTACCAGGATTACCTCTAGATAGAGAAGTGGAGTTCGCTATCGACTTAGCATCGGGAACGGAGCCTGTTTCGAAAGCACCATATAGGATGGTTCCTGCTGAGTTGAAGGAGTTGAAAGAGCAATTACAAGAGCTCATGGACAAGGGGATTGTAAGATCGAGCGTGTCTCCTTGGGGAGCACCAGTCTTGTTTGTAAAGAAGAAGGATGGATCAATGTGACTATGCATTGACTATCGCTAGTTAAACAAACTCACCATAAAGAACCGACATCCTTTGCCTAGGATAGACGACTTATTTGATCAGCTGCAAGGAGCGAGGTATTTATTCAAGATCGATCTGAGATCTGGATACCATAAGTTGAGAGTCAAGACAGTGGACATTTAGAAGACTGCATTCAGGATGCAGTACGGACACTACGAGTTCTTGGTGATGTCGTTTGGTTTGATGAACGCCTCGGCGCCATTTATAGATTTGATGAATCGAGTGTTTAAACCACACCTGGACTCCTGTGTCGTAGTTTTCGTTGATGATATCCTAATCTACTCCAAATAAAAAGTGGAGCATGAAGAACAGTTGAGAGTTGCTCTACAAACTTTGCGTGAACACCAACTGTATGCCAAGCTCAGTAAGTGCGAGTTTTGGCTGGAGGAAGTGAGCTTTTTGGGATATGTCATCTCTAAGCATGGTGTCATAGAAGATTCGGCTAAGATCGAAGCAGTGGTGAATTAGGAACAACCAAAGACGGTAACAGATGCCCGTAGTTTCCTTGGTCTAGCTGGCTACTATCGACGTTTTGTTGAAGGATTTTCAAAAATATCGGGACCTCTTACGAGACTTACACAGAAGGATGCAAGATTCAAGTGGAGTGAAACATGCGAAAAAAGTTTTTAATAACTCAAGAAGAGACTCACTTCAGCTCCGGTATTAGCGATTCCTTCAGGCAGTGGAGGGTTTGCGGTATACAGTGATGCTTCACATAGTAGTTTGGGCAGCGTGCTCAGCTAACACAAAAATGTGATAGCTTATGAGTCAAGACAGCTGAAAGAATATGAGAAGAACTACCAGACACATGACCTGGAACTAGTAGCGGTTATATTTGCGTTGAAAATCTAGCGATATTATTTGTACGGTGAGACCTTTGAGATCTTTACCAACTACAAGAGCCTCAGATACTTATTTACACAGAAGGAGCTGAAATGAGGCAGCGTAGATGGATGGAGTTCCTCAAGGACTATGACTATTCCATACAGTTCCATCTAGGCAAGGCTAATGTAGTAGCCGATGCCTTGAGTCAGAAGGGTTCAGCTTAGTTGGCTAGTTTGATTTTGGGTATGCACCGATGGAAATTATTTGAAGATCTTTCACTGTATGATGCAAATATCGAGGTGCAAGCTACAGGAGCCTCCTTGGCTAACATATCAGTGAGACCAGTGATATTTGAGCATATTCACGAGCTATAGATGAAAGACCCAGAGTTAACTAAGATACATCAAGATGTGATTGAAGGCATAAAACTTGAGTTCTCAGTGAAGGAAGATGGTTCCTTATTATTTAAGGGCCGTCTTTGCATTCCAGCCAATGCCGATCGGCGGCAAACTATCCTTGATGAGGCTCACAAGTCAAATTATGCAATCCACCCTGGTAGTACAAAAATGTACCAAGATTTGAGAAAGAATTATTGGTGGAGAGGTTTGAAGCAAGACGTGGCTAAGTACGTGTCACAGTGTTTGACGTGTCAGCAGGTGAAGATCGATCATAGACATCCTGCTAGATTATTACAGCCTCTACCCATACCAGAGTGGAAGTGGAATCAATCTCTATGGACTTCATCGTGGGATTACCACGTACAGCGAAGAGATATAATGCCATTTGGGTAGTCGTAGACCGATTGACTAAGTCAGTACACTTCTTGCCGTACAACACAATGTACACGGCGGGAAGACTTGCAGAGTTATATATGAAAGAAATCATGCGATTACACTGGATTCCAAGCAGTATTGTTTCTAATCGTGATCCATTATACACTTCAAAGTTTTGAAAGCAATTTCAGGAAAGCATAGGAACACGATTGGATTTCAGTTCAGCATTCCATCCGCAAATTGATGGGCAAACAGAGTGGGTAAACCAAGTGATAGATGACATGCTCAGAGCGTGTATGCTTGAAATGCAAGGATCATGGGGTCAACACCTATCGTTGATTGAATTTGTATATAATAATAGTTTCCAAGTGAGCATTGGCATGACACCTTATGAAGCTCTCTATGGACGACGGTGTAGATCACCTATCAACTAGGAAGAAACCGATGAAAAGTTTGTTCTGGAACCGGAGTTGCTTGAAGATAACACCATTGTTGTCCGTATGATCAGAGAAAGACTTAGGTCAGCTCAGTGCAGACATAAAAGCTATGCTGATATCAAGAGGACGAGTGTAGACTACACCGTTGGTGAGCATGTATTCGTGAAAGTGTCGCCTATGAAAGGTGTGATGAGATTCGGAAAGAGAGGCAAGCTAAGTCCCCGGTATCTTGGACCCTTTGAAGTTTTGGGCCGAGTTGGGGAGGTTGCTTATCGTGTAGGATTACCATCGTTGTTTGATCGGGTACACAATGTCTTCCACGTCTCTATGCTTAGAAAGTACGTGAATGACCCTTCCCATATCTTGGGAAGTCAACCCTTGGAGATGCACGAAGACATGAGCATGATAGAGGAACCGGCAGAAATATTGGATAGAAAGGAGCAGATACTACGCACCAAAGTGATTCCTTTAGTGCTTGTTCGATGGAAGAATCATCAGGCCAAAGAAGCAACATGGGAACATGATGCCGATGTCAGACAACAGTATCCTAGCTTGTTTGAGGACACTAGTTAGTGTCCTACAAATGTTGTAAAATATATAAGATTTTGGCATGTGTGTGTACAATTGTTGTTTTGAAATGAATGGAAGAGTTTTTGTTAAATTTTGAGCATAATTCATTTCAATCTTGGTAGATTGATTATTTCATCAGTAAATTTTTAAATGCATTAGATAGGAAATCATATGTTAGACGGATACTAGAAGCTAGAAGTGATACAAGATGGAAATACAAGACCAAAAGAGGCAGAAAAATGTTATCGGGCTCGCTCGAGCGGCGACTTATGATCGCTTGTGCGAGCCATATGAAAATATAACGCCAATATTGTTCTGCACTCGCTTGAGCGAGGACTTATGACCGCTCGAGCGAGGGCAGTGGTATAAATAGGGGGGTGCTCACTGTTTCGCCATTTCTTCATGCGAGAGGGAATTAGGGCGCTGGGGTTTAGGGTTTTGCTTTGGGGACCTTGCTCTACGGACGATTTCAGGCAGGAATCAAACGATTTGATCTATTCAAAACACGTAACAAGGTGATTTCTACTCTAAATCTACCTTATTTTACTTGATTTTGATTCTTTTGACCCTAATGGCTTCTACAAGCCCTAACCCACAACCTAGAAAGAAGGTGGCGATCTGATCATCATCTTCTCGCAACAAAGAGCCACAACCACCACAACCACCACCACTTCAAACGGAGGCACCGATCCTATTGGACGATTGGTGGGGGGCCAAAGTCTTTGAAACCGAGTGGGAAATCCACCCCACTTGCTTTCGAGATCCTACGTCCACCAAATGGACTTCTGATTTTCTCATGAAAAATCGCATGCGATCTTTATTGACGCTGTTTGGGAATCGGTATTATCCACGACTCATTAAATTATTTTATCAAACTCTTAAAAGCACTACCGACGAGGACATTCTCGTTGTTGAAATCGACGGAAGGTCATTTGAGTTTGGCAAGGCCGACATTTCGCTCGCCATGAATTGCCCCCACACCTACACCCGAGAACCCAATTCACAACCACCTTTTGGCCAAGAAGTATCTTTCCAAACAATCATCGCCGACATTACTGGCGGCACCACTGCATTGGGACAATCTATCACTCGGTCCCAATTGCCGCCACATTGTGGCCTCTTGACATTTTTTTAAGAAGAATTTATACCCGGCGGGCCACGACCAAGAGCGGTGTGACGCATTTTTTAGGATGCTGCACTCTGCTTTTTACAACAAGTGGTTTAGCGCACCTAGAGTAGTTCTCAAGGGCATTATACATACTCTTAAATGAAATATGAAGGGTGCTATTCCACCACCCATAAATCACCTACCATATGCTCGTCTTATTTCCCGCCTCTTTGACTTGCGGAACGGGAAAGATGGTTTTCACATGAGAGCGGACGAGCCCGTCCTCACTAATAACATCATCCCATTCCTCGGCCAGGACCTAAATAGAAACTTAAAAATCCTCCAAAATAGTTTAAACAGGAAGTGGGATCGTCAAGTTGCCCGGCAAGCGGCACAACCACAACCGACTAGACCGACTACTCCCTCCGCTCCGTCTTCACAGCCCTACCTTGCCACCAACAGCAGCATAATGTGAGAGATTCTCCTACAAGGGTAGGAGATTCGGTTACATCAGCGGTTCCAGGAGTTGCTCCTCATCGACCTCATGGGCCATGTGTTTCCACAGACGTACTAGGAGTGCATCGGTGCAATGTGAGGTACTATCTTTGGTGCATCTAGCTCGGGTCCTGCTACTAGGGTGACTACAGCTGGTGCCACTACCGTGGGGGAGGTTGGTGACGATGATGACAACGACGATGACGATGATGAGTATGAGCAGGGTGACGATTAGGTTGTCATCTAACATTTAAAAATTCTTTTGAAAATAGCAATATAATACTTTTACATATTTTGATTCGAATATTTTGTTGTTGCTTTGGTTTTGAGGTTTTGAGGTGAATGTCGAGTTTTAAACTGTGGTGACATGATTGTCACAATTTTGCTAGTGAACATGATGATAGCTCTATGTATATATTTTTGTCATTTGGGTCTAATTGGCGCAATGTGTCTAGTTGTATTCAAATGTGTGGTTGTGTGTCATTCTTATGCAGGTGTTCGTTGGTTGATTTAGAATGAGAATTGCTAATTGTGATAATAACTGTTAAATGAGTTCTTATATTTTCAGGTTGATTGGGATGAGTATCTTATTGCTTTGTATAAATAGAGTGTGGATTATGTTTTGCCTTAATGCAAGTTTGATTACGGGTCATTTTGACCAAATGCTTAATTAGATGATTAGGCTAAATGGTTAGCCTATTTGAGGGCCTTGTTGCTAGTTGAAGTTAGTTTTGTGTATTGTCAATTTTCACGGACAAAAATTTTATAATGTGGAGTGAATGCAATAACCCCAATTTTTGGGAACAGAGTACATCATGCACGACACACGTAGCACTTGTGTGTTTGTGGTTCACAAGGGAACCACAATTACTATGTACACCTTAAGTGTATATGTTTAGTAGGTAAGCTATGTGGATGCAAAAACACACATATGTATGAATGTGGTTAATACACTAGTGAAAGTAAGATAGAGAAGAGGGGAGGAGTCTCCCATACATGACACTCCTTGTTCAGTTTAGAGAGGAAGAGAGAGGGTGAAATAGGGAGAAAGAAAAGAAAAAGGATTTGTTAAAAGAAAACTAGAAATAGAGAGTCTCCTTTGAGAAAAGGGTGAGATTCACCTTTTAGATCTTCAATACATGAGATGAGGAAGGTGTAGTGATGAGATTTGAAAAGATCTAAGGGTGGTGAACTAGTTAATGACCAAGAAAAATGGGTTTGGAAGAAGGGTTTTGAAACCCTCATTGGTATGGTTGATCTTGGATCGAATCTAGAAGAGATCCCATTGATCTAAGGTATGTAAATGTTTATATGTGATTTTGATAAGGTATTAATTATTAGGTAGTTTTATTTTGACGTTTGAATAGGATATTAAATGAGGTAGGGGTAGTTCTCAAAATGATCGAGTAATTACTATTATAGATCCTCGCTCGAGCGGTTAAAATAGCTCGCTCGAGTGAGGAAGGACAAAATATATAAGAGAAAAAGTTCTGGTCTCACTCAAGCGATGAACTTTGTGAAGAGGAAGATCACTCGAGCGAGGGTCGCGTAAAGTCAAAAGGCCTCATTTATAATAGCTCGCATGGTAGGATGAGCCTTGTTTATGATCGCTCGCGCGAGGTACTACATAGAAATTTTACTTTATTTTTTTATTGTTCTTGGAAGCTATAATTCCTAAGATTCTTAGGGACTTTTCTGAGGGTATCTTTGGCACATGCAATATAGGTTTGGCGTGTGTTAGATGCATTTGATTTCCTAGGAAATGGCGATGCGTTAAACGATGGCTTTGCTATGAGGTAGGGAACACCTTGAACATATATTTTAATTTCAAGAGCATGTATGTAGTGATATAAAAATGGATACAAATGCATATAAATGTGAAACCGTAAATGTGTGTGTGTGAGTGACACAAAGTAAGCAAGTAATTATGTGGTATCCCCAGGGGATGAGAATGTGATAAAGGCATTTGTGTGATACATTGATTTAGACATCTTAGGGATGTATGTGAAATAGTAAAGCAAGAATGAATGAGAACTGATAAGGCCTAATCTATTATATTTAGCATAATCACACAGTGAATAACTATATATAGTGCACTCAGTACTTTTATTATTTAAGGTTTGAACAGAATACCCCACCGACGTGGCGGGATACCCATGAGTGACGCAGCAGGATATCTGTGACCGGTACGGCGGCTAATCCATACACCAATTGTACATCTCAGGGATGTTGATATAAGAATTAGACCCCATCGCCTATGAGAAAGGGACTTGGGTAGTATTGATAAATGAAAACAATGATATGAAAACTGTCTAGTTAGACGACGATGGAGGGTATTCCATCGGGCGCCCGACTCTATAGTAAGTTGGGGAATATTTAAGTTACAGATTTAATTCTTTAGGCTGAATTAGTGGAAAGTTGAGAACAATGAGAACATGTGCAATAACAGTAACACTCAGTACATTTATTTTTCAGTCATTTAAACTATTGTTTTTCCAGTAGATTCATAATACATCATGCTGTTTAATGTCATAGAATATATGTGAGAGCTTGACTTATATGTCTACTGTGTCGTTTCCCTATTGAGCTAGGATGTAGCTCACCCTTTGGACTATACATCGCAGGTCCTATGCTTGCGGCTGTTGAGGCTTTGGGAGACGTAGATCCGAGGGATTTGGATTACGTGCTCGGAGAAGAGTTGGAGCCACCTCCTGAGGACTTCTTCTAGAGAACTCGTGCGTACTTTGAGAGGGATTTTGAGAGCTTTCTATACGACTTGGTATGTCAAGCCTTATTTTAGGATAAATGTAATTAAATGGTATATTCTTTTGGCGAACCATCTGGGGTGATCCTGCTAGCCACCGATGGTTCGGGTTGGTTCTTCTGTTCATGCGTTGGCATGAAAGTGGAACTGTCTTTTAAGCTTTTGTTTTAGGATAGCATACTTTTATTGCATGCTTGTTTCAGTTCACATGTTTCACGTTGATTAGTTGGTTCTTGGTTATACCAATGGGCCGTGCTGATGCCACGGGTTTCGGGGTGCTAAAATTCGGGTTGTCACAGGCAACCCTGGCTAGTCTCAGGCTATTCCTAGATGTTTTACAAAAGAGATAACAACACAATATATAGGCAAACCCTAATTGTTGTGTGCAATAATCAATCCGAAATAAGATGTGTGGAGCTGATGTCGTGGCCCATTAGTGACCCTAGGATTGCCTTGAGATGTGTGGGATAGCTGAGCACCTCGGGAGGTGTGCCCTAGAAGTGTGAAATCCCCAAAACACCCCCTGTGCATTGAAGTGTGGCTGCTGGAAGTCTGGAGCCCGAGCTTTGCGAGGTTGGAATGGATGCATTTTGCTTCTCGCGTAGACCTCACGTAGATGTCATGTGGATGGATTAAAGAACTCGCGAGGTTCGATTGCTTTGTCTTTATGCAGCTCGTGAGGATGGATTGCAGAAGATAATGCAGCTCGAGTGGATCAGTCTCTAGGTGGTGTAGCTTGCTAGGCTCTCGTTGGGCTCATTTGACTGCTCGTGAAGCTCAAATGTGTACAGCTCGCCAGGATCAACAACTCGCGAGGTTTACTTCTTCAGCATTTTGAAACTCGCTAGGTTCAAATGGAACTACGCGAGGATGTTCTTTTGACGCTCTAAACTTTGTGAGACTGCGCAAGCTGGTTTCTTGGAGCTCTCCTGCCATTGAGCTGCGCGAGATCAAAGCAAGCAAATTATGCACTGTAGACCCTAAAATCGCGATAGCCTCGCGAGGTAGCTTTCTGAGGATTTCAACAGCGCGAGAGCCTCGCGAGGGACTGATTTCTATTTCTCTGCTACTGTGCAAGGACTGCTGTAGCAGTGTTCTCTGCTTGGCTCATCTTCCTTTCATTTGGAGGACTTCTAGGGTCCACTTAGGCAATCAAAATGGTCACTCTGGTGTGTACCACCACAGTGTATTCCTTGTAAACCCATCAGCTCCACAGCATGGCTTAAAATTCTATATTCTTGGCTTGAAATGATGGATTGCAGCAGTTAAGCTCTTATTTTACTGTTATCTACACATCACACTTAAAAATATATTATTAACCAGCTCAAAGGTTCATCTAAGGCTAGGTTAAGGGGTGAAAAGTGGTATTTTTTAGAGCCTAACACACCCCCAAACCTAATCTTTGCTAGTCCTCGAGCAAAAGCAAAATTAAAAATAGTTATTCAAAACAGAAAAGGCCACTTTCGTAGGGAGCATGGATACATTTAGCATATGTACCAAGTCTTTTAAACCCCTAGGTGATCCCTAGTGGAGGAGTGAAGTCTCCTGAGGCTTTTCAGTGAAGATACCCACAAACTTCACCAATAAAATAGTTAAGTACAGCGCAGTCAATGACAAAACAAATTTTTGATAAATAAAGCATAAGTTCACTCCGATTCTTTAAAATTCAAAGGAAACTATAGCAGTAATGCAGGAAATTAAAACTCAAAATCACATGTGTTTGCATCACCACCATTCAATTCACATCAAAAATACAATGTGCATAAATCAGTACAAAGCTTGCCTTTGATTCAAAATTCAGGTTGAATACCTCCCAATGAATTTAAAATTCAGACCCAATCCTTACCAGAGCTATCTCTCAACAATGAAATTCAAGGGGGTTCAAATTCTCAACAGCTCAAGATCAGTCATAGACCCCTAATGGGTATGCAAGCATGAGCATAGGCATTACATCTAATTCCTGACATCCTCAAGTATTTTTACCATAGATTAGACAACTCCTCATCTCCACATGATAACTCATTTCACTTTGGATCATAAATGTCTTTTTGATGGGTTGTAATGTGGCTTATAAAGAATAAAGGGGGTAAAATGGATCAAAATTTTGAGAAATCAGTAAGGTAAGGAGGTAATTCATGACTTCACATCCTTCAATTCAACACAACTTCATCTTCCTTGATATTCTTCAGATTCAACGTGGCCAACTTCTCCTCTTCTTTTCAATTTTCAGATGATGTTCTTCTCTTGACTTCTCACTCTTTTTCTCTTTTTATTATCTATATATATATTATTTATTTTTTTATGGCTGCCACACACATACCACACCTACACTGTTGTTTATAGTTACTTCTCTGCTTCTCCCACCAAATGTTAATCCCCTCTCAACTATCTTCAACTTCTTCTCCTTGACCTTCTGAATTCTTAGAGTGAGGGTTAGATTGAATCAGGTCATGAGGTTAAGGTGTAAGTACTCCGATGTTTGTCAAAGAAAAATTGGATTTAAAGGCTCAAAGAGAGTATACAAAAGGGCAGTTTTAACAGGTTAGAGTTTCATGCTCAAACTGTCCAAATGAAGGCCTTTAATCATTTCCTTAGTGTCATGGGTGCTGTCAATTAGTTTCAATTTGGAGGTGCCTAACTTTTAGTGATGGTCTTTGACTCAATCAGTCCTTAGAGCAGAAAAATTACCAAAAACACTCTTCAAAGAAAATTTGATAGGCCCAAATCTCACTAGGTTTGGTCTTCAATTTAACGCATGGGGTAATTTTCACCGTTTCTTTCCTCTTAGGTTCACTAAACTACTAACTGAAATTTTTTCTTGATGCTAGCTTCATGGTGGTGCTAAATTTTAAAGATTTTTAGTTTCAAAATGTTTGCAAAAATTTTAAATTTTCTCAAATTTCCTCATTCTAACCAGTTAGGTGGGGATTGACTTTATTCATCTCAATTTTTCTCACACTGTTGCACTAGATTTAACTATTCTATTGGTAGGACTACCCTGCCACACCCCCAAACCTAAGTTAAATAATGTCCTCACTATTTTTAGCAATATGTATAGGGGCAGTAGGGTGTAGGACAGATACACACTAAACTACAACATAAAATCAACAGAAAAATAAACTTAAACAATGCAGAAAATTAAACTAAGAAAGAGAAAGAAAAGAGAAAGTAGACAAAATGACAACTAACACTAAGGAACTACACACATTCCTAACAACCATAATTATATACAGTAGAAAGTAAACTAAAAACATGTATACACAACAGGTACTAAGCTAGACATCGCAAAAAATAAAATCCTAAACATGACTACCTAACCATGATCTGAGTATGAAGCTAAATGATGACAAATGATATCAAAATGAATAGCACATATTTAAAAACAGAAATCATACAAAATCAGATCACACAAACAGTTCAGATGGGGGTAAATGAATGACAAAAATATTGGCATCCCATCTGGTAACAGCTGAGTTGGAAAGAACTAAAAATAAAAAATGAAAGGCTATACCATTGCATTTGCATCAAACCTGAGGTTCTCCAGCTCAGCAGTCTATAGTTGCATGATGGATGTCGGGAGCAGCTCCAGCTCCACAGTATGTGAGCAATCAATAGGAGATTGAGGGAACACATGGGTGGGTGTTTCGTCAGTCCACACTTCACAATTTCAGCTTAAACCTCAGCCCAAGTCCATCAGGGCATCAACTGTTTAGGCAGCCCTCATTTCCTCCATCAAAGCATGAGGAAATGGGGCTCAACATGGTAAATTTTTATTTATTTATTTTACTTAATTTTATTTTTTCATTTATTTAATTTAATTTAATTTATTCCTTTTTTTTCATTTTATTTATTCAACTTCTCGCCGAATGCACAACCTCTTGGCATCTACAGCTTCTTGGTTTGTCACCTCCTTCCCATTCCTTGGGGCATTGACAACTCTAGTTTCTTCATGACTTGAAGAAGCTTTAGCAATCAAATGTGCCCCTACAAATTCTTGGTTGGCAATAGTTTGGCTCAAGAGCCGACCCCCTTCCCTTTTCATCAGAGCATTTGAGATATGACCAAGCTGGTCCTCAATTTTTCTGATGCTCTGCATGTGGGAATCCACAATTTGTGATATGGAGCTGAGGTTTTGCAATGAAGTCAAAACCCGCTCCTCAAAGGAGGGGCTCAAAGGAGGGGGCTCTAGGTTTGGGTGGGGCTACAACTAACTGACTTGGCTGGGGGGAATGGTGAGAAAATTGTTGTCTAGATGCTTGACCATGAGAGAATTGCTAGTTAGAACTGTAGGGCAAGGCCTGTTGCTGCTGGGTATGAGGTGAATAAACTTGTCTCCATCGCAGGTTCGAGTGGTTCCTCCAAGTGTACCCAGAAGGCTGCTATCCATATGATTGGACAACATTGGCCAGCTCATTTAAAAATTGAAGGACATGACCAGCAGATGAACAATGAAGATGAGAGTGTGCTGGTGAGTGGCATATAGAACATACCACTCCAACCTGTGCAGCCATGTGGGGCTACAACACACTCAACACTTTATCGAAATGTTTTGCCAAATTGTCCACCTTCCTCTCTAGGTTATTGTATACATTCAATTCATACACTTTTCCAAAAGAAATGGGTTCTATTGTACTCCTAGCAGCTGACACAGTGTCATTATTTGACAGAGACTCCTACTGAATGGAGGTTTCACTTATCAAATCAAATAACTCCCATGCTTCCACATCAGTCTTGCTGAGGTAAGAGCCACTACTAGATGCACCAATCATAGATCTGATTTTGGCATCAATTTGCTGGTAGAAGTTTTGTACAAGCTGCCACCTAGGGATCTGGTGGTGTGGGCATTGCCTTAGCAACTCTCGAAATCTCTCCCAAGCTTCATGAAATAATTTAGTTGGGAGTTGAGCAAATGAGATTATGCTCTTCCGCAACTAACTTGTTTTACCGATTGGGAAAAATTTAGCCAAGAATTGACATTGAAGCTCACTCCAAGAATTTATGCTGTTGGCTGGGAGCATGGAGAGCTAAGAGCTGGCTTTATCCTTTAAGGAAAAAGGAAAAAGCCCTAGCTTTGTTATTTCCTCCCCCAGACCAGCAATATGAAAAGTGGTGCATAGAGCAAGAAACAACTCCATATGCTGATAGGGGTCTTCCCTGCTTAGCTCATGGAAACTCGATAACATTTGGATGGTAGAGGCTTTAATCTCATAGCTATCCACAGCATTAGAAAGCTGAATGTAAGAGGGGGATGAGTATACCCCTCGTATATTGTACTCCCTAAGGGGTCTCGGTTGTTCACCCATCTCAGCAGTTACTAAGTTTTCAGCAGGGGTGTGTGTTGCTGGCCTAGGACTCAAGACTCTCTCAATCTCAGGATTTAATAGTTCTAGCTCAAGATTGAGGGACCTTCTTCCCAGCATACAACACATACACAACACAGCAAAGAGACATGCACAGTAGATAGAAAAATAAAAAATTCAAACTACACAACTATTAAAAATTTAAGAAATAGGAATGGAACAAAATAGGAGGGATAGAGATGCAAATTGATGCAGGAATGCTCCAGCTGTAGCTAAACTCTCTTATTTTTCATTGCTCAAAGCCTACAAAAATCCAAAATATCAATAGAAATTTATTCAACACTAATTAATCAATAACAAAAAATTAAATTCAAAATTAAAGTATTGCAGCTGTACTTTATTCACACATTCCCAAGACACCAAAAAGTCTAAAAACAAAAAATAAAGAAGAAAAATGAAAGAAAATCACAGGATAACTACAGCTGTAATTTATTCAAACACTATGCCTACAACAAATATAGCTCAACAAAAACACATATTTACTATACTAGATCAAAACTTGCTGTTATGTACACATCACACTTAAAAACACATTATTAACCAGCTCAAGGGTTGAAAAGTGGTACTTTTCAGAGCCTAACAATTGGCCCCATTGCATGTGATTTTCATCTTTTTGTTATATTTTTGCTCTATTTGGTCTAGTCATTTGACTGGCACCCTTTTATGTTTGCTTGCTACTCACCCCTACGATTTTGCATATTTACTTACCCCTATGATTCCGTCATTTACCACCTTGGTCGTTTGACGGGTTACTTGATAAATTAGGTTTAAATTCTTCCATTTACCAGCCGTTTGGCGGGTTACTTGATAATTAAGTTTAATTTTCCGTCTTTACATGCCTTAGCCGTTTGGCGGGCCTACTTAATAATTTAGCTTAAAATTCTTTCATTACATTTCTTTGCCTGGTCACTTGACTAGCCCTATTTTTTTCTTATTTCTTGTCATATCACACCAGTGGACGCCGGCCCGTAGTGGCTACACGGGACTTTTATAGCCCGATTTGAATGGTGGCGAAAGCCCCGCTTGTAGACTTAAGCAAACTCCCCCTACATTTGAATGCTAAAATGAACCAAGGGACATAATTGAATTTTTTTCTTACGGGTAGCTTTTGGAAAGGGGTGAGAAAATTAGGCTATGATACACCCGACCCGGTTCCAAGTAGAGCGGTAGCCCTAGTGGTGATGATCTCGAAAGGAACCTCCCCATCCAGTATCTGAGAAGGCGCTTGCGCTGAAGGTATATCGGGTGGGTGACCGAACTTGTTACAAACCTTAACACCTTGGGGAGTGCGTAGTATCATCAAAACAACTTTGTATCCCTTTAGGCGCGAAAAGGAGGAACCCGATAAAGCAAAGAAAAAGTCCCGAGAGACATTCCCCCCAAAGCCAAGTAAAATGACCAACTCGGGTCTGTTGCCAATATATATATATATATATATGTATATAAGCCAAGCATACATATTATGCATGCCTAGCTAAAAAAGCCATCTTTTTACTCAGGCGTGCATATTATGCATGCCCAGCTAAAAAAATCAGCTTTTTGCATAGACATGCATATTATGCATGCCTAACTTATTTGCTAAGCAGCCCGAATTTGGGGCCTTTTTTTCACCTGTTCTCGAACTCCCCGCTCATTTGGTTTTAAACTCCTGACACATCCTACATTCTAAGGTTCCCAAACGCCCTCACCGGTCAAGAAAGGTCGCCCTCTTATTGACTCTTCCGAGAGCTCGGGATACCGTGTGGAAATCCGTGCCCTTAAAGATCAAGAAATTTTTTCTCTTTGATTCTTAAGAGGGCATCTAGGTCCCGCCGTAGGGAGTATTAGGGTGCTAACACCATTCGAAAATGGAATTCTATGGCCTTGAAGAGCACCGTAAAGAAGAAAGAAAGAGAAAGGAATTAAGGCAAAAATTATGAGAAAATCATCATCAAAATCAAGAAAAGTCCAAAAGTCAATCGAAAAGAAAGAAATTTAGAAAGTTGTGCAAAAAAAAAAAAAATCATCATCAAAAGATAAAAAAATAAAAATCATCTAAAAGTCAAATATTCAAAAAGAGAGTAAAGGGTGTTGTAGCCACGATATCACCGTACCCACCATCTTCTCATAGGGGAAGAAGAAAAAAGACTTCTGGGCCATACCCAAGAAACCCATACCCTACCCACCAACAAACCATGTCTTGGGCGATTGATCCGACCGTCTTTGAACTGGATTCATCCCTACCACATTCCCCGCCACATTCCCACATCGAGGAGATTTCCATCTCCAATCCCTCCACCCAATCCTGATTTAAAGTCATCGGACCCTTCGGTGAACCCATTTTTCCCACCCCATCAAACCAACACATACCCAATCTTCCCCCCACATCAACCCAAGTCATGCCCAATTTTTCCCTTGCCTCAACCCAACATACATATGTTCCCCCTCCAAAAACCCAAGTCATGCCCAATTTTCCTCTTACCTCAACCCAACATACACATGTTCCCCCCACATCAACCCAAGTCACGCCCAATTTTCCCCCTACATCAACCCAAGTCATACCTAATTTTCCATCCACTTCAAACCAAGCACCACCACGACCCTATACATTTCCTCCATCAAGAGAAAACTCTGCATCCCCTCCCATGACTGATCCCATGGTCATGATGGAAGAGGTGATGAGGACGTTCACCGCATGGAAGGCTTCTCAAAACCTTCCTAATCCACCCCAAACATCTTCAAACCCTCAACAAAACCTCCAAAATCTCCATACCCCGTTCACCCAAAATATTAATCATAACTACGCCCCATAATTCGCACCACCCAAGGCTCTCATCGTCAACCATGGAGTCATCCAAGTGGTCCACAAAGGCTGCATGTACAAACCCAATCCCATTCAGGCGCAAACCCAAGGGTCTCATCCTCAAGCCATCAACAATTCTCCCAATTTCCCACATTCACCCATGCCAAACAAGCACACCCCATTCCTCCTCAAGTGACAAACCCATTTTTCCCAACTCATCAACCCGACATGAGCCATACCCATCCACATCCATCATACCCAACCCAACATGAAAATCCATCTCAAACCATCAACCATCCCCAATTTACACATTCTCTCACCCCTCAACCAAATCGTCAAAATCCCCATAAACTATAATGGTCTCAACAAGCACCCGCTCAACCCCTCCAAAATCCACCATTCACTATCCCCTTACCCCACAAACTAGTCATCAAAATCCTCAACAACCCCAATGGCCTCATCAAGCACCCACTCAAAACCCACTGTTCACACAACCTCTCACCCCACAAACCACTCATCCAAATTCTCATAAAATACAGTGGTCTCATCAAGCACCCACTTAGCCCATTCAGAATCCACCCGATAATCTCATCCCTCCACTTATTGATATGGGCCATCAATATGAGGAGGATGAAGCACAAAATAGCAAAGGCATTTGTCAGTTCCGACCCCCACATCCTATCTTTACCAACCTGCAAGCACCCGAGAATGAATGGGGGCAGCCCATCGGGGGAACAACCCCAGTAGTACCATCCAGGGAGTTAGAACTATTGAAAGAATAGATGGACAAGATCAAAAAATAGTTGATGAAGTTTGGGGGAGCCGAGATTCATGCCACATATTTCTCAGATCTGTGCTTATTTGCCGAGGTGCCTTTGTCACCTAAATTTAAAGTGCTATTAGTTGACAAATATATTGACATCGGTAACCCCATTGCACACCTCAAGTCATTTTATGGGAATATGTGCCAGTATGGCAGAGATGAGAGCCTCTTCATCAATGTTTTTTAGAAGAGCCTTGCTGATCCAACACTAAGGTGTTTCACTTCTATCGAACCATCCATGATAAGAACATGGAGAGACCTAATCCACCTGTTTCAGGAATAGTATGTATACAACATAGACATTGAGCCCTGCAAATATGATCTGGCCCGTTTGAAATAGAAACTTAATGAGACTTTCAACGAGTATCTCGGGAGGTGGAGGGCCCTGGCAGCCCAGGTGAGGAATTGCATACCAGATGAGGAACTGATCGAGATGATCTCCAAAACTACATTGCCAGTCATATCGAATTTCCTTGTGTACCAGTAGAAGATCAGTTTTACTAATCTTGTATGAAATGCTAACGGTTGTGAAGATGCGGTAAGAGAGGGTCGATTAAATAAAGTAGTGGCTAGTGGGGCCCACAAGTTCACAGAACAAAGGAATGAGAAAAGGACAAGGACTGAAATCCAAGCAATAATGTCTTCACAGCCCACCGCTAGCATGACAGCATTTCAATTCGAGGCAGCACAGCAAGCCCCAACACAAGCAAATCAAGTATAGAGACAGGGCAATGTCCCATGGGCACAGCAGGCCCTTGAATACAGAAGGGTCCCGCCTTAACCTAGTATTCACATCATTGGGATAATCTTTGAATGTGTTGCTTCCCCTGCTAATTGAAAAAGAATTGGTTACTCCATTTCAATAGCGACATCCGCTGAATTTGCTCCCAAGGAACTACGATCCAACCACGCACTACAATTTCCATCAAGAGCCGGAACTCTAACCGGCTCTTGATGGCTCCCCAAGCCAATGCACACACCAATATACACTAAGCACCATTGCCGCCACACCGACAAGGAGGAATGGGGCCAAGGGCCACCATTAACATGCTGAAGGAAGAGATGGAAGAGTTTGGTCCCTCAGAACACATTAGCACCACAGTAATCATAGAGTTACCAAGGCAGTGGAGCCAAGGGAATGAAATCATACGAATAGTCGAGCCTCTAAATTTAGCTAACTATTTTCCCAATCCCGCACCCCAAGCAGCACCTCTAGATCTGAGGCTGTACTTTCTAGCCCTAGCTCTTGTTAACCATATTCAACCCAAATTTACCTCACCGCCGCTATACTAGTCATTTCTAGCACCAACCCCCGCCAATTACATGGTGCCCAATTTTATCCCACCCTTGGCACAGATCAACTATAGCTGGCCCAGTGCTATCGCACTACCACCAGTCGACTCATCTCCAACACTAGTAAACCATATTTGGTCCAATTTTGCCACACCATCAATCTAAGCATCTCCGATACCCTCATCCACTCCTTTCTAGATCCACAGACCAACCTATGATCCCCATTAGGTCCCACTCAGTTACAGCTGACAGATACCAATGTTGGCGGCAACAGTAATGAAGGGACCATCAAATTCATCACTAAACAGTTGGAGATGCCGACACCAATCCAAGCCGAGGAAAGAAGGGAACCCGCGGTGGTACACCCCATGGAATGGATGAGTAGAGAATACACATTAGAAACACAGCTTAAAAGAATGCCAGCTAACATCACCATCTCGGACCTACTAATGACGTCTCCACCCCACTTCCAAGCTCTAATGGGGGCACTAAATGACACCCATGTATCAAACAAAGTCTCCCTAGATGAGGTGGGGCAAATGATTGGGCAAGTGTTGGCTCCCAACGCCATTTCATTTTCAGACACCGATCTTCCAGCTGAAGGAGGCAATCATTCCCAATCCCTCAATATTACAGCTGAAACAGGAAATTTAGTGATACCATTGGTATTGGTAGACAACGAATCTACCTTAAATGTGTGCCCTTTGATAACGACAACCAAGATAGGGGTCGATCCGTCAATTTTCAGACCGGTCAGGACAGGAGCCCGAGGGTTTGGTAATACAAGGAGAGAAGTGATAGGAGAAGTCGATCTTGAGCTCACCATTGGTTTAATGACCTTTTCCATCCCGTTCCAAGTTATGAATACCAATCAACTTTCAATCTACTGCTAGGGTGCCCATGGCTGCACGAAATCGGGGTAGTATAGTTGACCTTGCATCAAAAACTTAAGTTTATATCAAATTAGAAGGTCATTTCCATCTTGGGCAAAGGACAAGAGGAAAGAGAAGGAGTCGCACACAATATCGAGAACCTTAAAGTGCTAGACATGCCACACACAGCTGAAGACATGAATCTCCATAGTTTCCAATATGATGTATCAACAGTGGCACCCGAACCTCTTGGAAAGGTCACCATGAAGACTAGGGGAGAAATGATCGCGACAGTTGCTATGCTCCAGAAATGAGCCTACCAGAAAGGAAAAGGGTTAGGCCCTCGCCTACAAGGCAGGAGAGACCCAGTTATAGAGAGAGTTAGGCAGCATATCAAATTTGGGTTAGGTTACAAGCCCACTGAATAAGAAATTCAGGAAGCCTAAGAGAAGTGCAACTGCCATCGCCAAAGCCAGGGGATAGATCTGGAGGATGAGCCCCGTCCGAGGCCACACATCAGGAGTACATTTGTGAGCGCATGGGTCATAAAGATTGACCAAAATGGGGCAACTCAGCTAACCCCACACAAAAATGCCCCTGTCCATGAAACCAATCCACAAATCATTCCCCTAGAGATCAAAATAGACCTCGCCTCCTTGTCACTCTTTGAGGAAGAGGTACCCTTATAAGTACAGCCACCTGTCTTATCCCACCCCAAGCCCGTGTTAACATTCGAGGACCATGTTCCAGACAAATCAATGGTATGCATGCTGGAGGCTGACCCTCAAAATCCATCTCAATTAACTTCTTCCATAGAGCATGATAATGGTGCGATACCCCAGGTAAGAAATTGGGCGTCAATGCCCTTAACTGTAACAACCCGAATTTCTGAATACCAATATACCCGATTAAGTGTGCGTGTTTAGCAAGGTATACGCCACACACTTTGAATTTTCATAATATTTTATTTTAAGATGTACCTTTTTACGCAAAAGAATTATATAATTAAGTGTGTAATATTTACACAAGCTCTGTGAGAGCACCAACGATTAAGATCTTGTTGTGTAGATAAGAGATCTAGGGATCAAAACTTTTTGGGTGCAAATTGGATTCATTTTGAACTCTTTTGGATAAGAACTAATACACATTTTGGTGTGCTAGCTTCACACTGAACCAAACCCATTGGTTATAAGCAAAGCCCCTCATGTGGATTTCATTTGCTTGAAATTTTTTAGAAAGGAAAGGGCTTAGAGAGAAGAGAGAAAACCTCCTTCCCTCTTTCCCTTTTGAAACCCAAATCCCCATTAGGTCTCCCCTCTAACTTCTTCTTCTCCTTCAAGAAGAATGGTGTTTATTTCGACCACTTGAGAACTTCGATTTTAACGCCATAAGAGCCGTGTGAGAAGAACTCCATTTTCTCATTTTCTTTGAATCCCTAACTTTGGATCTTTCCTCTTGGGTCCCTCCCTTCATTCAAGAAGATCTTTTACTTGATCTCTTACTCAAGAGCTCCTATTCTTGTTGCTATTACGCTCAGAGAGAAGAGATCAGATCGTTGGAGGAACAGAGGGTTTCGCATCAAATCCATCGATTTGATCACCATAGAACTTACACGCATGATATTAGAAGGTAAGATTTTATCTAACTTATATGGAATTAGTTTAGTGTTGATTTATGTGTGTTTGGGATGCGTGTAATGAATCTTGGGGCAATTCGAGGTAAAGAAGAAGAAAACCCAAAAGTGTAGCATCGCGCAAAATCACTCAAGCGAATTGGAATTCGCTCAAGCGAAATCCCTTCAGAAACAAAGGGAAAATTCTAAGAAAAATTGGCTCGAGTGAACCTCAGAATTTAGGCAAAAAATTTATGGAAAAACTCGCTCGCGCGAGTTGGGTGTGCCACAAAGAATCTGGCAAATTCGCTCGAGCGAATTTGGAAATCGCTTGAGTGAATTTGAGCGAGGTGCTGAATACTATCTTGGTATTTTGGCCATAACATTTTACTCTGAACTTGAATTGACATGATTCTCACTGCGTTGGAAAGAAGACAATGAGATCTATAACTTTATGTGAAATAGAAATTTCATGAATCAAATATTTTAAAGGTCAAAATTGAGCGGGAAATTTGGATAAATTCTACATGATCCAAGATTAGCACGAACTTGTCCATTCCGCCTTAGTTTGAGAAAAGACTTAAGTGCGTCGAAGTTATTAAGAATGTTGAAGTTATTAGTGATTAAAATCAATCCTTAATGCATCATCGTATATGTGATGTAGATTGAGAACAAGAGACCGTCGATAAGGACCTTGCATTGCTTTCGTATGACTTCGAGCCCAAGGTAGGGGAATTTCAATGCACGGTTATGTTTTTGAATTTGAATCATAGGATTTGACGATAATTTTGAATTGAAATCATGCTCTTAAACATGAAATTCAATTTTGTTAAATTTGTTTGCATTTGAATACTTGAAATTCTTTTGACTATTAAGAAATCTGATTTCAGCTGGACCTTTGAATTTCTTTGAATTTTAGTTAGCATTGAACTCTTTGAACATTGAACTCCTATCATTGAACTCTATATCTTTAACTCTGAATCTGAATTGTAAATTGTATGACTCTGAAATCAAGTGGCAAAGAGTAGTTGAGGCTCCAGAGAGGGGTTGAGTCCCCGGCGTTACGACCTTGTTCCTGCTATGAGATGCTCTATTCCCGCTTATGTGATGCTTTGGTCCATGATGATTGCAAAGAGGAGTTGAGGCTTTAGAGAGGGGTTGAGCCCCTGGGGTGATGACCCTGTTCCCACTATGGGATGTTCTGTTCCCGCTATGGGATGCTTTATTTCCGCTCAATGGGAGGATATGTTTCCGTTTCGACATGTTTCCATTTCTGATATGTTCCCTATTTGATCTATTTCCATTCCGCTTCTGTCTCCATTTCCTGATACGATACGTTATGTTTCCGCTTTCTGATATGACACATTTTAGATTTTGTGATTTCGAACTCAATAATTTTTGAATCTGAACCTTGAAACTAAGAACTTTGAATTCCGATTTTTATGTGAAGAGAGATTTAAGTTAATGTCTTAAGTCATGTATTGAGATATGAAACTGCATTGAATTTTTACATCGATATCAAAATGCTTTGAAATTCTGTTTGATCTTAAATACCTTTGAAATCTGATTTTGAATAATATAAAATGCCTTTGAAATTCGTCATTGAATCTATACACTGATATGATAAAAATGAAATATGGTATTGATTTTTCTCTATTGAGCATAGACTGTTAGCTCACCCCGACTATACGTCACAGGTGTAGATACAGATCAGGGTCCCGATCTCGAGGCAGGTCCTAACTACGTTCTGGAGGCAGAAGAGGGTCTGTTGCCTGAGGATTTTTACCCATAGTTCGGTGCTTCTAGACTCGGTATAGTGTGGATTTTTATACTTTTGGACTTGGTACGCTTCAGGATTGGTTCTATAGATATATTGTGTAGCTTATACCACTGTTTAGGTGATGATCGACCGTCACCGGTGGTTCATTTTGATTTGGTTTATGTTTGACTGTAGAATGGAATCTTTTTAATTCTGCCTTATATTATAATTGCTTTGATTTCCGCATTTGTGTGGATGTACCAAGTGACCAGACGTGCGGAAAAAAAATCGAGCTGTTACAGTTGGTATCAGAGAACATCAATACCAAAAGAATTCTATATTTGGATTATGATCTATGATCCAATGGTCCGGTTTTCCCAGGTATCCATGTGAGGAAAAATTGGGCTATCACTCTAACCCTGAAAGCTTTTGGTGGCCTGAAATTTGGCATCGCTTCCCAAAAAAATAACCTATAAAAAGTGAGATTAGCCCTTGGCAAGTGATGTCATGCATGTATAGAGACCCGCATTGCTAAGAGCCGATCTCTGAAGAAAAGAAAAATCCCAAAAAATAGAAAAATATAAAATCCAAAAAAATTATCTTTTAAAATTCTCGAGAAGAAGAAAAATGATGCCTTAATTGAAAAATACATCCAACGTGAAATCAACCTCTTTCCTATAGAAATACAAGAAGAGGTGGGAGTCACAAACCAGGATAAGGAGGTCCTAGTTGGAAAGCTCCCCAATGAGCTCCTCGAGCAATACACTAATTTTGAGCATAGCCCTACTCCAATCATTGAAGAGACCAACGAGGTCAATCTGGAGACTGAGGAAGATCCTAAAATCACCAAGATTGGAACATCACTGTCTCCCGAGGAAAGACAAGGCATGGTTGATTTCCTTCGATCAAATCAAGACGTCTTCGCATGGTCATACGAAGATATGCCTGGCTTGGACATCGATTTAGTCGAGCATGAGCTGCCACTGTATCTCAATGTCCAACCCGTTAAGCAGAAGTTGAGGCGCCTCCGACCTGAATGGATGTTAAAGGTGAAAGATGAGGTCATAAAGCAGTATAACACGAGTTTCTCCATGGTCTCTAAATACCCTCAGTGGCTAGCCAACATTGTGCCAGTGCCAAAGAAGGACAGAAAGGTTCGCATGGGCATCAATTTCAAAAATCTCTACAAGGTGAGCCCGAAAGATGACTTCCCTTTGCCACATATCAACATCTTGGTCGATAATACTACTAGGCACGGGATGCTCTCAATCATGGATGGGTTTTCCGGTTATAATCAAATTAAAATGACAGAGGCAGACTGAGAAAAGATAACATTCATCACTCCATGGGAAACTTTTTGCTACCGAGTCATGCCGTTCGGATTGAAAAATGCTAGGGCAACATATCAGAGGGCGATGACGGCACTGTTCCACGATATGATGCATCGAGAAATTGAGGTGTACATTGACAACATGATCGCCAAGTCACAGGAGAGAGGTGATCATCTAGTGAACCTCCAAAAGCTATTTGAAAGACTGAGAAAGTACAGATTGTGTCTGAACCCTCAGAAATGCATATTTGGCGCCATGTCAGAAAAATTATTGGGCTTCTGCGTCAATAGAAGAGGTATCTAAGTCGACCCAATCAAGGTGGAAATGATCAGTCACATAATTTACCATTTTATCACCCTTAACTTAGTAATGCTAGGCCTTAGTTTGCTACTAATGAGATACTGATGTGTAGATATTAAAGTTAGACAATAAAAGAGAGCCTAAGTGTTAATCTTAGTCAAAATGAACTCAAAATGTAGTGAAAAGACGATTGAGCGTAAAAGACAAAACTTTGACTAAAAAGAAATGAAGAATCGTGTTTGACGATTGTGCAAAATAACATACTGAGAAGAGAGAAATCATAATTTACGATTATCTAAAGAAAAGTTGTATTGAGTAAAGACGATATAAGAGAAAGTGAAGAATCGAAATGAAGAATTATTAGCTGAAAGCCTACTAAAAATAGAAAATCGTGATCCACAATTTTCTAGAAAGAATAAAAAGAAATTGTTATTTAGGATTTCCTAAAAATAGAAGCTTTCCACTGCTACGGAATGTGAGATCTATCACCGCCATACATATTTTCAAAAGTCTTCTATAATTAGAAGATTAACCAACCACAGATCTGAGAAGATTGATGATGATGAAATCCGAAGGACTCTACTGCTATTAATTAAAGAATACTCTAGAAGCGCATCAACTAAAGAAAGCAAGGAAGAATAAAATTAAGAACTAGAGTTATATTAGGATATTTTTATTTTTAGTAGTTTCTTTTATTAGAATTAGATCTATGTAAACTGACTCCTTATGATCTATAAATAAGAGAGCTCGGCATAGGAATAAGCATCGAAGAATTTTAGCATCAATTGATGCCTGAGGTTGGATTTTCTTTCAATCAAAGTAGTATAAAATAGTTAGAATAGATTAGATATCAGAGGTTTCTCAAGAGCAATTGACGACTATAATTGACTGCTGAAGAATAGTGTAGATATCTGTAGTTTCTCAGGAGCAATTGACGACTGCGGCTAAGGAGTGAAGGATATATTTTCCTTACCTTTTAGTTTAGATTTATTTGCTTTGTAAACATCTCTAAGTTTTGATTTGAATTGATGACTCATGTTAGAATTTACAGATTAGTGTAACGGTTTTATTTTTTCATCTTTAATTTTTTAAGGTTTGACTGACGCTCAAATTTTAGGAAATTGTTGATTAGATTAAATCTGTATTTATAGGATTTTAGACTTGATTGACGACCAATTCTAAGAAACTAGAAATATAGTGTAACGGTATTATTTAAATTTATAAATATCTGAAAGTTGAAGATTGAGATTGATGACCTTAATCTGAGGAAGGAGGATTAGGATATATTTTATGCGCTTTTGATTAAATAAAACCATTCTTCTATTCGTATTTCTCTAGTAGATTAGATCTTAATGATAAATAAAAATTTTTAAAGATAAGGATTTGAATAAAAGATAAAACTAAAGAAATTAGATAACAAACTTCCTCGTGGGAACGAACCTATGCAAGTAATATAATTTTTATTGTGTGCTTGCAACAGGTTATGATTTGAATTTAACATAAAAAATATATACACAGTAAATAGCGGGATCATGTTTTTGGCGCCGCTGCTGGGGAAGCGAAATTTATCTAATTCTTTTAAATTTTTATTTAATATTTTTATTCTTTTAGAAACCAATATTTCTCTTTTTTTATATTTCTTTATATATATATATATATATATTTGGTCACTTCTTAATCTTTTTGTAGGTTTATTCGGTCTAGGCAAATCAAGGTTCCAACTTCTCCTGATCACAGAAGCCAGAGGCCTAGATTTGTTCTCTCTCCTTGCTCTTCTAAAATAAAAAATATATAAATTCTATATAAAAAAAAGAAAGATTTATTTTCTGGTGTATGCATCATACCCGGTCTAGCAGACTAGACTCTTCCGAATACAACCCAGAAATTGAGCGGACTCTCTTGCATAGACTTGCGTTATACCGATCCTCTGCAAGAGTATCTCAACCTATGGCTGATGAACTTTCATTCGAACCACATTTCAGCCCAATAGCTTTGACTGAGCCGTCTTGTATAGTTATACCAGAGGTAGCTGAAGGTCAAAACTATGACATCAAGCCCCACACACTCTAAACTCTACCAACTTTTCATGGGCTTGATAGAGAAGATCCCTACCAGCACTTGAGGGACTTCATAGAAATCTGCACAATGCTATAGACCATAACCAGTAAAGAAGCTATAAGACTGTGTCTGTTTCCTTTCTCTCTTAAATATAGGGCGAAGGCATGATTAGTCTCACTACTTGCCAGGAGTATAACCACTTGGGAAGATTTACAGTCCAAATTTTTGGGCGAATACTTTCCAATTGATAGAACAAATCAAATTCGCGAAGCAATTCAAGGCTTCAGGTAAAAACTTGGAGAATTATTTTATAAAAGTTGACAACGGATGAAGGATTTGCTATGAAAGTGCCCTTATCACGAGGTATCGAATTGGTCTATAGCACGGAGTTTTTACCAGAGATTGACTGAGACTAACCAGTCTATAATCGATGCCGTAAGCGGAGGAGCCTTCATGGCTCAAAATGGCCAGCAGATCTGGAATTTATTTGAGAAACTGGCCAACACTTCAAAGTAAAAATAGGCTTTGCTATAGATTGATCCGGAGATTGCTTGTCATACCCCGCTCGCAGGAGGGGGGAGGGTTTATGAGATTAATAAAGAAAAGGTAAAAACTGAGGACGACATGAGCGTAAAAGTTTTAGCTCTTGAGCAGAAAATTGCCACACTCATGAATTCCAACCCTAACACTCTAGATAGGTCTACGGTAAACCATTCTAATTGCCAGACTCACACATATACTGAAAACTCTGCTGTGCCATAATACCAAGAGGTGGTGAAAACTAAACAAGCAATGACTTTTCAGAGAGGAGATTACGGGAAGTCCTACAACCCGTCATGGAGAAATCATCCAAGATTTCACAATGTTCTATGGTGGGAGCACAACTAGCACCAATAGTGCGCAACCTCGATTTTCCCAGACCGAAGTTTTCCACCAAAGACCTCAAATGCAGGTAACACAACTCCAAATTGGACCACGGAGCAATATGCTTGATGCTACGATTGTTCAAATCCTCCAAGATTTACAACAACAGTCGCACTAGCATTCAAGGGATTTGCACCAACTTGCTTAATTTTCTCATACCCTTCACTCACATACTCGGTCCATCACGAAGCTAGAAAGTCAGATAGGTCAACTAGCCTCACAGGTGGCAACGAGAAAAAGTGGACAATTGCCCACACAACTTGTAAAATTTCCTAGAGGCAAAGCTCTCCTGGGGGAGATAGCTGCTCCCCATAATACAAATTAATTTCCTCTGGAACGTGTCGCACTACCGACTCACCCGTAGCAAATACATGTAACATATGTATATATACGTACTTTTGAAACGACCCTCTATGATTTATAAAAGAATACTAATCGTAAAGACTCTTTTCTTTAGTTCAATCACTTAAAAGCATATGGCAAATCGTAGTGAGTACGATGTGAAGCGTCAATGAGTCTCACTTTTGTCCTATAGAATTGCAAACGAAAATTCTAGGGAACCGGCATCTCCAATAATCGATCCCATTGGTTATTTTGGGAGAAGAACCCATTTAAATCTTATAAAGGAAGCAGACAAGCTTTGCATTCAAGACTACCTCTTCCCAACCACCCTAACCTAGGAACCTACACATCAACATTTACTCGAAGTGACGGTTCAAGACTTTTCCCTATAAAATCCATACACATCCATCAACCAAAACTAGTTCATAACCCTTCTTCTTCCTCCGCCTGTAACCATAAAACCCCATGACGGAAGAACATAACCAAAGTGATTCTAGCAAAATTCTTGAAAAACAAAGAGCCGAGCTCCTAGCTACACAATAGAAGGTAGAAAAATTAAAGTGCCAACGATCTGTCTCTGATGCTAAATCATCTATCAAAACTACCCTTGACCCCTAAACCTAACCCAAATATGAAACCATACACCAAAAACCCATCTTCCCCCCTTCCTAAACTTTATACCATCATAACCCACCCAGAATGCAACTTCCTATATAGTAAGGATGGGCTACAATTTCCAGTGTCATTTCCCATCCCATCCTTGATCTCCTCACCACCTCTCTCCATTACCCCTAGTTCCCCCTTCCCAACTCTCCCATCTCTCCCTAAAATCTTCACACGAGAGCAGTATAGGGTGAATGGGGGCGTTGAGATGTGTCATCTTCCAGCTCCTTAACTTCTTCTTGTAATTGCATCACAGGTGCAGTTGATGAATCATGGAGTAGATGACCTCTCTAAAGAAGAGGAGGGGAGGCGAGGGATTTGGAAGGGCAGTGGGGAGTGTTCTGACAGCTCTTAGAGTAGCAACCCTCCAACGGTTGGAGCTCCTTTTGCTACAAAGGATGCGAGACTTTGATTGAAGGTAGTTAGAAGTCGAGGACCGATCTTTATCGAAGAACCTTTATTTCGGACGTTGCTGTCAGTGTCTTAGTTTAGTGTGCGTCTAGATTTTTCCTAGGGATTTCATTTTATATAATTAGTTTTCTTTCCATGCTTCTGTAATTAGTTCATATATATGAAAGTTTTCTTTTTATTTGCTATTTTAATAGTGCTACTAACATCTAACTTAGTCGTTCTATAAAATCGAAAGTATTTTTTCCCAAGTTTAGGGGGAAGATTTTTTATTCTTTTTGTAGATTATAAACCCGGTTATTAACATTGCAATACAATAAGGTAATTTCATTTTGTATGTCCCCTGTTTTGCACAATGAGGACATTGTCCTATTCAAGTTTGAGGGGGGGATACATTACATCGAAAATATTAGTTAGTATTAGTATAGTATAGTAGTGTTAGTTTAATTTTTCAAATAGTAATTTTTTATTTTTCATAAAATAATAGTAATTTTTTACTTTTTCGTAAAATTTTCAAGAGAATTTTAATATGAGAGTTAATCATTATATGCAAATTATGATAGAAAAAATATGAAAATACGAAATACTTAGTAATCCATGATAGTAGTAGTTCAAAATTCAAAATAAAAATAGTTACAATTCAAAGTAAAGCATCTCTAGAACACTGTATCAGATGAATGTTTGAAACTATATGATTAATCTGAACTACAATTATTTTAGATTATAGTTTCAAAATTATATAATCAATGAGCTAAAGAGCCTATTTCCTTTGTTATTCTGAAAAAGAGAAACTGTTTTTATTCATGCTAAAGTTTTCTTGAACTTTTCTACTATCTATAATCTCATATTGCTGAACTTAGAATCAAAATATTCTGTGAATATGATGATTTATTTATTTAGAACTGTTTATTAAGTATATCAAAGCAATAAGACATCCATATTAGTAAATCACGAAAATGATCAAAGGCTATCTTTTGTTAAACCAGAGCCAAAAAGCCAAAAATCCCAGAATATTTTACCTTTGAACCCATATTAGAAGCCTGAAACCGAATTTCTTTGTAACAAAATTTTATAAGCCTTTAACCATATGTACTAACCAAAGCTTTCTACCTTTGACCCTTACAATTTCTGAGAGTTTAGAATGTAGAAGAAGAGGAGAAGAGGGAGTGAAAGGAGTCTATGCTTAACAGATAAAGGATCTGCTGAAAAGGGTACAACTGAAAAAGAAATACAAATATATGAAAATATGGGGAAAAGAAAAGAAAAAGAAAAAATCGTAAAATGTGATTCTGTGAAATTGGGATTTTCAAAAAGAAAATAGGAAAGAAAAATGGGAAGACGATATCCAAAATAAGGATACTTACTGAAGCTAAAAAATAGAACAAGAAGAAAAAGAAAAGCTAAATTCTTAGAAATAATTTGAATCCTCTTTACCTTTTCCTTTGAAACCTTCTGAAAACCTAAAGCCCTAGTACAAGCCGAAGGAAAGACCTTTTTGATTTATGATTTACAAAAATATGAGTCTAGTAGAGATATATAAAATAGATACTATGAATAAATAAAGAAGTTACATGAACATAATTAATTATCCTTTCTATGAGATTTATCAGCTTAGTAATTATTAGATTTTTGCAATATTATAAGAACCCAAAATTTTGATTATTTTTTAGAGTATACCAATAGTGAGAGTTTGGATAAAAAAATCTTCTAAAAACTGTAGTTTAGAAAAATCTATGATGAATAAACTCTTCACTGATATCCACACACTCCACGCTATACCAAATTGAAATTATTGAGTTCTGTTATAAGATAATTACGATGATGGAAAGCTGAGGATAAAATATTTGAAATTTTTTGAAAAATAATAAACATATAATGATTGACTAAGTAATTAGTATATAAAAATATATATTTGAATTTTTAGTTTTAAAAAATATTTTGAAAAACCTAAAAAAATATTTGAAAGTTTGTGGGTAACTTCACTGAAAACCTTTAGGAGATTATAACTCCTCCACTATGGATCACCTAGGGGTTTAAAGGCTTGTTGCATCTGCTAAATATAATCGTGCTCCCTACGAAAGTGGCATTTAAATTCATAGTTTTAAATGTTTTATGTTTCCTTGTTTGCTAGGGACTAGCAAAGCTTAAGTTTGGGGGTGTGATCAGTTACATAATTTATCATTTTATCACCTTTAACTTAGTGATGCTAGGCCTTAGTTTGCTACTAATGAGATACTGATGTGCAGATATTAAAGCTAGACAGTAAAAGAGAGCCTAAGTTTTAATCTTAGTCAAAATGAACTCAAAAAGTAGTAAAAAGACGATTGAGCGTAAAAGATAAAACTTCGCCTAAAAAGAAATGAAGAATCGTGTTTTACGATTGTGCGGAATAACAAACTGAGAAGAGAGAAATCATAATTTATGATTCTCTAAAGAAAAGTCGTATTAAGTAAAGATGATACAAGATAAAGCGATGAATCGAAATGAAGAATCGTTAGCTAAAAGCCTACTGAAAATTGAAAATCATGATCTACGATTTTCCAGAATGCGTAAAAAGAAATTGTTATTTAAGATTTCCTAAAAATAGAAGCTTTTCACTGCTACGGAACGTGAGATCTATCACCGCCATACATATTTCCAGAAGTCTTCTACAATTAGAAGACTGACCAACCATGAATCTGAGAAGATTGATGAAGATGAAATCCGAAGGACTCAGTTGCTGTTAATTAAAAAATACTCTAGAAGCGCATCAACTAAAGAAAGCAAGGAAGAATAAAATTAGAAATTAGAATTACATTAGGATACTTTTATTTTTAGTAGTTTCTTTTATTAGAATTAGATCTTTGTAATCCGACTTCTTATGATCTATAAATAAGAGAGCTCAACATAGGAATAAGCATCGAAGAATTTCAATATCAATTGACGCCTGAGGTTGGATTTTCTTTCGATCAAAGTAGTGTAAAATAGTTAGAATAGATTAGATATTAGAGGTTTCTTAAGAGCAATTGACGACTGCAATTGAGTGTTGAAGATTAGTGTCGATATCTGTAGTTTCACAGGAGCAATTGACAACGGCGGCTGAGGGTGAAGGATATATTTTACCTTGCTTTTTAGTTTAGATTTATTTTCTTTGTAAATATCTCTAAGTTTTGATTTGAATTGACGACTCAGGTTAGAATTTGCATATTAGTGTAACGGTTTTACTTTTCCATCTTTAATTTTCTAAGGTTTGATTGACGCCCAGATTTTAAGAAATTTTTGATTAGATTAAATCTGTATTGATAGGATCTTAGACTTGATTGATGACCAATGCTAAGAAACTAGAAATATAGTGTCACGACACTGTGTAAATTTATAAATATCCAAAAGCTGAAGATTGAGATTGATGGCTTTAATTTGAGGAAGGAGGATTAGGATATATTTTATGCACTTTAGATTTTAAAAAAACCATTCTTTTATTCATATTTCTTCAGCATATTAGATCTTAAAGATAAATAGAAGTTTTTAAAGAAAGATTTGAATAAAAGATAAAACTAAAAAAATTAGATAACAAACTTTCTCATGGGAATTAACCTATGCTAGTACTATAATTTCTATTGTGTGTTTGTAATAGGTTAATACTTGAATTTAACATAATAATTATATACACAATAAATAACGAGATCAGAAAGCCATCGTACAAATGCCTCCACTATCTACCGAGAAAGAAGTCAGAGGCTTCTTGGGCAGGATACAGTACATCAGTCGGTTCATTACACAGCTAACTCTCATCTGCACACCAATTTTCAAATTACTAATGTGACAGCCCGGATTTTGGCACCCCGACATCCGTGCCATCGGCACAGCCCTCGAGGCCGTGCCCCATAAAGTATGCGGAACACTTGTACGACCCATTCATTACTGAAAACGCACAAAGAAGTTAATGCCAAATAATTCTTCAGTTCTACCACACTCTAAATAAAATACCAATCCAAAAGATAGTTCTAATTCCATGCCTCTGCATGAACAAAAGAACCAACCCGAACCATCAGTGCTGTGACTACGGTCACCCCAAATGGTTCGGCAAAAGAATATTACATATATCTTTACTCTCACAAAATGTGGCTAGACATACCAAGCCGTAAATCTCACTCTTACAAAATACTCTCAAAGTATGCAGCAAGTCTTCTAAAAGAATCTCTCTGGAGGAGGCTCAGATTCCTCCCTTGGAACGTACTCTGAGTCCCCGGGATCAACCTCATCGGTAGCAACTCCTAACTCGTTAGTGGTAACACCTAAATCGTCACCTGTGACTTATAGTCAAAGGGTGAGCTACATCCTAGCTCAATAGGGCAATATCACAATAAGTATATCCTTCTTACAAACAATTATTTCATGACAGGAATAAAACATGAACTCATAGATATGTCTTTGCTTGAAAAGTAAATTTTAGATTCGATAAACAATTTGACAGCATGTATTACTCTACTCATGAATTTTAAAATGACTACTAGTTTCCAATCGTTTCAACCAGGCTGATACCATGACTTAAATCATTAATTTAAATAATTTCTGAGAAATATAGCATCGAGCCCCGATGGAATACCCTCCATCGTTGTCTAATCAGACTATTTTTCATGGAATCGTCCACGTCCCTATCTCGTAGGCGACGGGCATACTACTACTACACATCCCTGGGATATCTACTATTGTACGGATTAGCTGCCGTACCAGTCACGGATATCCTATCGAGTTAGTCATGGTTATACCGCCGCGTCGGTTGGGTATTCTCTGAACCTTAAATCAAATTATGCAATACATATAGTTGTTCACCGTGTAGTTGTGCTAATACATAGTAACACCCAGCCCGTGCAATCATATTTACTATTTATTTCTTAACGTAGATCTTTACATCCACCATGCATCCCTAGGATGTCATGTTGTCTGATGCATCTCTGTGATGCCTATGTGCTCTTACATCCCTGGGATGTTTTAACTCTTACTTAACAAGTTTCCTCTTTTATTTGTGTAGACACACCCACCATTGCCATTAACACTACTCTTTGCATTAACTATAACTCAAAACAGTATTTAAAGGAGCATGCATCACACACTATCACTACATACGTGCTCGTAATACAGTGTACCAGTTTAGATATTCCCCTACCTCAAACGCATCTCAAATCCTTGAATTCTCTAATCCAATCAACGACGAGCAACCCAATGGTCCGGCTTAACCTAGGTATGGTCAGCACATAAAGAACATCACTATAGTGTTTAAACATTGAGCCTAAAAGCCCATGTCCAACCATGGATAATTCACAAGCCAAAAATAGACCAAAAGTCTAAATTAACTCAAATCGATCAAACGATTCTAAATTGTTCGAACGGTAGCTAAATCATTCGAACGAATTCCCACATCGTTCGAATGGTTTCTAAATCGTTCGAACGAATTCCTACATCGTTCGAGCGTTTTTTATTTCTTTGAACGAATCCTTCAGAATTTCTCTGACCCCTATAGCAAAAACCGTTCGAACGATTCTAAATTCGTTTGAACGATTTCCAAAATCGATCAAACGAATTTCTATTTTGTTCGAACGATTTACTCAGAAACCTTCTTTTTTGATTTACTTTCTCTGGCCAAATTCCTTCAATCGGATTCTAATTTCGTTTGAACGAATTTGCCCTTCCTCAGCTATGGATCGGTTCCTTATCCCTTGCAATTATCTTATCTCCTTCATGCCTTTTGTCACTGATTTCTCACACAATAGCTATTTAATCTACACTAATCATAAAGGAAATAATTATAAAAAGATTCAGCTCACCTTCAATCAGTTGGATCCCTTAATCACAAGCCTTAGCTCACTAGGGTTTCTCAAACCCCAAATCTATGATCTCTCCTCTATCCCGAGCTCGATCTGCTAGCTTTTGCGAGCCAAGATCAATGATTTGCATTCAATGCTTTCCTCTTCATTTCACAACAAATCACACATTCATTTACTCTCTCTTTCTCTCTCTTAACTCTTCTCAACCACTCAACCAAAAGAGTTAAGTCCTCCCTCCCTTTTTCTTTTTATAACCTATATCTTACTTATTTTGTGTTGAACACATACAACTAACTAACATGTGTGTGTGTGTATATCTATGGATACATAGTTCAACTAAAGGGTTTTATGTTATACACTTCATCTCACCTATGATCGATTAAGTCAACCCAGTTAAAGTTGACCCGGTCAAACATGTGACTAGTTGTCCGCTTCCCGAGGTGCACTATTTAAGTATGAATTTTCCGGGACGTTACATTCTCCCCTTCTTGAGAATTTTCATCCTCGAAAATGATACTCAAGGGCCTCCCCCCCCACACCTTGGCATGGGAGCCCTCACACTGCGTTGGTCATCCATAGTCACAGATTTTTTGCACAACAAAACCACAGTACAATAGAAACCTATGCGAGCACCCATTCGGTAAGAAACACATGCAGCCAACAAACAGCAATTTATAGAGTATCTCCAACAACTTAAACAACGAATCATGGCTCATAACAAAACACAAAAAAAACACACACATATATATATATATATATAAAGCAAAATATGCACAATGTGTGGAGTGACAACCATGCCACGATTGTTCAAGAGGAAACACGTCCTCAAGTACCTGTTTTAAAATTTACAATTTCCCAAAATATAAGTAGCCCAAAATTTTACACTCCTAAACATGACACCAAACTAAGAGTACTCAAGACTCCTCGCTGCCCGACGGATCGCTGCCATCGTCATGCTACTCGCGAAAGTCGAGCCCGAACCCAAGCCTCTTAGCCGCCATATCTGTTGAAGGTAGTCGTCGGTATACATAAAATGCATCTCCTCGACATGCAGTGCGTTGTAGTAGTCCAATCGGTGATTAAGCAAGCTATTGTTTTCTGCCATTTGACGCGTATTGGCCTCTAACAGGGCATAGATATCAGTCAAAGTCAGCGTAGGCATGCCTTCATGTGGTGGGGCGTGAGCGTGAGCATGGTGGCCAACCGGCTACTGTGGCAAAACATGAACAGCAGGGTCATCGTGAACTGGGGTGTTATGTGCTGGCTGGTCTTGAGCCTGGGGTTTCGGTTGTGGTGGTTCTTCGGCTAGTGGCTTCTTAACTAACTTGACATATGTCTGGTTCCAGTCAACCATAGTGAATTGTTGAACATTTCTCGTTAGTTTAAATTCATTTGGGGCAAGGGTGTATGTATCGTCACCCGCGTTATTTTCGACCATTAGGGAAATGAGTTTGGCATATGGCATGTTGTCAATGGATTTCTTAACATTTGGCAACATCTTCTTATGGGCATATTTCATCCCCCCCAAGACCATTTGGGGCGCGTTAAACCATCGGCCATTAAAAGCCACAAAAAGTCCCATTTGGACCTCACCCACTCTCTCCGTCCGATGGCGTAAAGGATACAGATTGCAATGGATTATGGAGTTGACCATCCAAAGCTCGCGAGGCAAGTCAACCCATTTGATAGAGTGACCCGAACCCGTTCGGCCATGGGTCATCTTAGCCGCGACATATTCATAATCCAACGCCTTTGGAAAAGGTTCAGCCAGGGCAATGTCCTCGTGGTTATAAGTATGGAAGCATTCCAACGCATCGACCACGTCATCAAAAGTGAAGGTATAGGGCTGATTATCAATCTTAGTCTTTAGGATGGTTGGGTCCTTAATGATTTCCATGTTCTGATAAAACAGCCGGACTATTCTAGGGTAATAGCTGTCCTTGCATGGGCGAAGGACACCAGTCAAGCCTGCGGTGGAAATGTATTCAAAAGCCCAATGCGTTTCATCGCGCTTGGCAAAAGTTTTAGGATCCATGATCCACTCAGGTTCAAAAACTTTATCCGACCACCATTCATTTGGTTGCTCACGTGGGGGTGGTGCTTGTGTAGGTGGTGCCGATGAAGAACCCGTAGGTGGTTTCTTCGGTGGCTGTTGTGAAGAGGAACCCAGAATGGGTTTCTTCGGTTCCGCACTCGCCGTGGCTTGGCGAGTCTTGGGGGGCATTCTAAACTAACCACAAAATTAGGGTTTATGGCAAGAGCTTTAGTGCAAATACCTCAAATCTTAGGATATCTAGTAAAAATGGAGATTTCAAAGACCTATTAGGGGTTAACGGTTACCTCTAGACGTTATGATTAGTGGCTTTGTGCAGCTCCAAGCTTGGCCGGAATCAACG
The DNA here is from genome assembly GCA_021018995.1 of Chloranthus sessilifolius. Taxonomy (NCBI): domain Eukaryota; kingdom Viridiplantae; phylum Streptophyta; class Magnoliopsida; order Chloranthales; family Chloranthaceae; genus Chloranthus; species Chloranthus sessilifolius. The sequence continues at coordinate 29,366,621 of CM037595.1, forward strand.
AAAACCGGCGACCCTCACAACCCTAGAACTCTCCCAAGAAGAAGGAAAACAAAAGAGGTTGAGGGTTTCAAGTGAATGGCAAAAAAAAATCACACATAATATATATAGTGTCCAAAATCGATCGAACGATTTTCAATTCGTTCGATCGGTATGCACACATTAAATGTAAGCCCCAAATTTCGTTCAAACGGATGCTAATTCTGATCGAACGAAATTAATGATTTAAAGTAGGCCAAAAATTTCGTTCAAACAGTTTCTAGTTTCGATCGAACAATTTTTTGAACCCCATTTTTAGGCTATTTTCCACTCCACTGGCCAAAGCATTTTGTTCAAACGATTTGTAAAATCGATCGAACGGTTTCTGACAATCGCTTTAACGCCCACTGGTCCTTGTATTTCATTCGAATGATTTTAAATTCGTTCGAACGGTTTCCTGGCAATACATTTGCTCTCACTGGCATTCGCATTTCATTCGAATGATTTCTGGCAGCTTCCTGTGCCTTAACCTACAGAAATTCGTTCGAATGAATTTCCATTTCGATCAAACAAATTTTAAAACCTTGAAGTTGTGGCTATTCTGTCATGCCCTTCACTGCTCTGCATTCATATGAGGCAAGTTCCCCATGCTTCCCTATGTACTCACTGCGATGAACCTTAAATGCACTCATCTATAGCGGAAACGATCACCGTACATTAGATCATCCCTCCGCTTTGCCAAGCCCCCACCTAGTAGTAGCAAGGCAAGGTACTCACTAGTTTTACTAGTTTTGCCGCATTGGACATCCAAACCTCCGCAAAGTTTACTCAAATCTTTTACACATATATATAACATTTCTAACTACTAAGACCGAAGCTCCAATAGTGATCAATGCAGCTGTGCACGGATCCATTCACAATGTCTAATTATACAGAATTGACAAAAAAATACTAAAGCTAGGAAATTTCAAATTTTTACAAAATTTCAAACTCGTGCTCTACATTGAGCACCCATCATTCGCTATGTCTGTTGCTCAAACAAATGGGGATACAAGTTTATAATCTCAGCCTCTCTCTCCCACGTCGCTTCTTCAACAGGATGATTTCCCCACTTGACGAGCACTAATGGAATGACCTTAGTGCGTAGAGTTTGTTCCCTTCGGTCCAAAATTTGAGTAGCGTCTTCAATCATAGTCATATCCTCATGTAACTCAATTGGCTGACCGCCTAAAATGTGCGTGAACGTACTTTCGGAGCATTGAAATATGAAAGACATTGTGCACCCAATCAAACAACGGAGGCAATCCGATGCGATAGGCTACCTCTCAGACTCGACCCAAAACTTCAAAGGGTCCTATATAATGAGGACTTAGCTACCCCTTCCTTCCGAACCACATCACACCCCTCATAGGTGATACCTTCACAAATACATGATGGCCAACGATGAAGTCTAGGTTCATTCTCTTGACATCGGCATAGCTCTTTTATCGACTTTGTGCTGATCGCAGTCGTTCCCTTATCATACATACAACCATAGCATTATCTTCGAGAACTTCTGGACCAAGCACAAATTTCTCTCTAATTCCTTCCTAATGGATGAGCGATCGACATCGTCTATCATAGAGAGCTTTGTACGACGCCATTCCGATGCTCGCTTGAAAACTATTGTTGTATGCAAATTCGATCAATGGAAGATGTTGATCCCATGACCCGCTATAGTTCGAGCATACATGCCTTGAGCATATCTTTGATCACTTGGTTTACTCGTTCCGTTTACCCATCGGTTTGCGGATGGAATGCTGAACTGAAATCTAATCGAGTGCCCATACCTTCTTGAAATTTCTGCCAAAACTTTGAAGTGTACAACGGGTCGCGATAAGATATAATACTGCTTGGAATACCGTGTAGGCGCACTTTCTCCTTCATATAAAGTTCTGCGAGTTTGCCTACCATATACATAGTGTTGTAGGGCAAGAAATGAGATGACTTCGTTAGTCTATCTACAACAACCCAGATGGCGTTGTACCTCTTTACTGTTCATGGCAACCCCATAATGAAATCCATGGAGATAGACTCCCATTTCAATCTGGTATAGGTAGAGGCTGCAGTAAGCCAGCAGGGTTTCTATGATCGACCTTCACTTGCTGACACGTCAAACACTTTGACACGTACTCTGCTATGTCGTGTTTGAGACCTCTCCACCGATAGCTCCTACGCAGTTCTTGATACATTTTGGTGCTACCCGGATGGATTGCGTATTTAGACTTGTGTGCCTCATCCAAAATAGTTTGTCGTAGACCGGCATCAATAGGAATACAGAGGCGTCCCCTGAACAACAAGGAACCATCCTCCCTTATAGAGAAGTCCGGTCTAGTACCTTCCATCACTTCTTTTTAAATCTTAACTAACTCGACGTCTTTCATCTGCAACTCATGTATGTGTTTCAAAATTGTCGGCCTCACTGAGATATTGGCCAACAGAGCACCTGAAGCGTGTACCTCAATTTTCGCATCATATAATGACAGGTCTTTAAACAATTTCCACCTATACATCCCCATCACAAGGTTAGCTAACTGAGCCGAACTCTTATGACTCAAGGCATCTGCAACGACATTAACCTTGCCTGGATGGTATTGGATGGAGCAGTCACAGTCTTTGAGAAACTCCATCCATCTTCGTTGTCTCATGTTTAGTTCTTTCTGTGTAAATAAGTATCGGAGGCTTTTATAGTCAGTGAAGATCTCGAAGGTCTCCCCGTACAAATAGTGTCTCCAGATCTTCAATGCAAAGATGATTGCTGCGAGCTCGAGGTCATGCGTCGGGTAATTCTTCTCATGGCCCTTCAGCTGTCTCAACTCATAAGCAATCACCTTTTTATATTGGTTTAGCACACAACCTAAACCGTTATGAGAAGCATCGCTATAAACTGCAAAACCTCCACTGCCTGAAGGGATTACAAGTATCGAGGCTGAGGTAAGTCGCTTCTTCAGTTCTTGGAAGCTTGCTTCGCATGCATCGGTCCACTCAAATTGCACATCTTTCCGTGTGAGTCTGGTTAGTGGCCCCGATAGTTTGGAAAATCCTTCTATAAAACGTCTATAATACCCGGCTAAACCAAGGAAGCTGTGTACCTTGGTGACCGTCTTTGGTTCTTCCCACTGCACGATGGCCTCAATCTTAGTAGGATCCACTGTGACACCATCTTTTGAGACGACATGTCCCAAAAAGCTAACTTCCTCCAACCAAAACTCACACTTACTGAGTTTGGCATACAATTGGTGTTCACGCAATGTTTGTAAAGTGGTTCTCAAGTGCTCTTCATGCTCTTTCTTTGACTTGGAGTATATTAGGATATCGTCGACAAATACAATGACGCAAGAGTCCAGGTGTGGTTTAAACACCCGATTCATTAAATCCATAAAGGATGTCGACGCATTCGTCAACCCAAATGACATCACAAGGAACTTGTAGTGTCTGTATCTCGTCCTAAAAGCAGTCTTTTGAATGTCGTCTGCCTTGACCCTGAGTTGATGATATCCAGACCTCAAGTCGATTTTAGAAAAATACCTTGCCCCTTGTAGTTGGTCAAACAAATCATCTATTCTTGGCAATGGATATTTATTCTTTATAGTGACTTTGTTCAACTGACGGTAGTCAATGCACAACCACATTGACCCATCCTTCTTAACAAACAAGACCGGCGCACCCCAAGGAGATACACTCGGTCTGACAAAGCCCTTATCTAAAAGCTCTTGTAGTTGCTCCTTCAACTCCTTCAACTCGGCCGGAGCCATTCTATACGGTGCTTTAGAAACCGGCTCCATTCCAGGTGCCAAGTCGATAGCAAACTCCACTTCTCGATCCGGAGGTAAGCCTGGTAATTCCTCTGAAAAGACATCGTCAAACTTGCACACCACTGCGATCTTCGTAATAACATTCTTTCCTTCCTTGTAATCCATTAGAAAGGCCAAGTAACCACTGCATCCATCTCTGATTAGGCGTTCGGCTTTGATGGCGGACACAAGTGGTAGAAACTTTGTTCTCACTCCAACAAATCGGAACGATCTCCTTGTATTCGGCCTAAAGATGGCAACCTTGCTCTTACAATCGACCATTGCACAGTGTTTTGACAACCAGTCCATGCCAAGGATCACGTCAAATCCCTGCATGTCTAACAAAATCAAATTTTCCGATAATTCAAAGACGTCCCCATCTTTAATGGCTATGGTTACTGACTTGCAGAATAAGTCTGCATCAACTGCCTACCCAGTTGGAATAGTCACAGCCAAGATGAAATCTAATGTCTCCGGCTTGATCCTCATCCTTCTTACAAATCGAGGAGTAATAAACGAATGAGTAGACCCTGGGTCTATCAACGCTCTAGCCTCGTACGCTCCACGACTCTCCTTCCCATACACGGATAAGGTACCCATAGTGCATACACATCTCAGCATTTCACTCGTGCCTCTTATTTAAGCATGATATCAATTTGATCAACAAAATATTTAACTGGCATTTAATCTACGCAGATGCAACTTTTCTACTAATGCATTTAAAATGTTATATTTGATACCATGGTAATTCAATTCAAGTAGAACTCACCTTGAATGATATCATTGGAGTTCCGAGCATCCTCCGTCGTAACTGCATAAGTCCTTCCTTGTACAATCGGCTTCTTAGTTTGGATTGGTCTTGGTGCAGAAGCAGAAGTCGTTCTTCCCTTGGTCATCTTCGGTTAATCTTTTATTATGTGGCCCAGCTCCCACATCGGTAACATCCTTGCATTCCCCATCTACAGTCAACCGTTTTGTGAGGCTTACCACATTTGGCACAAGTCTCCCTTGGTGTAGAAGAGGTTGCCCGAGAGACACCTTGGCTAGCAGACACTCCTGTGGTGGCGGTAGGGTTCTCATACCGGATCGGTCTTGCCAATGCGGACGTAGGTGGCCTAGAGAAATTTGTATATGTGATTTGTCTAGGGAGTGGAGCTGGCGCTGTAAACCTCAACTTTTTGTTCCCCAAGTTATACTCACTCTCTCCCCCTTGAACTGCTCCTGTTCCATCGTGCTGATCCCTTCTCTTGTACACACCATAGATATCCCTTTCGGCAACTATTGCTTTTCCCATTACCTCCGCATAACATTCAAATTCGAAAATTGACACTCTTTCACGGATGTTTGGTCTTAGACCTTCTTCAAACTTGGCTGCCTTCATGATCTCTGTAGATACTAACTCTGGTGCAAATCGAGATAATCGTGTAAACTCTACACCGTACTCTCGCACAGACATGCCTCTTTGCAATAGATTTGCAAAATCTCTTCTCATTTGGACTCGCACCTACTTAGGGAAATACAACCTATTGAACTCCCTAACAAACTCTGCCCAAGTCCATAGACGGTGAGGGTCCTCAATTTTCTTTCTCCTCAGTACAAATTTCCACCGTGGATCGGCATCTCCCTCCAGCTGAAAGGAAGCCCATCCAACCTTCTCGCTCTCTGTACTATGCAATCTATCTAAAAGCTTCTCTATCTGATTTATCCATCTTTCAGCTTCCAATGGATCTGTCTGCCCATAGAAACTAGGAGGTCTCAGTCTCCTAAAATCAATGAATGACGAGGGCAACAGTGCTGGAGGAGGTGGTGGTGGTGGCTGATGACTATTGACATTGTTAGTCACCAATAGTGTCGTCTGCTCAGCCAGTATCACAGTCTATTGCGACTGTTGGGCCATAGCAGTGGCCATAGCCTCCATGGCCAACGCGATATGATCAGTCACATCACCCCTCCGATCTTCCTCACGTGGATTTTCTTGACCTCTACTGGATCCTGAGCGAAACTCTTCTTCGCTCCTCTGATTTCTATTCTGACCACCTCTAGGTCGACCCCTTCTCCCAGAAGACATCACGCTTTGCACATGAAACCAAGGATTCGTTAGCAGAAGATCCCTTCACTCCGACAAAAGTCTAAGACTTTCAGAAATTCTAAAAAATGGATCTGATACCAACTGTGACAGCCCGGATTTCGGCACCCCGACATCCGTGCCATCGGCACAGCCCTCGAGGCCGTGCCCCATAAAGTATGCAAAACACTTGTACGACCCATTCATTACTGGAAACGCATAAAGAAGTTAATGCCAAATAATTCTCCAGTTCTTCCACACTCTAAACAAAATACCAATCCAAAAGATAGTTCGAATTCCATGCCTCCGCATGAACAAAAGAACCAACCCGAACCATCAGTGCTGTGACTACGGTCACCCCAAATGGTTCGGCAAAAGAATATTACATATATCTTTACTCTCACAAAATGTGGCTGGACGTACCAAGCTGTAAATCTCACTCTTACAAAATACTCTCAAAGTATGCAACAAGTCTTTTAAAAGAATCTCTCTGGAGGAGGCTCAGATTCCACCCTTGGAACGTACTCTGAGTCCGTAGCAACTCCTAACTCGTCAGTGGCAACACCTAAATCGTCACCTGTGACATATAGTCAAAGGGTGAGCTACATCCTAGCTCAATAGGGCAATATCACAACAAATATATCCTTCTTACAAACAAATATTTCATGACAGGAATAAAACATGAACTCATAGATATGTCTTTGCTTGAAAAGTAAATTTTAGATACGATAAACAATTTGACTGCATGTATTACTCTACTCATGAATTTTAAAATGACTACTAGTTTCCCATAGTTGCAACTAGGCTGATACCATGACTTAAATCATTAACTTAAATAATCCCTGAGCAATATAGCATCGAGCCCCGATGGAATACCCTCCATCGTTGTCTAATCAGACTATTTTTTATGGAATCGTCCACGTCCCTATCTCGTAGGCGACGAGCATACTACTACTACACATCCCTGGGATGTCTACTGGTGTACGGATTAGCCGCCATACCGGTCACAGATATCCTGCCGAGTCAGTCACGGTTATACCGCCGCGTCAATTGGGTATTCTCTGAACCTTAAATCAAATTGTGCAATACATATAGTTGTTCATCGTGTAGTTGTGCTAATACATAGTAACACCCAGCCCGTGCAATCATATTTACTGTTTATTTCTTAACGTGGATCTTTACATCCACCATACATCCCTGGGATGTCACGTTGTTTGATGCATCTCTGCAATGCCTATGTGCTCTTACGTCCCTAGGATGTTTTAACTCTTACTTAACAAGTTTCCTCTTTTATTTGTGTAGACACACCCACCATTGCCATTAACACTACTCTTTGCATTAACTATAACTCAAAACAGTATTTAAAGAAGCATGCATCACACACAATCACTACATACATGCTTGTAATACAGTGTACCAGTTTAGATATTCCCCTACCTCAAACGCATCTCAAATCCTCGGATTCTCTAATCCAATCAACGACGAGCAACCCAATGGTCCGGCTTAACCTAGGTATGGTCAGCACATAAAGAACATCACTATAGTGTTTAAACATTGAGCCTAAAAGCCCTTGTCCAACCATGGATAATTCACAAGCCAAAAATAGACTAAAAGTCTAAATTAACTCAAATCGATCGAACGATTCTAAATCGTTCGAACGAATTCCCACATCGTTTGAACGGTTTCTAAATCTTTCGAATGAATTCCTACATTGTTCAAACGTTTTTTATTTCGTTCGAACGAATCCTTCAGAATTTCTCTGACCCCTATAGCAAAAACCGTTCGAACGATTCTAAATTCGTTCGAACGGTTTCCAAAATCGATCGAACAAATTTATATTTCGTTCGAACGATTTACTCAGAAACCTTCTTTTTCGATTTACTTTCTCTGGCCAAATTCGTTCAATCAGATTCTTATTTCGTTTGAACGAATTTTCCCTTCCTCAGCTATGGATCGGTTCCTTATCCCTTGCAATTATCTTATCTCGTTCATGCCTTTTGTCACTGATTTCTCACACATTAGCTATTTAATCTACACTAATCATAAAGGAAATAATTACAAAAAGATTCAACTCACCTTCAATCAGTTGGATCCCTTGATCCCAAGCCTTAGCTCACTAGGGTTTCTCAAACCCCAAATCTATGATCTCTCCTCTATCTCGAGCTCGATCTGCTAGCTTTTGCGAGCCAAGATCAATGATATGCATTCAATGCTTTCCTCTTCATTTCACAACAAATCACACATTCATTTACTCTCTCTTTCTCTCTCTTACCTCTTCTCAACCACTCAACCAAAAGAGTTAAGTCCTCCCTCCCCTTTTTTTTTTATAACCTATATCTTACTTATTTTGTGTTGAACACACACAACTAACTAACGTGTGTTTGTGTATATCTATGGATATATAGTCCAACTAAAGGGTTTAATGTTATACACTTCATCTCACCTATGATCGATTAAGTCAACCAAGTTAAAGTTGACCCGGTCAAACGTGTGACCAGTTGGTCCGCTTCCTGAGGTGCACTATTTAAGTACGAATTTTTCGGGACGTTACAACTAAGGAAAGAGTCGCTTGTCGAATGGAATGATGACTGTCAAGCAGTGTTTGATAAGATCAAAAGTTATCTCGCCAATCCCCCAGTTTTGGTACCACCACTACCTGAAAGACCGCTCCTAATGTACCTCTCAACGACGAAATTCTCAATGGAGTGTGTCCTGGCAGCATGATGAAACCGAAAGAATAGAGCATGCCATTTACTATCTGAGCAAGAAGTTAATTGATTACGAGACACGCTATTCTCATATGGAGAAAGCATGCCTGACTCTCGTTTGGACTACACAGAGGCTTCGTCACTACTTGTTATCTCAAGCAGTTCTCCTCCTGGCATGATTGGATCTGTTAAAGTACCTGTTTGAAAAGTTGGCTCGTACTGGGCGGACTGCACGCTGTCATCTCCTCTTATCAGAGTTCGACATCACATATGTCACTCAAAAGTCAATCAAGGGGCAAGCATTCACTGATCATCTTAGCGAGAATCCTTTACCTGATTACGAGCCTTTGAGAACTGAATTCCTTGATGAGGACATCTTCTTCATGACAGAGGATGACACAGACAAGGCACAGGAGTCTTGAGTAATGCACTTTGATGGGGCATTAAACTCTAAAGGTCAAGGAGTTGGCGCTATTCTGTTAGGGGACTTTTCCCCTCTTCTTTTGTTTGATCAGTTTTTAATGTATGTACAGGTCAGGTTAACAAGGTACGGATCCTGCAGAGAAGCGCGTTTCCATGAGCATTGTGATTACTCATCCATCAATCGAGAAAGCCCTCATTCGAGAAGCATTAGTGAACCGAGGACCTCGTTTAAAGCTCCTTCCAGACGAAGGTTCTCACGGTCCAAAGCGAAAGCTCGTTCTTGCTTTTTCTAGGCGTTCTTGTAAAAAATGTAAAAACAAAAAAAGAAGAAAAAAGAGAGAGAAAGAAAAAAGAAAAAAAAAAGAGAGAAAGAAAAAAAGAAAAAAGAGAAAAAGAAAAAAAAAATAATAGGAATAATATACTCTGATGGCACACACTACCAAAAAGCGGCTTGACCCCCATTCGCTCATGCAGTTGTGCTAAATTGAAATTCGAGTCGATGAGTGCGCTCAAAACCCTCGAAAAAAAAAATTGTATGAAAAGAAAAAAAAAAAATTAAAAAAATAAAAAATGTGGCTTGTTAAGTGGCACACACTCCTAAAAAGCAGTTCGACATAAATATTTACTCCGCTCGGGTAATTGTGCTAAATTAACTTTGGGGTCGATGAGTATGCTCAAAGACCTCGAACCCTACCTTGAGTAGGGGCGCCCGTGACCATTCAAAGTGGGGCAATTGATGCCTCATGAGATTGGGCTCAAACTGTTGGATCTTCGCATCATTACTGTACGCCAATCTTTAAGTATAGGTCAATCGCCCTCCTGCTCACAGGGTTGCTTTGTTTAAAATGAAATTTGAACATCATGCTCATCAATTATAGCAACACTCGGTTATGCCCAGTAATTTCGCTAAGCGCTTGGGGACTGATAATTTCGAGTGACGGACATTTTTCCAATGTAATGGGCTTATGTCACTCTCAATATATATTTTTTTCTTCTTTGATGTTTGAGGTTCGCTTTGAATATAATGGACCCTATAGCGTTTGCCTTAGGTCTCTTCGAATGCCTTTTTCTTTGACATTCGATTATTAGTGATCGGATACCAAAGACGGGCATCTGTAGACACCCAAATTTGGCCCAAGGCTAGATTGGCTTGTACTTCGAGCAAGGTATACTCTTGAGCTTTCAAAAGCATTTCCCAAACCCTTAGGAGTTAATCTGAAACCTTAGGAATTAACCCAAAACTCTTAGGAATCAACCCTAACCCTTAGAACCCTTCCCGGACCCATAGAACCCTTCCCATACCCGATTCAAACCAATTAGAGCCCCGAAGAGAAAGAAGAAGGTCAAACTTTACATAGATTTCTCCTGAGGTTGAGGCCTATACCATTGGAAATTAGAGGTTCCCAACTTTCCAACGGGCCAATAAACGTCTAATTCCAAGTTGTACATCAAAAGTTATGACGATTTGAAAAATGCGAAAAAGTGCAGGAATTTGGATAGGCGGGCATAATATGCATGCCCAGGCAAATTATGGCCGAAAATGGCTCGCCCAGCCAAATTGGCTGAAATCGGGCCAGGCCCCCAGCAGGTCTTAACTCTAGAACCCTTTTGGCCTGGCTTTTAATAGAGGCATGCATATTATGCACGCTTTCATTAAAAACTCTATTTTTTTTTATAAAAATGGCCAAATATCAACTTCTTGGTTTGACTTGTTGTAGAGATCCAAATTTGGCCCAATGCCCGGTCAACACATACTTCGAGAAAGGCAAACTTTTGAGCTTTCGAAAGCATTCCCCGGACCCTTCCAAAACCCTTAGAACCTTTCTTGGACCTTTAGAACCCTTTTTGAAATCTGAGAAACCCAACTAGACCCATAAAACCCTTGTCAACCCATACTGGACCCATCCCGGGGCCACAATCCATCCCTTCAGTTTTGAAAAAGCAAAACTCGGGCTATGCGTTCATAATATGTATGCATGACCATTTTTTGGCAGAGTTTGGCTATGCGTACATTCTATGTATGCATAGCCAAAGTTTGGGCTATGCGTACATAGTATGTACGCATAGGCAATTTTCTCGCAGAAATGGGCTATGCGTACTTAGTATGTACGCATAACCAATTTTTTGGCTACAACTTCAGACCCCCCTTGCTTGGGCTCTGAACTTCTCATTTTGTGAAAAATACTATTCCCAAGCTATGCATACATAGTATGTATGCATAGCTTAAAATTTTATTTTTTATAAAAAAAGGCTGAAATTCACTTTTGGGGTTTGACTTTTAGACCATCCCAAAGTCTAGGGTTGGTTTCTTTAGGACTGTTGCACCCTTCCTAGCCCTTAGTTTCACCCTTTTGCTATTTAAAACACCACCTTATCATCTACCATTAAAACCTATTTCCCACTTATCCAAGCTACCAAAACCCTAGGAAACCTTAGATTAGAGATTACCTAATTGCTAACCCACTTAGCCCTTAAGTACCCCTCTAATCCACTCAAACTCTATAAATCAATACCTCCCCCCCCCCCCTTTATTAGGACCTTGAAATTTTTTCTAAAAGAAAGAAGCCTTAGACATTTTCCTCTCCACTTTCAAGCATCAATCCTCCAAAATTTCAAAACCTAGGTTCCTCCTTTACACTCCATCTTCCATTATAGAATCCTTAGATTTAGCAAGAACAAGGCATTAGCCTATCTCCCCTACGTCCTAATTCCCATGCCTTAGAGTTCAAGACCCATTCCTCAACCCGTTTACTATCGAAAACTCACCAGAAGCACACTCACGCGAAGGTTCACAGCGGTGTTACAAGGGCTTGATAGCTCTGACTCTCCCTTCTATTCCTCTATCTTCTTTTGCTTTCCCTCTATTCTAGAATTGAGTCGTTACGTTGCCCAAATTTCATCAGGTACGAAGGGCTCAATAGGATCGGAGTGCCTTCGGGCAAAGGGGAAGTGCCGCTCATTTTCATTTTATTTTTGTTATAATTGGCCATAGTAGAGATCTCTTACGAGCGAGTCGATTGGGTGCTTAACACCTTCTCGATTGATAACCGAGCCCCTACTCAAGAGCCTTTGACATTGACCGGTGATACGGAGTCATATATGGCACTTCGGTGCACATAATATTGATTTTTGGGTATCTCAGGATATTAAAAGCTCTTGGTGGTGACTCCATCCTTTTCTAGAAGAGTGCATTGTTGCGACGGACTCGTAAGAGCCCACGGTTGCACACACAAAAGTTTGGGGTGAGTTTCTTTATGACCCTAGTGCCCCAACTAGATTTCTTTGTCACTCTTTCTGTGACAACCCGACGTTTCCTTCCTAAATATCATTAAGGAATTGTCGCATCGGCGGATCACCTAACATGATCCTTTCATCAAAGGGGTCCTTTCTTGTACAAAGTTGTGCAAATGCGGAAGCAATGTAATTACTCGGGCAGTTATGAATATGGCAAAAGAACTAGTATCCGTTATTTATCTAAGCATGAAACTAGAAACACTATATATAAGATCACATGATCTGATGTATAGCTTTCCACCGATGACGGTCACTCGTCACCTAAACAGTGGAAAGAAAACCTATACATCCAAAAACAACACAAAATATCTGAAGCTACCATATATCAGTTATACATGTCTTTTACTTTATCTAACTTTCCTTTCCCCTCTCTCCTCTCCCATCGACAAACCTATTTTGGGAAGAACTCTTCTGGGTAATCGTCTTCCTCATCTTCGTCGTCGTCATCTTCTCCCTCTTCCTCATCGGGCACGTAGGTAGGATCTGCAACGTGCTCCGGATCAGGCTCTACAACTAAGACATTTAAGTCGTGGAATGAGCTATCATCAAAGCTCAATAGAGAATATTATATTGTTCACATACATTGATATTTTATCATATTCGCATGTAGAAGCATAACTGAATTAATGCATATGATTATTATAACATGCTGATGTATTGAATTTATACACGATGCGATAGGTATGAGAAATCAGCTAAAACAAGATATACATGGAGGTGAAAACAGGGAATCAACAAGGTCAAGCTCTCGAGTTAGCGGGATCACTTGTCAAGTTTCCGAGTTAGTGGGATCACTTGGACCAGAATAACTCAAGCTCCTGAGTTAGCGGGATCACTTGTCAAGCTCCCGAGTTAGCAGGATCACTTGGATTAAGAAACTCAAGCTCCCGAGTTAGCGGGATCACATGACATAGATGGAGCAACAACATATAAAAGAGACTACAGATAACAAGATTTAAAAATGATCAATGTATGAATTCAAAGAAGGGGCATGCTTACTCCTAACTAGCATGTCATGTATGAAAAAATATTGTATTGTAACAACTTAGTCATTTCTTATCTCATTATCATAGTATAAAATGACTAGGCACAACTTATACTTTGTCCTATCCAACTGAAATTGCACCATTGGTAAACTGTTATGACAAACATGGATTTCCAAACATATATTCATAAATATAATTGTACTGATCATGTGGTCAACTAATATGTGAGTTTCATCAAACCAACTGATAATCTCGTTCCTTACAATCCTATCTGATTCGGTTTATCACGCTCAAAGGTCTACATGTTACTCAAAGCATGTTTATTAGTAATTCATTACCATCATTAGTTTCGCTCTAAGAGGATTAATTGGCATCCTTATGAGAATATGACAAATGATTCAATTTTATATAAACAACCATATATTCCCTACTTGATTCGCTTCGATCAGATGGGAGCGTATGCGTCAAAGACCATCACCCTTGTCTAAATTGCGTGAACTAGATATGTTGCACCTATTAATAATAAAATTTTATATTAAACGCTAGCATGCAACAGATGGCTCACTGTATGCCTAAAACCCAAAGATGTAATCCCTTAAACCCTTCATGGATCCAACGTCCGAAATGCACAAAAACACAGCCGACATCTTCATCTGATAGAGGTTGCCGCGGCAAGCTTCAAGGCTTGCCACGGCAACCCTATGAGGTTGCCACGGCAAGCCACTCAGAAGAGCTTGCCGTGGTTCAGTTTGGCTTCTCAGGCTTTGGTGTCTTCTTGCTGTTCCCTTGTTTTGCTGTATATATTCGACATAGATCTATATCTATATAAAATATAGATATATATTTATATGTAGTATATATATATATATATATATATATTATGTAGATATATATATATACATGTATAAATTTAGAGCATAGCATTTATATATATATATATATATATATATATATATATCCATTTACAAATCTTCAAGGAAGACTCTAGAGTGCATGATTAAAGGATTTCAGCATGCTATATCCTTTGTGCAACTCCCATATGTGCTGCCGATGCGATCGTAAATGCTCGACACCACAGATCGAGTACTCTATAAATTCTGATACATTCGTTTGTGTACCTGTTGATAGACTTGCTTTTTCAATGGTGGTACCAACCATGGAGTAACCTCCTGTTTGCCAAGTGCGTTTTCAACTACGGAGATAGGCAAAGCTTATTGAAACAAAGATTGTCAGTGATCAATGGCAGGTCACTTTGTGAAGTCAAGTTCTAAGGATAACGAGATCGGATGTGTACCAAAGGTTTTGTTTGAATTTGCTAATTGTCCCATTTTTACTAAGGGAGTATGTCGGAGGAGGAAAAAGAAGGTGGTTCTTCTACCTTATATAACTCGAGCTGCACCTTGCGTGCATGAGCACATAACATGACTCATCGAGTAGTGTAATAAATCTTCCATGCAAGTAGCTTATAAGCTACTCTAAGTTAAATTCCCATGTAAGTCACCATTACTTAGGTAGTGTGTTGCAGAAAAAAACAAAACAAGAATATCTCTTGTATATAACTTAAAAACAGAGTTTTGTGTATAAGTTAAAATGTCTTGTATATAAGTTAAAACAACAATTAACTAGTGTGTAAGGTTATTGTACTAAACTTAACTTCTTTGTACTTATGTATAAATTAAAACAGGGTTTTAGTTCAGTGCCAAGCTGTTATACTATACCAAGTTTTTGGGATGATATATCCAGTATAAGGCATCTTTATTGATACCATATTATTTGATAGCTTAAGATCAGCGAAGTGTACCTCTTTTACAAGTAAACCATAAACAGGGATTATCAAGTTATTATGGCTATATCTAGCTTAGTGTAGCTCCGTGTATATCAATGTATATAGATATGGATATAAATTTTTTATAGGGATATATTTTCGTCGGATAACACGTTTGACCTGACCGGACTCTTATTTCCACTGTGTCAGATCTGGGAATCGTTACACTTTTGCCACTTAAAACCCCACCCTATCATCGACCATTAAAACTCAAATCACACCGTCCCGATTCCAAGTAGAGTAGCAACCCTAGTGGTGATGATCTCGAAAGGAACCACCTCATCAGTATCTGAGAAGGCACTCGAGCCGGAGGTATATCGGGTGGGTGACCAAACTTTACGAACCCTTAACACCTTGAGGAGCGCATTAGTCACATCAAAACAGCCTTGTATCTCTTAGGTATGGAGAGGAGGGACCCAAAAAATAGAGAAAAACAGTCCCCGAAAGCATTGCTTCTGAGATACCCAATCAAAGCCCAACTCGGATCTGCTATCGAGAATTTCTGTGTATATCAATTTATGCGTTCATACTCATAGCCAAAAAAATCAAACTTTTGTTCATGTGTACATACTATGTACACATAGTTAAAAAGAAATAAAAAATTTTCATGCATACATAATATGTACGCATAGTGTAAAAATCCAGAATTTTCTTCATGCTTACATACTATGTATGCATAAACTGATATATAGTTTTCCAAAAATTGAGTGCGTTCATCACTGTCCCCCGAACCCCCCTGGTTAGTGGTTTTGAAGACCCTCGATAAATCCCACACCCTTGACACCCAAAATGCCCTTGTCGATCAAGAGAGGTCGCCTTCTTATTGACTCTTCCGAGAGATCGGATTGTCGCATGAATTTTCGTGCCTTTACATAGATCAAAGGATTTCCTTTGATGCTTCAAAAGTGCATCAGGATCCCGCCATGGGAGTTCCCAAGGGGTGTGAACGCCACCAGAAAAGGGAGTTCCCAAGGCCCCAAAAAGCACTGTAAGAGAAGGAGATCCAAAATTTCATCTTCAAAGAAAATTCAAAATCATAAAAAATAAATAAAAAATTGTTGTTGTCAGGATCTTGCAGCACTCCTCACTACTTGGGTCTACCTTTCTTTTCTCTGTTGGACTTCTAGAACCCCCAGGCATGCCAAATGGCCCCTACGGTGTGTACCACCATGGTGCACACTCTGTTCTTCCATCAGCTTCAAGACTTGACTCCAAATTGCTCTCTTCTTGACATCCATTATATGGACTATTGCATTAAGGTATAATTTATTTTTAACTACAAAAACATACTCAAATGACAATTACTAGATGACTCAAAGGTGTAGTAAAGGCTAGGTTAGGAGGTGAAAAGTGGTATTTTTCAGTGATTAACACATATATACAAAAATCCAAAAAGAGAGACCTTGGTGCCGTAACAACGACATTGCCTCACTCGTCCTCATCCCAAAGGGGTAGGAGAAAGAAAGTTTTCGGATCCTATCCGAAAAAGCCATACCCCACCCACTATCAAACCATGTCATGGGAAGTTGATCTAACCGTCTTTGACCTGGATTCATCCCCACCACATTCCCCATTGCATTCCCACATGGAGGAGATACCCATCTCCGATCCCCCCACCCAATCCCAATTCAATGTCACTGGCCCATTCGGTGGACCCATTTTTCCTCCCACCTCAAACAAAAATTCCCCCCATTTTCCCTCCACATCCAATCTAGATCCACCTCATTTGCCACATCCACCGAAGTCATGCCCAATTTCCCCCCATCCACTCCACATACATCCCATTTTACCTTCACTTCAAATACACCCCATTTTTCACATACCTCTACCCAACATACACCCCATTTTCCCTCCCCATCCATCCAACATACACCCCATTTTCCCTCCACATCCAATCCCAATGCACCATATTTTCCCACATCCACCCAATTCATGCCCAATTTTTCTCACACACCTACCCAGGTTATGCCTAATTTTCCCCATACCCTTCCCCTATCAAGTGGGCCATCAACCTCCACTCCCACACCCGATCCCATGGCCATGATGGAAGACATGATGAGGGCGTATACTACCTGGAAGGCCTCCCAAAGCCTTCCTCATCCATCCCAAATACCTCCAAATCCAACAAACCCTCCAAACTCTCCACACCCCATTCTCCCAAAATCCCAATCAACTACCCACAGTCCATACCACCCAAGGCCCCTCCCATCAACCATGGGGCCATCCGAGTGGGCCTCAAAGTCCCAATACCCAATCCCAAGCCCATTTAAGCCCAAACCCGAGGGTGACATTTTCAAACCCTCCATCATTCTCCCAATTTCCCACATACACCTACACCCATGAAGCCCTTATTTCCCCCCAAATAATAAACCCATCTCATCCAATCCCCCAAGCCGGCACCCCATTCATCTACATTCCTCTCACCCAACGCAATATGGAAATCCATCTCAAACCATCAACCATCCCCAATTTACCCATCCACTCACTCCCCAACCCAATCAGTAAAATTCCCATCAAGCCCAGTGGTCCCACCAAGCACCCACTCAACGCACCCAAAATCTGCCATTCACCTATCCCCTTACCCTACAAACCCATCACCAAAGCTTCCCTAACTTACAATGACTTAACCAGGCACCCGTCCAACCCATGTTGAATCAACAAGATAACCTCATTCCTCCTACATTCATGGATGCAGGTAACCAATATGAGGAGGATGAGGCCTAAAATAGTGGGGCCTACTAAGGGCATTTACCAATTTCACCCCCCACAACCCACCTTTGCCAACCCCCAGGCCATTCATAATGAATGGGGACCAGCCCCAACATTGCCACCAAGAGAGTCAGAACTATATAAAGAGCAGATAGATAAAATCCAGAAATAGTTGATGAAGCTAGGGGGACCGAGATCCATGTCACAGATTTTTCATATCTGTGCCTTTTTGCTGAGGTGCCTTTGGCACCTAAGTTCAAAGTGTCTACCTTCGAAAAATATAATGGCACCGGCAATCCCATCGCACACCTCAAGTCATATTGTGGGGACATGTGGCAGTACGGTGGAGATGAACGACTCCTCATCAAAGTGTTCCAAAAGAGTCACGGGACCTGCACTAAGATGGTTCATTTTTATTGAGCCGTCCATGATAAAAGCTTGGAAAGACCTCACCCACCTGTTTCAAGAACAATACGTCTATAATATTGACATTGAACCACACAAATTTGATTTTGCTCGATTGAAACAAAAGCCCAATGAGACGTTTAATGAATACCTTGGAAGGTGGAGGGCCCTAACAACCCAAGTGAGGAACCGTATCTTGGACGAGGAGGAAATCGAGATGATCTCGAAACTATCCTAGCCATTATCTCAGATTTCTTAGTGTACCAGCAGCAAGTCAGTTTCGCTGATTTGGTAAGAAGCGCCAACCGCTCCGAAGAGGCGGTAAGGGAGGGGCGGTTAAACAAAAATACAACTAGTGGGGCCAGTGGGGTTCAAAAATTTACTGAGCAGATGACTAAGAGAAGAGTTAGGGCAGAGGTCCAAACCAAAATAACCACATAGCCTAGCACTAGCATGGTACCTTTTCAGTTCGAAGCAGCATAGCCAACACCAGCACCAACAAATCAGGCTCCAAGGCAGAACAATGTCCCCTGAGGGCAGTTGATCGTTTTATTTCAAAACCTTCAAAGTGCACAAGTTCGAATGTACTAGGGCAAGTACAAGGGTGTTGAACAATAGGGACTAGTCATTTATTTTAAAATAAAGCCTTATTAGAAAGGGGTTTTATAAAAGTAATATTCTAATTATTCTAGTAAAGAAAACAGATTTGGAAAATACTGTGAGACAAGCCTGGGATCTCTCTTGGATTTTAGATTCATAAATAACTCGCATCCTATTCCTAATCCATTTCGAATCCCAGGTACCCCTGCTCCTGGCTACAAGCTCAGTCACTTCGTATATGAATTAGATAAATCTAATTGCGAGTTAAATAAATCTAATCATTAAAGAACCATTGCACGAACCAACAAAGGCTACCCTACAAGGCTTAGTCCATTGGTGAATATCCTATCTAGGCTAACCCTAATCCCTATAAGGCCACTGAGATTATTCTAAAAAAAATTACAACGTTACCATCTCGTTCTCGATCTAGTCGGAATCTCGAACATGCAATCGTACCACTAATGGAATCCAAAATAAAAGAGAAACAAAAATAAAATTATTTATTTATCTTCAATCGTATAAGAGATCCCAAGCTTCGGGATGATTTAGCTGCGCCTTGTTGCTATGATCTTCATCATCATTGAATCGATCATAGAATGATGAGTACAAAACCCTCAATCTCACAAACTCTTGTAGATCTGAAATCTAAACCTAAACTATGAGCAAAAAGCCTTATGGCTAAAAGTTATTTTATTCTTAACCTAGGGTCTTCATTTATTGATGTATAAGGCCCTAGAACATTGATTTCTAATAGGAAACAAACCCTAAAATGAATCTAATCTAAACTAGGAAGGTAGAAGATCTTGGATTCTTGATTTTAGAAAGAATTCAAGCTATTTGTACCTAAAACTAGCAAGAAGCCCAATCTGTGCACCTGAAGATCCACAGGAATTCCTAGTTTCGATCGGTCCAGATTGGAGCTTGACTGGTCAAAATAATGTATATAGGAAAAGCCCTCTCTATTGTCTGGTTTGGACCGGTCAAAATGGACATTCCATTTCAACTGGTCCAAAATCACATTTATGAAGTTGTTTTGCGTTGGGGCATTCCTAATTCACATTCCGGAAATCCCATGCTCGACCGGTCGAAACTGTAAATTATGCACTTTTATGCATTTTTTATGCGAACTTTATTCGGCCATAACTTTTGATATACAGTTCGGAATCCGGTAATTTTTAGCTCGTTGGAAAGCTGTTAAAGTCTTCTTTCCAATGGTATAGGCCTCAGTTCTAGAAAATTTGTGTAAACTTTTGAACTCTTCTTTCTCTCTGTTGTTCTGTAGGTTCTTGCCATAGCCTTAAAACTCCCTTAACTTTGCTCTTTTAATCACATTTGCGCTTTGAGACTTTCAAACCTGTTATATTCAATCTTATACTAAAAACACACATTAGTAATTAAATAAGATCTAACAATACCGAGATTTGAGAATAAATTATACTACTTTTAAGGCCAATCACACCCCCAAACCTCAACTTTGCTAGTCATGGAGCAAAGACAATCTTCAAATCCTACCCATAAGTAAACTAATCTAATATTGTACAGGCTAATCTATGAAAATAAGAGCCACTTTTGTAGGGAGCACGATTGCATTTAGCGTATACAACAACCCTTTAAACCCCTTGGTGATCCCTAGTGGAGGAGTTGTGTCTCCTGAGGGTTTATAGTGAAAACACCCACAAACTTCCAAAACAGTTTTTGAAACCATCGGTAAAATGAGTTTTCAAAAATGGTTTTCATAAATATGTACTTTTAAAAACAAAAACCAATAAGTGCTTTAACATGGAAACTTTCATTCTTAAATACCAATGCCATGTTAATTCTATTGTTATTTATTCAAATTAACCCAATGCTCCGATCGTTGGATAAATCCTACATTCATGCCTAGAGTGTCGTGTGTGTGCTAACCCATGCTAAAATCTTTCCATCGTGGGACTAATCCAAACAAAGAATCGTCGGATCCCAACTATCGACTCAATCCTCACCTTAGCTATACACTTAAAACAGAATCGCTCCGATAAATGATTCAATTTTCACACACATGTGAGAGAGAATTACAATAAAAATTAAAAAGATCTCACATGATATAAGAAAGATGGTGCATCAGAGCATTTAAAAGAAATCTCATAAAGAAAGATATTTGTATCCTACACACGTCATACCAAGCACCATAGACATTGCGCTATCACTCTCCACAAGACATTTACCACTCAAGATTGGATCAAGAAGGTCTTGTTCCGAGTTGTAATGGGGCTCGGGTAAAGTTTAAGAAAGAATGGGAAGTTGGGCTCAAATTCTCTGAGAAAACGGGAAAAGAAACACAATTTGATTTTCTAACTTTGCATTCTTTCTTTTTCGGATTTTTCAGAACTCTTTTTTATTTTTTTTCTTCACTTTTCTTTCTACTCCTTTTTGCTTTTCATTTTGAACTCACCTCATATATTTTTCTTTTTCTCTTTTTTTTTTTTTTTTTCTTTTTTCTCCTTATTTTCCTCCTTTCGAATAAATTTTTTTTTTTTTACCATATGCTCCTAGTAAACACCACTCTCATGCCTCTCCATTTACTCTCATCCCATGTACATTCATCTCTCATTCCAAATTTCTCAGAGATTGAAGGGTAAAGCTTAAAGTTTTAGAAACAGTGTTAGAGCATGGTTAACATGACTTATCAAGAAACATATAAAGGCAAAATTTTCATTAAGGCCCAAAATGGGTACTAAAAGATTAATCTAAATGAGATGGGGCATTTTAGGCACAAGCGAGCCAAAGACGACCTTCGATCATTTCCTCACAAGGTGGTAAAGATGCCTATTTGTCTTGAGTTAAAGAGTGATGTGTTCCAGTATAATGATATAAAGTAATGCAAAGTAAACAAACCAAGATAAATTGTATGAGATTAACAAGTAAGCACAAATCCATAGATACTCCAAATTTATTTTAGCACTCATCAAGAACGAAGAACAATTCTAAAGCTCACCGGGTTTAGTCTTTCCTAGGATATTAAGATTCAAAATTCAAACTAATCCTTTGATTTCCGGACTTAAGCATAGTAGAAGTACGTTTTTTTTTTCTAAACATGAAATTCAGACTTATCCTTAAATGTTTACATTGGAATATATCATTCTAAACAGCAGCAATCTTAACATGGCATGAATATTTAAAAATTAGAACTCACATGTATTAGCGATTACAGCTTGAAAACTTCAGCAAAATAAAGCAGTGATGGTTTAAAAACTATATATAAAACATGGTATTGAGGGTGTACAAAAATAATGGTCAAGTATAAGATGTAACAAAATAAAACATGAACCACTTCAATAAGCACACACACCCCCAAACATGAATGGTGCAATGCCCTCATTACACAAAATCATAACCAATGAAAACAACAAGAGGGCAATCTAAAAAGATATAATATACAACACACGCACCATCTAAGCACACACAATCTAAACTAACCAAAAGAAAAAGGAATGGCACGGAGTTACCTTTGAAGCATGAAAATCGTCAATTGCAGCTAGAAGATGCGAAGAGTCAATCCCTTGTGTTGAATTTATAAGCATGGGGAAGCGAAATGTGGAACGACTATCGACAATGTGCGGTGGTAGGTGGAAAGGTGGTGTAGATGTATGCTTAAGTGGTGGAAGGAATGAATGGTGTGGAGTGGAAGGTGGAATGGCACTTAAGAGAATAAAAAATTTCAAAAGCAAAATCACGGGAGCTCAAGGACGAAGAAGAAAGCAAGGGAATGAGGGTGTGGACCGGTCGAACATGGGAATTCGACCGCTCAAAGGGATTTATATAGCCCTGGAACCTTTGATTTCGACCGGTCAAAATAATAAGAGAATTGTAAATTCTCTTTACAGCTTCTGTTCTGATGCTCACTTCCAACCTCGACCGGTCAACCGGTCAAAGTTATAACAACAACTCTGTTTCCTATTATAAATATGTAATTTTGACCGGTCGAACCAACTTAACCAGTTTAAATTCTTCTCCATTCATAGTTCCTGAGTCTTACAACCGGTCGAAATCAACTTTGACCAATTGAAATCTGGTGGAGAACAGAGAGTTCTCTGCCTAGATTTCACCAATTACTCACCTAAATTTTTTTTACTTTATTTTACAACCCTTCGATCTGCACACACACAAACTCCATTAAATCTAATAAAAGTAAAACAAAAATCCTAAACTAATATTATATAAGGGATTTGGGTTGCCTCCCAAGAAGCGCTAAGTTTTTGTTTTACGGTCTTCAGCTAAACCACCCTCAAGCCACGATAGGCATGAGAAAGGGCCGTTCATCTAACAGGAATTTGATGCCCTCTTTATCACCTAAGGGCTTGAGGCTTTGGTGGGTGGACTCTCATCCACCCAATAAACTATAACATGATTCATTGCATGTTGGAAATTTAATAGCACGAATAAGTCATTAATTAAAATGAAACGACTTGAGGGTTTGTCGAAGCAGCGTAAAAATGGATCGCTAGGCACATAAGGTGCCTCAAATGTAATGCTCAGATCCTCAGTTGATGTAAAACAAGGAATTGTTTCCTCCTCATGCAGATAACCTTTTGATACTAGAGGAGTAACACAATTGGTTGGCCATCTTCTGGTGTTTCAATTTTATGTAGGCCAACCACATCTACCTCATATCCGCCCCAAAAGGTCATGGTCTCATTTTCAGGTTCAGGAGCAGGGGTAGATCCTTTTCTCAATTCTTGCTCTTATGAGATGCTTATAGGTTGGTTAGGTAAGGAATCTTCCTCCCTAGCGATAGCAGTAGCCATCTGACCCATTTGGTATTTGCTTCTCACAATAGGATCTGAGAGTGGATTCTTTCAAGAAAGTCTGGATTTTGGACCTCTTCTTCTAAAATGGCTAATCCATCTTCTTCGGAATCGAAATTGGAATCAGAATCAGAACTCCATGGGGACTATGAATATTGTGGGTAAAACTGAGGTTGGTTTGAAAAATTTAGCGCAAAAGGCTGATTTAATTCACAACCCCAATTTGGGACCCCTCGATTAGGGTCATTGTCCCCATGTCCAACCTAATGGGGGTATGGAGTTTCATAATTAAACCCATCAGATGATGGCGACATCGAATTTGTGGGAAACTCCATATCACACTGTTAAGCACTGATTTTTGCCACTTTCTACACCTTTAAACCTGGCTTTTCCTAAGCCTTAGAGCTGTTTATGATTACTTTTATCTTGTTTTGCAGTTTAGGAAGAAAGTGCGGCCTTAGTGCAGTTTTGTGCTGAAAAGTGCCATTTAGAGAAGTTTTGGAATTAATTAACAACTGAAAAAGAGATCTGGAAAGAGTGGGCTATGGCTTGTTGATAAGGAAGAAAATAGCAGCGGCAAGGTGGAATGAACTGGCTTCAGCGCTGTAGGGGTGCCTTGAGAGTCACTCTCAAATTACTACAAGCCTAAGCAATCCCAAGGTTTCAACTTTGTGCCCATTGCAGCAGCAATATGGTCAGGCATGTGAGTTAAAGGAGAGCTACAGCAGTGGACCTTGTGCACAGTAAATGGCTGGGTGCACACTGAAGAAAGCTGGTTGCAGTCGAAGGGGTGTTGTAATTCTTAAAGCAGTTCAGTAGGACCACTCCAACACCCCTCGAATGGAGGACAAGAACTTGTCGAATGGTCCTTCACTTATTTAGCCAACCTGACGAGAAATAGTTTCTAATGTAGCTCTCTACCTCTCGATCTGCAAGGTTTTCCCTTCATGCACACCTCTCGACTAGCATCCATCCACCTATCGGGCAGATCAAAGGGATGGTGAACCTGTCGACAGCTTGGGGCTGCAGCTAGCCCATCCTCACTATAGCTTCACCATGCAGCCATCCAACCTCACGACTTGTATTCCTCATCAAACCTGTCGAAGAGTAGCTGCTCCAACCTTCCCTTGAACCTATCAAAAGCTTCAACTCCTCACATTGCTCCTTCATCCTCTCGGCTACACACAAGCTTCAGCTGCAAAATAGGCCATAAAGCCTATTGACCGCTGAAATATTTCAATCCATCAAGACGCCGAACCTACAGCTCTCCTCTAACCTCTCGATGCGCATTCAAAATCCTATCCAACCAATCTCGACACCTGGTGCAGCTGCAATCTGTTAAATGGTGTAAAATAACACAGATTCGAATTATTAAACTATAGCAGCATACAGTACCTTCAAGCTAAATCTGTCAGCATGCAAAGCTTCAACAAACTTCTGATGCCGTTGCCATTTGAATCGGTCGACCATCTGCTGTGGAAGCTCCTGATCCTCTTCAGCACGCAGGCACAAAAATCTGTCGACAGTTATGTATGCATACAGCTCCAACCTGTCGACTTTAAGCACATGCTTCACCCTTCAATCCTATCGAACAGTTGGTCCAACAGCTCTTGCACCTAGCGACAGCTTCTCCATGCAAAGCCTGAACCTATCGAATGCTTGAGTTGCTGTAATTCATTTTGTTGAAAGGGTGTTTGCCGCCATCCTATCGAAATGCAGCATGAACCTATCGAACTCCTCATTGCAGCTGCCTTCCACCTGTCGAATGCTACACAACAGGAGCCTCCAACCTATCGAGGTGCTTTGAATATAACAGCCACTAAACCTGTCGAATGGTTCAAGGCAGCAAGGTCTGAACCTGTCGACTTGTGCTCCTCTAAACCTGTCGAGCTCTTAAGCTGCTCCATCCTCCAGCCTATCAACACCTTGCTGAAGCCTCACTTTTTCATCCTATCGAATTCGGCAAGCACAGTAGCCTGATCCTATCGAGCAGTCCTCCTCCCGCTAGATTGAACCTATCAATTGGTTGGTGAACTCGCTCAACCGCAGCCAAGTGCATGAACCTATCGAATGCTGCAGCCCCACCTTCAAACCTATCGACTACTACAAGCAGCAGCAGCCTTCTAGCAAACTTGCATGCAAGTTTTAGCTGCAATCCAGCCCACAACACCCGTCCCATTGACCGTCTAGATATCTCAATCCGTTGAGAGCCCCAACCTCCGGCTTTCTCCAATCTGTCGATGTGCAGTCAAGATCCTATCCAACGGTCGATTTCTCAGAAAGCCCCTCAAATCTGACATCTTATGAGTAGCTGCATATGCATATATATATATATATATATATATATATGCTTCTTGTTTCAGTTGAAAAACCAGACCATAGCAGCCTTTGACCGCTTCAATATCATAACCAATCGAGAAGCCCAACCTCTAGCCTGCCCCAAACCTGTCAAGATGCAGTCAAGATCCTATCCAACCGTCAATTTCCCAAAAGGCCCCTCAAATCTGGCGCCTTGAGTGCAACCGTATATACTATATATATACACATATATTTCTTGCTTCAGACGGGGCCCAATTGGGACTGTTTTGGTACCAAACAGCAGGGGTATTTTGGGGCAGTGAGAATGATCATTTTATGGGCGATCACTTGAGGTGTGCAACTGGAAAAAGGGGCAGCTTGGGTCCATTTTGCGGACAACAGGTATAGAGTTGAGTAGTTGAGTATTGTGGCTAAACAAGGGCAAACTGGAAACTCCAATGCACAGAAAATGCTGCACATGGGTAGGAGCTAATTTTTGGCGGGAATACAACTAAAGCATAACAGAAGGGATCCATCTCTGCTCTCTGATTGGCTAAAACCCAAGGCACAAGGATCAATGCACACTTATAAATACCTATCTATTTTGTTGTTTTTCTTCAGCAAGGAAAGTAGGAACGAAGGAATAGCCTGAGTTCTCCTTAGCTCATTTAGGTTTAGTTTAGGTTCTTATTTTCCTTTTTTTTTTTCTCTTCTCTCTCTAATCCAGCCTGTCGGATTAGATCTAGATAGCAGCTCAGATCTGTTTTGTAATTATAAGTTCGACATGAAGAAATGTGGATCGATGCACAGATTACAGATCTGAGAGTATTTTCATTGTAAGAGTGACCTTGTTTGCAATGATAATATTATTTTTAATGCTTAGTTAGATCTAAAGATCATGTGGTCCCATTAGATTCTCGATCGGATTTGTGTAGAGGAGCTTGTTAATCAGCTCACCCACTTAACAGGTAGATCTCTTGATGACCATCTGATTTCTCTGGGTTTGACATGCCTGTAATTCCCTGAGTCTGTGACCTTAGAATTGCAGCATCTGTAGTGGTTTTAATTATTCTAATTGAGGCTCTGGCTTTGTAGGAGATGTCTAGGATGGTCTGTGGCCATTAAAGTGGACAGATCATAACCTTAAGGTAAATCTAAGCTCAGGCCTCAATTGGATTTATGTGCTGCAATCCATGGATTCGATAAAGTCTATAGGATGGTCTGTGACCATTAAAGTGGACAGATCATAGCCTTAAGACCAGGTGGATCTTGTGATTTGGAGTGGAATTTATTCTCTGCAGCTGTGCTTATAGCCAGTTGAGGGATGGGTGCATATCCTTAGATCTTGATCTGTTTTGCAATAAGAACCAGGTCCTGGCTACCTATTTCTTACCATTTGATCTTTATTTGTCCATCCATCTTCATCTTTTAGTTTAGTTTTATTTCAGTTTTGTAGAATTAGATCTAGTGACACAGAAAAACTCTCTTTCTTTTCCATGTTTTCATAGAATTGCCAGATCTGTAGCTAGATCTAGAGGTCTACTATACTCTTTCTAGGTTTAAATCACTACTCCTTGTGGGACAAACTTTTACTTATTAAAACTTGCTACAAAGGACCCTGTATCTTACAGGTCTAGGATATTTTCGATGTGCTGAATTCATTCTCTGTTTTATTTTGATTTTATTTTGCTTTTATCAGTACACAATAAATCAGCACACTAGAAATTCCCAACACACACAGACACAAACTAAGACACAAAAATACAAAAACAAAAACCTAACTAAATCTGAAAACAAAGGCACGCACCTTGGCCTCTCGCGGGCATCCCCTTTGAAGCTTTGAAAGGCTCGGATGTTGGTCTCCAAATCTGAACAAAAAGTAAACTAGAATTAGAAAACTACTAATGCAAACTAACTAAAAGGCAATAGTTCAAATAAAACTGTAGTCCCCGACAACGGAGCCAAAAACTTGATCATTTTATTTCAAAACCTTGCAAGTGCATAAGTTCGAATGTACTAGGGCAAGTACAAGGGTGTCGAACCACAGGGACTAGTCATTTATTTTAAACTAAAGTCTTATTAGAAAGGGGGTTTTATAAAATTAATATTCTAATTATTCTAGCATAGAAAATAGATTTAGAAAATATTGAGAGACAAGCCTTCGATCTCTCTTAGATTTCATATTCATAAATAACTCGCATCCTACTCCTAATCTATTTCGAATCCTAGGTACCCCTGCTCTTGGCTATAAGCTCAGTCGCTTTATATATGAATTAGATAAATATAATCGTGAGTTAGATAAATCTAGTCATTAAAGAATCATTGCATGAACCAACAAAGACAACCCTACAAGGTCTAGTTCGTCGGTGAATATCCTATCTAGGCTAACCCCAATCCCTACAAGGCCACTGAGATTGTTTTAAACAGAATTATAATGTTACCACCTTGTTCTTGATCTAGTCGGAACCTAGAATGTGTAATCGTACCATTAATGGAATCCAAAATAAAAGATAAATAGAAATAAAGTTATTTACTTATCTTCAATCGTACAAGAGATCCCAAGCTTCGGGACGATTTAGCCGCGCATCGTTGCTATGATCTTCATCATCGCTGAATCGATCATAGAATGATGATTACAAAACTCTCAAACTCACAAACTCTCGCAGATATAAAATTTAAACCTAAACTACGAGCAAAAAGCCCTATGGCTAAAAGCAGTTTTATTCCTAACAGGATTATTCCTTATTTATAGATGTATAAGGCCCTAGAACATTGATTTCTGATAGGAAACAAACCCTAGATGAATCTAATCTAAACTAGGAAGGTAAGATCTTAGAGTCTTGATTTTAGGAATAATCCTGTCTATTTGTGCATAAAATCAGCATGAAACCCAATCTGCGCGCCTGAAGATCCGCAGGAAATCCTAGTTTCAACCGGTTGCAGCTTGACCGGTTGAAATAATGTATATAGGAAAAGCCCTCTCTATTATTTGATTTGGACTGGTCGAAATGGACATTTTGACCGGTCCAAAGTCACATTTCTGAAGTTGATTTGTGTTGGGGAGTTCCTAATTCACGTTTTAGAAATCCCATTCTCGATTGGTCACAAATCCATTTTCGATTGGTCAAAACTGCAAACTCTGCACTTTCCTGCGTTTTTTGTACAAGTTTCATTCAGTCATAACTCTTGATAAACAGCTCGGAATCCAGAGATTTTTAGCTCGTTGGAAAGCTGGGAAAGTTTTCTATCCAATGATGTAGGACTCAGCTCTAGAAGATCTATGTGTAAACATTTGCACTCTTCTTTCTCTCCGCTGTTCTAGTAGGTTCTTGCCATATCCTCAAAACTCCCTTAACTTTGCTCTTTTAACCACATTTGCGCTTTGAGACTTTCGAAACCTATTCTATTCAATATTTTCCTAAAAACACACATTAGTAATTAAATGAGGTCTAACAATGTTGAGATTTGGGGATAACTTAGACTACTTTTAATGTCGATCCGCAACAGACCCCCGAGCAGGGAAGGGCCTGGCTTAACCGAGTATTCACGCCGTTGGGACAATCCTTGAGTATCTTATTTCCCTTATTGATCGAAAAAGGTTTAGTTACTCGGCTTCAACCCCGACCTCTGCCGAATCCAATCCTCAGAAATTATGACCCCAATGCGCACTGTAGTTTTCATAAGAAATCGGGGCACCCCATCGATCAGTGCTTTCCTTTGAAGCACATGATAGAAGATTTGATAGAGGAGGGAAAGATCATCCCTCCGACACCTCCCCAGGCACCCCCATACCAATATACTATAGGCACCATTACCACCGCATCCACAAGGTGGAATGGGCCCAAGGGCCACCATCAACATGATGGACAGGGACGTAGGTGAATTTAACTCCTCCAAATACATCGCCGGAGGAGAAAGCCCCTTATTACCCAGACAAGGGGATCAAGAAAGAGAGATGGTAGGGGTGGTTGAATCCCTTATGTTAGCCGATTATTTTTCGAGCCCAACACCCCAGGTGGTGTCTTTTGATTTAAGGCTATACCCCCCGACGCCCCCGCCTGTTAGCCACATTCAGCTCAGCTGGAACCTGCCCCCACTATACCACCCATTCTAGACATCAGCTCCCATCAACCATGTACAACCCATCATCACCTCACCCCCGATATACTAGCCACTTATGGCAACAACAATTGACCACTATATGCCACCCAATCCATCTCCAACACCAATCCACTACAGTTGGCCCAATTTTGCCACAACATCGCTAGCTCAGTCATATTTAGCACCTCTATCCATCTCATTCCAAATCCCGGGGCCGATGTATGATCCCCACCATGTCCGGCTCAACTATAGTAAAAAAGATGCTAATGCTGGAAGCAGTAACACAAGGGCAATTGAGTTTATTACCCGATCGAGAAGAATCTCCAAACACCCATGTATTAGACAAGGTCTCCCCAAATGAAGTGGGGCAAATGATTGAGAAAGTTTTGGCTCCCAATGCTATCTCATTTTCGGATGCCGATCTTCCAGCAGAAGGAGGGAACCACTCCAAATCCCTCAATATCACGGTCGAAACAGGGAACTTGGTAATACCACTTGTATTAATAGATAATGGCTCAACATTGAATATATGCCCGCTGAAAACCGTGACCAAAATTGGGGTCGATCCATCTATATTTCGACCGACCAAAACAGGAGCCCGAGGGTTCGATAATACGAGAAGAGAGGTGATATGAGAAATTGATCTTAAGCTGACCATTGGGCCAATGACCTTCTCAATCCCGTTCCAAGTCATGGACATCAAGTCCTCTTTTAACCTACTGCTAGGTGACTTCCTTCTTATTATGTATTATTTTTACGTTAAATTCAAGTCTTAATCTATTGCAAGTGCACGATGGAAGCATAGGATCGTTCCCACGAGGAAGTTTATTATCTAGTTATTTCTTTTTTTTTATCTTTGATTCAAATCCTTATTTTAAAAGCTTCTATTTATCTTTAAGATCTAATCTACTGGAGAAATATGAATAAAAGAATGATTTTTTTTATCTAAAGTGCATAAAATAAATCCTAATCCTCCTTCAGATTAAGGTCGTTAATCTTAATCTTCAGCTTTCGGATATTTATAAATTTAAATAGTACCATTACTCTATATTTATAGTCTCTTAGCATTGGCCGTTAATCAAGTCTAAGATCATATCAATACAGATTTAATCTAATCAACAATTCCCTAAAATTTGGGCGTCAATCAAACCTTAGAAAATTGAAGATGGAAAAGTAAAATCGTTACACTAATTTGCAAATTCTAACCTGAGTCATCAATTCAAATCAAAAGTTGGAGATGTTTACAAAGCAAATAAATATAAACTAAAAGGGAAAGTAAAATATATCCTTCACCCCTCAGCTGCAGTCGTCAATTGCTCCTGAGAAACTACATATATCTACACTAATCTTCAACACTCAATTACAGTCGTCAATTGCTCTTGAGAAACCTCTGATATCTAAACTATTCTAACTATATTACACTACTTTGATCGAAAGAAAATCCAACCTTAGGCATCAATTGATGCTGAACATTTTCGATTCTTATTCCTATGCTGAGCTCTTTTATTTATAGATCATAAGGAGTCGGTTTACAAAGTTCTAATTCTAATAAAAGAAACTACTAAAATAAAAGTATCCTAATATAACTCTAATTCCTAATTTTATTCTTCCTTGCTTTCTTTAGTTGATGTGCTTCTAGAGTATTCTTTAATTTTCAGCAGCAGAGTCCTTTGAAGTTCATCTTTATCAATCTTCTCAGATCCGTAGTTAGTCAGTTTTCTAATTGTGGAAGACTTTTGAACATATGTGTGGCGGTGATAGATCTCACATTCTGTAGTAGTAGAAAGCTTCTATTTTCTTGAAAATTGTAAATAACAATTTCTTTATATTCTTTTTGGAAAATCCTAAATCATGATTTTCGACTTTTAGTAGGCTTTCAGCTAATGATTCTTCATTTTGATTCTTCACTTTCTCTTGTATCGTCTTTACTTAATACGACTTTTCTTTTGAGAATCGTAAATTACGATTTCTCTCTTCTCAGTATGTTATTCCGCACAATCGTAAAACACGATTCTTCATTTCTTTTTAGGCAAAGATTTGTCTTTTATGCTCAATCATCTTTTTACTACTTTTTGAGTTCATTTTGACAAAGACTAACACTTAGGCCCTCTTTTATTGTTTAGCTTTAATATCTGCACATCAGTATCTCATTAGTAGCAAACTAAAGCCTAGCATCACTAAGTTATGGGTGATAAATTGGTAAATTCTGTGACTGATCACTAGGGCGCCCATGATTGCATGAAATAGGGGCGGTGCCCTCCACCCTACACCAACAGCTCAAATTCATCTCAAGAAGAGAGTTGTGTCCATCATGGGAGAGGGGTGAGAAGAAATAGAGAAAATGGCCCATAGCATCGAAAATCTCAAGATGCTAGATATACTCCACACAACTGAGGACACAGAGCTTCATAGTTTTCAATATAATGTGTCAATGGTAGTGGCGTCAGAATCCCCCAAAAAGGCCAAGAAAAAATTGGAGGAGGAATGATTGCGGCAGTGGCAATGCTCTAAAAGTGGGGCTACCAAAAAGGAAAAGGGTTAGGTCTTCGCCTGCAAGGCAGGAGAGACCCCGTCAAAGGAAAGGATGGTCAACAAATCAAATTCTGTTTAGGCTACAAGCCTATCAAAGAAGAGATCCAAGAGGCCAAGGAAAAGGCCCATGCTATTACCATCGCTAAATCCAAAGGGAAAGACCTAGATGATGAACCCTGACCGCGACCAAGAACTCTTGTGAGCATGAGGGCTATCAAGATCGACTAGAACGGGGCAACTCAGTTGACCCCGCATAAACCAGTGGCCATCCACGAGACCAACCCCAAAATCATTCCCCCAGAGATCGAAATAGACCTCACCTCGTTGTTACTTTTCGAGGAGGAGGTACTCCCGCCAATACAGCCACCTACCATAACCCACCCCCAAGCCTATGTTAAGGTTTGAGGACCAGGTCCCGGACGAGCCAATAATAAACATGATGGAGGCTGACGCTCAAAAGCCATCTTAATTAGCTCCCTCCATAAGACCAGGTATAGGTGTGGTGCCTCAAGTGAGGAACTGGGCTTCAATGCCCCTAACTCTGGAAGCATCTAATGACTGTAAATATGACACCAGCGTCTTAAAAAAAAAAATCTATAAAAAGTGATGTTAGCCCTTGGCAGACAATACTATGTGTATATAGAAACCCACCTTGCCAAGGGCTCATCTTCGAAGAAAAGAAAAATCCTAAAAACATAGAAAAAATATAAAAAAGTCCAAAAATATTGTCTTTTAAAATTTTCGAGAAAGTAAGAAAAATGGTGCCTTAAAGGAAGAGCCCGTCTGACATGAAGTCGACCTCTTTCCTGTAGAAATATAAGAAGAGGTAGGAGTCACAGATTTGGATGGCGTAGACTGAATTGAGGAGCTTCCTAATGAGATCCTTGAATAATATGCCGATTTTGAGCATGGCCCTACCCCGATCGTTGAAGAGACTGAAGATGTCAATCTGGGTATCGAGGAGGTTACTAGAATCACTAAGATCGAAACGTCATTATCTCTCATGGAAAGAAAGGACATGATTGATTTCCTTCGGTCATACCAAGACGTCTTCGCATGGTCATACGAGGATATGCCTTGTTTGGACACCGATTTGGTCGAGCATGAGTTACCGCTGTATCCAAATGCTAAGCCGGTCAAGTAAAAGTTGAGGCATCTTAGGCCAGAGTGGATGTTGAAAGTAAAGGATGAGGTCATCAAGCAGTACAACGCTGATTTTCTCATGGTCTCCAAATACTTGCAGTGGCTAGCCAACATTGTGCCCGAAGGACGAAAAGGTTCGCATGCACATCTACTTCAGAAACCTCAACAAGGCAATCCCGAAAGATGACTTCCCTTTGCTACACATCGACATCTTGGTCAATAACACTGTCAGGCATGGGAAGCTCTCGTTCATAGACGGGTTTTCAGGGTACAATTAGATCAAAATGGTAGAAGCAGACCGAGAAAAAATAGCATTCATTATCCCATGGGAAACCTTCTGCTACCGAGTCATGCCATTCGGATTGAAGAATGATGGGGCAACCTATCAGAGGTCAATGACTGCACTCTTCCATGACATGATGTATCGAGAAATTGAGGTGTACGTAGATGATATGATCACCAAGTGTGCAACCGTGGGCTTTGACGAGTCCTTCGCAATGATGCGCTCACTTAAAAATGGAGTTGCCACCTGGAGCTTTTGGTGTCTGGGATACCTCAAAATTGATATATAAGCACCGAAGTGTAAAAATATGACTCCGATTTACTGGTCAACGCCAAAGGCTCTTGGGTAGGGGCTTCAGTTATCAATCGGGAAGGTGTTAGACACCCAATCAACACGCTCGGAAGTGGTCTCTACTATGGCAAAGTCTATATTTACGTGTATATAATATATATATATATATAAAGGAAAAATGAGCGGTACTTCCTCTTTCTCGAAGGCACACCAATTCTATTGAGCTCTTCGAACCCGCAAAAATTTTGGTGGCTTAACGGCTCAATTCAAGGATAGAGGAAAAGCAAAGAAGGTAGAGGAATAGAGGGGAGAGCTGTAGTACCATTGTGGATCTTCTTGCGAAAGCGACACCGGTGAGCTTTCAAAAGCGAGCGGGTTAGAGAAAGGTTCTAACATCAATGGCTAAAGGCTTGGAGCTTGGGAATGGATGATGATGCTAGATGCATGAGATGGGCTAAAGCTTCTAAGGTTTGAGCAGATTCTGATTTTTTAGGCAAATGAGGGAGGAAAATGCAAGAGTTTCTTCTCTTAGAAATGTCAAAAGATCCTTTAAACAAGGGGGGGTGGCTCTCTATTTATAGATGGAGAGTTCATTAGGGGGTTTTTAAGTTTTAATTGGGTTTAGGAATTTGGTAATAGGAAATCTAAGGTTTTTGGATTTTTGGGAGTTAAAAAAGGTGGAAATTGGGATTTAATGGTAGATGATAGTGTGGTCTTCTAAATGGCAAAAGGGTTATGAAGAGGGCTAGTGGGGTCACTAGGGTCCTAAAGAAATTCACCCCAAAGTTTGGGGTGGTCAAAAAGTCAAACCTCAGGGATGATTTTCAAACATTTTCTAAAAAAACATTATTCCTAAACCTTTTGTATATAATATATATGCTAGGCTTAGGAACAGTGTTTCTTGAGAAGTCCAGAGCTTGTTTTGGAGCTCAAATTTGAAGGAAGAAGCAAAATTGGCCTTGTGTATATAATATACGCAAGTGTAAAATTATGCACTTTTCTGTATTTTTCAAAACGCCATAACTTTGATATATAACTCAGAATGAGGTGATTCGTGGCTCATTGGAAAGCTGAGAACCTCCTCTTTCCAATAGAATAGGCCCCAGCTCCTGCAGAGGTCTATGTAAACTTTGACATCCCGCTTTCCATCCATTACTCAAGAGGGTTTTGAATTGGGCCTGGGAGGGTTTTAATGAGTATGGGAAGGGTTCTAAAGATTTGGGTTAAGTTCTAAGAGTTCGGGAGGTGCTTTTGGAAGATTAGTTGTACGCCTTTCTTCGAAGTACGTGTTGATCGTGCCTTGGGCCAAATTTGGGTGTCTACAGTTGCCCCTCTTTGGTATACGATCACTAATGATTGTATGCCTAAGAAAGAGACATCCG
Source organism: Chloranthus sessilifolius (assembly GCA_021018995.1). Lineage (NCBI taxonomy): Eukaryota > Viridiplantae > Streptophyta > Magnoliopsida > Chloranthales > Chloranthaceae > Chloranthus > Chloranthus sessilifolius. The sequence continues at coordinate 29,402,259 of CM037595.1, forward strand.
AAGAGGCCCAAGACAAATGCTAATTAGGTTCGCTGTATTTAAAGTGAAACTTAAACATAAAAAAGTAAAAGAAAAACTAAACAAAGAGTAGCGGAAGCCCAATGTGTTAGGAAAATATCCGTTCCTCAAGGCTATCGGTTCCCAAGCGCTTAGCGGCATTACTAGGCATAATCGTGATGGTATAATTGAAGATGCACGATGTTTGAGATTCATTTCGAACAAAACTAGCCCGTGAGCAGGAGGGTGATCCACCCATACTTAAAAATTGGCGTAAAGCAATAATGCGAAGATCCAATAGTTTGTGTCCAATCTTTTGAGACATTGAGTGCCCCATTTGATCAGCTACAAGTGCCCCTATGCGAGGTAGGGTTTGAGATTTTTTAGGGAATCCATCGATCCTGAAGATAATTTAGCACAACTACCGAAGTAAATATTGATATCACAAAACTTTTTGCGAGTGTGTGCAACTTTTGATAATGAGCTTACAAACAGATCAACTATACAAAAACATGGACCCATTAGGGGCAATACACAACAAGGCAATGAAAGTCTCGACCCAGGTCCCGCCCGAATATAATTTACAGGAAAAAATGACCATCCTACGGATACCCCGACGTATGGCGTACACTTTATAGGGATATCGTGCAAGTTTTTAAGCCTGTGATCGAGAATAAACACGGGAAAAGATCCCTTCTGCATCCATGTTTGAATATAGTTGTTCGATATGTAATCTCATTTAGCAGTGGAATCAGACCGATTGAAACATTGACTGTTTGACCTAGATTGACACTATCGCTCCTACTTTGAAGTAGGATCCAAAGATCTAAGGCGAACCTTAGATTTAGGACATTAATTTAGCACAGTTGCGCTCCTAAAAAATATTGATATTTTACCGTATTGAAGCACGCATGTGTGTAGTTACGCATGACAAAAAGTATAACGAAAATACCGATTTTTTTTTTTTTTCAAACGATTGATTTTTCCATTGTTATTTTTCTTGAATAGACTGACATGAGTTATGAGATGCTTCATCTGATCCATCCATAGCTATTGTTGACATGGAATGTTTTAGCAATTCGAGATGTTGCCTGATTCGAGGCTTGGAGCCATTTGGTGTTCCTGCCCATTCTCAAGAAGACGCTAGTCCCTTTTTTGTTTATACAGATAACAAATGTGCATCCTAATAAACGGAAGAAGTAAAATTTTACCTACATTTTCTTTTCTTTCTTCAAAACTTGTATTTTTAGATTTATTTTTTTTGGTTTTTTCTTTTTGTCTCTCCTCTTTGAGCTGAAAGTGCAATGCTGCAAATATGTACATGGACATAAAAAGAAGTATATATATTTTTGGATTATTTTTTAGATTCTTTTTTTTCTCTTTCTTTTCTTCTCGTTTTTGTTTGATGCCTTAACAACGAGATGAATAACGGGTCCCATTTTGAGCATAGTCGAACTCGTTCGTGCAGTCGGACCTGAGTGAGGTTAAAATTGTTTACCAAGGTAGGAACGTCCATCCCTTTGGATTGAATCAACCTTTTATCCTTACCTTGGGTCATGCGTTCGATGATATGGACTAAAGATATACCTGATCAGGACCTAATTTGAGCAAACATGAGTAGCCCAGTCAACGACCAAATAATTTGAAATTGTAACCAAGGGTGTAACCGATTTTTCTTTCTTTTTCTTTTTTTTTTTCTTTTCTTTTAAACTATTTTTACTCACAATGCCCAAGACGAGTTTTCACTATGCCCTTTTTTACCCGTAGCGCCCTTTAGGGTTTTCACTACATCCATAGATTTTTGCTCTTTTTACCCCAGACACCTTTTCAAGTTTTCGCTTGGTTCGTACAAGCTCGCTCTTTTTACCCGTGGCGCCCTTGTGGGTTTTCACCACGTCTATTTTTACTTTGAGCTTGTATATTTTCTTTTTCTTCTTTTTTTTCAAAGGCCATGGCATGGACATTGATTTCGTCATAGCTGGCGAGATGGAATTCTTTTGTTATCTCTTAGCTTGGCTCGTGCTGACTCAATGGATATCATGACTGCTCGTGGACCTTAAAGTGAGCTTTCTCTCGAGATGAATCATGACCAAGGGTTAGAAGGGATAGGTTGGGAATTTTGAAGGTATTCTTGGATTTAAAGGTTTTTCTTAATTGGGTTCCAACTGCTGTAATATACTTCTTCCTTGGGGGATTTTTACTGTACATGCCCCATAATTTTTCTATCTCTTTTCTTTTCTATTTTTTTTATTCTTTTTACTTTTTTCAGACATCATCATTTTAGGATTTTACTTTTTTGATTTTTTTTGGATTTTGATGATAACTTTTCTTCTTTTATTTTTTATTTATTTGGTATATACACTTTTTCTTTCTTCTTTTTTTAGGGAGGGGTTTATAAAAGAAAGGCTAATAGCTCAACGGGTGTAGCAACAAGGGTGTGAGCATTTAGGGACGCTTTTTGGCTACTTGGATTTTAAATGATGGCCTCTTTTATGGGGTCCTTAAGCAATCATGTATCGATCTTATTAATACTTACCTTGATGCAGGAGACTAGGAGTAGAATCGTTGCACGTCTCCAACGTTGATGGGCTCGGGAAAATGATCTCCATCCATGGTGGTGAGGCGGAGCGTGTATCAAGGCAATACTTCTCTGATGACATAAGGCCCTTCCCAGTTGGACTTGAATTTCCCTCTCGGATCAGTGTTGAGAGAAGGGAGGATTTTCTTGAGTAGCATGTCACCTATTTTTAAATCTCGAGTGTGAACACACTTGTTGTAAGCACGTGTGATCCTCTGCTAATAGGCCTGGGTGTGACACAAGGCTAGGAGCCTTTTCTCATCGATCAGGTTCAACTGTTCAAAGCGGGACCTCTCTCTTTCGGCTTTCGATAGATCAGATTTGATGAGGATGCAGAGTGAAGGTACTTCAACTTCAACTGGTAGCACGACCTCGGTTCTATACATAAGGGAGAACGGTGTTGCCCTTGTAGCGGTACAGATCGACGTTCGGTAGGCCCATAGTGTAAAAGGTAACTTTTCACTCTAATCTCGGTAAGTAACAACCATCTTCTCGAGGATGCAAACAACTATCTTGTTGGCGGCTTCGACGACTCCATTGGTTTACGACCGATATAGTGATGAGCGGTGATGTTTGATTTTGTACTACTCGCATAAGGCTCTAATGCGCTTGTTCACAAAGTTGGTACTCTGTGATGATGTCCTTGGGCATACCAAATCAACATACAATGTGGTTCTTGATAAACTTCTTCACATGACTGGCCGTAATGTTTATGTATGATGCTGCCTCTACCCATTTCATGAAGTACTCGATGGCGATGAGGATGAACTGTGTCCATTATATGTTTTCAGATTGACCTTTTTGATGAAGTCGAGGCCCCATGTGGCAAATGACCATGGAGTGGTCATGCAGTGCAGATCTATAGCAGGAGCATGTATTAGGTTGTAGTGTTTTTGGCATTTGTAGCACTTTTAAATGTACTTGCAACAGTCAGTTTCCATGGTAGTCCAAAAATACCCTTACCGTAGGATATTTTTGGCGAGCATGTGCCCATTCACGTGGGCCCCACATACTCCTTTATGGGTCTCTTTCATAAAATTCACTGCCTCGCTTTCAGTTAGGCATCTGAGTAAGATACTATTATATGATCGCTTGTAGAGGTGCTCGCCACAGATGACATAATTCGAAGCCAGACGTTGGATGGTTCGCCTGTCCATTTTGGATGTACCTTCAGGGAAAGCTCAAGTTTTAAGGAAATTCTTGATATCTGATAACCATGGAGGCTCATCATTTGCCTTTGTGGATCCGTCGATTTGGAGGCAGAAAGCATGCTTGTTTCTTTGTCCGATCATGATTGGCTTCATCTTAGGCTTCATCTTAATGCCGTATGAAATTTTGACCATTGATGCCAAGGTGGCTAGTGCATTGCAAAATGATTTCTTGCTCGCGGTATGTAGGAGAACGTAACATCATTGAAGAATGCTATCAGATCCTTGAGAAGTTAATGGTATGGGATAAACTTTTCATCTTTCATCTTCTAGTCTCCATTTATTTGGCATATAATCAGCTGTGAGTTGCCAAACACCCTGAGGTGAGTTATGTTCAGGTCAAGAGCTGCCTGTAAATCGGCTACACAGGCTTCATATTCAACCATGTTATTTGTTTAAGGGAAATTAAGCTTGATGGAGACTGGTGCGTGAGACCCTTTTGGTGAGATTAGAACAACACTGATGCCTTGACCTTCAACATTCGACGCCCCGTCAAAGTGTATTACCCAGGACTCCATTTCTTTTATGCCATCCTTTGTCATGAACAAGATGTCCTCATCAGAAAATTCAATTCTCAAAGGTTCATAATCAGATAAAAGATTTTCGCCACGATCATCAGCAAGTTCTTTCCCCTTGATTGACTTTTGGGTGACATACGTGATGTCGAACTCAGATAAGAGAAGTTGCCAGCGTGCAGTTCGATCAATGAGAGCTAACTTTTCAAATAAGTACTTAAATGGATCCATTTATGCCTGAAGGAGAATTGCCTGAGATAGCAGATAGTGGCAAAGCCTCTGTGTAGCCCATACGAGAGCCAGGCATGCTTTCTCTATATGAGAATAACATGTCTCATAATCAGTGAATTTCTTACTCAGGTAGTAAATTACCTGCTCTCTTATTCCTATCTCATCATGCTGCCCTAGGACACATCCCATTGAGGATTTCATCATGGAGAGGTACATTAACAGTGGTCTCCCGAGTACTGGTGGTACCAAGATGAGAGGGATGAGAAGATAACACTTAGGTAGACACCCAAATTTAGCCCAAGGCCCAATCGGAACTCATTTTAAGATGTGCACTTTTGAGCTTTTGATTACATGTATCTTACCCTTAAGGACCTTTTTCTAATCTTAGGAGCCATTCCAAACCCTTAGGAATCACCCTAGATCCCTTAGAAGCCTTCCCAAAACCTTAGAAACCCATCTCGACCCTTAGAAACCATTCCGGACCTAAACCTAGCTTTCCCGAGTAATGGATGAAGAGTTTTACACTAGGACTAGTTGTGGCCTTCTATTATGATCAAATCTCATACCATTGAAAAGTAGAAGTCTCCAGTCTTCCAATGAGCCAAGAATCACCCCAATCGGAGCTGTATGCGAGAAGATATCGCGTTCCGAAATATAGGGGCAAAATGGTAATTTAGTGGAGTTCTCCCTAGGGTTCTGACACAAGTATTACTTGCGCAAGCCATTTCTCCCCAGATATGTCTTGGCGCAACTAATAGTTGCACCAAATTTAAGGTGGGACCCACCTCGGGCAGCCAACTTTCAGGCCACTATGTGGCACTGTTTTACTGTACATATGCCTGACGCACCTATTAGTTGTGATAAGCTTATGAACAGTAACCCTTGGTTTTTGCCTGGAATTTTGAGATTGGATTTTGACTTGTTGACCATCTTGATCATTGGGGTATGTTTTGCTAGTTCTATTGCACCCATTCACTACCTATTTGCAACCCGTTAAGTGATTTGAAGCCTCACCCTGTCATCCACCATTGAAGCTAACCTTCACACATTTCAAGGCTCCAAAAACCCCAGGAATCCCTAGATGACTAGATTACCTAATTAATAATCTAAGTTAGCCTCTAAACACCCTCCTAACCTCTCTTTTTCCTATAAATAGAGAGGCACCCCTCCCTTTACAAAGGCTTGAAAAAATTTGTAAAACAAGAGATTAAGGAATCCCTTCTCTCTCCTCTAGTGCACCTCTCCCATACAAATTCCAGAACCTTCAAATCCTCTTTAGACCTTAGCTTTTCATCAAAAAGCCTTAGTTTAGGCGGCCCCTAGACTTCTCTCTCTACCTCTTAGCCATCAAGCCCTAGGAGCTAGAACCCCATTTCTCACCATACAAGCTATCAAAGCTCACCGAAGCAAGCCTACGCAAGGCTCCACAGTGATGCAAAAAGGGCCTGAGTGCTCGAGCTCTTTCCTGTCATCCTCTACCTTCTCAATTCTTCCTCCATCCTCTCATTTGTGCCGCTACGTCGCTGAATTTTCGGTAGGAGCGAAGGGGCACAAATAGGATTTTAAGGCCCTTTGGGCAAGAGGAAGGCTTTTTTATTTCTTTTATATTATTTTTGTTTTGGCTATAAGTATAGACCGCATTAACCAGGTTGATTGGGTGCTTAACACCTTCCCAATCGATAACCGAAGCCCCTACACAAGAGCCATTGGCGTAGTCCAGATTCAGAGTCAATTTTTGGCACTTCGGTTGTTTTTAAATTTGATTTGGGTTTCCCAAGACACCATAAGCTCCGGGTGGCGACTCTATTTTTTTAGGAGTGCGCATCGTCGTGATGGGATCGTCTTGATTCCCATGGTTGCACAAATGGCGACTCTGCTGGGGAGTAGCTAGTAGGGCTTCCCCTTGAATTTTGGCCATTTATTTTTATTTTTTCTAACCATTTATTGCTTTTTTTTTACTATTTTTTTACTCACCCCTACGATTATGTTGCTTTCTCACCCCTACTTTTACGTCGTTTATGAGCCTTAGCCGATTGGCGGGCCTACTTGCGCACCGTCTGAAATTTCTTTATGTTTCCATCATTTTAAGTACCTTAGCCAATCGGTGGGTCTACTTGTGCATTGTAATTTAACTTTCTTTACTCTTAGGTCATTTTAAGCGCCTTAGCTGTTTTGTGGGCTGACTCGTGCCTTTAATTTCTGCAATCATATCACAAACAGTGGACGTCAGCTTGTAGAGGCGGCACGAGATCATCACCCCTAGTCTTTGAACTTAAGAAATCTCCCTTAAAAGTAAAAAGTATAATTGAACCAATAAAGGGGACTTAAATTGATTTTTGTGGGGTAGAGTTTTACGGGTTGGGTTATTTAGGCACACATACAAACTCCCGGGTCTTAGTATGGCGGCAGCCCCTAGTGGTGATGATCCGAAAAAGTCCCAGCCCACCTAGTTCCTGAGAAAGTGCTTGCACTTGAGGTATATCGGGTGGGTAACCTTCTCGTTACCAAGCTTAAAACCCAGGGAAAAAGTGAGCGTTAGCGGACCCGCACCGGCCTTGTACCCTTAGGTTCGGTGAGGAAGAGAGCCGATTCATTAAAACAGTCAGTCCTCGGAAGCCTAGCTTCCACAAAAAACCAGTTAGAAGACTCATTTCGGGCTAGAACTTTTACTGACAAACTATTTGGAATTCCAGTTTTGCCTGGCACCACTAATACTTGCGCCAAGCCAAAAAGCCCCAAAAATACACTGGGGCATGTATTAGTTGCGCCATTATAAGATTGGGCACTTTTTGGTCTAGCGCACCTAATAGTTGTGCTAGCTTTGGGTTAAACAGTAGCAGCCTGAATTTGTGGCCTGCTTCACATCTCGGACTCCCCGATTATTGTTTTTAGTGCTTCTGTTTGGGCCCCGAAATCTTCGACACCCAATACACCCTCGTTGGTCAAGAAAAGGTGACTTCTTTTTTACTCATTTTGGGGATCGGATTATTTACATTGGTTTCTATGCCTTCAATAGATCAAGGGGTTCCCTTTGATTCGTCCGAAGATCTTCGAAGCCTTTGCTGCGGGACCTATTTAGGGTACGAGAGCCACTCGAGAAGGGAATTCAAAAGGGCCTCGGAATCCTTAATTCTTTTCACTTATAAAAATTTTAAAAAATCAAATAATAAAAAAAACCTACAAAATAGAGTTTGTTGGTGCCGACACAACGACATCACCGTACCCTCCGCCATCCAATAAGGGAAGGAGGAAATTTTACGGGCCCTACCCAAGGCACCCGTACCCAACCCAATATCAAGTCATGTCGTGGGCTGTGGATCCGCCTTATGCCGATCCCGACTCATCCCCACCGCATTCCCCAACCCATTCCCATGTGGAAGAAGTTTTCACATCCATCCCCCTCACTCAATCCCCATTCTCCATTACTGGCCCATTCGGTGCCCCTACTTTCCCTTCCACCACTTCCCAAAATATCTAAAATCCAACCCCCCATTCCACGTTATTTTCCCAAGTCATGCCCTCATCCATGACCATTCCCAACCCATCTCACCTTCCATCCACACCCATTCAAAACCCGGCCCCATCCTCCACCTTCACTAATATACCCTATTTTTCATCCGCCCGACGCATACCCAATCCACCCACATCTATCCATGCTGCACCCAATCCCCCATACATCCCTCCATCTACCTAGGTCATGCTCATTTTTACTGGAGCCGTGACCAACTTTCCTCTCTCATCCTCCACATCTAGGCCCCATACATCTTCCCCATGCATGCCTAATCCATCCACAATGGCCCCCCTCATTTCTCCAACCCACCTCATATCCCACCACTTACCCGAGTCATGCTCGATTTTATCGGGGCCATGCCCAATTTTCCCTCTTCATCCACCCCATCCATGCCCCTCCAAGCCTTAAATACCCGATCTCCATCCGATCCCCCTTCCATGGCCATGATAGAGGAGATGTTCCAAACTTACAATAGGGGGAAAGCTTCCCAACACATCCCCTCTCATCCACACCACACATCCATGGATCCATCCCATACCCTATCAAGCCTTCATGCCTTATTCCACCATGACCTCCATCAACCCCCCATCATCCATACCATCCAAACCCCCATCACCCACATGCCTCAAGGGCCCATGGCCCAAACTCACTAAGGGCCCATGGCCCAGACCCATCAAGGGCCCATGACCTAGATCCATCAATGGCCCATGGCCCAGACCCACCAAGGCCCACTGAGCCAGACCTATTATGACCAAGGCTATATGGTCCAACCTCCCCAAGGACCCATGGGCCAGACCTTAATAGCCCAACCCTCCTAAGGCTTCATGGCCTAAACCCAAGCCAAGCAAGACCCTAACCTGGGACCCTCACACCCATACCCAGCTCAAACTCATACCTTACATCAACCCCAATTCACCCATATCCCTACGTTCCAAAGTCAGTTCCAAACCTTCCCCCACGCCCAATGGCCTCATCAGACCCCACCCCAAAATCTGGCTTCCACACATCCCATCACCTCACAAACCTTCCCCCACATTCAATGGACTCACCCAACCCCCATTTAGACCATTCCCATTTAGTCCATGCAGCACCAACAAGAGAATCCCGCCCTCATTGCACCATATGTAGACCAGCAGTGTGAAGAGGACGAGATCAGGAATAGTGGTGCTTATGCCGGGGCAATGGCCAACATTAATCCCCCTCCTATAATTACCCACCCCTTGGTAGCACAGAGCGAGTCCCGACCGACTGCTGAGAAAGCGGCCCCCATGTACAAGGAATTAGAGCAGTTGAACGAATAGTTAGACAAAATTTAAAAGGAGTTGTTTCCACGCCACAGACTTCTCGGATTTATTTTTGTTCATTGAGGTCCCCTTGCCTCCAAAATTTAAAACACCAGCTTTTGACAAATATAATGGCACCGATAATCCCATAGCACACCTCAAGTCTTATTGTGGGGACATATGCTAGTATGGAGGGGACGAAAGATTATTGATAAAGGTCTTTTAGAAAGTTGGACTGGTCTGGCTTTGAGATGGCTCATGGCCTTAGAACCATCTATGATAAAGACCTGGAAGGACTTGACGCATTTATTTCAAGAACAGTATGTCTACAACATAGATATTGAACCGCGTAAGTTAGACCTAGCCCGTCTAAATCAGAACCCAAATGAAACCTTTAACAATTATTTGTGGTGTTGGAGAGCATTGGCAGCTTAGGTTAGAAATAAGATACTTGATGACGAACAAATTGAAATGATTTTCAAGAACTGTCTGCTAGTAATCTCAGACTTTCTAGTGTACCAGCAATAGTTTAGTTTCGTTGATCTGGTAAGAAATGTCAATCGCTGTGAAGATGCTATCAGGGAAGGTCGCCTGAGCAAAAATGTACTCTAGGGAGCTAGCAGAGTTAGAAGATTTTTTGAGCAACAGAACGACAAAAGAATGGGGGCCAATATCCAGAACATCGCCAACACCAAGCCTAATAATAATATAACCCTATTCCAATTTAAGGCGGCCCAGCCAACACCAGTCAGAACTAAGCCGATGCAAAGAATAAGGAATAGATAGGGGATGCAGATGACTCTGGAGCAGAGGAGAGCCTGCTATGATCGAGTTTTTACGCCCTTGGGGCAATTGTTGAATGTACTTTTACCTTTGCTAATAGAAAAGGGACTAGTTACTACTCTCCAACCATGACCTTCTCCTAATCCAATCCCCAAGAATTATGACCCCAACACTCATTATAATTTTCATCAGGGTCCGGGTCACCCGACTGATCGCTGCTTCCCATTGAAGCACGCAATACAAGATTTAATTGATACCAGAAAAATCATCCCACTTGCACCCTCCCAAGTGAACCAACATGCAAATATACAGTAGGCGCCTCTACCCCCACACCCTACCGAAGGAGTAGGTCCCTGACCCACCATTAGAACGATAGAGGAATGTGAGGAAGAGTTTGAGTTTGACCCGTCGGACTATATCAGTGACCGAGGAAGTTATGTGGCACCTTTACAGAGGAACCGTGAAGAAAGAAGTATTGGGGTGATTGACCCTTGAATTTGTCAGATTACTTCCCCAATCCGACATCACAAGTTGAACCCTTAGATCTTAGGGCTTATTTCCCATCACCCACACCCGTTAATTATGTGCACATACATGCATATCAACGGTATACTGCCACCCCCACCAATTACCCGATAGCCCGTCAAGTCCCCCATCCCCCACCATCACCTGTTAACTATCAATGGCCCACTTCTACCCCATTACCTCCGGTGCAACCACCCGCAAACCTCGTCGCCCCAACCTGGCCTAATTTTGCCACCCAACCATCTATCATTGAGGTGAACCAAGTATTACCCACCCCTCTGGAGCCATCAGTGCAAGTGCGCATCAGATATCGGAAGCTACACCATTTCAGATTTCGGGACCAACCTACAATCCTCATCAGGTCCCGCTGAGTTATGAGCAGACAGATGCCAATGCTGGTAGCAGTAGAGAGGAGGCAATAGAATTTGTCACAAGATCTAGGAAGATATCTAAATAGCCGGAAGAACCAATAGCAGCACAAGCCCAACCAGAGGGAAAGAAAGATAGTGTCGTTAATCCTTTTGAAAAAATGAGTTGAGAACATATATTGGAGACTCAATTGAGAAGGATGCCAGCTCACTGTATGGGATCTATTAATGACGTCCCCACTCTATTTTCAAGCTTTAATGGGGGCATTAAAGAACTCGCATGTTTCACTTTAGGTGAGCCCAGATGAAGTCGGGCAGATTATTGGTCAAGTTATGGCTCCGAATGCCATTTCATTTTTGGATGCCGATTTACCGAATGAGGGAAGTAGTCACTCCAAATCCCTTAATATTACTGTGGAATCCAGAAATATGATAATCCCTCTGGTGTTGATGGACAATGGGTCTGCTCTGAATATATGTCCACTGAGAACCACCACCAAGATTGGGGTAGATCCAAGCATGTTGAGACCCATAAGAACCAGTGCTCGAGGTTTTGACAATAAAGGAAAGAGATAATGGGAGAAGTTAACCTTGATCTATTGATTGGGCTAATGACCTTCTCCATATTATTTTAAGTAATGGATATCAAATCTTCATTCAATCTATTGTTAGGACGCCCATGGTTGCATGAGGTCGGAATGATACCATCAACACTGCATCAAAAGCTCAAGTTTACATCCGGGCATAAGATTATCACTATCATTGGTGAGGGGTACGGTGAAAAGGAAAAAGCCACCAACAGTGTTGAGAAGCAAAGAGTGTTGGATGTGCCACACACAGCTGAGGATGTCGACTTCTACAGTTTTGACTACGAAGTATCAACAGCACTCCTGGAGCCCATCGAGGGCATCATTCTAAAAATTTGAGGTGGAAAGGTAGCGGCAGTGGCCATGCTCTAAAAGTAGGGCTATCAAAGAGGAAATGGTTGGGACCCCACTTATAGGGAAGAAGAGAGCCCGCACAGCCAAGGGTTAGAAAGTCCGATTCGGGTTAGGTTACAAGCCCATGGAAGAAAAAGTTCGGGAGGCTAAGGAGAAAGCCCGGGCCACGACAGCTGCAAGAGCCAGAGGGATACACTTAGAAGAGAAGCCTCATCCCAGGCCTCACATTAGGGATCCATTCGTGAGTGTCCAGATCGTTAAAATCGATCGGAACGAGGCAACTCAAGTAAACCCACATCAACCCACAGCACCGGTTCACCCTACCAATCCCCAAATTATCTCCCCTGGCCTAGAAATAGATTTAGCTGCTCTATCCCTATTTGATGAGTAACCCTTCATACTTGCACAATCTCCCCCGATGGTAAATCACCACAGAACTCTACCGATGTTTGAGGACAAAATCTCAGATAAATTCGGGATCAATATGATGGAAGCTGACTCCAATGAGCCATATCAATTAGCAACCTTCATCCAAATAGGTAAAGGAGCGGCCCCTCAGATACGCAATTGGGCGTCTGTGCCCCAAACTCTGAAGGCGGGGAGTGGCCTAAGCTTTAGCACCCATTTCCTAAAAAAACAACCTGTAAAAAGTGAGATAAGCACTTGGCAGGCAATACCTTGAATATACACAGACTCGCGCTACCAAGGGTCCGTCTCTGAAGAAAATAAAAATCCCAAAAACATAGAAAAAATATCAAATCTAAAAATATTATCATTTAAAATTCTAACTAAAATCCCACAAAAAGATGCCTTAATCGAAATACCAGTCCCACGTAAAATCGACCCCTTTCCTGTAGAAATACAAGAAGAGGTAAGAGTTACGAGTCTGGATGAGGATGTCCCTTTTGAGGAGCTCCCCAATGAGTTCCTTAACTAGTTTGCCGACTTTGAGCATGGCCCTACCTCCATTATCGAAGAAACCGAAGACGTCAATCTAGGGACTGAGAAGATTCCCTGAATTACCAAAATCGGAATGTCGATGTCTCCTGAAGAAGGAAAAAGCATGATCGATATCCTTCGGTCATACCAAGAGTTTTTTACCTGATCGTACGAGGACATGCCTGGTCTAAATATCGATTTGGTCGAGCATGAGTTGCCACTCTACCCTGATATGAAGCTGGTTAAGCAGAAGTTGAGATGTCTCTGACCTGAGTGGATGTTGAAAGTCAAGGATGAGGTCATTAAGCAGTATGATGCGAATTCCTCATGGTATCTAAGTACCCGCAGTGGCTAGCTAATATCGTGCATGTACCTAAGAAGGACGGAAAACTTTGCATGTTGTGCATCTGTGGAATTTTTTACCATCCTGTCATGGTGATGCGCCCGCTTGCAAAAAATATAGACTCGCCACCCGGAGCTTTTAGTGTTCTGGGAAACCTAGTTTATTTTATGAGCACTGAAGTGCTAAAAATATGACTCTGAATTTGGTCCACACCAAAGGCTCTTGGGTAGGGGCTTCGGTTATCGATCGGGAAGGTGTTAGGCACCCGATCAACCCGCTTAATGCGGTCTCTACTTATGGCCAAAAATAAAATGAAGCAAAAGAAAGGAAAATAGCTCCCTCTTATCCAAAAGGGGTTAGAATCCTATTTGTGCCCCTCCGTCCCTACCGAAAAGTCAGCGGCGTAATAGCACAAATGGGAGGATTGAGGGAGATAGAAAGAGATAGGAGAAGAAAGGGGAGAGCTGGAGCCCTCGGGCCCTTATAGCACTGTAGGAGAGCTTTGCGGGACTTGTTTTGATGAGCTCTTGAAGGCTTGTATGGTGGAAAGAGGGGTTCTAACCTCTAAGGCTTGCTAGTCAGGAAGTAGAGAGGGAAGGTAAATGGGTAGCATATACCTAAACTAAGGGATCTAAGGTAAAAAATATCACTCAAAGGAAGTTTTGAAATTCTGGATTTTGTATGGGAAGTGTGCACTAAAGGGAGAAAGATCTTCTCACTTTAAGCTCTTTCTCTCTTAGGCCAAAATTCTCAACCCTTAAACTAAGGGGGGGGGGTCTCTATTTATAGGGAATGGGTGGGTTAGGAGGGTGTTTAGATGCTAATCAAGGTTAGAAATTAGGTAATCTAGTATCTAAGGTTTCCTAGGGTTTCAAGGGTTTAGAGAAGTGTGAAGATGGGCTTTAATGGTGGATGATGGGTTAATGGTTTAGATCACTTATGGGTTGCAAATAGGTATTAAAAGGGTGCAATAAAGTTATCAAAATACACCCCAAAGATTGAGGTGGTCAACAAGTCAAACTCTAATCATGATTTTCGAGGTAAAATCTAGAGGTAGTTCATATGCCTGGCACAATTAATAGTTGCGCCAGGCAAATGTATAGTAAAAGAGCTCTGCACAGTAGCCTGGAAGTTGGCTTCGCAAGGGGTGGGGGGACCCATTTATACCTGGCGCAGCTATTAGTTGTGCCAGGCCATTTCTGGGGGAAAAAAGCCTGGCACAACTAATAGTCGCCCTAGGCAAATTCTGGGGGAAAATGGCTTGGCGCAACTATTAGTTGAGCCAGGCAAAAATTCCTCCAAAATAGCTCGATTTTAAAATGGTTATAACTTTTGATATATAACTCTGAATGAGGTGATTTTTGGCTTGTTAGAAATCTGGAGAAGTCCTCTTTCCAATGGTATATAAGTCAGATCCTAAAGAGGTATGTATAAATTTTGGCACTCCTCTTTCCAACCACTACTCGGGAGGGTTTGACACTAGTCTAGGAAAGGGTTCTAATGGGTTTGGAAAGGTTAGGGTTGATTCCTAAGGGTATGAAAAGGTTCCTAAGGGTTTCATACATGCCATCAAAAGCTCAAAAGTGCACCTCTTTTAAATATGTTCCGATCGGGCCTTGGGCCAAATTTAGGTGTCTACAGATGCCCCTCTTTAGTATTCGATCACTAATGATCGAATGCCAAAGAAAACAGACATCTGAAGAGGCCCAAGGCATTACTAACGGGTTTGCTACATTCAGAATGAACTTCAAACATCAAATGAGTAACATGGTGAGAAAATGAAAGCCCTAGATGTCAGGCTAAACGTTCGTTTCTCAAGGTAATCGGTCCCCAAGCGCTTAGCGACTTTACTGGGCATAACTGAGGTGGAATGAGTTGTGAACTCCCTATAGTCGGGAAAGACATTCACTTCTCGGGATGATTTTGAAGGTATTTGATGTTTAAGATTCATTCTGAATGCAACAACTTCGTAAGTAAGAGGAGTGATCGACCCACATTCAAAGATAGGTGTGAAATAAACATACGCAAGGCTTCACAGTTTGCGTCCAATCCTACAAGGAATTTGATTGCCCCATCTGACTGTTGAAAGCAGGGTTCAAGATCTTTGGACGAACCCATCAATCCCAAAGTTTATTTAGCATGACTGCCCGAGCAAAGTGAATAGATGTCACAACGCTTTTAGGGAGGACGTGCCATTTTGAAAACGTGCCCCGGATCAATATGACTTAGAGCATCCAGCTTCAAGTACCGCTAAACAGATCAAACTAATCATTGGGTGTCTCCCAAAAAGGGGCATCCAATCCTAGCTTCCGTCGATAATGATCATAAATATCAATTAATTATGCATAAACATGCACCCATCAGGGGCGATAAGCAACAACAAAGGAGATGGAAGACCCAACTCGGACCTGCCTGAGTATAATTTACGAGAACAAACGACCACCATACGGATACCCAGATGCATGGTGTACACTTTACAGGGATACCGCTGCCCATACAGGTTTTAAGCCTGTAGAAAAATAAAAGGGAAATGAACCCTTCTGAATGCATGGTTGCACATAGTTTGATTAATACATAATCTCATTCTCAACAGGTTGGTCTCAACCAACGATTGACCTTTTTCAACGGAGAATCTGAAATTTAAGACACTTAAGTTCATATGAATCCTAGACATAGTGCTCAGCTCGAAGATATAGCAGTGGAGCCAACCTGATCAAAACATTGACCGTTTGATCGGGATTGACACCATTGCTCCTACGTTAAAGTAGGATCCAAAATCCAAGGCGTACTTTAGACTTAGGACGTTACTATAGCACAGTGGTGTTGCTGATAAAATATCGACATTTTAGCTCATCGGAACACACATGTGCATAGCTCTGTGGGGAAGCACAGATTTATTCTTTCTTTTTCAAAATGATTTTCTCTCTATCTTTTTTTTAAATAGACCTGACATCAGTGGTGAGATACTTCATCTGATTTGTCCATCGCTGAGAAGTTGCCCGTTTCGAGGCTTTGGACCGTGTGATGTTCCTACATATTCTCGAGAAAAGGTCAAACCCTTTTTTTTATACATATAAAGAAAATGCATCCTAAACAACAGAAGGACAAATAAATTTCTACCTACATTTTTTTATTTTCAATATATTTTTTTAGATTTTTGTCTTTAGAGATTTATTATTATTTTTCTTCATTTTTTTGGATTTTTCTTGATTTTTTGTTTTTGGCTTTCTCTCTTTTTTTTTTTGATGCCTTGACAGTGAGACGAAGTAACGGGTCCCATTTTGAGCATAGTCGAACTCTTTAATGCAGTCGGACCTGAGTGAGTTTCTGGATTTTACCAAGGCCCGAACGTTGATCCCTTTGGATTGAGTTAAACCTTTCTCCTTGCCTCAGGTCATACGTTTGACGGTGCGGTTTCATAAAGATAATTCTGGTCAGAACCCGATTCGAACTAGCATGAGCGGCACAGTCGGACAAGAGGGTACATGAAGAGTAATAAAAGGGTTCCTCAAACATCAACCTTCTCAATCAGTCCAAACCTTTCTTTTTTAATTTTTATTTATTTATTTATTTTTATTTCTCTCCTTTTTTTACCCATGGTGCCCTTTCGGGTTTTCACCACGTCCATGGGTTTAGCCCTCTTACCCCAAGCGCCCTTTTGGGTTTTCACCTGGTCCGCACAAGCTCACTGCTTTTACCCGTATTGCCCTTTCGGGTTTTCACCACATCCATCTTACTTTGAGCTTGTATTTTTATTTTTATTTTATTTTCTCTTTTTATTCTTTCATTTTTTCAAAAGCCACGACATAGATGTCGATTCCGTCATAGCCGGCTAGATGGGGTTCTAGTGTCGTCTCGCAACTCGGCTCGTGTTGACTTAATATATATTATGACTACTTATAAACCTAAAAAGAGGGCTTCCTTCAGGGTGTAGCTTGGCCATGAGTTAGGTTAGGATTTTGAAGGTATGTTGGGCTAAAAGGGTTTCCTTGATACGGCTTCAGTTTTCTCGACATACTTCCTTCCTTGGGAGTTTTACTATACATGCCTCGTGATTCTTCTATTTTATTTATATTTTTTTTTTGTTTCATTTCAGGCAATCTCTTTTTGGGGTTTTGCTTTTTCGATTTTTTTGGATTTTGATGGTAACTTTACTTCATCTCCTTTTTTGTATATGTACACACACATTTTTTTTTGGGAAAGGGGTTATTGAAAGAAAGGCCTAGGCTCAAAATGGGATAGCAAAGGATATCATCTTTTTTAAGGATATATTTTTTTGGCTACTGTGCTTGAAATGATGGCCTCTTTTGGGTGGTTCTTAAGCAGTCACGCATCTGTTTCATCAATACTTACCTTATCGCAATAGACTAAGAGTAGAACCATCGAATGTATCCAACATTGATGGGCTCAGGAAGATTATCTCCGTCCATGGTGGTGAGGCGGATGGCGTATCTCGACAACACTTCTCGAATGACGTAAGGTCCTTCACAGTTTGGTTTGAACTTTCCTCTCGGATTGATATGGGAGGATGGGAAGATCTTCAACACAGTGTCTCCTACCTTTAAATCTCGATCACGGACACGTTTATTATCAGCGCGTGTGATTAACCCCTGGTAAACTTGAGTCTAACACAAGGCTAGGAGTCTCTTCTCGTCTAATAAGTTTAACTGTTCAAAGTGTGATCTCTCTCTCTTTGCTTCAGGTAAGCCTGATTCCATGAGGATTTGAAGCGAGGGTACTTCAACCTCTACTGGTAGGACGGCCTCAGTTTGATACACAAGGAAGAATGGTGTTGCCCCTGTAGCGGTACAGATCGAAGTTCTGTAGGCCCACAAAGCAAATGGTAGCCTCTCGCTCCAATCTCGATAGGTGATGACCATTTTCTCTAGGATGCGAATGACTGTCTTGTTTGCAACTTCTATGGCTCCATTAGTTTGAGGCTGATAAGGTGACGAGCGATGGTGCTTGATCTTGTATTGCTCACAAAAGGCTCGGATACGCTTATTTGCAAAATTTATACCGTTGTCCATGATGATATCTTTGGGTACTCCAAATCGGATTGTTCTTGAGAAACTTTTCGACGTGACTGGCTGTGATGTTGGCATATGACGCCGCTTTTACCCACTTGGTGAAGTATTCAATGGCGATGAGGATGAACCGATGTCCATTTAATGGTTTTGGGTGAATCATTCCGACAATGTCTAGGCCCTAGGTAGCAAATGGCCAAGGAGTGGTCATGCAATGAAGATCGATGGCAGGAGCGTGTATCAGACTGGAGTGTCCTGACACTTGTAGCATTTCTGAACATGCTGGCAACAATCTGATTCCATAGTGGTCCAAAAGTATCCCTGCCGCAGAATTTTCTTGGCGAGCATTTGACCACTGATGTGGGCTTTGCATACTCCCTCATGGATCTCCTTCATGATGTTGGTCACTTCACTTTCAGTAAGGCACCTGAGCAAGATGTTATTGTATGACCGCTTGTACAGGCAATCTCCATAAATGACATAGCTTGTCGCTAGACGATGAATGGTTCGTCGGTCCATCTTGGACGTACCCTTAGGGAAAGTTAGGGTCTCGAGAAAATTCTTGATATCTGAGAACCAAGGTGGCTCATCATCATGCTTCATAGGTTCCTCAATGTAGAGGCAGAAAGCTGGCTCATTCCTCTGCTCGATCATGATTGGCTTCATCTCAGCACCATATGGGATTTCTATCATTGACGCCAAAGTTGCTAGTGCATCAGAAAAGCGATTCCTTATCCGGGGGACATATGAGAATGTCACATCTTAGAAGCAAGCTATCAGGTCCTTGAGGTGCTCATGGTAAGGGATCAGTTTCTATTCTTTTGTCTTCCAGTCACCGTTTGTCTGACATATTATTAACTGCGAATCGCCAAACACTCGGAGGTGAGTTATATTTAGATCGAGAGTCACCTGCAGACTAGCGACACAAGCTTCATATTCACCCATGTTGTTTGTGCAAGGGAAGTTGAGCTTGATAGAGACAGGTACGTGGGATCCTTTCACTAAAATCAAGATGGCACCAACTCCTTGGCTCTCGGTGTTTACTGCCCCGTCAAAGTGCATTACCCATGATTCATCTACTTCTTTAGTATTGTCTTCTATCATGAACAGGATGTCCTCATTGGGGAACTCAGTTCTCAAAGGCTCATAATCTGGAAAAAGATTGCCGGCAAGATGATCGGCGAGTGCCTGCCCCTTAATCGACTTTTGAGTGACGTACGTGATGTCGAACTCAGATAATAAGAGCTACGAGCGCATGGTCTGTCCAGTGAGGGCCGGCTTCTTGAACAGGTATTTCAATGGGTCCATTCAAGCCAGCAGTAGAACGGCTTGGGATAACAAGTAATGGCGGAGCCTCTGAGTAGCCCATACAAGAGCCAGGCATGCTTTCTCCAGATGAGAATAGCGCCTCATAATCAGTGAATTTCTTGCTCAGATAGTAGATGGCCTAATCTCTTCTTCCCGCTTCATCTTGCTACCCTAAAACACATCCCATCGAGACTTTCGTCATAGAGAGATACATCAAGAGTGGTTTCCCGGCTTAGGTGCTTCCAAAACAGGTGGGTTGAAGAGGTAGCTTTTGATTTTATCAAATTGCTGCCTGACAATCATCGCTCCATTCAATGGGCGAGTTCTTCCTTAGTAGCTTGAAGATAGGCGTGCAGATCAGAGTTAATTGCGTAATGAACTGACTGATATATTATATTCTACCTAAGAACCCTCTACCTTCTTTCTTGGTAGACGGAGGTGGCATTTCTGTGATAGCTTTGACTTTGACTGGGTCGACCTCGATCCCTCTCCTGCTGAAGATGAACCCCAATAGCTTTTTGGACATAGCACCAAATGTGCACTTCTATGGATTCAGACGTAACCTGTACTTCCTCAGTCTCTTAAATAGCTTCTGAAGGTTTACCAAGTGATCGCCTCGCTCCAGTGACTTGGCTATCATATCGTCGACGTACACCTCAATCTCTCAGTGCATCATGTCATGAAACAGTGCGGTCATAGCTCTCAGGTACGTGCACCGGCATTCTTTAGGCCAAACGGCATGACTCGATAGAAAAAGGTTCCCAGGGGGTAATGAACGTTGTCTTCTCGCGATCAACTCTGCCATCTTTATCTGATTGTATCCTGAGAATCCATCCATAAATGAAAACATCCCATTCTTAGCAGTGTTATCGACCAAGATGTCGATGTGTAGCAATGGGAAATCGTCCTTCAGGCTTGCCCTGTTCAAATTTCAAAAATTGATACACATGCGGACCTTTCCATCTTTCTTTGGTACAGGCACGATATTGGCTAGCCACTGCGGGTATTTGGATACCATGAGAAACCCTGCATCATACTGCTTGATGACTTCATCCTTGACTTTCAACTTCCACTCGGGTCGGAGACGTCTCAGCTTCTATTTGACCGGCTTCATATCGGGGTAGAGAGCCAACTCATGCTCGACCAAATTGGAGTTCAGACGAGGCATGCCCTCGTACGACCAGGCAAAAACATCTTGGTATGATCGAAGGAAGTCGATCATGCTTTTCCTTTCATCAAGTGACAGCGACGTTCCGATTTTGGTTATTCTAGAAATCTCCTCAGTTCCTAAATTGATGTTTCCAGTTTCCTCGACAATGGGGTTAGGGCCATGCTCAAAGTCGGTGAACCTGTCAAGGAGCTCATTGGGGAGCTCCTCCAAAGGACTATTCTCGTCCAGACTCATAACACCTACCTCTTATATTTCTACATGGAAGGGGTCGATTTTACGTGGGACGGGTATTTCGGTTAAGGCATCATTTTGTAGGACTTTTTCTTGAATTTTAAATGACGATATTTTTGACTTTGGCTTTTTTCAATATTTTTTGGATTTTGTATTTTTTCCATGTTTTTGAAAATTTTGTTTTCTTCGGAGACGGACCCTTGGCAAGGCGGGTTAATATATAAACAAGGTATTGCCCGCCAAGGGCTTATCTCACTTTTTATAGGTTGTTTTTTTTTCTGAAAAATAGGTGCCAAACGTTAGGCCACTCCCTGCTTCCAGGGTTTAGGGCAAAGACGCCCAATTGTGTACCTGAGGGGCCACTCCTTTACCTGTTGGGATGGAGGGTGCTGACTGATATGGCTTATTAGAGTCAGCCTCCATCATATTGATCTCCAATTCGTCCGAGATGATGTCCTCAAATATCAATACCATTTTGTGGTGATTTACCACAGGGGGTGTTTGTTCAGGTACTGGCCGTCGTTCCTTGAAGAGGGACAACGCAGCCAAATCTATTTCTAGGCTGGGAAGGGAGATCTGGGGATTGGTGGGATGTATTGGGGTTGTGGGTTTGTGTGGGGTCAAATGGGTTACCCCATTTCGATCATTCTTTACGACCCCAGCGCTAACAAAGGATTCCCTGTGTGCGGCCTAGGGAGAGGTTTCTCTTCTATGTTGATTCCTCGAGCTCTAGCAATTGCGGCGACCCTGGCTTTCTCTTTAGCCTCTCGGACCTCTTCCTCTGTGGGCTTGTAACCTAGCCCAAATCTTACTTTTTGTCCCTTAGCAATAACTGGCTATCTTCTGTCTTGTAATCTAGGCCCAAGCCCTCCGCCTTTCTGATAGCCCCATTTATGGAGCATGGCCACCGCTGCTTCCATTCCACCATCGATTGTAGAAGTGATATTTCTCGGGGATTCTAGGCCTACTGCCGATACCTCATACTCGAAACTGTGGAGGTCGGTGTCTTCCTTAGTATGTGGCGCATCCATTACTTTAGGATTTTCAATGCTGTGAGTGGCTTTGTCTTTCTCATCGTGCCTTTCACCAATGCTGGTGATCACCTTCTGCCCGGATATGAATTTTAGTTTTTGATGGAGGGTAGTAGGTATCGCCCCGACCTCATGTAACCACGGGCGTCCTATCAATAAATTAAAAGAAGATTTGATATCCATCACTTGAAAAGGTATAGAGAAGGTCATGGGCCTAATTACTAATTCCAGATCGACCTCTCCCATTATTTCTCTTCTTGTATTATCAAATCCCCAAGTGCTAGTCCTTGTCGACCTTAGCATACAGGGGTCCACGCCGATCTTGGTGGCAGTCCTCAACGGGCACACATTTAGAGCCGACCCGTTATCAATTAGAACCAAGGGAATTATCAAGTTCCCGGATTTAACAGTAATGTTGAGGGATTTAGCATGACTATTTCCCTCCTCCGACAGATCCGCATCCGAAAATGAAATGGCATTGGGTGGCATCACTTGTCTGATTATTTGCCCAACCTTGTCTGGGCTCACCTGTTGGGACACATGGGCATTCTTTAGTGCCCCCATTAGAGCTTGGAAATGGAGTGGGGACGTCATCAAAAGATCCCAGACAGTGATATGGGCTGGCATCCTTCTTAATTGAGTCTTGAGAATGTGCCTCGACTCATCTTCTCAAATGGGTGGACTGCACTGTCCTTCTTCCCCTCTGTCCATGTTGGTGCTAGTGTTGTTGCTGTTGCGGTTGTAGTTGCTATTATTATTGCCTTGGGCTGCTTCGAGATTCTTCTGGATCTAGTAACGAAGTCTACTGCCCCCTCCCTGCTGCTGCTGTTGACATTAGCATTAACTTTGCTCATAGCTCAGCGGGACCTGATGTGGATCATAGGTTGGTCCTAAGAGCTGGAATGGTATGGATTCTGACACCTGAAGTGTATGTATTGGTGGCTCTAGGAGGGTAGGTAAGACCTGACTTACCTCAGTGATGGATGGGTGGGTGGCAAAATTGGGCCAGGTAGGGGTGTAAAGTTTAACGGTTATTGCACTGGGGGTAGTGGGATGGGCGTAGGGCATTGGCAGTCGATGGGTGCGGGTGGAGGATTGGGGGTTTGATGGGCCACTAGGGAATTGACAGGGGTGGTAGAGTTTGTGGGTGGTTGAAATGGGGATAATGGGGTGGGTGTAGGCCACTGGTAATTGATGGGTGTAGGTGTAGGATTGGGGGCCTGATGGCTTATTGGGTAATTCAAGGGGGTAGTAGAATATGGTTGATAGGCATTTATTTATACGTAGTTGATGGGGGTGGGTGATGGGAAATAGGCCCTAAGATCTAGGGGTTCAACTGCTGGTGTAGGGGTAGGAAAATAATCTGCCAGATTCAGGGGCTCAACCACCCCAATGGTTCTCTCTTCTTAGTCTTGTTGTCAGGAGACCACAAAATTTTCTCTGTTACTGATGTAATCAGAGGGGTCAAATTCATACTCTTCCTCAATTTCCTCTACCAACCCTATGGTGGGTCTGGGACTTGCTATTCCGGTAGGGTGTGGTGGCAAAGGCACCTGGTGAATATTCGCATGCTGGTTTATTTGGGTGGGTGCATGGGAAATGATCCTCCCAACATCAATTAAATCTTGGATCGTGTGCTTCAATGGGAAGCAACGATCAGTGGGGTGACCTGGGCCCTGGTGGAAATTACAATGAGTATTCGAGTCAAAGTTATACGGAATCGGATTGGGTGGAGGTCGTGGTTGGAGCGCAGTTACTAATCCCTTGTCAATTAATAAAGGTAAAAGTACATTTAAAGATTTCCCCAAGGGCATAAAAACACGATCATAACAGGCTCTCCTTTCCGGGGTCATTTGCATTCCCTGCCCATTCTCGGCTCTCTGTACCGGCCCTATCCTGACGGGAGCTAGTTGCGTTGCTTTAAACTGGAAGGGGACTACATTGTTATTGTTGGGCCAGGTGTTTACAACATTCTGTACCTCTGCCCCTGTTCTTCTATCATTTTTCTACTCGGAGAACCTCCTAACCCTGGATGCATTCTTGTTGAGCCGTCCTTCCCTGATGGCATCCTCACAGTGGTTGGTGTTTCTTACCAAATCAGCAAAATTGGACTGTTGTTGGTAGATAAGAAAATTGGAAATCACTGGCAAAGTGTTCTTTGAAATTATCTCTATCTGCTCATCGTCCGATATTCTATTTCTGACTTGAGCTATCAGTGCTCTCCAATACCCCAAATAGTCGCTGAAGGTCTCGTTGGGATTCTATTTCAAACAGGTTAAATTAGACTTGCATGGTTCGATATCAGTATTATAGATATACTATTCTCGGAATAAATGCGTAAAGTCCTTCCATGTCTTCATCATGGATGGTTCAAGAGATGTGAACCACCTCAGGGTCGAACAGGTCAAACCCTTCTGAAAGACTTTTATTAGCAGTCTCTCGTCTCCCCCATACTGGCACATGTCCCTACAATAGGACTTGAGATGTGCAATCGGGTTGCCCATGCCATTGTACTTCTCGAATAATGGCATTTTAAATTTGGGTGGCAGGTGGACCTCGGCAAACAGATACAAATCCGTAAAATTCGTGGCATGGATTTCAGCACCACCCATCTTTAACAATTGTTTCTGGAGTTTGTCTAGTTGCTCCCTTAACTGTTTCGATTCTTTGGACATGGGGGCTATTTTTCAACAGCCGGCCGGGACTCGCTCTGTGCTATCGGGGGTGGGATTACTACCGGTGGAGGATTAATAGTGGTCACTGCCCCGACATAGGCACCACTGTTTCTGATCTCGTCCTCCTCATACTGCTGATCTATGTAGGGTGCAATGAGGACGGTGTTCTCATACTGTTGTTGCATGGACTGGATGGGATTAGATTGGATGTGGGTTGGGTGAGCCCCTTGAATGTAAGGGAAGTGTTGTGGGGTGATGGGATGAGTGGTAGTTTTGTTTAGGGGTGGGGCCTGATGGGGCCCTTGGATATGGGAGAAGGTTTGGATATGGTCTTGGGGTATGGGGTCATGGGAAAATTGGGTATGAATTACGACATGGGTTTGACCCGATTGTGAAGGTTGGGGGTGAGTGAAGTTTTGGGGGTATTGTGGTGGGTAAGAGGTTTGGGCTTGGGCCCCAGGTAGGTTTGGGCCACAAGGCCTTGATCAGGTTGGGTTTGGGTAAAGGGCATGGGATTTGAGGGATCTTGGCCTATTAGGCCTTGATGGGTATGACCCATTGGGATTTGAAGGGCTTGGGCCATGGGCCATTGGTGGTTATGGGCCTGGGCCAGAAGGTCTTGGCTGTGGGCCTGACCCACTAGGTTTTGAGGGGTATGGGCCATGGGCCATTGGTGGGTATGGGCCATGAGCCCTTGGAGGGTTTGGGCTTGGGCCATGGGCCCTAGATGGGTTTGGGGCATGGGCCTGGCCCACTAGGTTTTGAGGGGTATGGACCATGGGCCATTGGTGGGTTTGGGCCATGGGCCCTTGATGGGTTTGGGTCATGGGCCCTTGGGTATGGGTTTGAGCAATGGGCCCTTGGGGTATGTGGATCTGGCCCACTAGGTTTTAAGGGGTATGGGCCATGGGCCATTGGTGGGTTTGGGCCAGGAGTCTTTGATGGTTTTGGGCCATGGGCCCTTAATGGTTTTGGGCCATGGGCCCTTGATGGGTTTGGGCCATAGGCCCTTGGGTATGGGTGATGGGGTGTTGGGCCATTGGGCCTTGGAGATCATGGGTGGTGTGGTTTTGGGCCAATGGGCCTTGGTGAATGGTAGGGTTTTGGGCCAATGGGCCTTGGGGCATGTGGGAGATGGGGTTTTGGATGGTGTGAATTATGGGGGTTGATGGGGGTCATGGGGGAGTGAAGCATGGAGGCTGGCTAAGGTATGGGATGGGTTCATGGATGTGTGGTGTGGATGAGGGGAGGTGTTTTGGGAAGCCTTCCATAAGGAGTAGGTTTCGAACATCTCCTCCCTCTTGGTGATGGAAGAAGGATCAGATGTGGGTGGTGGATTTAATGGATCATTGGGTATAGATGGGGTGGATGTGGAGGGAAAATTGGGTGTGGTAAGTGATGGGACATGGGATGGATTGAAGGAATGGGGTGAGGCATTGGCAAAGGGGGATGGGTTGGGGATGGAGGGTAAAATTGGGCATGACCCTAGTAGATGGGGGGATTTATGGGGGGTTGGATAGGGAGGAATTGGGGTATGTGAATGTGGGTGGATCGGGCCTATAGGGGGAAGACGGGAAATGGGGCATGGATGTAGATTGGGAGAATGGATGTTGTGTGGATGTGGAAGGGAAATGGGTTAGACTTGGCATGGGTATGGTATGGGCAAAAGATGGAGAATTGGGGGTTAGATTTTGGATATTTTGGAGGGTAATGGTTGGGAAAATGGGAGTACCAAACGGGCTGATAACAGTAAAGGGGGGTTGGGTGAGGGGGATGGTGGAAAAACTTCTCCCGAATGGGAGTGGGTTGGAGAATGTGGCGGGGATGAGTCACGATCGACGTAAGCCGGGTCCACTACCCACGACATTCTTTGGGAACGGGTTGGGTAAGGGTGCCTTAGATAAGGCCCAAAAATCATCCTCCTTCCCCTACGGGACAGTGGAGGGCAAGATGATGCCGTTGTGTCGGCACCACAAACTATATTTTTTAGTTTTTTGATTTTTTTTTTTGAATTTTTTGAAATTTTTTTTGAAAAACAAGGGTTTTGAAGCCTTGGAATTCCCTTTTTGGGTGACCCTTGTACCTTAATTCAGGACCCCGCGGCGACGATTTCGACGCACTTTGGAAGAATCAAAGGAGAACCTTCGATCTATTGAAGGCACAGAAATTGAGGTAAACAACCCGATCCCCCGAAATGGGTCAAAAAGAGGTTGCCCTCGCTTGACCGGCGGGGGCATATTGGGTGTCGGAGATGATGGGGCCTAAACAAGGTACTAAGCACACTGATTGGGGGACTTTGGAGGTGAAGAAGGCCACAGATTCGGGCTGGTGTGCTGTTAAATAGACCTGGCGCAACTAATACATGCACCCAGGTTGCAGGGCACTATTTTTACACTGGTGCAACTATTAGTTGCGCCAAGGTAAAAACCTAGATTTTAAAGCTGGCACAACTATTAGTTACGCCAACTATAAATTCTAGTCTTTTGCACTGGCACAACTAATACATGCGTCAAGAAAAAATTGATGCTCCAGAATGTATGACAGCAGAGACAGCAGCCCAAAATGAGTCTCTTTTTTTTTTGCTTTTGTGGAAGCTAGGCTTCTGGGAACTAAGCTATTTTTTTGTGATCGATTCTCTCCTCACCGCACCTAAAGGGTTTGAGTCCGGTATAACACGCTAGTGCGCTCCCCAAGGGTTTTAAGCTTTGGAATGGGAACCCACCCGATATACCTCTGACGCAAGTGCCTTCTCAGATACTAGGTGAGCTGGGACTTTTCTGGATCATCACCACTAAGGGCTGCCGCCATACTAAGACCCGGGTATTGATGTGTGCCTAAACCCAACCCTTTGAAAATCTACCCCATAAAAAAACAAATTGATTAAGCTTCCTAACTTGGTATAATTTTATTTTATTTTTCAAAGCTTTTTTTTTTTTTTTTGAAAGTTTTCTTGAGTTCAAAGACCGGGGGTGATGACCCCGTGCTGCCACTCCGGGCCGGCGTCCACTGTCGGAATATGTTTGTACAAGTAGGTCCGCCAATTGGCTAAGACACTTTAAATGATGAAAAATTAAAGAAATTGAAAGACAATGCTCAAGTAGGCCCGCCAATCGGCTAAGGCACAAAAAATGATGAAAATATAAGGAAAAAATAAAGACAATGCACAAGTAATCCCGCCGATCGGCTAAGACATGTAAATGACGGAAAAGTAGGGGTGAGTAAAACAAAAATAAAATAATAAAAAAAAACAGCAAAATGGTTAGTAAAATAAAAGGGCTAAATTTTAAGGAGAAGCTTTACAAGCTATCCCAGCAGAGTCGTCATCTGTGAAACTGTGGGATTTTTTACCATCCTGTCGCTGCGATACGTCCGCTTGCAAAAAATATAGAGTCGCCATCCAGAGCTTTTGGTGCCCCGAGAAACCTAGTTCATTTTTATGAGCATCGAAGTGCTAAAAATATGACTCTGAATCCGGTCTACACCAAAGGCTCTTGGGTAGGGGCTTCGGTTATTGATTGGGAAGGTGTTAGGCACCCGATCAACCCGCTTAACGTGGTCTCTACTTATGGCCAAAAATAAAATGAAGCAAAAGAAAGAAAAATAGCTTCCTCTTGCCCAAAAGGGGTTAGAATCCTATTTGTGCCCCTCTGTCCCTACCAAAAAGTCGACGGCGTAACGACATAAATGGGAGGATGGAGGGAGCTAGAAAGAGATAGGAGAAGAAATGGGAGAGCCGGAGCCCTCGGGCCATTGAAGCACCGTAGAAAAGCCTTGCGTGGCTTGCTTTGATGAGCTCTTGAAGGCTTGTATGGTAGAAAGAGGGGTTTAACCTCTAAGACTTGCTAGCTAGGAAGTAGAGAGGGAAGGTAAATGGGTAGCATATACCTAAACTAAGGGATCTAAGGTGAAAAATATCACTCAAAGAAGGTTTTGAAATTCTGGATTTTGTATGGGAAGTGTGCACTAAAGGGAGAAAGATCTTCTCACTTTAAGCTCTTTCTCTCTTAGGCCAAAATTCTCAACCCTTAAACCAAGGGAGAGGATCTCTATTTATAGGGAATGGGTGAGTTAGGAGGGTGTTTAGATGCTAATCAAGGTTAGAAATTAGGTAATCTAGCATTTAAGGTTTCCTAGGGTTTCAAGGGCTTAGAGAAGTGTGAAGATGGGCTTTAATGGTAGATGATAGGTTAATGGTTTAGATCACTTATGGGTTGCAAATAGGTGTTAAAAGGGTGCAATAAAGTTATCAAAATACACTCCAAGGACTGAGGTGGTCAACAAGTCAAACCCCAATCATGATTTTTGGGGCAAAATCTAGAGGTTACTGTATAGTAAAACAGTTCTGTATAGTAGCTTAGAAGTTGGCTTCGTGAGGGGTGGGGGGACCCATTTATACCTGGCACAACTATTAGTTGTGCCAAGCCATTTATGAGGGAAAAAAGCCTGGCACAACTAATAGTCGCGCTAGGCAAATTCTAGGGGAAAATGGTTTGCGCAACTATTAGTTATGTCAGGCAAAAATTCATCCAAAATAGCGCGATTTTTATATGGTCATAACTTCTGATATATAACTCCGATTGAGGTGATTTTTGGCTTGTTAGAAATCTGGGGAAGTCCTCTTTATAATGGTATATAATTTAGATCTTGAAAAAGTTTGTATAAATTTTGGTACTCCTCTTTCCAACCACTACTTGGGAGGGTTTGACACTAGTCAAAGAAAGGGTTCTAATGGGTTTGGAAAGGTTAGGGTTGATTCCTAAGGGCTCGGGAAGGTTCCTAAGGGTTTAGAAAGGTTCCTAAGAGTTTCATATATGCCATCAAAAGTTCAAAAGTGCACCTCTTCGAAATGTGTTCCAATCGGGCCTTGGGCCAAATTTGGGTGTCTACACATGTGTATCGATTTTCAAAACCTGAACAAGGCGAGCCCTAAGGATGATTTCCCATTGCCGCACATCAACATCTTGGTCGATAACACTGTAAAGCATGGGATACTTTCTTTTTCGATGGATTCTCCGGATATAACCACATCAAGATGGCAGAGGCTGACCAAGAGAAGAGACATCGTTCATCACTCCTTGGGGAACCTTTTGCTACAGAGTTATGCCATTTAGGCTGAAGAATGCCGGTGTAATATACCAGAGAGCTGTGACTGCACTGTTTCATGACATGATGCACTAAAAAATTGAAGTGTATGTCGATGATATAATAGCCAAGTCACCGGAGTGAAGCGATCATCTGATAAATCTCTAGAAGCTATTTGAGAGGCTGAGAAAGTACAGGCTACGCCTGAATCCACAGAAGTGCACATTTGGTGCTATGTCTAAAAAATTATTAGGATTCATCGTGAGCAGGAGAGGTATCGAGGTTAACCTGATCAAGGTAAAAGCCATCATAAAAATGTCACCGTCATCTACCGAGAGAGAGGTTAGAGGGTTCTTGGGCAGGATAAAGTATATCAGTCAGTTCATTGCGCAGCTCATGCCTATTTGCACATTGATCTTCAAGCTACTTCGAAAGAACTCGCCCTTTGAATGGAACGACAATTGCAAGGCAGCATTCGACAAAATCAAAACCTACCTCCTCAATCCACCTATTTTGGTACTGCCTGAGCCGGGGAGGCCACTCCTAATATATCTCTCCACGACGGAAGCCTCAATAGGATGTGTCTTAGGGCAGCATGAAGAGATAGGAAGAAGAGAGCAGGCCATCTACTATCTGAGCAAGAAGTTTACTAATTACGAGATGCACTATTCTCATCTAGAGAAAGCATGCATGACTCTTGTATGGGCCACTCAGAGGCTTTGCCACTACTTGCTATCCCAAGCCATTCTACTTTTGCCCGTATGGACCCTTTGAAGTACTTATTTGAGAAGCTGGCTCACTGAACGAACTGCATGATGGCAGCTTTTATTGTCTGAGTTTGATATCACCTATGTTACTTAGAAATTGATCAAGGCGTAGGCACTCACTAATCATTTTGTCGACAATCCTTTGCCAGAATATGAGCCTTTGAGAACTGAATTCCCTGATGAAGACATCCTGTTCATGACGGAAGACAATACTGAAGAAGCAGAAGAATCACGGGTACTGCACTTTGACGAGGCAGCAAATGTCGAAGGTCAGGGAGTTGGTGCAGTTCTAATTTTGCCGAAAGGATCCCACATACCGGTTTCCATCAAACTCAACTTCCCATGAACAAATAACATGGCTGAGTACGAAGCTTGTGCCACTGGCTTGCAGGCAGATCTTGATCTGAACGTAACTCCCCTCCGAGTATTCAGCAATTCACAACTGATCATTTGTCGAACGAATGGAGATTGGAAGATGAAAGATGAGAAATGGATCCCCTACCATGAGCATCTCGATGACCTGATTGCATGTTTTGAGGACATGACATTCTCATATGTTTCGTGGATAAGGAATCGCTTTGCCGATGCACTAGCAACTTTGGTGTCAATGGTAGAAATCCCGTATGGTGTTGAGATGAAGCCGATAATGATTGAACTGAGGAACGAGTTGGCCTTCTGCCTCCAGATTGAGGAACCTATAAAGCCTGATGATGAGCCACCTTGGTTCTTAGATATCAAGAATTTCCTCAAGACTCGTGCTTTCCCTGAGGATACGTCCAAGGCGGACCGGCATACCATTCAACGTCTAGTGGCAGGTTATGTCATTTACGGGGAATGCCTTTACAAGTGATCGTTCAACATTTTACTCAGATGTGTTATTGAAGATGAAGCGGTCAACATCATGAAGGAGATCCATGAGGGAGTATGCGATGCCCATGTCAACGGCTACATGTTCGCTAAGAAAATTCTACGGCAGGGATACTTTTGGACCACTATGGAATAGGATTGCTGCAAACCTATTCAGAAATGCTACAAGTGTCAGTAACACTCCAGCCTGATACACGCTCTTGCCATCGATCTACACTGCATGATCACTCCTTAGCCATTTGCTACTTGGGGCCTGGACGTCGTTGGAATGATTAATCCGAAAGCAACAAATGGACATCAGTTCATCCTTGTCGCCATCGAGTACTTTGCTAAGTGAGTAGAAGCAGCATCGTATGCTAACATCATGATCGGTCACATTGAGAAGTTTCTCAAGAACAATATTGTCTACCGATTTGGAGTATCCAAAGATATCATTATAGATAATGGTACTAACTTTACAAATAAGCGCATCCGAGCCTTCTGCGAGCAATACAAGATCAAGCACCATCGCTCTTCACCTTATCGACCTCAAACCAATGGAGCCGTAGAAGCTGTGAATAAGATGGTCATCCACATCCTCGAGAAGATGGTCGTCACTTACCGAGATTAGAGTGAAATGCTGCCATTTTTTTTATGGGCCTACAAAACGTTGATTCGTACCGCTACAGGGGCAACACCAGTCTCCCTTGTGTATGGAACCGAGCTCGTCTTGCCTGTAGAGGTTGAAGTACCCTCACTCCGAAGCCTCCTTGAATCAGGTCTATCAAAAGTAGAGAGAGAGATCTCGCTTTGACCAATTAAACTTATTGGACGAGAAAAGACTACTAGCCTTGTGCCATACTCAAGTTTACCAAGGGTGAATCGCACGCACTTACAATAAACATGCCCGCGATCAAGATTTGAAGGTAGGAGACACTGTGCTGAGGAAGATTTTCCCATCCCTCCACGCCGATCCGAGAGGAAAGTTTAAGCCTAATTGGGAAGGACCGTACATCACCAAGGAAGTACTACTAGGATACGCCATCTGCCTCGCAACCATGGACGAAGATCACTTTCTCGAGCCCATCAATGTTGGATATGTCCGACGATTCTATGCTTAGTCTTTCACTACAAGATAAGTATTGGTGAAATAGATATGTGACTACTTAAGAACCACCCAAAAGAGGCCATCATTCTAAGCACAGTAGCCAAGAAGCGTCCCTAAAAATGATGATACCCTTTGCTACCCCATTTTGAGCCTTGGCCTTTCTTTCAATAAACCCCTTTCCTGAAAAAGAAAAAGTATGTACATATACAAAAAGAGGAAGAGGAGAAAATAGAATTACTATCAAAATAAAAAAAGATCAGAAAAGCAAAATGTCAAAAAGAGATTGCCTGAAATAAAACGAAGAAAAAAGGAAAAGAAAAATCATGGGGCATGTGCAGTAAAAATCTCCCATGGAGGAAAGTATGTTGTGAAAAACTGAAACCATATCAAGGAAACCATTTATAGCCTAGCATACCTTCAAATCCTAACTTGACCCATGGCCAAGCTACACCCTGAAGAAAGCCCTCTTTTTAGGTTCACAAGCAGTCATAGTATCTGTCAAGTCAACACGAATCGAGTTGTAAGACGACACGAGAACCCCATCTAGCCAGCTATGACGGAATCGATGTCTATGTTGTGGCTTTTGGAAAAAATAATAAAAGGAAAAAAAAAAAGAAAAAGAAAATAAACGAGCTCAAAGCAAGATGGACGCTACGGGTAAAATGAGTGAGTTTGTGCGGACTAGGTGAAAACCCGAAAGGGTGCTTGGGGTAAGAGAGCTAAACCCATGGACGTGGTGAAAACCTGAAAGGGCATCACGGGTAAAAAGAGGGCAAAAACGGGCATGAAGAACCCACCTTGGGGGTTGTGACTAAAAAGATTTAAAAGAAAAAAATTGAAAAAGAAAGGTTCAAAATGATTGATGAGATTGATGTTTGAGGACCCCTTTTGGTTACTCCCCCTATTACCCATTTTCCGGTTGGGCCACTCATATTAGTTCAAATCGAGCCCCGACCAGAATTGTCTTTGTGAAACTGCTTTGTAAATGTATGACCCAAGTTAAGGAGGAAAGTTTGATTCAATCCGGTGGGATTGACTTTCCAACCTTGGTAAAGCTGTTGAAATTCACCCAGATCCTACCACTTAAAAGGGGTTTGACCATGCTCAAAAGGGGACCCGAGATCTCACCCTGTGATTGAGGCATCAAACCAAACAAAAAAAGAGACTAAAGGAGAGGGCAGAAGGACCCTTTTGTCAAAGATAATAATTTCCCATTTCCATTTTCATGCTCACACTTTGTGCACCTGGGCGGAAAGCCCCTTTTGTCAAAGATAATAATTTCCCTTTTTCACTTTCATGCCCACACTTTGTGCATCAGGGAGAAAAGTCCCTTTTGTCAGAGATAATAATTTCCCTTTTCCACTTTCATGCCCACGCTTTATACACTTGGGCGGGAAAGCCCCCTTTTTGTTAAAGATAATAATTTCCCTTTTCCATTTTCATGCCTAGGTTGTGCACATTTCATCTCAAAAAAGGGGGACCCATCAACCAAAAAGAACAATAAAAAAAAAAAGAGAAGTTTTTGTAAATATAATAGATTTTCCCTTTTCATTTACAACTGTACCACTTAAGCCACATCCTAAAAAATAGTCGGTATGATGTCTAGCTTTCTTTCTTTCTTTTTTTACAAAAGCAGAAAAAACAAAAAAAAATATGTATACCAAAATATGTGTATCTGCAAAGGGGTTTCTTATGCCCCTTTCTATGAATCTGATATGTGCAAAAAGATATATGTGTAGGAGGGAATCAACGGCCCAACTTGCACTTTGAGGCACTAATCTCAGTGTGAAAATCATCCTCCCAGACATTCTGCTCAGTCAGCGAGGGACCATGAAGGCTCTTATACCTCTCTCGAGAAGCGTCGGTACCACCAAGAGCAACATTCAAGGATCTTTCCAGATGAAGGACCTCTCTCTCAGCTGTGCCAGCTTTGGTCTCAGCTACCTCTGCTCTAACTTTCTCCTACGCCAAAAGCTCTTGCAGGACCCTCTTCTCATCGGTCAGAAGCTCAATGCAAACTCAAAGCACCATCTCCTTCTTCAGCCAGGGCCCTCCCATATCACTGCTCTCTGCCTGATCTAGATGATCAACAATAGGCTGCTCAACCGATAGCCAAGACTCGTAGTCAGGGGAACGCTGAACTAAATCTTCCTCCTCCATATCACACATCAGCGTCCACTGACGCATCCCCTAAAGGGCAGCAATCGGATCCATGTCCCCAGAGGACCCCCTAGAAAAGATCAAATCACATAGACGTTCGCCTCATAAGGCACCTCCTGAGAGCAGCCAAATTGACGCAACACCCGGAATGGGAAGTAGAAGGTGTTGTTAGTCAATCCTAGGAGGGTGATGCCCTCATGGTCTCTTAAACGAACTACTGGGAAGGTCTGATCCAACCAAGGAAGTCTCCATATCAACTTTGCATCGATCAGCCAAAGCTTTAAAACTAGCAAATCCCCTTGCGAAATCAAGTGACACCTGCTTAGAAAGCATCGAATCGCCTCACCTCGAGCGATATAAAAGTGAGGCACGGGTCCCAAGATAGCGAGATGCTCACCCAACCAGACCTGAAGCAGCAAAGGACATACCCTGAGGCTCTCCACCTTGCCCAGAGCAAATGTATCAAGGCATCGGCATAGTTCAACAAGGACCAGGTGCATCATTGATTAGCCCTCTTCTAACTCAGTCAAAACGTCGCAGAGAGCCAGAGAGAAGCTCTCTCCCCCAGTGAAGAAAAGGACTTCCAAGATGAGACTGACAGCAAAGGCATTCACATTGAAGATGTTTATAACTGGCAATTTTCGAAGACTTTCGTCACCAAAAGGTTCTTTGAGGAATTTGATCGAACACTTTGTGGGCCCCCCAATGAGACTTTTCTCATATTCGAATTTCTTCAAGCCTAGGGTAAGGTGAATGGCCTTAGATAACCTGGCTTCAGCGTGACTCTTGCAAGGCCTCTGTGGAGCTTTAAGCCGGACAAATTGGATAGCTCTTTAAGAGTGGGTGTTAGCTCCTGCTTCCCAAAACGGAACACATGGGAATTTACAATCCAAAACGAGGTCACCGGATGAAGTAGGTCCCACCGTGGAGGAACCTCAAGAAAGAAGGGAAGACGGGATAGTCCAAACTACTCTAGATCAACGAGCTCGCTCTCATTTAGGCTCCTAAGCCAACTTTTTAGAAAATTGGGCCCCAAGCCCAAAGAAAGGAGTAAATTGGTTCCGAGCCCTCCATGTAAGGGAGGGTTGGAAAGCGGGTCCATGGACGTACAAAGATCTTTCAAAAATATAAAATTCAAAGTATGTTGATGGACCCACCCTTGGGAAAGCAAGGAGAGGAAAAAACAACTGAAAAAGCCAAATCAAAGAGAAAAGAGAGAGACAATGGCCCTTCTCGGGCATATAAAGGGCCCACTGCCCCCTAGGCTAAACCTGGCGCATGTATTACATGCGTCAGTGTAAATTCCCCTTAGCCTGTTTGCCTGTTCACCTGTTTTATGCCTTGAAGACATTCACAAACATAAAATTCAAAGTGCACCTAACATTGAAATCATTTAACTTTTGTGCATAAAAAACCCACACCAACGCATGCGACCTCAAGGGTCATTTTTACAAGCAATCGTCAACACCATCCTACAAGCAATCAGATATAATGCAAGGGAAACATAGCATACGATCAAAGAAAGGGCACTAAAATTTTCAAAGTAAAAGATCATCCAAAAAGTACCACGATTATCCATTACAAATTATTCAAATCCCAATAAAAAGCATCCCAAGGTGTTTAAAGTGTTTAAATGCAGAAACTAGGCCTAGTCCTTGCTGGCGGCCTTCGATTTCTTTCGCCGGCGCGAGGAACTTTGAAAGGTTCGCATATCTCCAACTCGGGACTACTCCTGTGAAAGACGGCTAAGTAAGGAGCATGACTCCTTGTCACGTGCATGCTACAAGTCATAGCCAAGGTCATAAATCAGGAGCAATTGAGAAACAAGGATGGAAAAACAGTGAGAAGAACCAAGTAGCAAGATACTCACCACCTCCACATCTTGGAGTTCAACAATATTACAATAATACGCGGCATGGTCCATGGCCGATTCAAAGTTCTACATTCAAAAGGAGAAGGATGTCAATTACAGGGGTTATTAGCAAACACAGGCATTTATCAGGGGAGCCAAAACAAAGGAAGAATGATCATGAAAAGTCTTACCCCTGGAACCACCTCAGGAGGAGGAACTCGAACTGCATCAACTGAAAGGCAGGCCTACCTTTCTACATCAGCACATAGATCTGAGAGGAAGCCATCGTCAAGGCGCCTAAAGGTCCCATGAACCACAAAAGGTGCACCACCAAAGACACCCATGCAAGAAGAGCCTGAAGGACCGACATCTGAAGGACCAGCAATTGAGGAACTAGCACCTGAGCGACCCGCACCAGAAGGACCAGCATCTGAGGGACATGCCCCTAAAGCATCAATAGTACCCGCCGTCGCTCCACCCTCATCATCTGAATCGTCTCCCTGGATAAACTACGAAAAAGATAAGGACTCGCTCAGTAGAAACAAAAGTTGAATAAAAAACCTATAGGGGACAAATCTAAAAGAGAAAAGAAGTTTACCTGTGAGTGTGGGCAGCTAAAAGCGAGGAAATTAATGCTAGGGACAAAGCACAGAAGGATAAATCGATACAGCAAAGACTCATACCACAGCCAATAGTCTCCTGACATGAGGAGGGCATTGATGGGGATCCCATTGTGGAGGAAGGCCACAGTAAGCTCCTCGATACTACCCACGGGGTCCATGACATCTGCAGGAGGATCCGTGGGTATGGCGGGATAGCCCTGATACTGATGAACGACCTGCTCTCCAGGGAGTAGACCCTAACCCATGCCCCATAGAAAAAGACAACGCGACGGTTGTTAAAGAGGCGAGATGGACCTACGGCAGCCCGGTCCCAAAAAATAGAGCCAATGTATGGGTCATATATGATCTGTCAAAGTCAAGCGGTGGCCAATCAGTCAAGAATGCAATATAATAACAAAGGAGAATTTCTTAACTGAAATAAACAAAGGAGAAAAGGCCTTACCTGCTCAGGGATCATCAGATCAATTTGGGATCTCAGGCCCATCTCCAGATGCTTCATGCCCACATCTTGGCACCGGAGTTTGTTCCAATTGCTTAAGAGGGGGTAGGTGTATACCTCGGAGTGAAGATGCGGGTGTCCGGGTTGAAAATGAAGATACCCCTATGCCTGAGGATAGCAGT
Source organism: Chloranthus sessilifolius (assembly GCA_021018995.1). Lineage (NCBI taxonomy): Eukaryota > Viridiplantae > Streptophyta > Magnoliopsida > Chloranthales > Chloranthaceae > Chloranthus > Chloranthus sessilifolius. The sequence continues at coordinate 29,439,983 of CM037595.1, forward strand.
GCACAAAAGATAAGTCAGTAGCATACAACGACCATCCAAGTAAATTGATAAAAGCAAAAGAGATAGAGATTACCTCTAGAGCCAGCTAGAAACCAATGATGGACTTTGAATCCCCGGTGGATACTTGGGCTATGCTATACATTAACAGGGCATATCCAGCCCTGCCCCAGTTGTATCTATGGATGTCGAGCCAATTATCCATGAGGCTCAGCAGTGCTAGGTTGACTTGTCCGCCGCTTGCATTGGTGAAGAGGGTTTTTCCCAACATTATCAGGAGCGTGATATGGGCCAATACGATTGCACGCTCAGGCTCAATATAGATTTCCACATCTGGCTGGCCTAGATCTACCAACTCATGAAGCCCATAGAGGTCGAAAAACTAGGTCATCTTGACCTCAGCACCATACAAATTTCCACGAGAGGGATAATCCTTTATCAATTTGATAAGATCGTCTCGGCTAGGCACTGTGAGGTTGGCTATCGGAATGCTCCCTACTCTGATACTGGTAATCACTGCCCAATCCACGGGCGTCAGGGTCATCTCAGCGAAGGCCATGTGAAAAGACATGGTCTCTAGGTGAAACCTCTCGATCAGAGCTCTCAGGTATGCGGCATCTGCCCTCATGGAGGGGCATGACAGGGACTTGCCAAAGCCTGCCTGCTTGATCAAGGAGTTAATGACGGGTGGGATGTATCGATAAAAGTTTTGAAAGTCTAGCCAGCCACCTCAGAATACAATATGGAGCAAGTCCTGTGTCAAAAGAGAAAGATGCATCAGGTCCTAGAAATAGAGCAAAACCGCATAGGAAAAAGAACTAAACTTATCCTTTACCTTGCTCGCAATACCAAAGTTGGAAATGTGGATGTGTTGCTGGAAGAGAAGGCCGACTCGGGTGACCTCACCCTGCATTTCAAGCCATGGACCTGCCTGGCGTTGCACTACAAAGAATTGTTCCCCACAAGGACCATAAACCACGTCCGACCCCTCCCCTGTCCTTCCTCTATTTCCTCCGGCACGTATTCCTCATCACCAGACATTCTCAGGCATAAGCAAGTAGTCATATCAGGGCGGATCTATGATAAAGAACCATCTTTGCTACAGGCCAAGGGAAGGTAAGTATGCTCATCCTTTTCTTTTATTTTCAAAAACAAAAAATATATATATATACAAAAAAATCCTTTCTTTTTGTTTCCAAAATTGAATGAAAATATAAAAATCCCTTTCTTTTTGGCTTAAAAAAAATAAAAAAAAAACAAAATTTTCCCTTTTTTATCTTCAAAAATAAAGCAAAATTGAAAAAAAATAAATTTTCTTTCTTTATGTCCATAGAATTAAAAAACTGAAAAAGGAACCCAAAAAAAATTCCTTTATGTGAGAAACAAAAAAATAACAACAAAAAACCGACTCAAAGCGATTAAGCACCGGGAAACTCACACGCAATTTGATTAAACGCCTGAAACAAGGTGTGTAATTGAAAATTAAGTGCACCCCACAGGGCGTGCAATTAGTAAAATACCTATAAAAAGACTTCTCCATTACTGGCCCCCACAACTTTGAGATTCGAGTTTCGAGTTCTTCGTCTCCAAGCTTCGAATTTTGAGATTCGTCTGTGCAGCCCTGATCCTAGGTAAAATTTTCCTTTTAGCTTTTAGTTTTCGATCGTACTTTTAATTCTTAGATTTAGATTTTTATATTTTAACTATTAGCATTAAATTTTCAGTCTTAGACCGTAGCACCCTTTTTCTTAGACTGTAATTCTTAATATCTGGTTCTAGTTCTCAGAATCTGGGACCAGTCCTTAATCAGACTACCTAATCTCTGACCCTAAACCTTAATTTTGTTCTGAAATCTCAATCTCCAGTCCTATTATTAATCTCTGGTTCTAGTTCTTAGTTTCTAGAACCAGTCCTTAATCATACAGTCTGATTTTCTGATTTTGGTCCCGATTTCAGTCCTTAGATTCTTTTAGCCTTTAGTTTTAATTTCTAATTTCTTATAGTTCTAATTTTATATTTTAATTCTTAATTCTTAAGTTTTAGAATCCAGTCCTTAGGAAATCCCTGCCCAAATCCTTAGTCTAGAGCCAACTATGTCTCCCCAACTTTTTCTCAATTGTCAATCCCATTTCTTTTATGTTTGGCTTATTTTTAGGCATCAAACAAACTCAGATTAAGATGAAATTAGTCATTTTGGAAAGCTTATCGAAGTAGCTTTCCAACGAGCCAAAAAATGCACAATTCTGACAAGTATAGAAGAAGTTATGGTCAGTTTTCGACCGCTACGCAAAAAGTGATGTTTTTCAAAACTCCTAGTTGAATTAGGATTAGTATCTTTATTATATTATGTTAGAAAATAGGATTTATGGTAAGTGCCTATAAATAAGACCTTTACCGCCTAGCCATCCCTCTATACAAAATTCAATTTTCCTCTACACAATTCCCCCTATACAATTTTCCTCTATACAATTTTCCCCTATACAATTTCCTTCTACACAATTTCCCTCTATACAATTTCCCTCTGTATGATTTAGATGATTCTTTAGGTAATTCCTTAGTCCTTAATTTTCAGGTTCTAGAATCAGTTCCCTTTTTTTAATATTCTAGTTTTAGATTTAAGTTCTAGCCCTTTAGTTCTTAAATTCTAAATGTTAGGTTTTAATCTAAATTTATAATTTTCTGATTCTAGTCCTTAGGTTCTAGAACCAGTCTTTTAATTTTTACGCCCTAGTTCTTAGGTTATAGAATTGGTCCTTAATCTCACGGTCCAAATTTTCCTAATTTCAATCCCAATTTTGGTCATTAGATTTTATCTTTAGTCTTAATTTCTCATAATTCTAAGTCCTAAAATTTGCTTTATAGTTTCAATTCTTAATTCTTTTTTTTAGCCCTAAAATTTTAACTCTTAAATACCAATAATTAATCTTTCACAAAAAAATACTACTTTATAATTCAAATTAAGTCTCTCTCAATTTTAGCCACCTGATTTGCCCAAGGGAGCTTATGGAGGGTACCCGAGAATGGGGCCAATCCTCCGTAGCATAGCGGGCCCAAAACCCTTTTTTTAATTAATTTGATTTCTAATTAAAATTAGAATATTTAAAGTAATCAGACTTCTAGTAGGATTAGGAGACTTAATTAATTAGATTTCTAATAGGATTAAGATATCAATTAGACTCCCAGTAGGATTAGGAGACCAAGTTAAATTAGAATCCCAGCAGGAATAGGAAAACCAAACTAGTTAAACTAAAGGCAACCCACAACTGTTGACGTTCGCCGGTGGATGATTAAGTAAAGGAGTTCAACCTGCAAGCCCTTACTTCCTGTAAAGCATGATCAATGACGTGTTACAGCGTCGATAAATATCTGCAGCTGACGATCACATCTTCTCAGGTATTCTTCATTTAGAATTCGCCTATTTAATTTCAATATTTAATATTTTCTAATTTATTACTCCATCATCGCCTTTGCCAGAGTCCACTTGGACCCAATTGGAGCAACTGATTTAACGAGGACCAAGAGGAACCCAGAAAAAGTGCGCACCAACAGACTAGCAATCGCAATGGGTCTCATTTTCGCTAAGGTTGCCCCGATTTAATTAATTGCTTTATTTAATTTGGTTTATTATTTTTTACTTTTTATTTGATTTTTTTTTTGCTTTATTACTTTTCTACACACACTTGCACGTGGATAAACTTGAAAAAAAAAATAGAAAAAAAAATTAAAAAAACTATTTTAAATGGTCGACATCAGAAAATTAAACTTTAATAATATCAACCCACTCGTATGGGGCTCCCATAGCGACCCCGGGTATAACGTTAAGCTGTCTCCGTGGACAGCCCAGCGTCATGCTCGGGTAAACATGGTTAATGAGAGCGAAAAATACCCTTTCGCTCCACGAAATACAAATCACAGTGATAGCACTGAAGAAAGTGGTACTGAGTGCAGCTACCCTGATAGTTAAGTTATGGACCACACTCCCAGTGCACTCATAGAAGGAGGAAGAGAAGCCGACACATTGCTCCAGTCCCAAAGACAAGTTACTCCGAGGAACAGACCAAAGGAAAGGACGCCAACTCCTCCACATGCTTGGACTCCCCCAACACATAACACATATACCTCTCACACCTTCTACAATAATAATTGCCGAGGACAACCCCCTCCCAAGGCACCTAAAAAAGCCACCCCTATAAACATAAACAACCTCCACCAATTTCTAGATGACTACATGGCTAACAAAGAACGCTCTATTCACATTTTTGGATTCGACAAATTTTGCTGAGACATTGACTTCACTATACCCATTGGTTTTAAACCTCCAAAATTTAACAAATATAACGTTATGGGAAACTCAAAGCACCACTTGGCCCTATTCTGCAATGACTGTCGACCAATCCGCACCAATCATGGGCTCCTGATCCATTACTTTTCGAGATCACTAGAAGGAGAAGCCCTTGACTGGTTCGCGACCTTACCTTTAGCCGAAATTGAGACATTTGAAGACTTAGCCGACAGATTCCTAGATCAATACCAGCCGAAATCAAGACTGACTCATGAAGAAATCAGTCTTGCTGACTTGATACACATAAGACAAGAGGACAGTGAAGACTTCTCGACATTCGCCAACTGTTGGAGAAGACTTGCTGCTCAAACGGGAAATTAAATAAAAAAGAGCGATGCGATAGAAATCGTGATTAGCAATATCCGAGAGCCTCTTCGGAGCGTTCTCATCCTAAGCGACTATCACGACCTCACTAGCCTTATCAACATGCCTCACACATAGAACGTCGACTAAAGAATGGAGACCTTAGTCTTCCTACCTTAACATCCAACAGACCCTCCTCCGACAACCCCGAGACAAACACCTTAAATGAAGCCATAGACTTCGAACAAATTAATGCGAACCAAGAACAAAACAAAACTAACCCTCAACCATTCCACTTATATGACCAAGCTTAAAGCCTCTACACAAACATGTACCCTGACTATAACCAACCTCTATACCCTAACCACGACCAACCACTATACACCAACCAATGCATGAACCCATACTATGACCAAAGCCAATACCCCAATGACACGCAAACTAACACCACCTATTACAACCCATTGTTCGATCAAACTCAACTCGCATACGAGACGGTACACTCATTTACCCCCACCCTATTTCACCCAGCTAGCATGATACGAAGAATTGAGCCTCCCTCAGAGAAAGACCAAACTATTCACTTACAACCAACCAACCCTATCCCACGCACCTATAAATGCGAAGTTACCTTTCGCCCTGAACCGATTACCAAGATCACTAAAATCCAACCTATCACCGACTCTACCCCTAAGCTAACTCAACCAATCACCAAACTCATCGCCGAGCTCAACGCGCTTATCTTCGAAGCAACTCAACCTACCCTTGAATCCGATAACCTACCAACAAACGAATCAATCCCCACACCTCCTGAGCAGATGCCCAAACCAATGACACAAACTACCCCCGAACAGGCTCACGTGCCGACTCTAGAGGTAATTTTTGAACCAATCAATTGGTGTTATACAAAGCCATTCATACTTACATCTATCACAAAACTAAACTCTGAACCCAAATCAGTAATCAAACCTACTCCCAAAATCACCAGCCCTCTCGCTTCCAAATCAACTCTGAAGCTAGCCTCCAAACCCGAACACATTGACAAACACATTACCCCACCAATCTCAAAATCAATCCCTGAATCAATCACTATACTTGCTTTAAAACTTGAACTCAATAACAAACACATCACCCCACTAACCTCAGAATCAACTTCTACACGCGCCTCAGAGCCTAAACTCACTACCAAACTCATCACCTCACCAACTTTAAAACAAAACCTTGAACCCGAATCTGTCACCAAACATACCTTCGAACCATCTTCACTCACTCCAGAATCAACCATTGAACCCATCTCAAAACTAACTCACAAATCAATCTCTACACCCGCCTCAAAACCTAAACTCACTATCACCTCACCAACCATGAAATTGAACCCCAAACTCAAACCTATTATAAGACCTAAACTTATCATCAAACCTAAAACTAAACTTAGCATCAAACCTAAACCTACTATCAAAACTAAACCTATTATCAAATCTAAACCTATTATCAAACCTAAACCTATCCTCGAGCATGAATCTATCACCAAACCTAAACCCATGATCGAACTTGAACCCATCATCAAACACGAAATCAAACCAATCATTGAACTTAAATCAATCATTGAATCCATACCCGAACTTGTCATCGACCTAGCACCCATCCACAAGCTCGAACCCTCCATCAAAGGCTAGCCCGCCATCAAATTCGAACCCATTATCGAACCTGAACCTATCGTCAAACCTAAACTGATCACCAAATTCAAACATGACATCAAGCCTCCGACTATCAGTGAATCTAAATCAATCCTCGAACCTGAACATACTGTCAAACCTAAACCAATCATCGAACACAAACCTGTCATCAAACCTCAAACTATCAACAAATCCAAGTCCATCATCAAACTTGAACCCATCATTGAACTCGATCCTATTATTGAATATGAACCCGGTACTAAAACCGAACCTATTCCTACAACGCCAACTCCACTCACCTTTGAGCCTACCACAAAACCTATCAGGGAGTCGATCATCGCTCCCACTTTCGAAATCAAACCAAACTAAAATCTTACGACGCCAATCACCATCAGAATCAACACACCTCAAATCCCATCAAAACACGAAATCAATATTACAACTAAAATCACTTCTGATCATCAGATCCAAATCTCTGTGGACCTCACAATCAAAACCTTCACCGAACTCCAATTGGCGACAAAACTACTACGTCAAACTTCTGATACTCAACCTCCTCGAAAATTATAAATAAAACTTTAAAATAACCTCACGATAAACCCAAAGTATGAATCAAACCAAACAAGCAAATCAAACAAAACTGGACCACCCCACACGTAGGAAAGGTCAACCTTGGACTATGCCCTTGCGTCTCCTCTTCCTACTCTACCTCTGCTTTATCTTATCACTACCTTTACAACACTACCGTCCCTCTCAACGATTTCTACTCCAACTTCACTCGCATACAGCTTTCCAACGACCCACAAACGATCTCAAAGAACTCTTTAACAGCTTTATGCTTCATCTCTATGAGAGTCCTCACTCTGTTGAAAAATAAAAGAAGGTCCCTCCCGATAAGGAGACCCCGAACACAAAAGAGCTATCGAAGGAAGAAATCAAACTACACCACAGTTATTTTGATAAACCCTATACCATCCAAAATACAAACCTAAACATAACCTTACTCTCATCCCTCATCAATCAGATTGAAAGGGATCGATGATCCCGAAACAATATTATCTAATCGAACGGTCACTTCGACCGTCCAACATGTCCCACCAAGCGTACTTTCTGAGTCAGTCCCCTGCCTAAGGAACTGATGTTGTACTGTAACACAATAGTAATAACAAATAAATAATAATAAAAAATATAGAAAAGTATAAAAAAAAGCTAAAAGTATAAATGCCCAAAATGTAAATACTCGAAACTAAAAATACTCTTCTATGCCCCAAACCCTTTGGACTCATACTCGACCGAGAACTCGAAATCGAGGAGCTACTGCTAAGAAAAGTGTCTATACAACCGCCTCACCTAGAGGAAATCAAAACCCACAAGGGAAGTTCTTATATCATCTCGGCAACATGCCCAGGAAACAGCCACAGGGGAAGGACTTTCTGACCCTTGAAATCATAACTCAATAGCCATCATGTTTCGTAGCCTAAACAAACATACTTATATACCTATCACCTCGCAGTCATCACAAGGCATTCGTCAATCGTAGATCATTATTTTCAAAACTATTTTCGGTATTATCTAACTCATTGACTACCCTCCTACTCGGGGGAATTGACCAAAAGGACCAGTGGATCATGAAACTCTCTTTTTGAAATATAGAAAACTCTGGATTCTCATACACCCTTCCAACCATTGGAGTCGATGTTAGAGCAGAAAAAATGAAAATGTAAGGTTCCATCAAACCTCACAATTCTTGCGTTAGCAGGTTATTTTTTAAAAACTATACAGAAAAGAAACACAACTGAGCGAGAGTAATACAATGAATGAATAGACAATGAATTCAGAGAAGCATAAACAAATTGTGAGGGCATTCCTAGTATTTTCATTAGGAGAGCATAAGCAAAATGCGAGGGTCTCCCTGACATTTTCACACTTGTGCAACCGTGGGAATCGAGGCGATCCCTGTCGCGACGAAGTGCTCTCTAACGATGAAAAATATAGAGTCACCACCCGGAGCTTTCGGTGTCCCGGGATACCTAGTTCATTTTTATGAGCACCTAAGTGCTAAAAATATGACTCTGAATCCGTTCCACACCAAAGGCTCTTGGGTAGGGGCTTCGGTTATCGATCGGGAAGGTCTTAGGCACCCGATCAACCCGCTTAATGCGATCTCTACTAATGGCCAACAATAAAATGAAGTAGAAGTAAGGAAAATAGCTTCCTCTTGCCCAAAAGTGCTTAGAATCCTATTTGTGCCCCTCCGTTCCTACCAAAAAATCGGTGGCGTAACGACACAAATGAGAGGATGGAGGGAGCAAGAAAAAGATAGGAGAAGAAAGGGGAGAGCCGGAGCCCTCGGGCCCTTGTAGCACCGTAGGGGAGCCTTGCGTGGCTTGCTTTGATTAGCTCTTGAAGGCCTTGTATGGTGGAAAATGGGGTTCTAACTCCTAAGACTTAAAGCTAAGAGGTAGGGAAGGGAGGCTAGGGGATCACATACACCTAGGCTATGGGTTTTGGATGTAAGAACAAGCTTGGGAAGAGGTTTTGGAATTCTGGAATTTGGATGAAAATAGTGCACAAAAGGGAGGAAGAACTTCTCACTTTGAGCTCTTTCTCTCTTAAGCAAATTTCTCAACCCTTAAACCAAGGGGAAAGGGGCTCTATTTATAGGAAAAGGGTAGGTTAGGAGGCTACTTAGATGCTAATTAGGGTTAGCAATTAGGTAATCTCTAATCTAAGGTTTTCTAGGATTTTGAGAGCTTGGAAAGGTGTGAAGGTGGTTCTAATGGTGGATGATGGGGTGAGGCTTTAAGCCACTTGGAGGGTGGCAAATAGGTAAGGAATGGGTGCAACAGAACTATCAAAACACACCCCAAAGGTTGAGGTGGTCAACAAGTCAATCCCTAAAAATGAAATTCAGGGTAAAAACCCAATGTTACTATTTATATGCCTAGCGCAACTAATAGTTGCGCCAGGCAAAAGCACAATAAAACTGTGAGGAATAGTGCTGGAAGTTAGCTCACGGGGTGGGGGCCACCTTTTAAACTTGGCGCAACTATTAGTTGTGCCAGACTTAAAATCTGAGAGAATTGGCCTGGTGCAACTAATAGTTGTGCCAGGCATTCTGGGGAGAAATAGCCTGGCGCGACTATTAGTCGGGCCAAATCCCTGGGGGGGCCACCTTGAAATTACCTTCCTGCCCTCCGGGTTCAGATTGTCATATCTTCTGATATATACCTCCGATTGGGGCGATTCTTGGACCATTGGAAAGCTGACAACCTCTACTCTTTAATGAGATAAGAGTTGGTAACTGTAGAGGGTCGTAGCTAGTTTCAGTGCACCCCTCCTCATTTTTGCCTGGGAAGGTTAGGTTAGGGTTTGAAAAGGGTTCTAAGGGCCGGGGTTGGTTTCTGGGGGATCTAGGGTGATTCCTAAGGCTTTAGGGTGATTCTTAAGGATTCCATACATTCCATCAAAAGCTCAGAAATGCACTTCTCTCGAAAGGTGTTTCGATCGGGCCTTGGGCCAAATTTGGGTGTCTACAGATGCCCCTCTTTGGTATCCGATCACTAATGATTGTATGCTAGAGAAAAGAGACATCCGAAGAGGCCCAAGGCATTACTGACGGGTCCGCTGCATTCAGAAAGAACTTCAAACATCAGGTGAGTAACATGGTGAGAAAATGAAAGCCCTAGAGTGCCAGGCTAATCATTCGTTTCTCGAGGTATCGGTTCCCAAGCGCTTAGCGACATTACTGGGCATAACCGAGGTGGAATGAGTTGCGAAAGCCCAATAGCTAGGAAAAATGTCTACTTCTCGAGATGACTTAAAGGTGATTGATGTTTAAAATTCATTCTGAGTGCAACAACCTTGTGAGTAAGAGGGGTGATCGACCCACATTCAAAGATAGGCACGAAGCAAACATACGCAAGGCTCCACAGTTTGTGTCCAATCCTACAAGGCATTTGGCAACCTTATTGGATTATTCGCAGGTGCCCTTGCTGAAAGCAGGGTTCGAGATCTTTGGGCGAACCTATCGATCCCAAAGTTTATTTAGCATGACCACCTGAGTGAAGTGAATGGATGTCACAACGCTTTTTAAGGGTTCGTGCCATTTTTCAAAATGCGCCTTCGATCCACATGACCCAAAGCGTCCAGCTTCATATACCACTAAACAGATCTAACCAGTTACCGGGTGCTATCCCAAAAGGGACATCCAATCCTGGTTTCTGCCAACAATGATCATAAGCATCAATTAACTATGCATAAATATGCACCCATTAGGGGCAATAAGCAACAACAAAGGCGATGGAAGCCCCGACCCGGACCCGCCCGAGTACAATTTACGAGGACAAACGACCATCATACGGATACTCAGACGCATGGCGTATACTTTATACGGATACTCTGAATGCATGGTTGCACATAGTTTGATTGACACATAATCTCATTCTCGATAGGCTGGTTTCAACTAATGATTGACCCTTTTTCAACGGAGAATTTGAAGCTTAAGGCACTTAAGTCCATATGAGTCCAAACACTTGTCGCAAAGATTTAGCGGTGGAGTTGACCCGATCGAAACATTGATTGTTTGATCGAGACTGACACCGTTACTCCTGCCTTAAGGCGGGATCCAGAGATCCGAGGTGAACCTCCGACTCAGGACTTTGATGTGGCACAGCTGCATTGCTGATAAAATATTGGTGTTTCACCGCTTTATGCTTGTGCGCTGTGCGGGGTGATTTTTCTGCAATTTTGAATTTCTCAACTATTATTTTAGGGGATTTTTTGAATTTTCAAGCTATTATCTTATGTGAATTTTTTGGAATTTTGGAGTTATTATTTTATGTGAAATTTTGGATTTTCATGTGAATTTTTTAGAGTTTTGGAGTTATTATTTTATGTGAATTTTTGGGTTTTTATGTGTTTCACGTATCTATGCTCAGGAAGTATATTAATGGCCCTGATCACATGTTGAGCGGTCAACCATTAGAGATGCACGAAGATATGAGCATGTTAGAAGAACCGGCGGAGATTTTAGATTGAAAGGAACAAGTATTACGGACAAAAGTAATTCCATTAGTGCTTGTTCGATGGAAAAATCATCCGGCCGAAGAAGCTACATGGGAACGAGAGGCCGACGTGAAAGAACAATACCCGGACTTGTTGGGACAACTTGAGAGTCAAAAATTGTATTACCGCAAGCATGTTTGCGGATTTAAATTTTTATTGTAATCCAATGTTGACCATTTGGCCAATTTATCGAATGGAGAAAATGTTAATCACAAAATTGTGCTGTGAAGTTGATGTAGAATGCATGGTCAAGATTCATCACACCACGCAGTGACTATGAAGACATGCTTCGCAAACCAATGACCCACTGGTCACGTACTACCAAGAAAAACAAAAGCGACATGAAAGCAAGAAAAATTTTGAATTCTGATGAAAACTGATTAATCGATTTGGGTCGATTAGTCGATTGGCATACGCCAGTGAGTGGAGATTTAGAAAATTAGTAAAGTGAAATTTTGATTAATCGAGGGGAATTCGATTAATCGATCTGGGGATTCGATTACTCGACTAGCACACACCAATGAGCTGTGAATTTTGAAAAAATTTAAGGACATTACGATTTTGATTAATCGAGGTGAAATTCGATTAATCAATTTTGGGAAATCAATTAATCGATTTGGGAAATCGATTAATCGACTGGCACATGCCAGTGAGCTGGAGATAATTTGTAAAACCGATTAATTAATTTTTAAAATTGATTAATCGATTTCGGCCTATTTATATAAAAGAGGGGAAATTTTTTCCCATTCAAAATTTTTTTGGGTTTTCTCTTTCGCGCGCTCCTTCTTCCTCCTCGAGCCACTATGCAAGCTAGGTTTTTAGGGGTTTTGCACTGATTTCAACTGGAAATCCTCGCGCAATTGGATCGAAACCTAAGGTAAACCCTAGATTTCAAGTTTTCTTTTCAATTTGAGCTATCAAACCCTAGATTTCGAGTTTTCTTTTTAAAATACCACCTCAAACTCGCTTGACCACGAAGCAAGCAGCTTTGAAGCTTCTGGTACGACGTAAGAATGCCGCACCACGTCCAGCATCACCGTCACCTATACAAACTCCATCCCCATAGTCATCAGATACTACATCTGGTTCGACGAGCGCGTCTTCGTGCGAATCTTCACCAACATTACCACCACCACCCGTAGACTTGCACCAACCAAATGAGTGGTGGGAGAAAAAGAATTTCGAGGATGAATATATTATCGACGAGGACTTGTTTACAGACTCCGACGTCGAGGGAGAGTCTAAATGGGCTAGGAACTGTTTGGTCAATGTTGGCCTCGGTAACCTATTAAAGCCGTTATACGGGTGTTACTACCCTAGGCTAGTTCGGCTATTTTACCAGGGCTTGGCGGAGGGTCCGACTGATGACATCATTAGGACCAAGATTGATGGTCGTAACTACACCTTTACCCGTCGCCACGTACAGGAGTCCCTAGAGTGCTATTTGGATTTCGTGCCCAAGACCACCCTCTTTCCACTATTTGAGGAAGAGGTGAGATTTGAGGAAATCATGACTGAGATGACCAATGGGAAAAAGGGGTCCAGATCTTCCATTAGGAGGGTAGATTTGCCCCACTACATGTGGATGTTTGATTCTATAATCAAGTGTAACCTCTACCCGATGCGCCATGATACCGAGAGGGTGGAGTTGGTCCAACAGGCCCTATACGCGACATTTCGCGGCCATTGGTTCGACGCCACCAAGATCGTCTTAGAGGAGATGGTCTACATCAAAGGAAAGTTGATGAAGGGTCATTTGAGACCAAAGGAGAAAATGCGTTATGCTCGTCTCATATCAAGCATGCTTGAGTGTTACTTTAATGCCCCACAGAGTATGCCATCTCACCCCACGAGCTGAAAGCTATGGACCACGTGAAGCACTACTCCATCATTTCATGGGGTCGTAGCTACAGATTATTGAAGAGGACCCTACAAGTTGAGGGCCCAGCAGCACCAGCACCAGCAGTAGTAGCACCACCACCACCCCCACCCCCACCACCACATCAGGACCCTCCAGTAGGGGGAGCACACCCCGTTGTTCCACCAGCTGAGGGGGCACCCTCTCACACTACCGCATCCCCTACACCACCATCGCAGTTAGCAGCTGCCACACCTACATCAATGTATCGCCGATGAGCGGCTCGCCCAGCGCCTACGATTAAGGACGTGTTGGCTCGGATGGAGGCCAACAACCAACAGATGAATCACCGCATGGACTTTTTGATTTTCCACATCATGCGGTACATCTATCTGTTAGACTACTAGCAGCGCCTAACGCAGGAGCAGGCTTGGGCTGTGGGCGCGACCACTTTCCATACGGGTGCAGCGGATGCCGGCACATCTGGCTCGGTGCCACAACAGCCAGACCAGACAGAGCAGCTAGCCAAGGCGAGTCACCCAGCACTAGACCAGCCGGGAGAGGGGACAGTGTGAGCTTGTAGTGATGGGGTTACTTTGTGATCACTTTTTAGATTTTTATGGTGTTGTAATCAAATTTTGACTTGTAATTATTAAGTAACGGGCAATTGTAAATTTTGGAACACATGAAATGAAAATTCATATAATTTTAGAAATTGCTTGCATGATGCTATTTCTTACATTGTGTGTGACTAAATTAGTAAAGTTTTCATGATCGGATACGTGACATCACCCTTGTGTGGGGTAGCCAATCGACACACCTTTGAGTTCATTTTCGAGGATGAAAATTCCCAAGGTGGGGAGAATGTAATATCCCTGCAAATTGAGCGATAAATAATGACCTCGGGATTCATGCCTAATTGGTCGTAGGTTGATCAAGTGATTATCAACAGTAGACTTGAGGATGGAAGTATTTTGTGATTTAGTATGATCCTTAGCATAGTGTATGGTGTTAGTTGGGAGTCACGTACACCTATCTGTGGTGTATGTACTCAACACCTAAGCAAGAGGAGCTATAAGGGTTTTAAAAACCTAAAAGTAAAGTTATTTCTCTTATTTGGTTAGTGAAGAGAGTTAAGAAGAGAGAGAGAGAGATCAAGGAGAGAGTGAGGGCTTGGAGTTAATGCAAATGGCAAATCAAGTTGGGATCGAGCAATAAATGTCGGATTCAATGTGATTGAAATCGTGGGAGCCAAAGCTGGAACCCTAACCATTCAATCAATTAGGAGATTGATTTGAGGTGAGTTTTGCTAGGAATCGATTAATCGATTTTGTTCTGGAAGTTAAAAAAGCATGAATGCCCGAGTTTGATTAATCGATCTTGAAATCGATTAATCGATTTTGAAAGTCGATTAATCGATTTAGAAATCGACTAATCGACTGAGTACCTCCAGTGGCTGGAGAAATAAGGCTTGGCGAAATCGACTAATCGAATTGGAAAATCGATTAATCAATTTTGGATTTTTGATTAATCGATTTGGGATCGATTAATCGATTTTGGATTTCGACTACTCGATTTAGGGATCAATCAACTATCTTTCAGATTTTTTAATTAATCGATTTGGGATTGATTAATTGATTTTAGATTTCGATTAATCGTTTTGGGAATCGATTTAGGGTTTCGATTAATCAATTTTGGAGATTGATTAATCGATTTTAGCAATTTGACTTGACTTCTTAATTGGACCTTGGGGTTCATGGAGGGTCTTAGACCTTCTCTATTGCATCTTTATTGATGTGTTGCATATGTTATGGTATACCATAGGTGGTACGTGTGAACACAAGCATAAGGAGCAGTGTGGGACCTTGATGGTTGGACCTTCAGAGACTTGAGGTAGGGAACACCTTGAACATGTACTTTGATTACAAGAGCATGTATGTAGTGATATAGAAATGAAATGAAGCATATAATCTCCATGTGTGTGTGTGTGTGATACACCAATGAAATGAACATTCCTAATCATATAATCCTTCCAATATATGTGTGTGTGTGACACCAAGTAAGTATATGAAAATGAGACATCCCCAGGGGATGAGAAAGTGATAAAGGCATCAGTGTGATGCGAGTAACTTAGACATCTCACGGATGTAAGTGAGATTGTAAAGTAAGATTGAACAAAGACTGATAAGGCCTAATTGATATAAAGTAGCACATTTACACGGTGAATAACTATATGTAAAGCACATGATATTTTTGTTATTTAAGGTTTGAACAGAATACCCCACCGACGTGGCGGGATACCCACGACTGACTCGGTAGGATATCCGTGACCGGTACGGTGGCCAATCCGTACACCGGTACAGCGGTTTATCCGTACACAATAGCACATCATAGGGATGGTGAGATGAGATTAAACCTCGTCGCCTATGAGAAAGGGACCTGGGTAGTATTCAAAGTGATATATTCATAACAACTGTCTATTTAGACGATGATGGAGGGCATTCCATTGGGGCTTGATGCTATATTGCTCGAGGATTACTTAAGTTGAAGATTTAAGTTTCTTTGGGCCTATTCAGTGTAGTTCATGAACAGTAGATAATAAATGTAACATGTAAACCAGCAGTAAACTTCAATGCATATGACTCTTTAAACTGTTTTCAATAAAGTTCATAAATACATCATGTTAAGTATACTATGAAATATATGTGAGGATTTGACTTATATATTCATTGTGTTGTTCCCTATTAAAATAGGATGTAGCTCACCCTTTAGACTATATGTCGCAGGTCCTTTACTAGCAGCCGTAGAGGCTTCGGGAGACGCTAATCCGGGGGATTCAAACTACGTGCCCGGAGACGAGTCAGTGCCTCCTCCCGAGGACTTCTTCTAGGAGACTCTGCTGTGTACCTTGATAGAGAGAGTTTTGAGAGCATATTGTGCAGCTTGGTATGTCAAGCCTTATTTTTGGGAAATGTAATTAAATAGATATATTCTTTTGACGAACCATCTAGGGTGACTAATTGATGTCACTGATGGTTCGGATGAGTTCTTTTACTCATGTAGAGGCATGAGTTTAGAACCATCTTTTGGATTTTAGATTTTGAGTATATGTATAGAACTGGAGATTTATTTCAGTATCAGTTCTTATGCGTTAGTTCTCTTTATTATTGCTTGCTATGCCAATGTTCCGTACATATCCATGGGGCACGGTCTGGAGGGTCGTGCTGATGGTACAAGTTTCGGGGCGTTGATATTCGGGCTGTCACAGATTGACACTGGTAAACTTTGAGGTTTTGGTTTTGCATTGGTTGGTGTGCTACGAGAAGTCGTGGAGTTCCGACTCGACGGAGATCCATGAAGAATCGAAGGTTTTATCCCTTCAAACCCTCTTTTGATTTGGATATTTTGAAGTCTCAAAGTTGATGGATCTTGTAAGCATGGATCAAAATTTCATTCGATACCGATACGTATCAGACGATACGTATCAGTATCGAACCCGACCAATACGGTACATTGAATGTACCATATTGTTCGACCCCATTCAAATATCGAACGATACATTCAATGTATCGTCTGATACGGTCTGATATCGATACGTATCAATTTTGGGCTCGGACAATACATATCAGTTTTCTGGCATTTTGATCCATGCTCATAAGGGTTGTGTTGAACGTTAAGAGAGGAGTTTATGCTTAGATCGTGCCGAAACGATCGCGAGAAGGTGGGTTTCAAACCCATTTGGTCTTGTGTGGCGCAAGCGCCGGGGATTTTTGATCTCCGCACATTATAGGCGTTGCTCTCACGAGAATAAAAGGTAAGATTCAATTTAAATTAGTTAGAATTAGTTTGGTTATGATTTATGGGTGAATAAGATGCTTGAAAATGAATTTTGGGGGAAAATAGACCAAGGAAGAAGAAGCCGTCTGACTGAGAATTTGTCAAAACCAATCAATCGAAATCTGAACTGATTGATCAATTTTGACAAGACAATGATTTGCAAGGTTTATGAAGAAATCGACCGATTGAAATGGAATTCGATCGACGGATTTTGGAAACTGATCGATTGATTTGTGAACCGATTCATCGGATTGTGACATAGAGATATGTGAATTTTCTAAAGAAATTGATCGATCGACCGGGAATTCGATCGATCAATTTTTGGAAACTGATCGATCGAATTGGAATTCGATCGATCATTTTGGAAACCATTCGATCGATTTGGGATTCAATCGATCGATATGTCCATTTTGAGCTTTTTTTGTTTTGATGAAAGGACACGGGGATACCTTAGGGCTTTCCGTTTTTCATCACGTTTGACATATAGGATGAAATGTTGTTGTGATCAAGGGAGCGTGATGGGAAGGGTGCCTTCAAAGAGGAAATCTTCGTTTTGGTTTCGAGGTTAAAGTGGGGAAAATTTTATACACAATTGAATTTTGATTTAATTTCATAGATGTTGGATATGATCAAGTGAAAGGTTTGATTTGAACATGAATTAGATTTGAACTCTTTACAATTGAAACTTTAGATCTTTGAAATTTAACATTTGGTTGAATATTTTGAATGTTTGAAATACTCAAAAGTTTTGAATTATTGAATCTTTGACATATTGGTTGTTTTTGAAATTTATTGAAATATAGAATCAAGTAATGATTTTCATTTTGAACATTATATGTAGCCTTTGTAAATCATGTGAGGAATTTCATTTTGACATCGTATATGAGTTTTTGCAAGTTTTGAATCCTGACTTGCATGTACGTAAATCCTTCGCACAATAAATGAATAGAATTGAAACCATTAATCTTTGAATCATGAATCGAATCATAAGTCAAGAAGAAATTTTAAGTGGACCGCTATGGACGGATTATAAGTATACCGTGGACCACTATGGGCAGATTATAAGTACACCGTGGACCGCTATGGGCAGATTATAAGTATACCGTGGGCCGCTAGTGTAGAAATTGAACCAGTACGATGGTTTATCCATAATTTGAACCTTCTGAAGTTAGAAATCTGAAAGTTAAATATAAGAATCGTAATTTAACCAGTATAGCGGGTTATCCCTAGTTTGAACCGGTATGGCGTGATATTCATAATTTGAACCAATACGGTGGGGATTCCATAATTTGAACTGGTGCAATGGGATATCTGTAATTTGAACTGGTATGGCAGTTTATTTGTAATTCATTATTAGTATCGTGCTTTGAAATCTGAACATTAAATCCGAAACTTCGAACTCCCTCTATGAATCTATGTAAGAATGTGTAAGACCGACATGGAGGGATATCCATGAATCGAACCGACACGGGGGGATATCCGTTAATCGAATAAGTAAGACATGCAAGTAAATGTGAATCGAACTTTGTAAACTCAACATAAGACATGTAAGAGAATGTTAATCGAACTCAGCAAATCTCTTTTGAGTATGAAAATGTCATCAGTTTTAATATGAAAATATTTTGATCTTTGTCTTTTAATCTATGCATAACTGATGAGATGTATATTGGTATCAGTTTTCTCTACTGAAGTTAGTTGTTAGCTCACCCTAACTATACATCGTAGGCACAAGTATAATACTTATCACGACACCAGACTTGAGGATTGAGGACTTGAGGATTTGTAAAATTTTCAGGATCGTAGATTCAGTACATCGTGGATTTTGGTATGTTTAGACTTGGTATGTTCGTGCTATTTTACATGTATGGTAAACCACTGTTAGGTGATGATTGGCCATCACCGGTGGTTTGTTTTAGTTTACTGTTCATGTTGGATATTAAAACTAGAGATTTTATTTATGCAATATGTATTATCTACTTTGATTTCTTCATGTGTGTGAATGTACCAAGCATTTTGTATTTGGATCGTGGTCTGTACAATCTGATGGTCCAATTTTTCTGGAGATCCGTGTTTAAGAAAAAAAAATGTGTCAGGAAAATCTGGCTGGCACATGGATTGGTTAGGGTTTCACCTTGATAAAATTAGTGTGTCCCAAATGAGGGGGTGAGGGTCTCTATTTATAGAGAAAGGAGTGATTAAGGAGCTTCTAATTGGGTGTTAGTCCTAATGGATGGTTAGGTTTTAGGTAATGGGTTCTTCTAAGGATTCAGGGATTTTGGGGGCTTGGAGAAGATGAAAATGAGTTTTAATGATGGATGATGGGGGAATCACTTAAGGGGTAAAAGGGTGGTTTTAATGGCTTTTGGTGGAACAAAGGTAATTTAGAACCTACCCCTAAAGTCTGGGATACTCCACAAGTCCAAGCACAACAAGGGGATCCAATAACTCTCGGATTTGTAGGTTCTAAGTCATGTGTGCATATTACGCATGCATGCTTTAAACCCAAAAAAGAAAGTGAGAAGTGAGGTGCCCGAGCTGAGAGCTAAATTTCTAGAGAAAATCAAAATTAGTCATACGTGCATAATATGCACGCATGGGTTAATTTTTTAGAAAAACCAAAAGCTTGATTTAGGGGCCCAAGAAAGTTCAGATGGGTTCTAAGTGGTCCTCTATGGTGTGGAGGATGCTTTCGGAAGCTTGGAAGCACGTTCTTATTGAAGAATAGATCGGTCATGTGTTGGGCCAGATTTGGGTGTCTACAAATGCCCCTCTTTGGCATTCGATCACTAGTGAACGTATGTCAAAGATGGAGACAACCAAACAGGCCCAAGGTTCAATTGCTTTCGGATCTGCTATATTCAACGCAAGTTTCAAACATCATTTAGCGACAACATGGAGAGTGGCGGAGGCCCAACCATTGGGTAACTGTCCGTTCCTCAAGATTAGCTGTCCTCAGACATTTAGCGACCTTACTGAGCATGACCGTGTGATAATACAGTCTACGTTAGATGATATTTGAGATCTGCCTCTAACTAGTGGTCCCATGAGTGGGAGGGTGATCGATCCCTTTCTTCAATGATTATCATGATGAGCAAAAATGCGGAGATTCGATGGTCATGTTCAATCATACGAGGCATTGATTGCCCCACTTTGACTGACACGGGTGCACCTACTCGAGGTAGGGTCTGAGGTCTTTGAGCGTAGTCATTGACCTCGGCCATTTATTTTAGCACAAATACCTGGGCGAAGAGAATATTTTAGCACAAATACCCGAGCGTACTCATCAAACTGCTTTTTGGGATACGTGCAAGTAAAATATATTTTCTATCATTCTTTTTTTGTTTTTTTTCTATATATATGTTTTTTTTGTTTCTTTCATTTATTATTATTATTTTTTTTGCATATATATGATGAGTGCATACTATTCATGCATAGTATACACTTAATTTCTTACCGGGCTCGCTGGTCCACTCAAAAAATGGACGGAGCTATGTGCGTGCATATTATGCACGCATAGCCTGAGACGAACTCGAAACTATAAAAACCATAGGTGGTTGCCTCTTTTTCTAATCCCAACCATTCTAAATTCCCCAAACTCGAAATAAAAACCCTTTTTCCTCTTTTGGAATGTCCAACCCGTTCTCCGAAGTGTTGCCACAATCGTTTGATCGTGGTTTTGCCTTGCTAGAGTTAGGGATCTCTCAAAACGTAAAATTTTCAACACTTCCTAAGTCTTTGGATTTTCTGCCAATGCATGAATAGGGTTTGTCGAATCAAGTGATGAAGATGATTTTTTTTTTTAAACCATGAATGCATAGTTTATTATTTTATTAATATTTCTATGCATGCTTAGGTGAATTTTGGCTTAACATTCCAATGAATTGGGTTTTTTTCTTTGGGAATTGTAGAAAATACCTAAATTTTTGAAATCCGATGGATTTTCCTTGGGATAATTTTTGAAATCCGATGGAATTTCCTTCTCTTTTATGGAATAATTTTTTAATTTTTAAGCAAAAAATGAGAAAATTTTTATTTCTTTTATTTTTCGTTTGAAGACGAGAGATGGGATATCCTATAGATATATGTATATATATATATATATATATATATATATATATATATATATATATAATTTTATTTTTTTAATTTTCTCCGGTCTTGTAGAGCAAATAAGGGTTTTTGACGAGAGATGGGGTATTCCTCTTTTTTTATTTTTTTATTTTTATTTTATTTTATTTGTTTTACAGGAGGTGGGATGTGACTCCTCTCTTTTTTGAATCATGAAGTGAATGATAAGGATGGTGATTTTTCTTTTTGGAAATGTAAAGCGAAAGGTGACTTCTCTCTTTTTTTTTTTTCTTATGTGTGTGAATGATCCTTGGAAGATTGCCTCTCCTTTTTGAAAATGGGGATGATTGGCAGTGGTGATTTTTATTGGTTTTTTTGTTGACATCCTGTCACGAGCGAGAACTTCTTGTTTCTTTCTTTTCTAGGATGTCGCGCGGAAGACAGGGTGATGGTGACACCGGCTTCGGTGTTGGTCCCTCCGAGGTCTTTGGAAGTAAGGGAGGACGCCTTGTTCAAGTGAACCGATCAACAGATAAGCGTACTCCAGAGGCAAAGAAATGCTACTGGTTGGAGATGGAGGGCCATGATGCTCGGAGTGGCCTTCTTCATCAACAATATACCCATATTTCCAATTTTGAGATTGCTAGAGAGGTATATGTATTCCCCATGAATTGTTAGCTTCCTTGCTTATGCACTTTAATTTTTAATCTCTGATTCCTCGTGGGGGATGGTTTGACTTGCTGCGGCTATATCCTTGATTTTCTCCCCCAGTGAAGGCTCTCCTTGCTCATGCCGACTTTGGTGATTTCCTCTCTTCCTCAACCATGAGGGGAGATAATTCATATGTGATGGCTCTTTTGGAGAGGTTCCGTCTAGAGACCATGTCCTTCCACATGTCTGTAGCCGAGATGACCATCACGCCTCTTGATTGGACCATGATTATGGGGATTTGGATTGGAGGGGAGCCCATAATTTTCCCCGCTTTTTAGAGCGTGAGCTAGTGATTTGATTGATTGGGCCTATCCTCCTTCCACTCGCAAGTTGGGGCCCGAGGTTCAGATGTCCTGGTTGGTGGAGCTTTTTGGTTATGAGGAGCTTACTTCAGAAGGCCAAAGCGGGTGATGACATAGATGTCTCTCCTGCTCGTGCTTTGACTCTAGCCCGAATACTCCTTTATTTGTTGGGTAAGACGATCCTCGCTAATGCAAGTGGAGAGTGTGTTCAGTTATCCCTCCTACCGCTGATGGAGAATTGAGGGATGTGCGCACATGTGACTAGGGTGGTGCCAAGTATGCCATCTTGATGAATAGCCTAGCCCAAGCATCTGTTGGGAGTCTCTCCTCTATCTTTGTCTTTTGGCATGTTGTGGAGGTGACCTGTCCTTGCTTTTGTGCTTTTTGTTTTATACACATTCTCCACTATCTCTGACTTCTGCTTTGATCATTCTTTTTCATATTCGGGGGTATATACATTTTGCGCTAGGCTGCCCACTCCTACTTCCGAGAGCACCCTCATTTCCATTGATGAGTTGTTGGCATGCCGATCGCCGTAGAGATCTGGGCATGAGCCACCTGGAGTTGGGTCTGAGGTCACAGCTTGACATGTTGTTGCCTAAGCAGGTTAGTAATTTTCTTTGCCATTTTTTTTCTTCCTTTTTTTGTGTGGTTATGGCCTGAATCACTAAAACATATTTCCCTTTGATCTGGTCACCTTCAATCCCTACGAGGGTTCCCCCTTCCTGAACCTAGAGGTTGTTCATCAATCAAGCGGGTTCGTCGATTGTCGCATTATCTTCTATGGCTTATCGACTCGTGCGTATTACTTAGGGGAGAGGGTGATTCACCATATACACGACTTCCTTTTTGTGCCCTTGGACCCTCCTAATGACGTGATGGCACCGGAAGGGTTCGTTAGAGGATCTTACTGAGAGTTGGATAGTGGGGGAATCTCAATCGAGGGCCTTACTCTACCAGACTTGGACTATAGCACGTTGTATGATGCTCTTCCCTACCATTGCATCCTTCCTGGCTTCGTGCCTAGCATGATTTTTGTGGCCTTTGGGGGTCCATGTCGTTAGGTGTAACACCTGCCCCTCAATTTTGGTGTTAGTCAACCAGGTGGCTGAGGCCTAATAAGACTTGACTATGCCAGGTGACTGCCAGAGGCTAGGTCCAACCAAAAATGTTAAGCACTCACCTGTAGATTGATGGGATAGTATCATTTTTAGTGTCACCCATAGGGCACCTCTTTTATTCAATTGGGTGTGTTAATGTAGACACCCAAATTTGGCCCAAGGCCTTATCGAAATATACTTCGAGAATGGCGCACCCTCATGCTTTCGATAGCGCTTCCCGAACCTTTAGAACTTAATCCAAACCCTTAGAAACCGATCCCCAACCCTTAGGAATCCACTCTAACCTAAAACCCCTCTCGAACCCTTTTCAAATCCTCCTAGGAAGTGGTTGAGAGGAGGCATGCCAAGGCTCACTAGGACCTCTACTGGAACTAAATCCCATACTATTGAAACGTAGAGGTCCCCAGCTTTCCAACAAGCCAAGAATCACCCCAATCCTAGTCATACACCGAAAGTTAGGGCGATCCGAACTTTCTGGCTGAAGTGAGGGCATTTTGCCTAGCATGTATAATATACACACTATTTCTGAAGGAATTTTTCCTAGCGTGTATAATATACACGCTAAGCCATTGTCCGGAAGAATTTGGCCTAGCGTGTATAATACACATGATAAGCCAATTGGGTCCCACCGCAAGCTCTGAACTTCTCACAGGCATTGTACATATGCCTAGCGTGTGTAATATGCTTGCTAGGCTTAGCTATAGTAACTATGAGATTTTGCTCGAATTTCACTTTGGGGGTTTGACTTGTTGACCATTCCCATGTTCAGGATGGGTTTCTTTAGGACTATTGCACCCCCATTTAACCTATTTGCAATCCCCTAGTCATTTGAAACCCCACCCTATCATCTACCATTGAACCCATTCTCACACCTATCCATGACCTTTAAAAACCCAAAATCCTTAGATATAGGATTACCTAATTGCTAATCGTATTAGCATTTAAGTACCCTCCAAACCTCCCTTTTTCCTATAAATAGAGGGGCACCCCCCTTTACAAAAGGCTTAAAAATTTTCCAAGAGAGAAAAAGATTAAGAGATCCCCTTCTCCCCTTTGGTGCACCAAAACCCATACAAATTCCAAAACTCTAGTTCATCTTTTACACTCCATTACCCATCATAAATCTTTGAGATTTAGCCAGAACTACCCACTAGCCTTCTTCCCCTACCTCTTAGCTACCAAACCTTAGAGGTTAGAACCCATTTTTTCAGCTCTCTAGTTATCGAAAGCTCATCAAGTGCACCTATGCAAAGGTCCACAACTGTGCTACAAGGGCCCGAGAGCTCCGACTCTCTCCTCTACTCCTCTACCCTCTTTACTTTTCCTTTATCTGAGGATTCAAGCCATTACATCGCCAAATTTTGGGTGTTTTCAAGGAGTTTGATAGGATCATAGTGCCTTCAGGCAAGAGGAAGTGTTGTTTTATTTTTATATTTTTATTTTGGCCATAAGTAGAGACCGCTTCCGAGCGAGTTGATCGAGTGCCTAACACCTTCCCGACCGATAATCGAAGCACTTACCCAAGAGCCTTTGGCGTTAGACTGGTGAATCAGAGTCATATTTTGGACTTTGGTGCTTTTAATATTGATTTAAGTTTCTCGGGACACCAAAAGCTCCTGGTGGTAACTCTAAATTTGTAGTAACGAGCGCATCGTCGGGACGGTCTCGCGAGAGCCCAGGGTTTCACAGTTAATAATTCAGTAAGAATCCCGAAATTACTACTGATTGACTCTGACCCAAGAATTGGCTCGAATTAGGACAGAACCTTGGTGATGATGTGGAGATCATCATCAATGGTATAGATTTTGATGATCATCCTGATTATGATCGATATTTAGGTCAAACATAGACCCTTAAATTTAAGAAGACTAGATGCACTAACACTTTAAACATCATGTGTGTGCCTCATATGGAATAGTGGCAATTCTTGTAAATAATTATAAAGCCCAAGGGCTATTCTAATTAATTTCTATAATTTCTTTAATTAAAGATAAGAATTTTGCAAAGTTCTAGCACATCGACACATCTACTTGACCAACTTTTACCCCATCTTAGACTATTGAAAAACTTTGGGAAAATCTAAGGTGTTTGTCACACACCTCGCACCCCTCGGCCCTGCGAAATCTATTAGCGGCGCCAGGCCGGCGTGAGGCGCTATGGACACCGTTCATATTGTTGGGATATTCTAGGGTGCTGTTAATTTTATGAGTGAGAAAACCAGTGGTGGTGAAAATCAAATCAAATAAAAAGGAGATGATGAAATGGTTGAAAACAACTCTAAAACTTGTTGGGTAATTCGGGTGTGCTATTTATTTATCTAAAACAGATGGAAAAGAATCACATAAAATGATGTTAAAAACAAAACAAAATAAAATAAAAAATGGATGAACAATAATACAAAACCAAATCACACTGCCTGCAAGATACAGGGCGGTTGTAGCAAGTTTTACGAAGTAAGAGTTTGTCTCACAGGGATTGATGATCTAAACCACTAGGGCATATAGTAACTCCAGATCTAGCTACAAATCTGGCAACTTTAATCCTAACTAGAAAGCAAGGTAAAGAGAGGGTGTTTAGGTGTCACAAAGCTACACTAACTTAAAAAATAGGGATAAAACTACAGCTAAAGAAAGGGGTAAAGAGGGATGAGGATTTGTGTGGTAAAATAAAGATAGAAGATGGAGAAGTAGACAGTTAGGGTCACATCAGTGATGTAACTCAAATTTAGAGCTGTCTTTGCAGCAGTCCTTCAGATAGCTACAAGCACATCTGCAAGGTAGAGGAATCCAATCTAACCCCTGTGATTTAAACTGATCTCTTAAGGCTATAACTTGTCCACTTAAATGGTCACAGAATATCCAATAGAGAGGATCAAACCACCTAGGTTAAATCAGAAAACTAACCTAATCTAAGAGAATGGATTGATCTTAAGGCTATAACCTGTCAACTTAAATGGTTACAGACTATCCAATAGATTTTCTCCAACCAATGAATCAAATCAGAACATAAACATCATTGCAGACACTATGTTTGCAAGTCTACAAGCTCATGCATCCATAGGAACAAACATCCCTTGAAAATCTAGTGAAAATCATAGATAATCAAAAGATGTTTAGGGACATAGACTCAGTTGGTCATTGCTACAAAAGGCTTGCAATGACTCAACTCACAAGTCTGTAATCTCTACAGAAGATCAGAACTAAGAGCTGATCACGATAATGTAAAATAAAGGGGGGCTTATCTCTGTACAATCTCCCACAAGGCTATAAGCTCAAGTGCAGAGAAGAAGAATCCATCTCAGACCTATGACTTAGACTCACCTAAGGGCTATAGTCTGTCTACTTAAATGGTCATAGGCTATCCACATAGGCTATCCAAATTATAGATGACTGAGATAGAACAAGAAAACTGCTGCTATCACCATTGTTGCAAGGCTACAAGCTCAAATAATAATGGGTGCATCAAACCCAAAGAAATCCATATGCAAAACATAGAACAAATACAGATTCGATTAAGCTCTAAAAATGGCATTTCATTGCATAAAAGAAACTTACAATGGTGCCCTCAAGACAACAGCCTTGTGCAGAACAACCCACAACAACTCTCAAAATTTATACAAACCTATTACAAGACAAAAATAACCTAGCTGCTACAAAGAACATAGCCCAGCATTGCTGCTGTGCTAAGGTAAGAAGAAAGAGAGGAAAAGAAAAAGAGAAAGAAACCCTAAATGAGCACAGGAAACCCTAGCTCAGATCTCAGGCTATTCCTGAGTGTTTTTACAAGAAAATTATAGCTCTATATATATACAACCCATGGTAGCAACTATTTGCATTGGCCAATAAGAAGTGAGGAGGTTTGGAGCTAATTTCGTGGCCCATCTGTGGCCCTTGGATGCCTTGGGATGTGTGGGACATTGAGATGTGTGCCCTAGAAGGTGTGAAATCTCAAAAATGTCCTTGGAGTTTAAAGATAGCTGTTGGAATTTAGGCTTCAGGCAGATGACAGCTTCAGAAGTTCACGTCGTGAAGATCCCGCTTAGTTCTCGCTTAGCTCACAACTTCAGCATTCCACCTTGTAAGGATCTCGTGAGGCTCTCATGAAGGTCAAAAACAGTCTTTTTTCACCTCGCTTAGTTCTCGTGAGGCTCTCGCTAGGCTCATTTCCAGCATCGCAAGGCTCATTTTCAGCCTCGCAAGGCTCAAATAGCAGCTCTCCAGGTTGATTTATAGCAAATTTCAGCATTACAACTACTCGACAAAATGCTTCAACAGCAGAACAGCTCGAGTGTCTATATTTTTCAGCTCTACACCACTCGGCTTCGAGTCTGCAGCTCATGGGGTTCAGTTGAACTGCTTGAGCATGCACCGCAGCTACTCGAGTTCGCACCACAACTATTCGACAAAATGCCTTTCGGCCTCTACACTGCTCCACAGTACTGCTGGCTTCATCATTAACCTTGTGGGGTTCAATCTCAGCTTCAAGGGCATAAATGTACAACTCTTTAGGCTGCTCGAGTTTGCTTGGCTTCGAAGCTACATGACTGCTTAGTTGGCTGCCGCAATGCAGATTTCAGCTTGATAGTTTTGCAGTTTCAGCATTGATGAGGTCGAGTAATTTAAGTGCAATAGATTTGAAGCTGCTCCTTTGATTTCCAGCAAAAGCGGCTTCTACTGAGGATAGCTGGCTTCTGTACAACAGCAGCTTTGAGGTGCCACATGGTGTAGCAGCTTGATTTTAGCAATAAAGTGCTGAGGGGTGTAATAGCTGCAGGTTTCTAGCTGGTTGACCATATATATATATATATATATATATATATATATATATATATATATATATATATATACGTAGTTTTTACTCCGCAGCTGCTCCAAATCTTCAGGTCTCCCTCTATTTATATGCATCAAAGCAGCAGCAACAGCAGCTTACTTCAACATTAACCTCGAGTGGCTCTAACTGCAGCTCGTATAGTTCAATTTTCTGCTTTGTAGCTTCAAATTATAGCAGCTCGCGAGGTTTTATATGCAGCTCCCAGCTTGCAAGGATCACATTACAACAGCTCCAGCTCGCAAGGATTAGAGGTGGAGCTGTATTTAAGTCTTGCGAGGCTAAAACATATGCAGCTTTTGCTGCTCGCGAGGATCCATTACATGCAGTTCCCAGCTCGCGAGGTTCTCATGCAATGCACTCCAATTCACGAGGATCAAATATAAGGGGCTCCAAGTTGCGCAGCTCACATGCATCTCGCTGGGCTCAAAACATCAGCTCGCTAGGCTCTGTTGGGTGCTGAAAATCCAGGCTCACAAGGCACTCTTGCAAGGACTAAATGTAGGCTCGTGAGGCTCTCTTGCAAGCACTAAATGCAGGTTCGCGAGGATGCTTTGTGGCTGTTCTTCTTGGCTCAAATCAGCACCTCTATTGACTGCTCGACAGGTATATACAGCTTGATAGGTTCAATTTGCTGCTAGGGACTGCTAGAGTGGTTAAGACAACAGCTTTAATGGCATACTCGTGGGGCTTCATGCTGCTGCACGTTCTATAGCTATACACAGTAGTGTAGCATGGGCTACTCGAGAGGGTGAAGTTGGCTTCAGCAATGTGCTCGAGCTCTTCAAGCAGCAGCTCATTTGGTTGTGGATCTATTGGGGTTCAAACCTTCAACACAAGAGGATCAAAGGTGCAGCTCAGCAGGGAGCTACTTGAGTAGATTAACTCCACCAACACTCCAGCTCGAGAGGTTCATATAAGTTCAGCTGCTTCTATAGTTTAATCATCAGTGGGCTTGCAGCTGCTTCAGTGTGCTCTAAAGTGCATGATGCAATAGTAGTAGTAGCTGCTTGCTTGCTTGCTTGTATGGATATGCAGCAGCCCCATTTCCAGTTGCTCAACAAGTGGAATGTAGAAATAGCAACTTCTCTCATCTGTTGTGACAGCAACAACTCTTCCATGCATCTATTCTTTAGGAATGCAGCAGCTATCCCTTGGACATTAGGCTCTATCCCACTCTTAGCAGGACAACTAGGACCCAAATGTATGCACAACAGGCCCACTGATGTAAACCACCATGTAATTCCATCAGCTCCACTATTTAGCTCAAAAATCCTTCTTCTTGGCACTAAAAGGGTGGGTTATAACACTAAGCTATAAATTTCTGTTATCTACACAAACATACTTGAAACACTATTATTAACCAGCTCAAAGGTCCATCAAAGGCCAGGTTAAGGGGTGAAAAGTGGTACTTTTCAGAGATTAACACATATCCATGTTCATATACATATTTGTGACGACCCTATTTTTCTCTCACGAAAATTTGGGAAAGTCAGATTGTCTAGTGCGAAAATCAAAGCAGACATCGTATACATATACGAAAATTAACAGATATCATATATGGTAGTTACAAGGATTCCAATATATTATAGATCGTAAAAATTAAAACCAAATAACCATCTGTGACGGCAGACCGTAACCTAAACAGTGGTATGAGTTATAGACTGTCTAAATGTACCAAATCTACATACACAAAAGTCCAATTATACCTAGTCCAGAAATTCAAGATCTAAGGGTAAAAGTCCTCAGGAGAAAGTTCTTCTTTTGCCTCAAGTCCAGGTCCTGATCAAGATCTGCTCCTGGGACACATAGTGCCGAGATGAGCTAACAGTCTAAGCTCAATAGAGAAAAATTCAATACCAATTCATATCTTATAAATCAATGCATAGATTCAATGACTGAAGTTCCAAAGCATTTCATATCAGAAACAGAACTAATTTCAAGGGCATTTTTCATATCAAATTAGAGGCTACATTTCAAAGGCATTTCATATCAAAGATAGAATTTGCAAAATCTGAAATTCGAAATTACATCTGAAATTTCACATGTTCTAATTTACTTATTCATTTTCTAATTTACATGCAACTTCTTAATTAATGAATGACTTAAAACTATAACTTAAGAAACTCCAACGTGAGTATAGAGTTGTTGAGCCGAATTACCAATGGCAATCCCCTCCTAACTGTTGTCATTCAATAAATAATTTTCAAAGTGTACGGATATCCCATTGTACCGGTCAGAATGTACAAATATCTCATCGTATCGATCAGAGTGTAGGAATATCCTGCCGTACCAGTCAGAGTGCACGGATATCCTACCATACCGATCAGAGTGTGCGGATATCCCGCCGTACTGGTCAAAGCGTTTAGGGGATTCGTTCATATGAACCTTAAATCAACATACAAGTTATAATATATAGTAAGTGTCCTTTGTTCATAATTAATAGCTTATTCATTCAGAATTCATAGTTCACAGATTCAGAGTTCAGATTCAAAATTCAGAGTTCAGATTCAAATTCAAGGCCCATATTCAGAGTTCTGAAAATCAAAGTTCACATTCAGAGTTTCAGAATTCAAAGTTCATATTCAATGTTTCGAAATTCAAAGTTCACATTCAGAGTTCAATGCAAAGTCAAAGTTCTAAATTCAAGTTCGAATTCAGATTTCAATGTTAAAATTTCAAGGTTCAATTTCAGAGTTCAAACTCAATTAGATCATAGAAATCTAAGAATCAAATAAAGAATGCAACTGTGTATTGAGTTTTCCCTACCTCGATTTCGAGGTCGTACGAAGTCAAAGAGGCGGTCTCAATTGATGACCTCTGGTTTATCAAATCTTACATTACGTTCATAAAGTATGTGTCAAAGATTGATGGTTCAAAGCACTCTAAGCCTCTTTAAGTGTTTCCTAAGAGAAGGATTTGATTAGTGAAGCCTCCATTATTGTACTAAGCCTTAACCTATTGCAAGCGCACAATGGAAATTGCAGCTCTAGTATACGATCGTTCCCACGAGGAAGGTGTTTTTTGGATATGTTTGAAAATGTGTAGTTGTCTTTTAAGGATCTAATCTACTGGAGAAATATGAATAAAAGAATGAGTTATTTAAACTAATTGCATGAAATAAAACTAAATCCTCCTCCTTCCAGATTATGGTCGTTAATCACAATCTTTCAGATCTCGGATGTTTACAAAATAAAATACCGTTATACAGTATCTCAGTTATCTAGAATTTGGGCGTCAATCAAAAACTAGAATTTCTTAACACAGATTTATACTAATCAACAATCTTCCCATCATTTGACTGTCAATCAAACTCAAGAGAACTAAAGATGGAAAAGTAAAACCGTTACATTAATCTGCAAATTCTCAATCTCAGTCATCAATTCAAATAAAAAACCTAAAGATATTTACAAAATAGTAAAAGTGCATAAAAATAAATCTAAACTAGAAAGAAATAATAAGATCTTTCATCCCTCAGTCGAAGGCGTCAATTGCTCCTGAGAAACTATATATACTCTACTATAATCTTCCAGCCCCCAATCACAAGCGTTAATTGCTCTTGAGAAACCTTGGATATCTAAACTACTCTATTCTACTTTTGATCGGAAGAAAACCCAACCTCAGTCATCCATTGATGCTAAGAGTTCGTTCGATAAAGAATTCCTATGCCGAGCCCTCTTATTTATAGGTCATAAGGGGTCAGTTTACATTATTCAAGTTCTAATAAAAGAAAACTTCTAAACAAAAGATTCCTAAAATCACCATACTTTTAATCCAAGTTCTTCCTTGCTCAGGATGGTAGATGCGTTGATCAGTCACAGAATATACCATTTTATCACCCTTAACTTAATGATGCTAGACCCCAGTTTGCTACTAACAAGATACTAATGTGCAGATATTAAGAATAAACAGTAAAAGAGAACCAAAGTGTTAATCTTCGTCAAAAGGAACTCATAAAGCAGTAAGAAAGATGATCGAGCATAAAAGACGATTCGTTGCATACCGAAAGCCAGACATCATACTTTATGATTGAACGAAGTGAAAGAAAGAAATGAAAAATCATGAATTATGATTCTTCAAAAGCCGCTTCAGATCGGAGTGCGATACAAAAGAGAAAATGATCGTTCGTAATGGCAAATCATCTTAAAAGAAAGCTATGCAAAAAAGAAAATCGTGATTTATAATTTTACAAATAAAGACTCTTGATACTGCTGATTACGTGAAATCTACACCACCATGCACATAATTAGAAGACCTCTTAAATTAGAAGTCTGGCAGATCACGAATCCATGAAGATTGATGAAGAGAGATTCCTGAAGGACTCTACTGCTGAAATTAAGCAGCAATTCCCGAGCGCATCAACTATTCAAAGCGAGAAAGAACTAGGATTAGAAGTAGAGTTATATGAGGAAACTGTTGTTCTTAGTGGTTTCTTTTATTAGGATTATAATAATGTAAAACAACTCCTTATGATCTATAGATAAGAGAGCTTGACATAGGAAAAGAATCATCAAAGGAACTTTTAGCATCAATTGACGACTGAGGTTGGGTTTTCTTCCGATCAACTTTAGTTTAGTTTAGATATCCAAGGTTTCTCGAGAGCAATTGATGATTTCAACTGAGAGCTGAAAGATTAGTGTAGGTTGTCTGAGGTTTCTCGCGATCAATTGATGCCTGAGGACGAGAGCTGAGGATCAACACAATATTTATTGATTTCTAGTTTAGATTTATTTTATGCACTTTTACAGCTTTGTAAACACCTAAAAATTTTTTATTTGAATTGACGACTCAGATTGAGAATTTGTAGATTAGTGTAATGATTTTATTTTTTCATATTCAATTTTCTTGAGTTTGATTGACACCCAAATTTTAGGATGGTTGCTGATTAGATTAAATCTGTGTTAAAGAATTCAAGAGTTTGATTGACGCCCAAATTTTAGAGGACTGCAATATGGTATAACGGTATTTTAATTTTGTAAATATTCGAAAACTGAAGGATTGTGATTGACGACCATAATCTGGAAGGAGGGGGTTTAGATTTATTTTCTGCAATTAGTTTAAACAAACCATTCTTTTATTCATATTTCTCTAGTATTTTAGGATCTTAAAAGACAAGTATAAGTTTTTGAGAGCCACAAAATATAAAGATAGCTGGTGTGAAGGATCCTATACTAGTGCTGCAATCTCTATTGTGCACTTACAATAGGTTTAGACTTTAGTACGAATTTAGAGCACATCAAGTTTTTGGCATCGCTGCCAGGGAAGCAATTTTTTATTATTTTTTTGTTTGTCTTAAAAACTAATATTTATCTTTGTCTGTTTACTTTTGTTTATATTTTAAATTTTCTTTGATTACTTCTTAATCTTTTGTAGGTTTATTCAGAGCAGCAAATCAAAGGTTTTAACACTTCATCTGACAATAAAAGCTAGAGGCTCAGATTTTTCTTCTCTCCCTACTTCCTAAAATAAAAATCAGATAAAAACTAAATGCAGAAAAATAAATAAATGACCATGCAAGGCCACTATGAACAATTTTGGCCAAGTTATAATTCGACCTATGTCCCAGTGGAATACCCGACCACCTCCTTTTATCCAATTGTAGCCGAAACAGGGCAAGCCTTTGTACCTCAGCGGGGTAATTATGGGAATTCCTATAATCCTCAGTGGGGAAATTATTATGGCTTCCCAAGGGTAGCTCAGCAAGAAGTATCTTATATAAACCCACAATATCCAGTTGTAGCAGAAACAAAGCAAGCCTTTGTACCTCAGCGGGGTAATTATGGGAATTCCTATAATCCTCAGTGGGGAAATTATTATGGCTTCCCAAGGGTAGCTCAGCAAGAAGTATCTTATATAAACCCACAATATCCTTAGAATTTTCAACAGTCTTATGCCTCATATCAATCTTTTGAACAACAGCCTAGTCCTCAGAGTAATGACGATGATGTTACCATTGTCCAAATCCTTAGGGATTTACAGCAACAGTTCTAAGGATTTATCCAGCTCGCTCAATTCTCTCAAGTTTTACATTCGCACACACAATCCATTATGAAGCTGGAAGCCCAAGTTGGGCAGCTAGCTACGCAAGTGGTGAAGAAAGAGAGTAGCCAGTTACAATCACAACCTGTGAGGAACCCGGGAGGACAAGTTTTTGTCGGAGATACATCAATTCCTGCAGAATAGATCCAAGTTGTTCAACCTTTAAGAAGTGGTAAGACTATTGACAATAAGGTGGAGATGCCTACGTTAGTAGTTATCCCCAAGATAAGGATAGTGACCTTGAAATTAAAGAGGATGTTTCCCCACCAGAAACATAAAAAATAATAGAAACTGAAAATAGAATCCAAATAAATAATAAAGATAATATGCCCAATATTGTGACTGAAGTACCATATATACCGAAGTTACCCTTACCTAATGCATTCGGCGCACCATCATTGTTTTATAAAAGCCCCAAAAAATTAGAGGAGAGCACCTATTTTGTTCATGTCTCCCATCATTAATTTTCAAACGAGGACATGGAAACCTAAAATTTCTCTTTCCAGACGAAGAAGGGCCAGTGATCATTATATCACTGGAAGACCTGAGTATGTCAGATATACTCATGGGCATCGTCGTGCAACCGACTCACCCGTAGCAAAACTCTGTATATTATTTGTCTAGTTAACTCTGTATAGTCAATTTTATTTCTTTCAGTAGTTTAGATCTTGTAAGAGATACTTTACGATCGCACGTCGAGGATTATGCACGCTCTTAAGGCCCTCTCCGACTGTATACTTTCGGACTGGTTGATTTATGATCACACGTAATAACTCACATATTTTCGAAATTCAATATCTCAACGGTCGCTGTCGATGTCTGTGTATCGGTCAGTGTCTAGATTTTTCCTAGGACTTCTTTTATGTAATTAATTTCTTTCTTGCAATTCCTGTAAATATTTCTTTCTTCATATTAATAGAAATTTTCCTTTTTGATTTTTTATAGTATTTTCTTATTTCTGCTTGGTGCTAGTGCTATATAGATAATGTCGGACGTGGTTTCTCCCAACTTTGGGGGGGAGATTCTTGATTATTCTTGCATATCTTGAACCCAGTAATTGTTGGCACTACACTATTTTTGAGTATCCCCTATTTATGACAATGAGGACATTGTCCAATTCAAGTTTGGGGGGATACACTTCTGTGTATATTAGTTAGTTTACTTTTTATATGCTTTTCTTAAGAATTTTTATTTTTTTTTTAGATTAGTTTTGTAAATATTTATATTAGGATTATTTAACTATTATATGTGAGTTATGATAGAAAAAAATTATGAATCCATAAACTTTATGATCCATCGTAGTAGAATTTTAACAATCAAAACAATAGAGCAGTTACAATTCATGTTTAACCCTCTTGAGCACTATATCAGATTAAATGTTTGAAATTATACTTTGATTTAAGTTGCAATATTTAGATTATAGTTTTAAAATTATATAATCAGTGAGCTTTTGAGCCATAATTCCTCTTTTATTCTGAGAGAGAGACTGCTTTCTATTCGAATTCAAAAAAAATTTCTTTAAACTATTTCACTGTGTTAATGAAATCTCATATTACTAAAAATTAGAATCATACATTCTGTGAGTATGATAATTTATTTTTCTAGAACTATTTATTATATACACCAAAACAATATGACATTCATGTTAGTAAATCATAAAGATGATCTAAGGCCATCTTTTGTTTAGTTTGAGTCAAAAAGCAAAAATCCTAGAAAAAATTTATCCTTTGAACCCATACTAGAGCCTAAACCAAATTTCTTTGTAGCAAGATTTTATAAACTCTTAACCATATGTACTGCCCAAAACTTTCAACCTTTAACTCTTACAATTTCTGAGAGTTTAGAACATAAAAGAAGGGAAGAAGAGGAAGTGCAAGGAGAATAAGAAAATAGATAAGGGATATGCTGAAGAAGGGTACAATTGAGAAGAAATAAAATGAAGAAAATATGAGAAAGAATCAAGAAATCGTAATTACAATTCTAAAAAGATAAGAAAAGCAAAAAACTTTCAAGCTAAAAAATTCAAGAGGATATGCACAAACAAAAAGGGATGTACTCAAGAAAATAGAAAAAGAATAATGGGAAGAAGTTATTCAATTTTGGATACTTACTGAAGAAGAAGAAAAGAAGAAGACAGGTGAAAGAAGAGCTGAATTCCCAGAAATCCATGAATCCTTTCTACCTTTCTTTGGAACCTTTTAACTCAAAGCCCCAGTACAAGCCAAATAAAGACCTTTTTGATATGTTGTTTAAAATAGCATGAGCCTAGTAGAGATGTATATAATAAATACTATGGAAAAATTAAGAAACATATAAATAGAATTGATTATCTTTCAATGAGATTTATCTTTTTAATCCATTGAATCTATCATATATATCATATATTGAGAGAACCCAAAGATTTTAATATTTTTGAGAGTACGCCAATAAGTGAGAGTTTGAATGAAAATATTTTCTAAATTTATAGTTTAGAAAAATCTATGAAGAATAAACTGTTCACTAATGCGCACACACTCCACGTTTAATATGAATTGAAATTGTTGAAGTTATGATCCAGGATAAACACTATGATGGAAAGTTAAGAAGGATGGAATTATAATTTTTGAAAAATCGTAACAACCATGTGATGATTAAAACTAGTTAATGTACAAAAGTAGTCTAAATTTTTAATCTTTTATTTTGTTTTGATTTTAAAAATTTCGAAAATCCAAAAGTATTTGAAGTTTGTAGGTAACTTCACTGAAAACCTTCAGGAGACTATAACTCTTCTACTAGGAATCTCCTAGGAGTTTAAAAGCTTGTTGCATATGCTAAATGCAATCATGCTCCCTATGAAAGTGGCATTAAAATTTATAGTTTAGATTAATATTTCTTTCCTTGTTTGCTAGAGACTAGCAAAACGTAAGTTTGAGAGTGTGATCAGTCACAAAATATACTATTTTATCACCCTTAACTTAGTGATGCTAGACCCCAGTTTGCTACTAATAAGATACTGATGTGC
The DNA here is from genome assembly GCA_021018995.1 of Chloranthus sessilifolius. NCBI lineage: Eukaryota > Viridiplantae > Streptophyta > Magnoliopsida > Chloranthales > Chloranthaceae > Chloranthus > Chloranthus sessilifolius. Next base: position 29,477,132 of record CM037595.1, read on the forward strand.
AAATATTAAAAATAAATAGGAAAAGATAGCCAAAGTGTTAATCTTCGTTCAAAGAAACTCATAAAGCAGTAAGAAAGACGATAGAGCGTAAAAGACAATTCTTTGCATACTGAAAGCCAGAAATCGTACTTGGCGACTGAACGAAATGAAAGAAAGAAATGATAAATTATGAACTATGATTCTTCAAAAGCTGCTTCAGATTGGAGTGTGATACAAAAGAGAAAACGGTCGTTCGTAATGACAAATCATCCTGAGAGAAAGCTTTGTAGAAAAGAAAATCGTGACTTATGATTTTACAGATAAAGACTCCTGATGCTGTTGATCACGTGAAATCTATACCGCCATGCACATAATTAGAAGGCCTCTCGCATTAGAAGTCTGGCAGTTCACAAATCTGGGAAGATTGATTAAGAGAGATTCCTGAAGGACTCTGCTGCTAAAATGAAGGAGCAATCGGTTAATCGCTGAAAAGTACCACTTTTCACCTCTTAACCTAACCTTTGAGGGACCTTTGAGCCAGTTAATAATGATTTTTAAGTGTGTTTTATAGATAGCAATAAAATTGCAGCTTAGTACAATAGTTCACACTTTAAAGGCCAAGAAGAGAGGATTAAAAGTCAAATCTTGGAGTTGATTGAAGACCATAGAGTACACCATGGTGGTACACACCATAGTGATCATTGGATTGCCTAAGTGGGCCCTAGAAGTTTAAAAGATGAAAGGAAGCTTGCCCCAAGTAGAGGAGGCTGCTGCAGCAGGCTCTGCATAGTAGCAGACAAGCATAGAGGAACCCTCGCATGGTTAAAAATGCCTGAACAATCCACTCACACAAATCTCATGAAGTTCAAACCCGCAGCACATTAAGAGCTCATGAAGCCCTCGCGCAGATCACTAAAGGAACAGCTCAGAAAATCACCTCGTGCAGTTCTCGCGAGGATCATAGCTTCAGAATATTTACTCGCGCACTCCTCGCGAGGTTCACATACCTAAAATTTCAATGGCTCGTAAAGTACTCGTGCAGATCAGCTTAAGAAGATTTACTTCGCATAGGGCTCGTATAGACCTTGCGCACTTCAAAGACGGAACCATCGATGCGAGAAGCTCAACACAAGCAGCCGCACGAGTTGCCAAACCATCCTAGTGAGATCCTCACGACTTGAACCACCTAGAGCCTCATCTGTGCGAGTTATACCATTCACAGCAAAGAGAACCCCACGAACCTTCTTCTATAGAAAAGTCATCCCCGCGAGAGCCATGTGAGGGGCAAAATAGGCAACCTCAACCTTGCGAGGCACAGGCTCCCAACGTCTCAGTCCATACACAAAGACTTTTATGAGATTTCACAACAGTTAGGGCACACATCCTGAGGTGCCAAGTTGTTTCACACATCTCGAGGCAAGACTTGGCCACAAATGGGCTACATCAGTTGCTAAAATTAGGGCATTTCTTTTCTATTTTCTGATTAGCCAAGGCACAAGATATTTTTGGTGGAATTGTATATAAGCTATAGTGTTTAGCAGAAAACCATCCAACCTTTAACCTAATTTTGGCTGGGAGCTTACTGGTGCTTAGGTCATTTTAGGGTTAGGATTAGGTCACCTTTTTTATCTTTTTCTTCTCTCCTTAGCTCAGCATTTGCTAGCTAAGTTCTCTGTAATAGCTAGGACTGTGTGTGTGTTGTAATCAAGAGTGGGAAAGTTGTAAAGGTGTGGAGTCTGCATTGGCTGCAGTTGAGAGGGCTATATTGTAAGTATTTTGTAATCAATGTAAGCTATTTTTATTGAAGTTTGCAATCTGTAAGGCTCTTCGGTATTTTATTTAGATTTCATAGATTGCATGTTCCTATGGTTGCATGAGCTTGTAGCCAGGCAACCATAGCAGCTGCAGTAATCTCAATGTTTTAATTTCAATCCCTAGACTAGAGTATATCTTTTGGGGATGATCTGTGACCATTCAGTGGACAGATCATAGCCTTAGGACTAGTCCATATCCCTGGATTGGGTTGGATTCTTCTTCCTTGCATTTGAGCTTGTTGCTAAATGAAGGATTGATGTAGATCTATCCTTTATTAAGCTTGACCATCCCCTGTTCCAGCCAAAAACATCAGTCTCTATTTTATTACTTCTCACCCCTTTTATATTTTATTTTCTAAATCCATTTTCACCCTTCTCTAAACCTCCTTTCTATAACTTTAGTTTTATTTTCTATTTTAAAAGTAGTGTAGATAGTGACACCCCAAAACTCTCTTTTCTTTAGAATTGCCAGCTCTGGAGGCCTACTAAACAACCCTTGAAGTTCTAGATCAAGTGTTCCTATGGGACAAACCCTTTCTTATCAAAACTTGCTACAATAGGCCCTAGATTCTTACAGGCTGTGTTTGATTTTGTGTTGTGTTCAATCCATTTTGTTTTGTTTTACTTTTGCTTTTCTTTATTTTTCCATATTATTTCCCTCATATTTTTATAATAAATAAAGAACACACCAAAATTATTTCCAACAAATTTTTGGCATCAATGCCGGGGATACTTGATCTAATTAGTAGACCTGAGTTTTTATTTTCTGTGTTTATACACTCATTTGTTACAGTATTTGTGTTTGAATAAAAGTGCTACTGAAGTTATTCTGGGTTCTTGCATATCTAGAATAACCGTAAAAAGTGGAGTTAGAAGTTGCAATTAGAGCTTGTTTGCCTTACCCCCTCTCCCTTGCTTTTTGTTTCTTTTCTTCAAATTCATTAAATCCAGCAGTAGAATTTTAGCAGTAATTGCTGTTTATAATTTTTTTTTATTGTTGTAGTGTATTTCCTTGTTTTTGTGCGTGTGTATGCTTGATAGAGGGTCTCTTAGACCTCCAATAGAACCTTTAAATCTTGAGGTAGAGAGGGTCCTTAGACTTAGAAACACCACACAAGCCCCGACTGTTAATATTGAGCCAGCTGTGATGGGTGAGCAATGAAGAACACTGAAGGAATACAATGCATCAGGGGTGTATTCATCCCCCTTCTCCATTCAATTTCCTGCAGTAGAAGGCAATTATGAAATTAAATCATCAATCATCCAAATGCTGCCATCATTCCATGGGCTAAGTAAAGAAGACCCATATAAGCACATAGATGAATTCCTTGCTTTATGCACCACATTCAATATTGCTGGCTTGGGAGAGGAAGCCACTAAACTGAGGCTCATTCCTTTTTCATTAAAGGATAAAATCAGAACTTGGCTCTCCATGCTCCTAGTAGGCAGCATACAATCCTGGAATGATCTACAATGCCAATTTTTGGCTAAATTTTTCCCTATGTCTAAAACCAGCCAATTGAGGAAGAGCATACTTTCCTTTGTTCAATTCTCAACTGAAGATTTCCATGGAGCATAGGAAAAGTTTAAAGAGATGTTGAAGCAATGTCCACACCATCAAATTCCTCAGTGGCAGCTTGTCCAGAGATTCTTCCAAGGAATTGATCCCAAGAGCAAGGATATGGTAGATGCCTCATGTGGGGGCACTTACCACCACAAGACAGCTAATGAGGCTTGATAACTTTTTGATGCCATCAGTGAGAATTCCATGCAACAAGAGTCTCTGTCCCAAAATGATATTGAGACTCATATTAAAATGGTAAAAGAATTCACCTCTAGAGGAAGAATGTATGAAGTCAATGTGCACAGTGATCTGGAAAGAAAGGTGGACAGCCTGACCATGAAATTTGATAAATTAATGGGTGTAATGCATCCTTGACTGACTACACAAGTGGAAGAGGCTTGTCTGATATGCCAGTCTCCCACACACTCACTTGAGGAATATCCATCAGCTAGTCAGTACCCTGAATTGGTCATGGAACATGTTGCTGATGCCTAATCATATGGACAGCAGCTTGCTGGTTATCAATGGAGAAATCACCCCAATTTGAGGTGGAGGCAAGACAATTATCAACAACTCCAGCAGCAACAACCTGCTTTGCAATATAGACCACAACCACAGTATCACCAGGGCTATGCACTTAGATAGCCTTTCCAGCAGTCTGCCCCACAGCCAAACCAATTGTCTTTGCCCCCACCACAGCCTGGAGCCCCATCTTTTGAAGAACATGTCTTATCATCATTGTAAAACCTGAGCTCTTTATCGCAAATTGTGAACTCTCACAGTCAAAGCATAAAGAAAATTGAAGACCAGTTTGATCAATTCTCCAATGCTTTGACTAAAAGAGAGGAGGGTAAGCTACCTAGCCAGGCCATGAACAATCGAAAGGGTCATTATATAATTGGTGAAGGCTCCTCAACCCATAAAGAGGCTAAAGCAGTCACAACCCTAAGGAGTGGCAGGGTGGTGGATAACCAAATTGGCATGGAGAGTATGGAGAAAGAGAAGAGTGCAAAGGAGGAAATGAACTCATCCCCTGCTGATGAACAACAAGAACATATTAATGGGGCTCTTATTGAGCGCCAACAAAAAGAAATAAATGATGCAAAAAGGAAAAAACAAAAAATTGATCATGAGATAGCAAGGCCAGCAGCTAGGGTACTGCTCAGCTAAGGTACCAGTAGTACCCTAGCTGCCATTTCCTCATGCTCTTACAGGCCCTTCTCCTTTTGATAAGGGGAATGTTAGAATGGAGGAAATGTTGGAGACTTGCAAGCAAGTTAAGATCAATTTGCCTCTACTTGATGCCATCAAACAGGTTTCAGCCTATGTTAAGTTCCTCAAAGACCTTTATACCCAAAAGAGGAAAGCAAGGATCCAGTTGTCCATGAAGGTCTTTGCAGCTGAAAAAGTTAAGTCAATTTTGTCATTACCACACCAGCCAAACTTCAGGACCTAGGGGTACCTACTATCCCTTGCATTATTGGTGATCACACCATAGGTAGAGCTCTCTTAGACTTGGGGGTCAGTGTTAACCTGCTGTCATATTCAGTATATGAGCAGCTTAGTTTGGGGGAGCTAAAACCTACACCTATAGTTCTCCAACTGACTGACAAGTCTGAGAGAAAGCCTATGGAATTATTGAAGGTGTGCTGGTGGGGGTGGACAAATTCTTCTACCCTGCTGACTTTTTAGTCTTGGACATGGAACCTTCCAGGAATAGAACCCTAATACCTGTCATCTTGGGCAGGCCATTCTTTGCCACTGCAAATGCTTGCATTCAATGCAAATCTAAGGTGATGGAGGTTCTATTTGGGAACATGAAAGTGAAATTGAATGTGTATAATGCTACCAAGAAACCTCAGCTGGACAATGAGGGCTGCTTTACAGTGGATGTACTAGAGGATTTGGTAGAGGAAAATTTATCCAATCTGCCGGATTGGGATAAAGTCTGTGAGGAGTTTGAACATGTGTGGACTGAGGTTCATGAGGAACAGGCCCCAAATTGTATTAATGAAGACAGAAACATAGTGGAGTCTTCAATGGGTCTAGTGCAATACTCCATATGGAAACCCAAATTGTTGCCCCTACCTCAGCTCTCCAAGGCACCTTTGTTGCCTTCAATAGAATGTCCACCTGATCTGGAGCTTAAACAGCTGCCAGAGATGTTAAAATATGCCTTTCTAGGACAAGATAAGAAACTACCAGTCATCATCTCATCCTCTCTCTCTCTATGGAGCAGGAAGAGGAGTTGCTTGAAGTCCTTAGGACATATAAGAGAGCAATTGGCTGGACCCTTGAGCCAGTTAATAATGTGTTTTTAAGTGTGTTTTGTAGATAACAACAAAATAAGAGCTTAATATTGCAATCTATAATTTTCAAGCGCAGAAGAGGGAATTTCATGTCAAACTGTGGAGCTGGTAGGCATACAATGAAGGCACCATGGTGATTCACACCATTGGGGAAATTTGGCATACATGTGAGACCATTTGGCTAGCCTAAAGGGGCCCTGAAAGTAAAGCAGAGGATAGGAATGAAGCCCAGAGAGAGAAGATTGCTGCAGCAGGCACTGCATAGCAGCAGGGCAATAAAGAGTGACCTCGCGAAGCTCTCGCGAGGTTCAATTGATTCACAAAGGGTGCTCGCGTGGATCTCGAGGTGATCCAAAGTTGCAGAAAATGCCCTCGTGAAGTTATTGCGAGGTTCACACACTTCAAACTTTAAAATCTCGCACAGTTCTCATGCAGTGCAATGGCAGGACAGCTTTAGGACATCACCTCGTGCGGATCCTACGAAGCTCTCATGTGCTTCAAATACAACCACGTGAGCTGCATTATTCATAGCAGAGAACCTAGTGAGCGGCAACTCATTTGCGCGAGATGCAGATTCAGCTACGTGAATTGCAGAAATTCATATCAAGTGGACCTCGCGAGCTTCTTCAGTATTCAATCAAGCCTCGTGAGATCTTAGTGAGATGAAGGTTCTGAAGCTTCATCCTAGAGAAGCACGGGTCCAGCAGCCACACTTCCATACACAGGGGCATTGTCAGGATTTCACAGTTTCTAGGGCACACCTCTCGAGGTGCCCAGCTATCCCATACATCCTGAGGCAATCTAAGGGCCACAGATGAGCCACTCCACACATCCTCATCCTTAGTTCTAATTGGTTGCTGCACACAAATGTTCTAGGGATTGCTTATAAGTAGAACTTTTATCTTTCTTGTAAAACATAACAGAATAACTGCATGAAAATTAGGTTTATTTTTTCTAGGGTTTTGAGCCAGGCTCTTTTCCCTTTTATTTTCCATTTTCTTCTTGCCTTAGCACAATAGCAATGTTGGGCTAAGTTCTTAGTAACAGCTAGGTTTGTCTTTGCATTGTAATGACTTTTGTAATGGCATAGAGCTGTTTTGGACATTTGCACAGAGACTACTACCTTGAGGGCAGATCAATTTAAGTTCTTTTTATTCAATGAAATGCCATTTTTAAAGTTCATTAAATCTATGTGTTCTTTCTATTTATCAGTAGATCTGTATGGGTTTGATTCTCCCATGGTTGCTTGAGCTTGTAGCCTTGAAAACCGTGGTGGCAGTAGTGGTATTGTTGTTCCAGCTCTAGCTTCTATGATTAGGATAATCTCTGAGATGATCTGTGACCATTCCAGTGGACAGATCATAACCCTAAGATAGATCTGGACCATAGGTTAGAGCTGGATTCTTTTTCCCTGCCTTTGTGCTTGTAGGTAAAGGAGGGACAGCTATAGATCCAACATCTCCTTTGCTTTATAAAGCTATTTTCAGTATTTAGATTTGAGATTTTTATAGAGATTGCAGACTTGAGAGCTTGGTCATTGCAGGCCTTTTTGTAGTAATGACCAACTGAATCCAAGTCCCCAATCAGCCTAAAATTTTTTATGGTTCTCACCTAATTTTCTAGGATTGTTTGATCCTATGGATGCATGAGCTTGTAGCCTTGCAAACATAGTGACTGCAATGGTGTTCATATTTTGATTTAATCCATTGACTGGATGAAGTCCCTGGGATAATCTGTGACCATTTAAGTGGACAAATTATAGCCTTAATATCAGTTCAAATGTCTGGGTTAGATTAGATTATTCTACCTTGCACTTGTGCTTGTAAGCCAAGTGAAGGATTGCTGCATTTCCATTTATAGATCTGAATTGCATAGCTGATTTACCCATGGCTGTCTACTTCATCATTTTATGTTATTTTCCCACACTACATCATCCTTCTTCTTCTCGTTCTTTTAGCTATAGTTTTTATTTCTGTTTTTAGTTTTATTTTATTTTATTGTTGTGACACCAAGACTTCCTCTCTTTACCTTGCTTTCTAACTTAGGTTTAGAGTTGTCATATCTGTAGTCAGATCTGGAGTTACTATACAACCCTTGAGGTTTTAGATCAATACTCTCCGTGGGACAAACTCTTACTTCATAAAACTTTCTACAACAGGTCTTGGATTCTTGCAGGACTATGAGTTTGGTTTTGTGCTAGTGTTCATCAATTTTTTATTTCATTTTGTTTTGTTTTTACCATCATTTTATGTGATTGTTTATCATTAGTTTTATATAAATAAAAAGCACACACCGAATATTTCCAGTAAGGGGAGATAGATCCATCAGTGTGAATACACAAGATACATTTGGAAGAGGGTTCCAAGCCCTCTCCAAGCCCTCAAGGGTGCAAAGGAAACTAAATCCTCATATGTAAGAGGTGGTCCTAAAGGAGATTGTGAAACTGCTATATGCTGGGGTCATATGCCCCATTTCAGACTCTGAGTGGGTCTCACCTATCCAGATGGTCCCCAAAAAGTCTAGCATTACAGTCACATAATCAGATTCTGGGAAGTTAATGTCAACCTGAGAGACCACTAGTTGGAGGGTGTGTATTGACTATAGGAAGCTTAACTCCAAAATTAGAAAGGACCACTTTCCATTGCTTTTCATTGATCAAAATTTAGATAAACTGGTAGGAAAAGCATTCTATTACTTTCTTGATGGATACTATGGTTACTACCAGATCCCTGTGTATCCTCAAGACCAGGAGAAGACCACATTCACATGTCCACTTGGCACTTTTGCCTATAGAAGAATGCCATTTGGACTATGTAATGCTCCTGCCACATTCCAAAGATGCATGTATGCAATCTTTTCAGACATGGTTGATAAGTTTTTAGAGATTTTCATGGATGATTTTTCTGTATTTGGGGACAATTTCAGTCAATGCTTGCATCACCTCAGCCATGTTCTTCAAAGATGTGAAGAGACCAACTTGGTCTTGAGCTGGGAGAAAAGCTATTTCATGGTCAACCAAGGCATTGTGCTTTGCCATGTGGTCTCTCCTAGAGGCATTGAGGTTGATAGAGCAAAGGTTGACTTAATCTCATACTTCCCCCACCAAAAATAGTCAAACAAATCAGGTCTTTCTTAGGGCATGCAAGATTTTATAGAAGGTTCATCAAGGACTTCAGCAAAATTTCTAAACCTTTATGCCACTTGCTGTGTCAAGATGTGCCATTTAATTTTGATGCTAAGTGCCTTGAGGCATTTGAGGTGCTGAAGAAATGCTTAACCTCTGCCCCTGTGATCCAAGCCCCTGACTACTCCTTGCCTTTTGAATTAATGTGTGATGCATCAGACTTAGCTATGGGAGCTGTGCTAGGCCAGAGAAAAGATAAACTACCTAGTGTGGTCTATTATGCCAGCAAATCACTAACAGAAGCTCAACTGAATTATACAACAACTAAGAAAGAGCTTCTAGCAGTGGTGTTTACTGTGGACAAATTTAGATCCTATCTATTAGGGTCTAAAATTGTCATTTTCATTGACCACTCTGCCCTCAAGTACCTGTTGGCTAAGAAAGATGCAAAGCCAAGATTGATCAGATGGATCCTCTAGCTGTAGGAGTTTGATCTTGAAATCAAAGACAAAAAAGGAGTAAAGAATGTGGTGGCTGATCACCTGTCTAGGATTTTAGTTGAAGAGTGTGCTGCTATACCATTAAGAGATTCTTTCCTTGATGAGCAATTATTTGTCATCTAGTCTGTTGTCCCCTGGTTTGCCAACATAGTCAAGTACCTTTTTGGGGGTAGGATCCCATCCCACTGGTCCAAGATGGACAAGGACTTGTTTATCTCACATGTCAAATATTTTTTCTGGGAAGATCCATGCTTGTTTAAATATTGGGCAGACTAGATTATTAGGAGATGTGTCCTTGGTAGTGACATCCACAATATTTTCACTATGTATCATGAATATGCCTGTGGAGGTCACTTTATTGGGAAAAAGACAGCAGCAAAGGTACTGCAGTGTGGGTTTTACTAGTCTTCCTTGTTTAAGGATGCCCATGCACACTGCAAAGCCTGTTTAAGATGTCAAAGGATGGGTGGTATTTCAAAGAGAGATTCAATGCCACTGCAACCTATCCTTGTTGTGGGGTTGTTTGACATATGGGGGATAGATTTCATGGGCCCCTTCCCTCCTTCAATGGGTTATAACTTCATCCTTGTAGCTGTGGATTATTTTTCCAAATGGGTGGAAGCAGCTGCTATAAGGCAAATGATCATAAGGTTGTCCTAAAATTTATCAAAGAAAATATTTTCTCCAGATTTGACACCCTTAGAGCCATCATCAGTAATGAGGGCAGCCATTTCTGTAACAAACACTTCAAGAACTTGCTCAAGAAGTATGTTGTTTCCCATAGGATTGTTACTCCCTTCCGCCCACAAACCAGTGGGCAAGTAGAGATTTCCAATAGGGAGATTAAGCATATCCTGAGAAAAACAGTGAGGACTGATAGGAAGGATTGGTCAATGAAATTGAATGATACATTGTGGGCCTATAGGACAGCCTATAAGACACTAATTGGAATGTCCCCATTCTGATTAGTCTTTGGCAAAGCATGTCATCTGTCAGTAGAGTTGGAACACAAGGCCGTTTGGGCCATTAAAAGATTGAACTTGGATCTGACTGTTGTTGGTGAAAACTGGAGATTGCAGTTGTCAGAACTGTAGGAATTGAGATTAGATGCATACTAAAGCTTTAAAATTTACAAAGAAAAAGCCAAGGCCTTCTTTGATAAGGGCCTGCTGAGAAAGGACTTTGAGGATGGTGTCAAGGTATGGCTGTTCAACTCCAAGCTAAAATATTTTCCAGGAAAGTTAAGACCTAGATGGGATGGACCTTTCACTGTCATCCATGCATTCCCATCTGGGGCTATGGAGGTTATGGACCCCACTTCTAGGAGGATTATGAAAGTAAATGGGCAGAGGCTCAAATTGGGTGTGGAAAATTCTATGGAGACCTCTGCAACCATGCACCTTCAAGAACCTCCCAATGATGAATGATCCCCAGCCATAAAAACTATGTAACATAGCTGTTTTTGTGTGTTTTTGTTTGCTTTGGTGTGTTTTGTGTGCTTTAAAATTTTAGGATGTACAATCTTTATGAATCTAGGTCTGCTATGGTTTCAATTGGTCTGCTGATGTGAGTTGTGTGTGGATAATATGTGTGTATAAAGTTTGAAAGAGTGTGCATGAGTCATGAATCATGAAGGGAGTATGTGTCTAAATTGATGTGGAGAAATAGGGTTGTGACAGAAATAACCTTGACAGGCATTGCTATGTAATAAATGAATTGCGCGAAGTCTTCGCGAGTGAAATTGCCTGAAGCAGAGCCTAGCATGAGCCTCGCGAGGCCCTAGTTTACATAAAAATAGCCAGTCGCACAGTTGAAATTGAACAGCGTGAGTTTCATTCCATGTCTATGTGAGCTCGCGAGGATCAATGCCATTTGTTTTATCTTTGTGAGATCCTCACGAGATCCTTTCAAGAGCCTTGCGAGGCTCAGGTTTCAACTTCTTAAAGCCCAGCGACAGTAGTCTCCTTCACTTTCTTTCTCTGCACAAACTCCCGACCTTAAATCCCTTCCAGCTATTCCAACTTTCTTCTTCACTGCGCCACTGTGCTCCATCCCTCACAACATATTCTAAGTATTGTGCTAAGCATCCAAGACCGAATCCTTTGCACCTGGCGTGGTTTGAATTGATTCACCGATCATCCACAAATTTGAAACCCTAGTGGTTTGGGGTAAGTTTCTTAATTTTCTCCAGCTGTGTGTTATTGGTCTGTTGTGTCTGGATAATAGCTTAGTTTTTGGGAGGAGTTTTTGCTAAGAGACCTCAATAGATCTGTAGGCAACCTAGGGTTCACAATTTGAGTGGAAGAATTTATAGTTTTGTCAAATGGCCAATAGCACCCCCTTCTTGGATAACATATAAGCCCTACTGAACCCTCCTCAGGCAGATCCTCCCACTCTTACCAGAAAATCAGTGAGGATTGTTGAATCCTCTACTGTGGAGGCCACTGATGCCCCAGAGCCCCTAGTGGAGAAACCCAAAAAGAGGACTGAACCCAAAAAAAGGGCCAGGACTGTCACCAAAAGCCCTACAAAGTCCAAGAAACAGAAGGAGGGTGAGGAAGTTATTGCAGAGATTGACCCCCTGACAACTCCAAATGAGTTCATGGCTGCCATAAAATTGGAGCCTGAGACTGCCTTTGACAAGACATTTTTTGAGAAGGAGCCATTGGCTGTTACAGCCATAGAATTCTTGACCAAAGCTACCTTCGACAAACTGCTGACACCATTAAAGGAGCTGGTGTACGCCAAGCTGTTACAGTTGTGGTACTAAAATATCAGGGTGAAGCAATCTAATGACAGACAAACTATGTCGTTAGTCCTCATTGATGACCTTGAGATGCAAGTAGGCACATCTGAGATTGCCCAAGCTCTATGCATTCCAGCTGCCTATGACCCAGCATGCAATCTGGGGGCTCCATTGAGTGCCTCCATCATTGAAATTGCACAAAGGCTGACAAGAGGAAAGAAGGCATCAGGAGACTCAATTAGGAGAAGAGACATGAAGCCCAACCTACTTTTCATGGATCATGTTCTTAAAAACAACATTTATGTGACTGGACATCAACAGGAGAGAAGGGCACCCATTGCTGATGCCATCTACTCTTCTCAGGGGCACTGCTTCAATGCAGCCCAACTAATTTTTGAGGGGATGATGGACATCCACCTAAAGGTGCAGAAAAATCAGAAGCCCAATGGACTCCCTTATAGTTGGTTGATCATAGACCTGCTAAGACAAGCTGGATACCACTGAAAGATGGGGGAACCAACTGAGAAATTACCCCTAGTTGAGTTTGGGAAAAGGTTGTGGACAATCAGCATGTCCCTGATAGAAAAGAAGAAGCAGAAGGTAGTAGAGGAGATGGCAGCAGACTCAGTACCTAAGCCACCCACTACTGCAGTAGCAACATCAGAGGTAACCCATGCTGCCAGCTCAGCCCCACACACCACCCCACCTCCAGTCACACCCACACCTATACCAACACTCCCCACCTCCCAAACCATTCCTACAATCCCAATGCCAGCTCTAACTCAACCCAATTTTCCATTTAACCTACCTACCCCACCTATACAAAGAAAATACAAAAAGAGAACTCCTAAACCAACCACAACACCCATTACACCTACCCAAACCCCCACCATACCTGAACCCATTCCATTAACCCTTCCCATACCACAACCTATACCAATCCCTGAACCCATCCCATTAAGACCTGAACCCATTACATTAACTCTGCCTTTCCCAAACATTGAGCCAAACTGACCCACCTAGCCCAATTCCTGACCTACCTTCCCCTTTCACAATGGATGACAGTGAGCCTATGGCCACTGACATTGAACATACCACCACCACCACCACTGACCTGGTACTCCCATTTGAACCCAATGAACCAATTGCACCCATTACCTCCCCTACCCATTCCATTCCTTTTTCCCCTTCCCCTGACCTAGACCACCTCACATCTAAGGGATACTTTGCCATGATGGACTCCATTGTGGGGGATATCATGCATGAGTACACCCCCCTTCCAGACTCCCCGCAACCTACCCACTTTAACCATGCCCCAACTTTACCCTTCCTACCAATCACAACCATCCAACCATCAACCACAGCTATCCCAGACCCTTATCCCAAATATTTTCCCTCCTTACCTTACTCCAAACCCAAATCATAGCCAATACCCAAAGCCAAACCACCATGCAAACTTACCTCCAATCCATTCAAACCACTCTCCAAAACTTAAACCCACCTCCCCAGTCACCTACATCTATACTCATACTTGTCCCCACATCACCACCTTCACCCCAGCCCTCACCTCCTATGGTAATAGCAGCTGCTGCCACTCAAACAGACCCTGAGTCTGAAGAGCTGGTCCCTATCCCACCTACCTATGCCTCTACCTCCACACTAACAGATCTTCAGGAGGAGGAGGTGCCTCTCATTATCCCTACCTTTACCTCTATATCTACCCACACTGATTTTGAGGTAGAGGAGCTACCCCTCGTACCTTTTGCCTCAACCTAAACCTTCAACTGGACTGGACCAACTTCCCCAAGTGTATCCCCTGAGGAGGAGTTGGCACTAACTCTCACCTCCAGCCCACCATCATCTCCACCCACAGGTTTTGAGCTGGCTATCATATCTCCCCCTATAGAAGACCCTGACCAATAGGCCATAGTCCCTCTTGATGTCATTCCCCTCCCCACATTTGACACCCTCCACAACTCCATGTTTGTTAATCCATAATCAAGGAGGGATGTACAAATTTTAGTGAAGTTTATCTCTGATATAGTCTAGCAGACCTATGAAGACTAGCTTGCTGTAATGAAGCTTGGTTATTGGAAATCAATGGAAGGAACCCTATTGGCCCATCACAAAGATATGGAGCTAATGCAGCAGTAAGTAGACAGTGCCCTAACCCTGTACAACCCCCACCTCAGCCATGAAGGAACCTTCAATAGAGAAGAGTAGCACCAAGCCCAAGAAACCAGCTGCTAAAAGGACCAAGGCTGGTGCTGCCACAACTGAATCTGTGAAGAAGGAGAAGGGAAAATATGAATGGACTCCACCATTTGAACTGAGTTCAAACTTAGATTTTTCTTAGGATGTAGTGTAATTTTTGTATTTTGTAATTAAGTTCTTTGTGTATTTTCTGTTTTAGAACTAGTTTGCTATTTTCTGCATGTTGTTGAAACTATACAAAGTCTTATGTAATATTCCTTTTTGTTAATGAAATTAGTCTTTTCTGTGTTATTTACATTGTGTTCCTTTCATGCTGTTCATTCTAGTTTTTTCTGCTTTATTGTTGTTATTTTTCTGTTATACCACTGCTGCCCCCTATACATGTATATTGAAACAGTGGGGACACTGTTAAACTTAGGTTGCGGGGTATGGCAGGGTAGGCCAATGAAATAGTTAATCTAAGTGCAACAGCAGTAATCAAGTAAAAATAAGTACAGTGAATCCACCTATGTAATTTTGAAAATGAGTAAAGTTAAAACTGATGCAAACTTTTTAACACTAAAATCATTTAAAAATTTAATACTTCCATGAGGTGAGCATCAAGAAATTTTTTTCAGCACTTAGTGAACCAGTAAGGAGAGAAAAAGGTGAGAACATGCCCTTGAGTTTAATTGAAGACCATACCCAGTGAGCTTTGAGCCTGTAAAAATTTTTCTTTTTCAAGAGTGTCTTTGGCAACTTTTCTGGCTCTAAGGACTGACTGAGTCAAGACCTTTTCACTAGAAGTTAGACACCCCAAGTTTAAACCATTTGATAGTAATCATGACACTAAGGAGAGGATCAAGGCCTTCATTTGGATAGTTTGAGCCTAAATTTACAACCCATTAAAACTGCCCTTGTGCATACACTCTTTGAGCCTTAAAATCTATTTTTTCTTCAACAAACACCAATGTAATTGAACCTGAACCTCTTAAACTGATTCAGCCCTACGCTCACTCTGAGAATTCAGAAGGTAAAAGAGAAGATGCTGAAGATAGGTGAGTAGGGTTTGACATCTGGTGAAAGGAGAAGAGAGAAAATTTGTATGTAGTGTATCAGTTATATGGCTATGGCAACCATCATAAAACAAAAAGAGAAAAAGAAAAAAAAGTTACTTCCTTTGAAAATTGAAAAGAAGATAAGAAGCTTACCACTTTGAATATGAAAAATATCAAGGAAGATGAAGTTGTCCTGAAATGAAGAAGGTGATGTCATGACCACCTCCTCTCCCTGCTGATTTCTCAGTTTTGAATTCCTTTATACCCTTTTATTCTTTAATAAACCTCACCCATAAGCCACATTACAACCCATTCAAAAGACTGTGTTGATCCAAAGTGAATTGAGCAGTTATGTGAAGGTGAGGAGACGTCTGATCTATGGTGAGGAGAACATGATGAAGTCAGAAATTAGAAGCAAATGCCTATGCTCATGCTTGTAGGCCTATTTCAAGTCTGCAACTGATCTTGGGCTTGAGTGAAATTGAACACCCTTAAATTCATTTGTGAGAGACAACCCTGGTGAGCATTGGGTATGAGATGAAATTCAGTGGGGCATTGTTTAAACCTAATTTGTGAATTACTGGAGAGCTTGGTACTGATTGCACACATTACACTCTTGAAGTTAACTGATTGAATGTTTTGAGCATGCATGCATGATTTATGTGTCGAAATGTTTGCATTTGCTTTTGAAACTCCTCCAATTTTAAAGGGCAAGGGTGGAATGAAGCTTTAGTTATTGTAAATTGATTAACCACTGTGTGCACTTGGTTTAACTATTTTTATTGAGAAGTTTGTGGGTACCTTCATTGAAAACTCTCAGGAGACTTCACTCCTCCACTAGTGATCACCTAGGGGTTTAAAAGGCTTGATGCATATGCTAAATGCATCTGTGCTCCCAACGAAAGTGACATTTACTATTTTGAATAATTATTTTTCTGTTTTCCTTTGCTCGAGGACTAGCAAGGATTATGCTTGGGGGTGTGTTTATCTCTGAAAAGTATAACTTTTCACCTCTTAACCTAACCTTTGGGGACCTTTGGCCACCTAATAATGACTTTTAAGTGTGTTTTATAGACAGTAATAAAACTGCAGCTTCGTGCAGTAGTCCACACTTTGGAGGCCAAGAAGAGAGGATTAAAAGCCAAATCTTGGAGTTGATTGAAGACCATAGAGTGCACCATGGTGGTACACACCATAGTGATCATTTGGATTGCCTAAGCGGGCCCTAGATGTCTAACAGATGAAAGAAAACTTGCCCCAAGCAGGGGAGATTGTTGCAGCAGGCTCTGCACAACAACAGACAAGCATAGAGGAACCCTAAGCACATCAATTGTTCAAAGCAAGGAAGAACTAGGATTAGAAGTAGAGTTATATTAAGAAACTGTTGTTCTTAGTAGTTTGTTTTATTAAGATTATAATAATGTAAACCGACTCCTTATGATTTATAAATAAGAGAGCTTGACATAGGACAAGAATCATCGAAGGAACTCTCAGCATCAATTGACGACTGAGGTTCGATTTTCTTCTGATTAACTTTAGTTTAATTTAGTTTAGATATCCAAGGTTCTTGAGAGCAATTGATGTCTACAATTGGGAGCTAAAAGATTAGTGTAGGGTGTCAGAGGTTTCTCGCGATCAATTGACGCCTGAGGATGCGAGTTGAGGATCAACACAATTTTTATTGCTTTCTAGTTTAGATTTATTTTATGCACTCTTATTATTTTGTAAACATCTAAAAGTTTTTTATTTGAATTGACGACTCAGATTGAGAATTTTCATATTAGTATAACGGTTTTATTTTTCCATCTTCAATTTTCTTAAGTTTGTTTGACGCCCAAATTTTAGGAAGATTGTTGATTAGGTTAAATCTGTGTTAAAAAATTCTAGAGTTTGATTGACGCCCAAATTTTAGACTGCAATATGGTGTAATGGTATTTTAATTTTATAAATATCCAAAATCTAAACGATTGTGAGACGACCATAATCTGGAAGGAGGAGGATTTAGATTTATTTTTTACAATTAGTTTAAATAAACCATTCTTTTATTCATATTCTCTAGTAGTTTAGGATCTTAAAAGACAAGTATAAGTTTTTAGTAGCCACAAGATATAAAGATAATCACTTCCTCGTGGGAACGATCTTATACTAGTGGTGCAATCTCCATTGTGCACTTGTAATAGGTTAAGACTTTAGTACGAATTTAGAGAAATCATGCACACAGGAATATTCTCCTTGATTTTAGTAGTAGAGATCTTCTAGGTTCTTTTACCAATCTTCTCAGATCTGTAAGCTACCAAACTTCTAATTCAAGAGATCTTCTAATTCTGTGGATATCAGTGTAGTCTTCACGTGATCAGCAACATGAGCTTTATTTCGCACAATCGTCACTACGAATGTATCTCTTTTTGTACTATTCTCACTCTTTTCGAACGTTCATGTCTTTTGCTTTAATTCCTCTAGACGTAAGATCTTTTGATTGGTTCATAGATTACAATTCCTTTTCTTCTATTTTCGTTCGTTCGAGATTTACTTTCGTTCAAGATTTACGTTCATTTGAGATTTACGTTCTGTGTAATCGTGGGATTTGTGACAATCCCGTCGCGACAATGCGCTCACTAATGAAAAATATAGAGTCGCCACCAGTAGCTTTTGGTTTTCCGGAAAACCTAAATTATTTTTATAAGCACCAAAGAGCCATAAATATGACTCTGAATTTGGTTTATGCCAAAGGCTCTTGGGTAGGGGCTTCGGTTATCGATTGGGAAGGTGTTAGGCACCCAATCAACCCGTTTAACGCGGTCTCTACTTATGGACAAAACAAAAATAGTAAAAAAGAAATGAAAAAGGCTTCCTCTTGCCCAATGGGCATTAAAATCCTATTTGTACCCCTCCGTTCCTATCGAAAATTTTATGGCGTAACGGCACAAATTGGACGATAGAGGAGAAACCAAGAAGGTAGATGAATAGAGGAGAGAGTTGGAGCTCTCGGGCCCTTGTTGCACCATTGTGGAGCCTTGTGTTTGCTTGCTTCAGTGAGCTTTTGAAGGCTTGTATGATGAGAAATGGGGTTCTAATTCCTATGGCCTGATAGTTAAAAGGTAGAGAGCGAAGGCTAGGGGGTAACACACCTCTAACCTAGAGCTTTTAGGTGAAATGCTAAGGTCTAAAGGGAATTTTTAACTTCTGAAATTTGTATGGGCATGGTGCACTAGAGGAGAGAGAGAGAAGGGATTCTTTAATCTCTTAATTGCAAATTTTTTCAAGCCATTTACAAGGGGGTTTGCCTCTCTATTTATAGGAAAAAGAGAGGTTAGGAGGGTGCTTAGAGGCTGATTGAGATTAGCAATTAGGTAATGGGCCATCTAAGGTTTCTTAGAGTTTTTGGAGCCTTGAAGAATGTGAAGAGTTGCTCCAATAGTGGATGATAGGGTGAGGCTTTAAACCACTTAAGGAATTACACAAGTAGTAAATGGGTGTAACAGAGCTAGCAAAACACACCCCAAAGGTCAAGATGGTCAACAACTCAAACCCCAATCTCAAAATTTGAGGCAAAAACCCTAAGTTACTATTCATATGTCTGGCGCAACTATTAGTTGTGCCAAGCATAACCACATTAAAACAGTGAATGCACAGTAGCTTTGAGAAGTCGACTGCCCCTATAACTGGTGCAACTATTAGTCATGCGAAGCCATTTCTAGGGAGACATAGCTTGCCACAACTATTAGTCACACCAAATCCACCTATAAGTGGCGCAACTAATAAAGCCATTTCTAGGGAGACATAGCTTGCCACAACTATTAGTCACACCAAATCCACCTATAAGTGGCGCAACTATTAGTTACGCCAAATCCTTAAAGGGGTTCGCATGAATTTACCATTCTGCCCTTCGGGTTCAGAATATGATATCTTTACGTATACAGCTCCGATTGGAGTGATTCTTAGACTGTTGGAAAGCTGAAGACTTCTACTTTTCAATGGTATGAGACTCGATCTTAGTAGAAGGTCATAGCTAGTTTTGATGCACCACTCTTCATTCATTGCTCGAGAAAGCTAGGTTTAGGTCTGGAATGGGTTCTAAGGGTCAGGATGGGTTCGGGAAGGTTCCTAAGGGATCTAGGGTGATTCATAAGGGTTTGGAATGGCTCCTAAGGTTTTAAAAGGGTTCCTAAGGGTTTGAAATAGCTCTTAAGGTTTTGAAAGGGTTCCATACAAGCCATCAAAAGATCAAAGATGCACCTCTCTCGGAACGTGTCTCGATCGAGCCTTGGGCTAAATTTGGGTGTCCACAGATGCCCCTCTTTGATATCCGATCACTAATGATTAAATGCCAAAGAAAAGAGACATCCGAAGAGGCCCAAGGCATTACTGATGGGTTCACTGCATTTAGAATGAACTTCAAACATCAGATGAGTAACATGGTGAGAAAACGAAAGCCTTGTATGTCGAGAAAAATGGTCATTTCTCAAGGTATTCGATTTCCAAGCGCTTAGCGACATTACTGGACATAACCAAGGTAGAAAATGAGTTTCAAAAGCCTAATAACTGAGAAAAATGGTCACTTCTCGAGATGATTTGAAAGAGTGATGCTCAAGATTTATTCTGAATACAACAGCTTAGTAAAGAGGGTGATCGACCCACATTCAAAGATAGGCGCAACGCAAGTACGAAAGCCTCGATAGTTGGTGTCTAATCATACGAGGCATTGACCACCTCATCTGATTGGTCACAAGTGCCCCTTCTTGAAATAGGGTCGAGGTCTTTGGGCTAACTCATTGATCCCAAAGTTTATTTAGCACGACTACCCGAGCGGAGCGAACAGAGGTCGCAACGCTTTTTGGGAGTGTGTGCTATTTTTCCAACATGCCTCGGATCATCAAGAACCAGAGTATCTAACCTCAAATAACACAGAACAGATCCGACCAAAATTGGGTGCCCACCAAAGGAGACATCCAATCCTGGTCTCTGTAGATAATGATCTTACAAATCATTTAACTATGCATAAACATGCACCCATTAGGGGCGATAAGCAACAAAAGCGATGGAAGTCTCGACCCAGATCCCGTCCGGATACAATTATGAGAATAAACGACCATCCTACGGATACCCAAACGCAAGGGATACACTTTATTTAGATACCGTGCCAATACAGGTTTTATGCCTGCAAAAATAAGGGAAATGAACCCTTCTGGATGCATGTTTACACATAGTTTGGTTGATACGTAGTTTCATTTTCAATAGGTTGGTTTCAACCAACGATTAACATTTTCATAATGGAGTTACCCGATTCCAAACCCCATAGGGCGCACGCCCAGACTGCACAGACCAAGAGTCCACACCTCAGAAATAGCTTGTGATGAATCTCAAGTTAGACACTCACATTCATATGAATCTGCCAACTGAGCGCTCGTCATAAAGATTTAGCAGTAGAGTCGAGTCGGTCGAAACATTGACTGTTTGATCGGGATTGACACCGTTGCTGCTACTTCGAAGTAGGATCCAAAAATCCAAGGTGCACCTTTAGACTTAGGACATTGATTATAATATCCCGAAAAATCACGTTAAACAGTGACCTCGGGATCCGAGCCAATTGGTCACAGGTTTGACCAATTAGGAGTTAAATGGTTAGCATAGAGTGTGATGAACGGATGAGATGTGATAGTTTGAGTGACTATGTGGTGTGTGATGAGAATCTGAAGTCGCATACACCTATCGCGGTGTATGTGCTCAACACACAAGGGAGGGGATAGATAAAAGGGTTTAAAAAAAGCCTAAAATCTGTAAATTGGTTGTTGAGAGAGGAGTAAAGAAGAGAGAGAGAGATGAGTAAAGAGGTGGAACAAGAGTTATTGTGAGTGATTGGAAGGGGGATTCTAGCATTTAAGAGACCGATTCAACGCGAGGAATCCGTTCAAGCAAAAGCTAGAACCCTAGCCTTTCCAACCATTGATTTGAAATCAATTTGAGATTGATTAAAGGTAAGATTTTTGTAGTTAAAATGCATGGATTAAAGGGTTAAATTGTAGTTAGAAATAGTTTAAAATGTGGGATAAGAGCTTAGAAAAATGAAGGAGAAAGTAAGGGAAGAGATTGGGAAGAACAGCCAAAAGGGGGCTGATTTTGGCAATTATGATTAATCGAAATTGGGTTTCGATTAATCAAAATTGGCCAAGAAGTTGAAAAGTCAGAGGACCCCGATCTCGATTAATCGAATTGAGTTTCGATTAATCGACTTTGGATTTTGATTAATCGAATTGGGAATCGATTGATCGACTGAGAACCTACAGTAAACTTCAGTGGAGGAAAGAAAATAGCTTGGAGAAATCGACTAATCGAAAAGAGAGTTCGATTAATCGATTTATAAATTTGATTAATCGATTTGGATCGATTAATGAATTTGGAAACTCGATTATTCGAATTGAGAATCGACTGGAAAGAGTAGAGAAATTCGATTAATCGATTTGGAAACTCGATTACTCGAATTGAGAATCGACTGGAAAGAGTAAAGAATTTCGATTAATCGAATTGGGATTTGATTAATTGAATGGGAATCTCGATTAATCAATTTGAGAATTGATTAATCGATATTGAATTTCGATTAATCGATTTTGGAAATCAATTAATCAAATCAGGTTCGATTAATCGATTTTGGAGTTCGATTAATCGACTGTGCCAGTTTATGTTGACTTTTGAGTTTGACTTTAAGATTCTTGGAGGGTCTTGGACCTTCTTTATTACATCTTTAGTGATGTGTTCACACGTTATGTGGTACCATAGGTGGTACGTGTGAGCTTGGGCACAAGGAGCCACGTAGGACCTTGATGCATTGATCAAACGAAGACTTGAGGTAGGGAACTCCTTGAACATGTACTTTATTTTACAAGAGCATGTATGTAGTGATATAGATTTAAATTCAAAATGCCCTATTGCTTAAAGAGTTTGTGAAAAGTGTGTGTGTGTGACATCAAGAAAAGTAATCATAATGAGCCATCCCCAGGGGATGAGGAAGTAAAGAGATAAGAGCATCAGGTGTGATGCAAGTGAATGGATACATCCCAGGGATGTATCCAAGATTGAATCATGTTTGATAGAGCCTAACTGATATAAGATAGCACATTTACACGGTGAATAACTATATGTAAGGCATCAATATTTTTGTTATTTGAGGTTTGATAGGGCACCCCACCAACGTGGCGGGATATCCACGACTGACACGGCAGGATATCCGTGACCGATACGGTGGCGAAACCGTAGGCCAGTGAGGAGGCTTATCCGTACACAGTAAGCACACCCCAGGGGTGATGATTGAGACTAGTGAAACCCCGCCACCAATCCCCAGGGGAAAGGGGCTTGGGTACTATTTGTATTCCCAAGGAATACGTTAAAACTGTCTATATAGATGACGATGATGGGTATCTCATTGAGGCTCGATGCTATATTGCTCGAGGATTACTTAAGTTGAAAGTTTAAGTTTTGCTTTAGGCCTTTTCAGCATCTTTCATGAATAAGTAAAAGACATGAGTAAAATGTGATGCTTTTAAGCTGTTTTCATCAGTAATTGCATAGACACATCATGCATGGCATATCATGGAATATATGTGAGTAATAATTTATATGTTCAGCCGTGTTTTGTTCCCTATTGAGCTAGGATGTAGCTCACCCTATAGACTATACGTTGCAGGTCCACTACTAGCAGCTGCCGAGGCTTCAGGAGACGCTGACCCCGGTGAGTCGGACCTTGCAGCCAGAGACGAGTTGGAGCCACCTCCTGAGGACTTCTTCTAGAGGACTCCGTTGTGCCGCTTTGAGGGTTTTGGAGAGATTTTGTATGGCTTGGTATGTCAAGCCTTGTTTGACTAAACAATGTATATATTGGGATTTGGGATGATTCTTTTGGGGCGAACCATCTGTGATGATTAGCTATCATCGATTGTTCGGATCGGTTCTCCATTCATGTAGAGGCATGAGGGTAGAACTGTCTTTTGAGAAATGTTGATATAGTGATTTACTTTTATAGTTTCATTTCTATTTTAGTTCAATTCATTGCTTGATATACCAATGTTCCATGCTCAGCTAAGGGGCACGGTCAAGATGATCGTGCTGATGGCACGGGTTTTCAGGCTATCAAAGTTGGTATCAAAGCAATTTCTTTTAGCAATTCTGACAATCACTCTTTTTGGTCAGAACATAGGGGCTTCTGCTAACGAAACTTTAGTTTCAATTGCAGCTGCAAATGTCATCTAGAGGAAGAGGCCGACCAAGGGGAGGCCAATAGAGGAGTCTACGTAGTGGAGATGATTACATCTCTCCTACCAATAGAGTGGCTTTAAGAGGTACTGAGGCCCCAAGGGGCAGCAGTAGTAGACAGCATGATGATGAGGATCGAGATCGTCAGGATCGAGATCAAAGAGTACAGGAGAGAGTGAGAGAAAGATAAGAAGATAGAGAAGAGCGACAAAGGATGATGCATACTATGGAGACTATGGCAGCTGCCATGGCACAACAAGCCGCATCCTTTGCAGCTCATGCAGCAAGAGAACAGCAGCCACCTACACCACCTGTAGGACCTGCGCTGCCTGTGCCCTCATCTTTTACAGAGTTTAGGAGGATGAGACCTCCTTCATTTTCTGCGCAAGTAGACACAATGGCAGCTGAGAATTGGCTTATGGAGATGGAGAAAGTCTTTAGCGTGCTGGCATGCACGGAAGATGAGAGTGTGAGATGGGCAGCTTATATGTTGGATGGGGAGGCTGGGCCTTGGTGGAAGTCCGTGATACGGACTAGGGCTCAGGAGACCCCGGAGTTGCCCTGGACTTGGGAGGAGTTTGTTGAGGAATTCAACAAACAATATTTTCCGGAAGTGGTGAGGAATCAACTTGAAATACAATTTCTACATTTAGTGCAAGGGAAGGATGACAGTGAGAGAATATGGGGTGGAGTTTCTACGACTTGCCCGTTTTGCTCCGGATTACGTCTCTACCGACGTGATGAAGTCCAAGAGGTTTCAGCAAGGATTGAAGCCAAAGGTTAAGGGAGGAGTAGCTCCATTTCAGTTGAGGACCTATGAAGAGGTCATGAGCAAGGCACTGGTGGTGGAAGAAGAAAATACAAATAGATATAGACAGAGAGAGCAACAGAGAGGAGGAAACGATCAAGGAAGAACGGGGACCTACAAATCGGTGAACAAAAAGCCGAGGTTCGTGGCCCAACCTCAGAGACCACAGTTCCAAGGAGGTTTTGGAAGGCCGGCGTAACAACAACACCAACAGAGGTTTCCATTACTTGCGTCGGGGAGACCTTTATGTTATGAGAGCCCTGCCATGTCTACTGGCGCCACTATCGCACAGGGTTCTCGTACTGTTTCTTCTGCACCTCGGGATACTTGCGCAAAGTGTGGCAAGCCTCATAGGACGGTGGATTGCAGAGTGGGGACTAGGGGTTGTTTCCGATGTGGCAAGGTGGGCCACTTGATCAAGGATTGCCCCGAGACGGATAAAAGAAAGACGGCTTCGGTTGCAGCACCACGACCCATTCAAGCAAGGAAGCCGGTCGTTCAGGGGAGAGCCTATGCAGTCACTGCTCAGGAAGCAGGGAACGTGCATGACATCATCCAAGGTGATACTCTTTTAAATTAAAGAAATTTCCATTTCATTAAAATTTTAGATAGAGAAGGTGCATACATTAGGGATTTGTATAGATTCTTTTTCTCAATCCTAAATTATATGTGAGTTAGGGGTGTAAATTGATGTGTAAATTATTGTATGTATGTATGTATACTATAGGTACTTTAACTATATATCAGAAGGAATGCTTTGTTGAATATGACGCTAGAGTGTTGATAGACCCAGGGTCTACCCACTCATTCATCACTCCACGTTTTGCCAAGAGGATGAAGATTGTTCCAGAGGTGTTGGACTTCGTCCTATCCGTGTCTATTCCGACTGGAGAGTTAGTGGACACGGAGTTAGCTTGCAAATCCATCATTATAGTAGTTCGAGACCTAGAGGTGCATGAGTTGGAAGCAAAGTTGATACTGCTGGACATGCAAGGGTTTGATGTGATCCTTGGCATGGACTGGTTGGCGCAACACTGTGCAACAGTCGATTGCAAGAACAAGGTCGTCATTTTCAGACCCAACACAAGAAGATCATTTCGGTTTCAAGGAGTGAGGTCATCACCTATGCCACTGATCTCGGCAGTAAGGGCCGAGAAAATGATCAAAAAGGGTTGCAGTGGATACTTGGCTTTCTTAAAGGAGGACAAGGAAGAAAAGAATGTCATTTCTGAGATAGCAGTTGTGCGAGACTTCGCCGACGTGTTTCCAGAAGAATTGCCTGGATTACCTACGGAGAGAGAAGTGGAATTCGCCATTGACTTAGCACCAGGAACGGAGCCTATTTCGAAAGCGCCATATAAAATGGCTCCTGTTGAGTTAAAGGAGTTGAAAGAACAACTGCAAGAGCTTATGGACAAGGAGTTTGTTAGACCGAGCGTGTCTCCATGGGGAGCACCGATCTTATTTGTCAAGAAGAAAGATGGGTCAATGCGTCTATGCATTGACTATCGACAATTGAACAAACTCACTGTGAAGAACTGCTATCCTTTGCCTAAAATTGACGATCTATTCGATCAACTGCAAGGAGCAAAGTATTTTTCCAAGATCGACCTGAGATCTGGATACCATCAGTTGCGAGTCAAGGCAGAGGACATCCAGAAGATAGCTTTCAAGACACAGTATGGACACTATGAATTCCTTGTGATGTCGTTTGGGTTGACGAATGCTCCGGCGTCGTTTATGGATCTGATGAATCGAGTGTTTAAACCACACTTGGACTCCTGCGTCGTAGTGTTCGTTGATGATATATTGATATACTCCAAATCCAAGACGGAACACGAAGAACACTTGAGGATTACTCTGCAGATGCTACGTGAACACCAATTGTATGCCAAACTCAGCAAATGTGAGTTTTGGTTGGAAGAGGTTAGCTTTTTGGCACATGTCATCTCAAAGCATGGTGTCACTGTAGATCCAACAAAGATAGAAGCAGTGGTTAAATGGGAGCAACCAAAGACAGTGACCGATGTCCGAAGTTTTCTGGGCTTAGCAGGCTATTATCGACGTTTCATCGACGGGTTTTGAAAGATATCGGGACCTCTCACAAAGCTGACACGAAAGGATTCAAGATTTGAGTGGAGTGAGGCATGCGAGAAGAGTTTTCAAGAACTCAAGACGAGACTCACTTCGGCTCCAGTGCTAGCTATTCCTTCAGGCAGTGGAGGATACGCCGTGTACAGCGACGCGTCATACAACAGTTTGGGTTGTGTACTCAACCAACACAAGAAGGTGATAGCTTACGGATCAAGACAGCTGAAAGAACACGAGAAGAATTATCCGACTCATGACTTGGAGCTAGCCGCAGTCATTTTTGCACTGAAGATTTGGAGACATTACTTGTATGGTGAGACTTTTGAAATTTTCACCGATTATAAGAGCCTCCGATCCCTGTTTACACAGAAAGGCTCAACATGAGACAGCGCAGATGGATGGAGTTCCTCAAGGACTATGATTGTTCTATACAGTACCATCCAGGAAAGGAGAACGTAGTAGCCGACGCCTTGAGTCAGAAGAGTTCAGTTCAGTTGGCTTGTTTGATTTTGGGTATGCACCGATGGAAATTACTGGAAGACCTGGCACTTTACGATGCGAACATTGAGTCAAAAACTATAGGATCCTTTTTGGCTAACATATCAGTGAAGCCAGTAATATTTGAGCATATCCACGATCTACAGATGAAAGATCCTACATTGACAAAGATTCATCAAGACGTGATTGAGGGCATCAGGCCGGACTTCTCAGTAAA
The DNA here is from genome assembly GCA_021018995.1 of Chloranthus sessilifolius. NCBI lineage: Eukaryota > Viridiplantae > Streptophyta > Magnoliopsida > Chloranthales > Chloranthaceae > Chloranthus > Chloranthus sessilifolius. The sequence continues at coordinate 29,504,277 of CM037595.1, forward strand.
AGAAGATGGTTCTTTATTGTTCAAGGGCCGTCTCTGCATTCCGGATAATGCCAATCTAAGACGAACGATTCTTGATGAAGCCCATAAGTCAAATTATGCTATCCACCCTTGTAGCACCAAAATGTACCAAGACTTGAAAAAGAACTACTGGTGGAGAGGTTTGAAGCAAGACGTGGCCGAATACGTGTCATGGTGTTTGACTTGTCAGCAAGTGAAGATTGATCATAGACATCCTGCTGGACTATTGCAGCCCTTACCAATACCAGAATGGAAGTGGGAATCGATCTCGATGGATTTCATTGTTGGATTGCCGCGTACTGCCAAGAGACACAATGCCATTTGGGCCGTCGTAGATCGATTGACCAAATCAGCGCACTTTTTATCGTACAATACTATGTATACGGCAGGAAGACTGGCAGACTTATATATGAAGGAGATTGTAAGACTACACAGGATTCCAAGCAGCATAGTTTCAGATCGTGATCCACTATATACGTCCAAGTTTTGGAAGAAATTTCAAGAAGGAATGGGAACGCGACTAGATTTTAGTTCAGCTTTCCATCCTCAAACTGATGGGTAGACCGAGCGAGTGAATCAAGTAATAGAAGACATGCTCAGGGCGTGCATGCTAGATATGCAAGGATACTGGGATGAGTATCTACCGTTGATCGAATTCGCATACAACAACAGTTTCCAAACGAGCATTGGCATGGCACCGTATGAAGCTCTGTAAGGACGACGATGCAAATCACCCCTCAATTGGGAAGAAACAGGTGAGAAATTTATTTTAGGGTCAAAACTACTTGAAGACAACGCCACCGTCGTTCAAATAATCAAAGAAAGGCTGAAGTCAGCATAGAGTAGACAGAAAAGTTACGCCGACATCAAGCGGACTAGTGTCGACTATAAAGTGGGTGAACACTTGTTTTTGAAAGTGTCGCCTATGAAAGGTGTAATGAGGTTTGGCAAGAGAGGGAAGCTAAGTCCCCGTTATGTGGGACCATTTGAAATTTTGGGACGCGTAGGTGAAGTTGCGTATCGCATTGGCTTACCACCGCTGTTTGATTGGGTACATAACGTTTTCCACATATCGATGCTCAGAAAGTATGTGAACGATCCATCTCATGTGTTAGGAAGTTAACCTATGGAGATGTGTGAGGACATGAGCATGATAGAGGAACCAGTGGAAATCTTGGATCGAAAGGAACAGGTACTGCGCACTAAAGTGATTCCCTTAGTGCTTGTCCGGTGGAACAATCATCCAAAGGAAGAGTCTACTTGGGAACGAGAGGCCGATGTGAAAGAACAATATCCAGCCTTATTTCCAACGACGTGAGAATCCAATGTAAACCACAAGCATGTTTGTGGAATCTCAACAATACTTGTAATTCAATGGAAGTTTTGATCAAAGTATGATTAAAGGAACAGATTTTTGTATGCACATGACCATGAGGATGTGTTTTTATGGAACTATGAGCCACTTGATGTCATAAACTACCAAGAGAAATCAAAGAACCAAAGAACTTGAGAATCTGCAGAAATTTGGGCAAAACCGATTAATCGAATTTCAAATCGATTAATCGATTTGGAATTTCGATTAATCGATTTTGTTCGATTAGTCGACTGGCATGTGCCAGTGACTGGAAATTTGGATGAGAGTTAGGAAATATACTGAATGAAATTTCGATTAATTGATTTTGATTTCGATTAATCGCTTTAGATTTTCGATTAATCGAACTGCATGTTCGATTAATCGAACAAACTGTGAATGCTAGAGGAAATTGGAGGTGAATTACTGAAATTTCGATTAATCGAGGGGTTTTCGATTAATCGATTTGAGATTTCGATTAATCGAACTGGAAGTTCGATTAATCGATTAACTTAAGGGACTTATGAAAATTAGAAGTCAGAGAAACAATTTCGATTAATAGATGTGGAATTCGATTAGTCGATTTGAGATTTCGATTAATCGAACCATAGTTCGACTAATCAAAAAACTTAAAGAATCCTGAAATGTTTGGAAGGGACTACACGATTTTGATTAATCGAAGTGAATTTCGATTAATCAATTTTTAAGTTTCGATTAATCGAAATGGATTTCGATTAATCGACTGGCTCGCGCCAGTGAGCTCAAAAACATGAATTTTTCAACGGATACGATTTCGATTAATCGATTTTGACTTTCGACTAATCAATTTTGGAAATCGATTAATCAATTTCGCGTGGCTTAACCTAGTTTTGAATCTCGATTAATCGATTCTGGATTTTGATTAATCGAGCCGGGGCCTATATATATAAATTTGGGGATTTCACTCCCCATTCGAAATCATTTCAGCCGGATATTTTGGGCGTTTCATCTTCTTCTTCTTCTCCGACCATCCGACGCCCTAGGCTTTGCATTTCGTTGGAGTTTTGGATCTGATTTGCGTGCTCACGCCTCCAAAACCCACGGTAAACCCTAAAATCGTGATCTTCTTTCAATTTGAGTTAGTTAAAGCCCTAGAATTTTGCTATTTCACTGACAATGCCACCTAAAACCCGATTGTCTTCGAAAAAGGCAACTTCTAAACTCCCGGTTCGGCGTAAGAACGCCGCACCACCACCACCTACCCCATCGCCGGTGAGGACTCCATCACCGTCGGCATCGGAGACCACCTCTGGTTCGACGAGCACATCCTCGCGCGAGTCTTCACTAGAATCGACACCCATGCCGCCACCACCCACTAACGTGGTACAACCTAATGAGTGGTGGGCCGCGAAGACCTTTGAGGTCGAGTACCTCATTGACCCTACCCTTTTCACAAATCTCGATGTACCGGGTGAGACCCAATGGGCTCGTAATTACCTTAACAATGCCGGTCTCGACAACCTTTTCAAACCAATTCGGGGTTCCTACTACCCTAGATTGGTGAGATTATTTTACCAAGGGCTTGTGGACGACCAGACTGACGACGTGATCAAGACCACGATCGAGGGTCGAGAATACACGATCACATGTCGCCACGTACACGAGGTGCTCGAGTGCTACCTCAATTTCACCCCTGAGACCACCCTATTCCCACCCTTTGAGGAGGACCCTCAATTTGAGGAGACCATGACCCGTATGACCAACGGAAAAAGGGGTCGGGATCCTCCATCAAGAGGGTTGACCTTCCCCATTATATGTGGATGCTTGATTCAGTGATCAAGTGTAATCTATACCCCCTACGCCATGATACCGAGCGTGTAGACAAAGTGCAACAGGCACTTTACGCGGCCTTCTGTGGCCGATGGTTTGATGCTACCATGGTCGTCCTAGAAGGGATGAGGTACATCAAGGGAAAATTGATGAAGGGCAACCTACAGCCCAAGGAGAAGATGTCGTACTCGCGGCTCATCTCGAGCATGTTGGAGTGCTACTCCGACACTCCCGACTACACCATCTCGCCTCACGAGGTGAGAGCTACGGATTGCGTGAAGACGTTCTCCAAGTCTTCATGGACCCGTAGCTACAACCTGCTCAAGCGGACCCTATCGGCTTCGGGTCCGGCTCCAGCCGCAGCAGCAGCAACAGTAGCACCACCACCACCCCCACCACCACAGCAGGACCCACCCGTGGGTGGGGCACACCCAGCCGAGCCTTCAGTAGAGAGGGCTACCTCTCATAGTACGGCCTCATCGAAACCGCCAACTCACTCCGCACCCGCTACACCCACCTCATCATACCACCGGCGCGCTGCTCCATCCGGTCCTACCATCGAGGAGGTCTTGGCTCGCATGGAGGCCAACAACGAGCGGATGAACCGGAGGATGAACTTCTTGATGTTCCACACCCTCCGCTACATCTACCCGACGGACTACCAGCACTACCTTGCTCAGGAGGAGGAGTGGACTGCAGGACGGACCGCCTTCCACAGGGGTCCTGTCTTCTCTTCGACTATCACAGCTACCGGCGCTGGTCCTTCCACATCCACATCCGCTCCACCGATAGAGGCATACAGCCACGGCCGCTACCTCCAGGCTACCCGGCACAATCTCCACCATACCATGATCCGGCCAGCTCCAGACCCACCAGCCCCATGCTGCAATCGGCTCGGATGGGCGGCTTTATTTTTGAGTTATGATTATATACTTGTAGTTTTGTATGCCAACTTATCTAGCATTGTAAAACTTTTCAAATATGAATAGAAATCAAGTTTTTGTATAAATTCTTTATGTTCGTAACATTTTCATTCCATGCTCATATTCGTAATTACCTGGATGCATCTACGTCAACTGGACCGCCTCACCTGAGGGTGTGGGGGGGAGAGAGAACCAGACCTACGTACCTTTGGGTTATTTTCAAGGACGAAAATTCCCAAAGTGGGGAGGATGTAATATCCCAAAAAATCACGTTAAACAGTGACCTCGGGATCTGTGTCGATTGGTCACAGGTTTGACCAAGTAGGAGTTTAATGGTTAGCATAGAGTGTGATGAACGGATGAGATGTGATAGTTTGAGTGACTGTGTGGTGTGTGATGAGAATCTGAAGTCGCATACACCTATCGCGGTGTATGTGCTCAACACACAAGGGAGGGGATAAATAAAAGGGTTTAAAAAACCCTAAAATCTGTAAATTGGTTGTTGAGAGAGGAGTAAAGAAGAGAGAGAGAGAGAGGAGTAAAGAGGCGGAACAAGATTTATTGTGAGTGATTGGAAGGGGGATTCTAGCATTTAAGAGACCAATTCAACACGAGGAATCCGTTCAAGCAAAAGCTGGAACCCTAGCCTTTCCAACCATTGATTTGAAATCAATTTGAGATTGATTAATGGTAAGATTTTGGTAGTTAAAATGCATGGATTTAAGGGTTAAATTGTAGTTAGAAATAGTTTAAAATGTGGGATAAGAGCTTAGAAAAATGAAGGAGAAAGTAAGGGAAGAGATTGGGAAGAACAGCCAAAAGGGGGCTGAATTTGGCAATTTCGATTAATCGAAATTGGGTTTCGATTAATAGAAATTGGCCAAGAAGTTGAAAAGTCAGAGGACCCCGATCTCGATTAATCGAATTAAGTTTCAATTAATCGACTTTGGATTTTGATTAATCGAATTGGGAATCAATTGATCGACTGGGAACCTACAGCTTGGAGAAATCGACTAATCGAAAAGAGAGTTCGATTAATCGATTTATAAATTTGATTAATCGATTTGGGATCGATTAATCGATTTGGAAACTTGATTATTCGAATTGACAATCGACTGGAAAGAGTAGAGAAATTCGATTAATCGATTTGGGATCGATTAATCGATTTGGAAACTCGATTACTCGAATTGAGAATGACTGGAAAGAGTGAAGAATTTTGATTAATTGAATTGGGATTCGATTAATCGAATGGGAATCTCGATTAATCGATTTGAGAATCGATTAATCGATATTGAATTTCAATTAATCGATTTTGGAGTTTGATTAATCGATTGTGCCAGTTTGTGTTGACTTTTGAGTTTGACTTTAAGATTCTTGGAGGGTCTTGGACCTTCTTTATTACATCTTTAGTGATGTGTTCACACGTTATGTGGTACTATAGGTGGTACGTGTGAGCTTGGGCACAAGGAGCCACGTGGGACCTTGATGCATTGATCAAACGAAGACTTGAGGTAGGGAACTCTTTGAACATGTACTTTATTTTGCAAGAGCATGTATATTATGATATAGATTTAAATTCAAAATGCCTTATTGCTTAAAGAGTTTGTGAAAAGTGTGTGTGTGTGACATCAAGAAAAGTAATCATAATGAGCCATCCCCAGGGGATGAGGAAGTAAAGAGCTAAGAGCATCAGGTGTGATGCAAGTGAATGGATACATCCCAGGGATGTATCCAAGATTGAATCATGTTTGATAGGGCCTAACTGAGATAAGATAGCACATTTACACGGTGAATAACTATATGCAAGGCACCGATATTTTTGTTTTTTGAGGTTTGATAGGGTACCCCACCGACGTGGCAGGATATCCACGACTGACACGGCAGGTTATCCGTGACCGATACGGTGGCGAAACCGTAGGCCAATGAGGAGGCTTATCCGTACACAGTAAGCACACCCCAGGGGTGTTGATTGAGACTAGTGAAACCCCGCCACCAATCCCCAGGAGAAAGGGGCTTGGGTACTATTTGTATTCCCAGGGAATACGTTAAAACTGTCTATATAGATAACGATGATGGGTATCTCATCGGGGCTCGATGCTATATTGCTCGGGGATTACTTAAGTTGAAAGTTTAAGTTTTGCTTTAGGCCTTTTCAGCATCTTTCATGAATAAGTAAAAGACATGAGTAAACTACCAGTAAAATGTGATGCTTTTAAACTGTTTTCATCAGTAATTGCATAGACACATCATGCATGACATATCATGGAATATATGTGAGTAATAATTTATATGTTCAACCGTGTTTTGTTCCCTATTGAGCTAGGATGTAGCTCACCCTATAGACTATACGTCGCAGGTCCACTACTAGCAGCTGCCGAGGCTTCAGGAGACACTGACCCCGGTGAGTCGGACCTTGCGGCCGGAGACGAGTTGGAGCCACCTCCTGAGGACTTCTTCTAGAGGACTCCGTTGTGCCGCTTTGAGGGTTTTGGAGTGATTTTGTATGGCTTAGTATGTCAAGCCTTGTTTGACTAAACAATGTATATATTGGGATTTGGGATGATTCTTTTGGGGCGAACCATCTGTGATGATTAGCTATCATCGATGGTTCGGATCGGTTCTCCATTCATGCAGAGGCATGAGGGTAGAACTATCTTTTGAGAAATGTTGATATAGTGATTTACTTCCGCACACTACGTGAAAATCGACAAAAAACAACGGCTCAAAACCGTTGTAAATGTCATAAGCAACGGTTTTAAGCCGTTGCCAGGGCCGTTGTTTATAGAGCAGTGGTTTTCATATACAACGGTCCAAAACCGTGGTCTATTCACCAGATAAACCACGGTCTATGTCCGTTGCAAAATAACAACAGTTTTAAGCCATTGTTTTAACGGAAAAAAGGTTGTTATTTTTCTTCTGAAACCACGGTCTAAATCAGTGGTATATGTAAACAACGGTGACAAACCTTTGTTAATTTCCTCTGAGAAACAACGGTTATGGGCCGTTGTTTATGGCTGTTGTAAAATAACAACAATATTAAGCCGTTGTTCCTAATGGAAAGGGTTGTTTTTTTTATTCAAACCACGGTCTAAATCGGTATATGAAAATAACTAGTATGGACCGTTGTTTTTATTATTATTATTTTTTAAAAATTAAAATTTTCTATTTTTTTATGTAATGAGAGCCATTTTACCTATTACAAATATTGTATCAACCACATATCACTCTACAAGGGACAAAATTCATAATCCATTCAACTAAATGAAAAATAATAAGCCAAAAATAAAATTAACATCGTTAATACATTCAACACCATCTCATTAAAATATTCGAAGATATTATATTAATATATTCAACAATATCCTATAAATACATTCAACAGCGCCTTAGAGCATGTCTCGAATTGCTAATAAGCCCAATGGTAGAATTTTAATGTCTCATTGGTTGACACCTTTGATTGAGCACATTTCAACTCGTTGTCGAGATGACTTTTCTTTTATGATTTATCTGCCCACTTCTTGTGTGTTTTCAGCTTGCACCTAGCTCTCATACCACGAGTTTTCCTGCCATAAAAATAAACTCAGTCACATTAATAAATTTCATAATAAAATGATACTCAAAGTTTGCATGCGTGTTCAAGAAAACGGTTTATTGCCGACTTTGACCGATTTTCCCTACTTAGATACCCTTTGTGTATTATTATCAACCTTTAGTTGAGCTATAGGCCTAACCCCTTTTTCATTCCTTTCTAATTTCGGAAACTTAAACAGAGTGTGAATGGGAAAACAAATAAATAAATAAATAACAACGAGAGAAATGCAACACAGCCAAATATCAAGCTACAATTGAAATCACTAAGAATGAGAACCACAATTTGTTTGTAAATTATAAAATAAAGCAATTGAATTAAATTAATTGTAAGGCTAATTGAGTAGTCTAATTTACCTTGATCATACTCGCTAAGTTGGGGAATTGTGTATTATTTGGAAGGACAGAAATTAGTGATAAAGTGAAAAAAGAAAAAAAAATTGATGAAAAATTCTGTATTCAAAAAGTTTTTTGTGCGGACAAAAAGTTGTAATTTGGAGAATAAAAGGGACAAAATTCCGAGAAAAATCAAAAAAGAGATATTAGAAAATTATGGAACTTAGAATTTTATTTTTTAGATTCACTTATATTTAGTTGGATTTATAACTAAAAACAAAAAAATAGTTTAAATTAGAGGGTTATAAAGGTTACAAAAGTTAACTAATAATTAGCATTATACTTGATGAAAAAATGTGATTAAGATGTAAAATTTATCATTTAATCATAAATTTGGTAAAAAGATGAAAAATATGCTAATTTTTAGTAAATGGACCCAGGCCCATGTTAGTGCAAGATAAAAGGTGTTTAAATATGGGCTCTAAATCGGACCCTGCCCTCTTTCAATTTAATAGGTCAAAGACCCCCTCACAAAAAAAAAAAAAGGAAAAGAAAAGGATGGGCTCGAGCCCTTTATTTTATGCAATCGAACAAAGTAAAATCTTGAAAAGAATCAAAATGATTTATGGACATGTAGTAGGCCTAAGGCTATCTTACACATAAAAGACTCAATCCTCTTTGTTTCGAAGGGGATTTGGGAAAGAAATCGGAATATAAATGTGACTTATTAAGAAAAGGGCAAAAAAAAGATATTTTTGTTGGTATGGTCATGAGGTGCGTACTGCATCAGTATAAAAATGATGATGAATCATGAAGCTCATAAGAATTCAGAAGATTTTGAAGAGAATGAAAATGGTTTATGGACCCATAGCAAGCCCATTAGCAAGAGCTTAACTGTGTGCACAATCATCAAGACATTCATGTAGTCTGCAAATAAGAAGAGCTGGTAAAATGGAATGCTAATCTTTCTCTTCTGTTTTGTTCCATTCAAAGTGTTGATTATTACTTACCATATAGATGCTTAAAGAGGCGGCAGACTGTTGCATGTTGGCTTTTCTATCTAGCAAGCTCTCTTCAACGATGTAATGCAGAATCCATTGTAGGTTCGAGCCCCGCTTACCTATCCAACAAAAAAGGAAATAATTCAGAATCCTTGAATAAGCAATAGATAGATCAAAGAGACGAGTGGAAGTGAAATTACTGTCCGACTTTCTGGTTTTATATAGGATTTTGTCTATGTTTTATTTGTCATGCACATGTTTGAAGTGAAATTACAGTCCTAATATAAACTAAGAGAACTCTTCTTGGAAACATAGATTTTGAGCAATCATAACAGCACTTATATTGTCACCATTAAATGTGTTGTAGATAGCTTTAAAACACCTTAATCGGAGAGGAGCAGGAAAAAATCTCTCCAAAATTCTCTTTAATATAATTAACTTCACCTTCAACATCACACTTGCTATTCCATCATATAGATGGAGATCCATTTGGCATAATGATGCTGGTTGAGGATTATCCACCATCAACACAACTGGCCTAATCATAATCTGCATAAGTTCCGAGCTCCTCCTACACGGTCATCGTTGATTATAAGAGCCCCATCTGGATTTTCTGATAAGACTCCTAGAAACAATAGTCTATTGAGAATATCAAGGCTTGGTACTAGAACCGATGAATTGCTTGTATGCATTAGGATTATTCTATTATTAACACCCTTTTGAATGACGCCTATGTAACTTAGACATGGACATGAGCGTTAGAGTTCAATGAGTATAATTTTTCCTTTAGACCTAGAGTCAAACACTTGGTACACAAAAATCATCCAACCAGCCAACCAAAAACAGGTGTTACAAGCCTCAATACTTCCAAATCAGTCCTACATCATTATGTCAATTATCCATATCAGCCATTACAACTTCTTGGGGTTATTTTTCGTACCAATCAAGTGCACAATGATAATAAACTGTAGACGCCTTCTCACATGTAGGCATCCCGTAAAGTTAGTTCAAATAACAAAGGCAATTATGTAATATGCATCAGGAAGTTATGTTTAACAATCCTAGTGGCAAAACTTACAAAAAATGATCAACCAATACTTTAGGGCCTAGTTTAGATAGCATTCCATATAATGTGGATTGCTCCATTTTTCAAATGTCACAATTCACTTTTTATCAATTAATGCATTTGGACAACAATAAACATTAAATTAGATGGTTCTATCAACATTTTAATATTAAAATTTGGATACAATTGTTTTTGAAAAAAAAACTAATTTTTTTAAAAAAATTTAGTTTGCAAGAACAAGAATGCCTCATTGGCTCTATCCAAATGGGACCTTAACAGTTAAGTATTCTAAAATGTGCCAAAAGTGAGAAATGAGAATGGCATCAAGGACTTAACAATTACCACTTGAATCATGCAGGACTGAGAGACATAGCCCATCGGTCTGATTAGCAATTGAAAACTTCATGCCGACTAAGGACTCCACAAGAGTTTGAAACAAGCAATTGTCATGGCCAGTGCCATCAACTCCACCTAGAAAATTTGATTTTACCAGTCCAATTACATAACTGATAGAAAGGCAAAATAGAACGACAACAACTTAAAGCTCCATACATACCTGAACTAGCAGTGTTTCCTCTCTGGGTTTATGCAAACTTACACTCACATGGTCAATGTAGAAAGGAAAAGACCAAAAACTAGTACTAATTGCATTTACAATTTTCTATATGTAGATCTTGGAAAATAATTGAATGCTTTTGAGATGATTTTGATGGTGTGCCATTCCGATCACTGCTTGTTCGTTTATGACAACATACTCCTCATGACACCGAATATGAAACAACTCCAGATTCTCGCTATAAGAACCTCGGACGCCTAGTACAGCCTTGTGCTTTCCATTCGGATGACCTTCAATAATTACGATCCAGTTTGAGACCTCATGGAAGGAGATTTTTGCTGCTCATTTTCTTTGGTCCTATTCTTAGTGCCATCACTCAGTTGCTGTGGCACAAGTTTGCGAAGCCTTTCAACTTCTGCGGAAAGATCTTTTCGCCAAAAATCAGCCAACTCGATAGAAACGAATCCATTCAAAATACATATAATTTGTAGGCTCTAAGATAGTGAAACACATACAGATGGACAACAGATAAATTGGTGTACTTAGAATAATTATGTATACGCAGATTACAGTGTCAATGTGCTTCAGTTTATTCTTTGATCAGTGCAAGCCATAATTTTGTTAATGAGCTAATAAGCCCAATTGCAAAAAATTAATTATCATAATCAACAAAGAAGTTATTCAACAAATCTTTTTAATCACCAACTAGACAACTAGATCAACTGTACAGCAGTCTCAATAGACTGATGATATAGCAGCAAGCATGAGGATGAGAAGCCTTGAAAATATAATGATCTGTGACTTAACAACAACTGGCAGCAGGGTTAAAAGCCTCAGTCAATACTAGGGGGTAATAACCCCTTGATATGTCCCTGATTATGCATCTTTCTACATCCAAATGAAAATCAAATTTGTAAGAACAGCATTTAGACATCTGTAGCTCAATGATCTCCATAAATTTGGACAATAGTGGACATATAATACGTTGATTCAAAGAAGGAAAAAACTATTTATTTTCCAAAATATAGTGCGCAAAGAATATGTTTATGTATCCCCTCCATGTGCCAGAACAGTTGGCATTCCTGTTTCTAATGTCCAGTTTATATAAGGTGAGGATTGCCCAGTTTATATATAGCCCAAGACATTCAAGTCCACAGGCAATGTGGGACTGTTCTAACAAAAATTGTATGAGCCAAACATCGGTTGTAATAATCATCTAAAAGCCTAGAATAGATTATCATCTAAAGTAAAGCTAATTATTTTCACAACCAATCATGTTTAGCTGAACTAAAGAAAATAGAAAATACTAGAATGGAACTGATTTTGTATTAATCAGGAAAACAAAAAATTACCTGACTGGTTTCATGCACATCAGTCACTCTGCGTAGGTCATGCATTGGTAGATTATATTACCATGTTGTAAACTATAAAGGTGGATGAACATGTTGTAAACTATAAAAGAATTGAGCACTATTTATAGTTTGTGGCTTGAACACCAACTGTCAACACTGTTTAGAATAGTCCAACATGCCAAACACCAAATACCAACTTGTCATCATTGACGCAGAAAGGAAATCTCTCACCATGGATGCAGTTCACCCAATTCAAATGGTGACCTTTCATGTGGGAAATCTGGATGGTGCATATCAATACCTTGTGCCTGGATTAAATGAACAGAAACAACAGTCAAGGCTTGGGCCAGAGTACCAACGGAACAATCATTCACTGTCAAAAAAAATAATAGGTCTGCTGGTCCTCTTCCGAGACAAGTAATTTTCTTTCATCCCAAACAAGATACGACAAGAGAAATAGATCTTATGTTAACTACCTACCAAGTTTATCTCTCCACATAGTGTAAGTGCAGCGATTCGCACAATTGATTTTGATTTCAAAGAAAACTGAGGCCTTCTCTACACTGACATTTCCGGTACTGTCAATCCTGTATGAAACATCAACTCCTTCCAAGATTAAGTGATACATTACATCCCCTGTCAAAGGACATAGCAATTCTCCACTTCCGCCAAAAACTTCTGATTCAGAATTTCCGTCACTGTCCGATTCCAACACAGCACCACCCGCTTCCACTTGGCTTTTTTTCCTTAAACGCACAGGATGTGGTCGATTCCGTTGAGAGAGTGACCTTATATCCCAGGAAAGTACCTGCTTGATCAAGCTTTGAAACTCATCTGGAGAAGAATAGATTGACCATTTCTCCTGCAAAAATAAAACGCTAATGAGCAACCCATATGTGTACATTCCATCAGCCTTTGTCAATTAGGTAATATTTTGGTGCATCACCTACACACAATTACCTTGTATGAATCATTCCTACCCATAGTCCTTATCACAAAATTCTCCGAATTAATCAAATATTTAGAACAATTCTCCAAATAGGATGTGTTGAACTTTTCGCCGATTAATTGGTCAAGTCAGTGATTCACCGAATTTTTTTCAAACTTTTCCAGATTTTTTCTGAATTTTTCCAAAAAAACTTTATTGTGATACATTATTTGATCATTCTTTGTATTTATTTCTTACGATTCTGAATTTATGATGCATGTGGATTATGTAATCTACAATTATTTTATTGCTTAAAAACATCATTTTTTATTTTAAATAGGTTAACATATATCTTTATAGTTTTTTAATAACTTTTTATTGTTTCATAATCCTGTATCTAAATTAAACTGAACTGACCACTTGCCGAATTGTTGCCAATTCCAAGCTTTGTCACCATGCCCACAAGGGATGCCCCAAAATTGGATTGTTGTAATTGTCCGATCACTCACCTGCTTAAGGTACTCAATAAATTCTTTCACGATTTTTCACGGGATTCCATAATCAAATTATTTGCCATGATTTTTGGATGGAAGGCATCCACAAGGTGAACAATCGATTATGAGCATGTGCACAACTTGAAGCAGCTAGTTTATAAAACTTTTTACAGATGTTCATGAGTTTCCACTAACAAAACCGCTTTCCTGAAAGAGCCAAAATTTAACCCCAACTGCCTTGTAAGGAATTCGGGATCAATTCAAAAATGTCATAAAGTGGAGAATTTATTCAATACCCAAATGAAAAAATTAACGGAAAACGAATTTATTTGCTGTTAAATCATATAAAATGGAGTTTAGACCTTAGAGACGCTATTGAAGGCCAAATTGGAAAACAGAAAAATGTAAAAGAGAAGAAGAAAAATAAGAAACTCAAATTAGCTAGTCACCACATCATCTAGATAATTAATTACAGAACCTGAGATGAAAGCAAGCAATAGCCCAAAGATGAAAGCAAGCAATAGCACATGGGTCTCTCCACAATGGCAACCAGGATTATTTCCAAACTTTACAATTCGTGGACTGCTGCTCCCCATAATGGACCGTGTGCCTGATGGACCTTGAGATATTTCCAAACTCCTATACTCTGAAAATTGATGCCCATCGAGAGCCCCCTAATTTCTAAAAATTGATGCCCATCTAAACTAAGCCTCCTATACTCTAAAAATTGATGCCCATCCAAACTGGGTCATGCATCAACGCATGACGTGCATCACGCCATGTGCGAGTAGACGGGTACCTAATGCCAATCTATTTCAGTCAATTGCGACTCATACCTTCACCAAATTGGAGCATAGCTATTAACACCATGTGAATTGCCTAACATGCAATTCAATAACACGACAGATGACAACTATTACACCATGCGACCTGCTGTTTGTACATGTCAGCTAATGCAGTGAAGTAAGTTATAGCCGTTTAACCACAAATAATATTTGGGTCTAAGACTTCAATGACAGTTGGTGTAGGAAAGTCTCACCATCACCATTGGATCACGATCAAACAACAAATAGTTTTAAAGCTTTTTGCTTTCATAATATCCATGTTGGTACGCTTTTGACCATGTAGACAGATTGAAATAGCTCAGCGCATTGCTGGCTGTACACGGTCGTCTACCTAATATATAGAAGAAGCCATTGCCTTTCCATATACACGGGGTGCTGGGAGGGGTGGATGGTCTACAGACTTAATCTTTTGACATTTTACATACAAAGTGGCAGCTCTACGAACATTTTATCTCACAAGGCATATAAAATTGGGTAGCAGAAAATATTATAGATATTGTTTTTTTAAGCTGGAGAATAGTGTTTTTTTAATAAAACACACCAGATCAGTGATGAAAATCAAACAGAGAAAGCAATATCTCTGCTCCATAAGCTATCTTCTTGACTACAATAATAAGGAAGGGCCTCTCTGTAGATGCATGAGTTAGGTCCTTAATCGTTTGGGTAAATTCTGAATTTTCACCTTGGTAGATGTAGCTATTCTAATGCTTATAAACTATGAATGGACATAATTTCCAGTTTTTTTTAAAAAAAATTACTATAGACTACGAATTAATCTTATTAATTTTTACTGCAAAAGAATGACCAAAACACGGAAATATCAAGAATAAAGGAAGATGAAACTATTTTTGCCAATGTATATATTCTGACCAAATGTGTTCACCTGTTGAAGTTAAAAAGCACAAAAATCCAAAGCCCAAAATGCCAAAAAAAGAAAAAGAAAAAAGATGGCTTTTATTACTATTTAAAGATTTTTGTAGGGATGGAATAACTTCATGTAAGAGATCTTGTAATTGTGACCATATTTTACCATAAATTTAATTTTATTTTGACTATTTTCATATTTGACCTTTAAGCATATTGAATAATTAACACAAAACACATAAAATAAATAATATTAGTTGTACTCATGTATCCTCATTTCGGTGGGGATCAAAATCGAAACGATTCGGCCGATAACTTGAGTTATTGGGCGAAATTTTGAACCATGTTACAAGCCAATGATCTAGTCAACAGGTTAAAGTCAAATTCTTTTATTAGCCAATGAACCTGAGTCAAACTTTCCTAGATTTTATTGGCATATTAGAGCCATAAATTGCTAGTTCTCTGCATTGTTCTTTAATTTTCTGTTACAAGCGCTAAGTAATTGAAGTTATTTAATTTTCATAAGCTTTTAGTTGAAGTAAGAAAGCATTTACCACCTATGCCATGGTTCTACAAATGTCTAGCATTAAAGGAAGAGTCTAACTAGAAGCAGGGATGCAAGTTTTGGACCGAAAATTACAGATGTTTTGAGATGAATCTGAAATGAGTATTAGAAACATTATAGCATTGATAAAAGGTTTATTAATGGTATGCCGTATGCATTTTTTAAGAGTTATACAAAACAGTCTACCATGTCGAGACAATATCAGACTCAAGGTAACAACATTAGTATTGGTCTCAGTGGTATAAACAAGCAGAGGTATTGAAGGGGTATAAACAGCAAGAATAAATATTGAAAATAGATGCTAAAGGCCCATAAATAAGGGATAACACGACGTAATACATATCGGCCTGGAGGTTGGCTGATACCACCTCCAATACCAGGTTCTTAAACCTTGTCGACCACACTGAACATTGTCAGACTAAAGGCTCATAATACCTTCTGTTTGCACCAAGCCCACTCGTTGGCCGTCCCATCAGACTAAAGCCCCTTATAAAGTATGCCTCTAAACTTAAAAGGGATTATAAAGTAAAATCCCTCCAAGCCTGTTAAAATTAGAGTGACTTCACTTGCCAAGTCAAGAAATTAAACAGATTATAGGATTTTTAGTTCATGGTTAGTGGATGGTCGTGAATTAAGCTATAGTATAACTAGAGGCATTTCAATGAACTACAAAGCGCAAACCAAAAATGAGTACGAAAAAATGTAAAATGTTAGAAAAAATACCATTCCAATCAACACTGGCCCAATGATTCCATTGACATTCTCAACAGCCTGAAAAGGAAATAGTAAATATATTCAATGTTCAGCTCCCATCGAGACCAGCCAGAGAAAAAAAAAAACCTTGCCCAACATAATCTCAAGAGCTACAATGCCAAAGTAGCGTCAGCAATAGAACCAAGATCAACAACATCAACTATCACTGTCAAATGAAAAAAAAATAGCTAGATTTAAGAAGGAGCCAAATCATTTGAAAAACAAGTAGGCATACTTTTAGACGAAGAAAATGCCTAAAATGGCCTATTGTCTTTATAGGTCTCAAAGTGCCAAATGCAGCTAGCAAAACCATTGACAAACACCTACATATACATTTTAAATATCCAAGGTCTTTTGATACAGGAAACTCCATTATTCTCGTGGATCCTGCCAGTCAAGTAGTCCTCCAAATGCAAAGTAGAGGAACCAAAATATGGGAAAAAATACGAGAGAGAGAGAGAGAGTCTCACTTGCCGCCTAACGTCAGGAACTGGCCAGGATCTTCAATGGAAGGAGCTACCACAATGTTCAGTGTGTTGCCTCCTGCAAACCCATCTTGAACCTTGATCACCACGACCTCCTGGGCCATAAAATTTCTTCCCTTCAGCAGGCTTCAAGAAGTCGTTTATGCTAACTAGCTGCCACCATAGTAAGTAATACAGTAGAATTAATTAACATAAAGGTGTAAATGATGAAATTGTCCCATTGTTCTGTAAAAGCTTTGGAAATGTCATCATCTGATCTCTTAAAATGAATTATGGTTTTCTAAAGGAGTGATATACAGTAAAACAATAAGGTAAGATGAGACACTCCCAAGCATGGTTCAAAATATCATCCCGCACCGACACATCATCCAATATGTATCGGTTTCGGAATGACCAGTTCAATATACCAATATATTGGTAAGTATCGGGCGATACATAGCAAAGTATTGGGTGATACGCTAAAAATTGCACCTTCTAATCCCAGTCTAGCTCGATGTAACAAGCCTCTTAATTTGTTATTGTTCCCTGTGTGTCCCCATGTCATGGCAAGCCTTTTTATTTGTCTCGTAGTCCCAGGAATGGAAGACTTAAATCTGGGGGGACTGCAAGAGAAATACTTCTCTAGATCATTCAAGATTTCATTCAAGTAAATGAAAATATTACAACTTGAGATGAGATGGAACAATGAGGAGCTTAGCCAGTGAAAAAAAACAAGCGTCAAACCAAGCTACTAAGTCCTAATATAAGGTTAAAGATAGCTCTGCTTGAGAACTCAAGCCCTACTTGAGAAAGAAATTGGAATAATTAGGGAGAAGCCAAAAAATCTGTTGAAAATCATATTTTGCAGTAAACAGGGGAGTTCGCCTATGTGATATCATTGTGGCGAGATTCAAAGGTGATCTAGGTAAAGGGATCGTCAGCCAGCCATTTACAGCAACTCAATAAGGCTAGGGTTGAATTTTGTAAAAGGTATGGGGTATGAACTAGGTATTGTATTAGGATTCAAATTTGAGACGAATTGTTGTGACAGAAAAATACCTTGTATAGGTGCAATCCTAAGTTGTATGGTATAGTGCATAGCAAAGATGTGATTATATATCGATCAGAAGATCAGAAAATAATATCCCATGGCTATTTCATGTGGTTTAGGAAAATAGAAACTGTAGAATCTTCAAGAACAAAACAGTAAGGATTAGAAAAGACTGCATTATTAGGAAAAATCAATAGATTGATGTGTTTGTGGCCAGTTGCTTCCAAGGCCTTCAATGAGATCACATGGAATGGAACAACGTAGAAGGTTTATTTGGTTGGATGGATGCATGTTGAGGCGAGACTTGCAATTTGGTAACCACCACCGACCAATCTTAAAGCTTAATTTTGAAAGGGATGAATAGAGCTACCTACGTGAATCGAGGCACCTACACTCAAAACATCGACTGCTTTGAATCAAAGTAAACATGATTTTCATAACCACTTTAAGGGATGCGTGCCACGTGCAATAAAAAAACTGATCTGATGGTGCCCCAATGGTCTCAAGATCCATTATTTGGAAGATTGTGATGAAAAGTGATCTCTAATTGGGACCCATAGGAATAATCAATAGTGTGACAGCTGAAATTTGGGTAGTTCTATTTGGCTTGCATGTTCTTTTAACTTATCAGGTGCTTTTGTCACCGAAGGAATGCGGATTTGTTCTTCTAATTAACCACGTCTTCTTGTCATCAAAGGCAGCTTAAGAAACGGTACTGAATGGTTGAGTTGTGAAGCGGACAATCAATGGAGGATAGCTGACTGGGTAGATTTGACTAGGAATTATGCAAGAGTTTATCTGTATTTTTCTTTCATGTTTGCTATGATCCCGACTAGTTTTTGAATTGGGCCAGTTAGTCAGTCGCCCCATACTAATTTTATTTATATAGCAGATGGAGGAGCCCTTACACTGAGCAAAAACAAAAATAAATGTAAAATAAAATTAAAAACAAAAGAACTAGTGTGGAGCAGTTTATATATAGCCCAAGACATTCAAGTCCACAGGCAATGTGGGACTGTTCTAACAAAAATTGTATGAGCCAAACATCGGTTGTAATAATCATCTAAAAGCCTAGAATAGATTATCATCTAAAGTAAAGCTAATTATTTTCACAACCAATCATGTTTAGCTGAACTAAAGAAAATAGAAAATACTAGAATGGAACTGATTTTGTATTAATCAGGAAAACAAAAAATTACCTGACTGGTTTCATGCACATCAGTCACTATGCGTAGGTCATGCAATCTTAACCTTCTCAAGGATCTGCATACAAAGCCCACATCTGACTACGCTTTTCTAATTGCCCATACAAATTATAGAAGAAATCAAAAATGCCATTCAAGAATGGAAAACCATGCCTCCGTAACAAATTTTCATTCATCTTTATCTATTTGTTATTGAAACCCATTCTAAAGAAACGATAATCAAGGAAGGACTGCTACACGTGACCTCATAGGCAGTCTCCACTCCCCAGATCAACCTTTAATGCAAAATGAGACTACTTGGATGTCTGTACCAGTAACTTCCATCTGCAGTAGATTAATAGGAGAAAAAAAAAGCATGAGAAAATATCAATGAAAATGAACAATGTAGCTTAACTCAAGAATTTGCCTACTAGGAAAATTCGGATAAAAATTATCATTACATTTCAGTATGTACATAATTCTCAAGTACTGAATTATACTTGATAGAAAACGGCATTCAATGTTGCTGTAGAACTTAACAAACAGCATCTGCTCTCAAAAACACTAAATTCTGATCAGTACAAAATTATTAAATGAAGATAGCTCTCATACAAATAAAAGAATTACCTAAGTAATTTGTAGCAAAGCTCATCTCAAATTTGTCTTCAAAACTCTAATTTGATTTTCCAAAGATTATTTCTGCATATATGGTAACCAGAATTTGAAATTTATAACACAATAAATAATTTTTATGTTATAAAAAAATTGCATGTGCATTAGTATAAAGAAACTGAGATCATTGGTCACATGGGGTAACTTACATGAGGATATTAAGTGGTAATCCCAGAGCTAATAAATCAGAGCAGAATCTCTTGATGGAGGAAAATGAACTCAAATCAATCTCCAATAAAATAATCTCAGCATTTGGGTTCTCTTTTTGAATCCTCTCTCTAACTTCAGAACCTTTCTTCAGATCCCTTGCAGGAATTACTAACCTCACCCCTCTCTTTGCTAGTACTCTGGTTGTTTCACTGCCTATACCAGATATTGCCCCTTTAAAAGGAAGTCCAGTACGAAATTAGAATATTTAAGAACACCCCATCAAAACACTCCAGTTGCATGTAATCTTCACATCAACTTCGGACTCCCGCTCAACATCGCTATCTTCTTCCTCCTATTGAAAACAAATGTAGCATAGAGTAGTATCAACTTAGCAATCAGAAACTAGTCATTATGTACGACCAGCCAAACTATGAGTAACCTATTTCAGAAATGAAGTGTGTTGTTAACTTACATCATTTTCTCCTACGTCAACAGCTCGTGCCATAGCTTCATCAATATCAACAACCTGCTTTTGCAATTATTGCAGCCACATTAGTTCGAGTTCTTTCAAAGGCTTCTTTCATTGATAACAAGAACTCAAATATATGGTACAAAGATGCCTCTGCTCTAAGAACAATCAAGTATTTTTTACCAACATAAAATATTGAAAAAAGAAGCTACACTGATCGTATCAGTGATCCTCCTAGGTGTTGATGGATCCCCTTCGATATTCAAAGAATCCTGCAAGTTTGTAATGAAGGTTGTTCAAAGAAGCTGAAATTCAGGTATGTTAATCAGCTCAAGAACCTAAGCTAGTGTCTCCAAAAGGCTTTTTGAAATCTACACGAGAAGCCAAAAGGCCTTTTGAAATCTACACGGGAAGGCAGTTGTACAGGTACACTCAGCTGTGTACAAAAAACAAATTCACATATCAATTTCATACTTTAAAATTTTGAGTTCAAGTTAAAAAACTAATGTAAATTACCTTGTTAAACTTAGCTAGTGTCTCCATCAACAATTCCATCAGCAACCACACATAATGACAACAACGGTTATCTAATGAATCAGAAGCATCAACACAGTCGAGTGCACAATAACATGCTACAAAACAAACCAACATAAATCTCTAACACCCAAATCAATCTACACAGTAGCACCAAGCACTAAGATCAACTATTATGAATGTAAGCAATACCCAAAGGATTGACAACTTTCATAACCAAAGACATTTATGAGGCCTCACCTTCATCCGACCATAAAATATATGACACCCAATTCAAATAAGACCCTTTAAAAGCTAGAAATTCCTCAAGCATACTCTCCCAAAATAAATCAGAACCACCAAAATGTGGAACCATATACCTCTAAGAACCATACAATTAGTCCATAATTCTACAGATAAACCAGAACCACCAAAATGTGAAACCATATACCTCTAAGAACCATATAAGTAATCCATAATTCTATAGATGCATTTGAATAAAGACCACATAAAAAAGTACCATATACTTCTAAGAACAATCAACTAAAATGAACAAGACTTTTGGGCCACGTAATTATATCACCCGGTGTAATATCTCCCAAGGTTCCATCACGAGCATACAATTCTGCAGTGATATCATATGTATCATGTACTATGATTGTATATGATAAGTTTGATTGACTTGCTTTTCTATCGACACGTCCCATGGCAACATTCTTATTTTGAAGTTCTTTAATATGCACGAGAGGGTAGTTGTTCTATGGAAGATGAACCGATGATTGTCTCCTTTCCTACAGAAATATAGGAAAAATAAATGAAATGATTGATATTCAATAATGATATGAGGTAAATTGTAAATTTTGATTGGACAAATAAATTTTTACCTGATAAGTAGAACTCAATTGATCACTCGAACGATTCATATGTGATCCATGAGAGCTATCATATCTTGGTAATGTATTGAATTTCTCCTCAAGCACCTTACGTGCCTTAGACTCCTCATCAAGTCGTCGCATAATTGTTTCATAGTTTGACTCCACACTTTCACGTGCTCTCTTCTCTCATGAAGCTATTTCCCTAGAAGGAGCTGATGAGGAAAAAGTTGTCTTTGATATACCTCTACCCATACCTCGTACATAACCTCTTCTATCACGACCAAAAACCTAGGATACAATTTTATTCATATTTACGATATTTATTTAAAGAGTAATAATTCAATCATCTAATTTGAGAGGAAGGCATTTACATGTGCAACAGGGTCATCATCTAAAATTGCTTCTCCTTCAACCGGATTATCTTCAACCATTTTCTTAATTTCATCCTGTAAAAAATAAATAATGATAAAATATTATAATGATAAAGTCTCACACTCCTTTATAACTATTGAAGTTTATGAAATGAACAATAACATATAGGAGCACACCAATTTTTCAATCATAAATTGTGAAGGGCATGTCCCGTCTTTCTTAGTATGTGTGGCTATAAAACAGTTCATCGGTAACTACACCATTAGGATTTTGCATTTTACGTAATTCAATGATCATAAGTAAGAATTATTTCTTTAGAAAATTATATTAAAGTAATATTTTAGTGAGATTACCAACTCCTCGCCATCTTATTTGCTCCCTTGACCCGGTGGTGTGTGGGTTTGTCATCTTTCTCTAGAACTTCTCCCCTTTTCTCGACGTACATATTCTTTGGTAGAACATATGTGAATAAATGTCTTCCAATCTTCCAACTTCACACATTTTGGTTGATGTTTTTCCGCTCGCATCCGTCTCATATTCATCATATTTTCGAAGCTCATGCTTCCATTGCTTTCAACATCCGCTAGCTTTCGATAATACTATAGCTTTGTGTTGAATTTCAATATCATATTCATCCTATAATAATATAAAGATAAGATAAAATCATGGAGGAAATCGGCCCAAAAATAATATAAGTAAATAATATATGTACTCACCAAGATAGTGCTCCATATCTTATCCTTCACATTTTTTGGCACGTCATGCCATGTCATGTATGTAGGTGGACAATGTGTCCTTGCCACCTGACCTATTAACGCCGACAAACTCGATGAATATGTTCCAATTGGCTGACCATGTTCATTAAACTTAACTTGTTTCCGTATGCCTAGTCAAAATATATGTTATTAGCAATATATCTAAATTGCGATTATTAAAAAAAGAATAGATTAAAAAAAAAGATTGAACAAACCTTTCTCGGTCTCGCTTTGTTCTAAAACGACTTGATTGAGGTTCATATGTTTCCATGCTCAATTCTTTCGAAAATAAGTAAATAGTATTTGCCAAGACCATATAATGTATCAAGACATGTCAAAACCATGTTTATTAGTAAAAATAGAGTACATCTTCCAATGGTAATTACAGCATGTAGAGAGAACATAGAGTGGACCACATGAGTTTTCAAAGGCATGTAGAGGGAAGAAAATTATAAAAAAGAGAATTGTATTTTAGTATTCATCATCTTCCAATGGTAATTACAAAAAAATGAGAAATATATTTTAGTATTCATCATCTTCCACAACATCAATGAGCAATGGCGATGCTAAAGTATCTGCATTAATTCTTGCCTCAAATACTAATGGATCTTCATAAGCATCTACATCTCGAGTCAATCTCTTTGGAGCATCTAAGACCACATACCAATCAGCTCTAGTTTGATCTTTGCAATAGAAGACTTGGGTGGCTTGGGAGGCAAGAATAAACAGCTCGTCATCTTCATGTGAACTCCTCATAAGCCTCCCAAGATTAACCAAAATTAACCCCGGTTCTGGATCAACAACACATCCATTTGTTTTATCTTCTATACGTACCCAATCACAATAAAAGACTGTTTCTTTAAAGTTACCATAATTCAATTCAAGTATTTGTTTAAGGATGCCATAATAAGTGACTTCTTCTTCCACAAGGTTCTTATCTTTGACACTAGCCCTAAAATTAGTTAAAGCCTTCATGGAGACTCCACTATTCTGCGTGCTTATACTCATTTCTGACTCCGTCGTACAAAAAAGATATCCATTAACCACGTAAGAATTATACGATATGGCTTTGAAGTCTGGACCATCAGCAAGACTCTTCAAGGTAGAAGACTCTTCTTTTTCTAATTGTTGTCTTAACCAAGGAATGTAGTTGCCCCTCAGATGTTTATCACGTGACTTGTGGCCTTGGAGGTTAGATTGGTACTTCCTATAAATGTTAAGTGTTAATTAGATAAAGTATTTTAATATTAATTGAGGAAAAATAATGACGATATTTATAAATATTACTTACATCTCCCATTCAACATTTCCTGGAGAATGTGTGAGAATCCATTTACGCGCTTATTGGTATTGCAAGTTTTGAAGGTAATAGACTTTTCCTTTTTTATCGAGAGGGAAACCACGTGTAACATCATAATCCATGAATATTATATCTCCTCGCTTATGCCCTCCTGCATTATCATTTGGCATATACTCCATACAGTACCTCATGCATTCTTCCATTAGATATTGCTCTGTAATAGACCCCTCTGGATAAGTCTGATTTTTTACATAATGCTTGTAAGTCTTCATCATCCTATACAATTTTCTTCAATTAGATATCAATAATACTAGTAAAAAGAAATACTTTAAAAGTCATATTATGAAGGTTTACCTTTCGAATGGATACATCCATCGATATCGAACAGACCACATGTTAGCACCTCATCCGCCAAGTGAACAACAAGGTGTATCATAGAAACAAAAATGAAGGCGGAAGTACTTTTCAAATACGCATAAGGTGCTTGATCATGCGTCTCCTCATGTTTATAAGCTCAACCCGATCTATAACTTTGGAACATAGGACATTAAAAAATATTGACATTTGTCGGATAGCTGCTCTCAATGGCTTTTCTTTCTTGAATGCATGCATCAACAACACGGGTAGTAGTTGTTGCATGAGGATATGATAGTCATGTGACTTCAGGCCTTTCAGTTGAAAATCCTCCAAACTTACGTTATACTTCCAATTTGCACTGTATCCAATGGGAACTTTCAAATTATACAATGTTTCACAAATTAGTTTTCTTTCATCTCGAGATAAGACAAATGGAGCTTTAGGGCAATACACCTTGTCATTTTTCTGCACAATCCATAAATTTTTCTTTATCTTCATATCTTTAAGATCATATCGGGCCTCAATTCCATCCTTACTTTTACCCTTTGTATCCATAATCGTTGCAATTAAATTTTCCGTAACATTCTTTTCCATGTGCATTACATCCAAATTATGACGAACGGGAAGATCCTACATTTATAAAGTAAAAAATTAGTATTCAAACAAAGTTTATTGGAGATCACATAATAAAATGAAAGGAAAATTTTATCACCTTCCAATATGGTAAGTCAAATAGGATTGATCGCTTTGACCATGCATAACTCTCTTCATTCATGGGCTTTTTCCTCTTCTTTCCCGCCTTTCTAACGCGGGTGCGAATTGTTTCCATTTTGCTTAAAACTTCCGAACCGCTCATACGGGCGTGGATGTTTCCTATGTTCTTCCTTACCATTAAATTGGGATTTGAGTTGAAAAGGATGATTTAAATCAGAAGGAACTTTCGGTGGCCCATGTAAGCAAATTTCTTTCCGTGATATAACCATACGAAGTCAACCTCTTCACTACAAATAGGACAACCATATCTTCCCGTCCTACAACCCGAAAGATGACCATATCTTTGGAAAATCATGTATAGCCCATAATAAAATTCCTTTCATGTTAAACCTAGTTTTGTATAGGAATCATATGTTATTGCTCGATGGACCACAATTCATTTAATTCTACAAGCAATGGCAAGTAAACATCAATGTCATGTCCGGGACCATTGGGCCGGAAATCAATATGGTCAACATTGTAAACTCCTTGCATGCACAATGATGGAGGGAGATTGTAGGAACAATCATAACAGCCAACAACTATAAGAGTTATTCTTATTGCCAAAAGGATTGAATCCATCTGTGGCAAGTCCTAGACTAACATTACGTTTCTCTAAACCAAACTCGTTCCTGAACATTAATTGATTTCCAACAAGAAGAATCTACGGGATGGGCATGTGTGTCATTTTGCAAATCGAGTTTGCATGCCATGTCATTTTCTCAACAATCCACGGTACACTATACATTCTTTGTAGCCTCGGAGTTAATGGAAAGTATCTTAATTTCTTCCATGGCAATGGCTTAGCCTCGCTTTGAAGCATTTGGTGGCTTCCATCCGCCGCATACCACACGTAGGACAAGTATCCTTATTTGCATGATCTCTCCAATATAATATGCAATCATTGGGGCATGCATGAATAATCTCATATTTCATAAAGACTTGATCAACTTTTTCGCATTGTATGTGTATCGGCAAAGTATTTTCTTCAGAAGTATGTTTTTATCATTTTCAATAGCTCGTGAAGCTTTTATCGGACCAACGATGCCTAGCTTTCATGCTCAACAACTCAATCGTGGATCGACAATTTTCGTGCTCATTTTTACATGACGGATACAAAGGTTCTAATGCACATTCCATCAAGTTACTATACCTGCATCATCATGTAAATCATGTGGACGTTGCTCGTCATCTTCATCATAAGCATCATTTAAGCAAGCATCTAAATCTTGACGAACACCTCCGAATGTGTTATTCAACATATCTTCCATTCTTGAAACCTATCTTCATTTGGGTTAGAAGTCGATGTACTAGTCCCCAAATTGGTATGACTATTAGAAAATGATTCTCCATGGTGCTTCCATATCGCGTAAGACTTATCTATACCATCACAAAATAAATGTTCCATAATAATCACGAGGCTATGCTTTTTAAGATTTCGACAGTTGACACAAGGACAACAACACCAATCAGGATCTTCTACATTTTCTTTTGCGAATTTGATAAATGAATGAAGACCTTCGATATATTCCACAGTTGTATGATTTGCCGTCATCCACTCTTTACTTGGGATTGTTGAAGACATTCTACAAAACTAAATGAAGGAAAAATCACAATAATGAAGGAAAAAAATTGAAGTTTTAG
This sequence comes from Chloranthus sessilifolius, assembly GCA_021018995.1. NCBI lineage: Eukaryota > Viridiplantae > Streptophyta > Magnoliopsida > Chloranthales > Chloranthaceae > Chloranthus > Chloranthus sessilifolius. The sequence continues at coordinate 29,531,285 of CM037595.1, forward strand.
AGAGAGAAAAAGCACAAGTGATAGGTGCCCATATGACTGATAATGGCTTATTTGAACCAGCATAATATGAGCCGGTATAGGCTGACTTGTATACTCATATTTAGTGGGGCTTCATATCAGTACTAGATCAGGCCTAACATGATATATACATGTACATCGCCCATTTTTAAAACTATGCGCCCGATTACCATTTTCCTAAAATATAGAAACAACCCAGCAAAACTGGAGTTTCTGACAACAACAAACAAAATTTCAACAACCCAAAAGATTAGAAAACAAGAAGATTGAATTATGGTAAGCTCATGGTCTCAAGATCCATTGTGTGGAAGATTAGGGGTGAAAAAGGATCTCTATCGTATGAATCCAAGAAGTCCACAAGTTGATCTTTTACTTTTTATCAAACAGTGTTCAACATTTTTCTTATTATCTAATAGGGTCCCAGACCTTGAACTTTTCATTTCTTTTATTAAGCATAAGCAAAGGGGTCTAAATATTTGACATATGTTGAAATTTAATTTAATTGAAAAATGGGTTAGATGAAAATTTCCTTAGGTTTCATATGATACTTCGTTCTTATATAAGATTAATCGGTTTTATGTTAGGTGAAAATTCCCCACAAGTGACCGATCAATCTCATAGTGGACTGGTCTGACTTGTAGGGGGGGACCAATCTAATTTTACTATCAGTTTGTTTTTCGCACCTATCTTTGATCTAATTGATCTTTAGATCATGAACATACAATCACATGGTTAGATTTTGATTTCCCATCTTGAAAAGTAGTCGTGGTTGACGTCCTCAAAACCGAGTTAGCATCGATTGACGGAGATCTTGTCTGATCGTGATATGTATGTGTCGGCCGACACTTGATACCATGATTCCAACATAATTTCAACACATAATTAGCAGAATGTTTTACATAATTTTCACAGAAAATCGACCAAAAAAATCTGGCCAAATCGGATCTGAAACCACCAAAAGGCAAAAGAATCAACCGATTCCCAATCGGTTTGCTTTCGCTTTGAGTGGCCAAAATCGAAAATCCCAATTGGGACATAAAATCGGAAAGAACTTAACCGATTTCAATGATTCGATTCAGTTTTGAAAGCTAAAACCGAAAACCGGTTGGGACCCAAAACTAAAGATCAAAAAAAAAAGAATTAATATTGAATTTTTTTGAATAAATCAAAACCGAACCAAGTGAATCGAATCGATTTTTTTCGCTTTGTTTTGATTACAAGTTTTCGGTATTTAACCATCAGAATATCCAGAAATTGAGATCATGAAAGTTTGGGCCAAAAAAAAAAAAACGATCTCTATCATCTCATTTAAAGCAATCAACATTATTTCTCTATCATCTCATTCAAAGCAATCAACATTATTTCTAAACTTGGGAAGGAAGAATCTCGATAGCCAAAATAACTAAATCTACAGACAGCATATGGCTTACGAGCTGTTGCGTGTTAAGCATAGACATCATGGACCTTGAGATGCATGCAGGCATTGAAGAGCATGAAATTTCATGTGCGTTACAAGGTCCACAAATGTGCGCAGAACTCGGGGGGTTCCTCTCAACGTGTTAAGCACAGACATCAAACGGCCATCAATCAACATTTTTGCAATTTCATTTTGAATTTCCCATTTTTCATATGCGCTTTTTACACAAAAATAGATAGCAAACCATATAAAACAGAGGAAAATTTGGGAAAATACCTCAAAATACAGTAGGGTAACAATCAATATATATCCCAACCGGATTTAGCAGGCTTCGAAGATGGAGGAGCTGCTTAAGAAAAAATAAAATAATCCTTCAGAAAAAATAAAAGAAAATAAAAACCCTAACTCTGAAATTTCAAAAAATATTTTGGATGATCAAAAAACATATAGAATTAAGAAAAACTATTTCTAATTAGGGTATGCCAAAGTAAAATGATTTGGGTATAATCCTTTTTAATATTTTAGAAAAAATAAAATAAAATAAAACCCCTAATTTCTTTGAATCAAATGATCAAGACTGTTTCTATCAAATCTTCTACACCATGAATCTTCCCCGTCACAGGCATACCATCAAAGTCAAACAGTCAATTTTTTTTATAACACATGGCATATCTTACAAAAGTGACCAAAAACACAGTTCATCTCAATCTTATACTAGATCACTTTTGGGATGTCTTTGACATGGAAATTTTAAAGTTCAGCTGATGGGATGAGATTATATTTTTACCGGTGCAAATGATAGTTCTAATGCGTTCTTTCAAAATATTAGAGCCAACAAAATAGGTAAGATAAGAAGAAACTGACTAAAAATAAATCAGGATCATCCAATCAATTGGTCACTAATAGGTTGCGATGGAAACACTAATTCAACTACAATAAACTTTTTAATTTCATGGCCATTGGTTAATATTTTTATTGACCATTACAAAGAGAAGAAGAAATTGGAAAAAAATTTTATGGACCATCCAAAAAGACAATAAGTCAATTAGACGGTCTTGATCATACATCCACTGATGAAAAGAGATCATAAAAAAAATCATCTTTGATGGTGATAATCAAAATATACCATATAAAACAAAAAAATTAATTCATTCTTATCTTAACAAAGCATGTTTACAAGTAATATGAATCATTAAACCCAAAAAATCGACGAAACAGAATCCCAAACTAGGATATCTCTAAATAAAGAAAATATCTAAGTGTTCAAACGAAATTTTCTATTCCGAATCCGATTAATAATCAAATCAAATCCCCAAAATACAAAAAATTTCACAGAAAATCGTTCAAATTAAACAGAAAACAACAAAAACGTGAATCATAGTAGAAAAACAACGATTTTGGCAACAATGCAGATCAGAAAACCAATCAAATGAAACAAGAAGCAGAGATTAAAACAAAAAAAGGTATCAGATCTTATCGCAACGATGATCCCCAGGAGAAAAAATAAAATAAAATAAAAACCTTACCTGATCGTTTCTTCAATGTTGCTTTAGGGCTTCAAGCTTCGTTCGACTTATGGAGACGATGAGAATCGCATCGAATCAAGCTTCGGCTTATGGAAACGATGAGGATCGCATTGAATCAAGCTTCGGGTTATGGAGACGAGAAGGATCGAATCGAATCAAGCTTGGGCTTAAGATCACATCGAATGAAGACGATTAGCAAGGACTAAGAAGAGAAATGGGTATTTGGAGAGACGTTCCCGCGCTCAATTTCATTTAGCAGGGTATTTGGGCGCCCAATTTATTTTCCAACTTAAGGTCCCAAGTTCGAGGCACCTTAGTTATACAAAACCAGGCCGTTGCATTTTATGAAAGAGACGCTCAATATACTTTATAACTTAAGGTCACAGGTTCGAGTAGGCTTACTTATACAAAATAGGCCGTTGCATTTTAGAAACTACTGATTTGGGCAGTTGTATCGGTAAATTTGTCCACAACGGCCAGAGACTGTGGTTTTCTTTAGGCAAGTAGTGTTGCTTATTCTTCATTTTCACGTAGTGGCAGTTTCATTTCTATTTCAGTTCAATTCATTGCTTGATATACCAATGTTCCATGCTCAGCTAAGGGGCATGGTGAAGATGATCATGCTGATGGCATGGGTTTCGGGGTGCCGAAATCCGGGCTGTCACATTGATATAGCACAGTTGCATTGCTGATAAAATATTGATATTTTACTACATTGGAACAAGCATGTGCATCCAATCGCGTGAGGCATAGACCGCCTCATCTAACTGGCCACAGGTGTCCCTACTTGGAGCAGGGTTCGAGGTCTTTGGGCGAACCTATTGATCCCGAAGTTTATTTAGCACAACTACCCGAGCGGAGTGAATAGATGTCACAACGCTTTTTGGGAGTGCGTGCTATCTTTTCAAAACATATATCTTTGTTATTTTATATGGGAAATTTTTGATATTTTTTGTGTTTATCATTTTATGTGATTTTTAGATTTTTGAGTTTATCATTTTATGTGATTTTTTGATTTTTAAGTTATCATTTCATGTGATTACTTTATTACTTCTATTATTTTATGCGAATTATTTTTGGGATTTTCTTTATCTTTTTTATTGATTTTTAGGTTTTTAAGTTTATCATTTTTTTGTCTTTTGAAGCTATCATTTTTCGAGATTTTTTGGTTTTTTCAGAACTATTATTTTATGTGGATTATCCTATCATTTTATGTGAATTATTCTATTATTTTATGTAGATTATTTTATAATTTTTTATCATTTTTTGGACTTCTTCATATTTTTCTATATAGGATCGGGACGTCTATTGCTCTCGGTCTACTTTATTCTTAAAACGGCTTCTCGAGTAGGTCGAATGAGGATCGACACACAGTTTGGGAGCATGTACATCAGTCGGGAGTGACAAAATGAAGAGAAGGGGTGCCGGGTTATGTATCTGACCCGCGCCGGTCCCAAAGACATGACCTGCGAGTGGCTGGCGCAACAATTAGTTGCGCCAAGCCTGGCTGGGGAGCCAATTTAAACAGCCCGAGTTTAGGCAACAGGGCATTTTTTTGAAAAGATATTTCTCCCTCTCTTCAAAAACCGAAAATCGGCCTCCTTAGGGTTTCTTTACATTGCTTCTACACATGCCTCATTACCGGCATTCACTCGCCCCAATGGATCGCCGTCTTGCGCTAGATCAAAGACCCCATCTCCTTCATAAGGTAACCATTAAAAACCCTTCTTTCTTGATTTTTCTTGCTTTTTTGTTTTCTTGCAAATATGGTTGTGATCTTGCTTTCTTTGATGGATAATGATTCTTTTTCATTGTATATTTGTTTATTGATGATGTGTTGGCAATTTTTCATGGATGGTGCCCTATTTTTATTTTTTTTATAGGTTTTATTGGTGCCTAAATATATATATATATATATATATATATTTATATACTCTTTTTTCTTTTGTTTTTATGTAAGAAAGGAGTTTTATTTTTGTTTTTGGTTATTTATTTATTTATTTATTTTTATTTTGAACATAAAGCAAGGATTTTGGGGTTTTTATTTTTGTTTTTTTTTTTTAAATTAATTAGGAAAAGGATTTTTGATTTCTTCTTTTTCTTGGATACTAATTTAGAGAAAAGGGATTTTTGGTTTCTTTTTTGAAAATTTTAATTAAGAAAAATGATTTTTGATTTCTATATTTTTTTGAAAGTTTAATTAAGGAGAATGATTTTTTGTCTTTGTATTATTACTTTTTTTGAAAACCATCTAAGGAAAAGGGGCTTATTTTTTGGTTTTTCTTGTTTTTGTTCTAAGGACTCGGTTTTATCATTTTTACTTATTTATTGGTTTTTTGATTTTATGGGCATAAAGAAAAAGACTCTTTTTTTTTTTTTTTTTTTTTTGAACTTTTTTTATTTTAATAAAAAGGACTCCCCCCCCCCCCCCCCGTTTTGAGTTTGGATTTTTAAAAGCATAAAGGAATGATAATGATTTTTTTTTGCTTTTAACTTTTTCTCTAAACATAAAAGGACTCTTTTTTGGTTTTGATTTTTTGAAGCATAAAGAAATGATGATGATTTTTTTGTCTTAACTTGCTTTATTTTTAAACATAGACAAAGGGAAATTTGCTTTATTTTTCATTTACTTTTGGAAAAAAAAAGGAAGGGATTTATTTATTTATTTATGTATGTGTGTATCTTTATTTTCTGACAATGAACAGAAAGAGGGTGAGCATACTTACCTTCCCTTGGCGTGTAGCATAAAAATAGTTCTTTATCACTGATCTGCTCTGATGTGATTGTTTCCTATTGCCCCAGAATGTCCGACGATGAAGAATATGTGCCTAAGGAGGGCCATGAGGAGGGGCCTGAGGTAGTTTATGGTCCTCGGGGGGAGCAGTTCCTTACGATAGATCGTAAGGCGGGTCCCTAGCTCGAGATGCAGGGTTAGGCTGCTCGAGTTGGCCTCCTTCACCAACAGTACATTCATATCTAAAATTTCGATATAGTAGGCAAAGTAAAAGATAGGTTCAGTTCTTCCTTTCTTTGCGTAGCTTTTCTTTATTTCCAAGATCTGATGCATTTTTCTCTTTTGATACAGGACTTGCCCCCTATTGTATTCCGCGGGGGGTGGTTGGGCTTTCATGATTTCTACCGCTATGCTCCCCCCGTGGTGAAGTTTCTACTAGGGCAGCTGGGTTTTGGGGAGTTCCTGCCTTCTCCCCCATGAGGGCTGATGTTGCGTACCTAAAGGCCTTGATAGAGCGATTCCGCATTGAGACCATGACCTTCCACATGCCCTATGCCGAAATGGCGCTGACGCCCGTAGATTAGGCGTTAGGTTAGGGGGCATACCGATAGCCAGTCTTGCTGTGTCGAGCAGAGAGGACATTGTGAGATTGGTAGGGGACTATCCCCCTCGTGGGTAGATGCATGGCACCGAGGTCAAGATGACCTAGTTATCTAGGCTCTATACGGCTGATGAGTTGGTAGATCTGGGCCAGCTAGACAAGGAGCTTTACATTACGCTCGAGCGGGCGATCATCCTGGCTCGTATCACTCTCCTGCTTATTTTGGGTAAGACCCTCTTTATGAACGCGAGCGGCGATCGAGTCAGCTTGGCGTTGCTGAGCATTATGGACAACTAGCTCGACGTCCATAAGTACGACTTGGGCGGGGCTGGATACACGTGGTTGATGTATGGCGTGGCCCGAGCACCCTTCGGGGAGGCCAAATCCATTGTTCATTTTTGGGTGCCATTGGAGGTAATCCCTAACTCTTTTGCTTTTGTCAGTTTTACTTGAATGGTCTTTTTGCTACTGACTTGTTCTTTTGTGCACTGCTCTTCTCAGGTATGGGGGTACCATCACTTTCATCCTGGGTGCCCGCTTCTCCACTCCGATGCATATACCTACCCCCTCCTCAGCAACTGGAACCAAGCCCGGCGCCGCGACGTAGGCATAAAGCACCTAGAGATGAGCCTGAGGTCCCAACTCGACCTGATGGTCCCTGAGCAGGTAGAGCCCTTTTCAACTCTATTTATTCCAGTTTGAAAATTCTCCCTGATTTATTATGTTGCATGTCTGATTGATTGGCCACCTCTTGACTTGGACAGATCCTCCACGACCCGTACCTCACCTCCATTTTCTGAGACCAGGTAGCCGTAGGTCCATCACGCCTATTCAGCAACCGTCGTGTTGTCTTCTTCTACGGGGCGTGTGCTAGGGCTTACTATCTAGGGGAGCGGGTGGTGCATCAGTACCAGGGCTATCATGCCATACCCATGGACCCGCCCGCAGATGTTTTAGATCTCGCTGGTAGTATTGAGGAGCTCACTGCGGCCTTCCTCCATAATGGGTTCCCTACCAATGCTTCTCATACCTGGGGATTATCATATATGGTATGAGTCCCTGCTGTATCTGTTCATCCTGTTGCTCTTCATCCCTAGCGCCAAGTTCCTTACTTTCGGTGGCCCACGCGCTTAGGTAATTCTCCTTTCCCCTTTTTTAGATTTGCCCCCTTTCTGTTTTAATTTAGTTTTTATTTCTACTGAGCGGATTTTGTTCACAGTTTGTTCAAGGGGATGACTTGGATAATGAAGGCGGGGCAGCAGTAGGTACCGCTAATACTTCAGGGGCAGGTCCTTTAGGTGTTGGCCCTTCAGGTGCGGGTCCCTCAGGTGAGGGTTCTTCAGGAGCTGGTCCGTTGGGTACCTCTCATGCGGGTGCTCCTGGTTGTGGTCCGCCTGTGGTCTATGGGACCTTTCAACACCTTGATGATAGCTTTCTCTTGAACTTGTGTGCTGATGTGGATAAGCAGGCATGCATCTCCGCTAAAGTGGCCCGGGTTCCTCCTCCTGAGGTGATTCCAGGGGTAAGCCCTCTTACGACCGTTCTTCCTTTGTCTCGGCTTCTTTTGTAAATGCATGTGTCTTGTAATTACCCTGGTAACTGACATCCTCTCTCGGGTATGGAGGATGCAGCGTATCACCGTAAGATCGCAGAGCTCCGGGAGGTGGAGGCAGTGAGTGTTCTGTTGCTCAGCTCTTTCTCTGTTTCACTATCGTTGGCTCCGCAATTGATCCTGATCTCTTATTTTGACTTATAGTGCGCACGTGCGAAGGAGTCGCGATCTTTGCTTAGCAGGATTTCGCAGGTGTGGTCCCGGGTGGGGGATATTCGGACCTTCTAGAGCTCTTCTCATCGGTGGAAGAAGTCAAAGGGCGCCAACAAGGATTAGGCCCTGGGTTTCTGCATTTTAAGCAATTCAAACATTTTGGGATAATTTTATTGGGATTTTACGGAGTTTGTAACAAATATTTGTGGCACTTTTTGGATGATTTTCTGTTTGGATATGCTTAGTGGTTTTCTTTTTATGTTATCTCTCCCTTGAATGTATCCGACTGGTTGGAGGATGGTTTTGACAATTGCTCATAAAAGTGGCCCTCGAGGTCGCATGCCTTGGTGCGGGTTTCTCCTGCACAAAAGGTTAAATATTTTTAGTGTTAGGCACCTTTTATGTTTGTGAATGTTTCTTTGAAGCATAAAATAGGTGAACAGGCTAATTGGCAAAGGGGGCCAGCAAAGGCCCACAAAAATCCCAAAAAAACTTAGAAAAATGGCATGAAGGGGGAGGGGGGGGGGGGTTTGTGTTAACGGAACTATTAGTTGCGTCAGGCTTAAACTGGGGGCAATTTGCACTGGCACAACAAATAGTTGTACCAGTTTTGGCCTGGAGAGCTGTGTGGCCTTATATGCCTGAGACAGTCTAAATTCCCCTTCTTTTCTTTTTGACTTGGCCTTTTTGACTGATTTTTCCTCTCCTTGCTTTCCTAAGGGCGGGTCCATCAACATATATTAAATTTTATATTCTTGAAAGATCTTTGTACGTCTATGGATCCGCTTTCCAACCCTCCCTTACATGGAGGGCTTGGAACCAATTTACCCCTTTCTTTGGGCTTGGGGCCCAATTTTCTCAAAAGTTGGCTTGGGAGCTTGAATGAGAGTGAGCTCGTCGAACTTTAGTGGATCGAACTATCACGTTTTTCCCTCTTTCTTGAGGTTCCTCCATGATGGGACCTACTTCACGCGGCAACCTCTTTTTGGGATACAAATGCTCATGTGTTCCGTTTTGGGAAGCGGGAGCTAACTCCCACTCTTGAGGAGCTATCCAACTTGTCCGGCTTGAAGCTTCACAGGGGCCTCGCAAGAGTCACGCCAACGTCAGGCTACTCCAAATCCGATCACCTTACCCTCGGTTTGAAGAAATTTGAGTATGAGAAAAGTTTCGTTGGGGGCCCACAAGGTGTTCGATCACATTCCTCAAAGAGCTTTTCGGTGATGAAAGTTTTTAAAAATTGCCGATTAGGAATATCTTCAATGTGAAAGCCTTTGCTCCTAGTCTTGTTTCGGAAGTCCTTTTCTTTACTAGGGAGAGAGCTTTTCTCTGGCTCTTTGTGATGTTTTGACCGAGTTGGTAGAGGGCCAATCAGTGATGCACTTGGTCCTTGCCGAATTACACTGATGCTTTGATGCATTTGCTCTGGGCAAGGTGGAGAGCCTCAGGGGATATCCTTTGTTGCTTCAGGTCTAGTTGGGTGAGCATCTGGCTATCTTGGGACCCGTGCCACACTTTTACATTGATCGAGGTGAGGCGGCCTGATGCTTTTTGGGTAGGTGTCACTTGCTTTCATGGGATAATTCGTCAGCTTTGAAGCATTGGTTGACCGACACCGAGCTAATATGGAGGCATCCTTGGTTGGACCGAACCTTCCCGATAGTTCGTTCCAGAGACCATGAGGGCATCACCCTCTTAGGATTGACTTGCAGCACCTTCTATTTCCCATTCCGGGTGTTACGACAATTTGGCTACACTCAGCAGGTGCCTTGCAAGGCGAAACCCCCTCTATGTGATTTGAACTTTTCTAGGGGGTCCTCTGGGGATGTGGACTAGATTGATATTCTTTGGGAGATGCATCAGTCGACGCTGATATGTGATATGGAGCAAGGAGATTCGGTTTGGTCTTCCTCTAAGTACGAGGCTTGGCTATTGGCTGAGCAGCCTCCTGCTAATCATCTGGATCAGCCGGAGACTGTTGATGTGGGAGGCCCCTGGCCGAAGAAGGAGATGGTGCTCCGAGCCCTTACTGAGTTGTTGACCAATGAGAAGAGGGTCCTGCACAAGCTTTTAGCACAAGAGAAAGTTAGAGCAGGGATAGCAGAGAGCGAGGTCCTTCGTCTAAAAGGATCTTTGAGTGTTGCCCTTAGAGCCACTGATGCTTCTCGAAAGAGGAACAAGATCCTGCATGGTCATTGGTTGACCGAGTGGAATGTCCAAGAGGATGGTTTTCACGCTGAGATTAGTGCCTTGAAGCGCGAGCTGGGCCGTTGATTCCTTCCTGCACATATAACTTTTTGCATATATCATATACAGAAAACGGGCGTTAGAAACCCCTTTACAGATACACATTTTTTGGTATACATATTTTTCTTTATGTTTTTGTTTTTTCTGCTTTTGTAAAAAGAAAGAAAGAAAGAAAGCTAGACATCACACCAACTATTTTTTGGGATGTGGTGTAAGAGGTGCAGTTGTAAATGGGAAAGGAAAATCTATTATATTTATGAAGATTTCTCTCTTTTTTGTTGTCCTTTTTTATTAATGGGTCCCTTTAAAGAGGGCTTTCCGCCCTGTTCTTTATTCTTTTTTTGTTTGGTTTGATGCCTTAATTACAGGGTGAGATCTCAGGTCCACTTTTGAGCATGGTCGAACCCCCTTTTAAGTGGTCAGATCTTAGGTGGGTTTCAGTAGTTTTACTAAGACTAGAATGTCAATCCCTTTAGGCTGAGTCAAACCTTTCTCCTTACCTTGAGTCATACATTTGACGAAGCAGTTTCATAAAGATAATTCTGGTCGGGGCCCGATTTGAACTAACATGAGCGGCTGAGCCGAAAAAGGGGATCGGGGAGAGTAATCAAGAGGACTCCTCCAACATCAAAATTATCAATCAATTCAAGCCTTTCTTCTTTTTAATTCTTTTCTTTTAAGACTCTTTTGCTCACAATGCCCAAGGTGGGTTTGTCGTGCCCGTTTTGCCCTCTTTTTACCTGTGGCGCCCTTTCGGGTTATCACCACATCCATGGGTTTAGCTCTCTTACCCCAAGCGCCCTTTCAGGTTTTCACCTAGTCCGCACAAGCTTGCTGTTTTTACTCGTAGCGCCCTTTCAGGTTTTCACCACGTCCATCTTACTTTGAGCATGTATTTTTATTTTATTATTATTTTTTTTCTTTCATCATCATTTTTTTTTAAAAAAGCTACGACATAGACATTGATTCCATCATAGCCGGCCGGAAGTGGTTCTGGTGTCGCCTCGTTACTTGGCTTTTGTTGACTTAACAGATCCTATGACTGCTTGTGAACCTATAAAGAGGGCTTTCTTCAAGGTGTAGCTTGGCCATGGGTCGGGTTAGGATTTGAAGGTATGCTGGGCTAAAAAAGGGTTTTCTTGATATGGCTTCAGTTTTTCACAACATGCTTCCTTGGGGGATTTTACTATACATGACCCTATGGTTCTTCTATTTTTTTATTTCAGGCAATCTCTTCTTGAGGTTTTACTTTTTTGACTTTTTTAGATTTTGAAGGTAACTTTACTTCCCCTTTTTTTTGTATATGTACACATTTCTTTTTTAAGGGAAGGGGTTTATTGAAAGAAAGGCCCAGGATCAAATAGGGTAGCAAAGGATATCATCATTTTCAGGGATCTTTTTGGCTACTGTGCTTGGAATGATGACCTCTTTTGGGTGGTTCCCAAGTAGTCACGTATCTGTTTCACCAACACTTACCTTATCGTAATAGACTAAGAGTAGAACCATCGGATGTATCCAGCATTGATAGGCTCAGGAAGATGTTCTCTGTCCATGGTGGTGAGGCGGATGGCGTATCCTAGCAGCACTTCTCGGACGACGTAAGGTCCCTCTCAGTTCGGCTTGAATTTTCCTCTCGAATTGGCGTGGAGGGATGGGAAGATCTTCTTCAGCACAGTGTCTCCTATCTTCAAATCCTGACTACGAACACGTTTATTGTAAGCGCGTGTGATTTGCCCCTGGTAAACTTGAGTATGATACAAGGCTAGGAGTCTCTTCTCATCTAGTAGATTCAATTGTTCAAAGCGGGATGTCTCTCTCTCTGCTTCAGGTAAGCCTGATCCCATGAGGATTTGAAGCGAGGGTACTTCAATATCTACTGGTAGGATGGCCTCGATTCCATACATAAGGGAGAATGTATTGCCCCTATAGCGGTACAGATCGAAGTTCTGTAGGCCCATAAAGCAAATGCCAGCATTTCACTCCAATCTCGGTAAGTGACGATCATTTTCTCGAGGATACGAACAACCAACTTGTTCACAGCTTCCACGGCTCCATTAGTTTGAGGCCAATAAGGGGACGAGCGATGGTGCTTGATTTTGTATTGCTCGCAGAAGGCTCGGATGCACTTATTCTCAAAGTTTGTGTCGTTATCCGTGATAATATCCTTGGGTACTCCAAATTGGCACACAATATTATTTTTGAGAAACTTCACAACGTGATTGGTCGTGATGTTGGCATATGGCGCCGCTTCTACCAACTTAGTAAAGTATTCAATGTTGACGAGGATGAACCGTTGTCTATTGGATGCTTTCGAATTAATCATTTTGACGACGTCAAGGCCCCAGGTAGCAAATGGCCAAGGAGTGGTCATGCAGTAAAGATCGATGGTAGGAGCGTGTATTAGACGGGAGTGTTCCTGACATTTGTAGCATTTATAAACATGTTTGCAGCAATTCAATTCCATAGTGGTCCAAAAGTACCCTTGCCGTAAAATTTTCTTAGCGAGCATGTGACCGCTGTCATGGGCATCGCATACTCCCTCGTGGATCTCTCTCATGATGTTGATCGCTTCACTTTTATAAGGCACCTGAGCAAAATGTTATCATACGATCGCTTGTAAAGGCATTCCCCACAAATGACGTAGCCTATCGCTAAACGTTGAGTGGTTCATCGGTCCCGTCGACACCATACGGGAATTCAATCATTGATGCCAAAGTGTCTAATGCATCGACAAAGCGATTCCTTATCCGGGGGACATATGAGAATGTCACGTCTTCGAAACAAACTATCAGATCCTCGAGGTGCTCATCGTAGAGGATCATTTTCTCGTCCTTTGTTTTCCAATCTCCATTTGTCTGACATATGATCAACTACAAATCGCCAAATACTCAGAGGTGAGTTATATATAGATCGAGAGCCACCTACAAACCAGTGGCACAAGCTTCATACTTGGCCATGTTATTAGTGCAAGGGAAGTTGAGCTTGATGGAGACTGGTAGATAGGATCCTTTCATCAAAATCAGAATGATGCCAACTCCCAGATCTTCGGCATTTGCTACCCCGTCAAAGTGCATTATCCAAAATTCTTCTGCTTCTTTTGTATCGTCTTCTATCATGAATAGAATGTTCTCATCGGGGAATGCAATTCTCAAAGGTTCATAATCTGGTAAAGGATTGTCGGCAAAATGATCGGCGAGTGCCTGCCCCTTGATTGACTTTTGAGTGACGTACGTGATGTCAAACTCAGACAATAAAAGCTGCCATCGTGCGGTTCATCCAGTAAGAGCCGACTTCTCAAACAGGTATTTCAACGGGTCCATTCGGGCCAAAAGTAGAACGGCTTGGGATAGCAAGTAATGGCGAAACCTCTGAATAGCCCATACAAGAGCAAGGCATACATTCTTAAGATGAGAATAGTGCATCTCATAATTAGTAAACTTCTTGCTCAGATAGTAGATGGCCTGCTTTCTTCTTCCCGTCTCGTCATGCTGCCCTAAGATACATCCCATCGAAACTTTCATCGTGGATAGATACATCAGGAGTGGTCTCCCCGGCTCAGGTGGTACCAAAATAGGTGGGTTAAGGAGGTAGCTTTTGATTTTATCGAACGTTGCCTGACAATCATCGTTCCATTCAACGGGCAAATTCTTCCTTAGTAGCATGAAGATCGGTGTGCAGATTGGAGTTAGTTATGAAATGAACCGACTGATATATTGTATTCTGCCCAAGAACTCTCTAACTTATTTCTTAGTATATGGTGGCAGCATTTCAGTGATAGCTTTGACTTTCACTGGGTCAACCTCAATCCCTCTCCTACTAACGATGAATCTCAACAGTTTCTTAGACATAGCACCGAATGCACACTTCTATGGATTTAGACGTAATTTGTACTTTCTCAACCTCTCAAATAGCTTTTGAAGGTTTACCAAGTGATCACTTCACTCTGGTGACTTGGCTATCATATCATCGACATATACTTCAATTTCTCAGTGCATCATGTCGTGAAATAGCGCAGTCATAGCTCTTTGGTACGTTGCACCGGCATTCTTCAGCCCAAACGGCATGATTCTGTAGCAAAAGGTACCCCAAGGAGTGATAAATGCCATCTTCTCTCGATTTGCCTTTGCCATCCTAATCCGATTGTATCCTGAGAATCCATCCATGAAAGAAAGCATCCCGTGCTTAGCAGTGTTATCGACCAGGATGTCGATGTGTCGCAATGGGAAATCATCTTTCAGGCTTGCCTTGTTTATGTTTCTAAAATCAATGCACATGCAGGCCTTTCCATCCTTCTTCGGTGCAAACACAATGTTGGCTAGCCACTGTGGGTACTTAGATGCCATGAGGAATCTCGCATCATACTGCTTAATGACCTCGTCTTTGACTTTCAACATCCACTCGGGTCGAAGACGTCTCAGCTTCTGCTTAACCGGCTTCATATAAGAGCAGAGAGGCAACTCATGTTCGACAAAATCGGTGTCTAGACCAGGCATGTCCTCGTAATACCAACTAAAAATGTCTTAGCATGACTAAAGGAAGTCGATCATGCTTTTTCTTTCATCAGGAGATAGCGACATTTCAATTTTGGAAATTCAGGGAATCTCCTCAGTCCCCACATTAACGTCCTCAATTTCTTCGACGATGGGGGTAGGGCCATGCTCAAATTTAGCAAACTGGTCAAGGAGATCAGTGGGGAGCTCCTCCAAAGGGAGATCCTCGTCCAGACTCGTAACTCCTACCTCTTCTTGTATTTCTACAGGAAAGGGGTCGATTTTATGTGGGACGGGTATTTCGATTAAGGCATCTTTTTGTGAGATTTTATCTGAAATTTTAAATGACAATATTTTTGGACTTTATATTTTTTCAATATTTTTAGGATTTTTATTTTCTTTGGAGACGGACCCTTGGTAGCACGAGTCTGTGTATATGCAAGGCATTTCCTGCCAAGGGCTTATCCCTCTTTTTATAGGTTATTTTTTTTTGGGAAACGGGTGCCAAACGATAGGCCGCTCCTGCTTCCAAGGTTTAGGGCAAAGATGCCCAGTTGCATACCTGCGAGGCCACTCTATTACCTATTTGGATGGAGGGTGATGACTGATATGGCTCCTTAGAGTCAGCCTTCATCATGTTGATCCCGATTTCGTCTGAGATGATATCCTCAAATGTTAACATAGTTTTGTGGTGATTCACCACAGGGGGAGTTTGTCTAGGTACGGGCTGTCGTTCCTCAAAGTGGGATAACATGACTAAGTCTATCTCCAGGCTGGGAAGGGTGATGTAGGGATTGGTGGGGTGAACTGGTGCGGTAGGCTTATCTGGGCTCAATTGGGTTACCCCGCTTTGGTCATTCTTTACAACCTCAGCACTCACGAATGAATTTCTGATGTGAGGCCTGGGACGGGGTTTCTCCTCTATGTGGATACCCCCTAGCTTTTATAGTCGTCGTTGCACGAGCCTTCTCCTTAGCTTCCCACACCTCTTCTTCCATGGGCTTGCAACCTAGCCCAAATCTGACTGTTTGGCCCCCCTTAGCTGTGACGGGCTCCTTCCTACCTTGCAGTCAAGGGCCAAGTCCTCTACCTTTTTTATATCCCCACTTTTGGAGCATAGCCACTGCCGCAACCATTCCACCTCTGATTCTTAGAACGATGCCCTCAATGGGCTCTGGGAGTATCTTCGACACCTCGTATTCGAAACTGTAGAGGTCAACATCCTCCGCAGTGTGTGGCACATCCAGCACATTGGGTTGTTCAACGCTGTTGGTGGCTTTTTCTTTCTCACTGTGCTCTTCACCAATAATGGTGATAATCTTATGCCTAAATGCAAAGTTGAGCTTTTCGTGCAGCATTGATGGTATTTCTCCGACCTCATGCAACTAGGGGCGTCTCAGTAATAGATTAAATGAGGATTTAATGTCCATTACCTTAAACAACATGGAGAAGGTCATTGGCCCAATCAACATCTCAAGGTCAACTTCTCCCATTATCTCTCTTCTGGTATTGTCAAAACCTCGACACTGGTTCAGGTGGGTCTCAACATGCATGGATCTACCCAGATCTTTGTGGCAGTTCTCAGCGGGCATATGTTTAACGCAGACCCATTGTCAATTAAAACCAGTGGGATTACCATATTTCCAGACTCAACAGTTATATTCAAAGACTTTGAGTGACTACCTCCTTCCTCTGGTAAATCAGCATCCGAAAATGAAATAGCATTTGGGGCCATCACTTGATCGATTATCTGCCCGACTTCATCCGGGCTAACTTGAAGTGGCACATGCGCATTCTTTAATGCCCCCATTAATGCTTGAAATGGAGTGGTGATGTTATTAACAGATCCCACACAGTGATGTGAGTTGGCATCCTTCTCAACTGAGTCTCCAGTATATGTTCTCGACTCATTTTCTTGAAAGGATTCATGGTGCTGCCTTTCTTTCCCTCTTGTTGGGATTGTGCTACTGTTGCTGGTGTTTCAGGCTACTTTAAAATCTTCTTGGATCAGGTAACAAAGTCCACTGCCCCTTCTCTATTGCTGCAAACATTGACATTTGTTTGCTCATAGCTCGGAGGGACCTGATGTGGGTTATAGGTTGGTCCCGAAATTGGAAATGGCATGGCTACTAGTATCGGATGATCTTGCACTGCGGGCTCGGGAGGTATGGATAACACTTGGTTTACTTCGGTGATAGCTGGTTGGGTGGTAAAATTGGGCCAGACAGGGGTGGTGAAGCTGGTGAGTGGTGGCGCCTGGGAAAAGGGGTAGGGGTAGGACATTGGTAGCTGATACGTGCTGGTGGGGGGTTGGGGGTATGATGGGCAATCGGGTTATTGATGGGAGTGGTGGTGTATGGTTGATATGCATTTATATGCACATAATTGACAGGAGTGGGTGATAGAAAATAAACCCTAAGATCTAAGGGCTCAACTTGTGGTGTTGGGATGGGAAAATAGTCTGATAAATTAGGGGTTCAATCACCCCAATATTTCTTTCTTCACAATTTCTCGGCAATGGTGCCACATAGCTCTCCCGATCACTGATGTAATCGGATGGATCAAATTCAAATTCCTCCTCATATTCCTCTACCATTCTGATGGTGGGTCTGGGACCTGCTCCTCCGATAGGATGTGGGGGTAAAGACACCTAATGGATGTTTGCATGCTAGTTTACTTGCGAAGGTGCCGGTGGAATCATTTTCCCTGTGTCGATTAAATCTTGGATTGTGTGCTTCAATCAAAAGCAGTGATCAGTTGGGTGACCCAGACCCTGATGAAAGTTACAGTGAGTATTAGGGTCATAATTCTTCGGGATCAAGTGAGGAGGAGGTTGCGGTTGATGAATTGTGACTAATCCCTTTTCTATTAGCAAAGGTAAAAGTACACTTAATGATTGCCCTAGGGGTATAAATACTCTATCATAGCGAGCTCTCCTCTGCTCCAGAGTCATCTGCATTCCATGCCCATTCCCTGCTCTATGCATCTGCTTAGTTCTAACTGGCATTGGTTGTGCTACTTGAAATTAAAATGAGGTTATGTTATTATTGGGCCTAGTATTTGAAACTTTCTGGACGTCGGCCCCGATTCTCTTATCCCCAAGTTCTCGCGTGGTTGAGTTTGCAGTTCGCGAGGATGCTCGCCAGGCTCCAATGCAGTTCGCGAGGATCAAATTCAGCATTTATAGCTCACGAGGTTGGAATTGAGTGTGTCTCATGGCTCTCGCCCAATTGGAGTTGTCTTTTAAGCGTGCAGGATCTGTGTGACAGAGCTTTCTGAACCTATTCTGTGTGAGAGCTTCGCGAGACCTTTAAGTATTGCAGGCATGCGAACCTCGCGATGATGAAAGGAACTGTGCGAAGTATTTCTCTGAGGCTTGAGCTGTGCAAGGTCTGTGCGAGTGGATTTAAGTTCTTAAGCCTTGGACTTTGCAACAGCTGCGCAAGACACTTCTCTAAATAAATTGAACCTCGCGATAGGTTCAAGTGAACTACGTGAGGGTCCTCTGTGTGCTCTTTGCTACTGTAGTGCTTGTTGCAGCCATCTCCACGACCTGGCTCCATATTTTCTCCATCTGTTAGACTTCCTAGGCCCACCAAAACTTGTCACATGGCCCAATGGTGTGCCTATTTGCCCCAATTGTGTGAACCACCATGGTGCCTTCAATGTCTGCTCAACAGCTTCGCAGCTTGAACTAAAATGCATTCTTCTTGGCTTGAAAATGTGGGATTGCTGTATTAACCCCTTATTTTGCTATTATCTACAAAAACACACTTAAAAGTCATTATTAACATGCTCAAAGGCCCATCAAAAGGTCAAGTTAAGGGATGAAAAGTGGTACTTTTCAGCGATTAACATACGATACAGTACTTGTTAAACTGAATATGATTGTGTAGAGTTTGTTCCACTATTTGGTGAAGGTCGGCCTTCACCGGTGGATGTATATTCTAGGTGTATGTGTTGATGTTGTATAAGTTTTTTGCACATGAGTGTGATGGTTAGCTCTTGAGCTTATGTTGCCATTTTACTTTTTGTTATAGCTCTAATTTTCATTTGTGCACTTTGCTTCCGCTTTTGTAAGCTTACCATTGGAAGATGGCCTGACCCTTCCTATCATTTAATGTGAGGAAAAATTGAGCTATCAGGAATTGATTTACGCACTTCGATACCATAGCATCACTGTAATTCAGATCACACGCGTGATCTGACGGCATGGGTTTTGTGGTAAGGAAATCTGGGCTGTCACAGGTGGTATCAGAGAACGCCAAATGACCGACACAGAACTCAGGACTATTAGGCAAGGAACGGTCAGTGGAAATCAGCTAGAGTTTTCTATTAAGGAAGACGAATCCTTATTATTCAGAGGCCGATTTTGTGTGCCGATTGATGTCGACCTGCGACATGAGATACTAGAGGAAGCCCACAAGTTTGTATATGCTATTCATCCGGGTAGCACCAAGATGTATCATGATCTTAAGAATAATTTTTGGTGGAAAGGGTTGAAAAGAGATGTCACAGAGCATGTAGCCAAGTGCTTAGTTTGCCAACAGGTTAAAGTCAACCATAGACACCCTTCTAGTCTATTACAGCCACTACCAATCACCGAGTGAAAATGGGAGAACATTTATATGGATTTTATCCTTAGTTTGCTAAGAACACAGAAGGGGCATAACGCAATTTGGGTAGTTGTCAACCGATTAACCAAGTCAGTGCATTTTCTGCCCTACAGTACACGCTATACCACCAACAAGCTAGCAGAATTGTACTTGAAGGAGATAGTTAGCCTACATGGCATACCTGCGCGCATTGTGTCAGATCAGGACACGCTCTATAAATGTAAATTTTGGCAGCAATTCCAAGAAGGGATGGGTTCCAAACTAGAATTCAGCTCAACATTTCACCCCCAAACCTACGGACAAACTGAGAGGGTTAATCAAGTAATTGAGGAAAAGTTACGGGCCTGTATGTTGGACTTCTAAGGATCATGGGATAAACACTTACCCCTGATCAAGTTCGCGTACAATAATACTTACCAAATGAGAATAGGAATGTCTCCTTTTGAAGCATTGTATGGTCGCTGATGTAAATCTCAGCTCAACTGGGAAGAGGTTGGAGAGCGTGTATTATTGGGCTCGAAACTCATTGAGAGCACTAATGAGACTGTTCAACTCATATGGGAATGATTAAAAGTCGCCTAGAGTCGTTAGAAGAGTTATGTAGATCTTAAGAGATCAAGCGTTGAATTTCAGGTAACTTTAGCACACAATGTTATCTTGTGTTTCAATTTCTGGTGAATAATGCTAACATTCATGCTTTCTTCAAGTTGGGGATCATATATTTGTAAAGATCTCGCCGACCAAGGTTGTGATGCAATTTGGCAAGCGTGGAAAGCTCAGCTCGTGATTTATTGGTCCTTTTCAATTTTGGGTCGTATTGGCGAGGTGGCCTATCGCATCGCTTTACCGTCGCAGTTGTCAAGCATCCACAACGTGTTTCACGTGTCGATGCTAAGAAAATATGTGAGAGACACATCGCATGTGTTGGACTTCCATCCAATTGAAGTCCAAGAGGACTTGACACTAATCGAGGAGCCGATAAAGACATTATACCGCAAGGAACAAATTCTGAGAACCAAGCAAATTCCAATGGTCTTAGCCCAATGACTCAATCACTCCACCGCCGAAGCGACATGGGAGCGTGAAGCCAAAATTCGCGACCAATATCCGCTTTTGTTTCAGTAGGTCAGTCATTCCTACTTGTATTGATCAGTTATTCATTAATCATGTCAGTATCTATAGTTAGTGTTCATAATTTAGAATGGATGTGTACTATTTGGATTTTTATTTTAAACAACACCGGATTAATCTCGTGATATATAGGTGTAGTGACCACAAATATTAGGATATAATAACCATTAACACACCCTGATAGTGCTTAGTGCAAATCTGGAATGTAGCCACACAAAACAAATCCAAACAGAACCCAAATGCTTTCCATACACCTCGCATCGCCACAACGAGATTAAAGCTCGTCGCGACGAGATCTTCAAATTGTGGCTCGCCACGACGAGAACATATGGTCGCCGCGGTGACTGAGAAAAGGTATATAGGGCTCGAGAAACCCCAATTGTGTCATTTTCAAAACTCTCAAGCGTGGGGCCCTTTCTCTCGTCCTCTCCCACATGGAATCAAATCCATTTTCCTTTTGAAAAGGGTGGTTTTCTCACACCCAATCCCGCAAAGCTTGAGGATCGACATGCACGAACCTTCGCCGAATCCCATTTTCCTTCGATTTAATCTACTTGGTGAGGTAAAACCCTAAACCCTCCATTTCATTCAATTTCTTTTGTGCATGTCATCCAAGAAGAAAGTCGCAGCCAAGATTCTGGTTTCCAGACCAAAACCATCGGCGAGTAATAAGGGAAAAGCCCTGGCTAGTTCCAAGCTTCCCCCACCAACCCATGAACAGCCCATAAATTAGTGGGGCAACAAAGCTATTGAACCTGAATGGTCCTTTGACCAAGATGTTCTCACTAACGATGACATGACTGTCTGGTCGTTAGAATACCTTAGATGGACCAGGTTAGAGCCAATACTCCGACCCGCTCAACCACACTTTTACCCCCGTTTGGTCAAACTCTTCTTCCAAAACCTTAAGAAGAGTGACAACGATGGGAATTTGACCACTGAGATCGACGGGCGAACATTTCACATCAGTCTCTATGATATAGCAGCCGCCATGGGCTGTCAGCCGAAATATGACAACAGCCAAGGCTTACAGGCACCTGCCCCAAAGAGGCAAAATTTCACCAAATAATTGCTTAGATGGCCGGTGGTCTTCAAGAGTCCGGCCAGTCCATAACCCGGACCCAATTACCCGACCATATGTGGTTTTTGGATGTTATATTTTAGAGCAACTTGTATCCCCTCCAGCATGAGAGAGAAAGACGGGATACCTTGCTCCAGGCTCTATTTTCCATGCCCGAGGACTGATGGCTCAATGCTCCTCGCATTGTTTATGAGGGCATGACTTATGCCAGTGAAAAAATGCAGAGCACTATCCCAAAGCCTCTAACTTCCATGCCATATGCCCACATCATATCTCGACTTCTCGAGGGGCATGAGGATGATGAGAACGAAGAACCGTATGACGTACCGTATGATGAGGAGATGAGGACCGATAATATCCAAAAGTTTACAAAAAGTAAATGGAGCTTGATTCTAAAGAGATGCCAGTTCAGTGTGAAGAATCAGAATTTGCAACAGCCGGTGGGTGCACAACAAGAGAACAGGGAAAAAGTCACACCGAGCGTCTCACCACAGATGCCCGCTCATCCCCAACAGCCGCCGATGCAGCATGGTGAACTCCTCACATTGGCCAAGTTCACTAGACAAATGGAGGTGTAGCGGCTGCAAACCGATAGGCAATTTGAAATCCTTCAGGAGAATAACCATCTGCTGCACCAAAGGTTAGATTTCTAGGACGAAATGCTAACCCGGCTGATAGAAAAGGCGTACCCAACGGCCCACCCTCCATTTGTCGTTCACGCATGGGAGTTTGTCTTAGAGTATACAAGAAACCTGGCTGGTCCCTCTAATGTTGGAGCTAGACGTCGTGAAAAACAACCAGCCTAACAACTAGGTGAGCATGCGGATTGATGTCAGATATGCATATGGGTAATTAATTACTCTTCTGTATGGCACTATAATACTTTAGGATGATGATCAAAACTCTTTATTGTTGATGACTGTGGATGGATGGTAGAAATCAGGGATGTACAAATTGTAAATATTTGAAATTTTGATTCTATGAATTTGCTTTTGATGACTGAGAATGAATGAAGTAGACAATTGTGTTAATGTGTAAATTTTTAGCTCAGCCATAAATCTTATGTGCCATTGACACGCCCTAATCTCTAGAAGAGCCAATGTTATTAACAGCTGAATGATGGCCCTATTTATACTTGCACTTAGCTAAATCACTCATGCGTATAAAATTGTGATTGTGAATGGCATTGGTAACCGATATGGCAATAATGGTGTACGTCTTCAGTCAATGATATTCCATCAGCCAATATCTTAAATTCCCGATTTAGAAAAAATACCATCCTAATATGTGATATGTAGCAACTAGTAGTAGTAATAAACTCTTGAGCATGTTAACATTCTTAATAATAATTGGTGATCATTTGAGTACATGTGAATTTATGGTAATAATTAGCAAACGTACTCGATGATAATTGCTAGCGAGTAGTTTCTCTTTTCAAGTTCCTATTGTAAGATATGGTTTTACACCTCTAGTAGGAGCCCTGAACACTCACATTATTGTATACCGTCATAAATAGACTTTAACATCATGATCAAGATCATCAGTAAGAACACTGTCCGACGACATGGTTCCCATTCCCTTATACAATCATCAATTTTTGAGGACGAAAAATTATTTAAGGGGGGGAGGTTGTAACACCCTGTAATTTTTCCCACACCCGTGTACATCGGAATTCTACCAGTACTACAGATCCAATCGATATACACCTGATAAACAGGATTAAATAGTTCACTTATATGAACTGGGTATTGTTGAGTATAATTTTGGTGTGTTCTTTTTATTATCAAAATATGAGGGAAATAATATGGGAAAAATAAAGAAAAGCAAATACAAAAGAAAATAAAAGGGATTGAACACAACACAAAACCAAACATAGTCTTGTAAGAATCTGAAACCTCAAGGGTAAGAGTTTGTCTCACGGAAAGTGATGATCTGAAACATCAAGGGTTGTATAGTAAACTCCAGATCTAGCTACAGATCAGGCAACTCTAAACCTACACTAGAAAGCAAGGTAAAGAGAAGGTGTTTAGGTGTTACAAAACTAATCTAAAACTAAAAACAAGAATAAAACTACAGCTAAAGATGGGGGAAGAAGAAGGATGATGTAGTGAGGTAAAATAAAGTAAAAATGATGTGAAGTAGGCAGCTAAGAGTAAATCAGCATTGCAACTCAATTCAATAGATGAAACTGCAGCAGTCCTTTAGATGGCTACAAGCACATCTACAAGGTAGAAAAATCTAACCTAACCCAAAGGTTTGGACTGATCTTAGGGTTATACTTTATCCACTTCAATGGTCAGAAAATATCTTGGAGATTTCATCCAGTCAATGGACTAAATCAGAACAAGAAGACCATTGCAGACACCATGGTTTGCAAAGCTACAAGCTCATGCATCCATAGGAGCAAACAGTCATAGAAAATTAGGTGGAAACCACAAGAAATCTCAGGCTGAATGGGGCTTTAAAATTAGCTGGTCATTGCTACAAAAAGGCCTACACTAATCCAACTCACCAGTTTTTAATCTGTGCAAAAATCTCAGATTTAAACACAGAAAATGGCAATGTAAAATAGAGGAGTTGGCTCTCCAACTGTTTCTCACTTGTCTACAATCTCAAGTGCAGAGAAGAAGAATCTGTCCCAACCTTGTGATTTAGACCTGCCCTAGGGCTATACCCTACCCACTTGATTGGTCACAGGCTATCCCAGAGGTTATCTTAATCACTGAGGTTGAAGATGGAACATGAAAACTATTGCTGCCACCATGGTTGCAGGGCTAGGAGCTCAAGCAATCATAGGTGAATCAAGTCTGTAAAAATCTATGTGAAAAGCACAGAGAAATATAGATTTAATCAAGCTATAAAAATGACAATTCATTGAATAAAACAAAACTTACAATGATTGCCCTCAAGGCAACAGCTTGTGCAAAAATCCAAAACAACTCACAATGTGTTCACAAGACCAATTGCAATACAAAAATATATCTAGGTGCTATACAAAGCTTTAGTCTAGCATTGCTGCTGTACTAAGGAAAGAAGAAAAAAGAAAATGAAAGGGAAACTAAACCCTAACCCTAATCCTAAAAATAAACTATGATCCAGCTATTCTGGATGATCCAGCTATCCTGGATGATTTACAAAACAGCTTAATGTTGTATTTATATATAATCCATAACAACATTTTATGCTTCAGCCAATCAGAAATAAGGATGTTTTAAAGCTGGTGTCGTGGCCCATTTTTAGCCCTTGGATGCCTCGGGAAGTGGAGCTCAGCACCTCGGGGTGTGTGCCCTAGAAGCTATGAAATTCCCAAAATGTCCCTCTATGCTGAAGTGTGGCTGTTGGACCCATGCCTCACGCAGATGATAGCTTTAGATTTTCCATCTCGCTAGGATCTCACTTAGATCTCACCAGGTTCACAACTTCGACATTTCACCTTGCTAGGTTCTCGTCAGTTTTTCGCTAGGCTCAAATGCAGGTAATTTACGGAGCTCGCGAGGATCAAATGCACAATTTTAAGCAGCTCGCGAGGATGACTAGAAGTGCGCAAGATTGCACACTAGGCTCAAATGCAGGTCATTTAAGGAGCTCGCGAGGATCAAATGCACAGTTTTAAGTAGCTCACGAGGATGACTGGAAGTGCGTGAGATTGCATGAGATCCACGCGAAGTGATTTCCTGAAGCTATATCTGCGTGAGAACTGCGCAAGCAAGTAATGTATGGAGTATCTGAACCTCGTGAGATCCAATCAAGGGGGTTTTCTTACACTCTGATCCTCGCGAGAACTGTACGAGTATATTTAATGATGCTCTTCCACCATTTGAACCGCGCAAGATCCACATAAGCCATTTATGTGGTGCAGGCCCTACCCTCGTGAGATCCACGCGAGGCACTTTATGAGTGATTTTAACCCCTCGAGAACTACGCGAGGGTTCATTTCTATTGCCCTGCTGCTGTTCACAGTCTGCTGCAACAGTCTTCTCTACTTGGATTCATCCTCCTTTCATCCATTGGACTTCTAGGGCCCACTTAGGCAATCTAAATGATGACCATGGTGTACTTTATGGTCTTCAATCAACTCCAAGATTTAGGTTTTAATCCTCTCTTCTTGGCTCTAAAATGATGGATTGCATTATTAAGCTCTTATTTTCCTGCTATCTACAAAAACACAATTAAAAACTATTATTGACTAGCTCAAAGGTCTATTAAAGGCCAGGTTAAGGGGTAAAAAGTGGTACTTTTCATAGATTAACAAGTATCTTTGGAATAGGACCCAATTCACTAAGTCATGTAACGAGTGTACACTGACCTGGAGAGCACCCTGGTGTGCTTTGGTTTTAGGCCTTGTTTAAGAGCCAGTATAGTGAGAGTGATGTTTTGTCAGTACATTGAATTGGGACCCGTAGTTACTAACCCAAGAGTGAAGACCCCACTAGGGAATCTAGCCCAATAATTGTGACCCAGTAATATAAATTCTGAGACAGACCTGTCATTTAATAGCCCAGGAGTCAGGACCCAATAACCAAGCAGATGCATGGTGTTAGACCCATTAGTGCTGGCCCTTTTTACAAACCCATACACCGGGTTGTGTGTACCATCTCCCCACAGAATTAGACACTTTAATCATAAAAGACACTCCCACGCATAAGTTGCATGGGAGTCTGATTGATAGAATTTAGAGTAAGAATGAGAGAGCCTCTTTCTCTCCCCTTGTCTTCCATTCGAAAAACCCTTCAAACCATTCGATCTCATCAAATCGTTCAACGAGAATCGGCTAGCGCGACAAGGAATCACCACGAACCCTAGCATTGTAGTAATCTTAAGAACCTCGAGCTCCTACGATCAAGGAATCGAGCAGTTTAGCATTTGAACCACGAGTAATCAAGTGACCATGAAGCTCAGAAACTTCACATGCAAAGAATCCGTTATGGTAAACATTCAATCTTCGTCTCGTAAATCTCATTTCCAAGATTTAGGATCGATTCATGTAATTTATTAGAATCACATGCAACGGAATTCGAGCATCGGATGTGTGGATGGATTCATAGCCAGAATCTTGAGGCCCGATGTCTCAACTCTTGCATGCATGATCGGTAAAGACTAGGAGAACTCAATTTCCCTAAATCAGGCCCTATTTAGTTGAGTTCTTGTGATACGTGCCTCAAAGCATCGAGAATCAGGCACATGAAGAACATAGAGACTAAATTCTCTGATCCCCTTAGTTTCACATCATAAATCATGCAATCAAAATAGGATAGGAATATAAATTTAGCCAAATCATGTGTTATGTGAACCTATAGAAGAATAGAATGAGGGTTAGGCATGAAAAGGGAAACTTTTAGAGTTAGAAGGAAGAACAAGAGAATGGCGAGCTGTTTTGGTTCACCGCTGTGACATATATCCTTGCCGCGGTGAGATTTGACCTGAAGCACTCACAGCGAGTGTTACCTTACAAATTTAGGCTAATGTAGCTTTGGATTTTGCTTAAGTAACTTGGCACCGAGGACCTCGCCACGGCGACCACTGTAGCTTGCCGCAATGAGGTATCCCTTGTTTGTTCGTTGGGTTTCATGACTTGTTACGCCTTGTGAGTCCTTGTCTTGGCCACATATGGTTCGTTAACCACTAGTATATATACGATGCATGATTTAGGGTGAATGCAAAGATCAATTGTGAGGGAATTGACCTTGATTCGTTTGACTTTGCTCGCGACATTTCGACATTAAGGTAGGGAAGAACTGCTACCTAATTTGCTTATTTTCTTAAATTCTTGTCATTGATGCATGTAATATGCTTGATATTTTCTAGAACTGATATACGATAGATTTTGACATGTTTTAAAGCCTTTAAATAGGATTTTTGCACATGAATTGCATGTTTTAGTTCAAAGCACCTTGTTATGTGATCTTATATGATTCCACAAGTTTCAAGCCTCCATATTTGGATGGTATCATTGTTATCTGATCTGTATACATGTTTCGATCTTGACCTCTGCTGTGTCTCTGGTCAAGTGACCCTATTAACGTAGTTCTGAGGCTTGATGGTCTCAGTTCAAGTGACCTTGTTAACTTAGCTCAGGGGCTTGACATTTCGGTTCAAGTGACCCTATTAACGTAGCTCAGGGGCTTAATTTTGGGCTCAAGTGACCCTCTTAACGTAGCTCAGGGGCTTGACCTACCTCGTGTCAAGTGACCTTGTTAACGTAGCTTAGGGGCTTGACTTCTTGGCTCTAGTGACCCTGTTAACTTAGCTCAGAGGCTGGACATTTGACCTGGTTTGTGATCTTTGCTACATGTTCGTGTGATTTGCTTTGCTTGCAATGTTTCCAAACTCTTGATACGCTGTGTTTGATTCGATATGCACTACTTTGAACATGATTAGTTGCATTCATGAAAGCATGTGTTTTGATATGATAGCTAAAGTCTTGATTTCTTTAAATTGCTTTTATTTAAGCATAATGTTAAAAATAAGTGATTTAGCATTGTTATTCCCCATTGGGCTTGGGTTGTAGCTCATTCCCCGACTATACGTCACAACTGCAACAGCTGATATTGCAAGGGATCCGGAGCAGGAGGAAGATCTGGAATACAATCCTGAGGACGAGGAGGAACCACCAGAGGGTTCTATCATTAGCTGCTTTAGTTGAGAGCTGGGATTGTATTTGGGTTTTGTTATACGGTACAATACTTGTTAAACTGAATACGATTGTGTAGAGTTTGTTCCACTATTTAGGTGAAGGTCGGCCTTCACCGGTGGAAGTATATTTTGGGTATATGTGTTGATTTTGTATAAGGTTTTGACACATATGTGTGATGGTTAGCTCTTGAGCTTATGTTGCCATTTTACTTCTTGTTATAGCTCTGATTTCTGTTTTCACACTTTGCTTCCGCTTTTGTAAGCTTACAATTGTAAGATGGCCCGATCCTTCCTATTGTTTAATATGAGGAAAGATTGAGCTGTTAGGAAGTGAATTATGCACTTCGATACCATAAAATCATTGTAATTCAGATCGCACGCGTGATCTGACAGCACGGGTTTTGTGCTAAGGAAATTTGGGCCATAACACAAGCGATGGTTAAGGTTGCCAATGTCGCGAGGGATCGACGCCTAAACTCCCCTTCCCTATGGTGACTCGATTCCCTTCTTATTCAAACCCCGATTTCTCGAATCCTGGCACAAAAATCCAAACACACAACACAATCAACCCTACATCTTAAAATCATTCTATGATTTGCGCGTGCATGCGGTGGGTTTCGAAAGCTACCTTCCTAACTTGCATACGCGGAGATTTTGATGGCTGAAATCAAAGGAATCGACATCGAAGCTTGCCGTTCGTCCAATGCCCGATCCTTTGATCTTACAGTGTTGAAGTCGAGGGTTTACGCGGTGCAGAGTAGGCCAATGATCATCTTGGGGTGAAGGAAGAGGTTTTGGGGGATCAATGGCTAGGATTTCAAGAGGAAGGAAGAAGAAGAGCGGAGGCTCGGTTCTCCCATCTCGCTCTCTCTTTTCTTTCTCAACTCTCAACCGGAATTCACCAGTGGGGCCAAATCTGCATTGGTTTGCCCTTTATATTAAGTGGAGTCCGATCCGGTGTGGAGTTGGTAGACCCCACTCAATGTATGGGCTTTTGTTTAATGGTCCAAAAATTAAAGCCAAGGATTCACTCAACCCAACTTGACCCCAAGACCGCTTATTTGCTAACCAAGCTCCCAACCACTACGCCATCTCGTGGCTTGCATGAGTATTTACGCCGATATTTATATATGGATAATATATATCCATACATATAAATTTGTAGTGGTTTGGGTCATTAGGCTCGGGTTAGACTCGTGCCTAGGGTGCACATGATCGCTATTGATAACATTTACACCACTTTTATCGTTCTAATTTAGTCATTAAATTTAATTAACTAAGCCCATGCTATGCTATAGTGTTTGAAAGTGTGGGCTTGAACTTGGTCTGATCCTGGGTTTGAATTGTGTTCAACACACACTTCTCATTAGGGTTTGGGCTTCGCTTCAGTGTTCGAGTTAGGAATCGGTTCTCGAAATTTGGATATTGGTTGTGTTTACCCAATCTAGGTGGATCGGTCAAAGGCCTTGTCACAGTTCCACTAAACATCTTGACCAAAGTAAACTCGGTCAAGGAAGTTGTATCATTGTTGAAGGTCAACAATTCAACACTAGAAAAATTAGGGTTGTTACATCCTTCCCACCTTACAAAATATCCGTCCTCGAAAATTGGTGTGCTGTATTCGGAGGGGTACGGAGACTTGATAGCTCGAATACCGATAATCATATTCTCGGCCAAAGTTAATGATTTAACATCCTTGGAAATTCGGGGTCATTACATTCTCCCCTCCTTAATGGAAATTTCGTCCTCGAAAATTCAACGATATGGTTCACTACGTGACATTTAAGTCAAAAAATAGTGGACCAAGTATCACAATGGCATTTATTCGCGAACCTATTCTCACACTATAGAGCCATAAGTAAGAGTACACGAATTAGACTTAAGAAGATCGAAATTCTCCATATGATGAGAACACAATCCTCTAATGAAGATCTACCCATGCAATTAAAATCTACTTGTTGAGCTTCACAGCAAGGATGTCCAATACTCAGCAGTGGTGTTCGTACATGGGTTTAATAATCAGACACATATCCATAACAATTCACAACATGGTCACCACTAACTCAGGGATTTGGTTAATCATCCAACCATGCATTTATACAAAAATCCACAATAGGTGGCATGTGTCTATGACTGAGTCGGACTCTGATAATCATTCGAGCATAACATCCATTCATAATTAAATGGAAGTATCCATTGTTTCCAACTACGAGTGTAAATATGCGTGACTCATAGGGAAGGTATCTATCAGTAAGCACAATAACCATTAAACATGCACAACCCATCATCAAAAGATCAAATTTAAACCATTGGTTGACTCATACAATAATACACTAAAATTTACCATTTATCAAAATATATCATCCATTTACACATCACCACCCTTAATCTAAAATTCACAATGATAGTTAATTAGGGCATATCCAAATCTAAAACTTTCACCATTAAACATCCACCAAAAGGTATCGATGGTTACAGATCATCACCATTGGCCATTAACGTCTGCCCCTTATTCACCTTGGGGCAATTCCTTATAAAATGTCCACCCCGGCCACACCTAGAGCATGCACTAGAATTCCACCTACACTCCTCCGCCTTCTGTGGTTTTCCACACCGCGCGCACATCTCAAGTGGCGTAG
The DNA here is from genome assembly GCA_021018995.1 of Chloranthus sessilifolius. Classification (NCBI taxonomy): domain Eukaryota; kingdom Viridiplantae; phylum Streptophyta; class Magnoliopsida; order Chloranthales; family Chloranthaceae; genus Chloranthus; species Chloranthus sessilifolius. Next base: position 29,562,183 of record CM037595.1, read on the forward strand.
AAGAATCGAGGCGTGAAGTGTATCGTACCATCGATGGCTCGGTTGTATTCGGGTTTAAAGGACATCGATGGCTCGGTTGTATTCGGGTTTAAAGGACATCGATGGCTCGATTGTATCGTACCTACATGTACCACCATACATGTAGGTGTAGGCATAGCTGGTCTCGGGTAGGTGAGCTGAGCAGGCTGACTAGGTGTTGGTATCAAGAACCTCGGTTCCTGGTTTGCAGGCTCAAAGACATAAGGTTGCACTAGACTTGGTGTATTCTGAATTTATTCTCCTCTTCTCTTGTGCATGTTTTCAATGCCTCTCTCGACAATGAGGGCTAGTCGTATAACTTGAGATTCTCTCCTTAATTATCGGTTTCAGACCGTGTTTAAACTTTTGGGCCTTCATGAGTTCAGTGGATACAAGTAATGGTGCGAGTCTTGAGAGCCTGGTGAACTCGGCCTCATTTGCGTACAGTCATCTGTCCTTGTTCTAGAGTTGCAAACTTGATCTCCATTTGATGTTGCTCAGGTGTGGTGAAGTACTTCTCATTGAACACTCTAGTGAATGTGGCCCATGTCCAAGGTGTCCCTTGTGCACGAGTTCTCTCGATGGATTTCCACCATGGATTCGCATCTCCCTCGAGTTGGAAGGAGGCCCAACTCACTTTTTCTTCTTCAGTGCACCAGACTCTTTGGAGAATCTTCTCCATCTGGTTTAATCATTGCTCCACTTCAAACAGATCGGTCTGACCATAGAAGCTAGGAGATCTTATCCTCCTGAACTCTTGAAAGCTAGATGGTTGACGTCTATCTGTGAGCATTACCATGGTATCACCATGGTCTCTAATGACTGTTGGTGGTTCTCACCTCCTGGAACATTTCCAATGTTGTCCCCTACTCCTGATACATTATTGTTGTTCTCTATAGGAGTAGCATTTGGACCGGTGGCCATTTCTTCACCACTCATTGTATCTCTGGTGTGTGGCCTCCCTCGTCGTGGAGGCATCCTAACCTGCCATGATCAAGCAAAAGGCTTAATTAAAGTGCTTAAAAACCTAAGGTACACTAGCCTAAGGTTTGATGGAAAACTATGCCATAGCTTTGGGTCCCTAGAAGACCAAAAGCCTAAGCTTTGATACCAATTGTGATAGCCCGAAGTTTCCCAACACTATTTTTTTTTTCATCTGGGAAAACCCGAACTGTCAGGTCGCATATCATGATCCAAATATAGAAATTACTTGGTACATCCATACAAATGTGAAAATCAAAGCAGTTAATACATATGACAAGAATAAAAGATTCTATCTCTTTACAAAACACAATCTAACAATTTAAAACCACCGGTGACGGCCGACCACACCTAAACAGTGGTGTACAAGTAGAGAAATGCAATTTCTATTGTCTACCAAGCCCCGTGAATATACCAGGTTTGAATATCCAAAACGAGACTCAAAAGTCTCTACACCAAGCCCAAATATACAGTCTACCGAATCCTCTTCAATTACAGTCTACCGGATCCTCTTCAAGCCTGATTCAAGTCTTGGTCTTGTACCTGTGACGTTTCGTCGAGGGATGAGCTAACAGTTTAAGCTTAGTAGGGAAAAGATCAACATCGATTACATTTCATTTTCTCTAAACATAGATTCACTGATCATAATTCAGAGGCATTTTCAAATCGGAACAAAAGAAATTCTTTTCATATCGAAAACAAAAGTGATTTCAAAATCATGATTGTATCGAAATAGATTTTGCGAAGTCTTAGCTAAAATTGAAAGTTCTCAATTCAAGTTCAGATACGTATTCCAAATCAGAGTTTAATGTCATAGTTCGAAGTAAGATTAAAAGTTCAAATTTCCCGTGCAGGATTCACATTTTGGATCTTTTAATTTCATATACAATTTCAGTTTCTTATTCAAAATTTGGGGTTCGAAATCATAGTTCTTATTCGGCATTCAGAGTTTAGAAGCATCAGAGTTCTTAAATCATATCAGAGTTAAGAAGTCATATCAAAGTTCAGACGTCATATCGAAGTCCAGAAGTCATATCAGAGTTAAGAAAGAGACTGAGCCGGATTCACCGCCATGCTGGCCTAAATCATGGATTCACCGTCGTGTCGTTTCAAATCACGAATTCACCATCACGCCGGTCCAAATCATGGATTCACCCCCATGACGGTCCAAATCACAGATCTGCTCATCTCATCATATAGTTCAAAATTCCCAAATTCAAAGTTCAGAGTCGATGTAATGTACAAGTTTATATTCAATGGTCATGTTCAGAGATCATGTCCGAAGTTCATATCAAAAGTACATATTAGGAGTTTCAAGGCTTCAAGGTCGGATTCAATGTTCATCTTTACATTTTCATTCAAAGTTCAAGCTTCAGGTCCACACTCATATTCAGATTCAATTTCAGAGTTTGTATTCAAAAAGCAAGGTCCTAAGTTCACATTCAAAGATAAGATGCAAGGATAACTTTTCAGTTCAAGGTTTAAATTCAATTTGAAGCTCAAATTCATATCTTATCAAAATGCATTGGATTCCAAAACAAGGAATTTGAATATAGTATCAAAACATATTATAACATGAGTGTCAATAACATGCTTAAAATAATGCATATCGGATTAAACAAGCGTAACAAGAATCGGGAACATATTAAGAGAGCAATCACGAGTACGTGTAACAAAAAATCAAAGGACGATTTCGAAATGCCAAGCCCCCAGCTACTTTAATAAGGTCACTTGTCAAAATGCCAAGACCCTGAGCTATGTTAACAAGGTCACTTGAGCAAAAAATACCAAGCCCCTAAGCTACGTTAACAGGGTCACTTATGCCAGAATGCCAAGCCCCTGCACTATGTTAATAGGGCCACTTGTCTTAAGAATGTCAAGCCCTCGAGCTAAGTTAACAGGATCACTTCTGCCGAGAATGCAAAGCCCCTGAGCTAAGTTAACAGGGTCAATTGTGTCGAGACTTAACAGATTCAATGCTCATTTCAGTTCATATCAGATTCAAGTATCAATTCCTATCAGATCATATCTATTTCAATTCTATCATTAAAAATCTATGAATCAAGATCTAAAATGAAAATTGAGCATTCAATCTCCCTTATACTTATTTTCAAAATTTGATACATCCAAATCACAAGGGTCCATTTTAAAATCTCAGGTTTAGGAGTCTAAATTCCATGTTCAAAGGATCACATTTTTCATAGCCAAATCATATCAAATTACTTCACATGAATCCATAATTCAAAAATAAGAATGTAATTATGCATTGATTTTTCCCTTTATATTAAGTGGAGTCCGATCCGACATGGAGTTGGTACACCCCAATCGGTGTGCGAGCTTTTGTTTAATGGTCTAAAAATGAAAGGCAAGGATTCACTCAACCCAGCTTGACCCCTAGACCGCTTATTTGCTAACCAAGCTCCCAACCCCCTATGCCATGGCGTGGCTTACGTGACTATTAACATCGATATTTATATATGGATAATATATATCTATACATATAAATTTGTAACGGTTTGGGTCATTAGGCTCGGGTTAGACATGTGCCTAGAGTGCACATGATCGCCTTTGATCATGTGTATGCCACTTTTCTCATTCTAATTTAGTCAATAAAATTAATTAACTAAGCCCATGCTATACTATAGTGTTTGAAAGTGTGGGCTCGAACTTGGTCTGATCCCGGGTTTGAGTCGTATGCAGCACACATTTCTCATTACGGTTCAGGTTTTGCTTCAGTGTTCGAGTTAAGAATCTATTCTTAGAATTTGTCTATTGGGTGTGTTTACCCAATCAAGGTTGATAAGCCAGAGGCCTCGTCACAGTTCCACTCAACATCTTGACCAAAGTCAACTCAGTCAAGGCAGTCAAAGTATCATCGAATGTCAAAGATTCAACGCTAGAAAAACTAGGGTTGTTACATCCTTCTCACTGATCGCTACTTATATGTGTATCTAATTAAGTCTTAACCTTTTGCAACCGCACAACGGAAATTGTAGAGCTAGTATAGGATCGTTCCACGAAGATAGGTATATCTATATATATATATATATATTAATTTTCTGAAAACGTATATTTATCTTTAAGGTTTTAAACTATTTGAGAAATATGAATAAAGAATGGTTTCTTAAACTAAATTGCATAAAATAAATCCTAAATCCTCCTTCTTCAGATTATGGTCGTCAATCACAATCTTCAGCTATCAGATGTTTACAAATTCAAAATACTGTTACACTATATCTCAGTTTTTAGCATTGGGCGTCAATCAAAACTAGCAACCTTCAATATAGATTTATACTCATCTTTAATCTACTAGAAATTTGGGCGTCAATCAAATTCTAGAATGTAGACACCCAAATTTGGCCCAAAGCTCGATCGAAACACATTTCGAGAGAGGCGCACCTCTGAGCTTTTGATGGCATGTATGGTACCCTTGGATACCTTCCCAAACCCTTAGGAATCATCCAAAATCCCTTAGAATTTACCACGAACCTTTAGAAACCAATCCCGACCCTTAGATTCGATTTTGGAGTTTATATTCAGAAAGCAAGGTCCTAAGTTCACATTCAAAGATTCGATCCAAGGATCACTTTTCAATTGAAGGTTTACATTCAATTTGAAGTTCAAATTCATATCCTATCAAAATGCATCGGATTTCAAAACAAGGAATTTGAATATAGTATCAAAACATATTATATCATGAGCGTGAATAACATGCTTAAAATAATGCATATCGGATTAAACAAGCGTAACAAGAATCGGGAACATATTAAGAGAGCAATCGCAAGTATGTGTAACAAAAAATCAAAGGACGATTTCGAAATGCCGAGCTCCTAGCTACATTAATAGGGTCACTTGTCGAAATGCCAAAACCCTGAGCTATGTTAACAGGGTCACTTGAGCTAAAAATACCAAGCCCCTAAGCTACGTTAACAGGGTCACTTATGCCAGAATGCCAAGCCCTTGAGCTATGTTAGTAGGGTCACTTGTTCCGAGAATGCCAAGCCCCTGAGCTAAGTTAACAGCATCACTTCTGTCGAGAATGCAAAGCCCCTGAGCTAAGTTAACAGGGTCACTTGTGTCGAGACTTAACAAATTCAATGGTCATTTCAGTTCATATCAGATTCAAGTATCAATTCCTATCAGATCATATCTATTTCAATTCTATCATTAAAAATTTATGAATCAAGATCTAAAATGAAAATTGAGCATTCAATCTCCCTTATACTTATTTTCAAAATTTGATACATCCAAATCACCAGGGTCTAGTTTAAAATCTTAGTTTTAAGAGTCTAAATTCCATGTTCAAAGGATCACATTTTTCATAGTCAAATCATATCAAATTACTTCACATGAATCCATAATTCAAAAATCAGAATGTAGTTATGCATTGATTTTTCCCTTTATATTAAGTGGAGTCCGATCCGATGTGGAGTTGGTAGACCCCAACCGGTGTGTGCGATTTTGTTTAATGGTCTAAAAATGAAAGCCAAGGATTCACTCAACCCAGCTTGACCCCTAGACCACTTATTTGCTAACCAAGCTCCCAACCCCTATGCCATGGCGTGGCTTGTGGGACTATTAACGTCGATATTTATATATGGATAATATATATCTATACATAGAAATTTGTAATGGTTTAGGCTCAGGTTAGACACCTTTGATCATGTGTATGCCACTTTTCTCGTTCTATTTTAGTCAATAAAATTAATTAACTAAGCCCATGCTATACTATAGTGTCTGAAAGTGTGGGCTCGAACATGGTCCGATCCCGGGTTCGAGTCGTATGCAACGCACATTTCTCATTAGGGTTCAGGTTTTGCTTCAGTGTTCGAGTTAAGAATCTATTCTTAGAATTTGTATATTGGGTGCATTTACCCAATCAAGGTTGATGAGCCAAAGGCCTCGTCACAGTTCCACTCAACATCTTGCCCAAAGTCAACTAAGTCAAGGCAGTCATAGCATCATCGAAGGTCAAAGATTCTAATGCCAGAAAATTTTGGGTTGTTACATCCTTGCCACTGAACGCCACTTATATGTGTATCTAATTAAGACTTAACCTTTTGCAACCGCACAATGGAAATTGTAGAGCTAGTATAGGATCATTCCCACGAAGATAGGTTTATCTATATATATATATATATTAATTTTATGAAAACTTATATTTATCTTTAAGGTTCTAAACTGCTTGAGAAAGATGAATAAAGAATGGTTTCTTAAACTAAATTACATAAAATAAATCCTAAACCCTCCTTCAGATTATGGTCGTCAATCACAATCTTCAGCTATTAGATGTTACAAATTCAAAATATTGTTACACTATATCTCAGTCTTTTTGCATTTGGGTGTCAATCAAATTCTAGAATGTAGACACCCAAATTTGGCCCAAGGCTCGATCGAAACACATTTAGAGAGAGGCGCACCTCTAAGCTTTTGATGGCATGTAAGGTACCCTTAGATACCTTCCGAAACCCTTAGGAATCATCCAAAATCCCTCAGAATTTACCCCGAACCTTTAGAAACCAATCCCGACCCTTACATTCGATTTCGGAGTTTGTATTCCGAAAGCAAGGTCCTACGTTCACATTCAAAGATTTGATGCAAGGATCACTTTTCAGTTCAAGGTTTAAAATCAATTTGAAGTTCAAATTCATATCTTATCAAAATGCATTGGATTTCAAAACAAGGAATTTGAATATAGTATCAAAACATATCATATCATGAGCGTGAATAACATGCTTAAAATATTGCATATTGGATCAAAGAAGCGTAACAAGAGTCGGGAACATATCAATGGAGCAATCGCGAGTACATGTAACAAAAAATGAAAGGACGATTTCGAAATGCCAAGCCCCAAGCTACGTTAATAGGGTCACTTATCGAAATGCCAAGCCCCTGAGCTATGTTAACAGGTCACTTGAGCCGAGAATACAAAGCCCCTAAGCAACGTTAACAGAGTCACTTGTGCCAGAATGCCAAACCCCTAAGCTATGTTAATAGGGTCACTTATCCCAAGAATGCCAAGCCCCTGAGCTAAATTAACAGGGTCACTTGCACCGGCAATGCCAAGCACCTGAGCTAAGTTAACAGGGTCACTTGTGTCGAGACTTAATAGATTCAATGCTCATTTCAGTTCATATCAGATTCAAGTAACAATTCATATCAGATCATATCTATTTCAATTTTGTCATTAAATATCTATGAATCAAGATCTAAAATGAAAATTGAGCATTCAATCTCCCTTATACTTATTTTCAAAATTTGATACATCCAAATCTCAAGGGTCTAGTTCAAAATCTCTCTTTTAAGTGTCTAAATTCCATGTTTAAAGGATCACATTTTTCATAGTCAAATCATATCAAATTACTTCACATGAATCCATAATTCAAAATTTTGAATGTAATTATGCATTGATTTTTCCCTTTATATTAAGTGGAGTCCGATCCGATGTGGAGTTGGTACACCCCAATCGGTGTGCAGGCTTTTGTTTAATGGTCTAAAAATGAAAGCCAAGGATTCACTCAACACAGCTTGACCCCTAGACCGCTTATTGGCTAACCAAGCTCCCAACCCCTATGACATGGTGTGGCTTGTGTGACTATTAACGTCAATATTTATATATGGATAATATATATCTATACATATAAATTTGTAATGGTTTGGGTCATTAGGCTCAGGTTAGACACGTGCCTAGAGTGCACATGATCGCCTTTGATCATGTGTATGCCACTTTTCTCGTTCTAATTTAGTCAATAAAATTAATTAACTAAGCCCATGCTATACTATAGTGTTTGAAAGTGTGGGCTCGAACTTGGTCCGATCCCGGGTTCAAGTCGTATGCAACACACATTTCTCATTAGGGTTCAGGTTTTGCTTCAATGTTCGAGTTAAGAATCTATTCTCAGAATTTGTATATTGGATGCATTTACCCAATCAAAGTTGATGAGCCAGAGGCCTCGTCACAGTTCTACTCATCATCTCTACCAAAGGTAACTTGGTCAAGGCAGTCATAGCATCATCGAAGGTCAATGATTCAACGCTAGAAAAATTATGGTTGTTACATCATTCCCACTGATCGCTACTTATATGTGTATCTAATTAAGTCTTAACCTTTTCTAAGCGCCCAATGGAAATTATAAAGCTAGTATAGGATTGTTCCCAAGAAGATAGGTTTATCTATATATATATACAAATTAATTTTCTGAAAACTTATATTTATCTTTTAGGTTCTAAAATACTTGAGAAATATGAATAAAGAATTGTTTCTTAAACTAAATTGAGTAAAATAAATCCTAAAACCTCTTTCTTCAGATTATGGTCGTCACTCACAATCTTCAGCTATCAGATATTTACATTTCAAAATATAATTACATTATATCTCTGTCTTTTAGCATTGGGCATCAATCAAAACTAGCAGCCTTCAATATAGATTTATACTCATCTTAAATCGACTAGAAATTTGGGCGTAAAAAAAAATCTAGAATGTAGACACCCAAATTTGGCCCGGGGCCCGATCGAAACACATTTCGAGTGAGGCACGCCTTTGAGCTTTTGATGGCATGTATGTTACCCTTAGATACCTTCCCAAACCCTTAGGAATCATATAAAATCTTCATTATGGATCGTTCCCATGAAGATAGGTTTATCTTTATATATATATATATATATATATATATATATATATATATATATATATATATAAATTTTCTGAAACTACTTGAGAAATATGAATAAAGAATAGTTTCTTAAACTAAATTGCATAAAATAAACCCTAAATCCTCCTTCTTTAGATTATGGTCGTCAATCACAATCTTCAGCTATTAGATATTTACAAATTCAAAATATTGTTACACTATATCTCAGTCTTTTAGCATTGGGCGTCAATCAAATTCTAGAATGTAGACAACCAAATTTGGCCCAAGGCCCGATCGAAACACATTTCGAGAGAGGCGCACCTCTGAGCTTTTGATGGCATGTATGGTACCCTTAGATACCTACCCAAATCCTTAGGAATCATCCAAAATCCCTTAGAATTTACCCCGAACCTTTAGAAACCAATCCCGACCCTTAGATTCGATTTCAGAGTTTGTATTCAAAAAGCAAGGTCCTCAGTTCGCATTCAAAGATTCGACGCAAGGATCACTTTTCAGTTCAAGGTTTAAATTCAATTTGAAGTTCAAATTCATATCTTATCAAAATGCATTTAATTTCAAAACAAGGAATTTGAATATAGTATCAAAACATATCATATCATGAGCGTGAATAACTTACTTAAAATAATGCATATCGGATCAAACAAGCATAACAAGAATCGGGAACATATCAAGAGAGCAATCGCGAGTACGTGTAACAAAAAGTCAAAGGATGATTTCAAAATGCCAAGCCCCTAGCTACGCTAATAGGGTCACTTATCGAAATGCCAAGCCCCTGAGCTATGTTAATAGGGTGGTCACTTGAGCCAAGAATACAAAGCCCCTGAGCTATGTTAATAGGGTGGTCACTTGAGCCAAGAATACAAAGCCCCTAAGCTACATTAACAGGGTCACTTGTGCCAGAATGCCAAGCCCCTGAGCTATGTTAATAGGGTCACTTGTCCCAAGAATGCCAAGCCCCTGAGCTAAGTTAACAGGGTCACTTGTGCCAGGAATGCCAAGCCCCTGAGCTAAGTTAACAGGGTCACCTGTGCCAGGAATGCCAAGCCCCTGAGCAAAGTTAATAGGGTCAATTGTGTCGAGATTTAACAGATTCAATGCTCAGTTCAGTTCATATCATATTCAAGTATCAATTCATATCAGATCATATCTATTTCAATTCTATCATTAAAAATCTAGGAATCAAGATCTAAAATAAAATTTGAGCATTCAATCTCCCTTGTACTTTCTTTCAAAATTTGATACATTCAAATCTCAAGGGTCTCGTTCAAAATCTCAGTTTTAAGAGTCTAAATTCCATGTTCAAAGGATCACATTTTTCTTAGTCAAATCGTATCAAATTACTTCACATGAATCCATAATTAAAAAATTTGAATGTAATTATGCATTGATTTTTCCCTTTATATTAAGTGGAGTCCGATTCGATATGGAGTTGGTACACCCCAATCGGTGTTCACCCTTTTGTTTAATGTTTTAAAAATGAAAGCCAAGGATTCACTCAACCCAGCTTGACCCCTACACCACTTATTTGCTAACCAAGCTCTCAACCCCTTTGCCATGGTGTGGCTTTCGTGACTATTAACGTCGATATTTATATATGGATAATATATATCTATACATATAAATTTGTAATGGTTTGGGTCATTAGGCTCAGGTTAGACACGTGCCTAGAGTGCACATGATTGCCTTTGATCAGATGTATGCCACTTTTCTCGTTCTAATTTAGTCAATAAAATTAGTTAACTAAGCCCATGCTATACTATAGTGTTTGAAAGTGTGGGCTCGAACTTGGTTGGATCTCGGGTTCGAGTCGTGTGCAACACACATTTCTCATTAGGGTTCAGGTTTTTCTTCAGTGTTCGAGTTAAGAATCTATTCTCAAAATTTGTATATTGGATGCGTTTACCCAATAAAGATTGATGAGCCAGAGGCCTCCTCACTGTTCTACTAAACATCTTGACCAAAGTCAACTCCGTCAAGGCAGTCATAGCATCATCGAAGGTCAATGATTCAACGCTAGAGAATTTACGGTTGTTACATACTTTCCACTGATCGCTACTTATATGTGTATCTAATTAAGTCTTAACCTTTTGTAAGCGCACAATGGAAATTATAGAGCTAGTATAGGATCGTTCCCAAGAAGATAGGTTTATCTATATATATATATATATTAATTTTCTGAAAACTTATATTTATCTTTAAGGTTCTAAACTACTTGAGAAATATGAATAAAAAATAGTTTCTTAAACTAAATTACATAAAATAAATCTTAAATCCTCCTTCATCAAGTTATGGTCATTAATCACAATCTTCAGCTATCAGATATTTACAAATTAAAAATATTGTTACACTATATCTTAGTCTTTTAGCATTGGGCCTCAATCAAAACTAGCAGCCTTCAATATAGATTTATGATCATCTTTAATCTACTAGAAATTTGGGTGTCAATCAAATTCTAGAATGTAGACATCCAAATTTGGCCCAAGGCCCGATCGAAACACATTTCGAGAGAGGCACACCTCAGAGCTTTTGATGGCATGTATGGCACCATTAGATACCTTCCCAAACCCTTAGGAATCATCCAAAATCCCTTAGAATTTATCCCGACCCTTAGATTCGATATCAGAGTTTGTATTCAAAAAGCAAGGTCCTATGTTCACTTTCAAAGATTCGATGCAAGGATCACTTTTCAGTTCAAGGTTTAAATTTAATTTGAAGTTCAAATTCATATCTTATCAAAATGCATTGGATTTCAAAACAAGGAATTTGAATATAGTATCGAAACATATCATATCATAAGCATGAATAACATGCTTAAAATAATGCATATCGGATCAAACAAGCATAACAAGAATCTGGAACATATCAAGAGAGCAATCACGAGTACGTGTAACAAAAAATGAAAGGACGATTTCGAAATGCCAAGCCCCTAGCTACGTTCATAGTGACACTTGTCGAAATGCCAAGCCGCTGAGCTATGTTAACAGGGTCATTTGAGCCGAGAATACAATGCCCCTAAGCTACGTTAACAGGGTCACTTGTGCCAGAATGCCAAGCCCCTGAGCTATGTTAATATGGTCACTTGTCCCGAGAACACCAGGCCCTTGAGCTAAGTAAACAGGGTCACTTGTGTCGGGAATGCCAAGCCCCTGAGCTAAGTTAACAGGGTCACTAGTGTCGAGACTTAACATATTCAGTGCTCATTTTAGTTCATATTTGATTCTAGTATGAATTCATATCAGATCATATCTATTTCAATTCTGTCATTAAAAATCTATGAATCAAGATCTAAAATGAAAATTGAGCATTCAATCTCCCTTATACTTATTTTAAAATTTTTATACATCCAAAACTCAAGGGTCTAGTTCAAAATATCAGTTTTAAGAGTCTAAATTCCATGTTCAAAGGATCACATTTTTCATAGTCCAATCATATCAAATTACTTCACATGAATCCATAATTCAAAAATCAGAATGTAATTATGCATTGATTTTTCCCTTTATATCAAGTGGAGTCTGATCCGATGTGGAATTGGTACACCCCAATCGGTGTGCGGGCTTTTGTTTAATGGTCTAAAAATTAAAGCGAAGGATTCACTTAACCCTGCTTGACCCCTAGATTGCTTATTTGCTAACCAAGCTCCCAACCCCTATGCCATGGCGTGGCTTGCGTGACTATTAATGTCGATATTTATATATGGATAATATCTATCTATACATATAAATTGTAATGGTTTGGGTCATTAGGCTCGGGTTAGACACGTGCCTAGAGTGCACATGATCGATCGCCTTTGATCATGTGTATGCCACTTTTCTCGTTCTAATTTAGTGAATAAAATTAATTAACTAAGCCCATGCTATACTATAGTGTTTGAAAGTGTGGGCTCGAACTTGGTCCGATCTCGGGTTCGAGTCGTGTGCAACACACATTTCTCATTAGGGTTTAGGTTTTGCTTCAGTGTTTGAGTTAAGAATCTATTCTCAGAATTTGTATATTGGGTGCGTTTACCCAATCAAGGTTGATGAGACAGATGCCTTGTCACAGTTCTATTCAACATCTTAACCAAAGTCAACTCGGTCAAGGCAGTCATATCATCGTCGAAGGTCAATGATTCAACGCTAGAAAAATTAGGGTTGTTACATCCTTCCCACTGATCGCTACTTATATGTGTATCTAATTAAGTCTTAACCTTTTGTAAGCGCATAACGGAAATTATAAAGCTAGTATAGGATCGTTCCCAAGAAGATAGGTTTAGCTATATATATATATATAAATTTCTGAAAACTTATATTTGTCTTTAAGGTTCTAAACTACTTGAGAAATATGAATAAGGAATAGTTTTTTAAACTAAATTGCATAAAATAAACCCTAAATCCTCCTTCTTTAGATTATGGTCGTCAATCACAATCTTCAGCTATCAGATATTTACAAATTTGAAATACTGTTACACTATATCTCAGTCTTTTAGTATTGAGCGTTAATCAAAACTAGCAACCTTCAATTTAGATTTGTACTCATCTATAATCTACTAGAAATTTGGGCGTCAATCAAATTCTAGAATGTAGACTCCCAAATTTGACCCAAGGCCCGATCGAGACACATTTCGAGAAAGGCGTGCCTCTGTGCTTTTGATGGCATGTATGGCACCCTTAGATATCTTCTCAAACCCTTAGGAATCATCCAAAATCCCTTAGAATTACCCCGAACCTTTAGAAACCAATCCCAACCTTAGATTCGATTTCGGAGTTTGTATCCAGGAAGCAAGGTCCTAAGTTCAAATTCAAAGATTCGATGCAAGGATCACTTTTCAGTTCTAGGTTTAAATTCACTTTGAAGTTCAAATTCATATCTTATCAAAATGCATTGGATTTCAAAACATGGATTTTGAATATAGTATCAAAACATATCATATCATGAGCGTGAATGACATGCTTAAAATAATGCATATCTGATCAAACAAGGATAACAAGAATTGGGAAAATATCAAGAGAGCAATCACGAGTACGTGTAACAAAAAATCAAGGGACGATTTCGAAATGCCAAGCCCCTAGCTATGTTAATAGGGTCACTTGTCGAAATGCCAAGTCCCTGCGCAATGTTAACAGGGTCACTTGAGCCGAGAATACCAAGCCTCTATGCTACGTTAACAGGGTCCCTTATGCCAGAATGGCAAACCCCTGAGCTATGCTAATAGGGTCACTTGTCCCGAGAATGCCAAGCCCCTGAGCTAAGTTAACAAGGTCACTTGTGCCTGGAATGCCAAGCCCCTGAGCTAAGTTAACAGGATCACTTGTGTCGAGACTTAACAGATTCAATGCTCATTTTAGTTCATATCAGATTCAAGTACCAATTTATATCAGATCATATCTATTTCAATTCCATCGTAAAAAATCTATGAATCAAGATCTAAACTGAAAATTGAGCATTCAATCTCCCTTATACTTATTTTCAAAATTTGATACATCCAAATCGCAAGGGTCTAGTTCAAAATCTCAGTTTTAAGAGTCTAAATTCCATGTTCAAAGGATCACATTTTTCATAGTCAAATCATATCAAATTACTTCACATGAATCCATAATTCAAAAATCAGAATGTAATTATGCATTGATTTTTCCCTTAATATCAAGTGGAGTCCGATCCGATGTGGAATTGGTACACCCCAATTGGTGTGCGGGCTTTTGTTTAATGGTCTAAAAATGAAAGTGAAGGATTCACTCAATCCTGCTTGACCCCTAGACTGCTTATTTTCTAACCAAGCTCCCAACCCCTATGCCATGGTGTGGCTTGCATGACTATTAACGTCGATATTTATATATGGATAATATATATCTTTACATATAAATTGTAATGGTTTGGGTCATTAGGCTCGGGTTAGACACGTGCCTAGAGTGCACATGATCGATCGCCTTTGATCATGTGTATGCCACTTTTCTCATTCTAATTTAGTGAATAAAATTAATTAACTAAGCCTATGCTATACTATAGTGTTTAAAAGTGTGGGCTCGAACTTGGTCCGATCCCGAGTTCGAGTCGTGTGCAATACACATTTCTCATTAGGGTTCAGGTTTTGCTTCAGTGTTTGTGTTAAGAATCTATTCTCAGAATTTGTATATTGGGTTCGTTTACCTAATCAAGGTTGATGAGCCAGACGCCTTATCACAGTTCCACTCAACATCTTGACCAAAGTCAACTCGGTGAGGGCAGTCATAGCATCATCGAAGGTCAATGACTCAACGCTAGAAAAATTAGGGTTGTTACATCGTTTCCACTGATCGCTACTTATATGTGTATCTAATTAAGTCTTAACCTTTTGCAAGCGCACAATGAAAATTGTAGAGCTAGTATAGGATCGTTCTCACGAAGATAGGTTTATCTATATATATAGATATATATATATATATATATATATTAATTTCCTAAAAATTTATATTTATCTTTAAGGTTCTAAACTACTTGAGAAATATGAATAAAGAATGGTTTCTTAAACTAAATTGCATTAAATAATCCTTCTTCATATTACGGTCATCAATCACAATCTTCAGCTATCAGATGTTTACAAATTCAAAATACTGTTACACTATATCTCAGTCTTTTAGCATTGGGCGTCAATCAAAATTAGCAGCCTTCAATATAGATTTATACTCATCTTTAATCTGCTTGAAATTTGGGCATTAATGAAATTCTAGAATGTTGACACCCAAATTTGGCCGAAGGTCCGATCGAAACACATTTCGAGAGAGGCGTGCCTCTGAGCTTTTGGTGGCATTTATGGTACCCTTAGATACCTTCCCAAATCCTTAGGAATTATTCAGAATTCCTTGGAATTTACCTTGAACCTTTAGAAACCAATCCCGACCCTTAGAACCCCTCCTGAACCCTAAACCCAACCTTCCCGGGCAATGGATAAAGAGTCATACACTAAGACTAATTGAGGTCTTCTACCACTATCATGTCATATTCCATTAGAAAGAGGACTTCCCCAGCTTTCCAACAAACCAAGAATTGCCTCAATCGGAGTTATATTGCAAATGTTATGGCAATTTGAAAATCGAGCAGTTTTGTAGGATTTTGGCTTGGCACAACTATTAGTTGCGCCAGTTTTAGGTGGGTCCTCCCGCGAGCAATCAACTATTAGTTGCACCAGTTATAGGTGGGTCCTCCTGCGGGTAATCAACTTCCCAAAGCCACTATGCATGCACTATTTTACTGTGCATATGCCTGGCATAATATGAACAGTAACCTCTAGTTTTTTACCCGAATTTCGTGATTAGGGTTTAACTTGTTGACCACCTTGATCTTTGGGGTGTGTTTTGATAGTCCTGTGGCACCCTTTTAGTGCCTATTTCCAACCCTTAAGTGATTTGAAAAACCAACCAATCTTCCACCATAAAAACCACCTTCACACCTTTCCAAGCTCTCAAAATCTTAGGAAACCTTAGATTAAAGATTACCTAATTGCTAACCACAATTAGCGCCTAAGTAGCCTCCTAACCTACCCTTTTCCTAAATATAGAGCCCCCCTACCCTTGGGTTAAAGGTTGAGAAATTTGCTTAAGAGAGAAAGAGCTCAAAGTGAGAAGTTCTTCCTCCCTTTTGTACCTCATTTTCACATAAAATTTTAGAATCTCCCAACCTTATTTCAAGTTTAATCTTGCATCTAAAACCCTTAGTCTAGTTGTGTGCTATCCCCTAGACTCCTCTCTCTACCTCTTAGCTAGCAAACCATAGGAGTTAAAACCTCATTTTTCACCATTCAAGCCTTTAAAAGCTCATCAAAGCAAGCCAACGCAAGTCTCCTCAAAGGTGCAATAAGGCCCCGAGAGATCTGGCTCCCCCCTCTATTCCTCTACCTTCTCGGTCATTCCTCCATCCTTCCATTTGTGCCGTTACGCCGCCGAATTTTCGATAGGAACGGAGGGGTAGAAATAGGATTTTAATCTCCTTTGGGCAAGAGGAAGCCTTTTTATTTTATTTTATATTATTTTTATTTTGGTCATAAGTAGAGACCGCATTAAGCGGGTTGATTGGGTGCCAAACACCTTCCCAATCGATAACAAAAGCCCCTACCCAAGAACCTTTGGTGTGGACCGGATTCAGAGTCATATTTGTGGCACTGCGGTGCTTATAAAAATGATCTAGGTTTCCTTAGACACTAAAAGCTCCAGGTGGCGACTCTATATTTTTTGTTAGAGAGCGCATCGCCGCGACGGGATCGTCAAAAATCCCACAGTTGTACAGATGGTGACTCTGTTAGGGATTTACTTATAGAGCTTCCCCTTGAACTTGGCCTCTTTATTTTTTATTTTACTAACCTTTTATTGCTATTTTATATTTTATTTTTACTCACCCCTCTGATTAAGTCATTTTACTTACCCCTACTTTTACGTTATTTACGAGCCTTAGCCGATTGGTGGGCCTACATGCCCATTGTCTTTTTATTTTCTTTACTTTTCTGTCATTTTAGTGCCTTAGCCGATTGGCGGGCCTACTTGTGCAAGCATATTCTAACAGTGGACGTCGGCCCATAGTGGCAGCACGGGATCATCACCCTCAACTTTGAACTAAAGAAAACTTCCATAAAAAAAAGTCTTTGAAAAAAAATAAAATTGAACCAAGATAGGGAACTTAATCAATTTGTTTTTACGGGGTAGATTTTTAAAGAGTTGGGTTTTGGCAAACATACAACCACCCGGGTCTTAGTATGGCGGCAGCCCCTAGTGGTGATGATCCAGAAAAGTCCCAACCGAACTAGTATCTAAGAAGGCGCTTGTGCCGGAGGTATATCGGGTGGGTCACCTATTCCTACAAACTTAAAATCCATTGGAGAGCGCGCTAGCGAGTTATACTGGACTCAAACCCCTAGGTTCGGTGAGGAGAGAATGATTAAATCGGTCAGTTCTCGGAAGCCCAGTTTCCACAAAAAAACTAAAAAGCGACTCAATTCGGGCTGAAGTAGCTACTGTTAAGGGTTCCGGAAACCCACTTTCGCCTGGCACAAGTATTAGTTGTGCCAATACAAAAATCCCCAAAAATATACTGGCGCAACTAATAGTTGCGCCAGCCTTATTTAGGGAATTTTTGCTTTGACGCATGTATTAGTTGTGCCAGTATTGTTTTGAGCACTCCAGCCCGATTCTGTGGCCTTTTCCACATCCCGAGTCCCCTGATTAGTGTCTTAGTGCCTCTATTTGGGCCCCGCCATCTCCAACACCCAATACGCCCTCGCCGGTCAAAAGAAGGTGACTTCTTTTTTACTCATTTCGAGGGATCGGGTTATTCACCTAGATTTTCGTGCCTTCAATAGATCAAAGGTCTTCCTTTGATTCTTTCAAAGTACTTCGAAATCGTCATCACGGGTCCTAAATTAGGGTACGAAAGCCACCCGAGAAGGAAACTCCAAGGCCTCGAAACCTTTATTTTTATAAAAAATTCTTTCCAAAAAAAATAAAAATAAAAAACCTAAAAAAATAGAGTTCTTGTGGTGCCGGCACAACAACATCATCTTGCCCTCCATCGTCTCGTAGGAGAAGGAGGAAATTTTTTGAACCATATCCAAGGCATCCATACCCAACTCGCCAATAAACAATGTCGTGAGTAGTGGACCCGGCTTACGCCGATCCCGATTCATCCCCACCACATTCTCCAACCCACTCTTATTCGGGATAAGATTTTTCCACCATCCCCCTCACCCAATCACCTTTTATAATTATCGGGTCTTTTGGTACTCCAATTTTCCCAACCACCACTTCCAAAAATATCTAAAATCAACCCCCCCAATCCCCATCTTTTGCCCAAATCATGCCCATTTTTCCTCCCATATCCATGCCAAATCCAACACATTTCCCATCCACATCCATACAAAACCAACCCTATTTTCCCCATCCACATTCATGCCCCATTTTTCATTCTCCCCATATAGGATTCGATCCACCCTCATTCACCTATGTCACCTCCACCTTATCCAACCTCCCACAAATCCTCTCATCTACCAGGGTCATGCCCATTTTACCAAGGCCATGCCCAATTTTTCCCAAACACCCACACTTTACCCTTCACCATCTCTAAACATTCCCAACCCATCCCCCTTTGCCAATGCCCCACTTCATCCGTCCAATCCACCCCATATCCCATCCGTTACCCGGGTCATGCCCGATTTTACTGGGACCATGCCCAATTTACCCACCACATCCATCCCATCTACATCTCATCACCCCTTAAATCTACCATCTCCATCCAACCCTCCTTCCAAGACCATGATGGAGGAGATGTTCTAAGCCTACTCTATGTGGAAGGCTTCCCAAAATGCCTCCTCTCCTCCACACCTCATATCCATGAACCCATCCCATACCCTAGCCAATCTCCATGCCTCACTCCCCCATGATCCCCATCATCCACACCATCCAAACCCCCATTTCTCACATGCCCCAAGACCCATTGGCCCAAGCTCCCGTTTAACACATGATCCAAGGCCCATTGGCCCAAATTCCCACTTTCCACATGCCCCAAGGCCCATTGGCCCAAAACCCAACCACCCACACATACAAAGGCTCATTGCCCAAACCCACCAAGGGCCCATGGCCCAAACCCATCAAGGGCCCATGGACCAAACTCACCAATGGCCCATGGTCCATACCCTCCAAAACCCAACGGATCAGACCCACATATCCCAAGCCAAACTCAGACGCAAGGGCCCATGGCCCAGACCCATCAGGCCTAGACGCACCAATGGCCCATGGGCCAAGCCCACCAAAGCACCATGGCCCATACACCTCAAAACCCAATGACCGTAACCCAAATCCATTACCCATGGCCCAGACCCATCAGGCTTAAACCCACCAATGGCCCATGGCCCAAACCCTCCAAAGCCCAATGGGCTATACCCATCAAGGCCAAATGGGCCAAGACCCGCCAAATCCCTTGCCCTTTCCCCAAGCCCAACTTGACCAAGGCCTTATGGCCCAAACTTCCCAGGGCCTTATGGCCCAAACTTCCCAGGGCTTCATGGCCTAAGCCCAAGCCCCACATGCATACCTTCCCTAATACCCCCAACATTTGACCCACCCCCAACCTTCACACCTGGGTCAAACCCATGCCATACCCCAAACCCAATTTTCTCATGGGCCCATACCCCAAGACCATCTCCAAACCTTCCCCCATGTCCAGTGGCCTCTTCAGGCCCCACCCTTAAACCAAACTACTACTCACCCCATCACCCCACAACACTTCCCTTACATTCAAGGGGCTCACCCAACCCACATCCAGTCCAATCCCATTCAGTCCATACATCAACATGAAAATCTCATCCTCATTGCACCCTATGTTGACTAGCAGTATGAGGAGAACGAGATTATAAACATTGGGGCCTATGCCAGGGCAGTGACCAATGCCAATCCTCCACCTGTAATT
The DNA here is from genome assembly GCA_021018995.1 of Chloranthus sessilifolius. NCBI lineage: Eukaryota > Viridiplantae > Streptophyta > Magnoliopsida > Chloranthales > Chloranthaceae > Chloranthus > Chloranthus sessilifolius. The sequence goes on from CM037595.1 coordinate 29,582,237, forward strand.
ACCCCACCTCTGACAGCCTAAAGTGAGTACAGGCTAATAATTGAGAAGACATCCCCCATGTCCAAGGAGTCTGAATAGCTGAAAGAACAATTAGATAAAATCCAGAAGCAATTACAGAAGATGGGTGGTGCTGAAATCTACACCACAGACTTCACATATTTATGCCTATTCGCCGAGGTCCCCCTACCCCCTAAATTTAAAATGTCAATCTTTGATAAATATAGTTGTGCAGGCACCTTATTGCGCACCTTAAGTCCTACTGTGGGGACATGTGCCAATACGGCGGACATGAATCACTCCTCATCAAAGTCTTTTAGAAAGGTTTAACTGGCCTAGCTTTAGGATGGTTCATGTCTCTTGAACTGTCCATAATTAAAATGTGGAAAGATCTGACCCACATATTCCAGGAGCAATATGTCTATAACATGGACATTGAGCCATGCAAGTAAGATCTAGCCTGATTGAAGTAGAACCCCAATGAGACCTTCAGCGATTAAAGGAGCGGCCCAAGTAAGAAACAAAATACCTGATGACGAGCAAATAGAAATGATCTCGAAAAATACCCTGCCAGTGATCTCGGATTTTTTGGTATACCAACAGCAGTCCAGTTTTGTTGACTTGGTAAGGAATGCCAACCACTGTGAGGATGCCATCAGGGAAGGGCGGTTGAGTAAAAATGCATCAGGGGGACCCAGCGGGGTTAGGAGGTTTGTCGAGCAATGAAATGATAGAAAAATGGGGGCAGAGGTGCAGAATGTAACCAATACCAAGCCCAATAACCATGTGACCCCCTTTCAGTTTAAAATAGCGCAACCAGCTCCCGTCAGGACGGGGCTAGTACAGAGAGCCGGGAATGGGCAGGGAATGCAAATGACCCTAAAGAGGAGAACCCGTTATGATCGAGTATTTATGCCCTTGGGGCAATCCCTAAGTGTACTTTTGCCATTATTAATTGAAAAGGGTTTAATAACTATTCTCCAACCATGACCTCCTCTTAATCCGATTCCATATAATTTTGATCCCAATACTCATTTCAATTTCCATTAGGGTCTGGGTCACCCGACTGATCACTGCTTCCCATTGAAGCATGCGATCCAAGACTTAATCGATGCTGGGAAGATCATTCCCCCTACACCCACGCAAGCAAACCAGCATGCGAATATCCATCAGGTGCCTTTACCACCACACCCTACTAGAATAGCAGGTCCCAGACCCACCATAGGGATGGTAGAGGAATTTGAAGAAGAATTGGAGTTTAATCCGTCAGACTTCATTTGTAATCAAAACTATGGAGGACGTCGACCTCCATAGTTTTGAATACAAAGTGTCGACGATACTATCAGAGCCCATCGAGAGCATCATTCCAAGAATCAACGGCGAAACGAAAGCAGCAGCGGCGATGCTCCAGAAATAGGGCTATCAAAAAGGCAGAGGACTCGAGCCCAGACAGCAGGGCAGAAGAGAGCTGGTAATAGCCAACAGACAGAAAGGTTGTTTTTGGTTAGTTTACAAGCCCACAGAGGAAGATGTCCAAGAGGCCAAGGAGAAGGCCCGTGAGACGACGGCCGTAAGAGCCAGGGGGATACACTTGGAAGAGGAGAAGCCTCATCCAAGACCGCTCATCAAGAAATCCTTTATAAGCGCTGGGGTTGTAAAGATTGACTAGAATGGGGAAACCTGATTAACCCCACACAAGCCCACAGTACTAGTTCACCCCACCAATCCCCACATTACCCTTCCTAACCTGGAGATAAATTTTTCCATGTTATCCCTTTTTGAAGAATGACGGCCAGTACCTGAAAAAACTCCCCCTGTGGTAAATCACCACAAAATGGTGTTGACGTTTGAGGACATCATCTCAGATAAAATGGGGATCAACATGATGGAAGCTGACTCCAATGAGCCATACAGTCAACCCCCTCCATCCAATCAGGTAAAGGAGCGGCCCCTCAGGTACACAATTGGGTATGTTTACCCCAAACCCTAGAAGCAGGGAGTGGCCTAGCATTTGGCACTCGTTTTCCAAAAAAATTAACCTATAAAAAGTGAGATAAACCCTTGGCAGGCAATACTTTGTATATACACAAACTCGCACTGCCAAGGTTCCGTCTTCGAAGAAATACAAAACCTTAAAAACATTAAAAAAATACAAAATTTCAAAAATGTTGAAAAAATACAAAGTCCAAAAATATAATCATTTAAAAATTTAAATCAAGTCCCACAAAAAGATGCCTTAATCAAAATACCCGTCCCACATAAAATCGACCCCTTTCCTGTAGAAATATAAGAAGAGCTTGGAATTACGAGTCTGGATGAGGATATCCCCTTGGAGGAGCTCCCTAATGAACTCCTTGACCGGTTTGTCGAATTTGAGCATGGCCCTACCCCCATTGTCAAGAAAACTAAGGACGTTAATCTAGGGATTGAGGAGATTCCCTGAATTACCAAGAACGGAACGTCGCTGTCTCCTGAAGAAAGAAAATGCAAGATCAATTTCCTATGGTCATACCAAGACATTTTTGCCTGGTCATACGAGGACATGCCTGGTCTGGACACTGACTTGGTCGAGCATGAGTTACCTCTCTACCCTGATATGAAGCGGGTTAAGCAGAAGCTGAGACGTCTCCGACTTGAGTGGATGTTGAAAGTAAAGGACAAGGTCATCAAGCAGTATGACACAGGTTTTCTCATAGTATCTAAGTACCCGCAGTGGCTAGCCAATATTGTGCTTGTACTAAAGAAAGATGGAAAGGTCAGCATGTGTATCGATTTCCACAATTTGAACGAGGCAAGCCCAAAGGATAATTTCTCACTGCCACACATCGACATCTTGGTCGATAACACTGCTAATCACGGGATACTTTCTTATATGGACGGATTCTCAGGATATAATCAGATTAAGATGGCAGAGGCAGATCGAGAAAAGACTACATTTATCACTCCTTGGGGAACCTTTTGCTATAGAGTCATGCCATTTGGGCTAAAGAGCATCGCTGCAACATACCAGAGAGCTATGGCCACACTGTTTCATGACATGATGCATTGAAAAATTGAAGTGTATGTCGATGATATGATAGCTAAGTCACCGGAGTGAAGCGATCATTAAGTAAACCTTTAGAAGCTGTTTGAAAGATTGAGAAAGTATAGGTTATGTCTGAATCCATAGAAGTGCATATTTAGTGCTATGTCTAGAAAACTGTTGGGATTCATCGTCAGCAGGAGAGGGATCAAGGTCGACCCAGTCAAAGTTAAAGACATCACTGAAATGTTGCCACCATCTATCGAGAAGAAAGTTAGAGGGTTCTTGAGCAAAATACAATATACCAGTCGATTAATTGCACAACTAACTCTACACGCCGACCTTCAAGCTACTAAGGAAGAACTCGCCTATTGAATGGAACAATGACGGCCAGGCAGCATTTGATAAAATCAAAAGCTACCTCCTTAACCCACCTCTGTTAGTACCACCCGAGCTGGGGAGACCACTATTGATGTATCTCTCCACGACGGAAGTCTCGATTGGATGTGTCTTAGGGCAATATGGAGAAACAGAAAGGAGAGAGCAAGCCATCTACTATCTGAGCAAGAAGTTTACTGATTATAAAATGTGCTATTCTCATTTAGAGAAAGCATGCCTGGCCCTTGTATGGGCTACCCAGAGGCTCCGCCATTACTTGCTATCTCAAGTCATTCTGCTTTTAGCCCGAATGGACCCATTGAAATACACGTTCGAGAAGCTGGCTCTCACTAGGCGAACCATATGATGGCAGCTTTTATTATCTGAGTTTGACATCACATACATCACTTAAAAGTCAATCAAGGGGCAGGCACTTGCTGATCATCTTACCGACAATCCTTTACTTGACTATGAGACGTTAAGGACACAATTCCCAGATGAAGATATCTTGTTCAGGCAGAAGGCGATACAGAAGAAGCAGAAGAATCATGGGTAATGTACTTTGATGGGGCATTAAATGTCAAAGGTCAGAGAGTCGACGCTATCCTAATCTTGCAAAAAGGATCACACGTACCAGTTTCTATCAAGCTCAACTTCCCCTGCACAATCAACATGGCCGAATATGAAGCTTGTGCCGCTGGACTATAGGCAACTTTGGACTTAAAAGTGCCTCACCTTTGGGTATTTGGCGACTCACAGCTGATCATATGCCAGACTAACGGAGATTGGAAGATGAAAGATGAGAAACTGATCCCCTACCATGAGCACCTTGAGGATCTGATAGCTTGCTTCGAGGATGTCACTTTCTCCTATGTCCCACGGATAAAGAATTACTTCGCTGATGCACTAGCAACTTGGTGTCAATGATAGAAATCTCGTATGGTGATGAGATGAAGCCAATCATAATCGAGCAAAGGAATGAGCCAGCCTTCTGCCTCCAGATTGAGGAACCTACAAAGCCTGATGATGAGCCACCTTGGTTTTCAGATATTAAGAATTTCCTCGAGATACTAACTTTCCCTAAGGATATATCTAAGATAAACCGACAAACCATTCAATGTCTAGCGACAGGCTACGTCATTTGTGGGGAATGCCTTTACAAGCAATCATACTATAACATCTTACTCAGGTGCCTTACAGAAAGTGAAGCGATTAATATCATGAAGGAGATCCACGAGGGAGTATGCGAAGCCCACATCAGTGATCACATGCTTGCTAAGAAAATTCTACGACAGGGATACTTTTGGACCACTATGGAATCAGATTGCTGCAAACATATTCAAAAATATTACGAGTGTCAGGAACACTCCAGTCCTATACACGCTCCTGCCATCGATCTTCACTGCATGACCAATCCTTGGCCATTTGCTACATGGGGCATTGACGCCGTTGGAATGATTAATCTGAAAGCATCGAACGGACATTGGTTCATCCTCATCGGCATTGAATAATTCACCAAGTGGGTAGAAGCGGCGTCATATGCCAACATCACGGCCAGTCACGTCAAAAAGTTTCTCAAGAGTAATATTGTGTGCCGATTCGGAGTACCGAAGGATATTATCACAAACAACGACACACACTTTGCGAATAAGCACATCCGAGCCTTCTGTGAGCAATACAAATTCAAGAACCATCGTTCGTCACCTTATCAGCCTCAAACTAATGGAGCCTTGGAAGTTACGAACAGGACGATCGTCACATCCTTGAGAATATGATCATCACTTACCGAGATTGGAGCAAAATGCTGCCGTTTGCTTTGTGGGCCTATAGAATGTCGATCCGTACCGTTACATGGGCAACACCATTCTCCCTTGTGTATGGAACTGAGGCCGTCCTACTGGTTGAGGTTGAAGTACTCTCGCTCCGAATACTCATGGAATCAGGCTTACCCAAAGTAGAGAGAGAGAGAGATCCTGCTTCAAACACTTGAACTTATTGGACGAGAAGAGACTCCTAGCCTTGTGTCACACTCAAGTTTACGAGAGGCGAAACGCACGCGCTTACAATAATCGTGTTCGCAGTCGAGATCAAAAGATAGGAGACACTGTATTGAAGAAGATCTTCCCATCCCTCCATGCTGATTCGAGAGGAAAGTTCAAGCCGAACTGGGAAGGACCTTACGTCGTTCGAGAGGTTCTACCGGGATACGCCATCCGCCTCGCCACCATGGACAGAGGTCATCTTCTAAAGCCCATCAATGCTGGATACATCCAATAGTTATACGCTTAGTCTATCACGATAAGGTAAGTATTGGTGAAATAGATATGTAACTGCTTAAGAACCACCCAAAAGAGGCCATCATTCCAAGCACAGTAGCCAAAAAGCACCCCTAAAAAAGATGATATCCTTTGCTACCCCATTTCTTTCAATGAACCACTTCCCTGGAAAAGAAAAAGTGTGTACATATATAAAAAAAGAGAGGAAGTAAAGTTATCGTCAAAATCCAAAAAATAAGAAAAGCAAAACCTCAAAAAGAGATTGCCTAAAATAAGAAAAAGAAAAAAGAAAAATAGAATCGTGGGGCATGTACAGTAAAATCCCCCAAGGAAGAAGAATGTGGAGAAAAATTGAAGCCATATCAAAAAAACCCTATTTAGCCCAGTATACCTTCAAATCCTAACCTGACACATGGCCAAGCTACATCTTGAAGAAAGCCCTCTTTTCAAGTTCACAAGCAGTCATAGCATCTGTTAAGTCAACATGAGCCGAATTGTGAGACGACACCGGAGCCCCATCGAGCCGACTATGATGGAATCGACATCTATGTCGTGGCTTTCAAAAAAATAATATAAAAGGAAAATAAATAAAAATATAAGTTCAAAGCAAGATGGACGTGGGGAAAACCCGAAGGGCACTACGGGTAAAAACAATGAGTTTGTGCGGACCAGGTGAAAACCCAAAAGGGTGCTTGGGGTAAGAGAGCTGAACCCATGGATGTGGTGAAAACCCAAAAGGGAGCTTGGGGTAAGAGAGCTAAACCCATGGACATGGTGAAAACTCGAAAGGGCGCCATGGGTAAAGAGAGGGCAAAAATGGGCATGATGAACCCACCTTGGGCATTGTGAGTAAAAGAGTTTTAAAAGAAAAATAATTATTGGAATGGGTTGATAAAATTAATGTTTGAGGAGCCCTCTTGGTTACTCTCCCTGATCCCCTTTTCTGGGTCACTCATGCTACTTCAAATCAGGCCCCGACCAGAATTATCTTTGTGAAATGGCTTCGTCAAATGTATGACCCAGGGTAAGGAGAAAGGTTTGACTCGGACCAAAGGGATTGATGTTCTAGTCTTGGTAAGGCTACTGAAACTCTCTCAGATCTGACCACTAAAAGGGGGGTTCGACTATGCCCAAAGTGGGACCCGTGACTTCACCTCACTGATAAGACATCATAAAAAAAAAGAGAAAAGCCAAAAAAAAGAACAAAAAAAATCAAGAAAAATCTAAATATAAAAAAAAATGTGTGTATACATATTTCTACTCTTTCTCATGTAGATAGTTACAGCATCGTACTTCCATCTCAAAAATAAAGAAAAAGAATAAAAAATCTTTGAAAATAAAAATCTAAAAAAGTATATATAAATCTTGAAGATGAAAAAATATAGGTAAAAGTTTGTTTCTCCTTCTGTTAATTAGGATGCTTATTATTATCTATATAAATAAAAAAGGGACTGACGTTTTCTCGAGGATGTGTAGGAACATCAAACGGTCCAAAGCCTCGAAGCAGGCAACTGCTCAGCGATGGACAAATTAGATGAAGCATCCTGCCACTGACGTCAGGTCTATTCAAAACAAAAAGGGAGAATGAAAATTATTTTGAAAAAGAAAAAAAGAAATCTGTGAACTTTTCATGCACCGCTACACACATGCGTGTTTTCCATGCTGTAAAATGTCAATATTTTATTGGCAATGCAGCTGTGCAAAACTAATGTCCTAGGTCTAAGGTTTGCCTTGGATCCATGGATCCTACTTTAAAGTAAGAGCAACAGTGTCAATCTCAGTCAAACAGTCAATGTTTCGATCGGATTGATTCCACCGCTAAATCTTTGCCCTGAACGATCCATCTTTTGGTTTCAGGTAAACTTGAGTACCTTGAACTTCTAGTTCGTCACATGATATTTTCGGAGGCGTAGACTATTGGTCTACACTGTCTGAGCGAGCACCCTACGAGGCTTGAGGTCCGGATAACACCATCCTCAAAAAGATCTATTGTTGGATTGATTCCAACCTGTCAGATACGAAACTACGTCAGACAACTATGTGCAAATATGCATGCAGAAGGGCCCATTTTAGGGCACAGGCTTACAACCTACACGGTATCCTTGTAAAGTATATGCCATGTGTCTGGGTATCCATTGGATGGTCGTTTGTTACTGTATATTATACCCGGACGGGATCTGGGTCGAGACTTCCATCGCCTTATTATTTATTGCCCCTAATGGGTGCGTGTTTATGCATAGTTGTTCGTTTGTAACTTCATTGATGGCAGAGGCGAAGATTGAGTGTCCTTCTATGAACACTCAATTCTAACATGATCCTTTTGATATTACATGGACTTGAGTACGTTGGCTTCAGTTTCGTCATAAATTGTTTCGGAGGCACGGGCTCTTGGTATGCGTTGTCTGGGTGTGCGCCTCCCGAGGTTCGAGGTCCAGATAATGCTTAGTTTTTTTTAAAAAAAATTAGAAAAAGCAATCATTGAAAAAAGAACAAAAAGAAGAAGAATAAATCTGTGTTTTCATAACATGCACATGCGCATTTTCAATGCGGTAAAATGTCAATATTTTATTAGCAAAGCAATTATGCTAAATTAATGCCCTAAGTCTAAAGGTTCGCCTTAGATCTTGGGATCCTATTTCAAAGTAGGAGCAACGACATCAATCATAATTAAACGGTCAATGTTTCGGTCAGGATGATTCCACTACTAAATTGTTGAGCCAAGCTCTCTGTCTTTGATTCATATGAACGTGAGAGTCAAAGCTTCAGATTTTTCACAAACTTTTTAGAGGTATGGACTCTTGGTCCGCACTGTTTAGGCGCACGCCCTAGAGGGTTTGAGGTCCGAATAACTCTGTTGGAAAAGGTCAATAATTGGTTGAGGCCAACCTGTTGAGAATGAGATTATGTATCAATCAAACTATGTGCAACCATGCATCCAGAAGGGTTCATTTCTCCGTTATTTTCTGGAGGCTTAAAACCTGTATTGGCAGCGGTATCCCTGTAAAGAGTATAAACTACGTCTGGATATTCGTATGATGGTCATTTGTTCCCGTAAATTGTATGTGGGCAGGTCCAGGTCGGGGCTTCAATCGCCTTTATTGCTTATCGCCCCAAATGGGTGCATGATTATGTATAGTTAAATGATGTTTATGATCATTATTGGTAGAGATTAGGATTGGATGCCCCTTTTGGAGAGATACCCAATGTATGGTTGGACCTGATCAAGGTAGTTGAAGCTGGATGCTCTAGGTTATGTCGATCTGGGGCACGTCTTCGAAAATGGCGCGTACTCCCCAAAAAGCATTGTGACTTCTATTCGCTCCGCTCCGGTAGTCATGCTAAATAAACTTCGGGATCGATGGATTCGCCCAAAGATTTCAAACCCTGCCTCAGGCAGCGGCACTCGCGAACAGTCAGATGAGGCAATCAAATGCCTCGTAGGATTGGACACAAACTGTGGAGCCTTGAGTATGTTTACTTCGCGCCTATCTTTGAATGTGGGTCAATCACCCCTCTTACTTGTAAAGTTGTTGTATTCAAAATAAATCTTAAACATCAAATACCTTTAAATCATCTCGAGAAGCGAATGTTTGGCCTGGCATACAGGGCTTTCGCAAATTGTTCCACCTCGATTATGCCTAGTAATGTTGCTAAGCGCTTGGGGACCGCTTACCTTGAGAAACAAATATTTAGCCGGGCATACAAGGCTTTCGTTTTCTCACCATGTTACCCATTTGATATTTGAAGTTCGTTTTGAATGCAGCGGACCCGTCAGTAATGCCTTGGGCCTTTTCGATTGTCTCTTTTCATTGGCATTCGATCATTAGTGATCGAATACCAAAGGGGGGCATCCGTAGACACTCAAATTTAGCCCAAGGCTTATTGAAACACATTTCGAGAAAGGTGTGCCTCTGAGCTTTTGATGGCCATGTACCCTTAGATATCTTCCCAAACCCTTAGGAATCATCTAAAATCCCTTATAATTTACCCCAAACCTTTAGAAACCAATCCCGATCCTTAGAACCCCTTCCGAACCCTAAACCCAACCTTCCCTGGAAATTGATAAAGAGTGGTGCACTAGGACTAGCTAATATCTTCCACTACTATCAAGTCATATACCATTGGAAAGAGGACTTTCCCAGCTTTCCAACGAGCCATGAATCGCCTCAATCAGTGTCATATAACAAATGTTATGGCGATTTAAAAATCAAGCAGTTTTGCAAGATTTTGGCTTGGCACAACTAATAGTTGTGCCAGTTATAGGTGGGTCCCCCTGCGGGCAATCAACTTCCCAGAGCCATTGTGCATGCACTGTTTTACTGTGTATATGCCTGGCGCAACTAATAGTTGCACCAGGCATATGAACAATAACCTCTGGTTTTTTACCCGAATTTCATGATTTTGTTGACCACCTTGATCTTTGGGGTGTGTTTCATGGTCTTATGGCACCCTTTTAGTGCCTATTTGCAACCCTTAAGTGATTTGAAACACCAACCAATCATCCACCATTAAAACCACCTTCACACCTTTCTAAACTCTCAAAATCCTAGGAAATCATAGATTAGAGATTATCTTATTGCTAACCGTAATTAGCACCTAAGTAGCCTCCTAACCTACCCTTTTCTTATAAATAGAGCCCCCCTCCCCTTGGGATAAAGTTTGAGAAATTTGCTTCAGGGAGAAAGAGCTCAAAGTGAGAAGTTTTTCCTCCCTTTTGTGCCTCATTTTTGCGTAAAATTTTAGAATCTCCCAACCTTATTTCAAGCTTAAACTTACATCCAAAACCCTTAGTCTAGGTGTGTGCTACCCCCTAGACTCCTCTCTCTACCTCTTAGCTAGCAAGCCATAGGAGTTAGAACCCCATTTTCCACCATTCAAGCCTCAAAAGCTCATCAAAGTAAGCCAACGCAAGGCTCCTCAATGGTGTAACAACGGCCCGAGAGCTCCGGCTCTCCCCTCTATTCCTCTACCTTCTCAGTCATTCCTCCATCCTCCTATTTGTGTCGTTATACCGCCAAATTTTTGGTAGGAACGGAGGGGCACAAATAGGATTTTAAGCCCCTTTGGGTAAGAGGAAGTCTTTTTCTTTTCATTTATATTATTTTTGTTTTGGCCATAAGTAAAGACCGCATTAAGCAAGTTGATTGGGTGCCTAACACCTTCCCAATCGATAACCGAATCTCCTACCTATGAACCTTTTGTGTAGACCGGATTCAGAGTCATATTTGTGGCACTTCAGTGCTTATAAAAATGATCTAGGTTTCTTGTGACACCAAAAGCTCTGAGTGGCGACTCTATATTTTTTGTTAGCAAGCGCATCGCCGCGACGGGATTGTCAAAAATCCTACAGTTGCACATAGAAAATCAAAGATGAAAAATAAAAATACTTACACTAATCTGCAAATTCTAACCTGAGTCGTCAATTCAAATTAAAACTTGAAGATGTTTACAAAGCAGTAGATTGTAATAAAATAAATCTAAACTAGAAAGCAAAAGTAGAACCATCCAAAGGGTCGATCTTTCAACTTTCTCAGCCTTGGTTGTCAACCAAGACCTTAGAGAACTGTGGACGATGTTACTTTATAAATCCTAAACTACTTTGATCAGGAGAAAATACAGACCTCAGTTATTAATTGATGCTGTGAAATTCTTCGATAGTTAATTCCTATGCCGAGCCTCTTATTTATAGATCATAAGGGTTGGTTTACAAAACTCCTAATTCTAATAAAAGAAACTATTAAAATAAAAAAATCCTAATATAACTCTGCTTCTAATTTTATCTTTCCTTGCTTTCAATGGTTGATGTACTTTCAGATTTTCTCCTTTAGTTTAGCAGCAGAGTCCTTTAAAAGTCTTCTTCTTCAATCTACTCCGATCCATGATTAGCCAGACTTCTAAGATAAGAGTTCTTCTAATTTGGTTCATAGCAATGTAAATCTTCACGTGATTAGCAACAGTAGAAAGCTTCGTTCTTTGTAAAATCGTAAATAACAATTTTCTAACTTTACTCTTCAGATGATTCTTCATTTACGATTGTTCGTCTCTACTCTTAACACAACTTCCTACAAAACGATTCTTTACTATGATTCATCGGTTCTCTTGTATCGTCTTTACTCTTTTGAGCATCGTGTGGAGAATCGTAAATTACGATTTCTCACTTCTTTCTTTATATCACTTAATCGTAAAGCATGATTTTTCGTCTTTCAGTAGGTGATAATTTGTCTTTTTCGTTCAATCGTCTTTTTATGACTTTCTGAATTCATTTTGACGAATATTAATACTTTAAGTTTCTTTTAGTATTTTTTCTTAATATCTGTACATCAATAACTCATTAGTAACAAACTAAGTTCTAGCATCACTAAGTTAAGGGTGATAAAACGGTATATTATGTGACTGATCACAGCCCCAAACTTACGCTTTGCTAGTCCCTAACAAACAAGGAAGTATAAGACATTCTAAACTAGGATATTTAAATGCCACTTTCGTAAGAAGCACGATTACATTAAGCAGATGCAACAAGCCTTTAAAACCCCTAGGTGACCACTAGTGGAGGAGTTGTAGTCTCCTGAAAGTTTTCAGTGAAGTTACCTACAAACTTCAAATATTTTTGACTTTTTTAAAATATTTTTTAAAATAAAATGAAAGTAAAATCTAAACTAATTTTGTACACTAGCTAATTTAACTAAGTTGATCATTACATGGTTGTTATGATTTTTAAAAATTACTAATCTTTTTATCCTTACTTTCCATTATAACAGTTATCCTTGATTAGAACTCCAACAATTTCAATTCATAGTAAGCACGAGGTGTATACATCAGTGAACAATTTATTCTTCAAAAATTTTTCTAAGTTACAGATTTATAAAATACATTCATTTTAAAAACTCACACTATTGGCATAGTCTCAGAAAAATATCGCAACTTGTTAGGTTCTCACAATATATTTAGAAGAATTTACTCAAAGGATAATTGCAAAATCTCATGGAAAAGATAATCTATTCTATTCATATGATTCCCTATGTAATCCATAGTATTTATTATTCATATCTCTACTAGGCTTATGCTTTAGCAAATCATAAATCAAAAAGGTCTTTCCTTCAGATTGAATGGGGCTTTGGGTTTCAGAAGGTGTCAAAGAAAGGTAGAAAATGATTCAAAAGTTTTCTGAGAATTTAGATCTTCTTTTTCCCATCTTTTTCTTCTTTTCTTCTTCAGTAAGTATTCATGAATTTGGATAACTTCTTCCCATTTTTTATTCATTTCTAAAATCCCTCTAAAATCATTTTTTTACGAATTTTTTTTTTCAAAAGCTTTTTGCTTTAAAATCAATTTTCTTTTTTCATAAATCATCTTCTACAATTTTTTCTTCCTTTCCTATATTTTCTTTTCTCTTTTCTTCAGCTGTACCCTTTTGTTACATTCCCCTTATTTGTTTTCTTTTTACTCCTTCCACCCCCTCTTCTTCCCTTCCTTAATATTCTAAACTCTTAGAAAATTTAAGGGTTGAAGGATAAAGTTTTCGATAGTACTTATGGTTAAGGGTTTTTAAGATTTTTGGTACAAAGAAATTCGATTTAGGCTTCTAATATGGGTTCAAAGGATAAATTATTTTATGGGATATTGGCTTTTTGGCTCTAGTTTAAATAAAAGATGGCCTTTAATCATCTTTACGATTTACTAGCATAGATGCCTTGTTGTTTTGATATTTCTACCATATAGTTCTAGACAAAAAATTAGGTTATCATAGTCGTAGAATATTTTGATTCTAAATTCAACAATATGAGATTTCATAAAAAATAATGAAGTTCAAAGAAATTTTTCTTGAATAGAAACAGTCTCTCTCTTAAAGAAAGGAAAAATTAGGCTCTGATGCTCACTGGTTTATACAGTTTTGAAACTATAGTCTAAAATATTACAGTTTAGATCAAACCATTATTTCAAACATTCAATCTAATACAGTGTTCAACATGCTAAATATGAATTATAAATGTTCTATATTCTTGATTATTGAACTTCTACTATGATGGATCGTAAGTTTTCAAGATTTGTAATTTTTTCTATCATAATTCACATATAATGGTTAACTTCAAAAAATTAAAAAAAAAAATTTATATAAAAAGCAAACTAAATAAAATTAACTGATGTACTAATATGTTAATTAACTACTACTATACACAGAAATTGTATATCCCCCCAAACTTAATCTGGACAATGCCCTCATTGGCACAAAAATAGGGGACACTCAAAATTAATTTACCTATAAATTACTGATATTACCGATTGTAGACCGAAAAAAATGTCACCAGATATATACTTTCCCCCAAACTTTAGAGAAATATCTGCAGCTTATTCTTAGGGATATCAATAACAAAAATTGAAAAAGAAAAGTTAGGAACAATTACACAGTTAGTGAGAAAGTTAGTCCAAAGAAAATCTATATATTCATGAAATATTTACAATGAATATGAAAAATAAAACTATAGATGAAAAAGAAAAACTAATTACATACTAAGAAATAATCCTAGGAAAAATCTAGACACACACTATCTATGACATTGGCAGCAACATTGGAGAGAAGATGTCTTTGATAAAGATCGGTCCTCAGCTTCTAACTACTTGTAATTAGAGTCTCTCATTTCTTCCTACCAAAGGAGTATCCACACCTTGGCTGAGTCGCTACTCTAAGAGCTATAGGAACACTCCTCACCGCCTTTCAAAATCTCTTCCAAGCAGAGTACATCATAGGTCTTCCTTAGAAGAAATGCAATGCTACAGTGGAGGTTTTGTGCCGAAGTGAACACATATTTGAAGAGGAGAGAAGATGAGCAATGGAGAGGGGTGGCGAGGAGATCAAGGATGGGATGGTAAATGACACTAGAAATTACAACCCTTCCTCACTATAAAGGAACTCCCATTCAGGGTGGGTTGTGATGGTGTAAAGGCTAGGAAGTGGGGGAAAATGGCCTCTTCGAGTGGGGTTTTTGATTTGGGTTAGGTTTAGGGCCAAGGGTAGTCTCAGTGGATGATTCAGCATCAGGTATAGGATGCTGGTGCTTTAGGTTTTCTACTTTCTGTATTGCAACTAGGAGCTCGACCCTTTGTATCTCAAGAATTCGGTCAAGTCTCTTGCTAAAATCACCGGGGTTACGCTCTTCCATAATGGGTTTAGGGTTAAGGATGAAGGGAAGAGAAAGGTTTTTTATATGGTCTTAGTCTAAGGATGAGTATGGATTTATAGGGAAGAGAAGGGTTTTCAATAGTCACTTCAAGTTAAATGTCGAGGTGTAGGTTCATAGGCTTAGGTGGTTGGCAGGTGGCAAAATTGAATGCGCAACTTCTCTGCTTCCTCTACAAATTAAATGGGTTTTGAGTTCCAATATAATTGATAAGACCGATCACTAAAATCTCCTATTCCCTAGAATTGTTGTTGACAATTTTGTAGAACAAAAATGAGAGTCTAAGGCGCTTCAAATCGTAGTCTCTACGATTTGTCTACATAAATCACCAGAAATCGTAAATCCATATGTTCAAAGTGATTATGACAAAAAAGTCTTTACGATAGAATGCACTTTTGTACACTGTATATCGTAGAGTACTTTCTAAAGAAATAAATTATGTACATATGTTTGTTTGCTACGGGTTAGTCGATAGCTCGACAGTTTCTAGATGAACTTAGTTAAAAATAGAGGGAGTTGATGCATCTCCCATAAAGATATGTCCTCTAGTCAGACCAACTGGCCATGAGGAAGAACAATAACTTTCTCTCTTATTAACTAAGGTAGTTAGTTGCTCAACCTGAGCTTCTAACTTTACAACAGATTGCCTACGAGAGTTGAGTAATTTCATTTGTATACGGCCATGTTGCAGCCAGCTTTCGGCGATCTATAACAAGGCTTCCTCGGTAGCAGTGTGGTTTTGGGCTTTTGTGGGTTAAGGAGAAACAATTGAAGGTTGGAGAAATGCCTGAGTTGGGCCATGATTAGGACCACAAGCTTCTCCTTTTTGAAATGTTGGGTACCATTTTATACCCACTAGAGATTAAATTTTTACCTTCCAGAGCTTCAGCCTCAGAAGACCTTTCATCATTGAATTTAATTTATATAATCCTCCTTTCTTAGGAAGTGAAGTGGTCAAAGTCTCCGAACCAACCTCACCCGATGCATGGTGTTGCATTGGTTCCTCACTAAGGGTCTCAAATAGTTCCCAAGCTTCTTCTGTTGTCAATGTACGAAACATACCACCACAAGCCACATCAATCCTGTGTGGGTTTGCATCCTCAAGGCCTTCATAGAAAGTGACCACAAGTTGCCAGCATGTAACGCCATGGTGAGGGCACTTGTGCAAAAGATCCTTAAGACGGTTCTAACATTCCTGAAGAGATTCATCCGAAATGTTATAATAAGATTCTAGATTTTATTCATCTTGCAGATTGGAAAGAATTTAATAAGGAACATACGTTCCAGGTCTTCCCAATTAGCAATCGAATTGAGTTTATCCAATGCTTTGATTCATCTCTAAGGAAATAGGTAAACAACCTTAACTGTATGGATGTTTTTGTCAAGTTCCTAATTCGAATGATAGTGAACACTTTTATGAATTTATTTAAATGCATATAAGGGTCTTCATCCATTTGCCCATGAAAAATAGGAAGCATTTGAAACAGATTGGGCGTAATTTCGAATGTCCTATTACCGACTATAGAAGGTAATTGAATACATGGGGGAGGTGTAAGAGGTGTTAAGGCACAATACTCCGCCAATGCTTACGCCACAAATTGATCTTTTCTACCATAATGAATGGAGTTAAGACAGAAGAAGGTGGCTAAAATAGTTATTGTAAATATCTATTTTATTTTCAGTTTTATCTAATTTTTATTTTAGAAAGCAGGGAGAGAAAATGAATCTGAGCTAGTAGCTTCTCTGATCAGGGGAAGTTGAAACCTTGACTCGTTACTCTGAATAAACCTGCAAAAGATTTAAGAAGTGATTAAATAAAATTAAAAATATAAAAAAATATATATAAAAAGAGAAAGATAAATACTAGTTTTCTTAAACTAATATAATAAAAATAAAATAAAATGCTATCCCCGGCAACAGTGCCAAAAATTTATCGCTATTTATATGTGTATCTAATTAAGTCTTAACCTATTGCAAGCACACAATGGAAATTGTAGAGCTAGTATAGGATCATTCCCACGAAGATAGGTTTATCTATATATATATATATAAATTTTCTGAAACCTTATATTTATCTTTAAGGTTCTTGTAGACATTCAAATTTCGCCCAAGGCCCGATCCCAAACCCTTAGGAATCAACCCCAACCTTCCCGGTTCCCTTAGAACTCGTCTCGCATAAGTTTCTGAACCCTCCTGAGTAGTAGTTGGAAAGAGGAGTGACAAAATTTATGCAAACCTCAACTAGACATGAGTTGTATACTATTAGAGAGAGGACTTCTCCAGCTTTCCAACAAGCCAAGAATCACCTCAATCGAAGTTATATATAAGAATTTATGGTGATTTGAAAATCATACAGTTTTGACTCGATGTTGCTTAGCGTAACCAATAGTTGCGTCAGGTATAGATGGGACCCACCTCAGGCTCTAAACTTCTAGACACTGTAGCTTTGTCTAGCGCATATAATATATGTGCCAAGATTAGCTATAGTCACTGATGGTTTTTTACTCGAAAATGGCTTTTAGAGTTTGACTTGTTGACCATCTCAAAGTTTGGGATGGGTTTCATTAGAACTATTGCACCCACGTTTACCCTATTTGTAACCCTTTAGTCATTTGAAACCTCACCCTATCATCTACCATTGAACCTAATTCACACCTTTCTAAGCCTTTGAAAACCTAGGAAACCTTAGATGTTAGGATTACCTAATTGCTAACCCTAATTAGCCTCTAAGCACCGCCCTAACCCTCTCTTTTCCTATAAATAGAGAGACACACCCCCCTTGTAAATGGCTTGAAAAATTTTCCAAAAGAGGGAAAAGATTAAGAGAGACCTTTTCCCCCTATAGTGCCCCAATCCCATATAAATTCTAGAATTGATCTTTCCCCTTTAAACCTCATTTTCCACCATCAATCCTTGATATTTAGCTAGAACTATCCCCAACCTTCTTCCTCTACCTCTTAGCTAGCAAGCCTTAGAAATTAGAACCCTTCTCCTAACCCGTTTGCTATCGGAAGCTCACTGGCGATGCTCTTGCGTGAAGGACCACATCGGTGCTACAAGGGCTCGAGAGCTCCGACTCTCCCCTCTATTCCTCTACCTTTTTTGGCTTTTCCTCTATCCTAGAATTGAGCAGTTATGATGCCCAAAATTTGGCCAATGGGAAGGGCTTAATAGAATCGGTGTGCCTTCGGGCAAGGGGAAGTGCTGCTCATTTTGCTTCATTTTTTATTATATATAATTATATATATATATATATATATTATACGAACCAGCCCCACATAGACCCGGCCATAGTAGAGACCGCTTATGAGTGGGTTGATTGTGTGCCTGACACCTTCCCGATCGATAACCGAAACCCCTATCCAAGAGCCTTTGGTGTAGATCGGTGAATCAGAGACATATTTGACACTTCGGTGTATTTAATATTGATTTGGGTTTCTCGGGACACCAAAAGCTCCCGGTGGCGACTCTATATTTTTCAAGAGAGCACATCGTCACGACGGATTGCGAAAATCCACGGTTGCACAGATGGCAACTCTGCTGGGGATACTTTAGAGCTTCTACTTGAAGTTGGACCTTTATTTTTCCCATATGTTTTTCTTATTTTTACTAAATTTTATTGTTTCTTTTTCATTTTTGTACTCACCCCTATGATTCCATCATTTTTTACTTACCCCTATTTTTCCGTCATTTACACACCTTAGTCGATTGGCGGGCCTACTTGAGCTGTCTTTACTTTCATTTATTTCCCGTCATTTATGTGCCTTAGCCGATTGGCGGGCCTACTTGAACATCGTCTTTACTTTCATTTAATTTCTGTCATTTACATGCTTTAGCCGATTGGCGGGCTCACTTGAGTATTTACATTTCTGTCATTTACACCCCTTAGACGTTTGGCGGGCTACTTGTTAAATTAGCGTCATATACCCACAGTGGACTCCGGCCAGTAGAGCTGGCACAGGATTGTCACAACCCATTTATGAACATTAAGAAAACTCCCTTTTTAAAATTGAACCGTAAAAGTGAAGTAAGGGACTTAATTCATTTTTGCATGGGTAGATTTTAAAGGGTGGGAATTTAGGCAGCGATACAAACACCCTGGTTCTTAGTACGGCGGCAGCCCCTAGTGGTGATGATCCCAAAAAAAACCACCCCATCTAGTATCTGAGAAGGCATTCGTGTCGGAGGTATATCAAGCGGGTGGTTGAACTTGTTACTAAGCTTAAAACCTTGGGGAGAGCGTTAACAGAATCAAAAAAGCCTTGTATCCTTTAGGCATAGAAAGGAGGGACCCCAAAAGTGAAGAAAAAGTCCCAAGGGGCATTGCCCCGATCCCTCGCTTAGTGGTTTTTTTTAGACTCCCGATAAATCCCACACCCTTGACACCCAAAACGCCCTCGTCGGTCAAGAGAGGTTGCCCTCTTGTTGACTCTTCTAAGAGATCAGGTTGTCACGTGGATTTCCGTGCCTTCACATAGATCAAAGGATTCCCTTTGATTCTTCAAGAGTACATTGGGATCCTGCCGTGGGAGGCATTAGGGGAGTTCACACCATCCGAAAAGAGGGTTCTCATCATCATCATTCAAAAATCACCATCAAAAGAAAAAAATCAGGAAAATCAAAATTCTAAAAAAAGAGAGCTTGTGGTGTCAGAACAACGGCATCGCCTTATCCTCCATCATCCTGTTGGGAAAGGAGAAGACGGGTTTTTGGTCCTCACCCATGGAACCCGTACCCAACCCGCCAACAAACCATGTCATGGGCGGTTGATCCAGCCTACGCCAACCCCGATTCATCCCCACCATCTTCCCCATCACATTCCCACATGGAGGAAATACCCCTCTCCAATCCTTCCACGCAATCCCAATTCAATGTCACCGGACCAGTCGGCGCACCCATCTTTCCATCTACCACCACTAAAAATCCACCCCATTTTTCATCCACAACTACCCAAAATCCATCCCACATTTTTCCAATTTTTTCTCCAATCCATATACCCCCAATTTTCCGCCATCCATATCCACTCAAGACACCTCCACATTTCCATCCACACCCACTCCACATACACCCCATTTCCCCACATCTACTCCAAGTACACCCATACCAACCCATCCACCATGCACAATTTTCCCCCATTCACATCCAATATACCCCATTTTTCCTCCACTTCCACCATACCCAATTTTCCACATCCATCCACACAACACACATCCCAATTCTCCACATCAACCCAAAATTTACCCCATTTTTCATCCACATCCCCCATGCACAATCTTCCCCAATCCCCTCCAAATACACCCAATATTTCCTACACATTAAACCAACATACACCACGTATTCCCCCATCTACCCAAGCAATTCCCCATTTCCCTTTCACATCCACTCAAAATCTCCCCCATCTTACCTCCACATCCATCCATATCATTCCCGATTCTCCCATATCAATCCAACAACCCCCTAACTTTCCCACATCCGTCCAACAAACAGCCCATACACCCCAACTTCCCTCCTCATTCAATCCAAAATTTTCCCCCATATCCAATCCCAATAACCCCCATTTTCCCACATACACCCAAGCAATGCCCAATTTATCCCAATCCCCTTCAAATACACCCAATTTCCCCTCATTTACCCAAAATCCACCACATCTCCCTCCATCTACTCGGGTCATGCCAAATTTTCTCTAATCCACCCAAATAATGCCCAATTGTCCCTCATCAACCATGCACAATTTTTCCCACCTCTACCGAGGTCATGCCCATTTTCTCCCATACATTTCCCTCATTGGGTGAGCCGTCCACTTTCAACCCCATACCCGACCCCATGGCCATGATGGATGAGATGGTCCGAGCTTACACTAGTTGGAAAGCTTCCCAACACATCTCCCCTCATTCTCACCACACATCATACACACTCCCAAGTCTCTATGCTTCATTAACTCAAACCCACCAAGGCCCAATGGTGTAAAATCCCATCATCCACACCCACCAAGGCCCAATGGCCCAAACCCCATCATCCACACCCATCAAGGCCCAATGGGCCAGACCTATCAAGGCTCAAATGGTCCAGACCCACCAAGGCCTAATAGGCCAGACCCATCAGGCCCAATGGACCCAACCCACCAAGGCCCACTGGTACAGACCCACCATGGCCCAATGGGCCAAACCTACAAAGGCCCGCTAGGCCAGAGCCATCAAGGCCCAATAGGTCAGACCCAACATTCCCAAAGCTTTAGGGCCCAACCTTCCAAAGGCTTTATGGCTCAGACCCATTAGAGCTCTTTACCCTACACCCAAGCCTAACAAGGCCCAAACCTTGAAGCCTTGCACCCATACCCTCCACAGTCCCTCCAAAATTTCACTCACCCATAACCTTCATACCCATTTCAAACCCATGCCCTGCATAAATCCCAATCTACCCATGCCCCTACACCCCAAAGCCTTCTTCAAACCTTTCCCCATACCTAATGGGCCCATCAGGCCCCACCCCAAAATCTAACTTCCACTCACCCCATCACTCCATAAAATTTCCCTCATATTTAATGGTCTCATCCGACCCCCATTCAGTCCATTATCATTTAGTCCATGCAGCAACAGTAGGAGAATCTCACCCTCACTACACTCTATGTAGACCAACAGTATGAAGAGGACAAGATCAGGAATAGTGGGGCTTATGCTGGGGCATTGGCCAACATTAATCCTCCTCCCATAATAACCAATCCCTTGGTAGAAAAGAGTGAATCCCGACCGATTGCTGAAAGGGTAACCCCCTGTCTAAGGAGTCAGAGTAGTTGAAAGAGCAGCTAGACAAAATCCAGAAATAACTGTTGAAGATGGGTGGAGCCAAAATCCATGTCACGGACTTCTCTGACTTGTGTCTATTTGCTGAGATCCCCCTACCCCCAAAATTTAAAATGTTGATTTTTTATAATTACAACGGCACTGACAATCCCATTACACACCTCAAGTCTTGTTGTGGGGACATGTGCCAGTATGAGGGAGATGAAAGGCTACTGATAAAGGTCTTTCAGAAGAGTCTTAGGGCCCAGCTTTGAGATGGTTCACTTCTCTTAAACCATCTATGATTAAGACTTGAAAATATCTGACCCACTTATTCCAAGAATAGTATATCTACAATATAGACATTGAACCCCGCAAATCAGATCTAGCCTGACTAAAGCAGAAGCCCGATGAAGCATTCAGTGACTACCTTGGCTAGTAGAGGGCATTGGCAGCTCAAGTCTGAAATAGAATACCCGATGATGAGCAAATCGAGATGATCTCGAAAAACACTCTGCTAGTCATCTCAGACTTCTTGGTATACCAACAGTAGTTCAGCTTTGCTAATTTGGTAAGGAATGCCAACCATTGTGAGGATGCAATAAGAGAGGGACGACTGAGCAAGAATGTAGCCAGTGTGGTCAGTGGGGTCAGCACATTTCTGGAACAGAGAATCGAGAGAGGAGTAGGGGCAGAGGTTCAAGCCGTAATGACCACACAGCCCAATACCAACATAGTACCATTCTGGTTTGGGACAGCACCGCAGGCCCCAGCTCCAACAAATCAGGCTTTGAGGCAGAACAATATCCCCTAGGGGCACCAAACCTCCCAGCAGAGAAGGGCTCGCCTTAATCGAGTATTCACTCCCTTGGGACAATCCCTAAATGTCCTCTTGCCATTGCTAATCGAGAAGGGTTTAGTTACTCAGCTTCAACCAAGACCCCCGTCGAATCCAATTCCAAAAAATTATGATCCCAGTACATACTTCAATTTCTTTCAAGAGTCAGGACATCCAACTTATCGATGCTTTTCTTTGAAACATGCAATAGAGGATTTGATAGAGGCAGGGAAACTCATACCCCCAGCACCCCCCAAGCAAACCTGCACACCAATATCATGCAGGCACCATTACCACTGCACCCATAGGGAAAAATAGGCCCAAGGGCCACCATCAATATGTTGGAGGAAGGGATGGAAGAGTTTGATCCCTCAGAGTACATCAGCATGGAAGAGAGTGTAGAGTAAGCAGGGCAATGGAACTAGGGGAATGAGATCATAGGGGTGATCGAGCCATTGAATTTAACCAATTATATGCCAAATCTCCCTCAGGTAGGTAGGTGTCATTGGGGAAATTTGTCTCATTCATTAGCCAAGGGGCACGTCACCATGATTGAATTGTGTCGAGTCGATTAATATGTTGAGTAGCCCTTGGAAAGCGTAATTGTTCAAATGTCTTAAATCCTACCAAGGGCTGAAGAAAATGGCTTAAAGAATTTTGAAAATTCAAAAAAAAAAAAAAAAAAAAAAGAGAAAAAAAAAGAGGTGAGATTAGCCCTTGGCAGGAAATACCATATGTATATGGAGACCCGCTTTGCCAAGGACCCATTTTCAAAAAATGGAAAATCCAAAAAAATAAAAGAAATACAAAATAAACAAAAAAAATAAAAATTATTGTCCTTTAAAAATCTCGATAAAATCAAGAAAAATGATGCCTTAATTAAAAAACTCGTCCCACATGAAATCGATCCCTTTCCTGTAGAAATACAAGAAGGCATAGGAATTACGAGTCTGAATGAGGAAATCCCTACTAAGGGGCTCCCCAATGGGCTCCTTCACCAATTTACTGATTTGGAGCATGGCCCTACCCTAATTGTTGAAGAAACAGAGGACGTCAATCTAGGGACCTAGGAGATTCCTAGAATTACCAAAAAAAAAGGGACTAACGTTTTCTCAAGAATGTGCAAGCACATCAAATAGTCCAAAGCTTCAAAACAGGCAACCTCTCAGCAATGGAAAAATCAGATAAAGCATCTCACCACCAACGTCAAGCCTATTAGAAAAAGAATAAAAGAGAAGAAAAAAAATCATTTTGAAAAAGAAAAAAAGAAGAAGAAATCTGTGTTTTCATTAAACTTTTCATGCACAGCTACACACATTCCAATGCGATAAAATGTCAATATTTTATCAGCAACACAACTGTGTTAAATTAATGTTCCAAGTCTAAGGTTCGCCTTGGATCTATGGATCCTACTTCAAAGTAGGAGCAACGGTGTCAATCTCAGTCAAACAGTCAATGTTTTGATTGGATTGATTCCATCGTTAAATCTTCACGTTGATCGCCGCATCAGGTGAACCTGAGTGCCTTGAACTTCAAGTTTGTCACGTGATATTTTTAAAGGTGTAGACTATTGGACTATGGGGTTTGAGGTTCGGATAACTCCGTCTTCGAAAAGATCCATTGTTGGATTGATTTCAACCTGTTAGATACGAAACTACATCAGACAACTATGTGCAAATATGCATGTAGAAGGGCCCATTTTAGGGCGCAGGCTTAAAACCTATACAATATCCCTGTAAAGTGTACGCCATGCATCTGGGTACCTGCTGGATGGTCGTTTATTCCCGTAAATAGTACCTGGACGAGATCTGGGTTGGGACTTCTATCGCCTTGTTATTTATTGCCCCTAATGGGTGCATCTTTATGCATAGTTATTCGTTTGCAACTTTATTGATGGCGGAGGCCAAGATTGAGTGTCTCCTTCTATGGACACCCGATTCTGACCCGATCCTTTCGATATCACATGGGACTTGAGTACGTTGGCTTCGATTTCATTGCAAACTATTTCAGGGGCAAAGGCTCTTCGTATGCGTTGTCTGGGTGTGCGCCCTTGGAGGTTCGAGGTCCAAATTGTTCTTATTTTAGAAAAAAAATGGAAAAAGCAGTCATTTGAAAAAAAAAAAAGAAGAAAGAAGAAGAAACCTATATTTTCATGCCACGCATAGCTATGCATGAACAGATTTCAATGCGGTAAAATGTTAATATTTTATCGACAACGTAGTTGTGCTAAATTAATGTCGTAAGTGTAAGGTTCGCCTTGGATCTTTGGATCCTACTTTAAAGTAGGAGCAACGATGTCAATCTTGATCAAACGATCAATGTTTCGATCGGGTCGACTCCACTACTAAAAACTTTGCGATGAGCACTCTATTTATGGATTCATAGGAACGTGAGTGTTTAACTTCAAATTCATCACCAGCTACTTCGGAGGTGTGGACTCTTGGTCTGTGCTGTTCGGGCGTGTGCCCTACGGGGTTTGAGGTCCGGGTAATTCCGTTATGAAAACAGTTAATTGTTGGTTGAGACCAACCTGTTGAAAATGAAACTATATATCAATCAACTATCTGTAAACATGCATGCAGAAGGGTTCATTTCCCTTATTTCTGCAGACTTAAAACCTGTATTGGCGCAGTATCCCTTTAAAGTGTATGCCATACATCTTGGTATTGTTAAGTGGTGAAAAATGCCACTTTGCACCCGTTAATCTGACCTTTCATTGACCTGCAAGCACATTAATAAGCCTCTGTTGAGTGCATTTTGTAGCTAGCAAGAAAATCTGGTAATAATGCAGCAAACCACTTAAAAATGCCCACAAAGAAGTCAGCTCTCAGCATCATGCAGACCCAACAACAGAATAAGGTGAAGGAAGCGAGAATAGGTTGATAATGTCCTATGAATTTGTTACCTGAAGGGTTTGATAGGATCAGAAAGCAGCAAAAGGAAGAATTCGTGCAGAAGTGAAGAGTTCGACAGGATCCAAGACCCTATCGAGCAGTTGAAAGAGAATTCAACCTATCGAAAGCTAGCTGAGGGAAACAGGAGACCTATCGAAATAAAAATGTTGAGACAACACCTATCGCAGAATGATCTGAACCTTTCGATAGGAACAAAGGTCATCCGATCGAAGCGACAGAATGTAAATATTCAACCTATCGAATCACTCTTCCAACTTGTTGAAAGCCCCATATCAAGCGCAGTGAAGCTAAACTCAACCTATCGGATCCTATATAAGAGATCAGGGAACCTATCGAAAGGAATTACTATCAACCTGTCGGAAGCTTCTTCAACCTGTCAAAATCGTGTGCTGAACTTCTCAGAAATCACGCTATGCACACGCTGAGACTTGGTGACCTGTTGTATGCAAATCGAGGCACTTTGGTGACCAGCGTGGCATTCTAGAAGATGCCCTAGGAAGCCCTAACCGACCCACGTGCTTTAACAGAACTCTAACAAATATTGACAACCTTCTAGAAGGGATCTTTGGCGGGAAAAATAGAGGAGGAAAGCTATATATTGGAACCCCCAATTGCCATTGGGGGAGATCGAATTTCTGAGCAATTTTCTAGAGACCAGAGCTTGCAGGGAGATTCCCTTTTCCCTCCTTTAGCCCAACCATGGTTGGCTAAACCCCTTGGAGCAACGAGGAGTGAGTTAGATCTGTAATTGGGTAAGTTTAAGAGTGTTGTTGGGGTTAATTGTTGCATAGACTACAGATCTTGGAGCATTCTATTGTAAAGTGACCTAGTTTGCAATGTAAATATTGTTTTTAATGTTTTAATTAGATCTAAAGCTCTTTTGATTCCTCTTGGTACTCAATCGGATTTGTGTAGAGGAGTTGCTTGATCAGCTCACCCACTTAATTGGTAGACCTTTTGGATATCATCTGAATTCCCTAGATCTGATATCCCTGTAATTTCCTGTGTCTGTGACCTGGAAATTGCAGCATCTGTAGTGGTTTTAATTGTTCTAATTGACGCCCTAGCTCTGTAGGAGATCTCTAGGATGGTCTATGACCATTGAAGTGGATAGATCATAACCTTAAGGTAAATCTGAGCTTAGGCCTCAATTGGATTTATCTACTGCAATCCATGGATTCGATAAAGCCTATAGGATGGTATGTGACCATTAAAGTGGACAGATCATAGCCTTAAGGCCAGGTGGATCCTGTGATTTGGAGTGGAAGTTTTGCCCTGCAGCTGGGCTTGCGGACAGTGCTTGTGGCCAGCTGAGGGACTTATGTGCTTTTGAACCCTTGTGACATGCTTAGCTCAACCTGATTATAGTGAAAACAATCTCCAAGTTGCTAATCTCCATTTTCTGAGTTTTTAAACATTCCCTTTGTAAGATCTGAAGCTCCAGATTCGATCCAGAACAATCTGCATTTTATTTGTAGTGTAGTTTAAGTGACAACTCATTTAAAAACTCTCCCCTGTCTTTTAACTAAAGTAGAGATAGCTAGGGTGTCAGATCTCTTATAGATCTGAAGATTTATCCTATTTCTAAACAACCTCCCTGTGGACATTCCCTTACTTACCATTCTTTTAAAGCTTGCTATAAAGGACCCTGTATCTTACAGGCCTAAGATATTTTAGCTGTGCTGAATCCATCTCTGTTTTCTCTTGATTTTTACACCATAAATCAGCACACTAGAAATCCACAACAAGTTTTTGGCGCCGCTGCCGGGGATGTAGATTAGAAATTGATAGATCTAAATTTTTATCACAGTTTTGTAGTTTTTGTCTGAATTTACTAACTGCAATTATGAGTTTTGCTATTTTCCAGTATTCTTTGCGTCCATTTTAGCAGATCTAAGTACAGAATGAGAGGAGAGTTGTGCTGAAGGTCGCTCTATAGTTTGCATCTCTTCTCCCCTATTTATTTTTAGATCTGTTGAATTTTTTTTTAGATTAGTTAATCAATTGTGTGTTCTTATTTGTTGTGTGAAGTTTTACTCTGATTTCAGTCGTGGGAGTTGTATGTTTGGTAGGAGAACTCTTCAACCAGAGATTATTCCACTAAATCCAGAGGTTGCAAGACTTCTCAGAACTAGACAAACTACATC
Organism: Chloranthus sessilifolius; assembly: GCA_021018995.1. Taxonomy (NCBI): domain Eukaryota; kingdom Viridiplantae; phylum Streptophyta; class Magnoliopsida; order Chloranthales; family Chloranthaceae; genus Chloranthus; species Chloranthus sessilifolius. The sequence goes on from CM037595.1 coordinate 29,609,765, forward strand.
CACAACTGTTGAATTTGAAGCTGTCGAAATGGGTGAGCAGCAGCAGCCTCGAACTCTCAAGGAATTCAATGCACCAGGGGTCTACAATTCCCCCTTCTACATTAAGGTCCCTGCTGCTCAAGGAAATTATGAGATTAAATCGTCCATCATTCAAATGTTGCCTTCATTTTATGGCCTGACCAAGGAGGATCCCTATAAGCATATAGATGAATTCTTAGGACTGTGCACCACCTTCAACATCACAGGTTTGGGGGAGGAGGCCACCAGGATGAGACTCTTTCCTTTTTCATTAAAGGACAGAGCCAGAACCTGGTTATCTCTGCTTCCACCTAATAGCATATAGTCCTTGAGTGATCTCCAATGTCATTTTTTGGCCAAATTCTTTCCTACGTCAAAGACCAGTCAGTTGAGAAAGGGTATTATTTCTTTTACCCAAGATCCAACTGAAGATTTTCATCAGTCCTGGGAGAGATTCAAAGAGCTCCTCAAGAAATGCCTCCACCATCAAATCCCTGAATGACAACTAGTTCAAAGCTTTTACCAGGGAATTGATTCAAAGAGCAGGGACATGATAGATGCCTCTTGTGGAGGCACTTATCTTCATAAAACTGCTGAGGAGGCATGGGAGCTCTTTAACATCATCAGTGAGAACTATATGGAAAGGGAAACCTTGGCAAGAGATTTAGAACCATCTAAACTGATGAAAGAGAACACCTCAAGAGGAAAGATATATAAAGTGAGTGTGCCAAGTGAGTTGGAAAGGAAAGTGGTCAGCTTAACTCTGAAGTTTGATAGGCTCATGGGAGCAATGCAGCCACTTGTGGCTGCTAGAATAGAGGAAGCATGTGCTATATGCCAGTCCCCTGCTCACTCCCTAGATGAATGCCCCTCAGCTGCCCAATTTCCTGAGTTCATAACAGAGCAAGTGGCTGCAACTCAAACCTATGGGCAGCAGCTTGCTGCTGGGTATCAATGGAGAAACCACCCTAATTTGAGGTGGAGACAAGATGGATACCCTAGTCAACAGCAGCAGCAGCCCCAGCAGCCCATGCCCTACAGAAATGCTCAATCCTATCGAGATGGTTATGTCCCAAGATCTCAATATCAGCAACCATGGCCCAACCTGTAACTCCTCCTGTGTAGCAAGCTACACCTACTTCAGCTGTGAGAACACCATCTTTTAAGGAACAAGTTCTATCTTCATTACAGAACATGAACACCTTGACCCAAACTGTGCATTCTCACAACCAGAGCATCAAAAGGATAGAGGACCAGCTTGGTCAGCTGTCTGATGCTCTGACTAGGAGAGAAGGAGGAAGGTTACCTAGCCAGCCACAAGATAATCCATGAAGACAGTTTGTAGTGGGTGAGGTTTCCTCCACATATGAGGAAGCCAAATCTATTACAACTTTGAGAAGTGGTAGGCTAGTAGATAATCAAGTGGGTTGTGAGCTTGTGAAAAGTCTGATGGAAGATAATGGAAGGAGTTTTTCGAGAACACAACAGAGGTCACCAATGGTGGACCTGCAGGAACAACCCAGTGTCAATAAAGAGGATGACATGGATCCTCAAGAAAAAGAAAAAATCAGAAAAAAAGAAGCTCCATTGGCTAAGGCTGCAAGTGAAGGAGCAACCCCACACTTACCATTTCCCAAAGCATTACAAGGACCCTCCCCTTTTGACAAAGGGCAGGGCAAAATTGAGGAAATGATAGAAACTTTCAAGCAAGTAAAGATTAATCTGCCTTTACTAGATACCATTAAACAAGTCTCAGCCTACGCCAAATTCCTGAAGGAGTTATGCACCCATAAAAGACAGTCTAGGACATACTTGTCCAAGAAAGTCTTTTCAGCAGAAAAGGTAAAACACATTCTGTCCATTGCAACCCCCACCAAAATTCAAGACCCTGGAGTGCCCACTATCCCCTACATCATTGGGGATCATAAAATTGAGAAGGCCCTGTTAGACTTAGGAGCCAGTGTGAACTTGCTGCCCTATGTAGTCTATGAAAAATTGGGCCTAGGAGACTTGAAGCCCACACCTGTAGTCTTGCAACTGGCTGATAGGTCTGAAAGGAAACCTATGGGAGTCATTGAAGATGTCTTGGTGGGTGTGGAAAATTTCTTTTATCCTGCTGACTTTGTGGTGTTAGATATGGAGCCAAGTAAAGGTAATTCCTCCATCCCTGTGATTCTGGGCAGGCCCTTCTTGGCCACTGCAAATGCCTGCATTCAATGCCGATCTAGAATCATGGAAGTCTCCTTTGGCAACATGAAAGTAAAACTGCATGTGTACAACACAAGCTCTCAACCCCCTTTTGACGAAACCTATTTTTTCATTACAGGGCTGGAGGAGGCTCTGCATGATAATCCTTAATAGCTGCTCAAAACAATGATTGGCCCATAGAGATAAAATGGTAATCAGGGGTTGAACAATTGCTGAAGAATGGATCCAAGAAGGATGAAAAGTTTAAGGAACATGAAGAGGCCGTTAACCTTCCAGATCCTCCAGATTAGCACCCATAGTGAGTATGTATCATATGTACCATATTCTATTTTTTTTGTTTTTGCTTTAAAATTGCATCTCTAGTAGCATCCTTTTGAAATAAATATGCCATGTTCTCTAGTGAATCAAATTTTCAAAATTGTCAGCTGCCATAAGATAAAGGGGTGCTCATCGACATAAGAATCCAATCATAGGGCCGCACAGCAACTGAGCCTGACAAGTGCTGAAGCTAAGGGTACCCACGAGGGAAGTTTTATCTGGGTTTTGAAACTTTCGATAGGCCTACTCTACATTTCGTTAGGTGTCATGTTGATTTCGACAGGATATCTAATGGTTTCGATAGGAACTGGATTTTTCGACAGGTAAAACCAACTGCTCGATAGGTTAAATAAGGGCAAACATAGATTTCGATAGGTACTGAGTACATATCGGACACCTATCAAAATGATACTGTCTCTGCCGTTTAAACCTATCGACAAGATGGTCTCACCTATCGAAATCCTCAAAAATCATCCCTTTTGAAAGCTTTGTTGTCTAAGCTTTCGATAGGACACCTTGACCTATCAAAACCATTCAGTTATCCTATCGAAATTGCATTTGTACCTTTATATACCTGTCGATAGGTCATTTGTGCTCCACTCCTTCCCGCTAGAAAAACCCTAGTTTCCTTCCCCATTAGTCGCCTCCCTCTTTCTCTACTAAATCCCCACAGAATCTTCTGCTATTTAGTGTGCCATCTTGTCATTACATTCAGCATGTGTAAAGGAGCATTTTGCCCCTAATTTTAGAGAAATTGGAACGGTGCATCGCTAGCTTTGTGAAACCCTAGGTACCTGGTGGTGAGTTACCTTCATACTATCACTGTTGTCTTTCTAAGCATTCCCACTCCAAGATGGTGAGAAATTACTCCGTGAGATTACAATGAATGAGCCTGAGGAAACACTAGCCAGCATACGCCGAAAATCAATTGCATCTTCCCCTAAATCCTCCAAGAATGTACCCCCTGCTACCAAGCCACCTGTAAAGACGAAGCTCGCTAAGGGGACACCCAAAAAGGGTCCTAAAGCTAAGAAATCCAAAGCTGTAGAAATCCAGGAACTTGTGACAGAAACACCCTTAGAGAGAGCTACCCCTGACAGGCCCATGGGTGTAGAGCTTCCGGCTACACTAACCACCCCCAATGAATTTGTTGATAAGTAAAACCTTGTCCCTGAGACCAGATTTGACCTGACACATTTTACCAACATTGGAGAGTGCCAGGAAACGCTAAGCTATTTGAAGAAAGAAGGCCTGTTGCCCCTACTGTCGCCATTGAAGGAATTAGTTTATCCCAGGTTAGTGAAGTTATGGTACCAAAATCTGAAGAAGAAGGTGGCACAAGGGACAGATGATGTATTAGAAATTTCGATTGATGATTGGCAACTAACTATCGATCACAGAGGCATAGGAATGGCTCTGGGGGTCCCATACCAATTTGATTCCAATCACTTTGAGGGCGCACCTATTGGAGCTACATTTAAAGATATGGCCAAGCAGCTAACCAATGGGATTGTGGGTTCTGGAGAATCCCTGATGAGAAGAGACCTCCATCCTAGCCTCAGATTCATAGATTCCATCTTAAGAAAAAATGTCTATGTTACAGGACATTTGCAAGAAAGAAGATCCCCATTAGTGGATGCCCTATTTTATTGTTCCAATGGACAATTCGTGAATACACCTAAGCTGATCTTTGAGACTATGGTGGACATAAATGACAAGGTACTCAAACGACAAGCTTTTACAAAAGGAGGAGGCTTACCTTTCAGCAGACTTATCACCTGTCTGCTCAGAGCTGGGAAATATAGGATCAAGGAGGCTGAGCCAGTGGAGAATGGTCTACAAGTTTAACCCTGATTCAAAAGACCGAGCCGGTTGCAGCAGAAAAGTAAGCGGCCAATACCTCAGCAGCAGATCTTGCTGCTGACATCACCTCACCCATCATTCCTCCTACTTCACCCACCTTTTCATCCACCTTACCTACACCATCACCTACACCTGGGATCCTGGAAATCCCCACCTTCTCTGAGCCAATCCCCACCATATCTTCCCCACCCTCCCTCCAACCCCTTCCTGATTTTCCCCCTCCACCACTACCTACACATACACAGGGTGTGGACCAGTTCACGTCTACTGGTTTCTCTGCCCTCATTTCTTCAATTGTGGAGGATGTTGCTCATGAGTACACCCCACTTCCTGACTCTCCTCACACCACCCCTCCTCACTTTACCCATGCCCCGTCCTCCCCTTTCCATCCCATTCATTCACCCATCCCCTCTACTTCCACCCTGCCTAATACCTTAGCCCAAATCCTCTCCCTCCTTCACTCCATTCAGACCCAAGTAACCACTAACACTGACCACCAGGCCCTCATGAGCTCATGCCTCCAATCTATTCAATCCGCCCTCACTCCTCTCACTTCAGTCTCCCATCCTTTTTCCATCTCTCCTACCTCCCCTGATCCCACTATTTTAATTTTCTCTCCTCCCTCATCACCTATGCCCTCCCCCATCCCTACTGATATTCTTTTTATGGAGTTAGCCACTCCATCTTTACCCCCACCTCCTCCCCTAGCACCTGTTATGGCTTCACCATCACCTGCCCCTATTTTGGCAGTTGCTGAGATACCCTCCACCCATTTCCCTTTGTCCCCCCCCTATTTTCCAGGATGCCTCTACCTAAACTGATCTATGGGAGGATCTGATTCTTTCCACCCCCTCCTCTTCATCCCCTCCACCCTTATCTTTACCCCTTGTCCTTCGCCAATCCATGTACATCCCTCCATACCTCACCCTCCTGTATGCAATGAGGGACAACCCTTACATCCACAGAGATGTCTTGCGAGGTATGGCCCTCCTTAGACTGGGAAGCAGGCTATTTACGACTATGACCATGTGTTGTTTCAGTTTTCTGTTTCATTTATCTCTTGTATATATTAGACATTTCTGTTGTGACAGTCTATAAATTTTTTTTTTCTTTTGTCATATTTCATCTTTATTTGTCTCCATCTTGATTGCATTGTCTTAAAACAGTGAGGACATTATTTAGTTTAGGTTTGGGGGTCTGGCATGTATGCCAATAAACTAGTTAATTGTAGTACAGCCAAGTTAAAAAGGAATAATTAGAAAAAGAATGAATTCATCTCCTATTTGTTCTTAAGGAAACCTATAAAACCATTTGCATCTGAAACAAGCTGAAGCTTTAACATTCTTCATGAATAATATGCCAAGAATTTTTGCAGGAAGCCTGTAATGTGTGATAAACCAGCAACGAGAAGAAACTATGAAGATGCTCTCCAGAAATTGGATGGAAGGCCATACCCTGTGAGAATTGGGCCTGAAAATTTTTCTTTGAGGAGTGTCTTGGCAATTTTGTTTGCTCTAAGGACTAATGGGATCTATCTTTAATCACTAGAAGTTAGGCAAATCTAAGTTGAAATAACTTGACAGCATTCATGACATTGAGGACATGAAGTAAGGCCATCCCTTGGACAGGTTGAGCCTAAAATTTCCCCACCTGTAAACTGCCCTTGATACACTCCATTTGAGCCCTGAAAATCCCAATTTTCTTTGATGAAAACCAGGAAAGTCAAACCCAAAACCCCTTGAGCTGTTTCAGTTCACCTTCAATCTGAGAAATCAAGAAAAAGAAGGAGAAGTGAGGTTAAAGGAGTAAGGTTCGATGTTTGGTTGAAAAGGAAGAAATACAGTCGATGGTGTTGTGGCATTCCAGCCCATAAAAAAAACAAAAAAAAAATGAAGGAAGGAGAAAGAGAAGTCATTTCATTGAAAGATTGAAAGAAAGAGAAAAAGCTAGCTACTTTAGCTCTGAAAATTCAAGAAGTAAATGAAATTGTGCTGACATGAAAAAGGTTGAGTTGCAAATCACCTCTTTACTTTTTACTGATTTCTCAAAGTTTGAATCCCATTCCACCCTTCTTATTCTTAAGTTTGAATCCCATTCCACCCTTCTTATTCTTTATAAACCTCACCCATAAGCCACATTAAAATCCAATAAAAAGTCCTTACTGATCTGAAATGGATTGAGCTGTCATGTGGAGATGAGGATTTGTTTGATCTATGGTGCAAAGAATCAGAAAACATCATGAATTAGAGCAATGCCTATGCTCTTGCTTGCAGTCCTATTTGGGGGCTGTAACTGCTCTTGAGCAGAGTGATATGGTTTACCCCTCTTCTCTATACTAATGAGTGAACAACCCTGGTGAGATTTGAGTCTGAAATCCAGGTGATGGGGGAAGTATCTGAGCAGGATCCTCAAATTGATGGTGAGTTATGCATGAAAATCTAGAAGAAAGTTCCTGGATACAAATTGAGTGATAATGGAGAGATTTCAGTAGACTTTCACATACCCAAATAGAAATATGAAATTCCCTTAATGAATGGGCATGATTTGAATTTATCTTATTTACTTCAATTCTGCTTTAACACGCTGCACTACTATTAAGTAAGTTATATTGGAGAAGTTTGTGGGTACCTTCACTGAAAACCCTCAGGAGACTTCACTCCTCCACTAGGGATCACCTAGGGGTTTAAAAGGCTTGGTGCATGTGCTAAATGCATCCATGCTCCCTACGAAAGTGGCATTTTATTTTTCTTTTGAAATCTCCTTTGCTCATGGACTAGCAAAGCTTAGGTTTGGGGGTGTGTTAAGTGGTGAAAAATGCCACTTTGCACCCTTTAACCTGACCTTTCATGAACTTGCAAGCACACTAATAAGCCTCTGTTGAGTGCATTTTGTAGCTAGCAAGAAAATCTGGTAATAATGCAGCAAACCACTTAAAAATGCCCACAAAGAAGCCAGCTCTCAGCATCATGCAGACCAAGCAATAGAATAAGGTGAAGGAAGCGAGAATAGGTTGATAACGTCCTATCGATTAGTTACCTGAAGGGTTCGACAGGATCAGAAAGCAGCAAAAGGAAAAATTCATGCAGAAGTGACGAGTTCGACAGGATCCAAGACCCTATCGAGCAGTTGAAAGAGAAAGAGAATTCAACCTATCAAAAGCTAGCTGAGGGAAAGAGGAGACCTATCGGAAGGTTCATTGAACCTATCAAATGGTTCACTGAACCTATCGAAATAGAAATGCTGAGACAGCACCTATCGCAGAATGTTCTGAACCTTTAGATAGGAACAAAGGTCATCCGATGGAAGCGACAGAATGTAAATATTCAACCTATCGAATCACTCTTCCAACCTGTCAAAAACCCCCAGATCAAGCGCAGTGAAGCTAAAAACAACCTATCAAATCCTATCGAAGAGACCAGGGAACCTATCGAAAGGAATTACAAGCTTACTTTCAACCTGTCGGAAGCCTCTTCAACCTGTCAAAATCATGTGCTGAACTTCTCAGAAACCATGCTATGCACACGTTGAGACTTGGTGACTTGTTGCACGCAAACCGAGGTACTTTGTTGATCGGCGCGACGTTCTAGAAGATGCCTTAGGAAACCCTAACCGGCCCATGTGCTTTAACAGAACTCTAACAAATTTTGACAACCTTCTAGAAGGGATCTTTGGCGAGAAAAACAGAGGAGGAAAGCTATATATTGGAACCCCCAATTGCCATTGGGGGGGATCAAATTTTTGAGCAATTTTCTAGAGACCAGAGCTTGCAGCGAGATTCCCTTTTCCCTCCTTTAGCCCAACCATGGTTGGCTAAACCCCTTGGAGCAGCGAGGAGTGAGTTAGATCTATAATTGGGTAAGTTTAAGAGTGTTGTTGGGGTTAATTGTTGCATAGACTACATATCTGAGAGCATTCCATTGTAAGAGTGACCTAGTTTGCAATGTAAATATTGTTTTTAATGTTTTAATTAGATCTAAAGCTCTTTTGATTCCTCTTGGTGCTCGATCGGATTTGTTTAGAGGAGTTGCTTGATCAGCTCACCTACTTAACTGGTAGACCTTTTGGATATCATTTGAATTCCCTAGATCTGATATCCCTGTAATTTCCTGTGTCTGTGACCTAGAAATTGCAGCATTTGTAGTGGTTTTAATTGTTCTAATTAAGGCCCTGGCTCTGTAGGAGATCTCTAGGATGGTCTGTGACCATTGAAGTGGACAGATCATATCCTTAAGGTAAATCTGAGCTCAGGCCTCAATTGGATTTATCTACTGCAATCCATGGATTCAATAAAGCCTATAGGATGGTATGTGACCATTAAAGTGGATAGATCATAGCCTTAAGGCCAGGTGGATCCTGTGATTTGGAGTGGAAGTTTTCCTCCTGTGTGCTTATGACAGACGATTATGTGGGTGAGGGACTTATGTGCTTTTGAACCCTTGTGACATGCTTAGTTCAACCTGATTATACTGAAAGCAATCTCCAAGCTGCTCTTCTCCATTTTCTGAGTTTTTAAACCTTCCCTCTGTAAGATCTGAAGCTCTAGATTCGATCCAGAATAATCTGCATTTTATTTGTAGTGTAGTTTAAGTGACAACTCATTTAAAAACTCTCCCTTGTCTTTTAACTAAAGTAGAGATAGCTAGGGTGTCAGATCTCTTATAGATCTGAAGATTTATCCTATTTCTAAACAACCTCCCTGTGGACATTCCCTTACTCAGCATTCTTTTAAAGCTTGCTAGAAAGGACCGTATATCTTGCAGGCCTAGGATATTTTAGCTGTGCTGAATCCATCTCTGTTCTCTCTTAATTTTTACACCATAAATCAGCACACTAGAAATCCATAACAGGTATTCGTAGGATGGTCGTTTGCTCTCGTAAATTATACCTGGATGGAATCTGGGTCGAAACTTTCATCAACATTATTTCTTATCGCCCCTAATGGGTGCATGTTTATGTATAGTTAAATGATTTATAAGATCATTGTCGGCAGAGACTAGAATGGGATGTCTTCTTCAGTAGACACCCAATTTTAGCTGGATTTGTTTAGTGTTATTTGAATTTGGATGCTCTAAGTCATGTTGATCTGAGGCACATTATAAAAAAAGGGCATGCACTCCGAAAAAGTGTTGCGACTTCAATATTCGCTCCGCTCAGGTAGTTGTGCTAAATTAACTTCGGGATCGATAGGTTTGCCCAAAGACCTCGAACCTTGCTCTATGCAGGGGTACCTGTGGCTGGTTAAATGGGGTAATCAATGCCTCGTATGATTGGACACAAACCATGGACCTTCACGCATTTGTCTCATGCCTATGTTTCAGTATGGGTCGATCACCCTCTCACTTACAGAGCTGTTATATTCAGAATGAAACTTGAACATCAAACATCTTCAATCATCTCGAGAAGCAGACATTTTTCCCAGCATATTGGGCTTTTACAACTCGCTCCATCTCGGTTATGCCCAGTAATGTCGCTAAGCATTTGAGGACCGATAGCCTTCAAGAACGAAAGTTTTTTCTGACTTACAGGGCTTCTATTTACTCACCATGTTACCCACCTGATGTTTAAGGTTCATTTTTAATAAAGTGGACCCATCAAATGTTGCCTTGCGCCTCTTTAAATGTCTCTTATCTTTGGCATATGATCATTAGTAATCGAATACCAAAGAGGGGCATCTATAGACACCCAAATTTTGCCCAAGGCCTAATTGAGACATACTTCGAGAGAGGTACATCCCCGAGCTTTTGATAGTATTCCCAAAACCCTTAGAAGTCATCCTAAAACCCTTAAGAATCATCCCAAACCCTTAGAAATTAACACCAACCTTCCCAGATCCCATAGAACTCGTCCCAAATAAGTTTCATAATCCTCCTGAGCAGTAGTAGGAAAGAGGAGTGCCAAAATTTATACAAACCATTGCTAGATCTGAATTATATACAATTGGAAGGATAATTTCTCTAGCTTTCCAATGAGCCAAGAATCGCCTAAATCAGAGTTATATATAAGAAATTATGGTGATTTGAAAATTGGACGATTTTGACTCGATGTTGCTTGGCGCAACTAATAGTTGCGCCAAGCCATTTTTTGCTAAGAAATGGCTTGGTGAAATTAATAGTTGTTCCAGGTATAGGTGGGAGCAACCTCTAGCTCTGAACTTTCAGACACTATAGGTTTGCCTGGCGCATCTAATACATGCGCCAGGATTAGCTATAGTAACTGATGGTTATTTGCTCGAAAATGGCTTTTGGGGTTTAACTTGTTGACCATCTCAAAGTTTGAGATGGGTTTCATTAGGACTGTTGCACCCACGTTTACCCTATTTACAACCCTTTAGTCATTTGAAACCTCACCCTATCATCTACCATTGAACCTAATTCACACCTTAAGCCTTTAAAAACCTAGGAAATCTTAGATGTTAGGATTACCTAATTGCTAACCCTAATTAGCCTTTAAGTACCCCCCTATCCCTCTCTTTTCCTATAAATAGAGAGGCACCCCCCTTGCAAATGTCGTGAAATTTTTTTCAAAAGTGAGAAAAGATTAAGAGAGATCTTCTCCCCCTTCGGTGCCCCAATCCGATATAAATTCAAGAATTTATCTTTGCCCTTTAAACCTCATTTTCCACCATCAATCTTTGAGATTTAGCTAGAACTACCCCCTAGCCTTCTCCTAACCCATTTGCTATCGGAAGCTCACTAGCGACACTCTCGCACAAAGGACCACATAAATGCTACAAGGGACCGAGAGCTCCAGCTCTCCCCTCTATTCCTCTACCTTCTTGGCTTTTCCTCTATCCTAGAATTGAGCTGTTACACTGCCAAATTTTGGCAAATGGAAAGGGCTCAATAGGATCGGTGTGCCTTCGAGCAAGGGGAAGTGCCACTCATTTTGCTTCCTTTTATATATATATAATTATATGTATATTATACAAACCAGCCCCACATAGACCCGGCCATAGTAGAGACTGCTTAAGAGCGGGTTGATTGGGTGCCTAACACCTTCCCGATCGATAGCCGAAGTCCCTACCCAGGAGCCTTTGGCGTAGACCGGTGAATCAGAGACATATTTGGTACTTCAGTGCATTTAATATTGATTTGGATTTTCCGGGACACCAAAAGCATCGGGTGGCGAGTCAATATTTTTCAAGAGAGTACATCGTCGTGACGGATTGTTGAAAATCCATGGTTGCACAGTTCTAAACTACTTGAAAAATATAAATAAAGAATGGTTTCTTAAATTAAATTGCATAAAATAAATCCTCCATCCTCCTTCAGATTATGGTCGTCAATCATTATCTTCAGCTATCAAATGTTTACAAATTCAAAATACCGTTACACTATATCTCAGTCTTCTAGCATTGGGCGTCAATCAAAACTAGCATCATTCAATATAGATTTATACTAATCTATAATCTACCAAAAATTTGGACGTCAATCAAATTCTAGAAAATCAAAGATGAAAAATAAAAATAGTTACACTAATCTGCAAATTCCAACCTGAGTCGTCAATTCAAATTAAAACTTGAAGATGTTTACAAAGTAATAAATTATAATAAAATAAATCTAAACTAGAAAGTGAAAGTAGAACCATCCAAAGGGTCAATCTTTCAGCTTCCTCAGCCTTAGTTGTTAGGCAAGACCTTAGAGAACTGTGGATGATGTTATTTTGTAAATCCTAAACTACTTTGATCTAGAGAAAACACAAACCTCAGTTGTTAATTGATGCTGTGAAATTCTTCAATGGTTAATTTCTATGCTGAGCCTCTTATTTATAGATCATAAGGATCAGTTTATAAAACTCTTAATTCTAATAAAAGAAACTACTAAAATAAAAGAATCCTAATATAACTCTACTTCTAATTCTATCTTTCCATGCTTTCAATGGTTGATGTACTTTCAAATTTTCTCCTTTATTTTAGCAGCAGAGTCCTTTTAAAGTCTTCTTGGTCAATCTTCTTAGATCTGTGATTAGTCGGACTTCTAAGTCAAGAGTTCTTCTAATTTTGTTCATGGTGGCGTAACTCTGCACGTGATCAGCAGTAGTAGAAAGATTCATTCTTTATAAAATCGTAAATCATGATTTTCTAACTTTACCCTTCAGACAATTCTTCATTTACGATTGTTCATCTCTCCTCTTAACACAGCTTCCTATAGAACGATTCTTTATTTCAATTCATCGTTTCTCTTGTATCGTCTTTACTCTTTTGAGCATCTTCTAGAGAATCGTAAATTACGATTTCTCACTTCTTTCTCTATATCGCTTAATCGTAAAGCACGATCTTTTGTCTTTCAGTAGGTGATGATTCATCTTTTTCATTCAATTGTCTTTTTATGGCTTTTTGAGTTCATTTTGACGAATACTAACACTTTAGGTCTCTTTTACTATTTTTACTTAATATCTGCACATCAGTAACTCATTAGTAGCAAACTAAGTTCTAGCATCACTAAATGGTATATTATGTGACTGATCACCCACCATACAAAGTTTTCGTCCTCAAAAATTGGTGTGCCATTTTCGGAAGGGTACAAACACTTGAAAGCCCGAATACCGGTAATCATTTTCTCTGCTAGAGTTAATGATTTAACATCCTCCAAAATTTGGGGTCATTATAGTACTGGACTTAACTAAACTCAAAAGAAAGGAGAAAGATCCAAATAATTACGTGAATAGATCACATGTGTGCAGGTGCTGGTAGCTCTATAGACAAAACAAGCTCAAACTCTCAACTCAGTGGTCGATCCTGGATCTCTCCTTGTCCTGCTCCCCTAGCTCTGACTAGGTAGCTACAAGATAGCCTCTGAAATATTTGGGTCATGAAACGACTGTAAGTGGTGAAGCCTAATAAAGTCTTAGTAATTTGGAGTTATGGTTTCTAGTATAGGGTAATGTAGCCAAGCTTACAGTTCATATACAAGAGAATTTACGTTGTGATTTTGTGCAAAGTGAGGTTTACAACAAGTTATGATATCAATAGATAAGAAAGACAGTTGCATTTAATATTATGCAAGAAGACTCTAAGTATAGAATAGAATTTACAATCAGAATACTATCTTCACAGGGGATATTAAATATTAAATTTCAATCATTACTACTATGATAGAAAACATCATACTACAATTTTTCCTTTTTATCAAAGATTACGAGGTTAATAAGTTAAGAGAATTAAAAGGTTTATTAATTAAATTCTTGGTTCAATTGTTAACAATTTATTGGTTCATTAAGTACTTTTCCATTCAATTATTTACTGATTTATTTGCTTATCATTAGAATGACTTATTAAGTGTCTTTTAATTAATTCAGTGTGATCCTAAACACCAACCATGGTTCGATATCAATGTTCAATTGCCAATGTCACACAAACAGAGGCCGACACTCGTCGCCATTTAGTCAATCAAGATAGAGACCAATGACCCTATTGGTCTAACAAGATCCAATCCTCAGCTAAAATTTCAAAACTCATCTGAATACGAGTGCTCATAACGAGTTTGTTCACAAGAAAAATGGCCAGCTATACGAGGTTTGATATTCAACACAGTATCATCTTTTCACTTTCAATTTTCAATATTCAATTTTCAATATTCAGTTCAATGTTCAATATTCAGTTCAATTCTTTAGTAAAATTTCGGTAATTATATTTGGTTTCAATGTTCAACCATCAATTTTGGTAATTTCCTTGCCTTTTTCTATTCAATTTGTCCCTTACTCGGGCTCAATATTCAGGCAAAATTCAAATATCTCATTATAGACACTCAAATTTGGCCCAACACCCGATTGACCCGTACTTTGATAGCCACATACTCGAGAGCTTTCAAAAGCACCTTCTGAACCCTTAGAACTTAACCCAAACCTAATTCCCGCCTTTCTAAGCCTTCAAAAACCTAGAGAACCTTATATTAGATTTTACCTAACCCATTAGCACTTAAACCCCTCATTAATCCTCCCTTTCTCTCTAAATAGAGAGCCACCCCGCCCCTCTTCTTTAACCATCTTTTGAAATTTCCAAGAGAAGAAACTCTACCCAATTATCTCCTCACTTGCCTAGACTGGAGTTTTCTAAGCTTAAAGCCTTAGCCCATCTCATACCACTACTTCCAAGCTCATCACTCCCAAGCTCATATCTTTAGACTACCTAGTTAAGACCCTTTTCATAACCAATCGTGCTATCGGAAGCTCACCGGTGTCGTCGTCACGCGAGGATCCAACCAATGGTACTACGAGGGCCTGAGAGCTCCAGCTCTCCCCTCTATTCCTCTACCTTTTTTGCTTTTCCTCTATCCTAGAATTTGAACTGTTATGTCACCGAAATTGCATTGATTACGGGGATTCAATTAGGATCGGAGTGCCTTCGGGCTAGGGTAAGTGTCACTCACTTTCTTTCTTATATATATATATATATATATATATATATATATATATTATATACCAGCCAAACATAGACCTGGCCATAGTTGAGACCACTTACGAGCGAATCGATCGGGTGCCTAACACCTTCCAAATTGATAACCAAAGACCCTACCCAAGAGCCTTTGGTGTTAATCGGTAAATCAGAGTCATATTTAGCACTTCGGTGCATATAATATCGATTTTGGTATCTCGGAATACCAAAAGCTCTGGATGGCGACTTCATCCCTTTTAAGGGAGCGCATCATCGTGACAGAGTTGCAGGAGCCCACAGTTGCACAGATGGCGACTCCACTAGGGAGATCTTGTAGAGCTTCTCCTTGAAATTTTGTCCTCTTCTTGCATCTATTTGTCTTTTTACTAACCTTTTTGTCTCTTTTTGTAGTTACCCCTACAATTCTGGCATTTTCACTTACCCCTACAATTTCGTCTTTACTCGCCTTAGCCGGTTGGCGGGCCGACATGAGCATTTACTATTTCGTCTTTACTCACCTTAGCCATTTGGTGAGTTACATGATAATTTAGCTTCATTTTCCATCATTTTGCCACCTTAGCCGTTTGGCGGGTTACTTGATAGCTTAATTTCATTTTTTGTCATTTTATTACCTTAGCCGTTTGGCGGGTTACTGGATAATTTTGATTCATATTCCATTAGTGGACGCCGGCCCACAGAGGCGGCACGGGATTCTCACAACCCATTTTTGGATTAAAGAAAACTCCCTTCAAAATTGAATCTTAAAAGTGAACCAAGAGGGACTTAATTAAATCGTTCTCACGGGTAGCTTTTACAAAGGGACAACCCTAGTGGTGATGATCTCGAAAGGAAACACCCCATCCAATATTTAAGAAGGTGCTTATGGCAGAGGTATATTGGGTGGGTGACCGATCTTGTTACTTAGCCCTAAAACCTTTGGCGAGCGCGCTAGTAGAACCGAATCAGCCTTGTATCCTTTAGGCGCGGTAAGGAGGGGCCTGAAAAATAGAGAAAAAATAGTCCTCGAAAGTATTACTTCCAAAAACCCAAAATCAGCCCAACTCAGATCTGCAATCTGGAAAAAGTATATATTTTAAGTTGTGTGTACATCCATTATACGCATAGGTAAAATTCCAAAAAATTTCTCATGCGTACATCCATTGTACGCATAGCTTAAATTTTGGAAAATTTGCTCATGGGTACATCCATTGTATGCATAGCTTAAATTCTCATAAATTTGCTCATGCGTACATCCTTTGTACGCACAGCTTAATTTTTCTTGTCCAGATTTGGGGCCTTTTTAGCACAGTTTCCCGAACTCCCCGCTTAGTGGTTTTAATACTCTCGATAAATCCCACACTCTTGACACCCAAAATACCCTCGCCGATCAATAGAGGTCACCCTCTTATTGACTCTTCCGAGGGATCAGGTAGTCGCGTGGATTTTTGTGCCTTTATAAAGAATAAAAGATTTCCTTTGTTTCTTCTAAAGTACATCAAGATCTCGCCATGGGAGGCATTAGGGGTGTGAAAGCCACTCGAAAAGGGAGTTCCAAAGCCCCAGAGAGAACCACCAGAGTCAAAGGAAAGGAAATAAAAAAAAAAAAAATCATTTTGAAAAATCCAAACTCATCCAAACAAATCAGAAAATAGATATATAAAAACAAAAAAAAAACAAAAAAGAGAACCAAAGGAGAACTCATGATGTCGTAGCCACGACACCGCCAAACCCACCCCCATCTCATAGGGGAAGGAGAAAGAAGGTTTTTGGGCCACACCCAAAGAATCCATACCCTACCCACCGCCAAACCATGTCATGGGCGGTTGATCCAACCGTCTTTGACCCGGATTCATCCCCACCACCTTCCCCATCATATTCCCACATGGAGGAGAACCCATCTCCGATCCCCCCACCCAATCCTGATTCAATGTCACCGGGCCATTTAGCGCACCTATTTTTCTTTCCACCACCACCCAAAATTCCCCCCATTTTCTCCCATCCACCCAAACCATGCCCCATTTTCCCTCCTCATCCACTCCAAATCCACTCCATTTTCCACCCTATTTTCCCCCCACATCCACCCAAAATCTGCCCCATTTTCTTCCCACATCCATCCAAAATCTAACATAATTTTCCACATTCACCCAACACACACTTTTCCCCCATCCACACAAGTAATTTTTTCCCCCATGTCCAATCAAGTCATGCCCAATTTCCCCATACACTCCCCTCATCAGAAGGGCCATCCACATCCATCCCCATAGTTGATCCCATGACCATGATGGAAGACATGATTAAGGCTTATACCACTTGGAAGGCCTCTGATTGAACCCAAAAGTTGTATAAAATATCCTTGGATCCCGGCCTTGTTGGACCTCACTTAACTACTAATATGCACTTTTCGTTCATGCTGTGTTGCAATAGGTACAAAAGCAGGTTAAATGTAAAAAGGGTTAAAAGAGCAAAGATATGAAGAAAACCAAGCAAAACGGCAAGGATCTAAGGAGAAGCAGTTGGAGGAGTGCTTTAAAAGGTCAAATGGACCGGTCAAAATTGCAATTTCGACCAGTCGATATAGCACAGCTGGAAGATAAAACAGAAGAAGAGAAAAGGTCTTAAATGGGTCGGACAAAGCATCACTTACGGCTGGTCAAAACTCAAAGAAGCTTCAGCAATACAAAGTGAGACTGGTCGGAACTTAAGTTGACCGTTCTATTAATTCAAGAAAGTGAAGCCTCCGTGGTCATCTCCTACTTGCAGAAGGAGACTGAACTCGACCAGTCAGTGCATCAATCTCGACCGGTCCAAACAGATTTTTTGAGCGAAGTTTCAGGCATGCACAGCTGTGGATGAGATCTAAACTTTGAGATCTTCATTGGGATTCTCTTCATCAAACTGGATAACCCCCAATTGCAGCAGATTCCTTCCAGACTTATCTTCCTTGGATGATTTTTAGAATCTAGGATTACTTACCGTGTATACTAATTCTAGGGCCTTTGTTGTTCATTTTTCGAGAGTCTTGCTGCTATTTTTATTAAGAACAGTGGAGAGAATAAATGAAGAGTGGGGAATTAGAGATGGGTCAACACAATAAGTCTGAAATACACATAATCCTGCAAGATACAGGATCTATTGTAGCCAATTTTGATAAGTAAGAGTTTGTCCCACAGAGAAAATGATTAAGAATCCAAATTGGGCAATAATAATAGGCCTCTAGATCTGGCTACAGATCTGACAATCCTAAAGGAAGGGAGTTGGGTGTCACGACTACACAAAATTAACACTAAAGAAGGGAAATAGAGTGCAGCCCTATCCTAAAGAAATGGTTAAACAGAAGATGGTGATAGTGTGTGTCAAAATAAAATATAAAAATTGGTGAGAAGTAAGCAGGTTGAGCTAGAGTTAATGATGCAATAATGTAACTTAGATTTAGTCTGTCTCTTCAGTGGTCCTTGCTGAGATGCAATTAATAGCCTCAATAAGGTATAAGCTCCTTGTTTAACCCATACCATTTGGGGCACTCTTAGGGCTATACTCTGTCCACTATAATGGTCACAGGGTATCCGATAGAGTTTGTCAAATCCCAATAGTTAAACTAGAAATCTGCTAGTCTAATTCAGAAGAGTGGACTGATCATTTCCCCAACCACTGGACGAACTCTAGCCATGAATACTATTGCAGTACTATGTAATGCCAGTGCTACAAGCTCCCCAGACTTGATCATAGATCTGGCTGACATCCATAGGTATTCCAACCCATAAGATCCTAAGTGCTTTGCCAAGCCTAGAGATACATGATGCCCATAAAAAGGACCATGCAATAGGTTGAATAAGGCTTTAGATTCAGCTGGTCATTGCTACAAAAGGCCTGCAATGACTCAGCCTCAAACTGTAATTACTACAAAGAGACAAGATCTAACATCTGATGTCGATTAGGCAAGACAAAGGGGAGCCAGTTAATGTACAAACCTCCTCACAACGCTCTAGAAGCTCATGTGCAGGAGAAAAGAATCCCCCTCAAACATGTGACTGGACACAACCTTAGGGCTATACTCTGTCCACTACAATGGTCATAGGGTATCCCATTGGTCTATCCATACCTCAGTGGTCTGAGAAAGAACATGTAAACTGTTGTAACCACCATGGTCCGCAGGCCTCCGAGCTCCCCAGATCTAACCACAGATCCAGCATTGCTTTCCATGTATCTATCAAACCAAGGGAAATCAGATGGTAAAAAATAAATCTATTAGAAATTGAATGGGCTAGTCCCAAATACATGGATCCTATAGACATTTAAAGAAACCATAAGATCTATAGACTTGATTAAGCATTAAAATAGCAGTTCATTGATAAATGCAAAACTTACAATGAACTATCTCCTGGCTGTAGCCTTTACAAAACTGTTCATGCACGATCCCAATGTATACAAAATCTATTACAAGACTGAAACAAAACTAAACCTAGCCAGCAAGTGCTGAGCTAAGAGAGAAGAAAAATAGAAAAAAGAGGTGATCAAATCCTAACCCTAGCCTGCTGGAGCTCTCAGCCGACAGAGGATGAAGGAAAAATGAAAATAATAAACTCTAACTACATCTTATATACTCTATCAAAATGGCCTTAGCTCTAAAGAGATTAACCCTAAGTTTTCTAGCAAATGTGACACTATTTCAACCCTTGGATGCCTGGAGATATGCGCCTCAAAATCCACACCCGAGAAGTGTGCCCTAGCCTTGGGAAATTCCTAAACAGTCCTTCAGTCAAAACTTAGAAGTGGAGAGCCCATGCTTCGTAGGGCTGGTATCTGCTTTTAGCTCATTCGCACAGCTGCTTTACCTTCTCAGAGTTACCTTTGGCTAGTGGGAAGTGCTTGCTTGTGCAGTGAATCTTCTGTTCGTCGTGTAGTTCCTTTGCACTGCAATGATATCGTGAAGATTATCTAGAGTGCCTAGACTTCTCGTGCAGTAGAGCTTCAGAAGGTCTTTCTCGCTGAGTACTCGCGCAGTTATACTCCTGCGCTCACGTAGTAAATGGTAAGGCTTCAGAGTGGGTGAGATATGCATGAAGAGAATTATGGGCATCTCTCTCATCTAGGGCTATGAGAGAACTACGCAAGGTGACATTCTGTTCAGTGTATATATGGATTCGCTGGGTTCTTCGCACGATTCCTTTAAGGCTTGATCTCCGCGAGAGCTTTGAGAGGGCAAATTCTGAGAGTTTTAACCTATGAGATCATTGCGAGGTCATTTCAGCTGTCCTCCTGACTGCGTGGCATATTTGTCCGAGGGCCTCTTCCACTGCATCTTTAGCTTCGCGAGGAACTCCTCAACTTTGCAAGATCTATCTTTTACTGCTCTGGTGTATTGCACTTGCTACTGTCACAGTCTCCTCCTTTCTCAGCTAACTTCATTCATATGCTAGACTTTGGTCAATGATGATTAGCAACAATGAGTCACCATGGTGAGCACTACCAAGGCGTTCCATCAGGCTTTGTCTCAGCTGTCATCTTTGAGTACATTCTCTCTCTCTGTTGGGCTAAAAAGCAAGGAGTTTATATTAAGCTGCACATTTTATTACTAACTACAAAACACACTTAACAAATGGTTATTAGTATGCTTCAAGGTCCAGTAAAGGAAAAGTTAAGAGGTGAAAAGTGGTACTTTTCAGTGAATAACACACCCCCAAACCTAATCTTTGCTAGTCCCTGAGCAAAGAAAAAATTAAAACAACTACTCTAAGAATTTAAATGCCACTTTCATAGGAAGCACGGATACATTTAGCATATGTACCAAGCCTTTTAAACCCCTAGGTGATCCCTAGTGGAGGAGTGAAGTCTCTTGAGGGTTTTCAGTGAAGATACCCACAAACTTCTCAATGAAACAGTTAACAAAGGTGCAACATTATCAAGTTAGCTGTCAAGAAATAGAGCATTAGTTTACCTTTGATTCAATAAAAATGTGAGAAATTTGGACATGAAAAGCACGGACATTTAATCATCACAACCTCTACCTAAGTGCACAACATTTCCAATTAGCTCACAACACGTGTATATCAGCACTGAGCTCATCATTAATTTAAAAATCAGGTTATAGGCCATGCCTAATACATTCAACATCAGACCCAATGCTGACTAGAGCATACTCTCACAAGGGACCTTGAGGGTTTCATTTTCTCTCAAGCTCAAGAGCAGTTACAGTTCCCAAATGGGTCTGTAAGCATGAGCATAGGCACAACACCTAAGTCCTGGCATCATTGGCAGGTCTTCACCATAGATTGGACAACTCCTTATCTCTACATGATAGCTCATTTAACTTTGGATCACAAGGTCTTTAGCTGGGTTGTAATGTGGCTTATGAAGTGGTTATAAAGAATGGAAGGTTGAAAAGGAATTCAAAACTGAGAAATCAGTAAGTGAAGGAGGTGATTCATGACTTCACCTCTTTTAGTTTAGTACCTTTTCATTTTCTTTCAAATTTTTCAGACTTGAAGTGGCTAGCTTCTCCTCTTCATTTTTATTTTTCCAATGAACTTTTCCTCTTGACTCCTCCCTCACTGCTCTTCATTATTATTTTTCTTTCTTTTCTTGTATTTTTCTTTCTATTTTTATTTTTGTGTTTGTGACTCGCCACCTCTTTCCTTAGCTGCTACACTGCTCAACTTTAGGTATCTCTTCTCTATTCACCCAATGTTGACCCTATCTTATCCATCTTCAGCTCCTCCTTTACCTTCTAAATTTTCAGGGTGAGGGTAGGTTTGGGTCAGGTCCATAGGTTCAGGTGTATTTTGAAGAAAATTGGAAATTTAGGCTCAACAGGTGTGTGCACAAGGGCAGTTGATTAGGATTTTGTCTGTTTAAGCTCAAACTGTCCAAGAGAAGGCCTTGATCCTTTCCTAGGTTTCATGAGTGTTGTCAGTTATTTCAACATGGAGGTGTCTAACTTCTAGTGAGGGCATTGCCTCAGCTAGCCCTTAGAGCTAGAAGAATTGCCTCAGTCACTCCTCAAAGAAAGGAAATTTTTTTTTTTCTTTTAGTAGGCCCAACTCTCACTGGTTATGGTCTTCCATTGAACTTTTAAGTATGCCCTTACCTTTTTCTCTCTTTACTGATTCACTCAGTACTGATACAAGTGAGTTTACTTGGTGTTCACATCATGAAAAAATTAAAATTTAAAAGCTTGTAATGCCTAAAGGTTTGCAAAATTTTAAATTTATCATTTTTCTAATGATTCTTAGGTGAACATGGTTCTGTTTCTGTCTTACTCACTTGAATCTGCTGCACTTAGGTTAACTATTTCATTGGTAGAACCTGCCACACCCCCAAACCTATGAGGAACAGTGTCCTCACTGACTCAAAGGACAATGGTTGTGCAGCAGTGAACAAACTGAAATGAACTACCAAAAACTACAAGAGAGAAAAGCAAAACACATAACAAATAAAAAAAAAAAGAATAAGATAAACATAAAAACTAAAAGTGATAGATTGTCGAGAAAAGACATTTTATTATAGATACAAAAGCAAACAGATTACAAAAAGATAGAAAATTATAAACCTAAGAACAATATAAGTAAAACATCCTGTCGAACAAAATAGGGCTTCCTCCTGGCTTAGGGATATCCTCAACCTGCTGTGGAAGAGAAAATGCAAGCAGGAGGAGGGGGAAGACGAGGGTCATGGAGATGGGTGTTGAGCAGGTGGTGGGGGGTTTGAAGAAGATGGGGGGACAGATGCAGGTGGTGCAGTGTTTTACTTCTTCTTTTTCTTCTCCTTTTTCTTCACCTCTTTGGCCAGGATTCTCTAGATCTCTTCGTACTCATCCTAAAGAAATTGTAGTGGGTCCGACTTCTTAGGCGGTAGGGGGTCCAACCACATTGGATAGAATTTGTTTGGGAACTCTGTGGGTTTGTTGTCCGCCATGGTTGTGAGTAAGGAGGGACTACTAAGGTTAGAGGAGAATGGGTGAGATGAAAACGAATTGTCCCTGTATTTAAAGTACTTAGACGGTGGAATACGGATGGGCACAATAACTTTCATCTCTTTTCGAGCATGGCAATAAATTGTGATTGTTCTGAGAATGATAAATCACACAACCTATTTGGGGGAACGAGAGCCCAAAATAAATGGTGGTCTAATTTTGGCATTGAGAATTAAGGCAATCTTGCATTTTGTGTAGTTTTCCTAAGTACTCGCGGAGTAGAATTCTCACGCAGTACAATTGTACCTCCGCGAGAAGGATAGTCACACAGAAGCAAATAACTCAGTGAGTACAAAATCAAGACTGTGGGTGACTCGCAGAGTTACCTCACGGAATAGACATTGGGATTGAGCACAAGAAGTCATTTTTCATTTCTCACGCAGCTTAACTAGTGATCTCCACAAAGAACATCCATTAGGAGTTTCAGAGGTCTTGTGTAATAGAATGTTCTGAAATCTACAATTCGTGCCCTTATGACTCCGCGAGAAAGTGGTAAAATGGTCCAAAACTGTGAAAATTAGGCCATTTAACCCCGTGAGAGACCAACACCCAACCTCTTTGCACCATTTGTGCTCTGGCCTGTGCTTGCACAATGTCATGCATCCATTCAATGGCCATCAACATCTACCTTTCACATATATCCCTTTTTCAATTGATAATAGCCTCCCTAATACTAGCACATGCATAGCAGAAATTCCAAATGATAAAACACCTTGATGAAAACAGATTCTAAACAGTTGTTGTGCTAGTACTTTGCTCACACAACAGCAAAAAGTATTCGTCTCTCATGTTATTGACAGAAGTGAAACAGTACTCAAAATAAAATCTATAAAGCAATTGAAAATAAACAAGCACACAGAACATAACAGAACAAACACCCAAAACAGATATGGCACACATAATACAAAGCTGTGGATCACTTAATAGTGGGAGGTTCATGTAAGTGAATTGTTTGAGGAAGCTCCAATGGTTGTTCTACACAAATCTTGAGCCTCTGACCATTTACTTTCATGCTCTGCCCTGACTTTGGATTCAAGATCTCCACAGCACCAAATGGGGAGGCTTTGATGACAGTGTAAGGTCCATCCCATCTGGATTTCAACTTCCCTGGAAAGAATTTAAGTCTGGAGTTAAAAAGCCAAACCTTAGTGTCAGCAATGAAGTCCTTCCTTAATTACTTCTTGTCAAAGAATGCCTTTGATCTCTCCTTGTACCTTCTGGTATTTGCATAGGCTTCTAGCCTTATTTCATCAAGTTCGGTCATTTGTAACTTCCTGTGAGAACCAGTAGTAGTTAGATCTAAATTCATTGCTTTGATAGCCCAATAGGCTATATGTTCTAACTCTACAAGTAGGTGGCAGGCCTTGCCATACACCAGCCTAAATGGGGACATACCAATGGGGGTCTTATAGGTAGTCCTATAAGCCCACAAAGCATCATTTAGCTTTGGTGCTCAATCCTTCCTATCAGTCCTCACAGTCTTCTCCAGAATATGCTTAATCTCCCTATTGGAAATTTCAACTTGCCCACTAGTCTGCGGGTGGTAGGGAATTGCAATTCTATGTGTAACAAAATACCTTTTGAGCAGGTTCTCAAAAGGTTTGTTACAGAAGTGGCTCCCTCCATTGCTGATAATAGCTCTGGGGATGCCAAATCGTGAGAAGATACTGTCCTTCAAAAATTTAAGGACAACTGTGTGGTCATTGGTCCTTGTGGCAATGGCTTCCACCCATTTGGACACATAGTCCACTGCCACAAGTATGAAGTTAAATCTCATGGAGGAAGGAAAGAGGCCCATAAAATCAATGCCCTAGATGTCAAAAAGTTCTACAACTAGGATTGGCTACAATGGCATGGAGCCTCTCTTAGAAATGCCTCCCATTCTTTGACATCTCTCATAGGCCTTACAATGCAAGTTTGCATCTCTGAACAAAGAAGGCCAATATAAACCACATTGGAGCACTTTTACTGCAGTCTTCCTGCCACTGAAATGACCTCCACAGGCTTGCTCATGTCACAGTGAAAGAATGTTGTGAAAGTCATTTTCAGGCACACATCTCCTAATGACCTAGTCTGCACAATGCTTGTAAAGGTATGGGTCCTCCCACAAAATGTCTAACCTGAGAGAAGAACAAGTCTTTTTCCACTTTAGACCAGTGTGGAGGGATCCTACCAGCAGCAAGAAAATTGATAATATGTGCAAACCAAGGCACACTAGACTGCACAGCAAAAAGCTGCTCATCGGGGAACAACTCATTAACAGGTGTTGCTGCACATTCTTCCAAGATAATCCTAGAGTGGTGGTCAGCCGCCACATTCTCAACTCCCTTCTTGTCTTTGATCTCAAGATTAAACTCTTGCAAGAGGAGAATCCATCTGATCAACCTAGGCTTTGCATCCATCTTAGCCAATAGGTATTTTAGGGTTAAGTGATCTGTAAAAACTACAATCTTAGACCCCAACAAGTAGGGTCTAAATTTGTCCATAGCAAACACTACTGCAAGTAGCTCCTTCTCAGTTATAGTGTAGTTTATCTAAGCTTCAACTAGTGTTCTGCTGGCATAATAGATCATTACAGGCAGCTTATCTTTCCTTTGTCCTAAGACAGCACCTATGGCCAAGTCTGATGCATCACACATCAGCTCAAAGGAGAGTGAGGAATCTGGGACCTGGATTATAGGGGCAGTCGTGCGACACTTTTTTAAAGCCTCAAAGGCCTCAAGACATTCAACAGAAAATAAAAATGGCACATCCTAGCAAAGCAGGGGGCACAATGGTTTGACAATCTTGCTGAAGTCCCTGATGAACCTCCTGTAGAATCTAGCATGTCCTATAAACGATCTGATCTGCTTGACAGTCCTGGGTGGGGGCAGATGTGAAATCAAGTCCACCTTAGCCATGTCAACCTCTATTCCTTTGTGAGAAACCACATGGCCTAATACTATACTTTGTGTCACCATAAAGTTACTCTTTTCCTAGCTTAGGACCAGGTTGTTCTCCTCACATCTTTGTAAAACTTTTGCAAGGTGACAAAGCCACTGGCCAAAGCTATCCCCAAACATTGAGAAATCATCCATGAAGATTTTTAGGAATTTATTAATCATATCAGAAAAACTTGAATACATGCACCTCTAAAAAGTGCTTGGGGCATTGCACAATCCGAAAGGCATCCTTCTGTAAGCAAAGGTGCTAAAGGGACATGTGAAAGTAGTCTTCTCCTGATCTTGAGGATCCACAAAGATTTGGTTATACCCTGAATATCCATCAAGAAAACAGTAATATGCCTTCCTAGCCAGCTTATCTAGAATTTGGTTAATAAAAGGGAGGGGGAAGTGGTCTTTTCTAGTTTTGGAGTTGAGCTTTTGATAATCATTGCACACTCTCCAGCCAGTGGTCTCTTTGGCTAGCATCAACTCCCCAGAATCAGAGATAACAATTGTGATGCCTAACTTTTTAGGTACCACCTGGATAGGTGATACCCATTCGGAATTTGAAATGGGGTAAATCATCCCTGCATCCAACAGTTTTACTATTTCCTTAAGCACCACCTCCTGCTTATGAGCATTTAATTTCCTCTGCATCTCCCTTGAGGGTTTGGCACCCCTCATCTAGGTGAATCTTGTGCATGCATACTGAGGAATCAATGCCTCTAAGGTCAGCTATTGTCCACCCAATTGCTTTCTTGTACATCAAAAGGACATTCAGCAATTCCTCCTCCTGCTCACTAGTGAGAGAGGAGGAGATAATCACGGGAAGTTTGCTATCTTGCCACAAGAAGGCATATTTTAATGTGGCTGGGAGCAGCTTCAGCTCTAGCTCAGGGGGACATTCAATTGAAGGTAATAGAGGTGCCTTAGTGGCTTGAGGAAGGGGCAGTAATATGTGCTGCACTAGGCTCACAGAGGACTCAATGTTTGTGCTGTCTTCTGTTATGGGAATTTGGGTCTCCCTCTCAAACAGACTCCAAACACTTTCCAGACTGTCAGTCAGATTATCCCAATACAGCAGATTGGATAATTCTTCTTCTACCAGGCCATCTAATACATCTACTGCACAGCAGTCCTCAATGTCAATCTGAGGCACTGTAACAGCATGGTACACATTTAAAGGGCCTTCATATTCCCAAAGGTAACCTCCATTACCCCTGACCTACATTGTATGCAAGCATTTACAGTAGCCAAGAATTGTCTGCCAAGGATAATAGGAATTGGGGTTTTTCTTTTGCAAGGGTCCATGTCTAAAACAAGAAAATCAGTTGGATAATAGAATTTGTCCACCCCAACTAAGACATCCTCTACCACACCCACAGGTCTCCTCTCAGACCTGTCAGCCAGTTGGAGCACAACTGATGTAGGTTTAAGCTCCCCCAAATCTAGCTCCTCATACACTGAATAAGGGAATAAGTTTACACTGGCCCCTAAATCTAGGAGGGTTTTTCCAATGGTGTGGTTTCTGATTATGCAGGCGATAGTAGGTACCCCTAGGTCTTATAATTTTTCAGGTGTGGCGATGGACAGAATTGACTCAACATGCTCGACAGTAAAAACTCTTTTAGACAATTGCACCCTAGCTTTTCTCTTTTGTGTGCAGAGATCCTTTAAAAATTTAGCATAGGCAGGGACTTGCTTTATGGCATCAAGCAGGGGCAAGTTGATCCGAACCTTCTTGAAAGTCTTCAACATTTCCTCCATCTGAACATTTCCTTTATCAAGAGGGGATGGGCCAGCTAGAGCTTGAGGAAATGGTAGCTGTGGCACTGTTGGTGCCACTGCTACATGCCTATTGCCATCATGGTCATATTTTTCTTTTTCTTTTATCTTTATTTATTTCATTATGTTGGGGCTCAGCATCAACCACATTATTTTGCCCTAGCTGATCCACAGCAAGGGAGACAAGCCTTGGCTCCTTGACACTAACAATTCTTTCATTTTAAGTTTCATTTTCCGTGACCTTCTCCTATTCACTGCCCACTAAATTATCAACTACCCTGTCACTCCTAAGGGTAGTTATGGCATCAACATCCTCATGGGTAAAGGGTGTTTCTCCAAGCAAGAGCTGCCCTTTTGAATTGGCTAGGGGCTGATTAGGCAATTTTTCTTCCTCCCTCCTGTTCAAAGCATTACAAATATGTCCCATTTGGTCCTCAATATTTTTTATGCTCTGTCCATGAGAATTAACAGTCTGCACCAGGCTCCCTAAATTCTGCATTGGAGCCATCATCTACACTTCAAATGAAGAGGACCTGGGCTGTTGAGGGGGCATGACCAATTGGTTAGACTGTGGGGCAGGTAACAGGAAGTTTTGCCTTGGTGGGTAACCTTGATTAACCTGGTGTTGGGGTCTGTAGGGAGCTACCATCTACTACTGCTGGGGTTAAGGATATGAGTCGTGTCTCCACCTCAGATTTGGGTGGTTCCTCCAAGAATACCCAGTAGGCTGCTGCCCAAAGGTTTGAGTTGCATTGGCATGCTCCATAACAAAATCTGAAAATTGGTTGGCAGATGGACAATCATGAATAGAATGTGTGGGAGATTGGCATATCAGACATGCCTCCTCCACTTGTGCAACCATCCGAGGTTGCATCACATTCATCAATTTGTCAAACTTCAAGCTTAGGTTATCCACCTTTCTCTCCAGATCACCTTGCACCTTTACTTCATATATTCCACCTCTAGGGGTGGCATCTTTCACCATCTTAGCTGGAATCTGACTGTCATTGCGTGACAGAGACTCTTGTTGTATGAAATTTTCCCCTATTATGCAAAACAGCTCCCAAGCTTCGTCAGCTGTCTTGTGGAGGTAGCTACCATGACAAGAAGCATCCACGATATCCTTGCTCTTGGCATTAATTCCTAGATAAAACACTTGAATAAGCTGCCACATTGGGATTTGGTGATGGGGGCATTATTTTAACATCTCCTTGAATCTTTTCCAAGCTTCAAAAAAATTCTCAGTTGAGG
The DNA here is from genome assembly GCA_021018995.1 of Chloranthus sessilifolius. Taxonomy (NCBI): domain Eukaryota; kingdom Viridiplantae; phylum Streptophyta; class Magnoliopsida; order Chloranthales; family Chloranthaceae; genus Chloranthus; species Chloranthus sessilifolius. The sequence goes on from CM037595.1 coordinate 29,638,473, forward strand.
ACTGAGTGAATGACAAAATATTTGTCTTCATTTGGCTTGTTTTATTCATAGGAAAAAACTTTACCAGGAATTTGGTTTGAAGGTAACTCTATGACTGTATGCTGTTGACTGGGAGCTTTGATAGCCATGTGCTAGCTTTGTCCTTTAATGAGGAAGGAAATAGCCTAAGTTTAATGGCCTCAGGCCCCAAGCCAGTAATGTTGAAGGTAGTGTAAAGTGCTAAAAACTGGTCGATATGCTTGTAGGGATCTTCTTTACTCAGCCCATGAAATGAAGGCAGCATACTGATGGTGAAGGATTTAATTTCATAGTTCCCCTCAACAGAGGAAAATTGAATGCAAAAGGGAGAGATGTACTCTCCAGGCACATTGTATTCTTTTAATGTCCTCTGCCTCTCAGCCATGGTAGCTGGTTCAGTCGCAATAGCATGGTTTTGCGTGGTGTGTCTAGGTCTAATGATCCTTTCCACCTCTAAATTTGGGGGTTCCAAGTCAAGGTTTAAGGACCTTCTACCGACCATACACTCACCAATAATAATTAAAATGCTTACAAGCACACAGAAAGAATTTCAAACAAAAAAAGTAATAACTACATAGATTTACACTAAACAAAATAATAGGGGATTCAACATAAATGGCATGAGATTTAGGGGAAAGAAAGTACAAACAGAGCTAGCTACACTCCCCTTGCAGTTATAGCTTTTCCCTTCTACTATAAAATTCTACAAAGAATCAGTAGTACTTTAATTCTAGATTAAACACAACTACAAAGAATTTGTTAGTCTAAATTATAATACAACTCAGGTCTACTAAAAAGATCAAGTTCCCTGGCAGCGATGCCAAAAACTTGTTGCTCATTTTTCGAGAGACTTGCTGCTACTTTTATTAAGAGCAATGGAGAGAATAAAACAAGAGTGGGGAATTGGAGATGGGTCAGCACAGCAAGTCTGAAATACACACAGTCCTACAAGATACAGGGTCTATTGTAGTAAGTTTTGATAAGTAAGAGTTTGTCCCACAGAGAAAATGATCAATAACCCAAATTGGGCAATAATAGTAGGCCTCCAGATCTGGCTACAGATCTGAGAATCCTAAAGGAAGGGAGTTGTGTGTCCCGACTACACTATATTAATACTAAATAAGGGAAATAAAGTGCAGCCCTATCCTAAAGAAATGGTTAAACAGAAGATGGTGGTAGTGTGTATCAAAATAAAATACAAAAATTGGTGAGAAGTAAGCGGGTTGAGCTAGAGTTAATGATGCAATAATGTAACTCAGATTTAGTCTGTCTCTGTAGTGGTCCTTGCTGAGACGCTATTAATAGCCTCAACAAGGTATAAGCTCCTAGTTTAACCCATGCCATTTGGGACGCTCTTAGGGCTATACTTTGTCCACTATAATGGTCACAGGGTATTCGATAGAGTCTGTCAAATCATATTAGTTAAATCAAAAATTTGCTAGACTAATCCAGAAGAGTGGATTGATCATTTCCCCAGCCACTGGACCAGCTCTAGCCATGAATACTATTACAGCACTATGTAATGCCAATGCTACAAGCTCCCTAGACTTGCGCACAGATCTGGCTGACATCCATAGGTATTCCAACCCATAAGATCCTAAGTGCTTTGCTAAGCCCAACGATACTGGATGCCCATAAAAAGGACCATGCAATAGGTTGAATAAGGCTTTAGATTCAGCTGGTCATTACTACAAAAGGCTTGCAATGGCTCAGCCTCAAACTATAATTACTATAAAGAGACCGGATCGAACATCTGATATCGATTAGATAAGATAGAGGGGAGCCAGTTACTGTATAAACCTTCTCACAAGGCTCTAAAAGCTCATATGCAGGGGAAAAGAATCCTCCTCAAACATGTGACTGGACACAACGTTAGGGCTATACTCTGTCCACTACAATGGTCATAGGGTATCCCATTGGTCTATCCATACCTGAGAGGTCTGAGAAAGAACATGTAAACTAGTGCAACCACCATGGTCCGAAGGCCTCTGAGCTCTCCAGATCTCACTAAAGATCGAGCATTGCTTTCCATGTGTCTATCAAACCAAGGGAATCAGATGGTAAACAATAGATCTACTAGAAATTGAATGGGCTAGTCCTAAATACATGGATCCTATAGACATCTAAAGAAACTATAAGATCTATAGACTTGATTAAGCATTAAAATAGCAGTTCATTGATAATAACAAAACTTACAATAAACTGTCTTCTGGCTACAGCCTATACACAACTGCTCATCCACAATCCCAATGTATACAAAATCTATTACAAGACTGAAACAAAACTAAACCTAGTTGCTTACAAGGGAATTAGCTAGCAAGTGCTGAGCTAAGAGAGATTCACGGCCTTGACTCTAAAGAGATTAACCCAAATTTTTCTAGCAGACGTGGCGCTGTTTCGACCCTTGAATGCCTGGAGATATGCAACTCAAAATCCATGCCTCAGGAAGTGTGCCCTAGCCTTGGGAAATTCCCAAAAAGTCCTTCAGTTAAAACTGAGAAGTGGAGAGCCCGCGCTTAGTGGGGCTGGTATCTGCTTTTAGCTCATTCGCGCAGCTGCTTTGCCTTCATGGAGTAGCCTTTGGCTGGTGGGAAGTGCTTGCTCACGCAGTGAATCTTCAGTTCATCGCGCAATTCCTTTTCGCTGTAATGCCATCGCAGAGATTATCTAGAGTGCTTAGACTTCTCACGCAGTAGAGCTTCAGAAGCTCTTTCTCACTGAGTACTTGCACAGTTATGCTCCTGGGCTTGGGTAGTCAATGGTAAGACTTCAGAGTGTGTGAGTCTGTGCAAAGAGAATTCTAGGCGTCTCTCTCATCCAGGGTTACACGAGAACTACGCGAGGTGACATTCTGTTCAGTGTGCATATGGTCTCATTGGGTTCTTCGCGCGGTTGCTTTGAGGCTTGATCTTCGCGAGAGCATAGTGAGAGCAAATTCTAAGATTTTTAACTACGAGATCTTCGCGAGGTCATTTCAGTTGTCCTCCTAACTGCACGACATATCTGTGTGAGGGCCTCTTCCACTGCATCTTTAGCTTCGCGAGGAAGCTCATCAACTCTGCGAGGTCTATCTTTTGCTGCTCTGGTGCATTGCACTTGCTGCTGTCATAGTCTCCTCCTTTCTTAGCTAACTTCATTCATCTGCTAGACTTTGGTTAATGATGATCAGCAACAATGAGTCACCATGGTTAGCACTATCAAGGTGTTCCATCAGGCTTTGTCTCAGCTGTCATCTTTGAGTGCATTCTCTCTCTCTTTTGGGCCAAAAAGCAAGGAGTTTGTATTAAGCTGCACATTTTATTGCTAACTACAAAACATACTTAAAAAATGGTTATTAGTCTGCTTCAAGGTCCAGCAAAGGCTGAGTTAAGAGGTGAAAATTGATACTTTTCAGTGAATAACAGCCTAGTAATCTATAAATAAGGACCTTAGCTTAGGAATAAAATAGCTTTTAGCCCTAGGGCTTCTTGCTCGTAGGTTAGGATTAGATTATAGTTCTAAAATAGATTGGTATTGATTATAATCATTGAACAGAGTCTGATTCAACAATGATGAAGGTTTCTGGATCGATGCGGGCTTAAAGTTCCAGGCTGCGATCGCTTGTAAATTTCAGATGAGTATTCAATAAACTTTTGTTTCTTTCTTTAATTTGATTCCCGTTTCAATGGTAAAATTGCTTGTTCGAGGTTTTGATTAGATCGAGAATGGGATGGTAACATTGTAATCTAATTTAGAATAATCTCAATGGCCTTATAGAGTTTGGGGTTAGACTAGATAGGATATTCACCGACTGTGGTCTTTATTGGTTCGTGCAATGATGCTTCGACAATTAGATTTCTCTCACTCACGATTAGATTTCTCTAATTCATTATGAAGTGACTGAGCTAGCCAGGAGTTAGCCTAGGAGCAGTGGTACCAGGGATTCAAAATAGCGAAGAAATAAGAGATTATTAGTCTGCCTTCCCATATCTTTATCCAGATCTACTAGGTTTTCTCTTTATTTTTAGGATTAATTTAGGAAACTTAAAATATATAATTATTATATAAAATAGAGATTAAATAAGATAAACGACAAGTTCCTATGGTTCGACACCCTTGTACTCGCCCAAGTACATCTGAACTTGTGCACTTGCAAGGTCATATTTTAAGACGATTAAGTTTTTGGCGCCGTTGCCAGGGACTTCGGTTTTATCTTGTTTGATTTATATTTTATATTATACTTGTGTATCATATACTAACCCTAGTAGTTGAGTTTTTATTTTGTAGGATTGAGTCTGCCAAGACTTATCACGGGATGCCGTGAGAGGCCACAGATTGGGAGATCGAATGCTTGAGGTAGCCAAGGCTTGTCACGGGATGCCGCGAGAGGCTAAGGTAGATGCTTTTGGTTTCCATTAGTTAGTAAAAAAAGAAATAAATAAATAAATAAATAAATAATATAAATATATATATATATATGTTTTTAAATGAATTTTGGTGACATTCGACTGGTCGAAATGGTTTCAATCAGTCCAAATTGAGAAATTAGCCTTAGACCAGAGGCTGTCCATCACTCGAGATGGGGGATACCTGTTACTACCCTCCGTCTCCTGGACCCCCATCTCCGTTCCCATGGGTCGAGGCTTCGTCCATTTCCACATCTACAGTTGCACCTCCGATCATCGTACTTTTCACGGACCTTATCATTACACTGGAGCGTGTTCCTGCTCCATCCTCTTTTACCACTTCTATATCCCCCACCACGTTCTTTTCACGAAACCTTCCACATCAGTGTCGGTGGTTGTTGTGGCCTCATGAATGAGGCCATTCACGAGGGCACTACCCCATTTATGGACTCATTTTTCATGAGTTCCCCCCAGTCCAGAGTGGCACAGTGTCCCCATGCATTAGGGGTGGGACAGGCTGAGATTAGAGCCAAGCTCACCTTCATGAAGGAAATGTTGACTAAGGTGTTGGCAGGGATGGGTATTGAAGGGCGGTCCTAGTGGGTCTTCTCATAAGGACGGACCTGCTCCTCCCCTTAGTACACCCCCAACACCACCTTCTTATGAGCCCTTCATAGAGGAGGGTTCAGACTTTGCTCCACCTTAGGCCCTGACTTTGGAGTCTGCTGGCCCAACTCCCCCATGCTCATCAGGAGAGGCATGGGGGTGTTGTGCTTAGTGTGTGGTCCACATTTTTAATTTTTGCATCATATACTTGACTACTTCTTTATACACCCTCAATACCATGTTTTGTTTAGTTTTTAAACCATCAACTGCGTTATTTTGCCGTAGTTTTCAAAATGTAGTCAAAGATGCATGCAACTTTTAATTTTTCAATATCCATGTTATGATGAAACTGATTGTTGTTTAGGATAATTAGCTCCATTGTGAACATTTAAGGATTGGTCCGGATTTCATGCTTAGAAAAAAAAAATTGCACTCTTTGCCATGCTTAAGTCTAGAAATCAATGGAGTAGCTCGAATCTGAAATCTTAGAATTCCAAGAATCGACTAAAACCAGTGAGCTTTAGAACCTTTGTTTGTCGTTCTTGATGAGTGCTTGAAATAACTCGGAGTATCCTTGAAATTCGTGTTAAATTGCTCGAATCTCATATGCTTTATTTGGTTTGTGGATTATGCATTGCTCATATCATTGTACTAGAACTTATTGCACGTGAACCTAAAGCAAATAGGCATCTTTACCACTGAGAAAGGAGATGATTAAAGCCCATCTATTGGCTCGCATTTACCTTTTTGGCACCCCCTTTGAGCCTCATCGAAAATTGTTGCCTTTATATGTTCTTGTTAAGCCTCATTAACCATACCCCACACCAGCGCTAAAAATGCAAGGCCCTACCCCTCAATCTTTGAGAATTTGGGAAAGAAGGATGAGAGCAAAGAAAAGTGTATGGGAGCGAGAAATATTCTTACAAGAAGCATATGGAAAAATTGAAAAGAAGAGAAGGGGCGAGAAAAAGAAAAGAAAAAGAAGAAAAATAGTTATGAGGTGGTGATTCAAAGAAAAAGAATGAATGAAAAGAAGGAAGAACTGAGAAAAGAAAACAAAGGGAAAAAAAATAAAAAATCCTTAAAAATCTGACAAAGAAAGATGCGAAAATAGAAAATCAAATATAGTTTATTTTCCAATTTCTCAGAGACGTTTAAATCCCAACTTCCCCTTCTTTCTTAAACCTTCACCCGAGCCCCATTAAAACCTGGTAAAAAGACCTTTTCGATCCAATCTTGGGTGGAAAATGCCTTGTTGATGGTGATGATGCTATAACTATGGTACGTAATATAACATGCATAGGAACAAATATCACTCTTCCATGAGATTATAGTTTAAATTTCTGTGATGCACCGTCTTTCTAATACTATGTGGGATCCTTTAATCTATGTTATAACTCTATCCCATGTGTGGGAAAAACGTAGACCATTCATCGGAGTGATTTTGTTGTGAGTGTATACCAAAAGTGAGGATTGAGTCAAGACTTGGGATCCGATGACTCCTGGTTTGGATTAATCCAGAGATAAAATGATTTAAGCATTGACACATGCATACACAACACTCTAGGCATTGATGAAAGATTAGTCTAAGGAACGGAGCATTGGGTATTTGGAATAAATAATAGTAGAATTGTCATGGCATCGGTATTTGAAAATAAAAATTTGCATGCTGAAATGATTACTAGTTTTGAATTTTAAATGTATATATTATATGAAAACCGATTTTGAAAATTATTTTACCGATGGTTTTAAAACAGTTTAGGAAGTTTGTGGGTGTTTTCACTTAAAACCCTCAGGAGACACAACTCCTCCACTAGGGATCACCTAGGGGTTTAAAGGCTTATTGCATACGCTAAATGCAAGCGTGCTCCCCACAAAAGTGACTCTTTTTATTTCTTAGATTAGTCTATACATTATTGGAATAAAAAAATTTCTAGGATATAAGTTTAATGTTGCCTTTGCTCGAGGACTAGCAAAGTTGAGGTTTAGGGGTGTGATTGAACCCAAAAGTTGTATAAAATATTTCCGGATCCCGGCCTATTGGACCTCACTTAACTACTAATATGGGCTTTTGGTTCATGTTGTGTTGCAATAGGTACAAAAGCAGGTTAAATGTAAAAAGGGTTAAAAGAGCAAAGATATGAAGGAACCCAAGCAAAACGGGAAGAATCTAAGGAGAAGCAGTTGGAGGAGAGCCTTAAAAGGTCAAATGGACCGGTTGAAACTGCGATTTCGACCGGTCGGTATAGAGCAGCTGGAGGATAAAATAGAAAAAAAGAAAAGGACTTAAATGGACCAGTTGAAGCATCACTTTCGACCGGTCAGAACTCAAAGAAGCTTCAGGAATACAAAGTGAGACTGATCGAAACCTAAGTCGGTCGATCTATTAATTCAAGAAAGTGAAGCCTCCGTGGTCGTCTCCTGCTTGGAGAAGGAGACTGAACTCGACTGGTCGATGCATAAATCCTGACCGGTACAAACAAAGTTTTTGAGCGAAGTTTCAAGCACGCACAACTGTGGATGCGCTCTAAACTCTGATATATTCTCCGGGATTCTCTTCATCAAGCTATATAACTCCCAATCGGCACAAATTCCTTTCAGATTTTTCTTCCTTGGAGGATTTTTAGGATCTAGGACTACTTATCGTGTATACTTGTTCTAGGGCCTTGTAGTCTATAAATAAGGACCTTAGCTTAGGAATAAAATAGATTTTAGCCCTAGGGCTTCTTGCTCGTAGGTTAGGGTTAGATTATAGTTCTAGAATGGATTGGGATTGATTGTAATCATTGACCAATGACCAATTCAGCAATGATGAAGGTTTCTGGATCGATGTGGGCTTAAAGTTCCAGGCTGCGATCGCTTGTAAATTTCAGATGAGTATTCAATAAACTTTTGTTTCTTTCTTTAATTTGATTCCCGTTTCAATGGTACGATTGCACATTTGAGGTTTCGATTAGATCAAGAACGGGATGGTAACGCTTTAATCCTATTTAGAATAATCTCAGTGTCCTTGTAGGGATTGGGGTTAACCTAGATAAGATATTCACCAATGGACTAGGCCTTGTAGGGTAGTCTTTGTTGGTCCATGCAATGATTCTTTGATGATTAGATTTCTCTAACTCGTGATTAGATTTCTCTAATTCATTACGAAGTGATTGAGCTAGCCAGGAGTTAGCCTAGGAGTGGGGGTACCAAGGATTCAAAATAGGAAAGAAATAGGAGATTATTAGATACAAGTCTGAGATCCAAGAGAGATCTCAGTCTGCCTTCCCATATCTTTATCCAGATCTGCTAAGTTTTCTTTTTATTTTTAGGATTAATTTAGGAAACTTAAAATATACAATTATTATATAAAATAGAGATTGAATAAGATAAATGACAAGTCCCTGTGGTTCGACATCGTTGTACTCGCCTAAGTACATATGAACTTATGCACTTGCAAGGTCATATTTTAAGATGATCAGCCTCTGAAAGCCTTCCTCATCCATCCCAAATACCACCAAATCCATCACCAAACCTCCAAAATCTCCACACCCCATTCACCCAAAATGCCAATCAACCACCCATAATCCATACCACCCAACATCAACCATGGGGCCATCCGAGTGGGCCTCAAAGGCCCAATACCCTACCACAAGCCCATCAAGGTGCAAACCCAATGGTCACATTCTCAAACCCTCCAAAATTTCCCAATTTCCCACTTACATTCACAACCAACAACTCCCATTCCCCCTCAAATGGCAAACTCATCTCATCATATGCCCCAATCCAGCATAAGCCCCATTCATCCACATTCCTCATTACCAACCCAATATGGGAATCATCCCATACCATCAATGATCCCCAATTTACCATTCACTCACTCCCCAATCAAATCCCCAAAATACCCTTCACCCACAATGGTCCCGCTCAACACCCGCTCAAAATCTACAATTCACCCATTCCCTTATCCTGCAAGCTACTCATCAAAGCTTCCCTCACTTACAAGCGCCATCAGGCACCCACTCAATCCCTCCAAAACCTGACTAATCTCACCCCTCCACCACCCTAATTTGATGCGGGTCATCAGTATGAAGAAGAGGAAGCCCGAAACAATGAGGCCTTTGTCTGGGTTCAATCCCCCACCACCCACTTTTACCAACCAACGGGCACCCGAAAATGAATGGGGGCAACCTAGTGGGGGACCAACCCCAATTCTACCATCAAGAGAGTCAAAGTTGCTAAAAGAATAAATGCATAAAATCTAGAACCAGTTGCTGAAGCTAGGCTGAACCGAGATTCATGCCACAAAATTTTCAGATTTGTGTCTATTTGTCGAGGTGCCTTTGCCACCTAAATTCAAAGTGTCATCATTTAACAATTACAATGGCACCAGCAACCCCATCGGACACCTCAAGTCATATTATGGGGACATGTGCCAATATGGAGGGGATGTGTAACACCCTACAAATTCCCAAACCCGAATACGCCGGGTAGGTACTCGTACTCAAGACCGATAACAATCTGCACCGTGTGTGTGGACCCAGTCAGGTGACTCATTCAAAATAGGACCTTTACAATAAAGGTTAAATATTTAATTGGGCAATCACTACACAAACTCCTTCAGAGCAACCCACTGGAAAAAAGTTGGGTGTACAACCAAGAGGTCAGGGTATCAAGGATTGTACTGAGCACTAGACCTCACTTTTTGGGTTTTATTTTAAAAATCAAGGCTTGTACACCATGTTGTGCATACTGGCTACACACCAAAACAAGACTTGAATTATAAAAGATACTTCTCACACATAACTACATGCATTTTACATCAGAAGTCTTATGTGTGAGAGAATAAGAACCAGCCGATTGGAGGAAGAAAGTGACCATCTCCTTTCTTCAACAACTTGAAAACCAGTCATCAGATTTCTACTCCAACCAGTCACATTCCAAGAAAATTCTCCATGACTTCGACCATCGCGCCACTGTTCGGTCTTTAAAAACTCTACGATTGAGAAATCGAACAACGCATAAACAATAAATTTCGACACCACAGATCGGAGATCTTGCATGTGAAGAATCTATGAAGGTATAGGTCTTAGACCGTTCCCGTAAACCTTGATTTAATAAGTTAGATTCAAATCATTTCGATTCTAAAATTCATACAAGAAAAACTCTAAAGATTGAAAGCGTGAGAGGCATAGTCGCCGATTTGCCCCGATTTTGATGTTTTCGGACATTGCATGGGCAATATTCCGAGGTAGAAATCTAAGATTTCACCTTATTGCACAAAATTAGGTCAAACTAGATGCTTAGAATGAAGAGTTGCCAAGGGATTAAGATTACAAACTTAGAAGCAGCCAAAAGTTTTTGAGTTCTGTCAGGCTCGCTGTAGCGAGCTTTGGAGCTTGCTGTAGCGAGGTCAATTCTGAACCCCTCACTGTAGTGAGTGCTACAAGAAAATTCAGGTCATTTCAGCTTTGTGGAAACTCACTACAGCAAACTGAAGGGTGCCACATGAGCTCGTTGTAGCGACCTGGGATGCTCGCTGTAGCGAGCAGAATTCTGAAGGGCTTGCTGTAGTGACCCTATGAGCTCGCTGTAGTGAGGTCCCCTGTTCTTGAGTAGGTAAACTATGGCATGTTTAAGCTAAGAAGACCTTTTTTTATGCAAGGGTTTGTCACTAACATGTAGTATATGATCATCTTAATCTAGGATTAATGCGAGAGACCGTAGATAAGACCTCCGCTTTGATTTACGCTATCATCTCCGCACGATTCTGATATTAACGTAGGGAAAATCTTAAGGTTCGATTATATGTTTTCTCGAATCATGGCTAATGATGTGATTATCAAATGCATTTATGTTTTAGTAACATGATATAGATGTATATTGAAACTCGATAAATGATTTAGATTTGAAATTTGCACATGATCCTAGCATTAGAACCTTGGCATATTAATGCATAGCAGTCATTCCGTCCAAATTCTTAAAATTTGACCTATGGTATGTGTATATGATTCTGAGATCATGTGTAAAGAGGAGTGGAGTCTCCATGAGAAGGGGTGGAGTCCCCAAGGTTTATGAACCTGCTCCTGCTAAAGGATGCTCAGTTCCCGCTATGGGATGCTTTGCCATGAGACCTGTACTCGATATTCTGAGCTCATGTTAGTTGTAAGGGGAGTGGAGTCTCCAAGAGAGGGGTGGAGTCCCCGAGGTTTACAAACCTGTTCCTGCTACAGGATGCTCTATTCCGCTACGGGATACTTGCACTAATGTTTTGAATTCTGAAAATATGATATAATCTAACATGTTTCTAATTCTCTGACATATGTGCTCCTATTTCTCATACACTTGTTCTCATGGATACATGTTATGATTTCTATATTTTATCCTTTCTTTTCTATGTATTCATTCTGCATATTACCTGCATCATAATGAAAGATATTTTGAGATTCATGGTTTAGTTCATCGTCTTTTCTTATGTATTTAATACCATATTAATTCAAACTGCTTTTACTTATGCATCAATACCATGAATTAGAATAATAAGATATGATTGAGCAGTATTTTCTCCCTACTGAGCTTAGACTATAGCTCATCCCTCTACTATACGTCACTGCTACAGGTGTAGACTCAGAAAAGGATCCTAAACTACAAGAGGATCCTAACTATAATCCTGCAGAGGAGGAAGAACAACCCGAGGAGTTCTTCCCTTGATCAGCCCTGTTAAATTTTGTTAGAGAGTGGACAACTATACTGTTAATACTGGGTACAGTTTTTGGATTAAGTCTTTTGTGTAGTTATGCATAATTCTAAACCACTGTTTAGGTGACGGTTGAATATCACCGATGGTCTGTATAGCTTTTTTATGTTGCGGAATGATGGAAATGCTATTATTATAATGCCATGTTTTTATCGCTTTGCTTCCGCAATTGCATAAACTTACCTCATGCTTGATGGCCCGATCTTTCTAATTATCAAACTAGGGGAAGATCAAGTTGTCAAAAGGAAACTCTGAAATCGGATCGTATCCTACAATCCGATGGCACGGATATTAGGGTAAGAATATCCGGTCCATCACAGGTGGTATCAAAGCCTAGGTTGTACATCTCATGGGAGACCCAAGCTATGGCTTAGATTCAAGGCAATGGCATTAAATTACATTAGTCCTTAGGCTAGATTCTTACGCGTGCCTAGATTAACTCCTTGCTTGATCATGACAGGTGAGCATGCCTGCAAGGAGGGGAAGACCGAGGACCGTACACACTAGAGGGGTGACAAGTGGCGAAGTGGTAGCCACCGGTCTGAATGGGATTCCTGTAGGCAACAACAACCATACCTCTGGAATAAAAAACAACATCGGTAATACTTCTGAAGGAGGGAACAACACTGGGGACAACCAACAGTTGCTAGAAACCATGGTGAACACCTTAGCAATCCTTGCCGAGAGACGACCATTGTCTGGTTTTTAAGAATTAAGGAGGATAAAACCTCCCAGCTTTTATGGACAAATTGACCTGCTTGAGGTGGAGAAGTGGCTGAATCAAACTGAAAAGATCCTCTAGAGAGTTAGATGCACTGAGGCAGATAAAGTGAGTTAGGCTTCTTTCCAACTCAAAGGGGAGGTGGACCCATGGTGGAAATTCGTCGAGAGGAGACGACACCGAATGCCCCATGGACATGGGCAGGATTTGTGGAAGTGTTCAACGACCAGTATTTCCCTCGACAAGTCTGATATCAGATGGAAGTATAATTTACCACGTTGGAACAAGGTCAGATGACGGTGCATGAGTATGAGGCTGAATTTACCAGGCTATCTTACTTTACACCATTGCATATAGCCACAAAATTAATGAAGGTGCAGAAATTCAAGAGGGGTTTGAAGCTCATTATTAAAGATAAGATCTCCTGATTCAGGGTGAAAACTTACGCTGAAGTCATGGAGTTAGCCCTTATTACCGGGAGGGACAGAAAAATATGTATAAAAGAAGAGAAGAACAAAACAAGGGTAAATAGAGTCGAGCACGATCCTATTCCTTTGAGAAGGTTAACAAAAGATCGAAGATGTTGATGCCACTAACACCACAACCTTCTCAAATAGTATCGTCAAGGCCAACTAATTTTACAATCACAAGGCCTCTTCGCCCTATAGTTCCTACAACAATAGTAGTATCGAGAGCCCAACCGACTTCCCAAGCTGTGTCATCAGCCTCGGCAGAATGATGTGCAAATTGTGGGAAGTTACACAAGACCGAGGAATGTAGGAGAACTATGGGAGCATGCTTTCATTGTGGGAAAATGGGACATAGAATGAGGGAATGTCCTGAAGTGAAGAAGGAAACCACTGCAATCATGGCCCATATGAGACCTTCATGGCCTACAGTACAAGGTCGAGCTTATGCAGTTTTGGCACAGGATGTCAAAACCAGCAACGACGTGATCCAAGGTATGATTCTCCTATGGATTGTCATTCTAAATTCTTTGATTTAGATGAAGAAGGTGCATAGAATAAAATAGTCCTTGAAATTGCTACTTTTGCATACCATGACATTTTGCGTATCCATCTAATCGAATAATATGCCTGAAATTAGGTACCAGTCACATGCATCAGAAGAGTGACATTTGTTCTCATAAAGCACGAGTGTTGATAGACCCGGGGTCTACCCACTCTTTTATCACGCCTCATTTTACAATAGAATTAAGTGTCACTCTCGAGCCTCTAGAGTTTATTCTAGCAGTGTCAATTCCAATTGGAAACTTAGTCAATACAGATACCGTGTGTCGATCAGTCATTGTCGATATCAGAAGTCATGAGACAACGACTGATTTGATTCTGCTAGATATGCAAGGATCCGATGTAATCCTTGGTATGGATTGGTTATCCACACAGCAGGCCAATGTTGATTGCCGTAGGAAGATGGTTACTCTCCGGCCTAGGAAGGGCAAGTCATTTAAATTTTTTGACACCTGACCAATTATCGCACCCTTGATTTCTGCAATTCAAGCTAAACGGTTTTTAAACAAGGGATGTAGTGGGTATTTGGCATTCTTACAAGACTGGAAAGAGGAAAAGGTTCACATTGCCGACATCCCAATCTCAAGCGAGTTTCCTGATGTATTTCCTAAAGAATTATGAAGTTTGCCGACAGGCCGAGAAGTAGAATTTGCAGTAGACTTAACTCTAGGCATGTAGACGGTGTCGACAGCTCCATACCGTATGGCACCAGCTAAGTTGAAAGAACTCAAGGAGCAGTTGCAAGAACTCCTAGATAAGGGATTTATTAGGTTGAGTGTTTTGCCATGGGGAGCACCCATTGCTATTTGTCAAAAAGAAGGATGGATTCAAGTGACTCTGTATCGATTATCACCAATTAAATAAGCTGACAATAAAGAATCACTATCTGCTCCCAAGGATTGATGATCTCTTCGATCAGTTGCAAGGGGTGAGATTCTACTCCAAAATAGATTTGAGGTCTGGTTACCATCAGCTGAAGGTGAGAGCTGAAGACATTTCGAAAATAGCCTTCCACACGAGAGATGACCACTATGAATTCCTAGTGATGCCATTCGGGCTGACAAATGCACCAACATCCTTTATGAACCTCATGAACAAAGTTTTCAAGCCTCGTCTTGACCGGTTTGTAGTTGTCTTCGTGGATGATATCTTTATCTATTCAAATACAAAGGAAGAACATGACTAACACTTGCACGTAGCTCTACAAATGCTTTGCAGTCACAAATTATATGCCAAGCTAAGCAAGTGTGAATTTTAGTTGAAGTAAGTGAGTTTTCTGAAACATGTCATCTCAGAAGCCGGCATAAAAGTGGACCCAGCCATGATAGAGGCCGTAGTGAAATGGGAGCAACCTAGAACCATAATAGAAATTTGTAGCTTTCTGGGATTAGCTGGTTACTACAGGAGATTTGTTGAAGGATTCTCCAAAATTGCTGGACTACTCACGCAACTCACTAGGAAGAATGAAAAATTTGAGTGGACTGAGTCATGTGAACAAAGCTTTCAAGAGCTCAAGAGAAAGTTAACCTTCGCGCCAGTACTCACTCTTCCATCAGGTAGTGGGGGATTCATAGTGTTCAACGACGCGTCACATAGTGGGCTAGGCTGTGTGTTGAATCAAAATGATAAAGTCATTGCCTATGGTTCACATCAGTTGAAAGACTATAAGAAGAACTACCGCACACACGACCTTGAACTAGCAGCTATAATCTTTGCTTTGATGATATAGAGGCACTACCTCTAAGGTGAAACCTTTGAAATATTGATCGATCACAAAAGCCTCAAGTATATGTTCACCCAAAAAGACCTAAATCTGAGGCAGAGGAGATGGATGGAATTCCTTAAGGATTATGATTAGGCTATTCAATACCATCGAGGAATGGCCAATGTAGTAGCGGACAAGCTGAGCCAAAAATCATCTGCGTTGTTATTACACCTCATCAGAAGAATCCGCAGATGGCATTTTCTTAAGGATTTAGCCTTGGTTGACATGACATTTGATGTAAGAGAATCTGGGGCGTTAATGACCAACCTTACTATTTGGTCAACACTCTTCGATAGAATCCACGAGCAACAATTGACTGATGAAGAACGGGTGACCATCAGACAAGAAGTAGTCAATGGGAAATAGACAGACTACTCTATCGAAGAGGGCAAATCTTTAGTATTCAGTAGCCAGTTGTGCATACCTACGGATGCCAAACTGCGACATAAAATTTTAGATGAAGCTTACAAATCTATGTATGTTATCCACCCTGGGAGCACTAAAATGTACCAAGACCTCAAGAAGAGTTACTGGTGGAGAGGGTTAAAGAAGGAAGTCACAGAATATGTCACAAAATGTCTGGTTTGTCAGCAAGTCAAAGTCGACCATCGGCACCCTTCTGGTCTACTATAGTCGTTACCAAACCCCGAATGGAAATGGGAGAATATTTTCATGAATTTATACTTGGACTGCCGAGAACACAAAAATGGTACAATGCCATTTAGGTAATCGTCGATCGATTAACTAAATCTACTCATTTTTTGCCCCTCATAGCACACGGTATACAACCAGTAAACTTGCAGAATTATACTCGAAAGAGATTGTCAGATTACACGACATACCTGCTAGCATTGTGTCAGACAAGGATCCTCTGTATACCTCACAGTTCTGGATATGTTTCCAAAAAGGAATGAGCTCAAAGTTTGAATTCAGCTCTGCATTTCACCCCCAGATCGACGGACAAATCGAAAGGGTGAATCAAGTGATTGAAGATATGCTCAGGGCTTGTATGCTAAATTTCCAAGGATCATGGGATAACATTTACCCTTGATCAAATTTATGTACAACAACAGTTACCAAGTGAGCAACTGAATGGCCCCATTTGAAGCACTTGATGGTCGCCGATGTAAATCTTCGATCAAATGGGAAGTGGTTGGAGAACAAGTATTGTTAGGCCCAAAACTTATTGAGAGCACGAATGAGACCATTCAAATTATTCGCAAAAGGTTGAAAGTCCCACAAAGCCAACGGAAAAGCTATGCCGATCTCGAAAGAACAAACGTCGAGTTTCAAGTAAAGTTGATTTGAATTATTTATTCTGTGGTTTCAATTAATTAGACACCATTCTAACACTCATATTCTTTTTTCAAAATGGGGACCACGTATTCATCAAAATTTTGCCAACTAATGGCATTATGCGCTTTGGACGGCGTGGAAAGCTCAGTCCACGACCCTTCAAATTTTTTGGCCAGGTCGGTGAAGTGGCATATAGTATCGCCTTGCCTCCACAATTGTCAAGCGTACACAATGTGTTCCACATTTCAATTCTACGGAAGTACGAGAAGGATCTGACACACATATTAGACTATCAGTCGATAGAGATCCAAGCTGATCTGACTCTGACTGAAGAACTAATGCAAATCTTAGATCGCAAGGAACAAATCCTAAGGACCATGTGCATTCCACTGGTGTTGGTACAATGGGGAAATCATTCAACCACTGAAGCCACCTAGGAATGTGAGGAAAAATCCGTGATCAATACCCTCATCTATTTCCTTAAGGTCAGTTACTTCTCGGAGTACAACTATGCCAAGATATGTCAAAATTGAGCATAGTTCCATGTATGCCTGACCAATGTCCACACTTGTATAGTTGTGTGATTTAAAATTTTAACTATGCATCTATGATACCGATGTAAAAGGGCGATAGTAGAAAAAAAAATCCAAGCTGAGATTAAAGGCAAGTAGACGGATGGTGAAAAATCAAGAGAATAACCACCCAAACACACAATTAGGGAACATAAATTTTATGTAGCTCGCTACAGCAAAGTCCAGACTCGTTGTAGCGATAGTTCTAGAACTGTCAGCTCGCTACAACCTCATTGTAGCAAACGCTTCAGGAATCCAAGCTCACTATAGCGATCACTAACCCTCGTTGTAGTGACCATTGGGTTTTGGGTTTTAAAAGGGAGCCGAAACCCCCAATTTCTATCACTTCCAAGATTTCGAAACCTAAGGCCACACCTTTTGCCTCCTCTCCCGTGAAGAACATAGTGAATCTCTGTTTCAAAACCCACGATTCTTCGCGCTTCATCCAACAAGGCTCACGAATTGACGTGCATGCGCCTCCGTCAACTAGGGTTCCCCAATTTGGTCTCCACGCTGAGGTAAACATCAAATTTCTTCTCATTTCAAGTCAATTACTATTTTAATGCCTTCCAAGAAGAAACCAGCATCTAAACTCCCTGCCGTTAGGGCACAGTCTTTTAAACAATCAACCCATTGACCTCTGATACCCACCCATTTCTGAGCGCCATCGATTTAGGAACAACCCATCATGTGGTGGAACGCGAAGGCATTTGAGCCCGAGTTGTCTTTTGACGTAGAAGTATTTATTGAAGACGATATGACTTCGTGGTCGATAGACCATATTAGAAGGGCGAACTTGGAGATGTACTCACACCATTCCACATACTTTTACCCTTGCCTGGTGAGATTATTCTTCCAAAATTTAAAAATTAAGGTCGGTGGCCGACTAATGACCACTGTTATTGATGGTCGGACATTTCATTTAGACATCTGCCACATTGCAAAGGCTATGCAATGTCACCCACATTTCATGGAAAACCAGGGCCTCCTACCACTATGCCCCAAGGAGGTACCTTTCCATCGCATCATCGCTAAGATGACTAGCGGGGAGCAAGGTTCCAACCAGTTTGTTAGGAGAACCCAACTGTCAGCTGAGATGTGGGCATTAGATGATGTGTTTAGAAACAACCTCTATCCCCTCCGTCATGACTAAGAAAGACTAGAAGAACTTTTGCAAGCCCTTTTTGCCGTGCATGAGAATCGGTGGTTTTGCGCACCACAACTTGTTTAGGAGGGCATTACATACACCCACGAGCAAATGTTGAGCACCACGCCCAAACCCTTACACTCTATTCCGTATGCCCGACTTATCTCATGCCTTTTAGAGGGACACGAAGACACTGAGAATGACAACTCATATGAGGTACCGGCCGATGAGGAAGTGCAAACCGATAATATCCAAAAAAAATTCAAGAGCATGTGGTGCATGAACTATAAAAGGTGTCAGCGCAGTGTTCGAAATCAACAACTTTAGAGGTTCGTTGGGAGTGTTCAGCAAGGAGGCCCAGAACAACCCGCACTTAGGGCTGCACCTCAAATGCCTCTGCCACAACAAGTGCCAACTAAGCTCCAACAGCCACATGCCCGGCCTGACGATGTCCTCACACTCTCAGAGTTCAATTGGCAAATGGATGCGCTGCACCAACAAAACTACACGTTGCACCGACGCCTAGATTTCCATGAGGACGTCCTCTTGTGTTTGATAGAAAAGGTGTACCCTGCCAGCTACCCTCCATTTGTAGCTCACACAAGAGAATATACCTCAGACTATACAAGGAGTGCATCAAGCTCTGGAGTACAGTGTACTGAGGAATAACCAGCAAAGCAGCCAGGTGAGCTTGTCGATCATTGATGTTCAGTATATAGCAGTCTTTTGGGTATCCGTTAATTATGTTGGATGACTGTAAATATAACACTTTAAATTTTATCTCTGGATGTTGGAAAAATGATTTCCTTTTGGGTTATGGAGCTCAAATGCCTCAAACAATGGTTAGCTAGTATGCATAAATAGTTAGTCCTAATTGTGATGATGATGGAAAAAGGAATGGATTAATTGGTTATGATGAACTGTAAGTTTATACTTAAATTGTAAAATTTGTGTTGCGACATTACAATACCTTGAATTATAGAACGATCAGTGTTGTTAATAGTTACATTTTGATTTTTTATATTCTTGCACGTGGTCATTTTATTCATACTCGTAAATTGTGGAATAGGAGTCCTTACTCGTGTATTGTGGATATGAATGACATAGTTGAACTATCATAGTTAGCATGTTGATTAATGATTAATGATCATCATAGAAACTGATTAAGATTGTGTAATGATTGCAAACTCTACGAGTATGTAAAACGCATGGTGGTGATAATTTCAAATTGTGTGAAATTATAACTTGAAACTGATTGAGACCTTAGTATGAACCCTTCACGAACCACCTCGTTGTAATTCTTCGTCGATAGATTTTAACTGCATGATGTAGATCATTAGTAAGGATACTGTCCAACAACGTACCTTTAGTTCCCAATAGCTATCATCAATTTTCGAGGACAAAAATTTTCTTAAGGGGGGAGGATGTAACACCCTACAAATTCCCGAACCTGAATACGTTGGGTAGGTACCCGTGCTCGAAACCGGTAACAATCTGCGTCGTGTGCGTGGACCTAGTCAGGTCACTCATTCAAAATAGGTCTTTATAATAAAGGCTAAATATTTAATTGGGCAATCACTACACGAACTCCTTGAGAGCGCCCCACTGGTAAAAAGCTAGGTGTGCAACCAAGAGGTTAGGGTATCAAGGCATGTAGTGAGCACTAGACCTCACTTTTTAGGTTTTATTTTAAAAATCTAGGCCTGTACACCATGTTGTGCGTACTAGCTACACACCAAAACAAGACTTGCATTATAAAAGTTACTTCTCACACATAACTACATGCGTTTTACATGAGAAGTCTTGTTTGTGAGAGAATAAGAACCAACCAATTGGAGGAAGAAAGAGACCATCTCCTTTTTTCAACTACTTGAAAACCAGTAATCGGATTTCTACTCCGACCAGTCACATTCCAAGAAAAATCTCCACGATTTCGACCATCACGGCACTATTCGGTCTTTAAAAACTCTGCAATTGAGAAATTGAATGGTGTGTAAACAACAAATTTCGACACCACAGACCAAAGATCTTGCATGCGGAGAATCTATGAAGGTATAGGTCTTAGACCGATCTCGTAAACCTCGATTTAATAAATTAGATTCAAATTATTTCGGATCTAAAATTCATACAAGATAAACACCGAAGATCGGACGCGTGAGAGGCATAGTCGCCGATCTGCCCCGATTTCGTTGTTTTTGGATGTTGCATGTGCAATATTCCGAGGTACAAATCCAAGATTTCACCTTATTGCACGAAATTAGGTCAATCTAGATGTTTAGAATGAAGAGTTGTCAAGGGATTAAGATTTCAGATTGAGAAGAAGCAACCAGGGGTTTTCAAGTTATATCAGGCTCGCTATAGCGAGCTTTGGAGCTCACTATACCGAGGTCAATTCTGACCCCTCGTTGTATCCAGTGTTACAGCAAAATTCAAACCATTTCGGCTATGTGGAAACTTGCTGTAGCGAGTTGAAGGGTGCCACATGAGCTCGTTGTAGAGACCTGGGATGTTCGTTGTAGCGAGCAGACTTCTGAAGGGCTCGCTGTAGCGACCCTGTGAGCTCACTGTAGCGAGGTCCCCTATTCTTGAGTAGGTAAACTATGGCCTGTTTAAGCTAAGAGGACCATGTTTTATGCAAGGGTTGGTCACTAACATGTAGTATATGAACATCTTGATCCTGGATAAATATGGGAGAACGTAGATAAGACCTTCACTTTGATTTATGCTATCATCTCTGCAATACTCCAATATTAAGGTAGGGAAAATCTCGAGGTTCGATTATATGTTTTCTCGAATCATGGCTAATGATGTGATTATCAAACACGTTTATGTTTTAGTAATGTGATATATATGTATATTGAAACTCAATAAATGATTTTGATTTGACTTTTTCAGAAGATCCTAGCATTAGAACCTTGGCATATTGATGCATATCAGTCGTTCAGTCCAAATTCTCAAAATTTGACCTGTGGTATGTGTATATGATTCTGAGATCATGCACAAAGAGGAGTGGTGTCTCCATGAGTGGGTTGGAGTCCTCGAGGATTACGAACTTGTTCCCACTACGAGATGCTCAGCTCCCGCTATGGGATGCTTTGCCATGAGACCTGTACTCGATATTTTGAGTTCACATTAGTTGTAAGGGAGTGGAGTCTTCACGAGAGGGGTGGAGTCCCCACGATTTACGAACCTTTTCCCACTACGGGATACTTGCACTAATGTTTTAAATTCTGAAGATATGATATAATCTGACATGTTTCTGATTCTCTGACATATGTACTCATGTTTCTCATACACTTGTTCTCATGGATACATGCTCTGATTTCTATTTTGTGCCCTTTCTTTGCTATGTATTCGTTCTGCATATTACCTGCATCATAACTAAAGATATTTTGAGAATCATGGTTTAGTTCATCGTCTTTTCTTTTGTGTATTTAATACCATATTAGTTTGAACTATTTTTACTTATGCCTCAACACCATGACTTAGAATAATAAGATATGATTGAGCACTATTTTCTCCCTACTGAGCTTAGATTGTAGCTAATCCCTCGACTATACGTCGCAACTGTAGGTGTAGGCTCAGAAAAGGACCCAAAAAAAGAAGAGGATCCTAACTATAATCCAGCAGAGGAGGAATAACAACCCGAGGAGTTCTTCCCTTGATCAACCCTATTAGATTTTGTTAGAGAGTGGACAACTATACTATTAATACTTGGTATAGTTTTTGGATTCAGTCTTTTGTGTAATTATGCATAATTCTCAACCACTGTTTAGGTGACGGTCAATCGTCACCAGTGGTCCATATAGCTTGTGTAATGATAGAAATGCTATTATTATAGTGTCATGTTTTTACTGCATTGCTTCCGCAATTTCATAAACTTACCTCATGCTTGATGGCCCGATCTTTCCAATTATCAAACTAGGGGAAGATCGAGCTGTCACAAGGAAAACTCTGAAATTGGATCGTATCCTACGATCCAACAGCACGAATTTTGGGGTAAGGAAATCCGGGCCTTCATAGGATGAGCGCTTGCTCATTAAAGGTTTTCAAAAGAGTCTCACGGGACCCACGCTAAGATGGTTCACTTCTCTTGAGCCGTCCATGATAAACACTTGGAAAGACCTCACCCACCTATTCCAAGAGCAATATTTCAATAGCATGGACATTGAGCAGTGCAAATCTGATCTCGCTTGCCTGAGGCAGAAATCCGATGAAACATTCAATGAATATGTCGGGAGGTGGAGGGCCTACTGATCAATCACAGAATATACCATTTTATCACCCTTAACTTAGTGATTCTAGGACTTAGTTTGCTACTAATAAGATACTGATGTTCAAATATTAAAGAAAAATAGTAAAATAGAGCCAAAGTGTTATCATCAAAACGAACTCAAAAAGCAGTAAAAAGACGATTGACCATAAGAAGATGATTTGCCACCTATTGAAAGTTGAGAAATTGTATTTTACGATTAAGTGCTAATACTGAATCCAAAGAAGAGAAGAATGAGAAATCATAATTTACAGTTCTTCAAAAGACGATTCTTCAGAAAGCGATAAATGAGTAAAAGACAATACATCAGAAAGCAATAGATAGAAAATCGTGATTTACGATTTTCTAAGAAAAGAAGAAAATTTGTGGATTACGATTACAGAAGCTTTCCTATTACTTCTGTTGATGTTATCACGTGAGTGAAGATTATCACTGCCAAGAACGAAATTAGAAGAACTCTTTATTAGAAGTTTGGCTAACCATGGATTTGAGAAGATTGATAAAGATAGACTCCTAAGATCTCTACTGCTGTTATCAAGCAAAGAAGTCCGAAACAAATCAACTGTTGAAAGTGAGGAAGAATAAAATTAGAATTAGAGTTATATTAAGGATCTTATCTTTTAGTAGTTTCTTTTATTAGAATTAGAACTCCGTAAACTAACTCCTTATGATCTATAAATAAGAGAGCCCGGTATAGGAATAAACCATCAAAGAATTTCACAGCATCAATTGACAACTGAGGTCTTTTTTTTCTCTCAATCAAAGTAGTTTAGGATTTACAAAGTAATATCGTCCACAGTTCTTTGAGGTCTTGCCTGACAACCAAGGCTGAGGAAGCTGAAAGATCAACCCTTTGGATGATTCTACTTTTGCTTTCTAGTTTAGATTTTATTTTATTTTTAGTTTAGATTTTTTACGCTTTATAAACATCTTTAAATTTTGATTTGAATTAATGACTCAGGTTAAAGTTTGCAGATTAGTGTAACGGTTTTACTTTTCCATCTTCAATTTTCTTTAATTTGATTGACACCCATATTTTAGGAGATTGTCGATTAGATTAAATCTGTATTGAAGAATTTTAGTTTTTGATTGACGACCTCAATCTGAAGGAGGATTAGGATTTATTTTTATGTAATTAGATTAAGAAACCTATTCTTTTATTCATATTTCTCCAGTACTTAGGACTTAAAAGATAAAGATAGTTTTTAGAAAAGGAATATAAAGATCTATACAAAGATAATTCACTTCTTCGTGATCGATCCTATCACTAGTGCCATAATTTTTATTTTGTGCTTGCAATAGGCCAAGGGTTGATTTTAATTTAAATATATACATACTATAAGCTGGTCAAGTTTTTGGCGCCGTTGTCGGGAAAGCGGTTATCTTTTATTTTTATTTATAGTTCAGTTTTAAAAATAAAGATTTATCTTTCTCTGTTTATATTTCTTTAAATTTTTAACTTTCTTTGATCACATTGTAACCTTTCGCAGGTTTATTCGGAGCGACGACTCATAGTCTCAACTTTCCCTGATCAGTGAATCTCGAGGCTTGGATTTGCTCTCTCTCCCTGCTTTCTAGAATAAAAATTAGATAAAATTATAATTCGAATAGATATTTGTAATAACTATTTTTAGCCACCCTGCTGTGTTCTCAGTGTGGCAGGAAGAAACCAATATATGGCTAAAACCATAGGAGAATACTATGCATTGACACCTCTTACACCTCTCCCATGTATCCGAATACACCCCCAAGCTGGTAATAGAACTTTTGAAATTGCGCCCAATATACTTCAAACACTTCCGACTTTTCATGGGCTAGTGGACGAAGACCCCTATCTGTATTTAAATAAATTCATAAGAGTATGCACTGTCATTCGAATTAAGAACTTGACAGAAGAATCCATTCGATTGAGGCTATTCACATATTCCCTTAGAGATGAAGTAAAGTAGTGGATAAACTCTTTGCCTCATAATTCGATCCCTAATTGGGAAGGATTGGAACGCATGTTCCTTACGAAGTTCTTTCCAACCAGTAGAACGAATAAAATTCGGCATCTGATGATAACGTTTCTATAATTTTCGGATGAATCTCTTTAGGAGTGTTGGAAACATCTCAAGGGTCTTCTGCACAAGTGTCCTCACCATGGGATTATGCACTGACAATTAGTGCTTATTTTTTATGAAAGTCTTAATGATGCAAACCGGCATATGATTGATGTGGCTTGTGGTGGTATGTTTTTTAACTTAACAGCAAAAGAAGCTTGGGAACTCTTTGAGACCCTTAGCGAGGAACCAGTGCAACAGCACACATCGGGTGAGATTGATTTGGAGACATTAACAAATATACTTCCTAAGCAAGGAAGATTACATAAATTAAAGTCAATGATGAAAATTTTCTGGGACTGAGGTTTTCGAAAACAAAAGTCCAATCTCTGGTGGGTATAAAATCGTACCCAACATCTCAACAAGGAGAAGCATGTGGTCCTAACCATGGCCCAACTCAATCAGTTTCCCGACCTCCAACTGTTCCCTCTTACCCCAGAGGAACCCAATTCCACACTGCTAAGGAGGACGCCTTATTGCAAATAGTAGACAGCTAGGTGCAACATAGCCACATCTAGACAAAGTTACTCAATCATCTGCGACAATCTGTCGAAAGGTTAGAAACTCAAATTGAGCAGCTATACCCTTTTTGAGAGAGAGAGTAACGTACTACCTTCACAATCAGTTGGTATGTCTTCAGAATGTATATTTATGGGGGGCATATCAACTCCCTCTATTTTTAATTAATTCCCTCTAGAACCTGTCGAGCTACCGACTCACCCATAGCAACACTTGTAATATATGTATATAATAATAGAAAAAGAGTATTTTACGATTTACGGTATATAAAAGTCCAGTAAATCATAATAGTCTCTTTGTTATGTCACAATCACTTTACTCGTATAGATTTACGATGTTTCATGATACATAAAGTCAAATCATAGTGAGTACGACTTTAAGCGTTAAAAAGTCTCACTTTCATTCTATAGAATTGCAAAAGACAATTGTAGGGAACATGCGACTCCAGTGATCGATCTTATCGGTTACGTTGGAATTCAAATCCATTTAACTTATAGAGGAAGCAGACATACAGCGCATTCAATTTTTTCACCTGCCAACCACTCAAGCCTAAAAACCTATACCTCGGCATTTAACACGAAGTGACGGTTCACACCTAACATCTTTCTTATAAATCCATACCCATCCACAGACTAGAACCATCTTACATCCTTTCTCTCTACTATGTCCTTAACCCTAAACCCCATGATGGAAGAACATAACGCAAGTAATTTCAGCAAGAAACTTGATAGAATTCTTGAAATACATAGAGCTGAGCTCCTGGCTACAGAACAAAGAGTACAAAATCTGAAGTGCCAGCGACCTAGTCAAGATGCTGAATCATCCACCAAGACTACCCTTGACCCTAAACCTAACCCAAATATGAAACCATATACCACGAACCCATTTTCCCCCATTTTCTAACCTTTATACCATCACAACCCACCCCGAATGCGTCTTCCTTTACAATAAGGATTGGTTGTATTTTCCAGTGTCATGTCCCATCCCATCCTTGATCTCCTCACCACCCCTCTCCATTGCTTATACTTTCCCCACCTACTGTGTATATTCTTTTCACATAGTCTTCGTAAGGGAGCAGTATAGGTAAAGGGTGATCTGGCGATGAGATCTAGAGATGTGTTCACTTCCTTACCCTTTGAAGTACTCCTGCTGTGGAATTGCATTTATTTCACAAAAGGGATGTGAGATGCTCCTTTTTGGAGGATGCAAGATAAAGAAGGGTACAGAGAAGTGTTTCGACAGCTCTTGGAATGGCGACCTTACCAAGGTGTGGATACTCCTTTGGTAGGAAGGAATGAGAGTCTCTGATTGAAGGTGGTTAGAAGCCAAGGACCAATCTTTATCGAAGATTTCTTTTCGGACGTTGCTGCCAATGTCATGTCTAACTTAGTATGTGTCAAGATTTTTCTTAGGTTTATCTTCTTTTATGTAATTATTTTAGTTTTATTTAACCCATTGTATATATTCAGTTATATATATAAATATTTTTTACTAACAGATATGTGTTACTAACATAACTAACATTTTTCTTCTTACTAACATTTTTGTTATTGATATTCCAAGAATAAATCATGGTATTTTCTATCAAGTTTGGAGGAGAGTATATATCTGGTAACAGATTTTTTCTGGTAAATAATTAGTATATCAATAATTCTTATTATTTTGTGTCCCCTATTTTTTAGTGCCAATAAGGGTATTTCCCGATTTATGTTTGGGGGGATATTCAATTTCTGTATACAATAGTTTCTTTTTATTTTTTTTTATTTTTTGATCAGTGCATAGGAATTATGATAAAAGAAATTACAAATTTTTAAAACTTATGATTCATTATAATATAAGTTTAATAATTAAAATTTAGAACAGTTAAAATTCATGCTTAGCCCATTGAAACACTGTATTAGAATGAATGTTTGAAACAATAGATTGATCTAAATTGTAAAAATTTAGATTATAGTTTCAAAAATGATAAACTAGTGAAACTTTGAGCCATATTTCCTCTTTTATTCTGAGCGAGTATTTCTGTTTAAATCCCAAAATTTCTTTGAACTTCTATACTTATATGAAATCTCATATTGCTGAATTTAGAATCAAATTATTGTTGATCACTGAAATATACCATTTTCCACCTCCTAACCTAGCCTTTAATAGACCTTTGAGCTGATTAATAATGAGTTTCTAAGTGTGTTTTTATAGATGACAATAAACCCTAGCTTATTGCAGCAATCCATCATTTTAGTTCCAAGAAGAAAGAATTTTGTGCCAAGCTGTGGAGCTGATGGATTTATAGTGAATGCACAATTGTGGTTCACACCATTGAGGTTGTTTAGCATTCCTCGAGGTCCTAGAAGTTCCACAGAGAGAGAAGTGGAGCCCAAGCACAGTGGAGTGCTATTGCAGTGGAGTAAATAGGACAGCTATGAAGCACATTACTGTAGCAGCAGATTAAGCAAACTACACACTCAGCAAACCAACAGCTCAAGCTTTTCATGTGTGCAGCAATTCAGTTCTCAACATTATATCACACTGCATCTCCAGCAGCTCAAGTGGCACAACTGAAAGCTCACTGAAGTTTAACTCATGCAAGCAGCTACACCAACCTGTCAAAGCCTAAAGCCAAGCTGTTGTTGTTACTGCCTTGAAGCACTCGAGCAATTGCAATGCTGAAGTCCAAAACAACATATATATACTCGAGCAGTTCAATCTTAAAATAGCAACTCGAGCACTTTAGAATTACGGCACCAGTCTCTCAAGTAAGTACAACAACTTCAGCAAGATAACTCAAGTAGATCTTGAGTGGATCACATCTTCAAGCTTTTATCCACTCGAGCAACACTTCTTATTCTACAAACCACTCGAGCAGCTGAAAATCTAACCCCACGAGCTGTAGACATGCTGCAATAAACCACTCGAGCAGCTGCAATGCTTTGAAGCTTTAATGATGTCGAGCAGTTGGCTGAAGCTCCATAAAGGATGTCGAGCAGCTGCAAAGCTGTAAATTGAACTACTCGAGTAGTTCACACATGAAGTAAACCATCTACTCAAGCTGTTACTACTGTACACCAGCCATTCAAGCACTTAAAGTGCTATTTTATCTTGTCGAGAGCCTATGGAGCAGCTTCTCAAGCTGCAAAACCTGTTGCAGCAGCCACTCGAGCAATTCTGTCGAGTTGCAGTGCTGAAATATGCTTCACATCTGCATGTCGAGAGCCTATCATGATCCTGTCGAGTTGAAAACCTGAAGCTACCTGAAGCATTCCAACCACCTGAGAACCACTCGAGATTAATGTTCTAAAGCTCATCTGGTCGAGGCATGGGTTCCAGCAGCAATGTTCAGACAATAGGGGGTATTTTTAGGATTCCACAGCATCTAGGGCACACATCCAAAGGTGCTGAACTGTCCCACACATCCCGAGGCATTACTTGGCCACAAATGGGCCACGACAGTAGCTCCAACTATTCTCTTTTCTGATTGGCCAAAGCATAAAATATTTTTTGAATTGTATAAATACAGCTATAGGTTGTCTTGAGAAGGGAGCTAGGATTAGCTTGAGCTCACTTTTAGGGTTAGGTTTAGGGTTTTATTTTCTTTTATTTTCTTCCTTCTCTTCCTTAGCTCAGCAGCAATGCTAGTTAACTCTTTATAGCAGCTAGGTATAGTTTCAGCTTTAATTTGTTTTTGTCAAAACATGGTGAGGAGTTTTGGACTCTTGGAAGGACTGCTGCCTTGAGGGCCAATCATCGTAAGTCCTTTTTATTCAATGAAATGTCATTTTTAAAGCTCCATTAAATCTATATTTTTCTGTATTTTTCACATAGATCTGTATGAGTTTAATGCACCTACGGATTCATACGCTTGTAGCCATGCACACATAGTGGCTATAGTGGGTTTATTGTTCTAGCTTTTAACCTCATGACTGGACCTCATCTATGGGATGTTCTATGACCATTTAAATAGATGGAATATAACCCTAAGGCTGGTCTAAATCACAGGGCTGAGCCAGATTCTTTTTCATTGCCTTTGTGCTTATAGCCAAATGAGAGACTGTTACAGAGCCAACTTCTCCTCTGTTTTACATCATAATTTTCAGTGAATGGACTTGAGATCTTCCACTGATTGCAGACTTGAGAGCTAGGTCATTGTAAGCCTCTTTGTAGTAATGACCAGCTGATTTTAAAGCCCCATTCAATCTGTGATTTCTTGTGATTTTCACTAGATCTTCATGAACTGCTTGATCCTATGATTGCATGAGCTTATAGCCTT
Organism: Chloranthus sessilifolius; assembly: GCA_021018995.1. Lineage (NCBI taxonomy): Eukaryota > Viridiplantae > Streptophyta > Magnoliopsida > Chloranthales > Chloranthaceae > Chloranthus > Chloranthus sessilifolius. The sequence continues at coordinate 29,667,908 of CM037595.1, forward strand.
GCAAACATAGTGTCTGCAATGGTTTTCCTATTCTAGTTTAATCCCTGGAATGGATGAAATCCCTAAGGTATTCCGTGACCATTTAAGTGGACAGAATATAACCCTAAGATTAGTTCATGTCTTTGGGTTAGGTTGGATTCTTCTACCCTGCACTTGTGCATGTAGCCAAGTGAAGGATAGCTGCAGATCCAACATCTTGATCTGAGTTGCAGTGAAAATTAACCCATAGCTGTCTACTTCTCCACATTTTTACTCTATTTTACCACACCATCGTCATCCTTCTTTACCCACTTTCTCTAGTTATAGTTTTATTTCTGTTTTTAGTTTAGTTTAGTTTTGGGACACCTAAACACCCTCTTTTTACCTTGCTCTCTAGTGTAGGTCTAGAGTTGCTAGATTTGTAGCCAGATATGGAGATTTATCATACAATCTTTGGGTTTTAGATCATCACTCCCTATGGGACAAACTCTTACTTATCAAAACTTACTACAAAGCCCTGGATCTTGCAGGACTGTGTATTTGTTTTGCTCTTGTGTTCTAATCTCTTTTTTTTTTCTTCCCCTTTGATCTTGTGTACTTATTTCCATCATTTTTTTTATAATAAAAAGAACACAACCAAAATAAATATGAGTTTTTGGCGCCGCTGCGGGGGAGTTTTGATCTAGTTACTAAATCTAAGTATTTATTTAGATTTATTTGTTGTAGATGTAATGTTTGAATAAATTACAGCTACAGTGTTTTCTCTTATTTTGCTGTCTTTCTTTATTTTCTATTTTAGATTTATTGTCTATTTTGTGTTTGAATAAATTCTTGCTATAGTTTTTAATATTTACAGCAAATAGGAGAGATCAGCTGCAACTGGAGCAAATTTGTCTTAGTTTACGTCTCTCTCTCCCCTATTTTTGTTTCATTTCCGCATTCTTAAATTTCAGCTATTGTGTTTAGTCTTTAGTATTGTTAAGACCTGAAAAGTACCACTTTTCACCCCTTAACTTAACCTTTGATTAGACCCATAGCCACCTAATAAGTCCTTGTTAAGTGTTTTATGTAGGTAGTACCCAACAGTGAAATAAGGCCAGGAATCCTGCTAAAAAGCCTGTTTTGGCACCAAAAGTCCCTCAGAAGGATGAAGTTTGAATCCAGACCTAAAAATGAGCCTCGCGCAGTCCAGCTGAGCTTCCCAAGACCCTACAACAACTTCTCGCGCAGATGATTGACTGAAGAGCTTCAGAAACATAAACTCGCGTAGCTCTCGCGAAGCTCAAGAATAGAACACCTCACGCAGTCTTGTGCAGTTCAAAGCAAACTTCTCTCAACCGCGCGCAGTTCGCTCAGAACGGCTGAGAAGAGAGAGCTTCAGAAGACTCCTCGCGTAGCAGTCGCGCAGTCATCGCGGGATGCAATTATCAGAAGAGAACTCCTCGCGCAGTTCTCGCACCATTCAAGAAGAAAGCATCCTTGCGCAAGCAAAGCCACCCTCGCGAAGATCAACCTCGCGACTGCTTAAGCTCCAACCCCACGACATCTGAGGCTCTGATGTCCACTCAACCTTGCGACTGCCTGAAGAGCAAACCAAGCCAACCTCGCGAAGGTGGAAGCTTCAATTTCAAATCATCCTAGCGAAGAACAAAAGCTACCATGCGACAAGTCTAGGAAACAATGGCTACCTAGCGAAGCTCTGAACCTCTAACTTCCATCTCTTCAGCTGAGGACTTTCTGGGAATTTCCAGCGATTAGGGCACGCACTCCCATGCTCAAATCTCTGTGCACGCGCCCCAAGGCATCGGAGGATCACTATTCAGCCACATGGCATCGTTAAAATTAGGGTTTCCTAACCCTAATGCGCCACCACACCACTGTTATAAATACCCACACTTAGCCTAGGTTTAGGGGGAGAGATTCTTTTCTTTCTACATCCTGGAATAGCTAGGAACCCATCTCATGTCTGGGAGACCTGATCTGAGATCGTTTAGTTTTTCTTTTTATAGTTGTAAGTAGTTTTATTTTTCTTTTTCCTTCTCTCCATAGTCCAGCACTTGCTGGCTATGTCTTTGTATGTATTTTAAACTAGATTAATGGAAGTTCTGTAATAGGATCTGTACTTTGTGGGATTTGTGTTTTTTTGTGAGATGCTCTGTGCAAGGCTGTTGCCTTGTGATCCGCCATTGCTTTGGCTGTGTTTCAAGGCAATGGAGGACTGATTCTAACGACCACTCAGATCCAAGTGACCTGTGTGTCTGGGCTATCATGGTCCTATACAGCCTTAGCCCCACCACAGGACCCACTAGATCTGAAATCCCCATTGGAGTTTGAGCTGGTAGCCATGTGACCATGGTGGTAGCTGTGATATTCTTGTTTTATCTTGGGCTCGTGAGGAGGATAACCTCTGGGATAGTCTGTGATCATTTAAGTGGACAGATTATAGCCTTAGGGTGATTCTAATCCATCGATCCAAGATGGATCCTTCTTCTTTACACCTGAGCTTGTAGAAGCCAGGTGGGAGATTGTACAAAGGCAGACTCCCCTATATTTATATAAATATGCCATCAGATATTGGATCTGATCTAGTTATAGAGATTGTAGGCTGGTGACTGGACCATTATAGCCTCACTCATGCAATGGACAACTAGATCGAAGGTTGTACTCAATCTCTTGCTGGTTCTATGTGTCTGGGCTACCATGGTCCTATACAGCCTTAGCCCCACATATAGAGCTTTAGAGGTTAAGGTTCCCTATGGATTCTTGAGCTGGTAGCCTGGATGAAATAGTGCCTGTAATGATTTACTGGTTATGTTTTGACCCATCCCTGGATAGTGGTTCCCCTATGGGATAATCTGTGATCATTTGAGTGGACAGGTTATAGCCTTAAGGGTGGAATCATGGCAGAGTGATGTGTTGGATCCTTTCTCCTCAGTGGTGATAATGTAGCCACTGGACATGATTTCTATAACATCAGATCTGAATTTGAGTTACAAAACTCCTCTGATCTGGGTTCAATAACATACTTCTCACCCTTTTATATTTATTTTCCACACTCCATCCATCCTCTCAACCCTTTCTATAGTTTAGACATTAGAATACTTAGAATAAGTGACCTTAAACTCCCCTCCTTTTAGGGATGCCATGATCTCAGAGTCGATCCGAGGGACTACTAGAGATGGCTCCTTTGGAGCTGTAGATCACCTTTCCCTATGGGACAAACTCTTACTTATCAAAACTTGCTACAATGGACCCTGTATCTTGCAGGTCTAGGATTTCTTAGTTGTGCTGATTCCATCCCTTGTTTTACTTTTTCTTTGATTTTTAAATGACCTTCACCACCAACCAATAATGTAAGCACACACTCAGAGATCCGCCAACAAGTTTTTGGCGCCGCTGCCGGGGAAAGATGATCTATTAGTAGACCCTTAGTTTTTGTATTCTTAGTATTCTTTGCACATGTGAATAAATTATACTGCTGACATAATTTTGAACCCTTCTTGCAGATCTAGACAGCAGCAGCGAAGGACAATAGACTGCATTTGGAGCTTAGCTACCTATGTTTGCAAACTCTCTGACTTTTAAAGCTCTGTCTATCTTTCTTAAAAATTTCTCTAGCAGTATCTAGAATAGTTTTAAATGTATTCTTTGAATAGCTATAAACTAGTTAGATAAATTTGTTAGTTGTATAATTATTCTTTTGCAATGTACCTGCAAGAAGCTTTCCTTGTTGTTGGTGTGCTTGTATGCTAGGGAGGAGATCCCTCAGCCCTGCTTTAGAGCCTCTTAACCCTGAGTTAGAAAGGAGAAGGAGACTTAGGAGAGACAGGCACACGACAGGAGAGCCCCCAAGTGAATCTGTGACAGTAATTATGGGTGAAGAACAACCCAGAACCCTCAAGGAGTTGAATGCTCCGGATGACTATAACTCCCCTTTTAGCATTCAATTCCCTGATGTTCAGGGAAACTATGAGATAAAAACTTCAATCATCCAGATGCTGCCAGCTTTCCATGGGCTTAGCAAAGAGGACCCTTACAAGCATATTGACCAGTTATTGGCCTTGTGCACCACTTTTAATATCACTGGTTTGGGACCTGAGGCTACTAGGCTCAGACTCTTTCCCTTCTCTCTGAAGGATAGGGCCAGTACCTGGCTGACCACTCTTCCCAAAAATAGCATTGCTTCATGGAAAGACCTGCAGACCAAGTTCCTAACCAAGTTCTTCCCTGAGACCAAAACTAGCCAGTTGAGGAAAGAGATTCTTGCATTTTCTCAATCCCCAACTGAGGATTTTAACCAGTCCTAGGATAGGTTTAAAGAGATTCTCAAACAATGCCCCCACCACAAGATCCCAGAGTGGCAGCTTGTACAAAGCTTCTACAATGGGATTGATGAGAAAAATAGAGATATGGTCGATGCCTCTTGTGGTGGATCCTACATGCACAAGACTGCTGAGGAGGCATGGGAATTGTTTGAGGTGATTAGTGAGAATGTTTTTCAAAAGCCATCCCTGGCAAGAACTAATCAGGAATCTGAGTCAAAGGTGGGGCTTGCTGCTGGATCAAGAGGAAAAGTTTATGAGGTGTCTGGGAACAATGACCTGCAGCTGTAGATGGCAAACCTCTCTATGAACTTTGACAAATTATTGACTGTGATCCAGCCCTGAAGGGCTGCTCACGTGGCGGAGGCATGTCTGATATGCCAGTCCCCACAGCACACAGTGGAGGAATGTCCATCTGCAGGGTAATTTCCTGAATTGGTTTTGGAACATGCTGCTGCTGCTCAATCTTATGGCCAGCAACAATCTAGGGGCTACAATAGGCAGCCATATGGATACCAGCACCAAAATGCTGGTTACCAATGGAGATACCACCCGAATCTGAGGTGGAGGCAAGACTACTACATGCAGCCCCAGCAAATGTTGGCCTTACCACAAAGGCCACAGCAGCAGTTCAATCAAGGGAATGCCCCTAGGTCTACCTTCCAGCACCATCAGCAGCCCCATCAGCAGCAAAATCAGTTGGTCTTACCCCCTTCTCAACCTAGAAATACTTCTTTTGAGGACCAGGTCTTGACCTCACTGCAAAACCTGGGTTCCTTGGCTCAGACTGTGAACTCTCATGGTCAGAGCATCAAGAAGATGGAAGAGCAGATTGGCCAACTAGCGAATACCTTAGCCAAAAGAGAAGAGGGAAGGTTGCCCAGTCAACTAGTGGTGAATCCCAAGGGCCAATTTTTGATTGGTGAAGGATCCTCAGACCCTGAAGGGGATCTTTGATTGAATTGATGGCAAGAACTGTGAACCCTTGTATGATATGTACTTTACAATTTAGAGGAATTTGTAGTGATCTTGTTGGAATCTGTGTTTAGTGCTTTATGCCTACTTTTATTCCTGTCCCCTATTTGCTAATTTCAAGTGATTGATTGATGCTGGTATTATTTGAATGCCTTTTCTGATACATGAATTTAAGGCTTTGAGAGTTTGGGAATTTTTGAATGCTTTATAATGCTATTAGGTGTCCCTGGGAGTGAGCCTGTGAGAGAATCCACCCACAAAATTAGGGTCAAAAGGCTGCCTAGTGGGTGAGTGAATCCTAACTCTGTTAAGCCATCGCGCGGTTCTGAAAATCTGGTTTGCGTTCCTCTCTCGCAGTTCTTAAAGAAACACTTTGCTGTGTTGTCGCAAGTTTCAAATATAACTGGGTGGACTGCCTCGCGCAATTCAAATGAACATCCAATCTCGCGACCCATTCATGCCTATCCAGCGAGCGGATATTTTCAAAGCGCGCCGAGCCTCGCGATATTTAAATCCCACCCCGCGCTGCTTTTCTTTACTACTTTCTCTTTCCTCTCCTGCCAGCGAAACCCTAGCTCCCATTCCTATCAATCTCTCTCCTCTAGCTTCCTCTCTACAGTTCATTGCTCACTTTGAAATTTTAGCTTTTTGTTCTTAAAGCTTCCATCAACAGTTGCCCCCTGCTAGGAGCTCTTGCGATCTACCGTGCGTCAAATTGAACAGAACCCTAACTTTTAGGGTTAGACTCAGCTCTTAATCTTTCCTTTCCAAATTTCAACTGCACACTCACCAAGGAGAATCTTGATGGCTCCTAAAAGTGCACCTGTGAAGAGAGCCAGGGACCAGGTCACCGTGGAGCCTGTCCTTAAGAAAGCCAAGTCCTCTACGGCACAACAAAAAGGGAAGGAGGTGATTCCTGAGGTGACTGCAAAAGCACCTGATTATTCTACTCCCTCTGAGCTCCTCATCTCCATTCCCTTAGAACCTGAAGCCATTCTTGATATATCGTTCTTCAAATCTGAGCCGTTGTCAGCTCCTGCCATTGAGTTCTTGTGTAAGGCAAGTTTGTTCCCCTTGATGCAAATGATTCCTGCACTAGCCTATCCTAGGTTAGTGCAACTCTTTTACCAGCACCTTAGGGTCAGACCAGACACACATGGGCTGCCAGGCCTCCTTGTGTTAGTTGACAATTTTGAGATGCTACTTAACCCAGCGTTGATTGTTGAAGTCATGGGTATCCCTACCATTTTTTATCCCAACTGCGGTTATGGTGCCCCTGTGAGTGCCCCTCTCAATACCATTGCCCAGGCCATTACCAGAGGCTTGAAAGCCACAGGGGACTCCATCAGAAGAAGAGATTTGGATCCCAAGCTGCTGTTCATCGATCAAGTGCTAAGGAAGAATATCTACTGCTCCGGCCATCAGCAAGAAAGGAGGACACCAATTGCTAATGCTCTCTATTCCTTCTCTCTGGGCCACAGATTTAATGCTGCATGGTTGATTTTTGAGGCCATGAAAGATATGATGGTGAAGCTTGGGCTGCAAAAGAAGGTCCACACTCTCCCCTACGGAAGACTCATCACCAAATTACTTCTGAAGGGAGGATAAAAGATATCAGTGGGGGAGTTATCTGCTGACCTCACTCCCACCACTTTTGCCAAAAGACAATGGGGGATCAGCAGAAGTCTAATGGATCCCCAGAAGAAGAAGAAGAAGGCTGAAGCTCAGAATATCTCTACGCAGGGAGAGGGAGCTGCTGTGGCAAAGGCCACCCCTGCCCCCAAAAAGAAGGCTAAAGTCCCTGCCCCAAAGAAGGTGGCGTGAGCTTCTGTCACCTCTGCTTCTGCAGCAATCCCTCCATCCACCACACTTGCCTCTCCACTAATTTCTTCACCTATTCCATCTCTCCCTTTACCTCTCTCATCTCCCTTTTCCATTCCACCCCCCACTGTGATTCGTTCCTAGGTGGAAAGTGTTGAACTCCATGACAACACTCCCCCTTCACCCACCTTACCTCAATACACAGCCCCAGTACCTCCGACATCCTCTGACCTCAACCCTGACAGCCCACCCTTGATAACCTACCTTAAAAAGAAAACCTCTCACACTACCCCTACCTTATCTTTACCCACTTCCACCTCCACTGTCCTTCCCACAGACACACCCCATATTGACCAACCCCTAGTCCAACCCCTCCCAACTACATCTTCCCTCCATGATCTTGACTTTAACCTAGCCACCACTTCAGGGCATCAGGCCTTCATGAGTACCTTGCTTGATACCTTGCCCACCCACGACATCCCTCTCCCAGATTCACCACTCCCTTCACCACATCACTCCCTAGCCCTTTCAACTTCTTCCCCTACCACTTTCAATCATGCCCCCACTTCCCCTTTCCAACCTGTTCCCTCCTATCCTCATACTCCACTCCAACCAACCTCAGATACCCTTACCCATATCCTTTCCCTCATACATGACATCCAAACCCAACTCTCCAACACCACACAGACCCAGGCCCAAATGCAAACGGACGTCACCAACATACAATCCACCCTTCAAACATTGACAAACCCAATCATCCCTACACAACCTCCTACCACCCCATTGACCCAACCCCCTTCCACCTCTGACTCCACAGTTTTAACAGACCTCACCCACATTGACTTACCTACACCCTTCACCCTCCAAGACACCATACCCCACCACTCCTTCCCCTCTCTACCTACCCTACCCCCTCTAATATTACCTCCACCTCAATTTACCAACACTTCTACCCAAACTGACCCCATTCCCTTCCCATCCACCTTTCCCATTCAACCCCACTTATTTTCAACCCCATCCCTTCCATTTCGACCCTTCACCATTCCATTCTTCCCTTACCCAGACCCATCCACATCCACTGCCCTTCCTTCATTTCACTTTCCACCCATACCTTCCATTCCACCTCTTCTCCCATTCCCTCCTCAATTCACTGACTATTCAACACAGACTACCCCAGCCACTTCCACCCCTTCTCTTGACTTCATCCTTACACCACCCACTCTTCCCCCCCAGGATCAATCCCCTTCTACTTCTTCCACTCCATTTCTACCCATCTTACCCAGACACTCCTATTACACCCCTCCTTACTTCACCCTCCTCCATGCCATGAGGGGCAATGCCTATATCAAGAGGGATGTTCTCAATGGCATGGCCCAACTCCGACAAGCTATTGAATACCCCTTGCTGCAGAAACTTAGTGACTTGAAGCTTGCTCACCGCGAGCAGCTGAGAGATATTTCCAAAGGGTGGGAGGCAACGTATTACAGAATGACTACTGAGATTGAAAAAACCAATGCAGAAAGGGCGAAAAAGCACAACCGGTTATTAGAAAAAAAATTGAACAATGCTCAGGAGATCAACTGACTCAGTAAGGAGCTTGCAGATACCAATCTCCTGTGGGCTAACAAGAAAATTGAGATCTTGGAACAGAGAGTTGCCTTCCTACTTTCCCAACCCATACAGGCCACCCCTCTCGCCACAGCTCCCCTTGAGGCCCCGTCTTCTTCCACACAACCAGGCCCATCTTCTTCCACTGCCCCTACCCCAACACCTCCACAACCTGTTCTCCCACCTCCTACAGCCCCAACTCAGGTACCTCCTCCTGTTCCTCCTTAAATGCCTACTGTAGTTCCTACTGCAGTACCTACACAACCTGTTGCTCCTGCTAAAGTCCCTACTGCAGCTCCTGCTCCTGTCTCAGTGCCCCCCCTGTTCCCTCTCCTGCTCCCAAAAGAAAATGCATTCCTTCCAAGAAAACTCCCACTTCCAAAAGAGCCACTACAGCCCAAAAAGGAAAAAGGCCGGCCCCTCCATCCCCACCTCCAAAGGTCACTAGAGCTTCTGCTCAGGAAGATCCCCACGGACGCCTACTTTCAAAAGAGGAACGTAGACAGGCTACTGCTGCCCTTGGATTGGATCCAACTGAGCTTTTTCCTTCTGACTCAGACTCTAATTCTGCACCACCTAAGGATCCCAATGCCCCCACTACTGCTGTTGTTCCTTCCTCAAGCCCTACTGAACAATCCTATCCTCAGCGGAGGAAGGTTGCTGCCAAGAGGACTACTCCCCCAAGTGGCTCTTTGAAAATTGGAAAAGACAAATCTGCCCAGTCTGAGGAGGCACCACCACTAAGTCAGCCTGTGAAAGGGAAGAGCCCTGCCATTCCTGCAGCCAAAGTACAAGAACCATCTTCTGTGGCTCCCCCTGAACCAGTGAAAGGGAAAAGTCCTCTCCTGCCTCAGGTGAAAGCAAAAGCTAAATCCCCTGTTGTCCCTCCTGAGCCAGCACCAGCCCAATCCCCTCTTATTCCCCCTCTGGCCCAGCAAGGGCAAGCCTCTAAAGGTAAGGGCCCCAAAGGAAAATCTCCCACCAAACCCCCTGATCCAACCACTGATAAATCTTCAGAGATCCCTCCTGAACCAAAGAAGAGAAAAATGAGGGTCAGGGCTCCAACCATACCCAAAACGGCCGACCAAAGAAAGGCAGAGAGAGACTGAAGGAAGAAAGAGGAGGAGGCTTACCTTCAAGAACATGCTAAGAAAATGGGTTGGGACAAGTTTGGAGCCAGATTCTAACTAGATTGTCCATAGGATTTTATCTGTTTTCGCACTCTTTTGCTTCTGTTTTCTTGTAGTTTGTACACTTCTCATTTTTAATAGACTTTATTCTCTTATCATTACCATTTTGCTTTGTATGCTGTGTGTTTGTTTCTTGTTCTGGTCTTTTATGCTGTAATAACTCTGCTGCACAGACACCTTTGAACCAAAGGAGGACACCGCTTCTCATAGGTTTGGGTGTGCGGTGAGACCACGCCAATGGAATAGCTAACATAAGTGCATCGTGACACAAATATGGAAATGGACCTCTGTTCACTTAGGAATCATGACAATAAGAAGTTTAAAATTTTTGCAAACTTTTGACATTATAAACTTCTAATACTCCACATTTCCATGATAATATCACCAAGGAAACTCACTTGTATCAGCACTCAGTGAATCAGTAGAGAGAGAAAAAGGTGAGGACATACTTAAAAGTTCAAAGGAAGCCCATAACCAGTGAGAATTGTGCCTATATAAAAAAATTTCCATCTTTTGAGGAGTAACCAAGGCAATCCCTTCTAGTTCTAAGGACTGGCTGAGTCACTGTACTCACCAGCAGTTAGGTAGTCCAAGTTGAAACAACTGACAGAACTCATGAGATTGAGGAAAGGATCAAGGCCTTCTCTTAGACAGTTTGAGCCTAATAAGACCAACCCTTAAGTAACTGCCCTTGTCCATACCCCCTTTGAGCTTTAAATCCTAAATTTCTTCAAAATACACCTGAGTACTTGAACCTGAACCTATGAACTTGCTTCAGCGTACCCTCACTCTGAGAATTCAGAAGGTAAAGGAGAAAAAAGTTGAAGATGGACTAGCTATGGTCAACAGTAGGTGAATGGAAAAGAAATACCTCAAATCTGGCAGTATGATAATTGGGAGCATGGTGGCATTTCTGAAAAGTAAAAACAAAAAAATAAAAAAATCAAAAAATTCAACAAGATGGAAACAAAAATAACAAGGAAGAGAAGTAAGGGAGGAGTCAAGAGGAACTTTCATTGGAAAATCAAAATCAAGAAGAGAAACTGATCACTTCAAATCTGAAAATCTCAAAGAAGATGAAAGGAGCTAAATTCAAGAAGGTGAAGTCATGAATCACCTCTGTCACCTACTGATTTCTCAATTTTGAACCCCTTCTCAACCCTCCATTCTTTCAACCCCACTCCATAAGCCACATTACAGCCCAGTTAAAAGCTCTTGTGATCCAAAAGTTGAGTGAGCTGTCATGTGAAGATAAAGAGTTATCCAATTTATGGTGAAGAACTGCCAATGATGTCAGCACTTAAGAACTCTGCCTATGCTCATGCTTACAGACCCATTTGGGGGATGTAACTGCTCTTGAGCCTGTGAGAGAATGAACCCCTCAACAAAACCCTTATGAGAGTATGCCCTGCAAAGTTTTTGGGTCTGAACTTGAATGCATTATGTATGACCTTAACCTAATTTTTGACCTAAGGATAAGCTCAGTGCTGGCACACACTAGTGCAGTTTTCTGTGATTGTAAACTAATTGGAAATGTTGTGCAATCATGAAGAGTTTATGCTGTTTAAGTTACTGTGCAACCAATGAATTAAATTTCTTTTCTGCTTAATGATGCAAGAGTAAACTAAGTCTGCCCCTTGATTGCTCATTGGATGATATTGCACTTTTGTTAACTGTTTCATTGAAGAAGTTTGTGGGTGTCTTCACTGAAAACCCTCAGGAGACTTCATTCCTCCACTAGGGATCACCTAGGGGTTTAAAAGGCTTGGTACATATGCTAAATGTATCCATGCTCCCTACGAAAGTGGCTTTAATTTTTATATTAGGTTTAACATAGCTTTGCTAAGGGACTAGCACAGATTAGGTTTGGGGTGTGTTAAGACCTTAAAAGTATCACTTTTCACCCCTTAACTTAACCTTTGATTAGACCCATAGCCACCTAATAAGTCCTTGTTAAGTATTTTATGTAGGTAGTACCCAGCAGTGAAATAAGGCTAGGAATCCTGCTAAAAGCCTGTTTTAGCACCAGAAGTCTCTCAGAAGGATGAAGTCTGAATCCAGACCTGAAAATGAGCCTCGCGCATTCCAGCTGAGCTTCCCAAGACCCTACAACAACTTCTCGTGCAGATGATTGACTGAAGAGCTTCAGAAACATAAACTCACGCAGCTCTCGCTAAGCTCAAGAATAGAACACCTCGCGCAGTCTCTCGCAGTTCAAAGCAGACTTCTCTCAACCGCACGCAGTTCGCTCAGAACGGCTGAGAAGAGAAAGCTTCAGAAGACTCCTCGCGCAGCTGTCGTGCAGTCACCACAGGATGCAATTATCAGAAGAGAACTCCTCGTGCAGTTCTGGCGCCATTCAAGAAAAAAGCATCCTTGCACAGGCAAAGCCACCCACGCGAAGATCAACCTCGCGACTGCTTAAGCTCCAACCCCGTGACATCTGAGGCTTTGATGTCCACTCAACCTTGCGACTGCCTGAAGAGCAAACCAAGCCAACCTCGCGAAGGCGAAAGCTTCAATTTCAAATCATCCTAGCGAAGAACAAAAGCTACCATGCGACCAGTCTAGGAAATAATGGCTACCTAGCGAAGCTCTGAACCTCAAACTTCCATCTCTTCAGCTGAGGACTTTCTGGGAATTTCTAGTGATTAGGGCACGCACTCCCACTCTCAAATCTTCGTGCACGCGCCCCAAGGCATCGGAGGATCACTATTCGGCCATGTGGCATCATTTAAATTAGGGTTTCCTAACCCTAATGTGCTGCCACACCACTGCTATAAATACCCACACTTAGCCTAGCTTTAGGGGGAGAGATTCTTTTCTTTCTACATCCTGGAATAGCTAGGAACCCATCTCATTTCTGGGAGACCTGATATGAGATCGTTTAGTTTTTCTTTTTGTAGTTGTAAGTAGTTTTCTTTTTCTTTTTCCTTCTCTCCATAGTCCAGCACTTGCTGGCTATGTCTTTGTATGTATTTTGAACTAGATTAATGAATGTTCTGTAATAGGATCTGTACTTTGTGGGATTAGTGTTTGTGTGTGAGATGCTCTGTGCAAGGCTGCTGCCTTGTGATCTGCCATTGCTTTGGCTGTCTTTCAAGGCAATGGAGGACTGATTCTAAGGGCCACTCAGACCAAGTGACCTCTGTGTCTCGGCTATCATGGTCCTATACAGCCTTAGTCCCACCACAGGACCCACTAGATCTGAAATCCCCATGGGAGCTTGAGCTGGTAGCCTTGTGACCATGGTGGTAGCAGCGATATTCTTGTTTTGTCTTGGGCTCTGTGAGGAGGATAACCTCTGGGATAGTCTGTGACCATTTAAGTGGACATATTATAGCCTTAGGGTGATTCTAATCCACCGATCCAAGATGGATCCTTCTTCTTTACACCTGAGCTTGTAGAAGCCTGGTGGGAGATTTTACAGAGGCAGACTCCCCTATATTTGTATAGATCCACAATCAGATGTTGGATCTGATCTGGTTATAGAGATTGTAGGCTGGTGACTGGACCATTGTAGCCTCACTCAAGCAATGGACAGCTAGATCGAAGGTTGTACTCAATCTCTTGTCGGTTCTATGTGTCTGGGCTTTCATGGTCCTATACAGCCTTAGCCCCACATATAGAGCTTTAGAGGTTAAGGTTCCCTATGGATTCTTGAGCTGGTAGCCTGGATGAAATGGTGCCTGCAATGATTTACTGGTTATGTTTTGACCCATCCCTGGATAGTGGTTCCCCTATGGGATAATCTGTGACCATTTGAGTGGATAGGTTATAGCCTTAACGGTGGAATCATGGCAGAGTGATGGGTTGGATCCTTTCTCCTTAGTGGTGATAATGTAGCCACTGGACAGGATTTCTATAACATCATATCTGAATCTAAGTTACAAAACTCCTCTGATCTGGGCTCAATAACATACTTCTCACCCTTTTATATTTATTTTCCACACTCCATCCATCCTCTCAACCCTTTCTGTAGTTTAGATATTAGAATACTTAGAATAAGTGACCTTAAACTCTCCTCCTTTTAGGACTGCCAGATCTGTAGTCAGATCTGGAGGGACTACTAGAGATGGCTCCTTTGGAGCTGTAGATCACCTTTCCCTGTGGGACAAACTCTTACTTATCAAAACTTGCTACAATGGACCCTGTATCTTGCAGGTCTAGGATTTCTTAGTTGTGCTGATTCCATCCATTGTTTTACTCTTTCTTTGATTTTTAAATGACCTTCACCACCAACCAATAATGTAAGCACACACTCAGAGATCCGCCAACAAGTATCTGTTGTGAGTGTCTTTTTCTTTGCTGCATGTGTGTTGTATGTTTGGAAGAAGGTCTCTCATTCCTGAGCTACAACCTTTGAATCCTAAAATAGAGAGAGTCTTGAGCTTTAGGCTAGTAACACACACCCTTGCTGAAAATTTAGAAGCATCTGCAATGGGAGAGCAGCCTTGACTCTTAGGGAGTATTATGCACCAGGGGCATACTCATCCCCCTTTTGCATTCAACTCCCTATTGTTGTGGGTAATTATGAGATCAAGTCTCAAACCATCCAAATGATGCCATCTTTTCATGGGCTAAGCAATGAGGACCCTTACAAGCACTTAGATGAGTTTCTTTCTCTATGTACTACCTTTAAACATTGCTGGTTTGGGAGATGAAACCACCAAATTGAGGCTTTTTCCTTTTTCATTAAAGGATAAGGCTAGAACTTGGCTCACCATGCTCCCAGCAAATAGCATACAGCCTTGGAATGACTTGCAATGCCAAGTCTTGACTAAAATTTTCCCAATTAGTAAAGCCAGTCAGTTGAGGAGGAGCATAATCTCTTTTGCTCAGTCCCCAACTGAACAATTTCATGAAGCTTGGGATAGATTTAAAGAATTGTTGAGGTACTGCCCACACCACCAGATCCCCAAGTGGTAGCTTGTACAAATCTTCTACCAGGGGATAGATGCTAAAAGTAGATCCATGATTGATGCATCATGTGGTGACACCTATCTCAGCAAGACTGATGTAAAAGCTTGGGATTTATTTGATGTGATAAGTGAAAGCTCTATGTAGCAGGAATCTTTGACAAGAAATGACTCTGAGCCTACTGCTAGAGGTGTCCACTTCTACTAGAAAATTGAATGAATTAACTGTATACAATAACCTAGAGAGGATAGTGGACAATTTGGGTAAAATGTTTGATAAAGTATTGAGTGTGTGCAGCTCCACATGGTTGCATAGGTTGGAGAGGCATCTTTGATATGCCACTCACCCACACACTCACATCTTGACTGCCCCTCTGCTGGTCCATTTCCAAACTTAGTAAATGAGCATGCCAATGTTGTCCAATCATTTGGACAACAGCCTGCTGGGTATACTTGGAGGAACCACCCTAATTTGTGGTGGAGATAAGCTAATGTTCAAAACACCCAGCAGCAGCAGGCACTACCCCACAATTCATCCCAGCAGTACCATCTAGAGCAATTCCTACATCAGTCCCCCAGCCAAGTCAGATAGCTTTGCCCCCACCACAACCAAGAGCCCCCTCCTTTGAGGAGCAGGCTTTATGTTCATTGTAAAACCTTAGCTCCCTCTCACAGACTGTGAATTCCCACAGTCAGAGCATAAAAAAAATTCAAGACCAGCTGGGTCAACTTTCCAATGCTCTAACAAGAAGGAATGAGGAGAGGCTCCCAAGCCAAACTGTGACCAATCCCAAATGGGCAATACATGATTGGTGTAGCTTCTTCAACCAATGAGGAAGCTAGGGCCATTCATGCCCTAAGGACTAGTAAGGTGGTGGAACACTAAGAGGTTTTTAATGGAAAAAGGTGTGCAGAAGAGAGAGAGAGGATTGAGTTCCTATTTTAGTATAGCAGGTGTTGAATAAATAGGGGGCAGCTGAAAAAAAAAATCAAAAAAATTAAAATAAAATAAAATATATGTGAATGATATGTCAGCAGATGAGTACCAGCAGTCCTCCTTTTTCACAAGAAGAAGGCATTGATGGAGGAAATGAGGATTGTTAATCAGCTACTGTCCTGGATGAGATGGTGGAGGACACCTTGCCCAAACTGCTGGACCTGGGCTAAGGTATGTGCTGAAATTATAGAAGTATGGACTGAGGAGACCCCCGGCCTCAGCCATCTAAGGCACCTTTGCTACCTTTTACGTGACTATCCACCTGATATGGAGCTAGAGCTGCTCCCTGCATCTCTCATGCAATTGCAAACTATATGTTGTGAGCTAGAAGAACTCAGGTTTGATGTAAATGCAAAGGTATGGCTTTTCATTTTTTAAATTTCAGTTCTTTCTAGTTTAGCTGAGGTCCAGATGGGATGACCAATTTACTGTCATTCATGCATCCCCATCCAGACTCCTGAGATCATGGAACTTAATTTTTGGGAAGAATCATGAAGGTTAATGAGCAGAGGCTCATATTCTATTTTGAAAATTCTATGGAGCCTCTGAAATCATTCACTTTCAAGACCTTCCACTGATATTTGATTTAAGCTGTGTAACATATGTAATATAACTACTCATGTTTTTAAATTGTGTAAATATTGTTCTTGTGAGATCTGAGTTTTTATGAATTTTACTTTGAAATGTGTCTCATTAATGTTGATGATTCTTTGCTATTAATGTAGATTCATACTCAGATCATTTTTAGGAAGTTGTGTTTATGATTTTACAGTTTTAGGAGTTTAGTATAGTGGTTGTTTTTAATATACCTGCTATTTTTAGTTTAACTGTTGTTTGTTTTAGTGTAATTCCTGTTATATATAGTTGTCGTTTTAGGAATTTATGTAGTTGTTTTGTTTTCTTAGTTGTCATTGTGTGTATATTCTCTTTTTCTCCCTCTTAGTATGACTTTCTACAATCTTTAGTTTAGTTTTCTCTTGGTTTTCTGCTATAGTTTAGTTAATTTTTTCTTTTACAAACCCTGCTGCCCTTAATGAGACTACTGTTGAAACAGTGAGGACACTGTTTATCTTAGGTTTGGGGGTATGGCAGGGTGGTAGGCAAGTAAAGTAGTTAATTTTGGTGCAACAGTGCTGGTTGAATTGAGATAAATAAAGTCAATTCCCACCTAACCATGTTAGAGAGAGGAAATTAAAAATTTTGTAGACTTCTTAAAATTGAAAATCCTTGAAAATTTAACACTTCCATAAAGTTGACATCAAGAAAAATTTTCAATTAATACTTAGTGAACTAGAAAAGAGAGCAAAAGGTGAAAATATACCCCATGAGTTAAATTGAAGACCATACCCAATGAGATTTGGGCCTATCAATTTTCTTTTGAAGAGTGTCTTTGGCAATTTGTTCTGCTCTAAGGAATTACTGATTCAAAATCTTTTCACTAGAAGCTAGGCAACCCCAAATTGAAACTAATTGGCAACACAAATGACACTAAGGACTTCATTTAGACAATTTGAGCATAAAATTCCTACCAATTAAACTGCCCTTTCTTGGAGCCTCAAAATCTAATTTTTCTTTGATAAACATCAGAGTACTTGCACCTAAACCTCATTGACCTAATTCAGCCTTACCCCCACTCTGAGATTTCAGAAGGTAAAGGAGAAGAAGTTGAAGATAGGTGGGCTGGGTTCAACATTTGGTGGAAGGAGAAGAAAAGTAAACTGTAAACAACAGTGTAGTAGTGGTATATGTGTGACATTTCAAAAAAAATAAAAATAAATAAATAATTAATTAATTAATTATAAATAAAATGAGGAAAAGAAAGAGAAGTCAAGAGAAGTATTTCATCTGACAAAATAAAATAGGAGAAGAAGCTAGCCACTTTGGATCTAAAAAACATCAAAGAAGATGAAGCAGTGCTGTGATGATGAAGGTGAAGCCATGAATCACCTCCTTCCCTTGCTGATTTCTCAATTTTGAATCCATTCTACCCCTCCTATTCTTTGTAAACCTCAATCATAAGCTATATTACAACCCATCAAAAAGACCTTTTTGATTCAAAGTGAAGTGAGCTGTCATGTGGAGACAAGGGGATGCCTAATCTATGGTGAAAAGTATATGAGGATGTCATAAATTAGAAGCAATGCCTATGCTCATGCTTGGAGGCCTATTTGAGGTTTGTGACTAATCTTAACCTGATGAGAATGTGAGCACCTTGGATTTTCATTATTGAGAGACAGCCCTGGTAAGGATTGGGTCTTAAAATTAGATTTATTGGGGTAGTATCTAAACCTGACTTTTGAATTAATAGTGAGCCTAGTACTGATTTTCACACATTGTATTCCTGATGTAAAATTATTGGTGGTGATGAAAACACATGCTGATTTGAGTTTTAAATTGATTCAATTATTGTTGTAAACTCCTCTGATTTTTAAAGAAAAGGTGTGGAATGAAGCTTTATTTATTGAAATCTATTTTGTCATTGACTGCACTATACTTAACTGTTTTATTGTGAAGTTTGTAGGTATCTTGACTCCAAACCCTTAGGAGACTTCACTCCTCCACTAGGGATCACCTATGGGTTTAAAAGGCTTGATGCATAAGCTAAATGCATCTATGCTCCCTACAAAAGTGGCATTTATTTCGTAGAATAACTTTTTAAATTTTTCCTTTGCTCGAGGACAAATAAAGACTAGGTTTGGGGGTGTGTTGATCACTGGAATATACAAATTTCCACCTCCTAACCTGGCCTTTAATGGACCTTTGAGCTGGTTAATAATGAGTTTTTAAGTGTGTTTTTGTAGATGACAATAAACCGCATCTTAGTGCAACAATCCATCATTTTAGCGCCATGAAGAAAGAATTTTGTGCCTAGTTGTGGAGCTAATGGTTTTATAGTGAATGCACCATGGTGGTTCACACCATTGGGGCTGTTTAGCATGCCTCGAGGGTCTCGTAATTCCCACAGAGAGAGAGAAGTGGAGCTCAAGCATAGTGGAGTGCTGTTGCAGTGGAGTAAATAGGGCAGCTATGGAGGACATTGATGCTGCAGCAAATTAAGCAAATTGCACACTTAGCAAACCACCACCTCAAGTTGTTCATGTGTGCAACAATTTAGTTCTCAGCATTATGGCACACTGCACCTCCAACAGCTCAAGTGGCACAACTTAAAGCTCACTAAAGTTTAAGCCATGCAAGCAGCTACACCAACCTGTCAAAGCCTACAGCCAAGTTGTTGTTGTTGCTGCCTTGAAGTACTCGAGCAACTGCAATGCTGAAGTCTAAAACAACATATATATACTCGAGTAGTTCAATCTTAAAATAGCAGCTCGAGCACTTTAAAATTACGACACCAGCCTCTCAAGTAACTACAACAGCTTCAGCAAGATAGCTAGAGTAGATCTCGAGTGAATCATATCTTCAAGCTTTTATCCACTCAAGTAGCACTTCTTATTCAACAAACCACTCGAGCAGCTGAGAATCTAACTCCACGAGTTGCAGGCATGCTGCAATAAACCACTCAAGCAGCTGCAATGCATTGAAGCTGTAATGATGTCGAGCAGTTGGTTGAAGCTCCATAAAGGATGTCGAGAAGCTGCAAAGCTGTAAATTAAACTACTGGAGCAGTTCACACATGAAGCAAACCATCTACTTCAGCTGTTACTGCTGTACACCAGCCATTCGAGCACTTAAAGTGCTA
This sequence comes from Chloranthus sessilifolius, assembly GCA_021018995.1. Classification (NCBI taxonomy): domain Eukaryota; kingdom Viridiplantae; phylum Streptophyta; class Magnoliopsida; order Chloranthales; family Chloranthaceae; genus Chloranthus; species Chloranthus sessilifolius. The sequence goes on from CM037595.1 coordinate 29,687,416, forward strand.
TTTTATCCTGTCGAGAGCCTATTGAGCAGCCTCTCGAGCTATAAAACCTGATGCGACAGCCACTCAAGCAGTTCTGAAGTGAACCTGTTGAGGTGCAATGTTGAAATATGCTTCAAATCAGCCTGTCGATAGCCTATTATGTTCCTGTGAAGCTGAAAACCTGATGCTGCCTGAAGCATTCCAACCACTCAAGATTAATGTTCTAAAGTTCATTTGCTCGAGGCACGAGTTCCAGCAACCATGTTCAGATAATAGGGGATATTTTTAGGATTCCACAGCATCTAAGGCACACATCCCAGGGTGCTGAGCTGTCCCACACATCCCAAGGCATTACTTGGCCACAAATGGACCACGACAATAGCTCAAAATATTCTTTTTCCTGATTGGCCAAAGCATAAAATGCTTTATGGAATGTGTAGACACCCAAATCTAGCCCAAGGCTCGATCGAAACATACTTCAAGAGAGGCGCACCCTCGAGCTTTCGATAGAATCTCCCACACCCTTAAGGCCTTCCCAAATCCTTAGGAATCATCCCCAACCCTTAGGAATCAACCCCAACCTTCCCGGACCCCTTAGAATCCGTCCCGGACCAGTTTCTAAATCCTCCATAATAGTGGTTGGAAGGAAGAGTGCCAAAGTTTACACAGACCTCCGTTGGGGCTGAATTATATATCATTAGAAAGAGGACTTCCCCAGCTTTCCAACAAGCCAAGAATCACCTTAATCCGAGTTGTACATCAAAGGTTAAGGCGACCCAAAGGAAGTCCAAAACACTGCACCTAGGTGAGGGATGTATAGCGTGTGTATTACACATGCCAAGCCATTTTCTCCCAGCAATGGCTTGGCGTGTATATTACACATGCCAAGTACAAGTGGGCCCCAATGGGCCCTGAACTTCTCTGGCACTGTAGTAATGCTTAGCGTGTGTAATACACACGCCAAGCTTAGCTATAGTAACTGTTGATTTTGCCCGAAATTCATTTTTAGGGTTTCACTTGTTGACCATCTCAATGTTTAGGGTGGGTTTCATTAGGACTGTTGCACCCCTGTTTACCATATTTATAACCCTCTAGTCCTTTGAAACCTCACCCTATCATCTACCATTGAACCTATCCTCACACATATCCATAACCTTAAAATCCTTGAAAACCTTAGATGTTAGGATTACCTAATTGCTAACCCTAATTAGCCCTTAAGCACCCCCTTTTTCCTATAAATAGAGAGGCACCCCTCCCTTTACAAAGGCTTGAAAAAAATTGAAAAGAGAGAAAAGATCAAGAGAGAGCTTTCCTCCCCTTTGGTGCACTATTTTCATGCAAATTCTAAAACTTTAAAGTCTCCTTTAGACCCACCTTTCATAAAAAATCTCCCAGTTTAGGTGAGAGCTACCCACTAGCCCTCCTCTCCTACCCCTTATCTATTAAGCTTTAGAGGTTAGAACCCACTCTTCCATCATCCAAGCCATAGGAAGCTTATCAAGTGCACCTACGCGAAGGTCCACAAGTGTGCTACAAGGGCCCACAAGCTACGCCTCTCCCCTCTACTCCTCTGCCTTCCTTGCTTTTCCTTTATCCAAGGATTCAAGTCGTTATGCCGCTGAATTTTTGGTGTTTGTGAAGAGCTTGATAGGATCATAGTGCCTTCGGGCAAGGGAAAGTGCTATTTTATTTCATATTCATTTAGGCCATAAGTAGAGACTACTTTCGAGCGGGTTGATCGGGTACCTAATACCTTCCTGATCGATAACCGAAGCCCTTACCCAAGAGCCTTTGGCGTTAGACCCATGAATCAGAGTCATATTTGGCACTTCGGTGCATTTAATATTGATTTGAGCTTTCCCGGGACACCAAAAGCTCCAGGTGGCGACTCTAGTTTTTTATTAAATGAGCGCATCGTCGTGACGGACTCGTGAGAGTCCACGGTTACACAAATGTCGACTCTACTAGGGACTAGCTAGTAGAGCTTCTCCTTGAAGTTTAGCCTTTTTATCATTTTCACTAACATTTGCGTCTGTTTCTTCTTATTTATCTCACCCCACTGATTCCGTTGATTTTCTCATCCCTACAATTCAGTCTATTTTTACTTATCCCTACTTTTCCATCATTTACGTGCCTTAGCCGATTGGCAGGCCCACTTGAGAATTGTCTTTATAATTCCTTTATTTTCTGTCATTTATATGCCTTAGCTGATTGGCGGGCTTACTTGCACATTTACACGCCTTAGCTGTTTGGCAGGCCTACGTGTTAAGCTCTTAAAAGTACCACTTTTCACCCCTTTAACCTGGCCTTTGATGGACATTTGAGCTTATTAATAATGTGTTTTAAGTGTGTTTTATAGATAACAACAAAATAAGAGTTTAATACAACAATCCTTCATTTTCAAGCCAAGAAGAATGATTTTTAAAGCTAATTCTTGGAGCAGAGTGAAGAGCAGAAAGTACACCATGGTGGTACACACCATGGTGACCATATTGCTTGCCTAAGGGGGCCCTAGAAGTCAAGCAGAGAAAAGGAGTAGGGCCCCAAGAATAGAAGACTACTATAGCAGACACTGCACAACAATAGAGGAGCAGAAAAGGAAGCTCGTGAATCTCTCGCAAGGTTTAATTGATTAAAAAAGGAACCTCGCGAGCATCTCGTGCAGCATAGGCCTACAGCACATTAATAAGTTGAGAGCGTCTTGCGCGGTTTAGTGAAGAAAGGGGCTCAGAAGAACTGCTTGTGCAGTCCTCACGGGGATCCAATGCTTCAACATTTAATGGCTCGCAAAGCTCTCGCAGAGTCTGCTTCAGAATTGTCCCTCGCTTAGCTCTCGCATAGATCTCGCACACTTCAAAGACAATGCCAACCTCGTGAGGAGCTGCATTCTATCCTGTCAAGGAACCTCACGAGTTGCTTATGCTACGATTCATCTGCGCGATCCTGGAATGGAACCTAGCGAGCTATAATCCAGCCTCGCGAGATTCACACTATGAACCTCGTGCCCTTCTTCCGCGTGCACTTCAGGCACATCATAGCCAAAGCAGATTCTCACAAGCTCTCTCTAGTAGCTAATCCAATCGCGCGAGATGCACAAATCAAGCAATCTAGCTGTGTAAGGCTCGGGCTCCAGACTTCTCGCAGCCAAACTTCAATGCACCGGGGTGTTTTGGGGATTTCACACTTTTAAGGCACACCTCCAGAGGTGCCCATCTGTCTCACACACCCCGAGGCAATCCAAGGGCCACCACTGAGGCACAAAATCAACTCCACACATCTTATTTCAGATTGGCTATTACACACAGCAGTTAGGGTTTGCCTATATATATGCTGTTATCTTCTTATAAAAACATCCAGAATAGTTGGATCACTTTTAGGGTTTTTCTAGGGTTTTGAGCCAGGCTCTTTTCCCTTTCATTTTCTAATTTCTTTTGCCTTAGCACAACAACAATGTTGGGCTAACTTCTCAGTAGCAGCTAGGTTTATTTTAGCATTGTGATTGGGTTTTGTATAAGCATTGAGAGTAGTTTTGGGGATTTGCACTGGCCACTGCCTTGAGGGCCAATCATTGTAAGTTCTATTTTGTCAATGAAATTTCATGCTTTAATGTTCCATTAGATCAATATTTTCTCTGTATTTTTTGCATAGATTTATATACTTAATGATCCCATGGCTGTTTGAGCTTGTAGCCATTGACCATGGTGACAACGATTTTAATGCTCGTCTTCAACCTTATGCTCAAGATAACCTCTGCAGGATGATGTGACCATTCGGATGAGATCATAGCCCTATTGGCTGGTCTAAATCACAGGGTTGAGATGGATTCTTCCTCTCTGCAGTTGAGCTTGTAGCCTTGTGAGAGATTGTTGTAGAGCCAAACTATCCTCTATTTTACATTACCATTTTCAGTATTTAGATATGAGATTTCGGTAGAGATTGTAGACTTGTGAGCTTAGTCATTATAGTCCTTTTGTAGCAATGACTAGCTGAGTGTAGAGCCCCATTCAGTTAAGATTTCTTATGGTTTTCACCTGATTTTCAAGGTTTGTTTACTCCTATGAATGCTTGGCTTGTAGCCTTGCAAATATAGTATCTATAATGGTTATCATTTTCTAATTTAATCCTTTGATTGGGTAAAGTCCCTGGGATAGTCTGTGACCATTCTAGTGGGCATATTATAACCCTAAGATTAGTCCAGACCTCTAGGTTATATTAGATTCTTCTACCTTATAGGTGTGCTTTTAGCCATCTAAAGGACTGCTACAGATCATGTTCTCGATCTGAGTTACATTGCTGATTTAACCTTAGCTGCCTACTTCTCACCCTTTTACTTTATTTTACCACACTCCATCATCCTTCTTTTCCCCCTTTCTTTAGATTTAACCTTAAGGAGTATAATGTACGAGAGGCATACTCATCCCCCTCTAGCATTCAACTCCCTAATGTTGTGGATAGCAATGAAATTAAAGCCTCCACCATCCAAATGTTGCCAAAATTTCATGGGCTGAGCAGAGAGTACCCATACCAGCATATAGAATTGTTTCTTGCTCTATGCACCACTTTTCATATTGCTCTATGCACCACTTTTCATAGTGCTCTATGCACCACTTTTCATACCAAAATTTCATGGGAGAGGAAGCAACAAAGCTGAGGCTTTTTCCTTTTTTCTTAAAGGATAAAGCCAGCTCTGGGCTCTCCATGCTCCCAGCCAACAGCATAAATTCTTCGAATGATCTTCAATGCCAATTCTTGGCTAAATTTTTCCCAGTCGATAAGACAAGTCAGTTGCGAAAGAGCATAATCTCACTTGCTCAACTCCCAACTGAATCATTTCATGAAGCCTGAGAGTGATTTCAAGGGTTGCTGAGGTAGTGCCCAAACCACCAAATCCCTAGGTGGCAGCTTGTACAAAGCTTCTACCAATGGATCAATGCCAAAAGTAGATCTATGATCGATGCATCTAGTGGTGGCTCATACCTCAGCAAAATGGACATAGAAGCATAGGATTTATTTGATTTGATTAGTGAAACCTCCATTCAGCCGGAGTCTTTGTCAAACAATGACATTGTGCCAGCTGCTATGAGTACATATGAACCCACTTCTAACAGAAAAGTGTATGAGTTGAATGCGTATAGTAACCTAGAGAAGAAGGTGGATAGTTTGGCCTTTAAATTTGATAAAGTGTTGAGTGTGTTGCAGCCTCACATAGCTGCACTGGTTGGAGAGCTATGTTCTATATGCCATTCACCCACAAACTCTCATCTTGCTTGTCCATCTGTTGGTCATGTCCCTTAATTTTAAAATAAGCAATCCAATGATGTCCAATCATTTGGACAACAGCCTGCTAGGTATCAGTGGAGGAACCACCCAAATCTGAGGTGGAGACAAGCTGATTTACCTCATACCCAGTAGCAGCAAGCCTTGCCCTACGGTACTAACCAGCAGTCCCCTCATGGTTATGTCCAAAGACAACAATTTTCTCATCAGCCCCCCATCCAGGACAGTTAATTGTAACCCCACCTCAACCTAGAGCCCCCTCCTTTGAGGAGCAGGTTTTGACTTCATTGCAAAACCTTGGCTCCATATCACAAATTGTTGATTCCCACACACAAAGCATCAAACAAATTGAGGACCAGCTGGGTCATATCTCAAATGCTCAAATGAAAAGGGAAGAGGGGTCGGCTCCCGAGCCAAACTGTGAACAACCCAAGAGGGGCACACTTGATTGCTGAGGTCTCTTCCAGTGATGAAGAAACCAGAGCTATCAGTGCCCCAAGGAATGGGACAGAGGTGGCTACCCAAGAATGTCTAGATGCTAAGAGGCTATGCATTCAGCGAGAAGCTGAATAAATAAATAAATAATAAAAAAAATAAAAAATTAAATTAAATTAAAAAATGAAAAAAAAAAAAATTATACCATGTTGATCCCCATTTCCTCATGCTTGTAAGGAGCCTTTACCTCTTTACCAAGGAGAAGGCCTTGATGGAGGAAATGAGGGTTGTCTGAATAGTTGCTATCCCAGATGGACTTGGGCTGAGGTTTAAGCTGAAATTGTGAAGTGTGGACTATGGAAGCACCCACCCATGTGTTCCCTCACCCTCCTATTGATTGCCCACTTGATGTGGAGCTGGAACTGCTCCCTGCATCCATCATGCTACTGTAGACTGCTGATTTGGAAGAACCCCAGGTTTGATGCAAATGCAAAGGTATAGCATTGCCGAGGGTCTATCTCCGAAGAAAATAAAAATCCTAAAAATATTGAAAAAATACAAAATCCAAAAATATTATCATTTAAAATTCCAAATAAAATACAAGAAAAAGATGCCTTAATCAAAATGCTCGTCCCACGTAAAATCAACCCCTTTCTTGTAGAAATACAAGAACAGGTAGGAGTTACAAGTCTGGATGAAGATGTCCCTTTTAAGGAGCTCCTCAATGAGCCCTTAACCGGATTGCCAACTTTGAGCATGGCCCTACCCCCATTATTAAAGAAAACGTCAATCTAGGGACTGAGAAGATTCCTCGGATTACCAAGATCGGAACGTCGCTGTCTCTCGAAGAAAGAAAAGGTATGATCGACTTCCTTCGGTCATACCAAGACATTTTTGCCTGGTCGTACGAGGACATGCCTGGTCTAGATACCGATTTGGTCGAGCATGAGTTGTCGCTCTACCCTGATATGAAGCCGGTCAAGCAGAAGCTAATACGTCTCTGGCACGAGTGGATGCTGAAAGTCAAAGACGAGGTCATCAAGCAGTATGATGCGGGGTTTCTCTTGGTATCCAAATACTCTCAATGGCTAGCCAATATCATTCCGGTGCCAAAGAAAGATGAAAAAGTCTACACGTGTATTGATTTATGAAATTTGAACAGGGCGAACCCGAAGGACAATTTCTCGATGCCGCACATTGACATCTTGGTCGATAACACTTCTAAGCACGAGATGCTTTCATTCATGGATGGATTCTCAGGATACAATCAGATAAAGATGGCAGAGGCTGATCGAGAGAAAACAACATTTATCACTTCTTAGGGAACATTTTGCTATCGATTCATGCCATTTGGGCTAAAGAATGCCAGGGCAACCTATCAGAGAGTCATGACTACACTGTTTCATGACATGATGCACCGAGAAATTTAGGTGTATGTCGATGATATGATAGCCAAGTCACCGAAGTGAAGCGATCACTTGGTAAATATCCAGAAGCTGTTTGAGAGGCTGAGAAAGTATCTATTATGTTTGAATCCACAAAAGTGTGCATTCGGCGTTATGCCCAAAAAATTGCTAGGATTTGTTGTCAGCGAGAGAGGGGTCAAAGTCGACCCAATCAAGGTGAAAGACATCATGGAAATGCCGCCACCATCTACTGAGAAAGAAGTTAGAGTGTTATTAGGTAGGATACAGTATATCAGTCGGTTCATTACGTAGTTCATGCCTATCTGCACACTGATCTTCAAGCTACTTCGAGAGAACTCGCTCGTTGAATGGAACGACGAGTGTCAAGCAGCGTTCGATAAAATCAAGGGTTACCTTCTCAACCCACAATTTTTGGTACCGCCTGAGCCGGAGAGACCACTCCTAATGTATCTCTCCGTGATGAAAGTCTCGATGGGATGTCTTAGGGCAGCATGAAGAGATGAGAAGAAGAGAGCAGGCCATCTACTATATGAGCAAGAAGTTTACTGATTACGAGACACGTTATTCTCATCTGGAGAAAGCATGTCTAGCTCTTATATGGGCTACTCAGAGGCTCCGCCACTACTTGCTATCACAGGCCATTCTACTCCTAGCCCGAATGGACCCATTGAAGTACTTATTTGAGAAGCCGGCTCTTATTAGATGAACTGCATGATGGCAGCTTTTATTGTCTGAGTTTGACATCACGTACATCACTCAGAAGTCGATCAAGGGGCAGGCACTAACTGATCATCTTATCGAGAATCGTTTACCAAACTATGAGCCTTTGAGAACTGAATTCCGAGATGAAGACATCCTATTTATGGCAGCAGATGATACAGAAGAAACAGAAGAATCATGGGTAATGCACTTTGATGGGGCAGCAAATGCTGAGGGTTAGGGAGTTGGCGCCATTCTAATTTCACCGAGAGGATCACACATACCAGTTTCCATCAAGCTTAACTTCCCTTGCACTAATAACATGGCAGAGTATGAAGCTTGTGCCGCTGGCCTAGAAGTAGCTCTCGATCTAAATGTAACCCACCTTCGAGTATTTGGTGCTTCGCAGTTGATCATATGCCAGGCAAATGGAGATTGGAAGACTAAGGACGAGAAGTTGATCCCCTACCATGAGCACCTCGAGGATCTGATAGCTTTTTTCAAGGATGTGACCTTTTCATATGTCCCGCAAATAAGGAATCACTTCGCTAATGCGTTAACCACTTTGGCATCAATGGTAGAGATCTCGTATGGTATCGAGATGAAGCCAATCATGATCAAGCAGAGAAGCTAGCTGGCCTTTTGCCTACAGATCGAGGAACCGCTGAAGCCTGATGATGAGCCACCTTCGTTCTCAGATATCATTAATTTCCTCGAGACATGAACTTTTCCCGAGGGGACATCCAGAGAGGATAGGCAAACTATTCAACATCTAGCGACAGGCTACGTCATTTGCGGGGAATGTCTTTACAAGAGATCCTATAAGAATATCTTGCTCAAGTGTCTTACTGAGTGCGAAGCAGTCAACATCATAAAGGAGATCCACAAGGGAGTATGCGGTGCCCACGTAGCGGTCATATGCTCGCTACGAAAATTTTACGGCAAGGATACTTTTGGACCACTATGGAATCGGATTGCTACAAACATGTTCAGAAATGTTATAAATGTCAGGAACACTCCTGTCTTATACACGCTCATGTCATCGATCTACACTACATGACCACCCCTTGGCCATTTGCTACCTATGGCCTGGACATCATTAGTATGATTAATCTGAAAGCATCAAATGGACATTGGTTCATCCTCATCGACATCGAGTACTTTACTAAGTGGGTAGAGGCAATGTCATATGCCAACATCACGGCCGGTCACATAGAGAAGTTTCTCAAGAATAATATTGTGTGCCGAATTGGAGTACCCAAAGATATCATCATAGATAATGGTACTAACTTTAAGAATAAGCACATCCGAGCCTTCAGCGAGAAATACAAGATCAAGCACCATCGTTCGTCACCTCATCGGCCTCAAACTAATAGAGCCGTAGAAGCTGTTAACAAAATGGTCATTCGCATCCTAGAAAAGATGGTCGTCACCTACCGGGATTGGAGGGAAATGCTGCCTTTTTCTTTATGAGCCTATAGAATGTCGATTCGTACCGCTATAGGGGCAACACCATTCTCCCTTGTGTATGGAACCGATGTCGTCCTATCGGTAGAAGTTAAAGTACCCTCGCTCTGAATCCTCCTTTAATCGGGTCTACCAGAAGCGGAAAGAGAGAGATCCCGCTTTGACCAATTGAACTTATTTGACGAGAAAAGACTCATTGCCTTATGTCATACTCAAGTTTACCAAGGGCGAATCACATGTGCTTACAATAAACGTGTCCACAGTCGAGATTTGAAGGTAGGAGACACTGTGCTAAAGAAGATCTTTCCATCCCTCCACGTTGATCCAAGAGGAAAGTTTAAGACTAATTGGGAGGGATCGTACGCTGCCAAGGAAGTACTGCCGGGATACACCATCTGCCTTGCCACCATGAATGGAGATCACTTTCCTGAGCCCATCAATGCTAGATATGTCCGACAGTTATACTCTTAGTCTCTCGCGATAAGGTAAGTATTGACGAAACAGATACGTGACTGCTTAAGAACCACACAAGAGAGGCCATCATTCTAAGCCCAGTAGCCAAAAGGCCTACCTTAAATAATCATACCCCTTGCTACACCATTTTGAGCCTTGGCCTTTCTTTCAATAACCCTTCCCTAAAAAGAAAAGAATGTATATATACCAAAAGAGAGGAAGTACAATTGCAATAAAAATATAAAAAATCAAAAAGTAAAACATCACAAAGAGATTGCTCAAATAAAACAAAGGAAAATAAAAGAAATAGAAGAATCATGGGGCTTGTACAATAAAAATCCCCAAGGAAGAAGTGTGTTGTGGAAAGCGAAGCCGTGCCTCAAGAAAACCTTTAGCCCAACATACCTTCAACCCTAACTCGACCCACCACCAAGCTACACCTCAAGAAAGCCTTCTTTTAGGTTCACAAGCAATCTTAGTATCTTAAATCAACATGAGCCGAGTTGTGAGACACACTGTAACCCCATCTAGCCGACTATGACGGAATCGATGTCCATGCCGTGGCTTTCGAAAAAAAAGAAAAGAAGAAAAAAAAATAATATATATATATATATACAAGGTCAAAGCAAGATGGACGTGGTGAAAACCTGAAAGGGCGCTACGAGTAAAAACAGCGAGCTCGTGTGGACCAGGTGCAAACCCGAAAGGGCGCTTGGTGTAAGAGAGCTAAACCCATGGATGTGGTGAAAACCTAAAAGGGTGCCACAGGTAAAAAGAGGGCAAAAATGGGCAAGACGAACCCACCTTGGGCGTTGTGAGTAAAAAAGGATTAAAAAGAAAAAATTGAAAAAGAAAGGTTTGAAATGATTGATAAGATTGATATTTGAGGAACCCTTTTTGCTTACTCTCCTTGTTACTCATTTTCTGTCTGGGCCGCTCATGTTAGTTCAAATCGGGCCCCAACCAAAGTTTTCTTTGTGAAACTGCTTCATCGAACATATGACCCAAGGTAAGGAGAAAGGTTTGATCTGAAGGGATTGACATTCCAGACTTGATAAACCTGCTGAAACTCACCCAGATTCAACCACTTAAAAGTGGTTCGACCATGCTCAAAAGGGGACCCGAGATCTCATGTTGTGATTGAGGCATCAAACCAAACAACAAATAAAGAGAATAAAGGAGAGGGCGGGAAGACCTTTTTTCAAAGATAATATTTTCCCTTTTCCACTTTCATGCCCACACTTTCTGCACCTGGGCAGGAAAGCCCTTTTTATTAAAGATAAAATTTTCCTTTTCTATTTCCATGCCCAGGCTGTGCACATTTCAGCTGTAAATTAAACTACTGGAGCAGTTCACACATGAAGCAAACCATCTACTTCAGCTGTTACTGCTGTACACCAGCCATTCGAGCACTTAAAGTGCTATTTTATCCTGTCGAGAGCCTATTGAGCAGCCTCTCGAGCTATAAAACCTGATGCGACAGCCACTCAAGCAGTTCTGAAGTGAACCTGTTGAGGTGCAATGTTGAAATATGCTTCAAATCAGCCTGTCGATAGCCTATTATGTTCCTGTCAAGCTGAAAACCTGATGCTGCCTGAAGCATTCCAACCACTCAAGATTAATGTTCTAAAGTTCATTTGCTCGAGGCACGAGTTCCAGCAACCATGTTCAGATAATAGGGGATATTTTTAGGATTCCACAGCATCTAAGGCACACATCCCAGGGTGCTGAGCTGTCCCACACATCCCAAGGCATTACTTGGCCACAAATGGACCACGACAATAGCTCAAAATATTCTTTTTCCTGATTGGCCAAAGCATAAAATGCTTTATGGAATGTGTAGACACCCAAATCTAGCCCAAGGCTCGATCGAAACATACTTCAAGAGAGGCGCACCCTCGAGCTTTCGATAGAATCTCCCACACCCTTAAGGCCTTCCCAAATCCTTAGGAATCATCCCCAACCCTTAGGAATCAACCCCAACCTTCCCGGACCCCTTAGAATCCGTCCCGGACCAGTTTCTAAATCCTCCATAATAGTGGTTGGAAGGAAGAGTGCCAAAGTTTACACAGACCTCCGTTGGGGCTGAATTATATATCATTAGAAAGAGGACTTCCCCAGCTTTCCAACAAGCCAAGAATCACCTTAATCCGAGTTGTACATCAAAGGTTAAGGCGACCCAAAGGAAGTCCAAAACACTGCACCTAGGTGAGGGATGTATAGCGTGTGTATTACACATGCCAAGCCATTTTCTCCCAGCAATGGCTTGGCGTGTATATTACACATGCCAAGTACAAGTGGGCCCCAATGGGCCCTGAACTTCTCTGGCACTGTAGTAATGCTTAGCGTGTGTAATACACACGCCAAGCTTAGCTATAGTAACTGTTGATTTTGCCCGAAATTCATTTTTAGGGTTTCACTTGTTGACCATCTCAATGTTTAGGGTGGGTTTCATTAGGACTGTTGCACCCCTGTTTACCATATTTATAACCCTCTAGTCCTTTGAAACCTCACCCTATCATCTACCATTGAACCTATCCTCACACATATCCATAACCTTAAAATCCTTGAAAACCTTAGATGTTAGGATTACCTAATTGCTAACCCTAATTAGCCCTTAAGCACCCCCTTTTTCCTATAAATAGAGAGGCACCCCTCCCTTTACAAAGGCTTGAAAAAAATTGAAAAGAGAGAAAAGATCAAGAGAGAGCTTTCCTCCCCTTTGGTGCACTATTTTCATGCAAATTCTAAAACTTTAAAGTCTCCTTTAGACCCACCTTTCATAAAAAATCTCCCAGTTTAGGTGAGAGCTACCCACTAGCCCTCCTCTCCTACCCCTTATCTATTAAGCTTTAGAGGTTAGAACCCACTCTTCCATCATCCAAGCCATAGGAAGCTTATCAAGTGCACCTACGCGAAGGTCCACAAGTGTGCTACAAGGGCCCACAAGCTACGCCTCTCCCCTCTACTCCTCTGCCTTCCTTGCTTTTCCTTTATCCAAGGATTCAAGTCGTTATGCCGCTGAATTTTTGGTGTTTGTGAAGAGCTTGATAGGATCATAGTGCCTTCGGGCAAGGGAAAGTGCTATTTTATTTCATATTCATTTAGGCCATAAGTAGAGACTACTTTCGAGCGGGTTGATCGGGTACCTAATACCTTCCTGATCGATAACCGAAGCCCTTACCCAAGAGCCTTTGGCGTTAGACCCATGAATCAGAGTCATATTTGGCACTTCGGTGCATTTAATATTGATTTGAGCTTTCCCGGGACACCAAAAGCTCCAGGTGGCGACTCTAGTTTTTTATTAAATGAGCGCATCGTCGTGACGGACTCGTGAGAGTCCACGGTTACACAAATGTCGACTCTACTAGGGACTAGCTAGTAGAGCTTCTCCTTGAAGTTTAGCCTTTTTATCATTTTCACTAACATTTGCGTCTGTTTCTTCTTATTTATCTCACCCCTACGATTCCGTTGATTTTTCTCATCCCTACAATTCAGTCTATTTTTACTTATCCCTACTTTTCCATCATTTACGTGCCTTAGCCGATTGGCAGGCCCACTTGAGAATTGTCTTTATAATTCCTTTATTTTCTGTCATTTATATGCCTTAGCTGATTGGCGGGCTTACTTGCACATTTACACGCCTTAGCTGTTTGGCAGGCCTACGTGTTAAGCTCTTAAAAGTACCACTTTTCACCCCTTTAACCTGGCCTTTGATGGACATTTGAGCTTATTAATAATGTGTTTTAAGTGTGTTTTATAGATAACAACAAAATAAGAGTTTAATACAACAATCCTTCATTTTCAAGCCAAGAAGAATGATTTTTAAAGCTAATTCTTGGAGCAGAGTGAAGAGCAGAAAGTACACCATGGTGGTACACACCATGGTGACCATATTGCTTGCCTAAGGGGGCCCTAGAAGTCAAGCAGAGAAAAGGAGTAGGGCCCCAAGAATAGAAGACTACTATAGCAGACACTGCACAACAATAGAGGAGCAGAAAAGGAAGCTCGTGAATCTCTCGCAAGGTTTAATTGATTAAAAAAGGAACCTCGCGAGCATCTCGTGCAGCATAGGCCTACAGCACATTAATAAGTTGAGAGCGTCTTGCGCGGTTTAGTGAAGAAAGGGGCTCAGAAGAACTGCTTGTGCAGTCCTCACGGGGATCCAATGCTTCAACATTTAATGGCTCGCAAAGCTCTCGCAGAGTCTGCTTCAGAATTGTCCCTCGCTTAGCTCTCGCATAGATCTCGCACACTTCAAAGACAATGCCAACCTCGTGAGGAGCTGCATTCTATCCTGTCAAGGAACCTCACGAGTTGCTTATGCTACGATTCATCTGCGCGATCCTGGAATGGAACCTAGCGAGCTATAATCCAGCCTCGCGAGATTCACACTATGAACCTCGTGCCCTTCTTCCGCGTGCACTTCAGGCACATCATAGCCAAAGCAGATTCTCACAAGCTCTCTCTAGTAGCTAATCCAATCGCGCGAGATGCACAAATCAAGCAATCTAGCTGTGTAAGGCTCGGGCTCCAGACTTCTCGCAGCCAAACTTCAATGCACCGGGGTGTTTTGGGGATTTCACACTTTTAAGGCACACCTCCAGAGGTGCCCATCTGTCTCACACACCCCGAGGCAATCCAAGGGCCACCACTGAGGCACAAAATCAACTCCACACATCTTATTTCAGATTGGCTATTACACACAGCAGTTAGGGTTTGCCTATATATATGCTGTTATCTTCTTATAAAAACATCCAGAATAGTTGGATCACTTTTAGGGTTTTTCTAGGGTTTTGAGCCAGGCTCTTTTCCCTTTCATTTTCTAATTTCTTTTGCCTTAGCACAACAACAATGTTGGGCTAACTTCTCAGTAGCAGCTAGGTTTATTTTAGCATTGTGATTGGGTTTTGTATAAGCATTGAGAGTAGTTTTGGGGATTTGCACTGGCCACTGCCTTGAGGGCCAATCATTGTAAGTTCTATTTTGTCAATGAAATTTCATGCTTTAATGTTCCATTAGATCAATATTTTCTCTGTATTTTTTGCATAGATTTATATACTTAATGATCCCATGGCTGTTTGAGCTTGTAGCCATTCAGCCATGGTGACAGCAGCAGTTTTAATGCTCTGTCTTCAACCTTATGCTCAAGATAACCTCTGGGATGATCTGTGACCATTCCAGTGGACAGATCATAGCCCTACTGGCTGGTCTAAATCACAGGGTTGAGATGGATTCTTCCTCTCTGCAGTTGAGCTTGTAGCCTTGTGAGAGATTGTTGTAGAGCCAAACTATCCTCTATTTTACATTACCATTTTCAGTATTTAGATATGAGATTTCGGTAGAGATTGTAGACTTGTGAGCTTAGTCATTATAGTCCTTTTGTAGCAATGACTAGCTGAGTGTAGAGCCCCATTCAGTTAAGATTTCTTATGGTTTTCACCTGATTTTCAAGGTTTGTTTACTCCTATGAATGCTTGGCTTGTAGCCTTGCAAATATAGTATCTATAATGGTTATCATTTTCTAATTTAATCCTTTGATTGGGTAAAGTCCCTGGGATAGTCTGTGACCATTCTAGTGGGCATATTATAACCCTAAGATTAGTCCAGACCTCTAGGTTATATTAGATTCTTCTACCTTATAGGTGTGCTTTTAGCCATCTAAAGGACTGCTACAGATCATGTTCTCGATCTGAGTTACATTGCTGATTTAACCTTAGCTGCCTACTTCTCACCCTTTTACTTTATTTTACCACACTCCATCATCCTTCTTTTCCCCCTTTCTTTAGATTTAACCTTAAGGAGTATAATGTACGAGAGGCATACTCATCCCCCTCTAGCATTCAACTCCCTAATGTTGTGGATAGCAATGAAATTAAAGCCTCCACCATCCAAATGTTGCCAAAATTTCATGGGCTGAGCAGAGAGTACCCATACCAGCATATAGAATTGTTTCTTGCTCTATGCACCACTTTTCATATTGCTCTATGCACCACTTTTCATAGTGCTCTATGCACCACTTTTCATACCAAAATTTCATGGGAGAGGAAGCAACAAAGCTGAGGCTTTTTCCTTTTTTCTTAAAGGATAAAGCCAGCTCTGGGCTCTCCATGCTCCCAGCCAACAGCATAAATTCTTCGAATGATCTTCAATGCCAATTCTTGGCTAAATTTTTCCCAGTCGATAAGACAAGTCAGTTGCGAAAGAGCATAATCTCACTTGCTCAACTCCCAACTGAATCATTTCATGAAGCCTGAGAGTGATTTCAAGGGTTGCTGAGGTAGTGCCCAAACCACCAAATCCCTAGGTGGCAGCTTGTACAAAGCTTCTACCAATGGATCAATGCCAAAAGTAGATCTATGATCGATGCATCTAGTGGTGGCTCATACCTCAGCAAAATGGACATAGAAGCATAGGATTTATTTGATTTGATTAGTGAAACCTCCATTCAGCCGGAGTCTTTGTCAAACAATGACATTGTGCCAGCTGCTATGAGTACATATGAACCCACTTCTAACAGAAAAGTGTATGAGTTGAATGCGTATAGTAACCTAGAGAAGAAGGTGGATAGTTTGGCCTTTAAATTTGATAAAGTGTTGAGTGTGTTGCAGCCTCACATAGCTGCACTGGTTGGAGAGCTATGTTCTATATGCCATTCACCCACAAACTCTCATCTTGCTTGTCCATCTGTTGGTCATGTCCCTTAATTTTAAAATAAGCAATCCAATGATGTCCAATCATTTGGACAACAGCCTGCTAGGTATCAGTGGAGGAACCACCCAAATCTGAGGTGGAGACAAGCTGATTTACCTCATACCCAGTAGCAGCAAGCCTTGCCCTACGGTACTAACCAGCAGTCCCCTCATGGTTATGTCCAAAGACAACAATTTTCTCATCAGCCCCCCATCCAGGACAGTTAATTGTAACCCCACCTCAACCTAGAGCCCCCTCCTTTGAGGAGCAGGTTTTGACTTCATTGCAAAACCTTGGCTCCATATCACAAATTGTTGATTCCCACACACAAAGCATCAAACAAATTGAGGACCAGCTGGGTCATATCTCAAATGCTCAAATGAAAAGGGAAGAGGGGTCGGCTCCCGAGCCAAACTGTGAACAACCCAAGAGGGGCACACTTGATTGCTGAGGTCTCTTCCAAAGGATGAAGAAACCAGAGCTATCAAAGGCCCCAAGGAATGGGACAGGTGGCTACCCAAGAATGTCTAGATGCTAAGAGGCTATGCATTCTGAGAAGCTGAATAAATAAATAAATAATAAAAAAAATAAAAAATTAAATTAAATTAAAAAATGAAAAAAAAAAAAATTATACCATGTTGATCCCCATTTCCTCATGCTTGTAAGGAGCCTTTACCTCTTTACCAAGGAGAAGGCCTTGATGGAGGAAATGAGGGTTGTCTGAATAGTTGCTATCCCAGATGGACTTGGGCTGAGGTTTAAGCTGAAATTGTGAAGTGTGGACTATGGAAGCACCCACCCATGTGTTCCCTCACCCTCCTATTGATTGCCCACTTGATGTGGAGCTGGAACTGCTCCCTGCATCCATCATGCTACTGTAGACTGCTGATTTGGAAGAACCCCAGGTTTGATGCAAATGCAAAGGTATAGCATTGCCGAGGGTCTATCTCCGAAGAAAATAAAAATCCTAAAAATATTGAAAAAATACAAAATCCAAAAATATTATCATTTAAAATTCCAAATAAAATACAAGAAAAAGATGCCTTAATCAAAATGCTCGTCCCACGTAAAATCAACCCCTTTCTTGTAGAAATACAAGAACAGGTAGGAGTTACAAGTCTGGATGAAGATGTCCCTTTTAAGGAGCTCCTCAATGAGCCCTTAACCGGATTGCCAACTTTGAGCATGGCCCTACCCCCATTATTAAAGAAAACGTCAATCTAGGGACTGAGAAGATTCCTCGGATTACCAAGATCGGAACGTCGCTGTCTCTCGAAGAAAGAAAAGGTATGATCGACTTCCTTCGGTCATACCAAGACATTTTTGCCTGGTCGTACGAGGACATGCCTGGTCTAGATACCGATTTGGTCGAGCATGAGTTGTCGCTTCACCGATATGCGGCCAAGGTGGTTTAATACGCCTCGCACGAAAGTGGATGCCGAAAGTCAAAGACGAGGTCATCAAGCAAAGATGATGCGGGTTTCTTGGTATCCAAATACCTCAATGGCTAGCCAATATCATTCCGTGCCAAAGAAAGATGAAAAGTCTACACGTGTATTGATTTATGAAATTTGAATGTATGAACCCAAGGACAATTTCTCGATGCCGCACATTGACATCTTGGTCGATAACACTTCTAAGCACGAGATGCTTTCATTCATGGATGGATTCTCAGGATACAATCAGATAAAGATGGCAGAGGCTGATCGAGAGAAAACAACATTTATCACTTCTTAGGGAACATTTTGCTATCGATTCATGCCATTTGGGCTAAAGAATGCCAGGGCAACCTATCAGAGAGTCATGACTACCTTTCCATGACATGATGCACCGAGAAATTTAGGTGTATGTGGACGACATGATTGCCAAGTCACCAAGTGAAGCGATCACTTGAAAAACTGTTTGAGAGGCCGAGAAAGTATCTATTATGTTTGAATCCACAAATGTGCATTTGGCGTTATGCCCAAAAAATTGCTAGGATTTGTTGTCAGCGAGAGAGGGGTCAAAGTCGACCCAATCAAGGTGAAAGACATCATGGAAATGCCGCCACCATCTACTGAGAAAGAAGTTAGAGTGTTATTAGGTAGGATACAGTATATCAGTCGGTTCATTACGTAGTTCATGCCTATCTGCACACTGATCTTCAAGCTACTTCGAGAGAACTCGCTCGTTGAATGGAACGACGAGTGTCAAGCAGCGTTCGATAAAATCAAGGGTTACCTTCTCAACCCACAATTTTTGGTACCGCCTGAGCCGGAGAGACCACTCCTAATGTATCTCTCCGTGATGAAAGTCTCGATGGGATGTCTTAGGGCAGCATGAAGAGATGAGAAGAAGAGAGCAGGCCATCTACTATATGAGCAAGAAGTTTACTGATTACGAGACACGTTATTCTCATCTGGAGAAAGCATGTCTAGCTCTTATATGGCTCATACCCACTACTTGCTATCACAGCCATTCTACTCCTAGCCCGAATGGACCCATTGAAGTACTTATTCTTATTAGATGAACTGCATGATGGCAGCTTTTATTGTCTGAGTTTGACATCACGTACATCACTCAGAAGTCGATCAAGGGGCAGGCACTAACTGATCATCTTATCGAGAATCGTTTACCAAACTATGAGCCTTTGAGAACTGAATTCCGAGATGAAGACATCCTATTTATGGCAGCAGATGATAAGAAAGCAGTAAGAATCATGGGTAATGCACTTTGATGGGCAAATCTTTGAGGTTAGGAGTTGGCGCCATTCTAATTTCATCGAGAGGATCACACATACCAGTTTCCATCAAGCTTAACTTTCCTTGCACTAGCGCTGGCTAAGTAAGTAGCTCTCGATCTAAATGTAACCCACCTTCGAGTATTTGGTGCTTGTGATTGATCATATGCCGTGCAAATGGAGATTGGAAGACTAAGATGAGAAGTTGATCCCCTACCATGAGCACCTCGAGGATCTGATAGCTTTTTTCAAGGATGTGACCTTTTCATATGTCCCGCAAATAAGGAATCACTTCGCTAATGCGTTAACCACTTTGGCATCAATGGTAGAGATCTCGTATGGTATCGAGATGAAGCCAATCATGATCAAGCAGAGAAGCTAGCTGGCCTTTTGCCTACAGATCGAGGAACCGCTGAAGCCTGATGATGAGCCACCTTCGTTCTCAGATATCATTAATTTCCTCGAGACATGAACTTTTCCCGAGGGGACATCCAGAGAGGATAGGCAAACTATTCAACATCTAGCGACAGGCTACGTCATTTGCGGGGAATGTCTTTACAAGAGATCCTATAAGAATATCTTGCTCAAGTGTCTTACTGAGTGCGAAGCAGTCAACATCATAAAGGAGATCCACAAGGGAGTATGCGGTGCCCACGTAGCGGTCATATGCTCGCTACGAAAATTTTACGGCAAGGATACTTTTGGACCACTATGGAATCGGATTGCTACAAACATGTTCAGAAATGTTATAAATGTCAGGAACACTCCTGTCTTATACACGCTCATGTCATCGATCTACACTACATGACCACCCCTTGGCCATTTGCTACCTATGGCCTGGACATCATTAGTATGATTAATCTGAAAGCATCAAATGGACATTGGTTCATCCTCATCGACATCGAGTACTTTACTAAGTGGGTAGAGGCAATGTCATATGCCAACATCACGGCCGGTCACATAGAGAAGTTTCTCAAGAATAATATTGTGTGCCGAATTGGAGTACCCAAAGATATCATCATAGATAATGGTACTAACTTTAAGAATAAGCACATCCGAGCCTTCAGCGAGAAATACAAGATCAAGCACCATCGTTCGTCACCTCATCGGCCTCAAACTAATAGAGCCGTAGAAGCTGTTAACAAAATGGTCATTCGCATCCTAGAAAAGATGGTCGTCACCTACCGGGATTGGAGGGAAATGCTGCCTTTTTCTTTATGAGCCTATAGAATGTCGATTCGTACCGCTATAGGGGCAACACCATTCTCCCTTGTGTATGGAACCGATGTCGTCCTATCGGTAGAAGTTAAAGTACCCTCGCTCTGAATCCTCCTTTAATCGGGTCTACCAGAAGCGGAAAGAGAGAGATCCCGCTTTGACCAATTGAACTTATTTGACGAGAAAAGACTCATTGCCTTATGTCATACTCAAGTTTACCAAGGGCGAATCACATGTGCTTACAATAAACGTGTCCACAGTCGAGATTTGAAGGTAGGAGACACTGTGCTAAAGAAGATCTTTCCATCCCTCCACGTTGATCCAAGAGGAAAGTTTAAGACTAATTGGGAGGGATCGTACGCTGCCAAGGAAGTACTGCCGGGATACACCATCTGCCTTGCCACCATGAATGGAGATCACTTTCCTGAGCCCATCAATGCTAGATATGTCCGACAGTTATACTCTTAGTCTCTCGCGATAAGGTAAGTATTGACGAAACAGATACGTGACTGCTTAAGAACCACACAAGAGAGGCCATCATTCTAAGCCCAGTAGCCAAAAGGCCTACCTTAAATAATCATACCCCTTGCTACACCATTTTGAGCCTTGGCCTTTCTTTCAATAACCCCTTCCCTAAAAAAGAAAAGAATGTATATATACCAAAAAGAGAGGAAGTACAATTGCAATAAAAAATATAAAAAAATCAAAAAAGTAAAACATCACAAAGAGATTGCCTGAAATAAAACAAAGGAAAATAAAAGAAATAGAAGAATCATGGGGGCTTGTACAATAAAAATCCCCCAAGGAAGAAGTGTGTTGTGGAAAACTGAAGCCGTCTCAAGAAAACCTTTTAGCCCAACATACCTTCAACCCTAACCTGACCCACGACCAAGCTACACCCTGAAGAAAGCCTTCTTTTTAGGTTCACAAGCAATCTTAGTATCTGTTAAATCAACATGAGCCGAGTTGTGAGACGACACCAGAACCCCATCTAGCCGACTATGACGGAATCGATGTCCATGCCGTGGCTTTCGAAAAAAAAGAAAAAAAAAAAGAAGAAAAAAAAATAATATATATATATATATACAAGGTCAAAGCAAGATGGACGTGGTGAAAACCTGAAAGGGCGCTACGAGTAAAAACAGCGAGCTCGTGTGGACCAGGTGCAAACCCGAAAGGGCGCTTGGTGTAAGAGAGCTAAACCCATGGATGTGGTGAAAACCTAAAAGGGTGCCACAGGTAAAAAGAGGGCAAAAATGGGCAAGACGAACCCACCTTGGGCGTTGTGAGTAAAAAAGGATTAAAAAGAAAAAATTGAAAAAGAAAGGTTTGAAATGATTGATAAGATTGATATTTGAGGAACCCTTTTTGCTTACTCTCCTTGTTACTCATTTTCTGTCTGGGCCGCTCATGTTAGTTCAAATCGGGCCCCAACCAAAGTTTTCTTTGTGAAACTGCTTCATCGAACATATGACCCAAGGTAAGGAGAAAGGTTTGATCTGAAGGGATTGACATTCCAGACTTGATAAACCTGCTGAAACTCACCCAGATTCAACCACTTAAAAGTGGTTCGACCATGCTCAAAAGGGGACCCGAGATCTCATGTTGTGATTGAGGCATCAAACCAAACAACAAATAAAGAGAATAAAGGAGAGGGCGGGAAGACCTTTTTTCAAAGATAATATTTTCCCTTTTCCACTTTCATGCCCACACTTTCTGCACCTGGGCAGGAAAGCCCTTTTTATTAAAGATAAAATTTTCCTTTTCTATTTCCATGCCCAGGCTGTGCACATTTCAGCTTAAAAAGGGACCCATCAACCAAAAAGAACCAAAATAGAAAAGTTTTTATAAATATACTAGATTTTCCTTTTCCATTTACAACTCTATCGCTTACATCACATCCCAAAAAATAGTCGGTGTGATGTCTAGCTTTCTTTCTTTTTTTACAAAAGCAAAAAAAAATAAAAACATAAAGAAAATATATATACCAAAAAATGTATATCTGCAAAGGGGTTTCTTACGCCCCTTTTTTGTGAATTTGATCTGTGCAAAAAGATATATGTGCAGGAGGGAATCAACGGTCCAGATCGTGCTTCAAGGCACTAATCTTCGAGCGAAAATCATCCTCTCAGACATTCCGCTCAGTCAGCCAGCGGCCATGGAGGCTGTTATACCTCTTCCGAGAAGCATCAGTAGCCCCAAGAGCAACATTTAAGGCTCCTTCCAAACAAAGGACCTCCCTCTTAGCTGTGCCAGCTCTGGTCTCTGCTACCTCTGCTCTCTAACTTTCTCTTGTGCCAAAAGCTCTTGTAGGACCCTCTTCTTATCGATTAGCAGCTCAATGCGAACTCGAAGCATCGTCTCCTTCTTCGGCTAGGGCCTTCCCATATCAATACTCTACCTGATCTAGATGATCAAAAGCAGGCTGCTTAGTCGATAGCCAAGCCTCGTACTCTGGGAAAGACTGGACTAAAGTTCCCTACTCCAAACCGCACATTAGCGTCAACTGACACGTCTCCCAAAGAGCAGCGATCCGATCCATTTCCCCAGACGACCCCTAGAAAAGATCAAATCACATAGAGGGGGTTTCACCTTGCAAGGCACCTACTGAGAACAGCCGAACTGACGCAGCACCCGGAATGGGAAGTAGAAGGTACTACCAGTCAATCCTAGGAGGGTGATGCCCTCGTGATCTTGAGAGTGAACTATTGGAAAGGTTCGATCAAACAAAGAGAGTCTCCATACCAGCTCTGCATCAGTCAGCCAAAGCTTCAATTCTGACAAATCTTCTTGTGGGATCATGTGACACCTGCCCAGAAGCATTGGACCACCTCACCTCGAACGACGTAAAAGTGAGGCATGGGTCCCATGATAGCAAGATGCTCACCCAACCCGACTTGGAGTAGCAAAGGACATCCCTTGAGGCTCTCCACCTTTTTCAAAGTGAATGTGTCAAGGCATTGGTATAGTTCAGCAAGGACCAGGTGCATCACCGATCGGCCTTCTTCCAACTCGGTCAAAACGTCGCAGAGAGCCAGAGAGAAACTCTCTCCTCCAAGTGAAGAAAAGGACTTCCAAGATGAGACTGAGAGCAAATGCTTTCACATTAAAGATGTTCCTAACCGGCAATTTTCAAAGACTTTCATCACCGAATAGTTCTTTGAGGAATTTGATCGAACACCTTGTGGCCCCCCCGATGAGACTTTTCTCATATTCAGATTTCTTCAAGCCTAGGGTGAGGTGAACGGCCTTAGCATAGCCCAGTTTCGGCGTGACTCTTGCAAGGCCTCTGTGGAGCTTCAACCTTGACAAATTGGACAACTCTTCAAGAGTAGGAGATAGTTCCCACTTCCCAAAATTAAATATATGGGCATTTGCATGCCAAAATGAGGTCGCCGCATGAAGTAGGTTCCACTGTGGAGGAACCTCAAGAAAGAAGGAAAGACGGGATAGTCCAAGCTGCTCAAGATCGGCAAGCTCGCTCCCATTCAGGCTCCCAAGCCAACCTTTTAGAAAATTGGGCCCCAAGCCCAAAGAAGGGAGTAAATTGGTTTCGGGCCCTCCATGTAAGGGAGTGTTGGAAAGCGGGTTCATAAACGTACAAAGGTTTTTCAAGAATATGAAATTCAATGTATGACGATGGACCCGCCCTTGGGAATGCAAGAAGAGAAAGAAACAACAAAAAACTCCAAACCAAAGAGAAAAGGGAGAAAATGGCCTTTCTCGGGCATATAAAGGGGCCCACTGCCCCCCAGGCTAAACCTGGTGCATGTAATACATGCACCAGTGTAAATCTCCCCAGGATTGGCCTAGCACATGTAATACATGCGCCAGAACAATCTAGCCCTTTTCAAAAAAAAATGGAGTTTTTTAAGGGGATTTTTTATATGTCTTGGCTGGACCCCTTAGCCAGTTTGCCTATTCAGTTGTGTTTCATGCCTTGACTATATTCACAGACCTAAAATTTGAAATGCACCTAACATTGAAATCATTTAATTTTGTGTAGGAAAAACCCACACTAAGGCATACGACCTCAAGGGTCATTTTTACAAGCAATCGTCAAAACTATCCTGCAAGCAATCAGATATAATGCAAGGGAAACATAGCATGCGATCAAAGAAAGAGAACTAAGCATTTTTAAGATGAAAATCATCCCAATCAAATGAAAAAGTGCACAATAATCATCTGTTACAAATTGTTTAAATCCTAAAAAATATCATCCCAAAGTTTTTGAAAATGTCAAAATGCAGAAACTAGGCCTAGTCCTTGCAGGCACCCTTCGATTTCTATCGCCGGTGCGAGGAGCTTTGAGAGGTTTGCATATCTCCTACTCGGGATCACGCCTATGAAAGCGGGCTGAGTAAAGAGCGCCACTCCTTATCACGTGCACACTGTAAGCCATAGCCAAGGTCATAAATCAGGATCAATGGAAAGACAAAGATGGTAAAGCAGTGAGGAAAGCAGGACAGCAGAATACTCACCACCTCCACATCCCAGAGCTCAGCGATGTTACGGTACTACGTTGCATGGTCCATGGCCGATTCAAAGTTCTACATTTAGAGGGAGAAAAGTGTCGATTACATGGATTATTAACAAACACAGGCATTTATCAAAGGAGCCAAGACAAAGGAAGAATGATCATGAGAAGTCTTACCCCCGAAACCACCTCACGAGGAGGAACTCGAACCGCTTCGGCTGAAAGGTGGACCTGCCTATCTACATTGGTGTATAGATCTGAAAGAAAGCCATCGTCAAGGCACCTAAAGGTCCCATGAACCACAACAGGTGCACCACCCAAGGCACCCATACTAGAAGAGCCTGAGGAACTTGCACCGGAATGACCAGCACCTGAGGAGCCAGAACTTGAAGGACCCGCACCGAAAGGACCAGCATCTAAGGGACCTGCCCCTGAAGCATCCGTAGTACCCGCCGCCGCTCCACCTTCATCATCTGAATCACCTTCCTGGACAAACTGTGAAAAAGATAGAGATTCGCTCAGTAGAAATAAAAGTTGAATTAAAGCAGGAGGGAGACCAATCTAAAAGAGAAAAGAGAACTACCTGTGAGAGCGGGCCACCAAAAGCCAAGAAATTAATTCCAAGGATAAATCATGGAAGAATAAACCAATATGGCAAAGACTCATACCACATCTGATAGTCTCTTGGCATAAAAAGGGCATTGACAGGGATCCCATTTTGAAGGAAGGCCGCAGTGAGCTCCACGATACTACCCACAGGATCCATGACATATGTGGGAGGATTCGAGGGTATGGCAGGATAGCCCTGGTACTGATGAACTACCCACTCCCCCAGGTAGTAAGCCCTGGCCCATGCCCCATAGAAAAAGATGATGCGACGGTTGATAAAGAGGTGAGATGGACCTACAGCAGTCCGATCCCAAAAAATAGAGCCAATGTACAGGTCATATATGACCTGCCCAAGTCAAGAGGTGGCCAATCAGTCAAGAATGCAACATAATAACAAAGGAGAATTGCCAAACTAAAATAAGCAGAGGAGAAAAGGCCTTACATGCTCAGGGATCATCAGATTGAATTGAGACCTCAGGCCCATCTCTAGATGCTTCATGCCCACATCTCGACACCAATGTTTGTTCTAGTTGCTTAAAAGGGGGTACGTATATATCTCCGATTGAAGAAGCGGGCGTCCAGGTTGAAAACGAAGATACCCCCATGCCTGAAGAGAGCAGTGCACAAAAGATGAGTCAGTAGCATGCAATGACTATTCAAATAAACTGATAAAAGCAGAAGAGTTAGAGATTACCTCCAGAGCTGTCTAGAAGCCAACAACGGACTTTGACTCCCCAGTGGATGCTAGGGCTATGCTATACATCAACATGGCATATCTGGCCCCACCCCAATCGTATCTATGAACATTGAGCCAATTGTCCATGAGGCTTAGTAGGGCCAGGTTGACCCATCCACCGCTAGCATTTGAGAAGAGGGTTTTGCCCAACAATATGAAGAGCGTGATGTGGGCCAATACGATCGCACACTCGGGCTCAATATAAATTTCCACATCTGGCTGCCCCAGATCTACCAACTCATCTAGCCCAAAAAGGTTGGACAATCAGGTCATCTTGACCTTGGCACCATGCAAATTTCACCGGGGGGATAAGCCCCTATCAATTTGATCATCTCATCTCTACTGGGCACTGCAAGGTTAGCTATTGAAATGCCCTCTACCCTGATACTTGTAATCATAGCCCAATCTATGGGCGTCAGGGTCATCTCAGCGAAGGCCATATGGAAGGACATGGTCTCTAGGCAGAATCTCTCAATCAGAGCTCTCATATATGCTGCATCTGCCCTCATGGCGGGGCATGACAAGAATTCTCCAAAGCCAGCCTGATCGAGCAAGTACTTCACGACGGGTGGGATGTAGCGATAAAAGTCCTGAAAGTCTAACCAGCCCCCTCGGAATTCAATATGGAGCAAGTCCTACGTCAAAAGAGAAAGATGCATCAGGTCATGGAAATAGAGCAAAACCGCACAGGAAAAAGAGTTGAACTTATCCCTTTACCTTTCCCGCAATGCCGAAGTTCGAAATATGCACATACTGATGATTTAAGAGACCTACATGGGCGGCCTCTCCCTGCATTTCATACCACATGCCAGCAGGGCGTTCCACTAAAACAAACCTCTCTCCCCTCGGGCCAAAGGTCATTGCTGGCTCTTCTTCCTATTTTTCCTCCGACACATATTCCTCGTCGCCCAACATTCTGGGACAAGTACAAACAATCATGTTAGAGATGATATGTGATAAAAAGACCATTGTGCTACAGATCAAGGGAAGGTAAGTATGCTCATCCCTTTCTTTCGCTTTCAAAAACAAAAACAAAAAAAAATTCCCTTTCTTTTGCTTTCAAAAACAAAACAAACAATGCCTTTCTTTATGTTCACGAAAACAAAGAAAAAAATGCTTTTCTTTATGTTCACAAAAACTAAAACAACAAAACTTTTTTCTTTATGTTCATAGAATTAAACACCGAAAAAGGAACCAAAAATCCCATTCTTTATGTCAGTAAAACCAAAAAAAAATTTCCTTTATAAAAATAAAACAAAACCTTCTATTTTCTTTTTCAAAATAAAAAAACAACAAAGCAAATTAAAAACAAAAATTCCTTTCTTTATGCTTCCATAATCAAAATCAAAAAAAAAAAATTCCTTCCCTTATGTTTATAAAATCAAAGTCACAAAAAAAAGGGAGAGAGAAAATCCCTTTCTTTAACCAACAAAATAAATTCCTTATTTAGTCTAAAAAAAAAACAAAAAAACCAAATGAAAAATCCTTTTCCTTAATTAATAGAAACCAAAAATAAAATAAAATCTTTTCCCTTAGTTAGTTTTCAAAAAAGAAAAGAAAGACAAAAATAAAAATCCTTTCTTTATATTCAAAAATGAAAATAAAAACCAAAAATAGAGTCATTTCTATGTGCACAAATAAAACAACAAAAAAAATAGATTATCTATGAATAAAACCCATAAAACAACAAAAATAGGGCATCATTCATGAAATATCATCAACTCATCATCAATAAACATGCTTACAATGAAAATAAACCATTTATCATCTAAAAATACAAGATCATGATCACATTTGCAAGAAAAATCAAATAAATTGGGTTTTTAATAGTTACCTTTGAAGAAAAAGGGGTCTTTGATCTAGCGCGGAGAGGGTGATTAATCGGCGTAGGAAAATGCCGGCAATGAAGCATGCTTAGACGAAATGTAAAGGAACCCTAGGAGGAGGTTTATTTTTGGTTTGGAGAGGGGGTGAGAGGAAAATTTTGAAAACACAACTCTTTTGCCCAAACTCAGGTCTTTAAAAATGATCCCCGACCATGTTTGGCGCATGTATTACATGTGCCAAGCTATTTTGGGCCCCTAGTTGGCTTGGCGCAACTAATAGTTGCACCAGGTCACTTTTGGGCTGACTTTTAGGCCTGGTGTGGGTCACATGCATAGCTTGGTTTCCCTTCTTTTTAGTTTGTTGTCCCCGACAGGTACACATGCTCCGAAATGGTATGTCGATCCTCATTCGGCTTGCCTAAAAATTTGTGCTAGAGTAAATGGATTGAGATCGATGAGCATGCTCAAAGAATCCCAATCAGACACATAAAATGACAACTTTGAAAAACTAAAAAAAAAATCACATAAAAAAGGATAGCTTTGAAAAACCAAAAATCACATAAAATGATAGAATAGTTTCACATAAAATGGTAGAATAGCTTCACATAAAATGATAAAGAAAATCCCAAATATAATCCACATAAAATGATGGAATAAAGTCACATAAAGTGATAGAATAAAGCAATAGATTAAAATCACATAAAATGATAACTCAAAATCCAAAAAAAAAATCACATAAAATGATAACTCAAGATCCAAAAGAAAATCACATAAAATGATAACTCGAAATCCAAAAAAATCACATAAAAATGATAACATTAAAAGTCAAAAACTTTCACAGAAAATAACAAAAAATATGTGTTTTGAAAAGGCAGCACGTACTCCTAAAAAGCATTGTGACATCTATTTGCTCCACTAGGGAAGGCATGCTAAATTAACCTCGGGATCAATGGGTTCGTCCAATGACCTCAAACCCTGCTACAAGTAGGGGCACTCACGACTAGTCAAATGGGGCAATCAATGCCTCATTGGATGGGACGCAAACTGTGGAACCTTGCATATTTTCACTCATGGCCAGTCAATGAATTTCGAACTTCAATCACCTTCAAATCATCTCGAGAAGCAGACATTTTTCCTGACTAGCGCACTTTCACAACTCGAAAAGTGAATGCTTTTCCTAGCTATTGGGCTTTCGCAACTCATTCCACCTCAGTTATACCCAGTAATGTCGCTAAGCACTTGGGGACCGATTACCTTGAGAAATGGACATTTTTCTCGACATACAGGGCTTTCTTCTCACCATGTTGCCCGTTTGATGTTTAAAGTTTGTTTTGAATGCAGCGGACCCGTCAGTAATGCCTTAGGCCTCTTCGGATGTCTCTTTTCTTTGGCATTCGATCATTAGTGATCGGATACTAAAGAGGGGCATCTGTAGACACCCAAATTTGTCCCAAGGCCCGATCGAGACACAGTTCGAGAGAGGCACACTTCCAAGCTTTTGATGGCATATATGGAACCCTTAGGAACCTTCTTGAAACTTCAAGATCCATCCCAAGCCTTTAGGAAGCATCCCAGATCCCTTATAAGCCTTCCCAAACCTTTAGAAACCAATCCCAACCTTTAGAACCCATTCCGAACCTAGACATGACTTTTTCGGGCAATGGATGATGAGTGGTGCATCAAGACTAGCTGGGATCTTCTATTGCAATTGAATCTTATACTATTAAAAAGTAAAAGTCCTCAGCTTTCCAACAAGCCAAGGTTCACCCCAATCGGAGTTGTGCATCAAAAGGTATGGCATTCCGAAGTGTAGGGGTAAAGTAGGGATTTCAGTGTAGAACCACATGAGATTTGGCACATCTATTAGATGCGCCAAGCCATTTCTCCCTTGAAATGGCTTGGCTCAACTAATAGTTGCACCAGGTTATAGGTGGGTCCCACCTCGAGCAGCCAACTTCCCAAACATTATGTGGCACTGTTTTACTATACATTTGCCTGGCGCATCTATTAGTTGCGCCAGGCTTATGAACAGTACCTATGGGTTTTTGCCTCAAAAATTGAGATTAAGGTTTGACTTATTGACCATCTTGAACTTTAGGGTGTGTTTTGCATGTTCTGTTGCACCCATTCCCTATCTATTTGCAACACTTTAAGTGGTTTAAAGCCTCAACCTATCATCCACCATTGGAGTTGCCTTTCACATATTTCAAGGCCCTAAAAATCTTAGGAAACCTTAGATGGCTAGATTACCTAATTTCTAACCAAGTTTAGCCTCTAAACACCCTCCTAACCTCTCTTTTTCCTATAAACAGAGAGGCACCCCTCCCATTACAAAGGCTTGAAAAATTTGCAAAAATAATAGATTAAGGAACCCCCCTCTCTCTCCTCTAGTGCACCTTTTGCATACAAACTATAGAATTCTAAAACTCCCTTTGAGACCCAACCTTTCATCCAAAAGCTCTAGGTTAGGTGTGCTCTACCCCCGAGCCTTCTCTCTCTACCTCTTACCTATCAAGCCCTAGGAGCTAGAACCTCATTTCTCACCATACAAGCCATTGAAGTTCACTGAAGCAAGCCTATGCTAGGTTCCACAGTAGTGCAACAAGGGCCTGAGAGCTTTGGCTCTCCCCTCTATTCCTCTGCCTTCCCGATTCTTCCTCCATCCTCTCATTTATGTCGTTACATGGCCGAATTTTAGGTAGGAACGGAGGGGCACAAATAGGATTTTAGTGCCCCTTGGGCAAAGGAAGTCTTTTCTATTTCTTTTATGTCATTTTTATTTTTTCCATAATTAGAGACCGCATTAAGCGGGGTGATTGGGTGCCTAACACTTTCCCAATTGATAATCGAAGCCCCTACCCAAGAGCCTTTGACATAGTTCAGATTCAGAGTCAATTTTTAGTACTTTGGTGCTCTTTAAATTTGATTTGGGTTTCCCGGGACACCAAAAGCTCCGGGTGGTGATGTTAATCATTGAAAAGTGCTACTTTTCACCTCTTAACCTAGCCTTTGCTGGACCTTGAAGCTCACTAATAACTCCTTTTTAGCTTGTTTTGTAGTTAGGAATAAATTGTACAGCTTAACACAAAGTCTGTGCTTTTGGTGCTAAGAAGAGAGATTTCAAGCAAAAGATAACAGCTGAACCAGAAAATGATGAAGCACAATGATGGTACACACCATGGTAACTTTTTTGTATGTCCACTGGACCCAGAAAGCCCAGCAGATGATTGAAGAATAGGTGAGAGTGGAGGAAGCTACAACAGAAACATGTGCATAGCAGTAGAGGTGCCATTGACCTATCTCGCACAACTGAGGTGCAGCCTCACGCTATTTAAGTCACTGGCGGATCTCCCTCAAGCAGCTAAGATAGGCAGTATAATTGAGATCGTGAAGAAGTCGTGCAATTCAAATGGAGAGTTATCGCAAAGTAGCTCTCGCGCAGCAGTCGCGCACTTCAGCAAAAAGCATCATATGAAGAAACTCACGGAGCTTTCACGCACCAAGCCTTCAGAAATGCAGCTCATGTAGTTCTCATGAGGATCAAGCCTTAGCGTAGTAGAGCACGCTACCTTGCGAGGCTAATTGGCGCGAACAACAGCAGAAACCAAGCACAGTTCTCGCGTGGCTCAAGAAGAGAGAGACGCTCAAAAATTCTCTCGCATAGCTATCGCGCGCTTAGAAATTTAACTTTGAACCAAGCGAGATGTGAAAGAATCTACGCGAGTACCTCACGATAGGAGTTTCTGGAGCTCTTCTGCGCGATGTGCATTTAATGCTGAAGCAACTGCGCGATCATCCAAAGCTCTACTGTGCAAGACAACAATATTCCACGCCAAACTCTACCCCGCAAACACTCTGTAGCTATGTGGCAGAAGTGAAATGAAGAAACCAGCCTCGCAAAGCTTGGGCTCTCCACTTCTCAACCCAAACTTAAGAACCTTTTAGGGATTTTCCCAGGTCTAGGGCACACATCCTGAGGCATAAATTCTGATGCATGTATTCCAAGGTATCCAAGGGTTGTAACAATGCCACATCTACTTGAAAGAATTAGGGTTTCACTCTTCTCTTAGCAACAACATTGAGACTAAGTATATAAGTTGCGCTTGTAACTTAGAAATGAATCATTCACCTTCTCCTTCAACCTCTGTCGACTGAGAGCTCAAGCAGGCTAGGGTTAGGGTTAGGGTTTGATCACATCTTTTTTCCATTTTTTCTTCTTTCTTAGCTCAGCACTTGCTGGCTAAACCTTTGGTAAGCATTTATGTATAGTTTTATTTAAGTTTTATAATAGTTTAGTAAACATTGGGATTTAGTGTTGAGCTGTTGTGTACAAGGCTGTTGCCTTGAGGTATTTCATTGTTAATGACACAAGATCAATAGAATCTTTATTTGAATGCTTACTCATTCTGTTATTTTCCTATTTGTCCGTAGTTCTGTTTAGGCTATAGCATACATTTAGGATTCCAGCTTATTGAAAGGCCCATAGAAGCTTGAGCGTTATGCCCTAGGACCATGGTGGCAGTCAATAATTTTCATGCTCTGTTCTTCGTATTTATGGGTAAGGGAGCCTCTGTGGATAGCCTGTGACTATTTGAGTGGACAGACTATAGCCCTAGGGCAAACTTGGTCACAGATCTGATGATGGATTATTCTTCTCTACATTTGGACTTGTGTCTTAGTGAGAGATTGTGCAGGAACAGATTCTCCTCTCTTTTACTTGACTGCTATCAGATATTAGATCTGGCTTCTCTGTAGTGATTACAGACTGGGAGGCTGAGTCATTATAAGCCTTTTGTAGCAATGATCAGCTGCACTTAGATCCTTATTCAACCTGTTGCCGGTCCTTTGTGTGGGCATCAATGTGCCGCTGGCCTTGATAATACACAGAGGGCTTTATGGGTTGGAATTCTTATGATGTCAGCCAAATCTATGCGCAGAACTGGGGAGCTTGTAGCCTGGCAAACATAGTGTCTATAATGGTATTCACGGCCTGATGTAATTCATTGGATGAGGTTTGATCAACTTACTCCTTTGGATTAGATTGGTAACTTCTGGCCTGATTAATAGGATTTGACAGACTCTATAGGATAGACTGTGGCCATTTGAGTGGACAAACTATAGCCTTAAGAGCATCCCAAATGGCATAGGTTAAGTTGGATATTTACACTTTGTTGAGGTTAGTAATAGCACTTCGGCAAGGATCTGTTGCAGAGAGAGACCTAAATCTGAGTTACATAACTAAATGAACCTTTAACCTAAGCTACTTACTTCTCACCCTTTTATCCTTATTTTGACACACCTTCATCCCCTTCTTTATGACCCTTTCTTAGGATAGGACTACACTTTATTTCTTTCTTTAGGTAATTTAGTGCGAGCATGACACCCAACTCCCTTTCTTAAGGATTGCCAGATCTGTAGTCAGATCTGGAGGCCTACTATTATAGCCCATTTTGGGTTCTAGATCAATTTCTCTGTGGGACAAACTCTTACTTAACAAAACTTGCTATAATAGCCCTGAATCTTGCAGACTTAGGATTATTTCAATTGTGTTGTTTCCATCTTCTATTTTATTTTATTTTTCTTTGATTTTTTAATTATTCTCACCGCACAATAAATCAGTATCCTAATAAATCTTGAGGAATAATCTATATAAAATAGATAACAACAAGTTTTTGGTGCCGCTGTCGGTGAATATTAATCTTTTTAGTAGACCTAAGTTGTATTATATTGGAATGTAGAAAATTCTTTGTAGCTATGCCATAGTAGGATAAAAGTACTACTGATTCTTTATGAATTTTACAGAATTAGACAATAGTAGAAAGGAAAAGCTAGAGCTACAATGGGAGTCTAGCTAGCTCTGTTTGCACTTCTTTTACCCTGAACTTAGTCCCTTGATGTTGAATTCCTTATAATTCATTTAGTGTAAATTTGTTTAGTTGTTATTTTAGTTTAGAAATTCTTTGAGTGTTGTAAGCATTTTCCTTACTTGCTGAGTTTGTGGGTGTATGCTTAGGAGAAGGTCCCTAAACTCTGAGTTGGAACCTTTAAACCCTGAGGTTGAAAGGATCCTCATACCAAGAAACACCACAAAAGGCCCTACTGTTGAAACTGAACAAGCAAGCATGGCTGAGAGGAAAAGAACCTTAAAGGAATACAATGTACCAGGGGAGTACACCTCTCACTTCTGCATACAATTCCCTTCAATGGAAGGAAACTATGAAATCAAGGCCTCCACCATCAATATGCTGCCATCCTTTCATGGGCTTAGTAAGGAAGATCCTTACAAGCACATAGACCAATTTTTGGCACTTTGCACCACTTTCAATATTGATAGCTTGGGACCTGAAGCCACCAAACTGAGGCTTTTTCCTTTTTCTTTAAAGGACAAAGCCAACACATGGCTCTCTAAGCTCCCAGCCAACAACATACAAACATGGAGTGACCTCCAAAGTCAATTCCTGACTAAATTCTTTCCCATAAACAAGACCAGCCAGATGAGGACAAGTATTCTGTCATTTGCTCAGTCCTCAACTGAAGATTTTTATGAAGCCTGGGAAAGATTCCAGGATATGTTAAAACAATGCCCTCACCACCAAATTCCAATGTGGCAATTAGTGCAAGTATTTTACCAAGGAATTAATCCCAAGAGCGGGGATATGGTGGATTCCTCATGTGGTGGTAGTTATCTCCACAAAATAGCTGATGAAGCTTGGGAGCTGTTTGACATAATAGGAGAAAATTCCATACAGCAGGAGTCACTGTCTTGCAATGACAGTCAGACCCCTGCTAGGTTAGTGAAAGAGACCATCCGTAGAGGAGGAATATATGAAGTGAAGGTGCAAAGTGAGTTGGAGAAGAAGGTGGATAATTTGAGCTTGAAATTAGACAAATTGATGAATGTGATGCAGCCTAGGATGGTTGCACATGTGGAGGAAGCATGTCTGATATGCCAATCTCCCACACATTCACTACAGGATTGTCCATTAGCCAACCAATTCTCTGATTTTATTGTGGAGCAAGCCAATGCTACCCAAACATTTGGGCAGCAACCTGCTGGTACTCATGGAGGAACCACCCAAATTTGAGGTGGGGGCAAGATACATATCCTCAACCCCGGCAGCAGCAGTTGGTAGCTCCATATAGACCTCAGCACCAATTCAACCAAGGGTACCCACCTAGAAAAAATTTTCAGTTGCCTGCCCCACTACCCAACCAGTTGGCCTTGCCCCCACAACAGTCCAGATCCTCTTCTTTTGAAGAGCAAATGCTGGCATCCATACAAAATTTGGGGGGGGCTGGTCCAAACTGTGAACTCTCATGGGCAAAGCATTAAGAAAGTTGAGGACTAGCTTGGCCAAATATGCGATGCTTTGAACATGAGAGAGAGGGGTAAATCACTTAGTCAGCCCTTGACCAACCCCAAAGGGCAGTATATGATTGAAGAAGCATCCTCTACCAATAAGGATGCTAATGCAATCACTACCCTCAGGAGTGGGAGAGTGGTTGATAATCTAGTGGGCAGGGCAACTGAGGAGGTCATGCAAGATAAAAAGGAAAGAAATGAGAATGGGGAAAAGCCAAAGGAGTCAACCCCTGCTGCTGATCAGTAAGGGAAAAATAAAGGGGCTGATGTTGAGCCCCAACAACAACCAATAAGTGAAGATAAAAGAGAAAAAGAAAAAATTGATTATGATTTGGGTAGGCATGTGGCTGTGGCACCAGCAGTCCCACAATTGCCATTTCCTCAAGCATTAGCTGGCCCATCTCCTCTTGATAAGGGGAATGCTCAAATAGAGGAAATCATGGAGACCTTCAAGCAGGTCAGGATCAATTTACCACTGCTAGATGCCATAAAATAGGTCCCTGCTTATGCCATGTTCTTGAAGGACCTCTGTACGCAGAAAATATAAGCAAGGGTGCAGTTGTCCAAATAGGTGTTTGTTGTTGAGCATGTCGAGTCAGTTTTGTCCATTGCCACACCTGAGAAACTTCAAGACCCTGGGGTACCTATTAGCCCCTGCATAATTGGAAAGCATACCATTGGTAAAGCCTTCTTGGACTTAGGGCCCACTGTGAACCTGCTTCCATATTCTGTGTATGAGGAACTAGGTTTGAGGGAGCTTAAATCTACATCAGTTGTGCTCCAACTAGCTACTAGGTCTAAGAGGAGACCTGTTGGTGTGGTAGAGGGTGTTCTGGTAGGGGTGGACAAGTTCTACTATCTTGCTGATTTCCTTGTTTTGGACATGGACTCTTGCAAGAGTAAAACCCCAATTCCTGTCATCCTCGGAATGTCATTCTTAGCCACTGCAAATGCTTGCATACAATGCAGGTCAGGGGTGATGGAGGTGACCTTTGGAGACATGAATGCCCAGCTAAATGTGTATCAAGCTGTTGGGCATCCTCAGATGGACATTGAGGATTGCTTTACAATAGATGTACTAGATGGCCTAGTAGAAGAAGAATTATCCAATCTGCTGGATTGGGATAATATTGCTGATAACCTGGCAAATATCTGGAGTTTGTTTGAGAAGGAGGCCCAAGTGTTCATGACAGAAGACAACACCAAAATAGAGTCTTCTGTGGGCCTAGTGCAGCATTCCAGCTGGAAACATAAATTGTTGCCCCTTTCTCAATCCGTAAAGGCACCCTTGCTGCCTTTAATTGAAAGCCCCCCTGAGCTGGAGCTGAAACAGCTCCCAGCCACATTAAAATATACCTTCTTATGGCAGAATAACAAGCTTCCAGTGATTATCTCCTCCTCTCTCACTGTTGAGCAGGAGGAGGCACTATTGAGTATTCTCAAGAAGAATAAAACGGCAATGGGGTAGATAATAGCTTACCTTGGAGGCATTGATGTCTCAGTCTGCATGCATAAAATTCACCTGGATGAGGGTGCAAAACCCTCAAGGGAGATGCAGAGGAAACTTAACCCTCACATGCAAGAGGTTGTCCTCTAGGAGATAGTGAAAGTATTGGATGCAGGGGTAATTTACCCCATTTTAGATTTAGAATGGTTGTCACCTATCCTGGTGGTGCCTAAAAAATCAGGCATAATAGTTATCACTATTGATTCTGGGGAGTTAATGCCAGCCAGAGAGACCACTGGCTGGTGGGTTTGCATAGACTATAGAAAACTCAACTCTTAGACCAGAAAGGATCACTTCCCCCTCCCTTTCATTGACCAAATTCTAGATAAGGTTGATGGGAAGGCATTCTACTATTTTCTTGATGGATACTCTGGGTATAACCAAATCCCTGTGGACCCTTAAGATCAGGAGAAAACTATTTTCACATGTCCCTTTGGCACCTTTTCTTACACAATGATGCCTTTTGGACTATGCAATGCCCCAGCCACTTTTCAGAGGTGCATGTACACAATCTTTTCTGATATGATTGATAAGTTTCTGGAAATCTTCATGGATGATTTCTCAGTATATGGGGACAACATTAGCTAGTGCTTGAGTCACCTTGAGCTGGTTTTACAAAGATATGAGGAGACCAATTTGGTCCTAAGTTGGGAAAAGAGTCACATTATGGTGACATAAGGAATTGTC
Source organism: Chloranthus sessilifolius (assembly GCA_021018995.1). NCBI lineage: Eukaryota > Viridiplantae > Streptophyta > Magnoliopsida > Chloranthales > Chloranthaceae > Chloranthus > Chloranthus sessilifolius. The sequence continues at coordinate 29,724,988 of CM037595.1, forward strand.
CTAGGCCATATGGTCTCTCACAAAGGAATAGAGGTTGATAAGGCTAAAGTAGACTTGATTTCACATCTACCCCCACCTAGGACTGTCAAACAAATCGGATCATTTTTAGAGCATGTTGGATTCTATAGGAGGTTCATCAAGGACTTCAGCAAAAATTTCAAAGCCATTGTGCCACCTGCTTTATCAAGATGTGCCATTCCACTTCTCTATTGAGTGCCTTGAGGCCTTTAAGGTCTTGAAAAAGTGCCTCACTATTGCTCCTATAATCCAGGCCCCTGATTACTCACTCCCCTTTGAGCTGATGTGTGATGCATCAAACTTGGTCATAGGTGCTGTCTTAGGACAGAGAAAAGAGAAGTTACCTGCAGTGATCAATTATGCCAGCAAATCACTAGCTGAACCTCAGCTGAACTACACCACTACTTAGAAAGAGCTGCTAGTTGTTGTGTTTGCTGTGGAGATGTTTAGACCCTACTTGCTAGGGTCTAACATTATGGTTTTCACTGATCACCTAACCTTGAAATACCTATTAGCTAAGAAGGATGCCAAGCGAAGGTTGATCAGATGGATCCTCCTATTACAGGAGTTTGATCTTGAGATCAAGGATAAAAAGGGAGTTGAGAATGTGGTGGCTGACCACCTCTCTAAGATTATTTTGGAAGAATGTGCAGCAACACCTGTTAATGAGTTGTTCCCTGATGAACAACCATTTATTGTGCAGTCGAGTGTGCCCTGGTTTACACACATTGTCAATTTTCTAGCTGCTGGTAAGATTCCCCCTCATTGGTCCAAAATGGACAAAGACCTATTTTTCTCTCAGGTCAGGCATTTTCTGTGGGAGGATCTATACCTATTTAAACATTGTGCAGACTAGGTTGTTAGGAGATGCGTGTCCGAAAGTGAGTTCCACAACATTCTTTCAATGTGCCATGAGCAAGCTTGTGGAGGTCCCTTCAGAGATAATAAGACTGTAGCAAAAGTGTTGTAATGTGGTTTTTATTGGCCCAGAGATGCATTTGTACATTGCAAGGCCTATGAGAGATGTCAACAGATGGGAGGCATTTCTAAGAAAAATTTTATGCCACTGCAACCCATCCTTGTGGTAGAACTTTTTGACATTTGGGGCACTGATTTTATGGGCCCCTTTACTCCATCTAAGGTTTTTAACTTCATATTTGTAGCAATGGATTATGTGCCCAAATGGGTGGAAGCCATTGCCACAAGGACCAATGACCACACATTTGTCCTTAAATTTTTGAAGGACAATATCTTCTAGAGATTTGGTACCCCCAGAGCTATCATTAGTGATGGAGAGAGTCATTTCTATAACAGACCTTTTTAGAATCTCCTCAAAAAGCATTCTGTTACCCATAAAGTTTCAACTCCCTACCACCCACAAACCAGTGGGCAAGTTTAAATTTTCAATAGGGAGATCAAACATATTTTAGAGAAGACTGTGAGGGCTGATAGGAAGGATTGGGCACAAAACCTGAATGATGCCTTGTGGGCTTATAAGATTGCCTATAAGACCCCTATTGGCATGTCCCCATTTAGGCTGGTTTATGGTAAAGCCTGCCACCTACTAGTGGAGTTAGAGCACAGAGCCTATTGGGCTATCAAAGAACTGAATTTTGATCTAACTTCTGCTGGTTCCCATAGAAAATTACATATGGCAGAGCTTGATGATCTGAGGATGGAAGCCTATTCAAATGCCTGAATATACAAGGAGAAATCAAAGGCATTCTTTGACAAGAAGCTAATGCGAAGGGAATTCAATGTTGGCACTAAGGTTTGGTTTTTCAACTCTAGACTTAAATTTTTTCCATGGAAGTTAAAATCTAAATGGGATGGACCTTATACTGTCATTCATGCCTCCCCATTTGGTGTTGTGGAGATTTTGGATCCTATGTCTGGGAAGATCATGAAAGTGAATGGCCAAAGACTAAAAATTTCTGTAGAAAATTCAGTGGAGCCACCTCAAACCATTCACCTACATGAACCTTCCACTAATCAGTGATCCACAGCTTTGTAAAATATGTACCATATAAGTTAACTGTTTGGGTTTGCTTAGAAAAATTTCCATTCCTGCACTTAGGATGTTGATTTGATTCTGTGTTTGATTTGGTTTTGTACATTATTGTTTTAAGTACATGTGCATGGCTGCCATATGAATTTGCTGTACAAGGTTGAGGACTCTCATGATAATTGACACGAATTTAATCTAAAATAAAACCATCTTTAGAATTTGGCAATTAAGAAAAATAGTGGTTGATAATAGGCATATCATTGCGGTGGTCAAGTTGAATATATGTGAAAGGGTTGGTACTGATGCACATTGGATAGGTGCATGCCATTTTAGGGGAACTGGCCAGCATGCAACACTGAGAAACTGGGGAAATACTGGGTTCTCGCAATGCTAACAGGCATAAAGTTCAATATTGCGGAGCTCTGATGACAGTTCGAGCCCCGCTAGACTCGATCTTGGCAGAATTTTGGTACTGCGTGAATGACTGACTCCACACATTCAACTTCGCAAGGCACTTGATGCTTTGCATTTTGACGTCTCGCAAAGTTAGACAGCGCAGCTATGCGAAAAAGAAAGGTCAACTCGCTCACCAAAGCCTACTGTCAGCTACGCAAACTATATTGAGAAGTATTTAACTTCTTCTGTGTGATAGAACTCCTCGCGCGATTGACTGTGCATTGCGTGAGAAAGGTTCCCCGCGAGCACCTGTAAGCATCTGTGCGAGGCACGGGTTCGCACTTTAAACCCTGGCGAATTTTTGCAAGTTCTTCATTTCATTTATTTTTGCCTTAACTCCCATTACTATTAATAGGCCAGCATGCAGCCAGCGAGATCATTCCCCATAATAAATAGCACAACGTTTTATGTTTCTCCCAACCAATGCAGTTATTGCTAACTTTCTTTAATATCATTATAACGATTAAGTTTGGAAGGAGGAGAAAATTTATTACACGGATGCAAATTCCACCACCCATGCATGTTACATATCAGCCCACTTCGCCTCCATCACATTCATTTTCTTTTAACCCCCGGCACTCCGTCCCTACCCACAACTATGGCAGATGACAAACCCATTGAGTTTTCGATCAACTTTGATCCAGTTTGGCACCGCCAAAGGAACCTAACCCCATACAATTCTTATGGGACGAGTATGAGGAGGTACAGAGGATCTTGGCCAAGGAGGAATGGAAAAAGGATCGGAGAAAGAAAAAGAAACAGAAGATAGAACCATCTGCACCCAATCCACCACCTTCTGCCCCTTCCTCTCCCCCCCATCCACAACCTGCCCTGCACCATGCTCCTTAGCCCCTATTGTCCCACTATCTAGCTTGCAGTTCCTCTTTCGGAAGCAGTAAGTTTCTTTTGTTTTTGTTATAAATCTTTTCCCATCCATATACAAACTTTGCTGAGTCAATAAAATTTTCTTTTTGTTATGTTTTGTTTGTTTTCCATTTTTGTTTCATAAGTAGTTTGTGTGTTTTAGTTTATTTGTGTGTGCCTTGTTTCTTTCTTTTCTTTGCTTTATTTTAGTGTGTAGTCCCTGCTGCACATACCCTCTTCTCTTTAAACCAGTGAGGACACTGCTCCTCATAGGTTTGGGGGTGCGGCAAGGTTTGCCCAGTGATGCAGTTAACCTTAGTACAGCAGAATCAAGTGAGTAAAATAGAAATGGAGCTATGTTCACCTAAAAGACATTGAAATATGAGAAATTTAAAAAAAATTTAAATTTTTTACAGGCCTTTAGGCATTACAAACTTTTAAACTCTAGCATTTCCATGGGGTGAACACCAAAGAAAACTCACTTATTTCAGTACTTAGTGAACCATTAAAGAGAGAAAAAGGTAAGGATATGCCTAAGAATTCAATGGAAGACCATAACTAGTGAGATTTGGGCCTACAAAAAAAATTTCCTTTCTTTGAGGAGCGACTGAGGCAACTCTTTTTGCTCTAAGGATGGTTGAGGCAATGCCCTCACTAGAAGTTAAGCATCTTCAAGTTGAAGCAACTGACAACACTCATGAAAGTTAGGAAAGGATCAAGGCCTTCTCTTTGACAGTTTGAGCTTTAACAGAGCAACCCCTAATCAACTGCCCTTGTGTATACACCCCTTGAACCTTAATTTCTAGTTTCCTTCAAAATACACCTGAGTGCTTGTACCTGAACTTATGGACCCGATTCAAACCTACCCTCACTCTGAGAATTCAGAAGGTAAAAGAGGAGTTGAAGATGGACAAACTAGGGTCAATATTGGGAGGATGGAGAAGAAATACCAAAAAGAGGACAACAGTGCAGCAGCTGAGGAAAGATGTGGCAATTCTAAAAAATTAAAATATATATATATATATATAATAATAATAATAATGAAAAGGAATAGAGAGGAGTCAAGAGGAAATTTTATTGGAAAAATAAAAAATAAGAGGAGAAGCTGGTCATTTCAAGTCTGAAAAATCTCAAAGAATATGAAAGATGTTGAACTAAATGAGGTGAAGTCATGAATCACTTCCTTCACCTGCTGATTTCTCAATTCTGCATCCCTTTTCACCCTTCCATTCTTTATAACCTACACCCATAAGCCACATTACGACCCAGTTAAAGACCTTATGATCCTAAGCGGAATGAGCTGTTATGTGGAGATGAGGAGTTGTCCAATCTATGGTGAGGATTAGCCAATGATGTCAGAATTTGGTAGCTTTGCCTATACTCATACTTACAGTCCCATTAGGGGTCTGTAACTTCTCCTGAGCTTGTGAGAAATGAAAACCCTCAAAGTTCTTTATGAGATATTGCCCTGGTGAGCATTGGGTCTGATATTGAATGTATTGGGCATGGCTTGGAACCTAATCTTTGAATTAATGGTGAGCTCAGTGCTGATATACAGGTGTTATTTTTCCCTTGTTGTGAACTAATTAGAAATAATGTGCATGTATGTAAGTTGTGATGATTAAATGTCTGTGCATATCATGTGTCCAAATTTCTCACTCTGGATCAAAGGTGGATTAATGCTCTGTTTATTGATAGCTGACTTGACAATTTGCACTTTTGTTAACTTTTTTCATTGAGAAGTTTGTGGGTACCTTCACTGAAAACCCTCAGGAGACTTCACTCCTCCACTAGGGATCACCTAGGGGTTTAAAAGGCTTGATGCATAAGCTAAATGCATCCGTCCTCCCTACGAAAGTAGCATTTACATTCTTAGAGTAGTTGTTTAAGTTTTGCTTTGCTCAGGGACTAGCAAAGTTTAGGTTTGGGGGTGTGTTAATCATTGAAAAGTACCACTTTTCACCTCTTATCCTAGCCTTTGTTGGACCTTGAAGCTCACTATAACTCTTTTTTAGCTTATTTTATAGTTAGGAATAAATTGTACAGCTTAACACAAAGTCTGTGCTTTTGGTACTACGAAGAGAGATTTCAAGCAAAAGATGACAGCTGAACCAGAAAATGATGGAGCACCATGATGGTACACACCATGGTGACTTTCTTGCATGTCATACTGGACCCAAAAAGCCTAGTAGATGATAAAAGAATAGGTGAGAGTGGAGGAAGTTGCAACAGAAACATGTGCATAGTAGCAGAGGAGTCATTGACCTCTCTCGCATAGCTGAAGTGCAGCCTCGCACTGTTTAAGTCACTGGCAGAGCTCCCTCGCGTAGCTAAGACATACAGTATAACTGAGATCATGAAGAAGTTGATACGCGAAAGACATACAGTATAACTGAGATCATGAAGAAGTTGCACAGTTCAAATGGGGAGTTATCAAAAAGTAGCTCTCGCGCAGCAGTCGTGCACTTCAGCGAAAAGAATCATATGAAGAAACTCGCAGAGCTTTCGGGCACTAAGCCTTCAAAAATGTAGCTCGCATAGTTCTCGTGAGGATCAAGCCTTAGCACAGCAGAGCACACTACCTCACGAGGCTAATTGGCATGAACTATAGCAGAAACCTTCCACAGTTCTCTCATGCCTCAAGAAGAGAGACACCCAGAAATTCTCTCACGCAGCTCTCGCACAGTTTTCGCGTGGCTCAACAAAAGAGATGCCCAGAAATTCTCTCGCACAGCTCTCGCGCGCCTAGAAGTTTAACTCTGAACCAAGCGAGATGTGAAAGCATCTGCGCAAGTACCTCATGACAGGAGTTTCTGGAGCTCTTCTGTGCGACGTACATTTAATGCTAAAGCAACTGCGCAATCATCCAAAGCTCTACTGCACGAGACAATAATATTCCATGCCAAACTCTACCCCGCGAACACTCTGTAGCTATGCGGCAGAAGTGAAATGCAGAAACCAGCCTCGTGAAGCTCAGGCTCTCCACTTCTCAACCCTAATTTAAGGACCTTTTCGGGATTTCCCCAGGTCTAAGGCACACATCTCGAGGCACAGATTCTGATGCATGCATTCCAAGGCATCCAAGGGTTGTAACACTGCCACATTTACTTGAAAGAATTAGGGTTTCACTCTTCTCTTAGTAACAACATTGAGACTAAGTATATAAGTTGTGCTTGTAACTTAGAAAAGGATCATTCACCTTCTCCTTCAACCTCTGTCGGCTGAGAGCTCAAGCAGGCTAGGGTTAGGGTTAGGGTTTGATCACCTCTTTTTTCCATTTTTTCTTCTTTTTTAGCTCAGCACTTGCTGGCTAAACCTTTGGTAAGCATTTATGTATTGTTTTATTTAAGTTTTGTAATAGTTTAGTAAACATTGGGATTTGGTGTTGAGCTGTTGTGCACAAGGCTGCTGCTTTGAGAGATTTCATTGTTAATGACACCAGATCAATGGAATCTTTGTTTGAATGCTTACTCAATCTGTGGTTTTCCTATTTGTCCGTAGTTCTATTCAAGCTATAGTATACATTTAGGATTTGAGCTTATTGAAAGGCTCATGGAAGCTTGAGCGTGATGCCCTGGGACCATGGTGGCAGTCAGCAATTTTCATACTCTGTTCTTAGTATATGTGGGTAAGAGAGCCTCTGTGGATAGCCTGTGACCATTTGAGTAGACAGACTATAGCCCTAGGGAAAACTTGGTCACAAATCTGATGATGGATTATTCTTCTCTGCACTTGGACTTGTGTCTTAGTGAGAGATTGTGCAGGAACAAATTCTCCTCTATTTTACTTGACCACTATCAAAATGTTAGATCTGGCTTCTCTGTAGTGATTGCGGACTGGGAGGCTGAGTCATTGCAGGTCTTTTATAGCAATGATCAGTTGTGCTTAGATCCTTATTCAATCTATTGTTGGTCCTTTGTGTGGGCATCAATGTGCCGCTGGCCTTGACAATACATAGAGGGCTTTATGGGTTGGAATTCCTATGAATGTCAGCTAGATCTGTGCGCAGAACTAGGGAGCTTGTAGCCTGGCAAACATAGTATCTGCAATAGTATTCATGGCCTGATGTAATTCATTGGATGAGGTTTGATCAACTTACTCCTTTGGATTAGATTGACAACTTCTAGCTTGATCAATGGGATTTGACAGACTCTATAGGATAGACTGTGGCCATTTGAGTGGATAGACTATAACCTTAAGAGCACCCCAAATGGCATGGATTAAGTTGGATATTTCCATCTTGTTGAGGATAGTAATAGCACTTCGGTAAAGACCTGCTGCAGAGAGAGACCTAAATCTGAGTTACATAACTAAATGAACCTTTAATCTAAGTTGCTTACTTCTCACCCTTTTATCCTTATTTTAACAAACCTTCATCCCCTTCTTTATGACCCTTTCTTAGGATAGGACTGCATTTTATTTCTTTCTTTAGGTAATTTAGTGCAGGCGTGACACCCAACTCCCTTTCTTTAGGATTGCCAGATCTGTAGTCAGATTTGGAGGCGTACTATTATAGCCTATTTTGGGATTACTTCAATTGTGTTGTTTCCATCTTTTATTTTATTTTATTTTACTTTGATTTTTGAATTGTTCTCACCACACAATAAATCAGTATCATAATAAATCTTGAGGAATAATCTATATAAACAGACAACAATAGGCGACTCTTTAACTTTTTACGAGTGTGCATCATCTCAATTCCCACGGTTGCACAGTAACGAAAAAAGAAAAGCAAAAGACAGGTATGTCTAAACCCAAAAGATCTTTATATATATATATATATATATATATATATATATCAATATTTCTTTTTTACAACTTGTCACCAAGGGCTTACCCCCTGTATATATAATGAACAAAAATGAAAAGATACCAATCCTACTCCCTACGCTGCCTCTCGGATGGCCGATCGCTATCCCCGGTATCATCGACCCTCTGATCAGGAGTCTAAACCTCTAAAGTCCCCATCCAAGCCCCTGGAGTAGTAGGGCACTCCCTGGGAAGGGAAGGTCCAGCAATTAAACTGCCCTCCCTCTCCTGACTAGCAGTCCGTCTAGACCATGAGCGCGAAGGGCCCCCAGCAAGTGACTCCCAGATGATCGAGTCCTCATGAGCAAAGTCCCTAACATGCTCATGCATTGTACGATGAGGATGGCCAGCCCGAGAGCCAATGCCCACTGACTCCGACTCGGCAAGATGACCGACCATCCCACTGACTGACGAGCGGCCTCTATCACCTCAGTCTAAGTCCCCTGCATGATGATCATCTCTACCAGCAGGTCCTCACGACAGTGTGTATCTCCGAGAACCCACCTCGCTCTTGGCGTGGCACACTCTCGCGCCACCTCTAGACGCGGCTCCTCGAGCTGACGAGCCTGCATGACAGCACAAAATCCAATACAACAAGAAGTATACCAAATCCGCCCTCTCCAGAGAAGGATCTTGATAGCCGCAGTGGTCATTGGATCGGTGGGCGGCGAAGGAGTCTCAGACGCAGATGGCTGCAACATAAGATAGAAAAGAGAAGAAACATAAAATAATATTATGGCTGAAGAATCAAACATGAAATATAACTACGACAACTACAATATACTTGCATAGGGATAGGAGTGGACTCTTGAGGAGGAGCCTCGGGAGTAGAGTCAGGGATGAACTGCACAAGAACAAAAAAAAGCAACCAGCATGTCAGATAAAACCAAATCAATAGAAACGAAAACAACTAATACACACACATACCTGACTCTCCAGACACAAAGAGTCAGCCGCTACCTCCCTAGTCTGGAAGTCCTCAACAACCTAACGCTGAAAATATACAACACGTTATTAATAAGAGATGCTAGGTGAGACAAGACAAGACAACTTAGAAGATCGAAGAAACTCACCCAGTGCTCCAACTCAGTCTGGAGCTGAGCTATCACGGGATCCTCCTGACTGGATGATGCAACAGAAGAAGAATCGAATGCTGCTGGAGCGGATCTCCCAGTGCCCGCTAACTTTGACCTCTGCAACACATATGAAAAATGCATAAGAAGTAACGAAGTGAACAATGCTAACGATTAATAAAATCAAGATTAAAACAAAACACTCACCAATAAGTCAATCTTCGAACGTAGGCTAGCCTCCACCTCCCACAGGCCTGCTGCTCACCCCTGAGTAGCTCAACCAATGCCGTCTGGTGGGCGACCTCGCCCTCCCTCTCAGTCTAGCAGACAAAAAAAAGAGCAAAATCAAATAGTAATATTAAACCAACAAGGTAAATAGACCGACAACTAGAAGCAATGAACCAACTCATCAGAAAGAGTCATGTCTCTACTAGCAAAGCCCTCAGCTCATCCTCCGCCCTCCTGGCCTGGAAGACGGAATTAGTCAAAGAGCGTAACATCTCCTCATCAGGACGAGGAGCACGTCCCATTTGCTCCATCGCCCAGTGCAAAGCGGCTATCGCTCCGTGAATACCCGCACCGAGGTGGCCCTCCTCGAGTGCAACCAACCTCTCTCTTAGTGTTAAGGTGGACTTAGGACCGCCAACAGCAGAAGAACCGCTCTCGTGGAAGGGACGTGTGAAGAGCCAACCACTCTCAAGCTCTCGGAACCATCTCACAAACTCTTGACCATCCACCTCATCACGTGCCTCGGTAACCCTGGTCCCCCCATCCGCGAATCGCCGGAGGAACCACCTGAGGGAGCCCCAACTATCTAGCTGCCCGAGAAAGGTTGATGTGCTCCAACTTCTCAAAGCAATGGACCCAGATGTCCACGTCAATGAAGGGTCGGTCTGACTGTATCACTGGTTGCTCGGCATCCACCCCGGCCGCATAGGGCCTCCAGATCACCTATAGTCAAAAACAAAGAAATAATCATCAGTAAATCTAAAACTCAAAAAGCTAAGACCTTGACAATATAAAAAAACACATACTTGCCCCACATGCATATCCTCAAATAGACCTCACGCAGTTTGCAGGTCTGAAAATCTACAACTGCGTCCCAATGCCCCCCGCCACACGTGCATCTGCGAGAATGTTATAGTGATCTCTGTTGGGACCTGCGGGCGTAAGAAGGTGAAGTGGTCATATGCCCAAAACTAGAAGAACACAAAGACTGTCACTATTGAACACACACGCACACTACACTAGATGCAAGTTCGATATAAATTAAAGGGTTTCCAGATCCTAAGAAGTCTACGTCATAACCTAAATGCCTAAGTAACGAAAAGAAGACTCTTGCCTACGGGTACCTACCTAGTCTCGCACGAAGAACTCCTCTAGTGAAATCCGTATCGCACCCTCACCCTGAGGTAGGACATCATCGTCCTGATCATCCTCATCCTCGTCACTGCCCTCCGGTGCATCCTCCCTCATCACCACCTTAGTGTCACCCTCCACCACGGCCTTAGTGTCGGTACAAACCTCGGAAGTCTCACCGGTCTCCCCCATCATCATCCCCTCCAACTCGGAAGCAGTAAAGTCAAGTCTATCACTGCTCTCAGACTCCATTTCAGAATGGAAAGTTCGAAGCACTAAGAAGGATGGAAGAAACCGCGATCGAAACGTATGGAAAGATCGCGAGATATCACGGAAACATGAAAATTCGGACACTAGGAAGCAAGGAAAAGCAGAGGCTCAAGAAGAAAATGGATAGTGTAATTAAAATGATGATTTTTGAAGGTTATATAGAATGCAGCCTAATAGAGCACTATGAAACGGGCACTCAATTGGATTGAGCGCAATAAGAAGGGCACATAATTCTGATCGTATGCCTGTATAATGGCTCACAATTGATTTGTCGCCTGCCTAAAAGTCAATCGCACGCCTATATTTCCGCATGCTATCTAAAAGCCACCTGCACAATGACCAACTGACTTTTCTATTACGCGTACCCTACATGGTGCGTGATTGGAATACACTCCTGCTAATGGATGCCTCAAACGTCAGGATTATGCGCGCCTATCCTCGCATGCAATAGAGTTAAGCTCCCTGTGCGCTGCACGCAATTGCCCAGGCACAGCAAAATACACTTGGCTGCAGCAACCAAGAGTGAACTTCTACACTTAGTTACATTTAGGCCTATACCCGCACCCTAGAGCCAACATGCCTATGTCTAGGCACCCCAAAATTAAACAAAAATGCCCCCCTACACACTTGAAAATTCAAAACAACCACCACTTAAAACAACTAAACACGTCAAAATCCGACAAAATCTTGACCGAGTTGACACTAAACTAAAACATACCCTAGACACTTTAGATCCCAAAAATTTTCAACCCAACCTAAAATGCACTTGATTAAACCAAACTAAATTAACTAAGCGAAATCAAAATTAACCAAATTTTCTTCTTATAAATATGAAAAATGATTACAAATTACACAGAGGGCATCCCCCCTGAATACACCATTTCGAACGCTCAAAGACACCCGAACCCATAAACATAGAGAAGAGACATCCCTAAAAGAAACGCCCAAAATTATGGAAGATGATGAAGAAACCCGGGGAGGAAGCACATCCTGAATGAATTCTAATGAAAATCGCGTCTTCACTCTGTAATTCCCCTGAGATGTCGCTTATGATGCAATCTTTCAAGTTACACGATCAAGCATCGGCATCGCAGAACCCAAAGTTGGCGGAAAAGAAAGAATGACTCATAGAAAGACACCTAGGAGTCGATGCAAATGCCCATGAAGAGTCATCTTGGAAACCTTGAAGGGAGGTCCGACTAAAGAACAATCCTCAGAGCCTACCAAAGAGCAACTGGCGTCGGTCACAGGAACTCTGGTGCAACTCTTTCCTTTGGTTTCCTTTCCCCCTCCTTTGACTCTTCCATCTCTTCCACCAATAGGGTGGCACTTCGGGTTAGATTAACATCTCTTCCCCTAGCATGGTAGCAATTTGAGTGCTACCCCACGTTCCCAATACCACTCATCCTCAACAAAAAATAATTATTATTATAATAACAACAATTACAAACCTCCTAAAGCATAACATATAAAAATATAATAATAATAAAAATGCCCCAAATCAAAAGTTACAAATAAAGTTCAAAATAAAACCCAAGCCCTTAACCCCCTATTTATAAACTATGTCCCTTTGCCACAATGTGGCAAGCATCACATTCACAAATACCTTTCATCTAATTAAATCCCAAACCAGACACATACCCCCTTAGAAGAATCATAATCCATAGCAAACTTGGATTAACCAATAAATACACAACACTTACCCCTCAAAGAAGCACAAATCCTCCACAAAGTAGATAAACCAATAGGATTGAAACACCTAACACCCATCTAATTAAACTCACACACCTTTGACATGTGTCACTTCAAATTAAACCTCAAGTTAAAAACATACAAAACTCATACCTTAAACATAACAAATCTTGAAAAACTCCTCAAAACCTCCTAAGATAAAACTCTAACCCATCTGATCCACATGACAACCTCACGAAAACTTTTAACCCTCCAAATAAAGTCAAATCAAATCCTAAATAAGTCCTAAATAAATCCTAGATCAATCAGATAAAAGTCCAGGAAAATTCCAGATAAAATCTAAAAAAAAGATCTTGAAATATATCCTGAATTAAATCAAATAAATCTCAAATAAATCCTAAAAACCTAAACCCTAAGTATACTTAAATCCTAAAAATATATAGATCAAATCAAATCCTAAAAAAATATATATATAAAAATTATAAATTAATCCTAAATAAAGCAAAGCCAAATTTTAAATCCTAAAGGAAGAAATCCTAAATAAGACCAAATGATATTCTAAGTAAATCTGAAGTAAAAATTAAATCCTGAAAATAAACCTAAATAAATCCTAAATAAATTCAAAATAAATCAAGGAAATTCTAAATCAAATCCAAATAAAAATCCTAATAAAGCCAAATGAAGTTGAATAAATCCCCGTAAACCCCAGAATAAAATAAATGCCCAAATAGGTCTAATTAGATTTAACTAACACTCCGAATAGAATAAACAATGAATAGCAAATAATAAACAAGATAAGCAATAAGCAATAAACATTGATAAAAACAAAAGCAATAAACAAAACATCTCTTCATTGATATAATAAAAATTTACGTCTGTCACCTGAGGCATACCTCATGAACATACAATCAGAAATTAGAACTTAGAACCTAACCTACAACCTAGAACCTAACCCGGAACTCAAAACGGACACCAACTCAAAATATGATGCACAGATCATCCAATCATAAGCAACAGAAAGGCAACGAGAGGATTGGTTGGGGAACAACCTTTCCGTCCATTTGGAGGACTCCCACCCGCCATCTTCACCTCCTAATAATAATAAAGGATGTATAGCATTGTTGGGTAGTTTCAGTGTGCTGATTATTGTGTAATGATAAAAGCAAAATAAAATCAGAGTAACACAGATGATGGATTCAGCACATCTAAAATATCCTAGGCCTGCAAGATACAGGGTCCTTTGTAGCAAGTTTTAATAATTAAGGGAATGCCCCAAAGGGAGATGAGTTTAAAATATGGTAAATTTCCAGATCTGTGAGAGATCTGGTAACCTAATTAACGCTAAGGAAGCTAAGAAAAAAGGGGAGAGGTTAAACAGGGTTGTCACTTGAATTAAACTAAACTTCTTGAGATGTGAACTACTGAGATCGAATCCAAAGATCTAGATCTTGCAAATGGAAGGGTTTAAAAATAGAAAATGGAGAAGAGCAGCTTGGAGATTGGTCTCACTGCGATCAAGTTGAGCTGATCATGTTACAGGGGTTCAAAGCACACAAATCCCTCAGCTGGCTACAAGCACAGCTACCGGGTAAAAGATTTCACTCTAAACCAAAGGATTTAACTTATCCTAAGGCTATGGTTTTTCCACTTTAATGGTCACAGACCAGCCTATAGACTTCATCCGATCCAAAGGTTTATAGTGGAAGAATCCAATTGAAACCAGAGATTGGACTGCTCTTTAGGCTATGACCTGTCCACTTTAATGGTCATAGATCATCCTAGGGAATTCCTCCAAACCAAAGGTTTCAACCAGAGCATTAAAACCACTACAGATGCTACAATTTTTAGGTCACAGACGCAAGAAATTACAAGGATATCAGATCTAGGGAGATCATATGGTATCCAAGAGGTCTACCAGTTAAGTGGGTGAGCTGATCAACAGACTCCTCTACACAAATCCGATCGAGCACCAAATGAAACCAAAGGAACTATAGATCTAATTAAATCAATAAAAACAACATTTACATTGCAATAAAACTCGCTCTATAATGGAATGCTCTCAGATCTGTAGTCTGTGCAGCAATCAACCCACAATAACACTCTCAACCTTACCCAATTACAGATTTAACCTCTCTTCGCTGCTCCTAAGGGATTAGCCAACCATAGTTGGGCTAAGAGAGGGAAAATAGAATTTTTTTGCAAGCTCTGATCTCCAGAATTTGATCCAAATCTCGATCTCCCCTAATTGCAATTGGGGATCTCCATATATAGCTTTCTCTCTTGTTTTTCCTGTCAATCTTCCATTCTAGAAGATCCTCAGAGTTTGTTAGAGTTCTGTTAGAGCACGTGGGTTGGTTAGAGTTTCCTAGGGCATCTTTTAGATCGTCGTACCGGTCACCAATGTGCCTTGGTTTGTGTACAGTAGGTCATCAAGTTGCAGCGTGTGAATCGCCGATTTTCTAAGAAGTTCTTCACACGATTTCGACAGGTTGAGGAAGCTTTCAAAAGGTTCAAATGGAGTTTTTGGTCCTTTCGCTAGGTTCTCAGATCTCTTCGATAGGTTCCAATAGGATGAGCCTTCTCTTAAAGCTTTAGCATTCTCGCCCTCTACCTAGAGAATTCGACAGTTTGGGGAAGCTTTTCGATAGGTTGGAGGACCATCTCGATAGATTCTGCTCTCGCGTCTCCATCTCGACAGGTTCAGGAAACCATTCGATAGGTTTCTCTTACACCTAAGGTAGGCTTTCGATAGGATGGTTTCTTCCTTTCTTTCAGCTGCTCGATAGGTTCTTGGATCCTATCGAACTCCTCAATCCACACGAATCCATTCTTCTTCTGCCTTCAGATCCTATCAAAACCTTTCCAACTGCACAAATTCTTCCTTTCTTTGCTTTCAGCTCCTATCAAAGTCTTCGGATGGCCTCTCGATAGGATGTTTTTAGCCTGTTTTCACTTCCTTCGCCTTACCCTGTTGTAGCCACGGGCTTTAAGGGCCCAATGGTGTGCAGCCCTCTTGTGCGCCATTGCTGGGTCTGCACTGTGCTGAGAGATGAACTTCTTTGTGTGGCATGCTTGAGTGGTTTTCTATATTTTTCCTATCTTCTATTGCTATCTACAAAACAGACTCAAACGAGGTTTATTAATGTGCTCACAGGTCTATCAAAGGTTAGGTTAAGGTGTGAAAACTGGCATTTTTCACTACTTAACACACCCCCAAACCTAAGTTTTGCTAGTCCCTGAGCATAGGAAAATTAAAAAAAATAAAAATGCCACTTTCATAGGGATCATGGATGCATTTAGCATGTGCATCAAGCCATTTAAACCCCTAGGTGATCCCTAGTGGAGGAGTGAAGTCTCCTGAGGGTTTTCAGTGAAGGTACCCATAAACTTCTCCCATAAAGTTAGTTAATAGTAGTGCATCCTGCTAAAACAGAGTTTCAGTAAAAAGAATAAATTCACACCATGTCTTTTCCATTCAGTAGAGGAATTTCAACAGAAGACAAAAAAAATCAGTTCAAAACTTGAAAGTCTGTTGTGATCCTTTACCATAACTCAGCTCATGTCAAAGCATTTCTCCTAAAAATTAATGCATGACTCACCTTTCACTTGAGAATTCTGTTCCCATCACATTGGATTTCAGACCCTAATCTCACCAGGGCTGTTCACTCACAACAACGGCAATGAAGGGTGTAGAATTTCATGCAGCTCAAGAGCAGTTACAGCCCTCAAATAGGACTGCAAGCATGAGCGTAGGCATTGCTCTAATTCTTGAAATTTTCTAATTCTTTTCACCATAGATTAAAACAAATCCTTATCTCCACATGACAGCTCAATTTATTTCAGATCAGTAAGGTATTTTTATTGGGTTGTAATGTGGCTTAGGGATGAGGTTTGTAAAAGAATGAAAGGGTAAAAGGGGTTCAAATTTGAGAAGTCAGTAAAGGTAAGGATGTGATTTGTAACTCAACCTTCTTCATTTCAGCACCTCTTCACTTTCTTTTTGAATTTTTCAGACTTGAAGTGATCAGCTTCATCAGGTTCTTATCTTCTTGTAGATTTTCAAATGAAGTGACTTCTCTTTCTCATCCTTTTGCTCTGTGTTTATTTATTTATTTATTTATTTTTTTATTTTTTTATGGGCCAGAATGCCACAACACCACCAAATGAGTTTCCCTCTATCTGAACCAAAAATCCAACTAGCTCTACCTTCTTCCATTTCTTCACCTTTACCTTCTGAATTCTCAGAGTGAGGGTCAGGCTGCATTAGGTCAACAGGTTTTTTTTTGGGTTTGAATTTTTTGGTTTCCATCAAAGAAACAGGGCTCTTTAAAGCTCAAAGTGGGTGTATCAAGGGCAGTTCACAAGGTAGGATCTTTAAGCTCAAACTGTCCAAGGGATGGCCTAACTTCATGTCCTCCATGTCATGAGTGTTGTCGAGCTGTTTCAACTTGGATTTGCCTAACTTCTAGTGAGCAGAATTGAGTTCAATCAGTCCTTAGAGCAGAAGAATTTGCCAAGACACTCTTCAAAGATAAATTCTCAGGCCCAATCCTCACTGGATATGGCCTTCCATCAAATTTTCAAGGGTGTATCTTCACAATCTTCTCTCGTTTCAGGTTTACTACACATCAAAATTGTTTTCCAAAAATTGTTGACATTTGCCTCATGAAGCCTTTTGGACTACAGATTATTTCAGTTTCAACAAGTTTTTTTTTTTTTTTAATTTCCTCTTTTCCAAAAAAATCAAGTGAGAATTTACTCTAACTAATTCCAAACACTCCTTTTTAGCCTAGCTGCACTATCATTAACTCATTTCATTGGTATACTTACCATACCCCCAAACCTAAATTAAAAAGTGTCCTCACTGTTGGGAGCATGGTAGGAAGGACACAAGTAAGACATAATATTAGAAAAGAAAGAGACACAAAAGTTGAAAGGAGACAAGCACAGAGAACATTATTAAAAAGTCATTGTATTGAAAATAGCACACTACAAATCTGAAATTTATCTCTACAGAATAACAAAATATGGCATAGGGATATCCTCCTCCTGCTTACGGTGGAAGAGGAACTGCAAGCCAGGATGGGAGTAAAAAAAGGAAAAAGAGAAAGAGAAAAAAAAAGAAAAAAAACAATGATGGATCAGGGGGCAGGTGGTGGGGTAGTGGTGGAGGATGGAGGTGGGGATGCCGGAGGCTCGATCTTCTGTCTCTTCTTCTCCCGCTTGTTCTTTTTCCTTTCCTCTTTGGTGGGGATTCTCTTTACCTCTTCATATTCATCCCAGAGAAATTAGAGAGGGTTAGGCTCGACCGGTGGTGGCGGTGGTGGCCAGACTGGGTAGAACTTGGTCGGCAAGTCTTGAGGTTTGTCGTCAGCCATGAGTGTTGGATGGAAGGATTACACAAGTCAAGGGGAAATGAATGTGGAAAAGTTGGACGAGGTTGATATTTAAAGCTCATGGGCGTTGGAATATGAATCGGTATAATAAATTTTTGCATTCTGCCAGGCTGAAAGTGAAAGTGGGAATGAATGGAGTGGTGGTTGCTGTGTGGGAAATAGAGCGCGGACTGCATGATGGGCTATTTTTAGGAGTAGAAGTTAAGTCAAGGAAGTATGCGCAATGAATGCTGAGACACCGATTTGTGGATAAGGATGAACATGTGCGCGGATAGTGTGAAGGGCAAATGAGGAAGAGGGAGCTAGGGTTTTCCGTAGGTGTCGAATGGAAAAGACTGTCCTATTGAAAGGTTATAGAGAATGAAAGATGATTTCGATAGGATGAGATGAGTGATTCTGATAGGTCAAGGCATCCTGTCGAAATCATAGCGAATGAAACTTTCAAATGGAATGATTCGATAGGATTCCAATAGGTATTTGGTGGGTGATCCATCATTTCGATAGGTTCCAGATAGGTATCCAGAACCTATCGCAGCCTTCTTTCTGTCTCTCTTGATCCTATTGAAGAGTTGATTTTAGCTAATGACCAGTATCAGTACCTATCAAAAATCTCAAAGAACCTATCGAAATCGTCAACTGTCCTCATGAAAGGTGTAATTAACCTATCGAAAGGTCTCAAAAGCCGAATAACTTTTGCGTTTTAGCACAGTGCTCAGTCTCAGCACCCAGCAAACTCCTACTACTATGCTAAAATTTATTTGTTGACCTTATACACATACTCTCATGATCTCTGAACTGCAAGCACTATCATGATGACAACCTACCCCTAGCATGGCAATGTACATGAACAAATTATCAAGACAAAAAGAAATATGATACATATAATACACAATGAAATCAGGTATTAAGCTGGAGGGCCCTGAAGATCAATGGTCTCCTCAGGCTCAAGAATGTTTTCAACAAAAATTTTTAGCCTTTGACCATTGACTTTCATGGTCCTAGCATCTCTAGGGTCCGTGATTTCTATAGCCCCAGATGGGGAAACATGTACAACTGTGAAAGGTCCCTCCCATCTGGACTGCAACTTTCCTGGAAAGAATTTTAATCTAGAGTTAAACATCCATACCTTGTCATTTGTCCTGAATTCTTTTCGTAGCAAGTGTCTGTCATGGAAGGCTTTAGTCTTCTCCTTATAAATCCGGGCATTTGCATAAGCTTCTAATCGCAGCTCATCCAACTCAGATAACTGGAGTTTCCTGTGTATACCAGCAGAGTTTAACTCAGAATTTATTGCTCTAATAGCCCAGTACGCTTTGTGTTTCAACTCAACAGGCAAGTGACATGCCTTACCATAGACTAGTCTGAATGGGGGCATACCTATGGGGGTTTTATAGGCAATCCTATAAGCCCATAAGGCATCTGTCAATTTTGTGGACCACTCCCTCCTGTCAGTTCTCACCGTCTTCTCTAGAATGTGTTTGATTTCCCTGTTGGAAATCTCTACTTGCCCACTGGTTTGTGGGTGGTGGGGAGTGGCTACTCTGTGAGTCACAGAGTATTTTTCCATCAGTTTATCAAAAGGTTTATTACAGAAGTGACTCCCCCCATCACTAATAATAGCTTTGGGGATGTCAAACCTCGAGAAGATGTTGTCTTTTAAAATTTTAATGATGACCTTGTGGTCATTTGCTCTTGTAGCTATGGCCTCTACCCATTTGGACACATAGTCCATAGCTACAAGGATGAAATTATATCCATAGGAGGGTGGGAAAGGTCCCATAAAATTAATTCCCCAAATGTCAAACAATTCAACAACAAGTATAGGTTGCAAAGGCATGGAGTTTCTCTTTGTAATGCTTCCCATTTGTTGGCATCGAGGACAAGCTTTACAATGCTGCTGGACATCGTTGAACAGAGTAGGCCAGTAGAAACCACTTTGAAGCACCTTCGCCGTAGTCTTGTTACCACTGAAGTGGCCCCCACAAGCCTGTTCATGGCACATGGTTAGAATGTTTTTGAACTCGGTCTCAGGTACACAACGTCTTATCACCTGATATGCACAATGCTTAAAGAGGTAGGGATCCTCCCACATGTAATATCGAATCTGTGAGAAGAAAAGACTTCTATCATCCTTATTCCAATGTGGAGGGATCCTTCCCACAGTAAGGAAGTTTACTATATTGGTAAATCAGGGCACACTTATCTGTACAGTAAAAAGCTGCTCATCTGGGAAAGAATCATTGATGGGCAATCTCTCTGTTCCAGCTTCTGGGATCCTTGACAGATGGTCAGCAACCACATTCTCAACTCCCTTCTTGTCTTTAATCTCCAAGTTAAATTCCTGCAAAAGAAGAATCCATCTTATTAGTCTTGCTTTTGCTTCCTTCTTGGACAAGAGGTATTTCAAAGCTGCGTGGTCAGTAAACACAGTAATTTTTTATCCCAGCACATAAGACCTGAATTTCTCTAAAGCAAATACAATGACTAACAACTCCTTCTCAATCATGGTGTAATTTTTTATCCCAGCACATAAGACCTGAATTTCTCTAAACCATTAATTTACTAGCATATGCTACCAAACATGGCGCCTGGTCTCTTCTTTGGCCCAAAATTGCACCAATGGCGAAGTCTGATGCATCACACTTTAGCTCGAATGGCAGAGAAAAATTAAGGGCTTGCAAGATAGGAGCTATAGTCAAATAAGTCTTTAACAGTTCAAAAGCAGCAAGGCATTCATCATTCAAGTCAAAGGGAACCTCCTGGCATAGCAGGTGGCAAAGAGGCTTGGAAATTTTGTTGAAGTCCTTGATGAACCTCCTATAGAACCCAGCATGGCCCAAGAATGACCTGACTTGCTTGATAGTTTTGGGAGGGGCAAATGTGTAATTAAGTCAATCTTAGCATGATCAACCTCTATTCCTTTATGGGAGACAACATGTCCTAGGACAGTGCCCTGAGTCACCATGAAGTGACTCTTTTCGCAACTCAGAACTAGGTTGGTCTCCTCACACCTTTGCAGCACAGAGCTGAGATGGTGTGGGCATTGGCTAAAATCATCTCCATAGATGGAGAAATCGTCCATGAAGATCTCCAAAAACTTGTCAATCATGTCAAAGAAGATGGCATACATACATCTTTAGAAAGTGGCTGGTGCATTACACAACCCAATTGGCATCCTTCTGTATGCAAAGGTTCCAAATGGGCACGTGAATGTGGTTTTTTCTTGGTCTTGGGGGTAGACAGGGATTTGATTGTACCCTGAATATCCATCAAGAAAATAGTAATAGGCCTTGCCTGCCAATTTGTCCAAGATTTGATCTATGAAGGGCAAAGGGAAGTGAACCTTGCTGGTTTTCTCATTGAGCTTTCTATAATCTATGCATACCCTCCACCCAGTGGTCTGTCTGGTTGGAATCAGCTCACCTGAGTCTGCTTCCATTACTGTGATCCCGGATTTCTTGGGCACTACCTGGGTAGGTGCCACCCATTGAGAATCCGAGATAGGGTAAATTATCCCAGCATCGAGGAGTTTGACTACCTCCTTCATCACCACTTCCTACATGTGTGGGTTGAGTTTTCTTTGCATCTCTCTAGAAGGTTTAGAGCCTTCCTCGAGATAGATTTTATGCATGCAAACAGCAAGATTGATCCCCCCTAAGTCTGCAATGGTCCATCCTATTGCTCACTTATGCCTTTTTAGCACCCAAAGCAGCTCTTTTTCCTGCTCAAGGGTGAGGGAGGAAGAAATTATCACTGCCAATTTGTTATTGTCTCCTAAAAAGGATACTTCAAAGATTTTGGGAGCTATTTTAACTCCACATCTGGGGGGCTGATGAGGGAAGGCAGTAGGGGTGTCTGTTGGAGTGTTTGCCTTGCCTCAAATGAGGGTCTAAGATCATCAATAAACCTAGGTAGACACACTCGCACAGACCTGCAAGTAGTCAGGATCTGTTGTAGCAAGCTTTAAAAGAATAGTCAGTAAGGGAATATCCATAGGGAGGTTGGTTAGAAATATGATAAATCTCCAGATCTATGCCAGATCTGGCACCCTAACTATTGCTAAGTTAGCTAAAAGACAGGGGAGAGGTTTAAAATGGATTGTCACTTAAACTAAGTTAAAATTAAACATAAACTAAATTGGATCATGTTTAGGAGCTTAGATCTTGCAGGGGAAGAGAGTAAAAAGTAGAAAATGAAGAAGAGTAGCTTGGAGGTTGGTTTTCACTGAAATCGGATTCGATTAATCATGCTACAGAGGTTCAAAGCACACAATTCCCTCAACTGACTATAAGCACAGCTGCAGGGTATAAATTCCACTCCAAATCACAGGATCCACCTAGTCTTAAGGCTATGATCTGTCCACTTTAATGGTCACAGACCATCCTATAGATTTTATCGAATCCATGGATTACAGCAGATGAATCCAATTGGAGCCTGAGCTTAGATTCATCTTAAGGTTATGATCTATCCACTTTAATGGTCACAGACCATCCTAGGGATCTCCTTCAAAGCCAGAGCATCAATTAGAACAATTAAAACCACTACAGATGCTGCAATTCCCAGGTCACAGACTCAAGGAATCACAGGAGCATCATATCCAGGGAGATCAGATAGTATCCAAGAGGTCTACCAGTTAAGTGGGTGAGCTGATATATAGACTCCTCTACACAGATCTGATCGATCACCAAATGGAACCAAAGGAAATTTAAATCTAATGAAAGCATTAAAAATAGCATTATCATTGCAAACAAGGTCACTCTACAATGGAAATACTCTCAGATTTGTAGTTTGTGCAACTAGGAACCTACAATAGCACTCTTAACCTTACCTAATTACAGATCTAACTTCACTCCTCACTACTCTAAGGGACTTAGCCAACCATTGTTGGGCTAAAGGAGGGAAATGGAATTTCTCTGCAATCTCTAATCTCTAGAATTTGGCTCAGATCTCGATCCCCCCCCCAATTGCAATTGGGGGTCTTTATATATAGCTTTCTCCTCTATTTTTCCCACCAAAAATCCCTTCTAGAAGGTCGTCAGAGTTTGTTAGAGTTCTATTAAAGCACATGGGTCGGTTAGGGCTTCCTAGGGCATCTTCTGAAATCGTCGTGGCAATCACCAAGTGCCTCGAGTTGCATGCAGCAGGTCACTGAATCTCAATGTGTGCATAGCTGAATTTCTTAGAAGTTCTGCACACGATTTCAACAGGTTCAGGAAGCTTTTGACAGGTTGGAATAGAGCATTTTGGTCCTTTCGCTAGGTTCTCAGATCCCTTCGATAGGTTCCATCTGCCCTTGGCTTGGAGTATTCGACAGGTTGAAGTTCATCTCGATAGGTTCCTTTGATGCCTCAGGTAGGCTTTCGATAGGATGGTTTCTTCATTCCTTTCAGCTGCTCGATAGGTTCTTGGATCCTATCGAACTGCTCTATCTGCATGAATTCATCCTTCTTCTGCCTTCAGATCCTATCGAAAACTTCTTCAACTACACGAATTCTTCCTTTCTTTGCTTTCAGTTCCTATCGAAGTCTTCAGGTGACCAATCAATAGGACGTTTTTAGCTTGTTCTCACTTCCTTCGCCTTGCCTTGCTGTAGCCATGCGCTCCAAGGGTCCAGTGATGTGCTACCCTCTGGTGTGTTGTTGCTGGGTTTGTCCTGTGCTGAGAGATAGCCCCTTTTTGGGCATTCTTGAGTGGTTTTTTGCATTAGTATCTTCTTTTATTGTTGTCTACAAAATGCACTTGACAAAAGCTTATTAGTGTGCTCACAGGTCTATCAATGGTTAGGTTATAGGGTGAAAAGTGGCATTTTTCACCACTTAACAGTGTCTTAGAGGGTGGTGGAAGAGGTAACATAGCAGGCCTCCATGGGTGATGTTGTGTGGGTGATGTTGTGTTGGCTTTGCTTCAGAGGATACACTTTTCACATGTTCAATCTCAAAGGTGGAGGTCTTCTTTTCCTTTGATTCCTGCCATACTTTGTCAAAAACATTAGACCACTCATTATCATGCAACAGCGTATCCAAATTCTCTTGCACAACCTCGTCTATCACATCTATGGAAAAATAGTCCTCATCAAGATGGGGTTGATTGGCTGAGTTGTACACATTCAATTTAGCCTTCATGTTTCCAAAGGATACTTCCATGACTCCTGACTTGCATTGTATACAAGCATTAGCTGTGGCCAAAAAGGGTCTACCTAATATTACAAGTATGGAAGTAACACGCTTGGTTCCATGTCCAGCACCAGAAAATCCGCAGGGTAAAAGACTTTGTCAATCCCAACCAAAACATCTTCAATGATCCCCGCAGGCTTCCTTTCAGATCTATTAGCTAGTTGTAGGACCACATGTGTGGGATTCAATTCTCCTAATCCTAGCTTCTCATATACTAAATATGGAAGCAAGTTCACACTAGCTCCCAGATCTAACAAAGCCTTTTCAATGGTATGATCCCTAATGATGCAGGGGATAGTGGGGACTCCAGGGTCCTGGAGTTTGGTTAGCGTGGCTATGGTCAATATCTGCATCACCTTTTCTGCCGAAAAGACCTTCTTGGATAAGTGTATCCTAGACTGTCTTTTACGGGTGCACAGGTCTTTCAAGAACTTGGCATAGGCTGAAATTTGCTTCATTGCATCAAGTAAAGGCAAGTTGATCTTTACTTGCTTAAAAGTTTCCATCATTTCCTCTATTTTACCTTGCCCTTTGTCGAAGGGGGAAGGTGCTTGAAATGCCTCAGGAAATGGAAAATGTGGGACTACTCCCTCATTTGCAGCCCTAGCCAACTGGTCATCTGTCTTTTTAACTTTATTATTTTCTTGAGAACCCTCCTTCTCTTTCTTATTTAAACTGGGTTGTTCCTATTGTGTCTTTCCAAAAACCACTTCTTTTTCATTTCTAAAATCTCTGATAGGCTCACAGCCCACTTGATTATCTACCAGTCGTCCACTCCTAAATGTAGTAACAGATTTAGCTTCCTCCTGGGTAGAGGGAACTTCACCCACTACCAATTGTCTTCTTGGGTTATCTAATGGTTGGCTAGGCAGCCTCCCTTCCTCTCTCTTAGTCAATGCATTCGATAGCTGACCAAGATGGTCCTCTCTCTTGTTGATGCTTTGGTTGTGAGAGTGCACAATTTAGGTTAAGGGAACCAAATTCTGCAGTGAGGCCAGAAGTTGTTCCTCGAAAGAAAGTGCTCTCACAGTTGGAGGAGGTGCAGGTTGCTGTACAGGCTAAGCCATGGGTTGGTCCATGGGCTGCTGGTAATGAGGTTTGGGAACATAATTTTGGTGTTAGGGTTGAGCATTTCTATAAGGCACGGGCTGCTGTGGCTACTGCTGCTGATTTGGGTATGCATCTTGTCTCCACCTAAAGTTTGGGTGGTTCCTTCATTGATACCCAGCAGCAAGCTGTTGCCCATAGGATTGAGTGGCAGCCACATGCTCTGTAACATAATCTGAAAACTAGACAACTGATGAGCATTCTTCAATGGGGTGGGTAGGGGATTGGCAGATAGCACATGCCTCCTCTACCCTAGTAGCCATGGGTGATTGCATTGCTCCCATGAGCTTATCAAATTTCAGTGTCAGACTATCCACTTTTCTCTCCAAATCACTTTGGACATTTACCTCAAACATCTTCCCTCTGGTAGTATTCTCTTTAACCAATCTAGGAGGATCTAGGTCCCTAGACATGGTCTCCCTCAGCATGGAGTTCTCACTAATGATATCAAACAACTCCCAGGCCTCCTCAGCAGTTTTATGGAGGTAGGTGCCACCACAAGAAGCATCTACCATGTCTCTGCTTTTGGAATCAATCCCTTGATAAAAACTTTGGACAAGCTTCCATTCAGGGATTTGATGGTGGGGGCACTTCTTTAGGATTTCCTTGAATCTCTCCCAAGCTTGGTGAAAATCCTCATTTGGATCTTGGGAAAATGAGATGATGCCCTTCCTCAACTGGCTTGTTTTAGACATGGGGAAGAATTTGGCCAAGAACTGACATTGAAGATCACTCCAGGACTGAATGTTGTTGGGTGGAAGCATTGACAGCCAGGTCCTGGCTCTATCCTTTAATGAAAAAGGAAAGAGTCTCATCCTAGTTGCCTCCTCCCCCAAACTTGTGATGTTGAAAGTGGTGCAGAGTCCTAAGAATTCATCAATGTATTTATAAAGATCTTCTTTGGTCAGGCCATGGAATGAGGGTAGCATCTGGATTATGGAAGACTTTGTTTCATAATTTCCTTGAGCAGCTAGGAACTGAATGCAGAAGGGGGAATTGTAAACCCTTGGTGCATTAAATTCCTTGAGAGTTCTAGGCTGTTGTTGCTCACCCATTTCTGGAAATTCAGCTACAACAGATGTGAGTGGAGTTTGTCTAGATCTGAGAAGCCTTTCAACATCTGGATTTAAAGGGACAATCTAAGGTTGGAGAGTTCTTCTCCCAAACATACACCTCTCAAGATCTAATGCAGAGCAATTCTTCAAACACAACAAATAGGGACAGAAACAAATAACTATTGAATCTAAAAATTAACAGATCTGACAAATGAAGGGGAGTAGAGGGATGCAAACTCAAGAGCAACCTCCAGCACAATGCTCTTCTTTTGTAGCAGCTTTAGATCTGGTGGAATGCAAACAGAGAACTGGAAAACAAAAAAACTTACAAATAGAGTTAGTAAAAAAAAAATCAAACAAACTACTGTAGATCTATGGTCTAAATTAAGTCAAACTTAGATCTACCAATTTCAAAAACATCTCCCCGATAGCGGCTCCAAAAACTTATCGGGTAGTTTCAGTGTATTGATTATTGTGTAATGATAAAAGATAAATAAAATCAGAGCAAAACAGAGGATGGATTCAGCACATCTAAAATATCCTAGGCCTGTAAGATATAGGGTCCTTTGTAGCATGTTTTAATAAGGGAATGTCCACAGGGAGATGAGTTTAAAATATGGTAAATTTCCAGATCTGTAAAAGATTTGGCACCCTAATTAACGCTAAGGAAGCTAAGAAAAAAGGGGAGAGGTTAAACAGGGTTGTCACTTGAATTAAACTAAACTTCTTGAGATGTGAACTACTGAGATCGAATCCAGAGATCTAGATCTTGCAAATGGAAGGGTTTAAAAATAGAAAATGGAGAAAAGCAGCTTGGAGATTGGTCTCACTGCGATCAGGTTGAGCTGATCATGTTGCAGGGGTTCAAAGCACACAAATCCCTCAGTTGGCTACAAGCACAGCTGTTGGGTAGAAGATTTCACTCTAAACCAAAGGATTTAACTGATCTTAAGGCTATGGTCTATCCACTTTAATGGTCACAGACCATCCTATAGACTTCATCTGATCCAAAGGTTTATGGTGGAAGAATCCAATTGAAACCAGAGATTGGACTGCTCTTAAGGCTATGACCTGTCCACTTTAATGGTCACAGATCATCCTAGGGAATTCCTCCAAACCAAAGGTTTCAACCAAAGTATTAAAACCACTACAGATGCTGCAATTTCTTGGTCACAGATGCAAGAAATGACAAGGATATCAAATCTAGGGAGATCAGATGGTATCCAAGAGGTCGACCAGTTAAGTGGGTGAGCTGATCAACTAACTCCTCTACACAAATCCGATCGAGCACCAAATGAAGCCAAAGGAATTATAGATCTAATTAAATCAATAAAAACAATATTTACATTACAATAAAACTCGCTCTACAATGGAATGCTCTCAGATCTGTAGTCTGTGCAGCAATTAACCCACAATAACACTCTCAACCTTATTACAGATCTAACCTCTCTCTTCGCTGCTCCTAGGGAATTAGCCAACCATAGTTGGGCTAACAGAGGGAAAATAGAATTTCGCTGCAAGCTCGGATCTCCAGAATTTGATCCAAATCTCAATCTCCCCTAATTGCAATTGGGGATCTCCATATATATCTTTCCCTCTTGTTTTTCTTGGCAATCTTCCCTTCTAGAAGGTCCTCAGAGTTTGTTAGAGTTATGTTAGAGCACGTGGGTTGGTTAGGGTTTCCTAGGGCATCTTTTGGATCGTCATGCCGGTCACCAATGTGCCTTGGTTTGCATGTAGCAGGTCATCAAGTTCCAGCGTGTGAATCACTGATTTTCTGAGAAGTTCTTCACACGATTTCGATAGGTTGAGAAAGCTTTCGACAAGTTCAAATGGAGCTTTTTGGTCCTTTCACTAGGTTCTTAGATCTCTTCGATAGGTTCTGATAGGATGAGCCTTCTCTTAAACCTAGTGAAAGGACCATTCGACAGGTTGGGTAAGCTTTTCGATAGGTTGGAGGACCATTTCGATAGGTTCCGCTCCCGCATCTCCATCTCGATAGGTTCAGGAAACCATTCGATAGGTTTAAGAAACCATTCGATAGGTTACTCTTACACCTTAGGCAGGCTTGTGATAGGATGGTTTCTTCCTTTCTTTCAGCTGCTCGATAGGTTCTTGGATCCTATTGAACTCCTCAATCCACACGAATTCATTCTTCTTCTGCCTTCAGATCCTATTGAAACCTTTCCAACTGCATGAATTCTTCCTTTCTTTGCTTTCAGCTCCTATCAAAGTCTTCGGATGACCTCTCGATAGGATGTTTTCAGCATGTTTTCACTTCCTTCGCCTTACCCTGTTGTAGCCACGCGCTCCAAGGGCCCAATGGTGTGCAGCCCTCTTGTGTGCCATTGCTGGGTCTGCACTGTGCTGAGAGATGGACTTCTTTGTGTGGCATTCTTGAGTGGTTTTCTACATTTTTCCTATCTTCTATTGCTATCTACAAAATAGACTCAACAGAGAGTTATTAATGTGCTCACAGGTCCATCAAAGGTCAGGTTAAGGGGTGAAAACTGGCATTTTTCACTACCTATCAAGCATCCCTCAATTTTCGATACCTCCCAAGCCATAACCGCACCTCCGCCCAAGGCCACTTCAGGACAAAGAAGGCATGAAACGATAAAAATCATAAGAAACGACATACCCTATACTCGTTCGCTAAGAAAAAGAGAGAGAATGAAGAAAAACAAAACAAATTCGGATATATATAGGCACCTGCCAGATCAGACGCACAACTAAATTGCCGTCTGCCTTAAAGACCCGACGAGTTGATCCCGCGTTGGTAATTTGGCCCGTAATCAAATTACACACGCATATGAATGCACGGAATTTGAAAGGTCACCCGCACTGTGGCCAAGTGATACTCTAATCACGTGCAAGGAACCTGGCACACAATTAGATTACACGCACATATGAAAACAAGCAATTGACTCCCTAAGCCTCCCTATCGTGCATGCCCAAGCAAGCGTGTAATTGAATTAAATGCCCCACAGCAGACGTGCAATTACCCAGCTATGACACACGCCCTGAACTAAATACAGAGCCTAACCAAACCAAACATATGCCCTCAACAAAAACCCTAACAAAATAGATATGTAGGACAACATGTCCTATCTCAATAAGATACATACATAGTCATCTTGACCCATCACAAACCAGTCAGGGGTGAGAACATCTCCCCCTTGCGACCAAATCACCCTCCTGACGACCAACTGTGAATTAAACATCCCACCGCGATCAAAATTATTCCCCAGAGTCTCATTACGTACTCACAAGTACACGTGACCACCTCCCAACACCCGCTGCACAAAACAATCCATCAACATAAAATAAAACAAAACCATCACTCGCGGCCCCATCGCCCCCTCGTGAAGCAAAAATTAACGACGCCAAAGTAGCCAATCATGCTACTCATCCCATCACGATCAGAATCACTCTCCCTTGACCCATCGCATGACCTTACCCGCCGGTGAGGGAGAGAGAATCGCTGATATCCCATCACACATCCTCAAAATAATCCACGTCCCATCGCGACATAACACACGTATCCAATACTATCTCAACACCTAAGCTCACTAGCTGAGATCAGCCACATATCCTAGCAATAACACGCCCCATCACGACGCTAAAACCACACCACACGACCTCACACGCACACAACCAAAGGTAGGCTTGACCGAGTCCCATCGCGAAAAGTAAAAAAAAAATGAGCTTCCCTAAAGCCATGCCACATCACCAAGTCCAAATTGCAAGTCCCATAGCAACGTCAAGACATCATTATCCGATCACAACATCAAAACAACCAAAGAATCATTAGACCAACACTCCATCGCACCCTTATGTCCCGTCGCGATGCAACCACAATTTGATCTTGTCATATAACCCAAGATCTGCCAAAGAAAGAAATAAACATAGCTTTCCTCATCACATAACCCCTAATCTCGTACCGGTGGATCTGCTCAGCAACGTCTGTTGTTGTAGTGCCTACCTCACAATTATTATATGATTAAAATAGCAGATTAATTGCATAAATTACAGCAATGTTGAATCCAAGCAAGCAGGTAGTCCTGCAATAATCAGGGCTATTGCAGTAAGTTTTGATAGGTAAGTAAGGGTATCTCCACAGGGAAATGTATTCTAAAGGATGGTAATCCTCCAGATCTATGATAGATCTGGCAGTCTATCCTAATTTAAACTAAACTAAAGCAGGAAAGAGGAGAGGTTTTATAGTTTTGTCACTTTAACTACAGACTACAAAAGATAAATGCTATTGATCCAAATCTAATCAAACACAGAGATAAGGGGAGATATAGAAGAGATGAAAATTCAAAAGGCTGATAACGGTAGCTAGGGATATTGGTCTCTCACTGAAAATCAAAGGAATCGAAGGAAATGCAGAGAACCGATTTGCAACAATCCTCTTTTCTGGCTCTAAGCTTCCTAGGTTCCCCCGAATCTACCAATGGATCAAAGCAATCCTGAGGTTAGGATCTGCCCTTCTACTTGATACAGTCCTAAGTTTATGATCAGCCCTTCTACTGGATATAGTTCATCCCTGAGATTACTCCAACCTATTGATCTACTCAGGTTCTCCCGACAGAGGTGAGGTATAAGAATCCAATCTCTACCAATGGATCAAGGCAATCCTGAGGTTAGGCTCTGCCCTTCTACTGGATACAGTCCTAAGTTTATGATCTACCCTTCTACTAGATACAGTTCATCCCTGAGATTACTCTAATTATTAATCTTGATTAGAACAGGAAAACTATTATAGATGCTGCAGATGCCAGGCTACCAGCTCCCCATTTTTGGCTAGCATCCACAGGAGTATCTAATCTAGGGAAATCAAATACGATAAAGTGAAATATAGATCAGAATCACCTTTAAAATTCATAATTATATTACAAACTTATAATACTATTATGCCCAGATCTGCAATCTGTGCAATATACAATATCTTATAAGCTTTTGAATCTCTCAATTTATAGCTTAAGACCTCACCCTAGCTATTGAAAAGAGTTTAGCCAGTCATGATTGGCTAAAGAGAGAATGGGAGGAGGAAGAAGAAGGGAAAATTTGGAGGAAAAAATGGCTCTCGCACTAAGCTCTGGTTCTCTCAAACTCTGGATGATTGTTCTATATTTTCTTCAAGCTTTTATACTCTCCTCCTCTATCCTAAGATCTGTTTCAGCCAATCAGAGCATAAGGGAATAATTCTGTTATGCTGATGTGGCTGATTTCTCTTCTAGAAGCTCTCTCCCATTAGCTCTCAACTGGAAAATACATGTGAAGTAGTTAGGATTTTCATGCGTGCCCAACTATGTACCAAAAATACCCCCAAGGGTCGCTGAACTGCTTTAGAACTCGTGCATAGAATTCTGGAAGTGGCAGTTACTAAAGAAACATGCTGAGAAGTTGCCAAAATGAGTGTCGAGAGGTTCTGAGATCCTCTCGACAGGTTCTAGATCTGCTTTATGTTCATGTTGATAGGTTGCATTAGCTTTCGACAGT
Organism: Chloranthus sessilifolius; assembly: GCA_021018995.1. NCBI lineage: Eukaryota > Viridiplantae > Streptophyta > Magnoliopsida > Chloranthales > Chloranthaceae > Chloranthus > Chloranthus sessilifolius. The sequence continues at coordinate 29,756,776 of CM037595.1, forward strand.
TTCGCAAACTTCTCGACAGGATTGAAGTAGCTCTCGATAGGTTTGGACACATTTCAACGGGTTAATGAAGATCCTATCGACAACTAGGGAGAACATCTCGAAAGGTTGATTTGAACTTATCGATAAGATTGAAGGCTTATTTCTTCGTTCTGCCCAATTCCACACTCATCCTCTCGATAGGTTATACTCAACCTGTCGACGGGCTATATAATCTTCAGTGAAGTGCTCGACAGGTTGGCTCAATCCTCGCGAGAATGGGCATTGCTTCAGGTAATTTGTCGATAGGTTATCTTGCACTGCTCGACAGGTTCAGTTGAACCTCGTGATAAGTTTCTGGAACCTCTCAACTTTATCTGTACCTTGAAGTATCCTCTCGAAAGGATCCACGTCTGTACTTCCAACCTCTCGATAGGTGCTGGAACCTCTCGAGATCTTCATCTTTTCTACTCAGTACCTCTCGACAGCTTCATTCCTTGCTCTCAGAACTTCTCAATAGGTGCTGTGGAGCTCTCGACAGCTTCATGGAACCTCTCGATAACATATTTTCAATGCTTCCCCAGCTAGCACACATCTTGGGTGTATTGTTCTTCCTTTGTTCAACACTCAGCAACCCCTTAGTAGGTTCAATCTTTCTTCCTTGCAGCTGGACTTGGTCTCAAGCATTTCCAATTGGGTAGCACAGTACTTCTTAGGCTCTTTTAAATGAGTTTCTGCACTAAGCTGTAATTTATTGCTTGTCTATAAAACACACTTAAAACACATTATTAGTCAACTCAAGGGTCCATCAAAGGTCAGGTTAGGAGGTGAAAAATGGTATTTTTCACTGCTTAACACACCCCCAAACCTAAGCTTTGCTAGTCCCTGAGCAAAGGAGAAAGTAAGAACAATTATTGAAAATAAAAATGCCACTTTTGTAGGGAACACAGATGCATTTAGCATATGCATCAAGCCTTTTAAACCCCTAGGTGATCCCTAGTGGAGGAGTGAAGTCTCCTGAGGGTTTACAGTGAAGTTACCCACAAACTTCTCCAATGATTCAGTTAATATTAGTGCAGCATGTTAAAACAAAATTCAAGCAATATAAAATTCATTCCACACCTTGTCCATTCAGTTTTAGAGGGTTCTCAGCAAAAACATGACAATTTAAAACTAAAATCCTTCTGCAATTCCTTCACAATCAATCAGCTCATGTCAAGGTATTTTGTATGAAAATTAGTGCAAAGCTTACCCTGAAATTGAGAATTTTGTTTTGGATATTAGCCCCATCAGTCCTAATTTCAAACCCAAAACTCACCAGGGCTGTTTCTCTTAATAAAAATAGAAGGGTGCATCAATTCACACAGCTCAAGAGTAGTTGCAGCCCTCGAATAGGACTGCAAGCATGAGCATAGGCATTGCTCCAATTTCTAAATTCTCTAACTCTTTTCACCATAGATTAAACAAATTCTCATCTCCACATGACAGCTCAATCAATTTTAGATCCGTAAGGACTTTTTATTGTGTTGTATTGTGGCTTATGAGTGAAGTTTTCAAAGAATGAAAGGGTGGAATAGGATTCAAAATTGAGAAATCAACAAAGTAAGGAGGTGATTTGCAACTTCACAACCTTCATTTCAACATAGTTCCATCTTCTTTCTTGAATTTTCATATTTGAAGTGATCAGTTTCTAATCTTCTTTTTCAAAATATCGAATGAAATGACTTCTCTCTTATTAATCTTTTGTTTTACTTTTTCTATTTTTTTTTTCTTTTTGTATGCTTTTTCTCCTTTTCTTTCTATTTTTCTTTTCATTGGCTGGAATGCCACAACGGTACTTCTGATACACAGCTGTCATCAACTGTGCTTTCTTCTTCTTCCACCAAATGTTGAACCAGCTGAACCATTCAACTTCTTCTCCTTTACCTTCTGAAATCTAGGAGTGAGGGTCAGGCTGAATCAGGTCACTGAGGTTTGGGTTCAAATACTCTGGTTTTTATCAAAGAAAGCTTAGATTTTTAATGCTCAAATGGTGTGTATCAAGGGCAGTTCGAAGGTGGGAAATTTTTAAGCTCAAACTGTCTAAGGGATGGCCTTACTTCATGTCCTCAATGTCATGAATGCTGTCAAGCTGTTTCAACTTAGATTTGCTTAACTTCTAGTGAGCAGAGGCAAATTCAGTCAGTCCTTAGAGAAGAAGAGATTGCCAAAATACTCTTCAAAGAAAAATTTTCAGGCCCAATTCTCACTGGGTATGGTCTTCCATCAAATTTCTGGGGCATATCCTCACAGTCTCCTCTCTTCTTAAGTTCACTAAGCACTCATTTTATAAAAAATATCTGATATTTGCTTCATGAAAGTGTTAGAGCTATAACATGTTCCAATTTTAAAAGGTTTTTAATTTCCTCTATATAAAATATCAGGTGTGAAATTATTTTATTTTTTTCAATTTCTGTTACAATTTTGTTGCACTACCATTAACTATCCATTGGCAAACCTTGCCACGCCCCCAAACCTATGAGGAGCAGTATCCTCACTGTTTGAAAGACAAAGGGTTGTGCAGCAGGATAGAAACAAAGACAAAGTATCAAGGAAAGAGAAATAAACAACTACATTGCAGCTAAACAAAGAACATCAATACAGAAGCAAAATAAGAACTCGTTTTAAACAAAACACACAAATGAGGACAGGAAAGCGGACAAGAAAGCAGAAAGTCAGCAAGAAAATCACAGTAACATAGACTAAAGGAAAATTCTATTATAGTAAAAAAAGATGGAGAAAAATACAAAGGAAACCTAAGCCTATAAAGCCAGGTAAACATCCTAAAAACAAACTAAAACTACTCAGAGTCAGAGTCAGAGTTAGAGGTGAAGATGTCAGCGAATCCTTGTTTAGCAGCATAAGCCCATAACTCATCTCGCTTCTCAGCCTTGGTCTGCTCTTTAGTGGCTACCTCCTTAGACTGGGTAGCTGTCTCCTCTTTGATCTGTAGGGCAGGCTCAGCTGCTTGGGCAGACTGGCCAGTAGTCAATTGAGTAATTTTCCTTTCAAGGATTTCAATCTTCTTATCAGATAGTGCAACTTGAGTGTCATACAATTTCTGGGGTGCCTTGTTGCGAGCTTTGGAGGCAGCTAATCTCTCTTGTAATCCATCAGCTCTTGATTTCTCAAAGGCAGAAATGAGCTTTTCAGCTTCATAGTGGAGTAAAATGCTTTGCCAACCCTTGGATATCTTTGACATTTCCCAGTTGTAATCCACAATCATTCGGTCGATCTTTGCTTCGTAGGGCATCTCAATTGATCTGCGGAGGGCAGCCATTCCTCGCACCACATCCTTCTTTAGGTAAGGGTTCTGTTTTATGATATGGAGGGTAGAGTATAGAGGAGGCAAGGGAAAGGAAGAGGCAGGGAGTATGGACTGAGTATAGGGATGTAAGTGCCGGATCTGGGTTAGTGTGGGTTGGGAGAAGGTCCTCCACATCTGTGGCAGCATCTGAGGTAGCTACAACATGTGGGGGAATAATGGGAGGTAGGGTAGGGGCAGGCTAGGGTTTTGGTTAAGGTGTAGTTTGAGTAGAGGCATCCTTATAGGTAGGAGAAGGTATGGCTGGTTGGTGGGAAGGTTTGGTTAAAAGTTGCAAGGTGGAGTTGATAGCTTGGAGGCTAGATGGCAGGGAGGATTGGCTGTGGAGTGTGGAGTTCATGGCTTGGAGTGTGGCTTTAATTGATGATTGGGTTTGGTTATTAGCCATCACTTGGGATTGGAGGGAAAGTAAAAGGTTTAAGATTTGAGGTAAAGGATCGGATGTGACAGGTGTGGGTTGGATTGGTGGAATTATTTGGAAAGAGGAAGTGTGGGTATGGTCAAAAGGTGGGGTGGATGAGGGGGTAGGTTGGGGAGAGTCAGGTAAGGGAGTGTAATCATGCCCAATATTCTTTATAATGGATTTTATCAGGGATGAAAAACCCTTAATGGTCAACTGGTCCTGGGTGTGTGGAAGTGAGATGGAAAAAGTGGGGTCAAATTCAAAGGGAATGGATGGAGGGGAAGAAGTGGTTGGGCCAGCTGATGAAGTTGGTGTAGGGCTCAAAGGTGGAGTGGCTAATATAGATGGGCTGGCTGGAATGGTGGGTGAAGGTAAGGTAGGGATTGGGTCAATGGAAAAAGGAATGGATAGGGGTGTTGATGTGGTGATGGTGGAGATGAATGCTGAAGTGCTGGAAGGTATGGAGACTGGAATGGAAGGTAGGGAAACTGGAATGGATGGTGTGATAAAAGGGATGGTGGTGAGGCTAGCCCTCTCAGAGCTTACAGAGGATACAACTAGGACAACTGAAGGCACAACTGGAGAGTAGCAGATGTGAGCACAGGCTCAAAGGAGATTGCTACAGAGGTTTCAGGTGGAGGTAAGGAGGTAATGACAGCTGTAGGGTGAGGCTCTGAGCTCACAGTAGCAAATGGGGCTGCCTGTGGAGCTTCTACCTCAGTATCTTCACTGGACTTGTGTTTACTCTTGCCCATGAAGGTCCTACTGGCAGACCAGGCCCTCTTCCCAAACACTATAGGGGTCACCTTTACCACTGGCTCATCTACTTTGAACACAAACTCCTTTCTCTTTAACAAGGTCGTGATGAGCCTGCTGTAAGGGAGCCTAGGTAGGTCTTGCACTCTCCTGATTTTATCATGAACATCCACCATTGAATTAAAAATTATTTTTGTAGCATTCATAAACTGGCCCTTGGAGAAGAAATATAGGGCATCCACTATTGGCACTCTCCTCTCTTGTTGGTGCCCACTCACATAGATATTCTTGCTCAAAATAGAATCAAAGAAGAGCATGCTGGGGTGCAAATCTCTTCTTCTGATTGAGTCCCCATACCACATAATGCCTTGAGTGAGGTGCCTGGCATGGGTCAAAATTTCGGGTATCAGATGCGTATCGTCCGAGCTCAAAACCGATACGTATCGGACGATACGTATCGGAATAGTAACATACCAGACGATACATTGAATGTATCGTCCGGGCATCTACATACAAAATGGCGATACGGTACAGTCAATGTACCGTATCGTCCAAGTCTGATACCGATACATATCGTCCGATACGTATCGGTTTCAGACGATATTTTGATCCATGGTGCCTGGCCATTGCTTTGAAAGAGACCTTCTCAGGTGCAACCATGCCATAGACTGAATCAAAAATAGAAGGAACTCCTAATGATAGCCCAATATCTCTGTAATCCACCACCAACTCCATATGATCAATCAAAATTATAAGGCATGGCTTAATTGAATCTGGCTTGGTTTGTTTCATGAGATTCTGATACCACAACTTAATCAGCCTTGGGTAAGATTTTTCATTCAGTGGGCTCAACATGGGTGTCAGGCCTGCCTTCACCAAATAATTCAAAGTGCCTTGACACTCCTCTACCTTAGAGAAATAGGGGGTGTTAACAATAGTCTCTCGGATTAGATCTAATGCATCCACAAATTCATTGGGTGTGGATCTAAGCAAATGGACTTGACGATCCAATTCAGGGTCAGGCTCAACCTCAAGGAATTTCAAGCACAGGGTTAGGTTGTGTCTCAGGGGCCTCCTCAATAATGTCTTCACTGGTTTGGGCCCTCTTTGATTTCTTGGATTTCTTAGATTTTACAATTTTTTCAGCTTCCTCCATGACAAGCTTCCTTTTTGCAGGTGGGTTTCCTTAGGCTTTGTGGATTGCCTAAAGGATTTCCTAGTGGCTTTGGTGGCAGATTTAGAAGGCACTTTGAAAATATTAGCCAAGGTGTCCTCTTGACCAGCCATTACTCAATCAACACGATATCAATCACCACTAATTCAATAGCAATTACCACAAAGACCTCTTGAATGCTCAAATGACCCAAACAAATTAAAGATTAAAATATCAAGCTTGGAAATCACAAAGAGGAGCTGAAGAGAAGCTTACCAGCAGAAACCTAGGGTTCCACAGATCTTTAAATGCACAACACCAAACCAGCGCAAACCAGGTGCAACGTGTAGCTTTTGATGAATTGAAGGAATGGGGAAAATAGCCAGGAAGTTACTGTAACAACCCGTGAGATAGAGCGAAAAAGAAAAATGGAAAAATCGCCAGAGCAAATTTAAAATACAAAGAGAAGTTGTTGAATGGCAAAAATAGAGTTGTCGTTAGGTTTAAAGCAATGGGAAATGACATTCGATAGGATTGGGGCAATGTGTCAACAGGTTGATGCAACCTATAAAAGAGTAGAAAGTCAATGATCCTCGCGAGAGGTTCATACAATCTTGTCGAAGAGTTCAAGTAGACAACAACAATCATTCCAAGAGGTTCACAAAACCTCTCGACAGGCTCTTTGAACTTAATATACAATCCTCTAGATAAGTTCTAGGGTCCAGAAAAGTTACTTCGAGAGGTTCACAGAACCTCTCGATAGGTACCCTGAACTTGTCGAGAATTCAACCAAAAATCTGCAGAACTTGTTGAAATGCTCTTGGATCCTATCGACAACCATTTTTACACCTTCAAAACCTGTTGAGGTTTAGTTCACGCCTCTTGACTGCTTCTAGATCTTGTTGAAAAGTAAATCGGGAACTCTTAGAACCTGTCGATATGTTCATAGAACCTATCGACAGGCTGTATTTCAGTTTAAACAGGCTTGTAATCAATTCCCAGTTCATTTCTCAACAGATCTGACACTCCAACTCAGGTCACTTCACCAATTTGACTCATTATCTTACCTGAGGTACAGACTGACATGGAATATTTATGTACAAAACCACACAGAACTGAAACAAAGACAGAAAAAATTAGAAAAAATACATAACCAAACACAATTTATTATACATAGTGTACATTTGTTGAAACTCAATCATGTCATGGAGGTTCATAATGGCGGATGGTCAGTACAAGCTCCACCACATTTTCAAAAACATTACCAACATCGTCACAAAGATCATTACAATGTAGCAGCTTAGGCAAAGCCCCTTTCACAAGCTCATCAAAAACATCAATTAAAAAGCACTCCTCACTATCCAAGTGAGGCTGATTGGCAGCATTGTAAATATTGAATTTTACCTTCATGTTTTCAAATGACACCTGCATTACTTCTGACCTACATTGAATACAAGCATTGGTAGTGGCCAAGAAAGGTCTGCCCAAAATCACAGGGATAGAAGTGGTGCACTTGCTTGGTTCCATATCTAGAACCAGAAAATCTGTTGGACAGAAAAATTTGTCAACTCCAACTAACACATCCTCTATCATTCTCACAGGCTTCCTTTTAGATCTATCTGCTAGTTGTAGCACCACATGTGTGGGCTTCAATTCTCTCAGGCCTAACTTCTCATAAACAAAATATGAAAGTAGGTTTACACTAGCTCCAAGATTTAATAAGGCCTTCTCAATAGTATGATCCCCAATGATGTAGGGGATTGTGGGAACTCCAGGGTCTTGAAGCTTGGTTGGAGTTGCAATAGACAGCACTTGGTACGCTTTCTCAGCACAAAAGACCTTCTTGGATAAATATATCCTAGACTGTCTTTTGTAGGTACACAATTCTTTCAAAAATTTTGCATAGGCTGGAACTTGCTTGATGGCATCAAGTAAAGGCAAGTTGATCTTTACTTGTTTGAAAGTTTCCATCATTTTGTCAACCTTAGCATTCCCCTTTTCAAAAGGAGAAGTTGCTTTCCATGCATTAGGAAATGGCAAAAGGGAAATTGTCCTCCCATTTGTAGCCTTAGCAAGTTTAGCAGATTTTTCTTTATTTTTGTTTTCAATTTTTTTAATTTTCTGTTGGGGCACATCACCCCCTTTATTTTTTATATGCTGCATATTTTCATGAGTTGTTTCTTCATTTTCTACACTTTTCTCATCAGGCTCATTTCTAACTTGGTTATCCACCAACCTCCCAGTCCTCAAGGTGGTGACAGATTTTACTTCTTCATGAGAAGAAGTCTCACCAACCATCTACTGCCATTTTGGATTGTTCATGGGCTGACTGGGCAGTCTCCCCTCTTCTCTCCTAGCCAAAGAATTAGATAGCTTACCAAGGTGGTCCTTTATCTTTTTGATGCTTTGACTGTGGGAGTTAACAGTTTGAGAAAAAAGGCCTAAATTTTGCAGTGAAGCCAGAACTTGCTCTTCAAATGTGAGGGACCTAGAGGGTGCTGGGGCTGGTGCACTTTGATGCACAAGTTGAACCATTGGCTGGGCCATTGATTGTTGGTATTGGGGCCTTGGAAAATAATTCTACTAATATGGTTGGGAATTTCTATAGAGCATGGACTATTGTGGCTGCTGCTGCTGCTATTTTTTAAAATTGTTTGTGTCCTGCTCAAGTTGGGGTGGTTTCTTCAATGATAACCAGAAGTAGGTTGTTGTCCATAGGACTGAGCAGCATTCACAAGTTCCATCACAAAATCTAGAAATTGGGCAGCTGAGGGACATTCCTCAAGGGAGTGAGTGGGGGACTAGCATATGATACATGCCTCTTCCACTTTGGCAACTATTGGAGACTGCATTACTCTCATGAGCTTATCAAACTTTTGGGTCAAGCTGTCCACTTTCCTCTCCAAATCATTATGTCCACTCACCTCATATATTTTTCCTCTGATAGTATTTCCTTCACCAATCTCTAGGTCTCAAAATCTCTTGCCCAGGTTTCCCTTTGCATGGAGTTTTCACTGATGATATCAAACAACTCCCAAGCCTCATCAGCAGTCCTGTGGAGGTAGTCCCACCACAAGAAGCATCAACTATATCCCTGGTTTTAGGATCAATTCCTTAATAGAAACTTTAGACTAGTTGCCATTCAGGAATTTGGTGATGAGGACATTGCTTCAGGAGTTCTTTAAATCTCTCCCAGGCTTGGTGAAATTTTTCAGTTGAGGATTGAGAAAATGAGATAATGCTCTTCCTCAACTGACTTGTTTTAGACATGGAGAAAAACTAGGCCAAAAATTGACATTGAAGATCATTTCAGGACTGAATACTATTGGGTGGGAGCATTGATAATCAAGTTCTGGCTCTATCCTTTAGTGATAAAGGAAAGAGTCTCAACCTAGTTGCTTCCTCCCCCAAACCTACAATATTGAAGGTAGTACATAGTCCCAAAAATTCATCAATTGCTTATATGGGTCTTCTTTGCTCAGGCCATAGTATGAGGGTAACATTTGTATGATAGAAGACTTGATCTCATAGTTTCCTTGAATAGCAGGGAATTGAATGCAGAAGGGAGAATTGTAAACCCCTAATGCAATGAATTCCTTTAGTGTTCTAGGTTGGTCACCCATTGCAGGATTATCAGCCACAGAAGTGTGTACAAGATGATTAGGTCTGAGAAGTCTTTAGACTTCAAGATTCACAGGAGCAATCTCTGGATTAAGAGATCTCTTCCCAAGCATACACACCACAAAAATCAAGTACAACACCAAAAATCACAGTACAAAGATCAGCAAAATAATCACAAGATAAACAAGTACAAAAATGTAGATCTACTCAACTACAAATCTAGGAATATAAACAGAGTTAAGAGATGCAAACTTAAGCAATGCTTATTCTTCCAAGTGATACAGATCTCCTCTTAGCTCCACAGATCCAGATCTGAAACAGAGTGAAACTACAATAAAGACTAAAGTAGCAATTAATCAAAAACTTAACAGTCAATGAAAAATCTATATCTAAAAATGAGAAAACTTAGATCTACCACTTGTATAAATACAGATCCCCGACAGTGGCGCCAAAAACTTCTTGTTGTCCTCCCTGCCTCATAATTATTACATAATTAAAACAACAGATTAGCTGCACAAATTATAGCAATATTGAATCCAGGCAAGTAGGTAGTCCTGCAAGAATTAGGGCTGTTGCAGTAAGTTTTGATAGGTAAGTAAGGGTATGTCCACAGGAAAATGTGTTCTAAAGGATGGTAAATCTCCAGATCTATGGTAGATCTGACATTCTATCCTAATTTAAACTAAACTAAAGCAAGAAAGAGGAGAGGTTTTATGGTTTTGTCACTTTAACTACAGACTATAAAAGATAAATGCTATTGATCAAGATCTAATCAAACACAAAGATAAGGGGAGATATAGAAGAGATGAAAATTCAAAAGGGTGAGAACAACAACTAGGGATATTGGTCTCTCACTGAAAATCAAAGGAATCGAAGGCAATGCAGAGAACTGATTTGCAACAATCCTCTTTTCTGGCTCCAAGCTTCCCAGGTTCCCCCCAATCCACAAATGGATCAAAGCAATCCTGAGGTTAGGATCTGCCCTTCTACTTGATACAGTCCAAAGTTTATGATCTACCCTTCTACTGGATACAGTTCATCCCCGAGATTACTCCAACCTATTGATCTATCCATTTTCTCCGGACAGAGGTGGGGTATAAGAATTCAATCTCCACCAATGGATCAAGGCAATCCTGAGGTTAGGCTCTACCCTTCTACTAGATACAGTCCTAAGTTTATGATCTGCCCTTCTACTAGATACAGTTCATCCTCGCGATTACTCCAATCTATTGATCTTGATTAGAATAGGAAAACTATTGCAGATGCCGCAGATGCCAGGCTATCAGCTCCTCATTTTTGGTTGGCATCCATAGGAGTATCCAATCTAGGGAAATCAAATATGAAAAAGTGAAATCTAGATCCAATCTAGGGAAATCAAATATGAAAAAGTGAAATGTAGATCAAAATTACCTTTAAAATCTATAATTATATTACAAACTTACAATACTATTATGCCCAGATCTACAATCTGTGCAATATATAATCTCTTACAAGCCATTGAATCTCTCAATTTACCGCTCAAGACCCCACCCTAACTACTGAAAAGAGTTTAGGCACTCATGATTGGTTAAAGAGAGAATGGGAGAAGGAGAAAGGAGGGAAAATTTGGAGGAAAAAATGGATCTCGCACTAAGCTCTGGTTCTCTCAGACTCTGGATGGTTGTTTTGTATTTTCTTCAAGCTTTTATACTCTCCTCCTCTGTCCTCAGATCCGTTTCAGTCAATCAGAGCGCAAAGGGATAATTCTGTTATGCTGATGTGGCTAATTTCTCTTCTAAAAGCTCTCTCACATTGGCTCTCAACTGGCAAATACACGTGAAGTAGTTAGGATTTCCATGCGTGCCCAACTATGTGCCAAAAATACCCCTAGGGGTCGCTGAAGTGCTTTGGAACTTGTGCACATAATTTTGAAAGTGGCAGTTGCTAAAGAAACACGCTGAGAAGTTGCCAAAATGAGTGTCGAGAGGTTCTGAGATCCTCGTGATAGGTTCTAGATCTGGTTTATGTTCGCGTCGATAGGTTGCATTGGCTTTCTACAGTTTCACAGACTTCTCAACAGGATTGAAGTAGCTCTTGATAAGTTTGGACACATCTCGACAGGTTAATGAAGATCCTGTCGACAGCTTGGGAGAACATCTTGAGAGGTTGATTTGAACTTGTCGATAGAATTGAAGGCTTATTTCTTCGTTCTGCCCAGTTCCACACTCATCCTCTCGACAGGTTATACTCAACCTATCGATGGGTTATACAATCTTCAGTGATGTGCTCGACAGGTTGGCTCAATCCTCATGAGAATGAATGTTGCTTCAGGTAAGTTGTCGACAGGTTATCTTGCACTGCTCGACAAGTTCTGTTGAACCTCACGATAAGTATCTGGAACCTCTCGACTTCATCTGTACCTTGAAGTATCCTCTCGAAAGGCTCAACATCTGTACTTCCAACCTCTCGGTAGGTGCTAAAACCTCTCGAGATCTTCATCTTTTCAACTCAGTACCTCTCGACAGCTTCATTCTTTGCTCTCAAAACTTCTCGACAGGTGTTGTGGAGCTCTCAACAGCTTCATGGAACCTCTCAACATCATATTTTTAGTGCTTCCCCAGCTGGCACACATCTTGGGTGTGTTGTTCTTCCTTTGTTCAACACTCAGCAACCCCTTAGTAGGTTCAATCTTTCTTCTTTACAGCTGGACTTGGTCTCAGGCATTTCCAATTGGTAGCACAGTGCTTCTTGGGCTCTTTTAAATGAGTTTTTGTACTAAACTACAATTTATTGCTTGTCTACAAAACACACTTTAAACACCTTATTAGTCAGCTCAAGGGTCCATCAAAGGTCAAGTTAGGAGGTGAAAAATGGTATTTTTCACTGCTTAACAATGTCTCAAAAGCCACATTTTATGCCGTTTTGCCATCGAATTGTTCTTAAGTTAAAATCCCCAAATTTTAAAAAGTATATACTTTCGAAAACAAATATATATAATAAATAAATCTCCTATTTATCAAAATTATATCTCTCATCATTCCAATTTGTTCTATCCCCTGGGAAACCAAACACCAAATATACTCAACTCTGAGAAATCACAAATGTCCACTGGAAAAGGACACCTGACACGCCATTGGTGTGAGCAATGATGCTCCTGGTCTGACATGACTTGCAAAACCCTTCACCATTATATGATATTACATCTTATAATCAAGTCACTCGACCTTGTCTCTGGACATTCATATGACACCCCCTGATACCTTGACTGCATCATTTCCCACTATTTGATTGCCCCTTATAGCAAGTCTCACCATGTGACGAGGTGCCCCTTGCCCCATAGATGAGGATATGATGATTCTCTTACCACTTGACTGCCCTTTGCAGAAGGTTGTGACACGCGACAGGATGTCACTTACACTCGCAGATTAGGATACACCGACTTCCCTCGTTGACTGCTACTTGCAATAGGTCACGATACGTGACGGGATGCCCCTCGCATCCACGGCAAGGAATACGCCTTTCGACAACTACCACTAGGCCCCTGAATGCTCCATCTTAGCTTGTGCCGATAGATAAAAAAGCCAAGCATTTCATGTCAGCATCCCCAGTCCACATTTTTTATTTCCCAAAAGATATGAGAAGGCACCCTCGGAAGAGGGGTGTCTACTTCTTCGACGCATTCTTACTTCGTAAGAACGCGCCGAAGAGGGGCATCTATAAACACCCTAATATTACCCTCTCGGAGTATACAAATCTGTTTAGTCAACCTTTGACCCTGCCCATGATTTTTAGAAAGGACTTACCTTCTCTGAAATCATTAAAACCCTAATACGGGGACCATATACTAAAATAATAGTATATAGTTGAAGCACAGGCTAAAATAATGGCCTCGCAGTTCAGACCCGACCTAGATCGGGAAAAGCTCCCTAATTTTGCACCCCTCTAGGTGCACACAATTAGATTACACTCTCTTTAGCTAGCGCACAGTTGGTCCCCTTTGGATCGAGCTTACCCTTCCTACAGACAGCATTAGGAATGGATTGCGCGCTGTATATAATGCGCGCAATCTGATTACATGTCCGACCACTGGCGCGTAATTGGTCCTCTTTTGATCTATCCTCTAATTCCCTAGACTGCCTAAACTCCCTTATTAAGTACAATTAGTTCCAATTGGACTGGAACTAGGACACCCGGCTAAGTCAGTCAACCGATCACTCACAGAATCGTGACCGACTCAAAGTGTATTAAGCGCTCATTTCAGGGCGCATAATTCAATTAAGCGGCCCAGACAGGGCACGTAATTGAATTCCACCAACCAATTAAGCGCACCCCACAGGGTGTGCAATTGCCGGAATACCTATAAATAGACACTATTACCCCAAATACGAAACAACAACAATTTTGAGATCTGACAAGTAAGTTTCAAGTTCCTTCCTTCCGAGCGTAGGAACCTCGAAATCCCCTTCCAACGCCTAGGTAATTTCTCAGATCTAGTTGTAGACACCTAATTTGGCCCAAGGCCTTATCAAAACACACTTCGAGAGAGGCGCATTTCTGAGCTTCCGATGGCATGTATCAAACCCTTAGGAACCTTCCCAAAAGCTTAGAATTCATCCCAAACCCTTATGAATCACCCCTGATCCCTTAGAAACCTCCCCGAACCTTTAGAAACCAACCTCCCCTAGTTTAGATGGAAACTACCCTCTAGCCTTCCTTCTCTACCTCTTAGCTATCAAGCCCTAGGAGCTAGATGTTCTAACCATACAAGCCATCAAAAGCTCACCAAAGTAAACTTACGCAAAGGTCCACAGCGATGCAATAAGGGCCCGAGAGCTCGGGCTCTCCCCTCCACTCCTCTACCTTCTTTGTTCTTTCTCTATCCTCGCATTTGTCCCATTATAACGCCGAAATTTCCGTAGGAACGGAGGGGCACAAATAGGATCTTAGTGCCTTAAAGGCAAGAGGAAGGGCTTTTTGCTTCTTTATTTTTATTTTTATTTTGGCCATAAGTAGAGACCGCATTAAACGGGTTGATCGGGTGTCTAACACCTTCCCGATTGATAACCAAAGCCCCTACCCAAGACCCTTTAGAGTAGTCTGGTGATTCAGAGTCATATTTGGCACCTCGGTGCATTTAATATTGATTTAGGTTTCCTAGGCCACCAAAAGCTCCGGCTGGCAACTCTAAATTTTTCTAGAGTGCGCATCGTCACAACAGATTCGTTAAAAATCTACAGTTGCACAGATGCCGACTTCGCTAGGGAGTAGCTAGTAGAGCTTTCCCTTGAATTTTGGCCTATTTGATTTGAGTTTACTAATCACTTTGCTATTTTTTTTTTACTATTTTTACTCACCCCTACAATTCCGTCTTTTCACTTACCTCTACTTTTAAGTCATTTACGTGCCTTAGCCAATTGGCGGGGCTACTTGCGCATAGTCCTTACTTTTCTTAATTTTTTAGTCATTTTAGTGCCTCAGCTGATTGGCAAGCCTACTTGCGCTTTGTCATTTAATTTCTTTACATTTCCGTCATTTAAAGTGCTTTAGCCGATTGGCGGGCCTACGTGCGCATTTAATTTCCACAAACATATACCAACAGTGGACACCGACCCGTAGAGGCGACACAAGACCTTCACCACCCATTTTTGGACTTTAAAGAAAACTCGTCTAAAATTGAAAAATAAAATTAAACCAACAAAGGGGACATAATTGAATTTTATGGGGGTAGTTTTTCAATGGGTTGGGTTTCCTAGGCAAACATACAGCCTCCCGGTTCTTAGTACGGCAGCAGCCCCTAGTGGTGATGATCCGGAAAAGTTCCAGCTCACCTAGTACCTGAGAAAGTACTTGCACTGGAGGTATATCGGGAGGGTAACCTATCTCGTTATGAAGCCTAAAACTCGTGGGGAGAGAGCGTTAGTAGACCTGCACCGGCCTTGTATCCCTTAGGTCCGGTGAGGAGAGACCCAATACAATTAAGTTGTCTGTCCCCGAAAGCATAGCTTCCAGCAAAACCAAAAAAAAGAGACTCATTTCAGGCTACTGTTGTACTATCAAACTGTCAAAAACCCTCAGTTTGCTTGGCGCAACTAATACCTGCGCCAAGTCAATTTTATGCAGGAGTGCTCTAGCGCAACTAATACATGCGCAGCTTAAAATCTGAGGATTTTTGACCTGGCACATCTATTACTTGCGCCAAGCCTATTTTAGGTAGTGCAGCCTAAGCCTGTGGCCTATCTCACCCTCCCAAACTCTCCAATTAGTGATTTTAGTGCCTCTGCTTAGGCCTTGCATTTTTCGACACCAAATACGCCCCTGTCGGTCAAGAGAAGGTGACTTCTTTTTTACCCGCTCCAGGGGATCGGGTTGTTTGCCTCGATTCCAGTGCCTTCAATATAATTATTCTCTTGGGCTCTGATTGGCTGAAACAGATTTGGGACAGAGGAGGAAGGTATAAAAAGAGAAGAACAATCCAAAATTGGGGAGTTCTTTCTGGAGGGATTCCATAGACGAAAATAAGGGAGAAAACTAGAGCTCAGATTGATTCTTCTTTCTTCTTCTATTCTCTCTTTAGCCAATCATGGGTGGCTAAACCTCTTTTGAGCAGTAAGGGTGAGGTTGATCTGTAACTTGGGAAACTTGAGAGCATTATTATGGATCAATTGTTGCACAGACTACCAATCTAAGAGCACTTCATTATACTTCTTGTTTCATTCAATGAATTATTGATTTTATTGCTTAGTTAGATCTATAGATCATCTTGTTTCACTTGATTTTCGATCGGATTTGTGTAGATGGGACCAGCCCACCCACTGAACTGATAGATCTCTTGAACGCCACTTGATCTTCCTAGATCTGATACTCCTGTGGGTGCTTGTGCCTATGGCCTGGCATTCACAGCCTTTGTAGTGGTTATCATGTTCTAAGGGAGGCCTTAGAGTGGAGGGACTCTATTGGATGGTCTGTGGTCATTAAAGTGGATAGATCATAGCCTTAAGGGCAATCTAATTCTCTGGCTGAGATCAGATTCTTCTACCCTGCAGCTATGCTTGTAGCCAGATGAGGGATTGCTGCACAAGTAACCCTTATAATGTTGTCAAATCACCCAAGTAGCAGTGAGACCAGATCCCGAGCTGCTCTTCTCCATTTTTCTGTCTTACTTTCACTACATTTCCCTTCATTTGCAAGATCTTAACTCTTTAGTTAATCCCAATTTATTTCTGCAATTAGTTCTATTTTGTTTCGTAGTTTAGCTTAATGTGACAATCCCGTAAAACCTCTCCTCTTCCTTTTTACTATTTTTGTTTAGAGCAGTATAAGGTAGAGTTCCAGATCTATCTCAGATCTAGAGATTTATTGAATTTTAGCACACATTTCCCTATAGACATACCCTTACTTACTCTTTAAAACTTGCTACAACAGCCCTGTTTACTTGCAGGCTTTGTGTAGGCTTACCTTGATGTGCAGTCCATAGACCTTTAATTTTCTGATTTTTAACCCCTTTTTGATACACAAGATAGCCGACCAAAAATAAGAACTCTTTGAACCCGGCATGTTTGAGCAAGAACTTCATGACCGGTGGGATGTACCGATAGAACTGCTGAAAGTCCAGCCAGCCCCCTCGAAATACAATCTGGGGCAGGTCCTACACCAAAGGAAAAAGAGGCATCAAATCATGGAAATATAGCAGGATCGCACAAGAAAAAAAAAACTGAACTTATCCTTTACCTTGTCGGCGATACCAAAATTAGAGATATGAATATACTGCTGATGGAGGATACCAGAATGGGCGGCCTCGCCCTCCATTTCGTACCAGGAGTCGGCAGGGTGCTCCACCACGAAGAATTGTTCTCCTCGGGGACCATAGGTCACTTTCGGCTCCTCTTCCTGCTCCTCCTCCTTCACGTATTCCTCCTTGCTTGACATTCTGGGGCAAATACAGGTAATCACGTCAAGGCTGATCGATGAAAAAGAACCATTGTGCTACAGACCAAAGGAAGGTAAGTATGCCCATCTTTTCTTTATATTTATAAAATCAACAAAAAAATCTTTTCTTGATGTTTATAAAATAAAAAACAAAAACCACAAAAAATTCCCTTTACTTTATTTTGCAAAAATAAAAACAAAAACCAAAAAATATCCCTTTACTTTATTTTGCAAAATAAAAACAAAAACCAAAAAAAAATCCCTTTACTTTATTTTGCAAAAATAAAAACAAAAACCAAAAAAAAACCCTTTACTTTATTTTGTAAAAATAAAAACAAAAACCAAAAAAAATCCCTTTACTTTATTTTGCAAAAATAAAAACAAAAACCAAAAAAAATCCCTTTACTTTATTTTGCAAAAATAAAAACAAAAACCAAAAAAAAATTCCTTTACTTTATTTGCAAAAATAAAAACAAAAACAAAAACATAAAAAAAATATCCCTTTACTTTATTTCCTGACATAAAACAAAAACAAAAAAAATATATTTATGTCCTAATAAAATTCATAAAACAACAAAAAATATAGGGCATCATTCATACAATAACATCAAACTCATCATCAATAGGCATGAGTACAAGAGAAATAAACCATTTATTATCTAAGAAAGCAAAGATCAAGATCACATTGCAAGAAAAATTAAGTAAAAAATGGGTCCTTGATCTAGCGTGGAGCGGGCAATTAATTGACGCAAGCGAGCACCGGCAATGAAGCATGTTAGGGATCAATACAAAGGAACCCTAGGAGGAGGTTTCTTTTCGGTTTGGAGAGGGGGAAGAAGAATTTTTGAAAAATAAACCCTTTTTTTGCCCGAACTCGGGCTCTTTAAATCTCTCCCCAAGTTTGCCTTGGCGCATTACATGCGCCAAGTGCATTTTTGCCCCCAATTGGCCTGGTGCAAGTAATACATGCGCCAGGCTACTTTTGGGCTGGTTTCTGGCTAGGTGTGGTTTATACACACTTGGCATGACTCATTTTGCTTTGTTTTATTATTCTGTAGGTGCACACACACCCAAATGGTATATTAACTCTCATTTGACTTGCCCGAGAAGTTGTGCTAGAATAAATGGATCGAGATCGATGAGCATGTTCAAAGAATCCTGATCATACATAAATGTCCAAAAAAATTCACATAAAATCGTAGCAAAAAGTCAAAAAAATTTGCATAAAATTATAGCAAAAATTCCAAAAAATTCACATAACATCATAGCAAAAAGTCAAAAAAAATTCACATAAAATCATAGCAAAAAGCCCAAAAAAATTCACATAAAATCTTAGCAAAAAGTAAAAAAAATTCATGTAAAATCATAACAAAAATTCAAAAAATTCACAAAAAAAAATCACGAAGAAATTCAACATAAATTCTCACATAAAATAAACAAAAATTCAACAAAATGACACACTCCTAAAAAGCGTTGCGACATCTATTCGCTCCGCTCGGGAAGTCGTGCTAAATTAACTTCAGGATCATTGGTTTCACCCAAAGACCTCGAACCCTGCTTCACGCAGGGGCACCCGTGATTGGTCAGATAGGGCAATCAATGCCTCATGATTGGACACAACCTGTGGATCTTTGCGTATTTGTCTCACGCCTATTTTTAAGTATGGGTCGATCACCCTCTTACTTACGAAGCTATTGTATTCAAAATGAATCTTGAACATTAAGCACCTTCAAATTATCTCGAGAAGTGAATATTTTTCCTAGCTATTGGGCTTTCACAACTTGCTCCATCTCGGTTATGCCCAGTAATGTCGCTAAGCGCTTGGGAATCGATAACTTTGAGAAACGGACGTTTTTCCTGACATACAGGGCTTTCATTTTCTCACCATGTTACTCGCTTGATGTTTGAGGTTTATTTTGAATACAGCGGACCTGTCAGTAATGCCTTGGGCCTCTTTAGATGTCTCTTGTCTTTGACATTTGATCATTAGTGATCGGATACCAAAGAGGGGCATCTGTAGACACCAAAATTTGGCACAAGGCCCGATCAAAACACACTTCGAGAGAGACGCACTTCTGAGCTTCCGATGGTATGTATCAAGCCCTTAGGAACCTTCCCAAAATCTTAGAAGTCAACCCAAACCCTTAGGAATCACCCATGATCCCTTGGAAACCTCCATGAACCTTTGGCAACCAATCTCAACCTTTAGAATCCCTTCCGAACCCATACCTAGACTTTTCCAGGCAATGATCAAAGAGTGGTCGACCGAGACTAGTTGAGATCTCCTACTATGATTTAATCTTGTACCATTAAGAAGTAGAAGTCTTCAGCTTTCCAACGAGCTAAGAATCGCCCCAATTCAGGCTATACATTAAAAGTCATGACGATTCAAAGTTTGGGCATCAAAATAGGCATCAATTGAACCTCACAAGGCCGGGATTGAACCACGTGAGAACCTATCGAGAGGTTCATTTGGAACCATGTGAGAAGCTTCACAAGGATCCCTATATACTTGGCACAAGTAATAGTTACGCCAACCTTATGTGGGTCCCCCTGCGGGCATGCAACTTCCCAAGGCACTATTTGACACTGTTTTACTATACCTAAGCTCGACGCAAGTATTAGTTATGTCAGGCTTAGCTACAGTAATCCTGGGTTTTCTACTCAAATTTCGAGATTGGGTTTTGACTTGTTGACCATCTTGCTCCCCTGGGCGTGTTTTGTTTATTCTGTTGCACCCTTCCCTATCCTATTTGCAACCCTTGAGTGGTTTAAAACTCTAGTCTATCATCCACAATTAGAGCTAACTTTCACACTCTTCTAAGCTCCAAAAATCTTAGAAAACCTTAGATGGCTAGATTACCTAATTCCTAAACCTACTTAGCCTCTAAACACCCTCCTACCCTCTCCTTTTCCTATAAATAGAGAGGTACCCCTCCCTTTGAAAGGGCTTGATAATTTTCAAAAGAGACAAGATTAAGAAGAGAGCTCCCTATCCCCTTTGGTGCCCCTTTTACATAAAAATTCCAGAATTCTCAAGCCTCCCTTTAGACCTTACCTTTCATCAAAATCCCCTAGTTTAGATGGAAACTATCCTCTAGCCTTCCTTCTCTGCCTCTTAACTATAAACCTTAGGAGCTAGAACCCTTGTTCTAACCATACAAGCCATTGGAAGCTCACAGAAACAAACGTACGCAAAGGTCCACAGCAGTGCAACAAGGGCCCGAGTGCTCCGTCTCTCCCCTTTACTCCTCTACTTTCTTTGTTCTTTCTCTATCCTCGCATTTGTGCCGTTATGCCGCCAAAATTTTGGTAGGAATGGAGGGGTACAAATAGGATCTTAGTGCCTTAAAGGTAAGAGGAAGGGCTTTTCGCTTCTTTATTTTTATTTTTATTTTAACCATAAGTAGATAACGCATTAAGCGGGTTGATTGGGTGCCTAACACCTTCCCGATCGCTAATCGAAGCCCTTACCTAAGAGCCTTTGGCATTGTCCGATGATTCAGAGTCATATTTGGCACCTCAGTGCATTTAATATTGATTTAGGCTTCCCGGGACACCAAAAGCTCCAGGTGGCAACTCTAAATTTTTCTAGAGTGCACATCGTCGCGACGAATTCGTTAAAAATTCATGGTTGCACACTAGTTTTTAAGGTCCTTTCTAGTTCTTAAGTTCTAGTTTTTAGTTCTTAATTTCATAGATCTTAGATTTTTAGTCTTAGATTTTTGGTTTTAATTTCTAATTCTAGTTCTTAGTCTCTGATTCTAGATCTTAGTTTCTAGAACCAAGTCTTAGCTTTAATCCTTAAATTTAGGATCCCCTTTTTTTTTAAGCTCTAGAACCAGTCCTTAGTTTTTAATCATTCTAAATCGTAGAGTTTATCTTCAATTCTAGTTTAATTTCTCTTAGTTTATAATTCTTTAGTTATAATCTTAATCTTTGAAATTATTTAATTTTAATCTTCAAAATCCTAACTTTCCATTATAAAATCAAATTTTCATGACCCTTAGCCAATCGATTTGCCTAAGGGATCTAACGGAGGGTACCCGGGAACGGGGCCGATCCTCCTTAGCATAGCGGGCCCAAACTCCCTTTTTTTTATATTCCTAGTAAAAGTAGGAGACCTAAATAAATAGATTTCTAGTAGAAATAGGATACTTAAAATAGAATTAGGAAATCTAAGTTGATTAGAGTCCTAATAGAATTAGAATATTTAAATTAATTAAAATTCTGATAGAATTAGAATACATAAATCAATTAGAGTTCTAATAGGATTAGGATACCTAAAATAATTAGAATTCTAATAGAATTAAGATATTTGAGTCAATCAGGATATTTAAATTAATACTCTTAATAGAATTAGTAGACTAAAATTAATTAGACTTCTAATAGGATTAGGACTTTAGATAATTAGACTACTAGTAGAATTAGTAGACTAGTTTAATTAAATTTTCAGAATAATTAAAGCTCTTAGACTCTCAGTAGGAATAGGAAAGACTAAAAGACAACTAGACTTTGAACAGAATTAGAATAGGAAAAGAAAGGAAAATAAACTAAACATCCAGGTGACCCAGTGCTGCTGACATCGGCAGGCCTATGATTCAGTAAAGAAGTCGAACCCATACCCTGGAAAGGCGTGATCAGTGACGTGTTACAACATCGATAAATATCTGCAGCTGGCGATCACAACGA
Source organism: Chloranthus sessilifolius (assembly GCA_021018995.1). NCBI lineage: Eukaryota > Viridiplantae > Streptophyta > Magnoliopsida > Chloranthales > Chloranthaceae > Chloranthus > Chloranthus sessilifolius. The sequence continues at coordinate 29,778,646 of CM037595.1, forward strand.
ACCAAGTATTTTCTTTAGAGAATTTATCTTTTCTTTTTCTTACTTCTCTACTTTCCACTCACCATCAATCGTCTTACGTCAGAGTCCACATAGATCAATTTGGGTCACTCTTTTCGGGAACTGAGAGGAATCGAGAAAAAGCGCGTACCAAGAATATCTTGTCCACTCAAATGGTCACAGGATATCCCATAGATATAATCCAATCACGGGAGTTAAAGCTGAAACAGTAAAATCACTGCAAACACTGTGACTGCAAGGCTAGAAGCTCATGCATCCATAGGTGCATAAAATCCATAAAGATCATAGTGAAAATCATAAGAAAATATAAATTAAATGAAACGATAAAACTAGCTTTGCATTGCCAAAAAGAAGTTTACAATGAAATAGCTCTCAGGTCTACAGTCTCTACAAGAATCCAAGCCTCTTTACAATGCTATCACAATGCCATTTACAAAAAACACTAGCCCTAACTGCTACAAAGACTTAGCCAGCCATGTTGAGCTAAGGAGAGAAGAAAACCAAAAAGAAGATGACCTAAACCCTCTAGGGCTGCTGCTGTGTCGAAGTGTGTTCGGATCCTCCTTAGGGCTGCATTGCTTGGCTTATATATCATCCAAAAAGTAGCTTTATGCTCTGACCAATCAGAGGGAAGCAGGATAAAAATAGTTAGAATCTGCTGACGTGGCTCAATTGCAGTTATGTATTGCCCCATTATGTTAGGAAAAGTACAACACACTCAGACAGGTGACCCATGTATGGCAGAAGTTCCAAAACTGCCCCTGAAGTCCATAAATATATGCTGGGTCCCGAGCCTCGAGAGGGTGAAGTCTATTGAAGGCTTCTCAGTGTATAGCTCAAGCAGATGGACTTCTTTCTGAAGGATTCTCGATTGGCTGAAGTACTGAAGTCCAGAACTGCTCAACAGGTTGGAATGTTGCACTCTTTGAACTGCTCGACCTGCTCGAGAGGCTAGCTTCAGCAGAGGTTTAAACTACTTGAGTGTGCTCGACAGCTTAGTTTCTGAAGTGTTGAACTGCTCGAGTGCGCTCGACAGCTACTCAAGAAGATGATCTGGAGGTATATTATGCTTGAGATAGTTCGAGAGGATAGACTTGAAGGCTTCAGATCCGCTCGAGACTACTCGAGATAAAGTTTTTGCTTCTCTGCTGGTGTGTCTAGTCTCTTGCAACACTCCTTTAGGCATGGGTCCCACTTGTCTCTCGTTGCAGAACTTCTAGGGGTCCAAGGCATGCTGAATAGCCCATATGGTGGGGACCACCATGGTTCAATCTCTATTTCCATAAGCTCTAATGCTTGACTCTAATTCCTTTCTTCTTGGAACTTGTTACATGGATTGTTGCACCATTCTGTAGATTATTGCTAACTACAAAACCATACTCAAAAATCAATTATTACACAGCTCTAAGGTCTAGTAAGGGCTAGGTTAGGAGGTAGAAAGTGGCATAATTCAGTGATTAATATATATCAGGTCAGAAGGTCATTACCATCATGGGAGAGGGGTAAGAAATAGAGAAAATGACCCACAGCAATGAAAATCTCAAGATGCTAGATGTACCACACACAGTTGAGGACATAGAAATTCATAGTTTTCAATATGATGTGTCAACGGCAGTGGTGTCAGAATCCCCTAAAAAGGCCATGGAAAAAATAGAAGGAATGATTGAAGCAGGAGGAATGCTCAAAAAGTGGGGTTACCAGAGAGGTAAAGGGTTTGGCCCTCGCTTGTAAGGCCGGAGGGACACAGTTAGAGCTAAGGGCGGACAACGAATCTAATTCGGTTTAGCCTACAAGCCTACCGAAGAAGAAGTCCAAGAGGCCAAAGAGAAGGACCGCACCATCACCGTCGCTAAATCCAAGGGGATAGACCTGGAAGATGAACCCCGATCATGACCCAACATCCAAAGTACATTCGTGAGAGCAGAGGTCATCAAAATTGACCAAAATGGGGCAATATAGTTGACCCCTATGCAACCGTGGAATTTTTTACGATCCCGTCACGACGATGCACTCTCTTGAAAAACATAGAGTCGCCACCTGGGGCTTTTGGTGTCCTGAAAAACCTAGATCAATTTTATAAGCACCGAAGTGTCACAAATATGACTCTGATTCCGGTCTACGCTAAAGGCTTTTGGGTAGGGGTTTTGATTAGCGATCAGGAAGGTGTTAGGCACCCGACCAACCCGCTCATAAGCGGTCTCTACTATGGCTGTTTTGATGTGTATAATATATATATATATATATATATATATATATATATATATATATAGTTATATATATATATATATATAAAAGAAAAGAAAATGGGTGGCACATCCCCTGCCTGAAGGCACACCGATCCTATTGAGCCCTTCCCGCTTGCCGAAATTTGGGCAGCGTAACGGCTCAATTCTAGGATAGTAGAAAAGCAAAGAAGGTAGAGGAATAGAGGGGAGAGTCGGAGCTCTCGGGCCCTTGCAGCACCGATGTGGATCCTTGCGCTAGAGCGTCTTTCATGAGCTTCCGAAAGCAAACGGGTAGCGAGATGGGTTCTAATCTCTAAAGCTATGGAACTAAGAGGTGGGAGAAGAAGGTTAGGGGCTAGATCTAGCTAAATCTCAAGGATTCATGATGAAAAATGGGGTGTCAAGGATGAACTAGGGTCTTGGAATTATATGGGTTTAGTGGAGGCCAATGGGAGGGGAGCTCACTAAAATTTTCTCTTTGAAAATTTTCCAACCCATAAGCAAGAGGGGTGGCTCTCTATTTATAGAGAAAGGGAGGATTAGTGAGGGGTTAAAGTCCTAATTGGGTTAGTAATTAGGTAATGAGCAATATAAGGTTTTTGGGGTTTTCTAGAGCTTGGAGAAGAGGGATTTGGGTTTAATGGTAGAAGATAGGATGGTGATTTGAATGGCAAAAGGGTGATAACATAAGCTAATAGGGTCACTAGGGTCCTCAAAAAACATACCCCAGACTTTGGGATGATCCACAAGTCAAACCCTCAATGTCAATTTTGGCCATTTTTTGAAGGAAAACCAGGCCCAAACTATTGAAAGTTGAAGACCCGCAAGGGCCCAACCCGGTTTTACAATTTCCTGCACAAATCTACAATCATCATTTCGCTATAACTTTTGATGTATAACTCTGATTGAGGCAATTTTTGGCTTGTTGGAAAGCTCGAGAAGTCCTCTTTCCAATGATATATAACTCAGCTTTAGAAGAAGTTTGTGTAAATTTTGGCACTGCTCTCTTTAACTACTACTCAAGAGGGTTCGAAACTGGCTATGGGTCCGATTTTGTAATTTCGTATACAAATCTGCGATCTTCATTTTGCCATAACTTTTGATGTATAACTTCAAATTAGACAATTCTTAGCTTGTTGAAAAGATGAGAAGCTCTACTTTTCAATAGTATGTCTTAGATTGGGAAACTATCTATAAAAACTTTGGCACTCATCTTTCTAGCCGCTGTTTAGGGCGGTTCAAATCAGGCCTGAGAAGGGTTCTAATAGGTCTGGGAAGGCTATGGTTGATTCCTAAGGGTTTGGAATGATTCTTAAGGATTTTAGGATAATTCTTAAGGTTTTGGGATAATTCCTAAGGGTTTAGAAAATACTTTTGAAAGCTTAGGCGTACGCCTTTCTCGAAGTATGTGTCGATCGGGCCTTGGGCCAAATTTGGATGTCTACAAATGCCCCTCTTTGCTATCCGATCACTAATGATCGAATGCCAAAGACAAGAGACATCTGAAGAGGCTCAAGGCATTACTAACAGGTTTGCTACATTCAGAATAAACTTCAAACATCAGATGAGTATCATGGTGAGAAAACGAAAGCCCTATATGTCGGGAAAAACAGTCGTTTCTCAAGGTAATCGGTCCCCAAGTGCTTAGCGACAATACTGGGTATAACGGAGGTGGAATGAGTTGCGAAAGCCTAATAGCTAAGAAAAATGGTCACTTCTTGAGATGATTTAAAGGAGTTTGATGTTCAAAATTTATTCTGAATATAACAACTTCGTAAGTAAGGAGGGTGATCGACCCACATTCAAAGATAGACACAACGCAAGTACGCAAGGTTCCACAGTTTGTGTCCAATCATATGAGGTATTGACCGCCTAATCTGACTGGTCACGGGAGCCCCTGCTTGAAGCAGGATTCAAGGTCTTTGGGCGAACTCATTGATCCCAAAGTTTATTTAGCACGACTATCTGAGTGGAGCAAATATTTGTCGCAACGCTTTTTGAGAGTACGTGCTGCTTTTCCAACGTGCCCTGGATCCTCATGACCCAGAGTATCCAACCTCAAATGACACAGAACAGATCTAGCCAAAATTAGGTGCCCATCGAAAGGGGCATCCAATCCTGGTCTCTATCAACAATGATCTTACAAATCATTTAACTATGCATAAATATGCACCCATTAAGGGTGATAAGCAATAAAGGTGATGGAAGTCTCGACCCAGATCCCATCCGAGTATAATTTATGTGAACAAATGACTATCCTATGAATACTCAGACACATGGCATACACTTTACAGGGATACGGTGCCAATACAGGTTTTAAGCCTACGAAAATAAGGGAAATGAACCCTTCTATATATATATATATATATATATATATATACATAGTTGATTGATATATAATTTCATTTTCAACAGGTCGGTTTCAACCAATGATTAACCTTTTTCATAACGGAGTTACTCGGACCTCAAACCCCGTAGGGCGCAAGCCTGGATAGCGCAGACCAAGAGTTCACACCTCCGAAATAGCTCGTGATGAATATGAAGTTAGACACTCACGTTCCTATGAATCCACAAATAAAGTGCTCATCGCAAAGATTTAGCAGTGGATTCGACCCGATCGAAACATTGATCGTTTGACTGGGATTGACACCATTGCTCCTACTTTAAATTGGGACCCAAAGATCCAAGGCGAACCTTAGACTTAGGATATTAATTTAGCACAACTACGATGCTGATAAAATATTGACATTTTATCGCATTGAAATCCGTACTTGCGTACTTGTGAGTGGCATGAAAACAGAGGTTTCTTCATCTTCTTTCTTCTTTTTTTTTCTTTATCCAACGATTGGATTTTCCATTTTTTTTTTAAACAAGAACTATCCAGATCTCGAACCCCGGGGGGCGCATGCCCAGACAGTGCATACCAAGAGCTTGTGCCCCCGAAATAGTTTGCAATGAAACCAAAGCCAACATACTCAAGTCCCATGTGATATCAAAAGGATCAGGTCAGAATTGAGTGTCCACAGAAGGAGACACTCAATCTTGGCCTCCGCCATCAATAAAGTTACAAACGAACAACTATGCATAAACATGCACCCATTAGGGGTAATAAATAATAAGGTGATGGAAGTCCCAACCCAGATCCCGTCCAGGTACTATTTACGGGAACAAGCAACCATCCAACAGATACCCAGATGCATAGCATACACTTTATAGGGATTCCATACAGGTTTTAAACCTGCAGCCTAAAATGAGCCCTTCTGCATGCATATTTGCACATAGTTGTCTGGCGTAGTTTCGTATCTGACAGGTTGGAATCAATCCAACAATGGATCTTTTCAAAGACAGAGTTATCCGGACGTCAAAACCCCATAGGGGGCTCGCCCGAATAGTGTAGACCAAGAGGCTATGTGTTGACAAGTGAAAAATACCATTTTTCACCCCTAAACTTAAGTCATGATAGACCTTTGAGAGAACTAAATAAGTGTTTTAAAGTGCCTATGTTGCAGCTAACAATAAAGACAGGCTTAACCATAAAAGCAGCTCAAAAGTGCCAAAAAGATGACAATCCATGTCAGTCCAAAGGAAGGAAGTGAAGAAACAACCTCATCAGCTGTGGAAAAATCTAAAAGGAAGAGGCAAAGACCTGTAAGAGAAGCAGGGAACAATTCGAACAGAGAAATGCAATACAGAGTTCTTTTCGCAACGAACCTGCACGTTTCGTAAAGAACCTGCACGTTTCGTAAAGAACCTGGAACTCTTCGAAAAGAAGATTGAACTTTGCGAAAAGGAATAAAACCTCCAGGCTTAGTTTTCGAAGAGCATCTAAACTCTTCGAAAAGAAGATTTAACTTTGCGAAAAGGAGAAAACACAATTCGAAGAGAGATTGAACATTGCCAAAAGAGCTTCAGAAGCCACCACACTTTGCGAAAAGGCCCTTAAGCTCTGCGAAAAGGTATTCTGGAGATTCGCAGCTTTAACAAGGGCAATTCAGTAATCTGTTACACGCGTCCCAATGCGTTTTAAAACCCAAGGACATTCCGGAAGATTCTGAGCACGAACCAAAGGCATATTCCACCCCATGTGAACACCCAAAGATGAAATTACTTGGCGGGAACTTCTAGAAGCTCAAACAGATTTTTGAATTACATAACATAATTGACCGATTATCGAACCAAATCAAGAATTTCGATTGGCCGTAATGATCCGATCCTCGTGCTCGACCACCATTGGTCAATACATTTTGAGCACCTCTGATTGGTTGAAACACATCTGAGTTGGACTTGGGGAAAACTATAAATAGACGAACCATTTGCCCAATGTGGACATCCAGATTTTGAGTTTCATTCCTATTCCCCCATTTCCAAACCAGATAGTTTGTCTGAAATCCCTGTAATAGCTTCACTTTGACTTGCAATTGAGAGCTGTGAGACATTTCTGTAATTCAAAAGAGAGTTGTATTCAAGACTACAAATCTGAGAGCTGTTTAAGCTGCGCTCTGTAATTGTAACGGTGGATTTGAAAAGGTTGCTGTAAACCATATTTTCTCAATTGGACTCATGTTAAGGGTTCCCTCTGATCTCCTTATTGCATTAGACTCCTTTAGATTTACTGTTTTTCATGCAATTTCCCTTGATTCATTAATCCTGTGAGAATTAGTGTTGGTAACCTAATCTCTCACGACATTTGTAGTGATGTTTCCTGTTCTGAATTGAGAATTTGGATTAAAGACTATTGGATGGTTTGTGGCCATTAAAGTAGACAGACCATAGCCATAAGTGTAAGCCTAATCCTTGAATTAGATTTATCTCTCTTACATCTGTGCTTGTAGCCAGATGAAGATTGGATCACCTCTGCTGAGCTGCAGTTATTCTCATTAGATTTCAAAGACCAAATTAGATTTAGATATTACTTCTCCATCTTTGTTTCAATCACTCCCCCAACTCGGATCTGGATCATTTAGTTTAAATTTTTCTTTGTTTTTAGTTTGTTAAACGTGACAAATTCAAACCTCTCATCTTACGAGCTTTCTAGATAGATAGAGCCGATCCGTAGCTCAGATCCGAGGTTTATCTTACATTTTAAACAAATTCTCTGGACGATCTTTCACTCACTTACTTTTAAAACTTGCTACAATTGGCCCCGATCTTGTGCTAATTCTCTAACTGTCGATATTTCTTTAATTTCTTATATAGTCTAGAGCCACTGTAATTTGGCAACTTTAAAACTGTTTTCAAAACACACATAAATCAAGCACACTAAGAAGCAACAACAAGTTTTTGGCGCCGTTGCCGGGGAATTTGTTCCAAAATAGATAGACCTAAGTTTTCACTTTTAATTTTGTTTATCATTACTAAACTATTCTATTGTTTATACCTGTGCAATTATTCATATCCAATTTTTGAAGAAGGGAAACTACTTAAAAAGAAATTCTGAAGGTTTGCTGTGAATAATCAGATTGTTTTGTTCTGAGTTGTATGTTTGGAAGGAGGACTCTCAGCCCTGAGATTCTCCCATTGAATTTAGAAGTTGAAAGGCTACTAACCAAACAAACAACAAATACGTAATTCGCTACTATGGGTGAAGAACCTCGACTTTTTGAGGGATTACTTTGCACCGGTGCTTATAATTCGCCTTTGCATTCAATTTCCCTCTGGAAGGAAATTATGAGATCAAATCCTCAACTATCCAAATGCTCCTTCCTTCCATGGGTTGAGTAAGGAAGACCCATACAAACATGTGGATGAATTCTCGGCTCTTGCACCACATTCAACATAGTCGGATCTGGTCCAAAAGCAACCAAGCTTAGGCTCTTTCCTTTTCATTAAAGGATAAAGCTAGAGCATGGTTATCCATGTTAGCACCAAATAGTATCACTTCATGGAATGATTTACAATGTCAATTTTAGCCAAATATTTCCCAATGTCTAAAACTAGCCAATTGAGACAAAGTATCATTTCATTTTCTCAAAAATCAACTGAAACTTCCCATGAAGCATGGGAAAGATTTAAGCAACTTTTAAGGCAATGTCCTCATCATCTAGTTCCTAGATGGCAGCTCGTTCAAAGCTGCTATCAACGCATTGATCAAAAGGCAAAATATGGTGGATGCCTCCTGTGGGAGGCACTTACTTACAAAAAACAGTTGAAGAGGTTTGGGACTTATTTGAAGTGATTGGTGAAAACTCCACTCAGCAGGAATCTCTATCAAGAGAAATTGAAAATCCTGCAAGGTTGAACAACCACCAACCCACCAGAGGGAAGATCTATGAGGTGAATGAGTTGGAAAGAAAGATGGACAATCTAACCACAAAGTTTGATAGATTGATGGACTCACTTAAATGTCCAAATCTTTCAAGAGTACAGGAGGCACGCCTGATATGTCAGTCCCCTACTCATTCACTTGACCCATGTCCTGCTGCAGCACAGTTCCCAGATATAATGGTGGAACAAGCTCATGCTGCTCAATCGTTTGGACAGATGCAGACAAAGGAATATCCATGGAGAGCACACCCAATTTGAGGTGGAACCGGGGAATTACCAATCCCAACAAAGAACAACCAAAGAATCAAATGCCTTTCAAAATCGCATACCAGACGTTAGAATTTTTATGTCAAACCAAACTTTCAAGAGCCCATTCCACAACAACCTCGTGCAAGATTCTCGCCTCAGCCAAAACCCTTCCAGGTCCCTTTCTTTTGAAGATCAAGTCCTAAATTCACCGAATTTAGGATCTTTAACTCAAACTGAACTTTCACGGCCAGAGCATAAAGAAGATTGAAGAAACATTGGGACAACTTTCAATACCTTGGCAAAAAGAGAGGAAGGAAAGTTACTCACCCAACCTTTGAACAATCCCAAAGGACAGCTTCATGGTTGGAGAAGCTTCTAATTCACATGAAGAAGTAAAACTCACCACTTTGAGAAGTGGAAAATGATAGATAACAAAGTGGGTATTGAAGAAGAAAGAAATGAGGAAGAGGATAAAGAAGAGCAAGATAGTGATAGCAAGTAAGTTGATGTACCTCAGAAAAATCAAAAAAATGAAAAACAGAAAAGTAAAAAATTTTCTGAAAACACTTCTAAAGCTGTAGATGAAAGATTAGTTCCTCATTTACCATTTCCACATGCAATAAAATCTGTATCTCCTTTTGATAAAGGGAACACAAAAATAGATGATATGATGGAGACTTTCAAGCAAGTCAAGATAAATTTACCTTTGCTTGAGGCAATCAAACAAATTCCAGCATATGCAAAATTTCTGAAAGATGTGTGCACTCACAAAAGACAATCTAGGATACAGTTGTCCAAGAAGGTCTTTGCTGTGGAAAGAATTAGTCAGGTGTTATCCATTGCTACACCTCCCAAACTTCAAGATCCTGGAATCCCCACAATCCCTTGCATTATTGAGGAACACACCATTGAAAAGGCTTTATTAGATCTGGGTGCTAGTGTCAACCTACTTCTATATTCTGTATATGAGAAGCTAGGTTTGGGAGAATTAAAACCCACTCATGTGGTGTTACAACTAGCGATGATCCGAAAGAAAGCCAAGAGGGAATAATTGAAGATGTATTGGTGGGAGTAGATAAATTTTTCTATCCTGCTGATTTTCTAGTTTTAGATATGGAACCAACCAAAAGCAAAACTTCCATCCCTGTCATTTTGGGAAGACCATTCCTGGCTACAGCAAATGCTTGCATTCAATGTAGGTCTGGTATTATGGAAGTCTCATTTGGAAACATGAAGGTAAAAGTAAATGTTTATAATGCAGTGACACAACCCCAGTTCAGCTCTGAAGAATGTTTTCATGTTGATCTATTGGACGAACTTGTGGAAGGAACTTTACAACAATTTCTGCAGGGTGAAGACTTCACCACAGATATCAAAGATGCTTGGGGATATGCTAAAAAAGAAGCAAGTTGTATCTCCAATTCTGAGGAAATTAATGTTGTGCAAGGAACTCTTAAACAATCAGCAAGTTTTTCTTCTTGGAAACCTGCTACTCTCCCCCTTCCACAAACATCTAAGGTACCTTTGATACCTTCTTTTCTCAGCCCACCTGATTTAGAACTAAAGAAGCTACCCGAAAATTTAAAGTATGTGTTCTTGGGTAATCATAAATCATTGCCTGCCATTATTTCTTCCTCTCTCACAAAGGAGCAAGAGGAAGAGCTACTGATAGTCTTGAAAGAACATAAAAAGGCTATTGGCTGGACTATTGCTGATTTACGAGGAATCAGTCCAGCTGTTTGCATGCACAAAATTCATTTGGAAGAAGATGCAAGGCCTTCAAGGGAAATGCAAAGGAGGTTGAACCCTCATATGCAAGAAGTGGTCATGAAAGAGGTGGTTAAGATGTTGGATGCAGGGGTCATTTACCCCATTTCAGATTCAGCTTGGTGGCACCTACATGTGGTACCTAAGAAACTGAATCATTGTAACCTCGATTCGGTGAGCTTATGTCAACCAGCAAACAATGTGGAGAGTCTCAGATGATTACGAAAATTAAATGCAATGACCGAAAAGACCATTTCCTCCCATTCATTGATCGATCTTAGATAAGCTAGCAGTGAAAAGCTTATTACTATTTTCTTGATGGTTACTGGTTACATCCAGATTCTGGTACCCACAAGATCGTGAAAAGACCACATTCACGTGCCCTTTTGGCACTTTTTGCCTATAGGAGAATGCCTTTTGGTCTTTGTAATGCTCCTGCTACCTTCCAAAGATGCAAGTATGCAATTTTTCCGATATGATTGACCAATTTATGGAGATTTTTATGGATGATTTCTCAATCTATGGCAATAGTTTTTCCCAAAGGTATACACCATCTCAAATTGGTACTACAAAGATGCGAAGAAACCAATCTGGTTTTGAGTCGGGAAAGAGCCATTTCATGGTCACCTGTGGCATTGTCCTTGGCCATGTTGTTTCCCACAAGGGCATTGAGGTGGACAAAGCAAAATTGAGTTAATTGCACATTTACCACCTCCCAAAACCGTTAAACAAATCAGAAATTTTTAGGACATGGATTTTAAGGTTTCATCAAGGACTTCAGAAATAACTAAACCTCTTGTCATTTGTCGTGCAAGATGTCCCTTTTGTTTTCAATAATGAATGCATGAAGGCTTTTGAATTCTAAAAACTGCGATTTCAGCTCCAATATTGCGCTCCAGATTATTCATTACCTTTTGAACCGATGTGTGATGCATCGATTATGCTGGGAGCTGTCCTTGACAGAGAAAGATAAGCTGCCTCATGTTATAGCTTATGCCAAGAGATCAATGATTGATGCACAGCTCAATTACACAACAACCGAGAAGGAGTCCGCAATTGTTTTTGCTTTAGAAAAATTCAGGTCATATGTCTTGGGTTCACAAATAGTGGTGTTCACTGACCACTCAGCTTTAAAATACCTTCTGTCTAAGAAGGACACCAAACCAAGACTCATCAGGTGGATTCTCTTGTTATAAGAATTTGATCTACAAATTAAAGATAAAAAAGGGGTGGAGAATGTGGTGGCAGATCACCTCTCCAGGATTTTAACTGCTGAGATTGATAGGTTACCTATCAATGAATCTTTCCCTGATGAGCAACTTTTTGCCATTAGTATACACACTCCTTGGTTTGCAAACATAGTCAACTTTTTGGCTACTGGAAGAATTCCTCAACATTAGAATAGAATGGATAAAGATCTTTTCTTCTCAAAAGTTAAACATTTCATCTGGGAGGATCCTTATCTGTTCAAGAGTTGTGCAGATCAAATAATAAGGAAATGTGTTCCTGACCAAGAATTCCATAGAATACTTTCTATGTGTCATGAACAACCTTGTGGAGGTCATTTTAGTGGGAACAAAACTGCTGCAAAAGTTTTGCAGTGTGGATTTTATTGGCCTACACTTTTCAAGGATGCCTAAGACATTGTAAGTCCTGCCTGAACTGTCAAAAATTAGGCAGCATTTCCAAGAGAAACTCAATGCCTTTACAGCCTATTTTGGTAGTTGAATTGTTTGATGTTTGGGGGATAGACTTCATGGGTCCCTTTCCTCCTTCCAATGGGTATACTTTCATTTTAGTAGCTGTGGATTATGTATCTAAATGGATTGAAGCCACAGCCACTAAAACAAATAATCACAAAGTGGTTCTGAAATTTCTTAAGGATCACATTTTTTCTAGGTTTGGTTTTCCCGAGCCATTATCTGATGGGGAAGCCATTTTGTAATAGACATTTTGAAACTTTGTTGAAAAATACTCAGAACTCATAGAGTAGCCACTCCATATCATCCACAAACCAAGTGGACAAGTGGAGATTTCAATAGAGAAATCAAACATATTTTGGAAAAGACTGTGAAGAAGGATGAAAGGATTGGTCCTTGTTTAATGATGCATTGTGGGGCATATAGGACAGCCTATAAACCCCAATTGGTATGTCCCCATTTAGGTTGGTCTATGGCAAAGCATGCCATTTACCAAGAGAGTTAGAATATAAAGCTTTTGGGCCATTAAAACATTGAACATGGATCTAACTCTGCGGTAATCACAGAAATTGCAACTTGTCGAAGTTAGAAGAGCTGCGAATGGATGCATATACCAATTCCAGATTATATAAAGAGAAAGTCAAAACTTTTCATGATAAAAATCTATTGAGAAAAGAGTTCACGGTTGGTTCTAAGGTATGGTTATTTAACTCAAAGCTCAAGTTTTTCCCAGGAAAACTGAGATCCAGATGGGATGGGCCATACATCGTTATTCGCCAGCTTCTTCGAGCCGTGACATCCTTGATCCAAGTAATGGAAGAATCATAAAGGTCAATGGTCAGAGGCTCAAACCATGCATTAAAAATACCCAGGAGCCTGTGCTGCCCAGCTATCATCACGAATCTCCAAAAATTTGATGGTCGAAAACTGTACATTATGTTTGTATATCATAGTTTGTGCTTATTTTCTCTGTTTCTGTTTTTTTTCTCTTTTCGCAGAGTTTAAATATGCTCAAAATCAAGTCGCAAAGTAATATTTCTCTTTTCGTAAAGTTCAATTTGCTTTTCGAATAGATCTGAAGCTGTAATGAACTACTCGAAAGAGAAGATGTGCTCTTCGAATAGTTGTTTCTGGAAAACATTTTCTTTTCGAATAGTTGGTGCTGAAGCCATTTCACTTTTCGAAAAAGTAATTCTGAAGCTAATTCCTTTGCGAAATGATGTTTCTGAAGCTGTTAACTTGTCGAATGGTACTGATGCCATTCACAATTTTAAAAAGGACTCTTTTGGAACTTTTCAAAAACTTAAAAGCACTTTGCAATATTAACCTTGAGTATATTTAAACCCTTTCGACGGTGGGGTTTTCATTTCAAACTCTCTCTGCAGAGCGACTCCTCTCACTAAAACCCTACTTCGTTCTTTCTTTGCACGATTCAACAAGTCTACTACCCTTTTTGTAACTAATTGGTTAGATCATCTGCATTTTCAGACGAGGATTGCAGCTTATAATCTAGAGGATTTCGCAGTTTAACAACCTGTTCAAAATGTAAACCCTAAATCTCGGTATTTCTTTACCCATTCTCTCTGGTTATCATGTAGTAAGTTATTCTGTGGCAGCATCTATTTTTGGGCATTATTATACATCGATTTAGGATGGGAAAAGCAGAGAAATCATTGGCTGTAATGTTTACCAAATCCTCTGCTAAAAAGGTGAGCAAATCGACCCCAAAAGCAAAGGGAAAAACCAAAACTTCAGCTAAACGGAAACTTTCAATGGATAAAGCGGACAGGATAGAAAAAGGAAAGAAAATTAGACATGAGGAACCCACCCCTGCTGCTGCTAGCCCTGAGCCTGAGCTTGCTCCTCTGCCCATTCATTTGGTTCTACCCAATCCCTTCATTGAAGCTCAGAAGCTACTACCCGAGCTAATGGTTGACGAAACTTTTTTCGACACCAAACCAGAATGCCTGCCATCCTTAAGATACCTTAGAGAAGCTTCACTAAGCAATATCCTTACCCCCTTGCCAGAAAGAATTTACCCAAGAATGGTAAAGTTATGGTACCAAAACCTAGTCAAGGTCACTGAAAAAGATGCTGATGTCCCTACCCTTGTCATTTTTATCGATGATTGCATCCGATCCGTGACTTTTGAAGACATAGGGAATGCTCTAGGGATACCATTCCAATTTGATCCCTCCGCCCTTTGGTCGCTCAAATTGCCTCTTTAGAGAGATGGCTGCCCATCTAACTCAAGGTATTGGCAGGGCAATCCATCATGAGAAGAGACCTTGCTCCCCAATTTCTATTGATGGATTCCATTCTAAGGGGTAGTTTTTATGTCATCAAGGGCAACCAAGAGAGAAGATCACCAATTTTAGAGGCCCTCTTTCATTTTTCCAAGGCGCTTTTCAATGCCCCTATGTTAATTTTGAAGCCATGGTCGATGTCATTTCAAGCTAAAGAAAGAGAGTAAGATAGCTAGCCTACCATTTTAGATTGATCACACCTCCTTCAAGCCAAATTTGACATTGATAGTGAGGAGCCCTTTGAAGTCATTACACCACACAATTTTGGAAAAAGGCTTGACTACAAGCCGTGCTAGGCCGAGAAGGATGAGAGAGGCAGGTGAACCTGCACACGCCCCTATTGTTGCACCAGAACCTGCAGCTGTGAGTGAGCCAGAACTCACCCCTGCAGCTGAACCTGAAATTGACATCATCCCCGCAGTTGTGAGCGAGAACCCACCTGAAGCTGAATTTGAGCATCCAAATGAGCCCCTCGCCATGTTGCCAGATCCATTGTCCAAACCTCTGCCATTCCCTGTGACCAAATTTTAGCACCCTTATAGTGAAACCCCCTCCCTTTGGTGACCAGCCTGCACTGCACCTACTCTGGAGGAAGTCATCCCTACACCCTACTCCCCACTCCAGCTTTCTTGAGCCAGTTCACCTATCCCACTGTCCCTCGCCCATACTTCCCATCATTCCAATTGGACTCCCCTCTACACCAACCACTCCAACCATTCTCACACCACCCATTTCACCCTCCAATGCCCAAGTTTTAGAAGAGTTAGTGCAGGATATATTGCCCCATCTCCCCGCACTCCTCCGCCCCAAGCCCTCACATTCCCCGCCCATCACCCACACACCGAGGCCTCCCCACACTTGAACCTCGAGCCCCTCACCATGTGGCCTACTCACCTTAATGGGCTCTATTTTGAAACTATGGAACTGGACCTCCCTATACCTACTCCTCCTCCATTCACCCACATTCCAACCTCTCCTTTACGCCCAAAGGCACTGCACCTCCACCTCGCTTGTCCCAATTTCTACTATGCCCACCTCTCCCACACCGCATCCATTACCCAAATCCTTACTTACCTCCACCATCCAAACCCAACTTCAAATTAACACAGCATAATCACCAGAGCCATGGAACTGCTCCATACCTTAGCTTCCACAACCCAAACCACCACCATCACCTCAGACCTAAATTCTTCAACAAAGCCACTCAAACAGATCCGTAAGTAATATTGGTTGATCCGCCCACCCCCACCACTACTACCCAGTGCATACATACTCAAACCGAAGCTCCTTTGATTCCATCCCTCCACCACTACCCGCTCGAACAAGCCACTCAGATGACCTGCCGTCTCCCTTCTAACCACTTCTTCAACCCCTCTCCCAGCTGGGCCCCCCTTAGTCCCCTACCATTCCATCCCCCCTCCCCCCTATGCCACCCTCCACAAAGCCATGGAAACTAACCCCCATATCCCCAGAGGTGTTCAAAAAGGGCTAGCTGATTTGCGTGCTTACATCCGCACCCCTCTGACAACCAAATCAGGAAATTAGAGATTTTTATGAAATTTGAAAGAGATAAAATGCGGGACCTGCTGGGTCAAACTTTTCAGCTGGTGAGGACTGAGCAACACAAGGTGTCCATGTTGCAAGCCCAATTGGATCAAGAAAAATTGAAGACCACTAGCCTCACCAAACACCTTGGCCTCATCAAAGATCAAATCGAGGAGTATATCGAAATGAAAAACACTATTCCAGAGAAAGCTCAATCCAGCCAGACTCCAACACGACTCTAGCTCGATTCGACAAAGGACTCTAGTTCGAGCCACCCGAACCAACCTATGATACAGATTTTGACCCCAGTTATAAGCTTTCATTGTACTTTTTGTGTCATACAGTTGCAATAGAAAATTTTGTTTTGTATACTCTGCATTTTTTTCTGCCTTCTTGCCATTATTCCTTTTGTTGTTTTTCTTTCTTATATTTTTTCCTCTGTTTTGGAACAAGTGTGGACCCTACTTCCCTTTGGTTTAGGGTATGGCTGTATGCCAATAAAATAAGTAAGTTAATGCTTGTAACTTATGATCAAGAAACTTTTGAAAATGAAGTCATCTCACACCTGTTGTTTTGCACAATGAGGAAGTTAAAACTTCTTAAAAATGAATTTCTACTGTAATTCTAATGACTTTCATGAAGTAAATGTAAAAATTTCCAAAAGAAAATTGATGTTTTAGTAAACCTACAATGAAGGAAAAGGATGATATACCTCAAGAATTTGATAGAAAACCACACCCAAAGTGAGATTTGGGCTCAGAAATGTATTCTTTGGAGGTATGAATTGGCAATTTTTCTTTAGGACTGTTTGAACCTCGCTAGTTATCACTAGAAGTTACACATATCCAAGTTAAAATAGCTTGACAAAGAATCATGATATTAAAGACATGATGTAGGGCCTTCTTTTGGACAATTTGAACTTCAAAAGCCCCACCTTTTAAACCGCCTGACACACACCATTTGAGCTTTATAAATCAAAGATTTCTTTGAAACCTCATCAACCTCATTTAGCCTAACCCTCACTCTGAGAATTCAGAAGGTAAAGGAAAGAAAGCTGAAGAAAGGTGAGTTGGGTAATAGTTTGGTAAAAGAAAAAAATAATTGAAGGCAATGATGGATCAGCAGAAGAAATGTGGCATTCCGGGCAATGTTGAATTGAAAAAAAAAAAAAAAAAAAACAAAAAGAAAAGAAAAAAAAAGAGGAGAAGTCATTTCATTGGAAGTTTGAAAAAGAAAGAGAAAAAGATGGCCACTTTGGCTCTGAAAATTCAAAGAAGAAGATGAAATTGTGCTGAAATAAAGAAGGTGTCCATACCACCTCCTTACCTTGACTGACTTCTAAAATTTTGAACTCCATTCCAACCCTTTTATTCTTGATAAATTTCACCCATAAGCCACATTACAACCCAAGTTAAAGTCCTTACTGATCAAAGATGGATTGAGCTGTCACATGGAGATAAGGATTTGTGTAATCTATGGTGAAAAGAGCAGTGAATTCAGAACTAAAAAGCAATGCCTATGCTCCTGCTTATAGTCCTATTTGAGGGCTGTAACTGCTCTTGAGTTGTGTGAAATAGTACAACCCTCCTACACCAGACGTTGAGTGAAAACCCTGGTGAGAGTTGGGTTTGAAATCAACTTATTTGGGGTAACATCAAAACTAAATTCTCAAATAGAAGGCAAGCTTTTCATTAATTTTTCTTGTAAAAACTTTTTGACACCAACTGAGTGAATGATAAAGGAATTACAGCAGAATTTTAGTTTTGAACTGATGTTTTCTTGAAAATCTTCTTACAACCTGACTGATGCAGGTGTGAATAATCTGATTGGATGAAAGTTTGCTTTAACAGAACTGCAGTGATCTTAACTAACTTATTGAAGAAGTTTGTGGGTACCTTCACTGAAAACCCTCAGGAGACTTCACTCCTCCACTAGGGATCACCTAGGGGTTTAAAAGGCTTGTTGCATAGGCTAAATGCAACTGTGCTCCCTACAAAAGTGGCTCTTTACTTTGTTTTTTTTATTATTATTCTTTTCTTTGCTCATGGACTAGCAAAGCTTAGGTTTGGGGGTGTGTTGACAAGTGAAAAATACCATTTTTCACCCCTAAACTTAAGTCTTGATAGACCTTTGAGAGAACTAAATAAGTGTTTTAAAGTGCCTATGTTGTAGCTAACAATAAAGACAGGCTTAACCATAAAAGCAGCTCAAAAGTGCCAAAAAGATGACAATCCATGTCAGTCCAAAGGAAGGAAGTGAAGAAACAACCTCATCAGCTGTGGAAAAATCTAAAAGGAAGAGGCAAAGACTTGTAAGAGAAGCAGGGAACAATTCGAACAGAGAAATGCAATACAGAGTTCTTTTCGCAAAGAACCTGCACGTTTCGTAAAGAACCTGGAACTCTTCGAAAAGAAGATTGAACTTTGCGAAAAGGAATAAAACCTCCAGGCTTAGTTTTCGAAGAGCATCTGAACTCTTCGAAAAGAAGATTTAACTTTGCGAAAAGGAGAAAACACAATTCGAAGAGAGATTGAACATTGCGAAAAGAGCTTCAGAAGCCACAAAGACTTTCATGCGAAAGGCCCTTAAGCTCTGCGAAAAGGTATTCGAGATTCAGCTTTTAACAAGGGCAATTCGAATGTTGCACGCGTCCCAATGCATTTTAAAACCCAAGGACATTCCGGAAGATTCTGAGCACGAACCAAAGGCATATTCCACCCCATGTGAACACCCAAAGATGAAATTACTTGGCGGGAACTTCTAGAAGCTCAAACAGATTTTTGAATTACATAACATAATTGATGCTTCACACTGATTCATCGACCAAATCGAAGAATTGATTGGCCGTAACAGATATATGGATCCTCGTGCTCGACCACCATTGGTCAATACATTTTGAGCACCTCTGATTGGTTGAAACACATCTGAGTTGGACTTGGGGAAAACTATAAATAGACGAACCATTTGCCCAATGTGGACATCCAGATTTTGAGTTTCATTCCTATTCCCCCATTTCCAAACCAGATAGTTTGTCTGAAATCCCTGTAATAGCTTCACTTTGACTTGCAATTGAGAGTCGGAGACATTT
Source organism: Chloranthus sessilifolius (assembly GCA_021018995.1). Lineage (NCBI taxonomy): Eukaryota > Viridiplantae > Streptophyta > Magnoliopsida > Chloranthales > Chloranthaceae > Chloranthus > Chloranthus sessilifolius. The sequence continues at coordinate 29,797,808 of CM037595.1, forward strand.
CAGTAATTCAAAAGAGAGTTGTATTCAAGACTACCAAGTCTGCGCTACTGTAATTGTAATGGTGGATTTGAAAAGGTTGTCAGAACCGTATTTTCTCAATTGGACTCATGTTAAGGGTTCCTCCGATCTCCTTATTGCATTAGACTCCTTTAGATTTACCGCTTTTTCATGCAATTTCCTTGATTCATTAATCCCGTGAGAATTAGTGTTGGTAACCCTAATCTCTCACGGCATTTGTAGTGATGTTTCCGCTGAATTGAGGATTTGGATTAAAGACTATTGGATGGTTTGTGGCCATTAAAGTGGACAGACCATAGCCATAAGTGTAAGCCTAATCCTTGAATTAGATTTATCTCTCTTACATCTGTGCTTGTAGCCAGATGAAGATTGGATCACCTTTGCTAAGCTGCAGTTATTCTCATTAGATTTCAAAGACCAAATTAGATTTAGATATTACTTCTCCATCTTTGTTTCAATCACTCCCCCAACTCGGATCTGGATCATTTAGTTTAAATTTTTCTTTGTTTTTAGTTTGTTAAACGTGACAAATTCAAACCTCTCATCTTATCAGCTTTCTAGATAGGATAAGAAGCCAGATCTGGTAGCTCAGATCTGGAGGTTTATCTTACATTTTAAACAAATTCTCTGTGGACGATCTTTCACTCACTTACTTTTAAAACTTGCTACAATTGGCCCTGATCTTGCAGGCTAATTCTCTTCTAACTGTGCTGATATTTCTTTAATTTCTTATATAGTTTAGAGCCACTGTAATTTGGCAACTTTAAAACTGTTTTCAAAACACACATAAATCAAGCACACTAAGAAGCAACAACAGGCTACACCTCCAAAAATATCATGTGACGAACTTGAAGTTCAAGGCACTCAAGTTCACCTGAAACCAAAAATGGAGCAATCAGCGCGAAGATTTAGTGGGGGAATCAATCCGATTTAAACATTGATTGTTTCGCTAAGATTGACACCGTTGCTTCTACTTTGATGTAGGATCGACAGATCCAAGGTGAACCTTAGACTTGGAACATTAATTTAGCACAACTATATTGCTGATAAAATATTGATATTTTATTGCATTGAAATCTGCATGTGCGTAGCAAAAAGTACCATAAAAACTCATATATCTTTTTTATTTTTAAAATGATTACTTTTTTTCATTTTTCTTAAATAGACCGATCATCTGTGGAGAGATATTTTATTTGATTTGTCCATCGCCGAGAGTTTGCCTAACTCAAGGTTTTAGGCCATTTGATATTCCTGCACATTTCTCAAGAAAATGTCAATCCCTTTTTTGTTTATATGGGTAATAAATATGCATCCTAAGTAACAGAAGGAGCAATAAACTTTTCCCTACACTTTTTTATTTTTTAAAATTTATATATATTTTTTTAGAGATTTTTTATTCTTTTTCTTCATTTTTGGAATGGAAAAACAATGCTGTAAATATGTACATAGAAAAGAGTAGAAATATAGAATTTTTTTTGTATTTAGATTTTTCTTGATTTTTTTTCTTTTTTTAGCTTTTCTTCTTTTTTTTTTGTTTGATGCCTTATCAGTGAGACAAAGAAACAGGTCCCTTTTTTAGCATAGCCAAACTCGTTCATGCTGTCAGACGTGAGTGGGGTTCATAATTTTCCAAGGTCAGAACGTCCATCCCTTTGGATCGACTTAACCTTTTCTCTTTACCTTGGGTCATACGTTTGACGATGTAGCTTGAAGATATTCCTGGTTAGAACCTGATTTGAGCTAACATGAGCGACCCAGTTGGTGATCAGATAACACAAAGATATAACCCAAGGAAGTAACTGAATGATTTTCTTCTTTTTTTTTTGAACATTTTTACTCACAGCGCCCAAGACGGGTTTTCGCCGTGCCCATTGTTACCCTCTTATTTACCCGTAATGCCCTTTCGAGTTTTCATTACGTCCAGGGGTATAGCTCTCTTATCCCAAGTGCCCTTTCGAGTTTTTACCTGGTCCGCACAAGCTCGTTGTTTTTACCCGTAGCGCCCTTTCGGGTTTTCACTACGTCCATCTTGCTTTGAGCTTGTATTTTTAATTTATTATTCTTTTTTCTTTCATTTTTTTTTAAAAGCCACGACATAAATGTTGATTCCGTCATAGCCGGCCGGATGGGGTTCCAGTGTCGTCTCACAACTTGGCTTGTGTTGACTTAACCAATACTATGACTGCTTATGAACCTAAAAAGAGGGCTTTCTTTAGGGTGTAACTTGGCCATGGGTCAGGTTTGGATTTGAAGGTATGCTGGGCTAAAAAGGTTTTCCTTGACACGGTCTCAGTTTTTCACAACATACTTTCTTCCTTGGGAGATTTTACCATACATGCCCCATAATTCTTCTATATATATATATTTTTTTTTTTTCATTATTTTATTTCAGGCAATCTATTTTTAAGGCTTTGCTTTTTTTATTTTTATTTTGGATTTTGATTTTACTTCCCCTTTTGTATATGTACACACTTTTTCTCTTCTCTCTTTTTTTCGGGAAGGGGTTTATTGAAAGAAGCGTCCAGGCTCAAAAATGTGGTAGCAACGACTATCATCATTTTTAAGGATGCTTCTTGGCTACCGTGCTTGAAATGATGGCCTCTTTTGGGTGATTCTTAAGCAGTCATGTATCTGTTTCACCAATACTTACCTTATCGTGATAGACTAAGCAGAGAACCATTGGACGTATCCAGCATTGATGGGCTCAAGAAGATGATCTTCGTCCATGGTGACGAGGCAGATGGCGTATCCCGACAGCACTTCTCGGACGACATAAGGTCCCTCCCAGTTCAGCTTCAATTTCTCTCTCGGATCGGCGTGGAGGGATGGGAAGATCTTCTTCAGCACAGTGTCTCCTATCTTCAGATCTCGACTGCGGACACGCTTATTATAAGCGCATGTGATTCACCCCTGGTAAACTTCAGTATGACACAAGGCTAGGAGTCTTTTATTATCTAGCAGATTCAATTGTTTAAGGTGGGATCTCTCTCTTTGCTTCGAGTAAGCCTAATTCCATGAGAATTCAGAGCGAGGGTACTTCAACCTCTACCAGTAGGATGGCCTCAGTTATATACACAAGGGAGAATGGTGTTGCCCTTGTAGCGGTACGGATCGACTTTCTGTAGGCCCATAAAGCTAATGGCAGCATTTCTCTCCAATCTCAGTAAGTGATGACCATCTTTTCAAGGATGCAGATGATTATCTTATTCACAGCTTCCATGGCTCATTAATTTGAGGCCAATAAGGTGACGAGCGATAGTACTTGATTTTGTATTGCTCGCAGAAGGCTCAGATGTGCTTATTTGCAAAGTTTGTGCCGGTGTCCATGATAATATCCCTAGGTACTCCAAATCGGCACAAAATATTATTCTTGAAAAACTTCTCAACGTGACTGGCCGTGATGTTGGCATATGACGCTGCCTCTACCCACTTGGTGAAGTATTCAATCACGACAAGGATGAACCGATGTCTGTTTGATGCTTTTGGATTAATCATTCCGACAACGTCATGGCCCCAAGTAGCAAATGGCCAAGGAGTGGTCATGTAGTAAAGATCGATGGTAGAAGTGTGTATCAGACTAGAGTGTTCCTAAAACTTGTAGCATTTTTGAACATGTTTATAGCAATCTGATTCCATAGTGGTCCAAAAGTATCCCTACCGTAGAATTTTCATAGCGAGCATGTGACTGCTGGCGTGGGCACTGCGTACTCCATTATGGATCTCCTTCATGATATTGATCGCTTCACCTTCTGTAAGGCACCTGAGCATGCTGTTATTATATGATCACTTGTAAAGGCATTCCCCACAAATGACGTAGCCTGCCACTAAACGTTGAATGGTTCGTCGGTCCATCATAGACGTACCCTCAAGGAAAGTTAGTGTCTCGAGGAAATTCTTGATATCTGAGAACCAAGGTGGCTCATCATCAGGCTTTATAGGTTCCTCAATCTGGAGGCAAAAGGCTGGCTCATTCATTTGCTTGATCATGATTGGCTTCATCCCGGCACCATACGGGATTTCAATCATTGATGCCAAAGTGGCTAATGCGTCGGCAAATCGATTCCTTATCCAGGAGACATATGAGAATGTCACGTCTTTGAAACAAACTATCAGATCCTTGAGGTGCTCATGGTAAGGGATCAATTTCTCATCTTTTGTCTTTCAATCTCCATTCATCTGGCATATGATCAACTGTGAATCGCTAAACACTCGAAGGTTAGTTATGTTTAGATTGAGGCCACTCAAAAACTAGTGGCATAAGCTTCATACTCGGCCATGTTGTTAGTGTAAGGGAAGTTGAGTTTGATAGAGACTGGTACGTGAGATCCTTTTGGAGAAATCAGAATGGCACCAACTCCCTGACCCTCGGCATTTGCTGCTCCGTCGAAGTGCATTACCCATGATTCTTCTGCTTCTTCTGTATCATCTTCCGTCATGAACAGGATGTCCTCATCAGGGAACTTAGTTCTCAAGGGTTCATAATCTGGGAAAGGATTGTCGGCAAGATGATCAGCGAGTGCTTGCCCCTTGATCGACTTTTGAGTGACGTATGTGATGTCAAACTCAGATAATAAAATCAGCCATCGTGCGGTTCATCTAGTAAGAGCCGACTTCTCAAACAGGTATTTCAACGAGTCCATTTGGGCCAAAAGTAGAATGGCTTGGGATAGCAAATAATGGCAGAGCGTCTGAGTAGCCCATACAAGAGCCAGGTATGCTTTCTCCATATGAGAATAGCGTGCCTCATAATCAGTAAACTTCTTGCTCAGATAGTAGATGGACTGCTCTCTTCTTCCCGTCTCGTCATGCTACCCTAAGACACATCCCTTTGAGACTTCCGTCATGGAGAGATACATCAAGTGTGATCTCCCCGACTCGGGTGGTACCAACACCAGCGGGTTAAGGAGGTAGCTTTTGATTTTATCGAATGTTTCCTGACAATTGTCGTTCCATTCAACGAGAGTGTTCTTCCTTAGTAGTTTAAAGATTGGCGTGCAGATTAGAGTTAGCTGTGCAATGAACCGACTGAGATATTATATTCTGCCCAAGAACTCTCTAACTTCTTTCTCAGTAGATGGTAGCGGCATTTTAGTGATAGCTTTAACTTTGACTGGGTTGACCTCGATCCCTCTCCTGCTAACGATGAATCCCAACAGTTTTTGGACATAGCACCAAATGCTCACTTCTGTGGATTCATACGTAATATGTACTTTCTCAGTCTTTCAAACAGCTTCTAAAGGTTTACCTAGTGATCGCTTCGCTCCGGTGACTTGGCTATCATATTAGTAACATCCACTTCAATTTCTCGGTGCATCATGTCGTGAAACAATACAGTCATAGCTCTCTGATATGTTGCACCAGCATTCTTCAGCCCAAATGGCATGACTTTGTAGCAAAAGGTACCCCAAGGAGTGATAAATGTCATCTTCTCTCGATCTGCCTCTACCATCTTAATCTGATTATATCCTGAGAATCTGTCCATAAAAGAAAGTGTCATGTGCTTAGCAATGTTATCGACCAAGATGTCAATGTGCGACAATGGGAAATTGTCTTTCGGGCTTGCTTTGTTCAAGTTTCTAAAATCAATGAACATGCGGACTTTTCCATCCTTCTTCGGTACAGGCATAATATTGGCTAGCCACTGCAAGTACTTAGATACCATGAGAAACCTCACATCATACTGCTTGATGACCTCGTCTTTAACTTTCAACATCCACTCGAGTCGGAGACGTCTCAGCTTCTGCTTAACTGGCTTCATATCAGGGTAGAGAGGTAACTCATGCTCAACCAAATCGGTATCCAGACCAGGCATGTCCTCGTATGACCAAGCAAAAATGTCATAGTATGATCGAAGGAAATCGAACATGCTTTTTCTTTCTTCGAGAGACAGTGGGGTTCCAATTTTGGTAATTTGGGGAATCTCCTCAGTCCCTAGATTAACGTCCTCGGCTTCTTCGACAATGGGGGTAGGGCCATGCTAAAATTCAGCAAATCGGTCAAGGAGCTCATTGGGGAGCTCCACCAAAGGGAGATCCTCCTCCAGACTTGTAACACCTACCTCTTCTTGTATTTTTATAAGAAAGGGGTCAATTTTACGTGGGACGGGTATTTCAATTAAGGCATCTTTTATGAGATTTTATTTGGAATTTTAAATGATAATATTTTTGGACTTTGAAATTTTTTAATATTTTTGGAATTTATATTTTCTTCAGAGACGGACCCTTGGCAGCACGAGTCTATATAAATACAAGGTATTGCCTGCCAAGGGCTTATCTCACTTTTTATAGGTTATTTTTTTTGGAAAATGGGTGCCAAATGTTAGGCCACTCCCCGCTTCCACGGTTTGGGACAAAGATGCCCAGTTACGTACCTGAGAGGCCGCTCCTTTACCTATTTGGATGGAGGGTGCTAACTAATACGGCTCTTCAGAGTCAGCCTCCATCATGTTGATCCCCATTTCATCTGAGATGATATCCTCAAATGTTAACACAGTTTTGTGGTGATTCACCACAAGGGGAGTTTGTTTAGATATGAGTCGTCGCTCCTCAAAGAGGGATAACGCAGCCAAGTCTATCTCCAGGCTGGGAAGGGTGATGTGGGGGTTGGTGGGGTGAATCAGTGTTGTGGGCTTGTGTGGGGTTAATTGGGTTATCCCATTCCGATCAATCTTTACAACCCTGGCACTCACAAATGAATTCCTGATGTGAGGCCTGGGACGGGGTCCCCGTCCCAGGCCACTATGTGTATCCCCCTAGCTTTCGCAGCTGCCGTCACACGGGCTTTCTCCTTAGCCTCTCACACTTCTTCTTCCGTGGGCTTGTAACCTAGCCTAATTCTGACTTTTTGGCCCCCCTTAGCTGTGATGGGCTCCTTCTTCCCTTGCAGTCGAGGCCCAATACCTTTTCTATAGCCCAACTTTTGGAGCATAGCCACTGCTACTACCATTCCACCTCCGGTTCTTAGAATGATGCCCTTGATGGGCTCCGGGAGTATCGTTGACACCTCGTATTCGAAGATGTGGAGGTTGATGTCCTCTATGGTGTTGGTGGCCTTTTCCTTCTCACTATGCCCCTCACCGATGATTGTGATGATCTGATGTTCGAATGTAAACTTGAGCTTCTGGTGTAGTGTGGATGGGATTGCTCTGACTTCATGCAACCACAGGTTCCCTAACAGCAGATTGAACAAGGATTGGATGTCCATCACTTGAAACAATATGGAGAAGGTCATTGGCCCAATCAATAGCTCAAGGTCAACTTCTCTCATTATCTCTCTTCGTGTGTTATTAAAACCTCTGGTTCTCGTGGGTCTCAGCATGCACGGATCTACCCCAATCTTGGTGGCGGTTCTCAGTGGTCATATATTTAATGCAGACCCGTTATCGATCAAAACCAAGGGAATTATCATATTTTCAGACTCAACAGTAATGTTAAAGGATTTGGAGTGACTGCTCCCTTCATCTGGTAAATCGGCATCCAAAAATGAAATGGCATTTGGAGACATAACCTGACCAATTATTTGCCCGACTTCATCTAGGTTAACCTGAAGTGACACATGTGCATTCTTTAACGCCCCCATTAATGCTTGAAAATGGAGTGGGGACGTCATTAATAGATTCCATACAATAATATGGGCAGGCATTCTTCTTAGTTGAGTCTCCAGTATATGTTCTCGGCTCCTTTTCTCGAAAGGATTCACGGCACTATCCTTCTTTCCCTATGGTTGGGCTTATGTTGCCACTAGTGCTTCTGGCTGCTTTGAAATCTTCTCGGATCGGGTAACAAAATCTACTGCCCCTTCTCTGTTGCTACCAACATTGATATCTGTTTGTTCATAACTCAGCGGGACCTGATGAGGATCATAGGTCGGTCCAGAAATTTGAAATGGTATAGCTGTCGGAATCGGATGCACTTGCACTGTGGGCTCCGGGGGTGTGAGTAACACTTGATTCACTTTGGTGATAGCTGGTTGGGTAGTAAAATTAGGCCAGATGGGAGTAGTGAAGCTTGTGGGTGGTTGCACCAGGGGTAAAGGGGTAGGAGTAGGCAATTAGTAGTTGATAGGTGCTGACGGGGGATTGGGGGCATGATGGCCTATCGGGTAACTGATGGGGGTGGCGGTGTATGGTTGATATGTATTTATATGCACATAATTAACAAGTGTGGGTGATGGAAAAGAAGCCCTGAGATCTAAGGGTTCAATTCGTGGTGTCGAGTTGGGAAAATAATTTGATAAATTCAAGGGTTCAATCACCCCAATATTCCTTTATTCATAATTTCTTAGCAATGGTGCCACATAGCTCTCTCGATCACTGATGTAATCTGACTGGTCAAATTCGAACTACTCCTCACATTCTTATATCATCCTGATGGTGCGTATGGGACCTGCTCCTTCGATAGGATGTGGGAGTAATGGCACCTAATGAATGTTTGCATGCTGGTTCACTTGAGAAGTGGAATGATTTTCCTGACATTGATTAAATCTTATATCACGTGCTTCAATGAAAAGCAGCGATTAGTCTAGTGACTCGGACGCTGATAAAAATTACAGTGAATATTAGGGTATAATTCTTTGGGATTGGGTGAGGAGGTTGCGGTTGACAAACAGTAACAAAGCCCTTTTCTATTAGTAAAGGCAAAAGTACACTTAATGATTGCCCTAGGGGCATAAACACTCAGTCGTAGTGGGCTCTCCTCTGCTCCGGAGTCATCTACATTTCTCCGCCTTCGCCGGATCCGGTGCCGGTCATATGGAAATTGGAACGGGGTTCTATTATTATTGGCCTTGGTGTTGCCAATGTTCTGGATATCGGCCCCTGTTCTCTTCTTGTTCCTCTATTACAAAAATCTTCTAACCCCGCTAGCTCCACTCGGTACATTCTTATTCAGATGACCTTCCCTGATAGCATCTTTACAATGATTGGTGTTCCTTACCAAATCAACAAAGCTGAACTGCTGCTGGTACACTAAAAAGTTCGAGATCACTGTCAAGATAGTTTTGGAAATCATTTCTATTTATTCATCATCAGGTATTCATTTCTAACCTGAGCTATCAGTGCTCTCCAATGCCCTAAATAATCGCTAAAGGTCTCATTCGAGTTTTGCTTCAAATGGGCCAAGTCTAACTTATGCGGTTCAATGTCTATATTATAGACATATTGTTCCTGAAACAAGTGCGTCAAGTCCTTCCAAATTTTTATCATAGATGGTTCCAAAGATATAAACCATCTCAAGTTCAGACCAGTCAAACTTTTCTGAAAGACCTTTATTAATAGTCCTTAGTCCCCTCCATGCTGGCACATGTCCCCACAATAAGACTTGAGGTGTGTTATGGGGTTGTCGGTGCCGTTGTACTTGTCAAAAGTCAGCATTTTAAATTTTGGAGGCAAGGGGACCTCAACGAACAAACACAAATCGGTGAAGTTTGTGGCGTGGATTTCACACCACCCATCTTCAACAACTGCTTTTGGATTTTGTCCAACTGTTCTTTCAACTGCTCTGATTTTTTGGGCATGGGGCCACTTTCTCGATAGTCGATTGGACTTTACTCTAGCTACCAAGGGGTGGGAAATTACAGGAGGAGGGTTAAGGCTGGTCAATGCCCCAGCATAGGCTCCACTATTCCTAATCTCGTCCTCTTCATACTGCTGGTTGACATAGGGTGTAGTGAGGGCATGATTCTCTTGCTGGTGTTACATGGATTGGATGGGAATGGCATGAGTGGGGGTTGGGTGAGTCCATTGGAGATGAGGGGAGGTTTGTTGGATGATGGGATGAGTGGAAGTTAGATTTTGGAGTGGGGCCTGATGAGGCCATTAGGCCTGAGGAAAGGCTTGAAACTGACTTTGGGATGTTGGGATATGGGTGAATTGGGGTTGATGTAAGGCATGGGTTTGAGCTTGGTATAAGGGTTGTGAATGGGAGAAATTTTGGAGGAATTGTGAAGGGTATGGGTGCGAGACTCTAAGGTCTTGCTGGGCTTAGGTTTAGGCTATAAAGCCTTCGAAGGGTTGGGCCACAAAGACTTGGCCATGATATGTGTGGCCTAAGGGGCCCTGGGGGGTTTGGGTCATGGGCCATTGATGGGTTTGGGCCATGGGCGCCTAATGGATTTGGGCTAAGGGCCCTAGGTGGGTCTGGGCCATGGGCCCTTGATGGGTTTGGCCCGTTGGGCCTTGGTGGGTCTGGGCCATGGACCCTTGATGGGTTTGGCCCATTGGGCCTTAGTGGGTATGGGCCATGGGCCCTTGAGGGGCAGGCCCATTAGACCTTGATGGGCCATTGGCCCTTGATGGGTCTAGCCCATTGGGTCTTGATGGGTCTGGTCATGGGCCCTTGATGGGTCTGGCCCATGGGGCGTTGGTGGGTCTGGTACATTGGGCCTTGGTGAGTCTGGGCCATGTGCCCTTCATGGGTCTAGCCCATTGGGCCTTGATGGGTCTAGTCCATGGGCCCTTGAGGCATGTGGGAAATGGAGGTTTGGGCCATTGGGCCTTGGGATATGTGGGAAATGGGGGTTTGGGCCATTGGGCCTTGGGGCATGTGGGAAATGGGGGTTTGTATGGTGTGGATGATGGGGGGTTGATGGGTGTCAAGGGAGAATGATGCATGGAAGCTTGATAGGGTCTCGGATGGATTCATGGGTGTGTGGTATGGATGAGGGATGTGTTGGGAAGCCTTCCACCTATTGTAGGTTTGGAATGTCTCCTCCATCATGGCCATGGAAGGAGGAATGGATGGAGATGGGTTATTTGATGGTTGGAGGGATATGGATGGGGTGTGTAAAGAGGAAAAATTGGGCATGACCCTGGTAAAATCAGGCATGACCCGGGTAAGTGGCAGGATATGAGATGGGTTGGAGGAATGAGGTGGGGCATTGGTGGATGGAATGGGCATATATGGAGAAGATGTATGGGTCATAGAGGTGGAGAATGAGAGAGGAAAATTGGTCATGGTTCCAGAAATAATGGGCATGACTGGGTAAATGGAGGGATGTGTGGGGGATCAGATGCAGCATGGATAGATGTGGGTGGATTGGGTTGGGCGGATGAAAAATAGGGTATGTTGATTAAAGTGGCTGATGGGGCCAGGTTTGGACCGGGTGTGGAAGGAGGGTGAGATGGGTTGGAGATGGCCATGGTTGAAGGCATGGCTTGGAAAAATGACAAAAAAATTGAATTTTGGGTATTTTGGGAAGTGGTGGAAGTGGTGGAAGGGAAAATAGGGGCACCGAACGAGCTGGTTACGGAGAGGGTTAATTGGGTAAGGGGGGTGGAAGTAAAAGCTTCCTCGGTATGGGAATGGGTTGGAGAATATGGTGGGGATGAGTCGGGATCGACGTAAGTCGGGTCCACAGCCCACGACATAGCTCAGTATCGGGTCGGATACGGGTGCCTCAGATGGGGCCCGTAATGCTTCCTCCTTCTTCTCCTACGGGATGTCGGAGGGTATGATGATGCAGTTGTGCTGGCACCAATCGAGACTCTATTTTTAGATTTTTTATTTTTAATTTTTAAAAATTTTTATAAGTGAAAAGAAATGAGAATTCCGGGGCCTTTTGAATTCCCTTCTCAGGTGGTTCTCGTACCCAAAATAGGTCCTACGGTAAAGGTTTCGAAGCGTTTCGGAAGAATCAAAGGAAAATCCCTTGATCTAGTGAAGGCATGGAAACCGATGCAAACAATCCGATCTCCCGAAACGAATAAAAAAGAAGTCACCTTCTTTTAACCGGCGAGGGCGTATTCGGTGTCAGAAATTGCGGGGCCTAAACAGAGGCACTAAACACACTGATCAGGGAGTTCGGGATGTGAAGTAGGCCATCAGATTTAGGTTGTTGCTGTGTACCCAAAGCTAGCGCAACTATTGGGTGTGTCAAACCAAAAAGTCCCCTTTTTTATGCCGGCGCAACTAATAGATGCGTCAGTGTAAATTTGACATAACTATTAGTGCCGCCAGGCAAAAATTGGGTTCCAGATTGTTTGACAGTAGCAGTGCCAACTCAAAATGAGTCTCCTAATTGGTTTTTTCTAGAAGTTGGGCTTCCGAGGATTGACTGTTCTAATGATACATCTCTTTTCTCACCGATCCTAAGGGTTTAGAGGCCAAATTGGGTTCACTATCGCTCTCTTTTTCCTGGGTTTTAATCTTGGTAACGAGAAGGTTACTCACCCGATATACCTCAAGTGCAAGCACTTTTCTCAGGTACTAGGTGGGCTGAGACTTTTTCAAATCATCACCACTAAGGGCTGCCACGGTACTAAGACCCGGGAGTTTGTATGTGTGCCTAAATAACCCAACCCTTAAAAATCTACCCCGTAAAAATCAATTTAAATCCCCTTTGTTGGTTCAATTTTATTTTTCACTTTTAAAAAAAATTTCTTAAGTTCAAGATCGGGGGTGATGATCTCGTGCTACCTCTACGGTCTAACGCTTATGGAATTAAAAGCGCAAGTAGGCCTGCCAAACGGCTAAGGCACTTGAAATGAGGGAAATGTAAGGAATTTAAATGGCAATGCATAAGTAGACCCGCCGATCAGCTAAGGTGCTTGAAATGACGGAAACGTAAAGAAATTGAATGACGGTACCCAAGGAGGCCCACCAAACGTCTAAGGCTCATAAATGACATAAAAGTAGGGGTAAGTAAAATGACGTAATCGGAGGGGTGAATAAAAAAATAGCAATAAAAGGGTTAGTAAATAAAAAATAAAGAGGCCAAATTTAAGGGGAAGCTCTACTAGCTATTCCCCAGCAGAGTCGCCATCTGTGCAACCGTGGGATTTTCGAAGATCCCGTCGCGACGATGTGCTCTGTTAAAAAATATAGGGTCACCACCTGGAGCTTTTGGTGTCCTGAGAAACCTAGATCAATTTTATAAATGCCGAAGTGCCACAAATATGACTCTGATTCCGGTCTACGCCAAAGGCTCTTGGGTAGAGGCTTCGATTATCGATCGGGAAGTGTTAGGCATCCGACCAACCCACTCATAAGTGGTCTCTACTATGGCTGTTTTGATGTATATAATATATATATATAAGGAAAAAAAATGAGTGGCACTTCCCCTTGCCTGAAGGCACACTGATCCTATTGAGCCCTTCCCGCTTGCCGAAATTTGGGCAGCGTAACAGCTCTATTCTATAATAGAGGAAAAGCAAAGAAGGTAGAGGAATAGAGGGGAGAGTCAGAACTCTCAAGCCCTTGTAGCACCGATGTGGATCTTTGCGCGAGAGCGTCTTTGATGAGCTTCCGAAAGCAAACAGGTAGCGAGATGGGTTCTAATCTCTAAGGCTATGGAGCTAAGAGGTAGGAGAAGAAGGTTAGAAGCTAGATCTAGCTAAATCTCAAGGATTTATGATGGAAAATGGGGTGTAAAGGATGAACTAGGGTGCTGGACTTATATGGGTTTAGTGGAGGCCAATGGGAGGGGAGCTCACTAAAATTTTCTCTTTGAAATTTTCCAACCCTTAAGTAAGAGGGGTGGCTCTCTATTTATAAAGAGAGGGAGGATTAATGAGGGGTTAAAGTCCTAATTGGGTTAGTAATTAGGTAATGGGCAATCTAAGATTGTTGGGATTTTCTAGAGCTTGGAGAAGAGGGATTTGAGTTTAATGATAGATAATAGAGTGGTGACTTGAATGGCAAAAGGGTGATAACTTAAGCTAATAGGGTCACTAGGGTCCTAAAAAAACACACCTCGGAATTTGGGATGGTCCACAAGTCAAACCCCCAATGTCAATTTTGGTCATTTTTTGAAGGAAAACCAGACCCAAACTATTGGAAGTTGAAGACCCGTAGGGGCCCAGCCCAGTTTTGCAATTTCCTGCACAAATCTGCGATCTTCATTTTGCCATAAGTTTTTATGTATAACTCTGATTGAGGCAATTTGTAGCTTGTTGGAAAGTTAGGAAAGTCCTCTTTCAATGGTATATAATTTAGCTTCAGAAGAGGTTTGTGTAAATTTTGGCACTAGTCTCTTTAACCACTGCTCAGGAGGGTTCGAAACTAGCTCTATGGGTCCGATTTTGTAATTTCCTACACAAATCCGCGATATTTATTTCCCCATAACTTTGGGTGTACAACTCTAAATTAGGAAATTCTTAGCTCGTTGGAAAGATGAGAAGCTCTACTTTCCAATGATATATGCCTTAGGTTGTGAAACTATCTACAAAAACTTTGGCACTCCTCTTTCTAACTACTATTAAGGGGGGATCAAATCAGGCCCGAGAAGGGTTCTAATAGGTCTAGGAAGGCTATGGTTGATTCCTAAGGGTTCGAAATGATTCCTAAAGGTTTTGGGATGATTCTTAAGGGTTTTGGGATGATTCCTAAGGGTTTGAGAAATGCTTTCGGAAGCTCGGGGGTATGCCTTTCTCGAAGTATATGTCGATCGGGCCTTGGGCCAAATTTGGGAGTCTACAACCCCGTATAAATCGATGGCTATCCATGAAACCAACCCCAAAATCATTCCCCCTGGGATCGAAATAGACCTCACCTCGTTGTCACTCTTCGAGGAGGAGGTACTCCCACCAATATAGCCACCTGTCTTAGCCCACCCCAAGCCCATGGTAACATTTGAGGACTAGGTCCCAGACGAACCAATGGTAAACATGATGGAGGCTGACCCTCCAAAGCCATCTCAATCAGCTTCCTCCTTTAGACCAGGTAAAGGTGCGATGCCTCAGGTGAGGAATTGGGCATCAATGCCCCTAACTCTGGAAGCATCAAATAGTTGTAAATATGGCACCAGCTTCTCAAATAAAACAACCTATAAAAAGTGAGATTAGCACTTGGCAGGCAATACCATGTGCATATAGAAACCTGCCTTGCCAAGGGCCCATCTCCAAAGAAAAAGAAAATCATAAAAAAATATATAAAATACAAAAAACTCCAAAAATATTATCTTTTAAAATTCCAGATAAAATTAAGGAAATGATGCCTTAATTAAAGAGCCCGCCCGACGTGAAGCCGACCTCTTTCTTGTAGAAATATAAGGAGAGGTAGGAGTCACGGATATTGACGGCGAGGACTTAATCGAGGAGCTTCCCAATAAGCTTCTTAAACAATACGCCGATTTGAGAATGACCCTACCCCGATCATTGAAGAGACTAAGATGTCAATTTGGGCACAGATGAGGTCCCTAGAATCACTAAGATCGGAATGTCATTATCTCCCGAGGAAAGAAAAGTCATGATTGACTTCCTTCGGTCATACCACGATGTCTTTGCATGGTCATACGATGACATGCCTAGTTTAGACATCGATTTAGTTGAGCAGGAATTGTCGTTGTATCCCGACGTAAAGTCTGTCAAGCAAAAATTGAGGCGACTCGGGCCGGAATGGATGCTAAAGGTGAAGGATGAAGTCACAAAGCAATACGATGCACAATTTTTTATAGTCTCCAAATACTCGCAATGGTTAGCAATATTGTACTGGTACCAAAGAAGGATAAAAAGGTTCGCATGTGCATCAATTTCTGAAATCTCAATAAGGCGAGCCCAAAAGATGACTTCCCTTTGCCTCATATTGACATCTTGGTCAACAACACTGCCAGGAAGGGGATGCTCTCATTCATGGACGGATTCTCCGATTATAATCAGATCAAGATGGTAGAGGCAGACCGAGAAAAGATAGTGTTCATACCAAGTCATGCCGTTCGAATTAAAGAATGTTGGGGCAACATATCAAAGGGCAATGATGCCATTATTCCATGATATGATGCATCGGGAAATCAAGGTGTACGTCGATGATATGATAACCAAGTCACAAGAGAGAGGTGATCATTGTTAAGTAGTGAAAAATACCATTTTTCACCCCTAAACATGAGCTTTGAAAGACCCTTGAGAAGACTAAATAAGTGCTTTAGTGTGCATTTTACAGCTAACCAATTAGACAGGTCCAAGTCCGAAAAGCATCCTAAAATGATCAAAAAGCTGACAACTCATGTCAAGCTCAAAGAGGGAGTGAAGAAATAGCCTCAGCAATGGCTAAAAAGGTCCTAAAAGAGCAAGAAAAGACCTGAAGAAGAAGAAGGATCCATTCGCAAAGAAGAAATCAAGTTAAAAGTTCAAATGTAAAAAAGTACTTTTCAAAAGGTCAAAGTTCTGCTGAATTGATTACGAGTTGTAATGAACTACTCGAAAAGAACCATGTTCTGCTCAATAGTTGAAATTTCCTTTTCGAATAGAAGATCCGGGAGAAGTCCTGCGAAAAGACTTTGAAGCCAAATTGCTTTGCGAAAAGAACTTCGAGCCAAAACACTTTGTAAAAGGCACTTAAACTCTATGAAAGGACATTCGGGAATTATACTTGTTTAAAGGGCATTTCAGAATCTGACGCCCCAATGCATTTAATGCTGTGGACATTTCGAAGATTCCAATCAAGATCCAAAAGCATATTCCAACCCATGTGAGCGCTCAAAGATGAAATCACTTGGAACTTCTAGAAGCTCAAACAGATTTTTGAATTCCATAATGAATTGATGCTTCTAGCGCGATCGATTGGTCGAACTGATCGTAGCATTTTCATTGGCGTAACAGATCCGATCCCCGTGCTCAATCGCCATTGGGCAATCCAGATCCAACACTTCGATTGGTCAATTCAAATGCAAGGTGATCAAGGGAAAGGTAGAAATAGAGAAGACATTTCCGGAATGGTGGCATCCAGAGTTTGAGTTTTCATTTCTATTTCCCTACCTTGCGGGCAGATAGCCTATCTGTACCTCCTGTAATAGCTTCTTTTGTTTTGCTTTTGAGAGTTGTTGAGACTGATTTGTAACTCCAAGGGGATCGGATTCAAGACTGCAAGTCCGTGTGCTTTCTATAGCCGTGCTTTGTAATTGTAATTTTGCGTTTGAAAAGGTTGCTGGAATTTGTGTCTTCTCCATTGGAGTCATGTCGAGGGTTCAATGTTCACCTTAGTGCATTAGACTTCTTTAGATTCACTCACCCGCATCCAACTTCCCTTAATTCATTGTCCATTGTGAATTAGCGTTGGTAACCTAATTCTAGCAAAGACTTGATGATGTTCATGTTCAACTAAAGAGCCATTAACTATTGGATGATCTGTGACCATTGGATGATCATAACCATAAGTCTAAACCTATTCCTTAATTCAGATTTATTTCTCTTACATCTGCTCGTAGCGATGAAGATTGAATCGCTCTATTGAATCTGATTCTCCATTAAAATTCAAAGGCTAAAATACATGAAGCTATTACTTCCATTTGATTTATTTTAAACACTTTCCCAACTCGGATCCGGATCATTTAGTTAAATCTTTGCTTTATTTGGTTTTAGTTAAACGTGACAAAACCAAACTCTCTTATTTCATCCGCTTAGATAAATATAGAGCCATCCGTAGCATGATCCGGAGGTCTATCTCATATTTCAGACAAATTCTCTGTGGACGATCTTTAATATACTCACTTTTAAAACTTGCTACAATTGGCCCTGATCTTGCAGGTCAATGTTAGCCCCAATGTGCTGCCGATATTCCTTTCATAATTTAACATCCATATAACTTAGCATTCTTTAATTCTTTAATTATTTATTCATAATGCACATAATTATGGCACACTTGGAGTGACAACAAGTTTTTGGCGCCGCTGCCGGGGAATTTGTTCTAAAATTGGTAGACCTAAGTTTTTTAATTTTATAGATTTGATTTTCATTTTAGTTTTTGCTTTAAACCTGCACTTTGTATTCCAAGTGCTTGATTAAATGTCTACTGCAGTTTTGTATAGAAAACCTATTTTACTGCAGCAGAATTTATTTATTTATTTATTTTTCTAAGTTTTTATTCTTTGCCTTCTAGTTGTTTGAATAAATGTCACGCCACTCTTTTGTCTTTTGTCAAATTTGGGCGTGCTTTGAGTTTTATTTTATTTTTGTCAATAGATGGAATAAGGTGCTAGCTTTTTGGATTTTTGCAGATCTCGAGCACCGTCCAACAAGGAGCATCTGGACTAAAATCGAGCAGATCCGCTTGAGTTTGCATCCTCTTCTCCTTTGCATTCATTTTCTATCTTTAAATTCTTGAGAACCATAGCTCATGTGTTTATTGTTTGTTCGATTATAATTTCTCATTGCCTTTTAGGCATGCCGATTTTTTTACAAAACCAAATACAAAATAAAAGAAAATGAAAACACAAATAGAAAATCTCTTAGTTGTTTCTCATTATTTTCAGAGAGTAAATAAGGGCTCTTGTTGAGCCGGGCTGATCCAAAACAAGTAAAAAATAAAAAAATAGAAAATTATAAAATAAAAATATATATATATCTTCAGATAATGCTTTTTCCATTTGCATCCACTTTTCCCATCCGGACTCTTTGAGATCATTTTTGTATTTTTAGGAATCATGTAGGATAATGAGTAGTGAATCATAGTTTTGAATATTTAATGGACCCACTTATTTTATTTTCCTTCGATTTCTTCATCATAAATGGGTCTCATTGTATGAACTCGCTTTTAATATGTGCTCCCATGCTTCATTATTTATTTATTTTTTTATTCTATTCATACACATCATCAACAAAGGGTCGATCTTATGAATCTTGCTTTTCTTGTATTCCCTGCTAATCATTTTTTTCACTTAGATTCATACGTATCTCAAAGCTTTTGGCATTAGATTTTCTGCTTGGGCTTAGGATGTTTGGGCTTAGGATGTATCCTTTGGCATTAAAAATTTGCTTTTTAGGAATTTTAGTTTCAAATTGCTTTTAGATTTTCAAATTCTGCTTTTTAGGAATTTTAGTATTCTGCTTTTAGATTTTCAAATTCTTTTTAGGAATTTTAGTTTCAAATTGCTTTTTAGGAATTTTAGTATTCTTTTTAGTTTCAAATTCTGTTTTTATGAATTTTAGTTTCAAATTCTGTTTTTAGAAATTTTAGTTTCAAATTCTGTTTTTAGATCGCTGATTTTTTTTTTTTTTTTTTCTTTCTTAGGTTAATGTGTCCTAGTTTTACTAATTTTCGTCATTTTTTTTGTGAGTATAGTTAGTTTCTAACTTTGTTTTCCTATTTTGCATTCACAAATTCTGTTTTTGTATCAACACTTTTCTAATTTTTTTTAAACTTTGTATGCAGTCCCTTACCTTGTTTTTACTGTTTCTCTATTATTAGCATTAGTTTCCTTCCATTTGCATAGCAATCCTGCTATTTTTTTTTTTAGATTTTATTTTTTTAGCAGTTCTAGCGTTGTTTTGTTGATTTTTCTTGTATTTGTATATCATGTTTTCCATTTCCTTGCTCATATATTCAATTTTACATTTTTATTTTTCTGCTGCATATAGTTTAGATTTTTTCATTCTTAGTTTTTTTCTTTCTTTTATCCTCGCCTCATTGAACCCATAGCACTGAGCCAGAGCTAGTTCTTGTCACGAGCATGACAGAGAACCAAGCTCGAAAGTGTGGGTGGGCATGTTGCAAGTGGAAATTGTCAGGCCCCTCAACCAGCCCCCCAGCCTCAGCCACCTACCAGCCATAAGCCCAACTCCCTGTGGTGACCAGCTCTTTAGTGCACCACTTGTCAGACTTAGTCCACATCCCCGAGGTAGCCAGCTCTTCACCGCACCTCCTACAGCCCAGATGGCCCGGTTCCCTATTCCTCCACACCTCCCCAATCCCCTCTAGGCCAATCTCCCCACACCGCCTCCCCTACACCCAGATCCTCACCTACCTCCAAAATATCCAAGCCCCCCAAACAAATGCATAGACAATCGATGTCACATAGGAGCTCATCCAACAAGAATCGCCCCATTACCACCTACCCCATTACCCTCGCTCTCCATTTTGCCTCACAGCAACCCAAATGCACCTAAGTCCTAGTGCTTCCTCCACTACCACCCAGACTACCCAAACCACCCCGAACTACCTGTGGCCTCACTTCCCTTGTTGAAGTTAGCTACCCAAATGACCCCCTCTATCACCACCTGTCTGCTAACTTAACTACCCAAAACACAACCTTCCCTCCACCTTCCCCGCCTCTCCCTTAATCCCAGTCCCCCTCATCTTTAATTTTCTTTTTCTTCTCGTAATGTTTCTAGTCAATAAATTTTGCTTTCTCCAATGCTCACCGTCATGTTTTACTTTCTCATTGCTTATGATTTCCTTCATGTTTTTCCCTGAATAATGGGACCATGCCACCTTTGAACCAGTGAGGACACCGCCCTCATAGGTTTGGGGGTGTGGCATGATCTGCCTCGGGATACCAAAGATAAAGGCGTAAAAATCACCTAAGTAAGGTGAAAGAATTTAATGTACTTAAGAATCAAGTTAACTAGGAAATTTTAAATATTCTTTGCAAAAATTTAGACATTCTAAACCTTGATAGTCTACATTTTCATGATGATTACACCATAAAAACATACTTGGTATCAAGACGTAGTAAGTCAAAAGGAAGAGAAAAGGTAAAGATATACTTAAAAGCTCAAGGAAAAACCATAACCGTGAGAATTGAGCCCATATATTTTCCATCTCTTGAAGAGTGACTGAGGCAATTTTACGATTCAAAGGATTACGAGGCATTAGATCCACTAGAAGTTAGGAAACTCCAAATTGAAACAAGTGACAAGACTCATGAGATCAAGAAAAGATCAAGGCCTTCTTTGGACAGCTGAACCTAATGTAACCAACCAAGAAAATCTGCCTGTTTGTACCCCATTTGAGTCAGAATCCTACAATTCTTCATCAAAATACCCAAAAGTACTTGCACCGAACCTATGGAACTAATTCAGCCTTCCCTCACTCTAAGAATTGGAGGTAAAGGAGAAAGAATCAAGATGGACCATTTCGGGCAACATCAAGAAAATGAAGAGAAAATACCTCAAAAGCAGGCAATATGGTGACCGAGAAAAGAAGAGACAAACAATATGAAAAGTTGCAAGCAAAAAGGCAAAAAAGGGACCTTATGTTAAAAAAAAAATGCAAGATCAAAGAAAGAACTGATCACGTGGAATGTGAGAATCTCAAAAGAAGAAGAAAGAAGCTAAACTCAAAAGGTGGAGTCATGAACCATCTCCTGCACTTCCCGAGTTCTCAAATTCAAACCCCTGCTCAAACCGCCTTTCCTTGAAACTTCACTCCATAAGCCATACAAACAAACCTAGATTAAAAGTCCTTGTGATCCAAAGTTGAGTGAGCTGTCATGTAGAGATAAGAAGTTCCCAATCTATGGTGAGGAGATGTCAATGATGCCAAGACACGAGAAATGTGCCTATGCTCATGCTTACAGATCCATTTGGGAGATGTAATCGCTCTTGAGCTTGAGGAAAACGAACCCTCAACAAAAACAGCGATGAGAGTATACCCCGTGAGTGTTTGGGTTGGAACTTGAGCACATTAAGTATGACTTATAACCTAATTTTATCCATAGGATGAGTCTTTGGCACATTTGTATGATTTTCTATGACTGCTCAGATTGGAAATATTGAAACATTCATGAGGTTTATAAATGTTGAAATCTCCTTGCAAACAATACAACTAAATTTCGTGTAAACATGGATTCAAGAGTAACTAATTTCGATCTTTGATTGCTCATGAGATAACATTGCACTAATGCCAACTGTCCCATGGAGAAGTTTGTGGGTACCTTCAGAAAACCCTCAGAGACTTCACCTCCTCTAGGGATCACCTAGGGGTTGAAAAGGCTTGTTGCATATGCTAAATGCACTGCTTCCTACAAAAGTGGCTCTTTACTTTGTTTTTATGTTTCTTTGCTCAGGACTAGCAAAGCTTAGGTTTGGGGTGTGTTAAGTGAAAATACCATTTTCACCCCTAAACATGAGCTTTGAAAGACCCTTGAGAAGACTAAATAAGTGCTTTAGTGTGCATTTTACATTTAACCAATTAGACAGTCCAAGTCCAAAAGCATCCTAAAATGATCAAAAGTCGACAACTCATGTCAAGCTCAAAGAGGGAGTGAAGAAATAGCCTCAAAGAATGGCTAAAAAGGTCCTAAAAGAGCAAGAAAAGACCAAGAAGAAGAAGGATCCATTCGCAAAGAAGAAATCAAGTTAAAAGTTCAAATCGCAAAGTAAAAAGTACTTTTCGAAAAGGTCAAAGTTCGCTCGAATTGATTCTCGAGTGTAATGAACTACTCGAAAAGAACCATGTTCTTCGAATAGTTGAAATTTCCTTTTCGAATAGAAGATCCGGGAGAAGTCCTTTAAAAAGACTTTACGAAGCCAAATTGCTTTGCGAAAAGAACTTCCGAGCCAAAACACTTTGCGAAAAGGCACTTAAACTCTACGAAAGGACATTCTGGGAATTACACTTGTTTAAAGGGCATTTCAAGAATCTGCACGCTACCCAATGCATTTAAAGCTCAGGACATTTCGAAGATTCCAATCAAGATCCAAAAGCATATTCCAACCCATGTGAGCGCTCAAAGATGAAATCACTTGGCGGAACTTCTAGAAGCTCAAACAGATTTTTGAATTCCATAATGAATTGATGCTTCTAGCGCGATTGATGAACCGGATCGTAGCATTTTCATTGGCGAAGATCCGATCCCGTGCTCAATCGCCATTGGGCAATCCAGATCTGAACACTTCGATTGGTCAATTCACTTCATGCGTGGATCAAGGGAAAGCTATAAATAGAGAAGACATTTGCCCAATTGTGGCATCCAGATTTTGAGTTTTTATTTCTATTTCCCTACCTTCCCCGATAGCCTATCTGCACTCCCTGTAATAGCTTCTTTGTTTTGCTTTTGAGAGTTGTTGAGGTGATTTGTAACTCCAAGGAGATCAGTTCAAGGCGCAAGTCCGAGGGCTTTCTAAAGCCGTGCTTTGTAATTGTAATTTTGGATTTTAAAGGTTCTTTGTAATTTGTGTCTTCTCCATTGGAGTCATGTCGAGGTTACGAATGTTCACCTTAGTGCATTAGACTTCTTTAGATTCACTCACCCGCATCCAACTTCCCTTAATTCATTGTCCTGTGCGAATTAAGCGTTGGTAACCTAATTCTAGCGGCACTTCTGATGATGTTCATGTTACGAACTAAAGCAGGCCACAACTATTGGATGATCTGTGACCATTGATGAGATCATAACCATAAGTCTAAACTTATTCCTTAATCCTGATTTATTTCTCTTACATCTGTGCTGGTAGCCAGATGAAGATTGAATCTGCTCTATTGGAATACAGATTCTCCATTAAAATTCAAAGGCTAAAATACATGAAGCTATTACTTCTCCATTTGATTTATTTTAAACACTTTCCCAACTCGGATCTGGATCATTTAGTTAAATCTTTTCTTTATTTGTTTTTAGTTAAACGTGACAAAACCAAACTCTCTTATTTCATCTGCTTTCTAGATAAATATAGAGCCAGATCTGGTAGCACAGATCTGGAGGTCTATCTCATATTTCAGACAAATTCTCTGTGGACGATCTTTAATATACTCACTTTTAAAACTTGCTACAATTGGCCCTGATCTTGCAGGTCAATGTTAGCCCCAATGTGCTGCCGATATTCCTTTCATAATTTAACATCCATATAACTTAGCATTCTTTAATTCTTTAATTCTTTATTCATAATGCACATAATTATGGCACACTTGGAGTGACAACAATCATCTTGGGAACCTCAAAAAGCTATTCGAAACATTGAGAAAATACAGGTTGCATCTGAACCCTCCGAAATATGCATTCGGCGCAATGTTAGGAAAGCTACTTGGCTTCATTGTCAGCAGAAGAGGCATCGAGGTCGATCCAGTGAAGGTAAAAGCTATCGCTGAAATGCCACCGCCATCTACCAAAAAAGTCATCAGTAGATTTTTGGGTAGAATATAGTACATTAGTTAGTTCATTGCACAATTAACTCCTATCTGCACACTGATTTTCAAATTTTTAACGAAAGACTCACCCGTCGAATGAAATGATGATTGTCCAGCAGCATTCGATAGGATAAAAAATTATCTCCTCAATCCTCCAATGTTAGTGTTGCCAGTCCCTGGGAGACCACTCCTAATGTACCTCTCTACGATGTAATGCTTGATGGGATGTGTCCTAGGGCAGCACGACGAAACTGGAAGAAGAGAGAGAGCAAGCCATTTATTATCTAAGCAAGAAGTTTACATATTATGAGACATACTATTCTCATCTTAAAAAAGCAAGTTTGGCTCTCATATGGGCTACATAGAAGCTTCGCCACTACTTGCTCTCTCAGGCACGTATGGATCCCTTGAAATATTTGTTTGAGAAGCCAACTCTCACTGGGAGGACCAGATGCTTACAACTTCTCTTATATGAATTTGACATCACATATGTCGCCCAAAAATCAATAAAGGGGCAAGAACTCGCTAATCATCTTGCCGAGAACCCCTTACCTGATTACGAGCCTCTGATAACCAAATTTTCTGATGAAGACATCTTATTCATGACAGAGGATGACACAAATGAGACAGAGGAGTCCTAGGTAATGCACTTTGATGGGGCATTGATCTCGCTATTTATTGTGTGTATATTTTTTATGTTAAATTCAAGTCTTAACCTATTGTAAGCGCACAATGGAAATTATAGTACTAGCAAAGGATCGTTCGCACGAGAAAGTTTGTTGTCTAATTTCTTTAGTTTTATCTTTTATTCAAATCCCTATCTTTAAAAACTTCTATTTATCTTTAAGATCTAATCTACTGGAGAAATATGAATAAAAAAATAGTTTTTTAATCTAAAGTAGATAAAATAAACCCTAATCCTCCTTCTTCAGAGTAAGGTCGTCAATCTAAATCTTTAGCTTTCGGATATTTATAAATTTAAACAGTACCGTTATACTATAATTATAGTTTCCTAGCATTTGTCGTCAATCAAGTCTAAGATCCTATCAATACAGATTTAATCTAATCAACAATTTTCTAAATCTGAGTGTCAATCAAACCTTAGAAAATTGAAGATGAAAAAGTACAACTGTTACACTAATCTGCAAATTCTAACCTGAGTTGTCAATTAAAATCAAAACTTGGAGATGTTTTCAAAGTAAATAAATCTAAACTAAAAAGCAAAGTAAAATATATCCTTCACCCCTCAGTCGTAGTCGTCAATTGCTCTTGAGAAACTACAGATATCTACACTAATCTTTAGCACTCAATTAGAGTCGTCAATTGCTCTTGAGAAACCTTTGATATCTAATCTATTCTAACTATTTTACACTACTTTGATCGAAAAAAAATCCAACTTCAGGCGTCAATTGATGCTGAAATTCTTCAATGCTTATTCCTATGCCAAGCTCTCTTATTTATAGGTTATAAGGAGCATGTTTACAAATATCTAATTCTAATAAAAGAAACTTCTAAAAATAAAAGTATCCTAATATAACTCTAATTCCTAATTTTATTCTTCCTTGCTTTATTTAGTTAATGCCCTTCTAGAGTATTCTTTAATTAACAACAGCAGAGTCCTTCGGATTTCATCTTCATCAATCTTCTCAGATCCATGGCTGATCAGTCTTCTAATTGTAGAAGACTTCTGAAAATATGAATGGCGGTGATAGATCTCACGTTCCATAGTAGTGGAAAGCTTCTATTTTTAGGAACTCATAAATAACAATTTCTTTTTATTCTTTCTAAAAAATCATAGATCATGATTTTCTATTTTTAGTAGGCTTTCAGCTAACGATTCTTCATTTCGATTCTTCACTTTCTCTTGTATCGTCTTCACTTAATACGGTTTTTCATTAAAGAATCATAAATTACGATTTCTCTCTTCTCAGTATTTTATTCCGCACAATCGTAAAACACAATTCTTCATTTCTTTTTAGGCGAAGTTTTATCTTTTATGCTCAATTGTCTTTTTACTGATTTTTGAGTTCATTTTGACTGAGATTTACCCTTAGGCTCTCTTTTACTGACTAGCTTTAATATTTGCACATCAGTATCTCATTAGCAACAAACTAAGTTAAGGGTGATAAAATGATAAATTATGTGACTGATCACACCCCCAAACTTAAGCTTTGCTAGTCTCTAGCAAACAAGGAAACATAAAATATTTAAAATTATGAATTTAAATACCACTTTCGTAGGGAGCACGATTGCATTTAGCAGATGCAACAAGCCATTAAACCTAGGTGATCCCTAGTGGAGGAGTTGTAGTCTCCTGAAGGTTTTTAGTGAAGTTACCTACATACTTCCAAATATTTTTTTGAATTTTTCAAAACTAAACGTTCAAATATAGATTTTTATATACTAATTACTCAGTCAATCATTATATGTTCCTTATTTTTCAAAAAATTTCAAATCTTTTATCCTTAGCTTTCCATCATCGTAATTATCCTATATCAGAACTCAATAATTTCAATTCGGTATAGCGTAGAGTGTGTGCATATCAGTGGAGAGTCTATTCATCATAGATTTTTCTAAACTGCAATTTTTAGAACATATTTTCATCCAAACTCTCACTATTGGCATACTCTAAAAAATAATCAAAATTTTGGGTTCTTATAATATTACAAAAATCTGATAATTACTAAGCAGATAAATCTCATAGAAAGGAAAATCAATTCTGTTCATATAACTTATTTATTCATAGTATCTATGTTATATATCTCTTCTAGACTCATATTTTTGTAAATCGTAAATCACAGAGGTCTTTCCTTCGGCTTGTAATGGGGCTTTAGGTTTTCAAAAGGTTTTAAAAGAAAAGGTAAAGAGGATTCAAAATTCTCTGAGAATTTAGCTTTTCTTTTTCTTCTTCTTCTATTTTTCAGCTTCAGTAAGAATCTTTATTTTAAATATCTTCTTCTCATTTTTCTTTTCTATTTTTTTTTTTTTGGAAATCCCCATTTCACATAATCGTATTTTATGATTTTTTTCTTTTCCTTTTCTTTTTCCCATATTTTCATACATTTGTATTTCTTTTTCAGTTGTACCATTTTCAGCAAATCCTTTATCTGTTAAGCATATACTCCTTTCACTCTCTCTTCTCCCCTTCTTTTATATTCTAAACTCTTAAAATTTGTAAGGGTCGAAGGTAGAAAGCTTTGGTCAGTATATATGCCTAAAGGATTATAAAATTTTGGTACAAAGAAATTTGGTTTCAGGCTTCTAATATGGGTTCAAAGGTAAATATTTTGAGATTTTTGGCTTTTTGGCTCTGGTTTAACAAAAAATGGCCTTTGGTTATTTTTACGATTTATTAATATAGATTTCTTATTGCTTTGATATACTTAATAGACAGTTCTAAAGAAACAAATCATCATATTTACAGAATATGTTGATTCTAAGTTCAACAATATGAGATTACAGATAGTAGAGAAGTTCAAAGAAATTTTAGCATGAATAAAAACAGTCTCTCTTTCTCATAATAGAAGAGGAAATAGCTCTATAGCAGACTGGTTATATAATTTTGAAACTATAATCTAAAATAATTGCAGTTCAGATCAATCGTATAGTTTCAAGCATTCATCTGATACAATGTTCTAGAGATGCTTTACTTTAAATTGTAACCATTTTTATTTTGATTTTTGAACTACTACTATGATGGATTGGTAAGTATTTCAAATTTTCATTTTTTTTCTATCATAATTTGCATATAATGATTAACTCTCATATTAAAATTCTCTTAAAATTTTTATGAAAAAGTAAGAAATTACTATTATTTTATGAAAAATAAAAAATTACTATATGAAAAATTAAACTGACACTACTATACTATACTAATACTAACTAATATTTTCGATGTAATGTATCTCGCCTCTAACTTAAATAGGACAATGTCCTCATTGTGCAAAATAGGGGACATACAGAATGAAATTACCTTATTTTATTGCTATGTTAGTAACCAGATTTATAATCTGTAAAAAGAATAAAAAATCTTCCCCCCAAACTTGGGAGAAAAATACTTTTGATTTTATAGAACAACTAAGTTAGATGTTAGTGGCACTATTAAAAAAAATAAATATATAAACAAAATTGGCATATATATATGAACTAATTATAGAAACATGGAAAGAAAACTAATTACATAAAAAGAAATCTCTAGGAAAAATCTAGACACACACTAAACTACGACACCGGTAGCAACGTCCGAGATAAAGGTTCTTAGATAAAGATCAGTCCTCTACTTCTAACTCAAAATTTATCCCGTCAAAAAATGATTTTCCTTCTTGGCTCCGGGATGTCCTCAACTTGCTGCTCATGGAAGAGGAACTGCAAACTAGGAAGAGGGATAGTAAGGTTTAGGGAGGTGGATGTTGAGCAAGTGGTGGATGAAGGGGAGAGGGGGTGAAGATGACAGGTGGTTTCATCTTCTTATTTTTCTATTTCTTTTTTTTATTCTTTTTCTTTTCTTCCTTTGCCAAAATCTTGTGTACTTTTTCGTACTCATCCCACAGGAACGGCAGAGGATCTGGCTCTGATGGTGGTGGTGGTGGTGGGTCCTCCCATATTGAAAAGAACTTTATTGGGTGATAGTTGGTTTTATCGTCTGTCATGGGGAAAGATGGGCTGGTACGGATGAGAGGGAATGATTTCGCTAAGGAGGGACTAATCCTTTATTTAAAATGCTTGGATTGTGAAATACGAACTGTTGTATTAAATTTCCTCATCCTTCCAAGCCTAATTGCTATAATAGTTTTACAAAAGGTTAGGAGGCAATAGATTATATGTCGGCTAAATATAAAACGTCATACGATTTATTATGGGTAATGATACCAAATATTATATATGATGGATAGTAATTATTTTCATGTTGTGGTAAATTGCTTATCTAGTTATGTATGAATTGTATTCGTGAAGGGCTTCTAAGATGAATGTGGACATAATTTCGAAATCACTTATTTTGATGTTTTGAACCTTTATATGATTTTTATTTTAGAAAGCAGGGAAAGAAACAAATCTGAGTTTCGAAATTCTGTGGCTGGCAAAAGTTGGAAACTTTTAATTCACTGCTCCGAATAATCCTGCAAAAGATTAAGAAGTGATCAAAGAAAATATAAAAATATAAAGAAATATAAAAAGAAAAAGATAATTATTGGTTTCTATTGTGGATTTCTAGTGTGTTGATTTATGGTGTAAAAATTAAGAGAAAACAGAGATGGGTTCAGCACAGCTAAAAGATCCTAGGCCTGCAAGATACAGGGTCCTTTGTAGCAAGCTTGAAAAGAACGGTGAGTAAGGAAATATCCACAGGGAGGCTATTTAGAAATAGGATAAATCTTCCGATCTATAAGAGATCTGACACCCTAGCTATCTCTACTTTAGTTAAAAGACAGGGGAGAGTTTTGAAATGAGTTGTCACTTAAATTAAACTACAAATAAAATGCAGATTGTTTTGGATCGAATCTGGAGCTTCAGATCTTGCAGATGGAAAGTTTAAAAACTCAAAAAAATGAAGAAGAACAGCTTGGAGATTGTTTTCACTACAATCAGGTGGAGCTAAGCATGTCACAGGGGTTCAAAAGCACATAAGTCCCTCAGCTGGCCACAGGCACTGTCTGTAAACACAGCTACAGGGCAAAACTTCCACTTCAAATCACAGGATCCACCTGGCTTTAAGGCTATGATCTGTCCACTTTAATGGTCACAAACCATCCTATATAGGCTTTATCGAATCCATGGATTGCAGTAGATAAATCCAATTGAGGCGTAAGCTCAGATTTACCTTAAGGTTATGATCTGTCCACTTTAATGGTCACAGACCATCCTAGAGATCTCCTACAGAGCCAGGGCCTCAATTAGAATAATTAAAACCACTACAGATGCTATAATTTCTAGGTCACAGATACAGGAAATTACAGGGATATCAGATCCAGGGA
Source organism: Chloranthus sessilifolius (assembly GCA_021018995.1). Lineage (NCBI taxonomy): Eukaryota > Viridiplantae > Streptophyta > Magnoliopsida > Chloranthales > Chloranthaceae > Chloranthus > Chloranthus sessilifolius. The sequence goes on from CM037595.1 coordinate 29,827,569, forward strand.
ATTCAGATGATATCCAAGAGGTGTACCAGTTAAGTGGGTGAGTTGATCAAGCAACTCCTCTACACAAATCCGATCGAGCACCAAGAGGAATCAAAAGAGCTTTAGATCTAATTAAAACATTAAAAACAATATTTACATTGCAAACTAGGTCACCCTTATAATGGAATGCTCTTAGATCTGTAGTCTATGCAACAATTAACCCCAACAACACTCTTAACCTTACCCAATTACAAATCTAACTCACTCCTCGTTGCTCCAAGGGGTTTAGCCAACCATGGTTGGGCTAAAGGAGGGAAAAAGGGAATCTCGCTGCAAGCTCTGATCTCTAGAAAATTGCTCAGAAATTTGATGCCCCCAATGGCAATTGGGGGTTCCAATATATAGCTTTCCTTCTCTGTTTTTCCCGCCAAAAATCCCTTTTAGAAGGTTGTCCGAGTTTGTTAGAGTTTTATTAAAGTACGTGGGTCGGTTAGGGTTTCCTAGGGCATCTTCTAGAATGTTACGTCGATCACCAAAGTGCCTCGGTTTGCATGCAACAAGTCACCAAGTCTCAGCGTGTGCATAGCATGGTTTCTGAGAAGTTCAACACACGATTTCGACAAGTTGAAGAGGCTTCCGACAGGTTGAAAGTAAGCTTGTAATTCCTTTCGATAGGTTCCCTGGTCTCTTCGATAGGTTCCGACAGGTTGGGTTTAGCTTCACTGCGCTTGATCTGGGGCTTTCGATAGGTTAGAAGAGTGATTTGATAGGTTGAATATTTACATTCTGTCGCTTCGATCGGATGACCTTTGTTCCTATCGAAGGGTTCAGATCATTCTGCGATAGGTGTTGTCTCAGCATTTCTATTTCGGTAGATTCAGTGAACCGTTCGATAGGTTCAATGAACCTTTCGATAGGTCTCCTCTTTCCTCAGCTAGCTTTCGATAGGTTGAATTCTCTTTCTCTTTCAACTGCTCGATAGGGTCATGGATCCTGTCGAACTCTTCACTTCTGCACGAATTCTTCCTTTTGTTGCTTTCTGATCCTGTCGAACCCTTCAGGTGAATAATCGATAGGGCGTTATCAACCTATTCTCGCTTCCTTCACCTTATTCTGTTGCTGGATCTACATGATGCTGAGAGCTGACTTCTTTGTGGGCATTTTTAAGTGGTTTGCTACATTATTACCAGATTTTCCTGCTAGCTACAAAATGCACTCGACAGAGGCTTATTAGTGTGCTTGTAGGTCCATGAAAGGTCAGGTGAAAGGGTGTAAATTAGAAAGAATTAGATTAATTTTGCTTCCTCGGAAGCGGCGCCAAAAACTTGATCTCGCTATTTGTTGTGTATATATTTTTTATGTTAAATTCAAGTCTTAACCTATTGCAAGCGAACAAAGAAAATTATAGTACTAGCACAGGATCGTTCCCACGAGAAAGTTTGTTATCTAATTTCTTTAGTTTTATCGTTTATTCAAATCCTTATCTTTAAAAACTTCTATTTATCTTTAAGATCTAATCTACTGGAGAGATATGAATAAAAGAATGGTTTTTTAGTCTAAAGTGCATAAAATAAATCCTAATCCTCCTTTTTTAGGTTAAGGTCGTCAATCTCAATCTTCAGCTTTCTGATATTTATAAATTTAAACAGTACCGTTACACTATATTTCTAGTTTCCTAACATTGGTCGTCAATCAAGTCTAAGATCCTATCAATACAGATTTAATCTAATCAACAATTTCTTAAAATCTAGGCGTCAATAAAACCTTAGAAAATTGAAGATGGAAAAGTAAAACTGTTGAACTAATCTGCAAATTCTAACTTGAGTTGTCAATTCAAATCAAAACTTGGAGATGTTTACAAAGCAAATAAATCTAAACTAAAAAGTAAAGTAAAATATATCCTTCACCCTCAGCTGCAGTCATCAATTGCTGCTGAGAAACTACAGATATCTACACTAATCTTTAGCACTCAATTGCTCTTGAGAAACCTCTGATATCTAATCTATTCTAACTATTTTACACTACTTTAATCGAAAGAAAATCCAAACTCAGGCGTCAATTGATGCTAAAATTCTTTGATGCTTATTCCTATGCCGAGCTCTCTTATTTATAGATCATAAGGAGTCGGTTTACAAAGATCTAATTCTAATAAAAGAAACTTCTAAAATAAAAGCATCCTAATATAACTCTAATTCATAATTTCATGCTTTCTTGTTTTCTTTAGTTGATGCGCTTCTAGAGTATTCTTTAATTAACAACAGCAGTCTTTCGGATTTCATCTTCATCAATCTTCTCAGATCCATGGTTGGTCAGTCTTCTAGTTGTAGAAGACTTCTTGAAATTTGCAAGGTGGTGATAGATCTCACATTCCGTAGGAGTGGGAAGCTTCTATTTTAGGAAATCATAAATAACAATTTCTTTTTTTTCTTTCTGGAAAATCATAGATCACGATTTTCTATATTCTGTAGGCTTTCAGCTAACAATTCTTCATTTTGATTCTTCGCTTTCTCTTGTATCGTTTTTACTGAATATGGCTTTTCTTTAGAGAATCATAAATTATGATTTCTCTCTTCTCAGTATGTTATTCCACATAATCGTAAAACACGATTCTTCATTTCTTTTTAGGCAAAGTTTTGTCTTTTACGCTTAATCGTCTTTTTACTACTTTTTGAGTTCATTTTGACTGAGGTTAACACTTAGGCTCTCTTTTACTATCTAGATTTAATATCTGCACATCAATATCTCATTAGTAGCAAACTAAGGCTTAGCATCACTAAGTTAAGGGTGATAAAATGGTAAATTATGTGACTGATCATGCATCAAATGCCAAAGGACAAGGAGTTGGCGCTATTCTAATCTCGTCAAAAGGGTCCCATGTACCGATCTCCATCAAGCTCAATTTCCCTTGCACCAATAACATGGCCAACTGTGAAGCCTTCGTAGCTGGCCTACAAGCAGCTCTCGACCTGAACATAACTCATCTCAGATCTTTGGCGACTGAGAAGGAGTACTACCTGAGATAGCATTTGTCCTAAGTCTCCGTTGGTATGGGATCAACTTCTCATCCTTTGTTTTCCAATCTCCCTTAGATTTATGGGTCCAAGTTTAACTTGCTTTATTGATCATCATCACAATGATCATCAAAATCCACACCATTGATGATGATCTCCACATCATCACCTTGGGTCGGTCATAATTCGAGAAATTTCCTAGGTTAGGACCAATCATCAGCCAGCCCGAGTCTTCACACATGGTCTAAGATGTTGGGTGTGTGATTGAATTAATTACTACTACACCCATCCAATTTAATATGGTGTCCATTAGAAATAACACCTTCCCATCCAGTTATAGGTGGTGCTTAATATTTTTGGACTCAGGCAGTTACTTGGCACAGTCAGGTCCATCAAGTCTCAGTCAACTAATTGACTGACACAAGTTTCGAGGGACAAGTGTTATAAACTAAGACTATTATTTGTATGTGTTATTCACTGAAAAGTATCACATTTCACCTCTTAACCTAGCCCTTGCTAGAACTTAAAGCTGACTAATAACTTCTTTTTAGCTTGTTTTATATTTAGTAATAAATTATGCAGCTTAACACAAAGTCTATGCTTTTGGTGCCAAGAAGAGAGAGAATTCAGGTAAAAGATGACAGCTAAACTAGAAAGTGATGGAACACCATGGTGGGACACACCATGGTGACTATTTTGCATGTCACAATGGGCCAAGACGGTCCAGCAGATGAACCAAGTATAGGTGAGGGTGGAGGAAGCTGCAACAGAAGCATGTGCATAGCAGTAGAGGAGCCAATGACCTATCTCGCATAGTTGAGGTGCAGCATATTCGAGCTCACGAAGAAGTTACATAGTTCAATGAAGGGGTTATCACAAAGCAACTTCTTGCACAACAGTCGCGCACTTCAGTCGCAATCAATATGTGAAGAAACTCGAAGAGCTCTCGTGCACTAAGCCTCCAAAAATACAGCTCATGAAGTTCTTACGAGGATCAAGGCTTAATGCAGTAGCGCGCACTACCTTGTGAGATTAATTGGCGTGAACAATAGCAAAGACCTCATAAAGTTCTCGCATGGCTCTAGAAGAGAGAGACACCCAAAAATCCTATTGCGTACCTAGAAGCTTAACCCTAAATTGAGTAAGATCTAAAGGCATCTGTGCGAGTACCTCGCAAAAGAAACTTCTGAAGCTCTACTGCGTGAGTACAATTAAAGCTAAAGCAGTTGCACGACCATCCAAAGTCCTACTGCGTGAGACAGCAATATTCAAAGTCAAACTCTACCCCGTGAACACTCTGCAGCTACACGACAAGAGTGATATGTAGGAGCCAGCCTTGCGAAGCTCGGGCTCTCCACTTCTCAATCTTAACTCAAGGACCTTTTGAGGATTTCCTCAGGTCTAGGGCATGCATCCCAAGGCACAGATTCTGATGCATGCATCCCAAGACATCCAAGGGTTGTAATAGTGCCACATCTGCTTGAAAAATTAGGGTTTACTCTTCTCTCAGCCACAGCATCCGGACTAAGTATATAACTTGTGCTTGTAACTTAGAAATTATTAATCACTCTCTCCTTCAACCTTTGTCAGCTAAGAGCTCAAGAAAATTAGGATTAGGGTTAGGGTTTGATCACCTATTTTTCCATTTTTTCTTCTCTCTTAGCCCAGCACTTGCTGGCTAAATCTTTGGTAAGCAATAAGGTGTAGTTTCATTTAAGTTTTATAATAGGTCATTTAAACATTGGGATTTTGTGAAGAGCTATTGTGCACAAGGCTGCTGCCTTGAGAAATTTCATTGTTGGTAACATAGATCAATGGAATTTGTGTTTGAATGCTTACTTAATCTGTTATTTTCCTATTTGCTCATAGTTTTGTTCAGGTTATAGCATGCGTTTAAGATTTGAGCTTATTGAAAGGCCTACGGAAGCTTGAGCTTGAAGCCCTGAGACCATGGTAGCAGCAGCAGTTTACATATTTTATCTCATCCTTTGGTGGTAAGGGAGCCTCTGTGGATAGCCTATGACCATTAGAGTGGACAAACTGTAGCCCTAGGGCAATCTTGGTTATAGATCTGAGATGGATTCTTTTTCTCTGCACTTGAGCTTGTAGCCTGGTGAGAGAATGTGCAGGAACAGGCTCCCCTCTATTTCACTTGACCACTATCAGATGTTAGATCTAGCTTCTCTGTAGTGATTGCAGCTCTGAGGATATTTTATTGCAAGCTATTTTTATGCAATAAATTGTTGATTTAAAGTCCATTTAAATTTATAGATCTTTTGGTTCCATTAGTTTTCTCGATTGGATTTGTATTTTTGGGAATTGCCCATTCACTTAACCTTTAGATCTTTTGATTGTCATCTGATCTTCCTAGGTTTAATACCCTTATGAATGTCTGCCAGATCTATATGCAGATCTGGAGAGCTTGTAGCCTGGTAAACATAGTATCTACAATGGTATTCATGGCCTGATTTGATTTATTAGATTAGGTTTGATCAACCCACTCCTTTGGATTAGGTTAGCTTTTTTGACTCAATTAATGGGATTTGACAAACTCTATTTGATAGACTATGGCCATTTGAGTGGACAGACTATAGCCTTAAGAGCACCCCAAATGGCATGGGTTAAGTTGGATTCTTCTACCTTGCTAAGGTTATTGATAGCACTTCAGTAAGGATTTACTGCAGAGAGAGCCCTAAATCTGAGCTATAAAATTGAATGAACTTTTGCCTAAACTGCTTACTTCCCATCCTTTTATCTTTATTTTAACAAATCATCACGACCTTCTTCATAACCCTTTCTTAGGATAGGACTGCACTTTATTTCTTTTCTCTTTAGTAGGTAATTTAGTGTTGTTGTGACACCCAACTCCCTTTCTTTAGGATTGTCAGATCTGTAGCCAAATCTGGAGGCCTACTATTATAGCCCATTTTGGGTTCTAGATTAATTTCTCTGTGGGACAAACTCTTACTTATCAAAACGTGCTATAATAGCCATGTATCTTGCAAGCTTAGGATTATTTAGTTGTGTTGTTTTCATCTTTTATTTTACTTTGATTTTTAATTTGTTCTCACCACACAATAAAAAATCAGCACATTAAAATATCACAGGTTTTTGGCACCATTGCCGGGGAGATTGATTTTTTCAGTAGACCTGAGTTGTATTATATTTCATTTTAAAAAATTCTTTGTAGCTCTGTGCCATAGTAGAATAAAAGTACTACTATGTTTTTTTTAATTTTGCAGAATTGGACAACAATAGAAGGGAAAAGCTAGAGCTGCAGCTGGAGTCTAGCTAGCTCTGTTTGCACTTCTTTTACCCTGAAACTTAGTCCCTTGATGTTGAATTCACTGTAATTAATATAATGTAAATTTGCTTAGTTGTTATTTTAGTTTAGAAATTTTTTATGTGCTGTGGGCATTTTCCTTGCTTAATCTATGTGTGTATGCTTGGAAGAAGGTCTCTTAACCCTGAGTTGGAACCTCCAAATCCTGAGGTTGAAAGAGTCCTTAGACTAAGACACACCACACAAGGCCCTACTATTGATACTGAGCCAGCTAACATGGCTGAGAGACAAAGAACCCTGAAAGAATACACTGCACCTAGGGATTACACATCTCCCTTCTACATATAATTCCCTTCAGAGGAAGGAAACTATGAAATCAAGCCCTCCACCAGCAATATGATGCCATCCTTCCATGGGCTTAGTAAAGAAGATCCTTACAAGCACATTGACCAATTTTTGACAATTTGCACCACTTTCAATATTACTGGCCTGGGATCTGAGGCCACCAAACTGGGGTTTTTCCTTTTTCCCTAATGGACAAAGGCAGCACCTGGCTCTCTAAGCCCCCAACCAACAGCATACAAACATGGATTGACCTCTAAAGGCAACTCCTGGCTAAATTCTTTCCCATGAATAAAACCAGCCCGATGAGGACAAGTATTTTGTCATTTACTCAGTCCTCAACTAAGGATTTTTATAAAGCATGGGAGAGATTTCAGGAAATGTTAAAATAATGCCCCCACCACTAAATTCCAATGTGGAAACTAATGTATGTATTTTACCAAGGAATTAATCCCAAGAGTAGGGATATGGTGGATGCCTCATGTGGTGGTAGTTACCTCCACAAGACAGTTGATGAGGCTTGGGAGCTGTTTGACATTATAGGAAAAAATTCCATACAGCAGGAGTCACTGTCTCGCAATAACAGCCAGACCCCTGCTAAGTTAGTAAAAAAGTCCACCCCTAGAGGTGGAATGTATGAAGTTAAGGTGCAAAGGGAGTTGGAGCGGAAGGTGGAAAACCTGAGCTTGAAGTTTGACAAATTGATGAATGTGGTGCAGCCTAGAATAGTTGCACAACTGGAGGAGGCATGTCTGATATGCCAATCCCCACACATTTACTCCAGGATTGTCCATCAGCCAACCAATTCTCTGATTTTGTTATGGAGTAAGCCAATGCTACCCAAGCATTTGGGCAGCAACCTGCTGGGTACTCATAGAGAAAATACCCAAATTTGAGGTGGAGACAAGATACTCACCCTCAACCCCAACAGCAGCAGTTGGTAGCTCCATATAGACCCCAACACCAGTTTAACCAAGGATACCCACCTAGACAGAATTTTTAGTTGCCTGCCCCACAGCCCAACCAGTTGGCCTTGCCCCCACAATAGCCCAGATCCTCTTCCTTTGAAGAGCAAATGCTTGCATCTATGCAAAATTTGGGGAGCTTAGTCCAAACTGTGAACTCTCATGGGCAAAGCATTAAGAAAATAGAAGACCAGCTAGGTCAAATCTGCAATGCTTTGAACAAAAGAGAGGAGGGTAGACTGCCTAGTCAATCCTTAACCAACCCCAAAAGGTAGTACATGATTGGTGAAGCATCCTCTACCCATGTGGATGATAATTCAATAGGACAAGGCAACTGAGGAGGTCATGAAAAGTGAAGGTGGGTGCTAAAGAACCAAAGAATGTGTGTACCATATATATTAATTATGTTTTGATTTGTGTTGCTTAGAAAATTTTCAATTACTACTGTTAGAGTGATGTTTTGCTTGTGTGTTTGATTTTATGTTGTTTTGTTTTAAGTACATGTGCTTATCTGTCATCTAAATTTTGATACTCATGTTTATTACTGATGGTTGAGATGCTCTCACAATACATGTCATGAATTTGATCTGAAAGATTATCTTTGACATTCTGAATGTGCGATGTTTGAATGTTGAAAAAGGGTAACTTAATTGTCATGATGAAATGGAGTCCATGTCAAGGAGTTGGTGTTGATGCACACTAAATTGGTGCATGATATTGTACATACACAGGCCAGAGCACCAGGTGAGAGAAAAGGCTAAGTGCTGCTTTCTCGCGAGGTTAAATAGCCTAAATTTCAAGCTCGTGAGCCACCTGAAGCTTTCACATAGAGTGTTGATGGATATTTATTTTTGTACGAGAGCTTCATGAGCACAAGGACATATGATGTAGCCTAATAGTGAGCCCCGCGAGGTGCTTGAGACTCACAGTTTAATGCTCACGAGACTTCGCTACTCTAGCTGCGCGTGATATGAGCAACTACTTCGCGCGCTTGAGCCTGAATTTAACTCTACGATGAACCTCGTGAGGCTCATCGGCACATAAAGCTTTTAAATCTTTTCTCATGAGGCTCTGATCTTCTACGTGATAGAGTTCCTCACGAAGTTGGCTGTGTACTACGCGAAAAATTTACTCCATGAGAGCCTCGCGACAGCCGCGCGTAGCACGAGTTTAGCCCTATAAACCCAGCGATTCCTCCATTTCCTTCATTCATTTCTCTTTGCCCTAGCTTTCACTGTGTCTTTCCGAACTTCCCCTTTTCTTCTTTCTTCTATACTACCCTTTTCGCTCAAGCTCAGCTAGTTTCCTCACACCATTATACTCCCCATCACCTCCTAGTCACTTTGAGCTAGGTTTGGGAGATTTGAGCATCTGTATAACGTGTGAAGTGAAACCCTAGCTATTATTTGGTAAGATTTCTCACTCTCTCAGTTGATTTAATTGGACATTACTTTAATGTAAGTAGAGAGCAATTTGGGATCTATTTTATTTGTGAAGAGTGCATTACAATTGCTGGAATTTTGAAACCCTAATTTTGAGAAACTGACTAGATATGGCCACGGGTTCAAAATTCTCAGACACCTTGTCTGCTTTGGTAACCCCAGCACCTGCGGGGAGCCTTGTGGCCACTAGAAAATCTGCAAGAATTGCAGAGGCCTCCAATGTGGAGACCCCTGTGGTAACTGCACCCTTTGAGGAGCACCAAATTGAGAAAATTGTGAAGAAAGGCAAGGGCATGACCTCTGCTGCCCAAAGTGCCAAAAAGAAATCTGCTCCTAAGAAGAGGGCCAGAGAGCACCCACCATCTAAAAGCCCTGAGAAATCAAAGAAGAAATAGAAAATGGCCAAGGAAGTAGCCACTGAGGTCCCTAAGGATAAAGAGGAAGAAGATAATAAATACCTCAGGGTCCCATCTGAATTTGTTACAACAATTAAGCTGGAGGCTGAGACAATTTTTTATAAGGCCTTGTTTGAGGAGCTACCTGAGACAACTACCTCCATGGAGCAGCTGAGCCTGCCCCTCCTGCTACTTCCCCTACTGCTACCAATGAGAAAGGCAAAGGACCTAAAGTCAAAACTGAGCCAACAGATAATTAGGATGATTAACTACGCACCTGCACTTAGAATATACTTTGTGTAGTTTCTTTTTTCCTTACACTGTACCACTTCTTGTTTGATAAATGCAATTCCTTTTTCTTATGTTTTGTTATGTTTTACTTTTTGTCTGTATATCTGGTTTGTTTGTTCTAGTTGCTTGTGTGTACTTTCTTTCATGCTTTCACTTCTTTTCTTTTGTGTCTGATTTTGTCTATGTTCCCTGCTGCACATGCCCTCTTATCTTTAAATCAGTGAGGACAATGTCCTCATATGTTTGGGGGTGTGGTAAGGATTGCCAATGATCTAGTTAACCTATGTGCAACAGTCTTAATTAAGTGAGGAATAAATATAATGAACTTCCCTTAAGCAATGTTGAAAGTGAGGAAATTTAAATACTGTGCAAACCTTTTTAATACTGAAATCATTTGAAAATCAATACTTCTATGAGGTGAACATCAGGAAATTTTCTATAAACAATAGTTAGTGAACCAGTAAGGAGAGAAACAGGTGAAAGCACACCCCTTTGAGTTCAATTGAAGACCATACCCAGTGAGCTTTGAGCCTATAAAATTTTTTTTTAGGAGTATCTTTGGCAACTTTTTCCTCTTCTAAGGACTGACTGAGTCAAGACCTTCTCACTAAAAGTTAGACACCCCAAGTTGAAGTTGTTTGGCAGTAATCATGACACTAAGGAAATGATCAAGGCCTTTATTTGGACAGTTTGAGCCTAAAAGATCAAACCTATGAAACTACCCTTGTGCATATACTTTTTGAGCCTTAAAGTCTCATTTTTCTTCAATAAATACCAAAGTACTTGAACATGAACCTCTTAACCTGATTCAACCCTACCCTCACTCTGAGAATTCAGAAGGTAAAGGAGAGGATGTTGAAGATAAGTGAGCAAAGTTTAACATTTGGTGAAAGGAGGAGAAGAGAAGAGGAGATTTGTAAATAATAGTGTAGTAGTTGTAGATGTGTGGCAACCATCATAAAAAAATATAAATACAAGAAACAAAAAAGAAAGAAAAAAATAAAATAAAATAAAAAAGAGAAAGAGAAATCAAAAGAAGAATTCCATTGGAAATATTGAAAAGAAGAGAAGAAGTTGCCACTTTAGCTCTGAAATTTAAAAAGAAGATGGAGTTGTGCTAAAATGAAGAAGGTGGTCATGAATCATCTCCTACCTGTGTTGATTTCTCAACTTTGAACCCCTCTTTACCCCTTTTATTCTTTACTACCCACACCAATAAGCCACATTACAACCCATGAAAAGCTCTTGTTGATCCAAAGTCATATTAGTTGTCATGTGAAGATGAAGGAATGTCTAATCTATGGTGAGAGTACTTTATGATGTCAGAAATTAGAAGCAATGCATGTGCTCATGCTTGCAAACCCATTTGGGGTATGTAATTGCTCTTGAGTTTCTATGAGATGGTACACCCGTAAATTCATTTAAGAGAAAGAGAGCCCTGGTAAGCATTGGGTCTGAGATTGAAATCATTGGGGCTTTGTTTGAACCTGAATTTTGATGCATTGGTAAGCTTAGCACTATTTTGCATATAATGCTTTCTTGGTGTCAGTTGCTTGGATGTGTTGAGAATGCATGCATGACTAAGGTGTTAAATTGGTTACATATACTATTTTAGAACTCCTTTAATATTTTACAGAGCAAGGATGAAATGAACTATATTTATTTCAAACTGATTAACCACTGTGTGAACTTCTGTTAACTGTTTCATTGAGAAGTTTGTGGGTACCTTCACTGAAAACTCTCAGGAGACTTCACTCCTCCACTAGGGATCATCTAGGGGTTTAAAAGGCTTGATGCATACGCTAAATGCATTCGTGCTCCCTACGAAAGTGCCATTTACATTCTTAGAGTAGCTGTTTAAAGTTTACTTTGCTTAGGGACTAGCAAAGATTAGGTTTGGGGGTGTGTTATTCACTGAAAAGTATCACTTTTCACCTCTTAACCTAGCCCTTGCTAGACCTTGAAGCTAACTAATAACTCCTTTTTAGCTTGTTTTGTAGTTAGTAATAAATTATGCAGCTTAATGCAAAGTTTATGCTTTTGGTGCCAAGAAGAGAGAGAATTCAGGCAAAAGATGATAGCTAAACCAGAAAATGATGGAACACCATGGTGGTACACACCATGGTTACTATTTTACATGTCACAATGGGCCAAGACAATCCAGCAAATGAACCAAGTAAGGTGAGGGTGAAGGAAGCTGCAACAGAAGAATGTGCATAGCGGCAGAGGAGTCAATGACCTATCTCGCATAGTTGAGGTGTTGCCTCACGTTGCTCAATTCACTGGCAAAGCTCCCTCGTGCAGCTAAGACATGCAACATATTTGAGCTCATGAAGAAGTCACGTAGTTCAATTAAGGGGTTATCACAAAGCAACTTCTCATGCAGCATCATGCACTTCAGCCGCAATCAATATGTGAGACACTCGCAAAGCTCTCGCGCACTAAGCCTCCAGAAATACAGCTCGCGAAGTTCTCATGAGGATCAAGTCTTAATGCAGCCGCGCCCACTACCTCGCGAGACCAATTCGCAGGAACAACAGTAAAGACCTCGCGAAGTTCTTGCGTGGCTCTGAAAGTGAGAGACGCCCAAAATCCTCTTACGCAGCTCTCGCGCGCCTAGAAGCTCAACCCTGAACCGAGCGAGATGCAAAGGCATCTGCCTGAATACCTCACAAAAGAAAACTTTTGAAGCTCTACTGCGCGAGTACATTCAAAGTTAAAGCAGCTGCACAACCATCCAAAGTTCTACTGCACGAGACAGTAATATTCAAAGCCAAAATCTACCCCACAAACAATCTGCAGCTGTGCGACAAAAGTGATATGCAGGAGCCAGCCTCGCGAAGCTCAGGCTCTCCACTTCCCAATCTTAACTCAAGGACCTTTTAGGTATTTCCCCAGGTCTAGGGGCATGCACCCTAAGGCACGGATTCTGATGCATGCATCCCAAGACATCCAAGGGTTATAACAGTGCCACATCTGCTTAAAAAATTATGGTTTACTCTTCTCTCAGCCACAACATTCAGACTAAGTATATAAGTTGTGCTTGTAACTTAGAAATTATCAATCACTCTCTCCTTTAGCCTCTGTCGGCTGAGAGCTCAAGTAGATTAGGGTAAGGGTTAGGGTTAGGGTTTGATCACCTCTTTTTCCATTTTTTCTTCTCTCTTAGCCTAGCACTTGCTGGCTAAATCTTTCGTTAGCAATAAGGTATAGTTTCATTTAAGTTTTGTAATAGGTCATTTAAACATTGGGATCTTGTGAAGAGCTATTGTGCACAAGGTTGCTGCCTTGAAAATTTTCATTTTGGTAACATAGATTAATGGAATTTGTGTTTGAATGCTTACTTAATCTGTTATTTTCCTATTTTCCCGTAGTTTTGTTTAGGCTATAGCATGCATTTAGGATTTGAGCTTATTGAAAGGCCCATGGCAGCAGCAATTTACATGTTCTATCTCATCATTTGTGGGTAAGGGAGCCTCTGTGGATGGCCCATGACCATTAGAGTGGATAGACTATAGCCCTAGGGCAATCTTGGTCACATATTTGAGATTGATTCTTTTTCTCTGCACTTGAGCTTGTAGCCTAGTGAGAGATTGTGCAGGAGCAGGCTCCCCTCTATTTCACTTGACCACTATCAGATGTTAGATCTGGCTTCTCTGTAGTGATTGCAGCTCTGAGGACATTTTATTGCAAGCTATTTCTAAGCCATGAATTACTGATTTAAAGTCCATTTAAATCTATAGATCTTTTGGTTCCATTAGTTTTCTGGATCGAATTTACGTTTTTGGGAATTTCCCATTCACTTAACCTTTAGATCTTTTGATTGCCATCTGATCTTCCTAGGTTTAATACCCCTATGAATGTCTACCAAATCTGTACGCATATTTGGGGAGCTTGTAGCATGGCAAACATAGTGTCTGCAATGGTATTCATGGCCTGATTTGATTCATTGGATTAGGTTTGATCAACCCACTCTTTTGAATTAGGTTAGCTTTTCTTACTTAATCAATGAGATTTGACAAACTCTATTGGATAGACTGTTGCCATTTGAGTGGACAGACTATAGCCGTAAGAGCACCCCAAATGGCATGGGTTAAGTTGGATTCTTCTACCTTGCTGAGGTTATTGATAGCACTTCAGTAAGGATTTGCTGCAGAGAGAGCCCTAAATCTGAGTTACATAACTGAATGAACTTTTTCCTAAATTACTTACTTCTCATCCTTTTATCTTTATTTTAACACACCATCACCACCTTCTTCATAACCCTTTCTTAGGATAGGACTGCACTTTATTTATTTTCTTTTTAGTAGGTAATTTAGTATACTTGAGACACCCAACTCCCTTTCTTTAGGATTATCAAATCTATAGCCAGATCTTGAGGCCTACTATTATAGCCCATTTTGGGTTGTAGATCAATTTCTCTATGGGACAAACTCTTATCAAAACTTGCTAAAATAGCCCTGTATCTTGTAGGCTTAGGGTTATTTTAGTTGTGTTGTTTCCATCTTTTATTTTACTTTGATTTTTAATTTATTCTCTCCACACAATAAAAAATCTGCACATTAAAATATCACAACAGTATGTTAGTTGGGCATTTCCTATTAACTCTAACCATTGGGGAATAAGTCGCGATATAGAGTGTATCCCCCCCTATGATTAAATTTATTTTTTCAATTTTCCTACTCAGTTACCAGGTTACTTACCCAGTTCTAGTTTATCTCTTTAAAATTTGATTAAATGTTCGTGCGTGTTATAAGTGGCAATTATAAATTCTAGTGATGAAATTGAGTCCATACCTTTTTATTAGAAAGTCCTAAAATTTAATCAAGTTGGGCTTAGGACCCAATAGTTTTAAGGTTACCAAGGTGGTCCTATCTATGGTTTTTGCTAAGCATAAGGATGCTAGTAGTACAACCCATGTCAAATATTTGGTCAAGCCGTCAGGCTATATTTCATCTAAGTTTATAACTTAGAGATTTACAGGTCATTTCCTATGTCTTTTGGGCCTTCATTAGGTGCAAATCTAGGTATACGGGATTTTTACGAAGTCCCGACCTATGAGTGGGTGTCAATATCAACTTTTTCAAAAAGATATTTTGGATTGGGCCATAGCTTAGGTAATATATTTTGGAATCACAAATCGGGCCATGGGATGGGCATCAGGTCATTTAGTCCTACTTAGTTAATTTTTTTAAAAATCGAGTTCTTGGGCCTTCAAGGGGTCAATTCCTTGACTTAGTCAACCAAATCAACTATATCAAAGCTCTACAATGCATCAATAGTGGTCATTGTGATCCGGCATTGCTTCAAATTATCACGAGATTTGGGAAAAAGTCGAGATATTGACTTCGTTCCTAGATTTATAATTTTATGCTTAAGGGTATCGGACACCTTGAGGTAAAACTGCCACCATTTTTTACTCCGATCGAATTTTTAAGTCCTTCCAAAATCAGGGAAAATAGAACTGATAACTTCATCCTTTCCAGGTGGTGGAACTCAAAAATATGATCAGGGTTGATCAGGGCCATTAGATTATAGAGATCTATTTTCTCGGTAATAAACCATCAGACCAGATTCGATGGTCTCTGATGCCGAATCTATATCTTTCAGTGTCGATATGGAAATCAGACACTTGATAGGTTGTTGGAATTCTTTATCAGTCATCTACATTTCATATATATTTATAAGGTCAAAAGTTAATAGATCACGATGAAATCAGGTCCATCTGATCAGGGGTTGATTCTCTTCATGAGTTGTGTGCCACTTGACACAGTTCTGTGTCCCAAATTTCCAGAATCTCTAGCCATCAATCCCGATGGAGATTGTAGACACCCTATTTCCAATCTCTCAGAGTATACAAAAGTATTTGGACAACCACTTAACTTTACCTCGATTTCTAGAAAAGCCATCCTTTTTCAAAACTCTCAAAATGTCATACCTTGAGAATTATACGCTAATCATCCAGAGTATAATTGATTATACACTGGATACCCAACGTATAATTGGACCCGACCCGGTCACGACTTATCCCCCAATTATATGTTGGAGTTCCAACATATAATCGATTATACGCTGGGTTCCTGTTAAGCGGTGAAAAATACTATTTTTCACCACCTAACATGACCTTTGATGCACCCTTGAGCTGACTAATATGGTATTTTAAGTATGTATTATAGATAAGCAATAAATTGCAGCCTTAGAATGGCCAAAGAAGCAATCTACTGCTCAACATGTCCTCAAACAACCCAAAGGCCAGCCAATCAAATTGTCCACAGAGCTTTAGAAGTTCATGAGAAGGTTATGGGCCCAACTGGGTGTGCTTGGGACCAATTACAGTTGCAAGGAATGAAGATTGAACCCACCAAGAGGCTGGTGAGTGTTGAACAAATGAAGACAACATACCAAAGATCTGTGCCAACTGTGGAAGCACAAAGCAGAACTTGTCGAGAGGTCCTGATGCTTAAAAGCCAAGATGTTGAGAGATTGCATCAACCTGTTGAAAGGTTCTGAGAGAAAGGAATGAAGTTGTCGAGAGGTTGGATGTGTATATGAAGCTGTTGAGAGCTTCCTAGTACCTGTCGAGCAATTGGGATTGAAGAAAATAACCTATCGAGAGGTTTTGGGAGTGCAAGCTTACTTATCGAGAGGTTAGAGGTGCGTCGGAAGAGAACCTGTCGAAGTCTTACTTGGAGATGTAGAGGAGCTCGTGAGGATCCAATAACCAATCGACAGGATTTTGTATAATATGTCAAGAGGATTGAGGAAGCTCAAGCAGAAGCTAAGATTTCTCTGTCAATCCTATCGACTAGTTCACAAAACCTATCGAGGTGCATAGAGCATCTTGTCGAGAGGTTCTGGAGGTAATAGTAAAGATCCTATCGAGAGGATGGAAGAGCAGTGCATTGCAACCTGTTGACAACTCACCTGAAGCTACGGTCATCCTCACGAGGTTCAAGCAACTTGTCAAAAGCTCAACAGGAGCTTTACAAAGATGTCGATAGGATTTTCCATAAGCTGTCAAGAGGATCACTACAGAACTGGATAGAAAGTGAAAATGAACTCCAATCTTGTTGACTAGTGAAACTTAACCTATCGAGAGCTACTCCAAACCTCTCAAGAAGACTTCAATCCTATCAAAAGCCATTTCAACCTGTTGATGAGAATACCAAGCTGACTCAGAACCTGTCGAGATGTTCCCTGAACCTCTCGACAATTGAATTAGGAACTTCTCAGTTCCTTTCATAGCAGCTACTAATTTTAGAATTATGTGCATGAATTCCAAGGCATGTTAATAACCCTTGGGGGTACTTTTAGAACACAAATGAGCACGAATGGGAACCCTAACTGCATCACATGGGCCTACCTATTTTGGACCAATGGGGAAAGAGCTTCTAAAAGAGAAATCAGTCACATCAGCAGCTCAGAATAACAGAATTATTCTCTTGAACTCTGATTGGTTGAAACAGATCTGAGAAGAGAGGAGAAGAGTATAAAAGCTTGAAGAATTTATAGAGCTAGCATCCAGAAATTGAGAGAACCAAAGCCAAATCCGATCTCCATTCTCCCTCCAAAAACTCCCTCTCTTCCTTCTTCCCCCATTCTCTTTTCAGCCAATCATGGTTGGCTAAAACCCTTCAGTAGCTAGGGTGAGGTTAAAAACTGTAAATCGAGAGTTTCAAAAGCTCTGTAGATGGATTATATATTGCACATATTGTAGATCTAAGCACAATAGGATTGTAAGTTGTGTTATTATAATATAATTGTGGTTTTTAAAGGTGATTCTGATATATATTTCACTTTTTCATATTTGATTTCCATAGATTAGATATTCCTGTGGATGCTTGAGCTTGTAGCTTGGCACCCAAAGCATTTGCAATAGCTTACCTGTTCTAATCAAGATCATTGGATTGGAACAATCTCTGAGATAACCTATGGCCACTACAAATGGACAGATCCTATCCTTAGGATTGCTTCAATACTGTGGTTGAGGTTAGATTCTTATACCTTGCATCTGAGCTTGTAGCCAGATGAAGGATTGTAGCAAATCTATTCTATACATTGCCTTTGATCCAATTGATTTTCAGTAAATACCAAAATCCCTAGCTGCTGCTCTCCACCTTTTGATTTTAATCTTTTCCATTCCCTTGAATCTGAGTTTAATCAGTTTTGGATCAATTACATTTAATTTTATAGTTTTTTAGTAAAGTGATAAATCTTAGAAACCTCTCCACTTGCCTATTTTGATTTAGTTTAAATTAGGATAGAGTGCCAGATCTGTCATTAATCTGGAGATTTACCATAGTTTAATCATATTTCCCTGTGGATATACCCTGACTTACTTATTAAAGCTTGCTGCAACAGCGTTGGTTCTTGCAGGACTGCTTGCTTGCCTTAAGCTCACTTGTTGTAGTTTGTTCATTTAATTTGCTATTTAACCATTTAATAATTTTAAGGTAAGCAAGACAACAAGTTTTTGGCCCCGCTGCCGAGGATCTGTGTTTTTAAAAGTGGTAGATCTAAGTTTTTCTCATTTTAGATTTAGATTTTTATTGCCTATTTTGTGCTTGACTAATTACTATTGTAGTTTTATATAGTTTAATTTTGTGATTGCAGATTTGGATTTGTTGTGTTGAAAGGAGCATTGTGCCAATTTCAGGAGCAAGTTGTGCTTAAGTTTGTATTTCTTAACTCTATTTATATTTCTAGATTTGTAGTTTTTAGATCTGCACCATTAGTTGTGTGTTTTTGAATTTATTTTGCTTAAATTTGTACTGTCATTCTATTTTGTCATGTATTTTTGTTGTGTGTATGTTTGGGAGGAGAACTCTTAATCCTGATATTACTCCCTTAGATCCTGAATTTGCGAGACTTTTCAGACCTAAGCAACCCATACACACACCCGTGATTGATTTTGCCAGCTCTGCAATGGGTGAGAAACCTAGGACATTTAAGAAATTCAATGCACCAGGGGTTTACAATTCTCCCTTCTACATTCAATTCCTTGTTGTCTAAGGGAACTATGAGACCAAATCCTCCATCATATAGATGCTACCCTCATACCATGGCCTGAGTAAACAAGATCCATGTAAGCACATTGATGAATTTATAGGACTGTGCACTACCTTCAACATTACAGGTTTGGGCGAGGAAGCAACCAGGTTGAGACTCTTTCCTTTTTCATTAAAGGATAGAGCCCGAACTTTGTTGTCAATTCTCCCAACCAATAGTATTCAGTCCTGGAATGACCTTCAATATTAGTTCTTGCGTAAGTTTTTTCCCATGTCCAAAATAAGTCAGCTGAGGAAGTATTTCATTTGCTCAAGCCCCAATTGAAGACTTTCACCAAGCATGGGAGAGATTTAAAGAACTCTTGAAGCAATGTCCCCATCACCAAATTCCTGAATGGCAACTGTTAAGACCTGAAAAGTACCACTTTTCACCCCTTAACTTAATCTCTGTTAGACCCTTAATTATTTAATAAATGTGTTTTAAGTCTATTATGTAGGTAATAAGTAGTAGCTGCAAATAAACCCCTAACCATGCCAAGAAGCCTACTGCTGACCCAGAAGCCCCTCAGAAGTGTGAAGGTTAAACCCAGAAAGAGAATTGGCTGCAGCAGAGGCACAGTAAAGCATAAACAAATCAAGGAGAATGCCTCGCGCAGATGTCGCAGGGCTCAATCAAATCAGAAAGAATACATCATGCAGTTTTCGTGAGCTTCTGAAGGGAGCACCCCAACCGGTCGCACAGTCTTCTCGCCATTCACGTGCAGATGGATGTCAGCAGGGAGTAAAAAAATACTCTTTGCGAGGTTCTCGTGAGCTCAGTCTTAAGCACTCGTGAAGCACTCGCGCAGTCTCGTGCAGCTTAAGAGATGAGATTTCAACCTTCGCGCAATTCACTGAATAGAGAGAGCTCCAAGCATTCCAGCGCGCGGCTATCGCGCAGTGGCCGTGGGACACACACTTTCAAGGAACTGCTCGCGCGATCCATAAGCCTATGTACATTGTTCTCTTCGCGAGGATCACCGTGGGATTCATCAAGGAATGAACTGTGCGCGCCATTTAAATGCAAAGACCAATCCCGTGAAGACCAAAGCATTCCCGCGATGATCAAAGTACCAACCCCGCGACTGCAACAGCTTCAAGTCAAAGCAGCCCCGCGACGCCAATTCTACCACGCGACAAGACCTGCAAACCTTTTCTACCCAGCGAGGATTGAGTTCTAAACTTCTCCCCACTTCTGTAAGGGCAATCTGGGAATCTCCAGTAATTAGGGAACGCACTCCAATGCTCCAATCTTTGTGCACTCACCCCGAGGCATCCAAGGGAGAAGAATGGGCCGCAATTGCATTGATAAAATTAGGGTTTTCCTAACCCTAATTCAGAGAGAACCGACTACTATATAAGCCTAAGCCTAGCTTAGGTTTAAGGGACTTTTTGTTCTGGACTTCTGTGCTTCTTCTTAAAAACCGACTGTAGAATTACAGTAGGCTAAAGTTAGGGTTTAGGAGTTTTTCTTTTTCTTTTTTTTTCCTTCTCTCCATAGTCCAGCACTTGCTGGCTATGCCTTCTATATGATTATATGGTATAGTTTTTAATGGAATTTTGTAATAGGATCTATTGCATGTATGGGATGGTATTTTTGTTGTGAGTTGTCCTGTACAAGGCTGCTGCCTTGAGATCCTCCATTGCTAAGTTATATTATAAGCAATGGAGGATTTCTTTTAAGGTTTTATTTAGATCCAAGTGACCTGTGTGTCCAGGTTAGGCACATTGCAGGCCTTCCCCCTCCACAGGATCCACTAAATCTGAATCCCCATGAGAGCTTGAGCTGGTAGCTCTGTGAACATGGTGGTGGCAGTAATGTTCTTATTTTGTCTTAGACCTCTGTGAGGAGGATAGCCACTGTGGATAGTCTGTGACCATTCAAGTGGACAGATTATAGCCCTAGGGTGAGGCCAATCCACAAAACTAAGATAGATTCTTCTTCTCTGCACTTGTGCTTGTAGCCTTATGAGAGATTGTGCAGAGACAGAGTCCCCTATATTTGTATAGACCCACCATCAGATTGCTGATCTGATTTGGCTGTAGAGATTGTAGGCTTGTGACTGGATCACTACTGTCTTTCTAAAGCAGTGAACAGCCAAGCTTAAAAGCTAGTACTCAAACTCTTGCTGGTCCTGTGTGTCCAGGCTCATGCACTTTGTAGGCCTAGCCTCACACACAGAACTTTAGAGGTTGAGGTTCCTATGGATTCTTGAGCTTGTAGCCTGGATGAAGTAGTGCCTACAATGATAATCTTATTCTGACCCATCTCTGGATTGTGGTTCACCTATTGGATAGTCTGTGACCATTTAAGTGGACATGTTATAGCCATAAGGGATTGGATCATGGCACAAGGGTGAGTTGAATCCTTTCTCCTCTGTGGTGATAATGTAGCCATTGGACAGGATTTCTATAGCAGCAGATCTGAGTCTGAGTTATAAGACCCATTAGATCTGTACCTAATAACATACTTCTCACCCTTTTATATTTATTTTCTCACACTCCACCCTCTTCCTTAACCCTTTCTGTAGTTTAAACATTAAGTTACCTTAGGATTTAGATTATAGTGACCTTAAATCCCCTTCCATTTAGGATTGCCAGATCTATAGTCAGATCTAGAGAGCCTACTAAAGATGGCTCCCTTGGAGCTTTAGATCAACTTTTCCTGTGGGATAAACACTTACTTATCAAAACTTGCTACAACAAGCCCTATATCTTGCAGGACTGTGCATATTTTAGGCTTGCTACTCCGTAGTGGGGTAAGACAAGTTCTTCTACCCTGCAGACTTCCTTGTTTTAGACACGGGCTGCAGCAAGAGTACATCCCCATTACCTATTATTCTGGGCCGACCATTCTTGGCCACTGCCAATGCATGCATTCAATGCAGGTATGGGATTATGGAGGTTACTTTCGGACATATGAAAGTTGAGCTTAATGTGTACAACAGTGCAAAGTACCCTCAGCTGGACAATGAGGAACGCTTTGCAGTGATGTACTAGAAGAAGTTGTTGAAGAAGAACTGCCCACTCTGTTGGAGTGGGGCAACATTGTCACTAATTTAACTAAAGTTTGGAACATGGTGGAGGAAGGAAGCCTAGCTTTAATGCCAGAAGACATGTCCCTATTGAGGTCTTCTGTGGGCTTAGTGCAGCATTCCAATTGGAAACCTGCATTGCTGCCCCTTCCTCCAACCAACAATGCACCAATCCTACCATCCATCAAACAAGCCCCTGATCTGGAGCTCAAGAAGCTTCCTTAGACATTGAAATATGATTTTCTTGAGAAAGACAAAAAACTTCCTGTAATTATCTCCTCTTCTCTTACCAATGAGCAAGAGGAGGAATTGTTAACAATTTTGAGGAAGCACAAGAAACCAATTGGCTGGACCATTGCTGATCTAGGAGGGATTGATGCATCAATCTGTATGCATAGGATTCATCTAGAGGAGGGCTCAACACCCTCCAGGGAAATGCAAAGGAAACTGAATCCTCACATGCAGGAAGTGGTCCTGAAAGAAATCATTAAATTGCTGGATGCTAGGGTAATTTACCCCATTTCTGATTCTGAATGGGTGGCACCTATCCAAGTGGTGCCCAAGAAATCTGGCATAACGGATGATCTGGCAGTGCAGAGTTGAGACCAGCCAGGGAGACCACTGGCTGGAGAGTTTGCATCGATTATCGAAAACTCAACTCCAAGACCAAAAAAGACACTTCCCCTTCTCCTTTATTGATCAAATTTTAGATAAGTTGGCTGGGAAAGCTTTTTACTATTTTCTTGATGGATACTCAGGGTACAATCAGATCCCTGTGCACCCTCTTGATCAAGAGAAAACCACTTTTACTTGTCCTTTTAGCACCTTTACTTACAAAAGGATGCCTTTTGGATTGTGTAATGCCCCAGCCACCTTTCAGAGGTGTATCTATGCCATCTTTTCTGATATGATTGACAAATTCTTGGAAATTTTTATGGATGATTTTTCGGTTTATGGGGATAGCTTTGACCAATGTCTGCAACACCTCCACAAGGTCTTACAAATATGTGAGGAGACCAATTTGATCTTAAGTTGGGAAAAGAGTCACTTCATGGTAACACAAGGAATTTAATGGGCCATGTAGTCTCTAAAGATGGAATTGAGGTAGACAAGGCTAAAGTTAACCTCATTGCAAATTTGCCCCCTCCAAGAACAGTCAAACAAATTAGATCTTTCCTTGGGCATGCTGGATTGTATAAGAGGTTCATCAAAGACTTCAGCAAAATTGCTAAACCATTGTGCCACCTGCTCTGCCAGGATGTGCCCTTTGACTTTTCTGCTGAATGTCTTAAGACTTTTAAAACTTTAAAATTTTGCCTCACTTCTGCCCCTGTACTCCAAACACCTGACTATACCCTGCCCTTTGAGTTGATGTGTGATGCATCTGACTTAGCAATAGGTGCTGTCTTAGACCAGAGAAAAGATAAGCTGCCTGTGGTCATTGCATATCTCAACAAATCACTTGTTGAAGCTCAGCTGAACTACACAACAACTGAGAAAGAGCTTCTGGCAGTGGTTTTTGTTGTGGACAGGTTTAGACCTTACCTACTTGTGTCTAAAACTGTCATCTTCACTGACCACTTAGCATTAAAGTACCTGCTGTCCAAGAAGGATGCAAAGCCTAGATTGATTAGATGGATACTCCTGTTGCAGGAGTTTGACATCGAAATCAAGGACAAAAAGGGTGTAGAAAATGTGGTGGCTGACCACTTGTCCAGAATTATGTTGGAGAAAGGTATTGATGACCATGCTACAAATGATGTCTTCCCGGATGAGCAACTGTTTACCATCCAATCTTTAGTTCCTTGGTATGCACATATTGTCAATTATCTAGTTATAGGTCAGATTCCTGCCCATTGGACAAAAATAGACAAAGACCTATTTTTCTCACAGGTCAAATTCTTTTTCTGGGAGGAACCTTGCTTGTACAAGTATTGTGCAAACCAAATCATTTGGAAATGTGTTCCCAAAAGTGATGTCCCCAGTATTCTGGTCATGTACCATGAAAATGCCTGTGGGGGTCATTTTAGTGGGAGAAAAACAACTGATAAAGTGTTGCAGTGTGGGTTCTATTGGCCTTCTCTTTTTAGAGATGCCAATACACACTGCAAGACCTGTGAAAGTGGTCAGAAATTAGGAGGGATATCCAAACGAAACTCAATGCCTTTACAACCCATCCTTGTTGTAGAACTATTTGATGTGTGGGGTATTGACTTTATGGGCCCCTTTCCTCCTTCAAATGGTTTTCATTTCATCTTAGTGGCAATGGACAACGTTTCTAAATGGGTAGAAGCCATTGCCACAAGAACAAATGATAATCAGGTTGTCCTCAGATTTATAAAGCAGAATATCTTCTCGAGATTTGGTACCCCTAGAGCCATTATCAGTGATGGGGGTAGCCATTTCTGCAACAGAAATTTTGAGAGCTTGCTCAAGAAATATTCTGTCACCCATAGGATTGCTACTCCCTACCACCCATAAACCAGTGGGCAAGTTGAAATTTCAAATAGGGAGATCAAGCACATCCTAGAGAAGACTGTGAGGACTGATAGGAAAGATTGGGCTGACAAGCTTAATGATGCACTGTGGGCTTATAGGACTGCCTATAAGACTCCCATTGGTATGTCCCCATTTAGACTGGTTTATGGCAAGGCCTGTCATCTCCCAATGGAGTTAGAACACAGGGCCTATTGGGCCATCAAACATTTAAATCTAGATCTAACTTCTGTTGGTCATCACAAGTTACTGCAGCTGTCAGAATTGGAAGAACTAAGGATGGATGCATATGTCAATGCCATGATCTACAAGGAAAGATCCAAAGCTTTCTTTGACAAAGGGCTGTTGAGAAAGAGTTTCATAGTTGGCGATAAGGTTTGGTTGTTTAACTCCAAACTTAAATTCTTTCCTGGCAAATTGAAATCCAGATGGGAAGGTCCCTACATTGTCATGCATGTTTCCCCATCTGGTGCTATGGAAATCAAGGATCCCAAGTCTGGGAGAACCTTGAAGGTGAATGGTCAGAGGCTTAAGCCTTGTTTTGAAAAACCTGCCGAACCCATGGACACCATTCACTTTCAAGGGGATCCTTCTTCAAACTGATCCACAGGTGTGTCATTATTATATCATATGTACTTTATTTTTGGTAGATTTATCTTGCTTTCTTTTGTTTATATTCTCTAGGATTTGTTAGTGGTCTCATCTGAATCTGGACCTATCTGGTTTGAACTTTTCATGCTTGGTTTGATGCTTACTGATCTTTAATTGATAATTTTTGTTTGAATGCATAATGTGGGAGGTTGATTTTTGTCGTCCTTGCTTGAATGATTGATTCTTAAAGTGTCTAGAGGTATCCATGGTGAGGGTCATGCCTAGGATCCAACCACAGCACATGCAAAAGGGCAGAACAGAGAGCACATGCTCTTTGTTTTATACTTTGCTGTCGTTGGGTCTAAAAAGCACGAGAGACTCTGCACTCTCAGACGACATACTTCATCAATTGTCAGAGATTCTAAAATGAGTTTAAAAAGGAAGCCTGGGAGAATCTCACGCAGTTCACATGGAAAGATTCAATAGCTGTCGCGAGATTCATGTGCACCTGAGAACCTCTCGCGCAATCCACATAGAGCTATTCATTAGTTATCGCGAGGTTCAGAAGGTAAACTGGGAGACTCTCACGCGATTCAATAGAAATACTTCATTTGCTGACGTGAGATTCTACGGCTGTCACGAGATTCAAAGTGAACCTCAAAGCTTTTTGCGCAATCCAAATGGAGACCTGGGAGCCGCTCGCACAATTCACATGAATTCATCTCACACTATCGCGCGCTCCAAGGTCAACCTGGGAGATTATCTCGCAATCTAGATTGAATAAACACCTTCACTAGGTTCATTTCCAATCCCGTGACCAGATATTCCAAAGCGCGCCGAGCTTCGCAATAAGTATTTTAACCCCACGCTTGTCTCCATTTCCAGTATTCTCTTCCTTCTTCCCTCTGCGAAACCCTAGCTTCTAGCACTCTTCCCTCTCTCTCCTCCAGCGTCAATCCTACTGCTCATCATTCACTCCACGAATCTACAGAGTTGTGCCTAGCATCACCACCACCTATTGCCCTCTGATCAAAGATCTCGCGGTGCCCTGTGCGTCAGATCAAACCTAACCCTAGGATTTTAGGGTAAGCACTTAGATCTCCATCCCCATTCCTCATATTCGAAGCTAGAGTTTGAAATGGCTCCCAAGAGTGCACAGAAGAGAAAGGGAAAGGATAAGGCCACTGCAGAGACCACCCCTAAAAAGGCCAAGACTTCAAAGTCACCCAAAAAGGGGAAGGAAGTGGTTGAGGAGGCAGCGGTGCCAACCCCTAAGTTTTCTACTCCTTCAAAGCTCATGGCTTCAATCCCATTAGAGCCTGAGACAGCTTTTGACCTACCATTTTTTGAGAAGGAACCTCTCTCTGCCCCTGCCATGCAATTTATGAGCAAAGCGGGCCTGATACCCTTAATGAGAGGAATTCCAGCACTAGCCTACACTAAGCTAGTGCAACTATTTTATCAGCACATCAGGTCAAGAAGGACAAAGATGAACAAGTGTGATTGCTGGTACTGATTGACGATTTTTGAGATGCTAGTGAGCCCCAAGGTGATTGCTGAGGTTTTGGGCATCCCAGCCGCATTCGACCCTAGCTGTGGATATACCCCCCCTGAGTGCATCAATTGATACAATTACACCGGCTTTAACTAGAGGTTTAAAGGCCACTGGGGATTCAATCAGAAGGAGAGAATTGGAGCCGGAACTCCTCTTCATTGACCAAGTCCTGCGAAAGAACATATACTGCTCAAGACATCAGCAGGAGAGGAGAACTCCCATTACTGATGCTGTTTATTTGTTCTCTCTTGGCCATGGCTTCCATGCAGCCTGGCTCATCTTTGAGGCAATGAAAGACCTAGTGGAGAAGATCGGGACAAACAAGAAGCCTCACACACTCCCTTATGCCAGGGTCATTACCTTACTGCTACTCAAGGGGGGGGTACAAGATAGGAAAAATTGAGCAGACCACTACCCTTGCTCCTACTACATTTGCCAAGAGGCAATGGGAAATCAGCAGGAGCCTGATGGAGGCCCAGAAGAAGAAGAAATCTGAGGCTCAGGCCCTTCCCAAACAAGCAGAAGAGGCAGCTGGAACAAGTTCTACCCCTACTGCCAAGGAGGTGCTCACAGAGCCTGTTACCACCACTGCTGCAGCAGCCCCCTTTTCCCCTCCACTTTCACCTCCTGCATCCACTACCCCTCTTCCTTCTCTCTCTCACCCTCCTTTGTCCTCATCATCAACGCCCACTCCCCCTTCGCCTGTGATTGGTACCTGCGAGGACTCCCCATCCCCTACCCTACCTCAGTACACAGCCACAATTCCCCCATCAGCTACACATAAACCTGACAGCCCTCCACTCATTTCCTATAAAAAATGAAAGACCACTGAGATAATCCCCACGATCTCCCAGACACCACCCTCAATCCCTTCTATCCCCATTGACACAACCCACCTTGTTGCAGCCACCACCCCAGCCATACCTACTACATCTCCACTCTCAGACATTGACTTAACCCTTAACACATTCATAGGCTTCCAAGCCTTTCTAGCTACCTTCCTTGACACAATGCCTACCCACTACACCCCCCTCCCGGACTCCCCAACTACATCACACCATCACTCACCCGAACCCCACTCTTCCCCTCCTTCCACTTTCCACCATGCACCTTCCTCACCTTTCCAACCAGTGCCCTCTTCTTCACCGACTCAACCTCCCAGCCCTGACACACTGACACCTATCCTATCCCTTATCCAAGACATCCAATCCCAATTATCAACCACTACCCAAACACAGGACCAAATACAGGCTGAACTCACCTCCATCCAATCCACCCTTCAGACATTAACCAACCCACCCATCCCTCAAAAATTCCCTACAACCCCACTAGTCCTTTCCACTGACAAAGTGACCCAGACAGACTTCAGCCCTGACTCACAACCCTCCCCCCCCACCACCAGCACTCCCTTTCATCCCCACAACCTCACCATTCTCTTTCATCCCTCTCACAATTCCCATTCCCCCCCCCCCACCATTCCCCCTGCTCCTACTGAGCCTCCTCCATTTTCCTTTCCCCCTATACCCTCCATCCCCCCTCCTATCTTACCCCCTCCCCCATTCACTGACAAATCTACACAAACAGACCCAGAACTTATCCCCCTCCCCCCACCACCAGACTTTCCCACTGTTACCCCCCCTTCCCCCCCAGGACCAATCACAGTTTGCTCCTTCCACTTCCTATATGCCCATCACACCTAAACATTTTTTTTATAGCCCTCCCTACCTCACCATCCTCCATCACATGAGGGATAATCCTTACCTTAGGAAAGATGTCCTGGGGGGCATGACCAAACTGCGCTAGTCCATTGAGACTCCCCTGCTACAGCAGATTGATACAATGAAGGAGGCCCACAGAAAGCAACTACTGGGCATCTCCTTGGGGTGGAAAAGTATCCTGGAGGCCTATCAGAAGGCCAAAGCTTCAGCTACTTATAATGAGTTGAATTTAGAGCTGAAAAAAGCCAACACTGCTACAGAGCAGGCCAAAGCAAGACTTTTTGAGAAGAGGCTCAACAATGCACAGGAGATCTTCATAATCTAAAAGGAAATCCATGAGATTGACCTCCTCAAACACAAAATCCAAATAGCCTCCTTGGAATCTGCATTGGCTGCCGCTAGAAATGCTCCTCTGCAGCCCACCCCACTCTCTGTTCATATGCCAAACCCAGAGCCTCAAGCTACTCCAGCTCCAGCTGCCCAGTCTGAGGAGGCACAACCTAAGACCCAGCAAGAAAAAGGGAATGCCCCAGCTGCCCCTCCTCCATCACCTCCTACAGAGCAGCCTCCACCTACCAAAGTCTCTACTGCACCTCTGCAAGAGCAAACTTATCCTAAGCAGAGGAAAGTCACTGCTCAGAGGTCTACTCCCAAAGCTACCTCTATCAAAATTGGCAAAGAGCCCATTGCCCAGTCTGAAGAGGCAAAACCCCCTGGCCAGCCTGAGCCCAAAGGAAAAGGCAAATCCCCTACAACCCCCCCTGCAAAGAGGAAAGGAAAAACTCCTCAAGAACCCAAGGAACCAAAAATGCCCAAGCAACCAAAAGTAAGGGTGAAGGTACCAAAGGCTCCTACTACCAAGAAAACATTAGCCGAAGCAAATAAGGCACGGGAAGAAAAGAAGAAATAGGACAAAGCTACCCTTAAGGAACATGCTAAAAAGAGGGGCTGGGATTTCTTGACCGATTCGGTTTCAGATGCTTCCTCTTAGAGTAGCTTAGATTGTACTTAGATTGTAATTAGCATTGTACATGTTTTTCCAGTTAATATAATTTTTCTTTTTTGTATTCTATTGATCTGTTTTGTGTGCTTTTCTATTTTCATCTTCATTTCTTTCAATTTTGTCATGGGAGATGTATGTCGGGTGGTTTTAATCCTTTCAAATAATAATCCCTGTGCAAGGTAGATATAGATGGCAAGTGACTGGATGAAAGTACAGGATTCAAATGTTTTCATGTGACCGCACGCAAAGCAACCCAATTCCACACCTTCCACTGTGCAGCTGCGCGATACACGCGATCCCCTTCTATCCCAAGCTTAGTTTTAAAACCTTCATTTATTGTGCGCTCTCTTTTCCCATAATCGGTTGTGCGTTTCTTCATTCTGCACACAATAATCATTTATTGCCAAGCTTTGCAAAGGACACAACTTTAAATAAGCCGATTTAGTTTCCACCGTCCAACTCTTTTAAATAGGCCTTTCATTCCTCTCCATCTCATCCTTCATCTGCTAACCCTAGCCGTCCGGCTCTCCTCACAACCATGGCAGATGACAAACCCTTCGGGTTCCCCATCAAATTCTACCCCATCTGGGAGGATCCCCCACCGCCTCCGGAACTGGACCCGTTACAATTTCTTTGGGATGAGTACGAAAAGGTCCAACGAATCCTGGGAAAGGAGGAGAAGAAAAAGGAGAAGAGAGAGAAGAAGAAGCGAAAGATTGGCCCCCTGCCTCTACCCCACCATCTTCCCCCAACCCCCCCACACCTACTCCCCTATGATCCCTGTTCTCACACTCTTCTTTTTTGTTCTTTCTGTAATATTTTTTCTTTTATAATGAACATTTTCTTTTTGCTCTAGATTGTTCAGTGTAGCATTTTTTGTAGTATTTCTATTTCTCTGTTTTCTTCTCTGTTTCTTTCTTCTCAGTAGTAGCTACTGCTCCTCATAGGTTTGGGGGTGTGGCAAGATAGGTCTGCCAATAGAATAGTTAATTTTAGTGTAGTAATGGTGGTAAAAAAAATGGGATGAATAAAGTTAATTTTCACTTAACTTGATACAATGAGGAAACTTGTAAAAATTTTAATATTTTTGCTGACTTTTCGAAACAGAAAAGGTTAAAAATCTTGACACCACCATGAAGCTAATATTAGAAAATATTTTCAGTTAGTACTTAGTGAATCTAAGAGGAGAGAAATAGATGAAAATACACCCCATGGGTTAAATTTGATGACCATACCTAGTGAGATTTGGGCCCAACATTTTCTTTTGAAGAGTGTTTTTGGCATTATTACTGCTCTAAGGACTTATTGAATCAAAACTTTTTCACTAGAAGTTGTGCACCTCCAAATCAAAACTAATTGACAGCACTCATGATACTAAGGAAATGATCCAAGGCCCTCATTTGGACAGTTTGAGCCTGAAAATCCAACCTTTTAAATTTTGCCCTTTTGCTTACACTAGTTGAGCCTTAAAATCATACTTTTCTTTCACAAACACCAGAACACTTGCACCTTAACCTCATGACCTGAGTCAACCTTACCCTCACTCTGAGAATTCAGAAGGTAAAGGAGGAGTTAAAGATACTAAGAATGGTCCAACATTCTGTAGAAGATGAAGAAAAGCAACTTGTGAACAGCTGTGTATCAATGGCAGTTGTGTGGCAGTTCATCAAAAGAATGAATAAAAAAATAAAAAGAGAAAAAGAAAGAGAAGTCTAGAGAACAACATCATCTGAAAATTGAAAAGAAGAGGAGAAGCTGGCCACTTTGATTCTGAAATATAAAAAGAAAGATGAAGTTTTTGCTGAAATAAAGGTTGTGAAGTCATGAATCACTCCTTACCTTGCTGATTTCTTAATTTGGATTCCCTTTTTACCCCTTTATTCTTTACATCCCTTAGCCATAAGCCACATTGCAACCCATTCAAAAAGTCCTTGTGGATCCAAAGTTAAATGAGCTGTCATGTGGAGATGAGGAGTTGTCCAATCTATGGTGAAATTTTTTGAAGATGTCAGAAATTAGAAGCTTTGCCTATGCTCATGCTTGCAGGCCCATTTGGGGTCTGTAACTGCTCTTGAGCTATTTTGAATGTGAACACCCTTAGGTTTTTAATGTTGAGAGATAGCCCTAGTGAGAATTGGGTCTAAATTTTAACCTCAGTGGGGTTGTATCGAACCTGAATTTTGAATTAAAGGCAAGGTGGGTACTGATTTTTATACATTGAAATTCTAATGATAAATGAATGATGGTAAGGCAAACACATGTTAACTTTTAAGTTTTAAACGGCCTGCAACATTGCTGCAGTTTCCTCTAAGTGTTAAAAAATTTGGGTGTGGAATGCAGCTTTCAACATCGAAATCTGTGTTGTCATTATCTGCACTATACTTAACTGATTCTAATGGTAAAGTTTGTGGGAGTCTTCACTGAAAACCCTCAAGAGACTTCACTCCTCACTAGGGATCACCTAGGGGTTTCAAAGGCTTGGTACATATGCTAAATGTACCTGTGATCCCTATAAAAGTGGCATTTAATTAGAGCTTTGCTAAGGGACTAGCAAAGATTCGGTTTGGGGGTGTGTTAAGACCTAAAAAGTACCACTTTTCACCCCTTAACTTAATCTCTGTTAGACCCTTAATCATTTAATAAATGTGTTTTAAGTCTATTCTATAGGTAATAAGCAGCAGCTGTAAATAAACCCCTAACCATGCCAAGAAGCCTACTGCTGACCCAGAAGCCCCTAAAAAGTGTGAAGGTTAAACCCAGACAGATAATTGGCTGCAACAGAGGCACAGCAAAGCAGAAACAAATCAAGGAGAATGCCTCACACAAATGTCGCAGGGCTCAATCAAATCAGAAAGAATACATCGTGCAGTTGTCACAGGCTTCTGAAGGGAGCACCCCAACCGGTCGCGCAGTCTTTGCGTCATTCGCGCACAGACGGATGTCAGCAGGGAGTAAAAAAATACACTTCGCGAGGTTCTCGCGAGGCTCAGTCTTAAGCGCTCGCGAAGCACTCGCGCAGTCTCGTGCAGCTCAAGAGATGAGTTTTCAACCTTCACACGATTCACTGAATAAAGAGAGCTCCAGGCATTCCATCGCGCGGTTGTCGCGCAGTGACCGCGGGACACACACTTTCAAGGAACTGCTCGCGCGATCCATAAGCCTATGTACATTGTTCTCTTCGCGAGGATTGCCACGAGATTCATCAAGGAATGAACTGCGTGCGCCATTCTCACGCCATTCAAATGCAAAGACCAATCCCACGATGACCAAAGCATTCCCGCAATGACCAAAGTACCAACCCCGCGACTACAAGAGCTTTAAGTCAAAGCAACCCCGCGACTACAAGAGCTTCAAGTCAAAGCAACCCCGCGACGCCAATTCTACCATGCGGCAAGACCTGTAAACCTTTTCTACCCAGTGAGGATCAGGTTCTAAACTTCTCCCCACTTCTGTAAGGGCAATCTAGAAATCTCCAGCAATTAGGGCACGCACTCCAATGCTCTAATCTCCGTGCACACGCCCTGAGGCATCCAAGGGACAAGAATGGGCCGTAATTGCATTGATGAAATTAGGGTTTTCCTAACCCTAATTCAGAGAGAACCGACTGCTATATAAGCCTAAGCCTAGCTTAGGTTTAAGGGACTTTTTGTTCTGGACTTCTGTGCTTCTTCTTAAAAATCGACTATAGAATTATAGTAGGCTAAGGTTAGGGTTTAGGAGTTTTTCTTTTTCTTTTTTTTCCTTCTCTCCATAGTCCAGCACTTATTGGTTATGCCTTTTGTATGATTATATGGTATAGTTTTTAATAGAATTTTATAATAGGATCTATTGCATGTATGGGATGGTATTTTTGTTGTGAGTTGTCCTGTACAAGGCTGCTGCCTTAAGATCCTCCATTGCTAAGTTGTATTGTAAGCAATGGATGATTGCTTTTAAGGTTTTATTTAGTTTCAAGTGACCTGTGTGTCCAGGTTAGGCACATTGTAGGCCTTCCCCCACTACAGGATCCACTAAATTTGAATTCCCATGAGAGCTTGAGCTGGTAGCTCTATGAACATGGTGGTGGCAGCAATGTTCTTGTTCTCTCTTAGACCTCTATGAGGACGATAGCCTCTGTGGATAGTCTGTGACCACTCAAGTAGACAGATTATAGCCATAGGGTGAGGCCAATCCACAGAACTAAGATAGATTCTTCTTCTCTGCACTTGTGCTTGTAGCCTTGTGAGAGATTGTGCAGAGGCAGAATCCCCTATATTTGTATAGACCCACCATCAGATTGCAGATCTGATTTAGCTGTAGAGATTGTAGGCTTGTGACTGGATCACTGCTGTCTTTCTAAAGCAGTGAAAAGCCAAGCTTAAAAGCTAGTACTCAAACTCTTGCTAGTCCTGTGTGTCCAGGCTCGTGCACTTTGTAGGCCTAGCCCCACACACAAAACTTTAGAGGTTGAGGTTCCTATGGATTCTTAAGCTTGTAGCCTGGATGATGTAGTGCCTACAATGATAATCTTGTTCTGACCCTTCTCTGGATTGTGGTTCCCCTATTGGATAGTCTGTGACCATTTAAGTGGGTAGGTTATAGCCATAAGGGATTAGATCATGGCACAGGGGTGAGTTGGATCCTTTCTCCTCTTTGGTGATAATGTAGCCATTGGACAGGATTTCTATAGCAGCAGATCTGAGTCTGAGTTATAAGACCCATCAGATCTGTACCTAATAACATACTTCTCACCCTTTTATATTTATTTTCTCACACTCCACCCTCTTCCTTAACCCTTTCTGTAGTTTAAACATTAAGTTACCTTAGGATTTAGATTATAGTGACCTTAAATCCCCTTCCATTTAGGATTGCCAGATCTGTAGTCAGATCTGGAGAGCCTACTAAAGATGGCTCCCGTGGAGCTTTAGATCAACTTTCCCTGTGGGACAAACTCTTACTTATCAAAACTTGCTACAACAGACCCTGTATCTTGTAGGACTGTGCATATTTTAGGCTTGCTGCTCTGTAGTTTTCACTCCACTTTTCATTCATTTTCATTCACCCCATTCTTATAATTGTCTCCAATAAAGTCAGTAGCAAGCACTTAAAATAGCCCAACAGCAACTTGTCCAAAGTTTCTATCAAGGAATTGATCCCAAGAGCAGGGATATGGTTGATGTCTCATGTGGTGGTACATACCTCCACAAGACAGCTGATGAGGGTTGGGAGTTGTTTGATATCATTAGTGAAAACTCCATGCAAAGGGATACCTTGTTAAGCGACCTTGAGACCCTTGCTAGAGTGGTGAGAGAGACCACTACAAGAGGGAAAATGTATAAGGTGAGTGGATACAATGATTTGAAAAGAAAAGTGGATAGCTTGACTCAAAAGTTTGATAAGCTCATAGGAGCAATGCAGTCTCTAATGGCTACCAAAATGGAGGAGGCATGTGTGATCTGCCAGTCCCTCACTCACTCCCTTGAGGAATGTCCCTCTGCTGCCCAATTTCCAGACTTTGTGATGGAACATGTGAATGCTGCTCAATCCTATGGACAACAGCCTATTGTTGGTTATCATTGGAGAAACCACCCCAACTTGAGGTGGAGACAAGATACCTTTCCAAACCAGCAGCAGTAGCAGTCATAACAGCATCCATCGCCTTATAGGAATGCCTAGCCCTACTAGCAGAATTAATTTCGAAGGCCCCACTACCAGCAGCCTATGGCCCATCCAATGGTTCAACCTATGCAGCAAAGTGCACCAGCCCCAG
Source organism: Chloranthus sessilifolius (assembly GCA_021018995.1). Lineage (NCBI taxonomy): Eukaryota > Viridiplantae > Streptophyta > Magnoliopsida > Chloranthales > Chloranthaceae > Chloranthus > Chloranthus sessilifolius. Next base: position 29,862,471 of record CM037595.1, read on the forward strand.
CACCCTCTAGATCGTTCACATTTGAAGATCAAGTTCTGGCTTCACTGAAAATTTAGTCACAAGCTGTCAACTCTTATTGCAAAAGTATTAAAAAGATAAAGGACCACCTTGATCATCTATCTACTACTTTGACTAAGAGAGAGGAGGGAAGACTGCCAAGTCAGCCCATGAATAACCCAAGAGAGCAGTACATGGTGGGTGAGACTTCTACCCATGAAGAAGCTAAATTTGTCACCACTTTGAGGACTGGAAGGCTGGTAGATAACCAGATTGGTTTTGAGCCTGAAAACAGTCCAAGAAATCAAAGAACAGCCCCCATGGAGATATGCAGCAGGAGTAGCATATAAAAAATAAAGGGGGTGTGGATGTATCCTAAGAAAAAACTGAAAACAAAAATAAAGAAAAATCTGATGAGCTTGCTAAGGCAGGAAATGGGAGATTAGTCCCCCATTTTCCATTTCCTAATGCACTTCAAGCACCTTCTCCTTTTGACAAGGGAAATGCTAAAGTAGAGGAGATGATGGAAACATTCAAATAAGTAAAGATCAACTTACCTTTACTTGATGCTATCAAGCAAGTTCCAGCCTATGCAAAGTTCTTGAAATAATTGTGCACCCACAAAAGACAGTCTAGGATACACCTATCTAAGAAGGTCTTTTGTGCTGAGAAAAGAAACCAAGTGTTGTCCATTGCAATCCCAACTAAGATTCAAGACCTTGGAGTTCCCACAGTCCCCTACATCATTGGGGATCATACCATTGAGAAGGCCTTGTTAGATCTGAGAGCTAGTGTAAACCTACTTCCATATTCAGTTTATGAGAAGTTAGGCTTGGGAGAATTGAAGCCCACACATGTGGTGCTACAACTAGCTGACAGATCTAAGAGGAGGCCTATGGGAATGATAGAGGATGCATTAGTTGGGGTTGATAAGTTTTCCTATCCAGCAGATTTTTTGGTGCTTGACATGGAGCGAAGCAAGTGCACCACCTCTATTCCTGTGATTTTGGGCAGGCCCTTCTTGGCAACATGAAAGTGAAATTGAATGTTTATAATACAGCCAATCAGCCTCACTTGGATAGTGAGGATTGCTTTTTAATTGATGTTTTTGATGAGCTTGGGGAAGAGACTTTGCCCAAGCTGCTGCATGATGATGATTTTTGTGATATTTTTTAGAATGTGTGGAGTGAGATTGTGGAAGAGAAGGCCCCCACACCCATGGTTGAAGAGGTGAAAGCCTTACTTTCTGATATGGGGCCAGCAACAAGGTATCCTCCTTGGAAACTTGCTATATGGCCTCTCCCACCACCATCAAAGGCACCTTTGTTGCTTTCTCTCATATCTCCACCAGATGTAGAGTTGAAATAGCTGTCTAAGACCTTAAAATATATATTTTTAGAGACAAACCAGAAATTTCCAGTGATCATTTCTTCCTCTCTCACTGATGAGCAAGAGGAAGAATTGTTGTGTATTTAAAGAAGCATAGGAGAGCAATAGGATGGACTATTGCTGACCTTGGGGGTATCAATCCTATTGTGTGCATGCATAAAATCCACCTGGAAGAGGGTTCCAAACCCTCTAGAGAAATGCAAAAAAAATTGAACCCCCACATGCAAGAAGTGGTAATGAAAGAAGTGGTCAAATTGTTAGATGCTGGAGTCATCTACCCAATTTCAGATTTCGAATGGGTGGCACCTACTCAGGTGGTCCCTAAGAAATCTTGAATTACTGTGATTAAAACTAATTCTGGTGAGCTTGTTCCAACTAGGGAAACCACAGGTTGGAGGGTGTGTATATACTATAAGAAGCTCAATTTGAAAACCAGAAAAGACCACTTCCCTTTGCCCTTCATTGACCAAATTTTGGATAAGTTAGCAGGCAAGGATTTCTATTATTTTCTTGATGGATATTCGGGGTATAACCAAATCTCTATTTTTCCACAAGATCAAGAAAATATAACTTTCACATGCCCATTTAGCACCTTTGCCTATAGAAGGATGCCATTTGGATTGTGTTATACCCCTGCAACTTTCCAAAGGTGCATGTATGTTATATTTTCTGACATGATTGATTAGTTTTTAGAGATATTCATGGATAATTTCTCTATTTTTAGGGACAGCTTTAGCCAATGTTTACACCATCTCAGCCTTGTGTTATAGAGATGTGAGGAAACCAACGTAGTGTTAAGTTGGGAAAAGAGTCATTTCATGGTCAATCAAGGTATTGTCCTTGGCCATGTGGTTTCCCACAGAGGCATTGAGATAGACAAGGCTAAAATTGATCTGATTGCACACTTAACCCCACCAAAAACTGTGAAACAAGTCAGATCTTTCTTGGGGCATGCTGGGTTCTATAGGAGATTCATCAAGGATTTTAGCAAGATCACAAAACCTCTTTGCCACCTATTGTGTCAAGAGGTTCCCTTTGAGTTTGATGATGAATGTCTCCATGCCTTTGAGCTTTTGAAAGGTTGTTTAACCTCTGCACCTATCCTTCAAGCACCTGATTTTTCTTTGCCATTCGAACTAATGTGTGATGCATCAAATTTTGCTATGCAAGCAAAATCATGATTGATGCTCAGTTAAATTATACCACAATTGAGAAGGAATTGTTGGCAATTGTTTATGCTTTAGAGAAATTCAGGTCTTATGTGTTGAGATCTAGGATAGTGGTGTTCACTGACCACTAAGCCCCGAAGTACCTTTTGTAAAAAAAGATGCTAAGCCAAGATTAATCAGATGGATCCTCCTATTACAGGATTTTGATCTTGAAATTAAGGACAAGAAAGGGGTTGAAAATGTGGTTACAGACCACTTATCCAGGATCCTAACTGAGGAATTTGATAGGCTCCCTATCAATGATTCTTTCCCTGATGAACAAATGTTCACTATCAGCACCCCTACACCTTGGTTTGTGAACATTGTGAATTACTTGGGTGTAGGTAAGATCCCCCCACATTGAAACAAAATGGACAAGGAGTTGTTCTTTTCATAGATCTGACATTACATGTGGGAGGATCCATACCTGTTCAAGTGTTGTGCAGACCAAGTTGTGAGGAGATGTGTCCTTGATGGGGATTTCCACAACATACTAACCATGTATCATGAACAGGCTTGTGGAGGCCATTTCAGTGGCAACAAGACTGTTGCCAAGGTGCTCCAAAGTGGATTTTATTGGCCCACTCTCTTTAAGAATGCATGGCAGCATTGTAAAGCTTGTGACAAATGCCAAAATATGGGAAGTATCTTAAAACGAAACTCCATGCCTCTACATCATATACTTATTGTTGAACTTTTTTATATCTAGGGAATAGATTTTATGGGCCCTTTTCCTTCTTCATATGGGCATAGTTTTATCCTTGTGGCAGTGGACTATGCATCCAAATGGGTTGAAGCCATTTCCACAAGGACTAATGACCATAAGGCTGTCTTAAAATTTATCAAAGAAAATATCTTCTCAAGATTTAGCACCCCTAGAACTATCATCAGTGATGGGGGTAGTCATTTCTGTAATAAAAATTTTGAGAGCTTGCTCAAGAAATATTCTGTTACACATAGGATTGCAACTCCCTACCACTCCCAGACTAGTGGGTAGGTTGAAATCTCAAATAGGGAGATAAAGCACATCCTAGAGAAGACAGTTAGGGTAGATAGGAAGGACTGGGCCATGAGGCTTAATGATGCACTGTGGGCTTATAGGACTGCCTATAAGACCCCAATTGGCATGTCCCCTTTTAGATTTGTGTATGGCAAGGCTTGTCACTTGCTAGTAGAGTTAGAACATAGAGCCTATTGGGCTGTTAAAGCATTGAACATTGATCTAACTTCTGCTGGTATGCACAGGAAGCTCCAGCTATCAGAGCTGGAAGAGTTAAGATTGGAAGCATACTCCAATGCTCGGATCTACAAAGAGAAAACCAAAGCCTTCTATGACAAGCATTTCCTAAGAAAAGAGTTCACAGCTAGCAGCATGGTATGGTTGTTCTAAATTGAAATTTTTTCCAGGTATGTTGAGATTCAGATGGGAGGGACCTTACATGGTAGAGCATGTATCCCCATCTGGAGCTGTTGAAATTAAGGATCTCAAAGATGGTAGGATAATGAAGGTGAATGGTCAAAGGCTCAAACTTTCTATTGATAATGTGGTGGAGCCTGTGTTGACCATCCACCTCCCAGAACCACCAAAATATGATTGATTCTCAACAATATATACTATGTATCATAGCTGCTATTTTTGTCAGTGTGTGTTGTTGTTTTTATTTTAAATCTGATTGGTATTATAAATATGGTTGCCAATTGTGCTTGATGTTTGTATTTACAAATCATGAGTTAGTAGTCAGTAGGTTTGAAGCTTGTGTCATCAACTCCAAGGCAGGAGAAATGAATGGGAGCTGAGGAGAATTGATAAATTTGTGTGACAGATGGATTAGGAGCTGAGTAGAAATCTGTTTGAACTAAGAAACCACCTGTCGAGAGGAGTGGAGAACATTTCGATAGATTCTGAAGGTTCCCAATATGCATTTTGGCAAGATCTGGGACCTATCGTGAGGTTTAAGTCAATTATCGATAGGTTCTAAAGGAGTAAAGATGATTGTCGATAGGATCTATGAACTTGTCGGAGTTACGAAGGTTTTGAGTGTATTATGGATGGTTCGAGAATTGCCGAGAGGTTCTGTAAACCTCTCGAAGTGATTATTTTTCCTGAAGCCTTAAACCAGTCACCAGGATTGAGTGAACCTCTCGACACCTTCAATTGCATTTTACTTTTCTACAGGTTGTATCAACCTGTCGACACCTTGTCCCAATCCTATCGAAACTCGATTTTCATCATTTTAAACCTATCAACAACTCATTTCAGCCATTCGATAGCTTGTTCTCTGAGGCTTATTTTCTCTTTGGCAATTTCCATTTTCTTTCTTCTTCCTTTCCCTCACTGATTCCAACTACACTCACTGTGCCCTTGCTCCAAGTGCTTCAATTCCTCAAAAGCTACATTTTGCACCTATTGGAGACTGATTTGGTGCCATGCACATTGAGATTTGAGAAACCCTAGGTTTTTGTTGGTAAGTCCTCCTTCACCATTCACTCTGTGATTTCCTTGCTCAATACTTTCATTGGTAATTTTTGTAGTAATTCATTTGAGACATAGAAGATTTTTGTTAATTATTGAGATATAATTTGTGTGGATTGAGTGCCCAATGGCTGATCAAGAGGATACCCTAGCTACCCTTTTCAAAGCCCCTTCCACTAGGAAATCTAGTAGGCTAACTAAACAGCCCAAGGAAACCCCACCTCCAAAGAGGAAGCTTCTCATGGATAAAGCTGAGAAATCTGTCAAACCTAAGAAAGCTAAGAAATCCAAGCAGGTCTAAATCAGTGAAGAAATAGTGAGGTCCCTGAGGTAGAACCTTTACCTGAGCCTAACATTGTGCCTAAGCCTAACCCTGAGGGTGAGCCTGAAGTCAAAGTAAGCCTATCTATTCCCAATGAATTTGTGGATGCCTTAGGCCTGATTCCAGAGACAATTGTTAACACCCCCTATTTTTCTAAGGAAGAGGAGTGTAAGGATACTTTAAATTATTTGGTGAAGGCAAACCTGACACCCATGTTGACCCCATTAAATAAAAAATCCTACCCTAGGCTGGTCAAGCTGTGGTATCAGAACCTCAGGAAGAAGACAAAGCCAGGTTCAACTGATCCTTGTCTGGAGATTGGAATTGATCACCAAGAGATAGTTATGAATTACAGTGATATAGGGTTGATTTTAGAGGTCCCATTAGTTTTTTATACCACTTATGGCCTAGCAAAACCTGGGAGTGTATCCTTTAGAGCTATGGCTAGACACCTGACTCAAGGTATTGTGAGGTCTGGGGAGTCCTTGATGATGAGAGATCTACACCCCAGCATGTTATTCATTGATTCAATTTTGAGAAAGAATATATATGTCAGTGGGCATCAGTAAGAAAGGAGAACCCCCATAGTGGATGCCTTGTACTTTTTCTCCAAGGGACAATTTATAAATGCTGCCCAGCTGGTATTTGCTGTAATGGTGGATGTCAATGAGAAAATCTAGAAAGTGCAAGTCTTACCTAGCCTACCTTATAGCAGTCTCATCACTGCCTTGCTTAAGAGAGGAAAATTTTCTTTCCCAAATGATGAGCCAGTGGGGAAGGTGACTCCAAAAGTATTTGGGAAGAGGGCTTGGTCTGTCAGTAGGACCCTAATTGGGAAGAGTAAGAACAAATCAAGTGAGGATCCTGAGATAGAAGCTCCACAAGCAGTCAGCTCTGCTGCTGCACATGGCACCTCTACTTCTACTATTTCAGAGCCTCTCCCAATAGCTACCACTAGGTCAATACCTCCTACTGAGATCTCTACATCAGTCACCTCTAAGCTTTTGCTCACATCTGCTGCTCTTAGCTTGGAGCCTCCACCTGTGACCTTTGCACCCACAGTTATCCCCTCCATCGATTTGATTTTGCCTATGGTCAACTCCTCTGATGCTAGCCTCACCATTCCCCCCTCTGTTATACCATCCATCTCAGTTTCCTTACCTTCCATTCTAGTTTCCATTCCCCCCAACAGCTCAGCCACCATTTCAACAATCACCACATAAACACCTCTGTCAACTCTTCTTACCATAGACCCCATCCCTACCTTACCTCCAGCTAGCCCATCCATATCAGCTGCTAAACCTTTCAGCCCTGCACCTTCCACATCAGCTGATCCATTCACCATTTCTCCACTATCCATAACCTTTGACACTAACCCTACCTTCTCCTTCTCACCTACCCATACCCAAGAGCTAGACCAACTGACCACTGAGGGATATTCATCCCTAATTGACTCCATTGTGGTAGACATTGGGTATGAATATACCCCCCTACCTAACTCCCCCAACCTACCTATGTCCAGCCTGCCTCCCCACCTTTTCAGCATGCCCCCACATCTCCCTTCCAACCCATCCACCTCATTCCACCTGTTACCCAAGCCCATATCCTACCTGAGGCCTCTACCTAAATCATTTCCCTTCTTACCACCATCCTTGCCTAGCTCCAAACCAACACAGCCAACCAAGCTGCCATGGCCACCTGCCTATAAGCCATCCAATCAACCATAAGCCCTATTACCCTTACTTCCCAACCTCTTCCAGTCCCTACTCCTACACCCACCCCACCTCCTCCCCAACCCTTATCCTTAGTTGTCACTACACTTGCTACTACACCCATTGAAACTGTTCCCATTATCCCTCCACTTACACTCAACAATGCCTCCACCCAAACAAACCCTGAACCCCAACCTGTCCCTATCCATCTGCCCCTTATTGCCCCACCTTTGGAAATCACCCCCCAACAATCCCCACCTGTAGTAGCAGCATCTGAGGCTACCACATATGTCGAACACCTAATCCCCACCTCCTCAATTCTAACCCAAACTGAGCCTGACCTTGAAGTCCTTCCCCCTTTTCCCTCAATCCCCACGCCACCCATGCCATCATCTGTCTCCTCTCCATTGCTGGCTGGCCCTTCTTCTAGTGCTAACCTGCCCAAACTACCTGCCTCTTCCTTTTCCATTCCTCCATACCCAGCCCTCCTAAATGGCATGCAAAATGACCCATACCTCAAAAGGGATGTCATTAGAGGCATGGCTTACCTCAGAACCTCAATTAGGAGGCCCTATGATGAGAAGCTAAGTCGAATGGAACTGGATCACAGAGTTCAATTGCTAGGAATATCAAAGGGGTGAGGTAGAATTTTGATTCAATACGAAGCCCAGAAGCACACTGTAGCAAGAGAGAAATTAAGAGCAGATGGACTCGAGAAAAAGTTACCTGCCTCCAAAGAGGTCACCAAGGTAACAAGAAAACTCTATGAAAGTAGAGTTCTATTGGTTGAAAAGAAGGCAGAAATCTTTGAAAGGAGAGTTGCTGAATTGACTGCCACAGAGCCTACACAAGCCACTGCCCCTCCAGCCAGTTCAGCTGCTGTTGCTAATAAGAATGAGAGAGGAAAAGGAGTTCATGTCAAGGATGAGCCAATAAACAATTGAGATGATTAGACTTGTACATGTCATTAGTTAGGATGTTTGTGAATATTCTTTTTGTAGTTCTTTTCCCTTGCATTGTACAAATTTTGTGTTATAAATGAAATTTCTCTTTCGTATATTTTGTGTGACTTGCTTTATGTCTTTATGTTTGTTTGTTTGTATTTTAATTGATTGTTTGTACCCTATTTGATGTTGCTTCTTACTTTTTTTTGTTTTGTTTTATGTCTAATTTTACCCTGCTGCACATGCACTTTCTTTTTAAATCAGTGAGGACACTGCTCCTCATAGGTTTGGGGGTGTGGCAGGGTATGCAAATGGATAGTTAATGTTAATGCAGCCATGTTAAACAAAATTTGTGAAAATAAAGTGAAGTCCCACCTGATTTTTGAAAAAGTGGATATTTAAAAACTTTTTAAAACTAAATAGTGCTGCAGCTCTAACATTCTCATGAAAGAAATGTCAGGAATTTTTAAAAATATTAATACTGAGTGAACTTGAAGTGAGAGAAAACTGTGAGGATATCCCCCAGAAATTTGAAGAAAGACTTCACCCAGTGAGATTTAGGCCTGAATAAAATTTCTTTAGGGAGTGTTTTGGCAATTTTTTTGCTCTAAGGATTGATTGGATCTAGTTTTGTTTACTAGAAGTTAGACAAATCCAAATTGAAACAGCTTGACAGCATTCATGACATTGAGGACATGATGTAGGGCTATCCTTTGGAAAGTTAAGCTTAAAAATTCCCACCTTTGAACTGCCCTTGATACACACCATTTGAGCTTTGAAAATCCTAGTTTTTCTTTGATAAAAATCAGAAAATTTGAACCCAAAATCTCTTGACCTATTTCAGTTCACCCTCAATCTGAGAAATCAGGAAATGGAAGGAGAAGTGAGGTTAGAGGTGTAAGGTTTGATGTTTGGTTGAAAGAGAAGAAAGCACACTTGATGGCATTGTGGCATCCCAGCCCATAAAAAGAAAGATGGAGGAAAAAGTACAAAAAGCATACAAAAAGAAAAGAAAAATAAAAGTGCGGGAGAGAAGTCATTTCATCAGATATTTTGAAAAAGAAGAGAAGAAGCTGGCCACTTTGGCTCTGAAAATTCAAAAAGAAGATGAAATTATGCTGAAATGAAGGTTGTGAAGTTGCAAATCACCTCCTTACCTTGCTGATTTCTCACATTTGAATCCTTTTATTGTCCTTTATTCTTTGTAAACCTCACCCATAAGCCACATTACAACCCAATAAAAAGTCCTTACTGATCTGAAATTGATTGAGCTATCATGTGGAGATGAGGATTTGCATAATCTATGGTGAAAAGAGTTAGAAAATTTTAAAAATTAGAGCATTGCCTATGCTCATGCTTGCAGTTCTATTTGAGGGCTGTAACTGCTCTTGAGCTGTGTGAAATGATACACCCTTCTATTTTTTTGTGAGAGACAGTCCTAGTGAGACTTGGGTCTGACATTGAGTTTTTTGGAGACATTATCAAAACATAATTCTAAATTTGATGGTAAGCTCTGCATTAATTTTCATACAAAATATATTGACATGAGTTGATTGATTATGAAGGAATTACAGCAGAGTTTAGTTTTAAACTGCAGATTTTCTGCTAAGAATCCTCTAAGATTGAATGAATAAGGTGTGGAAGGAATTTTATTTTACTTGATTTTCAATATGTTGCATTGATATTAACTGATCCATTGGAGAAGTTTGTGGGTACCTTCACTAAAAACCCTCAGGAGACTTCACTCCACTAGGGATCACCTAGGGGTTTAAAAGGCTTGATGCATATGCTAAATGCATTTGTGCTCCCTATAAAAGTGGCATTTTTCATTTTCAAAAATTGTTTTTACTTTCTCCTTTGCTGAAGGACTAGCAGAGCTTAGATTTAGGGTGTGTTAAGCAGTGAAAAATACCATTTCTCACCTCCTAACCTGACCTTTGATGGACCCTTGAGCTAACTAATAAGGTGCTTTAACTATATTTTATAGATAAGCAATAAATTGCAGCTTTAGTGCAGACATCCATCTAAAAAGGTCAAAGAAGCAACCTACTGCTTAACATGTGCTCAAACAATCCAAAGGCCAGCCAATCAAATAGTCCACAGAGCTTTAGAAGTTCATGAGAATGTCATGGGCCCAACTGGGTGTGCTTGGGACCAATTGCAGTTACAAGGAATGAAGATTGAACCCACCAAGAGGCTGGTGAGTGTTGAACAAATGAAGACAACATACCAAAGATCTATGCCAGCTGTGGAAGCACAAAGTAGAACTTGTCGAGAGGTCCTAATGCTCAAAATCCAAGATGTCAAGAGGGTGCATCAACCTGTCGAAAGGTTCTGAGAAAAAGGAAGGAAGCTGTCAAGAGGTTGGATGTGTATATGAAGCTATTGAGAGCTTCCCAGTACCTGTCGAGCAGTTGGGATTGAAGAAAAGAACCTATCAAGAGGTTCTAGGAGTGCAGGCTTACTTATCGAGAGGTTGGAGGTGCATATGAAGAGAGCCTGTCGAAGTCTTACTTGGAGATGCAGAGGAGCTCGTGAGGATCCAACAAACAGTCGACAGGATTATGTATAAGATGTCAAGAGGATTGAGGAAGCTTGGGCAAAAGCTAAGATTTCTCTGTCAATCTTGTCGACTAGTTCATAAAACCTGTCGAGGTGCATAGAGCATCCTATCAAGAGGTTCTGGAGGCAAAAGTAAAGATCCTATCGAGAGGATGGAAGAGCAATGCAATGCAACCTGTCGATAACTCACCCGAAGCTACGCTCATCCTCATGAGGTTCAAGCAACCTATTGAAAGCTCAACGGGAGCTTTACAAAGATGTCGACAAGATTTTCTATAAGCTGTCGAGAGGATCACTACAGAACTAGATAGAAAGTGAAAACGAACTCCATTCCTGTCGACTAGTGCAACTCAACCTATCGAAAGCTACTCCAAACCTCTTGAGAAGACTCCAATCCTATCAAAAGCCATTTCAACCTGTCGATGAGAACAGCAAGAAGACTCAGAACCTGTCGAGAGGTTCCCTAAACCTCTCGACAATCGAATTAGGAACTTCTCAGGTCCTTTCACAACAGCTGCCAATTTTAGAATTTTGTGCACGAGTTCTAAGGCATGTTAATGACCCTTGAGGGTATTTTTGGAACAATGGGGAAAGAGCTTCTAGAAGAAAAATCAATCACATCAGCAGCTCAGAATAACAAAATTATTCTCTTGAGCACTGATTGGCTGAAACAGATCTGAGAAGAAAGGAGAAGAGTATAAAAGCTTGAAGAATTTACAAAGCTAGCATCCAGAAATTGAGAGAACCAAAGCCAAATCCGATCGCCATTCTCCCTCCAAAAACTCTCTCTCTTCCTTCTTCCCCCATTCTCTTTTTAGCCAATCATGGTTGGCTAAACCCCTTCAGTAGCTAGGGCGAGGTTGAGAACTGTAAATCGGGAGTTTTAGAGGTTGTGTAGATGGATTGTATAAAGCACAGATTGCAGATTGGAGCATAATAGGATTGTAAGTTGTATTATTGCAATATAATTATAGTTTTTAAGGTGATTCTGATCTATATTTCACTTTTTCATATTTGATTTCATTGGATTAGATATTCCTATGGACGCTTGAGCTTGTAGCCTGACACCCACAATATCTGCAATAGCTTACCTGTTCTAATCAAGATCATCGGATTAGAACAATCTCTGGGATAACCTATGGCCACTACAAATGGACAAATCCTATCCTTAGAATTGCTTCAATATTGTGGTTGAGATTAGATTCTTATACCTTGCATCTGAGCTTGTAGCCAGATGAAGGATTATAGCAAATCTGTCCTATACATTGCCTTTGATCCAATTGATTTTCAGTAAAGACCAAAATCCCTAGCTGCTGCTCTCCACCTTTTGATTTTAATTTTTTCCATTCCCTTAAATCTGAGTTTAATCAATTCTGGATCAATTACATTTAATTTTGTAGTCTTTTAGTAAAGTGGCAAATCATAGAAACCTCTCCTCTTGCATGCTTTAATTTAGTTTAAATTAGGATAGAGTGCCAGATCTGTCATAGATTTGGAGATTTATCATAGTTTAATCACATTTCCCTGTGGACATATCCTGACTTGCCAATTAAATCTTGCTGCAATAGCCCTGGTTCTTGCAGGACTACTTGCTTGAATTAAGCCCACCTGTTGTAGTTTGTTCATTTAATTTATTGTTTTAACTATTTAATAATTGTAATGTAAGCAAGACAACAATTCCTAGTATATAATTAGTCTTCGCGGACTAGGAGATCCGATAGCTTTCAAGTTGGCTCATCGAATCGTCTTTTATCCAAACTCTTGATTATTCGTTGTATCCACAGCATATAATTCAAAAGAGTCCTAACCGGACTTTGAGTCAAAGCCCAGCCGGTCAACTTCATCGACTTCCTCGAAACCGCTCAAATTATAAGTAGGAACCACAGTGTATAATTCATTATACGATGTATTTCCAGCATATAATCTGAAATATACGTTAGACTTCCAACGTATAGTTTCAAATTATACCCTGGATTCCCAACGTATAATTAGCCGAAACTATAAACACCCCCTACCCCACTCATTCTCTACACATGATTCATGTGCTTATTCTCTTTGGAACTCTTGAGATTGGCTCTGAGATTCCAAACTAGAACTAAGTAAAACTTTAATTGTTTAGGCTTAGAACTTCGACTTTCTTCTAGGAATCTCGCTGAGTAGTTGTTCTAGTTGGGGGTGGCCCTTCTACTTCGATTCTCGAGTGGTCCAAAGAGAGATAAGGCTAACCTTAGATCCAACCCTTAGGAACCCCTTCCAAAATTCTAAATCTTAGATCTAATTAGGTCCACACAGTTCATCATAATTTTCAAAATATCATAGCCATCAAACTGAATTTCCCAAGGGAGCCAACAGAGGGTACTCAGAAACGGGTTAAATCCCCCCGCACATAATGAGCCAACACACCCCTTTAGTTAGATTATTTAGGTTGGAAAATTCTCAAATTAGTTAAAACCTTAGGTAACCTTAGCTGCTAAAGCCGACAGATCGGTATTTAGTATAGGAGTCCAATCCATAACCCCCTGCTCTATCCTCGAGATCAATGAAGTTCTACAACATCTGTAGATGGCGATCACAAGTTAGGTATGTTATTTAACTCGGTTGCAACTAGCAATATCTCTCTATAGGTGCATATAAATACCTTTATTTGTTACTAAACTCTCTTTGCCCCCTTTTGCTACCAGAGTCCCATGTGACCACATTGGGTCATTTTCTCGAATCCGAGAGGGATCCCGAAAACGCGTACCAACATACTGACGGTCGCGATGGGACTCCTTTTGCTAAGGTTGCCCCCAATTTAATTAATTTGAGATATTTTCATTGTTCTTTTTTTTTTCTTTCTTATCACTTTTTTTCATACACTAACATGCATGTTAGGCATTTTTTAAGAACCATTCTCTTATTACACCCCTCTGGTGTGAAAGGGTCGGTGTGATCATCCCTACAGGGATTCGAATCGGGGAACTTCCTACACATTAAACTTTCTTGTAAGACGTAATCAGGCAAAGATTGTACCTCCCCAATTGACCTAAAAACACCCACATATTCGATAAGGAAAACCTAGGCACCCAAAGTAGAATAGGATCCCCTATCTCCCTAGTCCTAAAAGACCTTTGAGATTGAGTGCTCGTGCTATTGGCTTTTCAAAAAAAAATGTCTGGAATTCACAAATTAAACTTTAATAATACTGACTCATCCTCATGGGGCTTCCATAATAATCCCGAATATGGTGTTGGGCAATCTCAACAGGTAACCCAAGATCGCAGTCAAGTAAATATGGCCGGTGAAGGCAAAGAATTCCCTTTTACCCCTCCACCAAATATTAGTCACAGCGATAGAAGAGAATGTGGTGTTGGGCATAACTACACCACTAATAAAATTGTGAACTTCACTGCCAATACACTCATAAAAGGAGGAAAAGAGAAAAATGCTATTGTAGATACCCAAATTTTTCCCAAGGCTCGATTAACTCCTACTTTGAGAAAGGCATACTTCCGAGGTTTCGAAAGCACTGCCCATAACCTTTAAAACCCTTCCCGGACCCTTAGAACCCTTTCTGGACCCCTAAAACCCTTACCTAACCCCCAATACCCCTACCAGAGCATCCCCTGTAGAACTCCTTTAGAACCCTAGATACCATGAGGAAAACTTAGAAAAACCTTAGAGAATGATCCTTGATTCCTGGATAGTCCCAAAGTCAACCCATGAAGGCACGAGGCCCCAAAAATCACATTTCATGGATTCATGATGTTGTGCGGCTCTCAAACTTCTGATGGCCATAACTTTTAATATTTCCTTGGCCTCTTGGATCTCTTCTTCGGTAGGCTTGTAGCCTAAACTAAATTTGATTTGTTGACCACCGTTTGCTTTGACGAGGTCTCTCCTGCCTTGCGGACGAGGACCTAACCCTTTTCCTTTTTGGTAGCCCCACTTTTGGAGCATTGCCACTGCCGCAATCATTCCTCCTCTGGTTTTTTCCATGGCCTTTTTGGGGGATTCTGATGCCACTGCCGTTGACTCATCATATTGAAAACTATGAAGCTATGTTTCCTTAATCGTGTGCGGTATATCTAGCATCTTGAGATTTTTGATGATGTGGGCCATTTTCTCTATTACTTCTGGCCCCTCTCTCATGATGGATACAACTCTCTTCTGAGATGAATTTATGTTGTTGGTGTAGGGTGGAGGGCACTGCCTCGATTTCATGCAGCCATGGGTGCCCTAGCAGTAGGTTGAAAGAGGACTTGATGTCCATGACTTGGAATGGACTGAGAAGGTCATTGGCCCAATGGTGAGCTCAAGATCAACTTCTCCTATCACCTCTCTCCTCATATTATCGAACCCTCGAGCTCCTGTTCTAATAGGTAAAAACATACACGGATCGATCCCAATCTTGGTCAGTGTGATATTGAGGGATTTGGAGTGGTTCCCTCCTTCTGCTAGAAGATCGACGTCCGAAAATGAGATGGCATTGGAAGCCAACACTTGCCTGATCATTTGCCCCACTTCATCTGGGGAGACCTTGTCTAATACATGGGCATATTTTAATGCCACCATTGAAGCTTTGAAGTGTGGTAATGACGTCATTAATAGGTCCCAAATGGTGATGTGGGCTAGAGTTCACCTTAACTGAGTTTCTAGCGCATACTCCCAGCTCATGCGTTCCATTGGATGTACTACTGTTGGTTCCCTTCTCTCTTCTAGCTGGGCTAGTACCGATACCTCAGGCTATTTGGAGATTCTGCCCGACCAGGTTATGAACTCAACTGCCCCTTCTTTGTTGCCGCCTGTATTGGCATCTGTTTGGTTATAGTTTAGCGAGACTTGATGGGGATCATATGTTGGTCCACAAATTTGAAATGGGACGGATGGAGATTCCAGATATGATTAAACTGGTGGGGCTGGTGTGGCAATGTTGGGCTAAATCTGGTTGACTGGTACAAGAGGCGTCTGGAGTGATGATGATGTGGCAAAATTGGGCCAACTGTATTGGGTTGGTGTTGGAGGTGAATATACTAGTGGCAGTGCGGTAGTACTAGACCAGCTTATTGGGTTGGTGCAGGAGGTGAAGGTGGATGGGTTGATGATGGTGTGGCGAAATGGGGTCAAATGTGGTTGACAGGAGCTGACTCAAAAGGTGAGGTAAAATTGGGCATCATACAATTGACGAGGGTCATTGCTGGATATGATTGGTATTGCAGAGGTGGGATCTAGTTGGGCTGAATGTGGCTAATAGGGGTGGGCACCAGGAGGTATAGCCTTAATTCTAAAAGTGCCACCTACGGTGTTGGGCTTGGAAAATAATCAGCTAACACAAGGGGTTCAACCACCCTTATCGTCTCTCTTTCTTGATCCCCCTATCTGGGCAATGCGGGGCTTTCTCCTCCGGTGATGTATTTGGAGGGGTCAAATTCACCTACGTGCCTCTCCATCATGTTGATGGTGGCCCTCTGGCCCATTCCCCCTTGTGGATGTGCTGGTAATGGCACCTACAGTATATTGGTATGGGAGTTTGCCTGGGGAGATGCCGGAGGGATGATCTTTCCCACCCCTATATCGCGTGCTTCAAAGGAAAGCACCAATCGATAGGATGCCCCGGTTCCTGGTGAAAACTACATTGTGTATTGGGGTCATAATTTCTTAGGATTAGATTCGATGAGGGTCATGGCTGAAGTTGAGTGACTGAGCCCTTTTCGATTAGTAAGGGCAATAAGATACTCAGGGACTGTCCCGACGATGTGAACACTCGATTAACCCCAAGCTTATGTTAAGGTTCGAGGACCAGGTCCCAGACGAACCACTAGTAAATATGATGGAGGCTGACCCTCAAAAGCCATTTCAATCAGTTTCCTCCACAAGACCAGGTAAAGGGACAACACCCCAGGTGAGAAACTAGGCTTCAATACCCCTAACTCTGGAAGCATCAAATGGTCATAAATAAGGCACCAGCTTCCCAAAAAAAGACAACCTATAAAAAGTGAGGTTAGCCCTTAGCAGGCAATACCATGTATATATAGAAACCTGCCTTGCCAAGGGCCTATCTCCGAAGAAAAGAAAATTCCTAAAAACATAGGAAAATAGAAAAAAGTCCAAAAATATTATCTTTTAAAATTTATCAGAAAAGTAAAAAAAATGATGGCTTAAATGAAGAGCCCACCCGACCTGAAGCCGACCTCTTCCCTATAGAAATACAAGAAGAGGTAGGAGTCATGAATCTGGATGGCGAGGACTTAATCGAGGAGCTTCCTAATGAGCTCCTTGAACAATACACCAACTTTGAGCATGGCCCTACCCCGATCATTGAAGAGATTGAAGAAGTCAATCTGGATATCGAGGAGGTTCCTAGAATCACTAAATCAAAAATTCACTATCTCCCAAGGAAATAAAAGGTATGATTGATTTCCTTTGGTCATACCAAGATATCTTCGCATGGTCATATGAGGATATGTATGGTTTTGACACCGATTTTGTCGAGCATCAATTCTGTATCCAGATGTTATGAATGTCAATCAAAAGTTGAGGCATCTCAGGCTAGAATGGATGTTAAAAGTAAAGGATGAGGTCATCAACCAGTACAATGTCGGCTTTCTCCTAGTCTCCACATACCCCCAATGGCTAGCCAACATCGCCCTGGTACTGAAGAAGGATGGAAAGGTTTGCAATTGCATAGACTTTAGGAACCTTAACAAGGCAAGCCCGAAAGATGACTTCCCTTTACCAGACAACGACATCTTGGTCATTAATACTGCTAGGCATGGGACGCTCTCATTCATGGACGAATTCTCCAGTTACAACCAAATCAAAATGGTGAAAGCAGACCAAGAGAAGACAACATTCATTACCCCATGGGAAACCTTCTGCTACCGAGTCAAGTCATTCGAATTGAAGAATGTCGAGGTAACATGAAAGCACTGTTCCATGACATGATGCACCGAAAAATTGAGGTGTATGTCAATGACATGATAGCCAAGTCTCAGGAGAGAGATGATCATCTGGTGAACCTCTAAAACCTATTCGAAAAACTAAGAAAATATAGGTTGTGTCCGAACTCCCAAAAATGCGCATTCGGTGCCATGTCTGAAAAATTACTTGGCTTCATCATTAGCAGAAGGAGCATCGTGGTCGGTTCAGTGAAAGTAAAAGCTATCATCGAAATGCCACCACCATCTACTGAGAAAGAGGTTAGAGGCTTCCTGGGTAGAATTTAGTATATTAGTCGGTTCATTACACAATTAACTCCTATTTTGCAAATTTTCAAGGTACTAAGGAACGATTCGCCCGTTGAATGGAACGATGATTGTCAAGCAGTATTCGATAAGATCAAAGATTATCTCCTTAATCCTCTAGTTTTGGTACCCCCAGTACCCGAGAGGCGACTCCTAATGTATCTCTCGACAATGGAATTCTTGATGGGATGTGTCTTAGGGCAGCACAATGAAATCAAAAGAAGAGAGTAGGCCATTTACTACCTAAGCAAGAAGTTTACTGATTACGAGACACTCTATTCTCATCTAGAGTAAGCATGCCTAACTCTCCTATGGGCTACACAGAGGCTTTGCCACTACTTATTATCTCAGGCATTTATCCTCCTAGCACGAATGGATTCGTTAAAATACTTATTCGAAAAGCCGGCTCTCACTGACCAAACTGCACATTGACAGCTTCTCTTATCAGAGTTCGACATCACGTATGTCACCCAATAGTCAGTCAAGGAGTAAGAACTCGCTGATCATCTTGTCGAGAATCCTCTACTTGATTATGAACCTCTAAGAATCGAATTTCCTGATGAAGACATGTTGTTCATGACAGAGGATGATACAGAAGAGATAGAGGAGTCCTGGGTAATGCACTTTGATGGGGCATTGAATGTCGGAGCTCAAGGAGTTGGCATTGTTCTAATCTCGCCAAAGGGGTCCCACATACGAGTCTCCATCAAACTTACATTCCCTTGCACCAACAACATGACTGAATATGAAGCCTGCGTAGCCGGCCTACAAGCAGCTCTCGACCTGAATGTAACTCATCTCAGGGTATTCAGCGATTCATAGTTGATCATATGCCAAACAAACGGAGACTAGAAGATGAAGGATGAAAACATAATCCCATACCATAAGCACCTCGAAGATCTGATTACATCCTTCGATGATGGTACCTTCTCCTATGTCCCTAGAGCAAGAAATCGATTTGCCGATGCATTAGCAACCTTGGCATCAATGGTAGAAATTTCATATGATGTCAAAATGAAATCAATCATGAGCAGACAAAGAAACGAGTCGGCTTTCTGCCTCTAGATCGAAGGATCTACAAAGTTAGATGATGAGCCTCCATGGTTCTCAGATATCAAGAAATTCCTCAAAACTCGAGCTTTCCCTGAAGGTAAGTCCAAAACGGATAGGCCGACCATCCAACACTTTGCGGCAAATTACATCATCTGTGGTGAATGCCTCTACAAGTGATCCTATAACAATATCCTGCTCCGATGCCTAACTGAAAGCGAAGAAGCAAACATCGTAAAGGAAATCCATGAGGGAGTATGTGGGGCCCACGCCAATGTTTTTGGACCACCATGGAAATTGACTGTTGCAAGCACTTTCAAAAGTGCTACAAATGCTAAGAACACTTCAGTCTAATACATGCTCTTGCTATAGATCTACACAACATGTCCACTCCATGGCCATTCACCACATGGGGCCTCAACGTCATCGAAAAGGCCAATCCAAAAGCTTTTAATGGGCATCAGTTCATCCTCGTCGCCATTGAATTCTTTACCAAATGGGTAGAGGCAACGTCGTACACGAACATTACGGCCATTCATGTCGAGAAGTTTATCTCAAACAATATCGTATATAGATTCGACATACCCAAGGACATCATCACAGATAATGGCACCAACTTTGCGAACAAGTGCATTAGAGCCTTATGCGAGCAGTATAAGATCAAACATCACCGCTCGTCACCATATCAGTCGCAAACCAATAGAGCCGTCGAAGCCGCCAACAAGATAGTTGTCTGCATCCTTGAGAAGATGGTCATCACTTGCCGAGATTGGAGTGAAAAATTACCTTTTACACTATGGGCCTACCGAACATCGATCTATATCGCTACAGGGGCAACACCGTTCTCCCTTGTGTATGGAATTGAGGTCATGCTACCAACTGAAGTTGAAGTACCTTCACTTTATATCCTTATCGAGTCTGATTTATCGAAAGTTGAAAGAGAAAGATCCTGTTTCAAACAGTTGAACCTGATCGATGAGAAAAGGTTTCTAGCCTTGTGTCACACCCAGGCCTATTAGAGGAGATTTGAACATGATTACAATAAGCGTGTCTGCACTCAAGACTTGAATGTGGGTGACACTATACTTAAGAAAATCTTCCCTTCTCTCCATGCTGGTCCGAGAGGGAAATTCAAGCCCAACTGGGAAGGACCTTACGTCATCATAGAAGTGTTGCCTGGATATGCGCTCCACCTCGCCACCATGGACGGAGAACATTTTCCCAAGTCCATCAACACTGGATACATACGACAATTCAACTCCTAGTCTCTCCCGGCAAGGTAAGTATTGACAAGATGGATACGTGACTGCTTAAGGACCCCATAAAAGAGGCCATCATTTCAAAGCCAAGTAGCTAAAAAGTGTTCCTGAATGCTCATACCCTTTTCTACACTCATTGAGCCATTAACCTTCTTTCATAAACCCCTCCTCAGAAAAAGAAGAAAGAAAAAGTGTATATAACAAAAAAAAAATAAAGAGTTACCATCAAAATCCACATAAAATAGAAAAGCAAAATCCCAAAAAGTGGATGCCTGAAAAAAAGTAAAAAAAATAAAAAAATAGAAAAGAAAAGAGATAGAAAAATTATGGGGCATGTACAGTAAAAATCCCCCAAGGAACAAGTGTATTACGACAGCTAGAACCCAATCAAGAAAAACCTTTATACCTAACAATACCTTCAAAATTCCTAACCTATCCCTTCTAACCCATGGCCACGATATATCCTGAAGAAAGCCCTCTTTAAGGTCTACAAGTAGTCACAGTATCCGTTGAGTCAGCACAAGCCGAGCTGAAAGACAATAAAAGAACCCCATCCAGCCGATTATGAAAGAATCGATGTCTATTGTAGACACCCAAAATTTGCCCAAGGCCCGATCAAAACATACTTTGAGAAGGGTGCACCCCTGAGCTCCTGAAAGCATTCCCCAAACCCTTAGGAATCATCCTAAAACCCTTAGGAGTCATCTAAAAACTCTTAGGAATCATCCCAAACCCTTAGGAATCAACCCTAGCCTTCCCAGGCCCATTAGAAACCTTCCCGGGCCAATTTCGAACACTCCTGAGCAGTAGTTAGAAAGAGCAGTACCAAAATTTATACAAACCTCTTATGAAGCTAAATTATATACCACTGAAAAGAGGACTTCCCCGGGTTTCCAACAAGTTAAAAATTGCCTCAATCGGAGTTATATATCAAACGTTATGGTGATTCAAACATCGAGCAGCTTTGGAGGATATTGCACGTGTAATACATGCGCCATGCCATTTTTCTCCCAGAAATGGCTTGGTGCATGTAATACCTGTGCCAAGCATACACAGAGCCTCACAAGAGCTGCGCGATGGGTTTTGAACTTCTCGGTGCTGTAGCAATGCTTGGCTCATGTATTACATGCGCCAGGCTTAGCTACAGTGATCATGGGTTTTTGCTCAAATTTTACTTTTGGGTTTTAACTTGTTGACCATCTCAATATTTAGGGTAGGTTTCATTAAGACTGTTGCACCCCTGTTTACCCTATTTACAACCCTCTAGTCATTTGAAGCCCCACCCTATCATTTACCATTCAACCCATTCTCACAGTTTTCCAAGCTCTAAAAATCCTAGGAAACCTTAGATTCCTATTACCTAATTGCTAACCCAATTAGCCCCTTTAACCCCTCACTAATCCTACCTTTCTCTATAAATAGAGAGCCACCCCTCTTGCTTAAAGGTTAGAAAATTTTCAAAGAGAGAAAATTCTAGTGAGCTCCCCTCCCATTTGCCTCCACTAAACCCATATAATTTCAGCACCCTAGTTCATCCTTGACACCCCATTATCCATCATAAATCAGTGAGTTTGAGCTAGATTTAGCCCCTAGTGTTCTTCTCCTACCTCTTAGATCCCTAGCCTTAGAGATCAAAATCCGTTTCTCTAATGATTTGCTTTCGGAAGCTCATCCGTCGCTCTCGTGCGAAGGACCACAGCGGTGTGTTAAGTGGTGAAAAATGCCACTTTTCACCCTATAACCTGACCATTGATAGACCTGTGAGCACACTAATAAGCTCTTGTCAAGTGCATTTTGTAGACATCAATAAAAGAAGCTACTAATGCAGAAAATCACTCAAGAATGTCCAAAAAGGAACTATCTCTCAGCACAGGACAAACCTAGCAGCAGCACACCAGAGGGTAGCACATCACTGAACCCTTGGAGCGCGTGGCTACAGCAGGGCAAGGTGAAGGAAGTGAAAATAGGCTAAGAATGTCCTATCGATTGATCACCTGAAGACGTCGATAGGAGCTGAAACCAAAGAAAGGAAGAATTCGTGCAATTGAAGAGGTCTTCGATAGGATCTGAAGGCAAAAGAACGATGAATTCGTGTGGATTAAGGAGTTCGATAGGATCTCAGAACCTATCGAGCAGCTGAAAGGAAAGAAGAAACTATCCTATCGAAAACCTGCCTGAAGAGTCAAAGGAACCTATCGAATGGTTTCTTGAACCTATCAAGATGAGAATGTTGGAACATAACCTATCGAAGGGTGATTGAGCCTTTCGATAAGACTGAAATCAAACCTATCGAAATGGCGAAATGAAGAGCGGAACCAGTCGAAATAATTTTCCAACCTGTCGAAGAGCTTTTCCAACCTATCGAATACTCCAAACTAAGGACTGAGAAGGCTGGAACTCCAAGCGAAGACTCATCCTATCGAACGAATCTGAGAACCTAGCAAAATAACCAAAATGCTTGTTTCCAACCTGTCGGAAGCTTCCTGAACCTGTCAAAATCGTATGCAGAACTTCTCAGAAATTCAGCTGAGCACACATTGTACTTTAGTGACCCGCTGCATGCAACCCGAGGTACTTGGTGACCGACACGACGGTTCCAGAAGATTTCCTAGAAAGCCCTAACTGACCCACGTGCATTAACAGAACTCTAATAAACTCTGACGACCTTCTAGAAGGGATTTTTGGATGGAAAAATAGAGGAGAAAGCTATATATAGAGATCCCCAATTGCCATTGGGGGGGAGGGAAATCTGAGCCAAAATGTTGGAGATTAGCGCCTACTGAGTAATTCCATTTCCCTTCTTTAGCCCAACCATGGTTGGCTAAGTCCCTTGGAGTAGCGAGGAGCGAAGTTAGATCTGTAATTGGGTGAGGTTAAGAGTGCTATTGTAGGTTCCTAACTGCACAGACTACAGATCGAGAGTATTTCCATTGTAAAGTGACCTTGTTTGCAATGATAATGCTATTTTTAAGGCTTTAATTAGATTTAAATTTCCTTTGGTTCCATTTGGTGATCGATCGGATTTGTGTAGAGGAGTTATAGATCAGCTCACCCACTTAACTGGTAGACCTCTTGGATACCATCTGATCTCCCTGGATCTGATGCTCCTGTGATTCCTTGAGTCTGTGACCTAGGAATTGCAACATCTGTAGTGGTTTTAATTATTCTAATTGAGGCTCTGGCTTTGTAGGAGATCCCTAGGATGGTCTGTGATCATTAAAGTGGACAAATCATAACCTTAAGATAAATCTAAGCTCAGGCCTCAATTGGATTCATCTGCTGCAATCCGTGGATTCGATAAAGTCTATAGGATGGTCTGTGACCATTAAAGTAGATATATCATAGCCTTAAGACCAAGTGGATCCTGTGATTTGGAGTAGAATTTATACCCTGCAGCTGTGCTTATAGCCAGCGAGGGAATTGTGTGCTCTGAACCTCTATAGCATGATTAATTGAATCTGATTTCAGTGAAAACCAACCTCCAAGCTACTCTTCTCCATTTTCTACATTTGTCTCTCTTCCCCTGCAAGATCTAAGCTCCTAAACTCGATCCAAGATAGCTTCTATTTAATTATAGCCTAGTTTAAGTGATAATCCATTCCAAACCTCTCCCCTGTCTTTTAGTTAAATTAGTAATAGCTAGGGTGCCAGATTTGACACAGATCTGGAGATTTGTCATATTTCTAAACAACTTCCCTATGGACATTCCCTTACTCACCCTTCTTTTAAAGCTTGCTACAACAGATCCTGAATACTTATAGGTCTGTATGAGTGTGTCTGCCTAGTTTTATTGTTGATTTTAGACCCTCATTTGAGGGAAGACAACCTCCTCAACAAGTTTTTGGCGCCGCTACTGGGGAGGCAGTTTAGAAATTGATAGATCTAAGTTTTGATCATAGATTTATAGTTTTTGTTTGATTTTACTAACTGCATTTGTAAGTTGTATTATTTTTCAGTAGTTTGTGTACAGTTCATCAGATCTAAGGCTACTAGTGAGAGGAGAATTATGCTGGAGATTGCTCTGTAGTTTGCATCCCTCTACTCCGCTGTTATTTTTTAGATCTGTTGATAATTTTTATTAGAATAGTTAGAAATTTTGGTTGATTCTGTTTGTTGTGTGTTTAGATCTGTTCTGCATTCGGAATCTGAGTGTTGTATGTTTGGAAGGAGAACTTTGCAACCTCAGATTGTCCCACTTCTCAGATCCAGACCAACTACACCCACTTCTGTTGCATTTGATTCTATAGAAATGGGTGAGCAACAGCAGCCGTGAACCCTTTAGGAGTTTAATGCACCAGGGGTTTACAATTCCCCCTTCTGCATTCAATTTCCAGCTGCTCAGGGAAACTATGAGATAAAATCATCCATCATTCAAATGCTGCCCTCATTTCATGGTCTGACCAAAGAAGACCCCTATAAGCACATTGATGAGTTCTTGGGACTATGCACCACATTTAATATCACAGGTTTGGGGGAGGAGGCCACCAGGATGAGACTCTTTCCTTTTTCATTAAAGGACAGAGCCAGAACCTGGTTGTCTTTGCTTCCACCTAACAGTATTCAGTCCTGGAGTGATCTCGAATGTCAGTTTCTGGCCAAATTCTTTCCTATGTCAAAGACCAGCCAGTTGAGGAAGGGTATCATCTCTTTTACCCAAGATCCAACTGAAGACTTTCATCAATCTTGGGAGAGATTTAAGGAACTCCTCAAGAAATGCCCCCACCATCAAATCCCTAAATGACAATTGGTTCAAAGCTTTTATCAGGGAATTGATGTTAAAAGCAGAGATATGATAGATGCCTCCTGTGGTGGCACCTATCTCCATAAAACTGCTGAGGAGGCATGGGAGCTCTTTGATATCATTAGTGAGAACTCTATGCAAAAGGAAACCTTAGCAAGAGATCTAGAACCTCCTAAATTGATGAAAGAGAACACTTCAAGGGGAAAGATATATGAAGTGAGTGTGCCAAGTGAGTTGGAAAGGAAAGTGGATAGCTTAACTCTGAAATTTGATAGGCTGATGGGAGCAATGCAGTCACTTGTGGCTACTAGAGTGGAGGAGGCATGTGCCATATGCCAGTCCCCTGCTCATCCCGTGGAAGAATGCCCATCTACTGACCAATTTCTTGATTTTATAACAGAGCATGTGGCTACAGCTCAGTCTTATGGGCAGCAGCCTGCTGCTGGGTATCAATGGAGGAACCACCCCAATCTGAGGTGGAGACAAGATGGATACCCCAGCCAGCAGTAACAACAGCCCCAGCAGCCCATGCCTTACAGAAATGCTCAGCCCTATCAAGAAGGTTATGCCCCAAGGCCTCAGTATCAGCAACACCCATGGCCCAACCTGTAGCTCCTCCTGTGCAGCAATCTATACCCCCTCCAGCTGTGAGAACACCATCCTTTGAGGAACAAGTTCTATCTTCATTACAGATCTTGTACACCTTGACCCAAATTGTGCACTCTCACAACCAGAGCATCAAGAAGATAGAGGACCAACTTGGTCAGTTGTCTATTGCTCTGACTAGAAGAAACAGAGGAAGGTTGCCAAGCCAACCACAAGACAATCCATGAAGACAATTTATAGTGGGTGAAGTTTCCTCCACTTATGAGGAAGCTAATTCTGTTACAACTTTGAGAAGTGGTAAGTTAGTGGACAACCAAGTGGGCTGTGAGCCTGTGAGGAACTTGGAGGAGGAAAATGCGGTAATTTCTACCAGCACATAACCAAGACCACCAATGGTGGACTTGTAGGAACAATCAGCTGTGAATAAAGAGGATAATGAGGATCCTCAAGAAAAGAAAAAACTCAAAAAGAAAGAGGCCCCATTGGCTAAGGCTGCAAGTGAGGGAGCAATCCCACACTTGCTATTTCCTAAGGCACTACAGGCACCTTCCCCTTTTGATAAAGGGCAAGGAAAAATTGAAGAAATGATAGAGACTTTCAAGCAAGTAAAGATCAATCTGCCTTTACTTGATGTCATTAAACAAGTCCCAGCCTATGCCAAATTCTTAAAAGACCTGTGCACCCATAAAAGACAGTCTAGGATACACCTATCCAAGAAAGTCTTTTCAGCAGAAAAAGTTAAGCATGTCCTGTCCATTACAACTCCCCCCAAACTTCAAGACCC
This sequence comes from Chloranthus sessilifolius, assembly GCA_021018995.1. Lineage (NCBI taxonomy): Eukaryota > Viridiplantae > Streptophyta > Magnoliopsida > Chloranthales > Chloranthaceae > Chloranthus > Chloranthus sessilifolius. Next base: position 29,888,741 of record CM037595.1, read on the forward strand.
TGGACTCCCCACCATCCCCTGCATCATTGGGGATCATACCATTGACAAAGCCCTATTAAATCTGGGAGCCAGTGTAAATTTGCTTCCATATTCAGTATATGAGAAGCTGGGCTTAGGCAAATTAAAGCCCACACATGTTGTTCTCTAGCTGGCTGACAGATCTGAAAGGAAACTTGTGGGGATAATCGAGAATGTTTTGGTTGGAGTTAACAAATTCTTTTATCCTGCTGACTTTTTGGTACTAGATATGGAACCAGGTAGGAATGCGACCTCCATACCTGTGATTCTAGGCAGACCCTTTTTGGCCACAGCTAATGCTTGTATTCAATGCAGGTCTAGAATCATGGAAGAGTCATTTGGAAATATGAAGGTATTGAGAACTGGAAAATACCATTGTCCACCCCTTAACCTGGGCCATGATAGACCCTTGAGAGAACTAAATAAGTGTTTTAAGTGTTTGTTTTACAGCTGACAATAAAGGCAGGCTTAACCCTGAAAGTAGCTTTAAAGTGCCAAAAAGATGAGGACCCATCTTGATCTGGAGGAAGAAGGAGAAGGGACAGCCTCACTGGCTGTCGAAATACCTAAACTAAAGAAGATAAAGGCCTGATTTCAACCTGGAAATAGGTTTGGAGCTATTCGAAAGGAAGAATACACTACAAAATGTTATTCGAAAGGATTCCTGATCTATTCGAAAAGAACCTGAACACTGCGAAAAGAACTAAAGCTCCAGGCTTGGTTTTCAAAGAGCACCTGAAATCTATTCGAAAGGAACAAACTTGCTAATGATCCTTTCGAAAAGAAGAAAACTCCTTGCGAACGGCACCAGTTCTGTGTGAATAGAGCTCCAGAAAGTTATAGTTCCTTTCGAAAATGCCCCCAATCTATGCGAAATCATATTCTAAAGATTCCCAGCATCTGCAAGGGTATTTTAGTAATCTCTGTATGCTCCCCAATGCATTTAAAAACCCAGGGGCATTCTGAAAGATTCTGAGCACGAACCAGAGGCATATTCCACTCCATGTGAACACCCAAAGATGAAATTACTTGGTGGGAACTTATAGAAGCTCAAACAGATTTTTGAATTACCTAACAGAATTGATGCCTCTGTCTCCTGATTGGCTGAACCAGATCAAGCAGTTCTGATTGGCCAAAACAGATCTGGATCCTTGTGCTCGACTCCTATTAGTTGATATGGATCTAACCAATTCTGATTGGTTGATGCACATCTGAGCTGGACTTGGGGAAAACTATAAATAGATGAACTATTTGCCCAATTTGGGCATCCAAAATTTGAGTTTCATTCCCACTACAAAAATAACGACTTTTCCCGACACCCCTTTCCCAGCGATACATAGGAATCCCGCCAGCATATGATTAAATTTTGCACGCCTATATGAAAACAGAAAAGGCGCCACAAGTTTCCTATTATTTATAAAAGAAAGTATTTTATTATTTATTTATAAAGTAAGCTTTGGACAAAGAAAACCCTTCGTCTCCCTTTGCTATCCCCATCTTCTCCATCGCTCCATTGCTCTCGCTCCATCTTCTCTCCAACTATGAAGCGCTTCATCTGCATCGTCTCTATCCCTCTCCAGCCTAATCGGGTTTTGACGATCTCGTTGAGAGATACATAGATAAGGTTTAAGCTGCTGCGGAGAAGATCGATGGGAAAGCTCTAGAAGCAATAGTGATTTTGAAAGAAGCGTTTTTGGTGCAGAGGGATCTTCTTATCAAAATCAAGCAATATCTGGTAGGGTTTCTTGAATTAGATTAGTTTTTGGATTTGGTGGTTGAATTACGTGGATCTGGATGGGCGGGATTGGATTTTGATTTTGTTTCGGTTTGGTTTTAGGTTTAGTTGATGAATCTTGTTATGGATGGGTGAGATGTGTGGATCTGAGGAAGTTTGGGGAATTTATGTTATATTTTTCAATTGGTATATTGGGTTATATTTTTCAATTGATTTGATACGGATCGGCCCATTTAAAAAAAGGAAAATACAGGTATCAACCGATACCCAATACATATCGGCTAATACTCGATACCGATACCAAGTTAGATACTCGTTAAATAGCAGCACCGATACGTCTCGGTTTGTGTATCAGTATCGGCCGATATTTGATACCATGATTGGTATAATCTATCAAGAGGACGATCCAAACTTCTAGAAAATTATTTGAACATCAGAGTAACTCAAGAGATTCTAAATAAATCCAACACTCTTTTCCGTTAGCCTTAGGTTTAGGTTATCTGTCTATTTTAAATAGAGACAGGCTCCTTTCACTGCTTCTATCTTGTTAAAGAAAGATATAATAGCCTCTTTAGGAATTGTGAATTATTTTTATTTGAAATATTATTAGTATTATCATTCCTTCAACTAGGGTTGTTGAAGAGTTGAATTTGAATCTGAGCCAAGGTCAACTCTAATTTGGCTCTGCCATTCAAAATTTGAGCTCTATCTAGGCCTTTAGAGCACTAGCTTGGCTCTAACTAGCTTGAGCCAGAATAATTTTTTTACTTTTTTTTTTAGTTTCTTTTATTACTTTTTAAACTATCTATTTCTATGGCTAAATCGAAAATCAACTGAAAACCGACGCCCCCGAACCGGAAAGAAACCAAACCAACACCCAACCAAACCACTCTGGTTCGGATCAGTTTCGGTTTTGGTGGATGAAAGCTGAAAATCGGCTGAGTAGGATGAGATAACTGACCAAAAACCCAACCCAGACCGACACCCGAATTGACTTAAAACCTTTAATGTTTTTTATATATTTATCTCTCCCTAGTCTCTAAGACCACAATTCTCTATAATAATCTTTTAAAAAAAATTGTACACTTTTTATTTTAATTAAATGAAGTAAAGTAATACAAAAATTGAAATTAACTGAATCCAACCCGATAAAAACTGACTAGAGATTTTTGGTTAACCGAAATGGTCTGGTTTGGGTTCCATAAGGCTTCAACCAACCCAAAAACCGAATTTTATAGTTTCTGTTTGATTAACCGAATTTACACCCCTATCTATGGCTAGGGTTTTGGTCAGGTCCAACTAGTTGAACTCTAAATGGGGTTCAACTGGTTTTGAAACCATTGGGTGCAATGGAATCTTGACTTTAAATTTTATAAGTTGATATAAAAGTTTGGGATCCATGTATCCAATGGTTTTAAAATAAGTTCACCCCCATTTACACTTTAATCAATTGAGCTACATTTGACACTTTTTCCTTTCATTTGTATGTATAAACATGTACATGCAAGAGTAATATATAACTTATATACATGGAGTTGATTCCAGTCTAGTTTTAGGTGCCTCAGCTCTCATTCGACTCTATATTACTTGAGTTTCAGGTAGCTTAGCTCGGATAGGCTTGCAAGCCGAGCTGAAAACTTAAAAGCTCTATTTTTTCAAGTCTTTCTAATCATCAGTGAGATGGGTGAGATCGTGGCTGATCTATAAATGTCGGTTCCGGTTCTTTCTAATCATCTATAATATTATTGTGTTTCAATGATTTTAGATTATTTTTATTTATAATAACCTAAATATCTTCTTTAAATGAACAGATATTCTCCTCCACTAGAAACAAAGACCGATATTTTTCAGAGATTGGGTACAAGATCTCAATCCAGGTGAATTTCGAGCTGCGTTCTAATGTCAATGTTTCGTTTTGCTCTGTTTTTTATTTTTATTATTTCGAGCAGATTTTTGTGTCTACGGTTTCACATGAATAAGATTTCCTTGCCCATTAATTTTTATTTATTTAGCAATTATATTAGGTTAGGAATTGGAAACAATGATAACAAGTTCACCAAATTAAAATAGATAACCTTACCCTTGAGACTCATCTCTGCAAACAATGATAACAAGTTCACCAATGCTTCTGATCTGGAGTAGATTGCTTTTCCAGTATCAGTCAAGGTGCCCTTTCACTGCCATGATCATTCTTTCCAATGTAGGAGATTTCATGATTGATTGCAGAGAGTGCCTTCAGCTTTGATATGGCCCAATCCAAATCAAAGATAATAGATTCAACTAATTGCAATAACATGGAAACTATTGCGCTCCCTATTGAATGATTTATTATTGGATAAGTTTCAGAGTTCTCTGGATCCCTCTCCTCAGTACCCATGACCTTCAACAGGTCCGAGGCCATGTCTTGGGCTCTCATTAAATCATTCGGCGGTGATTGTATATAAATGGCAAGAGCTATGACACTTTTAACAACCTTATGATTAGTTACTGTAATGCTTATGCAGATATTAATAGCCCAGGCTCCATGAGAGTTTCTTAGCTTGCACGGCAATTTGTTCCCAATCATTAAAATGATATCAGATAGAACCTACAAATGAATTAACTGTTAGATGAGTATTTTCTTGTAGAAAAATATACAAATATATAATCAGCAGAAGCAACCATCATAGATGGAATGAAATGAAATTAAGGGTCAATCATTTAAAATCTCTATTTGTACAACCTTGAAATGTCATACTAATAAATCTGGTGTGGTAGGTACCAATGCAATGTATGACATGTATTGACATATCTCCCTAACGTGCGCAGTGTGCGTGTGTGATTCAAATTGAATCCATTATGTATAGTCGCGCAAGGTGTCGAGACGTCGATCGGTGGGTATCGGCCGATACGTATACAATATCGCCGCATCAGATCGGTTGTTTTTGTTTCTTTTTGGAAAAAGGAAAAGAAAATTAAAAACTAGTTATAACGGTCAAGATTAAATGACATCGACCAGCAATAGTCTTATACCCTTACCGATACCGATAACGATACCACCCCGATACCTATATCGGGGCGGTATCGGTATTGGTTCTCAACGAAATCGATAATATCGCAGAAACATGTCGGTATCGGCCGAGTTTTGATACCATGCTGTCAAACAAAATGGGAATTGATTTTTAGGATGGTGAATAGATACTCTAAGTAGAAATTTCAAACTTGCAGTAGTCAACCTCTTCAAGTTAACAGACTGTGCATGCACATGGACATGGGGTGCATGCAAATAGACACAAGCACATTTGGCAAAACATCATAATATTTGTTTGAGCTCTGGCCACATTTACTGCATACAAATAAGAAGACATTTTGATCATAGTGCTAACCCTTTCAAATTTATGTTGTGATATTAGTTTGTCATGAGTAGAGTTCCTATGTGGGTCACGTATATGATCAAGTTAATAAATAGTTTCGAAGAGAAATGATATGTAGGTGCCATGACTTCTTATTGAAGTAGAAGAGTCAAGTAGTTTCGGGCTTCTTATCGATATAACGTGATAAAAATCATCATTATTGGATTTTAAATTTTTAATTGATATTACTATTAAGAGAAGTTAATGCTTCTATTGGTTGAACCTTCAAGCTCCCTACTCTTTAATATTGTTCTCTCTATTTGGTTATGTGGTTATAATCTTAGAGGTAGGTACATTGTTTTGCCATTGTAAGTTCTTTTCGTCATTCCGTCAATAACACATGAGATATTATTATGTTTCACAAAATAATGATGAAAAAGGAAAAAAGAAAAGTTCTCAATGCATTCCATACAAGTGATTTAGATGAAAACGCTTCTGCTTACCTCAGGGCCTCAGAAAAATGAAAGTGTAAGAAGTTCAGAGAATAATGGCTTTATCTGTTTCTCTATGAATAAATGCATCTCTCTCACGTGTTGATAATCAACCAACTCATTATCATCGTTCCCACCTGCATATGTTCCATTTTCTATGTCATGCCCAAGTGAGGAAACAGACAACAAATCCTCAATCAATTCATTCAATTGAAGACTATGCAAACTCAATTTAAACAATTCTTTCAAGCACATCAGGGATAATTGTATTTGTTCCCCTCTACTTTCCACAGCTTTCCTTCCCTTAACTTCTTTTTTTATCTGATCCCTCTCTAATTTTGAACCTGACTTAAGCAACCACACTAACTGTAGTAATGGGCATCACTAAACTTATCATGCATCTCAAATGATATATAAACTAATTTAAAATCAAATAAATAGGACATGCATTCATGTATCACCATATACTTGAAACTTGGTAGATTTTTCCTTAAAACCTCTAAGCCTAGAGTCCATTTATGGTTTCTAACACCACATACACCCAACATGGGTACATGCATGCACTACAAAAAAATTGACTTTTCCCGACACCCCTTTCCCAGCGATACATAAGAGTCCCGCCAGCATAAGCTTAAATTTTGTGTGTGCCTATATCAAAACAATAATGGCGCCAGCAATTTCCTATTATTTGTAGGAGAAAATATTTTATCATTTATAAAATACACTCAGGAGAAAGAAATCCCTTCAGTATTTTCTCATATATTTTCTGCATTAAGTTAAAGAACAGAGATCCCAAGCAGGTAAACTATGCGACTACATCTACGCCAATTATGCCATCATCATACTCATCATCGTCATCACAGCCTTGATCCAATCTATTAGAGGCCTGCTATGCCAAGGTTATGTCGATTCCACGAAAATCATAGTGGAGCCGATTTTGCTAAAATTAACTCCCTTGGTTAACTTGAGACTCATGCTATGCTTACCTTTCTATGGTGAAATTTTAGATTTGAGCGGTATTGATAGGTTTTGTTTAATTAAAGACGGGAAGATTTCAGTAATTTGGTAAATTAAAATTTTTTATGTGCAGTGTCCTATGCCAATTGCGCCATGATTCTTTTGGAAAGTTTCTTCATGATCAATCCAGCCATCAAGTCAATTCAATGTAAATGAATGATCAGATGGGGCTGAAAGAAATTCCGATGGATGGGGGATGCATATGAGCTAGGTAGTCATAGCCATCTCTATAAATAGGAATGCTAACTTTTCATAAACTTTTCATATCTAAAAAGGTTGGTGGGGGTGTGCTCCTGTGTTCTATTTCTCTTGGGGAGTCTCGTTCACTACTTATTTTGGACCCTTTGAGATGTTTTGAACTTGAATTAGGCAATGGACTGTTGTCCACTTGTGAGCCACTTGGAATTGTGATAGGCCAAGATCCAAAGCATCTTGTGGCTGCATGAACCCTTTTACCTATAGTTGAATTTGGCTCATAGTCAACACAGGACTAATCCAATAGCTCAAATGGACTTAGGCAATGGGTCAAATTAAATCAATGGTTCTCATTCATCGAGTTCAATAGATTATAGCTATTGAGAATTGAAGCTATAAACCCACTCTTTCCTTCACATTAGAACCCCACGACTATTTTGTCACCCATTTGATTCCTTTGAAAAATCAATCAATCATTCTTTAGGACATGAGTGTTATTTTTTTTTATCCCTAAATATATAACTTTTTTTTTTAGAGTTTTCAGAACACTTGACGAAGAAGTTGGGGATATCAAATCCAAACGTTCACATGATGGATAGGAGTTGGATCCAGAAACATAGGTATACCTTTATTTCTACGTTTTCAACCATATCAATTTGCTTTTTCATGCTATGCTTTGGTTGATAAGCAAACATGTTTTTTTGTATCTATAAAATAGGACTTCTCTAGGGTATACTAAAGGTGTGGAAGAGTTCATTGAGCTAGCTGAAGCCCGTGGAGCAATTTCTAATGGGATGTTGAAATGTCCATGTGTTAAATGCAATAATGTTCTAGTTCAAGATTCAAAAACAGCATATGAGCATATGGTAAGCGATGGGATTGATCAAAATTACACTGTATCGTATTTTCATGGGGAGGAAATACCTCATTCAAGTTCAACAAGTGATTATGCAGTATTCAATCAAGTTGATCAACATGATATTGTTGACGACATGAGAGGTATGTTGAATGATGCATTTAGATTAAGAAACCCAGAAGGACTTTCAAATGGTTTAACATAAGGAGCAAATGATCTACCCAACTCCAGTGCTACTAAATTTTACAAATTAGCACAGGATGCAGAACAAGATTTATATCCAGGGTGTAAATCACACACAAAGTTATCATTCATTGTTCGGCTATGGCATATTAAATGTCTCGGTGGATGGAGCAACAAGTCATTCACTATGTTGCTTGACTTGTTAACAGAGGTGCTTCCTGAGGGTTCGACGTTACCAGGCAGTTTTACTCAAACCAAGAAGATAATTTCTGATTTGGGACTAAACTATAATAAAATCGATGCTTGCCCCAATGATTGCATGTTATATTGGAAAGATTCTGTCGACAAGCAATCATGTGACATTTGTGGTACCTCAAGATGGAAGGCTCCAGAGGATCATTCAGAATATGATAAAAAGAAGAGTCCTGCCGAGATTCTATGACACTTTCCCTTAAAACCACGACTACAAAGATTATATATGTCATCGAAAATTGCATCTGACATGAGATGGCATGATGAGAGTCGCACAAAAGATGGAATTTTGAGGCATCCTGCAGATTCTCCTGCCTTGAAACATATTGATACCATTAATCAAGCCTTAGCATCAGACCCTCACAGTGTCAGACTTGGGCTAGCGAGCGATGGTTTCAACCCATTTAGGACAATGAGTATTACACATAGTACATAGCCTGTGGTATTGATTCCATACAATTTGCCACCATGGTTGTGCATGAAGCAACCAAACATGATACTATCTTTGCTTATACCAGGACCTGCTAGCCCTGGAAATGACATTGATGTTTATTTGAGGCCCCTAATAGAAGAATTGAAAGAATTATGGGAATTTGGGGTGGAGACATATGATGCATCGAGGAATGAAATTTTTCAATTACATGCAACCTTGTTATGGACCATCAGTGACTTCCCAGGCTATGCCATGTTATCAGGTTGGAGCATGAAAGGAAAGTTGGCATGTCCTTTATGCCACAAAAACACATGTAGCCATTACCTAGTGTATAGTAGGAAACATTGTTATATGGGTCATCGTCGGTTCTTACCTTCAGATCATCGCTTCCGAAAATAGAAAAATTCTTTTGATGGTACTATGGAGGTCAGACCATCTCTTATTCCATTATCTGGGTTGAATGTGTTAAATCAATTAAAAAATTATACACACAAATTTGGAAAGTAGCCTTTGAGGAAAAGATCAAGAACTACAAAGAACAATATCATGCCGTATAACTAGAAGAAGAAAAGTATATTCTTCGAGTTACCATATTGGGAGCACAATATACTTAGACATAATCTAGATGTGATGCACATTGAGAAGAATGTATGAGATAATTTGTTGGGGACTTTGTTAAATGTTGAAGGAAAATTGAAGGATAATTTGAAGGCACGTCAAGATTTGGATCACATGAGTATTAGGAAAGGGCTTCATCCACAATTGCTACCCCCCAAAAAAGTTTATCTTCCACCTGCATGCTACTCCATGGGAAAAAGTGAGAAAGAGATGTTTTGCACTGTGTTGAAAAGTTTGAAGATTCCAGATGGTTACTCCTCTAATATCACAAGACGCGTTAATGTGCGTGAGTGTAAGAAATCCGGACTTAAAAGTCATGATTCCCATGTCATCTTGCAACAATTTTTGCCTCTAGCTATTCGGAAGACTTTGCCCAAACACGTAACTTCTATATTGATAGAGTTGAGCAATTTCTTTCGTGAATTATGTTCTAAAGCTTGCCAGAATGAGGATTTGATACTCCTTGAGGAGCGCATTATAGTTACGCTTTGCCACTTAGAGCGTATTTTCCCACCATCATTCTTTGATGTTATGGAGCACTTACCCATCTATTTGGCGTCGAAAGCACTGTTGGGTGGACCAGTTCATTATCGATGAATGTATCCGATCGAAAGGTATGTTATATAATATCAAAAATTTCTCATTATATGTATGCATGTAATTTCATTCATGGATTTTTTTTATTTACGTATAGATACTTGTATACCTTGAAGTCATATGTGCGTAATAGGGCTCAACCCGAAGGATCTATTGCAGAAGGATATCTTGCAGAAGAATGTCTCACATTCTGCTCGAGATACTTGCCTAACATTGAAACAAGGCTAAACCACCCTGCAAGAATTAATGAAGAATGTGCAATTAGGCGGGCCATACCATTCAAACTTTCAGACATAGAATGGACGCAAGCACATCGCTATGTATTGTTCAACCAACCTGAGGTCACTAGTTACCTAAAGTAAGAAATGACATATATGTAAAACTTTATTGATATCAAATTCGGTGGATGATGTATTTAAGAAACATTTTATGTTTTATGCAGAAAACACATCCGGTACCTTAAGATGACTTACAGCAGGGCAAGTCCACATGAATTGCATAAAATGCACAACCAAAGGTTTATTAAATGGTTTGAGGAACATGTAAGGATTAATAGTTTGTATTTCAACATATTCCTTACTATAAAATAACTTAGGAGTTTTTAAACCTTAATGCTCATTTTAAATAGGTTTCCCTATTACGAAAGTCATCCACTATGTTGGCAGAAGGAATCCATTTCCTCTCCCAAGGTCCAAGTTCTCTAACGCAAAGACTTACTACTTACACCATCAATGGATATAAATTCCGAACCATTGATAAGGAGAAGAGAGCTAAAACCCAGAATAGTGGTGTTGCAGTCTCAGCAACTACTACGAGCTATTCAAGTGCAAAGGACAAAAGCCCTGTTGCAGGAGAGATAACTTATTATGGTCTTTTAACGGATATAATTGAGTTGACATATTATGAGGGGCACAAGTTTGTTTTGTTCAAATGTGACTGGGTTGATATAAAGACACAGGGCAGTGGAGTGAAGACTGATGAGTTAGGGTTCACATTAGTAAATTTCACAAAATTGTTGTTCTCCGGTCAAGAACTGTCAGATGAACCATATGTTTTGGCATCTCAAGTCAACCAGGTTTTTTATGTGCCAAATCCTGTGGAACCAAATTGGCATATTGTCGTGAAGAATAAACCCAGGGACGTGTTTGATATGGGTGGGGTGGATGACTCATTATTGGATAGAATGCCATATGGGAATCAACATTCAATTCGTGACTCTGATATATATGAGAACGATTTTGTTAATTGGATAAGAGAAGATTTGGTTGGTGCAACTATTGAGGCACCTCCCCAGACTCTTAATGTGCAACAAGATCCTTTAGAAGATTCAATTCATAACGAAGATGAATCAGATTCTGATGCTCAAACGAATGAAAGTTTGTAATTGTTTAGATGGTAATAGATATATGCATTTGCAATTGGCTACTATATGCTTAACCCATATTAGAAATTAATTGCTTATATATATAAGGTGACGAATTTTATTATTGTGTTGCTACTGCTACTCCGAATCTTTCTTAGAAAATTGGCGCTCTTTTATTTATATCCTACTGCCAAAGAAAAGGTATGCTGTCTACAAAGTGTTAAGTATTAAATAACCCCTTAATAGTAGTTTCATATAGTAGTATAGAAATATTTGCGCAATATATTGGTGTAGACACACATTAATTATACAGGGGTATATAGGTGCCTATGCATAGAAAATGTGCACATTAATATGATAAAATCAGAGACTTTAATGGTTTCTTATGATAGATGATAAGTATACATAATGTATGTCATGAAACCTAACTAAATTTTTTCCAACATAGGTAAATGGTTTTCAAGGACTCAAGCTTTTTCATTAGTAATTTAATATGCATGTTAATATGATATTAAATTTTTTTGTGCAGATGAGTTATAGTCAAGAAGCATCCAATGAAGGTACTTCCTCTCCAGTGAAAAAGAAGGGAAGAGGTCCAACAAGGTGTCTTTATACAATGGGCCTAGGAAAGGGAGAGAAATTTGAGGTTGGGGAAATCGTCGTGGCCAACTAGTCGGAGACACGGGAGTAAATTGATAAATTACTGTGGCTTAATGGAGAGAGATGGGTGGAAATGTGCCCTTGATTCCCCTTCTTGGGATGAAGTTAATGAAGAAGGAAAGGAATGCGCGTGGAATCAAATTTTGGTATTAATTTATTTTTTGTAATAATTTTCTATGTTCTCGATGTTAACAAAGTAATATATATGTTCGTATGTTGAATGTGATGTAGGAGAAGTTTGATATTGATGATAGATTGAAGTATTTTGTAATGAAATCCATGGGAAAGAAGTGGAGGGATTTCAAGTGTGAGTTAAAGAGATAATATTACAACAAATATCCAACTGATGAGCAACGACTTCAGGCTAAACCAAAAGAAGTTGTGCAAGAGCAATGAGAGGTTCTAATCCCCTTTTGGAATTCTGGAGAAGGAAAGGTATACTATCATCCGAATAATTTCTTTAAAAATTATTAAGCGACATATAAATATTGAATCAAGAATTGATTGGTGCATGTAGAAAAGAAGTGAACGAAATAAATTAAATCGTTCCAAACAAACGCTGCATCATACGGCTGGATCTAAAAGTTTTGCTATAATACATGAAGAGGAGGTATTCATTTCGATTTAATGCCTTTTTGGTTGGTGTTTATCTATGTCGATGTTTTATAATTTGATTGTGCCCTTAACTACTCTTTCATGCAGCGCTTTAGGAGCGAAACACAAACATCACCAACTCGAGCGACACTATTTTTTAAGACTCACGCGCATAAAGATGGCACACCCGTAAATGATGAAGCGGCAGATAGGATGGTTAGTATTAATAAACTATACAATTCAATTAATGATTCGTGGCATACACATAATCTGATATTTAAAAGCTGGGGGGTGAATAAGGGGGTGAAAGAAAAAACTGATCCTCCATAACTGATAATAAGGGACGGACCACCTATTCATTTGTATCCAAGTGTTTCAAAACAAATTGAACCAGATTTTGGATTCAAAACTTCTTAGCTAATTATTTTTTTTTTAATATATATTTCTTGAAAGCATGGTTTTAAAGTTCTATTGAACCGAATAAATGACAATGTACTTTATTGCAGCGTGAGTTGAAGGATCAATTTGCAAAAGCTGGTTCGAGGGATTCAAACTCACGAAATGATGTATTCTCAAAGGTGTTTGGAAAAGAGAAGCGTGGTCATGTCCGTGGTTATGGTTTGGGAGTAACCCCTACAAGTTTGTGGGGATCATCTTCTAACTGCAATGAGTCCTCTAAGGAACTCAATATAATGAAAGAAAAAATACAGATCATGGAAGAGAAAGACAAGGAGAGAGAAGAGATGAAAAAAAAATGCAACTCATGGAGGAGAGAGAGAGAGAGAGAAAAATTAATTTTTGATCTTACGATCGTAGTCGAAACACTACAGAGACAGGTATGTATAAATATTGAATCTTTTATAATTAGGTATGTTGTAATTAGTCAAAAACTGGTTTAAAGGACTTAAACTTATAAAACAATATCCTAGATCCAATATCTCTATTTGGTGTTTGTTGCATAGGTGGCCAACAATATTACTCGAGTGCCAGAATCTACAAAAGGGTCAAACTTTGAGGTACTTCCTAATAAACTTTGAAAGTCTGCATATTTTGTAAGAGAACTTTTAATAAATTGGCAGTACCATTAAAGTTGCATATTAAAGATTAAATATTGTGAAAGTGCAGAATGTAATTTGCATGCAGGAATGCTAGGATAACTATCCCAATCACCATATTTTTTTTTCATAATTCAACCTATACCTAATATTCTGTTATTAATTATTTATTGTATTTAAAAAAAAAAAAAAATTTCTCTAATATCCTAACTATCTTCATAATTTGTGATGCAGTTTTAATGTGGTGCAGAAATTAGCATGGCGGAGATTTTTGACATGGCGTCCATGGATTGTTAAAAAATTAAGTCATGTAGTCGCTTTCATTTTTTGGTATCTATTTTGAGCACAAGAGTAGGGCTTCAAAGGTGGATTGTAGGTTATTTTTCAAATGATGTCAGTGCACTGATTGATATCTCTAAATTGGATTGGTTAATGGTTGTTGAACTTCATTTGTATGTGGTGGGACAAATTTTATTTTTATTATTTAATATTAGATTTGTGATAATTTATGGTTTATATTTTAGTACTTATTTCTTTTGTGATAAGGAATAATTTTCAGGGTTTAATTCCAAGTTGCATGTGATGGAGCCAACAAAAAAACGTCATTCCCAACTGAATGTAAAAAAAAGAAAAATCTGGCTAATTTATTGGTAAAAAAAAAATAGTAGTATTAGTATTACCGGCAGCCACAATGTCTGTCGGGAAAAGAAAACCGTAGTATTGACGGCAATTACTTTGGTTGTCGGCAATAAAAATAGTAGTATTACTGGCAGCCATGTTATCTACCGGCACAAAAAAAATAGTAGTATTGCCGGCATGCGCATTGTCTGCTGGCAAAGAAAAGGTACTATTACCGGCAGTCACATTGTCCGCCGGCAAAACATAAATGCTGCCGGTAAATCATGTTGTTAGTGACCGTTGGGAAATTATTACTAGCGAGGCTCCCCCGTCGGAAAAAAGTTCAATATCCACCGGCAATAGTAACAGTGACAAAGGAATTGTCGGTGAACCTACATCCGCCGGCAATAGTATTAGCGGCGGCTTTTGGAGCATTCCCGGCGGGTATAAGCCACCTGGAAAAGGTAAAATTTTTGTAGTGTCCTGCTACCCCATTTTCCAATTCAGATCAAGATAGCCTGTCTGAAACCTCTGTAATAGCCTAGCTTTTGTCTGTAACTGAGAACTGTGAGATATTTGTATAATTCAAGTGAGAATTGTATTCAAGACTACAAATCCGAGAGCTGTTGTAAGCTGTGTTCAGTAATTGTAATGGTGGATTTGAAAAGATTGCTTTCATCAGTACGTTCTCAATCGGATTCATGTTGAGGGTTCATTGTGATCTCCTCACTCATTAGATTCCTTTAGATTTGTTGTTTTTAAGCAATTTCCCTTAATTCACTATCCCTGTGAGAATCTGTGTTTGTAACCTGGTTCTTACAGCATTTGTAGTTGTGCTTATGTTCTGAATCAAGAGTTTGGATTGAAGAAGGAAAGTATTAGATGATTTGTGTCCATGACAGTGGACAGATGTTGCTATTCTAAGTGTGCATGATTTATTTGTGTTTTGAAAACAGATTTGCAAATGAAGAATTATACTTATACTGAATTTGGAAAACTAAAAAGAATAAAGAAATATCAGCACAGAGAGAAGTTAATTAGCCTACAAGATCAGGGTCAATTGTAGCAAGTTTTAAATGTAAGTGAGTAAAAGATCGTCCACAGGGAATTGATTTAAAATGTAAGATAAACCTCCAGATCTGACCTCTGATCTTATCTACAAAGCACATAAGATGGGAGGTTGAATTTGTCACATTAACTAAATGGGAAAGTAAAAATTAAACTAAATTATCCAGATCCGAGTTGGGGAGATTTGATGTAAATTAATAAGAATGGAGAAATAATATCTAACTTCGACTTAGTACTTGATTGCAGAATGAGAATAAATGTAAAACACATGAGATATTATCCAATCTTCATCTGGCTACCAGCACAGATGCAAGAGAAAGTAATCCTACTCAAGGATTGGAATTGAGTTGAACTTATGGCTATGGTCTGTCCACTTCAATGGACACAGATCATCAAATAGTCTTCACTCCGAATCCTTGATTAAGAACAAAAAACACCACTACAAATGCTGTGAGAAATCAGGTTACAAACGCAGATTCTCACAGGGACAATGAATTAAGGGAAATTGCTTTAAAAATAGTAAATCTAAAGGAATCTAATGAATAAGGAGATCACAGGGAACCCTCAACACGAATCCGATTGAGAACATACTGTTCACAGCAACCTTTTCAAATTCACCATTACAATTACAGAGCACAGCTTAAACAGCTCTCGGATTTGTAGTCTTGAATACAATTCTCACTTGAATTACAGAAATATCTCACAGTTCTCAATTACAAATAAAAGCTAGGCTATTACAGAAGTTTCAGACAAGCTATCTGAAATGGAAATGGGGCAATAGAAATGAAACTCAAAATCTGGATACCCAAATTGGGCAAATGGTTCGTCTATTTATAGTTTTTCCCAAGTCCAGCTCAGATGTGTATCAACCAATCAGAATTGGTTAGATCTATATTGATTAATAGGAGTCGAGCACAAGGATCCAGATCTATTTTGGCCAATCAGAACTGCTTGATCTGGTTCAGCCAATCAGGTGACAGAAGCATCAATTCTGTTATGTAATTTCAAAAATCTGTTTGAGCTTCTAGAAGTTCCCGCCAAGTAATTTCATCTTTGGGTGTTCACATGGGGTGGAATATGCCTTTGGTTCGTGCTCAGAATCTTCTGGAATGTCCCTGAGTTTTGAAATGCATTGGGGCGCGTACAGAGATTACTAAATTGCCCTTGCAGATGCTGAGAATCTTAAGGATATCATTTTGCACAGTTTGGAGAACTTTTCGTAAGGTACTGTGACTTCTGAAGCTCTTTTCGCACAATTCTGGTGCTGTTCGCAAGGAGTTCTCTTCTTTTCGAATAGGTCAGGAATCCTTTCGAAGAGTTCGGGTGCTCTTTGAAAAATAAGACTGGAGCTTTTAGTTCTTTTCGCAAAGATCAGGTTCTTTTCGAAAAGTTCAGGTTCTTTTCGAAAAGTATTCTGTTATGCATTCTTCTGTTCGAATAGCTCCAAACCTCTTTCCAGGTTGAAACCAGGCCTTTGTCCTCTTTAGTTTAGGCATTTTGACAGCCAGTGAGGTTGTTCCTTCTCCTTCTTTCCCTAGATTAGCATAAGTCATCATCTTTTTGGCACTTTTAAGCTGCTTTCAGGGTTAAGCCTGCCTTCATTGTTAGCTGTAAAACAAACGCTAAAAACACTTATTTAGTATTCTCAAAGGTCTATCAAGACTCAGGTTAAGGGCTGGAAAATGGTGTTTTCCTGTTCTCAACACACCCCCAAACCTAAGCTTTGCTAGTCCCTGAGCAAAGATAAAATTTAAAAACAGAATGAAAAAGTCATTTTTGTAGGGAGAACAGTTGCATTTAGCATATGCAACAAGCCTTTTAAACCCCTAGGAGATCCCTAGTGGAGGAGTGAAGTCTCCTGAGAGTTTTCAGTGAAGGTACCCACAAACTTCTCCAATAAATCAGTTAATATCAATGCAATTCTGTTAAAGCAGACTTTCATCCAGTCAAATTATTCACACCTGCATCAGTCAGGCTATGAGAGGAGTATCAAGAAAATATCAGTTTAAAACTAAAATTCTGTTGTAATTCCTTTCACCATTCACTCAGTTTGTGTCAAAAAGTTTTTTTTACAAGACAAATTAATGAAAAGCTTGCCTTCTATTTGAAAATTCAGTTTTGATGTTACCCCAATAAGTTGATTTCAAACCCAACTCTCTCCAGGATTTTCACTCACCATGTAAGTAAGAGGGTTGTACTATTTCACACAGCTCAAGAGTAGTTACAGCCCTCAAATAGGACTATAAGCAGGAGCATAGGCATTGCTTTTCAATTCTGAATTCACTGCTCTTTTCACCATAGATTACACAAATTCTTATCTCCATGTAACAGCTCAATCCATCTTTGATCAGTAGGGACTTTAACTTGGGTTGTAATGTGGCTTATGAGTGAAATTTATCAAGAATAAAGGGGTGGAATGGAGTTTAAAATTGAGAAGTCAGTCAAGGTAAGGAGGTGGTATGGACACCTTCTTTATTTCAGCACAATTTCATCTTCTTCTTTGAATTTTCAGAGCCAAAGTGGCCATCTTTTTCTCTTTCTTTTTCAAACTTCCAATGAAATGCCTTCTCCTTTTCTTTTTTTTCTTTTTTTTTCTTTTCAAAGCAACATTGACTGGAATGCCACATTTCTTCTGGTGATACATCATTGCCTTCAATTATTTTTTTACCAAACTGTTACCCAACTCACCTTTCTTCAGCTTTCTTTCCTTTACCTTCTGAATTCTCAGAGTGAGGGTTAGACTAAATGAGGTTGATGAGGTTTCAAAGAAATCTTGGATTTATAAAGCTCAACTGGTGTGTATCAAGGGCAGTTTTTAAAAGGTGGGGATTTTTTTGAAGTTCAAACTGTCCAAAAGGAGGTCTTACATCATGTCTTTAATATCATGATTGCTATCAAATTATTTTAATTTGGATATGTGTAACTTCTAGTGATAGTAAGCAGGTTCAAACAGTCCCTAGAGTAGAAAAAATTGCCAATTCATACCTCCAAAGAATACATTTCAGGCCCAAATCTCACTGGGTATGGTTTTCTATCAAAATCCTGAGGTATATCATCACTGTTTTCTCTCTTTTTAGGTTTACTAAACATCAATCTTCTTTTGGAAATTTTCTGACATTCACTTCATGAAAGTATTAGAATTACACTAGGAAATTAATTTTAAAAAGTTTTAACTTCCTCATTTTTCAAAACAACAGGTGTGAAATTACTTCATCTTCAAAAATTCTACTGATCATAAGCTGCACTAATGTTAACTAAACTATTGGCAATTCTGCCACACCCCTAAACCTATGATGAGCAGTGTCCTCACTGATCCAGAAGTGCATAAGCAAAGAAAAGAATAAAAAACAAAAATCATATTGATAGAGAAGAAAGAAAAGAAATGCACAGTAATTACAAATTAACAAAAGTTAACAAAAAACAGGAATTACATACTATAAACCCAACAAAACAAACATGTACAATGTATGCTAATAACTGGGGTCAAAATCTGTATCATAAGTTGGTTCAATGGGATCAGAACTGGAATCACTGTTAGAGTCAGAACTTGAGTCAGTATTGGAGTCTGAACTCGATTTAGCCTTCTCCTAGATTGTGGCTTGCAGCTCGGTGTATTCCTCAGATTTGATCTTTTTGGTGAGGCCAATATATTTTGCAAGTCTATTAGCCCTCAATTTTTCTTGTTCAAGTTGTACTTTCACCATGGTAACTTTGTGTTGTTCACTCCTAACCATCTAAAAGGTTTGGCCCAACAGGTCCTGCATCTTATCTCTCTCAAATTTCATAAACAACTCCAGTTTTCGAATCTGGTCTTCATAAGAGGTTTTGATGTAAGTGTGGAAATCGGTAATCCCCTTAAGGACATCACGAAAGATGTAAGGGTTATCTTCCATAGCCCTTTTAAGAGTGGCAAAACGTGGGATGGGAATGGAGTGGTAGGGGACCATTTGTATTCCAGCAGTGGGGGAAGGGAAAGATGAATCTACAAGCTTTACCTCGTGGTGGTTTGGGTGGCTTGAGCAGAGACATTAAGGATGGGTGTAGGTGAATCCAAAAGTATTGCCTCAGGTTTGAATTGGGTAGCATGGTCAGACACAGTGAGGATGGGTGGATCTAAAACTATTACCTCCGGATCTGTTTGGGTTGCTTGGTCAGAAACAGAAGGTACAGTGGCTAAGGTGGTTGTTTGAGATGTGGAGGCCAAGGTTTGGACAATGGAATTTGTCACAGACTGGTTGTCTATGTTGATGTAGTTGGGCTTGGATGGATTGGAGAAAGGTAAAGATTTGGCTAATTGTGTCAAGTGTGGGTGTGGTATGCAAAGTAGGGGCTGGTAAAATTGATGTAGATGGTTGAGGGGCAATGGGTGAAATGGCTGTAAAGGGGGAAGTAGCCAAATGGGTGAAATGAGGAGGATCAGGTATGGGTACAGATTCAAGCCCAATATTCTCCAAGATAGATCCCATCAAAGATGAATAGGCCTCTGTTGTGAATATCTCAGGTTCAGGGGTATGAGTGATTTCAGGTGTATGAGTTGAATGGGCAGGTGAACCTGAGAAGCTTTGGAGAAGGGAAGTGCTAGGAGAGTGTTCAACAAAATCTGTGGCCATATCTTGGACATTGTTAGTTGAAATTGGTGGTGTAAGTATGGCTGGAGTGGTTGGTGTAGAGGGAGAGTCTGCAATTGGGATTATGGTGGTTATGAGTGATGGGACTGCTGGAATGGGTGAAGGAATAGGAGTTGTGCTAGGTGAAGTGGGTAAGATGATGACGCCTTCAACAATGGGTGTAGCAAAAGAGTTGGTCACCTCAGGGTCTGGTATAGCAGGTTCAATGGCAGCTGCAGGGGCTGGTGCAGGTATAGCAGGTTCTTGGGCTAGCTCAACCTCTTCCCTCATTCTATTCAACATGGTTTGGCTTGTAGTCCAAGCCCTCTTCCCAAAAGCGTGAGGAGAGACAATCTCAAATGTCTCTTGCTCATCAATGTCAAATTTGGCTCTTAGTAGGGCTGTGATCAGCCTACCAAATGGTATTCCAGCTATTTTTGGCTCCTTCATCTTGACACTGATGTCTGCCATGGCTTTAAAAATTAGCATAGGGGCATTGAAGAATTGCCCCTTAGAGAAATGAAAGAGGGCCTCTAAAATGGGTGTTCTTCTTTCACAGGCTGTACTATGACATAAAAACATCCCCTCAAAATGGAATCCATCAACAAAAATTGAGGTGCTAAGTCTCTCCTCATGATGGACTGCCCAGTTCCAACTATGCCTTGGGTTAGATGTGCAGCCATTTCTCTAAAAGAAGTTGTCTCTAGTACAGCCAAAGGACCAGCCGGATCATGTTGAAATGGTATTCCCAAGGCATTTCCAATGTCTTCATAAGTGACTGTTAAATCAAAATCATCAATGAAAATTACAAGAGTAGGGACATCAGCATCCTTCTCCGTCACTTTTACCATGTTTTGGTACCATAATCTCACCATTCGTAGATAGATTTTCTCTAGAAGAGGGGTTAGGATATTGCTCAGTGAAGCATCCTTGATGTAATTCAAAGATAGCTTGCTTTCAGGTTTGTTCAAGAAAAAAGTTTCATCAACAATAAGCTCTGGGATCAGCTTCTGAGCTTCAATGAAAGGGTTTGGCAGTACCAAATGCATAGGAAGAGGAGGAAGCTCAAGCTCAGGACTAGGGTCAGCTGCTGGGATGGGTTCCTCATGTCTAACCTTCTTCCCTTTCTCAATTTTATCAGCTTTATCCATGACAGTTTCCTCTTGGCTGAGGTTTTGGCTTTTCCTTTTGTGGAGGATTTGCTAATTTTCATAGCAGAAGACTTAGGGAACATTGCAGCTAGTGATTCTTCAGCTTTCCCCATTTTAAAACTTTGTTTGAATCTCACACAATGTATGCTGACACAGAAATCAACTTTGCAAAACACAAACAGAAGATATGCAAAGAAAAATACCGAAATCTAGGGTTTTGCTTGAAATCTTTGATCGCTTGATTAAATCCACCAGAATCAGAAGCAAAGGGTCCCTCTCTTCAAGCTTAATCAGTGGAACAAATATGAAGGAAATTGGATCTGAACTCTAAAAGCACGCAGGGATGGAAGGAAAATGGGTTTTCTGTGAAACAGGACACTCTGGGACGGCTTTCGAATATGAAACCCTTGCTTCGAAAGGGTTTAAATATGCTCAAAACAATTTTCGCAAAGCATTTTTGAAGTCTTCGAAAAGTTCAAAACAATCCTTTTTACAAAGGAGAATGGCATCAGTACCATTCGAAAAGCAAATGGCTTCAGAAACAACTTTTCGAAAAGCAAAAGTCTTCAGAACCACCTATTCGAAAAGCTAATCATTCTTTTTGAGCGATTTAATTCTGAGTCAGATCCTTTTCGAAAAGGAAATTAATCTTTTCGAAATGAATGTTTTTTTCTTTGCGAATTGATTTTTCACATGTTGTAAACTTCTCGAATTGAGTGTAACACATGACTAAAAATAGAGAGAAATAAACTATGCAAAAACTACAAAACAAACACAAGTAAAATACATATGATATAGTTGTTTATCATCAGATTTGTGGAGGCTCTTGATCATAGATGGTCAGCACAGGCTCCAGGGTATTTTCAATGCATGGTTTGAGCCTCTGACCATTTACTTTCAAGGTTCTCCCATCACTTGGGTCCATAATTTCAATAGCCCCAGAAGGAGATGCTTGAATGACAGTATATGGCCCTTCCCACCTAGATCTCAGCTTTCCAGAAAAAAACTTAAGTTTTGAGTTGAATAGCCATACCTTAGAGCTAGTATGAACTCTTTTCTCAGCAGATTTTTGTCATAGAAAGCATTAACTTTTTCTTTGTAAGATCTTGCATTGGCATATGCATCCATTCTCAGCTCCTCCAACGCAGCAAGCTGCAATTTCCTGTGATTACCAGCAGTAGTAAGATTCATGTTCAAGGTTTTAATAGCCCAAAAGGCCTTATATTCTAACTCCACTGGTAAATGGCATGCTTTGCCATAGAGCAATCTGAATGGGGACATGCCAATTGGGGTTTTATAGGCAGTCCTATATGCCCACAATGCATCATTCAGCTTAAAGGACCAATCCTTTCTATCCTTCTTCACAGTCTTTTCCAGTATATGTTTGATTTCTCTATTGGAAATCTCCACTTGTCCACTGGTCTGTGGATGATATGGAGTAGCTACTCTATGAGTCACAGAGTACTTTTTCAATAAAACTTCAAAATGCTTATTATAAAAATGGCTCCCCCCATCACTGATAATAGCTCTGGGGGAACCAAACCTGGAAAAAATGTTATCCCTTAAAAATTTCAGGACAACTCTATGGTCATTGGTTTTAGTGGCTATGGCTTCAACTCATTTGGATACATAATCCGCAGCTACTAAGATGAAATTAAAACCATTTGAAGGAGGAAAGGGTCCCATGAAATCTATCCCCCAAATATCAAACAATTCAACTACCAAAATGGGCTATAAAGGCATTGAGTTTCGAGTTTTGTTTCCACTAAATGACCTCCACTTTTGTTCATGACACATGGAAAGTATCCTATGAAAGTCTTCTTCAGGGACACATCTTCTAATTATTTGGTTTGCACAAATCTTGAACAGATAAGGATCCTCCCAAATAAAATATTTAACCTTTGAGAAGAAAAGATCTTTATCCATTTTATTCCAGTGTTGAGGGGTTCTTCTAGTAGCCAAAAAGTTGACTATATTTGCAAATCAAGGGGTGTGTACACTGATAGCAAAAAGTTTCTCATCAGGGAAAGATTCATTGATAGACAACCTATCAATCTCAGCAGTTAAAATTCTAGACAGGTGGTCAGCCACCACATTCTCCCCACCCTTTTTATCTTTAATCTGCAAATCAAACTCCTGTAATAGGAGGATCCACCTAATTAATCTTGGTTTGGTATCCTGCTTAGACAGAAGGTATTTCAGGGCTGAGTGGTCAGTGAACACCACAATTTGTGAACCCAAAACATATGACCTGAATTCTCCAAAGCAAAAACAATTGCCAGCAGCTCCTTCTCAGTTGTTGTGTAATTGAGTTATGCCTCAATCAATGATCTACTGGCATAAGCTATGACATGAGGCAGCTTATTCTTTCTTTGTCCAAGAACATCTCCTAAAGCATAATCTGATGCATCACACATCACCTCAAAAGGCAGTGAATAATCTTGAGACTGTAGTATTGGAGCTAAAATCAAACAATTTTTTAAGAATTCAAATGCCTTCAGGCATTCATTATTAAAAACAAAAGGAACATCTTGGCATAATAAATGACAAAGAGGCTTGGATATTTTACTGAAGTCCTTAATGAACCTCCTGTAAAATCCGACATGCCCCAGAAAACTTCTGATTTGCTTAACAGTTTTAGGAGGAGACAAATGTGCAATTAAATCAATTTTTGCTCTGTCCACCTCAATGCCCTTGTGGGAGACAACATGGTCAAGGACAATGCCTTGGGTGACTATGAAATGGCTCTTCTCCTAGTTCAAAACTAAATTGGTTTCTTCACATCTCTGTAACACCAAGCTGAGATGATGTAAACACTGGGCAAAACTGTCTCCATATATTGAAAAGTCATCCATAAAAATCTCCATAAATTGGTCAATCATATCAGAGAAAATGGAATACATACATCTTTGAAAGGTAGAGAGCATTATAAAAGACCAAAAGGCATCCTCCTATAGGCAAAAGTGCCAAAGGGGCAAGTGAATGTGGTCTTTTCCTGATCTTGTGGATACACCGGAATCTGGTTGTAACCAGAGTAACCATCAAGAAAAAAGTAATAAGCTTTTCCTGCTAACTTATCTAAAATCTGATCAATGAATGGAAGAGGGAAATGGTCCTTTTTGGTCATTGTATTTAGCTTTCTGCAATCAATACAAACCCTCCAACCAGTTGTTTGTCTGGTTGAAATAAGCTCACCAGAATCTGAGGTTACAACGATGATCCTAGATTTCTTAGTTACCACCTGTGTAGGTGCCACCCAAGCTGAATCTGAGATGGGGTAAATGACCCCTGCATCCAACAACTTAACAACCTCCTTCATGACCACTTCTTGCATATGAGGATTCAGCCTCCTTTGCATTTCTCTAGAAGGCTTTGCATCTTCTTCCAAGTGAATTTTATGCATGCAAACAGCTGGACTGATTTCTCCCAAATCAGCAATAGTCCAGCCAATTGCCCTCTTATGCTGTTTCAATACACTCAACAGCTCTTTCTCCTGGTCCTCAGTGAGGAAGGAAGAAATAATCACAGGCAATATTTTATGGTCTCCTAAAAACACATATTTCAAATTTTCTGGCAACTGTTTCAGCTCTACATCAGGTGGGCTGAGAAAAGAAGGTAACAAAGGTACCTTAGTTGTTTGTGGAAGGGGAAGAATAGCAGGTTTTCATGAAGAACACCTTGCTGATTGATCATGAGTTCCTTGCACAGCATTAACTTCCTCAGACTTTGAGGTACAAACTGTTTTTTCCACAGCATTTCTCCAAGCATCTTTAAAATTTGTGGTTAAATCTTCACACTGCAAAAACTGTGGTAAAGTTTCTTCTACCAGTTCATCCAACAAATCAACAAGAAAGCATTCCTCAGAACTGAATTGAGGCTGTGTAACTGCATTGTAGACATTTAACTTTACCTTCATATTTCCAAAAGACACTTCCATAATACCAGATCTGCATTGGATGCAAGCATTGGCTGTAGCCAGGAATGGTCTCCCCAAAATGACAGGGATGGAAGTTCTGCTTTTTGTAAGTTCCATATCTAATACCAAAAAATCAGCAGGGTAGAAAAACTTATCTAACCCTACCAATACATCCTCAATCATCCCAACTGGCTTTCTTTCAGATCTACGCTGGTTGTAGCATACATGAGTGGGTTTTAACTCTCCCAAACCTAGTTTCTCATATCTGAGAATAAGACACTAGCACCCAAATCTAATAAAGTTTTTTCAATGGTATGTTCCCCAATAATGCAAGGGATTGTGGGGATTCTAGGATCTTGAAGTTTAGGAGGTGAGGTAATGGACAAAACACATGTTAACTCTTTCCACAGCAAAGACCTTCTTGGATAACTGTATCCTAGATTGTCTTTTGTGAGTGCAAATATCTTTCAAAAATTTTGCATATGCTGGGACTTGTTTTATTGCATCAAGCAAAGGTAGATTTATCTTGACTTGCTTGAAAGTCTCCATCATTTCATCTATTTTTGTATTCCCTTTATCAAAAGGGGATGCAGATTTCATGGCATGGGGAAATGGTAAATGAGGAACTAATCCTTCATTTATAGCTTTAGAATCATCACCAGAATTTTTTTGATTTTTTATTTTTTTATTTTTTTTATTTTTCTGAGGTACATCAGTACCCCCAATGCTAATATCATGCTGCTCCTGCTGCATATCTCTAGCAGTTTCCTTAATTTTTTCTTCTTCTTTTTCAGGATTCACATTGTTATTTACAACTCTTCCACTTCTCAAAGTAGTGATAGCTTTTACTTCTTCATGTGAAACAGAAGCATCTTCAACCATGAACTGTCCTTTAGTATTGTTCAAGGGTTGGCTGGGTAACCTGCCTTCCTCTCTTTTGGCCAAAGTATTTGAAAGTTGACCCAATGTTTCTTCAATCTTTTTTATGCTCTGACTGTGAAAGTTTACAGTCTGAGTTAAAGACCCTAAATTTTGGAGTGAAGTTAGAACTTGGTCTTCAAAATAAGGGGATCTGGAAGGGGTTTGAACTGGAGTAGATTGCTGCACAGGTTGTGCCATCTATTGTGGAATGGGCTGCTAAAAATTTGGCTTGGTATAAAAATTTTGCTAGTAAGGCTGAGCAGTTTTGAAAGGTATTTGGTTCTTTGGTTGCTGCTACTGTTGTGATTGATAATTTCCTTGGCTCCACCTTAAATTGGGGTGCCCTCTCCATGCATATTCATTTGATTATATCTGTCCAAACAATTGGACAGCATGAGCTTGCTCCACCACTAGATCTAGTAACTGTGGTGCAGTTGGACATTGATCATGTGAATGAGTAGGGGACTGACATATCAGACATGCCTTCTCTACTCTTGCAACCATTGGATTTTTAAGTGATTCCATCAATCTATCAAACTTAGTGGTCAAATTATCCATTTTCCTTTCCAACTGACTCACCTCATAAATCTTTTCCTTGGTGGTCTGCTGATTGTTCAACCGAGCAGGATTCTCAATGTCTCTTTACAAAGATTCCTGTTGAGTTGAATTTTCACCAATCACTTCAAATAGGTCCCAGACCTCCTCAACTATTTTTTGTAAATAGGTGCCTCCACAGGAAGCATCTACCATATTTTTGCCCTTTTGATCAATTCCCTGATAGAAGCTTTGAACAAGCTGTCATCGGGGAATTTGATGATGAGGACATTGCCTTAAAAGTTCTTTAAACCTTTCTCATGCTTCATGAAAAGTTTCAGTTGAGTGTTGTGAGAAGGAAACAATATTTTGTCTCAACTGGCTGATCTTAGACATAGGGAAGTATTTGGCTAAAAATTGACATTGCAAATCATTCCAAGAAGTAATGTTGTTTGGTGGCAACATGGACAGCCATGCTCTAGCTTTGTCCTTTAATGAAAAAGGAAAGACCCTAAGCTTGGTTGCCTCTGGACCCAGTCCAGCTATGCTGAATGTTGTACAAAGAGACAAAAATTCATCCACATGCTTGTATGGATCTTCCTTACTTAGTCCATGGAAGGAAGGCAGCATCTGGATAGTTGATGATTTGATCTCATAATTTTCTTCAACAGTAGGAAATTGGATACAAAATGAAGAATTATATGCACCA
Organism: Chloranthus sessilifolius; assembly: GCA_021018995.1. Classification (NCBI taxonomy): domain Eukaryota; kingdom Viridiplantae; phylum Streptophyta; class Magnoliopsida; order Chloranthales; family Chloranthaceae; genus Chloranthus; species Chloranthus sessilifolius. The sequence goes on from CM037595.1 coordinate 29,915,664, forward strand.
GGTGCAAAGTAATCCTTCAAAAGTCTAGGTTGCTCACCCATAGTAGCAGTCTCAGCAAAATTCTGTGATGTTTGTCTGGTTCTTAGTAGCCTTTTAACTTCTAAATTCAGAGGGACAATCTCAGGATTGAGAGTCCTCCTACCAAACATACAACACAGAAATAGAGAGTAAAATTATGCAAAGCAAACCTTCAGTATACCTTTCAAAGTAGATTCCACTCTCAAATGTACAGGAATAACTGCATAGATTTAAATAATAGAACAGTTAGCACTGATGTAATAATAAAAAATTAAAAAAAACTTAGGTCTACCAATTTTAAAATAAATTCCCCGGCAACGGTGCCAAAAACTTGTTGCTATTCTAAGTGTGCATGATTTATTTGTGTTTTGAAAACAAATTTGCAAATGATGAATTATACTGAATTTGGAAAACTAAAAAGAATAAAGAAATATCAGCACAGAGAGAAGTTAATTAGCCTGCAAGATCAGGGTCAATTGTAGCAAGTTTTAAATATAAGTGAGTAAAAGTTCGTCCACAGGGAATTGATTTAAAATGTAAGATAAACCTCCAGATCTGAGCTTCCAGATCTGACCTCTTATCCTATCTACAAAGCACATAAGATGGGAGGTTGAATTTGTCACATTAACTAAATGTGAAAAGTAAAAATTAAACTAAATGATCCAGATCCGAGTTGGGGAGATTTGATGTAAATTAATAAGAATGGAGAAATAATATCTAACTTCGACTTAGTACTTAATTGCAGAATGAGAATAAATGTAAAACACATGAGATATTATCCAATCTTCATCTGCCACATGATGCAAGAGAAAGTAATCCTACTTAAGGATTGGAATTGAGTTGAACTTATGGCTATGGTCTGTCTACTTCAATGGACACAGATCATCCAATAGTCTTCACTCCGAATCCTTGATTAAGAACAAAAACACACTACAAATCCGTGGAGAAATCGAGTTACAAATGATTCTCACAGGGACAATGAATTAAGAGAAATTGCTTTAAAAATAGTAAATCTAAAGGAATCTAATGAATAAGGAGATCACAGGGAACCCTCAACACGAATCTGATTGAGAACGTACTGTTCACAGCAACCTTTTCAAATTCACCATTACAATTACAGAGCATAGCTTAAACAGCTCTCGGATTTGTAGTCTTGAATACAATTCTCACTTGAATTACAGAAATATCTCACAGTTCTCAATTATAAATAAAAGCTAGGCTATTACAGAAGTTTCAGACAAGCTATCTGAAATGGAAATGGGGTAATAGAAATGAAACTCAAAATCTGGATACCCAAATTGGGCAAATGGTTCGTCTATTTATAGTTTTCCCCAAGTCCAACTCAGATGTGTATCAACCAATCAGAATTGGTTAGATCTGTATCAACCAATAGGAGTCGAGCACAAGGATCCAGATCTGTTTTGGCCAATCAGAACTACTTGATTTGGTTCAGCCAATCAGGTGACAGAAGCATCAATTCTGTTATGTAATTTCAAAAATCTGTTTGAGCTTCTAGAAGTTCCTGCCAAGTAATTTCATCTTTGGGTGTTCACATGGGGTGGAATATGCCTTTGGTTCGTGCTCAGAATCTTCTGAAATGTCCCTAGGTTTTGAAATGCATTGGGGTGCGTGCAAAGATTAATGAATTGCCCTTACAGATGCTGAGAATCTTCAGGATATCATTTCGCACAGTTTGGAGAACTTTTTGCAAGGTACTGTGACTTTTGAAGCTCTTTTCGCACAGTTCTGGTGCTGTTCGCAAGGAGTTCTCTTCTTTTCGAATAGGTTAGGAATCCTTTCGAAGAGTTCAGGTGCTCTTCGAAAACTAAGCCTAGAGCTTTTAGTTCTTTTCGCAAAGATCAGGTTCTTTTCGAAAAGTATTCTGTTATGCATTCTTCTGTTCGAATAGCTCCAAACCTCTTTCCAGGTTGAAACCAAGCCTTTGTCCTCTTTAGTTTAGGCATTTTCACAGCCAGTGAGGTTGTTCCTTCTCCTTATTTCCCTAGATTAGCATGAGTCACCATCTTTTTGGCACTTTTAAGTTGCTTTCAGGGTTAAGCCTGCCTTCATTGTTAGCTATAAAACAAACGCTAAAAACACTTATTTAGTATTCTCAAAGGTCTATCAAGACTCAGGTTAAGGCCTGGAAAATGGTGTTTTCCAGTTCTCAACAACATATCGTAGCCATAAGTTCAACTCAATTCTAATCCTTGAATTGGATTATTTTCTCTTACATCTGAACTGGTAGCCAGATGAGGATTTGATACTTTCTCAACTATGTTACACTATTTCTCATTCTGCAATCAATTACTAAGCTTAAGTTAGCTGTTATTTCTCCATTCTTATTAATTTTGCATCCAGTTCCCCCAACTCGGATCTAGATCACTTAGTTTAAATTTTACTTTTAGATAATTTAGTTAATGTGACAAATTCAACCTCCCATCTTACTTGCTTTATAGACAGGATTAGAGGCCAGATCTGGTAGCTCAGATCTGGAGGTTTACCATACATTTTAAATCAATTCTCTGTGGATGATCTTTTACTCACTTACATTTAAAACTTGCTACAATTGGCCCTGATCTTGCAGGCTAATTGATTTCTCTCTGTGCTGATATTTCTTTCTTTTTTTTAGTTTTCTAATTTCAGTGTAATCCATACTTTGAAAATTTTGTTTTCAAAATACAATTAAATCATGCACACTTAGGAAGACAATAAGTTTTTGGTGCCGTTGCCGGGGAATAGATTTTAAAATAGGTAGACCTATATTTTTTTTTTACATCAGTGCTAACTGTTTCTATTGCTTGAATCTGTGCAGTTATTCCTATACAATTGAGCTTGGAATCTACTCAGTAAGGAGTATTGAAGGTTTGCTTTGCATAATTTTTCTCTCTGTATCTGTGTTGTATATTTGGTAGGAGGGCTCTCAATCCTGAGATTGTCCCTCTGAATTTAGAAGTTGAAAGGCTACTAAGAACCAGACAAACATCACAGAATTTTACTGAGACTACTACTATGGGTGAGCAACCTAGACTCTTGAGGGATTACTTTGCACCCGGTGCATATAATTTCCCATTTTGCATTCAATTTCCTATTGTTGAAGGAAATTATAAAATCAAATCATCAACTATCTAGATGCTTCCTTCCTTCAATGGTTTGAGTAAGGAGGATCCATACAAGCATGTGGATGAATTCTTGTCTCTTTGTACCACATTCAACATAGCTGGACTGGGTCCAGAGGCAACCAAGCTTAGGCTCTTTCCTTTTTCATTAAAGGACAAAGCTAGAGCATGGTTGTCCATGTTGCCACCAAATAGTATTACTTTTTAGAATGATTTGTAGTGTCAATTTTTAGCCAAATACTTCCCTATGTCTAAGACCAGCCAGTTGAGACAAAGCATTGTCACTTTCTCTCAACACTCAACTGAAACTTTCCATGAAGCATGGGAAAGGTTTAAGGAGCTTTTAAGGCAATGCCCTCATCATCAAGTTCCCCAATGGCAGCTTGTTCAAAGCTTCTATCAAGGAATTGATCAAAAGGGTACGAACATGGTAGATGCCTCCTATGGAGGCACCTATTTGCAAAGAACAATTGAGGAGGTCTAGGACCTATTTGAAGTTATTGGTAAAAATTTAACACAACAAGAATCTTTGTCAAGAGACATTGAGAATCCTGCTCGGTTGAATAAAGAGCAGACCACCAAGGGAAAATTTATGAAGTGAATGAGTTGGAAAGGAAGGTGGACAATTTAACCACCAAGTTTGATAGATTGATGGACTCACTTCAAGGTCCAATGGTTGCTAGAGTAGAGGAGGCATGTCTGATATGCCAGTCCCCTACTCATTCCCATGATCAATGTCCAGCTGCACCACAGTTCCCAGATCTAGTGGTGGAGCAAGCTCATGCTGCCCAATCGTTTGGACAGTTACAATCTAATGAATATGCATGGAGAGGACACCCTAATTTAAGGTGGAGCAAGGGCAATTATCAACAACAACATCAGCAGCAACCAAAGCACCAAGTACCTTTCAAAACTGTTCACCCTTACCAGCAAAATTTCTATACCAAGCCTAATTTTCAGTAGCCCATTTCCCAACAGATGGCACAACTTGTGCATCAATCTGCCCCAGCTCAGCCTCCTTTCAGATCCCCTTCTTTTGAAGACCAAGTTCTAACTTCACTCTAAAATTTAGGGTCTTTAACTCAGACTGTGAACTTTCAAAGTCAGAGTATTAAGAAGATTGAAGACACATTGGGTCAAATTTCAAATACATTGACCAGAAGAGAGGAAGGCAGGTTACCCAGCCAACCCTTGAACAATCCCAAAGGGTAGTTCATGGTTGGAGATGCCTCTTTTTCACATGAAGAAGTAAAAGCTATCACTACTTTGAGAAGTGGAAGAGTTGTACATAACAATGTGGATACAGAAAAAGAAGAAAAAAATGAGAAAACTGCTAGGAACATGCAAGATAAAGATGATTTTAGCATTAAAAATGTACCCTAAAAATCAAAAAAATGAAAAACAAATAAATCAAAAAAATTCTGGTGATTATGCTAAGCCTATAAATGAAGGACTAGTTCCTCATTTACCATTTCCCCATGCCATGAAATCTGTATCCCCTTTTGATCAAGGGAATACAAAAATAGATGAAATGATGGAGACTTTCAAGAAAGTCAAGATAAATCTTCCTTTGCTTGATGCAATCAAGCAAGTCCCAGCCTATGCAAAGTTCTTGAAGGGCATTTGCACACACAAAAGACAATCTAGGATCCAGTTATCGAAGAAAGTCTTTGCTGTGGAGAAAGTCAAACAGGTTTTGTCCATTGCCACACCTCCTAAACTCCAAGATCCTGGAATCCCCACAGTCCCTTGCATTATTGGGGAACATACCATTGAAAAACCTTTATTAGATTTGGTGCTAGTGTTAACCTGCTTCCATATTCTGTATATGAGAAACTAAGTTTGGGAGAGTTAAAACCCACTCATGTGGTGTTACAACTAGCAGACAGATTTGAAAGAAAGCAAGTTGGGGTGATTGAGGATGTGTTGGTAGGAGTAGATAAGTTTTTCTACCCTACTGATTTTCTGATATTGGACATGGAACCTACAAAAAGCATAACCTCCATTCCTGTCATTTTGGGGAGACCATTCCTGGCTACAGCCAATGCTTGTATTCAATGCAAGTCTGGTATTATGGAAGTGTCCTTTGGAAATATAAAGGTGAAGTTAAATGTTTACAATGTAGTTACCCAGCCTCAGTTCAGTTCTGAGGAGTGTTTTCTTGTTGATTTGTTGGATGAACTGGTAGAGGAAACTCTACCCCAGTTCCTGCAGTGTAAGGATTTAATCACAGATTTTGAAGATGTTTGGAGAAATGTTGTAGAAGAGACAGCTTGTGCCTCAAAGACTGAAGAGGTCAACGTTGTGCAAGAAACTCCTATCCAAACAACAAGGTTTTCTTCATGGAAACCTGTTGTTTTTCCCCTTCCACAACCAGCCAAGGTACCTTTGTTACCTTCTCTTCTCAGCCCACCTAATGTAGAGCTGAAACAATTGCCAGAAAATTTGAAATATGTGTTTTTAGGAGACAATAAAACATTGCCTATGATTATCTCTTCCTCCCTCACTGAGGAACAGGAGGAAGAGTTGTTGATTGTATTGAAGCAGCATAAGAGGGCAATTGGCTGGACTATTACTGATTTGGGAGGAATCAGTCTAGCTGTTTGCATGCATAAAATTCACTTGGAAGAAGATGCAAAGCCTTCTAGAGAAATACAGAGGAGGTTGAATCATCATATGCAGGAAGTGGTCATGAAGGAGGTTGTTAAGTTGTTGGATGCTGGGGTCATTTACCCCATCTCAGATTCAGCTTGGGTGGCACCTACACAGGTGGTACCTAAGAAATCTGGGATTACTGTTGTAACCTCAGAATCTGGTGAGCTCATTTCAACCAGACAAACAACTGGTTGGAGGGTCTGTATTGATTACCGAAAGCTCAACACAATGATTAGAAAAGACCATTTCCCTCTTCCATTCATTGATCAGATTTTAAATAAGCTAGCAGGGAAAGCTTATTATTGTTTTCTTGATGGTTACTCTAGTTACAACTAGATTCCTGTGTATCCACAAGATCAGGAAAAGACCACATTCACTTGCCCCTTTGGCACTTTTGCTTATAGGAGGATGCCTTTTGGTCTTTGTAATACTCGCTACCTTTCAAAGATGTATGTACTCCATTTTCTCTATGATTGACCAATTTATGAAGATTTTTATGGATGACTTTTCAGTATATGGAGACAGTTTCGCCCAATGTTTACATCATCTCAGCCTAGAGCTACAGAGATGTGAAGAAACCAATTTAGTTTTGAGCTGGGAGAAGAGCCATTTCATGGTCACCCAAGGCATTGTCCTTGGCCATGTTGTCTCCCATAAGGGCATTGAGGTGGACAGAGCAAAAATAGATTTAATTGCACATTTGCCTCCTCCCAAAACTGTTAAGCAAATCAGAAGTTTCTTGGGGCATCTTTGGATTTTCTGAGGAGGTTCATTAAAGACTTCAGTAAAATATCCAAGCCTCTTTGCCATTTATTGTGCCAAGATGTCCCTTTTATTTTCAGTGATGAATGCCTTAGGGCATTTGAATTCTTAAAAAACTGTTTGATTTCTGCTCCAATACTTCAGTCTCCAGACTACTCCCTGCCCTTTGAGCTGATGTGTGATGCATCAAATTATGCTTTGGGAGCTATTCTTGGGCAGAGAAAGGATAAGCTGCTTCATGTCATAGCTTATGCCAGTAGATCAATGATTGATGCATAGCTCAATTACACAACAACTGAGAAAGAGCTGCTGGCAGTTGTTTGTGCCTTGGAGAAATTCAGGTCATATGTTTTGGGTTCATGAATTGTGGTGTTCACTGACCACTCAACCCTGAAATACCTTCTGTCTAAGAAGGACACCAAACCAAGATTAATCAGGTGGATCCTCCTATTGCAGGAGTTTGATTTGCAGATTAAAGACAAAAAGGGGGTGAAAAATTTGATGGCTGATCACCTGTCTAGAATTCTGACTGTTAAGATTGATAGGTTGCCTATCAATGACTCTTTTCCTGCTGAGCAACTTTTTGCTATCAGTGTGCATACCCCTTGGTTTGCAAATATAGTCAACTTTTTGGCTACTGGAAGGACCCCCCAACACTGGAATAAAATGGACAAGGATCTCTTCTTTTCAAAGGTTAAACATTTTATTTGGGAGGATCCTTACCTGTTCAAGATTTGTGCAGACCAAATCATTAGAAGATGTGTCCATGAAGAAGACTTCCACAGCATACTTTCCATGTGTCATGAACAGGCATGTGGAGGTCATTTTAGTGGAAACAAAACTGTTGTAAAGGTGTTACAGTGTGGTTTTTATTGGCCCACACTCTTCAAGGATGCACTGCAGCACTGTAAATCTTGTCAGAACTGCTAGAGATTGGGCAGCATTTCCAAGAAAAACTCAATGCCTTTACAGCCCATTTTGGTAGTTGAATTGTTTGACATTTGGGGGATAGATTTTATGGGACCTTTTCCTCCTTCAAATGGCTTTAATTTCATCTTAGTAGTTGTGGATTATGTATCCAAATGGGTTGAAGCCACAGCCACTAAAACCAATGACCACAGAGTTGTCCTTAAATTCTTAAAGGATAACATTTTTACCAGGTTTGGTTCCCCCAGAGCCATTATCAGTGATGGGGGAAGCCATTTTTGTAACAAGCATTTTGAGGCTCTATTGAAAAAGTACTCTGTGACTCACAGAGTAGCTACTCCATATCATCCACAAACCAGTGGACAAGTGGAGATTTCCAACAGAGAAATCAAACATATACTGGAAAAGACTATGAGGAAGGGCAGAAAGGATTAGTCCTTTAAGCTGAATGATGCATTGTGGGCCTACAGGACAGCCTACAAAACCCCAATTGGCATGTCCCCATTCAGATTGGTCTATGGTAAAGCATGCCATTTACCAGTGGAGTTAGAATATAAGGCCTTTTGGGCCATTAAAGCTTTAAACATGGATCTCACTGCTACTGGTAAGCACGGGAAACTGTAGCTCTCTTAGTTGGAAGAGCTGAGGATGGATGCATACACCAATGCAAGATTTCACAAAGAAAAAGTTAAGGCTTTCTATGACAAAAATCTGCTGAGAAAAGAGTTCACAGCTCTAAGGTATGGTTATTCAACTCAAAACTCAAGTTTTTTCTTGAAAAGTTGAGATCCAGATGGGAAGGGCCATATACTGTCATTCAAGCATCCCCGTCTGGAGCTGTTGAAATTATGGACCCGAGAGATGGGAGAACCTTGAAAGTAAATGGTCAGAGGCTCAAACCATGTATTGAAAATATCTTGGAGCCTGTGATGACCATCTATCATCAAGAGCCTCCACAAATCTAATGTCACACAACTGTATCATATGTATTTTAACTGTGTCTGTTCTGTGTTTTTGCATAGTTTTGTGTAATGGTTATTCTCTATTTTAGTCATGTTTTAGTTAAATTTTCTTTGAGGAATCATAAGTTCTGAAAGCTTTGTGGTTTTCAATTGATTAAGAGAATAAATTTCAATGATTTTAATGTGGAGATTTTGTTAAAAATACAAAAAAAAATCAGTTCTATACTACAGAACATTTGTTCAAAAGTAAATTCATGCTATTCAAAAAGTTTTACAATCATTTTGCAAAAGAAAATTTAGTTCGAACAGAAAAAACTCCTTTTTGAAAAACCTCTAACCACAACTGCTCGAAAAGAACGGTTAACTTTATGAATAGATGCAGATCTTTTCCAATAGATGTTTCTGAAGCCATTTACTTTGCGAAAGGTACTGATGCCTTTCTCCTTTTCAAAAAGGAATTTTTTTTAACTTTTCAAAAGAATCAATAATGCTTTGTGAAAATTGATTTAAACATATTTAAAACCCTTCGAATAGAGGTTTTCATATTCGAAAGCATTTCCAGCATTGTCCTGCTCCGCAGAAAACCTTTCCTTTTCCATCCCTGCGTTCTTTTGGAATCCAGATCCAATTTCGTTCATTTTTTTCTCGCTGATTAAGCTTGAAGAGAAGGATATTTTACCTCTGACTCCTGTGGATTTGATCAAGCGGTCAGAGATTTTGAGCAAACCCTAGGTTTTGGTATCTTCCTCTCCATATCCTTTGTCTGTGCTTTAAAATTTTGATTTCTGTTTAAATATACATTGTCTGGGATTCAAAAGAGTTGTTTGTTAATTTTTGATAGAAGGAGGAATTATTTGAACGAGTTTTTAGAAATTTTTAAAATGGGGAAAGTTGAAAATTCGTTGGCTAAGATGTTTGTTTTTTATTCTAAGTGTGCATGATTTATTTGTGTTTTGAAAACAGATTTACAAATGATGAATTGTACTAAATTTGAAAAACTAAAAAGAATAAAGAAATATCAGCACAGAGAGAGCTTAATTAGCCTGCAAGATCAGGGCCAATTGTAGCAAGTTTTAAATGTAAGTGAGTAAAAGATCATCCACAGGGAATTGATTTAAAATGTAAGATAAACCTTCAGATCTGAGCTACCAGATCTGACCTCTTATCCTATCTACAAAGCAGATAAGATGGGAGGTTGAATTTGTCACATTAAATAAATGATAAAAGTAAAAATTAAACTAAATGATCCAGATCCGAGTTGGGGGAATTTGATGCAAATTAATAAGAATGGAGAAATAATATCTAACTTCGATTTAGTACTTGAATGTAGAATGAGAATTAGTGTAAAACAGATGAGATAATATCAAATCTTCATCTGGCTACCAGCACAGATGCAAGAGAAAGTAATCCTACTCAAGGATTAGAATTGAGTTGAACTTATGGCCATGGTCTATCCACTTCAATGGATACAGATCATCCACTAGTCTTCAATTCGAATCCTTGATTCAGAACAAAAAAAACACCACTACAAATGCTGTGAGAAATTAGGTTACAAACGCAGAATCTCACAGGGATAATGAATTAAGGGAAATTACTTTAAAAACAGTAAATCTAAGGGAATCTAATGAATAAGGAGATCACAGGGAACCCTCAACACGAATCCGATTGAGAACGTACTGTTGACAGCAACCTTTTCAAATTCACCATTACAATTACAGAGCATAGCTTAAACAGCTCTCGGATTTGTAGTCTTGAATACAATTCTCACTTGAATTATACAAGTATCTCATAGTTCTCATTTATAAATAAAAGCTAGGCTATTACAGAAGTTTCAGACAAGCTATCTGAATTGGAAATGGGGCAACAAAAATGAAACCCAAAATCTGGATCATCTATTTATAGTTTTCCCCAAGTCTAGCTCAGATGTGTATCAACCAATCAGAATTGGTTAGATCTGTATCAACCAATAGGAGTCGAGCACAAGGATCCAAATCTGTTTTGGCCAATCAGAACTGCTTGATCTAGTTCAGCCAATCAGATGATAAAAGCATCAATTCTGTTATGTAATTCAAAAATCTGTTAGAGCTTCTAGAAGTTCCCGCCAAGTAATTTCATCTTTGGGTGTTCACAGGGGGTGGAATATGCCTTTGGTTCCTGCTCAGAATCTTCCAGAATGTCCCTGGGTTTTTAAATGCATTGGGGCACGTGCAGAAATTATTGAATTACCCTTGCAGATGCTAGGAATCTTTAGAATACCATTTCGCATAGTTTGGAGAACTTTTCGCAAGGTACTGTGACTTCTGAAGCTCTTTTCGCACAGTTCTAGTGCTGCTCGCAAGGAGTTCTCTTCTTTTCGAATAGGTCAGAAATCCTTTCGAAGTGTTCAGGTGCTCTTCGAAAATTTAGCTTGGAGCTTTTAGTTCTTTTCGTAAAGTTCAGGTTCTTTTCGAAGAATATTCTGTAATGCATTTTTCCATTCGAATAGCTCTAAACCTCTTTCCAGGTTGAGATTAGGCCTTTGTCCTCTTTAGTTTAGGCATTTTGTCAACCAGTGAGTTTGTCCCTTCTCCTTCTTCCACTAGATTCGCATGAGTCATCATCTTTTTGGCACTTTTAAGCTGCTTTCAGGGTTAAGCCTGCCTTTATTGTTAGCTGTAAAACAAACGCTAAAAACACTTATTTAGTACTCTCAAAGGTCTATCAAGACTCAGGTTAAGGGGTGGAAAATGGTATTTTCCAGTTCTCAACACACCCCTAAACCTAAGCTTTGCTAGTCCCTTAGCAAAGACAAAATTTAGAAACAGAATACAAAAGCCATTTATGTAGGGAGAACAGTTGCATTTAGCATATGCAACAAGCCTTTTAAACCCCTAGGTGATCCCTAGTGGAGGAGTGAAGTCTCCTGAGGGTTTTCAGTGAGGGTACCCACAAACTTCTCCAATAAATCAGTTAATATCAATGCAGTTCTGTTAAAGCAGACTTTCATCCAGTCAGATTATTCACACCTGCATCAGTCATGCTATAAGAGGATCCTCAAGAAAACATCAGTTCAAAACTAAAATTCTGTTGTAATTCTTTTACCATTCACTCATTTTGTGTCAAAAAGTTTTTACAAGAAAAATTAATGAAAAGCTTGCCTTCTATTTGAGAACCCTGCTTTGATGATACCCCAAAAAAGTTGATTTCAAACCCAACTCTCACCAGGGTTTTCGCTCATTATGCAAGTAGGAGGGTTGTACTATTTCACACAGCTCAAGAGCAATTACAGCCCTCAAATAGGACTGTAAGCAGGAGCATAGGCATTGCTTTTCAGTTCTGAATTTGCTGCTCTTTTCACCATAGATTACACAAAGCCTTATCTCCATGTGACAGCTCAATCCATCTTTGATCAGTAAGGACTTTAACTTGGGTTGTAATGTGTCTTATGGGTGAAATTTATCAAGAATAAAGGGGTGGTATGGAGTTCAAAATTGAGAAGTCAGTCAAGGTCAGGAGGTGGTATGGACACCTTCTTTATTTCAGCACAATTTCATCTTCTTCTTTGAATTTTCAGAGCCAAAGTGGCCATCTTTTTCTCTTTCTTTTTTAAACTTCCAATGAAATGACTTCTCCTTTTCTTTTTCCTTTTTTTCTTTTTTTTTTTCTTTTTTTTTTTAAAGCAACATTGACTGGAATGCCACATTTCTTTTGTTGATACATCATTGCCTTCAATTATATTTCTTTTTCTTTTACCAAACTGTTACCCAACTCTCCTTTCTTCAGCTTTCTTTCCTTTACCTTCTGAATTCTCAGAGTGAGGGTTAGGCTAAATGAGGTTGATGAGGTTTCAAAGAAATCTTGGATTTATAAAGCTCAAATGGTGTGTATCAAGGGCATTTTAAAAAGGTGGGGCTTTTTGAAGTTCAAACTGTCCAAAAGGAGGCCTTCCATCATGTCTTTAATATCATGATTACTGTCAAATTATTTCAATTTGGATATGTGTAACTTCTAATGAAAGTAAGCAGGTTCAAACAGTCCCTAGAGCAGAAAAAATTGCCAATTCATACCTCCAAAGAATACATTTCAGGTCCAAATCTCACTGTGTGTGATTTTCTATCAAATTCCTGAAGTATATCTTCACTGTTTTCTCTCTTTTTAGGTTTACTAAAACATCAATTTTCTTTTGAAAATTTTCTAACATTCACTTTATGAAAGTATTAGAATTACATTAGGAAATTAATTTTAAAAAGTTTTAACTTCCTCATTTTTCAAAACAACAGGTGTGAAATTATTTCATCTTCAAAAATTCTGCTGTGATCATAAGCTGCACTGATGTTAACTAAACTATTGGTAATTCTACTACACCCCCAAACCTATGATGAGAAGTGTCCTCACTAGTCCGAAGTGCATAAGCAAAGAAAAGAACAAAAAAAAATAGAAATCATATTGACAGAGCAGAAAAGAAATGAACAGGAATTACAATTTAACAAAAGTTAACAGAAAACAGGCATTACATACTACAGACCCAACAAAACAAACATGTACAATGTATTAATAACTGGGGTCAAAGTCTGTATCATAAGTGGGCTCAATGGGATCATCGGAATCCTTTGTTGAGTCGAACTTGACTCGATGTTAGTCTGAACTCGATTTGGCCTTCTCCTGGATTGTGGCTTGCAGCTCGGTGTATTCCTCAGATTTGATCTTTTTGGTGAGGCCAATATATTTTTCAAGTCTAGCAGCCCTCAATTTTTCTTGTTCAAGCTGTGCTTGCAACATGGTAACTTTGTGTTGTTCACTCCTAACCATCTGAAAAGTTTGGCCCAACAAGTCCTGCATCTTCTCTCTCTCAAATTTCATAAACAGCTCCAGTTTCCGAATCTGGTCTTCATAAGGGGTTTTGATGTAAGTGTGGAAATCGGCAATCCCCTTAAGGACGTCGCGAAAGATGTAAGGGTTATCTTCCATAGCCCTTTTAAGAGTGGCAAAACGTGGGATGGGAATGGAGTGGTAGGGGACTAGATGTATTCCAACAGTGGGGGAAGGGGTAGAGGAATCTACAAGCACTAGTTCAGGGTCAGTTTGGGTGGCTTGAGCAGAGACATTACGGGTGGGTGTAGGTGAATCCAAAAGTATTGCCTCAAGTTCGAATTGGGTAGCATGGTCAGACACAGTGGGGATGGGTGGATCTAAAACTATTACCTCTGGATCTGTTTGGGTTGCTTGGTCAGAAACAGAAGGTACAGTGGCTAAGGTGGTTGTTTGGGATGTGGAGGCCAAGGTTTGAAGAATGGAATTTGTCATAGACTGGTCGTCTGTGTTGATCTATAGTTGGGCTTGGATGGATTGGAGAAAGGTAAAGATTTGGCTAATTCTGTTAGGTGTGGGTGTGGTATGCAAAGTAGGGGCTGGTAAAATTGATGTAGATGGTTGAGGGGCAATGGGTGAAATGGCTGTAAAGGGGGAAGTAGCCAAATGGGTGGAATGAGGAGGATCAGGTATAGGTACAGATTCAAGTCCAATGTTCTCCAAGATAGCTCCCATCAACGATGAATAGGCCTCTGTTGTGAATATCTCAGGTTCAGGGGTATGAGTGATTTCAGGTGTATGAGTTGAATGAGTAGGTGAACCTGAGAAGCTTTAGAGAAGGGGAGTTCTAGGAGATTGTTCAACAAAATCTGTGACCATATCTTGGTCATTGTTATGGGAAATTGGTGGTGTGAGTATGGCTGGAGTGGTTGGTGTAGAGGGAGAGTCTGCAATTGGGATTATGGTGGTTATGAGTGATGGGACTGCTGGAATGGGTGAAGGAATAGGAGCTGTGCTAGGTGAAGTGGGTAAGATGATGACCTCTTCAACAATGGGTGCAGCTGAAGAGCTGGTCACCTCAGGAATGACAACTTGTTCAATGTCAGCTGCAAGTGAAATAGGTGCAGCTAAAGAGCTGGTCACCTCAGGGTCTGGTATCGCAAATTCTTGGGCAGTTGCAGGGGCTGGTTCAGGTATAGCAGGTTCAATGGCAACTGCAGGGGCTGGCTCAACCTCTTCCCTTATTCTATTCAACATGGTTTGGCTTGTAGTCCAAGCCCTCTTCCCAAAAGCGTGAGGGGAGACAATCTCAAATGGCTCTTGCTCATCAATGTCAAATTTGGCTCTTAGTAGGGCTATGATCAGCCTACCAAATGGTATTCCAGCTATTTTCTGCTCCTTCTTCTTGACACTGATGTCAGCCCTGGCTTCAAAAATTAGCATAGGGGCAATGAAGAATTGCCCCTTAGAGAAATGAAAGAGGGCTTCCAAAATGGGTGTTCTTCTTTCCTGGTTGTGCCCAGTGACATAAAAACATCCCCTCAAAATGGAATCCATCAGCAAAAATTGGGGCGCTAGTCTCTCCTCATGATGGACTGCCCAGTTCCAACTATGCCTTGGGTCATATGTGCAGCCATTTCTCTAAAAGAAGTTGTCTCTGGTGCAGCCAATGGACCAGCCGGATTATGTTGAAATGGGATCCCCAAGGCATTTCCAATGTCTTCATAAGTGACTGTTAAATCGCGATCATCAATGAAAATTACAAGCATTGGGACATCAGCATCCTTCTCAGTCACTTTCACCATATTTTGGTACCATAATCTCACCATTCTTGGATAGATTTTCTCTGGAAGAGGGGTTAAGATATTGCTCAGTGAAGCATCCCTGATGTAGTTCAATGATAGCTTACATTCAAGTTTGTTTGAGAAAAAGTTCTCATCAACAATAAGCTCTAGGATCAGCTTCTGAGCTTCAATGAATGGGCTTGGCAGTACCAAATGCAAAGGCAGAGGAGGAAGCTCAGGCTCAGGACTAGGAGCTGCTGCTGGGATGGGTTCCTCATGTCTAACCTTCTTCCCTTTCTCAATCTTATCAGCTTTATCCATCGACAGTTTCCTTTTGGCTGAGGTTTTAACTTTTTCTTTTGTGGAGGGTTTGCTAATTTTCTTAGCAGAAGATCAAGGGAACATCGCAGCCAGCGATTTTTCAGCTTTCCCTATTCTACAAGCTTCGTTGAATCTCAAACAATCTATGCTGACACAAAAATTAACTTTGTAAAACAAAAACAGAGGATACGCAAAGAAAAATACCGAAATCTGGGGTTTTGCTTGAAATCTTTGATCGCTTGATTAAATCCACCAGAATCAGAAACAAAGGGTCCCTCTCCACAAGCTTATTCAGTGGAACAAATATGCAGGAAATTGGATCTAAACTCTAAAAGCACGCAGGGATGGAAGAAAAATGGGTTTTCTGTGAAACAGGACACTCTGGGAAAGCTTTCGAATATGAAACCCTTGCTTCGAAAGGGTTTAAATATGCTTAAATCGATTTTCGCAAAGCATCTTTGAAGTTTTCAAAAAGTTCAAAACAGTCCTTTTTACAAAGGAGAATGGCATCAATACCATTTGAAAAGCAAAGGCTTCAGAAACAACTTTTCGAAAAGCAAAAGGCTTTAGACACAACTTTTCGAAAAGCTAATCATTCTTTTCGAGCAGGTCCAGATCCTTTTCGAAAAGAAAATTCGAAATGAATTTTTTTCTTTGTGAATTGATTTTTCACATATTGTAAACTTCTCGAATTGAGTGTAAAACATGACTAAAAACAGAGAGAAATAAACTATGCAAAAACTACAAAACAAACACAAGTAAAATACATATGATACAGTTGTTTAACATCAGATTTGTGGAGGCTCTTGATGGTAGATGGTCAGCACCGGCTCCAGGGTATTTTCAATGCATGGTTTGAGCCTCTGACCATTTACTTTCAAGGTTTTCCCATTACTAGGGTCCATAATTTCAACAGCCCCAGAAGGAGATGCTTGAATGACAGTATATGGCCCTTCCCATCTGGATCTCAGCTTTCCAGGAAAAAACTTAAGTTTTGAGTTGAATAGCCATACCTTGGAGCCAGCTATGAACTCTTTTCTCAACAGATTTTTGTCATAGAAAGCCTTAACTTTTTCTTTGTAAGATCTTGCATTGGTGTATGCATCCATTCTCAGCTCCTCCAACTCAGCAAGCTGCAGTTTCTTGTGATTACCAGCAGTAGTAAGATCCATGTTCAAGGTTTTAATAGCCCAAAAGGCCTTATATTCTAACTCCACTGGTAAATGGCATGCTTTACCATAGACCAATCTGAATGGGGACATGCCAATTGGGGTTTTATAGGATGTCCTATATGCCCACAATGCATCATTCAATTTAAGGGACCAATCTTTTCTGTCCTTCTTCACAGTCTTTTCCAGTATATGTTTGAGTTCTCTGTTGAAAATCTCCACTTGTCCACTGGTCTGTGGATGACATGGAGTAGCTACTCTGTGAGTCATAGAGTACTTTTTCAATAGAACTTCAAAATGCTTGTTACAAAAATGGCTTCCCCCATCACTGATAATGGCTCTGGGGGAACCAAACCTGGAAAAGATGTTGTCCTTTAAGAATTTCAGGACAACTCTGTGGTCATTGGTTTTAGTGGTTGTGGCTTCAACCCATTTGGATACATAATCCACAGCTACTAAGATGAATTTAAAACCATTTGAGGGAGGAAAAGGTCCCATAAAATCTATCCCCCAAATATCAAACAATTCAACTACCAAAATGGGCTGTAAAGGCATTGAATTTCTCTTGGAAATGCTGCCCAATCTCGATTCGACAAGACTTCAGGTCTTGCAGTGCATCTTTGAAGAGTGTGGGCCAATAAAATCCACACTGCAAAACTTTTGCAGCACTTTTGTTTCCACTAAAATGACCTCCACAAGCCTGTTCATGACACATGGATAGTATGCTATGAAAGTCTTCTTCATGGACACATCTTCTAATTATTTGGTTTGCACAAATCTTGAACAAATAAGGATCCTCTCAAATAAAATGTTTAACCTTTGAGAAGAAAAGATCTTTATCCATTTTATTCCAGTGTTGAGGGGTCCTTCCAGTAGCCAAAAAGTTGACTATATTTGCAAACCAAGAGTGTGTACACTGATAGCAAAAAGTTGCTCATCAGGGAAAGATTCATTGATAGGCAACCTATCAATCTCAGCAGTTAGAACTCTAGACAGGTGGTCAGCCACCACATTTTCCACACCCTTTTGATCTTTAATCTGTAAATCAAACTCCTATAATAGGAGAATCCACCTGATTAATCTTTGTTTGGTATCCTTCTTAGACAGAAGGTATTTCAGGGCTGTGTGGTCAGTGAACACCACAATTTGTGAACCCAAAACATATGACCTGAATTTCTCCAAGGCAAAAACAACTGCCAGCAGCTCTTTCTTCGTTGTTGTGTAATTGAGCTGGGCATCAATCATTGATCTACTAGCATAAGCTATTACATGAGGCAGCTTATCCTTTCTCTGCCTAAGAACAGCTCCTAAAGCATAATCTGATGCATCACACATCAGCTCAAAAGGCAGTGAATAATCTGGAGACTATAGTATTGGGGCTGAAATCAAACAATTTTTTAAGAATTCAAATGCCTTTTGGCATTCATTATTGAAAACAAAAGGAACATCTTGGCACAATAAATGACAAAGAGGCTTGGATATTTTACTGAAGTCCTTAATGAACCTCCTGTAAAATCCAGCGTGCCCCAGAAAACTTCTAATTTGTTTAACAGTTTTGGGAGGTGGAAAATGTGCAATTAAATCAATTTTTACTCTATCCACCTCAATGCCCTTGTGGGAGACAACATGGCCAAGGACAATGCCTTGGGTGACCATGAAATGGCTCTTCTCCCAGCTCAAAACTAGATTGGTTTCTTCACATCTCTGTAATACCAAGTTGAGATGATGTAAACACTGGGCAAAACTGTCTCCATATATTGAAAAATCATCCATAAAAATCTCCATAAATTGGTCAATCATATCAGAGAAAATGGAGTACATGCATCTTTGAAAGGTAGCAGGAGCATTACAAAGACCAAAAGGCATTCTCCTATAGGCAAAAGTGCCAAAGGGGCAAGTGAATGTGGTCTTTTCCTGGTCTTGTGGATACACAGGAATCTGGTTGTAACCAGAGTAACCATCAAGAAAACAATAATAAGATTTTCCTGCTAGCTTATCTAAAATTTGATCAATGAATGGAAGAGGGAAATGGTCTTTTCTGGTCATTGTATTGAGCTTCAGAATCAATCTGGACCCTCCAACCAAAGATGGTTTGTCTGGTTGAAATGAGCTCACCAGAATCTGAGGTTGCCACAGTAATCCCCGATTTCTTAGGTACCACCTGTGTAGGTGCCACCCAAGTTGAATCTGAGATGGGGTAAATGACCCCTGCATCCAACAACTTAACAACCTCCTTCATGACCACATCTTGCATATGAGGATTCAGCATCCTTTGCATTTCTCTAAAAGGCTTTGCATCTTCTTCCAAGTGAATTTTATGCATGCAAACAGCTGGACTGATTCCTCCCAAATCAGCAATAGTCCAGCCAATTGCCCTCTTATGCTGTTTTAATACAATCAACAACTCTTCCTCCTGCTCCTTAGTGAGGGAAGAAGGAATAATCACAGGCAATGTTTTATGGTCTCCTAAAAA
This sequence comes from Chloranthus sessilifolius, assembly GCA_021018995.1. Taxonomy (NCBI): domain Eukaryota; kingdom Viridiplantae; phylum Streptophyta; class Magnoliopsida; order Chloranthales; family Chloranthaceae; genus Chloranthus; species Chloranthus sessilifolius. Next base: position 29,934,642 of record CM037595.1, read on the forward strand.
CACATATTTCAAATTTTCTGGCAACTGTTTCAGCTCTACATCAGGTGGGCTCAGAAAAGAAGGTAACAAAGGTACTTTGGTTGTTTGTGGAAGGGGAAGAATAGCAGGTTTCCATGAAGAGAACCTTGCTGATTGATCATGAGTTCCTTGCACAGCATTAACTTCCTCAGACTTTGAGGTATAAATTGTTTCCTCCACAGCATTTCTCCAAGCATCTTTAAAATCTGTGGCTAAATCTTCACACTGCAAAAACTGTCGTAAAGTCTCTTCTACCAGTTCATCCAACAAATCAACAAGAAAGCATTCCTCATAACTGAATTGAGGCTATGTAACTGCATTGTAAACATTTAACTTCACCTTCATATTTCCAAAAGAGACTTCCATAATACCAGACCTGCATTGAATGCAAGCATTGGCTGTAGCTAGGAATGGTCTCCCCAAAATGACAGGGATGGAAGTTCTGCTTTTTGTAGGTTCCATATCCAATACCAGAAAATCAGCAAGGTAGAAAAACTTATCTACCCCTACCAACACATCCTCAATCACCCCAACTGGCTTTCTTTCAGATCTGTCTGCTAGTGTAACACCACATGAGTGGGTTTTAACTCTCCCAAACCTAGTTTCTCATATACAGAATATGGAAGCAGGTTGACACTAGCACCCAAATCTAATAAAGTCTTTTCAATGGTATGTTCCCCAATAATGCAAGGGATTGTGGGGATTCAAGGATCTTGAAGTTTAGGAGGTGAGGTAATGGACAAAACCTGTTTAACTCTTTCCACAGGAAAGACCTTTTTGGATAACTGTATCCTAGATTGTCTTTTGTGAGTGCAAATATCTTTCAAAAATTTTGCATATGCTGGAACTTGTTTGATTGCATCAAGCAAAGGTAGATTTATCTTGACTTGCTTGAAAGTCTCCATCATTTCATCTATTTTTGTGTTCCCTTTTTCAAAAGGGGATCCAGATTTCATTGCATGGGGAAATGGCAACTGAGAAACTAGTCCTTCATTTATAGCTTTAGAATCATTACCATAATTGTTTTTATTCTTTGTTTTTTCATTTTTTTTATTTTTCTGAGGTACATCAGTACCCCTAATGCTAACATCATGCTGCTCCTACTACATATCTCTAGCAGTTTCCTCAATTTTTTCTTCTTCTTTTTCAGGATTCACATTGTTATTTACAATTCTTCCACTTCTCAAAGTAGTGATAGCTTTTACTTCTTCATGTGAAACAGAGACATCTCCAACCATAAACTGTCCTTTAGGATTGTTCAATGGTTGGCTGGGTAACCTGCCTTCTTCTCTTTTGGCCAAAGTATTTGAAAGTTGTCCCAATGTTTCTTCAATCTTCATTATGCTCTGACGATGAAAGTTTACAGTCTGAGTTAAAGACCCTAAATTCTGGAGTGAAGTTAGAACTTAGTCTTCAAAAGAAGGGGGTCTGGAAGGGGTTTGAACTGGAGCAGATTGCTGCACAGGTTGTGCCATCTGTTGTGGAATGGGCTGCTGAAAATTTGACTTGGTATAAAAATTCTGCTGGTAAGGCTGAGCAGTTTTGAAAGGTATTTGATTCTTTGGTTGTTGTTGCTGTTGTGATTGATAATTGCCCTAGCTCCACCTTAAATTGGGGTGCCCTCTCCATGCATATTCATTTGACTGCATCTGTCCAAACGATTGGGCAGCATGAGCTTGCTCCACCACTAGATCTGGGAACTGTGGTGCAGCTGGACATTGATCATGTGAATGAGTAGGGGACTGGCATATCAGACATGCCTCCTCTACTCTTGCAACCATTGGATTTTTAAGTGAGTCCATCAATCTATCAAACTTAGTGGTCAAATTATCCTTTTTTCTTTCCAACTCATTCACCTCATAAATCTTTCCCTTGGTGAGAAGGAAATAATATTTTGTCTCAACTGGCTGGTCTTAGACATAGGGAAGTATTTGGCTAAAAATTGACACTGCAAATCATTCCAAGAAGTGATACTATTTGGTGCCAACATAGGCAGCCATGCTCTAGCTTTGTCCTTTAATGAAAAAGGAAAGAGCCTAAGCTTGGTTGCCTCTGGACCCAGTCCAGCTATGTTGAATGTTGTACAAAGAGACAAGAATTCATCCACATACTTGTATGGATCTTCCTTACTCAAACCATGGAAGGAAGGAAGCATCTGGATGGTTGATGATTGGATCTCATAATTTCCTTCAACAGTAGGAAATTGGATATAAATTGGGGAATTATATGCACCAGGTGCAAAGTAATCCCTCAAAAGTCTAGGTTCTTCACCCATAGTAGCAGTCTCAGTAAAATTCTGTGATGTTTGTCTGGTTCTTAGTAGCCTTTCAACTTCTAAATTTAGAGGGACAATCTCAGGATTGAGAGTCCTTCTACCAAACATACAACACAAAAATAGAGAGAAAAAATTATACAATGCAAACCTTCAAAACTGAGTAGATTCCAAGCTCAAATGTAACTGCACAGATTTAAGCAACAAAACAGTTAGCACTGATGTAAAAATAAAATAATAAAAAAAAAAAACTTAGGTCTACCAATTTTAAAATCTATTCCCCGACAACGGCGCCAAAAACTTGTTGTTGATTCTAAGTGTGCATGATTTATTTGTGTTTTAAAAATAGATTTACAAATGATGAATTGTACTGAATTTTGAAAACTAAAAAGAATAAAGAAATATCAGCACAGAGAGAACTTAATTAGCCTGCAAGATCAGGGCCAATTGTAGCAAGTTTTAAATGCAAGTGAGTAAAAGATCGTCCATAGGGAATTGATTTAAAATGTAAGATAAACATTCAGATCTGAGCTACTGATCTGACCTCTTATCCTATCTACAAAGCACATAAGATGGGAGGTTGAATTTGTCACATTAAATAAATGATAAAAGTAAAAATTAAACTAAATGATCCAGATCCGAGTTGGGGGAATTTGATGCAAATTAATAAGAATGGAGAAATAATATCTAACTTCGATTTAGTACTTGATTGCAGAATGAGAATTAGTGTAAAACAGATGATATAATATCAAATCTTCATCTGGCTACCAGCACAGATGTAAGAGAAAGTAATCCAACTCAAGCATTAGAATTGAGTTGAACTTATGGCCATGGTCTGTCCACTTCAATGGACACAGATCATCCACTAGTCTTCAATCCTAATCCTTGATTCAGAACAAAAAAAACACCACTACAAATGCTGTGAGAAATTAGGTTACAAACACAGAATCTCACAGGGATAATGAATTAAGGGAAATTGCTTTAAAAACAGTAAATCTAATGAATAAGGAGATCACAGGGAACCCTCAACACGAATCCGATTGAGAACGTACTATTGACAGCAACCTTTTCAAATTCACCATTACAATTACAGAGCACAGCTTAAACAGCTCTCGGGTTTGTAGTCTTGAATACAATTCTCACTTGAATTACAGAAGTATCTCACAGTTCTCATTTACAAATAAAAGCTAGGCTAGTACAGAAGTTTCAGACAAGCTATCTAAATTGGAAATGGGGCAACAGAAATGAAACTCAAAATCTGGATCCCCAAATTGGGCAAATGGTTCATCTATTTATAGTTTTCCCCAAGTCTAGCTCAGATGTGTATCAACCAATCAGAATTGGTTAGATCTGTATCAACCAATAGGAGTAGAGCACAATGATCCAGATCTATTTTGGCCAATCATAACTGCTTGATCTGGTTTAGCGAATCAGATGACAGAAGCATCAATTCTGTTATGTAATTCAAAAATCTGTTAGAGCTTCTAGAAGTTCCCGCCAAGTAATTTCATCTTCGGGTGTTCACATGGGGTGGAATATGCCTTTGGTTCGTGCTCAGAATCTTCCAGAATGTCCCTGGGTTTTTAAATACATTGGTGTGTGCAGAGATTACTGAATTACCCTTGCAGATGCTGGGAATCTTCATAATACCATTTCTCATAGTTTGGAGAACTTTTCGCAAGGTACTGTGACTTCTGAAGCTCTTTTCGCACAGTTCTAGTGCTGTTCGCAAGGAGTTCTCTTCTTTTTGAATAGGTCAAAAATCCTTTCGAAGAGTTCAGGTGCTCTTCGAAAATTCAGCCTGAAGCTTTTAGTTCTTTTCGCAAAGTTCAGGTTCTTTTCGAAAAGTTCAGGTTCTTGTCGAAAAGTTCAGGTTCTTTTTGAAAAGCATTCTGTAATGCATTCTTCTGTTCGAATAGCTCTAAGCCTCTTTCCAGGTTGAGATCAGGCCTTTGTCCTCTTTAGTTTAGGCATTTTGTCAGCCAGTGAGTTTGTCCCTTCTCCTTCTTCCACTAGATTCGCATGAGTCATCATCTTTTTGGCACTTTTAAGCTGCTTTTAGGGTTAAGCCTACCTTTATCGTTAGCTGTAAAACAAACGCTAAAAACACTTATTTAGTACTCTCAAAGGTCTATCAAGACTCAGGTTAAGGGGTGGAAAATGGTATTTTTCAGTTCTCAACAATGTTCCCTAAGAAAGCTAGCAAATCCTCCACCAAAGGAAAAGCTAACCTCAGCCAAGAGGAAATTGTTGATGGATAAGGCTGATAGGATTGAGAAGGGAAAGAGGGTTAGAATTGAGGAACCCATCCCTGAAGCTGACCCTATTCCTGAGACTGAGCTTCCTCCTCTTCCTAAGCATTTGGTGCTTCCAAACCCTTTCATTGAAGCTCAGAAGCTGATTCGAGAGCTTAATGTGGATGAGAATTTTTTCTTGAACAAACCAGAATGTAAGCTATCCCTGACCTACATCAGGGATTCTTCACTGAGTAATATCCTGACTCCTCTTCCAGAGAAAATTTATCCAAGAATGGTGAGATTATGGTACCAGAACATGGTGAAAGTGAGTGACAATGTTGCTGATGTCCCAACTCTGGTAATTTTTATTGATGATTGTGATTTAACCATCACGTATGAAGATATTGGAAATGCCTTGGGGATACCATTTCAATATGATCCTGCTGACCCTTTGGCTTCACGAGATGACCTCTTTTAGCCAAGGCATAGTTGGAACTAGGCAGTCCATCATGAGGAGAGACTTAGCACCCCAATTTTTGCTGATGGATTCCATTTTGAGAGGGAGTTTGTATGTCACTAGGCACAGTCAAGAATGAAGGACACCCATTCTGGAGGCCCTCTTTCAATTTTCTAAAGGGCAATTCTTCAATGCCCCATGCTGATATTTGAAGCAATGGCTGACATCAGTGCCAAGTTGACGAAGGAACAGAAAGTGGCTAGAATACCATTTGGAAGGTTGATCACAGCCCTACTAAGGGCTAAATTTGATGTTGATGAGCTAGAGCCTTTTGAGATTGTAACACCTCATACTTTTGGGAAGAGGGCTTGGACTACAAGCCAAACTATGTTGAAAAGAATGAGGGAAGAGGCGGAGCTAGCCCAGGAGGCTGCTATACCTGAACCTGTGGTGACCAGTTCTTTAGCTGCACCCATTGTATCTCCAACTGCACCTTCAGCTGCCATTGAACCTACTACTAATGTTGAGGAGACCATCATCATATCCACCTCACCTATCCTAGCACCTACCCCAGTAGTTCCATCACCCATCACCACCATAATTCCCATTGCAGATTCTCCCCCAACACCAACCATTCTAGCCATACTTACACCCCCATTTTCACCTAACGATTTCCCAGATATACCCACCGATTTTGTTGTAAACTCACCTAGCTCTCCTCACCAACACAGCTTCTCAGGTTCACTAGCCCATTCAGCTCATACACCTGAGATCACCCATACCTCTGAACCTGAGATATTTACCACTGAGGCCTATTCATCCTTGATGGAATCCATCATGGAGAATATTGGGCATGAATATGCCCCAGTACCTAAACCCTCCCAATTTACCCCATTGGCTACTACCCCCTTTACAGTCATCCCACCTATTACTCTTCCACCACCTTCACCAATCATACCAGTCACCACTCTTCCTATCCCACACACACCTGACCCATTTAGCCAACTCTTCACCCTCCTCCAATCTATCCAAGCACAGCTGCAAACCAACACAGATAACCAGTCTGTGATAACTTCCTTTCTCCACAGCCCAACCAACTACCTCAGCCATAGTACCCTCCACCTCTGACCATGCTACCCAAACTGAACCTGAGGTAGTACTTTTAGATTCACCTTCCCCCACCCCCACTGCTTGGATACATATGGTCCCCTACCACTCCATTCTAGTTCCACGTTTTGCCACTCTTCAAAGGGCTATGGAAGGGAACCCTTACATCTCTAGCGATGTCCTTAAGGGGATTGCAGATCTTCAAGCTTACATAAAGACTCCTTATGAGGACAAGATTAGGAAGTTGGAGTTGTTTATGCAATTTGAGAGGTAAGATGCAGGACCTGCTGCACCAAACCTATCAGATGGTTAGGGGTGAGAAGCACACAGTTGCCATGTTACAAGAAGAGCTTGTCAATGAAAAGTTGAGGATAGTTAGAGAAAAAAAGAGGGCTGATAGACTTGAGAAATATATTGGCCTCACCCGAAAGATCAAGTCTGAAGAGTACACCGAACTCCAAGCCACAATCCAAGAGAAAGCTGAATCAAGTTCAGACTCCAATACTGACTCCAGTTCTGACCCCATTGAACCAACTTATGATACAAATTTTGACCCTAGTTATTAGACTATCTTGTACATTTTTTTGTTGTTGTTTGTTTACTGTTAATTCCTGTTTATTGTTTACTTCTATTGATTTGTCCTTTACTGTGCAATTTTTTTCTCTATCATTGTGCTTCATTTTTTTAACTTTGCTTATCCACTTCTGGACCAGTGAGGACACTACTCCTCATAGGTTTGGGGGTGTGGCAGAGATGCCAATAATTTAGTTAACATTAATGCAACTTATGATCAGCGGAATTTTTGAAAATGAAGTGATTTCACACCTGTTTTTGAAAAATGAGGAAGTTAAAACTTTTTAAAATTGATTTCTAGCCTGATTCTAATACTTTCATGAAGTGAATGTCAGAAAAATTTCCAAAAGAAAATTGATGTTTTAGTAAACCTAAAAAGAGAGAAAACAGTGATGATATACCTCAGGAATTTGATGGAAAACCACACCCAGTGAGATTTTGGCCTGAAATGTATTCTTTGGAGGTATGAATTGGCAAATTTTTCTGCTCTAGGAACTGTTTGAACCTGCTTGTTATCACTAGAAGTTACACATATCCAAGTTAAAACAGTTTGACAGCAATCATGATATTAAAGACATGATGTAAGGCCTCCTTTTGGACAGTTTGAACTTCAAAAATCCCCACCTTTTAAAACTGCCCTTGATACACACCAGTTGAGCTTTAATCCAAGATTTCTTTGAAACCTCATCAACCTCATTTAACCTAACCCTCACTCTGAGAATTCAGAAGGTAAAGGAAAGAAAGCTCAAGAAAGGTGAGTTGGGTAACAGTTTGGTAAAAGAAAAAAGAAAAATAAGTGAAGGCAATGATGTATCAGCAGAAGAAATGTGGCATTCCAGTCAATTTTGTTGAAAAAAAAAAAAAAAGGAAAAGGAGAAGTCATTTCATTGGAAGTTTGAAAAAGAAAGAGAAAAAGATGGCTATGTTGGCTCTGAAAATTCAAAGAAGAAGATGAAATTGTGCTAAAATGAAGAAGGTGTGTATACCACCTCCTTACCTTGACTGACTTCTAAAATTTTGAACTCCATTCCACCCCTTTATTCTTGATAAATTTCACCCATAAGCCACATTACAACCCAAGTTAAAGTCCTTACTGATCAAAGATGGATTGAGCTGTCACATCGAGATAAGGATTTGTGTAATCTATGGTGAAAAGAGCAGTAAATTCAGAACTGAAAAGCAATGCCCATGCTCCTGCTTACAGTCCTATTTGAGGGCTGTAACTGCTCTTGAGCTGTGTGAAATAGTAAAACCCTCCTACTTGTATGTTGAGTGACAGCCCTGGTGAGAGTTGGGTTTGAAATCAACTTATTTGAGGTAACATCATAGCAGGATTCTCAAATAGAAGGCAAGCTTTTCATTAATTTTTCTTTTAAAGCCTTTTGACACAAACTGAGTGAATGGTAAAAGAATTATAGCAGAATTTCAGCTTTGAACTGATGTTTTCTTGGGAATCCTCTTACAGTTTGACCGAGGCAGGTGTGAATAATCTATGATTTGATGAAAGTCTGTTTAAACAAAACTGCATTAATATTAACTGATTTATTGGAGAAGTTTGTGGGTACCTTCACTAAAAACCCTCAGGAGACTTCACTCCTCCGCTAGGGATCACCTAGGGTTTTAAAAGGCTTGCTGCATATGCTAAATGCAACTGTGCTCCCTACAAAAGTGGCTTTTCACTTTGTTTTTAATTTTGTCTTTGCTCAGGGATTAGCAAAGCTTAGGTTTGAGGGTGTGTTGAGAACTGGAAAATACCATTTTCCACCCCTTAACCTAGGCCTTGATAGACCCTTGAGAGAACTAAATAAGTGTTTTAAGTGTTTATTTTACAGCTGACAATAAAGGCCGGCTTAACCCTGAAAGTAGCTTAAAAGTGCCAAAAAGATGAGGACCCATCTTGATCTAGAGGAAGAAGGAGAAGGGACAGCCTCACTAGCAGTCGAAATGCCTAAACTAAAGAAGACAAAGGCCTAGTTTCAACCTGGAAATAGGTTTGGAGCTATTCGAAAGGAAGAATGCACTACAAAATGTTATTCAAAAGGATTCCTGATCTATTCGAAAAGAACTTGAACACTGCAAAAAGAACTAAAGCTCCAGGCTTGGTTTTCAAAGAGCACCTGAAATCTATTCGAAAGGAACAAACTTGCTGATGATCCTTTCGAAAAGAAGAAAACTCCTTGCGAACAGCACCAATTCTGTGCGAATAGAGCTCCAGAAAGTTACAGTTCCTTTCGAAAATGCCCCCAATCTGTGCGAAATCATATTCTAAAGATTCCCAGCATCTGCAAGGGCATTTTAGTAATCTCTGCATACGCCCCAATGCATTTAAAAACTCATGGGCATTCTGGAAGATTCTGAGCATGAACTAGAGGCATATTCCACTCCATGTGAGCCCAAAGATGAAATTACTTGGCGGGAACTTCTAGAAGCTCAAACAGATTTTTGAATTACCTAACAGAATTGATGCCTCTGTCTCCTGATTGGCCGAACCAGATCAAGCAGTTCTGATTGGCCAGAACAGATCTGGATCCTTGTGCTTGACTCCTATTAGTTGATATGGATCTAACCAATTATGATTGGCTGATGCACATCTGAGCTGGACTTGGGGAAAACTATAAATAGATGAACTATTTGCCCAATTTGGGCATCTAGAATTTGAGTTTCATTCCTGCTACCCCATTTTCCAATTCAGATCAAGATAACTTGTCTGAAACCTCTATAATAGCCTAGCTTTTGTCTGTAACTGAGAACTGTGAGATATTTGTGTAATTCAAGTGAGAATTGTATTCAAGACTACAAATCTGAGAGCTGTTGTAAGCTGTGTTCAGTAATTGTAATGGTGGATTTGAAAAGGTTGCTTTCATCAGTACGTTCTCAATCGGATTCATGTTGAGGGTTCATTGTGATCTCCTCACTCATTAGATTCCTTTAGATTTGCTGTTTTTAAGCAATTTCCCTTAATTCACTATCCCTGTGAGAATCTGTGTTTGTAACCTGGTTCTTACAGCATTTATAGTGGTGCTTATGTTCTGAATCAAGACTTTGGATTGAAGAAGGAAACTATTGGATGATTTGTGTCCATGACAGTGTATAGATCATAGCCATAAGTTCAACTCAATTCTAATCCTTGAATTGGATTATTTTCTCTTACATCTGAGCTGGTAGCCAGATGAAGATTTGATACTTTCTCAACTATGTTACACTATTTCTCATTCTGCAATCAATTACTAAGCTTTAAGTTAGCTGTTATTTCTCCATTCTTATTAATTTTGCATCCAGTTCCCCCAACTCGAATCTAGATCACTTAGTTTAAATTTTACTTTTAGATAATTTAGTTAATGTGATAAATTCAACCTCCCATCTTACTTGCTTTATAGACAGGATTAGAGGCCAGATCTGGTAGCTCAGATCTGGAGGTTTACCATACATTTTAAATCAATTCTCTGTGAATGATCTTTTACTCACTTACATTTAAAACTTGCTACAATTGGCCCTGATCTTGCAGGCTAATTGATTTCTCTCTGTGCTGATATTTCTTTTTTTTTTTAGTTTTCTAATTTCAGTATAATCCATACTTTGAAAAGTTTGTTTTCAAAATACAAATAAATCATGCACACTTAGGAAGACAACAGAAGGTCAAATTGAATGTATACAACGCAGCCAATCAACCTCATCCTGATAAGGATTATTTTTCTCTAGATGTAATAGATGAGGTTGTCCAGGAAAATGTGAATATGCTACTACATGGTAAGGAATGGTGTAATGAATTAGCCGAAGTATAGAAAGAAACAGAGGTAGAGCAGGGTCCCACCTCTGAGATCGAGCATGTGAAACTTGTCTCTTCGAAAGCTCCACCAACACAGCACCATCCATGGAGGCCTACTTTGTTGCCCCTACCACCCCCCTCTCAGACACCCCTATTGCCCTCCCTCATCAATCCCCCAGAGGTGGAGTTAAAATAGCTCCCAAAATCTTTGAAATATGCCTTTTTAGGAGACAACACCAAACTGCCTGTAATAATCTCTTCTTCCCTCACTCTCGAGCAGGAAGAAGAACTACTGTGTGTACTAAAAAGTATAAGAAGGCAATAGGTTGGACCATTACAAACCTTGGGGGAATAAATCTTGCTGTGTGCATGCATAAAATTCATCTCAAGGAAGGATCCAAACCTTCCAGAGAGATGCAGAGAAAGCTCAACCCACACATGCAGGAGGTTGCGATGAAGGAGGTGGTCAAACTCCTAGATGCTGGGATAATTTATCCCATCTCGGATTCACAATGGGTAGCACCTACCTAGGTTGTACCCAAGAAATCTGACATTACAGTTGTTGAAGCAGATTCAGGAGAGCTGATCCCAACCAGACAGACCACTGGTTGGAGGGTATGCATAGACTACCAAAAACTCAATGAAAAGACCAGCAATGATCACTTCCCACTGCCCTTCATAGACTAAATCTTGGACAAGCTAGCAGGTAAGGCCTACTACTGTTTTCTTGATGGATATTTAGGGTACAATCAGATCTCTGTATACTCTCGAGACTAAGAAAAGACCACATTCACTTGCCCATTTGGGACCTTTGCATACTTCTGTCATTTGGGTTGTGTAATGCACCTGCCACTTTCCAAAGATGCATGTATGCTATCTTCTCTGACATGATTGATAAGTTTTTGGAGATCTTTATTGATGATTTCTCCATTTATGGAGATGATTTTAGCCAATGCCTACACCACCTCAGCTCCGTACTGCAAAGGTGTGAGGAAACCAACCTAGTTCTGAGTTGGGAGAAAAGCCACTTCATGGTGACTCAAGGCACTATTTTAGGACATGTTGTCTCTCATAAAGGAATCGAGGTTGATCAAGCTAAGATCAATTTGATTGCTCATTTGCCCCCTCCGAAAACTGTCAAACAAGTTAGGTCATTTCTGGGTCATGCTGGCTTCTACAGAAGGTTCATCAAGGACTTCAATAAAATCTCCAAACCCCTCTGCCACCTGTTGTGTCAGGATGTCCCTTTTGACTTTAATGCTGAATGCCAAGTTGCTTTTGAACTGCTAAAAACTTGTTTGACCACAGTTCCCATTTTACAATCCCCTGATTTTTCCTTGCCAGTTGAACTGATGTGTGATGCATCAGATTTTGTCGTTGGAGCAGTATTGGGGCAAAGAAAAGACAAGACACCTTCTGTAGTGGCATATGCCAGTAAATCAATGGTTGATGCTCAATTGAATTATACCACAACTGAGAAAGAGCTATTAGCCATTGTTTTTGCCTTAGAAAAATTCAGGTCTTATGTGCTGGGATCAAAAATTATTGTGTTCACTGACCACTCAGCCTTGAAATACCTTTTGTCCAAAAAAGAAGCTAAAGCACGACTAATCAGATGGATTCTTCTCTTGCAGGAATTCAATTTAGAGGTTAAGGATAAGAAGGGAGTTGAGAACGTGGTGGCTGACCATCTGTCAAGGATCCAAACAACTGACACAGCAAGTTTGCCCATCAATGACTCCTTCCCAGATGAGCAGCTTCTGACTATCCAGATAAGTATGCCCTGGTTTGCCAATATTGTCAACTACCTTGCTGTAGGTAGGATCCCCCACATTGGAGCAAGGATGATAAAAATCTGTTCTTTGCACAGATTTGACATTACATATGGGAGAATCCTTACCTTTTTAAGCATTGTGCAAACTAGGTGATCCGACGTTGTGTACCTAAAACTGAATTTCACAACATCCTAACCATGTGTCATGAACAAGCTTGTGGGGGTCACTTCAGTGGTAACAAGACTGCTGCCAAGGTCCTTCAAAGTGGTTTCTACTGGCCTACCCTATTCAAGGATACCCAACAGCACTGTAAAGCTTGCCATCGATGCCAGCAAATGGGCAGTATTACAAGGAGAAACTCTATGCCCTTGCAACCTATACTTGTTGTTGAACTATTTGATGTATGGGGAATCGATTTCATGGGACCTTTTCCCCCTTCTGCTGGATACAATTTCATTCTTGTCGTTGTGGATTACATCTCCAAATGGGTCGAAGCCATAGCTACAAGAATAAATGATCACAAAGTTGTCATTCAATTCCTGAAAAACAACATCTTCTCCAGATTTGGCTTTCCTAAAGCTATTATTAGTGATGGGGGAAGCCACTTCTCTAACAAACCTTTTGACAAACTGCTGGAACTATACTCTGTTACCCACAGAGTAGCCACTCCCTACCACCCACAAACCAGTGGGCAAGTAGAGATCTTCAATAGGGAAATCAAACATATTCTCGAGAAGACTGTGAGATCCGACAGAAGAGCTTGGTCCAACAAGTTGACTGATGCCTTATGGGCATACAGAACAGCCTATAAAACCCCCATAAGCATGTCCCCATTCAGATTAGTCTATGGCAAGGCATGTCATTTGCCTGTTGAATTGCAACACAAGGCATATTGGGCCATTAAAGCAATGAACTCTAACTTACACTCTGCTGGAATTCACAGGAAACTCCAGTTATCCGAGTTGGATGAACTACGAATAGAGGCTTATGCAAATGCCCGGAGTTACAAGGAGAGATCCAAAGCTTTCCACAACAGACATTTGCTTCTCAAAGAGTTCAAGCCCAATGACAAGGTATGATTGTTCAACTCCAGAATGAAATTCTTTCCAGGGAAGCTGCAATCCAGATGGGATGGACCTTTCACTATGGTACACGTTTCCCCATCTGGAACTGTCGAAGTCATGCATCCTACAGATGGCAGAACCCTTAAGGTCAATGGCCAGAGGCTGAAACTTTACATTGACAATATTCATGAGCCTGAAGAGATCGTTGATCTTCAGGATCCTCCAGGCTAGTACCTGACTTCGATTTGTATCATATGTATTTTATTTGATTTATATTTCTTTCCACCATTTTTTACAATAAAATGGCCATGTCAAGTTCCAGCAATCTAGAATTCAAAGGCATAAGGTCAGTGGCCAATTTGCTAACTGGTAGCGCAGCAGATGAGTTGCTGGGGGCTAAGGCTAAATGCTCTGCACACATAGGCCATGTTTTTAAGTTCATTGAACCTCTCGATAGGTCATTTGGACCTTTTCACTAGGTCAACCGCGAATGTCGATAGGATTGCTAAGGATTTCGATAGGTGTTACGACCTCTCGATAGGTGAGTACAACTTTGTGATAGGACCTGGACTCTTGCCTGGAACCTATCGATAAAAGTGCACATGTAATACCCCAGCTATCGAAAGGTTGTTTGCACCCATCAGCATCCTAACAAAGTGAACGTTCTATCCACCCTCCGTTCGACAGGACACCAACCTATCGCAAGCAGCCAACCTAGCCTATCGAATGCATGTTTATTCTGCTAGATAGGACGGGTTAAACCTATCGAGAGCATTTAATTGCCTACCCCATACTTGTCCGACTTCGATAGGAAGCTTTAACCTGTCGACACTCTACACTCATCCTATCGAAATTGACTTTCCTCCCCTCACTCCTTCCATGCTTATTGTGCAGTTGCACTGTGCGAACATTTTTACCACGTGTACCATGTACATCTGCACATAGCACGAGCCTTAAACATTTTTCGTTCCCCATGCTGATTGTTCGAATTCACCATTCACTTCTAGTCATCAACGGCGACAATATTGAATGCACCATTTCATATTCCCTAACACTTCCACTTTAAATAGATGCAGATAGCTCGACTTCGGCCCATCCCTTCCCTTCTACCCTCTACCCTACTCCTCATAGCTTTGGCAGATGGCAAGCCCACGCTCACCCCTGCACAACTCTACCTTTTCTGGCTGGAGCCATTACCGCCTAAGGAACCAGACCCGCTGCAGTTCCTCTGGGATGAATATGAGGAGGTCCAGCGAATCCTCGCTAAGGAGAAAAAGGACAAAGTTAGGAAGGAGAAGAAGAGGCTGAAGACCGCGCCACCGGTGTCTCCGCCACCATCCTCCTCCACCAACCATCCCCTTGCCCCCTAACCTTCTTCTTTTTCTTTTTCTTCCTCCCTACCTGGCTTACAGTTCCTCTTCCACCCGATGCAGGCAGAGGATTTCCCTGAGCTAGGGGCAATTTCTTGAACTGTCTGCGATATTTTGTCATCCGGCCTACTTTTTACATCCTTTCTACTTGCACATTGTAATCATGTAATTTGCCTCGATTAATAATAATTTTGTTTCTTACTAGCTTCTGTTTTTGCGTTGTCAAATATAAAAACAAAAATAAAAAAATGCTCCTCCCCGTACCTCCCCCTAATTTCATGTTGTTCACAGTGGGGACACTGTTTAGTTTAGGCTTGGGGGTATGACATGTATGTATGCTAATAAATTAGCTACTTTTAGTACAGCTAGGCTAAAATGAAGTGTTTGGAATTACGTAGAGTAAATTCTTACTAGAATTTTTGTAAAAAGAGGATATTAAGAAAACAACTTTTTAAAACTGAAATGAGCTGTAGTTTTAACATTTTTCATGAGGCAAATGTCAACAATTTGTGAAAAATAATTTTTGATGTGCAGTAAACCTGAAATGAGAGGAAATTGTAAAGACACACCCCTGAAAATGAGATGGAAGGCCATACCCAGTGAGATTTGGCCCTGAAAAAGTTTCCTTGAAGAGTGCCTTGGCAATTTTTCTACTATGTGGACTGATTGGATCCAATTTTAATCACTAGAAGTTAGGCAAATCCAAATTGAAACAGCTTGACAGCACTCATGGCATTGAGGACATGAAGTAAGGCCATCCCTTGGACAGTTTGAGCCTAAAATTTTCCCACCTTTGAACTGCCCTTGATACACACCACTTGAACCTTAAAAGTCCCAGTTTTCTTTGATGAAAACCAGAAAATTTGAACCCAAAACCCTTTGACCTATTTCAGTTCACCCTCAATCTGAGGAATTCAAGAAATAGGAGGAGAAGTGAGGACCGAGGTGCAAGGTTCGAAGTTTGGTTAAAAAGAAGAACAAAGTATATTTGAAGGCCAGTGTGATGTATAGTTGTGGCATCCTAATCCATAAAATAAAAATATAAATAAATAAATAACAAAACAAAACAAAATAAAAAAAGAATCAAAGAAAAAGAATGAGGAAGAGAAGTCATTTCATTGAAAGATTGAAATGAGGATTAGAAGCTGATCACCTCAAATCTGAAAGTTCAAGAAGTAAATGGAATTTTGCTTAAATGAAGAAGGTTGAGCTGCAAATCACCTCCTTACCTTGTTGATTTCTCAAATTTTGAATCCCATTTTACCCATTTATTCTTTTACCAATTTCACCCTTAAGCCACATTACAACCAAATAAAAATACCTTACTGATCTAAAATGGCTTGAGTTGTCTTGTGGAGATAAGGATCTGTCTAATCTATGGTGAAAAGAGTTAGAAAATTTTAAAAATTAGAGCAATGCCTATGCTCATGCTTACAGACCTATTTGAGGACTGTAACTGCTCTTGAGCTTAGTGAAATGATGCACCCTTCTATTTTTATTGTGAGCTACAACCCTGGTAAGACTTGGGTTTAAAATCTGATTTGAATGGGGCATTATCAAAACAGAATTCTTAAATAGAAGGTGAACTCTGCATCAATTTTCAGACACAACGCCTTGACATGAACCAATTGATGATGAAGGAATTACTGTAAAAATTCATATTTTAAGTTGGTGATTTTTCTGCTGAAAACCCTCTAGAACTAAAAAGACATGATGAGAATTTATTCTAGTTCACTGAAACTCTGTTTAGTAGGATGTACTACTATTAACTAACCTTATTGGGAAAGTTTGTGGGTACCTTCACTAAAAACCCTCAGGAGACTTCACTCCTCCACTAGGGATCACCTAGGGGTTTAAAAGGCTTGGTGCATATGTGAAATGCACCCGTGCTCCCTATGAAAGTGGCATTTTTATTTTCCTTTAATTCTCCTTTGCTCAGGGAATAGCAAAGCTTAGGTTTAGGGGTGTGTTAAGTGGTGAAAAATGCCACTTTTCACCCTATAACCTGACCATTGATAGACCTATGAGCACACTAATAAGCTCTTGTCAAGTGCATTTTGTAGACAGCAATAAAAGAAGCTACTAATACAGAAAATCACTTAAGAATGCCCAAAAAGGAACTATCTCTCAGCACAGGACAAACCTAGCAACAGCACACCAGAGGGTAGCACATCACTGGACCCTTGGAGAGCGTGGCTACTGCAGGGCAAGGTGAAGGAAGTGAAAACAGGATGAGAACGTCCTATCGATTGGTCACCTGAAGATGTCGATAAGAGCTGAAAGCAAAGAAAGGAAGAATTCGTGCAGTTGAAGAGGTCTTCGATAGGATCTGAAGGCAGAAGAAGGATGAATTCATGTGGATTAAGGAGTTCGATAGGATCTCAGAACCTATCGAGCAGCTGAAAGGAAAGAACAAACCATCCTATCGAAAACCTGCCTGAAGAGTCAAAGGAACCTATCGAATGGTTTCTTGAACCTATCGAGATGAGAATGCTGGAACAGAACCTATCGAAGGGTGATTAAGCCTTTCGATAAGACTGAAAGCAAACCTATCAAAATGGCAGAATGAAGAGCGGAACCTGTCGAAATGATTTTCCAACCTGTCGAAGAGCTTTTCCAACCTGTCGAATACTCCAAACCAAGGACTGAGAAGGCTGGAACTCTAAGCGAAGATTCATCCTATCGAAACCTATCGAACAGATCTAAGAACCTAGCGAAAGGACCAAAATGCTTGATTCTAACCTGTTGAAAGCTTCCTGAACCTGTCGAAATCATGTGCAGAACTTCTCAGAAATTCAGCTGAGCACACGTTGTACTTTAGTGACCAGCTGCACGCAACCCGAGGCACTTGGTGACCGACACGACAGTTCTAAAAGATGCCCTAGAAAGCCCTAACCGATTCACATGCGTTAACAGAACTCTAACAAACTCTGACAACCTTCTAGAAGGGATTTTTAGCGGGAAAAATAGAGGGAGAAAGCTATATATAGAGATCCCCAATTGCCATTGGGGGGAGGGAGATCTGAGCCAAAATTCTGGAGATTAGTGCCTACAGAGCAATTCCATTTCCCTCCTTTAGCCTAACCATGGTTGGCTAAGTCCCTTGGAGTAGCGAGGAGCAAAGTTAGATCTGTAATTAGGTGAGGTTAAGAGTTCTACTGTAGGTTCCTAGCTGCACTGACTACAAATATGAGAGTATTTCTATTGTAAAGTGAACTTGTTTGCAATGATAATATTATTTTTAATGCTTTAATTAGATTTAAATTTCCTTTGGTACCATTTGGTGATCGATCGGATTTGTGTAGAGGAGTTGTAGATCAGTTCACCCACTTAACTGGTAGACCTCTTGGATACCATCTGATCTCCTTGGATCTGATACTCCTGTGATTCCTTGAGTCTATGACCTAGGAATTGCAGCATCTATAGTAGTTTTAATTGTTCTAATTGAGACTCTGGCTTTGTAGGAGATCCCTAGGATGGTCTGTGACCATTAAAGTGGACAGATCATAACCTTAAGATAAATCTAAGCTCAGGCCTTAATTGGATTTATCTGCTGCAATCCATGGATTTGAAAAAGTCTATAGGATGGTCTATGACCATTAAAGTGGACAAATCATAACCTTAAGACCAAGTGGATCCTGTGATTTGGAGTGGAATTTATACCCTGCAGCTGTGCTTATAGCCAGTGAGGGAATTGTGTGCTCTGAACCTCTGTAACATGATTAATTGAATCTATTTTCAGTGAAAGCCAACCTCCAAGCTACTCTTCTCCATTTTCTGCGTTTTTTCTCTTTTCCCCTACAAGATCTAAGCTCCTAAACTCGATCCAAGATAGCTTCTGTTTAATTGTAGCCTAGTTTAAGTGACAATCCATTCCAAACCTCTCCCCTGTATTTTAGTTAAATTAGTAATAGCTAGGGTACCAGATCTGACACAGATCTGGAGATTTGTCATATTTCTAAACAGCCTCCCTGTGGACATTCCCTTACTCACCATTCTTTTAAAGCTTGCTACAACAGATCCTGAATACTTGCAGGTCTGTATGAGTGTGTCTGCCTAGTTTTAGTGTTGATTTTAGACCCTCATTTGAGGGAAGGCAACCTCCTCAACACGGTGCTACAAGGGCCCGAGAGCTCTGGCTCTCCCCTCTATTCCTCTACCGTCTTTGCTTTTCTTCTATCCTAGAATTGTGCCATTATGCTATCCAAATTTTGGCAAGCGGGAAGGGCTCAATAGGATCGGAGTGCCTTCGGGAAAGGGAAAGTGCTGCTCATTTTCTTTTCCTTTATTTATATATATTATACACATCCAAACAGCCATAGTAGAGACCGCTTACAAGCGGGTTGGTCGGGTGTCTAACACCTTCCCGATCGATAACCGAAGCCCCTACCCAAGAGCCTTTGGCATAGACCGGAATCAGAGTCATATTTGTGGCCTTCGATGCTTATAAAATTGATCTAGGTTTCTCGGGACACTAAAAGCTCCAGGTGGTGACTCTATATTTTTAGTGAGAACTCATCGTCGCGACGGGATCGTCAAAAATTTCACGGTTGCACAGATGGCGACTATGTTGGGGACGACTTGTAGAGCTTTCCCTTAAAGTTTTGGCCCTTTTTTATTGCATGTATTTTTTATTTTTACTAACTTTTTATTCATTTCTTGCTTACTCACCCCTACTATTCCATCAATTTTCTTACCCATACTTTTTCGTCATTCACGTGCCTTAGCCGATTGGCGGGCCTACTTGCGCATTATCTTTACATTTTACGTACTTTTTCGTTATTTATGTGTCTTAGCCGATTGGCGGGCCTACTTGCGCATTGTCTTTACAATTCTTTTACTTTCCGTCATTTACACGCCTTAGCCATTTGGCGGGCCTACTGAGCATTTAATTTTTCCCAATCATATCCTACCAGTGGACACCGGCCAACAGAGGCGACATGGGACCATCACCACCCGTTTTTTAACATTAAAAAAACTCTCTTAAAATCTAAAATTAAAATTGAACCAAGAGGGGGACTTAATTGAATCTTTACGAGGGTAGATTTTTCAAGGGTTGGGATTTTTAGGCAAAGATACAAACACCCGATTCTTAGTAAGGCGGCAGCCCCTAGTGGTGATGATCCAGAAAAGTACCACCCCATCCAATATCTGAGAAGGAGCTTGCACCGGAGGTATATAGGTTGGGCGACCGATCCTATTACAAAGCTTAAAACCTTTGGGGAGAGCGTTAGTAGTCCCGAATCGACCTTGTATCCCTAGGTTCGGTGAGGAGAGACCCATTGCAACTAAGAGACTAGTCCCCGGAAGCATTTCTTCTAGAAAACCAACAAAAAAAGACCAATTTCGGGGTGTTGTTCTGCTGTTAAAAACATTTGAACCCACTATTTGTGCCTAGCGCATATAACACACGCGCCAAGCCAGTTTTTTCCAGTTTTGCATTGGCGCATATATTACACGCGCCAAGCTTGAAAATTCCATATTTACTTTAGCGCATGTAATACACGCGCCAAGCTTATATTGACCAGTTTTGGCCTGGCATTTGTAATACACACGCCAAGCCTAAACTGAGCAAGGCAGCCCGAAATCTGAGGCCTTTTTCACATCCCCGAGTTTCCCGCTTAGCAGTTCAGTATCTCCGATAAATCCTGCACTTTTCGACACCCAATATGCCCTCGCCAATCAAAAAAGGTCACCCTCTTATTGACTTTTTTTGAGGGATTAGGTTGCCACATGGATTCCTGTGCCTTCACATAGATCAAGGGATTTTCTCTTTGATTCTTTCGAAGTGTATCGGGATCCCGCCACGAAAAATATTTGGGGTGCGAACGCCGCCCAAAATGAGAATTCCAAGGCCTCGAAACTCATCCTATAAAGGTTCATTAGCTTTATCCAAAAACCAAAAAAATCAATAACAAAAAAATCAAGAAAAAATCAAAATCCTAAAAAGACTTGTGGTGCCGGCACAAAGGCATCACCTTACCCTCCATCGTCCCATAGGGGGAGGAGAAAACTTTTCGGATTCCACCCGAGGCATCCATACCCAATCCATCCATCATGCCCAACTTTCCACCATTCACATCCAATATACCCATTCTTCCTCCACTTCCACCATACTCAATTTTCCACATCCATCCACACAACATACATCCCAACCCTCCACATCCAATCCAAATTTTTCCCCCACATCCAATCCCCACAAACCCCATTTTCCCACATACACCCAAGCAATGCCTAATTTATCTCAACCCCCTCCAAATACACCCAATTTCCCCTCATTCACCCAAAATCTATCACATTTCCCTCCATCTACCCGGGTCATGCCCAATTTTCTCCAATCCACCCAAACCAGGCCCAACTTTCCCTCATCAACCATGCACAATTTTCTCACCTCTACTCAAGTCATGCCCATTTTCTCCCATACATCCCCCTCATTAGGTGAGCCATCCACTTCCAACCTCATACCTGACCACATGTCTATGATGGAGGACATGGTGAAAGCTTACACCATTGTAAGGCCTCCCAAAGCCATCCTCTTTCACCCCAAATATCCATTCCCCAATAAACCCTCCAAAATCTCCATACTTCCTTCCCCCAAAATCCTAATCAACCCCCCGTTGTTCATACTATCTAGGGCTCCCATCAACCATGGGGTTCTTTGAGCACGCCTCAAGGCCCAACACCCTATACCCAAGCCCACTAAGGCCCAATGGCCCAAGCTCACCAAGGCCTAATAGCCCAAGCCCATCAAGGCCCAATTTATTCCAATCCCCTCCAAATATACCCAATTTCTCCTCATTCACCCAAAATCCACCACATTTCCCTCCATCTACCAGGGTCATGCCTAATTTTCTCCAATCCACCCAAACTAGGCCTAACTTTCCCTCATTAACCATGTACAATTTTCCAACCTCTACCCAGATCATGCCCATTTTCTCCCATACATCCCCCTCATTAGGTGAGCCATCCACTTCCTACCCCATACCTAATCCCATGTCCATGATGGAGGACATGGTGAAAGCCTACACCATTTGGAAGGCCTCCAAAAGCCATCCTCTTCCACCCCAAGCCCATCAAGGCCCAAGCCCATCAAGTCTCAATGGCCCAAGCCCATCAAGGCACAATGGCCCTAGCCCATCAAGGCCCAATACCTCAAGCCCATCAAGGCCCAATGGCCCAAGCCTATCAAGGTCCGATACCCCAAAACCACCAAAGCCCAATGCCCTATGCCCAAGCCCATCAAAGCCCAATGCCCTATGCCCAAGCCCATCAAGGCCCAAACCCGAGGGTGATATTTTCAAATCCTCCATCATTCCCCCAATATCCCACCTTCACTTACACCCAGCAAGTCCCCATTCCTCCTCTAATTACCTACCCATTATTTTCAAATCCTCAAATGGACATGAGCCCCATCCATCCATGTCCGTCATACCCATCCCAACACAGGAACGCAACTCCAACCATCCAAAATCCCCAATTTTCACATCTGATTACCCATTCACTCATTCCCCAAAACTCCCAAAATGCACAATGGTCCCATCAGGCACCCACTCAATCCACCCAAAACCCACCATTCATCCGTCCCCTTACACCACAAGCCACTCATCAAAGCTTTCCCTATCTGCAATGACCTCATCAAACCCTCATACATCCACTCAGAATCAGTAAGATGACCTTATCCCTCTCCCACTCGTGGATGACCAATATGAGGAGGAAGCCAGAAATAATGGGGCCTACATAGGGGCATTTACCAATTTCAATCTCCCACCATTTTCTGATACAAATCATCAGTATAAGGAGGATGAGGTCCAAAATAGCAAAGCCTACGTGGGGGCAGTCGTTAGTTTCAATCACTCACCCCAAAAAGGTCAAGCTATCGGACTATCGAACGATGGAGACATTGTTGATGGTAAGTGGTTCTTTGATGACCAAGAGGATGAGGACGAGACATTTGAAAGTGATGATTATAAGCTAGCATATTCGAGTCCTCGCTTCTCAAACTCGGTGCAATATGAAGGTCCAACCCTGAACCTACTCAAATGTCTCTCATCTATGCCAACTAGTGTGCGACCCAAGAAAACTTGGAGATGCCAATTCAAAGACCCATTACCTTCATCTAATCTAACGGCCCACGAAAGTGGCAAATTCTCCAATGATCCGCAATTGTCGGATGAGCCCGGGGAGGCATTGGATCGAGATGAGGATGAAGGACCAAGGCAAAGTCATCCCCAAGAAGAGACGTACCTCTACCCTCATGGAAAAATGAAGGAGCAAGTCAATGAACACCTCACAACCTCTTTAGAATTGTTACTCGAAAGTCGAGAGGCACTAGAGTCAAAAGAGTTGCCGATCGAAGTGGTCATTGAAAGTATGCCAATAATGCCTTTGGAAATACCCATGATGCTGGTCATAGAAAATCTCCTAATTGGAGACTCAACTCTCATGGAGAAAAGGCAGAAGAATACCATTGTCCCAATGGCCAAATGGTTTCACATAAAGGCCCGAACAATTTTGAGCCCGAACAATTTTGAGCCCCTCCAAACCAGATAAAAGGGTAGTAAAGGATCAGGATTAACTTTCAGCATGTCTTTTATCGGTCTCAACTTGTATGTGGAACCATGCACTAGGGCACCAAGAAGCCCAATGAGACCGATAGTGGGTGATATCGATATCAAGCTTCATGTAGAGCCCATGGCAATCATGGTCGTTAAGTTCACTCCACATTCAGACCATCCATGGGCCCACAATGCCCAGAGAATCGCATCGGCATACCATGTCAAGAGTCTTTCTATCACTCTTAATGTTGAGGCTTCAACGGGATTGGAAAAGGATACTATTGTACAACCCACCTTGCAATTATTAGATGATTAAAACAGCTAATTAAAAAAGCACAAATTACAGAGAAATGGAATCAAGGTGAGCTGCTAGTCCTGCATGAACCAAGGTTGTTGTAGCAAGTTTTAAGAGGTAAGTAAGGGTATGTCCACCGGGAAATATGCTCTAAATGATGGTAAATCTCCAGATCTAGAGTAGATATGGCACTCTCTCCTAAATTAAGCTAAACTCAAAGCAGGAAAGATGAGAGGTTTTATGGTTTTGTCACTGTAACTACAAACTACAGAAGATGAATGTTATTGATCCAGATTTGATTAAACACAAAGATGAAAAAACAAAAGTGAAGTTAAACTCAAAAGATGGAGAACAGCAGCTAGAGGTTTTGGTCTTTTACTAAAAATTGAAGGAATCAAAGGCAGTGCATATGATAGATTTGTTACAATCCTCCATCTGGCTACAAGCTCCCCATTTCTGGCAGATGCAAGGTATAAGAATCCAATCTCAACCAGAGAATTGAAGCAATCCTAAGGCTATGATCTATCCACTTTAATGGTCACAGACCATCCCAGAGATTGTTCCACTCCAAGGATCTTGATTAGAACAGAAAAGCTATTGCAGATGTTGTAGATGTCAGACTACCAGCTCCCCATTTCTAGCTGGCATCCACAGGAATATCTGACCCAAGGAAATCAAATATAAAGAAGTGAAATATAGATCAGAATCACCTTTAAAATCCATAATTACATTGCAATCATAAAACTTACAATCCTATTGTGCCCAGATCTACAATCTGTGCAACATATAATCCTTTACAGGCCTCTGAAACTCTCAATTTACCGCTCTAGACCTCACCTTAACTACTAAGAAGAATTTAGCCAATCATGATTGGCTAAAGAGAGAAGGGGAGAAGGAGGAAGAAGGAGGGAGAATATAGAGGGAAAATAGATTTCACGCTAAGCTCTGGTTCTCTCAAATTCTAGATGTTTGTTCTCTCCTCCTCTGTCCTCAGATCTATTTCAGCCAATTAGAGCTCAAGGGAATAATTTTGTTATTCTGAGATTCTGATGTGGTCGATTTCTCTTCTAAAAGTTCTTCTCCTATTGGCTCTCAACTGGCGAATACACATGAAGTAGTTAGGGTTTCCATACATGCCCAAATATGTGTCAAAAATATCCTCAGGGGTCGCTAAAGTGCTTTGGAACTCGTGCACAGAATTCTGGAAGTGGCAGTTGCTGCAAAGGCATGCTAAGAAGTTGCCAAAATGAGTGTCGAGAGGTTCAGGGAACCTCTCGACATGTTCTGGGTCTTCTTTAGGTTCACATCGATAAGTTGCATTGGCTTTCGACAGCTTTGCAGACTTCTCAACAGGATTGAAGTAGCTAGTCGACAGGACTGGAGTAGCTCTTTATAGGATTGAAGATTCCTCGACAGGTTGATGAAGATCCTATCGACAGCTTGGGAGAGCATCTTGAGAGGTTGATGGAACTTGTCGATAGGGTTGAAGGCTTAGTTCTTTATTCTGCTCGGTTTCACACTCATCCTCTCGACGGGTTATAGACAATCCTGTCGACTTGTTATACTTCTCCAGTGAAGTGCTTGACTGGTTGGCTCAATCCTCGCGAGAAGGAATGTAGCTTCAAGTAAGTTGTTGATAGGTTATCTTGCACTTCTCGGCAGGTTCAGTTGAACATCGCGATAAGTATCTGGAACCTCTCGACATCTTCAGTACCTTGGAGTATCCTCTCGATAGGATCCACAGTTGCATCTCCAACCTCTCTGTGGGTACTGAAACCTCTCGAGATCTTCATCTCTTCCCTCAGTACCTCTCGATAACTTCATTCCTTCCTCTCAGAACTTCCCGACATGTGCTGGGGAGCTCTCGATAGCTTCATGGAACCTCGCGACTGCTTATTTTCAGTGCTTTCACAGCAAGCACACATCTTGGGTGTGTTGTTCTTCCTTTTTTCAACATTCAGCAACCCCTTAGTAGGTTCAATCTTTCTTCCTTGCAGCTGGACTTGATCTCAGGCCTTTCCAATTGGGTAGCACAGTGCTTCTTGGGCTCTTTTAAATGGAAGTCTATATTAAGCTTGCAATTTATTTCTTAACTATAAAACATACTCAAAACACATTATTAATCAGCTCAAGGGTCCACCAAAGGTCAGGTTAGGAGGTTAAAAATGGTATTTTTCACTGCTTAACACACTCCCAAACCTAAGTTTTGCTAGTCCCTGAGCAAAGGAGAAAATAAAAATAACTAACCTATAAAATTAAATGCCACTTTTGTAGGGAACACGGGTGCATTTGGCGTATGCACAAAGCCTTTTAAACCCCTAGGTGATCCCTAGTGGAGGAGTGAAGTCTCCTAAGGGTTTACAGTGAAGTTACCCACAAACTTCTCCAATAGAATCAGTTAATAATAGTGCAGCATGTTAAAACAAAATTCAAGCAATATAAAATTCATTCCACACCTTGTCCATTCATTTTTAGAGGATTCCCAGCAAAAACATGACAGTTTAAAACTAAAATTCTGCTATAAATTCTTCACAATCAATCAGCTCATGTCAAGGTATTTTGTATGAAAATTAATGCAAAGTTTACCCTCGAATTGAGAATCAAGTTTTGATAATGCCCCCATCAAACCTAATTTCATACCCAAAGCTTACCAGGGTTGTCTCTCTCCATAGAAGTAGAAGGGTGTATCAATTCACACAGCTCAAGAGCAGTTACAGCCCTCAAATAGGACTACAAACATGAGCATAGGCATTGCTCCAATTTCTAAAATTTTCTAACTCTTTTCACCATAGATTAAACAGATTCTCATCTCCACATGATAGCTCAATCAATTTTATATCAGTAAGGACTTTTTTATTGAGTTGTAATGTGGCTTATGGGTGAAGTTTATAAAGAATGAAAGGGTGGAATGGAATTCAAAATTGAGAAATCAATAAAGTAAGGAGGTGATTTGCAACTCACAACCTTCATTTCAGCACAAGTCCATCTTCTTTTTGAATTTTTAGAGCCAAAGTGGCCAGCTTCTTCTCATCTTTTTCAAAACCTCCAATGAAATGGCTTCTCTTTCTCATTATTTTATTTTGTTTTTCTATTTCTCTTTTCTTTTTGTATGCTTTTTGTTTTTTTTTTTTTTTTTTGACATTTTTCTTTTTATGGGCTAGAATGCCACAATTGTACTTCTGATACACAATTGCCTTTCAATGTGTTTCCTTCTTCTTCCACCAAATATTGAACCAGCTCCACCTTCTTCAACTTCTTCTCCTTTACCTTCTGAAATCTCAGAGTGAGGGTCAGGCTGAGTCAAGTCACTGAGGTTTGGGTTCCAGTACTCTGGTTTTTGTCAAAGAAAAAACTTGGAATTTTAAGGCTCAAATGGTGTGTATCAAGGGCAGTTCAAAGAAAAAATTGGGAGATTTTAGGTTCAAATTGTCCAAGGGATGGCCTTACTTCATGTCCTCAATGTCATGAGTGATGTCAAGCTTTTTCAACTTGGATTTGCCTAACTTCTAGTGAGCAGAGGTAGATTCAATCAATCCTTAGAGCAGAAAAAATTGCCAAACACATCCTACAGAGAAACAGGTCCGATGCAAAGAGTTCATGGCATAAATCAAAGCAGAAATACTAAAAATATTTTCCAAAAATAATGATCCAAAGTATCACATCAACCATCCCCAAATGATTAAATAAATCCAAATCAAATTCCAAAGAGTACTGAGTTTTCAAAACAAAAACTAAAAACCTATTCCTTGCTCGTGCTCTTTGATTTCTTGCAACGGCGAGAGGAGCTCTGGAAGGTCCGAATGTCCCCCACCCTAGACCATGCCTGCAAGATCCCACTGAGCAAAGAACGCGACTCCTTAGCACAGGCAGCTGCAAGGCACAGTCAAAGTCAAGAGTCTGGATCAATTAAGGAACAAATGATAATGAAATGAATGAGAGGAGTAGAGCAGCAAGGTACTCACCGTCTCCACCTCCCTAAGCTCTGCAAGATGAAGATGATACTCTGCATATTCCATGGCCGAGTTCAAGTCCTATGTTCAGAACGATATAACATCAGTTATCAGGGCAATCTTAAAGCATGTGCAATAGGAGGCTGAAACGGAAAGAGATTGGGCTGTCAGCAGACTTACCACCCATGGAACCACCTCAGGAGGAGGGACACGGGATGCCTCAGTAGAAAACCACGCTTGTTCATCCACATCAGCGCAAAGGCTCGAAAGGAAGATATCGTCCAAGCGTTGGAAGGTCCCATAAACCATGGGTGGATCACCACCAGGGATACCAGCATGAGAGGTACCCAACAAACCAGCACCCGAAGAGCCCTCACCCAAAGAAACCTCGCCCGAGGGACCCACACCAGAAGGACCGGCACCAGAGGGATCTACCTCTGACATATCAGCTACACTCGGCCCGCCTTCCCCATCCGAATCATCCCCTGGAGCAAACTATGAACAGAATGAAGATTCTCTTAGAAGGAATGAAGGACCGAACTAAAGCATAAAGGGAACTAATCCAAGCTAAGAAGAATTACCTGACCTAGTGGGCCGCCGAACATAAGAAAATTGGTTCTAGGTACAAAGCGCGGCAAGATAAACTAGTATGGCAGGCACTCGTACTAAAGATGATAGTCCCCGGCCACATGGAGAGCATGGATGGGAAGCCCATTGTTGAAGAAGGTCGCGGTAAGCTCCTTGATATTGCCAATGGGATACCAAACATTCACCAGAGGGTCCACAGGTATGGCATAATAACCATGGAATTGGTGCACCACTCTCTCTCCCAGATAATAGAATTTGGCCCATGCTCCATAGAAGAAAATGATGTGGCGATTGTTAAATAGGCGGGAAGCGCCTATAGCTGCTTGGTCCCAAAAGGGGGATGCAAGGTACCGGTCAGGGTGGATCTGCCCAAGTCAAAAAAAAAAAAAATCCAAGCAGTTAGCACATCAGTGAAATGAGATTTCTGAGCTAAGAATAAACAAAGTTGAAAGAGAGTTTTACCTGCTCAAGAACCATCAAGTCGAGTTGGGACCTCAGACCCATCTCCAAGTGCTTTAAACCTACATCGTGGTGTCGGGCCTGATTCCAGTTGCTGAGGAGGGGATAGGTGAGCACCTCTGAGAAAGGAAGCGGACGCCCAGGGTGAAAGTGATGATATCCCCATACCTAAAAAAGGGGGCATTGCACAAGAGCGGGTCAGTAGCGTATATGGATCATTCAAAAAAAATGGCAAAGGAATGAGAAATTACCTCCAGGGTGGCCCAAAATCCAATAACAGACTTTAAATCCCCGGTCATGACCTAAGACAAATTGTACATCAGCCATGCATACCCTGCCCCTCCCCAGTCATACCTGTGGACGTCACCCCAGTTGTCCATCACACTCAGCAAGGCTAGGCTGACTCGGCCACCACTCGTGTTGGTAAAAAGGGTCTTATCGAGCAGGACCAGGAGAGTGATGTGGGTTAGGACGATCGCCTGCTCTGGCGTGATGTAGAGAACCCTGTCCGGCTGACCTAGATCCACTAACTCATCAGGTGTATAAAGTGAGGTCAACCAAGACATCTTGACCTCGGTGCCATGTGTCTGCCCGCGAGGAGGATAGGCCCCAATCAATCAAATGATGTCCTCTCGACTCGACACCGTGAGATCAGATATCGGTATCCCCCCTATCCTGATGTCGGTAATCATGGCCCAATCGACGGGCGTCAAAGTCATCTCTACATATGGCATGTGGAAGGTCATCGTCTCGGGGCTAAACCGTTCAATCAGGGCTTTCAGATAGGCAGCGTCGGCCCTCATGGCGGGGCAAGATAGAAATTCTTTGAAGCCCACTTGTGCCAGAAGGACCTTTACTATGGGAGAGACGTAGAGTTAGAAATCTTAGAAGTCGAGCCACCCGCCACGAAATACAATGTTGGGCAGGTCCTGCACCCAAGAAAATGCGCATCAGATCACAGGGGCAAAGCAAAAATTACATAATGGAAATGAATTGAACCTCTCTTTTACCTTTGCCTGCTATCCCGAAATTTGAAATGTGAGTATGTTGTTGGTGAAGGAGGCCAGTTCGGGCGGCCTCGCCTTGCATCTCGAGCCACGGGCCTGCTCTCCGATCTACCCAGATGAACTGCTCCCCCCGCAGGCTGTATACAATCTCGGGCCCCCCCTCAGGAATATGCTCACCCTCACCCGATATTCTAGGGCAACAAAAAGCAATCACGTCAGAGCATATCAATGATAAAGAGTCATGATATTCTATGCTGCAAAAGGGAGGTAAGTATGCTCACCCTTCCCCTTTCTTTTCATATATTTTCATAAATGAGAGATACACATGCCTAAATAAAAAAAAGAGATCCTTTTTAGGTTGAAAATGCAAAAAAAAATCTTTTCTTCAGAAAATGACAAAAAAATAAAATTTCCCCTTCCAATCTTTGAAAATAAAGCAAGTTAGAATCAAATAAAATTATTCTTTTATGTTTCTAAAAAGAAATAATAAAAAACGCCCTTCTTTTACACTTAGAAAAACAAAAAAAATCCTCCCTTTATGTCTAGGAAAACAAAAGCAAAAAAATAGGAGAGAAACAAATCATCATCACGCTTCTAAACAAAAAAATATTTCTCTTCTCCTTAGGTCCCAAGGAAAAAACAAACAGCCATTTCTTCGTGTTCCTAAAAACAAAAAAAACCAAAAGCAAAAAAATTTCTTTCCTTTACCTTATTCACAAAAGTTTAAAAAAAAAAAAATTAAAATAATGATCCTTTACTTTGTTTGTCAAAATAAAAAGTAAAAACCAAAAACAAAAAATTCTCTTCACTTTACTTTGCAAATATAAAAACAAAAACAAAAAAAAAATCCTTTACTTACAAAAATAAAAAAAATCAACCATAAAAATCAAACAAAAAAAATCCTTTGCTTTATTTTAATAAAAACAAAAATAAAAAAATTTCTTTGCAAAAAATATAAACCAAAAAATCCCTTTCCATATACACAAATAAAAACAACAAATATATATATATATATTAGGCACCAATAAATCCATGAAATAACAAAATAGGGCATTATTCATGAAGAATCATCCACACTTCATCAATAAACATACACACCATATAAATAAACCATTACTCATCAAAGAATACAAGATCATGATCAAATCTATAAGAAAAAGTAAGAAAAATCAAAGAAAATGGGTTTTAATGGTTACCTTTAGAGAGAAAAGGGGTCTTTGATCTAGCATGAGCCGACGATCGATCCACACAAGCAAAGCAACGGCAATGGGGCATGAGTAGAGGCAATGTGAAGGAACCCTAGGAGGGGGGCGGTTTTTTATTTCAAAGAGGAAGGAGGGAGAGAAAATTTCAAAATAAAGCCCCTAGCCCGAACTCAGGCTATTTAAATTCCCCCCAGCCAAGCCTGGCGCAACTAATAGTTGCGCCAGGCAAAATGTTTTACACCTTTTGCTTGGCGCAACTAATGGTTGCGCTAGGCACTTAGGTCGGGTCTTGGGCCTGGTACGAGCCAGATGAGAAGACCGGTCCCCCCACTCTTTTTATTTGTTCTGTCGCTCCCGACAGATGCACACGCTCCCAAGGCTGCATTTTGATCATCCTTCGACTTGCCAAAAGAGCCATGTTAGAATAAAAGCAGATCGAGATCAATAAGCACCCCAGTCCTACACAGGAAAATATAAAGAAAAATCCAAAAAAAATCCCCACAGAGAAGCCGGAAGTACTCACAAGAAAAATCCACATAAAATAATAGCTTTAAAATTCTAAAAAATCACATAAAATAATAACTTCAAAACTCCAAAAAAATCACATAAAATAACCGTAGAAAAATTCAAAAAATTGCATAAAATGATAGAAAAAACAAAAACAGATTTGTATTCCCCACAGAGACGCACAAGCATAAGGCGGTTAAGCATCAATATTTTATCTGCAATGCAGTTGTGCCATACTAAAGTCCTGAGTCGGAGGTTTGCCTCAGATTTTTGGATCCTACTTTAAGGAAGGAGCAACAGTGTCGATCCCCGTCAAATAGTCAATGTTTTGATCAAGTCAACTCCACGGCTAAATCTTTGCAACGAGCATTCTGTTTTACATTCATGTGAACTTAAGTGTCTTAAGCTTCAGATTCTCCATTGGAAAAGGTCAATCTTTGGTTGAGACCAACTTGTTGAAAATGAGATTACGTGTCAATCAAACTATATGCAATCATGCATTCAGAAGGGTTCATTTCCCTTTTTATTTTTTACAGGCTTAAAACATGTATGGGCAGCGGTATCCCTGTAAAGTGTACGCCATACGTCTGGGTATCCATATGATGGTCGTTTGTCCCCGTAAATTGTACCTGGGTGGGTTCGAGTCGGGGCTTCCATCACCTTTTTTGTTGCTTATTGCCCCTGATGGGTGCATGATTATGCATAGTTAATTGATGTTTATGATCATTGTCAGCAGAGACCAGGATTGGATGTCCCTTCATGGAGATACCCTAATATTTGGTTTGATCTATTCAAAGTAATAAAAGATGGATGCTCTAGGACATGTTAATCTAAGGCATGCTTTCGAAAATAGCACGCACTCCCAAAAAGCATTGTGACATCTATTCACTTCGCTCGGGCAGTCATTCTAAATAAACTTCGGGGTTGATGGGTTCGCCCAAAAACCTCGAACCCTGCTTTCAACAGGGGCACCCGCGAATAGTCAGATGGGGCCATCAAATGCCTCATAGGATTGAAAGCAAACTATGGAGCCTTGCGTATACTTACTTCGTGCCTATCTTTGAATGTGAGTCGATCCCCCCCCTTTTACTCACGAAGCTGTTGCATTCAGAATGAATTTTAAACATTAGATACCTTCAAAATCATTCCAAGAAGCGAATATCTTTCCCGACTATATTGAATTCACAACTCATTCCACCATGGTTATGCCCAGTAATGTCGCTAAGCGCTTGGGAGCCGATTACCTCGAGAAATGAATGTTTAGCCTAGCATCCCAGGGCTTTTATTTTCTCACTGTGTTACTCATTTGATGTTTAAAGCTCATTCTGAATGCAGCGGACCCGTCAGTAATGCCTTGGGCCTCTTTGAATGTCTCTTTTTCTTTGGCATTCGATTATTAGTGATCGAATACCAAAGAGGGGCATCTGTAGACACCCAAATTTGGCCCAAGGCCCGATCGAAACACCTTTCGAGAGAGGTGCAAGCAAATGGTTGAGGAACCTTTAGGAACCCCCCTAGAACCCTTAAGAACCTTTCTAAACCCTTAGAAATCACCCTATATTCCTTAGGAACCTGACCCAAACCTTTAGAAATCAATCCTGACCCTTAGAACCCGTTCTGAACCTAAACCTAACCTTATCAAGCAAATGGTTGAGGAGGGGTGCATCAGAACCAGCTATGACCCTCTACTATGATTGAATCTCATACCATTGAAAAGTAGAGGTCTTCAGCTTTCCAACGGTCCAAGAATCACCCCAATCAGAGGTATACATCAAAAGATACGACAAACCGAGCCCGGAGGGTATAAGAGTAAAATCAAGTGGGCCCCCCTAGGGATTTGGTGCAACTAATAGTTGCGCAAGGCTATTTCTCCCCAAAAATGGCCTGGCATAACTAATAATTGTGCCAGTGATAATTTTTCCTGGCGCAACTATTAGTTGCGCCAGGCCACTTCTCCCAGGATTTAAGCCTGGTGCAACTAATAGTTACGCTAGTATTAATTTTGGACCCCACCCTCGCGAGCTAACTTTCAAGCACTGTTTTACTATACATTTAATAGTTGTGTCAGGCATATGAATAGTAACCTCTAGATTTTACTCCAAAAATCGTGATTGGGGTTAGACTTGTTGACCACCTTGACCTTTGGGGTGTGTTTTGCTAGTTCTGTTGTACCCATTCCCTACCTATTTGCAACCCTTCAAGTGGCTTTAAGCCTCACCCCATCATCCACCATTGGAGGACTTTTTCACATATTTCAAGGCTCCAAAAACCCTAGAAAACCTTAGATTTGAGACTACCTAATTGTTAAACCCATTTAGCTCCTAAGTGATCTCCTAATCCACCCATTTCCTATAAATAGAGACCCCCACCCCTAGGTTTAAGGGTTGAGAATTTTTACCTAAGAGAGAAAGAGCTTAAAGTGACATCTTTCTCCCTTTGGTGCACACTTCTCATACAAATACCAGAGTTTAAAAACCTCTTTCCCACCCTTGCCTTTCATGAAAAGCCTCTAGGTTAGGAGTGTGTGATCCCCTAGCCTTCCTTCTCTACCTCTTAGCTTCAAGCCTCTAGAGTTTAAAAGTTTGTAATGCCTAAAGGTCTATAAAAAAAATTTTAATTTCTCATGTTTCAATGTCTCTTAGGTGAACATAGTTTCATTGCTATCTTACTCACTTAATTCTGCTGCACTTAGGTTAATTGCATCATTGGGCAAACCTTGCCACACCCCCAAACCTATGAGGAGAAGTATCCTCATTGGTTCAAAGAGAAGAGGGTATGTGCAGCAGGGACTACACACTAAAATTAATACTAAAATAAAGCAAAGAAAAGCAAGACATAAGGCACACACAAATAAACTAAAACACACAACTAGTTATGAAACAGAAATGGAAAGCAGACAAAACATAACAAAAAGGGAATTTCATTTGGAAAAGGAACATGTGTACAAAAAGTATATCCTAACTAAGCACATGTGCACAACTAATCATCTGAATCCTCTGCTATAGTAGGTGGGTCATGAATTCCTTTACCCCTTGCTTGTCTCAAAGCAGCAGCAGCCTGGGACTTTTTGGAAGGAGTACTTCTTAGCTTGGAGGAGCTTTTCCTTTTAGGAGTGAGCTTAGGCTTGGAAGTAGGTTCATTGAATTTGATTCCAGGCTTGAATTTGGTAGGTTCCTCAGAGGGTGCATGGGCTGTTACCAAGTGAGGTACATCAGGGTTTAATTGTTTGGAAACAGCCTCTACTAACTTCAGGTCACTATGTTCAGTTAGGTTCTTCTGTAGAGCTACAATAGTCATTCCATAGTCAAAAGCCTTGTCCTCTATGACTCTTAGGTCTGCCTGCAATTTCCTTATTACATCCTCCACTCCCTCAGCCCTAGTCTATTCTTCATTGTATTGTATCATTATCTTCTGTCGGCCATGTTTGATTTTCTTCTTTGTATTGTATTGTATTGTACTCTTTCAAGGTTCTTTGCCTCTCAGCCATGCTTGTTTGCTCAGTTTCAATAGTAGGGCCTTATGTGGTGTTTCTTAGTCTTAGGATCCTTTCAACCTCAGTGGAGGTTCCAACTCGGGGTGTAGGGACCTTCTCCCTAGCATACACCCACAAACTCAGCAAGGAAAATGCTTATAGCACTCAAAGAATTTCTAAACTAAAATAATAACTAAACAAATTTATACTAAATGAATTATAAGGAATTCAACATCAAGGGACTAAGTTCAGGGTAAAAGAAGTGCAAACAGAGCTATCTAGACTCCCATTGCAGCTCTAGCTTTTCCCTTCTACTGTTGTCCAATTCTGCAAAATTCACAAAGAATCAGTAGTACTTTTATTCTACTATGACATAACTACAAGGAATTTTCTAAATATAATACAATATAATACAACTTAGGTCTACTAAAAAGATCAAGGTCCCCGGCAATGGTGCCAAAAACTTGTTGTTGCTATTTTTATATATAGATTATTCCTCAAAATTTATTAGGATACTGATTTATTGTGTGGTGAGAACAATTCAAAAATAAAAATAAAATAAAATAAAATAAAAGATGGAAACAGCACAATTGGAATAATCCTAAGCCTGCAAGATTCAGGGCTATTGTAGCAAATTTTGATAAGTAAGAGTTTGTCCCATAGAGAAATTGATCTAGAACCCAAAATGGGCTATAATAGTAGGCCTCCATATCTGACTACAGATTTGGCAATCCTAAAGAAAGAGAGTTGGGTGTCACGCCTGCACTAAATTACCTAAAGAAAAAAATAAAGTGCAATCATATCCTAAGAAAGGGTCATAAAGAAGGGGATGAAGGTGTGTTAAAATAAGGATAAAAGGGTGAGAAGTAAGCAGCTTAGGTTAAAGGTTCATTTAGTTATGTAACTCAGATTTAGGTCTCCCTCCCTCTGCAGCAGGTCCTTGCTGAAGTGCTACTACTAACCTCAACAAGGTGGAAATATCCAACTTAACCTATGCCATTTGGGGTGCTCTTAAGGCTATAGTCTGTCCACTCAAATGGCCATAGTCTATCCTATAGAGTTTGTCAAATCCCATTGATCAAGCCAGAAGTTGTCAATCTAATCCAAAGGAGTAAGCTGATCAAACCTTATCCAATGAATTACATCATGCCATGAATACCATTGCAGACACTATGTTTGCCAGGCTACAAGCTCCCCAATTCTGTGCACAGATCTGGCTAACATTCATAGGAATTTCAACCCATAAAGCCCTCTGTGTATTGTCAAGGCCAGCGGCACATTGATGCCCACACAAAGGACCAGCAATAGGTTGAATAAGGATCTAAGCCCAGCTGATCATTACTACAAAAGGCCTGTAATGACTCAGCCTCCTAGTCCGCAATCACTATAGAGAAGCCAGATTTAACATCTGATAGCGATCAAGTAAAATAGAGGAGAGTCTATTCCTGCACAATCTCTCACTAAGACACAAGTCTAAGTGTAGAGAAGAATAATCCATCATCAGATCTGTGACCAAGTTTGCCCTAGGGCTATAGTTTGTCCACTCAAATGGTCACAGGCTATCCATAGAGGCTACCTTACCTACAAATAGTAAGAACAGAGCATGAAAACTGCTAACTATATGGGTCAAAATATTGTTCGATACCGATATGTATCACCTGAAACGTATCGGTTTTAAACCTGGGCAGTACGATACATTGCCTATGTATCGTAACCCCTAAAAAATAGGGTGATTATCGTCCGATACGGACAATGTATCGTCCGATAATATTTTCTTTTTTTTTTTAATTTACAAAAATGAAATTATCGGACTATACGGGTAAATTATCGCCCGTATCGTCCGATAATTTCAAATTATCGGAGGAGCCCCACCTCCTTTCTTTTTTTCTTTGGTTTTTTATCCCTTTCTGTTTGTTTTTTTATTTTTATTTTTATAATCGTTACAATAGCCGCAAAAGATGCAACGATATAATTTTACATCCATTGCATATTTTTTTTTTTTTTATTAATTAAAATATTGCAAAAGCAACGGATATAATTTTATATCCGTTGCATTTGCTTTTTGCAACGGATATTAGCGGCAAGCCGGCAACGAATAAAACCCACCCGAGAGGGATTCTTTATTGGCAAACCATCCTCTTCTTCTTCACTTGTAAACCACCCGAGAATATCTTCTTTTTCTTCACTTCCAAATCACCCGAGGATCTTCTCTTCTTCTTTACTTGCAAACCACCTGAGGATCCCTTCTTCTACACCACTATACTTCTTCTTTCTCCACTTGTAATTCGCTATACTTCTTATTTCTTAGCCATCGGAGACCGAAATCGTAGACACCGGATTGTCACACTTATATTTTCGTCGAATATTTAAGAGAAGGTATGATTTTCTATCATCTAACTTATATTTTTAATTAGTTTTTCATTAGATCTATTATATTTATTATTTTTTAAAAAAATTAATTTTTATTTATTACTAATAATGAGGAGGATATTCATGACACTGCCGGGTTGCGTAGGTCAGCATCAGTGAGGGACACCAGGCCGTCTACTACAGGTCGTACTATATGTCCCATGGATCCGTTCATGCATCGGACAGAAAGCTCAAAGCAAAGTAAATTGAGCACAATTTTACTAAAAAAATAGGAAAAGTGGCTTAGAATATATATTGCAAAGTTCATGATATACAATCACATTTCGAGTCAAGTTGTAAAGTCGCCGTACTTCAAAAGTATGATTGATACAAGTACAGAAGCTGATCCAGGAGTCAAAAAACTTTCTACATACGAGGTATCTGGGCCCCTACTAGATGATGAGTACGCAGAGATAGGAACTTACGTGGATAGCTTCCACGAAGTATGGGATGAGAGAGGTTGCACAATTATGTGCGATGGATGGACAGGTCCCACAAAGAAGAGTTTGATCAACTTTTTGGTCTACAGCGATGTCGGGCCAATATTTCTAAACTCAATTGATGCTTTAAAACACGCGAAGATAGCTGATTACCCCTTCCAACTAATGGATAAAGTAGTTAAAGATATTGGAGAGCACCGGGTTGTGCAGGTGGTAACAGACAATGCCACCAATTATAAAGCTGCAGATCGTCAATTAATGTTGAAGAGACGTCACTTGTATTGGACTCCGTGTGCCGCTCATTGCATGGACCTCATTCTTGAAGATTTGGGAAAGAGAAGTAAAGCACAACTATTCAGAAGGGAAGAATGATTACTTCCTACCTATACAACAGTGACAAGTTGGTGTATTTGATGAGAGATTTCACCAAGAATGAGCTGCTCCAACCTGCGATTACACGATTTACGACATAATTTTTAGCCCTACAAAGCTTGGCTAGATATAGGCATGAGCTAAAAAGCATGGTCTCTTATGAAGAATAGAGAAAATATGAGTTAGAACTCCCACGAGGAAAGAAACATGCTTGCAATGAAGTTGCCAACCTGATCTACAGTCCCAAGTTTTGGGCAGATGTTGACCACTAGATCGCCGTCACTATCCCGTTGGTACAATTGCTGAGGTTGGTAGATGGTGATGAGAAACCAATGATGGGGTACGTTTATGAGTCGATAGCTAAAGCCAAATTGGCTATTAAACCTAAATGCCCGATAAAATATAAATGATATTAGGCAATCATCGACAAGAGGTGGGATGCATAATTCTACCAGTACTTACATGCCACAGGTATAACATGCTAAACTACTTATGTAGTGATTTTTATTTATTTATTATTTTTTATATTATTCATTATTTCTATATATTGATAAAATTGTTCATATTTGATGTATAGCATACTACTTAAATCCGGCCTTCCAGTTTACGCGACGCTTTGAGTTGACTAAGGCCAATGACGTGTACAACGGTTTGCTCAATGTGATCCAGCGAATGCTCCCTGAGTTGGCAGAGCAAGGTCAAGCCATAAGAGATGTGAGTAATAATACCTTATAAGTAATAATGTAGGTGTCATATGATCTGTTTATTGATATGTGGGTTATTGATATATAGATTGATATATTCCGCAAGAGATATGGGTCATTTAGGACCCCATTGGTACAATCCCAAATCAAGTGTGATAAACCCACTGATTGGTGGATGCATTATGGAAGTGATGGCCCGATATTATGGTGGGTTGCCATAAGAGTTTTATCGCAAACTTGTTCCTCGTCCAACTGTGAGTGAAATTGGAGCACCTTCTCTCTCATTCACACGAAGACAAGGAATAGACTAACTATGGAACGATTGAAAAAGTTAGTCTATTGCCACTACAACATGATCAGAAATATACAGAGGGCCAATCGTGGTAAGATATTATATAAAGTCTTAATTCATACAATTTTTATTTGATCTAATTGATGAGGCATCAAACATGTACTAATTCATCTATCATATTTTACCTTACAGATAGTGAATATTTTGATCCTATCCAGTTGGATTATATATTCATGGAGGATGACCCTTTAAATCAGTGGATCAAAGAGAGAGAAGAGCTAGTGTTGGATACTGAGGACACCGCATGACTAGATAATGCTGAAAGAACAGCAGATGAGCAGGCTTCCTAACCACCGAGGCGAAAACGAAGATTGAATCGTCATTTAGTGGTTGAATCTGATGACAAAACGCAGCCCGATAGTGATAATGATGATGGTGGGGGTGATGATGGAGGCGATGAAACCCATGCTAGCACTAGTGGTGGAGTGGATGATATTGATCCCTATACTTCTGAAGGCATTGCCGCATGGGATGAGGACTCGCTAACAATATATGACACTCCTACATTTAGAGGTGGAGGGATTGAAGGAAGAGGAGCGTCAGAATCTTACCAAACACTACGTCCACCACCACCACAAGGTCCATAAGATGATGTGAGTTATATGACTTCTAGCTTTGGGGGATTTAGTTTGTAAAATATCGAAGATTCAGTAGCAAGTAGCCCATACTATTGGCCTCAACCAACCTATCCCGGGCCATATAACTTTGTTGGTCAAATTTTTGGAGGACCAACCTTCACCTATTACACTGAGCCATATTCATCGCTAATGCCTCGGTTTCAAGGAGGCACACATGATCATGGGTATCAATATGGCCAACATTATAGGGAAAGCTCGCGCACCGATGATGATGACAATGAGGGCTAAGAACCACCACGAAATTCAATGTGGCTCTAAAGTAATTAATTTTTTTTATATAATATACCTTTTAATTTTGATAATTAGTCATGTATAATAAAAATTTGATCATTAGTCATATATAATGAAAATTAGTCATGTACAATGAATCAACTATGTTAAGAGTGATCTGTCCTTTGTTGTGGACTTATATCCTAATATATTTTTGTTGTTTTATTAATAAAATTTTTATTTATTAAATAATAAAAAAGAAAGAAAAAAATTGAAAGCTTTTAGTCGTAATTATGCAATACTTTAATTAGGGATCCGTCCTATTATGAAATATGCATCAAATAAGCTTTAAATATATTTTTAAAAAAGTAAAAATAAAATAAAAAATCATTTTCTTAATTTTTTGGGATTTTTTGAAAAAAAAAAAAAAAATTCAATGTATCAAACCGATACATTCAATGTATCGCTCGATACCCGATACGTATCGTCCTGGAGGTCAAGACGATACGTATCAGTTTTCCAATTTTTTGACCCTTGCCTGACTACTACCATGGTCCTAGGGCATCACGCTCAAGCTTCCATGGGCCTTTCAATAAGCTCAAATCCTAAATGTATGTTATAGCCTAAACAGAACTACGGACAAGTAGGAAAATAACAGATTGAGTAAGCATTCAAACAAAGATTCCATTGATCTGATGTCATTAATAATAAAATCCCTCAAGGTAGCAGCCTTGTGCACAACAGCTCAACACTAAATCCCAATGTTTACTAAACTATTACAAAACTTAAATAAAACTATACATAAATGCTTACCAAAGGTTCAGCCAGCAAGTGCTGAGCTAAGAAAGAAGAAAAAATAGAAAAAAGAGGTGATCAAACCCTAACCCTAACCTTAGCCTGCTTGAGCTCTCAGCTGACAGAGGTTGAAGGAGAAGGTGAATGATGGTTTGCTAAGTTACAAGCGCAAGTTATATACTTAGTCTAAATGTATTGGCTAAGAGAAGAGTGAAACCCTAATTCTTTCAAGCAGATGTGGCACTATTACAACCCTTGGATGCCTTAGAATGTGTGCATCAAAATTTGTGCCTCGAGATGTGTGCCCTAGACTTGGAAAAATCCCCAAAAGGTCCTTAAATTAGGGTTGAGAAGTGGAGAGCCTGAGCTTCACGAGGCTGGTTTCTATATTTCACTTCTGCCACGCAGCTGCAGAGTGTTCGCAGGGTAGAGTTTGGTGTGGAATATTATTGTCTCGTGCAATGGAGCTCCAGATGGTCGCGCGATTGCCTCAGCTTTGAATGTGCTCGCACGGAAGGGCTTCAGAAACTTCATTCATGGGATACTCGCATAGATGTCTTCGCATCTCGCTTGGTTCAGAGTTAAACTTCTAGGCGCACGAGCGCTACGCGAGAGAATTTATGGGCGTCTCTCTCTACTTTAGCCATGCGAGAACTGTGTGAGGTTTCTGCTATTGTTCGCACTAATTTACCTCATGCGGTAGCATGCTCTGCTGTGCTAAGGCTTGATCCTCGCGAGAACTACGCGAGTTGCATTTCTGAAGGCTTAGTGCGCGAAAGCTCCGCGAGTTTCTTCGTAGGATGCTTACAGCTGAAGTGCGCGACCTCTGCGTGAGACCTATTCTATGATAACTCTTCCATTTGAACTGCACAACTTCTTCGCGATCTCAGTTATACTGCATCTCTTAGCTGCACGAGGGAGCCCTACCAGTGACTTAAACAGCACGAGGTTGTACCTCAACTGTGCGAGAAAGGTCAATGGCTCCTCTGTTGCCATGCATATGTTTCTGTTGTAGCTTCCTCCACTCTCACCTGTTCTTCTATC
Organism: Chloranthus sessilifolius; assembly: GCA_021018995.1. Taxonomy (NCBI): domain Eukaryota; kingdom Viridiplantae; phylum Streptophyta; class Magnoliopsida; order Chloranthales; family Chloranthaceae; genus Chloranthus; species Chloranthus sessilifolius. The sequence goes on from CM037595.1 coordinate 29,976,283, forward strand.
ATCTGTTGGGCTTTCTGAGTCCAGTATGACATGCAAAATAGTCACCATGGTGTGTACCATCATGGTGCTCCATCATTTTCTGGTTCAGCTATCATCTTTTGCTTGAAATCTCTCTCTTCTTAGCACCAAAAGCACAGACTTTGTATTAAGCTGCACAATTTATTCCTAACTATAAAACAAGCTAAAAATGAGTTATTAGTGAGCTTTAAGGTCCAACAAAGGCTAGGTTAAGAGCTGAAAAGTGGTGCTTTTTAGTGATTAACATAATCCATCACAGGACTATGCTAACATTTGAGGATAGGATCTCAGATGAATCCATGGTCAACATGATGGAGGCTAACTCCAAAGAGCCATATCAGTCAGCACCCTCTATCCATATTCAAACAAGTAAAGGAGCATCATCTCAGCTGCGCAACTGGGCGTCTATGCCCCAAACCCTGGAAGTGGGAAGTGGCCTAAATTTTAGCACCCATTTCCCAAAAACAATAACCTATATAAAGTGAGACAAGTCCTTGGTAGGCAATACCGTGTATATATAGGGACTCTCTTTGTCAAGGGCCCATTTATGAAGAAAATAAAAATACCAAAAACATAGAAAAAATACAAAACCTAAAAATATCATCTTTTAAAATTCCAAATAAAATCAAAGAAAAGGATGCCTTAATTGAAGTGTCCTTCCCATGTGAAGTCGACCCCTTTCCTGTAGAAATACAAGATGAGGTCAGAGTCATGAATCTGGACGAGGAGATCCCCGTTGAGGAATTACCCAATAAACTCCTAGAATGGTTTGCCAACTTTGAGCATGGCCATACCCCTATTGTTGAGGAAATCGAGGATGTCAATTTAGGGACCGAGGAGGTTCCTCAAATTACCAAGATCGAAACATTACTGTCTCTCAAAGAGAGAAAAGGCATGATCGATTTCCTTCGGTCATATCAAGATGTCTTTGCATGGTCATACGGACATGCCTGGTTTAGACACTGATTTGGTCGAGCATGAGTTACCACTCTACCCTGATATCAAGCCGGTCAAGTAGAAGTTGAGACGACTCTGACCCGAGTAGATGCTGAAAGTTAAGGACGAGGTCATCAAGCAATACGACGTAGGGTTTCTCATTATATCTAAATACCCGCAATGGCTAGCCAATATCATCCCAATACCGAAGGACGGAATGGTCTGTATGTGCATTGACTTCTGAAACTTGAATAGAGCGAGCCTAAAAGATGATTTCCCATTACCGCATATCGACATCTTAGTCGATAACACTGCTAAGCACAGAATGCTTTCATTCATGGATGGATTCTCAGGATACATTCAGATAAAGATGGCAGAGGCCAACTAAGAGAAGACAGCGTTCATCATTCCATGGGGAACTTTCTGTTATCGTGTCATGCCATTCGGGTTGAAGAATATCGGTGCAACATATCAGAGAGCCATGATGGTACTGTTTCACGACATGATGCATCGAGAGATCGAGGTGTAGGTCAATGACATGATCGCCAAGTCACCGGAGTGAAGTGACCATCTGATAAACCTCTAAAAGGTGTTTGAGAGGCTGTGAAAATATAGGTTACATCTAAATCCTCATAAATGCACATTTGGCGCCATGTTTAGAAAACTATTGGGCTTCATCGTCACCAGGAGAGGTATCGAGGTTGATCCGACCAAGGTGAAAGCTATCACGAAAATGCCGCCATCGTCTATTGAAAAAGAAATTAGAGGATTCTTGGCCAGGATGTAATATATCAGTCAATTTATTGCATAGCTAACTCCAATCTACACGCCGATCTTCAAGTTACTAAGGAAGAATTCACCAGTTGAATGGAACGACGATTGTCAGGCAGCGTTCGATAAGATCAAAAGTTACCTCCTCAACCCACTTGTGTTGGTACCACTTAAGCCAGGGAGACCCCTCTTGATGTACCTTTCTACAATAGAAGTCTCGATGGGATGTGTCCTAGGGCAGCACAATGAAATAGTAAGAAGAGAGCAGGCCATCTATTATCTCAGTAAGAAGTTCACCGACTACGAGACGCGCTATTCTCATCTAGAGAAAGTATGCCTGGCTCTCGTGTGGGCAACCCAGAGGCTTTTCCATTACTTGCTATTCCAAGATATTCTACTCCTTGCATGAATGGATCTGTTGAAATACCTGTTCGAAAAACTGGCTCTTATTGGACGAACTCCACGTTGGCATCTTTTATTGTCTAAGTTCAACATCACATACTTCACTCAAAAATTGATCAAGGGGCAAGCACTCGCCGATCATCTTGCTGACAACCCTTTACCTAATTATGAGCCTTTGAGGATCGAATTCTCGGATGAAGATATTTTGTTCCTAACAGAGGATGACACAGAAGAAGCGGAAAAATCTTGGGTAATGCACTTTGATGGGGCAGCAAATGCCAAAGGTCAGGGAGTCGGTGCTATTTTGATTTTGTCGAAAGGATCACATGTACCTATCTCCATCAAGCTCAACTTCTCATGCATAAATAACATGGCTGAATATAAAGCCTGTGCAGTAGGACTGCAGGTAGCTTTGGGCTTGAAGGTTACTCACCTCCGAGTATTTAGCGATTCATAATTAATCATTTTCCAGACAAATGGAGATTGGAAGACGAAAGATGAGAAATTGATCCCCTACCATGAGCACCTTGAGGACCTGATAGCTTGCTTCGAGGACGTCACGTTCTCCTATGTCCCGCGGATAAGGAATCGCACAACGTCAAAATAGATGAAATAAGACTGCCCAAAGCCATCTTATTTTAAAAATAAGACGGCCTAAAGCTGTCCTCACCCGTTCTTTTTTCGGACGTCTTAAATATATAAGACGGTCCTAAACTGTATTATATTCCATAAATAAGATGGTAGGAAATGACTGTTTTTGGCAGTCCTAATATAAGACAGTCCGCAGCTGTCTCATATTAGCCACTGAAGACGGTCACCGACCATTTAATAAGATAGCCCATGATCGGCTCTAATAAACCGTCCTTTATTGAGAGACGGTCATGAGTTGTCTTATTTATTATATCGGATAGTCCTTTATGAACTGTCTCATTTGAATGATGGCTCAAATAGGACGGTCTAGAATAATAGTATTTTTTAAATTTGAAAAATAAATAAATAAAATAAGATGGTCATAGACAGTCATTTTTTAAAAAACGTAACAAAAAAATATTTATAATTTTTAAAAGGCACTGTACCCCAGAATACCCTGCTCATCCATCAGAAAATTACAAATGGACATAAAAAATACATCATAGTAAAACTACAAATTTACCCTGCTTATCCAATGAAAATTTACCGTGCTTAACCAACAAAAAATCATAAATGAGTATAATAAAAAAAAAATTCTACTACAAATTTATCACACACACACACACATATAAATATAGGGTTACTAAAAAAATTACCTTGAATATCAAAACTTAGTTTTCATTCCCAATCACTTAACACTGAGCCATTGGATAGAAAGGCCTGATTTTTTTAGCGCAAGCAAGCAAATTCATTCTATTAGACATCCAAGTGGAATACCTTAAGTTCGACTGCAGTGGCTAATTTATGAGACAATATCAACTTTCTTATTCTTTCTACTGGATCACGCTCTTGTACCACAACATAAAACACCTTAGTTGTGGCAGCCCAAATTTCGGCACTCCAAAATTTGTGCCATCAGCACGACCCTCAAGGCCGTGCCCCATATAATATACAGAACACTTGGTACACCCAACCATGCATAATATACAATAAGAATATAGTGCAGAACATATCTCTAGTTCTACAATAGACCACATCAAAACATTAATCCAAAAGATAGTTCTAATCTCATACCTCTATATGGATAAAAGAACTAACCCGAACCATCAGTGCCATTACTACGGTCACCCAAAATGGTTCGACAAAAGAATATATTACATGTTTCTTTACTGTTACAAAAAGAAACAAAATACGGTTGGACGTGCCAAGCCTTAAATCTCTCCCTTACAAAATTTCAAAGTATGCAGCAATCTCCTAGAAGAACTTCTCAGGAGGAGGCTCAGATTCTTCCCTCGGAACGTAATCTAAGTCCTCGGGATCAACCTCACCAACGGCAGCTCCTAACTCTGAACTTGTGACGTATAGTCAAAAAGGGTGAGCTACATCCTAGCTCAATAGGGACAATATCTGAACAGGTATATCTTACTTACTCACATACATTTCATGACATATATAAAGCATGAGTTCATTAATGTAATTTAACTGAAAACCATTGGAGATGCAATAAAATAGAGTGCTTTTATTATTCTACTCATGGCATCTGATATTCATTAATGCTTGTGATTTTAACAAGGCTGGTCTCATGACTTAAAACAGTTAACTTAAATAATCCCCAAGCAATATAGCATCGAGCCCTGATGGAATACCCTCCATCGTCGTCTAATCAGACTATTTTTACTATTAACTTGACCCACGTCCCTTTCTCATAGACGACGGGTACATCACTACTATACATCCTTGGGATGTCTACTAGTGCATGGATTCGCCGCCATACCAATCACGGATATCCTGCCGCGTCAGTCGCGGATATACTGCAGCGTCGATTGGGTATTCTCCAAACTTTAAATCAATTGTGTGCTACATATAGTTATTCACCATGTGATCGTGCTAAATAAATATAAGTTCCCAGCTTGTTCAACCTCATTTACATATGTTCAAGTTCGTGGATCCTTACATCCACCGTACATCCCTGGGATGTCACACTCTCTGATGCACCCTTCAGATGCCCATAGAACACATACATCCCTGGGATGATTGAACTCTTTTACTAGTTCACTTCTTCACATAACATTTCTCATTTTTAATACTACTCTATATTTTACATTTTCAACTTATATTGAAAGTGAATACATTAGAATTCAACTCAGCTTTAAGGAAACATGCATTCATAGATTATCATCATATACATGTTTTCGTAATTAAGGGTACAAGTTCAGATATTCCCCTACCTCACTCGCATTTATACTTTCGGATTCTCCAATCCGAGTTAGCATTCAACCATCACAAGGTCTGGCTTAAACTAGGCCTGGCCAAACACATTTATTTCATCACTATCAGTGTAAGAACATAAGGTTAGAAGCCTAACATCAACACATGAACAACGCGCATGTAAAACCTAATAAAATCTGAATTTTATCCAAATCGATCGAACAATTTCTGAATCGATCGAACGAATTTAAATCGATCGAACAATTTGTGAAATCGATCAAACAAAATTTAAATCGATCGAACGAATTCTATTTCGTTTGATCGATCCCATAAATATTCATCCTATAATATTTTTGTCAATTATCAAACTGATTGAACGACTTTCAAATCGTTCACACAGGTTCCTAAATCGATCGATCGGTTCCTTCAGAATTCGAATCGATCGAACGATCTCAAAAATCATTCGAACGATTTCCTTTAGAATTCATTTGCTTTCTTCCTTATCTTTTCTTTGGTCAAAATCGATTGAACGATTTCTAATTTCGTTCAATCGATTTTATACACTTTCAGATCTGAACATGTTCTTTCTCACTTCATCATCTATCCTATTCATTACCCACTAAGCTAATACATAACAGTTTTACATTCTCTATTTATCAATTTAAACAAAACATGGATTTGTAGCTCTTACCCCATTCAAACGGTTGGAACTCTTTCACTAGGGTTTCCCAAACCCCAAATCTCTACTCTCTTGATCCTCTAACTTTCCGAGCCCAATCACTTGTATTGAATGCCCTTCTCTAGATCTTACAACTCAAATCTCTCTCTCATTTATTCTCCTCAAATTTTTCTAAACAAACAAACCTAAGAGAAATAACTTCTCTTTCTCTTTTTGTTTTATAACTTAACACATGCCTTGTGTGTTAAGCACCTATAACTAATTAATATATATATATATATATATATATATGTGTGTGTGTGAATATGCCTTTAACTATATCCACCACACCTCCCTCGCATAATAAAGCCATCCCATACTAACTAACTTAAGTCAACCAAGTCAAAGTTGACCCGATCAAATGTTTGACCCATTGGTCCGCCTATTGAGGTGCACTATTTAGGTACAAAATTTTCGGACGTTACATTAGTAGTTTAGTATTTTCAAAATAGTATTTAGCTTACCAAGTGGGTTGCTCGGCAATCATCTGACCTGCCTCACACTAGAGATCTCATCACGTGTGCGGATGTGCTCCCCAGGATTTGACATGGAGTGCCCATGGTACCTGTAAGTGTCTATTTCAAGAATCTGGATACCCACATCAAGAGGAAATATGTCAGTCTCATATTTAGTTCCCTCATCCAAAGATATACAGCATGAATCAACCAGCTAAAATCTGGACCAAAACATAAACTTGCCCAACAATTCTTAAGTGGGAAATAAAAGCAATAATAACCACTAGGAAGAGATTCAAAACCACACATTTAGTCAACAAGAGCATAAGATATTCAATACAAAGGCATCATTAGTTTAGTACGTCATGTTGCGGTACGCACTGTGTAAAGAAATATTCATGATAAAAAGATACATTGGTTGGATTGAATGAACAAAAACTTATAATTTCTTGTAACTAAGAGAAGATCTAGGAACTAATATAAAACTTCCAGATTAGTTTGGTTGCTTAAGACATGTTGATCTCAATCTCAGTAAATACCAATTGAATTATAATGTTAAGCATTTTTCCTTGGGAACTGCACAACTGTTTATGAGCACATAAATTTGGGGAAGTATGCTTTTATTAGCACACAAATCTGTGAAAGTACTTGTTACCTTTCAGTGATTTGGCAACTCGAAAATATTCACACACTCAGGGAGATTGATTCAAGCTCTGTTGGTGGTAGGAACACAAGTTTTGAATCGAATCCCGAACCTGACTCGAAAACCGACGAAACCAAACTGGAGTAAAACCGATTAAAAATTAAGTTGACTGATCTTGTTTGATTCTGGTTTTGTGTGGTGGAAACTGAAAACCGAATAGGTAGAGGATTAGATAAAGAAAATGGAAAAAACCAAAAAAATGAAGAAAATAAAAAAGAAAATGAAAAGGAACAAGACTGAACTGGTTTGTCTTGGTTCAGTTTATGTTCAGGCTGAAAGGAATCGAAAACCAAAAATAATTGGTTTCAATTGGGTAAAAGTTAAAACTGAATCCGCATCCTTAGTTGGTGGGCATGGGCTGGGCACCTAATACCCACTGAGATTTTGAATCATGATTGGGATCTAGGTTTGTCCAATAAATGAGCCACCTTTTGGATGAGCCAAGCATTTTCCCTGACCAGGTCATTCCAACCCCTTCAGTGTATAATTAAGGATTACCCTTAACTTTATTAGTGAGACTATTGGGAACATCTGGTTAGTGTGTTTTAAGCTTCTGCCCACCTAGCAGTTGACCAGGACCGATGACTGCCCCAATTGTGGGTTAGAGGAGATGGGGTGCACCATCTGCAATGGTGGTAATAAGCACCATGCTATAATTACTCTCTAAACTACAATCCTATTTCGGATAGATTACCATCCTTCTGGGTTTTCCTTTTCTGGCACCTAATGAAGATGTCTATTTCATGGGCTCCCAAAAGCCATGCCAAACAGGGCCTAAGCTTCTTTGTCTTTGTTATCAAGCAAGTGACTTTGAGTTACTTAGACATACAAATGTTGATTGGGGTGGAGACCTGGACAAAATGAAATTTACATCCGGTTACGTATTTACCATTGGCAAAGGTGTTGTTTGATTGAGCAGTAAGAAACTGACCTTCATCTCTACATCTACTATGGAATCCGAATACATAGCTTCTTGTTGTGCTACTCAAGAAGCCACCTGGTTAAACACTTAATTGAATACTTGAAGTTGGTAAAATCTGATCGGCCTGTAAATAATTTTGTGATGACCAAGCCACCATTGGTATTGCAAATGATCCAAAGTTTCATGGTAAATTAAAATATATTGAAATTAAATATCAAAAGTTTCATGGTAAATTAAAATATATTGAAATTAAATATCACTATCTCGGAGAGGTGGTTGAAAAAAGAAGAAATTAAACTCTTTAAAATCCCATCATCTGAATTGTTCGGGGGTTGACTAACTAAATAATTGCAAAAGGATGTGTGTGAGAAACACATATATAACATGGGGCTCAGGTAAAAACCCCTTGAAATGACTTCTAAAACCAAGTGAAAGAATGATGTAACGTATGGCTGTAAAAGCCATTTAGATTTGTAACACACCTCTGCCAAGTGGCAGTAGAATCATTGGATTCACCCAATCACTACTAGTTTACATCCCTAGTCGTCCATCTCCTACGACAATCGTCGATCACATCATTGTGCTTTTGATTTTTCTTTCAAAATTTGGAACCATTAAAAATTTTTTAAGGCTCCAGTAAGAGACTACGTGAAAAATTAACGGTAAGAGACTACGTGACCAAAGTGTGGACCAAAGTGTGCATTTCCAACAGGTTCTGGAGCTCAAACAAAACAATATTATGCAGTAATCAATTTTTTTTTATCGGTTACATCCTTTAAACTATTAATGGGTCAAGATGATCTGAGAACGGAAACGAAAATGCATTTGCACACTAGAACCTCAATTATGCACTTCAAAATCCCTTAGGCCAAGTAATAATAAACCATAAATGTACAAAAAATGACAGCTGATATATACACATGTATCTATGTATGCATTCTTAGTTCTTATTGTTCTATTTCCTAACTAAGGAGACATTAAAAAAACCATGGCATGCCACTTGTCTGAAATACTTATTACTGATTTGTGGGCAAACTATTGTATAGGATGAGGCTGGTGTTACAAGAACCTTCTCCAAGGAACTGCTCATAGAGCAAGGTTGAACTTGCCTCTTTACACACAGTTAGATCAGGTCCTAGTCATTGTATCAATTATGGATTTGCTGAGTTTGGTGAAGGGAGATTAAAATGTGAAACTTCCCTTGGTGCACAGGGTAAGCACCTAATACAAACTTGGATGCCAATTGTATCAATTATGGGTGTAAAAAGTACTCAATAATTAATAAAAAATTGTAATCAATCAAACATAAAGGTTACTATAAGTATAACTCACAAGTATAAGTGTTTCTTCATTAGGACCCGAGAAGCCTTTCAAAACCATGCCCTCTAATATGTAGCCAGCACCTCCTCGCCAATTCTTAGATGGTTTATCTACAATATAGAATATCTGGTATTGGTTTCCACCAAAAGAGAACTGTTAGTTTTTTTTTGTCTCAAAATGTGGATAAAACAAATGGCCTCCCAGCTGAAATACCTTCAAATTTGGATGGCTCAGTGCAAGTATGTCAAGCTTCTCTTTAAGTACTATGTCTTCGGGAGATATGTTAGCATAAACCAATGAATCCTGAAAGGCAAGAATTATTGTAAAAGGCCCACAAATAGCACCGAAATCAACATTGTTAAGGAATCCTAGTTTCACATTCTATATCCTAAGTAATGGAACTAAGCAGAGCTTTGTTACAGATTGAAATTGAGGTATGGTGTAAGCAACTCAGAGAAGATTTTAGTAACTTGGTTTTATTTAAAAGTTAACTTGTTATATTTCTAGATATCAATTGCAAGAAAAAACATACCTGAGTGTGGTCATCCGGATTCTTCAAAATCTCCTCGATAATCTGCAGCATCCGCGTAATACCTGTGCCACCTACAACCTAGAACGGAAGGGATAGATATAAGGGCACCATACAGTAAAGATTTACTTAAATGATGCAGGAAAAATCATAAGTAATGCTCTGAGCACTCCAATTGGAGTAGCACAGTTTTATGATTACAAAAGGGGCCATTTCTAATTGGGAGTCATTACTTGCACATGAGAAGTTGGTCCTTCCACTTAGTTTAAAAGAAAGATTGTGTATTTTAGAGGCATGTGCCATGTGAAAACACCATCTAAGTCGTCTAATTTGGAGGCAATGATCTAAAGATCTTAGGTGCAAAAGATTGGCACGAAATAAGATCTTTATCAGATGATTCAATGCAGTCAAAGACCATTATCTTATTCAACAGTTTACTATGACGAATTATATGATAAAGATCTTGTTTCTTGCCAATCTTTTGCACCAAAAATTGCCTTAAAATCAGACTGCTTAGATGTTGTTTTTACATAACATACGTCCCCAAAATACCAATTCTTTCTTTTAAACTATGTGCAAGGGCCAATTTCTTGTTTGCAAGTAATGGATCCCTTTCTAATGGTTCCAGAAAATGATTGCTACTGGTGGCATTAAAACAATTGTAACTGTAAGATTTCAGTTTTGGTCAATAGGATATTTTTGCATACCATGCTAATATTTTTCTTCATATGAGGGCTATATCCGAGCTTTTCAATTTGGCTGCAAAACAAGACAAACGAATGCAATAAATCCCAAACCATATGTTTGTTTCTCAACTTGGAATATAGCACATATGATGGGAAGTTACCCTTGAATTCTAAAACATCGCTTGGTTTTAGAAAACCTGCATTGTTTTATGGAAGAAAACATAATAAAAATTGCAAAAATATAGTGGTTGTAGGATATCTACAAATATGTACAATTTGAAATAGAATATTTGGAAAAGAATTACTCAAATTGGCTTGGCATACCTTAATCAATAAATCGAAATATCCCTTAGACTCTGGTACTGAAATAGGAGTATACCTGAGATTTAAAGCATGTAAGAGAAAATCTCACCACTACTCAGGAAAGCTAAAGACAGACACTATCATTTTAAATCCATTAAGCATAGGGCTGGAAATCGGCAACAATGGTGGTCGAAGCCGGTGGTGGTTGAAGCCGATAGTGGTTGAAGCCGGTGGTGGTCGAAGCCAGCAGCAATGGAGAATAGGGTTTTTTAAGAGAGATGAAAGAGAGGGAGAGGAAGAGACAACCGACAACAATGGAAAATTGGGTTTTTTCTAGAGAGATGAGAGAGAGAAGGAGAGGACGAGATAGCCAGCAGCAATAGTGGTTGAATCCGGCAGTGGTCGAAGCCGGCAGCAATGGAGAATAGGGTTTTTGTTTTTAAGAGAGATGAGAGAGAGGGGGAGAGGAAGAGACGTGAATAGAGAGAGGGAGGTTTAATTTATTTGGGCGTTTAGTTTATAAAGTGAATGAAGTTTTTAATTAGATGGGTATCGTGATAATATGACGATATGTATCATCCTAATTACCGTCATTAAATTTCATGCCATTTGTTAGCATGTGAGCGTCCTATTAGTGAATTTAAGACAGCTACTGACGGTGTTATTTAAAGATGAAAACAAGCAGTCTTATTTTGTCCTTTTTAAGTTTTGACGTAGTGATATCGCTTCGCCGATGTATTAGCAACTTTGGCATCAATGATAGAGATCCTCTATGGTGTCGAGATGAAGCCAATCATAATCTAACAGAGGAACGAGCCGGCCTTCTGCCTCCAAATCGAGGAACCTACAAAGTTAGATGATAAGCCACCTTGGTTCTCAGATATCAAGAACTTCCTTGAGACGTGAACTTTCCCTGAAGATACGTCCAAGACGAACAGGCAGACCATTCAACGTTTTGCAGAAAACTACGTCATCTGTGGCAAATGCCTCTACAAGCGTTCATATAATAATATCCTGCTCAGATGCTTGACTAAAAGTGAGGCAACCAACATCATGAAGGAAATCCACGAAGGAGTATGCAGTGCTCACGTCAGCAGGCACATGCTCTCTAAGAAGATCCTACGGCAAGGACACTTCTGGACCACTATGAAAACTTACTGTTGCAAGCACATTCAGAAGTGCTATAAATGTTAAGAACACTCCATTCTGATACATGCTCTAGCTATAGATTTGCACAGCATGGCTACTCCATGGCCCCGGGCCCCGATGTCGTTGAAATGATTAATCCAAAGGCCTCAAACGGACATCGGTTCATCCCCGTCCCCATCGAATAGTTCACCAAATGGGTAGAGGCAGCAGCATCCTATGCCAACATCATGGCCCAGCACGTCGAGAAGTTCATCAAGAATAATATCATTTGCCGATTTAACGTACCCAAGGACATTATCACCGATAATGGCACAAACTTTGTGAACAAGCCCATCAAGGCCTTCTACGAGCAGTACAAGATCAAGCACCACCGCTCATCGCCTTATTGGCCACAAACCAATGGAGCCATAGAAGCTGCTAACAAGACTGTTGTTTGCATCCTAGAGAAAATGGTTGTCATTTATCAAGATTGGAGCGAGATGTTGCCATTTGCATTATGGGCCTATAGAACGTCGATCTATACCGCTACAGGGGCAACACCATTCTCCCTTGTGTATGGAACTGAGGTCGTCCTAGCGGTAGAAGTTGAAGTACCCTCACTCTGCGTACTCATGGAATCAGGCCTATCTAAAGCCGAAAGAGAGAGATCCCATTTCGAACAGTTGAACCTATTATATGAGAAAAGGCTCCTGGCCTTGTGACATACCCAAATCTACCAAAGGTGAATCGCACGCGCTTACAACAAACGTGTTCGCGGTCGAGATCTAAACGTGGGAGACACGGTACTCAAGAAGATTTTCCCATTCCTCTATGTCGATCTGAGAGGGAAATTCAAGCCTAATTGGGAGGGACCTTACATCATCAAGGAAGTACTTCTGGGATACGCCATCCGCCTTGCCACCATGGACGGAGATCACTTTCTTGAGCCCATCAACGTTGGGTATGTCCAACGGTTCTACTCTTAGTGTCCCCTGGCAAAATAAGTATTGATAAAATCAAATATGTGACTGCTCAAGGACCCCACAAAGGAGGCCATCATTTCAAAGCCTAGTAGCCAAAAACTGCCCCTAAATGCTCCTACCCTTTGCTACACCCGTTGAGCCGTTGACCTTTCTTTCAAAAAAAAACCCTCCTAGGAAAAGAGAATGTGTGTACATACACCCACAACAACAAAAAAAAGAAAAAGAGTTACCATTAAAATCCAAAAAAATTAGAAAAGCAAAATCTCAAAAAGAGATTATCCAAAAAAGCAAATATATATGTATATATATAGAGAAAAGGTGGGGCATGTACAGTCATGGTCCCCCAAGGAAGAATCGTATTCGGGCAACTGGAACCCAATGAAGGAGACTCTTTTAACCTAGAATACATTCAAAAGTCTAACCTTACCCATGGCCACAATACATCCCGAAGAAAAGCCCTCTTTAAGGTCTGCGAGCCATTAAAATATCCATCAAGTCAATGCAAGCCAAGTTGGGAGACAAAGAGAACCCCTTTTGGTCGGCTATGACGGAATCGACGTATATGTCATGGCCTTTGAAAAAAGAGAAAGAGAAAAAAAATAAAACTAAAATAAAAAATACAAGCTCAAAGCAAGATGGACGTAGTGAAAACCCGAAAGGGCACTATGGGTAAAAAGAGCGAGTTTGTGCGGACCAGGTGAAAACTCGGATAGTCCACCAGATCTGGAGCTGAAACAGCTACCAGATACATTAAGGATGCCTTTTTGGGGTAGAATAACTAACTTTCTGTGATTATCTCTTCCTCTCTCACTAGTGAGCAAGAAGAGGAATATTATTGTGTGTGTTGAGGAAGCACAAAAAGGCAATTGGCTGGACAATTGTTGATATTGGTGGCATTGATCCATCTGTGTGTATGCATAAAATACACTTGGAAGAGGATTCCAAACCCTCTAGGGAAATACAGAGGAAGCTAAATCCTCATATGCAAGAGGTGGTTTTAAAAGAGATAGTAAAACTGTTAGATGCAGGGGTAATTTATCCCATTTCAGATTCATAATGGGTGTCACCTATTCAGGTGGTTCCCAAAAAGTCAGACATAATAGTTGTTACTTCAGATTTTGGGGAGTTGATGCCAGTCAGGGAGACTACTGGCTGGAGAGTTGACATAGATTACAGAAAACTCAACTCCAAAATCAAAAAAGACCACTTCCCTCTTCCCTTCATTGACCAAATTCTAGACAAAATTATAAGAAAAGCATTCTATTGCTTCCTTGATGGATACTTAGGTTATAACCAAATATCTGTGTATCCTCAAGATCAAGAGAAAACTACATTCACATGTCCCTTTGGCACCTTTGCTTATAGGAGAATGTCTTTTGGATTGTGTAATGCCCATGCTACATTTCAGAGGTACATGTATGCCATTTTCTCAGATATGATTGACAAGTTCTTGAAAATCTTTATAGATGATTTTTCAGTTTTTGGGGACAGCTTTAGTCAATGCTTAAGTTACCTCAACCTGGTTTTGTAAAGGTGTGAAGAGACCAATTTAGTCTTAAGCTAAGAAAAGAGCCACTTCATGGTAACACAAGGAATTGTGTTAGGCCATGTGGTTTCCCACATGGCCCCACCCAGAACTGTCAAACAAACTAGATCCTTTCTAGGACATGCTGAATTTTACAGGAGATTTATTAAGGACTTCAGCAGAATTACAAAACCACTGTGCCAGGATGTGCAGTTTGATTTTTCTGCTGAGTGCCTTGAGGCCTTTGAAACCTTGAAAAAGTCTCGCCTCTGCTCCTGTAATCCAAACCCCTGATTACTCCCTTCCTTTTTGACTTGATGTGTAATGCATCAGATCTGACAATAGGTGCTATCTTAGGACAGATAAAAGACAAGCTACCAATAGTGATATACTATGCCAGCAAAACATTAGCAGAGGCTTAGCTCAAGTATACCACAACTGAGAAGGAGCTGCTAGCTATTATTTATACTGTGGACAAGTTTAGACCCTACTTGCTTGGGTCTAAAATTATTGTGTTCACAAATCATTCAGCCCTCAAATACCTATTGGCCAAAAAGGATGCTAAACCTAGGCTGATCAGATGGATCCTCCTGCTACAAGAGTTTGATCTTGAGATCAGAGATAAAAAGGGAGTGGAGAATGTGGTGGCTGACCACCTATCTAGAATTTTGTTGTATGAATGTGCTACACCTATTAGAGATGTGTTCCCTGATGAGCAATTGTTTGCTATTCAAGTTGTTGTCCCATGGTTTGCCAACATTGTGAACTACTTGACTGCTGGCAGGATCCCTTCCCATTGGTCTAAAATGGATAAAGACTTGTTCTTTTCACAAGCCAAGCACTTTTTCTGAGAGAATCCTTGCCTATTCAAGTACTGTACAAACCAAATAATCAGGAAGTGTGTCCCTGAGTGTGACTTTCCCAGTATTTTAAGCATATTCCATGAAAGTGTCTGTGGGGGTCACTTCAGTGGGAACAAAATAGCAGCTAAAATTTTGCAATGCGAATTTTATTGGACTTCCTTATTCAAGGATGGTCATGCACATTGCAAAGCCTGTGTTAGATGCCAAAAGATGGGTAGCTTGTCAAGAAGAAATTTCATGCCATTACAACCCATCTTAGTTGTAGAACTGTTTGATGTTTGGGGCATTGATTTTATGGTCCTTTTCCTCCTTTTGGTTATTCATTTATCTTAGTTGCTGTGGACTATGCTTCCAAATGGGTGGAAGCAACTGCCACAAGGACCAATGAACATAAAGTAGTCCTCAAGTTTGTGAAGGAAAATATTTTCTCAAGATTTGGAACCCCCAGAGCCATCATCAGTGATGGGGGCAGCCACTTCTGTAATAGGCACTTTGAGAGCTTGCTCAAGAAGTACTTTGTTACACATAGGATTGCTACACTTTACCACCCATAGACCAGTGGGCGGGTAGAGATTTCCAACAGGAAAATCAAGCATATCCTAGAGAAAATAGTGAGGACAGATAGGAAGGACTAGGCTATTAAGCTTTCTGATGCACTGTGGGCTTATAGGACTGCCTATAAGACCCCAATAGGAATGTCCCCTTTCAGACTGGTCTATGGCAAGGCTTGCCATCTACTAGTAGAGTTAGAGCACAGGACCTTTTGGGCCATTAAAACATTGAATATGAATCTAACTACTACTAGTGTTCATAGGAAGTAACAACTGTCAGAGCTGGGGGAGCTGAGACTAGATGCTTATGCCAAATCAATGATCTACAAGGAAAAAGCTAAGGCATTCTTTGACAAGGGCCTGTTGAGAAGAGACTTTGAGCATGGTGCAAAGGTATGGTTGTTTAACTCCAGGCTTAAATTGTTCCCAGGGAAATTGAGAACCAGATGGGATGGTCCTTATACTGTAATTCATGCATCCCCATGTGGGGCTGTAGATATCATGGATCCCAAGTCTAGGGAAATCATAAAAGTGAATGGGCAGAGGCTTAAGCCTTGTATTGAAAAATCTGTAGAGCCACCTGCCACCATTCACCTTCAAGAGTTTCCCATTGCTGACTGATCCACAATCTTGTAATATGTGTACCATACATGTTTGCTTATGTTTGATGTGTGTGTTGTTTTGATTTATGTCAAGAACTGTGTGTTCAATTTGTTTTTGGTGTGATGTTCTAATTTTGTGTTTGTTTAGAGTGTTTTGAGAAGCTAAATCTATGATTTAGAGCATATTTTTTTTCTGTGGTTTATGCATGAACTGGAAGAATGAATAGAATGTACACCATAATTGTTGAGCATCCCCTTGATTAATCTGCTGTGATTAAATTTTATCGGTTGCTAGCATGTGTGTTTGTTAATATGCGTGCATATAGCCTAATGTGTGGGCATGAACCATGTGTCTAGAGCTTTTGGGAAGATAGTGTTGAGACAGACCCAAGAATGGGCTGATGTAGCACTGAAAATGAGAATGAGAAAGACTGAGTAGAGCTTCGCGAGGCCATATTTTAACTAAAAAGGCCTGTCGCGTGGTTCATCCTGAACTGCGCGAGCAGTTAGGTCCACATTGGAACTGCATGACAGGCTAACTAAATAGCCTCGCAAGGAGCTGTGTGACTGTGAAAATGCATCTCGCACAGTTCCATTTGAACTGTGCGACACTAAATCCAAATTCCTTGCTGTCGTGAGGCCGAATTACACTTAAAAGGAGCCCTGCGAGATCCAATTTGGATCCTCGTGAGGCTCGAGATTCTCTTTAAAATCCTCGCGAGAGCTCTGTCAGCCATCTTCTTCACAGAGCTCTAGCGATTTTCCTCTTTCCGGACTCCCATTTTTCTTCACCATTGGACCTTGCTACTCCACTATTTACCTTGCAAACCTCACATTTTGTTCAGTAACTGATTTCGAGCACTTTGCACCTGGCAAAGTTGACTTTGGACCATGGGACAGCTTCTATTGCTAAACCCTAGGGTTTTGGGGTAAGTTTCCAACTCTTCACCAACTGGTTAATCTTTAAACTAGAGTTTATCATTAGTAGTTGGATTTTAGGGAATTAATTGTGCTGAGAAGTTAAGTGGACCCACAATCAGCTTGAATTGTAAAATCCGAACCCAAAACCCTAGTTTTTGAGGAATGGCTAGCAGTTCCAAATTTGAGGGAGACCTAGAGGGTCTGTTGAATCCCCCTCCCACAGACCTTACTACTGCTACTAGCAAGTCTGTGAGGATTGCAAAGGCCTCCACTGTGGAGACCTCTGATACACCTACACCCCAAGTTGAGCCCCAAGTGGGTAAAGGAAAAAAGAGGGCTGCTCCTGTGAAGAGGGCCAGATCTGCTACAGAGAGCCCTAAAAAGTCCAAGAAACAAAAGAAGGGAAAGGAGATAGAGGAGTCCACCCTCTGACAACTCCAACTGAGTTTGTGGCTGCCATCACACTAGAGCCAGAAATAGCCTTTGATAAGGCTTACTTTGAGAAGGACTCCCTGACAGCTCCCTCAATAGAGTTTCTGACCAAGACCTCCTTGGTACCTCTGCTGAGCTATGACAAGGAATTGGTGTATCCAAGGCTGATTTAGCTATTTTACCATAACATAGGGGTGAAGAAGGATGATCATAGAAACCCAATCCTGCTGATCCTAGTGGATGACTTTGAAATGCTTATGGGCCCAACCCAGACAGCCCTAGCCTTAGGGATCCCAGTTGAGTACAATCCCAGCTGTGGTTTGGGAGCACCTCTAACTGCCACCATTCCAGAGATCGTAAAGGAGATTACAAGAGGGATTACAATACCAAGGGTGTCCATCAGAAAAAGGGACTTGGATCCAAGCCTACTGTTTATGGATGGAGTGATGAGGAAGAATATCTATTGCTCTAGCCACCAACAAGAGAGAAGGGCACCTATAGCAGATGCCATTTTCTCCTTCTCTCAAGGGCATTGCTTCAATGCAGCCCTATTGGTTTTTGAGGCCATGAAGGACTTGCATGAGAAGATTTAGAAGAAATAGAAGCCTCATGCCTTGCCTTACTGCAGGTTGATAACTGCCTTGTTGAAGAGAGGAGGCTACAAATTCAAATGGGAGAAGAGAATGATACCCTACCCCCAGTAGAGTTTGGGAGAAGGCAATGGACCATCAGTAGGTCACTGATTGAGAAGAAGAAAAAGGAGAAAAAGAGAAGGGGACTGCATCAGCTGCTCTAGCTGCTACATCTGCTATTCTCTCTATTACATTAGTAGCCATTCCATCAGCTTCCCCTACAGCTATCAGCCAAGCCATCCCTACCCTCTCACTTCCATCACATCCCATTCCACCATCAGTACCCTCACCCACACCCTCCACATTTACTTCCATTCCCATTCTCATGTCAGCTCTTGTCTCACACCCACTTCCAGATTTCACACCCACACCCACCATACCTACCCAACCCCCTCCACAGTCTTTACCTACTCCTATACCTACCTCTTTATCCACCATTCCCTCTTCACAACCTTCCACTATCACATCATCCATCCCTGATCCATCCTCCACTACTGAACCCATTTTCCCATTTACCCTACCAACCCCAGCCATTAAAAAGAAATATACCAAGAGACCCCAATCCAAAACAACCACTGCAACCACCCAACTCATTGAAACTATCCCAATCTCCCAACCTATTCCAATCCCAGAAACATACTCCATACCAGACCCCACACCCACTGTGTTACATCCATCCTCACGAGCACCACCCTCTCCATTCCACTATGATGCCAGTGAACCTTTATTCACTGACATCCCCCACATTCCCATAACAGATCAACTCCATCCCTTTGACACATCTGCACCCAGTGACCAACCTAACCCCATCCAACATACCATATTTGAACCATTTGACCATTCACATTACCAAGAAATCTTCCCAACTGAGGGGTACTCTGCCATGATGGAATCCATCACGGGTGACATCAGGTATGAGTACACCCCTCTCCCTGATTCCCCACTGCCCACCCAATTCCAACATGCCCCCACCTCCCCTTTTCAACTTGTTTCCACCTCCCAGCCATCAACATCAGCCACACCTGACCCCTTACCCCAAATCCTTAGCCTCCTTATTTCCCTCCAAACTCAAATGGTGGCCAACACCCAAAGCCAAGCAACCATTCAATCTAGCCTTCAAGCCATTTAATCAACCCTACAAAACCTTGCTCCCACAGCTCAGCCACCTTTATCACCATCCTTACCATAGCCTACCCCTCCAATATCACCCTTACCTACGCCTACCATAGTCACCCAAACTGAACAGGAGCCTGACCTTGACTCTATAGAGTTGCCCCTTATTGAACCATCTCTGGCCTCCACCTCCCCACAACCCCAACTTGAAGTTGAAGAACTTTCAGTCCTACTCCCTACCTCACCTACAGTGGTTTAAGTTGATGCTACCACAGCTTTGGATGAGCTGCACTACACTTCCTCAGTTGCCACCCAAACTGATCCTGAGGAAGTGGAAGTCCCCCGACCATTACCCTCTACCTCCACCCCACCCATTCCATCATCCACCCCATCGTCTTTACCCATTCCCTACCCCAGCATGGAGGACCCAAATGAAAGGACAATGGTCCTTATTTCCTCATTGACCACCCCACCATTTACAGCTCTTAAGAGAGCCATAGATGAAAACTTCTACATCAGAAGGGATGTGATCAGAGGAATGGCTAAAATTAATACTGCAATCAAGCAGCCATTCCCAGCTAAGATTAACCAATTACAGCTAGATCATAGAGTAGAGAAGATGCAGTGGCAGCAGTTGTTGCACAGAACCCTCCAGCTGTATGATGAGGAGAAGAAGAAATCCGATAGGCTGGGTAGGCTGGTAGAGACACTCTAGTCCACCCTCTCACCCATGCACCGACCTTCATCAGCTGGTGTGACAATCAAGGAGCCCTCTCAACAGAAGCCCAACACCAAACCACAGAAGCCTACTGCCAAAAGATCAAAGTCTAGAGCTGCCACCACAGAAAAGTTGAAGGAGCAGGTGAAGAAGGAAATTTTCAGGAAGGACTATGAAGCAATGGCTGAGAAATATGGCTGGGGCCCAACTATTTGGTCAAGCTCTGATTCAGATTCTGATTAGGTTGTAGTCTGTCAATAGTCCTTAGGTTTAGTTTCTATTTATCTTCATGTACAAATTTTTAGTTTTAGTGTTTTGTATACTGTTCATTTCAATTCAAATTTCTCTTTTGTGTTCTTTCTTTGCAGTAATTTTACTTGTCTTCTTGTATGCATTTTATTTTGTTGTTTTATGTGTGTTGATTTATGATTTTACACTGCTACCCATGAGGATTTTCTCTTAGACACAGTGAGGACACTGCTCCTCATAGGTTTGGGGGTGTGGCAAGGTAATCCAATGGATAGTTAACCTAAGTGCAGCAGACTTAAGTAAGATAGAAATAGAGTGAAGTTCACCTAAGAAATTATAAAATTAAGGAAATTTAAAAAATTTTGCAAACTGTGTAACATTGAAATTTGTTAAAATTCAACATTTCCATGAGGTGAACACTAAGAAATTTCTTCTTTTTTTTGTCAGCACTTAGTGAACTAGTGAGGAGAGAAAAATGTAAGGACATGCCCGAAATTTAAAATTTTGCAAATCGGTAACATTGAAATTTGTTAAAATTCAACATTTCCATGAGGTGAACACTAAGAAATTTCTTCTTTTTTTTGTCAGCACTTAGTGAACTAGTGAGGAGAGAAAAATGTAAGGACATGCCCATGAGTTCAATGGAAGACCATACCTTAGTGAGATTTGGGCCTACAAAAAATAATTTCTATTTGAGTGTCTTTGACAATTCTTTTTGCTCTAAGGACTGGCTGAGTTCATTTTCTCACTATAAGTTAGGCATCCCCAAATTGAAACAGCTGACAGAACTCATGACATTTAGGAAAGGATCAATGCCTTCTCTTGGACAGTTTGAGCCTAAAAAGACTAACCTAGTAAACTGCCCTTTTGCATACACCTTTTGAGCTTTAAATTTTAGTTTTCTTCAAAATGCACCAGAGTACTTGTACCTAAACCTGTAAACCTGATTCAACCCTACCCTCACTCTGAGAATTCAGAAGGTAAAGGAGAAGTAGTTGAAGATGAGCAAGCTAGGGTCAACATTTGGTGAATGAAGGAGAAACACAATATGAAGAATAGCAGTGTAGCAGCTGGGAGGATGGTGGCATTTCAGAAAATTAAAAATAAAAGAATAAAAACATGTATTCAAAAGAAAAAGAAAAAAAAATTAATGAAAAGAGAGGAGTCAAAAAGAAATTTCATTGAAAACAGTAAAAAGAAGAGGAGAAGCTGACCACTTTGAATTTGAAAAATATCCAAGAAGATGGAATATGCTGAATGCAAGAAGGTGAAGTCATGAATCACCTCCTTTACTTGCTGATTTCTCACTTTTGCATCCTTTTCACCCTTCCATTCTTTATAAGCTTCACCCATAAGCCACAATACAGCCCAGTCATAAGACCTTGTTGATCCTAATTGGAATGAGCTATCATGTGGAGATGAAGAGTTGTTTAATCTATGGTGAGGAATAGTTAATAATGCCAGAAATTAGATGCCTTGCCTATGCTCATGCTTGTAGACCCATTTGGGGTTTGTAACTGCTCTTGAGCTTGTGTGAAAATGAAAATCCTCAAACTCAATTGTGAGAGACTGCCCTGTTAAGCATTGGGTCTAACATTGAAATATTAGGCAATGTTTAAATCTAATTTTTAACTTATTGGTAAGCTTAGTACTGACATACACCTACTGTTTTTCTTGTTGTAAGCTGATTGGGAATATGTGCATGCATGTAAGAGTTTTCATGTTAAATTTTTTGTCATTTCATGTGTTTAAAACTCCTCACATTTTGAAAGATCAAGGGTGGACTGACACTCTATTTATTGAAAACTAACTTAATATTGTATGCACTTTTGTTAACTGTTTTATTGATAAGTTTGTGGGTATCTTCACTAAAAACCCTCAGGAAACTTCACTCCTCCACAAGGGATCACCTATGGGTTTAAAAGGCTTGATGCATAAGCTAAATGCATCCGTGATCCCTACGAAAGTTGCATCTAAATTTTTTTTAAAGTAAATATTTAGTTTTTATTTTGCTCGAGGACTAGCAAAGATTAGGTTTGGGGGTATGTTAAGTATTGAAAAATACCATTGTTCACCTCTTAACCTAGCCTTTACTATTCCTTGAAGCCATTTAATAATTACCTTTTTAGTGTGTCTTGTTGTTAGAATAACATTTCAGCTGTTAGTACAATTGTCATGCTGTGGAGGCCAAACAGAGAAGTTTTGAAGCAAATTGTGAAGCCCAATGAAGAACTGAAGAAACACCATGGTGGTATACACCATGGTGACTATTTTGGATGCATGAGTGGGCCCCAGAAGTCTGACAGAAGAGAGGAACGAAGAGCTGAACAAAAGAAGGTGCTGCAGCAGAATAGGCAATGCAGCAAAAAGATAGAGATTAAGTCTCACGTAGCTACAAGCCAAGCAGAAAGCACTGTTGCGCAGCTCAAATAGCCCAGAGTCGACCTCGCGAGATGTGGAGCCAGCAGCGCAAATACTTCTTGCGCAGCACCTCACGAAGAGGACAGGAGAGAGAGCTTCAGAAGTCTTCTCGCGCGAATCTCACACACTCCAAAGCTAAAGACAGCCGCTCGACAAGCCAAACCTATCCTGCCGACCAGCCACTTGAGTTGTTTAATTCACTGCAAACGCAATCTCGAGAAGCTCCAAAACAATTCGCACAAGCTGACCATTCATATGTAGGGATCCTCGCGAGCATCAAAGTCACCTACGTGAGACCCTCACGACTGGAATCACCTGAAGCCATCTGCGCGAGCCATATGCTTCCAAGTAAATCTCAACCTCACGAGCTTCATTTGGCCTCTATAACCAGCCTCGCGAATAGACTCCAGAGCCACACGAATTGGGAATTCATGCTATAACAGTCGCGTGAAGCTCGAGTTCCCACTTTTCATTCCATACTCAGGGATACTTTAGAGATTTTTTTAGGTCTAGGGCACACATCTCGAGGCCCTGATCTATTTGCACACATCTCAAGGAATCCAAGGGCTGTAAAGGAGCCACGCATGTAATGAAATTAGGTGTTTTTTTTCCTCATTGGCCAAGGCATTAGGGACTGAGTATATAAGTTGTAATCTAATTTAGAAACGGATCTTTCCTTCAACCTCAGTCGGCTGTGAGCCCAAGCATATTAGGGTTAGGGTTAGATCATCTCTTTCACTTGTATTTTACTTCTTTCTTAGTCCAGCACTTACTGGCTAACTCTCTTGTAATCAGTTGAGATTAATTTAGTTTTGTAATGGGTATTATTTGGAACATTGGGAGCTGATTTGGGGTGTTGCACAGGTTGTTGCCTTCGAGGGCAAGGATTGCATGATTCTTTTACAACTTTGTCATTTTTATTGCTCTAGTTAGTTATGTAGTATCTGTGTTTTCCTTGCATAGAAATCTATTGGATCTAGACATAAATACCTATAGATCTGTATGATCCCATTACAACAATTTCTTACAGTGTGTATTGGCATCTCTGAAAAGAGAAGGCCAATAGAACCCACACTGTAATACTTTGTCAGCAGTTTTTCTCTCACTAAAATGACCCCCATAGGCATTTTCATGGCACATGGCCAGAATATTAAGAACATCACTTTCGAAAATACATTTTCAAATGATTTGGTCTGCACAATACTTGTACAAGCAAGGTTCCTCCCAGAAAAAGAATTTGACCTATGAGAAAAATAGGTCTTTGTCCATATTTGTCCAATGGGCAAGAATCTTGCCTATAACTAAATAATTGACAATATGTGTATACCAAGGAACTAAGGATTGGATGGCAAACAGTTGCTCATCCGGGAAGACATCATTTGTAGCAAGGTCATCAACAACTTTCTCTAACATAATTCTGGACAAGTGCTCAGCCACCACATTTTCTACACCCTTTTTGTCCTTGATTTCAATGTCAAACTCCTATAATAGGAGTATCCATCGAATCAACCTGGGCTTTGCATCCTTCTTGGACAATAGGTACTTTAATGCCGAGTGGTCAGTGAAGATGATAGTTTTAGACCCAAGTAGGTAAGGTCTAAACTTGTCCACAGTAAAAACCACTGCCATAAGCTCTTTCTCAGTTGTTGTGTAGTTCAGCTGAGCTTTAGCAAGTGATTTGCTGAGATATGCAATGACCACATGCAACTTATCTTTTCTCTGGCCCAAGACAGCACCTATTGCCAAGTCGGATGCATCACACATCAACTCAAAGGGTAGGGTATAGTCAGGTGTTTGGAGTACAGGGGCAGAGGTGAGGCAAATTTTCAAAGTTACAAAAGCTTTAAGACATTTAGCAGAAAAGTCAAAGGGCACATTCTGGCAGAGCAGGTGGCACAATGGTTTAGCAATTTTACTGAAGTCTTTGATAAACCTCCTATAGAATCTAGCATGTCCAAGGAAAGATCTGATTTGCTTGACTATTCTTCGCGGAGGCAAATTTGCAATGAGGTCAACTTTGGCCTTGTCTACCTCAATTCCATCTTTAGAGACTACATGGCCCAATACAATTCCTTGTGTTACCATCAAGTGGTTTTTTTCCCAACTTAAGACCAAATTGGTCTCCTCACATCTTTGTAAGACCTTATGGAGGTATTGCAGGCATTGGTCAAAGCTATCCCCATAAATCGAAAAATCTTCCATTAAAATTTCTAAGAATTTATCAATCATATCAGAAAAGGTGGCAAACATACACCTCTGACAGGTGGCTGGGGCATTACACAGTCCAAAAGGCATCCTTCTGTAAGCAAAGGTGCCAAAAGGACAAGTAAAAGTAGTTTTCTCTTGATCAAGAGGGTGCACAAGGATCTGGTTGTATCCTGAGTACCCATCAAGAAAACAGTAAAAAGCTTTCCCAGCCAACTTATCCAAAATTTGATCAATAAAGGGGAGAGGGAAGTGGTCTTTTCTGGTCTTGGAGTTGAGTTTTCGATAATCGATGCAAACTCTCCAGCCAGTGGTCTCCCTGGCTGGTCTCAGCTCTCCAGACTCGGTTGTGATCACTATTATGCCAGATTTCTTGGGCACCACTTAGATTGGTGCCACCCATTCAGAATCAGAAATGGGGTAAATTACCCCAACATCCAGCAATTTAATGATTTCTTTCAGGACCACTTCCTGCATGTGAGGATTCAGTTTCCTCTGCATTTCCCTGGAGGATGTTGAGCCCTCCTCTAGATGAATTCTATGTATACAGATTGATACATCAATCCCTCCTAGATCAGCAATGGTCCAGCCAATTGCTTTCTTGTGCTTCCTCAAAACTGTTAGCAATTCCTCCTCTTGCTCATTGGTAAGAGAAGAGGAGATAATTACAGGAAGTTTTTCATCTTTCACGAGGAAAGCATATTTCAATGTCTCTGAAAGCTTCTTGAGCTCCAGATCAGGGGCTCGTTGGATGGATGGCAGGATTGGTGCATTATTAGTTGGAGAAAGGGACAGCAATGTAGGCTTCCAATTGGAATGCTGCACTAAGCCCACAGAAGACCTCAATGGGGACATGTCTTCTGGCATTAAAACTAGGCTTCCATCCTCTACCATGTTTCAAACTTCAGTTAAATTAGTGACAATGTTACCCAACTCCAGCAGAGTGGGCAGTTCTTCTTCAACAATTTCTTCTAGTACATCCACTGTAAAGCATTCCTCATTGTCCAACTGAGGGCACTTTGCACTGTTGTACACATTAAGCTCAACTTTCATATGTCTGAAAGTGACCTCCATGATCCCAGACCTGTATTGAATGCATGCATTAGCAATGGCCAAGAATGGTCTGCCCAGAATAACTAGTATCGAGGATGTACTCTTGTTACAGTCCATGTCCAAAACAAGGAAGTCTGCTGGGTAGAAGAACTTGTCTACCCCGACTAAGACATCCTCAACCACTCCCATGGGTTTCCTCTCAGACCTATTAGCCATCAATAGAATAATGGGGGTGGGCTTAAGCTCCCCCAAACCTAGCTGCTGATACACACTATATGACAGTAGGTTAACACTGGCTCCAAGGTCTAGAAGGGCCCTTCCAATCGTGTGGTCTCCAATTATACAGGGAATAGTGGGTATCCCTGGGTCTTACAACTTCTCAGGCATTGTCATGGTTAATACAGAATTAACTTTATCAGTTGCAAAGGCCTTTTTGGATAAAATGCCTCTAGCCTTCCTTTTCAGAGTACAAAGATCTTTCAAAAATTTTACATAGGCTGAGACCTGTCGGATTGCGTCAAGCAGGGGTAAATTTATCTTGACCTGCTTAAAGGTCTCCATCATTTCCTCGATCTATGCCTGCCCCATTTCAAAAGGGGCAGGGCTACTCAAAGCTTGAGGAAATGGCAACTGAGGTACTGCTGGTTCCTCAGCTGCAAGCCTATGACTGAACTTTTATTTTTTCCTTTTTGCTGCTTTTATCTCCTTCTGAGGCTCAACTACCGCCTCTTTATTTTTTCCTTGTTAAAGGGTAGCGGGCAATTCTTGACTTTGTGCTCTAACAAAGTCTCTTTCACTTTCACTCAACAGTTCCTTGAGAATGACCTCTCCTTATTCCTTTCCCACCTGGTTGTCTACCAACCTACCAGACCTTAGGGCTGTGATGGCATTAGCCCTCTCAAAATTTGAGGAGCCTTCTCCAATCGAATACTGGCCCTTAGGATTGGCTACTGGCTGGCTTGACAACCTGCCCTCTTCTCTTTTAGCCAAAGAATTGGCTATTTGGCCTAATTGCTCTTCTATCTTCTTTATGCTTTGACTGTGAGAAGACACAGTCTGGTTCAAGGGTCCAAGGCTTTGTAATTGCGCCAAAACCTGGTCCTCGAAAGAAGCACTTCGGGGCTGGGGTGGAGGAACTACCAACTGATTTTATTGATGGGTTTACTGTTGCTGTTGGAAATTCGACCTTGGGGCATAACCCTGGTTAAACTGCTGCTGTGGCCTTTGAGGTAAGGTCAACATCTGTTGTGGCTGCATATAGTAGTCTTGCCTCCACCTCAAATTTGGGTGGTCTCTCCATTGGTAACCAGCATTTTGGTACTGATATCCATATGGTTGTTTGTTGTAGCCACCAGATTGTTGATGTCTAAAAGATTGGGCAGCAGCAGCCTGTTCCATCACATACTCCGGGTATTGCCCTCTAGAGATGGGCACTCTTCCACTGTGTGTTGTGGAGATTGGCATATCAGACATGCCTCCATCACTTGTGCAGCCATTCTGGGCTGCACCATAGTTAAAAGTTTATCAAACTTATCCGAAAGATTAGCCATCTACATTCTCAGGTCATCATTTCCCCTAACTTCATACGTCTTTCCTTTAAAAGTTTCAGCCAACCCCAGCTTAGGAGAAGGCTCTTGAACAGATCTAGATGAGGACATCTTCTGGAAAGCATTTTCGCTAATGACCTCGAACATGTCCCATGTCTCATCAGCTGTTTTGTGCATGTGCGTTCCACCACAAGAGGCATCTACCATGTCTCTGCTTTTCTCATCAATCCCATTGTAGAAGCTCTGGACAAGCTGCCAATCAGGGATCTTGTGGTGGGGACATTGTTTGAGCATCTCCTTAAATCTGTCTCAGGCTTGATTAAAATCTTCAATTGGGGACTGGGCAAAAGCAAGTATGCCTTTCCTCAACTGGCTGGTTTTGGTCTCTGGGAAAAATTTAGACAGAAATCTTATCTGGAGGTCTTTCCAGGAAGTGATGCTATTATTTGGGAGAGTAGATAACCAGGTCATGGCCCTGTCCTTTAGGGAGAAAGGAAAGAGCCTTGACCTAGTGGATTCTAGTCCCAAACCAGCAATGGAGAATGTGGTGCACATGGCCAAGAATTGGTCAATGTGCTTGTAAGGGTCTTCCTTGCTAAGCCCATGGAAAGAGGGAAGCATTTGGATGATGGAAGTTTTAATCTCGTAGTTTTCCTGAACATCTGAGAATTGAATGTCGAATGGAGAATTATAATCATCCGGAGCATTCAATTTCTTCAATGTTCTAGGTTGCTCTTCATCCATAACTGCTGTCTCGATTTCAATAGGGGGCTCGACTGTGGTGTGTATGTGCCTTCTCGGTCTTCTACCCCTTTCTATCTCAGGGTTAGCAGGCTCTAATGTAAGACTGAGGGATCTCCTTCCTAAGATGCACACACACCAACAGCAGGGAAGACTATTCGCAGGCACATTGCACTTAACAAAATTTACAACTATCCTAATTAACTGCTATGGAAACTTTAAAGGAGAAATAAATTGAGGTTTTGAGGGTTAGAGAAGTTCCAATAGAGGTAGCTAGACTCCCAGTGCAATTCTACTCTCCTTCTCTGCTACGATCCAGATCTGTAAGAAAAATTCCAAATGTCAATCAGCAGTATCAATTATTCACAAGTACAGCTACCAAAGAATAAAGAATACAAAAATCTAGAGTCTACTAATAGATTAAGAATTCTCCGGCAGCGACGCCAAAAACTTGTTAGGATAATTTTTGTGCTTGCTACTGACTTTATTGGAGATAGTGATAAGAATGGGGTGAATGAAAATGAAAGAAAGGTGGAGTGAAAACTACAGAGCAGCAAGCCTAAAAATACACAGTCCTACAAGATACAGGGCCTGTTGTAGCAAGTTTTGATAAGTAAGAGTTTGTCTCACAGGGAAAGTTGATCTAAAGCTCCAAGGGAGCTATCTTTAATAGGCTCTCCAGATCTGGCAATCCTAAATGGAAGGGGATTTAAGGTCACTATAATCTAAATTCTAAGGTAAATTAATGTCTAAACTACAGAAAGGGTTAAGAAAGAGGGTAGAGTGTGAGAAAATAAATATAAAAAAGGGTGAGAAGTATGTTATTAGATACAGATCTGATGGGTCTTATAACTCAGACTCAGATCTTCTGCTATAGAAGTCCTATCTAATGGCTACATTATCACCAAAGAGGAGAAAGGATCCAACTCACCCCTATGGCATGATCCAATCCCTCATGGCTATAACCTGTCCACTTAAATGGTCACAGACTATCCAATAGGGGAACAACATTTTAGAGATAGGTCAGAATAAGATTATCATTGTAGGCACTACTTCATCCAGGCTACAAGCTCAAGAATCCATAGGAACCTCAACTTCTAAAGTTCTGTGTGTGGGGCTAGGCCTACAAAGTGCGCGAGCCTGGACACACAGGACCAGTAAGAGTTTAAGTACTAGCTTTTAAGCTTGGTTGTTCACTATTTTAGAAAGACAGCAGTGATCCAGTCACATGCCTGCAATCTCTACAGCCAGTTCAGATCTACAATCTGATGGTGGGTCTATACAAATATAGAAGAGTCTGTCTCTGCACAATCTCTCACAAGGCTACAAGCACAAGTGCAGAGAAGAAGAATCTATCTTAGATCTGTGGATTGGCCTTACCCTAGGGCTATAATCTATCCACTTGAATGGTCACAGACTATCCACAGAGGCTATCCTCCTCACAGAGGTCTAAGACAGAATAAGAACATTGCTGCCGCCCCCATGTTCACAAGGCTACCAGCTCAAGCTCCAATGGGGATTCAGATTTAGTGGATCCTATGGTGGAGGAAGGCCTGCAATGTGCCTAACCTGGACACACAGGTCGCTTGGATCTAAATAAAACCTTAAAAGCAATCTTCCACTGCTTACAATACAACTTAGCAATGGAGGATCTCAAGGCAGCGGCCTTGTACAGAACAACTCACAACAAAAAAACACCATCCCATACATGCAATAGATCCTATTACAAAAACTCCATTAAAAACTATACCATATAAACATACAAAAGGCATAACCAGCAAGTGCTAGATTATGGAGAGATGGAAAAAGGAAAAAAAATAAGAAAAACTCCTAAACCCTAACCTTAGCCTACTGTAATTCTACAGTCGATTTCAAGAAGAAGCACAGAAGTCAAGACAAAAGTCCTTTAAACCTAAGCTAGGCTTAGGCTTATATAGCAGTCGATTCTTTGTGAATTAGGGTTAGGAAAACCCTAATTTCATTAATGCAATTGCGGCCCATTCTTGTCCCTTGGATACCTCTGGGCATGTGCACGGAGATTGGAGCATTGGAGTGCGTGCCCTAATTGCTGAAAGTTCCCAGATTGCCCCTACAGAAGTAAGGAGAAGTTTAGAACCTGATCCTCACTGAGTAGAAAATTTGTAGATCTTATCACATGGTAGAATTGGCGTGGCGTTATTGCTTTGACTTGAAGCTCTTACAGTCGCGGGGTTGGTACTTTGATCATCGCGGGAATGCTTTGGTCATCGTGAGATTGGTCTTTGCATTTGAATGGCGCGAGAATGGCACGCACAGTTCATTCCTTGATGAATCTTGCGGTGATCCTCATAAAGAAAACAATGTACATAGGCTTCTGGATCACGCGAGCAGTTCCTTAAAAGTATGTGTCCCGCGGCCACTGCGCGACAGCCGCGCACTGGAATGCCTGGCGTTCTCTCTATTCAATGAATTGCGCGAAGGTTGAAAACTCATCTCTTGAGCTACGCGAGACTGCGCGAGTGCTTCGCAAGTGCTTAAGACTGAGCCTCATGAGGACCGCATGAAGTATACTTTTTACTCCTTGCTGACATCCATCTGCACGCGAACGGCGTGAAGACTGCGGGACCATTTTGGTTCCTCCCTTCAGAAGCCCGCGACAACTGCGTGACACATTCTTTCTGGCTTAATTGAGCCCTGCGACATCTGTGCGATGCATTCCTCTTGATTTGTTTCTGCTTTGCTGTGCCTTTGCTGCAGCCAATTCTCTGTCTGGATTCAACCTTTACACTTCTGAGAGGCTTCTGGGTTAGCAGTAGGCTTCTTGGTATGGTTAGGGATTTATTTATAGCTGCTGCTTCTTACCTACAGAATAAATTTAAAACACATTTATTAAATGATTAAGGGTCTAACAGAGATTAAGTTAATGGGTGAAAAGTATAACTTTTCAGGTCTTAACAGTAGGATAAGAGGGGAGATGGAGGGTATAGGGGGAAAGGAAAATGGTGTACGCTCAGTAGGAGTAGGGGGTGATGGGGGGGAAATGGGAATGGTGAAAGGGATGAAAGAGAATGGTGGGGGTGTGGGGATTAAAGGGATTGGTGGTGGTGGGGGGTTGGGAGTCGTGATCAAGTCCGTCTGGTCTCTTTGTCAGTGTAAAGGACCAGGGGGGTTGTAAGAGATTATTGAGGGATGGGTGGGTTGGCTAATGTCTGAAGGGTGGATTGGATGGATGTGAGTTCAGCCTGCATCTGGTCCTATGTGTGTGTAGTGGTGGATAATTGGGATTGGATGTCTTGGATAAGGGATAGGATAAGTGTCAGTGTGTCGGGGTTGGGAGGTTGAGTCTGTGTAGAAGAGGGCACTGGTTAGAAAGGTGAGGAAGGTGTGTGATGGAATATGGAAAGAGAGGGAGAGTGGGGTTCTGGTGAGTGATGGTGTGATGTAGTTGAGGAGTCCAGGAGGGGGGTGTAGTGGGTAGGCATGGTGTCAAGGAAACTAGCCATAAGGGCTTGGAATCCTATGGTTGTGTTAAGGTGTAAGTCAATGTCTGTGAGGGGAGATGTAGTAGGTATGGTTGGGGTGGTGTCTTCTTTAAGGTGAGTTGTGGCAATGGGGATAGAAGGGATTGAGGGTGGTGTCTGAGAGATGGTGGGGGTTGTCTCAGTGGTTTTTCATTTTCTGTAAGAAATGAGTGGAGGGCTGTCAGGTTTATGGGTAGCTGATGGGGGTATTGGGGCTATGTACTGAGGTAGGGTAGGGGATGGGGAGTCCTCCCAGGTACCAATCACAGGTGAAGGGGGAGTGGGCATAGATAATGGAAACAGAGGAGGGTGAGAGATAGATGGAAGAGGGGTAGTAGATGCAGGAGTAAAAGGTGGAGCGAAAATGGGGGCTGCTGCAGCAGTGGTGGTAACAGGCTCTGTGAGCACCTCCTTGGTAGTAGGGGTAGATCTTGTTCCAGTTGCCTCTTTTACTTGTTTGGGAAGGGCCTGAGCCTCAGCTTTCTTCTTCTTCTGGGCCTCCATCAGGCTCCTGCTGATTCCCCATTACCTCTTGGCAAAAGTAGTAGGGGCAAGGGTGGTGGTCTGCTCAGTTTTAGCTATCTTGTACCCCCCCCTTCAAAAGTAACTTGGTAATGATTCTGGCATAAGGGAGTCTGTGAGGCTTCTTGTTCGTCCCTAACTTCTCCACTAGGTCTTTCATTGCCTCAAAGATTAGCCAGGCTGCATGGAAGCCATGGCCCAGATAGAAGGAGTAGACTGCATCAGCAATAGGGGATCTCCTCTCCTGCTGATGGCCTGAGTAATATCTATTCTTTCTTAGGACCTGGTCCATGAAAAGGAGTCCAGGCTCCAACTCCCTTGTTCTGATCGAGTCCCCTGAGGCCTTTAATCCTCTGGTCAATGCCCTTATAATTGTATCAATGGAGGCGCTCAGGGGGGGGCCATATCCACAGCTAGGGTCGAATGCGGCTGGGATGCCCAAAATTTCAGCAATCACCTTGGGGCTCACTAGCATCTCAAAATCATCAATCAGCACAAACAAGCATACTTGTCCATCCTTGTCCTTCTTAACATTGATGTGCTGATAAAACAGTTGCATTAGCCTAGGGTAGGATAGTGCTGGAATTCCTTTCATCAAGGGTATCAGGCCCGCTTTGCTCATAAACTGCACGGCAGGGGCAGAGAGAGGCTCCTTCTCAAAAAATGGTAGGTCAAAAGCTGTCTCAGGCTCCAATGGGATTAAAACCATGACCTCTGAAGGAGTAGAAAACTTGGGGGTTGGCTCCTCTGCCTCCTCAACCACTTCCTTCCCTTTTTTAGGTGCCTTTAAAGTCTTAGCTTTCTTAGGGGTGGTCTCAGCAGGGGCCTTATCCTTGCTCCTTTTCTTTGGTGCATTCTTGAGGGCCATTACAACTTCTACCTTCGAATATGAGAAATGGAGACTGAGATCTAAGTGCTTACGCTAAAATCTTAGGGTTTGGTTTGATCTGAAGCACAGGGCACCGTGAGATCTCTGAGCAGAGGGCAATAAATGGTGGTGATGCTAGGAACAACTCTGTAGATTCGTAGAGTGAATGATGAGCTGTAGGATTGATGCTGGAGGAGAGGGGGGAAAGAGTGCCAGAAGCTAGGGTTTCACAGAGGGAAGAAGGAAGAGAATACTGAAAAGGGAGACAAGCGCGGGATTAAAATACTTATCACGAAGCTCAGTGCGCTTTGGAACATCTGGTCGCAGGATTGGAAATGAACCTAGCAAAGGTGTTATTCAATTTGGATTGCGCGATAATCTTCCAGGTTGACCTTGGAGCACCCAACAATGTGTGATGAATTCATGTGAATTGCGCGAGCAGCTCCTAGGTCTCCATTTGGATTGTGTGAAAAGCTCTGGGGTTCACTTTGAATCTCGCGACAGCCTTACAATCTCGCAACAGCTAATGAAGTATTCCTGTTGAATTGCGCGAGAGTCTCCCAGTTTTCCTACTGAACCTTGCGATAACTAATGAATAGCTCTATGTGGATCACGCAAGAGGTTCTCAGGTGCACTTGAATCTTGTGACAGCTATTGAATGTTTCCATGTGAGCTACGCGAGAGTCTCTTAGGCTTCCTTTTTAACCTCGCGACAGCCTTAGAATCTCGCGACAGCTGATGAAGTATGTTGTTTGTATTGCGTGAGAGTCTCCCAGGCTTCCCTTTGGACCCAGCGACAGCAAAGTATAAAGCAGAGAGCATGTGCTCTCTGTTTTGCCATTTCTAGTGTGCTGTGGTTGGATCCTAGGCATGACTCTCACCATGGGTACCTCTAGACACATTAAAAATAAATCATTCAAGCAAGGACAACAAAAATCAACCTCCCACATTATGCATTCAAACAAAAACTATCAATTAAATAACAGTAAGCATCAAACCAAGCATAAAAAGTTCAAACCAGACAGGTTCAGAT
Organism: Chloranthus sessilifolius; assembly: GCA_021018995.1. Taxonomy (NCBI): domain Eukaryota; kingdom Viridiplantae; phylum Streptophyta; class Magnoliopsida; order Chloranthales; family Chloranthaceae; genus Chloranthus; species Chloranthus sessilifolius. The sequence continues at coordinate 30,010,491 of CM037595.1, forward strand.
TCAGATGGAACCACTAACCTTTCCTAGAGAATTTGAACAAAAGAAAGCAAGAAAAAACTACCAAAATCAAAGTACATATGATACAATAATGACACACTTATGGATCAGTTTAAAGAAGGATCCCCTTGAAAGTGAATGGTGTCCATGGGGTCGGAAGGTTTTTCAAAATAAGGCTTAAGCCTCTGACCATTCACCTTCAAGGTTCTCCCAGACTTGGGATCCTTAATTTCCACAGCACCAGATGGGGAAACATGCATGACAATGTAGGGACCTTCCCATCTAGATTTCAATTTGCTAGGAAAAAATTTAAGTTTGGAGTTAAACGACCAAACATTATCACCAGCTATGAAACTCTTTCTCAACAGCCCCTTGTCAAAGAAAGCTTTGGACCTTTCCTTGTAGATCTTGGCATTGGCATACGCATTCATCCTTAGTTCTTCCAATTCTGACAGTTGCAGCAACCTATGATGACCAGCAAAAGTTAGGTCTAGATTTAAATGTTTAATGGCCTAATAGGCCCTGTGTTCTAACTCCACTAGGAGATGACAAGCCTTGCCATAAACCAGCCTAAATGGGGACATACCAATGGGAGTCTTATAGGCAGTCCTATAAGCCCACAGTGCATCATTTAGCTTGTCAGCCCAATCTTTCCTATCAGTCCTCACAGTCTTCTCAAGGATGTCCTTGATCTCCCTATTTAAAATTTTAACTTACCCACTGGTTTGTGGGTGGTAGGGAGTAGCAATCCTATGGGTGACAGAATATTTCTTGAGCAAGCTCTCAAAATTTTTATTACAGAAATGGCTATCCTCATCACTGATAATGGCTCTAGGGGTGCCATATCTCTATGCTCCGAAAATACGTAAAGGACCGTACACATATTTTAGGCAATCAACCGATAGAACTCCATGAGGACATGACTATGTTTGAGGGAGCGACTCAGATTCTAGACCGAAAGGAACAGACTCTACGCACTAAAATCATTCCATTAGTGCTCGTCAAGTGGGGAAATCATCCAGTCGAGGAAGCGACTTGGGAGCGAGAGGCTGAAATCAGAGAGCTGTATCCCCATTTGCTTGAGCAATAGTGCTCAAGTGCTAGTCCCAACTTTGTTTTGTCGTTATAAATTCAAATTTTAATTGTATGAATGAATGTGCATAAATCTATATTGAACGGTGTTTTGTAGTGATCAGTACTGGACTTTTGCGTTGCAAATTTTACGTGAATAATTTGAATTGAAATTGGTATGGAACTAGGAGTAGGTCGTAAGCATTGAGCTACTACCTTATTGGCGGAGCTCGTGTCAAATTGATGGGCTATCAAAGCCTATGTTGTTCTTGTAAAAATAACAGCTGAGTCAGTAAGGGAGCTATAGATCATATAGGAACACCCTTAGTTATGATTAGTGAGAATTCCGTTTGATCGAAATTTAATTTCGTTCGATCAAAATTCTGTAGGCTACAGCATTATGTGTTGCCACAAAATCGTTCGAACGAATTTCAAAATCGTTCGAATGAAATAAGTATCCGTTTGAACGATTTTTTGCCATGAGACATAGAATGGAAAGGGGGGGTTTTCTGAGAAAATCGTTCGAACGAAATAAAATTCGTTCGATCGATTTTGGGAAAACCGTTCGAACGAACTTAGAATCGTTCAGTCGGTTTTGCTAATAGAAATAAGAGTTCTGAAGGATTAGTTCGAATAAGATAAATTCGTTCGAACGATTTTAGAATTTGTTCGAACGATTTATAAAACCGTTCGAACGATTTGGGCTAATTTAGGGTTTTAGTCTGTTTTTGGCTTATGGATTATTCATAGTTGGGGCTAAGCTTCTAGACCAAATATTTAGACATTATAATGATGTCCTTCACGTGTTGGCCATACCCAGGTTGGGCTGGACCAAGGTTTGCTCGTTGTTTGATCGGATTAGAGAATCTGAGGATTGGAGATGCATGTGAGGTAGGGGAATATCTAAACCGGTATACTTAATTACGAAATCATGTGCATAGTGATAGAGTAGTGATGCATGTTCCTTTTCAAACTATTTTGAACTGTTGTAAATGTAAAGAATGGTTTTGATGATAATGGTACATAGGTGTGTACAAAATAATGAAGAAAGATAACTAATAAAAGAGTTAAGTCATCCCAGGGATGGACAAGTATATGAGCATCGCAGAGATGCACCAGATAATGTGACATCCCAGGGATGTGTGGTGGATGTAAAGATCCATGTCATGAGATAGACCATAAATGTGATTGCACAGGCTGGGCATTATTACGTATTAGCACAAATTCACGGTGAACAACTAAATGTATTGCACAATTTGATTTAATGTTCAGAGAATACTCAACCGACGCGGCGGTATAACCGTGACTAACTCGGCAGGATATCCATGACCGGTACGACGACTAATCCGTACACCAGCAGATATCTCAGGGATGTGTAGTAGTAGTAGTAGTATGCCCGTCGCTAGGGACGTGAACGATTCCATGAAAAAATAGTCTGATTAGACGACGATGGAGGGTATTCGAACGGGGCTCGATGCTATATTGCTCTGGGATTATTTAAGTTAAAGAATTAAGTCATGAAATCAGCCTGGTTGTATCTATGAGAAACTAATAGTCATTTTAATTCATGAAGTAGAGAAGTAAAAGCAGTCTTATTCTTTTATTGCATCTGAACTTACTTTACAGCAAAGATATATAGATTTGTTCATGTTTTACTACCGTCATGAAATATATGTGTGTAAAAAAGATATACTTGTTGTGATATTGCCCCTATTGAGCTAGGATGTAGCTCACACTTTACTATATGTCACAGGTGACGATTTAGGAGTTGCCACTGACAAGTTAGGAGTTGCTACGGGAGAGGTTGATCCCAGGGATTCAGAGAACTTTCCAAGGAAGGAATCTGAGCCTCCTCCTAAGAGATTCTTTTAGAAGACTTGCTGCATACTTTGAGAACATTTTGTAAAAGAGAGAGATTTACGGCTTGGTACGTCCAGCCACTTTTGGTGAGAGTAAAATACATGTAATATTCTTTTGCCGAACCATTTAGGGTGACCGTGGTTGCAATACTGATGGTTCGGGTTGGTTCTTTTGTTCATGCAGAGGCATGGAATTAGAACTATCTTTTGAATTGATATTTTGGTTTAGCGTATAGTAGAACTAGAGATTTATTTTGTATTAATTTCTTTGTGTGTTTCTTGTTGCGAATGGGATGTACCAATTGTTCTGCATACTTTATGGGGCACGACCTCGAGGGTTGTGCCAATGGTACGGGTTTCGGAGTGCCGAAATCCAGGCTGTCATATCGTAAATAACAATTTTTCATTCTTTTCAGTAGGTGGAGCTTTCGTCTTTCAATCTATTATCCTTCTTACTACTTTTTGAGTTACTTTTGATAAATATTAATACCTTAACTCTATTTTACTGATTTTCCTTAATATCTGCATATCAAAAACTTATTAATAATAAACTATGGTCTAGCATCACTAAGTTAAGAGTGATAAAATAGTAAATTATGTGACTGATCACACCCCCAAACTTAAGTTTTGCTAGTCCCTATCAAACAAGGAAATATAAAATATTTAAACTACAAATTTAAATGCCACTTTCGTAGGGAGCATAATTGCATTTAGCAGATGCAACAACCCTTTAAACCCCTAGATGATCCCTAGTGGAGGAATTGTAGTCTCCTGAAGGTTTTCAATGAAGTTACCCACAAACTTTAAATATTTTTGAGTTTTTTTAAATATTTTTTAAAACTAAAAATATATTTTTATATACTAAATACTCAGTCAATCATTATATGTTTATTATTTCTAAAAATTTGCAAATCTTTTATCCTTGGCCTTCCATCATTGTAATTATCCTTTATCAGAACTCAATAATTTCAATTCGGCGTAGCGTGGAGTGTGTATATCAGTGAAGAGTTTATTCATCAGAGATTTTTCTAAACTGCAATTTTTAAAAAATATTTTCATCCAAACTCTCACTTATTTGTGTACTCTCAAAAATAATCGAAATTTTGGTTCTCTCAATATATATATACAAAAGTTTGATAATTACTATGCAAATAAATCTCATAGAAAGGATAACCAATTCTATTCATATAACTTCTTTATTTATTCATAGTATCTATCTTATATATCTCTACTAGACTCATATTTTTATAAATCGTAAATCTCAAAGGTCTTTCCTTCAACTTCTAATGGGGTTTTGGGTTTTTAGAAGGTTTCCAGAAAAGGTGAATAGGATTCAAAAGTTTTTTGAGAATTTAGCTCTTCTTTTTCTTCTTCTTCTATTTTTCAGCTTCAGTAAGTATCCTTATCTTGGATATCTTCTCCTCATTTTTCTTTCCTATTTCTTTTTGAAATCCCAATTTCATAGAATCGTATTTTACGATTTCTTCTTTTTCTTTCCTTTTTTCCATATTTTCATATATATTTATTTCTTTTTCTGTGGTACAAATAAGGGCTTGGGAAGGGTTATAAAGGTTTTGGGATGATTCCTAAGGGTTTGGAAAATACTTTCGAAAACTCAAGGGTGCGCCCTTCTCGAAGTACGTGTCAATCAGGCCTTGGGCAAAATTTGGGTGTCTACAAATAGTTTATTCTCTTTTGTTATGACAGCTCCATAAACAATGGTCAATTGGGTTTCGTTAAATCTCAGTTATGGACAGTTGAAAATTTTATGGCTGTAAGTTTCTTTTTGGGTTAAGAACAATTTTAGATAGGTAATAACCTTTAAACATAGGGTTTGTGGTGTAAATGCATGGATTGCAGTTAGTATGAATTTTTAGTTCTACCTTGTGATGATAATGACAGCTGCAACAAGCCTGTAATTTTGTAAAACACTTGTCAAAGGTTTAGTAACAAGGTTGGACTCTACACTTTTGCTAATGCGGAAGGTCATGGATAGTTAGTAATGATGGTTGAATTATGTCTATAGAAGATTAGAAAACACTGGTTTGTGAATAGTTGTGAATGTGTGGTCATAAGTTTTTTATTTGGAATGGTTCTAACCATTTAGTAAACTTTCAAGAATTACATTATTACATTTTGAATCGAAGATTTTTGGCTGATGAATAATGGACTGCAATTTTAGTTTATTACCACCAATAAGTGTGTGGCACCTACTACATTAAATCCCTTATGATATAGGTGACACTTTGTAAGACAATTAAAAGAGCCTCATCAAAAATGTGAACCTCCATGGACAGGCCTAACTTAGATTGTGGTTCCATCGCACCTTTTCAAGTGTAACCTATTTGACAGCTCTGAACTCCCATGATGAATTTTTTAGGATGAAAATTCTTTTAAGGGGGGGAGGATGTAATATCCTAAATTTCGGACCCTAAAATAAATAAACCATGGACACGTATCTGATTTTGTACAAGGTGCACGCCCTAAATTCCAGAGCAATTATTTTGTTGGGAATGTATAATCTGTACTTAAGCTTAACTATGAAATCATGTAACTAGTACACAAGCTCCTTGGGAGCATCCCTAGTAAAGAACTTGGGTTGTAACCAAGAAGTCATAGTATCAAAACATGAAGTGAGCATTAGACCTCTTTGTTCTTTTGGTCTTTATTTTGCAAAGCCCATACTCAGAGTCTGCTGTGCCGACTACACACCAGATATGCACTCTTAATGTAAAGAGCATTCCCACGCATAAGACTACATGCGATTTAGTTGAGAGAAAGGTGTGAGTTCCTTCTCCTTCTCCCTTGTTCCTATTTTGAACAACCAATGGATTACTCCCCAACCAGTCACCTTCCACAAGAGGAACCCCCACCATTCTGGCCATCACAACGCTGTTTCGATCTATGAATCTCTGCGATCGAGCAATCGAACGGTAGGACGCTTAACCATTGATAATTACGACACCGATGATCATAAACTCCGCATGCGAAGAATCTACAAAGGTAAATGTCTTAACACAATCTTGTAAACCTAGATTTCTGAAATTTAGAACCTAATTATTCAATTCTGGATCTCATGCAAGGAATTTTTGAGGATCGGACGCGTGAGAGGCGTAGTTGCTAATTTTCTCCGACTCCGACAATTTCGGACGGTGCATGCATAAGATTTAAGGTAGAAATTCACAATTTGAGGTTATAGCATGGAACTAGATTAGGCTATATTCTTGGGATGGAAAGTATGCAAAGAAATTAGGATTTTCGGATAAAGAGGAAGAAGCCGAAAAGATATGTGTTTTGACAAGCTCGCTGCAGCGACCTTGTGACTCGCTGTAGCGAGGTTCTTCCTGAACCAGTCACTGCAGCGAGTGCTACATGAAAATTTAGGCCAAATTTGCACAGGTGAAACTCGCTGCAGCGAGTTATGTGTGCCACATGAAATCTGATGGGTTTCCTACTGCGACCTTGGGAGCTCGCTGCTGCGACCTTGGGAGCTCACTGCAACGACCTTGGGAGCTCACTGCATCGAGATGCTCTGTTCCTAAATGTATAAATCTTTGTCTGTTAAAGCTGAAAGGACCTCATCTCAGACAAAATTCTCATCACTGATATATCATATATGAACATTGTATGCTCTAGGATAAATACGAGAGACCATAGATAGGATCTCTGCCTCGATTCACACAATTAATTTTGCATGACTCCGACATTAAGGTAGGGAAAATCTCATTGCCCAATTTTATTTTTCCTTGAATCATGGCTACTGATATCATTATCAAATGAACTCATATTTTTAGCTCTGTGTTGCACATGCATATTTGAAACTCTTGAAAGATTAAGAACTTGATTTTTGCACATGATCATAGCATTTTTGTACTTGACATATTGATGCATTAAGTCGTTAAATTCGGATTTCTGAACTTTAACCTGATTTATGGTTTGTCTAATTTCGAGATCATGTGCAAAGAGGAGTGGAGTCTCCAAGAGAGGGGTGGAGTCCTCGGGGTGTAAGACCCTGCTCCTGCTACGGGATGCTTTGACATGATACCTGCACTTGATATTCTGAAGCCACATTAGTGTAAAGGGGAGTGGAATCTCTAAGAGAGGGGTAGAGTCCCCGGGGCTTGAGGCCCTATTCCCTCTATAGGATGCTATGTTCCTGTTGAGAAATAGAAAATACCATTTTTCATCCCTTAACCAGGGTCTTGATAGACCTTTGAGAGAACTAAATAAGTGTTTTAAGTGCTTGTGTTACAGCTAACAATAAAGACAGGCTTAACCATGAAAGCAGCTTAAAAGTGCCAAAAAGATGATAATCCATGTCGATCCAAAGGAAGAAAGAGAAGGGACAACCACACTAGCTGTTAAAAGGCCTGAACTGAAGAGGCAAAGACCTGGTCTCAACCCAGAAAAGAAGTGTGGAGCAATTCGAACAGAAAAATACACTACAGAGTGCTTTTCGAAAAAAACCTGAACTATTCGAAAAGAACCTGAACTCTGCGAAAAGAACTAAAAACTCCAGGCTTAGTTTTCGAAGAGCACCTGAACTCTTCGAAGAGATGATTGACCTTTTTGAAAAGACGAGAACTCCTTTCGAGCAGAACCTGAACGTTGCGAAAAGAGCTTCAGGAGTCACAGTACCTTGCGAAAAGTCCCCTAAACTATGCGAAATGGTATTCTGGAGATTCCCAGCTTTTGCAAGGGTAATTCAGTAATCTTTTTCACGCGTCCCAATGCATTTAAAAACTTAGGGATATTCCAGAAGATTCTAAGCATGAAGCGAAGGCATATTCCACCCCATGTGAGCACCCAGAGATAAAATAACTTGGCGAGAACTTCTAGAAGCTCTAACAGATTTTCAAAATGCATAACAGAATTGATGCTTATGTCGCCTGATTGGCTGAACCAGATCGAGCAATTCTGATTAGCCAGAATAGATCTGGATCCTTGTGCTCGACTACCATTGGTTGATACAGATCTGAGAACTTCTGATTGGTCGATACGCATCTGAGCTAGACCTGGGGAAAACTATAAATAGATGAACCATTTGCCCAATTTGGGGATCCAGATTTTGAGTTTCATTCCTATTCCCCCATTTCCAAATCAGATAGTTTATCTGAAATCCCTATAATAGCCTCACTTTTACTTGCAATTGAGAGCTATGAGATACTTCTGTAATTCGAAGGAGAGTTGTATTCAAGACTACAAATCTGAGAGTTGTTTAAGCTGTGCTCTGTAATTATAATGATGAATTTGAAAAGGTTGCTGTAAACTGTACATTCTCAATTGGACTCATGTTAAGGGTTCCCTCTGATCTCCTTATTGCATTAGACTCCTTTAGATTTACTATTTTTCATGCAATTTCCCTTGATTCATTAATCCTGTGGAAATTAGTGTTTGTAACCTAATCTCTCACGGCATTTGTAGTGATGTTTCTTGTTCTAAATTAAGGGTTTAGATTAAAGACTATTGGATGGTCTGTGGCCATTAAAGTGGACAGACCATAGCCATAAGCCTAAATCTAATCCTTGAGTTGGATTTATTTCTCTTACATCTGTGCTTGTAGCCAGATGAAGATTGGATCATTTCTCATTTGATCTGCAGTCATTCTCATTGTGTTTCAAGGACCAAATCAAAGTTAGATATTATTTCTCCATTTTTATAAGTTTACCTCAAAATTCCCCCAACTCAGATCTGGATCATTTAGTTTAACTTTTACTTTTATCATTTAGTTAATGTGACAAATTCAACCTCCCATCTTATGTGCTTTATAAATAGGATAAGAGGCCAGATCTGGTAGCTCAGATCTGGAGGTTTGTCTTACATTTTAAACAAATTCTCTGTGGACGATCTTCTACTCATTTACATTTAAAACTTGCTACAATTGACCTTGATCTTGCAGGCTAATTCACTTCTCTCTGTGCTGATATTTCTTTACCCTTTTTTATATTCCAGAATCAGTATAACATAGCAATTGCAAATTTGTTTTCAAAACACAAATAAATCATGCACACATAGAGGCAACAACAGTTCCCGCTATGGGATACTTGAACTAATGCTCTAAATTTTTATGATACTATGACCTTTGTGTGTTTTGTCCCTCTGATATATCTACTCTCTAATGTACTTGTTTCCCTTGATATTTTGTGCTCTTTTATATGATTCTTTGATCCGATATGCATTTGTTCCACACATCATCTACATTATGATACGGCATGTTTTAGAATTATGTTTTCAATTAAATATTTTGCCTATTATTTGACATGAATATTAATTTTGAATCGTTTTCAAATCTATGTATCAATTCTATGAATTAGTGTGACAAAATGTGATTTAGCATTGTTTTTCTCCCTACTGAGCTTGGACTGTAGTTCATCCCTCGACTATACATCATAGCTGCAGGTGTAGAATCAGAAAGGGATCCAAAACGAGAAGAGGATCCCGATTATAATCTAGAAGAGGATGAGGAAGAGGATGAGGAAGAGGTGCCACCCGAGGGGTTCTTCCCCTAGCTCTGTTTCTTTGGATCTCCGCATAGTGCGGGTTATTTTGTACTTTTGATACTTGGTACAGTATTTCGACTAGACTTGCGTATAGTTTTGTGTAGTTTTAGACCACTGTTTAGGTGACGGTCGGCCGTCACCGGTGGTTTGTATAGTTTTGCTTATTTTGGAAATGATAGAAATCTCATGTGATCATGCCATGTGCTTATCATGTTCGAGGTTTTGCTACTTGCTTCCGCACTTACATAGAATTATCTGGTGTTTGATGGCCCGATCTTCCTAAAATGTATAATCAGGGGAAATTCGCAGTATCTCCATTGTAGTAAAGCATCATGATACCAAAGGTTCTGTATTCGGATTATGATCTATGATCCAACGACACGGCTTTCCCAGAAAATTCGTGTGGGAAAAGTCGGGCCGTCACAATAATTTTCCCCTATAATCTAAAATTCATAAATTTTCAAGCATTATTCGATTTTAAATCAATTACCTATGATTTCACAAGACCAAAACAGAGATCATGAGTTTTCAAAATCTAGGAATTCATCAAATTTCTAATCAATCAAGACCCTTCAAATAACCATCTATCTTTTCTATGATGATTCACTAGTAAGCAAGTGTGGTAAATGGCATTCTACACTATCATTTTCTACACATGCATCTAATACCATCGATTTCACATGATCAAAACAGTGATTCACATTCAAAATTCTGGAAATCCTAAATAAAGAAATCAGTCAATCATAACCATTCAATAGGAGTATTATCTACAATACTATATCAATTAAACAAAGCATAGTGTATACTACTCTATGCTCATCAAATATATCACATGCATCTAACACCATCAATTTTACATAAATAAAATAGTGATCAATTATTTAAAATTCAGGAATCTTAAATCAAGAAATCAGTCAATCATAACCATTCAATAGGACTATTATCTACAATACTAAATCAATTAAACAAAGCATAGTCAATACTACCCTATGCTCATTAAATCTATCACATGCATCTAGTGCCATTAATTTTCTATGGTCAAAACAGTGATCAAATAAATTCAAAATCTTAAATTCTAGTAAGTATTTCATCAATCAAAACCATCCAAATTCATGCACATGTTCTAACCTTTTCAAACAAAATAGCCATTTATTTTTAAAAGCCTAATCTATGAAAATCAACTAAGGCAAATCTGATTGATCTAAAACCGCACAATTTCCCATCAAATTCAAACATAAAACCAATCTTTTATTTAATTCTAGGATCACATGGTACTTAAAGAGATGATCAATGGAGGATGTGTCATGCTGATCCACTAAAGGCACAAGCACTCAATTCAAACTCCTATTGCACCATCACCACCACAAGATGGATCTTGGACCATTCGATCTTCATCATGGATGATGAGAGGGTGGTGTGTGATCACTTAAATCAAACACACCACTATCCCATTCCAAACATCCATCCCATCAAGTTCAAAACTGAAAATCATTCAAAAACTCGAAAAAAAAAAAAAAGAATAAAAAAAAAAATTTAACACTTTTTATGAAGGATCCTAGGGTAGCATTGGACATAGTCCAAGCCTTGCCTATTTGAACCATTGGATGGCCATGCATGATCATATTGATCACATGCAAGGTCATCCCAACCTTCCCTTACATTCCAGTTTCCATATTTACTCAAAAACTTTCATAAAATTCAAGAAAAACCTTCAAATTTTCAAGCTAATCCTACACTATACTAAACTAGAAACTATAACTCAAAATAAACACCAAGACTTCACCTTAGCTCTTTCTTTGCTTGCTGGATTGTACAAGTTTCAATGGTGGAAAGGGTTGGGATGGAGCTAAGTTTGAACTATGTTATTCTAGAAGAAGAGGGGAGTGCAATGGTTTTTTCTAAACTTTTGGGCTATTTTATGCTGAACTTATCTCCAGACCTATGAATCACTAAAACTACCCAAAATATATTAAATAGGTTTCATCATACAGCAATCTATAGGTTTAAGGGATCAAATATTAAAACTTTTCAACACTTATTAGGTGTTGCCAAAGTTGACTCGCCCTTCACTAGAAGGAATCGCTGTCGAAACAATGACTCCTCTCTCATAAGGGAAAATGTTGTCAAAATATTGGCTCGCCCTTCACTAGAAGGGGTTAGGTAAAATATTGTCAAAATATTGGCTCACCCTTCACTAGAAGGGGTCATTGCCAAAATCACGGCTCGCCCTTCATTAAAAGGGGTCATTGTCGAATTCATGACATGTACCCTCGATAGGAGGAAAATGTTGTCGAAATATTAGCCCGCCCTTCACTAGAATGGATCGTTGCCAAAATCATGGTTCGCCCTCCATTAGAAGGGTGGGTCATTGCCGAATCGATAACATGCACCCTTGATAGGGGAAATACTATCAAAATCACAGCTCTCCCTTCATTAGAAGGAATCATTGCCGAATTCACAACATGCACCCTCGATAGGGGAAAACACTATCAAAATCACGGCTCGCCCTTCATTAGAAGGAATTGTTGCCGAAATCACAACATGCACCATCACTAGGGGGATATGCTGTCGAAATGAACTTTACCCTAATTAAGTGGTTATTGCTACCAAAATGATAACTAGACCACCGTTGAACGGTTACACTACGGTAATGCATCGAAACACGTCTTAAGACATCACTTCCATTAAGAATGGGTTAAGTACACAATGTTTAATTAACCAATCCATCTGAGTTCTCCCTGTGGTTCAGATCTTTAACCTTCATTCAATCAAAAGGGTTAAATCCAAACCCTAGGCCTAGAGAATTCACTAACTTTGGGGTTTCCCTGTGGTTTAGACTTTTAATCTCCTTTTAATCGAAAGGGTTAAATCCTAACCCCAGGTATAGAGAATCCATTGAACCTTTGGGTTCTCCTCGTGGTTCAAACCTTTAACCTTCTTTCAACTGAAAGAGTTAAACCCTAACTCTAGGTCTAGAGAATCCATTGAACCATTGGGTTCCCCCAGTAGTTCGAACTTTCGATCTTCTTTCAATCAAAAGATCAAGCCTCAACTCCATGTCTTAGGCATCTATGGATGCGAATAAAAGGTCTAGCCTACGACGCCGTGACTGATCTCTTCTTTTATGTTAGAAGTGTGGTTTGAAAAACTTGAACTCGACCTAAATCGCTTTAACCGGATAAACATAACCATATCGACCATCTGAATTATCTAAGTTCTAGCTTATGGTCTGAACTATTCAAACCCCAATGGCTAAGGCTAGACTTTAAAAAGGATATTCCTATTTGACTAAGGTCAAACCCTAAGGGGTTGTAATTATTAAAGTAAGCTTGAAACCCTAACCCTAAGGGGTCAAGCAAATATGACTAAGGTCAGATCCTAAGGGATTTCAAACTACCTAACCCTAAGGGGTGAGATATTTGAGCTAAGGATAATCTCAATAACATCTTAAGATCATTTCAAGTTTGATTGGTCAACCTCACCCTAAAATAGGCCATACCTTACTCATTGAAGGAACAATTCACCAAAGTTCTAAAGTTGGATACATATACTCCGCACAAAAACTCATTTGAAGACAAAGACTGTTACTTTACTTTACTTTTGTAGACATGTACTTGTATATTATGTAGCTTTTAATCAGAGGTGTTCAATCTTTGAAATAGTTAACGGGGTATCATTCGAGATACCCGGAAGTATAAAATTCCACCAAATTAATAAAACCCTCTCCAATGAGTGAAAATTTGAGTACAATTTATTTGTGAATGGAATTTATTATTTCTACGCAAATTTATTGTGTACACTCCATAAAAGATTTTAGACCAAAAAAGGTCTAGATTCATGGAAAAGTGTAGAGATAAGGAAGTGTGTGGAAGTATCTAAATAAAATTCTTAGCATTTCATAACCGTTAGATGTGTGATGCCTATATCAATCTTACACAATCCATTGTACACTAGGAACTCTATAAATAAGGTAGAAGGTCTTATTAACAAGAAACCTTAGAATTTGTAAGAATTGTTTAGTTCAATAGAAGCTCTTTTTATAACCTCTTTCTTGATAATTCTTCTTCTACTCTCTTAATCTCTTGTGAGTTTTTGGAGTTAGGTTGATCTTCCATTGCTAGGGAGCGAGTGAGCGCAAGAGCCGCACGAATCATTAAGGAGAGATGATGAGTCTGTGACACTGAGGTATCATTTCGTTCAACCTCGCCCACAACCAAGACATGGCCCAATTAAAGCCCCTATTCATGTCACCTACACCCTACAAAATCCCCACCACCCTATAACCCTCCCATCAACTTCCTCAAAATGTCGAGGACAAACCTGCTCCATATGGACCATAGCGACCACCCTTCTAGATTGTGGAAGCGTAACATGGAGGGAGGCTCGAGATTTTTTTCAAGATAATATTCGTATTCTTATTGCGGACAGGGTTGTACAAGTTTTTGGTTTGAGCCCTGGGTTGAGGCTGAATCTATTATACAAAAATGTAGCGTAAGGCTCATTCATCGGCCGGGCATAAGTGAGCATCTTGAAGTTATTGATGTTATTGTGAATGGTGATTGGAATGCCCCTCGGCCTTCCATTGTTCGCATGGAGGAAGCATGAAACCAAATTTTTCAAGTTCCGAGTCATAATTTGAAAGATAAAATCATCAGGGAGCCTGATTCGGATGTTGCATGGCTTCTCACTTCGCTCTGCCTGATTTATAATCAAGGAGAACTCACCCATTGTGAATTCATTTGGAATCCTTATAATGTTCCAAAGTATGCCTTTTGCTTTTGGCTTGTGACCAATCACAATCTTATGACTATGAAGAATCTTTATCTTTACAAAAGACGAATGTCTATTCCCTGTCATTGTGTTCTCTATTGGTTCCATGCCGGAGAATATTGATTAGATTTTCAAGTTGGATTTGGCGTTTGCTGAAACTAGGTTGGTTTTCTTTTTCTTTTTTTGAAAATACAAGATCAATTTTAGAATATTTAAAATTTAACAGTAAATCATTGCTAGAACGAACGAAACACTATTATTTTATAGGAGAAGCAAAGACACAAGAAAATTTTATTGCACCCAATTGTTGGCGCTCCAAAGCTTCTAAAATATAATGTACATTTAAAGATATTGGTGTCATCTCAAGAGTGGGCCGCATATGAAGTACGTGTCACGACCCAGAATCCTAGTCAATCTCAAGGGCCTAGAATTTCATATTATGACACCGCACGCTTGTTAAGGCTATAAGCGGACATACATATCTTAATAGATCTTACATAAAACTAGGCTTCCAAAAATCGTGAATCAAACTTTCTTCTCACATTAAAAATTCTCTCCAATAAGCTTACATTGAAATTTTGAGTCCAAAAAATAAATTGACCAAAAATAGAGGTTCGGTCGACTACTGAAAGATCTTTCTAAATAATTAATATATACCTGACGTCGTCTAGCAGATCATCCGAGTCATCACCCTTATAATCTGTATCATCTTCCAATACATCAAGTCCATCAGGCAGTATAGTCCATATCTTCACCTGCAGCTGTTAGTTTTTGGTGGGGTGAGTTTACTCAGTCACATAAACTCAGTGGGTTACACAATCGATCCACCACAATCTACCCAGGTGATCATGGGTGCAACCTTGTGAGTGAAGGTGAATCCTTAAAAATTCATATAAGCAGCATAATAAAAGTTCTCATAATCATTGCATAACTATAAAATTATAAAATTGAAAGAACGTAACATATTTCAGTGTATATGATGCTTCTAATGCTTATACTTTTCTTACTTGTCTTGTCAACTTAACTTACGTGACATATCAAAAGTCTTATTATTATTTCATACGCCTACACAACGTACTTCGTATCTTACTTATCTTATTTAAACGATCTGTGCCAGAATCGCTGCTCGAGCCTATCACATGAGGTCCACGTGTAGATAACCACCTAACCTCCATATCATAATAAAACCACCATCCGGCCCGATGAAGTTGCACGCATAGTAACCACAATGTCCCCTTAGTTCAAGACAAAGCTATCATAGTGTCCTTAGACCCATCTTGGCTGCAGACGTTGAATCTTACGGTGGCACGCAAGACATGGCACGTGCAGAAACTTATTTTTTATTTAGCTGGCCTTCCCCACATATCTTAACATATCATAACATATCATAACATTATTCGATTATGGGCTTAGGTCCCCGCCCCGATTTCATATTTGCGTGGGCTTAAGCCCCCACTTTCTTAACATCTCGTATCTTAATATATTCATCTTTCATCTTTTCTTAAACTTAATTAGAATGAGCCACAGTGCGATAGGCTTCACAAACCACACTTTCCAAAGGACGGGTTTCGTAGTAACCTGGATGTACTTTGTATGATATCCCATACTACCATAGAGGAGTTACATCCGTACATGAATGCCTACATTCCAAGTTTCACATGATCGTGAAAGAAATCCCACCGTGACGAAGGCTTATAAGTCATGTATCATATCTTATTCTTTTTTAACCTATCATATACATGCCCTACCGTATCATCTAAATGATGGATGTCACATAATATAAATAAAGCATATAATAAGAAAACATCTAACCATAGGAGACTAATATTACTCGTAATATTTCGAATTATGATTCAAACACACAATTCAAACGTAAGGAGATATTCGAAATACTGGTATCAAATTGGTATTAATGAAAGGGTGAGTTAGACTTTAACTCTCAGATATTGCAATAAACTCTAAGACCTTATAAGGTTAAAGAGTGGTCTAAAAGTAACTAAGGGTGTCTTGCTCATCTTTAAGAGAGAGAAGAAGGTAACCTATGATGAAGGTACCTAGGTTTTAAAATACGTAATTCAAGTATTGTATTGATCTCATCAGATAGATCTTGTCGATCTGATGAAAACGGACTGGTCGTTTATGAAATTTGGCTAAGGATTGACTCCCGTATGACTCAAACAAGTTTCGACCGTCGAATCTTTGTTGTACGATTTTTAGGGTACGGACACCTTCATATCGTGGGTAGAAGATGTACCTAAATAATTGTCCTAAGCTTAGAAGGTGAGTTGGGCTTATTCAAAAGGTCTGCGTCCGCGATTTTACAAAATGCGCATTTAACTACATTGGGTATACGAGCCCATTAAGGGTCCATAGACTAGACGGGCCCACAAGGCCCATGGACCTTTCTGATGTTTGGGGGTCTTGACTGATTCAATTTTCATAAAGGCTTATACGATATTTAAGGTCTATTATAAGGATTTGAATAAATCGGATATGGGACATCGGGTTTGGTAACCATGTGGTGTCATAGGGAAGGTGGGTTTTAACCACTGACACGATTCGACCCAAAACCTGATATCTAAAAGGGTCAAATCAGACACTAGACTAAGGCTTCATAAGCATAAAGTCTAGGAATTTTTGTGGTTATATTGTGGTGCAAAGATCGAGGTTTGTTTATTATAATCAAAATCTAACCATCAATTTAACTGATGGTCAAATAATCTTTATTTATGTAATATCCCAAAAATTTAATATTTAACTTTAACCTCGAGATTTGTGCCCGATTAGTAATAGGATTGACCAAGTGATGGTCAAATAATGCACTCATAAAGTGATGAACAAATGTGAGGTCAATACGACTTAAGAGTAGTGTATAGTGTGAGTTAGTGCTCACATACACCTATCTCTGGTGTATGTGTTTAACACACAAGCATGAGAGTGGACATAAGGGTTTAATAACCCTAAAATTCTTTTTGCTTTGGTTGTTGAAGAGAGTTAAGAAGAGAGAGAGAGGAGTAAAGAGGAGTTATGGAGGCTAGAGGGTAATGCAAATCAAGAGGAGGAGTTAGCATTGATTGCCGGATTCGACGCGTTATGATCGTTGAAACGAAAAGTTGGAGCCCTGGTCATTCCAACCTAGATCTTAATCAATTTGAGATTGATTGAAAGGTGAGTTTTAAATTTGAAGTTAATGCATAGATTGTAGATGATTAAATTCAATCAAGTAGGGTTAAAAGAGTAGATTAAAGGTTTAGAAAATAAGGGAAAAGATTTGGAGGAACAACCAGAAAGGGGGCTGAATCGGACCAAATCGATTAATCGAAATTGGGATTCGATTAATCGATTTTGGTCTGGAAGTTGAAAAGTCAGGTAAGCCCAATTTCGATTAATCGAATTGAATTTTGATTAATTGATTTGGATTTCGATTAATCGATTTAGAAATCGACTAATCGACTGGGTACCTCCAGTGGCTGGAGAAACATGACCTGGGGAAATCGACTAATCGAGTTGAGAAATCGATTAATCGACTTTGGATTTTGATTAATCGATTTGGGATCGACTAATCGATTTTAGACTTTCGACCACTCGATTTGAGAATCGACCTTACTATGTTAGAGATTTCGATTAATCGATTTGGGATCGATTAATTGAATTTGAATCTCGATTAATCGATTTTTGGAATTGATTAATCGATTTGGACTTCGATTAATCGATTTTGGGAATCGATTAATCGACTTTGACAGTTTTACTTGACTTTATAGTTTTACTTTGAGATTCATGGAGGGTTTAGGACCTTCTTTATTACATCTTTAGTGATGTATTACATGTGTTGTGATGTATCATAAGTGGTATGTGTGAAAGCGAGCACAAGGAGCCGCGTGGGACCTTCATGCTTTGACCTTCAGAGAATTGAGGTAGGGAACACCTTGAACATGTACTTTAATTTCAAGAGCATGTATGTAGTGATATATTTATGAAAATTGAAAGTGTTTTAACTATGAAAAAGCTTTGTGAAAATGGGTGTGTGTGTATGACACTAAGAATGTGATAAAGGCATCTATGTGATGCGAGTAACTAAGAGCAAGTAATCTAATGAGAATGAGACATCCCCAGGGGATGAGAAAGTAATAAAGGCATCAGTAGATGCAAATAAGATTATACATCCCAGGGATATATATATATATGATTGAATAATTACTATTGATGCCTAACTAATATAAGATAGCACTTTACACGGTGAACAACTATATGTAAAGCACATGTTATTTTTGTTATTTGAGGTTTATTTAGGATACTCCACAGATGTGGCGGGATACCCACGACTGACGAGGCAGGATATCCGTGATCGGTACGGCGGCCAATCCGTACACTAGTGCGGAGGTCTATCCGTACACAGTAAGCACATCCCAGAGATGTTGAGTGAGATTTAACCCCGCCGCTTAGTGAAAAGGGGCTTGGGTCGTATTCCCAGGGAATATATTTCAACAACTGTCTATTTAGACGACGATGAAGGGAATCTCATCGGGGCTCGATGCTATATTGCTCAGGGATTATTTAAGTTGAAGATTTAAGTTTTGCTTTAGGCTTGTTCAGTGTCATTCATGATAAATCAACAGTAAAGTAAGACATGCAAAGTACCAGTAAATTTGAATGTAAATCATCAGCTTTTAAACTATTTTTCTAGCAAATGCATTGACACATCATGCTTAGAATATCATGAAATATATGTGAGTTTTGATTTATATGTTCATTGTGTTTGTTCCCTATTGAGCTAGGATGTAGCTCACCCCTTTAGACTATACGTCGCAAGTCCTTTGTTAGCAGCAACTGAGGCTTCGGGGGATGTAGATCCGGGTGATTTGGATTACATGCCTAGGGACGAGTTGGAGCCTCCTCCCGATGACTTCTTCTAGGAGACTCTGCTATGTACTTTGACAGAGAGTAGTTTTGAGAGCAAATTTGTACAGCCTGATATGTCAAGCCTTTATTTTGTTAAAACAATATAATTAAATTGATTTATTTCTTTTAGCGAACCATCTGGGGTGATCCGTTTATCATCGATGGTTCGGATCGGTTCTCTGTTCATGCAGAGCCACAGTGCGATAGGCTTCACAAACCACACTTTCCAAAGGACGGGTTCCGTAGTAACCTGGATGTACTTCGTATGGCATCCCATACTACCATAGAGGAGTTGCATCCATACATGGATACCTACATTCCAAGTTCCACGTGATCGTGAAAGAAATCCTACCGTGACGAAGGCTTATAAGTCATGCATCATATCTTATTCCTTTTTAACCTATCATATACATGCCCTACCGTATCATCTAAATGATGAATGTCACACAATATAAATAAAGTATATAATAAGAAAACATCTAACCACAGAATACTAATATTACTCATAATATTTCGAACTATGATTCAAACACGCAATTCAAACGTAAGGAGATATTCGAAATACTGGTATCAAATTGGTATTAATGAAAGGGTGAGTTAGACTTTAACTCTCAGATATTGCAATAAACTCTAAGACCTTGTAAGGTTAAAGAGTAGTCTAAAAGTAACTAAGAGAATCTCGCTCATCTTTAAGAGAGAGAAGAAGGTGACCTACGATGAAGGTACCTGGGTTTTAAAATATGTAATTCAAGTATTGTATTGATCTCATCAGATAAATCTTGTCGATCTGATGAAAACAGACTGGTCGTTTGTAAAATTTGGCTAAGGATTGACTCTCGTATGACTCAAACAAGTTTCGACCGTCGGATCTTTGTTGTACGATTTTTGGGGTACGTACACCTTCATATCGTGGGTAGAAGATGTACCTAAATAATTGTCCTAAGCTTACAAGGTGAGTTGGGCTTATTCAAAAGATTTGCGTCTGCGATTTTACAAAATGCGCATTTAACTACATTGGGTATACGAGCCCATTAAGGGTCCATAGACTAGACGGGTCCACAAGGTCCATGGACCTTTCTGATGTTTGGGAGTCTTGACTGATTCAATTTTCATAAAGGCTTATACGATATTTAAGGTCTATTATAAGGATTTGAATAAATCGAATATGGGACATCGGGTTTGGTAACCATGTGGTGTCATAGAGAAAGTGGGTTTTGACTACTGACACGATTCGACCCAAAACCTGAGATCTAAAAGGGTCAAATCAGACACTAGACTAAGGCTTCATAAGCATAAAGTCCAGGAATTTTTGTGGTTATATTGTGGTGTAAAGATCGAGGTTTGTTTATTATAATCAAAATCTGATCATCAATTTAACAAATGGTCAAATAATCTTTATTTAGATCTACGAGTCTCGAATCATACGTCTGTGGTTCGCTTAATTTAATGGCTCAAACTAGACCCTTTAGCTAGTGTATAAGCAGATTCAAATAAAGAAACACAGAAAGTATTATAAGCGTAAATAAATATATTCACATATTTGGGGTACTAAAATTTATAAAAATAGGGACATGTGGATCAATGTGAATCGTTAGATGTATAAAGTATATGATTTTATAGGGAGTCCATTTTTGACCGAGGTCAGAAACTGATCGGATCATCGAGATTGAAATGGTCAAACGATGACCTCCAATCGAGTGCCCAACAAAACAAAGCAGGACAACAATCCATTTTTTATGTGGGATCTAATTTGCCAGCACACTTGGGTGCCAATTGAAAGGGAATAGTGCACTATAGTTCTCAGACGATGAGTTCAACCATAGGGTCAACCCTTTGACCAGAACCGTTTTGTGAATCCACACAAAACCTAAAAAATTTTAGTTTTTCTAAATTCATCATATATTCATCACATAGTGTAAAAGCGTAAATTTTGATGGATAGAAAGGCACCCACCTGTTGGAGCATGCATGGAATTGGGGTGGCTCTGATCGATGGCACGGGGCCTATTTTCCGCTTGTTTAGTCCTTATAAAGATGGTTCCATGACTAGCTTCTGAACTTCAATGATGCACACACAAAATATGCTAATTGAAGAGGTAGTGGTGTCTGCGTTACTTGAACGAAGGAGATAACTGTAGCGATGATTGATGGACTGCATCCATTGGAGACCTCGCAAGAATTCAGAATCGAGCGCTACTTGTTGCATGTAGTAGTAGCAGCAATGGGTATCATTGATGTGCATCATTGGGGGTAGTGAAGAGGGTGCTCGTAGTAGTTGTGATTGTTTGGGTACAAATAAGGAAAGAGATATAACATGGGCTATGAAGAATGGGGAGTTCGGTGTTCTGTTTGAACAGAAGGAGGGGCATGATGGGGAAAGAGAAGGCATTGCTATTAGGATGCAAGGTGAGGCGTGGCTGGTTTGGTGGTTGTACAACTTATAGAAAAGATGGTGAATGTGGGGTTTCCGGTGATTGTGAAAAGAGGCCGAGCACTACAAAAAATAAGACTATTAGCGGCAGCTTTTTTTAATAAAAAACTGCCGCTATTAGTCCTGTCGCTACAAAAAACTGCCGTTACAAAAATAATAGCGGCAGTTTTTTGTAGCGACAGGACTAATAGCGGCAGTTTTTTATTAAAAAAATCTGCCGCTAATAGTCTTATTTTTTGTAGTGGAGGGTAGGAAATCTCTGTAATCCTCTTGCCTCATGGAGTCTTATAGGGATTGAGAGGAGGTAGAGCCCGAAATAGTAAATTGACCTACTAACTTTGGAAAGAGTCCTTAAGGAACCAAATTGCTAAAATAAGGTCGGTGTATCGGTGGCACTAAATTTGCGTGATCTCACCTATAATACTACTCATACATAGATATAGAAGGATGCTATAGTTGGGTAGCCAGTTTTTATGTATAGTGGATGTCTTTAGTGAGAGAAAGGGCTAGAGAAAGAAAGGTAAGAATTTTACTAAGTTTCTAGAGAGTGAGGGCCCGATTGGGCAATGATTTGAATTGAAGAAAAAGGAGTCCTAAAAGGGAGGTGCTAACTAAGGCCATACTTGTGGCTTGGATTCGGTTGCCCTATTTTGGGTACCCGAAATCCCATTGGTTTTTCTTTTCTTTTCTTTTTGTTTTCTTTTCTTTTTTTTTTTTTTTTATAATTATTATATATAAAAGAGAGGACTTCTTCCCTCTCTTGTTTCACGTAACCCACAAAATCTATATAAGTGCATCTAGCACCACATACACATACATATATAAATATATATAAAAGTGTCGGCGTTTGGGCTTGGAGCCGGCTTGGAGTCCGGGCTTGAGGATTCGGGTCATGCATGGGTGCACACGGCTGCACACATCATTATTATTTATTACCATATGATTACATTTACTATTAATATTAGTATTATTATTATGTTATATATTCAACAGGAAGGGCTTGAGTTAGTGATAGAGTGTGGAGCTTGCACAATGTTTTTGGTGGCCCACCCCATCTAAGGCCACAAGATTTGGGTTTTAAAAACCCGGGTCATAACAGTAAGTCTTATCAAGATAACAAGAGTTGCATGCACTCATATATCACACATCATTTATAGCAATAGTTGGTGGACGTCGGTGCACCACTCGTAGAAGTGTTGAGATTTGTTGATGGTGATGACAAACCCACCATGAGTTGTGTATATGAGTAAGTAGATAAGCTTGAGTTTTTCACACATAAAAATACCCTAATAAATAATGGCAAATATTGAAAAATCATAGATGACAAGTAGGACAAATAATTCCACCAATACTTGCATATTGCGGATAAATTTTATTTTATTTTTTAAAAATTTATTTTATCTTTTCAAATGCATTAATTACATGTGTATATTTTGTAATAGGACATTCATAGCTTGAACCCCTTCTACCAATACACCCGACGCCTTGGCACTGCACCGATAATAAAGTGTCTATTGGCTTACTAAATGTTATCAAGAGATTAGAGCTAGAGCTTCATAACTGAGGCCAAGTCATAAGAGACATAAGCGACAAATATCTTCTTTATTTTTCTAATATGTATAATGTTCAATAATGCATATTAGTAGACTCTCTTATTAATTAATCAGTAGATTGACATGTCTAGGAACAAACTCGATTGCTTCACTTTCTGGTGGTCATATCATAAATTTATCATGATAAATCAGGTAAATTCTCATTTTATGTACGTATATAATCTAAATCATGTATTATTCAAACAGAATTAAACTAATGAGAGAAATTCATTATAGCCAATTGGTAGATGCACTATGGTGAGGATGTGTCGGTCTTGAAAAGGATTGTAATGCCACGTGGCACTATGTCAAAATGATAAAAATACCACTTTTACAAATATTAAAAGAGCCACTGCCCAAACAGTAGTATGCTAATCCACTGCCAAAATCGATTGTTTATTATATCAACACAGTGGTTTAATTCGTTCGTTAACCTGATTCCACGCCAAAATATAAATCGTGAAACCATTTAATTTCATTTTGCCTTTTTAACTCATTTAGAAAGAATGCTGAGACCGCTCCTCCCCTCTCTCTCGCTCTATCTCCCTCTTCGAAACCCTAGCCTCCATCTCCCTCTTTGAAACCCTAGACGGCCAAAAAACAGACGTTAAGTGAGTTTTTCTTGTTTTCTCATTTTTTTTACGTTTTTTTTTTATTATTTCACCAATTTCTATGTATTTGCCTCAATTTTATCATTTTTATTGATGAATCATGAGATCTGGAGTGTTAGATCTGAAATCAGTTCGATCTCTGTCTTTTGTTTCGTATTTAGGCTTTCTGTAAAGAAGAAAGCTGGCGGAAACGATCGAGTGAGACAAAAACCTGTGAAAAAGGAGAAGGCCGAGAAGGATCCGGGTTTGTTATATGATTTTTGAGATGGATTGGAAGCTGGTGAATGTAGATCTAGGTATGTTATATGGTTTTTGGTTACATTTTGGTTGATTTTGAGATGGATTGGAAGCTAGTGAATGCTAAAGAGATTTCTACATCCTCTCTCTCTCGATGGCTCAACCTCTCATGAAGAAAGACGACGATCGAGACGACGGACGTTGGTTTCCAAACCCTAATTTTACATATTCATCATCTCAATCCCTTTCAATTATTATTTCAGTTTCTTCATTTGGATCTATGTTAGCTGGCATTGATTCGTGTGATACTTGTAACTTCATTTGGATCTATTATTTTAGTACATCTCATTTTCAGATTACCGGTAACTTCAGTGTTTTTTTTAGATCTATGGTTACGGTTTATAGATCTAGGATTTGGTGTCACTCAGATCCCATTATCAGATCTAGAATTCGAGAATTTGATTTGTTTTTAAGAGATTGTTTTTTGTTCTAGTGGAATTTTGATGGTTGTGTACTTCTGTTTGTTGAATTAACGATTTTATTTTTAAAGTCGAGATCTGCTTATACTTATTGAGTTACGTTGTTGCAGTTAACATTTTGATGTCTTGTTTAGGTAAAACTAAATGGTTAACATCTTTTCAGTTGATTGGGTATCTATTACAGCAGTTGGAGATATTTGCATTTCCATTTTGGGTGTTCCTATTTTAGGGGTGGGGGTGTGCTAAAGCTGTAGTTTTGATGGTTCTCTATGGTGAATTCTGTACATTTATGAAGTTTTAAGCCAAGATCTGCTGGTAGATTTTAAATATGTATCATTGTTGTTTTGTCGTTTGAGTCTGGTCTACACACTAGTGTATTGATATGTGGATTATGTTTTCCAAGATCCATCATTTTCTCCATTTTGTTTAGTTGAGATCAACTTGCAGTTTGTACAAGCGGGAACTATTGCATAAGTGGATTCAGTTTTTTTCGTTTGGGCTCAGGTTTTGGCCGTTTTGATAAAAATACTTGTGGTCTTTTGGGCTTTATGGGTGTGATTTTATCGCAGTTTTTGAGTTGTACTTGGGCCTTGTTTCCCTGGTTGAGCATTTTGGTGTTTGGGGTATTGGTGTTTAAAGCCGAGATGTTGACTATGTTTGGGTAATTCATATTTTTTGAGGGGTTTTAGCTGATAGTGAGATAGTAGCATTGGATTGATTGCATTGCATTCTTAGTTTTTTCAAGCTGTGTATTCAGATTCTATCCATGAAATGAGATAATGTGTTTAGATTTTGAAAGTTTTTAATGCCCTTTTTTCTTAGGTTCTTAAGAAATTATGAGTTTCTATAACTAATTGAGTAGGTATTAGGTGCCTAACCAGTGTACCAAGGGCTGTGCACAGAGAGATCTCCCTTCGCTAAAAGGTTCAAACCTCTTTAGGTGTTATTATATATATATAACATGCACAAATATTTAGGAGAACTGTTTCAATGATTTTCGGCCTTCTACCGATTTGGCATTCATAGAATATGAGTGCGTCTCCAGAGGTTTGAACAATTTGGGACAGGCTCCTAGCACTAACTCTGACTGATGTGCATTTTCTTGAAACATTGTTGATAACATTTACATGGCTTGTGTTCCAATGACACATCAATAAAGAATAGAACGAGGCTATCCTATGAATCTTTTTGGAGCTAGATTATATTTTTTGGATGTAATTTTTTGGTTTATATGAGTAATGCCCCTTTCTTTTTTTATTATTTTAAATTATATCGATTTTCCAGCTCATAATTTATTAGAGTTAAAATTGGGCAAATTTTTGTTTTAAAAAATGTAACATATGGTGGCTTAATAAGTCTTTTTTCTCCTTTCTTTTTCATTTCGCAGCCAACTGTTAATATCAAAATAGTGTTATCGCAGCTAATGGAGAGATTATCAAATTATGCTGCTTCAAGTGCAAAAGTGAGTTATCATGGCCTTGATTTGGTGTTTTTTTTTGGGGGGTAGTTCAGCTGAGGCCCTTGATTTGGTGTTTAGTTCCTTATTCTTTTATGTTGCAGGTTTTGCCAGAATTTTTGCAAGTAGAGTCTTTTGCCAGATTGAGCAATGCGATTGGGAAGGTAAACTTCTTTTTCGTGATTTTAAATAGTTATTAAGGTATAATGGTCTCTTATTTATGCCAGTGCATTTTGGTTTACTTTTTCCCTGAGGACCAAGATCTTATAAAAGGAGACATGGCTAGAATTCTCTGATATGACACTAAATTAAGCATGCCCTCGTGCATGTTGGCTAAACTAAGCCAAAAGGTGTCCAATGTGGTACTAAACTCAACAATTTCAACTAGTAATCAGTCATAATTACAGACCATTAGGCCAAACACAATGCTATTGTAGCGATAAATATAATGTTTTACAGTTAGATTAGATCACTGAAATAATTGTTAAATCAAAGTTGACACCTAATAATGCCATATATATATATATATATATATATATATATATATATATATATATATATATATATGAGGCAAGCGTAGTCAACCCCAGCATAATTTACGCATAGTTGATGCAATATACATAATCAATCATAATTATGAACCATTTGATATAGTTGAGTGGTAAGAGTATAATTGCTCTCAATATTTGATTTAAACAGTTGATTGCAAGTGTATCCATTTGATAACCATTTTAAACTGTTGCCAAAAGTACAAGAAGAAGCACTTCTTCTTTACATCATTAAGCGTTGAGGTTGATCAGTCCTCACCCTCCATCAAGGAAATACAACAGGTCAATATAATTATAATAAAAATCACTTTGAAGGTCAAAAATCAACTCATCAAGAATGTGATCAGGAAAGGAAGCACTTATAATTTCCTCTCTAATCCTCTGAGCAAGAATTAAAAGGTCAAGCTTGAAACATATGGCTAAGTATTAATATTTTTAGGCAGGTGCGCTAAGAGGCCGAACACCCAGGTTATTGACAAAAAAAGAAAAAAAAAATGCCCACTTGGAATCTTAGGTTCAACCTTACCGAATGAATATTCTACCAAGATTAGATGGGGTGTGCTATTAAAAATGCCTAGTGCTCCCATTAGCTTTGCGGGCATGCCTCATGAACATTAAAGAGGCTACCATGGTTCTCAGATATAACACCTGATTCATAGTTCAATTGTTGTATCACAATTCACAATTTAAATGCGGTGGAGTCAAGCTCAGTGACCCTTATAGTCAGCTCAGCCTACTGACCCCCCCTACAAAAAATTGCGCATATTAGATCACCCTAACCATCTGATCTAGAGCACGAAAATGAATGCAAGCCTATTCAAGTCAAGTATTATTCCAAATCAATGCAGCCCTATGGACATGAACAAACCCAAAAATAAGTATTATTCCAAATCAAATCAAACATATAACAGTAGAAATGACAACATATTTTAAAAAAATGTGCCCTATATTAAGAAAAAATAGAACAATGCATAAGAACGGGGAGAATACCATATATACTCGTTAAGAAAAAAATACTACTATACATAACACAAAAAAAAAACTACGACATATTAAAAAAAATAGCTATTTGATTCTTACCTAGAAATCAGACCAAATCAGCTCTGATTTATATTTTAAAAAAAGAGACATGGTAACTTAAGTTATCACGTGATCTGAATTGGCCTCCTATTTTTCCTGCGTGAGAGATATAAGATTAGTAATTTGCGTGAGATACTGGGAAGAGATTGTGCATTCTGATTTACAGAACTTGAAGAATTAGGAGCTACATGGGTCCCACTTGACGACAATAATATTCCTTTTTTTCTTTAGTACATATTAAATAAGATCATAAAATCTTAGAAGCTGGGAAGTAATAAATAGGCAGTTTTTACTTCCTTGTTTTACTATTGAAGAGTTCTAAGTCAAGTTGGAGACTAATTAGGAGTTAGAGTCAAAAGTAGATTTTTATCTTTATGTGATGTAAACTATGACAAAAAGGCAGGCAGTGAATGAAATTAGATTTTTCTCCTTCTCTCTCCTTGTTCTATATTTTGTTGAAAAGGTGAGTTTTATTTATTAAATTCTGAATTTTATTGTTGAATCTCTTCTCCTCCTACCATGCTACATCACCTTCTTTCGCACAGAGATCTTCCCTTTCCCGAATCTATCAAATCCAACCACTTTTGGATCCCTTGCACTGGCCAATTCTTCTATTTCAAATCCAAACCATAGCTGAACCTTCGCACCGAACTTAACCCTGCCTAGATCTGATAACCTTTTCTTTTTCTTCTTCCTTCCTCTTATGGAAATATTTCATAATTTGTGGAAACTTATGTCAAAGCAAAGTTTTCTTCTTATCTATAGTCATGATCAATTGATCACCATTTAATCTTGATTTAGATGCCAAAAAGCCTTCTGTTGCTACTATTCAAGGACTTGCACTAGGTGGTCGCTTAGAATTCGCAATGGTTTGTACCTACTGCTAAATGGGACCATTTCTATTCATTTTTCACAATAAGGTTCTCAAACATGCTTCTGAAATGCATCCTCCCTATAAATTTTATACAGGCTTGCCACGCACGCATTGCCACTCCAGAAACCCAATTTGGCTTGCCAGAGCTCACACTAGGGATAATTCCTGGGGGTGGAGGTATGCTGCTTTCTTTTATATTTGGGCTATATCTGAGGAGGTTATGAGACTGATCTTGTTGTTTGCATTCCATATGAAATACCGCACTGAGAAACTTGTGATTATTTATTAGGCACCCAACGTCTGCCAAGGCTTTTAGGGTTGTCAAAGGATTTTAAATTGACATCTTCCAATATATCAGGGCAGCTATCATTGGTATGTATTTACTAATAGTAGGGTTACACAAACCAATTTTTATCTATTAAATCATTTTCTAATAAATCTACAGGATATTAATGGTCATTATATATTGTTTTTCAGAGTTTTACTCGGAGGAAAATCTCTAGCATATTCGCAATTTTTTGTGGGCAGAATAACTGTTTCCTTGCCCCTTCTTTTATTTCTTATCACTTATACCAAAGTATCTAAACGATCTTCCTAACATTACACACATTATCACAACAGGCCCTTTTACTACATCTGATAACTTGTTATTTGAACCCTTAGTAGAACTGCTTGCTTATGCACGTAGAAAGCAACCTCAACTGCTTATACTGGTGAGGGCCTGAAATGGTTCAGTTCTATTAACTTTTGAAAGATCTTTCTTTGGGGTAATTCCCAATTTTTAAATTCAAAACTTTTTGCAGCCCAGACCATTTATTGATTCTAAACACTCAGAGATTAAAAAAGGCGTATTGTGAAGCTTTGATGAAAATTTTAAATACGAACATTCTCGAGCGAGTCATTATTTATCGCCACATATTCATTATATGTTTACAAAAATATGTTAGCAACAAATATTTAGTTCTTTTAATAAAAATTATTTGATCCAATTGCAAGATTATACTGAATATATGGGTTCCGTTGCCCATATGATTATTGTGCCATCTACACGTGATGCAAACCATGACTTTGTTGTCCCTCAGGTTCTCTTTTTACTGGACTTATCATATCTATTTTTTTCCTTTTCTTTAATCCTGAAATTAAGATTAAATTTGTTTTTTTGATGGATGTTTCTATGATTTAAGCTGTTAATATTGGTTTTGCAGCCTGCATTTGATATCCATCTCTCAGAAGATCTTAAGCATCAAGTATATATACCTTTCACTGGATTTAAAAGTTGATCTTTTGTTACAATTCTATCCTCAATTTCCCTTTTGATAATCTAATCATGGTTATAGTGGTTTCTCATTGAAATTTTGTATTCTCCAATCCAGATAACTTGCGTTGCAAATTGTGGTTTTTAATGCAATGAGGTACCCATATGACCTTGATCAATATTCTTCCTCATCCTCAAGGATTTTCATTTATGGTCTATGTTTATGCTCTGTTACACCTACTTGTAAAGGCTCTAATTTAAGGTCAGTAGCAGACTTAGTTTCTTTTGTGTTTGATTTAGAAGGTTTTCTTATTAAAGCAGAGTTAAATTCTGTAGGCAACAAAATATTGCAGCTGTACTTATAGGATTGCTTTAAGCCATTGACTCTTGTCACCTGCTTTATCTAGGTGGAACAACTTTTTAGCTATTAAATTCCATAAAAAACTGACATTTTCAGATTTTAGGTCTCTATAATCCTCTACCGGAACCCTGAGTAATTGGGCCTTTAGAACCTACCCCATACCCAGCCTGATTACTAATTGTGCCAGGACAGCCCATTTATTAGTGGGGCCTATTTTATTATGATTATTATATATATATATATATATATATATATATATATATATATATATATATATATATATAACACCTATACCAACAGCTGAAGCTTGACGCCGTCGGCGTAGGTGAGGAAATAAATTTAAAAAAAAATAAGAAGTCGTCGTTGTAGGTATTCGCCTACGGAAGTATTGTTGTCGGCTTGAAGCCGTCGACGTTGGTTTTTACCGACGGAGAGAGTGCTCTACGCCAACGGCTACCAGTCGTCGGCGTATGTTCTTTTTTTTGTAGTGATATTTGCAGCTTTTTGGGTTTAACTAATACAGATTTCTTGACAGTGTTGTGACCATCCCTATTTTCTGGATGAGTCTTTGCAAACATTGCTCACCAAAGGTCGTCCAGAGGCCGAGTATTTTTTCTATTTCTATAATTTAAAAGGCAGTTGAGCATCTTATATTATACATTATATAGGTGCTTGTGGTCTATTCTGTGATTACTTGGCATTAGTGTTATTTTAATTTCTTGGTTTCCTGAATTGTAGTTCTTGAGGTTGGTGATAGAGTTTTTGAGGTGCTTTTTACCTTTGGGGACGCACATTTGGGTGGTGACGATTTTGATAAGGTTGGATCATATTTTCATCTCTGCAGCAGCCATTTAAAAGCTTTGTTGTGGATTTTAATTATGATGATATTGTCATTCTTTTCCTTTGCTTATTTATTGTTATCTTATAAATCAAACAGAGAATCGTCGATTGGCATTTCCCCATGCCCATATGCACTCGTTGGCATGTTTGGAGGAGTGTGATGAATGGGAGGGTCGAGCGCCCACATTTGTACACCATGGGTATGATGATAAAAGAATGATATACCTATATATTGTGTAGCAAACAGGTACTAGGTTGGGTTCGGGTCGGGTTTGGGTTAACTTGAATACAACCTATTTATATAACATGTCAATATTTTCAACCCAACCTATTAGAAGAGGACTCCTTAGATAGAAGTCATCAATATCTTAATTTAATAATGTTCTCCTTTTGATTTCAGGCGAAATTTTTCGATTTGAAGCTCACTTCAAACGGATCACTAGGGGACGGGGATACTTTGCAGGAGAGGCGAAGCAAATTTATTTTAATTTTAAAAATGGGACGTGGGGTCCTTAAATTGTTAACTCTTTCTTTTCTTTTTCTTTTTGTTTGAATAAAAGGATTGGGCATGTACAGTTTAAAATATTTGGTTGATTCGAAAGGTTGGATCATAGGTTGAGATGCAACCTTTTGTTTGAATAAAAGAATTGGACATCTATTTTTTTTATTAATGGCATTGAATGATTTGCATTTGAGTTTTAAAAAAGCATTACAAAAAGCATTAAAAAAAGCATACAAAAAATATTATTTTTAAAAAAATTGCATAAAAAATCGTCGACGTAATTTTTATTTTTTTTTAAATGTATTTTTTTTTTTTAATTTACATAAAAAACTACTGCTAAAAGCAGTGGTTTTTCTATGACTGTTAAGAGCAGTTGTTGTTGAAGTTCAAAAACCACTGTCTTGTATAGTGGTAAAAAAAAATCACTCCTTTTTTTACAATTGTTTAGGGCAGTGATTTTTTGAAAAAACCACTATTAAAGGCAGTGATTTTTTTGGCTTTTTCACGTAGTGTGGGTGCTATCCTAAACATATTCCTCATTTAATTGTGATAGAAATTGGAGTACATTTTCTCTCATCAACACAAAGACAGTGAATAGACTAACTGTGGGACGATTAGGAACATTAGTCTATTGCTACTACAGTATACAATTAAGGGGCAGAAATATCAAACAAGTCAATTGCGGTGAGCAATTGTTTGAATATTTATAATTCAATATTTAATTGCACATGACATGCTAATTAGTTTCTCATGTCTTAATTACCATGTAGATGATCAATACTTTAACGCAATTCAGGTAGATTACATGTTTGCGGAAGATGACCATTTAAATTAATGGAATGAAGAGAGGGACGCTTCAGTGTTAAATAGTGAGACAACTGAATAGTTAAACAGGGATTAGCTGAGGAGCAATATTCTCAACCTCGCAAGTTGAGATGTCTTCAATGCAAATCGGCATTGTCGCACAAAATTTACATCCCGATGAGAATGGTGATGATGATGGTATTGGTGGTAGTGGTGAGGGTGGAGGTGATGAGACCTATACCGGTGGTGAGGGAAGACTAGTGGAGATGACACGCGTCCCTATCATGGTCAAAATTCTGGATATATTGCCCATTGAAGTTGTGATGATATGACAATATACAATTGTAACGACTCAGATTTTTGCAAACGTTGAATCGTTGACATTTGACGAAAACGTGATTGTTTTGATTAGTTTGACCTTAGTCAAACCTTTGACTTATGTGGCGTGGCTCGACCCAACATTCGAACTCAAAGCCCTTTCTTTTGTATTTATAAAATAATATTTATTTGATTTACTAATTAATGTGCAAAGAGGATAAAGTAGAGTGTGTATCCAGGTGAGACTATATGCACCATAAAATCAAACCTAAGGTGATCCTGACTCGAAAATTCGGGCCCAAGGATCTATTAATTTAGGTCATCCAAAATAAGAAAATATACGGTGGAAATGTGTAGGTATGTGTATGTGTGGTGCTAGATGTGGCCACACATTTATGTGTGTTTCTGTCAACAAGTAAAAATTTCAAGATCCTTCTTTGTAGGAGACTCCACGCATTGCAACCTCCCAAATTTGTCTCCTACTTTACCTCTAGTCAAAATCACTCACCAACCAATTCAAATCCCCAATCAATATCTTGATTATTTTAATATTAGAAAACTCCTCAAATTGTACAATGCTTGTCAAACCGAGCAAGTCAAATTGCCCAATCTCTCTCTCACCCTTAACCAGCAGCCGTGCAAACTCCCAAATCTCTCTCTCTCTCTCTCTCTCTCTCTCTCTCTCTCTCTCTATATATATATATATACATATATATACATATAAATATCTCTCAAGAAAGACCCACACAGCAGCCATCTCTCTCTCTCTCCTTTCACCCACAACAGCCCCAAGCACTCGTCCCTCTCTCTCTCTCTCTCTCCTTTCACTCACAACAGCCCCAAGCACCCGTCCCTCTCTCTCTAAAAACCTACATGTACTACCATAGCCCCAAGCTCTTCCTCTCTCTCCTTCTATGTTATTTTGTTCTCTACCCAACCAATAGTAATGTGCAAAAGCCCATTAATCTCGAGTACAAAATGAACACTTCTCTCCTTCAGTTTGGAGCTATGGCAACGACAAAATATCACGTGAAGAGCAGCCACCAACACCACCATCATCTCCTCCTCCAATATTAGACCCACGGCGACATACGAGGCTCACCACTCTGAACCTGAGCCAAAGCGATGCGTCAGATCCGATTTGCATCAACGTGAACCCGTCGACCCGAATCAATCAAAACTTCACGAAATCTTCACGATCATGCTTTAAGAGGTGGGCACCCATCCATCTATCTCATTCTTCTAAGATTCCGTCACGTAGGATACGTTCGATCGCATATCAACGGGCTAAATAAAATAAATCTTATTTTATATCTCTTAAAAGATTGTTTTAAATTGAGTAATGTAGTTAACCCTAGACATGGTTACTTCAAATCGTATTCTATCTATTTTGTTCTTACTTTATTATATGTTGTTTTGCTCTTATTTCATGCACAAGAGATGACTGAGTAGATATTGTTCTGACCATCGAATCCATTAGGTATTGGTTAATATCTTACAAAACCCTCTATGTATTACATCAAAATTGAAATCGATTAGTGAATGTATAGGATCATTTTATTTTATTTTGGGTCCGTGTTGTCATTATTACCATGTGTATCAGAACCGATGTGATTAATTCTATCAGGAAAAATAAATGAAAAGGGAGAGAGAGAGAGAGAGAGAGAGAGAAGCCGATTGGAGGTGCTTTAGAATTCCTAATTCAACATAAAATTATGTTTGTCACTACCTAAAATATGTGTGCATTCATATATATGATCACCAACTTTATCACAACTCCTAACTCAACTCAAAACATGAAATCATCTTAGCCTGATTTTTCGCCCAACCATAAGTAGACTCTATGTCTAAGTAACCCCACTCAGTCACAAATCCTAAGTCCACAGAGACTCGCAATATCCTATGGATCTATATTCTGAACAGTGACTCATCCGATGTTAGACCGTGACCCATTTGATGTTGGACCTTGATCCATCTGATGTTGGACCTCGACCCATCTAATGTAAGACAGTGACCCATCTAATATTGGGTCGTGACCCATCTGATGTTGAGCCATGACCCATCTGATATTGGACCTTGATCCATCCGATATTGGACCATAACCCATCTGAAGTTGGACCGTGACCTATCTAATGTTGAACCTTGATCCATCTATTGTTGGACCGCGACCCATCTGATGATAGACCTCAACCCATCTAATGTTAAACCGTGACCCATCTGATATGGACCTCAACTCATCTGATGTTGAACCTCGACCCACCCTTCTGATTTCATTTCATAGGATGATATTAAAATAATTAAAGTATCTTTATCTAAAGAGAAAGTGGTTTTGGGTGGTAATATAAAATTAATAAATATTATATAATTATACTTTATTATTATTTAATTCCCATATAAAGCAAAGGTAAATGGTTACTACCTTATTTTAATATTATAAAATTATCTTATAAGGTATATGAGTAATAGTATCCTCTTTCATAGTCCAATTAGTTTCCTTTCGATCGATGGATCGACCTATTAAAATCGATCAATCGATCATAAGCTAAACAACAGCTTACAACTTATTAAATCCAATTTATCGATTTTCATTTTTCAATCGATCGATTCTCGTCCGAACAAACGACCTGATTCACACTAAAATTTCACTATTGCACGACTAAAAACTTAGTGAACATTAATCATTGTACTTTACGAACGATGGTCGTGATGCACTTAACTTTTAAAATAATAATATTTAATTTTAACATTTACTAATAATAAATAATATATATATATATATCATGAATAATACATACATATATATATATATATATATATTATTCGATAACACGAAGTATTAGAATTTCGATATCTCGTAAAAATCAAACTTTGACCTTCAAGTTATTGAAAACACACAAGTAACTCCCCTACTCTATATTTATTAGTATATTACGTAAATAAATATACGTATAAACATAACGATAATATGAATGTAAACCTTTTTATACGTGTAATGATTTTATCCCCCCACTTTGATCATGATATACGAGTTAAGAATAAGTTGTTTGTATGCGAGTGTATGAGATCATGCCTACGCTTGAGCGTGGTGATTCATTGGGATGGTATCGAAGCTAGGAATATATCGTATTTACATGTCTTACAATTCATGGTGGTATGGAACATCATGACGAATAGGGTGAGTGTGAATTCAGTGTAACCTCATACCCGATCACCCCGATATCTAATATGATAAGATACGATATGAGTTAAGTTACGAGGTTTAAACTTTTATGTCATAGTCATGGTGGGGTTCTTTTCACAATCACGTGGAACTCGGAATGTAAGCATCCATGTACGGATACAACACCTCTATGATAGCATGGGTTGCCACACGAAGTACATTCATGTCACTACCGAATCCGTCCTTTGAAAAGATAATTTATGAAATTTGTTTCACCGTGTTTACTGTAGATTAAGGTCTTAGAGGTATGTTATGATATGAGTATGATAAGATAAGTTATGAGTACAATAATAAGATACCGCTGTGTAGGCCAATAAAAGATTAAGAACTTAATTTTTTGTAAGTGTCGTTTCTTGCATAGCTACCTTAAGGGCAACAACATCTTTCAGTAAAGACGGGTCTCTGTGAGACATTATGAGTTATGAGTCGTCAGCCGCCCCTGTGACTAGATGGGGTGTATGATATGATATGATATGGAGAGCGTTATGACATGGTGATATAATATTATGGTAACCCTCGTATGATAGCTCAAGCAGCGACCCTGGCACGGGTCGTTTAAGATTTTATGAGTATGTTAGTTACGCTCATGCGATGTACAGACGTATGTGCGAGAATAATAAAAGAGATATGATATGATATGAGATATAGTAAGGTACGTTAGGATATGAGTGTCTAGATCATTGTCCTACATTTACGATTATGATATAAGTTTATGATATTCGTTTGATCTTATTATTTCTTCTGATTTCTTGAGATATTATATTTATCACTCACTTGATACACCCGCAATGCACCTGAGTAAAATGGGATAGATTGGTGTATCCACTGAGTTTACATGACTGAGTAAACTCATCTTACGACAATCTAACAATTGCGGGTAACTATCTTAACAGAGTGAACGTGAATTTTTCTGACCCAATTGGTGCTGAGTACATTGACTATGTGGACGCGGAGTACCAAGAGCCTTGGGTGGGCGACGTAGCGGAGTATCAGGAGGACTTCGATACTAACCTTGATCCAGGTGCCGGATATTGACTTTTTTTAATTTGGTATTGAGCTGGTCTTATTGTATTATTATCGATACTATGGTTTCCGTTTATCGAATTTATCTTTGATTACATTTTATTAGTAGATCTATCGCACGTTATCATATTGTTTCAGCATTTATGATTATCTTATATTTTACCTTTATATGTTGCCTTTCACAGATTTCGTGAAACCAATTATGCGCGAGAACTCTAATTATGTGTATATCAATTTAGCGTATCTGAAATGCGTGCGAATCATAACTCGAAATTCTAATCCCTCGGAATGGGATAAAATTTTAGATCATGACAACAATACTCCAACATTTCCAGGTGGATGGTATTGAAGGAAGAGTAGATTCAAAATTATATCAATCCCAATAAGATGACATGGTCATACTATTAACAGCTTGGGATATTTGGTTTTTCATTCGAGTGAAGATTCTTGGGTATCATGGAGCTCCGAAATATTCATATTATTACCCGTTGCCTCAATATGAAGTATAGACGGTGGTCCATATTGATATAAACATGATAAAGCCAACACTGTAAGCATAACCAACAAAACAACAATGAAGTGGCAAAAGAACCGACTAGAAACTCCATGTGGCTGTAAATTTAAGGTACAGTTAATCTACATACTCAAATTTTGTTTAAATTGTTGGGAAGCACCAACATTCCTTCAGACCATAGCGTTTTTTTTTGAAGAGGGGATGAGAGCCACTTTGGTTAAGTTTATTCTTCCTCCACCATGTTTTCAGCTCCTTTTCATTAGGACTGTTATTGTCCCTAGCTCATTGTGTGTAATATTTTTCTTTTATCTCCTTGCTCGGCTCTTTGATCCAATATATTTTGTTATTTTATATGCCTTTTTGGGACTGATGCCGCATGAAATCAACATCTGAGTTGTATGACGTTAAAGATCTATTATGTGAAATATTGGAATGAAAAACAATCAGCATCATCTAATTTAGAGCAGTCAATGATTTACAGGAAGGGTTCTCTAGAGTTATAGTAGGTGAAATAAAGCCACCCATTTATTTTCCATCTGTGGGATCCCTACTCTGCACCACTTTGTTTTACAATCCCCCAACTAGGGTTTGGTTTACTTGTTCTTCAGCACCTCAGCATCTCCAATGGTGCTGCTAAGGGATTCATCCACAAAAAGTGGTGACAAAGAAAACTTTATTCAAACAGCAATCACTAGGACTTCCTATCAACTGCCAGTTATTAACAATTGAAGTTCTTAAACCTCTTATCAATAGTTTTCTCAGTTCAAATCAGGAAGGATGTCAATAATTCCTACAAGAACATCAAGAACAAAAGGCTTGAAAAAATAAACACCCCATCTCTTGGAGAATTCCACAGCCAAATCTCCACCAGCTTCAGCCGAGAATCCTGCCAATTTCGAGCCCCATCCACATTATAGTAAAGCGCAATAATACAACAGTATATGGTCTTCTCACTTCTGTGAAGCTATCTCTGTAGGATGGACTTGAGTTGAAGTAGGCACATAATCTTTCGGTACAGCTTTCCCTAACACATTCAGAACCTTCATTCGATGCAACTCTTTCCCTGTGATTCATGAAAAATGCATGGAGAGAATTAGAGATGAAATTATAATTTGCAGATATGAGTCGCAATGTCCCATAAAAATGTTACCATTTCAGGCTATATTTTTAACCATGAGTGAGACTCAACCATAAGCAGGCTGTTCATCCTTGTAGTCACAGTGACCAAAGTCTACGTACGGGAATAAAATGGCTCCAGAAATATATGGAAAAAATGGTAAATTTTCAAATTTTTAAAAGATATGAATAATAAAAAACACTATATATATATATATATATATATATATATATATATATATATATGTGTGTGTGTGTGTGTGTGTGTGTGTGTGTGTGTGTGTGTGTTGTGTGACCAAACACAGGTTTTAAAAAGGAAAAAAAAGGGTTTAAAATTCATTTTTCGGAAAAAAAAAAAAACAAGAATTTTCGGAAGACTGTTTTTTCGCGTTTTTTGGCTTCCCAAAAAAAGAGTTTTAAACACTTTTTTTCCTACAAAAATGTGTTTTTGGTCACTAATTCACTATGCTTGTGGTTGGATGCTTATTGGAGTAAGCAAAATCACACATGGGAATGTGCATGCGAATGCTTCCTTCTAGTAGTAGACACAACAAAGTGCAGGCCCCACTAGTTGGGGTACCTCCTACGAGGAAGCAGACACCTAGAATTAATTTTTCTTCTCTATAGTTGCATCACGCATTATCAATTCTCATCAGGAAAATGAAGCACTATTTGGCAACAAATACCCAAGTGCTGGGAGGCTGGATTACCTTCCTCTAGTAAAAGATGGACTGCTCTTTTCTCCAATTCAACTGCAAGTTTGCTGCGGCCCATGGCAGATAAAGCTCGGATAACTAGTATGACATATGTGAAAGAGAAATTGTGTTAATACAACAGAAGTCGGAACCATGTCATACGAGAGTACTTCGAAGCATAGTAACAAAGACGGAGTACGGAAATCGAACGACAAGGGAAAATTTTCAGCAAAAAATAAAAGTACAGGAAAAGAAAGGGGAAAAAGATAGCGTACATGAAGAATATGTCAAGGGAAAATTTTGGACAAAATGGAAAAATATGAAAATTGCAAATATATATATATATATATATATATATATATATATATATATATATATATATATATATATATATAATTAAATTTTTTTTGAAAAAAATGGATAAACGCGCTTTAAACAGAAAAACCGGAAAACACGAGTTTTATACGTTTTTTGTATAAAACGGCTTTTATATGTTTCTTGAAAAAAACAGGGGGGTGTTTTATATGTAATCTTTTTCTTTCAGAAAAATGTTGTTACTATGCTTCGAAGGCAGGTGCAAAGTAGACTTACTCTGAATGTATTCCTCCTGATTTGACTGGTCACAATTCTTCAAAAACAGCTGTAATCGCTGAAACCTTTCTTCCCAATGCTGATTATTTTGATCATATGTATTCTGGGGACTAAACAGGGTATGAATCCCAGTGGAAGAAACCATAGGATAATTGGGTTCCACCACTGTCAATCCGTTAGAAGTCTTGAGAAAATGAGGAACAGCAGGCGAAGGCGCCCCAGATGAGATGGTTGTGAGGGACGCCACCGGAATAGGTGAGAATGCTGAAAAATAAGGTATCTTAGGCTCTTCAATCTGACTTGGTTGCTTCTGTGATTCGTGTTTTTCAATGCTCAACTCAAAGTTGTCACAAGAATTTATGTTGTCAGGTTCTGGTTCAGCTTTCCGACGAATGTAGACGATTTTGCCACTTGTGTTATTATTACATGAAGACTGTAAATGTGCATATAAAAAGGTGAGAATGAACACATCCTTAAAGGAGTTACAACTTGGACACAAGATTTGTATCATGGAACATGGGTTAAAAAGAAAGACTTAATATTTTTGGAATTATCCCACATGGAACATCATCTCTATCATCTAATTCAATGCGGTCAAATTATATCAGATGATAGAATTGACTGCACTGAATCAGATACTCGAGATCGTGTTTCATGCCAATCTGTGGCATCATGACCTTCAAATCAGATGACTTAGGGCTTGTTTGGCATCGCTTTTGGGGCCCTTAAAATCGCTTTTGGTCACAAAAAAGCAATTCTGAACTAAAAAAGCTGTTTGGTTTAAATGTTGTTTGGTTTAAATGTAGATTATAGCTTATTTTTATTTTAAAAAGCTATAAAAAATCTGTTTTGCGAAAGCCGTAGAAACCTGCTTTTTAAATTGTCAATCGCAGGAATCTGAGTTAGGGGTTGTTTGGCGTGGCTTTTGGGACCCTTAAAATCGCTTTTGGCCGCAAAAAAGCAATTCTGAACTAAAAAAGCTGTTTGGTTTAGGGTTTATAACTTTTGGCCACAAAAAAGCAATTCTGAACTAAAAAAGCTGTTTGGTTTAAACATAGATTATAACTTATTTTTATTTTAAAAAGCTATAAAAAATCTGTTTTGCGAAAGCCATAGAAACCCGTTTTTTAACTTGTCATTTGCAGGAATCTGACAGGACTTTACGGATGGGATGAATCTTTTACTCATATTCTTACTCCCTCTCAAAGGTCCTGATCAAACACAACCTACAGCCTCTCTCTCTCTCTCTCTCTCTCTCGCAACGTCCCCTCCCTGTGCACTCTTTTTTTTTCTGTAATGTCGAGTCCTTGTAGCCTCCGTTTCTGTCTTTTCAAATGTATATTTTTTGCAAATATTTTTTTTTTGGTTTTGTTTTGTTTTTTATGAACAATAATATTTTTTTGTTTGTTTCTCTCTAACATCTTCATTGCAAAGGTTCTCTCTCCAATTTTTTTTGCCCCTTTTTTGAGTTTTGTCTCTGTAATTTTTTTCCCCTTAACACCTCTCCCAGCAACGTCCTCCTCTCCCCCTCAGTCTCACTCTCATTGAATTCCAGGCATACTAGTCATAAAAAATATAATGTTTTTAAGACATCGCATATGAAAACACTACCAACTCTATTTATCAATAAGGTTCAATGCAGTCAAATGGCATAAAGGTACTATTATACTATCCCCAAAAAACTGCTTTCTCACCCCATCTCCTTCATCCAGCATGCATTGTTCGCCTTCAAATCAAATGATGATCTTTTTTTGTCTTCATCTTCAGCACAATGGATCTATAGCATGGTTTTAAAACACGGAAACTCGAGTCAACGCGGAAATTGGTCCGACTCGGATTATTTAATATATATATATATATATATATATATATATATATATAGTCGAGTCTACAGGCAAGTCAACTCGAAATTGGATCGAGTCGACTAGCCCGAGTTTCGAGTCAACTCGCCCGAGTTTTAAAACCATGATCTACAGATCATGGGCCTGCCATCAGATGGTCACTTTTTTATTAAACATAGCATACATCCCAAAAAAGTGATCCTAAAGTCATGCTTGAGTGTAATGTGTGTCACATGATTTTAAGGTCATTTTTTTTTTATGTGTGCAATGTTTAATAAGAAATTGACTGTCTGATGGTAGACCCATGATCTATAGATCAATTTTGTCGAAGATGGGGACGAAAAATGATCCCCATCATCTAATTCAGAAGCAGTCAATGCATGCCGACTAGATGAGATGGGTGAGAAAGCAGTCTTTTGGGGTGAGAATAACAGTACCCATGGCATGGATATATCCATCTAAAAGGTAGAAGCAATTTTTCCAAACAGAAAATAACCGTTGCAACTGATTCTAGAGATTAAGAAACTGTTACAAACAACTTTTCTAACTACAGAACTTCTGATAAAAGCAGCTTTCAGAAAGAATACTCTACTGAAATCACTTTAATAAAAAGTTAAGCCACGCCAAACAGGGCCTTAGATGGTGTTCCATGCGGCACAAGCATCAGTTAAAATATCGTCCGATACCGATACATATTGGTTTTGGACGTGGGCGATACGATAAAATGGGTTTTTATCATATCCCCCT
The DNA here is from genome assembly GCA_021018995.1 of Chloranthus sessilifolius. Classification (NCBI taxonomy): domain Eukaryota; kingdom Viridiplantae; phylum Streptophyta; class Magnoliopsida; order Chloranthales; family Chloranthaceae; genus Chloranthus; species Chloranthus sessilifolius. The sequence goes on from CM037595.1 coordinate 30,052,721, forward strand.
CAAAACATGGTAATTATCGCCCATATCGGATGATAATTTCAAATTATCGTCCAATAATTTGGAGTTTTCTGAAGGGCCTACAAAACCACCATATTATCGTACGATACGCACGATAATTTAACCGTATCAGACGATACATTGAAATTATCGTCCGATAATTTCATTTTTTTTCCTCCTGTGGACCCCCCTTCAGATTTGACCGAAGAAAGGGATCTAAAACCCCTCTTCTTCGTTTTTTCCCTACAGCAGCCCCTTCTTCTCCATTTTCTTTTGTTGTTCTTCCACCGGAGAACACATTTTCGGCATTTTGACTTTAAATCGACGCCCGAAAAGTGCGGGATTGCCGCCGATTCGCCGAAGAACATAGAGATGCGTGTTCTACGATTTTTGGTTATTTTTTTCTCATTTTCTTACATTTTAGGGGTTAAATTTTCAAAATCTACCCTTAAATATGGTAGATATACCCTTAAATTTCAAGATCTACCCTTACATTTCAATATCTACCCTAATATTTAAAAATCAACCCTTAAATTTCAAGATCTACCCTTAAATTATTTATAAAAATTAATGTAACCTTATACTTGAGATAAATTAATTTAAAAATTATTAAGGGATATATATATATATATATATATATATATATATATATATATATATATATATATATATATATATATATCCCTTGAGTTATTAATACATGTGTCATGGGATATGTGACTCATGTCTCCACAAGAGACATGAGTCATTTGGGACCCCGTTGGCGCAATCCCAAATCAACCACGATAAACTCGTTGATCGATAGATACACTATAGAGATGATAGTCCGATACTGAGGCTGGTTGCAATAAGGGTTTTATCGCAAACATGCTCCTCATCCAACTGCAAGCGGAATTAGAGCACCTTCTCTCTCATTCACACGAAGACAATGAATAGGCTAACTATGAAACGATTGAAAAAATTAGTCTACTGCCACTACCACATGCTATTAAGGGTCAGGAATATACAGAAGACAAACCTTGGTAAGTAATTATATGAAGTCTTAGTTCATACAATTTTTATTTGATGTAATTGACGAGGCATATACTAATTCATCTATCATATTTTACCTTACAGATAGTGAATATTTTCATCCCATCAAGTTAAATTATATATTCACGGAGGATGACCCTTTGAATCAGTGGATCGAAGAGAGAAAACCAGTATTGGATACAGAAAGCACTGTATGGCTGGACAATGCTGAAAGAGTAGCGAAGGAGCAGGCTTCCCAACCACAAAGGCATAAAAGAAGATTGAATCGTCATTCAGTGATTGGATCTGATAACGAAATGCAATCCAGTAGTGATAATGACGATGATGGGGGTGATGGTGGACGCGATGAAACCCACGTTGGCACTAGTGGTGGAGGGGATGATGTTGAACCGTCTTATTCTTATGGAGGTATTGCAGCATGAGATGATGAGCTGATAATAATGTATGACACTCCTACATTTAGAGGTGGAGGTATTGAAGGAAGAGGGGCATCAGAATCTTACCAAACACCACCATCACCACTAGGTCCACAAGATGATGTGGGTTATATGACTTCTAACTTCGAGGGATTTAGTTTGCAAAACACCAAAGATTCACCAACCTACCAGGGCCATATGACTTCATTGGTCAAATTTTCGAAAGACCGACCTTTACCTATTACACTAAGCCATATTCGTCGCTAATGTCTCAATTTCAAGGGGGCACATATGATCATGAATATCAATATGGCCAACATTATAGAGAAAGTTCGCGTACCGATGATGATGATCACGAGGGGAAAGAACCACCACGAAATTCAATGTGACTTTAAAGTAAATTTTTCATGTACAATGTACCTTTTAATTTTGATCATGAGTCATGTACAATGTAATTTAGGTTCTGCATTGATAAAATTATGAAATATGCATCAAATAAGCCTAAAATAAATTTTTGAAAAGTTAAAATAAATAGAAAATCATTAAATTTAATTTTTTTTTATTTTTTTAATATTTTTCAGAATTTTTTTGAAAAGAAAAAAAAAAATCAATGTATCAAACCGATACATTGTATCGGACGATATCCGATACGTATGGTCCTGGAGGTCAAGACGATACATATCGGTTTTCCGGTATTTTGACCCATGGGCACAAGTCCTAAAATACCAAGTCTTTCTTTTTAACCCATGTGCCATAATACCAATCTCATGTGCAAATTGTAACTCCCTTAATAAAATTATGAAGACCAAACTATCCTATTCTGGTGGTACAGATTAACAGATTTATAGAAAACGAATCAAATTGAACAAGAACTATAATTTCTTTGTGTAATCTAATACAGTTGTGGCGAGGACTTACAGGACAATCAGATTTGGGCCTCTTGGTACCAACTTTTACAGCATCTCCAATAGGTCTGATGACTTTTGGTGGTGGAGAGTTTCCTAATGACTTGGAAATGATGTTCCGGTTTCCATTCTGCAAATCTCTCAGTGCCGTCTTCTTTACTGATGGTTGTTGCTTGTCGAAAGAGGAACCACCGGTTCCACTAATAGCCAACCCATATTCATTAAATTTAGCTTCGATCATTTGTTGAACAATTGAGATGTGCAGCTTCTCATTCAGAATGGGCTAAATACTTGAATAAATAAGTATTAGTCAGAGAAATCGCCTATGATATTAAAAACAGCTACAAAAAAACAGCAAGAAAATAGAGCTGGCATTAAATAAAACATAAAGACTATTTAAGTATAGACCATGGTATCAAAACTCGGATGATACCGATACGGTTATCGGTATCGGTGTCAGATCGATACAGGTCAGTATCGGTCAATCTTCTCACGGTATCGAGCAATAGAAAAACTTTTATTTTTTTAAATAAAAAAATAAAAGCCCGATACCATATCGGTCCCGATACTGATACCTTCCTATAGATTGTCCAACATATTGAAGCTAGACATGCATGAATTCGTGTCTAATAAATAATCAGAATGTTAGGGTGTGGAAACATGTCCGATCACCTGATTTCGGGACAAATGATGTGATGCCTTAGAACTTCTTCATGACTTATCAAAGATTCTATGCCATTTTCATCACCCTCGTCGCCAAATCATTTACAGCGAGGACAGTTCCAAGAGACATGGCTTGCAACCTACCTACATACAGAAACGTGGGTTGCAGTTAACTTTTAACACAACAAAAACACGAGCACAAATACTTCACAGCTATTGAAAATGCTAGTCAAATGACTTCCACTTATAGTATAAAATCACCTAGGAACAACCAAAGAGAACAAAAAATCCTTTGACAGTCAACATATGGCTTTTGTTTTAAATGCGCGTCTGTTTTATTCAAGGTAATAAACCCGTATAACACCCGTATTTAGCGTTTTAAAGGCATATTTCACATATTATATGTTATATTCCCGTATTTTATTGAATTTAAAAAATACTGTTTCATGTTTTTTGTAATATACCATAAAACTAAAAAAAATGGATAGTACCCTATTTTTTCGTCTCAATGTTTTATAGTTTTTCTAGCTTCCAATTTTTTCCCGTTTTCTTTCGAACTTCTCCACATTTTTCCGTTTTTTATCAACTTTTTCGCTCGCTGTATTAAACCCATATCCGTATTTTATCACTATGGTCCACACTGTACTTCCCAAAAACTAGCACATGACAAATAAATCAGCAGCTGCTCAAGCCATATCCTACACATTATGTATGTGCAAGGTAACCTATTGCACACCCTAATTGGGCTCATGGGGAATGCAATGAGACATCACTTAAGTAAATGGATAGTAATAAGCATTGTTACCAGTATCGTACACAACAAGATATGTGACTAAACAGAAAAAAATATGTATCGATGATAACTATCATTCTAACCACTTCATACGATACACAATATGACATGGTACAATATGATACACGATCTAAACGATAAAATGGTTTTGATTATAACCTCTTTTTTATGAAAAAAATATTACTAGTTGACGCCAAACCCTAACCCCCTTTTGTGAGGCCTTCCATATCTATCAGATGAATCAAGGATGATCAAGGATTAAAGAAAAATGGAGAAAACAATGAATAGAAGAAAAAGAAGAAGAAGAGGTTACTTCGACGTCTGAAGAGGTCCACGAGGACGAAGAGAAAGAAGAAAAAATGATAAATATTTAATTGATGATAATGTTGGGAATTGAGATTAAAAATGGAGACTTTGAATTTTATTTTTTTATTGTTTCAAAAAGCTTTTAGCGGTTATAGACGATGTCAAGAAACAAGTACGTAGATACATCGATATATTTGTACAACTTAAGAATTTTTTTTATCATACAATTGCAACTTGGAAGACACATATCATGTAAATATACAATATAGTTGCACAACAAAAGGGTTAACATAGTGAAAATTTTAAAAATTTCATGACTTTACGTGACTAGAAATTTTTGTCTACGCATTATAAATAAACTCCATCATTTCTCATGTTTGGCTAAAAAATATGATTAGGAAAACCGGTTCATTTTCATTTCCATTGGAAACCACTAAATCCTCCTAAATAAGAGGATTTGGCCATTTCCGCTTGAAAAGGTAGTCTCTCTCTCTATGATTTTTGTTTCTTTCTAAGATTTCTACTTCTATCTCATGATCTCTCTCTCTCAATTTCTCTCTTAATTTCTCTCTCCTCCATAATATCTATCTTTCTCTCTACGGTTTCTGTCTCTCCAAATCTCACACACAACAAAGTTAGGAACCTTTAAATTCACCCACTGAATCTTTAAGGACACCCATGCTAAAAACCCATTGACTGCTTTGAATCAAACAATGGAGATAGTTTTCACTGCAATATTTCGCTTGAGCGATCTACGGGCTCACCATTTTACGATCAGTTCTTTATTTTAGCGGCACATATCCCAAAGCCATTGACTTTAAAATCATGTGGCACTCATCACGCTCAAACCTGATTTTTTTTTCTTTTTTGATCAGTAAAAAAGATATCATTTCATAGAAAAAGCCAGCGAGGAGCTGGTAGAAAACAACATACAAAAAAGCAAAATCTAAAACTGATTTTAAGGTTACATTTTTGGAATGTGAGTCACATGAGATAAAAATCTGACCGTTTGATGGTACACCCATGATCTCAAGATTGATCATCCGAGAGATTAGCATGAAAAGCATTCTTTGTTGACTGATTGAAAGCAGTCAATGGGTTTCAGCGTGGGTGCCCTCAAATATTTAGTGGGTGAAGTTTAAGGTACTCATTTAAGTTTGGGTTAGGTGTGTGAGATGTACACCAACGATGGTGCTCCCTTTATGTTTTCTCTGTGTTATTCCTCAATCCTAACACCGAAAAAATTGAATTCCTATGAATTCCCAAAGAGCTGGAATCCATCGGATCTACAAATCCATTTCCATACTTTCCTTGGAAAATATCCAAACAGACCTTGAGTGTATCTTACGATGCACGATATGATACACAATCTGACAACCTTGTTAACAAATGAGTTTGCACTAAATGAATAAATGAGATTTTATAACTACAAAAATGACTGCATAGTGTTACAAGGATGAAGGGAACTCATTGAATTAAAATCATTCAAGATCTGGATTCCCAACACTAGGTCAATTTGAATGGCATCAAAGCTTCAACAAAGGACCTTGCACCAAAAAATTGAGAAGGATCGCTAAAGCTGCATTATTATAAAGTATGGAATGCTTTACAAGCGGTTAAGAACATTCATTTGAACAATATCTAAATGATGCTCTACGAATTTAAAATGTGTCTAAAGCTAGAGAGAAACAAATCACCAAGTGATGCTCCTTGGCTTGCTTCATCCTAAACACTAAAAATCCATAACAAATATGCAAACATATACATCATTAACAGTAACCATTTGAATGATTGATCAATGGAGTACAACGGCACCTAACTATTTAAATTAAGGAATAATGGCACATGACTGCCTAAGTACAGATTATGCCATGACAGTTCATATATTAAGCCATGTGGCATGTGTATAGCAATACGAGTCAACAAGATGGCAGTTCATATATTGAACTAAAGTGTTCCCAAAAAGAAAACTCATTGGAGGATCTTAACCATCTGATCTATGCATTCGGAAATGAATGGTTGTCTATATTTTCTCAACAGACGAAATTAAAATGGACCAATTAGATGGTTAGAATCATCTAAGCGGCTTGATTTTTTGGCTAACATGTGTCGGTCATGGGCTTCTAGTTGAACTACTTGAATTGATCAAACATATCTGCCACGTGTAGGGTTGTCAACAAGTTGGGTCGACCCGATACGCGAGCCGCCCAACTCAATTTTCACAAAGTCAGGCAATAAACTTGACCATTCGGGTTGAGTTAGGTATGGAGCATCTGATCGGATCTTTAGGTCAGGTCAGATCAATCTGTGTTGGGTCAGGTTAGGCAAAAATCACGTCGGGTCGAGTCCACTCGACCCGATATTTTGTATATACAATTAAGGAAAAAAAAGGCTTTGAAGCAACAAAGATCGAGTCCATCGGTAGGGCCGCCAATGAATTGAGTCTACCCAATATCTAACCCACAACATGGATGCATTTGTTCATCGGAAAACTTGACCCGCCAGGCACGAGGCATCCAACCTAGCCGGTTCAATCAAGGAAAATAAGGAGTTGATCAGGTCGTGTTGAGTCAGGTTTTCGAGTCAGATTGATTTTCTGATTGGATTGAGCATATACTCTTGACCCATCGAGTTGGGTCAGGTATATGCCCTTTTCCCATCAGGCATCCAAATTTTTGGCCGACCCGACTGAATGACAACCCTAGCCATGTGGCGTGAAAATCGATGGTCATGACACTATCTGTTTAAAAGTAATCTCTCAAATTAAACATAGGCACAATTGTACTCTATTAGTCAACCATTTAAAATGGTTGTCAATCATAATAGATTTGTTTATTACAAGATGTTGCTTCATATATATGAATATTATTTATTATATGGAGAGAGAGAGAGAGAGCGAGAATTCAGAACCACTATTCTAAAACTCCACTCAAATCGACTAAGTTGAGTCATGTTTTCAAAATATGGTCAAAACTGTCATATAAAGATTTCTATAAGACGGAATTTCATTGGTGTGTAGGATAAGAAGCATGGGTCAAAATATCGTCCGATACCAATACATATTGGTTTTGGACTTGAACGACACGATACATTGGGTTTTGATCGCCCCCCTTAAAAAACAGTCAAATTACCGTTCAATGTATCGTTCATATTGGACGATAATTTCAAATTATCAGTTTTGATTTTGATTTTGATTTTTTTTTTGGGGGGGGGACTGGAAAGTATCGTTCGATACGTGTCGGTTTTGGGGCTAGACGATACGTATCGAAAAACCAAGATTTTGATCCATGATAAGAAGGTTAGCGATTTTTAAAAACGTTGTCCCGAGCTCACATCTCAAAGTCTCGCATCAAGTTTATTTTTTCCTATGGCTATATGTAGTACATATTGGTAATGGTACGATCCATCTTTCTAATGAAGCCTTTATCATCAACATTGTATGTTCCTAGCTTTCCTATTATCTTGTTATCTATCAGTAGCTTAACTAAATCGCAAAACTAATGTGTAACATTTTCCCTTCACATTGTCTCATCCAAGACTTGAGGACCGGGATGATAATTGGTGGGAGATCATGAATTACGAGGACTCTACTTGTCTAATCAACCCAACACCAAGTTAAGAGTGTATCTACGGGTAAAAAATTTTGGACGAAACCGATACATATCGTCTGATACGTACTAGTTTCAAAGCAGATTGGGTTGATTCATTGATTGAATCAACCCATATATTTTGGTATATATCAGCCATGTATCGTCGAAAATCGATATGTATAGTCCAATACATATCGGTTTTGGAGTCGGCCAATACGTACCTAAAAACCGAGATTTTGACCCATGAGTCCATTGTCTCAACTGCAACAAGACCTTCATGTGTACCAATGTCGACTTGGGCATGCTCCATTTCCTCATTTTGAAGCAGCTCATTGACTTCACTCCATTCAACTATCGTATTACTCTTGATTGTGAAATGTGTAAATTTTGTAAGAAATCGAGAATTGTGTATCCTTCTAGTCAAACTAAAAGTTCTAGTTGTTTGGATTTTATACATACGATATTTGTGATTTTTCCCCTATTATTGGGAGATTATCGACATTTTATTTCTTTTAAATATGGCTTCTCACACATGTTGAATTTATTGCAAATCATTTTAAATAGTAGCATGCCTTAAATTATATTTCATTGCATGGCTAAAACCTAGTTTAACCACACCATAAAGTGTCTACATCCTACTAATTCCAAAAAGTATCTATTGACTGCTATGAAATCTTATGTGAAACAACATGGTATTATTCAACAAATCACCTATACACACACTCTTGAACAAACTGGTGTTGATGAATATAAGAATCATCATCTTAAGGTAACTTGGTTTTTGACTGGTATGAATATTTCCAAACTTTTCTGGTCGAATGTAATTTTGATGTCATGTTATCTTATAATCCGTGCTTGATCTCGTGTTTTGTCTAGGAGGTCCTCATTCTCCATAACCTCCCCTAATGGTTGAATGTTTTCATCAACGCCTTCGAATGTTTGAAAGTGCTGTGTTTGTATATAATACTAGTTCTATTTTGTTGAAACTTGACAATCAGTCCATCAAATGCTTGTTCTTGGCTTATTCCTCCACTCAAAAAGAGTACATCTATTTTCACCTCAATCCTGGTCTTACCCATGTGGCCAAGGAAATGATTTCCTGTTATGCCCTTCGTAAAGGTCATATGCTTCGCGGAACAATTTCGCAACACTTACATGTTCATATGACACCTTTGCCTCTCAGAGATCCCCTGACCATGGTTCAAAATTTCAGCCGATAATTCAAATTATCGGCCGAAATTTATCAGTTTCAGTCCTCACTGAAACGAAAACAACCCCCAAAATTTCGGTCAATTTCTGTATGGCAGTGAAATTTTCAGCCGAAATTTCCGAAAATTTCAGTCAAATTTTCGGTTTCGGTCATGCCCGAAAACGAAACTACTATTTTGATCCTTGCCCCTGACACACAAAATGTCCAATATGAGAATTCATAAGGGAAGACATATGGAAGAGATGAGGTTGCAAACTCATACGCAAGTTTATCGAAATGTCATTTCAGCACATTAATTCCCATAATGAATCGCTGATGACCTCAAGTAATCATTCTTCTCCTAATTTAGTCTCCAATCTTGGTGTACCTAACTACCTATAGCTCGAAGAAAATGTAAAGGCACTCATCACCCCCTGTCAGCAATTTGTGTATGCTTAAAGTTTATCTCACCCATCTCCTTTGTTCAAATACCATCATGTGTAAAATAAGCCTAGATGATCCAAAGTGGAGGGGAGATGAGGAAGAGAAAATGAATGTCATGCATAAAGATGGTTTTTGGGAAATCGTTGCTTGACCTAAGAATTGCAAGTGAAGTGAGTGCAATGAGTATATACAGTCAAGGTTCGACCTAAGGCGAAATTGAAAAGTAAAAAGCTCAACTAGTTGTTAGGGGGTTTAGTCGTTTACACAAATTAAAGGAACCGATTATAAGGAAACATTTGTTGCTTTTGCCAAGATGAAGTAGGTGCGTCTTCTTCTCGCTATTGTAGCTAATAAGGGCACTAAACCGGTTGGATGTGAAAATTGCTTACCTAGAATCCTACATGATGAGTTGCATGAAAAAGTGTGCATGTTTAGCCACTGATTTCACACCTAAGGGGGAGGAAGGGAAGTTATAGAGATTAAAGAAATCTATCAATGAACTTAAGAGATCTCTGAGAGCATGGTTTGAGAAACTTAGCAGAACCATTATGAAGTTTGGATTCGAGAAATATTCATCTGGTAACTCCAAATTTTACAAGCACAGCTCGAAGGGAGTGACTTACTTTATATTTGGATGATACTATCATCACAGGTAGTGATCAAGAATCAATTGCTAAAATCAAATCACCTAAGCACTACATTTGAAATTAAGGACCTAGGTGAGCTGAGATACTTTCTTGGTGTTGAAGTCGCAAGGCCTACTAGAGGTATCTAAATCTGGTTGAGAAAGCACAGTTTGGATATGGAAGTTAACTAGTGAGATGTTTAAAGATCCCAACTTTTGTAGAAGACTTGTTTAGAAACTAATCTACGTCACAAGCACATGTCCAAATATCACATATGTAGTTGGGGTGGTAAGTTAATTTATGCACGAACCGAAGTCACACCTTAAGATGGTCTCTCAGAACGTGAGGTACCTCAAGTCATCACCTAGGAAAGGTATTTTATGTGCCAATCATAGTAGATTATTCTGATGTTGATTGGCATATTCAAGGATAGAGAGCTGATTATCATAAGATACTGCACGATGGTTCCAAGAGAAAGAAATCATCAACAAATAAAAACGAGCCGATCCACGTTAGTTATGTGCTGATCCGATACCAACAATATACCTGCTGTCAGCATGACATCATGTTGATGACGATAGAGATGATGGTGTGGCAGTCCTGAGAGTGTGGCTCTAATACCAAGAACTCTGGAGATAATAATGGACAGTATAGGCTAGTGGTATTAGGTTTAGGGTTAGAGAGAAGATAAGAGAGAGAGAGAGAGAGAGAGAGGTAAAGAGAGAATTAATGAGAAGGCATAGTGAGTCAAGTGATCGTCACTAGCATTATATTAAACTGATAATTTTATGTACAGAGCACTACACACACATCATAATTCCTACTACCATACTAATATACTAATTACTAACAGATAATCATGGTTATATTTACTTAAAGATCGTCAATTTGTATCATTTATCGTGCGATATTGATAACCATGGCCATATTTACTTAAAGATCGTCATTGTCTATATGTACCACATATCGTGTGATAGCAATGTTGACGCAAGACAAAACCCTAAACTACGTGAATGAATATGAAATGAATGTTTTGACGAAATTAAACTAAATTAATCAAGCAAAAATCAATACATAATCGCAATACTTTAAGGTTCATGATTTTCCTCATAAAAGATCGTGTAGATTTGGATAAGGTCCAGTCCGTGCGCTAGATCCGTTAGCCTCGCGAAAGGAAGATCTTAGAAATAGAACTCTAACCCATGGGTCAAAATATCGGACGATACCGATACGTATCGTCCGATACGTATTGTTTTTCAGGGTCAACGATACAATAAAAATGATTTTTATCGGGTACCCACAAAAGAAACCAAATTATCGAACGATACGGTAAAATTATCGTTTACAACGTCCGATAATAGTCAGATTGATCTGGATCCTTAAATGGCCAAATTATCGGATGATAATTTGGATTTTTTCTGGTGGGTCCCCCAGCTCACGTGATGCGCGAATTCAAGCTTTTAAAATCGAATTCCTTTCTTTTTCCCTTCTTGCTTCTTCTGTGTTTCTTCTTCAGTCTTCGGTTCCTCTTCTTCTTTCTTTATTTTTGGTTTTAAAGTGCCGAATCAACGCCGAAAAGTGCAATATCGGATAGCAAATGGGTCAGTCTCACTCAAGTGGTACCAAAGAAATTCTAAAATATACATCAAATAAGCCTTAAATAAATTTAAACAAAGTTGAAATAAATAGAAAACCATTAAATATAATTTCTCTGTTTTTTAGAGTATTTTTTGAGATTTTTTTGAAAAAAAAAAATGTATCAAAACAATACTCGATACGTATCGTCTTGGATGTTTGGACGATACGTATCGAAATTCCAATATTTTGATCCATGCTCTAACCGCTTCCAGATTAGGGCGCTCTTAGTTCACTGATGGGATCATTGGTTTTATCCAGGGTTTTGATGCGCAAGTGCATTGAATTGGGTCAATTCAACGGTTCAGATGAAAGCTAGAGTTTATGGCATTCTGAATATTTGAAAGAGTAATGGTTATATTTAGGATTTATGGGAACAAAATAAAAGCAGTGAGAGATAAATCAAAGAGACAAAGATTGTGGGCTTCGCACCCTTGGCTTCACACCAAACCCTTCTCGAGAAGAAGATTCACTCTTCGAGGAAACTCATCTCAAGTTCCAAAAGCTAAAAGCTCTTTCATTCAATAATCAATAATCTTCCCTACATTGTTTATTAAAAGACCTTATATAGGAGGCCTCTAAAACAAAAGAAAACCCTAAAATAAATACCAAAAAAAGACAAGTATGCCCTTTAAATGATTTTTGTATTTTGGCGAAGCTCTATTTCGCGTAAATTTGATCGATCGATGATCGAGTATATATATAATTATAAGCCTCGAGTCACAAATCAATCGATCGACAATGGTACTCAATCGATCGAATATATATATATATATACGAAACAGAACATCACCAAAATTTAAATCCCGCTAGTCGCAGTCGATCGATCGAAGCCTTGGGTCGATCGATCGACTATGCATTCCTTCATGTCCTCCTTTATGCTCGATTCTTATTTCTTTTACGCTCGATTCTGGTTTCCGTCCCGTTTCTTCCGCCACCGGTACACTTGATATGGTCCATAACCGATGTCCACAATGTCAGGTTCGATGTCCACAAAGTCGGCATCCCCGTCAGATATCCATGATTATTGCTCTAAAGTTTTCTAGAGTTTTATATGGAAGTTAAGAATCAATTTCATATTAGCATGTCTTGCAATCTGATGATGCAAAGAATACATTTTACATAAGTTGCGTTCATCATTGTTAGATCATGACATTAATCACCAAACATTATGTGCACATACCACAACAAAATGGTGAAGCGGAATGCAAAAACAAACATTTGACTAAAGTGGCACGGACTTTGTTGTACAAGCTGATAATCCCCAAAATATATTGGTTGCATGCTATGTAATCAATTAAATGCCCTCATGCCTCATCTATGTTAGATGGTGTTCCCCATATTCCATTTTGTAAAATGATACATTCCCATTCCTAGTCCTCCAAAAGTGTTTGGTTGTGTGTGCTTTGTTTATTAGTTAGGTTTCATTGTCGATAAATTTGATCCAAAAGCTACAGAGCGTTTCTTGGACGCTCACTCAGCAACGGTGTCAATATTATAATCTTACCTTGCAAAAATGATTGTATATGCTGATGCAACATTCTTCAAAGATGCCACATACTTTTTTATGATGGTAAATTACTGCGTTTAATATCCTTCTAGTTCATGTGCCTATGATGAGTTGATGACGGAATCCAATGCCACCTCTAAAAAGGAGAAAAGATATAAACCAGCACCAATCTTTAAGGCCAATTCTAGGCGATCCAGGTCAGATAATGGAGTTCCTCAAAATTCACCACTAATCTGCCACCACTGGCTGAAGATCCTAATTCTGATCCTACACTTTTTCCAACACGAATGATCTTGAGTTATATGTGGCATTCCACAAAAGTAAAAAGTAGTTGCACTAATCACCCTAATTCTTTGTTTGTCATTTTTATGGTTTATCTTCCTTCAGTATACTTGACTTGTCTCTCTTCATTGTCGAATCCTTGTTCATTCCAAGATGCCTTACCTCATGATGAATGGAAGTGTTATGGAGGAAAATAGTTGTCTATCACATAGTCACAAAATCGGGAGTCGACAATAAATCAGCAAAGGTCTAAGTCGGGAAAAATCGGACAACATCATAATCATCGCCAATTAATCGGCCAAGTCACAACTTGGTCGGTTAATCGGTAATAAAGTCGGGATGATTGCAAGTCGCCAACTTTTTCCAATTTTTTGAAAAAAGTCAGATACTTGTGTGACTCCAATCTATCATAATAACATGTGGACATTAACTAAACTACCCCTTGAAAATACATGATTGGATTTTGATGGGTTTACACCGTGAGGAATAATCCTAATAGGGTAGTAGCATGACGTAAGTTCGGCTTGTTGCGAAAGCGTATATGCAAACTCTTGGCACATGGATCAAAATATCGTCCGATACATATCAGTTTTGGATCAGAACGATAAATGGGTTTTTATCCCCCCCCCCCAAAAAACAATCAAATTATCGTTCGTATCGTCCAAATTATCGGTCAAAATTATCGTCCGTCCCAGAATTTTAGGGTTTTTCTATAGCCCCTTAGAAACAGGCAAATTATCATCTGTATCGTATAATTTATCGTTCATATCGTCTGTATCGTCCAAATTATCGATCAATTTATCGTTCGTCCCAGAATTTTAATGTATTTTCTAGGATATTTTAAAAAAATGTACTAGGACGATACATTCAATGTATAACCGATACATTGAATGTATCAGATGATACGTGATACATATCGTCCTGGAGGTTTGGACGATACGTATCAAAAATCCAATTTTTTTATCCATGTCTTGGCATCAACTACTCATAATATCTATTTTATCCAACAAGGATTAGAATCTTAATGAAGGGCCTTAAGTTTGATGCATCTACCCCACACAAAATCATACACTGGCCTCCATTTTAGCTCGCTATAAAAAATGCATTTTTCATGACAATTACATTAAGCAAGGGTATTGGACCAACACCTTGTAATTCAAGTATGTCATCTGAAGAAATCCATTTATGGCCACCAACAATCCCCACTGGCCCAGTTTGATAAGTTTAGTAAGGTGGTTTGCACATAGGGGATGAAGCACAACCAAGCAGATAAATTAATATTTGTGACACAGTAAATCTAATCGTTATTCTGGTAGACCAGAATGTTGATGTTATATTGATGACATTGTTGTCACAAGCAGTGACATCAAGGAAATTGAGGAGTTAAGTCTCATATATAGGCACAACACTACTACATAAAAGATGAAGAAGTTCAAATTCTCAATAGAAAAATAAAGATGGGTGCTTTTGTAACGAAAGGGAAGCAACAATCTATAAATAGAATGTCAAAAAGGAAGGATAGACAGAAAGCATGTTTAGAGATTTATTGTATGCGAATGCTCTACCATGCGATTAGGTAAAAGGCCATATTTTAAGTCAACGATGGAAGTTGTATGTGTATTTGGGAAAGAATTAAAGCAATCCACACCAAATAAAAGCAAGCACATCTACGATGGAAGCAAATCCACACTAACTGAAATGTGGAAAAAGGAATAGAGAAAGAAAACATGTTTTACCTATCCATACAAAAAGCATGTTTAAAGATTTTGTCGCTTTTTGTGCGACTGTTCTACCATTCAATATTGTGAAAAGTCAATTTTCTAAGTCAATGATGGAAGTTGTATGCATGGATCAAAAAATCAGATTTTCTATACGTATCGTCCAAACCTCCAGGACGATACGTATCGCGTATCGTCCTGGTACTTTTTTTTTTTTTTTAATCCCAAAAAATACCTTAAAATTTTGAGACGAACGATAATTTGGACAATACAGACGATAAATTGGATGATACAGACGATAATTTGACTGTTTCTAAGGGGCCAGAGAAAAACCCTAAAATTCTGGGACGGACGATAAATTGACCGATAATTTGAACAATACGAACGATACAAACGATAATTTGACTGTTTTTTAGGGGCCCCAAGAAAACCCCATTTTACCATATCATCCAGGTCCAAAACCGATACGTATAGGCATCGAACGATATTTTGATCCATGGTTGTATGTGTGTTTCGAAAAGAATTAAAGTTTCCCTTTTTCCATGAAGCAAGGAATACTTCTTTGCAGAAAGAGGGTATTGAATGTACATTAAAATTATAAAAATACTTACGCTAATTATGGTTGGATGAACAAAAAGTGACGAAAAACGATCTCTATCATCTAATTCAAAGCAATCAATGGTTTTTGTTGTAGGTGGGCACCAAGATTCTATGGGTGGTTAATAAAGCTACCCATAGCCAATCCCTTGTTTTATTTCTGTCAAACACAGGAAAATAATAAAGTACCAAGTAAGGGAATTTTAAGTTTTAAAACTTGAGTAGTAAAATTATTCCCATGATTTTAGCCAAACTGAGCCTAAGCGATTCAAACCCAATTATACTACTCATAATTGGGTTTGAGTCGCTTAAGCTGTTAGGCAAAAATCATGGGCTTGGGTTTGAATTCCTTAGGCTCTGTTCGGCAAAAATCATGGGCAACATTTTTTAATTTTTCTTCCCATGGGTTGGTTCAAAAAAACATGGTAAGGTTTAAAAATTAAAATTCCCTTACTTAGTACTTTACTATTTTCTTGTGTTTGACAAAAATAAAGCAAGGGATTGGCTATGGGTAGCTTTATTAACACCCATGGAATCTTGGTCCACCTACGCCAAAAACCATTGATTACTTTGAATTAGATGATAGAGATTGTTTTTCGTCCCAATCATGAATTCTAAGAATGTTGAGAATTTATATCAATTGTTTGCTGAAGTTGTCAAGAAAGATGTTGAGGATAATGCTATCCAAGTTACAAGCAGCTACATACGTGAAAGCTGAAGATTTATTAATGGAGAAGAGGAACAAGTTATTTAGATCTTCATGTGCATTTGAATTTGTTAAGAATTGCTCATTCATAAAGATATTACACTAAGGCAAAGGCAATTATAATCTATATCTACAAGAACTCTTGGCTTGCTTGGTTTTACATTTGATGAGACAATCCATCAAATGTAGGGATTTGACAAGGTGGACGGGACATGATTTATCAGATGTTATCTTTCATTGAGGGATATTAGTAAGTAAAGTTTGGAGCTTAGGAATATGTTTATGTCAATTGAGTGAGAAACAAATCACTTCTCTAAGAGGCTAGATGGATTGAAAATTAGAGACATTGTTAAATAGATCTTATGTTTTGGGGTAGAATTAAGTATTGTCCAAATTCTACGATGCCATTGGTGAAAGTCTTAAAATTTGTTGACCGTGATGTTAAGCGCACGTGAATAAAGAAAGAGTGAAGAAGAATAACGACGCAAGAAGATAGACCCTCAAATAGGTCTTTAAAAAAATCTAAGAAGCAGTAGAACTGGGCTTTTGGGCTGCAAAAAGTGTTTGTGATTCTTCCACAAGAAACCCTTACTACTATATAAAAGTAAAAATAGTTTTTGTCAATTTTCCATGCCTAAAATGCCCCTAACACTTGAGCACCTATATAGCAAGAGTCCTAATCTAATTAACTGTCCCATATAGCAGGAGTCCTCTTTTGTTTTTGTTTTTTCGCTTGTAACAAGAGTCCTAATCAAATTATAATTGCCCCCTATATAGCAAGACTGCAAGAGTCCTCTTTTGTTTTTGTTTTTTTCCCTACAACAAGAGTCCTAATTCACATTTTCTACTGCACTCCTTGCTTGGTAAAAAATGAAAAGAGAGAAAAAGAGAAAATTCTTACTACTATATAAAAGTAAAAATAGTTTCTGTCAATTTTCCATGCCTAAAATGCTTCTAACTCAGATCTCGCGATTTTAATTGGGAGAAAATTATAAGAACAATTAACCAAAAAGATTAAAAGACAAAATAAACGAAAAATAGAAAGAGATCTAATACACAAAAAACTGGTAAAATCTTCAATACCCACCTCATAAAAACAAAATAATAATAGAAATTTCTAATAATACCCAGAAGAGAAAGTTGCAAGAACAAAAAAAAAAAATAGTAGAGAGATGGACAAAATCCTTACTAGTTAATGTAACCACAATAAAGATTGGGATTTATTGATGGTTTTTTATGGATGGATTTAGGGTAGAATGAGAAAAACCCTCTTACTAATTGCTTCAACCGCGATTTATTTTATATTTTATTTCTGAATTCAAAGGATTCCCAACCAAATTCTAGAGCCCTTTCCTAAAAATTGATGTCTCTAGACTATAGTCTCTTATCTTGAAGTATAATGTCTAAATGATTTGTATGCTCTAATTCCTCATACGATAGAGATTGTTTTTCGTCTCAATCTTCTATATGGTTGATCTTGACATCTTGGTTGTATCATCCATGGATCAAATTTTCATCCGATACCGATACGTATCGGACAATACGTATCGGTATCGGTGGTCACTAATACGGTACATTGAATGTACCGTATCGGTAGTTTATATGACATATACCGAACAATACATTCAATGTATCGTTCGATACGGACCGATACCGATATCGTATCGTCTGATACGTATCAGTTTTGGGCTCAGACGATACGTATCGGTTTTCCGGCATTTTGATCCATGGTATCATCAAACGGTAACAATTTTATTTCACTTGGCACACAACCAAAAAAGTGACTCTAAAATCATATGGCCTACATCACTCTCAAACATGAATTTAATATCATTTTTTAGACGTGCACCATATAACATAAAAAAATTGACGGTCTAATGATACTCTCATGATCCCAAGATCATTTGCGTAAAAGATGGAGATAAACAATGATCTACATCTTCTGATTCAAAGCGATCATTTCATCCGATAGATGTCTAAAAATTAAGTTCAATCATTTAAAGGTCTTGATGTCCACGTGCATTTGCACGTGTCCTTTTACTAGTGAAACGAAAGATATGGTAGAACTATATCAGGCCAGGAGAATACGGCCTAAGACCCATTAAACAGCGGATAAACAGACCTGTAATACAGGCATTTTTAAACGAGTTGAACTGAATCTTTTATTGGGCCAATACATTAACAGATCCATATGCAGTTAAACAAGTGACTTAAAGGTCATTTTTAGGTGGCAACAGCGAGAGTTCAGAATTTCGAAATCACTGTGAAACTCATGTTGCAAGAACAGTTTGATCTGCTATTAGACTTTCTTTACTTGGTGAGAGGTTGTTTAAGGATCCTTCTTAATTAGGACATTAGAATAGGAAAGTAAGGCTGTCAATATGTTCGGGCTGGCCCGTCAACATGCCTGACCTGGCCCTAGAATCTTAGGGCTAGGGCTTCAAAATGGGTTAAAAGGGAAGGGCTAGGGCCTCAAAACAAATAGCTTGTTATCCATCGGGCCGGGTAAGTGCTTAACTAGTTAAAGCCCATAAGCCCGGCCCAGCTTGTGCCTCTCTTTTAATTTTATATATTACATATGTTAACATAGGGTAAACAAATTTTATATTATACTATTTACAATCAAATTAATAAAATAGCACTCAATATTGCCGTTAGATTTATCAATCAGATAGTTTTAAGGATATTTGGATAATTTAAATATTTATAAAGAGAGATCTTAGGATTTTATTTTTCCTAATTTGAAACATCTTTCTTTATTTAAATGAAAAAAAAATTACCAAAATTTAGACAAAATGCAAATAGCCAATAAAGTCCGAAGCCGGACCCAACCCTACCCCAACCCACTAAAGTTAGGGCTACGTCGGGGCATATCAAAGCCCGACTAAGTTACGATCGGGCTAGGTCCTAGCCTTGACCACTAGGGCCGGGCTAAGTCCTAGTCTTGGCCCATAGCACCAGGCTAGGTTTTAGGGAGGTCCGGCTCTAACACCGCCCGTTGACAACCCTATAAGAAAGTATTTGTTTAGGACTTTTAGATTTATTTGGTGAGATGGGAAAGTTAGAATCTTAAGGAACTTAACAATAGGGACTTGCTATTTTTGTTTTCACTAGAATCTTAAGATATAATATGCTTTATTAAATGATGTTGCAAATCAAGAGATTACCGTGAAGCAGTATTAGGAAACTATGTTTAAGGTAGCATTGACTATTTACATTGCTGTAAACTATTTGTAAAAGAGAGTTTTATTATGGAATGAACAGACTCATTATCGAAATCGGGATTTCTATAAAGAGAACTTTTGTAGGGTTGGTTATAAACCATGTTTATTAGTTTGATGCAAGCTTACTCTTTGTGGATGGATTAAATTGTTAACGATATGCTAATTTATGTGCTTTATTTGCTCTTCTTTAATCTACTTCCTCTCATATCACATCCTAAGCCCACCATGGCCTACATATGTTAGGCCATGGATAGGGCCAAGGAAAAGATTGCAAAGAATATGGAAATATTTAAAAAGATACGATATGTTTTAGCAAATCATAGATGATAGATGGAATTTATAACTCCATCTACCTCATCATGCAGCAGATACTTCTTGAACCCAAGTTACCAATATGAAGATGATTCTAAAGTGGGAAAACAAAAAAGGGTTTTTCTATGACGCAATTGAGTGAATGATCCCAAATAGAAAAGAGAAAACTTATTGGCAAGCAAGTAGACAAACTTGATAAAGCTACAGATATGTTTAGAAGGGAGATGGTCGTTGACGAACAGATAACCAACCAGCTATGAATTCATTCTATATCTATTGATTTCTGCTCATATTATGTATTAAGTATATGTTTATTCCTGTTAAATGATAACAGCAACATGGTGCAAAAGTTCAGTTGTCCTGACTGACGAAGGTTTATCATTCGATTATTAAGTTTGACATATAGCGCAACCGATTGCGAAAGCAACTAGAGCACTTTAAACAAAGTACGTTTATTTAGGAAGCTAGTATGTTAGTATTTTTATAATTTTACATTTGATATTTGTGATATTTCTTTTACTACTTTAATAATGTAAGTGCACACCAAGAGGCAAAACCATTTGAAGCAAAAGAAGCTAAATTTATTAATGTTTGTAAAAAACAATCTTCAACTTGAAGTTCGTCAAACCAAAGGAAGGAGAATGAAGGATTGAATCCAATCTGTCTATTGAATTAGAGTCCAATGATGACTCGATCACAAAGAAAGAAGGTCCCTTCCTAGATGATGCCTGGATGGATACATAAATGAATGCTTCCAAACTCAGGAAAAACCACAAGGGGGAGAAAGTAGTTAAGAGAAAAGGAAACAAACTAATTTTATATTATTCTAGCCTTTAAAATGTGGTTTTGTTAATGTAATGGCATGGGTCAAAATTTCTAACGAAACCGATACGTATCATCCAATTCATATCGATTTCAGGGGTGCCCGATACAATAAATATAGTATTTATCGGGCACCCCAATAAAAAGGTAATTATAGTCCAATACTTTTTTTTATTAGTAAAGCGATTATATTGATAAGCAGCGAAGCGCTGAAAAGATCAATACAAGGAAACGACCAAAAAACCGAGAAACCTGGGAAATTAAAACATAAAAGCCCCCGTCAGCTGAAAACGAGCAAAGACATGACCAAACCAATAGTCCTGACCCCAACTTAGCTCGAGTCTCAATGGTAGGACTCACCATCCGGCATAAAACCCCCTCTAGCCACCCAAAACCACACCAAGTCCCTAACCGACTTCATGATCATCCCCACCGATCGGCTTTTCTTCTCGAAAATCCGCGTGTTCCTTTCACGCCATATACTCTAGTATACGGCGAAAGGGGCATCCCTCCAATAGTCCCCTAGCTAACCCTCCATGTTCACATCCGACCATATCAAGAATTGAAGGTACGGAGTCTCCGACGTAACCCAACTCATGTTAAAGGACTTTATTACAATGTTCCAAATCTCCTGCACCACCACGCAATGAAGCAGCAAATGCGAGATTGATTCCTCCCCAATGTTGCACATAACGCAACGATTGGAGATATCCTTCCCCCTACGATTCAGCTGATCCAACGTAAGAATTTTCTCTTTGAAGAGGGTCCATGCGAAGAACTTAATTTTAGGAGGGATAGCCGCCTTCCACAGCTTAGCGCCTTGGAACCTGATCAACAGCCATCTCGAAAGCATCCTATAATAAGATTTGACGCTGAAAATACCATCCCTGCTAGGAGCCCAAATAATCTAGTCTTGACCCAGTGGGTGCCGGTGGGTCTCCTAGAGCTTAAGGATTAGAGCTGAAAAAGAAGCAACATCTTTGTCCCTCAACAGCCTTCTTGCACTCACATCCCACCATCTACCCCCCTGATTCTCCACAACAAACTCCTCGATCAACCCTAGCAGGTTCAGAGATAAGGCGTAGATGTCGGGGAGGAGTCTTTGAGGGGGCTGCTATCCACCCACGCATCTTCCCAGAATCGGATACTAGTCCCACAGTCCCATCTGAACCGCAGCCCTCTAGTAAAAACTGACCAAGTGCTGCAAATATTTTGCCACCAAGTCGACGTCCCTCTATGTGTCGATGTGCAAATGCCCTAGTTACCTATGGATTGCCCATACTTCTCGCTCAACACCTCTCGCCAAAGATTATACCTCTCTTCCACCCTTCCCGCTCGCCAAAACCATTTTCCTAAGAGCGCTATGCTGGTCCGCCTCAAACTGTGAATGCCCAGACCACCACAACTGACGAGCAATTGACACGTATCCCAGTTAACAAGGTGATATCTTTTGTCTAAGCTCGAACCCCCCCACAGGAATCTCCGTTGAATCTGCTTCAGCCTGTTGACCCCCAGCGAGCATTTAAACAGACATATAGAATATTGGCAACGATGATAAGACCGCTTTAACTAGGACGAGACATCCTCCACAACTAAGCAGCTTCCATTTCCACGAGGACAGCCTTTTTTCGAACCTTCGCACAACCGGATCCCAATCTCTTGCAATAGGTAGTCTAAGCCCGGGCGGCAAGCCCAGATACTTAATCGAAAGCTTCTCTATTGCGCAATCCACCGTTTGTGCAAGCTCAAACATCAAAAGTTCATCTGTACCAATACCGGTTATAGCGGATTTGGAAGAGTTGATGCGTTGCCCAAACACCGCCTCATACATCGCACTGCGC
This sequence comes from Chloranthus sessilifolius, assembly GCA_021018995.1. Taxonomy (NCBI): domain Eukaryota; kingdom Viridiplantae; phylum Streptophyta; class Magnoliopsida; order Chloranthales; family Chloranthaceae; genus Chloranthus; species Chloranthus sessilifolius. The sequence continues at coordinate 30,075,329 of CM037595.1, forward strand.
TCTACATTCCCCAACCTCAGCCTTACCGAAAAATATGGTGTCATCCGCATATTGAAGGTGCGATATGTATCTACCTTGAATTCTCACTTGTATTCCGGTTATGAGGTTCAGATGTCTCGCATGCACAATCAGCCTCGACATCGCTTCAGCTACAATATTGAATAGACAGGGAGATAAGGGGTCCCCCTGACGGATCCCTCTGGAGCTCTTAAAGTAATCCGCTGGTGTGACGTTGATTAGTATCGAAAACCAAGCTGAGGAGACGCAGCCCCGCATCTAACTTCTCCAGATAGAGTCGAATCCCAGCCTACCGAACATATAATCCAGGAAGACCCAACTTACCCGATCGTACTCTTTCTCCATATCTACCTTCCAAAAGAAAGCGGGTCTGCGATCAATATGCGCTAATTGGATCGTCTCCTGAGCCACTGCAACCAAATCCACTAACTGTCTGCCCCACACAAAAGCTCCCTGATTACCCGAAATTATTTTGCTCATTACCGGTTTAAATCGATTGGCTAGCGCCTTGGATATAATCTTGTATAGGAAATTGATTAGGCATATCGGTCGAAAGTCGACTATATCGTCAGCCCCATCTTTCTTGGGTATGAGGGTGATGAACGTGGAATAAGACTCTGACCAATGAACCCAATAGCATGGAACTCATGCAGAACCTCCATCAAATCAGCCTTGATACTCAACCAGAAAAAAATGGAAGAATTCCATGGTGAAACCGTCGGGTCCCGATGCCTTATTCTTGGCCCCAAACCTGACCACCCGCCAGACCTCCTCACAAAACTACTGTTCCATCTCCATGCGATCGTCCGCCAAGATAGCCTGGAAAGACAGCCCATTCAGCTCAGGCCGGCGCAGACCTTCATCGGTGTATAATTGCTTATAGAAGCGACGATGTTCTCCTGGACCTGCTCCTCATCCGAATAGGATACCCGATTCACTACAATGCTACCCAAATAGTTCGACTTATTACCTGCGTTGGCCACTGCATGGAAATATTTGGTATTGACGTCGCCCTCCTTGAGCCATCTTACCTTGGCCTTTTTTTCCCAGCTCACCTCTTCGGCCAAGCAAACGTTACTGAACTCTAATTTTTTAAGGAATCTTTCTTCTCATTCTTCCATTGTAAGGATTTTGACCTCCTCCATGTTGCCTAGCTCCTGCAGCCGTCGCAACAAGACCTCCTTCTTGACGTGTACCAAACCGTACACCTCCCTACTCCACACCTTAATTCTCTCCTGAACCCGCTGCAGTTTCGAAATGAATCTGTAGGCCGCCATCCCTCGAGATGTCAGTTCACCCCACCAAGACTGGACCAGCTCCTGAAACTTCTCATCTAATAGCCACATGTTCTCGAAACAAAACGGAGACGGCCCTTTCGCTCGCGACTCACAAGGACCAATGAGCGTTGATCGGATCTGACCACTACATTTCTAACCAATCCAAATTGCATAAGAACCTATCCAATCTGCTTAAGGGGTTCTCTTGAAGATTTGACCACGTGAATCTCGCACCATTAAGCGAGACGTGCATAAGCGACATGCATAAGCACCCAATCAGAAATGAATGAGTTGAAATCACGCATCACAACAACATCTGGCGACCCACCCTGTTTCTCATACCCCCATCTTATGGCATTGAAATCCGCCCTAGGCAAAAGGAGAGATCCCATCTAGCCGCGACCAACTCAAACCAAAAATCTTCCCGATCTCTATCAATGGACGGGCCATAGATTCCCGCAAACATCCACACTTTCCCAAAATCTTTATTCCGTAGCACCACAGCGGTCGAGAACAGTCCCACGTCATCCATTTTATCAAACAACCTTGAATTCCATGCCACCAGGATGCCACCTAAAGCGCAAACAGAATCCACACCAGTCCAATCCCATCGGTTTCCTCCGAGCACCAACCCAACTTTCCTCCTGTCACAACTGACCCATTTGGTTTCTTGTAATGTGATAACGGCTGGATTTAACATAGCAATCACCTGCTTCTCGTTTGCTCCCATCACAGATACCCCTCACATTCCACGATAGCATCTTCATATCCACCCCACGAGCGTCCTGCCTATAACTAGGAAGGCAAAAGCCTAGCCCCCCCCCTCCCATCCATCATCCCCCCCCCCACTATAACCGAGCAAGTTCCCGAGACCCGCCCCAACGTTTCTTCTTGGTATCTTGGCGTTTAGCCAGGATGGATTGAAAAACCTTGTGGAGAGCCTCATCAGACCCCTTAAACAACAATCCGAGTTCACGCCCAATGGAGATCAAGTGATCAATCTTGGCCGAATTTCCAACCACATTTTTTATCCCCTCGCCCATACCCAACGGCAGATTTCCTTCATTGAGTTATTTCGGAGATATGTCTTGACTTTGTGATCCGACATCCCTCCCAAAATGCTAGCTCAATTTCCCCGATTGAACTGGATTGAAAATCGTATCATAGCTCTTCACCGACAAGTCAACACACCGATTGGGCAATCTATCCAAGCACAACTCCTGCTCATTTGTCATCGGTGAAGGTAAAGGGCCGATTTGAAATGCTCCAGAAACACACTGAGTCGTTCCCCTTTCAATCAAGATCCACTTCTGTCTCCCTGCTTCACCATCGGCCCCTGTACCCAGGCCCATCAGCTGTATACCTACCAAAATCCATAGAATCCTAGCCGTGGACCCCCGACCCATTAGCACATTGAAACTACACGGATCCAAATTGTCAAAGACCCACGAAGTCCCCCCTTCCAATTGTCCTCCACTTGTGTTGTATGTGGCACTAGTCTGCCACGTGTTTAACCGACTAGGTTCCAAAAATACCCCCGGCTGCCACTCACTTGCCACAACATCCGAAGTTGCTGCTCGAGGTCAACTCTCTTTGTCGAGACGTAAGGATTCCAGACTGTTCCTGGGGCCCACGTGTCGAGCCCCCAGTGATACTCGAATCCCGATGCCACTTATAAATCATTCCTCTTCGATGAAACACTTTGAAACCCTTTTTGGTGCCAGAGTGTCTCTTCCTCAAGTGGAAACCTAAAGCTTCTGTCTCCATCGAGTCCCAGGTATGACTACCGACTCCATCCTTCCTCGCCGGCAACCACATCGATTCACCTATCACCTCCGGCTATAGGTGTACATTGTCTGTGGTGTAGTACGGCAAACTTCTTGCCCTTGCACACCTCGACGGTGTTAGATACATCTCGTCACAACCCGGAGATTTCCAGTTCGGCGCCAGCGGTTTGTGAAGGTTCGATTTTTCCGGCGAGCGATCCAATACACTAGAAGGCACCACACCAACTCGCAAAAAAACCCCTCGTCATTCAGTTGTTGAAGATCTCCTGCGATCTCTCCCTCTTCCACTTCCTCTCTAGAACAATGAGCACCCCCATCCACACCCAATGAGCCCGTCCCCCCGACGTCAAGGGCAACCTCCTATGTACACCTAGGACCGGCGGATACGTGGTCGTGCTCCCCTCCGAGCATCACGCTACCAGCCTGCTAAACCCTGCATGGTTCGATCTCCGTCGTGGGCTCTTCTGCAACACTACCAAGTATGTCTATCCTGGCGTTCCGGGACCACCCGGCTTCATCGTGCGGCTACTGCGGGACGAGCACCCATTCCATGAGCGCCATTTCTATAAAGACCCGCAGTTTTTGGACGTCGAGGCAGACTTCGCACAATCTGGGAATTTGCTCCCAGGAGTCCACAGTGATCAAGATTCGGGCATCACTAGTATCTCATCTGGGAATTTGCTCCCAGGAGTCCACAGCGATCAAGATTCGGGCATCACTAGTATCTCAGAGGTTAGCGGAGCTCCAATCAGCGAGAATGAATCTGCCACAGAGATCCCCAATCCCTTTAAGGACCTCGGGAGTCCAAGCATGTATTGAAAGGCCACGCACTCGGATCCAGACCCCCCCCCCCTTCCCACCGTTGTAGTTGAAGATCCCCTGCTGTTGGTTCCCAAGCCCCACACTCCACCGGTGCACCACCAATCCGGAAGGATTTTAATTGACGGAGAGTCGTGGCACCCGCCATCGATGGGAACCTCAAGAGAAATTTTGTTTTAGTAATCGTAGATACTGTAGGCCTGTCTGTGTAATCCTAGGAGCTTTGAATCCATCCATGTAAATGGTATAGTGATAATGTATCTTTGATGGTGTATAAAAGTATCCAGTAAAGCTTTAAATTTTTTTGGCATTAAACCAAAATGGGAAGAGTTAAATTCTAGTTGAGCTTTTCCGAAACCCTCGTTGATAGTATATGCCCAGAAAGAAACGAAAGGGGTAATCGGGGGCATCCACCAGTTCCTCCTCCCTTCGCTTCAACCTGTCGAATCCCACCGCATCGGCGAACGATGTCCCGCGACGTCTCCAATTAGCACCTCCCATATTTGTGATCTTCGTCTGATTATCATTAATATCAGCGATAGACCAACCATTGTTGAGATCACGAAGCTGACTCCCATTGAGGATCATTTGATGCTTGCAGTTCCTTCTGGGACTAAGATCATCAGCAGACTTGATCACCTTTCCATCCCCTCTGGTTGATTCGCACCCAGCCTGATGACAGACCAACCTCCGCTTAAAATTCAAATTGCAACATCTCACACAGAACCAATCACCCGCCCTCAACACCAAGGACATTGAGAATATTTTATTCTCTTAATCTCTTAATACAACTGTAAACTGTCCCGCGACAAATTAATCGCATATTTCCTCTATGAGAGAGATATCCCACAAGGAGAACAGGCAATCCATTACCATCAATGGATGCTCAATTATAGTCCAATACGAGCAATGTATCGTCTGTATCGGACAATAATGTCATATAAAATTTAAGTTACAGACGACTGTGACTTTAGAACGGATGTGTGAGGCTTCAGGACGGACGTCCATGGCTTCATAATGGAAAAAATATATATTTTGTACCAGACCAATACATTCAATGTATTGGCTATACATTGAATGTATCAGCCAATACGCCAGTATCCTGGACGAAACATACCAGAAATCCGATATTTTGATCTGTGTAATGATTGTAATATATACATGTAACGACCGAAAATTCCCACACAAAAATAACGTGGAATACCAAGTCATTAAACTTAGATCATAAGCCTATAAGCGTAATTTCCTATATTCTTCTTAAAGAAATGATATAGTTACGAAAATCAAATTGTCTATTAAACTATAACCAATACTCCAACATCCATAATGAAATTACTAATCCAAAAATACCACTGATGACCATGGATCAAAATATCGAATTTTCGATACATGTCGTCCAAACCTCCAGGACGATACGTATCGTATATCGGACGATACATTCAATGTATCGCCGATACATTGAATGTATTGTCCTAGTACATTTTTTCTTTTTTAAATCCCAAAAAATACATCAAAATTTTGGGACGAACAATAAATTGAACGATACAGATGATAAGAACAATAAATTGGACAATACAGACGATACGAACGATAATTTGACTGTTTCTAAGGGACCATAGAAAAACCCTAAAATTCTGGGACGAACAATAAATTGACCGATAATTTGGACGATACGAACGATACATTAGACGATACAGACGATACGAACGATAATTTGAATATTTTTTAGGAGGCGGTAAAAACCCATTTTACCGTATCGTTCTGATCCAAAACCGATACGTATCACTATCAGACGATATTTTGATCTATACCGATGACGGCCGTACATCACACAGTGTCACTTACATCAATATACATGAAAAACAATAAGTAAATATTCTAAAGAAAATTCATTGAGTCGTACCAAGTCCAAATCACAAAATTTTTTACTAAGGATAAAATTCTTCAAGCGGAAGATCTTCCCCGTCTTCTGACATAAAATTAGGATCCTCTTCAAACTCAAGATCTTTATCAACGTCAGTACTTGTGACACATAATGTCAAGTACATAGTTTTAATGATCATTTCAACATTAATGACTAAGATGCCATAAACATAAGGAGTCACCCCACGTTTATGTTCTAAGATAAATAACTTGAAGTGCAAAAGTTTGAGTTATATAGTCTACAATGGAGTTTTCATGTCATATTCAGAGTCTAAAAGGTAAATTTTGTATGAGTGTCCAATCATGGTATTTTCCTCTTGTATTTCATTTCATATGTTAACTCTTATATTCATGCATGACTTAAAAATATAACTTAAGTAATCTTTATCACACATAGTCAATGTCAAAATACCGATGGGAATCCTAACCATCGTCGTTCTAGAACAATTTTCAAAGTGTCGTAGCCCCTGCAATGTGAGGTAGCTCATGCAGTTCAAAATACCGTCGTAGCGATTCAAAGCGCACCATAGCACAGGATCCATTCAAATTCAAATCTTCAAATCACATGCAATATTCTAAAGTATAAGGTCGTATTCGTACCTTATAATTTATTCGGAATTCAAAATTAGTTTCTAAGACTCAATGAGATTCATATCATGCATCTTCTTTTAATTACTTCGAATTTCAAATTCTATTTCCAGGATCCGATGAGATTCATATCATATATCTTCTTCCTTTGTACTTTCTTTAAGAGTGTCACGAGGAATTAATTTTAGTGTTTCAAATTCGTGTTCAATAGTCTAACAAATCATAAGAGCAAAGTGACCATGTATCTTAAGGAATAAGAGACAATATCTAATTTATTTAAAGCCACTAAATATCTACGAATCGGAATTATAAAACACAACCGATCGTTGAAATTCTCCCACCTCGTTTTCTAATGTCGCATCGAAGGTCGATAATAGAAATGTGAGTGTCACGCTAGGCTTCCATGAAGATGTGTCCGATTCCTTCTTCTATAATGCATACACAAGTGGCATATCAACAATCATAGATTTGTGTATCGATCGATCGAGAATATAACATAAGTCATTAATTTCGGGTCTCAATCGATTGATCGAAAATGAAAGTTGATTGATCGAAATTAAAGCGAATATAAGGTAAGTAGGTTAATCAGTTCTGTCCAGAATCGATCGATCAAACTAGAGGTTGATCGATTGGAAATGAAAGGAATTATATACGCACACCAAATGGTTTCTGTCCAGAATCGATCGATCAAATTTAAGAGGTAAGTGTATAACTGACATTGGTCTCGGAGTAAAATTGATTGATTTCCAAATTTTTGCACAATCGATTGATCGGTATGGTATATCGATTGATCGGTTATGTAACCGGAGGTTATACAACAGAGACCAAAAATTTGGCTTCTCCAAATCGATCGATCGATATGTTATTTCGATCGATCAATTATATAACTAAAGGTTATATAACAGAGACTTGTAATTTTTTTCTTCTCCAAATCGATCGATCAGTCTGGTATTTCGATCGATCGATTATATAACCAAAAATTATATAACAGAGGGTGTAAATCTAGAACACAAATCGATCGGCCACTAATCGAAAAATATGGTGCTAAATCGATCGATCAAAATGAGAATCAATTGATCGACTGAGTAACGAAAGAAAACCCTTTTTTGCTTGGCCCGAAATCATCGATCGAATAGGAAGTCGATCAGTAGATTTCAAAATTTATGTGTTTCTAGGGTTTGCAAATAGGATCTGAAATTAAGAAAAGACGGGTATTCACCTCTTGAAGCGTGAACTGTGAATCTATGGTGATTAGGGTTGAGGAGATCGACATTCAACGCTATAGTTTGTCCAAGATTTTCTCTTTCTTCCTCCTTGATCTTGATGGTGGAAAAGATTATGGTGATTCTTGTGAAAGAATACCCAAAAGATTTTAAGGAGGGTTGAAGAGATGAGTTGAGGAAGAAAGGTGATGACGGCTAAGGTTTCTTAAGAAGAAGAAAAAAAAGAGAATAAGAGACGGCTAGGGTTTCTCAAAAGATTAGAAATAAGAAAAGAAGAATAGGGTTATGTACTTAAATAAGAATTTCCAAAATAGGGTAGGTTCCGGTGTGAAGCACTACCACCAAGTACGATGCAAATTATATCTAACACCATAAAATAAGGTTTAAGAAAATCCGAGTCATTACAATACATTAATGTATATTCTTCCAGTCTTTAAAATGTGGTTTTGTTGATGTAATGATTGTAATCTATAACATATACTAATGTTTATTTATTATTAATTTATTTTATAGGGCCATCGAAGACTTGCCCAACATAAAGGTAAAATCGTTCAAAAGGGGAAAGAAAAATTTATATCACTTATGGATGAAGAGGATGAAATGGAGATGGAGGAAAAAGAAAGTGTAGAAGATGTGGGCAACGACGATGCTAGAGAATGAATGAAGATTGAAGAGCTTATAATTTTTTTTGTTATATGGATATTGGATAATTGTTCTCCATGGCGATATTGATGTTTAATACTCATGAAGTCATACTCAAACTACCAGCATCATAGCTCAAAGTATCACAGGAATGATTGTTCTATATGGGTGGTTTTTGATGCTCATAGTCATCCTGTCATATACTAATACAAATACAACTTATGCACATGGATGTCATGCAAAGGTATAGAACTTATACTGATATATAAAAGGACCCATTACTTGGACCCATAAAGTTAGCCTTACACACAAGTTAAAAGAAAGGCTTGGAGTTTTGGGGACCTGTGCCAGTGGAAACACCATATAAGCCACCTGATTTGAAAGCCATGATCTTAAGATCATTCAAGTAAAAGATTGGCAGGAAACACGATCTCTACCATATGATTCAATGCAATCAAAGGCGATTCAACGGTTGACTATTATTATATCGTATAATAGAAATCACGTTTCATGACAGTCTTTTGCAAAAAAGATCATTCGAACATGGCATTCAAACCAGACGACATAGCTGGTGATTCTACACAGCATAAATCCCCAAAAGACCAAGTCTTCCTTAAAATTTCTGTTCTTAGGCCAACTTTATGCGTGCAAGTAACAGCACCTATTTCAAATGATGAAATGAAAAAACTTTTTTGCCTTTTGGGATTCAAATATGTTGAAAATAATTAAGACTTTATATATACTTCATTTTTCTAATGTTTTAATATTTTTTACTATTTTTCAAATAATGAAAATTGAATCTTACGATTTACGATGCAATTCGCAATTCAATTTATTTTTTAAAGAAATTATTTAATATTTGATTCACGAGTTGATAATCGTGAATCAAGGAGATTTAATCAAAATGACCAAACAAATATCATCATCTTGATGAGAAACTTATCTACTTGAAACTTATGGTCTGACATTCCTATTTTCATTGAATAAGGTTAGTTTATTTATGCAAGCTCCTCAAGTTCCCCACATGAAACGACAATGGTACATTAAAATATCTAAAAGGTTGTTATGACCCGAATCTTAGGGGGGTCATTCAATGGCATCAGATGCCATGGAGCAACGAACCCCGTGTGAGTGCTCCACACTCTAACCCAACCCACTTACTCAATTAAGAAGTTTACAAATTGAGTTGGATTATGATACCAGGCAACCTAACCCAAGCACACGTTCTCCAAATACCCTTTCCCCCATTATAATTTAAATAGTCAAATAATCGCACATTAGAAATAGAAAGAATCCAAAAGATTATACATCTTGCTGCTCTCGAAACCTCCAAAACGAGTCCCTTCCTTTTTGTCTTTCTACGTGTAGCTGCCAACCCAATAGATTATGGAAACAAATTAGATGTCAGGATTGGCTACCCTAATTATAGTTGGATCCTTCTAATTAGAGCTCCATTGAGTCCAAAATTGAACTCTTCCTTCTTTAAAGTTGTTTAAGGCGATGAGACCATTGACCCATTCTTCTTCGTCCTTACGTAGCAACCCACATAGCCGCTTGTGGCAGCCAACACCATAGCAGCTTCACTGCCCTACACCTCCTTCAAGACGGCCACCTCAATCACCATCCGATCTCCTTCTAGTGATCTTCACATGAAATGCCGGCATCGAAAGGTCAGCCATTATCAAAGCATCATCAAACTGTCACCGCATACACCGCTTCCTACGTCCCTACGTCGAATCGCCCATGAAACTTCATTCCCGAATGCTACCACCACCGAGGTACCAACCCCAATCTCTCTTCTTACTGCCCGACCATGCGAGCGACAACAACGAGAGGTTACGGCAAAAACCAAGGCGGGAAGTACGAATCGTGCAAGTTCAAGCGATTTGACGCTTTGGGCATCGCGAGCCACCCGAACCCACATCACGCTCCAACAAGTGGGTGCTCCTCAATCTATCATAGGTTATTCAGTTATTTTTGAAAAATATATAAAATATGTTTTAAAAACTCCATTAATGAAGCTTTGTGTTAGTTGAAGAAGATGAACCAAATAAATAAATAAACAGCTATTATTATTTTCTAGTATGCAAAATTTAATAGTATATATGTAATATATACAGATATACATATTTGGGGGTATGGGTGGTTACACTAAATTAAACCCTCTCTTCTTCTTATCCCAATATTCCACACATTCTCTGTAACAACTTGCCAAAAACAAAAAAAAAGTATATGTAGACATATGATATTTATATATATTTTTATATATTGTGGAGACTGCACGTGGCACACAAGGGAGCAAAACTGCTTCATCAACTTCTCGATTCCTCCACCTCTGTTTACAAAGACCCTAAACCTTGGGTATATAAGTTAATAACATTAATAATAATGTATATATTATAAATACATAAATTTATATGCAGGTAAACTTATACACATGTCTACAGGTATGTGAGTTGTACTTGGGCTAAGTCCCAACCGCCCAACCATCTTCTCCACTGGTTCACTGTTAAAGCAAAAACATATATGGGTAGATGTATTAATGTTCAAATATTGGTTTCTAATGCTTATGTATGCATTGGTGTGCTGGCTTAACAACGAAACTAATCCCCCTTTTATGTTCATCCTCTACTTGCTCTTACGTCCCTGCAACATAATCACAAACAGTGATTAAAATTTTATCTATATGTATAAGATATATCTTCACAATAGGAGAAAGAGAGAGAGGCACATATTTTAGAGAGAGGAAGTGAGAGACCCAACCTGCAATAAGGAAATTTAGAGAGATAGAAAGAGAGAGAGAGAGAGAGAGAGACCTAACCCATAATAGAGACATTTAGAGAGAGAGAGAGGCCCATATTTTAGAGAGAGAAAGTGAAAGACCCAACCTGCAATAGGGAAATTTAGAGAGAGAGACCCAACCCATAATAAAGACATTTAGAGAGAGAAAGAGATAAAGAGAGAGAGAGAGACCATATTTTTAGAGAGAGAAACTCATATCCTTTAGCAGAAAGTAATAAGACTCATAAAAATTTGAATACGGATAATTGAAATTGATACTTGGTAAGGGCAACCATGATCTTCCACCTTTAGAGTCGTTGGCTACCTCGAATTTGATGGTAGAGATCAGTTTATAGTCCCGTCTTTCACACAATGTAGATCTTGAGAGCATGGCCCACCTCTTAGACGGTCAAATGCTGATTCCAAATGACACACATCTTGTAAAAGTGACCCCAGAACCCTTTTCATGGTATGCCCATTAAATAATACTAGCTTTACTTTCAATTATTGCTTAAATTATTTAAAAATGCACTCTACCACCTAGTAAACAAGCTTCCTAATAATCACACTACCATTTGAGTATTTCTCTTGATAACTTGGAAATTTTGTTGGTGACTACAACCCCCAAACCCACAAAATATACCCAAGGCATTTAACTTGAGTGTCTTCCAAATTAAAAAGGGGCATGCCATATAAGCCCCGACAATTTTGAAGTTAATTAGTTAGTCACTGAGAAAAGGTAAAATATGCCACTATAGAGATCCAGATCATGGATCAAAAACTCGATTTTTCGATACGTATCGTCCAGCCCCAAAACATATACGTATCGGATGATACTTTCCAATTTTTTCCCCAAAACAAAAACATCAAAACCGATAATTTGAAATTATCAGACAATAATTTCAAATTATACATTAAACGATACAGACAATACGAACGATACATTGAACAATAATTTGACTGTTTTTTAAGGGGAGCGATAAAAACCCAATGTATCGTATCGTTCAAGTCCAAAACGTATCGATACGTATCATCCGATACGTATCGATATCGGACGATATTTTGATCCATGATTCAAATTTAAATCTTAGAACAAATATAGGGTTAAACATCTCTTATTTACTGTTTTCCTCAATGCTTCATAATATATATACTCCATGTAAATTTTCTTATTGAGTACACAATGTTTAGGGTACTTGATAGTTTCCTTCATATATATGTTCATCATCATATGACATGCATCATGTAGAAAAACTACGTTAGGGCATGAGCATAATAAGTTAAGAATTAAGACATGATACATGACATAAGCCTTCGTCACGATGGGATTTCTTTCACAGTCACGTGGAACTTGGAATGTAAGCGTCTATGTATGGATACAACCCTCTATGATAGTTGGGATGCCACACGAAGTATATCCAGGTTACTACGAAACCGATCCTTGGAAAGCATGGTTTAGTGAATCATATCGCACTGTGGGCCATCCTAATCAAGTTTTAAGAAAATATGAGAAATGAGCATGTCAAGATACAATACGTTAAGAAAGTGGGGACTTAAGCCCACGCAAATATAAAATCGGGGCAGGGACCTAAGCCTAGAACTGAATAATGATATGATATGTTTAAATACGCTGTGAAGGCCAACTAAACATGAATTAAGTGCTACACATGTCATACCTTACGAGCCACCGTAAGGGTATCTACAACCGAGACGGGTCTTAAGGACATTATAACTTTGTCTCAAACTAAGGGGACATTGTGGTTACTATGTCGACAACCTCATCTGGCTGGATGGTGGTTTATGTTATGATATGGAGGTTAGGTGATTATCTACATGTAGACCTCGCGTGATAAGCTTAAGCAGCAATCCTGGCACAGGTTGTTTAAACAAGATAAGATAAGTACATCATATATCACATATGATAAGTTGATGAGACAAATAGGAATAAGAAAATAAAAGCATCATGTACTCTTCATTTTATATTATGTCTTTCAGTTGATTATGATATGCTACGAGTTATGAATAGTTTTGTTATTTTATTAAAATATTGGTTTTATATTCAAAATGCACCGTAACTCAAGCGATTGCACACACGATCGCCTGAGTAAGTTATGATGGATCGATTGTGCAACCCACTGAGTTTACGCGACTGAGTAAACTCACCCCCCCCCCCTCCCCTCTCAAATCTAACAGTTTCAGATGAAGACTCCGTTTATCCTATTTATGATGACACGGAAGCTACTATTCTGAAGACAGTTTACATAGACGGGGATGTTGACTACCTCTTGGATGAGAGCATAAATCCATTTCTATAAGCCTTGAGCATTCTTTTGTTCTAGACTCTTGATTTTATTTCCTTTGAGAGACATATTTTAGTATTTGATACTTTTGTGAGTTTACGATTGGGACTATTTTACCCTACGTAAAATTTGGTTTATTTCTTATCTTAAATGCATGGTTAGGATTTACCTTTTATTGTCATTTACGATTTCCATTGCTAATTTATGAGTCATTGATCATTTAATGTTATTTTAAATGTCTCAATCTATATGCTAAGTCAATTTATAGATTATGTATATGTCCGCTTATCGCCTTAACCAGCGTGCGATGTCATAACACGAAATTCTAGGCCCTCGAGATTGGGTAAGGATTATGGGTCGTGACAAAGGTCCACCTAGTCAAGGCATCCTATATAAAAGCTCACGATCATCTTCGTATTAAGGGATACTACTCCAATGCTAACGACATAGGTGCACCATCAAATATATACTAAATTACAACTTATCGCAGCTCTTTAGAATGTAATCGTATTACTTAGGGAAGTAAAAAGTAAAATGTAGAATCCAAGTTTAGGACTAAGTACAAGGTCATGACACTCACAACATGGGAACTCATGTCATTGAGGACTGTAGTGATTGAAATCGGATTTCAAGTTAAAGACCTATGGGATTGTATTGTGATAATAAGGTTGCTCAACACATTACAACTAATTTTATAGGCCATGAGAAAACCATACATACAAGTTGACTATCATTTTGTCAGAGAAAAGATGGAGAACAATAACATCACGACCCTTGATGTGCATTTTGGGAACCCATTCTCACATTTTTACCAAAGCTTTCCATCGCAATAAATTGCAAAGACTTCAATCCAACCTAGACATTTAAAATATATTAATTTGAATTAAAATAGGCCAACAGACTTAAGGATAGAATAGGCATGTACTCTTTTTCACTAATGGCAAAGATGAAAATAGTTGTTGCTTGTGACTAATAAGATAAGAGAAAGAAAGAGAGCAATTAATACACACTCTATCTCATGCGAATATCATCCTTTCTCTCATTTTCTTTGTATTTAACTTTCTCTCTTCTTTCCTTCTTTTCTTACTTATTTGCTAGAATGTGGTATTCCTAGATGCTTCAACACTTACTATGTTAGAAGGAATTACCAATCACCAAGTATGATTTTTCTTTATGTAAATATAATAGTACGGATGCATCCTTTTTAAATTATATATCAGAGCATCATAGTTAGCAAGAGTTGATATGAGATATTGGTACCAATACACAGATCAAAAAAAAAAAAGATATTGGTATCAATATTGATACATTGATAAGGAAGAAATCTTTTACATACATTTTCTTTTAGTTTATCTTTGGTAATGAAGTTGAATTGTCGATACAATACTAGTACAATATACGTATGAGATTGGTAGAAAATTAGTACATCTTTTGTGTGTACATATGATATTTATATTTATAACTTATAAATATTATATTTATACTATTCAATTACAGGTTATAAATATGATGATATAAACTACAAGTTACAAAGTTGATGATAGTAAAGTTAGAAACACGCAATTAAAACACATCTATGGCATTTTTATGCATTAGTTAAAAAGTGATTTATTTGTGTTGAAACAAATATAGCATATTTTCACTTAGTAATTATATCATAAGTTATAATAATTACATGTATTCTATTACTCTTCCAAATAAACAAATTTTATTCCTCAGCAATAATCGTTCTTTTATTGGTGAAACTTATTTCATCATCAAAAGAGACATGTACCATTTAAAAAGGAAATGTTTTTTGGGAAATGTTTCATATTGTCCCCAATAATAGTACGCATAGAAACTGGTAAGATGAGCAACATAAGGTTTTTAAATGACCGAATCAAAAAAGGAATATCACGCACGCACGCACGCACACACACACACACACACACACACACATATATATATATATATATCGGTTTTGGGCTTGCCCGAAACAATAGCTTCATGTTATCGGCACTTTATATGGGGAGCTATATTTTCGGCTAAACTCTTAATATCAGTGTTACCTAGACACGTGACACGGATGTCAAGTGTCAATAGATGTTTAGCACGCCAATTTCTAAAAATTCCAATACAGCGGCACGGCCTTAAGAAAAATAAATTAAATAAATATAACTTATATAGAAAAAATTTGAAAGGAAATCTTAGAAAGCCAATTGAGATATGTAACGAAAAGGAACATAGTATATGTCATGAACCTAAATAAAAATATACGATGAGCATTTTGATGGTATTATGTGGTATATGTTCATACATTTCTAGAACTTATGTGATGTTTAAGGAGTGTTCAAGTACCACCAAGTGTCGGCACCACAAAACGCTTAATATTATCGCCTAAACGCTAAAATCTTGTAAAACAGCCAAAACTCTTTCTATATTATCGTCTAAACTCTTGCTAAACTCTTACTATTATCGGCCAAACGCTAAACTCCTGCAAAACAGCCAAAACTCTTTCTAAATTATCGACTAAACTCTTGCTATTATGGGATAAACTCTAAACTCTTGCTATTATCGGCTAAACTTTTGCTATATTTTTGTTTTTTACAAAAATATATATATTTGGGACCAAAATTTTGGCCACCCCACCCAGATATTTTCTGCCAAAATTTCAGCCCAATTATTGGTTTCGGCAAGGCCCGAAACCAAAATTTTGATCCTTGGTTTCAATGTTAGCCCAAGATTCCATTGATTCTAATGAAATACATCAAAAAATCTCATTCTCACAACTAACAAGTTAGAGTTAAGATCTTTTTTTAAAGGTATGATAGAATAAATTTACGAGTTTGAAGGAAATACCATTTGCAGTAGCTAATTTATAGGATTGCCTCAAATTAACATAACTACTCGATTTATTCATGAGAGCTATCTAAAAATTGGATAATAAAATAGTCATAAGCCAGCTCATACTTAGACAAAAATTAATAATTAAATAAATAAATATTAAAATGCAATCAAAACAAAACCAATAATCAACTATTAAACCCATCACATATAGTTTTCTAAAATATATGCATCTTTACAAAAAATTTCCCAAAAAAAAACCAATAATCTCTACTATGGCGTAAATATGATGCAATTCAAAAGTAAATAGATAGAGATCTGTTATAGAATGTAGTAACTAGCACCAACAACAACAAATATAATACTTCCCCCTATCTAACAGGGGCCAATGCATGCACCCTTCAATGAAGATTGTCAACATATACATATATATATATATATATATATTCAATCGACCACTTGAACTTAGATCGACAAATCAACAAAAGGATCAGTAGTTGACAACGATCAACAAAAATATCCATTTTTTAATAGTTATCAGTCTGCATTCAGTACATAAATTTCATGGATATGGCTATTGGACGGACCAGATCATTTCATATCATCCACTTACTAAACTGAGATGGGGGAGCATCAATAATAAGCAACATGCTATATAAAGAAAAATAAATTAAATTTTAAAAAAAAAATCCCTAATATAATCATCAAATCCAAAAATAAAAAATAATCAGATCACCCCCGCCAGCATTAACCCTGATTATCAAATTGACCTTGCAAAAAAAATAAAATTAAATTAAATAAAACCCATTAAACTTTTGAGCAAAAAAATAGCAAAGATCAGAAAAATCGAATCACAGATTTTGAAATAAGTCGGCAGTTTATCATAATCAAACTCTTCAAATAATTCATATATAAAATATATATATTTTTTTAAAAAAAAAACTTATATTACCTCTGAGCAAAGGCAATGGTTGAAGCCATAGAGCGAGAGAGAGAGAGAGAGAAAGAGAGAGAGAGAGAGAGAGAGGGCTTTGACAAACTTTCAGAACGCTTTGGGGTTTTTAGTATTTACCAAGTGCATCCAAGCTTGCTTCAGTTGGGTTTTAATTTATAAACCGATGGTTTTTGTTTTGTCGTTTTGTGAGATTGGTTTCTTTGTAAAACGTGTATAATGTTCATACATATATGTGATAGTTAAGGCTTAAGAGGGTCGCCACATAAAAGAATGAGGTACTCTAGATTTCAGTTAATGACTAGATATTGGTTATTAGGGATAATGGCTCCTCACCGACTTTTAAACACTATAGGTGTTTAAATGTGATCTGCCATTAAATTTGTAACTTTTATCTCACACCCTTAAACTATAATTTATTATTGTGTCGCATATATGTAATCAATCTAAATTATCCAAGTGATAATCTATAATTAGAATATATCTCAATCCAAAAAAACATGCCTAAAAGTGAATATGAACCATCTCATTAACGAAATCAATCTTTAAAACTAAAAACAATAGTTGATATTTTGGGCTTGTGGCACTTCAATCTATAATCTATCATTTTTTCAGAGTGGATCACTCACCTATTAACGTTGATAGTATAAGATCATTTAAACACCAAAAATGGTGTTTAAATGATGGTCTGGAGTGTCAGCTCCTTATTATTTAGATGTATTTAAAGTGTATGCGTTTAACATGTGATATTTATCTCTCTACTGGTTATTTCCAATTGGCTTTAAAATATCTCCTTTTACACTGGCGGGAAAAGACCCGCCTTTGTTTAGGGGAATAAAAGATCAATTGTCTAACAAATAAATTTTGACGATATACCAAAATGGCGTCTATATGATTTCGAACCATTAAAGGTGTAAGATTTGAGCCATCTCAACCATCAAAGTAATAGCTCATAGGTTGAACAGCAGTGAGAGTATTTGAACCATCTGATACCTTAGAGTCCATATTTAAAGTTATTGATCAGATGGCTCTCACTCACTTTGCTTCCCCACTATCGCATCTTTGTATGTCATTGAGGTGGCAGAATAATCCACCTGAACTACCAAAATCCTTTTACTGCCCATTTTGTCAGTCACAATATCTTTCAGCCCTTGATTGTGCTCCACCAACTAGCCCCAATGGGAAGTTGGCATTTGCCTGACCCGGCCATGGTGCACCGAACCTGACTCAAGGGGATATGTTTGACCTACCTGAAAATCCAACCCAACCCGATTAAACATCCCTTATTTTCGTTGATTTTATATATATAAAATATCATATAGAACGACCTAACTGAATGTCAAGTTGGAATGTTGGATGCCTTGTGCTCGACTTGACGTGTCAAGTTTGTGTCAGGCCCAACCCAACGGTCGAGTGGGATGTCTCATACCCGACCTGATCCAAATGTCCAAGTTTATGTGCCTGGCCCAATAAAATCCGGGTCAGATTGACCCAACCCGTTCACAGCCCCATCACCATTGCTCGTGGTAGTGCCAAACAATATGCTATAATTTCTGTGCAATTAATAAGGGTTTCCATTTTAATTCGAGTTCCTAATTCAGCATTCACAATCAGAGCTATGAAGGCAAAACCCGATTCTATAACTGTAAGGTGTAAAATGAGTTGTAATATTAATTAATTATATACCAAAAATTTAGACTAATAAAAATGCTTACGACCACTTTGAATAGTTATAAAAATTAAGAATCATGAGCTTAGTTTCAAACTTTACTATTAAAGCTTTATTTTAGATTTAAAATAGTTAAAATTAAATGGTCAATTCGATTGTCGCACTACTTGGACAAATTCTTAATTGGTAACTTGGTAAGTACATGGGCGAATAAAGTAACAAAAGGGTTCGTCCCTAGCTACAAATGTAATCAATCCACCTTTCAACACTAGCACACTACTACATGTACACGCTTCGTAAATCATAATATCAGATACAGAAGGGTACCTTTACCTTTATTTACAACCCAAGTTTCGCTTGCTTAAATAGCTGACTTCATTAATTGAGACAATCGAGATTATTTTTAGTCTCAATGTTTGACAGAATAGATCTTGAGATCATGGGTCACCATCAGGCGAATTTTGATTTTTCGTGGCACACATCCAAAAAATAAATATGATCATGATGTACATCAAACCGGGTTGTCGAATCATTTTTTAGGATGTATGCGGGGCAATAAAATATGGCCGCCCATCTTAAACTGCCAACTACTTTTGAATCAAAGGATGGAGATTTTTTTTCACTCCAATCTTTGACATAATAGATCTTGAGATCATGGGCCTACCATCAGAAAGTCAGATTTTGATTTTACGTAACATACATCCCAAAAAATGAATATGATCATGATATACATCAAACCTGGTTGTCGAATCAATTTTCAAGATATGTGCCGTGTGAAATCAAAATCTGGCCTGATGGTAGGACAATGATCTCAAGGTCTATTGTGTATGAGATGGGACCAAAAACAATCTCCATCGTTCAAAGCAGTCAAAAGCAAAGCACATGAAAACTTGGGTTGAGAACGAATCTCTAGTTGAAAATAATGGCAGATACACAAATCTATACTTGTGATTCAACCCAAAAACGGGGTTATTGAGCATTTGCTCCCATCTCACCACCAACCTATAAGAGGAGTGGGAACTTCCAATGAAGGGATGATGGCATGGGTTAAAATGCCGGAAAATCGATACGTACCAGACGATACGTATTGGAACAGTAATGTACCGGACGATACATTAAATGTATCGTCCGGTATTTGCATATATATGAAACAATACGGTACATTTAGGGTCCGATACTGTATCGTTAGGGTCCGATACCGATACGTATCGGTATCAGACGATATTTTGATCCATGGATGATGGAACCGAAGCAAAACTTCGCACATTGAATCACAAAAAGAGTGCTTCCATTTAAATAACAAAAATGAAAATTTTCAAACCTATTTGGCAAAATTGCTTCCAAAAGGTTTTTTTAAGGGTAAAATATAAGGTGAGAAGCTGTTTTTTCCCATAGACTTAGCCACCAATACCTGAAAATGGTGTGTATTTGGAGAAACACCTTGGGGACGCTTCTCCATTTTCAACTAGAGGTGGCCAAGTCGTTGGGTGAAAAGGGCTTCACAACCAATATTTTACCTTAAAAAGAATTTTTCAGAAGCAACTTTGCTAAATAAGTCCGTCGTTATCTCATCTACATACTGGCTTGTAAATTTGGATCTCATTTATACATACCGCACATATAGTGTAACCCTGTTTCAATCTAGATTGGAATGGTCAACTAATTGGAGGGTACATGAGGCACTTATTTTCATCAAAGTATGTAAAGGTGCGATGTAACAATCCTAAATTCTCGTAAATATTGAATGATTGACTTCTGACGAGAATGCAATCTTTTGACTGATTTGACCCGAGTCAAAACATTTGACTTATGTAACGTGGCCTCAAACCCCACTTGTGATGGTTGGAGTTACATGCCAGGCGCGTTAGATCCCAACTCATACCCTATGAAGAGTGTACGTGTGTTGTGCATGTTGCACACAAACCCAAACCCAATAAACGACTTATCACGTGGCACCCAACCGTGTATATGTGGTCGGCAAGTCGCACGATACCACCTTGAATTTTTAAGATAAATATTTAATAAGAATGAAATTTCGTGTGAATAGTGAGGCTAGATCTTGTATTTGGGCCTTTGGATAAAAGTCATGCACCGACTCACGGTGTGCATGCCTAACACTGAACCAAGCCCAGGCACTTAAATGAAACTGCCTTTGGAAGTTTCATTCGGTTGCAATTGAACGAATGAAAAAGAGAGAGAGCTTGGAGAAAGAGGAGAGAAGAAGCTCCATTCCTTGCATTTTTGGAGACCCAATCTACTGTTTGATCTCCTCCCAAACCCTTCTTTCTTCTTCGAGGAGATCTTCGCTCATTCCGACTATGAGAAACTCGATTTCGTCTTCGTAAGATCGAAGAGAAGAGCTTGGAGGAAGATCTTTCTTTGCATTTTGGAGCCCAAAATCACCATGGATCTCTTACACTCAAGGGGGAGCTTTGATTTGTGGTAAGCATCGGGAGGATTCAATTTACACCTATATGATCAAAAGGAAATGGGAGTTTCGAACCATCAGAAAGAAAAGAGGGTTTCAAAACATAAAGCCGATTCTCGGTGCCGATCATCGTGGAGTGTGCATGCGTGTGATTAAAAGGTAAGATTCAATTTAAATTGTTTAGAATTAGTTTGGTTATGATTTATGGGTGATACTTAGATTCCTTGTAGTTTGATCTAAACGGAATTTGGAACAAAAGGCAGCATATTTGCCCTATTTGCACCAGAAATCTGAACCTCAAAAAGGTTGTGATTTCATGTGCAAAACCTTTGCCAATAAATTTGTATAAATTTAGAGTCAAATTTTGACCTTTTCCCCAACCTTGTGTGAAATTTCGTGAAAAATCTTAACGTACCTTGATGGGTAGAAAATGTGAAAAATAGGGACACAAACAAGTATCTAATGGCACACAGCCAGTGGCCAAAAATTGACCTCTGATCGGATGGATATGATTTCATCATGATTTGTAAATAATTAATGTAATGCCCCCAAATTTAGGAAACCGTGTAAGTCAGTTGGTATGCGTGTAAACACGATGCACTGTGTTGTTCTAGATTTAATAGATCACTTAGACTGTTTAAAGTTCATTCGAACATGTATAGATGGAACAAAGCCGAAGTTAGGTGTTTGGGGTTTCGCAAGGGAACCAAAACAACTTGACAAACACACATATATGTGTGTATGTGCTTCTCATAGAAGCTAACACTAGGTATAAAAGGCCAATGGCTTGTTAGGAAAGACATTACCTTGGCTTGCATTTAGAAGCTAAGAGAGAAAGAAGAAGAGAACCTTGCTGTCGTGTGAACCATTACCGCCGAAGACGCAAGTACACAATCGATCTTCCACACAAGACCACACATTGTGATCGTATGTTGGAAGCGGCGATTCGTCGAAGTGGGAACGTCTGTGAAAGTTTGGCCAGAAACCCTCTTGGGAGGGAGTAACCTAGCGTGATTTCCACAAGTTTTGATGAGTTGATTGTGTACACTGGGAAGGATAAAATCTTTGTGTGTATCGCGAAACAATCATAAGAGATTGGGTCTTTAAGCCCTTCTAACGTAAGGGATAAGAGCACCGTGGATATCGAGTTTTGGATCGAAAGATCACACAAGAATCCTGTGAACTAATGAGGTAAGATCTTGTGGATTTGAGTACATTAATTATGAACTAATGGTGATAAATGAAGGCATTTAATGCCCTAGACATGTTACAGTTAATGTAATAAGAGTTAGATTAAAAGGGGATAAGAAAGAAAATTCAACTTCAGGCAAAATTACTAAAATCCCGAAAGTCGCTGCCGACCTTAGGAATCGCACGCGCGAGTGTAAGTCACTTGCACGAGTGTAAGTCGCTCGTGCGAGTTAGGCTTCACAATAGCCTGAGAATCAAAGAAAATCAGTCGCTCGGGCGACTAAGTGCCAGGAGAAGTTGATCGCGCGACCTTGAAGTCGTGCGCGCGACTGTCTCTAACTGTTTTGAAAGAAAAATGAACAACCGCAGTCGCTCACGCGAGGTCGCGCGACTGCGGTGTGTCTGGTGAAGTCACTCGCGCAACTTGGAAACTTGCGCGTGTGACTGTGCAAGTTTGGGTTGTTTTTATTATTTTTGGGAAAATTCTTCGAAACTCCTGCCCTTTTATTATTTCAAACAGTATTACATGCTCTTTTAATACATTGGAATGTAGGATATTGATTAAATCTTTGCGAGAGGATCTTCGCTCCATCTTGTGCGATTAGCATGCTTTGTGGGCCGTGAGGTAGAAAAACTCAATAACCTTACATGTGATGTGATTTATATAGATGGTGTGATATGATAAGTTCAATAAGCAGGTGTGTGTGTGTGTGTGTAATAAGCTTGTGTGTGTAAGATTTTGAAATGTAAAACAAAAGTGATAAATATGTGTGTGTGAACTCGGAATGCGAAACGTGATAAGCATGTGTGTGTGTAAACTCTGAATCCAAGCCGTATAAGATCTCCAAATCTAGTTAAGTAATTATCACAATATACGCTGTTAAACTATATGTTAGAACTTACACTATGATTTAAGGTTCACGCGGAACGAATCCCTATCGTGTACCGGTACAGCGGGATATCCGTATATTTACATCGGCCAATGGTAACTTTAATCGCACAAGTGACCCTGCTAACGTAGCTTAGGGGCTTGGCATCACACTTCGAAAATTGTTCAATTGAGCGACAATGGTTCGAGGATTCCCATCGGTATATGTGTGGTTCTCAATGTTATATTTTGCTTGAGAGTTTATTTAAGTTATTATTTTAAGTTAACTTGAGATAAAATAGAGTGAAACTCTGAAATAAGCACAAATGTAAACTGTGTTAATAATGTGAACTTCATGTGAAAAAAATGTGTATTTAAAATGTGATTTGTTCGACTCATATGTCTTGAAAATTCAGTTTTGTGTGAGATATGATATGCTTTGAAATCAATCATAAAATCTATGTTTGTTATATGATATGTATGTTTATTGACAATCCCTATTAAGGTTAGACTGTTAGCTCACCCTTCGGTTATACATCACATGCACAGGTGTTGGTACCGCTATTGAGGATTCAGGAAGAGAAGAAGATCCTGATTACGTCCCTGAATAAGAATCTGATATGCTACCTAAGGACTACTTTCCTTAGGGTGTTCAGAATTGTTTTGTGTTTGTGAGACCTAGGCTTGGTACGTCCGACCTTGATATTTAGTTTAGAACATTAGATTTCTTTAATGTAAACTTATGTTGTAAACCACTGTTTAGGTGATGGTCGGCCATCACTGGTGGTTCATTTCGGTTCTATCAGACTTATGATTTACATAAGGATAGAATTTTCATTTTGTCTTGTTATACATATAGAATTGGAGTTTTTATTTTTTCCATATATGATGACTCTATCTGCTTTGAAAGAGATATCTGCTTTGAGTTCCGCTATCTATGTGGACATACCAAGTGTTACGATTTGGGGATCGTCGGCAGAGGCAATTTGATAGCATGGATTTCGGGGTTAAGGAATTTGGGCTGTCACAATTAGCCTCCTAAATATATACAGAAATTATAGATGATCGCTTAAGCTTTCCAACAAGCTATTATGTGTGCGATTTCGATATCGACACCAAAAGATACAGACCTGACATCAAAGACCATCGAATTTGGTATGCTAATCTGTTAAGAGAGAACATATCTCTGTAATCTGACAACCCTAATTAGATTTTTGAGTGCCACCACCTAGGAATATATGAGGTTGTCAGTACTCTTTCATCCAATTTTGGAAGGACTCGAAAATTCTATCAGAGTCAAAAATGGCAACCATTTTATAGTGAAGTGTTCAAAACGCTTAGGGAAAAATCAGCAAATTAAGGGATATAGTCAAAATCTTGATTTTCCCTAGGGACCCATGATGATCTAAAGAAATGCTTGATCACAATGACCACTGGTGAAGCATTGTGAGACTTTAAAAAGGTTGACTAAGTCAAAGAGTAGACCTTTTGAAGGCCCAAGAGCCCGAACACTAGAATTTGCGTAAGTAAAAATAAAAGACCCGTGCCTTGATAAATTTTGAACCCGAAACCAAACACTAAAGTTATGGCCCAACCCAAAACTCCTTTTGAAAAACTAGTAACTTCACCCCTTGAAAAGTTATATGTGCCCGCTAGTAGTATGATCTCTAGGAGGGGATACACTTAATGGTTAACCTCTAATAATTGGAGTAAAAATGCTAATGGAAGTTGTAGTCAAACGGTTGACTAGACTCGAGTATTAGCTGAAATAGAGCAATAAGAAAATGTTTAGGATAATTGAAAATGGGCACCCTGATGCCCTTAAAAACTATTTAATCATTTGTGCGAATAACAATAAACATAAGTCCAATAGGGACTCTAATCTAAAGCCGCCCTAAATATAGAGTGCGCTAAACTTATGTCGATCCTCCCTAAGGATTGAGTTTGATCGAAGATGTGCTGACATGGAAATTGATTAAATGATTGATTGATTGATATAGGTAGAAATTGATCAAATGATATAATATCTCCCCTCGAATTCTATGTTGGTCAACCTATTGACCAAGACTTAATGAGACTTGACTGTGCCAGGTGCCTGCCTGAGGTTAGGTCCATCTAAATTTTTTAAGCACCTACCTTAGATTGATGGGATATTACCTATTTCTAGTGGCACCCATAGGGCACCCTATTTATTTGAATGGGTGTGTTAGTAATTAAGTAAAGCACACACCACATCTCGCACCTTATGTGAAGCCTAGATTGATTTTTTATGGACCCTGACCCGAGATTTGACCCAAATTGGGTCTAGGCCTTGGTATTGATGAGGAGATCGTTGCTAATGGATTGGATTTCAATGATGATAATGAAATTGGTAAATGGTTTGGGTCAAACAAAAACCGATAAATCCTAAAGGGTTAGATGCACTAATGTTTAAAGTTGTGTATACTGTGCCTTGCATGGAGCAATGACATTTCTTGTAAATTTAATTTAAGCCCAAGGGCATTTGTAAATTAATTTTCTAAATTTCCAAATATTAAAATTGGATTTTGCTAATCTCTAACAAATCCTATCCACTTATCTATTTGATCTAACTTTGACCCATCTTATACCATAGGAAAACTTTGGAGAAATCTAGGGTGAGAGATGAGCTCTCACACATGCACCACAAGATAGGTTGAACAAATAGAATTTCATAAACTTTGAGAGCATGGAAAAGCATAAAAGACGGGATTGGACTAAAGGGATGGTGGGAAGTGAACCCAAGTGGGGTCCGCTCCCACATGTGCATGGAGAAATGGAGGAGAGAGGAGAGAGTGTGTGCTTTGGGAAGTAAAGAGAGGACACTTGTCCAAAATTTTTAAACTTTGTCCCCCACTCCCCATTGCAAAAATCAAATTTTTTCTGGGGCTGCTCCATGCTCTCCATGTTCATCTTCTTCCTTCTCTTGAAACTTCATTGAAGATCCTCCTTCCTTCTTGAATTTACCCTCCACATCCAACCATCCAATCCTAACACCACCAATCAACTCCGCACAGTCTCTAAACCTATATATATATATATATATATATATATATATATATATATATATATATATATATATATATAATTAATCTTTATTTAACCCCATTCCACCACACAATCAAAGACAAACCAGCAAGCTCTTGAAGATTTAGCTAAGGTAATGTCTTAGTTAGATTTTGGTGTTTATAGTATAGTATTGTAGTATTTTGTCCATAAAAATTTAAGTTTTCTTGGACTATTTTTGAGTTTTAATTCTGAAATTTTTGTAGCTTATTTGAGTTAAGCCATGGGATGCCATGCATGTGATCTTAATGATCATGCAAGGTCATCCAATGGTCTAGATTGGCCAAATAGATTAAGATCATTGTAGTGTAGGGTTTTCTAGAAATTGTATAAAAAGAATTTGATTTTTGATTAAATTTTTCTTGATATTTCTGGAATAGTGGATAGACTAGAACTTTGGATGTCATGAATGTGAGTTTTATGATCTTGCAAGGCCATCCAATGGTCTAGATTAGTCAAGGATGAACTATGTTCATCATAGTGTAGGAAATTTCGATTTTTGGTTTTGAATCTTGGATTTTTGTTTGAGTTTGAAAATTTTATGGAGCATGGTTAGATCAGAACCATAGGAGGCCATGCATGTGAATTTTATGATCATGCAAGGCCATCCAATGGTCCAAATTTGTGATAGCTCAAATTTCGACACCCTGAAACCCGTGCCATCAGCACGATCCCCCTAAGGCTATGTACGGAACGTTGGTATAGCAAGTAAAACCAATCAAGTAACATGCATTAATAATATATTATTCTCTATAATGAAGAGTTCAAAAGAAATTCTCATTCCATGCCAAGGTATGGACAAAAGAACCGGCCGGAACCATCGGTGATACAACCAGGTCACCCCAGATGGTTCGCCAAAAAGAATATCGAAGTATAATTACATTGTTTATCAAAATAAAGGCTTGACATACCAAGTCGCACAATCTGCTATCAAAATTGACTCTCTATCAAAGTACACAACAGAGTCTCCTAGAAGAAGTCTTTAGGAGGGGGTCCAACTCGTCTCTAGGCACGTAATCCGAATCACCCGAATCCACGTCTCTCGAAGCCCCGGCCGCTGCTAATAATGGACCTGCGACGTATAGTCTAAAGGGTGAGCTACATCCTAGCTCAATAAGGAATAACACAATGAACATATAAATCAAAATCTCACATATATTCCATGATATTCTAAGCATGATGTATCTATGCACTTGCTGAAAAAATAATTTAAAAGATAGCAATTTGCATTCAATTTTACTGGTAGTTTGCATGTTTCACTTTACTGTTAATTTATCATGAATGACACTGAACAGGCCTAAAGCAAAACTTAAATCTTCAACTTAAGTAATCCCCTAGTAAAATAGCATCAAGCCTCGATGGGATACCCTCCATCGTCGTCTAAATAGACAGTAGTTATATGTATTCTCTAGGAATATGACCCAAGCCCCTTTCTCAATAGGCGGCGGGGTTAAATCTCATCTCAACATTTCTGGGATGTGCTTGCTGTGTACGAATAGACCTCCGCATTGGTGTACGGATTGGCCGCCGTACCGATCACGGATAACCTGTCGAGTTAGTCGTGGGTATCCCGCCACGTCGGTGGGGTATACTAAACAAACCTCAAATAACAAAAATAACATGTGTTTTACATATAGTTGTTCACCGTGTAAATGTACCATCTTATATCAGTTAGGCCTTAACAGTAATTATTCAATCTTACTTATATCCCTGGGATGTCTAAATTACTCGCACCACACTGATGCCTTATATCACTTTCTCATCCCCTGGGGATGCCTCATTTTCATTAACTTACTTGGTCTGAGTGATTCGCATCACACTGATGCCTTTATCACTTTCTTGATGTCACACACACACACACCCATTTTTATAAAGATTTACACAGTTAAAACCTTTTCAATTTGATCTCTATATCACTACATACATGCTCTTACAATTAAAGTACATGTTCAAGGTGTTCCCTACCTCAAGTCTTTGAAGGTCCAAGCATCAAGGTCTCACGCGGCTCCTTATGCTTGGTTTCACACGTACCACCGATGGTACATCATAACACATGCAACACATCACTAAAGATACAATAGAGAAGGTCCTAGACCCTCCATGAACCTCAAGGTCTAATTAAGAAGTCAAGTGAAACTGCCAAAATCGATTAATCGATTCCCAAAATCGATTAATCGAATCCTAAATCAATTAATTGATTCCCAAAATCGATTAATCGAAATCCAAAATCGATTAATCGATCTCAAATCGATTAATCGAATTCCCCAACATGACAAGGTCGATTCTCAAATCGAGTAGTCGAAAGTCCGAATTCGATTAGTCGATCCCAAATTGATTAATCAAAATCCAAAAATGATTAATCAATTTCTCAAATCAATTAGTCGATTTCCCCAAGACTTCTCTCTCCGGTCACTGTAGGTACCTAGTGGATTAGTCGATTTCCAAATCGATTAATCGACCTTCAAAATCGATTAATCGATTTTCAGATTGATTAATCAAAATCGGGCATCCTTGACTTTTCAACTTCTAGACCAAAATTGATTAATCGATTCTAAAAATTGATTAATCGATTTGGCCAGATTCAGCCCCCTTTCGGGCTGTTCTTCTAAATCTTTTCCTTATCTATTTTTTTTTTCTAGGTCTTTAATCTATCATTCTAACTATGCTTGATTGAATTAAACTCATCAAATCTTTATGTATTGAAAATATAATAAAACTTACCTCAATAAATCCCTTAAAGGATTGATTTGTTGGGTTTGATGGCTAGGGTTCCAGCTTTTCGCTTCAACGGCTCCTCATGTGTTGAATCCAACATTCAATGCTCTAATCTCCTCTTGATTTGTATTAACTCCTAGCTCAATAACTCTTCTTGGTTTCTCTCTCTCTCTCTCTCTCTTCTTAACTCTCTTTCACCAACCAAATAAAGCAAACTAGGTTTATTAAAACCCTTATATCCTCTCTCCTGCTTGTGTGTTAAACATATACACCAGAGATAGGTATATATGACCACTAATTCACATTATACACTACACTTAGGTTATATTGACATCACATCAGTTTATCCTTCACGAGTCCACTGTTTGACCATCACTTGGTCAAACCTACGACCAGTTGGGCATGAATCCCGAGGTCACCATTTAACGTTGAAATTTTTGAGATATTACATTCTCCCCACCTTGAAAATTTTCGTCCTCAAAAATAAACTCAAAGGTCTGTCGTTGGGGTCCCCCACACAGGGAACGCCACAGATCCGTGTACACTTTGACTTAGTGCATCATCACATGCATAGGCTTGATTAGAAACTGGAGGACAACTTGGAGTAAAAAGAACAATGGTAATCAAAACAAAACTGTTTTTTATTCATTTCCCAAAATTTACAAATTTTCATTACTGTTCTCCATAATTACAATTGAGGATTTAATTACAATCAGCACAAAATGTCCAAAAAGTGATCACAATATAATGTCATCAGTAAACGCGACTCGTCTCTGGGTGGTGGTGACTGTCTCATTTGGTCACGGGCGAGGCGTCGATGCATCGACAGCAGAGGTACTCGCGTGAAAATTTTCACCCAAGTGAAAAGCGGTCCGACCCGCAGTCCATGCCTCCTCCTGCGCGAGATGCTGCTGATAGTCCAACGGATATATGTACCGCAGGGTGTGGTACATCAAGAAGTCCATCCACCGGTTCATCCGCTGGTTGTTGGCCTCCATCCGAGCCAACACGTCCTCTATAGTAGGCGCCGGGCGAGCCGCTCGCTGGCGGTATGAAGAAGTGGGTGTGGCAGTCGCTGACTGCGACGACGACGTAGGCGATGCGGTGGCATGGGAGGGTGCCCCCTCAGCTGGTGGATCAATGGGGTGTGCTCCCCCCACAGGTGGGTCCTGATGTGGTCGTGGGGGTGGTGGTGGAGCTACTGGTGTTGCTGGTGTTGGGCCCTGAGCTGGTAGGGTCCTCTTCAGCAATCTATAACTACGACCCCATGAAGCGATGGAGTAGTGCTTCATGTGGTCCGTAGCCTTCTCATCATGGGACGAGACGGCGTATCCTGGAGCGTCATAATAACTCTCCAGCATGCTTGAAATGAGGCTAGCATACGACATCTTCTCCTTGGGCCTCAAATTCCCTTCATCAATTTCCCTTTTATATAAACCATTCCCTCCAGGATGATCTTGGTGGCGTCAAACCAACTGCCACAGAATGCCGCGTACAGGGCCTATTGGATTAAGTCCACCCACTCGGTATCGTGACGCATTGGGTAGAGATTGCACTTGATGATAGAATCAAGCATCTACATATAATGGGGCAGATCGACCCTCCGAATGGACGATCCGGACCCCTTCTTCTCATTGGTCATCCGAGTCCTAATCTCTTCAAATCTCACCTCCTCTGCAAATGGTGGGAAGAGGGTGGTCTCGGGCACGAAGTTCAAATAACATTATAGGGCTTTGTGAATGTGGCGACGGGTGAAGGTGTAGTCACGACCATCAATCTTGGTCGTAACAATGTCATCAGTGGGACCCTCCGCCAAGCCTTGGTAAAATAGGCGTACCAGTCTAGGGTAGTAAGACCCGTGGAGTGGCTGTAACAGGTTGCCGAGGCCTGCCTTCACCAAGTAATTCCGAGCCCATTGGGTCTCACCCTCAACGTCGGGATAGGTAAATAATTCCTCATCGAAGATATATTCATCTTCGAACTTCTTTGCCGCCCACCACTCATTTGGTTGGGACATGTCGGCGGGTGGTGGTGGTATGGTCGGTGTAGATTCGAGCGACGATGCGCTCATCGAACCGGATGTGGTATCCGATGACGACGGGGATGGAGTTCTTACGGGTGATGGTGTTGGTGGTGGCAGTGCAGCGTTCTTACGCTGAACCGGGAGCTTCGAAGTCGCTTTCTTCGAGGTTAAGCGAGTTCGAGGCGGCATTTTGGTGGAAAATATAAAAAACTAGGGTTTAATGGCTTGAAACGAAAAGAAAGTTGAAATCTAGGGTTTTACCTTAGGTTTTGCTCCAAAGGCAAGCGATTTCGATCAGAAATCGACCCAAAACTCCCAAAACCCTAGCTGGTATGATAGCTCGAGGAGGAAGACGAAGTGGCGCGCAAGAACCAAAACCCTAAAATTTTTAAATGGGGAGAAATCCCCCTTCGATTTATATATATAGGCCCGATTCGATTTAACGATTTCTAAAATCGATTAATCGAGTTTCAAAAACTTAGTTCAGCCACGAGAAATAGATTAATAGATTTCCAAAATTGATTAATCGAAACTCAAAATCGATTAATCGAATTCATTTCGATTAATCGAAATCGTGGTCACTTAAAATTTCAACTTTTCTAGCTCACTGGCGTGTGCTAGTCGATTAATCGATTTACCAAATCGATTAATCAAATTTCCAAAATCAATTAATCGAATTTCACTTCGATTAATCGAAATCCTAAAGTCCTTTAAATTTTTCTAAAATTCTCAAGTCACTCGATTAATCGAATTTCCAGATCAATTAATCAAAATCCAAAATCGATTAATCGAAACCAGAATCGATTAATCGAAATTTCACTTTGTTAATTTTCTGAATCCCCCTTCAATCTCCACTTACTGGTGTATGCCAATCGACTAATCGACCAAAATCGATTAATCGAATTCCCAAATCGATTAATCGGTTTTGATCAGATTTTCACAATTTTGTTATTTTTTTGTCTCTTTTGTTTTCTTGATAACTCATGACCAGTTGGTCATTGATTTTGGGAAGCATGACTTCATAGTCATTTCGTGGCAACGAAGGATCTCAACTATGCATTTAACACTGTAATGAGGAACATGGTGTGGATCAAAATTCTCTCTACTACATATATTGATCAAAGGTCCACATCGTATTACAACACGTGGTTTACATCTACAAACATGCTTGCGGTGATACAATTTTGACTTTCAAGCTGTCGCAAACAAGTCCGGATACTGTTCTCTCACGTCGGCTTCTCGTTCCCACGTAGCTTCTTCGGCCGGATGATTCTTCCATCGAACAAGCACTAATGGAATCACTTTTGTCCGCAACACTTGTTCCTTTCGATCCAAAATCTCCACCGGTTCTTCAATCATGCTCATATCCTCATGCATCTCAAATGATTTGCCGCTCAATATGTGATCAGGGTCATTAAGATACTTCCTGAGCATAGATACGTGGAATACATTGTGTACCTGATCAAATAACGGGGGTAATCCAATACGGTAAGCAACTTCCCCTACTCGACCTAGAACCTCAAATGGTCCAAGACAGCGGGGACTCAACTTTCCTCTCTTTTCAAATCTCATCACCCCCTTCATACGTGATACTTTCACGAACACATGTTCACCCACCTTAAAGTCTACACTCGTCCGCTTGATATCAGCGTAGCTTTTCTGTCTGCTCTGAGCCGCTTTGAGTTTTGCCCTTATCATCCGAACATAGGTGGCATTATCTTCTAGTATCTCAGGTCCCAAAATAAATTTCTCACCGATTTCCTCTCAATTGATGGGCGATCTACATCGTCGTCCATAAAGAGCTTCATATGGTGTCATCCCAATGCTCGTCTGAAAACTGTTATTATATGCAAACTCAATCAACGGTAGGTGCTGATCCCATGATCCTTGCAATTCTAACATACACGCCCTAAGCATGTCCTCGATGATCTGATTGACCCTCTCCATCTGCCCATCGGTTTGTGGATGGAATGTCGTATAGAAATCTAGTCGCGTTCCCATTCCTTCTTGAAATTTCTTCCAAAACTTTGATGTATATAATGGGTCACGGTCGGAAATAATGCTACTCGGAATCCCATGCAAATGGACGATCTCTTTCATATATAGCTCTGCGAGTCTTCCCGCTGTGTACATCGTGTTGTAAGGTAAAAAGTGCACTGACTTGGTCAATCGATCGACCACTACCCAAATGGCATTGTACCTCTTTGCAGTACGTGGTACTCTAATGATGAAGTCCATAGAGATCGATTCCCACTTCCATTCTAGAATAGGTAGAGGCTACAATAATCCCGCGGGGTGTCTATGATCGATCTTCACTTGTTGGCATGTCAAACACCGCGACACGTACTCTGCCATGCCTTGCTTCAAACCTCTCCACCAGTAATTCTTTTTCAAGTCCTGATACATCTTTGTGCTACCGGGTGAATCGCATAGTTGGATTTGTGAGATTCATCAAGAATTGTTCGCCATAAGTCGACATTGTCCGGAATACAGAAACGACTCTTGAACAATAAGGAACCATCCTCCTTGACCGAGAACTCAGACCCAATGCCTTCAGTTACATCTTGATGAATCTTGGTTAGCACCGGGTCTTTCATCTGTAGCTTGTGGATATGCTCAAATATCACCGGTCTCACTGATATATTAGCCAAGAAGGATCCTGTAGCTTGCGACTCGATGTTCACATCATATAGTGCCAGATCTTCAAATAACTTCCATCGGTGCATACCCAAAATCAAACTAGCCAACTGAGCTGAACCCTTCTGACTAAAGGCATCGGCCACTACATTAGCCTTGCCTGGATGGTACTGTATGGAACAGTCATAGTCTTTGAGGAACTCCATCCATCTGCGTTGCCTCATGTTCAGATCTTTCCGTGTAAACAGATATCTAAGGCATTTATGATCGGTGAAAATCTCAAAAGTCTCACCGTACAAGTAATGTCGCCATATCTTTAGCGCAAAAATGACCACTGCTAATTCCAGGTCATGTGTCGGATAATTCTTCTCATGCTCTTTCAACTGTCTCGATCCATACGCTATCACCTTTTTGTGTTGATTAAGCACGCAGCCCAAACCACTATAGAAGCATCGCTGTATACTATGAACCCTCCACTGCCTGAAGGAATCGCTAATATTGGAGCTGAAGTGAGTCTCTTCTTGAGTTCTTGAAAACTCTTCTCGCATGCCTCACTCCATTCGAACCTTGTGTCTTTCCGTGTGAGTCTCGTGAGTGGTTCTGATATCTTTGAAAATGCCTCAACGAAACGTCGATAGTAACCCGCTAATCCAAGGAAACTACGGATGCCAGTCACGGTCTTTGGTTGCTCCTAATTGACCACTGTTTCTATCTTTGCAGGATCTACAGTGACACCATGCTTTGAGACGACATGTCCCAAAAAGCTAACTTCTTCTAACCAAAACTCGCACTTGCTGAGCTTGGCGTATAATTGGTGTTCACATAGAGTCTGTAGGGTTATTCTCAAGTGCTTCTCATGTTCTTCTTCTGATTTTGAATAGATCAGGATGTCGTCAACAAACACTACGACACAAGAGTCTAGGTGTAATTTAAACACCCTATTCATCAGATCCATGAATGATGCCGGGGCATTTGTCAACCCAAACGGCATCACTAGAAATTTATAGTGTCCGTACCGAGTCCTGAATGCAGTCTTCTGAATATCCTCTGCCTTAACTCTCAACTGATGGTATCCAGATCGCAGATCGATCTTGGAAAAGTACCTCGCTCTTTGCAGTTTATCAAACAAGCCATCTATCCTAGGTAAAGGATATCGATTCTTGATAATGAGTTTGTTCAATTGCCGATGGTCAATGCATAGCCGCATTGACCCATCCTTCTTTTTTACAAACAAGACCGATGCTCCCCATGGAGACACGCTCGGTCTAACAAACCCCTTGTCCATTAACTCTTGTAATTGCTCCTTCAATTCCTTCAACTCACAGGAGCCATTCTATATGATGCTTTAGAAACAAGCTCCGTTCCTGATGCTAAGTCGATGGCGAATTCCACTTCCCTTTCTGGGGGTAATCCTGATAATTCCTTCGAAAATACATCTTCAAATTCTCGCACCATGGCTATCTCGGAGATAATATTCTTCTCTTCTTTATACTCCTTTAAGAATATCAAGTATCCACTATACCCTTTTCTGATCAAATGCTTGGCTCTGACTGTCGAGATAAGTGGCATATGCGTCGACCTCTCTCCTTGAAATCGAAATGATCTCCTCGTATTGGGTCTGAAGATGACAACCTTGTTCTTGCAATCTACCGTCACACAGTGAGTCGATAGCCAATCCATGCCAAGGATCATGTCTAATCCTTGCATGTTTAACAGAATTAGGTTCGCCGGTAGTTCAAAGACGTCTCCATCCATGATTCTCACGATCACGGAGTTGTAACCCTTTTCGGTATCAACCAATTTCCCAGTAGGAATAGTCACGGTTAACACAAAGTCTAACTCCTCTGGGTTAACTTTCATCATCTTTGTGAAGCGAGGGGTAACAAATGAGTGGGTAGACTCCGGGTCTATCAACACTCGAGCTTCATATGTCACATCACTTCCCTTCTTATAGATTTGTAACGTACCTAATCATACATACACATATATATAATGCCTATCATCATATTAGAAATTATTACATGCAGTTTCTTTTCTATTTTCTATATGAATGCACCTTCTCTATCTAAAGATTTTAAGAATTGAAATTCTTTATTTAAAAGAAATCTCACCTTGGATCACATCATTTGTATTTTGAGCCTCTTGAGCTATGACTGCGTAGGCTCTCCCTTGGACAATCGGCTTCCTTACTTATATCGGTCGTGATATAGGAGCTGAAGCCGTCTTCTCTTTGTTCACGTCGGGGCAATCTTTGATTAGGTGGCCCACCTTGCCACATCGAAAATAGCCCCGAGTACCCATCCTATAGTCCACCATCTTGTGAGGCTTGCCACACTTGGCACAAGTCTCACGAGGTGTGGAAGAAGCTGCTCGAGAAAAACCCTGTATGACTGTAGCTCCGGTAGTGATAGCAGGGCTCTCGTAGCGTATCGATTTCCCCGACGCAAGCAATGGAAATTTCTGTTGGTTGGTCTACTGCGCTGGTCTCCCAAAACCTCCTTGGAACGGTGGTCTCTGGTTGTTTGCTACGAATCTCGGCTTTTTGTTCACTGGTTCGTAGTTTCCCGTTCTGCTCTGGTCCACATTCCACCTTCTTTGTTGCTCTCTCTAGTGAGATTTGTTATTATTTTCTTCCTCTACCACCAAAGCCTTGCTCATGACCTCTCCATAGGACCTCATCTGGAATGGTGCTACTCCTCCCCTCACGTCCGGTCTCCACCCTTACTGAAACCTCTTCGCTCTCATCATGTCCGTGACAACATAATCGGGCGCGAAGCGAGCGAGTCGCATGAACTCCACTCCATAGTCTCTCACTATCATCTTCCCTTGCACGAGTTATAAAAATTGGATCTCCATCTGATTTCTCACAACTTCTGGGAAGTACTGTTTGTTGAACTCTTCAACAAATTCATCCCACGTCCAAGGCAAATTCGGAGTCTCCTGAGCCCTAGTCCATGAAACAGACTTCCACCAAGGCCCAGCCTCTTCGTCTAACATGTAGGCTGTCCAATGAACGCTCTCGTCCTCCGTGCACGTCAGCATGCTGAATACTTTTTTCATCTCACTCAGCCAATGCTCCGCCACCATGGGCTCTCCCTGTCCAGAAAAACTAGGAGGTCTCATTCTCCTAAACTCAGTAAACGCTGAAGCCACTAGAGGTGTAGGCCCCATTGGAGGCGTAGGTGGCTGACTCTGCTCATGGGCAGTGTGAGCTGCCAAAGATGCTGCCTGTTGTGACATAGCGGCCACTATGGTCTCTATGGTATGCATCATCCTCTGACGCTCCTCTCTCTCCTCATTCCTTTCTCTAACCCTTACCTATTCCCTTTGATCTTGATCTTGACAATCTCGATCTTGGTTCTCTCCCTGACCGTGGCCCTCTTGATTACCACTACCTGAAGCACCTCCATCTCTCAAAGGTACTCTATTGGTATCCGAGATGAGATCATCTTGACTACGCAAATTTCTATGCTGACCGCCCCTGGGTCGGCCTCTTCCTCTAGGAAACATAACGGTCTGCACGTGAAAACAAAGTTTTCTTTTAGCAGAAGTCCCTATGCTCTGACAAAAATAATGGTTGTCAGAATTTTTAAAAGAAAAACTTTGATACCATGTCATAACCCCAAATTTTTGGGAACCATGCACGACACGTACCATGCACGTCACATACCATGCACGTGTATTTGTGGTTCACAAGGAAACCAAATTTCACATATATACACTATGTGTGTATATGTGAAACATACTAACTTTCACTATATAAGTGAAAGTGGGGAGAAGAACTCCCCATTTTGGAAGGTCAACCATTGGAGATGCACGAGGATATGAGCATGATAGAAGAATCGACGGAAATATTAGATAGAAAGGAACAAGTGCTAAGCACCAAAGTTATTCCCTTAGTGCTTGTTCGATGGAAGAATCGCCCGGCCGAGGAAGCAACATGGGAACATGAGGCGGATGTCAGAGAACAATATCCCAACTTGTTTGAGAATGCTAACTAATTAGTTTTATTCAAAATGACAATATTTAATAGTTTGGCAGTATAAGGATTTCTATTTTTAAATGAAGGAATGAATTTGATTGAAAATTTTAGCATATTAACTTCAATTTTTGTTAGAACCAACATTTCGTGTGGAAAATTCCAAAGGTACGACATAGGAAATTATGTGTGAGAGATATCCTAAATGTTAAAGCAGGCTAGTGGAAAATATGAGCTTAAAAGCACCAGAAAAACGTTTCTGGGTTCGCTTGAGCGACAACTTATGCTCGCTCGAGCGAGCAACACAAAATCATACACAGAAGGCATATTGGGCTCGCTCGAGCGAGGACTATTGATCGCTCGAGCGAGGACTATTGGTCGCTCGAGCGAGGATTAATGACCGCTTGAGCAAGGTTAGAGTATATAAAGTGGACGGATTACTGTGCATTTATTTCTTCTTCACGCGAAGAGAGTTAGCCGAGTGAGGGTTTAGGGTTTTTTTTCAAATTTCAAGCTCTTCCATCCGATTCGAGCCGGATTCGGACGATCCGATCCGTCAAGAACGTTTCAAAAGGTAAAATCTACCCTATTTCTACGTTTTTCATTCAAAAAATTTTCTTTGGATATCAAATGGCTTCTCCAAGCCCTAACCCCCAACCTAGAAAATGAGTGGCGATTCGATCGCCATCATCGCGCAATCAAGTGCCGCAGGCACCACAGCCACCCCCATCCCCACCTCCTACCCTAATCCAACTAAATGATTGGTGGGGAGTGAAAATTTTTGAGACCGAATACGAGATCCATCCCTCTTGTTTTGGGGATTCGACGTCCACCCAATGGACTTCGGATTTTCTCACGAACAATCACCTACAACCATTGTTGACACTTTTTGGAGCTCGGTACTATCCGAGACTCGTAAAACTGTTTTACCAAACACTTAAACTGAATGTGAATGAGGACACTATCCTCGTTATGATTGACGGGAAGGAACTGGGTTTTAGCAGTGCCAAGGTTTCCACTGCCATGAACTGCCCACACATCTACTAACCTAGCCCACTCACTCAACCACCTTTCTCTGGGAACGTAGCGTTCACAACTATCATTGCCGACATTACTAGTGGCAAAACCACATCAGGCCAGTCGATCACCTGATCCCAACTACCGCCACACATGTGGTTTTTAGACATTATTTAAAGAAAAATTTACACCCGACCGGCCATGACCAAGAGCACCGCGAGACAATTTTGCGGGCTCTGCACTCCGCCTTCCACAACAGGTGGTTTAGCACTTCAATGGTAGTCATCAAAGGCATGACACATGCCTATAAAAGAAACCTAAGGGGTGCTATTCCTCCACCCATCAACCGACTACCTTATGCTCATTTGATTTCCTGACTCCTCGATTCACGAAATGGGAAGGAGGGATTTCAGATCAGGACGGACGAGCTCGTGCTCACTGATAATGTCATTCCATTTCTCGCCCAAGACCTAAGCCGAAACCTGAAGAACCTCCAAAATAGTTTAAACAGAAAGCGGGATCGCCAGATTTCCCGGCAAGCGGCACATCCATCATCTACGGGACCGACTACTCCCTCCACTTCGTCTCCCCAACCCTTCCCCGCCACCGACAGCAGTATGATGCGGGAGATCCTCCTACAAGGGCGGGAGATCCTCCTACAAGTGCGGGAGATCAAGTTACATCAGCAGTTCCAGGAATCGCTCCTCAAAGACCTCATGAGCCATGCGTTTCCGCAGACGTACAAGGAACGCATCGGTGCTATGCGAGGTGCTATTTCTGGCGCGTCTAGTTCGGGTCCTACTACCACGACCACTACAGCTAGTGCCACTGCTACCAGGGAGGACGACGACGATGATGATGATGATGGGGGATGAGGACTACGACGATGATGATGATGATGGGGGATGAGGACTACGACGATGATGATGATGATGATGAGGAGTATGAGTAGGGTGACGATTAGGTCGTCATATATCATTTTGAAACTGCAATGAAATATTTGTTTTTGTGATGTAATATTTTGGCACTTTTTGGTCTGGGAACTATCGTGACATGAGTGTCACAAAATTTTGGTGGTTAACATTATGATAGCATCTACATATATTTATAATATGGTCAATTGGTATTATGACTGTGGAAATACCTGATGGTATATATTTTATAATTGATCTTCTTGACTGTTTAGGTTGACTATGAGGAGTGTATGGTTAGGTCGTACTATAAAGTGTGGATTATAATTGCTTAATGCAGGTTTGACTTCAGGTCATTGGACCATATGTTAATTACCAGACTATATAAGAGTTAGCCTATTCGACGGCCTTTTTCTAGTTGTACTCGACTTCCTAGGGTATCGTCAATTTTCGAGGACGAAAATCTTATAAGGTGGGGTGAATGCCATAACCCCAGATTTTTGGAAACCGTGCACGACATGTACCATGCATGTGTATTTGTGGTTCACAAGGAAACCAAATTTTATATATATACATTATGTGTGTATATGTGAAACATACTAACTTTCACTATATAAGTGAAAGTAGGGAGAAGAATCTCTCCTATGTAACCTAAAATAGCCTGAATAAAGAGAAGGTAAAATAGAGAGAAAGAGGAGAGGGTTTTGTAAAAGAAGAGGAGAGGTTCGTTGGTCTTAAGCAGTAAGGAATAAAAAAAAAAGGGGGTTGGATGAGGAACTTTGGAAATTTCTGCATTTAGTCGGAGCTTGGATCAAATTATATGAGATCTATCGATTGAGGTATGCTTTTAGATGCTTATGCGTGTTTTAAGTAGAGTAAAAAGTATTAGACGAATGACTTTTGACATTAATAAAACCTCACATGAGGAAGGAAATCGTTCTTGAACAGATCGAGCACTTATTTTTAATGTGGCTCGCTCGAGCGGTCTAAATGGCTCGCTCGAGCGAGGACAGAATATATAATCTGAGCATAAACTGCGTTCTGGACTAGCTCGAGCGAGATACATAGTGAAGGAGAAGCTCGCTCGAGCGAGACATCGCGTAAAGCTCCAGGTGCCTCGTTTTAACTGCTTGAGCGATGAACAATGGTCGCTCGAGCGATAAATAGTGATCGCTCGTGCGAGAGTTGGAAAATTTGTTGAACCACCCAAGCGATGAATAGTGGACGCTTGAGCGAAGGGATTAGTGCCTCGCTTGTATCACTCGAGCGAGGATAAGTAATTGCTCGAGCGAGGATAAGTGATCGCTCGAGCGAGGCTAAGTGACCGCTCGGGCGAGGAATTACCTGGATTCTCATTTCTTTTAGTATAATTTATGAGAGTTGTGTTCCCAAGGGTTCTAGAGACCATTCGAAGTAAATTCGTAACACATGCAATGTAGGTTTGACGTGAGTTGTTATGCGTAAACCTCTACGAGAAAGGAGCGCGTTGGATTTTGCTTTGAGGTAGGGAATATCTTGAAACATGTACTTTAATTCGTCAGATCATATATGTAGAGTAATTCTAGTGAATAGTCATATATCAAATGTGTTTTCAAACAAGGGTGTGTGTGTAAATTCAAAAGTGAAACTATGAGGTCCCCAGGGGACGTGAAAAATGTGATAAATGGCATCTAGATGATGCATTAAATAAGTGGCATCCTAGGGATGCAGATGAAATTTAACGGTGAAACAAAAGAAAAGTGATAGGGCCTATATGTAAAGCACATTCGATGTTTTTGTTATTTAAGGTTTGATTGACTCGGCGGGGATATCCGTGACGATGTGCTGACCAAACCGTACACCTATAGCACATCCCAGGGATGTTGAATTGAGAATAGACCCCGTCGCCTAAAAGAAAGGGCCTGGGTGGTATTGAATTTTAACATATAACAAGTGTCTATTTAGACGACGATGGTGGGTATTCCATCGGGGTTCGATGCTATATTGCTTGGGGACTACTTAAGTTAAGATTTAAGTGATTAGGCCGAATCTGTTACAATACTAGTAAGATGAGAATAAACAAAGTCATGCAAAGTAACAGTTGTATCTATCATTTCATTTCCGATTATTTCAATTGTCTTTCAGCAGTTCTATCAGATAAATTGTGCTTTAAAACTGTTTTAACATATATGTGAGAACTTAATTTGTATGTTCATTGTGTTTTTCCTATTGAGCAAGGATGTAGCTAACCCCTTAGAATGTACGTCGCAGGTCCAGTACTAGCAGCAGCAGAGATTTCTGGAGACGTTGATCCGGGGGATTCAGATTACGTGTCCACAGAAGAGTCAGAGCCTCCTCCTGAGGAAAACTTTTAGGAGACCCATTGCGTACTTTGAGAGTGAGTTGAGAGTATTATGTACGGCTTGGTATGTCAAGCCTCTTTTCGGAATGTAATTAAATACCTTAATTCTTTTCGCGAACCATATGGGGTGAACAGTTACTACCGATGGTTCAGGTCAGTTCTTATGCCCATGAATTGGCATGGGACTAGAAATGTCTTTAGAGTTTTCTTTTTATTTTGAATGCATGAAAACTTGACTAGAGTAGATGCTTGTGCTTTACTTGTAGTTTATGGCTCGTACATACCAATGCTCGTCTGTAATCACGAGCACGACCTTACAGGTTTTCGGTACCAAAATCACAGGTCATACCTACCAAGCTGTGACCAGATTTCGGCACCCCAAAACCCATGCCATCAGCACAATCCTCTAGACCGTGCCCCAAGGCTATGTACGGAACGCTGGTATAGCAAGCAAAACCAATCAAGTAACATGCATTAATAATATATTATTCTCTATAATGAAGAGCTCAAAAGCAGTTCTCATTCCATGCCAAGGTATGGACAAAAGAACCGACCCGAACCATCGGTGATACAACCAGGTCACCCC
The DNA here is from genome assembly GCA_021018995.1 of Chloranthus sessilifolius. Lineage (NCBI taxonomy): Eukaryota > Viridiplantae > Streptophyta > Magnoliopsida > Chloranthales > Chloranthaceae > Chloranthus > Chloranthus sessilifolius. Next base: position 30,117,911 of record CM037595.1, read on the forward strand.
AGATGGTTCGCCAAAAAGAATATCGAAGTATAATTACATTGTTTATCAAAATAAAGGATTGACATATCAAGCCGCACAATCTGCTCTCAAAACTGACTCTCTATCAAAGTACACAGCAGAGTCTCCTAGAAGAAGTCCTCAGGAGGGGGCTCCAACTCGTCCTCAGGCACGTAATCCGAATCACCCGGATCCACGTCTCCCGAAGCCCCGGCCGCTGCTAATAATAGACCTGCGACGTATAGTCTAAAGGGTGAGCTAGATCCTAGCTTAATAGGGAACAACACAATGAACATATAAATCAAAATCTCACATATATTCCATGATATTCTAAGCATGATGTATCTATGCACTTACTGGAAAAACAGTTTAAAAGATGGCAATTTGCATTCAATTTTACTGGTAGTTTGCATGTTTCACTTTACTGTTAATTTATCATAAATGACACTGAACAGGCCTAAAGCAAAACTTAAATCTTAAACTTAAGTATTCTCCGAGCAATATAGCATTGAGCCCCGATGGGATACCCTCCATCGTCGTCTAAATAGATAGTAGTTATATGTATTCCCTGGGAATACGATCCAAGCCCCATTTCTCAATAGGCGGCGAGGTTAAATCTCATTTTAACATCCCTGGGATGTGCTTGCTGTGTATGGATAGACCTCCGCACTAGTGTACGGATTGGCCGCCATACCGGTCACGGATATCCTGTCGAGTCAGTCGTGGGTATCCCACCACGTTGGTGGGGTATCCTAAACAAACCTCAAATAACAAAAATAACATGTGCTTTATATATAGTTGTTCACCGTGTAAATGTGTTATCTTATATCAGTTAAGCCTTAACAGTAATTATTCAATCTTACTTATATCTCTGGGATGTCTAAATTACTCGCATCACACTGATGCCTTTATCACTTTCTCATCCCCTGGGGATGCCTCATTTTTATTAACTTACTTGGTCTGAGTTATTCGCATCACACTGATGCCTTTATCACTTTCTTGATGTCACACACACACACCCATTTTTTCAAAGATTTACACAGTTAAAACCTTTTCAATTTGATCTCTATGTCACTACATACATGCTCTTGCAATTAAAGTACATGTTCAAGGTGTTCCCTACCTTAAGTCTCTGAAGGTCCAAGCATCAAGGTCCCACACGGCTCCTTATGCTTGCTTTCACACGTACCACCTATGGTACATCATAACACATGTAACACATCACTAAAGATACAATAGAGAAGGTCCTAGACCCTCCATGAACCTCAAGGTCTAATTAAGAAGTCAAGTGAAACTGTCAAAATTGATTAATCGATTCTCAAAATTGATTAATCGAACCCTAAATCGATTAATCGATTCCCAAAATCGATTAATCGAAATCTAAAATCGATTAATCGATCCCAAATCGATTAATCGAATTCCCCAACATGGCAAGGTCAATTCTCAAATCGAGTAGTCGAAAGTCCAAAATCGATTAGTCGAAAGTCCAAAATCGATTAGTCGATTTCCCCAAGTCTTCTCTCTCCGGTCACTGTAGGTACCCAGTGGATTAGTCGATTTCTAAATCGATTAATTGACATTCAAAATCGATTAATCGATTTCCAGATCGATTAATCGAAATCGGGCATCCTTGACTTTTCAACCTCTAGACCAAAATCGATTAATCGATTCTAAAAATCGATTAATCGATTTGGCGAGATTCATCCCTCTTTCGGGCTGTTCTTCCAAATCTTTTCCTTATCAATTTTTCTTTCTTTTCTAGGTCTTTAATCTATCATTCTAACTATGCTTGACTAAATTAAACTCATCAAATCTTTATGTATTGAAAATATAATAAAACTTACCTCAATAAATCCCTTAAAGGATTGATTTGTTGGGTTTGATGGCTAGGATTCCAACTTTTCGCTTCAACGGCTCCTCATGCGTTGATTCCAACATTCAATGCTCTAATCTCCTCTTGATTTGCATTAACTCCTAGCTCAATAACTTCTCTTGGTTTCTCTCTCTCTCTCTCTCTCTCTTCTTAAATCTCTTTCACCAACTAAATAAAACAAACTAGGTTTATTAAAACCCTTATATCCTCTCTCCAGCTTGTGTGTTAAACACATACACCAGAGATAGGTGTATATGACCACTAATTCATACTATACACTACACTTGGGTCATATTGACATCACATCAGTTTATCCCTTCACGAGTTCACTGTTTGACCATCACATGGTCAAACCTATGACCAATCGGGCACGAATCTCGAGGTCACCATTTAACGCTGAAATTTTCGGGATATTACAAAATCGATCAAACTTGGACTATGTCCATCAATGGCCTAAATTTTGTGCAAAAATGCTTTGAAAATATAATTTTTGTCAGAGTTTTCTTTGAATTTCGATTCTGATTATTGAACTTTGATTTTGTGATTTGAGATGTGGAGTAATGTGTGTGATCTTGATGATCACACATTGCTCTTTTGATTGTTCAAATGGCCTACGATTGCTTTTAGAGCAATCCTGGTAGATATTGGAGTTTTGAGTAGAGATCATGTACCATTAAGGCTTAGCATGACTCCTCCTCAATATGATCCACCATTAGTTCCATATGATCTTAGAAAAAATAAGAGACCTCTGTTTTGCGATCAGAATTTTTAAGAAAACGAATAGCCTTGATTGAATCAACTTACTTGAGCATTGTTTTCAAGATTTTTAGCTTTGAATTTGTATGTTATTTTATTTAGATTAAATGGACCATATAGATGTAATCTCTTGGTTATGATAATTATATTTTTTAATTTAGATTCCAGAAATTTAGATTTTTGATCACTGATTTTAGAAGTAAATGAAGGGTTATAGATGCATGATGGTTAGAGCACGATGTGTAGTGTAGTTTTGATTAATATTATTTTCTTTCTATAGCATAAATATGAAATTTGTGGCATGATATTGATTTAGTTAGATAAAATACAGATGTGTAATCTCAAAAAAATTACTGTGATTTTCTGATTTTGATGATGATGAATTTGAATGGTCATAGATGCATAATGGTGGTTAGACTGTGTAGTATTGAAACTTGCAATATTTTTCATGAAAATAGTATTAAAACCTGAGCATATTAGTGACTGTGGTTAACTGAATTTTTGTGAGATTTTATCTCAGAAAAATGGTTTGATTTACTGCTTTGATGATGGTGCGATCGAATGGCTATGATTGTCCGAATTTAGAATTGATTGAATTGCTTACTATGCTTAGTATAGATGCCTAGAACTTATAGAATAATCTAATTTTGATCACAAGACTTTGAATTACTGACGAGATTGGATAAGATTATTGAATCCCAGAATATGTGTTTGAATTATGATATTTGATCATAGAAAATTTGATTGGTAATAGATGCTTGTGTATAAAAATTTTGATGTATGACAACTCTATGCAGTGTAGTATTGATTGTGACCATTAGATGGTTCAATAATTGAAGTTTGACCATTTTAATTGGCTTGTAGCCTAATGAGATTTCATATACCTTGGAAGCTTATGACCATTGTTGATCACGAATGATCAACCGTGATCGCTCACTTATTGATGAAATCCCGGAGATTCAGGTAATTTAAGCCATAGTACGTGTAGTGAATGGGTTTGATTTTTAAATATGATCGAACTTGATTTGAAATGCCTGAATTTTGTAAAATCGATTTCCGAAAAGATAATGATTTGAACAATTGAATCGTACCCAAAAAAGTTGAACTGATATGATGGCTCGTAAAGCTAACTCGAAATAGCTCGATATATGCTTAGAACAGTACCCGACAGATAGGACAGTATCGATAAGCAATTCGTGCCCTTAAATCGATAGGACGGACCCGAAAAGGAATCTCAAATGATCTGGGATCAATCTGGAATCATCCTGAGTCGAAACCCAAAAAATTGTGGCATGAGATGGACCACTACGTGGACCCCATCGATGGCCCAAATTTGTAGGCATTGCAGCCAACAACAGCTTACTCTCAAACCCAAGAGTAAAATAATTTGAAATAATAATAGAAAATTTTCTGAAAAATCAAGATAAGTAAACTAACGGGTTCCCGATACCCAGTTAAAAATTTAGATCCCGACTCCCCGTATCTTGAATTTTACGAAACTCGGAGCACAAGGTAGTGGATCTGCCCTATTGCACCAGAGATCTGATATGAACCCCCGAAGAGCTATGATTTCCATGCTTAAGATCCCTTTAGAAAAATCTGAGATAAATCAAGGTCAAACCTTGACCTATCGCGTAGCACCCCGCCAGTAACCAGGCCCGACCTCTAATCCGATGGACCTATTTCCATTAGGATCCTTTGACTTTTGACCCTTAAAATATAAAAATGAATTAAAGATAACTCTCTGTGCTTTCTAAAAATCTGTTGAGTACACGGTTTTGATATCGGCATTAAGAGTTATAGACCCAGCTCTGAGGATAAAAAAATCTGGTCCGATAACCTGATAAAAGATGATAGATCTCAGCAATCTATTGAATGTGATCAAGTCTGATAATATTTTTTAGTGCCACCACTTGAAAAAGATGCGACTATCGATGCTCTTTCTCCTAGTTTTCGTAGGACTCAAAAATTAGATCGGAGTTGAAAATGGCGAGCAATTTATCGCAAGGTGTATTGTACACTTGTGGGAAAATCTGCAATATAAAGGAATATGGTTAAAGATGTGACTTTTCCCCAAGACCCGTGACCATCTGGATAATACCAGATCATAGTAATTGCTGTGAAGATATTTTGAAATAAGACTTGAGTTGACTTGGTCAACTAAGTTATTGGACTGGACCCATAGATGGCCCAAAAGCCAAATTAGTAAGAAATTATAAATAGAATTTATTAAGACCATACTACCTGGCCCATGGCCCAGCGAGCCTTAGACGATATTCTAAGCTATAACCCAACCCAAAATGTTTTGAAAGAAATTATTAGAGGCTCCCTTTGAAGTATGAATATACCTGTTTATGGGCTCGGACCTTGAAAAGGCCCGTATACCTAGATTTAGATCTAAAGATACAAAACACATAGGAAATGACCCATGGACCTTGAACTTATAGGTTTGGATTGCCTAAGTCCAAATACCCGACCTGAAGACCCGACATAGACCAGTGACCGGCATACTTATGCCCAATCGCTAAAATGTTTGAATAAGACCATAGCCCATTGGACCTAAGACCCAAAGTGAATCTTTAATGAGAAAGGAGTGCACCCAAGGCCCATATCCGAAAAACATAAAATAGATAAATACTTCTCTCGGTGCTTTGATGAGCCTTACGATGCTCAAATGAGAAAATTGATAAAAACCTTAGGTTGCGACTTGAACTATCAGATAACCAAAAATAGAAGATAAGAAACCCCCTCCTTGGCCATGTAAGGGATGTTCATATAGGATGTTCACCTAGGATGCATATATAGGATGATTGTTTAAAGGATATCCATATAGGAATCATTTTCAATAGCAAAGTTGGTCTTCCGATGAGCAATCAAATGATGAATTCGTAGAATCATTAGAAAACATGCACCTTGATGCCTTGATTTACGAATAGAGATGATCGACTCTCTTTTATCAATGACAATAAATACAAGTCCTTATCATACTCTAAACTGAGGTAACACTTAGTATAAGTGTGAACCGACGAGATCCTCCCTTAGGATCAAGTTCTAAAAATTGAAGACTTGAACTTTGAGTTTTGATTTGAATGAAATTACTTGAATTTGACTAATTGATTGATTGATGAAGATGAATCTGAATGACGTGTGATGTTTGATATTGATGATTGAAATGCTTTAGAATGCATTGAAATATGATTAATGAACTTCAGAGATAAAATCATATGAAACCATGAACTGAACATAATATGGAACTTGAATATGAAATATATGAAATGAAATAGAATGGAATAAGGTAATTAAATTACTGAAATATCTGAATTTGAATATGAGCCCTTGAGAATGGGGTTATTGAATATTGAACATTGAATATTGAATATTGATTCTGAATCTCGAACTGAATATGGAATATGAAATATTGAACATTGAAATTGGATTATTGAATATATGATTGAATATTGAGCCTTGAACATGAAAATTGAATCTTGAATTCTGAATATTGATAATGAATCCTGAAACTTTGAAAGTGAAAAGATGATACTGTATCGAATCTGAAAATCTCACATAGCTGACTGTTGTTCTTACGAAAGGCTTGTATGAGCACCTCATATGTCAGACAAGTTATTGAAATATCAGCTGAGGATTAGGTCTCATTAGACCAACATGGTCATTGATCTTTGTCTTGATTGACTAAATGGAGGAGAGTGTCAGCCTCTGTTTGCGTGACATTAGCAATCGAATATTAAATATTGGACCATGATTGGTGTTTGGTATCGCATCGAATTAATTAAAAAATGTTAATAATGAATAAATAAAGGAATAAGATTTAATAATTTAGTAATTGTCATTTAAATAACTCATAAAACTTAATGAACCTTGTAAACCTTTGTGCATGATTATTGTTATAATTCCATATCTTTGTGCCTTTTAATGTTATATTTGTCACCGTAGAATAATATTTTGGTGCTTTAGTAGTAAATCTTAATATTTCACTGCCTTATAGTTGGAAATCCCACATATGAACTGTTATCCATATGTTTGTATTGAGAATGCTTACGTCATGATTAGATCCCATTTTAATGTGAATGGTGTTAGAATTTCTTTGTTAGCAATGGTTTAATCTTAATTGTTTCCTTGATATCACAACTGTTAGAAACCTCACTTGCACTCACACATATGGAATTATCTTATATTACTTGTACTGAAACCGACAACATAATTAACTAAGACTTTATTAAGCTTTATGGCTTACGGTCCTTTTATGACCCAAAAATTCCAGAGGCTAGCCATCAGCCATCCAGTCAAAGTTAGAAGGAGCTGGACGAAGAGAGATCCAGGAGCAATCATCGAGTTGATAGTTTTGAGATCATTTTTCCTATAGAGCTACCAGCACTTGCGCATTTGGTTTTGATAGGATCTTTTTCTTTCTTTAGCTTTTGTTTTTAAGTCCAGTACTTTTGAAAATAATTGGTGTATCTTTATATTTGGACATTTATGAATATTGACTTTTTACGGTTTGAACTCTTTGGACGCATCTTCGAATTGTCTCATTTATGATTCCACACTAAGTAGAATTTATTTACGATAAAACTCATCAAAATCGAATTTTTCCATTCAGGTGAGCGAGAATGGAAAATTAAATGAAAAAATATTTAATTATGCTTTCGCAATTATATTGAAAATGAAATTAAAGTGTATCCACAACTATTTAAAAATAGAAGGTATTTCCCTCAATGTTATATATATATATATATATATATATATGTATATGGAAAATTATATGAGTTGAATCATGTTTTAACCAAACTTTAGGAAATGAATTATGAAATCGCATTAAGTTTTGAAACTAACCAAAAATAATTGAATAATCGACATTGACATGGCAGTGGTCGGGCTGGCTCGGCACGACGAATCGCGAGGTGCGAAGCTCGGGGGAGGCTGAGGGGGGTGACAAATGATTGATTGACTTAGATGGAAATTGATTGAATGCTTGATTGATTGACACAGATAGAATTTGAATAATTGATTGATATAGATGAAAAATAATTGATCATGATAGAGAATCTGAATGATATGAGATATTTGATATGGATATTGAACCTTGAAAAATACATGGAAAAATGATTGACAAACTTAAAGAGATAAAGTCACCAAATCGATATCCAATATGATATAAACTGATTATTGAAACTACGAAAGGAAATATGAGATATTAGGAACCTGTTTAAATATATTGAACCCGAATAAGGGATTAATTGAATTATATTGAAAAAAGTAAGGAAATTACTAAAAATTGATGATTTAACATTTAAATCGAATACTGATTACCGAATTCTCAAATAAGAGAATTGGAATTGAAATCGAATTATTGAATATTGAATATCGAATATTGCTGTGAATATTCCATTTTGAATATCAAACATTGAATATCGAATTAAGGATTGAATATCGAACCTTGAATATTGAATAATCGATAACAATTGAAATTTTGAAAGTCGAAAGATGATACTGTATTGAATACTGAACCTCGTATAGTTGACCGCCGTTCTCATGAACATGCTTGTTATGAGCACCTCGAATTCAATTAAGTTTTGAAATATCAGCTGAGGATTGAGTCTCATTAGACCAACAGGGTAATTGATCCTTGTCTTGATTGACTACATGGCGGAGAGTGCCAGACTTTGTTTACGTGACATTGGCAATCGAACATTGATATCGAACCCTGGATGGTGTTTAGTATCACATTGAATTAATTAAAAGACATTTAATAAGTCATTCTAATAATAAGCAAATAAACCAATAAATAATTGCATACTTAATGAATCAATAAATTGTTAACTATTGAACGAGGAATTTAATTAATAAACCTTGTAAATCTCTTAAATTTGTTAACCCATAATCTTTATTGAAAAAGGAAAATTTTATAGTATGCAGCATGGAAATGTACTTAATGAATCAATAAACTGTTAACTATTGAATGAGGAATTTAATTAATAAACCTTGTAAATATCTTAAATTTGTTAACCCATAATCTTTGTTGAAAAAGGAAAATTTTATAGTTTGTTGATTTCTTCTCATAGTAATAGTAATTGAATTTTAATATTTCATGTGCAGATAGCATCATGTTTACTGTAAATTGTATTCCATGCTTCAAATCTTTCATGCTTAAGATTTATCTGTGAATTGCCTTTATTAGCCTATGAATATCATGTCACGTTGTAACCTCACTTTGCACATATCACATTGTGAACCCTTCTTAAGTATATGAACTATAAGCTTAGCTATATTACACTGTAATGGAAACCATAACTTAAATAATTAAGTCTTTATTAAGCTTCACCGCTTATGGTCATTTCATGACCCGAAAATTTCAGTGGCCAACCAGCAGCCACCTAGTCAGAGCTAGGGGAGCAGGACGAGGAGAGATCCAGGATCGACAATTGAGCTAATAATTTGAGCTTGTTTTGTCTATAGAGCTACCAGTACTTGCACACACATGATTTGTTCACGTGTTTGGTTGGGTCTTTCTCATTTCTTGAGTTTTTGTTAAGTCCACTTCTTTTGAAACCACTAATATACTTTTGTAATTGGATTTATTGTAAATATTTATATTTTTTAAGTTAAAATTTTAACTACATTTCAATTGCCTTACTTATAATTCCGCAATAAGTAGTATTTTCATACTTGAATTTTGAAAATCGAAATTGCCCGATCATGTTAAAGAAAATGGGAAATGAAAAAGGAAAGCTTTCGCATAATGTTTCCGCAAACCTAGTAAATTCTTTTGAAAGAAAAAAAAATGATTTGAACGAAAATTGAATTAATCAACAAATTGTGCCGCGCCAACCCTGCTTGTGGATCGGAACGTGCGGGGTGCGAGAGCCGCCCATCGTACGAGGCCAGAGGCTAGGGGCGTGATACATGCACTTACTACCAGCTAGAAACATTCATTATATTATTTTATTTACCAAAATGATATACTTTAATATTACTTACGAATACATGCAAATACGGACAATGTATCATATGCCTACACTATAAAAGTACTATTATACCCTACATTCAAAAAAAAGAATAGTATTTTACATAGAGCTTGTGTCACATTAATGACCATCCGTTCCCAATAAAACAACAGAGCTTCTGATGACCATCGAGGTTGAGCATCTAGAAGCTGTTTTATAAGACTATTGTGATTGCACATCTCACTTGTCCTTGGCAAAAATATAAAAATCTCATGATTTATTTGAAAATAGGCTTTCTTATATGAGAATTGAAATTACAATTCGGGTTTTGGTTAGTTCCAACCAATTGAACCCTAAGGTTGTGTTTGGATAGGGAGAAAGGAATGGAAATGGGAGGAAAGGAAAGAAAAAATTATGGAATTTCCTATTTGGAAATAAATTTGAGCCACCGGAAATAATCGGAAAACATTTTGTTTTCCCACCCTTTGGAAAACTCCAAATTCCTTTAAAATAGGGGGATTTCATAAGAAATCTCCTTCCATCTCTTTTTTCTTTTTTGCGTGATCTCTATCCTCTCTCTATCTGATCTCTCTCTATCCTCTCTCTATCTGATCTCTCTCTGTCTCTCTCTCTCCCCAAATCTAACCAATCTCTCACTCTCTCTATCTGATTCTCTCTCTTTCTATTCAATTCTCTCTCTCTCTCTTTCTCTCTCTCCCCGAATCTATCCGATCTCTCTCACACTCTCTCTATCTGATTCTCTCTCACTCTCTTTCTACCCGATTCTTTCTCTCTGCCTCCGAATCTATCTCCAAATTTCTCTTCTCTCTCTCTAGGACAACGTACGGCAGTCAATGGTGGTTTTTTATCTGGTCGGTTTGGGCCGGGAATTTTACAGAGTCAGATCGGGTCAAGTGTACTATTGAGTCGGGTTGGGCAACCATAATTTTGATCCGTCGACCACGATGGGGGTTTTCCAATTTTTTGTTCGGTGTGTGTTACGTACACTACTGATGGCCCTCTCCTTTTTTTATGGGCTATTATGCAATCAAAACGTCGAAAAACGATTAATTCCTATTGATTCAACAGGAGCTAGAATCCATGGGATTTTCAATTCCATTTCCACCCTTTTTCTGAAAAACATCCAAAAAAACCCTAAATGAGATTCAACTAATTTTAGATTGATTTGCTGCAGACCTTGGAGCATCTTTCGTTCTAATTTCCGTCTGCGGAGGAAGAGGAAGATTGTGATATTGGGTACTCAGACATAGAGAATCAGAATTAAGATCCAATGGTGCTATGTTGGGATTGACTTCCCACATCTCAATGGACAGGAATTAACCATCAAAATTTATTTACAAATTTGAAAAAAATGAATTGCTATCATATTAAGATAGAGGCTCTTCTCGTGTCGTTTTCACATGGATGGCACAACATTGACTTGGTTTCAATTGCGGGGATTATCAATTCAAATCGATCAATTTTGGGTCCAAATTTTTGGACGAATGGATTAGGAGAAAGTTGATCTGCGAAACTATATATGTCAAGGTTCTGGATTTGTTCAAAATATCATGAGTGAGTCGAAATATATATTCCGATTGTGCCCTCATGCATGGGTGCATTTAGGTTAATATTTTGAGTGTCAACTTTGAAAGAGGCCATGAGTTTGGCGCAATGACAAAAGGAAAAATTAACTCAATTGGAAATTCACTATGACAATGGACAAGGGTTCAAAAGAACTAGCAGATCAACTCGTTGGATTTCAACTGAGTAGATGCGAGAAAGATGACTATGCTATTACTGTGGTGAACACTTCACTACATGCCATTGTTGTAAGAAGACAAAAAAAAAATTGCCTAAGATGGAAAGGTACATTAATAGTTTTCAAAAGTACTGAACTTAAAATATAAACAAAGAAATGGAAAGATCCTATCAAAACCAACTGTGGAAGTGCTGGTAGCTCTATAGGCAAAATGAGCTCAAACTATCAGCTCGATGATCGCACCTGGATCTTTTCTTATCCAATTCCTCTAGCTTTGACTGGGTGGCTATTGACTAATCTCTGAAATTTTTGAGTCATGAAACGACCGTAAGCGGTGAAGCTTAATAAAGTCTTAGTTAATTTTATAAAGGGGTTTCAGTACAAATAATATAAGAGAATTTCATGTGCATGTGCAAGTGTGGTTTCCAATAATTGTGACAGTATAGAAGTAATCAAGATTAGACTAACGTTAAGCAGAAATTTTAGTATAATGACATTAAACAATTTCTATCTAACATGAGGATAGTTGTTCACAATAAATATGACATGGATAAATTACAGTTACAATCGTGCAAGTGACAATAAACTATTTTGCAGCATGAGCAGGCTCGGAAGATTTACAAGATTCATTAAATTTTATAGACTTATTATGTACTAATTTACTGATTTATTTCACCTTGTTTATTATTTGTTTTCTTTATTTACTATTAATGTCTTTTAATTAATTCAGTGTGATACCAAACACCAACCATGGTCCAAGATTAAAGATTCAATTATCAATATTGCGCAGACAAAGGCTGACACTCTTCGCCATTTAGTTAATCAAGGCAAGGATCAATGACCCTATTGGTCTAACGAGACCCAATCCTCAGCTGACATTTCAATAACTATTTTGAATATGAGCCTGTCCGTGAGGACAAAGTTCGGTTACATGAGGTTTTAAAGTTCAAGATAGTATCATCTTATCACTTTCAAAGTTTCAAGATTTGTTTTCAAATAGTTAATATTTAGGATTTTCATATTCATGGTCAAATTTCAAGTATACTTCTCTTAGAAATATTCAAGTTTCATATCAAAATTCCTTTGCGGGTTGAAGATTCAGATACACTTCTTCTTAGAAGTTCAAGTTCAAAATCCCATTTCGGGTTCAAGTTCAAGTTCAAGCACAAAATCTCATTTCGGGTTTAAAATTTAGATATGTCACTGACTTATATCTATCAATCAGTTTTATCAATCAATCAATTAGTAATAATTCAAGCAGTTTGTTCAAATAAGAACTCAAAAGTCCGAGTCTTCAAATTCCATGACTTAATCCTAAGGAAGGATCTCGCCGATTCACACTCATACTAAGTGTTACCTCAGTTTAGAGTCCAATAAGAACTTATGTTTATCATCGTCGATAAAAAGAAACTTGATCATCTCTAATGAAAATTTAAGACATCGAGGTGCCTATTTCTAATAATTCTATGAATTTATTTGAGTTAAGTCAACTAATTGACTACTCATTGATAGGCCTATATTTCTTACTCCTATAGAGTATCATAGAGGGATATTCTAGTATGTCTCTTGTGTAATTGATAGGCCAATATTTCTTACTCCTATAGAGTATCATTGATAGGCCAATATTTCTTACTCCTAAGATTATTTTAGGTGCACATCCTCTAGAGCCTCTGATGAGCCTTACGATGCTCAAATGAGAAAGCTACATAAGCTATATTGATAATTGAATCAGAGGCTCTAAGAAGAAGTGTATTTGAGCATCGTAAGGCTCATCAGAGGCTCTAGAGGGTATTTATATTATATTTTTTAGATATGGGCCCTGAGTTCATTCCATTCTTTATTAAAGACTCATTTGGGTCTTGGGTCCAATGGCATATGGTCTTATTCAATTTATTTTAGTGATTGGGCCTCAGGGGCCAAACACTGGTCTATGTCAGGCCTTTGGGTCGGGTATTTGGACTTAGAAAAATCCAAACAACGAGTTCAAGGTCCACGGGTCATACCCTATGTGGTTTGAGTCTTTACAAAATCCAAATTCTAGGTATATGGGCATTTTCAAGGTTCATAACTTAGAAATTCATCTAAGGAGTGTCATCATTATTCAAGGGGTGGCTCTAATAATTTCTTTTCAAAATATTTTGGGCTGGTTCGTAACTTAGAAATTCATCTAAGGCTTACCGGGCCATGGGCCGAGTAGTTGGGTCCTTATAAATTTTTACACATTCTTAGTAGTTGGGCTTTTGGGCCATCAAAAGGTTCAGTCCAATACTTGGTTGACCAAATCAACTCAAGTCCCATTACATATTATCCTCACAGCGGTCATTGTGATCTGGTACTGCCCAGATGGTCACGGATCATGGGGCAAAGTCAAGGTTTTGACTGCATTCTTTAAATTATAGATTTTTCCACAAATGCACTAGACACTTTGTGGTAAATCGCTCGCCATTTTCAGCTCCGATCTAATTTTTGAGTCCTACAGAAACTGGATGAAAGAGTGTCGGTAACCGCATCTTTCCCAGGTGGTAGCACTCAAAAATATGATCATACATGATCATGGTCGACAGATTACTGCGGTATGTCCTCCTTTATCAAGTTATCGAACCGGTTTATTAGTCCTTATAGTCCGGTCTGTAACTCTTAGTGTCGATATCAAAATCGTATACTCAGCGGCTTTCTAGAAATCTCAGGGAGTTATTTATAAATTATTTTTATATTTTAAGGGTCAAAATTCAAGGGATCACGATTGAATCGGGTCCATCCGATCAAAAGGTCTGGTCTAGTTATTGGTTGGGTGCCATGCGACACAGTTTTGTGTCACAAATTTCCAGATTTTCTAGCTGACAATTTTTATGAAATTATCGCTTGAAATTTTTCCCAAGTCTTAGAGACAGGTCAAGGTTTGACCTTGATTTATCCCAGATTTTTCTGAAGGGGTCTTGGGCACAGAAATCATAGTTCTCCAAGGGCTTCAGCTTCTGGTGCAACTGGACAGATTCGCTGCCTTGTGCTCCGAGTTCCATAAAATTCAAACTACGGGGAGTCAGGGTCTGAAATTTTAACTGGGTATCGGGAACCCGTTAATTTATTTAACTTAATTTTTTTTAAATTTATTTCAGTTTATTTTTCTCTCTGTTTTGAGAGTAAACTGCTGTGGGTTGTAATGCCTACAGGTTTGGGCCATCGATGGGGTCCACTTAGTGGTCCATCTCATACCACAACATTTCGGGTCTTAGTTCGAGACGATTCCAGGTTAGTCCCAGATCCATCGAGATCTCACTTCGGGTCCGTTCTATCGGTTTAAATGGCACAAATCGCTTGCCGGTACTACCCTATTCGCCAAGAATCATTCTATCTAGCAAATTCAAATTAGCTTGGAGAGCCATCTGATCAAACCTAATTTTTCAGGCATGATCCAATTTTTCAAATCCTTTTCTTTTCGAAAATCAGTTTTATAAAACCAAACTCTTTCAAATCAATTTTCGATTAGATTTTAAAAATCTATCCACTACACGTACTATAGTCAAATTGTTCGAATTCTCGGGTTTTCATCGATAAACAATCGATCACCGTTAACCATTCATGATCAACATTGGCCACGAGCTTCAAAATTTGGGAATCTCATCAGACCATAAGTCAACTAAAATGGCCAAAATTCAATTGATAGACGATCTAGTGGTTCCGATTAATGTTAAACTACATAGGAACCATACATCAAGATTTTTCCTCACATGCATCTATCACCATTCAAGTTTCCACGATCAAATATCAAGATATAATCACACATTTTCAGAATCCACTAACCTATCCAAACTCACTAGTGGGTCAAGTTTCATGATGAAAATCACATAATCAAACAAGTTCTATGCATCTATACCACACATCACAAGCAATTCATTCAATTCCAATTCATTCAATCATGGTCATCCGATCAATCTACCATTAAAATCAGTAAATTAATTAAAATGAAATTATATAAAACTCAATGAACTACGTAGTCACTAACATGCTCAGAATTTTAAGTCTAATTTTATGGAAAGTAGGCAAGATTCAATGATTATGTAGACTACCTATCATCATGCAATCTATGACCATTAAATTTTATCATGATCAAAACCAGAAAGTTATAGAAATTTTTTTGAGATTCTACATAGATATTTCATCTAAAATTAAACTAACATCAGGTCACAAATCCCATTATTATACTATGGAAAGAAATGGTATTAATTGAAACTATACTACACATAGTAAACCTCAAGCGGTTAGGGGAGCTGGCTAGGTACCTGCTTCCAAAAGCAGGAGACCTAAGTTCGAATTTCCTCTCCCCCTTGAGGCCACCCTAGGGATTTATATCCTGTACTGATCTGGCATGTGCTGAATTTGGGGTGCACATGTGCTCTTGGGATTAGGTGGGTGCTCTAAGAGGCCCGGATACCCAAGTTATCAAAAAAAAAAAATACTACACATAGTATTCTAGCTATCAACATACATCCATAATCATTCAATTAACCTTAAAATTAGTTATCAGAAATTTAAATTCCTGAGATCAAAACCAACTAATCTCATCCATAAAACACATGGATATTATCCATAAGGTCTATTTAGTAAGTGGTATAATATGGAAATATAAAGCTAAAAAATTGAGAGTTTCTACACAATGATGAACATAGTTCACCTTTGACCAATCTAGACCCTTGGATGGCCTTGCATGATCAGTTTGATCACATGTATGACAGCTAAATATTCTGGTCAAACATTATTTCAAAGAACTTTTAAAGTTTCAAACTAAAAATCCAATTTCTTTTGTAGAAATTCAAGAAAATCCTACACTATAGAGGTATTGGTCTAGTTGACCAATCTAGACCATTGGATGACCTTGCATGATCATTTTGATCACATGCATGTCATCCAAATATTCTGGTCAAGCTATAACCCAGAAAACTAAAAGAACTTCAAACAAAAATCCGAATTTTTTAAAAAAAATTCAAGATAAATCCAAGAAAATTCTACACTATGTTGTCTTGATCTAGTTGACCAATCTAAACCATTGGATGGTCTTGCATGATCATTTTGATCACATGTATGCCATCCAAATGTTCTGGTCAAAACATTATTTCAAAAAATTTAAAAATCTCAAACAAAAATCAAGTTTCTTTTAGCAAAAATTCAAGAAAAATGCTACTTTATAATAGTCTTGGTCTAGTTGACCAATCTAAACCATTGGATGACCTGGCATGATCATTTTAATCACATGCATGAAATTCAAACATTCTAGTCAAAATATAATATAAATATTTGAGAATAAAAACTCTAAAAATAGTCCAAGAAAATTAAGATGTATGGACAAAAACCAACACTACAAGACTAGAAACACTAACAAAGAGCTAACTAAGACATTACATTGGGTTTGATCTTTCTTGCTTATTGGTTTGTCCTTGGTTTTGTGATGAAAGGGGCTGGGATGGAGCCGAGTTTTATGTATATGAGACTAGAAGGTGTGGGGAGTTGAGTGGTGGTGTTGGATATGGAGGGCAAATTCAAGGTAAGAAAAGGTGTTCTAATGGAGGTGCAAGAGAAGGAAGATGAAAATTGTAGGAATGGGAGAAGCCCCTATGGAATTCGAATTTTGCAATGGGCTTGGGGGACAAGCTCTTAAATTTTTTGCCACTTGGCTTCCCATCTCTTCCCAAAGCCACTCTCCTCTCTCCTCTCTCCTCCACTTTCCCTATGCGCATGTGGGAGTGGACCCCACATGGGTTTACTTCCCACCATCCACTTAGTCAAATCTTGTCTTTTGTGTCCTTCTATGCCCTCAAAATTTGTGAATTTCTCTTTGTCCAACACATCTTGTGGTGCATGTATGAGAGTGCATCTTTTACCCTAGATTTCTTCAAAGTTATTCTATGGTATAAGATGGGTCAAATAGATGAACGGCTTGGATTTGCTAGAGATTTGTAAAAATCTAATTTCTAATTAAGAAAATTAAGAAATTAGCTCATAAAGGCCCTTGGGCTTAAATTATATTTACGAGAAATGTCATTGCTCCATGCAAAACACAAACACTTAACCTTAAATATTAGTGTATCTAATTCTTTCAAATTTACACTACAAAAAATAAGACTACTAGCGGCAGCCAAAATTGTCGCTATTAACAAAAAAACTGTCGCTATTGACACAACAAGGTTTTTGGTTAATAGTGGCACTTTTGGTTGTCGCTAATAGTCTTACTTTTTGTAGTGTTATGGGTCTAAGTTTGACCCAAACCATTGACCAATCTCATGATCATCATTGAAATTTATTCCGTTGGTGATGATCTCCTCATCAACACTAAGGCTTAGAGTCAATTCAGATCAAACACCGGGTCAAGGTCCATCAAAAATCAGTCTAGGCTTCTTATAAGGTGTGAGATGTGGTGTGTTTTGCTAATTTACTAACACACTCATTTAAATAAAAAGGTGTCCTATGGGTGCCACTAGAAATAGGCATTATCCCATCAGTCTAACGTGGGTGCTTAATAAATTTAGATGGACTTGGCCTCAGGGAGTCACCTGGCACAATCAAGTCTCAGTCAATAGGTTGACTAACACAAAAATCGAGGGGCAGGTGTTACAAATGTTGTCAACGATCCAATTATAAAAATCACATGATTTTAAAAGTAGAACTTATCTTTGGGATTATTAAGAAAATCAATTATAAAAATCACATGATTTTAAAATTAGAACTTATCTTTGGGATTATTGAGAACATGTGATATCGGTTGAGATCTTGGAGATCACTAGGAACATTTAATCCCTTGGAGATCTTTAAGAACACTGAGAAAACATTTTCTATGGTAGTGATCAAGCATACTTCTTTTGGTTTTGCATTAGAATGATAGAGATCACATAGTTTTGCAAACTGCATGTAATACCCCGAAAAAAATCACGTTAAACAGTGACCTCGGGATCCATGCCCGATTGGTCACAGGTTTGACCAATTAGGAGTCCAATGGTTAGCATAAAGTGTGATGAATGGATGAGATGTAATAGTTTGACTGACTGCGTGGTGTGTGATGTGAATATGAAGTCGCATACACCTATCACGGTGTGTGTGCTCAACACACAAGTGAGGAAAGAGATAAAAGGGTTTAATAACCCAAAAAAATATGTATTTGGTTGTTGAGAGAGGAGTAAAGAAGAGAGAGAGAGCAGTAAAGAGGTTGAGCAAGAGTTATTGTGAGTGATTGGAAGGGAGATTCTAGCATTAAAGAGACCGATTCGACGCGGAGAATCCGTTCAAGCCAAAGCTGGAACCCTAGCCTTTCCAACCACTCGATTTGAAATCAATTTGAGATTGATTGAAGGTAGGATTTTGTAGTTTAAATGCATGGATTAAAGGGTTAAGTTGTAGTTAGAAATGATGTAAAATGTAGGGTAAAAGCTTAGAAAAATGGAGGAAAAAAAAATTAAGGAAAGAGATTGAGAAGAACAGCCAAAAGGGGGCTGAATCTGGCAATTTGGATTAATCGAAATTGGGTTTCGATTAATCGAAATTGGCCAAGAAGTTGAAAAGTCACAGGACCCCGATCTCAATTAATCGAATTCAGTTTCGATTAATCGACTTTGAATTTCGATTAATCGAATTGAGAATCGATTAATCGACTGGGAACCTACAGTGGACCCCAGTGGAGAAAGAAATTAGCTTGAAGAAATCGACTAATCGAAATGAGAGTTCGATTAATCGATTTAGAATTTCGATTAATCGATTTGAGATCGATTAATCGATTTTGAAAACTCGATTACTCGAATTGAGAATTGACTTAATAGAACAGAGAATTTCGATTAATCGAATTGGGTTTCGATTAATCGAATGAGAATCTTGATTAATCGATTTGAGAATCGATTAATCGATATTGACTTTCAATTAATCGATTTTGGAAATTGATTAATCGACTGGGCCAGTTTATGTTGACTTCTGAGTTTGACTTTGAGATTCTTGGGGGGTCTTGGACCTCCTTTGTTGCATCCTTAGTGATGTGTTTCATATGTTATGTGGTACCATAGGTGGTACGTGTGAGCAAGTGCATAAGGAGCCACGTGGGACCTTGATGCGTTGATCAAACGAAAACTTGAGGTAGGGAACTCCTTGAACATGTACCTTATTTTACAAGAGCATGTATGTAGTGATATAGATTTGAAATTTCAAATGTTTTATTACTTAAAGAGTTGGGAAAAGTGTGTGTGTGTGACATAAATAAAAGCAATCATAATGAGCCATCCCCAGGGGATGAAGAAGTAAAGAGATTAGAGCATCAGGTGTGATGCAAATGAATGGATACATCCCAGGGATGTATCCAAGATTGGATCATGTTTGATAGGGTCTAACTGATATAAGATAGCACATTTACACGGTGAATAACTATATATAAGGCACCGATATTTTTATTATTTGAAGTTTGATAGGGTACCCCACCAACGTGGCGGGATATCCACCACGACCTGACGGATGTGTCCGTGACCGTCGGCATGAAATGAGGCCAAGCTGAGGCTTATCCAAGACACGAAGCACACCCCAAGGGTGTTGATTGAGACTAGTGAAACCCCGCCACCAATCCCCAGGGGAAAGGGGCTTGGGTACTATTTGTATTCCCAGGGAATACGTTAAAAGTGTCTATATAGATGACGATGATGGGTATCTCATCGGGGCTCGATGCTATATTGCTAGGGGATTACTTAAGTTGAAAGTTTAAGTTTTGCTTTAGGCCTTTTCAGCATCATTCATGAATAAGTAAAAGACATGAGTAAACTACCAGTAAAACGTGATACTTTTCAACTGTTTTTTATCATTAACTGCATAGACACATCAAGCATGGCATATCATGGAATATATGTGAGTGATAATTTATATGTTCAACTGTGTTCTATTCCCTATTGAGCTAGGATGTAGCTCACCCTATAGACTATACGTCGTAGGTCCACTACTAGCAGCTGCCGAGGCTTCAGGAGACGCTGACCCCAGTGAGTCGGACCTTGCGGCCGATGAAGAGTTGGAGCCACCTCCTGAGGACTTCTTCTAGAGGACTCCGTTGTGCCGCTTTGAGGGCTTTTGGATAGAGATTTGTACGGCTTGGTATGTCAAGCCTTGTTTTGGCTAAACAACGTACATGTATAAATTGAGATTATTCTTTTGGGGCGAACCATCCGTGATGATTTGCTATTATCGATGGTTCGGATCGGTTCTCCATTCATGCAGAGGCATGAGGGTAGAACTGTCTTTTGAAAAATGCTTTATATAGATTTAAATTTTGCAGTTTCATTTACTATTTCATTTTTGCTTGATATGCCAATGTTCCGTGCTTAGCTAAGGGGCATGGTCAAGATGATCGTGCTGATGGCACGGGTTTCAGGGTGCCGAAATCGGGGCTGTCACAGTTGGTATCAAAGTGATTTCTTTAGCAATTCTGACAATTGTTCTTTTAGTCAGAACATAGGGGCTTCTGCTAACAAAACTTTAGTTTCAAATGCAGCCGCAAATGTCAGCTAGAGGAAGAGGCCGACCAAGGGGAGGCCAACAGAGGAGTCTACGTAGTGGAGATGATTACATCTCTCCTACTAATAGAGTGCCTTTAGGAGGTCGAGGCCCGAGGCGATAGTAATAAACGACAGCATGATGAAGAGGATCGAGATCGTCAGGATCAAGATCTAAGAGAACAGGAGAGGGTGAGAGAAAGACAGGAAGATAGAGAGGAGCAACAGAGGATGATGCATACTATGGAGACTATGGCAGCTGCCATGGCACAACAAGCCGCATCCTTTGCGGCTCATGCATCAAGAGAACAGCAGCCACTTGCACCACCTGTAGGACCTGCGCTGCTTGTGCCCTCATCCTTTACAGAGTTTAGGAGGATGAGACCTCCTTCATTTTCTGGGTAGGCAGACACAATGGCCGCTGAGAACTGGCTTATGGAGATGGAGAAAGTCTTTAGCGTGCTGACATGCACGGAAGATGAGAGTGTGAGATGGGCAGCTTATATGTTGGATGGGGAGGCTGGGCCTTGGTGGAAGTCCGTGATACGGACTAGGGCTCAGGAGACCCCAGAGTTGCCTTGGACATGGGAGGAGTTTGTTGAGGAGTTCAACAAACAATATTTTCTGAAAGTGGTGAGGAACCAGCTTGAGATACAATTTCTACAGTTAGTGTAAGGGAGAATGACAGTGAGAGAATATGGGGTGGAGTTTCTACGACTTGCCCGTTTTGCTCCGGATTACGTCGCTACCGACGTGATGAAATCCAAGAGGTTTCAGCAAGGTTTGAAGCCTGAGGTTAGGGGAGGCGTAGCTCCATTTCAGTTAAGGACCTATGAAGAGGTCATGAGTAAGGCGTTGGTTGTAGAGGAAGAGAATACGAATAGATATAGACAGAGGGAGCAGCAGAGAGGAGGAAATGAACAAGGAAGGACGGGGACCTATGAACCGGTGAACAAAAAGCCGAGGTTCATGGCCCAAAATCAGAGACCACAGTTTCAGGGAGGTTTTGGAAGGCCGGCGCAGCAACAACACTAACAGAGGTTTCCATTACTTGCGTCGGGAAGACCTTTACGATATGAGAGCCCTGCCATGTCTACTGGCGCCACTATCACACAGGGTTCTCGTACTGTTTCTTCCGCACCTCGGGAGACTTGCGCAAAGTGTGGCAAGCCTCATAGAACAGTGGATTGCAGAGCGGGGACTAGGGGTTGTTTCCGATGTGGCAAGGTGGGCCACTTGATCAAGGATTGCCCCGAGACAGATAAAAGAAAGACGGTTTCAGTTGCAGCACCACGACCCATTCAAGCAAGGAAGCCGATCGTTCAAGGGAGAGCCTATGCAGTCACGGCTCAGGAAGCAGGGAACATGCATGACGTCATCCAAGGTGAGACTCTTTTAAATTAAAGAAAATTTCTATTTCATTAAAATTTTAGATAGAGAAGGTGCATGCATTAGGAATTGTATAGATTCTTTTTCTCAATACTAAATTTATATGTGAATTGAGGGTGTAAATTGATGTGTAAATTATTGTATGTATGAATGTATACTATAGGTACTTTAACTATATATGAAAAAGGATGCTTTGTTGTATATGACGCTAGAGTGTTGATAGACCCAGGGTCTACCCACTCATTCGTCACTCCACGTTTCGCCAAGAAGATGAAGATTGTTCCAGAGGCGTTGAACTTCGTCCTATCTGTGTCTATTCCGACTGGAGAGTTAGTAGACACGGAGTTAGCTTGCAAATCCATCATTGTAGCAGTCCGAGACCTAGAGGTGCATGAATTGGAAGCAAAGTTGATACTGTTAGACATGCAAGGGTTTGATGTGATCCTTAGCATGGACTGGTTGGCGCAGCACTGTGCAACCGTCGATTGCAAGAACAAGGTAGTCATTTTCAGACCCAACACAAGAAGATCATTTCGGTTCCAAGGAGTGAGGTTGTCATCTGTGCCACTGATCTCAGCAGTAAGGACCGAGAAAATGATCAGAAAGGGTTGCAGTGGATACTTGGCTTTCTTAAAGGAGGACAAGGAAGAAAAGAATGTCATTTCTGTGATAGCAGTTGTGCGAGACTTCGCCGACGTGTTTTTAGAAGAATTGCCTGGATTACCTCCAGAGAGAAGTAGAATTCGCCATCGACTTAGCACCAGGAACGGAGCCTATTTCAAAAGCGCCATATCGAATGGCTCCTGCTGAGTTAAAGGAGTTGAAGGAACAACTATAAGAGCTTATGGACAAGGGGTTTGTTAGACCGAGCGTGTCTCCATGGGGAGCATCGGTCTTGTTCGTCAAGAAGAAAGATGGGTCAATGCGGCTATGCATTGACTATCGACAATTAAACAAACTCACAGTGAAGAACCGCTACCCTTTGCCTAGAATTGATGATTTGTTCGATCAACTGCAAGGAGCAAGATATTTTTCCAAGATCGACCTGAGATCTGGATACCATCAGTTGCGAGTCAAGGCAGAGGACATCCAGAAGACAGCTTTCAGGACACGGTATGGACACTATGAATTCCTTGTGATGCCGTTTGGGTTGACGAATGCTCCGGCGTCGTTTATGGATCTGATGAACCGAGTGTTTAAACCACACTTGGACTCCTGCATCGTAGTGTTCGTTGATGATATATTGATATACTCCAAATCCAAGACGGAACACGAAGAACACTTGAGGATTGCCCTACAGACGCTACGTGAACACCAATTGTACGCCAAACTCAGCAAATGTGAGTTTTGGTTGGAAGAGGTTAGCTTTTTGGGACATGTCGTCTCAAAGCATTGTGTCACTGTAGATCTAGCAAAGATAGAGGCAGTGGTTAAATGGGAGCAACCAAAGACGGTGACCGTTGTCCGAAGTTTTCTGGGCTTAGCAGGCTATTATCGACGTTTCGTCGAGGGGTTTTCAAAGATATCACAACCTCTCACGAAGCTGACACGAAAGGATTCAAGATTTGAGTGGAGTGAGGCATGTGAGAAGAGTTTTCAAGAACTCAAAACGAGACTCACTTCAGCTCCAGTGCTATCGATTCCTTCAGGCAGTGGAGGATACGCAGTGTACAGCGATGCGTTATACAATGGTTTAGGTTGTGTGCTCAACCAACATAAGAAGGTGATAGCTTACGGATCAAGACAGCTGAAAGAACACGAGAAAAATTATCCGACTCATGACTTGGAACTAGCCGCAGTCATTTTTGCGCTGAAGATTTGGAGACATTACTTGTATGGTGAGACTTTTGAAATTTTCACCGATCATAAGAGCCTCCGATACCTGTTTACACAGAAAGAGCTCAACATGAGACAGCGCAGATGGATGGAGTTTCTCAAGGATTATGATTGTTCTATACAGTACCATCAAGGAAAGGCGAACGTAGTAGCAGACGCCTTGAGTCGGAAGGGTTCAGCTCAGTTAGCTTGTTTGATTTTGGGTATGCACCGATGAAAATTATTGGAAGACCTGGCACTCTACGATGCGAACATTAAGTCAAAAGCTACCGGATCCTTTTTGGCTAACATATCGGTAAAGCCAGTGATATTTGAGCATATCCACGATCTACAGATGAAAGATCCGGTATTAACAAAGATTCATCAAGACGTGAGTGAAGGCATCAGTTCGGATTTCTCAGTTAAAGAAGATGGTTCTTTATTGTTTAAGGGCCGTCTATGCATTCCGGACAATGCCGATCTAAGACGAACCATTCTTGACGAGGCCCATAAGTCAAATTATGCTATCCACCCTGGTAGCACCAAAATATACCAAGACTTGAAAAAGAACTGCTGGTGGAGAGGTCTGAAGCAAGACGTGGTCGAATACGTGTTACGGTGTTTGACTTGTCAGCAAGTGAAGATTGATCATAGACATCCTGCTAGACTATTGCAACCTTTACCAATCCCAGAATGGAAGTGGGAATCGATCTCGATGGATTTCATTGTTGGATTGCCTCGTACTGCCAAGAGACACAATGCCATTTGGGTCGTCGTGGACCGATTGACCAAATCAGCACACTTTTTGCCGTACACTACGATGTATACGACAGGAAGACTGGCAGACTTATATATGAGGGAGATTGTAAGACTACACGGGATTCCAAGTAGCATAGTTTCAGATTGTGATCCACTGTATACGTCCAAGTTTTGGAAGAAATTTCAAGAAGGAATGGGAACACGACTAGATTTTAGTTCAGCTTTCCATCCTCAAACTGATGGGCAGACAGAGCGAGTGAACCAAGTGATAGAAGACATGCTCAGAGCGTGCATGCTAGATATGCAAGGATACTGGGATGAGTATCTACCGTTGCTCGAATTCGCATACAACAACAGTTTCCAAATGAGCATTGGCATGGCACCGTATGAAGCTCTGTATGGACGACGATGCAAATCACCCCTCAATTGGGAAGAAATTGGTGAGAAATTTGTTTTAGGGCCAAAATTACTTGAAGACAACGCCACCGTCGTTCGAATAATCAGAGAAAGGCTGAAATCAGCACAGAGTAGATAGAAAAGTTACGCCGATATGAAGCGGACTAGTGTCGACTATAAAGTGGGTGAGCACGTGTTTGTGAAAGTGTCACCTATGAAGGGCGTAATGAGATTTGGCAAGAGAGGGAAGTTAAGCCCACGCTATGTTGGACCATTTGAAATTTTGGGACGCGTAGGTGAAGTTGCGTATCGCATTGGCTTACCACCGCTGTTTGATCGGGTACATAACGCCTTCCACATATCGATGCTCAGAAAGTATGTGAACGATCCATCTCATGTGTTAGGGAAACAACCTATGGAGATGTGTGAGGACATGAGCACGATAGAGGAACCAGTGGAAATCTTGGATCGAAAGGAACAAGTACTGCGCACTAAAGTGATTCCCTTAGTGCTTGTTCGGTGGAACAATCATCCAAAGGAAGAGGCTACTTGGGAACGAGAAGCCGATGTGAAAGAACAATATCTAGCTCTATTTCCGACGACGTGAGATCCCAATGTAAACCACAAGCGTGTTTGTAGATTTTCACAACACTTGTAATTCAATGGAAGTTTTGATCAAAGTATGATTAAAGGAACAAATTTTTGTATGCACATGACCATGAGGATGTATTTTTATGGAACTATGAGCCACTTGATGTCATAAACTACCAAAAGAAATCAAAGAACCAAGGAACTTGAAAATCTGCAGAAATTGGGCAAAATCGATTAATCGAATTTCAAATCGATTAATCGATTTGGAATTTCAATTAATCGATTTTGTTCGATTAGTCGACTGGCAGATGCCAGTGACTGGAAATTTGGATAAGAGTTAGGACAGACACAGAATACAATTTCGATTGATCGATTTAAAATTTCGATTAATCGATTTGGGATCGATTAATCAATTTGTGATCGATTAATCGATTTTGGGCTCGTAATTACCATAACAATGCCGGTCTCGGCAACCTTCTCAAACCAATCCGGGGTTCCTACTACCCTAGATTGGTGAGATTGTTTTACCAAGGGCTTGTGGACGGCCCGACTGACGACGTGATCAAGACCACCATCGAGGGTCGAGATTACACGATCACACGTCGCCACGTCCACGAGGTGCTTGAGTGCTACCTAGACTTTACCCCTGAGACCACCCTATTCCCACCCTTTGAGGAGGACCCTCGATTCGAGGAGGTCATGACCCGCATGACCAACGGCAAAAAGGGGTCGGGATCCTCCATAAAGAGGGTTAACCTTTCCCACTATATGTAGATGCTTGACTCGGTGATCAAGTGCAACCTCTACCCTATGCGCCACGATACCGAGCGCGTGGACCGAGTGCAACACGCACTCTACGCGGCCTTCTGTGGTCGGTGGTTCGACGCCACCATGATCATCCTCGAGGGGATGAGGTACATCAAAGGCAAACTGATGAAGGGCAACCTCCGGCCCAAGGAGAAGATACCTTACGCTTGCCTCATTTCGAGCATGTTGGAGTGCTACTCCAACGATCCCTCCTACACTATCTCACCTCACGAGGTGAGGGCTACGGATTGCGTGAAGACGTTCTCCAAGTCTTCATGGACCCGTAGCTACAATTTGCTCAAGCGGACCCTACCGGCTCCGGGTCCCGCTCCAGCAGCAGCAGCAGTCGCACCGCCACCACCCCCACCACCACAGCAAGACCCACCCGTGGGTGGGGCACACCCGGCCGAGCCATCAGTTGAGAGGGTTACCTCTCATACCACAGCGTCACCGACACCGCCCGCTCACTCCGCACCCGCTACACCCACCTCATCATACTGACGGCGCGCCGCTCCATCCGGTCCTACCATCGAGGACGTGTTGGCTCGCATGGAGGCCAACAACGAGCGGATGAACCGGAGGATGGACTTCTTGATGTTCCACACCCTCCGCTACATCTACCCGTTGGACTACCAGCGATACCTGGCTCAGGAGGAGGAGTGGACCGCAGGACGGACCGCCTTCCACAGGGGTCCCGTCTTCTCTTCGACCACCGCCACTACCGACGCGGCTCCTTCCACATCTACCTCCGCTCCGCCGACAGAGACGCCAGACCACGCCGCCTGCCTCGCCTACTCAACCAACACAATACCACCACCGCCACACAGCCCAGCTCTCCACCCAAGCACCCTTATTTTATATTTTGATTATATACCTGTAGATTCCTTTTGTACGCCAACTTCTTTGGCATTGTAAATTTTCAATTATAAATACAAATCAGACTTTTTGTGTAAATTGCCCAATTTCGTTTAATTTACTTCTATGCTTGTGTTTGTGAACACCTAAATGAGTCTGAGTCAATTGGATCACCTCACCTGAGAGTGTGGGGGGGGGAGAGACCTCGACCGACGCACTTTGGGGTTATTTTCGAGGACGAAAATTCCCAAGGTGGGGAGAATGTAATACCCCGAAAAAAATCACGTTAAACAGTGACCTCGGGATCCGTGCCCGATTGGTCACAGGTTTGACCAATTAGGAGTCCAATGGTTAGCATAGAGTGTGATGAATGGATGAGATGTAATAGTTTGACTGACTGCGTGGTGTGTGATGTGAATATGAAGTCGCATACACCTATCGCGATGTGTGTGCTCAACACACAAGTGAGGAAAGAGATAAAAGGGTTTAATAACCCAAAAAAATATGTATTTGGTTGTTGAGAGAGGAGTAAAGAAGAGAGAGAGAGGAGTAAAGAGGTTGAGCAAGAGTTATTGTGAGTGATTGGAAGGGAGATTCTAGCATTAAAGAGACCGATTCGACGCGGAGAATCCGTTCAAGCCAAAGCTGGAACCCTAGCCTTTCCAACCACTCGATTTGAAATCAATTTGAGATTGATTGAAGGTAGGATTTTGTAGTTTAAATGCATGGATTAAAGGGTTAAGTTGTAGTTAGAAATGGTGTAAAATGTAGGGTAAAAGCTTAGAAAAATGGAGGAAAAAAAAAGTAAGGAAAGAGATTGAGAAGAACAACCAAAAGGGGGCTGAATCTGGCAATTTCGATTAATCGAAATTGGGTTTCGATTAATCGAAATTGGCCAAGAAGTTGAAAAGTCACAGGACCCCGATCTCGATTAATCGAATTCAGTTTCAATTAATCGACTTTGGATTTCGATTAATCGAATCGAGAATCGATTAATCGACTAGGAACCTACAGTGGACTCCAGTGGAGAAAAGAATTTAGCTTGAAGAAATCGACTAATCGAAATGAGAGTTTGATTAATCGATTTGGAATTTCGATTAATCGATTTGAGATCGATTAATCGATTTTGAAAACTCGATTACTCGAATTGAGAATCGACTTGATAGAACAGAGAATTTCGATTAATCGAATTGGGTTTCGATTAATCGAATGAGAATCTCGATTAATCGATTCTCAAATCGATTAATCGATATTGACTTTCGATTAATCGATTTTGGAAATCGATTAATCGACTGGGCCAGTTTATGTTGACTTCTGAGTTTGACTTTGAGATTCTTGGGGGGTCTTGAACCTCCTTTATTGCATCCTTAGTGATGTGTTTCACATGTTATGTGGTACCATAGGTGGTACGCGTGAGCAAGTGCACAAGGAGTCACGTGGGACCTTGATGCGTTGATCAAACGAAGACTTGAGGTAGGGAACTCCTTGAACATGTACCTTATTTTACAAGAGCATGTATATAGTGATATAGATTTGAAATTTCAAATGTTTTATTACTTAAAGAGTTGGGAAAAGTGTGTGTGTGTGACATAAATAAAAGCAATCATAATGAGCCATCCCCAGGGGATGAAAAAGTAAAGAGATTAGAGCATCAGGTGTGATGCAAATGAATGGATACATCTCAGGGATGTATCCAAGATTGGATCATGTTTGATAGGGTCTAACTGATATAAGATAGCACATTTACACGGTGAATAACTATATGTAAGGCACCGATATTTTTGTTATTTGAGGTTTGATAGGGTACCCCACCGACGTGGCGGGATATCCACGACTGACACGGTTGGATATCCGTGGCCGTCTGACAGCGAATCAGAGCGGTGAGCGAGGTATCCGCTTATGGTGTTGATTGAGACTAGTGAAACCCCGCCACCAATCCCCAGGGGAAAGGGGCTTGGGTACTATTTGTATTCCCAGGAAATACGTTAAAAGTGTCTATATAGATGACGATGATGGGTATCTCATCGGGGCTCGATGCTATATTGCTCGGGGATTATTTAAGTTGAAAGTTTAAGTTTTGCTTTAGGCTTTTTCAGCATCATTCATGAATAAGTAAAAGACATGAGTAAACTACCAGTAAAACGTGATACTTTTCAACTATTTTTCATCATTAACTGCATAGACACATCAAGCATGACATATCATGGAATATATGTGAGTGATAATTTATATGTTCAACTGTGTTCTGTTCCCTATTGAGCTAGGATGTAGCTCACTCTATAGACTATACGTCGCAGGTCCACTACTAGCAGCTGCCGAGGCTTCAGGAGACACTGACCCCGGTGAGTCGGACCTTGCGGCCGGTGAAGTGTTGGAGCCACCTCCTGAGGACTTATTCTAGAGGACTCCGTTGTGCCGCTTTGAGGGCTTTTGGATAAAGATTTGTACGGCTTGGTATGTCAAGCCTTGTTTTGGCTAAATAATGTACATGTATAAATTGAGATTATTCTTTTGGGGCGAACCATTCGTGATGATTTGCTATCATCGATGGTTCGGATCGGTTCTCCATTCATGCAGAGGCATGAGGGTAGAACTGTCTTTTGAGAAATGCTTTATATAGATTTAAATTTTGCAGTTTCATTTACTATTTCATTTTTGCTTGATATGCCAATGTTCCGTGCTTAGCTAAGGGGCATGGTCAAGATGATCGTGCTGATGGCACGGATTTCGGGATGCCGAAATCCGGGCTGTCACAGTGCAAGTCTCTAGTAATGTAAAGATAAATCAAAGTTAGTGGGAGGGTCATAGGAGTCAATTTTTTTCAAAACTGGGTTGCATGTACGATTGCCAAATGCTATAGACGATGACAAAGTTGTAATTTTTTATAAAAAGGCAAAATGGTATTTTTATAGTGTAGGAATAAATTATTTGCATGTTTTGATAATTAATCTTAAAAGTATACTAGATTGGTAAATAAAATAGGTATGATGCATGTTTTGATAATAATCCCAGTATGTGTTTGGTGCATGGGCTCCTATTCCTAATTTAAATTTATTTGTACTAGTTAAGTTTTATTCTTCTTGTGCTTTCTTTACTTTATCTCTTAATTTTAAAATTTTCAATTAAAATAAAATAAAATTTCATTAACAAGCATAGGGTGTGAAAAACCATCTCATGACCTTCATTTTGTGTTAAACAACTAATATTCTCTAACTAACCGTTAGATATGGATTAAGCTTATTTCTTAAGTCGTATCTTTTTCGATTTTAATTTGTTTTGGCAAGGGTGGACCCTTTATTATTTCTTTAATCAAAGCCCTCCCTAGCTATAATCCTACAAAGTATGAGAGCATTTAACCCTCTCAAATAGCTAGCATTTGATCCATCTAGATCATTTTATAATCAATAGTCTTTTTTCTTTTTTTTTTTAATTAAGTACATTTAGTTACTCTTGGGACCGATAGGTGAAATATTCCGATATCAGTTATGACAGCAAGTTGGTATCAATTTAATTTATTTTTTTGTCTTTTGTTCTTAGGTATTTTATTCTCGAACTAATAATGGAGATAACAATTAAGGCCCTAAGTAGAGACAGAGTTAACCGGGTGCATTAAGTGTAAACGGAGCCCTTGCCCGAAATTAAATTTTCGGTTAAAATAGATCATTTATTTAGTTTCAGATCCTCGGGTGGTGATTGGTTAATGGTGATCCCTTTCCTTTTTAATTCTCTGTTACAGTTTTCAGGCAAGCACTCGGACGTACCCCGAACTAGTCACGATTGATGGTCTACAATGATAAACAAGGAAGTTAAAAAATTTTCAGTCTCTAATAATACTTCTATTCGAAAGATTTATAAATCATCTGCGTAAAATATATTATTATAACATGATTATTATAGAACCTATAATACATTATTAATTTATCCGATTCACTTGTATTACACTCAAAATTAATAATAATATTAATAAGTTTTTCATGTTTTTATGTCATTTCTTAGGTGCTTGTTTTAAGTTATATAAAAATTTAAGTTTATGTACTTTATTCTCATGTTCTGATATAAAAATTGAATAATTATACATACTTTATTTTCTGTCTTAGTTAACTTCCTTTGCTCATTAGAGTGAGATTAATTTTTCTTCCTTCTCTTTAATGATTCATTTTCAACTCTAGACTTAATCATGTATGCCTTTGATATCATTTGAAGTGATATGAGGTTTTGCCCCTAAATTAGAATTCTTTCTAAATAGTCAAAACGGAGAAGATCTTCCATAGAAATTTTCACATTATTACGTTTAAAGATTTTGTGATAATATTATGATCATATAATTTATAATAGTTATATAAATACTCATCAAAATGAGAGTCATTAACAATCATATAATTTATAATAAGTTAAAAAAAAATCATGCACTTTGTTACGAATAGAATTTTCATCATTCAATTTTGAGAAATGTTCACATGTGTTAGAAACGAATTATGATACTGTGTAGAACCGACAAATTTTCCTCAAGGCCACAAGACCTGAGCTAGAATGGTTTCTTTGGCGATGGGACCAGATGAGCCTTTGAATGACGAAAAAATGGTAATCACTTACTTTGTCTTTCATTTTTTTCACTGGTCGTGTGAATGTGACCTTGAAACGCTCTACTAGTCCTCGAATGGATGGTCGAGTCAACACACTCGATCGAGGTCATGTTGTTACGATCTTAGGATTTTATATTGTACTGAAGGTATCAAAATCGATATTGGTTTGCCGAGGACCGATACTACTTGGCCGATATATATTGGTTGATACCGATACCGATACATATCGGCCTATTTAAAAAAATAAAATAATAAATACCTGATACGTATCGTCCGATACGGTATCAGATACCCAAGTTGGGATACTGATACATATCGAGCCAATATGTATCGGTTTGCTGAGAAACCGATACGTATCGGTATCGGCCAATTTTTGATATTTTGATTGTATTGACGACGGGTGAGCGAATATGTCTTCTAGTATGAGGGTTATATCTCATGTGCGGGATATCATATTATTTATGTGTGACCCTTTATCATATACTAACTGTTCAAACTGTCAAGACCAGAAATTCTACCCCATCCCGAGGGCCTAGAATTTTGTGTTATGACCCGTACGCATTCTAGATACGTTAAGCGAATATATACATACTTAGAGTTCTCACGCCAACATGGTTTCACAAAATTCGTGAATCTAATAATAAAGGAATGAAATATTAAGGCAGCAAAAGAGATTAAATAAAATGTGATAAAATCCATGAAATATTTACTAATCAGTAGGGAAGAAAAGATCAATTCTAAATAAAAGGTACGAGATTATGAATAAACAATCCTTGTATAAAAGGAAAGAATAAACTGCATAACTATAAATCCTAATCTCAGTGCTACAACTATGCTATAAATAATCGACATAAGGATCATAATCAGTATTGAGGTCTTCTTGGTGTCCTGTAATGTTGCCCTCACAAGGCTCCTAGTACTCAGCATCTACGGGATCAACAAAATCCACGTCCGCAGGATTAGGATAACTGGCATCCACTCTGTCAATAAAATCACCTTAAAAGAATAAATGTCACGAGGGCTGGGTTGCTAAATAACGCGGAACTCAGTGCATACACCATCAATCTATCATACACTACTCAGGTGTATTGTGGGTGCATCTCGTGAGTGATAATAATAGCATGACTGTATATAAGAATAAAAAAATATCAGAATCATGTGTAGCATCAAACTCCTATCTTAATCTACATACAAGACTGTGATCTAGACAAACTTCAATCTTAACACACCTCACCATACCTCATAAACATAACTTATTATATTATAACGACACATACGTCTGTATATCGCATGAACGTACATACTTACTTCTAATCCTAATATGACTTGTGTCAGAGTCGTTACTCAAGTCTACCATATGAGAGTCACCATAGTAGCACCACTATAATATATTGTCCTTCATAACATAATATATCATACATCCCATTTAGTTTAAGGGGCAGCCGACAAGTGTACACATCTCTAATTATACTTGAAAAGACACCTAATACCAAAGTCCTTAATTTGAATAGAGACTATTTTTTATAATACTCTTGAAGGTAATAAAATGCAAGCTATTAACATTAATAATAAGGACCTCATGAGAACATTTTTTTATAGGTTGTGCTATGAGATATTTGAATAGTGTTTGGTGTTGAAGATCAACAAATAACATGATTTTATTTGGGTTTTCGCTACAATCAGTAATCAAAGTTTCAAAAAACTTGGTGCTTATTATTGCCAAGGGAACAAAACTTGTTCATAATTAAAAGATGTATAGTATTATTATTATTAATACATAGAATAGTAGAAACTAACTCTCTCTCTCTCATAGAATAGTTTAAACTAACTCTCTCTCTCTCTCATCGGCCACCACCACGAGGTGGCCGATGAGAGAGAGACCACAACCATAGTCCACACTCCAAGAGTGAGCTCTTGATCAAGGATAAGAACCGAAACCAAAATTTTGAATTTCATCAGAAATCTTTCCTACAACGCCGAAATTTAGAGTTTTCGTTTCGATTTCGGTGGGGACGAAACCGAAACAAAGATTTCGGCTGAAATTTTGAACCATGCTCTTGATCATTTGAACTCCAATCTCTTGGCTGTTGCATGTTGGCTATATGGAGAGCGAGGATTGCAACTATGTTGGCTACACCACGGCTGCATGCCTTCTTCCATCCGCCATCAATCAATCAATGTACTCAGCTTCCATCGGCCATCAATCTATCATTGTACTCAGATAACCTTAATATGAGATTACAGATTTAATAAATTATTATTTATTTATTTTAAAATTAAGCTTTAATATTTTTTTTCAAAGGTTAGGGCTTTAATTTATAATTATTTTAATATGAGATTAGGGATTTAATCTGATATTATAGCAACACTAAAATAAGATTCTCAAGAATTTAATCTATTTTAATCTGAGATTAGGCCTATATTAATCTCAGGTCAAGCTTTATGACTAATAAAATATAAAAATTGAGCTCAAACTCAATAGGGTAGAATTAGAGCTCAAAATTTTTAGGCTCGAAGAGCCTAGAGTCCAGCTCCAACTCAGCTCATAAAAGGTTGAACCACCCAAGCTTGGGCTCTAGTCGGTTGCAACCCTACACTGGTCAAAGAGTAGAAATTCCATATAGTTCTACAAAGATAATATTGTAATCATATCATTTCATCATGATGAAGGCAAAATCTCTTTCTTTTACTCTATGCAAGAGGTGAAATAGCTGCTTTAGCACATCTTAAACAATGATTTGAAAAGTGCCAGCCCCACTTAAGAATTTACTGCTGCTTCCTAAAATGACAAAACAATGATTTCGCCGCAGAACTCCTTTCTAGGGTTTCAACAGCATCTCATAGTTAATCCCCGTTTTGATTCATCAAAGACCCAATTATTTGGCAACACTTCTCCTAAAGCACTTTTCATGAAAAAACTGTAGAGTGAAAAGCACATTTCAATGGATTTTGGCCTTATTTGGCAAAGTTACTTCTAAAAAACACTCTTTAGGGTAAAATATTGAGTAAGAAACACTTTTCACCTGAGAACATGATCACCTCTGATTGAAAATGGATTGTGTTTAGAGAAGCAGTCTCTCCATTTTTAACTAAAGGAGGCTAAATCCTTAAGTGAAAAGTACTTCTAGCCCAATATTTTACTCTAAAAAATACTTTTCGGAAGCAACTTTATCAAACAAGACCTTTACACCTCTAATTGAAAATGGTGAAATTAAAAAGTCCCCCATGCTATTTCTTACATGACGCTATTTTCAACATAAAAATAAAACTTTTTAAAAAACAACATAAGACACTTCTTTAGAACACCTGAAAAGTGTTTTTTAAAAGAGTTGTAAACCAGAACCTTCATAACATCTAATAGAAGTAGCCCACGACATTTGATCACCTATAAGCGAAAGCCATCCATCCAATCCAATTGATGAACTTTCATATCAACTATTAAAAAATTATAATCATGAGTGCACCGATAGGATCATGGATCAAAATTTCGTCCGATGCCGATACGTATCGGTATTGAACTTCACCGATACCGTTGTTTCCCATTCAAATACTGGACAATACATTTAATGTATTGTCCGATACGGTCCGATACCGATACGTATCATCTGATACGTATCGGTTTTGGGCTCGAATGATACGTATCAGTTTTCCGACATTTTAATCCTTGGATGGGATCATTGAAATTCTAAAAAAGTCCCATTTTCAGGCCGATTTTCATTCAATGTATGAGCTATCACTTTGACGGCTTGGATTCCTCACATTTTACACCTTCAATGGTCTAAGATCATTTTAATAACCAAAATGGTGTTTCAATGACAGTAAGGAAAGTCGGATCCACTATTAAAACATTGCAATGACCTGCCAATATGCTACCCCCATATAGGAAGCAGAAAAGGGTTCCTATAAGAGTAAGAGCTTGTTGATTCAAAGGTGGCGCTTTGATGTTTTGGGCACCCATCACCATCAGGAGGATCTAATGAAGAAAGGATACAGAGGCCGTTAGCCAGTGCTTGTCCCGTATATACGGGGCGCTCGGAGGGGTGGAAAGTAAACAAATCGAACTGCTGACTTTTACAGCATAAAGTGGCCGCCCTCCGGATTTGAACCTGCATTTTCATGATTGACAGCCCAAGCCTTTTATCATCGCACCAAGCAAGGGCCCCTGAACACCTGTTAACACAATTACTAACACAAACATAGCTTTTGACAGCCCATCGATACAAAATGAGGTGTAGCAGCCACGACGCTTCAGTAACCCCTTGTTGGCCACCTGCAGGGATTAATCCCTACTTGCCTGATACATGTGAGTGCGGGTGTTGCATGTGCCCAGAGACTTAGTCGGGTGCTCTGAGAGGTCCGGATACCTCGTCATTGAAAAAAATAAAAAAAGGTGTAGCACCCACCGAAGAATTGTTTCATGAATTTCAACAAAAAATAAAAAATCAAAACAAAAACTATGTAAGTCGGACATCTGCTTTCAAATTTTGGCAAACAATTCACAGAGCAAGAGTCTTAATACAAGTTTGTGTATTTACAACTACCGCTAGTCTTCTTTTGATCTTCTCAACAGGAAGGGAGCCCAAGTACACAACAGTTCATATAGCTACATGAAAAACTCACAGCTCTTACCACATTAAAGACGAATGTGTTCTTTTTCTTGCCCAGTTGAAGTTGGAAGGTACATGGTTGGAAGCTGACTAAATCTTGCAATAGATCGCATGAGAAATGCAACTATATATATATTTTAGATAGAAAATTATTACCCGATAAACTACTGACCAAAGTTCCTGAGTAGATGCTCAACTGCGGCATTGACATTCCCAGAAGTCGCTCTCAATGCCTGAATATTCTCTTGGGTGTTGAGGAAGCCCATTTCCTGAAGTTGTGAAAGCTGTGTCGCATAGAGTTGCTCTGGTGGGACTACAAGAAAAAAAGAAGCACTTGTTTAATGGAGAGACCTTAGATAGCATGGAGTCTCAAAACCAACAGGGTGTTGGCACAGTGGCCAAGACCATGCCTCAAAAAAGTGAATGACCTGAGTTTGAATCCCCCACCCCTTGTTGGCCACTTGCAGGGATATCCCTACTGACTGGTACATGTGATGTGCGGTTGTTGCACGTACTAGGGACTTAATTGAGTGCTCTAAGATGCAGGATACCCCGTTATCAAAAAACGAAAACAAAATGCATGGAGTCTAAAATTGAATCTTCATCATCGCACAAGTGTAAATAATGTTAACTGAGATACCTTTCATCTAACTATTTAAAACAATATGTCGATCCAACAATACAAAATAATTATATATAACTGATAAGATTCTTCTGTTTTTTTTCTTTTACAAAGACATGCAAAATATGAAAAAAAATGTTGTCCACAAATATTACCCACCGTTCTTTTATTTTATTGATTACTATTGCCAACATGATTTAAAATGTTAGCCGAAATATTTGTTTTTGGCTTTGCTGATACCAACAGTATCGATAACTACTGGCTTCACCAGTACATATTAGTTTGCTCTACATTTTTTATACTTTCAAAAAGATGACCTTTTTTTTTAATAGGTAAGCTGGGATTGAAAGATGAGATAATTTCATTACGCCTTCCTAGTAAAAAGATGATAGTATTATGATTTTTATAGTAAAATAGTAGTCTTTAACATAGTTTTTAACAAAACATTTAACACATCCAAGGTGTTTGGCAAGAGTTTCATCTTGATTTGACCTAAAATGAAGATTTTGAAAATTTGTGCCCTTCGGCTAAACTTCCAGCAATTTTCCAATTTCTCAAGCATGCATTCATGGTCCTTTTATTCTTTTGTCATCTATTTTCATAAATGTAGTGATTTTCAGCTGGACTTCAAAAAGGAATTATTAGGCAAAATGCATATTTGAAAAGGAAAACTCGTGGAGTTACAGTTATATAAGATTGAAAATTGTTGCTTTTAAAATGTTACATCAATTCATCAGCATACTCAATCACTCATAGTTCATTACTTGATATATAATAAACATACTCAAAATCTACTAAAATTATTTATTTATTAAGTGAACCTCATTGTAACAATTATTTATGTAATAATAACACGTATGTGTAATATATATATATATATATATATATATATATATATATATATATATATATATATATATATATATGTTTTTCATTATTTCTAAGAATTTTTTAAGACTTATCCAGGGTAAAAAAAAATGTTACTGATACTGATATAATCAGGACTTGGAGGTGGCTGATACAGCCACCAATACCAAGTTTCAAAACCTTGCTTGCGGATAAATATGTACAGAGTGATACAGTACATGTTCATCAGTTTCTACAACATCATGATGATCCATGTTCATAATTGATATAATCGGCATATAATTCAGGTACCGGCCAATACTTTTTTAAGTTTTGAAGTATGAGATATAGGAGATTAAATCTGGTTGTAATTGAAGTGAATTTAGTCAAAATGTTGAAAGACTAATATACTCATGAGTTGTGACAAAGTCATTTTCACCACCAAGTTTAAAATCATGTCTCTAGTTTGGATATCAGTGTAATCATAAGAAAGCTGTCTAAATCGGTAATGTTGGTATTGGGTATCGGTCCCCAATATACAAATACATACTGTCCAAGATGGGATTTTTTGGGTTTTTGAAAAAAAATAAACTGAAAAAAATAAAACATGGGTCTATGTGCCAATACTGAGATGTATCGACTGATATGGTCGTGTCTAGTATCGGGGTGGTACTGGTATCGGTTCTCGACAAGACCGATACGTATCACCGATACATATCGGCATCGACCGAGTTTTGCTACCATGATCATAAGGGACCATTGAACAACATTATAATACATAAAATAAATAAAAAATTGTACACAGATGAAAACGCAAAGATGCTAACTATTAGATGCATTAGGATCCCCAAGTCCCTAAATCGGTATCAGTATAGGGATTTTAAAAAAAAAAAAAAAATGAAAAAAAAAAAGAATAAAACATGGGTCTATGGGTAAATACCGAGATGTATCAACCAATATGGTTGCACATTGTATCGGGTGGTATTGGTATCGGTTCTCACCGAAACCGATAGGTATCGCTGATACATATTGGTATGAACCGAGTTTTGATACCATGATCATAAGGGCCCATTGAACAACATTATAGAACATAAAATACATTACAAAATAGTACACAGATGAAAATGCAAAGATATTAACCATTAGGTGTGTTAGGAGCCCCGAGGCCACCAGCCCCTAGTCCACCAAACATATTCATCAACAAGTCCAATCCTGCACTGTTGGTGGTACCTGTAAATGCAAGAACATGACCAGATAATTCACTGACACTTGAAAATAATAATTAAAAAAATTTAATTAAAAGCCTTACTCTATTTAAAAAATTAATTAAAAGCCTCATAGCCATAGAATTGCTAGAGCATCAGATTTCAAGGTAGATGATATAAATTCTTCAGCTTTCAGATTTGTGGAAGTCATTTTCCACACGAGCCTGCAGCTAAGAGGCGAGTACCGTCTTAAAAACAAAGTGTCACTCGAAGTTCCATTGTCCCAATAATTAACCAACATTTTGAACCTCAAGGTATTTGGCGAGCTGGCAAGGTACCCTACCTCAGGAAGCAGAAGGCCTGAGTTCGAATCCTCCCCTTGAGCACCCTAGGGATTTATATCCCGTGTTGACCCGGTACGTGCTAACTTGGGGTGCACACATGCCCCTGGGATTAGTTAGGTGCTCTAAGAAGCCCAGACACCCAGGTTATAAAAAATAAAAATAAAAATAAAAAACAGTTTGGACAAAGACAGTGATATTTAATGAGGAAAAAGTTCCGGCGATTATTTAACAAGATACTTGTATAAACCAACAATCTTCACCCAAGATTGGTCCACATGCCCACTGACCAGACCATCCACGGCCTGCATCCAAGATGGGTCATAGCCCCAAATTGCACCAACCAGATATTCCCAACCATCCAACTGATCACTTGCTTTTGGATGGTTCATGATGATATGGGCAGAATCTGCAGAAAATCCAATCAAATGCCGGTTCAGGATCACCCAGTCATTGAAATGTTGTGACCACAGCCCATCCATGAGGAGGCTCATGGATTGGACTGGAAAAATCAATGGGCATGAAAACCCACTGGACAGCAGCTAGCTTACACAAACCTTTTTGTTTCTAAAAGACTCTGAGTATTTCATAACCTATGTGAGACTTGTGTTATACCTGTGCCTGTTCCACCACCAGTCTGACCTTGTTCCCTGCAAGAGGAGCACCACGTGAATAATAGTAAGCTAACAAAGTGGTTGCGAAGGAAATTGGGTATAAATATTAGGAAAAAAGGCACTAATTTATATCATTTTGGGAAATAGAAGAACAAGAATATTTCTAAAGCTAAGGTGCACATGAATACACAGTCCATTCAAACCAATTAAAAAAGGATGAGAGAATTTTTCTAAAGCTAAGGTGCACATGAATACACAGTCCATTTCAAATCGATTAAAAAAGGATGAGCGAAGAGAGAATATTTTTTAAATAATTATAAGGATGCACAGTTACTTTAGTGCATCATGGGTAAGTGTGAGAAAATTAAAACAGCCCAAGAGATTTTAAATATTTAATTATACATCGAACACTCAAAGGTTTCCATCATCTGTGGAGAAGGGCAAAGTATCATCCATCCAAACTGGTGATAATAATTATATGTGGCACATGTACGGTGGAGAATGGCAAAGTATCATCCATCCAAACTGGCCTCAGGAAGCGGGAAACCGAGTTCGAATCCCTTTCTTGAGGACTCCCTAGGGATTTATATCCTGTGCTGACCTGGCACGCATTAACTTGGGGTGCGCATGTGCCCCTGAGATTAGACGGGTGCTCTAAGAGGCCTGGACACCCAGGTTATCATATAGACAAACATATTACAAGTTCTGTCGATGAATTCAAATCATAGTGGTACACACGGGCACACATGATGGACACGGACAGTGAACATCATGCACCAAGGCAACCCCAAGTGAATAATCCATAAAGCAGAAATCATCCCAATGGTATAATAGGTATTTTGTCTTGTATTTTCCAGAAACTCGTTGGGCTTAATCAACTATTGGTGTCATTGGAAAGCTCTCGATGAGGGCAGTATGATACTGTCTCTATTTGAGTAATCTCAATCATATCTACAGTACATGCCATCACCGATTCTGCTAGTCCATGTAGCAAGCTGCCAAGTAGAGAGCTGCTACAAAAAGTGCAAACTGAATAAATGGTAGAATCCTAAATGCCCAATCAAAGCAGATTCTAACAATGG
This sequence comes from Chloranthus sessilifolius, assembly GCA_021018995.1. Classification (NCBI taxonomy): domain Eukaryota; kingdom Viridiplantae; phylum Streptophyta; class Magnoliopsida; order Chloranthales; family Chloranthaceae; genus Chloranthus; species Chloranthus sessilifolius. The sequence goes on from CM037595.1 coordinate 30,159,276, forward strand.
GGAGAATTACCATTTTCAGTAAATCTTCCATTTGGAAGCTCTTATTTGCAGATCAATAACATCCCATCAGCATAATTTTTGGATTAGAGCTCAAAAATATGGTGGCCCGATATGTAGATGATCTAATTGAATGGTAAGGTGCCCAGTTTAACTTTTCTTTTTACAGGTAAAGCTGGGATTGAACCTGTGACCACAAGGTTCTGGCAATAAGGTTTGAGTATCAAACACGTTGCCACAATACTCAAGATGAGTATCCTAAAATAACTCTAAAATATTTACCCCAATTCATAAACACTCAGCCAATACGGCACAATTTATGTAAATAAATTGTGTGCCATTCATTGTGGTTATTTCCCAATCTATTCTCCTGATCTTTTTGATTTTCTCCCCTTAGTTGTAGCAATTTTGCAAAACTTGTCCCCTTCCTTAACGGGTAAAAATAAAAAATTGAAAGGCTAAAAGAACGATGATCAGTGAGGCAAAGAGCAATAGGTATGCAAGACTTACTGCACTGATGATTGCTGGCGACCACGCTGGGATAAAAGCGATTGCTGTAAAGCCAAAACTTGCTGCAGTGGAAAGAAGGAAATATATCATACAAGGACATGGGCAGGGCCCAATTATTATGCATTCATATCTAATGTCGAGAAAATCGAATCTAACACCATCCAATCCAAGATCTGATAGTTTTTGAATGGGGAGACATGTCCAGTATCTTAAAAATCAGACAAAGCATGAACCATCAACATCCAACATCATCTGAACATGTCTGCACATCCGAAAACTATCATATATTAGTCTTTATGATGAGACTGACTCTCAGGCATATAAGATTATCAAGCACCTTTTAGCCAAAAAATCCCATCAAAACGTAACTTCGCAGATTTCAAAACCCCCAAAATCTGTGACAAACAGCAATTGGCATGATTCAATGGGTAAACAGTGCTTCATGTGTGATGATGCCTCCGTTGACCCGTTGATCCATCAATACATGAACAAAAGGTGAAAGGCGCAAAGCATAGCGCCCAGCCCTCCAATGAGGCGAGGCGTATGCCTCAAGGCGTAAGCCTCATTAATTTTTGAATTTTTAATTTTAAGAATATAACAAATTTGAAGATATAAAAAAAAAATTAATAGAAAAAAGATGTTAGAAAACATATAAAAAAAAATATTCTACAATATTCTAATCATAAACTAATGAAATATTCAAGGGACAAAGGACAATGATAAGTAAAAGTGTGCAACCATTTTCCATACAAAAGAAGGGTTCAAAATCAAAACATACGCAAAATAGCAAAATGTTTGCAACATACAAGTCTCAGTCACGACTCATAACGCAAAAGATAATGGTTATAGTAAAAATTAAAATTTAACCACTAATTGGTTGTTTCCATTCTCATTAACAATAACAATTTTAAGATACTGGTATCCTCTATTTCATCCCCCTAACAATCCTTTAAAAGGGTAAACTTGTGAAGAAAAGGTAAACTTTGAAGAAAAAAAGAGGATAAAGTACTGAAAAATGAAAATGTATGTATGTGAGGCAGCCTCACTGCACTTCACATGCGCCTTACTACGCCTCAAGGCGAAAAGCTTATGCTACGACTCAAGGCGCGCCTCGAGGTTTACGCCTCAAGCGCTATTTAAAACACTGCATGAACTCTCCCAGCGTACATGCTTGTAGATTGCTCTGTTATTTCTAGACATGTACCTGCATTGTCTCAGGGGAAGTCAACTGGCGAAGAAACTCGGGATTTTGGATCATTTCTCTTAACTGAGAATTGGAATCCAGCATACTGCGCATTTGGGGATTTAAACCAAGAATCTAAGAAACAGAAAAAAAACATCAAAATATAAGAAAGATTCATGCCCGGTGGCCTAATCGGCGCAAGAAAACACAGTCAGTCAGCTACTACCTGGTTCATATACTGAGGGTTGGAGAGGAGACTTTGCATCATCTGTGACATGGCTGGATTTTGCACCACCTGATTCAAAAGAGTGGTATCCAACTCTGGCATACTGAGCCCACCTAAACCCCCAAGGCCAATTGTCCTTCTGTCTCCAGAAGGATTTGCCCTTGTAGTGTTTGTCTGTGTGCTTCCTGCTGCTGGATTTGCTGTTAAGAAACATAATTACAATAATAATCTGAGAACTTCCATGCTCAGAACAAAAATTCTTAGAAACAAGAATGAGTATTGAGTGATCGGGTCATGTATAATGCAGTGCTGTAATAATAAAATCATAATAATACCAATGGCCATAGTCACAAAGTCAGGAGTTGTCAATAAATCGGTAAGGGTCTAAGTCGGCAAAAAAATGAAAAAAGTCGGTCAAAGTCGAAAAAAATCGGGGAAAATAAAAATAAAAAATAAAAAACAAAAATATATAGAAAGTATATCATAATATATTTCAAGTTTAAAAAAAATGATTGTAATGAACAAAATATGCAAAACCTAAGGGTTTTTTTATGAACAAACTGCACAAAATAGTACAAAACCTAAAGTTTGTTTTTTCCCATAAGCATAAGTAAAATAAAAAATAAAAAATTGGACCACATCACAAACATCGCCAATTAATTGGCCGAGTCGTGACTTGGCCGATTAATCGGCGATAAAGTCAGGATGACAGCAAGTCGCCGGGTTTTTCAATTTTTAAAAGAGTCAGAAATTTTTGTGACTAAGCCCATGGCAAGGCATCTTGCAGATGGATTACAGCCCAAAATATGCCGATCAGATGACACTACACAATGCACTGAGAGCCTACAATGGAAGACTGAAAGGTGCAGGGGAAACAGTCCACATTCAATGTGCAAAAGTTATCTTCTACCGTGCGGTCAGTTGCCTGATTGATTTCAGACAGTGATCCATCAAGATGGCCTACTCCATGGAAGGATGGGAACTCCTGATGAAAATGATGCCATGTTTACATAAAATATAACCCAAACACCCAATACTCTAATAATTGCATGAAAATAAAAGCTTACCACCATTGCTCCAAGGGTTAGGAAGTGGGTTTGTGTTTGGGACAGTTGACCCAGTTGTTGTTTCTGAGCCAGTGGTTGAAGGGTTTAGTGGTTGATCTCTGGGCTGACCTGCCACTTGGTTACTCAAAAGAGCTGCAAATGGATTTGAACCCAAATCGCTTCCATTATCTCCAGCCATCGCTGTTGCATTCAAAAACGGCTCCTGAACAGTTTCGTACATGCGCCGGAGCATGTTAAACCCTTCAGGAGAAGATTCAATATTACTCATCGCGCGGTCGGTGTTCCGCATCATCTCGCGCATGAGTTCAGGATTACGTGCTGCTTCTAGGGTTTGGCGGAGAGTGCTGGGGTCATTAAGTATATGTCCAAGGTCTGGATTACGATCTATAATTTCACGCATTTGGGGATTGTTCATGATTAAGTTACGCATCAGGTCGGGATTGTTCATGAGGTTTTGGATTGCAGGAGTGTTCATAATTTCTCTCATCATGTTGGGGTTCTGAGTTAATTGTTGTTGCACTTGCTCGAACTCAGCCCCAAATAAACCGGATGGTCCGTTGCTACCTAGAGCATTAATGCCAAGTCCTGGAAAAAGTGAGCTTCCGAAGCTTCCACTTTCGTTGGAGCCAACACCCCTTGTGACACCAGGGGCAGTGTTTGGAGCTCCAATATTGGTTGCACTTGAAGTGTTACTTGATGCAGTAGGTGCAGCACCACGAACCAAATGAACAGTGTGATCTGCCTGTAAACCTTGCAAGAGTAAAGGGGAAAAAATGAATGTCAGATACAGAATAAAGCAACTGTGGAACATCACTGTTTTTGTGCATTCGGACAAGTCTTTATTTAGGAACAGATTGAGGAAAAAATAGTTTCATAAAACCTTGATTGTAATATGAATTAAAACATAACACACACACTTGTTCCATTTGAACCCATAGAGAGGAAGTAGGGCTGTCAACAGCTGGCTCTGGCTGTATTTTCTGAACTAACAGGCTGTGGTCAAACCTAAAGAAATGGTCCCTCACAAGCCAGGTTTAGCTAAAGGTCCCAGCCCAAGGGGCAGTCCTAAATATTGTACCTTGAGGCCCTCGGCAAGCTTGATCCTCTTTGGACCACGTCAGGCAGAGCTTGGCGTGATATTTTAGGTTTGATTTATAAACACTCAAAACCAGTTTCTTAGGGCCGATTAAAAATCAGGTTGATTCTGGCTAACGATTTAGGCCCAACAGGTGCTTCAGCCCAAGCTTGGACTGATATTTTAGGCTTGATTTATAAACGGGTAGGGCTCCAACCAGTTGCTTAGGCCAGATTAAAAATCAGGTAAATTCTGGCTAAAGATTTAGGTTCAACAAGCCAGGATCAAGAAAAAAAGAAATAATGCTTAATTAAAAAGTGGGTTGGGGCAAAAGAATTTTTTTAAAATTTTACATTGAGGCCTGAACCAATTGTGGCATTTTGGGACATGCTCAAGCCTGATAGTTAGGACTTGATTTATGCACAGGTCAGGTTTGGGCCACGCTATTAGGCCAGATTAAAAATCGAGTAATTTGGGCCCCACGAACCTTAGTTGGAGGTTCAATTCGAGCTTGCCCATCCAAAAATTAAAAAATTAAAAAAAAAAAAACAAAAAAAGGCCCTATGCAATGTAAGAATTTTATGGCCTTCAAAAGGCTTTTTCCTATTTACAATTTGATATGCTTTTGCTGTAATTTCTTTTATGTGATTAATGAAATAATGAGGCTTCATGGAAAATCTCCCTGTACAGCTGTTGATGCGCATGTATTTCAGCTATGATGCACTTTATGCATACACTTAGGGAGTGTTATGATTTATACCTTATGCGAAATAATCAGTTGTGTAGACCGAATCCCAATTTATGTTATGAGCGCAGAAGGATTGATAGGAGTTCATAATCGAACTAATACATTACAGTGAGTTGTCGAGGGTGTTACAGTTGTTAGCTTCCTACAGCTTACCTTGCATGCAAAACTGGTGTCTGGTGCTAAGGGTGCACACTAAATCCCAACTGAAGTGAGTGTATAATGTGTGTGCTCTCTTGCACAAGCTGATTCGCACTTTTCCGCAAGTGGGAGCCTGCACCTTTATTAGGTGCTTCTCTCAATTATACACTTAGTTTGTGTAAGTATTCTTCACTAGTCTGATGTCAGACATTATTACAACCCTATACTCCATATTTGGGAGTTCGACTAAGGAGTTAATCGATTGCTCGGATTCAGTTTGCAACATTGTTGACAAGTGCAACAGTCATAACCTATGTTACTTAGTTCGCTAATTCACTCGATTTGAATTCGGGTTCGTAATTCGCTATTCGCTATTGTCATGTGAACCCAATTCGCTATGAGTAGGATGATTTTTTTTTTGGTAAGCTAGATGAGATTACATATAATTATAATAATTTTTATTTCTTATTACAAAAGGTTTTCTCAGATCACTTGGTCAGGTAATACGTGGAATTTGCGTCCTAAGAAGGTCTTGGGTTTAAGTCTTTTTGCTTTTTAACTTGTAAGAAAAGACCTAGTAAGGGAACTACACAGGATTAAAGCTCTTTTTAATGAAAAGCGGAACTTTGCTACATTCACTCAAGACTAGCGAATTATAACGAATCTAACATCGAACCGTTTCGCTTCGAATCAGTTCGCGGTTTGCTATACTACGTAGAGAATTAAGTAACCTACGTCATAACTCAGAAGACTAGGTCATGGTCAAACTATGATCGAACTTGACCAAACTCTATCAAATCCTATTAAGGGCAGAAGTTCTTTCTTTAATATTCCTCCTTAAGAGCCACAATCCTCCACACCTTCAAACAACCAAGCCACTGAAAAATGGGTGGAGAGGAGTTAGGTCTAAAGAAGAGAGAAGATGAAAAGCTTCAAGTTTGAGACTTAGAAACATAAAGAAAAGGTTTGTATTCAAAGATTGAAAGGTATACATCAATAACATTTATTTCTACAATAGCTTGCAAGTTAAATAAGTAATCATTAATTTTAAACTTGGATTTTTCAATACCCATAAAATAATTGATAATTAATTAATAATTATGAAATAATTGTTTTTATTTTTCAAAAAATTAATTTTTTGATTAAATTCGTGAAATTAATGTTGCTAATTCTTTAGAGAAGTTTTCTCTCTTCTCTATAAAACTAGCAACATTAATTTTTTTATTAGAGAAGCGTTGAGGCTTGGGCCTGCAGCACAATGGCAGGTTGACAATATTGCAACCTCAAGGCCGCAATATTGTCATATATATATATATATATATATATATAGAGAGAGAGAGAGAGAGAGAGAGAGAGAGAGAGAGAGAGAGGTTTTCAGTTGAACCCACAAAATTCGTTCCTCTATTAAAAAAATAACAATAATAATCAAGTTTTATGCAAACCTAACTAATCAATTTCGTCAATTATAGGTTTTATAATCATCGTTATTATGATTTTGGGTTCTCAAAATAAGGAGATTAATAGCTTCATGTAATGAAAGATTTGTTTTCTTGATTTAAAATTTCATTTAGTAGTCCAAATAAAATCCTAAAATGTACTCATTAAAGACGACACTAATCATTTAGGACCCTCTACCGATAAAAATAAAATAAAAATTTATTTACGACCCTCTAATAGCATGTGGTCAATTTTGATGTCGCTATTCACAACTGCAAGCAAAGAGTGGTGATTGATCCAGTTGATTGAGAATGGGCAATCACATACACAGAAATTTGTGCCCATAATCTGTGCATGGAAAATTGTATGCGCATAGGAATCTGTGCACAGAAATTCAAACTGCTAGAAGTCTACATACCATAAAATCTGTGAACCTTGAAATTCATGAAAACATGCACCATTTCTATAAATATTTTAAAATTTTAATGAAATCAAGGTTCCTGATTTAGTGCTAGAATTCAGTATATGCATACTAATGATATATTAACATTCAGAATTCTTTTAGACGGAGTATGTACATTCCGTTTGAATGTTTATACACTTCAAGACAGTTGTTTATGCTTAAGCATAGATCGAATGCATGAGTGGCATATATGTTAATTCTTCTTATTAGCATTCATAATTCTCTCGCATGTGGATTCCACTTGTATGTCTATACCCTTTGAGACAGTTATGCATGCTTAAACATAGAATGAATACATGACAAAGTTACATATACGGGAACTCAAATCGATCCTAGATGATTTTAGAAAGTTGGTCATGAGTTCCTTATTGAGTTTCAAGCCCTGTAGGACCTATCGGAAAACTGTCATACGAGTCAAACCTGGCTGAAGAATTTGGTCAGAAGGTGAATTCGAGCCAATAAATAATCAAGCTATGCCTAGAGCCCAAAATTTTAGCATTTCCACATTTGAGGCCTAACCCATTTAGACCATTTTGGGATGGATCTAGACCTGATACCTTATGCTCAATTTATAGATGGGTTTGGCCTAAAAATTGATGGGCCTGGGTAATAATTTGGCCAAGCCCTATAGGCTTGTACCAATTTTTTGTTGAAGATATGTTGAGGTGTATTTGTGTTAGTACGTTCAGTGTGTTGTGGGTATAGTCCCACGTTGGTTAAAAAAAAAATTCTGTCTCCAGTTGCACCTCTATATAAAGGGTTAGTCTTGTTCTTCATTAACCTCATTTAGTAACAATCATTGTTGTCAAATGGCTTAATTTCGCTTAAGCGAATCGCTCAATCGCTTAAGCGATGGCATACTTTTTTTTATTTTTTTTTCAAAAATAAATAAATTAACAATAAGTATTCAAGTCTCTAAAAGGGAAAAATAGACATTCTTGTATTTAAAAAAGAAGTTTTACATACTAATATTCAAAATTTTAACTTTAGTTTTGATACTAAGTACCAGTATCGTCTACTTGCCATTGATGGTGTAGATCTATTATCTTCATAATCATCATGATCATCTTCCATATAGCCTTCTAAAACAACATCTTGATCATGTTTTTTACTAGAACGCTTGTCCATATACTCAATTATTTCCTTTCGGATTTCTGGAATAGCTTTTTTATAAGCCCTAGCATTTGATCCGGCTCCATAAGCAAGATGTTGTTTATGACAATTTAATATAACTAAGTTTATAATAATTTAATTCACTAAAAAAAAGATTACAAAGCATAAAATAAATAATAAAAAAAATTACATAGGAAAGATGGGAGGAGATTGAGAGTAAAGAATGGAGATTAGAGAGAAAGTTAAAGCCAAAATAATTGTGTGAGGAGTAGAGGACCCAACCCACAATTTTATAGAGGCAATGGGACCTCAAAAAGCAAAAAAAAATAAAAATTAAGTGCTTGGAGTATTATGCGATCGCATACTAAGTATGTGATCGCATAAGCATAAAATATGGCTTATGCGATCGCATACTTTAGTATGTGATCGCATAATGGCCAAATCGCATAAGCCATCATGACTTTGTGATTTGATGGCACAAAACCGCTTAAGCGATCACTTATGACAACTATGGTAACAATATAGCCCGTAAGTGTTAAAACATCGCTCTCCCTCTCTTCTTTCCTCTAGTTCAATAAGACAATCATTTTTTGACACTTAGTAGTTTAATGAATTGTAACATGGTATCATAGTCGGTTAGATAGTTTAATTAATTGTAACATGTATCATATGCAGTTAGATGTCAAGTTTTTTATGCTTTTGTTTTTTTTGAATCGGTTTCGTCTAACGTATGCTCTAGCATTGTTGCTTAGTCAGATATTAGCACATAAAAAATCAGAAATCATGTTTTCTTTGTTTCTCCTCCTAAGGCGTTGGTGTCATCATTGTATGAATTCTTCCCATATAGGCAGCTCTCTTCTGCAATGCCGTAATTTTTAGCCTAAATTCCCTCCAACATCTTGTCAAACAGTTGTTGTGCACCTCCTTTTAAAACAAGCTGAAATCTCCCTCTTTTGTTCTGTGTCATGACAAAAACAAATAAATAAGAGGGGGATTGCAGATCCACCAATACAACCGGAAAATGCATAGACAAAAATACTAGTAGTATGGCGCGATCATATGAGTAAGATTTTGCTGTGAAATAGAACAAGGATGATAGGAAAATTGTTTGTGAGATAGTTTTCATAAGATGGATTACAATTGCTTTGAGCCACTGTTCAGCAGATGAACGATTGATGATGTACTAATACGTTTCAGACTTCTCTATTTTTCTTGATGGGTAAGCTGGCCTCGAGCCTGTGACCTTGATGTTGCAATATTGTCAACCTTCCATTGTGCTACAGACCCAATCCCTTGCAATATTCTTCAGACTTCTCTATTGCCCTTGCATGTTTTTAATGCCTCTTGAACTTATCTACGTTTGATGTAATACAAGCCACAAAAATACAGTAAAACAAGAAATAAATGCAGAAATAAGGAACACATATCAGTAGAAAACAATATCGGCGAAGACCTCATTAGAGAAATCACTTCTCTAAAAAAGGGAGAGAGTCTACTCAAACTTTCATTCATAAGCTTCAAACAAATGAACATTGATAGATCTGAAATCTTTTAAATAAATCAACTAAATGTAAAAGCACTAAACTACCCTCAACTTAAAAAAATGGGCATAACTTCTTCAATGCACATTAGAATTGCGTGTTTCTTCGCTCGCCGGAAAGTCACTTCGATAAGCTTTCAAATAAGATTAATTACACATCAATTTGTTGTCATCTGGTGCTTGAAAATATATAAAATATAAAAGTGATGGAATGTGAAGTTGAGCACTTTGTGACTGTCTGATTAGAGACTTTTTCATCAATAAAATTTATATTTCCTTTTTTTGTCTTTTCTTCTAATTCTTCAATAATGGCTCCTTTTTCTTCCCTCTTGTAATCCCTATACGGATAAGGGATTACGTAGCTGATGCATTAAAAAACCTTATTAGCTCATTTAAGGAATATGATGCCTCTAGTTTTAAATAAGGATGTCTTTAGTCTGTGTACACCTACGATGCACTTATTAAGTATTGATTGCATACAAACCGTGGTTTTAAATCTAGGAAATCTGAAACATTTCTGATAAGCGCGATACTAAGACAAGACATCTCAGAGAGAGGGCGTGATACACAGTTTATTTAAAAAATGTTAAAAATTATTAAAAATATTATTATATTTAAAATGACAAAATGTAGAAAAAAATATTTCAAAATATTAGAAATTAAAAAATAAAATTAATGGAGAGAGATTGACCTAAGAACCTGTCACGGGGTAACTTTTTTCGACGCCCGTGCGGCGCCTCGCTGCCGCTACAGCGAGGCCAGCCTAACTCAGATACCAGTTTGTCACAAAGCATAACCTAACACTGGCTATCACGCTTGTGCAACATCTCGCTGCCGCGCACAGCGAGACCTCATATCCAACCATCACTCTGATACTACCCGCCTAGAGGACGGGAACTCCCGCATTGTGGTTGCCTTCACTCGAGGCGAACCCACTCAATGCATCGTGTCTACTCGCGACACACATGCTAGCACCTCAGTGCCACTTGGCCTGTCCAGCTTCACCCTGTGCAGTGCACTAGTTCCTCGCTTAAGACAAAGGCATGCCTCTCTTCATGCCATCCAAGCCAACCAACGTGTGTGGTCCACGCGACCAGCACACTAAGAGTAGCATGCAGCTCTTCATGCTCTCCAAACCAAGCATCGTGTGAGGCCAGCAAGACCAGCACACTTCTGCTCCAGGCCCTCAGCTATTGTGCGCCACTACGTCCCACATAGCCCTTAAGTGCCCCAGTGAGGTCACCGACCCATGTACACCGCGACGCCGGCACGGGGCCACATGGTAACCTCACCCTAGGTGACACATGGCATCGCCGCATTGCTGCAGCGATGTTCTAGGCCCACCCCTAACCTAGAAAGCACATGCGCTCGTCCCGCAATGCAAGGCCCTATGTGTGGGAGAATAGCTCCACAGCTCCTTTCCCCCTATATATGGTCCAAAGACCAACTTAGGCAAAGTAGCAGAAAACCCTCAAACCCCTTGGTTTGTCATACCACCATGGCACACGATCTCCTGCCCGTGGCACACACCTGCAAAGGTGGTGTCTTGCCATTAAACATGGCACACGATCCTCTGACCGTGGCACCCAGTGCCATCCTCCAAGCCCACATGGCTTGCGAGGTCACGCATCAGCGTCTCTTGCGACCGCATCGCGACCACGTCACGAGGCCCTCATGGCCTCATGTCCAACATCGCACTGTGTCGCGACCATGTCGCAAGGCCCTAATGGCACCGCATCACGTTTACGTCGTGACTGTGTCTTGTGCCTACTCGACACCATATCGGGTCCGTCATTGCACCCAGATGCCGAGTGCCCTCTTGGCACCGCATCACTTGCCATACAAGCTAGATGTCGCGTGTCCTCTTGACACCACATCGCGTGCCACCATGGCACCGCCTCATGTGCCTTAGCACTTGGACGTCGCGTGCCCTCTTGGCACCACGTCGCGTGCCCATACGCGGAGCACCGCATTACGTGCCTTATGGTACCAAGACGTCGCGTGCCCTCTTGGCACCACGTCGCGTGCTCATACGCGGAGCACCGCATTATGTGCCTTATGGCACTAGGACGTCGCGTGCCCTCTTGGCGCCACGTCTCATGCTCTACCGCGGAGCACCGCATTCTAAGCCCTTCACACGTCTAGCCACCATACTAGATCGCAGCTTAGTTCGGGTCACCGTCGCATCATGCATTAGGGACTCATGCACGCATCGCAGGGCCACGTGCCTCTGTGCCCACGCGTGCTACACGGCTAGCTTACAAGGTCCGCTTGCCTTCTTGCTAGCTAAGTGCCCAGTTCCAAGGTCGTCATGCCTTCATGCTGGCGCACAGATTAATGAGGCAATCACATCCTCCCCGACTCAATAAGGTCAACGTCCTCGTTGACGCAGTATCTCAAGGAAATGGACCATGCCACATCCACCAATCTGGTTGTGTCAACGTCTTTATTGACAGTAAGACTCGCATCAGTTCCTCGACCTATGTCTTCACCCCATGCAAAGCCTATCCAGAGTCACTTTTCTCGTAGTGTACTCCTGTGCTACACTTAGCGTCCCACGCTAAATCAGCCTATCTTATGCTCGTGTGTGGCCCTCGTCACCAACACACATAGTATTTGGACCTTCTGGCCCACGTACTCTATCAAGTCTCACATCGCATCCTCATGCAGACGTGTTCCACCAATATCTAGCCCCGAGGTTTCTCACCTCCTCGCTGGATCAATTTGGTCATATCCACGTGGTTCCGCACCACGCTATCCGTCACTATGCCATGCACTGAGCATTAGTGATTATAGCTCACTCTAGTACCTCGACACCACGTGTCTTCACCCAAGAGTTCGCTTAGAAAATTTTGAATTTGAAGCATTTTAGTGCTTCGGTCTATGCAATAGGGGTGTGATTTTGGTCACATTTTTCTCCCTCACTCGATGCGTTGACGTCCTCGTCAACATCTGAACTCCTACGTCAGTTCCTCAACTTATAATCTGGTCTTCACCGAAGCACACTTGGATCTGAATCGCAATTAGTGCACTTCACTGCATGGATTCACAATTCTGTGCTAGTACCTCAACCATGTTCAGTGTCTTCACCCCACGTAGTGTTCTAGCCTACTTGGTCGGTCGATTTCACCGGTATCTTTATATACCGGTTCCTCCTCCTGGCAGGAAGCAAGACAATCGCTAACAACCAAGCTTCCGCAACTCATTGCCCCTCGTAGCTCTCTAGATTTTCAACAGTCCTCCATCTTCACCGGTCTACCTTTCATTACGCCTTTGTAGTCTAGCACCTCAACATCTGTGTCTTGGCCCAAGTTTGAGCACTGCGTGTGATTCATAGAACTCCAGTACCTCGATGTATGTTTCCAACCACGAGACTGCCACCCAAGCAAATTTTGCAGCTCTAGTGCCTCGATGTAGGCTTATCTCCTTCGATCGTAGCAACCGATGGAACCCAGCTTTGTCGGACCTTTAGACCTGATCACCACACAAGCCTTCAACGATCCTGCAGCGCTCTAGTACCTCAACACCTCTGTGTTTTCACCCAAGAGCCTGCCATGAGCACCTTGCTCAATCAATGAAGCTCACTGCTTCTCACACTATAGTACCTCGACCTCTGTCTTCACCCAATAGTGTGACTCGAGTCACCTCTAGCAACTCGACTTACGGTCCTTCGCGTAGACCAAATATTTTAACGATCACCTGGGACTCACTTCCTTTGAAGATACCCATCTGGTTCTCGTATTTGCTTCCTCTGAAGTTATACTGGATCACCTGGGACTCGCTTCCTCTGAAGATACCCATCTGGTTCATCCATTGGCTTTCCTCTGAAGCCACGCTGGATCTTAGTCCAGCCATCCGTCACTCGCGGACATTGTGCCTTATCGTCACACAAGGCAACGAGCTTCTGACCCCTACTCTGGTTCAGCCTAGCTCAAATCAGTTCTCGCGATACTTCGCTTAACTGTATCATCGATCCTGGGCCCTCGCAACATATTGATCCTTACATTGCCGCATACCAGCGGTCCAGACCCTCATGTCATATGCCAGCGACCGATTTCAAAATCTCAGCTTCTCAAGTGAGACTGGAGCATCCAACCTGCTCCTTGCCATCCATGGCAACAGTGCTCTTAGCACCAACGTGATCCAACGTCTCATGTTGGAGATCACTAGCGTTCATCCGCCTCGGACCGACCCGCTACTTCAACATGTGGCACTTGCAGCCAACAAGTTGTTAAATGTGAATGGAGCATCCTACTTGCTCCTTGCCATCCATGGCAATGGTGCTCTCAGCACCAACGTAACCTAACATCTCATGTTGGAGGTCACTAGCGTTCATCCATCCTGGACCGACCCGCTACCGTAATGTATAGCCCTCATAGGCAACAACCATCACGAAATTAGAACGGAGCATCGCCTGTGCTCCATGCCGACATGGCAACGGTGCTCTCAGCACCTGTGTGACTCAACGTATCATGTTGAAAGTCACCAGCGTCCATCCACCTCGGACCGGCCCGCTAACTCAACGCGTGGCTCACATGGCCAACTAGCGTCGAGTTCCTTTTTCGAGACATATAACCCAGCAGTGTTGTCTCTCTGTGTGCGACTCAATCGCATCTCAAACGCAGATGTGCAACTCTACTGCACACAAGTAACTCTGGTTGTCACAAAATCAGAGCGCACCTCATCGCTCTAGCTTGCAAAAGCAGTCCCAATCGGAACGATCTGGCTTTGATACCAACTGTGACGGGGTAACTTTTTTCGACGCCCGTGTGGCGCCTCGCTGCCGCTACAGCAAGGCCAGCCTAACTCAGATACCAGTTTGTCACAAAGCATAACCTAACACTGGCTACACGCTTGTGCAACATCTCGCTGCCGCGCACAGCGAGACCTCATATCCAACCATCACTCTGATACCACCCGCCTAGAGGACGGGAACTCCCGCATCATGGTTGCCTTCACTTGAGGCGAACCCACTCAATGCATCGTGTCTACTCGCGACACACATGCTAGCACCTCAGTGCCACTTGGCACATCGGCTTCACCACATGCAGCACGGTTCCTCGCTTAAGACAAAGGCATGCCTCTCTTCATGCCATCCAAGCCAACCAACGTGTGTGGTCTACGCGACCAGCACACTAGGAGTAGCATGCAGCTCTTCATGCTCTCCAAACCAAGCATCGTGTGAGGCCAGCAAGACCAGCACACTTCTGCTCCAGGCCCTCAGCTATTGTGCGCCATTGCGTCCCACATAGCCCTTGAGTGCCCCAGTGAGGTCACCGACCGATGTACACCGCGACGCTGGCACGGGGCCACATGATAACCTCACCCCACGTGACACATGGCATCGCCGCATTGCTGCAGCGACGTTCTAGGCCCACCCCTAACCTAGAAAGCACATGCGCTCGTCCCGCAACGCAAAGCCCCATGTGTGGGAGAATAGCTCCACAGCTCCCTTCCCCCTATATATGGTCCAAAGACCAACTTAGGCAAAGTAGCAGAAAACCCTCAAACCCCTTGGTTTGTCATACCACCATGGTACACGATCTCCTGCCCGTGGCACACACCTGCAAAGGTGGTGCCTTGCCATTAAACATGGCACACGATCCTCTGACCGTGGCACCCAGTGCCATCCTCCAAGCCCACATGGCTTGCGAGGTCACACATCAGCGTCTCTTGCGACTGTGTCGCGTCCGCATCGCGACCACGTCACGAGGCCCTCATGGCCTCATGTCCAACATCGCACTGTGTCGCGACCATGTCGCAAGGCCCTCATGGCACCGCATCACGTTTACGTCGTGACTGTGTCTCGTGCCTACTCGACACCATATCGGGTCCGTCATTGCACCCAGATGCCGCGTGCCCTCTTAGCACCGCATCACGTGGCCTCTTGGCACCGCATCACTTGCCATACAAGCTAGATGTCGCGTGTCCTCTTTACACCACATCGCGTGCCACGATGGCACCGCCTCATGTGCCTTAGCACTTGGACGTCGCGTGCCCATACGCGGAGCACCGCATTACATGCCTTATGGCACCAAGACGTCGCGTGCCCTCTTGGCACCACGTCGCGTGCTCATACGCGGAGCACCGCATTATGTGCCTTATGGCACTAGGACGTCGCGTGCCCTCTTGGCACCACGTCTCGTGCTCTACCGCGGAGCACCGCATTCTAAGCCCTTCACGTGTCTAGCCACCATACTAGATCGCAGCTTAGTTCGGGTCACCGTCGCATCATGCATCAGGGACTCATGCACGCATCGCAGGGCCACATGCCTCTGCGCCCACGCGTGCTACACGGCTAGCTTACAAGGTCCGCTTGCCTTCTTGCTAGCTAAGTGCCCAGTTCCAAGGTCGTCATGCCTTCATGCTGGCGCACAGATTAATGAGACCGTCACAAACCGCCAATGGTTCTTGCGCCACATACCTAATAAGAACCCTCTAAATATAGCAGGAGATTTTCTCCATATTCTTCTCAGATGTTTATGGGTTATACAAATCAGCGCATGCACTACTCATTATAAATAGGTCAAAAATTTTGTACATGATTTTGGCCCCAGATAGTGCCAAATGACTCATGGGATCATCACATAGAATGGATATTACCTAGGATTAAAAAACTTTCTCAAACCTGTGATCAAATGTCTAAAAGGGAAAAATTGGAAAACGAGGATAGACATCCATTTTGGTGGCATTCATGGGCTCTTAATAGGATGATGAAAATACATTTTCAATGCAAAAATCTAACCTAGATGATCACCTCATGAACTATATGATACCACTTGGGGCCAAAATAGTATCATGTGTATGTAACTGATGATTCGTTCACTCACAACTGGAAACCAGTATAACAACCTATACAAACTCATCCTTAAAAGGTAAAAATCTCTCCAGAATCTTGGGGGCGAGACGTGGTATGTTTATCGTCTCATTTAGCCCCGAGATGCGAAACGTAATGCGAATGGAAAATCAAAGAAGGACAAAGGCTGTTGGATGGCAGCACTAGAACCAATTTACTATCCAGGTTGAAAGAGATGTATGGGAATTTAGGGATTTAAGGGTTGTCCTTGAAGGCTGGTTGTTGGGCCAAAAAGGGCTTCGAGAAGGCACATGTGCAGGAATTTATAGGACTGAAATAGGGACAGGTTTCACGAAATTTGGTGGCAGAAAAGTGAGCCCAGAATAAAGTTGAGATGGGACTGTTATAAGTTATTTTATGAGCTCGAATTGGGCTTTAAATAAAATCCATAGATTGACTTCAAAGCCACATGACAGTTAAGTTATCACGTGACGTGAGAAGATGGGACTAGGAAATTTAATTCCTACAAAATATGCGTGAATTATAATGCCAGAAATCTGAAGTTACGATTAGACAAAATGTGGAGAAGAAAGAGGAGGTATTAAAGTCAAAGATTTGTGCCAAATGGATATCAATTACCGAGAGGAAGAGATCTTAATATTTCCTTTTCTTTACTTTCTTTAATTGGATAAGGTTTAAAGTCCAAAAATGATAAGGGTTGCTGCGTTGTTTAGCTTCCTAGCTTATCTAGGATATTGACTTACTAAAATAGGGAGGAATTAATTCAGCAGGTTTTATGGAAAGGTGGGACAGCTGGGAACCACAATGATCAAAAGTAGAGAGAATTATCTCTCGTGAATCTCGAATTTCAAAGATTATCCTAAAAAAATAGAAGTTTTTGTTTACTATATAACATGTGACTATGGGATATGAAAAGCCGACAAAAATATATTGATATACCAGTTGATTTGGATTACATATTTAAGACAAGAATGCTTAAACTCGTGGTTATCTGAAAGACAGACTGGCATTAGAAAATCAGAGCAGCTTATAGGTAAATGAAGTTTTGGAAGATGATAAAAGCAGAGGTGAATCAAATCGCCCAAAAGCAAAATATGTCAGCCAGTCACAAATCCATAGTTTAGTAGTGGTGGTGATGCGAGCGATGGTAATAGTAGTGAAAGTGAACCTACCAATGATGAGGATTATACAGTTGTTTATAACAGTTGTCGTAAAAGAGGTGATGATTTCAGTCATAGCCACGTTGATTGGAGTGACTGAGTGATGATGATAATAAGGAGCTCCCTGATGTAAGAGGCGCCGCTAGCGATGTGACGGAGGTGCCTTCCACTCAGGGTATTGTTATTTTTAGGAACAAAACACTCATTGTAAATGAAAATTGAAGTATATATCATATTTCTAAAAGTATGTGTTTTTCCAGGGAGGATCACGTAAATCGTAACTCATATTCTTCCCTCTCCTATTCATTAATAAAATACGAAGAAACAGTTTTACTCCCAATGCACTTTGCTTTCAATTAGAACATAAGAAATACTAAAATCATAATATTGCACATATCAAACCCTAATCCTAATAATCAAACGTAGAAAAATACAAACATAAACCCTAATTTAACGTTTATTTATTATTCAGCACATCGCCTACAAAAACAGAGAGAAGCAATTCCAGTAAATGCTATCTATAATTCTAGGGTTACAACATTAATTGGTACGTGGAGTATACCGTAGCTTTCTAGAGTTTGGTCATCTTTCAAGATCCGACCTTTGTAGATCAGACGCTGTTGATCGGCCGGAATGTTGGAGTTGTCCGCTACCAAGCATTTGAAGGATCCGACGGTCGATTCAAGGCTCGTTCGAACGGAGAATTTCGATCCGTTCGAGCACCGAACGTTTACGGTGACTGCGTCGGCGGGGACGGAAACCCTAGGCTCGCCGGAATCTTCGTCGGCGACCATATCTCTTCTGAAAGGAGAAGGACTGGAGATCGGAAAAGCTAACCCTAGAAAATATGTGGATGGGTTTGGAATTTGCAGAAAAGATGGGGAGAGATTACGGGAATAGAGTAAGATGGAAGAGAGATGAGGAAACGAAACGCCGTTTTCCAGCAAGAGAGAGAGAGAGAGAGAGAGAGAGAGAGAGAAGGCTAGGATATCATGTAATACGCATATATTCTAAGGTTACGTTTGTTCGCGCCTACGCGATTACTTAGGGCGCCGACGGCTTAAACCCATTGAAACCCATTGACAATTTAGAATCGGACGTTATAGATCGTTTCACATTGACAACTTGCAATCAGAGATATAGATCGTTTTTCACATTGACTACTTGAAATCAGACATATAGATGTTTTTCATAACAATCTATGATACAATGGATTTTTAGACTAGGAGTTTTAGCATTAGACCTTCAATTTTTTATTCTATAAGACAGATCTCAAAAATGTGGCCATAAAATCACATCACACACCACACTCAAACATGATTTTAAGGTCATTTTTTGAGATCTATGATACGAGGAATCAAACTTGACCGTATGATGGTACACTTATGATCTCAAGATCCATTTGTGTGGAAGTTTGAGGTAAAAAAATGATCTTCGTCATTTGATCCAAGCAACCAATGGGTTTCAATGAGTTACAGATGTAGGTGCCTTCATTTATCATGTCAAACACAATTACCCTCTCTTTGCGCCCACGCATTCTTTGAAAGCGCCTACATCTCAAACCCTTTGAAGACCATTGATTCCTTCAATTGTGTTTCACCGCTATATCGCACACAATATATCTTAAGATCATGTCACGCCTATCAGACGGTCAATTTTTTATTCTATGTGTTATGGATCCCTAAAAAATGGCCCTTGAATCATATAACACACATCACACTCATACGTGAATTCATGGCCTTTTTTTGGGGATTTGTGACACATTGAATAAAAAACATATCGTCTGATAGGTGTGGAATGATCTCAAGATATGTGGGAAAGATCAGGGTGAAAAGTAATCTCCATCATTTGATCCGAAACAATCAATAATTTTCAAAGGGTCTAGAACATGGGCGCAAGTAGAGAATGTGTGGGGGCAAACATAGGTACTCTTATATTAATGGTGCAACTACTTGTACAGGAGATTTATTTTTAGGATGTACGATGTGAAATTAAAGTCTACAGCCTGATAGTAGATACATGATTTCAAAATCTACTTGTGTTGACGATTTAGTCGAAAATCGATCATTATCATATCATTTAATAGAAGTCAAAGATTTCAACACATGAAAGACGAGTTGAGAAGGAAGAATCTTTGGGTGTAAACACGTACCCTATTGCTTGGATCTGACAATGATGATATATATGAAAAGGAATCATCATTTACAACCTAAGATTCTTCCCTCTCAACCATATTTCACGTGCTTAAAAAATTGTCTACTTTGAATTAGACGATGCGGATTTTTTTTCATCCCAATTTTCGATCGTGAGATTATGATCCTATCATCAAACAGTCAAATGTTGATTCACGTAACACACCTCCCTAAAAGATATCTGACAACCATGTTTTGCTATTCGCTCTTGATCATGTTGTGTCATGTGAAATCAAAATCGGATTGTGTGTTGGTAGGCCCATGATTTCAAGATCTGGTATGTTGAATATTGGGCCAAAAAACAAGCTCTATCATTTGATTCAAAGAAGTCAAAAGTTTAAACACTAAAACCTGAGTTGAGAAAGAAAAATCTTGCGTTGTAAATATAGATACCCTATTGCCGATAGGAGATCAGTTGTCTTAAGAACAAACTATACATAAGGGTTCTTTCATTTATAACCTAAGATTATTTCTTCTCAACCTGCGTTTCACATGCTAAATTGTTTGACTATTTTGAATCCGATGATGAAGACTATCTTTTGCCCCAGTAATCAACACACTGGATCTTTAGAACATAGGCTGCCAATCTTATGTCTAGCTTTGGACTTTGCATGGCACAAGGCAATAGTAAACATGATTATGGTGTATATCAAAAGTGGTTCTTAGAACACTTTTTGAGATGTGTCATAAGGAATAAAAATCTTGACTATATGATAGTAAGACCATGATCACGTGATCCATTATATAGATAATTGGGGTGCAAATAATCAACATCCTTTGATTTAGAGTAATTAGTCCAGTAAGCAAATGAAACCTTAGTTAAAAAGGAAAAATCTCAGATTAAAAATAAAGATGCCCAAAGAAAAAAAAAAAACATAACGACCATATGGATACACACGACTTAAGATTTTTCTCAGGCTAAAAAAAGCAAGATGGGTACCTTCTCACTTTTATATCAGGAAATGACAGTTATTTTCATACTTTATCGAGCCTAAATTTTCATCCAAACACTGGATTAAATCGGATTTAAAAATTCGACTCATAGATTCCTATATTTCCCTTAAATCTAAACAGGCCCTTAGCTTTCTAATCTTAGACAAAAATTATTCACATTTTTTAAAATAGAGATATTTTGAATCTACAAAATCTATTGAAAAGTAAAGTGATGAGAAATTAGAAGCTTTCATGTTCCTACTACCTCCACCACGACCACCACCAATAACACCTCACTACCTCCTCCACCGCAACCTCCACCTTCTCCACCATGACTATTACCGACACCATTACCTTCGGCTCCACCACCAACGACCCCAAAAATATACGAAAAGGGGATTTTTTTGAAATTTTGATAAGAAAAAAGTAAACATTAAAAAAAATCAATATATATATAGAGAGAGAGAGAGAAAGAGAGAGAGAGAGAGAGAGAGAGAGAGAGAGAGAGAGAATAGGGGATATACGTTCGAGCGTACCACTAACACTATGCCCATGTGATTCAACGCGTGGCACCTGATAGCTATTTTACTAAACCAAAATTATCACCTCGCAAGTGCATGATCATTCACATAATATACCATATTGATGCCTGAAACAAAGCATTGTTAGTCCACAGTTAAGTACTAATGACATCTTCTCAATGGATATTAAGTTTAATAGGAGAAAAGAAACCTAAAGAGGAATCTACTCAAAGAAGACCCCGGAATCCGCGATGAATCGTGAAGGCTACAATATCAAAAATAAGCCCACGATCGATCATGAGTGAAAAAGATCAAAACAGAGAGGAATGGCCTTGCAATCGTAGACTGTGATCCCAAGAAAGCATCACTACGATTGATTGCAAGATTGGACGATATCGAAAGCATATAGTCACAATTGATCATGACTTAGAAGAAACCCTCCGGAGAACGAAGCCTAAACAATTATGAGGATCACGATTGCACGAAGGAAGGTGACGATTGATCATGACCTGAAGAAGAGAGCCACGACAGATCGAGAAGTGAATCGCAATTGATCGTGAAGAAGTAAGAGTGAATTATGATCGATCGTAACAGAGAAGCCATCACTTCATAACAGAGAAACAATGAGATCGTAGACCACGATCCCACGAAAGAGAGCCCACGAGTGATCGTGAGGAAGCAAAGCTGCAAGTGATCGTCAATACACAATGCCATCCTGTTCTCAAATTCGAAGGCCACGATACTAGAAGTAGAGTTCTAAATGAAGGACATATACTTAGGAAATTTCAAAATTCCATTTCAGTAAAGTTCTATATGAATTAGACGAATCTAAACATTAAAGCCTCATTACACATAACCAACTAAAACTATCCTACAAGGCCTAGTCCGTCGACGAATATCCTATCTAATCCAACCCTAATCCCTACAAGGCCACTGAGATTAAACTAAACATAATTAAACCTTTACAATTACTCGTCCCCGATGACTCTCGAAACCTCAAACATGCAATCGTACCATAAAACAAGATTCAAAACAAAAATAAAAATAAAACTTTATTATATACTTATATGAAATTTATAAGAGATCCTATCTTGAAGCTTTCAACTATGGATCGATCGTAAGACCTTCATTATTATTGAATCGGTCTCCTCTTGATGATTACAATCAATCTCACTCTATTTCAGAACTAAAACTAACCTAAATTACGAACACAAATGGCTGAAACCTTCTAAAATAAGTTCTGCCGAAAGGATACCTAAAACCTAACCCTAGGGTCCTTATTTATAGATGTATAAGGCCCTAAAACAATTATACACTGTAAGTATCCTCCAAGGATCCCTAAAAATTAGTAGAGGAACAAGAATTCAAAAGGAGATTGCAACACCAGAGAAATCCAGCTGGAAGAGCTGGTTTCTCATGTAGAAACATCACCTCGACCGGTCGAAAGTGGTTCTCGACCGATCGAACTTAAGATCATCTCTTCAAGTCGCTTTGACTTTGCGGGGCTTCAGATTTTCTTAATCCCCTTTTAGTTCTTGACTGGTCGAACTGGTCTTGACCGGTCGACTTCATGTTTTCTGAAGCTCTGGGCACTCGACCAGTCGGAATAGACATTTCGACCGGTCCATATAGACTCTCCCTCTTCTTTCTTTCTTTCTTTGGTAGATCTCTATTGAACGGTCTCGACTGGTTGAAATGACCTTTCAGTCACTTCTCTCACTGGTTTCCTTGGATTGCTTGCCAAAGCTTCGGGTTTCTTATCACTTTGGTGTTTTAACCCTTTTTATATTGATCCATCCTTTAGACCTGTTGCAATACAACATGAACTAAAAGTATCAATTAGTAGTTAGGTGAGGGCTAATGAGGCCGAGATTTGGGTATAAATTATACCATTTTAGAGGCTGATCACACCCTCACACCCTCAAACCATTTTAGAGGTAGATCACACCCTCAAACCTCAACTTTGCTATTCCTTAAGAAAAGACAATTAAAAATATAACCTAGAAGCAAAAACTAAACTAACACTATACAAGCTATTTTAAAAATGAAAAGCCACTTTCGTAGGGAGCACGATTGCATTTAGTATATGCAACAAGCCTTTAAACCCCTAGGTTCCTAGTGGAGGATTTTTGTCTCCTGAGGGTTTACAGTGAAGGTACCTACAAACTTTCAAAATAATTTTTGAAACCATCGCTACATTGAGTTTTCAAATCGGTTTTTATAAAATATATATTTTTAACATAAAAAACTTGTAGTCGTTTCAACATGTAAATTTTCATTCTCAAATACCGATGCCATGTTAATTTTAATGTTGCCTATTCAAACCAACCCAATGCTCCGATCCTTAGACAGATCTTTCATTCATGCTTAAAGAGTTGTGTATGCGTTTACCAATGCTAAAACGACTTGTAGTCGTTTCAGCATGTAAATTTTCATTCTCAAATATCGATGCCTTGTTAATTTTATTGTTGCCTATTCTAACCAACACAATGCTCAGATCCTTGGAAAAATCTTTCATTCATGCTTAGAGTGTTGTGTGTACGTTTATCGATGCTCAATTCATTCTACCATCGGATTAATCCAAATAAATAATTGTCGGATCCCAAGTCTTGACTCAATCCTCACCTAAGGTATACACTCAAACAAACTCACTCCGATGAATGGTTCACTTTTTCACACACATGTGAGAAGGAATTACAACACAAATTAAAAGGTCTCACATGATATAAGAAACACGGTGTATCAAAGAATATAAAAGAAATCTCATAAAGAACGATGTTTGTCTCCTAAGCATGTTATACCAAACACCATAAGTATTGCATTATCACTCTCCACGAGGCATTTACCGACCAAAATTGGATCAAAAAGGTCTTTTCTAAGGTTGTAATGGGGCTCGGGTAAAGGTTAAGAAAGAACGGGAAATTGGATTCAAATTTCTCTGAGAAACCGGAAAAATATCACATTTGATTTTCTCGGGTAAAGGTTTAGAAAATTTTGCTTATTTTTCTCAACTTTCTTTTCTTTTTGAATTCACCTCATATTTTTCATTTATTCTCCATTTTTCTACCTTTTTCACACACACACACACACACACACACACACATATATATATATATATATATATATATATATATATATATATATATATATATATATATATATATATCTTTTTACTTTTTTTAGTTGTTCTCCCTTCTCACAATTGATTTTATGCGATATGCTCCCGGCAAGAATTACTACCATGCCACTTCACTTACTCTCTTACTCTCACCCCTCTTTCCCAATTTCTCAGAGATTGAAGGGTAAGACTTTGAATTTTCCGAAATGGTGTGGGGTATGGTTAATATCACTTATCAAGAAATATATGAGGTAAAAGTTTTCAACAAGGCTCAAAAGGGGTGCAGGTAAAATGTATGAGGTGGGGCATTTTAGATTCAAATGAGCCAAAGACGACCTTTGATCATTCCTCACAAGGTGATAAAGATGTCTATTTGTCTTGAATTCAAGTGCAATATGTTCTAGCACGGTGATATAAAACATGCAAAATAAACAAACCAAGATAAGGTGCATGAGATTTAAACAAGTTAAGCACAAATTCCAACGATACTCCAAATTTATTTTAATATTCATCAAGAACGAGGAAACAGTTCTAAAGCTCACTAGGTATAGTCTTTCCTAGGATCCTAAAATTCAAAATTTAAGCTAATCCTTTGATTTTCGAGCCTAAGCATGGCAAAAGTGCAAAAAATTTTCTAAGCATGAAATTCAAACCGATCTTTAAATGCTGACTTTAGAAATAATCCTAAACAAGAGTAGTCCTAACATGGCATCAATAATTTAAAATAAAAATTTTCATGCATTAGCGGCCACAATTTGAAAACTACGACAAAAATAAAGCAAAGATTGTTTAAAAACTATATACAAGATATGGTATTGAGGGTGTACAAAAATAATGGTCAAGTAGATGATGTAGAACTTTAAAAATATGACTCACACAATTAGCACAACACCCCCAAACCTAAATGGTGCAATGCCCTCATTGCACAAAACAATGAACGTTAAATACAACAATATGTCCCTTTTAAAAACAACAACAACAACAATAGGGCAATCAGAAAAAGATATATTGTAACATCCCCAAATTTCAAACCCGCACGCACTGACTAAGTGCACGTGCCTGGGAAGACACCCTGTGCGGGTGTGCAACCTAGAGTTAAATTTTTTGGAAAATAGCAGTTTATTAATGATTGAAACTTATTGAACTAGTTGGGCCAACTGATTGGGCCAACTATTTGAGCTAGCTGTGGGCCTTTGGTAAGCGAGCTAAGGCTTCACTTAAGTGTATAAGCTTCACACCTGAGCCGAAACATCTTAAATGGATAGGATAATACACTAAGTGCGTGTATGTGCTTCACAAGGAAGCAGACCCAAGTATAGAAGGGAATGGCTTCTCACATAAGCCATTACCTTTGCTTTTGAGTGGAATACTAGAGAGAGAGAGAGAGAGAGTGAGAGAGAGAAAGGAAGAGAACTTTCTCCCATCCTTCCGTGTGATCCAACCGTGTGATTGCGCCGCGAGCTCTTGTTCGTGATTCTCAGTGTGCTTACATTATTTGTTGGTGGTAAAAGAAATTTAAAATCAAAGTAAAATAGGGGATGGAATCAGCACAACTGAGGAATCCTAGACCTGCAAGATACAAGGTCCATTTGTAGCAAGTTTTGATAAGTAAGAGTTTGTCTCACAGGGAAAGGTGATCTACAGCTCCAAGGGAGCCATCTCTAGTAGTCCCTCCAGATCTGACTACAGATCTGGCAGTCCTAAAAGGAAGGGAGTTTAGGGTCATTTATTCTAAGTATCCTAAGGTAGCCTAATGAATTAACTACAGAAAGGGTTGAGAAGATGGATGGAGTGTGAAAAATAGATACAAAAGAGTGAGAAGTATGCTTTTGAATCTAGATCAGAGGAGTTTTGTAACTTAGATTCATATCTGATGTTATAGAAATTCTGTCCAATGGCTACATTATCACCAAAGAGGAGAAAGAATCCAACTCATCTCTGTGTCATGATCCAATCCCTTAAGGTTATAACCTGTCTACTTAAATAGTCACAGACTATCCCATAGGGAACCAGAATCCAGAGATGGGTCAAAACAAATTAATCATTGTAGGTACTACTTCATCCAGGCTACAAGCTCAGGAATCCATAGGGAACCTCAACCTCTAAAGCTCTATGTGTGGGGCTAAGGCTGTATAGGACCATGATAGCCTAGACACATAGAACCAGTAAGAGATTGAGTACCACCTTAGATCTAGCTACCCATTGCTTGAGTGGGGCTACAATGGTCTAGTCACAAGCCTACAATCTCTATAACCAGATCAGATCTAACATCTGATGACGGGTCTATACTAATATAGGGGAGTCTGCCTCTGCACAATCCCCTACCAGGCTACCAGCTCAGGCTTGGAGAAGAAGGATCCATCTTGGATCGGCGGATTGGATTCACCCTAAGGCTATAACCTGTCCACTTAAATGGTCACAGACTATCCCATAGGCTATCCTCCTCACGGAGCCCAAAACAAAACAAGTTAATTGCTGCCACCACCATGGTCACAAGGCTACCAGCTCAGGCTCCCATGAGAATTTCAGATCTAGTGGGTCCTGTGGTGTGGCTAAGGCTGTATAGGACCATGATAGCCCAGACACACAGGTCACTTGGATCTGAATGGATCCTTAGAATCAGTCCTCCATTGCTTTGAAATACAGCCAAAGCAATGGCGGATTACAAGGCAGCAGCCTTGCACAAAACAGCTCACATTCACACACAAATCCCATAAAAGTACAAATCCTATTACAAAACATCCATTAAACTATTCTCAATGAGCATACATAGGCATGACCAGCAAGTGCTGGGCCATGGAGAGAAGGAAAAGAAAAAGGAAAACTACTTACAGCTACAGAAAAAACAGAAAAGAAAAAGATCTCAGGTCAAGTCTCCTCCGTCCTCAAAACCTAAACCAGGCTTAGGTTTATATAGCAGTGGGTGTGGCGACGCATTAGGGTTAGGAAAGCCTAATTTTAGCGATGCCACATGGCCTATTAATGATCCTTGGATGCCTCGGGGTGCGTGCACAGAGATTCAAGCGTGGGAGTGCGTGCCCTAATCATTGGAAATTCTCAGAAAGCCCTCTGCAGAATGATGGAAGTTGGAGTTCAGAGCTTCGCCAGGTTGCAGTCGATTCCCAGACTTGTCGCGTGGTAGCTCTGTTCTTTTCGCGGTTGAGTTTAACTCTGAAGCTTCAGCTGTCACGAGGTTGCAGCTTCTTGATGCTTTGAGCAGTCGCGAGGTTGATAGTTAAGCTCTCACTGGATTGGGCTTCGCGAGGTTGGGTTAGAATAGCGCAGGAACTGCGCGAGCATTCCATTTCACAATAGATCTTCGTGAGGCTGCTTTCATCCTGAACTGTGCGATAGCTCCTTTTATTGATAGATCTTCGCGAGGATCCTCGCAATAGCTTTGAGGCTTTTATGAATTGCGCGACAGGTTCTCTTGACATTTGTATTCATGACTCAGACACATCTGCATGAGGCAGATTCTCTCTCTCCTCACTGCTCGGTTTAAGCGAAGCTGGCGAGGGTGAGAGGGGTCTTCTTGAACTGCGTGGGAGCTGTGCGACCTTTAACCTCTGAACTTCACGAGAGCTGTGTGACTCAAGGCTTCTGAAGCTCTTCTATCACTCTACTGCGCGAGAACTTGGTGTGAAGTCTTGGGACTTCGCGAGGACTGCGCAAAGCATATTTTTCTGAATCTTCTGGAGCTTTGTCAGCTGCGCGAGGCTCCCCTCAGGTCTGGATTCAGTTCTCATTCTTCTGAGGAACTTCTGATGCCAAAACGGGCTCCTTAGCAGGATTTATGGCCTTATTGCACTGCTGTTTATTACCTACAAAAATAGCTTAACAAACATTTATTAGATGGCTAAGGGTCTAATCAAAGGCTAAGTTAAGGGATGAAAAGTGGTACTTTTCAGGTCTTAACACACCCCCAAACCTAATCTTTGCTAGTCCCTTAGCAAAGCTACACTAAAATAACTACAGAAATTAAATGCCACTTTCGTAGGGAGCACGGATACATTTAGCATATGTACCAAGCCTTTTAAACCCCTAGGTGATCCCTAGTGGAGGAGTGAAGTCTCCTGAGGGTTTTCAGTGAAGACACCCACAAACTTCTCAATGAGACAGTTAACAAAAGTGCATTATTATCAAGTGAACAGTCAAGAAACAGAGTTAGTTCACCTTTAAATTAGTAAAAATATAAGAAATTCAAACACATTGGTTGCACAGACATTTAAATAGTATAAGCTTCTCATGAAAGCATATCATTTCCAATCAGTTTACACCAAAGACACTACACAGGAGTGTCAACATTGAGCTCATCACTGGATCAAAAATTAGGTTATAGGTCACACCTTATGCATTCAATATCAGACCCAGAACTTTCCAGGGCATACTCTCATAAAGAACTGTTGAGGGTTTCATTTTCTCTCAAGCTCAAGAGCAGTTACATCCCCCAAATTGGTCTGTAAGCATGAGCATAGGCATAGCTCTGAAGTGCTGGCATCATTGCCTCCTCACCATAGATTGGATAACTCTTTATCTCCACATGACAGCTCACTTAACTTTGGATCACAAGGGCTTTAGCTGGGCTGTAATGTGGCTTATGGAATGAGGTTAAAAAGAATGAAAGGTGGAAAAGGGGTTCAAAATTGAGAAATCAGTAGGTGAAGGAGGTGATTCATGACTTCACCTTCTTTAATTCAGCTCCTTTCATCTTCTTTGAGGTTATCAGATTTGAAGTGATCAATTTCTCTTCTTGATTTCAATTTTTCCAATGAAAGTTCCCTCTTGACTCCTCTCTTACTCCTCTTCATTATTATTTTTATTTCTTTTTGATGCATTTTTCTTCTTTTTATTTTGTTTTTGCTTTTCTGAAATGCCACCATTTTCTCAGTTACCATACTATCAGAATTTGAGGTACTTCTTCTTTGTTCACCTAATGTTGACCATAGCTAATTCATCTTCAACTCTTTCTCCTTTACCTTCTGAATTCTCAGAGTGAGGGTAGGTTGAATCAGGTTCATAGGTTCAGGTACAAGTACTCAGGTGCCTTTTGAAGAAATTTAGGATTTAAAGCTCAAAGGGGGTATGGACAAGGGCAGTTGCTTAAGGTTGGTCTATTTAGGCTCAAACTGTCCAAGAGAGGGCCTTGATCCTTTCCTAAGTCTCATGAGTGCTGTCAGTTGTTTCAACTTGGAGTTGCCTAACTTCTAATGAGCACAGTGACTCAGCCAGTCCTTAGAGCTAGAAGCAATTGCCTTAGTCACTTCTCAAGGAAAATTTTTGTATAGGCCCAAATCGCACTGGTTATGGTCTTCCTTTGAATTCTTAAGTATGTCCTTACCTTTTTCTCTCTCTACTGATTCACTAAGTGCTGATACAAGTGAGTGTCCTTGGTGATCTCATCATAGAAATGTGAAATATTAAAAGTTTATACTGTCTAAAGTCTGAAAAAAATTTTAAATTTCATTATTTTTCTGATTCTTAGATGAACATGGTTCCATTTCCATATTGCTCACATGATTCTGCTGTACTTAGGTTAACTAATCCATTGACAGGATCTACTTGCCACACCCCCAAACCTATGAGGAGCAGTGTCCTCACTGGTTCAAAGGTGGGTGTGCAGCAGGTTCATTAAGGACATAATAAAAGGACAGAACAGGGAACAAAGCAGACAAAAGACAAAGAAAAAATAGGAATGTCAAAAGAAGAATATCTATTATAAGAGAGAAATGTACAAAATGCAAGACAAAAGGTGAAAAAGGAAATGCAGAAATAGCAAAAATCCTAGGTACAAGCTAATCGGAGCCTGAATCAAAATCGGTCCCAACCCATCCTCTTGGCATGCTCTAGAAGGAGAGCCTCTTCCTCTTTCTTCTTTCGTGCCCTTTCTTCCTTTCGTTGGGCTTCAGTTTTGGGCATGGTTGGGGCTCGGACCCTCATTTTTTGGGTCTTTGGTTCGGGAGGGATCGCTGAAGATTTGTCTGTTGTTGGCTCAAGTGATTGGATAGGACTTTTTCCTTTGGGACTCTTCCCTTTTGTGGCTTGCCCTCGCTGAGTCGGAGGGGGAATAAGAGGAGCTTTTGCTTGTTCTGGCTCAGGAGGGACAATCGGGCGCTTGCCTTTATCTTGCTGGAGCAGTGGTGGGGCCTCCTCAGACTGGGCAGATTGTTCTTTTCCAATTTTTATAGAGGCTGTTGGGTGAGTAGTCCTCTTGGCTGTAACTTTCCTTCTCTGAGGATAAGTTTGCTCAGCAGGGTCAAAAGAAGGAGGAGCAATGGGACTTTGAGCACGTCAAGCCACAGGGGGTGCAGAGTCAGACTCAGAATCAGAGGGAAAAAGAGCAGTGGGATCCAATCCAAGGGCTGCAGCAGCCTGTCTGCGTTCATCTTTGGAAAGTAACCGACCATGGGGGTCATCCTGAGCAGAAGCTCTGGTGGCCTTTGGTGGTGGGGATGGAGGCGCAGGCTTTTTACCTTTTTGGGCAGCAGTGGCTCTTTTGGAGGGAGAAGGTTTCTTGGAAGCAACCCTTTTTCTCTTGGGTGCAGGAGATTTAGCAGGGGGAGGCACTGAAGCAGGAGGTGGTGGAGGTTCTTGAGTAGGAGGTGCAGGAGCAGGGGATGTAGATGTCGGAGCAGGGGGAATGGAAGAAGATGGTCTGGGGGGTGTGGAAGGTGGGGCCTCGGGGGGTTCTGTAGCCAGAGGGGTGGCCTGAAATGGTTGGCCTAACAGTGAGGCAATCCTTTTTTCCAAAATGTCAATCTATTTTTCAGCATAAAGGAGTTTGGCATTAGAAAGCCCCTTAGTGAGCCTGTGGATCTCCTCGGCATTGTGCAATTTCTTTTCAAACATCCGGGCTCTCTTTTGCTCCAGCTGGGCATTGGCTTTCTCCATCTCCGCGCTCAGTTTATAGGCAGTTGCCTCAGCCTTTGTCGTAGTGAGGGTCGCCAAAATACTCTCCCATCCCTTGGAAATATCTCTCAGCTGCTGTCTGTGAGCAAGCTTCAAGTCACTTACTTTCTGCAGTAAGGGGTACTCAATGGCTTGTCTAAGTTGGGCCATTCCCCTGAGAACATCCCTCTTGATGTAAGCATTGTCCCTCATGGCATGGAGGAGGGTGAAGTAAGGAGGGGTGTAGTATGAATGCCTGGATAAGATTGGTAGAAAGGGAGTGGAAGAAGTAGAAGGTGATTGGTCCTGTGGGGGTAAAGTGAGGGCTGCCGTGATGAAGTCTAGATGAGGGGGAGGGGTAGGAGGTTCTGGGTTAGTTTATGCTAAGTGGTCAGTGAATTGAGGAAGGAGTAGGATAAGAGGTGGGATGGAAGGCAGGGGTGGAAAAGTAAATGAAGGGGGGTCACTGAAGGTGGGTGGCTCGGGGTAAGGGTAAAATGGGATGGTGAAGGGTCTGAATGGTAATGGTGGGGTTAAAAATGTGTGGGGGTTAATGGGAAAGCTGGATGGAAAGGGAATGGGGTCTGTTTGGGTGGAATTGTTGGTAAATTATGGTGGAGATAATATGAGTGGGGGAAGGATAGGTAGAGTGGGGAAGGAGTGGTAGGGTATGGTGTCTTGGAGGGTGAGGGTTGTAGTTAAGTCAATGGGGGGGAGGTCTGGTTGCACTGTGGAGTCAGAGGTGGCAGAGGACTGGATTTGTGGGGTAGGAGGTGGTTGTGCAGAGATGGGTGGTTTTGTCAATGTTTGAAGGGTGGATTTGATGTTGGTGATGTTAGCCTGCATTTGGTCTTGGGTATGTGTTGTGGTAGATAGTTGGGTCTGAATGTCATGTATGAGGGAAAGGATATGGGTAAGTGTCTGAGTGTGGTTGGGGTGGAGTATGAGAAGAAGAGGCAACAGGTTGGAAAGGGGAAGTAGGGGCATGATGGAAAGTTGTAGGAGGGGATGGAGGGTATGGTGAGTGATGTGGGGAAGGAAGTGGGGAATCTGGGAGAGGGATATCATGGGTTGGCAGGGTGTCAAGCAAGGTAGTCATGAAGGCTTGATATCCGGAAGTAGTGGCGAGGTTAAAGTCAAGGTCTGTGAGTGGAGATGTAGTAGGGAGGGTCTGGACTGTGTCTTGGTCAATATGTGGGGTTGCGGTGGGAATGATAGGGGTGGTTGGTGTAGGTAAGGGTATGGCAGGGGTTGTGTGAGAGGTTTTCTTTTTAAAATAGGTTATTAGGGGAGGGCTGTCAGGGTTCAAGTCAGATGGTGGGGGAATTGGGGGTGTGTATTGAGGTAATGTAGGTGAAGGTAAAGGGCTGTCATGGGGGTCAACACTTTCCTCCCAGGAACGAATCACAGGGAAATCTGGAGTGGGTACAGAAAAGGGAGATAAAAGAGGGAAAGGGAGAGATGGGAAAGGCAAAGAGACAGATGGAGGGGTAGGTGTGGTGGATGGAGGTATTGCTGCAGAAGCAGTAGTGACAGGAGCTTGCACCACCTTCTTGGGAGCAGGAGCTTTAGCCACCTTTTTAGGAGCAGGGGTGGCCTTTGTAGTAGCAGTCCCCTCTCCTTGCTCATAAGCAACCTGAGCCTTCTTTTTCTTGCTGGGATCCATCAGGCTCCTGCTGATCCCCCATTGGCGCTTGGCAAAAGTAGTAGGGGGGAGGTCAATAGTTAACTCCCCCATTGGTATCTTGTACCCTCCCCTCAAGAGTAGTCTGGTGATGAGCTTTGCATAGGGGAGAGTGTGGAGCTTCTTTTTGTGCCCTAGCTTCACCATTATATCCTTCATGGCCTCAAAAA
Source organism: Chloranthus sessilifolius (assembly GCA_021018995.1). Classification (NCBI taxonomy): domain Eukaryota; kingdom Viridiplantae; phylum Streptophyta; class Magnoliopsida; order Chloranthales; family Chloranthaceae; genus Chloranthus; species Chloranthus sessilifolius. The sequence goes on from CM037595.1 coordinate 30,192,253, forward strand.
TCAATCCGACAGCATGGAATCTGTGGCCCCGAGAGAAGGAATAGACAGCATCAGTAATTGGGGTCCTCCTCTCCTGCTGATGGCCGGCACAATAAATGTTCTTTCGTAGAACTTGATTAATGAGCAGAAATTTGGGATCCAGGTCTCTTCTCCTGATGGAATTCCCTGTGGCCTTCAATCCTCTGGTAAGGGCCTGTGTAATGGTATCAATAGGGGTACACAAAGGGGGGCCATATCCACAGTTGGGGTTAAAGACAGCAGGGATACCCATCACTTCAGCAATCAACTCAGGATTGAGTAACATTTCAAAATTGTCAACTAACACTAGGAGGCCTGGCTGCCCACGATGGTCTGGTCTAGCCCTAATGTGTTGGTAAAAGAGTTGCACGAGTCTAGGGTAGGCTGGTGCAGGGATAGCTTGCAGCAGGGGGGTCAAACCAACTTTGTAGATGAACTTGATGGCAGGGGCTGACAGAGGCTCCTTGCCAAAGAAAGATAGGTCAAAAACTGCTTCAGGCTCTAAGGGAATGGGAGTTAGGACCTCAGAGGGTGTAGAATAATCCGGTGATGGCGCAACCACATCATGAACCGTTTCCTTCCCTTTTTGTGGTGCCTCAGAGGACTTGGCCTTCTTGGGGGTGGGCTCAACGGGAGCCTTATCCCTTGCTCTTTTCACAGGTGAGCTCTTAAGGGCCATGGAACTTCTCCTTTGTGAGTGTGTAGTTTAAAAAATGAAAAGTAAAGGTTGAGAGCTGAGGCTTACCCTAAAACTTAGGGTTCTGTTGAATCTGATGCACAAAAGACCGCAAGAGCTCGTAGTAGAGGGCAACTGGTGGAAGAGGCTTTAGGAACAAATCCCCAGAGTGAGAAGGTGAATGATGGACTGTAAAATGGATGCTGGAGGAGAGAGATTAATGGGAGTCAGAGCTAGGGTTTCGCTGGCTGGAGAAGAAAGAGAAAACATAAAGGGAAAGCAGCGTGAGGTTGGATTATATATATCGCGAGGCTTGGCGCGCTTTGAAATGATTCTGCTCGCTGGATAGAAATGAGTGGATCGTGAGGTTGGATGTTCATATAAACTGTGCGAGGAAGCCCACATAACAACGTTGGAAACTCGCGATAGCAAAGCAGAGTAATTCCTTATGATTTGCGCGAGAGGAAGCCAAGCCACATCTTCAGAACCTCGCGACGGTTTAAACAGAGTCAAAAATTCACACACCCACTAGTCAGCCTTTGACCTTTGTTTTGTGGGTGGATTCTCTCAGATGCTCTCATCCAGGGACAACCTTATCCATTCTAAACAAGACTCTCCATGCTTTCCCAACAATTAATCATGCAATTACTCAAAAAGCATTTAATCAAAACCTCATATCCAAAAAGCATTCTCATTTTTCACAACAATATACTCATCATTCATTCATTCGAAAGCATCAATTCAAAGGGGACAAGAAGCAAAGCAGGCGGAAGAATTTTCAGGTCATATACACTCAGACTCCGACAAGATCACTAAACATTCCTATACACAGGAAAAAGAACAAACCATATTAAAATACATAACATACACAATGCACAGTTTTGTGAATCAATTTAATGAAAGATCCCCCTACCCCTCAGGGTTTGAGGATCCTTCACCAATCAAAAATTGGCCCTTGGGATTGACCACTGACTGACTTAGCAACCTCCCCTCTTCTCTTTTAGCTAAGGCATTCGATAGTTGGCCTAGCTGCTCTTCCAACTTCTTTATGCTCTGACCATGAGAATTCACAGTCTGAGCCAAGGACCCCAGGTTTTGTAATGAAGTCAAGACCTGGTCCTCGAAAGAAGTATTCCTGGGTTGAGATGAGGGTACGACCAATTGATTTTGTTACTGATGGGGCTGCCGCTGGTGCTGGAAATTGGACCTAGGGGCATATCATTGGTTGAACTGCTACTGTGGCCTTTGAGGTAAGGCCAACATCTGCTGGGGCTACATGTAATTGTCTTGCCTCCACCTCAGATTTGGGTGGTCTCTCCATTGGTAACCAGCATTTTAGTGTTGGTATCCATATGGCTGTCTGTTGTAGCCACCAGATTGTTGCTGGTCGAAAGATTGCGCAGTAGCAGCATGTTCCAATACCAATTCAGGATATTGCCCTGTAGATGGACATTCCTCTACTGTGTGTTGTGGGGACTGGCATATCAGACATGCCTCCACCACTTGAGCAGCCCTTCTGGGTTGCATCACAGTCAGTAATTTGTCAAACTTTCCTGAGAGGTTTGCCATCTGCAGCTGCAGGTCATTATTTCCAGACACCTCATAAACTTTTCCTCTTGACAATCCAGCAGGCCCCACTTTTGACTTAGACTCCTGACTAGTTCTTGCCAGGGATGGTTTTTGAAAAACATTTTCACTGATTACTTCAAACAATTCCCATGCCTCATCAGCAGTCTTGTGCATGTAGGTTCCACCACAAGAGGCATCAACCATATCTCTATTTTTCTCATCAATCCCATTATAGAAGCTTTTACAAGCTGCCAGTCTGGGATCTTGTGGTGGGGGCATTGTTTAAGCATTTCCTTAAACCTATCCCAAGCTTGATTAAAATCCTCAGTTGGAGATTGGGCAAAAGCAAGAATTTCCTTCCTCAACTGGCTCGTTTTAGTCTCAGGGAAGAACTTTGTCAGGAACTTGGTCTGTAGGTCTTTCCACGAAGTGATGTCATTGTTGGGAAGAGTCGCCAACCAGGTACTAGCCCTATCCTTTAGAGAGAAGGGAAAGAGCTTGAGTCTAGTGGCCTCAGGTCCCAAACCAACGATATTGAATGTGGTGCACAAGGCTAAAAATTGGATAATATGCTTATAAGGGTCCTCCTTGCTAAGCCCATGGAAAGAGGGCAACATCTGGATGATTGAAGTTTTAATCTCATAATTCCCTTGAACATCAGGGAATTGAATGCTAAATGGAGAGTTATAGTCATCCGGAGCATTCAACTCCTTGAGAGTTCTGGGTTGTTCTTCACCCATGGCTACTGTCTCAGATTCAGTTGGGGGCTCTACTGTGGTGTGCCTGTTCCTTCTAAGTCTTCTACCCCTTTTTATTTTAGGGTTGAAGGGCTCTAAAGTAGAACTAAGAGATCTCCTACTTAGCATACAAACACACCACCAGCAGGGACAACTCCTTGCAGGCACATTGTACTTGACTTAAAGAATTTATCTAACAAATTTACAGCTATTTAAGAAAACATACATTTTCAAAGGAACTAGACCGAGTTTTAAAGGTTAGAGAATTGCAAACAGAGGTAGCTGATCTCCAAATGCAGTCCACTGTCCTTCTCTGCTGCTGTCTAGATCTGCAAGAGAGATTCAAAATTACATCAGCAGTATCAATTATTCACAGCTACAAAAAATACTAAAAATACAAAAACTAAGGGTCTACTAATAGATCATCTGTCCCTGGCAACGGCGCCAAAAACTTGTTCGCGATTCTCAGTGTGCTTACATTATTTGTTGGTGGTAAAAGAAATTTAAAATCAAAGTAAAACAGGGGATGGAATTAGCACAATTGAGGAATCCTAGACCTGCAAGATACAGGGTCCATTTGTAGCAAGTTTTGATAAGTAAGAGTTTGTCCCACAGGGAAAGGTGATCTACAGCTCCAAGGGAGCCATCTCTAGTAGTCCCTCCAGATCTGACTACAGATCTGGCAGTCCTAAAAGGAAGAGAGTTTAGGGTCACTTATTCTAAGTATCCTAAGGTAGCCTAATGAATTAACTACAGAAAGGGTTGAGAAGATGAATGGAGTGTGGAAAATAAATACAAAAGGGTGAGAAGTATACTATTGAGTCTAGATCAGAGGAGTTTTGTAACTAAGATTCAGATCTGATGTTATAGAAATCCTATCCAATGGCTACATTATTACCAAAGAGGAGAAAGAATCCAACTCATCTCTGCGCCATGATCCAATCCCTTAAGGTTATAACCTGTCCACTTAAATGGTCACAGACTATCCCATAGGGGAACCACAATCCAGAGATGGGTCAAAACAAGTTAATCATTGTAGGCACTACTTCATCCAGGCTACAAGCTCAGGAATCCATAGGGAACCTCAACCTCTAAAGCTCTATGTGTGGGACTAAGGCTGTATAGGACAATGATAGCCCAGACACAAAGAGCCAGTAAGAGATTGAGTACCACCTTAGATCTAGCTGTCCATTGCTTGAGTGGGGCTATAATGGTCCAGTCACAAGCCTACAATCTCCATAACCAGATCAGATCTAACATCTGATGACGGGTCTATACTAATATAGGGGAATCTGCCTCTGCACAATCCCCTACCAGGCTACCAGCTCAGGCTCAGAGAAGAAGGATCCATCTTAGATTGGCGGATTGGATTCACCCTAAGGCTATAACCTGTCCACTTAAATGGTCACAGACTATCCCATAGGCTATCCTCCTCACAGAGCCCAAAATAAAACAAGTTAATTGCTGCCACCACCATGGTCACAAGGCTACCAGCTCAGGCTCCCATGAGAATTTCAGATCTAGTGGGTCCTGTGGTGGGGCTAAGGCTGTATAGGACCATGATAGCCCAGACACACAGGTCACTTGGATCTGAATGGATCCTTAGAATCAGTCCTCCATTGCTTTGAAACACAGCCAAAGCAATGGCGGATCACAAGGCAGCAGCCTTGCACAAAACAGCTCACATTCACACACAAATCCCATAAAAGTATAAATCCTATTACAAAACATCCATTAAACTATTCTCAATGAGCATACATAGGCATGGCCAGCAAGTGCTGGGCCATGAAGAGAAGGAAAAGAAAAAGGAAAACTACTTACAGCTACAGAAAAAATAGAAAAGAAAAAGATCTCAAGTCAAGTCTCCTCCATCCTCAAAACTTAAATCGGGCTTAGGTTTATATAGCAGTGGGTGTGGTGGTGCATTAGGGTTAGGAAACCCTAATTTTAGCGATGCCACATGGCCTATTAATGATCCTTAGATGCCTCGGGTGCATGCACGGAGATTCGAGCGTGGAGTGCGTGCCCTAATCATTGGAAATTCCCAAAATGTTCTCTGCAGAATGATGGAAGTTGGAGTTCAGAGCTTCGCCAGGTTGCAGTCGATTCCCAGACTTGTCGTGTGGTAGCTCTATTCTTTGCGCGGTTGAGTTTAACTCTGAAGCTTCAGCTGTCACGAGGTTGCAGCTTCTTGATGCATTGAGCAGTCGTGAGGTCGATATAGTTAAGCTCTCGCTGGATTGGGCTTCGCGAGGTTGGGTTGGAATAGCGTAGGAACTGCGCGAGCGTTCCATTTCACAATAGATCTTCGTGAGGCTAACTCTGGCTTCGCGAGGCTGCTTTCATTTTGAACCGCATGACAGCTCCTTTTCTTGATAGATCTTCGCGAGGATCCTCGGGATAGCTTTGAGGCTTTTCCACGAATCGCAGAGTTCTCTTGACATTTGCATCCCGGCTATTCGCGACATCTGCAGGCAGATTTCGCTCTCTCTCACTGCTCGGTGAGTGCGTGCGAGGGTGAGAGGGGTCTTCTTGAACTGTGCGGGAGCTGCGCGACCTTTAACCTCTGAACTTCACGAGAGCTGCGCGACTCAAGGCTTCTGAAGCTCTTCTGTCACTCTACTACGCGAGAACTTGGTGTGAAGTCTTGGGACTTCGCGAGGACTGTGCGAAGTGTATTTTTCTGAATCTTCTGGAGCTTTGTCAACTGCGCGAGGCTCACCTTAGGTCTGGATTTAGTTCTCATTCTTCTGAGGGACTTCTGGTGCCAAAACGGGCTCCTTAGCAGAATTTATGGCCTTATTGCACTGCTGTTTATTACCTACAAAAATAGCTTAACAAACATTTATTAGATGGCTAAGGGTCTAATCAAAGGCTAAGTTAAGGGATGAAAAGTGGTACTTTTTAGGTCTTAACAGCTCTCGAGACGATCGTCATAAGAGTTAAGAGAGTTTCATCGAACTAGACCAACCGAGAGAGCCGTTAGATTCTGACATCAATGAGATTTTAGAGATTTAGAAGGTGTGGGTTTGACGGTAAAGAATCGAACATTTTGATTGCATCGTGTGTAGTTGGGAGAATGAAGAGTGGCGTGTGTTGAAATGGAGTTTCGCTGTAGGCTTCGTTTTGATTCAATCGACAAAAGGATCACCAAATTTCACTCCGAGACCCTCCGTAGCCATGATTCTTGGAAAAGCGTGTGATCGACCGAATAAAGGTAAGCAAGATGTGTCAAATTTATGATGAGTGATTGTGTTAAGCTTTAGTAAAAATTTGATTTAAATTATGATGTATAGGATCAAATTTAGGAGAAAAATGAGTTAAGGGTGAAGAATCCTCTGTTTCTGGAAAATCTGTCAAAACCGATCGATTGAAATAAGTATCCGATCGATCGATTTTAATAGGACAAAAATGTGAAGGTTTCTGAGGAAACTGATCGATCGAAATAAATTATTTCAATCGATTTTGCAGTCTGATCAATAGGTTTGTGCACTGACCGATCGGTTTGTGAAAACAATGAGCGTGTTATGAGTTTTTGGAGAAACCGATCGATCGAAATGGAATTCGATCGATCAATTTGGAAATCGGTCGATTGATTGGAAATTGATCGATCGGATTTTTATGATAGAGATATGTGGTTTTCTGAAGAAACCGATCGATCGAAATGGATTTTGATCGATCGATTTTGGGAACCGATCGATCGGTTTGGGATTCAACCGATCGATTTGATCAAATTCTGAGATTTTTTTGTTTTAATAATGGGACTCAGGGAGACTTTGGGACCTTTAGTTTTTCATTACTTTTGACTTATAGGAAGTGAATTATTGTGTTTTAGGTGGTGATCAAGGATGCATGATGGGAAGGCTGTCTTGAAAGGGGAAATCTTCATTTTGGTTTCGAGTTGAGGTGGGGAAAACTTCATATACAATTGCATTTTTAATTTAATTTCATAGATGCTTGATATGATCGAGGAAAATGTGATAAGTTTTGATATTTGTGTGATTTTGAAACAGTTTTAGAACTTAATATTTGATTGTATTTGAAAATGATATTGTTTAGCATCATTGACTAGAACTTGAACTTTATGCATTTGGAACTTCGAAAATGAACTTAAAATATGAATATGAACAAGAATCGAATATAAACCTTGAGTAGATCCGGCATGGCGGGATATTCGTGAATCGAATGTGTAAGCCATATAAGAGAATGGAACTGGCACGACGGGATATTCGTGAATCAAATATGTAAGCCATGTAAGTAAATTGAATCGGCACAGTAGATAATCGTGAATCGAACTGGTACGGTAGTATCCGTGAATCGAACTGGTATGGTAGTCTCCGTGAATCGAACCGGCATGGCGGGATATCCGTGAATCAAACTTGTGAGGTATGTACACCATTGGGGTGGAGTATGTGTGCAAACATGGACCTCTAGGGCGGAGTATGTGTGTATCTGTGGACCGCTAAGGTGAAGTATTTGTGCATTTGTGGACTGCTAGGGCAGAGTATGTGTGCATCTGTGGACCGCTATGGGTAGATTATAAGTACCTTGTGGGCCGCTAGGGCGGAATTGAATCGGTATGGCGGTTAATCCGTGAATCGAACCGGCACGACGGGATATCCGTGAATCGAACAAGTAAGACATGTAAGAGAATGAATCGAACTCAGTAATTAAGTAAGACATGTAAGTAAATGTGAATGGAACTTAGTAAACTCAAGATATGACATATAAGAGAATATGAATTGAACTTAGTAAATCAAGATAAGACATGTAAGTGAATGCGAATAGAACTTAGTAAACCCAAGATAAGACATGTAAGTAAATGTGAAGTAAATCCGGTAAATGGCCTTCCGTTTTGACATGAACAAGACACCTTGTTATGATACAAAGTTTTTTTTAGGAAAAAAAAGGGGATTTGAAAATCAATTTAAGTTTTGATAAGAACATGTATTTGAAATCAGTTTACGTTTTGATAAGAAAAGTGTGCAACCGTGGATTCTAAATCAAACTCGTCGTGACGATGCGCACTCTCGAAAAATTTAGAGTCATCACCGGAGCTTTTGGTGTCCCAGGAAACCTAAAATCAATATTCAATGCACCGAAGTGCTAAATATGACTCTGAATCACCGGACTACACCAAAGGCTCTTGGGTAGGGGCTTCGATTATCGATCGAGAAGGTGTTAGGCACCTGATCAACCTGCTTAATGCGGTCTCTACTTATGGCTAAAATGAAAATAAAAATAAAGAAGTAAAAATCTCTTCCTCTTGCCTTTAGGGCACTAAGATCCTATTTGTGCCCCTCCATTCCTACCAAAATTTTGGCAGCGTAACAGCACAAATGCTAGAATAGAGAAAGAACTGAGAAGGTAGAGGAATAGAGGGGAGAGCCAAAGCTCTTGGGCCCTTATTGCACCGCTGTGGACCTTTATGTAGGTTTGCTTCGGTGAGCTTCCGATGGCTTATATGGTTAGAACAAGGGTTCTAGCTCCTAGGGCTTGATAGCTAAGAGGCAGAGAAGGAAGGCTGGAGGGTAGTTTCCATTTAAACTAGGGGGTTTTGATGAAAGGTAAGGTATAAAGGGAGGTTTGAGAATTTTGGAATTTGTATGTAAAAGGGGGCACCAAAGGGGATAGGGAGCTCTCTTCTAATCTTCTCTCTTTTTAAAATTTTCCAAGCCTTTGTAAAGGGGGGGGGGGGGGGAGTGCCTCTCTATTTATAGGAAAAGGAGAGGTTAGGAGAGTGTTTAGAGGCTAAGTAGATTTAAGAATTAGGTAATCTAGCCATCTAAGGTTTTTAGAGCTTAAAAAAGTGTGAAAGTTAGCTCCAATGGTGGATGATAGGTTAGAGTTTTAACCACTCAAGGGTTGCAAATAGGATAGGGAAGGGTGCAACAGAACAATCAAAATACACCCAGGGGATCAAGATGGTCAACAAGTCAAACCTCAATCTCAAATTTTGAGCAAAAAACCCAAGGTTACTGTAGCTAAGCCTGGCATAACTAATACTTGCGCCAAGCTTAGGTAGAGTAAAACAAAGTCAAACAATACGTTGGGAAGTTGTATGCCCGCAGGGGGACCCACATAAGGCTGGCATAACTATTACTTAGGCCAAGTTCATAGGCATCCTTGTGAAGCTTCTCGCGTGGTTCCAAGTGAACCTCTCGATAGGTTCTCGCATGGTTCAATGCAGGCCTCGCAAGGTTCAGTTGATGCCTATTTTCATGCCCAAACTTCGGATCGTTATAACTTTTGATGTACATATCGGATTGGGGCGATTTTTGGCTCATTGGAAAGCTGGAGACTTCTACTCTTCAATAATATAAGATTCAATTATAGTAGGAGATCTTAGATGATTCTGGTATATCGCTCTTTAATCATTGCCCGAGAAAGTCTAGGTATGGATTCTAAAGGGATTCTAAAGGTTGGGATTAGTTTCTAAAGGTTCGAGGAGGTTTCTAAGGGATCAGGGGTGATTCCTAAGGGTTTGGGATGACTTCTAAAGTTTTAGGAAGGTTGCTAAGGGTTACAATACTTGCCATCGAAAGCTCGAAAGTGCGCCTCTCTCGAAGTGCGTTTCGATCGGGCCTTGGGCTAAATTTGGCTGTCTACAGATGCCCCTCTTTGGTATCCGACCACTAATGATCGAATGCCAAAGATAAGAGACATCTGAAGAGGCCCAAGGCATTGCTGATGAGTCCGCTGTATTCAAAACAAACCTCAAATATCAGGCGAGTAACATAGTGAGAAAATGAAATCCCCGTATATCGGGATAAATGTCCGTTTCTCAAGGTTATCGGTCCCCAAGCGCTTAGCGATATTACTGGGCATAATCGAGATGGAGCGAGTTATGAAAGCCCAATAGTTGGAAAAAACATCCGCTTCTCAAGATGATTTGAAGGTGCTTGATGTTCAAGATTTATTCTGAATACAACAGCTTCGTAAGTAAGAGGGTGATTGACCTATACTTAAGGATAGGCATGAGACAAATACGTGAAGGTCCACAGGTTGCATCTAATCATATGAGGCATTGATTACCCTATGTGACTGGGCGCAGGTGCCCCTGCGTGAAGCAGTTCGAGGTCTCTGGACAAACCCAATGATCTCGAAGTTATTTTAGCACGACTTCCCGAGCGGAGAGAATAGATGTCGCAATATTTTTTTGGGAGTACGTGCCACTTTTTATTGAATTTTTGTTATTTTATGTAGAATTTCTTTGCAATTTTTTTTGTGTGAATTTTATGTGAATTTTTGGGCTTTTTGTTATGATTTTATGTGATTTTTTTAACTTTTTGCTATGATTTTATGTGAATTTTTTAGACTTTTTGCTATGATTTTATGTAAAATTTTTTTGGACTTTTTGCTATAATTTTATGTGAATGTTTTTGGACTTTTTTCTATGATTTTATGTGAATTTGTTTTGGACTTTTTTCTATGATTTTATGTGAATTTTAAAAAATATTTTGCTATGATTTTATGTGAATTTTTTTGGACTTTTTGTTATGATTTTATGTGAATTTTTTGGACTTTTATGTTATTTTATGATCGAGAGTCTTTGAGCATGCTCATCGATCTCGATCCATTTATTCTAACACAGCTTTCCGGGCAAGTCAACATGAGAGTTGATATGCCATTTGGGGGTGTGTGCACCAAAGAAACAATAAAACAAAAGAAAAGAGGTCAGGCTTGGTGTGTGTGAACCACACTTAGCCAAAACCTAGCCCAAAAGTAGCTTGACGCATGTATTGCTTGCACCAGGCCAAGTGGGGGACTAAAAAACACTTGGCGCATGTAATACATGCACTAAGCAAAACTTGGGGGGATTTTAAAGAGCCCGAGTTCGGGCAAAAAGGGTTTATTTTTCAAATTATTTTTCTTCCCCCTCTCCAAACCGAAAAAGAAACCTCCTCCTAGGGTTCCTTTGTATTGATCCCTAGCGCGCTTTATTGCCGGTGCTCTCTTGCGTTGATCAAACACCCGCTCTACGCCGGATCCAGAACTCATATTTCTTTGAAGGTAACCACCTTAAACTCATTTTACTTGATTTTTCTTGAATTTTCTTGCAATGTGGTTATGATCTTTGCATTTCTAAATGATAAATGATTTATTTCTCTTGTACGCATGCTTATTGATGATGAGTTTGATGTTATTGCATGAATGATGCCCTATAATTTTTGTTGTTTTATGGATTTTATTAGGACATATATATATATATATATATATATATATATTAGGACATATATATACTCTCTTCTTGTAGATATCAGTGCCTTGAAGCGTGGTTCCTGCCCCTGACCTGTTCCTGCACATACCATAGATCATATACAGAGGAGGGGGCTGATGCCCCTTAACAGAGATCTCCTTCTTTTGTTTTTGGGTTGTTTCTTTTTTTATTTGTTTTATACTTGTACAGAAGGCAAAAAATAGAAAGTGTGTCATGTTGTTATCTTTTTGGGATGTGACACTTCATACGTGATGCTTGTAAGAAAAGAAATGAAATCTGTTATATACACATATACATATTTTTTGGTGTTCGAGCTTTCTTCCATACGTCTCGCAACGTAAGGTTTTTCTTATGGAAAAGGTAATTCTATTATCTTTTTTTTGAGTTTTTCTCCTGCACAGGGTGAGGCTTTTTATGGGAAAGGAAAATATATTATCTTTTTAAAAATTTTCTCTCTCACAGTGTGAGGCTTTTTATGGGAAAGGAAAATCTATTATCTTTTTTGAAATTTTCTTCCTCACAGTGTGAGGCTTTTTATGGAAAAGAAAAATCCATTATCTTTTTTGAAATTTTCTCCCTCACAGTGTGAGGCTTTTTATGGGAAAGAAAAATCCATTATCTTTTTTGAAATTTTCTCCCTCACAGTGTAAGGCTTTTTATGGGAAAGGAAAATCCATTATCTTTTTTAAAATTTTCTCCCTCACTGTGTGAGGCTTTTTGTGGGAAAGAAAAATCCATTATCTTTTTAAAAATTTTCTCCCTCACAATGTGAGGCTTTTTGTGGCAAAGGAAAATCCATTATCTTTTTTGAAATTTTCTCCCTCACAGTGTGAGGCTTTTTGTAGGAAAGGAAAATCCATTATCTTTTTTGAAAATTTCTCTCTCACAGTGTGAGGCTTTTTATGGGAAAGGAAAATCTATTATCTTTTTTCAAAATTTTCTCCTTCACAGTGTGAGACTTTTTATGGGAAAGGAAAATTCATTATCTTTTTTCAAAATTTTCTCCTTTTTGTGATGTCGGTATTTTCAAGGCCAACTAGGGGGTCCTCCTTTTGAGCATGGTCGAACCCCATTTAGGAGTTTCCGGTGCTTCTTTTTAAATGTGGATAGGTCAGCTTCTGCGAGATTGTTGGTCTTTTGGCCTTAACTTTGGTCATGTGTCAGACGACGCGGTAGAGACGACATACTTGATTAGGATCCGATCTAATTTTAACATGAGCTGCCTGACAAAGTAAGGGGGAAGGGGCTCAAGGGGTCCAGACTAAAATAGGTGAGCCATAACAGATCCTCTCCTAATCTCTCTTTTTTTTTTTGACATTTTTGCTCACAGCGCCCAAGACGGGTTTTTGCCATGCCTGCCATCCCTATTTTTACCCGTAGCGCCCTTTTAGGTTTTCACTACGTCCATGTGTTCGCTCTCTTACCCCAAGTGCCTTTTCAGGTTTTCACCTGGTCCGCGTGAGTTTGCTGTTTTTAATCGTGGTGCCCCTACGGGTTTTCACCATGTCCATCTTGCTTTGAACTCAAATAAATTTTCTTTCTTTTTTTTTTCTTTTTTTTTTTTTAGAACCAGAAATCCATGACATGGACAAAGATTCTGTCATAACTGGCTGGATGGGGTTCTCGTGTCGTCTCACGACTCGGCTCATATTGACTTAACAGATAATATGACTGCTTGCGAACCTACAAAGAGGGCTTCTTTAAGGTGTAGCTTGGCCATGGGTAGGGTTAGGATTTGAGGTATGCTGGGTTAAAAAGGGTTTCCTTGCTATGGCTTCAACTTTCCCAAAATACTTTCTTCCTTGGGGGTTTCTACTGTACATGCCCCGTGATTCTTCTACATACACATTTTTTATTATTCTTTTTCGTCCATTTGAGAATTTTTTTTTTTTGAGGTTTTGCTTTTCTCAATTTTTTTGGATTTGATAGTAACTCTATACTCATGTATTTTTCTTCTCTCCCGCTTTTTTGGTATATGTACACGTATATTTTTTTTTGGAGGAATGGGTTTATTGAAAGAAAGGCCCAGGCTCAAATGGGGTAGCAAAGGATATCATCATTTTTAGGGATGCTTTTGGGCTACTGTGCTTGGAATGATGGCCTCTTTTAGATGATTCTTAAGCAGTCACGTATCTGTTTCATCAATACTTACCTTATCATGATAGACTATGAGTAGAACCGTCGGACGTATCCAGCGTTGATGGGCTCAGGAAGATCATCTCCATCCATGGTGGTGAGGCGGATGGCGTATCCCGGCAGCACCTCTCGAATGACGTATGGTCCTTCCCAGTTCGCCTTAAACTTTCCCCTCGGATCGGCATGGAGGGAAGGGAAGATCTTCTTCAGTACAATGTCTCCTACCTTTAGATCTCGACCACAGACACGTTTATTATAAGCATGTGAGATTCTCCCCTGGTAAACCTGAGTGTGACACAAGGCTAGGAGTCTCTTCTCGTCCAATAAGTTCAGCTGATCAAAGTGTGATCTCTCTCTTTCTGCTTCGAGTAAGCCTGATTCCATGAGGATTCAGAGCGAGGGTACTTCAACCTCCACCAGGAGGACGACCTCAGTTCCATACACAAGGGAGAATGGTGTTGCCCCTGTAGCGGTACGGATCGACGTTCTATAGGCCCAAAGTGAGAAGGGCAACTGCTCACTCCAATCTCTGTAAGTGACTACCATCTTCTCAAGAATGCGGATGACTGTCTTGTTCGTGGCTTCCACGGCTCCATTAGTTTGAGGTCGATAAGGGGATGAGAGATGGTGCTTGATCTTGTACTGCTCGCAGAAGTCTCAGATGCGCTTGTTCGCAAAGTTTGTGTCGTTGTCCGTTATGATATCTTTGGGTACTCCAAATCGGCACACAATATTGTTCCTGAGAAACTTCTCGACGTGACTGGCAGTGATGTTGGCATATGACGCCGCTTCTACCCACTTGGTGAAGTATTCAATGACGACGAGGATGAACACGGCTACCTCCGTTCCTCCTTCAGTTTTGGCAGGGGTTTTTTCAGTCGGCTTGAGGGTAACGACTGAGAAGTCATACTCAAATCGAAGGAGATCGGTGTCATCTGCTGTGTGCGGCATGTCAAGCACTTTCAGATTTTCAATATGCAGAGCGCTCCACTCCCTGTCTTCTCTTCTCTCACCTACGATGGTGACGATTCTTCCGCCTGAGATGAATCGGAGCTTTTGGTGTAGAGTTGATGGTATTGCCCCGATATCATGCAGCCACGACCGACCCAATAGTAAATTAAATATAGACTTGATGTCCATTACCTGGAAGGGACAGTGAAGGTTTGCGGCCCGATGATCAGGTCAAGGTCTACCTCTCCTATGATTTCTCTCTGAGTGTTGTCGAATCCCCTGGCCCTTATTATGGATGGCCGGAAGGTGTTGGGGTTAGCACCGATTTTGATTGCCGTCCTTAGAGGGCATACATTCAATGCCGACCCGTTGTCTATCAAGACCAACGACACCACCAGGTTCCCTACTTCTATTGTTATATTCAGGGGCCTAGAGTGGTTGTTCCCTTCGAGCGACAGATCCGCATCAGTGAATGAGATGGCATTTGGGGCCAATACTTGCCCAATTATCTCTCCCTCCTCGTCTGGGGTTACGTGGGCGGAAACATGCGCGTCTTTGAGTGCTCCCATTAAGGCTTGAAAGTGGAGAGGGCACGTGATCAATAAATCCCAGACAGTAATATGTGCAGGTGTCTTCTTAAGCTGTGTTTCCAACACATGCTCTCTGGCCATTTTCTCGAAGGGGTTCCCTGTGGCCTGCTCTTTCTTTTTCTCCTCTTCTCTTCCGGCCCCTGATGCTTTTGGCTGTGTAGAAATCCTACCTGATCGGATGATAAATTTGACAGTCTCTTCTCGGTTGCGACCAACATTCATGTCCATCTGCTCATAACTTAACGACACTTGATGCGGGTCATAGGCGGGTTTCTGGATGAGGAAGGGAGTGCTTGGTGATTCTGGGGCGGATTGGGCTGGGTATGTCGAATTCTCAGGCCCAACCAGGTTGACTCCAATAGGGGGTGTAATAGTATTGGAGGGAATTGGCGAAGTGGGTTTGAGGGTGCAGAGGGGGTTTGTGCTGACGTTACTGGGGCATGGTAAGACTAGTGGTGATTGGGAGCGGGTGATAAGGGGAGTGGGTGAGGGGTTGTTTGTTTGGATGGGGGTGGAGCTGGATTGGGGGTAAAATGGTGAAGGGATGGTAGGGGTGTGACTGGGATAGGGTGACTGGGAAATGTCGGAGGTGCAAGTGGAGCGGGGTGATAGGGGTATGACGGGGTAGCAGACAGAGCAGGGGGGTACTGGTACGAAGGGTTTGTAATTGGGGTGGCATGGTGGGCCGATGATGGGTTTGTGGATGGAACGGGGTAAATTGGGGATGATGGAGTCGTGCATGGGGCGGGGTGATTTAGGGATGGAGTTGTGTATCGGGCGAGGTGATTTGGGGATGGCGGGGTAGTATGCTGGGTGGTGGGATTTGGGGGTGTGTATGAGGTGGGGTAGTATGGGGGTGGTGCATTTATGTATGGCGTGGGGTGATTTTGGTGTGACGGAAAGGTATATGGGGTGGCTGATGGTGGGATAGTGTATGGGGTGGGGTGACTGGGAGGTGGTGTGTATTGTGGGGTAAATTGGGAGTGGGGCGGATATGCATATGATTGCGGCCGGGCTGCGCCCATTTGGATTTGATAGGCAGGAGCGGGAGTGGAAAAATACTGCCCTAAATCTAGGGGTTCCTCTTGGTATGCCGGGGTGGGGAAGTAATCGACTAAATACAGCGGCTCGATTACCCCTAAAATTGGTTCGCACTCGTTCAGCCTGGGAAATGAAAACTCCTATTGAGTACCGATGTAATCCAAGGGGTCGAACTCTTCCTCTTCCTCTTTTACCCAATGGATGTTAGGCCTGGAGCCTCCGGGATGTGGTGGTAGAGGGGCTTGATTGATGTTCTGGTTCTGCCCTTGAGGAAGCGGTGGGGGAATAATTTTTCCCACCTCTATTAAATCTTGGATTGCGTGCTTTAGTGGGAAGCACCGGTCCGTAGGGTGACCTGGCCCCTGGTGGAAGTTACAATGCAGGTTCGGGTCATAGTTTCTTAGTATCGGATTAGGGGGTGGGCGAGGCTAGAGTAAATTGACCAGACCCTTTTATAGCAATACTGGCAACAAGACACTTAATGATTGCCCTAACGGCGTGAAGACTTGTTCGAATCGTGCTTTCATCTGTTCCTGGGTGAACGGGGCCCTCGGTCCATTATTTGGCCTTGGCGCTTGTTTGAAATGGGCCGGGGGTGGGTGTGCGGCCTAGAGCTGTATCAGGGTGGCATTGGCCTAGGGATAAACAATGTTTTACACCTCTGCCCCTGGCCTTCTTTCAACCCTTGGTTCGATAGCTTTTCGAACCCCAGTGGCCCCGTTGGCCATACTCTTTTCCAATCTACCCTCTCTAACGGCGTCTTCGCAATGGTTGGCATTTCAGACCAAATCAGCAAAACTGGACTACTGCTGATATACCAATAATTCTGTAATGACTGGGAGCGCTCCCTTGGTTATTAATTCAATCTGCTCATCATCCAGAATTCGGGGGTCACCTGGGCGGCTAATGCCCTCCACCTTCCTAAGTAGGCACTAAAAGTTTCATCATGTCTTTGCTTCAAACGGGCCAGACCCGACTTCCTTGGCTCTATGTCCATGTTATAGACATATTGTTCTTGGAATAAGTGTGTCAGATCTTTCCAAGTTTTGGTCATGGACGGTTCTAGGGATGTGAACCATCTCAGTGCTGGGCCCATAAGACTCTTTTGGAACACTTTGATGAGGAGTCGTTCATCTCTGCCGTACTAACACATATCCCCACAGTAAGATTTTAAGTGGGCGATGGGGTTACCAATGCCATTATACTTATCGAATAAAGGCATCTTGAATTTCTGTGGTAGGGGGACATCCGAGAACAGACACAAGTCTGAAAAGTCTGTCAAATGTAGTTCTAACCCTCCCATCTTCGTCAGCTGCTTCTGTATTCTGTCTATCTGTTCTTTCAGCTGCTCTGATTCTTTTGAGGCTGTAGCTGGGGCTGCTTCCCCTTGATTTGGCTCGGCCCTGGGTGTGACGATGACGGGCCGGGAGCTGGGCAGTGGCAGCTCCTCAACCATTCAGATCTCGCCCTCCTCGTCATCGTTGTTCATTGTACTGGTGAGGGGCGAGGTCTGCTATTTGGACCTGGGGGTGATGGGTTGGATGACCTGGTGGGGCCACAAGGCTTGTAGGGGATGGGAGGGAGTGAATGGATGTGTGATTTGTGGATGAATGATGTGCTGAGTTGGGTGCATATTCTGCGGGTGATGGGGGTGTGGTTGATCTGGCGGGATGCTGTAGGCGTGGTTTTGAGGCATAGGGTGGATCAAATTTTCCATTGGAGGCGGGATGGGGCCATAAGGGGTGTAGGTGAATGGAGGGTATTGGTGAAGGGGTAAGGGATTTGTTAATGGGCCTTGATGAGTGTGGGTGGATGGGCCTTGGGTTTGGGCTTGATGGTTTTGGAAAGCTTGGGTTGATGGGCCTTGGGCCTGGGTGTGGCGGTTGGTATGATTTTGGGCTAATGGGCCCTGTTGGTATTGGGTGCGGGGTGATGGGCCTTGGGCTTGTGTTTGATAGGTTTGGATCCAAGGGCCCTGGGGGGTTTGGAACTGGGCCTAGATCTGATGGGCTTGGGCCTGAGTCTGGTGGGTTTGGGCTTGGGGCCATGGGCCTTGAGGGTTTTGGGCCTGGGTTTAGGTCTGATGGGTTTAGGTTTGGGCCCATGGTTTTAGAGGCACTTGGGCTTGGGCCCAGGGATTCGTGTAGGTTTGGTCTTGAGATGAGGGGGCTTGGGTCTGTTGGGCTTGGGCCTGGAGCTAGAATTGAGGTGGGGGATCTTGGATGGTATGAATGATGGGTGGTTGGGCATGGTCATGGGGGAATGGGGTATGGAGGTTTTAGAGACCTAGATGTGGGGTTTGGAATGTTGGACTCCGAGAGGTAGCCCACAGGGCATACATCCTTCTCATGTCCTCCATTGAGGGCATGGATTCAGGTGTGAGATTGGAGGGTAATGGCCCATTCAGGATCATCACCACTAGGGCTGCCGCCTTACTGGGAACCGGGTAAATTATATCTGTGCCTAAACCCCCCAAAAAACTACCCAAAATACGTAAAAACAAATTTGATTATGTCCCCACACTGTTGGTTCACTTTTAATTACAGATTTTTAAAGGGGAGTGAATTTAAGTCCAAACTCGGGTCGGGGATGACAAGCCCGTGCCGCCTCAACGGGCCAGTGTTCAATGGTGAGATATGATGACTGAAATAAAGAGCGCACGTAGGCCCACCAAATGGCTAAGGCTCGTAAATGACTGAAATTTAAATGACGTGGAAAGTAGATGCGAGCAGGCCCGCCAAACGTCTAAGGCGGCTTAAATGACAAAATCGTAAAAACTGAAATTTAAAGGTGCAAGTAGGCCCGCCAATCGGCTAAGGCACTTAAAGGACTGAATCGTAGGGGTGAGTATGTTAGTAAAAATAAAAAAAATAAAGAAAAATAGCAGAAAATTAGAACAAAAAAACAGCAATGGTTAGTAAAAGAAAATAAAAGAAAGGCCAACAAGAGGGGAAGCGCTAGGGTGAAATCCCCAGCAAAGTCGCCATTTGTGCGAGCGTGGATCCTCTCGGACCCGTCGCAATGATGCACTCGCGATGGAATAAAATGTAGAGTCGCCACCCGGAGCTTTTGGTGACCCGAGAAACCTTTAAATCAATATTTTGAGCACCGAAGTGCTAAATATGACTCTAATTTACCGGTCTTTGCCAAAGGCTCTAGGGTAGGGGCTTCGGTTATCGATCGAGAAGGGTTTAGACACCCGATCAACCCGCATGTAGTGGTCTCTATCTATGGCCGAAAATAAAAATAAATGGGCAGAGCTTCCCCTTGCCCGAAGGTAATACGGTCCTATCAAGCTTTGAGCCAAACCGAAATTTCGGCGGCGTAACAACTTGAATCCTTGGACGGAGGAAACACCAAGAAGGTAGAGGAAGAGAGGGGTGAGCCGGAGCTCACGGGCCCTTGTTGCACCGTGGAAGACCTTCACTTCGGTGTGCTTTCGATGGCTTTAAATGGCTTAAACGGTAGAAGAATAAGTTCTAATGCTAGGATTCGATAGATAGAAAGTGTAGGATGAAGCTAGGGACTAAGCTTGGCTAACAAGGGGTGATCTAATGGTTGAAAAAGGTTGAAAAGGATGAACTAAGCATGCTGGAATTCTGGTTGCAAAATATATATTTTTTCTCTCACTAGGGCTCTCTCTCTTAAGCTTAACTTCAATCTTAATTCTTCTACCCTTTAGGGAAGAGGAGGGGCTCTTTATTTATAGAGAAGAGGTGGGTTAGAGGGTTACTTAAGGGCTAACTAGTTTAGCAATTAGGTAATCCTCCATCTAAGGTTTTCTAGGTTTTTAGGGTCCTAGAGGTTTGGAAAATTGATTTCAATGGCGGATGATGGGGTGAGACCATGGGTGACTTAAGGGTTGCCAATAGGCTCAAAGGGGGTGCAACCAACCTCAAGACACCCACATTAATCAAGGGGATGGTCAAAGGGTCAAACCAGATGGAGAAAATTTGAGCATTTAATGACAGATACTGTAGCTAAGCTGATCGTATATATTACATACGCCTAGTTTATACACAGTAATTTTCATAAAAACCAGGGGGAATCTAAGAAGATGGGTGCCCGTATTGGTGGCTACCTATGTTGGGCGTATGTATTATATACGCCCAGCCAAATTTGGCCTAAAAATGCCAGGCGTATATAATACATACGCTTGACCAAACTGGGGCCAAATTTGCTGGGCGTATGTAATACATACGCCTGAGTAAAAAGTCATGATTTTATGTGAACCTTCATTTGGCCATAACTTTTGAACCACAACTCTAAATTGGGTGATCTTTGGCTTGTTGGAAAGCCGGAGAAGTCCTCTCTCCAATGGTATATGGCTCATCCTCAGTAGTAGTCTATATAAAAATTTGTAGCTCTCCTCCCATCAAATACTCAGAAGGGTCTAAGTTGAGTCTGGGAAGGGATCCTGGGGTTTAGGGGTGATCTCTAAGGGTTGGGGGAATGGTTCTAATGGGTTTTAGGGGATTACTAAAGGTCTAGATAGATTTCTAAGGATTCAGGGGTGCCATCGAAAGCACAGGGGTTCATTTTTCTCAGAGTATAGACTGATCGGGGCTTGGGCCGAATTTGGGTGTCTACAACATGTTTTTCATTTACCTATTCTTTTTGTATTTTACATGCAACCTCTTAGTTCATGAATGACTTAAAATTATAACTTAAGAAACTCCAACGTGAGTATAGGTTTCATTGAGCTGATTCTCCGATGGGAACCCCCCCTGACCATCGTCGTTCAATGAACAGTTTTTTTTTCACAATGTGCGATTTGCCTACTATATCAGTACATAGTTTGGGGGATTTTTTCACATGAACCTTAATCAACAAGCAGATTCTAAAACATAGTAGGTGTCATTGTTCATAATGTATAGCTAGGGCATTCAGAATTTACGGATTCAAAGTTCACATGCAGAGTTCAGATTCAGAGTTCATATTCGGAGTTCTTATTTGAAGGTCATATTTCAATTTCACATTCAAAGTTTAAAGCTCACTTTCATATTCATATTCAAAGTTCACATTCTATTATATCACAAAGTTTATGAATCAAAATCAAAAAGTAATTATGCATTGAGTTTTTCTCTACCTCGATTTCGATTTCGCGAAAGGTCAAAGAGGCAGTCCTTGTTAACAACATCTAGCTTATCAAATCCTACATGATGTTCATAAACTGTGTCGAAGATTGATGTATTGAAATGGATCGAAGGTTCTTAAGTTTCATCAAAAGAAGAATTGAAACTCCAAAATTGGACAAATTCGCTCAAGTGACAACCAAAATCGTTCGAGAGAATTGTCATAAATCTTTGTGGCACACCTCTATCTTGCTCGAGCGACTCTCACCCAAAGGTTTTTAGCCTACAAAACTCGCTCGAGCGAGTTTACTAGAGCGATTTAGGGTTATTTCTGAAGGGGTCTCGCTCGAGCGACTTCCAATCACGCTCGAGCTAGACTGTGCGATTTGCATGCAATTGGGTCTCTTCTTCAATATGAATCTCCCAAAACCTTGCATGCAATCCCAAGCACCCACAACAATCAAATCTAAACTAATTCCATACTATCAAATCATGAATCTTACCTTTTAAATTCATGCATGCAACGTCTACTGTGATCGATATCGAAAGGTGTCGATGCTTATGTTTCGTGTTCGTTCGATGTTATGATCACCTCTTTTAATCTCAACAATGACGAAATCGAATTCCTTGAGATGCAAAATAGCACAATCCAAAGATCTCCTTGATTTGAGGAAAATAAATTGAGAGGGGATCAATGGCTGCGGTTTCAAGAAGGAAGAGGAGGAGAACTAGAGGTTCTCTTTCTTTCTCTCGGCTTCTTTCTCTCAAACAGAACTCGGACGAGTTCCTTCCTGCGTAACAACCTTGTTTTTAATGGCTTGGAGTTGATTCTATGTTTAGCAGGTATATCAAGACAGGTGTATAAGCTTTCAATAAAAAAGTCCAAAATAAGGTCTGTAGTCCACTCAACACAACTTGATCCCTAGACCTCTTGTTTACAAGGCAAACTTGTAACCAGTGGTGCTCTCATGGAGCTTGTGTAATTATCCCCACAATTAAATATATAATCCTTACCATAAAGACATATATATATTTCCTTAAAATAAAATATTTCCAAAATCCAAGGCATGTATTGTATGCCTTACCAAGCACATACACCTAGTCGGGTGTATTAATGTTCGGAAAGTTTTAGGACGTTACATTTCCTCTTTCTGATTCCATTGATATACTATTATTATCACTCACGTGATGCACCCACAATTCACTTGAGTAGAATGGGGTGGATTGGTAGTATATCCATTGAGTTTACGTGATTGAGTAAACTCATTCCACGAAAAACTAACAACTACAAGTGATTTTCTTAACGGAGTGGACGCTGGCTATTCTGATCCTGTTGACATTGATTTTATTGACCTCGTGGATGCTGAGTCCTAGGAGCCTTGGGAGGGTGACGCAGCAGGTTACTGGGAGAACCTTGGTGCTGATTCCGATCCTAGCACCGACTATTGACAGTTGTAGTTTTGGTATTGAGATTGGTTATCTCGTTTAGACAACTTTATTTTTATTTTAGTCTTTTATCCATTTATTGTTAGATATTATTATTTCTCGGATTTTTTCCGACTTCTATTTCCCTTTTATTGATGGTTTACTTGGATTTTATTGTATTTATTCATATTTATGATTGCCTTTATATTCCACCCTTATTTGTTGGCTCTCACGATTTTCGTGGAACTAGATTTACGTAAGAACTTTGATTATGTGTATGTCTGCTTAGCGTATCCAGGATGCGTGCGGGTCATAACTCAAAATTCTAGGCCCTCGGGATGAGGTAGAATTTCGGGTCGTGACATCCTCTCACTTGAGTCATGGGACATAATCCCATGACTCGCGCTATCATTGGCTGCATGTCACATCATGTTTACTTTTTAAATCATCTAATGTCACATGCAGCCCATAGGAGCTCGGATTTGTGTCTCATGACGTGAGTCATATAATCATTTCCCATATATATATATATATAATGTTTACTTAAGTGTGCAATCCGTGTTATACATATGAACCTACTGCCAACCACACCATTTCAAATGGTTGATTAGTGGAGTAAGCTTTTGCAAACCATTGCACTCCATTGGCCAATCATTTCAATATATTATAGTTGGTGATCGATCTCTATGTATGGAGACAACTATACACTTAAGTGTTATATATATTTCATATTTTATAGACAGCTATCAGAAGTAGACAAGATGGTTCTACCTCGAATAAGGAATCAATTTGAATAAATTTAGTCGACAACTACCAAAAGTAGACATGATGATTCTACCACAAATAAGGAATTGGTTGGAATGAATATAAGGGTCTGTTTGGATGGGCGAAGGAAAAGAAACCGTGGGAAATGACCAAAAAAGATAGAATCTGTCGTTTGGTAATGAAAATAAGGCGTTGGAAATGAGCGGAAAATAAATATATTTTCCAACCCTTTGGAAAATGTAAAATCCCTTTATTATAGTAGGATTTCTTCCTTTCCTACGAAATGGAAAAGAGCGCCGGGCTCGTCCGGCTCTGGTCGAGAGAATCAGCGCTGCCTCTCTCTCCCTCCCCCCCTCTCTCTCTCTATCTCATTTGGCCTAGATTAAGGGTTTTTATTGTTGATATAGGGTTTTGAGTGATTGATTTTTTTTTTTGATGATCGATTACGGTTTTCAATGATCAATTAGGGATTTTTGATGAGTGATTAGGGCCTTTAAAGATCGTTTCTAGGTTTGATGTGTGATTTTAAGGTATGTTTGATGATTGTTTAGGAATTTTTTTATCGATTCTAGGGTTTATTAATGATGGATTGGGAGTTTTTATGAACAATTAGGTCCCACATTACCTGTAGGTTTGGAGATCTAGCGTTAGGGTTTTGAAAAAATTTCCTCGTAATTTTCTTTTTTAATGGATGTATTATTATTTGTCAATTTTTTTGATTTTTTTAGGGAAGAATCTGCAAAGTTTTGATGCGATTTTTTTTATGTTTCGTGTAATCTATTGTCATGTGTTTGATTAGTGGCCTGATATTTTTTTTTCATTTATATTTTCATTTTTCCTTATAATTTCATTTTGCCTTGTAATTTTTTTTTTAATGGATGTATTATTATGTGTGGATTTTTCTTATTTTTTTATAGAAGAATTTATCTAGCTTTGATCCGATTATTTATCTATCATTTTCCATATATATATATATATATATTGCATAGGATGCATTAGTTTTGGTGTTTTTTTCTGATCTATTTAGGGATGAAAATTTAAAGTTTTGATACATTTCTTATTTTTATTTTTTCTATCTGGTGTTTCTTTTGTCATATGTTTAATGAATTGCCTGATCCAGTTTTCTTATTATGCTTTTGATTTTTATTTATTGAACTTTTGTGATATTAATGTTTATATGTGAAGAAATCATGGATTTTGTCCCTCCTATATATTTAATCTATTGTTTTTGTTGATGCTTTTGTTAGATTATTAGATGAAATCTAGTGTTTTTTATTTTATTTTATTTTTTATGTTAGAAAGATGGTGTTAAATATCGGCCAATGAAGGTTACTTCATAGATTGTAAGTTTAAGCAGTGCATAAAATAGATTGTTAATAAAGTTCTCTTTTAAAGGCAGTAGTAATAATACTAGAAGAGAACTTGGAGATATTTGGGGGTTTAGGATCATAGAGTTGGTAACTGTCAATTTGATCAGGTTCGTCAGTAGGGGTGCAAATTGGCCAACCTGTTAAGGCAGAGTAGATGAAAAACAAAGGCATCGTTGGCTAAACAAAGTCCAAAAAAAAATGAAACATAAACATCGCAAGGAACAGAAACTGTAATTTGTCCCACTAGAAGAAATTGGAAAATAAAAAACAGGTTTACCCTGTTAGTTGCTAGTTTGTTGGCCCTCTAGTAGAGCTCAAAGTTAAATTGGGAAAAATGGGTCACCTCCACTGTTTGAAGGGGGCAATCTATCTCCATAAATTTTATCTGTATCTCCTCTAAGGGTCAACATTCCAACTAAGCCATCTACTATAAGATCACTACCCATTGTTGGTCCCATAATTACAGGGTGCAAAGGGTGCTACGGGATACAGAGCTAACCTTCGGCTTTCAAACACAAAGTGGTTGCTCTCTGGACTCGAACCCACGTCCTCATGCTTGGATACCCAAGCCTATTATCCTCGCACCAAGCAATGACCCCTAATTGTATTCAGTACATCTCCATCAATCCATAAAAAAATTGAGTTCAGACAAAATTTTTTACTTTAGTTAATAGAGCCATAGAGCAATTAAGCCAGAATAGTTATGCTAACAGATCATCATCAGAGATTCCATTTTGTACCAACAACAAAGTTGGTCAACCCTATATCCATACCGAACTAAACAAAAATTCAAGACTCAAAACACTTCCATCTCCTTTTCTGCATCATTGATTGAATAATCCATCTAACCTCAAGGTCAGATTTAAGAACTAATTTTCAGATGAAAAGTGTTGGGACCACTCCAAGAAATAAAACTGAAACCTCTTCACTTATATGCACCCAATTGACAGCTTATACCAATAATATAATGGGTATTTACTTAATCATGTCATAAATCATAATCTGGCTTATTTATGCCACCTTTCTGGAATCCATATAATCTTTCTTGCAGAATAACGCCAAATCTCGCATATAAAAAATCATAGCCATCTATAGAAAAACATGAATACATCAAATCGCACTTCAAAACCATAACCATATGTAGAGAAACATGAATACATCAAATCACTCTTCAAGATAAATCAACAGATTTAATCTCATCATCGATAGGGTATTTTCTAGTTTTAGTAATCTAATTCTTCTTAGCTACAATTAATATTACTGCAAGGCCAAAAATCCAATAGCTACAGGCCTACAGCCAAATCCAATATATAAACCAATCTTTTTTCATAATTGCTTGAATATCAATACTTCCTCCACATAAAAGCATAGTCACCAAATCGGGGTTTGGTGATCATATATTTTACTTTTTATTTTTGTTTTTGGTATTGGTAAAGCTTTCACTTAGAAAATATGTTATGCTTCATAGTATTAGAGTCAATTTCACATCTGTCAACAGTCACGCTAGCTCAATAAACTGACATACTATCACATCTCTTAAATTTTTCTTTGCTGAAATTTCCAACAACCCTCTGTTAAGTTCATTTCCATGTAGTCCTTAGTGGTAGCTGGAACATCCCGAAAATTTACGAACCTGAACACGTTGACCAAATGCACGTGTTCAATGCCGTAGACAATCTGCGCCTAGGATTTAACAATAATTATTTTAATTAATTTAGAATGTGTACCTTCATACTAAGGTATATGTATTCAATTGTGTAAATAATTACACAAGCATTGGATCTTTTTTTTGAAATTTATTATAAAGGCTTGTACACTATCTTTGGTATGCCGGTGTTACACTGAATCTAACCCCATAAGTTAAGAGGGAACCACTCCACGTAGAAACAAAACTTGCGTGAAAAATCTGTGTTAAGAGAAATCGAGTGAAGAAGAGAAATAGAAGTGTGTGTACCAATTTCAGTGTGCCAATTATACACCAAATCAGCCCCGCAGTTATAAACTCAAAACACCCATTCACATAGATTTCACTTTGTGAAATCCGTAAGAGAACTCATTTGAGAGAGAGAAGAGCCAAGTGAGGAAGAGGAGAAACCATCTTCCCTCTTCAAATTCTTTTGAACCTAGACATTGGATTTCTGCTCCAACCATCATCTTCTACCAGAAGATCTCTGTCATTCCGACCATTACAACATCGTTGCGATCGGAGATCGAGTCATTGGGCGGACACGAAGCTACGCCCAACTTAGTTCGACACCGATGATTGCAAACCCCGCATGCGAGATCCAAGAAGGTAAACATCGTAATGGGATTGTGCGAATCGATTTCTGAATTTTGATTTCGATTAATGAGTACTTAGATTTGGGTGCAAGGAATTCGAGGATTTGGACGCATGCAAGAGAAAGCGCTGATATCCGTCTCCGATCATAGAGGATCTTACATGCACAAATTAGAAGGTAAATTTTTTTTTTGAATTAATCATATAAAAGTATTTTAGCTTTGATTAAAGTGTTTTGGGAATGGTGTTGTTGAATTTTGGGGAGGAAGAACGAATTCGGGAGCTTTCAAAATCTGATGAACTCGCTCGAGCGAGTTGGAATTTGCTCGAGCGAGTGCCCTTTAGAAGTCAAGCCAAAAACTTATGGAAAAACTTGCTCGAGCAAGTTTTATAGTGCCACACAGAATCTGGAAAAGTCGCTCGAGCAGAATTGAAGTCGCTTAAGCGAGTTAGAGCGAGGTGCCGACACATGCTCAATATTTTAGCCATAACTTTCTACTCTGAACTCGAATTGACACAATTCTTGCGGAGTTGAAAAGAGGACAAAGAGCCCTATAACTTATGTGAAATAATAATTAAATGAATCAAATATTTTAAAGGTCAAAATTGAGAGGGAAGTTGAGACGAGTTTTATATGACCCCAAGTTAGCATGAACTTGTCCATTCTGCCTCAATTTTGAGAAAATACTTAAGTCAAAGTTATTAATAATTAAAGTAATCCTTAATGCATCATCATTTATGTGATATAGAGGAAAGAATCGGACTATCGATTAGGACGTTGCATTGCTTTCATGTGACTTCGGAGTAAGGGAAATTTCACTACGCAATTGCATTTTATTTCGATTCATGGACTTTATGATTAGAATTTAAATTTAGTTTTTTTGTATTGAATTCGGAAAATAAATTTTAAGGAAAACTCAATCCGCAATCATATCATAGACTCTATGATATGATTGAATGTGCATTTGACTTTGGACCCTTTGAATTTGAATTTTTGAAATTGACCCTTTGAACTTTTGAAGTATTGAATTCTTTTGATTTTGAATCCTAGACTCTATGATATGCGAATATGAATTTGAATATGAATTTGAACTATGAATCTGAAGTTTGAAATTAGAACATCGAACTCTGTATATGAACTCTGAATTCGAACTTTGTATAAGAATCCCGTTGAATTTGAATTTGAATCTGAATATAAACTCTGAATCTGATATGAACCTTGAATCTAAATTATCGACCTTGAACTCTGTATGTGAACTCCGAATGTGAGTTAAAATCTATGAACTCTGAATTTTGAATTCTGAATTGTATGAGGATATGAGCGGATTCATGATTTGGACCAGCACGACGATAAATCCGTGATTTGGACTTGCACGATGGTGAATCTGTGATTTGGATTGGCATGTCGGTGAATCCGACTCAGTCTCTTCAGTTATGATTCAAGTGAAACATTAAGTAAGAAGCTACATGTGAATGAGAAAACGAATATGAAATCTGAGCCATGTGAAACTTCAGATTGACACTATTGAACCTTAAGTAAAATTCCATTTGAACTTCAGAATCGACACTATTAACAATGCGTGAAACTCCACCTTAGACTTGTGACTTCAAAATTAAGATCTTTTGAAATCTGTTTTCCTTTTGATTCGAAAATGTCTTTCAAGTTGTTCTCTGTGTTGATTTGAAAATTCATCTCAAGTTTTGTCTTTGTTTTGGTTCGAAAATGCCCTTCGAATTTGAAATGAAAATGCCTTTAAATTTGTCATTAAATCTATGCATTGACTAATAATATGTGAATTATTACTGAATTTTCTCTATTGAGCTTAGACTGTTAGCTCATCCTGACATTATGTCACAGGTGCAGAGATTAGACAAGATTCCTTGAGCTTGAGAGTGGGTCCCACTATGTATCGAAAGTAGCAGGAGAACTTCCAGTTTTGAATTAGGTATATGTGCAGTTAGACTTGATATGTATTAGTGATTAGTTTTTATAGACAAATTATAATTTAAACAACTATTTAGGTGACGGTCGACCATCACCGGTGGTATACTTTTGCTTTAGTTTCTGTTCTATATATATTGGAATCTATCTTTGTTTAATGCCATATGACATCTGTCTGTTTAGATTTTTTGATGTGCATATGTATCTGATTTGATATGACGCATATGCAATCGACATCTATTTGTTCTGATTTCCGCATTGGCATCAATCCTGACGGTCTGCTCTTCCCCGAAATCCATGTTTTCGTCTAGGGGGGAAATCAGAGCGTCACAGTAGCAATCTCATTTAAGGCCAATGTAGCTGGAAAGAGAAACCTGACTTCAAAGGTCATATTACCCAATCAGGTATCTGTCCAGAGTTAGATTAGCCCACCATCTCCAACAGAAAAATTAATACCGGCATAGACGGTGAAGAAAATAGATGCTTTGGTTCTCACACAAAGCACTCTAATCCTAGCTTTTTTGCACTGGTGTCTTATTTCTTTCTAGTTCACTTAGTTTTACTTCCTATTATTAAAGAATAATCTCTATAAAGGGTGTTGCATATATCTGATGTAACTTTGCAATATATTTATGCATTCATGTAGCACTGCGTAATCAGTGTAGATAAATAGTTTTCGTTTTCCAGACTGAATGGAATGGAATCAACTTTCACACCATTGCCAAATCAGGCAACAATGAAGACATTGAGTTAAATGCTTCTTCTTTATACTAGAAATCTCTTACATGTCAGTGTTATTCTAGTAAATAATTAATAATTTGATTATGTGGTGCAGGGTATTGAGGAATTCTAATATTACCCAAGCGATCCCTCGGAATGTTGAGAAAATGATGAAAATGATAAACTTGTAAGGTTTATTCATTAAAATAACAAACATCCTTGTAAGCTGATCCTGATAGAGAAGAAAAATGTATTCTTTCTTAGATGCCACGCTTACTTGTTTGCTTGCCTTACTAGTTGTAAGGAAGATGTTGTGGTGCAATGAAACCCGGAGTTCAAGTCAAAGTTTATGGGCATTAAACTGCCTAACTCCGGCCAAAAGAAAATAAAAAGATGATGGCCTTTCTGGGCACTAAATTCTGTTATAACTTCTCAATCTGACCTAACTCTGGAGTAGTTAAGATAAGCCTGATATTTGATTTTGAACATGAAAATCTAGTGTATACCTGACATATCATGAATTTCTTTCATAAACCTGAATTTATGTCCTAATCCTTAAATCTGACATTAGTGTAATACTATATCTGCTATTTAATCCCACACCTGGCATTTATTATAAATCTTATATCTGACTCTAAAACTGCACCGTGCTCTAAATCTGATACCTAAAAATGATTTTATAAATTTTCCCAACCCGCCTTGTCTCCAGGGATCATAGGAAAGAAAGAACATCCAACCTTGACCAAGTAGTCCCCTTTGTGGGTGGCAACTAGAGCTCTTCCTTAGTCATCATTTTTATTTTCTAGGAGCTAGTGCCACTACAGAAAATAAGACTATTAGCAACAGTTTTTTGGAACTGTTGCCATTAATAAAAAACCTATTAAGACTATTAGCGGCAAGGTTATTAGCGGCAGTTTTTTATCTTATTTTTTGTAGTGTGCTCTTCCTTAGCCATCATTTTTACTTTGTGATAGCTAGAGCTCTTCCTTAATGCTGTCACCCTTGTTCTTCCTTAGGTCTAGTTCCATTGATATGTGATTTGCTTTCGTTAAATTAGGTAAAAGTCATCAAATTTAAAATTTCCACCTTTTTTGCTAGTGAGTTTCAGTCCATTTTTTTTTCTTTTGAAGAGAACCTTGAATCAGCACACCAATCGTAATTCTTGTGATACAGCGAAATCATCTCTAAATTCAAATGGGTTTTTTAATAGCTATCTGATTGTCTATTTTTTCAAGTAGCTATTGTGCTCTTTGATGATATATGATGATCTTGGACTTGTTGGGATCCTCTTGTAGTGCTGTTAAGTTTTAGAATGGGAGGGGTGGAGGAATTACCAATTACATGTCTTATACAGCTGGAATTTTTCAGATGAGGCTATCAAAGGTCAAGAGTACTAAAACTTAAATAAGTTTGTGAGCATATGTGGATGCCTTTTTAATGACAAACAAAGTTATGAGGTGAGTTTTTCAATCTAGCAAGCAGACCTTATTTCTAATAGGTATCAGAGACATTTATAGATAGAGAAAATGAGAAGCACCCATTGGAAGATCGGATATGTTGTCGTGCCAAGGTTAGGGTTTTTTACTTTCTAATCTTTCTCTCTCTCTTGCACTCTAGGGACTTGAGTTGTTTTGGTAAGGTTTCGTATGAGATTTATTTTTATTTTTTAGGGTATTAAATAAGTAAGGTGTGTTGCTGATTTGTTCTATTTATTTATTGCTTATTTTATTTTTATCAGAAGCCAATCGAGAGTTGTTTTGATATTATAGGGCATTATAGGGTTATTTTGTGTTAGCTTAATTTTTATCAATAGAATAAATTATTTTTAAGCTTGAATTTTCTGTTTTTACCATTTTTTCAAATTTTCTCTTGCTCTACTGGTTTGTGATTTAAAGAAAATCTAGTTTTGTGGTTTTGACAGATTTACTCATCTTCGTAGGAAAAAAAAAACTCCCCAGGGGGGGGGATTTTTTCATTTGGATAGGAGATTTATCACAGTTTGGAGAGAAGTTTGAGGCTGGATTTTGGTGCGATATCTATCTGATTTGAGTTTCTAATGAAAGAGAGAGAGAGTGTGGGTCTTGTCTTGCATGTAATTGGGTTTATTTTGATGATTGATTTGGTGATGAGCGTGGTGCTTTGATTTTATTTGAGGGGAATTTTTATTCTATCTTATTGGGTTTTGATTTGGCTTGCGTGCTCTATATTTTGGTAGACATTGAGATGAGAAATTAGCATTCTCACATTGCTTTTCGTTTTGTTTGTTGGGTTGGGGAAGAGGTAGTTTTAAGGCCTGATATGATTCTCCATGTTCAATTCAGGTGGATTTGATGTTGGCTTTCCTTTTTTATGTTAAATTTGTAATAGTAGTTCTATGGTCTCTTCATAAATTAGCTGTTTTATATTTTTTATGTTGGATTTAGAGTAGTCGATAGGATAATCAGTTTATCTGTGCTCTATTAGATTCGGTGAGGTCTCTATTTAATAAGCATTTTATATCCATTTTTCCTATGGGGTGTCATGTATAAGTGATGGGGCATTACCAAATTCTATAGATTATTTAGTTTATGAAGTGCAATTTTTCCTAATAAACCTGCAAACTTTATATTTTACATGGTCACTGTAATAATTTATTATTATTATTATTATATATTTTAATGTATGCCAGTCTTGGTTCTGTTATGGAGACAGTTAATTAGTATCTTAGTTTATATAGAAAAGGATTGCTAGGTTTGCTGTCATAGAACTATAGGACAATGTCTCGGGTGGTAGATCAATTTTTGTTGCAATGCTCATTTGTTATCTGTAAACAAGACATGCCTTTGTTAGGTGATTCAGGTATCTTATAGTGTACTACTATACTGGAAAGGGTTTTCACTGGTTATTGCTTTTGCGTGGCTTTGACTTCAATAGTTATGTTTGGTTTGGTGCCGGAAGAGTTGTCAGCAAAGAGGTCTCTATTAGGCAATTCAGTTATCCTTATGCTTATGCTGTCAATGTAGTCAAGTATCAAGTAGTCCTTGGTTGGTTTGATCATGACTCAATTGCTGATGTGGGTTTTAGCTTTGTGTTGTGCAAACATGTTTTTTAAAGTTTCTTAAATTCATATAGGCCATTGAGTTTCAATTGGGTAAGTGGGTATGTAGTCGTTTGATGTGAAAATGTTCAGAACTTTATTAAAAGGAGTCTTTTCGAAAGTTTTATTTGGGTAAGTTTCACAATGCTGGTATTGTGTAACCAAACTAACTTGTTGCCAATAAAGAACTTGTGTATGTCACTTTTTTAGACCATGCTACCTCCTATAAAGGTAGTGATGCTTCATGGATTATTGGAGCTCTTTACTATGATATGTTTTCTCTGTGTTTTTGTAGACGGAGCTTGTGGTTATGGTCACCTGTATAGTCAAGGATATGGGACTAATATAGCAGCATTGAGCACTACACTTTTTAACAATGGGTTGAGTTGCGGTTCTTGTAACCAAATATTCTCTGTGAATGACCCAAGGGGCTGTCCTCCTGGAGCACAAATGTAACAACCCGACTTTTCTCCACACGAAAATCTAGGAAAAGTTGAACCGTCATTGAATTCAATGCACAAGCGCACATTATATTCTCTGATACCCATTCAATGCGGAAGTCAAAACAACAAATATCTTATACGAATGCGGAATTTAAACAAGACTGATATCGCATGGCATTTTACACTGAATTCCTATACATACCAGACATAATCCAAAAAGATCACCGGTGACAGCCAACCGTCACTTAAACAGTTATTCAAAATATAATTCTAAACACAACCAATAATCCTCATATACCTAGTCCAGAAGAAAACAAAGATCTAAGGAAAGAAGTCCTCAGGTGGATGCTCCTTTTCTTCTAGTACGTAGTCAGGATCAGCTTTAAGCTCTGGATCCTAAATAATTATACCTATGACAAAATGTCGGGATGAGCTAACAGTCTAAGCTGAATAGAGAAAAATCTGATGCCAATCCACAATTTATCAAGCAATGCATAAATTCAATGATTAAAGTTTCAAAAGCATTTTTCTCATATCAAAACGAGAATTCAAATCTTGAGTTCGAAATCACAAAGCTTGAAACATGTCATGTTAGAAAGAAAAATCTAAAAACGTATCATATCAAGAACGAAGTTACAAGATCTAAACGTGTCATGCCAGGAACGAAATCACATACAGAATCATATACAGGGTTTAGGCACAGAGTTCGAGTACAGAGCATTTCATAAAACGGAAACAAGGTAAAAACCTCGGGGATTCTACCCCTCTCTGGATATACTTTCTCTCTCATATTATGACTAATATTCCATTGGGGTTAAAGCATCCCGTGAAAGGGTACTGAGCATCCCGTAGGAGGAACAAGGTCATTACCTTGGGGACTCCACTCCTCTCTACCCACTTGGACTTCCAGAGTCACATTCAAAGTTTAAGTTCAAAATCATATTCAAGCAAGAGTTCAAGTGCAAGGTTCATCTTCAAGAAAGAGTTCAAGATTTCAAGATCAAGCATACAAGAGTTTCAAGAGTTCAAGATCATATTCAAGCAAGTGTTCGAGAGTTCAAGTTCAATCTAATCACCTTACATGAATCTACATTGAAACAAGATATCGGGCATTTAAATCAAATACACTTTCAAATTCAAGCTCAAGCATATCGTGGAGTCTATGAATCGAAATCAAAACTGAAATTAGGCATTGAGTTTTCCCTACCTTAACCTTGAAACCAAATGAAGCAATGCAAAGATCCTATCGACAGCTTCCTGTACTCAATCTAGAAGACAATAAGTTCATAAACCATATATCAATGATGTGGGAATCGATCAATTCAAACACACAAGCCTTTCCAAAGAAAAGATTAAGATAGCCAAAAATAGGGCAAATCACATGAGTGGTCTCCAAAATGGTACGAGCGGGTTACAAAATCGTGCGAGCGATTTTGACAATCCCTGTGGCACTCCAAAATTCGCTCAGGCAAAATTTTCCAGAGAAAATTTGCCTAGAAAATTTGCACTGGCAGATTTTCCTACTGCTCCTTGAAGGCAAATCGCGCGAGCGATTTTGAGCGATTTAGTAACTTCTTTCTTTTGGGCTCAATTTTTTTCTCTAAATTCAAAACGAATTCAATCACACACAACACATCTGTCAATCTAAGTTTAGGAAAGTAAATTTGCACACTATCACTATGAAACTCACCTTCTTAGGTCACGTACACGAAGCTTACGACAATCATTCAAAGAGGCTTTTGGTGTCACCTCACGGCTATGGTTTAATCCGCGCAATGATCTTAACACATACTATGGTCGCCTCGCGTTCGCTCTACGACACTTGCTCGTTCAAAGATGCATTCTCTCTCGCTCTTCAATCTCAACTATATCAAAGCTTAAAGATTTCTTGCGGTCGGAATCAACACAGAACAGTCGAAACTACAAGAATCCATGAGAAGAAGAAACTTGAAGAGATTAGGGTTTCAAAGAGGGTTTCGGAAGAGAGGTGAAAGCTTGCTCTCTATTCTTTCTCTTGCAAATATCAAAGATATTTGTCTCAAATGGGTTTTATCCCCTTTTATACTTATGGGAGCTTGTTTCGGTGTTACACTGTCACACTGTGAGTTGGTGCACGGGCCCTCTTTCACAAGGCAAAACAATGGGTTTTATTTTCACTTACACACCAAATCTCTCACCACTGATGTACTCACTAAGCCTGCGAATCCATTCACACAATTCAACATATTTTCCTTGGTGCCACTGTACACAATTGTTTTAAAATTGCCATATCCCCTAAATTCAAAGTACATATCATATACCTTGTTAGACCCGAACATTTAGTTGAGTGTATTCGGGTCTGATTTTTGGGATGTTACATTCTCCCCCCCTTAAGAAATTTTCATCCTCAAAAATTCACTAAGGGACATTGGGTTGAACGAAATTGATTCAATATTCATTCGTAGTCATATATGTATACAATACTAAGTCATGAAAGCATGACTACTGGTAGTGGTAGTAATACTAGAGTAAGAGAACAGATAGAAGACATAAAGTGATTGAATTTCCTATAGGAAAAGAATACCATTCTTTAATTCAACATCTACATCATGTCATTCAAATCCATTATAATTCATCTGCTTAGCTTTACACCAAAGATGTCCAATTCTTATCTAAAATACAAATTTTCCTGATTCAAGATCTACATCATGTCATTCAAATCCATTATAATTCATCTGCTTAGCTTTACACCAAAGATGTCCAATTCTTATCTAAAATACAAATTTTCCTGATTTTTCCTTTCCCAAAGTCTCATGTATCAGTCGAAAAGGTGTGGGTAGGTGTCACTGATATCTGCTTCGCGCTCCCAGGTGGCTTCTTCTGTTGAGTGGTTCTGCCACCTCATGAGTACTAGAGGAATCTGTTTGGTTCATAGCACATGTTTCTTGTGGTCCAAAATATGGATTGATTCTTCCGCGACCGTCATATCCTTGTGGACATCCAAGGGTTGATAGTCCAATTTGTGCGTCGGATCCTTTACGTATTTCCTCAGTATTGATACATGGAATACATTGTGAACACCTGATAACCGAGGTGGTAGAGCTACTCGGTAAGCTACCCCTCCTACTCGACCCAATATTTCAAATGGTCCGACGTAGCGTGGGCTTAGTTTCCCACATTTTCCAAAATGCATTACGCCCTTCGTGGGAGAGATCTTGACGAACACTTCATCTCCCACCTGAAATGCAGCGTACGTCCTCTTGAGATCTGCATAGCTTTTCTGACGGCTTTGCATGATTTTCTATCGCTCTAGGATCACTCGAATCGCCTTACTCATGATTTCAATCATCTCTGGACCCAGTTTGAACTTCTCTCATATTTCTTCCTAGTTAAGCGGAGATTTATACCTCCGTCCGTAGAGTGATTCAAAAGGAGCCATTCCAATGCTCGCCTAATAGCTATTATGGTAAGCGAACTCGATCAAGGGTAGGTGCTTGTCCCATGATCCTTGAAAATCTAACATACATGCTTGGAGCATGTCTTCGATGATTTGATTCACCCATTCAGTTTGTCCATCCGTCTAAGGGTGAAACGTCAAACTAAAATCTAATCGGGGACCCATTCCTTCTTGGAAACGTCACCAAAAATGCGAAGTGTACAATGGGTCTCTGTCTCAAACAATGCTGGCAGGTATACCATGCAGTTTGATGATTTCCTTGAGGTACAACTTTGCAACTTGTTGGTTGTATACCTCGTACTGTATGGTAGGAAATGAATTGATTTTGTCAAGCGATCAACCATGACCAAGATCGCATTGTGGCCTTTCACTGTTTTAGGCAATCCAAGGATGAAGTCCATGGATATAGCTTCCCATTTCCATTCCAGTATTGGGAGTGGTTGTAGTAACCCAGAGGGGTTCTGATGATCAACTTTTACTTGCTGATACACTAAGCATCTAGACACATATTCTGCGATGTCTTTCTTCAATCCTTCCACCAAAAACTCTTCTTTAGATCTTGGTACATCTTTGTACAATTAGGATGTATGGTGTACCTCAACTTGTGATTGTGTCTAAGCTCGACATTGGTCGGTATGCACAATCTACCTCTGAATACGAGCAAACCATCCTCCCTAATAGAAAAATCCAGTCATACCACTCGTCACACCTGTCTAGACTATAAGGTCCTCATCGGTTAATTACAATTCACGAATGTTGTCAAAGATTATCGGTCGAATGGTGATATTAGCTATCAAGGTTCCTGAATCTTTCACCTCGATCTTCGTGTCATATAAGGATAGGTCTTCGAGTAAACTCCATCTATGAATTCTTACGATGAGATTTGATAACGGAGCCATCTTCCGACTCAAGGCATCTGCTACTACATTTGTCTTTCTGGGTGATACTGGATGATACAGTTGTAATCCTTGAGGAATTCCATCCGCCTTCTCTGCCTTATGTTCAAATCCTTCTGTGTGAAAAGGTATTTGAGGCTTTTATGATCTGTGAATATCTCAAATGTTTCCCCATAAAGATAATGTCTCCAGATCTTTAATGCAAATACGACCGCTGCGAGTTCGAGATCGTGTGTCGGGTAATTCTTCTCATGGTCCTTGAGTTGTCGAGAGCCGTAAGCAATGACTCACTCGCATTGGTTAAGCACACAACCCAATTTGTTGTAGGATGCATCGCTATACACTATGAAACCTCCACTTGCTGACAGTATGACAAGCACTAGGGCAGTAGTCAGTTTCTTCTTGAGCTCTTAAAAGCTCTTTTCACACAATTCGGTCCACTCAAACTTGGCGTTCTTCCTTGTGAACTGCGTGAGTGGTCCTAAAATCATAGAGAAGCCTTCAAAGAATCTGCAGAGATGATCCGCAAAACCAAGGAGCTACAAACTTTCATCACTATCTTTGATTCCTCTCATTTCACAACAGCTTCGATCTTGGCTGGCTGTAATGCCATCTGCGGATACCACGTGTCCTAGAAAACTGACTTGCTCCAATCAAAACTCACATTTGCTGAGCTTTGCATATAGTTGGTTGTCGCGAAGTGTCTTAAGAGAAATGCGTATGTGTTACCCGTGCTCTTCTCTCGTCTTCAAATAGAGGAGGATATCATCTACAAAGACTACCACACACTTGTTGAGGTGTGATTTGAACACTCTGTTCATCAAGTCCATGAAAGATGTTGGCACGTTCATTAGACCAAATGGCATCACCAAAAACTCATAGTGTCCATATCTGGTGCAGAATGCGGTCTTTGTTATGTCTTCCACTCTAATCTTCAACTGGTGATAACCTGATCTTAGGTCTATCTTCGAAAAGAACCTTGTAGCTTGCAGTTGATCGAAGAGATCATCGATTCTCGAGAGTGGATAACGGTTCTTGATGGTCAACTTATTCAACTGACGGTAATCAATGCACAACCTCATCGAGTCGTCCTTCTTAACTAATAGAACTGGTGCTCCCCATGGTGACACACTAGGTATGATGAATCCCTTGTCTAGAAGTTCCTGGAGCTGCTCCTTAAGCTCCTTCAACTCAGCTGGTGCCATCCAATACTGTGCCTTGGATACTGGCTCGACGTTTGGAGCTATATCTATAACAAACTCAACTTCCCGATTCAACAATAATCCCGATAAGTCATCAAGGAATACATCAAGAAATTCATTGACTATGGGGATATCGACGATATCTATCTTCTCGTCGTGTTGACCTTGTACAAAAGCAAGGTATCCTTGACATCCTTGTTGTAACAGTATTGTGGCTCAGATAATTGCTACAAAAGGTTCCACCTTCGACTTGATGCCATGGAATCAGAAGGACTTCCCTATTGGAGGGCGAAAGGTAATTGTAGACACCCCAATTTTGCCCTATCGGAGTGTGCAACCGTGGGAATCGATACGATCCCGTCGCGATGATGTGCACTCTAACGAAAAAATATAGAGTCGCCACCCGGAGCTTTCGGTGTCCCGGGATACCTAGTTTATTTTTATGAGCACCAAAGTGCTAAAAATATGACTCTGAATCCAGTCTACACCAAAGGCTCTTAGGTAGGGGCTTCGATTATCGATCGGGAAGGTGTAAGGCACCCAATCAACCCACTTAACGCGGTCTCTACTAATGGAGAAAAATAAAATAAAGTAAAAGAAAAGAAAATAGCTTTCTCTTGCCCAAAAGGGCTTAGAATCCTATTTGTGCCCCTCCGTTCCAACCGAAAAATCGGCGGCGTAACGGCACAAATGAGAGGATGGAGGGAGTTAGAAAGAGATAGGAGAAGAAAGGGGAGGGCCGGAGCCCTCAAGCCCTTGTAGCACCGTAGAGGAGCCTTGCATGGCTTGCTTTGATGAGCTCTTGAAAGCCTTGTATGGTGGAAAATGGGGTTCTAACTCCTAGGACTTGAAGCTAAAAGCTAGGGAAGGGAGGCTAGGGGATCACACACACCTAGGCTAAGGGTTTTGGATGCAAGAACAAGCTTGAAATGAGGTTGGGAGGTTCTGAAATTTGGGTGAAAATAGTGCACAAAAGGGAGGAAGAACTTCTCACTTTGAGCACTTTCTCTCTTAAGCAAATTTCTCAACCCCTAAACCAAGGGGTGGGGGGCTCTATTTATAGGAAAGGAGTGGATTAGGAGGCTACTTAGATGCTAATTGGAGTTAGCAATTAGGTAATCTCAAATCTAAGGTTTCCTAGGATTTTGAGAGCTTAGAGAGGTGTGAAGGTGGTTCTAATGGTGGATGATGGGGTGAGGCTTTAGGCCACTTGGAGGGTTGCAAATAGGTAAGGAATGGGTGCAATAGAACTATCAAAACACACCCCAAAGGTTGAGGTGATCAACAAGTCAAACCCCAAACACGAATTTCGGGCTAAAAACCCATTGTTACTGTCCATATGCCTAGCGCAACTAATAGTTGCGCCAGGTAAATGTACAGTAAAACAGTGAGGAATAGTGCTGGAAGTTAGCTCGCGGGGTGGGGGCCACCTTTTAACCTTGGCGCAACTATTAGTTGCGCCAAGCTTAAAATTAGGGAGGATTGGCCTAGCGCAACTAATAGTTGTGCCAGGCAAAATTTATGCCTGGCGTAACTATTAGTTGTGCCAAGCCATTTCTGGGGAGAAATAGCCTGGCGCGACTAATAGTCGCGCCAAATCCCTAGGGGGGGCCACCTTGAAATTACCTTCCTGCCCTCCGGGTTCAGACTGCCATATCTTCTGATATATACCTCCGATTGGGGCAATTCTTAGTTCAATGGTATAAGAGTTGGTCACTGTAGAGGGTCATAGCTAGTTCTGGTGCACCCCTCCTCCTTATTGCCTAGGAAGGTTAGGTTAGGGTTTAAAAAGGGTTCTACGAGTCGGGGTTGGTTTCTAAAGGTTCGAGGTAGGTTCCTGGGGGATCTAGGGTGATTCTTAAGGGTTCCATATGCGCCATCAAAAGCTTGGAAATGCACTCTCTCAAAATGTATTTCGATTAGGCCTTCGGCCAAATTTGGGTGTCTACAAATGCCCCTCTTTGGTATCCGATCACTAATGATCGAATGTCAAAGAAAAGAGACATCCGAAGAGGCCCAAGGCATTACCGATGGGTCCGCTGTATTCAGAACAAACTTTAAACATCATGTGAGTAACACGGTCAGCAAACAAAAGCCCTAGATTGCCAGGCTAATCATTCGTTTCTCGAGGTAATCGGTTCCCAAGTATTTAGCAAAATTATTGAGCATAACCGAGGTGAAATGAGTTGCGAAATCCCAATAGCTAGGAAAAACGTTCGCCTCTCGAGTTGTGAAAGCCCGTTAGTCGAGAAAAATGTCCGCTTATCGAGATGATTTGAAGGTGATTGATGTTCGAGATTCATTCTGAATGCAACAACTTCGTAAGTAAGAGGGGTGATCGACCCACATTCAAAGATAGGCGCGAAGTAAACATACGCAAGGCTCCACAGTTTACGTCTAATCCTATGAGGCATTTGACGACCTCATTGGGTTATTCACGGGTGCCCCTGCGGAAAGCAGGGTTCGAGATCTTTGGGCGAACCCATCGATCCCAAAGTTTATTTAGCATGACCACCTGAGCGAAGTGAATAGATGCCACAACGCTTTTTAGGAGTGTGTGTCATTTTTCAAAATGCGCCTTAGATCCACATGACCCAGAGCGTCTAGCTTCAAATATCACTAAACAGATCTAACCAGTTATCGGGTGCTAACCTAAAAGGGACATCCAATCCTGGTTTCTGCCAACAATTATCATAAACATCAATTAACTATGCATAAACATGCACCCATTAGGGGCAATTGGCAACAAGAAAGGCGATGGAAGCCCTGACCTAGACTCGCCCGGGTACAATTTACGGGGACAAACGACCATCATACGGATACCCAGACGCATGATGTACACTTTATAGGGATACCGCTGCCCATACTGGTTTTAAGCCTGTGGAAAATAAAAGGGAAATGAACCCTTCTAAATGCATAGTTGCACATAGTTTGACACATAATCTCATTCTCGACAGGTTGGTTTCAACCAATGATTGACCTTTTTTAACGGAGAATCTGAAGCTTAAGGCACCTAAGTTCATATGAGTCCAAGCGCTTGTCACAAGGATTTAGCAGTGGAGTTGACCTGATCAAAACATTGATTGTTTGACCGAGACCGACACTATTGCTCCTGCCTTCAGGCAGGATCAAGAGATCTGAGGCGAACCTCCGACTTAGGACTTTGATGTGGCACAGCTGCATTGCTGATAAAATATTGACATTTTACTGCTTTATGCTTGTGCATTGTGTGGGAGTTTAAATCAATTTTTGATTTTTTTTATCATTTTATGCGATTTTTTTGAATTTTTCAACTGTTATTTTATGGGATTTTTTGAATTTTTTGAAGCTGTTATCTTATGTGAATTTTTTGGAATTTTGGAGTGAATTTTTTTGGAATTTTGGAGTGAATTTTTTTGGAATTTTGGAGTTATTATTTTATGTGAATTTTTTAGAATTTTGGAGTGAATTTTTATGTGGATTTGTCTCGTGAATATTTTCGGCTTCTCTGTGGGGTTTATTATTATTATTATTATTTTTTTGGATTTTCCTTATGTGTAGGACTGGGGTGCTCGTTGTCCTCGGCCCATCCTTATTTTAGCACGGTTTCCTTGGCAAATCGAAGGATGACCGAAAAGCCGCCTTGGGAGCGCGTGCATCTGTTGGGTGTGATCGAACAAACAAACAAAAGGAAGTGGGGGACCGGTCTTCCCATCTGGCCCGTACCAGGCCTAGGACCCGGCCAGAGTGCCTGGCTCAACTATTAGTTACACCAGGCCACTATGAGGCCAAAAAGAGCCTGGCACAACTATTAGTTACGCCAAGCTAAAGGGAGGCAAGCATTTGCCTAGCGCAACTATTAGTTGCGCCAGGTTTGGCTAGGTATTTAAAACAGCCCGAACTCGGGCAGTGGGGTCTCATTTCGAATTCTTCCCCCTCTCTTCATCTTTGAAACCAAAAACCGCCCCCCCTCCCCTTAGGGTTCCTTTACGTTGCCTCTAGTGTACCTATTGCCGTTGTTTTGCTTGCGGATCGATCGCGGGCGTACGCTAGACAAAAAAAATCCTTTTTCTTCATAAGGTAATCTTTTAAACTCTTTTTTCCTCGATTTTTCTTACTTTTTGTTATGCATATATGATCATGATCTTGCATTTCTAGATGGTAAATGGGTTATTTTTCTTGTGAGCATATCTATTTATGATGCGGTGATGATTTTCCATGAATGGTGTCTTATTTTTGTTGTTTTATATTTTTTATTTAATGCATAATATATATGTTTTTGTTTTTTTTTTTTTGTTTTGTTGTTTTTCATGCATAGAAAGGACTCTATTTTTTTTTGTGTCTCTTTTTTTCTTTTTTGGAAAACTAACGAAAGCAGAATTTTTTTTTTTTTTTTGGGGGGGATCTCAACTAACTAACAAAATGGTTCGGTTTTTTTTTTTTGTTGTTTTTGATGAAGATTTATTAAGGAGCGGAATTTTATATCTGTTTTTCTTAACATTTAAAAAGGATTTTGCTTTTCTTTTTGTTGTTTTTTTTTTGCAGACTAACTAAGGTATTGATCTATGTAATATTTTTCTGTTTTAGTTTTTTTGTAAAAGAGGGATTTTTTTGGTTTTATGGGCACAAAAGGAGGATTTTTTGGTGTTTGTTTTTTTGTGTGTTTTTTTTTTTTTTTTTTATAGTATGCAAGAAGGATTCTCTTTCTTTTTTTTGTTTATGGTCCATGAAGAAAAGGATTTTTTTTTACCCCCCCCTTTTTTTTTTTTAACATGAAAGAAAGAGATTTTTTACTTCCTGCTTTTAGAGGCATAAATTTATGATTTTAGGAACATAAAATGAAGGACCTTTTTTTGGTTTTTCTAAACAGAAAGAAAGAGATTTTTTGTTTTTATGATTTTAGGAACATAAAATGAAGGACTTTTTTTTGGTTTTTTCCAAACAGAAGGAAAGATTTTTTTTGTTTTTAGACATAAAGGGAGGATTTCTTTTTCTAAGTGTAAAAGAAGGGCCTTTTCCCTTTTTTCTTTTTAGAGTGATAAAAGAACGATTTTATTTGCTTCTAACTTGCTTTATTTTCAAAGATAGGAAGGGAAAATTTTATTTATTATCCTTT
Source organism: Chloranthus sessilifolius (assembly GCA_021018995.1). Classification (NCBI taxonomy): domain Eukaryota; kingdom Viridiplantae; phylum Streptophyta; class Magnoliopsida; order Chloranthales; family Chloranthaceae; genus Chloranthus; species Chloranthus sessilifolius. Next base: position 30,235,915 of record CM037595.1, read on the forward strand.
TCTGAAGAAAAGATTTTTTTTTTTTGCATTTTCAGCCTAAAAAGGGGTTTTTTTGTTGTTTTTTTTTTTTTTTTTTTGCATGTGTATCTCTCATTTAAAAAAAAAAAAAATATGTGAAAAGAAAGGGGAAAGGTGAACATACTTACCTCCCTTTTCGCAACATAGGATATCATGGCTCTTTATCATTGATCTGTTCTGACGTGATTGCTTTGTTGCCCCAGCATGTCGGGCAGTGATGAGCACGTTCCCGAGGAGGGGCCCGAGATAGTGTACGGTCCGCAAGGAGAGCAGTTCCTCTGGGTGGAGCGGAGAGCGGGCCCATGGCTTGAGATGCTGGGTGAGGCTTCCCGGGTCGGCCTCCTCCATCAACAGCATACTCATATCTCCAATTTCGGAATAGCGGGCAAGGTAAAAGATAGGTTTAGTTTCTTTCCTTTGCGCAGTTTTTTCTTTACCTCTGCTATCTAATGTGTATTTCTTTGGGTTTAGGAGCTGCCCAACATTGTGTTCCGCGGGGGGTGGCTCGACTTCCACGAGTTCTACCTTTATGTCCCCCCTGTGGTGAAAGTTTTGTTGGAGCAGGTGGGCTTCGGGGAGTTCTTGTCCTGCCCTGCCATGAGGGCCGATGCCGACTATTTGAAGGCCTTTATTGAGCGGTTTCATCCCGAGACCATGACGTTCCACATGTCGTATGTCGAGTTGATGCTAATGCCCGTTGATTGGGCCATGATTACAGGCATTAGGATTGGCGGAGTCCCGATATCTACCTTGGCGGTACCGAGCCGGGAGGACATCATTCGGTTGATCGGGGCCTATCCTCCTCATGGGCAGACCCATGGCATAGAGGTCAACATGTCCTGGCTGACCTCCCTCTTTTTTGCTGATGAGCTGGTGGACCTGGGCCAGCCAAATCGGGTGCTTTACATCGTGCCAGAGCAGGCGATCGTTCTAGCTCGCATCACCCTCCTACTCCTGCTGGGCAAGACCCTTTTTACAAATGCCAGTGGGGGACAGGTCAACATGGCCCTGTTGAGTGTGATGGATAATTAGGGCGATGTTCCCAGGCATCACTGGGGAGGGGCGGGATACGCCTGGCTAATGTACAACTTATCCCGGGTCACGACCGAGGACTCGAAGTCCGCCGTGGGGTTTTGGGCCGTTCTGGAGGTAATTCCTCACCCCTTCGCTTTTGTTATTGCTATCATCTACTCATCATTTTTCTTTTCTGACTGATCCATTTATATTACTGACTTGCTCTCGTGCCATGCCCCTTTTTGAGGTATGGGGATACCACCACTTTCACCCTGGGCGCCCACTCCTTTTCACGGAGGTGCTCACCTATCCCCTCCTCAGCAATTGGCATCAGGCCCGACACTGTGACGTGGGCCTAAAGCACTTAGAAATGGGCCTAAGGTCCCAGCTTGATTTGATGGTGCCTGAGCAGGTGATAACTTTTCAACCTTTGTTCACTTTCAGCTTGGGCATTTCTTTTGATTGAGGTGTTGCTTACTTGGTCTCTCTTGCTTTTTGATTTTGAGCAGATCCTCCTCGATCCGTACCTGACATCCCCCTTCTGGGACCGAGCAGCCGTGGGTGCCTCCCGCCTATTCAACAACCACCGCGTCGTCTTCTTTTATGGAGCATGGGCCAAATGCTACTATTTGGAGTTCGGCTGGCAGTATAGAGGAGTTAACAACGGCCTTTTTCAATAATGGGTTCCCCATTCACGCTCTCCACGTGCCTGGGGATAATCACGCTTGGTACGAGTGCCTCCCCTACCGGTTCATCCAGCCACGTTTTATCCCTAGCGCTAATTTCCTTGCGTTCGGGGGCCCACTTGGTCAGGTAACTTCTTCTCAGCATGGATTAGTTTCTCTTTTGCTTTTACTCGGCCAGAGTCTTATCTGAATAGATTCTTGTCTGGTTCACAGTTTGCTCCGGGAGATGGTTCAGACAATGAAGGTGGGCAGTCCGACATGTCGGGGAGATCCTCTGGCGGTCGTCGTGCGGGTCCCTCGGGCGAGGGTTCGTCAGGTGCTGGTCCGTCGGGTACCTCTCAGGCGGGTGTCCCTGGTGGGGGTCGATCTGTAGCTTATGGGACCTTTCGGCGTCTTGACGATGGCTTCCTCTCAGATCTCTGTGCCGACGTGGATCGACAGGCACAACTCTCTGCCGAGGCGGCCCGCGTTCCTCCTCCTGAGGTGGTCCCTGGGGTGAGTTTCCAAATGAGCCACTTCTTCTTTATTTTGGTTTCCTTTGATACATGCTTTCAGGGGTGTTCTAACAATTGAATACTGTATCGTAGGACTTCAACTCGGCTATAGAATACGCGGAGTACCATCGTCATCTGGCGGAGCATCGGGAGGTGGAGACGGTGAGCACTTGGCTGCTAGACTCCTCTCTTTTTCTCTTTCTTTTTTTTCATTATCATTGGTCCCTTGACTGATCTTGTCCTTGACTGTGCCTTGCAGCATGCCTGGGCTAAGGAGTCGCGCTCCCTGCTCAGTAGGATTTCGCAGGTGTGGTCTAGAGTGGGGGACATGAGGACCTATCAGAGCTCCTCTCGCCGTCGCAAGAAGCCCAAGGGAGGGAGCAAGGAATAGGCCATTAGTTTTCTTCAGCATTTTTGGATTTTATTTTGGGATATGTTTTTAAACAATTTGGAGAATGGTTGGTGTGGTACTTTTGGAAACAAATTTTATTTTTTATAATTATTTGGGAAATGGTCTTGCTTTGACATGCCATTTTAGAAAGTGGCCTTTTGGGTCGCATGCCTCAATGTAGGATCGATCCTCAAGTAGGTCTGAGACGGCTGTAGGGGGGGGCCTTTTGGGTTGCACGCCTCCATGTAGGATCAATCCTGCACATAATAAAATAATTCACAAGTCATTGATGGTCGGAAGTGCCGACATATATAAAACCAACAAAAAGGGTAGAAGTCCCCTCGTCGGGTCTTGAGATTGGAGGATTTAGGTGGCGCAACTATTAGTTGCGCCAGGCTAAAGTGCCAAGGAAATTTCACTGGCTCAACTAATAGTTGTGCCAGGCCAAATTGGGGGTTCAAATGCACTGGTGCAACTATTAGTTGCACCAGGCCAAAATAGGGACAGCAATGTGCTGGCATAACTATTAGTTGCACCAGCTTTGGCCTGCGGGCAGTGGGGCCTTATATGCCCCAATTGACCCAGAAATTGTTTCTTTTTTGTTTGACTTGGCTCCTTTGATCGGCATCTTTAGCTCTTATTTCTCCAAGGCGGGTCCATCTTCCTACATTAATTCTTATCTTCCCAAAAGATCCTTGTACGTTCATGGATCCACCTCCTAACCCTCCCTCACGTGGAGGGTCCGGAGCCAATGTATCCTCTTTGTCGGGCATGGGGCCCAAGTTCCTGGCGGCTTGGTTTGGGAGTCTGAACGAGAGTGAGCTCGCCAACTTGGGGCTCCTTGGGCTATCTCACCTTCCTTCCTTCTTAGAGATTCCTCTTCGGTGGGAGCTCCTTCATGCCGCCGCTTCGTGCTGGGATGTGAACCTCCATTTATTCCATTTTGGGAAGCGGGAGCTAACCCCAACCCTTGAGGAGCTATCCAATTTGTCTGGCTTGAAGCTTCATAGGGACCTCGCAAAAGTTATGCCTAGGCCCGAGTATTCCAGATCCGTTCACCTTACTCTTTGTTTGAAGAGATCCGAGTATGAGAAAAGCCTTGTCGGGGGGCCCACAAGGTGTTCGTTGAAATTCCTCAAAGAACTTTTCGATGATGAAAGCCTCCGAAGATTGCCGATTAGGAGTGTCTTTAACGTGAAAGCTCTAGCACTTGGTCTCATCTCTGAAATCCTCTTCTACACCGAGGGAGAGAGCTTCTCATTGGTAGTTTGTGATATTTTGATGGAATTGGAGGCGGGCCGGTCCATGATGCATTTGGTGCTTGCTGAGCTGTATCGATGCCTTGATTCTTTTACCATGGGCAAAGTGGAGGGCCTTCGGGGATGCCCCTTGTTGCTCCAAGTCTGGTTGGGTGATCATTTTGCCGTTTTGGGGCCCGTGCCTCACTTCTATGTTGCTCGAGGTGAAGTGGCCCACTGTTTTTTGGGTAGATGCCACTTACTCCCCTAGGGTGATATGTCGGCTCTGAAACTTTCGTTGGTCGATGCTGAGCTGACATGGAGGCTTCCTTGGTTGGATCGGACCTTCCCAGTGATTGGTTCTAGAGACCATGAGGGTATCACCCTCCTAGGACTGACCGACAGCACCTTCTACTTTCCATTCTGGGTGTTGCGTCAGTTTGGCTGCCCTCAACAGGTGCCTTGTGAGGCCAGACCCCCTTTATGTGATTTAATCTTTTCTAGGGGATCCTCTAGAGACATAGACCGGATTGCTGCTCTTTGGGAGACGCGACAATCGACCCTGATGTGTGATTTTGAGCAGGGAGACTCGGTTAGAACTTCTCCTGAGTATGAGGCCTGGCTGTTGACTGAGCGGCCTGCTGTCGATGGCCCGGATTTATCAGAGATAATTGATACTGGGGGCCCGTGGCCAAAGAAAGAGGCGGCGCTCCGAACTCGTATCGAGCTATTGGTGGATGAGAAGAGGGTCCTGCAAGAACGCTTGGCATGCGAGAGGGTTAGAGCAGACGCAGCGGAGAGCGAGGTTCTCCGTTTGAAGGAATCACTGAGCGTTGCTTTTGGAGCCGCCGACTCTTCTCGGAAGAGGTTCAAGAGCCTGCATGGTCATTGGCTAACTGAGAGGAATGTCTGAGAGGATGATCTTTATGCTAAGATTAGCGCTTTGAAGCGCGAGTTGGGCCGTTGACTCCTTCGTGCACACAGAACTTTTTGCACAGATTATATACACTGAAAAAAGGGGCGTAGAAAGCCCCTTTACAGATACACAACATTTTTGGTATACACACACACATATATATATATATATTTATTATTATTATTTTTTTATACTTGTAAAAAGGAAAACACGCCAATCATCACACCGGCTTTTTTTTGAGATGTGGTGCAAGTGACACGAAAGGCAGTTATATACATCTATACAGATCTTTTTTTTTTTGTTTATGTATTATCTCCTCTTTCTTCTCTTTTTGTGCCTTAATCATTGGGTGATACTTTGGAAAACCTTGGGTCCACCTTTGAGCGTGGTCGACCTCCCCCTTTTTTGAGTCGGACCTGGATGGGTCTCCAGATTTTGCCAAGGCCGGAATATTGATCCCTTTACATTGAGTTAAACCTCTCTCCTTGCCTTAGGTCATACGTTCAACAGTGCGGGTTTCGCCAAGACAATTCTGGTCGGGACCTGATTTGAACTAGCATGAGCGGCCCCCCAAAAAACAAGGGGGCAGGGGTAGTAACCAAGGGGGCTCTTCAATAATTTTTATCAGTCCAAACCTTTCCTTTTCAATTTTTTTTCTTCTTCTTTCTTCTTTCTTCTCTTTTTTTTTTATATCTCCCTTTTTTTACCCGTGGCGCCCTTTCGGGTTTTCACCACGTCCATGGGTTTAGCTCTCTTACCCCAAGCGCCCTTTCGGGTTTTCACCTGGTCCGCACAAGCCAGCTGTTTTTACCCGTAATGCCCTTTCGGATTTTCACTACGTCCAACTTGCTTTGAGCTTGTATTTTTATTTTATTACACTCTTTTTATTTTATTATTGTTATATATATATATATATATATATATATATTTTTTTTTTTTAGAGCCACGACATAGACGTCAATTCCGTCATAGCTGGTTGGATGGGGTTCTGGTGTCGTCTGACGACTCGGCTCATGTTGACTTACCAGATATTATGACTGCTTGCGAACCTACAAAGAGGGTTTCCTTCAAGGTGTAGCTTAGTCATGGGTTAGGTTAGGATTTGAAGGTATGCTGGGCTAAAAGGGTTTCCTTAATACGGCTTCAGTTTTCTCAACATACATTCTTCCTTGGGGATCTTACTGTACATGCCCCATGATTTTTCTATATTTTTTTTGTTCTTTTTGCTTCATTTCTGGCAATCTTTTTTGAAGTTTTACTTTTTCAATTTTTTGGATTTGATAGTAACTTTATACACATGCATCTTTTCTCTCTCTTTTTTTTGGTATATGTACACATATATATATATTTTTTTGGGGAATGGGTTTATTGAAAGAAAGGCCCAGGCTCAAATGGGGTAGCAAAGGATATCATCATTTTTAGGGATATTTTTGGGCTACTGTGCTTGGAATGATGGCCACTTTTGGGTGGTTCTTAAGCAGTCGTATATGTTTCATCAATACTTACCTTATCGCAATAGATTAAGAGTAGAACCGTCGGACGTATCCAGCGTTGATGGGCTCAGGAAGATGATCTCCGTCCATGGTGGCGAGGCGGATGGCGTATCCTGGTAACACTTCTCGAAGATGTAAGATCCTTCCTAGTTCGGCTTGAACTTTCCTCTTGGGTCGGCATGCAGGGATGGGAAGATCTTCCTCAGCACAGTGTCTCCTATCTTTCAATCTTGACCACAGACACATTTATTATAAGCGTGTGTGATTCACCCATGGTAAACTTAGGTATGGCATAAGGCTAGGAGTCTTTTCTCATCTAGTAAGTTCAGCTGATCAAAGCGTGATCTCTCTCTCTCTCTCTGCTTCGGGTAAGCCTGATTCCATGAGGATTCGAAGTGAGGGTACTTCAACCTCTACCGGGAGGACAACCTCAGTTCCATACACAAGGGAGAATGGTGCTGCCCCTATAGCGGTACAGATTGACATTCGGTAGGCCCACAAAGCAAATGGCAGCATTTCGCTCCAATCTCGATAAGTGACGACCATTTTCTCAAGGATGCGGACGACTGTCTTGTTCGCGGCTTCCACGGCTCCATTAGTTTGAGGTCGATAAGGGGATGAGCGATGGTGCTTGATCTTGTATTGCTCGCAGAAGTCTCGGATGCACTTATTCGCAAAGTTTGTGCCATTGTCCGTGATGATATCTTTGGGTACTCCGAATCGACACACAATATTGTTCTTGAGAAACTTCTCAACGTGACTAGCCGTGATGTTGGCATATGACGCCGCTTCTACCCACTTGGTGAAGTATTCAATGGCGACAAGGATGAATCGATGTCCGTTTTATGCTTTTGGATTAATCATTCTGACAACGTCAAGGCCCCAGGTAGCAAATGGCCAAGGAGTGGTCATGCAGTGAAGATCAATGGCAGGAGCGTGTATCAGACTGGAGTGTTCTTGACACTTGTAGCATTTTTGAACATGTTTGCAACAATCTGATTCTATGGTGGTCCAAAAGTATCCCTACCGTAGGATTTTATTAGCGACCATGTGACTGCTGACGTGGGCTCCGCATACTCCCTCATGGATTTCTTTCATAATATTGATCGCTTCACTTTCAGTGAGGCACCTGAGTAAGATGTTATTGTATGATCGCTTGTAGGGGCATTCCCCGCAAATGACGTAACCTGCTGCTAAAAGTTGAATGGTTCGTCGGTCTGTCTTGGATGTACCTATTGAGAACTGGAAAATACCATTTTCCACCCCTTAACCTGGGTCTTGATAGACCTTTGAGAGTACTAAATAAGTGTTTTTAGCATTTGTTTTACAGCTAACAATAAAGGCAGGCTTAACCCTGAAAGCAGCTTAAAAGTGCCAAAAAGATGATGACTCATGCTAATCTAGGAGAAGAAGGAGAAGGAACAACCTCACTGGCTGTCAAAATGCCTAAACTAAAGAGGACAAAGGCCTGGTTTCAACCTGGAAAGAGGTTTGGAGCTATTCGAACAGAAGAATGCATTATAGAATGCTTTTCGAAAAGAACCTGAACTTTTCAAAAAGAACCTGAACTTTGCGAAAAGAACTAAAAGCTCCAGGCTTAGGTTTCGAAGAGCACCTGAACTATTCGAAAGGATTCCTGACCTATTCGAAAAGAAGAGAACTCCTTGCGAACAGCACCAAAACTGTGCGAAAGAGCTTCAGAAGTCACAGCACCTTGCGAAAAGTCCTCTAAACTGTGCAAAATGATATCCTGAAGATTCTCAGCATCTGCAAGGGCAATTCAGTAATCTCTGCACGCATCCCAATGCATTTAAAAACCCAGGGACATTCCAAAAGATTCTGAGCATGAACCAAAGGCATATTCCACTCCATGATAACACCCAAAGATGAAATTACTTGGCGGGAACTTCTAGAAGCTCAAACAGATTTTTAAATTACATAACAGAATTGATGCTTCTGTCACCTGATTGGCTGAATCAGATCAAGCAGTTCTGAGTGGCCAAAATAGATCTGGATCCTTGTGCTCGACTGCTATTGTTTGATACAGATCTAACCAATTCTGATTGGTTGATACACATCTGAGCTGGACTTGGGGAAAACTATAAATAGACGAACCATTTGCCCAATTTGGGTATCCAGATTTTAAGTTTCATTTCTGTTGCCCCATTTCCAATTCAGATAGCTTGCCTGAAACTTCTGTAATAGCCTAGCTTTTATTTGTAACTGAGAACTATGAGATACTTATGTAATTCAAGTGAGAATTGTATTCAAGACTACAAATCCGAGAGCTGTTTAAGCTGTGCTTTGTAATTGTAATGGTGAATTTGAAAAGGTTGCTTTCAACAGTACGTTCTCAATCGGATTCATGTTGAGGGTTCCTTGTGATCTCCTTACTCATTAGACTCCTTTAGATTTACTATTTTTAAAGCAATTTCCCTTAATTCATTATCCCTGTGAGAATCTGCGTTTGTAACCTAATTTCTCACAGCATTTGTAGTGGTGTTTTTGTTCTAAATCAAGGATTCAGATTGAAGACTATTGGATGATCTGTGTCCATTGAAGTGGACAGACCATAGCCATAAGAGCAACTCAATTCAAATCCTTGAATTGGATTACTTTCTCTTGCATCTGTGCTGGTAGCCAGATGAAGATTTGATATTGTCTCATCTGTTTTATACTAATTCTCATTCTGCAATCAAGTACTAAGTCGAAGTTAGATATTATTTCTCCATTCTTATTAATTTTACATCTAATTCTCCCAACTCAGATCTGGATCACTTAGTTTAAATTCTACTTTTAGATCATTTAGTTAATGTGACAAATTCAACCTCTCATCTTATGTGCTTTGTAGATAGGATCAAAGGTCAGATCTGATAGCTTAGATCTGGAGGTTTATCTTACATTTTAAATCAATTTCCTGTGGACGATCTTTTACTCACTTACATTTAAAACTTGCTACAATTGGCCCTGATCTTGCAGGATAATTAACTTCTCTCTGTGCTGATATTTCTTTATTCTTTTTAGTTTTCCAAATTCATTATAATTCATCATTTGCAAATCTGTTTTCAAAATACAAATAAATCATGCACACTTAGAACAGCAACAAGTTTTTGGCGCCGTTGCCGGGGAATAGATTTTAAAATTGGTAGACCTAAGTTTTTTTTTTATTATTATTGATACATTAGTGCTAACTGTTCTATTGTTTAAATTTGTGCAGTTATTCCTATACATTTGAGCTTGGAAGCTACTTTGAAAGGAATACTGAAGGTTTGCTTTGCATAATTTTATTCTCTATTTCTCTGTTGTATGTTTGGTAGGAGGACTCTCAATCCTGAGATTGTCCCTCTGAATTTAGAAGTTGAAAGGCTACTAAGAACCAGACAAACATCACAAAATTTTGCTGAGACTGCTACTATAGGTGAGCAACCTAGACTTTTGAGAGATTACTTTGTACCTGGTGCATATAATTCCCCATTTTGTATCCAATTTCCTACTGTTGAAGGAAATTATGAGATCAAATCATCAACTATCCAGATACTGCCTTCCTTCCATGGTTTGAGTAAGGAAGATCCATACAAGCATGTGGATGAATTCTTGTCTCTTTGTACCACATTCAACATAGCTGAACTGGGTCCAGAGGCAACCAAGCTTAGGCTCTTTCCTTTTTCATTAAAGGACAAAGCTAGAGCATGGCTGTCCATGTTGCCACCAAACAGTATTACTTCTTGGAATGATTTGCAATGTCATTTTTAGCCAAATACTTCCCTATGTCTAAAACCAGCCAGTTGAGACAAAATATTGTTTCCTTCTCACAACACTTAACTGAAACTTTTCATGAAGCATGGGAAAGGTTTAAAGAACTTTTTAGGTAATGTCCTCATCATCAAATTCCCTGATGGCAGCTTGTTCAAAGCTTCTATCAGGGAATTGATCAAAAGGGCAAGAATATGGTAGATGCCTCATGTGGAGGCACCTATTTGCAAAAAACAGTTGAGGAGGTTTGGGACCTATTTGAAGTTATTGGTGAAAATTCAACTCAACAGGAATCTTTGTCAAGAGACATTGAGAATCCTGCTCGGTTGAACAATCAGCAGACCACCAAGGGAAAGATTTATGATGTGAATGAGTTGGAAAGTAAAATGGATAATTTGACCACTAAGTTTGACAGATTGATGGATTCACTTAAAAATCCAATGGTTGCAAGAGTGGAGGAGGCATGTCTGATATGCCAGTCCCCTACTCATTCCCATGATCAATGTCCAGCTGCACCACAGTTCCCAGATCTAGTGGTGGAGCAAGCTCATGCTGCCCAATCGTTTGGACAGATGCAATCAAATGAATATGCATGGAGAGGGCACCCCAATTTAAGGTGGAGCCAGGGCAATTATCAATCACCACAGCAGCAGCAACTAAAGAACCAAATTCCTTTTAAAACTGCTCAGCCTTACTAGCAGAATTTTTATACCAAGCCAAATTTTCAGCAGCCCATTCCACAACATATGGCACAACACTGTAAAATACCTCGATTCAAACCCTTCGGATCCCCTTCTTTTGAAGACCAAGTTCTAACTTCACTCCAAAATTTAGGGTCTTTAACTCAGATGTAAACTTTCACAGTCAGAGTATAAAGAAGATTAAAGAAACATTGGGTCTACTTTCAAATACTTTGGCCAAAAGAGAGGAAGGCAGATTACCCAGCCAACCCTTAAACAATCCTAAAGGATAGTTCATGGTTGGAGATGCCTCTGTTTCACATGAAGAAGTAAAAGCTATCACTACTTTGAGAAGTGGAAGAGTTGTAAATAACAATGTAGGTACTGAAAAAGAAGAAAAAATTGAGGAAACTGCTAGAGATATGCAGTAGGAGCAGCATGATGTTAGCATTGGGGGTACTGATGTACCTCAGGAAAATAAAAAAAATGAAAAAACAAAAAATAAAAAAAAATCTGGTGATGATTCTAAAGCTATAAATGAAGGACTAGTTCCTCATTTACCATTTCCCCATGCCATGAAATCTGCATCCCCCTCTGGGAAAGTTAGGGTTTCGAGGAAATTCTTGATATCTGAGAACCAAGGTGGCTCATCATCAGGCTTTGTAGGTTCCCCAATCTGGAGGCAGAAGGCCAGCTCATTCCTCTGCTCGATCACGATCGGCTTCATCTCAACGCCATGGGAGATTTCAATCATTGACGCCAAAGTTGCTAATGCATAGGCAAAGTGATTCCTTATTCGGGGGACGTATGAGAAAGTCACATCTTGGAAGCAAGCTATCAGATCCTCGAGGTGTTCATGATAGGGGATCAGTTTCTCGTCTTTCGTCTTCCAGTCACCATTCGTTTGGCATATGATTAACTGTGAATCGCCAAATACTCGAAGGTGAGTTACATTCAGATCGATAGCTGCCTGCAGACCAGCGACGCAAGCTTCGTACTGTTGAGAACCAAAAAATACCATTCTCCACCCTTTAACCTAGGCCTTGATAGACCCTTTAGAGAACTAAATAAGTGTTTTTAGTGCTTGTGTTACAGCTAACAATAAAGACAGGCTTAACCATGAAAGCAGCCTAAAAGTGCCAAAAAGATGATAGTCCATGTCGATCCAAAGGAAGAAAGAGAAGGGACAACCTCACTAGCTGTTAAAATGACTGAACTGAAGAGGCAAAGACCTGGTCTCAACCCAGAAAAGAAATGTGGAGCAATTCGAACAGAAAAATGCACTACTGAGTGCTTTTCGAAAAGAATCTGAACATTTCGAAAAGAACCTGAACTCTGCGAAAAGAACTAAAAGCTCGAGGCTTAGTTTTCGAAGAGCACCTGAAATCTTCGAAAGGATGATTGACCTATTCGAAAAGAAGAGAACTCCTTGCGAACAGAACCTGAACTTTGCGAAAAGAGCTTCAGGAGTCACAGTACATTGCGAAAAGTTCCCTAAACTATGCGAAATGGTATTCTGGAGATTCCTTACTTTTGCAAGGGTAATTCAGTAATCTTTTTCATGCGTCCCAATGCATTTAAAAACCTAGGGACATTCCAGAAGATTCTAAGCACGAAGCGAAGGCATATTCCACCCCATGTGAGCACCCGAAGATGAAATCACTTGGCGGGAACTTCTAGAAGCTCTAACAGATTTTCAAATTGCATAACAGAATTGATGCTTATGTCGCCTGATTGGTTGAACCAGATCGAGCAATTCTGATTGGCCAGAACAGATCTGGATCCTTGTGCTTGACTACCATTGGTTGATACAGATTTGAGCACTTCTGATTGGTCGATACACATCTGAGCTAGACCTGGGGGAAACTATAAATAGATGAACCATTTGCCCAATTTGGGTATCCAGATTTTGAGTTTCATTCCTATTCCCCCATTTCCAAATCAGCTAGTTTGTCTGAAACCCCTGTAATAGCCTAACTTTTACTTGCAATTGAGAGCTGTGAGATACCTCTGTAATTCAAAAGAGAATTGTATTCAAGACTACAAATCTGAGAGCTGTTTAAGCTGTGCTCTGTAATTATAATGATGAATTTGAAAAGGTTGCTGTAAAGTGTACATTCTCAATTGGACTCATGTTAAGGGTTCCCTCTGATCTCCTTATTGCATTAGACTCCTTTAGATTTACTATTTTTCATGCAATTTCCCTTGATTCATTAATCCTATGGAAATTAGTGTTTGTAACCTAATCTCTCACGGCATTTGTAGTGATGTTTCTTGTTCTAAATTAAGGGTTTAGATTAAAGACTATTGGATGGTCTGTGGCCATTAAAGTGGACAGACCATAGCCATAAGCCTAAATCTAATCCTTGAGTTAGATTTATTTCTCTTACATCTGTGCTTGTAGCCAGATGAAGATTGGATCACTTCTCATTTGATCTGTAGTCATTCTCATTGTGTTTCAAGGACCAAATCAAAGTTAGATATTATTTCTCCATTTTTTATAAGTTTACATCAAAATTCCCCCAACTCAGATCTGGATCATTTAGTTTAACTTTTACTTTTATCATTTAGTTAATGTGACAAATTCAACCTCCCATCTTATGTGCTTTGTAGATAGGATAAGAGGCCAGATCTGGTAGCTCAGATCTGGAGGTTTATCTTGCATTTTAAACAAATTCTCTGTGGACGATTTTTTACTCACTTACATTTAAAACTTGCTACAATTGGCCCTAATCTTGCAGGCTAATTCACTTCTCTTTGTGCTAATATTTCTTTACTCTTTTTAATGTTCCAGATTCAGTAAAACTTAGCAGTTGCAAATCTGTTTTCAAAACACAAATAAATCATGCACACTTAGAATAACCAACAAGTTTTTGGCGCTGTTCTTGAATTTGTTTTAAAATAGGTAGACCTAAGTTTTCATTTTATTTTTACATCGCTAAACTATTCTATTGTTTATATCATGCGATTATTCATATCCATTTTGAAGAAGAATCTACTTCAAAAAGGAATTACGAAGGTTTCTTTGTGCATAATCGATTCTCTGTACGTGTTGTATGTGGTAGGAGGACTCTCAGCCACGAGATTGTCCCTCTAAATTTAGAAGTTGAAAGGCTATTACGAACGGACAAACACACAAATTCTGTGAAGAACCTCGACTTTTGAGGATTACTTTTTGGTGCTTATAATTCTCCCTTTTGCATTCAATTTCCTACTGTTGAAGGAAATTATGAGATCAAATCATCAACTATCCAAATGCTTCCTTCCTTCCATGGGTTGAGTAAGGAAGATCCATACAAACATGTGGATGAATTCTTGTCTCTTTGCACCACATTCAACATAAATTTGGACTTGGTCAAGAGGCAACCAAGCTTAGGCTCTTTCCTTTTTCATTAAAGGACAAAGCTAGAGCATGGTTGTCTATGTTAGCACCAAATAGTATCACTTCTTGGAATGATTTGCAGTGTCAATTTTTAGCCAAATACTTCCCAATGTCTAAAACAAGCCAATTGAGACAAAGTATTATTTCCTTCTCACAAAACTCAACTGAAACTTTCCATGAAGCATGGGAAAGATTTAAGGAACTTTTAAGGCAATGTCCTCATCATCAAATTCCTCGATGGCAGCTTGTTCAAAGCTTCTATCAAGGAATTGATCAAAAACAAAATATGGTGGATGCCTCACTGGAGGCACTTACTTGCAAAAAATAGTTGAGGAGGTTTGGGACTTATTTGAAGTAATTGGTGAAAACTCAACTCAACAGGAATCTTTGTCAAGAGATATTGAAAATCCTGCTAGGTTGAACAATCAGCAAACCACCAAAGGAAAGATTTATGAGGTGAATGAGTTGGAAAGAAAGATGGATAATTTAACCACAAAGTTTGATAGATTGATGGACTCACTTAAAAATTTAATGGTTGCAAGAGTAGAGGAGGAATGTCGATATGCAGGTCCCTACTCATTCACTTGACCAATGTCATTTGCACCACGGTTCCACGATCTAGTGGTGGAACAAGCTCATCTTTGCCCAATCATTTGAATGAGATCGTCAAATGAATATCCATGGAAGGCACCCCAATTTGAGGTGGAGCAAGGGAATTATCAATCACAACATGACAACCAAAGAACCAAATGCCTTTCAAAACTGCACAGCCTTATCAGCAGAATTTTTATGCCAAGCCAAATTTTCAGCAGCCCATTCCACAACAACCTGTGCAGCAATCTGCTCCCGTTCAAATCCCTTCCAGGTCCCCTTCTTTTGAAGATCAAGTCCTAAATTCACTCCAATTTAGGATCTTTAACTCGGTATGAACTTTCACAATCGAGCATAAAGAAGATTGAAGAAACATTGGGTCAACTTTCAAATCCTTTGGCCAAAAGAGAGGGAGGAAAGTTCCCCAGCCAACCTTTGAACAATCCCGAAGGCCAGTCCATGGGTGGAGAGGCTTCTATTTCACATGAGGAGGTAAAAGCGGTCACAACTTTGAGAAGTGGAAGAATTATAAAATATAAAGACATAGTGATAAAATGGGAGTCTTGATGTACCTCGGAAAATCAAAAAAATGAAAACGAAAAATAAAAAATATTACGATAATGCTTCTAAAGAGTGATGAAGGACTAGTTCCTCATTTACCATTTCCTCATGCCATGAAATCTGTATCCCCTTTTGATAAAGGGAACACAAAAATAGATGAAATGATGGAGACTTTCAAGCAAGTCAAGATAAATCTACCTTTGCTTGATGCAATCAAACAAATTCCAGCATATGCAAAATTTTTGAAAGATATTTGCACTCACAAAAGACAGTCTAGGATACAGTTATCCAAGAAGGTCTTTGCTGTGGAAAGAGTTAATCAGGTGTTGTCTATTACCACACCTCCTAAACTTCAAGATCCTGGAATCCCCACAATCCCTTGCATTATTGGGGAACATACCATTGAAAAAGCTTTATTAGATTTGGGTGCTAGTGTAAACCTGCTTCCATATTCTGTATATGAGAAACTAGGTTTGGGAGAATTAAAACCCACTCATGTGGTGTTACAACTAGCAGACAGATCTGAAAGAAAGCCAGTTGGGATGATTGAGGATGTATTGGTGGGAGTAGATAAATTTTTCTATCCTGCTGATTTTCTAGTTTTGGACATGGAACCTACAAAAAGCAAAACTTCCATCCCTGTCATTTTGGGAAGACCATTCACAGCTCTGACAAATGCTTGCATTCAATGCAGGTCTGGTATTATGGAAGTCTCTTTTGGAAATATGAAGGTGAAATTAAATGTTTATAATGCAGTCACACAGCCTCAATTCAGCTCTGAGGAATGTTTTCATGTTGATCTATTGGATGAACTGGTGGAAGGGACTTTACAATAGTTTTTGCAGTGTGAAGATTTAACCACAGATTCTAAAGATGCTTGGGGAAATTCCGAGGAAGAAACATTTCGTACCTCAAAGTCTGAGAAAGTAAATGCTGTGCAAGGAACTCATAATCAATCAGCAAGTTTCTCTTCTTGGAAACCTGCTATTCTTCCCCTTCCACAAACAGCTAAGGTACCTTTGCTACCTTCTTTTCTCAGCCCACCTGATGTAGAACTGAAGCAGTTGCCAGAAAATTTGAAATATGTGTTTTTAGGAGACCATAAATCATTGCCTGCAATTATTTCTTCCTCCCTCACAAAGGAGCAGGAGGAAGAGCTATTGATTATTTTGAAACAACATAAAAGGGCAATTGGCTGGACTATTGCTGATTTGGGAGGAATCAGTCCAGCTGTTTGCATGCATAAAATCCATTTGGAAGAAGATACAAAGCCTTTTAGGGAAATGCAAAGGAGGTTGAACCCTCATATGCAAGAAGTGGTCATGAAAGAGGTTGTTAAGTTGTTGGATGCAGGGGTCATTTATCCCATTTCAGATTTAGCTTGGGTGGCACCTACACACGTGGTACCTAAGAAATCTGGGACCACTATTGTAACCTCAGATTCTGGTGAGCTTATGTCAACCAGACAAATAACTGTGTATTAATTACAGAAAATTAAATTCAATGATTAGAAAAGACCATTTCCCTCTCCCATTCATTGATCAGATTTTAGATAAGCTAGTAGGAAAAACTTATTACTACTTTCTTGATGGTTACTCTAGTTACAACCAGATTCCTGTGTACCCACAAGATCAGGAAAAGACCACATTCACTTGCCCTTTTGGCACTTTTGCCTATAGGAGAATGCCTTTTGGTCTTTGTAATGCTCCTGCTACCTTTCAAAGATCCATATACTCCATTTTCTCTGATATGATTGACCAATTTATGGAGATTTTTATGGATGATTTTCGATCTATGTAGACAGTTTTGCCCAGTGTTTACATCATCTCAAATTGGTGTTACAGAGATGTGAAGAAACCAATCTAGTTTTAAGCTGGGAGAAGAGCCATTTCATGGTCACCCAGGGCATTGTCCTTGGCCATGTTGTCTCCCACAAGGGCATTGAGGTAGACATAGCAAAAATTGATTTAATTGCACATTTACCACCTCCCAAAACTATTAAACAAATCAGAAGTTTTCTCGGACATGCTGGATTTTACAGAAGGTTCATTAAGGACTTCAGTAAAATAACCAAGCCTCTTTATCATTTATTATGCCAAGATGTCCCTTTTGTTTTCAACAATGAATGCATGAAGGCATTTGAATTCTTAAAAAACTGTTTGATTTCAGCTCCAATATTACAGTCTCCAGATTATTCACTGCCTTTTGAACTGATGTGATGCATCGATTATGCTTTGGGAGCCGCCTTGGAGAGAAAGGATAAGCTGCCTCATGTCATAGCTTATGCCAGTAGATCAATGATTGATGCACAGCTCAATTACACAACAACTGAGAAGGAGCTGCTGGCAATTGTTTTTGCTTTAGAGAAATTCAGGTCATATGTCTTGGGTTCACAAATAGTGGTGTTCACTGACCACTCTGCCTTGAAATATCTTCTGTCTAAGAAGGACACCAAACCAAGATTAATCAGGTGGATCCACCTATTATAGGAATTTGATTTACAGATCAAATATAAAAAGGGTGTGGAGAATGTGGTGGCTGATCACCTGTCTAGAATTTTAACTGCTGAGATTGATAGGCTGCCTATCAATGAATCTTTCCCTGATGAGCAACTTTTTGCTATTAGTATACACACCCCTTGGTTTGCAAACATAGTCAACTTTTTAGCTACTAGAAGAATTCCTCAACATTGGAATAAAATGGATAAAGATCTTTTCTTCTCAAAGGTTAAACATTTTATTTGGGAAGATCCTTATCTGTTTAAGATTTGTGCAGACCAAATAATAAGAAGATGTGTCCCTGAAGAAGAATTTCAAAGCATACTTTCTATGTGTCATGAATAGGCCTGTGGAGGTCATTTTAGTGGAAACAAAACTACTGCAAAGGTTTTGCAGTGTGGATTTTATTGGCCTATACTTTTCAAAGATGCTCTGCAGCACTGTAAGTCTTGCCATAACTGCCAGAAATTGGGCAGCATTTCCAAGAGAAACTCAATGCCTTTACAGCCCATTTTGGTAGTAGAATTGTTTGATATTTGGGGGATAGACTTCATGGGTCCCTTTCCCCCTTCCAATGGGTGTAATTTCATTTTAGTAGCTGTGGATTATGTATCCAAATGGGTTAAAGCCACAACCACTAAAACCAATGATCACAGAGTGGTTCTGAAAATTTTAAAGGATCACATTTTTTTCAGGTTTGGTTTTCCCAGAGCTATTATCAGTGATGGGGGAAGCCATTTTTGTAATAAACATTTTGAAGCTTTATTGAAAAAATACTCTGTGACTCATAGAGTAGCTACTCCATATCATCCACAAACCAGTGGACAAGTGGAGATTTCCAATAGAGAAATCAAACATATACTGGAAAAGACTGTGAAGAAGGACAGAAAGGATTGGTCCTTTAAGCTGAATGATGCATTGTGGGCATATAGGACAGCCTATAAAACCCCAATTGGCATGTCCCCATTCAGGTTGGTCTATGGCAAAGCATGCCATTTACCAGTGGAGTTAGAATATAAAGCCTTTTGGGCTATTAAAACATTGAACATGGATCTGACTACTGCTGGTAATCACAGGAAACTGCAACTTGCTGAGTTGGAGGAGCTGAGAATGGATGCATACACCAATTCAAGATCTTACAAAGAGAAAGTCAAAGCCTTCCATGATAAAAATTTGTTGAGAAAAGAGTTCACAGCTGGCTCTAAGGTATGGCTATTTAACTCAAAACTTAAGTATTTTCCTGGAAAGCTGAGATCCAAATGGGAAGGGCCATATACTGTCATTCATGCTTCCGGTCTGTTGACATTTTAGACCCAAGTAATGGAAGAATCTTGAAAGTAAATGGTCAGAGGCTCAAACCATGCATTGAAAATACCCAGGAGCCTGTGCTGCCCATCTATCATCAAGAACCTCCCCAAATCTGATGGTATACAACTGTACAATATGTTTTTGTTCTATAGTTTTTGCATTGTTTTCTATTTCTCTGTTTTTATTTATGTTTGTTCTCTTTTCGAGAAGTTTAAATATGTGAAAAATTAATTCGCAAAGTAAAAATTGTCTTTTCGTAACGTTCAATTTACTTTTCGAAAAGGATCTGAATTTGTAACAAACTGCTCGAAAGCAATGATTTGCTTTTCGAATAGTTGTTTCTGAAGCCATTTGCTTTTCGAAAAGTTGTTTCTGAAGCTATTAGCTTTTCGAATGGTACTGATGCCATTCTCTGTTGAAAAAAGAACTGTTTTGGAACTTTTCGAAAACTTAAAAATGACTTTGCGAAAATAACTTTGAGCATATTTAAACCCTTTCGAAGTAAGGGTTTCATATTCGAAAGTTTTCTGAGAACGTCCTGTTCCACAGAAACCCCATTTCTTTCTTTCCTTGCGTTATTTTAGAATTCAGCCACACTTTTCTTCACATTTGTTCGATCATTTGAGCTTGCAGAGAGGGATTTTAGCTTCTGGTCTGGTGGATTTCAGCGAGCAAGCAACACGTTCAACCAAAACCCTAGATTTCGGTATTTTTCTGTGCATTGCCTCTGTTTATCATTTGTAAAGTTTGATTTTGTGTCAGCATTTGTTGTGGGCATTTTTATACACAACTTTAGAATGGGGAAAGCTGAAAAATCACTGGCTGCCATGTTCCCAAAATCTTCTGCTAAGAAAATTAGCAAACCAACCCCAAAAGGAAAAACCAAAGCTTCAGCCAAAAGAAAACTATCAATGGATAGAGCTGATAGGATTGAGAAAGGGAAGAAGCTTAGACATGAGGAACCCATCCCTGCAAATTTGCTAGTCCCGAGCTCGAGCTTCCTCTGCCTATGCATTTGGTACTGCCAAATCCATTCATTGAAGCTCAGAAGCTGATTCCTGAGCTTATCGTGGATGAAACTTTTTTCGTCAACAAACCGGACTGTCAGCTATCTTTAAGATACATTAGGGATGCCTCACTGAGCAATATCCTTACCCCTCTGCCAGAGAAAATTTATCCGCGAATGGTGAAATTATGGTACCAAAACCTGGTAAAAGTGACAGAAAAAGATGCTGATGTCCCTACTCTTGTTATCTTTATTGATGATTGTGATCTAACTGTCACATATGAAGACATTGGGAATGCTTTGGGGATACCTTTTCAATATGATCCTGCTGGTCCATTGGCTGCACCAGAAGCAGCCTCTTTCAGAGAAATGGCTGCACATTTAACCCAAGGGATCGTTGGAACTGGACAGTCCATAATGAGGAGAGACCTAGCACCTCAATTTTTACTGATGGATTCAATTTTGAGGGGAAGTTTTTATGTCACCGGGCACAGCCAAGAAAGGAGGACACCAATTTTAGAGGCTCTCTTTCATTTTTCTAAGGGGCAATTTTTCAATGCCCCTATGTTAATTTTTGAAGCCATGGCTGATATTAGTGCCAAGTTGAAAAATTAGCAGAAATTAGCTGGAATCCCATTTGGTAAACTGATCATAGCCCTACTAAGAGCTAAGTTTGACATTGATGACCAGGAGCCATTTGAAGTCATAGCTCCTCATACTTTTGGGAAAAAGGCTTGGACTACAAGCCAAGCAATGCTGAAAAGAATAAGAGAGGAAGGTGCGCCTGCACCTGCAATTGCTACTGAGCCTGCATCTGCAGCTGTTAGTGGACCTGCCATACATGAACCTACCCCTGCAGCTCCCTTAGAACCTGCTTTGCCAGACCCTGAGGTGACCAGCTCTTTAGCTGCACCCATTCTTAAAGAAGTTGTCCTTCCTGTGGTGACCAGCTCTTCAGCTGCACCCATTCTTGAGGAAGTTGTCATTTTACCCTCCTCACCTAGTCCAGCTCTTGCCACTTCACCTATTCCAGCAGCTCCATCTCCCATAACCACCATTATCCCAATTGTAGATTCCCCTTCTACCCCAACCACTCCAGCCATACTCACACCACCAATTTCTCCCACCAATGCCCAAGACCTGGCCACAGATTTTATTGAATAATCTCCTAGCACTCCTATTCTCCAAAGCCTCTCAAGTTCACCTGCTCCTTCAGCCCACACACCTGAAGTATCCCATACCCCTGAACCTGAGCCTTTCACTACAGAGGCTTATTCATCATTGATGGGGTCTATTTTTGAAAACGTTGGGCTTGAATCTGTCCCTATACCTGACCCTCCTCATTTCACTCACTTGGCTACTTCTCCCTTTACAGCCATTTCACCCATTGCCCCTCCACCATCCACTTAAGTTTTACCAGCCCCTGCTATGCATACCACACCCACACCTGAATCAATTAGCCAAATACTTACCTTTCTCCAATCCATCCAAGCCCAACTACAGATCAACACAATAATCAGTCTGTGACCAATGACCTTCTCCAAACCTTAGCCTCCACATCCCACCCACTTGCCACTGCTGTTGATGACCATGCTACCCAAACTGAACCTGAGGTAGTATTGGTTGATCTTCCCACCCTCACCACTACTACCCATGCTACCCAAACTAAACCTGAGGTAGCTCTGGTTGAGTCCCCTTCACCTCTCCTCACTTTCTCTGATCAAGCCAATCAAATTGACCCTGAAGTCATCCTTCTGGACCCCTCTTCTCCCACTCCCACAGTTGGGATACCTTTAGTCCCCTACCATTCCATTCCCATTCCCAGATTTTCCGCTCTCAAAAGGGCCATGGAAGAAAATCCATATATCTGTCGAGATGTCCTCAAGGGGTTAGCTGATTTGCAAGCTTACATTAGAACCCCTTATGAAAACCAGATTCGGAAATTATAGTTATTCATGAAATTTGAGAGAGAGAGAAAATGAAGGACCTGCTGGGTCAAACTTTTCAGATGGTTAGGAGTGAGCAGCACAAGGTGACCATGTTGCAAGCACAGCTTGAATAGGAAAAACTGAGGACTACTAGACTTGGAAAGTAAATTGGCCTCACCAAAAAGATCAAATCAGAGGAATACACTGAGCTGCAAAACACAATCCAGGAGAAGGCTAAATCGAGTTCAGACTCCAATACTGATTCTAGTTCTGACTCTGACAGTGACTCTAGTTCTGATCCCATTGAACCAACTTATGATACAGATTTTGACCCCAGTTATTAGATCACATTGTACTTATCTGTGTTATGAGTTTGTAATATAAAATTCTGATTTTTCTTGTGTAATTACTGTGCATTTCTGTTCTTTCTTCTTGTCATTATGATTTTTGCTTGATTGTTTCTTTTCTTTGCTTTGGACTAGTGCGAACCCTGCTCACCTTAGGTTTGGGGGTGTGGCAGAAATGTCAATAATTGAGTTAACATCAATGCAGCTTATGATCAGTAGAATTTTTGAAAATGAAGTAATTTCACACCTGTTGTTTTGAAAAATGAGGAAGTTAAAAACTTTTTGAAATTAATTTCTAGTGTAATTCTAATACTTTCATGAAGTGAATGTCAGAAAATTTCCAAAAGAAAATTGATGTTTTAGTAAACCTAAAAAGAGAGAAAACAGTGATGATATACCTCAGGAATTTGATAGAAAACCACACCCAGTGAGATTTGGACCTGAAATGTTTTCTTTGGAGGTATGAATTGGCAATTTTTTCTGCTCTAGGGACTGTTTAAACCTGCTTGTTATCACTAGAAGTTACATATATCCAAGTTAAAATAGTTTGACAGCAATCATGAAATTAAAGACATGATGTAAGGCCTCCTTTCAGACAGTTTGAGCTTCAAAAAGCCCAACCTTTCGAAACTGCCCTTGATACACACCAATTGAGCTTTATAAATCCAAGATTTCTTTAAAACCTCATCAACCTCATTTAGCCTAACCCTCACTCGAGAATTGAAGGTAAAAGAAAGAAAGTCAAGAAAGGTGAGTTGGGTAGCTTTGGTAAAAAAATAATTGAAGGCACATCAGACGTAGAAGAAATGTGGCATTCAGGTCAATGTTGCTTTAAAAAAAAAAAAAAAAAGAGAAGGCATTTCATTGGAAGTTTGAAAAGAAAGAGAAAAGATGGCCACTTTGGCTCGAAATTCAAAGAAGAAGATGAAATTGTCTTTGAATTAAAGAAGGTGTGTCTATCACCTCCTTACCTTGACTGACTTCTCAATTTTGAACTCCATTCCACCCCTTTATTCTTGATAAATTTCACCCATAAGCCATATTACAACCCAAGTTAAAGTCCTTACTGATCAATGATGGATTGAGCTGTCACATGGAGATAAGGATTTGTGTAATCTATGGTGAAAAGAGCAGTGAATTCAGAACTAAAAAGCAATGCCTATGGTCATGCTTATTATTTAGGTCAGAATCGCTCTTGAGCCGTGTGAAATAGTACAACCCTCTTACTTACATATTGAGTGAAAACCTGGTGAGAGTTGGGTTTGAAATCGACTTATTTGGGGTAACATCAAAGCTGGATTCTCAAATAGAAGGCAAGCTATTCATTAATTTTTCTTGTAAATAACTTTTTGACACAAATTGAGTGAATGGCAAAAGGAATTACAGCATAATTTTAGTTTTGAACTGATGTTTTCTTGAAAATCTTCTTACAGCCTGACTGATGCAGGTGTGAATAATCTGATTGGATGAAAGTTTTCTTTAACAGAACTGCATTGATCTTAACTAATTTATTGGAGAAGTTTGTAGGTACCTTCACTGAAAACCCTCAGGAGACTTCACTCCTCCACTAGGGATCACCTAGGGGTTTAAAAGGCTTGTTGTATATGCTAAATGCAACTGTGTTCCCTACAAAAGTGGCTTTTTATTCTATTTTTAATTTTGACTTTGCTAAGGGACTAGCAAAGCTTAGGTTTGGGAGTGTGTTGAGAACCAGAAAATACCATTCTCCACCCTTTAACTTAGGCCTTGATAGACCCTTGAGAGAACTAAATAAGTGTTTTAAGTGCTTGTGTTACAGCTAACAATAAAGACAGGTTTGACCATGAAAGCAGCCTAAAAGTGCCAAAAAGATGATAATCCATGTCGATCCAAAGGAAGAAAGAGAAGGGACAACCTCACTAGCTGTCAAAATGCCTGAACTGAAGAGGCAAAGACCTGGTCTCAACCCAGAAAAGAAATGTGGAGCAATTCGAACAGAAAAATGCACTACAGAGTGCTTTTCGAAAAGAATCTGAACATTTCGAAAAGAACCTGAACTCTGCGAAAAGAACTAAAAGCTCCAGGCTTAGTTTTCGAAGAGCACCTGAACTCTTCGAAAGGATGATTGACCTATTCAAAAAGAAGAGAACTCCTTGCGAACAGAACCTGAACTTTGTGAAAAGAGCTTCAGGAGTCACAGTACCTTGCGAAAAGTTCCCTAAACTATGCGAAATGGTATTCTGGAGATTCCTAGCTTCTGCAAGGGTAATTCAGTAATCTTTTTCACGCGTCCCAATGCATTTAAAAACCTAGGGACATTCCAAAAGATTCTAAGCACGAAGCGAAGGCATATTCCACCCCATGTGAGCACCCGAAGATGAAATCACTTGGCGGGAACTTCTAGAAGCTCTAACAGATTTTCAAATTGCATAACAGAATTGATGCTTATGTCGCCTGATTGGCTGAACCAGATCGAGCAATTCTGATTGGCCAGAACAGATCTGGATCCTTGTGCTCGACTACCATTAGTTGATCTGATTTGAACACTTCGATTGGTCGACACGATCCTGAGCTAGACCCTGGGGAAAACTATAAATAGATGAACCATTTGCCCAATTTGGGCATCCAGATTTTGAGTTTCATTCCTATTCCCCCATTTCCAAATCAGCTAGTTTGTCTGAAACCCCTGTAATAGCCTAACTTTTACTTGCAATTGAGAGCTGTGAGATACCTCTGTAATTCAAAAGAGAATTGTATTCAAGACTACAAATCTGAGAGCTGTTTAAGCTGTTCTCTGTAATTGTAATGGTGAATTTGAAAAGGTTGTCAAAACGTGACATTCTCAATTGGATTCGTGTTAAGGGTTCCCTCGATCTCCTTATTGCACTAGACTCCTTTAGATTTCTGTTTTCATGCAATTTCCTTGATTCATTAACCCTGGGAATTAGTATTTGTAACCTAATCTCTCACGATTTGTAGTGATATTTCTTGTTCTAAATTAAGCGTTTAGATTAAAGACTATTGGATGGTCGTGGCCATTGAAGTGGATGACCATAGCCATAAGCCTAAATCTAATCCTTGAGTTAGATTTATTTCTCTTACATCTGTGCTTGTAGCCAGATGAAGATTGGATCATCTCTCATTTGATCTGCAGTCATTCTCATTTTGTTTCAAGGACCAAATCAAAGTTAGATATTATTTCTCCATTTTTTATAAGTTTACATCAAAATTCTCCCAACTCAGATCTGGATCATTTAGTTTAACTTTTACTTTTATCATTTAGTTAATGTGACAAATTCAACCTCCCATCTTATGTGCTTTGTAGATAGGATAAGAGGCCAGATCTGGTAGCTCAGATCTGGAGGTTTATCTTGCATTTTAAACAAATTCTCTGTGAACGATCTTTTACTCACTTACATTTAAAACTTGCTACAATTGGCCCTGATCTTGCAGGCTAATTCACTTCTCTCTGTGCTGATATTTCTTTACTCTTTTTAATGTTCCAGATTCAGTATAACATAGCAGTTGCAAATCTGTTTTCAAAACACAAATAAATCATGCACACTTAGAATAACCAACACGTACTCAGCCATATTGTTAGTACAAGGGAAGTTGAGTTTAATAGAGACCGGTACATGGGATCCCTTTGGTGAAATCAAGATGGCGCCAACTCCTTGGCCTTCGACATTTGCTGCCCCGTCAAAGTGCATTATCCATGATTCTTCTGCTTCTTCTGCATCATCTTCCGTCATGAACAAGATATCTTCATCTGGGAATTCGATTCTTAACAGCTCATATCCAGGTAAAGGATTATCAGCAAGATGATCAGCAAGCGCCTGCCCCTTGATCGATTTTTGAGTGATGTGCGTGATGTCGAATTCAAATAATAAAAGTTGCCATCATGCGATTCGTCCAGTGAGAGTTGGCTTTTCAAATAGGTATTTTAAAGGGTCCATTCAGGCCAAGAGCAGAACCGCCTGAGACAGTAAGTAATGGCGGAGCCTTTGAGTAGCCCATACAAGAGCTAGGCATTTCTCCAGATGAGAGTAGCGTGTCTCGTAATCAGTAAACTTCTTGCTTAGATAGTAAATGGCCTGCTGTCTTCTTCCTGTTTCATCGTGCTGCCCAAGGACACATCCCATGGAAACTTCAGTCATGGAGAGATACATCAAGAGTGGTCTCCCTGGCTCAGGTGGTACCAAAATAGGTGGATTAAGGAGGTAGCTTTTGATTTTTTTGAACGCTGCCTGACAATCGTCGTTCCATTCAACGGGTGAATTCTTCCTTAGTAACTTGAAGATCGGCGTGCAGATTGGAGTTAGCTGTGCAATGAACCGACTGATATACTGTATTCTGCCCAGAAACCCTCTAACCTCTTTCTCGATAGATGGCAGTGGCATTTTAGTGATGGCTTTGACTTTGATTGGGTCGACCTCGATCCCCCTCCTACTGACGATGAACCCTAGAAGTTTCCCTGACATAGCACCAAATGCGCACTTCTATGGGTTCAGACGTAGTCGATACTTCCTCAGCCTTTCAAATAGCTTCTGAAGGTTTACCAGATGGTCACTTCACTCTGGTGACTTGGCTATCATGTCGTCGACATACACTTCAATCTCTCGATGCATCATGTCATGAAATAGTGCAGTCATAGCTCTCTGGTACGTTGCGCTGGCATTCTTCAGCTTGAATGGCATGACTCGATAGCAAAAGGTTCCCCAGGGGATAATGAACGTTGTCTTCTCGCGATCAACCTCTGCCATTTTGATCTGATTGTATCCTGAGAATCCATCCATAAAAGAAAGCATCCCGTGCTTAGCTGTGTTATCGACTAAGATATCGATGTGTGGCAATGGGAAATCGTCCTTCGGGCTTGCTCTGTTCAAAGTGCAGAAATCGATACACATGCGAACCTTTCCATCCTTCTTCGGTACAGGCACAATATTAGCTAGCCACTGTGAGTACTTGGATACCATGAGAAACCCTGCATCGTATTGCTTGATGACCTCGTCTTTGACTTTCAACATCCACTCGGGTCGGAGACGTCTCAGCTTCTGCTTGACTGGCTTCATATCAGGGTAGAGAGGCAACTCATGCTCGACCAAATCGGTATCCAATCCAGGCATGTCCTCGTACAACCAAGCAAAAATGTCTTGGTATGACCGAAGGAAGTAGATCATGCTTTTTCTTTCCTCAGGAGATAGTGACGTTCCGATTTTGGTTATCCTGGGAACCTCCTCAGTTCCTAGATTGACGTCTTCGGTCTCTTCGACAATGGGGGTATGGCCATGGTCAAAGTCCACAAATCGGTCCAGGAGCTCATCGGGGAGCTCCTCGAAGGGGACATTCTCATCTAGACTTGTGATCCCTACCTATTCTTGTATTTCTACAGGGAAGGAGTCGATTTCACGTGGGATGGGTATTTTGATTAAGGCATCCTTTTGTAGGGCATTTTCTGGAATTTTAAATGACAATATTTTTGGACTTTTGATTTTTTCAATGTTTTTGGGATTTTTGTTTTCTTCCATGTTTTTGAGATTTTTGTTTTCTTTCATGTTTTTGAGATTTTTGTTTTCTTCGGAGATGGAACCTTGGCCAGGCGGGTTTGCGTATATACAAGGTATTGCCTGCCAAGGGCTTATCTCGCTTTTTATAGGTTGTTTTTTTTTGGGAAACAAGCGTAAAACTTTAGGCCACTTCCTGCTTCCAGAGTTTGGGGCAAAGATATCCAGTTGCGTACCTGAGGGGCCACTTCTTTACCTGTTGGGATGGAGGGTGCTGACTGATATGGCTCATTGGAGTCAGCCTCCATCATATTGATCCCCATTTCATCTAAGATCATGTCCTCAAACTATAACTCGGTTTTGTGGTGATTCACCACAAGGGGGGTTTGTTTCGATACCGACCGTCGTTCCTCGAAAAGGGATAACGCGACCAAGTCTATCTCCAAGCTGGAAAGGGAGATCTGGGGATTGGTGTGATAGAATGGGGCTTTGGGTTTGTGTGGGGTCAAATGGGTTGCCCCATTTTGATCGATCTTCACGACCCCTGTGCTAACAAAGGAATCCCTTATGTGTGGCCTAGGGCAAGGTTTCTCCTCTATGTTGATTCCTCAAGCTCTTACAGCCGCAGCGACCCTGGCTTTCTCTTTGGCCTCTCGAACCTCTTGCTCTGTGGGCTTGTATCCTAGCCCGAATCTTACTTTCTGTCCCTTAGCCACAACTAGCTCTCTTCTGCCTTGTAATTTAGGTCCCCGACCCCTTCCTTTCTGATATCCCCACCTTCGGAGCATTGCTACTGCCGCTACCATACCGCCTCCCGTTTTAGACATGATGCCCTCAATGAGTTCTGGGAGTATTGCCGACACCTCTACTCAAAACTGTGGAGGTCGACGTCCTCAGCGGTGTGTGGTATATCCAGCATATTGGGTTTTTCAATGCTATTAGTAGCCTTTTCTTTTTCACTATGCCCCTCTCCAATGATCGTGATGATCTTATGCCCATATGTAAATTTTAGTTTCTGGTGCAATGTGGAAGGTATGGCTCCAACTTCATGTAGCCACGGGCGCCCCAACAACAGATTAAATGAGGATTTGATATCCATGACTTGAAACAAGATGGAAAAGGTCATTGGCCCTATCAATAGCTCAAGATCAACTTCTCCCATTATTTCTCTCCTGGTATTGTCAAACCCTCTAGCGCTGGTTCTAGTGGGCCTTAACATGCAAGGATCAACCCCGATCTTGGTGGCAGTTCTCAATGGGCATATATTCAATGTAGACCCATTATCAATTAGTACCAAGGGGATAATCATATTTCTGGACTCGACGGTTATATTCAAAGATTTTGAGTGGCTACCTCCTTCCTCAGGTAAATCGGTGTCAAAAAATGAAATGGCATTTGGGGCCATCACTTGACCAATTATCTGCCCGACTTCATCCGGGCTAACTTGGAGTGATACATGCACATTTTTTAACGCTCCCATCAATGCTTGAAAATGGAGTGGGGATGTCATCAACAGATCCCATACAGTGATATGGGCAGGCATCCTTCTCAGCTGAGTCTCCAGTATATGTTCTCGGCTCATTTTCTCGAAGGGGTTCGCCTCGCTGTCTTTCTTTCCTTCGGGTTGGGCCTGTGTTGTTGCTGGTACTTCGAGCTACTTCGATATTCTCCCTGACCGGGTAACAAAATCTACTGCCCCTTCTCTACTGCTGCTTCTGGCATTGACATCTGTTTGTTCGTAGCTTAGCAGGACTTGATGAGGATCATATGTGGGTCCCGAGAGCTGGAGAGGTATGGCTACCGGTTCTTGAGGTACTTGTACTGTCGTCTCAGGAGGCGTGGGCAATACTTGATTCACCCCAGTGGCAGTGGGTTGGGTGGAAAGATCGGGCTAAATGGGGGTGGTGGAGCTTGAGGGTGGCGGCATTGGAGGGTAGGAGGTAAAAGTAGGCCATTGATAGCCAGTGGGTGCTGGTGGCTGATGGGCCGTTAGGTAATTGACTGGGGTGGTGGAACTTGCCGGTGGTTAAGCTAGGGGTGATGGAGTGGGCACAGACCATTGATAACTGATGGGTGTGGGTGTCGGATTGGGGGCCTGTTGGCTCATTGGGTAATTTATGGGGGTTGTTGGAATGGGGCGGGCGTAGGCCGTTGCTGACTGGCGAGTGTGGGTGTAGGATTGGGGGCATGGGGATTTATCGGGTAATTGATGGGGGTTGTGGTGTATGGTTGGTATGCATTGATATTCACATAATTAATGGGTGTGGGTGATGGAAAGTATGCCCTTAGATCCAAGGGTTCTATTTGTGGAGTTGGATTGGAGAAATAATCTGACAATTTTAGGGGTTCAACTACCCCTATATTCCTTTCTTCAACATTTCTTAACAGCGGTGCTACAAAACTCTCCCGATCACTGATGTAATCGGATGGGTCAAATTCAAACTCCTCCTCGTCTTCTATCATTTTGATGGTGGGTCTAGGACCTGCTCCTCCGGTAGGATGTGAGGGTAGTGGTACTTGATGAATATTAGCATGCTGAGAAGGTGCAGGAGGAATGATTTTCCCGGCATCAATCAAATCTTGGATAGTGTGCTTCAATGGGAAGCAACGATCAGTAGGATGACCCGGACCCTGATAAAAATTACAGTTGATATTTGGGTCATAGTTCTTTAGGATCGGGTGAGGAGGAGGTTGCGGTTGGCGGATAGCCACTAATCCCTTTTCTACTAATAGGGGCAAAAGTACACTCAAAGATTGCCCTAGAGGTGTGAAGACTTGGTCGTAGCGGGCTCTCCTCTGTTCCGGGGTCATTTGCATTCCTTGCCCATTCCCCATTCTTTGCATCTGCTCAGGCCTAACTGGTGCTAGTGGGGCTACCTGAAATTGAAACGGAATAGTATTATTATTGGGCCTGGTGTTGGCTATGTTCTGGACATCACCCCCTGTTCTCTTCTCATTCCTCTGCTCATAAAATCTTCTGACCCCGCTAGGGCCCCCTGAAGTATTCTT
The DNA here is from genome assembly GCA_021018995.1 of Chloranthus sessilifolius. Lineage (NCBI taxonomy): Eukaryota > Viridiplantae > Streptophyta > Magnoliopsida > Chloranthales > Chloranthaceae > Chloranthus > Chloranthus sessilifolius. Next base: position 30,266,711 of record CM037595.1, read on the forward strand.
ACTCAACCGCCCTTCCCTGATGGCATCCTCGCAGCGGTTGGCATTCCTCACCAAATCAGCAAAACTAGACTGCTATTGGTATACAAGAAAATCAGAGATCACTGGCAGAGTGTTCTTTGAAATCATCTCTATCTGCTCATCATCCGGTATTTTATTTCTGACTTCAGCTGCCAGTGCTCTCCATCGCCCTAAGTAGTCACTGAAGGTCTCATTTGGATTTTGCTTTAAACGGGCCAAAGCAGAATTGCACGATTCAATATCAGTACTATAGACATACTGTTCCTGAAATAAATGCGCTAAATCTTTCCATGTCTTCATCATGGATGGTTCAAGAGATGTGAACCACCTCAGGGCCGGTCCGGTCAAACTCTTCTGAAAGACTTTTATTAGCAGTCTTTTGTCCCCTCCGTACTGGCACATGCCCCCACAATAGGACTTGAGGTGTGCGATCAGATTGCCTGTGCCATTGTACTTGTCGAATACTGGCATTTTAAACTTGGGGGGCAAGGGGACCTCAGCGAACAGGCATAGGTCTGTGAAGTTTGTGGCGTGGATTTCAGCACCACACCACCCATTTTCATCAGTTGTTTTTGTATTTTGTCCAACTGTTCTTTCAACTGCTCTGACTCTTTCGATACAGGGGCCACTTTCTCGGCCATCAATTGAACTTCACTCTAGGCTACCAGGGGGTGGGAAATTACTGGTGGAGGGTTGAGGCTGGTCAATGCCCCAACATAGGCCCCACTGTTCCTAATCTCGTCCTCCTCATACTGCTGGTCGGCGTAATGTGCAGTGAAGATGGGATTCTCAGCCTGTTGCTGCATGGGTTGGATGGGAATGACATGAGTAGGGGTTGGGTGAGCCCATTGGGGGTGAGGAAAGGTTTGTTGGGTGACGGGAATTTGGTTTTGAGGTGGGGCCTGATAGGGCCATTGGGTATGGGGGAAGGTTTGGAGATGGCCTTGAGGTGTGGAGCCATGAGGGAATTGGGTTTGGGGGACGACATGGGTTTGACCCAGCTGTGAAGGTTGGGTTAAGTGTTGGGAGTATTATGGAAGGCATGAGTGTGGGGTTTGGGTTTGGGCCATGAACCCTTGATCATTTTGGGTCATGCGCCACTGATAGGTCTGGGCCATGGACCCTTGGTAAGTTTGGGCCAAGGGCCCTTGATGGGTCTGGGCCAATGGGCCTGGGTAGGTTTGGGCGATGGGCCCTTGGTGAGTCTGGCCCAATGGGCCTTGATGGGTTTTGGCCATGGGCCCTTTGTGGGTATGGCTCAATGGGCCTCGATGGGTCTGGCTCGTGGGCCCTTGATGGGTCTAGCCCGTGGGCCCTTAATGGGTCTGGTCTGATGGACCTTGTTGGGTCTGGCCTGATGGGCCTTGTTGGGTCTGGGCCATGGGCCCCTGATGGTTTGGATTTGATGGGTTTGGCCCAATGGGCCCTGAGGGATATGCGTAATGGGGTTTTGGGCCAATGGGCCTTGGGGATGATGGGTAGTGGGGTATTGGGCCGTGTGGATGGGGAGTGAAGCACGGAGGTTTGCTAAGGTGTGGGATGGATTCATGGATGTGGGGTGTGGAGGAGAGATATTTTGGAAAGCCCTCCATGAGGAGTATGCTCGGAACATCTCCTCCATCATGGTCATGGAAGGGGGGTGGGATGTGGATGGTGGATTTAAGGGGTGATGGGGTATAGATGGGGTGGAGGTGGTAGAAAAATTGGGCATGGCCCCGGTATAATTGGGCATGGCCACGGTAGGTGGGGGGTATATGGAGTGGATGAGGGGATGTATTGGGTTTGTTTTGGGATGATGGGGGGCATGATGATGGGAGAATGAGGAAAGTTGGGCATGACTCGGATGGATGGGGGATTTTGCGAGGGGTTGGATAGGGTGGAAGTGGTATATGTGAATGTGGGTGGATCGGGTCTATAGGGAGATGATGGGAATTGGGGCATGGATATGGATTGGGAAAATGGGTTTGGCATGGGCATGGTTTAGGAAAAAGATGGAGAATGGGGTGTAGGATTTTGGATATTTTGGGGGGTATCGGTTGGGAAAATGGGGGCGCCAAATGGGCCGGTAACGGTAAAGGGGGGTTGGGTGAGGGGGGTGGTGGAAAAGACTTCTCCCGAATGGGAGTGGGTTGGAGAATGTGGCGGGGATGAGTCAGGATCGGCGTAGGCCAAGTCTACTATTTATTTGTGTTTTGAAAACAGGTTTGCAACTGCTAAGTTATAATGAATCTAGAATATTAAAAAGAATAAAGAAATATCAGCACAGATAGAAGTGAATTAGCCTGCAAGATCAGGGCCAATTATAGCAAGTTTTAAATGTAAGTGAGTAAAAGATCGCCCACAGGGAATTGATTTAATATTTAAGATAAACCTCCAGATCTGAGCTACCAGATCTGACCTCTGATCCTATCTACAAAGCACATAAGATGGGAGGTTGAATTTGTCACATTAACTAAATGATAAAAGTAAAAATTAAACTAAGTGATCCAGATCCGAGTTGGGGAAACGTTTGTGGTAAACTTATACAAAAATTGGAGAAATAATATCTAACTTTGATTTGGTCCTTGAAATCTAATGAGAATAAGCTGCTGACTCAAGGTAGGTGATTCAATCTTCATCTCGCTACAAGCACGATGTAAGAGAGATAAATCTAATTTAAGGATTAGGTTTAAGCTTATGGCTATGGTCTCATTCACTTTAATGGCCACAAACCATCCAATGCCTTTTAATCCAAAGCCTTAGTTTAGAACAAGAAGCATCACTACAAATGCCTGAGAGGTTAGGTTACCAACACTAATTCTCACAGATTAATGAATCAAGGAAATTGCATGCAAAACAATGAATCTAAAGGAGTCTAATGTACCGAGGAGATCGAGGGAACCCTTGACATGAGTCCAATGGAGAGTGCATAGTTTACAAAGAACCTTTAAAATCCACCATTACAATTACAGAGCACAACTTAAACAGCTCTCAGATTTGTAGTCTTGAATACAACTCTCTTTTGAATTACAGAAATATCTCACAGCTCTCAATTGCAGGTACAAAGTAGGCTATTACAGGGATTGCAGACAAGCTGTCTGGCTGGGAAATGGGGGATTTAGAAATGAAACTCAAAATCTCGATACCCAAATTGGGCAAATAGTTCATCTATTTATAATTTTCCCTAAGCCAGCTCAAATGTGTATCAACCAATCGTAATTGAGAGATCTGATCAACCAATAGGAGTCGAGCACCGTGATCCAGATCTGCTCGCCAATCGAATCGCTTGATCTCGTTCACCAATCGTGAAACAGAGGCATCAATTCTGTTATGCATTTTGAAAGTTTGTTAGAGTTTCTAGAAGTTCCCGCCAAGTAATTTCATCTTTGGGTGTTCACATGGGGTGGAATATGCCTTTGGTTCATGCTCAGAATCTTCCAGAATGTCCCTGGGCTTTTCAATGCATTAGCGCATGCAGACATCGAATTGCCCTTGTTAAAGCCGCTAATCTCCGAATACCTTTTCGCAGAGTTCAGGGCCTTTTCACAAAGTTCAATGACTTCAAGTTCTGCTCAAAGTTCAATCTTCTTTCGAGGAGTTCGGATGCTCTTCAAAGCTACACTGAGTTTTAGTCCTTTTCGCGAGTTTAGGGCCTTTTCGCAAAGTTCAATGACTTCAAGCTCGTCGCAAAGTTCAATCTTCTTTTCGAGGAGTGTTTTCTTCTTTTCGCAAAGTTCAAGGTTCTTACGAAAGTGCAAGTTCTTTTGAAAAGAACTCAGAGTGCATTTTTTCTGCTCAATTGTTCTCGCTTCTCTTACGTGTCTTTGCCTCTTCTATTTAGACCTTTCCACACCGATGAGGTTGTTTCTTCACTTCCTTCCTTTGACCGACATGAATTGTCATCTTTTGGCACTTTGAGTGCTTTTATGGTTAAGCGTGTCTTTATTGTTAGTCAGAAACAAACACTTAAAACACTTATTTAGTTCTCTTAAGGGTCTATCAAGGCCCAGTTAAGGTGAAAATGGTATTTTCCAGCCTCAACACACCCCCAAACCTAAGCTTTGCTAGTCCCCGAGCAAAGACAAAATTTAAAAATAGGATGAAAAGCCATTTTGTAGGGAGAACAGCTTGCATTTAGCATATGCATAAGCCTTTTAAACCCCTAAATTGATCCCTAGTGGAGGAGTAAGTCTCTGAGGGTTTTCGATGAAGGTACCCACAAACTTCTCCAATAAATCGATTAAGATCAATGCGGTTCTGTTAAAGCAAACTTTCATCCAATCAGTTATTCACACTGCATCGATCGAGTTGTAAGAAGATTTTCAAGAAAACATCGTTCAAAACTAAAATTCTCTTTGTAATTCCTTTACCATTCACTCAGTTGGTGTCAAAAGTTTTTACAAGAAAAATTAATGAAAAGCTTGCCTTCTATTTGAAAATTCAGTTTTGATGTTACCCCAAATAATTTGATTTCAAACTCAACTCTCACGGGGTTTTCACTCACCATGCAAATATGAGGGTTGCACTATTTCACAGACTCAAGAGCCATTACAGTCCTCAAATAGGAATGTAAGCGAGCATAGGCATTGCTTTTCAGTTCTGAATTTACTACTTCTTTCACCATAGATTACACAAATCCTTATCTCCATGTGATAGCTCAATCCATCATTGATCAGTAAGGACTTTAACTTGGGTTGTAATGTGGCTTATGGGTGAAATTTATCAAGAATAAAGGGGTGGAATGGAGTTCAAAATTGAGAAGTCAGTCAAGGTAAGGAGGTGATAGACACACCTTCTTCAATTCAGCACAATTTCATCTTCTTCTTTAAATTTTCAGAGCCAAAGTGGCCATCTTTTTATCTTTCTTTTTCAAACTTCCAATGAAATGCCTTCTCCTTTTCTTTTCTTTTTTTTTTTTCAAATCAACATTGACTGGAATGCCACATTTCTTCTGCTGATACATCATTGCCTTCAATTATTTTTCTTTTTCTTTTACCAAACTGTTACCCAACTCACCTTTCTTTAACTTTCTTTCCTTTACCTTCTGAATTCTCAGAGTGAAGGTTAGGCTAAATGAGGTTGATGAGGTTTCAAAGAAATCTTTGATTTATAAAGCTCATTTGGTGTGTATCAAGCGCAGTTTCAAAAGGTTGGGCTTTTTGAAGTTCAAACTGTCCAAAAGGAGGCCTTACATCATGTCTTTAATATCATGATTGCTGTCAAGATATTTTAACATGGATATGTGTAACTTCTAGTGAAAACAAGCCGGTTCAAACAGTCCCTAGAGCAGGAAAAAAAAAACTGCCAATTCATACCTCCAAAGAATACATTTCAGCAGGCCCAAATCTCACTGGGTGTGGTTTTCTATCAAATTCTTGAGGTATATCATCACTGTTTTCTCTCATTTTAGGTTTACTAAAACATTAATTTTTTATTTTTTTTAGAAATTTTCTGACCTTCACTTCATGAAAGTATTAGAAGTACACTAGAAATCAATTTTAAAAAGTTTTAACTTCCTCATTTTTCAAAATAACAGGTGTGAAATTACTTCATTTTCAAAAATTTTACTGATCATAAGTTGCATCAAGCATTAACTTATTTTATTGGCATACTGCCATACCCCCAAACCTAAGATGAACATTGTCCTCAATGTTCTAGACAATGAGAGACTAGGAGCAGCAGGGTAAAAGAAGAAAGAAAAACTAAGAACAGAAAAAATCTAAACTATATGCAGCAGAAAATAAAAATGTAAAACTGAAGATATGAGCAAGGAAATGGAAAACATGATATACAAATGCAAGAAAAATCAACAAAACAACGCTAGAACTGCTAAATAAAATCTAACAAATAGAAGGATTACTATGCAAATGGAAGGAAACTAATGCTAATAACAGAGAAATAGTAAAAACAAGGTAAGGGACTGAATACAAAGTTAAAAAAGAAAAAGAAAAAGTGTTGATACAAAAACAGAATTTGTGAATGCAAAATAGGAAAACAAAGTTATAAACTAACTATACTCACAGAAAAATGACGAAAATCAGTAAAACGAGGACACATTAACCTAGGAAAGAAAAAAAATCAGCGATCTAAAAACAGAATTTGAAACTAAAATTCCTAAAACAGAAAATCTAATGCCAAATGATATATCCTAAGCCCAAAGAAACAAACCCAAAAGCCTGAGATACTTATGAATCTAAGTGATTATAAAAATGATTAGCAGGAATACAGTGAAAAGCAAGATTCATAAGATTGACCCCTTTGTTGATGATGTGTATGAAAAAAAAATAATGAAGCATGGGAGCACATATTAAAAACAGGGTTCACACACAGCTGAGACCCCTTTATAATGAAGAAATCTCGAAGGAAAATAAAATTAGTGGGTCCATTGAATGTTCCAAACAGCCTATGATTCACTACTCATTATCCTACATGATTCCTAAAAAAAAAAAAAATGATCTCAGCAGGTCCAGATGGGAAAAGTGGATGCAAATAGAGAAAAACAGCCCATCCGGAAGATATCTATATTGTTTTTATAATTTTCTATTTTTTTTTTTTTTACTTGTTTTGGATCAGCCCGGGCTCAACAAGAGCCCGTATTTACTACTGCTGAAAATAATGAGAAACAACTTAGAGATTTTCTATTTGTGTTTTCATTTTCTTTTATTTTGTAAAAAAAAAAAAAAAATAAGCATGCCTAAAAGACAGCAGAAATTATAATCAAAACAAACATTAAACACAACAGAACTGCTGGTTCTCAAGAATTTAAAAATAGAAAATGAATGCAAAGAAGGAGGGGATGCAAACTCAAGCAGATCTGCTCCAGCTTTAGTCCAGATGCTCCTTGTTGGACGGCTGCTCCAGATCTGCAAAAATCCAAAAGCTATGACGATGACTTATTCAAGTATATTGACAAAATAAAAGAAAACTCAGTTCTCGCCCAAATTTGACAAAAGACAAAAAGTGGCGCAGATTTATTCAAATAACTAGAAGGCAAAAGAATAAAACTCGTAAAATAAAAAATTCTCGCGAAAATAGGTTTTCTATACAAAACTGCAGTAGACATTTAATCAAGCACTTGGAATGCAAAGTGCAGGTTTAAAGCAAAAATTAAAATGAAATCAAATCTACAAAATTGAAAAACTTAGGTCTACCAATTTTAAAATCTATTCCCCGGCAACGGCGCCAAAAACTTATTGTTCATTCTAAGTGTGCTTGATTTATTTGTGTTTTGAAAACAGGTTTGCAACTGCTAAGTTATAATGAATCTAGAATATTAAAAAGAATAAAAAAATATCAGCACAGATAGAAGTGAATTAGCCTGCAAGATCAGGGCCAATTATAGCAAGTTTTAAATGTAAGTGAGTAAAAGATCGCCCACAGGGAATTGATTTAAAATTTAAGATAAACCTCCAGATCTGAGCTACCAGATCTGACCTCTGATCCTATCTACAAAGCACATAAGATGGGAGGTTGAATTTGTCACGTTAACTAAATGATAAAAGTAAAAATTAACCTAAGTGATCCAGATCCGAGTTGGGGAAACGTTTGTGGTAAACTTATACAAAAATTGGAGAAATAATATCTAACTTTGATTTGGTCCTTGAAATCTAATGAGAATAACTGCAGCTCAACAGAGGTGATCCAATCTTCATCTGGCTACAAGCACAGATGTAAGAGAGATAAATCTAATTTAAGGATTAGGTTTAAGCTTATGGCTATGGTCTGTCCACTTTAATGGCCACAAACCATCCAACAGTCTTTAATCCAAAGCCTTAGTTTAGAACAAGAAGCATCACTACAAATGCCGTGAGAGGTTAGGTTACCAACACTAATTCTCACAGGATTAATGAATCAAGGGAAATTGCATGCAAAACAATGAATCTAAAGGAGTCTAATGTACTGAGGAGATCAGAGGGAACCCTTGACATGAGTCCAATGGAGAGTGCATAGTTTACAACAACCTTTTAAAATCCACCATTACAATTACAGAGCACAGCTTAAACAGCTCTCAGATTTGTAGTCTTGAATACAACTCTCTTTTGAATTATAGAAATATCTCACAGCTCTCAATTGCAGGTACAAAGTAGGCTATTACAGGGATTGCAGACAAGCTGTCTGGCTGGGAAATGGGGGATTTAGAAATGAAACTCAAAATCTGGATACCCAAATTGGGCAAATAGTTCATCTATTTATAATTTTCCCTAAGCCAGCTCAAATGTGTATCAACCAATCAGAATTGGAGAGATCTGTATCAACCAATAGGAGTCGAGCACCAGGATCCAGATCTGTTCTGGCCAATCAGAACTGCTTGATCTAGTTCAGCCAATCAGGAAATAGAGGCATCAATTCTGTTATGCATTTTGAAAGTTTGTTAGAGTTTCTAGAAGTTGCCGCCAAGTAATTTCATCTTTGGGTGTTCACATGGGGTGGAATATGCCTTTGGTTCATGCTCAGAATCTTCCAGAATGTCCCTGGGCTTTTCAATGCATTGGGGCGATGCGGCAGACATCGAATTGCCCTTGTTAAAGCCGCGAATCTCCGTAATACCTTTTCGCAGAAGTTCGTGGCCTTTTCACAAAGTTCAATGACTTCAAGCTCGCTGCAAAGTTCAATCTTCTTTCGAGGAGTTCGGATGCTCTTCAAAGCTACACCGGAGTTTTAGTCCTTTTCGCAGAGTTTAGGGCCTTTTCAAAGTTCAATGACTTCAAGCTCTGCTCAAGAAAGTTCAATCTTCTTTTCGAGGAGTGTTTTCTTCTTTTCGCAAAGTTCAAGGTTCTTTCTGAAAAGTGCAAGTTCTTCTAAAAGAACTCTCAGAGTGCATTTTTCTGTTCGAATTGTTCCCTGCTTCTCTTACAGGTCTTTGCCTCTTCTATTTAGACCTTTCCACAGCTGATGAGGTTGTTTCTTCACTTCCTTCCTTTGGACTGACATGAATTGTCATCTTTTTGGCACTTTTGAGCTGCTTTTATGGTTAAGCGTGTCTTTATTGTTAGCTGTAAAACAAACACTTAAAACACTTATTTAGTTCTCTCAAGGGTCTATCAAGGCCCAGATTAAGGGGTGAAAAATGGTATTTTCCAGTTCTCAACACACCCCCAAACCTAAGCTTTGCTAGTCCCTGAGCAAAGACAAAATTTAAAAATAGGATGAAAAGCCATTTTTGTAGGGAGCACAGTTGCATTTAGCATATGCAATAAGCCTTTTAAACCCCTAGGTGATCCCTAGTGGAGGAGTGAAGTCTCCTGAGGGTTTTCAGTGAAGGTACCCACAAACTTCTCCAATAAATCAGTTAAGATCAATGCAGTTCTGTTAAAGCAAACTTTCATCCAATCAGATTATTCACACCTGCATCAGTCAGGTTGTAAGAAGATTTTCAAGAAAACATCAGTACAAAACTAAAATTCTGCTGTAATTCCTTTACGAGTCACTCAGTTGGTGACGGAAAGTTTTTACAAGAAAAATTAATGAAAAGCTTGCCTTCTATTTGAAAATTCAGTTTGATGTTACCCCAAATAATTTGATTTCAAACTCAACTCTCACCGTGGTTTTCACTCACCATGCAAATATGAGGTTGCACTATTTCACAGACTCAAGAGCCATTCAGTCCTCAAATAGGAATGTGTAAGGAGCATAGGCATTGCTTTTCGATTGAATTTACTACTTCTTTCACCATAGATTACACAAATCCTTATCTCCATGTGATAGCTCAATCCATCATTGATCAAGAAGGACTTTAACTTGGGTTGTAATGTGGCTTATGGGTGAAATTTATCAAGAATAAAGGGGTGGAATGGAGTTCAAAATTGAGAAGTCATAAGGTAAGGAGGTGATAGACACACCTTCTTCAATTGGCACAATTTCATCTTCTTCTTTGAATTTTCAGCCAAAGTGGCCATCTTTTTTCTTTCTTTTCAAGCTTCCAATGAAATGCCTTCTCCTTTTTTTTTTTTTTTTTCAAATCAACATTGTTGAAATGCCACATTTCTTCTGATACATCATTGCCTTCAATTATTTTCTTTTCTTTTACCAAAGTTATCCAACTCACCTTTCTTGACTTTCTTTCCTTTACCTTCAATTCTCGGAGTGAGGGTTAGGCTAAATGAGGTTGATGAGGTTTCAAAGAAATCTTTGATTTATAAAGCTCATTTGGTGTGTATCAAGGGCGCTTCAAAAGGTTGGGCTTTTGAAGTTCAAAGTCAAGGAGGCCTTACATCATGTCTTTAATATCATGATTGCCAAGATATTTTAACTTGGATATGTGTAACTTCTAGTGAAAATAAGCTTGCTCAAACAAATTCCTAGAGCAGGAAAAAAAAAACTGCCAATTCATACCTCCAAATAATACATTTCAGCAGGCCCAAATCTCACTGGGTGTGGTTTTCTATCAAATTCTTGAGGTATATCATCACTGTTTTCTCTCATTTTAGGTTTACTAAAACATCAATTTTTTATTTTTTTTAGAAATTTTCTGACCTTCACTTCATGAAAGTATTAGAAGTACACTAGAAATCAATTTTAAAAAGTTTTAACTTCCTCATTTTTCAAAACAACAGGTGTGAAATTACTTCATTTTCAAAATTCTGCTGATCATAAGTTGCGTCAAGCATTAACTTATTTTATTGGCATACCTGCCTACCCCCAAACCTAAGATGAACATTGTTCTCAATGTTCTAGACAATGAGAGACTAGGGGCAGCAGGGTAAAAGAAGAAAGAAAAACTAAGAACAGAAAAAATCTAAACTATATGCAGCAGAAAATAAAAATGTAAAACTGAAGATATGAGCAAGGAAATGGAAAACATGATATACAAATGCAAGAAAAATCAACAAAACAACGCTAGAACTGCTAAATAAAATCTAACAAATAGAAGGATTACTATGCAAATGGAAGGAAACTAATGCTAATAACAGAGAAATAGTAAAAACAAGGTAAGGGACTGAATACAAAGTTAAAAAAGAAAAAGAAAAAGTGTTGATACAAAAACAGAATTTGTGAATGCAAAATAGGAAAACAAAGTTATAAACTAACTATACTCACAGAAAAATGACGAAAATCAGTAAAACGAGGACACATTAACCTAGGAAAGAAAAAATCGATCTAAAAAAGAATTTGAAACTAAAATTCCTAAAAGCGAAAATCTAATGCCAAATGATATATCCTAAGCCCAAAGAAACAAACCCAAAAGCGAGATACTTATGAATCTAAGTGATTATAAAATGATTAGCAGAATACAAAGGAAAAGCAAGATTCATAAGATTGACCCCTTTGTTGATGATGTGTATGAAAAAAAATAATGAAGCATGGGAGCACATATTAAAAAAACAGGTTCACACACACCGAGACCCCTTTATAATGAAGAAATCTCGAAGGAAAATAAAATTAGTGGATCCATTGAATGTTCCAAACAGCCTATGATTCACTACTCATTATCCTACATGATTCCTAAAAAAAAATGATCTCAGCAGGTCCAGATGGAAAAAGTGGATGCAAATAGAGAAAACATTTCATCCTAAGATATCTATATTGTTTTATAATTTTCTATTTTTTTTTTACTTGTTTTGATCACCGCTCAACAAGAGCCCGTATTTACTCTTCTGAAAATAATGAGAAACAACTTAGAGATTTTCTATTTGTGTTTTCATTTTCTTTTATTTTGTAAAAAAGAAAATCAAGATGCCTAAAAAGGCAAGTATAAATTATAATCAAAACAAACATTAAACACAACAGAATCAGGTTCTCAAGAATTTAAAATAGAAAATGAATGCAAAGGAGAAGGATGCAAACTCAAGCGGATCTACTCCAGCTTTAGTCCAGATGTTCCTTGTTGACGTGCTCCGGATCTGCAAAAATCCAAAAGCTACGGCACCTTATTCAAGTATATTGACAAAAATAAAAAGAAAAACTCAGGCTCCTGCCCAAATTTGACAAAAAGACAAAAAAGTGGCAGCAACATTTATTCAAATAACTAGAAGGCAAAGAATAAAACTCGAAAATAAAAAAATTCTGCATAAGAAAGCAGTTTTCTATACAAAACTGCAGTAGACATTTAATCAAGCACTTGGAATGCAAAGTGCAGGTTTAAAGCAAAAATTAAAATGAAATCAAATCTACAAAATTGAAAAACTTAGGTCTACCAATTTTTAAATCTATTCCCCAGCAACGGCGCCAAAAACTTATTGTTCATTCTAAGTGTGTTTGATTTATTTGTGTTTTGAAAACAGGTTTGCAACTGCTAAGTTTTAATGAATCTAGAATATTAAAAAGAATAAAGAAATATCAGCACAGATAGAAGTGAATTAGCCAGCAAGATCAGGGCCAATTATAGCAAGTTTAAATGTAAGTGAGTAAAAGATCGTCCACAGGGAATTGATTTAAAATTTAAGATAAACCTCCAGATCCGAGCTACCAGATCTGACCTCTGATCCTATCTACAAAGCACATAAGATGGGAGGTTGAATTTGTCACGTTAACTAAATGATAAAAGTAAAAATTAAACTAAGTGATCCAGATCCGAGTTGGGGAATCGTTTGTGGTAAACTTATACAAAAATTGGAGAAATAATATCTAACTTTGATTTGGTCCTTGAAATCTAATGAGAATAACTGCAGCTCAACAGAGGTGATCCAATCTTCATCTGGCTACAAGCACAGATGTTAGAGAGATAAATCTAATTTAAGGATTAGGTTTAAGCTTATGGCTATGGTCTGTCCACTTTAATGGCCACAAACCATCCAACAGTCTTTAATCCAAAGCCTTAGTTTAGAACAAGAAGCATCACTACAAATGCCGTGAGAGGTTAGGTTACCAACACTAATTCTCACAGGATTAATGAATCAAGGGAAATTGCATGCAAAACAATGAATCTAAAGGAGTCTAATGTCTTGAGAGATCAGAGGAACCCTTGACATGAGTCCAATGGAGAGTGCATAGTTTACAACCTTTTAAAATCCACCATTACAATTACAGAGCACGTTAAAGCCTCTCAGATTTGTAGTCTTGAATACAACTCTCTTTTGAATTACAGAAATATCTCACAGCTCTCAATTGCAGGTACAAAGTAGGCTATTACAGGGATTGCAGACAAGCTGTCTGGCTGGGAAATGGGGGATTTAGAAATGAAACTCAAAATCTCGATACCCAAATTGGGCAAATAGTTCATCTATTTATAATTTTCCTAAACTCAAATGTGTATCAACCAATCGAATTGGAGAGATCTCAGATCAACCAATAGGAGTCGAGCACCGGGATCCAAATCGTTACGCCAATCGAATCGCTTGATCTGGTTCAGCTAATCAGGAAACAGAGGCATCAATTCTGTTATGCATTTTGAAAGTTTGTTAGAGTTTCTAGAAGTTCCCGTCAAGTAATTTCATCTTTGGGTGTTCACATGGGGTGGAATATGCCTTTGGTTCGTGCTCAGAATCTTTCGAAATGTCCCTAGGCTTTTCAATGCATTGGGGCGCATGCAGCAGATTACTGAATTGCCCTTGTTAAAGCTACGAATCTCCAGAATACCTTTTCGCAGAGTTCAGGGGCCTTTTCACAAAGTTCAATGACTTCTGAAGCTCTGTTCACAAAGTTCAATCTTCTTTTCGAGGAGTTCAGATGCTCTTCGAAAGCTACACCTGGAGTTTTAGTCCTTTTCGCAGAGTTTAGGGGCCTTTTCGCAAAGTTCAATGACTTCTGAAGCTCTGTTCGCAAAGTTCAATCTTCTTTTCGAGGAGTGTTTTCTTCTTTTCGCAAAGTTCAAGGTTCTTTACGAAAAGTGCAAGTTCTTTGCGAAAAGAACTCTGTAGTGCATTTCTCTGTTCGAATTGTTCCCTACTTCTCTTACAGGTCTTTGCCTCTTCTATTTAGACCTTTCCACAACTGATGAGGTTGTTTCTTCACTTCCTTCCTTTGGACTGACATGAATTGTCATCTTTTTGGCACTTTTGAGCTGCTTTTATGGTTAAGCGTGTCTTTATTGTTAGCTGTAAAACAAACACTTAAAACACTTATTTAGTTCTCTCAAGGGTCTATCAAGGCCCAGATTAAGGGGTAAAAAATGGTATTTTCTAGTTCTCAACAATAGGGTGGAAGTGGTATATGTGAATGTGGGTGGATCGGGTCTATAGGGGGATGATGGGAATTGGGGCATGGATGTGGATTGAGAAAATGGGTTTGGCGTGGGCATGGTTTGGGAAAAAGATGGAGAATGGGGGGTAGGATTTTGGATATTTTGGGGGGTATCGGTTGGGAAAATGGGGGCGCCAAATGGGCCGATAACGGTTAAGGGGGGTTGGGTGAGGGGGGTGGTGGAAAAGACTTCTCCCGAATGGGAGTGGGTTGGAGAATGTGGCGGGGATGAGTCAGGATCGGCGTAGGCCAAGTCCACTACCCACGACATTCTTTGGGAGCGGGTCGGGTAAGGGTGCCTTGGATAAGGCCCAAAAATCCTCCTCCTTCCCCTACGGGACGACGGAGGGCAAGATGATGCCGTTGTGCCGGCACCACAAACTATATATTTTTTGGGTTTTGATTATATATATATATATATTTTTAATTTTATGAAAACTTTTTGAAAAATGAAAGTTCTGAGGCCTTGGAATTCCCTTTTCTGGTGGCTCTCGTACCTCAATTCAAGACCCGCGGCGACGGTTCCGATGCACTTTGAAAGAATCGAAGGAGAACCTTCGATCTATTGAAGGCACAAAAATTGAGGCAAACGATTCGATCCCCCGAAATGAGCCAAAAATAAGTTGCCTTCTCTTGACCGGCGAGGGCGTATTGGGTGTCGGAGATGGCGGGGCTAAATAAGGCACTATGCACACTGATCGGGGAACTTGGGAGGTGGAAAGGACCAAGGATTCGGGTTGAGTGCTGCCAAACAGACCAGGCGCAACTAATACTTGCACCCAGGTTGTAGGGGAGGACATTTACACTGGCGCAACTATTAGTTGCGCCAAGGTAAAAGTTGGGAGTTTAAAGCTGGCGCAACTATTAGTTGCGCTAGTTATAAAATCCATTGTTTTTACACTGGCGCAACTAATACATGCCAGCAAAACCGCCTCTAGAATGTAGCGGCACCAATCGATGCCCGAAATGAGTCTCTTTTTTGTTTTTTGTGGAAGCTAGGCTTCCGGGAACTGAGCTATTTTATGTTGATTGATTCTCTCCTTACCGCACCTAAAGGATTGAGTCCGGTATAACTCGCTAGCGTGCTCCCCAAGGTTTTAAGCTTCGGAATGGGAACCCACCCAATATACCTCTGGCGCAAGCGCCTTCTCAGATACTAGGTGGGCTGGGACTTTTCTGGATCATCACCACTAGGGGCTGCCGCCATACTAAGACCCGGGTGTTTGTATGTGTGCCTAAACAAGCCCCTTTGAAAAATCTACCCCGCAAAACAAATTAATTAAGCTTCCTAACTTGGTTCAATTATAAATTTTTTTTCAAAGCTTCTCTCTTTTTTTGGAAGGTTTCTTTAGTTCAAAGACTGGGGGTGATTATCCCGTGCCGCCACTACGGGCCGGCGTCCACTGGCGGAATATGAATAATAAAAAAAGACGGGGCCAGTCAAGCAACTAGGCGGGAAATATATAGTGCTGAAATTTGAAAGGTGCCTGTCAAGGGACTAGGCAAAAAGTTGCTGAAATTTAAAGCGGAAACGTAGGGGTGAGTAGTAAAAAAAAGATGCCAGTCAAGTGACTAGGCAAAAATTGCTGAAATTTAAAGTGAAATCGTAGGGGTGAGTAAAAAAGGTGCCAGTCAAGTGACTAGGCAAAGATTGCTGAAATTTAAAGCAGAATCGTAGGGGTGAGTAAAAAAGGTGCCAGTCAAGTGACTAGGCAAAGATTGCTGAAATTTAAAGCGGAATCGTAGGGGTGAGTAAAATTACGTAATCGGAGGGGTGAGTGACAAAAAAAGTAGCAAAAATAATAAAAAAAAATAGCAATAAAATGTTAGAAAAATAAAAAATAAAAAAGGCCTAGTTCAAGGGGAAGCTCTACTAGCTCTTCCCCAGCAGAGTCGCCATCTGTGCAACCGTGGGAATCGATACAATCCCGTCGCGATGATGCGCTCTCTAACGAAAAAATATAGAGTCGCCACCTGGAGCTTTCGGTGTCTCGGGATACCTAGTTCATTTTTATGACCACCGAAGAGCTAAAAATATGACTCTGAATCCAGTCTACACCAAAGGCTCTTGGGTAGGGGGTTCGGTTATCGATCGGGAAGGTGTTAGGCACCCGATCAACCCGCTTAACGCGGTCTCTACTAATGGCCAAAAATAAAATAAAGTAAAGAAAAGAAAATAGCTTCCTCTTGCCCAAAAGGGCTTAGAATCCTATTTGTGCCCCTCCGTTCCTATGGAAAAATCGGCGGCGTAACGACACAAATGGGAGGATGGAGGGAGCTAGAAAGAGATAGGAGAAGAAAGGAGAGGGTTGGGAGGTTCTGGAATTTGGGTGAAAATAGTGCACAAAAGGGAGGAAGAACTTCTCACTTTGAGCTCTTTCTCTCTTAAGAATTTCTCAACCCCTAAACCAAGGGGTGGGGGGCTCTATTTATAGGAAAGGAGTGGATTAGGAGGCTACTTAGATGCTAATTGGAGTTAGCAATTAGGTAATCTCCAATCTAAGGTTTCCTAAGATTTTGAGAGCTTGAAAAGGTGTGAAGGTGGTTCTAATGGTGGATGATGGGGTGAGGCTTTAGGCCACTTGGAGGGTTGCAAATAGGTAAGGAATGGGTGCAACAAAACTATCAAAATACACCCCAAAGGTTGAGGTGGTCAACAAGTCAAACCCCAAACACAAATTTCAGGGTAAAAACCTATTGTTGCTGTTCATATGCCTGGCGCAACTAATAGTTGCGTCAGGCAAATGTACAGTAAAACAGTGAGGAATAGTGTTGGATGTTAGCTCACGGGGTGGGGGCCACCTTTTAACCTTGGCGCAACTATTAGTTGCGCCAGGCTTAAAATTAAGGAGGATTGGTCTAGCGCAACTAATAGTTGCACCTGACAAAATTTATGCCTGGCGCAAATATTAGTTGCGCCAGGCCATTTCTGGGGAGAAATAGCCTGGCGCGACTAATAGTCACGCCAAATCCCTAGGGGGGGCCACCTTGAAATTACCTTCCTGCCCTCCGAGTTCGAACTGTCATATCTTCTGATATATACCTCCGATTTGGGCGATTCTTGGACCGTTGGAAAGCTGAAAACCTCTACTCTTCAATGGTATAAGAGTTAGTTGATATAGAGGATCGTATCTAGTTTTGGTGCACCCCTCTTCCTTATTGCCTAGGAAGGTTAGGTTAGGGTTTAAAAAGGGTTCTACGGGTCGGGGTTGATTTCTAAAGGTTCGGGATAGGTTCCTGGGGGATCTAGGGTGATTCCTAAGGGTTTAGGGTGATTCCTAAGGGTTCCATACACGGCATCAAAAGCTCGAAAATGCGCCTCTTTCGAAATGTGTTTCTACACGGAGCATACAAACCTGTTTAGTCAACCTTTGACCTTGCCCATGACTTCTGAAAAGGGACTCACCCTTTTCCAAAGCCTTAAAACCCTGATATGGGGACTATATACTGAAATAATAGTATATGGATGATGCACAGGCTGAAACAATGCTCTGTGGTTCTGACCCGACTTAGCCTAGGGAAGATCCTGAATTTCGTGCCCTCTGTAAAGTGCACAATTCACTTGAGCGCCACACAGGCGGCACGCAATTCGTCCAATTTGGACCAGGTTTACTCATCCCGCGGACCGCCTTAGGATCCAATTTCACGCCCAAGATAGGGCACACAATCGATTATGCATTCCATCACGCGCGCGTAATTGGTCCACTTTGGACCTGACCTCTAAGTCCTATGACCGCCTGAAATCCACGGTTAAGAGCATGTGACAGGGCACTTAATGGTATTGTGTGCACCATACAAGGCACGCAATTAGTTCCAAGCAGACTGGAACTAGGATAGCCGGCTGAGCCAGTCAGCCGGTCACTCACTGAGTCAGCCACCGACTCAAAGTGATTATGTGCCGGGAAAAGGGCGCGTAATCCAATTACTTGGTCGATCAAATCCAAGTAATTGGTTTTGACCGACCAATTAATCACCTCTCATAGGGCGTGTAATTGATTGGATACCTATAAATAGACCCGCCCCTTCACCTCGTCCCCAAAAACACAACACAATGCATCAAGTAGTGGAATTTTCGAAAGCTTAGGGATTTCGAGGATTATCTCTCCAACGCTTAGCTTCAGGTAACTTTCTTAGTTCTAGTTGTTAATTTCTTTTCTAGTTCTAGTTCTAGTTCTAGGTTCTAGTTCTTAAGTTTTAGCTCTTTAGTTCTTAATTTCTAGTCTTAGATCTTAGGTTTTAATTTTAGTTTTAAAATTCTAGTTCTTAATCTATGGTTCTAGTTCTTAGCCTCTAGAACTAGTCCTTAGATTTTAATACTTAAACTTTAATTCTAGTACTTAATTTCTAGTGCTAGATCTTAGGTTTCTAGTTCTTAGTCTTAAATTCATAATTTTTTTTAGCCTCAAGTTCTTAATTTCTAGATTTCGATTCTTAATTTCTAAATTCAAATCCTTATTTTTAATCTTTGGTTTTAGTTCTTAGTTCCTAGAACCAGTCTTGAATTTTAGTCCTTAAATCTCAGGACTAGAATTCCTAGTTTTACTCTTCTATCTCTTAATTTTACCCGGACTAGAATTCCTGAACGACTACCAGAAGCACTCTGGGCTTATAAAACCTCTATTCGCATGGCCACTGGTCAAACTTCTTACCTTCTCACATACGGGATGGAAGCAGTCCTACCCTACGAAATACAAGTACCATTCCTACGAATCCAACTCGATGATGAGCTGTCTCTAGATGAAAGGAGAATTGCCTTACTTGCTGAGCTAGAGCAATTCGATGAGATGCGTCTAAGGGCAGCTGATCTTGCTCAGGTATACCAAAGGAGGATGGCTAGAGCCTACGATAAGAAAGTTCTCGAGCAAACCTTCCAGATTGGAGAATTAGTCTTGAAGAAAACTATGCCTTCCAAACATGCCCATCCAAAGGAAAAGCTGAAATCAAATTGAGAAGGCCCGTACGTTATAGCAGCCACATACCCGGGGAGTGCATACAAGTTGGCGAACTAGGATGGGGAAGAACTCCCTAACCCTTGGAACACCATATACTTGAGAAAATACTACCCTTAGTGTTGTGATCATCACATCCTATAGTCAGATACTTATATTTACCACCCTCGTAGTCATCATGACTCATTCACTGGTCATACGCCTTCATTTCCTAGGATATCCTTGAAGGCTTTCGATCCACCGCCCACCTTCTTATTCGGGTGATCTGATCAAAAGGACTAGCGAAATACCTGATTTCTTCCAAAAGCATAAGTAACACTCAATTCTCACCCCTTTGATGGTGCTGAAGCATGGCGAAGAGCTCAATCATGGCACTCCACACCGCCCGAGGAAAAGATTGTTACTTATCCTTTTTAGAAATCATCAAATACAAACTATTCTTCATGTCATTGAGCCTTACCCATTTTTACCCTTAATTTTTATTTTCGGACAATGAGTTGGAACCCTCCTAAGATATCCCCACAAATGAAACCGAAAACTCATGAATGACAACTTATACGATCACTTACTATCTACCACACACCCCCTATTAAGACTACAGGATGGGATGGTCACGGCCAAAGGTAGAACCCCAATATATGACCGATATAATTAAACAATCTCCCCCGATTCAATAACAGTATTAAGGAATCTTTTCTCTCTACACTAACTCCCCAAATGCACATGGCTCCCTGTAAGCCCAAGAGCTTGCAAAACTAGGAAAGGCTCCATTGCACCTCGACACTGGGGCATTTTTATTTTTGGAAAAGCAGTCATATCATGGCCTTTGCCTGTTCACGATGGATGGAGAATCATGAAATTGTCACCCGAGAAGATTGCTAAAGACACTATACTGCCTATCCTATCACGATCCTACACTGGGACATTTTTTTTAGCTTTAGAAATTTTATTTCTATTATTTGCTTTCCCTATTGTATTATTTTTCTTTCCTTGTAATGAAAAGTACGAAAAAGAAAAAAAGAAAAAAAAAAGAAACAAAAAAAATGTGTACAATGATTACCAGACTCCGATCTGAGATGCCTCCCCCCTAGACGATCAGCAAGAGAGAAAACAAACTTACTAATAACTTATGTGCAGGTATAGAGTAATCATCGACTATTACTAGGCCCACTCAAAGAGCATCCAAGTCCTAATAATAGACAACGACACCAAAATTCGGCACCTAAACTATGCAAGGTAAAACAAAGAGGAGAAAAGCAAATTCAGGTACATCTGAACCAAAATCTCAGTATATATATCAAAATTTTCTTTACATTTGTCATCAGGGCATACCCCCTGTATATACAAAAAATATATATACACACCTTTCCCTACTCCCTCCGCTGCCTCTGCGAGGGAGGCTCATCACCCTCTCTAACATCATCAACCTGAGGACCAAGAGCCTGGTCCATTGAGGCCTCAGCTAAAGCCTGGGGCACGGATGGAGGCCTCCTAGAGGAGGAAGGTCTGGCAACAGAGCCTCCCTCATTCGCCTGGCTGGAGGCCCGTCGAGACTATGAACATAGGGAGACAAAGGCAAGCATAGGCCCAAGGGCCAAATCTACCTGACCATAAGCCCTCATACCCTCACTAGTCCCTTGACGAATCTCCGCCAGTGACCTGCTAGCCCTCGATCCTGACCCCCAGGAGGTGATCGAAAATCCCTCGCACTCTCCCTCCAACTCCCGTCAACTCGTGCTGCAGAAGCTCGATTGTTGTCTGTAGCTCAGCACGGGCTACGGCTCGAGCACTCTCTAGCTCCGCTGTCAGAGTCCTCCACTTGACCAGTAGGTCATTGGTCATCTCCTGAAGATGATGATCGACAAGATTAGATGGGGATCCTGTGCACCTCCTGATGAGCCAAGGTGCACTGCATCTCCAAACACAACTGCTCCAGCTCGCGCACCTACACACAAGCACAAAGCTAAGATAAGAAAAGACCTATACCAGCTCAGCGCGCTCCTGAAGAAGGAACTCGACCGTCGTAGAAGTCACTGGATCAAAAGGTGGCAGAGGAGGAGCCTCAGACGTAGATGGCTGTAACAAAAACACCATAAAAAAAAACACATCAGTTAATATTACAACTAGAAAAATTGGAAATGAAAACATAACTACACTGACTAAACAAACCTGAGTAGGAGTAGGAGTCGACTCTTGAGGAGGAGCCTCGGGAGCAGAATCAGGGACAACCTGCACAAGAACGAAACAAATAAGAAATATGTCAGATAAAACCAATCAATAAAATAAAACAAACCAACATAAACACGATATACCTGACTCTAGGGGCGTAGAGGGGCAGCTGTCTCCTCCCTCGTCTGGAGAGCCTCGGCAACCTAACGTTGAAAATATAGAACATAACGTTAGTAAACTATTAAGATGACACGGAACAAAATAACTCAGAAGACTGAAAAAGCTCAACCAGTGCTCCAGCTCAGCCCGAAGCTGGGCTATCACTGAATCCTCTCGACTAGATGACACAGTCGAAGAAGGATCGAATGCTGGAGCAGATACCCTAGCAGCAAACAGCTCTGACCTCTGCGAACATGACACATGCATCAGAAATGACAATGCAAACAACACTAGTGATTAATAAAACTAAACTGATATAGATACTCACTAGTCGGTCAATCTCCAAGCAGAGGCTGACCTCCACCTCCCGACCAACCTATTGTTGACCGCGGAGCAGCTCAACTAGTCCTACCTGTCTGGCCACCTCACCGTCCCTCTCAGTCTGACAAACAAAAAAGGATGAAACCAAACAATTATATTAAACCAATTAAACAAAAGAAATAGACCAAACAAATAAACTAACTCACCAGAGAGTGTCGAGTCTCTGCCAGCTGACCCCTCAACTCATCCTCTGCGCCCTTACCCTAGAAGACGGAGCCTGTCAAGGAACTCAGCATCTCCTCATCAGGACAAGGAGCACATCCTGTCAGCTCCATTGCCCTGTGAAAGGCGTCCATCGCTCCATGAACGTCGGGGCCCAGATGGCCGGCCCTACTCTAACGCGACCAACCTCTCTCAATGCTGAGGCAGACCTAGGACCGCTAACTGCAAAGGAGCCACTCCCATGGAAAGGATGCATGAAAAGCTGACCACCACCGAGCTCCTAGAACCATCTCGTGAACTCTCGAGCATTCGCCTCATCGCGTGCCCCCGTCACCCTGGTTCCCCAGCTCTAAAGTCAGCAATCTGAGCCTCCATCTTTGACGTAAAGTCCCGACCAAGGGGGACCAGTCATCCTCTTTACCACCTGATGGTGAATCCCTGAGGGGACTCCCTGAGGGAGCACCAACTGCCGAGCTACATGAGAAAGGTGGATACGCTCTACCTTCTCGAAGTAGTGGACCCAGATATCCACGTCAAAGAAGGGCCGGCCAGACTGAATCATTGGTTGCTTGGCATCCTCCCCGATCGCATAGGGCCTCCAAATCACCTATAATAAAAAATAAATAAGACAGTCCATCAGTAGAAATCTAAAACCCAAAACCTAAATACCTTGACTACATCAACAATACATACCTGCCTCACATGCATATCCTTAAAGAGACCTCGTGCAGTTTGCATATCTGAAGATTTGTGGCGGCGCCCCAATGCCCTTCGCCACACATGCATCCTCGAGAATGTAAAGTCAACCTCCGCTGGGACCCGTGGACATAAGAGCGTAAAGTGGTCATACACCCAAAACTAAACATATAACATCGAAACAATCACTAAGATGAAATACTAGACGACTAAAACTTTACGAAAGATAATAATTGAATAAAAACTCACCTGAAGGAAGGGGAGAAAGCGTCTGATCATCACAACACCTCTCCCTCTACGATACAGCTGTTCGTAGAGGTGCGCCAACGCTGCTACACCCCAAGCATAGGCGGGGATTCGGTCCAAATCCCCAAGCAGTGTCAAGAATAGACTCGTCACACATCCCCAGGTCGAGCAAGAAAAGAGCACTACACTGAGGAATTGCATCAAAAATGCCTGGAGCACTTGATCAGCCGTCACCCCTGGCTCTGTCACAGGCTCTTGGCATGCCATCGCCTTGCAGCGTGCCTGGAATATCACCCTCTGCTTTGAATGATGTCTCGGAGGGATGAACCCACTGGCAAAAGTATTAAAGAACCAGGCAACTTGGACCTGCCCTAGCCCAGACCCACTGTACCTGTAACATCCTCAAAATTTGGGCTTAGAATGGTGTCCTCGAGATATGTGCCCGACTGGTTGTAAGTTTGACCAAGTGAAAGTCAACTTAATAACTTAGGCTAGACTAGGCTTGAGGTGAAAAGTACACCTATTTGTGTGGTGTGGGTCTTATTATAAGGTCACATACACCTGTTATAGGTGTGTGTGCTTTGCACCAATGAAGTGGAATGGGTTAAATAGGTATTAGTTAAAGAGTAGTTATTTCTCTTTGATTTTTGGTGGTTAGGATTTTATGAAGAGAGAGAGACAGAGAGTGAAGAAGGGAGAAGGAGTAAATGCTAAGGATTTGGTGTGGAATTTCGGATTTGAAGCCATACGTGGGTTGTTAATCTCGAAGGCAACGTGTGTGAATTCGTTGGAGTCGAAGCTAAGAACCCTAGCTTTTGATCCAATTCATTAAATCACTCATGCTATGGATTTGAGGTGAGATTTCATTAATTTATGATGTGTGTGATGTTGTGCATGAATTTATTGAATTAATGATGAATTTGAGAAATAGAAAGAGTAAAGATAGGAGAGAAAACAAAGTTGAAAGAACAACCCGAAGAGGGCCATTTTCTAACAAAATCGATTAATCGAATTGAGAATTGAGAATCGATTAATCAATTTATGTCAGAAATCAATTCTGGAGACTAAAGCACGAAACTGATTAATCGAAATTAATTTGATTAATCAATTTTTTGGTTTTCGATTAATTGATTTGGAATTGATTACTCAACTGGGTACTTCCAGTGGCTGGAAAAGTCTGGGTTTGGAAAAATGATTAATCAATTTTGGATTTTTGATTAATCGATTTAGGATCGATTAATCGAATTTGGGAATTCGATAAATCGATATTGGGATCGATTAATCGATTTTGACAGTTTTAGTTTGGGTTCTATTTTTGATCGCGGAGTTCTAGGAGGGCCTTGTACCCTTCTTTCATGCATCGTTCTTGATGCTTTGTGTACGATATGATGTACTTTAGGTTGAGCACTTGGATATGAACACGTAAAGCTACTTTGGACCTTGATGCTTGGGGCTAAAGCACGTGAGGTAGGGAATACTCTAAACATGTACCCTTGATTACAAAATCATGTATGTAGTAGTGTGATATGTACATGCGTGTGTTAAGAGCATAGCTATTTGCTTGTTAATAAAAATTGAGCTTAAGCATGTGAATTAAAGAGGTGTGTGTGCATATGTGTACACTAAGTAATAAACCAGTAAGCGTATAAGTGCATGGCATCCTAGGGATGTATATGAGATGTGAGCATCTAGGTGATGCATATGAGTAGGTGACATCTCAGGGATGTATAGTTAAATAAGAAACTATGTGAATGAGCATTGAACAAACTTTGAATATTATAATTAGTACAATTACACGGTGATAAACTATATGTATTTTACATAATTAATTTGAGGTTCATAGAGTACCCCACCGACTCAGTGGTATACCCATGACTAACTCGATAGAATATCTGTGACTGGTATGGCGGCCAATCCGTACCCCAGTAGGACATCCCAGGGATGTATATGAGTTATGTGCCCCATCGCCTATGAGAAAGGGACTTGGGTTATGTTACATTAAAATATAGTTCAATTGGAAGACGATAGTGAGTATTCCATCAGGGCTCGATGCTATATTGCTCGAGGATTATTTAAGTTATTTGATTTAAGTTTCAAGATAGATCTTCTGGCCTATGAGAGCAAAATTAAAAACAAGTTAACACATATAGAGTAACAGATGCATTCAGTTCATGATTTCAGTAATTTAAACTATTTTTCCAGCTATCTTTTATTGATAAATCATGTTTATAATGTCATGGAATATATGTGAGTAAGATAGACTTATATGTTCATTCAGTTGATTCCCTATTGAGCTATGATGTAGCTCACTCCTTTGACTATACGTCACAAGTCTAGTGTTAGCTACTGCTGGTGCGTCAGGAGACGTTGATCTAGAGGATTTGAATTACGTGCCTGGGGAGGAGTCAGAGCCCCCTCCTGAGGATTTCTTCTAGAGGACCCTCTGCGTGCTTTGATAGATTTTTGTGAAAGAAATTATACGGCTTGATATGTCTAGCCTTTTGTATAAGACTATAATTTTAGTGAGATGTTCTTTTGGCGAACCATCTGGGGTGACGGTTGTTTCGTCACCGATGGTTCAGGTTGGTTCTTTTGCTCATGCAGTGGCATGAGATCAGAACTGTCTTTTGAGCTTCATGTTTTGACTTTACCTTATAGAACTGATGATCTAGTTCAGTATTAGTTTTTATGTACTCGATTTGCTTTATAGTTGCTTAGATATATCAAATGTTCCGTGCGTGTATATGGGGCAAGACCTCGAGCGTCGTATCAATGGCACTGGTTTTGGAGTGTCAAAATTCAGGCTGTCACAGTTGGTATCAAACCTTTTTCTTTTAGATTTTTTGACAAGTCTTGACTTTTGTCAAAGCATAGGACCTTCTGCTAATAAAACTGTAGTTTCATGATTACAGAGCGTTATGTCTTCTAGAGGGAGGGGTCAACCCAGAGGTGGCCATGATAGAAACTTACGGAGCAGAGACGATTTTGTCTCGGCTTCAAATAGAGTGCCATTGGGGAATAGGGATGCCCTAGGAAGTAATAGTTAGGAGAACAGAGACCAAGAGGGGAATCAAGATAGAGATCAAAGAGAACAAGAAAGGGTAAGAGAGAAAAATGAGGAAAGAGAAGAGCGTCAGAGGATGATGCACATCATGGAAACCATGGAAATTCCATGGCTCAGCAAGCGGCGTCCTTGGCAGCACATAATGCCAATGACCAACATCAGCCACCACCTACACTTCCAGTGGGTACTACACAACCATTGCCCTCAGCGTTCACAGAGTTTCAGAGGATGCGTCCACCGAGTTTTTCAGGGCAAGAAGAGCTAATGGACGCAGAGAATTGGCTAAGTGAGATGGAGAAGGTGTTCAGTGTGCTTACGTGCATTGAGGATGAATGTATCCATTGGGCAGTATATATGTTAGATGGGGAAGCAGGCCCATGGTGGAAGTCTGTGTCGAGGACTGGAGCTCAAGAAACCCCAGGATTGTAGTGGACATGGGATGAGTTTATGACCGAATTCAATAAACAATATTTCCCTGAAGTTGTTCGTAACCAGATGGAAGTAAAATTTCTTCAACTTGAACAGGGAAAGATGTCAGTAAGGGGATACGGAGTGGAGTTCATGAGGCTCGCTCGCTTTGCTCCTGATTACGTGGTTATCGACTTGATGGAAGCTAAGAGGCTGGATATTAGGGGTAGAGTGGCGACCTTTGAGCTGAAGACCTATGGAGAGGTTATGAGCAAGGCTCTGGTGATCGAGGAAGATAACGAGGATCGATATCGGAGAAGAGACCAGCAAGGAAGGGGGAGGATGGAGTAGTGTAAAGTGGGAAACTACGAGCCGATGAAGCTGCGATTCATAGCACCCATTCAAAGGCAACACTTTCAGACGGGTTTCGTTTGACTGACATAAACAAACTATCCTAGACTACCTATGCTTGTGTTTGGGAGGCCGATCAGACATGAGAACCCTGTTACCACCACCAGAGTATCAGTTACCTAGGGGTTTCTCACGGGTAGCATCTTCTACAATAGTTGAGACTTGTGCCAAGTGTGGCAAGTCTCACAAAACGACACATTGTAGGTGGGGTTTCAAGTATGGGAAGATAGGCCACTTGATCCGAGATTGCCCTGAGATGAATAAGGAGAGAATGACTTCTGCTTCCATGCCGAAATCGATACAATCAAAGAAGCTAGTCGTGCAGGGAAGATCCTATGCGATTACTGCCTAGGAAGCACAGAATGTCAATGATATTATCCAAGGTGATTTTTTATTTTAAAATTAAGAATTTCAATTACTTAAGATTTTTAGATAGAGAAGGTGCATCCATGTAGGAAGTAGAGTAGACTCATTCCTGCATATAAATTTTGATGTATAAGTATGTTATATATATATATGTATGATATAGGTACCTTACAATTGCACGGAAAGGAAAGTGACATAGCTTATGAAATTAGAGCATTGATAGACCCGGGGTCTACCCATTCATTTACTACTCCTCGATCTGCAAAAAAGATGAAGGTTAACCCAGAGACGTTGGATTTTATCTTGGTTGTATCTATGCCAACTGGGGAATCGGTCGATACAAACTTGGTTTGTAAGTCGGTGATAGTAACCATTAGAGATGGGGACATCTTTGAACTAGCAGCAAATTTATTTCTATTAGATATGCAAGGATTCGACGCGATCCTTAGCATGGATTGGTTGTCAACTCATTTTGCAATGGTCAATTGTAAGAACAAAGTGGTTATCTTTAGACTGAATACAAGGAGATCATTCTGATTCGTAGGGGTGAGAACGAAGTTTCTGCCACTTGTGTCCGCCGTCAGAACCGAGTGCTTGATCAGAAAGGGGTGCAGTGGTTACTTGGCATTTTTGAAGGAAGACAAGGAAGGAAAGAACATCATTTCAGATATTGCGATTGTGTGTGAGTTTGAGGATGTTTTTCTAGAGGAATTGCTAGGTTTGCCTCCTGATAGAGAGGTAGAGTTCGCTATCGACTTAGCACCTGGAACGGAGCCTATTTTCAAAGCACCGTACCGAGTGGCTCCTGCTAAGTTGAAGGAATTGAAAGAGCAGTTACAAGAGCTCTTAGATAAGGGGTTTGTAAGGACGAGCGTGTCTCCTTGGGGAGCACCGGTCTTATTTGTATGAAGAAGGATGGGTCGATGAGGCTATGCATTGACTATCTCCAGTTAAGCAAACTAACCATCAAGAATCGATATTCATTGCCTAGGATTGACGATTTGTTTGATCAGCTGCAAGGAGCAAGTATTTCTCCAAGATTGATCTGAGATCTAGATACCATCAGCTGAGAGTCAAGGCAGAGGATATTCAGAAGACAACATTCAGGACGCAGTATGGACACTATGAGTTTTTAGTGATGCCGTTTGGTTTGACAAATGCACCGGCATCATTTATGGACTTGATGAATCGGGTGTTTAAACCACACCTGGACACTTGTATCGTAGTATTCATTAACGACATTCTGATATATTCAAAATCAAAGAAGGAGCATGAAGAGCATTTGAGAGTCGCTTTACAAACTCTGCGTGAACACCAATTGTATGCCAAGCTCAGTAAGTGCGAGTTTTGATTCGAGAAAGTTAGCTTTTTGAGACATATCATCTCAAAGGAGGGTGTCATAGTAGATCCGGCTAAGATCGAAGCAATGGTAAAATGGGAACAACCAAAGACGATGGCAGGTATCCATAGTTTCCTTGGGCTAGCTGGCTACTATCGACATTTTATGGAGGGATTTTCTAAAATATCAGGACCGCTTATGAGACTCACAAGGAAGGATGAGAGATTTGAGTGAGATGAAGCGTGCGAAAAGAGTTTTCAAGAACTCAAGAAGAGACTCACTTCAGCTCTAGTACTAGCGATTCCTTCAGGCAGTGGAGGGTTTACGGTAGTGATGCTTCACATATGGTTTAGGCTGCATGCTCAACCCGAACAAGAGAGTGATTGCTTATGGGTCGAGGCAGCTAAAAGATCACGAGAAGAATTACCCGATACACGACCTGGAACTAGCAGCGGTTATATTTGCATTAGAAATTTAGAGACATTATTTGTACGGTGAGACCTTTGAGATCTTCATCGACCATAAGAGCCTCAGGTAGTTATTTACACAGAAAGAATTAAATATGAGGCAGCGAAGGTGGATGGATTTTCTCAAGGATTATGATTGCTCCATACATCATCACCCAGGTAAGGCTAATGTCGTAGCAGATGCCTTGAGTCGTAAGGGTTCAACTCAGTTAGCTAATTTGATCATGGGGATGCACAGATGAAAGTTGTTTGAAGATCTTTCATTGTATGACGTAAATATCGAGGTGCAAGCTACAGGGGCTTTCTTGGCCAATATCACAGTGAGACCGATGATCTTTGAGCATATTCACGAGCTACAAATGAAAGACCCGGAGTTAACCAAAATTTGACAAGATGTGATTGAGGGCACCAAACCAGAATTTTTGGTGAAAGAGGATGGTTCCAAACTATTTAGGGGACGCCTTTATATTCTAGTTGATGTCGATCTGCGACAAACTATCTTAGATGAATTTACAAATCTAGATATGCAGTTCACCCCGGTAGCACCAAAATATATCAGGACTTGAGGAAGAGTTACTGCTGGAGAAGTCTGAAGCAAGACGTAGCCAAGTACGTGTCAAGGTGTTTGACATGTCAGCAGGTAAAAGTGGACCACAGACACCCTGCTGGATTGTTGCAACCTCTACCTATACCGGAGTGAAAGTGAGAATAAATCTCCATGGATTTTATTATAGGGTTACCGCTACAGTAAAGAGATATAATGCTATTTGGGTAATCGTTGATCGACTAACCAAGTCAGCTCACTTCTTACCCTACAATACGATATACATAGCAGGAAGACTTGGGGAGTTGTATATGAAGGAGATAGTACGGTTACACGTGATTCCTAGTAACATTATCTCTGATCGTGACCCATTGTATACTTCAAAATTTTGAAAGAAATTTCAGGAAGGCATGGGTACGCGATTGGACTTTAGTTTGGTGTTCCATCAGCAGACCGATGGGTAAATAGAGCGGGTAAATCAAGTAATAGAAGACATGCTCTAAGTGTGTATGCTTGAATTACAAGGATCATAGGATCAACATCTACTGTTGATCGAATTTACATACAACAATAGCTTTCAAGCGAGCATTGGAATGACACCTTACTAAACTCTCTATGGAAGGGATCACCTATCAATTGAGAAGAGAACGGCGAAAAGTTTGTATTAGGACCAGACTTACTTGAAGATAACGCCACTATTGTTCGTATGATAAGATAGAGACTTAAATCGGCTTAGAGCAAACAGAAGAGCTATGTCGATATTAAAAGAACGAGCGTGGACTATGCCATTGGCGAACATGTGTTCTTAAAGGTATCGTCCATGAAAGGCGTCATGAGATTTGGGAAGAGGGGAAAGCTGAGTCTCCGTTACCTTAGACCCTTTGAGGTTTTGGGTCGAGTCGGCGAGGTCACTTATCGCATTGGATTTCCTCCATTGTTTGATCGGGTACATAACGTGTTTCATGTATCCATGCTTCGAAAGTATGCATATGACCCTACACATATCTTGGGAGGTCAGCCAATCGAAATGCACAAAGACATGACCATGATAGAAGAAGCAGCCCAAATATTAGATAGAAAAGAGTAAGTTTTATGTATAAAGGTGATTCCTTTAGTGCTTATCAAGTGGAAGAATCATCCAGCTGAAGAAGCTACTTGGGAACGCGAGGCGGATGTTAGGGAACAGTATCCAAACTTGTTTGAGGAGAGCTGAGAGCATATTTGTATCATTGCGTGTATTTTTGTAAACTTGACATGTCTATATAAGCGAAAGTCTGCACATATACATTAACCTTATCAAGGGAATGAAGAGGAAGATATTATTTATAAATTGATCTTTTATTAAGTCCGGCATGGTCATCAAGAATGTGTATGTAGCGTGAAAAAAATGAATGCCACACCTTGATTATAGGTTTGTCGTGTAGTAATATGTAGCAAGAAGCAAAAGAAATGTCAGCAAGTGAATAACTTAAACTCCATAGGGAATCTGACAAAAACAAAGAAGCTAATGAAGAAAAATAAAAAATATGAATTTTTGCAGTTTCTGTCAAAACCGATTAATTGATTAATCGATTTTGATTTTTGATTAATCAAAAATGGTTCGATTGAACGACTGGCTCACATCAGTGAGCTGAGGAACCTAGAAAAAAGTTTGGAAGTTAAATTCGACTAATCGAAGCAAATTTGATTAATCGATTTCGGGCAGCTGAGTTAGAATAGTGAGAACCGATTAATCGATTTTAAAAATTGATTAATCGATTTTTCCTATAAGTAACAGTTTTGAAAAATTTTCTCCCCATTCAAAATTCAAACTATTTTTTTTCCTTTGGGCGCCTTTTTCTTCTTCCTTTGGCTAGCGACACCTGCGAAGATTTGGGGGCTTTGGGATCGAAAGCGAATCAAGAACCCTAGCCATTGAATCGTTTATGTACGGTAAACCCTAAATCTCACTAATTTCCTTGCAATTGGAGTAAATTAAAGCCCTAAGTTTCAAATTTTTATCTTAAAACCCTAGAATGTCACCTAAAACTCGACTAGCTTCGAAGCAAGCGGCTTCTAAAATACCCGTATGATGTAAGAACGCTGTGCCACCACTGCCATCACCTTCACCTTCACTTTCACTTTCCTCTTCGTCATCATATTCGACAGAGGCATCATCACGCCAATCTTCACCACCACCACCTCAACTCGGCCAATTACCGCAACCTAATGAGTGGTGGGCCATGAAGGACTTTGAGAATGAATATATTCTCGACGAGGCACTGTTTGTGGATTTCGAGGTTGAGGGCGAGACAAAATGGGCCTGAAAATACCTCATTGATGCGGGCCTCGGTAATCTCTTGAAGCCCTTGCATGATTATTACCCTAGGCTAGTTAGGTTATTTTACCAGCATCTGAAAGAGGGTAGGGAAGCTGGCACCATTACGACCGAAATCGATAGTCGTAAGTATCTTTTTAGCCTGTGCCACATTCATGAATCTTTGGAATGTTTTCTGATATACGTGCTCGAGACCAACCTTTTACCCCCCTTTCGCATATCCCATAAGTTTTGAAGAAATTAGGACCGAAATGACCAAGGGAAATAGAGGGTTTGGAAAGCCCATTCGGAGGGTTGACTTACCCCCTCATATATGGATGCTCGACACCATTATTAAGTGCAACCTCTACCCGATATGCCATGACACTGAAAGGGTAGAGGGGGTGCAACAGGCATTGTATGTGGCATACCGAGGTCGTTGGTTCGACGCTACTAAACTGGTGTTGGAGGGCATGATCTATATCAAGGGTAAGATGATGAAGGGACCCTTAAGATCAAAGGAGTGTATACCATATGCTGGTCTTATTTCTAGCATTATTGAGTGCTACTCTGCTTCCGTCGAGTATGTTATTCCTCCGACTGAGCCGAGAGCTACTGATCATGTCAAAATTTATTCCATCGCTTCTTGGAGCCGAAGCTACAATCTATTGAAGAAGGTGTTACCA
The DNA here is from genome assembly GCA_021018995.1 of Chloranthus sessilifolius. NCBI lineage: Eukaryota > Viridiplantae > Streptophyta > Magnoliopsida > Chloranthales > Chloranthaceae > Chloranthus > Chloranthus sessilifolius. The sequence continues at coordinate 30,299,169 of CM037595.1, forward strand.
GTGGAGGGACCAACACCTGCCCACGCTGATGATGCTCCACCACAGCAGGATCACCCAAAAGCAGGGGAGCAGCCTCCTGACCCCGTACAACCTGCAGAGCAGCCTCTTGTACCACCTCCTGCTCTTATGCAGTCTGCTCCTACTCCCGTGCCACCTCACCACCGGCATGTGCCTCTGACCACAGTGACCATGGATGATGTTTTGGTCAGGATGGAGGCCAACAATCAACATACGAACCGCCAGCTTGATTTCCTCCTGTACCAGACTATGTAGTATATGTATCCCAACGATTACCACCAGCGCATAGCAGCGGAGTGGACGTGGACTCCTGACGCTTCTAGTTCGGGTACGCAGGGACACGATAGGGAGGATCAGCCAGGGGATGGGACTGCTTGATTCTAGCTTTTGGATATTTGTTTTTGGGGTTGTAATTATTTTGTCCATTTTGGAAACATGTGAATGTGTCTTTTTGGGGAATGTAAAAATGGTGTTACAAAAGTAGTTGAAAATCTGATCTACTAAACTATATGGCATGGCTGCCAATTACTTTTTGTGATTAAATGGAATAGTAATTGACATTGCTTTCTCATGTTCTATACAGTTAGAATGGATTGAGTTCTTTCTATGTAGGATGAGTTGTAATTGCTTAGAACTGTATAAATAGCTGGAGTTCTTATGCAGGCTGTGTGATCATTGAGCTGTGTGATCATTGATTAGAATTATGCACGTGAATTGCATTTTTATATAGAATCTGTTGTGATTGCATAGAACTATGCAAATGTAGTTGAGTTTTATGCAGGATGGGTCGTGATTGTGATTGTATCCATCGCCATGCGTTCATGTGTGTGGGTCTTCTATGAAGGGGAAGCCTTTGGGCATATTTTCGAGGACGAAAATTCCTAAGGTGGGGAGATTATAACATTCCCAAAATTTGGGCTTAGAATAGTATCCTCAGGATACGTGCCCGACTGGTCATAACTTTGACCAAGTGAAAGTCAACTTAATAACTTAGGCTGACTAGGCTTGAGGTGAAAAGTTCACCTAGGTGTGTGGTGTGGGTCTTGTTATAAAGTCACATACACCTGTTATAGGTGTGTGTGCTTTACACCAAAGAAGTGGAATGGGTTAAATAGGTATTAGTTAAAGAGAAGTTATTTCTCTTTAATTTTTGGTGGTTAGGAATTTATGAAGAGAGAGAGAGAGAGAGAGAGAGAGTGAGGAAGGGAGGAGTAAATGCTAAGGATTTGGTATGAAATTTTGGATTTGAAGCCATACGTAGGCTATTAATCTCGAAGGCAACTTGTGTGAATTCGTTGGAGTTGAAGCTAAGAACCCTAGCTTTTGGCCCAAGTCATTAAATCACTTATTCTATGGATTTGGGGTGAGATTTCAATAATTTATGATGTGTGTGATGTTTTGCATGAATTTATTGAATTAATGATGAATTTGAGAAATAGAAAGAGCAAAGATAGGAGAGAAAACAAATTTAGAAGAACAGCCCGAAGAAGGCTGTTTTCTGACAAAATCGATTAATCGAATTTAGAATCGATTAATCAATTTTTGTCAGAAATCAATTCTGGAGACTAAAACACCAAACCTATTAATCAAAATTAATTCGATTGATCGATTTTTGATTTTTGATTAATCGATTGGAATCGATTACTCGACTGGGTACTTCCAGTGGCTGGAAAAGTATGGGTTTGGAAAAACGATTAATCGATTTTGGATTTTGGATTAATCAATTTGGGATCAATTATTCGATTTTGATAGTTTTAGTTTGGGTTCTGTTTTTTACTGCGGAGTTATAGAAGGGCCTTGTACCCTTCTTTCATGCATCGTTCTTAATGCTTTGTGTATGATATGATGTACTTTAGGCTGAGCACTTAGATATGAACACGTAAAGCTACTTTGGACTTTGATGCTTGGGGCTAAAGCACGTGAGGTACGAAATACTCTGAACATATACCCTTAATTACGAAATCATGTATGTAGTGATGTGATATGTACATGCGTGTATTAAGAGAACTAATACACACACGAAACATGCCCCATATACACGAAACATGCCCCATCTCAGAACAAAAAGCTCAAAGAACTAAAGAAAATGGAAGAAACCTTTCTTGAAACGGACGGATGGATTGCAAGATATCGCGAAAACACAAAAAATAAGGCACAACGAAGCAAGGAAGCAGAGAATTGGAGACAAAACTAGAAAGCGTGAGAGAATGAAGGCTCTCCCCAGTTTATATAGGGTGTGCAACTGGATCAAGCATCCAAACACCCATGCATAATATACATTGTGTCTCAGTGCGCGCAACTAAACTATCGCCCGCCCCAACGCCGATCGCGCACGTTGTTCAGAGTGCGCTATACAATTATACACCATGACACCCGCACGCGATTCAAAAGGCCACCCGTACAGTGACTAGATGACTCCCCAATTATGCGCCTTGGTCAGAGCGTGTAGTTGATTATGCACCTGCTACCAAGCGCTTAATAATCCCTCGAACCTCTAGATTGTGCATGCCTATCGTGGAGTGCAATAGAGTTAAGCGCCCTGCACCATGCGCGTAATTGCCCAGGTGTGACAAAAAAATGTGTGCCTAGCTGCAGCAACTAGAAAAGAAGCTACATACTTGGGCACCTAATCCGAACAACACCTATGGCACAGAATTTACACCCTCACTTCAACTGAAGCCCATACGCCTTGAAAAAAAAAATCGCACCTGAACATACGCACACACTCCAAAAACAAAAAAAATAATAACCATTTGAGCCCATCAAAACCCAAGCCGATCTAACGCCAAACAAAACTAAAACACACCCAAAATGCTTTGAACTTAATCAAATCAAATAAAAAAGGAATAATAATAATCAGAAAAATCCCCCAACTAAAAGACCATCCAAACCAAGATAATTAAGCTAAATCAAATCAAAATAGTCAAACAAAATTCTCATAAATATAACAAAAGTATTACAAATTACACCGGGGGCATACCCCCTGAATACACCTGAAACGAAAGACGAATTTGATTTTAGGGCAAACACCCAAAAACACCTGATCCCATAAACACTCGGGAGAGGTTGCCCAACTAATAATACATAAAAAAGGGAAAGATAATGGAAAAGTCCGAAGAGGAAGCACACACTGAACGAATTTTAATAAAAATCTCATTTTCACTTCCTTTTTCCCCTGAGATGCTACTTATGATGCAATCTTTTAAGTTACACGACCAAACATTAGCATCGCAGAGCCCCAAATTGGCATAAAAGAAAGAGTAGCTCACAGAAAGTTACCCAGAATCTGCGGGACACACCTATGGAAGGCCAATCATGGAAACCCCTAAGGGAACACCAACCAGAAATTAACCCACAAAACCTACCAAGGAACAGTTGGGCCCGATCACGTGAACTCTGGCGCGGCTGTTTTATTTGCTTTCCTTTTAGCCACCTTTAACTCTTCCATCTCTTCCCCCAATAGGGTGGTACTTCGAGTCAGATTAACATCATCGACCCAAGCACCAACCTGTATTCCCAATACCACTCATTCTAAAAAAATAACAATTACATATCTCTTTAGGGCATAACACCCGGGATACAAAATAAAAAGGGAGAAAAGACATTAAAATTCTACATGTCCAAAATCATAAGTAAAATTCAAAATAAAACAAAAGCCCCTAAATACCTATTTATAGGCAAAACCCCCTCTCCACAATGTGACAAGTGCCACATTTCTAAACACGCCCATCTAATTAAATCCAAACCAGACATATGCCCCCTAAAAGAACCACAATCCATGCCAAACTAGATGAGTTAATAATCACACAACACTTACCCTTCAAGAAACACAAATCCAAAACAAGTTAGATAAGCCAATAAGATTAAAACATCTAACATCCATCTAGAACTCTAGAAACTAAATTCACACACCTTTGACAAGTGTCACCTCAAACTAAACATAAGACCAAAACAAGACAAAACTCATATCTTAAACAAAACAAATGCCTAAAGTTCCGTAAAAGGTCCATAGAATGCAACTTTAACACATCTGACCACAAACAAGATATAATAACCTAAAAATTTCCAAATAAAACCTTAAACCCTCCAAATAAAATTAATAAAATCAAACAAAACTCCAAATAAAATTTATAAAATCAAGCAAAATCTCAAATAAATCTAATAAAATCAAATAAATCTAATAAAATCAAATAAATGCCCAGATAAATTCGAGAAGATCATATAGAGCTAAATCAAGCGAAACCATACGAAATGTAAAACACAAAAGGGGAATGCCATCACAGCCAAGTCACCGCCTGACGACCTACTGAGAATTAACATCCCACCCCAGTCAGAACTACTCCCCTAGACTCCCATAGTGTATACACAAGCACCCGTGGCAACACGTCCTATCGCGAAAAGCAAAAAATGAGCCTCCTGAAAACCACACCACATCACTAAGGCCAAGGGAAAGTCTTGTCACGATCTCAAAACACCAAGACCTGCCAAGGAAAGACACCATCATTGTTCCATCATGACATCAAAACAGCTAGAGAGCCGTCAAACCGGCACCCCATTACACACTCACAAACATGTCCCATCGCAACGCAACTACAACTCAACCTCGCCATATAACTCAAGATTTGTCAAAGAAAGACACGAACATAGCTTTCCCATCACATAACTACAAAGTCTCGTCATGACCCGCCATGGCACACAACCAAAAGGGGAAAACTACCAATGTCCCATCGCCGACTACGCCTCCCCGAATTCCCATCGCGTGATTCCGCATAGTAAATAGAAGAGGAGACTCGTCAAATAACCCATCGCGCAGCAATCGCCAGACTTCAATGCAGCATACGCTCACCAACAGAAGAAGAAAGGGACTCCTCCGATGTCCCATCGCACCCAACAAATATCACGTCCCATCACAAATATCTCATTAGGCGATCCAGATATCCCGTCACGCCAACCAGCATGTCCCATCGCAAACCACACCTCCCAAAAAATCATCCTGACCAAGGTCAACGATAACAAGCATACTACTGACCACCGAAAGACGAAGCAATTCAACAATAACAAGCATACTGCTCCCCATCGCAAACCACGCTCCCACCGGAAGATGAAGCAGGCCAACGATAACAAGCATACTACTGACCAAGGAAGTGCAGATGAAATCATCCTGACAATGCATAAACACCAACAAGAAGGCTTTGAGTTCATATTCAGCAACCTAAGAATCGACGAAGCCCATCAATGCAAAGAATGTAGGTGGTTGTGTGATCTTGCATGCTTCCACAAAGAGCTTAAGTCCCCTCAGACACTGCCGTCCCATCACGACACAATCACGGGAACAATAGCTGACCAGTCCCATCGGGAGCAAAAGCCTCCCGTTAGCAACAAATCAGGTAAGTAAACTTTCCCTTTCTTTCTACTCAATATTCTCTGTAAAATATAATTAGCTATATTAAGTAAAATGTTTTCAAAACTCGTCTCTCCCAATTCGCGAAAAACTGTAGTCCTCTCATAAGAGACAATCATCAGTATTTGTGAGAAGGTTAGACGGAGTATTCGGTATACCATGTGTCGTCTTGACAACCACATAAATGGTCAGGTCCACAAATCCCATTTCAGTGGATCTGCTCAGCGACGTCTCGAAAGCCACATTTTCTGCAATTTTACAACTGAATTGATCTTAAGTTAAAATCCCAAATTTTCAAAATCAAATAAAAATAAAAGGAAAATAATAATCTATCAAACTTCACTCCTCATCACTCCAATTCGTTCTTTCCCTTGGGAAACCAAACACTGAATATGCTCAACTCTGAAAAATCACTAATGTCCACTGAAAAGGGACACCTGATGTGCCATTAGTGTGAGCAATGACGCGCCTGGTCTGACATGACTTGCGAAAGCCTTCACCATTACATGATATGATATCTTATTATCCGATCACTTGACCTTGTCTCTAGACATTCGTATGACGCCCCCGATACCTCGATTGTGTCGAATATCCCTCTATTTTACTGTCACTCGCAGCGCGCTATACAATGGGATGTCCCTTGCACCCACAGACTGGGAAATGCCGACTTTCCTCCTGTTTACCTGCCCCTTGCAGCAAGTCCCGATATGCGACGAGATGCCCCTTGCACCCACAGATTAGGTTATGCCAATTTCTCCCCGTCTGATTATCACTCGCAGCAGGTTGCGATATGCGACGGGACGCCCCTTGCATCCGCGATTGTGGATATACCTTTTGACAGCTACCACTGGGCCCATGAGTGCTCCATTTTAGTTTGAACTGATAGATAAGAAAGCCAAACATCTCATGTTAGCTCTCCAGTTCACACTTGTGATTTCCCAAATAAACAGAAAGGCACCCTCAGGAGAGGGGTGTCTACTTCTTCGATGCATCCTTACTTCGCAAGGACGCACCAAAGAGGGGCATCTGTAGACACCCCAATTTTGCCCTCTCAGAGCATACAAACCTATTCGGTCAACCCTTGACCTTGCTCATGACTTCCGAAAAGGGACTCACCCTTTTCGAAAGCCTTAAAACCCTTATACGGGGACTATATACTGAAACAATAGTATATGGTTGAAGCACAGGCTGAAATAATAGCCCTTTTAGTTTGGACCTGACTTAGCTCAAGGAAGATCCCAAATTTTGCGCCCTCTACAGAGCGCATAATTCGATTGAGTGCCACACAGTCGGCGAGCAATTGTCCAACTTAGACCAGGTTTACTCATCCCGCGAGCCGCCTTAGGATCTGACTATGTGCCAAGGACAGGGCACAGAATCGATTACATGTTCCATAACGCGCGTGTAATTAGTCCACTTTGGACTTGACCTCTAAGTCCTACGACCGCCTGAAATTCACAGTTAAGCGCACGTGACAGGGCGCTTAATGGTATTGTGCGCACCATACAAGGCACGCAATTAGTTTCAAGCAAACTGGAACTAGGATACCCGACTGAGCCAGTCAGTCGGTCACTCACTGAGTCGTAATTGACTCAAAGTGACTATGTGCCGGGAAAAGGGCGCATAATTAGATTTGACCGACCAATTAAGCACCTCTCATAGGGCGCGTAATTGGTTGGATACTTATAAATAGACCCCTTTACCTCGTCCCAAAAACACAACACAACACATCCATTAGTGGAATTTTCGAAAGCTTAGGGATTTCGGGATTCTCTCACCAACGCTTAGCTTCAGGAAACTTTCTTAGTTCTAGTTCTTAATTTCTTTTCTAGTTCTAGTTCGAGGTTCTAGTTCTTAAGTTCTAACTCTTTAGTTCTTAATTTCTAGTCTTAGATCTTAGGTTTTAATTTTAGTTTTTAAATTCTAGTTCTTAATCTATGGTTCTAGTTCTTAGCCTCTAGAACCAGTCCTTAGATTTTAGATCTTAAACATTAATTCTAGTAGTTATTATCTAGTTCTAGATCTTAGGTTTCTAGTTCGTAGTCTTAAATTCATAGTTTTTTTTAGCCTCAAGTTCATAATTTCTAGATTTCGATTATATTTCTAAATTCAAATCCTTAGTTTTAATCTCAGGTTCTAGTTCTTAGTTCCTAGAACCAGTCCTAAATTTTAGTCTTTAAATCCCAGGACTAGAATTCCTAGTTTTAGTGTTCCATCTCTTAATTTTAAGTCCAAGTTCAATAATTTTAATATTAATATTTAGTTTTAATTCATTATTCTCAAAATTCACGATTTCGATCTTTGAATCTTCGCCTTTTAAATCACAAGTCAGTTTTTCAATTTATATTATTTCTAGCCACTCGATTTGCCCAAGGGAGGTTACGGAGGATACCCGGGAGTGGAGCCGATCCTTCTTAGCATAGCGGGCCAACCCCCCTTTTTTAGTTAGTTAGAGTTTTGGTAGAATTAGAATATTTTAATTAATCTGAATCCTAGTAGAATTAGGAGACTAATATTAATTAGACTTCTAGTAAGATTAAGATATTTTAGATTAATTTGACTTCTAGTAGAATTAGGAGACTAACGTTAATTAGACTTCTCGTAGGATTAAGGTATTTAAATCAATCAGACTCGTAATAGAATTAGGATATTTAGATTAATTAGATTCATAATCTAATTAGGAGCCTAAATCAATTGGATTCCTAAAGGAGACCAAGGTAATTAGACTTAGAGCAATATTAGGAAACTATATAAACTAAACTTGTAGGTGGCCCAACGCTGCTGACGTTGGTCGACTGACGATTCAGTAAAGAGAACAACCCATTTCTCCACCCGTGTGATCAGTGACATGTTGCAGCATCGTTAAACATTTGCAGCTGGCGATTGCAATCAACTAGATATTTTTATCTTAGAATTTACCTTTTACTTCACTAATTTCATATTTCCTAATTTACCATTTACCGCTCTCGCCAGAGTCCATTCGGACCGAATTAGGTCACTCTTTTCAGACTGAAAGGAACCTAGAAAAAGTGTGTACCAATAGTAACCACCTTTCTAAGGCAATCAACACTTACATGGTAAGCAAACAACCAATCCATGCCAAGGATCACGTCAAACCCTTGCATGTCTAACAGGAATAGATCTGCCATAATCTCACGATCTTCAATCCGAATGATGACTGACCGACAAGTAATATCTGTACTGACTGAGTTCCCTGTAGGAACTAATACTGCTAAGATGTACTCTAATGATTCGAGACTGATACTCAATTCGGTCACGAATTGAGAAGTGAGAAAGGAGTGAGTAGATCCTAGATCTACCAATACTAGTGCCTCATGTTGACAAATGTCACATTCTAGGTACATTTGTAAGGTACCTATTGTCCTTGTGACTCAATTTATAATGGTGTACCATTTGTGCAGTGATCATGCATCATATAATTTAATCAAAATCCAAAATTGTTCACTAGTCAAAGGTAAAGACAAATCTTAGAATTACAATGTAATTCTTACCTTGGATCATGTCGTTGGTTGCTTGGGCATCATGTGCTGAGATTGGAAAAGTGCAACCCTGTACTGTAGGTCGATAGGGCCCCTGTGTAGGTGCTGCTGTCGTCTACCCATTTTACTTCTCAGGGCAATACCTTATCTAGTGCCCTTGTTTCCCACATCTAAAACATGCACCTGATGTCCTTCTACACTCTTCAGTCTTATGTGGCTTTCGCAATTGGTGCATGAACCAACCGAGGTTGATGACAAGGTGTGTGAGGCTTGGGGAACTCTCGATGCTCCCGTCATGGTAGGGTTTGAAGGTTGGCAAGGTGCAAGTATCAAGAACCTTGACTTCTTACTTGGGGAACCCTCGTGGCAGAAGACTGTGCTTGACTCGCCTTACTCTTGTTCTATTGATCTTCTCTTTTGAAATACTCTCAATATCTCCTTCAATAATAAGGGCCAACTGCATCACCTCAACATGGGTCATTGAACAATGAAATCCTCTCCCTGATATTGGGCCTCAAGCCACGTTTGAACTTCTTTGTCTTCATAAGTTCTGTGGCAACATGTAGGGATGCAAATTTCGAAAGCCTCGTAAACTTAGCTTCATATTCTCGCATTGACATTTTACCCTGCTCCAATGACGCAAACTTTACTTCCCATTGATCTTTGACCGCATCTAGGAAGTACTGCTCATTGAACACTTCTACAAACGGAGCCCAGGTCCATGGGTTACTCAGTATCTCTAGCAGCTTAGTTCTCTCTATAAACTTCCACCAAGAGTCTACTGCTCCTGTTAACTAAAAGGCAACCCAATTAACTTTTTCCTCTTCGGTGCTCGGAATCACACGAAGAAGCTTTCCCATCTGATTCAACCAATCTTCTGCTTCAAGCAGATCAGCCTGACCATAGAAGCTTGGAGGATTCATTCTCCGAAACTCATGGAATCCAGACGATGGGAGTCTCGCTGCAAGTTGTGCCATTGTATCAACCATCATCTCCAACGGTTGTCCAGTCAGCTCACTATTGTTCCCTCCTCCCAAGGGAGTATTGTTTGCACCCGTGGCGAATCCTTCACCACCGGACATTTCCTCACCGCTCGAGGTGCCTCTATTGTGGAAGAACCTAGGTCTACCGCGTGGAGCCATGTTGATCTAATAGATCAACACGACTTCCAATCAGTACTAATCGTAAGAAAATTCTAGCCTATAGTCCTATGAAACCTAATGCCATGTGTCTGAAATCAACTGTGGCACATGGTGTCACAATTGACCCACTCTAATATGGTACACTGAATATAGTACCACATCTCTCTGATACTAATTGTGATGACCTAACTTTTCTCCATGCGAAAATCTAGGAAAAGCCGAACCATCATTGAATTCGGTGCACAAGCGCACACCAAACTCTCTGATATTCATTCAATGCGGAAATCAAAACAACAAATATCTTATACGAATGCGGAATTTAAACAAGACTGATATCACATGGCATTTTATACTGAATTCCTATTCATACCAGACATAATCCAAAGATGATCACCAGTGATGGCCAACCGTCACCTAAATAGTGATTCACAACATAATTCTAAACACAAACCAATAATCCTCATATACATAGTCCAGAAGAAAACAAAGATCTAAGGAAAGAATTCCTCAGGTGGAGGCTCCTCTTCTTCTGCCACGTAGTCAGGATCAGCCTCAACCTCCAAATCCTAATAAACCTACACCTGTGATAAAATGTCGGGATAAGCTAACAGTCTAAGCTCAATAGACAAAAATCCGATGCCAATCCACAATTTATCAAGCAATGCATAAATTCAATGACTGAAGTTTCAAAAGTATTTTTCTCATATCAAAACGAGAATTCAAATCTTGAGTTCGAAATCACAAAGCTTGAAACATGTCATGTTAGCAAGCAAAATCTAAAAATGTATCATATCAAGAATGGAGTTACAAGATCTAAACGTGTCATGTCAGGAATGGAATCACATGCAGAATCATATATAGGGTTCAGGTACAGAGTTCGAGTATAGAGCATTCCATGAAATGGAAACAAGGTAAAAACCCCGGGGACTCTACCAATCTCTGGATACACTTTCACTTTCATATAATGAGTAATATTTCATTGGGGTTAAAGCATTCCATGAAAGGGAACTGAGCATCCCATAGCGGGAACATGGTCATAACCCCGGGGACTCCACTCCTCTTTACCCACTTGGACTTCCAGAGTCATATTCAAAGTTCAAGTTCAAGATCATATTCAAGTAAGAGTTCAAGCATATTCATGTTCAAGCAAGAGTTCAAGTGCAAGGTTCATATTCAAGCAAGAGTTCAAGATTTCAAGATCATGCATACAAGATTTTCAAGAGTTCGAGATCATATTCAAGCAAGTGTTTGAGAGTTCAAGTTCAATCTAGTTACCTTACACGAATCTACATTGAAAGAAGATATCGGGCATTCAAATCCAATACACTTTCAAATTCAAGCTCGAGCATATCATGGAGTCTAGAAATCGAAATTAAAACTGAAATTAGGCATTGAGTTTTCCCAACCTTAACCTTGAAACCAAATGAAGCAATACAAAGATCCTATCGATGGCTTCTCGTATTTAATCTAGATAACAATAAGTTCATAAATCATATATCAATGATGTGGGAATCGATCAATTCAAACACTCACAAGCCTTCCCAAAGAAAAGATCAAAGATAGCCAAAAACAGGGCAAATTGCACGAGCAATTTCAAAATCGTGTGAGCGGTCTCCAAAATAGCGAGAGAAGTTTACAAAATCACGCGAGCGATTTTGACAATCCCTGTCGCACTCCAAAATTCGCTCGGGCGTTCAAAGAGGGTTTCGGCATCACACTTGTGATACCTCACGGCGTTCGCCATCAAATGAAACTCCACTCTAATGTGCAATGGTCTTTAGCTTTTAAGCCGCGCAATGATTTTCACACATACTATGGTCGCCTCACATTCGCTCTATGACACTTGCTCGTTCAAAGACGCATTTTCTCTCGCTCTTCAATCTCAACTATATCAAAGTTTGAAGATTTCTTGTGGCCGGAATCAACACGGAATAGTCGGAACTACGAGAATCCTTGTGAAGAAGAAACTTGAGGAGATTAGGGTTTCATAAGAGGGTTTGGGAAGAGAGGTGGAAGCTTGCTCTCTACTCTTTCTCTTGCAAATATCAAAGATGTTTGTCTCAAATGGGTTTTATCCCCTTTTATACTTATGGGAGCTTGTTTCGGTGCTATGCCATCACACCGTAAGTCGATGCACGGACACTCTTTCACAAGGCAAAACAATGAGTTCTATTTTTATTTACACACCAAATCTCTCACCACTAATGTACTCACTAAGCGTACGAATCCATTCACACGATTCAACATATTTTCCTTGGTGCCACTATACACAATTGTATTAAAATTGTCATATCCCCTAAATTCAAAGTACATATCGTATACCTTGTTAGAGCAAACATTTAGTTGGGTGTATTCAGGTTTGGGATTTTTCGAGATGCTACATCAAATGTCATCCATATTGTGTGGGAAACTTGACAGAGATGACTTGAAGAAGTGTAAGCTCAACAACGGTATTGAGCATATCTAGTAGCGGTTGAGAAGAGGATACATCATTAACCTTCAAGGTAAGCTATGTGAATATCATTTCTTCTTAGCGAGGTGTGTTTGGTGCATTGATTTGTCCCAATCTTCCACAATGGATCATTTTTTAAGAAAAGTTGAAAATTTTCCTCTCTGAGAATCTGATCCAAATTTAACTTTTTATTCTTAATGTGTGTGCCATTGCACAGGGCATCACTTCTGGTTCTTATGTTGGATAGCTCAAAGAGCTAGGCAACCTAATTAAAATGTGAGCCCCATTTTTAGACAAGGGTGCACAGTTGGCTCATTGTCTCGGGTTCGACTCATCTAAGGTGAGTCCCCTCTCTATCTCGACAACCAATTTTCAATGGCTACATTAACTTTTTGTTATACTATTGATGAGATAATCATGTTTTTGCTTAATTCCAATATATTCTGGTGAAACATGTTATTTTTGTAGATGCTTAAAAAGTGCAGGACATCAACCATATTTAGGGCTTATACTTTTTGGCAGTTCGTATATCAAACAAATACTTAGGGCTTATACTTTGCTATAACCAATTTTCATGTATCTACTCTTCATTCAGGTACATTGTTTCAGGTCCTTCTATGTGATTTGGCAGCATGTGTAGGGCAGCTTGTGTCATTGCCTCCAATGGGAAATCTCAGGTTGTAGCTTCGATGCAAAAGGAGATTTGAGTGCTTGTCATGGAGAAAGGGTTTTGAAAATTTATTCTCGGATAACTGGAAGTTATTGTAAAATGATATAATAAATTTTTTTCTTTTTGTTGGAAGATGAAGGATTTGTCAGATTGTGGATTTAATTAGTTGATTGTTGGATTGAGATTTAGGGTAATTTTAATTGAGAGAAATTGCTCTGTTGATCTCAAATAGTAATTTTAATCAATAGGGTCTAAAGTTTCGCCTATTATGTCATGTCAAAGATTTGTATTGTGGCACATGAGTTAAAAGGAAGGACCTGATAATTTTGCGACCCGTGCCACAGGGAACACCATCTAAGCTGCATGATTTGATAGCCATGATATAAGATGCCAAAAATTGGCACGAAATGCGATCTCTATCATCTGATTCAACACAGAACTCGTATTTTGTGTCAATCTTTGGCGTCAAAGATCTTTATATCATGTCATTCAAATCAAATGGCTGAAACAGTATTCCATGTGGCACGGGTCTCAAAATTATTAGGTCATTCCTTTTAATTCATGTGCCACAGTACAAATCTCGTGTGCAACTTGTAGCTCCCAAAAAAAAACCTATGGGTTTATATGGCGAATATTTTTTATTTTAAAAAAATAATATTATTATTATCAGCGGTTTTGAATTGTCAGGGAAGTGATACTTTGCCCACATTTCTTAACTACCAGCGAAGGTATACCAATTTGTCGGTAGTTTAAACTGCCAACAAGTAAAATTAAACAAAAATATTAGAGCATATTCTCGGTGGTTAAAACCGCCGAGGTATGTTAAGAATCACCGGCGGGTAGAAACCGCTGGCAAAATCGCCAGCGATTCAATCTGCGATAGCTACTTTCTCAGCAGTTTGAACCGTGTAACAAAATATAATAGTCCCAAGTGAAAAGATGAGAATTAGTCCAAATTCATCTTCATAAGATGATTCAAATCACTCGATCATATAGAATATGAGCTGAGTAACAAAATATATTTTTATAAAAGGCTTGTTGATGCATTCAGCCTTGATACAACATATAAAAATTTTTCTTTTGTTTTCTTATCATCCAAACACAGGAAATAGATTTTGAATAGAATTTTCAGACTGAAAAAAGAGTATCTAAACACCAGAAAACACGGGAAAATTAAATTTCCTTTGGATTCCAGCCCCATAAGAATCTAGAGGAAAATTAAAATCCTTTTCCTATATTTTCAGAAAAATTACCAAAAAGGCCCTTAGGAATTTTTTTTAAAATTATTCTATTTTCTCTACGTTTCACTTGATTTGTAGGAAACTGCAAACCGTGAGAGGAGTTGAAAACGGAAAAAACAAATGAATGTGGCCTATTGAGTGCCCCTTATATAATATTTTTTTCCTTCCTTTTGAACTCTGTATATTTATTATTATAATGAGGGGAGGCTTAATTCCATTTTTTGTAAATAACTAAAATTCTCTTAAGTTTTAAATGTCGGAAATGCATGAGTTAATGCCCAATTATTTATAACTAGGGGCATGCGTGGTATCTCAAAATAAATTGTATCTTCTTTACTATTGTAGTAATCAGAGATAAGGAATATCTCGCCTTCTCTCTCTCTCCACATGTGCTACTAAAACTACTAGTTAAAAAAATAAAAATACATAAAATAAATATACTCTTTTAGATGAAAGGTAATGAAGTTGATTCACAAATTATTAGTTTTTAGCATATAAACTCAGAGCCAACATCCGTGGTCTAACAACCATCAAATTGCAGTGAGTTCAATATTCCAATTTTCCTTTTTTGCTTCTCTAAATATGGATGGATCCTCTGATATTCCAACACAGCCCACACCAAATGCCGGAGCGCAATCTCGGGCCAAAGAGCACGTGGTGCATGCAAGTAGCAAAAATTAGACTGCCATAGAATGAAGTTACTCAATCGGGTTTCACCAGAAGTTCTAATCAATATATCGGGATCTGGGTACCCCCCAAAATACATTTTCCTTTCCAAATCCCCCACCTCAACTGGACAATCTTGGATTTTCCTTTCCAAATCCCCAACTTCAACTGGAAAATACATTTTCCTTTCCAAATCCCCCACCTCAACTGGACAATCTTGGATTCTGAGGTGTTTTTCATCGTATGCTTTTTGAACAGCATGAACAATCTCATCCGTTGAAGTGTACGCGACACACACCAAAAGCAATGCTTTAGTGTTCCCGGCCGTGGCCGCCATAGCCTTCTCGGCTGCTACCCGTACCGGCTCATGTAGAAGCTTCAAATTCCCTAAGAACCTGACTCTAACTTCGTAGAGATTCACAATACTTACTTCTTTAAGCAATCCCTCGATCTTCTCTTGCATTAAATCCATAACATATTGGACTTCATCAGGCCTCCTGTTGAAATTGTCGATGCTAAATGCATAGATAGTTACACACTTGACACCCATTTCGTAACAGTATTGGAGAGTTGAGAGGAGGGCTACAAACCCGATTCGGTGACCCGCGCCTTCTTTTAAACCGCGGTTTCGAGCAAACCTACGATTCCCATCCATGATAAACGCTATGTGGTTTGGAATTGGACCCACTGCGAGTACCCTGAAGATACACTTTCGAAAAAAAGTTCCCATACTTCCAAATAGCTCAGACAGACCACTTCCGCTTAGGTTCTCCATCGGGAAAAATTCTCAATCAGAGCTACACGATGAGACAATCTCAAGTTCAATCTCAGCTTATATATGAAAAAAACAAAACGCAAGAATAAAAACAAATAAAACAAAATCCCTCCTCATATAAGTTGGAAGCCTTCCATCAACCATTTTTTTTTCTTTCCCGAAAAAAATTAAAGCAAAATTGGGCAATGGTAGGCAATCTAAATCGAATTGCGAGTCGATAGTGGGATGAGTGGTGATGTTGTATTGTTGTATAATACAACTTATGGTAGAGTACCTTTAAAATCACCCACCGAATTTTTGTGCTCCCATTGACTATTTTGAATTAGACAAATGGAGATTATTTTTTGTCTCAATCTTCCACACGATGGATCTTGAGATCATGGGCGTACTTTTAGACGGTCAATTTTTTTAATTTCACATGGCATACATCCCAAAATATTGACCTTAAAATCAGGTTTGAGGGTGATGAATCCCGCCTGATGTTAAGCTCACTTTTTTGGGATTTGTGCCACATGAAATGAAAAATTGACCGTCTGATGGTACGTCATGGTCTCAATATCCATTATGTGAAAGATTGAGACGAAAAATGATCTCCATCTTTTGATTCAAAGCAGTCAATAGGATTTCTACGAGGGTGATAAAAGATTTGGTTGGTGAATTTAAAGGTACCTTTTTAGTAAGATAAATTTTTTGAGGGCTTGCAAGCATGCTCTCCCTTGTTAGATTTAGGCTGGTGTTACTACCCCACTACTTTATATTACAGCCACCTCACTTAAACAAAGGAAAAATACATTGATTGTTTTAAATCAGGTGATGGAGATCGATTTTGTCCCAATCTCCTACAAAATAAATCTTGAGCTCATAGGCCTACTACTAGACGCTCAGATGTTGAGTCCATGTGGCACACATCCCAAAAAGGGAACATGATTTGTGCACCATCAAAAAAGGTTCACATTCACTTCTTGAGAATTGTCTCACGTGGAATCGACATCTGACCATCTGATAGTACCCATGATCTCAACATCTATTGTTTGGAAGATTAGGACGACAAACCACTTCCATCATCCAATTTAAAGCAGTCAAAATATTTTTCCTTTATTGAAGTGAAGTGGCTGTAACATGAAGTGGTGTGGTAGTAACACCATCCTAGATTTATCTAGGGGTGGCAATGGGTTGGGTAGCCTGCTTGACCCATTAGGCCCATCCCATTTTAAAGTGGGCTTGGGCTTGATTATAAAGCCCATGGGCTCAGCTTGAGCTTGAACTTTAAGACTGATAATAAAATGGGCCGTGGTTGGGCCTAACCCCTAAGCCCATCAAGCTCTCACATTTGATAACCTCCTACCACCACTCTCATGCCAATCTCTTTCTTAACATCTTGTATAATTGTAATATGTAACTCTCAATAAAAAATCATATCCTTAATAAAAAATATTGTAAAGATCCTTTCTTCCCAATATAAAAAGATTTGCAAGATATCCTACATTTTTAAAGAAAAATTTTGAAACGAGGACTAAAGAAACCTCCTTATCTCCCCTTCCAAAACCCCATTCTATTCGGCTCGCTTATGAATAAATGAGCCAAGCCCATATTGGGCTTTGAAAGCTTGTTATGGGCTTGGGTTTGAAATCATAAGCCCACCATGGGTCTGGGCCTGGCTTTGACCAAATTCAAACTTGCCGGGTGGGCTTGGGTATACTTAAGCATGGCCAAAGCCCGGCAGGTTGCCACCCCCTAGATTTATCTTTATAAAATAAATTCTTTGAAGCTTTTATTCCAAAAGCCGTAATAACAAACAGCGTGAACGAGAATTAGAAGAAGATTGCATTGTTAAATCCAATAAATATAGCCTTATAACTTAGTACTTTGTGGACGATTGAAGTTGTTACTCTACTCAACATCATAAATAAAACCCTTACCACCACACTTTTAGGATGTGATTGTTGCATAACAAGGGTATGCTCCCTGAGGTTGTGAGTTCGAAATGATTCCTCTCATCTGCAATAAACAGGTGTCACATAAGGTACATAAATGTGAAATACTCGTAGTACTTGCGACACCCTATGTTATATATCGAAACATAAAAATAAAAAATATAATAAGTAATATTTGAGTTACTTAAACTGATGTCAACTAACAAAGAGTGCCCATCAGGGATCAACCCATTCTATTTGAGCGCTTTAATATGGACCACATTGTTCATATTAACTTAAGCTCCATAATAAGGTGACCGGACCCAATGGTTCAGGACCTCAGATCTTCTAATAGTAATCTTCTGCCTCTTAATGACATAGATTTGTAAAAATATGTCATCTGATATCACATCAGACAGGGTGTGATTGTGAATTTATTTTGTAGGGATTTGTACCTAACAGTGCGCATACTTCAGTCTATTTATAGTGCGGTATCTGGTGTTGAAAATAATTTCAAACTAAGACATTCGTTAAAATCATGACCCATCCAGTAACTGGTTGGAACTATGTGCCTTGATAGGTAAAAATTGCTATCATCCATTGACGTAGTGACTAAAGTTGAACGCCATCTTAGAAAGTAATCGATATTTGGACTTGTTTGGTCAGTTTTGAATTGTGTGAAAGTCAAATTTCCATGGGATTCTACGGTTAAAAGTAGACACCCCGGAGATCAAATCGATGAATTTCCTCATAATACTGTTGATTTCTCAAATTGATCAAATTGATGTTAAAGTTCACAAATCAGATGGCTTAAATCTCCTCACAATGCCATTTTTTGGCTTATTATGACTGAAATCAGATGACTTAAATCTCTCTAACTATATAGATCATCCACATCTTAAACCATTGAGGGTTTATGATCAGTTAAACACATTTTTATATTTAAATGACTGTCACCGAAGTCGGGCATCTTAAAAATCATGGGTTTCAATTTAACATTACACGACGATTAGGAGAGTTAGCCCTTTTGTTTAAATGATCTAACACTATCACAATGAGAATTGATGGTGTTAGATCATTTAAACACTATATAAGAGCTAGGGCCCAAGCACCAAAGCACTAGCCTTTTCTAAAATTAGGTCACGTGATTTTTGTGGTTTTGTTGTTTGAGAATTTTATTATTATTATATATATGCCCAACACCCAATACTAGACCACTTATTAAAGCCTTCTAAAACAGCAAATAGCCTGTAGCTCATCTTCCGCTTTCTTCCTTCGGCACTGAGGACGTTTGCCGGAGAAGAGCCGAAAGATGAAGTATGAAATTTATTTATTTATTTTTTTTAATCTCAAGGACTATCTCTCCTTTAATATTTTTATTTTTATTTTCTATTTTTTAAAGTATGGGAAGCCAGAATATATATATTTTTTAATTTTAAAAACCGTGTTTTTAAAGCTAGAAATTTTTTTTTAAAATATTTTTTAAAGTATGAGAAGCTATAATTTCAAATTATCGGACGATATTTTGAAATTATCGGCCGATATTTTTAAAAACTAAATTATCGGCCGATAATTTGATAATTTGGGCGATAATTTTATTTTTTCGGCCCTCATACGAAAATTACTAAATTTTCGTCTCGGATGAAGCCGAAACAGAGAGATCTCGGCCGAAATTTTAATCCATGCTCCTGATGCCACGTAAGGAATTTGTGGAATACTAATGGCACAGTGGGCGAGGGTATATATATATATATATATATATATATATATGTTTTCATTTGACTTTCCTGAAATCAAACTTAAAATGGAAGTATGAATGCCTATAAAGATTAAAGGAAGTGTATCTTTGATAGTGGCTAAGAAGCAACAGAAGAAAGTTAGGAGATAGAAAACAGTAAACAAGGCAATAGTTAGGTCCAATTAGTTGAATCCGATTTTATGTTCAATCAGATATGTAGCCATTCAAATTGAGAGAATTTTGACTGCATGTCATCTTATAAAATTAGAAATGGTGAAAGACAAGATTCTCTCATATTCAATAGTTGGAAATCTAGTTAAACGAAAAATCAGGTTCAACCAGTTAGACCTCACCATTGCCCGCAATTAACATACCTGATTCACATTGTCATGCGGATGCAGCCAAATAAAATCAGAAGCTTCAAAGTAATGAGTCGAAGTGATACAAATATATATATATATATATATATATGGGCCTGCCTGCGTTGTTTCAATGACCGTGGAAAACCCATATTCTGCTCATTACATGCTTCCACACACTAGTAAATTACTTGGATTTTTTTTATTGTATGTATAAATAAATAGGGTAAAGGTTGCCTGCTGCTAAGCACCATGAAGCTTACGTTAGTTTGTTTTCACTTGGCACCCAATTACAAACTAAGGATGTCACATAAAAGAGTGGAGTGGCTCATGATATCACTATTATGAAATGATATTAGCAATAAAATATATATAATTGGACGGTTAATGATTTTAATGATCTTGAAGAATATAAAGGGTGAATCAAATGTGATTTTACCGTTCATTTTTCATATAATTGACTCGATTTTATGTTGCTTATTTTTACTTTTTAGTTTTTCTTTACAATAGCTAAGATTATCTAGTCGCTTCTTATTGGCACCTGTGATTGGGTGCCGCATGATAACAAATGAATGTGGGACCAGATAAGTTCCGTAGTCCTTTGTACTAGGCTACCTTTAATCTATTTAACAATATATAAAAATAAATAAAAGAATTACTCACCCCTATCTAAATTATACATATGGCACATGTCAGCACTGATCAGGCCATCCGATCCATTTGGCTATCTACTCACGTAGGATCCGAGTGCAGGTTAAAATATACACCAAGTGGATGATTTTTCAAGTGTATTGGTATCATTAATATATGTTTACTTGAGGCCGGCTCAGGGATATGTATTAGGACCGCTTAGTGCCGCAACAAATTGCCAAAGGTTGATCAAGTTCATATGAAAATAAAGTTACTTAGGGTCATGCATCCATCATTCAAACGTACTATAAAAATAAGAGATTTCAGTAAGTTGTGAAGGGAAAAATGGTCCGAATTTTTATTTTTTAAAAGCTTACCGTGTTAAATGAACGCTTAGAGGATGGATGTAACTCCCACTCACGTGTGCACCGTGGCATATGAATAGGCAGCGAAAGCCTTTTCCTATTTGTTTATTGTATATGTGATATATAGCTTATTTATGCTATATGTAATATATAGCATACTCATGAGAAACATACCCACCCTATTTACGCCATGCTATCCTCCAACTTATATGTGATCTAATATTATGCTGTTACTTATATGGTGGCACATGCTCTGGGCATGGCCCTCTCTCTCGCCTCGGGACATCAGTGGGAGTTGGGTTGGTTTCGGCGCTCGTCGGCCCAAATTTCGGGCTGCCCGACAGGTCAAAGATATAAGCCCGAGTTACCCAACCTAAGGCCAATGGTGCATCCCCAGCTAACCCACGACAAACTGAAGGATCAAGAATATATACGTGACCAAGGATTGGGCCTGTAGCCCAATGGAAGGTTGAGGATATTACAACCTCTAGGTCGTAGGTTTAATTGCAGCTTATCAATTATATATATATATATATATATATATATATATATATATATATACTTGACTCAACTCATATCAAATTCGTGACCCCTAACAATCCACTTATATTATATTATAGAGTTAGTCTACAATGGGTGTTCACCCATGATTTGCTATAAAGCAGCCCACACATTTGTGTGACTGCATGACATACACAGATTTTTGTACATTGGAAGTCCGCGTATGTCATGCAGTCACACAAATGTATGGACTGCCATATCCACCCATAATGGGTGGGCACTCATTGTAGACTAACTCTCTATTATATTATATTATATATATAGGATCGGGGATATACGCCTGGGCGTAAAAATATCTCTACGCCTATTGATAGGAGTTCGACACGTACCACCTCTTTCGCTGATGCGACGTTCCCTCGTTTCCTCATTTAACCGCACTTTAATCACGGTTGCCACTGATAGAATAAAACGGCAAAGCATGGAGAAGCACAGGGAGTACATGCCTGACATCGTGATTTGGGCATGATTCCATTTGAAAAGACCGCCTGCTTTGAAGAGCTTACACTTCTATGACGGAGGCAATTGCACTTCCTATACGGCGCGCTATCGCGAATATCAAGAAGCTTAGCGCTTCGGACAATGCCTAACAAATGGCATGAAGCGACATCTGACATAATATCATTTATTACCGTCGTCAGAACATTAAATGAGAAGCGACGCATGACATCGTGATTTTTAATAGTTATCATTACAATTGAAAATGACTATTTAAGGCGTCTCTTCAGGGAGATTGCCTGCACTCTTTGCACTTACACCTCGGTAAGAAGCGTTTGCGCTTTGTATAAGACGAACAAACACTTCTTCACCGGGCGCTTGTGCGACTATGTCGAAGCGTTAGCGCTCCATTAGGGAAATAGAAGACGCCTTTCATATGACACGTAGCGTATTTAAGTTGACACGTAACTCTTTTTTGTGTGAAGCGACGTCCGACCTTACTTCATTTATTACGATCATCAGTGCATTAAATGAGAAGCGGGACATGACATTGTGATTTTCAGTGGTAATCATTACCATTCGAACTGACTGTCACTACAAAAAATGTGTTTATTAGAGACGGCTTTTGGCTGTCTCCAATGGTGTCTAAGCCGTCTCCAATAGTATTGGAGATGACTTTCATGTAGTCTCAAATAGTCCCGTCTCCATTGTCTTTGGAGACCAAATGGAAGCCGTCCCTAATAGTCAAGGTTATTAGAGACGACATATAACCGTCTCCAAAAATATGTTAGAGACGACTCTAATAAGTCATCTAGCCATCTCCAATAAGTGACCTCTTATTATTGGAAACGGCTTAAAGCCGCCTCCAACATTTTTTTTTTCTTTAAATATATATATATATTTTAAATATATTTAGAAGCGATTTTTTTATGAAATTTTTTTGGCAGTGGGTTTTTTATGAAATTTTTTTTTAAAAAATATATGTTTTTTTTTAAAAAAAATTTACGTCAACAATTTTTATGCAAATTTTTTTTTAAATACTATTTTTTTTTAATGCTTTTTTTAATACATTTTTTTAATACTTTTTTTAATGCAATTTTTTTTATTCCGAGAACAAGATGATGGTGTAGACAGCATATAATGATACCTCCAACTATTAAAATAGAAAGAACGCACAATTGAGAAATCCTTCTCTGGATCGAACTCTTTTAATTGGTTGGAACCATTTTTATTTTCAAATTACAGAAAAATCATTCATTCTGCCAAATTATTTTTATACAAGGGACCGGTATTATTCACGACAGGCGGTGGTTAGCAAATAAAAACTCCTTTTGGATACAAAAAGCTGAATATGTGACAATGGCAAGCTGGTGAATCACATCATGTCTGCAAGAAGGTGCAACCTCGGCTTTGACCTCATAATAGTTTCATCAAGGTGTCTAATCCACTCCAAAAGCCTCCACTGTTTCCACTTCCACTTGAACTGTAGCAGGCACTGATGATTACTCATTTTCTATCTCTAGAGCTTTCCTGCTTCTCCTGCAACTGCTAGTTCCTTCAGAACAGGTTATTTCCTGTATGATAGGGACCATTGAAAACAAAAGAGGATGATAGATAGATTTGAAAACACCTTTCTAAATTTACTAATAACCACAAAAAACACTTCATGAATATAGATTGCAAGGAAAAACTAATGAGTAGTGACGATTTTACGCATTTACCTCAACATGACCAATGAGATATGGGAGAGTTCTCTGTGCAAATAAATGCTTGTTGGAATTTATTGAAGTGACCGTAGCAAATAATTTGAGTGTATTTGGTTTTGTGGTACCCTGGTCTTCTTAAACTTTATTATTGAGCCTGCAAGAAGGAAGCCCTATTTGTTGTCGATGTTTTTGTTAGATGAAAAATGGTGAAGGGGCATTGCTGCCATAGTGCTGTTGTCATTATTTTGTTGTCATCAGGCTATTACTACTGCCTATATATTAGGTATCACAGAAATCAAAATTGTTGATAGTTACCAATTTATGCAGAAATTTAATAGTGTGAGTGAGGTCTACTATTAACACTAGTCAGGTTTCAATCAATGTGCTGCCATAGTACTGTTGAAAATGGGTTTGAGCGAGAGGGATTTGAGGGAGAGAAAATGGGTACTGCACAGTTTAATCTCAGACTCTTTAGGTTTGGGCACCTCACCACGAGCCTCTCGAGAGCCCCAAAATTCACTTCTCCTTTCAGACATGCGAAATTAAGGGAGATAAGTGATATGCAAGAATCGAGAAAACAACTGAGCCATTGGCCCCGTTGATCCTCTACTTCAATTTCCTGTGAGTCTAGCTCTCTAAGAAACCTACATATTAAATTGAAACAATAAAAAGATAAATAAAAAGATACAATTCCTTCCCCTTCCAACTCACAAATTTAACAATAAAAAATAAATGGGATAATTAGAGAAACATGCAATAAAAAATAATAAGTTAACATTATTGCAAAAAAAAAGTATGCAATATTCCAACGACAATATGAATAAGGTCAGTGAAAGGAACACAACTAGAACTAACAGTCAACAAAAATTTATTTATTTTTAAAACAATCAAGTAGGAATTTAGTAGGTGAAAAAATAATTAAGACTTAGCACAAGCTGCTAAGTCCTGGGATTTGCTCTTGATGTTGAACCATTTCCTAACAGTCCTAGACCAAGAGAGCTTTATCACATAAAACAAATTAAAAAGCCAACAATCTCATAAACAAATGCCGAAACCAACAAGCCAAAAAACAAAACTAGTACTCAAAGTGTTTCCACAAGTCTCAATACCTTGCTATTCTCCATGAGAGTTTTCAATCGGATTTTCCTTGAGATTCTTTGGCTAAGAGGCCCAATCCCCTGTAGCATTTATTTATCAATTTTCACAATGAAGATGTTTAGAAAATTTGTGAGGCTCCCAGAACAGATTGCAGGGAGAGGAAGCAAATTTGCTCATAGTTTAGTGACAAAGGAGCAAGAGCAAATAATGAGAATGAAGAACCGATAAGTTAGCACAAATGCTTTATGAGCGCGGGTAGTGGGCGGACCATCAGTTATGATTTGTAGATGGACGGAGCTTGTAATCTCATTATAAGCCTCGCTTTGCATGATATGCTTCAAATTTACTTAATTTTTTTATTGGGTGAAATAAATATAATTTTTACATTGATAAAATTGTATAGTTTCATGTTTATTAACCTATATGTTTTCTACTTTTTTTGCCAGGCACTCCCTTTAATAACAACTTTTAATAACTTGTAAACAAGATCTATAACTAATATGGCACATGAATTATGTCCAATTTCCAAATAGAGAGATTGATGGTGAATTTCTAAGGTATAACAGAGATGAGTTAGAATGTTATCTGATAATTGCTATAGCAAGGAAGCAAACATTAAGTAAATAAATACAAAACTTACCAATCATGATATACTCCGATGAGATCCCTATCATAAATTACACTGAGGGTTAATGGTTTGCGAGGAGGAACAATGTTCATGACCCAAACAAGATCAGACACAATTGTAGCTACAAAGCCTCCCAAGAATGCATTCATATCCATAACGTTGCGTATGGCTGGAGTCCCTAGCTTTAAGTTGAGGGTTTTTTTGTAGTATGCCACCCGTCTGACCCACCTCTTGGTGTCAGCTTCAAACACATCATCCCCATTTTTCATGAATGAGACCCTTGTAGGGGGTTTGGTTAGTCTATCAGGCTAATTGGGAATGGACTCGACAACATTTTCTCCCTTAAGAGATGAAATCTTACTGACACAGCTCTTCAATTTGTAATACCTGTAAAAACACAAAATTTATGCATATATTTCAACACGGGCACAGAATGATAAGAAAAAGGAACAAAAACAGATAAGATTTAGGATAATGGCTCCTGACTGACATTTAAACACCAAAATGGTGTTTAAATGATCTTACACCAATAAAATTAGACTTTTTATCTCACACTAGTAAAGTCAGATTTATCGTTATGCTATGTGGCGCACATCTGTGATCAATCTAAATTGTCCAAGTGCAAATCTATCATTAAAACATGTCTCAACCCAAGAAACATGCCTATAAGTGGATGAGAACTATCCGATTGATGAACTTTAATATCAGCCATTAAAACTAAAAAAATGGTTGATATTATAGTTGACAGATTGGATGGTTTAAATCTCTCTAAAGCACTATTTTGGACCTGTTGCACTTCAATCTATGATCTATCACTTTGACTGCACGGATCACCCAAATCTTAAACCATTGATGGTGTGAGATCATTTAAACACCATTTTGGTGTTTAAATGACGGTTAGGAGAGTCAGGTTCATAAGATTTTTATTTACAATAATCAAGGTTTAATTGGTCCCGAATTACATCGCTCAAATAGGAATGGGCCTTTAGGGCATGAATCTAAACCACTACTAAAAGAAACTAAACAAGGGTTGGCAAAGCTTACCATCCATTACTTGGGTCATCAGATTCACTGCACAGATCCAGCCCAAATTCATTTTGATTAGGGAGACATGAATTCCCTTAAGGTTTTTTCCAAATGACAGTGTTCCCATCCAGAACAATCAACTCATAACACACGGCTTGTGCCACAGACTTCCCATCCTCCAAAGCTCGCTACCTGAATGGGGGTGAATTATAGAATTTAAAAAAACGTAATCTGATACAACTAAAAAAAAATAGACGCGCCAATGAGCTTAAAGTGACAGAGCTACAGCTCCTACCCCGCATCCCATATCCACGGTTGTCTTCAAAATACCTCCACTAGTGGGAATGTACTGCGAGAGTTTCTCAATATATGGTACAGCTCCATTAGGGAACATAGTCCCACTGCCTGGGAAGATAAAGTATGGTCCTTCTTCTTTCATCTAGCCTTGATGACCTTTCCTATCGGCAATTTTATTATGAGGCATGTTGCTGTGCCATATCTGCATATAAAAGGAGAAGATTTAAGGCATGTGGACAGCATGCATTCTTTGTTGCTCAAAAGATTCAGTCATGAATTTATTTATTAAAAAGAAAAAGATCTATCCTTGGATATGGATATGAACACATATGAGCAATCAGACCAAAAATACACTACAAAAAAGGAGACCTACGCCGACGGCTGAAAGCCATCGGCGTAGAGTTCCCAAATCGTCTCACAGAGATTAAGCCGATGGGCCCTCACATAATTCTTTAATTTTAAAAAAATAATAATTAAATAAATTTTTATTTCCCCACCTACGTCGACGGATGAAGCCGTCGGTATAGGTCTCCTAAGCCGTTGGCATAAAGATTCGGACAGAAAACAAAAAAAAACATGTGGTTGAATTCAAGTTATGAGGTCGTCATCGAGCAAATCTTGCCATAACCAGTCTTATATAACCTGTTGTTGAATTCAAGTTAGTTTTTCATAAAAGTAAATTAAAAAAATGATGAAAAAAACATCTTAGCAAAACAATTAGAAAGAGGAAATTAAATTATATATATATATATATATATATATATATATATATATATATATATATGAACCAACCTCTTGTAAGACCAAGCAAAGGAATTAGGCATATCCTTCCCTCGCAAATCAGAAAGCCATCACTTAACATCTACTCGAACAAAACAAAAAAGCTAATCAAATCCAAAAATAAACAAAAAACCGAATCATAAAACTAATAAAGAAATATCATATATATAGTATTTCGTTAGGAAGGGAAGGGAATCACCAACCTCGCAAACGAACGCCATTACGATTGATGTGGTGGGAGCGAATGAGGTGTGGGTGCTCAATCTTACCCATTCTGCTCAGAAAATAAACGACATGAACTCGTCTTACCTCTCATGCGTTCGTGTCCATTTTCCTATATTGATCATCCAAAACACAGTTAATCTTCTTCTTAAACACAAATTTCCATATTTTTTAAACAAAACATGAAGGAAGCTTGATATCTGTTGCTGGCTGATGACAGAAAAAAGCCGAAAAGAAAAGTATTCGGTTTGATTATAAAATTAGATACAGAATTGCAGGCCGAGCTGGGGACTACAGGAGACTGCCAATATAATAAATAATAAACAAAAAAAATCAGATAAAAAGAATAAAGAAGCGTCAACATAGTTCAACTATAAATAAATAAATAAAGCATGTGATTTTTTTTTTCTTTCGAATAACTAAACTGTACATCAATTAAGTATAATTCACTCTTTAACTGATTTGTGGAATGGGTAGGGAAGGCTGAAATTCAATTTTTTTATGGCAACAGCAAAACTATCCAACCCATGCTGGAATTTGGGAAATACTCGGTAGTGAGTATAGAAATGCCGTGTTCTCGATCTTGGTATCTACGTGTAACATGTGTGTATCATACCTATGGCTTGAAGCTCTATGAAATAGATTATCCAATCTTCGCATGGTTTCAGTAACTGAGCTTTAGGTGGATGGGGACTTCCTCAATACAGCTTTATGGTCTTCCAACTGATCAATTGTGAATAAACATGTTATTGGAATATGTTCATTTGGCAGAGTTAAGCATGGACCTGATAAACTGATAAATTATATATGTGTCACTAATAGAAGAGAAATGATGTCACCAGAAACAGCCATTAAATTCATCCAATCAAGAACAAATGTTTGGTTTTTCAAATATAGACATCAACCAAAAATCCACATCTATATAAAAGACAGTTCATAGATCTTAATACGTCATAAACAACCTCTAAATTCAGCCATAAAAACAATTTCAGAAGACTCAAATTTTCAGCAACTTCAGCATAAAAACCCAAAACAACAATGGAGTCTAAAATATTCTTCATCTTCAGCAACAACAGAGGATAAAACCCTCAAATTTTAGCAGTCAATCAGGGATCAAAACCCACAAAAAAGAATTTTGTTCTCACAAGAATTCGATGAAGGAAAATAAAATACAAACACAATACAACCAAGTCTTGGGACATACAAGAAAGTAGAACCGTCTTGACGTATCTTAATCCCTAACAGTAGACAGAAACCGAGACTCATACATAGCTATCAATTTTCACTACAAATTCAGTGGGGTGTTCACCACGTAATAAACATACTTATACATATTCATTACCCGTGTTAACTAGGGTGAGATTGCAATTTGACGGGATGCAACATTGGTAACCTAAATTAATCCAAATAATCACTATAGGCACCACATGGTGCATGTGTGTCATGTGTGCAAAAATAGTAGCTCATTTAGTCGTTATCAAGGATTTAAAATCTATGTGTATATCAGGAGCATTGGCCAGTCCCAGGCCATTACATATGGGGTATATCATATATAACATTGAGGATGCCCATTCTGACCTGGGTAAGTCCCAATCTTATGAAAGGCCCCTTTAGGCCCAAATGGTGGTGGAACTGCAAGGTTAGTCCAAAGGGATATAGATTAATGGATATAAAATACAAACACAATACAAGAATGTGGAAGCATTACCGATTAAAATGAACAAATTTACAGATCTCCCTTGGAATTAGTGCATCTTCTATACAGAAAAAGAAAATGATTCAAACTTCTGTCCCCAATACTGGGGGACAGATGGAGATCAACAGTCTACAACTCATACATGCTCACTGGTATGACCTCGATTATGGGACTTGCCTTGAGAATAATTGACACTACAAAAAAAAAGATTATTAACAAAAAACTCCCGCTATTAAAGACTATTAGCGGCAAGGGTATTAGCGGTAGTTTTTTGTTAATAGCGGCAGTTTTTTGCTGCCGCTAATAGTCTTGTTTTTTGTAGTGTGATCTAGCCGGAAAGATGGGTCACCAATTAGCTACTTAGCGACATACATTTCATTTCAGGACTGCACTACTCCATCAATCTTGAAATCTAACCATGAAATCCGTGCAATAATAAACAGTAAGTTTTATGGTCGTAACGCTAACAAGTAATCAATATTCACAAAAATAGAGTTACAAATGGTGATATAATTTTTAACATAGGAGATAAAACCTAGGTATGGACAATATAACTTCAAGACATATAATTTTTAGCATAGGAGATAAAACCTATATGGAACCTATAAGGATTTGACCTTAAATAGCAAACTAGAATCAGTGAGGTGTTAATGGGTTGAGCTGAGATTAGTCCATGCCCCCAAGGCCAGTCCTAGCCTATGATGGACACCAATATTTATCCCCAAGTTTGACTGACCCGTTCCTGCGTCAGCCCCGGTACCTAAATCCTATCATATAATTACATAACAGGAAAATATGTCACAGCCCTAACAGATCCACTTGAGGAGAAGAGAGTTGGAAATAAAATCTGTAGACTCTTTTCAAGTATGAACAATAGCACAAATAACTTCAAACTTACATAGTACCCCAATACAAATAACTTCAAACTTACATAGTACCCCAATACAAATAACTTCAAACTTAACAGAATATCAACGAAATACGTGAAGTGCACAGTTTCACCTGGTTTGCCGGGTTTCTTCACCTACTATAAGCTCTGATATAGAAAGAACGATCCTCCTAAGTAGCAATTCCTGACACATTCATAGCAAATAACATATAAATGCCAAAAAATTACAAGAACACAATATTAGACCTATAAATAGACATTTTCCGGCACATTCATGACACATTCATGTAAAGAGACATTTTCTGGCAATATGCCGGCGATGGCACTTCCAATACCTCTTAACTGATCTAATGGCGCATGCAGAGGATCTCTAATTAGACCTGCAATCACAAAAAAGAGGACCATTTTTTGTCATAAAAAATTGTTGAAATGCAACCGTAAAGCTAGATGAACGCATTAAAATCACTATACCATAGACACTGCTGCTGTCATGAACGCATTAAAATCCAGCACATCCACTGTGGTGTCATCTATTTTTGCGTCTTGAACTAATGTTGGGAAAAAATAAAAAATATTCATGAGTCACATTATAGATTTTGGCCTGTCAGGTCAGGGCAGGTCAGTTCGTGCATATAACCTTTGCTTGTTAGGCCAGGTCGGGTGCACCCGAAAATCAGGTCAAGGGCCAAAGGATCGACACAAATTATATTTTGGCCCGACCAGACCTAATCTAACCATTGGTAAATAGCAGACATTTTAGCTTCTACATCCAACTAAAATTAAAGAACTTCAACTTTGTAGATAGACAATCTTTGGATTTATATCCATGAAATGAAAAATATAAGCAGATATTTCGCCCATCATAGGAAATTTATTAGTGGTTATTGCATGCTATGATTCCAAATCCAAGTTGGTTTATTTAATAAACGTGGACTATTCTCGAGTCTTACAAGGAAAGCACTATGTGGTACCTTGTCATTGGCCGTGAAGAAGGTTCTAGATGAAGCAACCAAAGATAAAAGCCAACCTCCTTGGGAAATTCTGATAGAAATCTTGGATGAAGAATTCAATGGCGAAGATCTGACATTGCTGCCGAATGCACTTCCCATGAATCAAAATAGCAAAACAGTTGACAAAGACTCATCATATACGTCAGCTCCACTTTGATGAGGCCAGATGCGTCAGCTCCACACTCTTATATCCAAAGCAAGAATAAATCAATAAGTGAAGTAAACCACAACGGACTCATCATATAATAGAATAGGGATAATGGCTCTTGGCCGGCATTTAAACACCAAAATGGTGTTTAAATGACCTTACACCATTAAAGTTAGACTTCTAATCTCAAGACTAACTAGCACTTCCAACATGCAAAATCCAAATTCTAATAACCTTAATCTATGGTTAAGGAAGCAGATAATGGAGATCATGAGATCATGAGCCTACCATCAGATAGATTCGGATTCTGCGTGGCACCCATCCCAAAAATGCAAACATGACAATGGGATGTCCATGCACCAAACATGATCTCAGGCTCTCTTGAATCTCAATGATCAGGACTAAAAAAGATCTCTATCATCAATTCAAGCACATGAAACTCTGTACCTATTCCATGCATTCACTTACACATGTAAAGTGCATTTGATAACACCTACAATTTTCCTAAGCATTTCATCAAACATCGGGTGCATACAATACATACACTTCATTCATACAGCCAATCATGCACTTGATGTACACTAGTCCAATACCATTGTCAAGCAATCAATCTCATGCATATTTGTACACAACATCTGCACCAGCTCTAAGCCTCCAACTATCTTAGATGCACAATAATTAGACACTTTGCATGCCATAAAAATATGTTAGTCTGTACATAATAATCTCAGTCTCTTAAAGATATAATCAAACATAGGTGCACTAGACTACAATTGAATTGGTTGGTATCATCTGATACCTATATGTATCATTTGATTGATACAAATCGATGTCGCCAATAAGGGGTCTCATTTAGAAAAGAACTAAAGTTCATCATTTAGAAAAGAACTAAATATTCCTTTCTTTCTGTTGGCACCAAATTGTGAAACTAAAGGGAGCATCAACAAAGTCCTAACACATTGCTAACAGGCAGTCTCCACAATATTAGTCAGAAACGACTTCCACACAGCCTGCCCCCTCTAACATTTTGACAGCTGCAAATGCACACATTTACAGTTCAAAATGAATTAATGAATAATAACTACGAAAATTAAAATTTTAGAGGTGAAAGATTGTCCTTTATTGTCACTCATCAATAGGAAGCAACATTATAACACCCTCCTAGAAAGTATAAACTACGGACTCATTTTTTACTATATTTTCAGATGCATGGATAAAAAGTGGATATTTTGAGAATTTTCAACCATACTTTGGATGCATGGATTTGAGAATTCATTCAAGAAAGTAAAGGACTAAAGAGGGGCTACAATTAGTATTGCATAGTCTAGAAACACTTTTACTAGGCAGTTGTAAATTTGTAATGACTCTGCCTTCTTCCCTAGGACTTCAAAATCTCACCAGATTCCTTCTCAGTGGTTCAGATTTGTCAAAAATTCCAGACACCTTCTTTGATGGTATGGAGGGGCTTCAACATCTAGACCTTTCTTCTAATTCTCTAATAGAATTTCTACCGGAGTCCCTTTCAAAATTGATCAACCTCAGGAAACTTGAGTTGGGAGGTTGCATTAAGTTAAAGATGGTCATTTCTCATTTGCACAAACTATCTGCACTTGAGGAGTTTGATCTCTCAAATTGTGGTGACCTTACAGACAATATGGAAGATGCTTCCGCTTGGCTCACAATACCAAAACTTAAACACCTCAATCTTTCTAGAACCAAGTACCCTTGCCTTTCATTCAAGGATCAACCTAGTGTAGAGACCATATGCTTGGAAGGTCTAACAAACTTGGCGGAGATTGTTCTTTCGGGCACAAAGAACATCTAGATCAAAATTTAGAAAATACCAAATTAACTCCGGATGGGAAAGTCAAAAATCAGAAGAACATCTAGATCAAAATTTATAATTAAAATAAAATTGGAATATCAAAGTAAAATATGCATGAAACTGGCCTGGACAATGAGATGAATGATGGCCATAAATTGGCAAAATATATATATAAATATAACTCCAATAATTAAAAACAACAGTAGAACCAAGAGAAAACGAGGATACCATCTAAAAACTTTGGATAAAATGTTAAAAGACACAGAATCCATACATGAAATCCAGGTCAAATCAGAAATCTAAACCAATCGAGCTCAAATCTGGAGTGAGGAGTTCAAATTTGAGCTCAAATCCGAACCGTTAGGCTTTTTCTTTGAAATCGGAGCTCAAACCCTTACCTAATTGATGCTCGAATCATGGATCAAATCCCAGCTCGGATGCGATCGAATCTGAACCAAAATAAGAGTTCAAATCTGGAGTGAGGAGTTCAAATCGGAGCCCGAATCCTAACTGTTAGGGTTGGTGTTTAAAATCGGAGCTCAAACCCTAAATGTAGTTTATGATAGGAGAAATGGAATACGAAGGATGCAAGGGACTCGTAGCTGATGACAGGAGAAATGGAATCGAAATGGTGGCGGGTTGAGTTCATTTTATAGGGAAAGAGTTTTTATTCAGTGCTAAATAGAAGCACCAAAGCCTGTACACTAAAATAATGATCGAGACGGTTTGGAGTCGTCTAAATTGGTGTTAACCAAACTTTTTAGAGACGGTTTTTCGGTTAGTGTCTAAAGTTTTCACCTATCTATTCATGAAGTCAACTTTATGGAGAGTCATGAGTTTGTTATTTTATATGGGGAGACGGCTTTAGCCGTCTCTAATAAAAGCATCTGAGACATCTTTTAAATGGCCGTCTCTAATAAATGATTATTAGAGACGACTTCGACAAGCTGCCTCCAATAACCGTCTCCAAAAGTCTTTCCTTTTGTAGTGTGTTTGAGGCACCCCTTCGGGGAGACAAGTTATTGGCCGAATATTTTGTATTTATTGCTCAAATGTTTAGCATTATAAATGGCTCTTCTGTAAGAGGAAGTTTGGTTCCCCAAGAGAAGCGCTAGCGCTTCGGTAGGATGCAATGGCGCTTTATTATGTTTGTGCTTGCATGATTAACAATAAGCGTTAGTGCTCCATATATGACACGAAGCGCACCAAATTATTGACATGTAGCATCATTTTGTGCGAAGCGACACCTCAACGCATGTAAGTTATTACCATTATCAAAACATTAAATGAGGAGCGGGGCGAGGCGGACGGGATTACGATGTCTGATTTCATGTTGTCCAATGACAATCATTCTCATTCAAAAAAAATATTTAAGGCGACAATTTTGTAAATTAAAATTTCACAAGTTACTTTTCACCTTTGCACTCCCAATTTTCATCTTCGCAGAGCGCAATAAGAAACATTAAAGCGGTGAAATCATATTACTACATCTAGTAACAAGGTAAGTGTCCTTTTATTTTTGTTCCGCTTTAAAAATGCCAAATAGAAGCACCATCCCTTTCATAGATAAATCATTTGCGCCTCATATAGGGGCGCGGCGCCTTAGTGCACAAGCTTTTGGAGCGACTGCGCCCCAACAGTTGAGGCGTTAGCACCTCTACATGGAAGCGACGCCGCTCATATTCTTAGTACGTTATTCTCTAAATTTCTCATTTTTCTTTTTCACATATTTTGAACATGGTTCTCAAGACTCCAACAACTAAGTATACCATTAGAAAGTGTCGGGTCATTTATGACGAGGCATCTGAGCAGAGGAAAAATCAGCTTTCGCAGTAGGTCTTCGGGGTATTTTTTGTGGCTCCGAAAGAAGTTATAAGCATCAACAGCCTCCTAAACACAATCATCAAGTTCTAGGTCGATGCAATGTTTAGAATTTTAGGACTGACATTATCAAATTTCGGGCCTTTAATTTTGCCTTGATAATTAGTCTTCGAAAGACCGTCCCCTCTTGTTATCTTACAAAGGTGAAGATTCCCAAAAAACAGACCATTAGAGATAGGTTTTTTAGGGACCTTAAAGATATAAAGAGGGGAGACATCTTTGATGTCATTAAGAGAGTCGAGCAGGATGCTGACGAGGACTATCTAAAACTCTACCTATTGTTCCTCCTCACCATTGTCCTCTTTCCAAACACAAAATAAACCCCCAAGGAGTCTTACCTCGACCTCGTTGATGATCTCCCCAATTTCAAGCAATATCCATGGGGAGAAGCCAGACACAATAACCTTTTAATGTGCCTGAAAAAAGCAAAGAGGAACAGGGATATAGCTGAGAAGGGAAAGGCATACCAGGATTATAATATTTACAGCTGTACTATTCCCTTGAAGATAATGTCATCTCCCAGAATGTCATATTTTATTTCTTACGAAACACTAACGATTACAAAAGTCATCAAATTTTTATTTTATTTTTCTCAAATATGGGTGTACGAGATTAACTGCAGGTGCGCCCCAACCAAGGTTGCTGATGACATCTGATTCCCAAGGTTGCTGAAATGGGCAGCGAATAACAATACGAGGAAGTTGTACATCACAGACTTCGAGAATAAGGTAAATTCGATACGAGGCAATATCGCATCCAAGTATCTGTGTTATCACGTTATTAGTCACATAATTTACCAATTTATCACCCTTAACTTAGTGATTATAGACCCCAGTTTGCAACTAATGAGATGTCTATGTGCAAATATTTAGAAAAGATAGCAAAATAGAGACAAGGTGCTAATCTTTGCCAAAGTGAGCTATAAATGCAGTAAGAAAGATGACCGTATCCAACTACAACTAGTCGTATCAAGATCCAGTCCATAAGTTAAAAGAAAGACGAGTTACAATTGATCGAATGACCAATCGTAAGCTCGATAGAATGAAAAAAGTCAAGAAAAGAGAATAATTGTACTTACGATTCCTCAAAGAGACACTGAAGACTGGAGGACAAAAAGGAGAAATGTGATCAATCGAAAGGGAGAAATCATACTGAAGAAGAGAACAATTGAAAATTACGATTGGTCAAAATTAAAGCTTCTGCTGCTACTGATCGGACTCAAAAAGTGTATAAATTATCCCAAAATCCCGGCTTTGTTAGACCTCAATTAACCACTAATGAATGCTTTTAGTTTGTGTTGTGTTGCAACAGGTGTAGAAGCTGATTAAACGTAAAAAGTGTTAAAGGAGCAAAGTTAAGAAGAAACACAAGCAAACGATAAAGATCCAAGGAACTGCAGCTGATTCCTGACCGGTCGAAACAGTGTAGTAGAGAAGGTCCTCAGAAGAAGAGAAAAGGTCTAAAATGGACCGGTAGAAGCATCACTTTCAACCGATCAGAACTCCAAATGAGCTTTAGGAATGCAAAGTGAGACCGGTCAGGACTCAGCTGATCGATCGAAAGTGGAACAGCAGAATGCAGAAATGCTCAGAGAATTAATCGACCGATCACGCCTGATTACCGGTCTGGAAAATAAAGAATCATGGAGCCACACGATGTTGTCTTCTACCTGGAGAAGGAAAGTAAAACCGACCGGTCGAGTCTCCAATACCGACCGATCGAAATAGAGTTTCTGCACGAGAAATCAGGTCAACATAGCTGTAGATGACGACTAAACTCCGAGATCCTCTCCGAAAATCTCTTCTAAACAATCGGGATAACTCCAAATCGCATAGATTTCTTTCTAAACTCATCTTCCTTGAAGGATTTTTAGGATATAAAGAATCCTTACCTTGTATATTTGTTCTAGAGCCTTGTAATCTATAAATAAGGACCCTAGGGTGTAGTTTTAGGAGATTCGCACACCAGAATCTTTCGAGAGGGCTCTGACGTGAGTTTTCATTGTTTTAGGTTAGGAATAGTTCTGAAATAAGAGAGAGACTGGATGTAATCATCGATCAGAGTTTGCGTCAGCAATGATGGAGATCTCTGAATCGATGCGCGCTTAAAGCTTCAGGTTGGATCTCTTATATTCTGGATAAGTATTTTTAATAAAGTTTTGTTTCTTTTTCTATTTATGAATTTCATTAATGGTACGATTGCATGTCAGAGGTTCCAACTAGATCGAGAACGCTATAGTAACGCTGCAATCTTATTTAGTTTAATTCAGTGGCCTTGTAGGGATTGGATTAACCTAGATAGGATATTCACTTATGGATTAGGCCTTGTAGGGTACTTTTGTTAGTTTGTGCAATGATTCTTTGACGATTAGGTCTTTCTAACTCGCGATTAAATTTACCTAAGCCATATATACGAAGTGACTGAGCTTGTAGCCAAGAGCGGGGGTACCAGGGATTCATGATAGAAAAGAAATAGGATTTATTATTGTACGAATTTAGAATCCAAGAGGGATTCCAATCTGCTTTCTCCTTTCTCACTTCCAAACTATATAGATTTCTTTATTTATTTTAGGAATCTAACGCTACAAAATACTTTGTAAAACAGAGTCAAATAAGAGATAAACAACAAATCCCTATGGTTCGACACCCTTGTACTTTCCCTAGTACATTCGGACTTGTCCACTTGCAAGGTCATATTTTAAGACAATCAAGTTTTTGGCACCGCTGTCGGAGATTTCGGCTTTGTTTCTCATTTGAATTTTGTTTTCCTATATGTTTGTATCATTATGCTAACTGTAATTTGTGTGTTTTATAGGTTGGGAAATCAAAGGCTCGAACGTAATAAAGGCTTGTCATGGGACACTACAAGAGACTAAGATGCGTACTTCTAGTTTTCATTAATTAGGTTAATAATTTTGTCTTTATTCTTCTATTTTGGTCAAGGTGTGGTTGCAGTTCTTTTCTCTCTTCTCGCAACCAAACCTTAAGCTTGAGTGAACGAGTCGACAGAGGAGACCATATGACTAGAGCGTTGAGGGAGTATTACACTCCGGTGAGTTTAGCCCCTCACTCGTGTATTCGAGTACCTACAGCCACCGGGAATGGGGTCTTTGAAATCAAGCCCAACGTGATTCAACTTCTTCCTATTTTTCATGGGCATGGTAACGAAGATCCCCATATACACTTAATGAGCTTTCTAGAAATCTGCACCTTATTTAAGATTAAAACCTTAACAGAAGACGCCACTCAATCGAGACTTTTCCCGTTTTCACTAAGGGATAGGGCAAAGCAGTGGCTCCACTCTTTGCCCATTGACTCAATTACTAGTTGGGAGGAGTTACGATATGTATTTTTAAATGAATATTTTCCAACTTGTAAGACAAGTCAATTCCGAAAAATAATCACAACATATTATCAAATCCTAGAAGAGTCATTTGCTGAATGCTGGAATCGCTTCAACGAGCTTCTGTTGAGTTGCCCTATTCATGGGGTTTCGTGCTGGGAATTGGTGCTCAGTTTTTATGAAAGATTGAGCGACTGAACCTGACAATGGATTGATTGTCCCCGTGGAGGTATGTACCTCTCATTTTTGGCAATAGATGCATGAGAATTTTTATGGACCCTAAGTGTGGAATCGATGTCGCACCCGGCACCGAGTAGGGTTGGAGCGGAGATATTAGGAAGTACACCTCCTAAGCGAGGAAGGTTGTACA
Organism: Chloranthus sessilifolius; assembly: GCA_021018995.1. Classification (NCBI taxonomy): domain Eukaryota; kingdom Viridiplantae; phylum Streptophyta; class Magnoliopsida; order Chloranthales; family Chloranthaceae; genus Chloranthus; species Chloranthus sessilifolius. Next base: position 30,337,953 of record CM037595.1, read on the forward strand.
ACTTGAAATCTAGGATGACTTTTCTTCCAAAGTTACAGCTTTGGAAGATAAAACTCCAGTCCATGTTGGGAATAAAATCGCACCCAACATCACAAAGAGGTGAGGTTCGTGGTCTTAACCGGAATCAAGCCCAATAGGTTCATGTGTATCCTGCTGCCCCTATGCCCCCCCACAGTGACCCTAGATCATCTGGCTGCAACAGGTTCCTTCCAGTGATTGGATAATAATTATGGTTGTGTAAATATTTACAATCTAATCTGGAGGAACCACCCAAATCGATCTTGGCAATACAATGGGATGTAAGGAAATAATCAGCCTTTCAGGCCAATGCATATTCTGCCATTTATGAGACAGCAACATCATTCACCTCGTGGGAATGATTCTTGGGAGGAGGCTTTGCTATTGACAGTTCGGACCTGGTAGCAATAGTGCCAACACCATGAGATTTTACTCTGCACCCTCACGGATTCTCGAGCTGTTCTAGCTACTCAGATTGGGGAGCTAATGGCAGTTTTAAAAAGAGTGGAGGCCCAGTTGTTTATGCGACCGGTTGATGTTTGTAAAGGCAAAGCTATGACAGGGGAGACTTCGTCTTCCTCTGAGTCGCCAATGCTCCAATTTGTGTCAGTAGCGCTTTGCCTCAAGCAATTATAAAATTATGAATTCTAAGTTTTTATTGTGTGTCATTATAATCTGGGCTGAGAACATAATTCTCTAACAGGTTTTGATCGGTCGAAATAGATTTCGACCGGTCAGGATGCTCACATAGGAAGATACACAGCAGTACCAGGTTTCTGCTATGCGCAAACCAGTTGAAAGTAAATTTCGACCAATCGAATAGCCACCTTGTACCTCAGAACCGGGGGAGTGTAAGAGACATCCATTTTTCTCTAATTTTTAGATTGGTCAAATTGGTTTCAACCGGTCAAATTTATTAGCGTTGAGCTATTTAAAGCCCTTTAGACCGATCGAAATAAATTTTTGACCGGTCTTGCCCTAGTTTTCCCCAAATAGTTTTCTTCTTCCTTGAGCCCTGTGTCGTTTGAATTTTTCGTGAGCGACTCTTCACCTTCCAACCGTCCACCTTCCCCATTAAACATGACCCTTCATCTTCTCCACCATCCTCCATTATAAAACCCAGCACTCATTTTGCCCATTTCATCCATCTTTTTCTCCAAAATCCTTTTTCTGAAACCCTCTTTCCACCATGGCAGATGAAACCAACTGGTCAGCAATCCGGCGGGCTATCACCCACTGTTTGTAGAGGGAGGCCAACACTATGCCAGAGGCCGAGAATGACATATGGGAGGCCTTGCTTCTCTTTGTGTTGGACGCTGAATTTTCAGATCCGACGCCCCTGTCTTCCCCGATGTCTCCTCTTCCCCCTCTCAAACACCATTGCACCCGCCCGCCATCTCCGCCTCCACTACCGCTTCCTGGATAACTCCTCTGCTGGGCCTGATTATCTGTCCTCGTCTGTAGAATACAAGTTGAGTCTCCAATACTGACCGGTCGAAACATAGTTTCTACGTGAGAAATCAGGTCAGTACAATTGTAGATGATGCCTAAACTCATCTTCCTTGGAGGATTTTAGGGATATAAAGAATCCTTGTCGTGTATATCTATTGTAGGGCCTTGTAATCTATAAATAAGGACCCTAGGGTTTAATTTTAGAAGGCTCGCATGCCGGAATCTTTCTAGAGGGCTCTGACGTGAGTTTTCGTAGTTTTAGGTTAGGAATAGTTCTGGAATAAGAGGGAGACTGGATGTAATCATCAATTAGTGTCTACATCAGTAATGATTGAGATCTTTGAATCGATGCACGCTTAAAGCTTCAAGCTAGATCTCCTGTATTCTGGATAAGTATTTTTAATAAAGTTTTATTTCCTTTTCTATTTATGAATTCCATTAATGGTACGATTGCATGTCAGAGGTTCCGACTAGATCGAGAACACTATAGTAACGTTGCAATCTTATTTAATTTAATTCAGTGGTCTTGTAGAGATTGGGTTAACCTAGATAGGATATTCACTGACGGACTAGGCATTGTTGGGTAGCTTTGTTAGTTTGTGCAATGGTTCTTTGACAATTAGGTCTTTCTAACTCGCGATTAGATTTAACTAAGCCATATAGGAAGTGATTGAGCTTGTAGCCATGAGCGGGGGTACCAGGGATTCATGATAGAAAAGAAATAGGATTTATTATTGTACGAATTTGGAATCCAAGAGGGATTCCAATCTGCTTTCTCCTTTCTTACTTCCAAAACAATATAGATTTCTTTATTTATTTTAAGAATCTAATGCTACAAAATACTTCATAAAATAGAGTTAAATAAAAGATAAACAACAAATCCCTGTGGTTCGACATCCTTGTACTTGCCCTAGTGCATTCAGACTTGTGCACTTGCAAGGTAATATTTTAAAATGATCAGCTACTAATCACGTGAAATATACATCGCCATGGACAAAATTAAAAGATCACTTGAATTAGAAGTTTGACATCCCACATATCTGAGAAGATTGGCAAAGATATAAACTAAAATTCCAGAAGATCTCTACTACTGAAATCATGGAGAAAAGTCCTGCGCGCATCTATCATCCCAAAATAAGGAAGATTAGAATTAGAAGTTAGAATTATATTAGGAAACTTTTATTTTAGTAATATTCTTTTATTATAATTAGAACAATTTAAACTGACCCCTTATGATCTATAAATAAGAGGGCTCAACATAGAAGAAAAATTTTCCAAGGAATTTTCAGCATCAACTGACAATTAAGGTTGGAGTTCTGAAAGATCACCGTAGAGTAATTTTTATCAAGTAAAATCGTCCACAGTTCTCTGAAAGTCTTGCCCAACAACCAAGACCGAAGAAGCTGAAAGAACAACCCTTTGGATGGTTCTACTTTTGCTTTCTAGTTTTGATTTATTTTGTTGCACTTCACTGCTTTGTAAACATCCAATTCTTCTTGATTTTAAATGATACCAAAAATTGAGAGTTTGAGGATATTAGTGTAACGATTTTTTTTTTCCATCTTCAGATTTCTTGAGTTTGGTTGACTCCCAAATTTTGGGAAGAATGTTGATTAGTATAAATCAGTGTTGGGGAAATCTTGAGTTTGATTGACGCCCAAATTCTAGAGGACTGAGATACAGTGTAACAGTACTTTACTATTGCAAGCATCCGATAACTAAGGGATTGTGATCGACAACCATAATCTGGAAGGAGGAGGATTTAGATTTACCTTTCTTGCAATTAGTTTAAATAACCATTATTTTATTCGTATTTCTCTAGTAGATTAGATTCTTAAAAGACAAATAAATATTTTTAAAACATAAAAATTTTTGACCATCCTCATGGGAACGATCCTATATCAGTCACATAATTTACTAATTTATCACCCTTAACTTAGTGATGCTAGACTCCAGTTTGCTACTAACGATATGTCTATGTGCAGATATTTAGAACAGATAGCAGAATAGAGCCAAGTGCTAATCTTTGCCAAAGTGAACTCAAAATATAGTAAGAAAGACGATCGGATGTAAGCACGGCTAATCGTATTGAGAACCAATCCATAAGCCGAAAGAAAGACGAGATAGGATCGATCAAATGACTAATCGTAGGCTCACTAGAATGAAAGAAGCAAAAAAAAGATAACAATCGTACTTACGATTCCTCAAAGGGACACTGAAGGCTTGAGGACAAAAAGGAGAAATACGATCAATCGAAATGGAGAAATCATACTGAAGAGGAGAACAATCGTAAATAATAATTGGTCAAAATTAAAATTTTCACTGCTACTGGTCACGTTAGATATATACCGCCATGCACAGAATTAGAAGATCACTTGAATTAGAAGGTTGGCAACCCACGAATCTGAGAAGATTGGCGAAGATATAAAAGAAAAATCCAAAAGATCTCTACTACTGAAATCACGGAGAAAAGTCCTGCGTGCATCTATCATCCCAAAGCAAGGAAGATTAAAATTAGAAGTTAGAGTTATATGAAGAAACTTTTTTTTTAGCAATATCCTTTTATTAGAATTAGAACAATGTAAACCGATCCCTTATGATCTATAAATAAGAGGGCTAGGCATAGGAGAAAAATCATCCAAGGAATTTTCTGCATCAATTGACAATTGAGGTTGGAATTCTGAAAGATCAACGTAGAGTAATTTTTATCAAGTAAAATCATCCACAGTTCTCTGAAAGTCTTGCATGGCAAACAACACCGCAGAAGCTGAAAGATCGACCCTTTGGATGGTTCTATATTTACTTTTTAGTTTAGATTTATTTTATTGTACTGTACTGCTTTGTAAACACCCCATTCTTCTTGATTTTAATGGATGCCTAAAATTGAGAGTTAAAGGATATTAGTGTAACAATTTTTATTTTCCATCTTCAGTTTTCTTGAGTTTGATTGATGCCCAAATTTTGAAAAGATTATTGATTAGTATAAATATGTGTTGAGGAAATCTTGAGTTTGATTGACACCCAAATTCTATAGGACTGATATACGGTGTAACGGTACTTTACTTTTGTAAGCATTCGAGAACTGAAAGATTGTGATTGACGACCATAATCTAGGAGGAGGAGGATTTAGATTTACTATTCTTGCAATTAGTTTAAATAATCATTATTTTATTCTTATTTCTCCAGTAGATTAGATTCTTAAAAGACAAATAAAACTTTTCAAAACGTATAAAATTTTGACCTTCCTCCTGGGAACGATCCTATATCAGTCACATAATTGACCAATTTATCACCTTTAAGTTAGTGATGCTAGACCCCAGATTGCTACTAATGACATGTCTATGTGCAGATATTCAGAACAGATAGCAGAATAAAGTCAAAGAACTAATCTTTGCCAAAGTGAACTCAAAATATAGTAAGAAAGATAATCGGATGCAAGCATGGCTAATCATATCGAGAACCAGTCCATAAGTCGAAAGAAAGACGAGATACGATCGATCGGATGACTAATCGTAGGCTTGCTAGAATGAAAGAAGCAAAGAAAAAGTAACAATCATACTTACGATTCCTCAAAGGGACACTGAAGACTTGAGGATAAAAAGGAGAAATACGATCAATTGAAAGGAAGAAATCATATTAAAGAGGAGAACAATCGTAAATAATAATTGGTTAAAATTAAAGCTTTCGCTGCTACTAATCATGTTAGATATATATCGCCATGCACAAAATTATTAGATCACTTGAGTTAGAAGGTTGACAACCCATGGATCTGAGAAGATTGACAAAGATATAAAAGAAAAATCTAGAATATCTCTACTACAGAAATCATGGAGAAAAGTCTTGCGCTCATCTATCATCCCAAAGCAAAGAAGATTAGAATTAGAAGTTAGAGTTATATGAGGAAAATTTTATTTTAGTAATAATATTTTATTAGAATTAGAACAATGTAAACCGACTTCTTATGATCTATATATAAGAGGGCATGACATAGGAGAAAAATTATCTAAGGAATTTTCAGCATCAATTGACAACTGAGGTTGGAATTCTGGAAGATCACCGTAGAGTAATATCTATCAAGTAAAATCGTTCACAATTCTTTAAAAGTCTTGCCTGATATACAAGACTGAAGAAGCTAAAAGATCAACCCTTTAGATGGTTCTACTTTTGCTTTCTAGTTTAGATTTATTTTATTGCACTTTATTGCTTTGTAAACATTCCATTCTTCTTGATTTTAATTAACGCCTAAAATTGAGAGTTTGAGGATATTAGTGCAACAATTTTTAATTTCCATTTTCAAATTTCTTGAGTTTGATTGACACCCAAATTAGTATAAATATGTGTTGAGGAAATCTTGAGTTTAATTGATGGCCAAATTCTAGAGGACTGAGATATAGTGTAATGGTACTTTATTTTTGCAAGCATCTGAGAACTGAAGGATTATAATTGACAACCATAATCTGGAAGGAGGAGGATTTAGATTTACTTTTCTTTCAATTAGTTTAAATAACCATTATTTTATTCATATTTCTCTAGTAGATTAGATTCTTAAAAGACAAATAAAAGTTTTTCAAACATACAAATTTTGACCTTCCTCGTGGGGACGATCCTATATCAGTCAGATAATTTACCAATTTATCACCCTTAACTTAGTGAGGCTAGACCCTAGTTTGCTACTAACGATATGTCTATATGCAGATATTTATAACAGATAGTAGAATAGAGCCAAGTACTAATCTTTGCCAAAGTGAACTCAAAATGTAGTAAGAAAGACGATCGGATGCAAGCACAGCTAATCGAATCGAGAACCAGTCCATAAGTCGAAAGAAAGATAAGATACGATCGATCGAATGACTAATCGTAGGCTCGCTAGAACGAAAGAAGCAAAAAAAAGATAACAATCGTACTTACGATTCCTCAAAGGGACACTGAAGGCTTGAGGACAAAAAGGAGAAATACGATCAATCGAAAGGGACAAATCATACTGAAGAGGAGAACAATCGTAAATAATAATTGGTCAAAATTAAAGTTTTCACTGCTACTGATCACGTTAGATATATTCTGCCATGTACAGAATTAGAAGATCACTTGAATTAGAAGGATGACAACCCACGAATCTGAGAAGATTGGTGAAGATATAAAAGAAAAATCCAAAAGATCTCTACTACTGAAATCACGGAGAAAAGTCATGCGCACATCTATCATCCTAAAGCTAGGAAGATTAAAATTAGAAGTTAGCGTTATATTAGAAAACTTTTTTTTTTAGTAATATCCTTTTATTAGAATTAGAATAATGTAAATCGACCCCTTATGATCTATAAATAAGAGGGCTCGGCATAGGAGAAAAATCATCCAAGGAATTTTCTGCATCAATTGACAACTGAGGTTGGAATTCTATACGATCACCGTAAGTATATTTTATAAAGTAAAATCGTCCACAGTTCTCTAAAAGTCATGCCTGGCAAAAAAGATCGAAGAAGCTGAAAGATCAACCCTTTGGATGGTTCTACTTTTGCTTTTCACTTTAGATTTATTTTATTGCACTTTACTGCTTTGTAAACACCCCATTCTTCTTGATTTTAATTGATGCCTAAAATTGAGAGGTTGAGGATATTAGTGTAACAATTTTTGTTTTCCGTCATCAGTTTTCTTGAGATTGATTGGCGCCCAAATTTAGAAAAGATTATTGATTAGTATAATTATGTGTTGAGGAAATCTTGAGTTTGATTGATGCCCAAATTCTATAGGACTGAGATACGGTGTAACGGTACTTTACTTTTGTAAGCATTCAAGAACTGAAGGATTGTGATTGACGACCATAACCTGGAAGGAGGAGGATTTAGATTTACAATTCTTGCAAATAGTTTAAATAACCATTATTTTATTCTTATTGCTCCAGTAGATTAGATTCTTCAAAGACAAATAAAAGTTTTCAAAATGTACGAAATTTTGACCTTCCTCGTGGGAACGATCATATACCAGTCACATAATTTACCAAATTATCACCCTTAATTTAGTGATGCTAGACACCAGTTTGATATTAACGAAATATCTATGTGCAAATATTTAGAACAGATAGCAGAATAGAGCCAAAGTGCTAATATTTACAAAAGTAAACTCAAAATACAGTAAGAAAGACGATCATATGTAAGCTCGACTAATCGTATCGAGAACCAGTTTATAAGCCGAAAGAAAGACGAGATACGATCGATCGAATGACTAATTGTATGCTTGCTAGAACGAAAAAAGGAAAGAAAAGAGAACAATCATACTTACGATTCGTCAAAGAGACACAGAAGACTGGAGGACAAAAAGAAGAAATACGATCAATTGAAAGGTAGAAATCATACTGAAGAGAACAATCTTAAATTTTAATTGGTCAAAGCTAAAGCTTTCGTTGTTACTGATCACATGAGATATACACCGCCATGCACAGAATTAGAAGATCACTCGAATTAGAAGGTTGGCAACCCACGGATTAGTGAAGATTGGTGAAGATATAAAAGAAAATTCCAGAACATCTCTGCTACTGAATTCATGGAGAAAAGTCCTGCACGCATCTATCATCTCAAAGCACGGAAGATTAGAATTAGAAGTTAGAGTTATATTAGGAAACTTATATTTTAGTAACATTCTTTTATTAGAATTAGAACAATGTAAACTGACTTCTTATGATCTATGTATAAGAGGGCTCGACATAGGAGAAAATTCATCTAAGGAATTTTCAGCATCAATTGACAACTAAGGTTGGAATTCTGGAAGATCACCGTAGAGTAATTTTTATCTTGTAAAATCGTCCACAATTCTCTGAAAGTCTTACCTGAAAAACAAGACCGAAGAAGTTGAAAGATCGACCCCTTGGATGGTTGTACTTTTGCTTTTTAGTTTAGATTTATTTTATTACCCTCTACTGCTTTGTAAACATCTCATTCTTCTTGATTTTAATTGACGCCTAAAATTTAGAGTTTGAGGATATTAGTGCAACAATTTTTATTTTCCATCAATTTTCTTGAGTTTGATTGACACCCAAATTTCGGAATGGTTATTGATTAGTATAAATAATTGTTGAGGAAATCTTGAGTTTGATTGATGGCAAAATTCTAGAGGACTCAGATATAGTGTAACGGTACTTTATTTTTGCAAGCATCTGAGAATTGAAGGATTGTGATTGACTACCATAATCTGGAAGAAGGAGGATTTAGATTTACTATTCTTACAATTAGTTTAAATAATCATTATTTTATTCTTATTTCTCCAGTAGATTAGATTCTTAAAAGGCAAATAAAAGTTTTCAAAATGTACGAAATTTTGACCTTCCTCGTGGGAACGATCCTATATCAGTCAGATAATTTACCAATTTATCACCCTTAACTTAGTGATGCTAGACCCCAGATTGCTACTAACGATATGTCCTATGTGCAGATATTCAGAACAGATAGCAGAATAAAGTCAAAGTACTAATCTTTCCCAAAGTGAACCCAAAATACAGTAAGAAAGACGATCAGATGCAACCACGGCTAATCGTATCGAGAACCAGTCCATAAGTCGAAAGAAAGACGAGATATGATCGATCGAATGACTAATCATAGGCTCGCTAGAACGAAAGAAGCAAAAATAAGATAACAATCATACTTACGATTCCTCAAAGGGACACTGAAGACTTGAGGACAAAAAGGATAAATACGATCAATTGAAAGGGAGAAATCATATTGAAGAGGAGAACAATCGTAAATAATAATTGGTCAATATTAAAGCTTTTGCTACTACTGATCATGTTAGATATATACCGCCATGCACAGAATTGGAAGATCACTTGAATTAGAAGGTTGGCAACCCACGGATCTGAGAATATTGGCAAAGATATAAAAGAAAAATCTAGAAAATCTCTACTACTGAAATCACAGAAGAAAGTTCTGCGCGCATCTATCATCCCAAAGCAAGGAAGATTAGAATTAGAAGTTAGAGTTATATTAGGAAACTTTTGTTTTAGTAATAATCTTTTATTTGAATTAGAACAATGTAAACCGATTTCTTATGATCTATAAATAAGAGGGCTTGACATAGGAGAAAAATCATCCAAGGAATTTTCAGCATCAATTGATAACTGAGATGTGAATTCTGGAAGATCACCGTAGAGTAATATCTATCAACTAAAATCGTCCACAATTCTATGAAAGTCTTGCCTGATAAATAAGACCGAAGAAGCTGAAAGATCAATCGTTTTGATGGTTCTACTTTTGTTTTCTAGTATAGATTTATTTTATTGCACTTTATTGCTTTGTAAACATCCCATTCTTCTTGATTTTAATGAACGCATAAAATTGAGAGTTTGAGGATATTAATGCAACAATTTTTAATTTCCGTCTTCAATTTTCTTGAGTTTAATTGACACCCAAATTTCGGAATGATTGTTGATTAGTATAAATATGTGTTGAGGAAATCTTCAATTTGATTCATGGCAAAATTCTAGAGAACTGAGATATAGTGTAATGGTACTTTATTCTTGCAAGCATCTGAGAACTGAAGGACTGTGATTGACGACCATAATCTGGAAGGAGGAGGATTTAGATTTACTTTTCTTACAATTAGTTTAAATAACCATTATTTTATTCTTATTTCTCTAGTAGATTAAATTCTTAAAAGACAAATAAAAGTTTTTAAAACATACAAAACTTTGACCTTTCTCGCGGGGACGATCCTATGTCAGTCACATAATTTACTAATTCATCACCCTTAACTTAGTGATGCTAGATCCCAATTTGCTACTAACGATATGTCTATATGCAGATATTTCAAACAAATAGCAGAATAGAGCCAAGTGTTAATCTTTGCCAAAGTGAACTCAAAATGTAGTAAGAAAGACGATCGGATGCAAGCACGGCTAATCGTATCGAGAACCAATCCATAAGCTAAAAGAAAGACGAGATAGGATCGATCGAATGACTAATCATAGGCTCGCTAGAACGAAAGAAGCAGAAAAAAGATAACAATCGTACTTACGATTCCTCAAAGGGACACTGAAGGCTTGAGGACAAAAAGGAGAAATACAATCAATCGAAAGGGAGAAATCATACTAAAGAGGAGAACAATCGTAAATAATAATTGGTCAAAATTAAAGTTTTCACTACTACTGGTCACGTTAGATATATACCACCATGCACAGAATTAGAAGATGACTTGGATTAGAAGGTTGGCAACCCACGAATCTGAGAAGATTAGCAAAGATATAAAAAAAAAATCCAAAAGATCTCTACTACTGAAATCACGGAGAAAAGTCCTGCGTGCATCTATCATCCCAAAGCAAGGAAGATTAAAATTAGAAGTTAGAGTTATATTAGGAAACTTTTTTTTTAGTAATATTCTTTTATTAGAATTAGAATAATATAAACCAACCCCTTATGATTTATAAATAAGAGGGCTCGGCATAGGAGAAAATTTATCCAAGGAATTTTCTGCATCAATTGACAACTAAGGTTGGAATTCTGGAAGATCAACGTAGAGTAATTTTTATCAAGTAAAATCGTCCACAGTTCTCTGAAAGTATTGCCTGGCAAACAAGACTGAAGAAGCTGAAAGATCGACCCTTTGGATTGTTTTACTTTTGCTTTTCAGTTTAGATTTATTTTATTGCACTTTACTGCTTTGTAAACACCCCATTCTTCTTTTAATAGACGCCTAAAATTGAGAGTTAGAGGATATTAGTGTAACAATTTTTATTTTCCATCTTCAGTTTTCTAGAGTTTGATTGACGCCCAAATTTCAGAAAGATTGTTGATTAGTATAAATAAGTGTTGAGGAAATCTTGAGTTTGATTGATACCCAAATTCTATAGGACTAAGATACGGTGTAACGGTACTTTACTTTTGTAAGCATTCGAGAACTGAATGATAGTGATTGACGACCATAATCTGGGAGGAGGAGGATTTAGATTTACTATTCTTGCAATTAGTTTAAATAATCATTATTTTATTCTTATTTCTCCTATAGATTAGATCCTTAAAAGACAAATAAAAGTTTTCAAAACGTACAAAATTTTGACCTTCCTCATGGGAAGATCCTATATCAGTCACATAATTGACCAATTTATCACCCTTAACTTAGAGATGCTAGACCCCAGATTGCTACTAACAATATGTCTATGTGCAGAAGTTCAGAACAGATAGCGGAATAAAGTCAAAGTACTAATCTTTGCCAAAGTGAATTCAAAATACAGTAAGAAAGATGATCGGATGCAAGCCCGACTAATCATATCGAGAACCAGTCCATAAGTCGAAAGAAAGACGAGATACGATCGATCGGATGACTAATCGTAGGCTTGCTAGAATGAAAGAAGCAAAAAAAAGATAACAATTGTACTTACGATTCCTCAAAGGGACACTGAAGACTTGAGGATAAAAAGGAGAAATACGATCAATTGAAAGGGAGAAATCATATTAAAGAGGAGAACAATCGTAAATAATAATTGGTCAAAATTTAAGCTTTCGCTGCTATTAATCACGTTAGATATATACCGCTATGCACAGAATTTGAAGATCACTTGAATTAGAAGGTTAGCAACCCACAGATCTGAGAAGATTGGCGAAGATATAAAAGGAAAATCCAGGAGATCTCTACAACTGAAATCACGGAGAAACGTCCTGCGCGCATCTATCATCCCAAAGCAAGGAAGATTAGAGTTAGAAATTAGAGTTATATGAGGAAAGTTTTGTTTTAGTAATAATATTTTATTAGAATTAGAACAATGTAAACCGACTTCTTATGATCTATATATAAGAGGGCATGACATAGGAGAACAATCATCCAAGGAATTTTCAGCATCAATTGACAACTGAGGTTGGAATTCTAGAAGATCACCGTTGAGTAATATCCATCAAGTAAAATCGTCCATAATTTTCTGAAAGTCTTGCCTGGTAAACAAGACCGAAGAAGCTAAAAGATCAACCCTTTGGATAGTTCTACTTTTGCTTTCTAGTTTAGATTTATTTTATTGCACTTTATTCCTTTGTAAACATGCCATTCTTCTTGATTTTAATTAATGCCTAAAATTGAGAGTTTGAGGATATTAGTGCAACAATTTTTAATTTCCATCTTCAATTTTCTTGAGTTTGATTGACACCCAAATTTCGGAATAATTGTTGAATAGTATAAATATGTGTTGAGGAAATCTTGAGTTTGATTGATGGTCAAATTCTAGAGGACTGAGATGTAGTGTAACGGTACTTTATTTTTGCAAGCATCTGAGAACTGAAAGATTGTGATTGACGATCATAATCTAGAAGGAGGAGAATTTAGATTTACATTTATTGCAATTAGTTTAAATAATCATTATTTTATTTGTATTTCTCAGTAGATTAGATTCTTAAATGACAAATAAAAGTTTTTCAAACATACGAAATTTTGACCTTCCTCGTGGGAACGATCCTATATCAGTCAAATAATTTACCAATTTATCACCCTCAACTTAGTGATGCTAGACCCCAATTTGCTACTAACGATATGTCTATGTGCAGATATTTAAAACAGATAGCAGAATAGAGCCAAGTGCTAATCTTTCCCAAAGTGAACTCAAAATATAGTAAGAAAGATGATCAGATACAAGCACGATTAATCGTATCGAGAACTAGTCAATAGCCGAAAGAAAGACGAGATAGGATCGATCGAATGACTAATCGTAGGCTCGCTAGAATGAAAGAAGCAGAAAAAAGATAACAATCATACTTACGATTCCTCAAAGGGACACTAAAGGCTTGAGGACAAAAAGGAGAAATACGATCAATCAAAAGGGATAAATCATACTGAAGAGGAGAACAATCGTAAATAATAATTGGTCAAAATTAAAGTTTTCACTGCTACTGGTCACGTTAGATATATACCGCCATGCACAGAATTAGAAGATCACTTGAATTAAAAGGTTGACAACCCACGAATCTGAGAAGATTGGCGAAGATATAAAAGAAAAATCCAAAAGATCTCTACTACTGAAATCACGGAGAAAAGTACTACGCGCATCTATCATCCCAAAGCAAGGAAGATTAAAATTAGAAGTTAGTGTTATATTAGGAAACTTTTTTTTTTAGTAAATCTTTTTATTAGAATTAGAACAATGTAAACTGACCCCTTATGATCTATAAATTAGAAGGCTCGGCATAGGAGAAAAATCATCCAAGGAATTTTCTACATCAATTGACAACTGAGGTTGGAATTCTGCAACATCACCGTAAGTAATTTTAATCAAGTAAAATCATCCACAATTCTCTAAATGTATTGCCTGGCAAACAAGATCGAAGAAGCTGAAATATCGACCCTTTGGATGGTTCTACTTTTGCTTTTTAGTTTAGATTTATTTTATTACACTTTACTGCTTTGTAAACACCCCATTCTTCTTGATTTTAATTGACGCGTAAAATTGAGAGTTTGAGGATATTAGTGTAATAATTTTTTATTTTCCATCTTCAGTTTTCTTGAGTTTGATTGATGCTCAAATTTTGGAAAGATTGTTGATTAGTATCAATATGTGTTGAGGAAATCTTGAGTTCGATTGACGCCCAAATTCTATAGGACTGAGATACGGTGTAGCGGTACTTTACTTTTGTAAGCATTCGAGAACTGAAAGATTGTGATTGACGACAATAATATGGAAGGAGGAGGATTTAGATTTAATATTCTTGCAATTAGTTTAAATAACCATTATTTTATTCTTACTTCACCAGTAGATTAGATTCTTAAAAGATAAATAAAAGTTTTTAAAATGTACCAAATTTTGACCTTACTCGTGGGAACGATCCTATATCAGTCACATAATTTACCAATTTATCACCCTTAACTTAGTGATGCTAGACCCGAGATTGCTACTAACGATATGTCTATGTGCAGATATTCAGAATAGATAGCAAAATAAAGTCAAGGTACTAATCTTTGCCAAAGTGAACTCAAAATATAGTAAGAAAGATGATCGAATGCAAGGACGGCTAATCATATCGAGAACCAGTCGATAAGTCGAAAGAAAGACGAGATACGATCGATCGCATGACTAATGTAAGCTCGCTAAAACGAAAGAAGCAAAGAAAAGATAACAATCGTACTTACGTTTCCTCAAAGGGACACTAGAGGACAAAAAGGAGAAATACGATCAATTGAAAGGGAGAAATCATATTAAAGAGGAGAACAATCGTAAATAATAATTGGTCAAAATTTAAGCTTTCGTTGCTGCTGATCACGTTAATTATATACCGCCATGCACAGAATTAGAAGATCACTTGAATTAGAAGCTTGGCAACCCACGGATCTGAGAAGATTGGCAAAGATAAAAAAGAAAAATCTAGAAGATCTCGACTACTGAAATCACGGAGAAAAATCCTGTGCGCATCTATCATCCCAAAGCAAGGAAGTTTAGAATTAGAAGTTAGAGTTATATTAGAAAACTTTTCTTTTAGTAATAACCTTTTATTAGAATTAGAACAATGTAAACCGACATCTTATGATCTATATATAAGAGGGCATGACATAGGAGAAAAATCGTCCAAGGAATTTTCAGCATCAATTGACAACTGAGGTTGGAATTCTAGAAGATCACCGTAGAGTAATTTCTATCAAGTAAAATCATCCACAATTCTCTGAAAGTCTTGCCTGATAAATAAGACCGAAGAAGCTGAAAGATCAACCCTTTGGATGGTTCCACTTTTGCTTTCTAGTTTAGATTTATTTTATTGCACTTTATTGCTTTGTAAACATCCTATTCTTCTTGATTTTAATTAACACCTAAAATTGAGAGTTTGAGAATATTAGTGTAACAATTTTTAATTTCCATCTTGAATTTTCTTGAGTTTGATTGACACCCAAATTTCAGAATGATTGTTGATTAGTATAAATATGTGTTGAGGAAATCTTGACTTTGATTGATGGCCAAATTCTAAAGGATTGAGATATAGTGTAACGGAATTTTATTTTTGCAAGCATCTGAGAACTGAAGGATTGTGACTGATGACCATAATCTAGAAGTAGGAAGATTTAGATTTACTTCTCTTGCAATTAGTTTAAATAACCATTATTTTATTCATATTTCTCAG
Organism: Chloranthus sessilifolius; assembly: GCA_021018995.1. Classification (NCBI taxonomy): domain Eukaryota; kingdom Viridiplantae; phylum Streptophyta; class Magnoliopsida; order Chloranthales; family Chloranthaceae; genus Chloranthus; species Chloranthus sessilifolius. The sequence continues at coordinate 30,353,486 of CM037595.1, forward strand.
TAGATTAGATTCTTAAAAGAGAAATAAAAGTTTTTAAAACATTCAAAATTTTGACCTTACTCGTGGGAACGATCATATATCAGTCACAAAATTTATCATTTTATCACCCTTAAGTTAGTGATGCCGGACCCCAATTTGCTACTAATGATATGTCTATGTGCAGATATTTAGAACAGATAGCAGAATTGAGCCAAGTGCTAGTCTTTGCCAAAGTGAACTCAAAATGTAGTAAGAAAGACAATCGGATGCAAGCATGGCTAATCGTATCGAGAACCAGTCCATAAGCCGAAAGAAAGACGAGATAGGATCGATCGAATGACTAATCATAGGCTCACTTGAATGAAAGAAGCAGATAAAAGATAACAATTGTACTTACAATTCCTCAAAGGGACACTGAAGGATTGAGGACAAAAAGGAGAAATACGATCAATCGAAAGGGAGAAATCATACTTAAGAGGAGAACAATCGTAAATAATAATTGGTCAAAATTAATGTTTTCACTGCTGCTGATCACGTTAGATATATACCACCATGCACAGAATTAGAATATCACTTGAATTAGAAGGTTGGAAACCCACGAATTTGAGAAGATTGGTGAAGATATAAAAGAAAAATCCAAAAGATCTCAACTACTGAAATCACGGAGAAAAGTCCTACGCGCACCAATCATCCCAAAGCAGGGAAGATTAAAATTAGAAGTTAGCGTTATATTAGGAAACTTTATTTTTTAGTAATATCCTTTTATTAGAATTAGAACAATGTAAACTGACCCCTTATGATCTATAAATAAGAGGGCTCGGCATAGGAGAAAAATCATCCAAGGAATTTTCTGCGTCAATTGGCCACTGAGGTTGGAATTCTGGAAGATCACCGTAAGTAATTCTTATCAAGTAAAATTGTCCACAGTTCTCTAAAAGTCTTGCTTGGCAAACAAGACCAAAGAAGCTGAAAGGTCGACCCTTTGGATGGTTCTACTTTTTCTTTTTAGTTTAGATTTATTTTATTGCACTTTACTACTTTGTAAACACCCCATTCTTCTTTATTTTAATTGACGACTAAAATTGAGAGTTTGAGGATATTAGTGTAACAATTTTTATTTTCCATCGTCAGTTTTCTTGAGTTTGATTGACTCCTAAATTTCGGAAAGATTATTGATTAGTATAAATATGTGTTGTGGAAATCTTGAGTTTGATTGACGCCCAAATTCTATAGGACTGAGATCCGGTGTAACGGTACTTTACTTTTGTAAGCATTCGAGAACTGAAAGATTGTGATTGACGACCATAATCTGGAAGGAGGAGGATTTAGATTTACTATTCTTGCAATTAGTTTAAATAACCATTATTTTATTCTTATTTCTCAGTAGATTAGATTCTTAAAAGACAAATAAAAGTTTTCAAAATGTACAAAATTTTGACCTTCCTCGTGGGAACGATCATATATCAGTCACATAATTTACCAAATTATCACCCTTAATTTAGTGATGCTAGACACCAGTTTACTATTAACGAAATGTCTATGTGCAGATATTCAGAACAGATAGCAGAATAGAGCCAAAGTGCTAATCTTTACAAAAGTGAACTCAAAATACAGTAAGAAAGACGATCATATGTAAGCTCGACTAATCGTATCGAGAACCAGTTTATTAGCCGAAAGAAAGACGAGATACGATCGATCGAATGACTAATCGTAAGCTCGCTAGAACGAAAAAAAGAAAGAAAAGAGAACAATTATAGTTACGATTCCTCAAAGAGACACTGAAGACTGGAGGACAAAAAGGAGAAATACAATCAATTGAAATGAAGAAATTATACTAAAGAGGGGAACAATCTTAAATTATAATTGCTCAAAGTTAAAGCTTTCGCTGTTACTGATCACATGAGATATACACCGCCATGCATAGAAATAGAAGATCACTTGAATTAGAAGGTTGGCAACCCACGGATCTGAGAAGATTGGTGGAGATATAAAAGAAAAATCCAGAACATCTCTACTACTGAAATCCTGGAGAAAAGTCTTACGCGCATCTATCATCCCAAAGCAAGGAAGATTAGAATTAGAAGTTAGAGTTATATTAGAAAACTTTTGTCTTAGTAATATTCTTTTATTAGAATTAGAATAATGTAAATTGACTTCTTATGATCTATGTATAAGAGGGCTCGACATTGGAGAAGGATCATCCAAGGAATTTTCAGCATCAATTAACAACTAAGGTTGGAATTCTAGAAGATCAGCGTAGAGTAATTTTTATCTCGTAAAATCGTCCACAATTCTCTGAACGTCTTGCCTGACAGACAAGACCGAAGAAGTTGAAAGATCGACCTCTTGGATGGTTCTACTTTTGCTTTTTAGTTAAGATTTATTTTATTACCCTTTACTACTTTGTAAACATCTCATTCTTCTTGATTTTAATTGATGCCTAAAATTGATAGTTTGAGGATATTTGTGTAATGGTTTTTATTTTCTCTCTTCAGTTTTCTTTAGTTTGATTGAAGCTCAAGTTTCGAAAAGATTGTTGATTAGTATAAATCTTTGTTGAGGAAAACTTGAGTTTGATTGACACCCAAATTCGAGAGGACAAAGATACAGTGTAATGGTACTTTACTTTTGTAAGCATCCGAGAACTGAAAGATTGTGATTGATGAATATAATCTGGAAGGAGGGAGATTTAGATTTACTTTTCTTGCAATTAGATTAAATAATAATTCTTTTATTCTTATTTCTCTAGTAGATTAGATTCTTAAAAGACAAATAAAAGATTTTGAAACATACGAAATTTTGACCTTCATCATGGGAACTATCCTATATCAGTCACATAATTTACCAATTTATCACCCTTAACTAAGTGATGCTAGACCCCAGTTTGCTAACGAGATGTCTATGTGTAGATATTCAGAACAGATAGTAAAATAGATCCAAAGTGCTAATCTTTGCCAAAGTAAACTCAAAATACAGTAAGAAAGACGATCATATGCAAGCACGACTAATCGTATCGAGAACCAGTCTATAAGCTGAAAGAAAGATGAGATATGATCAATCGAATGACTAATCGTAAGATCGCTAGAATGAAAGGAGCAAAGAAAAGACAACAATTATACTTATGATTCCTCAAAGGGACACTAAAGACTGGAGGACAAAAAGAATAAATACGATCAATCGAAAGGGAGAAATCATACTAAAGAGGAGAACAATCGTATATTATACTTGGTCAAAATTAAAGCTTCTGCTGCTATTGATCACGTGAGATATACACCGCCATGCATAGAATTAAAAGATCACTTGAATTAGAAGGTTAGCAACCCACGGAAACCGACCCCTTATGATCTATAAATAAGAGGGCTCGGCTTAGGAGAAAAATCATTCAATGAATTTTCAACATCAATTGACCACTAAAGTTGAAATTCTAGAAGATCACCGTAGAGTAGTTTTTATCAAGTAAAATAATCCACAGTTCTCTGAAAGTCTTGCCTGACAAACAAGATCGAAAAAGTTGAAAGATCGTGTAATATCCCAAAAAATCACGTTAAACGGTGACCTCGGGATTCGAGCCGATTGGTCACATGTTTGACCAAATAGGAGTTCAATAGTTAGCATAGAGTGTGATGAACGGAGGAGATGTGATAAATTGATTGACTATGTGGTGTGTGATGTAAATGTGAAGTCACATACACCTATCGCGGTGCATGTGCTCAACACACAAGTTAGAGGAGAGATAAAAGGGTTTAATAACCCTAAATTGCATGTTTGGGTTGTTGAGAGAGAAGTAAAGAAGAGAGAGAGAAGAGTAAAGAAGGGTTGAGCAAGGAATTATTGTGGGTGATTGGAAGGGGGATTCAAGCATTAAAGAGACTGATTCAACGCGAAGGATCCGTTCAAGCCAAAGCTGGAACCCTAGCCTTTCCAACCACTTGATTTAAATCAAATTGAGATTGATTGAAGGTAAAATTCTTGTAGATTAAATGCATAGGTTGAAAGGTTAGATTGTAGTTAGAAACGGGTTAAAGTATAGGATAAAGGCTTAGAAAAATGAAGGAAAGAGAAAGGAAAAAGATTGGGAAGAACAACCCAAAAGGGGCTGAATCTGACCATTTCGATCAATCAAAATTGAGATTCGATTAATCGATTTTGGCCAAGAAGTTGAAAAGTCAGAGGACCCCGATCCTGATTAATCGAATTGAGTTTCGATTAATCGACTTTGAATTTCGATTAATCAATTTGGGTATCGATTAATCGACTGGGAACCTACAGTGAACTCCAGTGGAGGAAAGAAAAGAGCTTGGAGAAATCGACTAATCGAAATGAAAGTTCGATTAATCGATTAATCGATTTTGGGAATTCGATTACTCGAATTAAGAATCGAATGGATAGAGTGGAGAATTTCGATTAATCGAATTGGGATTCGATTAATCGAATGGGAATCTCGATTAATCGATTTGAGAATTGATTAATCGATTTTGAATTTCGATTAATCGATTTTGGAAATTGATTAATCAAATCAGATTCGATTAATCAATTTTGGAGTTCGATTAATCGACTGTGCCAGTTTTTGTTTACTTTTGAGTTTGACTTTAAGATTCTTGGAGGGTCTTGGACCTTCTTGGTTACATCTTTAGTGATGTATTTCATATGTTATGTGGTACCATAGGTGGTACGTGTGAGCTTGGGCACAAGGAGCCACGTGGGACCTTGATGCATGATCAAACAAAGACTTGAGGTAGGGAACACCTTGAACATGTACTTTATTTGGCAAGAGCATGTATGTAGTGATATAGAATTCAATTCAAACTATTTGTATTGCTTAAGAGTTTGTGAAAAGTGTGTGTGCGTGACATCTATAAGAGTAATTATAATGAGCCATCCCAGGGGATGAGGAAGTAAAGAAATAAGAGCGTCAGGTGTGATGCAAGTGAATGGATACATCCCAGGGATGTATCCAAGATTGAATTATGTCTAATAGGGACTAACTGATATAAGATAGCACACTTACACGGTGAATAACTATATGTAAAGCACCTGATATTTTTGTTATTTGAGGTTTGATAGGGTACCGCGTGGCGGGATATCCTGACGCGGCGGATATCCATGACCGATCTGGCGAAGCCGTAAGCCGATCTGAAGGCTTATTCAGACACACGATAGCACACCCCAGGGGTGTTGAGTTGAGACAAGTGAAACCCCGCCACCAATCCCCAGGGGAAAGGGGCTTGGGTACTAATGGTATTCCCAGGGAATACGTCTAAAACTGTCTATATAGATGACGATGATGGGTATCTCATCGGGGCTCGATGCTATATTGCTCGGGGATTACTTAAGTTGAAAGGTTAAGTTTTGCTTTAGGCCTTTTCAGTATCATTCATGAAAAATTAAAAGACATGAGCAAACTATCAGTAAAACATGATTCTTTTCAACTGTTTTCCATCAGTAACCGCATAGACACATCATGCATGGCATATCATGGAATATATGTGAGTTGTAATTTATATGTTCAACTGTGTTCTGTTCTCTATTGAGCTAGGATGTAGCTCACCCTTTAGACTATACGTCGCAGGTCCACTACTAGCTGCTGCCGAGGCTTCAGGTGACGTTGACCCCGGTGAGTCGGACCTTACACCTGGAGACGAGTTGGAGCCACCTCCTGAGGACTTCTTCTAGGGGACTCCGTTGTGCAGCTTTGAAGGTTTTTGTGAGATTATTGGTACGACTTGGTATGTCAAGCCTTATTTTTGGTTAAACAATGTAATTAGAGTTTGGAATTAGTCTTTTGGGCGAACCATCTGTGATGATTAGCTATCATCGGTGGTTCGGATCGGTTCTCCATTCAAGCAGAGGCATGAGGGTAGAACTGTCTTTTGATAAATACTTATATGACAATTTAATTCTGCAGTTTATTTATTATTTCAATTCAGTTCATTGCTTGATATACCAATGTTCCGTGCACAACTAAGGGGCACGGTCAAGATGATCATGCTGATGGCACGAGTTTCGGGGTGTCGAAATCCGGGCTGTGACAGTTGGTATCAGAGCGATTTCTTTTAGCAATTCTGACAATCATTCTTTTGTCAGAACATAGGGACTTCTGCTAACGAAACTTTAGTTTTAAATGCAGCCGTCAATGTCGTCTAGAGGAAGAGGCCGACCAAGGGGAGGCCAACAGAGAAGTTTGCGTAGTGGAGATGATTACATCTCTCCTACCAATAGAGTGCCTTTAGGAGGTAGTGAGGCCCCAGGGGGCAGCAGTAGTAGGCAGCAAGATGATGAGGATCGAGATCGTCAAGATCGATATCAAAGAGAACAAGAGAGAGTTAGAGAAAGACAAGAGGATAGAGAGGAGCGACAAAGGATGATGCATACCATGGAGACCATGGCAGCTGCCATGGCACAACAAGCCGCATCCTTTGCAGCTCATGCAGCGAGAGAACAGCAGCCACCTACACCACCTGTAGGACCCGCACTGCCTGTGCCTTCGTCATTCACGGAGTTTAGGAGGATGAGACCTCCTGCAAGGAACACACGATGGCAGCAGAAAATTGGTTGATGGAAATGGAGAAGGTTTTTAGTGTGCTGACATACACGGAGGATGAGAGTGTGAGATGGGCAGCCTACATGTTAGATGGGGAGGCTGGGCCTTGGTGGAAGTCCGTGATACGGACTAGGGCTCAGGAGACCCCGGAGTTGCCCTGGACTTGGGAGGAGTTTGTTGAGGAGTTCAACAAACAATATTTTCCATAAGTGGTAAGAAATCAGCTTGAGATCCAATTTCTACAATTGGTGCAAGGGAGAATGACAGTGAGGGAATATGGAGTGGAGTTTCTACGACTTGCCCGTTTTACTCCAGATTACGTCGCTACAGATGTGATGAAGTCCAAAAGGTTTCAGCAAGGTTTGAAGCCTGAGGTTAGGGGAGGAGTAGCTCTATTTCAGTTAAGGACCTATGAGGAGGTCATGAGCAAGGCATTAGTTGTGAAAGAGGAGAATACAAATAGACACCGACAGAGAGAGCAACAAAGAGGAGGCAATGATCAAGGAAGATCGGGGAACTACGAATCGGTGAATAAAAAGCCGAGGTTCGTGGCCCAAAATTAGAGACCACAGTTCCAAGGGGGTTTTGGAAGGCCGGCGCAACAGCAACAGCAACAGCAACAGAGATTTCCACTACTTGCGTCGGGGAGACCTTTGCGTTATGAGAGCCCTGCCATGTCTACTGGCGCTACTATCACACAGGGTTCTCGCACAGTTTCTTCCGCGCCTCGAGAGACTTGTGCCAAGTGTGGCAAGCCTCATAGGACAGTGGATTGCAGAGTAGGGACCAGGAGTTGTTTTCGATGTGGTAAGGTGGGCCACTTGATCAAGGATTACCCCGAGACTGATAAAGGAAAGACGACTTCGGTTGCAGCACCACGACCCATTCAAGCACGGAAGCCGGTCGTTCATGGGAGAGTTTATGCTACCGTCAGAAGGTGGAACGTACATGACGTCATCCAAGGTTAAACTCTTTTAAAGTAAAGAATTTTCAATTTCATTCAAAATTTTAGATAGAGAAGGTGCATTCATTAGGAATTAGTGTAGATTTTCTTTCTCAACACTAAATTTATATGTGAATTAGGGGTGTAAATTGATGTGTAAATTATTGTATGTATGTGTGTATACTATAGGTACTTTAACTGTATATGAGAAAGGATGCTTCGTTGGATATGACGCTAGAGTGTTGATAGACCCAGGGCCTACCCACTCATTCGTCACTCCACGTTTTGCCAAGAGGATGAAGATTGTTCCAGAGGCATTGGACTTCGTCCTATCTGTGTCTATTCGGACTAGAGAGTTAGTGGACATGGAGTTGGCTTGCAAATCCATCATCATAGCAATTCGAGACCTGGATGTGCATGAATTGGAAGCAAAGTTGATACTGCTGGACATGCAAGGGTTTGATGTGATCCTTGGCATGGACTAGTTGGCGCAGCACTGTGCAACAGTCGATTGCAAGAACAAGGTCGTCATTTTCAGACCCAACACAAGAAGATCATTTCGGTTTCAAGGAGTGAGGTCATCACCTATGCCACTGATCTCAGCAGTAAGGGCCGAGAGAATGAACAGAAAGGGTTACAGTGGATACTTGGCTTTCTTAAAAGAGGACAAGGAAGGAAAGAACATCATCTCTGAGATAGCAGTTGTGCGAGACTTCGCCGACGTGTTTCCAGAAGAATTGCCTGGATTACCTCCGGAGAGAGAAGTAGAATTCACCATTGACTTAGCACCGGGAACGGAGCCTATTTTGAAAGCGCCATATAGAATGGCTCCGACTGAATTGAAGGAGTTGAAAGAACAACTACAGGAGCTCATGGACAAGGGGTTTGTCAAACCGAGTGTGTCACCATGGGGAGCATCGGTCTTATTTGTCAAGAAGAAAGATGGGTCAATGCGTCTATGCATTGACTATCGACAATTGAACAAACTCACTGTGAAGAACCGCTACCCTTTGCCTAGAATTGACGATCTGTTCGATCAACTGCAAGGAGCAAAGTATTTTTCCAAGATCGATCTGAGATCTGGATACTATCAATTGCGAGTCAAGGCAGAGGACATTCAGAAGACAGCTTTCAGGACACGGTATGGACACTATGAATTCCTTGTGATGCCGTTTGGGTTGACGAATGCTTCGACATCTTTTATGGATCTGATGAATCGAGTGTTTAAACCACACTTGGACTCTTGCGTCGTAGTCTTCGTTGATGATATTTTGATATACTCCAAATCCAAGATGGAACAGGAAGAACATTTGAGGATTGCTCTACAGACGCTACGTGAACACCAATTGTACGCCAAACTCAGCAAATGTGAGTTTTGGTTGGAAGAGGTTAGCCTTTTGGGACATGTTGTCTCAAAGCACGGTGTCACTGTAGATCCAGCAAAGATAGAGGCAGTGGTTAAATGGGAGCAACCAAAGACAGTGACCGATGTTCGATGTTTTCTTGGGTTAGCAGGCTATTATCGACGTTTCGTTGAGGGGTTTTCAAAGATATCGGGACCTCTCACGAAGCTGACACGAAAAGATTCAAGATTCGAGTGGAGTGAGGCATGCGAGAAGAGTTTTCAAGAACTCAAGACGAGACTCACTTCAGCTCCAGTACTAGCAATTCCTTCAGGCAGTGGAGGATACGCAGTGTACAGCGATGTGTCATACAATGGTTTGGGCTGTGCGCTCAACCAACACAAGAAGGTGATAGCTTACGGATCAAGACAGCTGTAAGAACACGAGAAAAATTACCCGACTCATGACTTGGAGCTAGCAGCAGTCATTTTTGCGCTAAAAATTTGGAGACACTACTTGTATGGTGAGACGTTTAAAATTTTCACCGATCATATGAGCCTCCGATAACTGTTTACACAGAAAGAGCTCAACATCAGACAGCGCAGATGGATGGAGTTCCTCAAGGACTATGATTGTTCTATACAGTACCATCCAGGCAAGGCGAACGTAATAGCCGATGTCTTGAGTCGGAAGAATTCAGCTCAGTTAGGTTGCTTGATTTTGGGTATGCACCGGTGGAAATTATTGGAAGACCTGGCACTTTATGATGCGAATATTGAGTCAAAAGCTACAGGATCATTTTTGGCTAACATATTAGTGAAACCAGTAATACTTGAGCATATCCACGATCTACAGATGAAAGATCCGACATTAACAAAGATTCATCAAGACGTGATTGAGGGCATCAGGTCGGACTTCTCAGTCAAAGAAGATGGTTCCTTATTGTTCAAGGGCCGTCTCTGCATTTCGGACAATGCCGATCTAAGACGAACAATTCTTGATGAAGCCCACAAGTCAAACTACGCCATCCACCCTGGCAGCACCAAAATGTACCAAGACTTGAGGAAGAACTATTGGTGGAGGGGTTTGAAGCAAGACGTGGCCGAACACGTGTCACGGTGTTTGACTTGTCAGCAGGTGAAGATTGATCATAGGCATCCTGCTGGACTATTGCAACCTTACCAATACCAAAATGGAAGTGGGAATCGATCTCGATGGATTTCATTGTCGGATTACCGCATACAGCCAAGAGACACAATGTCATTTGGGTAATCGTAGACCGATTGACCAAATCAGTGCACTTTTTGCCGTACAATACGATGTATACGGCAGGAAGATTGGCAGACTTATACATGAAGGAGATCGTAAGGTTATACGGGATTTCGAGCAGCATAGTTTCAGATCGCGATCCACTGTATACGTCCAAGTTTTGGAAGAAATTTCAAGAAGGAATGGGAACACGACTAGATTTTAGTTCAGCTTTCCATCCTCAAACTGATGGGCAGACAGAGCGAGTGAACCAAGTGATAGAAGACATGCTCAGAGTGTGCATGCTGGATATGCAAGGATACTGGGATGAGTATCTACCATTGATTGAATTCACATACAACAATAGTTTCCAAACGAGCATTGGCATGGTACCGTATGAAGCTCTGTACGGACGACGATATAGATCACCCATCAATTGGGAAGAAATCGGTGAGAAATTTATTTTAGGGCCAGAACTACTTGAAAACAACACCACCGTCGTGCGAATAATCAGAGAAAGACTGAAGTCAGCACAGAGCAGACAGAAAAGTTACGCCGACATCAAGCGGACTAGTGTCGACTATAAAGTGGGTGAACACGTGTTTGTGAAAGTGTCGCCTATGAAAGGCGTAATGAGGTTTGGCAAGAGAGGGAAGTTAAGTCCCCGTTATGTTAGACCATTTGAAATTTTGGGACGCGTAGGTGAAGTTGCATATCGCATTGGCTTACCACCGCTATTTGATCGGGTACATAACGTTTTCCACATATCGATGCTCAGAAAGTATGTGAACGATCCATCTCATGTGTTAGGAAGTCAACCTTTGGAGATGTGTGAGGACATGGGCATGATAGAGGAACCAGTGGAAATCTTGGATCGAAAGGAACAAGTACTGCGCACTAAAGTGAATCCCTTAGTGCTTGTTCGATGGAAAAATCATCCGAACGAAGAAGCTACATGGGAACAAGAGGCCGATGTGAAAGAACAATATCCAGCCTTGTTTCTGACCACTTGAGAGTCAAATGTAAACCGCAAACATGTTTGTGGATTTTAACGACACTTGTCATTCAATGGAAATTTTGATCGAAGTATGATAAAGAAGCAAGATCTTTATGCACACATGATCGTGAGGATGTGTTTTGTAGACCTAAGAATCAGTTAGTATCATAAATTACCAAGATAAATCAAATAGACGAGGAAACTTGAAAACCTGCAGAATTTGAGCAAAACCGATTAATCGAATTTCAAATCGATTAATCGATTTGGAAATTCGATTAATCGATTTTGTTCGATTAGTCGACTGGCATGTGCCAAATATCGGAAACTTGGATTAATCAATTTAGGCTTTTCGATTAATCGAATTGAAGGTTCGATTAATCGAACAAATTGAGAATTTTAGAAGAACTAAAGGGATTTTGTGAAATTTTGATTAATCGAGGAGGAATTCGATTAATCGATTTATGGTTTCGATTAATCGAACTGGAAGTTCGATTAATCGATAAACTTAGGGAAATTAGAAAAATTTGAAGTATGAGGAACGATTTCGATTAATCGATGTGAAATTCGATTAATCGATTTCAGATTTCGATTAATCGAATCGTAGTTCGACTAATCGAATAACTTGAAGAATCCTGAAAATTTAAAAAGGACTGCACGATTTCGATTAATCGAGGTGAATTTCGATTAATCGATTTTGAAATTTCGATTAATCGAAATGGATTTCGATTAATCGACTAGCTCATGCCGTGAGCTCAAAAACATAAAATTTTAAACGGATACGATTTCGATTAATCGAAATGGTTTCGATTAATCGATTTTGACCTTCGATTAGTCGATTTGGGAAATCGATTAATTGATTTCGCGTGGCTTAACCTAATTTTGAAACCCGATTAATCGAATTTGAATTTCGATTAATCGAAGCCAGCCTATATATATGAGTTGGGGTTTTTGGTGCCATTCGAAAATTTTGCAAGTGGGCGCCATTTTCTTCTTCTTCTTCTCCAACCTGCCGAGCACTCTAGGGTTTGCATTTCCGTTGGTTTTCGGATCGGATTCAAGTGCCATCGCATCCAAAACCCACGGTAAACCCTAAATTTGTGTTTTTCCTTTCAAATTTGAGTTAGAGAAACCCTAATTTTTTATATTTCACCAAAAATGCCGCCCAAAACCCGGTTGTCTTCGAAGAAGGCGACCTCTAAGCTCCCGGTTTGGCGTAAGAACGCCGCAGCACCACCACCTACCCCATCACCCGTGAGGACTCCTTCACCATCGACATCGGACACCACGTCCGGGTCGAAAAGCGCGTCTTCGCACGGGTCTTCACGCGAGTCCACACCCATGCCGCCACCACCCACGAATGTCCTTCAACCTAATGAGTGGTGGGAGGCTAAGACATTCGAGGTAGAGTACATCATCGACCCAACCCTATTTACAAATCCCGATGTGCCGGGCGAGACCCAATGGACTCGTAACTACCTTACCAATGCCGGTCTCGGCAATATCTTAAAGCCAATCCGGGGTTCCTACTACCCTATATTAGTTAGATTGTTTTACCAAGGGCTTGTGGACGGCCCGACTGACGACGTGATCAAGACCACCGTAGAGGGTCGAGAGTATATAATCACCCGTTGCCACATACACGAGGTACTCAAGTGTTACCTCAATTTCACCCCAGAGACCACCCTCTTTCCACCCTTCGAGGAAGAGGTTAAATTTGAGGAGATCATGACCCGCATGACCAATGGGAAGAAGGGGTCGGGATCCTCCATCAAGAGGGTCGACCTTCCCCACTACATGTGGATGCTTGATTCCATAATCAAGTGTAACCTCTATCCGTTGCGGCACGACACCGAGCGGATAGGTTTGGTGCAGCAGGCACTATATGTGGCCTTTTGTGGCCGTTGATTTGATGCAACCATACTCATCCTAGAAGGGATGAGGTACATTAAGGGCAAGTTAATGAAGGGCAACTTGAGGCCCAAGGAGAAAATGCCGTATTCTCGGTTGATCTCGAGCATGTTAGAGTGTTACTCCAACGCTCCTGAGTATGTGGTATCACCCCACGAGGTGCGGGCGACCGATCGAGTGAAGACGTTTTCGAAGTCTTCATGGAGCCGTAGTTATAATTTATTGAAGCGGACTCTACCGGCTTCGGGTCACGCACCTGCAACAGCAGTAGCACCACCACCACCCCCACCACCACATCAGGACCCACCCGTGGGTGGGGCACACCTGGTTGAGCCATTAGTGGAGAGGGCTACCTCTCATACCACAGCTTCACCGACACTGCCAGCTCACTCCGCGCCAGCTACACCCACATCATCCTACCGCCGGCGCGCAGCTCCATCTGGTCCTACCATCGAGGAGGTGTTGGCACGCATGGAGGCCAACAACGAGCGGATGAACCGGAGGATGGACTTCCTTATGTTCCATACCCTCCGCTACATCTACCCGTTGGACTACCAGCGATACCTGGCTCAGGAGGAGGAGTGGATTGCGGGACGGACCGCCTTCCACAGAGGTCCCGTCTTCCATTCGACCACCATGACTGGCCAGGCAGTTCCACTGCCCGTTCACCGACCGAGATGCCACGATCCAAAGAAGCCGCCGTTACCTCACCACCCAGCCACCGACTTCACAAACAGACCAGCCACAGACACCACATAGCTCCACCATCGGACCAGCCTCACGAGGGGACTGCATGAGCCTGGTGCTCTCAGCTTCTTTTTGTATGGGCGTTTCCTTCTCTGTATGAGTGTTTTGTATGCCAACCTATCTGGCAATTTGTAAAAATTTTTAGACGCTTAATAGAAATCAAAATATTTGGTATAAATTTTCCAGTATTGTCGTATTGTCTATTCTATAATTGTATTTCCTTGTAATCGCCTTGCTATGTCTGGAGTCAACTGGGCCACCTCACCTGAGAGTGTGGGGGGGGGGATCCAAACTTAGGCACCTTTGGGTTATTTTCGAGGACAAAAATTCCCAAGGTGGGGAGGATGTAATATCTCAAAAAATCACGTTAAACAGTGACCTCAGGATCCGTGCCGATTGGTCACATGTTTGACCAAATAGGAGTTCAATAGTTAGCATAGAGTGTGATGAACGGAGGAGATGTGATAAATTGATTGACTATGTGGTGTGTGATGTAAATGTGAAGTCACATACACCTATCGCGGGGCATGTGCTCAACACACAAGTTAGAGGAGAGATAAAAGGGTTTAATAACCCTAAATTGCATGTTTGGATTGTTGAGAGAGAAGTAAAGAAGAGAGAGAGAAGAGTAAAGAAGGGTTGAGCAAGGAATTATTGTGGGTGATTGGAAGGAGGATTCAAGCATTAAAGAGACCGATTCAACGCGAAGGATCCGTTCAAGCCAAAGCTGGAACCTTAGCCTTTCCAACCACTTGATTTAAATCAAATTGAGATTGATTGAAGGTAAAATTCTTATAGATTAAATGCATAGATTGAAAGGTTAGATTGTAGTTAGAAACGGGTTAAAGTATAGGATAAAGGCTTAGAAAAATGAAGGAAAGAGAAAGGAAAAAGATTAGGAAGAACAACCCAAAAGGGGCTGAATCTGACCATTTCGATCAATCGAAATTGAGATTCGATTAATCGATTTTGGCCAAGAAGTTGAAAAGTCAGAGGACCCTGATCTCGATTAATCGAATTGAGTTTCGATTAATCGACTTTGAATTTCGATTAATCAATTTGGGTATCGATTAATCGACTGGGAACCTACAGTGAACTCCAGTGGAGGAAAGAAAAGAGCTTGGAGAAATCGACTAATCAAAATGAAAGTTCGATTAATCGATTTATAATTTCGATTAATGGATTTGGGATCGATTAATCGATTTTGGGAATTTGATTACTCGAATTAAGAATCGAATGGATAGAGTGGAGAATTTCGATTAATCGAATTGGGATTCGATTAATCGAATGGGAATCTCGATTAATCGATTTGAGAATCGATTTTGAATTTCGATTAATCGATTTTGGAAATTGATTAATCAAATCAGATTCGATTAATCAATTTTGGAGTTCGATTAATCGACTGTGCCAGTTTTTGTTTACTTTTGAGTTTGACTTTAAGATTCTTGGAGGGTCTTGGACCTTCTTGGTTACATCTTTAGTGATGTATTTCATATGTTATGTGGTACCATAGGTGGTATGTGTGAGCTTGGGCACAAGGAGCCATGTGGGACCTTGATGCATGATCAAACAAAGACTTGAGGTAGGGAACACCTTGAACATGTACTTTATTTTGCAAGAGCATGTATGTAGTGATATAGAATTTAATTCAAACTATTTGTATTGCTTAAGAGTTTGTGAAAAGTGTGTGTGTGTGACATCTATAAGAGTAATTATAATGAGCCATCCCAGGGGATGAGGAAGTAAAGAAATAAGAGCATCAGGTGTGATGCAAGTGAATGGATACATCCCAGGGATGTATCCAAGATTGAATTATGTCTAATAGGGACTAACTGATATAAGATAGCACACTTACACGGTGAATAACTATATGTAAAGCACCTGATATTTTTGTTATTTGAGGTTTGATAGGGTACCCCACCGACGTGGCGGGATATCCATGACTGACGCGACAGGATATCCATGACCGATACGGCGGCGAAGCCGTAAGCCAGTGCGAAGGCTTATTCGTACACAGTAAGCACACCCCAGGGGTGTTGAGTTGAGACAAGTGAAACCCCGCCACCAATCCCCAGGGGAAAGGGGCTTGGGTACTAATGGTATTCCCAGGGAATACGTCTAAAACTGTCTATATAGATGACGATGATTGGTATCTCATCGGGGCTCGATGCTATATTGCTCGGGGATTACTTAAGTTGAAAGGTTAAGTTTTGCTTTAGGCCTTTTCAGTATCATTCATGAAAAATTAAAAGGCATGAGTAAACTATCAGTAAAACATGATTCTTTTCAACTGTTTTCCATCAGTAACTGCATAGACACATCATGCATGGCATATCATGGAATATATGTGAGTTGTAATTTATATGTTCAACTGTGTTTTGTTCCCTATTGAGCTAGGATGTAGCTCAACGTTTAGACTATACGTCGCAGGTCCACTACTAGCTGCTACCGAGGCTTCAGGTGACGTTGACCCCGGTGAGTCAGACCTTGCACCTGGAGACGAGTTGGAGCCACCTCCTGAGGACTTCTTCTAGGGGACTCCGTTGTGCAGCTTTGAGGGTTTTTGTGAGATTATTGGTACGGCTTGGTATGTTAAGCCTTGTTTTTGGTTAAACAATGTAATTAGAGTTTGGAATTATTCTTTTGGGCGAACCATCTGTGATGATTAGCTAGCATCGGTGGTTCGGATCGATTCTCCATTCATGCAGAGGCATGAGGGTAGAACTGTCTTTTGATAAATACTTATATGACAATTTAATTCTGCAGTTTATTTATTATTTCAATTCAGTTCATAATTTGATATACCAATGTTCCGTGCACAGCTAAGGGATGCGGTCAAGATGATCGTGCTGATGGCACGGGTTTCGGGGTGCCAAAATCCGGGCTGTCACAGATCGCCCTTTGGATAGTTCTAGTTTTGCTTTCTAGTTTAGATTTATTTTATTGCCCTTTACCGCTTTGTAAACATCCCATTCTTCTTGATTTTAATTGATGCCTAAAATTGAGAGTTTGAGGATATTAGTGCAACGGATTTTATTTTCCATCTTCAGTTTTCTTGAGTTTGATTGACGCCAAAATTTTAGAAAGATTGTTGATTAGTATAAATCTGTGTTAAGGAAATCTTGAGTTTGATTGACGCCCAAATTCTAAAGGACTGAGATACAGTGTAATGGTACTTTATTTTGTAAGCATTCGAGAACTGAAAGATTGTGATTGATGATCTTAATCTGAAAGGCGGAGGATTTAGATTTACTTTTCTTGCAATTAGTTTAATTAACCATTCTTTTATTCTTATTTCTCTAGTAGATTAGATTCTTAAAAGATAAATAGAAGTTTTCAAAACGTATAAAATTTTGACCTTCCTTGTAGGAACGATCCTATACTAGTGCTGTAATTTCTATTGTGCGCTTGCAATAAGTTAAGGCTATATGCAATAATAACTAAAATGAACAAGTTTTTTGCGCCGCTGCCGGAGAAGTGAAAAATTTTAATTTTGTTTCGAACGCCAATATTTGTCTCTCTTTTTATTTTTCTTTATATTTTTATTTTCTTTGATCACAAATTAATCTTTTGCAGTTTTTTTCAGAGCGATGAACTAAGGTTTCTACACTTCTTCTGACAATAGAAGCTAAAGGCTCAGATTTATTTTCTCTCCCTGCTTTCTAAAATAAAAATCAGAAAAAATAAAAACACAAAAATATATATGTTTATGGTGTATGCATCACACTCGATCTCGAAGTTTAGAATTCTTCGAGGATGACCTAGAAATTGAAAGGACTCTCTTGCGCAATCTAGCATCTAACCGATCTTCCAGAAGAAAATCCCAGCCCATGGCTGACGATCGCTTTATTCAGGCACACTTCAGCCCAGTTACTCTGACCACGCCCTCTTGTATAGTTATACCAGAGGTGGCAACTGGTCAAAATTACGAAGTCAAGTTCAATACGCTTCAAACTTTACCCACTTGTCATGGGCTTGATCGAGAGAATCCCTATCAACACTTAAGAGATTTTATAGAACTATGTACAATGTTACAGTTGACAGCAACTAATAATGAGGCCATTAAATTATGGCTGCTTCCCTTTTCTCTCAAGGATAGAGCAAAAGCATGGCTAATCTCATTGCCCACTAGAAGTATTAACACTTTGGATGGGTTGTAGTCCAAGTTTTTGAACGAGTACTTTTCGATTGGTAAAATTAATCAAATTCTCCAGGTAATTCAGGACTTCCAGCAATTGCCTAGGGAATTATTCCATGAGAGCTAGGAATGGATGAAGGATTTGTTGAGAAAATGTCCTCATCATGACGTGCCAAACTGGTCTGTTTGCGCAAAGTTTCTATCAAGGGTTAACTGAAACCAAATAGTCTATAGTTGACGCCGTAAGTAGAGGAGCCTTCATGATTCTGAATGGCCAGCAATTTTGGAACTTATTTGAGAAACTAACTGACAATTCAAAGCAGAAATAATGTTTGTTAAGATCTGACCCCAGATGTGATTCGCCACACCATGCTCGCTAGGGGTGGTCTTTATGATGTCAGTAAAGACAAAGTACAGAAGGAGGATGACATGAGTGTTATGATTATAGCACTGGAGCAACATATAGCATCATTAATGGCTACAAAATGAAGCACCCTTGAAATACCTATAGTAGCATGTTCAAATTGCCAGAACCATACTTATGCCATAACCGAGAGCCCAGCTGATCCATCATACTCAGAAATGTTGGAAAAAGAACAAGTAATGGCCTTTCAGAGGGGAGATTACGGGAATACCTATAACCTATCGTGGGGGAATCACCTAGGATTTAACTATGGTTCCACGAGTGGGGCTCAACTAGCACCATTAGTTGCCCAACTCCGATTTTCCCAAACCCAAGTTTTCCACCAAAAACCTCAAAGGCTGGTTGTACAGCCACAATTCTGTCCACCGAGCAATGCACCTGATGCTACAGTTGTTCAGATCCTTTGGGATTTACAGCAACAATCAAATCAACATTCTAAAGACTTATCTCAGCTAGCTCAATTCTCTCAAGTACTTCATTTACATACCATTCTATCAAGAAGCTGGAGAGCCAGATAGAGAAACTAGCTTTACAAGTGGCAAAGAGCGACCAATTGCCAACACAGCCAATTAGTAATCCAAGAGGACAAGTGTTCCTGGGGGAGACATATGCCCCAACAAATCTAAATTGAAATCCTCATGGACTATTGAGCTACCGACTCATCCGTAGCACCCTTTGTAAAACATATAAACTATTTTTATTTTAAAGTTTTAGGAAATACATTACAAGTCAAATCATATCTAAATACGACTGATCGTAATGCATTTACTTATGTACATTATTTATGAATAGTCGTATGGAGTTACGATTACTAGAGAGTTATTTTCTCTCTTATATAGTATGGGCAGCCCAAGTGTGGAGATTATGACTTCAGCTGCCCAAGAGTTCGTAAATTCGATTGCTAAAAAGCTAGAGTCAAATCGTCGACTCTAGGTTACAAATACAAGGGATGATCGGTTTAGTAGGTCATCACCAACATTAGGGCCTACGTAGCCAAGAGATACTACGTTTGCCCAAATCATGAACTCTCCATATACCCTTCATCTTCCCCTCCAATTTTCAAAATCCTTTACACCTCATCCAACCGTTTTTTATTTATAACTACCCGGTGTTTTTGCCTCTTCTTCGAAAACCCTATCTGCATTCCATTTTCCATTTCTAAATTAGGGTTTGCTTAGGGAGCCATGTAATATTTTTTAAAAATTGATCGGATTCTCATTGAGTTTTAATGGATAATTGTTTCGGTTGGTTTATTAATCGATGGTCTTTTATTCTCATAAAAGAAAAGAAACAGAGAAAATATGCCGAGAACCAAAGCAGTAAGAAAGAGAGAGGAAAACGACGAAGGTAACTTCTCTAATAGCAATATTCCCATTAACACCTATATAACACGAGTTGCTGTAGCAACCCCACCAAAAAAGAGATCAAAGTCTTATGGGGTGGTTATTAGAGAATTACCTGAAAAAGAAAGGGAGATTGAAATGGAAACGATAATTGCCCCTAAAAAGGGCAAACAAATAGATAAAGGCAAAAGGCCAGCGTCCTCTAAAAGGGTGTTGGATCGGCCCCCAACCTCAATGAAACAACATACTGTGGAGGCTGAGGTTGCAGTGGATGTCACTCTTTGGGAAAAATAGGAATTCAGCTATGCAGCCATCAAATACTTCAAAGATGCTAGACTTCACTATTTCCTAGAGCCTGGAACAACACCAGTCTACACTAGACTGGTGAAGTTATTTTATAAGAAAATGATCAATAACAGTACGGGACAAGGCCCAATGCTCTCCACAATCGTAGATGGGTTTCCAATCCAATTAACAAGAACTATGATTGTTGGTGTTCTGCATGCACCATTAGAGAGACCTGAGCTATCTCCCGACAATCTGGAACCTAATATATTGAAAGTGACACCTCCAGTCCCCCCGGACTTTGTACAAATGGCAATTGAATTATTGGGTGTGCCCCCGAAGGATAGGCACACCCAATTTATGAGAAAAGATGTGGAAGAAAGAAGCCTATCACTCCATTTTACGGATGTCTTGATTTACAAGACTATCCATCCTACTTGCCATGGAACCAAGAGTAGGGCTCTATTTGTGAAGGCCTTATACTTGATTGCCAATTGATTCTGGTTTGATATTCCTTCCTACCTCCTGGAGGTGATGAATGTACTGAGAGAGAAACTAAACAAACCAAAGTATGAGAAATATAAGCTAGACCATCCCTTTGGAGGTTGGATCACAAACATACTGATGAACCTGGGTTATAAAATGGAGCCTACGAAGAAGGTTCTTAAAAAGAGGGGTGAGGCACTAACTGCTACTGTCATAACCCCAGATTTTTTGGGAAGTGTACACGCCATGTACCATGTACATGTATGTGTGGTTCACAAGGAAACAAAAACTAACATGTATACACTATGTGTGTGTGTGTGAAACACACTAACTTTCACTAAGATATATATAAGTGAATGAGGGGGAGAGGGGTTCCCCAATACGTGACCTAATTAATTAGATAGAGAGAAGGAAAAGAGAAAGAGAAGAGAGGGAATCATAAAAGGGAGTAGAGACTCGTTGTTCTAAGCCGATAGAAGTTTGGAAAAAGGACTAGAGGAGGAACCTTGATGAGTTTCTCATCTAGTTAGAACTTGGATCACATTTACATCAAATACATCGATCGAGGTATGATTTAAATGCGTATTTTGGGTGATTAGATAATGTAAGAAGCATTAGTTGAAATGATTTTAGGTTATTTAATGCTAATAATATATTAGATGAAGAAGGGAAATAGTCCCTGAACTGATCGAGCGATTATGTCTATCGAGGCTCGCTCGAGCGAGGACAGAATATAAAACTAGAAAATTGTTGCATTCTGGGCTCGTTCGAGCATGACCCATAATGAAGGAAGAGCTCGCTCGAGCAAGGTATCGCGTAGAGCTTAAGATGGCTCGCTTTAACCGCTCAAGCAATCTCGGTTGAACCGCTCGCGCGATGTCAAGTTCTCGCTCGAGCGAGGTCAAGTGACCGCTCGAGCGAGGAATTGTGCACGCTCGCACGAGGCACCACACAGGTTTTGGATAGTTTAGTGTAATTACATAGAGACTATGTACTCCAATGATTCTAGTGACCTTCTAAACATATTCTATACACTTGAAATGTAGGATTTGACGTGAGATTGTGACGTGTAAACCTCTACGAGAAAAGTGTGTGTTGGATTTGCGTTGAGGTAGGGAATATTCTTGAAACATGTGCATTATTTCGTCAACTCATATATGTAGTGTATTTCAATTAAATAGTCAAGTATTGCATGATCATTATGAAAAAGGGTGTGTGAGTAAGTTTCAAATGTGATAGTCATGAGGTCCCCAGGGGACGTAAAAATTATAAAAGTGGACATCTAGATGGTGCATTGAACCAGTAGCATCCCAGGGATACAGATGAAAACTTACAGAGAAATAAAAGTAAAGTGATAAGGCCTAATGTAATGAAATTAGCACAATCACGATGAATAACTATATGTATAACACGTTCGATATTTTTATTATTTAAGATTTGACTAGAATACCCCACCGACGTGGCGGGATACCCACGAATGACTTGGCAGGATATCCGTGATCGGTACGGCGGCCAATCCGTATATTCATAGCACATCCCAGGGATGTAGATTTGAGAATAGACCCTGCCACCTACGAGAAAGAGGCTTGGGCAGTATTCCCAGGGAGTACACATAACAACTGTTTAGTTAGACGACGATGGTGGGTATTCCATCGGTGCTCGATGCTATATTGCTCGGGGACTACTTAAGTTAAGATTTAAGTGATTAGGCCAAATTCACAACTAAACCAGAAAGGAGAATAAACACAACCATGCAAAGTAACAGTTGAAATCATTATTTTATTCTAGTTATTTCAATTGTTTTCCATAAGTGTTATCCGATAATTTATGCTTTTAAAACTGCTGACATATATGTGAAGGTTAATCTATATGTTCATTTTGTTTCCCTATGGAGCTAGGACGTAGCTCACCCCTTAGACTATACGTCGCAGGTCCAGGACTAGCGGCAGCGAAGACTTCTGGAGACTTTGATCTAGGGGATTCCGATTATGTGCCCATAGAGGAGTTAGAGCCTCCTCCTGAGGAATTCTTCTAGGAGAACCATTGCGTACTTTGAGAGTGAGTTGAGAAGTATTAGGTACTGCTTGGTATGTCAAGCCTCTTTATTTGAATGTAATTAAATACCGTTATTCTTTTGACAAACTGTCTGGAATGAACTGTTATCACCAACGGTTTGGGTTAGTTCTTATGCCCATGAATTGGCATGGGACAAGAACTGCCTTTAGAGACCCTATTAATCTTAAACATACGAGTACTTGATAGAGTAGATACGTGTGCCTTAATTATAGTTTTTGACTTGTACATACCAATGCTTCATAAAGAATCACAGGGCATGGCCTTGAGGGTCGTGCTGATGGCACAGGTTTTGGGGTGCCGAAATGCGGGCTATCAAAGTTGGTATCAGAGCCTTTCTTTTTAGTTCTGGCAATCATTTCGTCAGAACATAGGTACTTATGCTAACGAAACCGTGGTTTCTCATGCAGACCGTTATGTTTCTTAGAGGAAGAGGTTGACCCAGGGGTGGTCATGATAGGAATTTTCACAGTAGAGCTGGGTTCGTCTCGCCTACCAACATGGTACCATTAGGAAATAGGGAGATTCCCGAGGGCAGTGGCCAAGGAGAAAACCAAAATCAAGCAGAAAATCAGAATTGAGATCGTCAGGATCGAGATCAAAGAGAACAAGATAGAGTGAGGGAGAGAAATGAAAAAAGAGAGGAGCGTCAGAGGATGATGCACACAATGGAAACCATGGCAACTACCATGGCACAGCAAGCAGCATCCTTGGCAGAACATGCTGCCCCAGAAGCACATCCGACACCTACGCCTCCAGTAGGACCTACACTAACAGTGGCTTCAGCATTTACCGAATTCAGGAGGATGAGAGCTCCTAACTTTTTAGGGCAGGCAGACACCATGGCAGCCAAAAATTGGCTGGGTGAAATGGAGAAGGTGTTTAGCGTACTAACATGCACAGAGGACGAGAGCGTCCGTTGGGTAGCATATATGCTAGATGGAGCAGCTGGACCTTGGTGGAAATCTATTTCACGGACTAGGGCTAAAGAAACTCCAGATATGCCCTGGACTTTGGATGAATTCGTTGAAGTGTTCAATAAATAGTATTTTTCGGAGGTTGTGAGAAATCAGATGGAGACTCAATTCTTGCAACTAATGCAAGGAAGGATGACCGTAAGAGAGTACGGAGTAGAATTTATGAGACTGGCTGGCATCGCTCTAGACTACGTAATTTCAGATGTGATGAAAGCGAAGAGGTTCCAACAGGGTTTAAGGTCGGACATCCGAGGAGGGGTTGTGCCCTTTCAGCTAAAGACCTATGGAGAGGTCATGAGTAAGGCATTAGTGGTCGAAGAAGAAAATAATAACCAATACCGTCAGAGGGAACAATAAGGAAGAGGAAGCATAGATCAAAGTAGGACTGGGAGTTATGAATTAGTGAATAAGAAGCTGAGGTTCGTAGCACCGAATCAGAGACAACCATTCCAGACAGGGTATGGGAGGGCTGCACAAGAAACTACTCATCAAAGATTTCCATTGCTGGCATCAGGGAGACCGATGAGGTATGAGGGTCCTGCTATTTCCACCGGAGCTACAGCTACATAAGGTTTTTCAAGAGCTGCTTCTTCAACAGCAAAGGAGACTTGTGCCAAGTGTGGCAAGTCCCACAAAACGGCGGATTGCAGGCAAAGAATGCGACGCTGTTTTAAATGTGGCAAGATAGGCCACGTAATTAGAGATTGCCCTGAAGCAATTAAGGAAAAGATGGCCTCAGCTTCCACGCTATGACCTATTCAATCACGGAAGCCAGTTGTTCAAGGGAGAGCCTACGCAGTTACCGCTCAAGAAGCTGGGTGTGTACATGACGTAATTCAAGTTAAGATTTTCCTTTTTATGAAGAATTTTAATTTTATAAAATTTTAGATAGAGAAGGTACATTCATTAGAACAGTGTGTAGAACCGTGTTGTACATTAGACAATTCTAAATAAAGTATGTGCTATGTATGTATATGTATATGTTGTAGGTACTTTACAAGTCTATGAAAAAGGGTGCTATGTAGCATGTGACGCACGAGTGTTGATAGACCCAGGGTCTACCTACTCCTTCATCACCCCTAGATTTGCAAAGAAAATGAAGATTACCCCGGAAACACTGGACTTTGTGTTATCAGTGTTTATCCCAACGGGAGAATTAGTGAACACAGAATTAATCTGCAAATCGGTAGTAGTGAGCGATCGTGATGACATAGCCTACGAATTAGACATGAAATTAATATTGTTGGACATACAAGGATTCGACGTGATCCTCGGCATGGATTGGCTGTCCCATCATTGTGCAACAGTAGATTATAAGAAAAAGGTTGTTATCTTCCGACCTAACACGAGGAGATCATTTCGATTTCAAGGAGAGAGATCGACGCAAGTGCCACTCATCTCTACAGTCAGAGCAGAACGTTTAATAAAAAATGGATGCAGCGGTTATTTGGCATTTCTGAAAGGAGATAAAGAAGAAAAGAATGTTATCACCGAGATAGCAGTAGTGCGAGAATTCGCAGACGTATTTCCCGAAGAATTGCCAGGATTACCTCCAGAGAGAGAAGTGGAATTCGCTATCGACTTAGCTCCAGGAACGGAGCCTGTTTCAAAGGCACCTTATAGGATGGCTCCTGCAGAGTTAAAAGAATTGAAAGAACAGTTGCAAGAGCTCATGGATAAAGGGTTCATAAGACCAAGCGTTTCTCCATGGGGAGCACCAGTTTTGTTTGTGAAAAAGAAAGATGGGTCGATGCGGTTGTGCATTGACTATCGACAATTGAACAGACTCACTGTGAAGAATTGATATCTGTTGCAAGAATAGATGACTTGTTCGATCAGTTGCAAGGAGCGAAATATTTTTCCAAAATCGATATGAGATCTGGATGCCATCAGTTAAGAGTCAAGGCTGAGAACATTTAGAAAACGGCATTCAGAACATGGTATGGACACTATGAATTTTTGGTAATGCCATTCAGATTGACAAACGCACCGGCATCGTTTATGGACTTAATGAATCGGGTGTTTAAACCACACTTAGACTCTTGCGTTGTGTTTGTTGACGACATCCTGATTTACTCAAAATCAAGGACGGAGCATGAAGAACACTTACGGGTCGCTCTACAAACATTGCGTGGACACTAATTGTATGCCAAGCTCAGCAAATGTGAATTCTGGCTAAAAGAGGTTAGCTTTTTGGGACATGTCATCTCAAAGCATGGTGTCACAGTAGATCCCGCTAAGATCGAGGCAGTAGTGAACTGGGAGCAACCGAAGACCGTGACAGACGTCCGAAGTTTCCTTGGACTGGTAAGTTATTATCGACGTTTCGTTGAGGGGTTTTCAAAGATATCGGGACCTCTTACGAGGCTCACAAGAAAGGATTCAAGATTTGAGTGGAGTGAGGCGTGCGAGAAGAGTTTTCAAGAACTCAAGAAGAGACTCACCTTAGCTCCAGTGTTAGCCATTCCATCAGGCAGTGGAGGATTCACGGTCTATAGTGATGATTCGTATAATGGTTTGGGTTGTGTACTAAACCAACATAAAAAAGTAATAGCTTACGGGTCAAGACAGTTGAAAGAGCACGAGAAGAACTATCCGACACATGATCTGGAACTAGCAGAGGTCATATTCGCATTGAAGATATGACGACATTATTTATACGGAGAAACTTTTGAAATCTTCACTGACCATAAGAGCCTCAGATATCTGTTTACACAGAAGGAACTAAATATGAGGTAGCACAGATGGATGGAGTTCCTCAAGGACTATGACTATTCCATACAGTACCATCCAGGTAAAGCTAATGTGGTGGCCGATGCCTTGAGTCGGAAGAGTTCAGCCCAGTTGGCTAGTCTAATTTTGGGTATACACCGATGGAAGCTATTGGAAGATCAAGCACTATGTGGTGCGGACATCCAGCCACAAGCTACAGGAACCTTTTTAGCCAACATATCAGTAAAACCGGTGATATTCGAACATATACGAGAACTACAGATGAAAGACCCAATACTAACCAAGATACGTCAAGATGTAATTGAAGGCATTAGATCGGAGTTTTCAATCTAGGAGGATGGTTCCTTACTGTTCAAGGGCCGTCTCTGTATTTCGGACAATGTCGATTTACGACGAACGATTCTTAATGAGTCCCATAAGTCAAGCTATGCTATCCACTCGGGAAGCATGAAGATGCATAGATCAGAAACAGAACTACTGGTGGAGAGGTCTGAAGCAGGACGTGGCAGAGTACGTGTCGAGGTGTTTGACGTGCTGGCAAGTGAAGATTGATCATAGACACTCCGCAGGCCTATTGCAACCCCTACCTATACAGGAATGGAAGTGGGAATCTATCTCCATAGACTTAATTTTCGGGCTACCGCTCTACAAAGAAGTACAATGCCATTTGGGTAGTAGTCAATCGATTGACCAAGTCAGCACACTTCTTGCCTTACCACACGATGTACACGGCGGGAAGACTGGCAGAGCTGTATATGAAAGAGATTGTTCGTTTACATGGGATTCCGAGTAGCATCGTTTCAGATCGTGACCCATTGTATACATCAAATTTTTGGAAGAGATTTCAAGTAGGAATGGGAACGAGACTAAATTTCAGTACGGCGTTTCACCCACAAACTGACAGACAGACTGAGAGGGTCAATCAAATTATTGAAGACATGCTTAGGGCATGTATGTTGGAATTACAAGGGTCGTGGGATCAACACCTACCATTGATTGAGTTCGCATATAATAATAGTTTTCAGACGAGCATTGGGATGGCACCGTATGAAGCCTTGTACGGAAGGCGATGCAAATCGACAATCAATTGGGAGGAAATTGGGGAGAATTTTGTTTTGGGACCCGAGTTACTTGAAGAAAACGCCGCTATTGTCCACATGATTAGAGAAAGACTAAAGGCCGCTCAAAGCAGACAGAAAAGCTACGCTGATATCAAGCGGACGAGCATAGACTTTAAGGTGGGAGAACATGTTTTCGTAAAAGTATCGCCTATGAAGGGCGTGATGAGGTTCGGAAAGAGAGGGAAGCTAAGTCCCCGCTACCTTGGACCGTTTGAAGTTTTGGGTCGAGTAGGGGAAGTAGCTTACCGCATTGGATTGCCACCATTATTTGATCAGGTACACAATGTATTCTACGTATCTATGCTCAGGAAGTATCTTAATAACCCTGATCATGTGTTGAGCGGCAAATCATTCGAGATGCATGAAGATATGAGCATGACCGAAGAACCGACGGAGATTTTGGATCGAAAGGAACAAGTGCTATGCACCAAAGTCATTCCTTTAGTGCTTGTTAGCTGGAATAATCATCCGGTTGAGGAAGCAACATGGGAGCGAGAAGCGGATGTCAAAGAACAATACCCTAACTTGTTTGAGAACGTTAGCTAGTTGTTTTTTTTATAATATGTAATATTTTGACAATACATCGATTCCTATTTTTGAAATAAGTAAACGAATGAGATTTAAATTCAAGCATTTAGCTTAAACTTTTGCCAGAAAGATCGGTTCCTGTGAATAAAATCTCAACTGCTTAACGTAGAAAATCATGTGTGAAAGATGTCCTAATAATAGAAGAGACCAAAGGGATTATGAGCTTACAAGAACTAGAAAAATGTTTCTGGGCTCACTCGAGCATTTATGCTCGTTCGCGCGATGCTACATAAATTATACTTTCAAATAGCTCTGGGCTCGCTCGAGCGAGGTCTAGTGACCGCTCGAGCGAGGTCTTTTTAACTGCTCGAGCGAGAACTTTTAACCACTCGAGCGAGGTATTTTAACCGCTCGAGCGAGGTCAATCGACCGCTCGAGTGAGATCAAAGTATATAAAAGAGGGGCGATTCACTATTCCCTCATTTCTTCTTCAAGCGAGAGTCCGAGCGAGGAAGGGGGGTTTAGGGTTTCTGATCTTCAAGCTTTTTCCATTTGATTCGAACCAGATTCGGACGATCTGATCCGTCTAAAACGATTCTAAAGGTAAGACCTACCCAACCTCTACCTTATTTTACTTCATTTTCGTTCCAAAAGACCTAATGGCTTCTACAAGCCCTAATCCCCAACCTAAGAAACGGATGGTGATTCTATCACCGTCGGCGCGCAACAAAGAGCCGCAAGCTTCACAACCACCACCAACCCTATCTCCTACCCCAATCGAACTAGACGATTGGTGGGGGGCAAAAATTTTTGAAACCGAATGGGATATACATCCCTCTTGTTTTGGGGATCCGACGTCCACCCAATGGACATCGGATTTCCTCACCAACAATAACCTCAGACCGTTACTTACCTCGTTCGGAGCTCGGTATTATTCAAGACTTGTAAGACTATTTTACCAAACCCTTAACATGAACGTGAGTGAGGACGCCATCCTCGTCACGATTGAAGGAAAGGAATTAATTTTTAATTGTCCCGAGATCTCGTCGGTCATGAACTGCCCACACACCTATGCCCCGAGCTCACTCATCCAACCACCTTTTTCTGGGAATGTAGGATTCCCAACGATTATTTCCGACATCACTGGCGGCACGTCCGCTTCGGGTCAATCTATCACCCGATCACAACTACCGCCACGCATGTGGCTTTTAGATAAAATTATTAAAAATAACTTACACCCGACCGGCCATGACCAAGAATGCTGTGACGCGTTTCTGCGAGCTTTGCACTCCACTTTTCATAATCGGTGGATTAGTGCGCCTATGGTGGTCATTAAAGGCATGGCGCATGCCTATAAATAGAACGTAAGAGGTGCTATTCCTCCACCCATCAACCGACTACCTTATGCTCGATTGATTTCCCGACTCCTCGACTCACGAAATGGAAAAGGAAGATTCAAGATCCGAATCAACGAGTTATCTCTTACCAATAACGTTGTCCCCTATTTAGCCCAAGACGGGAGCCGAAACTTAAAGAGCCTTCAAACTAGCGTCAAGAAGAAAAGATACCGCCAAATTTCTCGACAAGCCATGCAACAAGCACCGGTGGGACCAACTGCTCCCTCTACTTCATCTTCACAGCCCCTACCTACCACCGACACTGGTATGATGCGAGAGCTCCTCCAACAGGGGCGGGAGATCAGGTTGCACCAGAGGTTTCAGGAGGCACTACTCATAGACCTCATGGGCCAGACTTACCCGCAATCTTACATGGAGTGCGTCGGTGCTATGAGAGATGCTATTTTTGGAGCGTCTAGCTCGGGCCCTGTTACGAAGAGCGCTACAGCGGGTACCACTACCGCAAGAGTGGTTGATGAGGATGAGGATGACGAGGACTACGACGATGATGAGGGCTCTGGCGACGAGGATGACGAGTATGAGGAGGATGATGATTAGATAGTCATCTACTTTTCGTTGGACCGATAATGAATTTAGTTATAATATTTTGTTGGTAATATTTTGGATATGATCATTTTGATGGTGATGTGGCATATTGACTACAAAAGCTATTGTGACATGGTTGTCACAGATATTTTGAGGATTGATACCATAATAGAAATTGTCTATAGTTTTATCATACGATCAATTAGTAGCATGATGGTGAAAATACCTGATAGTATAAAATTTTTATCATCATTATTCTTGACTATATGGGTGTAAGTGGATATGGTTCAACGCAAGTCATTGCGAAATTAGACCATTTGTTTAATTACCTGATGATGTATGGAACTAGCCTATTGCATGGCCTAGTAATAGTCATACCTAGTTACTTGAGTATCGTCAATTTTCGAGGACGAAAATCTTATAAGATGGGGTGAATGTCATAACCCCAGATTTTTTGGGAACCGTAGATGCCATGTACCATGCACGGGAATGTGTGTTTCACAAGGAAATCAAAACTAACATGTATACACTATGTGTGTGTGTGTGAAACGCACTAACTTTCACTAAGATATATATAAGTGAATGAGGGGGAGAGGGGTTCCCCAATACGTGACCTAATTAATTTAGATAGAGAGAAGGAAAAGAGAAAGAGAAGATTGGGAATCATAAAAGAGAGTAGAGACTCGTTGTTCTAAGCCGATAGAAGTTTGGAAAAAGGACTAGAGGAGGAACCTTGATGAGTTTCTCATCTAGTTAGAACTTGGATCACGTTTACATCAAATACATCGATCGAAGTATGATTTAAATGCGTATTTTGGGTGACTAGATAATGTAGGAAGCATTAGTTGAAATGATTTTAGGTTATTTAATGCTAATAATATATTGGATGAAGAAGGGAAATAGTGCTCGAATTGATCGAGCGATTATGTCTATCGTGACTCGCTCGAGAGGCCAAATTGGCTCGCTCGAGCGAGGACAGAATATAAAAACCAGAGAACTATTGCGTTCTGGGCTCGCTCGAGCGAGACCCATATTGAAGGAAGAGCTCGCTTGAGCGAGGTATCGCGTAGAGCTTCAGATGGCTTGCTTTAATAGCTCAAGCGATCTCGGTTGAACCGCTCGCGCGATGTCAAGTTCTCGCTCGAGCGAGGTCAAGTGACCGCTCGAGCGAGGAATTGTGCTCGCTCGTGCGAGGCACCACACAGGTTTTGGATAGTTTAGTGTAATTACATAGAGGTTATGTACTCCAATGATTCTAGTGACCTTTCTAAACATATTCTATACACTTGAAATGTAGGATTTGACGTGAGATTGTGACGTGTAAACCTCTACGAGAAAGTGTGCGTTGGATTTGCGTTGAGGTAGGGAATATTCTTGAAACATATGCATTATTTCCTCAACTCATATTATAGTGTATTTCAATTAAATAGTCAAGTATTGTATGATCATTATGAAAAAGGGTGTGTGAGTAAGTTTCAAATGTGATAGTCATGAGGTCCCCAGGGGACGTAAAAATTGTAAAAGTGGACATCTAGATGGTGCATTGAACCAGTAGCATCCCCGGGATGCAGATGATAACTAACAGAGAAACGAAAGTAAAGTGATAAGGCCTAATGTAATGAAATTAGCACAATCACGGTGAATAACTATATGTATAGCACGCTCGATATTTTTATTATTTAAGGTTTGACTAGAATATCCCACCGACGTGGCAGGATACCCACGACTGACTCGGCAGGATATCCGTGACTGGTATGGCGGCCAATCCGTATATTCATAGCACATCCCAGGGACGTAGATTTGAGAATAGACCCCGCCACCTACGAGAAAGGGGCTTGGGCAGTATTCCCAGGGAATACACATAACAACTGTCTAGTTAGACGATGATGGTGGGTATTCCATCGGTGCTCGATGCTATATTGCTCGGGGACTACTTCAGTTAAGATTTAAGTGATTAGGCCAAATTCACAACTAAACCAGAAAGGAGAATAAACACAACCCTGCAAAGTAACAGTTGAAATCATTATCTTATTCCAGTTATTTCAATTATTTTCCATAAGTGGTATCCGATAATTTATGCTTTTAAAACTGCTGACATGTATGTGAAGGTTAATCTATATGTTCATTTTGTTTCCCTACGGAGCTAGGATGTAGCTCACCCCTTAGACTATACGTCGCAGGTCCAGGACTAGCGGCAGCGAAGACTTCTGGAGACTTTGATCCAGGGGATTCAGATTACTTGCCCACAGAGGAGTCAGAGCCTCCTCCTGAGGAATTCTTCTAAGAGACCCATTGCGTACTTTGAGAGTGAGTTGAGAGTATTAGGTATGGCTTGGTATGTCAAGCCTCCTTATTTGAATGTAATTAAATACCGTTATTCTTTTGACAAACTGTCTGGAATGAACTGTTATCACCAACAGTTTGGGTAAGTTCTTATGCCCATGAATTGGCATGGGACAAGAACTGCCTTTAGAGACCCTATTAATCTTAAACATATGAGTACTTATTAGAGTAGATAAGTGTGCCTTAATTACAGTTTTTGGCTTGTACATACCAATGCTTCGTAAAGAATCAGGGCACGGCCTTAAGGGTCATGCTGATGGCACGGGTTTCAAGGTGTCGAAATGTGGGCTGTCACAGTTGGTATCAGAGCCTTTCTTTTTAGTTCTGGCAATCATTTCGTTAGAACGTAGGGACTTCTGCTAATAAAACCATGGTTTTTCATGCAGACCGTTATGTTTCCTAAAGGAAGAGGCTGACCCAAAGGTGGCAATGATAGGAATTTGCGCAGTAGAGATGGGTTCGTCTCGCCTACCAACAGGGTACCATTAGGAAATAGGGAGATTCCCGAGGGCAGTGGCCAAGGAGAAAACCAAAATCAAGCAGAAAATTATGATCGAGCTCATCAGGATCGAGATCAAAGAGAACAAGATAGAGCGAGGGAGAGAAATGAAGAAAGAGAGGAGCGTCAGAGGATGATGCACACAATGGAAACCATGGCAACTGCCATGGCACAGCAAGCAGCATCCTTGGCAGCACATGCAGCCCCAGAACCACATCCGACAGCTATGCCTCCAGTAGGACCTACACTAACAGTGGCTTCAGCATTTACCGAATTCAGGAGGATGAGACCTCCTAACTTTTCAGGGCAGGCAGACACCATGGCAGTCAAAAATTGGCTGGGTGAAATGGAGAAGGTGTTTAGCCTACTGACATGCACAGAGGACGAGAGCGTCCGTTGGGCGGCATATATGCTAGATGGAGAAGCTGGACCTTAGTGGAAATCTATCTCGCGGACTAGGGCTCAAGAAACTCCAGATATGCCCTGGACTTGGGATGAATTCGTTGAAGAGTTCAATAAATAGTATTTTCCGGAGGTTGAGAGAAATCAGATGGAGACTCAATTCTTGCAACTAATGTAAGGAAGGATGATCGTAAGAGAGTATGGAGTAGAATTTATGAGACTGGCTCGCTTCGCTCCAGACTACGTAATTTTGGATGTGATGAAAGCGAAGAGGTTCCAACAGGGTTTAAGGTTGGACATCCGAGGAGGGGTTGCGCCCTTTCAGCTAAAGACCTATGGAGAGGTCATGAGTAAGGCATTAGTGGTCGAAGAAGAAAACAATAACCTATACCGTCAGAGGGAACAACAGGGAAGTGGAAGCATAGATCAAAGTAGGACTGGGAGTTATGAATCAGTGAATAAGAAGCTGAGGTTCGTAGCACCGAATCAGAGACAACCGTTTCAGACAGGGTATGGGAGGGCTGCACAACAAATAACTCATCAAAGATTTCCATTGCTGGCATCAAGGAGACCAATGAGGTATGAGGGTCCTGCTATTTCCACCGGAGCTACAGCTACACAAGGTTTTTCAAGAGCTGCTTCTTCAACACCAAGGGAGACTTGTGCCAAGTGTGGCAAGTCCCACAAAACGACGGATTGCATGCCAGGAATGTGAGGCTGTTTTAAATGTGGCAAGATAGGCTACGTAATTAGAGATTGCCCTTAAGCAATTAAGGAAAAGACGGCCTCAGCTTCCATGCCACGACCTATTCAATCACGGAAGCCAGTTGTTCAAGGGAGAGCCTACGCAGTTACCGCCCAAGAAGCCGGGAGTGTACATGACATCATTCAAGGTAAGATTTCCCTTTTTATGAAAAATTTCAGTTTTATAAAATTTTAGATAGAGAAGGTGCATTCGTTAGAACAGTGTGTAGAACCGTGTTGTACATTAGACAATTCTAAATAAAGTATGTGCTATGTATGTATATGTATGTGTTGTAGGTACTTTACAAGTCTATGAAAAAGGGTGCTATGTAGCATGTGACGCACGAGTGTTGATAGACCCAGGGTCTGCCCACTCCTTCATCACCCCTAGATTTGCAAAGAAAATGAGGATTATCCCGGAAACACTGGACTTTGTGTTATCAGTGTCTATCCCAATGGGAGAATTAGTGAACACAGAATTAGTCTGTAAATCGGTAGTAGTGAGCGTTCGGGATGACGTTGTCTACGAATTAGACGCGAAATTAATATTGTTAAACATGCAAGGATTCGACGTGATCCTCGACATGGATTGGCTGTCCCATCATTGTGCAACAGTAGATTGCAAGAACAAGGTTATTATCTTTCGACCTAACACGAGGAGATCATTTCGATTTCGAGGAGAGAGATCGACGCAAGTGCCACTCATCTCTACAGTCAGAGCAGAACGTTTAATCAAAAAGGGATGCAGCGGTTATTTGGCATTTCTGAAAGGAGATAAAGAAGAAAAGAATGTTATCACCGATATAGCAGTAGTGCGAGAATTCGCAAACGTATTTCCCGAAGAATTGCCAGGATTACCTCCAAAGAGAGAAGTGGAATTCGCTATCGACTTCGCACCAAGAACGGAGCCTGTTTCAAAGGCACCTTACAGGATGGCTTCTGCAGAGTTGAAAGAATTGAAAGAACTGTTGCAAGAGCTCATGGATAAAGGATTCATAAGACCAAGTGCGTCTCCATGGAGAGCACCAGTTTTGTTTGTGAAAAAGAAAGATGGGTCGATGCGGTTGTGCATTGACTATCGACAATTGAATAAACTCGCTGTGAAGAATCGATATCCGTTGCCAAGAATAGATGACTTGTTCGATCAGTTGCAAGGAGCGAAATATTTTTCCAAGATTGATCTGAGATCTGAATACCATCAATTAAGAGTCAAGGCTGAGGACATTCAGAAAACGGCATTCCGAACACGGTATGGACACTATGAATTTTTGGTAATGCCATTCGGATTGACAAACGCACCAGCGTCATTTATGGATTTAATGAATTGGGTGTTTAAACCACACCTAGACTCTTGTGTTGTCATGTTTATTGACGACATCCTGATTTACTCAAAATTAAGGACGGAGCATGAAGAACACTTACGGGTCGCTCTACAAACTTTGCGTGGACACCAATTGTATGCCAAGCTCAGCAAATGTGAATTCTGGCTAGAAGAGGATAGCTTTTTGGGACATGTCATCTCAAAGCATAGTGTCACAGGAGATCCCGCTAAGATCGAGGCAGTAGTGAACTGGGAGCAACCAAAGACTGTGACGAACGCCCGAAGTTTCCCTGGATTGCAGGTTATTATCGACGTTTCGTTGAGGGGTTTTCTAAGAAATCGGGACCTCTTATGAGGATTACAAGAAAGGATTCAAGATTTGATTAGAGTGAGGCGTGCGAGAAGAGTTTTCAAGAACTCAAGAAGAGACTCACCTCGGCTCCAGTGTTAGCCATTCCATCAGGCAGTGGAGGATTTGCAGTCTACAATGATGCTTCGTATAACAGTTTGGGTTGTGTACTAAACCAACATAAAAAGGTAATAGCTTACGGGTCAAGACAGTTGAAAGAGCACGAGAAGAACTATCCGACACATGATCTGGCACTAGCAGCGGTCATATTCGCATTGAAGATATGGCGACATTATTTATACGGAGAAACGTTTGAAATCTTCACTGACCATAAGAGCCTCAGATATCTGTTTACACAAAAGGAACTAAATATGAGGCAGCGCAGATGGATGGAGTTCCTCTTCCATCTGATTACCATCCAGGCAAAGCTAATGTGGTGGCCGATGCCTTGAGTCGGAAGAGTTCAGCCCAATTTGCTAGTCTAATTTTGGGTATACATCGATGGAAGGTGTTTGAAGATCTAACACTATGTGGTGTGGACATCCAGCCACAAGATACAGGAACCTTTTTAGCCAACATATCAGTGAATCCGGTGATATTCGAACATATACGAGAACTACAGATGAAAG
This sequence comes from Chloranthus sessilifolius, assembly GCA_021018995.1. Lineage (NCBI taxonomy): Eukaryota > Viridiplantae > Streptophyta > Magnoliopsida > Chloranthales > Chloranthaceae > Chloranthus > Chloranthus sessilifolius. The sequence goes on from CM037595.1 coordinate 30,389,530, forward strand.
ACCCAATACTAACCAAGATACGTCAAGATGTAACTGAAGGCATTAGATCGGAGTTTTCAATCTAGGAGGATGGTTCCTTACTGTTCAAGGGCCATCTCTGTATTCCGGACAATGCTGATTTACGACGAACGATTCTTGATGAGTCCCACAAGTCAATCTATGCTATCCACCCAGGAAGCATGAAGATGTATCAAGATCTGAAAAAAAACTACCGGTGGAGAGGTCTGAAGCAAGACGTGGTAGAGTACGTGTCGCGGTGTTCGACATGCCAGCAAGTGAAGATTGATCATAGACACCTCGCTGGCCGATTGCAACCCCTACCTATACCGGAATGGAAGTGGGAATCGATCTCCATGGACTTCATAGTCGGGCTACCGCGAACTGCAAAGAAGTACAATGCCATTTGGGTAGTAGTCGATCGATTGACCAAGTCAGCACACTTCTTGCCTTACCACACGATGTACACGGCGGGAAGACTGGCAGAGCTGTATATGAAAGAGATTGTCCGTTTACATGAGATTCCAAGTAGCATCGTTTTAGACCGTGACCCATTGTATACATAAAAGTTTTGGAAGAGATTTCAAGAAGGAATGGGAACGAGACTAAATTTCAGTACGGCGTTTCACCCACAAACCGACGGACAGACTGAGAGGGTCAATCAAATTATTGAAGACATGCTTAGGGCATGTATGTTGGAATTACAAGGATCGTGGGATCAATACCCACCATTGATTGAGTTCGCATATAATAATAGTTTTCAGACGAGCATTGGGATGGCATCGTATGAAGCCTTGTACAGAAGGCGATGCAAATTGCCAATCAATTGGGAGGAAACTGGGGAGAAATTTGTTTTGAGACCCGAGTTACTTGAAGATGGCACCACTATTGTCCGCATGATCAGAGAAAGACAAAAGGCGGCTCAAAGCAAATAGAAAAGCTACGCTGATATCAAGCGGACGAGCGTAGACTTTAAGGTGGGAGAACATATTTTCGTAAAAGTATCGCCTATGAAGGGCGCGATGAGGTTCGGAAAGAGAAGGAAGCTAAGTCCCCGCTATCTTGGACCGTTTGAAGTTTTGGGTCGAGTAGGGGAAGTAGCTTACCGCATTGGATTGCCACCATTATTTGATCAGGTACACAATGTATTCCACGTATCTATGCTCAGGAAGTATCTTAATGACCCTGATCATGTGTTGAGCGGCAAATCATTCGAGATGCATGAAGATATGAGCATGATCGAAGAACCGACAGAGATTTTGGATCGAAAGGAACAAGTGCTATGCATCAAAGTCATTCCTTTAGTGCTTGTTCGCTGGAATAATCATCCGGCTAAGGAAGCAACGTGGGAGCGAGAGGCGGATGTCAAAGAACAATACCCCAACTTGTTTGAGAATGTTAGCTAGTTGTTTTTTTTATAATATGTAATATTTTGACAGTACATCGATTCCTATTTTTGAAACAAGTAAACGAATGAGATTTAAATTCGAGCATTTAGCTTAAAGTTTTGCTAGAAAGATCGGTTCATGTGAATAAAATCTCAACTGCCTAACGTAGAAAATCATGTGTGAAAGATGTCCTAATAATAGAAGAGACCAAAGGGATTATGAGCTTACAAGAACCAGAAAAATGTTTCTGGGCTCGCTCGAGCGAACATTTATGCTCGCTCGCGCGACGCTACATAAATTATACTTTCAAATCGTTCTGGGCTCGCTCGAGCGAGGTCTTGTGACCGCTCGAGCGAGGACTTTTTAACTGCTCGAGCGAGAACTTCTAACCGCTCGAGCGAGGTATTTTAACCGCTCGAGCGAGGTCAATCGACTGCTCGAGCGAGGTCAGAGTATATAAAAGAGGGGCGATTCACTATTCGCTCATTTCTTCTTCAAGCGAGAATCCGAGCGAGGAAGGGGGGTTTAGGGTTTTTGATCTTCAAGCTTTTTCCATTCGATTCGAACCAGATTCGGACGATTCGATCCGTCTAAAACGATTCTAAAGGTAAGACCTACCCGACCTCTACCTTATTTTACTTCATTTTCGTTCCAAAAGACCTATTGGCTTCTACAAGCCCTAATCCCCAACCTAAGAAACGGATGGCGATTCAATCGCGGTCAGCGCGCAACAAAGCGTCGCAAGCTCCACAACTACCACCAACCCCATCTCCTACCCCAATCGAACTAGACGATTGGTGGGGGGCAAATTTTTTTGAAACCGAATGGGATATACATCCCTCTTGTTTTGGGGATTTGACATCCACCCAATGGACATCGGATTTCCTCGCCAACAATAACCTCAGACCGTTACTTACCCCGTTCGGTGCTCGATAATATCCGAGACTCGTAAGACTATTTTACCAAACCCTTAACATGAACGTGACTGAGGACGCCATCCTCGTCACGATTGAAGGAAAGGAATTAATTTTTAATAGTGCCGAGATCTCGTCGGTCATGAACTGCCCACACACCTATGCCCCGAGCCCACTCATCCAACCACCTTTTTTTGGGAACGTAGGATTCCCAACGATTATTTTCGACATCACTGGTGGCACGTCCGCTTCGGGTCAATCTATCACCCAATCACAACTACCGCCACGCATGTGGCTTTTGGATATCATTTTTAAAAATAACTTACACCCGACTGGCCATGACCAAGAACGCCGTGACGCGTTTCTGCGAGCTTTGCACCCCGCTTTTCATAATCGGTGGATTAGCGCGCCTATGGTAGTCATTAAAGGCATGGCGCATGCCTATAAACGGAACGTAAGAAGTGCTATTCCTCCACCCATCAACCGACTATCTTATGCTCGGTTGATTTCTCGACTCCTCGACTCACGAAATGGAAAAGGAGGATTCAAGATCCGAACCGATGAGTTATCTCTTACCGATAACGTCATTCCCTATTTAGCCCAGGACTGGAGCCGAAACTTAAAGAGCTTTCAAACTAGCGTCAAGAAGAAAAGAGACCGCCAAATTTCCAGACAAGCCATGCAACAAGCACCGGCGAGACCAACTGCTCCCTCTACTTCATCTTCACAGCCCCTACCTACCACCGACACTGGTATGATGCGAGAGCTCCTCCAACAGGGGCGGGAGATCAGGTTGCACCAGAGGTTTCAGGAGGCATTACTCATAGACCTCATGGGCCAGGCTTACCCGCAATCTTACATGGAGTGCGTCGGTGCTATGAGAGACGCTATTTTTGGAGCGTCTAGCTCGGGCCCTACTACGAGGAGCGCTACAGCGCGTACCACTACCGCCAGAGTGGTTGATGAGGAGGAGGATGACGAGGACTACGACGATGATGAGGGCTCCGGCGACGAGGACGACGAGTATGAGGAGGATGATGATTAGATAGTCATCTACTTTTCGTTGGAACGATAATGAAATTTGGTTATAATATATTCTTGGTAATATTTTGGATATGATAGTTTTGATGGTGATGTGGCATATTGACTACATAAACTATTGTGACATGGTTGTCACAGATATTTTGGGGATTGATACCATAATAGAAATTGTCTATAATTTTATCATACGATCAATTAGTAGCATGATGGTGAAAATACCTGATAGTATAAAATTTTTATCATCATTATTCTGGACTATATGGGTGTAAGTGGATAGGGTTCAACGCAAGTCGTTGCGAAATTAGACCATTTGTTCAATTACCTGATGATGTATGGAACTAGCCTATTGCATGGCCTAGTAATAGTCATAACTAGTTACTCGAGTATCGTCGATTTTCGAGGACGAAAATCTTATAAGATGGGGTGAATGTTATAACCCCAGATTTTTTGGGAACCGTACACGCCATGTACCATACACGTGTATGTGTGGTTCACAAGGAAATCAAAACTAACATGTATACACTATGTGTGTGTGTGAAACACACTAACTTTCACTAAGATATATATAAGTGAATGAGGGGGAGAGGGGTTCCCCAACACGTGACCTAATTAATTTAGATAGAGAGAAGAAAAATAGAAAGAGAAGAGAGGGAATCATAAAAGAGAAGAGAGGGAATCATAAAAGAGAGTAGAGACTCGTTGTTCTAAGCCGATAGAAGTTTGGAAAAAGGACTAGAGGAGGAACCTTGATGAGTTTCTCATCTAGTTAGAACTTGGATCACGTTTACATCAAATACATCGATCGAGGTATGATTTAAATGCGTATTTTGGGTGATTAGATAATGTAGGAAGCATTAGTTGAAATGATTTTAGGTTATTTAATGCTAATAAGATATTGGATGAAGAAGGGAAATAGTTCTCGAACTGATTGAGCGATTATGTCTATCGTGGCTCGCTCGAGTGGCCTAATTGGCTCGCTCGAGCAAAGACAGAATATAAAAACCAGAGAACTGTTGCGTTCTGGGCTCGCTCGAGCGAGACCCATATTGAAGGAAGAGCTTGCTTGAGCGAGGTATCGCGTAGAGCTTCTGATGACTCGCTTTAACCGCTCAAGCGATCTCGGTTGAATCGCTCGCGCGATGTCAAGTTCTCGTTCGAGCGAGGTCAAGTGACCGCTCGAGCGAGGAATTGTGCTCGCTCGCGCGAGGCACCACACAGGTTTTGGATAGTTTAGTGTAATTACATAGAGGCTATGTACTCCAACGAATTTAGTGACCTTTCTAAACATATTCGATACACTTGAAATGCAGGATTTGACGTGAGATTGTGACGTGTAAACCTTTACGAGAAAAGTGTGAGTAAGTTTCAAATGTGATAGTCATGAGGTCCCCAGGGGACGTAAAAATTGTAAAAGTGGACATCTAGATGGTGCATTGAACCAGTAGCATCCCAGGGATACAGATGAAAACTAACTGAGAAATGAAAGTAAAGTGATAAGGCCTAATGTAATGAAATTAGCACAATCACGGTGAATAACTATATGTATAGCACGTTCTATATTTTTATTATTTAAGGTTTGACTAGAATACCCCACCGACGTGGCGGGATACCCACGATTGACTCGGCAGGATATCCGTGACCGGTACGATGGCCAATCCGTATTTCATAGCACATCCCAGGGATGTAGATTTGAGAATAGACCTCACCACCTATGAGAAAGGGGCTTGGGCAGTATTCCCAGGGAATACACATAACTACTGTCTAGTTAGACGACGATGATGGGTATTCCATCGGTGCTCGATGCTATATTGCTCGGGGACTACTTCAGTTAAGATTTAAGTGATTAGGCCAAATTCACAACTAAACCAGAAAGGAGAATAAACACAACCCTGCAAAGTAACAGTTGAAATCATTATCTTATTCCAGTTATTTCAATTATTTTCCATAAGTGGTATCCGATAATTTATGCTTTTAAAACTGCTGACATGTATGTGAAGGTTAATCTATATGTTCATTTTGTTTCCCTACGGAGCTAGGATGTAGCTCACCCCCGCAGTCCGAGGACTAGCGCCAGCGAAGACTTCTGGAGACTTTGATCCAGGGGATTCAGATTACTTGCCCACAGAGGAGTCAGAGCCTCCTCCTGAGGAATTCTTCTAAGAGACCCATTGCGTACTTTGAGAGTGAGTTGAGAGTATTAGGTATGGCTTGGTATGTCAAGCCTCCTTATTTGAATGTAATTAAATACCGTTATTCTTTTGACAAACTGTCTGGAATGAACTGTTATCACCAACAGTTTGGGTAAGTTCTTATGCCCATGAATTGGCATGGGACAAGAACTGCCTTTAGAGACCCTATTAATCTTAAACATATGAGTACTTATTAGAGTAGATAAGTGTGCCTTAATTACAGTTTTTGGCTTGTACATACCAATGCTTCGTAAAGAATCAGGGCACGGCCTTGAGGGTCGTGCTGATGGCACTAGTTTCGGGGTGCCGAAATGCGGGCTGTCACAGTTGGTATCAGAGCCTTTCTTTTTAGTTCTAGCAATCATTTCGTCAGAACATAGGGACTTCTGCTAACGAAACCGTGGTTTCTCATGCAGACCGTTATGTTTCCTTGAGGAAGAGGCCGACCCAGGGGTGGCCATGATAGGAATTTGCGCTGTAGAGATGGGTTCATCTCGCCTACCAACAGGGTACCATTAGGAAATAGGGAGATTCTCGAGGGCAGTGGCCAAGGAGAAAAGCAAAATCAAGCAAAAAATTAGGATCGAGATCATCAGGATCGAGAACAAAGAGAACAAGATAGAGTGAGGGAGAGAAATGAAGAAAGAGAGGAGCGTCAGAGGATGATGCACACAATGGAAACCATGGCAACTGCCATGGCACAGCAAGCAGCATCCTTGGTAGCACATGCAGCCCCAGAACCACATCCGACACCTACGCCTCCAGTAGGACCTACACTAACAGTGGCTTCAACATTTACCGAATTCAGCAGGATGAGACCTCCTAACTTTTCAGGGCAGGCAGACACCATGGCAGTCGAAAATTGGTTGGGTGAAATGGAGAAGGTGTTTAGCGTACTAACATGCACAGAGGACGAGAGCGTCCGTTGGGCAGCATATATGCTAGATGGAGAAGCTGGACCTTGGTGGAAATCTGTTTCGCAGACTAGGGCTCTCGAAACTCCAGTTATGCCCTGGACTTGGGATGAATTCGTTGAAGAGTTCAATAAATAGTATTTTTCGAAGGTTGTGAGAAATCAGATGGAGACTCAATTCTTGCAACTAATGCAAGGAAGGATGACCGTAAGAGAGTACGGAGTAGAATTTGTGAGACTGGCTCGCTTCGCTCCAGACTACGTAATTTCGGATGTGATGAAAGCGAAGAGGTTCCAACAGGGTTTAAGGTCGGACATCCGAGGAGGGGTTGCGCGCTTTCAGCTAAAGACCTATGGAGAGGTCATGAGTAAGGCATTAGTGGTCGAAGAAGAAAACAATAACCGATACCGTCAGAGGGAACAATAGGGAAGAGGAAGCATAGATCAAAGTAGGACAGGGAGTTATGAATCAGTGAATAAGAAGCCGAGGTTCATAGCACGAATCAGAGACAACCGTTCCAGACAGGGTATGGGAGGGCCGCACAATAAACTACTCATCAAAGATTTCCATTGCTGGCATCAGGGAGGCCGATCAGGTATGAAGGTCCTGCTATTTCCACCGGAGCTACAACTACACAAGGTTTTTCAAGAGCAGTTTCTTCAACACCAAGGGAGACTTGTGCCAAGTGTGGCAAGTCCCACAAAACGACAGATTGCAGGCAAGGAATGCAAGGCTATTTTAAATGTGGCAAGATAGGCCACGTAATTAGAGATTGCCCTTAAGCAATTAAGGAAAAGACGGCCTCAGCTTCCATGCCACGACCTATTCAATCACGGAAGCCAGTTGTTCAAGGGAGAGCCTACGCAGTTACCGCCCAAGAAGCCGGGAGTGTACATGACGTCATTCAAGGAAAGATTTTCGTTTTTATGAAGAATTTCAGTTTTATAAAATTTTAGATAGAGAAGGTGCATTCATTAGAACAGTGTGTAGAACCGTGTTGTACATTAGACAATTCTAAATAAAGTATGTGCTATGTATGTATATGTATGTGTTGTAGGTACTTTACAAGTCTTTGAAAAAGGGTGCTATGTAGCATGTGACGCACAAGTGTTGATAGACCCAGGGTCTACCCACTCCTTCATCACCCCTAGATTTGCAAAGAAAATGAAGATTATCCCAGAAACACTAGACTTTGTGTTATTAGTGTCTATCCCAACGGGAGAATTAGTGAACACAGAATTAGTCTGCAAATTAGTAGTAGTGAGCGTTCGGGATGACGTTGTCTACGAATTAGATGCGAAATTAATATTGTTGGACATGCAAGGATTTGACGTGATCCTCAGCATGGAATGGCTGTCCCATCATTGTGCAATAGTAGATTGCAAGAACAAGGTTGTTATCTTCCGACCTAACATGAGGAGATCATTTCAATTTCGAGGAGAGAGATCGACGCAAGTGCCACTCATCTCTGCAGTCAGAGCAGAACGTTTAATCAAAAAGGGATGCAGCGGTTATTTGGCATTTCTGAAAAAAGATAAAGAGGAAAAGAATGTTATCTCCGAGATAGCAGTAGTGCGAGAATTTGCAGACGTATTTCCCGAAGAATTGCCAGGATTATCTCTAAAGAGAGAAGTGGAATTCGCTATCGACTTAGCACCAGGAACGGAGCCTGTTTCAAAGGCACCTTACAGGATGGCTCCTACAGAGTTGAAAGAATTGAAAGAACAGTTGCAAGAGCTCATGGATAAAGGGTTCATAAGACCAAGTGTGTCTCCATGGCGAGCACCAATTTTATTTGTGAAAAAGAAAGATGGGTCAATGTGGTTGTGCACTGACTATCGACAATTGAAGAAACTCGCTGTGAAGAATCGATATCCGTTGCCAAGAATAGATGACTTGTTCGATCAGTTGCAAGGAGCGAAATATTGTTTCAAGATTGATCTAAGATCTGGATACCATCAGTTAAGAATCAAGGCTGAGGACATTCAGAAAATGGCATTCTAAACACGGTATGGACACTATGAATTTTTGGTAATGCCATTCGGATTGACAAACGCACCGGCGTCATTTATGGACTTAATGAATCGGGTGTTTAAACCACACCTAGACTCTTGCGTTGTCGTGTTTGTTGACAACATCCTGATTTACTCAAAATCAAGGACGGAGCATGAAGAACACTTACGGGTCGCTCTACAAACTTTGCGTGGACACCAATTGTATGCCAAGCTAGCAAATGTGAATTCTGGCTAGAAGAGGTTAACTTTTTGGGACATGTCGTCTCAAAGCATGGTGTCACAATAGATCCCGCTAAGATCGAGGTAGTAGTGAACTAGGAGCAACCAAAGACCGTGACAGACATTCGAAGTTTCCTTGGACTGGCAGGTTATTATCGACGTTTCGTTGAGGGGTTTTCTAAGATATCGGGACCTCTTATGAGGCTTACAAGAAAGGATTCAAGATTTAAGTGGAGTGAGGTGTGTGAGAAGAGTTTTCAAGAACTCAAGAAGAGACTCACCTTAGCTCTAGTGTTAGCCATTCCATCAGGCAGTGGAGGATTCGCGGTCTACAATGATGCTTCGTATAACAGTTTGGGTTGTGTACTAAACCAACATAAAAAGGTAATAGCTTACGGGTCAAGACAGTTGAAAGAGCACGAGAAGAACTATCCGACACATGATCTGGAACTAGCAGCGGTCATATTTGCATTGAAGATATGGCGACATTATTTATACGAAGAAACGTTTGAAATCTTCACTGACCATAAGAGCCTCAGATATCTGTTTACACAGAAGGAACTAAATATGAGGCAGCGCAGATGGATGGAGTTCCTCAAGGACTATGACTGCTCCATACAGTACCATCCAAGCAAAGCTAATGTGGTGGCCGATGCCTTGAGTCGGAAGAGTTCAGCCCAGTTGGCTAGTCTAATTTTGGGTATACGCCGATGGAAGCTGTTGGAAGATCTAGCACTATGTGGTGCGGACATCCAGCCACAAGCTACAGGAACCTTTTTAGCAACATATCAGTGATACCGATGATATTCGAACATATACGAGAACTACAGATGAAAGACCCAATACTAACCAAGATACGTCAAGATGTTACTGAAGGCATTAGATCGGAGTTTTCAATCAAGGAGGATGGTTCCTTACTGTTCAAGGGCCATTTCTGTATTCTGGACAATGCCAATTTACGACGAACGATTCTTGATGAGTCCCACAAGTCAATCTATACTATCCACCCAGGAAGCACGAAGATGTATCAAGATCTGAAAAAGAATTTCTGACTTGTTGCACCATATTTGGTAGTCATTCATTTTCAAGCAAAGCATTTCTGACTTGTTGCACCATTTTTAGTAGTCAGAGTAGACCCACCCAGCCATGGTGTTGTTCATCATTAATCACCATCACTTGATCCAACAGCTAGAGGCTTTCATCTAAGGCAAACTTATGTAAACTTTGAGGTTTTCCTCACACCATTTTATCTAACAAAGAATAGTCATGAACGACAATACACCATCACAATCACCCTTGTATTAGAAGGCTTTTAATTAACTAATGCACCAATTGGCCGGCATACTTCCCAAGTTTGCCCTTTTCAGTATTGACTCCCTATGTATATGACAAATAACTATGCACGTGAAAAATATACATAGGCAGCACAAGCTCATCCTAAGCTTCTACTTACGAGCATATGATAACAAACCCAAAACAACAATTATTGATCAGGGAAAAAGTAAACTAAAACAACAATTCAATGCCAAAATGCATTGGCATAAGTAAGAGATACGAGCTGTATTGTTGGAGTCATCTAAATGTAAAAGATATATACCATAAATTTACTAATATTCAAGATTTTGACTAGGCTTTTGAAGCTTAACTATCATAGTACAAGCAATAGAGAAAATTGATGCAGACAAGTGAAAAAAAAAAAGAATTTTCTACCATGGGATGAGTAGATTGCTTTTGATTGGCACCTCTTTTACTGAATGTTTAAATCTCAGTTGGCACCTGTTTTACTGTTTGTAGCGTTGCCGATACATAATGGTACCAGACCACCCGTGTACATACCCTTGAGGGTTAATACCAGTTCTAACTTTTGGTACATCCAGTTTATAACAGAAGGTACAAAATATATGCATTGGCAAAACTTGGGTGATATTGATACGTATCAGTACTATGGATCGGTTTTGGTCTAATGTGATACTGATGCTTGGAGGGTATCAGAATACATCATTATCAGCAATATGAGACTTGGTATCTACCAATGTGAATCTATATCTGATGCATATCTGTTATTTAATCTATCATTATCTCTTACATTTCTGATTTGTCTTTTATTTACTTGTAGCAGATGACATATAGTTAATAGAATTGGTATTGGGTACCTGACCCCAAGACTGTTGGCTGTGCTTGGATCAATCTCCCTCCATTGTACTTTCATAAATAGTTGTGCAATTCTTGAGGCTTGACCATTTTGGCAGGATATTGTTCCAAGCACCGCCGGCAGTGCTCATGTTAGGTACATAATGCCAACTACTAGTTAATATGCATATTATTGAACAGAAACTGATAGCATTCTATTTCATTGGTGTCCCAGATGCAAAGTGCTAAGGAATAGACAGGCCAAGAGGCAAATTGTGAAGATGTTTTTAATGCCTTTCATTTCCGAACAGTTTCATAAGGGACTATTTACTCTCCACTTTGGAGACAGACAAATATATAGTCCCCATTTTGAAATAAACTCTGGGAGTGCTACTTTCTTCATTTATCTTTCCTCCATGTTCAATTAAGTGAGAAGGTAAGGTCTTTAAATGTGTTTCTAAATTGAGAACATGAGAAACATTTACGACCCATGTGGTTCATGAGTCCTAAAAATGTGCTACTTGCAAAGAAAATTTTTTGTAGAATTTTTGTTAAAGTTTTAAGACAAGTAATACTTCTGTTATTGCCCACAAACTTTTGCCATGTGCATACCAAATTAAAGTAAAATAGAAAGCATTAGTCCGGTGCACTAATAAACTTGCCTTAGAGCAAAAAAGCCCTTTTCAACTTAATTTTTTTGGATTAATGGGGTATCACTAGCAACATATGATGTAAATTATTAACAGCTTATAAGGTGCTTTTTACTCTACAATTCTATTAAATGTTGACCTTTACTGTAACGACCCTAAAAATTCGAAGAAGAACCTGACTGCATCGATATACGTGCCTGGCATAGAAATCGAGATAGATTTGAAAATTAATAATTGATATTATTTGAAATAATATTATCCTGTGGATAGGTGAGGTCATATGTAAATTTTCACGTGAATCCGAGACTAGTAGAACCTCGGTGAATCGTGTTACACCGTAGAGATCGTGTAGGTGCTTAACACGGAGTTCAATTAGGGTCTAAACTGAAATATCAGAGATATTTCAGTTTAGGTAGCTTATAAGGGAAGGGAGAGACCTGGAGAGAAGTTCCTTCTTCTTCTTCCTCTTGTTCTTGAGCAAGGAAATATGTGGCTAGGTGAGATTGAGCATGTCTTGTGAGGAAATGGGGTTAGAGTTGCGAAGATCGTGCGCCAGTGTGAATTAGGGTAAGTTGAGTTCAATAGAACGAACTCAAGCATAGTCCGGGCACGTGTGAGATCTCTGCGTGCTGAATCGGGGTCGATACATTACGTATCGGAGTCACAACGGAGATATAGCTCGAGTTTCTGATCTGAAACCCTCTTTCGGATTATTCGCCGAAACCCCGAAAGGGCCCAAGTAAAGGTGAGCTTATGCGTTTAGATTTGGGCAAATGAAAGCCCTTAAATATGTGTTTGTGTGTGTAGTAATGGTTAAGATAAACCATTAATGAAGATAGGTTAAATGGAGGAGAAATAAGTGACCTCCATTAATGACAGAGGTGCTATCATCATTGATCGATCAATGCTAGATTGATTGATCAATGAAGGGTGTTGATTGATCAATGAAAGTATTGATCGATCAATTCGTATAGGACAAATAAGGGAACAGAAACCCTGAATTTCCTAGAATTTCAATGCTCAAAGGGTGTTGATCGATCAATCCTGAGTATTGATCGATCACAGAGAGTGTGATCGATCAATGACTGGTATTGATCGATCACAGAGAGTGTGATCGATCAATGAAGGCATTGATCAATCAATCATGTGTAGTGATCGATCAATGAAGGCATTGATCGATCAATCTGTATAAATTACAAATATGAACAGAAGGTGGGAATTTTAAAAATTAAGCTATTGATCGATCAATGAGGTCATTGATCGATCAACAAGACACATTGATCGATCAGCCAAGCTGGTGATCGATCAATTTGACTATGACAAAGTGTAAAGAAAAGGGAGTTATTGATTGATCAATGAAGGGTGTTGATCGATCAATAAAGGTCATTGATCGATCAACTACCTTTGTTACTTGAGAGAAGGTTTAGGTTATTGATCGATCAATGAAGACATTGATCGATCAACAAGGAGGATTGATCGATCAATAAGGGTGTTGATCGATCAATCACCCCTGTTTTTGTCCTGTTTTGGTTATGTGAATTGAATGCTACTGGACACCGTACCAGTTGACTTTCTGACCTGCCTGACACTTAGTATACAATATTTATGGTCTAGGATCTAATCATGACGCTTTAAAAAGCTTTGGATTTGCTTAGAAAGAGGTCTGATCTGAGGTAGGGGAATTCAATTGAAATTGCATTTATTCTTGATCTCATGGATTCCAAATGTTCTACATATAACTGCATAGTCTGATTTTACTTTTCAGTCATGTTTAGCATATGTGTGGCAACTCTGTTATGTATTTGACTCTTGCTATCTGACACCTGTCATCTCTCATCTGAATTCTGTTAAAGTATAATATGTCTGCATGTGATTTGAGGTTTATTAATCTGACGAATCTCACCGACTCGACGGTATATCCGTGTCTGGCACACTCGTGCATCTGCTTGGAAATCCTCGACACAATTGCACTCCATAGTTGAGGCATTGTTGCATTTCCTGAAATTGTTCATATGAACGATGATGGTTGGGATTACCCATCGGACCAAATCTGGCTACCACGTGCTATACTCACGGGAGTTATTTAAGTTTATTATTCTAATTTATTAAACACTATATGCATCACATTCCGTAAATTCTGATACGATTTGCCTGCTTTGATCAATTCTGCATTTCTGAAATATCTGTTTGCATCTGTTCAATTCTGATCATGCCTTCTACTACCATGTTTTACAATTAAGATGTAATTTTAACTGAGATTCTTCTACTGAGCTTTGATGGTTAGCTCACCCTGTTTCTTCAATAATTATAGGTTCTGAGGCTAAAGCTCTCGGCACCGAGAGTGACCCTGACTATCAGCCTGATCTTGAGGCTGAGGCTGAGGACGAGGAGACAGACGTCTAGGCGGACGATTTCTATCCATAGTCTGGGTATACTTGTCTGATGTTTTAGGGGTTTTGTATAAACGTTGGATTATTGTGTGCCTGGTGGCCACTTTCTGTATTTATTTATGTAGATATTTTCTTTTATATTACTATACATTCTATTGGAACCATTATCAGGAACCATTGTTTTGGGTGATGGATGTCTATCACCAGTGGTTCTTCTTAGTTTCTTTTTGGGAATGTATATTTTTATATATATTTAGATACATGTTTGTTTTACTGTTTCTTTCTATTTTTAATGCCTTACTTGATGACTCGACCTACCACTATTGGACAGTGTCTGCTTGATTTCTGCTATACGAGCAGACACTTCGTGATTTGTCCTGGGAATCATCCAGAGTATGATCCTGATGATATGGATTTCCAGGCACGGAAATCCGGGCTGTCACATTTACAGCTCATGGCCTTCGTAAAATTCAAACTTACCAATTTACCATTTGATACAGTGGCAAAAGAACATATCATCACAGATCTAGTGCTGCACCAATTCTAATTTCGTATTAAAGCGGGTCACTCTCGGATCAACTTGTTTCTAACGTCACTATATAATTGCTGACATCAATGACCTCTAAGGCGATTAGTTTTTGATTTGGTTCGTTTAGAATTCCAAGGTGATTAGTTTTCTCTCTTGAATTTTTCATTTTGGAATTTAATGGGTGCTATGAACATCTTGACAACTGAAAGTATTTTTGTGCCACCAATGACCTCTAAGTATAAATGGCCTTTAAATGCATTTTATAATATAATATAGTGCATTAACTGCTAAGGCAAGAAACTTTGTATGACCTATGAAGAATTTAATCGACTCTTAGAAGGATTTCACATGAAATAGTAAGTTTTACCAAGCATGAAGATTTTTCTGGTTATCTTCCCCCTAAGACATGGTACTAAATCTGAGCAACTTAAATAAAAAAAAAGTATCCGGTTCAATAGAAATTGACGACTTAAAATGAAGGCAGGTGAAGCCAAAATTGGATGTAAAATATTGATATTTTTGTCAACTTGGAGATTATGACACAAAAAACATATCCTATACCCTATATTAAATACATAAACAGCACTCTGAAGTCTGAAGTAATCAGTAACATTTGGTGAGTGATCAGAAGTAACTAAAATTTTCTTCATGGTTCAATTGATTCAATGTTCATAAAACCAGAATATATCCAAATCATTGCATTTTCCTCACAGAATGAACTTTGGATGAAATAACCAGGCTATACTCATACAGAGGTGTTAATTTTTTTTTGTTAACATGAATAATTAATTACTAACTACAAAATTCATAGAGACCGACTGCCATGACCAGCTTTATCTTATTGAAAAAATGAAAACCATTTTGAGGCTATTACATATGAGAATATGACATTTACGGATCTCAGGGGCACTGAAACCTTTATTTGTCAAGGGGAGAGATCGATTTCAATAGATGTTATCTATTGAAGTCTGAGATAGCCCATCAATCCAAATCCCTAGGTTTAATGGGGCATGACTGACACATTATGGATTTGGGCATGACTGCCATTTTATGTTTTGAGCAATCCCTCACAAGGGCAGCTCATATTGGGAGCTACTGTGGAACCAAAAATCACACTCATTGAAAGTTGAACCAATCTATGTACTCTAATTTGGACAGCTGTGCATATTCTTTTATGTCAATACAAAAGTGCATACCGATTGGAGGAGATGGGTGCGGTCACAGTTTCATGGGGTGTAAAAAAATTTACCCTTTCCCCTTTACTAAATTGTGAAAGTTAATGGGATGAATTTAGAACTCTCAAGAACAAAGACTTCAAGACTTCAAGGGATCTACTAGCTACTCTTATGGGGAATTTTTCAGGTTTTTGTGTGCATAGATCAATTTTTTTTGTGTGCAAGTAGTGGCTCCCAAGATTTACTTAAAAAAACACAGCAACAAGAAAATGGGATATTTTTCTATGGATTCAGCAATGGCCCCGAGGAACCATTTTGTGGCCACAGAATGATAACATTATGGAGGAATTCAGCAATTCTTTAGATCATGATCCTGAGAGCTAACTCTAGATTATGAGAATGCAAATCTGGAAGTTTTAAAAGATATTAAACTTGAAACTTTGTTCTTATAAAGCATACAGAAGACAATCTCCATAACATTGAACATGGGTATTCTAGACCAGGGTCTAGCAGTGAACCCTATTCTCTGGCACTACAGAGGTTTGGATGACGCATCCACGTGCACATATCCCTTCTATAACTGAAAATGATCGGGGCGAATAACAATCTCCATCAACTGATTCAAAGCAGTCTGAAAGTTATTTTGTCGGAGAATCCATCAATTGAAGGGTAATAAGTAAAGCAAAGGACGCCATGTAAATAAATACCTAAGGAGGTAAATGCAAAAATCTCAAAAAGAACAACTACTATGTAATTGTCCAAATATATTTGAGGCGTGCATTTTCTATCACTTATACTGTCTTAATCACATGATAGAGAGTTCTTTAATGTAATTTTAGGGATGAATTTGATCTATATGATGGTGCCGGACCAGGCTTTTAAATTTGGGCAGTAAAAATGTACCTCAACGATAAGATGTAGATCAACATTTTAAGCCACTTTGGCTTAATAGGCTTCTTCACTGCAGGCTTAGGCTCTAAGAAATCAGGGGAGCGCTCAACTCGTGCAGGTTCTGGTGCTGAATGGACTACTTCAGGCTGTTCAGAAATGATATCCAAGCCCTTCAATGCCATGATATCGTCACGAAGGAAGGGCCCAAAATTCGTAGCTGCACTATCATCCACTGCAATATCCCAATATAAAATTGGGTTCAATTTATCATTAAAAGGGAAGCCAAAGAAGTTGCAGATAGTCCTGCCAAAAGATAGTCTACCAAAAAGACATATTATGCATTGAGAACTTAGAAAAAGAAGGCACGTAGTGACTGGGTTTTATTTATGGGTAATTCCTCGTTACACTTCTTGCAACTTTTGCTAATAGATAACTTGACAGATTAGTTGGAACAAAAAATCACAATGAAAAGGAAAGATTGAACTGTCGTGTATAAAATTGGATGCGAAATGGGAAATTAGGCCCCAGTTTTCAAAAAATTGAAGTTCAACCTCCATTTACGCGAACCGTCAAGTCAGCAATCTTGGTGTTGATTTGCTTGTGTTTTGGGTCCCTTTTTTTGTGGCAATTAGATCTTTCCCAATGCCTTTAAATTCAGGTGAGACGCGATACTGACCATATCTCGATCCATTAGAACTACTACATTATTGAAAAGAATGTAGTCACCTTTTGGTAGATTATATGCAAAATAGACAATTGCACCAGGAGCAAATCCAGCAGAATAGAAATCCTTTGACATGTCCTTGATTAGCTCCTTCGGAGGAGTTGTATCTGAAACATGCCAATGTAGACTCAATTTTTCACTATGCATAAGTTTCACAGTAACAAATGGATTCAAGGCACATGAAATTTAAGAAATAGAAAACTTATTATTCTTAAAAAAAATTATCAATAAAGCGAAAGCATATATATTAAAAGAAAAAGAAGGGCATGGCTCCTTTTATTCTACACAGTGATGATAAAATAGCATGGAACCATGGTATCAAAACTCGGCCGATAACGATACGTATTGGTTTCATCGAGAACCAATACTAAAACCACCCTGATACAGGTATCGAAGTGGTATTGGTATCAGTATCAGTATCGGCCGATACTAACCGATACAGTTATTTCTTTTGTATTTTTTTGCTTTTTTTCAAAATGAAAAGAAAAATTGGCTGATACGGTATTGAAAATACCATGTCCAGATGGACTGATACCCAAAACTGAGTTTAACACCTTGCATGGAACTACAATAAGATCAAATAAAATCAACTTTTACAACAAATTCACTTCATAAGATCACAAAAAAATGGGCTGCTCCATTGAGATATCCACATGTTACATATGCGCACATAAGTTGAGGATCATTTTCTTTACAACAATGAGCTGGAAAGAATAATGGAACATCTTATACAGCTGGTCATAATCATATGCTTAAATTATGATAAAATTAAATAAGAGGCATGATAGCATTATGTAATGCACAAAAATCAGGCTTCTGTTGTTTAGGGTCTAATTCATTAGAGCTCTCATTTTTATAAACCAATAAAGCCAGAGCATACTTGTAGACACCCAAATTCGGCCCAAGGCCCGATCAGTCTGTACTTCGAGAGAGATGTACCCCTGTGCTTCCGATGGCACCCCCCTGAACCCTTAGGAACCTACCTAGGCCAGTAGGAATCACTCTAAGACCTTTAGAGCCATTCCCCAAATCCTTAGAAGCCACCCCTACACCCTAGAATCCCTCCCCAGACCTAACATAAACCCTTCTGGCGGTTGATGGGAGGAGAGATACAGAATTTCACACAGACTAGTACCATAGATGAGACATATACCATTGGAAAGAGGACTTCTTCAGCTTTCCAACGAGCCAAAGATCACCCAATTTGGAGCTACGGTTCAAAAGTTTTGGCCGTTTTAAGTTTCATATAAAATCATGAATTTTACTCAGGCGTAGATATTACATACATGACCATTTTACCCAGTTACTCGGTGTATATATTATATCGCGCCTATTTTGGGATTTGGGGCGTATATAATATATACGCCCAGTATAGGTGGGA
Organism: Chloranthus sessilifolius; assembly: GCA_021018995.1. Taxonomy (NCBI): domain Eukaryota; kingdom Viridiplantae; phylum Streptophyta; class Magnoliopsida; order Chloranthales; family Chloranthaceae; genus Chloranthus; species Chloranthus sessilifolius. The sequence continues at coordinate 30,408,077 of CM037595.1, forward strand.
CCCACCACGGGTTTCATCTTCTCAAAACTCCCCTGATTTTGGTGAAAATTACTGTTCCTAAACTGGGCGTATATAATATATACGCCCAGCTTAGCTACAGTAACTGTCATCAGTAGCTCGAATTTCCTCTATCTAGTTTGACCTTTTGACTATCCCCTTGGCTGAGGTGGGTGTCTTGAGATTGGTTGCACCCCCTTTGAGCTTATTGGCAACCCTTAAGTCACCCATTGTCTCACCCCATCATCCGCCATTGAAACCAGTTTTCCAAAACCCTAGGACCTTGAAAACCCAAAAAACCTTAGATGGGGGATTACCTAATTGCTAAACCAATTAGCTCTTAAGTAAGCCCCCTAACCCATCTCTTCTCTATAAATAGAGAGGCCTCCCTCTTCCTTAAGGGTTGGAAGAAATTGGAGGTTAAGGATTTGGAGCCCAAGAGAGAACCCTAGTGAGAGAAAGTGCACTCATTTCCTAGAATTCCAGCAAGCTTAGTTCATCTTTTCCAATCCATTTCCACCATTTCATCACTCCCTTTAGCTAAAACCTAGCCTCTAGCTTCACTTTACACCCCCTACTTTATTGAATCCTAGCATTAGAACCCATTTTCACACCATTTAAGTCATCAGAAGCACGCCAAAGCGAAGATCTTCCACGGTGCAACAAGGGCCCGTGAGCTCCGGCTCACCCCTCTCTTCCTCTACCTTCTTGGTGTCTCCTCCGTCCAAGGATTCAAGCCGTTATGCGACCGAAATTTCGGTTTGGCTCAAAGCTTGATAGGACTGTATTGCCTTTGGGCAAGGGGAAACTCCGCCTATTTTTATTTTTGGCCATAGATAGAGACCGCTACGTGCTGGTGATCGGGTGCCTAAACCCTTCCCGATCGATAACCGAAGCCCCTACCCTAGAGCCTTTGGCAAAGACCGGTAAATCAGAGTCATATTTAGCACTTCGGTGCTCAAAATATCGATTTGAAGGTTTCCCGGGTCACCAAAAGCTCCGGGTGGCGACTCTACATTTTATCCAAGACGAGCGCATCGCCGCGACGGGTTCGAGAGGATCCATGGTCGCACAGATGGCGACTTTGCTAGGGATTTCACCCTAGCGCTTCCCCTCTTGTTGGCCTTTCCTTTTATTTTGTTATTTTACTAACCATGGCCGTTTTTTGTTCTAATTTGCTGCTATTTTTTATTATTTTTTGTTATTTTTTGTTGTTTTTACTAACGTACTCACCCCTATGATTCAGTCCTTTAAGTGCCTTAGCCGTTTGGCGGGCCTACTTGCGCCTTAAATTTCAGTTTTTACGATTCTAGTCATTTAAGCCGCCTTAGCCGTTTACGAAACCTGCTGCATTTATTTTACATCATTTAAATTTTGGTCATTTACAAGCCTTAGCCGTTTGGCCCTAAGACTTTATTTCGGTCATCATATTTCACCTTTGAACGCCGGCCCGTTGTGACGGCACGGGTTTGTCATCCCCGGCCCGATTTTGGACTTAATTTCACTCCCCTATAAAAATTCGTAATTAAAAGTGAACCAACAGTATGGGGACATAATTAAATTTATTTTTGCATTTTTGGGTAGTTTCCGGGGGGTTTAGGCATAGATACAATTTACCCGGTTCCCAGTAAGGCGGCAGCCCTAGTGGTGATGATCTTGAAAAGAACCACCCCTTCCAGTACCTGAGAAGGAGCTTGCGCCGGAGGTATATCGGCTGGGTTGCCAATTCCGATCAAGCCGTCGTAAAACCCGCATTGGTGAGAGCGTAGAAAATCCAAAATTCAGCCGTGTATCCCTAAGAAACGAAAAGGAGGGACCCGATAACAAACACAGCAGTCCCCGGGAGCATTTCTCCCAAGAAACCAGTTCAAAGACCCACATTCGGGCATGCTGTCCACTGTCAAACAGAACCTTTTGCCCGGCATATATAATATATCATGACAAAATAGCCCCAAATTTACAGTATATAATATATCGCCCGACCAAATCCGGATTTAAGCGGTATATAATATATCGCCCAAAATCTGCACTTTTTGGTGAGGCGTGCATAATATATCGCCCGATATACTAACTCTGACAACCCGATATGCCCCCGCCCAGTCAAAAGAAGGCAACTTCTTATTGATTTGCTCCGGGGGATCGGGTCATTTGCGTGGATTCCCTCGCCTTCAATAGAACGAAAGGGCTCCCTTTCGCTTCTTCCGAAGTGTGTCGGATCCCGCCGTGGGACCTACTAAAGGTACATATATCGCCCGAAACGGGGGTTGACCCTGGGCACCAGGTCATCAGTCATCTAAGCAGAGGGGAGTTAATTGCAAAAAAAAAAGAGAAAGAAAATCCTCATCTTCAAAAAAAAAATCCACCTTAAAAAAAAAAAAAAAAGAGAGAAAAAAAAATCAATCAAAATCAAAAATCAAAAATCACAAAATTCACTTTTCAAAATAAAAAAAAAAAATCATCATTTTCCAAAACCCAAAAAAAAAACACACAAAGAAAAACAATCAAAAATATACCTTGGTGTGACCGGCACTACGGCGTCCTCAAACCTGGCCCGTAGGAGAAGAACCAGGAAGGTATTCGGCCCTTATCCGAGACATCAATACAACACTCGTCGGCGGATCATGTCAAGAGCCGATACATCCCCACCGTCATCCCCTTCCTATTCCCGTATAGGAGAAGACCCGGTCTCCGACACCTTCACCCAAGCCAGGTTCGATATCACGGGCCCATTTGGGGCGCCCGTATTCATCTCCACCTCATCCCCTCCCCTTACATTCCCCCAAAATACTCCCTTTTCATCCCCTACTGAAACCCCTCATTTCCCAACCGATCCTTACATCCCCATCTCCCATCCAAACACCGTTACCGCATCCCCATACTTCCAAAGACCTCCCAGGGAGTCCCATCCCCCGCCTACTTCCCACGTTCCATCCCTCTCATCACCCATGCCCCCAACATCCTACATCTCATCCACCCCATCTCATATACCATCCACATCCCAACATATCCCTCCGTTTACCCAGGTCATGCCCAATTTCTCCCAACCACCTCCATCCTCAAGTAATCCATCACCCCCCAATCCCACGCCTGAGTCCATGCTCTCGATGGAGGACATGAGAACATTGTATGCCCTGTGGGCTGCTTCTCACAACCCTACCTCTCAAACCCCGCATCCAAATTTCCAAAACCTCCACACCCCATTCCCTCCCAACCATGCCCAACCACCCATCGTCCATACCTCCCAGAATCCCCCGCTTCAATTCTAGACCCAAACCTACACAAATCCTTAGGCCCAAGCCCAAACACCTCTTGAGACATGGGCCCATACCCAAAACCCTCAAATCCTATGGGCCCAAGCCCAAGCTTATCAGGCCCAGGCCCCAGCCCATACACCTCCAAACCTATGGGCTCAAGCCCAAACCCACCAAGCCCAGGCCCCAGCCCAAACCCCTCCAAACCCATGGGCTCAAGCCCAAACCCACCAAACCCAGGCCCAGACCCAAGACCCTCAAAACCCCTGGGCCCAAGCCCAAACCCACCATACCCAGACCCAAGTCCAAGCCCCCCAGGGCCCATGGACCCAAACCTACCAAACTCAAACCTAGGGCCCATGGACCCAAACCCAGCCCCCTCACGCCTCAGTAGCCCAAACTCAACAAGGCCCATTGGCCCAAAGTCATTTTAATCCCCACACCCGGCCCAGTCTAAACCATCAAACCCAAATCCCCCAAACCCAAGGCCCATCCGCCCACGCTCATCAAGGCCCATTCACTAACCCCATACCCCCCCACCAATACCCTTCATTCACCTATACCCCTTACGCCTCCATCCCCCCTCCAATGGGAAATCCAATCCATTCCATTCCTCAAAACCACAACATCCCGCCATCTCAATCACACCCCCATCACCCCCAGAATGTGCCACCAACTCAGCACATCACTTACCCACAAAACGCTCACCCATTTATCCCTTCTCATCCCCTACAAACCATGTGGCCCCACCAAGTCATCCAACCCATCACCCCCCAAGTCCAAATAGCAGAGCTCGCCCCTCACCAATACCACGACCAACAGTACGAGGAGGATGAGATCCGCAACAGTGGAGGAACTGCCAGTTTTAACCCTCCAGGGCCCACCATCATCACACCTAGGGTCGAACCAAATTAAGGGGAAGCGGTCGCCGCCACAGCCTCGAAGGAACCAAAGCAGCTGAAAGAACAGATAGACAGAATACAGAAGCAGCTGATGAAGATGGGAGGAATGGAACTACACTCGACAGACTTTTCAGACTTATGTCTGTTCTCTGACGTCCCCCTGCCACAGAAATTCAAGATGCCATCATTTGATAAGTATAATGGCACTGGCAACCCCATCGCCCACTTGAAATCTTACTGCGGGGATATGTGCCAGTATGGCGGAGATGAACGACTCCTCATCAAAGTGTTCCAGAAGAGTTTGACGGGCCCGACACTGAGATGGTTCACATCCCTGGAACCATCCATGATAAAAAATTAGAAAGATCTGACACGCTTATTTCAAGAACAGTATGTCTATAACATGGACATAGAACCAAGGAAGTCGGACTTGACCTGATTAAAGCAAAGACATGATGAAACATTCAGTGCTTACTTAGGGAGGTGGAGGGCCTTAGCCGCTCAGGTAACTCATCGAATTCCCGATGATGAGCAGATTGAATTGATAACCAAGGGAGCCCTCCCAGTCATCGCAGATTTTTTAGTATATCAGCAGCAGTCAAGTTTTGCTGATCTGGTCTGAAATGCCAACCGTTGTGAAGACGCCATTAGAGAGGGCAGGCTAGGAAGGATGCGGCCAACGGGGCCATTGGAGTTCGAAAAGCCGCCGAACCAAGAATTAAAAGAAGACCAGGGACAGAGGTATAGAACATTATTTACCCCCAGGCCAATACCAACGCCCCCCCGATACAACTCCAGGTTACACAACCACCCTAGACCCACTTCGAGCAAGTACCAAGGCCAAGCAATGGACCAAGAGCCCAGTTTACCCCGGAACAGATGAAAGCATGCTTCGAACGAGTATTCACCCCGTTGGGGCAATCCTTGAGTGTCTTACTGTCGGTGTTACTATAGAAAGGCCTGGTCAATTTGCTCCAACCTCGCCCCCCACCCCACCCAATACCAAGGAATTATGATCTGAATCTGCATTGCAATTTCCACCAGGGACCGGGTCACCCTACGGACCGGTGCTTCTCGTTAAAGCACGCGGTCCAAGATCTAATAGAGGCGGGAAAGATCATACCCCCGCCACTTCCCCAAGGGCAGAACCAGAATATCCATCAAGCCCCTCTACCACCGCACCCAGGAGGCCCCAGGCCTAACATACATTGGATAGAGGAAGAAGAAGAAGAGTTTGACCCTTCAGATTATATTAGCAATCAGGAGGAATTTTCGCTCCCCAGGTCAAATGAACTATTTGTTGGGGTGATCGAGCCCGATTCTTCGATTATTTTCCCACCAGCTTGCCAAGAGAGCCCTTAGATTTAGGCAATATTTTTCCACCCCGCTCCGCCTATCAAATCCAAATGGGCACCACTTCAATCATACGCATATCCACCCCACGCCCAATTCATCCCATACACCCCTCCGTCACACATAAATCATCCTATTCCTTACGCAATTCCGCCATCCCCATATTATCCTACCCCATACACGCCCTCAAGTCCCTCCACCCAATGCAATGCTCCGCCATCCCCAAGTTACCCCATGCCATACACGCCATCAAGTCCCGCCACCCAATTTACCCCATACACCCCTCCATCACCCCAGAATTACCCCGCTCCGTGCGCCACTCCGTCATCCTCAATCTATCCCATTTCATCTACCAACCCATCATCATCCCACCATGCCACAAACCCTTTATATCCCCCTAATCCACCCACTACCCCGCCATGTCCCGGTCATCCCACTCAATGCACAATTCCATTGCCCCCAATTTACCCCACTTCATCCACAAACCCGCCACCATCCCATCATACCTCCCCATATACAAATCCTTCATACCCCCATCATCCCGCGCCCACCACACCTCAAACGTCTCCCCATCCCTCCAGCCCAGTCACACTCCCGCCATCCCATCGCTATTTTGGCCCTATTCCAACTCCACCACCACCCGGACAAGCAACCCCTCACCCAATCCCCGCATCACCCAATCACCACTGGTCTTACCATGCCCAGGTAACGCTAGTACAAGCCCCCTCCATGCCCACAACTCCAATTCTGTCAATTCCCCCCACTACCATTCCACCCCCCATTGGAGTTAACCTGGTCGGACCCGACAAACCAGTATATCCGGCCCAATCCTCCTCGGAATCCTCATGCACCCCATTTCTCATCCCAAAACCTGCTTATGACCCGCATCAGGTACCATTAAGCTATGAGCAGACGGACATGAATGTCGGGTGCAACCAAGAGGAGGCTATTGAGTTTGTCACTCGATCGGGCTGGATTTCTGCCCAGCCAGAAGCATCAGGGGCAGTCAGAGGAGAAGAAAAGAAGAAAGAACAGGCCACAGGAAATCCCTTTGAAAAAATGGCCAGGGAACATATACTGGAGACACAGCTCAAGAGAACGCCCGCACATATTACCGTGTGGGATTTATTGATCACGTCTCCACTCCACTTTCAAGCCCTAATGGGAGCGCTCAGGCACCCATGTAACTCCAGATGAAGTAGGAGAAATAATAGGGCAAGTGTTGGCCCCAAACGCCATCTCTTTCACCGATGCAGACCTACCGATCGAGGGGAATGACCATTCTAAACCCCTGAATATAACAGTGGAAGTAGGGAACTTAGTGGTACCGTTGGTCCTGATTGACAACGGGTTGGTGCTAAACGTATGCCCTCTAAGGACGACAATCAAAATTGGGGCGAACCCCGACACCTTCCGGCCATCCATATCAAGCACAAGGGGATTCGACAACACTAGAAGGGAAATCATAGGAGAAGTAGACCTTGACTTGATCCTCGGACCGTAAACCTTCACCACCCCCTTCCAAGTAATGGACATCAAGTCTACCTTCAACTTGCTGTTGGGCCGGCCATGGATACATAAGCTCGGAGCAATACCATCTACCCTGCACCAAAAGCTCCGATTCATTTCAGAAGGAAAAATTGTCACCATCTTAGGTGAGAGCAGAGAAGACATGGGGAAGAGCGCTCTGCACATTGAGAATTCGAAAGTGCTGAATATACCGCACACAGCTGAGGACGCCGATCTCCATCAATTTGAGTACGACTTCTCGAATGTTACTCTTGAACCAACTGAAAAGACCCCAGATAAAACTGGAGGAGGAATGGATGCAGCTGTGTTCATGCTCCACAGATGGGGCCATCAAAAAGGGAAAGGACTGGGCCCGCACCTTCAAGGAAGAAGAGACTCCGTCAAGGCCAAGGGGCAACAAACTAAATTCGGCTTAGGCTACAGGCCCAGAGAAGAGGAAGTCAGAGAAGCCAAGGAGAAGATGAAAGCCGTAGCAGCCGTCAAGGCCAGAGGAATCATCTTGGAAGAGGAACCTCACGCTCGCCCCCACATCCGTGAAACCTTTGTGAGCGCCGGGGTAGTAAAAATTGATCTGAATGGGGAGACGAGGGTAACCCCACATAAGCCTACTGCAATCCACCCCACCAATCCCTACATCATCCCCCCAGATTTCGAAATGGACTTAGCCGCCCTTTCCTTGTTTGAGGAAGAAGTGCCCCGATCCACCCCTCACTTCAGCACCAACCACTCTGGGCCCCTCCTAACCGTAGAGGATAAGGTCCCGGAGGATCCCTCTGTAAATATGTTGGGGGAAGAAATGCAAGAGCCTACCGATGCCACTCCTGATCAAAGAGGTAAAGGCCAAGCCTCGCAGGTGAGTAACTGGGCATCCTTGCCCCAACTCCTGAGAACCGCCAAATGCCATGAAAATGGCACCGACTCCCCAAAAAAAAACAACCTGTAAAAAGTGAGGTTAGCCTCTGGACCACTCTACCTTGTATATATAGAGATCTACCTGAGACCTCCGAAAAAATACAAAAGATCATAAAAATAGAAAAAATACCAATTCCAAAAATATTGTCCTTTAAAATTCCCAATAAAGTTAAAATCAATGTCGTGATACCCGTCCCACGTGAAGCCAACCTCTTCCCTGTAGAAATACAAGAAGAGGTAGGAGTCACGAGTCTGGACGAGGAAGGCCAAACCGACGAGCTCCCCAATGAGCTCCTCAAACAATTTGCCGATCTTGAGCATGGCCCTACCCTGATCGTCGAAGAGACAGAGGACGTCAATTTGGGCACCACAGAGGCCCCCAGAATCACCAAAATTGGAACGTCGCTGTCCCCTGAGGAGAGGAAAGGTATGATAGACTTCCTTCGGTCATACCAAGATGTCTTCGCATGATTGTATGAGGACATGCCTGGTTTGGATACTGATCTGGTTGAGCATGAGTTGCCACTCTACCCCGATGTTAAGCCGGTGAAACAGAAGTTGAGACGACTTCGACCCGAATGAATGTTGAAGGTGAAGGATGAGGTCATTAAACAGTATGATGCAGGTTTCCTCATGGTATCCAAGTACCCACAGTGGCTAGCCAATATTGTCCCCGTACCAAAGAAGGACGGAAAGGTCCGAATGTGTATCGACTTCCGAAATCTCAACAAGGCGAGCCCTAAGGACGATTTCCCACTGCCACACTTCGACATCTTGGTCGATAACACTGCAAAGCACAGGATGCTCTTGTTTATGGATGGATTCTCAGGATACAATCAGATAAAGATGGCAGAGGTTGATCGCGAGAAGACAACGTTCATTACCCCCTGGGGAACCTTCTGCTATAAGGTAATCCCATTCGGGCTGAAGAATGCTGGGGCGACCTATCAAAGAGCAATGACGGCCCTGTTCCATGACATGATGCACCGAGAGATCGAAGTATACGTCGATGACATGATTGCCAAATCACCAGAAAGGGAGGACCACTTGATATACCTGCAGAAGCTATTCGAGAGGCTGAGAAAATACAGATTGTGGTTGAATCCCCAGAAATGCGTGTTTGGCGCTATGTCTGGAAAGCTATTGGGCTTTATTGTCAGTAGGAGAGGGATCGAGGTCGATCCGACCAAGATCAAGGCCATCACTGAGATGCCACCACCATCTACAGTGAGGGAAGTCAGAGGCTTCTTAGGCAGGATCCAGTACATCAGCTGATTCATCGCACAGTTAACTCCGATATGCGCCCCAATCTTCAAGCTACTGAGAAAGGACTGACCAGTTGAGTGGAATGATGACTGCCAGGCTGCATTCGACAAGATTAAAGGTTATCTCCTGAAACCTCCAGTATTGGTACCACCCGTACCCGATAGACCCCTGATAATGTACTTGTCCACGACTGAGTTTTCCATGGGCTGTGTTAGGACAGCATGATGAGACGGGAAGAAGAGAGCAGGCCATCTATTACCTAAGTAAGAAATTCACTGATTATGAGACGCGCTATTCTCATCTGGAGAAAGCATGCCTGGCGCTCGTTTGGGCTACTCAGAGACTTCGACACTACCTGTTATCCCAGGCCATTCTACTTCTAGCATGGATGGATCCGTTGAAGTACCTATTCGAGAAACTTGCTCTCACTGGCCGAATCGCACGTTGGCAACTACTCCTATCCGAGTTTGACATTACTTATGTCACCCAGAAGTCAATTAAGGGGCAAGCACTCGCCGATCATCTTGCTGAGAACCCTCTGTCGAACTATGAGCCTTTAAGGGCCGAATTCCCCGATGAAGACATTTTGTTCATGACCGACGAGGATACAAAGGAAACGGAAGAGCCCTGGGTAATGCACTTCGATGGGGCATCGCATGTTGAGGGCCAGGGAGTTGGCGCCATTCTTATCTCACCAAAAGGATCCCATATACCCATCTCAATCAAATTGAACTTCCCATGCACCAACAATATAGCCGAGTATGAGGCCTGTACAGCTGGTTTACAGGCGGCTCTCAATCTAAATATAACTCACCTTAGGGTCTTTCGAGATTCACAATTAATTATATGCCAAACCAACGGGGATTGGAAGACCAAGGATGAGAAACTGATCCCATACCATGAACATCTGGAGGATCTGATAACTTGCTTTGAGGAAGTCACCTTCTCTTATGTGCCACGAGCAAGAAATTGGTTTGCTGACGCCCTGGCCACCCTGGCCTCTATGGTTGAGATTCCATATGGAGTGGTGATGAAGCCGATCATGATAGAGCAGAGGAACGAACCGACTTTCTGTCACCTGATCGAAGGACCTACGGAGATAGAGGATGAACCACCCTGGTTCTCAGACATCAAGAATTTCCTCGAGACCCGAACTGTCCCGGAAGGAACATCAAAGGTAGACAAACGCACCATCCAGCAATTGGCAACAAACTATGTCATCTGCGGCGATCTCCTGTATAGACGGTCTCACGACAATATTCTGCTCCGATGCCTAACCCAGAAAAAAGCGGTTGAGATCATGAAGGAGATTCATGAAGGGGTCTGCGGAGCCCACGTCAGCGGTCACATGCTTGCTAAGAAAATTCTAAGGCAAGGATACTTTTGGACTACTTTGGAGACTGATTGCTGCAAGCACGTACAGAGGTGCTACAAATGCCAAGAGCACTCTAGCCTAATACAAAGTGGGGTCTCGACGTCGTCGGCAAGGTCAATCCTAAGGCTTCCAATGGACATCAATTCATCCTCGTCGCTGTGGAATACTTTACAAAATGGGTAGAGGCGGCCTCCTACACGAGCATTAAAGCTAGCCATGTTGAGAAGTTCATCAAGAACAACATCATTTGCAGATTCGACATACCCAAAGATATCATCACTGATAATGGCACTAATTTTGCTAATAGGCGCATCCGGGCCTTGTGTGAGCGGTTCAAGATCAAGCATCATCGTTCATACCCATACAGGCCTCAAACGAATGGAGCAGTAGAGGCAGCCAACAAAACTCTGATCCGCATCCTGGAGAAGATGGTAGTTACTTACAGAGATTGGAGTGAGCAGTTACCCTTCGCACTTTGGGCCTATAGAACGTCTATCCGCACCGCAGCAGGGGCAACACCATTCTCCCTTGTGTATGGGACCGAGGCCGTGCTACCCGTTGAGGTCGAGGTATCGTCGCTTCATATCCTTTTGGAATTCCATCTACCTGAAACTGAGAGGGAAAGAGCCCGTTTTGAACAGCTAGACCTAATTGACGAGAAAAGACTCCTAGCCTTGTGCCACACTCAGGTATATCAGAAGAGAATTGCACGTGCTTACAATAAGCGCGTCTGCGGTCGAGACCTGAAGATAGGAGACACTGTACTGAAGAAAAATTTTCCGTCTCTCCATGCCGATCCGAGAGGGAAGTTTAGGCCAAATTGGGAAGGACCCTATGTCATCTGAGAGGTTCTGCCAGGATACGCTGTTCGCCTCGCCACCATGGACGGAGACCACTTTCCCGAGCCCATCAACGCTGGATACCTCCGTAAGTTCTACTCATAGGTCTTGGGACAAGGTAAGTTTTGATAAAAGTAGATGTGTGACCGCTTAAGGGCCCCATAAAAGAGGCCATCATTTCAAAGTCAAGTGGCCAAAAAAAATATATATTCCCTGAAAACCTTCACCCCTTTTTGCTACACACTTCGGGCCAACAACCATTTCTTTCATATACCCCACCCAAAATTCCAAAAAAAAGAAGAAGAGAAGGGAGGAAAAATCCAAACCCAAAAAAAAGAAGGAGAAGGCGCCCCGCAAAAAAAAAAAAAGCAACAAAGAAAAAGAGGGGTACCCCAAAAAGATAAAAAAAAAAACAAAAAATCCCAAACAAAAAAATGAATGATGACTGGGGCATAAAAAGTCCCCCAAAAAAAGAAAAAGGAGCCCCCGAATCTAGAAATCACCCCAAACTTAGATCCAAATCCCCATAAAAACCCAACCTATTTGAACCCCAACCACATTACAACCCGGAAGAAAGCCCTCTTTAAGGTCCATAAGCGGTTATAACATCTACAGCATCAGAACAGGCCGAGTTAACAAACCACACAGAACTTCATTCAGCCGGCTATGACAGAATCGACGCCCATGTCGTGGCTTTCTGGTTCTAAAAAAAAAAAAAAGGAAAAAAAAGAAGAAAAAAAAAATTAATTTGAGTTCAAAGCAAGACGGACGTGGTGAAAACCCGAAAGGGTGCCACAGGTAAAAACAGCGAACTCACGCAGACCAGGTGAAAACTTGAAAGGGCACCTGGGGTAAGAAAGCCAACCCATGGACGTGGTGAAAACCCGAAAGGGCGCTACGGGTAAAAACAGGGATGACAGGCATGGCGAAAACCAGTCTTGGGCGCTATGAGCAAAAAATGTCAAGAAAAGAGAGATTAGGAGAAGATCTGTCCTAGCCTGCCTATTTTAGTTTGGATCTCTTAAGCCTCTTCTCCCCTTTGATGGGCCGCTCATGTTGGAAATTGGATCGGATCCCAATCAAATATGTTGTCTCTACCGCAGCGTCTGACGCATGACCAGAAGGAAAGACAGAGGGCTGAACCAAACCCAGGGCAGCTAATCTTCTCATGTTTAAAGGAAAAAACTTGTGCCTTATCACCAGGTTCGACCATGCTCAAAATAGGACCCACTGGTTTGGCCCCATAAAAAACCTCACCCTATGAGGAAGAAAATTCCAAAAATGATAATAGATTTCCCTTTCCCATAAAAAACCTCACCCTGTGAGGAAGAAAATTTCAAAAAAGATAATAGATTTTCCTTTCCCATAAAAAACCTCACTAAAGATAATAGATTTCCTTTCCATAAAAAACCTCACCCGTGAGAAAGAAAATTCAAAAAGATAATAGATTTCCTTTCCATAAAAAACCTCACCCTGAGGAAGAAAATTCCAAAAAAGATAATAGATTTCCCTTTCCCATAAAAAACCTCACCCTGTGAGGAAGAAAATTCCAAAAAAGATAATAGATTTCCCTTTCCCATAGAAAAACCTCACCCTGTGAGGAAGAAAATTCCAAAAAAGATAATAGATTTCTCTTTCCCATAAAAAACCTCACCCTGTGAGGAAGAAAAATCCAAAAAAGATAATAGATTTCCCTTTCCCATAAAAAACCTCACCCTGTGAGGAAGAAAATTCCAAAAAAGATAATAGATTTCCCTTTCCCATAAAAAACCTCACCCTGTGAGGAAGAAAATTCCAAAAAGAAAATAGATTTCCCTTTCATAAAAACCTCACCAGTGAGGAAGAAAATTCCAAAAGATGATAGATTTCCTTTCTCATAAAAACCTCACCTGTGAAGAAAATTCCAAAAAGAAAATAGATTTCCCTTTTCCACAAGAAGCCTCACCCTGTGAGGAAGAAAATTCCAAAAAGAAAATAGATTTCCCTTTTCCACAAGAAGCCTCAACCTGTGAGGAAGATAATTCCAAAAAGAAAATAGATTTCCCTTTTCCACAAAAAGCCTCACCCTGTGAGGAAGAAAATTCCAAAAAAAATAAATTTCCCTTTTCCATAAAAAGCCTCACACGGCGGAGGAGAAAATAAAAAAAAAAAAAAAAAATAGATTTCCCTTTTCCATAAAAAGCCTCACAATGTGGAGGAGAAAATTCTAAAAAACAAAAAAAAAGGGGGAGAAACCCCGCCAGGAAAAAAAAAAAAAAAAAGAAATGAAAAAATCCCATAAAAAGTCTTACATTGCAGGATTACAAAAAGAAAAACAAGAGCGCATGTACAGATTTCATTCCCTTTCTTTACAAAGTGTTGCCCGCTGAGTGTCACGTCCCAAAAAGATAACGACATGACACACTTCCTATTTTTGCTGCTTTCTTTACAACAAAAAGCAAAACCCAAAATGTATATAGCTGTGTATATATGAAAAAAAAGAAGAAAAGAACAGAAAAAGATAACACAAAAAGTGATCTCTAATAGGGGGCTTTCCCCCCGTGTATATGATCTATGATATGTGCAGGAATAGATCAAGGGCCGGGAGCACGCTTCAAAGCGCTAATCTCTGCAAGCAGGGAGTCCTCGCGGGCATTTCGATCAGACATCCACCTACCATGAAGACTCTTATGCCGTCTCCGTGAAGCTTCAGCTGCGCTGTGAGACTCAGTTAAAAGACCAGTCAACCGAAGAACCTCGCTCTCGGCTGTAGCAACTCTCACCTCCGCAATATCAGCTCTGACCCTTTCTTTCTCCAAAGTCTCGATCAAAGCCAGCCTCTCTACGGAAAGGGACTCGATCCGGGTCCGAAGCTTCGCTTCCTTACATGGCCAGGGCCCAGTCCCTACCACATCTACCGAAGCTGGGCTAGGAGTAGGTAATTCCTCAGATGCTAGCCAACCCTCGTAACTCGGAGAGACAACGCCCCCCGAAACCAAGCTACACATATGCGCCGATTGGCGGGTTTCCCAGAGGGCAGCTATGCCATCAAGATCACTAAGAGAACCACGAGAGAATATCAGAGAGCACAGGGGTGGCCTCGCGGTGCATGGCACATGCTGAGTATACCCGAATTGGCGGAGCACCCGAGATGGGAAGTAGTATGTGCTACCGGTCAGCCCCAAAAGTGTGATGCCCTCACAATCCCAAGAGCGGACAATCGAAAAGGTGTCGTCCGTCCAGGGAAGTTGCCAGGTCAGCTCTGCATCAGATAGCCACAGGCTCGGTTCCTCGACGCTCCCACCAGGTAGACTCGAACTCCGGATCAGAAAACCCCGAGCCACATCCCCTCTAATCAAGCAGAATCTCGGCACAGGCCCCATGATAGCCAAATGCTCTCCTAACCAGATCTGAACAAGAAGCGGGCTCCCGCTGAAAATCCCAACCCAGCCTGAGGCCGCAGCATCCAGGCCTCGATGCATCTTCAAGCCGGTGAGGGAGGCTAACTCTTCCAAAGTTGGGGTCAGCTCCCTAGACCCAAATTTAAAAACATGGGCCCTATGGTCCCATGATGCCAAGGCCACCTGTAGTAGGTTGGGCAACAGAGGAGCAGCGAGGAGAGAAGAAAGACGGGACAACCCGAGGCCATTCAGAATAGCAAGCTCGCTCTCGGCCAAACTATCATGCCATTTTTGCAAAAAGCTGGGCCCCGGGTCCAAACAGGGAAGTATACCGGTCCCCGTATAAAAGCTTGGGCCCCCTTTTGAAGGCAGGTCCATCAGCGTGCAAAGAGGTTCTTTATCGATCAATATATGGCGATGGGCCCGCTAGAAAAAGAGGGGAGAGAAAGAAAATAAAAGGAGGGGCAAAACAACCAAATCAAAGTAAAAGAGGAGACAAGGAGGGAACCAGGCGCGGGTTATAAGGAGCACATTGAGTGCGATCTATAGCAGTGTGTATATTATATACGCCAAGGCAAAGTTTGAACGATATTTTCCAGGAGGATATAATATATACGCCCAGCCATTTTTGCTAGGGATTGGTCAGGCGTATATAATATATACGCCCGGCTATGGATTGCTGAATGTTGGCCTGGCGTATATAATATATACGCCCGATTTAAGCCGAGGCTGGTAAGGCCCCCCCCCTTCACTGGTCTATTTCTTTTCCCAAGAAGGGACGTAGTTATTTTGACCCACCTTTTCGTCGCAAGAGCGCACATGGGCGGCCATGCCACACCCGTGAGAAACACTTGGGTGGCATCATTGGAGAGGTGCCAGTTCATTCCGAGCAAGGAAAAGAGGAAGGAAACCACCAAAGCAAAGGAATACCCAAATAAAACATTCATATAAACCATAAAAATTATAAACCATCCAAACAAAATTTTTTTTTTGTTGTTATTACATATCCCCAAATAAAGCCAAGTCTAAACTGTTTTATTATGTCAAATTTGCAGGAAATAAACTAATCCTGGGCAGCCCCCTTCGACTTCTTCCGGCGCCGGCTCGCACTTTGAAAGGTACGGGTCTCCCCCACCCGAGTCCATGCCTGAGAGATACGGCTAAGCAAGGAGCGCGACTCCTTTTCACGAGCACGCTGCAAAGGCACACCAAAAGCCATCAGATAGAGAAACAGGCGGAAAGTAAACTAGGAAAACGACTAGGTTGGGCCAGCATTCACTCACCACTTCGGTCTCCCTAAGCCCAACGAGGTTACGGTAGTACTCAGCCTGACTCACTGCCGACTCATAATCCTGGCCAGTAAGAAAAAGGAGGTGTTAGTCACACAGGCCATCAGCATAATTCAAAGGGAAAGAGAACAGAGCAACAAGGTAGAGATTACCCCAGGAATCAGCTCGGGAGGTGGGACCTGGATAGCTTCAGCAAAAATCCGTGCCTTTTCGGCCACGTCGGCACACGCGATACAGAAAGGCATCATCCAGGCGCTTGAAGGTCCCTTGGACCTCGACGGGCGAGCTACCAGAAGCACCTGCACCAGAAGGGTCAGAGGGTTCAGCACCTGAAGCCACGCCAGAGGCACCAGCCCCGAAAGGATCGGAAGGTCCAACACCTGTTGCATCATAGGGAACGGCCTCCTCTTCCCCCTCATCTGAGTCGCCGCCCTGCTCAAACTGTAGAGAGAAATGTTTTATCATTAAGGGCGACATGTCAATCAAAGTAACCACATGAAAGCTGTTGAATGAAAGAAGAAAAGGGGCATTACCTGAGATCGCGGCCCACCAAAAGCTAAAAAGTTAGCACCAGGCACGAAGCGAGGCAGCAAGAAATGATAGGGTAGGGAGTCGTACCAAGACTGATACCCCCCAGGCAGGAGAAGGTCATCGATAGGAACCCCATGATGAAGAAAGTGAGCAGTGAGCTCATCAATGGAGCCCTCTGGGGCCAACACATTGGCGGGAGGAGCTTGGGGCACGACAAAGAGAGGGCGATATTGATGAACTGCTCTCTCCCCTAAATAGTAGGCCCTAGTCCAGGACCCATAGAGAAAGATGATACGACGGTCCAGCAAAAGACGAGAGGGGCCCACTGAGGCCAAATTCCAGAAGGCGGATCCTATGTAAGGGTCGAGGATGACCTGCAAAAGAAGAAAAAATCGGAAGGGGAGGCGCACATTTGATCAGAACCGCTAGCACACAGAAGCTGAGCTACCAAATTTACAAAAAGGGAATTGTTTTACCTGCTCTGGGATTAACAGGTCGAACTGAGAGCGCAGTCCTAACTCCAAATGCTTCATACCTACGTCCCAACGGCGACCCACGTGCCGGTTACTCATGAGGGGGAACGTAGCAATGTCAGACTGAAGCAGAGGGCGACCCGGCTGAAAGTGAAGGTACCCCCAGACCTGCGAAAGCATCCAGATGAGGACAGGTATGCTATAAAAGAAAATTGAGTAAACTAAAAATAAAAGATAAAATACCTCGATGGCAGGCCAAAAACCCACAATGGAGCTAGACTCCCCAAGAACGGCCCGCTTTAGGCTGGACATGAGTACGGCATAGCCAGCGCCGTCCCAATCAAATCGATGCACGGTCTCCCAGTTCCCCATCAGGCTGAGCAGGGACAAAGAGACTCGCCCTCCACTGGTGTTGGACAGGAGAGTCTTGCCCAGGAGGAACAGTAAGGAGATGCAGGCCAACATAAGTGCGCGCGCAGGCTCGATGTAAATGTCCATGTCGGGCTACCCCTGGTCCACCAACTCATTAGGCCCAAACTGATCAACCAACCAGGATAGCTTGACCTCCGAGCCCCGAACGTTCCCTGAGGACGGGTAGGCCCCTAGCAGCTGAATCACCTCCTCCCTACCTGGTGTGCGGGTAGGTACCACAGGCACACCTCCGATACGGACCCCAATGATCATAGACCAGTCCGCCGGAGCGAAGGCCATCTCTGCCACGGCCATGTGGAATGTCATCATCTCGGGGCGAAAACGCTCTATCAGCGCTTTTAAATAGGCCGTATCAGCTCTTACAGCGGGGCACGAAATGAAGTCCCCAAAACCGGCAGCAGTAAGTAGGTCCTTCACCACTGGGGGAAGGTAAAGCACAAGGCGCTGGAGGTCAAACCAACCGCCTCGGAACATAATGTGTGGCAGGGGCTGCAAACAAAAGGCATCAATCAGATAGGGGCAGGGAGATATAATAAGGGCATCAAAGGAAAGCAAAAGCGGAAAGGAGGAGTGGGTCCATCTGTTTACCTGACCAACGATCCCGAAGTTGGACATATGGGTGTCTTTGGCGATGAGGAGGCGGTGGGCGGGCTCGCTTGCATCTCATACCAAAGTGGGAGGAGCGAGACACAATAAACTGCTTCCACAGGGCCGTAGGCCATTTCCCCTTCGTCGATCATGCCCCTCGTCACCAGACATCCTGAAAACATGAGACGCATCAGCATATGAGGGGTTGCCAACAAAAAAGAAGAAAGAGAAAAATATGTATATGGACTAATCCAAAGAATAATAACAAAAAAAAAAAACAATCATGTGTGTATGTATACTAATCCAAAACAACAAAAAAAGAGATGTGTGTGTGTGTGCTAACTAAAAAAAAAAATAACCATGTGTGTATGTATACCAATCCAAAACAACAAAAAAAGAGATGTGTGTGTGTGTGTGATAACTAAAAAAAAAAAAAAAACATGTGTGTATGAATACTAATCCAAAACCAAAAAAAAAAAGAGAGATGTGTGTGTGTGTACTAAACAAAAAAAAAAAAACATGTGTGTATATATACTAATCCAAAACCAAAAAAGAGAGATGTGTGTGTGTGTACTAAACTAAAAAAAAAAAACATGTGTGTATGTATACTAATCCAAAACCAAAAAAAAAGAGAGATGTGTGTGTGTGTGTACTAAACTAAAAAAAAAAAACATGTGTGTATGAATACTAATCCAAAACCAAAAAAAAGAGAGATGTGTATGTGTGTGTACTAAACTAAAAAAAAAAAAAAACAACAACATGTGTGTATGTATACTAATCCAAAACAAAAAAAAAGATGTGTGTGTGTGCAAAAAAAAAAACAAAAAAAAACTCATGTGCATATATTAATCCGAAAGAAAGGATGTGTGTGTGTACTAAAAGAAAAAGAAAAAACTCATGTGTATATATTAATCCGAAAGAAAAGATGTGTGTGCGTACTAAAAGAAAAAAACAAAAGAATCATGTGTGTGTGGGTACTAATCCAAAAAAAGAGATATGTGTGTATAAAAAAAAAAAAAAAAAAAAACAAAACCGTGTGCGAGTGTGCTAATCCAAAAAAGATAAGATGCGCTAATCCATCGAAAACAAAAAAAAGAAAGAGAAAATAGGATGAGATGAATAAATAATAGATGAAAAAAATAGGCCTAAGGAAAACAACAAAAAAAAGAAAAGCAACAAAACCGAGAGAAAAGGAACATAGGCATCACATATGTTTAAATGGAAATGAAAAAAGAAAAAGCATTTCACCATAAAAGAAAAAAAAAAGAGAGAGAAAAGGAAAAACAATAATGTTATCAAAATACAAAGAGAAAGTAAGGGAAGGTAATGGTTACCTTCAATGGGGGAGAAAAACGAAGAGCGGCGGAGGATAAGCGCCTTTCGATCCACACCCGCGACCGCCGGTAATGGAATTCAAGCCAAATAAAAAAAAAAAACCCTAAGGGGTTGTCCCGGACTCAAGAAGAAAGGAGGGAGGAGGAGAGAATTTGAAAAGGAGGCCCCTTTTGTGCTCGGGCTCAGGCGATTCGCCAGATTTTAAACAGTGTATATAATATATACGACCATTTCGTCGATTTTGGTCGGTATATATTATATACGCCCGACCAAAAATGGCAGTTTTAAACTGCCCGACATCCTTTTTTCGATTTTAAGGCCCAACGGCCCCCTTGTATGCTATGGACCTCGATCCGGCCCCCCTTCGAGGCCCACGTGTCATCGGCCACGGTGCACGCATCCCCAAATAACCCTTCGAGTTTCCTTCGATTGGCCCAAAGGGACCGTGTTACAACAAACGATTCCAGATCCGTAGGCGCCCACCTAATGCGCCCACAAAATCAAAAAAGAGAAAAAAAATAAAAGAGAAAGAAAAAAATACACTTGGTTCTCACAAAGGCCGCATAACATCTGTTGCCCACCAGAGCCGTGTTAAATCAATTCGGAATGATCGGGTGTTCACCCGAAAGTTCTCGAATCCCGTCTCATGCAGGGACACTCTGTACCTAATCCAGCAGGCAAATGAATTTCATTCATCACCGGGAGCATACACTTAGCCCCAGATCTCCCCCAGCAGAAGTCAAGGCCTAATCCGGCAGGCAAACCAAGAACCCATCACCGGAATGCACACGTCCCTAAGGTATATCGACATGGCAAGTTGATTTGCCCAAGGATACGTGCAAAAATAAAGGCAGCTTGAGCATGCCCGGAGTCTCAATCAAAATAAAAAAGAAGAAGAAAAGGAAAGAAAAGGAGAAGAAATGACGACTTGTTGCTGCTTAGTGAAAACCCTGAGTGGGTTGACCCCACCTTCCACTCATTCACTCTGGTCATCCGCCTTCGGATTGATATTGACCAAGAGTGCCCCCAACTTCAGACCATTCGAAGAGTCTATTGTCAGTCAAAACTGACCCACCAAAAATGAAATTACAACAAACTAAACTATGTGCAAACATACAGACCAAAGGGCCCTTTTCCCTTTTATTTCCTTTTACACAGGCTTAAAACCTGTATAGGCACGGTGTCCCTGTTGAATGTACGCATTTGCATCTGGGTATCTGCAGGATGGTCGTTGTCCTCGTAAATTGTACCTTAGGGTCGAGGCTTCTGTTCGCACCTATTTGCTGCTTACCGCCCCTGATGGGTGTCTGTTTGTGTATAGTTAGTAAGATGTGATTTCATTAGGGACGGAGGCTGGAAATTAGCCATCTCTTTCGAGGGATGTTTGATTCTAGCTCGATCTTTAGCTTTGTCTCGAGTTAAAGCACTCCGGTCTGTGTGAATTAGGGGCACCTCACCACTGGAACAAGCACATCCCCTAGGTGCACCTATCCCTGGCAGAGCACACGCATTCTTAAAGCGTATCAATTGACATTTGATCCACTTAAAGAGTTGTGTGAAAATAAAGTTGTCAGAGGTCATCGAGCTCTGCTTAGAGGCCTCAAAACAAAAGAAAATTCAGAAAATAACAAAAAAAATTATTCAGAAAATGGGCATGCATTCCCAAGAGGTGTTGCGACATCGATATTCGCTCCACTCGGGTAAATCATGCTCAACCAACCTCGAGGTTGATGGGTTCGCCCAGAAACTCCGAGCCTTACCTAGGTAAGGGCACCTGTGGCCAACCCAATGGAGCGGTCATTATCCCATAGGATTGGACACAGTTTGAAGGCCTTCGCTTTGTGTGCTTCGCATAAGTTCCGAAGCATAGATCGATCATCCCATTTCATGGAGCTGTCTGGTTCAGATTAAGACTCAACATCACAAATCTATAATTCCCCTCAGGAAGTGGACGATATCTCGGCTAGCGGGCTTACACTTTTTGTGATCATCGCAGTTATGCCCAGTAATGTCGCAATGCGCTTGGGGACTGTTAGCTTTGAGGTACGGACGATATCCTGAAATGAGAGGGCTTACGTACGCTCACCATCACCATGAATGTTTGAGAATTGAGTTAAACCAGGCGGACCCATCAAACGTGCCTTGGACCTCTTCGGATGTCTCTTGTCTTTGGCATCCGATCATTAGTGATTGAATACCAAAGAGGGGCATCTGTAGACACCCAAATTCGGCCCAAGGCCCGATCAGTCTGTACTTCGGGAGAGATGTACCCCTGTGCTTCCGATGGCACCCCCCTGAACCCTTAGGAACCTACCTAGACTAGTAGGAATCACTCTAAGACCTTTAGAGCCATTCCCCCAATCCTTAGAAGCCACCCCTACACCCTAGAATCCCTCCCCAGACCTAACTTTAACCCTTCTGTCGGTTGATGGGAGGAGAGCTACATAATTTCACACAGACTAGTACCATAGATGAGCCATATACCATTGGAAAGAGTACTTCTTCAGCTTTCCAACGAGCCAAAGATCACCCAATTTGGAGCTACGGTTCAAAAGTTATGGCCGTTTTAAGTTTCACATAAAATCATGAATTTTACTCAGGCGTAGATATTACATACGCCCAGCCATTTTTACCCCAGATTACTCAGGCGTATATATTATATACGCCTGCCTATTTTGGGGAAAATTTGGCCGGGCGTATATAATATATACGCCCAGTATAGGTGGGACCCACCACGGGTTTCATCTTCTCAAAACTCCCCTGATTTTGGTGAAAATTACTGTTCCTAAACTGGGCGTATATAATATATACGCCCAACTTAGCTAGCTGAATCATCATCAGTAGCTCGAATTTCCTCCATCTAGTTTGACCTTTTGACTATCCCCTTGGCTGAGGTGGGTGTCTTGAGATTGGTTGCACCCCCTTTGAGCTTATTGGCAACCCTTAAGTCACCCATAGTCTCACCCCATCATCCGCCATTGAAATCAGTTTCCCAAAACCCTAGGACCTTGAAAACCCAAAAAACCTTAGATGGGGGATTACCTAATTGCTAAACCAATTAGCTCTTAAGTAAGCCCCCTAACCCATCCCTTCTCTATAAATAGAGAGGCCTCCCTCTTCCTTAAGGGTTGGAAGAAATTGGAGGTTAAGGATTTGGAGCCCAAGAGAGAACCCTAGTGAGAGAAAGTGCACTCATTTCCCAGAATTCCAACAAGCTTAGTTCATCTTTTCCAATCCATTTCCACCATTTCATCACTCCCTTTAGCTAAAACCTAGCCTCTAGCTTCACTCTACACCCCCTACTTTATTGAATCCTAGCATTAGAACCTATTTTCACACCATTTAAGCCATCAGAAGCACGCCAAAGCGAAGATCTTCCACGGTGCAACAAGGGCCCGTGAGCTCCGGCTCACCCCTCTCTTCCTCTACCTTCTTGGTGTCTCCTCCGTCCAAGGATTCAAGCCGTTACGCCGCCGAAATTTCGGTTTGGCTCAAAGCTTGATAGGACCGTATTGCCTTCGGGCAAGAGGAAACTCCGCCTTTTTTTATTTTTGGCCATAGGTAGAGACCGCTACGTGCGGGTTGATCGGGTGCCTAAACCCTTCCCGATCGATAACCGAAGCCCCTACCCTAGAGCCTTTAGCAAAGACCGGTAAATTAGAGTCATATTTACCACTTCGGTGCTCAAAATATCGATTTGAAGGTTTCCCGGGTCACCAAAAGCTCCAGGTGGCGACTCTACATTTTATCCAAGGCGAGCGCATCGCCGCGACGGGTTCGAGAGGATCCACGGTCGCACAATACTATTTTAGGTAAGAATAAGAATTGATGATCTTTGCTAAAGACACATCTTCAGGTACAATGTATGAGGACGGATTAAAAAAAGGAGCAAGATCTATATACATTTCCAAGTCATCTCGACTTAAATGACAATTGAATTTCCAATATAAACTATACAATTTATGAGAAATGATATAGATTTTGATCAAGTCCCAATTTACACCAACTAAAGATAGCAATTATCTGGTACTACTATAGGAAAAGACAAAGTTTTTTGTATCTCTATTAGAGAATCTCGGCTCACATCTTACCCCATTTTAGAGAGGCTGATCCTGAACTTGAACCAGTGACACCTCGCTTTAGGAAGATAGAACTTGCCATCGCACCAAAATCTAATCTTGTATGACAAGTGGGTAGAATGAGCACCATTTTCATGTGATTTCCACTAGATCTTAATTTTTTAAAAACAAATACAAATGTAACCTTTGGACATGTCAACATGAAAAGTAAAACCCGAAGCATCAGCACTTGCCAATGGTTCCACGAAAAAAAAGGATTTGGTACCATAAGATGGCAGCCCAACTATGCCCTGGAAAAGAAGGAATTGATCTAAGCAAACTTTTTGCCGATTGCCATAGATCAAAGTCAAAGTCAAACTTTTTATCAAAGGTAAAGACAAAATTACTCCGTAGAAATCAAAGCCAACAAATAAATTTTGGAAAAAAGAATTCCAATAAAACTAGTTCTATAGAAACTTCAGTTCAAACCAAAAAATATAACATAATTACAAAAGCAGTTTATGAAAGTTTCCATTTTCCCTATGGCATTAACTTTGTCATGGTAGAGGCAGAATTTCTGTTCTAATCACAACATGCCAACATCTATATTGCCTTTGTACTAAAATAATAATTTTGTATTCTGATTAGTAGACTCTTCGAAAGTCAGCTCTAAGTTGTTTGTGATATATCCAATTAGCCAAATCTATCTCATCGAAAGAAAATTAGTTATTTTTTACCTCCATCCCATTCTATTTACAAAGGATCTCTTCATCCTCTCAAAGAACTGAGCTAAGAATATGTCTTAAGAATGAGAGAAATCGAGAATTCCTTCCTATGGAGCATCAAACCACTACTAAAAGCTTCTTCCATAGATCTTAAGCCATCAAGAAATTGAGTGATCAAGATTTCCCCATGTGGCAACCAAGAAGCTCGACAACCGTTTGTCATATTACTCTCTTGCACTCCTCATTCTTTTCTTTTTCTTTGATTATATTTTTTGTATGACATTTTTTACTTTTAAACAAGTAGGATATTAACTTCATGTAAGATTTCAACCCCTCTTCCTATACCCAAGAATTATCAACAAACAAGGCCCATGCACAGCCTGCAAGACTTCGAGTCTCACAATTCTAGCCAAGGTTTGACCTGCCAGGCCTGTAACCGCTGCCCAAGCCGAATTTAAACATGTTCAGCTGGCTAATTTGCATCCCTAATAAAAGAATAACCAACTAGTCATGGAAAAAATATGAAAGAAAAACAAAGTTACATTGACGCCAGAATGTTTTGAGTTTTTCTTCATCTTGTCCCCAAACTTTTCCTTTGCAATTCAGTAAATAATTTTGAAGCATCCACTAAAAAATTTAGATAAATTAAATAAATTCAACTAATGAATTCACCCATATGCACAAACTAACAAAATCCAGCTCATCCACTATGAAAAATCCAATTTTTTCATACCAAATGTTTGGTCCTTCATGATCAGATACTTAGCCCCACCTTTCAAATTAAAATTTCAAGAAGCACATATCTGAAATTTAGAAAATTCCTGTCCATCATAGAGATCCAATATTCATACCCGTAAATAAATAAAAATATGAGTTTACAAAATGATTTTTGGACCTTTCAAATTGAAATTTCAATGAACACATAAAATTCCTTTTTTCATAACTAAACACCTAAAATTCCTCATTTCTAAGAACGTAGGAATTTCAACATTCCAAAGATCAACCTCCAGACACAAAAATAGAATGCTAAGTTATACACAACCATGCGATTATCAGAATTTGATTTTTCTCAAAAATAAATGAAAATAAAAAACAGAATTTGAGCAAAAAAATGAAATTACTATTTGAATTTTAGACCTTCCAAATTGAAATTCAACAAACACATAACCATCATCTTTCCTGAAAGATACGAACTTCTTCAATATTCCAAAGATCAAAATTTCCAAAAAGAATGCAGGATCCAATTTTTATACATTAAAATCCCCCGAAAAGAAAATCGAAATCTCAATCTAATCTCGAGTCCATTTTAGATCGAAATTTCAACAAACACACTTACACTCCATCATTCCTGAAATCCACGAACTACTCTACCTCAACATTTCAAAGATGAATCTCCAAACATAAGAAATCCATAAATCAGACACAAAAACACAATACTAAGCTATATTACCATGAGATAACCAGAATTTGAAACCGACCTACACCAATAACGAAAGATCTACACCAATAATGAAAGAAATCAAACACCAAATCGCTCTTCGATACCTTCAATGCAAGATTCATAAAAACGATTGGTTGATCGAAGTAGATCTAAGGAGGATTGCGAGAATCTCTATGGCTGCAATGATAAGGGAAGCTAGAGATTTCATTAGAGAGAAGAGAGGAAGATGGAGGCTAGGGTTTCGAAGAGGGAGATGGAGGCTAGGGTTTTGAAGAGGGAGAGAGAGCGAGAGAGAGGGGAGGAGGCGAAGAGGTGAGAGAGGCTTGGGTTTCCGAGAATGAAGACATCGAGTGGCTTTGTTAGAGAGATATATAAAGGGAATAAAGAGGTAGTTTTGGAATTAGGGCTTCGTCGGGGTTGACCCGATACATTTGCACGAGATTTGCACGTGGCAGTGATCTAAACTTTAAAAACTTAAAAAACTACTGTTTTAGAAAGTAAAACTACTGATTTAGCGAGTGGAATATTACACGACTATTTAAAACAGTGGTTTATTTTATGATGCTACAGTAGTTTTTCCCTCATTTTAACGTAGTGACTTCAACAAGAGGGAATCCACAATTCAAAATTGAATAATGGCATTCACTACACAAATCTGCACATTCCTTCCCAATTGATCCTGCAACCAAACACACAAAATTACAAACATTATCAATGCAAATTGAAATTAAATGAGGTGATTTCTAGCGTAATCACTAGCTCAGATAGACCTGAGGTTCCCGCAGTCAGTCTTTTGAAAGCCATAACTTATTATTATTATTATTATTTGTGGCTTTCAAAAAGATTACTTTCACAAATAATCTTTTAAAATATGCTCCAAACAGAGGGGCATACCTTTAATTTCTCTCTTAGGATTTACTATTGACACTTACATTATCTGTAAAGAAGAAAATATAAAATAAAAGAAAAAGGAATATTAGTAACTTTAGGGAAACCTGTATATAATGTAAGAAATAGTCACAAGATCTTGAGATCATGGGAGCCAAATCACACTGAACATATGGTAGTTCCACATGACATATATCACCAAAAGACACCTGAGTAACAAGAACATATGGTAGTTCCACTTGATTTAAATGTGCTTTGATGTTACGTTATAAAACAAAAAACGACACTTTTATTGACAAATAGGTAGGGTACTCTAAGATTGGAGCTCCCAGCTGCACATGCGCTATATCTTAGCTAATTGGATGATATAAAACCAAATGAAAAGACCAAAGCTCCTTTCCATAAAGAAGCAACAAATTGACTCACAACAGGTGTGAGACTGAACCTAAACACAAAAAATCACAAGAACCAAAGCACATAAAATGGAATGAAGATGTATGAATGAAAAGCATGTAATCCTAACACAACATGGGGAATTACTTAACGTAAGAAAAAAAGGCTCACTGATTCAAATTACAAATTACAAAAATTGAACATAATGGCACTAAAGTAGAAAAAATTTAAAATTTCTCGATCATTCCTCATTTCCTAATGATCTAGAATCAAATTATACAATTCCTAAAGCACAGGCCTTTTGAACCAAACCACTTGAGGGCCTGTTTAGGAACTAAATCCCTATTTGGGCCACTCTTGATGCTTAAGTTAAGGGAGACTAGCTATTAAGACCCCATTGAGACCATATTTATGAAGTCTCCTTTAGAAAGAAGGAGCAAGACACTTAGGCCCATGAGCTAGGAGTCGAGAGATGGATTGTGTATACCTTAGGAATCATGTACAAGCTATACACTCAATTAGTGCCTCCCTGTTTTAGCCGCATGCACGTAACCATGCAAATCATTATTTGCATTGGGTATTGTCGGCTATGAATGGAGAGGAGAAACAGAAGTTAAGAAGAGAAGCCATCTCCTTCTTCTTGATTCGATTCAAACTCCTTGCAAACCAAACCTTGAATCCATCCCAAAAGCTCTTCCGTTTCAAGTAGAACTCGAATCCTATAACCTCAGAGCATCGCGAGCTCTGTGACTCGTTCAACCAAGAGGATATGAATCTGGGAATCGACGTTGCAAAGGTATTGATCCAACACCGGTGGATCATAGAGCTTCGCATGCGAGGAAAATTCGTACAGATAACCCTCGTCTCGCGTGTGCCATGCTTTAGTATTCGAATATCCTACTGGGTGGTAATACTCTAGGCCGCATGTAAGGATTTCAAGGATCAAAATGTCTGAAGAATGAAAAAGGGATGCTTTGGGGTTAATCATTGAAACCCTTGCATGAGTTCTGATTTGGGGATAAATCATGGGTTAGACTCTGCAATGCGGAATGTAGTTTGTGCAATTTATTTTGTTTCAAAGAGAGGTCTTGTAGGCGAGTGATAGCTCATGTTGAGCATGTTGGTTGTGTTGCAGAACCATCTCTGGAAGCCATAAGGGCCGACTCGAGTTCGTGGTATGAACTATTAAAAATAGCAATTCTGTGTGGTACGCTCGAGCGTGAATTGCATCACTCGAGCGGGAACTCACCTGAAGCCATATGCTCGAGCAAGAATTATAGGCTTAAATCACTCGGGAAGAAACCAATTGAGCATAAACTAAGGGTTTTCATTGGGAATACGCTCGAGCATGAATTGGGTCGCTCGAGCGATAAATGACCTGAAAGGGTACACTTGAGTGGGAATTTCAAGTTATTTTAGCTCGGGTCAAAGCCGCTCGAGCAGGACCTAGGAATTGTATGGGAAATACGCTCGAGTGTGCGTTGGACTGCTCGAGTGAGAGATTTTCTGAAGCGTACACTCGAGCGGGAATTTTAGGTTTATTTCACTTGGGTTAAAACCGCTCGAGCGAAACTTAGGATTTATACTGGAAACACGCTCGAGCAGGAATAGTACCGCTCGAGCGGGATTACACCTGAAGCCTACCCTCAAGCGTGATTTGTAGGCTTATTTTGCCCGGGTTAAAATCGCTCGAGCATGAAGCATAGGTGCCACTGGGAATCACTCGAGCGGGATTAACATTCGCTCGAGCGTGAACCTCTGTCTTGACTATTTTCAAGGTATGTACTTGGGAGTTGGCTAGCATGCTTGTGAGTTACATGTGTGGACTAAGACATGTAATGGACATCATGATTTAGGATAAAATCGCCGTGGACCAAGGTTTTGAACTCGTCAGACCGTGAATCTTTGCATGTGTGACCGACACGAATTCAAGTTGAGAAAACACCTTGCCAACTTATATGTTCTCTTGAAGTCATGTCTTATGATGCTATTTTCAAATGAATTAGATTTTCGCCATGAATATCATTACGTACTCTAGCCATGATTTATCTTATGTCTCTTGAAACTTGTGAACATGAATATTTCATATTACAATTGCATGAACATGAATATCACAATTGCATTCACGTCTTGCATGATCTCATACACACGTCCCGTATACTTGTCTCGTAGTGTTCTCACTCGTAAAAAACTAGTACTTGAACATGTGTACTCGATCTATGCTTGCGTGTTACGAATTTATGAGCATGTGCAATGAGGAGTAGAGCCTCCATGAGAGGGGTGGAGTCCCCAGGGCTACGGCCCTGTGTCCGTTACGGACTGCTCAGTTCCCTAATATGGGATGCCTTGTCATGTGATTTGATTGCGAGTGTATTATATGTAAGGGGAGTGGAGTATCCATGAGAGGGGTAGAGTCCCCGAGGTTACAGCCCTGTGTCCGCTACGGACTGCTCAGTTCCCTAATACGGGATACTTACTATAATGTCATATGATATGCTTTGTCTCGAATCTATGAATCATTGTCATGTATCGTGAATTATCTCAGATCTCGATTATATGTGTTTCTTGCTCATTCCGTTCATTTGTTCATATGTTTTGATTGTGTCTTGACTATCTTGTCTCGTTATGCATAGTGTAAGCATGTGTATTCGCCTTCATGATTTGACCAGTTGTGATTTTGTGAATGTTTTACTTGAATCCGATATATTCTAAATGTAAACACAAGTTTGACTGCTTTTAATTATGCTTCAAGAATATGACTTTGAATACTAAGGTGTGATTTAGCATGGTAATTTTCTCTACTGAGTTTGGATGACGCTCAGTAGAGAAGAATCTACCTGAAGGACATTATCCTTAGTTGGAGCAGTTTCTTTTTTTGGGGGAGTTTCGTTTTGAGAGAATTTTTTATAACAAGGTAAGGAGATTATGTAATTAAATCATATGATATATTTTGATCCGCTGTTTAGATGAAGGTCGGCTTTCATCAGCGGATGCTTATTCTTTTTTGATATATATATATATATATATATATATATATATATATATATATATACATGCAGTAGTTTATCGTGTGAGTTTCTTTTGGTTGTCATTATATCCATGCATAGCTCCGTCGCGTTTCTGTGTTGCGCACTTTGTTTCCGCTTATGTGAGCTTACCATTTTTGCAATGACTCGATCCTTCCCGTTGTGTAATGTGACGAAAGAACGAGCTATTAGGAGGTGCTGTTGTACATTGATGCGATAACATCACTGTGATCTTGGGTCTTGTGTGTGATCCGACGGCACGTGTTTATGATAAGAAAATCCGGGCTGTCACACAATTAAAAGCAAAAAAATAAAAAATCCAAACAAGAAGAGAATTTTCTCTCAAATTTCTGATTGATAAATCCGGGCTGGCACACAATTAAAAGCTAAAAAATAAAAACTCCAAACAAGAAGAAAATTTTCTCTCACAATTCTGATTAATTTCTATTGAATTCAACAAAATCTTACCACCAATATTAGGATTTTGTTTCTACAAACAAAATCTTACCACGAGAAAGGAAATTATTAGGGGAAAAATCAGAAAAAAAAAAACAGTTAAAAATAAACATCGGTCAATAATTACTACCTACCTATGAGCCGTGATTGCTCGCAATTGGCCATTTCTGACCATAAGATTTTGAAAAAAGAAAAAGCCGATTAGCCAGATTCTTTAAGGCCTCTGTCAGCTTTATAGAATAACGCACGAGGGGATCAGTATTCGGAGCTACGAATTTTTCTTTTCTAAGTTTTGTCTGAAGATATGAAATCTGTAACTTGGATGTCTTTATATTTTTTTGAGGTGGACTACCGTTACCGTCTTTAAGCAGATTATTTATTTACGGTCTACCTTCATGCCACGTAGTAGCAGCATGACAAATCTCCGCCAAAAAATTATGCTGATAAAAAAATTCTAACCATTCCATTGGTGCAGTTAATTTTAATCGTTAATATATATAAATAATTATTTATTCCATTCCATTGGTGCACCTAATTTTAATCGTTAGTATATATAAATAATTATTTATTTTAATATGTATAGATTGGATGGTTCGGATCCAAAGATGCTTGAGACGCTACTGACCAAAATAGTTGGGCATCATGAATTGTGTGTTGTCAAGCACGGATAAAAATTCCGGATTTCATTTCGTCCGTGGGGACCGAAATTGAAATTTCGGCTGAAAATTACAAAAGAGGCTGAAATTACCAAAAATTTGTGTTTTCATTTCGGTGGGGACCAAAACCAAAATTTTGGACCGAAATTTCAGTAATTACGGCTGAAATTTTGAGCCTTGGTGCCAAAGGAACTTTCTTAGAGATATCGGCTATCATTTAAATATTGAATCATATGGTAAATATAGTTTTTTGCTCTAATGCACTGAAGATCTATAGATCATAACTCCCAGGACTCGTTTAACCTTATCTAGTAAAAGGAAAATAAAATTATTTAAGAAACATCACTAAAATTCTTATTCTTGGTAACTAAGATCCACCTGATCGATCTTTCGTGTCCGGGGCATGTAACGGCTCCCTTTTATAAAGGGTACTGATTTCGGTGGGCCAAGTTCTGACCTGGCCTTAAACAGGTCGATTCTAATCCAATAGTTTATTGATTATATTTTACTCAATAGTTTAAAATCTATTGAGTCAGAGCTAACAACATATATACAGAGGGTGCCATATGAAGACAAAAAATGGTCAGTTGCATAAGGTCTGAAGATCATACCTTCTAAAGGTCTTGTTTATGCATGGTCTCTGTTGCTACTAGCCTGCGAAATTTTAAAAAAAAACTTCATCTACTTAACAATTGACTATAAAAATTATGCAAAGTAAAGGAAGGTAGATGCTTTATTTATGAAATTAATGAATAAATACAAAAAAAAAAAAAAAAAAAGAATAGTAACATATACCTTTGTTAAACTTTGCATCATCTTCATAAATTTTTGCATCATGGCGTTCATTGCAGCGATTTTTTCTGCCAACTTTTCTTCCATTTGGGCCTCCAATATGGCCGTTCTTTTTGTTACTTTTTTCTCTATTTGAGTGTCCATCATGACTGTTTTTTCAGCTAGTGGGTCTGGATTTCTTGCACTTGCCCCTTCATTGTAGTGAGCTCACTCGACAACTCACGAAGACTGGAGCTTGATAGAAAATAACTCGAAGGGGGTTGACCATAATCCAAGGCCCCGGACACGATCGTGTTTCTCATCTGCCATCGCGTAAGTATACACATCCATTTGGGAGGTTGAACCATCAGAGCTCACTGGTGGGTTCTGTATAAAATCCTACATCATTGCCTACATAGTAGCTTGTATTTAAATTTTGGCCCTCTTATAATTATCAAAAGCTTATAATTTAAACAATCAATATTAGCAAGAAGATTGGTAAATTTACCATCTTGGTTTCAGCCTCAGCATTGACAGGCTTGCCATCTTTACGAGAATGTGTCTTCATAAACACATCTACTCGGCTAGGCGTAGTCTGTGTCTCACTCTTCATTCGTTGTGTCAAAAAAAGAGTCATTCACTTTGGTGCACACTTAAATAATATAATAAACGACATGCAACTAATTAAAAGTGAATACATTAAATAAAATGCATACCTCCTTGTAGAGAACTCTAGCAAAGATTTTTTAGCCAGATGTATGAGGTAGAATCTGGCGTTTCCAAATATCCTTATTTTTTCTGCTTATTTGCTATATTATAAAGTTGATTGATAATGAGATTGTAACACGTAATTTTTCTAGTTAAAATATTACATAATTAAAATTTATCTTTCTATCATCTGATCGCTAATAGTGAACGAGGGTTTCCCATTGCTTCTGATGTATATTAGGAGGGCAAGGTGGCATGAGAATACTGTCATTTGCATGTTTGTTGTAGTACTTGGTCTTCAAACAAGACTTATGCTCTCTCCATTTTTTTCTGACTGACTTCATTACATAGCCTCGTAGGCTCTTATCAATTTCAAATCTGGTCTGCAAAGATAGGGTAAAACTTATATTATAATTATTTACTCCCTTATGTGCTGAAAAAGTAAATATTAAATTACACATCTTACCAGAATTGTGTCCCATACACGTGCTTTCAACCTTTTATCCACCGTACGCCAAGACTTTTTATCAATACACAATAAACTTTCTTCTGTTGCTAATGTATCGCAATAATTTGCTAATAAAGTAACATTTTCTATTGGTTGAAGAAAATCGATATCGATGCCAATATATATTTTAGCACCGTCTTCCAAACCATTCAAATAATTACATATGGTTGGACCTCGTCCAGTCCACTCTTCCAAATTATCTATGGGCAAGTTATCAAATAAGAAAGCTCCTTTATCAGTCTCACCTGTCAGAAGGTAGCACTATACTTTACCAGTACTAAGAATTCATTAATGGAAAAATGAAACATAAATAGTCAGAAGGCAGCACTCTAGTTCATAGAATGAAAGGACAAACATTTACTCTAGAAAATCATGAGAGGATTAAAATCAAGATGCTATATACTTTTTTCCAATAAAATGTTGTATACTTGTGTGTACAACAACTGTTATGCACATAAATATTACAATAAATGGCTCAAGTGGCTGTTATTGAACCTAAACTATATTTAACCCTTTTAGCTCTGAATAAAAGGATATTATGCTAGGAAAAAAGGATACTATGCAAGGAAAAAAGTCTACTAGGACTACAAGATGGCCCAAATTTATAACAGCTGTCACATTTTAAACCCACGATATCGGTACGGACGCGGGTAAGGTCAGGCGTGTGCCTAACATGGGACACAAAAGACTTATGTTAATTTGGTGTTCAAAACTGATAAGAATGTGGAGCCCTTAGTGGCCTAGGAAAATTTGGCATTTTATCGGATCTAAATGATCCATGTACTTAATATAAGTGTATCAAATGTACACTTGAATATTTGGCATAAACCCATACACCTATGGTTGTGTATGAAGTATACACTTGAAATTGTACTATCCCATATACCTATATCGGTGTATTATAGAATACACTTGATTTTTATTATTACATATATATATATATATATATATATATATATATAACTAGTGTAATAAAGTTACAATAAATCTAATGCATATGTTGAATAAACATGTAGCAGATATACATGGGAGCTATACACCAAGCTATACACCCAATAAAGTGTAGTAGAATTACACTTGAATTAGTATCCAGCCATACACCCTAAACAGTGTAATCAAGTTACACTAAAGCCAAACCTAAAATGGCTTATACAGCTTATATCTCGCCTCTTGACTCCATGACTGCATGAGTCACCATTTGGTTTCGTGCACTCAAAGTGCAAAACCCACTACAAGAACTCGCCACCAGCTTTCTTCTTTTTCCTGCTTCGATCCTTGAAGAAATCTAAACCGCATAGCAAACAGACCCTGCACAATTAGTAAATATCATAGAAGATGAAACCTTTCTTCTAGTTCTCAAACCCACATCTCCCTTCTATCTCGTCAAACCCTTGGATTCAAACCGTGAATCACAAAGTGACTCTATGATTCAGTCGCGAGAATTACGGCAGATGACCGCTTGATCTTGGAGAGTTCCTTGTGGCCCTAACTGTTATAAGTATTTCACGAACTCGACACCAACCCCGTTTTCGGTGGCGTTGTGAACAAAGAATCCACCAAAAGGTACACCGTAAATGAACCACATAATAGATTAGGTTCATTTCATTAGCTCATTTAAAATAAACTATAGGTTGTTGATGCCGATTCCATGCGATCGGATCAATAACTCAGAGATATAGGATTTTGTGAGGGTTTCAGAGTCGAAATCTCCGATTGTCGCACTCCAAAACCCCTCATACCGATTTAATAAATATAAACGGATTCTCTGTGCGAAGTATAAAATAAAATATAACGTGTATATAGAGTAGAAGGCCCCAGCAGATTAAAAATACCAAAGATTAGAGGAGAGCAGATGGGAAACCACAGCAAGCTTGTGCATCAGGCTTGCCAAGGCAACCCCACAAGCTTGCCGCGGCAAGGGGCCCAGCTGAAGGGCTTGCCGTGGCAACCCTGCAGCATGCCGAGGCAAGCCTCTGTATTGGCCTTTGTGTCTATTTTGTGGTGCCTTCTGCTTGTGTATGTGTGCAGTGTGTTGACTCTTAGGTCTAGTAATCATATGTGTCACACATATGGTGTTTATAGTGACCCAGTAACCTAGTATACATGCTAAAAAAAACATGAACATACATCATAGGTGCTTAGTGCTCATGAAGATCTCGTAAAGATGGATTTTGCTTGGACGCGTGCAATGCATGCATGCACGTGCAACACGTAATACGTAAGCTTGATTTCAAGGTAGGGAGTTGACCTTGCTAATTTAAAGTTTATTTTCTTATTCGCATCTAGATAGCTTTAATGAATGGTTAGGTATAAATATGTTAGTTTCAGTTTGATGAATAGTTATGTATGAATGATGATAAGATCGGTTTCGACGCATGGCTATGAATGATTATGCTAGTTCATTTTTTGCTATGGATATGTTATGAGTTTAAGTTTATGTATGAATATGCGAGAGTTAGTTATGCTATGAATATGCTATGAGTTTCAGTTATGCTTTTAGTATGCGAGTTTCAATTTATGCTAGTTCAGTTTCGATATATGATTATATGCTATCTACTTATGATGCTCTCACATACCTGATACCATGCATTGGTCACGTCTTGTAATCCTTGATGTTAGGTACACGTTTTGCTTCATTTTGAGCCAAGTGATCCTGCTAACTCGGGAGCTTGATTGTGTAATTCTTCAACACAAGTGATCCCGCTAACTTGGGAGCTTGATGTCTCGATGCAAGTGATCCCACTAACTTGGGACCTTGACAAGTGATCCCGCTAATTCGGGAGCTTGATATCTCGGTCCAAGTGATCTTGCTAACTCGGGAGCTTGATCATCTTGTTTCTTGTATATGTATGTTTTACGTCTGATAGCTTGTTTAAGCTAAATCTGTTCAGCATGATTCTTTGTTTCAGTATGATTCCTTGTATTTGTTTTAGCATGAATATGTCGCATGATAAATTATTAGCATGACTAATTGCTTGTTT
The DNA here is from genome assembly GCA_021018995.1 of Chloranthus sessilifolius. NCBI lineage: Eukaryota > Viridiplantae > Streptophyta > Magnoliopsida > Chloranthales > Chloranthaceae > Chloranthus > Chloranthus sessilifolius. The sequence goes on from CM037595.1 coordinate 30,444,141, forward strand.
ATATTATATGTTGCTAGAATAGATACAAGATAAGATATAATGTGCTTAGATTTGTATTTTAAGCATCAAGAAGTGAATTGGCATCCTAACATATAAGTTAGCATTGTTAATTTTTCTGCTGAGCTTCGATGATAGCTCATCCTACGACTTCATGTCTTAACTGTAGGTCTTGAACCTAAGCACGAGGGTGACCCTACATATCAGCCAGACGAGGAGGAGGAGGAAGAAAAGGACGAGGAAGAAGAATTCGCTAAGGAATTCTTTCCTAAGTAGGTTAGAGAAAAAGAATGCATGAGAGAGAGATACTTTTTTAAAACTTGTATAAAATAGTATTATATATTTTTTTGAGATATTTGGTACTTCATGTATAGGTTTTCTTTTCATTATTTAGATGACGGGTGGCCGTCATCGGAAGTAAGCTATACATAGCATCAATTAGTTTTGTTTTATAGCCCTTTAATAGTTTACTGCTTGTACTAGATGACTGAATATCAGTTTTTGCCATATTATCTTCATATCAGAGTTATTAAATTACTTCCACAATATTCATACTTTGTACACGACACGATACACTTGTATGATAGGATCATGTTAGGCGATCCGACGATATGACCTTTTCCGTTTATGATAAGGGGAAAAGTCAAGCCGTCATAGGTGGTATCAGAGCCCGACGTTAGTCGTTTGGAGACTTACCTCTGGTGTGAACATATGGTAAAACTTTTAATGTTTGTTCAGTGTTAGGGTCTAGATTGAGTAAGAATGATGTGTATGATTTATCTGATCAAGTTGTTGCTTGATCACAATAGGTTACGATGCCTCCACAATGAGGGAGAGGAAGAGGTCGACCACCGTTACCCCATCACACTGGCCCAAATGCAATTCCAGTGGCAGGCTATGAGCACAATACTGCCTCCGAAAGTGGAGAAAATGTACATATGGCGGAGAGCCGAACTACAATGGAAAATGTTGTTGAGCATACTCCTCCTGTAGCAGATGTTAACCAGATGGGGCTTGCTCCCGGAGTCAAGCAGAATGCGGGATAAAATTTGCAGTTGATAGAAACCATGGTACACACCATAGCCATGCTAGCAGAGAGAAGGCCCCCAGAGGGATTTCAGGAGTTTGTACACCTCCGACCGCCGAGTTTCTATAATCAGCACGACCGGAGGCTGAAAAATGGCTAGCACAGATCAAGAGGGTGCTTCAGAGGGTTAGATGCACTGAGGTAAAAAAATTTAGTTAGGCAGCATATAAATTGGAAGGTGAAGCAGAGCCCTGGTGGTAGTCTGTGGAAAGGAAGAGACTTCCCGGAGTACCTTGGACTTGGGCCGCTTTCACTGAAGCCCTTAATGACAAGTATTTTCTAGCACCCAAGAGATATCGGATGGAGGTCCAGTTTGCAACCCTAGTATAGGGCTAGATGACGGTCAGAGAGTATGAGGCAGAGTTCACTCGCCTTTCTCGATTTGCACCATTACTCGTAGCCACCAAGCTCATGAAGACACAGAAGTTTGAGCGGGGTTTGAAGCCCCTTATCAAGGAGAGAATTTTGTTGTTTCAAGCAACGACATACTCACATCTGATGAAGTTGGCCCTTATAGCAGAGACCGATGTCGAGAATATGTTCAAAAGGAGAGAGGAACAAAATAAAAGCAGAAAAGCTCAGGCTCAGGCTTTTAGTTTCGGTCAAGCGAGTAAGAGACCACAATACCCCATCCAGCCAGCGTTCCAACCTGCTGCAGTGGCCTACACACGACCCTAAAATCTCGTAAATCTACCACCATTACCACCTAGGATTCCACATGTTTTGAACCAGCCCGTTTGAACTGTAGCCAAAGGTACAGTTGGAGGTTCACGAGCCCGACCAGCAATTTCTCACATGGGTTCGTATACAGCTTCGTTGACAACTTCAACCGATATCTGTGGAAAGTGTGGGAAGGCACACAAGATAAACGAATGTCGTAAAGCGTCTGGGGCATGATTTCATTGTGGAAAGATGGGACATCGGATTAAGGATTGCCCAGAGATGGTGGGAAAGACGCCAAAGATAGGACCAATCTTACAATCTGCACGGCCTACGGTACAAGGCCGAGCTTATGCTGTGTTGGCACAAGGCGCCCAAACCAGCAATGATATTATTCAAGGTATACTTGGTAATTATTATTTTATCATAAATTTATTAATGGTCTTTTAGATGAAGAAGGTGCATCAATTTAAAATTCAGATATATATACATTTAGTATATTGCATTCTTTCCACTAGTCCTAGAATCTTATAGTTTAGATTTGATAGTTTATAGTTTCCACTAGTCCTAGCTAACTATATCATCCATGTGCAATAGGTACATTACTATTATATTCGGAGGGTGCTTACTTGTGTTATGAGACACAAGTTTTGATAGATCCTGGATCAACACACTCGTTTGTTGCACCTTAGTTTGCTAAAAATTTGAAAGGTTGGGAGCTACCCTAGAACCTCTTGACTTTATTTTAGACGTGTCAGTCTCGACCGGATAGTCTGTCACTACTGACATGGTGTGTCGATCCATTATTGTCTTGATCAAAGATTAATGGGAATACGAAGCAGTAGCCAACTTGGTCTTGCTTGATATACAAGGATTCGACGTAATCCTTGGCATGAATTGGTTGTTCAACCACCATGCGAACGTCGATTGTCGGAGGAAGATCGTCACTTTTCGTCCCCAAGGGAGGAAATCAGCTAAATTTTTTGGTATACAGTCAACTATACTCCCCTTCATTTTAGCGATCCGAGCATGACGATTACTCGATGATGGTGCTCAAGGGTATATTGCATTTATTCAAAGTCAAGAACAGGAGGAAAAGAAAATCACACTTTCTGATGTACCGATTTTCTGTGAATTCCTTGACATTTTCCCTGATGAGTTGTCAAGATTACCGCCTATCAGGGAAGTGGAGTTCGCTATTGAATTAGCCCCGAGTACTAAACCAATATCAAAGGCGCCTTATAGAATGGCACCAGCGGAGTTGAAAGAACTCAAGGAGCAGTTGCAAGAGCTTCTTGACAAAGGATTTATCAGACCGAGTGTGTCCCCGTAGGGAGCACCAGTGTTGTTCGTGAAGGACGGTTCGATGCGTCTCTGCATCGACTATCATCAATTAAATAAACTGACGATCAAGAATCGTTATCCATTCCCTAAAATCGATGATCTCTTTGATCAATTGCAAGGAGCATGGTGTTTTTCGAAGATTGATTTACGATTAGGATATCACTAGATGAAGGTGAAAGCTGAAGATATTTTGAAGACAGCTTTTCGAACATGATATGGCCACTATGAGTTTCTCGTCATGCCCTTCGGGTTGACCAATGCGCTTGCATCATTTATGGACTTAATGAATCGAGTCTTCGAGCCTTATTTAGATCAGTGTATCGTGGTATTCATAGCCGATATACTTATTTACTCAAAGACGAGAGCAGAATATGAAGATAGTCTGTGTCTTGCTTTACAGACATTGAGAGATTCTCAATTGTATGCCAAGTTTAGTAAATGTGACTTTTGGTTGAATCAAGTCAGTTTTCTGGGTCATATCATCTCCGAAGCCGGTATTATCGTAGATTATGCAAAGATAGAGGCTGTAGTGCAATGGAAGCAGCCACAAACTGTAACCGAGATCTGCTGGTATGTTTGCCTTACCCAAATGATGGTCTAAAATCAATAATAAAACTAGGCAGATACACTCATACAGACCTGCAAGTATTCAGGATCTGTTGTAGCAAGCTTAAAAAGAATGGTGAGTAAGGGAATGCCCACAGGGAGGTTGTTTAGAAATATGATAAATCTCCAGATCTGCGTCAGATCTGGCACCCTAGCTATTACTAATTTAGTTAAAAGACAGGGGAGAGGTTTGGAATGGGTTGTCACTTAAACTAAGCTACAATTTAAACATAAGCTATCTTGGATCAAGTTTAAGAGCTTAGATCTTGCAAGGGAAGAAAATAAAATGTAGAAATTGGAGAAGAGTAGCTGGGAGGTTGGTTTTCACTGAAATCATATTCAATTAATCATGCTACAGAGGTTCAGAGCACACAATTCTCTCGCTGGCTACAAGCACAGCTGCAGGGTATAAATTCCACTCCAAATCACAGTATCTACCTGATCTTAAGGCTATGATCTGTCCACTTTAATGGTCACAGACCATCCTATAGACTTTATCGAATCCATGGATTGCAGCAGATAAACCCAATTGAGGCCTGGGCTGAGATTGACCTTAAGGTTATGATCTATCCACTTTAATTATCACAGACCATTATAGAGGTTTCTTATAAAGCCAGAGCCTCAATTAGAATAATTAAAACCACTACAGATGTTGCAATTCCCAGGTCATAGACTTAAGGAATCACAGGAGCATCAGATCTAGGGAGATCAGATGGTATCCAAGAGGTCTACCAGTTAAGTAGGTGAGCTGATCTACAACTCCTCTACACAAATCCGATTGATCACCAAATGGAACCAAAGAAAATTTAAATCTAATTAAAGCATTAAAAACAACATTATCATTGCAAACAAGGTCACTATACAATGAAAATACTCTCAGGTCTGTAGTCTGTGCAGCTAGGAACCTACAATAGCACTCTTAGCCTCACCCAATTACAGATCTAACTTCGCTCCTCGCTACTCCAAGGGATTTAGCCAACCATGGTTGGGCTAAAGGAGGGAAATAGAATTGCTCTGTAGGCACTAATCTCCAAAATTTTGGCTCAGATCTTGATCCCCCCCAATGGCAATTGGGGATCTCTATATATAGTTTTTTCCTTCTGTTTTTCCTGCCAAAATTCCCTTCTAGAAGGTCTTGAGAGTTTGTTAGGGTTTTGTTAAAGCACGTGGGTCGGTTAGGGTTTCCTAGGGCATCTTCTAGAACCTCGTGCCAGTCACCAAAGCGCCTCGATTTTCGTGTAGCAGTTATCAAGTCTCAGCGTGTGCATAGCATAGTTTCTGAGAAGTTCAGCACATGATTTCGGCAGGTTGGAGAAGCTTCGGACAGGTTAAAAGTAAGCTTGTAATCCCTTTCGATAGGTTCCCTGGTCTCTTCGATAGGTACCGATAGGATGAGTTTTCTCTTCGAAGCTTTAGGGTCCTCAGCCCATTATCTGGAGTATTCGATAGGTTGACTGAGTAGTTCGATAGGTCTAAAGGTCCTTTTCGACAGGTTCAGCTCTGCATGCCGTCATCCCGATAGGTTGGCTCTCATTCCTATCGAAAGGCTTAAGCATCCTTCGATAGGTTCAATTCCAGCATCTTCATTTCGATAGGTTTAGGAAGCCTTCAACAGGTTCTCTTTTTCTCTTTCGGCAAGCTTTCGATAGGATGAGCTTTCTCTTTCATTCATCTGCTTGATAGGTTCAGGGATCCTGTCGAATCCCTCACTTCAACACATGTCTTCCTCTTTCTGCCTTCAGATCCTATCGAGTCCTTCTCCAATTACATGAATTCTTCTCTTTTATCCTTCAGCTCCTATCGAAGTCTTCCAGATGCCCTTTCAATACGTTGTTTTAAGACCTGTCTTCACTTCCTTTCCTTTGTTCTGCTGTAGCCACGCATTCTAAGGGCTCAGTGATGTGCTGCCCTCTGGTGTGCTGTTGCTGGGTCTGCATAGTGCTGAGAGATGGCTTCTTTGTGGGCATTCTTAAGTGGTTTTCTATATTATTACCAGTTTTTACTGCTATCTACAAAAGGTACTCAACAGAGGCTTATTAGTGTGCTCACAGGTCTGTCAATGGTCAGGTTAAAGGGTGAAAAGTGGCATTTTTCACCACTTAACGCACCCCCAAACCTAAGCTTTGCATCCGTGCCACTTTCATAGGGAGCACGGATGCATTTAGCCTATGCATCAAGCCTTTTAAACCCCTAGGTGATCCCTAGTGGAGGAGTGAAGTCTCCTGATGGTTTTCAGTGAAGGTACCCACAAAATTCTCCATTACAACTTAGTTAATAATAGTGCAACTTGTTAAAGCAGAGTTTAAGCAAATCAAATAAATTCACATCATGCCCATTCATTAAAGGAATTTCAACAGAAAAACATCCATTTGAAGATATGAAAGTTTGCTGAAATCTCTTCATCATCACTCAATTTGTGTCAAGGTATTTCTCCTAAAATTTGATGCATAACTCACCATCAATTTGAGGATCCTGCTCAGATACTTCCCCCACCAACTGGATTTCAGACCCAAGTCTCATCAGGGCTATTCACTCTTCAGTTCAGAGAAGAGGGGTAAATCATATCACTCAGCTCAAGAGTAGTTATAGCCCTCAAATAGGACTGCAAGCAGGAGCATAGGCATTGCTTGAATTTATGACTTTTCCAGCTCTTTACACCATAGATTAAGCAAATTCTCATCTCCACATGACGGCTCAATCCACTTTCAAATCAGTAAGGGCTTTTTATTTGGGTTGTAATGTGGATTAGGGATGAGGTTTGTGAAAGAGCACAAGGAGTAAACAGGGTTCAAAATTGAGAAATCAGTAAAGGTAAGGAGGTGATCTAGACTCCTTTAATTCAGCACAATTCCATCTACTTCTTGAATTTTCAGAGCCAAAGTGGCCAACTTCTTCTCTTCATTCCAATCTTTCAATGAAATGACTTCTCTTCCTTTTGCTTTATTTCTCTCTTTTTTTTTTATTTTTTATTTTTGTATTTTTGTATTTTTTTTTATGGGCTGTGGCCACAACAATACCACAGAGTCTCCCTCTTTCTGAGCCAACAATACCGCAGCTCTACCTTCTTCCGTTTCTTCACCTTTACCTTCTGAATTCTCAGAGTGAGGGTTAGGCTGTATTAGGTCAAAGGGTTTCTTTTTTTGGGTTTTGAATTTTCTGATTTTTCATCAAAAGAAAAATTGGGAATTTTAAGGCTCAAAAGGTGTGTATCAAGGGCAGTTCAAAGGCGAGGAAATTTTAGGCTCAAACTGTCCAAGGGATGGCCTTACTTCATGTCTTCCATGTTATGAATGCTGTCAAGCTTGTTTCAATTTGGATTTGCCTAACTTCTAGTGGTCAAGATTAAGTCCAATCAACTCTCAAAGCAGAAGAAATTGCGAAGACACTCTTCAAAGAAATTTTTAGGTCCAATTCTCACTGGGTATGGCCTTCCATCCAAATTTCTGGAGAGTATCCTCATAGTCTCTTCTCATTTCTGGTTTACTACACATCAAAAAATTTCTTCAAAAATTCTTGACATTTGCTTCATGAAAAATGTTAAAACTTCAGCTTGCTTCAGTTGCAAATGGTTTTTAAGTTTCCTTAACAACAAATATGAGGTGAATTCATTCTCTTTTCAATTATTCCTTTTCAACTTGGCTGTACTACAATTAACTAGTTTATTGGCATCCATGCCACACCCCCAAACCTAAACTAAACAGTGTCCCCACTGTGAACAGTATGAACTTAGGGGGAGGTACGGGGGAGGGAAAAAGGGATACAGAAAAGCTACATGAAGACAATGCATTATAATGCCAAATATATACATAAGAAAAGGAGGAAGAAACTACAACAACAAGTTGCCATAACTATTTGCAGGTGTCATCTGCCTAATCGTAGAGGTCAGCCAAGTTTTTCAGCTCATCCTTGGATAAGGGAGCTTTGCCTTTAGATTTAGTTCTCGATTGCTATCTATTTGGTGCCTCCTCAGACTGGGCAACATGCTATTTTCCTTTGGGGTTGACAGCAACAGCAGAATCGAAATCTGAATCAGAAGGAAAAAGGGCAGTGGGGTCCAATCCAAGAGCTGCAGCAGTCTTCCTTCGTTCTTCCTTTCTCATTAAGATGTAAGGGGCAGCAGGTTGGGTAGGGGGCTGGGTGGAAGAGGTTGTTTTAGACTGCGTAACAGGCCTCTTCCCTTTCTTGGCAGGGGTAGTAGAGGGGGCAGATCGTTTGGAAGTGACTCTCTTCTTGGGGGTAGCCCTTTTGGGTTTTTGAGGGGCAGTTTGAGTGCAGGGGGGGGGGGGGGGTTCCTGGGCTGGAGGAGGGTGCACATCCACAGGGGCAGTGGCAAGAGGGGTGGGTTGGAATGGCTGAGAGGTAAGGGAAGCAACCTTTTTCTCCAGTATGTCAATCTATTTGGCAGCATAGAGCAGCTTGGCATCAGATAGTTCTTTGGTGGCCTTGAGGATCTCCTGAGCATTGGCTAATTTTTTCTTGAGAAGCTCAGAATTTTTCTTCTCATATTTGGCAATGAGACTCTCAGCTGCGGCCACTTGTTTTGTTGACTCATAACGAGTCAGGATTTCAGACCACCCTTGAGATATATCGCAGAGTTGAATTCGGTGTTCCAATTCGATGTTGGCAATCCTCTCCTCATAAGGGGCCTCAATGGAGGCTCGAAGTGCAGCCATACCTCTCAAGACATTCCTATGGAAGTAAGGGTTGTCCCTCATTGCACACAGGAGGGTGAGGTAAGGGGGTATGTACATGGATTGTCGAAGGATAATAGGCAAGGACAAGGGTGTAGTGGATGAAGAGGAGGGGCTGGAAAGAAGCAGATCCTCCCATGGATCAGTTTGGGTGGAGGCAACCTGGAAATCAGGTGGGGGGTGGCGAAGGGAAAAGGGGATTCAGCTACTGGGGAGGACAATAAATTTGGGGATGAGGGTAAAGTGGCCTGTGGGGAGGAAAGTATGGGGGGAGTGGGTGCAGCTACTTCTTCAGGCTGAGCAGCTGCATGGTGTGGAGTGGGTATTGGTGAAACAGGGGGGGATAGATGAGGGGGTTGAGTAGCGGAAGAAGATGGGATAAGGGTGGATTGAATTGATTGGAGACATGAGCTCATGGGGGTCTGGGTGTCGGTGTTGATGGTTAATTGGGACTGAATGGATTGGAGGATGGAAAGGATTTGAGTGAGGGTGTCAGGCCTGGTGGGAGTAGACGGGGCTGGTGCGTTGACATGTTGGAAGGGAGAGGATGGTGCATGGTGAAAACGGGGGAGGAGTGGGGTGTGGGGAGTCATGAAGTGGAGTGTACTCATGAGTGACATCCTCAACAATTGAGGTCATGAGGGCTGTGAACCCAGAAGTGGTGAACAGGTCCACAGCCTGTGGATGCAGAGGGGTTGGATATGGGGGAGAAGTAGAAATGGGTTGGGTACTGGGTGGAGAAGGGATGGTAGGGGTAAGCTCGGATAATGTGGGAGGTTCCAGGATGTCAGGGTGGAGGACCTGGGAGGTGGATGGAGGTAAAAGAGGTTCAGAGGTAGATGGGGGAAGGCTTGGTTGGAGAGGGACTGAAACAAATGGAAAAAGTAAAGTGGGTGGAGGTGTGGGTAGTGGGATAGGTATGGTGGGTGGGGGGGTGGGTAAGGGTATCTCTGCAGGAGTCTCTGCTACCATGGAAGTGGTTGTCTTCTCAGCCACCTCCCTTCCAACTGGTTGGCCTTTCTTAATCAATGTGAGACTGGTGGACCATTCTCGCTTACCATACAATTTAAAGGTGAGCTTCTCCCTTGGTTCAAATTGCTTAATCACATATTTTCCAGTCCTGAGTAGACATGTGATGAGTCTGTAAAAAGGCAGGCCACCTCCTTTAGCAAAAGCTTGCCTCTTCCGCACCTTGTCATTGATGTCCACCATTGTCTCAAAAACTAGCTTAGGTGCATTCACAAATTGCCCCTTTGACCAAAAGTATAGTGCATCCACTAAAGGGGTCCTTCTCTCTTGCAAATGGCTAGATACATAGACATTTTTTCTCATAATGGTGTCAATGAGTCAGAGGGTAGGATGGAGGTCTCTTCTCATCAAGGATTCACCAGAGCCCACGATTCAATTAGTAAGCTATTTAGCCATTTCCCGAAACGTGGCCCCTATAGGTGCTCCCTCAGCTCTAGTGGAGTCAAATTGATATGGGACTCCTAAAGCTATCCTAATATCTCTGCAATCAATAGTCAGCTGCCAATCATCAATCGAGATTTTCAGTGTATCCTCAGCTCCAGGTACCACCTTCTTCGTCAGGTTCTGGTACCACAATTTCACTAATCTGGGATAGACATTTTCTTTCAAGGGTGAAAGCAGGGGTAGCAGACCTTCTTTTTCAAGTATTCAAGTGTCCCCTGGCACTCCCCAATGTTGGTAAAATATGCTAGATCAAAGTTCGTTTCAGGGACAAGACTCAATTTTTTTACAAACTCGTTGGGGGTAGTAGTTAACCCCATGACGATTACTCTTTGGAGGGGCTCTTCTTGAAGTTTCTTCTACTCTAGGTTCCTGAATCTCAACAGCTTTGAATTTCTTAGCTTTAGGGGTCTTTGTGGGTGAGATTTCAGTGAGCTTCCTCTTGACAAGTGGTTTGCCAGCTGGCTTCGACTTTTTGGAGGATTTGGGGGTGGAAGCAGTTGTTCTCCGGCGTATGTTCGCAAGGGTTTCCTCCGGCTCATCCATTTTACTCTTTATAAAGTAAGCTTTCACCAACTTGAGGTGGTGTTTGAGGTTTAGAAATTAGAGGATCGACAGATTGATGGGGGGGGGGGGAAAGGCAACTGATCTCACAATACCTAGGGTTTAACTGAAATTGCATTGCCCAGCTATAATTTTTCCAAAATTAGGGGCAAAATGCTCCTATGTGCAAGCTGAATCTTCATTTTGATAGGTTCCTGATTAGTATATAGAACCTATCGAAATCTCCATTTTTCCTATCGAAAAGTTAGTTTTACCTATCGAGAGGTTCAATACCTATCGAAACCATCTAACATCCTGCTGAAATCCCTTAGTGACCTATCGAAAGGTGAGCTTTAACTTGTCGAAGACTTCTAAAAATCAAATAAAGCTGTATTTCTGAGCATTCACAGTCTCAGTTCTCAGCAGGCTCTGTTGATGTGGTGCCCCATGATTAGATTCACTTATGAACAGCTCCCATTACCTCAGGACAGCTGAGAATGACGGTCTAGTATTGAGTATGGCAGTTTTATTGTTTTCTTTTAATTATTACAAAGAGATAAACAGAATCAAACAACAACTAAGTGAACACCTATAACAAAAATAGAGTATTATACATATGATACATACTGACTGTGGGGGTTAGTCTGGAGGGTCTGGAAGGTCCATGGTTTCCTCAGGCTCATCAAACGTAGCACTTTTCATGGATCTTTTCCTCAGCCAGTGTCCATTCCCTGAGTGCAATTTTTCATCTGTGAACCAAGCATTTTCCTGCACCAACCAATGTGGATTATTATGCATCACCTTCTTTTGGGCATTAATGGAAAAACAAGCCTCACCAGGAGAGGGTTGAGAGCTAGTGTTATACACGTTTAGCTTAACCTTCATGTTTCCAAATGACACTTCCATGATCCCATACCTGCATTGTATGTGGGCATTAGCTGTGGCCAAAAAGGGCCTACCTAGAATCACAGGTATGGAAGAAGCACATTTGCTTGGTTCCATGTCTAATACCAAAAAGTCAGTAGGATAGAAGAATTTTTCAACTCTAACCAAAACATCGTCAATTATCCCCACAGGTTTCCTTTCAGATCTGTCAGCCAGCTGGAGAACATGTGTGGGCTTTAATTTGCCTAAGCCCAACTTCTCATATACTGAGTATGGAAGCAAATTTACACTGGCTCCCAGATCTAATAGGGCTTTGTCAATAGTATGATTGCCAATGATGCAGGGGATTGTGGGGGTGATAGGGTCTTGAAGTTTGGGGGGAGTTGCAATGGACAGGACATGTTTAACTTTTTCTGTTGAAAAGACTTTCTTGGAAAGGTGTATCCTAGACAGTCTTTTATGGGTGCACAGGTCTTTTAAGAATTTGGCATACGCAGGGACTTGTTTAATGGCATCAGGCAAAGGCAGATTGATCTTTACTTACTTGAAAGTCTCCATCATTTCCTCAATTTTTTCTTGCCTTTTATCAAAAGGGGAAGGTGCCTGTAGTGCCTTAGGAAATGGCAAGTGTGGTGCCCTCTTTAGCCAATGGGGTCTCTTTCTTTTTGAGTTTTTTCTTTTCTTGAGGATCCTCATTATCCTCTTTATTCATAGCTGATTGTTCCTGTAAGTCCACCATTGGTGGTCTCTGTTGTGTGCTGGTAGAAATTACCTCATTTTCCTCCAAGTTCCTCACAGGCTCACAGCCCACTTGGTTGTCGACTAACTTACCACTTCTCAATGTTGTAACAGATTTAGCATCCTCATAAGTGGAGGAAACTTCACCCACTACAAACTGCTTTTATGGATTGTCCTGTGGCTGGCTAGGCAACTTTCCTCCCTCTCTCCTAGTCAAAGCATCGGACAGCTGACCAAGTTGGCCCTCTATCTTTTTTGATGCTCTGGTTGTGAGAGTGCACAGTTTGGGTCAAGGTCTTCAAGCTCTATAATGAAGATATAACTGGTTCCTCAAAGGATGGTGCTCTCACAGTTGGAGGGGGTGCAGCTTGTCGCATGGAGAAGCTGTGTGTTGGGCCATGGGTTGTCATACATCGAGGCCTTGGGGCATAACCTTTGAGCATTTCAGAGGGCATGGGCTGTGGGTTGTTGCTATCGGGCCGGGTATCCATCTTGTCTCCACCTCAGATTAGGGTGGTTCCTCCATTGATACCCAGCAGCAGGCTACTGCCCACAAGACTGAGTTGCAGCCACATTCTCTATTATAAAATCAGAAAGTTGTTAGCAGATGGGCATTCTTCTACAGGATGAGCAGGGGACTGACATATGGCACATGCCTCCTCCACTCTTGCAGCCACAGGTGACTGCATTGCTCCCATCAGCCTATCAAATGTCAGAGTTAAGTTGTCCACTTTCCTTTCCAACCCACTTGGCACACTCACTACATATATCTTTCCCCTTGAGGTGTTTTCTTTCATCAATTTAGGAGGCTCTAGATCTCTTACTAAGGTTTCCCTTTGCATAGAGTTCTCACTGATGATGTCAAAGAGCTCCCATGCCTCCTCAGCAGTTTTATGGAGATAGGTGCTACCACAAGAGGCATCTATCATATCTCTGCTTTTAACATCAATTCCTTGATAAAAGCTTTGAACCAATTGCCATTCAGGGATTTGATGGTGGGGGCATTTCTTGAGGAGTTCCTTGAATCTCTCCCAGGATTGATGAAAGTCTTCAGTTGGATCTTAGATAAAAGAGATGATACCCTTCCTCAACTGGCTGGTCTTTGACATAGGAAAGAATTTGGCCAGAAACTGACATTGGAGATCACTCCAGGACTGAATACTGTTAAGTGGAAGCAGGGACAACCAGGTCCTGGCTCTATCCTTTAATGAAAAAGGAAAGAGTCTCATCCTGGTGGCCTCCTCCCCCAAACCTGTGATATTAAATGTAGTACACAGTCCTAAGAATTCATCAATGTGTTTATATGGGTCTTCTTTGGTCAGGCCATGAAATGAGGGCAGCATTTGAATGATGGATGATTTTATCTCATAGTTTCCCTGAGCAGCAGGGAATTGAATGCAGAAGGGGGAATTGTAGATCCCTGGTGCATTAAACTCCTTAAGGGTTATTGGCTGCTGTTGCTCACCCATTTCTACATAATCAAATGCAACAGAAGTGGGTGTAGTTGGTCTAGATCTGAGAAGTCTTTAAACCTCTTGATTTAGTTGGACAATTTGAGGTCGCAAAGTTCTCCTATCAAACATACAACACTCAGATTTCGAATGCATAACAGATCCAAACACACAAAAAATAGAATCTGCCAAAATTTTTAACTATTCTAATAAAATTTATCAACAGATCTGAAAAATAATAGGGGAGCAGAGGGATGCAAACTACAGAGCAGTCTCTAGGACGATTCTCCTCTCACTGGTAGCCTTAGATCTGATGAACTGCATACAAACTACTGAAAAACAACACAACTTACAAATGCAATTAGTAAAATCAAATAAAAACTACAAATCTATGATTAAAATTTAGATCTATCAATTTCTAAACTGCCTCCCCGGTAGCGGCGCCAAAAACTTGTTGGTATGTTTGCCTTACCTCAAATGAGGGTCTAAAATCAACAATAGAACTAGGCAGACACACTCATACAGACTTGCAAATATTCAGGATCTATTATAGCAAGCTTTAAAAGAATGGTGAGTAAGGGAATGTCCACAGGGAGGTTGCTTAGAAATATGATAAATCTCCAGATCTGGCACCCTAGCTATTACTAATTTAGTTAAAAGACAGGTGAGAGGTTTGGAATGGGTTATCACTTAAACTAAGCTACAATTTAAACATAAGCTATCTTGGATCGAGTTTAGGAGCTTAGATCTTGCAGGGGAAGAGAGTAAAATGCAGAAAATGGAGAAGAGTAGCTTGGAGGTTGGTTTTCACTGAAATTAGATTCAATTAATCATGCTACAGAGGTTCAGAGCACACAATTCCCTCGCTGGCTACAAGCACAGCTGCAGGGTATAAATTCCACTCCAAATCACAGGATCCACCTGGTCTTAAGGCTATGATCTGTCCACTTTAATGGTCACAAACCATCCTATAGACTTTATTGAATCCATGGATTGCAGCAGATGAATCCAATTGAGGCATGGGCTGAGATTTATCTTAAGGTTATGATCTCTCAACTATAATGGTCACAGACCATCCTAGAGGTCTCCTACAAAGCTAGAGCCTCAATTAGAACAATTAAAACCACTACAGATGCTGCAATTCCCAGGTCACAGACTCAAGGAATCATAGGAGCATCAGATCCAGGGAGATCAGATGGTATCCAAGAGGTTTACCAGTTAAGTGGGTGAGCTGATCTACAACTCTTCTATACAAATCCGATCGATCACCAAATGGAATCAAAGGAAATTTAAATCTAATTAAAACATTAAAAACAACATTATCGTTGCAAACAAGGTCACTTTACAATGGAAATACTCTCAGATCTGTAGTCTGTGCAGCTAGGAACCTACAGTAGCACTCTTAACCTCACCCAATTACAGATCTAACTTCGCTCCTTATTACTCTAGAATTTTGGCTCAGATCTCGAACCCCCCAATGGCAATTGGGGATCTCTATATATAGTTTTTCCCTTCTATTTTTCCTGCCAAAATTCCCTTCTAGAAGGTCTTCAGAGTTTGTTAGGGTTTTGTTAAAGCACATGGGTCGGTTAGGGTTTCCTAGGGCATCTTCTAGAACCTTGTGCCAGTCACCAAAGTGCCTCGGTTTGCGTCCAGCAGGTTACCAAGTCTCAGCATGTACATAGCATAGTTTCTGAGAAGTTCAGCAAACGATTTCAACAAGTTGGAGAAGCTTTCGACAGGTTAAAAGTAAGCTTGTAGTCCCTTTCGATAGGTTCCCTGGTCTCTTCGATAGGATGAGTTTTCTCTTTGAAGCTTAAGGGTCCTCAGCCCATTATCTGGAGTATTCGATAGGTTGGCTGAGTAGTTCGATAGGTCCAGAGGTCCTTTTCGACAGGTTTAGCGCTGCATGCCGTCATCCCGATAGAATGACTCTCATTCCTATTGAAAGGCTTAAGCATCCTTCGATAGGTTCTCCTTTTCTCCTCAGGCAAGCTTTCGATAGGATGAGCTTTCTCTTTCATTCATCTGCTCGATAGGTTCAGGGATCCTGTCAAATCCCTCACTTCAGCACATGTCATCCTCTTTCTGCCTTCTGATCCTATCAAGCCCTTCTCCAACAGCACGAATTCTTCTCTTTTATCCTTCAGCTCCTATCGAAGTCTTCCAGATGCCCTTTCGATAGGCTGTTTTAAGACCTGTCTTCACTTCCTTTCCTTTGTTCTGCTACAGCCAAGCATTCCAAGGGCTCATTGATGTGCTGCCCTCTGGTGTGCTGTTGCTGGGTCTGCATAGTGCTGAGAGATGGCTTCTTTGTGGGCATTCTTAAGTGGTTTTTTGCATTATTACCAGCTTTCACTGTTATCTACAAAAGGTACTCAACAGAGGCTTATTAGTGTGCTCACAGGTCTGTCAATGGTCAGGTTAAAGGGTGAAAAGTGGCATTTTTCACCACTTAACAAGATCTGAAGCTTTCTAGGTCTTGTAGGGTATTATCGATGTTTTGTAGAAGGGTTTTCAAAACTTGCTGGACCACTCACACAGCTAACTCGTGAGAATGTCAAATTCGAGTGGACTAAGGCATGTGAGCAGACTTTCAAGGAGTTCAAAAGGAGACTCACCTCTGCCCCCGTACTAGCACTACCATCAGGCAGTGGTGGGTTTGTTTCTTCAACGATGCGTCGGATAGTGGGTTAGACTATGTATTGAATCAGAGGGAATGTGTGATTTCTTATGGTTCCCGATAGTTGAAAGATCACGAGAAGAACTACCCCACTCATGACCTAGAACTAGCAACGGTCATTTTTGCATTGAAGATCTTGAGGCACTACCTTTATGGTGAAACCTTCGAGATTTTTATCGATCATAAAAGTCTTAAGTATCTCTTTACCCAGAAAGAGCTGAATTTGAGGTAGTGAAGATGGATGGAGTTCTTGAAGGACTATGACTACTCTATTATGTACCATCCTAGCAAAGCCAATGCAGTGGCTGATGCACTAAGTTAAAAATCATTCGCTCAGCTATCCCATCTTCTGACACGGCTACAAAGATGGAAATTTCTCAATGACTTAGTTTCATCCAATGCCACTGTTAGGGCAACATCAACTAGAGGTTTGGTTGCGACAGTGATGATCTGATTCACACTCTTTGATAGGATTAGAGAACTCCAGATGTATGATGCAAAGCTTATTGCCATCAGACAGGGAGTACTTAGTGGGCTTCAGCCAGACTTTTCTATTAAGGACAATGGGTCCTTACTCTTTCGCAAACGAGTATGCATACAAAATGATTGTGCATTGCGTCATGAGATTCTCGAAGAGGCTCATAAGTAGGCTTACGCTATTCATCCTGGTAGCACAAAAATGTATGAGGATTTGAAGAAGACGTTTTGGTGGAATGGATTGAAATGAGAGGTGGTGAAATATGTTGCGAAATGTTTGATCTACCAGCAAGTGAAGGTCGAACATAAGCATCCTGCTGGCCTGTTACAACCACTACCCATCCCAGAGTGGAAATGGGAGAACATTTCCATGGATTTTATCCTTGGCTTGCCCCATACGAAGAAGGTTTATAATGCGATTTGGATGATTGTAGATCGTCTCACCAAATCATCACATTTTTTACCCTACAGCACGCGATATATAGCGTCGAAACTAGCCGAAGTGTTTCTAAAAGAGATAGTCCGACTACATGGGATATTAGTGAGTATCATGTCAGATCGTGATCCTTTATAGACCTCATGGTTCTGGCAGAGTTTCCAAGAAGGAATGGGTTCCAAGTTGGAATTTAGTTTTGCGTTTCATCCTCAGATCGAAAGACAGACAGAAAGGGTGAATCAGGTGATAAAAGACATGTTACGGGCCTGTATGCTTGATTTCCAAGGATCATGGGATAAGCACTTGCCCCTGATCAAATTCGCATATAATAACAGTTTTCAGTCGAGCATCGGCATGGCACCATTCGAAGCACTGTATGGATGCTGATGTAAATCTCCGATCAACTGGGAAGAAGCTGGCGAACGTCTCATTTTGGGCCCTGACTTGATAGAACGTACGAATAAAGTGGTGCGCATCATTCGTGAAAGATTGAAGAGTGCTCAGAGTCGACAAAAGAGTTATGCTGATCTCAAGCGAACTAGTGTTGATTTTCAAGTAACTAAATAACTATAAGTATATTGTATTTCAAGCAAACTAGTGTTGAATTGAATTACGTATATTGTATTTCTAACATTTGCCATACAGATATGCAATCATGTCTTTATCAAAATATCCCCGACAAAGGGCATGATGCGATTTGGGAAATGTGACAAATTGAGTCCTCGCTACATTGGACCATTCCCAGTTTTGGGCAGAGTTGGTGCGGTAGCATACAGAGTCGCGTTACATCCACATTTATCCAACATTCACGACGTATTCTACGTGTCTATGCTGAGGAAGTATGTCAGAGATTCGACACACATGTTGCATTATCAATCACTTAATATTCAAGAGGATTTGATGGTAATCGAAGAACCAGTCCAAATATTGGACCGCAAAGACCAAATTTTGAGAACAAAGTGTATTCTACTTGTTCTGGTTCAGTGGCGTAATCATGTTCCAAATGAGGCCACGTGGGAATGCAAAGCTGATATTCGCTCTCAGTATCCCCACTTGTTTACCTAACGTAAGCACATTATTGCATTAGTTAGATTATGACTTTATACTACAAATTTTCGTATGCATTGCCATTATATATGCGTATAAATTAGGTCTTAAAGGTAGAGAATTGGATGGAAAATAATTTTTCATGCACCACATATGAATTGTTAACATATATAAATGACACTATTTAACCCAAAACAGTTAAACTATGCAAACTATGCTAAAGTAAGTGTGTCAAGTCCACCAATAGGTTTAGTTAAACAAGTTTTGTCATAAATTTGATAGAAATAAAAATATTTGGACCTTTTCTACTAATAAAAATTATTGTAATATAATTTTAAATAAACCATAGGTGTGTTTGACACAAAAGAGTGTCAAAGATGTGAACCAAAATAAATCAGCATGTATGAAATGGACCAACCCAAGGCCTGATGGCCTTGCCACGACAAGGGGCATACTGGCCGCAGCAAGCACGTTGAGTTGCCATGGTAACCACAATAGAACTTAAGTGGGGCTGAAACCCCCAAACTCTATTTTGCTTATTCTGTTTTGTGGTGGGGTCTCTGCTTTGTTTCCCTCCCGAGCTACACACACTCTATTTTCAGTTCAAAATCCCCCAATATCGCGCCAAATTTGTTGCATGTTGGAGAATCGATCTTGGCATGGCTTCTCCATCTCCATTTTCTATGCTATATTCCAAAATTTGGCACATTTTTGAGGTAAAACCATCGTTTCTTCTCTTGCTATTTCCTTTCAATTTTTTTTTGAAATACCATGCCTCCAAGGAAGACCATGGCTTCCAAGATTACACCCGTGTGCCCAAAAGAGATGGCAAAGGCAAAGGGCAAAGCCCCATCCACATCCCAAGAACATGCCAATCCACCCGTGGATTGTGAAGAACCCGTTCCATGGGGGAACAAGAAAGCAATGGAACCTGATTAGTTGTTTGATGAATCCTTGCTCATACCGACCGACATGACCACATGGTTGTTACGTTACCTTAAACAAGCAGGTCTAGATGCCCTTTTCCTGCCTGTACATCCTCATTTTCATCCACGGCTTGTCTGACTATTTTATTAAAATTTAAAAATTGTCGAGTTCCATGGAGAACTAGATACTAAGATCGATGGCCGCAAATTCCATTTCGAACTTCAAGACATAGCCAAAGCTAGGGATTGTAGTGCGACATTTGATGTGAGCCAAGGTCTCCAAGCCCCGAGCCCCAAGGACGTGCGATTTACTCACATCACTGCCAAAATGACCGGTGGACAAACCGCTCAAGGTCTCTCCATTCATCGAAGTCAGTTACCACAAAATATGTGATTTTTAGATGTTGTCTTTAGGAACAATCTATACCCCATGCAACATGAGTGCGAGCGATGCTACGCTCTGTTGCAAGCCCTTTTTATTGTTTATGAAAACAGATGGGTTAATGCCCCGAAAGTTGTTTGGGAGGGTATTAAGTATGTCAGCGTCCATCTCCTTAGTAATGTTGCTGCCCTAATGTCAGCATGTTCTTATGCGCGTCTTATCTCCCGACTCCTTGGAGGTCATCAAGACGCCAATAATAGGGACCCCAATCAAATACCCCATGGGAGGAACAACGAACTGACCATATTCGTGTGTTTACCCTCGCCAAATGGAAAAACACGTATCAACGATGTCAACTTGTGATGAAAACCTGACAACCACCCAAACCACGTTCTACCCCACAATAACCTAGAGCCACACCCTTAGAACTAAACCAAGAAGAACTAATCCCCTCTCAAGCAGAACCAATCCCCTCTCATGAACAAACTTTTACACTTGCTGACCTTGCTCGAAAAATGAGGGAAAACTACCAACAAACCCTCTAACATTTTAATAACCTCCACCGAAATAATTATATGCTCCACCAACGCGTCGACTTCATTGAAGAGGCCACCACTCTTTTAATGGAACACACCTTCAAGACTGCATCAACCCCTTACGTTGGTCGGGCACGAAACTTCGATCCTTGAAGAAATCTAAACCCCGTAGCAAACAAACCCTGCACAATTAGTAAATATCATAGAAGATGAAACCTTTCTTCTAGTTCTTAAACCCACATCTCCCTTCTATCTCGTCAAACCCTTGGATTCAAACCGTAAATCACAAAGTGACTCTACGATTCCATCGCGAGAATTGAGGCAGACGACCGCTTGATCTCGGAGAGTTCCTTGCGGCCCTAGCTGTTTCAAGTATTTCACAAACTCGACACCGATCTTATTTCGGCGTCGTCGTGAAAAAAGAATCCACCAAAAGGTACGCTGTAAATGAACCACGTAATAGATTAGGTCCATTTCATTAGTTCATTTAAAATAAACTATGGGTTGTGGATGCCGATTCCATGTGATCGGATCGATAGCTCAGAGATATAGGAATTTGTGAGGGATTCAGAGTCGAAATCTCTGATTATCGCACTCCAGAACCTTTCATACCAATTTAATAAATATAAACGGGTTCTCTGTGCGAAGTATAAAATAAAATATAATGTGTATATAGAGTAGAAGGCCCCAACAGATTAAAAATACCAAAGACTAGAGGAGCACAAATGGGAAACCGCAGCAAGGTTGTGCATTAGGCTTCCCGTGGCAAGGGGCACAGCTGAAGGGCTTGTCGCGGCAACCCTGCAGCTTGCCGAGGCAAGCTTGTGTATTGGCCTGTGTGTCTATTTTGTGGTGCCTTCTGCCTGTGTATGTGTGCAATGTGTTGACTCTTAGGTCTAGTAATCATATTGTCACACATGTGGGGTCTATAGTGACCCAGTAACCTAGTATACATGCTAAAAAAAAATATGAACATACATCATAGGTGCTTGGTGCTCATGAAGAGCTCGTAAAGATGGATTTTACTTGGATGCGTGCATGCACGTGTAACACGTAACACGTAAGCTTGATTTTAAGGTAGGGAGTTGACCTTGCTAATTTATAGTTTGTTTTCTTATTCGCATCTGGATAGCAAGTTATTATATGTACGTGATTACGTTCATGCTCATGTTAGTTTCGACGTATGCTTATGCTAGTTTCAGTTAGATGAATGGTTAGGTATAAATATGCTAGTTTGAGTTTGATGGATAGTTATGTATGGACGATGATAAGATCGGTTTCGACGCATGGCTATGAATGACTATGCTGGTTCAGTTTATGTTATGGATATGCTATGTGTTTAAGTTTATGTATGAAAATGCGAGAGTCAGTTATGCTATGAATATGCTATGAGTTTCAGTTATGCTTTGAGTATGTGTGTTTCAGTTTATGCTAGTTCAGTTTCGATATGTGATTATATGCTATTTGCTCATGATGCTCTCACATACACTATACCATGCATTGGTCACGTCTTGTAATCCTTGATGTCAGGTATACGTTTTGCTTCATTTTGAACCAAGTGATCCCGCTAACTCGAGAGCTTGACTGTGTAATTCTTCAATACAAGTGATCCCACTAACTTAGGAGCTTAATGTCTCTGTCCAAGTGATCCCGCTAACTCGAGAGCTTGACAAGTGATCCCGCTAACTCGGGAGCTTGATGTCTCGGTCTAGTGATCCTGCTAACTCGGGAGCTGGACAAGTGATTCCACTTACTTGGGAGCTTGATCATCTTGTTTCTTATATATGTATGTTTTACGTCTGATAGCTTGTTTAAGCTAAATTAATAGATCGCCACGAAACATAATATCCTTTTATTCATAGCCACTAGGACTACAAGAATGGCCCAAATTAATAGTTCCAATTAAGGAAGGTGGTTTCTGATTGCAAAGGAGACTTTGTTAGGGGTAGGCAGTAGCCACCTCACACGTACATTGTGGTTCTCACTCATGAGGAGCTGGATTTGAGACATAAAGCAAAGGTTTCAGGTATTATTTGGATGTTGAAATGGAAAAGGAGTATGATAGGTCAATTGGAACTTCTTGGATTATATGTTGGGTAGGTTGCGGTTTGGAGGGATATGGAGGGGATTGATGAAAGTTTGTTACTCCTCTGTGTGGTTCTCCATTATGGTAAATGGATCCCCATGGGGCTTAGGCAAGGTGATTTGCTTCCCCCTCTCTGTGGGGTGGGGTGGTGCTGGGAACATTAGTTCCCATCCCAGCCATAAAGAATTAAGAGAGGAAGAGAGAGAGAATAAAGAGAAGGAAACAAAAAAGAAGAGAGAAACATAAAGAGACACAAAAGGATGAAAGGAAGAAAGCAAAGGGAGGGGAAGGAAGAAGAAGACAAGAAGGAGAAAAAAGAAGCTTGCAAAGCGAGGAGTCCACACCTCAGCTCCTAAACAAGTAAGTCAAATTTATTTGTCAAATCCTTCATTTTAGATTTTCAGAAAATACTTTTGTTCTTAATTTAAGGGTTAAAGATTAGATTTATTCCAATTAGGCTTGAAGGTTAATGCACGTAGATTTTTTGTTAATAGTTGGTATAGCATATACGATGATATACATGCATGTTTTTGAAAAGAAAGTATGATTTTTTATTTTCCTGAATATGAAATAAGTCAACCCCAAATTGATGGGAAAAGGCTATGATGATAGTGCTTGCACCTTACACTTGACATTTGATACTCAATTGGGAAACCAATTCAATGAGCACCTGGTATTCATGCTCGTTAGCTACATGGTAGCTTTAGCTATATGTTAATACAACAACTACATGCCAAGTCAATAATTTAGCGGAACAAAAATCCCCGTTTATTATTTCACAAATAATGAAATGGTCCTAAATGTATCAATGTTCGAGCCCTCTTCCATTTCTATGAGTTAGTTTGGGTTGGGGATTTAGTTTGTTGAATCATTCAATAAAATTCCATCAGAAGTATCTCATGCTGATCATTAACAAGTCAGCCGGCTCCACCACTAAACTATGTTGTTAAACTCCTGACACCTGGTTTCTGGCACCTATTTATATACTTGATCTCTGTTTTCAGATGCCTATGTATATATCGGGCACCAGTTTCCTAACTCTATTTCTGACACATGTATCGATTTTTGACATCTAATATGTAAGTGGCGTTCTGGTAACTGATACCTGATGCCTCGATTTCTGATACCTGGCACCTGATACCTAAATTTTTGACACCTGATACTTGGATAAATTTCTGATACCTGATTTTTTTATGAAATTAAGCTTTGATATTAGAAGTGTAAGATTTATGTGTAAAGCAGCAGCTGCCACGGAACATATATATTCAATTGAATTGCAAAATATGCTTGCCAAACACTAGACTTTGTCAGCAATCTTATAATAATATAACATAAGCTCTATTTAAATAAAAATAAAAAATAACCTCTAGAAAAAAGGAACTACCAAATCAATTTAAGGAGATGCCAACGCTATGATGCCAACGAAACAATGCATTCAGATGGTAATTGTTACCTGGTGAGCACAACAAATAAGTTCTAGATCATGCTTCTGAATATACTCTAGAGATCTTATCAGGGCCAAAGTCATCCAAAATTTGCAATCTAAAGATTTTCCATAGCCCTACACTGAAATTACACTTACATTCATAAACAACAGTCCCATCCATGAGACTTTCCTATGTCAACAAAATGAAAACACAAAAGCATTTAAATGCAATGAAACTTGTGAAAAATTTGATACATTGCACTAGTATAAATTATATAATATGGTCTTGCTGTGAATGCAGTTATAACAAGTTGCATGATTGAACAAGCAATTAGAAGTATGGAATGAACAAAAAATTGGTGAAATAGTAATATTATAGGGGAATGCAACCCTCTTCATTGTGAGGTTCATCGGTTTAATAAATCCAACCTCATTTATTAAATGTGCCATGAACAGACTAGGCACCTAATAAAAAAGTACCTTCAAGCTGCCACAACAAGAACAAGGCCGCTCCAGATGAAGACGCATATATGAATAAAACCAAAAGCACATTGAATTTATCTAAAAGCAACAACATTTGAATATATATATATATATATATTTTGAGATAAACAACATTGGAATTAAGATTAGAGAACTTCAACCAAAATTTGTTGGCAAGGTGTGTGCCCAAACAAATTTAAAAATCACTCACTCAATTGCATCCAATGTAAAATTATGAACTATTTGCATCGCTAATGGAATCATTGGAATGAGTTTGTTCAAAACGTGACTAGAGAGGAACATCAACGGTGACTCCAACCACATCTTCCCTCACCCAATTAACAACATAATTATCATCCTCTACAATGTCATTTGCCCAGTGGTTTCCGTATACCTCACTATCCAATAGCTCATCATTTTCACTACTCATATCAAATAAGTCCCTAGGCTCATTCTTCATGGCAATATGCCAATCAGGTTCTGTTGGATCCTCCACATAGAAAACCTGCTTAGCTTGAGATGCCAACATGTACGGTTCATCAGTAACTTGCTTAGAATGAAATAACAATCTTTTGAAATTTACAAGAGTAAACCCCAACTCATCAGTTTTAATTCCTTGAGTAATCACATCAAACTAGTCACATTTGAACAACATAAACTTTAGGTCTTGAGAATATGTCACCTCAATTATGTCCGTTAATCGTCCATAATAAGTTACCTCCCCTGAAATAGGTCGTCTATCCTTTACACTTGCGTAGCTCATAATCGTAGTTGCGATAGCAACACCACTATTTTGTGTTTTGGCTCTCTTCTCTTTATCAACGGTTTGAATTTTATATCCGTTAATATTATAACTAGTGAACCTACTATTAATCACTGAAAAATGCCACTTTTCACCTCCTAATCTAGCCTTTGCTACACCTTTGAGCCATCTAATAATTGTCAATTGAGTATGTTTTTGTAGTTAGAAATAAATCACAGCTTAGTGCAACAGTCCACATAGTAGATGCCAAGAAGAGAGCATTTTGAAGTCAAGTCTTGAAGCTGATGGAAGAACAGAGAGTGCACCATGGTGGTCCACACCATAGGGGCCAGTTATCATAAATGGTGGTCCTAGAAGTCGAACAGAGAAAAGAAAGGTCCATCCAAGCAGTGAGGAGTGCTGCAATAGGCTGTGCACAATAACAGACACTCAGAAATGCAAGCTCGAGAGGTTGTCGAGAAGTTAAACCTTCAGCAACTTCAGCTCAAGCAGATCTCTAGTACTTCAGGCTTGTAGCAGATTAGCAGCTCGAGCTACCTTGAGCAGTACAAACAAAGAGAGCCCCAGATTTTCAACCTCGAGCAGTTCTCGAGAGGTTCTGAGCTTCAGAAAGTCATCTCGACCACATCTCGAGAGGATCAACTCTTTCAAATAACATGTGTGCAACCATGGGATTTTTTGATGATCCTGTCATGGCGATGTGCTCGCTAACAAAAATATAGAGTCGCCACCTGGAGCTTTTGGTATCCCGAGAAACTTAGATCATTTTTATAAGCACCAAAGTGCCACAAATATGACTCTGAATCCGGTGAACACCAAAGGTTCTTGGGTAGGGGCTTCGGTTGTCGATTGGGAAGGTGTTAGGCACCCAATCAACCCGCTTAATGCTATTTCTACTTATGGCCAAAACAAAAATAATATAAAAGAAAAGAAAAGAAAAAGGCTTATTCTTGCCCAAAGGGGCTTAAAATCCTATTTGTGCCCCTCCGTTCCTATCGAAAATTCAGCGGTGTAACAGCACGTACAAATGGGAAGATTGATGAATGACCGAGAAGGTAGAGGAATAGAGGGGAGAGCTGAAGCTCTCGGGCCCTTGTTGCACCATTGAGGAGCCTTGCGTAGGCTTATTTTTATGAGCTTTTGAAGGCTTGTATGATGGAAAAATGAGTTCTAACTTCTAAGGCTTGCTAGCTAAGAGGTAGAGAGGGAAGGCAAATGGATAGTACCCACCTAACCTAGAGGCTTTTTATGAAAAGTAAGGCTTGGAAGGAGGTTTATCAATTATGAAAGTTGTATGAGCAATGATGCACCAAAGGGAGAAAGATCTTCTCACTTTAAGCTCTTTCTCTATTAGGTAATTTTCTCAACTTCTAACCCAAGGGGAGGGGGACTCTATTTATAGGAAAAGGATAGGTTAGGAGGCTACTTAGGTGCTAATTGGGGTTAGCAATTAGGTAATCCCTAATCTAAGGTTTCCTAGGATTTTGAGAGCTTGGAAAGGTGTGAAGGTGGTTTTAATGGTGGATAATTGGTTGATGTTTCAAATCACTTAAGGTTTGCAAATAGGCACTAAAAGGGTGCCACCGGACTATCAAAACACACCCCAAAGATCAAGGTGGTCCACAAGTCAAACCCCAATCATGAAATTCAGGTAAAACACCAGAGGTTATTGTTCATAAATAGTTATGCTAGGCATATGCACAGTAAAATAGTGCATGTACAGTGGCTTTGGGAAGTTGATTGCCCGCAGGGGGACCCACCTATAATTGGCGCAATTATTAGTTACGCCAAGCCAAAATCCCACAAAACTGCTCGATTTTCAAATCGCCATAACCTTTGTTATATAACTCCGATTGAGGCGTTTCTTGGCTCGTTAGAAAGTTGGGGAAGTTCTCTTTCTAATGGTATATGACTTGATAGTAGAAGATGACCTCAGCTAGTCCTAGTACACCACTCTTCATTCATTGCTTGGGAAGGTTAGGTTGAGGGTTCGGAAGGAGTTATAAGGGTTAGGATTGGTTTCTAAAGGTTCAGGGTAAATTCTAAGAGATTTGGGATGATTCCTAAGGGTTTGGGAAGGTATCTAAGGGTACCATACATGCCATCAAAAGCTCAGAGGTGCGCCTCTCTCAAAATGTGTTTCGATCAGGCGTTGGGCCAAATTTGGGTGTCTACAAATGCCCCTCTTTGGTATCTGATCACTAATGATCGAATGCCAAAGAAAAGAGACATTCGAAGAGGCCCAAGGCATTACTGATGGGTTCGCTACATTCAGAATGAACTTCAAACATCAGACGGGTAACATGGTGAGAAAACAAAAGCCCTGTATGCCAGGCTAAACATTCGTTTCTGAAGGTAATCGGTCCCCACGCCCTTAGCAAAATTACTGGGCATAACCGCGTCGGGAAGAGTTGAGAATGCCCTATAGTCGAGAAAAACATTCGCCTCTCGGGATGATTTTGAAGGTCTTTGATGTTCGAGATTCATTTTAAATACAACAGCTTCGCAAGTAAGAGGGGTGATCAACCCACACTTAAAGGTAGGCTCTAAGCAAAACTATGCAAGGTTCCACAGTTTGCGTCCAATCCTATGAGGCATTTGATTGCCCCATTTGACTGGTTACGGGTGCTCCTGCCAGAAGCAGGGTTCGAGGTCTTTGGGCAAATCCATCGATCCCAACGTTTATTTGGCATGACTACCCGAGCGGAGTGAATAGACGTCGCGACACTTTTTAGGAGTACGTGCCATTTTCAAAAAAATGTGCCCCAGACCCACATGACCTAGAGCGTCCAACTTCAAAAAATCTTGAACAGATCCAACCAAAATTGGGTGTCTACCAAAAGAGGCATCCAGCCCTGGCCTCTATCAACAATGATCTTACACCTCATTTAACTATGCAAAGACATGCACCCATTAGGGGAGATAAGCAGCAAAGGTGATGGAAGTATCAGCCTAGATCCGGTCTGGGTACAATTTATGAGAGCAAACGACCATCATACGGATACTCAGACGTAAGGCATACACTTTACAGAGATATCGGTGCCAATAGAGGTTTTAAGCTTGCAAAAAATAAAGGGGAAATGAACCCTTTTGCATGCATGTTTACACATAGTTGATTGATATGTGATCTCATTCTCAACAGGTTGGTCTCTACCAACGATTAACCTTTTCCAACGCAGTTATCTGGACCTTAAACCCCATAGGGTGCATGCCTAGACCACATGGACCAAGAGTCCTCACCTTCGAAAGGTTCGTGAAAAATTTGAAGCTTAGACTCTCATGCTCATATGAATCAAAGATAGAGCGTCTTTACTTTGAAGATTTAGCAGTGGAATCATTCTGATCAAAACATTGACCGTCTAATCATGATTGACACCGTTGCTCCTACTTTGAAGTAGAATCCCAACATCCAAGGTGAACCTTTAGACTTAGGATATTAATTTAGCACAGCTGCGTTGTCGATAAAATATTGACATTTTATCGCATCGAAAATATGCAACTGCGTAGCTGTGCGTGCTATGAAAGCACAGATTTATTCTTCTTCTCTTTTTTCTTTTTTCAATGATTGCTTTTTCCATTTTTTTCTTTTTTTAAAAAACAAGCATTATTTGGACCTTGAACCCCGAGAGGCGCACACCCAAATAATGCATACCAAGAACCCGTGCCTCCGAAATAGTTTACGATGAAACTAAAGCCAACATACTCAAGTCCATGTGATATCAAAAGGATCGGGTCAAAATTGAGTGTCTATAGAAGGACACTCAATCTTGGCCTCCGCCATCAATGAAGTTACGAACGGACAAATATGCATAAACACGCACCCATTAGGGGCAATAAATAACAAGGCGATGGAAGTCCCGACCCAGATCCCGTCCAGGTATAATTTACAAGAACAAACAACCATCCAATTGATACCTAGATGCATGGTGTACACTTTACAAGGATACCGTGCAGGTTTTAAGCCTGCGCCCTAAAATGGGTCCTTCTGCATGCATATTTGCACATAGTTGTCTAACGTAGTTTCGTATCTGACAGGTTGGAATCAATCCAACAATGGATCTTTTTGAAGACGGAGTTATCCGTACCTCAAGCCCCGTAGGGCACTCACCCGGACAGTGTAGACCAAGAGTCTGCACCTCCGAAAATATCACAAGATGAACTTGAAGTTCAAGGCACTCAAGTGCACCTGAAACAAAAAAGATGGAGTGATCAGAGCGAAGATTTAGCGGTGGAATCAATCCGATCGAAACATTGACTGTTTGACCGAGATTGACATCGTTGTTCCTACTTTAAAGTAGGATCCATGGATCTAAGGCGAACCTTAGTCCTAGGACATTAGTTTTACATAGCTGCATGACCGATAAAATATTGGCATTTTACCGCATTGAAAACATGCATGTGCGTAGTAGTGCATGAAAAGTTCACAGATTTTTTTTTTTCTTTTTTCAAAATCATTTTCATTCTCCCTCTTTTTTTTGAATGGACCTGACGTTGGTGGCAGAATGCTTCATCTGATTTGTCCATCGTTGATAAGTTGCCTGCTTCGAGGCTTTGGACTGTTTGATGTTGTTGCACATCCTTGAGAAAATGTCAGTCCCTTTTTTATTTATAAGTAACAATAAACATTCTAATTAACAAAAGGAGAAACAAACTTTTACCTATATTTTTTTATTTTCAAGAGTTGTATATATTTTTCTGGATTTTTATTTTCAAAGATTATTCTTTTTCTTTATTTTTGATATGAAAGTACGATGCTGTAACTATGTACATGAGAAAGAGTAGAAATATATATACACACTTTTTTTTTGTATTTAGATTTTTCTTAATTTTTTTGTTCCTTTTTGGCTTTTCTCTTTTTTTTTATGATACCTTATTAGTGAGGTGAAGTCACGGGTCCCACTTTGGGCATAATCGAACCCCGCCTTTTAAATAGTCGGGTCTGAGGAAGTTTCAGCAGGCTTACCAAGACTGGAATATCAATCCCTTTGGTCTGAGTCAAACCTTTCTCCTTATCTTGGGTCATACGTTTGACAACGCCGTTTCACAAAGACAATTCTGGTCAGGGCCTGATTTGAACTAGCATGAGCGGCCTAGAAAAGGGGATCAGGGAGAGTAACCAAGAGGGCTCTTCAAACATCAATCAATCATTTCAAACCTTTCTTCTTCTTTTATTTATTTTTATTTTTTTATTTATCTCCTTTTTTACCCATGGCGCCCTTTCGAGTTTCCACCACATCCATGGGTTTAGCTTTCTTACCCCAAGCGCCCTTTCGGGTTTTCACCTGGTCCGCACAAACTCGATGTTTTTACCCGTAGCGCCCTTTCGGGTTTTCACCACGTCCATCTTGCTTTAAGCTTGTATTTTTATTTTATTTTTTTCTTTATTTTATTTATTTTATTTTTTTTCAAAAGCCACGATATAGACGTCGATTCCGTCATAGCCGGCCAGATGGGGTTCTGGTGTCGTCCCACAACTTGGTTTGTATTGACTTAACAGATACTATGACTGCTTGTAAACCTAAAAACAGGGCTTCCTTCAGGGTGTAGATTGGCCATGGGTTAGGTTAGGATTTGAAGGTATGCTGGGCTAAAAGGGTTTTCTCGATACAGCTTTAGTTTTTCACAACATACTTTCTTCCTTGGGGGATTTTACAGTACACGCCCCATGATTCTTCTATTTTTTCCTTTTTCCCTTTATCTTTATTTCAGGCAATCTTTTTGAGGTTTTGCTTTTTCGATTTTTTTAATTTTCTGATAGTAATTTTATTTCCTCTCTTTTTTGTATATGTACTCACTTTTTCTTTTTCAGGGAAGGGGTTTATTAAAAGACAAGCCCAGACTTAAATGGGGTTGCAAAGGATATCATCATTTTTAGGGATGCTTTTTGGCTACTGCTTGGAATGATGGCCTCTTTTGGGTGGTTCTTAAGCAATCATGTATTTGTTTCACTAATACTGACCTTGTTGCGATAGACTAAGAGTAGAACCATCGGATGTATCCAGCATTGATGGGCTCAGGAAGATGATCTCTGTCCATGGTGGCGAGGTGGATGGTGTATCTCGATAGCACCTCTCGAACGACGTAAGGTCCTTTCTAGTTCGGCTTGAACTTCCCTCTTAGATCTGCGTGGAGGGATGGGAAGATATTTTTTAACACAGTGTCTCCTATCTTTAGATCTCGTCCGTGGACACATTTATTGTAAGCGCATGCGATTCGCCCCTGGTAAACTTGAGTGTGACACAAGGCTAGGAGTCTCTTCTAGTCTAGTAGATTCAATTGTTCAAAGCGGGATCTTTCTCTCTCTACTTCGAGTAAGCCTAATTCCATAAGGATTTGGAGCGAGGGCACTTCAACCTCAATCAATAGGACGACCTTGGTTCATACACAAGGGAGAGTGGTGTTGCCCCTGTAGCGGTACGAATAGACGTTTTGTAGGTCCACAAAGCAAACAGTAGCATTTCGGTCCAATCTCGGTAAGTGACGACCATCTTCTCAAGGATGCGGACAATCGTCTTATTCGCAACTTCCACGGCTCCATTTGTTTGAGGCCGATAAGGTGACGAGCGATGGTGCTTGATCTTGTATTGCTCGTAGAAGGCTTAGATGCACTTATTTGCAAAGTTTGTGCCGTTGTTTGTGATAATATCCTTGGATACTCCAAATCGGCACACAATATTGTTCTTGAGAAATTTCACAACGTGACTGGCAGTGATGTTGGTATATGACGCCGCTTCTACTCACTTGGTGAAGCATTCAATGGCGATGAGGATGAACCAATGCCCATTTGATGCTTTCGGATTAATCATTCTGACGATGTCAAGGCCCCAGGTAGCAAATGTCCAAGGAGTGGTCATGCAGTATAGATCGATGGTAGGAGCGTGTATCAGACTGGAGTGTTCCTGAAACTTGTAACATTTCTCAACATGTTTGCAACAATCCGATTCCATAGTGGTCCAAAAGTATCTCTGCCGTAGAATTTTCTTAGCAAGCATGTGACCGCTGACATAGGCACCGCATACTCCCTTATGGATCTCTCTCATGATGTTGATCGCTTCACTTTTTGTAAGGCACCTGAGTAAGATATTATTGTAGGATGGCTTATAAAGGCATTCCCCATAAATAACGTAGCCTGTCACTAGACGTTGAATGGTTCGTCGGTCCATCTTGGACATACCCTTAGAGAAAGTTAGTGTCTCGAGGAAATTCTTGATACCTAAGAACCAAGGTGGCTCATCATCAGGCTTTGTAGGTTCCTCAATCTGGAGGCAGAAGGCCGACTCATTCCTTTGCTCAATCATGATCGACTTTATCTCAGCACCATACGGGATTTCTATCATTGACGCCAAAGTTGCTAATGCGTCGACAAAGCGATTTCTTATTTAGGGGACATATGAGAATTTCACGTCTTCAAAACAAACTATCAGATCCTCGAGGTGCTCATTGTAAGGGATCAATTTCTCATCTTTCATCTTCCAGTCACCATTCGTCTGACATATAATTAACTGTGAATCGCCAAACACTCGCAGGTGAGTTATATTTAGATCAAGAGGCTTGCAAACCAGCGGCACCAGCTTTGAACTCAGCCATGTAGTTAGTGCAAGGGAAGTTGAGCTTGATAGAGACGGGTACGTGGGATCCTTTCGGCAAAATCAGAATGGCGCCAACTCCCTGACCCTCAACATTTGCTGCCCCATCAAAGTGCATTACCCATAATTCTTCTGCTTCTTCAGTATCGTCTTCCGTAATGAAGAGGATGTCCTCATCAGGGAACTCAATTCTCAAAGGCTCATAATCTGGTAAAGGATTGTTGGCAAGATGATCGGCAAGTTATTATTCACTGAAAAGTACCACTTTTTACCTCTTAACCTAGCCTTTGCTTGACCTTGAAGCTCACTAATAATCCTTTGTTAAGTGTATTTTGTAGTTAGTATTAAACTGTGCAGCTAAATACAAAATCCATGCTTATTGGTCTAAAGAAGAGAAAGAAAATATGCAAAGATGATAGCTGAGCCAAAGCCTAATGGAACACCCTAGTAGTTCTCACCATGGTGACTCATTTGCTGGTCATCACTGACCAAAAGTCTAGCAGATGAAAGAAGTTAGATGAGAATGGAGAAAGCTGTAATAGCAGCAAGTGCAATGCATCAAAGAATCAAAAGACTCATCTCGCAGAGTTGAGGAGCTCCCTCACAGAGCTAAGGATGCAGTCGAAGTTACCCTCGTGCAGATTGCACGCACAGTCAAGAGGAGAGTAGTAAAGACATCGCCAAGATCTTGCGTCTTAAAACCCTCAGAATTTATGCTCGTGGAGATCGAGCCTTAAAGTAGCCGCACGCAGAACATAGTGAGTCGACATGCATAAATAATAATTTATCACCTCGCGGAGTTCTCATGAAGCCCTGGAAGAGAGAGACGCCTAGAATTTCCCTCGTGCAGCTCTCGCACACTCTGAAGCCTAACCAGTTATTAGAGAGCGTAGGAGCCTACCTGCGCGAGTATCCAGCGAGAGAGAACTTCTGAAGCTCTACTACGTGAGAAATCCAGGCATTCCCAAATCTCCTCTATGAGAGCATTGCAGTGCAAAGCAACTGTGTAATTAACTGAAGCCAAACGCTCCTAAGCCAAACGCTCCTCCGAGAAGGCAAACCAACTACACAAGTGAATTAATGCAGATGTCAACCCCACGAAGCTCGGGCTCTCCACTTCTCAACCATAACTCATGGACCTATTGGGAATTTCCCGAGGCTAGGGCACACTTCCCGAGGTGCAGATTTTGAGGCGCACATCTTAAGGCATTCAAGGGTTGTAATAGTGGCACGTCTACTAGAAAAATTAGGGTTACTCTCTTTTGAGCCAAGGCCTTATGGACAGAGTATATAAGCTATACTTAGAGCTTAGTATTTTTATTTTTCCTTCATCCTTTGTCGGCTGAGAGCTCCAGCAGGTTAGGGTTAGGGTTTGATTATCTCTTTTTCTTATTTTTCTTCTCTCTTAGCCCAGCATTGGCTGGCTAATCCTTTTGTAAGCAGCTAGGTTTAGTTTTATTTTAGTTCTGTAATAGGTTTTGTATACATTGGGATCTTTTAGATGAGCAGTTGTGTACAGGCTGTAGCCTCGAGACAGTTAATTGCAAGTTTTTCTTTTATCAATGGATTGTTGTTTTAATGACTAATTGAATCTATAGATCTTGTGGTTTCCTTAGATGTCTATAGGATCCATGCTTTGGGACTAGCCCATTCAGTTTCTGGTAGATTTATTATTTACTATCTGATTTCCCTTGGTTTGATAGACCCATGGATAGCAAGCTGGATCTGTAGCCAGATCTATAGAGCTCGTAGCCCTAGGACTCAATGGTGGCAGCAATAGTTTACATGTTCTTTCTCAGATCTCTGTGGTATG
The DNA here is from genome assembly GCA_021018995.1 of Chloranthus sessilifolius. NCBI lineage: Eukaryota > Viridiplantae > Streptophyta > Magnoliopsida > Chloranthales > Chloranthaceae > Chloranthus > Chloranthus sessilifolius. The sequence continues at coordinate 30,478,257 of CM037595.1, forward strand.
GACAGACCAATCGGATACCCTGTGACCATTTGAGTGGAGAGAGTATAACCCTAAGGTGGTGTCTAGCCACATGTCTGAGAAGGATTCTTTTCCTCTACACATGAACTTCTAGAGCCTTGTGAGGAGGTTTGTGCAGGAACTGGCTCCCCTCTATTTTACTTGACCGATATCAGATGTTAGATTTGATTTCTCTGTAGTAATTACAGCTTGAGGCTGAGTCATTGCAGGCCTTTTGTAGCAATGACCAGCTGAATCTAAATCCTTATTCAACCTATTGCTGGTTCTTTGTGTGGGCACAGTGAGCCGTTGGCCTTAGCAAAGCACTTAGGACTTTATGGGTTGGAATACCTATGGATGTCAGCAAGATCTGTGCACAGATCTGGGGAGCTTATTGCACTGGCATTACATAGTGTCTACAATAGTATTCATGGCCTGATCTGGTCCATTGGTCGGGGAAATGATCAGTCCACTCCTTTGGATTAGGTTAGCATTTCTGGTTTAATAAATGGGATTTGGCAGACTCTATCCGATACTCTGTGACCATTTGAGTGGACAGAGTATAGCCCTAAGAGCACCCAAAATGGCATGAGTTAAATTGGATTCTTCTACCATGTTGAGGTTATTAATAGCATCTCAGCAAGGACCACTACAGAGACAGTCTAAATCTGAGTTACATTACTGCATTAACTCTAGCTTAACCTGCTTACTTCCCATCTTTTTTATATTTTATTTTGGCACACACCATCACCATCTTCTTCTTAACCCTTTCTTTAGGATAGGTCTGCACTTTCTTTCTCTTTTGTTAGGATTAATTTAGTGTAGTTGTGACACCCAACTCCCTTTTTTTAGGATTGCTAGATCTGTTGCCATATCTGGAGGGCTACTATTACAGCTCATTTTGGGTTCTAGGTCAATTTCTCTGTGGGACAGACTCTTACTTATCAAAATTTGCTACAATAGGCCCTGTATCTTGCAGGTCTAGGATGTTTTAGGATTGCTGTTTTCACCATATCTTTATCCTCTATTTTATTGTGATTTTAATTATCTTCCAACACCACATAATAAATCAGTACATCCAGAACGACAACACAAGTGCCTGCCCCTTAATTGATTTCTAAGTGACATAGGTGATGTCAATCTTAGACAATAAAAGTTGCCATCGTGCAGTCCGCCCAGTGGGAACCGGCTTCTCGAACAGGTATTTCAACGGGTCCATTCGGGCTAGAAGTAAAATAACTTGAGATAGTAAGTAATGGCGGAGCCTCTGAGTGGCCCATACAAGTGCCAGGCATGCTTTCTCCATATGAGAATAGCACGTTTCATAATCAGTAAACTTCTTGCTCAGATTGTAGATGGCCTGCTCTCTTCTTCCTATTTCGTCATGCTGCCCTAAGATACATCCCATCAAAACTTCCGTCGTAGAGAGATACATCAAGAGTGGTCTCCCTGGCTTGGGTGGTACCAAAATAGGTGGGTTAAGGAGGTAGCTTTTAATTTTATTAAATACTGCCTAACAATCATCATTCCATTCAACGGGCAAGTTCTTCCTTAGTAGCTTAAAGATCGGTGTGCAGATGGAACCGACTGATATATTATATTCTGCCCAAGAACCCTCTAACTTCCTTCTCAGTAGACGGTAGTGGCATTTTAGTGATAGCTTTGACTTTTATTGGGTCGACCTCGATCCCTCTCCTGCTGATGATGAATCCCAACAGCTTCCCGAACATAGCACCGAATGCGGACTTCTGTGGATTCAGATGTAACATGTACTTTCTCAACCTCTCAAATAGTTTCTAGAGGTTTACCAAGTGATCGCTTCACTCCGGTGACTTGGCTATCATATCATCGACGTACACTTCAATTTCTCAGTGCATCATGTCATGAAACAGTGTAGTCATAGCTCTCTGGTACATTGCACCGGCATTCTTCAACCCAAATGGCATGACTCTATAGCAAAAGGTTCCCCAAGGAGTGATGAACACTGTCTTTTCTCGATCTGCCTCTGCCATTTGGATCTGATTATATCCGGAGAATCCATCCATGAATGAAACCATCCCGTGCTTAGCAGTGTTATCGGCCAAGATGTTGATGTGCGGCAATGGGAAATCGTCCTTCAGGTTTGCCCTATTCAAATTGTGAAAATTGATACACATGCGGACCTTCCCATCCTTCTTTGGTATAGACATAATATTGGCTAGCCACTATGAGTACTTAGACAGCATGAGAAACCCCGCGTCATACTGCTTCATGACCTCGTCTTTGACTTTCAACATCCACTCGAGTCGAAGACACCTTAGCTTCTGCTTAATCAGTTTAATATCAGGATAGAGAGGCAACTCATACTCGACCAAACCGGTGTCCAGACCAGGCATGTCCTCATATGACCAGGTAAAAACTTCTTGGTATGACTGAAGAAAATCAATCATGCTTTTTCTTTCTTCGGGAGACAACAACGTTCCAATCTTGGTAATTCAAGGAATCTCCTCAATCCCTAGATTAACGTCCTTAGTTTCCTCGATAATGGGGGTAGGGCCATGCTCAAATATCACAAACCGATCAAGGAGCTCGTTGGGGAGCTCCTCCAAGGGAATATCCTCGTCCAGACTTGTAACTCCTACTTCTTGTATTTCTACAGGAAAGGGGTCGATTTTACATGGGACGAGTATTTCGATTAAGGCATCTTTTTGTGAGATTTTATCTAGAACTTTAAATGATAATATTTTTGAACTTTGTATTTTTTCAATGTTTTTGGAATTTTGTATTTTTCCAATGTTTTTGTAATTTTGTATTTCTTCAGAGACGGACCCTTGGCAGCGCGAGTCTAAGTATATACAAGGTATTGCCTACCAAGGGCTTATCTTACTTTTTATAGGTTATTTTTTTTTAGAAAATGGGTGCTAAATGTTAGGCCACTCCCTGCTTCTAGGGTTTAGGGCAAAGATGCCCAATTGCATACCTGAGGGGCCGCTCCTTTACCTGATTGGATGGAGGGGGCTGACTGATATGGCTCACTGGAGTCAACTTCCATCATGTTGATCCCCATTTCGTCTGAGATGATGTCCTCAAATGTCAATACTGTTTTGTGTTGATTTACCACAGGGAGAGTTTGTTCAGGTACTAGTCATCGTTCTTCGAAAAGGGACAACACGGCCAAATCTATCTCCAAGCTAGGAAGGGTAATGTGGGGATTGGTGGGGTGAACTGGTGCTGTGGGGTTAATCGAGTTTCCCCATTGCGATCAATCTTCACAACCCCAGTGCTTACAAAGGATTCCCTGATGTGCGGTCTCGGATGAGCCTTCTCCTCTTCCAAGTGTATCTCCCTGGCTCTTACAGCCGCCGTCTCACGGGCCTTCTCCTTAGCCTCTCTTACTTCTTTCGTGGGCTTATAACCAAGCCCGAACTTGACTTTCTAACTGCCCTTAGCTATAATGGGTTCCTTCCTGCCTTATAGTCTGGGCCCAAGTCCCCTTCCTTTTTTATAGCCCCACTTTTGGAGCATAGCCACCACCGTTACCATTCCACCTCCGATTCTTGGAATGATGCCCTTGATGGGTTCCGGGAGTATCGTCGACACCTCATATTCGAAACTGTGGAGGTCGACGTCTTCGGCGGCGTGTGGCACATCTAGTACATTAGGCTTTTCAATGCTATTGGTGGCCTTTTCTTTCTCACTGTGCCCTTCACCGATGATTGTGATGATCTTATGCGCCAATGCAAATTTGAGTTTCTGGTGGAATGTGGAGGGTATCGCTCCAACCTCATGCAGCCACGAGCACTCCAGTAGCAAATTAAACGAGGATTTGATGTCCATCACTTGAAACAATATGGAGAAGGTCATTGGCCCAATTAATAGCGGAAGTTAGATTTTGGAGCGGGGCCCGATGAGGCCATTGAGCATGGGGGTGTGGGGCCATGGGAAAATTGGGTTTCAGGTATGGTTTGGGTACTCGGGTGTGAAGGTTGGGGGTGGGTGAAATTTTGAGGGTATTGTGGGGGGTATTGGTGCAGGGTTCCAAGGTTTTGGGCCATGAAGCCTTGGAAGGGTTGGGCCATGAAGCCTTGGTCATTATTGGATTGGGCCATGAGCCATTGATGGGTTTGGGCCATGGACCCTTGGTGGGTCTGGGCCATGGGCCCTTATTGGGTCTTGCCCACTAGGCCTTGGTGGGTCTGACCCATTGGGCTTTGATGGATCTAGGCCATGGGCCCTTATTGCGTCTGGCCTATTGGGCCTTGATGGGTCTGGGCTATGGGCCCTTGTTGGGACTGGCCCATGGGACCTTGATAGGTATGGGTTGTGGGGTTTTGGGCCATGGGGCCTTGGGACATGTGGGGAATGGAGGTTTGGGCCATGGGGCATGTGGGAAATGGGGGTTTGGGCCATGTGGCCTTGAGACAAGTGAAGAATGGAGGTTTGGATGGTGTGGATTATGAGGGGTTGATGGGGGTCATGGAGGAATGAGGCATGGAGACTTGATAAAGTCTCGGATGGGTTCGTGAGTGTGTGGTATGGATGAGTGGAGATGTGTTGGGAGGCCTTCTGTTGGCGTGTTTGCCTTCCCTCAAATGGGGGTCTAAATTCACTAATAAAACTAGGCAGAACACACTCATACAGACCTGTAAGTAATTAGGGTCCATTGTAGCAAGTTTTGAAAAGATGGTGAGTAAAGGAATGTCCATAGGGAGGTTGGTTTAAAAATGTGATAAATCTTCAGATTTGTAGGAGATCTAGCATCTTAACTAATGCTAAGTTATCTAAAAGATGGGAGAGGTTTAAAATGGATTGTCACTTAAGCTAAACTAAAATTAAACATAGGATCGAGTTTGGGAACTTAGATCTTGCAGGGGAAAAGAGTAAAAAGCAGAAAATGGAGAAGAGTGGCTTGGAAATTGGTCTTCACTGAAATCAGGTTCGATTAATCATGCTATAGAGGTTCAGAGAACATAATTCCCTCAACTGGCTATAAGCACAGCTGCAGGGTAGAAGGCTCCACTCCAAATAATAGGATCCACCTGGCCTTAAGGCTATGATCTGTCCACTCGAATGGTCACAGACCATCCTATAGACTTTATCTGATCCATGGATTTACAGCAGACGAATCAATTGGAGCCTGAGCTTCGATTAATCTTAAGGTTATGATCTATCCACTTTAATGGTCACAGACCACCCTAGGGATCTCCACCAAAGCTAAAGCATCAATCAGAACAATTAAAACCACTACAGATGCTACAATTCCAAGGTCACAGACTCAGGGAATTACAGGAGTATCAGATCTAGGGAGATCGGATGGTATCCAAGAGGTCTACCAGTTAAGTAGGCGAGCTGATCTACAGACTCCTCTACACAAATCCGATCGATCACTAAATGAAACCAAAGGAATTTTAGATATAATTATAGCATTAAAGATAACATTTACATTGCAATCAAACTCACTCTACAATGGAAATGCTCTCAGATCTGTAGTCTGTGCAGCAGGGCAACAGGGAACCCACAATAGCACTCTCAACCTTACCCAATTACAGATCTAAACTCTCTCCTCGCTACTCCAAGGGAATTAGCCAACCATTGTTGGGATAAAAGAGGGAAGATAGAATTTCTCTGCAAGCTCTACTCTCTAGAATTTGGCTCAGATCTCGATCTCCCCCAATTGTAATTAGGGGTGTCTATATATAGCTTTCTCCTCTATTTTTCCTGCCAAAAATCCCTTCTGGAAGATCCTCAGAGTTTGTTAGGGTTCTGTTAGAGCACATGGTTTGGTTAGGACATGTTCTAGAACCGTCGTGCTGGTCACTAAGTGCCTCAGGTTGCGTCTAGCAGGTCACCAAGTCACAACGTGTGCATAGCTGAATTTCTGAGTTCTGCACACGATTTCGATAGGTTCAGGAAGCTTTCGACAGGTTTAAATGGAGCTTTTTTGGTCCGTTTGCTAGGTTCTCAGATCTCTTCGATAGGTTTCGATAGGATGAGCCTTCTCTTAGAGCTTCAGCATTCTCAGCCCTTGGCCTGGAGCATTCGACAGGTTGGGGGAGCTTTTCGACAGGTTGGAGAACCATTTCGGTAGGCTCCATTCTACATGCCATCATTTCGATAGGGTTGCTCTCACTCCTATCGAAAGGCTCAAGCACCCTTCGATAGGTTCTGTTCCAGCATCTCAATCTCGATAGGTTTAGGAAACCATTCGATAGGTTCCCTTTACCCCTCAGGTAGGCTTTTGATATGATGGTTTCTTCCTTTCTTTCAGCTGCTCGATAGGTTCTTGGATCTTATCGAACTCCTCAATCCGCACGAATCCATCCTTCTTCTGCCTTCAGATCCTATCGAAACCTTTTCAACTGCACGAATTCCTCCTTTCTTTGCTTTTAGCTCCTATCGAAGTCTTCAGGTGACCTCTCGATAGGATGTTTTCAGCCTATTTTCACTTCCTTCGCCTTGCCCTACTGTAGCCATGCGCTCCAAGGGTCTAGTGATGTGCTACCCTCTGGTGTGCTGTTGCTGGGTTCATCCTGTGCTGAGAGATGACCCCTTTTTAGGCATTCTTGAGTAGTTTTCTGCATTAGTGTCATCTTTTATTACTGTCTACAAAATGCACTCGACAGAGGCTTATTAGTGTGCTCACAGGTTTATCAATGGTCAGGTTAAAGGGTGAAAAGTGGCATTTTTCACCACTTAACACACCCCCAAACCTAAGCTTTGCTACTCCCTGAGCAAAGGAAAATTAAAGAAAAATAAAAATGCCACTTTCGTAGGGATCACAAATGCATTTAGCATGTGCATCAAGCCTTTTAAACCCTTAGGTGATCCCTAGTGGAGGAGTGAAGTCTCCTGAGGGTTTTCAGCGAAGGTACCCACAAACTTCTCCCATAAAGTTAGTTAATGGTAGTGCATCTTGCTAAATAGAGTTTTAGTAAATAGAATAAATTCACACCATGTCTTTTCAATTCATTAGAGGAATTTCAACAGAATAAAAATCAGTTCCAAATTTGAAAGTCTGCTACAATCCTTCACCCTCACTTAGCTCATGTCAAGGCATTGCTCCTAAAAATGAATGCATGGCTCACCTTTCACTTGAGAATTCTGTTTTGTTACTACCCCCATCAAATTGGATTTTAGACCCAAGTCTCACCAGGGCTGTTCACTCACAACAAGAATAGAAGGGTGCATTGTTTCACACAGCTCAAGAGCAGTTACAGCCTTCAAATAGGACTGTAAGCATGAGCATAGGCATTGCTCTAACTTTTGAAATTTTCTAGCTCTTTACACCATAGATTAAACAAATCTTTATCTCCACATGATAGCTGAATTCATTTCAGATTAGTAAGGTTTTTTTATTGGATTGTAATGTGGCTTAGGGATGAGGTTTGTAAAAGAATGAAAGGGTAAAAAAAGGTTCAAATTGAGAAATCAATAAAGGTAAGGAGGTGTTCTGCAGCTCAACCTTCTTCATTTCAGCACCTCTTCAATTTCATTTTGGAATTTCAGACTTGAAGTGATCAACTTCATCAGCTTCTTTTCTTCTTATAGATTTTCAAATGAAGTGACTTCTCTTTCTCATCCCTTTTTTTTTGTTTTAGATCGGAATGCCACAACTATACATTACACTAGCCTTCAAATATACTTTCTTCTTCTTTTTGTCAGACATTGAACCTTGCACCTCTAACCTCACTTCTCCTCTTCTTTTCTGATTTCTCAGGTTGAGGGTGAACTGAAATAGGTCAAACAGTTTTGGGTTCAAAATTTCTGATTTCCATCAAAGAAACACTGTGATTTTAAAATCTCAACTGGTGTGTATCAAGGGCAGTTCAAAGGTGGGGCATTTTAGGCTCAAACTATCCAAGGAATGGCCTTACTTCATGTCCTCAATGTCATGAGTGCTGTCAAGCTGTTTCAACTTTAATTTGCCTAACTTCTAGTGAGCATAATTGAGTCCAATCAGTCCTTAGAGCAGAATAATTTTCCAAGGCACTCTTCAAAGAAAAATTCGCAGGCCCTAATCTCACTAGATATGGCCTTCCATCAAATTTTCAGGGGTGTATCTTCACAATCTTCTCTCATTTTAGGTTTACTATACATCAAAATTATTTTTCAAAAATTATTGACATTTGCCTCATGAAGCCTGTTGGACTACAACTTATTTCAGTTTCAAACAGTTCTTTAATTTCCTCTTTTAAAAAAATTCAAGTGAGAATTTACTCTAATTAATTCCAAACACTCCTTTTTACACCTGACTACACTGAAATTAACTAATTTATTGGCATACATGCCACACCCCCAAACCTAAATGAAACAGTGTCCTCACTGTTTGACACTATGAAATCTGGAGAGAGGCAGGGGGAGAAAAGATCGACATAGTAAAAAAAACAAAAATACATGAAGACAAAAATGTATTAATATGCCAAATATATACATGAAACAAGTGAGAAAGAAACTAAAATAGAAAACTGCCATATCTATTTACAGGCATCATCTGGCCAACCATAGAGGTCAGCCAGGTTTTTCAGCTCATCCCTGGATAAAGGAGCTTTTCCTTAATAGGTGGTTTAGAAACTGGCTTCGATTTCTTGGAAGATTTGGGGGTAGAAGCAGCTAGTCTCCGGAGTAGGTTTGCTAGGGTTTCCTCAAGTTCCGTCATTTACTCTCAGGGTTTGCTCACTCACCAACTTGTAATGGAATTCAGAGGTTAACAATTGGAACAACGACAGATTGGCGGTGGGAAGGCAACTTACCCCAAAATTCTTAGGGTTTAACAGATATCGTAGTATATAGCTCCAAATTCTCTGAAATCATATGCACAATGCTCCTCTGCGCAAGCTCAATGCACGTACAAAATGGCAGACTGAATGGCTGAAGGCTCTGCGATGATTTAATGGAGAAGGAGGGAGGCGAAAGAGAGAGGAAGAGAGCTAGGGTTTTGCAGAGGGTAGGGAGGGAGGCACAAATGACCTATCAACAAGTATATAAGGGGTGAAATACGATTTCGATAGGATGCATTGGATGGTTTCGATAGGTTAATGCGTCCTGTCGAAAGCTTAGCTGACAAAGCTTTCAAAGGGGATGATTCGATAGGATCCCAATAGGTGGAACAATCCTTCCGACAGGCCTCAGTGCCTATAGAAACCATCAAATATCCTGTCGAAATCACCATGTGACCTAATGAAAAGTGAACTTAACTTATCGAAAGCTCCCAAAAACCAAGTAAGGCTGCGTTTCTGGGCACTCCTAGCTTCAGCACTCAGTAGGCTCGTCTGCTGTGCTGCTCTACAGTTTGATTCCCTTGTGGCCAAGCTCCCATTATCTCAGGACAATTGGTAATATTGAAATGATGGCCAAATCATTAAGCATGGCAGTTTTTTTTTAAAATTTTTAATTTTTTTATTGCATGAAAAAAAAAAAAATCAATTAATAACAAAGTAAACACCTAAAAAAAAAGCAAAGTATGGTACATATGATACATACTGACTTCAGGGGCTAATCTGGAGGGTCTGGAAGGTCCATAGTCTCCTCAGGCTCATCAAACTTGGCACCTTTCATGGATCTTTTCTGCAACAAATGTCTATTCCCTGGGTGCAGTTTTCCATCTGTGAACCAAGCATTGTCCTGCAACAACCAATGAGTATTTTCATGAATCACTTTCTTTTGTGCATTAATGGAAAAGCAAGCCTCTTCAGGAGAGGGTTGATAGCCAGTGCTATACACATTCAGCTTAACCTTCATATTTCCAAATGACACTTTCATGATTCCATACCTACATTGTATGTGCGCGTTGGAAGTGGCCAAAAAGGGCCTGCCTAGAATCACAGGTATGGAAGAAGCACATTTGCTTGGTTCCATCTCCAGCATCAAAAATTCAGCAGGATAAAAGAATTTGTCAATTCCAACCAACACATCTTTAATTATCCCCACGGGTTTCCTTTCAGATCTGTCAGCCAGCTATAGGACCACATGAGTGGGCTTTAATTCTCCCAAACCCAGCTTCTCATAAAGTGAATTGGAAGCAAATTTATACTGGCTTCCAGATCTAATAAGTCTTTGTCAATGGTGTGATCCCCAATGATGCAGGGGATAGTGGGGGTTCTAGGGTCTTGAAATTTGGTTGGGGTTGCAATCGACAAAATTTGTTTCACTTTCTCTGCTGAAAATACTTTCATGGATAGGTGTATCCTAGATTATCTTTTATGGGTGCATAGTTCTTTTAAAAGCTTGGCATAGGCTGGGACTTGTTTAATGGCATCAAGTAAAGGTAAATTGATCTTTACTTACTTGAAATTCTCCATCATTTCCTCTATTTTACCTTGCCCTTTATCAAAAGGGGAAGGTGCTTGTAGTGCCTTAGGAAATGGCAAATGTGGGATTGCTCCCTCACTTGCAGCCTTAGCCAATGGGGCCTCTTTCTTTTTGATTTTTTCCTTTTCTTGAGGATCCTCATTATCCTCTTTATTCTCTGCTGGTTTCTCCTTCAGGTCCACCGCTGGTGGCCTTTGTTGTGTTCTTGTAAGAATCACTTCATTTTCTCCCTCCAAGTTTCTCACAGGCTCACAATCCACTTGGTTGTCCACTAGCCTACCACTTCTTAATGTTGTAACAGATTTGGCTTCCTCATAGGTGGAGGAAACTTCACCCACTATAAACTGTCTTCGTGGGTTGTCCTGTAGTTGGCTAGGCAGTCTCCCTCCTTCTCTTCTAGTCAAGGCATCAGACAACTGACGAAGTTGATCCTCTATCTTTTTTATGCTCTGGTTGTGAGAGTGCACAGTTTGGGATAAGGAGTTCAAGTTCTGCAGTGAAGATAGAACTTGTTCCTCAAAGGAAGATGCTCTCGTGGAGAGGGGTGAGGCACGCAGGAGGAGCTCTGAGTTGGGCCATGGGTTCGTCTGAGGCCTTGGGACATAACATTCTCGATAAGGCTGAGCATTTCTATAAGGCATGGGCTGCTAGGGCTGCTGCTATTGGCTGGGGTATGCATCTTGTCTCCACCTCAGATTGGGGTGGTTCCTCCATTGATACCCAGCTGCAAGCTACTGGCCATAAGACTGAGCTGTAGCCACATTCTCTGTTATAAAATCAGGAAACTGGTCAGCAGATGGGCATTCTTTAGGGGAGTGAGCAAGGGACTGGCATATGGCACATGCCTCCTCCACCATAGCAGCCACAGGTGACTGCATTGCTCCCATCAGCCTATCAAATTTTAGGGCTATGCTGTCCACTTTCATTTCCAAATCACTTGACACATTCACTTCATATAACTTTCCTCTTGAAGTATTCTCCTTCGCCAACCTAGGAGGCTCTAGATCTCTAGCCAAGGTTTCCCTTTGCATAGAGTTCTCACTAATAATATCAAAGAGCTCCCATGCCTCCTCAGTAGTTTTATGGAGGTAGGTGCCACCACAAGAAGGATCTATCATATCTCTGCTTTTAGAATCAATTCCCTGATAAAAGCTTTGAACCAATTGTCATTCAGGGATTTTATGGTGAGGGCATTTCTATAGGAGTTCCTTAAATCTCTCTCAGGATTGATGAAAATCTTCAGTTGGATCTTGGGTAAAAGAGATGATACCCTTCTTCAACTAGCTGGTTTTTGACATAGGGAAGAACTTGGCCAGAAATTGACATTGGAGGTCACTCTAAGACTGAATGCTATTGGGTGGAAGCATGGACAACCAGGTCCTGGCTCTGTCCTTTAATGAAAAAGGAAAGAGTCTCATCTTGGTGGCCTCCTCCCCCAAACCTGTGATATTAAATGTGGTGCACAGTCCCAAGAACTCATCAATGTGCTTGTAGGGGTCTTCTTTAGTCAGGCCATGAAATGAGGGCAGCATTTGAATTATGGATGATTTTATCTCGTAGTTTCCTTGAGCAGCTGAGAATTGAATGCAGAAGGGGGAATTGTAAACCCCTGGTGCATTAAATTCCTTGAGAGTTCTAGGCTGCTGTTGCTCACCCATTTCTACAGAGTCAATTGCAACAGATGTGGGTGTAGCTGTCCTGGATCTGAGAAGTCTTTTAACCTCTGGATTTAGTGGAATAATCTAAGGTTGGAGAGTTCTCCTACCAAACATACAACACTCAAATTCTGAATGCAGAACAGATCCTCAACACAAGTAGAATAAACCAAACTTTCTAACTACTCTAACAAAAATATCAACAGATCTGAAAAATAAAAGGGGAGTAGAGGGATGCAAACTACAGAGCAGTCTCAAGCACCATTCTCCTCTCACTGGTAGCCTTAGATCTGATGAAATGCACACAAAATACTGAAAAATAATAAAACTCACAAATCCTATTAGTAAAATTAAACAAACAACTACAAAACTTAGATCTACCAATTTCTAAACACACCACCCCGGCAGTGGCGCCAAAAACTTGTTGGCGTGTTTGCCTTCCCTCAAATGGGGGTCTAAATTCACTAATAAAACTAGGCAGAACACACTCACACAGACCTGCAAGTAATCAGGATCCGTTGTAGCAAGTTTTGAAAAGATGATGAGTAAAGGAATGTCCACAGGGAGGTTGGTTTAAAAATATGATAAATCTCCAGATCTGTAGGAGATCTGGCACCCTAACTAATGCTAAGTTAGCTAAAAGACAGGGGAGAGGTTTAAACTGGATTGTCACTTAAGCTAAACTAAAATTAAACATAGGATTGAGTTTGGGAACTTAGATCTTGCAGGGGAAAAGAGTAAAAAGAAGAAAATAGAGAAGAGTAGCTTGAAAATTGGTCTTCATTGAAATCAGGTTCGATTAATCATGCTACAAAGGTTTAGAGCATATAATTCCCTCAACTGGCTATAAGCACAGCTGCAGGGTAGAAGGCTCCACTCCAAATCATAAGATCCACCTGGTCTTAAGGCTATGATCTGTCCATTTGAATGGTCACAGACAATCCTATAGACTTTATCTGATCCATGGATTTGCAACAGACGAATCCAATTGGAGCGTGAGCTTGGATTAATCTTAAGGTAATGATCTGTCCACTTTAATGGTCACAGACCATCCTAGGGATCTCCTCTAAAGCTAAAGCATCAATTAGAATAATTAAAACCACTATAGATACTACAATTCCAAGGTCACAGACTTAGTGAATTACAGGAGTATCAGATCCAAGGAGATCGGATGGTATCCAAGAGGTCTACCAGTTGAGTTGGTGAGCTGATCTACAGACTCCTCTACACAAATTCGATTGATCACCAAATGAAACCAAAGGAACTTTAGATCTAATTATAGCATTAAAGACAACATTTACATTGCAATCAAACTCACTCTACAATGGAAATGCTCTCAGATCTGTAGTCTGTGCAGCAGTGCAGCAGGGAACCCACAATAGCACTCTCAACCTTACCCAATTACAGATCTAACTTATCTCTTCGCTACTCTAAGGGAATTAGCTAACCATTATTGGGCTAAAAGAGGGAAGATAGAATTTCTCTGCAAGCTCTAATTTCTAGAATTTGGCTTAGATCTCGATCTCTCTCAATTGCAATTGGGGGTCTTTATATATAGCTTTCTCTATTTTTCCTGCCAAAAATCCCTTCTAGAAGGTCCTCAGAGTTTGTTAGGGTTCTGTTAGAGCACGTGGGTCGGTTAGGGCATCTTCTAGAACCGTTGTGCCGGTCACTAAGTGCCTCAGGTTGCGTGCAACAGGTCACCAAGTCACAGCGTGTGCATAGCTAAATTTCTGAGGAGTTCTGCACACGATTTTGATAGGTTCAAAAAGCTTTCGGCAGGTTTAAATGGAGCTTTTTGGTCCTTTCGCTAGGTTCTCAGATCTATTCGATAGGTTCTGATAGGATGAGCCTTCTCTTAGAGTTTTAGCATTCTCAGCCCTTGGCCTGGAGCATTTGACAGGTTGGGGGAGCTTTTCGACAGGTTAGAGAACCATTTCGATAGGCTCCGTTCTGTATGCCATCATTTCGATAGGGTTGCTCTCACTCCTATCGAAAGGCTCAAGCACCCTTCGTTAGGTTCTGTTCCAACATCTCAATCTCGATAGGTTGAGGAAACCATTCGATAGGTTCCCTTTACCCCTCAGGCAGGCTTTTGATACGATGGTTTCTTCCTTTCTTTCAGCTGCTCGATAGGTTCTTGGATCTTATCGAACTCCTCAATCCGCACGAATCCATCCTTCTTCTGCCTTCAGATCCTATCGAAACCTTTTCAACTGCACGAATTCCTCCTTTCTTTGCTTTCAGCTCTTATCGAAGTCTTCAGGTGACCTCTCGATAGGATGTTTTCAGCCTGTTTTCACTTCCTTCGCCTTGCCCTACTGTAGCCATGCGCTCCAAGGGTCTAGTGATGTGCTACCCTCTGGTGTGTTGTTGCTAGGTTTGTCCTGTGGTGAGAGATGACCCCTTTTTGGGCATTCTTGAGTGGTTTTCTGTATTAGGGTCATCTTTTATTGCTGTCTACAAAATGCACTCGACAGAGGCTTATTAGTGTGTTCACAGGTCTATCAATGGTCAGGTTAAAGGGTGAAAAGTGACATTTTTCACCACTTAACACCTTCCACCTATTGTAGACTTGGACCATCTCTTCCATAATGGCCATGGAAGGAGGATCGGATGGGGATGGGTTGTTTGAGGCTAGGAGGGGTATGATGGAGTTGATGCAGCGGATAAATTGGGATGGCCCCGGTAAAATCGGACATGACTCGGGTAAGGGATGGGACATGGGGTGGATTGGATGAATGAAGTGGGGCATTGGAAAAGGGGGGTTGGCTGGGTATGTATGGGGATGATTGTTGTCTGTCTATTCGGTCTGTCAGAGGATGTGTTGATTTATTATGTGGTGTTGGAAGAAAATTAAAATAAAAAATTAAAATCAAAGTAAAAAAGAGGATAAAAGTGATATGATGAAAAAAACCATCCTAAAACATCCTAAGCCTGCAAGATCCAGGGCTATTGTAGCAAGTTTTGATAAGTAAGAGTTTGTCCCACAGAGAAATTGATCTAGACCCCAAAATGGGCTATAATAGTAGGCCTCCAGATCTGACTACAGATCTGACAATCCTAAAGAAAGGGAGTTGGGTGTCACGACTATACTAAATTAACCCTAACAAAAGAGAAATAAAGTGCAACACTATCCTAAAGAAAGGGTTAAGAAGAAGATGGTGATGGTGTGTGCCAAAATAAAATATCAAAATGATGGGAAGTAAGCATGTTAAGCTAGAGTTAATGCAATAATATAACTCAGATTTAGATTGTCTCTGCAGTGGTCCTTGCTGAGATGCTATCAATAACCTCAACAAGGTAGAAGAATCCAATTTAACCCATGCCATTTGGGGTGCTCATAGGGCTATACTTTGTCCACTCAAATGGTCATAGAGTATTTGATAGGGTCTATCAAATCCCATTGATTAAACCAAAAATTCTAACCTAATCCAAAGGAGTGGACTGATCATTTCCCCTACCAATGGACCAGATCAGGCCAAGAATATTATTGCAGCAGTATGTATGCCAGTGCTACAAGCTCCCCAGATCTGCGCATACATTTGGCTGACATCCATAGGTATTCCTACTCATAAAGTCCTAAGTGCTTTGCCAAGGCCAACGGCTCAATGTGCCCATACAAAGGACCAGCAACAGGTTGAATAAGGATTTAGATTCAGCTGGTCATTGCTACAAAAGGCCTGCAATGACTCAGCCTCAAGCTGTAATTACTACAGAGAAATCAGATCTAACATCTGATATCGGTCAAGTAAAACAGAGGGGAGCCAGTTCCTGCACAAACCTCCTCACAAGGCTCTAGAAGCTCAAGTGCAGAGGAGAAGAATCCTTCTCAGACATATGGCGAGACACCACCTTAGGATATCCGATAGGTCTGTCCATACCACAGAGGTCTGAGAATGAACATGTAAACTATTGCTGCCACCATGGAGTCCCAGAGCTACGAGCTCTCCCGATCTGGCTACAAATTCGGCTTGCTATCCATGGGTCTATTAAACCAAAGGAAATCAGATGGTAAATAATAGATCTACTAGAAACTGAATGGGCTAGTCCCAAAGTATGGATCCTATAGACATCTAAGGAAACCATAAGATCTATAGATTTAATTAGTCATTAAAATAATAATTCATTGATAAAAGTAAAACTTATAATGAACTGCCTCAAGGTTGCAGCCTGTACACAACTGCTCATCCAAAATATCCCGATGTATACAAAGCCTATTACAAAACTAAAATAAAACTAAACCTAGCTGCTTATAAAAGGCTTAGCCAGCCAATGTTGGGCTAAGAGAGAAGAAAAATAAGAAAAAGAGGTGATCAAATCCTAACCCTATCCTGTTGGAGATATCAACCGATAAAAGATGAAGTAAACATGAAAATACTAAACTCTAAGTACAGCTTATATACTCTATCCATATGGCCTTAGCTCAAAAGAGATTAACCCTAATTTTTCCAGTAGACGTGGCACTGTTACAACTTTTGAATGCCTTGAGATGTGTACCTCAAAATTAGTGCCTCGAGAAGTGTGTCCTAACCTTGGGAAATTCCCAAAAGGTCCTTGAGTTAAAACTGAGAAGTGGAGAGCTCGAGCTTCATGGGGCTGTCATTTACATTAATTCCCTCGCACAGTGGCAGAGCCTTCGCGGAGGAGCATTTAGCTTAGGAGGATTGTTCACCTGCACGGTAGATTCTTAGTTGTTCATGCAGCTGCTTTGCGCTGCAATGCTATTGCAAAAGTGATTTGGAACATCTAGATTTCTCGCACAGTAGAGCTTCAGAAGTTCTCTCTCGCTAGATACTCGCGCAGGTAGGCTCCTGTGCTTCCATAGTAACTGGTTGAGCTTCAGAGTGTGCGAGAGCTATGCGAAGAAAATTTTGGGTGTCTCTCCTTTTCAGGGCTTCATGAGAACTCTGCAAGGTGACAAATTGTTCTTTATACATATGGACTCGCTATGTTCTACGTGCGACTGCTTTAAGGCTCGATCTTCATGAGCACAAATTTTGAGGGTTTTAAGATGCGAGATCTTCATGATTTCTTAACTGCTCTCCTCTTGACTGCGCGTCCTATCTATGCGAGGGCAGCTTCCTCTGAATCCTTAGCTCTAAGAGGAAGCCCCTCACCTCTGTGAGATGATTCTTTTGATCCTCTGATGCGTTGCACTTGCTGCTGTTGCAGCTTCCTCCATTCTCAGCTAACTTCTTTCATCTGCTAGACTTTTGGTCAATGATGACCAACAAATGAGTTACCCTGGTGAGCACTACCAGGGTGTTCCATTAGGCTTTGGCTCAGCTGTCATGTTTGTATATATTCTTTCTCTTCTTTGGACCAATAAGCATGGATTTTTTATTTAGCTGCACAGTTTATTACTAACTACAAAACACACTTAACAAATGAATATTAGTGAGCTTAAAGGTCCAGCAAAGGCTAGGTTAAGAGGTAAAAAGTGGTACTTTTCAGTGAATAACATAACCCTAAACCTAATCTTTGCTAGTCCTTGAGTAAAGGAAAAATTAAAACAACTACTCTAAGAATTTAAATGCCACTTTTGTAGGAAACACAGATGCATTTTGCTTATGCATCAAGCCTTTTAAACCCCTAAGTGTTCCCTAGTGGAGGAGTGAAGTCTCCTGAGGGTTTTCAGTAAAGATACCCACAAACTTCTCAATAAAAAAATTAACAAAAGTGTAAAATTATCAAGTCAGCTGTCAAGAAATAGAGCATCAGTTCACCTTTGATTCAACAAAAATGTGAGGAATTTGAATATATGATATGTACAGACATTTAATTATCACAACTTTTACATAGATGCACATCATTTCCAATTAGCTCACAGCAAGGGGAAACATCACATGTAGGTCAGTACTGAGCTCATCATTAATTTAAAAATTAGATTATAAGCCATGCCCAATACATTCAACATCAGACCCAATGCTCACCAGGGCAAGCTCTCACAAGGAACTTTGAGGGTTTTTATTTTCTCTCAAGCTCAAGAGCAGTTACAGGCCCCAAATGGGTCTGTAAGCATGAGCATAGGCAAAGCACCTAAGTTCTGGCATCATTGGCTAATCCTCACCACAGATTGGACAACTCTTTGTCTCTTCATGACATCTCATTCAACTTTAGATCATAGGGTCTTTTGACTGGGTTGTAATGTGGCATATAGGATAGGTTATAAAGAATGGAAGGTTGAAAAGGGATTTAAAATTGAGAAATCAGTAGGTGAAGGAGGTGATTCATGACTTCACCTTCTTTAGTTCAGCACCTTTCATTTTCCTTAAAATTCTCCAGACTTGAAGTGGCCAGCTTCTCCTCTTATTTTTTATTTTTCCAATGAACTTTTCATCTTGACTCCTCTCTTATTCCTCTTCATTATTATTTTTCTTTCTTTTGGATGCATTTTTCTTTTTCTTTTTGTTTTTATTTTTGTTTTTATTTTTCTGACTTGTCACCTCTTTCCTCAGCTGCTACACTGCTAAGCTTTAGGTATCTCTTCTCCATTCACCTAATGTTGACCCTATCTTGTCCATCTTCAGCTCCTTCTCCTTTACCTTCTGAATTCTAAGAGTGAGGGTAGGTTTGAATCAGGTCCATAGGTTCATGTACAAGTACTCAGGTGTATTTGAAAGAAAATTAGGAATTAAGGCTCAAAAAGTGTATGTACAAAGGCAGTTGATTAGGGTTTGGCCTGTTTAAGCTCAAACTTCTAAGAGAAGGCCTTGATCCTTTCCTAGGTGTCATGAGTGCTATCAATTGTTTCAACTTGGAGGTGCCTAACTTCTAGTGAGGGCATTGACTCAGCCAGTCCTTAGAGCTAAAAGAATTGCCTCAGTCACTCCTCAAAGGAAGGGAAAAAAATTTGTAGGCCCAAATCTCACTAGTTATGGTCTTCCATTGAACTCTTAGGCATGTCCTTAGCTTTTTCTCTCGTTAATGATTCACTAAGTACTGATACAAGTGAGTTTTATTGGTGTTCACATCATGGAAAAGTTTAAATTTAAAAGCTTGTAATGCCTAAAGGTTTGTAAAATTTTTTAATTTCTCAATTTTTTATGATTCTTAAGTGCACATGGCTCAATTTCTATCTTACTCACTTGATTCTGCTACACTTAGGTTAACTATTTCATTGGCAAACCTTGTCACACCCCTAAACCTATGAGGAGTAGTGTCCTCACTGATTCAAAGGTAGATGTGGATGTGCAGCAGGCTCAAAATAGAGGTATTAAAAGAAAAGAAACAACAGGAAAAAAAAATAGACAACACACAACACACAACAAACAACAAATAAACAAACAAAAAATAAAGGAAGACAGTGAACTAATCAACACATAACAAAAAGAAATGTTAGTATAACAGGAAAATTATATACAAACTAAGGGAAAGTAAATTACAAAATTATACACTACTTCCTAACTAAATATATGTACAAAAATTAATCATTTGAGTCTTTGGCTTCAGCAGGTGGTTCTTGGATTCCTTTGCCCTTTGCTTGCTTCAAAGCAGTAGCCTTGGACTGTGGCTTTTGAGAAGTAGTTTTCCTTGTCCTGGCAGTACTTTTTCTTTTTGGAGTGGGTGATGGCTTTGGGGTAGGTTCCTTGATTTTGAGTTCAGATTTGACTTGGCTAGGTTCCTTTAAAAAGAGTTTCTGCCAACTCCTTGTCAGTTTGTGCATTTACAGACTTTTCCAAAGCTGCAATAGTCACCCCATAATCATAAGCCCTCTCCTCAGCCAGTCTCAGTCTCTCTTTTAGTTCCTTGAACACATCTTCTTGACTCTCAACTCTTCTCTTTTCCTGATTGTATTGGACCATAATCTCTCTCTATCCTTACTTGATTTCCTTTTTCTCAACCTTATGAGCAAGCATCAGGAGTTTAATTTTATCAAGGAGGGGCTGCCGAACTGTAGCTTTCAGGTCAGCCATGCCTTGAACTACATCCCTCTTTAAGTAGGCATTGGCTTGCATGGCCCGGAGGAGGGTGTAGTAAGGAGGTTGGGGATTACAAGAGGTAGGAAGTATGGGCTAAGCAGCGATGGAAGAAGTGCTAGCCAGCAATGGAAAGGGATAGGATGAAGAGAGGGGTGGGGTGGAGGGTAGAGGGTGAGGGACAGTAAGGGCCGATGCATGTATGGGTTGTAGTTGAGGTTCGGGGTCTGTTTGGGTGGACGCATCTTTGGAGGTTATTGGAGAAGTTTCTGGGAGAGGTACAATGTGTGTAGGAGCAGGTGGGGGATTATTGATTGATGTAGGGAGAGGTGACTATTGGGAAGGTTGGGTTAGAGTGGTTAAAGTTGCTTGGATGGATTGTAAAATGGTTGGATGGATGTAGGGTTTGGTAGGGTGGAGTGAATTGAATGAAGATTGACCTCAATGGAGGCTTGGGTTTGGGTATTGGCCAACATTTGGGAATGAAGGGAGAGTATGAGGTGCAGGATTTGGGGTAATAGGTCATGTATGGTAGTGGTTGTGGGTTGGATAGGTGAAACTGGTTGAAAGGGGGAAGTGGGTTTATGAGTGAAGGTAGTGGCCTATGGTGGTGTCTGATGTGGAGGGGTGAAGTGTGGAGGGTGAGGTGAATCTGGGAGAGGGGTATACTCCAAGTTGATGTCTCCTAGTATAGTGGACATCATAGTAGAAAATTCCTCTCGGTCATGGGCATGGGATAATGGAATGGATTGGTCTAGGGGATCACATGTGATAGGTACAAAGGGTGGGGATGTCCCAGTAGAATAATGTGGGGTTTCAAAGGTATGGGTTTCAGGTTCATAGGGTGTGGGTATGGGGTCTGGAATGGTTGTGGTTTCAGGGATTGGAATGGTTTGGAACATATAGGTGGGATGGGGTCCAGTGGGTGTGGGTAGGGGAAAGTAAAATGACTTAATCGGAAGGGTGAGTAAAAATAAAATAAAAAATAGCAATAAAAGGTCAGTAAAATTAAAAATAAAGAAGTCAAGTTCAAGGGGAAGCTCTACAAGCTACTCCCCAGCAGAGTCGCCATCTGTGAAATCGTGAGATTTTTTTACGATCCTGTTGCGGCAATTCACTCGCTAACAAAAATATAGAGTCACCACCCGGATCTCTTGGTATCCCAGGAAACCTAGATCATTTTTATAAGCACCAAAGTTCTACAAATATGACTCTGAATCCGGTCCACACCAAAGGTTCTTGGGTAGGGGCTTCAGTTATCGATTGGGAAGGTGTTAGGCACCCAATCAACCTGCTTAATGCGGCCTCTACTTATGGCCAAAACAAAAACAATATAAAAGAAAAGAAAAAGACTTCCTCTTACCCAATGGAACTTAAAATCCTATTTGTGCCCCTCCATTCCTACCAAAAATCCGGTGGCATAACGGAACAAATGGGAGGATGGAGGAATGATCGAGAAGGTAGAGGAATAGAGGGGAGAGCCAGAGCTCTTGGGCCCTTGTTGCACTGTTGAGGAGCCTTGCGTAGGCTTGCTTTGATGAGCTTTTGAAGGCTTGTATGGTGGAAGAAGGGGTTCTAACCTCTAAGGATTGCTAGCTAAGAGGTAGAGAGGGAAGGCAAATGGATAGCACACACCTAACCTAGAGGCTTTTTATGAAAAGTAAGGCTTGGAAGGAGGTTTATCAATTCTGAAATTTATATGAGCAATGGTGCACTAAAGGAAGAAAGATCTTCTCACTTTAAGCTCTTTCTCTCTTAGGTAATTTTCTCAACCTCTAACCCAATGGGAGAGGGGCTCTATTTATAGGAAAAGGGTAGGTTAGGAGGCTACTTAGGTGCTAATTGGGGTTAGCAATTAGGTAATCCCTAATCTAAGGTTTCCTAGGATTTTGAAAGCTTGGAAAAGTGTGAAGGTGGTTTTAATGGTGGATGATTGGTTAGTATTTCAAATCACTTAAGGGTTGAAAATAAGCACTAAAAGGGTGCCACAGGACTATCAAAAAACACCCCAAAGATCAAGGTGGTCAACAAGCCAAACCCCAATCACAAAATTCGATTAAAAAACCAGAGGTTACTATTCATATGCCTGGCGCAACTATTAGTTGTGCCAGGCATATGCACAATAAAATAGTGCATGCACAGTGGCTTTGGGAAGTTGATTGCTCGCGGGGAGACCAACCTATAACTGGCACAACTATTAGTTTCGCCAAGCAATTTTTGGGCACAAAATGGCTTGGCGCAACTATTAGTTACGCAAAGTCAAAATCCCACAAAAGTGCTCGATTTTTAAATCGCCATAGCCTTTGCTCTATAACTCCGACTAAAGTGATTCTTGGCTCGTTGGAAAGTTGGGGAAGTTCTCTTTCCAATGGTATATGACTTAATAGTAGTAGAAGACCTCAGCTAGTCCTAGTGTACCACTCTTCATCCATTGCCTGGGAAGGTTAGGTTTAGGGTTCGAAAGGGGTTCTAAGGGTCGGGATTGGTTTTTAAAGGTTCGGGGTAAATTTTAAGGGATTTGGGATGATTCTTAAGGGTTTGGAAAGGTATCTAAGGGTACCATACATGTCATCAAAAGCTCAGAGGCGCGCCTCTCTCGAAATGTGTTTCGATAGGGCCTTGGGTCAAATTTGGGTGTCTACAATCTGGTCGAGTGGTTATCGAGCAGATGCACCTTCATAAATTCATCTTGAGCTGATCTCAAGCAGTTGACAACAGTTGTAATTCAACCTACCGAGCTGATCCAGAAGCAATCAAACCTGTCGAGCTGTAGTGTAAAGCTTCAATTCAGCCTGTCGACAGCCACTCGAGGAGCTTCTGAAACCTGTTGAGTAGCTAATCTAGCCACTCGAGCTGCATAACTAGAAAATCATTTGCTCAAGCAAGAACTCCAGCCTATTGAGAGCCTCTCGAGTCAAAATACCTTAAGCTCCATCTTGTCGAGATGCACTGCCTAAACCACTCCAGCCTGTCGAGCAAGCTTCAGCAATTAATCCAGGCACTCGAGATTCATAATCTGAAGCCCCAAGCAATCGAGGCTCAGGTTCCAACATTCTCATTCAACCTTCAGGGGTACTTTTGGGATTCCATAGCATCTAGGGCACACATCCCAATGTGTTGAATTATTCCCCACTAACCAAGGAAACACTTGGCTATAATTGGGCCACATCAATAAAATCCTAACTAACTTGATTCCTCTTCTTTCTGATTGGCCAAGGCACAGAGATATTTTGTGTGGATTGTATATAAGCTATAAAAATAACCAAAAATAGGCATCAGACATAATCGGATTTGCTCTGAGTGACGAAGGTATTCTTTGCTTAGGTCATTTTCTAGGGTTAGGTCATCTTTTTCCTTTTTTCTTCCTTTCTTAGCTCAACATTTGTTGGCTAAGTCCTTTTGTAATAGTTAGGACTGATTTTTTTCTGTAATAAGGACTGTGTGTAAACTTGTAACGGGTCTAGAGTTCTGCATTGACTGCAGCTTTGAGGGCTGACTATTGTAGACCATTGTAAGTATTTTACATGCAATGAAAGTTATATTTCCTGTCACATTAAGTTTATATTCTCTTATGCTTGCATATAGTGTATAGGTTTTCAAAAGCTATGAGTGCATGAGCTTGTAGCCTTGCAAACATAGTAGCTACAGTGATTTTTATGCTCTGATTTTAACCCCATGACTGGAGTATATCTCTGAGATAATCTGTGACCACTCAAGTGGACAGATTATAACCCTAGGACTAGTCCATATCTCACGGTTGGATTGGATTCTTCTTCCTTGCATTTGAGCTTGTAGCTAAATGAGGGACGGATGTGGATCAAATCCTTTCTCTGCTTGACCAGCCCTTTTTCAGTAAAAAGATCAATCCCTATTTTATTACTTCTCACCCATTTTCCATTTAATTTTCTAAATCCATTTTCATCCCTTTCTAAACCCCTTTCTTGTAGTATAGATCTACAATTTTCTTTTAGGTTTTAATTAGTTTTGTGACACTCCAAAACTCCCTTTCTTTACCTTTGCTTTCTAATATAGGTTAGTGCTGCTAGATCTGTAGCCAGATCTGGAGGTCTACTATTCAACCTTATGTTTTTAAATCAAATTTTCTTATGGGATAAATTCTTACTTATCAAAACTTGCTACAATAGCCCTGGATCTTGCAGGACTGTGTGTATAGATTGATGTTTTTGTGTTGTTTTACTCCATTTCACTCCTCCTCTTTGATTTGTTTCTACTATCATGTTTTTACCACATTTTTAATAATAAAAATAATAGCCACAACCATTCTATAACCAACACCTACGAGCTACAGAGTGTGGACCTTTTGCAAGTAAATGAAGACCGTTAGGTAATGGTGTATTAGATTCTTGCAACATTTCAACCATTTTCACGTGCACAAGAAGGTTAAAGACACTTCTAAATTCTTAAAAAAAGGACTATAATCTTATGTGGGTTGTTCGAACTTACATGTTCTTCAAACCAACCAATGAACTGTTCGTTGTGCATTTTTTTTCTATCATGTGGGCGCGCATTTGAAAAACTTAGTACCTCAATGTGTTGTCTGCGTGTAAAGATCTCAAATAAGTAACAAGCATAATAATGAAAAAAAAAAATCATGAATTTTGAAGATACTTACTCTAAATAACTCGTGACCGTTTCGTGGTTGAAAAGGATGTATCTACGTGCTTGCATCCATTCTACCTCACTTAGTATGAATGTTGGGGTACCACTGAGCGCAATTTGATCACGATTCCTTGGGGGTCGATTTAACATTGTTTCAACATTTTGTAAATACCTCGAGCATAATGTGAGACATTCTTTTGCAATGTATCCTTATGCAATGGACCCTTCAAGTTGAGCCCTATTGCACACATGACTTTAATGTGAACAAGTATCTGAATGAAAAACATATTCTTAAATGAGTGAAATATCGGATGATTTCATAATAAAAAATTAATTTCATATTCTATAGGGTTATACCTTTCGATTGGATGGATCCATCAGTACTGGATTGAACCACCCAACAGTGCCTTAGATGCCAAATGAATGGGCAAGTGAACCATAACATCAAAAAATATTGGTGGAAAAATTCGCTCCATGTGGCAGAGGACTACCGCAATACGCTTCTCAAGACTTTTTAAATCATTAACCCTACAAACTTTTGAGCATAATTCTTGCAAGAATGTGCTCAATTCTATCAAAGTAGTGGTTACATGTTTGGGCAATACTTTTCGAATTGTCAGGGGAAGAAATTGTTGTAGTATGACATGAGAATCATGACTTTTCAGACCAGATATCATGTGTTGTTTAACTTTCATGCACCTTGAAATATTAGAGGAATAATCATCCAGAATCTTTAAATTCTTCAATACACTACAAAACTTATCTTTCTCATTTTAATCTAAGAAGTAACATGCAGATGGTAGATAAGCTCGGATATTGCCTTCATGACAAATAGGGTGGAGTTCATGTCTATATCCCATTTTCTCCAAGTCAAGACGTGCCTTTAAACTATCCTTCATTTTTCCTTCAATATTCAGTAAAGTTCCAAGAATATTATCGCATACATTTTTCTCAATATACATCACATCTAAATCATGCCTAAGTAAATTATGCTCCCAATATAGTAATTCAAAGAATATACTCTTCTTCTTCCAATTGTATGGTATTTGATGACCTCACTACAAATGATGTATTCCCGAATGAGCAATTGTTTGCCATCCAATCTTTAGTTCCTTGGTATGCACATATTGTCAATTATCTAGTTATAGGTAAGATCCCTTCCCATTGGAAAAAAATGGATAAAGACCTGTTTTTCTCACAGGTCAAATTCTTTTTCTAGGAGGAACCTTGCTTGTACAAGTATTGTGTAGACTAAATTATTCAGAAATGCGTTCCCGAAAGTGAAAAATGCTTGTGGGGGTCACTTTAGTGGGAGAAAAAAAGCTGACAAAGTGTGGCAGTGTGGTTTCTATTGGCCTTCTCTTTTCAGAGATGCCCATACACACTGCAAGGCCTGTGAAAGATGTCAGAAACTAGGAGGGCTGTCTAACTGAAATTCAATGCCTTTATAGCCCATCCTTGTTGTAGAACTATTTGATGTATGGGGTATTGATTTTATGGGCCCCTTTCCTCCTTCAAATGGTTTTCATTTTATCTTAGTGGCAGTGGACTATGTTTTCAAATGGGTAGAAGCCATTGCCACAAGAACTAATGATAATCAGGTGGTCCTCAAGTTCATAAAGCAGAATATCTTCTCCAGATTTGATACCCCTAGAGCAATTATCAGTGATGGGGGGAGCCATTTCCGCAACAAAAATTTTGAGAGCTTGCTCAAGAAATATTCTGTCACCCATAGGATTGCTACTCCCTACCACCCACAAACCAGTGGGCAAGTTGAAATTTCAAATAGGGAGATCAAGCATATCCTTGAGAAGATTGTGAGGACTGATAGGAAGGATTGGGCTGACAAGCTTAATGACGCACTGTGGGCTTATAGGACTGCCTATAAGATCCCCATCGGTATGTCCCCTTTCAGATTGTTCTATGGCAAGGCCTGTCATCTCCCAGTGGAGTTAGAATACAAGGCCTATTGGGCCATCAAACATTTAAATTTAGATCTAACTTCTGCTGGTCATCACAGGTTGCTGCAGCTGTCGGAATTGGAAGAACTAAATTGGATGCATATGCCAATGCAAGGATCTATAAGGAAAGGTCCAAAGCTTTCTTTGACAAAGGGCTGTTGAGAAAGAGTTTCAATGCTGGTGATAAGGTTTGGTTGTTTAACTCTAAACTTCAATTTTTTCTAGGGAAATTGAAATCCAGATGGGAAGGTCCTTACATTGTCATGCATGTTTCCCCATATGGTGCTGTGGAAATCAATGATCCTAAATCTAGGAGACTCTTGAAGGTGAATGGTCAAAGGCTTAAGCCTTGTTTCAAAAAACTTGCCGACCTTTAGGACACCATTCACTGTGAAGGGGATCCTTCTTCAAACTAATTCCACAGGTGTGTCATTACTGTAGCTTATGTACTTACTTTTTGGTTGATTTATCTTGCTCTCTTTAGTTTCTATTCTCTAGGATTTGCAAGTGACCTTATCCAAATTTTTTCCCTATCTGTTTTTAAACTTCTAATGTTTCGCTTGCTTCCTACTATTTTTGAATTGATAGCTTCTATTGAATGCCTAATGTGGGAGGTCATTTTTGTTGTCCTTGAGTGTATGATTGAGTTTACATATGACTAAAGACAGTCATAGGGGAGGGTCATGCCTAGGATTCAACCACAGCAAACATGCAAAAGGGCAGAACAGAGAGCACATGCTCTCTGTTTTATACCTTACTGTTGCTGGGTCCAAAATGGAAGCCTGGGAGACTATCGTGAGATTCATATGCTCTCACGAGGTTAAAAGAGGAAGCCTGGAAACCTATCGCGAGGTTAAAGGAGGGAGTCTGAGAGAAGTTCACGCAGTTCACCTGGACACATTCTATTCACTGTCACAAGATTCATGTGTAGTTGAGAGCCTCTCGTGCAATTCATATAGAGCCATACATTACCTGTCGTGAGATTATCAGGCTGTCGCGAGGTTCACAAGATAAACTGGGAGAATCTCGAGCAATTCAACAGAAATATTTCATTTACTGTCGCGAGAGTCTTAATCTGTCACAAGATTCAAGATGAACCTCAGAGCTTTTTACGCAATCCAAATAGAGCCTTAGGAACCGCTCGCGCAATTCACATGAATTAATCTCACTCTGTCACGCGCTCCAAGGTTGACTTTAGAGATTGTCGCGCAATCCAGATGTAATCAACACCCTCGCTAGGTCTATTTCCAACCCCACGACCAGATGTTCCAAAGCACGCCGAGCTTCGCGATAAGTATTTCAACCCCGTGCTTTGTCCCTTTTTCATTATCTGCTTCCTTCTTTCCTCTGCGAAACCCTAGCTTCTATCGCTCTCCCCTCTCCCGTCCAGCATCACTCCTACAGCTCATCATTCACTTCACAACTCTACAGAGTTGTTCCTATCATCACCCCCATCCATTGCCCTCTGCTCTGAGATCTTGAGGTGCCCTGTGCGTTAAATCAAACCAAACCCTAGCTCTCCATCTCCATTGCTCATACTAGAGGACAGAGTTAGAAATGGCTCCCAAAATTGCACAAAAGAGAAAGGGTAAGGACAAGGACCCTACAGAGACCACCCCTAAAAAGGCCAAGACTTCAAAGTCCCCTAAAAAAGGAAAGGAAGTGGTTGAGGAGGTGGCGGTACCAACCACTAAGTTCTCTACCCCTTCTGAGCTCATGGAGTCAATCCCATTAGAGCCTGAAACAGCCTTTGATGTACCCTTTTTTGAGAAAGAACCTCTCTCTAGCCCTGCAGTACAGTTCATAAGCAAAGCGGGCCTGATGCCATTGATGAGAGAAATTCCAGCACTAGCCTACCCAAGGCTAGTGCAGCTATTTTACCAGCACATCAAGGTCAAGAAGGGCAACAATGGACAAGAGTGTTTGCTGGTGATGATTGACGATTTTGATTTGTTAGTTAGCCCTAAGATGATTGCTGAAGTTTATGGGTATCTTCACTAAGAACCCTCAGGAGACTTCACTCCTCCACTAGGGATGATCTAGGGGTTTAAAAGGCTTGGTACATATGCTAAATGTATCCGTGCTCCCTACGAAAGTGGCATTTAATTTCTGTAGATTTTTAGTATAGCTTTGCTAAGGGACTAGCAAAAGATTAGGTTTGGGGGTGTGTTAAGACATGAAAAGTATCACTTTTCACCCATTAACTTAATCTTTGTTGGACCCTTAATCATTTAATAAAAGTACTTTAAGCCTGTTCTGCAGGTAATAAACAGCAGCTGTAATAAGGCCTTAATCCTGCTAAGGAGCCCACTTTTGTCCCAGAAGTCTCCCAGAAGAATGGAAGACAGAGAGCCTGACTACATGAAGGCAGAGCACAACAGCAGCAAAGAAAGAAATGAGCCTCGCACAATTGTCGCAAGCTTCATATGACTCAGAAAGCCTGCCTGGCGCAATCCTCGCGAGTTTCCCATAACATCATACCAATTGTCCACGCCGTTCTCACACAGTTTAGAGACAGAAGAGGTCCTGCAGCATAGTTCGCGCAACTCTCGCGAAGCTCAAATATAAATGATCACACAATCTCTCACAGCTCAAGAAAGCAGCTCTCAAACCTCACGCAGTTCACTCAGATTAGCTGAGGAGAGAGAGCTCCAGGTATCTCTGCGTGCAACTGTCGCGCAGTGGCCGCGGGATGTAAAACTTCAGAAAAACCTCTCGCAGAGTTCAGAGACCAATGCACATCACGTCCTCCCAAAGATCCATTGAGAAACAAATTGTTCGCATGATTCCCGTGCCATTCAGAAGGAAATTGCAATCCCGGGAAGACCAGAGCAATCCAGCGAGGATTCAATGCTCTATCATATGACTGCTTCAGCTGTAATTAAGACAACCCCGCGACGGCTAGAATTTCAAGCTAATTCAATCTCGCGGACACCGTGCTACCATGCGACAGTCTTGGAAACCAGTGCTACCTGGCGAGGCTCTGAATTCTAACTCTCCCTCACCTCTGTAGAGGACATTCTGAGAACTTTCAGCAATTAGGGCATGCATTCCAATGCTCCAAGTTCTGTGCATGCGCCCCGAGGAATCCATGGAACAGTATTAGGCCATGTGGCATTGTTAAAATTAGGGTTTCCTAACCCTAATGCGCCGCCAAACTAACTGCTATATAAACCTAAGCCAGGTTTAGGTTTAGGGGTCTCTCTTCTTAGAATAGAATTTTATCTATCTTCTTCTTGCAGTAGCTGTAGATCTCTAGCAAGGTTTAGGTAGATTTCTTTTTACTTTTTCTTCTCTCCATAGTCCAGCATTTGCTGGCTATGCCTTTGTATGACTATTTGGAATAGATTAATGGAATTTTATGATAGGGTGTTTTACATTTATGGGATTTTTGTTTGTGAGTTGTTACATAAGGTCGTTACCTTGAGATCCTCCATTGCTAGGGACGACGCAAGCAATGGAGGACTGATTTTATGGTTTACTCAGATCCAAGTGACTGTGTGTCAGGCTAACATGCTCCCACACTCCTAGCCCCACCACAGGACCCACTAGATCAGAAGTCCCCATGGGAGCAATGAGCTTTTGTAGCCTTGTGAACATGGTGGTGGCAGCAATGTTTCTTGTTCTATCTTGAGCTTTGTGAGGAGGATAACCTCTGGGATAGTCTGTGACCATTTAAGTGGACAGGTTATAGCCTTAGGGTGAAGCCAACCCACAGACTCAAGACGGATTATTCTTCTTTGCACTTGTGCTTGTAGCCCTGTGAGAGATTGTGCTAAGACAAACTCCCCTGTATGTGTATAGACCCGCCATCCGATGGCAGATCTGGTTTGGTTATAAAGATTGTAGGCTTGCGACTGGATCACTGCAGTCTCTCTAAAGCAATGGACAGCTGGATCTAAGGCTGCACTCAAACTCTTGCTGGTTCTATGTGTCTGGGCTAACATGCTCCCATACAGGCCTAGCCCCACACTTAGCACTTTAGAGGTTGAGGTTCCCTATGGATTCTTGTGCTTGTAGCTTGGATGAAGTTGTGCCTACAATGATAAACTTGTTTTGACCCATCTCTGGACTATGGTTCCCCAATTAGATAGTCTGTGACCATTTAAGTGGACAGGTTATAGCCATAAAGGGATTGGATCATGGCACAGAGATGAGTTGGATTCTTTCTCCTCAGTGGTGATAATGTAGCCGTTGGATAGGACGTCTATAGCAGCAGATCTGAATTTGAGTCATGAAACCCATCAGATCTGAACCTAACAGCATACTTCTCACCCTTTTATATTTATTTTCTCACTCCATCTTCTTTCTTAACCCTTTCTATATTTTAGACATTAGGATACCTTAGAATTTATATTTTAGTGACCCTAAATCCCCCTCCATTTAGGACTGCCAGATCTGTAGTCAGATCTGGAGGGCCTACTAAAGATGGCTCCCTTGGAGCTTAAGATCAACTTCCCTGTGGGACAAACTCTTACTTATCAAAACTTTCTACAACAGGCCCTGTATCTTGCAGGATTGTGCATATTTTAGGCTTGCTGCTCTGTCATTTTCAATCCACCTTTCATTCATTTTTATTCACCCCATTCTTATCACTGCCCCCAATAAAGTCAATAGGAAGCACTTAAAAATAGCCTAACAGGGGGTAGAGATATCTCTATGCCCCAGCATATTTTCCCATATATATATATATATATAGAGAGAGAGGCCTGAGACTATACGACCAGTTGTAGCAAGAAATGCTACAACTAGGCCATTTGGGCACCAACTGGCATCAATCACGAGGATCGGGTGCGACAACAACTTCGAATAACAATACTGTATCACCTAAAAAATGTGGGCTCTATCCAATACATATCCACTGTAAACACATGGTCAAAGACGCCTATGATCAATGCACCAAGTTGGTTGGGCATTACCTTATCTTTAACCCATAAAATTGAGGTAAAAAAAGTAAAAAACATTAATTATTTTCTTTTAAATCACATGTCCCATGGCTGATCAACCCAAAATGGTTGTTGGTTTTGATTGATCATGCCATGTGGCATGTGATCTCACTACAAAGAAATGATCCTATGCCGACGGCTGGTAGCCGTCGGCAATAAGGTCGTCGGCGAATACCTACACCGACGGCTACTGCCGTCAGCATAAGATGGAAGCCTGTAGACACCCAAAATTTGCCAAAGGCTCGACTAACCCATACTTTAAGAACGACTTACTTTCAAGCTTCTGAAAGCACTTCCCGAACCCTTAGAACTTAACCTGAACCTTTAAAAATCTAACGAACCCTTAGAAACCTTCCCGGACCCTTCGAAACCCCAATCAGACCCATAGAACCCAAATAGAACCTATTGGACCCATACTAGATATGACAGCCCAATTTTTCTCGTTCTCATAAAATCTTGTACTACATATTTTTTTTCTTACATCTTAAACTAGGGAAAAGCATGACCGTTAAATCACAATTCTCAACCCGAATACAAAAATACTTGGTATATCCACGTATAAGCATGGAAATCAAAGTAGATATCATACATGCGTGAAAATGGAATTTTAGATATCACTGGGCAAAACTAAATATCTCTACTTTATACATAACATCTAATACAAAGGCTAAAAGGAACCACCGGTGATGGCCGACCATCACCTAAACAGTGGCTTCTAAAATATACATACAAAACAAATCTTAACACTGTATTTGATCCTAAGACATATCAAGTCCAAATCCAAAATCCTCAAAAATCCACCATACAAATACAAAACATATCTAGTCCAAGTCCTCACCTAGGGTTGAATTCCCCAAATGGGAGATCCAAAGTCTTTCTCCAGTGCATGATCCTGATCTACATGTGTACCCGTGACGTATAGTAGAGGGATGAGCTAACATATCTAAGCTTAGTAAGGAAATATACATAGCATGTATATTATCACATCACACATATATCTCATGACATAATCGAACATATTTTTCATACTAAGAATCACAATTTAAAAGTATTTAACTTGATACAAAAACTGATATTTGTTGCACATGTCAAATCACACGAATCATAGTTTCTAAATCTTGCTCTTATAACGCACACACTTAAAACACTTACTTAAATACTCCCTTGAGCATATATAGCATCGAGAGCCGCATAATTATATCGATGGGAAAACCCACCATTGTCATTCACTGAACCATTCATATGATGTCCAAGTTGCTCCATATGAGGGATACTTGTGTCGAAGGAAATTTATAGTAAATCGATAAGGAATGAATGGAATCTAGCCATCCTGAAGCACAATTGTATGGATATTCCATCATATCGGTCACGGATATCCCGCCGCGTCAGTCACGGATATCCAGCAGCGTCAGTTGGGTATCGCTCATAAACCTTAAATTAAAGTGCAAAATTAACTTATAGTTTATCACCATGAAATGTGGTATTTTATAATTAAGTTTGAATTTCAAAGCTTACAAACACACTTATTCGCATCTTTCTGATGTCACACACGCATATAGCTGATTTTACACACACACACACACAAATCTGAGTGCACATACACACACACTTTTCATATTTAAAACCATGAATGAAATTCATACTAAATAAATGACAAGTTCCCAAATCACATATATTTCTATCACATCATAAAATCCATGCTAGTTGTAATCAAATATACATTTTACGGAGTTTTCCCTACCTCGACTTGAAGCCAAAATGAAGATTCCCTTATCAAGCCAACATTCCCCTCATGTTCCCTCGGTCACAACCTAGAATACACCAATTTACATCCTATTAGTCAAAAGTAATGAAAAATGAAAAGTTCTGAAGTCTCCCAAAGTATCTTTCTCAAAATAGAAAAATTCTAGAAACTGACCTAATCGATCGATCGAATCTGATCGATCAATCGAAACACATTTAGATCGATTTGTTTCCTTCGAAAAAGACACACATTTCTGTTTGTATAATTAGTCCCACACTCGATCGATCGATTTCTAAATCAATCAATCGATTCCTAAATCGACCAATCTGTTTACTCATAAATCAATCCTTCTTCACATTTCATCCTGTCGACCTTGAACAGAGCTTGTCGGCCTCGAACAGAGCGTGTTGACCTTGAATCAAAGCCTGTCGACCTTGACTCAGATCTTGTCGACATATATCGATCGATGAAATTTTATTTTGATCGATCGGTTTCCAAATCAAATGAAACCTGTCGACTTGAAATGGAACCGGTTGACAAATTTCGATCGATTGGTTCCTCAAATCGATCGATCAAATTTAAATCCGATCGATCAGTTTCCTTTAGAAAACCAACCTATTTTTGATCTGCCAAATCTCTTCACATAATCATGTCCTGTCAAATCAATTGATCAATTCAGATTTCGATCGATTGGTTTTGTCAAATTTTTCAGAAACATGATTTTTTTCTTATCTCATTTTAATTTTTTTCTCAATCTTCCCCATACACTTATAACTTTTTACCCATACTTTCTCTAAAGCTTATCATAACTTTTTACCCATACTTTTTACCCATAGACATAAATCGTGGCTACGAAGGGTTTTGAAGTGACTTTTGTCGATTCCACTCTCAATTGAATCAAAATGAAGCCCACGATGAATCTCCACTTAAGCACACACCATTCTTCACTCTATCTATCGCATTGGTGAGATCGCACGGAAAGGTCACACATGATGGATGGGAGAAAAAGTTCAGGCTCTTCTTCTTCTCTCTTTTCTCTTTCTATACCTCACTCTCTCAACTCTCTTGCAAATCCAAACAAAGCCTATGTCGCTTGCGTGAAACACCTATCATTCAAAAGTTATAATCAACCAAAATTTAAAATATCCAATTTGTTTCTCTTCAATTATCTCAAAATCAATCCAAGGTCCGCAGCTATCTCTCGGCACCACCCATCTGGGTATTCTCATCAAGATTTGACATCCACTAAACCAGGGTTATCAGAATCTCCTCGCCGTAAAAATATTTTTGTCCTCAAAAATGCACGATGTGACGTTTAGGTATCCAATATAATAATCATTTTTGAAACTCAAATTACACACAGCGAACGTTGCAACAAAATGGAATTATATACACGGTCAAAGCCTCAGAGTTGAATGAAGATTTGCTACAACATATTATCTGAAGATTGACCACACACTGGTAACAATTCTATCTACTGAGCTTTACACTAAGGATGTCCATCTCTCACAAACTGGACCAGTGCTCACTCAAGAGTCAAAGGGATAGATCACTTAACTCGCACATAGGTAACTACGAAACACCACTATCACAACTTAACGAGGTATCTCTCTAAATAGTTGGCAAGGACATATCCACAAAAAAAGATATATTGACCTTGAGATTAGAACCATTAATCCATAACTGTAATCATAAACATGATCAATCATACCATCAAGCACTTATAAATTTACTACTAACTCGGCATATCTTCACTACAACGAGATTAACCATTGGTGACAATGCATCATTTCCATAACCAAATTTGAATTGTTAATAGTGACCCCCAGATTTTGGATACATAGAATTTTACATAGCCCAACTAGAAATTACCATATATAAATGTGAAATCATAATTGCACCCATTATAACAATGCATCCACAAAGCTGAATATACACTCATGTTAAATTGGGGATTCTGACAATTATTAACTAGCACACTCAATACTACTGTATAATCAATATAATCACCAAGATTTTAACCATGAACTAATAATCGTAACCATTAGTCAAAAGGTGCGACGCCCATCCAAAATTCAAAATTATCGATCAGATACACTATTTCCATAGAGCAAAATTGTTTTAACTATCAACTGCAAGCATACCAACATTCACCATCACCTACGTCCGTAAAGATATGCAGTCATCGCTAAAATGATTTTATTTGAAACCTACCACAATGATCTTGAAATTCCAAAATTTATCAATTTAATAATTCCTATAACACCCAAATACGATTCTTATTATAAAGGAAGGACAATCGATTACAATACATCCAATCTTTTAATCAAGGAGATGATTTGAAATGGCTATTCCTAATGGCATACCATTTAGATGCACAAGAGTAAGGTCGTACATACATGTTAGGCCAAGATTAATCGTCTCTTCATGTGCACAATCCCCAGCACGATCAATATAATAACTAAGTCTGAATATCGTCCCTATGAATCAACAGCCATCAGTTATGGATTAAACGTGATGGAAAACTGCGCAATCCATAACGGAAGAACAAAGTCTAAAGTTGTAGTAGTGACAACCAATTCAATAGGGAATTGAGAAGCCACGAAGAAATCTATTGCTCCTTTAATCAAGGCTTAAGTCCTTAATTGAATCGTCTGTATCTCATGTCAACTACCGGCATTATTGTTTTAAATTCCTCAAAATCCCTAAGAAATTCCACATAAAACTGCAGTGATTAACAACCACACTCAAGGTTGGAAGGAGTGCTTCTGAACACTAATCACTCATGATTTATTAGTCTGAATGAAGAACATCGCGATTACGTCCGTCAAGTGTAAATTTGTTCACAAGTCTTGGTTCAAACATCATTGCTCATAAACGTCAACTTAATTTCAGATTTACTAAACAACCTGTCCTTAAGCAATTATACCCTAACTGTCACGATTGATTCAAGTCTGTCATCATAAGTGTCACCTATTTAGTTAAACTTTTAAAAATGAAAACCGTTTATGCCATGCTAGTGATTTGATCAGATGCACGTATGATGGTGTCATGACATTCCTCAAGTGCTAAAAGTAAACACGAATTCTAAGGGCATTCATCACCTAAAAATTAGAGTAAAATCTTGACAATCGATAATGAATCTATACCTTGGGGAACTTCATTTGCCACTTAGACATCTCATGTTGATGCTTCACCAATATGCCCCTGAATTGGAGGTAGAAATGGTCTCGGAGTAGATGCCATCATCCTCTCTAGATCCGTCTTTGGACAATTTTTCACCAGATGTCCCACCTGACTACAATTGAAGCATGCACCTAAGTCTCGCCTACACTTCTCCATTTTATGATGTTTCCCACTCCACGCACTTATATCAGTCGGTGTAGATGTGGAGATACATAAGGTCTGTTGCACCACCGAAACGCTCGCCACTATCGAATTCGAAGAGTGAGAGGGTACGTGGACAATCCCTCTAGCTGCCAGATCATTTTATGTAGCGATGGCAAGGGCACAATCCTGAACTGTGGACCAAGAGGTACCTGGAGTTGTTGTCATTGCCCCCTTTGTCATTACGGGACAATCTCTAATCCGGTATCCAATATGTCCACACTTGAAACACGCACCTGTGGACCATCTACAATTCCTTGTTAGGTGCTGCCCTCTACACCTTGAGCATGTCTCAATCGGTGCGGATGGAGAGGTGCGAGCTGTGTCCCTTAACAAAGTTGTGAGTAATGTGGTCTGCTGGGCCATTGTGTTGATCATTGTCTCCAGCAACTGCCTATTTTCCTCATGATCATTTTCTCCGGTGCGCACGATCTTTGCGCTTTTGCGTGGTGCCATAGTGATCTGTCAAAATGAAACAAAGGTTTCAATTACCAGTGATTGTGATCCTCATGGCCCTATCAAAAATCTAAAACTTAACTCGTCTACTATAGTCGTACTTCTATCACGATCAGCATGTATCTCAACCACAAGTGATCGTGAAGATCTACAACCCATATTCTAAACAGAACCTACTGCCCCAACTTTAAGTCCCTAGAAGACCTAAAGCCTAAGATTTTACCAACTGTGACAAAGTCATAGTTGGGTCTCCTATGCCCTAATAGAATCTACCATCATAGTCTTGGGTCCCAATAAGACCTAACGCCTAAGCTCGATACCAACTGTGACAGAGTCACAACAGGTCTCCTACGTCCCAATAGAATCTAATTCCATAGCTCTGATACCAATTATGACAGCCTGATTTTTTCCGTTCTCATAAAATCCTATACTATATATTTTTTTTCTTTCTTACATCTTAAACTCGGGAAAAACCAAACCGTCAGATCACAATTCTCAATTCGAATACAGAAATATTTGGTATATCCACATATAAACATGGAAATCAAAGTAGATATCATACGTGTGTGAAAATGGAATTTTAGATATCACTAGGCAGAACTAAATCTTTCTACTTTATGCATAATATCTAATACAAAGGCTAAAAGAAACCACAGGTGATGGCCGACCATCACCTAAACAGTGGCTTCCAAAACGTACATACAAAACAAATCTTAACACTGTATTTGATCCCAGGACATATCAAGTCCAAATCCAAAATCCTCTAAAATCCACCATACAAACCCAAAACATATCTAGTCCAAGTCCTCACCTAGGGTTGAATTCCCCAAATGGGAGATCCAATGCCTTTCTCCAGTGCATGATCCTGATCAACACCTGTACCTATGACGTATAGCCGAGGGATGAGCTAACATATCTAAGCTCAATAAGGAAATATACATAGAATGCATATTATCACATCACACATATATCTTATGACATAATCGAACATATTTTCATACTAAGAATCACAATTTAAAAGTATTTAAATTGACACAAAAACTGATATTTGATGAACATGTCAAATCACACGAATCATAGTTTCTAAACCTTGCTCTTATAATGCACACACTTAAAACACTTACTTAAATACTCCCTCGAGCATATATAACATCGAGAGCCGCATAATTATACCGATGGGCATACCCACCATCGTCGTTTAATGAACCATTCATATGATGCCCAAGCCCCTTCATATGAGGGAAACTTGTGCTGAAGGAAATTTACCGTAAATCGGTAAGGAATGAACGGATATCTAGCTGTCCTGAAGCACAATTGTCCAAATATCTCGTAGTACCGGTCACGGATATCCCACCGCATCGATCACGGATATCTCGTCACGTTTGTTGGGTATCGCTCATAAACCTTAAATCAAAGTGTGAAATTAACTTATAGTTTATCACCGTGAAATATGATATTTTATAATTAGGTTTGAATTTCAAAGCTTACACACACACTTATTCACATCTTTCTGATGTCACACATGCACATAGTTGATTACATACACACACACACACAAATCTGAGTGCACATACACACACACTTTTCATATTTAAAATCATGAATGAAATTCATACTAAATAAATGACAAGTTTCCCAAATCACACTTATTTTTATCACATCACAAAATCCATGCTAGTTGTAATCAAATGCATATGTTACGGCATTTTTCCTACTTCGACTTGAAGTCAAAATGAAGATTCCCTTATTAAAGCAACTTTCCCCTCGCATCCCCTTGGTCACAACCTAGAGCACACCAATTTAGTTTCTATTAGTCAAAAGTAAAGAAAAATGAAAAGTTCCAAAGTCTCTCAAAGTTTCTTTCTCAAAACAGGAAATTTTCAGAAACTGACCAAATTGATCGAGCGAATCCCAATCCGATCGATCAGTTTCCTCTGAAAAATGCACACATTTTTGTTTGTATAATCAGTCCCATACTCCATTGATCGGTTCACAAGCACATCGATCAGTTTCTAAATTGATCGATCGATTCCTAAATCGACCAATCTGTTTATTCAGAAACCAATCCTTCTTCACAGTTCATCCTGTCGACCTTGAATAGAGTTTGTTGACCTCGAATAGAACCTATCGACCTTGACTTAGAGCCTGTTGACATATATTGATCGATCGAATTCCATTTCAATCAACCGGTTTCCAAATAAAATGAAACCTGTCGACCTTAAATGGAGCATGTCGACTTGAAATGGAACCTATCGACAAATTTTGATTGATCGAATTCCATTTGGATCGATCGGTTCCTCAAATCGATTGATCAAATTTAAATCCAATTGATCGGATTCCTTTAGGAAACCAACCTATTTCTGTTCTACCAAATCTCTTCACATAATCATGTCCTGTCAAAATCGATCGATCGATTTTGTCAAATTTTTCATAAACACGATTTTCTTCTTCCTTATCTCATTTTATTTTTTTCTCAATCTTCCCCATATACTTATAACTTTTTACCCATACTTTCTCTAAAGCTTATCATAGCTAAATGTAGCCTAACAAACACATCTTACTTACTGTCCTTTGATCAATCACGCATTTTTCTGAGAATCATGGCTACGGAGGGTTTTGAAGCGACTTCTGTCGATTCCTCTCACAATCGAATCAAAACAAAGCCCACGATGAATCTCCACTTAAGCACATAACATTCTTCACTCTATCTATCGCATATGGTGCGATCGCACGAAAAGGTCACACGTGATGTATGGGAGAAAAAGTTCGAGCTCTTCTTCTTCTCTCTTTTCTCTTTCTATACCTCACCCTCTCAACTCTCTTGCAAACCCAAACAAAGCCTATGTGGCTTGCGTGAAACACGTACCCATTTTATCCCTTTAGTTTGACTCTGTGTGCAGCACACACACACCACTTGTGTGTTCTAACTCAACCAAACTGAGCTTTGCCTTAGTGTTAAGCGTGTACACTTAAACCAAGTGTTAATCATCATTCATAATGTTTTGCTTCGGTGTGAAGTGTACAGACACACATTTTTCACACCAACTAAGGGCCAAAGTCAGTCTAACTGTCAACCCAATTAGTCAGCCTAATATAATTGGCCCAAATCGTCAGCACGTGCGGGTTCAAAATTTGGAGATGTTACACTGGATCTAACTCGGGCCTATAAATTAGCCCTCAAATTTTTTGTCAAAAATTGGCTATGAGTGCATAGTATGCACACATAGGCAATTCCTGATAGAAAATTGGCTATGCATGCATAGTATGCACGCATAGCCAATTTAGCTTTGCCGGACACCAACTTTCAGCTTTTGGACCTGGTTCTTAAAGCATGCATGTATACTATGTACACATGCCTTAAAAACCTATTTTTCTAGAAAAATGGGGGATTTGAGTTTTCAAGTTTGACTTGTGGACCATCCCAGACTTTGGGGTGTATTTCTTTAGGACCCTAATGCCCCTTTAAAGATTAGGTATTACCCTTGGGCCATTCAAGTCATCACCCTATCATCCACCATTAAACCCAATTCCCTCTTCTCCAAGCCCTAAAAATCGTCAAAAACCTTAGATTTCCTATTACCTAATTGCTAAATCCATTAGTGAATTATTGGCTCACTAATTGCCACCAACACTATAAATAGGGGCCCCCCCTCTTGTTTCAAGAATTGAAAATTTTCTAAAAAGAGAGAAAACTCTAGATAATTATTTCTCCATTCCCAAACCTTGCTTCTTCCAAGTGATCAGTAACATAATATACTATTTTTTCACCCTTAATTTAGTGATGCTAGACCCCAGTTTGCTATTAACGAGATACTGATGTGCAGATACTTAGAATAAACAACAAAAGAGAACAAAAGTGTTAATCTTTGTCAAAATGAACTAATAAAGCAGTAAAA
This sequence comes from Chloranthus sessilifolius, assembly GCA_021018995.1. Classification (NCBI taxonomy): domain Eukaryota; kingdom Viridiplantae; phylum Streptophyta; class Magnoliopsida; order Chloranthales; family Chloranthaceae; genus Chloranthus; species Chloranthus sessilifolius. The sequence goes on from CM037595.1 coordinate 30,519,128, forward strand.
AAGACGAATGAACGTAAATGACGATTCGACGTAGGATTAAAGCAAGAAATTGTACTTTGCGATTGAACGAAGCCAAAGAGAAAATGAGAAATTGTAATTTACGATTCTTCAAATGATACTTCAGGCAGAGTGCGATACAAAAGGAAATTGTGATCGATCGTATTAGAGAATTGTACCGAGAGTTATGAGATGAAAAGAGAAAAGCATGATTTATAATTTTATAGATAAAGACTCTCGTTGCTACTGATCACGTGAGAGGTACACCGCTATGCATGAAATTAGAAGATTATTCAAATTATAAGTTTGACAATCTACGGATCTGAGAAGATTGAGAGGAAGGACTCCTAAAGACCTCTATTGTTACTAAAAGAAGGAATAATCCAGAGCGCATCAACTACTCAAAGCAAGGAAAGATGAAATTAGGAGTTACAATTATATTAGGAAACCTTTTATTTTAGTAGTATCTTTTATTAGAATTTAAAATTTTGTAAACCGACTCCTTACGATCTATAAATAAGAGAGCTCGGCATAGGAGAAGAATTATCGAAGGAACTCTCAACATCAATTGACGACTGTGGTTGAGTTTTCTTCTGATAAACTTTAGTTTAGTTTAGTTTAGATATCCAAGGTACCGCGAGAGCAATTGACGACTGCAATTGGGAGTTGAAAGATAAGATTAGAGTATCTGTAGTTTCTCAGGAGCAATTGTTGCCTGTGATTGAGGGATGAAAGATCTTTTTATTTCTTTCTAATTTAGATTTATTTTATGCACTTTTACTGCTTTGTAAACATCTAAAAGTTTTTTATTTGAATTAATGACTCAGATGGAGAATTTGCAGATAGGGTAACGGTTTTATTTTTCATCTTCAATTTTCTTAAGTTTGACTGATGCCCAAATTTTAGGAAGATTGTTCATTAGATTAAATCTGTGTTAAAGAATTCTGGAGTTTGATTGATGCCCAAATTTTAGAGGACTGCAATACGGTATAATGGTACTTTAAATTTGTAGTTATCTGAGAACTAAAGGATTGTGATTGACGACCATAATCTGAAAGGAGGATTTAAATTTATTTTTAGCAATTAGTTTAAAGCAAACCATTCTTTTATTCTTATTTCTCCAAGTAGTTTAGGATCTTAAAAGACAAGTATAAGTTTTTAGGAGCCACCAAATATAAAGATAATCACTTCCTAGTGGGAACGATCCTATACTAGTGCTATAATCTCCATTGTGCGCTTTCAATAGGTTAAGACCTTAGTACGAATTTAGAGCACATCATATTTTTGACGCTGTTGTCGGGGAACTGGATTATTTTTTAATTTTTTGGTTTTGTCTTAAAAACCAATATCTGTCTTTCTCTTTTTATTTTTCTTTATAATTTTTAATTTTCTTTTAACACTTCTTAATCTTTTACAGGTTTACTCAGAGTAGCGAATCATAGGTTTCAATACTTCCCCTGATCTGAGAAGTTAGAGGCCCATATTTGTTCTCTCCCTGCTTTCTAAAATAAAAATCAGAAAATAGTAAAAACACAAAAGTAGTTACGTTTAGATTTCTTCGAGTGTGACCCAGAAATTAAACGAACACTCTTGCGTAACCTCGCATTAAACCGATCTTTTGGAAGAGAGTCTCTAACCATGGCTAACGACCGTTCTATTCAAGCACATTTCAGCCCAGTTACTCTGATTGTGCCCTCTCGTATAGTTATACAAGAGGTTGCAACCGGATGGAATTATGAAATCAAACTCAATACACTTCAAGCAGTACCCACCTTTCATGGGCTTGATAGAGAGGATCCCTATTAACATCTAAGGGATTTCATAGAACATTGCGTCATGTTACACCTGTCGGCAGCCAATGATGAGGCAATTAAACTATGATCGTTCCCTTTTTCTCTCAAAGACAGAGCAAAGGTAATTTTGGCCTCACTACCGCTAGCAGTATCACCAGCTGGGATGAACTGCAGTCTAAATTCCTAAACGAATACTTCTCAATTGGTAAAACTAACTAGATTCGCCAACCAATTCAAGACTTCTGGCAACAACCTGGGGAATTGTTCCATGAGAGTTGGTAGCATATGAAAGATTTATTAAGGAAATGCCCCTATCATGATGTGCAAAATTGGTCAATAGCGCAAAGCTTCTACCAAGGGTTGAATGAGACCAACCAGTCTATAGTTGATGTCATAAGTAGAGGATCCTTCATGTTCAAAATGGCCAGTAATCTTGGGACCTATTTGAGAAACTGGCCAATAATTCAAAGCAAAAATAGGCTTTGCTTAGATCATATCCTAATGTGATTCACCACACCATGCTCACGAGGGGTGGACTTTATGATATCAACAAAGATAAAGTAAAGGAGGGTGACATGAGTGCGGACATTGTAGCTCTTGAACAACAAATCGTAGCATTAATGACTGCAAACCAAGCACTTTGGAAAAACCAACGGCAACCTATTCAAATTGCCAAACTTTGACTTATATTGAAAACCCAGCTGCACATATCAAGAGGTGATAGAAATTGAAAAAGTAATGGCCTTTCAGAGGGGAGACTATGGGAATACATATAACCCAGCATGGAGGAACCACCAAGGATTTAACTATGGATCCACGAGGGGACCATCAGTTGCGTAATCCCAATTTCCCCAGACCCAAGTTTTCCACCAAAGACCTCAATTACCGGCTGTGCAACCCCAATTTGGACCATCGAGCAATGTGCCTGATGCCACAGTTATTCAAATCCTTCAGGATTTACAGCAGTAGTCACATCAATATTCAAAAGATTTACACCAGCTTACTCAATTCTGTCAAGTACTCCATTCACACACACAGTCCATTACAAAGTTGGAGAGCCAGATTGGTCAACTAGCTTCCCAAGTGGCAAAATGAGAGAGTGGTCAATTACCAACATAGCCTGTCAACAATCTCAGAGGACAAGTGTTCTTGGGGGAGACATCTGCTCCCCATTATCCAAATTGAAATTCTCAAGGAACCGTTGAGCTACCGACTCACTCGTAGCCCCTTTGTAAATTATGTAAAAGTACTTATTTTGCCTGGGAATTTAGGAATTACATTATCAGTCAAATCATGAGAAAAGGCGATCAATCGTAATGTAGTCCTTAAGGTACATTTTTGCGAACAATCGTATGGACTTATGATCGATCGTCATTCTGGATATGCCTATCAGTTAAGACGTAGCAACTGTGATTGAACTGATACGAGAGTTTGTACTTACAATTGCTGAAGGTTTAGAGTCGATCGACGACTCTAGGTTAATAACAAGTGTGATTATTGGCTCAGCAGGTTGTCACAGAAATAAGGGCCTATATATTCGTGAAAGGATATGTCAACCCCATCTTCGAACTCTCTACTTTTACTCATACATTCCCTTTATTTTTCAAAAATCCCTCATATACAACCCAACCGTTTTTATTTCTTAATCCTGTTTGTAGTTCCTTTTCGATTTTAGAAACCCTATCTACATTCTAGATAAAATTTCAAAATTAGGGTTTGGGGGTTTTCTGTGAGTAAGGTAACAAATTTCCACCCTCAAACGGAAAGGCCTCTGTAACTAGTTCTTGCTTTGATATATGAAATCTGTGGTTTGCTAAGATATATTCATATCTTGCAAAAAAAGAAATTCTAGGATGTAAAGGACAATAGACAAGCGACAGAGGGAAGAGGAAGAAGGAGGTAACAATTCAGATCGATCTCCACTCATAAGCCATATTACACGGTTTGCTGCTCCTAAAGCCAAATCAAAAGCAGCAGACCCACCTAAAAAGAAGTCCAAATCCTCAGAGGTCGTTATTAGAGGAACACAATCTGAAGGAATGAAATCTAAATCAATATCTTCCCCTAAAAAGGGCACGCAAATTGATAAAGAAAAAAGCTAATGTCCTCTGATAGGACACTAGATCAGATCCCATCCTCAATGAAGCATCATCTCGTGGGAGCCGAAGTGGCTGTGGACGTTGCTTTTCGGAAAAAATTTGATATTAGTGGAGAGTCAATCAAGTATTTTAAAGATGCAGGGCTTCAGTATTTCTTAGAGCCCGTAGTCACACGAGTCCACCCAAGGTTGGTTAGACTATTTTATAAAAAGATGACTAATAGCAGCAAGGGTCCCTCTCCAATTTTTACCACAACCATTAATGGATTCCCCATTCAAATAACAAAGGAAATGATTGCAGGAGTAGGGAATGCACCCTTAGAAAGAAAGTGTCCCCTGACAACCCGGAAGCCAACATCAAGTTGTGCGGAACAGAAGGAGAAGATTGAGTCAATTATGAAAAAATTCTGGACCACAGTAACAGGATTGCAAGCTGAAGCTGACAAACTGAGAGTTGAGACACAAGAAAAGTTTGTTGTGATTTGCAAATTAAAAGAAGACTTGAAAAAGAAAGAAATAGTTGAGGAACAGCTGATAGCTTTGAAGGATGAATATAATGCATTAATAACAAAGAAGGAGAGTGCTGAAGCACATTACAAGAAAATTGGATGGAGAGTAAATGAGGATACAGTATGAGACAAAGAATCTGAATGCTCCACAACAGTAATGACAGACTCGGAGGACGAATTGCCAGGCAGTCCTTCCTCCCTGCTAGCCACAGAACCAGCCTCAGTCATCTCAATTGTACAATAGCCACCATCAACGAGTGAGTAAGGTTAATTTCTATACATCATTGAACCTCACAAGTATGAATAAAAAATAAAAATAAATTTAGTATCCCCTGTTTTGCACAATGAGGACATTGTTGTAGACACTCCCATTTTACCTTCTCGAAATGTATTTTTTGTTCGGTCAACCTTTGACCCTTTTTAACCCTGATATGAGAACCATGTACTGAAACAATAGTACATGGATGAACACAGGTTGAAATAATAGCTTTGTGGCTCAGATCCCGACATGGGGAGACTATATACTAAAATAATAGTATATAGTCCGAATACAGACTGAAACAATAGTTTTACATTTCATTCTAGAGACCAGACCTGGACAATCTCGAATTAAGCGCCTAAAACCCTACGCGTAATTAGATGGCATGCCACACCACAAATGTGCAGTCAGTCCCCCTTTCTGACCAAACTTCCCTTCTTAGACCTATCGAGACTCAATCACGCACCTAAAATCAGACATGTGATCGGATTGAGTGCCACAAAACTAGCGCACAACTGGCCTACGCCCGACCTAGTCTCACTACCCTTAACCCTTAAGTTTTCTTGATTAAGAGCGTCTGAAGAACCGCTTAATCAGATTACGCACCTCCCATCATGCTCCCAATTAGCCCTAATTTTGTTAGGACTGAGAAAGTCGCTGAGCAAGTCAGCATGTCGTTCACTGAGTCGGTGACCGACTCAGTGCGATTAAGCGCCGGGAGACTGACGCGTAATTCAATTAAATGCCCAAAAAATGGTGCGTAATTGAAGAAAACCTATCAAAGATTTTTTTCCTAATTCGCCCGAGGGGGCTGGCAATTTTTGGAGAGAGAACAAATTTTTTTGGGATTCCGAAACCAGAGAACTCCGAGGACAAACCCATAGAGCAACCTAGTCATGATTTCGAGATTCAAGCTTCGAATCTTCGAGATTTCTCTCCGCAGCCCCGACCTTTAGGTAAGGATTTAATCTTTTAATTCATTACCATAGCTTCTAATCTCTAGATCTAGGAATTCTATTATTTTCAGACTGTAGCACCCTTTTCGGGCTGAAATTCTGAAATTCTATATATCTAGTTCTCTCTTTCTAGAATCAGTCCTTAATCTATCAGTCCGATATACCAATTTTAGACTTTAATTCAGTTCTAAAATCTCGATCTACAAACCTATCATTAATTTCTGGTTCTAATCCTATGATTCCAGACCAGTCCTTAATCATACGGCCTGAATTCCTGATTTCGGACCCGAATTAGTCCGCAAAATTTAAATTATAGCTTTAATTCCCTATTTTTAATACTTTCAAAATTCTAAATTTTAATTCCAGTCTTATAATTCTAGTTTATAATTTAATTCATAATTATTATTCTGAAATCACTCTGAAAAGCCCAAAAATACTATTTTACGGTCCAAAAATCAATTTGTCTTTAATTTAACTCACCCGATTTGCCTAAGGGAGCTTACGGAGGGTACTCGGGAACGAGGCTAATCCTCCTTAGCATAGCGGGCCCAAACCCCTTTTTAAAAAAAAGTTAGAATTAAGTAATTGCTTTAGTTTTATACTTTTAGCATGATTAATTATTAGGTTTATTTTATTTTAGCATGCTTAATTAATTAAGTGCCTTAAATCTTAGTATGACTGATTCATTTCTTTAAATATGAATTTAATTAATCAATTCCTTGCTTCAATTACAATTTAATAGGATTAATTTCGTTGCTTCAATTAGATTTTTTAGCATAGTCAATTCATTGCTTTAATTAGAGTTTTTTTAATAAAATCAGGTTATCTATTTTAATCAGATTTGATAAAAATTAGTTTATTCATCTTAATCAGATTTTATTAGCATTAATTCTTTTACTTAAATTAGAGTTTCAGTAAAATTAGTCTTTTATTTAAATTAGAATTCTAACAGGATTGTTATAACTGATTTTGTTAGAATTTCACTAGAATTGTTATACTTGATTTAATCAGAATCTTAATACAATTAGTATGCTTGAATTAATTAGAGTTTCACCAGAAGTATTACAAATGCACTCCTTGTACCGATAGGAGACTGAAACTAATTGGACTTCTAGTAGTATTGGGAAACTAATATTAATTAGACTTCTAATAGAATAGGGAAATCAATATTAACTGGACTCTTAACCGGATTGGAATAAACCTATACAACAAAAATCATAAGAGAATCAGGGAAGTCTAAACTGACAAGAATTATAACTATAAAGGGGAATACAAAGGAAATTAAACTATCTAATCCAAAGAAACAGAGCGCTGCTGACATTCGCAGGTGGACGATTCAGTATATAAGTGACCTACACCCCCTCTTAAGCGTGATCATTGACGTGTTGTCGATAAATATCGGCTACTAGCGATCGTAATAAACTAGGAATCCTCCTAGAAAATCCCTGTTATTAATTTTTTTTTTACTTTAATTATTCCAAATGCCGCATCACTAGAGTCCATCAAGACAGAATTGGAAGCCACTAATTCAACGGGAACTGAGAGGAACCCAGAAAAAGGGCGCACCAATAGACTGGCGATCACGATGAGACTTTTTCGTAAACTCTGTTTCTAGATCGTTAGTTTCCAGCCTGTTTCCCTATTTTTTTCCTTTCCAGCGTGTCGTTTAGATTCTCTTTTGTATATATGAGTCTTCGCCAAAGATTCGAAATGTCTGGTATACGAAGAGTAAGTTTAGGAGACCCACCACTGTGGGGATATCATGACAACCCCATGTATGGGAAGAATCGTTTCATAATTCTAGCCCACGACAACCTGAGATTAATATGACTGGTGAGCAAGAGAATCCCTTCTCTACCCCATACACCAGGAACAATCGTGATGGGAGAGACGGTGGCATCAGACAAAACCTTACTGCTCAACAAATCGTAGAACTCAGTATCCAAAGAATACAAAGAGGAAATAACGACTCCGAAGAATTGCTTCGAGGGTTGGCCGCCGCATACGAAACCATTAGGTCACAACAATTTTCAGAAGAACAAGAGCGACAAGAGAGGCCACCACCCACCCCGAGCATGGTATCAGCTCGCGCCACCTCACTGACACAACCTGCCCACACATTATTCAACGATGAACCTCTAGAGAAAGTTTTCTCACAAGTTGCTCCAAAAGACCGCACCATTAAAATCGAAGATCTCCTTAAAATGCTCGATGAGTACAATGCCAAGAGAGAGCGTCCCGGACACTCATTCGGACTCAATAAATTTTGCTGAGACATCGAGTTTAATTTACCGATAGGATTTAAGCCACCAAAGTTTACTAAATATAACGGCACCAAAAATTTGAACCATCACTTGGCCCTCTTTTGTAATGATTGCTGACCCATATGTGATAATCAATGACTTCTCATTCACTATTTTCAACATTCGTTAGAAGGAGAAGTTTTAGATTGGTTTGCGAGACTCCTGCTTTATAAGATAGAAACCTTTGACCAATTAGTCGGTCAATTCCTAGACCAATACAAACACTTGATACAAGAGACAGTCTCAGCGATCTAATGGCAGCTAAGCAAGGACCTGATGAAGAATTCACTGATTTTATCGCCAGATGGAGAAAACTTGCTGCTAGAACCGACACTTCAATGAAAGAGAAGGACTCGATTGATATTATTATCGACAATACTAGGGAACCGTTAAAGAGCGCACTCATCATAAGTGATTGCCCCGACTTCGCTGCACTCCACTCTCGGGCATCCTGACTAGCGCAACACATTAAGGCGGAGATCTCGCGTTATCCATAGTCACGTAAAGAATAGACTCTTCCGGTGAATTGAAATCAAAAAATAATAAGAAAGCCTTAGGAACTGAGCAAGTTAACATCGTTGTCAACCAAGGGTAAAACATTAATAATGGAAATTTCCAACCGCAAAATTTCGAAAAAGACCAAAACCAACAACGGTATACCAACCAAAGTCAAGGTGCTAGTCAGCAAAGATACGCGAACCAAACCCAAAGCCAGAATCAAAGTCAAGGCCAATACCAAAATAGAAACCAATACCTTAACACCTATCAGAATCAGAACACGACACAAAACCGACCAGCCCACGCATCGAATTATAATAAGTACCCCCACCGTAAACTTCATCCTAGCCAGAGGTCCTTACCAACCAAAGCAGGAACACTATCCCCCTTTACTGGATACGATTCCCAATATTTTCCATCTTCTTAACACTCAGAATCTCCTTCGATTCTCGCAGGAAAAACCTCGCCCATGGCCTACAAATCTAGACTATAGTAAATATTGTGCCCTCCTTTAATATGAGGGGCACGATTTAAAAGACTGTTGGGTCCTTAGGGACGTGATCTATGATATGAATGACTGAAATCAAATTGATTGGGAAGCGCTTAGAAATCCCAATCCTAATAATAACCAACCCCAACCGAATTTAGGGATCATAAATAACCCTATGCCCAACCACAACCAAGCAACACCGGCCCAGGTCACTACCGTGGATCTCCTTGGTCAATGCTCCTTCCAACCGTCTACCTTGATCACTTGCATCCAGCCCTCTGCCACTTCTGCCACACCGGCATGAACTTTCTCACCCCTACACCCCTCGCCCCTAATCACTCGAATCGCCTCACTGAGCCCACCTCCATACCCAAAGTTCACTCAGATACGAGTGCATTCCTTTAGGGCCAGGAGACTGTTCCTTCGTCATCGCCCACTAGAACTCTCAACCCCTCCAAATCCTAAACCAACATCCCTATCACTCCCTTCATCCGATTTTGAATCCAAGTATGGAGATCACGTTCTCCAGACTGTAGCCCAAGTTGTCGCATCAGTAGAAAGTGTCACCCTAAGACTCCAAGCCAAGACAACGAAACAACGACTGAGCATTCGCTGAATCAGAAAGAAAGTGAGCCAAAAAAAAACCCCGACCTGTGTGAGACACTGGTCTCTACTTTCATAGAAGAGGAGGATTGCACACAGTATCTCCCACCTTGGAACAGTGTCGTGCAAGCACACACTCTGAACCCCAACTTCACTCGCTTCATAAACACGTCGACGTCGACTCATGTCGGGTCTAGCTAGCAACCGACATGCCCGATTCTCAAGTCAGGAACCAATTACCCACCTCCTCCTTTCCCTCGGAGTATAGATTTCATGACCATACAATCACCATAAGGGAATGTTAGGGAAAGAGAGGTCAACTTGCCTCCCCCACCTCATATCATCCCTCCACCAATCCCTACACCTCAACCACTCCAACCACCTGCAACCAAGGCTCACCGGCTAGACAAAAACGTGACACTCGATTCAAGATAAGAATATGACCTTCTGCAACACCTCTAGAAGATCCCGGCCCAGATATCCATACTAGAACTCCTCAAGAAATCACCTGATCATCACTGGTTGTTGATAAGGACACTCGAAGACACACAAGTGGACGAGGACACGACCCTAGATGAGCTTCATCAAATCACTTCGGTCATGGCGCAACCTCTGGCGTTCACTTTCATAGAAGCAAACTTGCCTAAAGAGTCCCTCCGATGAAGTGCAAATCCCATATATCTCACGGTCTTAATTAGAGGATTCTCTGTACCCCATGCACTCGTTAACACGGGAGTAAGACTTAACATCTGCCCTCTCACCATGTTAAAGACTCTCGAATATGTAGAGCAAGACGTCAGGCCCTCCGCACTGTCACTCATAGCTTACGATGGCTCACGTCGTTTCGTGAAAGGAACTATTAAGCTACAGGTTTGCCTCGAACCAGTGACGAAGGACGTTACCTTCCATGTTTCTGATTTAGCCAGTATGTACAAACTCATCTTAGAAAGAAAATGGCTAGAGTCTATGAAGGCCATCGCATCCATGTTGCAGATTTCTAGTGTGCTGAATTATGATGTAAAAATCAGGAGAAAACAGAGATGGATTCTGCACAACTGAGATATCCTAGACCTGCAAGATACAGGGTCCTTTCTAGCAAGCTTTAAAAGAATGGTGAGTAAGGGAATGCCCACAGGGAGGCTGGTTAGAAATAGGATAAATCTTCAGATCTGTGAGTGATCTAACACCCTAGCTATCTCTACTTTAGTTAAAAGACAGGGGAGAGTGTTGAAATGAGTTGTCACTTAAACTAAACTACAAATAAAATGCAGATTATTTTGGATCGAATCTGGAGCCTCAGATCTTGCAGATGGAAGGTTTAAAAACTTAGAAAATGGAGAAGAGCAGCTTGGAGATTGTCTTCACCGCAATTAGGTTGAGCTAAGCATATTACAGGGGTTCAAAAGCACACAAGTCCCTCAGCTGGCCACAGGCACTGTCCGCAAGCACAGCTGCAGGGTATAAATTCTACTTCAAATCACAGGATCCACCTGGCCTTAAGGCTATGATCTGTCCACTTTAATGATCACAGACCATCCTAAAGGCTTTATCGAATCCATGGATTGCAGCAGATAAATCAAATTAAGGCCCGAGCTCAGATTCACCTTAAGGTTATGATCTGTCCACTTTAATGGTCACAGACCATCCTAGAGATCTCTTACAAAGCTAGAGCCTCAATTAGAACAATTAAAACCACTACAGATGCTATAATTTCCAGGTCACAGATGCAGGAAATTATAGGGATATCAAATCCAGGGAATTCAGATGACATCGAAGAGGTCTACCAATTAAGTGGGTGAGCTGATCAAGCAACTCCTCTACACAAATCTGATCGAGCACCAAAAGGCATCAAAAGAGCTTTAGATCTAATTAAAACATTGAAAACAACATTTACATTACAAACAAGGTCACTCTTACAAAGGAATGCTCTGGATATGTAGCAAGGCAGAATTAACCTCAACACTCTTAACCTTACCCAATTACAGATCTAACTCACTCCTTGCTGCTCCTAGGGATTTAGCCAACCATAGACGGGCTAAAGGAGGGAATGGAATCTCCCTGCAAGCTCTGATCTCTGGAAAATTGCTTAGAATTTTAATCTCCCCCAATGGGAATTGGGGGTCTCAATATATAGCTTTCTCCTCTGTTTTTCCCGCCAAAAATCCCTTCTAGAAGGTTGTCAGAGTTTGTTATAGTTTTGTTAAAGCACATGGGTCGGTTAGGGATTTCTAGGGCATCTTCTAGAACGTCGCTCCAGTCACTAGAGTGCCTCGGTTTGCATGCGACAGGTCACCAAGTCTCAGTGTGTGCATAACATAGTTTCTGAGAAGTTTAGCACACGATTTTGACAGGTTGGAGAAGCTTCCGACAAGTTCAAAGTGAGCTTGTAGTTCCTTTCAATAGGTTCCCTAGTCTCTTCGATAGGTACCGATAGGATGAGTTCTCTCTTTGAAGCTTCAGGGTCCTCAACCCACTATCTGGAGTATTCGATAGGTTGACTGAGTAGTTCGATAGGTCCAGTGGTCCTCTTCGACAAGTTCATCTCTGTGTGATGTCATCCCGATAGGTTGGCTCCCATTCCTATCGAAACGCTTAAGCATCCTTCGATAGGTTCAGTTTCAACATCTTCATTTCGATAGGTTCAGGGAGCCTTCGACAGCTTGGAATCGAGCATTTTAGTCCTTTCACTAGGCTCTCAGATCTGTTCGATAGGTTCCTTTGACACTTCAGGCAAGTTTTCGACAGGATGGTTTCATCTTTCCTTTCTTTGCTCGTTAGGTTCTGAAATCCTATCGAACTCCTCAATCCTTGCGACTTAATCCTTCTTTTGCCTTCCGATCCTATCGAACCCTTCTCCAACTGCACGAATTCTTTCCTTTTTCTCCTCAGCTTCTATCGAAGTCTTCCAGCATCCTCTCGATAGGATGTTTTGGACCTATCTTCACTTCTTTCTCCTTGTTCTATTGCTGGGTCTGCATGGTGCTGAGAGATGACTTCTTTGTGGGCATTCTTAAGTGGTCTGTTGCATTATTACCAGATTTCCCTGCTATCTATAAAATACACTCAACAGAGGCTTCTTAGTGTGCTTGCAGGTCCATGAAAGGTCAGGTTAAAGGGTGCAAAGTGGCATTTTTCACCACTTAATACACCCCCAAACCTAAGCTTTGCTAGTCCTTGAGCAAAGGAGATTTCAAAGAAAAATAAAATACCACTTTCGTAGGGAGCACAGATGCATTTAGCACATGCACCAAGCCTTTTAAACCCCTAGGTAATCCCTAGTGGAGGAGTGAAGTTTCCTGAGGGTTTTCAGTGAAGGTACCCACAAACTTCTCCAATACAACTTAGTTAATAGTAGTGCAACCTGTTAAAGCAGAATTTAAGCAAACCAAATAAATTCAAATCATGCCCATTCATTAAGGGAATTTCAACAGAAAAAACATCCATTTGGAAATATGAAAGTCTGCTGAAATCTCTCCATCATCACTCAGTTTGTGTCCAGGCATTTCTTTTGAAATTTCATGCATAACTCACCATCAATTTGAGGATCCTGCTTAGATACTTCCCCCATCAACTGGATTTCAGACCCAAATCTCACTAGGGCTGTTCACTCATTAGTACAGAGAAGAGGGGTAAATCATATCACTCAGCTCAAGAGCAGTTACAGCCCTCAAATAAAAGCAGGAGCATAAGCATTGCTCTAATTTATGATATTTTCTAATTCTTTGTACCATAGATCAAATAAATCCTCATCTCCACATGACAGTTCAATCCATTTCAGATCAGTAAGGACTTTTTATTGGGTTGTAATGTGGCTTATGGGTGAGGTTTATAAAGAATGAAAGGGTGGAATGGGATTCAAAATTGAGAAATCAATAAAACTAAAGAGGTGATTTACAACTCAAACCTTCTTCATGTCAGCACAATTCCATATACTTGTTGAACTTTCAGATTTGAAGTGGCCAGTTTCTAATTCTCATTTCAATCTTTCAATGAAATGACTTCTCTTGCCCATTTTTTTTTTCTTTTTTTTTTTTTTTTGGATTGGGATGCCATGACGATACATCGCAATAGCCTTCAAATATACGCTCTTCTTCTTTTAACCAAACATCAAACCTTACACCTCTAACCTCACTTGTCTTCTTATTTCCTGATTTCTCAGATTGAGGGTGAACTAAAACAGATCAAAAGGTTTTGGGTTTACATTTTTTTTTTTTTTTGGTTTTCATCAAAGAAAAACTGAGATTTTTAGGGCTCAAAAGGTGTGTATCAAGGGCAGTTCAATGGTGGGGAATTTTAGGCTCACACTGTCCAAGGGATGGCCTTGCTTCATGTCCTCAATGTCATGAATGTTGACGAGCTTGTTTCAATTTGGATTAGCCTAACGTCTAATGATTAAAATTAGATCCCATCAGTCCTTAGAGTAGAAAAATTTGCCAAGAAACTCTTCAAAGAAAATTTTTCAGGCCCAATTCTCACTGGGTATGGCCTTCCATCCAATTTCTGGAGAGTATCTACACAGTCTCTTCTCTTTGCTGGTTTATCACACATCAAAACTTCCTGCAAAAAAATCTTGACATTTTCTTCATGAAGAATGTTAAAACTTCAGCTTACTTCAATTGCAAATGGTTTTTTTTTTTAGAATTTTCTTAATCAACAATTATGAGGTGAATTTATTCTCTTTTCGATTATTCCTTTTCAACTTGGTTGCACTAAAAATTAACTAGTTTATTGGCATACATGTCACACCCCCAAACCTAAACTAAATAGTGTCCTCACTGTTTTGAGACAAAGCAATCAAGAGGGAGACAGGGTAAGAAGATATCTATAGAATTCTACTAGAGATGCAAAGTAAAAATAAATCTAAAATAGAAGCAAAATATGGTACATATGATACATACTCAACTGCAGGTGCTAATCTGGGGGATCTGGAAGGTGAACGACCTTCCCATGTTCCTTGAACTTTTCATCCTTCTTGGATCTATTCCACAACAATTGTTCAACCCCTGATTGCAATTTTGTCTCTATAGGCCACTCATTGTTCTGCAGCAGCTATTGAGGATCCTTAAGCAGAGCCTTCTTTAGCCCTGTAATGGAAAAATAGGTTTCATAAAAAGGGGTTGAGAGCTGGTGCTGTACACATGCAGTTTTACTTTCATGTTGCCAAAAGAGACCTCCATGATTCCAGATCTACATTGAATGCAGGCATTGGCAGTGGCCAAGAAGGGCCTGCCCAGAATCACAGGGATGGAGGAATTACCTTTACTTGGCTCCATAGCTAATACCACAAAGTCAATAAGGTAAAAAAAATTGTCAACTCCCACCAGGACATCTTCAATGACTCCCACAGGCTTCCTTTCGGACCTGTCGGCCAGTTGTAAAACCACAGGTGTGGGCTTCAAGTCTCCCAGGCCCAATTTTTCATAGACTGCATAGGGCAGCAAGTTCACACTGGCTCCTAAGTCCAATAGGGCCTTCTCAATTTTATGATCCCCAATGATGCAGGGGATAGTAGGCACTCCAGGGTCTTGAAGTTTGGTGGGGGTTGCAATGGACAGAATGTGTTTTACCTTTCTGCTGAAAAGACTTTCTTGGACAAGTATGTCCTAGACTGTCTTTTATGGGTGCATAACTCCTTCATAAATTTGGCGTAGGCTGGGACTTGTTTAATGGCATCAAGTAAAGGTAGATTAATCTTTACTTGTTTAAAAGTCTTCATCATTTCCTCAATTTTGCTCTGGCCTTTGTCAAAAGGGGAGGGTCCTTCCAATGCCTTGGGAAATGGCAAGTGTGGGGGTGCTCCCTCACTTACAGCCTTAGCCAAAGGGGCTTCCTTCTTTTTTATTTTTTCTTTTCCTTGAGGATCCATATCATCCTCTTTATTGACACTGGGTTGTTCCTGTAGGTCCACCACTAGTGGCCTTTGTTGTGTTTTTGTAAAACTCCTTCCATTTTCTTCATTTAAACTTCTCACAGGCTCACAGCCCACTTTATTGTCCACTAGCCTACCACTCCTCAAAGTTGTCATAGATTTGGCTTTCTCATAGGTGGAGGAAACTTCACCCACTATAAACTGTCTTTGTGGATTCTCCTATGGTTGGCTAGGTAACCTTCCTCCTTCTCTCCTAGTCAGAGCATCAGACAACTGACCAAGCTGGTCCTCTATCTTTTTGATGCTCTGGTTGTGAGAGTGCACAGTTTGGGTTAAGGTGTTCAAGTTCTGCAATGAAGATAGAACTTGTTCCTCAAAAGATGGTGCTCTCACAGCTGGAGTAGGTGTAGCTTGCTGCACAGGAGGAGCTACAGGTTGCACCATGGTTTGCTGATATTGAGGTCTTGGGGCATAACCTTCTCGATAGGGCTGAGCATTTCTGTAGGGCATGGGCTGCTGGGGCTGCTGCTGCTGTTGACTGGGGTATCCATCTTGTCTCCACCTCAAATTGGGGTGGTTTCTCCATTGATACCTAGCAGCAGGCTGCTGCCCATAGGCTCGAGTTGCAGCCACATGTTCTATTACAAAATTAGGAAATTAGGCAGCTGATGGGCATTCATCTAGGGAGTGAGGGAGGGAGCATAGCACATGCCTCCTCTCCACTCTAGCGACCACAGTGATTGCTCGCATCAGCCTATCAAACTTCAGAGTTAAGCTGTCCACTTTCCTTTCCAACTCACTTGGCACACTAACTTCATATATCTTTCCTCTTGAGGTGTTCTCTTTCATCAATTTAGAAGGGTCTAGCTCTCTTGCTAAGGTTTCCCTTTGCATAGAGTTTTCACTGATGATGTCAAAAAGCTCTCATGCCTCCTCAGTAGTTTTCTGAAGATAAGTGCCTCCACAAGAGGCATCAATCATATCCCTGCTCTTTGAATGAATTCCCTGGTAAAAGCTTTGAACCAGTTGCCATTCAGGGATTTGATGGTGGGGGCATTTCTTGAGGAGTTCTTTAAATCTCTCCCAGGATTGATGAAAGTCTTCAGTTGGATCTTGGATAAAAGAGATGATACCCTTCCTCAACTGACTGATCTTTGACATAGGAAAGAATTTGGCCAAAAACTAACATTGGAGATCACTCCAGGACTGTATACTGTTAGGAGGAAGCAGAGATAACCAGGTCCTGGCTCTGTCCTTTAATGAAAACAGAAAGAGCCTCATCCTAGTTGCCTCCTCCCCCAAACCTGTGAAGTTGAAGGTGGTGCACAGTCCTAAGAATTCATCTATATGCTTATAGGGATCCTCCTTAGTCAGGCCATGAAATGAGGGCAACATTTGAATGATGGATGATTTGATCTCATAATTTCCTTGAGCAGTAGGGAATTGAATGCAGAAGGGGGAATTGTAGATCCCTGGTGCATTGAATTCCTTCAGAGTTCGAGGCTGCTGCTGCTCACCCATTTTGACATATTCAAATTCAACAGTTGTGGATGTAGTTGGTCTGGTTCTGAGAAGTTTTTCAACTTCTGGATTTAGTGGAATAATCTCAGGTTGAAGAGTTCTCCTACCAAACATACAACACCCACAACTGAATGCAGAGTAAATCCTCACACAACCAATAGGAACACACAATTGATTAACTAATCTAAAAAAAATTAACAGATCTGAAAATAAACAAGGGGAAAGGGATGCAAACTATAAAGTAGCCTTCAGCACAGCTCTCCTCTCATTCTGTTCTCAGATATGGTGAAATGGACACAAAAAATACCAAAAAATAGCAAAACTCACAAACGCAGTTAGTAAAATCAAATAAAAACTACAAATCTATGATCAAAACTTAGATCTATCAATTTCTAAACTGCCTCCTCGGCAACGGCGCCAAAAACGTGTTGCGGATTTCTAGTGTGCTGAATTATGATGTAAAAATCAAGAGAAAATAGAGATGGATTCAACACAACAGAGATATCCTAGACCAGCAAGATACAGGGTCCTTTGTAGCAAGCATTAAAAGAATGGTGAGTAAGGGAATGTCTATAGGGAGGCTGGTTAGAAATAGGATAAATCTCCAGATCTGTGAGAGATCTGACACCCTAGCTATCTCTACTTTAGTTAAAAGACAGGGGAGAGTGTTGAAATGAGTTGTCACTTAAACTAAACTACAAATCAAATGCAGATTGTTTTGGATCGAATCTGGAGCCTCAGATCTTGCAGATGGAAGGTTTAAAAACTAAAAAAATGGAGAAGAGCAGTTTGGAGATTGTCTTCATCGCAATCAGGTTGAGCTAAGCATATTATAGGGGTTCAAAAGCACACAAGTCCCTCAGCTGGCCACAAGCACTGTCCGCAAGCACAGCTGCAGGGTATAAATTCTACTTCAAATCACAGGATACACCTGGCCTTAAGGCCATGATCTATCCACTTTAATGGTCACAGACCATCCTAAAGGCTTTATCGAATCCATGGATTGCAGCAGATAAATCAAATTAAGGCCCGAGCTCAGATTCACCTTAAGGTTATGATCTGTCCACTTTAATGGTCACAGACCATCCTAGAGATCTCTTACAAAGCTAGAGCCTCAATTAGAACAATTAAAACCACTACAGATGCTATAATTTCCAGGTCACAGATGCAGGAAATTATAGGGATATCAAATCCAGGGAATTCAGATGACATCGAAGAGGTCTACCAATTAAGTGGGTGAGCTGATCAAGCAACTCCTCTACACAAATCTGATCGAGCACCAAAAGGCATCAAAAGAGCTTTAGATCTAATTAAAACATTGAAAACAACATTTACATTACAAACAAGGTCACTCTTACAAAGGAATGCTCTCAGATATGTAGTCTGTGCAGCAATTAACCCCTGCAACACTCTTAACCTTACCCAATTACAGATCTAACTCACTCCTTGCTGCTCCTAGGGATTTAGCCAACCATAGACGGGCTAAAGGAGGGAATGGAATCTCCCTGCAAGCTCTGATCTCTGGAAAATTGCTTAGAATTTTAATCTCCCCCAATGGGAATTGGGGGTCTCAATATATAGCTTTCTCCTCTGTTTTTCCCGCCAAAAATCCCTTCTAGAAGGTTGTCAGAGTTTGTTAGAGTTCTGTTAAAGCACATGGGTCGGTTAGGGCTTTCTAGGGCATCTTCTAGAACGTTGCGCCGGTCACCAAAGTGCCTCGGCTTGCGTGCGACGGGTCACCAAGTCTCAGCGTGTGCATAGCATAGTTTCTGAGAAGTTCAGTACACGATTTTGACAGGTTCAAAGTGAGCTTGTAGTTCCTTTCGATAGGTTCCCTGGTCTCTTTGATAGGTACCGATATGATGAGTTCTCTCTTTGAAGCTTCAGGGTCCTCAGCCTACTATCTGGAGTATTCGATAGGTTGACTGAGTAGTTCGATAGGTCCAGTGGTCCTCTTTGATAGGTTCATCTCTGTGTGCTGTCATCCCGATAGGTTGGCTCCCATTCTTATCGAAAGGCTTAGCATCCTTCGATAGGTTCAGTTTCAACATCTTCATTTCGATAGGTTCAGGGAGCCTTCGACAGGTTGGAATCGAGCACTTTAGTCCTTTCGCTAGGCTCTCAGATCCGTTCGATAGGTTCCTTTGACACTTTAGGCATGTTTTCAACAGGATGGTTTCATCTTTCCATTCTTTGCTTGATAGGTTCCTGAAATCCTATCAAACTCCTCAATCCCTGCGACTTAATCCTTCTTCTGCCTTCGGAACCTATCGAACCCTTCTCTAACTGCACGAATTCTTTCCTTTTTCTCCTCAGGTCCTATCGAAGTATTCCGACATCCTCTCAATAGGATGTTTTGGACCTATCTTCACTTCTTTCTCCTTGTTCTGTTGCTGGGTCTGCATGGTGCTGAGAGATGACTTCTTTGTGGGCATTCTTAAGTGGTTTGCTGCATTATTACCAGATTTCCCTACTATCTATAAAATACACTCAACAGAGGCTTATTAGTGTGCTTGCAGGTTCATGAAAGGTTAGGTTAAAGGGTCCAAAGTGGTATTTTTCACCACTTAACAATCCACATACCATCAATACGACAAATTCCCACATGAGGACTCCATTGTCTGTATATACGCTGATGCACCCCTCCAAGAGATAGACACTGATTACATGGCAAATATACCAACCCCTCATGACTATGTATTGAACACGGGCCATATTCGAAAGACTCGGACCCCTGATGACACAATCGTGGCAAAGGTCCACCCCCCTGACCGTCCTAGTTCTCCCCTAATACGTCAACAAAACTTAGTGAGGAGAGAGGTCGGTCCAGACCTCACCAAACTTTATGACATCAACCCCACTAAGACAAAAGGGTGGGATCTCATGTTCCAACTTGGATATATCCCTCACACCGAACTCAGTAAGAATAAATAAGGTCATATAGGACCCATTGTCTCAACAATAATATGCAAACACATAGGGTTAGGTTATCAATCGGACAGCCTACAAGCCGACTTATGCCCTACCTCACTGAAATGGTCTCTATATGACCACTTTGTCTATGAGACCACTGAGAAAGCTGACATGCCGAAGCATAAGGATGTGTCCTTCACCAAATCCTAAGAAATAGAAATTGAACAAATGGCCAAAGCATTTAGCGATTTGACAAGCCTCAACGATGACATTGATGAATAGCTCGAAGGAGTCAAACCCTTGTTTGATCTCAAAGAGTCCATAGAAAAGAGAAGAGAAGAACCTCTAGGAACCAAACCATAATTAGAAGATTGAGAATATACCGATGATGAAGACTTTTTTATAGTTGCCCTATAACATGAAGAAGAGTACTTGGACTCAACGTGGGAAGAGAATGATATCCCGCAAGAGAATCTTAACCCATATAGCATCCACCTCAGCCTTGGCCTTGGAGGGTGAGAATGCCCGTGGGATTCCCCTTGTATCGTTCACCCTTACCAGCCCTGTTGTAGGGCATGCACCAGTATATTAGAATGCTTCATCGAGTGGGCCTGACGGTCTGCGATAGAGGAATTAGACCATTCTAACCTCGCGACGACAAAAACCAGCAATGACCTACTAGCTCAGCTACTGGCATAAGGAGCAGAGAGTGCCAGTGGCTATCCATTTGATCTCGAAGGAAACACTTAACCCACTTTTATAGAGTTTGAAGAGGAACTCGAACTAGACACTTCTATAGCCCCGAATTCGCCACGACTCCAAATATTTTGGAAATCTCTCGAAGAGGAATGGCAACCTCCCCTGAGTGATGACGAAGACTACTGGATAGATCTCCCTGCACTCGAGTTAGCTGAGCGAGCTAATCTAGGACTTTAAGCGTTATCAGATCAAGAAGATGAGTTCGATATCGTCATCAATTCTAATTTTGCATGATGGGAATGCCCTTGGGAATCTCCCTATATTCTTCGCCATTATCAACCTCGCTGCCGAGCATGCGTACTCATCCCAACATATTATGAAGATCAAGGAAAAAAATTTACTACTCCTGAGGATCCTGGGAGATCCCCCTTAGTGGGAAGAACCACCATATTATGACTCAGAAGCGGATAGCTCGATCGACTATGATCTTCAGAGTTTCTTCGATGAAGAGGTCATTAACGTGATAGAGAAAATCCGAACATCAATGCCACTATCACCTACATCACTTATTCAAAAGGTTTCATTAGCTGAGGACTCCAAAAAAAAATACTAAATTCACAAGTTCACGTTTCCTAAAGAAGCGCTCGAACGGCCCCGAGAGCCGTCTCGCTCCCTCAACTAGAGGAAGCAATTCCTCCAGCGCCCCTTGAGACGATCGACCCTGTACCATTTTTATTATCACAAATAAAAAAAATAGAAAAAATAGAAAATCCTAAAAATTCAGAAATATAAAATCCAAATAAATCAAAAGACCTCAAAAAAGAAAGGGAACCGTTCATCCCTAACCAGATTTGTGGCCAACAAGGAGATTCTTCTCCTAAGGTTTCTAACCTATTCCCCACACAAGGACGCAAAGCATCCTAGCTAAACAACAAGCCAGTGATCATACCAAACGAGATACTTCATGACTTTGAGAGAGGAATCAATATCATTGACCTTTACCTTACCAAAGATCTCTCAGTTATAAATTATGCTAATGAAGGGTTACCTTTCGCAAATTCTGATCCCCAGTGTAGTCTTCGCAGTATACGAACTTACCGAGGATGAAGAAAGAGCACCAGTTGTTGAGGAGGCACTAGACTTCCAATGCGTTATAAAGTGCTTCGATGAGCAAACCCAAGCTGCTGCAGAACCCACCGAAGAACTTAACTTTGGCACTAAAGAGAAACCTAAGAAGCTATTGATTAGTGCAACTCTCAATTCCAAGGAACTCCAGTAAATTGCACAAGTCCTGCAAGAACACCTCCACTCTTTTGCATGGTCCTATGAGGACATGCCTGGTTTAGACCCGAGTTTAGTAAAACATCATCTTGTCTTAGAACCCGATGCAAAGCCTCTTAAGCAAAAACTTCGTAGGATGCACCTGCAAATTGCCCTCTAGGTTAAAGAAGTCAACAAGTTATACAAAGCTAAATTTATTCAAGTCGTTCTTTACCCTAAATGGGTCGCCAATATAGTACCTGTCGCCAAGAAGGACGGCAGAGTACGAGTTTGCATCGACTTCTGAAATCTCAACCAGGCATGCCCAAAAGACGACTTTCCACTCCCACACATTGACACTCTAGTCGACAACACCGTGGGACATGATATGCTATCCTTTATTGACGGATTCTCTAGATATAATCAGATCAAATTAGTGGAGTCTTACCAAGAGAAGACTTCCTTCACAACACTATGGAGAACATACTGTTACATCGTTATGCCTTTTGGGTTTAAGAACGCAGGAGTCACGTATCAACGCTCCATGATGGCTATCTTTCACTACATGATGCATAAGTGTGTAGAAGTCTATGTCGATGACATATTAGTGAAGTCTCAAACGCGAGTAAGACATGTTGAAACACTCCAACTGGTGTTACAAAGAGCTAAGAAATACCAACTAAAAATGAATCCAAAGAAATGTATTTTCAGAGTTACCTCTGGAAAATTACTTGATTTTATAGTTAGCAAGCGAGGGATCGAAGTTGACCCTGTAAAAGTCAGAGCCATCCTCGAGATGCCACCTTCCAGTAACATTAAAGAATTACGAGGCCTGATAGAAAGATTATAATTCATTAGAAGATTTATCAGTCAGCATTCAGACAGATGCGATCTTTTCTACTGGCTACTTAAAGGAGGAGTTGAATACAAATGGGACGACCAGTGTCAGCAAGCCTTTGATAATATCAAGAAACACCTCCTTAACCCGCCTATACTATCGCCACCTGTCCCTAGAAAACCCCTAATTTTATACCTCAGCGAATGACAAAGCAATGAGAGTAATTTTGGGACAATACGAAGAAGACAGCAAGAGAGAGAAGACTATCTACTACCTCAGTAGGACGATGGTCGAATATGAACGAAAATATACTCTGATGGAGAAGACTTGCCTCACATTAGTGTGGGCCTCAACCAAATTACGACACTACTTTGGAGCACATAAAATACTAGTATTAGCCTGAATGGACCCTCTGCAGTATGTATTCGAAAAGCTCAGAATATTAGGAAAGATCGCTTGCTGGCACATGCTATTGCAAGAATTCGACATCACTTATGTCACGTAGAATCGATCAAAGGATAAGCCATCGCTGATTATCTTGCAGACCTCCCACTCTCGAACGATGAGCCCATACATGCGGATTTTCCCGACGAAGACCTATTCACGATTCATAACGAAGAGCCTGACAAGACCTCATGAACCCTTTATTTCGACGGCGCTCTAAACTACAAAGGAAAAGGCATTGGGATAGTCCTCCTAAGCCCAGAAGGAGTTGTCATACCTAAAGCTATTCAATTAGATTTCCCCGTCACTAATAATGTCGAAGAATACGAAACTTTTATAGCGGGACTATGAGCGGCACTTCAATTAGGAGTTATACAGTTAAAAATCATCGGTGATTCCAAACTGGTAATTTCACAAGTCATAGGAGAATGAAAAACTAAGGAAAGGAGACTAATGGCATACCTAGAAACTGCTCAATATTTAGTAAAGAAATTTAAAAGAATATCTTTTACGCACATCCCTAGATTAGAAAATGAGCTTGTAAATTCCTTAGCCATGCTAGCCTCGGTCATCCAAATACCTATCGGATAAAATACCAAAGCCTTCTTCATTGAAAACTGACAGTACCCGCCCATGATGTAGCATGGACTGTCAAGAGAGAACTGCCCATTCTCCCCACAAGTATAGGACCAAAAGGAGTAATTATCCCAAAAAAGCACGTCAAGGCAGAAACTAAAGTCGCTATGTTTAGATTTGAAAAATCACCGATTGACGATGGACAACCATGGTACTTTGATATCTGGAATTTTTTGAAGTATCAACATGTTCCTCCTTACGTTATGAAAATCGAATAAAAGACTATAAGGAACCAGTGCGCCCGATTCTGTATACTCGGTGAAACATTATACAAAGAAGCCTTCACCAAAGGAGTACTACTATAACGTGTCACAACTGTCGAAGGACAATACATCATCCAAGAAGCACACGCCAGTACCTGCGGCGCCCACTCCGGTAGACAGAGACTCGCCGATCAAGTTACACAACAAGGTTACTTCTGGCCGACAATGATCAGAGATTGTCACCTCTATGTCCAATTCTGCAAGCAATGCCAAGAACACACCCCACTCATTAAAGCTCCATTAGTTGCATTGAACACTAAGACCTTGCAATGGCCATTCTCAATGTGGGCCTTCAATGTCATTGGACCCTTCACCGACACAGTTGGGAACACTCACAAGCACACGTTTATTCTTACAACAACCGAATACTACACCAAATAGGCAGAAGCTAAATCCTATGTCAGAATCACCGCTTCAACACTCGTGAGGTTCATCATTTGAAATATCATCACTAGATTTGGAGTTCCTATTAAGCACTGATTTTTGCCACTTTCTACACCTTTAAACCTGGGTTTTGCTAGCACCTAGAGTGTTTAATAATTGCTTTTAGAGTTGTTTTGCAGCAAGGAGATAATTTTGTCCTTAGTGCAGTTTAGAGAAGGGCCATTTAGAGAAGTTTTGGAAGCAAACAATAGCTAGGATTGAGCTGGTGGTATGCCTAGCGACGAGGAAGCACCCAGCAGCTGCACATGCAGATGCATGCACATGAGCTGCACACATGCAAAGATTCAGTTGCAAATTAGTCCACAACCAAGAGTAAGAGATGAATGGAAGAGCGTCAAACCTAAGCACATTAGGAGTATTTTGAGGGTTACTTTTAGTTCAGCAATAGTATGGGTCATGCACCATTTAATGCAGCAGCAGTAGATCTGCTCTGATCTGAGCCCCAAGTCTTGCGACTTGCAAGCTATGCAAGTTGCACATATGCAGCAAAAATTTGTCGAATGGTGTAGGTTTGAGTCATTAAATTACATAGCAAAGACTCCATTCTCAAACCTGTTGACAGCTTTGAATTGCAGCATCTGATCCTGTTGACTTGAAGCACTCTCCAATCCTCCCGACAGCAGCTCCATGCAGTATACCTCTCGAAGTGCACTTAAATGTACTCAGCATCCTCTCGACCTTTGCATGCAGTAGCATTTGTGACATCCCTACTCCTAGCTTCAGCTAAACCATCCTCCCACTGAACCTCTCGATTTCCCAGCTTCAGCAACTTATAAACCTATCGATCACTTGTGTTAGCACATTGCACCAACCTCTCGAAATGGTATGATGTTGAACCTGTCGACAACAGCTTGTATTTTCATACACATCCTATCGATCAGCCAAGCTTCCATCATCCCATTGAACAAGTCGACAGGTCCATGCACCAACCTCTCGACCTTCTAGCTTTTCACACACCTCTCGACAGCTTAGCCTTCCTCCCATTTACCCTGTCAAAATATACCTCTCTACACCTGTTGCGAGCTCCCATCAATCCCATCGACCATTTGCAGCTGCAGGAATATATATATATATATATATATATATTCATGTTTTACCTGTTGCACTCCCAACTCCCAGCCATCTTCATGAAAACTTTGTAGCCAATCCTCTCAAAGAACAAATGTAGCTTTCACACACTAGCCCCACATCCTCTCGACGTCATCCTCTCCACCACATTGCTAAAACTATAGCAGACTTGAATGGAGCAATATCAGGGCATGGTGCCTCGGTCTAATTCAACTCAGGTTCCACCAAATCTAAAGATAGAATGTTGTTTTGATAAACTCTGCAGCTGGAACAGCAGGGGCAGCTGGGGTTCATTTTTGACTGAAAATATAAAGAGATGCAGCTGGATATTTTGGGGAGGTAAGGAAAGATTTGGGAATACCAAAGAGGTCTACACATGGGCAAGATAGCTACAGAAATTAGTGAATGGTGTAACTGAATTATTCTTGGTTAAACAAGGGAAAATTTGGGAACTCCAATACACAGGAAATTCTGCACATGGGTGTGAACTGATTTTTTGTGGGAATGCAAGTTAGTTTCAATTGGGCACAAACAAAACTAGATCCATATCTGCTCTCTGATTGATTAGAATGCTTAATCAAGGATTAAGCATCAAATCCTCTCCTTTGATTGGCTGCAATCTAAAGCACACGGATCACAACAAATGTATAAATAGAACTCCTTGTTGCTATAATTTCAGTGCAAGGAATCCATAGAATAAATTTGGTTCTCCTTGTCTCATTTAGGGTTAGTTTTAGATTTTATTTTTCCTTTTTCTCTTCTCCCTTCTCTCCCTAATCCAACATTTTGGATTAGATCTAGATAAGCAGTGCAGATCTGCTTTGTAATTATATTTTGAAGGCATCAAAGCTTTGGGAAAAGATTGATGTTGCATAGATTACAGATCCGAGCACAATAATTGTGGGTTTTAAAGGTAATTTTGATCTATATTTTATTTATTCATATTTGATTTTCCTAGTTTGGATACTCCTGTGGGCCAGCTAGAAATGGAGAGCTTATAGCCTGACAGTCATAGCATCTGCAATGATTAACCTATTCTAATCGAGACCACTGGCTTGAGACAATCTCTGGGATGGTCAGTGACCATTAAAGTGGACAGATCATAGCCTTAGGATTGCTTTGAGATGTTGGGACAATCTCTAGGATGGTTTGTGACCATTAAAGTGGATAGATCATAGCCTTAGGATTGCTTCAATTCTCAGGTTGAGATTGGATTCTTATACCATGCATCTACCGGGGTCAAACCTGGGGTGCTTGTAGCCAGATGAAGGACTAGTAGCAAATTAGATCTATACAATGCCTTTGATTCAATTGATTTACAATAAGAACTAGGTCCTGGTTGCCTATTTCTCACCATTTAATCTTTATTTTACCATCCATTTTCCTCCATCTTTGAGATTTAGTTTTACATTTCTGCTTTATAGATTAATTAGATCTAATGACGCCCGAAAAGCTCTCTTTCTCCTTAGAATTACCAATTCTGTAGCAAGATTTGGAGGTCTACTATACACCTTCTAGGTTTAGATCACTACACCCTATGGGACAAACTCTTACTTATCAAAACTAACTACATTGGACCCTGTATCTTACAGGTCTAGGATAATTTTATTGTGCTGAATCCAACCCTCTATTTGACTTTGATTTTATTTTACTTTTATCATTACACAATAAATCGGCACACTCAATTTCCCCAACAAGTTTTTGGCACCGCTGCCGCGGAGTTTTGATCTCGATAGTAGATCTGAGTTTTTCAATTTGTAGATCCAATTTTTTTTTAGTTTTTATTGCTATTTTGTTTTAGATCTTTATAGTGCATTCCAACTGATTGATTTAATGTCTACTGTAGGTTTTAAATAGAAAACCTATTTTATTGCAACATAATTTCTTATTTTTCTGAATTTTATTCTTAGCCTTCTAGTTGTTTGAATAAATGCTGCTGTAGTTTTTTTTGTATGTTTGCAAAAATGAGGTAGTGGCCTGAGCTTTTCTTTTTATTTTTGTCAATATGCTTGAATAAGGTACTGCTGCAGTTGTTGGATTTTTATAGATATGGAGCAGCTGCCAAACAAGGAGCATCTAAATTGCAGCAGGAGCAGATTTGCCGGAGTTTGCATCCCTTTCTCCTTTGCATGTATTTTTCAAATTTTAAATTCTTGAGAACCAGCAGTTTTGCTGTGTTTGATGTTTATTTTTATTATAATTTTTGCTGTCTTTTAGGCATGCTGATTTATTTTTTTACAAAACCAAATACAAAAATAAAAGATAATAAAAACACAAATAATAATTTCTGTTTCTTATTATTTTTCAGCAGTAGTAAATTAGGGCTGCGGTGGAGCCCAGGCTGATCAAAAACCACATAAAAAAGTCAAAAATTATAAAAACATAAAAAATTACCTTTAGATGGGCTGTTTTCTTTTGACTTTATTCATTTTCCCCCATTTGGAATTGCTGAGATCATGGCCCTTCATCTTGAGGAATCGTGAAGGCTAATGAGCAATAGATCATATGTTGTCATGCTAATTTAATAGAGCTATTGATTTTATTTTCCTTCAAGATTTTTTCCCATTAAATGGATCTCAGCTATGGATGAATCCTGTTTTTAGTGTGTGCTCCCATGCTCCATTACTTAGAAATTCTTTTTTATTCATACACATCATCTACACAGGGGTCAGCATTATGAATCTTGCTTTTCACTGTATGCTATTTCTATTGATCATTTTAAAAATCATATAGATTCATAAAAAGCTGATTGGTTCAGCCTATGGGGGTTTCTTGTGGCACATGTGGATTAGGTTTTGGTCTTAGGATTTTTCTGTTTTAGGAATTTTAGTTTCATTTCTGTATTTAGATTACTGATTTTTCATTCTTAGGTCTTAACTTTACTAATTTTCAGCATTTTGATAGTTTGGTATTCAGTTTCTAACTTTGTTTTCCTATTTTCGTATATGCAATTCTATTTTTATATCTGCATTTTTCTGTTTTTATAGTTTTGTATTCAGTTCTTTACTTTTATTTTGCTATTTTTTCTGTTACTAGCATTAGTTTCTTTTCATTTGCTTCACATTTCTAGCCTTATTTTGCTGTTTTTTCTGTTTTAGCAGTAATTTCCTGCATTTGTATATCATTTTTCCATTTTCTTGTTCATGTATTCAATTTTGCATTTTTATTTTCTGCTACATATAGCTGTAATTTTCTTAGTTTTCTTTCTTCTTTTACCCTGCTACTCCTGATTTCTTAGTGTGTAGAATATTGAGGACAATGATCATCTAAGGTTTGGGGGTATGGCAGGTGTGTCAATGAAATAAGTTAATGTTTGTGCAGCCATGTTGAAAGAAGTTTTTGAAAATAAAATGATTTCCCACATGATTTTTTAAAAAATTGGAAATTAAAAAAAGATTGGAACTAAAATGAGCTATAGTTTTAGCATTTTTCATGAAGCAAATGTGAAGAATTTTCAAATTTTGATGTTTAGTGAACTTGAAAGGAGAGGAAACTGTGAGGATACCCCCCAGAAAATTTGATGGAAGGCCATACCCAGTGATATTTGGGCTTGAAAAATTTTCTTTGAAGAGTGTCTTTGCAATTTTTTCTGCTCTAAGGATTGATTGGATCTAGTTTTGCTCACTAGAAGTTACACAAATCCAAGTTGAAACAGCTTGACAGCATTCATGACATTGAGGACATGAAGTAATGCTATCCCTTGGATAGTTTGAGCTTAAAATATCCTAACCCTTTGAACTGATCTTGATACACACCATTTAAGCCTTGAAATCCAAGCTTTTCTTTGATAAAAAGCTAGAAAATTTGAACCCAACACCTCAATGACCTGATGCAGCCTGACCCTCACTCTGAGATTTCAGAAGGTATAGGTGAAGGAATTGAAGAGGTTAGAGGAGCAAGGTTTGACAATTTGATAAAAGAAGAAGAAAATATATATGAAGGCAAGAGTGATGTGTAATTGTGGCATGCCAGCCCATAAAAAGAAAAATGGAGAAACACAAAAGAAAGGCATACAAAAAGAAAAGAAAAATAGAAAAGCAAAACAAAAGAGTGAGAGAGAAGTCATTTCATCATATATTTTGAAAAAGAAGAGAAGAAGCTGGCCACTTTGGCTTTGAAAATTCAAAAAGAAAATGAAGATATGCTGAAATGAAGGTTGTGAAGTTACAAATCACCTCCTTACCTTGCTGATTTCTCAATTTTGAATCCTTCCTTACCCGTTCATTCTTTATAAATTTCACCCATAAGCCACATTACAACCCAATAAAAAGTCCTTACTGATCTGAAATTGATTGAGGTGTCATGTGGAGATGAGAATCTATTTGATCTATGGTGAAAAGAGTTAGAAAATTTCAGAAATTAGAGCAATGCCTATGCTCATGCTTGTAGTCCTATTTGAGGGTTGCAACTGATCTTGAGCTCTGAGAAATGATGAACCCTTCTACTTTTGTGTGAGTGAACAGCTCTGGTAAGATTTGGGTATGAAATCCAATTTGTTCGGGGCACTATCACAACGGAATTCTTAAATTAAAGGTGAACTTTGCATTTATTTTCAAGCACAATGCCTTGACATGAGCTGATTGAGAATGACGGAATTACAACAGAATTTCAGTTTTAAACTAATGTTTCTTTGTTGAGAATCCTCTAAAAATTGAATGAACATGGTGTGGAATTTATTTTAATTGATTTAAACTCTGTTTTAGCATGTTGCATTGGTATTAACTAATTTTATTGGAGAAGTGTGGGGGTACCTTCACTGAAAACCCTCAGGAGACTCCACTCCTCCACTAGGGATCACCTAGGAGTTTAAAAGGCTTGGTGCATGTGCCAAATGCACCCGTGTTTCCTACGAAAGTGGCATTTAATTTCAAAGGTTAGTTGTTTAAAATTCACTTTGCTCGAGGACTAGCAAAGGTTAGGTTTGGGGGTGTGTTAAGCACTGATTTTTGCCACTTTCTACACCTTTAAACCTGGCTTTCGCTAGGACCTAGAGTGTTTAATAATTGCTTTTAGTGTTGTTTTGCACCAAGGAGATAATTTTGTCCTTAGTGCAGTTTTCCATTAAAAAGGGCCATTTAGAGGAGTTTTGGAAGCAAACAATAGTCGGGATTGAGATGATGGTAAGTCTAGTGATGAGGAAGCACCCAGCAGCTGCACATTTCAGCAGATGCATGCACATGAGTTGCACACATGCAAAGCTTTAGTTGCAAATCAGTCCACAGCCGAGAGTAAGAGATGAAAGGACGAGCTTCAAGCCTAAGCACATTAGGAGTGTTTTGAGGGCTACTTTCAGTTCAACAACAGTTTGGGTCATGCACCATTTAATGCAGCAGCAGTAGATCTGCTCTGATCTGAGCCCCAAGCCTTGCGACCTCCAAGCTATACAAGTTGCACATATGCAGTAGAAATTTGTTGAATGGTGCAGGTTTGAGTCATTAAACTACACAGCAAAGACTCCATTCTCAAACCTGTCGACAGCTTTGAATTGCAACATCTGATCCTGTTGACTTGAAGCACCCTCCAATCCTCACGACAGCAGCTCCATGCAGTATACCTCTCGAAGTGCACTTAAATGTACTCAACATGCTCTCGACCTTTGCATGCAGCAGCATTTGTGACATCCCTACTCCCCGCTTCAGCTAAACCATCATCCCACTGAACCTCTCGACTTCCCAGCTTCAGCAGCTTATAAACCTGTCAACCACTTGTGTTAGCACATTGCACCAACCTCTCAAAATGGTATGATGCTGAACCTGTCAACAACAACTTGTATTTTCATACACATCCTATTGATCAAAGCTTCTATCCTCCCATTGAACAAGTCGACAGGTCCATGCACCAACCTCTCGACCTTCTAGCTTTTCATACACCTCTCGATAGCTTAGCCTTCGTCCCATTTATCTTGTCGAAATATACCTCCCTGCACCTGCTGCGAGCTCCCATCAATCCCATTGACCATTTACAGCTGCAGAAATATATATATATATATATATATATATATATATGCATGTTTTACCCATTGCACTCCCAACTCCCAGCCATCTTCACGAAAGCTTTGTAGCCAATCCTCTCAAAGAACAAATGTAGTTTCCACACACTAGCCCCACATCCTCTCGACTTCATCCTCTCCACCACATTGCTGAAACTACAGCAGACTTGAATGGAGCAATATTAGGGCATGGTGCCTTAGGCTGATTCGACTCAGGTTCCATCAAATCTAAAGATAGAAAGCTGTTTTGATAAAGTCTGCAGCTTTAACAGCAGGGGCAGCTAGGGGTTCATTTTTGACTAAAAATATAAAGTGATGCAGCTGGATATTTTGGGGAGGTAAGGGCAAATTTGGGAATACCAAAGAGGTCTGCACATGGGCCAGATAGCTGTAGAAATTAGTGAATGGTGCAACTGAATTATTCTTGGTTAAACAAGGGCAAATTTGGGAACTCCAATACACAGGAAATTCTGCACATGGGTGTGAACTGATTTTTGGCAGGAATGCAAGTTAGTTTCAACTGGGCACAAACAAAACCAGATCCATATCTGCTCTCTGATTGGTTGGAATGCTTAAACAGGGATTAAGCATCAAATCCTCTCCTTTGATTGACTGCAATCCAAATCACTGCAAATGTATAAATAGAACTCCTTGCTACTGTAATTTCTCAATAAGGAATCCATAGAATAACTTTGGTTCTCCTTGACTCATTTAGGGTTAATTTTACATTTTATTTTTCCTTTTTCTCTTCCCCCTTCTCTCTCTAATCCGGCATGTTGGATTAGATCTAGATAAGTAGTCTAGATCTGCTTTGTAATTGTATTTTGAAGGCATCAAAGCTTTGGTAATAGATTGATGTTGCACAGATTACAGATCCGAGCACAGTAATTATGCGTTTTAAAGGTGATTCCGATCTATATTTCATTTATTCGTATTTGATTTCCCTAGTTTGGATACTTCTGTGGGCCAGCCAGAAATGGGGAGTTTGTAGCCTAGCATTCACAGTATCTGTAATGATTAACTTATTCTAATCAAGACCATTGGCTCGAGACAATATTTGGGATTGTCTGTGACCATTAAAGTAGATAGATCATAGCCTTAAGATTGCTTTGAGATGTTGGGATAATCTCTGGGATGGTCTATGACCATTAAAGTGGATAGGTCATAACCATAGGATTGCTTCAATTCTCTTGTTGAGATTGAATTCTTATACCATGCACCTGTCGAGGTCAAACCTGGGGAGCTTGTAGCCAGATGAAGGACTAGTAGCAAATCAAATTTATACAATGCCTTTGATTCAATTGATTTACAATAAGAACCAGGTCCTGGCTGCCTATTTCTCACCATTTGATCTTTATTTTACCATCCATCTTCCTCCATCTTTTAGATGTAGTTTTACATTTCTGTTTTATAGATTAATTAGATCTAGTGACGCCTGAAAAGCTCTCTTTCTTAGAATTACCAGATCTGTAGCAAGATCTAGAGGTCTACTATACACCTTCTAGGTTTAGATCACTACTCCCTGTGGGAGAAACTCTTACTTATCAAAACTTGCTACAATGGACCCTATATCTTGCAGGTCTAGGATAATTTTAGTGTGCTGAATCCAACCCTCTATTTTACTTTGATTTTATTTTTCTTTTATCATTACACAATAAATCGACACACTCGATTTCCCCAATAGTTCCCAGGATGTTCGTCACTGATAATGGACCACAGTTCATCGCTGAGAAGATGAAGAAGTTATGCAAGAAGTACGACATTAATTTACGCCACTCATCACCGTTCTACCCTCACTGTAATGGACAGGCAACAACTACGAACAAAATGCTAATTCAAATCCTAAAATGCACTATAGAAATAAGCAATGGAGCTGACTGGCCTGAACGACTACCATAAGCACTATGGGTTTATAAGACCTCTATTTGTACGACCACTGGCCAAACTCCCTACCTCCTCACACAAGGATGGAGGCAGTCCTACCATATGAGATACAAGTACCATCTTTACGCATTCAACTCAATGATGAGCTATCCTTAGACGAGAGGAGAATTGCCCTATGCACACAGTTAGAGTAGCTTGATGAAACACGTCTAAGGGTAGTTGATCATGCTTAAGTATATCAGAGGAGAGTGGCTACAACTTACTATAAGAAAGCCCTCGAACGTACCTTTAATATTGGAGAATTAGTCTTGAAGAAAATTATGCCTTCCAAGCACGCCCACCCGAAAGGAAAGCTGAAACTGAACTGGAAAGGCCCATATGTCATAACACCTACATACCTTGGAAATGCTTATAAACTGGTGAACCAAGATGGGGAAGAACTCCCTAGTCCTTGGAATGCCATATACCTTAAGAAATATTACCCTTAACCTCG
The DNA here is from genome assembly GCA_021018995.1 of Chloranthus sessilifolius. Taxonomy (NCBI): domain Eukaryota; kingdom Viridiplantae; phylum Streptophyta; class Magnoliopsida; order Chloranthales; family Chloranthaceae; genus Chloranthus; species Chloranthus sessilifolius. The sequence goes on from CM037595.1 coordinate 30,552,955, forward strand.
TGATCATCACATCCCGTGGTTAAATACTTATACTTACCACCCCCTAGTTGTCACGACCCAGTCATTGGTCGTACGCCTTTAATTCTCAAAATATCCTTGAGACCTCCGATCTATTGCCCACCTTTTCTCACTCGGACAATTTGATCAAAGGACTAGTGACCTAGCTAACCCCTTTCAAAAGTATAAGTAACACCCGATCCTCACTTCCCTTCCCCCGCCATTGGAGGAGACGTTAGAGTAAAAAAAAATGAAGACGCTAGGTTCAATCAAAACTCATTATTTTTACGCTAGTAGGATGCTTTCAAAAAAAATATATGCATTTACATGTCAAAAAAAAAAAGATTGAGTAAGAGCATTACGGCGAATGAACAAGTCAATGAACTCAGGAAAGCATAAGCAAGCCACGAGGACATCTCTGGTAATTTCACTAGAAGTGTATAAGGAAGCTGCGAGGGCACCACTGATGTCCTCATACTACTAGATGTCATCGTAAGGTGGCGGGAGGAGGATAAACTCTTGCTAACCAAAGAATGTGAGATTTTGATGGTGCCGAAATATGACGAAGAGCTCGATCATGGCATCCCGTATCCCTCTGAGAAAAAGACTGTTACATACCCATTTTGGAAAGCATTAGATACAAACTACTTCTCGCATCACTGAGCCTTACCTCCCTCTGCTATTTTTTATTTTTTGACAATAAATCAAAAGTCTTGCAGGATATTCCTAAAAATGAAATCGAAAATTGATGAATGATGATTGGCGCAATCACCTACTATACATACCATACTTCTCCCTAATAACCACCGGATAGGATGACCACCACCCTAGGATAGACCCTGTATACAACTGACCTAATCATAATGATGACCTCACTAGTTCGGTGATAGCACCGATCAACCTTTTTCTTCAAAACTAACTCACCAGATACCCATGACTACTTATAAACCCAAAGTGCTTATCTCGAAACCCAGAAAAGCTTCATTGCATCTTGACGCTGGGGCATTTTTTTCAGATTAGGAAAAGAATAATGTCAGAAGCGCCAGCTTGTCCACAAAGAAGATAAGAAATGACGAAGTTACCCTCCAGGAAGCACTATCGAAGATACCATACTGCCGATCCTACCACACTCCTACACTGGGGTATTTTTATTTTATTGTTTTGTTATTATTTCCGTTTTAGCTATTTGCTTTCCCTATTGCATTATTTTCTTTTCAAAAAAAAAGAAAAAAAAAAGAGAAAAAAAAAAAGAGAAAAGAGCATATATCCGTCTTTTGCTACTAGACTCCGGTCTGAGACACTTACCCCCTTGACAACTAGCAAGGGGGTGAACAAAACTACTGACAGCATTACTCTCACATGTGCAAATACGAAGCAGCCTTCAACCATCACTAGGCTAGCTCAGGAAGCATCCAAATCTCAATGAAGGTTGACGACGCTAAAAAAACTAAAAGCAAAAGTAGACGCAAGGGGTAACAAAAAGAAAAAGGAGCCAATCAGTACATCTAAATAAAAAAAAAATATATCTCTATATATGTGTAAAAAAAATTTCCATTTCTTTTTACACCTATCACTGGGGACACCCCGTATATATACAACAACACACATGTTATAGATACAAAAAAACCACACACTCACACACCTAATCCCTACGCTGCCACTAGGACGATCGAGTACAGCTGTCCCTAGTATCATCATCTCAAAGGTCTGTGGACTGGTCCTCCGAAAATACGATCCCAGCACCTGGAGTCGATGGAACCTCTAAGTGACGATGCCCTGCCACAGATCCTCCCTCACACATCTGGCTAATAGACCGCCTTGACCGAGAATGAGGAGGATATCTCGCTAGAATCTCACGAACCACTGCATCCTCACGAGCGTCACCCCTGGCACGATCATGCGACGTGCGACAAGACTGTCCAGCCGAGGAACCCGTCGCCCTCGAATCCGATCCACCAAGCTGATGAGCTAGCCTATATATATCCCTCATTCACTCCTCAGCAGACGATACTGTAGCTGATCTAGGGACGCCTGCATCTCCGCCTGCGTCGTCTGACGAGCCGCCTCTAACACCTCAATATGAGTCATCTGAGTGGCCATCATCTCAGCAAATAAGTCAACATGACTCTGCGTCTCCGTAAGGACTCGTCTTGCCTCAATAGTGGCTCGCACTTGCGTCGCCTCCAGACACGCCTCCTCTAGTTGATGAACCTACATAACCACACCAAGTCAAAGAAAAACTAATACATACATGAACAAAATAAGAAACTTTTAAAAGGAAACGATTATACCAGATCTAGCCTCTCCTCCAGGAGTCGCCTAACCGTCTTAGCGGTCACTGGATCGGCAGAAGACACAGGAGGGACATCAAACGTAGGCGGCTGCAACAAATATAGATAAATACATCAAAAATACTATAATGAAAAATAAACTACAAACACAATAACTAAAACATACCTGAGTAGGGATAGGAATAGACTCCTAAGGGGGAGCCTCGAGAGCGAAATTCGAAATAGCCTGCACAAAGAACCAAATAATCCAACACAAGATATGTCAGAACAAGATAAAAATGGAATAACCGAAATAGAATTATCCCACATCAAAAGAAACTTTAATGACTCTAACGAGAGAGGCAAGCAATTACCCCTCATCTCAAGATCCTCAACTGACATGATATTAGTAAACTACTAAGAAAGCAAACCAATGACACTCAACAAACTAACGCAATGACACAAACAATATAATAGATTGAACGGAACTTACCCAATAATGTAGCTTAGCCCTAAGCTGAGCCATCGCTGAATCCTCCCCACTAGAGGAAGCAACTGAAGACTGATCAAATGCTGGAATGGGACCTCCGACAGCTAGCTCGGCTCTCTACAAATAATAATAAACATATCAGTCGACAAGCTTACAATGCTAAAAACTAATCAGAACCATACTTGTGAAGACTAAAGACTGATCAAATGCCGAAACGGGACCTCCGATAGCCAGCTCGGCTCTCTACAAATAATAATAAACATATTAGTCAACAACCTCACAATGCTAACAACTAAGCAGAACCATACTTGTGAAGAGGCTTACCAATCGGCCAATCTCAGATCGTAGACTGGCCGCTATCTCTCGGTCAGCTAGCTACTGAATGCGATAGACATCAAGCAGTGCCGCCTGACGAGCGACCTCACCCTCCCTCTCAGACTGTTTAAGAAAAAATAAAATGAAACACCACAATCACATCAGAATGACCAGAAGACCAAGTCCACATAATATAAAAAAAAATATAAATTAACTCACCAGGAGCTGTCGAGCCTCTGCTAACCGAACCCCTAACTCCTCCTCTGTTGCCCTAGCCTGAGCAACCAAGGAGGCTAAAGATTGCAACATCTCCTCATTCGGAAGAGGAGCACACCCCATCCTCTCCATCGCCCTATGGAGAGCGTTTAATGCCCCTCGCACGCTCGCAGTAAGATGGCCCTGCTCTAATGCAGCCAACCTCTCCCACAAAGCTGATGCAGACTCCGGCTCTCCGATCGCGGAAGAGCCGCTCCCATGGAAGGGACGTGTGAAGAGGCACCCACCACCCAATGCACCAATCTACCGGGCATATTCTCGGGGGTCCGCCTTGTCGCACGCCCCTCTAACTGTAGTTCCCCCAGGTCTAAAATCCGCTATATGAAGAGCCATATGCGCCGTAAAATTCCGGCCAGGAGGGCCGATCATCCTCTTCGCCACTCTGTGGCGAATCTCTAGAGGGACTTCCTAAGCAAGCCTCAGCTGCCGTACCATGCGAGAAGTGTGGATTCTCTCCACCCTCTTAAAATAATGGACCCATATGTCCACATCAAAGAAAGGTTGGCCAGACTGAATCACCGGTACGTCTGCATCCTCCTCATCCTCATACGGCCTACAAATCACCTACAACCAAACAAATGAGCTGACCCCTCAATGATGACCCAGATCCTAAGATACCAAAATAAAAAGAAAGCGTACGCATGATAATCTATACCTGCCCTGTATGCATATCCTTAAAGAGGCTCACTCAATCTGATGATCCGAAGACCAGCGACGACCCCTCAACGCCTCCCTCCAAATGTGCATCCTCGGGAACGTAAACCTCACCTTCAATGGAACCCCCAGATGAAGGAAAGCGAAATGATCATACGACCAAAACTGAAAGGAAACATAACAACAATAACAGCGACACACAAGGAGAAACCTTTACCATTAAATGATTAAAATTAACTAAACTAAAGACATCACAATGCCAATTAATTAAAACTCACCTGGATGAACGGAAGGAAATCCCTTATTGATGCGACACCATGTCCCCGATGGTAAAGCTACTCATAAAGATGCGCCAGCGCAACCGCACCCCACGCATAGGTAGGGACTTGATCCAGATCCCCAAGTACCATAAAAAATAACTCGGTGATGCATCCCTGAGTCAAAGAATAGAAAAGTACGACACTGAGGAAGTGCATCAAAAATGCTCGGAGCACCCTATCCGTAGCTACCCCCGGCTCCACCACAAGCTCCCGACCCACCACTACTGCACAACATGCCTCATAGGTTGCCTTCGCCTTCGAATGGAGCCTCAGGGGGAGGAAGCCACTCGCAAATGTATAAAAAAACCAAGTGACTCGAACTATGCCTGGCCCCGAGCCGTTCGACCTATACAACACACCCAAGATCTCCTTACACACCTCTAAATAATGCCCTGCCATCCGCCCCATGATTGGCTCGCCCTTAAAATGAAGACCGGTGATGTGGACCTAGTCCTCTAGAGTCGATAACATCATCCCAACTGGAAAGAGAAGCACTTGATGCTCCTCCCTCCACCTCTCCAAGATCGTCGCGATCAGGCCACGAACAACCTGAAAGGGCTCCAACTCCAAAATCGGTCTGAAACCAAAAGACACTAACCGTGCCTGTTGAAACTCTGGCAAGGCACGATACCAAGCATGAGACTCGACCCATGCCGAGATGATAGCCAGCTATGGGGGACTCCTATTGAAAGAATATAAACAATAACAGTAAAACTAACACATACTTATGACGAAAGGCAAATGAATTTAACAAAAAAAGGAAAGTAAAAGCGAGTCAAATATGCCCCAGACACAATGGCAATTTATGACAAATACGCAAAACATGATAAGAACAACTGAGTAGAAACATAACCTACCCCTAGATGCAATCATGATGCATGAGTAAACACACAATCATTCATTAATGCAGGTTTGACATAAATTAGAAGGGTTCCAAATCCTAATAAGCCTATGTCATAACCTAAGTCACTAAGGAAATGGAAGAACTCTTGCTCATGAGTGCTTACCTGGCCTCGAGCAAAGAAATCCTACAGCGGGAAGTGGTTGCGATCCGGATGCTCCGCAGCCACCCCCTGGTGCTCTGCAGCTGCACCCTTAGCTCCCTCACCCACGGGTATCTCACCCTCGACTCTCTCACCCTCACCCTCACCCTCAACAATCCCCTGCTCAATCTCGAGCGCCTCCTCCCTGACCACCGACTGGTCAAACTCCAATACCTCCTCTCCAACTACCTCCTCAACATCCGCCTCCCTGACAACATCGGTTCGGGCCTCGGACGACTCACCTATCTCTGCTCCTGGCATCCTCTCAAACTCAGAAATAGTAAGAGTAGGTCTACCACCACCCTCAGACTCCATCCTAGAATGAAGAGCTTGAGAAACTAAAGAGAACAGAAGAAACGACGTCTGAAACGGACGACTGGATCACAAGATATCACAAAAACATGAAAACCAGAGAATCAGAGACTAAAATGGATCGTGCGACAAAAATGAGAAACTTTAAGCCATTTATAGGGAACAGTCGATTCGCGTGCTTAAATCCAGGCGCCCAAACCAATCACGCGCCACCTTGGTAGCGCATAATTCGGATTACACAATCGATCTAGAGCGCGCAATCTAATCGTCGCCCACTCAAGCTAACCTGACCACTTGGCTACGCGTCACCTTCCAAACGCATAATCACATCAAGCGCCCTTACCAGCACTCGCGAATGCCAATAATCACTTCCACAGTAACTACCACCGCCCTAATCCAGCGCCACTCACCTAGCATTTAATTTAGTTAAACGACCAAATACTAATGCTTAATAACTTCCTAATGCCTTGGAATGAGTGCTTCAAACTTAGTGCACAATTAATTTAAATGCCCAGAGAGATGCACGTAATTTCCTGAAAAATAAAAAATATACGGATACAAAATGACACTTTCACAGACCTAAAATTAGGAGATTCCTGATACTAATTACCAGTCCAAACCATCCCCTTGTCAAGACTAATCCAAGAACACCCCTAACTTGAAAAATGTACGCCCTAAAAAAAAAAGAAAAAAAAATGACTTGACACCGTTCGCACACCCCAACCAAAGCTAAAACAAAAAAAGGAGACTTGCCCCAAACTAAGACTAAAGCTAAAATTTTGCCTCAACTAACGCTGATCTAAAACTAAAAAAAAAGAGAATGGCCCCATATCACACACAACCCTAATTGATATTAAATTAAACAATAAAAAAATGTCCCCTTTTTTTTTTATATATATATACACTAAGACCAAAAAAAAATGTCCCCATCATTTATACACTCCAACTAAGCCCAGCCTAAATTAAAAAAAATTCCTAATATGTCCCGATCAAGAATAAATCAATTAAACAAATAAATCTCACACTCCAAATAAAATCAAATAAGCTGTAAAATAAACTAAGCTGGAATTTACAAAAGAATTTAAAATCATAATCTATGCATAAATAAAATGATTACAAAATACATCGAGGGCATACCCTCTGAATATATAATTTAAAACAAGAAACTTAAAATTCGCACATTCAGGCAATCCATGAATCCGGATTCATTCGGGAAACTAGAAATCTCGGAGAAACCTGGAGAAATGAGGCACCCTAAACGAACTCTAGCCGTAATAACCTCTTCCCCTTGCCCCGAGCCGGTAGAAAAGAGAGAGTGGCTCATGGAAAACCACCCAGGACTTACAAGAACCACCCTTAGGAGCCCCCCTTAGAAACACTAAAAAGGAGGAGCAACTAATACCAAATTCGTAGGGCCTACCAAGGAAAAATAGGCATCAGTCAAGAGAATTCTAACCTTGCCTTTCCTTGACTTTCCTTTCTACCACCTTTTTCTCCTCCATCTCTTCCCTTAGCATGGCAGCAATTCGACTGCTACCTTCCATTCCCAATCCCGTTCATTCTCAAAAGCCCATACAACAAGCACAATTCTTTGGGTCCAACACCCAGGATACAAAAGAGAAGGGAAGAAAAGATATTTATTAATTAATTAACAAAAAAATGCTCTAAGAGAATGCCTCAAAACTTTTAATCTCAAACCTAAAAAAAAAAAGAAACAAGAGCCCAAACCTTCTGGCTCACACATTTATAAATTAGACCTCCTAAAATTGTAGAATGACAAGTGTTACATCTTTAAACCCTTCTAATCTGATCTAATCTAAACCAAACACATACCCCCCTGGAAGACCACAATCCATGACAAACATAGATGAACCAGTAATTACACAACACTTAACCCCCTAAGAGACACAGATCCTAGGCAAAATAGATGAACCAATAGGATTTAGATATTTAACACCTATCTAGAACCTTTGAAAACTCACACTTTTTCAACCTCATGTTGAATTAAACAAAAGACAAAACTCAAGTTAAAAATCAAACCTTAAACCAACAAAAACTTTAAATTAAATAATAAAAAAAATATAACAATTCTCTAGAGTGAGACCCTAACTGGTTTGCAAAAAAATCCCCCCAATCAATCAAATAGAACCAAATAAATTCTCTAAACCAGACTCAATAAGATGAATTAACATCGGGATGAGCCCTGAATGAATAAGTCCTAAAACTCTAAGCTAAGACCAAAACTAAGTTAAACAAATCAAATAAATCCAACTAATCCGTTAATAAATTTAAACGAACAAACAAGCGTAATAAGAACAAAAAAAATACCCCTTTATTTATAATTTAAAATTTTACAAGTATCACCGGAGGTATACCTCCTGAATTTACAACCCAAAATGAAAATTGGGTTCGAAAGTGAGACGAAGCAACGAGCAGATGCCGCTCGGAGTGTCCAATCAGAGGCTTCAGGGAGAATTGGTTGGGAAATACATCCCTCCACTTTTTACTCCTCTTCTGCCATCTTCGCCTCCTCCACCGCCGCCACTTCAACGCTGCCATCACTGCTCCTTAAAAAGGATCGATGTGAAGACAAGCGCACTCATTCCCAATACCGCCCATTCTTAGAATAATGCTGTCCACGAACATTACCTTGGGATGGAGATCACGCGAAATTATAAATATAGGAAGAAACGGCATCCCAATCGGACGGTTAGATCACCCGATATCACTAAAATATGAACTTCAGAACACGAGATATTCAGAAAAGGTCAAAACTCGAGACTAAATCAGAATGAAAAATGAATGAAAGCTCTTTCACTTATATAGAGTACGGACTCAATCACGAACGTGAACAAGTGCGCTTAATTAGATCAGACACCACTCATGTGGCGCACAATCTGAAATTCACGCTCTGACCCAAGCGTGCAATTAAACCATCGCCCGTGCCATCCACGCGACGCTCTGATCGCGCGCAGTTATATAGATTGCGCAAACCAATTAAACGACCCATTGTAAATGCACAATACGAAAGGTCACCTGTATACTGACTGTACGCTTACCAGGTGACATTTCAATCATGTGCAAGGATTATAATGCATAATCCAATTGCACGCACACATGCATGCACGTAAACAACCCCTTAAGTCTGAGATTGCACGCCTGAAAATCAACGCGCAATTGTATTGAGCGATCGAAAACAGGCGTGCAATACTTAATTTTGGACGAAATCTACACCCTTACACCTTTGTATCCCATCTTGGTCAAGACCCTTTCATCCCATCGCGTGGCCTCACAGGCTGTCCCAAAAAAAAAAAAAAAGACATACTCACCCATCTTATAGCGTTAATCATCCCTTAGTCCCGTCGCGGCAAGACACATGCCCTTTACTGCAATGCCCTCATGACCCACCAAAGAAGGAAGACCCCACTGCGATAACGTGCTCACATGCAATACCACCTCAATAACCAGTCCCATCAGAATAAATTAATCATACCTTCATGACCCATCGCGAAAAGCTAAAAATAAACCGGCTAAAGTTGAAATCAATCACAATGCAACACGATTTCTTCTGTAATCGAAGATCCACCAAAGAAAGACAACAACGTTCTATCGCGCAAATAACATCTTACCAATGTCCCATCGCTAACTACGTCCAACCGACGTCCCATCGCAAACCTCACTACCTGAAACAAAAGAAGGTTCAGGCAGTGCATGCTACGCTGTATAACGAAGGGAGGGAAAGCTCGGTCATGTCCCATCGCTAAGGCAATGAACTCTCTCTCTCTCCCTTTCTCGAATTAATCCCCAGGTCCCATCGCAATATCCTTTATCCCAAGACATTGTATCACAACCGCCAAGTCCTCCCACAACAGACCTGAAGAGGAGAAATCTCCAAAGTCCCGTCGCGACATCACATCCGGAGCACTACATCACAATAATAGCCACAAAGTCTCGTCACGACACTACAACAACACCACCATGAACCGTACAAGTTGCGTGCAACCCAGGTAAGTATAACCACAGGTAAGTACTACCCACTTTTTTCTTAATTACTCCATATTGCCTATGTATATAGTTAACTATGGTTAAATCAAATATTTTTAAAACTCATCTCTCTCGACTCGCGAGTCACTGTAGTCCTCCCATAAGAGACAATCATTAGTATTCGTCGAGGAGGTTAGATGTAGTATCCGGCATGTCAAGTGTCATCTTGACAACCACAATAACGGTTGGGTCCATGTTGCCATTCTAAGTGTGCATGATTTATTTATGTTTTGAAAACAAACTTACAAATGATGAATTGTACTGAATTTGGAAAACTAAAATGAATAAGAAAATATCAGCACAGAGAGAACTTAATTAGCCTGCAACATTAGGGCCAATTGTAGCAAGTTTTAAATGTAAGTGAGTAAAAGATCGTCCACAGGGAATTGATTTAAAATGTAAGATAAACCTTCATAACTGAGCTACCAAATCTGACCTCTCATCCTATCTACAAAGCACATAAGATGGGAGGTTAAATTTATCACATTAACTAAATGATAAAAGTAAAAATTAAACTAAATGATCCAGATCCGAGTTGGGGAGATTTGATGTAAATTAATCAGAATAGAGAAATAATATCTAACTTTGATTTAGTACTTGATTGCAGAATGAGAATAAATGTAAAACAAATGAGATATTATCCAATCTTCATCTGGCTACCAGCACAGATGCAAGAGAAAGTAATCTAACTCAAGGATTAGATTTGAACTTATGGCTACGGTCTGTCCACTTCAATGGACACAGACCATCCAATAGTCTTCAATCTGAATCCTTACTTCAGAACAATAAACACCACTACAAATACTGTGAGAAGTTAGGTTACAAACACTAATTCTCATTGGGATAATGAATTAAGGGAAATTGCTTTAAAAATAGTAAATCTAAAGGAATCTAATGAATAAGGAGATCACAGGGAACCCTCAACACGAATCCGATTGAGAACGTACTGTTCACAGCAACCTTTTCAAATTCACCATTACAATTACAGAGCACAGCTTAAACAGCTCTCGGATTTATAGTCTTGAATACAATTCTCACTTGAATTACAGAAGTATCTCACAGTTCTCAATTACAAATAAAAGCTAGGCTATTACAGAAGTTTCAGACCAGCTATCTGAATTGGAAATGGGGCAATAGAAATGAAACTCAAAATCTGGATGCTCAAATTGGGCAAATGGTTCGTCTATTTATAGTTTTCCCCAAGTCTAGCTCAGATGTGTATCAACCAATCAATATTGGTTAGATCTGTATCAACCAATGGGAGTCGAGCACAAGGATCCAGATCTGTTTTGGCCAATCAGAACTGCTTGATCTGGTTCAGCTAATCAGGTGATAGAAGCATCAATTCTGTTATGTAATTCAAAAATTTGTTTGAGCTTCTAGAAGTTCCCGCCAAGTAACTTCATCTTTGGGTGTTCACATGGGGTGGAATATGCCTTTGGTTCATGCTCATAATCTTTCGGAATGTCCCTGGGTTTTTAAGTGCATTGGGGCATGTGCAGAGATTACTGATTTTCCCTTGCAGATGCTGGGAATCTTCAGGATGTCATTTCATATAGTTTGGAGAACTTTTCGCAAAGTACTGTGACTTCTAAAGCTCTTTTCACACAGTTCAGGTTCTGTTCGCAAGGAGTTTTCTTCTTTTCGAATAGGTCAGGAATCCTTTCGAAGAGTTCAGGTGCTCTTCGAAAACTCAGCCTAGAGCTTTTAGTTCTTTTCGCAAAGTTCAGGTTCTTTTCGAAAAGTTCATGTTCTTTTCGAAAAGCATTTTGTTCTGCATTCTTCTGTTCGAATAGCTCCAGACCACTTTCCAGGTTGAAACCAGGCCTTTGTCCTCATTAGTTTAGGCATTTTAACCGCTAGTAAGGTTGTTCCTTCTCCTTCTTTCCCTTGATTAGCATGAGTCATCATCTTTTTGGCACTTTTAAGCTGCTTTCAGTTTCAAGCTTGCCTTCATTGTTAGCTGTAGAACAAATGCTAAAAACCCTTATTTAGTACTCTCAATGGTCAATCAAGACTCAGGTTAAGGGTTGGAAAATGGTATTTTCTAGTTCTCAACACACCCCCAAACCTAAGCTTTGCTAGTCCCTGAGCAAAGACAAAATTTAAAAACAGAATGAAAAAGCCATTTTTGTAGGAAGCACAGTTGCATTTAGCATATGCAACAAGCCTTTTAAACCCCTAGGTGATCCCTAGTGGAGGAGTGAAGTCTCCTGAGGGTTTTTAGTGAAGGTACCCACAAACTTCTCCAATAAATCAGTTAATATCAATGCAATTTTGTTAAAACAGACTTTTATCCAGTCAGATTATTCACACCTGCATCAGTCAAGCTGTAAGAAGATCCTCAAGAAAACATCAGTTCAAAACTAAAATTCTGCTGTAATTCCTTTTACCATTCACTCAGTTTGTGTCAAAAAGTTTTTACAAGAAAAATTAATGAAAAGCTTGCCTTCTATTTGAAAATTCAGTTTTTGATGTTACCCCAATAAGTTGATTTCAAACCCAACTCTCACTAGGGTTTTCACTCAACATGCAAGTAGGAGGGTTATACTATTTCACACAGCTCAAGAGCAGTTACAGCCCTCAAATAGGACTGTAAGCAGGAGCATAGGCATTGCTTTTTAGTTCTGAATTCACTGCTCTTTTCACCATAGATTACACAAATCCTTATCTCCATATGACAGCTCAATCCATCATTGATCAGTAAGGACTTTAACTTGGGTTGTATTGTGGCTTATGGGTGAAATTTATCAAGAATAAAAAAGGGTGGAATGGAGTTCAAAATTAAGAAGTCAGTCAAGGTCAGGAGGTGGTAGACACACCTTCTTCATTTCCAAACAATTTCATCTTCTTCTTTGAATTTTAAGAGCCAAAGTGGCCATCTTTTTCTCAAACTTCCAATGAAATGATTTCTCCTTTTTTTTTTAATTTTTTTTATTTTCTAAGCAACATTGACTGGAATGCCACATTTCTTCTGCTGATACATCATTGCCTTCAATTATTTTTTTTTCTTTATACCAAACTGATACACAACTCTTTCTTTCTTCAGCTTCCTTTCCTTTACCTTCTGAATTTTTAAAGTGAGGATTAGGCTAATTGAGGTTGATGAGGTTTCAAAAGAAATCTTAGATTTATAAAGCTCAAATGGTGTGTATCAAGGGCAGTTTTTTTAAAAGGTGGGGATTTTTGAAGTTCAAACTGTCCAAAAGGAGGCCTTACATCCTGTCTTTAATATCATGATTGCTGTCAAATTATTTCAATTTGGATATGTGTAACTTCTAATGATAGTAAGCAGGTTCAAATAGTCCCTAGAGCAGAAAAAATTGCCAATTTAGAACTCCAAAGAATACATTTCAGGCCCAAATCTCACTAGGTGTGGTTTTTTATCAAAATCTTGAGGTATATCATCACTGTTTTCTCTCTTTTTAGGTTTACTAAACATCAATCTTCTTTTGGAAATTTTCTGACATTCATTTCATGAAAGTATTAGAATTACACTGCTGATCATAAGCTGCATTGATGTTAACTAAACTTATTGGCAATTCTGCCACACCCCCAAACCTATGATGAGCAGTGTCCTCACTGGTCCATGAGTGCATAAGCAATGAAAAGAACAAAAAAAACAAAAATCAGATTGATAGAGAATAAAGAAAAGAAATGCACAGTAATTACAAATTAACAAAAGTTCAACAAAAAAAAAAAAAAATAGGAATTACATACTATAGACCCAACAAAATAAACATGTACAGTGTATTCTAATGACTGAGGTCAAAATCTATATCATAAGTTGGTTCAATTGGTTCAGAACTGGAATCACTGTTAGAGTCAGAACTTGAGTCAGTATTGGAATCTGAACTCGATTTAGCCTTCTCCTGGATTGTGGCTTGCAGTTCGGTGTATTCCTGAGATTTGATCTTTTTGGTGAGGCCAATATATTTTTCAAGTATAGTAGCCCTCAATTTTTCTTGTTCAAACTGGGCTTGCAACATGGTAACCTTGTGTTGTTCACTCCTAACCATCTGAAAGGTTTGGCCCAATAGGTCCTGCATCTTCTCTCTCTCAAATTTCATAAACAGCTTCAGTTTCCAAATCTGGTCTTCATAAGGGTTTTGATGTAAGTGTGGAAATCGGCAACCCCCTTAAGGACATCGCGAAAGATGTAAGGGTTATCTTCCATAGCCCTTTTAAGAGTAGCAAAATGTGGGATGGGAATGGAGTGGTAGGGGACCAAATGTATTCCACCAGTGGGGGAAGGGGAAGATGCATCTACAAGCACTACCTCAGGGTCAGTTTGCGTGGCTTGAGCAGAGACATTAAGAAAGGGAGTAGGTGAATCCAAAAGTATTGCCTCAGGTTCGAATTGGGTAGCATGGCCAGCCACAGTGAGGATGGGTGGATCTAAAACTATTACCTCCGGATCTGTTTGGGTTGCTTGATCAGAAACAGAAGGGACAGTGGCTAAAGTGGTTGTTTGGGATGTGGAGGCTAAGGTTTGGAGAAGGGAATTTGTCACAGACTGGTTGTCTGTGTTGATCTGTAGTTGGGCTTGGATGGATTGGAGAAAGGTAAAGATTTGGCTAATTGTGTCAGGTGTGGGTGTGGTATGCAAAGTAGGGGCTGGTAAAATTGATGTAGATGGTTGAGGGGCAATGGGTGAAATGGCTGTAAAAGGGGAAGTAGCCAAATGGGTGAAATGAGGAGGATCAGGTATGGGTACAGATTCAAGCCCAATATTCTCCAATGATGAATAGGCCTCTGTTGTGAATATCTCAGGTTCAGGGGTATGAGTTACTTCAGGTGTATGAGTTGAATGAGCATGTGAACCTGAGAAGCTTTGGAGAAGGGGAGTGCTAGGAAAGTGTTCAACAAAATCTGTGGCCATATCTTGGACATTGTTAGGTGAAATTGGTGGTGTAAGTATGGCTAGGGTGGTTGGTGTAGAGGGAGAGTCTGCAATTGGGATTATGGTGGTTATGAGTGATGGAACTGCTGGAATGGGTGAAGGAATAGGAGCTGTACTAGGTGAAGTGGGTAAGATGATGGCCTCTTCAACAATGGGTGCAGCTGAAGAGCTGGTCACCTCAGTAATGACAGCTTGTTCAATGTCAGCTGCAAGTGAAATAGGTGCAGCTAAAGAGCTGGTCACCTCAGGGTCTGGTAAAACAGGTTCAATGGCAGCTGCAGGGGCTGGTGCAGGTATAGCAGGTTCTTGGGCTGGCTCAACCTCTTCCCTCATTATATTCAACATGGTTTGGCTTATAGTCCAAGCCGTCTTCCCAAATGCGTGAGGAGAGACAATCTCAAAAGGCTCTTATTCATCAATGTCAAATTTGGCTCTTAGTAATGCTGTGATCAGCCTACCAAATGGTATTCCAGCTATTTTCTTCTCCTTCTTCATCTTAACACTGATGTCAGCCATGGCTTCAAAAATTAGCATAGGGGCATTGAAGAATTGCCCTTTAGAGAAATGAAAGCGGGCCTCCAAAATTGGTGTTCTTCTTTCCTGGCTGTGTCCAGTGACATAAAAACATCCCCTCAAAATGGAATCCATCAGTAAAAATTGAGGTGCTAAGTCTCTCCTCATGATGGACGCCTGGCCCAACTATGCCTTGATCGATGATACCATTTCTCTAAAAGAAGCTGTCTCTGGTGCAGCCAAAGGACCAGCCGGATCATGTTGAAATGGAATTCCCAAGGCATTTCTAATATCTTCATAAGTGACTGTTAAATCGCAATCATCAATGAAGATTACAAGCGTAGGGACATCAACATCCTTCTCTGTCACTTTTACCATATTTTGGTACCATAATCTCACCATTCATGGATATATTTTCTCTGGAAGAGGGGTTAGGATATTGCTCAGTGAAGCATCCCTGATGTAGTTCAAGGATAGCTTACATTCAGGTTTGTTCAAGAAAAAGGTTTCATCAACAATAAGCTCTAGGATCAGCTTCTGAGCTTCAATGAAAGGGGGCAGTACCAAATGCAAAGGAAGAGGAGGAAGCTCAGGTTCAGGACTAGGATCAGCTGGTGGGATGGGTTCCTCATGTCTAACCTTCTTCCCTTTCTCAATTTTATCAGCTTTATCCATCGACAGTTTTCTCTTAGCTGAGGTTTTGGCTTTTCCTTTTGTGGAGGGTTTGCTAACTTTCTTAGCAGAGGACTTAGGGAACATTGCAAGCAGCGATTTTTCAGCTTTCCCCATTTTAAAACTTTGTTTGAATCTCACACAATGTATGCTGACACAAAAATGAACTTTGCAAAACACAAACAGAGGATATGCAAAGAAATCAAAATCTAGTTTTTTGCTTGAAATCTCTGATCGCTTGATTAAATCCACCAGAATCAGAAGCAAAAAGTCCCTCTCTTCCAGCTTAATCCGTGGAACAAATATGAAGGAAATTGGATCTGAACTCTAAAAGCACGCAGGGATGGAAAGAAAAATGGGTTTTCTGTGAAACAGGACACTCTGGGAAGGCTTTCGAATATGAAACCCTTGCTTCGAAAGGGTTTAAATATGATCAAAACGATTTTCGCAAAGCATCTTTGAAGTTTTCGAAAAGTTTAAAATAGTCCTTTTTACAAAAGAGAATGGCATCAGTACCATTCGAAAAGCAAGGGGCTTCTGAAACAACTTTTCGAAAAGCAAAAGGCTTCAGAACAAACTATTCGAAAAGCTACTCATTCTTTTCGAGCAGTTAGTTACAGGTCCAGATCCTTTTCGAAAAGAAAATTAAACTTTTCGAAATGAATTTTTTTTTTTTTCTTTGCGAATTAATTTTTCACATATTATAAACTTCTCGAATTGAGTGTAAAACATGACTAAAAATAGAGAGAAATAAACTATGCAAAAACTACAAAACAAGCACAGGTAAAATACATGTGATACAGATGTTTATCATCAGATTTGTGGAGGCTCTTGATGATAGATGATCAACACAGGCTCCAGGGTATTTTCAATGCATGGTTTGAGTCTCTGACCATTTACTTTCAAGGTTCTCCCATCACTTGGGTCCATAATTTCAACAGCCCCAGAAGGAGATGCTTTAATGATAGTATATGGCCCTTCCCACCTGGATCTCAGCTTTCCAGAAAAAAACTTAAGTTTTGAGTTGAATAGCCATACCTTAGAGCCAGCTACGAACTCTCTTCTCAGCAGATTTTTGTCATAAAAAGCCTTAACTTTTTCTTTGTAAGCTCTTGCATTGGTGTATGCATCCATTCTCAGCTCCTCCAACTCAGCAAGCTGCAGTTTCCTGTGATTACCAGCAGTAGTAAGATCCATGTTCAAGATTTTAATAGGCCAAAAGGCCTTATATTCTAACTCTACTGGTAAATGACATGCTTTGTCATAGACCAATCTGAATGGGGACATGCCAATTGGGGTTTTATAGGTTGTCCTATATGCCCACAATGCATCATTCAACTTAAAGGACCAATCCTTTCTGTCCTTCTTCACAGTCTTTTCCAGTATATGTTTGATTTCTCTATTGGAAATCTCCACTTGTCCATTGGTCTGTGGATGATATGGAGTAGCTACTCTATGAGTTACAGAGTACTTTTTCAATAAAGCTTCAAAATGCTTATTACAAAAATGGCTCCCCCCATCACTGATAATAGCTCTGGGGGAACCAAACCTGGGAAAAATGTTATCCCTTAAAATTTTGAGGACAACTCTATGGTCATTGGTTTTAGTGGTTGTGGCTTCAACCCATTTGGATACATAATCCACAGCTACTAAGATGAAATTAAAACCATTTGAAGGAGGAAAGGGGCCCATGAAATCTATCCCCCAAATATCAAACAATTCAACTACCAAAATGGGCTGTAAAGGCATTGAGTTTCTCTTGGAAATGCTGCCCAATCTCTGGCAATTCTGACAAGACTTACAGTGCTGCAGTGCATCTTTGAAAAGTGTAGGCCAATAAAATCCACACTGCAAAACCTTTGCAGCAGTTTTATTTCCACTAAAATGACCTCCACAGGCCTGTTCATGACACATGGAAAGTATGCTATGAAAGTCTTCTTCAGGGACACATCTTCTAATTATTTGGTCTGCACAAATCTTGAACAGATAAGGATCCTCCCAAATAAAATGTTTAATCTTTGAGAAGAGAAGATCTTTATCCATTTTATTCTAGTGTTGAGGGGTTCTTCCAGTAGCCAAAAAGTTGACTATATTTGCAAACCAAGGGGTGTGTACATTGATAGCAAAAAGTTGCTCATCAGGGAAAGATTCATTGATAGGCAGCCTATCAATCTCAGCAGTTAAAATTCTAGACAGGTGGTCAGCCATCACATTCTCCACACCCTGTTTATCTTTAATCTGTAAATCAAACTCCTGTAATAAGAGGATCCACCTGATTAATCTTGGTTTGGTATCCTTCTTAGACAGAAGGTATTTCAGGGTTGAGTGGTCAGTGAACACCATAATTTGTGAACCCAAAACATATGACCTGAATTTCTCCAAAGCAAAAACAATTGCCAGCAGCTCCTTCTCAGTTGTTGTGTAATTAAGTTGTGCATCAATCATTGATCTACTTGCATAAGCTATGACATGAGGCATCTTATCCTTCCTTTGCCCAAGAACAGCTCCCAAAGCATAATCTGATGCATCACACATCAGCTCAAAAGGCAGTGAATAATCTGGAGACTGCAGTATTGGAGTTGAAATCAAACAATTTTTTAAGAATTCAAATGCCTTTAAGCATTCATTATTGAAAACAAAAGGAACATCTTGGCACAGTAAATGGCAAAGAGGCTTGGATATTTTACTAAAGTCCTTAATGAACCTCCTGTAAAATCCAACATGCCCCAGAAAACTTATGATTTGTTTAACAATTTTGGGAGGAGGCAAATGTGCAATTAAATCAATTTTTGCTCTGTCCACCTCAATGCCCTTGTGGGAGACAACATGGCCAAGGACAATGCCTTGGGTGACCATGAAATGGCTCTTCTCCCAGCTCAAAACTAAATTGGTTTCTTCACATCTCTCTAGCACCAAACTGAGATAATGTAAACATTGGGCAAAACTGTCTCCATATATTGAAAAGTCATCCATAAAAATCTCCATAAATTGGTCAATCATATCAGAGAAAATGGAATACATACATCTTTGAAGGTAGCCGGAGCATTACAAAGACCAAAACGCATCCTTCTATAAGCAAAAGTGCCAAAGGGGCAAGTGAATGTGGTCTTTTCCTGATCTTGTGGATACACAGGAATCTGGTTGTAACCAGAGTAACCATCCAGAAAATAGTAATAAGCTTTTCCTGCTAACTTATCTAAAATCTTATCAATGAATGGAAGAGGAAAATGGTCCTTTCTGGTCATTCTGTTTAGCTTTTTGTAATCAATACAGACCCTCCAACCTGTTGTTTGTCTGGTTGAAATAAGCTCACCAGAATCTGAGGTTACAACAGTGTTTTCAGATTTCTTAAGTACCACCTGTGTAGGTGCCACCCAAGCTGAATCTGAAATGGGGTAAATGACCCCAGCATCTAACAACTTAACAACCTCCTTCATGACCACTTCTTACAGATGAGGGTTCAGCCTCCTTTGCATTTCTCTAGAAGGCTTTGCATCTTCTTCCAAGTGAATTTAATGCATGCAAACAGCTGGACTGATTTCTCCTAAATCAGCAATAGTCCAGCCAATTGCCCTCTTATGCTTTTTCAATACAATCAACAACTCTTCCCCCTGCTCCTCAGTGAGGGAGGAAGAAATAATCATAGGCAATATTTTATGATCTCCTAAAAACACATATTTCAAATTTTCTGGCAGCTGTTTTAGCTCTAAATCAGGTGGGCTGAGAAAAGAAGGTAACAAAGGTACCTTGGTTGTTTGTCGAAGGGGAAGAACAATAGGTTTCCATGATAAATACCTTGCTGATTGATCATGAGTTCCTTGCACAGCATTAACTTCCTCAGACTTTGAGGTATAAACTGTTTCTTCCATAGCATTTTTCCAAGCATCTTTAAATTCTGTAGTTAAATCTTCACTCTGCAAAAATTGTGGTAAAGTTTCTTCTACCTGTTCATCCAACAAATCAACAAGAAAGCATTCCTCAGAGCTGAATTGAGGCTGTGTAACTGCATTATAGACATTTAACTTTACCTTCATATTTCCAAAAGATACTTCCATAATACCAGATCTGCATTGAATGCAAGCATTCGTTGTAGCCAGGAATGGTCTCCCCAAAATGACAGGGATGGAAGTTCTGCTTTTTGTAGGTTCCATGTCTAATACCAAAAAATCAGCAGGGTAGAAAAACTTATCTACCCCTACCAATACATCCTCAATCATCCCAACTGGCTTTATTTCAGATTTGTCTGCTAGTTGTAACACCACATGAGTGGGTTTTAACTCTCCCAAACCTAGTTTCTCATATACAGAATATGGAAGTAGGTTGACACTAGCACCCAAATCTAACAAAGCTTTTTCAATGGTATGTTCCCCAATAATGCAAGGGATTGTGAGGATTCCAGGATCTTGAAGTTTAGGAGGTGAGGTAACAGACAAAACCTGTTTAACTCTTTCCACAGCAAAGACCTTCTTGGATAACTGTATCCTAGATTGTCTTTTGTGAGTGCAAATATCTTTCAAAAATTTTGCATATGCTGGGACTTGTTTGATTACATCAAGCAAAGGTAGATTTATCTTGACTTGCTTGAAAGTCTCCATCATTTCATCTATTTTTTTGTTCCCTTTATCAAAAGGGGACGCAGATTTCATGGCATGGGGAAATGATAAATGAGGAACTAATCCTTCATTTATAGCTTTAGAATCATCACCAGAATGTTTTAAATTTTTTATTATTATTATTATTTTTTTTTTTGAGGTACATTAGTACCCCCAATGCTAATATCATGCTGCTCCTGCTGCATATCTCTAGCAGTTTCCTCAATTTTTTCTTCTTCTTTTTCAGGATTCACATTGTTATTTACAACTCTTCCACTTCTCAAAGTAGTGATAGCTTTTACTTCTTCATGTGAAACAGAGACATCTTCAACCATGAACTGTCCTTTAGGATTGTTCAAGGGTTGGCTGGGTAACCTGCCTTCCTCTCTTTTGGCCAAAGTATTTGAAAGTTGACCCAATGTTTCTTCAATCTTCTTTATGCTCTGACTGTGAAAGTTTACAGTCTGAGTTAAAGACCCTAAATTCTGGAGTGAAGTTAGAACTTGGTCTTCAAAAGAAGGGGATCTGGAAGGGGTTTGAATTGGAGCAGATTGTTGCACAGGTTGTGCCATTTGTTGTGGAATGGGCTGCTGAAAATTTGGCTTGGTAAAAAATTTTGAAAGGTATTTGGTTCTTTGATTGCTACTGCTGTTGTGATTGATAATTGCCCTGGCTCCACCTTAAATTGGGGTGCCCTCTCCATGCATATTCATTTGATTGCATCTGTCCAAATGATTGGTCAGCATGAGCTTGCTCCACCACTAGATCTGGGAACTGTGGTGCAGTAGGACATTGATCATGTGAATGAGTAGGGGACTGGCATATCAGACATGCCTCCTCTACTCTTGCAACCATTGGATTTTTAAGTGAGTCCATCAATCTATCAAACTTAGTGGTCAAATTATCCATTTTCCTTTCCAACTCATTCAACTCATAAATCTTTCCCTTGGTGGTCTGCTGATTGTTCAACCGAGCAGGATTCTCAATGTCTCTTGCCAAAGATTCCTGTTGAGTTGAATTTTCACCAATCACTTCAAATAGGTCCCAAACCTCCTCAACTATTTTTTGCAAATAGGTGCCTCCACAGGAAGCATCTACCATATTCTTGCCCTTTTGATCAATTCCCTGATAGAAACTTTGAACAAGCTGCCATCGGGGAATTTGATGATGAGGACATTGCCTTAAAAGTTCTTTAAACCTTTCCCATGCTACATGAAAAGTTTGAGTTGAGTGTTGTGAGGAGGAAACAATATTTTGTCTCAACTGGCTGGTCGTAGACATAGGAAAGTATTTGGCTAAAAATTGACATTGCAAATCATTCCAAGAAGTAATGCTGTTTGGTGGCAACATGGACAGCCATGCTCTAGCTTTGTCCTTTAATGAAAAAGGAAAGAGCCTAAGCTTGGTTGCCTTTGGACCCAGTCCAGCTATGTTGAATGTTGTACAAAGAGACAAAAATTCATCCACATGCTTGTATGGATCTTCCTTACTCAAACCATGGAAAGAAGGCAGCATCTAGATAGTTGATGATTTGATCTCATAATTTCCTTCAATAGTAGGAAATTGGATACAAAATGGGGAATTATATGCACCAGGTGCAAAGTAATCCCTCAAGAGTCTAGGTTGCTCACCCATAGTAGCAGTCTCAGCAAAATGCTGTGATGTTTGTCTGGTTCTTAGTAGCCTTTCAACTTCTAAATTCAGAGGGACAATCTCAGCATTGAGAGTCCTCCTACCAAACACACAACACAGAAACAGAGAATCAAATTATGCAAAGCAAACCTTCAGTATTCCTTTCAAAGTAGATTCCACGCTCAAAATGTATAGGAATAACTGCACAGATTTAAACAATAGAACAGTTAGAACTAATGTAATAATAAAAAAATAAAATAAAAACATAGGTCTATCAATTTTAAAATAAATTCCCCGGCAACGACGCCAAAAACTTGTTGAAGTTCTAAGTGTGCATGATTTATTTGTGTTTTGAAAATAGACTTACAAATGATGAATTATACTGAATTTGGAAAACTAAAAAGAATAAGAAAATATCAGCACAGAGAGAACTTAATTAGCCTGCAAGATCAGGGCCAATTGTAGCAAGTTTTAAATGTAAGTGAGTAAAAGATCGTCCACAGGGAATTGATTTAAAATGTAAGATAAACCTTCAGATCTGAGCTACCAGATCTGACCTCTGATCCTATCTACAAAGCACATAAGATGGGAGGTTGAATTTGTCACATTAACTAAATGATAAAAGTAAAAATTAAACTAAATGATCCAGATCCGAGTTGGGGAGATTTGATGTAAATTAATAAGAATGGAGAAATAATATCTAACTTTGATTTAGTACTTGATTGCAAAATGGGAATAAATGTAAAACAAATGAGATATTATCCAATCTTCATCTGGCTACCAGCACAGTTGCAAGAGAAAGTAATCTAACTCAAGGATTAAATTTGAACTTATGGCTATGGTCTGTCCACTTGAATGGACACAGACCATCCAATAGTCTTCAATCTGAATCCTTGCTTTAGAACAATAAACACCACTACAAATGCTGTGAGAAGTTAGGTTACAAACACTAATTCTCATAGGGATAATGAATTAAGGGAAATTGCTTTAAAAACAGTAAATCTAAAGGAATCTAATGAATAAGGAGATCACAGGGAACCCTCAACACGAATCCGATTGAGAACGTACTGTTCATAGCAACCTTTTCAAATTCACCATTACAATTACAGAGCACAGCTTAAACAGCTCTCGGTATTGTAGTCTTGAATACAATTCTCACTTGAATTATAGAAGTATCTCACAATTCTCAATTGCAAATAAAAGCTAGGCTATTACAAAAGTTTCAGACAAGCTATCTGAATTGGAAATGGGGCAATAGAAATGAAACTCAAAATCTGGATGCCCAAATTGGGCAAATGGTTCATCTATTTATAGTTTTTCCTAAGTCTAGCTCAGATGTGTATCAACCAATCAGAATTGGTTAGATCTGCATCAACCAATGGGAGTCGAGCACAAGGATCCATATCTATTTTGGCCAATCAGAACTGCTTGATCTAGTTCAGCCAATCAGGTGATAGAAGCATCAATTCTGTTATGTAATTCAAAAATCTGTTTGAGCTTCTAGAAGTTCCCGCCAAGTAATTTCATCTTTGGGTGTTCACATGGGGTGGAATATGCCTTTGGTTCGTGCTCAGAATCTTTTGGAATGTCCCTGGGTTTTTAAGTGCATTGGGGCGCATGCAGAGATTACTGATTTGCCCTTGCAGATGTTGGGAATCTTCAGGATATCATTTTACACAGTTTGGAGAACTTTTCGCAAAGTACTGAGACTTCTGAAGCTATTTCGCATAGTTCTGGTTCTGTTCGCAAGGTGTTTTCTTCTTTTCGAATAGGTTAGGAATCCTTTCTAAGAGTTCAGGTGCTCTTTGAAAACTCAGCCTGGAGCTTTTAGTTCTTTTCGCAAAGTTCAGGTTCTTTTTGAAAAGTTCATGTTCTTTTCGAAAAGCATTCTGTTCTGCATTCTTCTGTTCAAATAGCTCTAGACCTCTTTCCAGGTTGAAACCAAGCCTTTGTCCTCTTTAGTTTAGGCATTTTGACCGCCAGTGAGGTTCCTTCTCCTTCTTTCCCTTGATTAGCATGAGTCATAATCTTTTTGGCACTTTTAAGCTGCTTTCAGTTTCAAGCCTGCCTTCATTGTTAGCTGTAGAACAAACGCTAAAAACACTTATTTAGTACTCTCAATGGTCTATCAAGACTCAGGTTAAGGGCTAGAAAATGGTATTTTCCAGTTCTCAATAGTCCACAAATCCCGTACCGGTGGATCTGCTCAGCGATGTTTCGGAAGCCATGTTTTCCGTCATTTTACCATCGAATTGATCTTAAGTTAAAATCTAACTTCACTGAAAACCTTTAGGAGACTATAACTCCTCTAGTAGGAATCACCTAGGGGGTTTAAGGGCTTATTGCATTTGCTAAATGCAATCGTGCTCCCTACGAAAGTGGCATTTTAAATTTGTGATTTAGATTAGTAATTCTTTCCTTGTTTGCTAGGGAATAGCAAAGCGTAGGTTTAGGGATGTGATCAGTCACAAAATATACCATTTTATCACCCTTAACTTAGTGATGCTAGACCACAGTTTGCTATTAACGAGTTACTGATGTGGAGATATTTACAATAAAATCTAAAAGAGAACTAAAGTCTTAATCTTCATCAAAAGGAGCACATAAAGCAGTAAGAAAGACGATTGAACGTAAAAGATGATTCGACACAGGATTAAAGCCAGAAATCGTACTTTGCGATTGAACAAAGTCAAAGAGAAAAAGAGAAATTGTAATTTACGATTCTTCAAACGATACTTCAGGTGGAGTGCGATACAAAAGGGAAATGCGATCAATCATATTAGTGAATCATACCAAAAGTTATGAGCTGAAAAGAGAAAATCGTGATTTACGACTTTACAAATAAAGACTCTCGCTGCTGCCAATCACGTGAGAGCTACACCGCCATGCATGAAATTAGAAGATTATTCAAATTCGAAGTTTGGCAATCCATGGATATGAGAAAGACTTGTACTGTTGCTAAAAGAAGGAATAATCCAGAGCGCATCAACTACTCAAAGCCAGGAAAGATAAAATTAGGAGTTAGAATTATATTAGGAAACCTTTTATTTTAGTCGTATCTTTTATTAGAATTTGAAGTTTAATAAACCGACTCCTTATGATCTATAAATAAGAGAGCTCGACATAGGAGAAGAATTATCGAAGGAACTCTCAACATCAATTGACGATTAAGGCTGGGTTTTCTTTTGATCAACTTTAGTTTAGTTTAGTTTAGTTTAGATATCCAAGGATTCTCAAGAGCAATTGATGACTGCAATTAGGTGCTGAAAGATTAGAGTAGAGTATCTGGAGTTTGTCAGGAGAAATTGATGCCTGAAATTGAGGGATGAAAGATCTTTTTATTGTTTTCTAGTTTAGATTTATTTTATGCACTTTTACTACTTTGTAAACATAAAAAAAATTTTGATTTGAATTGACGACCCAGATTGAGAATTTGCAGATTAGTTTAACAGTTTTATTTTTTCATCTTTAATTTTCTTGAGTTTGATTGACGCCCAAATTTTAGGAAGATTGTTGATTAGATTAAATCTGTGTTAAAGAATTTTAGAGTTTGATTGACGCCTAAATTTTAGAGGACTGCAATACGGTGTAACGGTACTTTAATTTTATAGTTATTTGAGGACTGAAGGATTATGATTGATGACTATAATCTTGAAGGAGGATTTAGATTTATTTTCTGCAATTAGTTTAAAACAAACCAATCTTTTATTCATATTTCTCCAAGTAGTTTAGGATCTTAAAAGGCAAGTATAAGTTTTTAGGAGCCACCAAATATAAAGATAATCACTTCCTCGTGGGAACGATCCTATACTAGTACTGCAATCTCCATTGTGTGCTTGCAATAGGTTAAGACTTTAATATGAATTTAGTGCACATCAAGTTTTTGGTGCCATTGCTAGGGAAGCGGATTATTTTTTTATTTTTTAGTTTTGTCTTAAAAACCAATATTTGTCTTTCTCTTTTTATTTTTCTTTATAATTTTTAATTTTCTTTGATCACTTCTTAATCTTTTACAGGTTTGCTCGGAGTAGCGAATCACAGGTTTCACTACTTCCCCTGATAAGAGAAGCTAGAGGCCCAAATTTTTTTCTCCTTACTTTCTAAAATAAAAATTATAAAATAATAAAAACACAAAAGTAGTTACGTTTCTAGTGTATGCTTCACTCCCAATCTCGGAGTTTAGATTTCTTCAAGTGTGACCCAAAAATCGAATGAACTCTCTTGCATAACCTCACATTAAACCGATCTTCCAGAAGAGAGTCTCTAACCATGGCTAACGACCATTCTATTCAAGTATATTTCAGCCCAGTTGCTCTAACTGTGCCCTCCCATATAGTTATACAAGAGGTTACAGCTGGGCAGAATTAAAAAATCAAGCTCAATACACTTCAAGCTGTACCCACATTTTATGGGCTTGATAGAGAGGATCCCTATAACATCTAAGGGATTTCATAAAAGTTTGCGCAGTGTTACAACTCTCTGCAGCCAATGATGAGGCGGTTAAACTATGGTTGTTCCCTTGTTCTCTCAAAGACAGAGCGAAGGCGTGGTTGGCTTCACTACCCGCCAGAAGTATCACCAACTAGGATGGACTGCAGTCCTAATTTCTAAACGAGTACTTCCCAATTGATAAAACTAACCAGATTTGCCAAGCAATTCAAGACTTCAGGCAATAGCCTGGAGAATTGGTCCATGAGAGTTGGCAACGTATGAAAGATTTATTAAGGAAATGCCCCCATCATAATGTGCCGAATTGGTCAATAGCGCAATGCTTCTACCAAGGGTTGACTGAGACCAACCAGTCTACAATTGATGTTGTAAGTGGAAGAGCCTTCATGGGTCAAAATGGCAAGCAATCTTCGGACCTATTTGAGAAACTGGCCGATAATTCAAAGCAGAAATATGCTTTGCTTAAGTTCAATCCTAACATGATTCGCCACACCCCGCTCATGAGGGGTGAACTTTACGATATCAGCAAAGATAAAGTGAGAAGAAGGATGACATGAGTGCAAGGATTGCAGCTCTTGAACAATAAATTACAGCATTAATGGCTGCCAAACCAAGCACTTTGGAAAAACCAACAGCGACCTATTCAAATTGCTAGACTTTGGCTTATATTGAAAACCCAGCTATGCCAACATATCAAGAGGTGGTTGAAAATGAACCAGTAATGGCCTTTCAAAGGGGAGACTATGGGAACACATATAACCCAGCGTGGAGGAACCACCCGAGATTTAACTATGGATCCACAGGAGGAGCACAACTAAAACCATTAGTTGCGCAACCCCGATTTCCCTAGACCCAAGTTTTCCACCAAAGACCTCAACTGCCAGCTGTGTAACCCCAATTTGGACCACCGATCAATGGGCCTGTGCCTGATGCCACAGTTGTTCAAATCCTTCATGATTTACAGCAGCAGTCGCATCAACATTCAAAAGAATTACACCAGCATGCTCAATTCTCTCTAGTACTCCAATCACACACGCAGTCCATTACGAAGTTGGAGAGCAAGATTGGCCAACTAGCTTTAGAAGTTGTAAAAAGTGAGAGTGGACAATTACCGACACAACCTATCAATAATCCCAGAGGACAAGTGTTCTTAGGGGAGACATCTGCTTCCCATAATCCAAATTGACATCCTCAAGGAACCGTCGAGCTACCGACTCATCCGTAGCCCCTTTGTAAATTATGTAAAAGTACTTCTAATTTTGCCTAAGAATTTAGGAATTATATTACGAGTCAAATCGTGAGAAAATACGATCAATTGTAATGTTGTCCTTAAGGTACATTTTTGCGAACAATCATATGGTCTTTCGATCAATCGTCATTTTGGATATGCTTATCAGTTAAGACGTAGCGACTGCGATCTAACTAGGGATAGTTTTTAGAACGTCTACATGAAGTTTTGGCCCCATTACATGTGTTTTTGTCTTTTTTTGCTTATTTTTGTCTTTTTGGCCTAGTCCTTTGATTGGTACCTATATTTTCTTGCTACGTACCCCTATGATTTCGAGCATTTTTAGCCTAGTCACTTGATTGGCCACGTCTTACTCTCCTAAGCCGTTTGGCGAACCTACTTGATAGTTAGATTTAAATTTCGATCATTTACATTTCTGCAGTTTTCACCTAGTCGCTTGACTAACACTTTTGTTTCACTTACCCCTACGATTTGGCATTATACAATTTGGCACTTTATGTTTTCCGCCTAGTCGCTTGACTGGCACCATCATTCTTCATATTACTTGAAACATATTTCACCATTGAACGCCTCCCCATGGTGGCGACACGAGACTCTCACAGCAGGAATTGAGAACGGTGGCTGAAGCCCCATTTTGGACTGAAGCAAACTTCCTTTAATTGAATTTGAAAATGAACTAAGAGGGACTTAATAAATTCATTTACCGCGGATAGCTTCTGTTCAAAGGAAGGAAAAATTAGGCAATGATACACCCAACCCAGTCCCAAGTAGAGCGGTAGCCCTAGTGGTGATGAACTCGAAAAGGACCTCCCCATCTATTATCTGAGAAGGTGCACATGAGGTATATTGGGTGGGTGACTGAACTTGTTATGAAGCTTAAAACCTTGGGGAACGCGCTAGTGCAATCGAATCGACCTTGTATCCCTAGGCACGAAAAAGATGGTCCAGATAAAATAAAGAGAAAAGTCTCGGGAGGCATTGCCCCAAAAAAACCAAAATCAAGACCAACTCGGATCTGCAGTCTGGAAATATACATATATAATAAGCCTTGCGTGCATACTATGCACACATAGCTAAAAAAACCATATTTTTGCACATTATTATGCACGCATAGCTTATTTGTTTTGTCCAGAATTTGGGGCCTTTTTCATAGTTTCCCGACCCCCCCCCCCTTGTAAGTTGGTTTTGAGATTCCAAATACTTCCTACATCCTAAATATAACACCCCAGAAATTTTGAACCTGAAAATGCCGACCGCACGCACGTGTTAGATACAGTAGGCAATATGCACCTTAAGGGTAAACACAATTAGTTAATTTATTCCGGAATATACACTCTGGCATTAAAAGTTTAAGTATTTAATTGTGCAATTAGTAAACAAGCTCTGTGAGAGCACCTCTGATTTAGAGTTTGGATTGCATTCAAATGGTCTGTGGATCAAATACCGTTAAGACCTTGTACTTTTGAAACTTTGAATGACAGCCTGTACTCCATTTTCAGTATGCTAGTTCACACCGAATAAGACCCCGTAAGTTATAAGAAAGCTCCTTACCAGAGATCATTTCGTGAATTCTGTTGAGATGAATTTCTTTTTGAAACTTTCAATAAGGAGACTTGTACACCGTATTTGATGTATTGGCTACACATCGAACCCACTCCCATGGTTATAAAACATAAAGAAACCATTTATGTAGAAATCACTTTGTGATTTTTGCAACAGAAGAGCCATGAGGTGGAGAGCCCTCATTTCTCTCCACTTTTCTTCCTTTAGAGAAAACTTAAACCGTTGATCTCTCTCTCCCTCAAATTCTTCCCTTTATTCCCGGTTGTTTTGCACGTTGAGAAGTTCCAATCCTTGAAATTGTGGAGAACAAAGTAAGGAGAGATCAACCATTCGGCGAACGAGAGATTTAAGCGTCCGTTTCCTCGATTTCCCTCAACATCGGTCACCACAGATCTTACATGCGCAGTGTGGGATGGTGAGGATTATGGTTTGGTAGTATAGAATTCATTTCAGACCTAGATTTGGTGATTTGGAGCTTCAATTTGTTCATTTTGGCTAGGAAATCAAGCCATCGGAAGAACACGAAGCTACGCCCAATTCATTCGGCAGCAAAGATCATAAATCTCGCATGCATGATCTAGAGAGGTATGTGTCATAACACGATCATGTGCTTTTCAAGATCTAAAAGAATAATCTTGAGTTAGGGGTGTTGGATCATGTGCAAAGACTACAAGGATCGGGCACGTGAAAGGCGCAAATTTTGATGTTTCGATACTCGATCCTCGAAATCATTGCATGCAAATCCTTGCGTACTTGAGATTGAGATAGATTTGCAATTAAAATCATATAGAATAGATTTAGCCTTAACTTTGTGTGAATCTAGATGTGCATACCTTCGATTTTGGAGTTTTTCAAACTAAGAAAAGGTCACGAAATGGTCGCGCACAGTCGCCGCGACGAGTGAAAACCTCGCTGTGGCGAGATCCTTCCTGAAGCACTCACTGCGGTGAGTGCTACATTGAAATATAGGTCAAAATGGTTCTGTCCAAAATTGCTACGACAAGCTTTAGGTGTTTGAAGACCTCGCCGCGGCGAGCTACATTCCCGTCATTGCAAGATACTGTTCATAGCCCCAGCACCTCTCGGTATTTTGGTCATAACTTTTGACCCTAAATTTCGATTGGTACAATTCTCATGGCATTAGAAAGAGGACAACGAGTCCTATAACTTTTATGAACTAACAAATTCATAAATAAAATTTTTTGAAGGTGAAAATTGGGCGACAAGTGTGATGAGTTCTACATGAACATCCAAAATTGCATGAACTTGTCCATTCCTCTATCTAAACTCTTTCCTTGGCAACGCTTGAGGAACCTTGACTTATTCAAATTCTTTAATACTAAGACGTGGTTTATGAACCTTCAGTGATATAGGTTGAGGATGGGAAGCAATTGGTAAGGACTTGCCTTGCCTCACACGACTTCGAGATTAAGGTAGGGGAAACTCACTACCAATTTGCATTCTTGACTGTGATACCATAGATGCTTTTGATGTTTGTTTAGAATTTTAACTCATGCTATTCACTTGATTTTGAAATGATTTTGAATTCAAAAATTTGCTATCGTCGAATACGAAAAAGTTGAAGTAATGGAATAGTTTCTGAACTCTTGGAAAGACCGAACACTGTTTGATTGCATTTTTGAATATGAAGAATTAGAACTTTGACTCTGACACTGAATATTGAACTTTTTGGCTCCGAACACTGAATACGACATGAGAAATGCTTTCGAAACTCCTGAACATTGAAAAAGATAAATTTTGCAATTAAATCTGAATCTTCGAAAATGAACTCTAAAATAAGATACTCGGATTAGAATTTGTTTATCTAGAACAACACTTCGTATATGAATCTGGTATGAACCATGAATTTGACACGAATATGTGTCTGCACTAAACCCGATAAGAATATGAATTCGACATGTAAACTTTGAAATTTGTATGTGAATCCGTAAACGCATCTGAATTTGGACTCTGTATAAGAAATCTAAATTGAGTATTGAATCCAACACGAATTAAGAACTTCTAAGTTTGAATTTTGAATCTATTGAATCCGTAAATTGAACCGGTGCAGCGGTTAGTTCGTAATTTGAACTGGTGTGACGGTTAACCCATAATTTGAATCGGTGCGGCGGTTAATCAGTAATTTGAACTGGTGCAGTAGTTATTCAATGGGATTGGTACAACAGTATATCTGTAATTTGAATCGGAGACTGGTACAACAGTATATCTGTAATTTGAATATGAAAATCTAAAACTCCGAAACTCTATAAAATGATGCTACGAAACTCCAAATTTTGAAACTTTGAAACTCTGAACCCTTAGACACTTTGCACCCAAAAAAAAAAGATACTCTGAAAACCTTGAACTTTGAGATTTTTGACATTCGATTTTGTTTCGCTTCTGTTTTTGCCTATGTTAAGACGAATGAGAAATTAGAACCCATGAAGTTTTGGAAAAACTTATTATTTACAACGTGATCTGAAATTTGGTTTTAACAAGAAAATGACCCTTGAAATGGTTTCTATTTTGATTTTAAAATGTTTGCAGCTTTGATCTGAAAATGAAAATATCTCAGTTTCGTTTATGAGAAATGCTTGTCAAATTTTGCTTTGCAATTCAGTTTTAAACATGAAAAGGCTTCCGTTTCGACTTGAACATACTAAGAATGATTTGAATGTCCATTTTACCACGAAGTCCAACCCTATTTTGTAATTCAGTTTGGAACCTTGTTTTGAACTCTATCACTTAAGTTTTGATTCATTAGAGAAAAATGTGAATTTGTATATGAATTTCTCCTACTGAGCTTAGATTGTTAGCGCACCCCGACTATACGTCACAGGTGTAGCTCTTGATCAAGACCCTGGACTTGAGAAGAATCAAATTTACGTGTCAGACGAAGATGCACGATAATCGCTACTGATTGGACTTGGTATATTAACTTTTAACTTTTTGGATATAGGATTGGTACATCTCTTGTGTAGACACATTGTACACCATTGTTTAGGTGATGGTCGGCCATCACCGGTGGTTTGGTTTTGGTTTTAGTTCATGTTCAAATAGTAATTGAATTTTATCTTGCCACATAATATAATTGCTTTGATTTCTACTTTGTACGGATGTGCCAAGCAATGTTGTATTCAGATCGTGATCTGCGACCCAACGTTTTGGGTTTTCCCTTTCTGCCAAATGCCAAGCTGTCAAGCCCTTGATCTAGGTTAACATGTTATGCCAATTTCTTGCTTTGTCCTTCAATGAAAAAGGAAAAAGCCTCATTTTAGTGGCTTCATCTCCCAGGCTAGCAATTTCAAATGTTGTGCATAGGGAAAGAAACTCATCCATGTGCTTGTAAGGGTCCTCTTAACTTAACCCATGAAATGATGGTAACATTTGGATGGTCTAAGGTTTAATTTCATAATTACCCTCAGTAGTAGGGAACTAAATGCCAAAAGGGGATAGATATGCCCCTGGTGCATAGTAGGGTCTAGGTTTCTCTCTCATCTCTAATGTTTCTAAATGATCAACAGGTGTAGGTGATGTGTGCCTAGGTCTACGAACTCTTTCTATTTTAGGATTTAAAGGTTCAAACTCATAATGAAGAGACCTTCTACCCAACATACAACACACAGCAAGTAAAAAGTTAACTTACAGCACACTGAAAAAATACTAAATAGTACTGCTGAAATTTAAAGAATGTATAAATGAAACTACAACAGGGGAGAGAGAGATGCAAACTAAGGCAGAGTTTGCTCCAGGTGCAGTTGTTATCTCCCCTAATTGCTACTGCACCAGATTTGTAAAAATAAAAAACTACAACATAAATTTATTCAAACACAAAACAGACAATAACAGGTCAAAAATGGAAAATAAAGAAAAAAAGCAAAAATCAAATAAAAACTACAACTGTAATTTATTCAAACACTACAACTATAACAAATCTAAATAAAAACTCAGGTTTACTACTTAGATCAAAACTCCCCAGCAGTGGAGCCAAAAACATGTTGGTTTATTTTGGATGTGTTCTTTTTATTAATAAATATGGTCAAAATATGTCAGAAATAAAGAAGGAAAAAATAAAACAAAAGGGGAATAAAAAGGG
Organism: Chloranthus sessilifolius; assembly: GCA_021018995.1. Taxonomy (NCBI): domain Eukaryota; kingdom Viridiplantae; phylum Streptophyta; class Magnoliopsida; order Chloranthales; family Chloranthaceae; genus Chloranthus; species Chloranthus sessilifolius. Next base: position 30,586,345 of record CM037595.1, read on the forward strand.
ATTCGAACAAAAACACCACCTACAAGATACAGGATTGTTGCAGCAAGTTTTAGGTAAGTAAGAATTGTCCCACAGGGAGTTATGGATCTAAAAATAGTAAATCTCTAGATTCCGTACAGATTTGGCAACTCTAGCCCTAATCTATCTTAACTAATAGACAGGGTAAAGAGAGGGTGTATTTGGGTTGTCACAAACTAAACTAAAAATATAAATAAAAACTAGATTTAAAGAAAGGGAGTGGAAGAGAGTGAAGATGGGTTGGTAAAATAAAATAGAAAATATGGAGAAATAGATAGCTATGGGCTAATCTTTACTGCAAAATAGATCAAGAGCTGGATCTGCAGCAGTCCTTCACTTGTCTACAAGCACAAGTGAAAGGTAGAAGAATCCAGCTCAGCCCTATGATCTGGACTAATCTTAGGGTTGTATCCTATCCACTCAAATAGTCATAGGATATTCCAGGGATGTGATCCAATCATAGGTGTTAAAGTTGAAATAGGAAAATCATTGCAGACACTATGTTTGCAAGGCTATAAGCTCATGCATCCATAGGAGCAAACAATCTATGAAGATCTAGTGAAAACTAAAAGATATCATAGATTGAATGGGGCATTAAAATGAGCTAGTCATTGCTATAAAGAAGCTTGCAATGACCAAGCTATCAAGTCTGCAATCTCTACAAGATTCTAGATCTCATCACTGAAAATGGCATTGTAAAAACAGAGGAAGGGATTAGATCAGCAACAATCCTTCACTTGACTGCAAGCACAAGTGAAAGGAAAAAGAATCTAACTCAACCCTGAGATCTAGACTAATCTTAAGACTATATTCTATCCACTTAAATGGTCACAGAATATCTCATAGATGTGATCCAGTCAAGGGGTTAAAGCTAGAACAGTAAAGTCACTCCATCCACAATTTTTTCAAGGCTACAAGCTCATGCATCCATATAAGCATAAAACCCATACAAATCTTAATGAAAAACCATAAGAAAAGATAGATTATATGAATCAATAAACCAGTTGTTCATTGATAAAAAGAAACTTACAATGACTTGGCCCTCAAGGCTGCAGTCTCTGCAAGATTACAATCTCCTTACAATGCCATGACAATAATAGATTACAACTTAAAATAAACCTAGCTACTACAAAGATTTAGCCCAACATTGCTGCTGAGCTAAGGAAAGAAGAAGGAAATGAAAAAGAAAGAAAACCCTAACCCTAAAATGAGCACAGGTTGAAAGTATCCTGGTAGCCTTTTACAAAATCGCTTACATATATTTATACAATCCATAAAGCAATAAAGTGCTTTGGCAAATCAGAAAAAAATGAAAAATCAAAACATTGGGGCTGCTGTCATGGCTCATTCTCAGCCAAGTGTTGCCCTGGGTCGTGAGGAAAAGCACAACACACTTAGACAGGTGTCCCACGGGCTGTGGAGTCTTAAAAATACCCCTGAAGTTCAGATATATATGTTGGAGCCCGAGCTTCGAGTGGATGGAGCTTCAACATATAAAACTCGAGAGGTGCTCGACAGGATAGAAGACTTCTGAAGCTTGATAGTGAAGATCTCGAGTGGTTTAACTGCTTTCTGAAGGTTGCTCGAGTGGCTGGGGTGCTTTAGGTAGCTCTACTTGACAGGATCATATTTTCTCAAGTGGATAGCTTCATAACTGCTCGACAGCTTTAATACTTCAGTATACTGCTTGACAGAATATCTTCACAACCGCTTGACAGGTACATACTTCAGCTATATTGTGTGCTCAAGAACTGCTTGAGTCAGAGTGTTCTGAAGCAGTGGTGCACTCGAGACTGCTCGAGAACTACTCGAGCTTGAAGTGTTGAAGGTGTATCTGCTCGAGCTGTTGATTTGCTACAAACATGATGTGCTCGAGAATTGCTCGAGCTGAGATTGCTGGAGGTATAACGTGCTTGAGAACTACTCGGCAATTTTTCGAGCTGAGAGTTTGGATTCTCTGCAGTTTTGTTCACTTTGCTGCAGAACTCCTCCAGGCATCGGTGGTGGGAGGCACCATGGTTCAAACTCTGTGTTTCCATTAGCTCCACTGCTGGTCTCTCATTCTCTTCATTTTGGCATTTATTGGATGGATTGCTGCACTAATATGCAGATTATTGCTAACTACAAAAATACACTTAAAAATTAGTTATTAAACAGCTCAAAGGTCTATTAAAGGCTAGGTTAGGAGGTGAAAAGTGGCATAATTCAAAGATTAACAACATGAGGAAAACCCAACTTGGGCGCTGAGTAAAAACATTAAGAAAAAAGAAAAAAGAAAATCAGTTATTCCTTTTGTTACATTGTCCGGGCTATCTGGTTTTCAACTAGGCCACTCATTTTAGCTCAAATCAGGTCCTGATCAAGTAGATCTTTAGACCATACCATCAAATGCATGACCCGGGGTAAGGATAAAAGGTTGATTCAATCCAAAGGGATGGGCATTCCAACCTTCGTATTATGGGCCCCATTCAAGCCCAATCGCATGAACGGGTTCAACTATTCTCAAAATGAGACTCGTTACCTCTCCTCAGGATTAAGGCATCAAAAAAAAAAATGTGTGCATACCAAAAAGAGTTCCCTTTTTCATTTTCATTCATTTACTTTGCTTGCGCCAAATCAAAAAATAATCTAGGTGACGCTATGTTTTCCGCCTTTACATTATGGAAAAAGAAACAAAAATAACAAAAAATAAATGTGTAAACCCAAAAAAAGAAAAAATTTGTCAGGGGTTTTTTATACACCTTCCTCGTGGTATTTAATCTCTGTTGAAGTATGTGTAGGATAGGTCAACTGCCCAACTCACATTCTAAGTCGCGGATTTTTCTCAAGCAGGGCATCTTCGCAAGCATTGCCATTACTCATCCACTAACTGTGAAGGCCCTTGCAGCGCTTCCTAGAAGCATTAGTGGACCCAAGGAGCTCACTCAAGACACCTTCTAGACGAAGGGCCTCACATTTCAAGGCCGCTACTCGTTCCTACTCTTTCTAGGCGCTCCTGCAAAAATATACAAAAAACGAAGAAAAAAAAATAATAATAATAATAAGAATGATGCGTGCATAGTATGCACGCATAGCTAAATTGGTTTTTTTTCTAGCACGGGCCTGAACTTCTCTTGTCCGAATATGGGCTTGTAAGGTTTGGGGGTTTAACTTGTGGACCATTTCGGACTTCGGGGTTTGTTTCTTTAGGACCCTAGCACCTTATCAGTCACATAATTTATAAATTTATCACTCTTAACCTAGTGATGCTAGACCTTAGTTTGATAGTAATAAGTTAATGATGTGCAAATATTAAGGAAAATTAATAAAATAGCATCGAAGTGTTAATCTTTGTCAAAATGAACTAAAAAAGCATTAAGAAAGATGATTGAATGAGAAAGACGATTCAACGTATGTTTGAAAGTCAGAAATCGTAAAAGACGATGGAATGCATTAAGACAAAGGAAATAAGAAATCATAATTTACGATTCTTCAGAAGATGTTCCAGCAGAAAATGATACGAAGGAGAAAAGCGATTGATTGTTATGAGAATCATCTAGAGAATCGTCCACTGAGAGTACGCTCTAAAAAAAAATGGAAAATCGTGATTTACGATTTTACAAAATGAAATCTTGTTATTGTTACTGCAGACTGTGAATCTACACAGCCATGAACTAACTTAGAAGAATTCTTGAATTAGAAGATATGTAGATCATGGATCTGAGAAGATTGATAAAGAAGACTCTTAGAAGGACTCTGTTGCTAACATTAAGGAGAAATTTTAGAGCACATCAACTATCCAAAGCAAGGAAGATAAAATTAGGAATTAGAATTATATTAGGAATCTTTTGATTTTAGTATTTTCTTTTATTAGAATTAGATCAATGTAAACTGACCCTTATGATCTATAAATAAGAGGTTCGGCATAAGAATTCATCATCGAAGAAACTCTCAGAATCAATTGACAACTGAGGTTGGGTTTTCTTCCGATCATTAGTTTAGAGTAGTTTAGATATCGAAGGTTCCTCGATCACAATTGACGACTGGGATTGAGAGCTGGAGGATTAGTGTAGATATTTGTAGTTTCTTAGAAGCAATTGGCGCCTGCGGCTGAGGGGTGAAAGATATAATTTTATTTTCTTTCTAGTTTAGATTTATATTTTTATGTAATTTACTGCTTTGTTAACATCTTCAAATTTTAATTTGAATTGACAATCAGGTTGAGATTTGTAGATTAGTGTAATGGATTTTCTTTTCCATCTTCAATTTTCTAGAGTTTGATTGACACCCAAATTTCTGGTAGATTGTTAATTAGATTAAATTTGTATTAATAGGATTCTAGTTTTGATTGATGACCAATTCTAGGAAACTTGATATATAGTGTAACGGTATTTTAATTTCATAAATATCTGAGACTTGTAGGATTGTGATTAATGATCGTAATTTGGAAAGAGGAGGATTTAGATCTATTTTTTGCAAATTAGTTTAAGAAACTATTCTTTCATTCATATTTCTCAAGTAGTTTAGAACCTTAAAAGATAGATATAAGTTTTCTAAATAAAATTAATATAAAGAGTAAACACTTCCTCGTGCGAATGATCCTATACTAGCTCTATAATTTCCATTGTGCGCTTACAATAAGTTAAGACTTTATTAGACACATATTAGAGCCGAACAGTGCTCCTCCCAAACTTAAGTTCCACCCTTTTGTCATTTAAACCATCACTCCATCATCCACTATTAAACCCAAATCCCTCTTCTCCAAGTCCTCAAAAACCTTAGATGGACCATTACCTAATTTCTAAACCAATTAGTGAGTTAACCACTCAATAATTACCCCCAACTCTATGAATAGAGAGCCACCCCCACCCCCCCTTGTTTAAACACTTAAGCAAGCATTGCGCACGCGCTAGAGAAGGACAATTTGAGAAGGATACCGGAGGAAGTATTAGGCTAGCAAGAGGAGAGGGAAAAAGAATTTGAGAGAGAGTTTGTAAACTTATATTTTGAAATATAAGCTCCGGCCATGCCTTTTTGAAAGAGAAAAAAGTTGAGAGAAAAATTGGGAGAAAGCTACTAAACCCCTTTTTTAAGAATGAGGTTGGGTTAAGTGAGAGTGCTGATCATTCACATAAAATACATGTTTGATACCCTATATAAAGCCTTGTTAGTCCACACGAAGGTACTACTAGCTTCTTTTGAGTGAATATTAAGTCTTAACAAGAAAAAGAGCATTAACAAGAAATCTATGCAAAATAATACCCGGAATTCATGATGAATCATGAAAATCAGGACTCAAAGAAAACAAGGTCACAATCGATCGAGAACTAGGTGATTGTAAAAGAAATACTTTAGAAAGGAGAGCCTGACTAATCGTGAAGAACGATTTGAAAAGAAGAGAATCACGATTGATCGTGAATAGAAGAAGGATTTCCAGAGAAGAACACCCCTACAATGGGGAGGTACGATTTCACAGAAAAGAAATCACGATTGATCATGCTCACGATTGAAGAAGTAAACTACAATTGTAATTATGACAGTTACGATTGATCATAACAGTAAAAGTAGCCACCGGAGAGAGAGTTTTGTGATCATAAACCACGATTCCAAGACAAGAAAAGCTACGATTGATGGAAGGCTTCGATTCCCTCCTATTTCAAGTTGAGAGAAAGTCATGATTTCAAGGGACGATGCGAGATTCAAAGGAATACTCGAAAAGGACACATATCTTTATAAAGTTTCAGTTTGAGTAGAATTCTAATTTTATTTAGAATTGTAGTAGGAAGTTTAGTCTTTTTAGCATGTATCGGGACTCTTATGAACCTATAAATAAGAGGTCCTGCGAGGAAAGAGAAAGAGAGGAGATAGAGAGATAGCATAGTTCAGACGTAGAAATTTAGAGAGTAAGTTTAATAGTTTTTCATAGTTTTTAGAATCTAGTTTTCAAGTTTTCATGATGGTTTCTGTAAATTCTTCTCAATTAATGGAAGTCATTGCGGAGATGCGTGCAATACAAAAATAAGGTGTTTCAATAGCAGCCAAAAACTGTCGCTATTAACAAAAGCTATCGCTACTAGTCCTCTTGCTACTAAAACAACAAATTATTTTGTTAATAACGGTAGTTTTTTGGTGCCAAAAACTGCCGCTGATAGTCATATTTTTTTTAGTGGTGGCTAAGTTTTTAAAGTCTGGGAACCCGATATATCAAAGAGAAGTATTATGATTAGTTAGTTGTTTTTTATTCTTCTGAATTCACATTATAATTGGTTAAGGAATATGAGTTTTAAAACTTGTCTATACGTTTTAAAAGCATTTCAGGATTTCTATGATTCTAAACTTTATGTTGTCATTGTCACCTTAGGTTTAGAATTACTGGACTTTCATCACCCGACTATGTTTTCGTTGTTGCTAGAGAAGTTTATGTTATCGTTGTGTGCAACCATGAATCTTGAACAATGCGTCGTGACGACTCGCCCTTGCAAAAAATATAGAGTCGCCACCCAGAGCTTTTGGTGTCCCGGGAAACCTCAAATCAATATTAAATGCACTGATGTACCAAATATGACTCTGATTTACCGATTCACGCCAAAGTCTCTTGGGTAGGGACTTCGGTTATCGATAGGGAAGTGTTAGGCACTTGATCAACCCGCTCGTAAGCAGTCTCTACTTATGGCCAAAAAGAAAAAAGAAAAATAAAAATAAAACAACACTTCCTCTTGCCTAAAGGCACTCCGATCCAATTTCCACCCCCTGCAATCACTGAAATTCCGACGGCGTAACAACGCAAATTCAAGGATAGAGGAAAAGCGAAGAAGGTAGAGGAATAGAGGGGAGAGTCAGAGCTCTTGAGCCCTTGTAGCACAGCTGTGGACCTTCGCATGGGCGCACTTAAGGGGTTTCTGATAGCTAGAAAGGTTGGAAGATAGGTTTTAAACTTTAAAACTTAGTAGTTAAGGAGTAGAAGAAGAAGGCTAGGGGGTAGATCTCACCTAGACTAAAGGATTTTTGATGGAAGATGGGATCTAAAAGATGGTTTTGAATTCTTGAATTTGTATGGATTTGGTGCACCAAAGGGGTGAAAGGGATTGTTAAGACCTGAAAAGTACCACTTTTCACCCCTTAACTTAACCTCTGTAGACCCTTAGTCATTTAATAAATGTGTGTTAAGCCCATTTTGTAGGTAATAAGCAGCAGCTGCAGATAAGGCCCTGACCCTGCTAAGATGCCTACTTTTGCACCAGAACTCCAAGCAACTGGTAACCCATTCACAGAGGAAAGAAACACCAAGGTAGAAGACACCTGGATGTACACATTGAATGCCCAACTGGGCCCTAGAAGTTTCTCAGAAGAAAGGAAGTTGGACCTAGGCAGGGAACTTGGCTGCAGCGTAGGCAAAGCACAACGGCAACAAGTCAAGAAGTGAGCCTCGCGCAGATGTCCCAAGGTTCAAGTGATTCAGAGAAAAATGCTTCGCACAGTTATCACAAGTTTCTCAAGACAGCACACCAATTGCTCGCGCTGTTCTCACACAGATTAATGACAGAAGGGCTTGAGAAGCAGACTTTGCACAGTTCTCACGAGGCTCAGTTGTAAGTGCTCGCGCAGTCTCGCGCAGCTTAAGAGAGGAGCATTTAATCCTCGCACGATTCACTGAGAGAGAGATCCAGGCACTTCTGCGTGTAGCTATCGCACAGTGGTCGCAGGATGCAGATCTTTAGGGGTCTGCTTACGCAATCCAGAGGCCAATACACATTGCTTCTTCGTGGGGATCCCCGCAAGATTCACTAAGTAACGAATTGTGCACCCAATCCCGTGACGACCAGAGCATTCCCGCGATAACCAGAGCATTCCCACGATGACCAAACTATCTATCTCGCAATTGCAAGAGCTTCAAGTCAATTCAATCCCGCGACGACAACTCTGTCATGCAACAAGACCTAGAAACCCTTGCTACCTAGCGAGGCTCGGGATCTTAACTTTCCCCCACTTCTGCAAGGGCAGTCTGGGAACTTTTAGCAACTAGGGCATGCACTCTAATGCTCCAATCTCTGTGCACACACCCCGAGGCATCCAAGGAATAGAAATGGGCCACGTTTGCATCGTTAAAATTAGGGTTTTCCTAACCCTAATACTCCCACAGTCGACTGCTATATATGAAGAAGGAGGTGACGGCTGAATTTCTCCTATCTTCTTGATCCGGCTGTAGAGTTCCAGTAGGCTAAGGTTAGGGTTTAGGTAGCATCTTTTTCCTTTTTCTTCTCTCCATAGCCCAGCACTTGCTGGCTATGCCTTTGTATGTCGATTTGGAATAGATTTAATAAAGTTTTATAATAGGATGCTATACATGTATGGGATTGATGTTTGAGGGTTGTTCTATACAAGGTTGTTGTCTTGAGATCCTCCATTGCTAAGTTGTATTATAAGCAATGGAGGACTGTTTTTAAGGATTTACTCAGATCCAAGTGAACTGTGTGTCCAGGCTAGTGCACATATACAGGCTTATGCCCTACCACGGGATCCACTAAATCTGAATCCCCATGGGAGCCTGAGCTGGTAGCCCTGTGAATATGGTGGTGGCAATAATCTACTTGTTCTGTCTCAGACCTCTACGAGGAGGATAGCCTATGTGGATAGTCTGTGGCCATTTGAGTGGACAGGTTATAGCCCTAGGGTGAGGCCAATCCATAGATCTAGGACAGATTTTTCTTCTCTGCACTTGTGCTTGTAGCCCTGTGAGAGATTGTGCAGAGACAAACTCCCCTGTATTTGTATAGATCCACCATCAGATGGCAAATCTTATCTAGCTGTAGAGATTGTAGGCTTGAGACTGGATCACTGCTATCTCTCTAAAGCAGTGAACAGGTAGATCTAAAGCTAGTACTCGAACTCTTGCTAGGCTAGTGCACATATGCAGGCTTATGCCCCACACACAGAACTTTAGAGGTTGAGGTTCCTATGGATTCTTGAGCTGGTAGCCTGGATGAAGTAGTGCCTACAATGATAAACATGTTCTGATCCATCTATGGACTATGGTTCCCCTATTAGATAGTCTGTTACCATTGGAGTGGACAGGTTATAGCCATAAGAGATTTGATCATGGCACAGGGGTGAGTTGAATCCTTTCTCCCCTTTGCTGGTAATGTACCCATTGGACAGGACTTCTATAGCAATAGATCTGAGTTTGAGTTATAAAACCCATAAGATCTGTACCTAATAGCTTACTTCTCACCCTTTTTATATTTATTTTCTCACACTCCATCACTCTTCTCAACCATTTATGTAGTTTAGGCATTAGGTTACCATATGATTTAAACAATAGTGACCTTAAATCCCCTTCCATTTAGGATTGCCAGATCTGTAGTCAGATCTGGAGGGCCTACTAATGATGGCTCCCTTGGAGCTTTGGACCATTTTCCCTATGGGACAAACTCTTACTTATCAAAACTTCCTACAAAAGGCCCTGTATCTTGCAGGTCTAGGCTATTTTAGTTGTGCTGAATCTACCCTCTATTTTATTTTGATTTTGATTTTTTGCTCTTATCATTACACAATAAATCAGCACACTAGAAGTCAACAACAAGTTTTTGGCGCCGCTGCCGGGGAATTTTGATCTATTAGTAGACCCTAGATTTTTGTATTTTTTTAATTCTTTAGTAGCTGTGCTTGTGAATAACTGATACTGTTGATTTACATTTGGAATTTTTCTTTGCAGATCTGGATAGTAGCAGAGAAGAAAAGTTGAACTGCACTAGGAGTTTAGCCACCATTGTTTGCATTTCTCTAACCCTCAAAACTCAGTCTATTTTTCCTTTGTAAATTCCATAACAGTTGATTAGGATAGTTGTAATTTTGTTTAGATAATTCGTTGAGTTAATTGCAATGTGTCTGCAAGTAGTCTTCCCTGTTGTTGGTGTGTGTGCATGTTAGGAAGGAGATCTCTCAGTCCCACATTAGAGCCTCCTAACCCTGAGATAGAAAAGGCTAAAAGACCAAGAAGGCTCAGACACACCACAGTCCCTTACTGAAACCTAGACAGCAGTCATGGGTGAAGAGCAACCCATAACATTGAAGGAGTTGAATGCTCCTGATGATTATAATTCCTCATTCAGCATTCAATTCTCAGATGTTCAGGGAAACTATGAGATTAAAACCTCAATCATCCAAATGCTTCCCTCTTTCCATGGGCTCAGCAAGGAAGACCCCTACAAGCACATTGACCAATTCTTGGCCCTGTGCACAATATTTTCCATTACTGGTTTAGAACTAGAAGCCACTAGATTAAGGCTCTTTCCTTTCTCCCTAAAGGACAGGGCCAGCACCTGGTTAGCTACTCTCCCAAACAACAACATTAGTTCTTGGAAAGACCTTTAGACCAAATTTTTGACCAAATTCATCCCAGAGATAAAAACCAGCCAGTTGAGGAAAGCAATACTTGCTTTTGCCCAATCCCCAACTGAAGATTTTAATCAAGCATGGGACAGATTCAAGGAGATGCTCAAACAATGTCTCCACCACAAGATCCCTGACTGGCAGCTTGTCCAAAGCTTCTATAATAGGATTGATGAGAAAAGCAGAGACATAGTAGATGCCTCTTGTGGTGGAACTTACATGCACAAAATAGCTGATGAGGCATGGGAGTTGTTCGAGGTCATTAGTGAAAATGCTTTCCAAAAAATGTCCTTGTCAAGAACTGTTCATGAGCCTTCTTCTAAAATGGGACTAGCTGAAATTTCCAATGGAAAGATGTATGAAGTAACTGGGAATAATGACTTGAAAATGCAGATGGCCAATCTTTCTGATAAGTTTAATAAACTATTAACTGTGGTGCAACCCATATGGGCTGCACAGGTGATGGAGGCATGTCTGATATGCCATCTCTACAACACATAGTGGAAGAGTGCCCATCTGCAAGGCAATATCCTGAATATGAGATGGAACAAGCTGCTGCTGCCCAATCATTTGGCCAGCAACAATATGTTGGCTACAACAAGCAGCCATTAGGATACCAGCACCAAAATGCTGGTTACCAGTGGAGGGATCACCCAAATTTGAGGTGGAGACAAGATAATTACATGCAGCCACAACAGATGTTGGCCTTACCTCAAAGGCCACAATAGCAATTTAACTAGGGATATGCCCCAAGGTCAAATTTTCAGCATCAGTAACTGCCCCAACAGCAAAATTAGTTGGTAGTTCCCCCACCTCAGCCTCGAAATGCTTCTTTTGAGGATCAGGTTTTGACCTCATTGCAAAACCTTGGAACCTTGACTCAGACTATGAACTCTCAGAGTCAAAGCATAAAGAAAATGGAAGAGCAGCTAGGCCAAATATCTAATGCCTTGGCCAAAAGAGAGGAGGGCAAGTTGCCAAGCCAGCCAGTGGCCAACCCTAAGGGCCAATATTTGATTGGAGAAGGTTTCTCAAGTTTTGAGGGAGCTAATGCCATCACAACCCTAAGGTCTGGTAGGCTGGTGGACAACCAGGTTGGAAAGGAACAAGAAGAGGTCATTCCCAAAGAATTTTCGAATGAATGTGAAAAAGAATATGTTAGAGCACAGAGCCAAGAGTTGCCTGCTACCCTGCAACAAGAGAAGAATAATGAGGCTGTACTTGAGCCTCAGCTGAAAATAAAAGATGAAAAAAGAAAAAAATAAAAGTTTAATCATAGGCTTGCAGTTGAGGAACCAGCAGTACCTCAGTTGCCATTTCCTCAAGCTTTGAGTGGCCCTACCCCTTTTGATAAGGGGAATGCACAGATAGAGGAAATGATGGAGACCTTTAAGCAGGTAAAAATCAATTTGCCCTTGGTAGATGCAATTAGACAGGTCCCAGCCTATGCCAAATTTTTGAAAGACCTTTGTACCCAAAAAAGAAAAGCTAAAGGCTATTTGTCCAGAAAGGTCTTTGCAACTGATACAGTTAATTCTGTATTAAATATAACAATACCAGAGAAGTTGCAAGACCCAAGGATACCCACTATTCCCTGCATAATTGGAGACCACACAATTGAAAGGGCCCTTCTAGACCTTGGAGCTAGTGTAAACCTGCTGCCATACAGTGTGTATAAGCAGCTAGGTTTGGGGGAGCTAAAACCCACCCCCACTGTGCTGCTGATGGCTGATAGGTCTGAAAGGAGACCTATGGGAGTGGTTGAGGATGTCTTAGTAGGGGTGGACAAGTTCTTTTACCCTGCAGACTTCCTGGTTTTGGACATGGGCTGCAACAGGAGTACAACCCCTATACCTGTTATTTTGGGCAGGCCATTCTTGGCCACTGCCAATGCTTGCATTCAATGCAAGTCAGGGACTATGGAGGTAACTTTCGGACACATGAAGGTTGAACTCAATGTGTACAATAATGAAAAGTACCCTCAGCTGGACAATGAGGAAAGCTTTGCAGTGGATGTACTAGAGGAAGTTGTTGAAGAAGAATTGCCCACTCTACTGGATTGGGGCAACATTGTCAAAAGTTTAGTTAAAGTTTAGGACATGGTAGAGGAAGAAAGCCCAGCTGTTATGACAGAAGACATGACCACATTAAAGTCTTCTGTGGGCTTAGTGCAACATTCCATTTGAAAACCTATATTGCTGCCTCTTCCTCAAACCAACAAAGCACCAATCTTGCCATCCACCCAACAAGCCCCTGATCTGGATCTCAAGAAGCTTCCCAAAACATTGAAATATGCCTTCCTTGAGAAAGGTGAAAAACTTCCTATAATTATCTCCTCCTCTCTTACCAATGAGTAAGAGGAAGAATTACTAACAATATTGAGGAAGCACAAAAAGGCAATTGGCTGGACCATTCCAGATCTCGAGGGGATAGATGCATCAATATGTATGCACAGGATCAATTTAGAGAGGAGGGCCCAGTACCTTCCAGGGAAATGCAGAGAAAATTGAATCCTCACATGCAGGAAGTGGTCCTGAAAGAGATTATTAAATTGCTAGATGCTGGGATAATTTACCCCATTTCTGATTCTGAATGGGTGGCACCTATCCAAGTGGTGCCTAAGAAATCTGGCATAACAGTTATTACAATTGAGTCTGGAGAGCTGAGACCAGCCAGGGAGACCACTGGCTTGAGGGTTTGCATAGATTATCGGAAGCTCAACTCTAAAACCAGAAAAGACCACTTCCCTCTCCCCTTCATAGATCAAATTCTTGATAAGTTGGCTGGAAAAGCTTTTTATTGTTTTCTTGATGGGTACTCAGGGTACAACCAGATCCCTGTGCACCCTCATGACCAAGAGAAAACTACATTTACTTGCCCTTTTGGCACCTTTGTTTACCGAAGGATGCCTTTTGGGTTGTGTAATGCACCAGCCACCTTTCAGAGGTGTATGTATGCCATATTCTCTGCTATGATTGATAAGTTCTTGGAAATTTTTATGGATGATTTCTCTGTATATGGGGACAATTTTGGCCAATGTTTGCAACACCTCCACCTGGTCTTACAAAGATGTGAGGAGACTAATCTGGTCTTATGTTGGAAAAAGTGCCACTTCATGGTAACACAAGGTATTGTGTTGGGCCATGTAGTCTCTAAAGAAGGGATTGAGGTAGATAAGGTCAAAGTTGACCTCATTACAAATTTGCCCCCTCCAAGAACAAGCAAATAAATCAGATCTTTCCTTGGACATGCAGGATTCTATAGGAGGTTCATTAAAGACTTTAGTAAAATTGCTAAACCATTGTGCCACTTGCTCTGCCAGGATGTGCCCTTTGAATTTTCTGCTGAATGTCTTGAGGCTTTTGAAACTTTGAAGATATGCCTCACCTCTGTCCCTGTACTCCAAACACCTGACTATGCACTACCTTTTGAGCTGATGTGTGATGCATCCGACTTGGCAATAGGTGCTATTTTGGGCCAAAGGAAAGATAAGTTGCCAGTGGTCATTGCCTATGTCAGCAAATCACTTGCTAAAGCTCAGCTGAATTACACCACAACTGAGAAAGAGCTTCTGGCAGTGGTTTTTTCCGTTGACAAATTTAGACCTTACCTACTTGGGTCTAAAACTATAATCTTTACAGACCACTCAGCATTGAAATACCTATTGTCCAAGAAAGATGCTAAGCCCAGGTTGATTAGATGGATACTCCTGTTGCAGGAGTTTGACATTGAAATCAAGGACAAAAAGGGTGTGGAAAATATGGTGGCTGACCACTTATCTAGAATTGTGTTGGAAAAATGTGTTGATGACCCTACAAATGATGTTTTCCTGGATGAGCAATTGCTTGCCATCCAATCCTTGGTTCCTTGGTATGCACACAATGTAAATTATTTAGTTATAGGCAAGATTCCTACCCATTGGACCAAAATGGACAAAGACCTGTTCTTCTCACAGGTCAAATTCTTTTTCTGGGAGGAACCTTGCTTATATAAATACTTTGCAGACCAAATCATCCAAAAATGTGTTTCAGAAAGTGCTGTCCCCAGTATTCTGTCCATGTGCCATGAAAATGCCTGTGGGGCCACTTTAGTGGAAGAAAAACAGCTGACAAGATCTTGCAGTGTGGGTTCTATTGGCCTTCTTTATTCAGAGATGCCAATACACACTGCAGGACATGTGAGAGATGTCAGAAATTAGGAGGGCTGTCCAAAAGAAACTCAATGCCTTTGCAGCCCATCCTTGTTGTGGAACTGTTTGATGTGTGGGGTATTGACTTTATGGGCCCCTTTCCTCCTTCAAATGGTTATCATTTCATCTTAGTGGCAGTGGATTATGTTTCAAAATGGGTAGAAGCTATTACCACAAGAACCAATGATCATCAAGTTGTCCTCAAATTTGTAAAGCAGAATATCTTCTCATGGTTTGGCACCCCTAGAGCCATTATCAGTGATGGGGGTAGCCATTTCTGCAACATACATTTTGAGAGCTTGCTCAAGGAATATTCTGTCACCCATAGGATTGCTACTCCCTACCACCCGTAAACCAGTGGGCAAGTTGAAATTTCTAATAGGGAGATCAAGCACATCCTTGAGAAGACAGTGAGGATTGACAGAAAGGACTGGGCTGATAAGCTAAATGATGCATTATGGGCTTATAGGACTGCTTGTAAGACTCCCATTGGGATGTCCCCATTCAGACTGGTTTATGGCAAGGCTTGCCATGTCTCAGTAGAGTTAGAACACAAGGCCTATTGGGCCATAAAAAAATTAAATCTAAACCTAACTTCTGCTGGTCATCACAGGTCGCTGTAGCTATCAGAACTGGATGAGCTGAGGATGGATGCATATGCCAATGCCCGGATATACAAGGAAAGGTCCAAGGCTTTCTTTGATAAGGGTTTGTTAAGAAAGAGCTTCATGGCTGGTGATAAGGTTTGGTTGTTTAACTCCAAACTTAAATTTTTTCCTGGCAAACTGAAATCCAGATGGGAAGGCCCCTATATTGTCATGAATGTTTCCCCATCTGGTGCTGTGGAAATCAAGGATCCCAAGTCTAGGAAAACCTTGAAGGTAAATGGTCAGAGGCTTAAGCCTTGTTTAGAAAAACCTGCTGAACCTATGGACACCATTCACTTTCAAGGGGACCCTTCATTAAACCGATCCACAGATGTGTCCATGTTGTATTATATGTACTTTGGTTTTGTTAGGTTTATATTGCCTTCTTTTGTTCAAATTTTTTAGGAAATTTTAGTGGCCTCACTTGAGTCTGAATCTGTCTGGTCTGATTTCTTTTTATGCTTGGTTTGAATGATTACTTTTCTTAAATTGGTGGTTTTTGATTGAATGCACGTTGTTTGGATAATGATTTTTGATGACTATGCTTGAATGTTTGATGCTATAAGTGGGAGGCCATTTTAAAGTGTCTGGGGGTGCCCCGGGTGGTGAGTTATACCTAGGATCAAGCCACAACACAAATGTAAAGGCCAGAATGAAGAGCGCGTGCTCTCTGCTTAATGCTTTGCTATCGCGGGGTCCAAAATGAGGCCTGGGAGGCTCTCGCGCAATCCCAGTGCTAAATATAGACCTACATTTATTCTGCCCTTTCTTTCCCCATAATAAGTTGTGCGACTTATCATTCCCCAAAAGAATCACAATTTATTGCTAAACTTGGAAGGAGACAAACTTTAATATGCCAATTCATATTCCACCATCCAAGTATTTTAAATATGCAATTAGTTTGTCTTCATCTCATTCTTTCTCCTCTAACCTTAGCAGTCCTGCCCTACTCATAACCATGGCGGATAAAAAACTCATAGAGCTGTCAAACAAATTCTACCTGACGTGGTTGGACCCGCCACCGCCTAAAGAACCAGACCCACTACAATTCCTCTGGGATGAATATGAGGAGGTGCAGAGGATCCTGGCCAAGGAGGAGAAGAAAGAGAGCATGACAAAGAAGAAGAAGCAGAAGACCGAACCACCCCCATCTTCTCCCCCATCCTCCTCAAACCCTCCACCACCTACTCCCCTTTGATCCCTGTGCTTTCCCCTCCTCTCCACATGCACTAGGTTGAGGATATCCCTAGGCCAGGGGGATGAACTATTTTGTTTTTGTAGAATGTTTTGGTGCTCTGAGTCTAGTTTGTTCTTAGAATTTTACCTTTTTGAAAATCTTTTTGCAATATTTTTATATTATAATGATTTTTTTTTTTGTTCTATACTATTTAGTTTACTATTTGTGCTTCTTTTTGTTTGTCTACTGTTATGTATTTTTGTTTGTCTTCTTGTGTGTTTACTTGTTGTGTGCTTTATTTCCTGTTATTTTTGTTCTCCTATCTCTGTATTGAATCTACTGCACATCCACTCTTAACTTTGACCCAGTGAGGACACTGCTCCTCATGGTTTGGTGGTATGGCAGGGTAGGTCTGCCAATAGAATAGTTAACTTTAGTGCAGTAGTGGTGCTATAATTGGGATGAATAAAGTCAATTTCAACCTAACTTGCTGCAATGAGGAAATTTGTGGAAAATCAAAACATTTTTATAGACATTTTGAAAATGAAAATTTTAAAATCTTAGCACCACCATGAAGTTAACATCAGAAATTTTAAAATTGTACCTAGTAAACCTAAGAGGAGAGAAAAAGGTGAAAATACACTCCATGAGTTAAAAAGAAGACTATATCTAGTGAGATTTGGACCCATCAATTTCTGTTGAGGAGTGTTTTTGGTATTTTTTTTTCTGCTCTAAGTTTTGATTGACTCAACACTTTGTCACTAGAAGTTAGGCACCTCCAAATCAAAACTGATCGACAACACTCATGACACTAAGGAGATGATGTAAGGCCTTCATTTGGACAGTTTGTGCTTAAAATTTCCTACCCATTAAAACTGTCCTTTTGCTTACACTCTTTGAGTCTTGAAAATCCTATTTTTCTTCAACAAACATCATAGTAGTCGCACCTTAACCTCATGACCTGATTCAACCTGACCCTCACTCTGAGAATTCAGAAGGTAAAGGAGATGCAGTTGAAGGTAGTGAGAGGGGTTCAACATTTGGTGGAAGGAGAGGAAGAGCAAATTGTAAACAGTAGAGTAGCAGTGGTATATATGTGGCAATTCATTATAAAAAAAAAATAATAATAAAAAAAATAAAAATAAGAATAATAATATAAAGAGAAAAAGAAAGAGAAGTCAAAAGAAGTCCTTCATATGAAAAATTGAAAAGAAGAGAAGAAGTTGGCCACTTTGAATCTGAAAAATATCAAGGAAGATGAAGTTGTGTTGAATTGAAGGATGTGAAGTCATGAATTACCTCCTTACCTTGCTGATTTCTCAAAATTTTGAATCCATTTCTACCCCCTTCATTCTTTATAAACCTCACCCATAAGCCTCATTACAACCCCTTGTAGAGACCTTGTTGATCCTAAGTGAAATGAGTTGTTAGGTGGAGATGAGGGAGTGCCTAATCTATGGTGAAAAGTCATGAGGATGTCAAAAATTAGAAGCTTTACCTATGCTCATGCTTCCAGGCCCATTTGGGGTCTCAGAATCTTAATTTGCTTTAAATGTGAACACCCCTAGATATTCATTGTTGAGAGATAGCCTTGGTGAGAATTGGGTTTGACTTGTAACTTCATTGGGGTTGTATCCAACGTGATTTTTCAAATTTAAGGCGAGCTTGGTACTGATATGTGCACATTGAATTTCTAATGTAAAATGATTAGTGAAAATGCAAACACATGCTAAAAAATTTTGAGTTTTAAATGGCCTGCATTACTGCTGCAATTTCCTCTGAATTCTAAAGAGATGTGGATTGATGCTTTATTCATTGAAATTTGTTTTGCCATTGACATCACCACTTTAACTATTTTTATAGTGAAGTTTGTGGATATCTTAACTGAAAACCCTCAGGAGGCTTCACTCCTCCACTAGGGATCACCTAGGGGTTTAAAAGGCTTAGTACATATGCTAAAATGTACCCGTGATCCCTACGAAAGTGAGATTTAATTAGTTAAGGCTTTGCTAAGGGACAAGTAAAGATTAGGTTTGGGGGTGCGTTAAGACGTGAAAAATACCACTTTTTATCCCTTAACTTAACCTCTGTTAGACCCTTAGTCATTTAATAAATGTGTATTAAGCCCATTTTGTAGGTAATAAGCAGCAGCTGCAGATAAGGCCCTAACCCTACGAAGAAGCCTATTTTTGCACCCGAACTCCAAGCAACTGGTAACCCATTCACAGAGGAAAGAAACACCAAGGTAGAACACACCTGGATGTACACATTGAATGCCCAAGTGGGCCCTAGAAGTTTCTCAGAAGAAAGGAAGTTGGACCCAGACAGAGAACTTGGTTGCAGCATAGGCAAAGCACAGCTACAACAAGTCAAGTAGTGAGCCTCGCGCAGATGTCGTAAGGTTCAAGTGATTTAGAGAAAAATGCTTCGTGCAGTTGTCGTGAGTTTCTCAAGACAGCACACCAATTGCTCTCATTGTTCTCGCACAGATTAATGACAGAAGGGCTTGAGAAGCAGACTTCACATAGTTCTCGCGAGGCTTAGTTGTAAGCGCTCGCGCAGTCTCGCGAATCTCAAGGAGGAGCATTTAATCCTCGCACGATTCGCTAAGGAGAGAGAGCTCCAGGCACTTCTGCACGCAGCTGTCGCGGGATGCAGATCTTTAGGGGACTGCTCGCGCAATCCAGAGGCCGATGCACATTGCTTCTTCGCGGGGATCCCCGTGAGATTCACTAAGGAACGAACTGAGCACCCAATCCTGTGATGACCAGAGCATTCTCACGACAACCAGAGCATTCTCGCGATGACCAAACTATCTATCTCGCGACTGCAAGAGCTTCAAGGAACAGAAATGGGCCACGCTTGCATCGTTAAAATTAGGGTTTTCCTAACCCTAATGCTCCCATAGCCGACTGCTATATATGAAGAAGGAGGTGAGGGCTGAATTCGTCCTATCTTCTTGATCCGACTGTAGAGTTCCAGTAGGCTAAGGTTAGGGTTTAAGTAGCATCTTTTCCTTTTTCTTCTCTCCATAGCCTGGCACTTGCTGGCTATGCCTTTGTATGTCTATTTGGAACAGTTTTAATGAAGTTTTATAATAGGATGTTATACATGTATGGGATTGATGTTTGAGGGTTGTTCTGTACAAGGCTGCTGCCTTGAGATCCTCTATTATTAAGTTGTATTGTAAGCAATGGAGGATTGTTTTTAAAGACTTACTCAGATCCAAGTGACCTGTGTGTCCAGGCTAGTGCACATATACAGGCCTATGCCCCACCACAGGATCCACTAAATCTGAATCCCCATGGGAGCCTGAGCTGGTAGCCTTGTGAACATGGTGGTGGCAGTAATCTACTTATTCTGTCTTAGACCTTTGTGAGGAGGATAGCCTCTGTGGATAGTCTGTGGCCATTTGAGTGGACAGGTTATAGCCTTAGGGTGAGGCCAATCCACAGAACTAGGACAGATTCTTCTTCTCTACACTTGTGCTTGTAGCCCTGTGAGAGATTGTACAGAGACAGGCTCCCCTGTATTTGTATAGATCCACCATCAGATGGCAGATCTGATATGGCTGTAGAGATTGTAGGCTTGTGACTAGATCACTACTGTCTCTCTAAAGCAGTGAACAGCTAGATCTAAAGCTAGTACTCGAACTCTTGCTGGTCCTGTGTGTCCAGGCTAGTGCACATATGCAGGCCTATGCCCCACACACAGAACTTTAGAGGTTGAGGTTCCTATGGATTTTTGAGCTGGTAGGCTGGATGAAGTAGTGCCTACAATGATAAACATGTTCTGACCCATCTATGGACTATGGTTCCCCTATTGGATAGTCTGTGACCATTGGAGTGGGCAGGTTATAGTCATAAGGGATTGGATCATGGCACAGGGGTGAGTTGGATCCTTTCTCCTCTTTGGTGATAATGTAGCCATTGGACAGGACTTCTATAGCAGCAGATATGAGTCTGAGTTATAAAACCCATCAGATCGGTACCTAATAGCTTACTTCTCACCCTTTTTATATTTATTTTCTCACACTCCATCATTCTTCTCAACCATTTCTGTAGTTTAGGCATTACGTTACCATATGATTTAAACAATAGTGACCTTAAATCCCCTTCCATTTAGGATTGTCAGATCTGTAGTCAGATCTAGAGGGCCTACTAAAGATGGCTCCCTTGGAGCTTTAGACCATTTTCCGTGTGGGACAAACTCTTAGTTATCAAAACTTACTATAAAAGGCCCTGTATCTTGCAAGTCTAGGCTATTTTAGTTGTGCTGAATCCACCCTCTATTTTATTTTGATTTTTAATTTTTGCTCTTATCATTACATAATAAATCAGCACACTAGAAGTCAACAACAGGGATCTCTTACTCTTTTCTCTCTCTTGGAAAATTTTCAAGCTTTTGTAAAGGGAGGGGTGCCTCTCTATTTATAGAGAAAGGGGTGGTTAAGGGGACACTTAAGAGCTAATGGGATTAGCAATTAGGTAATCCCCAATCTAAGGTTTCCTAGCATTTTGGGAACTTAGATATGTGAGAAAGGGGTTCATTGGTAGATGATAGGGTGGGGGTTCAAATGACTAAAGGGTTATGAATAGGGTAAATGAGGGTGCAACAGTTTTAATGAAACCCACCGTAAATATTGGGATGGTCAACAAGTCAAACCCTAAAAGTCATTTTCGGGCGAAATCCAAGGATTATTGTAGCTAAGCCTAGCATGTGTATTACACACGCTAGGCATATGTAAAGTGCTTTAGAAGTCTAGAGCCCGCTGGCGGGCCCATCCAAGCTTAGCATGTGTATTATACACGCTAAGCCAAATCTGTGAAAAAATGGCCTAGCGTATATAACATACATGCTAGGCAACATTTCTCTCAGAAATGGATTAGCGTGTGCATTATACATGCTAAGCATACCCAAAGCCTCGAGAGGTTATCGAGCGGTTCAGAGCCTGTCGAGGGGTTCACTCAAATGCAGTTTTTAGGCCCAAAACTTTAGATTGTCATAACTTTCAGTGTAGGACTCGGATCGAGGTGATTGTTAGCTTGTTGGAAAGCTATGAACTGCTACTTTCCGATGGTATATGATTTCATTTCAGCTAGGGTCTCCACAAGCTTTGGCACACCTCTTCCCAACCACTGCCCAGGAGGGCAATAGCAGGTTCAGAGAGGGTTCTATAGGTTGGGGTTAATTCCTAAGAGTTTAGACAAGTTTCTAAGGGGTTGGAAAGGTTCCTAAGGGTATGGGAGATGCTATCGAAAGCT
This sequence comes from Chloranthus sessilifolius, assembly GCA_021018995.1. Classification (NCBI taxonomy): domain Eukaryota; kingdom Viridiplantae; phylum Streptophyta; class Magnoliopsida; order Chloranthales; family Chloranthaceae; genus Chloranthus; species Chloranthus sessilifolius. The sequence goes on from CM037595.1 coordinate 30,608,008, forward strand.
CAGGGGTGCGCTCTTCTCGAAGTATGTTTTGATCGGGCCTTGGGCCAAATTTACGTGTCTTGAGATGCCCCACTTTGGTATCTGATCACTAATGATCGAATGACAAAGATGAGAGACATCTGAAGAGGCCCAAGGCAATGCTTATAGGTTTGTTGTATTCAAAATGAACCTCAAACATCAGGTGGTAACATGGTGATTAAGCTGAAGCCCTGTATGCCGGGAAAAATGTCTGTTTCTCAAGGCTGTCGGTCCCCAAGCGCTTAGCGATATTACTGGGCATAACCGAGATGGTGCGAGGTGCGAAAGCCCGTTATGCTAAGAAAAATATCTGCTTTTCTAGATGAGTGAAGATGTTTGATGTCCAAGTTTCATTCTAAATAAAACAGCTCCGTGAGCGGGAGGGTGATCGACCCATACATAAAGATAGGTGCAAGACAAAAATGCAAAGATCAACAGTTTGTGTCCAATCATATGAGGCATTGATTGCCCTTTTTGACCAGGCATGGGTGCCCCTACGTGAAGTAGGGTTCGAGGTCTTTGGGCAAACCCATTGATCCTGAAGTTAATTTAGCACGACTACCCGAGCAGAGCGAATTGATGTCGTAACACTTTTTTGGAGTACGTGCTACTTTTTGAAAGTTACATATATATATATATATATTTTTTGCTATTTTATATATGTAGTTTCTTTATTTTTCTCCTTTATTTTTATATTTAATTTGTTTGTTTAGGATTTTCATTGATTCTAAATCATTTATTTTAGCACAGCTTCCCGAGCAGGTCAAATTGAGATTGATGCGCTCCTTGGAGACGTGTGCACCTTCTTGTTCCCTGGGGGGAATAAGCCTAGCGTGTGTAATATACACGCTAGGCCGAATCTAGCATGTTTATGCCTAGCGTGTGTATTATACACGCTAGGCCAAATCTGGCAAAAACAAGCCCAGTGTGCATATTATACACGCTAGACCAGACATGGGTTTAAATATGTCGAGCCTGAGCAAAATGAGGCATTTTTAAAAATATTTTCTTCCCCCTCTTTCTAAACTGAACCGGGACCTCCCCCTAGGGTTTCATCGAATCGATTTGAACCCCGACATTGCACCGGCATCTACTCTCGCTGATCAAATGCACATTCTATGCCAGAACAAGGGTTTATTTTTTTTCTCCAAGTAATCATCTCTTAAGCCTATTTGTTTTGATTTGTCTTGCTTTATTTTCAATGTGGTTAGGATTCTTCCATTTTTAGATGATAAATGAATGATTTTCTCTGTAAGTATGATCGTCTATGATCTGTTTGATTGATTTTTTATGCATCAGCACTTATTTGAGTGGAAAACTTGATTGAATGGTGCCTTCCTTTTCTTTTTCCCTCCTTTTTTACTTTTTTTCTTTTTTTTTTTTGATTTTCTTGGACTATTTGTTTATGTGGCTAGGGCCTTTTGGATCTAGATGATTTTCTGTGATGATTTTTTTTGTATCCATGGATGGATTTTTGAAAACTAATTTATATATATTTGTTTTGTTTTGTTTGTTTGTTTGTTTGTTTTTTTTAAAAGATAAAAAATTGGTGAGAAAAAATAATAAAAATGCCTGCAATCCGTATTTGGAAAATGAGGTATTTTTTCGTCTCTTTTTTTTTGAAGTGTGGGGATCGCTTTGGGATCGCCCCTGTTGATGTTCTTACTGAAATGATGATGAATAAAAAGGGGCATACTTACCTTCTTTAGGATTTTTGCAATCGGTTTCCCCTTATCAATATTCTCCTAACACTCATAGCTTGTGCTCTTTTTAGGATGTCAAGTGAAGAGGAGCAGGGCCACGAGGGTGGTCCTAAGGTGATCTAGGGTATCCGGGGGGAGCAACTTATTCCAGTGCAGCGTTCTTCCCAGATTTGGTACGAGATGCAGGGCGAGGCAGCCCGCAGTGGTTTACTCCATGAACAATACATCCACATTTCCAATTTTTGGATTGTCGATCAAGTAAGAAATAATCTTTTATTGGTTCCCTTTGTGCGAGCTTTCTTTGTTCCAGGACCTAACACCTCTTTCATTTTGCAGTCATCCTTGCCCTCGATCATGTTTCGCAGAGGTTGGCACAACCTCCAACGTCATTCTATCTTCCTCCCTCAGGTTGTGAGGTTCCTCTTGGCTAGGACAGGGTTTGGGGACTTTCTTTCGTGCCCTACCATGAGGAGCGATTTGGCCTATGTAAAGGCCCTGGTAGAACAAGTTCGACCCGAGACCATGACCTTCCATATGTCAATGTGCCAAGATGGTCATCACCCTAGTTGACTGGTCAATGATCACAGGGATCGGGATGGGGGTATACCGGTGGCCAGCCTTCGTGTACCAGATCAGACGAGGTGGTTTAGTTGATCGGAGATTACCCCTCCTCCCAGGATATGAGTGGCTCTGAGGTCAAGTTATCCTGGTTGGTCGATCTGTTTGAAGAGAATGAATTGGTGGATCAGAACCAGCCGAATGTGGATATCGTTATTAAGCCTGAGTGTGCATTGATGTTGGCTCGTATCTCGCTCCTCTTTCTCCTAGGTAAGACTCTTTTTGCCAATGCTAGTGGTGGCCGGGTCTCATTGTCCCTACTCAGCCTTATGGGAAATTGGGATAATGTGCATTGGTATGATTGGGATGGTGCTGGGTATGCCTTACTGATGGCCAGCTTGGCTCGAGCTTTGATTGGAGACTTAGGTTCCATTCTTATTTTTGGCCTGTGATAGAGGTAACCCCTAACTATTTTACTCCTCTTAGTCCATTATTTATTTTTGCCTCTGTCTTTCATGTCTGCTCCTTCTTTCAGATCGGGGGATACTTACATTTTCAGTCGGGCCGCCCCCTCCTTTTATCAGATGAGTTCACATACTGGTCCATCCTTTTGTGTACAGACCTGAGAATGAAGCATTTAGAGTTAGGCCTAAGGTCCCAATTTGATTTGATGATCCTAAAGCAGGTATGGATACTTCCCTTTTCTCTTTCTCAGAGAGATTTTTTTTTTGGTGATGTTTGTTTGACTAATAAGACTCTATTTATCTGAGCAGATCACCCTTGATCCTTACATCAGTTCTCCCTTTTGGGATTGAGTTGCCGTGGGCTAGCCCTGACAGTTCGTGGACCTTCGGGTTATCTTTTTCTACGGTGCTTGGGTCAGAGCCTACTATTTGGGAGAGAGTAGTGCATCAGTATCGAAAATATTTTATAGTACCACGGGGTCCTCCTGGGGATGTCATGTCTCTTGAGGGTACGATTGAGGAGCTCTCAACTGGGCTACTCCACCACAGGGTCCCCATTGATGATCTTTTCGACCATGGAGGGTATCTGATGTGGTACGAGTCCCTTCCCTACTAGTCTATCCTTCCATGCTTTGTACCTGGTGCTAACTTTCTAGCCTTTGACACTTCATGATCTCAGGTAATCCTCCTCTTCCTTTATGCAGGTTCCTGATGGTATTGATTTGATTTTGATCTAACTGCCTGAGCCATTGCTTCTTTCTACAGTTTGATGGGGGAGATGATTCTGATGAGGATGATGCAGTGGCAGGCCCTGTCGAGGTTCCAGGTGCTGGACTCTCAGACCCTTATGGTATGGGTGTTTCTGGGAGTTCAACTGTAAAGACTCAGGGGGTTTCAGGCGCTTTGACGATGCCTTCCTCTCAAACTTGTGTGCGAATGTGACTTAATAGGCCCGCCTATCTGGTGAGGCAATCTGGGTCCCTCCTCCCAAGCTGGTCCTAGGGGTGAGTTTTCTTTCCATTGTATTTCCTTTTCAGGGAAATGCTTGCTTTTGTATTATGGCTCCTGCAACTGACGTCTCTTTTTCTTTCTTTGTTGTAGAATTACGAGTTGGTTGTTAATCAAGTGGAGTACTATTGCCACATCGCCGGCCTTGGAGATGTGGAAGTGGTAAGTGTCATACCGCATGACTCTGATTATTGGTTTGCTACCCTTTACCTTTTAATCGACCTCAATTGATGACTTTTCGGTATGATCTACAGCGTGCTCGTGAGAAGGAGTCATGCTCATTGCTCGACAGGCTTTCTCAAGCATGGTCAAGGGTAGGGGACATTCAGACATATCAAAGTACCTCGCGCTAGTGTAAGAAGGCCAAAGGCATTGATTAGAATCAACCTTTTTCTATTTTTGATGAATATTCGAGACTCTTAGGATATTTTCCTTTTTATTTTGGGAAGATGTAAAGGATGATATGAGAATACACTTCGGATGGTTTGTATTCTTCTCGGGCCTAAAAGGAAGTGTGGGGCCTTTTGGGAAGATGTTGGTTTGGGGGTGTGTTAAGTAGTGAAAAATACCATTTTTCACCCCTAAACATGAGCCTTGAAAGACCCTTGAGAAGACTAAATAAGTGCTTTAGTGTGCATTTTACAGCTAACCAATCAGACAGGTCCAAATCCGAAAAGCATCCCAAAAAGATCAAAAAGCTGACAGCTCATGTCAAGATTAAAGAAGGAGTGAAGAAACAGCCTCAGCAATGGCTAAAGAGGGTCTAAAAGAGCAGACAAAGACCTGAAGCAAGAAAGAGTGCCATTCGCAAAGAAAAAATCAAGTTAAAAGTCAATTCGCAAAGAAGAATGGGAGCCTAGAGTTCAATTCGCAAAGAACTTCTACTATTCGCAAAGAACTTCTACTATTCGCAAAGAACTTCTACTATTCGCAAAGAACTTTGAACTTTGCGAAAAGAAGAAAACACTCTGCGAAAAGAAGAGAAGTCCTTTATGAAAAGATCTCTGAAGCCAAAATGCTTTGCGAAAAGATCTCCACGAAGCCAAAATGCTTTGAAGAGAGCTTCGAGCCAAACTACTTAAAAAAGCCCTTAAACTATGCGAAATGGCATTCGGGATTTGGTACGTCCAGAAGGGTATTTCAGAAACTTTGCACGCGCCCCAATGCGTTTTAAAACCCCAAGGACATTAGGAAGATTACGACAGAACCAAAGGCATATTCCACCCATGTGAACACCCAAAGATGAAATTACTTGGCGGGAACTTCTAGAAGCTCAAACAGATTTTTGAATTACATAGCAAATTGATGCCTCTGTTTCACTGATTGGTGAACGGATCAAGCATTTACGATTGGCGAGCAGTCTGGATCACGGTGCTCGACTCCTATTGGTTGATCTGATCTATCCAATTCTGATTGGTTGATACACATCGAGGCGGCTTAGGAAAACTATAAATAGGCGAACCATTTGCCCAATTTGGGTATCCAGAGTTTTAGAGTTTTCATCTCTGTTTCCCTCATTTGTCGGATAGCTTATCCGAACCCCTGTAATCCCTTCTTGTAGTTTACCTTTGAGAGCCATTGTGAGTGATTTGTACTTCCAAGTTCGGATTCAAGGCGTAAATCTGAGGGCTCTCGAAGCTCGGACTATAAGTCGAGGGCTCTCTAAGCCGTGCTCTGTAATTGTAACGTTGGATTTTAAAAGGTTCTGTAATTTGTGTCTTCTCCATTGGAGTCATGTCGAGGTTACGAATGATCACCTTAGTGCATTAGACTTCTTTAGATTCACTTATCGCATCCAACTTCCCTTAATTCATCATCACATGCGAATTAGCGTTGGTAACCTAATTCAAGCGGCATTTATGATGTTCATGTTCGAACTAAAGAATAGGCCGACTAGCGATGATCTGTGACCATTTAAGTGGGCGGATCACGACCATAAGTCTAAACCTATTCCTTAATTGGATTTATTTCTCTTACATGTCTTTGGTAGCAGATGAAGATTGAATCTGCTACTGTTGAACTCTGATTCTCCATTAAAATTCAGAGGCTAAAGTACATGAAGCTATTATTTCTGCATTTGTCTTATTTTAAACATCTCCCCAACTCGGATCTGGATCATGTAGTTAGTTCTTTTCTTTATTTGTTTATAGTTAAATGTGACACAATCCAACACTCTCTTTTATCTATTATTCTTTTTAGATAATTATAGAGCGGATCTGAGTATACAGATCTGGAGGTTTATCTCTCATTTAGACAAACTTCTCTGGGCGATCTTGAAATACTTACTTTTAAAACTTGCTACAATTGGCTGATCTTGCGGGCCGGGTGTTAGCTAATGTCTTGATATCCCTTTCATAAGTTAACATCCATATAACTAGCATTCTTTAATTCTTTAATTTTGATTCATAATGCACACAATTATGGCACACTTGGAGCGACAACAAGTTTTTGGCGCCGTTGCCGGGGAAGTTTGTTCTAAAATAGATAAACCTATGTTTATTTTCATTTATTTTAATTTTTGCTTTAAACCTGCTCTTTGCATTCCAAGTGCTTGATTAAATGTCTCTGACAGCTTTGTATAGAAAAACTGTTTTCTTGCAATGTAATTTTTTATTTTTCCGAGTTTTATTTTTGCCTTCTAGTTATTTGAATAAATCTGCTGCCACTCTTTTGTCTTTTTGTCAAATTTGGGCGTGCTTTGAGTTTTCTTTTATTTTGTCAATACTTGAATAAAGGTCAGTTTTGGATGTTTGCAGATCTGGACCAGCCGTCCAACAAGGAGCATCTGGACCAAAGCTGGAGCAGATCTGCTTGAGTTTGCATCCCCTTTTCCTTTGTATTCATTTTCTATTTTTAAATTCTTGAGAACCAGCAATTCTGCTGTGTTTAATGTCTGTTTTGATTTACATCAGAAAATTCAAAAAAATGAAAAAACAGAAAATAACAAAATTGTTGAAAAAGAGGAGAAATTTGTTCCTCACCTCCCATTTCCCCATGCAATGAAGTCAGTTTCTCCTTTTGACAAAGGAAACACAAAAATTGAGGAAATGATGGAGACATTCAAGCAAGTTAAAATTAATCTACCTCTGCTTGATGCAATCAAACAGGTCCCTGCTTATGCAAAATTTCTCAAAGAGGTGTGCACCCACAAAAGGCAATCTAGGATACATTTATCCAAGAAGGCCTTTGCTGTGGAGAAAATCAACCAAGTGCTATCAATTGCAACACCACCTAAGATGCAAGACCCTGGAATCCCCACAATCCCCTGCATCATTGGGGAGCACACCATTGAAAACCTTGCTAGATCTGGGTGCTAGTGTCAACCTGCTTCCCTATTCGCCTATGAGCTAGGTTTTGGGAGAATTGAAACCCACTCAAGTGGTGTATTCTGACTAGGTGACAGATCTGAAAGGAAACCTATGGGGTTGATTGAAGATGTTTTGGTAGGAGTAGACAAGTTTTTCTACCTGCGACTTTTTGGTGTTGGACATGGAACCAACCAAAAGTACCACGCCATCCACTGTCATTACGGGAAGACCATTCACAGCTACTGACTAATGCATGAATTCAATGCAGTGTCCGCATCATGGAGGTGTCTTTTGGAAATATGAAAGTTAAATTGAATGTGTATAATCATTACTCAACCTCAATTCTCTGCTGAGGAATGTTTCCATGTTGACATCATTGATGAGCTGGTGGAGGAGTCTTTACAAACATTTCTGCAAGGTAAAGACTCCACCACAGAATTTAAAAATGATTGGAGATCCACTGAGAAAGATGGAAAAGGGAGATCAAATTCAACGGGAGTCTGCTTTGTGCAAGGCACTCACCAACAGTCATCAAGTTCTCTCTCTTGGAGACCTGCTCCTCCCCCTCTTCCACAAGTTACCAAGGAAGCTTCAACTCACTGAACTGGAAGAACTGAGGATGGATGCCTACAGTAGCTCTAGATTGTACAAAGAAAAGGTTAAATCATTCCATGATAGGAGCCTCATGAGAAAAGAATTCATACCGGGGTCCAAGGTATGGTTATAATTTCTGCTGTCTTTTAGGCATGCTGTTTTTCTCCATTTGCATCCACTTTTCCCATCTGGACCTGCTGAGATCATTTTTCTTTTTTAGGAATCATGTAGGATAATGAGTAGTGAATCATAGGCTGTTTTGAATATTCAATGGACCCACTAATTTTATTTTCCTTCGAGATTTCTTCATCATAAAGGGGTCTCAAATGTGTGAACCCTGTTTTAATATGTGCTCCCATGCTTCATTATTTTTTTCATACACATCATCAACAAAGGGGTCAATCTTATGAATCTTGCTTTTCACTGTATTCCTGCTAATCATTTTTATAATCACTTAGATTCATAAGTATCTCAGGCTTTTGGGTTTGTTTCTTTGGGCTTAGGATATATCATTTGGCATTAGATTTTCTGTTTTAGGAATTTTAGTTTCAAATTCTGTTTTTAGATCGCTGATTTTGTTTTCTTTCTTAGGTTAATGTGTCCTCGTTTTACTGATTTTCGTCATTTTTCTGTGAGTACAGTTAGTTTCTAACTTTGTTTTCCTATTTTGCATTAACAAATTCTGTTTTTGTATCAACACTTTTCTATTTTTTTTTTTTTTTTTTGTATTCAGTCCCTTACCTTGTTTTTACTGTTTCTCTGTTATTAGCATTAGTTTCCTTCCATTTGCATAGTAATCCTTCTATTTGTTAGATTTTATTTAGCAGTTCTAGCGTTGTTTTGTTGATTTTTCTTGCATTTGTATATCATGTTTTTTCCTTGCTCATATCTTCAGTTTTACATTTTTATTTTCTGCTGCATATAGTTTAGATTTTTTCTGTTCTTAGTTTTTCTATCTTCTTTTACCCTGCTGCCCCTAGTCTCTCATTGTCTAGAACATTGAGGACAATGTTCATCTTAGGTTTGGGGGTGTGGCAGACAAGTCCTGCCTAGGGAATAGTTAACATAAGGGCAGCAGAATCACCTAAGTAATTAGGAAATGTATTAATTTACTTTAGAATCATGACAACTAGAAAATTTAAAATTCCTTTGCCAAATTTAGACATTCTAAACCTTGCGATATTCTACATTTCCATGATGTTAACACCAGGAAAATACACTTGTATTAGCACATAGCAAGTCCACAGGAAGAGAAAAAGGTAAAGATATACTTAAAAGCTCAAGGAAAAACCATAACCAGTGAGAATTGAGCCCATATATTTTCCATCTCTGTTGAAGAGTGACTGAGGCAATTTTTTCTGATTCAAAGGATTGGTTGAGGCATTAGATCCACTAGAAGTTAGGAAACTCCAAATTAAAACAAGTAACAGCACTCATGAAACTGAGGAAAAGATCAAGGCCTTCTTTGGACAGCGGCTTGAACCTATGAGAACCAACCAAGAAAAATCTGCCTGTTTGTACCCCATTTGAGCGTAAATCCTACAATTCTTCATCAAAATACTCAAAAGTACTTGCACTGAACCTATGGAACTAATTCAGCCTTCCTCACTCGAATTCGGGAGGTAAAGGAGAAAGAACTCAAGATGGACCATTTGGCAACATCAAGAAAATGAAGAGAAAATACCTCAAAAGCAGGCAATATGGTGGTGAGAAAAGAAGAGACAAACAATGTAAAAAGTTGCAAGCAAAAGGCAAAAAGGGACCTTATGTTGAAAATGCAAGATCAAAGAAAGAACTGATCACTTGAATGTGAGAATCTCGAAAAGAAGAAGAAGCTAAACTCAAAAAGGTGGAGTCATGAACCATCTCCTGCACTTCGAGTTCTCAAATTCAAACCTCTCAAAGCCTTTCCTTAAAACTTCACTCCATAAGCCATACAAACAAACCTAGATTAAAAGCCCTTGTGATCCAAAGTTGAGTGAGCGTCATGTGGAGATAAGTGACCCAATCTATGGTGAGGAGATGTCAATGATGCCATTGCCTAAGAATCATGCCTATGCTCATGCTTACAGATCCATTTGGGAGATGTAAGCGCTCTTGAGCTTGAGTGAAATGAACCCCTCAACAAAAACACGATGAGAGTATACCCCGGTGAGTGTTTGGGTTGGAACTTGAGCACCTTAAGTATGACTTATAACCTAATTTTTATCCATAGGATGAGCTTACTACATTTGGCACATTTGTATGATTTTCTATGACTGTCACAGATTGAAAATATTGAAACATTCATGAGGTTTATAAATGTTTAAATTCTGCAAACAATAATCAAATTTTCTGTTTCATCATTGATTCAAGAGTAACTAACCCTGCTCCTTGATTGCTCATTTGATAATATTGCACTGATGTTAACTGTTTCATGGAGAAGTTTGTGGGTACCTTCACTGAAAACCCTCAGGAGACTTCACTCCTCCTCTAGGGATCACCTAGGGGTTGAAAAGGCTTGTTGCATATGCTAAATGCACCTGTGCTTCCTACAAAAGTGGCTCATTACTTTGTTTTTTATGTTTCTTTGTTCAGCGACTAGCAGAGCTTAGGTTTGGGGGTGTGTTAAGTAGTGAAAAATACCATTTTTCACCCCTAAACATGAGCCTTGAAAGACCCTTGAGAAGACTAAATAAGTGCTTTAGTGTGCATTTTACAGCTAACCAATCAGACAGGTCCAAATCCGAAAAGCATCCCAAAAAGATCAAAAAGCTGACAGCTCATGTCAAGATTAAAGAAGGAGTGAAGAAACACCTCGAATGGCTAAAGAGGGTCTAAAAGCAACAAAGACACAAGCAAGAAAGAGTGCCATTCATGAAAAAATCAAGTTAAAATTCAATTTGCAAAGAAGAATGGGAGCCTAGAGTTCAATTCGCAAGAACTTCTACTATTCGCAAGAACTTCTACTATTCGCAAAGAACTTTGAACTTTTAAAAGAAGAAAAACACTGCAAAAGAAGAGAAGTCCTGCGAAAAGATCTCTACTATTCAAAGAACTTTGAACTTTCATAAAAGAAGAAAACACTGTGCGAAAAGAAGAGAAGTCCTTTGCTAAAAGGTCTCCTGAAGCCAAAATGCTTTGCGAAAAGATCTCTTGAAGCCAAAATGCATTGCGAAAAGAGCTTACGAGCCAAACTACTTTTGAAAAATCCCTTAAACTATGCGAAATGGCATTCTGGGATTTATTTCGTCCAAGGGTATTTCAGAAACTTTGCACGCCCAATGCGCTTTAAACCCAGGGACATTTCGGAAGATTCTAAGCACGAACCAAAGGCATATTCCACCCCCTGTGAACACTCGAAGATGAAATCACTAGGCGGGAGCTTCTAGAAGCTCTAACAGATTTTTGAATTACATAATGTAATTGATGCCTCTGTTTCTGATTGGGTGAACCAGATCAAGCATTTCGATTGGCGTAAGATCCGGATCCCGTGCTCGACTCCTATTGGTTGATACAGATCTATCCAATTACGATTGGTTGATACACATCTGAAATGGGCTTAGGAAAACTATAAATAGGCGAACCATTTGCCCAATTTGGGTATCCAGATTTTAGAGTTTTCATCTCTGTTTCTCATTTCGGTCGATAGCTTATCCGAACCCCTGTAATCCCTTCTTGTAGTTTACCTTTGAGAGCCATTGTGAGTGATTTGTACTTCCAAGTTCGGATTCAAGATTGTAAATCGAGGGCTCTCTCGAGAAGCTCGTGTAAGTCCGAGGGCTCTCTAAAGTCGTGCTTTCAGAATTGTAACGTGGATTTTAAAAGGTTGTCTTTTGTCTTCTCCATTGGAGTCATAGGGTTACGAATGATCACCTTAGTGCATTAGACTTCTTTAGATTCACTTATCCGCATCCAACTTCCCTTAATTCATCATCCTGCGAATTAGCGTTGGTAACCTAATTCAAGCAGATTTACGATGTTCATGTTCTCAACTAAAGAATAGGCCATGACTAGTGACGGATCTGTGACCATTTAAGTGGACGATCACGAATAAGTCTAAACCTATTCCTTAATTCGATTTATTTCTCTTACATCTGTCTTTGGTAGCCGATGAAGATTGAATCTGCTTTCGTTGAACTCTGATTCTCCATTAAAATTCAGAGGCTAAAGTACATGAAGCTATTATTTCTGCATTTGTCTTATTTTAAACATCTCCCCAACTCGGATCTGGATCATGTAGTTAATTCTTTTCTTTATTTGCTTATAGTTAAATGTGACACAATCCAACACTCTCTTTTATCTATTATTCTTTTTAGATAATTATAGAGCCAGATCTGGTAGCACAGATCTGGAGGTTTATCTCTCAGTTTAGACAAACTTCTCTGTGGACGATCTTGAAATACTTACTTTTAAAACTTGCTACAATTGGCCCTGATCTTACAGGCCAGTGTTAGCCCCAATGTGCTGATATCCCTTTCATAAGTTAACATCCATATAACTTAGCATTCTTTAATTCTTTAATTTTTGATTCATAATGCACACAATTATGGCACACTTGGAGCGAGAACAACTAGCAGCACCTACTACTTCCCATTTCGGGTGCTACGCCAGTTTGGTTGTTCTCAGCAGGTGCCCTGTGCGACGAAACCACCCCTATGTGACTTGATTTTTTCTCGGGGATCCTCTGCGGACTTGGATAGGATGGCCGCTCTATGGGAAACGCATCAGTCGACACACATGTGTGATCTAGAGCAGGGGAATCTGATTTTGTCTTTCCAGAGTATGAGGCATGGCTACTATCTGAGAAGCCTCCTGCTTGTCGCTTGGATCAGGCAGAGAGTACTGATACAGGGGGACCTTGGCCAAAGAAGGAGTCGACTCTTCGAACCCGTATTGAGCTGCTGATAGATGAGAAGCGAGTCTTGCACGAGCAATTAGAGAAACAAAAGGTTAGAGCAGAGGTGGCAGAAGCACGAGCCGGCATAGTTGAGTGTGAGGTTCTTCATCTGGAAGGAGCCTTGAGTGATGCTCTTGGTGCTACTGATGTCTCCCGGAAATGATATAAGAGCCTTCATGGCCGCTAGATGACAGAGCAGGATGTTTGGGAGGATTCTCTACTTGCAGAGATCCATGCCTTAAAGTGCGAGTTGGGTCATTGATTCCATCCTACACACTTCTTTTGCATAGATCAAATTACCACAGGAAGGGGCATAAGAACCCCTGTTAGATTTTTTTTTGGGTATATATATTATTTTTTTTGTGTGTTTTTTTTCTTTTTGGTAAGAAAAAAAGGGTACGCAAGGCATCACACAGATTATTTTTTGAGATGTGGTGCCAGTGTAATATAGACATGTAAAGGGAAATCTATTATCTTACACCAATTCTATCTTTCTTTGCTTTTGTAAATGGGAGAAAACTGGGTAGTATGCCAATCATCCTTTTGGGATGTGGTGCACACAGTGGCAGCCTGTAAATGGGAAAGGGAATTTTATTTTTTTTCAAATTTGGTCCTTCCGGTCATCAAACCAAACATCCCGGGGTGGGAGTGTGCACAGTGTCGGCCTGAAAATTGGAAAGGAAAATTAATTTTCTTTTGCAAATGTGGTCCTTCCGGTCATCAAATCGTTCATCTCGAGGCGAGGTGTGCACAGTGTCGGCCTAAAAAAATGAGAAAGGAAAATTTATTATCCTTTGCAAATGTGGTCCTTCCGGTCAGCCTCTATTTGTTGATTGCCCCAACGGTGAGTCCCATTCTGAGCATAGTCGAACCCGTTTATGCGGTCGACCCTAAGTAACGCTCAATAATTTTTACCAAGGTCAGAATGCCCATCACTTTAGATTGAATCGAACTTTTATCCTTACCCCAAGTCATACATTTGACGGCGTGGTCTAAAAGTATACCTGATCAAGACCTGTTTTGAGCTAACATGAGCGGCCCAGTTGGCGACTAGATAAATCGGAATTATAACCAAGGGAGTAACTGATGACTTTCTCTTTTCCTTTTTCAAACCTCTTTTATGCACATCGCCCAAGACGGGGTTTCTCCATGGCCATTATTGCCCTCTTTTTACCCGTAGAGCCCTTTCAGATTTTCACTATGTCCATGGGTAGCATATTTACTCTAGGCACCTTTTCTAGGTTTTCACCTAGTCCACACAAGCTTGCTCTTTTTACCTATGGTGCCCTTGCGGAATTTCACCACGACCATTTTGCTTTGAGCTTGTATATATATATATAATATATTTTTTTTATTTTTTCTTTTCTTATCCTTCAAAGTCCACGACATGGACATTGATTCCGTCACAGTCGGCCAGATGGAGTTCTTCATTGTGTCTCAGCTTGGCTCGTGCCGACTCAGCAGATACTATGACTACTCTGAGGCCTTAAAGAGGGCTTTCTCCAAGGATGTATCTTGGCCATGGGTTTGAAAGGGATAGGTTAGGAATTTTGTAGGTATTCTGGGGTTAAAAGGTTTCCTTTCTCGAGTTCCAGTTGCCATAATACACTTCTTCCTTGGGAAATTTTATTGTACATGCCCCACTTCTTTTTTATTTTTTGTTCTTTTTATTTTTTTCAGACATCTTCTTTTTGGGATTTTGCTTTTCTAATTTTTTTTTTGTTGGATTTGATGGTAACTTCTTCTTTTTTTTTTTCCTTTTTTGATTGGTATACACCTTATCCGTCTTCTTTTTTGGGGAGGGGTTGAAAGAAAGGCCAATGGCTCAACGGGTCTAGCAAAGGTATAAGTGTCTAGGGATGCTTTTTTTGCTACTTGGATTTAAAATGATGGCCTCTTTTATGGGGTCCTTAAGCAGTCACGTATCCATCTTATCAATGCTTACCTTGCCGTGGAGTGAAGGGAAGATTTTCTTAAGTATGGTGTTTCCTACCTTCAAATTTTAACCGCGAACACGTTTGTTGCAAGCGCGTATGATTCGCCCTTAATAAATTTGGATATGACACAAGGCTAGGAGCCTTTTCTCGTCTAGCAAGTTCAGCTGCTCAAAGCGGGACCTCCCTCTTTCAGCCTCGAGTAGGCCTGACTCAATGAGGATGCGGAGTGACAATACTTCAATGTCGACTGGCAGGACGGCCTCGGTTCCATACACAAGGGATAATGGTGTTGCCCCTATAGCGATACGAATTGACATTCAATAGGCCCATAATGTGAATGGCAATATTTCACTCCAATCTCGATATGTGGTGACCATCATCTCAAGGATGCAGACAGCAGTTTTGGTAGCTGCCTCTACGCTCCCATTGGTTTGTGGCCGATATGGTGATGAGCGATGATGTTTGATTTTGTATTGCTCGCAACCCTAATGCACTTGTTTGCAAAGTTGGTGCCATTGTCTGTGATGATGTCCTTGGGTACACCGAATCGGCAAACACTATTATTCTTGATAAACTTGTTGACATGACTGGCCGTGATATTCGTATATGACGCTACTTCTACCCATTTGGTGAAGTACTCAATAGTGGCGAGGATGAACTGATGCCCATTTGATGCTTTCGGATTAATCTTTCTGACGACGTCGAGGTCCCATGTGGCGAATGTCCAAGGAGTGGTCATGCTGTGTAGATCTATAGAAGAAGCATGTATCAGATTGGTTGGCATTTGTAGCACTTCTGAACGTGCTTGCAATAGTCAGTTTCCATGGTGGTCCAAAAATATCCTTGCCCTAGGATCTTCTTAGCGAGCATGTGTCCATTGACATGGGCCTCTTATACTCCTTCATGAATTTCTTTCATTATGTTGGTTGCCTCGCCTTCAGTAAGGCATTTGAGCAAGATGTTGTTATATGATCGCTTATAGAGGCACTCGCCGTAGATGATGTAGTTGGCTGCTAAGCGTTGGATGGTCTGCCTGTCCATCCTGGACATAAATTCAGGGAAAGTTCGAGTTTTGAGAAGATTCTTGTATTTGAGAACCATGGAGGCTCATCATCTGGCTTTTTCGATCCCTCTATCTAGAGGCAGAAGGCCAACTCATTCCTTTGTTCAATCATGACTAGCTTCATCTCAATGCCATAGGAGATTTCTACCATTGATGCCAACGTTACTAGTGCATCGACAAAGCGATTTCTCGCTCGTGGGACATAGGAGAAGGTAACATCATCGAAGCATGCTATCAAATCCTCTAGGTGCTCATGATACGGGATTAACTTCTCCTCCTTCAACTTCCAATCTATGTTTATCTGGCATATGATTAACTATGAGTCACCAAATACCCTGAGATGAGTTACATTCAGGTCAAGTGTTGCTTGTAAGTCAGCTGCACAGGCTTCATATTCGGCCATGTTGTTAGTGTAGGGGAAATTAAGCTTGATGGAGACTAGTATGTGATATCCTTTTGGTAAAATCAGAATAGTGCCAACTCCTTGACCTTCTGCATTGGTTGCCCTGTCGAAGTGCAATACCCAAGATTCCTCTGTCTCCGCTATATTATCCTCTATCATGAACAAGTGCAATACCCAGGCTCGTAGTTAGGTAAAGGATTTTGGGTAAGATGATTAGTGAGTGCTTGCCCTTTGAATCGATCGATGTACTATATCCTGCCCAAAAAGCCTCTGACTTCGCTCTCGGTAGATGGCAGTGTCATGTCAATGATAGCTTTTACTTTGATCGGATCAACCTCGATGTCTCTTCTGCGATGATGAAGCCTAGTAGTTTCCCTGACATGGCGTCGAATGCGCATTTTTGAGTATTCAGACGCAACCTGTATTTTCTCAACATCTCAAATAGATTTAGAGGTTTATCAGATGGTCACTTCTCTCTAGTGACTTGGAGATCATATCGTCGACGTACACCTCAATTTCTTGGTGCATCGTGTCGTGGAACAGTGCTGTCATCGCCCTTTGGTAGGCTGCACTGACATTCTTCAACTCGAACGACATGACTCGGAAGCAAAAAGTTCCTCATTGGGTAATGAACACAGTCTTCTCTTGGTCTGCTTCAGCCATCTTGATCTGATTGTATCCGAAGAATTCATCCATGAATGAGAGCATCCCATGCCCGACAGTGTTATTGACCAAAATGCCGATGTGTGGCAATGGGAAGTTGTCTTTTAGGTTTGCTTTGTTCAGATTTCTGAAGTCGATGCACATGCAAACCTTTCCATCCTTCTTTGGTATCGGGACGATGTTGGCTAGTCACTGCGAGTACTTTGAGACCATGAGAAATCCTACATCGTACTGTTTGATGACCTCATCTTTTACTTACAACATCCATTCCGGCCAGAGACGTCTTAACTTCTGCTTGACTGGCCTAGCATCCAGGTAAAATGACAACTCATGCTCAACCAAATCGGTATCCAAATCGGGCATGTCCTCATACGACCATGCGAAGGCGTCTTGGTATGACCGAAGGAAATCAATCATACTTTTTCTTTCCTAGGGAGATAGTGATGTTCCAATCTTGGTGATTCTAGGAGCCTCCTCGGTATTTAGATTGACGTCCTCAGTTTCTTCAACGATCGGGGTAGGGCCATGCTCAAAATTGGCATACCGTTCAAGGAACTCATTAGGAAGCTCCTCAGAAGGGATTTCCTCATCCAGGCATGTGACTTCTACTGTTTTACCTCATCTTGTATTTCTATAGGAAAGGGGCCGATTTCACGTGGGATGGGATTTTCTATTAGGGCACCTTTTTCTTTGATTTTCTTGGGAATTTTGAAAGACAATTTTTTTAGATTATTTTGTATTTATTTTATTTTTAAAATTTTTTCCTTTTCGAAAATGGGCCCTTGGCAAGGCGGGTCCCTATATACACATAGTACTGCTTACCATAGGCTCATTCCACTTTTTACAGGTTGTTCTTTTTTGGGAAGTGGGTGTCGAATTTTAGGGCACTTGAAGCTTCTAGAGTTAGGGGCACAGACGCCCAATTCCTTACCTGGGGTGCTACCCTTTTACCTGCTCGGATGGAGGTGGCTAATTGATACGGCTCTTGGGAGTCAGCCTCCATCATGTGGATCCCGAGTTTGTCTGGGACTCTATCCTCAAACGTCAGCAGGGTCCTGTGGTGGTTTACCATAGGGGGAGATTCTGTAGGCATGAAAAATTCCTCCTTAAAAATAGACAGAGCAGCTAGGTCTATTTCCAGGTTGGGGGGATGATTTGGGGATTGGTTGGGTGAACAGGGGCTACCGATTTGTATGGGGTTAGCTGTGTTGCCCCATTTTGATCAATCTTTACAATCCCCGCACTCACAAAGGTATTTAAGATGTGACGCCTAAGATGGGGTTCATCCTCTAAGCTTATTCCCTTCGCTTTTGCTCATGCAATGGTTCGAGCCTTTCCCTTAGCTTCTCGGACTTCTACTTCAGTGGGTCTAAAACCTAACCCAAATCTGACTTGTTGTCCACCCTTGGCCCTGACTGGCTCCTTTCTGCTTTGCAATTAGGGTCCCAGTCCCTTTCCATTCTGATAGCCCCATTTTTGGAACATGGCTATGACTATGACCATTCCACCACCGGTTTTTATAGTAATTCTTTCGAGGGGCTTAGGGATTATCGTCGATACAGCATAGTCAAAGCTATGGAGGTTTGTGTCTTCGATCATGTGTGGCACATCCAATACTTTAGGTTTCTCAATGCTGTGGGTAGCTTTCTCTCTCTCTCAACCTGTCCCTCACCCATAATGGTGATGATCTTCTATTCAGATACGAACCTAAGCTTTTGGTGTAGAGTTGAAGGTATTACCCCGACCTCGTGTACACATGGGCGCCCTAAAAGTAGATTGAATGTGGATTTGATGTCCATTACCTGGAATGGTATGGAAAAGGTAATTGGCCCAATCATGAGCTCAAGATCGACTTTCCCAATTATTTCTCTTCTTGTGTTATCAAATCCTCTGACACTTTCTCTTGCTGGCCTGAAAGCGGAGGGATCCACCCCTATCTTGGTTGCAGTTCTTAGAGGGCAAACATTCAAAGCTGATTCACTGTCTATTAATACCAACGGGATTAGCAAATTTTTAGCTTCTACAGTGATGTTGAGGGATTTGGATTGATTATTTCCTTCCTCTGATAGGTCGACATCTGAAAAAGAAATGGCATTGGGAGCTAGCACCTGTCCAATTATCTGTCCCACTTCATCAGGGCTTACTTGGATAGATACATGTGCATTTTTTAATGCCCCCATCAAAGATTGAAAATAGAGAGGGGAGGTCATTAACAGATCCCATACTATGATATGGGTCAGCATTCTCTTCAGTTGAGTTTCTAATATATGCTCTCAGCTCATTTTCTCGAACGGGTTTACCGCAGTAGGTTCCTTGTTCTCTTTTGGCCAGGCCGGTGTCGGTACTTCTGATTTCCTTGAGATTTTTTCTGATCGGGTGACAAAATCCACTGACCCCTCTCTGCTACTACCTGTATTGATATTTATCTAATCATAACTGAGGGGAACTTGATGGGGATTGTAGGTTAGCCTTGAAATTTGGAATGGAGCGGCTGTATGTCCCTGAGGTATTTGGGTTGGTGTATTGGGATGAGTGGATAATACTTGGTAACCCTTTGGTGAGTAGGTTGTGGGAGTGGAAAAATGGGCCACGCGGAGTTATTGGGGATTGTGAGTGGCTATATGGGGAGTGGTGTGATTGGGGGAGGCCATTGTTAATTAATTGGTGTTGGTAGCGGATGGGGGCAAAATCGGCCCTGGGGTAATTGGCAGGAGCTGTTGTGTATGGTTGATAGGAATTGATTTGGAGAAGTTGACGGGAGCTGGTGATGGAAAATACACCCTTAAATCTAGGGGTTCTATTGGTGGTGCTAGATTAGGAAAGTAATTAGCCAAATTCAGGGGCTTAATCACTCCGATGCCTCTATCCTCTCAATCACTTTGCCTTGGTGTTATAAAATCTTCCAAGGTGCGGATGTAATCTGATGGGTCAAACTTCTTGTCCTCCTCCTCTATCATACTGACGGTCGGGCTTGGGCCCGCTGCACTAGGTGGATGTGGTGGTAACGGCACTTGATGTATCTTGGCATGCTGGTTGGCCTGGGGAAGTGCTCGGAGAATGATCTTGTCGGCCTCTATTAAGTCTTGTATCACATGCTTTAAAGGGAAGCAGCAGTCAGTTGGGTGGCCTGGTCCTTGATGGAAATTACAATGGGTATTTGGGTAGTAATTCCTTGGAATAGGATTTGGCGGAGGTCGTGGCTAGAGTGCAGTGACCAAACCTTTCTCAATTAACAAGGGCAATAAGATGTTCAAAGACTATCCTAAAGGAGTGAAAACTTGATCAAAATGAGCCCTTCTCTGTTCTGGGGTTATATGTGCCCCTTGCCCATTTCCAGTTCTTTGTATCAGCTGGCTTCTGGTTAGAGCTAGTTGTGCGGCTTTAAATTGGAATGGGGATATGCTGGTATTGGGTCGTGTACTTATGACAGTTTATACATCTACCCCAGTTCTTCTATCATTTCTCTATTCAGTGAACCTTCGAACCCCACTGGCCCCACCAGACATGTTCTTGGTCAAACGCCCTCCTCTAATCGCATATTCACAACGACTGACATTCCTCAACAAATCAACAAAGTTGGGCTATTATTGGTACACTAGGAAGTCTGAGATAACCGGCAAGGTGCTTTTTGAGATCGTCTCGATCTGCTCATCGTCGGGTATTCTGCTCCTGGCCTGAGCTGCTAATGCTCTCCATCGCCCAAGGTAGTCGTTAAACATCTCATGAAGTTTTTGTTTTAGGCGAGCTAGATCTGACTTGCGGGGTTCAATGTCTATGTTGTTGACATATTGCTCTTATAACAAATGGGTCAGATCTTTCCATGTTTTGATCGTAGAAGGTTCTAAGGAAGTGAACAACCTTAACGCTTGGCCTGTAAGGCTCTTCTGAAATATCTTTACGAGCAAATGCTCATCTTCCCGTATTGACACATATCCCCACAGTAGGATTTGAGGTGTGCAATAGGATTACCCATGCCGTTATATTTGTCGAAGATCGGCACTTTGAATTTTGCGGGTAAGGAAACCTCTTAAAATAGGCATAGGTTGGAGAAGTCTATGGCATGGATTTCAGCTCCACCCATCATCATTAGTTGCTTTTAGATCATGTCCAATTTTTCTTTCAACAGCTCTGACTCTTTGGACGGTGGGGCCATCCTCTCTGTGGGCGGCCTCCATTCACTTTGGGCTGCTGTCGGGTTAGTGATTATGGGTGGGGGGGGATTGAAGCTGGTGAATGCAGTTGGAGGATTCTGAGTGTGTGCTTACAGTATTGGTTGATGGTGAAAGTCATTTAAAAATCAAAGAAAGAGTAAAACAAGGGATGGAATCAGCACAACTACGAAATCCTAGACCTGCAAGATACAGGGTCCATTGTTGCAAGTTTTGATAAGTAAAAGTTTGTCCCACAGGGAAAGGTGATCTACAGCTCCAAAGGAGCCATCTCTAGTAGTCCCTCCAGATCTGATTACAGATCTGACAGTCCTAAAAGGAGGGGAGTTTAAGGTCACTTATTCTAAGTATTCTAATGTCTAAACTACAGAAAGGGTTGATAGGATGGATGAAGTGTGGAAAATAAATATAGAAGGGTGAGAAGTATGTTATTGAGCCCAGATCAGAGGAGTTTTGTAACTCAGATTCAGATCTGATGTTATAGAAATCCTGTCCAGTGGCTACATTATTGTTGACAAGTGAAAAATACCATTTTCACCCCTAAACTTAAGTCTTGATAGACCTTTGAGAGAACTAAATAAGTGTTTTAAGTACCTATGTTGCAGCTAACAATAAAGACAGGCTTAAACATAAAAGCAGCTCAAAAGTGCCAAAAAGAAGACAATCCATGTCAGTCCAAAGGAAGGAAGTGAAGAAACAACCTCATCAGCTGTGGAAAAGTCCAAAAGGAAGAGGCAAAGACCTGTAAGAGAAGCAGGGAACAATTCGAACAGAGAAATACAATACAAAGTTCTTTTTGCAAAGAACCTGCACGTTTCGTAAAGAACCTGGAACTCTGCGAAAAGGAATAAAACCTCCAGGCTTAGTTTTCGAAGAGCATCTGAACTCTTCGAAAAGAAGATTGAACTTTGCGAAAAGGAGAAAAAACAATTCGAAGAGAGATAGAACTCTGCGAAAAGAGCTTCAGAAGCCACAACACTTTGCGAAAAGACCCTTAAACTCTGCGAAAAGGTATTCTGGAGATTCGCCGCTTTAACAAGGGCAATTCAGTAATCTGTTGCACGCGTCCAATGCGTTTTAAAACCCAAGGACATTCGGGAAGATTCTGAGCATGAACCAAAGGCATATTCCTCCCCATGTGAACACCCAAAGATGAAATTACTTGGCAGGAACTTCTAGAAGTTCGAACAGATTTTTGAATTTCCTAACAGAATTGATGCCTCTGTTTCTTGATTGGCTGGACCAGATCAAACAGTTCTGATTGGCCAGAACAGATCTGGATCCTGGTGCTCGACTCCTATTGGCTGATATGGATTTAACCAATTCTGATTGGTTGATGCACATTAGAGATGGACTTGGGGAAAGCTATAAATTGACGAACCATTTGCCCAATTTGGGGATCCAGATTTTGAGTTTCATTTCTAATCCCCCATTTCCCAGACAGACAGCTTGTCTGCAATCCTTGTAATAGCCTACTTTGTACTGGCATTTGAGAGCTGTGAGATACTGCTGTAACTCAAAGGAGAGTTTGCATCCAAGACTGCAAATCCGAGGGCTGTTAAGCCGTGCTTTGTAAATTGTAAGAATGAATTTTAAAAGGTTGCTGTAAGCTATGCATTCTCCATTGGACTCATGTCAAGGGTTCCCTCCGATCTCCTGAGTACATTAGACTCCTTTAGATTCATTGTTTTGCATGCGATTTCCCTTGATTCATTAATCCTGTAAGAATTAGTGTTGGTAACCTAGTACCTTACAGCATTTGTAGTGATGTTCCTGTTCTGAATTAAGGATTTGGATTGAAGACTATTGGATGGTTTATGGCCATTAAAGTGGACAGACCATAACCATAAGTACAATCTAATCCTTGAATTAGATTTATCTCTCTTACATCTGTGCTTGTAGCAAGATGAAGATTGGATCATCTCTGATAAGTTGCAATTATTCTCATTAGCTGTCAAAGACCAAATCAGATTTAGATATTACTTCTCCATCTTTGTTTCAATCATTCCCCCAACTCGGATCTGGATCATTTAGTTAAAGTTTTCTTTGTTTTTAGTTAGTTAAACGTGACAAATTCAAACCTCTTATCAGTAATCTAGATAGGATAAGGAGCCAGATCTGGTAGCTCAGATCTGGAGGTTTATCTTACATTTTAGACAAATTCTCTGTGGACGATCTTTCACTCACTTGCTTTTAAAACTTGCTACAATTGGCCCTGATCTTGCAGGCTAATTCCCTTCTAACTGTGCTGATATTTCTTTACTCTTTTTAATATTCTAGATTCAGTATAATTTAGCAGTTGCAAACCTGTTTTCAAAACACAAATAAATCAAGCACACTAAGAAGCAACAACAATTATCACCACTGAGGAGAAAGGATCCAACCCATCACTCTGCCATGATTCCACCCTTAAGGCTATAACCTGTCCACTCAAATGGTCACAGATTATCCCATAGGGGAACCACTATCCAGGGATGGGTCAAAACATAACCAGTAAATCATTGCAGGCACTATTTCATCCAGGCTACCAGCTCAAGAATCCATAGGGAACCTCAACCTCTAAAGCTCTATATGTGGGGCTAAGGCTGTATAGGACCATGATAGCCCAGACACATAGAACCAGTAGGAGATTGAGTACAACCTTCGATCTAGCTGTCCATTACTTGAGTGAGGCTACAAGGGTCCAGTCACCAGCCTACAATCTCTATAACTAGATCAGATCCAACATCCGATGGTGGATCTATACAAATATAGGGGAGTCTGCCTCTGTACAATCTCTCACCAGGCTTCTACAAGCTCAGGTGTAAAGAAGAAGGATCCATCTTGGATCGGTGGATTAGAATCACCCTAAGGCTATAATCTGTCCACTTAAATGGTCACAAACTATCCCAAAGGTTATCCTCCTCACGGAGCCCAAGACAAAACAAGAATATCGCTGCTACCACCATGGTCACAAGGCTACCAGCTCAAGCTCCCATGGGGATTTCAGATCTAGTGGGTCCTATGGTGGGGCTAAGGCTGTATAGGACCATGATAGCCCAGACACACAGGTCACTTGGATCTGAGTGGCCCTTAGAATCAGTCCTCCATTGCTTTGAAACATAGCCAAAGCAATGGCGGATCACAAGGCAGCAGCCTTGCACAGAGCATCTCACACACAAATACAAATCTCACAAAGTACAAATCCTATTACAGAACTTCCATTAATCTAGTTCAAAATACATATAAAGACATAGCCAGCATGTGCTGGACTATGGAGAGAAGGAAAAAGAAAAAGAAAACTACTTACAACTATAAAAAGAAAAAC
This sequence comes from Chloranthus sessilifolius, assembly GCA_021018995.1. Taxonomy (NCBI): domain Eukaryota; kingdom Viridiplantae; phylum Streptophyta; class Magnoliopsida; order Chloranthales; family Chloranthaceae; genus Chloranthus; species Chloranthus sessilifolius. The sequence continues at coordinate 30,632,082 of CM037595.1, forward strand.
TAAACAATCTCATATCAGGTCTCCCAGAAATGAGATGGGTTCCTAGCTATTCTAGGATGTAGAAAGAAAAGAAAGTCTAAGCTCCTTAAAGCTAAGCTAAGTGTGGGTATTTATAACAGTGGTGTGACGGCGCATTAGGGTTAGGAAACCCTAATTTTAACGATGTCACATGGTCGAATAGTGATCCTTCGATGCCTTAGGGCGCGTGCACAGAGATTTGAGCATGAGAGTGCGTGCCCTAATCGCTGGAAATTCCCAGAAAGTCCTCAGCTGAAGAGATGGAAGTTTGAGGTTCAGAGCTTCGGTAGGTAGCCATTGTTTCCCAGACTTGTCGCGTGGTAGTTTTTATTCTTCGCTGGGATGATTTGAAATTGAAGCTTCTGCCTTCGCGAGGTTAGCTTGGTTTGCTCTTCAGGCAGTCGTGAGGTTGAGTGAACATCAGAGCCTCAGATGTCGCGGGGTTGGAGCTTAAGCAGTTGCGAGGTTGATCTTTGCGAGGATAGATTTGAATAGCGTGAGAACTTCACGGGCACTTATCTTCACTGGGCTTCGTGAGTTACCTCGCGAGGCTTTGATGAGTTCTAAATTGCGCGAGGTTCCATGTCTTAACTGATCTTCATGAGGGTGGCTTTGCTTTCGCAAGGACGCTTTCTTCTTGAATGGCGCAAGAACTACGCGAGGAGTTCTCTTCTGATAGCTGCATCCCGCGGCGACTGCGCGACGGTTGTGCGAGGAGTCTTTTGAAGCTCTCTCTTCTCAGCCATTCTGAGTGAACTGCCCGCGATTGAGAGAAGTCTGCTTTGAACTGTCCGAGACTGTGTGAGGTGTTCTATTCTTAAGCTTCGCGAGAGCTGTGCGAGTTTATGTTTCTGAGGCTCTTCAGTCAGTCATCTACGCGAGAAGTTGTTGTAGAGTCTTGGGAAGCTCAGCTGGACTGCGCGAGGCTCATTTTCAGGTCTGGATTCAGACTTCATCCTTCTAAGGGACTTTTGGTGCCAAAATAGGTTTTTTTAGTAGGATTCCTAGCCTTATTTCACTGTTGGGTACTACCTACATAAAACACTTAACAAGGACTTATTAGGTGGCTATGGGTCTAATCAAAGATCAAGTTAAGGGGTGAAAAGTGGTACTTTTTAGGTCTTAACACACCCCCAAACCTAATCTTTGCTAGTCCCTTCGCAAAGCTACATTAAACCTAATATAAAAATTAAATGCCACTTTCGTAGGGAGCACGGATACATTTAGCATATGTAGCAAGCCTTTTAAACCCCTAGGTGATCCCTAGTGGAGGAGTGAAGTCTCCTAAGGGTTTTCAGTGAAGACACCCACAAACTTCTTCAATGAAACAGTTAACAAAAGTGCAATATCATCCAATGAGCAATCAAGGGGCAGACTTAGTTTACTCTTGAATCATTAAGCAGAAAAGAAATTTAATTCATTGGTTGCACAGTAACTTAAACAGCATAAACTCTTCATGATTGCACAACATTTCCAAATAGTTTACAATCACAGAAAACTGCACTAGTGTGTCCCAGCACTGAGCTTATCATTAGGTCAAAAATTAGGTTAAGGTCATACATAATACATTTAAGTTCAGACCCAAAAACTTTGCAGGGCATACTCTCATAAGGGTTTTGTTGAGGGGTTCATTTTCTCATAGGCTCAAGAGTAGTTACATCCCCCAAATGGGTCTGTAAGCATGAACATAGGCAGAGTTCTTAAGTGTTGACATCGTTGATAGTTCCTCACCATAGATTGGATAACTCTTTATCTTCACATGACAGCTCACTCAACTTTTGGATCACAAGGGCTTTTAACTGGGCTGTAATGTGGCTTATGGAGTGGGGTTGAAAGAATGGAGGGTTGAGAAGGGGTTCAAAATTGAGAAATCAGTAGGTGACAGAGGTGATTCATGACTTCACCTTCTTCAATTCTGCTCCTTTCATCTTCTTTGAGATTTTCAGATTTGAAGTGATCAGTTTCCCTTCTTGATTTTGATTTTCCAATGAAAGTTTTTCTTGATTCCTCCCTTACTTCTCTTCATTGTTATTTTTGTTTCCTTCTTGTGGAATTTTCAGATTTTTATTTATTTATTTATTTTTATTTTTTACTTTTCAGAAATGCCACCATGCTCCCAATTATCATATTGCCAGATTTGAGGTATTTCTTTTCCATTCACCTACTGTTGACCATAGCTAGTCCATCTTCAACTTTTTCTCCTTTACCTTCTAAATTCTCAGAGTGAGGGTAGGCTGAAGGAGGTTCATAGGTTCAGGTTCAAGTACTTAGGTGTATTTTGAAGAAATTTAGGATTTAAAGCTCAAAGGGGGTATGGACAAGGGCAGTTACTTAAGGGTTGGTCTTATTAGGCTCAAACTATCCAAGAGAAGGCCTTGATCCTTTCCTCAGTGTCATGAGTACTGTCGGTTGTTTCAACTTGGATTTGCCTAACTTCTAGTGAGCACAGTGACTCAGTCAGTCTTTAGAGCTAGAAGGGATTGCCTTGGTTACTCATCAAAAGATGGAAAAAAATTTATAGGCCCAATTCTCACTGGTTATGGTCTTCCTTTGAACTTTTAAGTATGTTCTCACCTTTTTCTCTCTCTACTGATTCACTGAGTGCTGATACAAGTGAGTTTCCTTGGTGATATTATCATGGAAATGTAGAGTATTAGAAGTTTATAATGTCCAAGGTTTGCAAAAATTTTAAACATCTTAATTTCATGATTCTTAAGTGAACAGAGGTCCATTTCCATATTACTCAGATGAGTCTGCTGCACTTATGTTAGCTATTCCATTGGCAGGGTCTGCCTGGCACACCCCCAAACCTGTGAGGAGCAGTGTCCTCACTAGTTCAAAGGTGTCTGTGCAACAGAGTTATTACAGCAGAAAAGACCAGAACAAGAAACAAACACAATATACAAAGCAAAAAAGTAATGATAAGAGAAAAAAGTTTAATCAAAATGAGAAGTGTACAAACTACAAGAAAATAGAAGAAAAAGAGTGCGAAAATAGATAAAATCCTATGGACAATCTAGGCAGAATCTGGCTCAAAACTTGTCCCACCCCTTTTTCTTGGCATGTTCTTGAAGGTAAGCCTCCTCTTCTTTCTTCCTTTGGGCTCTCTCTGCCTTTTTTTGGTCGGCCGTTTTGGGTATGGTTGGAGCCCTGACCCTCATTTTTCTCTTCTTTGGTTCAGGAGGGATCTCTGAAGATTTATCAGTGGTTGGCTCATGGGGTTTGGTGGGAGATTTTCCTTTGGGGCCCTTACCTTTGAAGGCTTGCCCTTGCTGGGTCGGAGGGGGAATAAGAGGGGATTGGGCTGGTGCTGGCTCAGGGGGTTTGGTGGGAGATTTAGCTTTTGCTTTCTCTTGAGGTAGGAGAGGACTTTTCCCTTTTACTGGTTTAGGGGGAGCCACAGAAGATGGATCTGGTACTTGGGCTGCAGGAATGGCAGGGCTCTTCCCTTTTACGGGCTGGCTTAGTGGTGGTGCCTCCTCAGACTGGGCAGATTTTTCTTTTCCAATTTTCAAAGAGCGAGTTGGGGGAGAAGTCCTCTTGGCAGTAACCTTCCTTCGCTGAGGATAGGATTGTTCAGCAGGGCTGGATGAAGGAGCAGCAGCAGTAGTGGGGGCACTGGGATCCTTTGGTGGTGTAATCGAGTCAGTCAAAGGAAAAAGCTCGTGGGATCCAATCTAATGGAAAGTAGGGGACCATGGGGATCATCCTGAGCAGAAGCTCTAGTGAACTTTGGAGGTGGGGATGGAGGGGTCGGCCTTTTTCTTATTTGGGCTGCAGTGGCTCTTTTTGAAGTGGGCTTTTTCTAGGAAGGAGTGCGTTTTCTTTTGGGAGCAGGAGAGGGAACAGGGAGGGCACTGAGAGAGGAGCAGGAGCTGCAGTAGGGATTTGAGTAGGAGCAACATGTTGTGTAAGTACTACAAAAGGAACTGCAGTAGTCATTTGAGGAGGAACAGGAGGAGGTACCGGAGTTGGGGTAGTGGGAGGTGGGGGAACAGATTGTGTAGGTGTTGCGGTAGGGGCAGTGGAAGATGGGCCTGGTTGTGTAGAAGAAGATGGGGCCTCAGGGGGAGCTGTGGCGAGAGGGGTGGCCTGTATGGATTGGGAATGTAGGAAGGCAACTCTATGTTCCAAGATTTCAATTTTCTTGTTAGCCCATAGGAGATTGGTATCTGCAAGCTCCTTACTGAGTCGGTTGATCTCTTGAGCATTGTTCAATTTTTTTCTCTAATAGCCTGTTATGCTTTTTCGCCCTCTGCATTGGCTTTTTCAATCTCAGTAGTCATTTTGTAATACGTTGTCGCAGCCTTGTTCGCATTTAGGGTCTCCAAAATTGCCTCCCACCCTTTGAAAATATCTCTCAGCTGCTCGCGATGAGCAAGCTTCAAGTCACTAAGTTTCTGTAGTAAGGGGTATTCGATGGCTTGGCGGAGTTGGGCCATGCCATTGAGAACATCCCTCTTGATATTGGGAATGTCCCTCATGGCATGGAGGAGGGTGGAGTAGGGGGGGGTGTAATAGGAGTGTCTGGGTAAGATGGGTAAAAATAGAGTGGAAGAAGTAGAAGGGGATTGATCCTGGGGGGGAAGAGTGGGTGGTATAAGGATGAAGTCAAGAGAAGAGGTGGAAGTGGCTGGGGAAGTCTGTGTTGAATGGTCAGTGAATTGAGGAGGGGGTGGGAGAAGAGGTGGAATGAAAGGTATGGGTGGAAAGTGAAATGAAGGAGGGGCAGTGGATGTGGATGGGTCTGGGTAAGGGAAGAATGGGATGGTGAAGGGTCAAAATGGAAGGGATGGGGTTGAAAAGAAGTGGGGTTGAATGGGAAAGGTGGATGGGAATGGAATGGGGTCCGTTTGGGTAGAAGTGTTCGTAAATTGAGGTAGAGGTAGTAGTAGAGGGGGTAGGGTAGGTAGAGAGGGAAAGGAGTGGTCGGGTATGGTGTCATGGAGGGGGAAGGGTGTAGGTAGGTCAATGTGGGTGAGGTCTGTTGGAACTGTGGAGTCAGAGGTGGAAGGGGGTTGGGTCAATGGGGTGGTAGGAGGTTGTGTAGGGATGATTGGGGTTGTCAATGTTTGAAGGGTGGATTGTATGTTGGTGATGTACGTTTGCATTTGGGCTTGGGTCTGTGTGCTATTGGAGAGTTGGGTTTGGATGTCATGTATGAGGGAAAGGATATGGGTAAGGGTATCTGAGGTTGGTTGAGGTGGAGTATGAGGATAGGAAGGAACAGGTTGGAAAGGGGAAGTGGGGGCATGATGGAAAGTGGTAGGAGGAGAAGGTGAAAGGGCTGGGGAGTGATGTGGTGAAGGGAGTGGTGAATCTGGGAGAGGGATGTCATGGGTGGGCAAGGTATCAAGCAAGGTAGTCATGAAGGTCTGATACCCTAAAGTGGTGGCTAAGTTAAAGTCTAGATCATGGAGAGGTTGGACTAAGGGTTGGTCAATATGGGGTGTGTTTGTGGGAATGACAGGGGAGGTGGAAGTGGGTAAAGATGAGGCAGGGGTAGTGTGAGAGGTTTTCTTTTTAAGGTAGGTTATCAAGGGAGGGTTGTCAGGGTTGAGGTCAGAGGGTGCCTGAGGCATCAATGTATTGAGGTAAGGTGGGTGAAGGGGGAGTGTTGTCATGGGGTTCAACACTTTCCACCGAGGAACGAATCACAGTGGGGGGTGGAATGGAAAAGGGAGATAAGAGAGGGAAAGGGAGAGATGGAATAGGTGAAGAAGTTAGTGGAGAGGCAAGTGTGGTGGATGGAGGGATTGTTGTAGAAGTAGAGGTGATAGAAGCTCGCGTCACCTTCTTTGGGGCAGGGGTTTTACCCTTCTTTTTGGGGGCAGGGGTGGCCTTTGCCACAGCAGCTCCCTCTCCTTGCTCGGAAATATTCTGAGCTTCAGCCTTCTTCTTCTTCTGGGGATCCATTAAACTTCTGCTGATCCCCCATTGTCTTTTCGCAAAAGTGGTGGGAGTGAGGTCAGCAGATAACTCCCCCACTGGTATATTGTATCCTCCCTTCAGAAGTAATTTGGTGATGAGTTTTCCGTAGGGGAGAGTGTGGACCTTCTTTTGCAGCCCAAGCTTCACCATCATATCTTTCATGGCCTCAAAAATCAACCATGCAGCATTAAATCCATGGCCCAGAGAGAAGGAATAGAGAGCATCAGCAATTGGTGTCCTCCTTTCTTGCTGATGGCCGGAGCAGTAGATATTTTTCCTTAGCATTTGATCGATGAACAGCAGCTTGGGATCCAAATCTCTTCTTCTGATAGAGTCCCCTGTGGCTTTCAAGCCTTTGGTAATGGCCTGGGCAATGGTATCGAGAGGGGCACTCACAGGGGCACCATAACCGCAGTTGGGATCAAAAATGGCAGGGATGCCCATGACTTCAGCAATCAACGCTGGGTTAAGCAGCATCTCAAAGTTGTCAACTAACACAAGGAGGCCAGGCTGCCCATGTGTGTCTGGTCTGACCCTAAGGTGTTGGTAAAAGAGTTGCACTAACATAGGATAGGCTAGTGCAGGGATCATTTGCATCAAGGGGAACAAACCAGCCTTGCGCAGGAACTCAATGGCGAGAGCTGACAACGGCTCAGATTCAAAGAACGATATATCAAAAATGGCTTCAGGTTCTAAGGGAATGGAAATGAGAAGCTCAGAGGGAGTAGAGTAATCAGGTGCATTTGCAGACACTTCAGGAATCACCTCTTTCCCTTTTTGTTGTGCCGTAGAGGACTTGGCTTTCTTAGGGATAGGCTCCACGGTGGCCTGGTCCCTGGCTCTCTTCGCAGGTGCACTTTTAGGAGCCATCAAGATTCTTCTTGGTGAGTGTGCAGTTGAAATTTTGAAATAAAAGATCAAGAGCTGAGTCTAACCCTAAAAGTTAGGGTTCTATTCAATTGGACGCACAGTGGATTACAAGAGCTCTTAGCAGGGGGCAACTGTTGATGGAAGCTTTAAGAATAAAAATCTAGAATTTCAAAGTGAGCAATGAACTATAGACAGGAAGCTGGAGGAGAGAGATTGAGAGGAATGGGAGCTACGGTTTCGCTGACAGGAGAGGGAAGAGAAAGTAGTAAGGAAAAGCAACGCGGGGTGGGATTTAAATATCGCGAGGCTCAGCGCGCTTTGAAAATATCCGCTCGCTGGAAGGGCATGAATGGGTCGCGAGATTAGATGTTCATTTAAACTGCGCGAGGCAGCCCACCCAGTTATATCTGAAGCTCGCGATAGCAAAACAAGGTAGTTCTCTATGAACTGCGCGAGAGGGGACCAAACCCGTTATTCAGAACCCCGCGATGGCTTAACCGAGTTAGAATTCACTCACCCACTAGTCAGCTTTTTTGACCCTGACTTTGTGGGTGGATTCTCTCACAGACTCTCTTCCAGGGGCACCCATAAGCATTATAAGACATTCACAAATTCCCATACTCTCAAAGCATTAAATTCACACATCATGAAAAGCATTCAAATACTACCATTATAATTCAATCACTTGAAATTAGCAAACAAGGGGAACAGGAATAAAAGTAGGCATAAAGCACTAAACTCAGATTCCAACAAGATTGCTATAAATTCCTCTAAACTGTAAAGTACATATTATACAAAGGTGCATAGTTCTTATCATCAATTCAATGAAAGATCCCCTTCAGGGTCTGAGGATCCTTCACCAATCAAAAATTGGGCCTTGGGATTAACCATTGGTTGACTGGGCAACCTTCCCTCTTCTCTTTTGGCTAAGGTATTCGCTAGTTGGCCAATCTGCTCTTCCATCTTCTTGATGCTCTGACCATGAGAGTTCACAGTCTAAGCTAAGGAACCCAGGTTTTGCAGTGAGGTCATGACCTGGTCCTCGAAAGAAGTATTTCTAGGCTGAGAAGGGGGTAAGACCAACTGATTTTGCTGCTGATGGTGCTGGAAGGTAGACCTAGGGGCATTCCCTTGATTGAACTGCTGCTGTGGCCTTTGTGGTAAGGCCAACATCTGCTGGGGTTGCATGTAGTTGTCTTGCTTCCACCTCAGATCTGGGTGGTCTCTCCATTGGTAACCAGCATTTTGGTGCTGGTATCCATATGGCTGCCTATTGTAGCCCCCAGATTGTTGTTGGCCATAAGATTGAGTAGCAGCAGCATGTTCCAAAATCAATTCAGGAAATTGCCCTGCAGATGGACATTCCTCCACTGTGTGTTGTGGGGACTGGCATATCAGACATGCCTCCACCACATGAGCAGCCCTTCTGGGTTGCATCACAGTCAATAATTTATCAAACTTCATAGAGAGGTTTGCCATCTGCAGCTGCAGGTCACTGTTCCCAAACACCACATAAACTTTTCCTCTTGATCCAGCAGTAGGCCCCACCTTTGACTCAGATTCCTGACTAGTTCTTGCTAGGGATGGCTTTTGAAAAGCATTCTCACTAATCACCTCAAACAATTCCCATGCCTCCTCAGCAGTCTTGTGTATGTAGGGTCCACCACAAGAGGCATCGACCATATCTCTATTTTTCTCATCAGGCCCATTGTAGAAGATTTGTACAAGCTGCCACTCAGGGATCTTGTGGTGGGGGCATTGTTTGAGCATCTCTTTAAACCTATCGCAGGACTGGTTAAAATCCTCAGTTGGGGATTGAGCAAACGCAAGAATCTCTTTCCTCAACTGGCTAGTTTTGGTCTCAGGGAAGAACTTGGTTAGGAATTTGGTTTGCAGGTCTTTCCATGAAGCAATGCTATTGTTGGGAAGAGTGGTCAACCAGGTACTGGCCCTATCCTTCAGAGAGAAGGGAAAGAGTCTGAGCCTAGTAGCCTCAGGTCCGAAACTAGTGATATTAAAAGTGGTGCACAAGGCCAAGAACTGGTCAATATGCTTGTAAGGGTCCTCCTTTCTAAGCCCATGGAAAGCTAGCAGCATCTGGATGATTGAAGTTTTTATCTCATAGTTCCCCTGAACATTAGGGAATTGAATGCTAAAAGGGGAGTTATAGTCATCCGGAGCATTCAACTCCTTGAGGGTTCTGGGTTGTTCTTCACCCATAATTGTTGTCACAGATTCGCTTGGGGGCTCTCCTGTGGTGTGCCTGTCTCTCCTAAGTCTCCTTCCCCTTTCTAACTCAGGGTTAAGAGGCTCTAAAGTAGGGCTGAGGGATCTCCTCCCTAGCATACAAGCACACCAACAGCAAGGAAAGCTTCTTGCAGGCACATTGCAAAAGAATAATTGTACACTAACAAATTTATCTAACTAGTTTATAGCTATTCAAAGAATACATTTAAAGTATCCTAGATACTGCTAGAAATTTTTTTTAAGAAAGATAGACAGAGTTTTAAAAGTCAGAGAATTTGCAAACAGAGGTAGCTAAACTCCACATGCAATCCTCGTCTTCATTAAGAAAGATTCAAAATTATGTCAGCAGTATCAATTATTCACATGTGCAAAAAATACTAATAATACAAAAACTAAGGGTCTACTAATAGATCATCTTTCCCCCACAACGGTGCCAAAAACTTGTTGGCGGATTCTGAGTGTGTGCTTACATTATTGGTTGGTGGTGAAAGTCACTTAAAAATCAAAGAAAGAGTAAAACAAGGGATGAAATTAGCACAACTAAGAAATCCTAGACCTGCAAGATACAGGGTCCATTGTAGCAAGTTTTGATAAGTAAAAGTTTGTCCCACAGGAAAAGGTGATCTACAGCTCCAAAGGAGCCATCTCTAGTAGTCCCTCCAGATCTGACTACAGATCTGGCAGTCCTAAAAGGAGGGGAGTTTAAGGTCACTTATTCTAAGTATTCTAATGTCTAAACTACAAAAAGGGTTGATAGGATGGATGGAGTGTGGAAAATAAATATAAAAGGGTGAGAAGTATGTTATTGAGCCCAGATCAGAGGAGTTTTGTAACTCAGATTCAGATCTGATGTTATAGAAATCCTGTCCAGTGGCTACATTATCACCACTGAGGAGAAAGGATCCAACCCATCACTCTGCCATGATTCCACCCTTAAGGCTATAACCTGTCCACTCAAATGGTCACAGATTATCCCATAGGGGAACCACTATCCAGGGATGGGTCAAAACATAACCAGTAAATCATTGCAGGCACTATTTCATCTAGGCTACCAGCTCAAGAATCCATAGGGAACCTCAACCTCTAAAGCTCTATATGTGGGGCTAAGGCTGTATAGGACCATGATAGCCTAGACACATAGAACCAGCAAGAGATTGAGTATAACCTTCGATCTAGCTGTCCATTGCTTGAGTGAGGCAACAATGGTCTAGTCACCAGCTTACAATCTCTATAACCAGATCAGATCCAACATCTGGTGGTAGATCTATACAAATATAGGGGAGTTTGCCTCTGTACAATCTCTCACCAGGCTTCTACAAGCTCAGGTGTAAAGAAGAAGGATCCATCTTGGATCGGTGGATTAGAATCACCCTAAGGCTATAATCTGTTCACTTAAATGGTCACAGACTATCCCAGAGGTTATCCTCCTCACAGAGCCCAAGACAAAACAAGAATATTACTGCTACCACCATGGTCACAAGGCTACCAGCTCAAGCTCCCATGGGGATTTCAGATCTAGTAGGTCCTGTGCTGGACTATGGAGAGAGGGAAAAAGAAAAAGAAAACTACTTACAACTATAAAAAGAAAAACTAAACAATCTCATATCAGGTCTCCCAGAAATGAGATGGGTTCCTAGCTATTCTAGGATGTAGAAAGAAAAGAAAGTCTAAGCTCCTTAAACCTAAGCTAAGTGTGGGTATTTATAGCAGTGGTGTGGCGGCGCATTAGGGTTAGGAAACCCTAATTTTAACAATGTCACGTGGCCGAATAGTGATCCTTCGATGCCTTGGGCGCGTGCACGAAGATTTGAGCATGGGTGTGCGTGCCCTAATCGCTGGAAATTCCCAGAAAGTCCTCAGCTAAAGAGATGGAAGTTTGAGGTTCAGAGCTTTGCTAGGTAGCCATTGTTTCCCAGACTTATTGCGTGGTAGCTTTTATTCTTCGCTGGGATGATTTGAAATTGAAGCTTCTGCCTTCGCGAGGTTAGCTTGGTTTGCTCTTCAGGCAGTCACGAGGTTGAGTGAACATCAGAGCCTTAGATGTCACGGGGTTGGAGCTTAAGCAGTTGCGAGGTTGATCTTTGCGAGGACAGATTTGAATAGCGTGAGAACTTCGCAGGCACTTATCTTCACTGGGCTTCGCGAGTTACCTCGCGAGGCTTTGATGAGTTCTGAACTGCGCAAGGTTCCATGTCTTAATTGATCTTCATGAGGGTGGCTTTGCTTTCGGAAGGACGCTTTCTTCTTGAATGGCGTGAGAACTGCTCGAGGAGTTCTCTTCTGATAGCTGCATCTCACGGTGACTGCACGATAGCTGCGCAAGGAGTCTTTTGAAGCTCTCTCTTCTCAGCCATTCTAAATGAACTCTCCGTGGTTGAGAGAAGTTTGCTTTGAACTGCGCGAGGCCACGCGAGGTGTTCTATTCTTGAGCTTCATGAGAGCTGCACGAGTTTATGTTTCTGAGGCTCTTCAGTCAATCATTTGCGCGAGAAGTTGTTGTAGAGTCTTGGGAAGCTCAGCTGGACTGCGCGAGGCTCATTTTCAGGTCTGAATTCAGACTTCATCCCTCTAAGGGACTTCTGGTGCCAAAACAGGTTTTTTTAGCAGGATTCCTGGCCTATTTCACTGCTGGATACTACCTACATAAAACACTTAACAAGGACTTATTAGGTGGCTATGGGTCTAATCAAAGATTAAGTTAAGGGGTGAAAAGTGGTACTTTTCAAGTCTTAACAAATGCCCCTTGATACGCCCCTCTGTTCCTGATCTCGTCCTTCTTATACTGTGGGTCTACGTATGGTGGACGAAGGGTGAGATTATTCTATTGATTCTATGTTGGTAGGGCGGGTACTTGGTGAGACCACTGCATTTAGGGAATCCTTGGGATGAGTTTGAGAGGTATGGTGGTGAGGGTGGCTGATGTCATGAGATGGATTCCTGTATTAAACTGGGTATGAGGGTTGTGGATGAGTGAGGCCCATGCTATGTTAGGAGACTGGCAGATGTGGGTGCATCATCTAGGGTGGAATGGGGGCCTGTTGGGTATATGTGGGATATTGGGGGAATGAGGGAGGATGGGAGAATGGGGCTCCCAGGTGTGGACCTTGATGGGCTTAGGGGACGGGGCCCTGGTGGGCTTGGATTTGGGCTATTGGGCTTTGATGGGATTGGGCTATCGGGCCTTGGTGGGTTTGGGCCATTGGGCCTTAGTGGGCTTGGTACATTAGGCCTTGGTGGGCTTAGGCCATTGGGCCTTGGTGGGCTTAGGCCATTGGGCCTTGTTGAGCTTGGGCCATTGGGCCTTGGTGGGCTTGGGGTATTGGCCTTTAGGCCCACTCCAATGACCCCATGGTTGATGGGGCACTTGGATAGTATGGACGATGGGGGGTTGATTGGAGTCTTGGGAAAGGAGGCATAAAGATTTTGGAGGGCATGGGATAAGTTTGGAGGAGTGTGGGTTGGAAGGGGGAGGCTGCTTTGAGAAGCCTTCCAGCTGGTATAGGCCCTGACCATCTCATCTATCATGGCCATTGGATTGGGTGAGGGGGTGGGCGTAAAGGGTGCATCCAATGGAGGGGGAACATGGGGTATAGATTGGGTGGGTGCCTGCGAAAAATTAGGCATGACTCGGGTAAACAGGGGGATATGTGGTAGATTGGGCATGGTATGGGTAGATGTAGGAAAATTTGGTATGTGTTGGGAAGATGGGAAATTGAGCATGGTATGGGGAAAATTTGGCGTGGTGAATGGATCAGGCATGTGTGTGCATGGGGGCGGATGCATGGAAGTGAGGTGTAAGTGAGTTTGTCATGGGGGAACAATGGGGTGAATTTTGAGTGGTGGCGGATGTGGATAGGGGAAAATTAGGGTTATTGGGATTTGAGGGGGGATGGGGTGAATAATGGGGTGTATGTGTGGTAAATGTGGATGGATTTTGGGTGGATGGAAAAATGGGAGAATTTTGGATGGGTGCAGAAGGAAAAATGGGTGCACCGAAGGGTCCGGCAATGGTAAATGGCAGTTGGGTGAGCGGAATGGAGGTGAACATTTCCTCTGAATGAGAATGGGTTGGGGAGAGTGGTGGGGATGAATCAAGATCGGCATAAGCAGGATCAACCACCCATGACATGGATTGGCGATGCGTTAGATACGGATGCCTCAGATGGGATCTGTAAAATTTTCTTCTGCTCCCTCTTCGGGATGACGGAGGGTAAGGCGATGCCGTCATGCCAACACCACAAGCTATTTTTGGTTTTGGACTTTTGATTTGATTTTTGGATTAAAAAAAAAATGAACCTCTAAGATGAGTTCTGGGGCCTTGGAATTCCCATTTCGAGCAACGTTCACACCCAAATATTTCCCACGACGGAATCCCGACGTGCTTCGAAAGAATCAAAGGAAAATCCTTCGATCTATGTGAAGGCACGGGAATCCACGTGACAACCTGATCCCTCGGAAGGAGTCAATAGAGGGTGACCCCTTTTGACCGGCGAGGGTGTATTGGGTGTCTAAACGTGTGGGATCTATCAAAGGTACTGAACCGCTAAGCAGGGGACTCGGGGGAAGTGAGGAAAGGCCTCAGATTCGGGCTGCCAGGTCCAGAATGGGCTTAGTGTGTGTATTATATACGCTAGGCTAAAAATCTAGAGATTTTGGCTTAGCGTGTATATTATACGCGCTAGGCTAAATCTAAAGAAGGATGGCTTAGAGCGTATATTATACACGCTAGAGAAATTTTGAGGGAAGTTGGCTTAGCGTGTATATTATACACGCTAGGCTAAATAGAATATAGAACAATTTTGACAGTAAACAGTAAGTTTGAAATTGGTCTGATTTTTCTATTTTTTGGGAAGCAGTGCTTCCCGGGATTATTTTCTTTGTTGTAACGGCTCCCTCCTCTCCGAACCTAGGGATACACGGTTGACTCGAGGTATCTAACTCTCTCCCCCAAGGGTTTTAAGTTTTGTAATTGGATCGGTCACCCATCCTATATACCTCCGGCGCTAGCGCCTTCTCAGATACTGGATGGGGTGGTACTTTTCCGGATCATCACCACTAGGGGTTGCCGCTGTACGAAGAATCGGGACGTTTGTATCACTGCCTAAAATCCCAACCCTTAAAAATCTACCCTCATAAAGATCATTTAAGCCCCTTAATTCTTTTTAAGGTTCAATTTTAAAAATAAAATTTTAAAAGGGGGGTTTGCTTAGGTTCAAACACAGGTTGTGATGATCCCGTGCTGCCTCTACTGGCCGGCGTCCACAGATGGTATATGAATACAAGAAGGTAAAAGCTCACGTAAGCCCACCAAACGGCTAAGGCGTATAAATGCACAAGTAAGCCCGCCAATCGGCTAAGGCATGCAAATAACAAAAAAATACAAACAGTAAATACAGTACTCAAGTAGGCCCGCCAATCGGCTAAGATACATAAATGACGAAAAAGTAGGAGGTAAGTAAAAACATACGGAATCGTAGGGGTGAGAAAAATTGACGAAATCATAGGGGTAAGTGTCAAAGAAACGAAGAAAAAAAAGGTTAGTAAGTAAGAGAAATAAATAAATAAATAGGCCAAGATTTCAAGGGAAAGCTCTAAAAGCTATTCCCCATCAGAGTCACCATTTGTGCAACCATGGATCTTGATCGATCCGTTGCAACGACCCGCCCTTGTGAAAAATATAGAGTCGCCACCCGGAGCCTTTAGTGTCTCGAGAAACCTCAAATCAATATTAAATGCACCGAAGTGCCCAATATGACTCTGATTTACTGATTCACGCCAAAAACTCTTGGGTAGGGGCTTTGGTTATCGATTGAGAAGTTGTTAGGTACCCGATCTACCCGCTCGTAAGCGGTCTCTACTTATGGCCAAAAAGAAAAAAGAAAAATAAAAATAAAACAACACTTCCTCTTGCCCGAAGGCACTCAAATCCTATTTTTGCCCCCCACAGTCACCAAAAGTTTGGAGGCGTAACGGCAAAAATTCAAGAATAGAGGAAAAGCGAAGAAGGTAGAGGAATAGAGGGGAGAGCCGGAGCTCTTGGGCCCTTGTAGTATGGTTGTGAACGTTCGCGTGGCTGTACTTGAGGGGGCTTCCAATAGCTAGAAAGGTTGGAAGATAGGTTCTAAACTCTAAAACTTAGTAGCTAAGGGGTAGAGGAAGAAGGCTAAGGGGTAGATCTCACCTAGACTAAAGGATTTTTGATGGAAGATGAGATCTAAAAGATGGTTTTGAATTCTGGAATTTGTATGGGTTTGGTGCACCAAAGGGGAGAAAGGGATCTCTCACTCTTTTCTCTCTTGAAAAATTTTCAAGCCTTTGGAAAGGGAGTGGTGCTTCTCTATTTATAGAGAAAGGGGAGGTGAAGGGGACACTTAAGAGCTAATGGGATTAGCAATTATGTAATCCCCAATTTATGGTTTTCTAGGGTTTTGGGAGCTTAGATATGTGGGAAAAGGGTTCAATGGTAGATGATAGGGTGGGGGTTCAAATGACTAGAGGGTTGCAAATAGGGTAAATGAGGGTGCAACAGTCCTAATGAAACCTACCCTAAACATTGGGATGATCAACAAGTCAAACCCCAAAAGTAATTTTCTTGCAAAATATAAGGATTACTATAGCTAAGCCTAGCGTGAGTATTACACATGCTAGGCATATGTATAGTTCTCGAGAAGCCCAAAGCCCGCTAGGGGGGCCATCCAAGCTTAGCGTGTGTATTATACCCACTGAGCCAAATTTGTGAAAAAATGGCCTAGCGTGTATAATATACACGCTAGACAACATTTCTCTCAAAAATGGCTTAGCGTGTGTATTATACACGCTAAGCATACCTAAGGCCTCGAGAGGTTCAGAGCCTGTCGAGGGGTTCACTCAAATGTAGTTTTTAGGCCCGAAACATTGGATTGCCTTAACTTTTGGTTTAGGACTCGAATCAAGGTGATTCTTGGCTTGTTGGAAAGCTGGGAACCGCTACTTTCCGATGGTATAGGATTTAGTTTTAGTAGGGGTCCCCATAAGCTTTAGCACTCCTCTTCCCAACCAATGCTTGGGAGGGTCAATAGCAGGTTTGAAGAGGGCTCTATAGAGATTGGGGTTAATTTCTATGAGTTTAGACAAGTTTCTAAGGGTTTAGAAAGGTTCCTAAGGGTATGGGAGATGCTATCAAAAGCTCAGGGGTGCGCCCTTCTCGAAGTATGTTTCGATCGGGCCTTGGGCCAAATTTGGGTGTCTACACGTTGTTACCTTAAACTGATTTTATCTTAAGATAATTATAAAATTCTGAGGAATTAGAAATAATTAACTAGGATTACAAATCTGCAGTCAGGGAACCTAGACTTGTTTTCTAATCAGTCTTTTACACTAGTTTCTAGCTTTAGTTTTAATTCATTCAAAATATCAATCCAGATTACTTTTTGCAAATTAGTTTTAAAAACCCAAAACCAACTTGCTTTCTAAGACTTATTGACGGATTCCTTTCAAAAGTTTTTCCCTGAGGATTGATACCCTTAAATGTGCTATAATTCTCTTGTACATTTGCAATGTGATAATTTTGGTACAGTAAAATTGCTATCAAGTTTTTGGCATCGTTGCCGGGGAATTTACTTTTTTATTTAGAATTCAATATTTGTCATATACTTAAGACTCTTTCTTTCCCTCTTTAATTTTTCTTATTTTTGTCTAAGTTCGAGTGCAGAATTGCGGATTAAAAGCTTCAGCATCTTCTTCACAAGGGGAGCTAGAGGCCCATATTTGTTTTCATTACTCTAATCATTAATTTCTTAGTTTAGGATAATTTGTTTCTGGTTTATGCATTTACCCGCTCTAAATCATTAGAACTTTTTGGTTTTGATCCTGAAATTGAATGTACCCTTCTACAAAATCTGGCTGCCAACTGTAATTCTGAAAATGAATCCATTACTTTGGCACAAGAATCCCTAGAATTTCCCCTCAATTGATTTTTAGTTTCATCACCCTCTTCAGGTGAAGAATCATATTTTGATTTCACACTGGTGGAATACCGGCCAATTCAGGAACATTATACCTCCTTTGCTCTGTCTGCACCCTCGTCTGTCACTTTATCGAAGTTAGCCAATGGTCAACACTTTTAGATCAAACATACTATGTTACAATCTCTTCCAAATTTTCATGGGCTTGATCGCAGGACCCTTATTAGCACCTTAGAGATTTCATAGAACTTTGCGCTACTTTAAAGATGTCAGCACTAAATGATGAAGCTATGAAGATGAGGTTGCTTCCCTTTTCATCAAAAGATCAGGTTAAAGCATGGCTTGCCTCCTTGCCCATTGGAATCATTACCACATGGGATGGACTTCAAGCTAGATTTCTATCCAAGTACTTCCAAATTTGTAAAACAAATCACATCCAACAAGCTATTCAAACCTTTTGACAATTGTCAGGAGAATAATTTCATGAAAATTGGAAAATTATGCAAGACCTATTACATAAATACCCTCATCATGAAGTGTCGAATTGGTCAATAGAGCAAAGTTTCCAGCAAGGGTTAAACGAGGGGAATCAACAAATTGTTGATGCAGTGAGTGGAGGAGTCTTTATGGCTCAAAATGGACGGCAGTCATGGGACTTATTCGAAAAACCTGCAAATAATTCCTTACAGAAACAAGCATTGACAAGGATTGATCCAGATGTTTCACTACACACACCTCTTGCTAGAGGAGGCATCTATGATGTCAAATCTGATAGAGTGAAAGTGAAGGAAGATTTGAATGTCAAGGTTAAAGCCTTGGAACGAAAAATGGTATCTTTGATGGCCACCAACCTGAACCCAATTGAAAAGTCATTAGTAGCTTGTGTTATCTGCCAAATTTTGACCCACATAATAATTGAATGTCCAACTGAGCCACTGTATCCCGAGATGATTAACAAGGAACAAATATGTGCATTTCAGCAGAGTTATTATGAAAATACCTATATCACGCAATGGAGGAATCACCTTGGATTTAGTTATGGCTCCATGGGAGCCCAACAACAAGCACCACATGTTCAACCTAGATTTCCTCAACTCAATAATTTTCAACATCCTTACATGCAATCAACTAAGCCATAGCAGTCAGTTGAACAACAATAGTATTGGTAGCCTCAAAGCAGTCGATCTGATGCAACAGTTGTCCAAATCCTTCGGGATTGATCAGCCTTCAAAATTGCATAATTTAGACCCGAATCTCGGCATTGATAGGCTTCATTTAACTACTAATGTTTACTTTTAGTGCATGATAATAGTGTAACAGGTTTTGAAGGCCAAAAGTAAAAAAAATAGTTAAAAGAAAAAAATTAAGGAAGACTCGAAGACATCATAAAATAGAGGAAAGAACGGAGAGTACTAAGGTTTCAATGACGATTTGCAAGAATTGAGGCTTATACCAGTGGAAAGTATAGGTTCCCATCTTTCCAACGAGCCAAGAAACATCCAAATCCAAGTTGTACATCAAAATTTATGACGAAGTGAAGTTTGAGGAAAAGTGTAGGAATTTCCAATCTCGACCAGTCAAGTTTGGAAGAAATACAACAACAATTGGACCGGTCGATTTGGTTAAAGCTTTAGAAATAGCAAAATTCGACTGGTCCAAATGCAAATTTGAACCGGTTGAAGCTGAATAGCAAAACAAAAGAAAAAAGAATGTATAAACTTGACTGGTCCAAATGCAATTTAGGCCGATTGAGTTCATTAAGCTTTAGAACCAAAAGCAATTTGGATTGGTCAAAAGCCATTTCGACCAGTTTAAATCAAACAAGAACCAGGCCACCGTGAGGCTCTGAATCAAATACAAAGTGGACCGGTTGAGTTCATTTTCGACCGGTCAAAATGGGTTTCTACTATGATTCTTCAGGCGCGACAGCCTGGTTTCTTCCGGAAATCAAAACCCTGAGATTTCATTCTCTCCTAGCTCGATTATAGGGCAGTTTAGAGGATACCTTCTATGTTTAAACATTGTACTAGGGCCTTATGATCTATAAATAAGGACCCTAGGTTTAGGAATAAATAGCTTGGAGCTGAGAGCTCTTCCTTAGTTTCGTTTTCTTTTAAGGTTTAGGTTTTCTAGTTCAAGGTTTAGTTTTAGTTTATGATTTCAGAGAGTTTGTGAGATTGACAGATTTGTAAACGATCACACGGTGATCGATTCAGTGATGATGATGGTCAGAGCTGCAATCCGTGGCTAATCCCGAAGCTTGGGATCTCTTGTAAAATCTAAGATAAGTACTTGCACGAAACCGATCAAACGAGACTACAAGTACTAATCTGAAGGTGCATATCCTATAAGATCTAATCCTAGATGGATCATATCATCCTGACTGGACTGTGACTGTGACTATGTAGAGGATCTGATACTTTTACCTATCTTTAGCTTGTAGCGAAGAGAAGGTTGATTACTGTTAATCACTGAATTATGTCACTTTCCACCTCCTAACCTAGCTCTTACTAAACCTTAGAGCTGTTTAATAATTGATTTTTGAGGATGGTTTTTTAGTTAACAATAATCTATAGAATGGTGCAGTAATCCATGTAACAAGTGCCAAGAACAGAAGAATTAGAGTCAAGCATTGAAGCTGATGGAAATATAGAGATTAAACCTTGGTGGTCCCCACCCAATGGACTCTTCAACATGCCTTAGACCCCTAGAAGTTTTACAATGAGAGAAAAGTGGGACCCATACCTAAAGGAGAGCTGCAGCAGTAAATCTCATCTCGAGCAAATCTGAAACCTTCAGATCTATCCTCTCGAGCTGTCTTGAGTAATTCTTTGGCTTCAGAAGCAACCTGTCGAGCAATGTCGGGCAGTCAAGGGACTGTAGCATTCTAACTTCTCGAGCAGCTAAAAGACTACAATAAATCTAGCCTCTCGAGTAGTTCTTTACCTTTAGAAGCAACCTAGCGAGTAGTCCAGAGCATATCATTCCTGCAGTAATTTAGCCTCTCGAGCACCTCTCGAGCAGTTCTATACCTTCCGAAGCTATCCTAGCGAGCTGTCTTCAGGAGCAGCTCTTCCACTCGAGCAACCTTCAGAAAGCAGTCTATCTGCTCGAGCTATACACTGTGAAGCATTCAGAAGGCTTCCCCCACTCTAGGCTCAGGACCCAGCAGATATTTATGGACTTCGAGGGAATTTTTGAAACTTCTGCAACACATGGGATACCTGTCTGCATGTGATGTGCTTTTCCTAACAGAATGGGGCAATACTTGGCTTAAATTAAGCTACGCCAGCAGATGCTAACTATTTTGATTCTTCCTCCCTCTAATTGGCCAGAGCAAAAAGCAACTTTTGGATTGTATATATACCATGTAAAGAATGCAGAAAAGGGGAGGGGGGATCACACTACACACAACAGACAAGAGCTGAGCACATTTTTAAGGTTTAGATCATCTTCCTATTTGTGCAATCGTGGGATTTTTGACGATCCTGTTGCGACGAGACGCTCCCTGATAAAATATTTAGAGTCGCCACTTGGAGCTTTTGGTGTCCCGGGAAACCTAGATTAATTTTATAAGCACCGAAGTGCCACAAATGTGACCCTGAATCCGGTCTATGCTAAAGGCTCTTGGGTAGGGGCTTCGGTTATCAATTGGGAAGGTGTTAGGCACCCAATCAACCCGCTTAATGTGGTCTCTACTTATGGCCAAAATAGAAATAATATAAAAGAAAAGAAAAAGGCTTCCTCTTGCTCAAAGGGTCTTAAAATCCTATTTGTGCCCCTCCGTTCCTACCAAAAATTCGGTGGCATAACGACACAAATGAGAGGATAGAGGAATAATCGAGAAGGTAGAGGAATAGAGGGGAGAGCCAGAGCTCTCAGACCCTTGTTGCACTGCTATGGAACCTTGCGTTGGCTTACTTCTGTGAGCTGTTGAAGGCTTGTATGACGAGAAATGGGGTTCTAACACCTAAGCCTTGGTAGCTAAGTGGTAGAGAGGGAAGGCTAGGGGGTAACACACACCAAACCTAGAGCTTTTGGGTGAAATGCTAAGGTC
This sequence comes from Chloranthus sessilifolius, assembly GCA_021018995.1. NCBI lineage: Eukaryota > Viridiplantae > Streptophyta > Magnoliopsida > Chloranthales > Chloranthaceae > Chloranthus > Chloranthus sessilifolius. The sequence continues at coordinate 30,653,148 of CM037595.1, forward strand.
TAAAGGAGTTTTTTAAGTTTTGGAATATGTATGGGAATGGTGCACTAGATGAGAGAGAGAGAAGGGATTCCTTAATCTCTTAATTGTAAATTTTTTTAAGCCTTTGTAAATGAAGGGGTGCCCCTCTATTTATAGGAAAAAGAGAGGCTAGGAGGGGTGTTAGAAGCTAATTTAGATTAGTAATTAGGTAATGAAAAATCTAAGGTTTCCTAGGGTTTTAGAGCCTTAAAAAGTGTGAAGAGTTGTTCCAATGGTGGATGACAGGGTGGGACTTTAAACCACTTAAGAGGTTGCACATTGATAGTAAATGGGTGCAACAGAACTAGTAAAACACACCCCAAAGGTCTAGATGGTCAACAATTCAAGCCTCAATCTCGAAATTCGAGACAAAAAACTAGGGTTACTATTCATATGCCTGGCGCAACTATTAATTGTGCCAAGCATATGTATCGTAAAATAGTGCTTGAACAGTAGTCTAGAAGTTGGCTGCCCGTGAGGGGATCCACCTTAATGCTGGCACAACTATTAGTTGCGCCAACTCCCTAGGGGGTCTCCACACTATTTACCATTTTGCCCTTGCTCTTCGGAACGCGATATCATCTCGCATACAGCTCCGATTGGGGTGATGCTTGGCCCATTGGAAAGCTGAGGACTTCTACTTTTCAATGATATAAGATTCAATCATAGTAGAAGGTCACAAATAGTCCCAGTGCACCACTCATCATCCATTGCTCGGGAAAGCTAGGCTTAGGTCTAGAATGGGTTATAAGGGTCGGGATGGGTTTCTAAGGGTTCGAGAAGGTTCTTAAGGGATCTAGGATAATTTCTAAGGGTTTAGAATGGCTCCTAAGGTTTTGGAAAGGTTCCTAAGGGTTTAATACATGCCATCAAAAGCTCAGAGATGCGCCTCTCTCCAAATATGTTTCGATCGGGCCTTAGGCCAATTTTGGGTGTCTACAGACGCCCCTCTTTGATATTCGATCACTAATTATTGAATGCTAAGGAAAAGAGACATTTGAAGAGGCCCAAGGCATTACTGATGCGTCTGCTGCCTTCAAAATGAACTTCAAACATCAGATGAGTAACATTGTGTGAGACCATGGATTCTCTCGAACCCGTCGCGGCAATGCACTCGTGATAGAATAAATGTGGAGTCGCCACCCGGAGCTTTTAGTGACTCGGGAAACCTTTAAATCAATATTTTGAGCACTGAAGTGCTAAATATGACTCTGATTTATCAGTTTTTGCCAAAGACTCTAGGGTAGGGGCTTCGGTTATCGATCGGGAAGGGTTTAGGCACCCGATCAACCAACACGTAGCGGTCTCTATCTATGACCAAAATAAAAAATAAATGGGCGGAGCTTCCCCTTACCCGAAGGCAATACGGTCCTATCAAACTTTGAGCCAAAACCAAAATTTTAGCTGCATAATGGCTTGAATCCTTGGGCGGAGGAAACACCAAGAAGGTAGAGGAAGAGAGGGGTGAGCTAGAGTTCACGGGCCCTTGTTGCACCGTAGAAGAACTTCACTTTGGCGTACTTTCGATGGCTTTAAAGGGCTTAAACAGTAGGGGAATGGATTCTAATGCTAGGATTCGGTAGATGGGAAGTGTAGGATGAATCTAGGGACTAAGCTTGACTAAAAGAGGGGTAGTCACACAGGCCATCAGCATAATTCAAAGGGAAGGAGAACAAAGCAACAAGATAGAGATTACCCCAGGGATCATCTCAAGAGGTGGGACCTGGATAGCTTCAGCAGAGATATGTGCCTTCTCGGCCACGTCGGGACACACACACGACAAGAAAGCATCATCCAAGCGCTTGAAGGTCCCCTGGACCACGGTAGGCGAACTGCCAGAAGCACCAAAGACTGTAAGGGTGAGGGTCCAAGACACAAGCCACGCCAAGAAGCACTGACCGAAAGGATCGAAGGGTCCTGCACCTGTAGCATCATAAGGAGCAGCCGCCTCATCATCTGAGTCGCCGCCCTGCTCAAACTATAGAGAGAAATATTTTATCATTAAAGGTGGCAGGTTAATCAAAGTAATCACAAGGAAGCTGCTAAGTAAAAAGAGAAAGGGGCATTACCTGAGATTACGGCCCGCCAAAAGCTAAAAAGTTAGCGCCAGGCACAAAGCGGGGCAGTAGGAATTGATAGGGCAGGGAATCATACCACGACTGATATCCCTCAGGCAAGAGAAGGTCATCGATAGGAACCCCATGGTGAAGAAAGTGAGCAGTAAACTCATCAATGGAGCCTTCCGGAGCCAACACATCGGCGGGAGGAGCTTGGGGCACGGAAAAGAGAGGGCGATACTGATGAACCACTCTCTCCCCTAAATAGTAGGCCCTAGTCCAGGACCCGTAGAGGAAGATGATGCGAAGGTCCAGCAAAAAGCGAGAAGGACCCACTAAGGCCAAGTTCCAGAAGGGAGATCCTATGTAGGGGTCGAGGATGATCTACAAAAGAATAAAAAAAAAATGGAGGAAGGATACACACATTTGGTCAGAACCCATAACACACAAGAGCTGTCAAATTTATAAAAAGGGAATTATTTTACCTGCTCTGGGATCAACAGGTCGAACTGAGAGCACAACCCTAACTCCAAATGCTTCATACCTACATCCCGACTGCGACTCACGTGCCAATTACTCGTGAGGGGGAATGTAGCAACTTCGGACTGAAGCAGAGGGCGACCCGGTTGGAAGCGAAGATACCCCCAGATCTGAGAAAGCAAGCAGATAAAGACAGGTGTGCTATAAGAGAAAATTGGACAAGCTAAAACCAAAGGATAAAATATAAAAATTGTAGGCCAGAAACCCACAATGGAGCTAGACTCCACAAGAATGGCTCGCTTTAGGCTAGACATGAGTACTGCATAGCCAGCGCCGCCCCAATCGAATAGATGCACAGTTTCCCAGTTCACCATCAGGCTGAGCAGGGACAACGAGACTCGCCCTCCGCTGGTGTTGGAGAGGAGAGTCTTGCCCAGGAGGAACAGCAGAGCAATGCGGGCCAGCATATGTGTGCGTGCGGGCTCGAGATAAATGGCCATGTTAGGCTGGCCCTGGTCCACTAACTCGTGAGGCTCAAACTGATCAACCAGCCAGGACAGCTTGACCTCAGAACCCCAAATATTCTCAGAGGTCGGGTAGGCCCTTATCAGTCGAATCACCTCCCCCTTACCCGGCGTACGGGTAGGAACCACGGGCACCCCTCTAATACGGACCCCAGTGATCATAGACCAGTCCACAGGTGTAAAGGCCATCTCTGCCACGGCCATGTGAAATGTCATGGTCTCGGGGTGAAAACGCTCTATCAAAGCCTTCAAATAGGCTCAGACGCCCTCACGGGCATGGACACGAAATGAAATCCCCAAAACCGCATCGGTGAGCGTGTCCTTCACCACTGGGGAAGGTAAAGCACGAGATGTCGAGGTCAACCAACCAACCGGAACATAACATAATGTGCGGCAGGGGCTGCAAACATAAGGCATCAATCAGATAGGGGCAAGGTGGTATAATGAAGACATCAAAGGAAAACAAAAGTGGAAAGGGGGAGGGGACTCATCTGTTTACCTGATCGACGATCCCAAAGTTGGACATGTGGGTGTGCTAGCAGTAGAGGAGGCCGGTATGGGCAGCCTCGCCTTGCATTTCATACCAAGGCTGGGAGTAGCACTGTGACACGATGAACTGTTCATCACGGGGACCGTAGGCCATCTCCGGCCCTTCTTGCTGATCATGCCCTTCGTCACCGGACATCCTGAAAATATGAGACGCATCGGCATATGAGAAAGGTGCCAACAAAAAAAAGAAAAAATATATATATGCACTAATCCAAAGACAAAAAAATCTCATCAAAAAAAAAAAAAAAAAAAAAACCATGTGTGTATTTGTACTAATTCATCAAAAACAAAAAACAAAAAAATATAATAAATGTATACGTGTATGCTAACCCGTCAAAAAAAAAATGTATACGTGTATGCTAACCTGTCAAAAAAAAAAAATGTGTGTCTGTGTATGCTAGCCCGTCAAAAAAAAATGTGTGTGTGTGTGTACTAATCCAAAAAAAATGTGTGTATGTGTACTAATCCAAAAAATGTGTGTACTAACCCATTAACAAAAAATGTGTGCGTACTAATCCAAAAAAAATGTGTGTGTATAAATGTACTAACACATCAACAAGCAAAAAAAATGTGTGTGTGTGTATACTAATTCACCAAACCAAAAAAAAAAAAAATACAAAACAAAAAATACATATATACGTATACCAATATATGTATGCGCTAATCCAAAAAAGGAGAGGAGAGGCACCCATCCATCAAATAAAATGCACTAATCCATCAAAAACAAAAAAAAGAGAGAAAGAAAAAAACAACAACAAAATAAATGAATGATGGATGGAAAATAGGCCTAAGGAATCAAATATTTCAAAAAAAAAGGGGGAAAAACAACTAAAACACGAAGCATTTCACCATAAAAAAAGAGAGAGAGGCAATATCATCAAAAATTCAAAAGAAAAATGAAGGAAAGGTAATGATTACCTTCAATGGGAGAGAAAAACAAATGTCGACGGAGGATAAGCGTCTTTCGATCCACACCCGCAACCGCCGGTAATAAAACTCAAGCCAAATCAAATGCAAAAACTTAGGGGGCTGTCCCGAACTCAAGAAGGAAGGAGGGAGAGAGATAGAAAGGGGTTTGTGCTTGCGATTTTAGACAAAGCGATATAATATATACGCCTGACCATTTTTGCCAGATTTTGGTCAGGCGTATATAATATATGCGCCTGACCAGAAATGGTAGTTTTTTTAACTACCCGGCCATTTTTGATTTTGAGGCCCGACGGACCCCCTCGGATACTATAGACCCCGGTCCAGACCCCCCTTAGAGGCCCACGTATCATCGGGCAAGGGTGCACGCATCCCCAAATGACCATTCGAGTTCCCTTCGATTGGCCCAAAGGGACCGTGCTACAATAAACAGATCTAGGTCCGTAGGCGCCCACCTATTGCGCCCACAAAATCAAACAAAAAAAAAAGAAGAAAAAGAAGAAGAAAAAAGAAGAAAGAAAATGCTGAAAGTGACACTAGTTCTCAAAAGAGCACTGCAATGACCATTTGCACCACTCTGAGAACCGTGTTAAATCAATTCGGAATGATCAGGGTCCACCCGAAAGTTCTCGAACCCCGTCTTACACAGGGACACCCCATACTTGATCCGGTAGGTCAATGAATTTCATCCATCACCGGTCACTCCTGGGAGCATACACTCAGCCCCAGATCTCCCCCAGCAGAGGTCGAAGCCTGATCCGGCAGGCAAACCAAGAACCCATCACCGGAATGCACACGTCCCTAAGGTATATCAACATGGTAAGTTGATTCGCCTAAGGATACGTGCAGAAATAAAGGTAGCTTGAGCATGCCCAGAGTCTCAACCGGACAAAAAAAAAGAGAAAAAAAGAGAAAAAAAAAAAGAAAAAAGAAAAAAAGGGAGAAGAAATAACAACCTGTTGCTGCTTAGTAAAAATCCTGAGTGGGTTGACCCCACCTTCCAAGCATTCACTCTGGTCATCCCCCTTCGGATCTATGTTGACCAAGAGTGCCCCCGACTTCAGACCATTCGAAAAGCCTATTGTCAGTTGAAACTGACCTGTCAAAAATGAAATTACACCGAACCAAACTATGTGCAAACATGCAGACCAAAGGGCTCATTCCCTTTTATTCCCTTTTACACAGGCTTAAAACCTGTATAGGCACGGTGTCCCTGTTCAATGTAGGCACTTGCATCTGGGTATCCGCAAGATGGTCTTTTGTCCTCGTAAATTGTACCTTAGGGTCGAGGCTTCCGTTCGCGCCTATTTGCTGCTTATCGCCCCTGATGGGTGTCTGTCTGTGCATAGTTAGTAAGATGTGATTTCATTAGGGACGAAGGCTAGAATTGGCCATCTCTTTGGAGGGACGTTTGGTTCTAGCCTGATCTTGTTAGCTTTGTCTCAAGTTAAGGCATTCCGGTTCATGTGAATCAGGAGCACCTCGCCACCAGAACGAGCACATCCCCAAAGTGCACCTATCCCTGGCAGAGCTCACGCATTCTTAAAGCGTATCAATTGACATTCGATCCACTTAAAGAGTTGTGCAAGAATAAAGTTGTCAGAGGTCCTTGAGCTTTGCTTAGAGGCCTCGAAATAAAAGAAAATTCAAAAAATGACACAAAAAAAATTACTCGAAAAATGGGCATGCATTCCCAAGAAGTGTTGCGACATCAATATTCGCTCCACTCGAGTAAATCATGCTAAAATAACCTTGAGGTTGATGGGTTCACCCAAAGACTCCGAGCCTTACCAACGTAAGGGCACCCGCGACCAATCCAATAGAGCTGTCAATACCCCATAGGATTGGACACATTGTTTAGGCCTTCGCTTTGTGTGCTTCGCATCGCTTTCGAAGCATAGATCGATCACCCCATTTTATGGAACTGTCTTGTTCAGATTAATACTCAACATCACAAATCTATAATTTTCCTCAGGAAGTGGACGATATCCCGGCTAGCGGGCTTACACTTTTTGTGATCATCACAGTTATGCCCACTAATGTCGCAATGCGCTTGGGGACTGTTAGCACTGAGGTATGGACGATATCCCAAAATGAGAGGGCTTTCGTACACTCACCATCACCATGGATGTTTGAGAATTGAGTTGAACCAAGCAGACCCATCAAACGTGGCTTGGACCTCTTCGGATGTCTCTTGTCTTTGGCATTCGATCATTAGTGATCAAATACCAAAGAGGGGCATCTGTAGACACCCAATTTCGGCCCAAGGCCCGATCAGTCTGTACTCTGAGAGAGATGTATCCCTGTGCTTCCGATGGCACCCCTAAACCCTTAAGAATCAACCCTGCACCCTTAGGAATCACCCCTAAACCCTAGAATCCCTTCCCAGACCTAACTTAAACCCTTCTGGCAGTTGATGGGAGGAGAGCTATAGAATTTCTCATAGACCATTACCAAGGATGATCCATATACCATTGGAAAGATGACGTCTCCAGCTTTCCAACAAGCTAAAAATCACCCAATTTGGAGCTATGGTTCAAAAGTTATGGCCGATTGAAGTTTCACATAAAATCATAAAACTTTTACTTGGGCGTGTATATTACATACGCCCAGCCAATTTGGCCCCAGATTAGTCAGGCGTGTATATTATATACGCCTGCCGTTTTTGGGGGAAATTTGGCTGGGCGTATATAATATATACGCCCAGCATAGGTAGGACCCACCACGGGCTTCATCTTCCCAAAGCTCCCCTATTTTTGGTGAAATTCATTGTTCCTAAACTGGGCATATATAATATATACGCCTTTTAGCTACAAAGAATCGCCATCACCGTCAATTTCCTTCATCTAGTTTGACCCTTTGACCATCCCCTTTGTTGGGGTGGGTGTCTTGAGGTTGGTTGCACCCCCTTTGAGCTTATTGGCAACCCTTAAGTCACCCATGGTCTCACCCCATCATCCGCCATTAAAATCAATTTCCTAAAACCCTAGGACCTTGAAAACCTAGAAAACCTTAAATGGGGGATTACCTAATTGCTAAACCATCTAGCTCTTAAGTAATCCCTTAACCCATCCCTTCTCTATAAATAGAGAGGTCCCCCTCTTCCCAAAGGGTTGAAAATTTGGTTGAAAGGCTAGAGAGTGCTTAAGAGAAAACCCTAGTGAGAAAAAATGCCAATATTTTTCCAGAATTCCAGCATGCATATTCCATTTATTTCAGTCCATTTCCACCATTGGATCACTCCCTTTAAGTAAAGCCTAGCCTTTAGCCTCACCCTACACTTCCTATTTTACTGAATCCTAGTGTTAGAATCCATTTCCATATCGTTTAAGCCATCGAAAGCACGCCAAAGTGAAGATCTTCCACGGTGCAACAAGGGCCCATGAGCTCTGGCTCACCCCTCTCTTCCTCTACCTTCTTGGTGTCTCCTCCGTCCAAGGATTGAAGCCGTTACGCCGCCGAAATTTTGGTTTGGCTCAAAGCTTGATAGGACCGTATTGCCTTCGGGCAAGGGGAAACTCCGCCCTTTTTATTTTTATTTTTGGCCATAGATAGAGACCGCTACATGCGGGTTGATCGGGTGCCTAAACCCTTCCCGATCGATAACCGAAGCCCCTAACCTAGAGCCTTTGGCAAAGACCGGTAAATCAGAGTCATATTTAGCACTTCGGTGTTCAAAATATAGATTTGAAGGTTTCCCGGGTCACCAAAAGCTCCGGGTGGTGACTCTACATTTTCATCAAAGGCGAGCGCATCGTCGCAACGGGTTCGAGAGGATCCATGGTTGCACAAATACTACCGTAACATTGCTAGCCTTCGAGAAGTGGAAGTGGTGAGTATAGCACTGATTGATTCTGCTTGTTGCATTGCTGCCCTATTTTCAATCTACCTAGACTGACCTTTTGGTATGATGCCTGCAATGTACTTATGAAAAGGAGTCGCGCTCATTGCTCAGTAGACTGTCCCAGGTGTGGTCCCTGGTGGGGGATGTGCGGACCTATCATAGTACTTCGCACCGGCGAAAGAGGACCAAGGGCACAAATTAGGAGCAACCTACTTTTCTTTTCTTGCTTTTGATAAACATTCGAGACTTTTGAACATTATTTTCTTAGGAAGTAAATGTAATGAATGATTGAACATATTTTAGATGATTTGGAATGAACGTTGTTGCTTCTCCCTTCTATTTGTTTCGTCTCTGTCTTCTAGATGTGATATGCTTGGTTATTTGCAGGATGGGCCCCAAATTGGAAAATTGGCACTTGGGTTGTGTATTAAAAAAATAGCCAAACCCTGTATGCTCATGTGGGTGGTACCTGAAAGAAGACCACGCAGATAGGTTAGATGGTGAATTTTGGTATCCTAGCTTGTAACCTGGGGTGGTTTGTATGAGAAAAAGAAAGTGTATGTGTGTTGGTTAAAGGACCGGAAAATATAAACTCCCAAAATTCTCTCTTTTTATTGTTGGTTTTCTGGCCTGGCATGTGTAATAGACAAGCTAGGTAAAATATCTTCAGAAATGGCCTAGCATGTATATTATACACGGTAGGTATTTTCTGGGGACTTTATGGCTTAGCATGTATAATATACACGCTAGGCAAAATCTGAGAGATTTTGAACTAGCATGTGTTTTACACACGCTAAGCATTTTTAGGGTAGTGTGGGGTCTTTAAGACCCGAGAATGCCCCTCTCTTTCATTCTTTTCAGTTGGGTTTTGAATTTTCACTGCCATTTTTTCTTTTCTCTTTCCCAAGGGTAGGTCCATCGTCCTCCATCGAATTATGATTTCTCGAAACATCTTTGTATGAAAATGGACCCGCATTCCGACCCCCCTCCCTTTGTCCGGGACATTCACACTTCCCTCTTTGGATGGGGCCTAGATTTTTGATGAAATGGCTTGACAGTCTGAACGAAAGCGAGCTTGCAGGTTTGGATCAACTCAGGGTGGCCCGTCTCTCATCTTTCCTAGATGTTCATTTGCTTTGGGATTTTCTTTATGCGACGGCTGCTCATTGGGACGTGGATGCCCATGTCTTATGCTTTAGAAATCGTGAGCTAACTCCCACCCTTGAAGAACTCTCCAACCTATCGGGTTTGAAGCTACATAGAGGTCTTGCCAGGATAGCGCCAAAACCAGGTTATGTTAAAGCCATCCACATGTCCTTGGGTTTGAAGAAAGCTGATTATGAGAGAAGTTTTGGTGGAGGGCCCGCCAGGTGTTCGATGAAATTCCTGAGAGAATTTTTCAGTGATGAAAGTTTGGGAAAATTGCCAGTTAGAAACATTCATAATGTAAAGGCTTTCACTCTCTGCCTTCTCTCAGAGGTCCTTTTCTACATTGGGGGGAGAGCTTCTCTCCTGCACCTTGTGATATGCTGGCGGAAATGGAGGCGGGTCGCTCTGTGATGCATATGGTACTGGCGGAGCCTTAGCGTTGTCTCGATGCTTTTGCTTTGGACAAGGTTGAGTGTCTCCGAGGATGCCCCATTCTGCTCCAGGTTTGGCTTGGGGAGCATCTTGCCATTTTGGAGCCTATGCCCTGCTTTTATGTGGTTTGTGGAGAGGCAGCTCGCTGCTTTTTGGGTCGATGCCATAAATTGCCTCGAGGGAATATGTGTGAGCTGAAACTTTGGCTGGTTGAGGCTGACCTGGTGTTGATGCTTCCATGGTTGGACAGGACCTTTCCAGTAGTTTGATCCAGAGATCATGAGGGCATCACTCTTCTTAGCTTGACTGGTAGCACCCACTATTTTCCTTCTCGAGTACTGTGCCAGTTTAGTTATATTCAGCAGGTGCCTTGCTTGGAGAGACCTCCCCTGTGCGGACTGATCTTTTCTCGGGGGTCCTTTGGGGACTTGGATAGGATAACCACTCTTTGGGAGACACGTCAGTCGATGCATATGTGCTTTTTAAAGCAAGGGGATTCTCTTCTGACTTCCCCGGGGTATGAGGCCTGGCTGCTATCTGAGAGGCCCTCTGTCCGTTGCATAGATCAGGGGGAGAGCAGCTGTGCCGAGGGGCCTTAACTGTGGAAAGAATCGACGCTTCTGGCTTAGATTGAGCTGCTAGTAGATGAGAAGTGGGTCCTGCATGAATGTTTAGAGAAACACAAGGTCAGAGCAGATGTTGCAAAAGCAAGAGCCAGTTTTACAGAGTGTGAGGTCCTTCATCTAGAAGGGGCCCTAAATGATGCTCTTGGTGCTACTGATGCTTCCCGAAAGTAGTATAAGAGTCTGCATGGCCGGTAGATGACAGATCAGAATGCTTGTGAGGATGCCTTATGAATCGAGATTCATGCTTTGAAGCGCGAGTTGCGTCATTGACCTAGACCTACACATATCTTTTGCATAGATCAAATCACCATAGGGAGGGGCATAAGAACCCCTATTATATTTTTTTTGGGTATATATATTTTCTTCATGTTTATATTATTGTTCAATTTTGTGTGTTAAGACCTAAAAAGTACCACTTTTCACCCCTTAACTAGATCTTTGATTAGACCCATACCCACCTAATAAGTCCTTGTGAAGTGTTTTATGTAGGTAGTACCCAGCAGTGAAATAAGGCCAGGAATCTTGCTAAGAAAACCTATTTTGGCACCCGAAGTCCCTTAGAAGGATGAAGTCTGAATCCAGACCTGAAAATAAGCCTTGCGCAGTCCAGCTGAGCTTCCCAAGACTCTACAACAACTTCTTACGCAGATGATTGACTGAAGAGCCTCAGAAACATAAACTCGCGCAGCTCTCGCGAAGCTTAAGAATAGAACACCTTGCGCAGTTCAAAGCAGACTTCTATCAACCGTGCGCAGTTCACTCAGAACGGCTGAGAAGAGCGAGCTTCAAAAGACTACTGGCACAGCTGTCGCGCAGTCGCCGCCGGATGCACCTATCAGAAGAGAACTCCTCGCACAGTTCTCGCACCATTCAAGAAGAAAGCGTCCTTGTGAAAGCAAAGCCACCCTCGCGAAGATCAATTAAGACATGGAACCTCATGCAGTTCAGAACTCATCAAAGCCTCGTGAGGTAACTCGCGAAGCCCAGTGAAGATAAGTGCTCGCAAAGTTCTCGCGCTATTCAAATCTATCCTCGCAAAGATCAACCTTGCGACTGCTTAAGCTCCAACCCCGCGACATCTGAGGCTCTGATGTTCACTCAACCTCGTGACTGCCTGAAGAGCAAACCAAGCCAACCTCGCGAAGGTAGAAGCTTCAATTTCAAATCATCCTAGCGAAGAATAAAAGCTACCACGCGACAAGTCTGGGAAACAATGGCTACCTAGCAAAGCTCTGAACCTCAAACTTCCATCTCTTCAGCTGAGGAATTTCTGGGAATTTCCAGCGATTAGGGCATGCACTCCCAGGCTCAAATCTCCGTGCACATGCCCCAAGGCATCGAAGGATCACTATTCGGCCATGTGGCATCATTAAAATTAGGGTTTCCTAACCCTAATGTGCCGCCACACCACTGCTATAAATACCCACACTTAGCTTAGGTTTAAGGAGCTTAGACATTCTTTTCTTTCTACATCCTGGAATAGCTAGGAACCCATCTCATTTCTGGGAGACCTGAACTGAGATCGTTTAGTTTTTCTTTCTGTAGTTGTAAGTAGTTTTCTTTTTCTTTTTCCTTCTCTCCATAGTCCAACATTTGCTGGCTATGTCTTTATATGTATTTTGAACTGAATTAATGGAAGTTCTATAATAGGATCTATACTTTGTGGGATTTGTGTTTGTGTGTGAGATGCTCTGTGCAAGGCTGCTGCCTTGTGATCAACCATTGCTTTGGCTGTGTTTCAAAGCAATGGAGGACTGATTCTAAGGGCCACTCAAATCCAAGTGACCTATGTGTCTGGGCTATCATGGTCCTATACAGCCTTAGCCCCACCACAAGACGCACTAGATCTGAAATCCCCATGGGAGCTTGAGCTGGTAGCCTTGTGACCATGGTGGTAGCAGCGATTTTCCTATTTTGTCTTGGGCTCCGTGAGGAGGATAACCTCTGAGATAGTCTGTGACCATTTAAGTGGACAGATTATAACCTTAGGGTGATTCTAATCCACCGATCCAAGATGGATCCTTCTTCTTTACACCTGAGCTTGTAGAAGCCTGGTGAGAGATTGTACAGAGGTAGACTCCCCTATATTTGTATAGATCTGCCATCAGATGTTAGATCTGATCTGGTTATAGAGATTGTAGGCTGGTGACTGGACCATTGTAGCCTCACTCAAGCAATGGACAGCTAGATCGAAGGTTGTACTCAATCTCTTGCTGGTTCTATGTGTGTTGGCTATCATGGTCCTATACAGCCTTAGCCCCACATATAGAGCTTTAGAGGTTGAGGTTTCCTATAGATTCTTGAGCTGGTAACCTGGATGAAATAGTGCCTGTAATGATTTACTGGTTATGTTTTGACCCATCCCTGGATAGTGGTTCCCCTATGGGATAATTTGTGACCATTTGAGTGGACAGGTTCTAGCCTTAAGGGTGGAATCATGGCAGAGTGATGGGTTGGATCCTTTCTCCTCAGTGGTGATAATGTAGCCACTGGACAGGATTTCTATAACATCATATCTGAATCTGAGTTACAAAACTCCTCTGATCTGGGCTCAATAACATACTTCTCACCCTTTTATATTTATTTTCCACACTCCATCCATCCTATCAACCCTTTCTGTAGTTTAGACATTAGAATACTTAGAATAAGTGACCTTAAACTCCCCTCCTTTTAGGACTGCCAGATCTGTAGTCAGATCTGGAGGGACTACTAGAGATGGCTCCTTTGGAGCTGTAGATCACCTTTCCCTGTGGGACAAACTTTTACTTATCAAAACTTGCTACAATGGACCCTGTATCTTGTAGGTCTAGGATTTCTTAGTTGTGTTGATTCCATCCCTTGTTTTACTCTTTCTTTGATTTTAAGTGACTTTCACCACCAACCACTAATGTAAGCACACACTCAGAATCTGCCAACATGTTTTTGGCGCCGTTGCCGAGGAAAGATGATCTATTAGTAGACCCTTAGTTTTTATATTATTAGTATTCTTTGCACATGTGAATAATTGATATTGCTGACATAATTTTGAATCTTTCTTGCAGATCTAGACAGCAGCAGCGAAGGACAGTGGACTGCATGTGGAGCTTAGCTACCTCTGTTTGCAAACTCTCTGACTTTTAAAACTCTATCTATCTTTCTTAAAAAAAAATTCTAGCAGTATCTAGGATAGTTTAAATGTATTATTTGAATAGCTGTAATCTAGTTAGATAAATTTGTTAGTGTACAATTATTCTTTTGCAATGTGCCTGCAAGAAGCTTTCCTTGTTGTTGCTGTGCTGTATGCTAGGGAGGAGATCCCTCAGCCCTGCTTTAGAGCCTCTAAACCCTGAGTTAGAAAGGGGAAGGAGACTTAGGAGAGACAGGCACACCACACGAGAGCCCCCAAGTGAATCTGTGACAGCAATTATGGGTGAAGAACAACCCAGAACCCTCAAGGAGTTGAATGCTCCGGATGACTATAACTCTCCTTTTAGCATTCAATTCCCTGATGTTCAGGGGAACTATGAGATAAAAACTTCAATCTTCCAAATGCTGCCAGCTTTCCATGGGCTTAGCAAGGAGGACCCTTACAAGCATATTGACCAGTTCTTGGCCTTGTGCACCACTTTTAATATCACTGGTTTGGGACCTGAGGCTACTAGTCTCAGACTCTTTCCCTTCTCTCTGAAGGATAGGGCCAATACCTGGCTGACCACTCTTCCCAACAATGGCATTGCTTCATGGAAAGACTTGCAGACCAAATTCCTAACCAAGTTCTTTCCTGAGACCAAACTAGCCAGTTGAGGAAAGAGATTCTTGCGTTTGCTCAATCCCCAACTGAGGATTTTAACCAGTCCTGAGATAGGTTTAAAGAGATGCTCAAACAATGCCCCCACCACAAGATCCCTGAGTGGAAGCTTGTACAAAGCTTCTACAATGGGATTGATGAGAAAAAAAGAGATATGGTCGATGCCTCTCATGGTGGATCCTACATGCACAAGACTGCTGAGGAGGCATGGGAATTGTTTGAGGTGATTAGTGAGAATGCTTTTCAAAAGCCACCCCTAGCAAGAACTAGTCAGGAATCTGAGTCAAAGGTGGGGCCTACTGCTGGATCAAGAGGAAAAGTTTATGAGGTGTCTGAGAACAATGACCTGCAGCTGCAGATGGCAAACCTCTCAATGATGTTTGACAAATTATTGACTGTGATGCAACTCAGAAGGGCTGCTCATGTGGCGGAGGCATGTCTGATATGCCAGTCCCCACAACACACAGTGGACGAATGTCCATCTATAGGGCAATTTCCTGAATTGATTTTGGAACATGCTGCTGCTTCTCAATCTTATGGCCAGCAACAATCTGGGGGCTACAATAGGTAGCCATATGGATACCAGCACCAAAATGCTGGATACCAATGGAGAGACCACCCAAATCTGAGGTGGAAGTAAGACAACTACATGCAGCCCCAGCAGATGTTGGCCTTACCACAAAGGCCACAACAGTAATTCAATCAAGGGAATTCCCTTAGGTCTACCTTCCAGCACCATCAGCAGCCCCATCAGCAACAAAATCAGTTGGTCTTACCCCCTTCTCAGCCTAGAAATACTTCTTTCGAGGACCAGGTCTTGACCTCACTATAAAACCTGGGTTCCTTGGCTCAGACTGTGAACTCTCATGGTCAGAGCATTAAGAAGATGGAAGAGCAAATTGGCCAACTAGCGAATACCTTAGCCAAAAGAGAAGAGGGAAGGTTGCCCGGTCAACCAGTGGTTAATCCCAAGGGCTAATTTTTGATTGGTGACGGTTCCTCAGACCTTGAAGGGGATCTTTCATTGAATTGATGATAAGAACTGTGTACCTTTGTATAATATATACTTTACAGTTTAGAGGAATTTGTAGCAATCTTGTTGGAATCTGAGTTTAGTGCTTTATGCCTACTTTTATTCATGTTCCCCTTGTTTGCTAATTTCAAGTGATTGAATTATAATTGTAGCATTTGAATGCTTTTCATGATGTGTGAATTTAATGCTTTGAGAGTATGGGAATTTGTGAATGCCTTATAATGCTTATGGGTGTCCCTGGAAGAGAGTCTGTGAGAGAATCCACCCACAAAGTCAGGGTCAAAAAAGCTGACTAGTGGGTGAGTGGTTAAGCCATCTCGGGAGTTGAATAACGGGTTTGGTCCCCTCTCGCGCAGTTCATAAAGAACTACCTTGTTTTGCTGTCGGGAGCTTCAGATATAACTGGGTGGGCTGCCTCGCACAGTTTAAATGAACATCTAATCTCGCGACCCATTCATGCCCATCCAGCGAGCGGATATTTTCAAAGCGCGCCGAGCCTCGCGATATTTAAATCCCACCCCGCACTGCTTTTCCTTACTACTTTCTCTTCCCTCTCCTGCCAGCGAAACCCTAGCTCCCATTCTTCTCAATCTCTCTCCTCCAACTTCCTATCTACAGTTCATTGCTCGCGTTGAAATTCTGGATTTTTGTTCTTAAAGCTTCCATCAACAGTTTCCCCCTACTAAGAGCTCTTGCAATCCACCGTGCGTCCAATTGAATAGAACCCTAACTTTTAGGGTTAGACTCAGCTCTTGATCTTTCCTTTCAAAATTTCAACTGCACACTCACCAAGAAGAATCTTGATGGCTCCTAAAAGTGCACCTGTGAAGAGAGCCAGGGACAAGGCCACCGTGGAGCCTGTCCCTAAGAAAGCCAAGTCCTCTACGGCACAACAAAAAGGGAAGGAGGTGATTCCTGAAGTGGCTACAAATGCACCTGATTACTCTACTCCCTCTGAGCTCCTCATTTCCATTCCCTTAGAACCTGAAGCAATTTTTGATATATCGTTCTTTGAATCTGAGCCGTTGTCAGATTCCGCCATTGAGTTCCTGCGCAAGGCTGGTTTGTTCCCTTTGATGCAAATGATCCCTGCACTAGCCTATCCTAGGTTAGTGTAACTCTTTTACCAACACCTTAGGGTCAAACCAGACACACATGGGCAGCCTGGCCTCCTTGTGTTAGTTGACAACTTTGAGATGCTACTTAACCCAGCGTTGATTGCTGAAGTCATGGGCATCCCTGCCATTTTTTATCCCAACTGCGGTTATGGTGCTCCTGTGAGTGCCGCTCTCGATACCATTGCCCAGGCCATTACTAGAGGCTTGAAAGCCACAAGAGACTCCATCAGAAGAAGAGATTTGGATCCCAAGCTGATGTTCATCGATCAAGTGCTAAGGAAGAATATCTACTACTCCGGCCATCAGCAAGAAAGGAGGACACCAATTGTTGATGCTCTCTATTCCTTCTCTCTGGGCCACGGATTTAATACTGCATGGTTGATTTTTGAGGCCATAAATGATATGATAGTGAAGCTTGGGCTGCAAAAGAAGGTCCACACTCTCCCCTACGGAAGACTTATCACCAAATTACTTTTAAAGGGAGGATACAAGATACCAGTGGGGGAGTTATCTGCTGACCTCACTCCCACCACTTTTGCCAAAAGACAATGGGGGATCAGTAGAAGTTTAATGGATCCCCAGAAGAAGAAGAAGAAGGCTGAAACTCAGAATATTTCCGAGCAAGGAGAGGGAGCTGCTGTGGTGAAGGCCACCCCTGCCCCCAAAAAGAAGGCTAAAACCCCTGCCCCAAAGAAGGTGGCGCGAGCTACTGTCACCTTTACTTCTGCAGCAATCCCTCCATCCACCACACTTGCCTCTCCACTAACTTCTTCACCTATTCCATCTCTCCCTTTCCCTCTCTTATCCCCCTTTTCCATTCCACCCCCCATTGTGATTCGTTCCTGGGTGGAAAGTGTTGAACCCCATGACAACACTCCCCCTTCACCCACCTTACCTCAATACACAGTCCCAGTACCTCCGACATCCTCTGACCTCAACACCGACAGCCCTCCCTTGATAACCTACCTTAAAAAGAAAACCTCTCACACTACCCCTGCCTCATCTTTACCCACTTCCACCTTCCCTGTCATTCCCACAGACACACCCCATATTGACCAACCTTTAGTCCAACCTCTCCATGATCTGGACTTTAACTTAGCCACCACTTCAGGGTATCAGGCCTTCATGACTACCTTGCTTGATACCTTGCCCACCCATGACATCCATCTCCCAGATTCACCACTCCCTTCACGACATCACTCCCCAGCCCTTTCACCTTCTCCCCCTACCACTTTCCATCATGCCCTCACTTCCCCTTTCCAACCTATTCCTTCCTATCCTCATACTCCACCTCAACCAACCTCAGATACCCTTACCCATATCCTTTCCCTCATACATGACATCTAAACCCAACTCTCCAACACCACACAGACCCAAGCCCAAATTCAAACAGACATCACCAACATACAATCCACCCTTCAAACATTGACAACCCCAATCATCCCTACACAACCTCCTACCACCCCATTGACCCAACCCCCTTCCACCTCTGACTCCACAGTTCCAACAGACCTTACCCACATTCACTTACCTACACCCTTCCCCTTCCATGACACCATACCCGACCACTCCTTTCCCTCTCTACCTACCCTACCCCCTCTACTACTACCTCCACCTCAATTTACCAACACTTTTACCCAAACTGACCCCATTCCATTCCCATCCACCTTTCCCATTCAACCCCACTTCTTTTCAACCCTATCCCTTCCATTTCGACCCTTCACCATTCCATTCTTCCCTTACCCAGACCCATCGACATCCACTGCCCCTCCTTCATTTCACTGTCCACCCATACCTTCCATTCCACCTCTTCTCCCACCCCCTCCTCAATTCACTGACCATTCAACACAAACTTCCCCAGCCACTTCCACCTCTTCTCTTGACATCATCCTTATACCACCCACTCTTCCGCCCCAGGATCAATCCCCTTCTACTTCTTCCACTCCATTTCTACCCATCTTACCTAAACACTCCTATTACACCCCCCCTACTTCACCCTCCTCCATTCCATGAGGGACAATCCCTATATCAAGAGGGATGTTCTCAATGGCATGGCCCAACTCCGCCAAGCCATCGAATACCCGTTGCTGCAGAAACTTAGTGACTTAAAGCTTGCTCACCGCGAGCAGCTGAGAGATATTTCCAAAGGGTGGGAGGCAATTTTGGAGACCCTAAATGCGAACAAGGCTACGGCAACATATTACAAAATGACTACTGAGATTGAAAAAGCCAATGCAGAGAGGGCGAAAAAGCACAACAGGCTATTAGAGAAAAAATTGAACAATGCTCAGGAGATCAACCGACTCGGTAAGGAGCTTGCAGATACCAATCTCCTGTGGGCTAACAAGAAAATTGAAATCATGGAACAGAGAGTTGCCTTCCTACTTTCCCAACCCATACAGGCCACCCCTCACGCCACAGCTCCCCCTGAGGCCCCGTCTTCTTCCACACAACCAGGCCCATCTTCTTCCACTGCCCCTACCCCAACACCTACACAATCTGTTCCCCCACCTCCCACTGCCCCAACACCGGTACCTCCTCCTGTTCCTCCTCAAATGCCTACTGCAGTACCTACACAACTTGTTGCTCCTGCTCAAATCTCTACTGCAGCTCCTGCTCCTCTCTCAGTGCCCCCCCTGTTCCCTCTCCTGCTCCCAAAATAAAACGCACTCCTTCCAAGAAAAAGCCCACTTCTAAAAGGGCCACTGTAGCCCAAAAAGGTAAAAGGCTGGCCCCTCCATCCCCACCTCCAAAGGTCACCAGAGCTTCTGCTTAGGATGATCCCCATGGTCGCCTACTTTCCAAAGAGGAACGCAGACAGGCTGCTGCTGCCCTTGGATTGGATCCCACTGAGCTTTTTCCTTCTGACTCCGACTCTGATTCTGCACCACCAAAGGATCCCAGTGCCCGCACTACTGCTGCTGCTCCTTCATCCAGCCCTGTTGAACAATCCTATCCTCAGCGAAGGAAGGTTGCTGCCAAGAGGACTACTCCCCCAAGTCGCTCTTTGAAAATTGGAAAAGAAAAATCTGCCCAGTCTGAGGAGGCACCACCACTAAGCCAACCCGTAAAAGGGAAGAGCCCTGCCAATCCTGCAGCCAAAGTACCAGATCCATCTTCTGTGGCTCCCCCTAAACCAGTAAAAGGGAAAAGTCCTCTCCTGCCTCAAGAGAAAGCAAAAGCTAAATCTCCCACCAAACCCCCTGAGCCAGCACCAGCCCAATCCCCTCTTATTCCCCCTCTGGCCCAGCAAGGGCAAGCCTCCAAAGGTAAGGGCCCCAAAGGAAAATCTCCCACCAAACCCCCTGAGCCAACCACTGATAAATCTTCAGAGATCCCTCCTGGACCAAAGAAGAGAAAAATGAGGGTCAGGGCTCCAACCATACCCAAAACGGCCGACCAAAGAAAGGCAGAGAGAGCCCAAAGGAAGAAAGAAGAGGAGGCTTACCTTCAAGAACATGCCAAGAAAATGGGGTGGGACAAGTTTTGAGCTAGATTCTGCCTAGATTGTCCATAGGATTTTATCTGTTTTCGCACTCTTTTTCTTCGATTTTCTTGTAGTTTTTACACTTCTCATTTTGAATAAACTTTTTTCTCTTATCATTACTTTTTTGCTTTGTATGTTGTGTGTTTGTTTCTTGTTCTGGTCTTTTCTGCTGTAATAACTCTGTTGCACAGACACCTTTGAACCAGTGAGGACACTGCTCCTCATAGGTTTGAGGGTGTCTCAGGCAGACCCTGCCAATGGAATAGCTAACATAAGTGCAACAGACTCATCTAAGCAATAAGTAAGAATCATGAAATTAAGAAGTTTAAAATTTTTGCAAACCTTGGACATTATAAACTTCTAATACTCCACATTTCCATGATAATATCACCAAGGAAACTCACTTGTATCAGCACTCAGTGAATCAGTAGAGAGAGAAAAAGGTGAGGGCATACTTAAAAGTTCAAAGGAAGACCATAACCAGTGAGAATTGGGCTTATAAAAATTTTTCCATCTTTTGAGGAGTAACCAAGGCAATCCCTTCTAGTTCTAAAGACTGACTGAGTCACTGTACTCACTAGAAGTTAGGTAAATCCAAGTTGAAACAACCGATAGTACTCATGAGACTGAGGAAAGGATCAAGGCCTTCTGTTGGACAGTTTGAGCTTAATAAGACCAACCCTTAAGTAATTGCCCTTGTCCATACCCCCTTTGAGCTTTAAATCCTAAATTTCTTCAAAATACACCTGAGTACTTGAACCTGAACCTATGAACTTGCTTCAGCCTACCCTTACTCTGAGAATTCAGAAGGTAAAGGAGAAAAAGTTGAAGATGGACTAGCTATGGTCAACAGTAGGTGAATGGAAAAGAAATACCTCAAATCTGGCAGTATGATAATTGGGAGCATGGTGGCATTTCTGAAAAGTAAAAATTAAAAAAATAAAAATAAATAAATAAATAAAAATCAGAAAATTCCACAAGAAGAAAACAAAAATAACAATGACGAGAAGTAAGGGAGGAATCAAGAGGAACTTTCATTGGAAAATCAAAATCAAGAAGAGAAACTAATCACTTCAAATCTGAAAATCACAAAGAAGATGAAAGGACCTGAATTCAAGAAGGTGAAGTCATGAATCACCTCTGTCACCTACTGATTTCTCAATTTTGAACCCCTTCTCAGCCATCCATTCTTTCAACCCCACTCCATAAGCCACATTACAGCCCAGTTAAAAGCCCTTGTGATCTAAAAGTTGAGTGAGCTGCCATGTGAAGATAAAGAGTTATCCAATCTATGGTGAAGAACTGTCAATGATGTCAGCACTTAAGAACTTTGCCTATACTCATTCTTACAGACCCATTTGGGGGATGTAACTGCTCTTGAGCCTGTGAGAGAATGAACCCCTCAACAAAACCCTTATGAGAGTATGCCCTGCAAAGTTTTTAGGCCTGAACTTGAATGCATTATGTATGACCTTAACCTAATTTTTGACCTAATGATAAGCTTAGTGCTGGCACCCACTAGTGCAGTTTTCTGTGATTGTAAACAATTTGGAAATGTTGTGCAATCATGAAGAGTTTATGCTGTTTAAGTTACTGTGCAACCAATGAATTAAATTTCTTTTCTGCTTAATGATGCAAGAGTAAACTAAGTCTGCCCCTTGATTGCTCATTGGATGATATTGCACTTTAGTTAACTGTTTCATTGAAGAAGTTTGTGGGTGTCTTCACTGAAAACCCTCAGGAGACTTCACTTCTCCACTAGGGATCACCTAGGGGTTTAAAAGGCTTGGTACATATGCTAAATGTATCCGTACTCCCTACGAAAGTGGCATTTAATTTTTATATTAGGTTTAATATAGCTTTGCTAAGGGACTAGCAAAGATTAGCTTTGGGGGAGTGTTAAGACCTGAAAAGTACCACTTTTCACCCCTTAACTTGATCTTTGATTAGACCCATAGCCACCTAATAAGTCCTTGTTAAGTGTTTTATGTAGGTAGTACCCAGCAGTGAAATAAGGCCAGGAATCCTGCTAAAAAAACCTATTTTGGCACCAAAAGTCCCTTAGAAGGATGAAGTCTGAATCCCGACCTGAAAATGAGCCTCGTGCAGTCCAGCTGAGCTTCCCAAGACTCTACAACAACTTCTTGCGCAGATGATTGACTGAAGAGCCTCAGAAACATAAACTCGCGCAACTCTCGTGAAGCTCAAGAATAGAACACCTCGCGTAGTCTCGCACAGTTCAAAGCAGACTTCTCTCAACTATGCATAGTTCACTCAGAACGACTGAGAAGAGAGAGCTTCAAAAGACTTCTCGCGCAGCTGTCGCGCAGTCGTCGCGGGATGCAACTATCAGAAGAGAACTCCTCGCGCAGTTCTCGCACCATTCAAGAAGAAAGCGTCCTTGCGAAAGCAAAACCACCCTCGCGAAGAACAATTAAGACATGGAACCTCGTGCAGTTCAGAACTCATCAAAGCCTCGCCAGGTAACTCGCGAAGCCCAGTGAAGATAAGTGCTCGCGAAGTTCTCACGCTATTCAAATCTATCCTCGCAAAGATCAACCTCATGACTGCTTAAGCTCCAACCCGCGACATCTAAGGCCCTGATGTTCAGTCAACCTCGCGACTGCCTGAAGAGCAAACCAAGCCAACCTTGCGAAGGCAGAAGCTTCAATTTCAAATCATCCTAGTGAAGAATAAATGCTAGCACGCAACAAGTCTGGGAAACAATGGCTACCTAGCGAAGCTCTGAACCTCAAACTTCCATCTCTTCAGCTGAGGACTTTCTGGGAATTTCCAGTGATTAGGGCACGCACTCCCATGCTTAAATCTTTGTGCACACACCCTAAGGCATCGAAGGATCACTATTTGGCCACGTGGCATCATTAAAATTAGGGATTCCTAAACCAAATGCGCCGCCACACCACTGCTATAAATACCCACACTTAGCTTAGGTTTAAGGAGCTTAGACTTTCTTTTCTTTCTACATCCTGGAATAGCTAGGAACCCATCTCATTTTTGGGAGACCTGATCTGAGATCGTTTAGTTTTTCTTTTTGTAGTTGTAAGTAGTTTTCTTTTTCTTTTTCCTTCTCTCCATAGTCGAACACTTACTGGCTCTGCCTTTATATGTATTTTGAACTAGATTAATAGAAGTTCTGTAATAGGATCTATACTTTGTGGAATTTGTGTTTGTGTGTGAGATGCTCTGTGCAAGGCTGCTGCCTTGTGATCCACCATTGCTTTGGCTGTGTTTCAAAGCAATGGAGGACTGACTGTAAGGGCCACTCAGATCCAAGTGACCTGTGTGTCTAGGCTATCATGGTCCTATACAGCCTTAGCCCCACCACAGGACCCACTAGATCTGAAATCCCCATGGGAGATTGAGCTGGTAGCCTTGTGACCATGGTGGTAGCAGCGATATTCTTATTTTGTCTTGGGCTCCGTGAGGAGGATAACCTCTGGGATAGTCTGTGACCATTTAAGTGGACAAATTATAGCCTTAGGGTGATTCTAATCTACCGATCCAAGATGGATCCTTCTTCTTTACACCTGAGCTTGTAGAAGCCTGGTGAGAGATTGTACAGAGGCAGACTCCCCTATATTTGTATAGATCCGCCATCAGATGTTGGATCTGATCTGGTTATAGAGATTGTAGGCTTGTGACTGGACCATTGTAGCCTCACTCAAGCAATGGACAGCTAGATCGAAGGTTGTACTCAATCTCTTGCTGGTTCTATGTGTCTGGGCTATCATGGTCCTATACAGCCTTAGCCCCACATATAGAGCTTTAGAGGTTGAGGTTCCCTATAGATTCTTGAGCTGGTAGCCTGGATGAAATAGTGCCTGCAACGATTTACTGGTTATGTTTTGACCCATCCCTGGATAGTGGTTCCCTATGGGATAATCTGTGACCATTTGAGTGGACAGGTTATAGCCTTAAGGGTGGAATCATGGCAGAGTCATGGGTTGGATCCTTTCTCCTCAGTGGTGATAATGTAGCCACTGGACAGGATTTCTATAACATCAGATCTGAATCTGAGTTACAAAACTCCTTAGATCTGGGCTCAATAACATACTTCTCACCCTTTTATATTTATTTTCCACACTCCATCCATCCTATCAACCCTTTCTGTAGTTTAGACATTAGAATACTTAGAATAAGTGACCTTAAACTCCCCTCCTTTTAGGACTGCCAGATCTGTAGTCAGATCTGGAGGGACTACCAGAGATGGCTCCTTTGGAGCTGTAGATCACCTTTCCCTATGGGACAAACTTTTACTTATCAAAACTTGCTACAATGTACCCTGTATCTTGCAGGTCTAAGATTTCTTAGTTGTGCTAATTCCATCCCTTGTTTTACTCTTTCTTTGATTTTTAAATGACTTTCACCACCAACCAATAATGTAAGCACACACTCAGAATCCGCCAACAAAAGGGTACGCAAGGCATCATAGTGATTATTTTTTGAGATGTGGTGCCAGTGTAGTATAGACATGTAGATGGAAAAGGGAAATCTATTATCTTGCACCAATTCTATCTTTCTTTGCTTTTGTAAATGGGAGAAAACTGGGTATTACGCCAATCATCCTTTTAAGATGTGGTTCACACAGTGGCAGTTTGAAAATGGGAAAGGAAAATTTATTATCTTTTGCAAATGTATCCCTTCCGGTCCTCAAACTAATCATCCCGGGGTCGGGGTGTGCACAGTTCCGGCTTGAAAATGGGAAAGGGAAATTTGTTATCTTTTGCAAATGTGGTCCTTCTGGTCATCGAACCAATCAACCTGGGGTGGGCGTGTGCATAGTGCCGACCTGAAAAGGGGAAAGGGAAATTTATCATCTTTTGCAAAGTGGGTTTCTCTCCTTCATTTGTTTGATGCCTCAACAAAGAGACGAAGCCCCAGGTCCCATTCTGAGCATAGCCGAACCTGTTCATGTGGTTGGACCCAAGTGAGGCTCAACAACTTTTACCAAGGTCGGAACATCGATCCCCTTGGATTGAGTCGACCCTTTTATCCTTACGTCGGGTCATACATTTGACGGTGCGGTCCGAAGATATCCTTGTTCAAGATTCGATTTGAACTAACATGAGTGACCCATATGAAGATCAGAGCTTGGGAACATAGTCGACGAAATAATTGAAGATTTTTTTTTTTTTCTCTTAACTTTTTTACTCATGGCACTCAAGATGGGCTTTTGCCATGCCCGTTGTTACCCTCTTTTTTACCCATAACACCGTTTTCACTATATCCATGGATTTGCATTTTTCCCCCAGGTGCCCTTTCAGGTTTTCACCTAGTCCATACAAGTTCGTTGTTTTTACCCATGGCGCCCTTCCGAATTTTCACCACGTCCTTTTTGCTTTGAGCTTTTCCTTTTTTCTTTTTTTTCAAAGGCCGAGACATGGATGTTGACTCCGTCATAGCCGGCTGGATGGAGTTCTTTATTGTCTCTCAACTTGGCTCGTGCCGACTCGTCGGATACTGTGACTGCTCGTAGACCTTACAGAGGGATTTCTTTAGGGACATATCATGGCCACGGGTGAAGTTAGGAATTTTTGAATGTATTCTGGGGTAAAATGGTTTCCTCGATAGGTTCTAGTTGTCGTAATACACTTCTTCCTTGGGGATTTTGACTATACATGCCCCACTTTTTCTTTTCTATATTTTTTTATTATTTTTCTTTTTTTCAGACATCCTCTTTTTGGGATTTTGCTTTTTCAATTTTTTGGGGTTTTGAGGATAACTCTTTTTCTCCTTCTTTATTAGTATATATACACACATTTTACTTTTCAGGGAGGTGTTTCTTGAAAGAAAGCCCAATGGCTCAACAGGTGTAGCAAGGGTATAAGTGGTCAGGGACGCTTTTTAGCTACTTTCCATTAAAATGATGGCCTTTTTATCGGGTCCTTAAGCAGTCATGTATCTATCTTAACAATACTTACCTTGCCATGGGGACTGTTGGTGTTCTGAGTGTGCTTGATTTATTTGTGTTTTGTAAAAAAGGTTTGCAACTGCTAAGTTATAATGAATCTAGAATATTAAAAAGAGTAAAGAAATATCAGCACAGATAGAAGCGAATTAGCCTGCAAGATGAGGGCCAATTATAGCAAGTTTTAAATGTAAGTGAGTAAAAGATCGTCCACAGGGAATTGATTTAAAATTTAAGATAAACCTCCAGATCTGAGCTACCAGATCTGGCCTCTTATCCTATCTACAAAGCATATAAGATGGGAGGTTGAATTTGTCATGTTAACTAAATGATAAAAGTAAAGATTTAAACTAAATGATCCAGATCTGAGTTGGGGAAACGTTTGAGGTAAACTTATACAAAGAATGGAGAAGTAATATCTAACTTTGATTTGGCCCTTGAAATCTAATGAGAATAACTGCAGCTCAACAGAGGTGATCCAATCTTCATCTGGCTACAAGCACAGATGTAAGAGTGATAAATCTAATTTAAGGATTAGGTTTAAGCTTGTGGCTATGGTCTGTCCAATTTAATGGCCACAAACCATCTAATAGTCTTTAATCCAAATCCTCAATTCAGAATAAGAAACATCACTACAAATGTTGTAAGAGACTAGGTTACCAACACTAATTCTTACAGGATTAATGAATCAAGGGAAATTGCATGCAAAACAATGAATCTAAAGGAGTCTAATGTACTGAGGAGATCAGAGGGAACCCTTGACATGAGTCCAATTGAGAATGCATAGTTTACAGCAACCTTTTAAAATTCATCCTTACAATTTACAGAGCACGGCTTAACAGCTCTCGGATTTGTAGTCTTGGATGCAAACTCTCCTTTGAGTTACAAGATCTCATGACTCTCAAATGCAAGTACAAAGTAGGCTATTACAAGGATTGCAGACAAGTTGTCTGGCTGGGAAATTGGGGATTAGAAATGAAACTCAAAATCTGGATGCCCAAATTGGGCAAATGGTTCGCCTATTTATAGTTTTCCCTAAGCCACTCATATGTGTATCAACCAATCGTAATTGGATAGATCTCAGATATCAACCAATAGGAGTCGAGCACCGTGATCCAAATCTGTTCGCCAATCGTAAATGCTTGATCCGGGTTCACCAATCAGAAACGAGGCATCAATTTCAAGTATGTAATTCAAAAATCTGTTTGAGCTTCTAGAAGTTCCCGCCAAGTAATTTCATCTTTGGGTGTTCACATGGGGTGGAATATGCCTTTGGTTCGTGCTCAGAATCTTCGGGAATGTCCTTGGGTTTTAAAATGCATTGGGATGGATGCAACAGATTACTGAATTTCCCTTGTTAAAGCGGCGAATCTCCAGAATACCTTTTCACAGAGCTTAAGGGTCTTTTCGCAAAGTGCTGTGACTTCTGAAGCTCTTTTCGCACAGATTGGAGACCTTTTCGGGAAGAACTGTAACTTCTGGAGATCTATTCGCAAAGCTTGGGGACCTTTTCGCAAAGTTCAATCTTTTCTTCGAGGAGTTCAGATGCTCTTCGAAAGCTATGCCTGGAGTTTTAGTCCTTTTCGCAGAGTTCAATGTTCTTTACGAAAAGTGCAGGTTCTTTGCGAAAAGAACTCTGTAGTGCATTTCTCTGTTCGAATTGTTCCCTGCTTCGCCTACAGGTCTATGCCTCTTTACTTTAGACCTTTCAACAGCTGATGAGGTTGTTTCTTCACTTCCTTTCTTTGGACTGACATGGATTGTCATCTTTTTGGCACTTTTAAGCTGCTTTTATGGTTAAGCCTGTCTTTATTGTTAGCTGCAACATAGGCACTTAAAACACTTATTTAGTTCTCCCAAGGGTCTATCAAGGCCTAGATTAAGGGGTGAAAAATGGTATTTTCCAGTTCTCAACACACCCCCAAACCTAAGCTTTGCTAGTCCCTGAGCAAAGACAAAATTTAAAAATAGAATGAAGAGCCATTTTTGTAGGGAGCACAGTTGCATTTAGCATATGCAACAAGCCTTTTAAACCCCTAGGCGATCCCTAGTGGAGGAGTGAAGTCTCCTAAGGGTTTTCAGTGAAGGTACCCACAAACTTCTCCAATAAATTAGTTAAGATCAATGCAGTTCTGTTAAAGCAAACTTTCATCCAATCAAATTATTCACACATGCATCAGTCAGGTTGTAAGAAGATTTTCAAGAAAACATCAGTTCAAAACTAAAATTCTGCTGTAATTCCTTTACCATTCACTCAGTTGGTGTCAAAAAGTTTTTACAAGAAAAATTAATGAAAAGCTTCCCTTCTATTTGAAAATTCAGTTTTGATGTTATCCCAAATAATTTGATTTCAAACTCAACTCTCACCAAGGTTTTCACTCACCATGCAAATATGAGGGTTGCACTATTTCACACAGCTCAAGAGCAATTACAGTCCTCAAATAGGAATGTAAGCAGGAGCATAGGCATTGCTTTTCAGTTCTGAATTTACTACTTTTTTTTCACCATAGTTTACACAAATCCTTATCTCCATGTGACAGCTCAATCCATCATTGATCAGTAAGGACTTTAACTTGGGTTGTAATGTGGCTTATGGGTGAAATTTATCAAGAATAAAAGGGTGGAATGGAGTTCAAAATTGAGAAGTCAGTCAAGGTAAGGAGGTGATAGACACACCTTCTTCAATTCAGCAAAATTTCATCTTCTTCTTTGAATTTTCAGAGCCAAAGTGGCCATCTTTTTCTCTTTCTTTTTCAAACTTCCAATGAAATGCCTTGTCCTTTTCTTTTTTCTTTTTTTTTCTTTTTTTTTTCAAATCAACATTGACTGGAATGCCACATTTCTTCTGCTAATACATCATTGCCTTCAATTATTTTTCTTTTTCTTTTACCAAACTGTTACCCAACTCACCTTTCTTCAGCTTTCTTTCCTTTACCTTCTGAATTCTCAGAGTGAGGGTTAGGCTAAATGAGGTTGATGTGGTTTCAAAGAAATCTTGGATTTATAAAGCTCAATTGGTGTGTATCAAGGGCAGTTTCAAAAGGTTGGGCTTTTTTGAAGTTCAAACTGTCCAAAAGGAGGAGGCCTTACATCATGTCTTTAATATCATGATTGATGTCAAGATATTTTAACTTGGAAATGTGTAACTTCTAGTGATAATAAGCAGGTTCAAACAGTCCCTAGAGCAGAAAAAATTTCCAATTTATACCTCCAAAGAATACATTTCAGGTCCAAATCTCACTGGTGTGGTTTTCTATCAAATTCCTGAGGTATATCATCACTGCTTTCTCTCTTTTTAGGTTTACTAAAACATCAATTTTCTTTTAGAAATTTTCTGACATTCACTTCATGAAAGTATTAGAATTACACTAGAAATTAATTTTAAAAAGTTTTAACTTCCTCATTTTTCAAAAAAATAAGTGTGAGATTACTTCATTTTCAAAAATTCTGCTGATCATAAGCTGCACCAAGCATTAACTTATTTTATTGGCATACCTGCCATACCCCTAAACCTAAGATGAACATTGTCCTCAATGTTCTAGACAATGAGAGACTAAGGGCAGCAGGGTAAAAGAAGAAAGAAAAACTAAGAACAAAAAAAATCTAAACTATATGCAGCAGAAAATAAAAATGTAAAACTGAAGATATGAGCAAGGAAATGGAAAACATGATATACAAATGCAAGAAAAATCAACAAAACAACGCTAGAACTGCTAAAAAAAAAATAAAATCTAAAAAATAGAAGGATTGCTATGCAAATGGAAGGAAAATAATGCTAATAACAGAGAAACAGTAAAAACAAGGTAAGGGACTGAATATAAAGTTAAAAAAAAAAAAAAAAAAAAAAGTTTTGATACAAAAAAAATAGAATTTGTGAATGCAAAATAGGAAAACAAAGTTATAAACTAACTATACTCACAGAAAAACGACGAAAATCAGTAAAACGAGGACACATTAACCTAAGAAAGAAAAAAAAATCAGCGATCTAAAGATAGAATTTGAAACTAAAATTCCTAACACAGAAAATCTAATGCCAAATGATACATCCTAAGCCCAAAGAAACAAACCCAAAAGCCTGAGATACTTATGAATCTAAGTGATTATAAAAATGATTAGCAGGAATACAGTGAAAAGCAAGATTCATAAGACTAACCCCTTTGTTGATGATGTGTATGAATAAAAAAAACAATAATGAAGCATGGGAGCACATAATAAAAACAGGGTTCACACACAGCTGAGACCCATTTATGATGAAGAAATCTCGAAGGAAAATACAATCAGTGGGTCCATTGAATATTCAAAACAGCCTATGATTCACTACTCATTATCCTACATGATTCCTAAAAAAGAAAAATGATCTCGAGTCCAGGATGGGAAAAGTGGATGCAAATGGAAAAACAAATTTCATCCTAAGATATCTATATATATATATATATTTGTTTTATAATTTTCTATTTTTTTATTTTTAATTTTTTTACTTGTTTTGATTAGCCTGCTCAACAGAGCCCTTATTTACTACTCGAAAATAATGAGAAACAACTCGTAGATTTTCTATTTGTGTTTTCATTTTCTTTTATTTTGTAAAAAACTAAAATAAAATCGGCATGCCTAAAAAGCAGAAATTATAATCAAAATAAACATTAAACACAGAATCGGGCTGGTTCTCAAGAATTTAAAATAGAAAATGAATGCAAAGGAGAAGGATGCAAACTCAAGCGATCTGCTCCACTTTTGGTCCAGATGTTCCTTGTTGACGTCCGCTTCCAGATCTGCAAAAATCCAAAACTGCGCAGTACCTTATTCAAGTATATTGACAAAATAAAAGAAAAACTCAGCTCGCCCAAATTTGACAAAAGACAAAACGTGGCGCAGATTTATTCAAATAACTAGAAGGCAAAGAAAAACTAAAAAAATAAAAAATTCTGCAAAAAACAGGTTTTCTATACAAAACTGCAATAGACATTTAATCAAGCACTTGGAATGCAAAGTGCAGGTTTAAAGCAAAAATTAAAATGAAAATCAAATCTACAAAATTGAAAAACTTAGGTCTACCAATTTTAAAATCTATTCCCCGGCAACGGCGCCAAAAACTTGTTGGTGTTCTGAGTGTGCTTGATTTATTTGTGTTTTGTAAAAAAGGTTTGCAACTGCTAAGTTATAATGAATCTAGAATATTAAAAAGAGTAAAGAAATATCAGCACAGATAGAAGCGAATTAGCCTGCAAGATCAGGGCCAATTGTAGTAAGTTTTAAATGTAAGTGAGTAAAAGATCGTCCACAGGGAATTGATTTAAAATTTAAGATAAACCTCCAGATCTGAGCTACCAGATCTGGCCTCTTATCCTATCTACAAAGCACATAAGATGGGAGGTTGAATTTGTCACGTTAACTAAATGATAAAAGTAAAGATTTAAACTAAATGATCCAGATCTGAGTTGGGGAAACATTTGAGGTAAACTTATACAAAGAATGGAGAAGTAATATCTAACTTTGATTTGGCCCTTGAAATCTAATGAGAATAACTGCAGCTCAACAGAGGTGATCCAATCTTCATCTGGCTACAAGCACAGATGTAAGAGTGATAAATCTAATTTAAAGATTAGGTTTAAGCTTGTGGCTATGGTCTGTCCACTTTAATGGCCACAAACCATCTAATAGTCTTTAATCCAAATCCACAATTCAGAATAAGAAACATCACTACAAATGCTATAAGAGACTAGGTTACCAACACTAATTCTTACAGGATTAATGAATCAAGGGAAATTGCATGCAAAACAATGAATCTAAAGGAGTCTAATGTACTGAGGAGATCAGAGGGAACCCTTGACATGAGTCCAATGGAGAATGCATAGTTTACAGCAACCTTTTAAAATTCATCCTTACAATTTACAGAGCACGGCTTAACAGCTCTCGGATTTGCAGTCTTGGATGCAAACTCTCCTTTGAGTTACAGCAGTATCTCACAGCTCTCAAATGCAAGTACAAAGTAGGCTATTACAAGGATTGCATACAAGCTGTCTGGCTGGGAAATGGGGGATTAGAAATGAAACTCAAAATCTGGATACCCAAATTGGGCAAATGGTTCGTCTATTTATAGTTTTCCCTAAGCCAGCTCATATGTGTATCAACCAATCAGAATTGGATAGATCTGTATCAACCAATAGGAGTCGAGCACCAGGATCCAAATCTGTTCTGGTCAATCAGAAATGCTTGATCTGGTTCAGCCAATCAGGAAACAGAGGCATCAATTCTGTTATGTAATTCAAAAATCTGTTTGAGCTTCTAGAAGTTCCCGCCAAGTAATTTCATCTTTGGGTGTTCACATGGGGTGGAATATGCCTTTGGTTCGTGCTCAGAATCTTCGGGAATGTCCTTGGGTTTTAAAATGCATTGGGATGGATGCAACAGATTACTGAATTTCCCTTGTTAAAGCGGCGAATCTCCAGAATACCTTTTCACAGAGCTTAAGGGTCTTTTCGCAAAGTGCTGTGACTTCTGAAGCTCTTTTCGCACAGATTGGAGACCTTTTCGCAAAGTTCAATCTTCTCTTCGAGGAGTTCAGATGCTCTTCGAAAGCTATGCCTGGAGTTTTAGTCCTTTTCGCAGAGTTCAAGGTTCTTTACGAAAAGTGCAGGTTCTTTGCGAAAAGAACTCTGTAGTGCATTTCTCTGTTCGAATTGTTCCCTGCTTCGCCTACAGGTCTTTGCCTCTTTACTTTAGACCTTTCAACAGCTGATGAGGTTGTTTCTTCACTTCCTTTCTTTGGACTGACATGGATTGTCATCTTTTTGGCACTTTTAAGCTTCTTTTATGGTTAAGCCTGTCTTTATTATTAGCTGCAACATAGGCACTTAAAACACTTATTTAGTTCTCTCAAGGGTCTATCAAGGCCCAGATTAAGGGGTGAAAAATGGTATTTTCCAGTTCTCAACAGGGACTAAGAGTAGAATCTGCATACGTATCCAGCGTTGATGGGCTCAGGAAAGTGATCTCCATCCATGGTGACAATGCCGAGCGTGTATCCAGTGAGTACTTCTCGGATGACGAAGGGTCCTTGCCAGTTGGGCTTGAATTTCCCTCTTGGATCGATGTGAAAAGAATGGAAGATTTTCTTAAGCATAGTATCGTCTACCTTCAAATCTCGGGTGCGAACATGCTTGTTGTAAGCACGTGCGATACTTCTATGATAGGCCTAGGTGTGACATAAGGCCAGGAGCCTTTTCTCATCTAGTAGGTTCACCTGCTCAAAGCATGACTTCTCCATTTCAACTTCTGGTAGGCTAGATTCGATGAGGATACGGAGTGAAGGCACTTCAACATCGATTGGCAGGACGGCCTTGATTCCATATACGAGGGAGAACGATGTTGCCCCTGTAGTGGTACGGATCGACGTTCAGTAGGCCCAAAGTGCGAAAGGTACTATTTTACTCCAATCTCGATAGGTGGCGACCATCTTCACAAGGATGCAGACAATTGCCTTGTTAGCAACTTCTACAACACATTGGTTTGTGGCCGATATGGTGATGAGCGGTGATGTTTGATTTTATATTGTTCACAGAAAGCCCTGATGCACTTGTTTGCAAAGTTAGTGCCATTATCCGTGATGATGTCCTTGGATACACCGATTGGTAATTGATGTTATTCTTGATGAACTTTTCGACATGATTGGCCGTGATATTTGTATATGACGTTGCCTCTACCCATTTGGTGAAGTATTTAATGGTGACGAGGATGAACTGATGCCCATTAGATGATTTCAGTTTGACCTTTTCGATGACGTCAAGTCCACATATAGCAAATGATCAAGGAGCGGTCATGTTGTGTAGATAAATAGCAGGAGCATGTATCAGACTAGAGTGTTCTTTGCATTTGTAGCACTTCTGCACATGCTTGCAACAGTCAATTTCCATTATAGTCCAGAAATACCCTTGCCGTAGGATCTTCTTGAGAGCATGTGTCCATTGACATGGGCCCCGCATACTCCTTCATGGATTTCTTTCATGATGTTGGCCTCCTCGCCCTCAGTTAGGCATCTGAGTAAGATGTTATTATAAGACCACTTGTAGAGGCATTCGCTGCAAATGACGTAGTTGGCTGTTAATCGTTGGATGGTCCGTTTATCTTCCTTGGATGTCCCCTCAAGAAAAGTTTGAGTTTCGAGAACATTCTTGATATCTGAAACAATGGAGGCTCATCATCTAATCTTGGGGGTCCCTCAATCTAGAGGTAGAAGGTAGGTTCATTTCTTCGCTTAATCATGATCGGCTTCATCTTGATATTATGTGGAATTTCAACCATGGATGCCAACGTTGCTAGTGCATCGGTGAAGCGATTTCTTGCTCGCGGGACATAGGCAAAGGTAATATCATTGAAGCATGCTATTGGATCCTCAAGGTGATCATGGTATGGGATCCGTTTTTCATCTTTCATCTTCCAATCTCTATTGGTCTGGCATATAATCAGTTGTGAGTCGCAAAACACCCTAAGATGTGTTATATTCAGGTCAAGTGCCGCTTTTAAATCGGTAGCGTAGGCTTCATATTCGGCCATGTTATTTGTGCACGGGAAGCCAAGTTTGATAGAGACTGGTACATGAGATCCTCTTGGTGAAATCAGAAT
The DNA here is from genome assembly GCA_021018995.1 of Chloranthus sessilifolius. Taxonomy (NCBI): domain Eukaryota; kingdom Viridiplantae; phylum Streptophyta; class Magnoliopsida; order Chloranthales; family Chloranthaceae; genus Chloranthus; species Chloranthus sessilifolius. The sequence continues at coordinate 30,687,727 of CM037595.1, forward strand.
AGCACCAACTCCCTAACCTTTTACGTTTTTCGCCCCATTGAAGTGCATTACCCACGACTCCTCTGTCTCCACTGTGTCATCCTCTGTCATGAACAAGATGTCCTCATCTGGGAATTCAATTCTTAACAGCTCGTAGTCAGGTAAAGGGTTCCTAGCAAGATGATGGGTGACTGCCTACCCCTTTATCGATTTCTGCATGACATATGTAATGTCAAACTCTGATAGGAGCTGCCAGCATGCGGTTCAACCCGTGAGAGCTGGCTTTTCAAACAAGTGTTTCAATGGATCCATCCGTGCTAGAAGGAGAACAACTTGGGATAGTAAATAGTGGTGGAGACTCTGTGTAGCCCATACGAGAGCCAGACATGCTTTCTACATATGAGAATAGCTTGCTTTGTAGTCGAAAAACTTCTTACTGAGATAGTAGATGGCCTGCTCCCTTCTTCCTGTTTCATCATGTTACCATAGGACACATCCCATCAAAACTTTCGTCGTGGAGAGATACATTAACAGTGGTCACCTAGGGTCAAGCGGTACCAAAACTGGAGGATAGGAGTTAGCTGTGTAATGAACCGACTAATGTACTGTATCCTGCCTAAGAAATGTCTGATTTCTTTTTCGATAGACGGTGGTGGCATTTCGACGATAGCTTTCACCTTGATTGGGTCAACCCCGATGCCTCTTCTGCTGACAATGAAGCCCAATAGTTTCCTTGACATGGTGCCGAATGCGCACTTCTAAGAGTTCAAATGCAACCTGTATTTTCTCAGCCTCTCGAATAGCTTTTCGAGGTTTATTAGATGATCTTCCCTTTTTGGTAACTTGGCAATCATGTCGTCCACATACACCCCAATTTCTCGGTGCAACATGTCATGGAAGAGTGCAGTCATCACTCTCTGATATGTTGCATCGGCATTTTTTAGTCCGGAAGGCATGACTCGGTAGCAAAAAGTTCCCCACGGAGTAGTGAACGCTATCTTCTCTCGGTCAGCCTCGGCCATCTTGATTTTATTGTACCCAGAGAATCCATCCATGAATGAGAGCATCCCATGTCCCGCAGTGTTATTGACCAAGATGTCAATGTGTGGTAACGGGAAGTTATCTTTTGGGCTCCCCTTTTTCAGGTTTCAGAGGTCGATGCACATGCGAACCTTTCAATCCTTCTTCGGTACTGGGACAATATTGGCTAGCCATTGCGGGTATTGAGAGACCATGAGAAATCATGCATCATACTATTTAATGACCTCATCCTTCACTTTCAACATCCATTCTGGTCTAAGGCGTCTCAACTTCTGCTTGACCAGCTTAACATCTGGATAAATCAGTATCAAAACCAGGCAAATCGTCATATGACCATGTGAAGATGTCTTTGTATGACCGAAGGAAATCAATCATGCTCTTTCTTTTCTCGGGAGTCAATGATATTCTAATCTTAGTTATTCTAGGAATCTCCTCGGTCCCTAGGTTGACATCCTCTGTCTCTTCAATAATCGGTGTAGGGCCATGCTCAAAATCGGCAAACCGGTAAAGGGACTCATTGGGGAGCTCCTCGGTAGGGATCTCCTCATCCAGAGTCGTGACTCCTACCTCTTCTTGTATTTACATGGGATGGGTTTTTAATTAAGGCATCATTTTCTTTGATTTTATCGAGAATTTTAAAAGATTATTTTTTTGGATTATTTTGTATTTCTTTTCTTTTTTTGGAATTTTCCTTTTCTTTGGAAATAGGCCCTTAGCTAGGTGGCTCCCTATATACACATGGTACTACTTGCCAAAGGCTCATTCCACTTTTTAGAAGTTGTTTTCTTTTGGGAAGTGGGTGCCGAATTTCAGGCCACTCGAGGCTTCTAGAGTTAAGGGCACAGTCACCCAATTTCTTACCTGCGGTGTCGTCTCTTTACTTGCTAGAATGGAGGAGGCTGTTTGATAGGGCTTTCGGGAGTCAGCCTCCATCATGTTTATTTTGGGCCCATCCGGGACCCTACCCTCAAATGTTAGCATGGTTCTGTGGTGGTTTATCACATGAGGGGACAGTACAGGTATGGGAAACTCCTCCTCAAAAAGGGACAGGGAGGCTAGGTCTACTTCAAAATTGGGAGGGATGATTTGGGGATTGGTTGGGTGGATCAGGGGGGCCGGCTTGTGCAGGGTTAGTTGTGTTGCCCCATTTTGATCAATTTTTACGACCCCTGCACTCACGAATGTACTCTGGATGTGAGGCTGTGAAAGGGGTTTGTAACAGCCTGAAAATTTTGACTTTGAATAGTGTATCCCGGGATGTATGCCCGACTTTGAACAGTGTACCTCGGTGTGCGTGCCCGACTGGTCACATGCTCGATTTTATGAAATTACTTACGTAAGTTAAATTGGGTTTGGTCTTGAGTGGAAAAAGATGGATTTAGATTGTGTGTTGAGCATTAGGTGGTTTCTTATGCACCAAGCTTTGGTGTATGGGCTCAACACCGGGTCCGATTAGTGGATGGTTTGGGTGTGTAGGCCCACACCTAATCAAAGAAAACTATTTTGTTATGAGATAACACCTAAATAGGTACGTTCGTTTCACACGGGAGCTAGATCCTTAGATGAGAACTAATACGCCCAAAGACAAGTATATGTGTTTTGTATGGGAACCGATCCCATTTAGTTAAAAAAGGCAATTTCTTCTTTTGGGAGCTAACACCCGGTTTGCACAAGGTTTTGTTTTAGGTTTTGGGTTTTTGAGGAGAGAAGGAAGAGAGAAAGAGGAGGAGATGAAATGAACGTCTTGAATCCATGATTGCCGAGCCTTAGATTTGCACGAAAAACATTTGTGAGATCGTCTAAGGGGAAGATCGTCGTCGATTTCGACGTTTGGTTGTGGTTTTATGGGTTTTGGAGCCGTTTGGGGGTTTTGAAACCCTCTTCTTGCAAAGAGATCGTGAGTCTTGATCCGCAAATCGTAGCGTGAGTTTGCGTGAAGTGTGTGTGGAAGGATTGCCGTTAATTTCATGGGTTTGGTTGTGATCTTGGAGCACAGAGATGATCGAGGTGGGTTTAGAAACCCTTGTTGTTTAACGAAGAAGACGATCTGATCTACGAGTAGATCGCCGATTTAAAGAGGTAAATAACGCAATTCTTCCATGTATTTAATTAAATATAGGTTGCTTAGATGCGTGCAAAAGATTAGGATCAAAAGGATTGAATTTTGATGAAAAAAAAATGGGTTTCAAGGTTCAAACCCGAGAAGTGCTCAGAAACTGCCAAAATCGATTAATCGATTTTGAAACTCGATTAATCGATTTTTGACAAGAGATAAATTCAAGAAGAACTCCACGAAATCGATTAATCGAAGAGAATTTCGATTAATCGATTTTGAAATTCGATTGATCGATTTTGAAAATCGATTAATCGAGTTTGCCTGGGCTTACTGACACTACCGTAGTATTTTGGCCATAACCTTTTGTGCCAAATTCGGATTGAATTGATTCTTGTTGCGTTGGAAAGAAGACATCAAGCCCTACAACTTTCATGAATTGACCAACTTGTGAATCAATCGTTTTAAAGGTCAAAAGTTAGTAATAAGTTAGGTGAATTTCTGATTTTTGTCGAGAAACGAAACCGATTAATCGAGTAAAATCGATTAATCGATTTTTGAATTTCGATTAATAGAAATTGGGTCGATTAATCGACTGGCCTCAAATAGTGAATAAGATTTTTTGGCTCTTTGAAAATCGATCAATCTAAAGAAAATTGATCAATCGACTTTGGAAAATCGATTAATCGATTTTGAAAATCGATTAGTCGATTTTGTCTGAGTTTGCCAGTGCTGCTTTAGTATTTTGACCATAACGTTCTACTCTGACCTCTGATTGATGCGATTCTTGAGGCGTTGGAAGATAACAAAGAGATCTACAACGTTTGTGTTTTGACCAACTTATGAATCTAAAGTTTTAAAGGTCAAAATTTAGGAGAAAGGTTACATCAATTTCTGTGTTGGCGCGAACTTGCCCGTTCCGACTCAATTTTTTAGAAAACACTTAAATAGTCTAAGTTATTAGTGGTTGGGGTTAATCCTTGATGCATCATTGTATGCTTGTGATGTAGATTAAGGGTGAACGGCCATCGATGGGACCTTGCTTGCTTCGAGGTTAAGGTAGGGGAAATTTAATATTTGATTATATTTTTGAAATTGATTCATAGATGCCTTGATTTAATCAAATGAAAATGATAAGTGTGATTTGAAGTTTTGTTATTTAAAATCGATGCTTGAATCTAACTGGACGAGTAGGGGAACTTCAACAAAAACTTGCATGTTTAACTTTGATTCATTGTTTCTTTGAGGTATTTATATGAAAAAAATGATAAGTTTTCTTGATGTATTTTGATGTTAGTTTGATAGATATTTGAATTATAACTTGAACTCCTTGCAAAATAGAAATTTAAAATCCGTGAGTCGAAAATGGTGAATTTTGAACTGTGAACTTAACCTAGAATTTGTACTATGGTATTCGATTTTTAAATTTGATTTTTAAATGGTGAGTTTAAAAACCTTTTAAGCAAGAATGTGAGCTTTGGATCGTGATTTAGAAATCTGAACTGGAATGTGAACTCGAAATCTTTAAGTCTTGTAGATTTGTGAGAAGGTACACCCTTGGACCGCTGTGGCGGGATTTATGTACACCCTTGGACCGCTTTGGCGGGATTTGTGTATACCCTTGGACCGCTGTGGCGGGATTTATGTACTATGGACCGTTTTATGGGATTTTACGTACACCCTAGGACTTGTTGTGCTTATATCGCCCTTGGACCGTTTTACGAGATTTTACGTCTGACCTTGGACTTTTGTGCTCATGTACGCCTTGGACCGTTTTACGGATTTTACGACACCTTTGGACTTGTTGTGCTCATATACGCCTTTGGACCATTTTACGGATTTTACGTACACCCTCGGACTCGTTGTGCTCATGTACGCCTTGGACCGCATGGTATTTTACGTACTCATTTGGACACTGTTGTGAGTCATGTACGCCCTTGGACCATTTTTACGGGATTTACGTACACCCTTGGATTTCGATGTAGTCATGTACGCCCTTGGATCGCTTTTGCGGCATTTTATGTACTCTTGGATTATACTTCCTAAATCAAACCATAAGTCGTGAGATTAAAGTGGACCGCTATGGGCGGATATTGTGCATGTGGACCGCTATGGGCGGATTATATGTATGCTTATCGTGGCCCGCTATGGGCGAGTGCAGTGCAAGTACCATGTGGAGCCAGGATTTGAAATCAGTTTTGAAGGATAAATAAATGTTTTGAAATCACTTTTGTGTGTAAAAAGGAAATCAGTTTTGAAATCAGTTTTGTATGATAATGAAATTAGCTTTTGAATCAGTTTTATGTGAAAAAAAAGGAAGTCAGTTTTGAAATCAGTCGTGTGATAAGAAGACAGTATTTGAAATCAGTCTTTGTTGATAAGAAAAAGTACCTTTGAAACGAGTTTCAGTTTTAAATAAGAAAAGGTTTGACTGTGACATTGAATCTATGTTTCCTTATGATAAGATGTGAATGAGTATCGAAATTTCCTCTACTGAGCTAGGATGTAGCTCACCCCTTCGACTATACGTCACAGGTATAGCTTCTACGTGGACACCAGACTTGCAGATTGAGGAATTGAGGAGGGCTATGATATTCGGGGTCGTAGATTGAGTACTTTGTGGAGATTGGTGAATTCAGACTTGGTACCCTTTGAACTCGTATATAATTTTATACACCATTGTTTGGTGACGTTGGTACATCACCGGTGGCCGTTGTTACTTATTGTAATATTAGATGTTAGAATTAGAGATTTATTCATGTCATATGTATTATCTGCTTTGATTTCTGCATGCTAGGTTTTGTACCAAGCATTCTGTGTTCGGAACGTGTTCTACGACCCGACGGTTTGGGTTTTCCCATTCGTGTTTGAAAAAAAAAAAAAAAAATATATATATATATATATATATATATATATATATATATATATATGTCTCAAAATTCAGGTTGGGGAAATTCGGGTTGCCACAGTTGGTATCAGAGCTTAAGTATTAGGTCTTATTGGGACCCGAAGTTTGGCGATAAGTTATGTTAGGATATAAGAAACCCAACTGTGACTTTGTCACAGTTGGTATCAAAGTCATTTCTTTTAGAAATTCTGACAATCATTCCTTTTGTCAGAGCATTGGGACTTCTGCTAACGAAACTTTGGTTCCAAATGCAGCTGTCAATGTCTTCTAGAGGAAGAGGCTGACCCAGGGGCGGTCATAATAGAAATTTGCGTAGTCGAGATGATTTCATCTTGGATTCCAATCGAGTGCCTATGGGAGATAGAGGGGCTTCAGGCAGTGGTGGCCAAGGGAGCCAAGATCAAGCAGAGACTCAGGATCGAGATCAGAGGGAACAACAAAGAGTAAGAGAAAGGAACGAAGAGAGAGAAGAGCGTCAGAGGATGATGCATACCATGGAAACCATGGCGACTACCATGGCACAACAGGCAGCATTTTTGGCGGCTCATACCGCTCATGAGCAGCATCAGCCACCTACACCTCTAGTGGGTTCTGCACAGTCAGTGCCCTCTGCATTTACCGACTTTAGGAGGATGTGTCCTCCTAGCTTTTCAGGGCAAGCAGAGCCAATGGACGCAGAGAATTGGCTAAGCGAAATGGAGAAGGTGTTGGTGTACTTACGTGCACTGAGGATGAGAGTGTACGTTGGGCGGCCTATATGCTAGATGGGGAGGCAGGCCCATGGTGGAAGTCCGTGTCACGGACTAGAGCGCAAGAGACCCTTGGATTGCCTTGGACATGGGAGGAATTCGTGGGAGAATTCAATAAGCAATACTTCCCTGAGATAGTGAGAAATCAAATGGAAGTGAAATTCCTACAGCTTGAACAGGGGAGGATGTCTGTGAGAGAGTATGGAGTCGAGTTTATGAGGCTCGCTCGCTTTGCTCCTGAGTTCGTGGTGACAGATCTGATGAAGGCCAAGAAATTTCAACGCGGCTTAAGGCCGGATATAAGGGGAAAAGTCGCTGCTTTTGAGTTGAAAACCTATGAAGTAGTAATGAGTAAGGCTCTTGTGGTGGAAGAAGACGTGGAAGAAATGTATAAGCGAAGGGACCAACAACGTAGAGAAAGGGCAAGTCAAATGCAGTCACATGCCCATGAGCAGGCACCCGAGATACCAAGACTCTTTTGCCAGCACCCCCTCAGTCTACTCAGACCGTTTATGCAAGACCACCTACGTCTGTGCCTGCAGTGACCTTTCGTCCTTCGAATCTCATGGCAATTGGAGTGTCACAAACACAACAGGCTCCACCCACCTCATCATTTGCAGCCGGTAAATCATGCCCAAGATGCGGGGGACGACATCGAGCAGCCAAGTGTAAGTTGACCACGGGTGCATGTTTCAATTGTGGTCAGATGGGGCATCAGGTAAGGGACTGTCCGGAACCGAAGAATGAGAGGACACCTTCGGCATGAGGAACCATCGAGCAATACAAGTGTCGTGTATCGTGTTCTTCAGTGCTTAATCTCAAACAATATACTCTTTGTATTTTGGGTGTATAATCAATGCTATTATCTCATCTTTTGATATACGTATGTGGGAATCTTTATTGCAATTAATGGTACATGTTGTCAATTAATGGTTAGACTATTTCTTTTCCTTATAGCAATGATCAAATTTTGATTGTGCTCCAATTGGTAAATTACAGGTTGTAATTTTCATTGATGGTTCATATTATAGTGGTTGTGACTATAGCTATTAGCTTAGTGGACATATTCACCGATTTGGTGATATGTGGATTTTCATGCTTTATGATGGAGAAATTGGCTGAGGATAAGTTCAGTCTTTCGTGGTGAACTCAATGTGGATAGTAATTGAATGATTCTAGAGAATACATTTTTTCATTCTGGGTGCATGAGTTATTTCCTCATGGTGGGTAAGTTCTTATCAACGGGAATCATAGAGCTAGCTAGCGTTGAAATGTGGTCATCAATTTTCGATGACGAAAATCTCCATGGAGGGAAGAATGTAACAACCTCAAATGTATTTGTGTGTAAATCGATTTGTATCTGGGCGTGAATATTTAACTTGATGCACGTGGTAAGACCGGATTACTTAGGGCAATTTTCGAGGACGAAAATTTTATAAGGTGGGAAGAATGTATGACTGAAAATTTTGACTTTGAATAGTGTATCAGTATTTTGAGCGTGCTGACCGTCACGTGCTCGATTTTATGAAATTACTTACATAAGTTAAATTGGGTTTGGTCTTGAGTGGAAAAAGACGGATTTAGATTGTGAGTTGAGCATTAGGTGGTTTCTTATGCACCAAGCTTTGGTGTATGGGCTCAACACCGGGTTCGATTAGTGGATGGTTTGGGTGTGTAGGCCCACACCTAATCAAAGAAAACTATTTTGTTATGAGATAACACCTAAATAGGTACGTTCATTTCACACGGGAGCTAGATCCTTAGATGAGAACTAATACGCCCAAAGACAAGTATATGTGTTTTGTATGGGAACCGATCCCATTTAGTTAAAGAAGGCAATTTCTTCTTTTGGGAGCTAACACCTGGTTTGCACAAGGTTTTGTTTTAGGTTTTGGGTTTTTGAGGAGAGAAGGAAGAGAGAAAGAGGAGGAGATGAAATGAACGTCTTGAATACATGAGTGTCGAGCCTTAGATTTGCGCGAAAAACATTTGTGAGATCGTCTAAGGGGAAGATCGCCGTCGATTTCGACGTTTGGTTGTGGTTTTATGGGTTTTGGAGCCGTTTGGGGGTTTTGAAACCCTCTTCTTGCAAAGAGATCATGAGTTTTGATCCGCAAATCGTAGCGTGAGTTTGCGTGAAGTGTGTGTGGAAAGATTGCCGTTAATTTCGTGGGTTTGGTTGTGATCTTGGAGCACGGAGATGATCGAGGTGGGTTTAGAAACCCTTGTTGTTTAACGAAGAAGACGATCTGATCTACGAGTAGATCGCCGATTTAAAGAGGTAAATAACGCAATTATTCCATGTATTTAATTAAATATAGGTTGCTTAGATGTGTGCAAAAGATTAGGATAAAAAGGATTGAATTTTGATGAAAAAAAAATGAGTTTCAAGGTTCAAACCCGAGAAGTGCTCAGAAACTGCCAAAATCAATTAATCGATTTTGAAACTTGATTAATTGATTTTTGACAAGAGATAAATTCAAGAAGAACTCCACGAAATCGATTAATCGAAGAGAATTTCGATTAATCGATTTTGAAATTTGATTGATCGATTTTGAAAATCGATTAATCGAGTTTGCCTGGGCTTACTGACACTACCGTAGTAGTTTGGCCATAACCTTTTGTGCCGAATTCTGATTGACGTGATTCTTGTTGCGTTGGAAAGAAGACATCAAGCCCTACAACTTTCATGAATTGACCAACTTGTGAATTAATCATTTTAAAGGTAAACATTTAGTAATAAGTTAGGTAAATTTCTGATTTTTGTCGAGAAACGAAACCGATTAATCGAGTAAAATCGATTAATCGATTTTTGAATTTCGATTAATCGAAATTGGGTCGATTAATCGACTGGCCTCAAATAGTGAATAAGATTTTTTGGCTCTTTGAAAATCGATCAATCTAGAGAAAATCGATCAATCGACTTTGGAAAATCGATTAATCGATTTTGAAAATCGATTAGTCGATTTTGTCTGAGTTTGCCAGTGGTGCTTTAGTATTTTGACCATAACTTTCTACTCCGACCTCTGATTGATGCGATTCTTAAGGCGTTGGAAAGATAACAAAGAGATCTACAACGTTTGTGTTTTGACCAACTTATGAATCAAAAGTTTTAAAGGTCAAAATTTAGGAGAAAGGTTACATCAATTTCTGTGTTGGCGCGAACTTGCCCGTTCCGACTCAATTTTTTAGAAAACACTTAAATAGTCTAAGTTATTAGTGGTTGGGGTTAATCCTTGATGCATCATTGTATGCTTGTGATGTAGATTAAGGGTGGACGACCATCGATGGGACCTTGCTTGCTTCGAGGTTAAGGTAGGGGAAATTTAATATTTGATTATATTTTTGAAATTGATTCATAGATGCCTTGATTTAATCAAATGAAAATGATAAGTGTGATTTGAAGTTTTGTTATTTAAAATCGATGCTTGAATCTAACTGGACGTGTAGGGGAACTTCAATAAAAACTTGCATGTTTAACTTTGATTCATTGTTTCTTTGAGGTATTTATATGAAAAAAATGATAAGTTTTCTTGATGTATTTTGATGTTAGTTTGATAGATATTTGAATTATAACTTGAATTTTGAACTGTGAACTTAACCTAGAATTTGTACTATGGTATTCGATTTTTAAACTTGATTTTTAAATGGTGAGTTTAAAAACCTTTTAAGCAAGAATGTGAGCTTTGGATCGTGATTTAGAAATCTGAACTAGAATGTGAACTCGAAATCTTTGAGTCTTGTTGATTTGTGAGAAGGTACACCCTTGGACATTGTTGGATTTATGTACACCTTGGACCGCTTTGGATTTGTATACCCTTGACCCTTGTGGTGGATTTATGTTCACCCTTGGACCGTTTTTACGAGATTTTACGTACACCCTTGGACTTGTTGTGCTTATGTACGCCCTTGGACCGTTTTGACGGGATTTTACGTACAACCTTGGACTTGTTGTGCTCATGTACGCCCTTTGACCGTTTTTACGGGATTTTACGTACACCTTTGGACTTGTTGTGCTCATGTACGCCTTTGGACCGTTTTTACGGGATTTTACGTACACCCTCGGACTCGTTGTGCTCATGTACGGCCTTGGACCGCTTTCGCGGTATTTTACGTACTCCTTTGGACACTGTTGTGAGTCATGTACGCCCTTGGACCGTTTTTACGGGATTTACGTACACCCTTGGATTTCGATGTAGTCATGTACGCCCTTGGACCGTTTTTACGGGATTTACGTACACCCTTGGATTTCGATGTAGTCATGTACGCCCTTGGACCGCTTTTGCGGCATTTTATGTACTCTTGGATTATACTTCCTAAATCAAACCATAAGTCGTGAGATTAAAGTGGACCGCTATGGGCGGATATTGTGCATGTGGACCGCTATGGGCGGATTATATGTATGTGGACCGCTGTGGGCGGATTATGCTTATCGTGGCCCGCTATGGGCAGAGTGCAAGTACCATGTGGGCCGCCGGGGCGGATTTGAAATCAGTTTTGAAGGATAAATAAATGTTTTGAAATCAGTTTTGAAGGATAAATAAATGTTTTGAAATCACTTTTGTGTGTAAAAAGGAAATCAGTTTTGAAATCAGTTTTGTATGATAATGAAATTAGCTTTTGAATCAATTTTATGCGAAAAAAAAAGGAAGTCAGTTTTGAAATCAGTCGTGTGATAAGAAGACAGTATTTGAAATCAGTCTTTGTTGATAAGAAAAAGTACCTTTGAAATGAGTTTCAGTTTTAAAGAAGAAAAGGTTTGATTGTGACATTGAATCTATGTTTCCTTATGATAAGATGTGATTGAGTATTGAAATTTCCTCTACTGAGCTAGGATGTAGCTCACCCCTTCGACTATACGTCACAGGTATAGCTTCTACGTGGACACCAGACTTGCAGATTGAGGAATTGAGGAGGGCTATGATATTCGGGGTCGTAGATTGAGTACTTTGTGGAGATTGGTGAATTCAGACTTGGTACCCTTTGAACTCGTATATAATTTTATACACCATTGTTTGGTGACGTTAGTACATCACCGGTGGCCGTTGTTACTTATTGTAATATTAGATGTTAGAATTAGAGATTTATTCATGTCATATGTATTATCTGCTTTGATTTCTGCATGCTAGATTTTTTACCAAGCATTCTGTGTTCGGAACGTGTTCTATGACCCGACGGTTTGGGTTTTCCCATTCGTGTTTGAAAAATATATATATATATATATATATATATATATATATATATATATATATATATGTCTCAAAATTCAGGTTGGGAAAATTCGGGTTGCCACAGGGTTCGTCTTCTAGGTCTATTCCCTAGGCTTATACAACAGCAATGGTTCGGGCTTTTTCCTTGGCCTCCGAAACCTCTTCTTCAGTAGGCCTATAGCCTAGGCCGAATCTTACCCGCTGTCCACCTCTGGCTCTAACTGATTCCTTCCTTCCTTGTAATTGAGGCCCCAATCCTTTACCTTTCTGATAGCCCCATTTTTAGAGCATGGCTACGACTGTGACCATTCCACCACCAGTCTTGAACGTGATTCTCTCAAGGGGCTCAGGGATTACTGCTAATACATCATACTCAAAGCTATGGAGGTCTGTGTCTTTAGTTGTGTGCGACACATCCAACACTTTAGAGTTCTCAATGCTGTGGGTAGCCTTGTCTCTATCCTCCTACCCTTCACCCAAAATGGTGACAATCTTCTATTCTGCTATAAACCTCAGTTTTTGGTGCAAAGTTGAAGGTATTGCTCTAACCTCATGTAACCAGGGCCGCCCTAATAGCAGATTGAAAGTAGATTTGATATTCATAACTTGGAAGGATATGGAAAAGGTCATTGGCCCGATGACAAGCTCAAGGTCTACTTCTCCAATTATCTCTCTTCTCATATTCAAATCCTCTGACACTTGTTCTTATTGGCCTGAAAGGAGAGGGATCCACCCCTATCTTGGTAGCAATTCTGAGAGGGCACACATTTAAGGCTAATCCATTATCTATCAATACCAATGGGATTACCAGGATCTCGGCTTCTACTGTGATATTGTGGGGTTTGGAATATTATTTCCCTCATTCAAAATATTAACATATGAAAAATGGATGACATTAGGAGCCAACACCTGCCTGATGATCTGCCCCACTTCATCCGGGGTTACTTGGATAGGTATATGTGCATCCTTTAATGCTCCCATCAAAGTTTGTAAATGAAGCGGGGAGGTCATTAATAGGTCCCAGACTGCGTGCGGGCATTCTTTTCAATTGTTTTAAGTATGTGCTCTCTGCTCATCTTGTCAAATGGGTTTACAGCTGTAGGTTCTTTCTTCTCTTCTGACCGAGTCAGTGCTGGCACTTCAGGTTACCTTGAGATTCTTCCCGATCAAGTGACAAAATCCATTGACCCCTCTCTACTACTGCCCGCATTGATATCTGTCTGATCGTAACTGAGTGGGACCTGATGGGGATCATAGCTTAATCCTGAGATTTGGAATGGAGTGGATATAGGCCTTAAAGGTGCTTGGACTGGTGAATTGGAATGGGTGGACAACACTTGGTTAATCTCTATTGGATAGATCGGAGAAGTGGCAAAAATGGGCCACGAGGGGTTAGTGGAGATTGTTAATGGTTGTATTGGGGGTGGTGTGATGGGGCCAGGCCATTGATAATTAACTGGTGTCGGAGGCGGATGGGGAAAATTTAGCCATCAGGTAATTGGTGGGGGTTGCTGCTATGTATGGTTGATACTGGTTGGTTTGGACATAGCTGATGAGAGCTGGTGATGGAAAATATGCTCTTAAATCTAAGGGTTTTGTTGGCAATGCGGGATTAGGGAAGTAATCAGCCAAGTTTAGGGGCACAATTACTCCGATGCCTCTATCATCTTGATATCTTTGCCTTGGTATTATAAAATCTTCCTGGGTGCGGATATATTCTGACGGGTCAAACTCCCTGTCATCCTCTTCTACCATGCTGACACCTGGCCTTGGGCCCGCTCCACCTAGTGGATGTTGTGGTAGTAGTACTTGGTATATATTGGCATGCTAGTTGGCCTTAGTGAGTGCTAGAGGGATGATCTTGTCAGCCTCTATTAAGTCTTGTATTGCGTGCTTCAAAGGAAGCAACGATCAGTTGGATATCACAGCTCTTAAAAGAAATTACAATGTGTGCTAGGATCATAATTCTTTGGGAGTGAATTCAGTGGGGGTCTTGGTTGAAGCTGAGTAACCAAACCCTTCTCGATCAACAACGACAAGAGGACATTTAGGGATTGTCCCAAGGGAGTGAATACTCGGTCATATAGGATCCTTCTCTGCTCAGGGATCATTTACCCCCAGGGGACATTGTTCTGCCTTGGTGCCTGATTTGTTGGTGTTGGTTGTGTTACTACGAACCGAAAGGAGACCATGTTGGTGTTAGGCTGTGTGTTCGTTATATTTTATACCTCTGCCCCTGCTCCTCTCTCAGTCCTTTTTTCGATGAACTTTCAGACCCTACTGGCCCCACTGGACACATTCTTGCTCAAATGTCCTTCTCTAATTGTGTCCTCACAACGGTTAGTATTTCTTACCAAATTAGCAAAGCTGGATTACTGTTGGTATACCAAGAAGTCTAAGATGACTGGCAGAGTATTTTTTGAGCTCATCTCGATTTGCTCATCATTAGGTATTCAGTTTCTCACTTAGGCTGCCAAGGCTCTCCATCTCCTCAAATAGTCACTGAACAGCGCATCGAACTTCTGCTTCAAGCGAGCTAGATCAGATTTGCAAGGCTCAATGTCCATGTTATAGACATACTGCTCCTGGAACAAGTGGGTCAAATCCTTCCATGTTTTAATCATGGATGGTAAAAGGGACATGAACCATCTCAAGGCTGGTCCCATAAGACTCTTCTGGAATACTTTGATGAGGAGTCGTTCATCTCCGCCATACTGGCATATGTCTCCACAGTAGGACTTGAGATGCGCAATGGGGTTGCCCGTGCCATTGTATTTATCAAAGATTGGCACTTTAAATTTTGGGGGCAAAGGGACCTCTGCAAATAGGCACAAGTAAGAAAAGTCTGTGGCATGGATTTCAGCTCCACCCATCTTCATCTGCTAATTTTGGATCTTGTCCATTTATTCCTTTAACAACTCAGACTCCCTAGATGGTGGGGCCCACCCCTCAATAGGTTACCTCCACTCAATTTGGGCTGTTGGTGGGTAGGTGAACACGCGTAGTGGGGGATTGAAGTGGGTGAATGCCCCTGCATAGGCCCCACTATTCCTGATTTCATCTTTCTCATACTGGGGGTCCACATATGGCGGAGGGAGGGTGAGGTTATCCTGTTAGTTCTGAGTGGGCTAGATGGGTGCATGGTGGGACCATTGTACATGGGAGAGGCTTTGATGAATGACTTGTGGGATGATGGGATGATTGAATGGCTGATTTTGGGCTGGTGCCTGATGTGCTTGGGTATAGGGAATGGGGGCCTATTGGGTATAGGTGAAGGTGGGATATTGGGGGAATGATGGACGATTTGAAAATGGGGCTCTCGGGTGTGGGCCTTGACGGGCTTGGGTATAGGGAATTCGACTTTGATGGGCTTGGGCCTAGAGTAGTGGGCCTTCATGGGCTTGGGATATTAGGCCTTGATGGGCTTAGGTATATAGTATTGGGTCTTGATGGGTTTGGGGGTAATGGGCCTTGTTGGGCTTGAGGTATTGGGCATTGATGGGCTTTGGGATAAAGTGTTGGGCCTTGAGGGGGTTGGGGTATTGGGCTTTGAGGCCCACTCACATGACCCCATGGTTGGTGGGGATCTTGGGTGATATGAATAATGGGGGATTGATTGGTGTTTTGGGAAAAAGAGGCATGAAGACTTTGGAGGGTATGGGATGGGTTTGGAGATGCGTGGGATGGATTGTGTGGTTGCTTTGGGAGGCCTTCCAGATTGTATAGGCCCTGACCATTTTATCAATCATGGTGATGGGATTGGGTGAGGGGGTGTATGTAAATGGTGCATCCAATGGAGGGGAAATATGGGGCATGGATTGGATGGGTATATGGAAAAAATTGAGCATGACCCAAGTAAAATCGGGTATGACCTGGGTAGATAGGGGGATACGTGATGGATTGGGCATGGTTTGGGTAGATGTAGGAAAACTGGGTATGTGTTGGGAAGCTGGGAAATAGGGCATGGCTTGGGGAAAATTGGGCATGGTGGATGGATCGGGCATGTGTGTGCTTGGGGTGGATGTAGGGAAGTGAGATGTTAGTGGGTTTGACATGGGGGAATAATGGGGTGAATTTTGAGTGGTGGCGGATGTGGATGAGGGAAAATTAGGGTTATTTGGATTTGAGGGGGAATGGGGTAAAAAATGGGGTATATGTGGGGTGGATGTGGACGGATTTTGAGTAGATGCAAATGGTGGAATGGGCAAATTTTTTATGGGTGCACTGAAGGGTCTGGTGACGGTAAATGGTGGTTAAGTGAGCAGAATGGATGTAAAAATTTCTTCTGAATGTGTTGGAGAACATGGCGGGGATGAATCAGGAACGACATAAGCCGGATCAACCGCCCACAACTTGGCTTGGCGGCGGGTTGGGTATGGATGCCTCGGGTGCGGCCCATAAAGTTTTTTCCTCCCTCTACGAGAAGACGGAGGGTAAGGTGATGTCGTTGTGCTGGCACAACAAGTTTTCTTTTTTGGGATTTTTATTTTCTTGATTTTTTGTTTGTTTTGACTTTTGGATAAAGTAAATGAACCTTTATAAGATGTGTTCCGGGGCCTTGGAATTCCCATTTCGGGTGGCATTCACTCCCCAAATATTTCCCATGACGGGATCCTAACGCACTTTGAAAAAATCAAAGTTAAACCCCCTGATCTATGTAAAGGCACGAGAATCTATGTGACCACCCGATCCCTCGTAAAAAATCAATAAGAGGGTGACCACTTTTGACCGGTGAGGGTGCATTGGGTGGCGAAAAGTGTGGGATTTATCGGAGGCACTAAACCACTAAACGGGGAACTCGGGGGCAGTGAAAAATGGCTCAGATTCAGGCTGCCCAGCCAATAATATGCTTATCGTATGTATTTTATCTGCTAGGCCAAAAATCTAACGATTTTTGCTTAGCGTGCATATTCTACACGCTAGGCAAAATTTGAGGATTTTTAGCTTAGCGTGTATATTATACACGCTTGGGCAATTCTGGGGATTTTTGGCTTAGCGTGTATATTATACAAGCTAGGCAAAAATAGTTTATATAAAATATTTTGATAGCAAACAATAGGCCCAAATTTGGTCTGGTTCTTTAGTTTTTTGAAAGTAGTGCTTCCAAGGACTGATTTTCTTTGTTGTAATGGGTCCTTCCTCTCCGAACCTCGGGATTCAAGGTTGATTTGGGGCAACTAAATGCACTCCCCAAGGGTTTTAAGCTTCGCAACCGGATCGGTCACCCACCCGATATACCTCGAACATAAGCGCTTTCTCAAATACTAGATGGCGTGGTACTTTTCCGGATCATCACCACTAGGGGCTACCGCTGTACTAAGAACCGGGATGTTTGTATCGCTGCCTAAATTCTCACCCTCTAAAATTTACCCAACGTAAAAATGAATTAAGTCTCTTAGTTCACTTTTAGGGTTCAATTTTAAATTCAATTTTAAAAGGGAAGTTTCCTTAGGTTCAAAAATGAGTTGTGATGATCCCATGCCACCTCTGTGGGTCAGCGTCCACTGGTAGGATATGATTGTGAAAATGAAAGAGCTCAAGTAGGCCCGCCAAATGGCTAAGGCGTGTAAATGTGCAAGTAAGCCCACCAATCGGCTAAGGCATGTAAATGACCGAAAATAAATTAAAGTAAGAACAATGTTCAAGTAGGCCCGCCAATCGGTTAAGGCTCGTAAATGACGGAAAGCAGGGGTAAGTAAAAATTGACTGAATCATAGGAGTTAGTACGAAAGAAAGAAAAGAACACAAACCAATGTTAGTAAAAATGGAATAAAACAACAAAAGAGGCCAACCTTCAAGGGGAAGCTCTACTAGCTACTCCTCACTAGAGTTGCCATCTGCGCAACCGTGGGTGCTCTCGCGAGTCCCGTCATGACGATGCACTTGTAAGACATATTTAAAGTCGCCACCCAAAGCTTTTGGTGTCCTGAGATACCCAAATCAATATGATGAGGACCGAAGTGCTAGAATATGACTCTGATTCGGTCTATGCCAAAGGCTCTTGGGTAGGGGCTTCGGTTATCAATCGGAAATGTGTTAGGCACCCGATCAACCCACTCGCAAGTGGTCTCTACTTATGGCTAAAAGAAAAAAAAATGAAAATAAAATAGCACTTCCTCTTTCCTGAAGGCACTCTGATCCTATTTACACCCCCACAATCTCTAAAATGTCGGCAGTGTAATGGCGCAAATTCAAGGATAGAAGAAAAGCGAAGAAGGTAGAGGAATAGAGGGGAGAGCCGGAGCTCTCGGGCCCTTGTAGCATGGCTGTGGACCTTTGTGTAGGTGCACTTGATGAGCTTCCGATGGCTTGAGTGGGTGGAAGATGGGTTCTAACTTGTAAGGCTTGATAGATAAGGGGTAGGGAAGAAGGCTAGGGGATAGTGATCACCTCGGCTAAGGGATTTTTGATGGAAGAGGTGGTCTAAGGAAGGGTTTTGAAATCTACAATTTATATGGGTTTGGTGCACCAAAGGGAAGAAGGAAATTTCTAATCTTTCTCTCTTTGGAAAATTTTTCAAGCCTTTATAAAGGGAGGGGTGCCTCTCTATTTATAGAAAAGGAGAGGGTTATGAGGGTACTTAAGAGCTAATAGGATTAGCAATTAGGTAATCCTAAATCTATGCTTTTTTGGTTTTTCAAGGTCATGGATAGGTTTGGGAATAGGTTAAATGCTAGATGAAAGAGTGGGGATTCAAATGACTGGGGGGTTACAAATAGGGTAAATGCATCAGTGCTTCATACGAAAGTGGCATTTAATTTTTAGAATAATTATTTAATTCTCTCTTTGCTCTAGGACTATTAAAGATTAGGTTTGGGAATGTGTTAATCACTAAATTATGCCACTTTCCACCTCCTAACCTGGCCCTTACTAGACCTTAGAGCTGTTTAATAATTTATTTTTGAGGATGGTTTTGTAGTTAGCAATAATCTACAGAATGGTGCAACAATCCATGTAACAAGTTCTAAGAAGAGAAGAATTAGAGTCAAGCATTGGAGCTAATGGAAATAAAGAGATTAAACCTTGGTGGTCCCCACCGAATGGGCTGTTCAGCATGCCTTGGACCCCTAGAAGTTCTACAATGAGATAAAAGTGGGACCCATACCTAAAGGAGAGTTGCAACAGTTAAACCTTCCAGTTGAGAAGCAAAAATCTCATCTCGAGTAGATCTGAAACCTTCAGATCTATCCTCTCATGCTGTCAAGAGCAGTTCTTTGCCTGCAGAAGTAGCATGTTGAGTAGTCAAGAGATTGCAGCATTCTAACTTCTCGAGCAGCTAAAAGACTGCAGTAGATCCAGCCTCTCAAGCATATCTCGAGTAGTTCTTTGCCTTCATAAGTAACCTATCGAGTAGTCCCGAGCATATCATTGCTGCAGCAATTCAGCCTCTCGAGCAGTTTTGTACCTTCCGAAGCTATCCTAGTGAGTTGTCGTCAGAAGCAGCTCTTCCACTCGAGCAACTTTTAAAAAGCAGTATATCTGCTCGAGCTATACACTGTAAAGCCTTCAGAAGACTTCACCCTCTCGAGGCTCGGGACCCAGCAGATATTTATGGAATTCAAGAATATTTTTGGAACTTCTGTAGCACATGGGGCACCTGTCTGCATGTGTTGTGCTTTCCCTAAAAGAATCGGGCAATACTTGACTGAAATTAAGCCACATAAGCAAATACTAACTATTTTAATTCTTCCTCCCTCTTATTGGCAAGAGTAAAAAGTAACATTTTGGATTGTATATATACCATGTAAAGAATGCAGAAAAGGGGGGATCACACTAAATACAACACACGAGAGCTGAGCTCATTTTTAGGGTTTAGGTCATCTTCCTTTTAATTTTTCTTCTTTCCTTAGCTCAGCATGGCTGGGTAAGTCTTTGTAGAAGTTAGGGCTAATGTGAGTTGTAAATGTCTTTGTAATGGCATTATAAAGAGACCTGGAATGTGGCTGAGACTGCAGACTTGAGAGTTGTATTATTGTAAGCTTCTTTTGGCAATGAATAGCTGATTATAGTGTTTCATTTGATCTATATTCTCTTATGATTTTCATTAGATGTTTATGAATTTTATGCACCAATGGATGCATGAGCTTGTAGCCTTACAAACATAGTGTCTGCAGTGGTTTTACTGTTTTATCTTTAACCCCTATGGCTGGATTATATCCATGGGATATCCTGTGACCATTGGAGTGGACAGGATATAGCCCTAAGACTAATCCATATCTCAGAAATGAGTTGGATTCTTCTTCCTTGCATTTGTGCTTGTAGCCAAATGGAGGACTACTGCAGATCCAACTGTTACTCTATTTTATATTGCTATTTATAGTAAAAATTAGCCCCTAACTACTTACTTCTCTATTTTCTATTTATTTTACCAAACCATTGTCATTCTTCTTTGAACCCCTTTTTCTTATTTCTATTTTTTCATTTATTTCCATTTTTAGTTAGTAACAAACCCCAAAAACACCCTCTCTTTACCCTATTATATTGGATTAAGATAGATTAGGTTTAGAGTTACAAGATCTGTACCAGATCTGAAGATTTACTACCTTTAGATTCATAACTCCCTATGGAACAACCCTTACTTTATTTAAAACTTGCTACAACAACCCTGTATCTTGCAGGTGGTATTTGTGTTCTAATCCCATTTTTATTCCTCTTTATTTTGTTTCTATCTTCTTTATTTCTGTCACACTTTGAGCATTTTTGTAATAAAGAGCACAAAAAAATTAAACCAACAATTACCCAGAATTCGGATTAGATTAGGAATACGATGCAAGTTATTTACGAAATCTGCGATTAAAGGGATCCTAGGTTGTTTTCTCACAATTTTTTGAATCTGTTTTACTTGTTTTCATAGATAACTTAATTAGAATTTTCCTTTAATAAAACCCTCTTTAATAAAGGCTTTAGTTTAGATAAACGACTAATCCCTGTGATTCGACACCCTTGTACTCACCCTAGTACTTCGGACTTGTGCATTGCAAAGTTTCACTTTTAGAAAGATAAAGTTTTTGGTGTCGTTGCCGGGGAGTAAAGTTTTATTTTAATTATTGCCTTTTAGTTTGTTTGTATTAGTAATTTTATAATTATAGTTTAATTTTTTCTAGATTTTAAGACCGAGGTCAGAGTCAATCAAACCTTTGAAGGGGGCACTCGCGAGAGGCCTAGGTATGTAACTTTATTTTCAAATTTTATAATTTAGTTAGGTTTTTATCGTTGTATTTTATAATTTTATAATCTAGTCTCATAATTTTATAATTTAGTTAGGTTTTTATCGTTGTATTTTAATATCTTAGTTTATGTCAATTGGATATGGAGTTTCCCACAAATTCGATGGCCCCATCTTTTTATGGGTTAAATTATGAGACTTCATACCAATATTGGGATAAATATGAGGAGAATTGTCCGAATTGGTGGGAACCAAATCAGGATTGTGAATTAAATCAGTTTTTTATGCCAAAATTTTCAAACCAGCCTTAGTTTGACCCACAATACTCACAATCCCCATGGAGTTCAGGTTTTGAAGACTAGATTTTAACTATGTTAGAAGAACTCCAATCCCAATCTAACCATGTTGAATTAATTTATTCTCATACTTGGTCTCTTGCGAGAATTGAACATCAAATACGACAATTTGTCGCTGCCATCGCTAGGGAGGGAGACCCCTTAACTAGTCAACCAATAAGCATTCCGCAAGACCAGAATTTGAGAGGAGAAATTATCCCCCCCCCTCATGAGCATGAGGTTGCGACCGTGACCCTTAGGAGCAGACATGAGTTAGATAACAAGGAAGGCGTTATTGGCAGACAAAGGATTGAAACTATGGAAGATAGCCTACCAATTAGTGATATCCCTCTAATACCACGAGAGCAATTGCATGGGAGGACACAATTTCTTGTCATATATCAATTGAATAGTCTAGCATTATCTACGAGGCACCTTGCGTGCCATGAGATCTTCCTATGGTGCTTAGATGAAAGCTCAAGTCGATTGGTTTTAAATAATGATTTATTCGATGCTCTCAAATTACCGACACATATAGAGTCCGAATAATTTATGGTTTATAGGGTGGATGATATTGTTGAAAGACCACCCTCACATAGACTCCAAAGGGTAATTGACGAAAAGGGTAACCGAAACATGCTATATATAAAAACCTTTTGCGTATCTCTCATAGATTGAGGTGATTCGGCTGAAGACCGAAAACTTGGCACTTTTTGGGAGGCAACCCATGTTTGTACTATATTAGTTTAACTAGTTTTGCTTTTGTCGTAGTTTACTTTTATTTAGATTTATGTGTTTGTTGATTGTGCAGGTTTCACAATGGAAAATAAGAAATATATAATAATAATAATAATAATAATAATAATAATAAAAGAGGAAAGGCTGCTTTGATTTAGAGTAAGGACAGAAAGCTCATTGCTTTCTATTCAATCTCGACTAGTTGAAAATCACTTTCGACCAGTCGATTTCATTTTTCCAGCCTCGAGAAGAGAAGAGACAAGGAGCATATTGTAGGATACCACTACCTCACCCCTAGTCATTGAGGGGGATGTCCCCAGAGAAGGGACGATGCTTATGTATATTTGGTGCTTGTGTTTTACTGCTTATTTTTTATTTTTGTGCCCTATCATCTTGTTTTCTTACTTATTTCTTTTGTACAATGAGGCCATTGCACCATTCAGGTTTGGTGGTATTTTGTGGTCATTTACATGGTCTTTATTTATCATTGCATTCATCTTGGATAGGCTATTACTTTATGTTGATATACCACAATTTTGATACCCTTAAAGCCTATCTTTTTGAAAATTTTGAGCCATCACACATGTTATTTTGCCGTAGTTTTCAAACTTTAGTTGATGATGCATGTGAGTTTTATTTTGAGAATATCGATGCAATATTTTGATTACTTGCATCTAGGATGATGAAATTTAATGTGATATTTTGAGGATAGTTTTGAAATTCATGCTTAGATACTTTTTGCACTTACACCATGCTAGGATGTAGAAATCAAGAAAGTAGTTTGAACTTTGAATCTTAGGATCTTAGTGGAGACTAAACCTTGTAAATTTTAGAGCTAATTTCTCATCTTTGATGAATGTTTACATAAACTCGGAGTTATCTTTGAATACGAATTATTTTGGCATAATCTCATACATTTTGCTTTGACTTGTGACTTTGCATGACATTAATTCATATCATTGTGCCAGAACATGTTGTATGTTTGCTCAAGACAAATAGGCAAAGTTACCATCTTTTGAGGACATGATTGAAGGTCGACTTTTGGTCGTTTGTGCTTAAAATGCCACACCTTGTATAATTTTATCCTTTTAGTACCCCTTCAAGTCTATTTGAAAATTTTGCCTTTATATTGTGATAGCCCGATTTTCTCCTAGATATTTTTTTACACAGGTTTCTGGGAAACTCGAACTGTCAGGTCGTAGGTCACAATC
The DNA here is from genome assembly GCA_021018995.1 of Chloranthus sessilifolius. NCBI lineage: Eukaryota > Viridiplantae > Streptophyta > Magnoliopsida > Chloranthales > Chloranthaceae > Chloranthus > Chloranthus sessilifolius. Next base: position 30,711,117 of record CM037595.1, read on the forward strand.
CGAATGCGGATTACTTTACTTGGTACATCCACATCTAAGCGCAAAAATCAAAGCAAACATATATATATGGAAAAACTAAAATCAAATCTCTATTTCTATATAGAGAGCAAGTAATCTAAAAGAAACAAACTAAACCACTGGTGATAGCCGACTATCACCTAAACAGTGGTGTATAAATGTACGTATAAAAATTGATGCTATAGTTATACAACCCACCTAGATGCACCAAGTCAATAATCTAAAATCCCCAAAATCTTACCAATGTTCACAAGCCCCAATATATGGGTAAAATCCTCAAACATAAGATATCCTTCTTTCGGTACGCAAAATTGAACTCTCCTCATGTCCGGTGTCCTGATCAAGAGCTACACCTATGACGTATAGTACGAGTGAGCTAACAGTCTCAGTAGAAAAAATTTTAGTACAAATTTCACATTTTATCATATGAAGCATGGATTTGATGACAATATTCAAGAGCATTTCAAAACTGAATTTCAAAGCAATAATCAGTCATAACAAAACGGAAAATATTTTCCTATCGAAATGGAAGCATATTTTTTTCATATCAACAGTATTCAAAGAATCTTATCAAAGCAGACACATATTTTAAAGGTCCTTTTTATGTCAAACAGAAAACTGATTTCAGATATCATTACTTCTTTTTCATATTCAGGGTTCATAGTTTAGATGTCAGAGTTTCAGTGTTCATATACAAGTTGCAATCCAAAGTGCCAGAGTTCACGGTTTCAAAGTTCTTGAGTTCGGAGTCTAAATCATTAGAGTTTCGAGAGCAAGGTTCAAATATCGGAGTTCCAAATTTAAGGATGCCTGAGTTCGCGTTTTCAGAGTTTAGAGATTTTAGAGTTCAAAGTTCTAGAGTTCAAAGTTTTCAGAGTTCAGAATTTTTAGAGTTCAACATTTTTAGAGTTCAGAGTTCTCAGAGTTCAGAGTTTTCAGAGTTCAGAATGCAAATTTAGAAAACAAATACACCACCATGCCGATTTCATTCACGGATATACTACCATACTAGTTCGATTCACGGATTAATTGTCGTACCCATTCGATTCACGGATTTGTATTCAAAGTTCACATGCAAAATTCAGAATTCACATTGAAGATCGATTCACGGATATTTTGTTTGTTGGTACGTGCTTTTCTAGGTTCCTTTCCGTACCCGAAATAAGTGGCCCAATTCGGTCCAAGTGGACTCTGGCAAAGGTGATGAATAATAAATTAGGAAATATTAAATTGTTGAAAGGAAAAGGTGAATCTTAAATAAAGAATACCTGGATTGATGTGCTCGCTAGTTGCAGATATTTATCGACGCTGCAACACGTTACTGATCATGCTTTAAGAAGAGTGGGGGCTTGTGGATTGAACTCCTTTACTGAACGTTGGTCGACCAACTTCAGCAGCTTTGGGCTGCTTATAGTCTAACTAGTTTGGTTTTCTTATTCCTGCTAGGATTCTAATTAACTTAGCTCCTAATCCTACTAGAAGTCTAATTGATCTAGTCTCCTAATCCTACTAGGAGTTTAATTAAACTAGTCTCCTAATTCTACTAGGAGTCTAATTAAAAAAAGGGGTTGTGGCCTGTTATGCTAAGGAGGATTGGCCTCATTCCCGGGTACCCTCCGTAAGCTCCCTTGGGCAAATTGGGTGGCTAAGGATTATTTTGTAAATATTAAAGATTAAAAGCTGAATTTGAACGTAGAATTGAGAATTAAGAATCAAAAATCAAGATCGAGGATTAAAAATTTAGAGCTAGAGCGAAGAATTCGGATTAGCATTAAGAACTAGAAGGAGAATTAAGAACTAGAAAGAAATTAAGAACTTGAACTAGAACTAAAACTAGAAAGAGAACTAAAATTTAGAACTAGAATTAAGAACTAGAATTTTCTAAAAGGAAGAAGCTGAGAAGAGAGAATTGTGTAGAGTGGCTAGGGGGTAGGGGTCTATTTATAGGCTTTTAATAGAAATCCCAGTGTAACTCTAATTCTTAATTCAAATAAAGGAATATCCCAATTCTTAATCCTGGCATAACTCTAATTCCTAATTCTTCTAATACAATAAAGTAAAGTCCTAGAAAGATAAGAAAACTGATCCTATTTCTAATAAAAGAAATGAATTTTATTTTCTAATTCTTCGATACTTGTCGGAATTACATGTTTTTTGGCTCGTTGGAAAGATACTTCGATAAGCTTTCAAATGTGATCAATTGCGCATTAATTCAACTTCATTTGATACTTCAAAATAGGACAAAAATAAAAGTAATAGATTGACAATTGAGAAAGGTTGAGGAGACCTAATTGGCTCTAGACTAAGGATTTTGGCAGGGATTTCCTAAGGGCTAGGTATAAACCTAGACTAAGGGCAATATTAGAAATAAACACTAAACTCAAAACTAAGGAAGAGATTACCTAGAAGTGAAGCACTTCCTCCTCCATGCTCCCCTGAGCGTTGGGACTTGTGGGTTGATGCCCCTAGCTTGAAGACCCCAGAGAGTTGCTCGACTCCTCTCCTTGAAGCCGCAGAGAGAACCTTGAAATCCCTAAGAAGAGGAAGCTTAAGAAAGAAGAGAAAACTTTTTCTTAATTGGTTAAGGTGTGGGGATCTATTTATAGGTATCGGGCTAATTCTGCGTGTGGGAGAATGTGTGAAATTGATGAATTTCGCGCATATGGGGATGAGCTCAATTGAATTCAGCGCAGTGGCGTATGCGCTTGATTCACTTTGAGTTGGCCTGTGAACCGGGCTTCCTTGTCCTAGTGTGCCTGGGAAAACCAATTCTGCACAGTGGCATATGTGCTTGATCGGAAGTTCAGGCGGTTTGAGGAGTTAAAGGCCGGGTTGGATTAGGAACCAAATTCGCACATCCGTTGGTGCATGGAATTGAATTCGGCGCAATGTCATACGTGCAGGATTTGGGTCCCTGGGTGGTTTGGGGGGTAGAGTCCCAGTCCAATCTAGACCTATTTCGCGTGTTGTCTCACACGTGGAATCGATTTTGCGCAAGTGTATCTACACAGAATTGGGTCTTTGGGCGGTACACGAAAGGCAACCTTAGTCCAAGTGGGACTAATTTCGAGCAACTGTGTTTGCGTGGAATCGAATTAAGCGTGTAGTGTCTTGCGTGAAATCCAGGTCTTAAGTGATTTGTGGGAAGAGTGAACCTGGTCCAACTGGGACCAATTCCGCACATGTGGCCACACGTGGAATCAATTTCGTGCAAGTGTAACTGCATGGACTTCAGGACTTTCCCGGGTTAGGTTGGGTCCGAGCCGCAAAGCAATTGTTTCAGCCTGAGTCTCATTCATATATTATTGTTTCAGTAATGGTCCCCGTATTTAGGATTTTAAGATCTTTGGAGAAGGTCAGTCCTTTTCTGGAGATCGTGGGCAAGGTTAAAGGTTGACTGAATAGGATTGTATACTCCGAGAGGGAAAAATTAGGGTATCTAGAGATGCCCTTAGGGGCATCCTTGTGGAGTAAGAATGCATCGAAGAAGTAGACACCCCTCTTCTGAGGTGTCTTCTCGTTTCTTTGAAAGATCACAATGTGAATCGGGGAGCTGACATGGAGTGTTTGGTTTGTTTTCTATCAGCACAAGCTAAGGAGGAGCATTCGGGATCTGATCAGTAACATAATATGCCATTTTACCACCCTTAACTTAGTAATGCTAGAACTTAGTCTGCTACTAATACGTTACTGATGTATAGATATTAAGGAAAAATAGTAAACGAGAACCAAAATATTAATATTCGTCAAAATGAACTCATAAAGCAATAAAAAAGACAATTGAACATCATCGCCTACTGAGAGACAGAAAATCGTACTTTACAATTTTGCAAAATGATGCAAAGAAAGTAGAAAGTCATAGTTTATGATTTTACAAGAAGAATACGTTCAAGAGTAGAGTATGATACAACAGAAGATCATCAATCATTATGGAGAATCGTAAATAAAGAATCGTCCAGATAGTAAAAGCTAGAAAATCGTGATTTACGATTTTATAAAAAGAAACTTTCTATTGTTGCTGATCACGTGAGGATTTACACTACCATGCATATAATTAGAAGAATTCTTAACTTAGAAGTCTGGCTAATCACGGACCTGAGAAGATTGACGAAGATGACTTTTAAAGGACTCTGTTGCTAAAATAAAGAAAAAAAAATCCAAAAGGACATCAACAGTTGAAAGCAAGGAAAATCAAAATAGGAATTAGAATTATATTAGGATTCTTTTGCTTTCAGTAGATTCTTTTATTAGAATTAAGAGTTTTATAAACTGACCCTTATGATCAATAAATAACAAGTTTGGTATAGGAATTAATCATCGAAGAAATTCTTAGCATCAATTGATGCCTTAGGTTGGATTTTATTCCGATCAAAATTAGAATAGTTTAGTTTAGATATCTAAGGTTCCTCACCTCAATTGACGACTGAGATTGAGAGCTGAAAGATTAGAGTAGATATTTGTAGTTTCTCAGAAGCAATTGACGACTGCGACTGAGGGGTGAAAGATATAATTTTATTACTTTCTAATTTAGATTTATTTTATTATAATTTACTACTTTGTAAACATCTTTAGATTTTAATTTGAATTGACGACTCAGGTTGAGGTTTGCTGATTAGTGTAACTATTTTTATTTTTCATCTTTGATTTTTTAGAATTTGATTGACGCCCAAATTTCTGATAGATTAAAGATTAGTATAAATTTATATTGAAGGATGCTAGTTTTTGATTGACACCCAATTCTAGAAGACTGAGATATAGTGTAACGGTATTTTAAATTTGTAAATAGCCAATAGCTGAGGATTGTGATTGACGACCACAATCTGAAGACGGTGGATCTAGGATTTATGTTCTGTAATTTAGTTTAAGAAGCCATTCTTTATTCATATTTCTCAAGTAATTTAGGATCTTAAAATATATACTCGTGGGAACGTTCCTATGCTAGTATTACAATTTCCATTGTGCACTTGCGATTGGTTAAGACTTTATTAGATACACATATAAGTAGCGATCAAGTTTTTTGCGCCGCTATCGGGGATAGCAAAGTTTATTTATATTAGTTTAAGAACACAAGTATTTATCTTTCTCTTTTTATATTTCTTTATATTTTTAATTTTCTTTAATGACTTCTTAAGCTTTTGTAGGTTTAATCGGAGCAGCGAATCAGAGGTTCAGCACTTCTGCTGGCCACAGAGACTAGAGGCTTAGATTTGTCTCTCCCTACCTTTTAAAACAATTAAATATATATAATATTTTATTTAAGATGCAAGGCCGTGATGAAACTTCTTGGCCGAATCTTAATATGACTCATCCCCCAACGGAATTCCCAACTACTCCCTGGTATTCAGCATGTTGGAGACAGAGCAGGCCTTTACCTTTCAGTGGGGTAGTGTTGAGAATTCTTATAATTTTCAATGTAACAATCCTTATGGCTTCCCAATGGTAACCCAACAAGAATTATATTATATATACCCATAACATTCTTCGAATTCCCAACAGTCATATAGCCCATACCCATCTTTTACGTAGTAGCCATATCCTTAGAATGGAAACGATGGTGCTACTATAATCCAAATCCTCCAGGACTTGCAACAACATGCACACCGTCGCTCTAGGGAATTAGCCTAGTTATCTCAGATCTCCCAAAACTAACACTCTTGTACTTAGTCCATTACCAATCTATCGGGTAACTAGCCTCGTAGTGGGAGGAAAGAGAGAGTAAGCAAGCGAGCTCACAGACACTAATTCCCATAGTTCAAGCTGTTCAGACCTGAAGGAGTGGCTGGACTATCGACAATAGAGTAAGGATGCCTATCCTAGTAGTTGTCCCTACAACCACAGAAAAAGAGAATGAAGCCAAAGAAGGGACACTTGTTAATCACTAAAAAGTATCACTTTTCACCTCTTAACCTAGCCTTTGTTAGACCTTGAAGCTCACTAATAACTCCTTTTTAGCTTGTTTTATAGTTAGGAATAAATTGTGTAGCTTAACACAAAGTCTGTGCATTTGGTGCTAAGAAGAGAGAGATTGCAAGCAAAAGATGATAGTTGAACCAGAAAATGATGGAGCACCATGATGGTACACACCATAGTGATTTTTTTTGCATGTCATACTTGGCCCAGAAAGCCCAGCATATGATAGAAGAATAGGTGAGAATGGAGGAAGCTGTAACAGAAATATGTGCATAGCAGCAAAGGAGCCATTGACCTATCTCACACAGTTGAGGTGCAGCCTCGCACTATTTAAGTCACCGGCAAAACTCCCTCGCGCATCTAAGACATGCAGTATAACTAAGATCGCGAAGTAGTCGTGCAGTTCAAATGGAAGAGTTATCACAGAACAGGTCTCACGCAACAGTCGCGCACTTCAACTGCAAGTTTCATATGAAGAAACTCGCAGAGCTTTCTCGCGAGGATCAAGCATTAGCGCAGCAGAGCACACTACCTCACAAGGCTAATTGGCGTGAACAACAATAGAAACCACACGCAGTTCTCACGTGGCTCAAGAAGAAAGAGACGCCAAAAAATTCTCTCGCGCAGCTCTCACACACCTTGAAGCTTAACTCTGAACTAAGCGAGATGTGAAAGCATCTACGTGAGTACCTCGCGATAGGAGTTTCTGGAGCTCATCTACATAATGTGCATTTAATGCTAAAGGAACTATGCGGTCATCTAAAGCTCTACTACGCGAGACAACAATATTCCACGCCAAACTCTACCCCGGGAACACTCTGTAGCTGCGCGGCCGAAGTGAAATGTAGAAAGTAGCCTCACGAAGCTCAGGCTCTCCACTTCTCAACCCTAATTTAAGGACCTTTTGGGGATTTCCCCAGGCCTAGGGCACACATCTCAAGGCATAGATTTTGATGCATGCATTCCAAGGCATCCAAGGGTTGTAACAGTGCCACATCTGCTTGAAAGAATTAGGGTTTCACTCTTCTCTTAGTGACAGCATTAAGACTAAGTATATAAGTTGCGCTTGTAACTTAGAAAACCATCATTCACCTTCTCCTTCAATCTTTGTCGGCTGAAAGCTCAACTAGGCTAGGGTTAGGGTTTGGGTTTGATCACCACTTTTTCTATTTTTTCTTCTTTCTTAGCTCAACACTTGCTGGCTAAACCTTTGGTAAGCATTTATGTATAATTTTATTTAAGTTTTGTAATAGTTCTATAAACATTGAGATTTGGTGTTGAGCTGTTGTGCATAAGGCTACTGCTTTGAGGGATTTCATTGTTAATGACACCAGATCAATGGAATCTTTGTTTGAATGCTTACTCAATCTATTATTTTCCTATTTGTCCATAGTTCTATTTAGGCTATAGCATACATTGATTTGAGCTTATTGAAAGGCCCATGGAAGCTTGAGCGTGATGCCGTGGGACCATGGTGGCAGTCAGCAGTTTTCATGCTCTGTTCTTAGTATTTATGGGTAAGGGAGCGTCTGTGGATAACCTGTGACCATTTGAGTGGACAGACTATAGCCCTAGGGCAAACTTGGTCATAGATCTGATGATGGATTATTCTTCTCTGCACTTGGACTTGGTCGTAGATCTGATGATGGATTATTCTTCTCTGCACTTGGACTTGTGTCTTAGTGAGAGATTCTACAGGAACAGGCCATCTTCCATTTTACTTGACCGCTATCAGATGTTAGATCTATCTTCTCTGTTGTGATTGTGGATTGGGAGACTGAGTCATTGCAGGCCTATTATAGCAATGATCAGCTGTGCTTAGATTCTTATTCAACCTGTTGTTGGTCCTTTGTGTAGGCATCAATGTGCTGCTGGCCTGAATAATTCACAGAGGGCTTTATGGGTTGGAATTCTTATGAATGTCAGCCAGATCTGTGCGCAGAATTGGAGAGCTTGTAGCCTGGCAACCAAAGTGTCTGTAATGGTATTCATGGCATGATTTGATCCATTGGATAAGGTTTGATCAGCTTACTCCTCTGGATTAGATTTACAACTTCTGGCTTGATAAATGGGATTTGACAGACTATAGGATAGATTGTGGCCATTTGAGTGGACAGACTATAGCCTTAAGAGCACCCCAAATGGCATGGGTTTAGTTTGATATTTCCACCTTGTTGAGGTTAGTAATAGCACTTTGGCAAGGACCTGCTGTAGAGAGAGACCTAAATCTGAGTTACATAACTAAATGAACCTTTCACCTAAGCTGCTTACTTCTCACCCTTTTATCCTTATTTTAACACACTTTCATCGCCTTCTTTATGACCCTTTATGAGGATAGGACTGTACTTTATTTCTTTCTTTACGTAATTTTATGCAGGCGTGACACCCAACTCTCTTTCTTTAGGATTGCCAGATCTGTAGTCAGATCTGGAGGCCTACTATTATAGACCATTTTGGATTCTAGATCAATTTCTCTGTGGGACAAACTCTTAATTATTAAAACTTGCTACAATAGCCCTGAATCTTGCAGGCTTAAGATTATTCCAATTGTGTTGTTTCCATCTTTTATTTTATTTTATGTTACTTTGATTTTTGAATTGTTCTCACCTCACAATAAATTAGTATCCTAATAAATTTTGAGGAATAATCTATAAAAACACAAGACAACAAGCTTTTGGTGCCGTTGTCGGGGTACTTGATATTTTTAGTAGACCTGAGTTGTATTACCTTGTATTATATTGTATTGTAGAAAATTCTTTGTAGCTGTGCCATAGTAGGATAAAGTACTACTGATTCTTTGTGAATTTTGCAAAATTGGACAACAGTAGAAAGGAAATGCTAGAGCTGCAATGGGAGTCTAGCTAGCTCTGTTTGCACTTCTTTTACCCTGAACTTAGTCCCTTGATGTTGAATTCCTTATAATTCATTTAGTGTAAATTTGTTTAGTTGTGATTTTAGTTTAGAAATTCTTTGAGTGCTGTAAGAATTTTTCTTACTTGTTGAGTTTGTGGGTGTATGCTTGGGAGAAGGTCCTTAAACCCTGAGTTGGAACCTCCAAACCCTGAGGTTGAAAGGATCCTCAGACCAAGAAACACCACACAAGACCCTACTGTAGAAACTGAACAAGTAAGCATAGCTGAGAGGCAAAGAACCTTGAAGGAATACAATGCACCAGGGGAGTACACCTCTCCTTTCTGCATACAATTCCCTTCAGTGAAAGGAAACTATGAAATCAAGGCCTCCACCATCAATATGCTGCCATCCCTTCATGGGCTTAGTAAGGAAGATCCTTACAAGCATATTGACCAATTTTTAGCACTTTGTACCACTTTCAATATTGCTGGCTTGGGACCTGAAACCACCAAACTGAGGCTTTTGCTTTTTTCTTTAAAGGATAAAGCCTGAACATGGCTCTCTAAGCTCCCAGCCAATAGCATACAAACATGGAGTGACCTCCAAAGTCAATTCCTGGCTAAATTCTTTCCCATGAACAAGACCAGTCAAATGAGGACAAGTATTCTGTCATTTACTCAATCCTCAACTGAGGATTTTTATGAAGCTTGGGAAAGATTACAATGCCCCCACCACCAAATTCCAATATGGAAATTAGTGTAAATATTTTACCAAGGAATTAATCCCAAGAGCTGGGATATGATGGATGCCTCATGTTGTGGTAGTTACCTCCACAAAATAGCTGATGAGGCTTGGGAGCTGTTTTACATAATAGGGGAAAATTCCATACAGTAGTAGTCACTGTCTCGCAATGATAGTCAGGCCCTGCTAGGTTGGTGAAAGAGACCACCCCTAAAGGTGGAATATATGAAGTGAAGGTGCAAAGTGAGTTGCAGAAGAAGGTAAACAATTTGAGCTTGAAATTTGATAAATTGATGAATGTGATGCAGCCTCGGATGGTTGCACATGTGGAGGAGGCATGTCTGATATGCCAATCTCTCACACATTTACTACAGGATTGTCCATCAGCCAACCAATTCCCTGATTTAGTTGTGGAGCAAGCCAATGCTGCCCAAACATTTGGGCAGTAACCTGCTGGGTACTCATGGAGGAGCCACCCAAATTTGAGGTGGAGGCAAGATACATATCCTCAACCCTAACAACAACAGTTGGTAGCTCCATATAGACCTGAGCACCAGTTCAACCAAGGGTACCCACCTAGAAAAAAATATTTAGTTGCCTGCCCCACAGCCCAACCAATTGGCCTTGCCCCCACAACAGTCCAGATCCTCTTCTTTTGAAGAGCAAATGCTGGCATCCATACAGAATTTGGGCGGCTTGGTCTAAACTGTGAACTCTCATGGGCAAAGCATTAAGAAAATTGAGGATCAGCTATGCTAAATCTACAATACTTTGAACAAAAGAGAGGAGGGTAGACTGCCCAGCCAACCATTAACCAATCCAAAGGGGTAGTACATGATCGGAGATGTATTCTCTTCCCATGAGGATGATGTTTTAGCAGGCCAAGGTAACTGAGGTGGTCACTGGAGTAATATGGAAAGAAGGTGAGTGCTAAAGAACTAAAGAAGGTATGTACCATATGTATTGATTGTGTGTTTTGATTCGTGCTACTTAGAAAATTTTCATTTATGATTTTTAGGATGTCATCTGCTTGCGTGTTTGATTTTATTTTGTTTCGTTTGGAGTGCAAGTGCATATTTGTCGTCTTGATGTTGATACTCATGTCTGTTGGTAATGCTTGAGATGCTCTCACAATACATGTCATGAATTTTGATCTATCATGATGTTTGGCATTCTAAATGTGAGATATTTCAATGTTGATAAAGGGTAACTAAACTGTCATGATGAAATGGAGACCATGCTAAGGAGTTGGTGCTGATGCACACTGAATTGCTGCATGATCTTGTACATGCACGGGCCAGGGCACCAGCCCAGAGAAAAGCTTAAGTGTAGCTCTCTCGCGAGGCTATGTAGCCTAAATTTCAAGCTCGCGAGCCACCTGAAGCTTTCTCGCGGAGTTCCAATGGATATTTTGTACCGCACGAGAACTTCGCGAGCACAAGGACAAATGCTGCAGCTAGATTGTGAGCCCCGTGAAGTGCTTGTGACTCACATTTTAATGCTGACAAGGCTTCGCTACTCCAGCTGCGCGAGAAATGTGCCTTGTGGGCACCTGTTTCCAGCTGTGCAAAGCACGAGTTCAGCCCTATAAACTCTGTGAAATCATTCATTCTCTTCATTTCATCCCTTTGCCCTAATTTTCGTCGCGCCCAAACCGACCTCCCTCTTTTCTTCTTCCTTCCACAAAGTTTAATCCACTCCACCTCACACAGTCCTCTCATACCCTTTTATTCCCCATTAGCTCCTGGTCATTTTAAACTAGGTTTGGGGGAGTTTGAACCGTTGAGCGACATTTTAGGTGGAACCTTAGCTTTACGTGGTAAGATCTTCATCTCTCTCTCGGTTGATTTGATTAGATGTTAGTTTAGAGTTAAGAGGGGAGACATTTAGGTGCTGCTATGGTACCAAGTGCGCATTGCATAATTTGAGAGTTTCAAATCCTATTTTGGACAAATTGAGCACCCATGGCCACGGGTTCAAAATTCATAGACACCTTAACTTCTATGCTGAACCCTTCTGCTAGTGGTAGCCCTATGGCTACTAGAAAATCCGTAAGCATTGCTGATGTTTCTACATTGGAGACCTTTGAAGTGTCTCCACTTGATGTTGAGCCCCAAATCCCATAGGCCAAAAAGAAATCTGCCCCAAAGAAGAGGCCTAGAGAGCCCCCCTCAGACAAAAGCCCTGAAAAACCCAGAACGAAACTAAAGAAGGACAAGACTGTGGCCCATGAGACCCCTGAGGTCCCTGAGGCTGAAGAGGAAGAAGATAATGAATACCTCAAGGTCCCTTCTGATTTTGTTGCAACAATGAAATTGGAGGCTGAGACAATATTTGATAAAGTTTATTTTGAGGAGCTGCCTGAGACCTCTACCACCATTGAATACCTGACCAAGGCAAAGCTCCTGCTCTTGTTGAGGCCCCCACTATAACTAGTCTTCCCTAGACTAGTGCAATTGTTTTACCAAAATATCAGAATTAAGACTAGAGATGATGGGAACCCATCACTGCTGGTGTTGATTGATAATTTTGAGATGCTGTTCACTCAGGCAACCATCGCTAAATTACTTGGAATACCTACCAAGTATAGCCCTAAGTGTGGCTTGGAACCCCCTTTGACAGCCACCATTTATGAGATTGCTAGGGAGCTAACTAGAGGAGTGACAGCCTCATGAGACTCAAATCAAGAAGAGAGATCTACACCCAAACCCCAGGTTCATGGATGGAGTGTTGAGAAAGAATGTTTATTGCTCTAGTCATGAGCAGGAGAGGAGGTCCTCCAGAGCTGATGCTCTCTTCTCATTTCACAAGAATTACTACTTGGATGCTGCCAAGTTTATGTTTGAAGGGATGAAGGACATCCACGAGAAGGTGAAGACCAATAAGAAACCCCATGCCCTTCCCTACTGCAGACTTATTACAGCCTTACTGAAGCTTGGCAAATATCCATTTAAGATGGATGAGGAATCCCACTCTTTGAACTCCAAATAATATTGGAAAGAAATAATGGGGTATTAGTGGCACCATGATTGCCAAAGAGAAACAGAAGGAGCTACAAAGAGAAGCAGCCCCCATAATTGCTGAAGCTACAGTTGCTGCTGCTGCACCCTCTACTAGGCCAGCCATTCCCCCTACTTCCACACTTGCCACAATCACAGCCACCTCTACCTTACCCTCATCCTTAGCAACCATACCCACCACACCTGTGACTATCTTTCCAGCCCACCCAAGCCCACTTGTAAAAACCCCATACCATAAGAAAAGAATAATTGCCAAAACCACCACTGAGCCCCAACCCACCTATATTTCCCAAACCATCCCAATTCTTGAAACCACAACTATACCAGACCCAACCATTGGCCTCCCACCATCTGTCACAACCCATACCTCTGAACCAGAACCTCCTACACTCGAAATCCCACACAGCTCCCCACTACACCAATCCCAACCCACTAAAACTTCCACACCCTTTGTACCTGACCCAGTTGAACCCTTAGACCAATCCATTCCATTTGAGACCTTATCCCATGCCCATTACCCATTTACAGGAGAAAGGTACTCCACTATGATGTCCTCTATCCTAGGAGACATCACCTATGAGTATACCCCTCTCCCAGACTCACCTCACCCCCCTCTCATTGACCCTCCACATCAGTCATCACCAGCCGACCAATTTGAACCTACACCACCACAGCACACTACTTTCACTCATAGACCCACTTCCCCCTTTCAAATAGCTTCACCCATTCAACCCACACCCACTACCATACCTGATCTATTACCCCAAATCCTGAACCTCCTACTCTCCCTTCATTCACATATGTTGGCCAATACCCACACCCAATCATCTATTGAGGCCAACCTTCATTCCATTTACTCCACCCTACCAAACCCTGCCTCAATCCAAACCATTTTACAATTCATCCAATCCACCTTATCCACTCTAACCCATCCTTCCCAATAGCCATTTGTACCCCTACATCCCCCTTTTCCTACCCCACCCTTAACCATAATAAAAACATCTGCTGTTGCGATCCCCTTGGAATCTACTCCCCTTACCCTTCAAGAATCCGCCACCTAAACTGACCCTGAGGTGTTAGATTCCCCGACACACTTGTCACCAACCAACCCTCCATCTTTACTGGCTGGCCCTTCCTTTAGTGTTACCCAGCCCTTAATACTAGCCACTTTCAACCCCAGACCTCCTTACTACACCATCCTTCGCGCCATGAAGAACAATGCTTACATCAAGAGAGATGTGGTTAAAGGAATGACTGACCTTCGACACTCTGTGCACCAACCCCTCCTAAAAAAAATAAGACTTTTAGTTCTCTCTCATAAATTAGAAAAGAAAATCAAACATGGCTGGCAGAAGATAATGATACAATACAATGAAGAAAAGACTAGGGCTGAGGGGATGGAGGATGTAATAAGGAAATTGTAGGCAGACCTGAGAGTCGCAGAGGACAAGGCTTTTGACTATGGAATGAAAATTGCAGCCATACAGAGGGCAAGGCTTTTGACTATTGAATGACTATTGCTGCCATACAGAAGAAACTAATTGAACCTAACCGAAAGTTAGTAGAGGTTATTTCCAAACAATTAAACCCTGATGTACCTCACCTGGTAACAGCCCCTGCACCCTCTGAGGAACCTAGCAAAGTCAAGCCTGGAATTAAATTCAATGAACCTAATTCCAAGCCTAAGCCCCCTCCTAAAAGGAAAAACTCCTCCAAGCGAAGTACTCCTTCCAAAAAGTCCCTGGCTGTTGCTGCTTTGAGACATGCCAGGGGCAAAGGAATTCAGGACCCACCTGCTGTTGCAGAGGATTCAGATGATTAATTGTGCACATGTGCTTAGTTAGGATATACTTTTTTTACACATGTTCCTTTTCGAAATGAAATTCCCTTTTTATTATATTTTGTTTGCTTTCCATTTCTTCTTCATAACTAGTTTGTGTGTTTTAGTGTATTTGTGTGTCTTGTATCTTGCTTTTCTTTGCTTTATTTTAGTGTTAATTTTAGTGTGTATTCCCTGCTGCACATACCCTCTTCTCTTTGAACCAGTGAGGATACTGCTCCTCATAGGTTTGGGGGTGCGGCAAGGTTGCCTAATAATGCAATTAACATAAGTACAGCAGAATCAAGTGAGTAAGATAGAAATGGAGCTATGTTCACCTAAGAGACATTGAAATATGAGAAATTTAAAAAAAAAAAAAAAAAATTTTATAGACCTTTAGGCATTACAAAATTTTAAACTCTAGCATTTCCATAGGTGAACACCAAAGAAAACTCACTTATTTTAGTACTTAGTGAACCATTAAAGAAAGAAAAAGGTAAGGATATGCCTAAGAATTCAATGGAAGACCATAACTAGTGAGATTTGGGCCTACAAAAAAAAAAAATTCCTTTCTTTGAGGAGTGAGTGTGTAGACACCCAAATTCGGCCCAAGGCCCGATCAGTTTGTACTCCGAGAAAGATGTACCCCTGTGCTTTCGATGGCACCCCTGAATCCTTAGGAATTCACCCAGACCCTAAGGAATCACCTAAAAACCCATTAGAACCATTCCCCCAACCCTTAGAAATCACTCCTAAACCCTAAATCCCTTCCCGGACCCAGCTTGAACCCTCCTGAGCAGTTGATGGGAGGAGAGCTATAAAATTTTTTACGGACCCCTTCCAGAGATGTGTCATATACCATTGGAAAGAGGACGTCTCCAGCTTTCCAACAAACCAAAGATCACCCAATTTGGAGCTACGGTTAAAAAGTTATGACCGATTGAAGTTCCACATCAAATGACAACCTTTTGCTCAGGCGTGTATATTACATACGCCCAACCAATTTGGCCCCAGTTTGGTCAGGCGTATATATTATATATGCCTGACATTTTTGTGCCAAATTTGGCCAAGCGTATATAATATATACGCCCATTATAGGTGGGACCCACCATGGGCATCATCTTCCCAAAGCTCCCCTGTTTTTCGTGGAAATCACTGTGCATAAACTGGGCGTATATAATATATACGCCCAGCTTAGCTACAGTAACTGTCATTAGTTGCTCGAAATTCCTTCATCTGGTTTGACCTTTTGACCATTCCCTTGGTTGGGGTGGGTGTCTTGAGATTGGTTGCACCCCTTTTGAGCTTATTTGCAGCCCTTAAGTCACCTATGGTCTCACCCCATCATCCGCCATTGAAACCAATTTTCCAAAACCCTAGGACCTTAAAAACTTAGAAAACCTTAATTGGGGGATTACCTAATTGCTAAACCAATTAGCTCTTAAGTAAGCCCCTAACCCTCCTCTTCTCTATAAATAGAGAGTCCCCCCCCCCCTCTTCCCAAAGGGTTGAAAAAATCAAGATTAAGAATTTTGAGCTTAAGAGAGAACCCTAGTGAGAGAAAATGCACACATTTTGCCAAAATTCCAGCATGCTTAGTTCACCCATTTCAACCCATTTCCACCATTAGATCACTCCCTTTAGCTAAAGTCTAGCCTTGAGCCTCATCCTACACTTCCTATTTTATCGAATCCTAGCATTAGAATCCATTTCATACCGTTTAAATCATCGGAAGCGTGCCAAAGCGAAGGTCTTCTACGGTGCGACAAGGGCCCGTGAGCTCCGGCTCACCCCTCTTCCTCTACCTTCTTGGTGTTTCTCCGGTCCAAGGATTCAAGCTGTTACGCCGCCGAAATTTCAGTTTAGCTCAAAGCTTGATAGGACCGTATTGTCTTCGGGCAAGGGGAAACTCCGCCCATTTAGCTTTTATTTTGGCTATAGATAGAGACCGCTACGTGCGGGTTGATCGGGTGCCTAAACCCTTCCCGATCGATAACCGAAGCCCCTACCCTAGAGTCTTTGGCAAAGACCGGTAAATTAGAGTCATATTTAGCACTTCAGTGCTCAAAATATCGATTTGAAGGTTTCCCGGGTCACCAAAGCTCCGGGTGGCGACTCTACATTTTCATTCTTTGCGGGCGCATCGCCGCGACAGATGGCGACTCTGCTGGGGATATCACCCTAGCGCTTCCCTTCTTATTGGCCTTTCTTTTTTTGTTACTAACTATTGCTATTTTTTTTCTTATTTTCTGCTGTTTTTTCTATATTTTTGTTGTTTTTACTAACGTATTCACCCCTACGATTCAGTCCTTTAAGTGCCTTAGCCGATTGGTGGGCCTACGTGCACCTTTAAATTCTTGTTTTTTCGATTCTTGTCATTTAAGCCACCTTAGCCGTTTGGCGGGCCCGCTCGCATTTAGTTTTACGTCATTTAAATTTCAGTCATTTATGAGCCTTAGCCGTTTGGCGGGCCAACGTGCGCTTTTCATTTCAGTCATCATATCTCACCATTGAACGCCGGCCCGTTGAGGCGGCACGGGCTTGTCATCCCCGACCCGACTTTTGGACTTAATTTCACTGCCCTTTAAAAATCTGTAATTAAAAGTGAACCAACAGTGTGGGGACATAATTGAATTTATTTTTGCATTTTTGGGTATTTTTCGGGGGGTTTAGGCTTAGATATATTTTACCCGGTTCTCAGTAAGGCGGCAGCCCTAGTGGTGATGATCCTTAAAAGAACCACCCTTTCCAGTACCTGAGAAGGCGCTTGCGCCGGAGGTATATCGGTTGGGTTGCTAATTCCGATAAAGCCGTAAAACCCGCTTTGGTGAAAGCATTAGATAGCCCAAAATTCAGCCATGTATCCCTAGGAAGCAGAAAGGAGGGACCCAATAACGTACACAGCAGTCCCCAGGAGCATCCCTCCCAGGAAACCAATTCAAAGACCCACATTCGGGCTTGCTGTTTACTGTCAAACTTCACTAATAGAACTATTTTTGCCAGGCGTATATAATATATACGCCCAACAAAAAATCCCCAGATTTACTCAGGCGTATATAATATATACGCCCGGCCAAATCTGCCTTTTTTTGGTCAGGCGTGTATAAAACATATGCCCAGTGCATACTGGGTCACAGCAACCCGATCTGAGGCCCAATCCACCACCCCAATTCCCCGATTAGCGGTATTAGTGCCCGCAGTAGCTTCCCGCATTCTATAACACCCAACATGCCCCCACCCAATCAAAAGAAGGCGACTTCTCATTGATTTGATCCGGGGGATCGGGTCGTTTGTGTGGATTCCCTCACCTTCAATAGAGCGAAAGGGTTCCCTTTAGCTTCTTCCGAAGTGTGTCGGATCCTGCCGTGGGACCTACTAAAGGTACATATATCGCCTGAAACGGGAGTTGACCCTGGGCACTAGGTCATCTTTCATCTAGGTAGAGGGGAGTTAATTTCCATCTGAAAAAAAAAAGACAAAAAAAATCATCTTCAAAAATAAAAAAAAATCGTTTTCCAAAAAAAAAAATATATATATATATATTTTGGTGTGACCGTCACTACAGCTACCTCAAACCCGGCCCGTAGGAGGAGAACCAGGAAGGTATTCGGCCCTTATCCGAGACATCGGTACAACACTCATCAGCGGATAATGTCAAGAGCCGATACATCCCCGCCGTCATCCCCATCCCATTCTCATATCGAAGAAGACCCGATCTCCGACACCTTCGCCTAAACCCGGTTCGATATCACGGGTCCCTTTTGGGGCATCCATGTTCACATCCAACCCACCCCCCTCCCTTACGTTCTCCCAACATACCCCCTTTTTATCCCCTACTGAAACCCCTCATTTCCCAACCAACCCATACATCCCCATTTCCCATCCATGCACCCTTACCGCACCTCCATTCTCCCAAAGACCCCATAGGGAGCCCCATCCCTCGCCTACTTTCCACGTTCCATCCATCTCATCATCCATGCCCCCTAAATCCCACATCCCATCCACCTCATCTCACATACCATTTCCACCACATGGCCCATCCACATCCCAATGTACCCCCCCATTTACCCAAGTCATGCCCAACTTTTCTCAGGATATGACCAATAACCCACCATCTTCCATAGCCATACATCCATACCCCCCATACCCGGGTCATACCCAATTTATCCCACCCCACTACATCCTTAAGTGAGCCATCACCCCCCAATCTCACACCTGAATCAACGCCCTCAATGGAGGACATGAGAACGATGTACGCCCTATGAGCTGCTTCTCGGAACCCTACATCTCAAACCCAGCATCCAAATCTCCAAAACCTCCATACCCCATTCCCTCCTAACCATGCCCAACCACCCATCGTCCATACCTCCCAAAATCCCCTACCACAATTCCAGGCCCAAACCCATACAAATCCATGGACCCAAGCCCAAACACCTCAAAACCCATGGGCCCAAGCCCAAGCCCACCAGACCCAGGTCCAGGCCCAAACCCATACAATTCCATGGGCCAAAGCCCAAACACCTTTAGAACCATGGGCCCAAGCCCAAGCACATCAGGCCCAGGCCCAAAACCCTCAAAACCCATGGGCCCAAGACCAAGCCCATCAGACCCAGGCCCAGTTCTAAGCCCCCCAGGGCCCATGGACCCAAACCCAACCCCCTCACGGCCCATTAGTCGTAACCCAACAAGGCCCATTGGTCCAAAGTCATACTAACCCCCACACCCAGGCCCAAGGCCCATCCACCCACGCTCATCAAGGCCCATTCACTAACCCCATACCCCCCCACCAGTACCCTTCATTCACCTATACCCCTTACGCCCCCATCCCGCTTCCAACAGAATATCCAATCCATCCCATTCCTCAAACCCACAACATCCCGCCACATCAATGTTGGCGGTTTTCTGAGTGTGTGCTTACTTTATTCGTTGGTGGTGAAAGTCATTTGAAAATCAAAGAAAGAGTAAAACAGGAGATGGAATCAGCATAATTAAGAAATCCTAGACCTGCAAGATACAGGGTCCATTGTAGCAAGTTTTGATAAGTAAGAGTTTGTCCCATAGGGAAAGGTGATCAACAGCTCCAAAGGAGCCATCTCTAGTAGTCCCTCCAGATCTGACTACAGATCTGGCAGTCCTAAAAGGAGGGGAGTTTAAGGTCACTTATTCTAAGTATTCTAATGTCTAAACTACAGAAAGGGTTGAGAGGATGGATGGAGTGTGGAAAATAAATATAAAAGGGTGAGAAGTATGTTATTGAGCCCAGATCAGAGGAGTTTTATAACTCAGATTCAGATCTAATGTTATAGAAATGCTGTCCAGTGGCTACATTATCACCACTGAGGAGAAAGGATCCAACCCATCACTCTGCCATGATTCCACCCTTAAGGCTATAACCTGTCCACTCAAATGGTCACAGATTATCCCATAGGGGAACCACTATCCAGGGATGGGTCAAAACATAACTAGTAAATCAATACAGGCACTATTTCATCCAGGCTACCAGCTCAAGAATCCATAGGGAACCTCAACCTCTAAAGCTCTATATGTGGGGCTAAGGCTGTATAGGACCATGATAGCCCAGACACATAGAACTAGCAAGAGATTGAGTACAACCTTCGATCTAGCTGTCCATTGCTTGAGTGAGGCTACAATGGTCCAGTCACCAACCTACAATCTCTATAACCAGATCAGATCTAACATCTGATGGTAGATCTATACAAATATAGGGGAGTCTGCCTCTGTACAATCTCCCACCAGGCTTCTACAAGCTCAGGTGTAAAGAAGAAGGATCCATCTTGGATCGGTGGATTAGAATCACCGTAAGGCTATAATCTGTCCACTTAAATGGTCACAGACTATCCCAAAGGTTATCCTCCTCACGGAGCCCAAGACAAAAAAAGAATATCGCTGCCACCACCATGGTCACAAGGCTACCAGCTCAAGCTCCCATGGGGATTTCAGATCTAGTGAGTCCTGTGGTCGGGCTAAGGCTGTATAGGACCATGATAACCTAGACACACAGGTCACATGGATCTGAGTGGCCCTTCGAATCAGTCCTCCATTGCTTTGAAACACAACCAAAGCAATGGCGGATCACAAAGCAGCAGCCTTGCACAGAGCATCTCACACACAAACACAAATCCCATAAAGTACAGATCCTATTACAGAACTTCCATTAATCTAGTTCAAAATACATATAAAGACATAGCCAGCAAATGCTGGACTATGGAGAGAAGGAAAAAGAAAAAGAAAGCTACTTACAACTACAAGAAGAAAAACTAAACGATCTCAGATCAGGTCTCCCAGAAATGAGATGGGTTCCTAGCTATTCCAGGATGTAGAAAGAAAAGAAAGTCTAAGCTCCCCAAACCTAAGCTAACTGTGGGTATTTATAGCAGTGGTGTGGCGACGCATTAGTGTTAGGAAACCCTAATTTTAACGATGCCACGTGGTCGAATAGTGATCCTTCGATGCCTTGGGGCACATGCACGGAGATTTGAGCATGGGAGTGCATGCCCTAATCGCTAGAAATTTCCAGAAAGTCCTCAGCTGAAGAGATGGAATTTTGAGGTTCAGAGCTTCGCTATGTAGCCATTGTTTCCCAGACTTGTCGCGTGGTAGCTTTTATTCTTCGCTAGGATGATTTGAAATTGAAGCTTCTGGCTTCGCGAGGTTGGCTTGGTTTGCTCTTCAGGCAGTCACATCAGAGCCTCAGATGTCGCGGGGTTGGAGCTTAAGCAGTCGCGAGGTTGATCTTAGCGAGGATAGATTTGAATAGCGCGAGAACTTTGCGAGCACTTAACCTCACTGGGCTTCGCGAGTTACATCGCGAGGCTTTGATGAGTTCTGAACTGTGCAAGGTTCCATGTCTTAACTGATCTTGGCGAGGGTGGCTTTGCCTTCGCAAGGACGCTTTCTTCTTGAATGGCATGAGAACTGTGCGAGGAGTTCTCTTCTGATAATTGCATCTCACGACGATTGTGCGATAGCTGCGCGAGGAGTCTTCTAAATGAGCCTCGCACAGTCCAGCTAATCTTCCCTAGACTCTACAACAACTTCTCGTGCAGATGATTGACTGAAGAGCCTCAGAAACATAAACTCGCGTAGTTCTCGTGAAGCTCAAGAATAAAACACCTCATGCAGTCTTCGCAAGGACGCTTTCTTCTTGAATGGCATGAGAACTATGCGAGGAGTTCTCTTCTGATAATTGCATCCCGCGAAGATTACGCGATAGCTGCGCGAGGAGTCTTCTGAAGCTCTCTCTTCTCAGCCGTTCTGAGCGAACTGCGCGCGGTTGAGAGAAGTCTGCTTTGAATTGCGCGAGACTGCGCGAGGTGTTTTATTCTTGAGCTTCGCGAGAACTACGCCAGTTTATGTTTCTGAGGCTCTTCAGTCAATCATTTGCACGAGAAGTTGTTGTAGAGTCTAGGGAAGCTCAGGATCGAGGCTCATTTTAGGTCTAATTGGACTTCATCCTTCTTCGAGGGACTTGGTGCCAAAATAGGCTCCTTAGCAGGTTCTGGCCTTATTTCCTTTCTGGTACTACCTACATAAAACACTTAACAAGGACTTATTAGGTGGCTATGGGTCTAATCAAAGGTTAAGTTAAGGGGTGAAAAGTGGTACTTTTCAGGTCTTAACACACCCCAAACCTAATCTTTGCTAGTCCCTTAGCAAAGCTACATTAAACCTAATATAAAAATTAAATGCCACTTTAAGTAGAACACGGATACATTTAGCATATGTAAAGCCTTTTAAACCCTAGGTGATCCCTAGTGGAGGAGTGAAGTCTCTGAGGGTTTTCGGTGAAGACACCACAAACTTCTTCAATGAAATAGTTAACAAAAGTGCAATATCATACATTGAGCAATCAAGGGGCAGACTTAGTTTACTCTTGCATCATTAAGCATAAAAGAAATTTAATTCATTGGTTGCACAGTAACTTAAACAGCATAAACTCTTCATGATTGCACAACATTTCCAATTAGTTTACAATCACAGCCTTAGGTCAAAAATTAGGTTAAGGTCATACATAATGCATTCAAGTTCGGACCCAAAACTTTGCAGGCATACTCTCATAAGGGTTTTGTTGAGGGGTTCATTCTCTCACAGCTCAAGGCGATTACATCCCCAAATGGGTCTGTAAGCATGAGCATAGGCAGAGTTCTTATGTGCTGACATCATTGACAGTTCCTCACCAAAGATTGGATAACTCTTTATCTTCACATGACAGCTCACTCAACTTTTGGATCACAAGGGCTTTTAACTGGGCTGTAATGTGGCTTAGGGAATGGGGGTTGAAAGAATGGACAGTTGAGAAGGGGTTCAAAATTGAGAAATCAGTAGGTGACAGAGGTGATTCATGACTTCACCTTCTTGAATTCAGCTCCTTTCATCTTCTTTGAGATTCTCAGATTTGAAGTGATCAGTTTCTCTTACTGATTTTGATTTTCCAATGAAAGTTCCTCTGGACTCCTCCCTTACTTCTCTTCATTGTTACTTTTGTTTCCTTCCTGTGGAATTTTCTGATTTTTTTTTTTTTTTACTTTGCAGAAATGCCACCATGCTCCCAATTATCATACTGCCAGATTTGAGGTATTTCTTTTCCATTCACCTATTATTGACCATAACTAGTCCATCTTCAACTTTTTCTCCTTTACCTTCTGAATTCTCAGAGTGAGGGTAGGCTGAAGCAGGTTCATAGGTTCAGGTTCAAGTACTCAGGTGTATTTTGAAGAAATTTAGGATTTAAAGCTCAAAGGGGGTATGGACAAGGGCGGTTACTTAAGGGTTGGTCTTATTAGGCTCAAGCTGTCCCAAAGAAGGCCTTGATCCTTTCCTCAGTCTCATGAGTACTGTCAGTTGTTTCAACTTGGAGTTACCTAACTTCTAGTGAGCACAATGACTCAGTCAGTCTTTAGAACTAGAAGGGATTGCCTTGGTTACTCCTCAAAAGATGGAAAAAAAAATTTTATAGGCCCAATTCTCACTGGTTATGGTCTTCCTTTGAACTTTTAAGTATGTCCTCACCTTTTTCTCTCTCTACTGATTCACTGAGTGCTGATACAAGTGAGTTTCCTTGGTGATATTATCATGGAAATGTGGAGTATTAGAAGTTTATAATGTCAAAAGTTTGCAAAAAAATTTCAACTTCTTATTTTCATGATTCTTAAGTGAACAGAGGTCCATTTCCATATTGCTCAGATGAGTCTACTACACTTATGTTAGCTATTCTATTGGCAGGATCTGCCTGGCACACCCCCAAACCTATGAGGGCGGTGTCCTCCTTTGGTTCAAAGGTGTCTGTCGTGAGTTATTTGACATAAAAGAAAGAAACAAACACACAACATACAAAGCAAAATAGTAATGATAAGAGAATAAAGTCTATTAAAAATTAGAAGTGTACAAACTCCAAGAAAATAGAAGCAAAAGAGTGTGAAAATAGCGTTCGGTTACGTATTGCTGGACAATCTAATCCGTCGGCTCAAAACTTGTCCCCCATTTTCTTGGCATGTTCTTGAAGGTAAGCCTCCTCCTCTTTCTTCTTCCTTCTCTCTCTTCCTTTCTTTGGTCGGCGTTTGGGTATGGATGGAGCCACGACCCTCATTTTCTCTTCTTTGGTTGGGAGGGATCTGCAAGATTTATCAGTGGTTGGCTCAGGGGGTTTGGTGGGAGATTTTCCTTTGGGGCCCTTACCTTTGGAGGCTTGCCCTTGCTGGGCCGGAGGGGGAATAAGAGGGGATTGGGCTGGTGCTGGCTCAGGAGGGACAGCAAGGGATTTAGCTTTTGCTTTCATCTGAGGTAGGAGAGGACTTTTCCCTTTCACTGGTTTAGGGGGAGCCACAAAAGATGGTTCTTGTACTTTGGCTGCAGGAATGGTAGGGCTCTTCCCTTTTACGGGCTGGCTTAGTGGTGGTGCCTCCTTAGACTGGGCAGATTTCTCTTTGCCAATTTTTAAAGAGCCACTTGGGGGAGTAGTCCTCTTGGCAGTAACCTTCCTTCATTGAGGATAGGATTGTTCAGCAGGGCTGGATGAAGGAGCAGCAGCAATAGTGGGGGCACTGGGATCCCTAGGTGGTGCAGAATCAGAGTCTGAGTCAGAAGGAAAAAGCTCAGAGGGATCCAATCCAAGGGCAGCAGTAGCCTGTCTGCGTTCCTCTTTGGAAAGTAAGCGACCATGGGGATCTTCTTGAGTAGAAGCTCTGGTGACCTTTGGAGGTGGGGATGGAGGGGCCGGCCTTTTGCCTTTTTGGGCTGCAGTGGTTCTTTTGGAAGTGGGAGTTTTCTTGGAAGGAGTGCGTTTTCTTTTGGGGAGCGGAGAGGGACAGGGGCACGAGATGAGCAGAGCTGCAGAGGGACTTTAGTAGGAGCAGTTGTGTAGAGTCTGCAGAGGGCATTTGAGGAGGAGGAGGAGGTACCGAGTTGGGGAGGAGGTGGGGAACAGATTGTGTAGGGGTTGGGGTAGGGGCAGTGGAAGAAGATGATCCTGGTTGTGTGGAAGAAGATGGGCCCTCAGGGGGAGCTGTGGCGAGAGGGGTGGCCTGTATGGGTTGGGAAAGTAGGAAGGCAACTCTCTGTTCCAAGATTTCAATTTTCTTGTTAGCCCATAGGAGATGGTATCAAGCTCCTTCTTGGTCGGTTGATCTCTTGAGCATTGTTCAATTTTTTTCTAATAACCTGGTTTTTGCTTTTCGCTTCTGGCATTTTTTCAATCTCAGTAGTCATTCTGTAATATGTTGCCGCAGCCTTGTTCGCATTTAGGGTCTCCAAAATTGCCTCCCACCCTTTGGAAATATCTCTCAGCTGCTCGCAGTGAGCAAGCTTCAAGTCACTAACTTTCTGTAGCAAGGGGTATTCGATGGCTTGGCGGAGTTGGGCCATGCCATTGAGAACATCCCTCTTGATATAGGGATTGTCCCTCATGGCATGGAGGAGGGTGAAGTAGGGGGGGTGTAATAGGAGTGTCTGGGTAAGATGGGTAGAAATGGAGTGGAAGAAGTAGAAGGGGATTGATCCTGGGGGGAAGAGTGGGTGGTATAAGGATGAAGTCAAGAGAAGGGGTGGAAGTGGTTGGGGTAGTCTGTGTTGAATGGTCAGTGAATTGAGGAGGGGGTGGGAGAAGAGGTGGAATGGAAGGTATGGGTGGAAAGTGAAATGAAGGAAGGGCAGTGGATGTGGATGGGTCTGGGTAAGGGAAGAATGGAATGGTGAAGGGTCGAAATGGAAGGGATGGGGTTGAAAATAACTGGGGTTGAATGGGAAAGGTGGATGGGAAGGGAATGGGGTCAGTTTGGGTAGAAGTGTTGGTAAATTGAGATGGAGGTAATATTAGAGGGGGTAGGGTAGGTAGAGAGGGGAAGGAGTGGTATGGTATGGTGTCTTGGGGGGTGAAGGGTGTAGGTAAGCCAATGTGGGTGAGGTTTGTTGGAACTGTGGGTCAGAGGTGGAAGGTTGGGTCAATGGGTGGTAGGAGGTTGTGTAGGGATGATTGGGTTTGTCCATGTTTGAAGGGTGGATTGTATGTTGGTGATGTCCGTTTGCATTTGGGCTTGGGTCTGTGTGATGTTAGAGAGTTGGGTTTGGATGTCATGTATGAGGGAAAGGATATGGATAAGGGTATCTGAGGTTGGTTGGGGTGGAGTATGAGGATAGGAGGGAACAAGTTGGAAAGGGGAAGTGGGGGCATGATGGAAAGTGGTAGGGGGTGAAGGTGAAAGGGCTGGGGAGTGATGTGGTGAAGGGAGTGGTGAATCTGGGAGAGGGATGTCATGGGTGGGCAAGGTATCAAGCAAGGTAGTCATGAAGGCCTGATACCCTGAAGTGGTGGCTAGGTTAAAGTCAAGATCATGGAGGGAAGATGTAGTTGGGAGGGGTTGGACTAGGGGTTGGTCAATATGGGGTGTGTCTGTGGGAAGGACAGTGGAGGTGGAAGTGGGTAAAGATAAGGCAAGGGTAGTGTGAGAGGTTTTCTTTTTAAGGTATGCTATCAAGGGAGGGCTGTCAGGGTTAAGGTCAGAGGATGTCGGAGGTACTGGGGCTGTGTATTGAGGTAAGGTGGGTGAAGGGAGAGTGTTGTCATGGGGTTCAACACTTTTCACCTAGGAATGAATCACAGTGGGGGGTGGAATGGAAAAGGGAGATAAGAGAGGGAAAGGAAGAGATGGAATAGATGAAGAAATTAGTGGAGAGGCAAGTGTGGTGGATGGAGGGATTGCTACAGAAGCAAAGGTGACAGAAGCTCACGCCACCTTCTTTGGGGCAGGGGCTTTAGCCTTCGCTTTGGGGGCAGGGGTGGCCTTTGCCACAGCAGCTCCCTCTCCCTGCACAGTGACATTCTGAGCTTCAGCCTTCTTCTTCTTCTTCTGGGGATCCATTAGACTTCTGCTGATCCCCCATTATCTTTTGGCAAAAGTGGTGGGAGTGAGGTCAGCAGATAACTCCCCCACTGGTATCTTGTATCCTCCCTTCAAAAGTAATTTGGTGATGAGTCTTTCGTAGGGGAGAGTGTGGACCTTCTTTTACAGCCCAAGCTTCCCATCATATCTTTCATGGCCTCAAAAATCAATCATGCTACATTAAATTCGTTGCCCAGAGAGAAGGAATAAAGAGCATCAGCAATTGGTGTCCTCCTTTCTTGCTGATGGCCGGAGCAGTAGATATTCTTCCTTAGCACTTGATCGATGAACAACAGCTTGGGATCTAAATCTCTTCTTCTGATGGAGTCCCCTGTGGCTTTCAAGCCTCTGGAAATGGCTTGGGCAATGGTATCGAGAGGGGCATTCATAGGGTCACCATAATCGCAGTTGGGATAAAAAATGGCAGGGATGCCCATGACTTCAGCAATCAACATTGGGTTAAGCAGCATCTCAAAATTGTCAACTAACACAAGGAGGCCTGGCTGCCCATGTGTGTCAGGTCTGACCCTAAGGTGCTGGTAAAAGAGTTGCACTAACCTAGGATAGGCTAGTGCATGAATTATTTGCATCAAGGGGAACAAACCAGCCTTGCGCAAGAACTCAATGGCAGGAGCTGACAACGGCTCAGATTCAAAGAACGATATATCAAAAATGGCTTCAGGTTCTAAGGGAATGGACATGAGGAGCTCAGAGGGAGTAGAGTAATCGGGTGCTTTTACTGCTACCTCAGGAATCACCTCCTTCCCTTTTTGTTGTGCCGTAGAGGATTTGGCTTTCTTAGGGACATGCTCCACGGTGGCCTGGTCCCTGGCTCTCTTCACAGGTGCACTTTTAGGAGCCATCAAGATTCACCCTGGTGAGTGTGCAGTTAAAATTTGGCAAGGAAAGATTAAGAGCTGAGTCTAACCCTAAAAGTTAGGGTTCTATTCAAATTGACGCACAGTAGATCGCAAGAGCTCCTAGCAGGGGGCAACTGTTGATGGAACCTTTAAGAACAAAAATCCAGAATTTCAATGTGAGCAATGAACTGTAGACAAGAAGCTGGAGGAGAGAGATTGAGAAGAATGGGACTAGGGTTTTGCTGGCAAGAGAGGAAAGAGAAAGTAGTAAAGAATAGCAGCGCGGGGTGGGATTTAAATATCGCGAGGCTCGGCGCGCTTTGAAAATATCCGCTCGCTGAATGGGCATGAAGTGGTCACGAGATTAGATGTTCATTTAAACTGTGCGAGGCAGCCCACCTAGTTATATCTGAAGCTCGCGACAGTAAAACAAAGTAGTTTTTTATGAACTGCGCGAGAGGGGACCAAACCCATTATTCAGAGCCCCGCGATGGCTTAACGGAGTTAGAATTCACTCATCCACTAGTCAGCTTTTTTACCCTGACTTTGTGGGTGGATTCTCTCACAGACTCTCTTCCAGGGACACCCATAAGCATTATAAGGCATTTACAAATTCCCATACTCTCAAAGCATTAAATTCACACATCATGAAAAGCATTCAAATACTATCATTACAATTCAATCACTTGAAATTAGTAAACAAGGGGAACAAGAATAAAAGTAGGCATAAAGCACTAAACTCAGATTCCAACAAGATTGCTACAAATTCCTCTAAACTGTAAAGTACATATTATACAAAGGTGCACAGTTCTTATCATCAATTCAATGAAAGATCCCCTTCAGGGTCTGAGGATCCTTCACCAATCAAAAATTGGCCCTTGGGATTAACCACTGGTTGACTGGGCAACCATCCCTCTTCTCTTTTGGCTAAGGTGTTCTCTAGTTGTCCAATCTGTTCTTCCATCTTCTTAATGCTCTGACCATGAGAGTTCACAGTCTGAGCCAAGGAACCCAGGTTTTGTAGTGAGGTCAAGACCTGGTCCTCGAAAGAAGTATTTCTAGGTTGAGAAGGGGGTAGGGTAAGGCCAACTGATTTTACTGCTGATGGGACTGCTGATGGTGCTGGAAGGTAGACCTAGGGGCATTCCCTTGATTGAACTGTTGATGTCGCCATTGTGGTAAGGCCAACATCTACTGGGGTTGCATGTAGTTGTCTTGCCTCCACCTCAGATTTGGGTGGTCTCTCCATTGGTAACCAGCATTTTGGTGCTGGTATCCATATAGCTACCTATTGTAGCCCCCAGATTGTTGCTGACCATAAGATTGAGCAGCAGCAGCATGTTCCAAAACCAATTCAGGAAATTACCCTGCAGATGGACATTCCTCCACTGTGTGCTGTGGGGACTGGCATATCAGACATGCCTCCGCCACATGAGCAACCCTTCTGGGTTGCATCACAGTCAATAATTTGTCAAACTTCATAGAGAGGTTTGCCATTTGCAGCTGCAGGTCATTGTTCTCAGACACCTCATAAACTTTTCCTTTTGACCCAGCAGCAGGCCCCACCTTTGACTTAGATTCCTGACTAGTTCTTGCCAGGGATGGCTTTTGAAAAGCATTCCCACTAATCACCTCAAACAATTCCCATGCCTTCTCAGCAGTCTTGTGCATGTAGGATCCACCACAGGAGGCATCGACCATATCTCTATTTTTCTCATCAATCCCATTATAGAAGCTTTGTACAAGCTGCCATTCTGGGATCTTGTGGTGGGGGCATTATTTGAGCATCTCTTTAAACCTATCCCAAGACTGGTTAAAATCCTCAGTTGGGAATTGAGCAAACGCAAGAATCTCTTTCCTCAACTGGCTAGTTTTGGTCTCAGGGAAGAACTTGGTTAGGAACTTGGTCTGCAGGTCTTTCCATGAAGCAATGTTGTTGTTGGGAAGAGTGGTCAGCCAGGTACTGGCCCTATCCTTCAGAGAGAAGGGAAAGAGTCTGAGCCTAGTAGCCTCAGGTCCCAAACCAGTGATATTAAAAGTGGTGCACAAGGCCAAGAACTGGTCAATATGCTTGTAAGGGTCCTCTTTGCTAAGCCCATGGAAAGCTGGCAGCATTTGGATGATTGAAGTTTTTATTTCATAGTTCCCCTGAACATCAGGGAATTGAATGCTAAAAGGGGAGTTATAGTCATCTGGAGCATTCAACTCCTTGAGGGTTCTGGGTTGTTCTTCACCCATAATTGCTATCATAGATTCACTTGGGGCTCTCCTATGGTGTGCCTGTCTCTCCTAAGTCTCCTTCCCCTTTCTAACTCAGGGTTAAGAGGCTCTAAAGTAGGGCTGAGGGATCTCCTCCCTAGCATACAAGCACACCAACAGCAAGGAAAGCTTCCTACAGGCACATTACAAAAGAATAATTGTACACTAACAAATTTATCTAACTAGTTTACAGCTATTCAAAGAATACATTTAAACTATCCTAGATACTGCTAGAAATTTTTTTAAGAAAGATAGACAGAGTTTTAAAAGTCAGAGAGTTTGCAAACAGAGGTAGCTAAGCTCCAATTGCAGTCCAACTATCCTTCACTGCTGCTGTCTAGATCTGCAAGAAAGATTCAAAATTATGTCAGCAGTATCAATTATTCACATGTGCAAAGAATACTAAGAATACAAAAACTAAGGGTCTACTAATAGATCATCTTTCCCCGGTAGCGGTGCCAAAAACTTGTTGGCAGTTTTCTGAGTGTGCGCTTACTTTATTAGTTGGTGGTGAAAGTCATTTGAAAATCAAAGAAAGAGTAAAACAGGAGATGGAATCAGCACAACTAAGAAATCCTAGACCTGCAAGATACAGGGTCCATTGTAGAAAGTTTTGATAAGTAAGAGTTTATCCCACAGGGAAAGGTGATCTACAGCTCCAAAGGAGCCATCTCTAGTAGTCCCTCCAAATCTGACTACAGATCTGGCAGTCCTAAAAGGAGGGGAGTTTAAGGTCACTTATTCTAAGTATTCTAATGTCTAAACTACAGAAAGGGTTGAGAGGATGGATGGAGTGTGGAAAATAAATATAAAAGGGTGAGAAGTATGTTATTGAGCCCAGATCAGAGGAGTTTTATAATTCAGATTCAGATCTGATGTTATAGAAATCCTGTCCAGTGGCTACATTATCACCACTGAGGAGAAAGGATCCAACCCATCACTCTGCCATGATTCCACCCTTAAGGCTATAACCTGTCCACTCAAATGGTCACAGATTATCCCATAGGGGAACCACTATCCAGGGATGGGTCAAAACATAACCATTAAATCATTGTAGGCACTATTTCATCCAGGCTACCAGCTCAAGAATCCATAGGGAACCTCAACCTCTAAAGCTATATATGTGGGGCTAAGGCTGTATAGGACCATGATAGCCCAGACACATAGAACTAGCAAGAGATTGAGTACAACCTTCGATCTAGCTGTCCATTGCTTGAGTGAGGCTACAATGGTCCAGTCACCAGCCTACAATCTGTATAACCAGATCAGATCCAACATCTGATGGCGGATCTATACAAATATAGGGGAGTCTACCTATGTACAATCTCCCACCCGGCTTCTACAAGCTCAGGTGTAAAGAAGAAGGATCCATCTTGGATTGGTGGATTAGAATCACCCTAAGGCTATAATCTGTCCACTTAAATGGTCGTAGACTATCCTAGAGATTATCCTCCTCACGGAGCCCAAGACAAAACAAGAATATCGCTGCCACCACCATGGTCACAAGTCTACCAGCTCAAGCTCCCATGGGGATTCAGATCTAGTGGGTCCTGTGGTGGGGCTAAGGCTGTATAGGACCATGATAGCCCAAACACACAGGTCACTTGGATCTGAGTGGCCCTTAGAATCAGTCCTCCATTGCTTTGAAATACAGCCAAAGTAATGATGGATCACAAGGCAGCAGCCTTGCACAGAGCATCTCACACAGAAATACAAATCCCACAAAGTACAGATCCTATTACAGAACTTCCATTAATCTAGTTCAAAATATATACAAAGACATAGCCAGCAAGTGCTGGACTATGGAGAGAAGGAAAAAGAAAAAGAAAGCTACTTACAACTACAAAAAGAAAAACTAAACGATCTCAGATTAGGTCTCCCAGAAATGAGATGGGTTCCTAGCTATTCCAGGATATAGAAAGAAAAGAAAGTCTAAGCTCCCCAAATCTAAGCTAAGTATGGGTATCTATAGCAGTGGTGTGGCGGCGCATTAGGGTGAGGAAACCCTAATTTTAACGATGCCACATGGCCGAATAGTGATCCTTCGATGCCTTAGGGCGCATGCATGGAGATTTGAGCGTGGGAGTGCATGCCCTAATCGCTGGAAATTCCCAGAAAGTCCTCAGCTGAAGAGATGAAATTTTGAGGTTTAGAGCTTTACTAGGTAGCCATTATTTCCCAGACTTGTCGCATGGTAGCTTTTATTCTTCGCTAGGATGATTTGAAGTTGAAGCTTCCGCCTTCGCAAGGTTGGCTTGGTTTTCTCTTCAGGCAGTCGCGAGGTTGAGTGGACATCAGAGCCTCAGATGTCGCGGGGTTGGAGCTTGAGCAGTCGTGAGGTTGATCTTCGTAAGGATAGATTTGAATAGCGTGAGAACTTTGTGAGCACTTATCCTCACTGGGTTTCACGAGTTACCTCGCGAGGCTTTGATGACTTTTGAACTGCGAGAGGTTACATGTCTTAACTGATCTTCGCGAGAGTGGCTTTGCCTTTGCAAGGATGCTTTCTTCTTGAATGGCGCGAGAACTGCGCGAGGAGTTCTCTTCTGATAATTACATCCCGCGGCGGCTGCGCAAGGAGTCTTCTGAAGCTCTCTTCTCAGCCGTTCTGAGCAAACTGCGCGCGGTTAAGAGAAGTCTACATTGAACTACGCGAGACTGCACGAGGTGTTCTATTCTTGAACTTCACGAGTCAGAGTTTATGTTTCGAGGCTCTTCACCAATCATCCGCGAGGAAGTTGAGAGTCTTGGGAAGCTCAATTTGGGCTATGAGGCTCATTTTCAGGTCTGGATTCAGACTTCATCCTTCTGAGGGACTTCTGGTGCCAAAATAGGCTTTTTAGCAGGATTCCTGGCCTTCTTTCACTGCTGGGTACTACCTACATAAAACACTTAACAAGGACTTATTAGGTGGTTATGGGTCTAATCAAAGGTTAAGTTAAGGGGTGAAAAGTTATACTTTTCAGGTTTTAACAATCAACCACACCCCCATCACCCCCAGAATGTGCACCCGGTTCAGCACATCATTCATCCACAAACCACCCATCCATTCATCCCTTCCCATCCCCTACAAACCTTATGGCCCCACTAAGTCATCCAACCCCTCAACCCCTAAGTCCAAATAGCAGACCTCGCCCCTCACCAATACCATGACCAACTGTATGAGGAGGATGAGATCCGCAACAATGGAGGAGTTGCCAACTTCAACCCTCTCGGCCCACCATCATCACACCTAGGGTCAAACAAAATCAGGGGGAAGCAGTTCTCGCTACAGCCTCAAAAGAACCAGAACAGTTGAAAGAA
Source organism: Chloranthus sessilifolius (assembly GCA_021018995.1). NCBI lineage: Eukaryota > Viridiplantae > Streptophyta > Magnoliopsida > Chloranthales > Chloranthaceae > Chloranthus > Chloranthus sessilifolius. The sequence continues at coordinate 30,744,295 of CM037595.1, forward strand.
CTAATAGACAGAATACAAAAGCAGCTGATGAAGATGGGAGGAGTGGAACTGCATTCAACAGACTTTTCAGACTTATGTCTATTCTCTAATGTCCCCCTACTACAGAAATTCAAGATGCCATCATTTGATAAGTATAATGGCACTGACAACCCTATCGCCCACTTAAAATCTTACTGTGGAGATATGTGCCAGTATGGCGAAGATGAACGACTCCTCATCAAAGTGTTCCAAAAGAGTCTAACGGGCCCAGCTCTGAGATGGTTCACATCCCTAAAACCGTCCATGATAAAAAATTGGAAAGATCTGACACGCTTATTTCAAGAACAATATGTCTATAACATGGACATAGAGCCAAGGAAGTCTGATTTGGCCCGTTTAAAGCAAAGACATGATGAAGCTTTCAGTGCTTACTTGGGAAGGTGGAGGGCATTGGCTGCTCAGGTAACTCACCGGATTCCTGATGATGAACAGATTGAATAGATAACCAAGGGAGCCCTGGTCATCGCAGATTTTTTAGTATATTAGCAGCAGTCTAGTTTTACTGATTTGGTCAGAAATGCCAACCATTGCGAAGATGCCATTAGAGAAGGCAGGTTAGGGAGAAAAGTAGCCAGCGGGGCCACCGGGGTTCAAAAAGCTGCCGAACCAAGAATTGAAAGAAGACGAGGGACAGAGGTACAGAACATTATTTACCCCTAGGCCAATACCAATGCCCCCCCGATACAGCTCCAGGTCACACAACCACCCCCAGCCCATTTCGAGCAAGCACCAAGGCAAAACAACGGACCAAGAGCCCCGTTTACCCAGGAGCAGATGAAAGCACGATTTGAACCAGTGTTCATGCCATTGGGGCAATCTTTAAGATATTACTAAAAAGGTTTGGTCAATGCCCACCTCGCACCACCCATCCCATCCCAAGAAACTAGGACCCGAATCTGCATTGTAATTTCCACCAGGGATCGGGTCACCCTACGGATCGGTGCTTCCCCCTAAAGCATGCGATCCAAGATTTAATAGAGGCAGGAAAGATTATTCCCTCGCCACTTCCTTAAGGGCAGAACCAGAACATCCATCAAGCTCCTCTGCCACCGCACCCAGGAGGCCCCAGGCCTAACATCCATTGGATAGAGGAGGAAGAAGAAGAGTTTGATCCTCAGATTATATCAGTAATCAGGAGGAGTTTTCATTCCCCAGGATGAATGAAGGAGGACCATTCATTGGGGTTATTGAGCCATTGTATTTCGTTGATTATTTCTCTGTTCCAGCATACCAAGAGGAGCCCTTAGATTTAGGGTAATATTTTTCTACTCCTGCTCCCACCTATCAAATCCAAACGGGCACAACCCCGCAACAATCATACACATATCCACCCCATGCCCAACTTACCCCATACACCTCCCCATCATACCCGAATCACCCAATACCATACATAACTCTGCCATCTCCATATTATCCTACCCCACACACACCCCCAAATATCTCCACCCAATACACTACTTCGCCATCCCCAAATCACCTCGCTTCATGCACAACTCCATCACCCCCAATCTACCCCATTTCATGCACAACTCCATCACCCCACCATGCCACCCCCTATACAAACCCTTCATATCCCCCTATTCCACCCACTACCCCACCATATCCCAATCAACCCGCTCCATGCACAACTCCATCACCCCGCTCCACCTGCACCTCAGACGTCTCCCCATCCCTCCATCCCAGTTACACTCCCGCCATCCCTTCATTATTTTGGCCCCAATCCAACTCCACCGCCACCCAAGCAAGCAACCCCTCACCCAATCCCCTTATCACCCTCTCCCAATCACCACTGATCTCACCAAGCCCAGGTAATACCTGTACAAGCCCCCTCTGCACCCACAAATCCAACCCCGCCAATTTCTCCCACTACCATACCGCCCCCTATTTGAGTCAACCTGGTTAGACCCGAGAAACTGGCGTATCCAATCCAATCCGCCCTAGAATTACCATACACTCCTTTCCTCATCCCGAAACCTACCTATGACCCTCATCAGGAGCCATTAAGCTATGAACAGACGGACATGAATGATGGTTACAACCAATAGGAAGCTATTGAATTTATTACTAGGTAGGGCTGGATTTCAACATAGCTGGAAGCATCAGGGGCCGTCAGAGAAGAAGAAAAGAAGAAAGAACAGGCCGCAGGAAATCCCTTTGAAAAAATGGTCAGAGAACACATACTGGAGACAGAGCTCAAGAGAATACCCGCACATATTACTGTGTAGGATTTGTTAATCACGTCCCCGCTCCACTTCCAAGCCTTAATGGGAGACTCAAGGACGCACATGTCTCCACCCACGTAACTCCAAATGAAGTAAGAGAAATAATAGGGCAAGTGTTGGCCCCAAATGCCATCTCATTCGCTGATGCGAACCTACCGATAGAGGGGAATGACCACTCTAAGCCCTTGAATATAACAGTGGAAGTAGGAAACCTGGGAGTACCGTTAGTCTTAATAGACAATGAGTCGGCACTAAACGTATGCCCTCTAAGGACGGCAATCAAAATTGGTGTGAACCCCGACACCTTCCGGCCATCCATATCAAGTGTCAGGGGATTCGACAACACCAGAAGAGAAATCATAGGAGAAGTAGATCTCAACCTGATCCTCGAGCCGCAAAGCTTCACCACCACCTTTCAGGTGATGGACATTAAGTCTACGTTCAATCTACTGTTGGGCCGGCCATGGATACATAAGCTCGGAGCAATACCATCGACTCTACACCAAAAGCTCTGATTTATTTCAGAGGGTAAGATCGTCACCATCTTGGGTAAGAGTAGAGAAGACAGGGAGCAGAGCGCTCTACACATTGAAAATTTGAAAGTGCTGGACATGCCGCACACAGCAATGACACCGATTTCCATCGATTTGAGTATGACTTTTCAGCCATCACCCTTGAGTCACCTGAGAAAACCCGAACCAAAATTGGGGTAAGAATGAACGCGGCAGTGCTCATACTCCACAAATGGGGCCACCAAAAGGGGAAAGGCTTGGGCCCACGCCTTCAAGGAAGAAGAGACCCCATTAGGGCTAAGGGGCAGCAAACCAGATTTGGCCTAGGCTACAAGCCCGACGAAGAAGAAGTCAGAGAGGTCAAAGAAAAGATAAGGGCCGCAGCAGTCGCCAGGGCTAGAGGAATCAACCTGGAAGAAGAAACTCCCGCCCGACCCAACATCCGTGAAACCTTTGTGAGCGTCGGGGTAGTGAAAATTGATCTGAATGGGGAGACGAGGGTAACCCCACATAAGCCTACTTCAATCCACCCCTCCAATCCCTACATCATTCCCCCAGACATCGAGATGGACTTAGCCATCATTTCCTTATTTGAGGAAGAAGTTCCCCGGTTCACCCATCACTCCAGCACCAGCCACTCTGGACCCATCCTAACCGTAGAGGACAGGGTCCTAGAGGGTCCCTCTGTAAATATGTTGAGGGAGGAACTGCAAGAGCCTACCGATGCCACTTCCAACCAAAGAGGTAAAGGCCAAGCCTAGCAGGTGAGTAACTGGGCATCCTTGCTCCAACTCTTGGGAGCCGCCAAATACTATGAAAACGGCACCGACTCTCTAAAAAAAATAACCTGTAAAAAGTGAGGTTAGCCTCTGGACCACTCTACCCTGTATATATAGAGATTCACCTCGCCAGGGGCTGACCTCCGAAAAAATGTAGAAAACCATAAAAATAGAAAAAATACCAATTCTAAAAATATTGTCCAATAAAATTCCCAATAAAATTAAATTTGATGTCGTGATACCCGTCCCACGTGATGCCGACCCCTTTCTTGTAGAAATACAAGAAGAGGTAGGAGTCACGAGTCTGGACGAGGAAGGTCAAACCGATGAGCCCCCCAATGAGCTCCTCAAATAATTTGCTAATTTTGAGCATGGCCCTACCCCGATCGTCAAAGAGACGGAGGATGTTAATTTGGGCACCAGAGAGGCCCCTAGAATCACCAAAATCGGAACATTGCTGTCCCCTGCAGAGAGGAAAGGTATGATAGATTTCCTTCGGTCACACCAAGATGTCTTCGCATGGTCGTATGAAGACATGCCTGGTTTGGATACCGATCTGATTGAGCATGAGTTGCCACTCTACCCCGATGTTAAGCCAGTTAAATAGAAGCTGAGACGCCTCCGACCAGAATGGATGTTGAAAGTCAAAGATGAGGTCATCAAGCAGTATGACGCAGGTTTCCTCATGGTATCCAAGTACCCCCACTGGCTGGCCAATATCGTCCCCTAGTGGCCAATGTGCATTGATTTCCGAAATCTCAACAAGGCAAGCCCTAAGGATGACTTTCCGCTACCACACATCGATATCTTGGTCGATAACACTGCAAAGCACGGGATGCTCTCATTCATGGATGGATTCTCAGGCTACAATCAGATTAAGATGTAGAGGCCGACCGAGAAAAGATGGCGTTCATCACCCCCTGGGGTACCTTCTGCTATAAAGTAATGCCATTCGGGCTCAAGAATGCTGGGGAAACCTATCAAAGAGAAATGACGGCCCTATTCCACGACATGATGCACCGAGAGATTGAAGTGTATGTCGATGACATGATTGCCAAATCACCAGAAAGGGAGGACCACTTGATAAATCTTCAAAAGCTAATCGAGAGGTTGAGAAAGTACAGGTTGCGGTTGAACCCCAGAAGTGCGCGTTCGGTGGTATGTCCGAAAAACTGTTGGGCTTTATTGTCAGCAGGAGAGGGATTGAGGTCGATCCGACCAAGATCAAGGCCATCACGAAAATGCCATCACCATCTACAGAGAAGGAAGTTAGAGGCTTCTTAGGCAAAATCCAGTACATCAATCGGTTCATTGCACAGTTAACTCCGATATGTGCACCAATCTTCAAGCTACTGAGAAAGGACTCACCAGTTGAGTGGAATGATGACTGCCAAGCTGCATTTGATAAAATTAAAGGTTACCTCCTAAATCCTCCTGTATTGATACCGCCTATACCTGATAGACCCCTGATAATGCACCTATCCACGACAGAGTTTTCCATGGGTTGTGTGTTAGGACAGCATGATGAGACAGGAAGAAGAGTGCAGGCCATCTATTACCTAAGCAAGAAGATCACTGACTATGAGACATGCTATTCTCATCTGTAGAAAGCATGCTTGACACTCGTATGGGCTACTCAAAGACTTCGGCACTTCCTATTATCCTAAGCCATTTTACTTCTAGCACGGATGGATCCGTTGAAGTACCTATTCCAGAAACCTGCTCTCACTGGTCAAACTGCACGATGGCAACTACTCCTATCCGAATTTGACATTACCGATGTCACCCAGAAGTCGATTAAGGGGCAGGCACTCGCTGATCATCTTGCTGAGAACCCTCTGCCGGACTATGAGCCTCTAAGGAGCGAATTCCCCGATGAGGACATTCTGTTCATGACTGACAAGGATACTGAGGAAACAGCGGAGTCCTAGGTAATGCACTTTGATGGAGCATCTCATGTTGAAGGCCAATGAGTTGGCACCATTCTTATCTCACCAAGAGGATCACATGTACCCATTTTAATCAAATTGAACTTCCCATGCACCAACAATATGGCCGAGTATGAGGCCTGTACAGCTGGTTTACAAGCGGCTCTTGATCTGAATATAACTCACCTTAGGGTCTTTGGAGATTCGCAGTTAATTATATGCCAGACCAACGGAGATTGGAAGACCAAGGATGAGAAATTAATCCCATACCATGAGCATCTGGAGGATCTGATAGTCTGCTTTGAAGAGGTCACCTTCTCCTATGTACCACGAGCAAGGAATCGATTTGCTGACACCCTGGCTACCCTAGCCTCTATGGTTGACATTCCATACGGAGTTGTGATGAAGCCGATCATGATAGAGGAGAGGAACGAACCGACTTTCTATCACCTAATCGAGGGACCTACAGAGGTAGATGATGAACCACCCTAGTTCTCAGACATCAAGAATTTTCTCGAGACCCGAACTATCCCAGAAGGAACATCGAAGGTAGACAGATGAACCATCCAACGATTGGCAACGAACTACGTCATCTGCAGCGATCTCCTGTACAGACGGTCTCACAACAATATTCTGCTCTGATGCCTAACCCGAAAAGAAGTGGGTGAGATCATGAAGGAGATCCATGAAGGAGTCTGCGGGGCACACGTCAGTGGACACATGCTTGCTAAAAAAATTCTAAGGCAATGATACTTTTGGACCACATTGGAGATCGATTGCGGCAAACACGTGCAGAAGTGCTACAAATGCCAAGAGCACTCCAGTCTAATACATGCTTCGGCCATTGATTTGCACAGCATGGCCACTCCTTGGTCATTCGCCACCTGGGGTCTCGACGTCATCGGCAAAATAAATCCTAAGGCTTCCAACAGACATTAGTTTATCCTTGTCGCGGTAGAGAATTTTACGAAGTGGGTAGAGGCAGCCTCTAACACGAGCATTAAGGCTAGTCATGTTGAGAAGTTCATCAAGAACAACATCATTTACAGATTCGGCGTACCCAAAAAAATCATCATTGATAATGGCACTAATTTCGCCAATAGGCGCATCTGAGCCTTGTGTGAGCAATTCCAGATTAAGCATCATCGATCATCCCCATACAGGCCGCAGACGAACGGAGCTGTGGAAGCAGCCAACAAAACTCTAATCCGCATCCTAGAGAAGATGGTAGTCACTTACAGAGATTGGAGTGAGCAGTTATCCTTCCCACTTTGGGCCTATAGAACGTCTATCCGTACCGCTATAGGGGCAACGCCATTCTCCCTTGTGTATGGAACCGAGGCTGTGCTACCCGTTGAGGTCGAAGTACCGTCACTCTGTATCCTTCTGGAATCCCATCTACCTAAAGCTAAGAGGGAAAGAGCCCATTTTGAGCAGTTGGATTTAATTGACGAGAAAAGACTCCTAGCCTTGTGCCACACCTAGATCTATCAGAGGAGAATTGCACGTGCTTACAATAAGCGTGTCCGCAGTCGAGATCTGAAGGTAGGAGACACTGTGCTGAAGAAAATTTTCCCGTCTCTCCACGCCGATCCAAGAGGGAAGTTTAAGCCAAATTGGGAAGGACCCTACGTCGTCCGAGAGGTTTTGCTAAGATACGCCGTTCGCCTTGCCACCATGGACCGAGACCACTTTCCTGAGCCCATCAACGCTAGATACCTCCGTAAGTTCTACTCATAGGTCTTGAGACAAGGTAAGTTTTGATAAAAGTAGATGTGTGACCGCTTAAGGACCCCATAGAAGAGGCCATCATTTCAAAGACAAGTAGCCCAAAAAAAATATTCCCTGAAAACCTTCACCCTTTTTGTTACACACGTCGGGCGAATAACCATTTCTTTCATATACCCCTCCCAAAATTCCAGAAAAAGAGAAAAAAGAAGAGAAGAAAAATCCAAACCAAAAAAAAAAAAAAAAAAAAAGGGAGAAGAAGAAAGCAAAACCCCAAAAAAAAAAAGAAAAAAAAAAGAAAAGGGGGGGGGGGACCAAGACTAAAAAAAAAAAGAAGAGACTGGGGCATGTACCATAAAAAGCCTGTGGAAAGAAAGAAGAGTCACCGAATCTAGAATTCACTCAAAACTTAGATCCAAATCCCCAGAAAAACCCAACCCGTTTGAACCCCGGCCACATTACAACCTGGAAGAGAGCCCTCTTTACGGTCCACAAGCGGTCATAGCATCTACTGCATCAGAACAAGCTGAGTAAACAAACCACATAGAACTTCATTCAGCCTGCTATGACGAAATCGACGTCCATGTCGTGGCCTTATGGTTCTAACAAAAAAAAGAAAAAGATAAAGGAAATTAATTTGAGTTCAAAGCAAGATGGACGTGGTGAAAACCCGCAAGGGCACCGTGGAGAAAACAGTGAACTCACGCGGACCAGGTGAAAACCTGAAAAGGCACTTGGCGTAAGAAAACGAACCCATGGACATAGTAAAAACCTGAAAGGGCACTGCGAGTAAAAACAAGGATGACAGGCATGGCGAAAAACCGTCTTGGGCGCTATGAGGAAAAATGTCAAGAAGAGAGAGATTAGGAGAAGACCTGTTCCGGCCCGCCTATTTCAGTTTGAACCCCTTGAGCCCCATTCTCCCCTTTTATGGGCCACTCATGTTAAAAAATTGGATCGGATCCCAATCAAGTATGTCGTCTCTACCGCGGCGTCTGACGCATGACCAAATGGAAAGACAGAAGACTAGACCAATCCCAGGGAAGCTGACCTTCCCATGTTTAAAGGAAAAGCCTATACCTCATGAACAGGGTTCGACCATGCTCAAAAAATGACCCACTGGTTTGGCCTTGTAATTACCGACGTCACAAAAAGGAGAAAATTTCAAAAAAAAAAAAAAGATAATAGATTTTCCTTTCCCATAAAAAACCTCACACTGTGAGGGTGAAAATTTTGAAAAAGATAATAGATTTTCCTTTCCCATAAAAAACCTTACACAGTGAGGGAAAAATTTTTAAAAAAGATAATAGATTTTCCTTTCCCATAAAAAACCTCACACTGTGAGGAAATTTTTTTTTAAAAAGATAATAGATTTTCCTTTCCCATAAAAAACCTCACACTGTGAGGGAGAAAACTTCAAAAAGATAATAGATTTTCCTTTCCCATAAAAAACCTAACACTGTGAGAGAGAAAATTTCAAAAAAAGATAATAGATTTTCCTTTCCTATAAAAAAACCTCACACTGTGAGGGAGAAAATTTCAAAATAGATAATAGATTTTCCTTTCCCATAAAAACCCTCACCCTGTGTAGAGGAAAATTTTTGAAAAAAAATATATATAACCTTACGTTGCAAGACGTATGGAAGGAAATTCGAATACCAAAAAAAAAAACGTATATATGTATATATAGCAGATTTCATTTCTTTCCTTACAAGCATCACGTATGAAGTGTCACGTCCCAAAAAGATATGATGACAGCTTTCTACTTTCCATATACATGCAAGTATAAAACAAACAAAAAGGAAACAATCCAAAAAAAGAAGGAGATCTCTGTTATGGGGCATTCCCCCCCCCTCCATGTATATGATCTATGGTATGTGCAGGAACAGGTCATGGGCAGGGACCACGCTTCAAAGCACTGATCTCTGCAAGAAGAGAGTCCTCACGAGCATTTCGATCAGACATCCACCTACCATGGCGAGACTCGATCAAAACCGATCAACCAAAGAATCTCACTCTCGGCTGTAGCAGCTCTCGCTTCTACAATCTCAGCTCTGACCCTTTCTTTCTCCAAAGCCTCTGTCAAAGCCAGCCTCTCTACAGAAAGAGACTCGATCCTAGTCCGGAGAATCATTTCTTTATATGGCCAAGGCCCCGTCTCTATCACGTCTACCGAAACTGGGCTAGTGGCAGGTAATTCCTCATATGCCAGCCAAACCTCATAATTAGGCGAGACGACGCCCCCCTGAACAAAGCTGCACATGTGCGCCGATTGGCGGGTCTCCCAGAGGGCGGCTATGCGGTCAAGATCACTAAGAGAACCCCGAGAGAATATCAGAGAGCACAAAGGTGGCATTACGGTACACGGCACATGTTGGTCGTATCCAGATTGACGAAGCACCCGAGATGGGAAATAGAATGTGCTACCAATCAACCCAAGAAGCGTGATACCCTCACAATCCCGAGAGCGGACAATCGGAAAGGTGCCATTCGACCAGGGAAGTTGCCAGATCAACGCCGCATCTGATAGCCACGTGCTCAGCGTCTTGGCGCTCCCATGAGGCAATCTCAAGCACCGGATAAGAAAGCCCCGAGCCACATCCCCTCTTACCAAGCACAATCTTGGCACAGGGCCCATGACAGCCAAATGCTCTCCTAGCCAGATCTGAACAAGGAGCGGGCTCCCGCTGAGAATCCCAACCTGGCTCGAGGCCGAGGCATCCAAGCCCCGATACATCTCAGCTAGGACCAGGTGTACCAATGAACGACCTCCCTCCAATTCAGTCAAGACATCGCATAGCCCGAGGGAAAAGGTCTCGCCCCCGGTAAAGAAGAGAACTTCTGACAGTAAATAAAGGGCAAAGGCCTTTACATTGAAGGGATCTCGAATAGGCAACTTTCGAAGACTCGAGTCGCCGAAAAGTTCTCTCAAGAATTTCACCAAACACTTAGTAGGCCCTCCGACGAAACATTTCTCATACCCACCCTTTTTTAAACTGAGAACCGCGTGGACCACCTTTGCATACCCCGGTTTGGGTACTACTTTGGCAAGGCCTCGATGCATCTTCAAGCCAATAATAGAGGCTAGCTCTTCCAAGGTTGGGGTCAGCTCCCTGAACCCAAATCTAAAGACATGGGCCCTATAGTCCCACGACGCCAAAGCCGCCTGCAGCAAGTTGGGCAATAGAGGAATAGCAAGGAGGGAGGAAAGGTGGGACAACCCGAGGTAATTCAGAACAGCGAGCTTGCTCTCAGCCAAGCTATCATGCCATTTTTGCAAAAAACTGGGCCCCGGGCCCAAAGAGGGAAGTATACTAGCCCCAACCCCTGTATGAGAACTTGGGCCCCTTTTCGAAGGCGGGTCCATGGACGTACAAAGACGTTCTTTATAAAAATCAATCAATGTATGGCGATGGACCCCCTAGAAAAAGTTGTGGGGAGGGAAAAGAAAAAGAAGGGTAAAGAAGGCCAAGACAAGATGAAGGAAAAAGAAACAGGGGGCCAGGTTCGGGTTATAAAGAACCCGCTAAGCCCAGAATGTAGCAGGCGTATATGTTATATACGCCAGGGTAAAAATTTAAACCATTTTGCTCGGCGTATATAATATATATGCCTGGACATTTTTACTATGGATTGGCCAGGCGTATATAATATATACGCCCGGCCTTTTGTTGTTGAACATTAGCCAGGCGTATGTATTATATACGCCCAGCTAAGAGTGCAGGAAAGTTAAGGCTTCCCCCACTTTGGTTCATTTTTTTTCCAAGGAGGAACGTTTTTGCTTAAGCCTACTTTTTCATCTCAAAGCAGCCCACAGGCACGCATGCTTACACACCCATGGGAAGCCCTCGGATGACGCACTATTCGTAGGTTATATACGGAGAATCACCTGCAAGATCAACACCATCATTGGAGGGGTGCCGGCTCGTTTCAGGCCAAGGAAAAGGAAACCAGCAAAGCAAAGAGATAATCAAATGGAACATTCACATAAAACATGAAAATTATAAAACCATCCAAAAAAAAAATGTGTTGTTTTAACAAAAAAGTAATAATAATTTATTACATATCCCCCAAATATACCAAAAGTCTAAATTATTTCTTTGTGTCAAATTTTCAGAGAATGAACTAGTCCTGGGGAGCCCCCTTATACTTCTTCCAGCGCTGGCTCGCGCTTTGGAAAGTACGAGTCTCCCCCACTCGAGTCCACGCCTGAGAAATACGGCTGAGCAGAGAACGTGACTCCTTCTGACGAGCACGCTGCAGAAGCACACCAAAGGCCATCAGGTAGAGAAACAGGCGGAAAGTAAATAAGAAAATGATTAGGTTGGGTCAATATTCACTCACCACCTCGGTCTCCCTAAGCCCAACAATGTTACGATAATATTCGGCTTGACTCACTGTCGACTCATAATCCTGGCCAGTAAGAAAAAGAGGTGTCAGTCACACATGCCGTCAGCATAATTCAAAGGGAAAGAGAGTAAAGCCACAAGGTAGAGATTACCCCAGGGATCAGCTCAGGAGGTGGGACCTGGATACCTTCAGCAGAGCTACGTGCCTTCTCGGCCACGTCGGCACACATGCGCGATAAAAAAGCATCATCCAAGCGCTTGAAGGTCCCCTGGACCACGTAGGCTTAACCGCCAAGCACCAAAGACAAAAGGGTCGAGGGTCCAAGACCGAGGCACAAGCACCAAAGACCTTTGGAAGGGTCGGAAGGTTCAGCACCAGTAGCCTCATAGGGAGTAGTCGCCTCATCCCCCTCATCTGAGCCGCCGCCTTGCTCAAACTACAGAGAGAAACATTTTACCGTTTAAGATGGTAGGTCAATCAAAGTAATCACAAGGAGGCTGCCAAATAAAAAGAGGAAAGGGCACACCACCTAAGATCACGGTCCGCCAAATGCTAAAATGTTAGCACCAAGCATGAAGCGGGGCAACAGGAAATGATAAGGCAGAGAATCGTACCACATCTGATACCCCCCAGGTAAAAGATGGCCATCAATAGGAACCCCATGGTGAAGAAAGTGAGCAGTAAGCTCGTCAATGGAGCCTTCTGGAGCCAACAAGTCAGCTGGAGGAGCTTGGGGCACAACAAAGAGAGGACGATACTGATGAACCACTCTCTCTCCTAAATAGTAGACCCTAGTCTAGGTCCCGTAGAGGAAGATGATGCGGCGGTCTAGCAGGAAGCGAGAAGGACCCACTGAAGTCAGGTTCTAGAAGGGAGATCCTATGTAGGGGTCAAGGGTGATCTGCAAAAAGAAGAGAAAATAGAGGAGGGATACATACAGTTGGTCAAAACCCATAGCACAAAAGAGTTGTCAAATTTATAAAAAAAGGGGGAATGGTTATACCTTCTCTGGGATCAACAGGTCAAACTGAGAGCACAGCCTAACTCCAAATGCTTGATACCTACGTCCCGACGTCGGCTCACATGCTAGTAACTCATGAGGGGGAACGTAGCAACTTCAGACTGAAGCAGAGGGCGACCCAGTTGGAAATGGAGATACCCCCAAATTTGAGAAAGCAAGCAGATAAAAATAGGTATGCCATAAAAGAAAAATTGGACAAACTAAAACCAAAGGACAAAATACCTCAATTGTAGGCCAGAAACCCACAATAGAGCTAGACTCCCCAAGAACTGCTCGCTGTAGGCTGGACATGAGCACCGCATAGCCAGCGCCGCCCCAATCAAATCGATGTATGATTTCCTAGTTCACCATAAGGTTGAGTAGGGACAATGAGACTCGCCCTCCGCTGGTGTTTGAGAGGAGTCTTACCCAGGAGGAACAACAGAGAAATGCGAGCCAGCATATGTGCGCGTGCAGGCTCGAGGTAAATGGCCATGTCGGGCTGGCCCTGGTTCACTAACTCATGAGGCTCAAACTGATCAACAAGCTAGGATAGCTTGATCTCAGAACCTCAAATATTCCCAGAGGTTGGGTCGGCCCCTATCAATCGAATCACCTCCTCCTTATCTGGTGTACGGGTAGGTACCACGGGCACCCCTCCAATACGGACCCCAGTAATCATAGACCAGTCCATAGGTGTAAAGGCCATCTCTGCCATGGCCATGTGAAATGTCATGGTCTCGGGGCGAAAACGCTCTATCAGGGCCTTCAAATAGGCCGTATCGGCCCTCACGTCGGGGCACGAAATGAAATCCCCAAAATTGGCATCGGTGAGCAGGTCCTTCACCGCTGGGGGAAGGTAAAGCACGAGACGTTGGAGGTCAAACCAGCCACCCCGGAACATAATGTGTGGTAGGGGCTGCAAACAGAAGGCATCAGTCGGATAGGGACAAGGTGGTATAATGAAGGCATCAAAGGAAAACAAAAGCAAAAAAGGGGGGGCTCATCTGTTTACCTGAGCGGTGATCCCAAAGTTGGACATGTGGGTGTGCTGGTAGTAGAGGAGGCCGGTACGGGCAGCCTCGCCTTGCATTTCATACCAAGGCTGGGAGGAGCGCTGAGACACGATGAACTGTTCCCCATGGGGACCGTAGGCCATCCCCGGCCCTTCTTGCTGATCAGCCCTTCGTCGCCGGACATCCTGAAAACATGAGACACTTCGGCATATGAAAAGGGTGCCAACAAAAAAGAAAAAGGAAAATATGAACTAATACAAAAAAAATCTCCAAAAAATGTGTGTGTGTGTACTAATCCATCAAACAAAAAAGGAGAGGGGAGAAAACACAAAAAGGGGGGGGGGAATATAATATAAAATAAAATAAAATGTGTACTAACCCATCAACAAAAAAAATGTGTGTGTGTGCTAATCCGTCCAAAAAGAGGGGGTGAGAATGCATAAAACCAAAACCAAAAAAAAAAATGCACTAAACCAAAAAAAATAAAAATGAAAATGATAAATAATATATATCTGCACTAGTCCAAAAAAAAAAAAAAAAAAAAATGTGTACCAATCCATCAAATAAAATGCACTAATCTATCAAAAACAAAAAAGAAGAAATAAAATGAAATGAATGAATGATAAATAAAAAATAGGCCTAAGAAATCAAGCATTTCAACAAATAAAAAAGAAGAGAGGAAAGAAAAGGAATATAGGCATCACATATGCTTAGAGAAAAATCAAAAAGCATTTCACCACAAGGAGGAAGAGCATCAAACAACAACATTATCAAAATTCAAAGGAAAAAGGAGGGAAGGGTAATGGTTACCTTCAATGGAAGAGGAAATTGGTCCAAAATCGACGGAGGATAAACGCCTTTTGATCCACACCCGCAACCCCCGGTAATAGAACTCAAGCCAAATCAAATGCAAAAACCTTAGGGGGTTGTCCCGAACTCAAGAAGGAAGGAGGGAGGAAGGTAGAATTTGAAAAGGGAGGCCCCTTTTGTGCTCGGGCTCGGACAGTTTAATAAACTGCCAATTTTGGTCAGGCGTATATAATATATACACCCAACCATTTTTTGCTGCATTTTGGTCAGGCATATATATTATATACGCTCGACTAGAAATGGCAATTTTTTTTAAAAAACTGCCCGACCATTTTTTCGATTGTGAGGCCCGACGGATCCCCCTTGCATGCTATGGACAACGGCCCGGTCCCCTTTAGAAGCCTGCATACCGTCAAGCGATGGTGCACGCATCCCCAAACGGCCCTTCGAGCTCTCTTCGACTGGCCCAAAGGGACCGTGCCACAATAAGCGGACCTAGATCTGCAAGCACCCATTGCGTGCTCCATAAATCCATAAAATCAAAAAAAAAGGAAGAAAAAAAAGAATGCTGAAAATGACACTAGTTCTCAAAAGAGCATCGCAATGAATATTTATGCCACTCCGACAACCGTGTTAAATCAATTCGGAATGATCGGGTCCACTCGAAAGTTCTCGAACCCCGTTTTACACAGGGACACCCAACACCTGATCCGGCAGGCAAATAAACTTATCCATCACCGGTCACTCCTAGGAACATACACCTAGCCCCAGATCTTCCCCAGCAGAAGTCGAGACCTGATCCGACAGGTAAACCAAGGACCTATCACCGAGATGCGCAAGTCCTTAAGGTATATCAACATGGCAAGTTGATTCACCTAAGGATACGTGCAGAAATAAAAGCAACTTGTGCATGCTCAGAGCCTCGAACTGACATAGAAGAAAAAAAAGAAGAGAGGAAATAACGACCTTTTATTATGAAGTAAAAATCCTGAGTAGGTTGACCCCACGTTCCAAGCATTCGCTCTAGTCATCCACCTTCGGATCTATGTTGACCAAGAGTGCCCCCAACTTCAGACCATTCGAAAAGTTTATTGTCAGTTGAAACTGACCCGTCAAGAATGAAATTACAACCAACCAAACTATGAGCAAACATATAGACCGAAGGGCTCATTCCCTTTTTATTTCCTTTTACATAGGCTTAAAATCTATATAGGCACGGTGTCCCTGTTGAATGTACACACTTGCGTCTAGGTATCCGCAGGATGGTCGTTTGTCCTCGTAAATTGTACCTTAGGGTCGAGGCTTCCGTTCGCGCCTAGTTGCTGCTTATCGCCCCTGATGGGTGTCTGCCTGTGCATAGTTAGTAAGATGTAATTTCATTAGGGATGGAGGCTGGAGCTGGATGTCTCTTTCGATAGATGTTTGGTTCTAGCTCGATCTTTTTAGCATTGTCTCGAGTTAAGGTACTCCGGTTCATGCAAATCAGGAGCACCTCACCACCGGAACGTGCACATCCCCAAGGTGTACTTGTCCCCGCTAGAGCGCACACACTCTTAAAGCGTATCAACTGGCATTTGATCCACTTAAGGAGTTGTGCAAGATCAAAATTGCCAAAGGTCTTTTGAGCTTCGCTTAGAGGCCTTATGACAAATGAAAACTCAAAAGCACAAAAAAATTCACTCTGAAAAAGGGCATGCATTCCCAAGAAGTGTGGCGACATCAATATTCGCTTCACTCGGGTAGATCATGCTAAAATAACCTCGAGGTTGATGGGTTCGCCCAAAAACTTCGAGCCTTACCTAGGTAAGGGCACCCGTGGCCAATCCAATGGAGCTGTCAATACCCCATAGGATTGGACACATTGTTTCAAACCTTAAACTGCGTGCTTGAATCAATTAAGCATAGATCGATCATCCGTTTTGGAGCATTCAGTTCATTAATACTCAACATCACAAGTTTATAATTTCCCTTAGGAAGTGGACGATATCCTTGCTAGCGGGCTTACACTTTTTGTGATCATCGTAGTTATGCCCGATAAATGCAATGCACGGGGCTGTAGCTTTGAGTGCAGACGATATCCTGAAATGAGAGGGCTTACGTACACTCACCATCACCATGGATGTTTGAGAATTGAGTTGAACCAGGCGGACCCACCAAATTTGCCTTGGACCTCTTCGGATGTCTCTTGTCTTTGGCATTCGATCATTAGTGATCGAATTCCAAAGAGGGGCATCTGTAGACACCCAAATTCGGCCCAAGGCCCGATCAGTCTGTACTCCAAGAAAGATGTACCCCTGTGCTTCCAATGGTACCCCTGAATCCTTAGGAATTCACCCAGACCCTTAGGAATCACCTAAAAACCCATTTGAACCATTCCCCCAACCCTTAGAAATCACCCCTAAACCCTAAATCCCTTCCCATACCCAACTTGAACTCTCCTGAGCAGTTGATGGGAGGAGAGCTACAAAATTTTATATGGACCCTTGCCAGGGATAATCCATATACCATTGGAAAGAGGACTTCTCCAGCTTTCCAACAAGCTAAAGATCACCCAATTTGGAGCTACGATTCAAAAGTTATGGCCGATTGAAGTTCCACATAAAATGACAACCTTTTGCTCAGGCGTATATATTACATACGCCCAGCCAATTTGGCCCTAGTTTGGTCAGGCGTATATATTATATACGCCTGACATTTTTGGGCCAAATTTGGCCGGGCGTATATAATATATACGCCCAGTATAGGTGGGACCCACCACGAGCATCATCTTCCCAAAGCTCCCCTGTTTTTCGTGGAAATCACTGTGCATAAACTGGGCGTATATAATATATACGCCCAGCTTAGCTACAGTAACTGTCATCAGTTGCTCGAAATTCCTTCATTTGGTTTGACCTTTTCACCATCCCCTTGGCTGGAGTGGGTGTCTTGAGATTGGTTGCACCCCCTTTGAGCTTATTTGCAACCCTTAAGTCACCTATGGTCTCACCCCATCATCCGCCATTGAAACCAATTTCCCAAAACCCTAAGACCTTAAAAACCTAGAAAACCTTATATGGGGGATTACCTAATTGCTATACCAATTAGCTCTTAAGTAAGCCCCTAACCCTCCTCTTCTCTGTAAATAGAGAGGCCCCCCTCTTCCCAAAGGGTTGAAAAAATCAAGATTAAGAATTTTGAGCTTAAGAGAGAACCCTAGTGAGAGAAAATGCACACATTTTGCCAAAATTCCAGCATGCTTAGTTCACCCATTTCAACCCATTTCCACCATTAGATCACTCCCTTTAGCTAAAGTCTAGCCTTGAGCCTCATCCTACACTTCCTATTTTATCGAATCCTAGAATTAGAATCCATTTCCATACCGTTTAAATCATCGGAAGCGCGCCAAAGCAAAGATCTTCCACGGTGCGACAAGGGCCAGTGAGCTCCGGCTCACCCCTCTCTTCCTCTACCTTCTTGGTGTTTT
Organism: Chloranthus sessilifolius; assembly: GCA_021018995.1. Taxonomy (NCBI): domain Eukaryota; kingdom Viridiplantae; phylum Streptophyta; class Magnoliopsida; order Chloranthales; family Chloranthaceae; genus Chloranthus; species Chloranthus sessilifolius. The sequence continues at coordinate 30,762,142 of CM037595.1, forward strand.
CCCCGTTCAAGGATTCAAGCCGTTACGCCGCTGAAATTTGGGTTTGGATCAAAGCTTGATAGGACCGTATTGCCTTCGGGCAAGGGGAAACTCTGCCCATTTATTTTTTATTTTGGCCATAGATACAGACCGCTATGTGCGGATTGATCGGGTGCCTAAACCCTTCCCGATCGATAACCGAAGCCCCTACCCTAGAGTCCTTGGTAAAGACTGGTAAATTAGAGTCATATTTAGCGCTTTGGTGCTCAAAATATCGATTTGAAGGTTTCCCGAGTCACCAAAAGCTCCGGGTGGCGACTCTACATTTTAATTCTTTGCGGGCGCATCGCTGCGATGGGTTCGAGAGGACCCATGGTCGCACAGACTGAGGCAGCTCTTTTTGCTCTAAGGACTGACTGAGGCAATGCCCTCACTAGAAGTTAGGCATCTCCAAGTTAAAATAACTGACAACACTCATGAAAGTTAGGAAAGGATCAAGGCCTTCTCTTGGACAGTTTGAGCTTAAACAGACCAACCCCTATCAACTGCCCTTGTGTATTGATGTTTGGTTTTAAGTGTGCATGATTTATTTGTGTTTTGAAAATAGACTTACAAATAATGAAATGTACTGAATTTGAAAAACTAAAAAGAATAAAGAAATATTAGCACAGATAGAAGTAAATTAGCCTGCAAGATCAGGGCTAATTGTAGCAAGTTTTAAATGTAAGTGAGTAAAAGATCGTCCACAGAGAATTTATTTAAAATGTAAGATAAACCTCCATATATGAGCTACCAGATCTGGCATCTGATCCTATCTACAAAGCACATAAGATGGGAGGTTGAATTTGTCACATTAACTAAATGGTAAAAGTAAAGATTAAACTAAATGATCCAGATCTGAGTTGGGGGGATTTTGATGTAAATTAATAAGAATGGAGAAATAATATCTAACTTTGATTTGGTTCTTGAATCAAAATGAGAATAAAAGTAGATCAAATGAGAGATGCTCCAATCTTCATCTGGCTACAAGCACAGATGCAAGAGGAAGTAATCTAACTCAAGGATTAGAGCTAAACATATGGCTATGGTATGTCCACTTCAATGGCCACAGACCATCCAATAGTCTTTAATCTGAACCCTCAATTCAGAACAAGAAACACCACTACAAATGCTGTGAAAGATTAGGTTACAAACACTAATTCACGAGGATAATGAATCAAGGACATTGCTTGAGAAATAGTAATTCTAAATGAGTCTAGTGCAATAAGGAGATCACAGGGAACCCTCTACATGAATCCATTTGAGCGACGGTTCACAACCTTTTCAAATTCACCATTACAATTAAACAAACTCTCGGATTTGTAGTCTTGAATACAATTCTCTTTTGAATTACAAAAGTATCTCACAGCTCTCAATTGCAAGTAAAAGTTAGTCTATTACAAGAGTTTCAGATAAGCTATCTGAATTGGAAATGGAGCAACATAAATGAAACTCAAAATCTGGATACCCAAATTGGGCAAATGGTTCATCTATTTATAGTTTCCCCCAGGTCTAGCTCAGATGTGTATCGACCAATCAGCAGTGCTTAGATCTGTATCAACCAATGGTAGTCGAGCACGAGGATCCAGATCTATTTTGGCCAATCAGAATTGCTTGATTTGTTTCAGCCAATCAGATGATAGAGGCATCAATTCTGTTATGTAATTCGAAAATCTGTTAGAACTTCTAGAAGTTCCCGCCAATTGATTTCATCTTCGGGTGCTCACATGGGGTGGAATATGCCTTTGGTTCGTGCTCAGAATCGTCCGAAATGTCCCTGGGTTTTTAAATACATTGTGGTGCGTGTAAAAGATTACTGAATTACCCTTGCAGATGCTAGGAATCTCTAGAATACCATTTCACATAGTTTGGAGAACTTTTCGCAACGTACTGTGACTTCTGAAGCTCTTTTCGCAAAGTTCAGGTTTTGTTCGCAAGGAGTTCTCTTCTTTTCGAATAGGTCAGAAATCCTGTCGAAGAGTTCAGGTGCTCTTCGAAAACTAAACCTGGAGCTTTTAGTTCTTTTTGCAAAGTTCAGGTTCTTTTCGAAATGTTCAGATTCTTTTCGAAAAGCACTCTGTAATGCATTCTTCTGTTCGAATAGCTCCACACTTTCCAGGTTACAACCAGGCCTTTGTCTTCTTCAGTTTAGGCATTTTGACAGCTCGTGAGCTTGTCCCTTCTCTTTCTTCCTTTGGATCAACATGGATTATCATCTTTTTGGCACTTTTAGGTTGCTTTCATGGTTAAGCCTGTCTTTATTGTTAGTTGTAACACAAGCACTTAAAACACTTATTCAGTTCTCTCAAGGGTCTATCAAGGCCCAGGTTAAAGGGTGGAACATGATATTTTCTAGTTCTCAACACACCCCCAAACTTAAGCTTTGCTAGTCCCTGAGCAAAGACCGAATTAAAAATAGAATAAAAAGCCACTTTTGTAGGGAACACAGTTGCATTTAGCATATGCAACGAGCCTTTTAAACCCCTAGGTGATCCTCAGTGGAGGAGTGAAGTCTCCTGAAGGTTTTCAGTGAAGGTACCCACAAACTTCTCCAATAAATCAGTTAATATCAATGGATTCATTTTAAAACATTTTATCCAGTCAGGTTATTTACACCTGCATTAGTCAAGCTGTAAAAAGATCTCCAGGAAAACATTAGTTTAAAGCTAAAATTCAGCTGTAATTCCTTTATCATTCACTCACTTGGTGTCAAAAACTTTTTATAAGAAAAATTAATGAAAAGCTTGCCTTCTATTTGAAAATTCAGTTTATGATGTTACCCCAAATAATTTGAGTTCAAACTCAACTCTCACTAGGGTTTTCACTCACCATGCAAATATGAGGGTTGCACTATTTCACACAGCTCAAGAGCAATTACAGTCCTGAAATAGGATTGTAAGCAGGAGCATAGGCTTTGCTTTTTAGTTCTGAATTCACTGCTCTTTTCACCATAGATTACACAAATCCTTATCTCCATGTGACTCAACCCATCATTGATCGAAGGACTTTGACTTGGGTGGTCTTGTGGCTTATGAGTGAACTTTATCAAGAATAAAGAGGTGGAATGGAATTGAGAATTGAAGTAGAAGTCAAAGGTAAGGAAGTGGTAGACACATCTTCTTTATTTCAGCACAATTTCATCTTCTTCTTTGAATTTTCAGAGCCAAAGTGGCCATCTTTTTCTCTTTCTTTTTCAAATTTCTAATGAAATGACTTTTTCTGACTTTTTTTTCTTTTCGAAGCAACATTGACTGGAGTGCAACATTTCTTTTGTTGATACATCATTGCCTTCAATTATTTTTCTTCTTCTTTTACCAATCGTTACCCAACTCTCCTTTCTTGACTTCCTTTCCTTTACCTTGAATTTTCGAGTGAGGTTAGGCTCAATGAGGTTGATTAGGTTGGTTGATGAGGTTACAAAGAAACCTTGGGTTTATAAGGCTCAATGTGTATCAAAGGCGGTTTAGGAAGGTGGGGCTTTTTAAAGTTCAAAGCTGTCCAAAAGGAGGCCTTACATCATGTCTTTAATATCATGATTCATCAAGTTATTTCAATTTGAATATGTGTAACTTCTAGTGAAAATAAGGTGTTCAAACAAATTCCCTAGAGCAGAAAAATTGCTAATTCATATCTCCCAAAAATACATTTCAAGCCCAAGTCTCACTGGGTGTAGTTATCTATCAACTTCCTGAGGTATATCATCACTGTTTTTTCTCCTTTTAGGTTTACTAAAACATCAATTTTTTTATTTTGAAAATTTTATGACATTCCCTTCATGAAAGTATTGGAATTACACTGAAAATCAGTTTTAAAAGTTTTAACTTCCTCATTTTTCAGGTGTGAAATCACTTTATTTTCAAAAATTCTACTGATGATCAACTGCATTAATGTTAACTTAATTATTGGCATTTCTGCCACACCCCCAAACCTATGGTGAGCAGGGTCCGCACTGGTCGAAAGTGTATTAGCAAAGAAAAGAAACAAGCAACCAGAAATTATAATGAAAAGAAAAAAGAAAAGAAATGCACAATGTATGTACAATGTATTAACACAAAACCAAAATTTTATATTATAGACCCATAAAACAGATTTGTACAATGTATTCTAATAGCTGGGGTCAAAGTCCGTATCATAAGTTGGTTCAATGGGATCAGAACTGGAGTCACTGTCAGAGTCAGAACTAGAAGCAGTGTTGGAGTCTGAACTTGATTTAGCCTTCTACTGGATTGTGTTTTTCAGCTCGGTGTATTCCTCAGTTTTGATCTTTTTGGTGAGGCCAATATACTTTTCAAGTCTAGTAGTCCTCAATTTTTCCTGTTCAACCTGTGCTTGCAACATGGTCACCTTGTGCTGCTCACTCCTAACCATCTGAAAAGTTTGACCCAGCAGGTCCTGCATCTTCTCTCTCTCAAATTTCATGAATAACTCTAATTTTCGAATCTGATTTTCATAAGGGGTTCTAATGTAAGCTTGCAAATCAGCTAACCCCTTGAGGACATCTCCACAGATATATGGATTCTCTTCCATAGCCCTTTTAAGAGTGGCAAATATGGGGATGGGAATGGAGTGGTAGGGGACCAAAGGTATCCCAGCAGTGGGAGTGGGAGAAGAGGAGTCCAAAAGAATGACCTCAGGGTCGGTCTGAGTGGCTTGATCAGAAAAAGTGAGGAGAGGTGAAAGGGGCTCAATAAGAACTACTTCAGGTTCTGTTTGGGTAGCATGGGCAGTAGTGGTGAGGGTGGGTGGGTCAACAAATACTACCTCTGGTTCTGTTTGGGTAGCATGATCATCAACAGCAGGTACAGTGGCTAAGGTATTTGTGTGGGATGTGGAGGCTAAGGTTTGGAGAAGGGCATTGGTCACAGACTGATTGTCTGTGTTGATCTGTAGTTGGGCTTGGATGGATTGGAGAAAGGTAAATATTTGGCTAATTGATTCAGGTGTGGGTGTGGTATGCATAGTAGGGGCTGGTAAAACTGAAGTAGATGGTTGAGGTGCAATGGGTGAAATGGTTGTAAAGGGTGAAGTAGCCAAATGAGTGAAATGAGGAGGGTCAGGTATAGGTACAGATTCAAGCCCAATATTCTCTAAAATAGATCTTATCAGTGATGAATAAGCCTCTGTAGTGAATATCTCAGGTTCAGTTTGGGTATGAGTTACTTCAGGTGTATTAGTTGAATTAGCAGGTGAACCTGAGAAGCTTTGGAGCAGAGGAGTACTAGGAGCTTGTTCAACAAAGTCAGGGGCTAAATCTTGGATATTGTTGAGAGAGATTGGTGGTGTGAGTATGGCTGGAGTGGTTGGTGTAGAGGAGTCTGCAACTGGGATTATGTTGGTTATGGGAGATGGGATTGCTTGAAGGGGTGCAAGAATAGGAGTTGGGCTAGGTGAGGTGGGTAAGATGACCACTTCTTCAAGAATGGGTGCGGCTGAAAAGCTGGTCACCACAGGAAAGACAGCTTGTTCAATGTCAGCTGCAGTTGAAATAGGTGCAGCTAAAGAGCTGGTCATCTCAGGGTCTGGCAAAGCAGGTTCAATAGTAGTTGCAGAGCGAGTTCGTGTATGGCGGAGTTCAATAGTGCATGGCGAGGTTCGGTATGGAGTTCAATAGCAAGCTGAGGGCAGTTCCACTTCCTCCCTCATTCTTTTCAATAATGCTTGACTTGTAGTCCAAGCCTTTTTCCCAAACGCATGAGGAGATATAACTTCAAATGGCTCTTGCTCATCAATATCAAACTTGGCTCTTAGTAGGGCTGTGATCCAAATGATATTCCAGCTAATTTCTGCTCCTTTATCAGCTTGGTACTAATATCAGCCATGGCTTCAAAAATCAACATAGGGGCATTGAAAAATTGTCCCTTAGAAAAATAGAAGAGAGCCTCTAAAATTGGTGTCCTTTCTTGGCTGTTCCCAGTGACATAAAAACATCCCCTCAAAATAGAATCCATCAGTAAAAATTGAGGTGCTAGGTCTCTCCTCATTATGGATTGTCCAGTTCCAACGATGCCTTGCGTTAAATGTGCAACCATTTCTCTGAAAGAGGCAGTTTCTGGTGCGGCCAGTGAACTAGCAGGATCATGTTGAAAAGGTATCCCCAAAGCATTCCCAATGTCTTCATAAGTGACAGTTAAATCGCAATCATCAATGAAAATAACAAGAGTAGGGACATCAGCATCCTTCTCTGTCACTTTTACCATGTTTTGGTACCATAATTTCACCATTCGTGGATAAATTTTCTCTGGAAGAGGGGTTAAGATATTGCTCAGTGAGGCATCCCTAATGTATTTCAAAGATAACTGACATTCAGGTTTGTTGTAGAAAAAGGTCTCATCAACAATAAATTCTGGAATTAGCTTCTGAGCTTCCATAAATGGGATCGGCAGTACCAAATGAATAGGCAAAGGAGGAAGCTCAGACTCAAGGCTAGTGTCAGCTGTTGGGGTGGGTTCCTCATATCTCACCTTTTTCCCCTTCTCAATCATATCAGCTTTATCCATTGAAAGTTTCCTTTTAGCTGAAGCTTTGGTTTTTCCTTTTTTTGACGGTTTGTAAATTTTCTTAGCAGAAGATTTTTGGAACATTTCAGCCAATGATTTTTCAGCTTTCCCCATTCTAAAGCTTTGTATAAAAACTCCCACAATAAATGCTGATACCAAATCAAATTTTGTAAATGATAAATAGAGGAAATGCACAGAAAAATACTGAAATCTAGGATTTTGGTTGAACTTGTTGCTTGCTCGTTGAAATCCACCAGAACCAGAAGCTAAAATCCCTCTCTTCAAGCTTAAATTATCGAACAAATGTGAAGAAAAGTGTGGCTGAATTCTAAAATCACGCAAGGAAAGAAAGAAAAAGGGTTTCTGTGAAACAGGATGTTCTCAGAAGGCTTTCGAATATGAAACCCTTAATTCAAAAGGGTTTAAATATGCTCAAAATGATTTTCGCAAATATCTTTGAAGTTTTCAAAAAGTTCAAAATAGTCCTTTTTTACAAGTGAGAATGGCATCAGTACCATTCGAAAAGCATATGGCTTCAGAACCAACATTTCGAACAGCGAATAGCTTCAGAACTAACTTTTCGAAAAGCAAATCATTCTAAACTAACTATTCGAAAAGCAAATCATTCTTTTCGAGCAATTAGTTACAGGTTCAGCTCCTTTTCGAAAGGTTAATTAAACTTTTCGAGAAGGATTTTTTTCTTTGCGAGTTAATTTTTTTACATATTTAAACTTCTCGAATTGAAAGTAAAATGACTAAAAACAAAGAGCAAACAATTATGCAAAAATTATAAAACAAGCACTGATAAAATACATATTATACAGTTGGTTATCCTCATATATGGGACGGGTCTTGATGATAGATGGTTAGTACAGGCTCCAGGGTATTTTCAATGCATGGTTTGAGCCTCTGACCATTTACTTTCAAGATTCTTCCATCACTTGGGTCCAAAATTTCAACAGCCCCAGAAGGAGATGCATGAATGACTGTATATGGCCCTTCCCATCTGGATCTCAGCTTTCCAGGAAGAAACTTAAGTTTTGAGTTAAATAGCCATACCTTAGAGCCAGCTATGAACTCTTTTCTCAACAAATTTTTATCATGGAAGGCCTTGACTTTCTCTTTGTAAGATCTTGCAGTGGTGTATGCATCCATCCTCAGCTCTTCTAACTCCTCAAGCTACAGTTTCCTGTGATTACCAGCAGTAGTAAGATCCATGTTCAAGGTTTTAATAGCCCAAAAGGCCTTATATTCTAACTCCACTGGTAAATAGCATGCTTTGCCATAGACCAATCTATATGGGGACATGCCAATTGGGGTTTTATAGGCTGTCCTATATGCCCACAATGCATCATTCAGCTTAAAGGACCAATCCTTTCTGTCCTTCTTCACAGTCTTTTCCAGTATATGTTTGATTTCTCTATTGGAAATCTCCACTTCTCCACTGGTTTGTGGATGATATGGAATAGCTACTCTATGAGTCACAGAGTATTTTTTCGATAAAGCTTCAAAATGTTTATTACAAAAATGGCTTCCCCCATCACTGATAATAGCTCTGGGAAAACCAAACCTGGAAAAAGTGTTATCCTTTAAAAATTTCAGAACCACTCTGTGATCATTGGTTTTAGTGGCTGTGGCTTCAACCCATTTGGATACATAATCCACAGCTACTAAGATGAAATTACACCCATTGGAAGGAGGAAAGGGACCCATGAAGTCTATCCCCCAAATATCAAACAATTCAACTACCAAAATAGGCTGTAATGGCATTGAGTTTCTCTTAGAAATGCTGCCCAATTTCTGGCAGTTCTGGCAAGACTTACAGTGCTGCAGAGCATCTTTGAAAAGTGTAGGCCAATAAAATCCACACTGTAAAACCTTTGCAGCAATTTTGTTTCCACTAAAATGACCTCCACAGGCTTGTTCATGACACATAGAAAGTATGCTATGAAAGTTTTCTTCAGGAACACATCTTCTTATTATTTGGTTTGCACAAGTCTTAAACAGATAAGGATCCTCCCAAATAAAATGTTTAACCTTTGAGAAGAAAAGATCTTTATCCATTGTATTCTAATGTTGAGGAATTCTTCCAGTAGCCAAAAAGTTGACTATGTTTGCAAACAAAGGGGTGTGTATACTGATAGCAAAAAGTTGCTCATCAGGGAAAGATTCATCGATAGGCAGCCTATCAATCTCAGCAGTTAAAATTCTAGATAGGTGATCAGCCACCACATTCTCTACACCCTTTTTATCTTTGATCTGTAAATCAAACTCCTGTAATAGGAGGATCCACCTGATTAATCATGGTTTGGTATCCTTCTTAGACAGAAGGTATTTCAGAGCTGAGTGGTCAGTGAACACCACTATTTGTGAACCCAAAACATATGACCTGAATTTCTCTAAAGCAAAAACAATTGCCAGCAGCTCCTTCTCAGTTGTTGTGTAATTGAGTTGTGCATCAATCATTGATCTACTGGCATAAGCTATGACATGAGGCAGCTTATCCTTTCTATGCCCAAGAACAGCTCCCAAAGCATAATCTGATGCATCACACATCAGTTCAAAAGGCAGTGAATAATCTGGAGACTGTAATATTGGAGCTTAAATCAAACAGTTTTTTAAGAATTCAAATGCCTTCAAGCATTCATTGTTGAAAACAAAAGGGACATCTTGGCACAATAAATGACAAAGAGGCTTGGATATTTTACTGAAGTCCTTAATGAACTTTCTGTAGATTCCAGCATGTCCCAGAAAACTTCTGATTTGTTTAACAGTTTTGGGAGGTGGCAAATGTGCAATTAAATTAATTTTTGCTCTGTCCACCTCAATGCCCTTGTGGGAGACAACATGGCCAAGGACAATACCTTGGGTGACCATGAAATGGCTCTTCTCCCAACTCAAAACTAGATTAGTTTCTTCACATCTCTGTAACACCAATTTGAGATGATGTAAACACTGGGCAAAACTGTCTCCATAGATTAAAAAATCATCCATAAAAATCTCCATAAATTGGTCAATCATATCAGAGAGAATGGAGTACATGCATCTTTGAAAGGTAGCAGGAGCATTACAAAGACCAAAAGGCATTCTCCTATAGGCAAAAGTGCAAAAAGGGCAAGTGAATGTGGTCTTTTCCTGATCTTGTGGATATACAAGAATCTGGTTGTAACCAGAGTAACCATCAAGAAAATAGTAATAAGCTTTTCCTGCTAGCTTATCTAAAATTTGATCAATGAAGGGAAGAGGGAAATGGTCTTATCTGGTCATTATGTTTAGTTTTCTGTAATCAATACAGACCCTCCAACCAGTTGTTTGTCTGGTTGACATAAGCTCCCCAGAATCTGAGGTTACAACAGTGATCCCAGATTTATTAGGTACCACCTGTGTAGGTGCCACCCAAGCTGAATCTGAAATGGGGTAAAGGACCCCTGCATCCAACAGTTTAACAACCTCTTTCATGACCACTTCTTGCATATGAGGATTTAGCCTCCTTTGCATTTCCCTAGAAGGCTTTGCATCTTCTTCCAAATGAATTTTATGCATGCAAACAGCTGGACTGATTCCTCCTAAATCAGCAATAGTCCAGCCAATTGCTTTCTTATGCTGTTTCAATACAATCAACATCTCTTCCTCCTGCTCCTCAGTGAGCGAGGAAGAAATAATCGCAGGCAATATTTCATGGTCTCCTAAAAACACATATTTCAAATTTTCTGGCAACTGCTTTAGCTCTACATCCGGTGGGCTGAGAAAAGAAGGTAACAAAGGTACCTTGGTTGTTTGTGGAAGGGGAAGAATAGTAGGTTTCCATGAAGAGAACCTTACTGATTGATCATGAGTTCCTTGCACAGCATTTACTTCCTCAGACTTTCCCCAAGCATCTTTAAAATCTGTGGTTAAATCTTCACACTGCAAAAATTGTGGTAGAGTCTCTTCTACCAGTTCATCCAATAGATCAATAAGAAAACATTCCTCAGAACTGAATTGAGGCTATGTGACTGCATTATAAACATTTAATTTCACCTTCATATTTCCAAAAGAGACTTCCATAATACCAGACCTGCATTGAATGCAAGCATTTGCTGTAGCCAGGAATGGTCTCCCCAAAATGACAGGGATGGAAGTTTTGCTTTTTATAGGTTCCATGTCCAATACCAGAAAATCAGCAGGGTAGAAAAACTTATCTACTCCTACCAATACATCCTCAATCATCCCAACTGGCTTTCTTTCAGATCTGTCTGCTAGTTGTAACACCACATTGTTGTCGCTCCAAGTGTGCCATAATTGTGTGCATTATGAATCAAAAATTAAAGAATTAAAGAATGCTAGGTTATATGGATGTTAACTTATGAAAGGAATATCAGCACATTGGGGCTAACACTGGCCTGCAAGATCAGGGCCAATTGTAGCAAGTTTTAAATGTAAGTAAGTATTTCAAGATCGTCCACAGGGAATTGATTTAAAATTTAAGATAAACCTCCAGATCTGTGCTACCAGATCTGGCTCTATAATTATCTAAAAAAAAGAATAGATAAAAGAGAGTGTTGGATTGTGTCACATTTAACTATAAGCAAATAAAGAAAAGAACTAACTACATGATCCAGATCCGAGTTGGGGAGATGTTTAAAATAAGACAAATGCAGAAATAATAGCTTCATGTACTTTAGCCTCTGAATTTTAATGGAGAATCGGTAGTTCAGAGCAGATTCAATCTTCATCGGCTACCGATGAGATGTAAGAGAAATAAATCGAATTAAGGAATAGGTTTAGACTTATGGCGTGATCCATCCACTTAAATGGTCACAGATCATCGACATTGTGGCCAATTCTTTAGTTCGAACATGAACATCATCGTAAATCTTGCTAGAATTAGGTTACCAACGCTAATTCGCAGTGGGTGATGAATTAAGGGAAGTTGCATGCGGATGAGTGAATCTAAAGAAGTCTAATGCACTAAGGTGAACATTGAACCCTCGACATGACTCCAATGGAGAAGACACAAATTCTGACAACCTTTTAAAATCCAAAATTACAATTACAGACGGCTTCTTAGAGAGCCCTCGGACTTCTGATCTGAGCTTCTCGAAGAGCCCTCGGACTTCTGATCTTGAATCCGAACTTGGAAGTACAAATCACTCACAATGGCTCTCAAAGGTAAACTACAAGAAGGGATTCTGGGGGTTCGGATAAGCTATCGGACCGGAATGAGAAACAGAGATGAAAACTCTAAAATCTGGATACCCAATTTGGGCGAATGGCTTCTATTTATACTTTTCCTCCATCCATCGCATGGTTTGGATTGACCAATCAGAATGCTTTAGATCTGGATTGCCCAATGAGGGTTGAGCACGGGGATCGGATCTGTTTTGGCCAATGGAAATGCTACGATCCGGTTCGCCAATCGTGCGGAAGCATCAATTCTTTTATGGGTTTGAAATTGCTTTGAGCTTTTGGAAGTTCCGGAGTAATTTAACTTTGGGCGCTCACATGGGTTGGAATATGCCTTGGATCTTGATTGGAACCTTCCGAATGTTCTGGTCTTTTGATTGCATTAGCGCGTGCAAAGTTTCTGAAATACCCTTGGATGACGAGTGCAAATCCCAGAATGCCATTTAGCGAGTTCAGGGGCTTTTAGCAAAGTTCAATGACTCAAGCTCTGTCGCAAAGTTCAATCTTCTTTTTCGAGGAGTGTTTTCTTCTTCAAAGTTCAAGGTTCTTTGCGAATAGTAGAAGTTCTTCTTGAATTGAACTCTAGGCTCCCATTCTTCTTTGAATAGTAGAAGTTCTTTGCAATTGAACTCTAGGCTTCCATTCTTCTGAATAGTAGAAGTTCTTTGCGAATTGAACTCTCTCTTGCTTGTGTCTTTATACGCTCTTTAGACCCTCTTTAGCCATTCTTTGAAATTGTTTCTTCACTCCTTCTTTAAACTTGACATGAGTCGCCTTTTTGATCTTTTGGGATGCTTTTGATTTGGACTGCTTGATTGGTTAGGCGTAAAATGCACACTAAAGCACTTATTTAGTCTTCTCAAGGGTCTTTCAAGGCTCATGTTTAGGGGTGAAAATGGTATTTTCACTACTTAACACACCCCAAACCTAAGCTTTGCTAGTCCGAGCAAAGAAACGTAAAAGCAAAATAAAGAGCCACTTTTGTAGGAAGGTGCATTTAGCATATGCAACAAGCCTTTTAAACCCCTAGGTGATCCCTAGAGGAGGAGTGAAGTCTCTGAGGGTTTTGATGAAGGTACCCACAAACTTCTCCATGGGAATGATTGGCATTAGTGCCTTGTCATCCCATGAGCAATCAAAGATCAAAATTAGTTACTCTTGAATCAATGTTTAAACAGAAATTTAGGTTTATTGTTTGCAAGGGATTTCAACATTTATAAACCTTATGAATGTTTCACTCTTTCCAATCTGTGAGCAGCCATAGAAATCATGCAAATGTGTCAGAGTTCATCATTTGAATAAAATTAGGTTATAAGTCATACTTAATGTGCTCAAGTTCCAACCCAAACACTTACGGTGTACTCTCATCAAGATTTTTGTTGAAGGGTTCATTTTCACTCAAGCTCAAGAGCGCTTACATCTCCCAAATTGATTTGTAAGCATGAGCATAGGCATGATTCTCGACATCCTTGACATCTCCTCACCATAGATTGGGAAGCTTATCTCCACATGACAGTTCACTCAACTTTTGATCACAAGGACTTTTAAATTTGGGTTTGTTATATGGCTCGTGGAGTGAGGTTTCGGATAGGAAGGTTGAGCAGTGTTTGGATTTTTGAGAAGTCGAATTGAAGGAGGTGGTTCATGACTCCACCTTCTTGAGTTTAGCTTCTTTTGAGATTCTCGTGTTCAAAGTACTCAGTTCTTCTTCCTTTGATCTTGAATTTTCAACATAAAGTTCCCCTTTTGCCTTTTTTTGTTTGCTTCTTTTCACATTGTTTTTCTTTTACTTTCTCACCATCTTGCCCATTTTTGAGGTATTTCTTCTTCATTTATTTTGATATTTGCCCGAAATGTTCCATCTTTACTTCTTTCTCCTTTAACTCCTAAATTCTCAAGGTGAGGGAACTGAATTGGTTCCATTGGTTGGGTGCAAGGAAAATGGGTGTTTGATGAAGCATTGTAGGATTTATAGCTCAATTGGGGTACAAACAAGGATGATCTTTCTTGGTTGGTTCATTAAGCTCAAGTGTCCAAAGAAGGCCTTGATCTTTTCCTCGCTTTCATGAATCTTGTTGCTTGTTTTGATTTGGAGTTTCCTAATTTCTAGTGGATCTAATGCCTCGGCCATCCTTTGAATCGAAAAGGGTTGCCTCAGTCACTCTTCAACGGAGATGTAAAACATATAGGCTCAATTCTCACTTATGGTTTTTCCTTGAGCTTTTAAGTATATCTTTACCTTTTTCTCTTCTGTGGACTTGCTATGTGCTAATACAAGTGTATTTTCCTGGTGTTAACATCATGGAAATGTGGAATATTGTAGGGTTTAGAATGTCTAAATTCTTGCAAAGAAAATTTTAAAATTTCCACATTGTCATGATTCTTAAGTAAATTGATTCATTTCCTGATTACTTTGGTGATTGTGATGCCCTTATGCTAATTATCCCATGGGCAGGACCTGTTTGCCATACCCCCAAACCTAAGATGAACATTGTCCTCAATGTTCTAGACAAGGAGAGACTAGGGGCAGCAGGGTAAAAGAAGAAAGAAAAACTAAGAACAGAAAAAATCTAAACTATATGCAGCAGAAAAAATAAAAATGTAAAACTGAAGATATGAGCAAGGAAATGGAAAACATGATATACAAATGCAAGAAAAATCAACAAAACAATGCTAGAACTGCTAAATAAAATCTAACAAATAGAAGGATTACTATGCAAATGGAAGGAAACTAATGCTAATAGCAGAGAAACAGTAAAAACAAGGTAAGGGACTGAATATAAAGTTAAAAAAAATAGAAAAGTGTTGATACAAAAACAGAATTTGTGAATGCAAAAAGATCTTTTCGCAAAGGACTTCTCCCCAGATTTTCTATTCGAAAAGGAAATTTTAACTATTCGAACAGAACATGGTTCTTTTCGAGTAGTTCATTCTGACTCGAATCAATTCGAATAGAACTTTGAACTTTTTGAAAAGTACTTTTTACTTTGCGATTTGAACTTTGAAGTGTATTTACACTATGCGTGCAAGAAAAATAGACAGAAACAGCAAAAATCAGAAAAACAATGTTGTACAAACATATTATACACTTTTCTACCATCAGATTTTTGGAGATTCATGATGATAGGTGGGCAGCAAGGGCTCCTGGGTGTTTTCAATGCATGGTTTGAGCCTCTGACCATTTACCTTGAGTATTCTTCCATCCTTGGGATCTGAAATATCCACAGCTCCTGAGGGGGAGGCCTTGATGACAGTGTATGGCCCTTCCCATCTGGATCTCAATTTGCCAGGAAAGAATTTAAGTTTAGAGTTGAATAACCATACCTTGGACCCCGGTATGAACTCTCTTCTCATGAGGCTCCTATCATGGAATGATTTGACCTTTTCTTTGTACAATCTGGAGCTAGTGTAGGCATCCATCCTCAGTTCTTCCAGTTCAGTGAGTTGAAGCTTCCTGTGGTTACCAGCAGCAGTTAGATCCATATTAAAAGTTTTGATTGCCCACAATATGCCAGGGAATTCATGGTCCGGGACACACTTTCTGATCACTTGGTCTACACAATTCTTGAATAGATAAGGATCTTCCCAAATGAAATGTTTAACTTGTGAGAAGAAAAGATCTTTATCCATTCTATTCCAATGTTGAGGAATCTGTCCAATAGCCAAGAAGTTGACTATGTTTGCAAACCACGGACTGTGGGTATTGATGGAAAAAAGTTGCTCATCAGGAAATGATTCATTAATGGGTAAGCTATCATCCTCAGTATTGAGAATTCTGGATAAGTGATCAGCCACCACATTCTCCACTCCTTTCTTATCCTTAATCTGTAGATCAAACTCCTGTAATAGGAGGATCCACCTGATTAATCTGGGCTTGGTATCCTTCTTAGACAGAAGGTACTTTAGGGCAGAGTGGTCAGTAAACACCACAATTTGTGAACCTAAAACATAAGGCCTGAATTTTTCCAATGCAAACACAATGGCCAGCAGCTCTTTCTCAGTTGTTGTGTAGTTGAGCTGGGCATCTATCATGGATCTGCTGGCATAAGCTATGACATGGGGAAGCTTATCCTTTCTCTGCCGGGCTTGGAAATTTTACTGAAATCTTTGATGAACCTCCTATAAAATCCTGCATGCCCTAAGAAACTTCTGATTTGCTTAACAGTTCTGGGAGGAGGCAAATGTGCAATTAGATCAATTTTTGCTTGGTCCACCTCTATGCCTTTATGGGAGACCACATGTCCTAGGACAATGCCTTGGGTGACCATAAAATGACTCTTTTCCCAGCTTAGAACCAAATTGGTTTCTTCACATCTTTGCAACACCAACTTGAGGTGGTGTAAGCATTGGGAAAAGCTGTCTCCATAAATTGAAAAGTCATCCATGAAGATCTCCATGAATTGATCAATCATGTCAGAAAAGATGGCATACATGCATCTTTGAAAAGTAGCAGGGGCATTGCAAAGACCAAAGGGCATCCTCCTATAGGCAAAAGTGCCAAAGGGGCAGGTGAAGGTGGCCTTTTCTTGATGTGGGTACCACAGGGATCTGGTTGTAACGAGTACCCATCAAGAAGCGATAGTAAGCTTTGCTGCAAGCTTATCAAGGATTTAGTCAATGAAGGGGAAATGGTCTTTCCTTGTTATGGTATTTAATTTTCGTAGTCTATGCGGACCCTCCATCCAGATTGTTTGTCCGGTGGACATAAGTTTAGATTCGGCTACTACAGTGATGCAGATTTCTTAGGCACCACATGGGTGCTACCAAGCAGAATCTGAAATGGGGTAAATGACCCCGACATCTAGCGACTTGACAACTTCCTTCATTACCACTTCTTGCATGTGAGGATTCAACCTTCTTTGCATTTCTCTAGAAGGCTTGCATCCTCTTCCGTGGATCTTATGCATGCATACAATTGGGTTTATTCCTCCTAAATCAGCAATGGTCCATCCAATTGCTTTCTTATGTTGTTTTAGAACTACTGTGACTCCTCTTCTTGCTCCTTTGTAAGGGAGGAAGAAATAATCACAGTAGTGTTTGATGATCTCCCAAAAACACATATTTCAGATTTTTGGGAGCTGTTGAGTTCCAATTGTGGGCTGAGAAAAGAGGGCAGCAAAGGTACCTTGGTAACTTGTGGAAGAGGGAGAGGAGCAGGTCTCCAAGAGAGAGAACTTGATGACTGTTGGTGAGTGCCTTGCACAAAGCAGACTCCCGTTGAATTTGATCTCCCTTTTCCTTCTTTCTCAGTGGATCCCCAATCATTTTTAAATTCTGTGGTGGAGTTTTTACCTTGCAGAAATGTTTGTAAAGACTCCTCCACCAGCTCATCAATGATGTCAACATGGAAACATTCCTCAGCTGAGACCCCTTTATGATGAAGAAATCTCGAAGGAAAATAAAATTAGTGGGTCCATTGAATATTCAAAACAGCCTATGATTCACTACTCATTATCCTACATGATTCCTAAAAAAAAAAAAAAATGATCTCAGCAGGTT
The DNA here is from genome assembly GCA_021018995.1 of Chloranthus sessilifolius. Lineage (NCBI taxonomy): Eukaryota > Viridiplantae > Streptophyta > Magnoliopsida > Chloranthales > Chloranthaceae > Chloranthus > Chloranthus sessilifolius. The sequence continues at coordinate 30,779,322 of CM037595.1, forward strand.
CAGATGGGAAAAGTGGATGCAAATGGAGAAAAACAGCCCATCCGGAAGATATCTATATTGTTTTTATAATTTTCTATTTTTTTATTATTATTATTATTATTTTTTTTTACTTGTTTTGGATCAGCCCGGGCTCAACAAGAGCCCTTATTTACTACTGCTGAAAATAATGAGAAACAACTCAGAGATTTTCTATTTGTGTTTTCAGCTTCTTTTATTTTGTATTTGGTTTTGTAAAAAAAAAAAAAAATCAGCATGCCTAAAAGACAGCAGAAATTAAAATCAAAACAAACATTAAACACGAGAATTGCTGGTTCTCAAGAATTTAAAATAGAAAATGAATACAAAGGAGAAGGATGCAAACTCAAGCAGATCTGCTCGACTTTAGTCCAGATGCTCCTTGTTGACTATTGCTCAGATCTGCAAACATCCAAAAGCTGCGATACCTTATTCAAGTATTGACAAAAATAAAAGAAAAACTCAAACTCGCCCAAATTTGACAAAAAGACAAAAGAGTGACATTTATTCAAATAACTAGAAGGCAAAGAATAAAAACTGGAAAAATAAAAAAATAAAAATTCTGCAGAAAAGCAGGTTTTCTATACAAAGCTCTTGTAGACATTTAATCAAGCACTTGGAGGGTTTAAAGCAAAAATTAAAATAAAATCAAATCTACAAAATAGAAAAACTTAGGTCTACCAATTTTAAAATCTATCAAAAAACTTGTTGTCCCCCCAAGTGTGCCATAATTGTGTGCATTATGAATCAAAAATTAAAGAATTAAAGAATGCTAGGTTATATGGATGTTAACTTATGAAAGGAATATCAGCACATTGGGGCTAACACTGGCCTGCAAGATCAGGGCCAATTGTAGCAAGTTTTAAATGTAAGTAAGTATTTCAAGATCGTCCACAGGGAATTGATTTAAAATTTAAGATAAACCTTCAGATCTGGGCTACCAGATCGGCTCTATAATATCTAAAAAAGAATAGATAAAGAGAGTGTTGGATTGTGTCACATTTAACTATAAGCAAATAAAGAAAAGAACTAACTACATGATCCGAGATCCGAGTTGGGGAGATGTTTAAAATAAGACAAATGCGTAAATAATAGCTTCATGTACTTTAGCCTCACGAATTTTAATGGAGAATCGGTAGTTCAGCAGAGCTGATTCAATCTTCATCGGCTACCCGGATGATGTAAGAGAAATAAATCCGAATTAAGGAATAGGTTTAGACTTATGGTGTGATCATCCACTTAAATGGTCACAGATCATCGTAAATGTCAATTCTTTAGTTCGAACATGAACATCATAAATCTGCTAGAATTAGGTTACCAACGCTAATTCGCATGAGGTGATGAATTAAGGGAAGTTGCATGCGGATGAGTGAATCTAAAGAAGTCTAATGCACTAAGGTGAACATTGGAACCCTCGACATGACTCCAATGGAGAAGACACAAATTCTGACAACCTTTTAAAATCCAAAATTACAATTCTGAGACACGGCTTCTTAGAGAGCCCTCGGACTTACAGGTCTTGAATCCGAACTTGGAAGTACAAATCACTCACAATGGCTCTCAAAGGTAAACTACAGAAGGGATTACGGGGTTCGGATAAGCTATCGTAGGAATGAGAAGCAGAGATGAAAACTCTAAATCTGGATACCCAATTTGGGCGAATGGCTTCTCTATTTATACTTTTCCTCCATCTGCGCATGGTGGATTGACCAATCGAGAATGCTTTAGATCTGGATTGCCCAATGAGGGTTGAGCACGGGATCCAGATCTGTTTTTGGCCAATGGAAATGCTACGATCCGGTTCGCCAATCGGTGCGGAAGCATCAATTACATTATGGGTTTGAAATTCTGTTGAGCCGGAAGTTCCCCGGTGTAATTTAACTTTGGGCGCCACATGGGTTGGAATATGCCTTCGGATCTTGATTGGAACCTTCCGAATGTTCCTGGTCTTTTGATTGCATTGGGCCCCGTGCAAAGTTTCCTGAAATACCCTTCGGACGAGCTGCAAATCCCCAGAATGCCATTTCGCAGAGTTCAGGGGCCTTTTCGCAAAGTTCAATGACTTCTGAAGCTCTGTTCGCAAAGTTCAATCTTCTTTTCGAGGAGTGTTTTCTTCTTTTCGCAAAGTTCAAGGTTCTTTGCGAATAGTAGAAGTTCTTTGCGAATTGAACTCTAGGCTCCCATTCTTCTTTGCGAATAGTAGAAGTTCTTTGCGAATTGAACTCTAGGCTTCCATTCTTCTTTGCGAATAGTAGAAGTTCTTTGCGAATTGAACTCTCTCTTGCTTCAGGTCTTTGTCTGCTCTTTTAGACCCTCTTTAGCCATTGCTGAGGCTGTTTCTTCACTCCTTCTTTAAACTTGACATGAGCTGTCAGCTTTTTGATCTTTTTGGGATGCTTTTCGGATTTGGACCTGTCTGATTGGTTAGCTGTAAAATGCACACTAAAGCACTTATTTAGTCTTCTCAAGGGTCTTTCAAGGCTCATGTTTAGGGGTGAAAAATGGTATTTTTCACTACTTAACACACATGAGTGGGTTTTAAATCTCCCAAACCTAGTTTCTCATATACAGAATATGGAAACAGGTTGAAACTAGCACCCAGATCTAATAAAGCCTTTTCAATGGTATGTTCCCCAATAATGCAAGGGATTGTGGGGATTCCAGGATCTTGAAGTTTAGGAGGTGTGGTAATGGACAACACCTGATTAACTCTTTCCATAGCAAAGACCTTCTTGGATAATTGTATGCTAGACTGTCTTTTGTGAGTGCAAATATCTTTCAAAAATTTTGCATATGCTGAAATTTGTTTGATTGCATCAAGCAAAGGTAGATTTATCTTGACTTGCTTGAAAGTCTCCATCATTTCATCTATTTTTGTGTTCCCTTTATCAGAAGGAGATACAGATTTCATGGCATGAAGAAATGGTAAATGAGGAACTAGTCCTTTATCTACAGCTCTAGAAGCATTATCAGAATCTTTTTGATTTTTTTGTTTTTCATTTTTTTGATTTTTCTGAGGTACATCAGCACCCCCATTGCTAACATCATGTTGCTCCTGTTGCATATCTCTATCATTTTCCTCGATTTTTTCTTCTTCCTTGTCAGTACCCACTTTGTTATTTACAATTCTTCCACTTCTCAAAGTAGTGACAGTTTTTACTTCTTCATGAGAAACAGAAGCCTCTCCAACCATGAACTGTCCTTTAGGATTGTTCAAAGGTTGGCTGGGTAACCTTCCTTCCTCTCTTTTGGCCAAAATATTTGAAAGTTGACCCAATGTTTCTTCAATCTTCTTTATGCTCTGACTGTGAAAGTTCACAGTCTAAGTTAAAGACCCTAAATTCTGGAGTGAATTTAGAACTTGATCTTTAAAAGAAGGGGATCTGGAAGGGCTTGGCTAGGCGATTCTTTGTCTGAGTTGTTGTGGAATGAAATCTTTGAAAAGTTAGCTTGGTATAAAAATTCTGCTGATAAGGCTGAGCAGTTTTGAAAGGTACTTGGTTCTTTGATTGCTGCTGCTGTTGCGATTGATAATTGCCCTGGCTCCACCTTAAATTGGGGTGCCCTCTCCATGCATATTCATTTGACTGCATTTGTCCAAATGATTGGGCAGCATGAGCTTGTTCCACCACTAGATCTGGGAACTGTGGTGCAGCAGGACATTGATCATATGAATGAGTAGGGGACTGGCATATCAGACATGCCTCCTCTACTCTTGCAACCATTGGATTTTTAAGTGAGTCCATCAATCTATCAAACTTTGTGGTTAAATTATCCATCTTCCTTTCTAACTCATTCACCTCATAAATCTTTCCTTTGGTGGTTTGCTGAGTGTTCAACCTAGCAGGATTCTCAATATCTCTTGACAAAGATTCCTGTTGAGTTGAATTTTCACCAATTACTTCAAATAAATCCCAGACCTCCTCAACTATTTTTTGCAAGTAAGTGCCTCCACAGGTAGCATCTACCATATTCTTGCCCTTTTGATCAATTCCTTGCTAGAAACTTTGAACAAGCTGCCATCGGGGAATTTGATGATGAGGACATTGCCTTAAAAGTTCTTTAAATCTTTCCCATGCTTCATGGAAAGTTTCAGTTGAATGTTGTGAGAAGGAAATAATACTTTGTCTCAACTGGCTTGTTTTAGACGTAGGAAAATATTTGGCTAAAAATTGACACTGCAAATCATTCCAAGAAGTGATACTATTTGGTGCTAACATAGACAACCATGCTCTAGCTTTGTCCTTTAATGAAAAAGGAAAGAGCCTAAGCTTGATTGCTTCTGGACCAAGTCCAGCTATGTTGAATGTGGTGCAAAGAGACAAGAATTCATCCACATGTTTGTATGGATCTTCCTTACTCAACCCATGGAAGGAGGGAAGCATTTGGATAGTTGATGATTTGATCTCATAATTTCCTTCAACAGTAGGAAATTGAATGCAAAATGGAGAATTATAGGCACCAGATGCAAAGTAATCCCTCAAAAGTTGAGGTTCTTCACCCATAGTAGCTGTTTCAGCAGAATTCTATGATGATTGTCTGGTTCGTAGTAGCCTTTCAACTTCTCAATTTAGAGGGACAATCTCAGGGTTGAGAGTCCTCCTACCAAACATACAACATAGAACAGAGAATTAGATTATGCACAGTAAACCTTCAGAATTCCTTTTAAAGTAGATTCCACGCTTCAAAATGTATATGAATAACTGCACAGATTTAAACAATAGAATAGTTTAGCACTGATGTAAAGATAAAAACAAAATGAAAACTTAGGTCTACCTATTTTAAAATAAATTCCTCGGCAACGACGCCAAAAACTTGATGTTTGGTTCTAAGTGTGCATGATTTATTTGTATTTTGAAAATAGACTTACAAATAATGAATTGTACTGAATTTGAAAAACTAAAAAGAATAAAGAAATATCAGCACAGATAGAAGTAAATTAGCCTGCAAGATCAGGGCCAATTGTAGCAAGTTTTAAATGTAAGTGAGTAAAAGATCGTCCACAGAGAATTTATTTAAAATGTAAGATAAACCTCCAAATCTGAGCTACCAGATCTGGCCACTGATCCTATCTACAAAGCACATAAGATGGGAGGTTGAATTTGTCACATTAACTATATGGTAAAAGTAAAGATTAAACTAAATGATCCAGATCTGAGTTGGGGGGATTTTGATGTAAATTAATAAGAATGGAGAAATAATATCTAATTTTGATTTGGTTCTTGAAACATAATGAGAATAAAAGTAGATCAAATGAGAGATGCTCCAATCTTCATCTGGCTACAAGCACAGATGCAAGAGGAAGTAATCTAACTCAAGGATTAGAGTTAAACTTATGGCTATGGTATGTCCACTTCAATGGCCACAGACCATCCAATAGTCTTTAATCTGAACCCTCAATTCAGAAAAAGAAACACCACTACAAATGCTGTGAAAGATTAGGTTACAAACACTAATTCCCACAGGGATAATGAATCAAGGGAAATTGCTTGAAAAACAGTAAATCTAAAGGAGTCTAGTGCAATAAGGAGATCACAGGGAACCCTCAACACGAATCCAATTTAGAACATACGGTTCACAGCAACCTTTTCAAATTCACCATTAAACAATTCTGAGCTTGATTTGTAGTCTTGAATACAATTCTCTTTTGAATTACAAAAGTATCTCACAGCTCTCAATTGCAAGTAAAAGTTAGTCTATTACAAGAGTTTCAGATAAGCTATCTGAATTGGAAATGGAGCAACAGAAATGAAACTCAAAATCTGGATACCCAAATTGGGCAAATGGTTCATCTATTTATAGTTTCCCCCAGGTCTAGCTCAGATGTGTATCGACCAATCAGCAGTGCTTAGATCTATATCAACCAATGGTAGACGAGCACGAGGATCCAGATCTGTTTTAGCCAATCAGAATTGCTTTATTTGTTTCAGCCAATCAGATGACAGAGGCATCAATTCTGTTATGCAATTCGAAAATCTGTTAGAACTTTTAGAAGTTCCCGCCAATTGATTTCATCTGCGGGTGCTCACATGGGGTGGAATATGCCTTTAGTTCATGCTCAGAATCTTCCAAAATGTCCCTAGGTTTTTAAATGCATTGGGGTGCGTGCAAAAGATTATTGAATTACCCTTGCAGATGCTAGGAATCTCCAGAATATCATTTCGCATAGTTTGGGGAACTTTTCGCAAGGTACTGTGACTTCTGAAGCTCTTTTCGCAAAGTTTAGGTTCTGTTCGTAAGGAGTTCTCTTCTTTTCGAATAGGTCAGAAATCCTATCGAAGAGTTCAGGTGCTCTTCAAAAACTAAACCTAGAGCTTTTAGTTCTTTTCGCAAAGTTTAGGTTCTTTTCGAAATGTTCAGATTCTTTTCGAAAAGCACTCTGTAATGCATTCTTCTGTTCGAATAGCCCCACACTTTCCAAGTTACAACCAGGCCTTTGTCTTCTTCAGTTTAGGCATTTTGACAGCTCGTGAGGTTGTCCCTTCTCTTTCTTCCTTTGGATCAACATGGATTATCATCTTTTTGGCACTTTTAGGCTGTTTTCATGGTTAAGCCTGTCTTTATTGTTAGCTGTAACACAAGCACTTAAAACACTTATTTAGTTCTCTTAAGGGTCTATCAAGGGCCATGTTAAAGGGTGGAACATGGCATTTTCTAGTTCTCAACATGTATACACCCCTTGAGCCTTAATTTCCTGTTTCTTTCAAAATGCACATGAGTACTTGTACCTGAACTTATGGACCTGATTCAAACCTACCCTTACTCTGATAATTCCGAAGGTAAAAGAGAAGGAGTTGAAGATGGACAAACTAGGGTCAACATTGGGAGGATGGAGAAGAAACACCAAAGCGAGGACAACAATGTAGCAACTGAGGAAAGAGGTGGCAATTCTAAAAAAAAAATTAAAAAAAATTAAAAAAATAATAATAATAATAAGGAAAAGGAATAGAGAGTTAAGAGGAAATTTCATTGGAAAAATAAAAAGTACGTGGAGAAGTTGGCCACTTCAAGTCTGAAAATTTTCAAAGAATATGAAAGATGCTGAACTAAATGAGGTGAAGTCATGAATCACTTCCTTCACCTGTGGATTTCTTAATTTTGCATCCCTTTTCACCTTCCATTCTTTATAACCTACACCCATAAGCCACATTACGACCCAGTCAAAGACCTTATGATCCTAAGCGGAATGAGCTGTTATGTGGAGATGTAGTTGTCCAATCTATGGTAACGATTAGCCAATGATGCCAAAATTTAGTAGCTTTGCTTATGCTCATGCTTATAGTCCCATTAGGGGTCTGTAACTACTCTTGAGCTTGTGAGAAAATGAAAACCCTCAAAGTTCTTTATGAGAGATTGCCCTGGTGAGCATTGGGTCTGATATTGAATGTATTGGGCATGGCTTGGAACCTAATTTTTTAATTAATGGTGAGCTCAGTACTGATATATAGGTGTTATTTTTCCCTTGTTGTGAGCTCAGTACTGATATACAGGTGTTATTTTTCCCTTGTTGTGAACTAATTTGAACTGATATGCATGTATGTAAAATTTGTGATGATTAAATATCTGTGCATTTCATGTGTCCAAATTTCTCACACTCTGGATCAAAGGTGGATTAATGCTCTATTTATTGATAGCTGACTTGACAATTTGCACTTTTGTTAACTGCTTTCATTGAGAAGTTTGTGGGTACCTTCACTGAAAACCCTCAGGAGACTTCACTCCTCCACTAGGGATCACCTAAGGGTTTAAAAGGCTTGATGCATAAGCTAAATACATCCATGCTCCCTACGAAAGTGGCATTTACATTCTTAGAGTAGTTGTTTAAGTTTTGCTTTGCTCAAGGACTAGCAAAGATTAGGTTTGGGGGTGGGTTAATTACTGAAAAGTACCACTTTTCACCTCTTAACCTAGCCTTTGTTGGACCTTAAAGCTCACTAATAACTCCCGTTTATCTTGTTTTGTAGTTAGGAATAAATTGTGTAGCTTAACACAAAGTCTGTGCTTTTGGTGCTAAGAAGTGAGAGATTTCAAGCAAAAGTTGACAGGTGAACCAGAAAATAATGTTGCACCATGATGGTACACACTATGGTGATTTTTTTTGCATGTCATACTGGACCCAAAAAGCCCAGCAGATGATAGAAGAATAGGTGAGAGTGGAGGAAGCTGCAACAGAAACATGTGCATAGCAGTAGAGGAGCTATTGACCTATCTTGCACAGTTGAGGTGTAACCTCGTGCAGTTTAAGTCACTGGCAGATCTCCCTCGCGCATCTAAGACATGGAGTATAACTGAGATTGTGAAGAAGTCGCGCAGTTCAAATGGAAGAGTTATCACAGAACAGGTCTCGCGCAGCAGTCGCGCACTTCGGCTGCAAGCATCATATGAAGAAACTCGCAGAGCTTTCGTGCATTAAGCCTTCAGAAATGTAGCTCCCGCAATTCTCGCGAGGATCAAGCCTTAGTGTAGCAGAGCATGCTACCTCATGAGGCTAATTGGCATGAACAACAGCAGAAACCTCGCGCAGTTCTCGCGTGGCTCAAGAAGAGAGAGATGCCCAAAAATTCTCTAGTGCAGCTCTCGCGCGCCTAGAAGCTTAACTCTGAACTAAGTGAGATTTGCAAGCATCTGCGCGAGTACCTCGCGACAGGAGTTTATGGAGCTCTTCTGCGCGATGTGCATTTACTGCTAAAGCAACTGCGTGATCTGCATTTAATGCTGAAGCAACTGCACGATCATCCAAAGCTCTATTGCGCGAGATAACAATATTCCACACAAAACTCTACCCCGCGAACACTCTGCGCGGCAGAAGTGAAATGCAAAAACTAGCCTCGCGAAGCTTGGGCTCTCCACTTCTCAACCCTAATTTGAGGACCTTTTGGGGATTTCCCCAGGTCTAAGGCACACATCCTAAGGCACAGATTTTGATGCACGCATTCCAAGGCATCCAAGGGTTATAACAATGCCACATCTGCTTGAAAGAATTAGGGTTTCACTCCTCTTAGCGACAACATTGAGACTAAGTATATAAGCTGCTCTTGTAACTTCGAAAGTCATCATTCACCTTCTCCTTCAACCTCTGTCGATTGAGAGCTCAACCAGGCTAGGGTTAGAATTAGGGTTTGATCACCACTTTTTCCATTTTTTCTTCTTTCTTAGCTCAACACTTGCTTGCTAAACCTTTGGTAAGCATTTATGTATTGTTTTATTTAAGTTTTATAATAGTTCAATAAACATTGGGATTTGGTGTTGAGCTATTGTGCACAAGGCTACTGCCTTGAGAGATTTCATTGTTAATGACACCAGATCAATGGAATCTTTGTTTGAATGCTTACTCAATCTGTTATTTTCCTATTTTTTCATAGTTCTATTTAGGCTATAGCATACATTTAGGATTTAGCTTATTGAAAGGCCCATGAAAGCTTGAGCATGATGCCCTAGGACCATGGTTGCAGTCAGCAGTTTTCATGCTTTGTTCTTAGTATTTGTGGGTAAGGGAGCCTCTATAGATAGCCTGTTACCATTTGAGTGGACAGACTATAGCCCTAGGGCAAACTTGGTCATAGATCTGATGATGGATTATTCTTCTCTGCACTTGACTTGTGTCTTAGTGAGAGATTGTGCAGGAACAGACTCCCCTCTGTTTTACTTGACCGCTATCAGATGTTAGATCTGGCTTCTCTGTAGTGATTACGGAATGGGAGGCTAAGTCATTGCAGGCCTGTTGTAGCAATGATCAACTGTGCTTAGATCCTTATTCAACCTTTTACTGGTCCTTTGTGTGGGCATCAATGTGCCGTTGGCCTTGACAATTCACAGAGGACTTTATGGGTTGGAATTCCTATGAATGTCAGCCAGATCTATGCACAGAACTGGGGAGCTTGTAGCCTGGTAAATAAAGTGTTTGCAATAGTATTCATGGCCTGATTTGATCCATTGGATGAGGTTTGATCAGCTTACTGTTGAGAACTGGAAAATACCATTTTTCACCCCTTAATCTGGGCCTTGATAGACCCTTGAGAGAACTAAATAAGTATTTTAAGTGCCTATGTTGCAGCTAACAATAAAGACACGCTTAACCATAAAAGTAGCTCAAAAGTGCCAAAAAGATGACAATTCATGTTAGTCCAAAGGAAGGAAGTGAAGAAACAACCTCATCAGCTGTGGAAAGGTCTAAATAGAAGAGGCAAAGACCTGTAAGAGAAGCAGGGAACATTTCGAACAGAGAAATGCACTCTGAGTTCTTTTCAAAAGAACTTGCACTTTTCGTAAAGAACCTTGAACTTCTGAAAAGAAGAAAACACTCCTCGAAAAGAAGATTGAACTTTGCGACGAGCTTGAAAGTCATTGAACTTTGCGAAAAGGCCCTAAACTCTAGAAAAGGACTAAAACTCGGTGTAGCTTTGAAGAGCATCCGAACTCCTCGAAAAGAAGATTGAACTTTGCGAGCAGCTTGAAGTCATTGAACTTCTTGAAAAGGCCTGAACTCTGCGAAAAGGTATTCGGAGATTCGGCTTTAACAAGGGCAATTGATGTCTGCTGCACGCGCCCCAATGCATTGAAAAGCCCAGGGACATTCCGGAAGATTCTGAACACGAACCAAAGGCATATTCCACCCCATGTGAACACCCAAAGATGAAATTACTTGGCGAGAACTTCTAGAAACTCTAACAAACTTTCAAAATATATAACAGAATTGATGCCTCTGTTTCTGATTGGTGAACGGATCAAGCGATTCGATTGGCGAAACGGTCTGGATCCTAGTGCTCGACTCCTATTGGTTGACAGAGATCTATCCAATTCTGATTGGTTGATACACATTTGAGGTGGCTTAGGGAAAACTATAAATAGACGAACCATTTGCCCAATTTGGGTATCCAGATTTTAGAGTTTTCATCTCTGTTTCCCTCATTCCGGTCAGATAGCTTATGAACCCTGTAATCCTTCTTGTAGTTTACCTTTGAGAGCCATTGTGAGTGATTTGTACTTCCAAGTTCGGATTCAAGATCAGAAGTCCGAGGGCACTCTAAGAAGCCGTGCTCATGTAATTGTAATTTTGGATTTTAAAAGGTTCTTTGTAATTTGTGTCTTCTCCATTAGAGTCATGTCGAGGGTTCGAATGTTCACCTTAGTGCATTAGACTTCTTTAGATTCACTCATCCGCATGCAACTTCCTTAATTCATCACCCCCAATGAATTAGCGTTGGTAACCTAATTCTAGCGGCATTCTGATGATGTTCATGTTACGAACTAAAGAATAGGCCACAACTATTGGATGATCCGTGACCATTTAAGTGGATGATCATAGCCATAAGTCTAAACCTATTCCTTAATTCGGATTTATTTCTCTTACATTCTTTGGTAGCCGGGATGAAGATTGAATCTGCTCTGTTGAACTCTGATTCTCCATTAAAATTGAGGCTAAAGTACATGAAGCTATTATTTACGCATTTGTCTTATTTTAAACATCTCCCCAACTCGGATCTGGATCATGTAGTTAGTTCTTTTCTTTATTTGCTTATAGTTAAATGTGACACAATCCAACACTCTCTTTTATCTATTCTTTTTTTAGATAATTATAGAGCCGATCCGTAGCATGATCCGGAGGTTTATCTCTCTTTAGACAAAATTCTACGTGGACGATCTTGAAATACTTACTTTTAAAACTTGCTACAATTGGCCACGATCTTGCGGGCGATTGTTAGCCCCAATGTCTTGATATCCCTTTCATAAGTTAACATCCATATAACCTAGCATTCTTTAATTCTTTAATTTTTGATTAATAATGCACACAATTATGGCACACTTGGAGCGACAACAAGTTTTTGGCGCCGTTGCCGGGGAAGTTTGTTCTAAAATAGATAGACCTATGTTTATTTTCATTTATTTATCTCATTTATTAATTTTGTTGTTATTTTTATGCACGCTGGTATGTAAAAGGAAAGGAAAGTTCTTAAATAGACAGTTTCTGTACCAAACTCTCTCTGAGTTGTATGTTTGGCGGGAGAACCCTCAATCACGAGATTCTCCCGTTAAATTGAAGTTGAAAGACTCCTAAGAAACCGACATACATCAGGACATCCTTTGAAATGGGTGAAGAACGAGAGATTGTTATGAGACTACTTTGCCCCTGGTGCTTATAATTCCCCATTTTGCATTCAATTTCCCACAAGTGGAGAAATTATGAAATTAAGTCCTCCACCATCCAAATGTTGCCTTCATTCCATGGATTGAGTAAGGAAGACCCTTACAAACACATTGATGAATTTCGGCTTTATGCACAACATTTAACATAGGACTGGTCAGAGGCAACCAAGCTTAGGCTCTTTCCTTTTTCATTAAAGGACAAAGCTAGAGCATGGTTATCTATGTTAGCACCAAATCACATCATGGAATGATTTGCAATGTCAATTTTGTCAAAATATTTCCCAATGACTAAAACCAGCCAATCGAGACAAAGCATCATCTCTTTCTCCCAAAACTCAATCAAACTTTCCATGAAGCATGGGAAAGGTTTAAAGAAGCTATTAAGGTAATGCCCTCACCATCAAATTCCTAAATGGCCTGGTTCAAAGCTTCTATCAAGGAACCGATCGGAAGGGCAAGAACATGGTGGATGCCTCTTGTGGAGGTACCTACTTGCAGAAAACAGTTGAAGAGGTTTGGGACCTCTTTGAGGAGATTGGAGAAAATTCAACCCAGGAATCTCGCCAAGGGACACCGAGAATCGACTAGGATGAATAATCCCCAATTCACAAGAGGAAAGTTTATGAAGTCAATGAGTGGAAAGGAAAGTGGATAATTTGACCACAAAATTTGATAGTGATGGACTCATTTAAAGCTCCAAATGGGTCAAGAGAGGAGGAGGCATGTCGATATGCTCCCCACTCATTCCATTGATCAATGTCATACGCATCACAATTTCCGAACTCATGATGGAACAAGCTCATGCAGCCAGATCTTATGGATGAGATGCAATCGAATGACTACCCATGGAGATCTCATCCTAATCTCGGTGGAATCGGGCCAAAAATCAATTTCCTTTCAAACACCTTTCGCCATATCGAGTAGAATTTTTATAATAAATCAAATTTTCAAATTTCCTAACCAACAACAAGCCATGCGATCGCACCAGCCCCCTGCCCTCCTAGATCCACGACCTTTGAAGAGCGGTCTTGAGTTCACTTCAAAATCTGGCCCGTGAACCTTCATAGTGAGCATTAAAAAATTGAAGAAACGCAGGACCAAGTCACAAATTCATTGGCTAAGAGAGAAGAGGGTAAACTACCAACTTTGTGAACAATCCTAAGGGACAGTTCATGGTTGGAGAATCCTTAAATGGCCATGAGGAAATCAAAGCTGTGACTACTTTGAGAAGTGGAAGAATAATAAACAACAAGGGTAGTGAAGAGGAAAAGATGAAGAACAAGTGTAGGAACAACAATTTGGATAGCAATATGGTCATTGATTTACATCGAAAATTCAAAAATGAAAATGTAAAAATAACATAATTGTTGAAAAAGATGAGGAGGAGAAATTGGTTCCTCACCTCCCATTTCCCCATGCAATGAAGTCAGTTTCTCCTTTTGACAAAGGAAACACAAAAATTGAGGAAATGATGGAGACATTCAAGCAAGTTAAAATTAAACTACCTGCTTGATGCAATCAAGCAGGTCCTGCATGCAAAATTTCTCAAAGAGGTGTGCACCCACAAAAGGCAATCTAGGATACATTTATCCAAGAAGGCCTTTCTTGTGGAGAAAATCAACCAAGTGCTATCAATTGCAACACCACCTAAGATGCAAGACCGAATCCCCACAATCCCTGCATCATTGGGGAGCACACCATTGAGAAAGCCTTGCTAGATCTGGTGCTAGTGTCAACTGCTTCCCTATTACATCTATGAGAAGCTAGGTTTGGGAGAATTGAAACCCACTCAAGTGGTGTTCTGACTAGTGAGATCCGAAAGGAAACCTATGGGGTTGATTGAAGATGTTTTGGTAGGAGTAGACAAGTTTTTCTACCTGCGACTTTTGGTGTTGGACATGGAACCAACCAAAAGTACCACCGCCATCCCTGTCATTCGGGAAGACCATTCACAGCTGACTAATGCATGCATTCAATGCAGTGCGGCATCATGGAGGTGTCTTTTGGAAATATGAAAGTTAAATTGAATGTGTATAATCTTGTTACTCAACCTCAATTCTCTGTGAGGAATGTTTCCATGTTGACATCATTGATGAGTGGTGGAGGAGTCTTTACAAACATTTCGCAAGGTAAAGACTCCACCACAATTTAAAAATGATTGGGGATCCACCGAGAAAGAAGGAAAAGGGAGATCAAATTCACGGAGTCTGCTTTGTGCAAGGCACTCACCATGATCATCAAGTTCTCTCTCTTGGAGACTGCTCCTCTCCTCTTCCACAAGTTACCAAGGTACCTTTGCTGCCCTCTTTCTCACAATTGGAACTCAAACAGCTCCCAAAAATCTGAAATATGTGTTTTGGGAGATCATCAAACACTACTGATTATTTCTTCCTCCCTTACAAAGGAGCAAGAAGAGGAGTTGGTAGTTCTAAACAAGACAAGAAAAGCAATTGGACCATTGCTGATTTAGGAGGAATAAACCCAAATTGTATGCATGCATAAGATCCACGGAAGAGGATGCCAAGCCTTCTAGAGAAATGCAAAGAAGGTTGAATCCTCACATGCAAGAAGTGGTAATGAAGGAAGTTGTCAAGCTGCTGAGATCTGGGGTCATTTACCCCATTTCAGATTCCTTGGTAGCACCCACACGGTGGTGCCTAAGAAATCTGGCATCACTTTGTTATAGCGGTGAATCTGTAAACTTATGTCCACAGGACAAACAAGCTGGATGGAGGGTGCATAGACTACGAGAAAATTAAATACCATGACAAGGAAAGACCATTTCCCCTCCCTTCATTGACCAAATCCTTGATAAGCTTGCAGCAAAGCTTACTCTGCTTCCTTGATGGGTACTGGTTACAATCGGATCCTGTGGTACCACAGACCAAGAAAAGACCACCTTCACCCGCCTTTGGCACTTTTGCCTATAGGAGGATGCCCTTTGGTCTTTGCAATGCCCCTGCTACTTTTCAAAGATGCATGTATGCCATCTTTTACGACATGATTGATCAATTCATGGAGATCTTCATGGATGACTTTTCAATTTATGGAGATTTTTCCCAATGCTTACACCACCTCAAGTTGGTGTTGCAAAGATGTGAAGAAACCAATTTGGTTCTAAGTGGGAAAGAGTCATTTTATGGTCACCCAAGGCATTGTCCTAGGACATGTGGTCTCCCATAAAGGCATAGAGGTGGACCAAGCAAAATTGATCTAATTGCACATTTGCCTCCTCCCAGGCTATTAAGCAAATCAAGTTTCTTAGGGCATGCGAGGATTTTATAGGAGGTTCATCAAAGATTTGATAAAATTTCCAAGCCACTCATCATTTCTTTGTGTCAAGATGTTCCTTTTGTGTTTACTAATGAATGCATGATGCCTTTGAGGTCCTTAAGAAATGTCGATTTCAGCTCCATCTTGCAGTCTCGACTATTCGGTGCCCTTTGAGTGATGTGTGATGCATCACACTATGCCCTAGGAGCTGTCCTAGGCGAGAAAGGATAAGCTTCCCCATGTCATAGCTTATGCCAACAGATCCATGATAGATGCCAACTACACAACAACCGAGAAAGAGTTGGCCATTGTGTTTGCATTGGAAAAATTCGGGCCTTATGTTTTAGGTTCACAAATTGTGGTGTTCTATCCACCACTGCCCTAAAGTACCTTACATCTAAGAAGGATACCAAGCCAGTTAATGGTGGATCCTCCTATTACGTGAGTTTGATCTGATTAAGGATAAGAAAGGAGTGGAGAATGTGGTGGTATCACTTATCCGAATTCTCATCGAGGATGATAGCTTACCCATTAATGAATCATTTCGATGAGCAACTTTTTCCATCAATACCCACAGTCCTTGGTTTGCAAACATAGTCAACTTCTTGGCTATTGGATGATTCCTCAACATTGGAATAGAATGGATAAAGATCTTTTCTTCTCACAAGTTAAACATTTCATTTGGGAAGATCCTTATCTATTCAAGAATTGTGCGTACCAAGTGATCGAAAGTGTGTCCCGGACCATGAATTCCACGGCATATTGTCAATTGTGTGGAGGCCATTTCGTTAGCAATAAAATAGTCGCAAAATTCTGCAGGTGTGGTTTCTATTGGCCCACAATCTTTAAAGATGCCGATCAGAATCTTGCCAGAATCGCCAAAAATCGGGCAAGATTTCCAAAAGAAACTCAATGCCCTATGACCAATCCTGGTAGTTGAGTTGTTTGATGTTTGGGGCATAGATTTTATGGGCCCTTTCCCCTTCTAATGGAAACAATTTCATCTTGGTAGTGGATTATGTCTCCAAGTGGATTGAGGCCATAGCTACCAAATCCAATGATCACAAAGTGGTTTTAAGATTCCTCAAAGACCACATTTTTCCAAATTTGGATTCCCAGAGCCATCATTAGTGATGGGGAAGCCACTTTACCTGAGTTTGACTCTCTATTAAAAAGTACTGTCACTCACAGAGTAGCCACTCCCTATCATCCACAAACCAAAGGGATGGTGGAGATTTCAAATAGAGAGATCAAACACATTTTGGAAAAACTGTGAAGAAGGACAGAAAGGACCGGTCCTTTAAGCTTAATGATGCTTTGTGGGCATACTGAGCGCCTACAAGACTCCTATAGGGATGTCCCCTTTCATGGTTTATGGCAAGGCATGCCATCTACCGAGAATTAGAATATAAGGCCTTGTGGGCAATCAAAACTTTTAATATGGATCTAGCTATTGGTAACCACGGAAGCTTCAACTCATTGAATCGGAAGAACGAGGATGGATGCCTACACTAGCTCCAGTTGTACAAAGAAAAGGTTAAATCATTCCATGATAGGAGCCTCATGAGAAAAGAGTTCATACCGGGGTCCAAGGTATGGTTATTCAACTCTAAACTTAAATTCTTTCTGCAAATTGAGATCCAGGATGGGAAGGGCCATACTGTCATCAAGGACTCCCCTCGGGAGCTGTGGATATTTCAGATCCCAAGGATGGAAGAATACTCAAGGTAAATGGTCGAGGCTCAAACCATGCATTGAAAACACCCAGAGCCCTTCGCCCACCTATCATCATGAATCTCTAAAAATCGATGGTAGAAAAGTGTATAATATGTTTGTACAACATTGTTTTTACGATTTTTCTTTTTTACATCTTATTTTTCTTGTACGCATAGTGTAAATACACTTCAAAGTTCAAATCATAAAGTAAAAAGTACTTTTCGAAAAGTTCAAAGTTCTATTCAATTGATTGAGTCATAATGAACTACTCGAAAAGAACCATGTTCTGTTCGAATAGTTAAAATTTCCTTTTCGAATAGAAAATCTGGGGAGAAGTCCTTTGCGAAAAAATCTTTCTGGAGCCAAATCCATTTCAAATAGACATCAAGCTCGGTTCTTTCGAACTACACTTTCTCGATTTTCTGCCTTGTTTCAATTTTTCCTATAATGTGACCATGCCACCTTTGAACGGTGAGGACCTTTGTTCCCCCATAGGTTTGGGGTATGGAAAACAGGTCCTGCCCATGGGATAATTAGCATAAGGGCATCACAATCACCAAAGTAATCAGGAAATGAATCAATTTACTTAAGAATCATGACAATGTGGAAATTTTAAAATTTTCTTTGCAAGAATTTAGACATTCTAAACCCTACAATATTCCACATTTCCATGATGTTAACACCAGGAAAATACACTTGTATTAGCACATAGCAAGTCCACAGGAAGAGAAAAAGGTAAAGATATACTTAAAAGCTCAAGGAAAAACCATAACCAGTGAGAATTGAGCCTATATGTTTTACATCTCTGTTGAAGAGTGACTAAGGCATCCCTTTTCTGATTCAAAGGACTGGCTGAGGCATTAGATCCACTAGAAATTAGGAAACTCCAAATCAAAACAAGCAACAGCATTCATGAAACTGAGGAAAAGATCAAGGCCTTCTTTAGCCAGCTTGAGCTTAACAGAACCAACCAAGAAAGATCTGTCCTTGTTTGTACCCCAATTGAGCTATAAATCCTACAATGCTTCATCAAAACACCCATTTTTCTTGCACCTGAACCAATGGAACCAATTCAGCCTTCCCTCACCTTGAGAATTCAGGAGTTAAAGGAGAAAGAAGTAAAGATGGAACATTTCTGGGCAAATATCAAAATAAATAAAGAAGAAATACCTCAAAATGGGCGTGGTGGTGAGAAAGTAAAAGAAAAACAATGTGAAAAAGAAGCAAGCAAAAAAAAAGGCAAAAAGGGAACTTTATGTTGAAAATTCAAGATCAAAGGAAGAAGAATGAGTACTTTGAACACGAGAATCTCAAAGAAGCTAAACTCAAGAAGGTGGAGTCATGAACCACCTCCTTCAATTCTGACTTCTCAAAATCCAAACACACATTCAACCTTCCTATCCTGAAACCTCACTCCACGAGCCATACAACAAACCCACTAAAAGTCCTTGTGATCCAAAGTTGAGTGAACTGTCATCATGGAGATAAGGCTTTCCCAATCTATGGTGAGGAGATGTCAAGGATGCCACACGAGAATCATGCCTATGCTCATGCTTACAAATCCATTTGGGAGATGTAACGGCTCTTGAGCTTGAGTGAAAATGAACCCTTCAACAAAAATCTTGATGAGAGTACACCCTGGTAAGTGTTTGGGTTGGAACTTGAGCACATTAAGTATGACTTATAACCTAATTTTTATTCAAATGATGAACTACTGCTGACACATTTGCATGATTTCTATGGCTGCTCACAGATTGGAAAGAGTGAAACATTCATAAGGTTTATAAATGTTGAAATCCCCTTGCAAACAATAAACCTAAATTTCTGTTTAAACATTGATTCAAGAGTAACTATTTTTGATCTTTGATTGCTCATGGGATGATAGTGCACTAATGCCAACTGTCCCATGGAGAAGTTTGTGGGTACCTTCACTGAAAACCCTCAGGAGACTTCACTCCTCCTCTAGGGATCACCTAGGGGTTTAAAAGGCTTGTTGCATATGCTAAATGCAACTGTGCTCCCTACAAAAATGGCTTTTCATTCTATTTTTAAATTTTGTCTTTGCTCAGGGACTAGCAAAGCTTAGGTTTGGGGGTGTGTTGAGAACTGGAAAATACCATTTTTCACCCCTTAATCTGGGCCTTGATAGACCCTTGAGAGAACTAAATAAGTATTTTAAGTGCCTATGTTGCAGCTAACAATAAAGACACGCTTAACCATAAAAGCAGCTCAAAAGTGCCAAAAAGATGACAATTCATGTTAGTCCAAAGGAAGGAAGTGAAGAAACAACCTCATCAGCTGTGGAAAGGTCTAAATAGAAGAGGCAAAGACCAGAAGAGAAGCGAGGAACATTTCAAGAGAAATGCACTCTGAGTTCTTTTCAAGAAAGAACTTGCACTTTCAGAAGAACCTTGAACTTTGCGAAGAGAAGAAAACACTCCTCGAAAAGAGGATTGAACTTTGCACAGGCTTGAAGTCATTGAACTTTGTGAAAAGGCCCTAAACTCTGAAAGGACTAAAACTCAGTGTAGCTTTCGAAGAGCACCTGAACTCCTCGAAAAGAAGATTGAACTTTGCAAACAGAGCTTCAGAAGTCATTGAACTTTGCGAAAAGGCCCCTGAACTCTGCGAAAAGGTATTCTGGAGATTCGCAGCTTTAACAAGGGCAATTCAAGAATCACACACGCCCCAATGCATTGAAAAGCCCAGACATTAGGAAGATTCGAGCACGAACCAAAGGCATATTCCACCCCATGTGAACACCCAAAGATGAAATTACTTGGAACTTCTAGAAACTCTAACAAACTTTCAAAATGCATAATGTAATTGATGCCTCTGTTTCTGATGATTTGAACGGATCAAGCGATTACGATTGGCGAACAGTCTGGATCCTAGTGCTCGACTCCTATTGGTTGATACAGATCTATCCAATTACGATTGGTTGATACACATTTGAGTCGGCTTAGGGAAAACTATAAATAGAAACCATTTGCCCAATTTGGGTATCCATTTTAGAGTTTTCATCTCTGTTTCCTCATTCGGTCGGATAGCTTATCCGAACCCCTGTAATCCCTTCTTGTAGTTTACCTTTGAGAGCCATTGTGAGTGATTTGTACTTCCAAGTTCGGATTCAAGATAAAGTCCGAGGGCTCTCTAAGAAGCCGTGCTTTCTGTAATTGTAATTTTGGATTTTAAAAGGTTCTTTGTAATTTGTGTCTTCTCCATTAGAGTCATGTCGAGGGTTACGAATGTTCACCTTAGTGCATTAGACTTCTTTAGATTCACTCATCCGCATGCAACTTCCCTTAATTCATCACCCCATGCGAATTAGCGTTGGTAACCTAATTCTAGCGGCATTTATGGATGATGTTCATGTTACGAACTAAAGAATAGGCCACAACTATTGGATGATGTGACCATTTAAGTGGACGGATCATAGCCATAAGTCTAAACCTATTCCTTAATTGGATTTATTTCTCTTACATCATCTTTGGTAGCCGATGAAGATTGAATCTGCTACTGTTGAACTACTGATTCTCCATTAAAATTGAGGCTAAAGTACATGAAGCTATTATTTCTGCATTTGTCTTATTTTAAACATCTCCCCAACTCGGATCTGGATCATGTAGTTAGTTCTTTTCTTTATTTGCTTATAGTTAAATGTGACACAATCCAACACTCTCTTTTATCTATTCTTTTTTTTTAGATAATTATTGAGCCAGATCTGGTAGCACAGATCTGGAGGTTTATCTCTCAGTTTAGACAAAATTCTCTGTGGACGATCTTGAAATACTTACTTTTAAAACTTGCTACAATTGGCCCTGATCTTGCAGGCCAGTGTTAGCCCCAATGTGCTTATATCCATTTCATAAGTTAACATCCATATAACCTAGCATTCTTTAATTCTTTAATTTTTGATTCATAATGCACACAATTATGGCACACTTGGAGCGACAACACTTACTCCTCTGGATTAGATTAGCAACTTCTGGCTTGATCAATGGGATTTGACAGACTCTATAGGATAGACTGTGGCCATTTGAGTGGACAGACTATAGCCTTAAGAGCACCCCAAATGGCATGGGTTAAGTTGGATATTTCCACCTTGTTGAGGTTAGTAATAGCACTTCTGCAAGGACCTGCTGCAGTGAGAGACCTAAATCTGAGTTACATAACTAAATGAACCTTTAACCTAAGCTGCTTACTTCTCACCCTTTTATCCTTATTTTAACACACCTTCATCCCCTTCTTTATGGGCCTTTCTTAGGGCAGGACTGCACTTTATTTCTTTCTTTAGGTAATTTAGTGCAGGTGTGACACCCAACTCTCTTTCTTTAGGATTGCCAGATCTGTAGTCAGATCTAGAGGCCTACTATTATAGCCCATTTTGGGTTCTTGATCAATTTCTCTTTAGGACAAACTTGTACTTATCAAAACTTGCTACAATAGCCCTGAATCTTGCAGGCTTAGGATTATTCCATTTGTGCTGTTTCCATCTTTTATTTTATTTTATTTTACTTTGATTTTTTAATTATTCTCACCACACAATAAGTCAGTATCCTAATAAATTTTGAGGAATAATCTATAAAAACACAAGACAACAACACTCCCACAAGAAAAACTAAAAAAATAAAAAAAAAGTTGAAAATAAAGAGGACGACACACCTAAACCTGTAACTGAAGTACCCTATGTACCAAAGTTACCATTTCCAAATGCTTTTGGTGCACCATCCCTTTTGATAAAAAAAAAAAATTAGAAGAAATTATTGAGATCTTCAAAGAGGTGTAGATCAATTTGCCCCTCTTTGAGGCAATGAAACAGGTCTCAACCTATGCATGATTCCTAAAGGAAATCTGTACACAAAAAAAGAAACGGCGAAACAATGTCTCGTAAAAAAGTTTTCTTAATAGAGAAAGTAAGCTCCGTCTTGCAAGCTAGAACTCCGCCTAAGCTTAAGGATCCTAGGGTGCCTACAATTCCATGTATCATAGGCAATCATGTAATAAATAGAGCACTTTTGGATCTAGGAGCCAGTGTAAACCTGCTGCCATTCTCTATTTATGAAAAGTTAGGACTGGGAGAAGTGAGGCCTACTTCGGTAACTCTTCAGCTAGCCGATAGAATAGAAAGAAGGTATGTAGGAGTTATTGAACATGTGATGGTTGGAGTTGACATATTTGCTTTTCTTGTGGATTTCCTAGTTTTAGACAAGGAACCATGCTCGAAATCGCCAATGCAAATTCCCATTATAATCGGTAGACTATTCTTGACCATGGCCAATGGTTGTATAAACTGTAAAACCAGGGTAATAGAAGTTTCTTTTAAAGATATGCGAATTCAATTAAATGTCTTCATCACAGCCAACCATATGGCTTCATTAGACGACAAGGAATGCTTCAACATAGATGTAATTGATGAATTAGAAGAGGAAGCATTACCTCTAGTCTTATCAAAGGATGGACTTCAGACTGCATTATGACATACAGACTTGGAAGAACCAGACCACCAACTAAAGGAAGTGATTCTTCTGATGGACACTTTACTCTGAGAACTCCAATCTAAGACTTGGAAACCATGGATAAAGCCTTTGCCCATTATTTTCAATGAACCGTTACAACCATCTATCCAAAAAACACCATCCTTGGATTTAAAAGTACTCCTTGAAAAACTTAAATACTCTTTTCTTGAGCCTAATGGAACTCTCCCATTAATTATTTCATCTGCTTTGAACAAGGAACATGAGAGTAGGTTATTGGCCACACTTGTAAAGTATAAGCGTGTAATAGGTTGGATTGTTGCTGACCTTGAAGGTCTCGACCCCTCGATATGTATGCATCACATTCATTTTGAGGACAAAGCCAAAACTTAACAAGAAAGCCAGCGACGGTTAAATCCAAATATGAGAGAAGTTGTTCAAAAGTAAATCATAAAACTACCAGACGCAGGTATTGTCTACCTGATTTCTGACAGCGAGTGGGTGAGTCCCATCCAGGTAGTCCCAAAGAAATCTGGGATTACTGTGAAAGAAAATACAGCCAGTGAGTTGGTACCATTACGCGAAACCACAGGGTGGTGTGTATGCATTGACTATCAGAACCTCAACTCAATGACTTGCAAAGATCATTTTCCATTACCCTTCATAGACCAAATTTTGGAAAAACTTGTGGGCCGGGAGTATTTTTGCTTTCTTGAAGGATATTCAGGGTATAATCAAGTTCTGGTCTACCCGAAAGACCAAAAAAATACTACCTTCACGTATCTTTTTGGAACATTTGCTTATCGTTGCATGCTCTTTGGGTTATGCAATGCCCCTGCAACATTCCAAAGATGGATGATGGAAATCTTTTCCGATATGATAGACCAGTTTCTGGAAGTATTCATGGATGACTTTTTAGTATTTAGTCAAACTTTCGATTCTTGTCTTGATAATCTTGCCCTCGTCTTAGAATGATGTGAAGAAACTAATTTAGTACTAAGATGGGAGAAGAGTCATTTTATGGTTTAAGAGGGCATAGTCTTAGGACATATTGTCTCTAAAAGAGGAATAGAAGTTGACAGGGCTAAAATCGATGTAATATCAAATCTACCACCACCAACTTTGGTACGGTAGATTCGATCTTTCCTGGGCCATGCCAGCTTCTATCGCCGCTTTATCACAGATTTTTCCAAAATCTTGAGACCACTATGCCATCTATTAGCAAGTGATGTACCCTTTCACTTCGATGATGCCTGTCTTAACGCATTCAACAAGCTTAAAGCACTTCTCTCATCTACACCAATCATTCAACTGCCTGACTACTCCCTACCTTTTAAAGTAATGTGCGACGCTTCTGATTACGCAATAGGTCTCGTCTTAGGACAACGGAGAAACAAGGTCCCTCAAGCAATTTATTACTCAAGCCAAACCTTGATCAAAGCTCAAGTTAATTATACACCACTGAGAAGGAGCTTCTCACTGTGGTCTTTACTTTGGATAAATTCCGACCGTATCTATTGGGATCTAAGATCGTTATTTTCTCTGACCATTCTACACTAAAATACCTGTTATCTAAAAAAGATGCCAAGCCAAGACTAATCAGGTGGATCCTTCTTTTGCAGGAATTCAACTTGAGAATAAGGATAAGAAGGGAGTTGAAAATATGGTGATTGATCATCTGTCTAAAATAGAGCTGCCTGAAACCTTCAGTAAAGAGCCTTTGCAAGATACCTTTTTGGACGAGCAACTTTATGCCATCTAAGCAATAGTACCATGGTATGTCAATATCGTGAATTATTTAGCAATAGGTAAGATTCTCCCAACCTGGTCCAATCAAGATAGATATATATTCTTTTCTAATGTAAAATACTATATTTGGGAGGATCCTTACCTATTTAAAATTTGCCCATACCAAATAATTAGAAAATGTGTGCTCAATAGTGATACCCACAGTATTTCACAAATTTATCACACATATGTTTGTGAGGGACCACTTTCGTGGAAGGAAAACGGTTGCCAAGGTGCTGCAATCAGGATTTTATTGGCCTTCGCTATTTAAGGATGCCCAGAATTTTTGTCAGGCTTGGTATCGGTGCCAAAAGTCAGGAGCCATGTCCTGAAGGAACATGATGCCCCTTCAATCGATTTTGGTCACAGAACCCTTTAACATATGGGGCATAGATTTCATGGGTCCCTTTTCATTTGGATTTATGTATACTATGACAACCCAAATTTTTCCAACACAAAACCCGTGTTATTGGATCGTAGATCACGTTCCATACAGATATGGCACATCAAACGACATATAAAGTAAAAAATTTTGTGCTGCAGAAATGGCAGAACAAAATCCCAAGCTTATACATTTAATAAACAAAAGAACCACCAGTGACAACAGACTATCACCTATTACATGTACACATATCCAAAATCTGATTTACAAAACCTATTACATGTACAAGTTCTCAAGTTTCACCATACTGAAAATAATACTCAGGCCACTGGTTAAAACTTCTCGGGCAAAAGGTCTGCGGCACAGAAGGATCCGCCAAAAGCTCCAAATCTTGCTCACAGTTTGTACCTGTGATGTATAGTCGAGGGATGTGCTTCATCCAAGCCCAGTAGAGAAAAACAATACCAATATACATCTTTTCAGACAAAACATAGAGCTAATTTATTTAAAATCTGATCTGTGAAATCAAGCTTTAGTTTCATTATTTTTCGGATTAGAACAATTTCAAATTTAAGAAATACATTATCATGTACTTACAAATCCAATTCGAGCAAAACATTATCATGTATTTCAAAATCAAAATGTACAAGTGGAATTTTCAAATTCTAGTTCACTTGGGCGTAGATTCAGTCAGTAATTATTCTATTTCAATTTCAGTCAATATCTTTCGTATACAATGTAACCCGACGTGTCGGTCTAGTATCGATTTTCAATGTCAAATGCAATGTCAATCAGTACAGTATGCAGTACATGATGTATGGTTTAACTCGCCATACCGATCCAGTAATGCAGTATGTAGTGCCCAGTATGTAGTGCAGTGTGTATGATTTGACCCGCCATACCAGTTCACTAATGGAGTATGCAGTGTCCAGTATGCAGTGCAGTGTGTATGGTTTGACCCGCCATTTCGGTCCAGTAATGCAGTATGTAATGTATATGCAGTATGCTCAGTGTCCAGTATTCAGTGTTCAATATCCAGTATTCAAAATCCAGTGTTCATATGATTCATATTTCAGTCCAGATTCACGTACTTATTCACAGTTCAAATTTCTATCCACATTCAAGGCTCGAGGTTTCATACACATAAAACATGCTTTGGATTTCAAGTTCAATTTTAGAGTCTTAATTAGATCTTCGAGTTCACATGCCACGTTCCGAATCAAATTCTTATACAGACTTACGCTCTCGGATTCTTATTGGAAATCAATTTCAAGACATGATTCACTTCTAATTTTAGATCAAAATCGTGTTTCATATACGAAATTCAAAGCACGGAATTCATATCAAGGCATGTGTCAAAAATCATATGCTGATCTAACAATTTGAATCATCAAGGCAGAAATCATGGTTTCAAGTACTTCAAAATATTCAGGTTCAAAAACATACTCACCAAGTTCAAATATCATTTTCCAACTCAGATTCATAAACATATGCAGATTTTAAAATCACTCTTCATAGACGGGGTTCAGTCAAGACATGGAAGTCATATGCTAACATGAAACAAAACAAAATTCAAAGTTCACTCCATTCAAACACAAATCGAGATTTCGGGCATTTCAAAGCTATCGATATTCAAGTATAAAACAAACTCAAGTCCATGAATCAACATCAAGACGAACTTGTGTGTTGAGTTTCCCTACCACAAGCACACATGTTGATTCTATCCAGCTCCAATCAAGACGTTTCCCCATGCTTTTCTCCTAATTCACAAAGCCCAACACATGTCTTAATCATCAGCTATTAACATGCTTAATTACACATAGCTCTCAAGCACACAAAAAAGTCTGGTTGAAATAAAGTTTCCCACTCGAGCGTACCCCAATGGCACCTACAGAACACGCTCGAGCAGTTTTGACCCGAGCAATTTAAGCTTGTAATTCCTGCTCGAGTGTAGGGCTTCAGGTGGATTTTTGCTCAAGCGGCTCAATTCACGTTCGAGCAGCTTCCTCAGCACAAACACACACATCCCGCTCGAGCGGTTTTGAGCCGAGCTAAATAAGCCTACAAAACCCGCTCGAGCGTAGGCTCTAGATGATTTCCTACTCGAGCGACTCAAATTCACGCTTGAGCGGACACGATCGGGTCTGTCCTCTATGGCTTCTCTTCTTCTCTTTCTCCCGGATTCAAAAACAAAGTTTTCATACTGATTTGACCTCCTATACCTTAAATCTAGCCTAGGTTCGTGTTTATAACATGAATTTGAACCTATTCCCCCAATTTGGTTGTGCACGCAACATCCGAAAAAAGGGGATCGAAGCAAATCGGCTATAAAGCTTTTCACGCATCTAATCTTTCAGAAATCCATCGCATGGAGCACATAACTCATGAAATGAACCCTAGTTCCAAGAAATTGATGCTCACACACAGTAAATTGAATAGTTACCTTCGTGGATCAATCATGCAGGGTTTGGAATGGTCGGGATCGATTGCAGTGGAATTTGATGTGTAGCTCCGTGTTCGATCACTCGAGGCTTTGATCTATCGCTTCGATCGCGACAATGATGATGGTGTGATTAGTGATGGAGATGAAGGTTTATGATCTCATCCAAGGGAAAGCTGGGAAGGAGATGGGGGCTCAGTTCCTCACCTCTCTCTTTCAACCGAACTTGCAAATGGGGCAAGTCTAAAGGGTCTTGTATTTATATCAAGTGTATCAAGTGGAGTTGATTTGGTGGGGGACTGGTATATCGAACTCGGTGTACGAGCCTGTATCTCATGGCTCACAATCACCTACATTGGGCTATTGGGCTCGGGTTCGGCTAGTGTGTTCCCATGCTTAACACATAATGTGTGTATGGATGCATCTAGCACCGCACATACATATATCCTTTAATTTATATATTATATATATTTAAAAATGGTCCAAATAATGTCTTGGGTTCGGGGGTTTGGAGTCACCCGCGCTCGGTCCCGAGTTTTGTCTGGATCTGAGTAAGATAAAGGGCTTGAGTTTTGGTATGGGTTCGAATTCGGTTTTGTGCTTGAGATTTGAGTCTTGCATAATTATTATATATATATATATATATATATATATAAAACCCACATAGGGTTGGAATCTAGTGTACCCTGACACACCATCAATTATATAAATCCTTATTTTAAAATAGTAACTAATTTGTCTAGGTTATAAGGCACAGGCTATTTTCAGTTAGCGAGTTCGCGTAACACCCAGAGAATTGGGTTCGAAAATTGGGGGTGTTACATCCTCCCCTCCTTAAAGAATTTTTGTCCTCGAAAATTGACGTGTCATATTCGACGACTGATGGACGCTTGGCTGTTTTCGAATGAGAGCAGTCACGTTGTCGTCAAATGTTAGTGGCTCAATGCCCTTGAAAGATTAGAGTCATTACATATATGCTTGAAGCCATTGACTACGTATCAAAGTGGGTGGAAGCAACGGCCACAAGAACAAATGATCACAAGGTGGTAGTCTCCTTTATCGAGGAAAATATATTTATACGGTTTGGAACCTCACGAGCTATTATAAGTGATGGGGGTAGCCATTTTTGTAACAGTTATTTTGAGAGCTTGCTTAAGAAATATGGTGTTAAGCATAAAATCGCGACCCCCTACCACCCGCAAACTAGTGGACAAGTTGAGGTTTCGAATCGAGAAATAAAGAAAATATTAGAAAGAACAATTCACCCTAATAGAAAAGACTGGTCCATAAGATTGAATGATGCTTTGTGGGCATACAGGAGGGCCTATAAAACACCCATTAGCATGTCTCCGTATAGGTTGGTATATGGAAGAGCCTGTCATTTACTTGTGAAATTAGAGCATAGAGCTCTATGGGCTATCAAAGCATTGAATTTTGAGCTGGATGCATCTGGGGAACAATGAAAACATAAACTCAATGTGCTATAGAAAATTCGAAACGATGCCTACCAAAATGCTTGAATTTATAAGGCCAAAACAAAAGCATTTCACGATAAGCACATTCTGAGGAAAAGGTTTAAGTCGGGCCAACAAGTTTGGTTATATAATTCAAGGTTAAAACTATTCCCAGGGAAATTGTGAAGTCATTGGGACGAACCCTATAATGTTGTGGAAGCATTCCCCCATGAGGCACTAACCATTCAGGATCCCAAAGACAATCATATCTTCAAAATTAATGGGCAGAGACGCAAACTGATAATATCTTTAGAAGAAAAAGGGACAGTGACCACAATGTCACTAAAAGACCCGGAGCATAACTGATAAACTCTCGAGTATCGTCGAGCTACCGACTCATCCGTAGCAAATTAGAGTATAGTAGTTACGGGGACAGATTTTATGATACACCGAACCATAGTGATTACGATTCATAGTATCTACAATTTTGTTGACGAATTTTGTTGCATAAGTATTCTTCCATGAACAATTGTAGTGATTATGATTGCTTAGAGAACACTTTATCCAGGCCGCATATTTTGATATCAAAATAGCACAATTGCTGATAATCAAAGCGTCACATCGATTCACACTGCGTAGCCGCGTCTAATCAAGGAGTAATGACGCCAGTAAATGACCCTTCTTCTTCAACACCAACCATAACACATATTTATGGTGACTATTCGTATCCCTTGGCTATAAATATGCATTCCTTTACCTCAAACAAATAATTCCATTTACTTCTTTCCTTCTTCATCACCTTCACCATGACTAAACCACTGAGTTGGTCAGAGATTTCCGAGGCATTCGAGAGACTTCTCCAACGAGAGGCATAAGCCATTTCTACACTCTTGGAGGAGAGGAGGCGGCCGATTGATGAACTTATATCCCTCCTCCCCAAACGAGAAATCGTTGACGAAACACCACCTCCCTCTCCTAAACATCAAAAATCTTCTCCATCATCACCCTCTCCATCTTCTTAACCCTTTTCTTTTTCCTCTTCTATTGGACCCACCTATCCAGAGAAGGGAGATATTTTTGTGGTGGCAACTTTTGGATGAAAATCCAAGGATCAATTTTTATCGAAGACATCCTTCTCTCAGACTTTGCTGCCAGTGTCATAGATAGTTTGTGTCTAGATTTTTCCTAGGATTATTTCCTAATATGTAATTAGTTTTTAATTTCTATCTATAGTTTTCTTCTCATGTTTATTGTAAATATTCATACAATATATGGCATTTTCTTTTAACTAACCTTTTAACTGTGTAATTGTTCTTAATCTCTCGTTTTCAATTTTTGTTATTGATATCTCTGAGAATAAAATGGATATGTTTTCCTCAAGTTTGGGGGATATTTTTTAAAGATTTTTTCACATCCGGTATACAATCTTTAATATAAGTAATTCAGTAGTAAAAATATTTATTCCCTATTTTTATGCCAATGAGGGCATTGTTCATTTTAAGTTTGGGGGGATACACAACTTCTGTGTATAATAGTAGTTAATTAGTTAATCAATTTGTTAGTTAGTTTTATATTGATAATTTTACATAATTTTCTCTAATTTAAAAATAGTTTTTAATTAACCATTATATGTGAATTATGATAGAAAAAATTACGAATCCTTAGAATTTGCAATCCATCATAGTAGAAGTTCAATATAGAACAGTGCAATTCATGTTTTAGCTAATTGAGCACTATATTAGATTGAATGTTTGAAACAATAGATTGATTTGAATTGCAATATTTAAATGATAGTTTCAAAATTATAAACCAGTGAGGATCACAGACTAATTTTTCCTTTCTTTAAGAGAGAGGCTGCTTCTATTCAAGTCAAAAAAATTTTGAACTCTTTACTTCTTTTATGAAATCTTATATTGCTAAAATTAGAATCAAAATATTCTATGAATATGATAACCTGATTTTTTTTCATGAATTATCTATTACAAATTTCAAAACAATAAGCCATCTATGCTAGTAAGTCATAAAGATGATTAAAGGTCATCTTTTGTTTAAACCAGAGCCAAAAAAGCCAAAATCCCAAAAAATAATTTATCCTTTGAACCCATATTAGAAGTCTAAATCGAAAATTTATTTATGCCTGAAAACCCTTAGTCCTTACATTTTCTTAGAATTTAGAATACAAAAGAAGGGAAGAAGAGGGAGTGAAAGGAATAAAAGATAACAGATAAAGGGGAATGCAACAAAAGGGTACAACTAAAGAAATAAGAAAAGAAAATATGGGATAGAATGAAAAATCGTTAAAGATATTTCTGAAAGAAGATTATGATTCTAAAGAAAAGCTTACGAAAAGAATGAAAAATAGTAAAATGATGATTTTAGATCAAAATGGGATTTTACAAAAAAATAAAAATGGGAAGAAGCATCCAAATTCATGGATACTTATTGAAGTAGAAAAGAAGAAAAGATGGGAGAAAGAAGAACTAAATTCTCATAAAAATTTTGAATCCTTTTCTACCTTTATTTGACACCTTCTAAAGCCAAATGCCCCATTACAAGCAGAAGGAAAGACCTTTTTGATTTACGATTTGCAAAAAGCATAAGCCTAGTAGAGATATGAATAATAGATACTATGGATTGCATAAGAAATCATATGAATAGAATATATTATCTTATCCATTAGATTTAAATTTTTTGCAATTATCCTTTGAATGAATTCTTCTAAATACATTGAGAGAACCCAAAAGTTTCAATATTTTTTTCTGAAAGAATGCCAATAGTGAGTTTTTGAATGAAAGTATCTTCTAAAACTGTAATTTAGAAAATTTTATGAAGAATAAACTACTCACTGATGCATACACTCCGTGCTTACTATGAATTGAAATTGTTGGAGTTCTAATCAAGGATAACTGCTATTGTGACACCCTGTAAAGTCACACGTGTAAAAATTCGGGACACGTGGGCTGACACAGATCACTGGACCCAAACAAGAAGAATCCACATGGACACTAACCCATTCGAGACCCATAGGTGACTATTACATTTGAAAACCCATATAAGGACCAATTGGATTGAAGGCTATTTGAACCTAAGCCCATAGACCCTATCGAAAGCTAGACCCACCTTGGGTCTATTTGGGGATTTATATCCTTTTCGGCCACCTTGAATGTGTAAGCTAGGGAAAACTAGTAACTTAGGACCCATTTGAACTATGATTTGGTAGCCAAGAGATGGACCTACATAAACTTTGGGATGTATAAGATATACACCTAACTAGAATCCTTTCCTATTTACCCACCTCTTCACGTAAACATGCAAAATCATTGCATTGTGAGGACGTCAGTTGGGAAACGAGAGGAGAGACCAGTAGGTGAAAGAAAAGAATGGCTCCATCCCCTTTGATTCAGTCTTCTTGAAACCTAAATCATGATTTCTCACAAAATCCCTATTCCGCCTCAAAGAGAAATCGTTCTCTTCAATATTTGGGAACCACATGCTTGGTGGTTTACTCATGTGAGGCAGAGAATATCAAATGGATCGTTTATTTGGCGTTTTAATGGTGTTGATCTGACGCCAGCAAGTCATATACCTCTGCATGCGAGAAAGCTAATAGAGGTAACCCTCGTAATACATGCGAATTGTTTTGGAATCCGAGTCGTGATATTGATTGCTGATAATCGAAGCCACATGCAAAGATTCCAAGGATCTAATGCATGCAAATCGCGAGAATGGAAGCATTAGGTTCGACCGTTGGAACCCTTGCATGTGCCTCAAAATTTGGGGATAAATTATAAATTTAGAACTCAGCAATGCATGAGTTATGGTGTATGATTTGGTTGTGTGCGAAAGGGAATCTTGTAGATGAGGGATAGCTCATTTAGGATATGTGTGGTGTGTCGTTTAACCTTCTTAAGAAGCCGTAAAGGCCAGCTTGAGTAGAGGTGTCTAACTGTTAAAGATGACAGTTCTGAGATGTATGCTCGAGTGTGAATTAGGGCTGCTCGAGCATAAAATCACCTGAAGCTTATGCTCAAGCGGGAATTTTAGGCGGAATTGGCTCTGGTCTAAATCACTCGAGCGATACATGAGGGTTTTCATAGAAAAGCCGCTCGAGCGTGATTAGCGTTGCTCGAGGGGGAAATCACTTGAAGCATCCGTTCGAGCGGGATTTACAAGCTAAAATTGATCGGGATAAAACCGCTCGAGCATGATTTGAGAGTTGTGCTAGGAAAGCCGCTCGAGCGGGAAAGGTTCTGAAGCCTATGCTCAAGCGAGAATTTTAGGCTTATTTCGTTCGGGTTAAAATTGCTCGAGCGTAAAATTGTAGGAGTGCCACTGGGAACCGCTTGAGCGGGATTAAGCCACGCTCGAGTGTGATACTCTATTTTGGCCGATTTAACTTGTGTGCTTAGGACTTTACTTGTGTACTTGTGGGTTATACGCATGTGAACTATACTAGGTACTGATGACTAAGACGTGTATTGGGCCTTGTGATTTAGGAGAAAAGTAAAGAGAAACGCCTTGATGGAGCGTGTTAGAATCCCAACAGGTGTGCTTGACGTGACTGAAAGTAGGGAAAATTGTTGTGCTTGATGATCTGTTTTCCTCGCATTTGTGTATTTGATGCTCGTACTTAAATTTACAATACTTTCTCCAAACTAGTTAGTTCGACAACTTGTTTTAAATTGTGACGATCATGATGAATTTATGTGCACAAAATGCATGCATATCTACATTGCATCTTCATACAGTTGGGTTCATTTCGATAGAATTCCAGTTGGGTTCACCCCTCGACTATACATCACTACTACAAGAGTAGACTTGGAGCATGATCCGGAGCAAGAGGAGGACCCAGATTACAATCCTGGCGAGGAAGAAGATTTGCCGAAGGAACACTTTCCATAGTTTAATTAGTTGGAGGTGTAGACACCCCCATTTTGCCCTCTCAAAATATACAATTTTGTTTGGTCAAACTTTCACCTTATAACCCTAATTGGGACCATGCACCAAAACAATAGTACATGACTGAACACAGGCTGAAATAATAGCTCTGTGGCTCAGATCCTAACGTAGAGAGACTATATACTAAAACAATAGTATATAGTCAAAATGTAGACTGAAACAATAGCCTTGCATTTCAGACTTGAGACCAGACCCGGACAACCCCGAATTAAGAGCCTGAAACCCCGCGCATAATTCGATTACATGCCAGACCACAAATGCACAATCAGTCCCCCTTTCAGACCAAACTCCCTTTCCCAGACCATCTCGAGACTCGATCACGCGCTTGAAATCAGACGCGCGATCGGATTGCAGGCTCGACCACCAGCGCGCAAGTGGCCTATGCCCGGCCTAGCTTCACTGTCCTTGACCCCTAAGTTTCCTCGGTTGAGCGCTTCTGAAGAAATGATTAATTGAATTGTGCATGTCCTAAAAAGCACGCAATTAGACCTAACGCTATTAGGAGTAGGAAACTCACTGAGCATGTCAGCCGGTCACTCACTGAGTAGTGACTGACTCAAAGCGATTAAGCGTCGGGAAACTGGCATATAATTCAGTTCAAAGCCTGAAAAGGGGCACGTAATAGAAGAAAAACCTATAAAAGCTTTTTTTTAATTTCGACCAAAGAATAACACTAAGAGGCTGACAACACGAGAGAGAACGGAATTTTTTTTGGGATTTCAAAATCAGAGAATTCCGAGGACAAATCCATAGAGCAACCTAGTCATGATTTCGAGATTCAAGCTTTGAATCTTCGAGATTTCTCTTCGCAACCCCAACCCTAGGTAAGGATTTAATTTTTTATTTCACGACCGTAACTTCTAGTGTCTAGATTTAGGAATTCTATTAGTTTTTATTTTCAATCTTAGACCGTAGCATCCCTTTCAGACTGTAATTCTCTATATCTAGTTCTAGTCATCTGTTTCTAAAGATAATCCTAAATTCGACGGTTTGACGCACCGATCTTAGGCTTTAATTTCGTTCTAAAATCTTATTCTCCAGTCCTATCATTAATCTTTGGTTCTAGGTCTTAGAGTCTAGAACCAGTCCTTAATCATACGGTCTGATTTTCTGGTTTCAGACTCGAATTCAATCCTAAAATTTTAAATTATGGCTTTAATTCCGTATTTTAATACCTCCAAAAATCCTAAATATTAATTTTAGTTTCTATAATTCTTGTTCATAATTTAATTCATAATTATCACTCCGAAATCGACTCTAAAAAATTTAAAAATATTATTTTATCATCATGAATCCAATTTATCTTTAATTTCAGCCACCCGATTTGCCCAAGGGAGCTTATGGAGGGTACTCGGGAACGAGGCAAATCCTCCTTAGCATAGCAGGCCCAAACCCCTTTTTTCTAATTAATTCAATTTCTAATTAAAATTAGGATATTTAAATTAATTCGACTCCTAGTAGGATTAGGAGACTTAATTAATTAGATTTCTAATAGGATTAAGACATTTAAATTAATTAAACTTTTAATAAGATTAGGTGACTTAATTAATTAGATTTCTAATAACATTAAGATATTTAAATTAATCAGACTCCTTGTAGAATTGGAAGACCTTTTTTTAAAATTAGACTCCTAGTAGAATTAGGAGACCCTTTCTTAATCAAACTCCCAGTAGGATTAGGAGACCAAGTTAAATAAAATACTAGCAGGAATAGAAAAATTAAACTAGTTACACTAAAGGCAACCCATAGCTGCTGACATTCGCCGGCAAACGATTCAGTAAAGGAGTTCAACCTACAAGCCCCCGCTCCCCTTAAAGCGTGATCAGTGATGTGTTGTAGTGTCGATAAATATCTACAGCTAGCGATCGCAACCAAACAAGGAACCTTCCTAGAAAAACCCTTTTTTTTTATTTTACCACCACTATTCCAAATGCCGGATCACTAGATTCCACTTGGATAGAATTGGAGCCACTGATTCAATGGGGACCGAGAGGAACCCAAAAAAAGCGCGCACCAATAGATTGGCGATCGCGATGGGACACTTTTACAAACTCTTTTTCTAGATAGTTAGTTTTCATCTTATCTCCCTATTTTTCTTTCCATCGTATCATTTAGATTCCCTTATATATATATATATATATATATATATATATGAGTCTTCATCAAAGGCTCGAGATGTCTGGTATACGTAGAGTGAGTTTAGGACACCCACCATTGTGGGGATATCATGACAACCCTATGTACGAAGAACCATTTCACAATTCCAGCCCATCACAACCTGAGATTAACATGACTGGCAAGCAAGAAAATCCCTTCTCCACCTCACACACCGGTACAAATCATAATGGGAGAGATAGTAACATCGAACAAAACCTCACCGCTCAACAGATCGTAGAACTCATTATTCAAAGAATATAAAGAGGAGATGGAGACTCCGAAGAATTTCTTCGAGGGTTGGCCGTCACATACGAAACCATTAGGTCATGATAATTTTCAGAAGAACAAGAGTGACAAGAGAGGCCACCTCCTACCCCGAGCACGGTGTCAGCCCGCGCCACACCATTGAGACAAGCTGCCCACACATTCTTCAACAATGACCCTTTAGACAAGGTTTTCTCACGGGTTTCTCCAAAAGACAGCACCATTAAAATCGAAGATCTCCCTAAAATGTTCGATGAGTACATGGCCAAAATAGAGCGCCCCGGTCACTCATTCGGATTCGATAAATTTTACCGGGACGTCGAGTTTAATTTACCAACAAGATTTAAGCCACCGAAATTTACTAAATATAATGGCACGGGAAATTTGAATCATCACTTAGCCCTCTTTCGTAATGATTGCCGACCCATACGTGATAATCAAGGACTTCTCATTCACTATTTCCAATGCTCATTAGAAGGAGAAGCTTTAGACTGGTTCGCAGAACTCCCGCTTTATAAGATAGAGACCTTCGATGAATTAATCGATTAATTCTTGGACCAATACAAACATTTGATCTAAGAGACAGTCAGTCTCAGCGATCTAATGGCAGCCAAGCAAGGACCTGATGAAGAATTTACCAATTTCGTCTCCAAATGGAGAAAACTCGCTGCTAGGACTGGCATCTCAATGAAAGAGAAGGATTCAGTGGACATTATCATCGATAACACTAGAGAACCGCTAAAGTGCGCACTTATCGTAAGTGATTGCCCCGACATCACTGTACTCCACTCCCGGGCATCCCGACTAGCGCGACACATTAAAGGCGAAGTTCTGACACTATCCATAGTCATGTCAAAAATAGGCTCTTCCAACGAACAAAAATCAAAAAATAATAAGAAAGCCTCAAGAACTGAGCAAGTTAACACCGTTGTCAACCAAGGACAAAACTCTAGTAACGAGAACTTCTAACCTTGAAATTTTAGACAAAATCAAAATCAACAACGGTATACCAACCAAAACCAAGGTGCTAATCAACAAAGATACGCAAACCAAAACTAAGGCCAGAACTAGAATCAGGGCCAGTATTAGAATAGAAATTAATATCCCAACACCAACCAGAATCAGAACACGATGTAGAATCGACCGGCCCATGTGCCGAATTACAATAGTGTGCCCCCACCGCAGAACTTTAACCCGGCCAGAGGCTCCTACTAACCGAGGCGGGAACACTACCCCCCATTACCAGATACAATTCCCAACATCTTCCATCTCCTTAACACTCAGAATCTCCTTCGATTCCTGCAGGAAAGACCCCGCCCATGGCCGAAAAATCTAGACGATAGTAAATAGTGTGCCTTCCATCGATACGCGGGATACAACCTAGAAGACTGTTGGGTCCTCAGGGACATAATCTATGACATAAATGATCGAAATCAAATCGATTGGGAAGCGCTTAAGAATCCTAACCCTAATAATAACCAACCCCAATAAAATTTAGGGATCGTTAATAACCCCATGCCTAACCACAACCAGGCAACACCGGCTCAGGTCACCACCGTAGTTCTCTACGATCGAGCCCCCTTCCAACCTTCCACCTTAATCACTTGCATTCAACCCCCTACTACTTTCGCCCCACTAGCGAAAGCTCCTTCACCCTTGCATCCCTCGGCCCTGATCACTCGCATCGCCTCGTCGAGTCCACCTCCTTATCTAAAAGTCACTCATATACGAGCCTATTCGTTTAGGGCTAGGAGATCATTCCTCCATAGTCACCCACTAGAGCCTTCAACCCCTCCAAATCCCGAACCATTTGTCTGATTCTAAACCTGAGTATGGAGATCACGTTCTCCAAACTGTAGCACAAATTGCTGCATGGGTAGAAAGTGTCACCCAAAAAACTCCAAGCTAAGACAACGAAATAACCACCGAGCGTTCGCTGAATCTAAGAGAAAGTGAACCAGAAGAACAACCTGACCCGTGCGTGACACTAGTCTCTGCTTTCATAGAAGAGGCAGATTGCACACAGGACCTGCCCCCTTGGAGCGGCACTATTCAGGTATGCGTTCCAACCTTGAATTTCACCCATTTCACCAATACATCCGCGTCAAGCCGCGCCGGGTTTGGTCAACAATCGACTTGCCCGATTTTCAAATCAGGAACCAATTATCCACCTCCACCTTTCCCTTGAAATAAAGATTTCACGAACTCACTACCAC
Source organism: Chloranthus sessilifolius (assembly GCA_021018995.1). Taxonomy (NCBI): domain Eukaryota; kingdom Viridiplantae; phylum Streptophyta; class Magnoliopsida; order Chloranthales; family Chloranthaceae; genus Chloranthus; species Chloranthus sessilifolius. The sequence continues at coordinate 30,817,607 of CM037595.1, forward strand.
CAGAGGGGAATGTGAGAGAAAGAGAAGTTAACCTGCCTCTCTCACCTCACATCATCCCTCCACTAATTCCTGCACCTCAACCATTCCAACCACCCGTACCTAAGGACCATCGGCCAGGCAAAGAAATTGTGCTCGAGCCAGGGCAAGAATATGACCTTCTGCGGCATCTCCAGAAGATCCCAACCCAGATATTTATACTAGAACTCATCAAGAAATTGTCTGATCATCACCGGTTGTTAATAAGGATACTTGAAGACACGCAAGTGGATGAGGATACAAACCTAGATGAGCTTCATCAAATCACTTCGTGTCGTGGCGCAACCTCCGGCGCTCACTTTTACAGACACAGACATGCCTAAAGAGTCACTCTGTGGGAGTGCAACCCCCATATATCTTGCGGTCATAATTAGAGGATTCTTCGTACCACACGCACTCGTTGACACAGGAGCAAGACTTAACATCTGCCCTCTCACCACGTTAAAAATGCTCGAATAAATAGAGCAGGATGTCAGGCCCTCCGCACTGTCACTCATAGCTTATTATGGGCCGCACCGCTTCGTCAAAGGAACTATCAAGCTACAGGTTCACCTCAGACCTGTAACGAATGACGTTACCTTCCATATTTTTGATTCTGCTACTACGTACAATCTCATTTTAGAAAGAAAATGGCTGGAGTCAATGAAGGTCGTCGCATCCACATTCCATCAATGCATCAAATTCCCATATGAGGACTCCATCGTTCGTATATATGTTGATGCACCCCTCCAGGATATGGATACTGATTATGCGGTGAGCATACCAATCACTCACAATTCTGTGTTGAATATGGGTCATATTCAAAAGATTCGAATCCTCGATGAGACAACTATTGTGGAAGTCCATCCCCCTACCCCTCCTAGTTTTCCTCCAATGCATTGACAAAAATTAATGAGAAGAGAGGTTGGCCCAGACCTCGCCAAACTCTATGCCATTAACCCTACCACGATAAAAGGGTGGGACCTTATGTACCAACTCGGATGCGTTCCCCACACCGGACTCGATAAAAATAAGCAAGGTCATGTAGGACCGTTGTCCCAACGCAAATACGTAAGCATATAGGGTTAGGCTACCAATCAGACGTCCCGCAAGCCAACTCGTCCCCTATCTCACCAAAATGGTCTCTATATGACCACTTTGCTTATAGGACCACTGAGAAAGCAGATGTGAGAAAGCATGAGGAAGTGTCCTTCACTAGATCCCAAGAAGTGGGAATTGAGCAAATGACTAAAGCATTTAATGATTTAACCAATTTAAACGACGATATCGATAACCCGCTAGAAGGAGTCAAGCCCGTGTTTGACACTAAAGAATTTGCAGAAGAGAGGAGAGAAGAACCTCAAGAACTCGACCCACGAGTAGAAGATTGAGAATCCATTGACGATGAAGATTTTCACATAGTAGCCTTGCAAGATAGTGAAGAGCACTTACGCTTAATATGGGAAAAAGATGATACTCCACAAGAAAATACTAACTCGTATAGCATCCGCCTTGGCCTTGGCCTTGGCCTTGAGGGATGGGAATGCCCTTGGGACTCCCCTTGTATCGCTTACACATACCAACCTAGCTATAGGGCATGCACTAGCATATTAGAGCGTTTTGCTAGTTAGACCCGACACTCTACGATAGAAGAATCGAATCACTCCAACCTCGTGACCACTGACACAAGTAATGACCTACCAGCTCGGCCGCCGGGACAAGAAGTAGAAAATCCCAACGGTCATCTGGTTGACTTAGGGGGAAACACTCTCGTCACCCTCATAGACTTTGAAAAGGAACTTGAATTGGACATTTCTACATCTTCAGATTCACCGCAACTCCAAATATTTTGGAAATATCTAGAGGAAGAGTGGTAACCTCCCCCGAGTGATGACAAGGACTACTGGATAGACCTCCCGACACTCGAATTAGCCGAGCGAGCTAATCTAGGACTTCAAGCACTATCAGATCAAGAAGAGGAATTCGATACCGTCTTCGACTTTAACTTTGAAGGATGGGAATGCCCTTCGGATCCCCCCCTGCATTTTGACGCTCTGAATGCGCGTCCACCATATGGCGCGCAATTAATTTATGCGCTCAAAGTGAAGCGCGCAATTCCCCAAAAACACAAAGAAAATGTCCAAGACAGCATGTTCACATCCCTAAATTTGGTTGATCTCTGACACTAAGTCATAGCCTAAACCACACCCTTGTTTGGCCCGATCCCAAAACATTCCAGACTTAAAGAAATATGCACCCTAATAACTAAAAGAAAATATTCCAAACTAAGACCAAAATCCCAAAAAATGTCCCAACACCGTTTACACACGCGAACCAAAACTAAAAAAAAAAACTTTCCCCAATTAAAGTGAAACTAAACAAGAAAAATATCCCCAACATCACCTAAACACTCCAACTAGTACCAAGACTAAAGAAAAACTAAAAAAAATGCCCCCCATCATCCCTTCACTTGAACCTAAACTAAATTAAAAAAAAAATGCTCACAGAGCACCCTAGATCAGAATAGATAAATAAGGTCAGACCAAATTTAAATAAATAAGCATCACCCTCAAAACAAATCGAAGCAAGCTACCAAATAAACCAAAATTTACTAAATAGAAATTGCCACAAATGAAAAATAAAAAAATTTAATCATTTCATAAATAAATCAAATAATTGCAAAATACACCGAGGACATACCCTATGAATATACAACTTAAAACAAAAAATTTAAAATCCACACATTTAGGCAATGCACGAATCCGGATTTATTCGGGAAAACAAAAATCCCATCTTCCCCTCTTCGCTTAGCATGGCAGCAATTTGACCACTACCCTGCATTCCCAATCTCATCCATTCTCAAGAATTCACGTAATAAATACAACTCTTTGGGTACAATATCCAAGATACAAAAAAGAAAGGAAGAAAAGACATTAATGAACAAACTAAGTCAAAACAAAAGAAAATGCTCCAAAACGTTTAATCCCAAACTCGGAATAAAACCTAAAATAACAAGAACCCAAAACTTTTAGCTCACACATTTATAAACTATAGCTTCTGAATCACCAAATGACAAGTGTCACATTTTAAACCCTTCCAATCTAATTAAATCTAAATCAAACACATACCCCCTTTGAAAGACTACAATCCATGACAACTCAGATGAACCAATGATCACACAACACTTAACCCCCTAAGAATTACCAAGCTCCCCAAGTCTAGATAAACCAATAGGATTTAAACATTTAACACCCATCTAGAACCTTTGAAAACTCACACCTTTTAAGCCTCATGTTGAATCAAACAAAAGACCAAAACTCAAGTTAAAATCAAACCTTAACCAGATAAAAAAACTTTAAACAGAAAAAAACTCTCTAAAATAAGACCCTGACTTATTTAGGACAAAAAAAAAATGCCCCCAACAAACCAAACAGAATCAAGTAAACCCTCTAAACCAAGCTCAATAAAGCGAAATAACCTCGGAATAAGCCCTGAATAAATTCGGAATGAATTCTAAAAATTAAAACCAAAACTAAATCAAACAAAGCAAATAAATCTAACTATCCGCTAATAAGCTTAAACGAATAAATAAGCACGACCAAACAAAAAACAAAAGAAATGCTCCTTTATTCATAACTTAAAAGTTTTACAAGTATCACCGGAGGCATACCTCCTAAATTTACAACCCAAAACGAAAACCTAAAACTTTAACCTACAACTCAAAACGAAGGCTGGGATAAAAACAGAGATCAAGCGAGAAGCAGATTCCACTTGGAGCGTCCAATCGGAGACTTCAGGGAGCATTGGTTGGGAAACACATCCCTCCACTTTTTACTCCTCTTCTGCTATCTTCACCTCCTCCACCGTTGCGTCCTCAATGTTGCCTTCAATACTCCCTAAAAAGGATCGATGTGAAGACTAGCACAGTCACTCCCAATACCACCCATTCTCAAAATAACACCACCCATGAGCATCACCTCAAGATGGAGATCATGCGAAATAACGAATATAGGAAGAAACGACATCCTAATTGGATGGTTGGATCGCCTGATATTGCTAAAACACGGATTTCAGAACACAAACTATAAAGAAAAAGATCAAAACTCGAGACTAAACTAGAGAATGAAACACAAATGAAAGCTCTATTGCTTATATAGAGTATGGACTTAATCACACGCTCAGACACGTGCCTTTAATTCGATCACGTGCCACGCACGATTCGCACAATCCAAAACACGCGCAACCACCCAAGCACGCAAATAAGCCATCGCTCGCGCCAACTGCATGATGCTCCAATCGTGCGCACCCCATAAATCGCGTAAATCTATCAAACGACACATTGCTGCCACGCAACCTAAAAAATCACCCGTACAATGACCTGACGATGCCTCGATCACGCGCTACGGTTATAGCGCATAACACAATTACACACACACACACACTTACCTATGAGTAAATAGCCCCTCAAACTTGCGATCGCATGCCCGAAAATAGGTGCACAATCATATTGAGCGACCTGAAATAGGTGCACAATACCTGACTTTGGATAAAATCTACACCCTCACGCCTTTGCATCCCATCTTGGCCAAAATTCTTCTGTCCCATCGCGTAGCCCCATAGGCTGTTTCGACAGAAAAGAAAGACTTACTCAACCGTCCCATCGTGTACCCTTACAAGAGAAGGAAGCGTCGATAGCACCCATCCCCATCGTGATAACGCGTACACATGCGATATCACCTCAATATCCAGTCCCATCATAATAAATTAACCATACCCTCATGTCCAATCGCGAGAAGCTGAAAGCAAATCTCCCGAGAACGCGAGCATGCCACCACTAACTACACTCAGTCGACATCCTATCTCAAACATCACTACCTGAAAAAAATAAATTAAAAAAACTTACTCCGACAACACATGCAATGCCGTATGACAAAAAGAGGGAAAGATTGATCATGTCCCATCGCTAAGGGAAAGGACTCTCTCTCCTGAATTGATCCCCACGTCCCTCCAGGACTCACTCAGCACACAGCCAAAGAAAGGGAGAATCCCCTGGTCCCATCGCAACATCATTTCTCCCAAGACACCACATCAAAACTGCCAAGCCCTACCACAACAGACCCAAAAAGAAGAAATCTCCCAAAGTCCCATTGTGACACTACAACATCACCAATCCTGCCACAAGCTACGCACAACCCAGGTAAGTATCACCCCCAGGTAAGTACTACCCATTTTTCAATTACTTGATATTGCAAATATATATAGTTAGCTATGATTAAGTTAGATGTTTTCAAAACTCATCCCTCTCTCGACTCATGAATCATTGTAGTCCTCCCATAAGAGACAATCATCAGTACTCGCCGAGAAAGTTAGACGGAGTATCCAGCATGCCAAGTGTCATCTTGACAACCACAAAATGGTCGGGTCCACAAATCCCGTACCGGTGGATTTTCTCAGTGACATCTCGAAAGTCACATTTTCTGTCATTTTACCACCGAATTGATCTTAAGTTAAAATCCCTAAAGTTTCAAATTTTTAAAACTCCTTTATTTAAAAAAAAAACCCTTTACTTCACAAAATAAAAGTAAAAAAAAAAAGAGAGAAGAAAAGAAGAACAAAGCATTAAGATAAATAGACCCAACTCACCTTTCTTTAAATACAAAGATAAAACTTATTCAGCGCCCCATCACCCACACACAATAAATTACACTTGAACCTAACCTTTAACTCCTAAGACCGTTTGAACTTGCAATCAAGCGCATATTCTACTATGCAGAATTGGATCAAGCGCACACTCCACTGCGTAGAATCATTTATTCGGACACATTAGGGCTAGAATTCCCAATTTATAGATCGACCCTTGAACTCGCAATCAAGCGCATATCCCTCTGCGTAGATTTGGATCAAGTGCACACTCCACTGTACAGAATCGTTTGTTCAGACACATTAGGATTAGAATTCCCAACTTAGAGGTTGACTCTAGATGAATCAAGCGCACGCGCCTATGCGCAGAATTCAATTAAGCACACCTCACAAGACCCCCACCTCAATTACCAGCCCAAACTGGCCATTCCCCTGGGAAACTGAACATTGAGTATATTTAATCTAAGAACTTATAAACACCTATTGTAAAAGGAACGTCTAACGCTCATTGGTGTAAGCAATGACGCGCCCGGTCTGACATGACTTGTAAAAGCCTTCGATATTACATCATACTTCCTTTTATTACTATCAGTCCCTTGACCTTATTTTGGACATTTGATTGATGCCTCGGTACCTCAATTATGTAAAATCCCTCTGTTAGCCTGTGCCATGTGGCAGGATGCACCATGCACCCACAGACCGAAATGTGTCCTTCGACAGCTACCATTTGCCCTTCAAATGCTCCATTTTAGCTTGCACTAATAGATAAGAAAGCCAAGTATGCCATGTCAGCATCCCCAATTCACATTTGTAATTTCCCAAGAGAAACAACAAGACACCTCAAATAAGGGGTGTCTATTTCTTTGATGCGTTCTTACCTCGAAAGAGAGCGTCGAAGAGGGGCATCTGTAGACACCCCCATTTTGCCCTCTTGGAATATACAATTTTGTTTGGTCAACCTTTGACCTCATAACTCTAATTGGAACCATGCATTGAAACAATAGTACATGGCTAAATAAAGGCTGAAATAATAGCTCTTTGGCTTAGATCCCAATGTAGAGAGACTATATACTAAAATAATAGTATATAGTCGGAATGTAGGCTAAAACAAAAGCCTTGCATTTCATAGTAGAGACCAGACCCGGACAACCCTAAATTAAGTGCCTAAAACCCCGCGCATGATTCAATTGCACGCTAGACCACAAACACGTAATCAGTCCTCCTTTCAGACCAAACTCCCTTTCCCAGACCATCTCAAGACTAGATCATGCACCTAAAATCAGACGCGCGATTGGATTGCACGCTCGACCACCAGCACAATTGGCCTACACCCGACCTAGCTTCACTGTCCTTGACCCCTAAGTTTCCTCAATTGAGCGCTTTAAAGAAACACTTAATCAGATATTCACATCCTAAAAAGCATGCAATTAGCCCTAACGCTATTAGGACTAGGAAACTCGCTGAGCAAGTTAGCCGGTCGCTCACTGAGTCGGTGACTGACTCAAAGAGATTAAGCGCCGAGAAACTGTGCATAATTCAGTTAAACGCCTGGAAAAGGGTGCGTAATTGAAGAAAAACCTATAAAAGCTTTTTTTTTTAAATTTTGACCAAAAAAGAACATGAAGAGGCTGACAACACGAGAGAGAACGGAATTTTTTTTAGGATTTCGAAACTAGAGAACTCCGAGGACAAACCCATAGAGCAACCTAGTCATGATTTCGAGATTCAAGCTTCAAGTCTTCAAGATTTCTCTCTGCAACCCGGACCCTAGGTAAGGATTTAATTTTTTAATTCACGACCGTAACTTCTAGTCTCTAGATTTAGGAATTCTATTAGTTTTAACTTTCCATCTTAGACCGTAGCACCCTTTTCGGACCATAATTCTCTATATCTAGTTTTAGTCCTCTGTTTCTAGAGTTAGTCCTTAATCCGACAGTCCGATGCACCGATCCTAGGCTTTAATTCCTTTCTAAAATCTTAATCTCCGGTCCTATCATTAATCTCTGGTTCTAGGTCTTAGACTCTAGAATCAGTCCTTAATCATACGGACTGATTTTCTGACTTTAGACCCAAATTCAGTCCTAAAATTTTAAATTATGGTTTTAATTCCCTATTTTAATACCTCCAAAAATCCTAAATATTAATTTTTATTTCTATAATTCTAGTTCATAATTTAATCCATAATTATCACTCTGAAAAATAAAAAAAAAACTATTTTATCATGGTGAATCCAATTTATCTTCAATCTCAGCCACTCGATTTGGCCAAGGGATCTTATGGAGGGTACTCATGAATGAGGCCAATCCTCCTTAGCAGAGCAGGCCCAAACCCCTTTTTTCTAATTAAAATTAGAATATTTAACTTAATTCGACTCCTAGTAGGATTAGGAGACTTAATTAATTAGATTACAAATAGGATTAAGACATTTAAATTAATTAGACTTTTAATAAGATTAGGGAACTTAATTAATTAGATTTCTAATAAGAAAGAGATATATAAATTAATCAGACTCCTAGTAGAATTGGAAGACCTTTTTTAAAATTAGACTCCTAGTAGAATTAGGAGACCCTTTCTTAATCAGACTCCCAGTAGGATTAGGAGACCAAATTAAATAAAATCCCAGCAGGAATAGAAATATAAAGCCAGTTACACTCAAGGTAACCCATAGCTGCTGATGTTTGCTAGTGGACGATTTAGTAAAGGAGTTCAACCTACAAGCCCTCGCTCCCCTTAAAGCGTGATTAGTGACATATTGCAGCATCAATAAATATCTGCAGCTGGTGATCGCAACAAACTAGGAACCTTCCTAGAAAACCCCTTTTTTATTTTATTTTACCTCCACTATTCCAAACGTCACATCGCTAGCGTCCACTTGGACAGAATTGGGGCCACTGATTCAACGGGGACCGAGAGGAACCCAGAAAAAGTGTGCACCAATAGGAGGGTGTAGTATTGTGGGCTTGTAAAGAATATGGTAAAAATACTTGTTAACTATTCATCCTTTTGTGATTTTGTTATCCACTTTTTTAGGTGATGGTTAGCCTTCACCGGTGGATTGATAGTTTGATATATGTGTGAATGGATGTCTGTTAGGCTTATTTTTCCATATTACTTCTTATATAGTTCTGATATGCTTCCTCATCGTGCACTCTGATTTTTGCATCATGTAAGCTTACCATTAACTGAGGCTCGATCCTTCCTATTGTTGATGTGAGGAAAGATCGAGTTGTTAGGAGGCTAGTTAAACATATCGATACCATAATATCACTGTGATTCAGATCTTGCATGATCTGACAGTGTGGGTTTTTAGGTGAGGAAACCCGAGCTGTCACAGGTGGTATCAGAGCCAAGCTTTAAGTCGCATGGGCGATCAGAGCTATGGCGTAGTAGATGCAACTACATTAGAGTCCATTGATTTTAGGTTAGGTTCTTAGAGTCGGCATGGTTGATCTGATTTAGTGCTTGGGTGACAATCTCAGGTCAACATGCGTCTGAGAAGAGGAAGACTTAGATAGTGAACACCGGGGGTGTGGCCAACAATCAGAGATTTGTCACGGAACCAAATGACACTCCACTCGACATAATAACACGACCTCCAGAGTGGACAATAATTTGAGAATTGCTCCCGAAGTCGAACGGAATGGTGGTAACAACCAACAGTTATTGGAGAACGTCTAAAATGTCGTGACCATGCTTGCGGAGAGACGCCATCCATCTAGATTTCAGGAGTTTAGGAGATTGAGACCTCCAAGCTTCTATGGTCAAACTGAACCGTTTGAGGCAGAACAGTGGTTGAATAAAATAGATAAGATCCTTCAGAGGGTTAGCTGTGCGGAAGAGAAGAAGGTGAGTTGGGCATCATTCCAACTCAAGGGTGAAGCGAACCCTTGGTGGAAGTCCATGGAGAGAACTCAGGCACCGGGAAACCCTTTGACATGGGTTGAGTTCACCGAAGTTTTTCATGAGAAATACTTCTCTATACTGGAAAGACGACAGATGGAGATACAGTTTTCCAACCTAGTACAAGGAAAAATGACAGTTCGGGGAGTATGAATCGGAGTTCACGAAACTCTCTTGATTCGCACAAGCATTAGTGGCCACTGAATTGATGAAAACTCAAAATGTTGAGTACGGCTTGAAGCCGACCATTAAGGAAAGGATATCCCTTTTTGAAGTAGTGAGTTATGATCGAGTAGTGAGATTGGCCCTTATTGCGGAAAAGGATGTTAATAATATGATCAAGAGATGGGAAGAGCAAACCAGAAATAGAAAGGGTTAGTCGCAAGCACTCAGTACCGAATAGGCCAGAAAGAGACCAAGGTATTTGATGTCGCCGCCATCTCAACCAACCGCCACAACAACATCTTGGCCACCATACATGGCAGCTTTGCCACCTTTGCCTCCCAGACCTCCAAGGCTCTTCACTACCTCCAACCCTATGACAACAGGAATTTCAAAAGCCCAACCAACGGCTTCTCACATTGCATCTTTCGCACCCCAGATTTCATTTCATGTGCAAAGTGTGGGAGACCACACAAAACTAAGGAGTGCAGGAAATCTACCAGGGCCTGTTTTAAGTGTGGGTAAATGGGGCACCGTATCAGAGAGTGCCAAGAGATGAAGGGTGTTGCAACCACTACAACGCCGAGTCTGAGAGCTACACAACCCATGATGCAAGCCCGAGCATATGCAGTCTCCGCACATGATGCCCAAGCTGACAATCAGGTCATAGAAGGTATGATCTTTACTTGGGTTGCCAATTTAATCTTTTACATTTTAGATGAAGAAGGTGCACTAGAATTATTATACTTTGTACTGTAGCACGTCATATACACAACTAATTTTAAACGTGTGTTTAATCTAGGTGTCATTCACTTGAGTAAAAAAAATGATATATGTGGCTATAAGGCCCTAGTGTTCATAGACTCGAGATTTACACACTCATTTATTGCACCAACTTTTGCCAGGGAGATCGGCTACACACCTGAACCCCTAGATTTTGTCTTCGCTATCTCTACACCAACTAGAAGTTCAATGAGTATGGATACAATATGTCGATTGGTCATTGTCACCATGGCACACTGCGAAACTACGGTTGATCTAATTCTGCTTGAAATGCAAGGATTTGATGCAATACTTGGCATGGATTGGCTAACCAAATTGCAAGCCAAGGTAGATTGCTTGTAGAAAACAGTCACTCTCTATCCCAAGAGAGAGAGGGCATTCATATTCATCGGCATCTGACCGACCGTCGCACCCTTTATATCAGTAATTCGAGTCGAATGACTGATCAGCAAGGGATGCCAAGGATACCTGGCCTTTATACAAGGACAGAAGGATGAGAAGGTGCACATTGCCAACATTTCAATCGACCGTGAGTTCCCCAGTGTGTTCCCTGAGGAGTTACTGTGTTTACTGCCAGAAAGAGAAATTGAATTTACAGTCGACTTAGCTCCTGGCGTGGAACCAGTATCGAAGGCTCCATACCGAATGACACCAATCGAGTTGAAAGATTTAAAGGAGCATTTGCTAGAGTTACTTGATAAGGGATTCATTTGGTCGAGTGTGTCTCCATGGGGACCACTAGTGTTGTTCATAAAAAAGGACAGTTCGATACAACTGTGCATAGATTATTGACAATTGAACAAGTTGACCATAAAGAACTAGTATCTGCTCCCTAGAATAGATGACCTTTTAGACCAGTTGCAAAGAGTGAAACTCTTCTCTAAGATAGACCTATGGTCTGGTTACCATCAAATGAAGGTGAGAGCTGGTGATATTCCCAAAACAGCCTTCCATACAAGGTATGGCCATTACGAGTTCCTCGTAATGCCATTTGGACTGACCAATGCACTGACATCCTTCATGGATCTTATGAATCGGTTATTCAAGCCCCATCTAGACCGATTCATGGTGGTCTTTATAGATGATATACTCATATATTCCAAGACAAGGGAAGAGCACGTCACTAGGAAGAACGTCAAATTTGAGTGGACTGAAGCGTGTGAGAAGAGCTTTTAAGAGCTCAAGCAAAGATTGACGTCTGCACCCGTGCTTACCATAGCAGATGGCAGCGAGGATTTGTGGTATTAATCGATGCATCTCACGCAGGATTAGGCTGCGTATTGATCTAGTATGAAAAAGTAGTAGCATATGGGTCAAGACAACTAAAAGACCATAAGAAAAACTATCCTACACATGATCTGGAATTAGCAGCTGTTATCTTCACCTTGAATATATGGAAGCCCTATCTTTATGGGGAAACATTCCAAATCTTCACCGATCATAAAGGCCTTAAGTATCTCTTCACCCAAAGAGATCTGAATCTCCGACAGAGGAGATGGATGAAATTTCTCAAGGATTAAAATTGTGTCAACCAATATCATCCTGGGAAGGCAAACGTGGTAGCTGATGCACTTAGACAAAAATCATATTCTCAGCTGTCATAGCTTGTGGCTAGATTACACAGATGGAAACTGCTTGAGGATATAACCTTAGTGGGCACTCTGTTCAAAGTGAAGGAATCAAGAGCATTGTTAGCAATATTAAGATCAAGTCAATCCTCTTCGAAAGGATCAGAGAAAGCCAATTGAAAGATCCAGAGCTTGCGACTATTAGACAGGGTATAAACAATGGAAATCTGCCAGAATTTTCTATTAAAGATGATGGTTCCTTATTATTTAGAAATCGAGTTTGTGTGCCACCTGATAATGAGTTACGACAGGAGATTTTAGAAGAAGTGCATGGATCGGTATACACCATACATCTGGGCAGCACCAGAATGTACCATGTCTTGAAGAACTTTTGGTGGAAGGGAATGAAGAGAGATGTCGCTGAGCACGTAACGAGATGTTTGGTCTATCAGCAGGTTAAAGTCGACCACAGACCCCCTGCTGGTTTATTACAGCCCCTGCCAGTCCCCGAATGGAAATGGGGGAATATTTCGATGGACTTCATACTTGGTTTGCTGAGGACTCAGAAGGGGCATAATGCTATTTGGGTGGTTATTGACCGACTAACCAAGTCAGCACACTTCCTTCCATACAACACGCATTACATTACAAGAAAACTTGCTGAATTATATATGAAGAAGATTGTAAGGCTGCATGGCATACCTTCAAGCATCATTTCAGATCGGGACCCCCTCTACACATATCAGTTTTGACAGCATTGTCAGGAAGGGATAGGTTCCAAACTAGAATTCAACTAAGCTTCTCACCTACAGACTGATGGGCAAACTAAAGGGTGAATTAGGTGATAGAGGATATACTCAGGGCCTGTATGTTGGACTTTCAGAGATCATGGGACAAGCACTTACCCTTGATCGAGTTTGTGTACAATAACAGTTGTCAAACTAGCATCGAGATGGCTCCTTTTGAAGCACTATACTGATGCCGATATAAATCTCCACTCAATTGGGAAGAGGTTGGAGAGCGTGTCTTACTAGGCCCAGAACTCATCGAGAGTAGCAATGCAATGGTTCAACTTATTCATGAATGGTTGAAGATATCTCAAAGCCACCAGAAGAGTTATGCGGATATGAAGAGAACAAATGTAGAATTTTAGGTCATCCTTGAAGTCAAAATTGTTTTGTGTATCAAACTAATAGGCATAAGTCTGACAATGAGTCGATCTTTCAGGTGGGGGATCACGCATTTATAAAAATCTCTTCAACCAAGGGCATGATGCAATTTGGTAAATGAGGGAAGGTTAGCCCCCGATACATTGGTCCTTTTGAAGTCGTAGGCTTTGTTGGCGAGGTAGCTTACCGCATCGCTTTACCACCACTACTGTCAAGCGTCCACGATGTCTTCCACGTGTTGATGCTATAAAAGTAAGTGAGCGACATGTCGCATGTACTAGACTAGCAACCTATCAAAATTCAAGAAGACTTGACGCTGATAGAGGAACCGGTGAGGGTGTTGGATCACAAGGAGCAGATTCTGAGAACCAAGAGTATTTCGCTTGTTCTAGTTTAGTGGCACAACCATTCCGCCGCGAAAGTGACGCGGGAACGAGAAGCAGAGATTCGTGATCAATACCTGAACCTATTTGTGTAAAATTGTTAAGTGTCTTAATTAGTGTAATCCATTGAAATAAGTTTTGACGGTATGGGAACCTGTATGAGTGACAAAATTCTTGCCCTTTATATGTTAAAATGATGAAGTTGTATTTATAAATACAAATATATGTATTCTGAGCACCAATTTAAAAATAACATACTAACCATAGGATCGACCCGAGATGTGGTCATTAGATGATGTATTTAGGAAGAACCTCTACCCTCTTCAACTTGAGCAGGAACAGAGAGGACCCCTTCTACAAGCCCTATACGCAGCACACTGTGAGCATTGGTTTAATGCCCCCAAACTGATTTTTGACGGCATAATATATGCCCATGACCACTTGCTAAGCACAGTCTCCAAACAAATAAACTGCATGTCCTATGCCCGACTTATTTCTCGAATGTTAAAGCATCTTGATGACACCGAGGAAGATGAACCCTATCAAGTATTGGCCTGGGAGGAAAGGCGTACCGATAAAGTTCGGCAATGGACTTTGTGTGACTGGAGTCGAATGTTGAAAACACTGTGATGCAACGCTAAAAATAGACGTCTCAGACAACCACAGGAGGCCGCCCAACAACCACCCGCCCAAACCGAACCCGTAGCCGAAGGCACTTAGCAGACCCTGATATCGCCACCCCAGGGAGACATTCTTACCCTTCCTGAATTCAACCGCCAAATGGAAGTCCTTCAAAACCTCCATCAATAGTCCTATACTAAACTCTCGACCTTGCGTTAGGACAATTATATGCTCCATCAGAGGTTAGACTTCCATGAGAAGATTCTAATGCGCCTCATTGAGAAAGCCTACCTGACAGCACATACGCCCTTCATGGCTCACGCGAGGTTGTACACGTCAGAGTATACCTCGAGGTTCACTCAGGGTGCCTCCACATCGGGTGCGGGTCCATCTACGTCCGGAGTGAGGTATAGAGAAGAGCAGGCCACAGACCAGCTAGGTGAGCCTATAGTTAAATATTAGACTCAGTCATACTATGTGTTAAACTGAGTGTTCTTGGAAATTTCTAAGATAGAAATATATTATTAAATTGTTAGGTAATGTTAAGTAGCAAATTTTACATCTTCGCAACTTTGATTTTATATGACCGAAAAATCTTGTGGTGTTGGTGGAAATTCAATTGGATAACGACTTCCAGTAACATGAATATTCTTAACTATTCAGTTTGGTATACCTTTGCAATGATTTGATAAGAACCTATAATTGCTTAGTATATGTGACCTTTCTATGCATCATCTTGTGTGGATATTATCCTTTGATAGGAATATATTTCAATACACTACTTGTCGTTCAGTCTACACTAAAATATGTAATGAAGCCATTAGAACCTTCCACACATTGTTAACCAATTTCATCGGTCAATGTCTAACAACATTATCTAGAGTCTTAGTGACCCTTACCGATTTACTGTCTTTCCCCGACTACTCCTTCAATTTTTGAGGATAAAAATTTTCATAAGGAGGAGAGGATGTGACACCTTGTAAAGTCACACATGTAAAAATTCGGGACACATGGGGTGTCACAGATCACTGGACCCAAACATGAAGAATCCACATGGACACTAGCCCACTCGAGACCCATAGGAGACTATTACATTTGAAAACCTATATAAGGACCAATTGGATTGAAAGCTATTTGGACTTAGCCCATAGACCCTATCGGAAGCTAGAACCATCTTGGGTCTATTTGGGGATTTATATCCTTTTGGGCCACCTTGAATGCGTAAGCTGGGGAAAACTAGTTTCTTAGGACCCATTTGAACCACGAGTTGGTAGCCAAGAGATGGACCTACATAAACTTTAGGATGTATAAGATATACACCCAACTAAAACCCTTTCCTATTTAGCCACCTCTTAATGTAAACATGCAAAATCATTGCATTGTGAAGAAGTCGGCTGGGAAACAAGAGGATAGACCAGTGGGTGAAAGAAGGGAACGGTTCCATCCCCTTTGATTCAGTCTTCTTGAAACCTAAATCACAATTTATCACAAAATCCCTATTCCACCTCAAAGAGAAATCGTTCTCTTCGATATTTGGGAACCACATGCTCGCTGGTTTACTCGTGTGAGGCGGAGAATATTAAACAAATCATTGAATTGGCGTTTCAACAGTGTTGATCTGACGCCGGCGAGTCATATACCTCCGCATGCGAGAAAGCTAATAGACGTAACCCTCGTAACAAATGCAAATTTTTTTAGAATCCAAGTTGTGATATTGATTGCTGATAATCAAAGCCGCATGCAATGATTCTAAGGATCAAACGCGTGTAAATCGCGAGAATGGAAGCATTAGGTTCGACCGCTGGGACCCTTGCATATGCCTCAAAATTTAGGGATAAATTGTAAATTTAGAACTCAGCACTGCATGAGTTATGGTGTATGATTTGCTTGTGTGCGAAAGAGAATCTTGTAGATGAGGGATATCTCATTTAGGATATGTGTGGTGTGTCATTGAACCTACTTGAGAAGCCGTAAAGGCTAGTTTGAGCAGAGGTGTTGAACTATTAAAGATGACAGTTCTAAGAAGTACACTCAAGCCTGAATTAGGATCGCTCGAGCATAAAATCACCTGAAGCCTACACTCAAGTGGAAATTTTAGGCAAAATTGGCTCGGGTCTAAACTGCTCGAGCGAGATATGAGGGTTTGCATAGAAAAGTCGCTCGAGCGTGATTGGCGTCGCTTGAGTGGGAAATCACCTGAAGCATCTACTTGAGCAAGATTTACAGGCTAAAATCGCTCATGATAAAACCGCTCGAGCGTGATTTGAGAGTTGTGCTAGGAAAGCCGCTTTAGCGGGAAAGGTCCTGAAGCCTAGGCTCGAGCAGGAATTTTAGGCTTATTCCTCTCAGGTTAAAACCGCTTGAGCATAAAATTGTAAGAGTGCCAATGGGAACCACTCGAGCAGGATTAAGCCACACTCAAGTGTGACACTCTTGTTTGGCCGATTTAACTTGTGTGCTTGGGACTTGACTTATGTACTTGTGGGTTATACGTGTGTGAATTGTACTAAGTACTAATGACTAAGACGTGCATTGGGCCTTGTGATTTAGGAGAAAAGCGTAGAGAAATGCCTTGATGGCGCGCGTTAGAATCTCGACACGTGTGCTTGATGTGAGTTAAGGTAGTGAAAATTGTCGTGCTTGATAATCTATTTTCCTCGCACTTGTGTATTTGATGGTCATACTTAAATGTACAATACTTTCTCCAAACTACTAAGTGCGACAACTTGTTTTAAATTGTGACGATCATGGTGAATTTATGTGCACAAAATGCATGCATATCTACATTACATCTTGATATAGTTGGGTTCATTTTGATAGAATTCAAGATGGCTTTATATATTACTTGTTTACTAGTTAGCTTCTTGTGTACGTGCTTGATTTGTATCCCGCTATGTCCTTGGTTATACTCTTGCTCAAGCAACCCTGTTAATGTAGCTCAGGAGCTTGGCATCTGAGTTCCAACCCAAGTGACCCTGTTAACGTAGCTCTGGGCTTGGCTTCTCGAGTTAAGTGACCCTGCTAAGGTAGCTTAGGGGCTTGACTGCTCAGTTGGAGTGACCCTGTCAATGTAGCTCAGGGGCTCGGCTATCTGGTTTAAATGACCCTATTAACGTTGCTCAAGGGCTTGACCTTTTGTCTTGCTTGATTTCTTGTATATGCATTTGTGTTACTTGTTTGATATGTTCTCGCACCTGCTATGTTCGTCTGAGCTGCTACGCATTTGTCATGCATGTTACATTCTTTTTATGAAATGCAAGGTTTTACTACGATAAATAATTGCTTGGTTTTGAAACTCAAATCATGTGATAAGTACGACTTGAATTACTTCCTGTATTTTATATGATTCAAGTTCATGAATAAGAACGATAAAGATGGTTAGCAATGTTTTCTTTCCCTTACCGATCTTGGATGAAGCTCACCCCTCGACTATACATCACAGCTGCAGGAGTAGACTTGGAGCGTGATCCAGAGCAAGAGGAGGACCCAGATTACAATCCTAACGAGGAAGAAGATCTGCCGGAGAACACTTTCCTTTGTTTGATTAGTTGGAGGGTGTAGTATTTTGGGCTTGAAAAGAATACGGTAAAAATACTTGTTAAATATTCATCCTTTTGTGATTTTGATATCCACTGTTTTAGGTGAAGGTTGGCCTTCACTAGTGGATTGATAGTTTGATATATGTGTGAATAGACGTTTGTTAGGTTTATTTTGCCATATTACTTCTCATATCGTTCTGATATGCTTCTGCATCATGCACTCTGATTTTTGCATCATGTAAGCTTACCATTAACTGATGGCTCGATCCTTCCTATTGTTGATGTGAGGAAAGATTGTCTTGTCAGGAGGCTAGTTAAACGTATTGATACCATAGTAAGGATGAAAGGTTGGTAATTTTAGAAAATTATAATAGCCATGTAATGATTAACTTGTTAGTGTACAAAATTAGTTTAGATTTTTAACATTTCATTTTATTTTGAAAAATCCAAAAATATTTTAAGTTTGTAGGTAACTTCACTGAAATCCTTCAGGAGACTACAACTCCTCCACTAGGGATCACCTAGGGGTTTAAAGGTTTGTTGCATCTGCTAAATACAATCGTGCTCCCTACGAAGGTGGCATTTAAATTCTTAATTTAAGATGTTTATATTTTCTTGTTTGCTAGGGACTAGCAAAACGTAAGTTTGGGGGTGTGATCAGTCACCTAATATACCATTTTACCACCCTTAACTTAGTGATGCTAGAACTTAGTTTGTTACTAATAAGTTACTGATGTGCAGATATTAAGGAAAAACCACAAAAGAGAATCAAAATGTTAATATTCATCAAAATGAACTCATAAAGCAATAAAAAAGGTGATTGAGCATCATCTCCTACTAAGGGACGAAAAATCGTACCTTATGATTTTGCGGAACGATGCAAAGAAAGTAGAAAATCGTAGTTTATGATTTTACAAGAAGACGTTCAAGAGTAGAGTACGATACAAAAGCAGAGGATCAATCGTTATGGAGAATCGTAAATAAAGAATCGTCCAGAGAGTAAAAGCTAGAAAATTGTGATTTACGATTTTACAAAAAGAAACTTTTTATTGTTGATGATCACGTGAGGATTTACACTGCCATGCATATAGTTAGAAGAATTCTTGACTTAGTAGTATGGCCAATCACGAATCTGAGAAGATTGACGAAGAAGACTTTTAAAGGACTCTGTTGCTTAAATAAAGAAAAAATAAATTTAGAAGTACATCAACTGTTGGAAGCAAGGAAGATAAAATTAGGAATTAGAATTATATTAGGATTTTTTGTTTTTAGTAGTTTCTTTTATTAGAATTAGGAGTTTTGTAAACTGACCCTTATGATCTATAAATAAGAGGCTTGGTATAAGAATTAATCATCGAAGAAATTCTCAGCATCAATTGATGCCCAAGGTTGGGTTTTCTTCCAATCAAAATTAGAGTAGTTTAGTTTAGATATCCAAGGTTTTTTTTATCACAATTGAAGACTGAGATTAAGAGCTCGAAGATTAGAGTAGATATCTATAGTTTCTCAGAAGTAATTAACGATTGCGGCTGAGGGGTGAAAGATATAATTTTATTACATTCTAGTTTAGATTTATTTTATTACAATTTATTGCATTGTAAATATCTTCATATTTTAATTTGAATTGACGACTCAGGTTGAGGTTTGCAGATTAGTGTAATGGTTTTTATTTTTCATCTTTGATTTTCTAGAATTTGATTGATGCCCAAACTTCTGGTAGATTAAAGATTAGTAAAAATCTATATTAAAGGATGCTATTTTTTGATTGACGCCCAATTCTAGAAGACTGAGATATAGTGTAACTGCATTTTAAATTTATAAGCATCCGATAGCTGAGGATTGTGATTGACGACCACAATCTGAAGGAGGATCTAGGATTTATTTTCTGTAATTTAGCTTAAGAAATCATTGTTTATTCATATTTCCCAAATAATTTAGGATCTTAAAAGATAAATATAAGTTTTCAAAAAATTAATATATATAATATAAAACATATCCTCGTGGGAATGATCCTATGCTAGTATTACAATTTCCATTATGCACTTGCAATAGGTTAAGACTTTATTAGATACACATATAAGTTGCGATCAGGGGCCCAGTGGTAGTTGTCATAGGTATATCCTCATCTGTGGGTGCAAGTGGCATCCCGCTGCATATCGCGACCTGTTGTAATGGGCAGTCAAATAGAGAGATATTGATGCGATTGAGGTATCGGGGGGCGTCATACGAATGTCCAGAGACAAGGTCAAGTGACCAAATAATATGATGTAATATGGTGGCGAAGGCTTTTGCAAATCATGTCAGATTTGGCGCGCCATTGCTCACACCAATGGTGTGCCAGAGGTCCCTTTCCAATGGATATTTGTGGCTTCTCAGAGATGAGCATATTCAGTGTTCGATTTCCCAGGGGAATGAACAAATTGGAGTGATGAGAGGTGAATTTTGATAGATAGAGGGTTTATTTATTATCATTTTATTTTTTTTGAAAGTTTGGGATTTTTAACTTAAGATTAATTCGGTGTTAAAACGGCGGAAAACGTGGCTTCCGAGACGTCGCTGCCTGACAGAGATTTGTGGACCCAACCATTTATGTGGTTGTCAAGATAACACTTGATATGCCGAATACTCCGTCTAACCTTCTCGCAGATACTGATGATTGTCTCTTATACGAGGACTACAGTGATTCGCGTGTCAGAAGAGTCAGATTTTGAAAGCGTTTGACTTAATATTAGCTAATTATATTTTACAAGGAATATTAAGTAGAAAGAAAGGGGTGATACTTACCTGATTTGTTGCTGTGACAGTCCAAATTTTTATGCCCAAAAACTCGTGTCGTCGGACCGCCGATAGGGCGATCCCTCAACTCACAGAACAGTTGGTACATCAACAAAAAAAGCAGAAATAAAGCATATATTCTAACTAAGCAGATAAAGTCATCATAAGGAATTCAAATCTCCAATTCTATATATGACTATACTAATGACAAAGATAGAAGACGGTTCTAATTTCATACAAAAACACATGGACAAAAGAACCAAACCAAATCACTGGTGATGGCCGCCCATCACTAAAACATGGTTAACAAAATAATACCAAGCTATGTACCGAATCCAATATACAGTACACAAATGGCTGGACATACCAAGCCTTACAAACAAATTTCAAAACAAACACTCGCAGCTCAGCCCACTAGAAAAACTTGTCAGGAGGGGGCTCAATCTCCTCCTCTGGTATATACTCTGGGTCCTCAGGATCAATGTCCTCAGTACCCGCATCAACACCTATACATGTGACGTATAGTCGAAGGGTGAGCTACATCTAAGCTTAATAGGGAAACATAAATAGCATGCCGATCTAAACATCATACATATATCTCATGACATAATCCAAAACATGCTTTTCTTGTAAAGATCCACAACTTAAAGGTATTTAAATTTACAGAAAACTGATATTTGATGCATATTTTAAATCACACAAATCATGATTTCCAAAACTTGCTCTTATAACAAAGAAACTTAAATCAATTACTTAAATACAATATCGAGTATATATAACATCGAGAGCAACACATATACTGATGGGAACCACAGCCATCGTCGTTCAATGAACTATTTTCACAATGCCTGAAATGGAGCAAAAAGAAGAAAAAATATTTAGAAGAATCACGGGGCATGTACAGTAAAAACCCCCAAGGAAGAAAGTAAGTTGAGAAGACTGAAGCCGTATTAAGGAAACCCTTTTAGCCTAGCATACCTTCAAATCCTAACCTAACCCATGGCCAAGCTACACCATGAAGAAAGCCCTCTTTTAGGTTTACAAGCAGTCATAAAATCTGTTAAGTCAATACAAGCCGAGTTGTGAGATGACACCAGAACCCCATCTGGCGGGCTATGACAGAATCGACGTCTATGTCGTGGCTTTTGAAAAAAAAGAGAAATGAAAAAAAAATAATAATAAATAAAATAAAATAAAAATACAAGCTTAAAGCAAGATGGATGTGGTGAAAACTCGAAAGGGCATTACGGGTAAAAACAACGAGCTTGTGTGGACCAGGTGAAAACCTGAAAGGGCGCTTGGGGTATGAGAGCTAAACCCATGGATGTGGTGAAAACCCGAAAGGGTGCCATGGGTAAAAAAGGAGATATAAAAAAAAAAAGAGAAAGAAAACAAAAAAGAAAGGAAGAAAGGTGTGAAATAATTGATTGATATTTGAGAAACCCTTTTGTTACTCTCCCTGTCTCCTATTTCTGGTTGGGCAGCTCATGTTGGTTCAAATCGGACCCTGACCAAGATTGCCTTTGTAAAACTGCTTTGTCAAATGTATGACTCGAGGTAAGGAGAAAGGTTTGACTCAATCCGAAGGGATTAATATTCCAGTCTTGGTAAAGCTATTGAAACTCACCCAAGATCCGACTACTTAAGGGGATTCAATCATGCCCAAAAAGGGAACCCGAGTTCTCACCCTGTGATTGAGGCATCAAACCAAACAAAAAGAGAATAAAGAGCAGGGAGGAAAACCATCTTTGTTAAAGGAACCCATTAATCAAAAAAAGGAGAAAAAGGAACAAAATAAAAATAAAAATAATAAATAAAAAGAAGAGGAGTCTTTGTAAATATAATAGATTTTCTTTTTCCATTTACAGAATGCACCACTTACACCACATCCCAAAAAATAGTTGGTGTGATATCCAACTTTCTTTCTTTCTTTCTTTATTTCTTTCTTTTTATAAAAAAAACAAATAAACAAAAAAAACAAACATAAAGAAAATATGTATACCAAAAAGTGTGTATCTCTAAAAGAGGTTTCTTACACCCCTTTTCTTTGTATTTGATATGTGTAAAAGTTATGTGTGCAGGAAGGAATCAGCGGCCCAACTTACTCTTCAAGGCACTAATCTTAGCACGAAAATCATCTTCCCGGGTGTTTCGCTCGGTCAACCAACGACCATGCAAGCTCTTATACCTCTTTCGAGAAGTATCAGCGACTCTAAGGGCAACGCTTAAGGATCCTTGCAAACGAAGGACCTCTCCCTCTATATTCTCTGCTCTGACTTTTTCCTGTGTTAAAAGCTCGTGCAGGGCCCTCTTCTCATCCACTAATAGCTCAATGCGGGCTCGGAGTGCCGTCTCTTTCTTCGGCCAGGGGCCTCCAGTGTCAATACTCTCCGCTGAATCTAGACAATCAGCAACAGGCTGCTCAGTCAATAACCAAGCCTCATACTCAGGAGAAAACTGAACCAAATCTCCCTGCTCCATATCGCACATCAGTGTTGACTGACGTTTCTCCTAAAGAGTGGGAATCAGATCCATGTCCCCAAAGGACCCTCTAGAAAAGATCAAGTCACACATAGGGGGTTTTACCTCGCAAGGCTCCTGTTGAGTGCAGCCGAACTAATGCAACACCCGAAATGGAAAGTAGAAGGTGCTACCAGTCAATCCCAGAAGGGTGATGCCCTCGTGGTCTCTGGAATGAATTACAGGGAAGGTCTGCTCTAGCCAAGGAAGTCTCCATATAAGATCTGCACTAATCAGCCAAAACTTCAATTCCAACAAATCTCCCTAGGGAGTCATGTGGCACTTGCCCAAAAAGCATCGGACCACCTCTCCGCCAGCAAGATAAAAGCGGGGCACTGGTCCCAAAATGCCAAGATGCTCTCCCAGCCAACCCTAAAGCAAAAGTGGGCAACCTCCAAGATTCCTAGTCTTCCCAAGGGAAAACACATCAAGGCACCAAAAAAGTTCAGCGAGCACCAAATGCATCATAGATCAGCCCGCCTCCAACTCGGTCAAAATATCGCAAATTGCCAAAGAGAAGCTCTCTCCCTCAGTAAAGAAGAGGATTTCTAAGATAAGGCCAAGAGAGAATGCTTTCACATGGAAGATGTTCCGAGTTGGCAATTTTCGGAGACTTTCATTGCCAAAAACTTCTTTAAGGAATTTCATCGAACACCTAGTGGGCCCCCCAATGAGACTTTTCTCATATTCATTTTTCTTCAAGCCCAGGGTAAGGTGAACGGCTTTGGCATAGCCTGGCTTCGGTACAATTCTAGTAAGGCCCCTGTGAAGCCTCAAACCAGACAAGTTGGACAATTCCTCAAGAGTAGGAGTTATCTCCTGACTCCCAAATCGGAACACATGGCCACTCGGGTTCCAAAAAGATGTGGCGGCAGGAAGAAGGTCCCACCGTGGGGGAACCTCAAGAAAGGAAGGAAGGCGAGATAGCCCAAGGTGCTCCAAGTCAGCGAGCTCACTCTCATTCAAGCTCCCAACCCAACTTGTTAGAAATTTGGGTCCCATGCCCAAGGAAGGGGATAAATTGGTTCCGGGCCCTCCACGTAAGGGAGGGTTGGAAAGCGGGTCCATAGACGTACAAAGATCTTTCAAGAAGATAAATATCGATGTATGGTGATGGACCCGCCTTTGAAAAGCAAGAACAAAAGGCCCACGTTAAACAAAAAAGAAAGAGTTTTCGGACTGACTCGGGTATATAAGGACCCACTGCTCCTCAGGCTAAGGTTGGCATAACTATTAGTTGCGCCAGTGCTTTTTGTCCCAAACTTTAGTCTAGCGCAACTAATAGTTGTGTCAGTATAATTTTTCCATAGGTTTAGCCTGGCATAACTAATAGTTGCGCCAGACTAAAGCTCCCTCCTCCTAAGCCATTTTGGGGCCTGATTGGGGGGAATTTTGTTTGGTTCTAGCCCTTTTGAAAAAGAAATTGGTCAAAACTGTTGGTAGTCATAAGCAACGTTCACAAATTTTTAAAATGCCACAAACAGTTTAGAAACTACTTTGTTTCTTTTTATGCAGGATAGATCCTACATCAAAGCATGCAACACAAAAGGTCGCTTTCTGAGAGCGCTTGGCAGACACATCCTGCAGAAAAACAGATACGGTGCAAGGAAACCATGGCATGCAATCAAGACAAAAGCACTAAAATATTTCTGAAATAAAAAATCATCCACAAAGTGCCACATCATCCATCCCAAGCTGTCTAAAATGTCAAATCATCAATCCCACAGGTACTATTGTTTAAAAAATAATAATAATAGAAACTAAGGCATATTCCTTGTCTCTGCCCTTTGATTTCTTCCGACGACGAGCAGAGCCCTGGTAAGTCCTCATATCCCCCACTCGAGACCAAGCTTGAGAAATTCAGCTAAGCAAAGATCGCGACTCTTTGGCGCGTGCATGCTGCAAGTCATGGCCAAAAGCAAAGATCAGGACCAATCAGGGGACACACACAAAAAGGGGGGAAGAGTTGAAACCCACAGGGAGAGCAGAGCACAGAACACTCACCGTCTCCACATCCCAAAGCTCTTCGAGGTTACGATGATACGCCGCATACTCCATAGCCGAGTCAAAGTTCTACATTCAGAAAGATACAATGTCTGCTATCAGGACAATCATAAAAACATGTGCAAAAGGAGGCCGAAATAAGAAAGAGATGGATTGTCATAAGACTTACCCCGGGAACACCTGAGGAGGAGGGAGACGGGCCGCTTTAGCAGAGAGACATGCCTACCTATCCATGACGGCACACAGACTCGAGAGGAAACTGTCATCAAGGCGTCGAAAGGTCTCGTAGACCACGATGGGATCGCCCCCAAGGGCACCAGCCTGAGAAATACTCGACAGACCAATGATGGAAGAACCCTTGCCGGAAGGACCCGCACCAGAAGGGTCAACGCCAAAGGACCTGCCCCCAAAGTATCAGTTGTACACGTCGTCGTCCCGCCTTCATCATCAGAACCGTCCCCTAGAGCAAACTGTAAATAAAATAAAAATTAGTTCAGAAAGAGCAGGGGCTGAGATAAAACAAAAAGAGATTAATCTAAAGAAGAAAAGGTAATTACCTGCCCACGCGGGCTACCAAATGCAAGGAAATTGACACTAGGTACAAATCATGGCAGGATAAACCGATATGACAGGCACTCATACCAAGTGTGATAGTCCTCGAGCACGTGAAGAGCATGGATAGGGAGCCTATTGTGGAGGAGGGCCGCCGTGAGTTTCTCAACGCTGTCGATAGGATTCCAAACATCCGTAGGAGGATCCACGGGAATGGCATAGTAGCCCTGGTATTGGTGCACCACCCGCTCTCCCAAATAGTAAGCCTTGACCCATACCCCATAAAAGAAAATGATACGGCGGTTGTTAAATAGGCGAGAGGGGCCTACGGCCGCCCGAGCCCAGAAGGGGGATACGAGATACGGGTTATGGAGGATCTATCCAAGTCCAAAAGTGATCAGCTAATTAAACAGGCAGTATACTAATCAAGAAGGATTGCCAAGCATGGGTAAACCAAGTTGTTAAGAGGGGCTTTACCTGCTCAGGAACCATCAGGTCAAGTTGGGACCTTAAACCCATCTCCATGTGCTTCATGCCAACATCACAGCGTTGGGCTTGGTTCCAGTTGCTAAGAAGAGGGTAAGTAAGTTCCTCCGAGTGAAGAAGCTGGCGCCCAGTGTGAAAATGAAGATACCCCCATTCCTTAAAAGAGCAGTACACAAGAGCAGGTCAATAGCATATAAAGATCATTAAAGGAAATGGCAAAAGTGAAAGAATGAGGGATTACCTCCAAGGCGGCCCAAAAACCAACAACAGATTTGGAATCTCCGATTGGGACCCAAGATAAGTTAAACATCACCATGCGTACCCAGCCCCGTCCCAGTCATACCTATGGATGACACCTCAATTGTCCATGATGCTTAGCAACTCTAGGCTGATTCAGCTACTGCTCGCATTGGTAAAAAGGGTCTTACCTAGCAGGATCAGAAGAGTAATGCGGGCTAAGATGATCGCCCGCTCAGGCGTGATATAAAGCACCCTATCTAGCTGCCCCAGGTCCACCAACTCGTCGGTCGTGAAAAGCACGGTAAGCCAGGTCATCTTGACCTCGGTACCATGTGTCTGCCCGTGAGGGGAATAGGCCCCTATCAGTCGGATGACGTCCTCCCTACTCGGCACCGAGAGGCCGACTATCGGTATCCCTCCCATCCTAATACCGTAATCATTGCTCAATCAATAAAGCGCGTGGTCATCTCGGCGCATTTACATATGGAAGGTCATCGGTCCTGGGCGAAACCATTCGATCAGGCCTTCAGATAGAAGATCAACCCTCATATGTAAGGTGTCGAACTCCCCAAAGCCCACCTGTGCCAGCAGGAGCTTCACTATGGGGGGGACATCGAGGTAGAAGTCTTGGAAATCAAGCCACCCCCCGCGAAATACAATAGAGGGCAAGTCCTACATAAGAAGAGAAAAGTGCATCAGATCATAGAAAGAAAGAAAAATTGAACAAAAGAAAGAAATCTGAACCTTCTTTTACCTGGCCCGCTATGCCAAAATTCGAAATATGAGTATGCTATTGATGTAGAAGGCCGACTCGGGCGGCCTCCCCTTGCATTTGGAGCCATGGGCCCGCTTTCCGCTCTACCCAAAGGCACTCCTCCCCTCGTGGACCATATACTACCTCAGGTCCCCCCTCCTAGCCCTCTGCGGAAACATGCTCATCATCACCAGACATTCTAGGGCAACAAAAAGCAATCACATCAGAGCAGAGCAATGATAAAGAACCATGATGTGCTATTCTACCAAGGAAGGTAATTATGCTTGCCCTTTCCTCTTTTTTCAGAAATAAGTGATATATATGGACAAACAAAAAAATGAGATCCCTTTTAGATTGAAAATATAAAATAAAAATCTTTTCATCAAAAAAAAAAACAACAAAATAATAATAAAATTTCCCCTTGCTATCTTTAAAGAAAAGGAAGTTACAATCAAGTAAAACCATTCCTTTATGTTTCTGAAAAAAAAAAAGAAATGAAAACCCTTCTTTTACAAAAAAATCCCTCCTTTATGTTTAGGAAAATAAAAGTAACAAAAAATCATCATGCTTCTAACAAAAAAATCTTTCTCTTTTCCTTATGGAAAAAAAAAAAAACATAGAACAAACAATCATTTCTTCGTGTTCTTGAAAAAATATATAAAAACAAAAACAAAAAAATCCTTTATTTGCAAAATAAAAACAAAAACAAGAAAATCCCTTTACTCTATTGACAAAAATAAAAAACAAAAAAAGAAGAAAATTCCTTTACTTTATTTGCAAAAATGAAAACCAAAAAGCAAAAAATCCTTTTACTTTATTTGCAAAATAAAACCAAAAACAAAACAAAACAAAAAATAAAAAAAAATCCTTTACTTTATTTGCAAAAATAAAATAAAATAACCGAAAAAAACAAAAAAAAATCCTTTTACTTTATTGGCAAAAAAAAAAAAAAAAAAAAACCCTTTCGATATGCACAAATAAAAATAAGAAATATATATATATAATATATATATGCAAAACCTATAAAACAACAAAAGTAGGGCATCATTCATAAGAAACCATCCACACACCATCGATAAACATACATACCATGAAAGTAAACCATTACTCATCAAAGCATGCAAGATCATGATCATATTTGCAAGAAAAAATAAAGAAAATCAAGAAAAATGAGTTTTGAATGGTTACCTTGTGAAGAAGATGAGGTCTTTGCGCAGGCCGGCAATCGATTGACACAAGCAAGCAACGACAATGAGGCACACGTAGAGGCAATGTTAAGGTACCCTAAGAAGGTAGTTTTTCAGTTTTAAGGAGAAGGGGGGAAGAAAGTTTCGAAAATAATACCCCACAGCCTGAACCCGGACTGTTTAAATTGCTCCCCAGCCAAGTCTAGCACAATTAATAGTTGTGTCAGGCAATTTTGAGCCCCCTTTTGGCTTGGCACAACTATTAGTTACGCCAGGCAATTTTGAGCCCACTTTTGGCTTGGCGCAACTATCAGTTGCGCCGGGCAATTTTAAGGCCCCTGTTGGCCTAGCGCAACTAATAGTTGCACCTGCCACATAGGTCGAATTTTTGGGCCTGGTGCAGGTCAGATGTGTAACCCGGTTTCCTCCTCTCTTCATGTTATTTACTCACGGTTGATGCACGTGCTCCCAAGTGAGGTCTCAATCCTCATTTGACCTATCCAGGAAGCCATGCTAAGAATAAAGTGGACCAAGAGCAATAGGCGTCTCGATCCTACATAGAAAAACATAAAAAAGCTCAAAAAAAATGAAATAAAAAATCCCACATAAAAGCCAAAATGATAACTCGCATAAAATGTCAGAGTAATTCGCATAAAATAAAATAAAATAACTCCAAAAAAAAGAAGAAGAAGAAGAAGAAGAACAAAAAATGATAACTTTGAAAAACCAAAAGATTCACATAAAAACGATAACTTTGAAAATCCAAAAAATCACATAAAATGACAGAAAAATCACAAAGATAAAATAAAAACCTATTTGTGTTTCCCACAGATTACGCACATGCATAATGCGGTAAAATGTCAATATTTTATTAGCAGTACAACTGTGCCAAATTAAAGTCCCGAGTCTAGGGTTTACCCTGGATCTTTGGATTCTACGTCAAAATTGGAGCAATGGCGTCAATCCCGATCAAACGGTCAATGTTGTGATCAGGTTGACTCCATTGCTAAATCTTCGGGCTAAGCACTCTATTTTTTGTTTCATATGAACTTAAGTGTCTTAAGCTTCAGATTCCTCGTAGAAAGGTCAATCATTGGTTGAAGCCAACTTGTTAAGAATGAAACTACATATCAATCAAACTATGTGCAACCATGCATCCAGAAGGGTTCATTTCCCCTTTATTTTCTGTAGGCTTAAAACCTGTATTGGCAGCGGTATCTTTGTAAAGTATACGCCATGCGTCTTGGTATCCGTATGATGGTCGTTTATTCCCATAAATTGTACTCGAGCAGTTCTGGGTTGGGGCTTGCATTGCCTTTGTTGCTTATCGCCCCTAATGGGTGCATGTTTTTGTATAGTTAAATGATGTTTATGATCATTGTTGACAGAAACCAGGATTGGATGTCGCTTTTAAGAGATGCCTAATGTTTGGTTGGATCTATTCAAGGTAGTTGAAGTTGGATGCTCTAGGTCATATTGATCCGGGGCACATCTTCAAAAATAGCATGACCTCCCAAAAAGCGTTGTGACATCTATTCACTTTTCTCGGGCAGTCATGCTAAATAAACTTCAAGATCGATGGGTTCGCCCAAAGACCTCGAACCTTACTTTCAGCAGGGGCACTTGCGAATAGTCAGATGGGGCTATCAAATGCCTCCTAAGATTGGGCATAAATTGTGGAGCCTTGCGTATGTTTATTTCGCACCTATCTTTGAATGTGGGTCGATCACCCCTCTTACTTACGAAGCTGTTGCATTCAGAATGAATCTTAAATATCAAATGCCTTTAAATCATCTCGAGAAGCAAATGTTTGGCGTGGCATACAGGGCTTTCACAACTCGTTCCACTTCGATTATGCCCAGTAATGTTGTTAAGCGCTTGGGGACCGATTACCTTGAGAAACGAATATTTAGCCTGGTATCCAGGGCTTTTATTTTCTCACCATATTACTCATATGATGTTTGAAGTTCATTCTAAATGCAGCGGACCCGTCAGTAATGCCTTGCACCTCTTCGGATGTCTCTTTTCTTTGGTATTCGATCATTAGTGATCGGATACCAAAGAGGGGCATCTCTAGACACCCAAATTTGGCCCAAGGCCTGATCAAAACACATTTTGAGAGAGGTGCATTTCCAAGCTTTTGATGGCATGAATAGAACCCTTAGGAATCACCCCAACCACCCTAGAACCCTTAGAAACTAGTACTAACCCTTCAAACCCGTTCCGAACCTAGACCTAACCCTTCCGAGCCTCGAGTGAGGAGTGGTGCACCAAGATTAGCTATGGCCTTCTACTATGATCAAATATTATACCATTGAAAAGTAGAAGTTGTCAACTTTACAATGGTCCAGGAATCTCCCCAATCGGAGTTATACATCAAAAGATATGGTGGTCTGAATCCAGAGGGCAAAAGTATAATTTCAATTGGCCCCCCTAGGGATTTGGCGCAACTAATAGTTGTGCCAGTTACAATTTAGCCTGGTGCAACTATTAGTTGTGCCAAGCCACTTTCTCAGGATTTAAGCCTGGCGCAACTAATAGTTGCGCCTGCATTAAAGTGAACCCCACCCCTCGCGAAGCCAACTTCCAGGCTATTGTACAAAACTGTTTTATTGTGCATTTGCCTGGCACAACTAATAGTTGCACCAGACATATGAACAGTGACCCTGAGTTTTTGCCCTAAAATTTGGGAGTGGGGTTTGACTTGTTGACCACCTGGGTCTTTGGGGTGTGTTTTGTTAGTTCTGCTGCACCCCTTTGCACCCTATGTGCAACCCCTTAAATGACTTAAAGCCCCACCCTATCATCCACCATTAGAACCACCTTCACACCTTTTCAAGCTCTTAAAATCCTAGGAAACCATAGATTAGAGATTAACTAATTGCTAAACCTAATTAGCATCTTAGTAGCCTCCTAACCCACCCATTTCCTACAAATAGAGCCCCCCTCCCCTTGGATTAAAGGTTGAGAAATTTTACCGAAGAGAGAAAGAGCTTAAAGTGAGAAGATCTTTCTCCCTTTGGTGCACCATTGCTCATACAAATTCTAGAATTTCAAAACCCCCTTTGAGTGATATTTTCTACCTTAGATCCCCTAGTTTAGGCATATGCTACCAATTTACCTTCCCTCTGTACCCCTTAGCTAGCAAGACTTAGAGCTTAGAACTCCTATTTCCACCATACAAGCTTTCGAAAGCTCACTAAAGCAAGCCAACGCAAGGCTCCTCTATGATGCTACAAGGGCCCGACGGCTCCGACTCTCCCCTTTCTTCTCTATCTCTTCTTTAACTCTTCCCATCCACCCATTTGTGCCCCATGCCGTTGAATTTTTTATAGGAACGGAGGGGCACAAATAGGATTTAAGGCCCATGTGGGTAAGAGGAAGTTATTTTCTTTTCTTTTACTTTACTTTTGTTTTGGCCATCAGTAGAGATCGTGTTAAGCGGGTTGATTGGGTGCCTAACACCTTCCCGATCGATAACGAAAGCCCCTACCCAAGAGCCTTTGGTGTGGACCAGATTCAGAGTCATATTTATGGCATTTTGGTGCTTATAAAAATGATATAGGTATCCCGGGACACCAAAAGCTCCAGGTGGCCACTCTATATTTTTTGCAAGCGAGCTCATCGTCCCGACGGGATCATCAAAAATCCCACAGTTGCACAGATACACATGTCCGCAGGCGTGCTGATAGCCTTAGAGGGTATTTTTGGAACTTCATGGACACAAAAGAGAACCTCCCTAGCTACCTCATGTGTGCTCAACTAGTTCTAACAAGATTTTGGAAATTCTTAGAGGGAATGCAGCCACCTCAGCAAGCCTGATAACAGATTTGATTCCTTTTTTATCTGATTGGCTAAAATAGATCTGAGACAGTTGGGAGAAGTATATAAATAGGGGAGAAACACAGCAAAGAGATCATCCAAATTTTGAGTAATTTCAAATTATCTTTCTCGTCAAAAATTCTATCCTTCTCCCCTCTTCTCCATTCTCTCTTTAGCCCAACCATGGTTTGCTAAATTCTTCTAACAGCTAGGGTTAAGTCAGATATGTAAATTGAGTGGTGAGATAGCTTTTTGTGAGGATTCAATAATCCAGAGACTACAAACCCAAGAGCAATTTGTTGTAAGCTATATTAAATCAATGAATTGTTGGTTTTAAAGTTTATTTAATCTATAGATCTATTGATTTCTATCAAATTTATATAGATTGTATGCCCCTGTGGATGCCTGAGCTTGTAGCCTTGCATCCACAGCATCTGTAGTGGGTTTCTTGTTTCAATTTGGACCTTTGGAATGAATGAAATCCCTAGGATGATATGTGGCCATTGAAGTGGACAAATCATAGCCTTAAGATCAATTCAAGCCTTTGGTTTAAGTTGGATTATTCTACCTTGCATTTGAGCTTCTAGCCAAATGAAGGATGGCTACAGATCCATCCTCTACACTGCTGTTTAACCTATTAATTTATCAGTGAGACTAATCCCAGGCTATTAATTCTCCACATTTGATTTTTTTTTCACCAAAACTTTTGATATCTCATTCAAATTTCTCTCTTGGTCATCTCTGGTTCATTTTATAAATTTGTTTACAATTAGATCTGATTTTTTGTTATTTTTAGTTAAAAGTGACAACCAAAACTCTTTTCCTACTTTTTTCTTTACTTTTAGGATAGATAGGAAGAGCCAGATGTGTAATAGATCTGGGGATTTTCCAACATTTAGATCACTTTTCCCTATGGACAACCCTTACTTCCCTTTTGAACTCGCTGTAACAGGCCCTGGATTCTTGCAGGACTATGCTTTGTGATTTGATACATTCACCTTCTATTTTCTATTTAATCATCCATTTTTCAATAAAATTCTAAGATCATAAAGTCTAGCAACAGGTAGGGGATCAATATCTCATCTTTCGTTTTCCAATCACCATTTGTCTGACATATAATCAACTGCGAATCGCCAAACACCCTGAGATGAGTTACGTTCATCTCCAAAGCTGCCTGTAGTCCTGCTGCACAGGCCTTATACTCGGCCATGTTATTTGTGCATGGGAAGTTAAGCTTGATGGAAACTAGTACGTGTGACCCCTTTGGCAAGATCAGGATAGTGCCAATTCCCTGGCCTTCGGTATTTGCTGCCTTTTCAAAGTGCATACCTAAAATTCCTCCGTTTCTACTATATCATCCTTGTCATCAATAAGATGTCCTCATCTGGGAACTCAGTTCTCAAAGGTTCATAGTCAGGTAAAGGATTCTCTGCAAGATGATCAGCAAGTGCTTGCCCCTTAATTGACTTCTGAGTGACATAGGTGATGTCAAATTCTGATAAGAGAAGCTGCCAGCGCACAGTCCACCCAGTGAGAGCTGACTTTTCAAATAGGTACTTCAATGGATCCATGCGTGCTAAAAGTAGAATGGCTTGGGATAACAAGTAATGGCGAAGCCTCTGGGTTGCCCATACGAGAGCCAGACATGCATTCTCTAGATGAGAATAGCGCATCTCGTAGTCAGTAAATTTCTTGCTTAGATAATAGATGGCCTACTCTCTTCTTCCTGTCTCATTATGTTGCCCTAGGACACATCCCATCGAGACTTCCGTCATGGAGAGATATATTAAGAGTGGTCTCCCTGGCTCGGGGGTACTAAAACTGGCGGGTTGAGAAGATAGCCTTTGATTTTATCGAAAGCAGCTTGACAATCGTTGTTCCATTCAACGGGAGAGTCCTTTCTCAGTAGCTTGAAGATCGGCGTGCAGATAGGAGTGAGTTGTGTAATGAATCGACTGATATACTGTATCCTATCCAAGAACCCTCTGACCACTTTCTCAGTTGATGGTGGTGGAATTTCTGTGATAGCTTTCACTTTGACTGTGTCGACCTCGATACCACTTTTGCTAACAATGAAGCCCAATAATTTCCCTGACATAGCGCCGAATGTGTATTTATGAGGATTTAGCTACAGCCTATATTTTCTCAGTCTCTCTAACAACTTTTGGAGGTTTATCAAATGGTCACTTCTCTCTAGTGACTTGGCGATCATGTCATCGACATACACTTCGATCTCTCGATGCACCATGTCATGAAACAGTGTAGTCATTGTCCTTTGATACGTCGTGCCGGCATTCTTCAACCCGAATGGCATGACATGGTAGTAGAAAGTTCTCCAGGGAGTGATGAACGTTGTCTTCTCTCTGCCCGCCTCTGTCATTTGATCTGATTATATCCGAAGAATCCATCCATGAATGAAAGCATTCCATGCTTAGCAGTGTTATCGACCAAGATGTTAATCTGTGGTAATGGGAAGTCGTCCTTCGAGCTCGCCCTATTCAAATTTCAAAAATCAATGCACATACGGACCTTTCCATCCTTCTTCGATACTAGAACAATATTGGCTAACCACTAGGAGTACTTGGAGACCATGAGGAATCCTGCATCATATTACTTGATGACCTCATCCTTAACTTTCAACATCCACTTGGGTTGGAGTCGTATCAAGTTTTGCTTGACTGGCTTGATATCCGGGTAGAGTGGCAGCTCATGCTCGACCAAATCAGTGTTCAAATTAGGCATGTCCTCGTACGACCATGCGAATACGTCTTGATATGACTTAAGGAAATTGATCATGCTTCTTCTTTCCTCGAGAGACAACGATGTTCCGATCTTGGACATTCTTGGAATCTCCTCAGTACCTAGATTGGCATCCTTGATTTCTTCAACAATAGGGGTAGGACCTTGCTCAAACTCGGTAAACCGTTCAAGGAGTTCATTGGGAAGCTCCTCAGTAGGGATCTCCTCATCTAGACTCATGATTCCTACCTCTTCTTATATTTCTATAGGAAAGGGGTCGACTTCACGTGGGACGGGATTTTCGATTAAGGCATCTTTTTCTTTGATTTTATTCAGAATTTTAAAAGACAATATTTTTAGGTTTTGTATTTTTTCTATGTTTTTGAGATTTTTATTTTCTTCAGAAATGGTATCTTGGCAAAGTGAGTCCCTATATATACACGGTATTGCCTGACAAGGGCTCATCTCACTTTTTATAGGTTAATTTTTTTTGAAAAATCGGTGCCGAATTTCAGGCCACCTGCCGCTTCCAAAGTTTGGGGCATAGATGCCCAATTCTGTACCTGTGTTGTGCTCCTTTACCATTTTGGATGGAGGGGGTTGGCTGATGTGGTTCCTTGGAGTCATCCTCCGTCATATTGGTCATGTATTCATTTGAGATCCTATCCTCAAATGTTAGCAAAGTGCTATGGTGGTTTACCACAGGGGGAGATTATGCAGGTATGGAACGTTGCTCCTCAAATAGGGACAAAGTAGCTAAATCTATCTCTAGGTCGGGAGGGAAAATTTGAGGATTGGTGGGATGGATAGGTGCTACGTGTTTGTGTAGGGTTAACTGTGTTGTCCCATTTTGGTCAATCTTCATGATCCCGACGCTAACGAAAGTATCTCGGATGTGGGGCCTAGGACGAGGTTTATCTTCTAAGTGTATCCCCTTGGCTTTCGCTGCAATGACAGTTCGGGCTTTCTCTTTAACCTCTTGAACTTCCTCTTCTGTAGGCTTGTAACCTAACCCGAATCTGACTTGCTGCCCCCTTGTTGCCTTGACTGGCTCTCTCCTGCCTTGCAATCGGGGCTGCAGCCCCCTTCCTTTCTAATAGCCCCATTTATGGAGCATGGCCACAGCTGCGACCATTCCACCTCCAATTTTTAAAGTGATGTTTTCAAGGGGTTTTGGGACTACTATTGACACCTCGTAGTCAAAACTATGGTGGTCGGTATCTTCGACTATGCGTGGCACATTAAACACTTTTGGGTTCTCAATGTTGTGAGTGGCATTTTCCTTCTCATCGTACCCCTCACCTATGATGGTGATAACCTTCTACCCGGATATAAACTTGAGCTTCTGATGCAGCGTCGATGGTATCGCTCCGACTTCATGTAACCATGGATGCCCTAATAATAAATTAAAAGAGGACTTAATATCCATTACTTGAAATAGTATGGAGAAGGTCATTGGCCCAATCACCAGCTCAAGGTCAACTTCTCCCATCATCTCCCTTCTCGTGTTATCAAAACCTTTGGCACTAGTTTGTGTTGGTCTCAACATACACAGGTCTACCCCAATCTTAGTAGCAGTTCTCAGATTGCATACATTCAAAGCAGATCCATTATCTATTAACACCAAGGGGATTATCATATTTCTAGATTCTACTGTGATGTTGAGGGATTTAAAATGGCCATTTCCCTCTTTCGACAAATCAGCATCAGAAAATGAGATGGCATTGGGAGCCATTACCTGCCCTATTATCTGCCTGACTTCATCTGGGCTTACTTGTAGAGGCACATGCGCATTTTTTAACGCTCCCATCAGAGCTTAAAAGTGAAGCGGGGAAGGCATCAACAGATTCCATACCGTGATATGAGCCGGCATTTTTCTTAACTGAGTTTCAAGTATATGTTCTCGGCTCATTTTTTTGAACGGGTTTACTGCACTATCTTTCTTCCCCTTTGGTTGGGCTGGTGCTGTTGCTAGTGCTTCTACTTGCTTAGAGATTTTCCTAGATCTAGTCACAAAGTCAACTGCCCCTTCCTTACTGGTGCCAGCAGTGATGTCTGTCTACTCGTAACTGAGTCGGACCTGATAAGGATTGTAAGTTGGTCCTGAGATCTGAAATGGAGTGGCTGCTAGTATCTAATGCGCTTGTACTGATGGCTCTGAAAGGGTAGGTGATACTTAGCTAATCTCCGACAGGGATGGGTGGGTGGAGCAAATGGGCCAACTGGGGGTGGCGAGGTTTGTGGATGGTTGCACCGGGCGTAATAGGGTAGGGGTGGACCACTGATAATTAATAGGTGCTGGTGGGATATGGGGGACTAGATCTTTGTCCAGCCACACTAGATCTTTGTCCAGCCATCCATCTCTCACGGAATCATGCCTTATCGTCCCATAACAAACCAATGAGCTTCTGACCCACACACTGCTTCAACCTAGCTTAATCTAGTTCTCCCAATATCTTGCTTAACTGTATCTTCGATCCTGGCCCATCGTAACATATCGATCCTTACGTTGTCGCATACCAGCGGTCCAGACCCTCATGTCATATACCAGCGACTGATTCATTAATCTCAGCTTCCTCATGAAGTGAGAATGGAGCGTCCTACTTGCTCCTTGCCATTTACAGCAATGGTGCTCTCAGCACCAACGTGCCTCAACACCTCATGTTGGAAGTCACTAGCATTCATCCATCCTTGACTAACTCACTATCGCAACATAAAGCCCACATGGGCAACGATCATCATGAAGTGAAAATGGAGCATCCCCCTTGCTCCATGTCGACATGGCAACGACGCTCTTAACACCTATGTGACTCAACGTCTCGTGTTGACAATCACTAGCGTCCATCCACCTCGGACCGACCCACTAACTCAACGCATGGCTCACATGGCCAACTAGCGTTGAGCATCTTTTTGCAACATATAACCCAGCAGTACCATCCCTCTGCATGCGACTCAATCGCATCTCAATCACAGACGTGCAACTCAATTGCACACAAGTAACTCTTGTTGTCACAAAATCAAAGCACACCTCATCGCTCTAGCTCGCCAATGTAGTCCCAATCGTAACGATCTGGCTCTGATACCAAATGCCACGAGGTAACTATTCTGATGCCCGTGCAGATTCGGGCTGCTACTATGTAACCCAAAGCTGGCACAACTATTAGGTGCACTAGACCAAAAAGTGCCCACTTTTATATTGGCGTAACTAATACATG
The DNA here is from genome assembly GCA_021018995.1 of Chloranthus sessilifolius. Taxonomy (NCBI): domain Eukaryota; kingdom Viridiplantae; phylum Streptophyta; class Magnoliopsida; order Chloranthales; family Chloranthaceae; genus Chloranthus; species Chloranthus sessilifolius. The sequence continues at coordinate 30,855,681 of CM037595.1, forward strand.
TGCTAGTGTAATTCTGGGGTTTTTGGCTTGGAGCAAGTAATAGTGGCGCCAGGCAAAACAGGGGTTCCAGAAGTTTGACAGCAAAAGTTTTGGCCCGAAATGAGTCTTCTAACTAGTTTTTTATGGAAGCTAGGCTTCCGGGGACTGACTGTTGTAATGAATTGGTTTTCTTCCTCACCGAACCTAGGGGTTACAAGGCCGATGTGGGTCCACTAATGCTCACTTTTTCCTCGAGTTTTAAGCTAGGCTTCCAGATAGTTTGACAGCAGGATTTTAAACCCGAAATGAGTCTTCTAACTTGATTTTTCTGGAAGCTATGCTTTCGGGGACTGACTGTTTATATGATCTGTCTCCCTCACTGATCCTAAGGGTTTACTTGGCCGGTGCGGGTCCACTAACGTTCTCTTTTCCCCGGGTTTTAAGCTTGGTAACGAGAAGGTTACCCTCCTGATATACCTCAAGTGTAAGCACTTTCTCAGGTACTAGGTGGGCTGAGACTTTTCTGGATCATCACCACTAGGGGTTGCTGCCGTACTAAGACCCGAGAGTTTGTATGTGTGCCTAAATAACCCAACCCTTGAAAATTTACCCCACAAAAATCAATTTAAGTCTCCTTTGTTGGTTCAATTTTATGCCAGTGGCCGTCGCCTCTACGGGTCGGTGGCTACTGGCGGAATATGATTGCGGAAACTAAAGGCGCACGTAGGCCCACCAAACGATAAAGGCACTTAAAATGACGTAATAGTAAAGAAATTAAATGTCAATGCACAAGTAGACCTTCCAATCAGTTAAAGTGCTTAAAATGGTGAAAATATAAGGAAAATTAAAGACTATGTGCAAGTAGGCCCGCCAATCGGCTAAGGCTCGTAAATGACATAAAAGTAGGGATAAGTAAAATGACGTAATCGGAGGGGTGAGGAAAAAAAAAATAGCAAAAATGGTTAGTAAATAAAAAAATAAAGAGGCCAAATTCAAGGGGAAACTCTACTAGCTACTCCCTAGCGGAGACGCCATTTGTGCAACCGTGGGAATCGAGACGATCCTATCACGACGATGCGCACTCATAGAAAATTATAGAGTCGCCACCTGAAGCTTTTGGTGTCCCGAGAAACCCAAATCAAATTTAAAGAGCACCGAAGTGCCAAAATTGACTCTGAATTCGGACTATGCCAAAGGCTCTTGGGTAGGGGCTTCGGTTATCGATTGGGAAGGTGTTAGGCACCCAATTAACCTGCTTAATGCAGTCACTTCTTATGGCCAAAACAAAAATAATATAGAAGAAATAAAAAAGTCTTCCTCTTTTCCAAAGGGCCTTAAAATCCTATTTGTGCCCCACCGTTCCTACCAAAAATTTGGTGGCATAACGACACAAATGAGAGGATGAAGAACTAAGAAGGTAGAGGAATAGAGGGGAGAGCCGGAGCTCTCGGGACCTTGTTGCACCACCGTGGAACCTTGCGTAGGCTTGCTTTGGTGAGCTTCAATGGTTTGTATGGTGGAAAATGGGTTCTAGCTCCTAGGGCTTGATGGCTAAGAGGTAGAGAGAGAAGTCTAGGGGATAGCACACACCTAAACTAAGGCTTTTTAATGCAAATCGAAGGTCTAAAGAGGGTTTGAAGGTTCTGGAATTTGTATGGGAAAGGTGCACTAGAGGAGAGAGAGAAGGGACTCCTTAATCTCTTACTTTGCAAATTTTTTCAAGCCTTTGTAAAGGGAGGGGTGCCTCTCTATTTATAGGAAAAAGAGAGGTTAGGAGGGTATTTAGAGGTTAACTTGGATAAGCAATTAGGTAATCTAGCCATCTATGGTTTCTTAGGATTTTTGGAGCCTTGAAATATGTGAAGGTTAGCTCAAATGGTGGATGATAGGGTGAGGCTTTAAACAACTTAAGGAGTTGCAAATAGGTAGTGAATGGGTACAATTGAACTAGCAAAATGCACCCCAAAGATCAAGATGGACAAGTCAAACTCCAATCTCGATTTTCAAGATAAAAACGTAGGGGTATTGTTCATAAGTCTGGCGCAACTATAGGTGCGTCAGGCATATGTAAAGTAAAACTGTGCCACATAGTGGCCAGGGAAGTTGGTTGCCCGTGGTGGGGCCCACCTTAAAGTTGGTGTAACTATTAGTCGTGCCAAGCCATTTTTGGGGAGAAATGGCTTGGCATAAGTAATACTTGTGCCAAATCCCTAGGGGGAACTCCATAATATTACCAATTTGCCCCTATACTTCGGTACACAATATCTTCTCGTATACAGCTCCGATTGGGGTGATCTTTGACTTGTTGGAAAGTTGGAGACTTTAACTTTTTAATGGTATGAGATTCAATTATAGTAGAAGGTCATAGCTAATCCTAGTGCAACATTCTTCATCCATTGCTCGGGAAAACTAGGTTTAGGTCCGGAATGGTTTCTAAGGGTCGAGATGGGTTTTTAAGGTTTCATAAAGGTTCCTAAGGGATCTGGGGTAATTCCTAAGGGTTTGAGATAACTCCTATGGTTTCGACAAGGTTCCTAAGGTTTCCATACATGCCATCAAAAGCTCAGAAATGTGCCTCTCTCGAAATGTGTCTCGATCAGGCCTTGGGCAAATTTTGGGTGTCTACACCTTCGCATGCATGCCTAGATCGTAGGATGACTGTGGGTTTTGAGTTTGATTAGTATGAATTTTCAGATTTGAGTGCAAGGTTTGGGAAATCTGAGGTCGAATGAGAGGTAGAGTGCTTTGGCATTGATTTTCGTCAATTCGACCATCGTAGACTTGCATACATGCTTTAAAAATGTGAGATTTATTACTTTTGTTATAGGGCATGCTTAGATTTAGATCGTATGTGATTAGAACGTCACATACCATTGATTTTGGGATTTTTTGAACTATCGCATGTGATTTCCACAGTCGCCGCGGCGAGTGGAAATCTCGCTGCAGCGAGACCCTACCTGAAGCACTCACCGTGGCTAGTGCTACATAAAAATTTAGGCAAAAAATGACACTATTCATTCTTGCCTCGGCGAGCTATGGGTGCTTGAAGGCCTCGCTGCGGCGAGATACTGTTTCACTATGCCAACACCTGCTTGGTATTTTGGTCATAACCTTTGACCCTGAACTCCAATTGGCTCGATTCTTGAAACGTTGGAAAGGGTACAACGAGACCTATAAGTTTTATGAATTAACAAATTCATGAATCTAATGTTTTAAAGATCAAAATTTTGTGGAAAATAGGGACAAGTTTTACATAATCCAATGTTAATGCGAACTTATTCTTTTCGCCCTATGTTTTGAGAAAACTTTAGGAACTTTGACATGTCTGATATTTAATCATTAACATATAAGTATATGCATGCTTCGCCATGTAGGTTATGGTTTGGGAACCTCCGTGAGGATTTTTGGCACCATTTTACGTGACCGTGTGTGATTTCGTAACCAAGGTAGGAGAACTTCATTAACCAATGGCATTTTTACTTGAATTCATGGATTTGCATGATGCAATTAGTTTAAATATTTGAAGTGCTTTTGACTGTGTCTAGATGTTGAAAAATGAATATATCTTTGACTTTTGAAATTTTGAATCGAACTCCTGTTTTAGAAATGAAATCAGCCTTTGAAATTGTTAGCACTAAAAGTCTTGAACCTCAAATATGAACCTTGCATGTTTCATTGAATTTTTAGTTTCGAACATGATCATTAGAACTAGTGTAGAAAACTGATTTTGAAGTATGCATTCGTTTTTTACACCTATGAATTATCAAATCCTTGAAATTTGATTGTATCGAACTACGAATCTTGAACATGAACTATGAATCTGAATGTGACATTTGAACATGAATCCAAACTTCAAAAGTAAGAACTTGTGAATCGAACCGACACGGCGGGATATCCGTGAATTGAATCATCATGATGGTTAAACCTGTGAATGAACTGGCACGGTGGGATATCTGTGAATCAAATCGGCACGGTGGGATATCCGTGAATCAAACCGGCACGGCGGGATATCCATGAATCAAATTAGCACGGCGGTTACACCCATGAATCGAACCGGCACAGCAGGATATCCATGAATCAAATCTATATGACATGTACGTGAATATGAATCGAACCGGCATGGCAGGATATCCATCAATCGAACCCGTAAAGTATGTAAATGACTCGAATAATAAATCAGACAAATTGAAGTGGACCGCTGTGGGTGGATTTTTCATATACATTGTGGGCCGCTATGGGCGGATTATGTGTACAACTGTTGACCGCTATGGGCAGATTAATCGTACTATTATGAACCGCTAGGCCGGATTACATGCACATGAATCGAATTCAAAATTTGAAAGTGACTCTGAATCGACTCTAAATCTGAACTCGAACATGAACTTTAAATGGTCCTTGTTTTGACATGAAATGCTTCCGCACTTTGAGTTTTGTTTTTGGATAAATGGTTTCAAAATTTTAGTTCATTGTATGATATAAAATTGCCTTCGAAACTAGCCTTCTTGTACTTATGATTTGCAATATTTATCTTGATATAAACTTGTCATTGAATTTCAGCTCAGTTTTCAGCATGAAATGCTTCTGAAATCAATTTCTATTTTCAACTTGAAAGTTAGTCTTTATTTGATATGAAAAGTGTTTGAAAGCTAAACTTCTGATTTGACCTGAAAATGTTTTCTTGGTTTATGGTAAGGGAATCTATGAATGCATATGATAGAATGTAATTGATCTTAAGTTCCTCTACTAAGCTTAGACTATAGCTCACCCCTCGACTATACGTCACAGGTTGCAGGTCTTGAGTGAGATCCAGAGTTTGAGGCTAACCTTCTATCTTAGACCGGTAGATTGGATCTTGCTGTAGTTGTGGATTTTGAGGTTGGGCTTAGTATGCCCATTCATCTTGTAGACTAGTAGAATAGATTTTTGATGTACATCTCTGGTGTAGACATATTGTACACCACTGTTTTGGTGATGGTAGTCCATCACCAGTGGTTTTTATTGATAGCCTGTATTTTGTATAAGGATAGAAGCTTCTATTTCTGCTAATTGTATCTTATGCTTTGATTTTTCGCAGGTGTGTAGATGTACCAAGTATGCTCCTGTATTCGTATCATGACATGCGACCCGACGGTCTGGGTTTTCCCATTTGGTTTAAAAAAATAAAAATAGTGTTGGGAAAATCTGGGTTGTCACAGGTGGTATCAAAGCTTAGGCTTTAGGTCTTATGAGGACCCATAGTTATGGCAGTAGATTCTTTCAGGACATAGGAGACCCAACTGTGACTCTGTCACAGTTGATATCAGAGCTTAGTGTTGGCAAAATCTGGGTTGTCACAGGTGGTATCAAAGCTTAGGCTTTAGGTCTTATGAGGACCCATAGTTATGGCAGTAGATTCTTTCAAGACATAGGAGACCAAACTGTGACTCTATCACAGTTGATATCAGAGCTTAGGTGTTTGGTCCTATTGGGACTCAAAGGCAATGGCATTGGATTCAGTCAGAACTTAGGAGGGATTCACAATCCCTATTCTGAAATCTTCTAGAGATTTAGAGCCATGTCTCCGGATGACTTTAGATGTTGTCAGAGCTTAGATTTGTTTTGCCAGGACGTAGAAACCTTAAATAAACTTGCTTTGGGTCTTCATGATCACTTTTGATTGAAACCTTGTTTCATCATGACAGATCAGTATGCCTCCATAAGGCCGACCAAGAGTTGTCTGTACCAGAGGCACGGGTAATGATGAGGGAGTAACCATTGGCGCCAACAACTTTCCTTTGGGAGAAGGAAGTAATAGCAGTCGCATCAAGCAATTGCTAGAAACCATGGTCAAACAGTAAGCTACACTTCTAGCAGAGAGACGCCAACCGTCAAGATTCCAAGAGTTTAGGAGGATGAGACCCCCTAGCTTCCACTGAAGTGGAAAGAGTGAGTTGGGCTTCCTTCGAACTTGAGTGAGAGGTCGATTAGTGGTGGAAATCTGTCAAAAGGAACCGAGCACCAGGGTCACCTTAGACCTAGGCCAAATTTACTGAGGTCTTTAATGAGAAATACTTCCCGGCACTGGAGAGACGTCAAATGGATATCCAATTTACAAATCAGGTACAAGGACAAATGACGATTCATGAATATGAGTCATAATTTATGAAGCTCTCTAGGTTTGTACCATTACTAGTGGCCACCGAACTAATAAAGGGCCAAAAGTTTGAGTACGGTCTGAAGCCAGTGATTAAGGAAAGGATTTCCTTGTTTGAGGCGATGACGTATGCGCGGGTTATGAGATTGGCCTTCATCGCCGAACGGGACGTTGATACTATGTATAAGAGAAGGAAAGAACAAAACGCGAATAGGACAAGTTGTGTGCAGCAGCACATCCATCAGCCGGCGAGCCAGATATCGAGGCTATTAATGCCTGCATCTCGTCAACCTACCCAAATTGTGCCTACCATGACTGCACCCTTCCGACCTTTAAAACCCACAATAGGTACAACATCGAACAGGTGATCAGTAACATAATTTACCATTTTAACACCCTTGACTTAGTGATGCTAGGCTTTAGTTTGCTACTAATGAATTACTGATGTGCAGATATTAAAGCTAAACAGTAAAAGAGAGCCTAAGTGTTAATCTTTGTCAAAATACACTCAAAAAGTAGTAAAAAGATGATTGAGTGTTAAAGACGATTCGCCAATAGAAGAAAACTGAGAAATCGTAAATGATTTTATGCTACTGCTGAAGTAAGAAGAAAGAAAGAAATAAGAAATTGTAATTTAATGATTCTTTAAAAGACGATTCTTTAGAAAGCGACAAAAGAGTAAAGACGACATAGAAGAAAAAGCGATCGTTCACTATAGAAAACTCTCCAGTATGAAAGCTATGAAAAAGTAGAAAATCGTGATTTACAATTTTCTAAAGAAGCGAGAAAAAGAAGAGACAATTGTAATTTACGATAGTGATTATAAAAGCTTTCCCGCTGCTATTTGCGATCACGTGAGTGAGAGTTATCACCGCCATATACTGAATTTGATGATCTCTAGAATTGGAAGTCTGCTGAGCCACGGATTTGAGAAGATTGATGAAGATAAACTCCGAAGGATTCTATCGCTGAAAATTAGAGAACACTCCAAAAGCGCATCAACTAAAGAAAGCAAGGAAAAGAATAAAATAAGGAATTAGAGTTATATTAGGATACTTTTATTTTTAATAGTTTCTTTTATTAGAATTAGATCTTTGTAAATTGACTCCTTATGATCTATAAATAAGAGAGTCCGATGTAGGAATAAACCATTGAAGAATTTCAGCATTAATTGATGCCTGAGATTAGATTTTCTTCCGATCAAAGTAGTGTAACATAGTTAGAATAGATTAGATATAAGTGGTTTCTCAAGAGCAATTGACGACTGCAATTGAGTGCTGAAGATTAGTGTAGGTATCTATAGTTTCTCAAGAGCAATTGACAAATGCAGCTGTGGGGTGAAGGATATATTTTACTTTGCTTTTTAGTTTAGATTTTATTTACTTTGTAAACATCTCTAAGTTTTAATTTGAATTGGTGACTCAGGTTAGAATTTGCAGATTAGTGTAACGGTTTTACTTTTCCATCTTCAGTTTTCTAAGGTTTGATTGACACCCAGATTTTAAGAAGTTGTTGATTAGATTAAATCTTTATTGATAGGATCTTAGACTTGATTGACGAATAATGCTAGGAGACTAGAAATATAGTATAACGGTACTATTTAAATTCATAAATATTTGATAGTTGTAGATTAAGATTGACGACCTTAATCAGAAGAAGGATGATTTAGATTTATTTTATGCACTTTAGATTAAAACCATTCTTTTATTCATATTTCTCTAGTAGAGTAGATCTTAAAATATAAATAGAAGTTTTTAAAATAAGAATTTAAATAAAAGAAATAATTAGATAAACAAACTTCCTCATGGGAATGATCCTATGCTAGTACTATAATTTCTATTGTGCACTTGCAATAGGTTTAGACATGAATTTAACATAAATATAATACGTCATAATCCACCACAAGTCAAGTTTTTTGTGCTACTGCCGGGGAAGCAGAATTTATCTTTATTTCTATTTTTAGCTAATATTTTTATTCTTTCAAAAACTAATATTTATCTTTCTCTTTTTATATTTCATATTTTATTTTTCTTTGATCTCTTCTTAATCTTTTACAGGTTTATTTGGAATAACGAATCAGACTTTCAACACTTCTGCGGGCCCTAGGAATTAGAAATTCAGATTTGTTTCTCTCCCTGCTTTCTAAAATAAAAATCACATAAATTCAAAATAAAACTAGAAAAACTTTGGTTACCTGCCCCATAACAAATTATAGACGAATATGGCAGGTGTTAAGTGACCAATGGCTATAACGATGGGGGACTACTATGCACCTCCCCCATGTATACCATTAACCCCTATGACTGGCAATGAGATTTTTAAAATTACGCCCAAAATATTTCAAGCCCTTCCAATATTCTTTGGTGTGCAACCATGGGATTCTTCGCAATCGCGCCGCGGGGATGCGCTCGCTAACAAAAATATAGAGTCGTCACTCGGAGCTTTTGGTGTCCTGGAAACCTATATAATTTTTATGAGCACCGAAGTGCTAAAAATATGACTTTGAATCTGGTCCACACCAAAGGCTCTTGGGTAGGGGCTTCGGTTATCGATTGGGAAGGTTTTAGGCGCCCAACCAACCCGCTTAACGCGATCTCTACTAAAGGCCAAAAAAAAATGATGTAAAAGAAAAGAAAATGGCTTCCTCTTGCCCAAATGGATCTTAAATCCTATTTGTGCCCCTCTGTTCCTACCGAAAATTTGGCGACGTAACGACACAAATGGGAGAATGAAAGAAGAACTAAAAGAGAAAGGAGAAGAAAGGAGAGAGCCAGAGCCCTCGAGCCCTTGTTGCACCATTGAGGAGCCTTGCATTGGCTTGCTTGGATGAGCTTTTGAAGGCTTGTATGGTGGAAATAGGGCTTCTAACCTCTAAGGCTTGATATCTAAGAGGTAGAGAGGGAAGGTAAATGGGTAGCATATACCTAAACTAAGGGATCTAAGGTGAGAAATATCACTCCAAGGAGGTTTTGGAATTCTGGATTTTGTATGGGAATGGTGCAGCAAAGGGAGAAAGATCTTCTCACTTTAAACTCTTTCTCTCTTAGGTAAAATTTCTCAACCTTTAATCCAAGGGGAGGAGGGCTCTATTGATAGGAAATGGGTGGATTATAAGGCTACTTAGATGCTAATTGGGTTTAGCATTTAGGTAATCTTCAATCTAAGGATTTCTAGGATTTTGAGCGCTTGGAAAGGTGTGAAGGTGGTTCTAATGGTGGATGATAGGTTAGTGTTTCAAATCACGTAAGGGTTACAAATAGGCACTAAAATAGAACTAGTAAAACACACTCCAAAGATCAAGGTGGTCAACAAGTCAAACCCCAATCTCAAATTTCAAGGTAAAAACTAGAGGTCATTTTTTATATGCCTGGCACAACTATTAGTTGCGCCAGACAAATGTACAGTAAAACAGTTTTGTACAGTAGCCTAGAAGTTGGCTTCGTGAGGGGTGGGGTCCACTTTAAAATTGGCACGACTATTAGTTGCACCAAATCATTTTTGGGCACAAAATGGCTTGGCGCAACTATTAGTTGCGCCAAGCAAAGATCCTGCAAAACTCTGTGATTTTTGAAATATCGTAACTTTTATTATATAACTTCGATTGAGGCAATTTTTGGCTCGTTGGAAAGCTGGAGAAGTCCTATTTCTAATGGTATATGATTTGATATTAGTATAATACCTAAGATAGTCCTGATGCACTATTCTACATCCATTGCCCAGGAAGGTTAGGTTTAGGGTTTGAAATGGGTTTTAAGGGTCGGGATTGGTTTCTAAAGGTTCAAGGTAGGTTCCTAAGGGATCTAGGGTGATTCCTAGGGGATTTGGGTGATTCCTAAGGGTTCCATACATGCCATCAAAAGTTTAAAATTGCGCCTCTCGAAATGTGTTTCAATCAGGCCTTGGGCCAAATTTGGGTGTCTACACGTGGGCTAAGGCATGAAGATCCTTATTCACATTTAAGACAATTTGTAGAAGTATGCAACCTTATTCGAATCAATAATTTGCCAAGAACATCTCTCTGTGTAAGGTTGTTTTCATATTCTCTTAGAGATGAGGTAAAACAGTGGATACATTCTTTACCACATGATTCATTCGCCAATTGGGAGGACTTGGAACGTGGATTTCTCATGAAATACTTCCCAATACATAAAACAAATCAAATCTGGTATCTTATTAGAACTTTAAAATATTCTCTGGATGAATCTCTTCAAGAGGGATGGATGTGCCTCAACGATCTTTTATGTCGGTGTTGTAGACACCTAAATTTTGCCTAAGGCCTGATCGAAACACATTTTGAGAGAGGTACACTTCCAAGCTTTTGATGGCATGTAAGGAACCTTTAGGAATCACCCTAGATCCCCTAAGAACTTGCCTCGAACCTTCAGAAATCAATCATAACCCTTAGAACCCGTTCTGAACGTAAACAAAACCTTTTCGAGCAATGGGTGCAGAGGGGTGAACCGAAACTAGCTACAACCTTCTACGATGATCAAATCTTATACTATTAAAAAGTAAAAGTCATCAGCTTTTCAACGGTCCAAGAATCGTCCCAATCGAAGTTATACATCGAAAGATATGGCGGTCCGAACCCGGAGGGCAAAGGAGTAATTTCAAGTGGGCCCCCTTGGGATTTGGCACAACTAATAGTTGTGCCAGTTATACTTCTGCCTAGCACAACTATTAGTTGCGCCAGGCCATTTTCCTAGAATTTAAGCCTGACGCAACTAATAGTTGCGCTAGTATTAAAGTGGACCCCCACCCTCGCGAGGCAACTTCCAAGGCACTGTTCAACAACTAATACACTAACCTTGATAGTTGCGCCAGGCATATGAATAGTAACCTTATCTTTTTATCTCGAAATTCATGATTGGGATTCGACTTGTTGACCACCTTGACCTTTGGGGTGTGTTTTGATAGTTCTGTTGCACCCTTCTACACCCTATTTGCAACCCATTAAGTGGCCTAAAGCCTCACCTTATCATCCACTATTGGAGGACCTTCTCCCACATTTTAAGGCTCTAAAAACCCTAGAAAACCTTTGATGTTAGATTACCTAATTCTTAATCTTGATTAGCATCTAAACACCCTCCCAACCAACTCATTTCCTATAAATAGAGACCCCCACCCATTGGTTTAGGGGTTGAGAATTTTAGCCTAAGAGAGAAAGAGCTTAAAGTGAGAAGATCTTTCTCCCTTTGGTGCACTCTTTACATACAAATTTCAGATTTCAAAAAGCTTCCTTAGGCCTTAGTATTTCACTAAAAGCCTTTAGGTTAAGTGTATGTAATCCCTTAGCCTTCCCTCTCTACCTCTTAGCTTCAAGCCTTAGGAGTTAGAACCCCTTTTTTCACCATTCAAGCCTTCAAAAGCTCATCAAAGCAAGCCACGCAAGCCTCTCCAAAGGTGCTACAAGGGCCTGAGGGCTCCGGCTCTCCCCTTTCTTCTCCTATCTCTTTTTGGCTTTTCTCATCCTCCCATTTTTGTCATTACGCCGTCGAATTATTGGTAGGAATGGAGGGGCACAAATAAGATTCTAAGCCCTTTTGGGCAAGAGGAAGCAATTTTCTTTTCTTTTATTTTATTTTTGTTTTGCCCATTAGTAGAGACCGCGTTAAGCGGGTTGATCGGGTGCCTAACACTTTCTTGATCGATAACTGAAGCCCCTACCCAAGAGCCTTTGGTGTGAACCGGATTTAGAGTCATATTTGTAGCACTTCGGTACTTATAAAAATGATATAGGTATCCCGGGACACCAAAAGCTCCAGGTGGCGACTCTATATTTTTGTTAGAGAGCGCATCATCACGGCGGGATTGTCACGAATCCCACGGTTGCACAGATGACGACTCTGCTGGGGATAGCTTGTAGAGCTTTCCCTTGAAATTTGACTATTTATTGTTGATTTTACTAACATTTTTTCTATTTTTTTGTGTATTATTTTTTATTTTACTCACCCTACTTTTCCGTCATTTACGTGCCTTAGCCGATTGGCGGGCCTACATGCGCATTATCCTTTAATTTTCTTTACTTTTTCGTCATTTTAGGTTCCTTAGCCGATTGGCGGGCCTACTTGTGCATTGTCTTTCAATTCCCTTTAAATTTTAGTCATTTAAAGTGCCTTAGCCAATTGGCGGGCCTACTTGCGCACTCATTTCCCAACAGTGAACGCCGGCCCGTAGTGGCGGCACGGAGTCATAACCCCCGATCTTTAAACTAAAGAAAACTTTCATAAAAAAAATATTTTATAAGAAAATTAAAATTGAACCAAGTTAGGGAGCTTAATTAATTTACTTTTAATGGATAGATTTTAAAAGGGTTAGGTTTAGACACACATACAACCCCCTGGGTCTTAGTATGGTGGCAGCCCCTACTGCTTATGATCCAGAAAAGTCCCAGCTCACCTAGTATCCGAGAAGGCGCTTGCGCTGGAGGTATATCAGGTGGGTTCCCATTCCAAAGCTTAAAACCCTAGGAGAGCGCGCTAGCGAGTTATACCGGACTCAAACCTTTAGGATTCGATGACGAGAGAATTGATCATATAAAGTTAAGTAGTTCCCGAAAGCCCAACTTCCATAGAAATCCAAAATAGACCCATCTTCATGCTACTGTTCCCTGCTGTTTTAGAATTTGGAGCACCATTTTTGCCTGACGCAAGTATTAGTTGTGCCAGTACAAAAATTGGGAATTTATAATTAGCCTAAATAATAGTTGCGCCAGCTTTAAAATCTCCCATTTTTACCTTGGTGCAACTAATAGTTACGCCAGTGTAAAAAAGGGCCCCTGCAAACTTAGCGCATGTATTAGTTGCGCCAAGTCTACCTGGACAGCAGCAACCCAAAATCTGAGGCTCTTTTCACCTCTCGAGTCCTCCGATCAGCGTGCTTAGTGCCTTTGTTTGGGCCCTGCTATCTCCGACACCCAATACGCCCCCATCGGTCTCTAACTTCTTTTTGGCTCATTCCGAGGGATCGCGTTGTTTGCCTCAATTTTTGTGCCTTCAATAGATCGAAGGTCCTCCTTCGATTCTTTCGAAGTGCATCAGAATCGTCGCCGAGAGTCTCAAATCAGGGTACAAAGGCCACCCGAGAAGGGAATTCCAAGGCCTCGGAACCTTTATTTTACAAAAGAGGTCTTTCCAAAAAAAATTAATTAATTAAAAATCAAAAAATCTAAAAAATAGAGTTCTTGTGGTGCCGGCACGACGGCATCATCTTGCCCTCCATCATCCCGTAGGAGAAGAAGGAGGATTTTTAGGCCTTACCCAACCCATTCCCATAGAATGTCGTGGGTAGTGGACCCGGCTTACGCCGATCCTGACTCATCCCCGCCACATTCTCCAACCCACTCCCATTCGAGAGAAGTTTTTTCCACCATCCCCCTCACCCAATTACCCTTTGCCATTATCGGCTCATTTGGCGCCCCCATTTTCCCCACCACTACCTCTCAAAACATCCAAAGTCCAACCCCCAACTCCCCATCTTTTGCCCAAACCATGTCCATACCAAATCAATCACATTTCCCACCCATATCCATGACAAACCAAAACCCATTCTCCCAATCCACATCCATGCCCCATTTCCCATCTTCCCCCTATAGGCCCGATCCACCCATATTCACATACACCACTTCCGCCCTATCCAACCCCCCACAAATCCCCCCATCTACCCGAGTCATGCCCATTTTTACCGGGGCCATGCCCGATTTTTTCCAAACATCGACACCCCACCAATCGTCATCCCTAATCCTTCCCCATCCTTTACCCCACCTCAACTCTCCAATCCACCTCATAGCCCCTCACATACCATGGTCATGCCCAATTATACTAGGGCCATGCCTAATTTTCCTTCCACATCCATCCCATCCATACCCAATCATCCCTTAAATCCACCACCCACATCCGATCCTCCTTCCATGACCATGATGGAGGAGATGTTTCAGGCCTACTCCTTATGAAAGGCTTCCCAAGATACCTCTCCTCCACACCTCACATCCATGAACCCATCCCATACCTTAGCCAACCACCATGCTTCACTCCCCCATGACCCCTATCAACCTCCCATAATTCACACCATCCAAACCCCCACTACCCACTTGCCCCAAGGCCCATTGGCCCAAATCGCCTTTTTCTAAGGCCCAATACCCTACCACCAAGACCCATCAAGGCCCATGGGCCAGACCCACTAAGGGCCCATGGAGCAGACCCATCAAGGGCCCATGAACCAGACCCACCAAGGCCCACTGGCCCATACCTACTAAGGGCCCACAGCCCAAACCCATTAAGGGTCCATGGCCCAAAATTACCAAGGCTTCATGGCCCAAGCCCAAACCCCACACTCATACCTTCCACAATACTCCTAACATTTCACCCAACGTTCACAGCCGAGTCAAACCTATGCCATACCCCAAACCTAATTTTCCCATGGCCCCCAAGGCCATCTCCAAACCTTCCCCCATATCCAATGGCCCCATCAAGCGCCACCCCAAAACCAAACTTCCATTTATCCCATCACCATCACCCAACAAACCTCTCCTCACCCCCAATGGGCTCACCCAACCCCAACTCATGCCATTCCCATCCAACCAATGCAACATCAACAAGAGAATCCCACCCTTGCTGCACACTATGTCGACCAATAGTATGAAGAGGGCGAGATTAGGAATAGTAGAGCCTATGTTGGGGCATTGATCAGCCTTAACCCTCCTCCCATAATTGCCCATCCCTTGGTGGCCCAGAGTGAAGTCCAGCCAACGGCCAAGAAAGTAGCCCCTATATCGAAAGAGTCAAAGTAGCTGAAAGAACAGTTGGATAAAATTCAAAAGCAACTAATGAAAATGGGTGGTGCTGAAATCCACGCCATGGACTTCACAGATTTGTGTTTATTCGCTGAGGTCCCCTTGCCCCCCAAATTTAAAATGCCGGCCTTCGACAAATATAACGACACTGGAAATCCTATTTCACACCTGAAGTCCTACTGTGGGGACATGTGCCAATACGAAGGGGAAGAAAGACTACTAATAAAAGTCTTTCAGGAGAGCTTGACCGGTCCAATTTTGAGATGGTTCACATCTTTGGAACCATCTATGATGAAAACATGGAAGGACTTGACGCACCCCTTTTAAGAACATTATGTCTACAATGTAGACATTGAGCCGCGTAAGTCGAACTTGGCTCGTTTGAGGTAGAACCTGAATGAGACCTTCAACGACTATCTAGGACGCTGGAGAGTACTGGCAGCTCAAGTCAGAAACAGAATACCTAATGATGAGTTGATAGAGATGATCTCAAAAAATACTCTGCCAGTGACATCAAACTTTTTGGTGTACCAGCAGTAGTCTAGCTTTGCTGATCTGATAAAAAATGCTAGTCGATGTGAGGATGCCATCAGGGAAGGCCGTCTGAATAAGAACGTGCCAAGTGCAGCCAGTGGGGTTAGGAGGTTTTCAGAACAAAGGAATGAGAAGAGAACAGGGGCTAATATTCAGAACATTGCCAATAACAGGCCTAATAATAATACAATTCCATTTTAATTTCAGGCAACCCGGCTACCACCAGTTAGAACTGAGCAGATGCAAAGAATAGGGAATGGGCAAGGAATGCAAATGACTCCGGAGCAGAGGAGGGCCCGCTATGATCGAGTTTGTACGCCTCTGGGGCAATCTTTGAGTGTACTTTTACCCTTGTTAGTAGAAAAGAGATTAGTCACTATTCATCAGCCGCAACCTCCTCCTCATCCGATCCCAAGGAACTATGACCCAAGTACCCACTGCAATTTCCATCAGGGTCCAGGTCACCCGACTGATCGCTACTTTCCATTGAAGCACACAATCCAATATTTGATTGACGCCGGGAAAATAATTCCACCAGCACCTTCTCAAGTAAACTAGCACGCAAACATCCATCAAGTGCCATTACCCCCACATCCTACTGGAGGAGCAGGTCCCAAACCCACCATCGGGATGATAGAAAGTGAGGAGGAATTTAAATTTGATCTGTCCAATTACATCAATGATTGGGAGAGTTATGTGGCACCATTGCCAAGGAATAATCAAGAAAGGAATGTTGGGGTGATTGAACCCCTGAATTTATCTGATTATTTTCCCAGCGCCGCACCACAAGTCGAGCCCTTGGATCTCAGGACATACTTTCCATCACCCACACCCGTCAATTATGTGCACATAAATGCATATCAACCATACACCACCACCCCCATCAACTACCCAATGAACCAACAAGTTCCTCAATCCTCCACCGCCAATAAATTATCAATGGCCTGCGCCCCCCCCCCCATTATCCCCAGTTCAACCACTTGCAAGCTCTACCACTCCCATCAATTACCCCATGGCCCATCAAACCCCCAATCCTCCACCACCCATCAACTACCAATGGCCTACCTTTACCCCTTTTCCCCCGGTACCACCACCCTCAAGCTTCACCACCCCCATTTGGCCCAATCATGACACCCAACCCACTACCACCAAAATCAACCAAGTGTTGCCCACACCTCTGGAGCCACCTATACATACCCTTCAAGTACCGACAGCCATACCTTTCAAGCTCTCAGGACCAATGTATGATCCTCGTCAGGTCCCGCTAAGCTACGAGCAAACAGATGTCAATGCCAGCGGTAGCAGCAGAGGAGTAGTGGACTTTGTCATGCGGTCTGGGAGGATATCAAAGCAGCTAGAAGCACCAGTAGCATCATAAGCCCAACCAGTGGGGAAGAAGGATAGCGCAGTGAACCCCTTCAAAAAAATGAGTCGGGAACATATACTAGAAACTCAGCTAAGGAGAATGTCTGCCCATATCACTGTGTGGGATCTGTTAATGACATCCCCACTCCATTTTCAAGCATTAATCGGGGCGCTGAAAAATGTGCATGTGTCGCTCCATATTAGCCTTGATGAAGTCGGGCAGATAATTGGTCAAGTGATGGCTCCTAATGCCATTTCATTTTCTGACGCTGAATTACCAGCGGAAGGAAGCAGCGACTCGAAGTCTTTGAATATGACAGTCGAGTCTGGAAACATGGTAATCCCCTTGGTTCTAATTGACAATGGGTCCGCACTGAATATATGCCCATTAAGAACCGCCAGCAAGATCGGGGTCAATCCATGCATGCTTAGGCTCACGAGTACTAGCGCTAGAGGGTTTGACAATACCAGGAGAGAAATAATGAGAGAAGTTGATCTTCAGCTATTGATAGGGCCAATGACCTTTTCCATTTTTTTTCAAGTAATGGACATCAAATTCTCATTTAATCTATTGTTAGGGTGCCCGTGGCTGCACAAAGCCAGAGCCATACCTTCCACGTTACACCAGAAACTCAAATTTGCATCTGGGCATAAGATTATTACAATCATCGGAGAGGGGCACAGTGGGAAAGAAAAGGCCACCAACAGTGTGGAGATGCCTAATATATTGGATGTACCGCACACCGTTGAGGATATCGACCTCCACAATTTCGAAGATGAGGTATCGGCAATACTCCTAGAGCCCATTGAGGGCATCATTCCTAAAACTAGAGGCGGAATGGTAGCAGCGGTGGCTATATTCCAAAACTGGGGCTATGAAAAAGGACGGGGTCTGGGACCCAGATTATAAGGAAGGAAAGAGCCTGTTATCACCAAGGAGCAGAAGGTCCGATTCGGGTTAGGTTACAAGCCCACGGAGGAAGAGGTCTAAGAGGCTAAAGAGAAAGCTAGGGTCGCTGTAGTTGCAAGGGCAAGAGGAATCAACATAGAAGAAAAACCTCACCCTAGGCCGCACATTAGGGAATCCTTTGTTAGTGCTAGGGTCATAAAGATCGATCGAAATGGGGTAACCCATTTAACCCTACACAAACCCACAACCCTTATCCATCCCACCAATCCCTCCATCAACCTTCCAAGCCTAGAGATAGACTTGGCCACGTTATCCCTCCTTGAGGAACGATGGCCAGTACCTGAACAAACTCCCCCTGTGGTGAATATGTTAACGTTTGAGGATATCATCTCAGATGAAATGGGGATCAACATGATGGAGGCTAACTCCAATAGGCCATATTAGTCAGCACCCTCCATCCAATCAGGTAAAGAAGCGGCCTCTCAGGTACGCAACTGGGCATCTTTGTCCCAAACCCTGGAAGCGGAGAGTGGCCTAAAATTTGGCACTTGTTTCCAAAAAAAAAACAACCTATACAAAGTGAGATAAGTCCTTGGCAGGCAATACCTTATATATACACAGACTCGCACTACCAAGGGTCCGTCTCTGAAGAAAACAAAAATCTCAAAAACATTGAAAAAATACAAAATTCTAAAAACATCGAAAAAATACAAAGTCCAAAAATATTGTCATTTAAACTTTCAGATAAAATTCCATAAAAGGATACCTTAATCAAAATATCTGTCCCACGTAAAATCAACTCCTTTCCTGTAGAAATACAAGAAGAGGTAGGTGTTACGAGTTTGGACAAGGATGTCCCCTTTAAGGAGCTCCCTGATGAGCTCCTTGATCAGTTTGTGGAATTTTAGCGTGGTCCTACCCCTATTATCGAAGAAACAGAAGATATCAATTTAGGGACTGAGGAGATTCCCAGAATAACCAAGATCGAAATGTCACTGTCTCCCAAAGAAAGAAAAAGCATGATCAAATTCCTTCGATCATACCAAGATGTTTTTGCCTGGTCCTACAAGGACATGCCTGGTGTGGACACTGATTTGGTTGAGCATGAGTTGCCTCTCTACCCTGATATGAAGCTAGTTAAGTAGAAGCTGAGAAATCTTCAACCTGAGTGGATGTTGAAAGTCAAAGATGAGGCCATCAAAAAGTATGATGCAGTGTTTCTCATGGTATCTAAGTACCCACAGTGGCTAGCCAATATTGTGCCTGTACCGAAGAAAGATGGAAAGGTCCGCATGTGTATCAACTTTCGCAATCTGAATAGGGCGAGCCCAAAAGATGATTTCCCATTGTCGCACATCGACATCTTGGTCGATAACACTGCTAAGCACGGGATGCTTTCATTTATGGATGGATTCTCAGGATACAACCAGATAAAGATGGCAGAGGCCGATCAGGAGAAGACTGCAATCATTACTCCTTGGGGAACCTTTTGCTACCGAGTCATGCCATTTGGACTGAAAAATGTCGGTGCAACATACCAAAGAGCTATGACCGGACTGTTTCACGACATGATGCACCGAGAAATTGAGGTAAATGTTGATGATATGATTGCCAAGTCACCGGAGCGAGGCGACAATTTGGTAAACCTCCAGAAACTGTTTGAGAGGCTGAGAAAATACAGGTTATGTCTGAATCCACAAAAGTGCACATTTGGCGCTATGTCCGGGAAACTGTTGGGGTTCATCATTAGCAGGAGAGGAATCGTGGTCGACCCAGTCAAAGTCAAAGCTACCACAGAAATGCCACTATCGTCTACTGAGAAAGGAGTTAGAGGGTTCTTAGGCAAAATACAATATATCAATCGGTTCATTGCACAGCTAACGCCCATCTGCATGCCGATCTTCAAGTACTAAGGAGGAACTCGACTGTTGAATGGAATGATGATTGTCAGGCAGCATTCGATAAAATCAAAAGCTACCTCCTTAACCGACTATTGACTTCTTACCTTGTGTTCGAAAAGAGGTTTAAAATCATACAATTAAAGGATCTATTGGTTGCACACACCAAGGCAAACAAATACACAGACCTGCAAGTGTTCAGGGCCTGTTGTAGCAAGTTTTAAAGAGTGAGTAAGGGAATGTCCACAGGGAACTGTGAGCTTAAAAACAAGTAAACCTCAAGATCTATAGTAGATCTGACATCCTACCTAATACTAAAATAGCAAAAGGAAGAGGAGAGGTTTTAAGGGGTGGTTACTTTAAACTAAACTATAGAAACACAATTAAATGCAGAAATGAAGTGGGATTAACTCCAGAGTTCAAATCTTACAAGTGAGGGGAATTTTTGGTGAAATTAAATATAGAAAATGGAGAGAAGCAGCTTGGAGTTTGGTCTTGCTGCAATTGGGTTGAGCTAACAGGGTTACAAAGAGTTTAAAGCGCACCAATCCCTCATCTGGCCATAAGCACAGCTGCATGGTAGAAGAATCTGATCTAAGCTAGAGATTTGGATTGATCTTAAGGCTATGATCTGTCCACTTCAATGGTCACAGATCATCCAATAGATTCACTCCATTCTTAGATTTCCATCAGAACATTATAATCACTACAAATGCTGCAATTGTCAGGCCACAGATACAGGCAATTGTAGGAACATAATATCTAGGGAGATCAAATGGTATCCAAAGGTCTACCAGTTAAGTGGGTGAGCTGATTCTCATCTACACAAATCCATCGAGCACCAACTGAAACTAGATGAACTATGGATCTAATTAAAATTATAACACCAACATTGCATTGAAATAAACTCAATATACAATGAAATGCTCTCAGATTTATAGTCCGTGCATCATTTGACCCTCAATAACACTCAACCTTCCCCAATTACAGATCCAACCTCACTCCTTGCTACTCCCAGGAAATTAGCCAACCATAGTTGGGCTAAGAGAAAGAATATGAATTCGAATGGAAATTTCGATGCAGGCTCTGATCTCCATAATGGTCCCCTTTATCTGGCCACTTCCCTCCTTTTATATCTCTCCCTCTCTGCCTCAGATTTGTTTTTCCCGCCAATCACAGTTCAGCTAGACTGATTCTGTTATTCCCTTTTTATTCCCCTTCTAGAAGGTCCTCTGAGTTAGTTAGAGTTGGGGGAGAGCACGTGGGTCAGTTAGGGTTTTCTAGGGCATTTCTAAAACCATCGTGTTGGTCACCAGAGTGCCTCAGATTGCGTGTAGTAGGTCACCAATTTGTAGTGTGTGCACAGCAGCTCTTCTGAGAAGTCCTTCAGTCGATTTCGATAGGTTCCTGAAGCTTTAGATAAGTTCCAAGTAGGCATTTTGTTTCTTTAGGATCCAGAATCCTTCTGATAGGTTTCGATAGGTTGATCCTCAGTGCAATAAGTTTCGATAGGTTTCCTTCTAGCTCCTATTGACAGGTTCCAACTTCTCAATAGGTTCTCTTCATGCTCAGGTAACTTGTCGATAACATGCTCCCTTCTTATTTCCAACTGCGCGATAGGTTCTAGATCCTATCAAATTCTCCCATCTTCACGACTTCTTCTTTTTTTAGCCTTCAAATCCTATCGACAGGTTCCAATAACCTCTCGACAGGTTGTTTTCAGCCTATTTTCACTTCTGCAAAATTGCTTTACTGTTGCTGCATGCCCCAAGTGGCCATTGGTGTGCAGCCCTCTTGTGTGCCATTGTTGAGTCTGAGCTGTACTGAGAGATGGACCTTCTTGTGAAGCACTTTTGGATGAATTTCTACACTATGCCTGTCTTTTATTGCTATCTACAAAACATACTGAACATGCATTTATTAGTCTACTCACAGGTCTATCAAAGGTCAGGTTAAAGGGTGAAAATTTGCATTTTTCACTGACAAACACACCCCCAAACCTAAGCTTTTCTAGTCCCTGAGCAAAGGAAGAATAAATAAATTAAAAATGCCACTTCTGTAGGGAGCATAGATGCATTTAGCATATGCATCAAGCCTTTTAAACCCCTAGGTGCTCCCTAGTGGAGGAGTGAAGTCTCCTGAGGGTTTTCAGTGAAGGTACCCACAAACTTCTCCAATAAAATCAGTTAGTATTAATGCAACATGCTAAAATAAAGTTTAATTAAATAAAATAAATTCCACACCATGTCCATTTAGTTTTTAGCGGATTCTTAGGAGAAAAATCACCAGTTCAAAACCTGAAATTCTGTTATAATTCCTTCATCATCAATCAGTTCATGTTAAGGCGTTGTGCCTGAAAATTAATGCAGAGCTCACCTTTCATTTAAGAATTTTATTTTGATAATGCCCCAATCAATTTTTGATTTCAGACCCAAATCTTCTTTGAACACTCAATAAAAATAGAAGTGAAGAAGCGATTCTGACTCAAATAGGACTGCAAGCATGAGCATAGGCATTGCTCTAACTTCTTAAATTTTCTAACTCTTTTCACCATAGATTAAGCAAATCTTCATCTCCACATGACAGCTCAATGCATTTCAGATCAGTAGGGTCTTTTTATTAGGTTGTAATGTGGCTTATGGGTAAAATTTACAAAAGAATAAAGGGGGAAAAAAAAATTCATATTGAGAAATCAATAGAGGAAAGGAGGTGATTTGCAACTCAACCTTCTTCATTTCAGCACATCTTCATTTTATTTTTGAATTTGCAAACTTGAAGTGATCAGCTTCATCAGCTTGTTATCTTCTTGTAAATTTTCAAATGAAGTGACTTCTCTTTTCTTTTATTTTATTTATATATATATATATATATATATATATTTATGGGTTGGAATGCCACCACTATACATCACACTTGCCTTCAAATGTGTATTCTTCTTCTTGCAGCAAATTGTCAAACCTTGCTCCTTTAACCTCACTTCTCCTTCTATTTCCTGATTTCTCAGATTGAGGGTGAACTGAAACAGGTCAAAAGGTTTTGGGTTCAAATTTTATGGTTATCATCAAAGAAAACTTGGCTTTTTTAGGGCTCAAAAGGTGTGTATCAAGGGAAGTTCAAAGGTGAGAAATTTTAAGCTCAAACTGTCCAAGGGATGGCCTTACTTCATGTCTTCAATGTTATGAAAGCTGACAAGCTGTTTTAATTTGGATTTGCCTAACTTCTAGTGATCGAAACTAGATCCAATCAGTCCTTAGAGCAGAAAAATTGCCAAGACACTCTTCAAAGAAAATTTTTCAGGCCCAAATCTCACTGGGTATGGCCTTCCATCAAATTTCTAGGGTGTATCCTCACAGTTTTCTCTCCTTTAAGGTTCACTAAATATTAATTTTTTTAAAATTCTTGATATTTGCTTCATGAAAAATGTTAAAACTACAACATATTTCAGTTTCAAAAAGTTTTTTAATTTACTCTTTTTTCAAAAATCAGGTGGGAATCACTTTATTTGCAAAAACTTTTTCTTTTCAACATAGCTGCATTAGCATTAACTCATATATTGGCAAGTGCACTCTGCCACACCCCTAAACCTAAGTTAAACAGTGTCCTCACTATTTATATAGCATGGAAACAATGAGAAGGGTGAGGTAAGAAAATATAGAACAATTATGCACAAAGAGACACAGGTACTGAAAACAAAATATTAATAATATCCAAAAAAAAAAATGTATAGGATACAAGTCAGGAATTTGAAAACAAGCTAAAAGCAGTCTATACTATTTACAAGCATTATCAGGCCAATCATACAAGTCAGCCAGGTGTTTCAAATCTTTCTTGGATAAGGGAGCTTTTCCTTTAAGTTGGGACTTCTGGGTGGAATGCTGGGGGGTCTCCTCAGAGTGGGCAGCAGATTTCTTGTCTTGTTGGCAGAACCATCAGCAGAATCAAAATCAAAAGGGAAGAGGGCAATAGGATTAAGGCCAAGGGCAGTAGCAGCCTGCCTTCTTTTGTCCTTAGAGAGTAAGGTGGAGGAGGTGTCATGTGGGGGTAGGGGCTTAGTGGGGACTACCTCTTGATTTGGTAGTGAGTTCCTTCCCTTCTTTATGACGAGTAAATGTGAGATCTTTTAGAAGTGACTCTTCTTTTTGTGTAAGTCCTCTTAGGTTTTGGTGGGGTAGGTTGAGAGGAAGGAGGATCTTGGGCTGGAGGAGGGGGAACATCCACAGATGGGGTAGGAGTAGGTTTAGTGGAAGAAGGTGTACAGGGATGGGTGGAGGGAGGATTGGTGGGAGGAGTTGTAGCTAGAGGGGCTGGTTGAAATGGTTGAGAGGTTAACGAAGTAATCTTTCTCTCTAAAATGTCAATTTTCTTTGTTGCATAAAGCAGGTTGGACTCAGAGAGTTCTTGGGTAGCCTTAAGTATCTCCTGGGCATTGGTTAATTTTTTCTGGAGAAGGTCAACATTCTTCTTTTCAAACTCGGCAATGCTACACTAAGCAGCAACAAGTAGGTTTACGGAATCATAACGAGTCGGGATTTGCTTCCACCCCTCAGAGATATCCCAGAGCATGATTCTGTGCTCCAATTCCATGTTAGCAATCCTCTCCTCATAGGAGGCTTCAAGGGAGGCTTGGAGGGCAGCCATACCTATAGGACATCCCGATGGATGTAGGGTTGTCCCTCATTGTAAACAACAATGTGAGGTAAGGGGGATGTAGATGGGGTATTTGAGTACAATGGGCAAGGAAAGGGGGTGCAGTGGAGGAAGAGGGGGGGTGGAGAAAACCAGTTCCTCAAATGGATCAGTTTGGGTTGTGGCATCTTTGAAGACAAGTGGGGGGAGAGTGGGTGGTTGGGAGGTAGGTGACACAGTAGCTGCAGTAGCTACCACAACTGGTGAGGAAGGAGAAAAAGGTGGTGGTGAGATAGGTATGGGGAAAGGTTGAGCTGCTACCTCCTCAGACTGGGTAGCAGCTGTGGGAGGTGGAGCTGAAGAGGATGGGGTAAGGGTGGACTGAATGGATTGAAGGCATGAGCTCATGATGGCATGATTGTTGGTGTTGGTGGTCAATTGAGTTTGAATGGACCTTAAGCGGGAGAGAATTTGAGTGAAAGTATCAAGAATGGTGGGGTTGGAGGGGATAGGTGTCTGGATGGGATGGAAAGGGGGGGAGGGTTCATGGTTGAAGTGAAGGGGAGTGGGGTGTGGGGAGTCAGGGAGTGGGGTGCACTCATGCCCAACATCTTCCACAATGGATGTCAGTAGAGTAGTGAACCCAACAATGGTAAGCTGGTCTAAGTACTAGGTATGAAGTAGGGGTTGGTGAGGGGAAAGTTAGAAATGGGTTGGTCAAAGGGTGGAGAAGAAAGGGTAGGGGTAGGCTCTGGTAGTGTTGGAGGTTCAAGGACTTCAGGTTCGAGAACTAGAGTGGTCGGTGGAGGTAAAACTAGCTCAGAGGTAGGAGGAGGGGGGCCTGTCAGAAAAGGAGCTGATACAAAGGGGAAAAGCAAAGTGGGTGGAGGTGTTGGTGATGATGTAGGTAAGGTAGGTGAAAGGAAGGATAAGGGAATCTCAGCAGTAAGATCTGCTGCAGTGGTATTGAGCACCTGGTATTGATCACCTCCTCAACCTCCTCCATTTCAGCTGGCCTACCCATCTTTATCAGGGACAGACTGGTGGACCACGCCCTTTTTCAATACTCTTTGGGGGTCAACCTCGCTATTGGCTCATTCCCCTGTACCACATATTTCCCAGCCTTTAGCAAACATGTAATGAGCCTACTGAAAGGCAACCCATCACCTTTAGCAAATGCTTATCTTTTAAGCACCTTATCATTAATGTCTACCATTGTCTCGAAAATCAGATTTGGTACATTCAAAAACTTCCCTTTTGAACAATAGTATAAAGCATCTACAACTGGGGGCCTTCTCTCCTGTAGGTGCCCAGTTACATACACATTCTTCATCAGAATAGTGTCAATGAATCTGAGGTCGGGTTGGAGGTCTCTTCTCATCAAAGATTCATCAGATCCCACAATTCCATTGGTGAGCTGTTTAGCCATTTCTCTAAATGCAACCCATTTGGGTGCTCCCTCAGATCTAGTTGAGTCAAATTGATGTGGAACTCCCAAAGCCATCCCAATATCCTTGCAATCCACATTTAATTTTCAATCATCAATCATAAATTTTAGCACAGCCTCAATCCTAGGCACCACCTTCTTTGTCAATTTATGATACCACAATTTAACCAGCCTGGGGTACACAGTCTCCTTCAAGTGTGTAAGTAGGGATAACAATCCCTCCTTCTTCAGATACATTAGTGTCCCCTGGCACTCCTCTATCTTGGCAAAGTACACAAGGTCAAAATCTATCTCCGAGACAAGGCTCAAACAATCCATGAACTCATTAGGAGTGGTTAACGTTGTAGGAAGCTCCACCTCAGGCAATATGTCAGGAGTGGGCAAAGGTGCCTCCCCAGTTGGAGCAGATCTCTCCACGGGTATTTTTACATTAGGCTCCGGAATTGCTATAGACTTGGCCTTCTTTACTTTAGGAGCCTTCTTGGGCGTCCCCTAAGGGAGCTTCCTCTTGGTAGGTGATTTGGTGGTAGGCTTTGATTTTTTGAAGGACTTTGGGGTGGAAGAAGCTAGTTGCTAGAATAGGTCAACTAGGGTTTCTTCAGAATCGGCCATTTTACTCTCAGAAGTTGATCTCGTAAGGCTCATGCACCAATATCTATTAAAACTCTAAAGTAAACAACTAGAAAATCAACAGAGTGAAAGCAGGAGGATAACTTACCCAAAACTCTTAGGGTTTTATAGAAATCATGATGAACAATTCCAATTCCACAAAAATTAGGTGCAAAATTGCTCCTTTGTGCGGGCTGAATGAACTTGAGGGAT
This sequence comes from Chloranthus sessilifolius, assembly GCA_021018995.1. Taxonomy (NCBI): domain Eukaryota; kingdom Viridiplantae; phylum Streptophyta; class Magnoliopsida; order Chloranthales; family Chloranthaceae; genus Chloranthus; species Chloranthus sessilifolius. The sequence continues at coordinate 30,882,186 of CM037595.1, forward strand.
GGCAAAATGAATGGTAAAAAGTCCTTAAAGTATTTAGCAGAAAATGAGAGCAACGACAAAAGAGGAAGAGAGAGCTAGGGTTTTGCAGAAGGTGTTGAATGGAGCAAAAATAACCTAACGACAGGTATATAAAGAGTAAAAATCAATTTCGATAGGATGAGCTGGGTGATTTTGATAGGTCAAGGCATCCTGTCAAACAGTGTAAAGAATACAACGTGCAGGTGGAATGCTTCGATAGGTCAAATCCTTCCTATCGATAGGTTCATATGGTACATGATTCATCCTCTCGATAGGTTCCCGATAGGTATCCCGAACCTATCGAAAACTTTTTTCTGACCTTTTGAACCTATCGAAAAGTTGTTTTCACCTATCTACAAGTCTCAATGCCTATTGAAATCCTAAAATGACCTATCAAAAGGTCCCATATGTCAATAAAAACTACATTTTTGTGTTGTGTTCAGCCTCAACACCCAGCAAACTCTTGTGCTGTGCTTCCATATAATTTGTTTTCATTATTGACATACTCCCATGGTCCCTAGATTGCTGGCAAGATTAACATGATGACCTAATTCTAGCATGGAAATTTTATTGTAAATGAATAAAACATCAAAACAGAAAGTAATCACTTAAAATAAAACAAAAATATAGTACATACGATACACGTTGAAATCAGGTATAAGTTGGAGGGTCCTTAAGATCAATGGTCTCTTCAGGCTCATAAATTTTTTCAACACAAATTTTTAGCCTCAGCCCATTGACTTTCATGACCCTACCATTTATAGGGTCCATGATTTCTACAGCCCCGGATAGGGAAACATGTAAAACTGTGTAGGGCCCATCCCATCTGGACTGCAATTTTCTTGGAAAGAATTTTAATCTTGAATTGAACAACCATACCTTGTCACCTATTTTGAATTCTTTCCACAGCAAGTGCCTGTCATGAAAGGCTTTGGTTTTTTCCTTGTAAATCTAGGCATTTGAATATGCTTCCAACCTTAACTCATCATGCTCAGATAATTGTAGTTTCCTATTCACACCAGCAGAAGTTAAGTCAAAATTTAATGTTTTAACAGCCCAATATGCTCTATGTTCTAACTCAACAGGCAAGTGACATGCCTTGCCATATACTAGCCTAAATGACATGCCTTGCCATATACTAGCCTAAATGGAGACATCCCTATGGGGGTCTTATAGGCAGTCCTATAAGCCCACAAGGCATCTGACAGTTTTATGGACCAATCTCTCCTATCGGCTCGCATAGTCTTCTCTAGGATGTGTTTGGTTTTCCTATTTGAAATCTCTACTTACCCACTAGTTTGTGGGTGGTAGGGAGTAGCAATTTTGTGGGTCACAGAATATTTTTCCAACAACTTTTCAAAAGGTTTGTTACAAAAGTGGCTTCCTCCATCACTAATAATAGCTTTGGGGGTGTCAAACCTAAAGAAAATATTGTCCTTTAAGAACTTAATGACAACCTTATGATCGTTTGTTCTTGTAGTTATGGCCTCTACCCTTTTGGACAAATAGTCCACAGCTACAAGGATGAAATTATATCCATAGGAGGGGGGAAAAGGTCCCATAAAATCAATTCCCCATATGTCAAATAATTCAACAACAAGCACAGGTTGCAAGGGCATGGAGTTTCTTTTTATAATACTTCCCATTTGCTGGCATCTAGAACAATGTTGTATGGCATCCTTGAAAAGAGTGGGCCAATAGAAACCCCTGTGAAGCACCTTTGCAGCAGTCGTGTTGCCACTGAAATGGCCCCCACAAGTCTGTTCACGACACATGGTTAGAATGTTTTCAAACTCAGTTTCAGGTACACATCTTCTTATCACTTGGTCTGCACAATACTTAAAGAGGTAAGGATCCTCCCACATATAATATCGAATTTGGGAGAAGAACAGATTCCTATTATCCTTACTCCAATGTGGGGTATCATTCCCACAACAAGATAGTTTACTATATTGGCAAAGCAGGGCATACTTATCTCCACAGTAAAAAGCTGCTCATCTGGGAAAGAATCATTGATGGGCAAGTTCTCTATTTCAGCATCTGGGATCCTTGACAGGTAGTCTACAACCACATTTTCAACCCCCTTCTTGTCTTTGATTTCTAAGTTGAATTCCTGCAAAAGAAGAATCCATCTAATTAGTCTAGCTTTAGCCTCCTTCTTAGACAAGAGGTATTTCAAGGCTTAATGGTTAGTAAACACAGTGATCTTGAATCCCAACACATATGATCTGAATTTTTCTAAATCAAATACAATAGCCAGTAGCTCCTTTTCAGTTGTAGTGTAATTCAATTGAGCATCAACCATTGATTTACTAGCATATGCCACCACACATGGTGCTTTGTCTTTCCTTTGCCCAAAACTGCACCAATGGCAAAGTCTGATGCATCACATATCAGCTCAAATGGCAGAGAGAAATCAGGAGCTTGTAATATAGGAAGAGTGGTCAAACAAGTCTTTAGAAGTTCAAAAGCAGCTAAGCATTCATCATTGAACACAAATGGAACCTCTTGGCACAGCAAGTGGCAAGGAGGCTTGGAAATTTTGCTAAAGTCCTTGATGAACCTCCTGTAGAAATCAACATGGCCCAAGAATGACTTAACTTGTTTGGCAGTTTTAGGAGGGGGAAAATATGCTATTAAATCAATTTTAGCTTGATCAACCTATATTCCTCTTTGGGAAACAACATGTCCTAGGACAATACCTTGAGTCACCATGAAATGACTCTTTTCCCAACTCAAAATCGGTTGGTCTCCTCACACCTTTATAGCACAAGGCCGAGATGGTGTAGGCATTGGCTAAAATCATCCCCAAAATTAGAGAAATCGTCTATAAAAATCTCTAAAAACTTGTCAATCATGTCAGAAAAAATACCATACATACGTCTTTAAAAAGTGGCAGGTGCATTACATAGTCCAAATGGCATTCTTCTATATGCAAAGGTTCCAAATGGACAAGTAAATGTAGTTTTTTCTTGATCTTGTGGGTAAACAGGAATCTGGTTATATCCTAAATAACCATCAAGAAAACTGTAAAAAGCTTTGCTTGCCAAATTATCTAAGATCTGATCTATAAAAGGCAATGGGAAGTGATCTTTGCTAGTTTTCTCATTGAGCTTGCAATAGTCTATGCATACCCTCCAACCAGTGGTCTGTTTGGTTGGAATCAGCTCACCTGAGTCTGCTTGAACTACTGTGTTCCAAAATTTATTGGGTTGAGCTTCCTTTGCATCCCTCTAGAAGGTTTAGAACCCTCTTCAAGATGAATTTTGTCCATGCACACAGCTGGATTTATTCCCCCCAAATCTGCAATAGTCCACCCTATTTCTCTCTTATGCCCTTTTAGCACACAAAGCAATTCTTCTTCCTGCTCAAGAGTGACGGAGGAAGAGATTATCACTGACAATTTGTGATTGGCTCCTAAAAAGGCATATTTTAAAGATTTTGGGAGTTGCTTTAACTCCACATTTGGGGGACTGATGAGTAAAGGCAATAGGGGTGCCTTAGAAGATGGTGGAAGAGGTAGTAAAGCAAGAGTCTATGGGTGATGCTTTCCTGTTCTTACTTTAGAATTTACAATTTTCACTTGCTCAAGCTCAGATGTGGAACCTTTCTCTTCCACTATTTCATTCCATACTTCTTCAAAAACATTAAACAAATCATTAACATGCAGCAGCTGAGGCAGATTTTCTTGCACTAACTCATCCAGCACATCAATGGAAAAACAGTCCTGATTCTCTAAGTGGGGCTGATGAGCTTTATTGTACACGTTCAGCTTGACTTTCATATTACCAAAAGATACTTTCATGACCCCTGATCTACATTGTATACAAGCATTTGCAGTGGCCAAAAAGGGTCTGCCTAAGATCACAGGGATAGAAGTAGCACACTTGCTTGGCTCCATACCAACACCAGAAAATCAGTAGGATAAAAGAATTTGTCAATCCCTACCAAGACATCTTCAATGATCCCCACATGCTTCCTTTCAGATTTGTCAGCTAGTTGTAAGACCACATGTGTGGGCCTCAACTCTCCTAAGCCCAGATTCTCATATACTGAATATGGAAGAAAATTCACACTAGCTCCCAGATCTAACAAAGCTTTTTCAATGGTATGATCCCCAATGATACAAGGGATAGTGGGGACTCCAGAGTCTTAGAGATTTATTGGGGTTGTAATAGTTAGTATCTGTTTTCCTTTTTCTGCTGAAAAAACTTTCTTGGATAAATGTATCCTTGATTGTCTTTTGTGGGTGCAAAGGTATTTCAAAAACTTGGCATAGGCTGGAACCTGCTTGATTGCATCAAGTAGAGGCAAGTTGATCTTTACTTGCTTAAAAGTTTCCATCATTTCCTCTATTTTAGCTTGCCCTTTATCAAAAGGGGAAGGTGCTTGCATTGCCTTAGGAAATGGTAAATGTGGGATTGCTCCCCCATTTGTAGCCTTAGCCAACTCATCATCTCTCTTTTTGATTTTTTTATTTTCTTGAGGATCATCACTATCCTTCTTATTCAACATGGGTTGCTCCTATTGTATCTTCTCAATAACCACTTCTTTTTCTTTTTCTAAAATTTTCAAAGGCCCACAGCCTACTTGATTGTCTACCAACCTTCCACTTCTTAATGTGGTGACAGATTTTGCTTCCGCATGGGAAGAAGAAACTTCACCTACCACATATTGTCTCCTTGGATTTTCTATGGGTTGGCTAGGCAGCCTCCCTTCCTCTCTCTTGGTCAAAGCATTAGACAGCTGATCCAGATGGTCTTCTATCTTTTTAATGCTTTGGCTATGAGAGTGTACAGTTTGAGACAAGGATCCTACGTTTTGCAATGAGGCCAGAACTCGTTCCTTAAAAAGAAAGTGATCTAGCAGCTGGAGGGGGTGCAGCTTGCTGCACACGCTGAGCCATCGGTTGAGTCATGGGTTGTTGGTAGTGGGACCTTAGAAAGTAATTCTGGTGGTAGGGCTAAGCATTTTTATAAGGCATGGACTATTGTGGTTGTTGCTACTGGTTTGGAATAGTATCTTGTCTCCACCTCAAGTTGGGATGGCTTCTCCATTGATAACCAACAGTAGGCTGTTGCCCCAAAGACTGAGTGGCAGCCACATGCTCCATCACAAAATCTAGAAATTGAACAGCTGAGGGGCATTCCTCAAGGGAGTGAGTGGGGGACTGGCATATAACACGTGCCTCCTCCACTTTAGCATCCATGGGTGACTGCATTGCTCCCATGAGCTTATCAAACTTCTTGGTCAAGTGGTTTATCGAACTTCTTGGCCAAGCTGTCCACTTTCCTTTCCAAATTATTGTGCCCACTCACCTCATACATCTTTCCTCTTGTGGTATTTTCTTTCACCATTCTAGGGATGTCCAAGTCCCTGGACAATGTCTCTCTCTGCATGGAGTTCTCACTAATGATGTCGAACAACACCCAAGCCTGCTCAGCAGTTTTGTAGAGGTAAGTACCACCACAAGAGGCATCTACCATATCTCTACTTTTAGAATCAATTCCCTGATAGAAACATTGAACAAGTTGCCATTCAGGGATTTGATGATGGGGACATTTCTTCAAGAGTTCTTTGAATCTCTCCCATGCTTAGTGAAAGTCCTCAGTTGGGTCTTGAGCAAATGAGATAATGCCCTTCAGCAACTGGCTTGTCTTGGACATGGACATGGGGAAAAACTTGGCCAAAAATTGACATTGAAGATTACTCCAGGACTGAATACTGTTGGGTGAGAGCATTGACAACCAAGTCCTGACTCTATCCTTTAATGAAAAATGAAAGAGTCTCATCCTGGTTGCTTCCTCCCCCAAACCTATTATATTGAATGTAATGCATAGTCCTAGAAATTCATCAATATGCTTATATGGGTCTTCTTTGGTCAAGCCATGGAATGAGGGTAGCATTTGAATTATGGAAGACTTGATCTCATAGTTCCCTTGAACAACAGGGAATTGAATGCAGAAGGGAGAATTGTAAACCCCTAGTACATTGAATTCCTTGAAGGTTCTAGGTTGCTCACCCATTTCAGCTGATTCAAATGCAGCAGATGTGAGAGAGATTTGTTTAGACTTAAGAATTCTTTCAACCTCTAGATTTAATGGAACAATCTGAAGATTGAGAGTTTTCCTTCCAAACATACACCACTCACAATCTTAATGCACACATAATGTAGAGCAAATTTAACACAACAATCCGAAACAAGCACAATTTACTAATAAATCTACAAATCTACAGTTCAGGAAAATAAGAGTAGAGGGATGCAAACTTTAAAGCAACCTCTAGCACAATGCTCTTCCTTAGAAACAACTTCCGATCTGATGAAATAATAAAAACTACTCCAAAACAACAAAAATTTTCAAATGCAGTTAGTGAAAACTTAAACAGGCTATTACAGATCTACAATCTATACTAAAACAAACTTAGATCTACCAATTTTAAGCACACAGATCCCCGGCAGCGGCGCCAAAAACTTGTTGACTACTTACCTTGTGTTTGAAGAGAGGTTTAAAATCATACAATTAAAGGAACTATTGGTTGCACACACCAAGGCAAGCAGACACAGACTTGCAAGTGTCCAGGGCCTATTGTAGCAAGTTTTAACGAGTAAGGGAATGTCCATAGGGAACTGTGAGCTAAAAAGCAAGTAAATCTCCAGATCTATAGTAGATCTGGCACCCTACCTAATATTAAAATAGCAAAAGGAAGAGGAGAGGTTTTAAGGGGTTGTCACTTTAAACTAAACTACAGAAACACAATTAAATACAAAAATGAAGTGGGATCAATTCCAAAGTTCAAATCTTACAAGTGGGGATTTTTTGGTGAAATTAAAAATAGAAAAGGGGGAGAAGCAGCTTGGAGTTTGGTCTTGCTGCAATTGGGTTGAGCTAACAGGGTTACAAAGAGTTCAAAGCGCACCAATCCCTCATCTGGCAATAAGCACAGCTATAGGGTAGAAGGATCTGATATAAGCCAGAGATTTGGATTGATCTTAAGGCTATGATCTGTCCACTTCACTGGTCACAGATCATCTAATAGATTCACTCCATTCTCATGTTTCCATTAGAACATTATAATCACTACAAATGCTGCAACTTCCAGGTCATAGACACAGGCAATTGTAAGAACATCAGATCTAGGGAGATCAAATGGTATCCAAGAGGTCTACCAGTTAAGTGGGTGAGCTGATTCCCATCTACAAAAATCCGATCAAGCACCAACTAAAACCAGATGAACTATGGATCTAATTAAAATAATAACACCAACATTGCATTGAAATAAACTCACTATATAATGAAATGCTCTCAGATTTGTAGTCTGTGTATCATCTGACCCTCAATAACACTCTCAACCTTCCCCAATTACAAATCCAACCTCACTCCTTGCTGCTCCCAGGAAATTAGCCAACCATAGTTGGGCTAAGAGAAAGAATATGATTTCGAATAGAAATTTCGATGCAGGCTCTGATCTCCAGAATGGTCCCCTTTTTTTTAGCCACTTCCCTCCTTTTATATCTCCCCCCCTCTGCCTCAGATCTGTTTTTCCCACCAATCACAGCTCAGCCAGGCTGATTCTATTATTCCCTTTTTATTCCCCTTCTAGAAGGTCCTTTGAGTTAGTTAGAGTTCAGGGAGAGCACGTGGGTCGGTTAGGGTTTTCTAGGGCATTTCTAAAACCATCATGTTAGTTACTAGAGTGCCTCAGATTGCATGCAGTAGTTTACCAATTTGTAGCATGTGCATAGCAGCACTTTTGAGAAGTCCTTCAATCAATTTCAATAGGTTCCTAAAGCTTTCTACATGTTCCAAGTAGGCATTTTGTTCCTTTCGCTAGGATCTCGGATCATTTTGATAGGTTTCAATAGGTTGATCCTTTGTGCAATAAGTTTCGATAGGTTGCTTCTAGCTCCTATCGACAGGTTCCAGACTTCTCGATAGGTTCTCTTCAAGCTCAGGCAACTTGTCAATAGGATGCTCCCTTCTTATTTCTAACTGCACGATAGGTTCTAGATCCTATTGAATTCTCTCATCTTCACGACTTCTTCCTTTTTTAGCCTTCAGATCCTATCGGCAGATTCCAATAACCTCTCGACAGATTGTTTTTAGCCTGTTTTCACTTCTTCAAAACTACTTTGCTATTGCTGCATGCCCCAAGTGGGCATTGGTGTGCAACCCTCTTGTGTGCCACTGTTGAGTCTGAGTTGTACTGAGAGATGGACCTGCTTGTGAAGCACTTTTGGGTGAATTTTTGCACTATGCCTGTCTTTTACATCTATCTACAAAACATACTCAACATCTATTTATTAGTCTACTCACAGGTCTATCAAAGGTCAGGTTAAAGGGTGAAAACTGGCATTTTTCATTGATTAATACCCACCTGTGTTGGTACTACCTGAGCCAGGGAGACCACTCTTGATGTATCTCTCCACGACGAAAGTCTCGATGGGATGTGTCTTAGGGCAGCATGATGAGACAGGAAGAAGAGAGCAGGCCATTTGCTATCTAAGCAAGAAGTTTACTGATTATGAAAAATGCTATTCTCATCTAGAGAAAGCATGCCTGACTCTTGTATGGGCTACTCAGAGGCTCCGCCATTACTTGCTATCTCAGGTCGTTCTACTCTTAGCCCGAATGGATCCATTGAAATAGCTATTCGAGAAGCTGGCCCTCACTAGACGGTCCGCCCGCTGGCAGCTTTTATTATTTGAGTTCGACAGCACGTACATAACTCAGAAGTCAATCAAGGGGCAGGTACTCGTCGATCATCTTACCGACAATCCTTTGCCATATTACGAGCCTTTGAGAATTGAATTCCCTGATGAGGACATCCTTTTTATGACAGAAGACGATATTGAAGAAGCAGAAGATTCTTGGGTAATGCACTTTGACGAGGCAACTAATGCAAAAGGTCAAGGAGTTGGCGCCATTCTGATTTTGTCGAAAGGATCCCATGTACCTGTCTCTATCAAGCTCAACTTCCCTTGTACTAACAACATGGCAGAATACGAAGCTTGTGCCATTGGTTTGTAGGCGGCTCTCGATCTGAATGTAACTCACCTTCGAGTATTTGGCGATTCGCAATTGATCATATGCCAGAAGAATGGTGACTAGAAGATGAAAGATGAGAAACAGATCCCTTACCATGAGCACCTCGAGGATCTGATAGCTTTCTTCCAAGACATAACATTCTCATATGTCCCCCAGATAAGGAATCGCTTTGCCGATGCACTAGCCACTTTGCCGTCAGTGATAGAAATCTCGTATGGTGCTGAGATGAAGCTGATCATGATCGAGTAAAGGAATGAGCCGGCCTTCTGCCTCTAGATTGAGGAACCTATAAGGCCTGATGATGATCTACCTTGGTTCTCAGATATTAAGAATTACCTCGAGATATTAACCTTCCCTAAGGGTACAACCAAGACGGATCGACAAACCATCCAATGTCTAGCAGCAGGCTATGCCATTTGTGGAAAATGCCTTTACAAGCGATCGTACAATAACATCTTACTCAGGTGCCTTGTAGAAAGTGAAGCAACCAATATCATGAAGGAGATCCATGAAGGAGTATGCGGAGCCCACGTCAGCAGTCACATGCTTGCTAAGAAAATTCTGCGACAAGGATACTTTTGGACCACTATGAAATTAGATTGCTGCAAACATATTTAGAAATGCTACAAGTGTCAGGAACACTCCAATTTAATACATGCCCCTGCCATCGATGTACACTGCATGACCACTCCTTGGCCATTTGCTACTTGCAGCCTTGACGTCATCAGAATGATTAATCCAAAAGCATCCAACGGGCATTGGTTCATCCTCATCGCCATTGAATACATTACCAAGTGGGTAGAAACGACATCATATGCCAACATCACAGCCAGTCACGTCGAGAAGTTTCTCAAGAGTAATAAGCGCATCCGAGCCTTCTGCGAGTAATACAAAATCAAGCATCATCGCTCGTCACCTTATCGACCTCAAACTAATGGAGCCGTGGAAGCTACGAACAAGACCGTCATCCGCATCCTAGAAAAAATGGTTGTCACCTATCGAGATTGGATCAAAATGCTATCGTTTGCTTTGTGCGCCTATAGAACATCAATCTGTACAGCTACAAGGGAAAGACCATTCTCTCTTGTATATGGAATTGAGGCCGTCCTACCAGTTGAGGTTAAAGTGCCCTCACTCTGAATTCTCATGGAATCAAGCTTACCCGAAGCAGAGAGAGAGAGATCCCGCTTACAACAATTGAACTTATTAGACGAGAAGAGACTCCTAGCCTTATGTCACACTCAAGTTTACCACGGGCGAATCACACGCGCTTATAATAAATGTGTCCGCGGTCTAGATCTAAAGGTAGGAGACACTTTGCTGAAGAAGATCTTCCCATCCCTCCATGCCGATCCGAGAGGGAAGTTCAAGCCGAATTGGGAAGGACCTTACGTCGTTCGAGAGGAGCTACCAAGACACGCCATCCACCTCACCACCATGGACGGAGATTATCTTCCTGAGCCCATCAACGCTGGATACGTCCGACGGTTCTACTCTTAGTCTATCGCGATAAGGTAAGTATTGGTGAAATAGATACGTGACTGCTTAAGAACCACCCAAAAGAGGCCATCATTCCAAACACAGTAGCCAAAAAGCATCCCTAAAAATAATGATATCCTCTGCTACCCCATTTGAGCCTTGGTCTTTCTTTTAATAACCCCCCTTCCCCAAAAAAAATTTGTGTATACATATACAAAAAAGGGAAGTAAAGTTACTATCAAAATCCAAAAAAAATCAAAAAAGCAAAACCTCAAAAAGAGATTGTCTGAAATAGAGCAAGAAGAACAAAAAAAATGTAGAAGAATCACGGGGAATGTACAGTAAAAACCCCCAAGGAAGTATGTTGAGGAAACTGAAGCCATATCAAAGAAATTCTTTTTTAACCCAGCATACCTTCAAATCCTAACCTAACCCATGGCTAAGCTACACCTCGAAGAAAGCCCTCTTTTAGGTTTGCAAGCAGTCATAATACATGTTAAGTCAACACGAGCCGAGTTGTGAGACGACACCAGAGCCCCATCCGGCCGGCTATGAAGGAATCAACGTCTATGTCGTGGCTTTTTTGAAAAAAAAAAAAAAAAGACATAATAAAATAAAAATACAAGCTCAAAGCAAGATGGACGTGATGAAAACCTGAAAGGGCACTACGGGTAAAAACAACGAGTTTGTGAGGACCAGGTGAAAAACTGAAAGGGCTCTTGGGGTAAGAAAGCTAAACCCATGGACGTGGTAAAAATCCGAAAGGGCGCCAAGGGTAAAATAAAAAAAAAGGGGAGATAATAAATAAAAAAAAGAGGAAGAAAAATAAAAGTTTGCACTGATTGAGAGGATTAATGTTTGAAGAGCCCTCTTAGTTACTCTCCCTGCCCCCTTTTCTGGGCCACCCATGCTAGTTCAAATCGGGTCCTAACCAGAATTGTTTTTGTAAAGCTGCGTTGTCAAACATATGACTCAAGGTAAGGAGAAGGGTTTGACTCAATCCAAAGGGATTGACGTTTTGGCCTTGCTAAAACTGTTGAAACTCTCTCAGAGTCAACCATTCGAAGAGGGGTTCGACCATGCTCAACAAAGGACCCAGGGTTTCACAAGGCTTCACCCAGTGATTAAGGCACCATACGCAAAAAAAAAGAGAGGAAAAAAAATGCACAAAATAAAAAGACAGAAAAGTCTATGCAGATGTATATAATAAACTGTCTTTCTTTTACAAAATGCATTGCTTACACCACATCCCAAAAAATAACCAGTATGATGACTAGCTTCCTTTCTTTCTTTCTTTGCAAAAATAGTAAAAAAACAAAAACATAAAGAAAATATGTAAACCAAAAATGTTTGTATCTGTAAAGGGGTTTTTTACGCCCCTTTTTCTGTGTATTTGATCTATGCAAAATGTTGTGTGCAGGAAGGAATTAGCGGCCCAACTCGCGCTTCAATGTGCTAATCTTGGCATGAAAGTTATCTTCCTGAACATTTTGCTCGGTCAACCAGTGACCATGCAAGCTTTTGTACCTCTTCCGAGAAGAATCAGCAGCTCCAAGGGCAACATTCAATGATCCCTTTAGACGAAGGACCTCGCTCTCCGCTATCTTTGCCCTAACTTTTTCTTGTGACAAAAGTTCTTGCAGGACCCTCTTCTCATCCACCAGTAGCTCAATGCAGGCTCGGAGTACTTTCTCTTTCTTTGGCCAGGGGTCTCCAAAGTCAATGATCTCAGCTGAATCCAGACCATCAGTAATAGGCTACTCAGTCAATAGTCAGGCCTCGTACTCAGGAGAAGACTAAACTAAATCTCCTTGCTCCATGTCGCGCATCAGCGTCGACTAGCGCGTCTCCCAAAGAGCAGCAATCTGATCTATGTCTCCGGAGGACCCCCTAGAAAAGACCAAATCGCATAAAGGGGGTTTGACCTCTCAAGGCACCTGCTGAGAGTAGCCAAACTGACGCAACACCCAGAATGGGAAGTAGAAGGTGCTGCCAGTCAATCCTAGGGAGTGATGCCCTCATGGTCTTTAGAGAGAACTACTGGGAAGGTCCGGTCCAACCAAGGAAGCCTCCATATCAGCTTAACATCGATCAACCAAAGCCTTAGAACTGACAAATTGCCCTGCGAAAGTAGGTGGCACCTACCAAAAAAGCACTGAGCCTCCTCACCTCGGGCAATATAAAAGTGGGGCACATGCCCCAAGATAGTGAGGTGCTCGCACAACCAGACTGGAAGTAGCAAGGGACACCCTTTGAGGCCCTCCACCTTGCGCAAAGCAAATGAATCAAGGCATCGATACAGCTCGGCAAGCACCAAATGCAACATGGATCGGCCAGCCTCCAACTCTGTCAAAATATCGCAAACGGCCAGGGAGAAGCTCTCCCCCCCGATAAAGAAAAGGATTTCTGAAATAAGATTGATAACTAAGGCTTTTGCATTTAAAATATTCCTAATCGGCAATTTTTGGAGACTTTCGTCACCAATAAGGTCTTTGAGGAATTTTAGCGAACACCTTGTGGGCCCCCCAATGAGGCTTTTCTCATACTCGAGTTTCTTCAAGCCAAGGGTCAGATGAACAGATTTGGAGTAGCTCGGTCGGGGCGTGACTCTTGCAAGGCCCCTATGAAGCTTCAGGCCGGACAGGTTGGATAGCTCCCACTTCCCAAAATGAAATACATGGAAATTCACATCCCAAAATGAAGCGGCAGCGTAAAGAAGGTCCCACCATGGAGGAACCTCAAGAAAGGAAGGAAGGGGAGATAGCGCAAGGCGCTCTAAGTCGGCGAGCTCACTCTCATTCAAACTCTCAACCCAAGCTGTTAGAAATTTGGGTCCCAAGCCCAAGAAAGGGGGTAAATTGGCTCCGGGCCCTCCACGTAAGGGAGGGTTGGAAAGCGGGTCCATAGACATACAAAGATCTTTTGAGAAGATAAAAATTGATGTATAGTGATGGACCCGCCTTTGAAAAGCAAGAGCAAAAAGAATCGGTCAAAGGGGCCAAGTCAAACAGAAAAGGGAGGATTTTTTAATTGACTCGGGTGTATAACGACCCACAGCTCCCCAGGTTAAGCCTGGCTCAACTATTAGTTGTGCCAGTGCATTTTGTCCCCATATTTGCCTGGCACAACTAAGAGTTGCACCAGTACAAATTCCCTAGGATTTTAGCCTGGCGCAACTAATAGTTGCGCCAAACTAAAGATCCCCCCTCCTTAGCAATCTCGGGACCTAATTGTGGGGGACTTTCACCCCTTTTGTTTTTTTATATACACATTCAATCACTAACGGTTTGGAAATTACTTTGTTTTTGTGTAGGATTGATCCTACATCAAAGCATGCGACCCAAAAAGTCGCTTTTTGAGAGCATTTGGCAAACACATCCTGCAGAAAAATAGATACGATAGAAGGAATCCATGGCATACAATCAGGACAAAATCTCTAAAAATATTTTCAAAAAAAAAATATCCAAAATGTCACATCATCCATCCCAAACTGTCTAAAAAAAATCCAAAATCCAATCCCAAAAGTACTGAGTTTTAAAGCAGAAACTAAAGCCTATTCCTTGCTCGCATCCTTTGACTTCTTTCGATGACGAGAGGAGCTCTGGAAAGTCAGCATATCCCCCACACGGGACCACGCCTGTGAAATCATACTAAGCAAGGAGTGTGACTCCTTGGCACGTGCACACTACAAGGCACAATCAAAATCAGAAATCAGGACCAATTGAGGGGCAAATGATAAATAAAATAAGCGGGAGAAGCAGAGCAGCAAGGTACTCACCGTCTCCACCTCCCTGAGCTCTGCAATGTGGCGATGATATGTCACATACTCCATGGCCGAGTTGAAGTCCTACGATCAGAAGGATAGGATATCAGCTATCAGGGCAATCATAAAACATGTGCAAAAGAAGACCGAAACTAGAAAGAGATTGGTCGTCAAAGGACTTACCCCTGGATCACCTCAGGAGGAGGGACACGGGCCGCTTCAGCAGAGATTCATGCTTTTCTATCCACATCAGCGCAGAGGCCCGAAAGGAAGCTATCATCCAGGCGTCGGAAGGTCTCATAGCCCACGGTCGGGTTACCCCCCGGAGCACCGGCCTGGGAGGTACCCGACGGTCCAACACAAGAACAACCCTCACCCGAGGGACCCGCACCAGAGGGGCCGACACCAGAAGGATCTCCCCCTGATGTGTTAGCTACACCTGTCCCGCCTTCACCATCCGAGTCAGCTCTCTGAGCAAACTGTGAACAAAATAAGGATTCGCTTAGAAAAAAAAAACAAAGGCTGAATTAAAACATAAGGGGAACTAATCCAAGCTGAGAAGAATTACCTGACTGAGTGGGCCACCAAATATAAGGAAATTGGCACTAGGTACAAAGCGCGGTAAGATAAATCGATATGGCAGGCAATAGTCCCCGGGAACATGGAGAGCATGGATAGGGAGCCCATTGTTGAGAAAGGCCTCCATGAGCTCCTCGATGTTGCCAATAGGATTCCAAATGTCTATCGGAGGGACCATAGGTAAGGCATAGTAGCCCTGGTACTGATGCACGACCCGCTCTCCTAAATAGTAAAACTTGGCCCACGCCCCATAAAAGAAAATGATGTGGCAGTTGTTAAACAGGCGAGAGGGGCCCACGGCTGCCTGATCCCAGAAGGGGGACGTAAGGTACAGGTCGTGGAGAATCTGTCCAAGTCGGAAGGTGGCCAAACAGGTAGCACATCAATAGAAGAGTATTTCTGAGCCCAAACAAACAAGGTAGAAAAGGGGCTTTACCTGCTAAGGAACCATTAGGTCGAGTTGAAACCTCAAGCCAAGTGCTTCAGGCCTACGTCACTGCGTCGGGCCTGATTCCAGTTGCTAAGGAGAGGATAGGTGAATGCATCTGAATGGAGAAGCGGGCGCTCGAGGTGGAAATGATGGTACCCCCATACCTGAGAAGAGCATTATACAACAAAAAAGAGCAGCAGGTCAGTAGCATGAGAGACCATCCAAGTAAAAATAATAAGAACAGGAAGAGCTAGGGATTACCTCCAAGGCTGCCCAAAAGCTGACAGCGGACTTAGTATCCCCAGTCGCGACCCAAGCCACATTATACATCAACCATGCATACCCAGCTCTGCCCCAGTCATACCTATGGACGTCACCCTAGTTGTCCATCACGCTCAGCAATGCTAGGCTGACTTGGCCCCCGCTCGCATTAGTAAAAAGGGTTTTGCCCAGCAGAAGCAGGAGAGTGATGCGTGCCAGGACAATCGCTCACACAGGCGTGATATAGAGCACCATGTCTAGTTAACCCAGATCCACTAACTCATCAGGCGTATAAAGGGCAGTCAGTCAGGTCATCTTGACCTTGGTACCATGCGTCTACCCGTGAGTGGGATAGGCCCCAATAAGTCGGATGATGTCCTCCCTACTCGAGATCTTGAGGTCAGCTATCGGTATCCCTCCCATCCCGATGCCTATAATCATTGCCCAATCAACAGGCGTCAAGACCATCTCTGTGTACGGCATGTGAAAGGTCATCTTCTCAGGGCGAAACCGTTCAATTAAGGCCTTCAGGTAGGCAGCATCGGCCCTCATAGCGAGGCAGGATAGAAACTCCCCAAAGCCCACCTGCGCCAACAGGAGCTTCACTACAAGAGGGACGTAGAGGTAGAACTCTTCAAAATCGAGTCCCCCCCCCACGGAATACAATGTTGGGCAGGTCCTGCATCCAAAGAAATGTGGATCAACTCACGGAAGTGAAGTAAAGCAAAGCCGCACAAAGGAAATGAACTTAACCTCTCTTTTACCTTGCCCGCTATTCTAAAATTTGAAATATGGGTGTGTTGTTGATGTAGGAGGCCGACTCGGGCAGCCTTGCCTTGCATTTCGAGCCATGGGCCTGCTCTCAGCTCCACCCAGAGGAACTACTCCCCCCGTGGACCGTATATTATCTCGGGCCCCTCCTCAGGAATATGCTCATCATCGCCCAACATGCTGGGGCAACAAAAGACAATCACATCCGATCAGGTCAATGACAAATGACCATGATACACTATGCGTCAAGGGGAGGTAAGAATGCTCACCATTTCCCAATTTATTTTCGGAAATAAAGATACACATGCAACAAAAATTTCTTTTTCAAAAAAAAATCATCATCATCAAAAAATCAAAACCAAAAAAAAAATCCTTTTACTTTGTTTACAAAAAGAACAATACCAAAAAAAAATCTTATACTTCAAAAAATTAATACCGAAAAAAAAAATCCTTTTGCTTTGTTTACAAAAAAAACAATAAAAAAAAAATCCTTATACTTCAAAAAATCAAAACCAAAAAAAATCCTTTTACTTTGTTTACAAAAACAAAAATTAAAAAAATCCTTATACTTCAAAAAATCAAAACCAAAAAAAATCCTTTTACTTTGTTTACAAAAACAAAAAAACAAAAAAAGAAGAGGGGGGTCCTTATGCTTCGAAAAAAATCATCAATCAAAACCCAAAACAAATCCCTCTTTTATGTTTAGAAAAAAGAACAACAAACAAAGAGTCCTTTCTTTATGCTCCAAAAATCAAAAGCCAAAAAAAAACTTTCTTTAAAAAAAAATACAACAAAGAGTCCTTTCTTGTATGCCATAAAATAAAGAAAACCAACAAAAAGATGCATCCATTCCTTAACAAAAACTGACAAAAAAAAAAAAAAAATAACAAAGAAAACATATAGGCACCAATAAATCCATAAAATAACAAAAAAAGGGGGCATTGATCATAAGACATCATCCACACACTATTAATAAATACATGCACAACCAAAAATAAACCATTAGGCAAATAATACAAGATCATGATAGTATTTGCAAGGAAAAGTGAGAAAAATCAAAAAAAGAAGAGAGAGTTTTAATGGTTACCTTTTGAAAGAAATGGGGTCTTTGATCTAGCGCAAGACGGCGATCGATTAATGTGAGCGAATAACGGTGATGAAGCACGCGTAGATGCAATGTAAAGGAACCCTAAAAGGGGTCAGTTGTTGGTTTTAAGAGAAAGGGGGGAGAAAATTTTGAAATGAAACCCCACAGCCTGAGCCCGGCTGTTTAAATTGGGCCCCAGCCAAGCCTGGCGCAACTATTAGTTGCGCCAGGCAAAATTGTGCCCATTGCTGGCTTGGCGCAACTAATAGTTGTGCAAGGATATTTTGAGGTCCCTATTGGCCTGGCACAACTAATAGTTGCGCCAGGCACTTAGGTCAGGTATCGGGCCGAGTACGGGCCAAGTAGGAAAGCCAGTCCCCCCGCTTTTTTTTGTTTTTGTTTTGTCACTCCCGGCATATGCACGTACTCTCAAACGACATTTCGATACTCCTTCGATTTGCTCAGGAAGCCGTCTAGAATAAAAGCGAACCAAGATCAATAGGCATCCCGGTCCTACACAAAAAATCCAAAAAATGAAAAAAAAAATTCCCCACAGGAAAGCAAGAATAATTCAAATGAAATAATAGGAAAATCAGATAAAATGATAGTTTGAAAAATCCAAAAAAAATCACATAAAATGATAGTTTGAAAAATCTAAAAAAATCACATAAAATAACAGCTTCAAAATCTAAAAAATCACATAAAATGATAGTTAGAAAAATCCAAAAAATCACATAAAATGATAGTTTGAAAAATCCAAAAAAATAACATAAAATGATAGTTTGAAAAATCCAAAGAATCACATAAAATGATAGTTTGAAAAATCCAAAAAAAATCACATAAAATAATAGCTTTAAAAAATCTAAAAAATAATAATAGAAAAACCACGAAAATAAAAACAGATTTGTATTCCCTCGTAGAGCAGCGCACTTGCATGTTTTCAATGCGATAAAATATCAATGTTTTATCAACAATGCAGTTGTGCCATATTAAGGTCCCGAGTCTAGGGTTCACCTTGGATCTTTGGATCCTACTTCAAAAGTAGGAGCGACGGCGTCAATCCCGATCAAACGGTCAATGTGTTGATCAGGTTGACTTCATTGCTAAATCTTTGAGCTAAGCGCACAGTTTTGGATTCACATGAACTTAAGTGTCTTAAGCTTCAGATTCTCCGTTGAAAAAGGTCAGTCGTTGGTTGGGACCAACCTGTTGAGAATGAGATTACGTACCAATCAAACTATGTGCAACCATGTATTATAAAGGGTTTATTTCCCTTTTATTTTCTGCAGGCTTAAAACCTATATGGGAAGCGGTATCCCTGTAGAGTGTACGCCATGAGTCTGGGTATCCATATGATGGTCATTTGTTCCCGTAAATTATACCTGGGCAGGTCCGGGTCGGGGCTTCCATCGCCTTTGTTGCTTATCACCCCTAATGGGTGATAAGCAACAAAGATTGGATGTCCCTTTTAGGAGACACCCAATGTTTGGTCAGATCTGTTTAAGGTAGTTGAAGTTGAACGCTCCAAGTCATGCTGATCCTGTGCACATGCTTTCGAAAATGGGACGTCCTCCCAAAAAGCGTTATGACATCTATTCACTTTGCTCGGGCAGTCATGCTAAATAAGCTTTGGGATCGATGGGTTCGCCTAAAGACCTCGAACCCTTCTTTCAGCAAGGGCACCCGCGAACAGTTAGACGGGGCAATCAAATGCCTCATAGGATTGGACACAAACTGTGGAGCCTTGCATATTCTTTGCTTTACACCTATCTTTGAGTGTGGGTCGATCACCCCTCTTACTTACAAAGCTGTTGTATTCAGAATGAATCTCGAACATCAATCACCTTCAAATCATCTTGAGAAGCGAATATTTTTCCAGACTAACAGGCTTTCGCAACTCGAGAAGTGAACATTTTTCCCAGCTATTGGGCTTTTGCAACTCATTCCCTCGGTTATGCCCAGTAATGTCACTAAGCGCTTGGGGACCGATTACCTTGAGAGGCAGACATTTTTTCTTACATACAGGGCTTTTATTTTCTCACTATGTTACTCATCTAATGTTGGAAGTTTGTTCTAAATGTAGCAAACCCGTCAGTAGGGCCTTGGGCCTCTTCAGATGTCTCTTTTCTTTAACATTCGATCATTAGTGATCGGATACCAAAGAGGGGCATCTGTAGACACCCAAATTTGGCCCAAGGCCTAATCAGAACACATTTCGAGAGAGGTACACTTCTGAGCTTTTGATGGCATGTATGGAACATTTAAGAATCACCCTAGATCCCCTAGGAACCTGCCCCGAACCTTTAGAAATCAATCCTAACCCTTAGAACCCGTTCTGAACCTAAACCTAACCATTCCGAGCAATGGGTGAAGAGGGGTGCATCAGAGCCAGCTACAGCCTTATACTATAATCAAATCTTATACCATTGAAAAGTATAAGTCATCAACTTTCCAGCAATTCAAGAATTGACCCAATCGGAGTTATACATCGAAAGATATGACAGTCCGAACCCAAAGGGCAAAGGAGTAATTTCAAGTGGGCCCCCCTTGGGATTTGGCTCAACTAATAGTTACGCCATGCCATTTCTCCCCAGAAATGACTTAGAACAACTAATAGTTGTGCCAGTTATACTTTTGCCTGGTGCAACTATTAGTTGCGCCAGGCCATTTTCCCAGAATTTAAGCCTGGCACAACTAATAGTTGCGCCAGTATTAAAGTGGACCCCACCCTCACGAGGCAACTTCTAAGGCACTATTTAGCATTGTTTTATTGTGCATTTGCCCCAAAATTCATAGCCTATCTTTTTGCGAGGAAACTTCCAAGCCTTGAAATGTGTAGAAAGGTGCAACAGTAACCATGTCTTTTTGCCCCAAAATTTGTGATTGGGGTTTGACTTGTTAACCACCTTGACCTTTAGGTTATGTTTTGATAGTTCTGTTGCACCCTTCTATACCCTATATGCAACCCATTAAGTGGCCTAAAGCCTCACCCTATCATCCCCCATTGGAGGACCTTCTCCCACATTTCAAGGCTCCAAAAACCCTAGGAAACCTTAGATGTTAGATTACCTAATTCCTAATCTTGATTAGCATCTAAATACTCTCCTAACCCACCCATTTCTTATAAATAGAGACCCCCACCCTTTAGGGGTTGAGAATTTTGGCCTAAGAGAGAAAGAGCTTAAAGTTAGAAGATCTTTCTCCCTTTGGTGCATACTTCCTATACAAATTTCAGATTTCAAAAAGCTCCCTTAGACCTTAGCATTTCAATAAAAGCCTTTAGGTTAGGTGTATGTGATCCCTTAGCCTTCCCTCTCTACCTCTTAGCTTCAAGCCTTAGGAGTTAGAACCCCTTTTCCCACCATTGAAGCCTTTAAAAACTCATCAAAGTAAGCCACGCAAGGCTCTCTTACGGTGCTACAAGGGCCCGAGGGCTTTGGCTCTCTCCTTTCTTCTCCTATCTCTTTTTGGCTTTTCTCATCCTCCCATTTGTGCCGTTATGCTGCCAAATTTTTGGTAGGAACGGAGGGGCACAAATAGGATTCCAAGGCCTTTTGGATAAGAGGAAGCCATTTTCTTTTCTTTTACTTTATTTTAATTTTTGCCATTAGTAGAGACCGCATTAAGCGAGTTGATTAGGTGCCTAACACCTTCCCGATCAATAACCGAAGCCCCTATCCAAGAGCCTTTGGTATGGACCAGATTCAGAGTCATATTTGTGGCACTTCAATGCTTATAAAAATAATATAGGTGTCTCGGGAAACCAAAAGCTCTGGGTGGTGACTCTATATTTTTGTTAGAGAGCGCTTCGTCGCTGCGGGATCGTTACGAATCCCACAGTTGCAGAGGTGTCCTAATCATGAAGTACACCGTTGGAAAATAGTCCTCACTTTCTATGAAGGTCTGAATGACAAAACCTGGCACACAGTTGATCTTGCATGTGGGGGGATGTTCTATACTTTGCCTGCTGAGACTGCATGGGAATTCTTTGAGAACTTTAGCGAGGACCCAGTGCAATGCCAAGCACTGGGTGAGATTAGATCAGTGACTTTAAGGAGTGTATACCTCTTAGGCAGAGAGGGCTATACAAATTAAAATCAATGAAGAATTACCTTCCAAAATTAACACTTTGGAAGACAAAAATTCATTCGTTGGTAGATATAAAATCACACCCAACATCTCAACAAGGAGAAGCCTATGAAACCAACCACGGCCTAACTCAGAAAGATCCTCAACACTCTCCTGTATTTTACTCCACACGGACCCAAGATAAAACATCAGTGGAAGAAGCCTTGTCGCAGATAGCCGATAGCTGGATGTAGCATGGCCAGATTCAAATGCAGCTACTCAATAATTTCCTGGAAGCCATTACACGGTTAGAAACTCAGGTTGAACAACTAATCATTTTGGTTAACTCAAGAGAGAGTAATTCTTCTTCCTCATGGCCAGTTGGCACCCCAGGAGGATATACTTTTATGGGTGGGACATCAACTCCCCTTGATCGTCATTGAAGTCCTACTGAATTTGCCGAGCTACCGATTCACCCATAGCAATCATGTGTAACATATGTACATAAGTACTTTTGAAATGACTCTTTTATGATTTATACAATATCATTGAATTGTAAAGACTCTTTTCTTTTCTTTTAATCACTTGAAGCATATGGATTTGTGATTTCTCGTGAGTTTAGAGTCAAGTCATAGTGAGTACGATTTTTCAGTCATAGATTCTTGTGATCGTTATCTAGAATTGTAAATGACAATTCTGGGGAACAGGAGAACCTGGTGATCAGTCTTATCTAGAGCATTGGAATTGAAACCCATTTAAAATTGTATAGGAATGGATAAAAAATTGCATTCATTTCCACCACTTTCCAACCACCCTAGCCTAGGAACCTACACATCGACACTTACTTCGAAGTGATGGTTCAATACTTTCCCTATAAATCCATACCCATACACAAACCTAAACCAATTCATAACCTTTCTTCTTCCTCCTTTAACCCTACACCCCATGACAGAAGAACATAACCTAAGTAATTTCAGCAAAAGACTCGATCATATTCTCGTAAAACATAGAGCTGGGCTCCTGGCTATACAACAGAAAGTAGAAAACTTGAAACGCTAGCGATCTATCCGAGATGCTGAATCATCCACCAAGACTACCCTTTACCCTAAACCTAACCCAAATCCAAAACCTTATACGAAGAAACTATCTTCCCCCACTTCCTAACCCTTATACCATTACAACCCACCCAAAATGCGACTTCCTATACGACAAGGATGGGCTACAATTTCCAGTCTCCTCTTCCATCCCATCCTTGATCCCCTCGCCACCCATCTCCATTGCTCACAGTTCCCCCTTCCTTACTCTGCTGTCTCTTCAAAATATTTTCGCATGAGAGCAGTATAGGGTAAAGGGAGATCTGGAAATGTCTTAACTTCCCACTCTTCAGAGGATAGGGATGTGAGATAAAGAAGGGTAGTGAGGAGTGTTCGACTGCTCTTGGAGTAGCACTCTATCGAATTATGGCTACTCTTTTTAGAGAAGAGGAGGGGAGGCGTTCTTGTAAAGGAATGGATATGCCTTTGGTGGGAATGGATGAGAGACTCTGATTGAAGGTAGTTAGAAGCCGATGACCGATCTTTATCGAAGACAAATCCTTATCTCCGACATTGCTGCCAGTGCCTTAGTTTAGTGTGTATCTAGATTTTTCCTAGGAATTTCTTTTCATGTAATTAGTTCTCTTTCCATGAGTTTATAATTAGTTCATATATATATGAAAAATTCCTTTCATTTTATTTGTTTTCACTAACAATGTTACTAACATCTAACTTTCTAGATTTTATACAACCGGAAGTATTTTTCTCCCAAATTTGGGGGAAGATTTTTTATTCTTGTTGCAGATTATAAACCCGATTACTAACCTAGCAGTAAAATAAGGTAATAATTTTTCTATATGTCCCCTATTTTGCACAATGAGGACATTGTCCTATTCCAGTTTGGGGGGATACATCGGATGTTAGTATATTAGTATAGTAGTTTTTTTTACTTTTTCATAAAATTTTCAAAATTTAGTAAGGAAGTTAATCATTATATGCAAATTATGATAGAAAAAATATGAAGATCTGAAATTCTTAGCAATCCATTATAGTAGTAGTGCAAAAATCAAAACAAAAGTAGTTACAATTCAAAGTAAAGCATCTCAAGCAAACTGCATCAGATGAATGTTTGAAACCATACGATTGATCTGAACTGCAAATATTTTAGATTATAGTTTCAAAATTATATAACTAGTGATCTATAAAGCCTATTTGCTCTTTTATTCTGAGAAAGAGAGACTGCTTTTATTCATGCTAAATTTTCCTTGAACTTCTTTACTATTTGAAATCTTATAATGCTGAACTTAGAATCAAGATATTCTATAAATATGATGATTTATTTGTTTAGAACTATCTATTAAATATATCAAAGTAATAAGACATCCATATTAGTAAATCGTGAAAATGACCAAAGGCCATCTTTTGTTAAACTAGAGCCAAAAAGCCAAAAATCTCATAACATTTTACCCTTTGAACCCCATATTAGAAGCCTAAAAACCAAATTTCTTTGTACCAAAATTCTATAAACCTTTAACCATATGTACTATCCAAAACTTTCTATCCTTGACCCTTACAATTTCTGAGAGTTTAAAATGTAAAAGAAGGGGAGAAGAGGGAGTGAAAGGAGTATATGCTTAACAGACAAAGGATCTGCTGAAAAGGGTACAACTAAAAAAGAAATACAATTGTATGAAAATATAAGAAGAGAAAAGAAAAGAGAAGAAATCGTAAAAGATAATTCCATGAAAAAGAGAAGTAAAAAGCTTCCAACCTGAAAAGAAATATGGGCTTTATATTAGAAAAAAAATGCGAATAAGTTATCCAAAATAAGGATACTTACTAAAGCTAAAAAATATAGAAGAAGAAGAGAAGGAAGAGCTAAATTCTCATAAATAAATTTGAATCATCTTTACCTTTTTCTTTGAAACATCCGAAAATCCAAAGCCCCATTACAATCCGAAGGAAAGACCCTTGAGATTTGCGATTTACAAGAATATGAGTTTAGTAAAGATATATGAAATAGATACTAAGAATAAATAGAGAAGTTAATTGATTATTGTTGTCTTCCTAAGTGTGCATGATTTATTTGTATTTTGAAAACAGATTTTTCAAAGTATGGATTATACTGAAATTAGAAAACTAAAAAAAAGAAAGAAATATCAGCACAGAGAGAAATCAATTAGCCTGCAAGATCAGGGCCAATTGCAGCAAGTTTTAAATGTAAGTAAGTAAAAGATCGTCCACAGAGAATTGATTTAAAATGTATGGTAAATCTCTAGATCTGAGTTACCCGATCTGGCCTCTAATCCTATCTATAAAGCAAGTAAGATGGGAGGTTGAATTTGTCACATTAACTAAATTATCTAAAAGTAAAATTTAAACTAAGTGATCCAGATCCAAGTTGGGGGAACTGGATGCAAAATTAATAAGAATGGAGAAATAATAACTAACTTAAGCTTAGTAATTGATTCCAGAATGAGAAATAGTGTAACATAGTTGAGAAAGTATCAAATCCTCATCTGGCTACTAGCTCAGATGTAAGAGAAAATAATCCAATTCAAGGATTAGAATTGAGTTGAACTTATGGCTATGATCTGTCCACTGTCATGGATACAGATCATCCAATAGTTTCCTTCTTCAATTCAAAGTCTTGATTCAAAACATAAGCACCACTACAATGCTGTAAGAACCAAGTTACAACCACAGATTCTCACAGGGATAGTGAATTAAGGGAAATTGCTTAAAAATAGCAAATCTAAAGGAATCTAATGAGTGAGGAGATCACAATGAACCCTCAACATGAATCCGACTGAGAACGTACTAATGAAAGCAACCTTTTCAAATCCACCATTACAATTCGAACACGACTTACATGACTCTCGGTTTGTAGTCTTGAATACAATTCTCACTTGAATTACACACTCGATTCTGAGACAAAAGCTAGGCTATTACAGAGGTTTCAGACAAGCTATCTTATCTGAATTAGAAAATGGGGCAGCAGGAATGAAACTCAAATTCTGGATACCCAAATTGGAAAAATAGTTCGTCTATTTATAGTTTTCCCCAAGTCCAGCTTAGATGTGCATCAACCAATTAGAATTGGTTAGATCCATATAAACTAATAGGAGTCAAGCACAAGGATCCAGATCTGTTCTGGCCAATCAGAACTGCTTGATCTGGTTCAGCCAATCAGGAGACAGAGGCATCAAATTCTGTTAGGTAATTCAAAAATCTGTTTGAGCTTCTAGAAGTTCCTACCAAGTAATTTCATCTTTGGG
Source organism: Chloranthus sessilifolius (assembly GCA_021018995.1). Classification (NCBI taxonomy): domain Eukaryota; kingdom Viridiplantae; phylum Streptophyta; class Magnoliopsida; order Chloranthales; family Chloranthaceae; genus Chloranthus; species Chloranthus sessilifolius. The sequence continues at coordinate 30,908,001 of CM037595.1, forward strand.
TGTTCACATGGAGTGGAATATGCCTCTGGTTCGTGCTCAAAATTTTCCAGAATGCCCCTGGGTTTTTAAATGCATTGGGGCACGTACAGAGATTACTAAAATGCCCTTGCAGATGCTGGGAATCTTTAGAATATGATTTCGCACAGATTGGGGGCATTTTCGAAAGGAACTGTAACTTCTAGAGCTCTATTCGCATAGATTGGGGGCCTTTTCGAAAGGAATTGTAACTTTCTGGAGCTCTATTCGCACAGAACTGGTGCTGCTCGCAAGGAGTTTTCTTCTTTTTGAAAGGATCATTAGCAAGTTTGTTCCTTTCGAATAGATTTCAGGTGCTCTTTGAAAACCAAGCCTGGAGCTTTAGTTCTTTTTACAGTATTCAGGTTCTTTTTGAATAGATCATGAATCCTTTCGAATAGCATTCTGTAGTGCATTCTTCCTTTCGAATAGCTCCAAACCTATTTCCAGGTTGAAACCAGGCCTTTGTCTTTTTTAGTTTAGGCATTTCGATAGCCAGTGAGGCTGTCCCTTCTCCTTCCACCAGATCAAGATGGGTCCTCATCTTTTTAGCACTTTTAAGCTACTTTCAGGGTTAAGTCTGCCTTTATTGTCAGCTATAAAATAAACACTTAAAACACTTATTTAGTTCTCTCAAGGGTCTATCAAGACCCAGGTTAAGGGGTGGAAAATGGTATTTTCTAGTTCTCAACAATTATCCTTTCCATGAGATTTATCTGCATAGTTAATTATCATATGAAAAAAAAAAATATATATATATATATATATATATTCATATATATATCTACAATATTATGAGAACCCCAAAGTTCAATTATTTTTTAGAGTACGCCAATAAGTGAGAGTTTGGAAGAAAGTATTTTCTAAAAATTGTAGTTTAAAAAAATCTATGATGAATAAACTTTTCACTGATATTCACACACTCCATGCTATATCGAATTAAACTTATTGAGTTCTGATAGAGGATAATTACGATGATGGGAAGTTAAAAAGATTTGAATATTTTTTGAAAAATAATAATGGATATGTAATGATTGACTGAGTAACTAGTATTTAAAAATTAGTTTATATTTTGAATTTTTAGTTTCGAAAAATATTTTGAAAAACCAAAAAACATTTGAAGTTTGTAGGTAACTTCACTAAAAACCTTCAGGAAACTACAACTCCTCCACTAGGGATCACCTAGGGGTTTAAAGGCTTGTTGCATCCACTAAATGCAATCGTGCTCCCTACGAAAGTGGCATTTAAATTCATAGTTTTAGATATTTTATATTTCCTTGTTTGCTAGTGACCAGCAAAACTTAAGTTTGGGGGTGTGATTAGTCACATAATTTACCATTTTATCACCCTTAACTTAGTGATGCTAGGCTTTAGTTTGCTACTAATGAATTACTGATGTGCAGATATCAAAGCTAAACAATAAAAGAGAGCCTAAGTATTAATCTTTGTCAAAATGAACTCAAAAGTAGTAAAAAGACGATGAAGCATTAACGATGATTCGCCAATAGAAGAAAACTGAAAAATCATAATTAACGATTTTGCGCTACTATTGAAGTAAGAAGAAAGAAAGAAATAAGAAATCATAATTTTATGATTCTTCAGAAAGCGACAAAAGAGTAAAAGACGACATAGAAGAAAAAGTGATCGTTCGTTATTGAAAATTGCCCAGTATGAAAGCTATGAAAAAGTAGAAAATCATGATTTACGATTTTCTAAAGAAGCGAGAAAAAGAAGAGACAATCGTAATTTACTATTGAAATTATAAAAGCTTTCCCGTTGCAATCTGCTGCTGCTGATCACTTGAGTGAGAGTTATCATTGCCATGTACTGAATTATAAGATCTTTAGAATTGGAAGTCTCTGAGCCACGGATCTGAGAAGATTGATGAAGATAAACTCTGAAGGACTCTGCTGCTGAAAATTAGAGAACACTCATGAAGCACATCAACAGAAGAAAGCAAGAAATATAATAAAATTAGGAATTAGAGTTATATTAGGATACTTTTATTTTTAGTAGTTTCTTTTATTAGAATTAGATATTTGTAAATAGACTCCTTATGATCTATAAATAAGAGAACCTGGTGTAGGAATAAACCATCAAAGAATTTCAGCATCAATTGATACCTGAGGTTGGATTTTCTTTCAATCAAAGTAGTGTAACATAGTTAGAATCGATTAGATAACAGAGGTTTCTCAAAAGCAATTGACGACTGCAATTGAGTGCTGAAGATTAGTGTAGATATCTATAGTTTCTCAAGAGCAATTGACGACTGCGGCTGAGGGGTGAAGGATATATTTTACTTTTCTTTACAGTTTAAATTTTATTTGCTTTCTAAACATCTCTAAGTTTTAATTTAAATTAACGACTCAGGTTAGAATTTGCAGATTAGTGTAACGGTTTTACTTTTCCATCTTCAGTTTTCTAAGGTTTGATTGACCCCCAGATTTTAGGAAGTTATTAATTAGATTAAATATGTATTGATAGGATCTTAGACTTGATTGATGACCAATGCTAGGAGACTAAAAATCTAGTGTAATGATACTTTTTAAATTCATAAATATCCAATAGCTAAATATTAAGATTGACGACCTTAATCAAAGAAGGAGGATTTAGATTTATTTTATGCACTTGAGATTAAAACTATTCTTTTATTGATATTTCTCCTGTAGGGTAGATCTTAAGAGATAAGTAGAAGTTTTTTAAAATAAGAATTTAAATAAAAGATATAAATAAAGGAAATAATTAGATAAACAAACTTTCTCGTGGGAATGATCCTATGCTAGTACTATAATTTCCATTGTGCGCTTGCAATACGTTAAGAGTTGAATTTAACATAAATATAATACATCATAATCCATAAGTCAACAGGCAGCAAACTTCACACATTACGGCACCGCATCGGTTGAACGATGCTCCCGATGTGGATGGCCACATAAAAAGGAGTGTTGGTGGGTCACAGGAGTGTGCTTCAAGTGTGGCCGGTCAGGACACCGGATAAAGGACTGTCACAGCTCGAAAAAGAAAGAAGGAACAATTTAGTGCACAAAATGTAAATGTTTTAGATATTTTTGTTCCAACAATAGTGTACTTGTCTCTTAATAGTTTCGTAGTTGCTGATTGAACTTTTGATCCTGAGTTAATCTAATGGATACTTTGATGCCTAAATTTGATAGATGAATTTGTGCTAATTTGTACTAATGGTGTGACCTAACTAATGGTTAGCCTTGGTTATAATATTCAAGTGTGTCATGGTTATTGGGGTCTCTAGGAAGTTGCAGGGATTACTTGCTAATAAGGATATCGGATACCATTGTATCAATGGTTAGGGTAAGTAGTTGATGGCTTATACCTCTCGGTGTTCATGCGCCTTGATTGACTTCATTATCTTGGTAATCATAGTAGATAACAGTACACTTTATTATATAGTTAACCTTTGATGATTCATAGGATTTTGTGGAGATACGTTGTTAAATCTTGGTCATCACAAGTGCTAGAACTTGATACTAATTGGTGTTGTTGTGACAACTAGATAGTTATTAGCGTTCTGATGTGTACCATGGGGACCTTCAGGATTTCTAATTTTGGTGTCAATGTGTCTTTATGGTTTATTATTCATGTGACTTCTGATTACTTACAGGCATATTAGTTGTGTTTAATAATCGTTGCGCAATTGAATAAGTATTGACTTTTACTATCGAATGGACTTGATGAATTGTTAGCTAGATAAATAAATGAGACCTTCATGCCTTCTCATCAAATTCAACTTTAATTGATGTTCACGTCGTGAATTTTCGAGGACGAAAATTCCATTAAGTAGGGGAGAATGTAATGACCCCAAATTTTTGACGAGGTTAAATCATTAACTCCGGTGGAGAATATGATTTCGGGTGTTCGGCCATCAGGTCTCTGTACCCCTTCGAATATGACACGCCAATTTTCGAGGAAGAAAATTTTGTAAGGTGGGGAGGATGTAACAACATGGATTTTTCTAGCATTGAACCATTCACCTTCGACATGGAAACGATGGCCTTGACCGATTTGACTTTGGTCAAGAGGTTGAGGACTGTGATGGGGCCTCTGATCCATACACCTTGATTGGGTAGATGCACCCAATACACAAATTCTGGGAACCAATTTCCTGATTCGAATAATAGATTTAAACTTGAATCCGTGTGCGAAGTATGTGTGTTGCACACGAATCAAGCCCCGGGATCGGACCAACTTCGATTCCTCCTTTCAAGCTCTATAATTATAACACATGGGCTTAGTTAATTATTATTAAATTAGAATTTAGAACGAGACGGTTGGCGTGTGTGTGATTAAGGGTGATCAGGTGCACCTTAGGCACGAACATAACCCGAGCCTAGTGACCCAAACTAACAGATGTTTATATATAGATGTGACACGCTGGAAATTCTGAAACCTTGTACACCAAATAAGTGTCCTAAATGAGGGGCGCCATGCACCACGAATATTCTGATTTAATTGAATCCTAGAGAGTACGTGTAATTAAGGGTGAGATTCGTTCCACAAGTCCGCAGGTCAAAGATCTGGGTTGTATGTGAGAGGTCCATGTATCGAAGCGTGTTATGTAGACTGGGCCATGTTTATTTTGGATTTTATAGAGGCCTTATTTTTTAGTAAGAGCCAATACACTATTTTCGGTGTAGTAGCTCAACACCAACCCAAACCCATTGTTATAAGAATAGTCATTTAAGTGAAAATATTCATTTCAAACTGTGTGAGAAATTTGTTGAGAACAAGAGAGCCGAGAGTGTCGACTTCTCTTCATTTTCTTCTTTTTCTTCTCTTCTTCGTGCCCTTTTTTGAGAACTCCATGCCATTGATTTCCTGTAAAGATCGTTGTGGTTCCAACTACAATAGAACACCGATTTCGACACCATAGAGCTCGAAGAAGAGGAAGAGAGCAATCATTGGATGAACGACAAGCCATGGCATTGATCATAGGCTTCGCATGCACGATTTAGGAAGGTAAATTATGAAACCCTTCGCATGCGTGCCTAGATCGTAGGATGATTGTGGGTTTTGAGTTTGATTAGTATGCATCTTTGGATTTGCGTGCAAGGTTTGTGAAATCTGAGGTCGGATGAGAGGTGAAGAGCAACGACGTTGATTTCCATCGATTCGACCAGTGTAGACCCGTATACATGTTTTAAAAAGGTGAGATTTATTACTTTTGTTATAGGGCATGCTTTGATTGAGATCGTATGTGATTACAACATCACATACCTTTGATTTAGGGATTTTTCAAACCCAAAAAGGGTCACATATGGACGCCCATAGTTGCCGCGGTGAGTGGAAAACTCACTGCGACGAGACTCTACCTGAAGCACTCATCGTGGTGAGTGCTACATGAAAATTTAGGTAAAAAATGGCACTGTTCGTTCTCGTTGTGGCGAGCTATGGGTGCCTAAAGGCCTCGCCGTGGCGAGCTACATTCTCACCGCAGCGAGATACTGTTTCACTACGCCAACACTTGTTCGGTATTTCTGTCATAATCGTTGACCCCAAACTCTGATTGGTGCAATTCATTAAGTGTTGGAAAGGGACAACGAGCCCTATAAGTTTCATGAATTAACAAATTCATTAATCAAATTTTTTAAAGACTAAAATTTTGTGGCAAGTAGGGAAAATTTTCACATAATCCAAAGTTAACGCAAACTTGTCCTTTTCTCCCTATGTTGTGAGAAAACTTTAGAAACTTCGACATGTCTGATATTTAATCATTAACATATAAATATATGCATGCTTTGCCATGTAGGTTAAGGTTTGGGAACGTTCGTGAGGATTTTTGGCACCATTTTACGTGACCTTGCGTGATTTCTCAACCGAGTTAGGGGAATTTCATTAACCAATGGCATTTTTACTTGAATTCATGTATTTGCATGATGTAATTAGTTTAAATGTTTGAAATGCTTTTGACTGTTAAGAATTTGACTGTGTCTAGATGTTGAAAAATGAATATATGTTTGACTTTTGAAATTTTGAATTGAACTCTTGCTTTAGAAATGAAATCAGCCTTTGAAATTGTTAGCACTAAAAGTCTTGAACCTCGAATATGAACCTTGCGTGTTTCATCGAATTTTGAGTTTCAAACATGATCATTAGAACTGGTGTAGAAAACTGATTTTGAAGAATGCATTTGTTTTTTACACCTATGAATTATCAAATCCTTGAAATTTGATTGTATCGAACTACGAATCTTGAACATGAACTATGAATCTGAATGGACGTTTGAACATGAATCCGAACTTCAAAGTTAAGAACTTGTGTTTTGAACCGCCACAGCAAGATATTCGTGAATCGAATCAGCATGACGGTTAAACCCGTGAATCGAACCGGCATGGTGGGATATCTGTGAATCAAACCGACACAGTGGGATATCCATGAATTGAACCGTAAAGTATATAAATGAGTTGAATAATAAATCAGACAAATTGAAGTGGACCACTATGGGCAGATTTTTCGTTTACATTGTGAGCCGCTATGGGCAGATTATACGTGCATGTGTGGACCGCTATGGACAGATTATGTGTAAAACTGTGGACCACTATGAGTGGTTTAATTGTACTATTGTGGACCGCTAGGGCAGATTACAAGCACAAGAATCAAACTCGAAATTTGAAAGTGACTCCGAATCGACTCTAAATCTAAACTCGGACATGAACTTGAAATGGTCCTTGTTTGGACATGAAATGCTTCCGCACTTTATTTTTTTTTTTGGATAAATGGTTTCAAAATTTTAGTTTGTTGTATGATATGAATTTTCCTTTGAAACTGGCCTTCTTGTACTTAAGATTTGCAATATTTGTCTTGATATAAACTTGTCATTGAATTTCAGCTCAGTTTTTGGCACGAAATGCTTCTGAAATCAGTTTCCATTTTCAATTTAAAAGTTAGTCTTTATTTGATATAAAAAGAGTTTGAAAGCCAAACTTCTGATTAGACCTAAAAAAAATTTCTTGGTTATGAATGCATTTGATAGAATGTAAGTGATCTTTAGTTCCTCTGCTGAGCTTGGAGTGTAGCTCACCCCTCGACTATATGTCACAGGTTGCAGGTCTTGAGTGAGATCCAGAGTTTGAGGCAAACCTTCTATCTTAGACCGGTGGATTGGATCTTGCTATAGTTTTGGATTGAGGTTGGGCTTGGTATGTCCAATCATCTTGTGGACTGGTAGAATAGATTTTGGATGTGTATCTCTGGTGTAGACATATTGTACACCACTGTTTTGGTGATGGTAGTCCATCACCAGTGGTTTTTATTGATAGCCTGTATTTTGTATATGGATAGAATCTTCTATTTTTGCCAATTGAATCTTATGCTTTGATTTTCACATGTGTGTGGATGTACCAAGTATGCTCCTGTATTCGGATCGTGACCTGCGATCCGAGGGTCTGGGTTTTCCCATTTAGTTAAAAATGAAAATAAAAAATAGTGTTGGGAAAATTTGGGCTATCACAATGGGTTCGAAGGGTTTGGGGCATAAAAGATTATTTTTATTTTTGAGTATTTACATTTTTGGGCATTTATACTTTTGGTTTTTTGTGACTTTTCTATGTTGTTTTATTTTTTTTTTCATTTTTTTTTGTTATTATTATTTTTGTGTTATGGTACAATATCAGTTCCTTAAGCAGAAACTGACTCAGAAGGTCGGATGGACATAGTGACAGTTGGGTGATCTGTTTCGGGGGCCTCGATCCTTCTCGATCTAATTGATCTAGGATGAGAGAGATGCTGTGTTTAGGTTTGTGTCTTTGATGACATAAGATTTATAGAATAAGGTTTGGAGTCTTTTAATTTCTTCTTTTGATAAACTTTTTATTATTGGAGCCTCCTTGTCGGGAGGGACCTTTTGTAGTTTCTCGATAGAGTGAGGCAACTCGTAGAGTTGGGGCGTAGAGTTGTTAGAGAGTTCTTCAGGGTCGTTCGCTGGTGGCTGTGAAGTTGGAGCGAAAACCGTTGAGAGGGACGATAGTGTTGTAAAGGTAATCAGAGGACAAGGCAAAGGTAAAGCTAGAGGAGGCAGCGTGAAGGTGCGGGCCAAGGTTGAGCTTTCCTTCGTGTGGGGAGGTTCAGTTTTATTTGATTATGCTTGTTTTGTTTGATGCATACTTTGGGCTTATTGTGAGGTTATTTTAAAGTTTTGTTTGTAATTTTTGGAGGAGGTTTAGTGTCGAGAGTTTGGAGTAGTAATTTTATTGGTTGGGGTTCCGTGAAGGTTTTGATCGTGTGGTCTATGGAGATTTGGATCTGGCGATCAGAAGCGAGTTTTATTGTGACGTTGATTTCATGTTGTGGCAAGATTTGAGAATTTGGAGACATTGATTTTGATGTTGATCGGGGTCATAAGATTTACGCTTGGTTTAGTTTCTAGAGTGGGAGGAGTGATGGAGTTTTTGATTGGTTTATCGATAGGCTCAATAGTTGATATTAATGTTGTAGAGGTAGATTTGATGATATGTTCTGATTTGATCAGTTCCAATTTGGTGACAAGTTCAGGTTTGATGATTAGTTTAGGTTTGATGATAGGTTCATGCTCGGGTTTGATGCTAGGTTCAAGCTTGATGATAGGTTTTGGTTTGATGGTAAGTTCGGGTTTGATGCCTGGTTCAGGTTCAATGATGGGTTCGAGTTTGATGATAGGCTTAGATTTGGTGAGAAGTTTATGCTCGATGGTGGATTTATGTTTGGCGACAATGTCGAGCCTGATAACAGGTTTAGGTTTGATGATAGGTTTGAGTGCGATGATGGGTTTAGTTTATATGATAGGTTCGGTTTTGATGATAGGTTTAGTTTTTATAATAGGTTTGCATTAGGGGCTCGGTGAGGTGATAAGTCCGGTGGTGAGTTCAGATTTTGAGGCGGTTGTAAAGATTAGTTTGTGAGTTGGTTCTGAGATCGGTTCAATGGTTGATTCTGAAGTGAGTGAAATGGATGGTTCAGAGGTGTGTTTGATAACAAATTCGGGTTCGAGATTTTGTTTTCACTTCGGTGAGGTGGTAGTGCTTTAGGTTCTAAAGTGGGCATAGAAGTTGATTCTGAGATTAGTGGGGTGAAGTTGTTGTTGTTGAGTTCAAGTTTTAAAGCAGGTGTAGGAATTGATTCAGGGACTCATTTGAGATTGGTAGGGTGATAGCGACTTATATATGTCTCTAATTAAGTCTTAACTTATTGCAAGCGCACAATGAAAATTGTAGTGCTAGTATAGGATCGTTCCCACAAGGAAGTGTTTTACATTTATAATATTATTTTTAAGAAAATTTATATTTATCTTTAAGGTTCTAAAGTACTTGAGAAATATGAATAAAAGGATGGTTTCTTAAAATAATTTACAGAAAATAAATTCTAAATCCTCCTCTTTCCAGATTATGATCATCAATCACAATCCTTCAAGTGTTGGATATTTATGAAATTAAAATACCCTTACACCATATATCAAGTTTTCTAGCAATGGTCGTCAATCAAAACTAGAATTCTATCAATACAGATTTAATCTAATCAATAATCTACTAGAAATTTGGGCATCAATCGAACTCTAGAAAATTAAAGATCGAAAATAAAAATAATTACACTAATCTGCAAATCTCAACCTGAGTCGTCATTTCAAATCAAAATTTAAAGATGTTTACAAAGCAGTAAATTGCATAAAAATAAATCTAAAGTAAAAAGCAAAGTAAAATATATCTTTCACCCCTTAGCCATAGGCGTTAATTGCTTCTGAGAAACTACGGATATCTACACTAATCTTGCAGCTCTCAATCTCAGTCGTCAATTGTGATCAAGGAACCTTTGATATCTATGCTAAACTAAACTAAATTTTTTATCAGAAGAAAATCCAACCTTAGTTGTCAATTGATGATGAGAATTCCTTCAATGAATTTTTTCTTATGCCGAGCCCTCTTATTTATAGAGCATAAGGGATCGGTTTATAGTGATCTAATTCTAATAAAAGAGACTACTAAAATAAAAGATTCCTAATATAATTCTAATTCCCAATTTTATCTTCCTTGTTTTGGATAGTTGATGCACCTCTGGAATTTCTCCTTAATTTCAGTAGCAGAGTCCTTAGGAATCTTTTTTCATTAATCTTCTCAGATTCGTGATCTACCAATTTTCTAATTCAAGAATTCTTCTAATTATGTTCATGGCAGTGTAGATTCACAATCGACAGCAACAACAAGAAGCTTCTATTTTGTAAAATTGTAAATCAAGATTTTCTATTCTTTACAACTTTCTCTATGGATGATTCTTTAGAACAATCAATCACTTTCTTTCTTGTATTGTCTTTTACTCTGAACATCTTCTGAAGAATCGTAAATTATGATTTTCTTATTTCTTTGGTTTCGTTTAATCGTAAGACCCGATTTCTGGATTTTCAACAGCGTCAAATCATCTTTCATGTTCAATCGTCTTTTCTTATTACTTTTTAAGTTCATTTTGATAAAGATTAACAGTTTGGTTCTCTTTTACTGATTTTCCTTAATATTTACACATCATTAACTTATTAGTAGCAAATTGGGGTCTAACATCACTAAGTTAAGGGTGATAAAATGGTAAATTATGTGACTGATCACACCCCCAAACTTAAGCTTTGCTAGTTCCTAGCAAACAAGGAAAGAAAACTACTTTAAATCTACAAATTTAAATGTCACTTTTGTAGGGAGCACGATTGCATTTAGCAGATGCAACAAGCCTTTAAACCCCTAGGTGATCCCTAGTGGAGGAGTTAGTCTCCTAAAAGTTTTCAGTGAAGTTACCTACAAACTTCAAATACTTTTGAATTTTTAAAAATATTTTTCAAATTAAAAGAAAATAAAAGGTTAAAAATTTAAACTAATTTTGTAAACTAGCTAACTTAATCATCACATGGTTGCTACAATTTTTCAAAAATTCAATTTTATTAATCACCACTTTCCATCGTAACAGTTATCCTTGATTAGAACTCAATAATTTCGATTCTGTGAAGCGTGGAGTGTGTGCGTATCAGTGAACAATTTATTCTTCATAACTTTTTTTAAACTGCAGATTTAGAAAATATTTTCATCAAAAAACTCTCACTATTGACATACTCTCAAAACAAATATCGAAATTTTAGGTTCTCTCATTATGATATATCTTGAAGAACTATTCAAAGGATAATTACAAAAAATTAAATCTCCTAAAAAAAGATAATCAATTCTATTCATATGATTCCCTATGCAGTTCATAGTATCTATTATTTGCATCTCTACTAGGCTTATGCTTTTACAAATCATAAATAAAAAAGGTCTTTCCTTCGGCTTGTAATGGGGCTTTGGGTTAAGACGTTTCAAAGAAAGGTAGATAGGATTCAAAATATTCTGAGAATTTAGTTCTTCCTTCTCTATCTTCTTCTCTTCTTTTCTACTTTAGTAAGTATCCAAAAGTTGGATAACTTCTTCCCATTTTCTTTTTCTGTAAATCTCATTTTATTTTTTTTTAGTTTGGAAGCTTTTTACTTCTCTTTTTGTAGAATCATGTTTTACGATTTTTGACTCTTTTCTCATATTTGTTTTTATTATTTCTTTTCATCTGTACTCTTTTTTAGCATATCCCTTATCTATTTTCTTACACTCCTTTCACTCCCTCCTTTTCCCTTTCTTTTGCATTCTAAACTCTCAGGAATTGTACGAGTTAAAGGTTGAAAGCTTTGGGTAGTACATATGGTTAATGGATTATAAAATTTTGGTACAAAGGAATTCGGTTTAGGCTTCTAATATGGGTTCAAAAGATTAATTTTTATGAGATTTTGACTTTTTAGCTCTAGTTAAATCAAAGATGACCTTAAATTATTTTAACGATTTTCTAGCATAAATGCCTTATCATTTTGATGCTTTTAATATTTAGTTCTAGACAAAAAATAGGTTAGCATAATCATAAAATATTTTGATTCTAAGTTCAGCAATATGAGATTTTTCATAAAAATAACAGTAGAGAAGTTCAAAGAAATTTTTTAATTGAATAGATAACAGTCTCTCTCTCAAAGAAATAAAAAATTAGTCTCTAAAGCTCACTGGTTAAATAATTTTGAAATTATAGTTTAAATATTACAGTTCAAATCAACCTATTATTTCAAACATTCATTCTGATACAGTGTTCTTGAAGAGCTAAAACATGAATAGTAATTGTTCTATTTCTTATTGTTAAACTTCTACTACGATGGATCATTAGGTTGTTTGGATTAATATTTTTGTCTATCATACTCATATGTGATAATTAATTAGAAAAATTCTCAACTAAGAAATTCTAAAAAGTAAAAAAAAATACAAAAAATTGAAACAGAAAAAAAAAAATTTCTACAAAAATACTAAAAGTAATGTAAAAATAAAGTATTATTTATAAAATTAAACTAATATATACATAAGATGTATACCCCTCCCAAACTTAAACTGGACAATGCCCTCATTGGCATAAAAAATAGGTGAATCATCAGAATTAACAAAAGTTTCATACCTGTGAGGCTTGTGATGTTCTGAAAATTTTACTCACTTGGCGATGATGGATATGGTACAAGGGCTGAAGAAGAAGGATCTAGTTCTGGTATGATTAGTAGTGGAGAGTCACTACCTGACAATTCTTCCTCAGAGTCAAACACCACGTCTATAGAGCATTCTAATTCTTTGTCTGGCATGGGCTCCACATGTGATTCCAGCACAATTTCCTTGCAACGTGCCTCAGCACTCTCTTTTTTAGCTATTAACATTTCATACTTTTCTTGTAAAGCTCTCAGCTCCTCTTCAACCTCTTCTTTGCTTTTCAATTCCTCATTCAATTTTTTAATCTCAAAAATCCTCTTCTGTTCAGCATTAGCTAAGCTGAGGGAATCGTTATCCTCTTGAAGTTTCAGAATTGTTGCCTCTGCTATGGTCAGTAGATGATTTTTCTCATCCAATTATCTATTGAGTTCTTACTAGTAATCTTGATGAGTTTTTTCTCTTCTATTCTCTACTGTGTTTGGGTCTTCAATGAATTCTCCAAATTTCTCCATCAGGTTAGCTATTTTATTCTCATATTCCTTTTTCTCTCCTTCCCATGCCTGTTGGTTTTTGTTGTTCTGATTTTGCAGCAGCACAATTTGTTCTCTGAGGGTCGCAGTGGACTCCTAGACTTTCCTATATGTTTCTGCTATCCAGTACGCCTGCTGGTCTTCCACAACTTTTCGCCATAGATTTTCTACTAACTCTTGATGTTCTTGTGGAGTAGGCATGGATTCAAGGACTACTTTTCAATTTATGAAAGTCGTCCATTACCTTTCTTACCACACCTGGCAATGGTATCAAGTTGGGTGCATTTGTATTCTGCCATTGCTCCACTTCTCTCAGTCTTCTTTCTAGATCAGGTTGTCCAGTTAAAGATGTGGCTACTATTGTAGTGTTGATGGGAGGAGTTATTTCCTCATTCAACAACTCTATGAAGCCCATTCACGGATGTTCAAAGTTTGGTCCTGTCTCTGCTGCTGGAAATGTAGGAGTCTGCTCTATAGTGGATGAAACAGCATGTGGAGCAATCGGCTCAATAGGTGCAAGAACATGGCTAGAAGTAGCCATTTCATCAACTTGCTCTGTTGGTGGAGAAATTTCTTCTGCAGTTGCTATCATTGGATTCACAAGCTCTACTTCAGTAGTAAATGGCAGTGTGTCTGCCTCGATAGAAGGGGGCAAAGCAAGCCTTGTTGGTGACTCCAATGCTGAGCTCCACTCTTTCCTTGGGTATAGTAGAAGCACTCATTCCCTCCATTTCAGTTGGTCCTTTCAGGGCTAAGATATCCAATATTGGCTCAAAAGTTGGCTCATGTGTTATTTGTGGCGTAGAAGAGATTTTCTTTGTTTGTGTAGAAGTGGGAATTTTCTTTTTGTTTTCTGCACTCAAGGTTCTCCTATACGTTATTACAATTAGACCTTCCTCTGGTCTAGGTAGAGCCTTTTCTTTGGGATCAAATTTGTATCCCACATTCATTAACAAATTACTGATTAGGCCACCAAAAGGCAAACATAATTTGTTTTTTTCATACTTCTCTCTATTCAGTTTTTCCCTCATGATATTCATTACCTCCAAAAGGTAAGAAGGGACATCAAACCAGTAACGGTTAGCCATTAAATATAGAACTCTTGCAAAAAGTGCTCGTCTCTGTGTACCATGACCCGTGGGGTGAATAGTCTTATGAATTAAAATATCTCAGAAGTGAAGTGATAAACTCCTTGCTTCTTAATCTTTGCGAAGGAAAAATGACCTATCCCTAGGAGATTTTCCTAGCAACTCTGTTGCCATTTGAACAAATTCTGGAAGGTTATTGGGTGGCATCCTTAATATAGGGGCTTCCGATTGGTCAGAGGTCAATTTAGGTATTTGCATAAGTGCGTGCATTACTCTAGTGATCATCTCCTTTTTAATTTGGATTGGTAACCCATCAATACTAGTGGAGAGGACAGGGACCGGACCCTTGCTGCAGTTGATCAAGTTTTTATAGAACAACCTCACCACCCTACGGTAGACTTGTGAGACTCCTGGTTCTAGGAAGTACTGCAGCCCGGTATCCTTAAAACACTTAATGGCTTCTCCACCAATTTAAATTTTTTCCAAAAACTCACCTTCTACTGTGACTTCGGCTCCCACTAGATGATGTTTCATGGATGCTGGGAGTTGGTCTAATGTCTTGGAAAATGACGCTGACCTTTTGCCTTTATCTTACTTTATGCCCTTTTTAGGGGCAGACACAGAGTCGGTTTCTATTTCTTCCTCATGTGTTTGTCTAATCACAACTCTGGAGGGTTTAGACTTCTTTGTGGGTAGATCTGTTGCTTTTGATTTGGATTTAATGGTAGTAGACCACGCAATAAGGCTAATAAGTGGAGAGTTATCAGAAATGTTACCTCCCTCTTCTTCTTCCTCTTCCCAATGTCGCTTAGATTGTGCTTTTGACATTCTGCAATTCCTTTTTCTAAAAGATATAGAAGAATAGTGCTTAATAAGTTGAAAGTTGCATATATAAATTGATAATCATTTGCAGAGACTCATCCACTAAAAAATGGAGATTGACCTTGCTCTCGACTAATCACCAAACCCTAATTTCAAAATGTCAACTAGAACGTAAATGGGGATTTCGAAATTAAACTGAAATGTAAGGGGGGGTTCAAAAATGGTTGAGTCATGTATAAGGGAATTTTGAAAAATAGAGGGAAAGGATTGTTGGTACGTGCTTTTTTTGGGTTCCTTTTGGTCCTCGGAATAAATGGCCCAATTCGGTTAAAGTGGACTCTGGCGAAGGTCATGAATAATAAATTAGGAAATATTAAATTACTAAAATTAAAAAGGCATATATTAAATGGAAAATACTTGGGTGACACGATCGCTAGTTGCATATATTTATCGACGCTGTAACACGTCACTGATCACGCTTGAAGGGTACCGGAGGCTTGCAGGTTGAATTCCTTTACTGAGTCGTCGGCCGGCCAATGTCAACAGTTGTTGGCTGCCTTAGGGTTTAGCTAGTTTGGTTTCCTAATCCTCCTCTAATTTTAATTGATTTTGTCTTCTGGTTCTTCTTCGAGTCTGGCTGACTGGGGATCTCCTAGTGTTACTCTAACTCTAATTAACTGAGTTTCCTACAGCTACTCTAACTCTAATTATTTAGTTTCCTAATACTACTAGGAGTTTAATTAACTTGGTCTCCTAATCCTACTAGGAGTCTAATTAACCTAGTTTCCTAATCCTACTAGGAGTCTAATTAACCTAGTCTCCTAATCCTACTAGGAGCCTAATTAGAAAAAAGGGGTTGTAGCCTGTTATGCTAAGGAGGATCGGCCCCCTTCCCTGGTACCGTTAGTATGCTCTCTTGGGCAAATCAGGTGTCTAAGGATTATTTTGTAAATCTTGAAGATTTAAAAACTAAATTTGAACTTACAATTGAGAATTAGGAATAAAAAATCAACATCGAGAATTAAGAATTTAGAACTAGAATGAGGAATTCGAACTAGCATTAAGAACTAGAAAGAAAATTAAGAATTACAAAGAAAATGAGGAACTAGAAAGATAATTAAGAACTAGAACCTAGGAACTAAGAACTAAAACTAGAAAGAGAACTAGAAAAAGAACTAGAATCTAGAAATTAAAAACTAGAAACTAGAAGGAAAGATTACCTAAAGCTTAGCGCCACAAAGGAGGAACACAAAAATTCGATTGCTGGATGCGTTGTGATGTTTTGATGTGTGTTTGGGACGAGGTGAAGGGTCTATTTATAGGTATTCGGCCAATTATGTGCCCAGTGGGAGGTGCTTAATTGGTCGGTCAAACCCAATTTTGCACCCTGCTTACTGCTCATAATTGGATTACGCGCCATATACCAAGCGCATAATCACTTTGGGTCGGTCACAGACTCAGTGAGTGACCCGATGACTGGCTCAATCGGATATCCTAATTCCAGTTTACTTGGGACTAATTCCGCACCCAGTTTAGTGTGCACAATACAATTAAGTGCCCGGTCATGTGCGCTTAACAATGGATTTCAGGCGATCATAGGACTTAGAGGACATGTCCAAATTGGAACAATTATGCGCCAGTGGTGGGGCGCACAATCGGATTGCGCGCCCTGTCCTGGGCGAGGAATCGGCTCCTAAGGGGGTCCACGAAAGTGTAGACCTGGTCTAAAAGGGACCAATCGTGTGCCAGCTGTCTGGCACTCAATCAAATTGCGCGCTCTATAGAGGGCACAAAATTCGAGATCTTACCCGGGCCAAGTCGAGTCCGAACCATAGAGCTATTGTTTCAGCCTGTGCTTCGACCATATAATATTATTTCAGTATAAAGTTCCCGTGTTAGGATTTTAAAGCCTTCGAAAAGGATGATGCCCTCCTCAGAAGTCATGGGTAAGGTCAAAGGTTGACCAAATAGGTTCGTATATTCTGAGAGAGCAAAATTAGGGTGTCTACAAATGCCCCTCTTCGACGTGTCCTTGCGAAGCAAGGATGCATCGAAGAAGTAGACACCCCTCTCCCGAGGGTGCCTTCTCGTTTCCTTTGAGAAATCACAAGTGTGAACTGAGGAGCTGACATGAGATGCTTGGCTTTCTTATCAATTAGTGAAAGCTAAAATGGAGCATTTGGGGGTCCAGTGGTAGCTCTCGAAAGGCATATCCACAATCGCGGATGCAAGTGGCATCCCGTCGCATGGCGTGACCTGTTGCAAGTAACAGTCAGATGGGGGGAAATTGGCATAACCTAATCCGTCAGTGAAGGGGCATCCTGTCATATATTGTGACTTGCTGTAAGGGGCAGTTAAATGGGAGGAAAGTCAACATATCCTAGTTTGTGGGTGCAAGGGGCATCCGGCCGCATGGCGCGACTTGCTGCGAGTGACAGTCAAACAGAGAGATATTCGACACAATCGAGGTACTGGGGGGTGTCATACGAATGTCCAGAGACAAGGTCAAGTGACCGGATAATATGATATAATATCATGTAATGGCAAAGGCTTTCGTAAGTCATGTCAGACTAGGCACGTCATTGCTCACACCACTGACGCGTCAGGTGTCACTTTTCAATGGACATTTGTGATATCTCAGGTTTGAGTATATATAGTGTTCAGTTTCCCAGGGGAAAGAATGGATTGGAGTGATGAGAGGTGAAGTTTGATTATTATTATTATTTTTTTTTTAATATTTGTTTTTGAAAATTTAGGATTTTAACTTAAGATCAATTCGGTTGTATAACTGCAGAAAATGTGGCTTCTGAAACATCGCTGAGCAGATCCACCAGGCTGGATTTGGGAACCCGATCCTTTATGTGGTTGTCAAAACGACACTTGGTATGCCGAGTGCTCCGTCTAATCTTCTTGTAAATACTGATGATTGTCTCTTATGGGAGGACTATAGTGATTCACGTATCAGGAGAGACGGGTTTTGAAAACTTTTGACTTAATATAACTAATTAATTTTACAAAGAATATCGAGTAGAATGGGGGTGGTACTTATCTGATTTGTTGTCGACGGGAGGCTTTTCCTTGCGATGGGACTGGCCAGCTGTTGCTCCCGTGATTGTGTCGCGATGGGACATTAGAGAGTTTCCTCTCCTTCTGGAAGAAGCTGCTGGTTGTGTTTAGTGTGTAAAGTTGCGTGACGGGATGGGGTTGTCTGATGGTTGAGTCACTAAAGGGGCTCGAGCTCCTGTGAAAGCATGTGTTTCTTCTTTCTTGTGAATGAACTCAAGGTCTTCTTGTTGGTGTTTTTGCACTGTCAAGGTGACTCTCTTCGCCGCTTCCTTGGTCAGTAGTAGAAAACTTGTTATTGCTGACCTGTTCTATATTCTAGTGGGAATGTCATGATGGGACATTTTAGAGAGGTGTGGTTTGTGATGGGACGTGTTGATTGTCACGTCGAGATGTCAGGATCGCCTGGTGAGATGTTTGTGAGAAGACATGATGTTTGTTGTGCAATAGGACGTCGGGGGAGTCCTTTTCTTTTTCTTCGACTGGCGAGTCTTAGAGTGTTGGAGTCTGGTGATTGCTGCGTGATGGGATATTTGCGTGATTGTTGCGATGGGACGTTTAGGAGGTTCGACTCTTTGCTTTTTATGATGAGATATTTGTTGAGCCTTCCTTTCTTCTGTTGGTGCCATAGCGGATTGTGATAAGATTTCGGGGAAGCGCAATCGGTGATGGGAGATTGAGGGTCTTCCCCTTTTGTTTGCTATGCAAAGTCACGCGATGGGATTTTGGGGAGGCATAATCGGTGATGGGACATTGGTGGTCCTCCCCTTTTTATTGTGTGCAATAGCGAGTTGTGATGGGACTTGGTGGTTATGCAATGGGAAAGCTATGTTTATTTCTTTCTTTTGTAGATCTTGGGTGTTATGTGGAAATATTAGGTTGTAACTGCATCGCGATGGGGGCGTGTTTGTATGATGGGGCGTCGATCTGATGACTCTTTAGCTGTTTTGATGTAGTGATGGGATGATGATGGTGTCAAACCTTGGCAAGTCTTGGTTGTATGACCGGTGTCTTGAGATCGTGACGGGACTTGCCCTTGGCCTTGGTGGCGTGATGGGGTCTTCGGGAGGCTCATTTTTTGCTTTTCGCGATGGAACATTAGTTCGACCTTAGTTTATTCTGGTGGTGGGGTTTTACTGTCACAATGGGACATGAGGGCGTGGTTGATTTATGTCGATTTGAGACTAGACATTGGGGTAATGTTGGATATGTGCATCCTGTTGCGGTGGGATGTGTGATGTCAACGGCTCTCTTTCCCTAGTCTGCGTGTGGCGTTACGCGATCGGACAGAGGAGAGTGATTTTTTATCATGATGGGATAAGTAGCGTGATTGGCTATTTTGCCATCGTTTCTTTTCACTTCGTGTTGTGGTGGGGCTTTGTATTTAGCAATGGGACTATGAGTGATGATTTTATTTTATTTTGTTTTGTTTTGTCAGCTTATTTACTGCAAAGGATGTTGGGGAGTGATTTGGTCGTGATGGGAGGTGTTGTCATGGGTGCTTGTGGGTACGCGACGGGACTCTGGGGAGTAGATTCGATCGCGGTGAGATGTTAATTTGTAGTAGGTCACCAGGCAGTGTCTTGGCTATAATAGTGTTCCCTCTTGTATTTTGTGTTTCGTATGATTTTACTTGATTTGGTTGTATCTGATCCTCTAGGATTTATTTGGCCACTTATTCGATTTTATTAGATTTATTTGGCAATTTATTTGATTTTAATTGATTTATTTGGGCATTTATTTGATTTTATTAGATTTTCTTCAGGGTTTTGTTTGATTTTATTGATTTTATTTTGAGGGTTTAAGGTTTTATTTTTGTGGTCGTAGGTTAGGTTCGAGGTTTTCGTTTTGGGTTGTATGTTCAGGAGGTATGCCTTCGGTGACACTTGTATAAACATTATTATATAAATAAAGAAGTGTTTTTTGTTTATTGTGTTTGTTTCATTGATGTTTGTTTATGCTTATTGTTGTATGTTTCTTGGGTTATGTTGGAGGGGGAATGGGTAGTATTAGAGTATGGTGTTTATTTTTCAGGTGTATCTCTGTTGTTCTATTTCAGATGTTCGTTTTGGGGTCCAATGGCAGGAAAGTGAGAACTAAACTAAAAATTTTAAAAAAGGCCCCAGTTTGGGGTATCGATCTTGTGACTTGAGTATCTCCAAGGTGCTAACGCTCTTTAAAAAAATGCCCCTGTGTCAAGTGACGATTGGGCTTTCATCAACCTCTCATATATCCGGGAGTGCATTAGTAATGATCCCATGTCGGGAAGTAGTTTAATTATTTCGGCCACATGTTAGGCTCGATTTTGTAAGTGCTGAACAATCATCATGTATCGTAGCTTTTAACATGATTGAGGTGAATGGTAGATAATGACTACATCGCTTATCATTCGAAAGTTTTCAGTTTTATTCTGAAAGAGATTTTGAAAATCATTTGACTCATTGTCCGGAGAGAAGATAAAGGGTGAAGAAGAGATAAGGTTTATTGATCTGAGGATAGCTTCTTATTTAAACGATTTTTGAAATAGTAGTCAACTACGCTGTTCTTGGGTGGGTAATGTAGTGCCATAATTGAGCTCTCCGTCATGGTCTAGCACCATCAAATCATCAAATCCTGTGGTCAACAGGAGTTTTGTCCTCCTCCCGCCACCGTACGACGACATATAGCAGTGTGGGGATGTCAATGACGCCCTCGCAGTTTTCTTATGCTTCCCTAAAATTCATTGACTGTTCATTCATCGTACTGCTCTCGCTCGGTTATGCTTCTTTTCCGTATATATTTAAAAAAAATATAACTTGCTAACGCAAGAATTATAAGGTTTGATGGAACCTTACATTTTCATTTTTTATGCTCTAAAATCGACTCCAATGGTTGAAGAGGGTGTATGAGAATCCATAGTTTTCTACATTTCAGAAAGAGAGTTTCATGATCCACTAGTCCTTTCGATCAATTTGCCCGAGTTGGAGGGTGGCTAATGAGTCAGACGATTCCCAAAATGGTTCAAAAGAATACTGACCTACGGCTAACAAATGCCTTATGATGACTACGAAGATGATAAGTATATAAGTATGTCTGTTTAGGCTATGAGATATGATGATCGAGTTATGGGTAGCATCCTGGGGTTTAGGAAGTCCTTCCCCTATTTTGCTGTTTCTTGGGCATGCTGCTGAGACAATATAAGTATTTCCCACATGGGCTTGATTTCCTCTAGGCGAGGCAGTTGTGTAGGCACTGTTCCATTAGCAGTAGCTCCTCGACTTCGAGTTCTTGGTCAGGTAAGAGTTATAAGTTAGAGATATTGTTGGACAATGCATATATATTTTTGTTGTTTTGTATATATTTTGCGTATTTATTTTTTGTTATTATTGTGGTGTTATCATACAACATTAGTTCCTTAAGCGGAGACTGACTCAGAAGATCGAATAGGTGAAGTGGTAATTGGGTGATCCATTTTGGGGTTCTCGATCCGTCTCGATCTGATCAATCTGGGATGAGAGAGGTTATGTTCAGATTTCTTGTTTGAATGATGTGAGATTTGTTGAAATAGGTATGGCATCTTTTAACTTCTTTGTTTGATAAATCTTTTATGGTCAAGGCCTCCTTGTCGGGAGGGACCTTCTTTCATTTTTCGACAGAGTGAGGCATCTCATAGAGTTGGAGCGTGAAGTTGTTAGAGAGTTTTCCAGAATTACTTGCGGGCTGCTGAAAAGTTGTTCGTGGATGAAGTTGGAGTGGGGTGAGTTAAGAGGGAACATGGTGTTGTAAAGGTAATGAGTGGATATGGCAGAGGTAGAGTAAGAGGAGGAGACGCGAGAGCGTAGGCCAAGGTGGACCGTTTCTCCGTGTAGGGTAGTTTTGTTTTCCCTTGTTTTGTTTGATGCATATTTTGGGTTTATCGTGAGGTTGTTTCGATGTTTCTTTCATTGTTTTTGGAGGGCGTTTGGTGTCAGAGGTTTGATGTAGCGATTTTATTTTCGATTGGTGTTCTGTGAAGGTTTTGATTGTGAGGTCTACGGAAATTTGGATCCCATGGTTAGAATTGGTCTTAGTTATGATGTTGATTTTGTGTTGTGGTGGGATTTGAGAGTTCTGCGATATGTCGATTTGGATATTGATTGGGGTCGCAAGATCTAAGTCTTGTTTGATTTCGAGAGTCAGAGCGATGATCGGCTACTTGATAGGTTCAGTGGTTGGTTCAAAGGTGAGTGGAGTTGGCATTGTAGGAATAGGTTCGATTTTAGTGATGGGTCCGTGTTTGATAACAGGCTCGGGTTTGACGACTGGTTGAAATTTGACAATGGGTTCGGGTTTGATGGTGGGTTCGCCTTTGATGGTGGTTCAAGCTTGTGGATGGGTGCAGGGTCGATGATAGGTTTGGGTTTATGTTCGACGATTGGTTTAAGTTCAATGATCGGTTTGGTTTCATGTGTGATGACAAGTTCATGTTCAGTCAAGGGTTTAGGTTCAGTGATAGGTTTGTGTTCGAGGATAGGTTTAGATTCACCAGTAGTTTGAGGTTTGATGATAGGTTTGTATTTGATGATTAGTTTAGGTTTGACAATAGGTTCAAGTTTGATGATAGGTTCAGATCCAATGATAGGTTTAGGTTCGGTGACAAGTTTAGGTTTGATGATAGGTTTAGGTTTGGTGACAAGTTTATGTTCGATGGTGGCTTTAGGTTTGGCGACAATGTTGGGTCTGATAACAGGTTTAGATTTGATGATAGGTTTGAGTATGATGATGGAATTTTGATGATAGGTTCCAGTTTGGGTTTCAGTTTCATGGTTGGTGAGGTGACAAGTTCGATATTGGGTTTAAGTTCTTGTTTCGGAGTTGAGGGGATGATGAGTTCGGTGTCGAGTTTTGTAGGGGTTGATTCATGAGTTGATTTCGAAATTAGCCCAACGAGTGATTTTTGAGTGGGTGCTTTGTAGGACTATTTGGCAACAGAGCCGGATTCGGGGTTTCGTTTTGAAATAGGTGATGTGACGAGTTCGATAACGAGTTTAGGTTTTGAAATAGGTTTTGGTTCAAGAGCTGGTTCCGAGATTGGTTTAAAGGAGGTGTAGGAATTGATTTAGGGACTGGTTTTGAGATTAGTGGGATAATGTGTTTGACAATGTGTTCGATTTTGGGGGTTTGTTTCGTCGTTCATTTGGAAGCGAGAGGGCTAGTGATTTTGGGGGTACATCGGATTACGAGTTTGGGTTCAGAGTTTAGTTTTGTGATCAGTTTAAGTATGAATGGCGTTGCATAATACCGATTGATTGGTTTGAAAATTACTTCTAGAATCGGCACGTGAGCCTGTTCGGGGGTAGTTTGCGTCATTGGTTTAGGCGTCTGTTCAGGAGCTATGGGGGTTGATTCGTTTTTGGTTAGTTATCAGATTCAAGGGTAGGCTGAGTTAGTTCGGAGATAAGTGCATTGAACTTGGCGATGAGTTTGGTGATAGGCTGAGTTTTGGGGTGGATTCGATGATAGTTTGGATTTTAGTGGTCTTGGTGACTAGTACGGTGTGAAAGGTGATTTCATGATTATTGGTGCATGAGACAAGGTTAGTTGGTTGTGAGTGAATGGTATGGACGTGGTTTGAGGAAGGTTTGATTCTTTGGATCAAGCTAGCTGGGTGGAATGGAGCAGGAGCGAATGAGTGTACAGTCTCGTATGCGGTTGAGTTTGATCGAATAATGGGTTGTAATAGTTTATGTTAGTTTGCTTGTCGTTGGGGTACTGGTTTTGGTCATAGTACCGGTTCGTGTATTAGTTGGTGTATAGTGGTTGGCTTTGGTCATGGTATAGGTTTGTGTATAGATCTTGAGCTTGGTCATATGGGTGGTATGGTTGAGGGTTAGTCTGGTTTTGTCCTTAGTTTGTGTTGATTTGTTTAGGCCTTAGAGTCTCGTTTAGGGTTTTTGTCTCAGGGTTGTCGGAAAAGGGTTCGTTGGTCGTTAGTGTAGAGGGGTTAAGGTCTCCATTCTTCAGTCGACATTCAATACGTGAGGCGCGTTCACGGAGGCTAGAGAAATCAGAATAGTTGCTTAGGATGAGAACACTCCGAAGAGGCTCTCTGGTATTTCCAATCACGATTTCTATTGTAACGGTTTCTTTTATTTGATTCCTTGTTCGGGCGGCGAGCCTTCTCCAGCAATTGGCGAACGTCAAGAAGTCTTCGTCGTCCTCTTGTCTTGTGTGTATTTAGCGAGACTGACCACTTCGTGAGTCAGGTGTTGGTATTGGTCAAGGAATCTGTTGGCTAAGTCTTCGAATGTCTCAATTTCAGCTAGAGGTAAGGCAGCGAACCAGTCAAGGGCTTGTCCTTCTACCTATCTTTGAAAGTAATGGATCAGGAGCCCATGATTGGTGTGGATTAGTCGACAATAATTACAAAATAGGGCCAAGTGGTGTTTTGGATTGCCTGTACCATTGTATTTTTTGAATTTTGGTAGTTTAAAACCAGTAGGTATGATAAAGTCAATGTCTCGAAAAAATTTGTCGAATCCGAAGGACTGTCTTGAGTGTTCCCTCTTAGCCATATAGTCATTTGGATGTTGAGGGAGGTCTTCTATGTTTATGGTGGTATTGTCTTTTTAAGCCTCGGGAAAGGGTTGTCTTTGGTGGTAGTCGTTATAGGGGGTGCAAAGTGTGTACATGTTATGTGTCGGGGGACTTGGAGTACAAGGAGGAGTCGATGTCTTTTCCTCTTGTCTGCTTCTCGGAGTAACTTGTTGTTGATCCCTTGTAGCTCTATATAAGTCGGTTAGGGACTAGAGCAATGCATCGACTTCTTTTCCTCCTTTTGTGACTGCACTGGCAATGTGGTCCACAACTTGATTAGTGGTGGAGTTCTGTTCGTCGTCACTTTCTCCGCTGTCATTGTTGTGATTTGTGTTTCTTGGAGCGAAGGGTTATTTTTTGCTCTCACTGATCGTATTTACCGGAGCACTACTCTGGGCTATCCAGCAAGACGGCCTAACGTTATATTCGGGATTGCTAGGGAAGTCCCATGAGGGTTGGTCAATATCATTAAAGTTTAATTTTCGGATGCCTAACATTTTAAAAAAATTGTGTTTTTTTTTTTTGCATTTTTTTTGTTTGTAAAACTGAGTATGCAGGTGAGTGTGTGTGTAAAAAAGTGATAAAGTAGAGTGAAGAAAATAATAAAGGAAAAAGTTAAATAAAGCAAGGAAAATAGAAAACCATATTAATTAAACTGGGACAACCTTAGCGAAAAATAGTCTCATCGCGATCACCAGTATGTTGGTACGCGCTTTCTCTGGGTTCCTTTCGATCCCAGGAATAAGTGGCCCAATTTGGTCAAAGTGGACACTAGCGAAGGCAATGAATAATAAATTAGGAAATATTAAATTACTAAAATTAAAGAGGTGGATATTAAATGGAAAATACTTGGGTGATGCAATCGCCAGTTGCAGATATTTATTGACGCTGCAACACGTCACTGATCACGCTTTAAGGGGAGCGGGGGCTTGCAGGTTGAACTCCTTTAATGAATCGTCGGCCAACCAACATCAGCAGTTGTGGGTTGCCTTGGGGTTTAGCTACTTTGGTTTCCTAATCCTGCTCTAAGTATAATTGATTTTGACTTCTAGTTCTTTTCTGAGTCTGGCTAACTGGGGGTCTCCTAGTGTTACTCTAACTCTAATTAACTGAGTTTCCTATGGCTACTCTAACTCTAATTAATTTAGTTTCCAAATACTACTAGAAGTTTAATTAACCTGGTCTCCTAATCCTACTAGGAGTCTAATTAACTTAGTCTCCTAATCTTACTAGGAGTCTAATTAAAGAACTCTCCTAATCCTACTAGGAGTCTAATTAAAAAAGGGGGGTTGTGGCCCGTTATGCTATGGGAGATCGGTCCCATTCCCGGGTACCCTCCGTAAGCTCCCTTGGGAAAATCGAGTGGCTAAGGATTATGTTGTAAATGTTGAAGATTTAAAAACTGAATTGGAACATAGAAATGAGAATTAGGAATCAAAAATCAAGATCGAGAATTACGAATTTATAACTAGAACGAGGAATTCGAACTAGCATTAAGAACTAGAAACAAAATTAAAAATTAGAAACAAAATTAGGAACTAGAAAGAAAATTAAGAACTAGAATTAGAACCTAGGAACTAAGAACTAAAGCTAGAAAGAGAACTAGAATTTAGAACTAGAACTAGAATCTAGAAATTAAAAACTAGAAATTAGAAGGAAAGATTACCAAAGGCTTAATGCCGCAAAGGAGGAAATCGAAAATTCGTTTGCTGGATGCGTTTTGATATTTTGATGTGTGTTTGGGACGAGGTGAAGGAGTGTATTTATAGGTAGGTATCCGGCCAACTACAGGCCCTGTGGGAGGTGCTTAATTGGTCGGTCAAACCCAATTACACTTCCTATTTAGTGCGCATAATTCGATTACGCACCATATACTGGGTGCATAATCAATTTGAGTCGGTCACGGACTTAGTGAGTGACTGGTTGACTATCTCAGTCGAGTATCCTAGTTCCATTCTACTTGGAACTAATTGCGCGCCCCGTTTAGTGCGCACAATATAATTAAGCTCCCTATCACATGCCCTTAACCGTGGATTTCAGGTGGTCATAGGACTTAGAGGACAGGTCTAAATTGGAACAATTATGCGCCAGTGGTGGGGTGCACAATCGGATTGCACGCCCTGTCCTGGGCACGAAATCGGCTCCTAAGGTGGTCCACAGAAGTGTAGACCTGGTCTGAAAGCAACCAATTACGCGCTAGCTGTCTAACACTCAATCGAATTGCACACTCTATAGAGGGCATAGAATTCGGGATCTTTCCCGGGCTAAGTCGGGTCCGAACCACAGAGCTATTGTTTTAGCTTGTGCTTCAACCATATACTATTGTTTTAGTATATAGTCTCCATGTCAGGGTTTTAAAACCTTCGAAAAGGATGAAGCCCTCTCTAGATGTCATGGGTAAGGTCAAAGGTTAACCAAATACGTTCGTATATTCCGAGAGGGTAAAATTGGGGTGTCTACAAGGATGGGAGCAAAAATGGAGAGTTTAAAAATGGGCCCTTCGTATCCTCTCTCAAATATGTAGACCTTATCTCAGTGATGACCTGCTGAACCGGTCATCACACGTGTTGCTGACCTAGAGTAATCGATCGACTCTACGCTTTAAACAATGGTAAATACGAATTCTCGTATCAATTAAATCACAATCGCTATGTCTCAACTGATAGGTATATTCAAACTTACTAGCAATCATAAATCCATATGCTTGTTCGTACAAGTATACAATAGGAATTATATTACGATCCATCATTTTTTAATGATTTGGCCCGTAATGTATGCATAAACTTAAAAGAAAAGAAACATAGTTTACAAAGGGTGCTACGGTTTAGTCGGTAGCTCGACGATTCCTTGAGGATTTCAGTTTGGGTTATGGGGAGCAGTTGTCTCCCCCAAGAACACTCGTCCTCTAGGATTGTTCCAGCTACGTCAGCAACTGGCCACTTTCTCTCTTCGCCACCTGCGAAGCTAGCTGGCCAATCTAGCTTTCTAGTTTCATAATGGATTATGTGTGTGAATGAAGAACTTGAGAGAATTGAGAGAGCTGATGTAAATCCTTTGAATGCTGATGCCATTGTTGTTGTAAATCCCAAAGAAGTTGAACAACTATGGCGTCAGGTGCATTGCTCGATGGTCCAAATTGGGGTTGCATAGCAGGCAATTGAGGTGTCTGGTGGGTCTGGGGAAATCGGGGTTGCACAACCGATGGTGCTAGTTGTGCTCCTCCTGTGGAACCATAGTTAAATCCAGGATGGTTCCTCCACGCTGGATTATATGTGTTCCCAAAATCTCCTCTTTGAAAGGCCATTACTTGTTCATTTTCCCCCACCTCTTGGTACAATGGCGTAGCTGGTTTTTTAGTATAAGTGTGAGAGTGGCAATTAGAATAATTTTCCAATGGTCTATCCGAAGTGCTAGGCTTGGCAGCCATTAATGTTGCAATCTGACGTTCAAGAGGCAAAACCTTTGCGCTCATATCATCCTCCTTCATTACTTTATCTTTGTTGATATCGTAAAGTCCACCACTCATGAGCGGGGTGTAACAAGTGATGTCTGGATCAAATCTAAGCAAGGAATGTTTTTGCTTTGAGTTATCAGCCAGTTTCTCGAATAGGTTCCAGGACTGCTGGCCATTTTTAGCCATAAAGGCTCTTCTGCTCACAGCGTCGACTGTCGACTCGTTAGTGTCAGTCAATCCTTGGTAGAAACTCTACGCTATTGACCAGTTCGGCACATCATGATGAGGGCACTTCTCAGTAAGTTTTTCATGCACTGCCAACTTTCATGAAACAACTCTCCAGGCTGTTGCCTGAAATCTTGAATTGCTTGGCGAATCTGGTTAGTTTTACCAATTGGGAAGTACTTATTTAAGAATTTGGATTGAAGCTCATCCCAAGTGGTTATACTCTTGGTAGGCCGTGAGGTCAACCATGCTTTCGCTTGGTCTTTGAAAGAAAAAGGGAACAGTATTAGCTTGACTGACTCCTCATTAGTCGTCGATAGTTGTAATATAGTGCAGAGTTCTATAAAATCTCTTAAATGTTGATAGGGGTCTTCTCTATGATGCCTATGAAAAGTAGGTACAACTTGAAGTGTATTGAGCTTGATTTCATAATTCTATTCGGTTGCAACCTGTGGTATAACTATACAGGAGGGTGCAGTCAGAGCAACCAGGCAGAAATGTGCTTGAATCGAGCGG
This sequence comes from Chloranthus sessilifolius, assembly GCA_021018995.1. Taxonomy (NCBI): domain Eukaryota; kingdom Viridiplantae; phylum Streptophyta; class Magnoliopsida; order Chloranthales; family Chloranthaceae; genus Chloranthus; species Chloranthus sessilifolius. Next base: position 30,936,787 of record CM037595.1, read on the forward strand.
CCATTAGCCATGATTAAGGATTCTCTCCTAGATGCTAATGTGCACAAGAGAGTCCTTTCGATTTTTGAATCACACTCGAAGAAATCTAAACTTCGATATTAAGTGTGATGCATACACTAAAAAAATTCAATATTTTTGTGTTTATAGTTTTATTTGGTTTTTATTTTAGAAAGCAGGGAGAGAAACAAATCTGAGCCTCTAGCTTCTCTGATCAGGGGAAGTTGAAGCCATGATTCACTGGCTCCGAATAAACTGACAAAAGCTTTAAGAAGTGATCAAGAAAAATAAAAATATAAAGAAATATAAAAAGAGAAAGATAAATATTTATTTTCTAAAACTAATATAAAGCAAATATGCTTTTCTCGACAATGACGCCAAAAACCTGATAGCGGCTTATATATGTCTCTAATTAAGTCTCAACCTATTGCAAGCGTACAATGGAAATTGCAGTGCCAGTATAGGATCGTTCCCACGAGGAAGTGTTTTACCTTTATAATATTATTTTTAAGAAAACTTATATTTATCTTTAAGGTTCTAAACTACTTGAGAAATATGAATAAAAGAATGATTTCTTAAACTAATTTGCAGAAAATAAATCCTAAGTCCTCCTATTTCCAGATTATGGTTGTCAATCACAATCTTTCAAGTCTCGGATATTTATGAAATTAAAATACCGTTACACCATATATCAAGTTTCCTAGCAATGGTCGTCAATCAAAGTTTGAATTCTATCAATACAGATTTAATCTAATCAACAATCTACCAAAAATTTGGGCGTCAATCAAACTCTAGAAAATTGAAGATGGAAAATAAAAACAATTACACTAATCTGCAAATCTCAACCTGAGTCGTCAATTCAAATCAAAATTTGAAGATGTTTATAAAGCAGTAAATTGCATAAAAATAAATCTAAACTAGAAAGCAAAGCAAAATATATCTTTCACCCCTCAGCCGCAGGCATCAATTGCTTCTGAGAAACTAGGGATATCTACACTAATCTTCCAGCTCTCAATCCCAGTCGTCAATTGGGATCGAGGAACCTTGGATATCTAAACTAAACTAAGCTAAGCTAAGCTAAATTTTTTATCAAAGAAAACCCAACCTCAGTTGTCAATTGATGATGAGAATTCCTTCGATGAGTTTTTTCCTACGCCAAGCCCTCTTATATATAGATCATAAGGGGCCAATTTACAGTGATCTAATTTTAATAAAAGAAACTACTAAAACCAAAAATTCCTAATATAATTCTAATTCCTAATTTTATCCTCCTTACTTTTGATTGTTGATGCGCCTCAGAATTTCACCTTAATTTTAATAACATAGTCCTCAGGAGTCTTTCTTCATTAATCTTCTCATATCCATGATCTACCAGTCTTCTAATTCAAGAATTCTTCTGATTATATTTATGGCAGTGTAGATTCACTATCGGGAGCAACAATGAGAAGCTACTATTTTGTAAAATCGTAAATGTAGACACCCAAAATTGGCCCACGGCCCGATCGAAACATACTTCAAGAGAGGCGTATCCCCGAGCTTTCGATACCAACCCCCATGCCCTTAGGTACTTTCCCAAACCCTTAGGAACCCTCCCAAACCCTAGGAAATTACCCTCGACCTCTCCGAACCCACAGTTGACCTTCCTGGGCAATGGTCAAAGAAAGATATACCAAGGCTGATAGGGACCTCTACTAAGACTGAATCTTATATCATTAAAAATTAGAGGTTCTCAGCTTTCCAACAAGCCAAGAATCATCTCAATCTGAGTTGTACGTCAAAAGTTACGGCGATCTGAGCAGTGCCTAAGAGCTGCACTTGGCTAGGGCATACATGGCGCATGTATTACATGCGCCAAGCCATTTTTGTCCAAAAATGGCTTGGCGCATCTAATACACATGACAAGTATAGGTGGGACCCCCCTCGGGCTTTGAACTTTCGAATACTGTAGCTATGCTTGGCGTGAGTAATATAACGCCAGGCTTAGCTACTGTAACCATGGGGCTTTGCTCGAAATTCACTTTTGGGATTTGACTTATTGACCATCTCAATATTTAGGATGTGTTTCATTAGGACTGTTTCACCCCTGATTATCCTATTTGCAACCCTTTAGTCATTTGAAACCTTACCCTATCATTTAGCATTGAAGCCCATTGCCCACATTTCAAAGCTCTCAAAATCCTAGGAGACCTTATATTAAAAGATTACCTAATTGCTAACCCTAATTAGCTCTTAAGTACCCTCCTAACCTCCCTTTTCCCTATAAATAGAGAGGCACCCCTCCCCTTTACAAAGGCATGAAATTTTTTCCAAGAGAGAAGCTTTTCCTCCCTTCGGTGCACCCTTTCCATACCAATTCTTGAATTCAAAAGCCCCCCTTAGACCCCATCTTCCACCAAAAAAACCTTGAGTTAGGAGAGAACCACCCCCTGGCCTTCTTCCTCTACCCCTTAGCTATCAAGCCTTAGAGGTTAGAACCCACTCTCCAACCATTCAAGCTATCGGAAGCTCGTCAAGGGCACCTACGTGAAGGTCCACGCGCATGCTACTAGGGCCCGAGAGCTCCGGCTCTCCCCTCCATTCCTCTACCTTCTTAGCTTTTGCTCTACCCTCAAATTTCTGTCGTTACGCTGTCGAAATCATGATAGTGGCGGAGGGGCACAAATAGGGTCAAGGGGCCTTAGGGCAAGAGGAAATATTCTTTTCTTTCTTATTTTTCTAGTTCATTTTGGCCACAAGTAGAGACAACTTTTAAGATGGTTGGTCGAGTACCTAACACCTTCTTGATCGATAATCGGAGCCCCTACCCAAGAACCTTTGGCGTAGACTGGTGAATCAGAGTCATATTTGGCACTTCGATGCATTTAATATGGATTTAGGTTTCCCGGGATACTAAAAGCTCCGCGTGGTGACTCTATATTTTTAAACGAGTGCGCATTGTTGTTAAGTGGTGAAAAATGCCACTTTTCACCCTTTAACTTGACCACAGATAGACCTGTGAGCACACTAATAAGACTCTGTCGAGTGTATTTTATAGACAATAATAAAAGATGATACTAATGCAGAAAACCACTCAAGAATGCCCACAAAGGGGCCATCTCTCAGCACAGGATAGACCCAACAATAGCACACCAGAGGGTAGCACATCACTAGACCCTTAGAATGCTTGGCTGCAGCAGAACAAGGCGAAGGAAGTGAAGACAGGTCAAAAACATCCTATCGATTGGACATCTGAAGATTTTGATAGGAGCTGAGAGTTGAATCAGAGGAATTCATGTAGATTGGCGAGGTTTCGATAGGATCTGAAGGCAGAAAGAAGAAGTCGTGAGGATTGTGAAATTCAATAGGATCTAAGAACCTATCAAACAGTTGAGAGAAAGATAGATTTCATCTTGATGACATCTACCTAAGGAGACAAGGGAACCTATCGAAGGGTTCCTGAACTTATCGAAAGGTCTCCAAAACCTATCGAAAGACCGCCTAAACCTAACGAAATGGAGGTACTGGATCAGCACCTAGTGAAGGATGTTCGTGCCTTTCGACAGGAGTAAGAGCCATCCTATCAAAATGATGTAATGCAAAGCCACAACCTGACGAAACTATCTTCCAACCTATCAAACTACCCCTCCAACCTGTTGAATGCTCCAGATAAAGTGCAGTGAAGCTGAAGCCTCAAAGCTCATCCTGTCGGAACCTATCGAAGGGATTGGAGAACCTGGTGAAAGGACTAAAAAGCTTTACTAGAACCTGTCGGAAGCTTCCCCAACCTGACAAAATCGTGTGCAGAACTTCTCTAGAACTCAGCTATGCACACGTTGTGACTTGGTGACCTGCTGCATGCAACTCGAGGCACTTGGTGACCGGCACGATGGTTCTAGAAGATGCCCTAACCGACCCATGTGCTCTAACAGAACCCTAACTTTGAGGACCTTCTGGAAGGGATTTTTGGCGGGAAAAACAAAGGAGAAAGCTATATATAGAGACCCCCCAATTGCAATGGAGGGGGGGGGTCGAGATTTGAGTGAAATTTTGGAGATTAGAGCTTACAGAGAAATTCTGTTTTCCCTCTTTTAGCCCAACGATGGTTGGCTAATTCCCTTGGAGTAGCAAATAGAGAGGTTAGATTTGTAATTGGATATGGTTGAGACTGCTATTATGGGTTCACTGCTGCACAAACTATAAATCTGAGAGCATTTCCATTGTAGAGTGAGTTTGATTGCAATATAAATATTATTTTTAATGCTATAATTAGATCCAAAGTTCCTTTGATTTCATTTGGTAATCGATCGGATTTGTGTAGAAGAGTCTGTAGATCAGCTCACCCACTTAACTGGTAGACCTCTTGGATACCATCTGGTCTCCCTGGATCTGATACTCCTGTAATTCCCTGAGTCTGTGACCTTAGAATTGCAGCATCTGTAGTGGTTTTAATTGTTCTGATTGATGCTTTAGCTTTGGAGGAGATCCCTCGGATGATCTGTGACCATTAAAGTGGACAAATCATAACCTTAAGATTAGTCCAAGCTCAGGCTCAAATTGGATTCGCCTGCTGTATATCCATGGATCAGATAAAGTCTATAGGATGGTCTGTGACCATTCAAGTGGACAGATCATAGCCTTAAGACTAGGTGGATCCTGTGATTTGGAGTGGAGTCTTCTACCCTGCAGCTGTGCTTATAGCCAGTTGAGGGAATTGTGTGCCCTGAACCTCTGTGGCATGATTAATCGAACCTGATTTCAGTGAGACCAATCTCCAGGCTGCTCTTCTCCATTTTCTGCTTTTTACTCCTTTTCCCTGCAAGATCTAAATTCCCAAACTCGATCCAAGTTAGTGTTTGTTTAATTTTAGCTTAGCTTAAGTCACAATCCATTTTAAACCTCTCCCCTGTCTTTTAGCTAACTCAGCATTAGTTAGGGTGTCAGATCTTCTACAGATCCGAATATTTATCACATTTTAAAACCAACCTCCCTGTGGACATTCCCTTACCATCTTTTTAAAACTTGTTACAACGGACCTTGATTACTTGCAGGTCTGTGTGAGTGTGTTCTGCCTGGTTTTATTGGTGATTTTAGACCCTCATTGGAGGCAAGGCAAACACCCCAACAAGTTTTTGGTGCGCTGCCAGGGAGGTGTGTTTAGAAATTGGTAGATCTAAGTTTTGATCATAGATCTCTAGTTGTTTGTTTGATTTTACTAACTGCATTTGTAAGTTTTGTTGTTTTTCAGTATTTTGTGTGCATTTCATCAGATCTGAGGTTGCCAGTGAGAGGAGAATTATGCTGGAGGCTGCTTTGTAGTTTGCATCCCTCTACTCCCCTTTTATTTTTCAGATCTGTTGATTTTTAGAGTAGTTAGAAAGTTTGGTTGATTCTACTTGTTGTGTTGAGAATCTGTTCTGCATTCTGTATTTGAGTGTTGTATGTTTGGTAGGAGAACTCTCCAACCTTAGATTATTCCACTAAATCCAGAGGTTGAAAGACTTCTCAGATCCAGACCAACTACACCCACATCTGTTGCAATTGACTTTATAATAATGGGTGAGCAACAGCAGCCGAGAACCCTGAAGGAGGTTAATGAACTTGGGGTCTATAATTCCCCCTTCTGAATTCAATTCCCAGCTGCTCAAGGAAACTATGAGAGAAAATCTTCCATAATTCAAATGCTGCCCTCATTTCATGGCCTGACTAAAGAAGACCCCTACAAGCACATTGATGAGTTCTTGGGACTGTGCACTACATTTAACATCATAGGTTTGGGGGAGGAGGCCACCAGGATGAGACTCTTTCCTTTTTCATTAAAGGACAGAGCCAGGACCTGGTTTTCCTTGCTCCCACCCAACAGCATTCAGTCCTGGAGTGATCTCCAATGTTAATTTCTTGCCAAGTTCCCCAAGATCCAACTGAAGATTTTCATCAATCTTGGGAGCGATTTAAGGAACTCCTATAGAAATGCCCCCATCATCAAATCCCTAAATGGCAATTGGTTCAAAGCTTTTATCAGGGAATTGATTCTAAAAGTAGAGACATGGTAGATGCTTCCTGTGGAGGTACCTACCTCCATAAAAATGTTGAGGAGGCATGGGAGCTCTTTGATGTTATTAGTGAGAACTCTATGCAAAGGGAAACCTTCGCTAGAGATCTAGAGCCTCCTAAGTTGGTGAAGGAGAATACTTCAAGAGGAAAGTTATGTGAAGTGAGTGTGCCAAGTGATTTGGAAAGGAAAGTGGACAACCTAGCCCTGAAATTTAATAGGCTGATGGGAGCAATGCAGTCACCTGTGGCTGCTACGGTGGAGGAGGCATGTGCCATATGCCAGTCCCCTGGTCACTCCCTTGAAGAATGCCCATCTGCTACCTAGTTTCCTGATTTTATAACAGAGCATGTGGCTGTAGCTCAGTCTTATGGGCAGCAGCCTGCTGCTGGGTATCAATGGAGGAACCACCCCAATCAGAGGTGGAGAGAAGATGCATACCCCAGCCAGCAGCAGCAGCCCATACCCTACAGAAATGCTCAGCCCTATCGAGAAGGTTATGTCCCAAGGTCTCAGTATCAACAACCCATGGCCCAACCTATAGCTCCTCCTGTGCAGCAATCTGCACCTCCTCCAGCTGCAAGAGCATCTTTCTTTGAGGAACAAGTTCTATCTTCACTGCAGAACTTGAACTCCTTATCCCAAACTATGCACTCTCACAATCGAAGCATCAAAAAGATAGAAGATCAACTTGGTCAGTTGTCTAATGCCTTGACTAGAAGAGAAGGAGGGAGGCTGCCTAGCGAACCACAGGACAACCCACGAAGACAGTTTGTAGTGGGTGAAGTTTCCTCCACCTATGAGGAAGCCAAATCTGTTACAACATTGAGAAGTGGTAGGTTAGTGGACAACCAAGTGGGCTGTGAACCTGTGACGAGCTTGGAGGAAGAAAATGAAGTGATTTCTACAAGAACACAACAAAGGCCACCAGTGGTGGACCTGAAGGAGCAACTAGCTGTGAATAAAGAGGATAATGAGGATCCTCAAGAAAAGAAAAAAATAAAAAAGAAAGAGGCCCGATTGGCTAAGGCTCCAAGTGAGGGAGCAATCCCACATTTGCCATTCCCTAAGGCACTGCAAGCACCTTCCCCTTTTGATAAAGGGCAAGGTAAAATAGAGGAAATGATGGAGACTTTCAAATAAGTAAAGATCAATTTATCTTTACTTGATGCAATTAAACAAATCCCAGCCTATGCCAAGTTTTTGAAAGAACTACGCATCGATAAAAGACAATCTAGGATACACCTATCCAAGAAAGTCTTTTCAGTAGAGAAAGTGAAACAAATTTTGTCGATTGCAACCCCAACCAAATTTCAAGACCCTGGAACCCCCAGTATCCCCTTCATCATTGGGGATCACACCATTGACAAAGCCTTATTAGATCTGGGAGCCAGTGTAAATTTGCTTCCATATTCACTATATGAGAAGCTGAGTTTGGGAGAATTAAAGCCCACACATGTGATCCTACAGCTGGTTGACAGATCTGAAAGGAAACCTTAAAGCCCACACATGTGATCCTATAGATGGTTGACAGATCTGAAAGGAAACCTGTGGAGATAATTGAAGATGTGTTGGTTGGAATTGACAAATTCTTCTATCCTGCTCACTTTTTGGTGTTGGACATGGAACCAAGCAAATGTGCTTCTTCCATACCTGTGATTCTAGGCACGCCCTTTTTGACCACTGCCAATGCTCACACACAATGCAGGTATGGAATCATGGAAGTGTCATTTGGAAACATGAAGGTTCAGCTGAATGTGTATAGCACTAGCTATCAACCCTCTCTTGAAGAGGCTTGTTTTTCCATTAATGCACAAAAGAAGGTGATTCATGAAAATACACATTGGCTGTTGCAGGACAATGCTTGGTTCACAGATGAAAAACTACACTCAGGGGAGGGACATTGGATGAGGAAAGAATCCACGGAAGGTACTGATCATACAGATGTTGTGGACCTCCCAGATCCTCCGAATTAGCCCCTGTAGTCCAGTATGTACCGTATGTATTATAGTTTGCTGTTGTTCTAGGTATTTATTTTTCGAGTGAAATTCTTTTTGCAATAAACATGCTGTCACAAACATCAGACCATCATTTCAACCTGGCCTAAGATAATGAGAGTTTGTCCATCAAGGAAATAACAATCAGAGAGCAAAGACAACAGGAAGCTCAGAGTCGCAAATTGAGAATGCCTAGAATTGTAGTTTTATGTGGTTTTGAGAGCAGTCGATAGGTCAATTGCACCCTTCGTTAGGTCGCTATATGGCTTTGATAGGACAATTGGGGCTTTCAATAGGTACTGATCATGATCAATAGGTAAAACCGACTTCTCGATAGGTCAGCAAGGGAAAAATATTGATTACGATAAGTTCTGGATACCTATTGAGAACATATCGAAAAGATGAATCAGGTACCCTTACACCTATCAGAAAGATGATTCCACCTATCGTGAACCTATCGAATCATCCACTTTAAAAAGCTTTGATTGTCACGCTGTCGATAGGATGCATAAACCTATCGAAACCAACCTATTAATCCTGTCGAAATTGTATATCATCCTTTAAATACCTATCGACAAGTCATTTTTGCCCCATATTGGTACCGGTTGCAAACCCTAGCTCTCTTCTTCATTTTTTGCCTCCCCCTTCTCTCTGCTAAATACCACAAAAATCGTCATCTATTCAGTCTGCCACTTTGTCAGTACATTTCACCGGCACAAGGGAGCATTTTGCCTCGAATTTTAGAGAAATTGGAGCTGTAAATTCTAACATCTAGAAGAAAACCTAGGATTTTAGGGTAAGTTGTCTTTCTGCTTCCCTCCATCATTTTCCTAGCAACCCCTTCCACGTTTTCCCTAGATACTGTTCCATTTTAAAAAGCAAAAATGGCCAAATTTGAAGAAACCCTAGCTGACCTGTTTCAGCAAACAACTGCCTCCACCCCTAAATCCGCCCAGAAAGCAAAGCCTCCCACCAAACCACCTACAAAGAGGAAGCTCTCTGAAGGGACAATCAAGAAGGCCCATAAAGCCAAGAAAGCCAAATCCATTGAAATTCAGGAGCCTGTGGTAGAAACACCTTTAGAGAGAGCTACCCCCGCTGCGGATATACCTTTGCCCATCCTTCCCGTTGGGTTAACTACCCCCAATGAATTTGTGGACACTTTGAGTCTTATCCCTGAGACAGATTTTAACCTGGCATACTTTGCCAACATTGGGGAGTGCCAGGGGACATTGAACTATTTGAAGAAAGAAGGTTTGTTACCCTTGCTTTCGCCTTTGAAGGAAATGGTTTATCCCAGGCTGGTGAAATTGTGGTATCAAAACCTGACCAAGAAGGTGATGCCTGGGACTGAAGAAGCACTTGAGATTTTGATTGATGATTGGCAGCTGATGGTAGACTGTAAAGACATTCGGATGGTTTTGGGAGTCCCATATCGATTTGAGTCCACCAGAGCTGAGGGAGCACCTATTTGGGCTTCTTTTAGGGAAATGGCGAAACAACTCACAAATGGTATTATGGGCTCTGGTAAATCTCTGATGAGAAGAGACCTCCCTCCTACCTTAAGACTCATGGACACCATTTTGAGGAAAAATGTCTATGTCACTGGGCATTTGCAAGAGCGGAGGGCCCCATTAGTGGATGCCCTATACTATTGTTCAAAAGGGCAATTTGTGAATGCATCCAAGTTGATTTTTGAAGCAATGGTGGACACTAATGATAAGGTGCAGAAAAGATTAGCTTTTACAAAGGCTGGGAAATGTGTTGAAGGCTGGGAAATTTGCAAGGTGGTCTGCCCTTCAGTCGACTCATCACATGTCGGCTGAAGGCTGGAAAATTTGCAATCAAGAAAAATGAGCTAGTGGAGAAGGTGACCCCTAAGTTATTTGGAAGGAGGGCATGGTCCACAAGCCTCACATTGATGCAGAAAAATAAGCCAGCCGGAGTGGAGGAGGTTGACACACCCACGACAATAGCGGTAGAACTCCCTACTGAAATACCCTCATCCACCCTTCCACCTACCATACCTGTCCCATTACCCACCCTCCACCCACATTTCTCTTTCCCTTTGTATCAGTTCCTCTTCCAATAGGCCCCGTCCTAACCACCTCTGAACCAGTTTTACATTCAACCACCACTCAGGTCTTCCCACCTGAAATCCTTGACCTTCCTCCATTTTCAGAGCCTACCCCTACCATACCATCTCCACCCACTAACCAAACTCTTCTCCATACATAGGATGTGGACCAGTTCACCACTACTGGATTCACTGCCCTCATGACCTCCATTGTGGAGGATGTGGCTCATGAAGACACCCCACTGCCTAACTCCCCACACCCTACTCCCCCGCATTTTAACCATGCACCCTCTTCTCCCTTCCATCCTGTCTAAACACCTGCCCCTTCTACCCCCACCATGCCTGACACCCTCACTCAAATTCTATCCCTCCTCCAGTCCCTTCAATCCCAATTAACCATCAACACCGACAACCAGACCCTCATGAGCTCATGCCTCCACTCAATTCAATCCACACTTATCCCATCCTCTCTCGCCCCTCAACCCTCTCACATATCCCCTCCTGCTTCACCCATACCTACCCCACACCCTGCTGCTGCCCAGTCTGAGGAGGTAGCAGTACCAGCCCTCCCCGTACTTCCCTCACCACCAGCCACTTTACCCTCATTACCAGATCTACTTACCTCTGCGGTAGCTGAATCCCCTCTACCCCCCACCACCTCCCCACTTGTTTTCCAAGATGCCTCCACCCAAACTGATCCTTGTGAGGTTCCCCCTCCTCTTCTTCCACTTCACCCCCTTCCTTACCCATCATCCCCAGATCCACCATCTACATTCCTCCTTACCTCACCTTACTCTATGTCATGAGAGACAACCCCTTCATCCGAAGAGATGTCCTGCATGGTATGGCAGCCCTCCGTACTCACTTGGAGGTTTCATATGAGGAAAGGATTTCCCTACTAGAATTGGAGTAGAGGATCCAGCTGCGCGATATCTCGAAAGGATGGAAAGAAATTCTCACTCGGTATCACTCAGCCAAATTGCTTGCTGAAGCGCAGACTCACATTGCTGAGTTTGAAAAGAAAAATGCTAAAAATTTCAAGCAACAATTAGCCAGCTCCAAGGAAGTTTTTAAGGCCACTCAAGGACTTGCTAAAACCAACGAACTCTATGCTAAAAAGAAAATTGAGGTACTGAAGAGGAAGATTGCTATGATGCTTTCCCAGCCTTATCAACCAGCTCCTCTGTCTTCGATTCCTCCAGACAATCCCCCCTCTACCCAACCTCCTCCATCGTCTTCTACCACTGAGACTACTGCTCCACCACCTGCCGATGCCCCCATACAACCTATTCCTTCCCCACCTATACCTGCTCCCCCTCCTCCATCCTAAATTCCTCCTCCCACCCAACCTTCTCCCCCTAAAACCAAGAGGACTCCCGCAAAGCCAAAGATCTCTGCCACCAGACCATCCTCTGCTTCCACTCGCAAAAAAGGGAAGCAACCTGCTACCCACTCTAAAGAGGTAGCCCCCACAAAACCCCCACCCCCTCCAGTCGCCCCTTCCACTTTGCTTTCCAAGAAAGAGAGACGAGAAGCTACTGTGGCTCTTGGACTTGACGCCTCTGCCCTCCTCTGCCCTCTTTCCATCTAATTCGGATTCAGATGACTGGTCCACTCCACTTGCTGCTTCCACTAAAAAGAAAAAGCAACCTACTGCCAAGCCCGAGGAAGCACCCAAGAAGCCTACCAAAAAGCCTCAACTAACACCCAAACCTCCTTTATCAAAGGTTGAGTTGACAAATCTTCAAGATTTATACGATTGGCTTGATGATGTATGTAAATAACTGTAGTTTAGTTTTTCTTCTATGCCTTTTGTACACATTTTTGCTGCTTATATAGAAATTTCTTCTTGGTACTGTCTTTCTCTTGTCTTGTTTTCTTTTCTATTTTTCCTATGCTATACTCCACTACTATAAATAGTGAGGACACTGTTTTGTTTAGGTTTGGGGGTGTGGCATGTATGCCAATAAATTAGTTAATTTTAGTGTAGCCAGGTGTAAAAACGAGTTTGAGGAAATAAAGTAAACTCTCACCTAATTCAGAAAACTTTTTGAAATTGAAATAAACTGTAGTTTTAAAATTATTCATGATGTGAATGTCAACAAATTTTGAAAATAAAAATTGATGTTTAGTGAACCTGAAAGGAGAGAAAACTATGAGGATACCCCCTAGAAAATTTGATGGAAGGCCATACCTAGCGAGACTTGGGCCTGAAAATTTTTCTTTGAAGAGTGTTGTGGCAAAAAAAAATTCTGCTCTGAGGATTGACGGGACCTAATCTTGACCACTAGAAGTTAGGCACATCCAAGTTGAAACAACTTGACAGTATTCATGACATGGAGGACATGAAGTAAGACCATCCCTTGGACAGTTTGAGCCTAAAATTTTCCCACCTTTGAGCTGCCCTTGATACACACCACTTGAGCTTTAAAATCCCAGCTTTTCTTTGATAAAAATAAAAAAATATGAACCCAAAACCCCTGACCTATTTTAGCTCACCCTCAATCTGAGGAATTCAAGAAATAGGAGGAGAAGGGAGGTCCGAGGTGAAAGGTTCGATGTTTGGTTAAAAGAAGAAGAAAGTATATTTGAAGGCTAGTGTGATGTATAGTTGTGGCATCCCAATCCCTAAAAAAAAAAAAAAAAAAAAATAGAAAAGCAAAACAAAAAGAAAATCATAGAAAAAGAATGAGAAAGAGAAGTCATTTCATTGAAAGATTGAAATGAGGATTAGAAACTGATCACCTCAAATCTGAAAGTTCAAGAAGTAAATGGAATTGTACTGAAATGAAGAAGGTACCATGGCCACCTCCTTACCCTGTTGATTTCTCAATTTTGAATCCCATTTTACCCATTTTATCAACTTCACCCATAAGCCACATTACAACCTAATAAAAAGTCCCTATTGATCTAAAATGAATTGAGCTTTCATGTGGAGATAAGGATTTGTTTAATCTATGGTGAAAAGAATTAGAAAATTTCATAAGTTAGAGCAATGCCTATGTTCATGCTTGCAGTCCTATTTGAGGGCTGTAACTGCTCTTGAGCTGTGTGAAATGATGCACCCTTCTATTCTTGTTATGAGTGAACAACCCTAGTGAGAATTGGGCCTGCAATCCAATTTGACAGGGGTAGTATCAGCACAGAAAGCTTAAATGAATGGTGAGCTCTGCATCAAATTTTTGAAAGAAAGGCCTTGACATGAACTGAGGGATGATGAAGAAATTGCAGCAGACTTTCATGATCCAAAGGGATGCTCTCCTTGTTGAAATTCCTTTAAAGTTGCATGGTGTGAATCCATTTTATCTACTCAAACTCTGCTTTAACTGGTTGCACTATGATTAATTAAATTTAATTGGAGAAGTTTGTAGGTACCTTCACTAAAAACCCTCAGGAGACTTCACCCCTCCACTAGGGATCACCTAGGGGTTTAAAAGGCTTGGTGCATATGCTCAATGCATCCGTGCTCCCTACGAAAGTGGCATTTTTAATTCCTTTTTATTCTCCTTTTCTCAGGGACTAGCAAAGCTTAGGTTTGGGGGTGTGTTAAGTGGTGAAAAATGCCACTTTGCACCCTTTAACCTGACCATTGATAGACCTGTGAGCACACTAATAAGCCTCTGTCAAGTGTATTTTATAGACAGCAATAAAAGATGATACTAATAGAGAAAACTACTCAAGAATGCCCACAAAGGGGCCATCTCTCAGCACAGGACAGACCCAGTAATAGCACACCAGAGGGTAGCACATCACTGGACCCTTAAAATGCTTGGCTGCAGCAAAACGAGGCGAAGGAAGTGAAGATAGGCCAAAAACATCCTATCGAAAGGACATCTGAAGATTTCAATAGAAGCTGAGAGTTGAATTAGAGGAATTCGTGTAGATTGGCGAGTTTTCGATAGGATCTGAAGGCAGAAAGAAGAAGTCGTGAGGATTGTGAAATTCGATAGGATCCAAGAACCTATCGAATAGTTGAGAGAAAGATAGATTTCATCTTGACGAAATCTACCTAAGGAGACAAGGGAACCTATCAAAGGGTTCCTGAACCTATCGGAAGGTCTCTAGAACTTATAGGAAGACCGCCTGAACCTAACGAAATGGAGGTGCTGGATTAGCACCTAGTGAAGGATGTTCGTGCCTTTCGACAGGAGTGAGAGTCATCCTATCGAAGTGATGGAATGCAAAGCCACAACCTGACGAAACGGTCTCCCAACCTATCGTACTACCCCTCCAACCTGTCGAATGCTTCAGATAAACTGCAGTGAAGCTGAAGCCTCAAAGCTCATCCTGTCGGAACCTATCGAAGGGATTGGAGAACCTGGCAAAAGGACTAAAAAGCTTTACTAGAACCTGTCGGAAGCTTCCCCAACCTGTCAAAATCCTGTGCAGAACTTCTTAGAAACTCAGCTATGCACACACTGTGACTTGGTGACCTGCTACACGCAACTCGAGGCACTTGGTGATCAACACGGAGGTTCTAAAAGATGCCCTAACGTACCCACATGCTCTAACAGAATCCTAACAAACTCTAAGGACCTTCTGGAAGGAATTTTTGGTGGGAAAAACAGAGGAGAAAGCTATATATAGAGACCCCAATTGCAATTGAGGAGGGGGTCAAGATCTGAGCGAAATTATGGAGATTAGAGCTTGCAGAGAAATTCTATTTTCCCTCTTTTAGCTCAACGATGGTTGGCTAATTCCCTTGGAGTAGCAAGGAGAGAGGTAAGAACTGCAATTGGGTAAGGTTGAGAGTGCTATTGTGGGTTCACTGCTGCACAGACTACAGATCTGAGAGCATTTCCATTGTAGAGTGAGTTTGATTGCAATATAGATATTTTTTTTAAAGCTATAATTAGATCTAAAGTTCCTTTGGTTTCATTTGGTGATCGATCCAATTTGTGTAGAGGAGTCTGTAGATCAGCTCACCTACTTAACTGGTAGACCTCTTGGATACCATCTGATCTCCTTGGATCTGATACTCCTGTAATTCCCTGAGTCTGTGACCTTGGAATTGTAGCACCTGTAGTGGTTTTAATTGTTCTCATTGATGTTTTAGCTTTGGAGGAGATCCCTAGGATGATCTGTGACCATTAAAGTGGGCAGATCATAACCTTAAGATTAGTCCTAGCTCAGGCTCCAATTGGATTCGTCTGCTATAAATCCATGGATCAGATAAAGTCTATAGGATGGTCTGTGACCATTCAAGTATACAGATCATAGCCTTAAGACCAGGTGGATCCTGTGATTTGGAGTGGAGTCTTCTACCCTGCAGCTGTGCTTATAGCTAGTTGAGGGAATTGTGTGCCCTGAACCTCTGTGGCATGATTAATCGAACCTAATTTTAGTGAGACCAATCTCCAAGCTACTCTTCTCCATTTTCTGCTTTTTACTCCTTTCCCCTGCAAGATCTAAATTCTCAAACTCGATCCAAGTTAGTGTTTGTTTAATTTTAGCTTAACTTAAGTGACAATCTATTTTAAACCTCTCCCCTGTCTTTTAGCTAACTCAGCATTAGTTAGGGTGCCAAATATCCTACAGATCTGGAGATTTATCACATTTTTAAACCAACCTCCTTGTGGACATTCCCTTACTCACCATCTTTTTAAAATTTACTACAACGGACCCTGATTACTTGCAGGTCTATGTGAGTGTGTTTTTCCTAGTTTTATTGGTGATTTTAGACCCTCATTGAAGGGAAGGCAAACACCCGAACAATTGTCGTAACGGGATCATAAAAAATCCCACGGTTGCACAGATGGTGACTCTGTTGGGGAGTAGCTAGTAGAGCTTCCCCTTGAAATTTGACTTCTTTTCTTTGTTTTTACTAACGTTTAGCTATTTTTTATAATTTTTTTTATTTTACTCACCCCTACGATTCAATCTTGCTTTTACTTATCCCTACTTTTTCATCATTTACGTGCCTTAGCCGATTGGCGGGCCAACTTGCGAATTGTCCTTACGATTTCTTTACTTTTATGTCATTTACATGCCTTAGTCGATTGGCAGGCTTACTCACACTTTTTTTACACTCCTTAGCTATTTGGCGGGCCTACTTGAGCATTTACTTTATCGCAATCATATCCTACCAGTGGACGCCGGCCCGTAGAGGCGGCATGGGACCATAACCACCTGTTTTTGGACTTTAAGAAAACTCCCTTAAAATCTGAAATTAAAATTGAACCAAATAAGGGAATTAATTGAATTTTTAAGGGGATAGATTTTCATGGGTTGGAAATTCTAGGCAAAGATATGAACGTCCCAGTTCTCAATACGGCGGCAGCCCCTAGTGGTGATGATCCGAAAAAGAACCACCCCACCTAGTATCTGAGAAGGCGCTTGCGTCGAAGGTATATCAGGTGCGTAACCTATCTAGTCACGAAGCCTAAAACCCTTGGGGGAGATCATTAGTAGTCCTGAATCAGCCTTGTATCCCTAGGATCGGTGAGGGGAGACCCATTGAAACTAAGAAATTAGTCCCCAGAAGTATCGCTTCCCGAAAACCAAAAAAATAGACTAAATTCAGGCTTGCTGGTCTATTGTCAAGATTATTTAACACTACTATTTGTGCCTGGCGCATGTAAAACACTCGCCAAGCCACTTTTTTCCAGGTTTGCATTGGTGCATATATTACACACGCCAAGCTTGGAAATCCTAGATTTTCATTGGCGCATGTAATACACACGCCAAGCTTTTGACCAGAATTGGCCTGACACATGTAATAGACACGCCAAGTCCAAACTGAGCAGTGCAGCTCGAAATCTAAGGCCCTTTTCACATCCCTGAGTTCCCTGCTTAGTGGTTCAGCACCTCTAATTAGGTCCTGCACTATCCAATACCCAATACGCCCCCGCCGATCAAAAGAGGGTAACTTCTTATCGACTGCCTCCGAGGGATTAAGTTATTTGCATTGATTCTCGTGCCTTCATTAGGTCAAAGGGTTCCCCTTTGATTCATTCGAAGCGCGCCGACATCTCGCCGCGGGATTTATTAAGGGTATAAATAAGACCCAAAATGGGAATTCAAGGGCCCCAGAATCCTTCACCATAAAAATCCACTTACAAAAAAATCTTCAAAAAATATATATATATAAACAAAAAAAAACGAAAAAGAAAAATTATTATGGTGCCGGCATAACGACATCGCCTTACCCTCCATCATCCTGTAGGGGGAGAAGGAGAAAGCTTTACGGGCCCCATCCGAGGCACCCGTACCCAACCCATCACCAAGCCATGTCGTGGGCAGTGGATCCAGCATACACCGATCCCGATTCATCCTTGCCACATTCCCAAACTCATTCCCACACGGAAGATGTGTTCACATCCATCCCCCTCACCCAACCCCCATTTATCGTCACCGGGCCCTTCGGTGCACCTATTTTCCCATCCACCACCGCTCAAAACATCCAAAATTTGACACCCCACTCCCCCTCATTTTCTCAAACCATGCCCATTTCCCCCTCCATAGCCATTCCAAACCCAGCACACCCCTCATCTACATCCACCCAAAACTAACCCGATTCCCTACCTTTACCACCCTAGTGTTAAGCAGTGAAAAATACAATTTTTTACCTCCTCACCTGACCGTTGATGGACCTTTGAGATGACTAATAATGTGTGTTGAGTGTATTTTATAGATAAGCAATAAATTGTAGCCTTAGTGCAGACATCCATCTAAGAATGCCAAAGAATAGACTGGCTGCCTCATCATCTGTTCATAGAGCCCAAATGCCAGCCAACCAAGTAATCCACAAAGCTTTAGAAGTGCATGAGAAGGTCATGGGCCCAACTGGGGATACTTGGAACCAAGTGCAGTTGCAAGGAATGAAGATTGAACCCACCAGGAGGCTGCTCAGTGGTGAGCAAATGAAGAATAACACACTAAAGATGTGTGCCAGCTGTGGAAGCACAAAGTAGAACTTGTCGAGAGGTTCCATTAAGCTATCGAGAGGTTCTGAAGATAAAATTCAAATTGTCGAGAGGTTCCATTATGCTGTCGTGAGGTTCTGAAAGTATAGGCCTACCTGTCGAGAGGTATTGAGGTGGAAATGTGAAGATCTCGTGAGGCTCAAATTACCTATCGAGAGGTTGGAGATATAGTAGTGGATCCTGTTAAGTAGTGAAAAATACCATTTTTCACCCCTAAACATGAGCCTTGAAAGACCCTTGAGAAGACTAAATAAGTGCTTTAGTGTGCATTTTACAGCTAACCAATCAGACAGGTCCAAATCCGAAAAGCATCCCAAAAAGATCAAAAAGCTGACAGCTCATGTCAAGTTTAAAGAAGGAGTGAAGAAACAGCCTCAGCAATGGCTAAAGAGGGTCTAAAAGAGCAGACAAAGACCTGAAGCAAGAGAGAGAGCCATTCGCAAAGAAAAAATCAAGTTAAAAGTCAATTCGCAAAGAAGAATGGGAGCCTAGAGTTCAATTCGCAAAGAACTTCTACTATTCGCAAAGAACTTCTACTATTCGCAAAGAACTTGCACTTTTCGCAAAGAACCTTGAACTTTGCGAAAAGAAGAAAACACTCCTCGAAAAGAAAATTGAACTTTGCGAACAGAGCTTCAGAAGTCATTGAACTTTGCGAAAAGGCCCCTGAACTCTGCGAAAAGGTATTCTGGAGATTCGCAGCTTTAACAAGGGCAATTCAGTAATCTACTGCACGCGCCCCAATGCATTGAAAAGCCCAGAGACATTCCGGAAGATTCCAATCAAGATCCGAAGGCATATTCCAACCCATGTGAGCGCCCAAAGTTAAATTACCTGGCGGGAACTTACAAACTCAAGCAATTTCAAACCCATAACAGAATTGATGCTTCTAGCACCTGATTGGCCGAACCAGATCAGAGCATTTCCATTGGCCAAAACAGATCTGGATCCCCGTGCTCAACCCTCATTGGGCAATCCAGATCTAAAGCATTCCTGATTGGTCAATCCAGCCATGCGCAGGATGGAGGAAAAACTATAAATAGACGAACCATTTGCCCAATTTGGGTATCCAGATTTTAGAGTTTTCATCTCTGTTTCCCTCATTCCGGTCAGATAGCTTATCTGAACCCCCTGTAATCCCTTCTTGTAGTTTACCTTTGAGAGCCATTGTGAGTGATTTGTACTTCCAAGTTCGGATTCAAGACTGTAAATCTGAGGGCTCTTCGAGAAGCTCAGATCAGTAAGTCCGAGGGCTCTCTCAAGCCGTGCTCTGTAATTGTAACGTTGGATTTTAAAAGGTTGCTGTAATTTGTGTCTTCTCCATTGGAGTCATGTCGAGGGTTCTGAATGATCACCTTAGTGCATTAGACTTCTTTAGATTCACTTATCCGCATCCAACTTCCCTTAATTCATCATCCCTGTGCGAATTAGCGTTGGTAACCTAATTCAAGCAGCATTTACAGTGATGTTCATGTTCTGAACTAAAGAATAGGCCACAGCTAGGCAGATCTGTGACCATTTAAGTGGGATCACATAAGTCTAAACCTATTCCTTAATTCGATTTTTTCTCTTACATCCGTCTTTGGTAGCCGATGAAGATTGAATCTGTTGAACTACAGACTCTCCATTAAAATTCAGAGGCTAAAGTACATGAAGCTATTATTTCTGCATTTGTCTTATTTTAAACACCTCCCCAACTCGGATCTGGATCATGTAGTTAGTTCTTTTCTTTATTTGCTTATAGTTAAATGTGACACAATCCAACACTCTCTTTTATCTATTCTTTTTTTAGATAATTATAGAGCCAGATCTGGTAGCACAGATCTGGAGGTTTATCTCTCAGTTTAGACAAACTTCTCTGTGGACGATCTTGAAATACTTACTTTTAAAACTTGCTACAATTGGCCCTGATCTTGCAGGCCAGTGTTAGCCCCAATGTGCTGATATCCCTGTCATAAGTTAACATCCATATAACTTAGCATTCTTTAATTCTTTAATTTTTGATTCATAATGCACATAATTATGGCACACTTGGAGCGACAACAGATCCTGTCGAAGCCTTACCTGGAGATGCAAGGGAAGTTGAGAGGTCCCAGGTACATGTCGAGTGGTTAAACTAAACCTATCCAGCAATGCGCAACAACCTGTCGACGACTTACCTGAAGCTATGGCCATTCTTGTGAGAATTGAAGTAACCTATCGAGCACTTAAATGGAACTGTATAACTACTTGACAGGATGCTTTATAACCTGTCAAGATGATAAATGCAGTTAGGACAGCAAATAAGATTTTACTGTCAATCCTATCGACGAGTTCACCAGAACCTGTCGAGAACTCAAGCAACCTATCGAGAGCCTTCAGCAACCTGTCTACGTGAATACAAAGAGTACTCAGAACCTATCGAGAGGTTCCTTAAACCTCTCAACACTCGAATTAGGAACTTCTCAGTTCCTTCCATTGCAGCTACCAAACTCTAGTGCTTTGTGCACACATTCCAAAGCACTTCAGCGACCCTTGGGGGTATTTTTGTAACATAACTGGGCATGAATGGGAACCCTAACCACTTCACATGCACTTGTCCAATTTGGACCAATCAGTGAAGAGCTTCTAGAAGAGAAATTAGCCATATCAGTAGTTCAGAATAATAGAATTATTCACTTGAGCTATGATTGGCTGAAACGGATCTGAAGACAGAGAGGAAGAGTATAAAAGCCTGAGGAACCTATAGATCTAGGCATCCAGAAATTGGGAGAACCAGAGCCAAATCCGAATTCCATTTCCCTCCAAAAATTTCCTCTCTCTTCCTTCTTCCCCCCCATTCTCTCCTTAGCCAATTATGGTTGGCTAAACCTCTTCAGTAGCTAGGGTGAGGTTGAGAGCTGTAAATTGAGAGTTTCAAAGGCTTTGTAGATGGATTATATGGTGCACAGATTGCAAATTTGAGCACAATAGGATTGTAAGTTATTTTATTACAATGTAATTATAGTTTTTAAAGTTGATTCTAATCTAAATTTCACTTTTTCATATTTGATTGCCCTGGATTAGATATCCCTGTGGATGCTTGACCTTGTAGCCTGGCACCCACAGCATCTGTAATAGCTTACCTATTCTGATCTAGATCCTAGAATTAGAACAATCTCTAGGATGATCTGTGATAATTTGAGTGGATAGATCATAACCTTAGGATTGCTTTAATTCTTTGGTTAAGATTAGATTCTTATACCTTGCATCTGAGCTTGTAGCCAGATGAAGGATTGTAGAACATCTGTCCTATGCATTGCCTTTGATGCAATCAATTTGTAGTAAAGATCAAAACCCCTAGCTGTTGTTCTCCACCTTGTAATTTTAATATTTTTCTCCATTCCCTTAAATCTAAGTTTCAATCAACTTTTGGATAATTTTGCAATTGATTTTTGTGGTTTTTAGTAAAGTGACAGATCTTAGAAGCCTCTCCTCTTTCCTATTTTGATTTTTTTTAAACTAAGATAGGCTAGAGTGCCAGATTTATTATAGATATGGAGATTTACTGCATTTTAGAATACATTTCCCTGTGGGCATACCCTTACTTACCCCTTAAAGCTTGTTGCAACAGCCCTGGTTCTTGCAGGACTGCTTGCTTACCTTGATCTCACCTCTCTGTAATTCTGCCTTTTATTTTGATGTTTTAACCCTTTAATAGTTGTAAGGTAAGCAAGACAACAAGTTTTTGGCACCGCCGTTGAGGATCTGTGTTCTTAAAAATTGATAGATCTAAGTTTTTCTCATTTTAGATTTAGATTTTTAATTGCCTATTTTGTGTTTGACTAATTGCTGCTGTAGTGTTTTGTAGTCTAATTTTGTGACTGCATATATGGATTTGTTGTTTTGAGAGGAGCATTGTGCTAATTGGAGGAGCAAGTTGTGCTATAGTTTGCATTTCCTAACTCCTTTACTTTTTTTTTTTTTTAGATCTATAAATTTTTATATCAGTAGTAGTAGTTGTGTGTTTTTGAATTTATTTTGCTGATATCTATGCTATATTCTATTTGTGTTGTATTGTGTTTTTGCTATGTGTATGCTTGGTAGGAGATCTCTTAATCTTGAGATTGCTCCTTTAGATCTTGAAGTTGAGAGACTTCTCATACCTGAGCAACCTATACACACACCTGTGGTTAACTATGATAGTTCTGCAATAGGTGAGCAACCTTGGACATTGAAAGAATTCAATGCACTAGGGGTGTACAATTCTCCCTTCTGCATTCAATTCCCTACTGTTCAAGGGAACTATGAGATTAAATCTTCCATCATACAGATGCTACCCTCATACCATGGTCTGAGCAAAGAAGACCCATACAAGCACATTGATTAATTTCTAGGACTGTGCACTACTTTCAACATTGTAGGTTTGGGGGAGGAAGCAACCAGGTTAAGACTCTGTCCTTTTTCATTAAAGGATAGGGCAAGAACTTGGTTGTCAATTCTCCCAACCAATATTATTCAATCTTGGAATGACCTTCAATGTCAATTTTTAGTCAAGTTTTTTCCCATGTCCAAAACAAGTCAGTTGAGGAAGAACATCATTTCATTTGCTGAAGCCCCAACTGAAGACTTTCACAAAGCATGGGAGAGATTTAAAGAGCTCTTGAAGCAATGTCCCCATCACCAAATTCCTGAATGACAACTTGATCAAAGTTTCTATCAAGAAATTGATCCCAAGAGTAGGGACATGGTTGATGCCTCATGTGGTGGTACTTACCTCATAAGACAGCTGATGAAGCTTGGGAGTTGTTTGATATCATTAGTGAAAACTCTATGCAAAGGGAGACCCTGTTAAGGGACTTTGAAACCCATGTTAGATTGGTGAGAGAAAATACTAAAAGAGGGAAAATGTATGAGGTGAGTGGATACAATGATTTGAAAAGAAAAGTGGACAGCTTGACTCAAAAGTTTGATAAGCTCATGGGAGCAATACAGTCACCAATGGCTGCCAAAATGGAGGAGGCATGTGTGATATGTCAGTCCCCCACTCACTCCTTTGAGGAATGTTCCTCTGCTGCCCAATTTCCAGACCTTGTGATGGAACATGTGAATGCTGCTCAGTCCTGTGGACAACAGCCTACTGTTGGTTATCATTGGAGAAACCACCCCAACTTGAGGTGGAGACAAGATACATTCCAACATCAGCAGTAGCAGCCGCAACAACAATCCATGCCTTATAGGAATGCCCAACCATATAAGCAGAACTACTTCCCAAGGCCCCAATACCAACAGCCTATGGCCCAGCCAATGACTCCACCTATGCATCAAAGTGCACCAGCCCCAGCACCCTCTAGATCCCTCACATTTGAAGAGCAGGTTCTATCTTCATTGCAAAATTTAGGCTCTTTTTCATAAACTGTTAACTCCCATAGCCAAAGTATTAAAAAGATAAAATATCACCTTGGTCAGTTGTCTAATTCTTTGACTAGGAGAGAGGAGGGAAGACTGCCTAGTCAGCTCATGAACAACCCAAAAGGGCAGTATATGGTGGGTGAGACTTCTTCACATGAAGAAGCCAAATTTGTCACCACTTTTAGGAGTGGAAGGTTGGTTGATAACCAAGTTGGTGTTAAACCTGATGAGAAGAGTGCAGCCCATGATGATATGCAGCAGCATCAACATACAAGAAATAAGGGGGGTGTTGTTGTGCCCCAACAGAAAATTAAAAACAAAATTAAAGAAAAATCTGATGAGCTTACTAAGGCAGCAAATGGGAGATCAGTCCCCCATTTGCCATTTCCCAATGTACTTCAAGCACCTTCTCCTCTTGACAAGGGGAATGCTAAAGTGGAGGAGATGATGGAAATATTCAAACAAGTAAAGATCAACTTGCCTTTACTTGATGCTATCAAGCAAGTTCCAACCTATGCAAAATTTTTGAAAGATTTGTGCACCCACAAAAGACAATCTATGATACACCTATCCAAGAAGGTCTTTTGTACTGAGAAAAGGAACCAAGTGGTGTCCATTGCAACCCCAACCAAGCTTCAAGACTCTAGAGTTCCCACAATCCCTTGCATCATTGGGGATCATACCATTGAGAAGGCCTTGTTAGATCTGAAAGCTAGTGAAAACCTACTTCCATATTCAGTTTATGAGAAGTTAGGCTTGGAAAAATTGAAGCCCACACATGTGGTGCTATAACTAGCTAATAGATCTGATAGAAAGCCTGTGGGAATGATAGAGGATGTGTTAGTTGGGGTTGACAAATTTTTCTACCTAGTAGATTTTCTGGTTCTTGACATGGAGCCAAGCAAGTGTACCACCTCCATTCCTGTGATCTTGGGCAAGCCTTTCTTGGCCACTGCCAATGCTTATATTCAGTATAGATCAGGAGTAATAGAGGTGTCTTCTGGCAACATGAAAGTGAAATTGAATGTGTATGATGCAGCAAGTCAGCCTCACTTGGATAGTGAGGATTGCTTTTTCATTGATGTATTTGATGAGCTTGTGGAAGAAACTTTGCCCAAGCTGCTATATTGTGATGATTTTGGTGATGTTTTTGAGAATGTGTGGAGTGAGATTGTGGAACAGAAGGCTCCCACACCCATGGTTCAAGAGGTGAAAGCCTTAATTTCTGATATGGGGCCAGCAACAAGGTATTCACCATAGAAACCTGCTGTGTTGCCTCTTCCACCACCATCAAAGGTACTTTTATTACCTTCTCTCATATGGCCACCTGATGTGGAGTTGAAACAGCTGCCTAAGACCTTGAAATATGCTTTTTTAGGGGCAAACCAAAAGTTGTTAGTAACCATTTCTTCCTCTCTCATTGATGAGCAGGAGGAAGAATTGTTGTGTATTTTAAAGAAGCATAAGAGAGCAATAGGATGGACTATTGCTGACCTTGGGGGCATCAGCCCTGCTTTGTGCAAGCATAAAATCTACTTAGACAAACCCTCTAAAGAAATACAGAGAAAATTGAACCCCCAGATGCAAGAAGTGGTGATGAAAGAAGTGGTCAAATTGTTAGATGCTGGAGTCATCTACCCTATTTCAGATTCTGAATGGGTGGCACCTACTCTGGTGGTCCCTAAGAAATCTGGGATAACTGTGTTGAAAACTAATTCTGGGGAGCTAGTTCCAACTAGGGAAACAACAGGTTGGAGGGTGTGTATAGACTATTGAAAGCTCAATTTTAAAACCAGAAAAGATCACTTCCCTTTGCCCTTCATTGACCAGATTTTGGATAAGTTGGCAGGCACGGCTTTCTATTATTTTCTTGATGGATATTCGGGGTATAACAAAATTCCTGTTTATCCACAAGATCGGGAAAAGGCAACCTTCACATGTCCATTTGGCACCTTTGCCTATAGAAGGATGCCATTTGGATTGTGCAATGCCCCTGTAATTTTCTAAAGGTGCTTGTATGCTATATTTTCTGACATGATTGATCAGTTTTTAGAGATATTCATGGATGATTTCTCTATCTTTAGAGACAGTTTTAGCCAATGTCTACACCATCTCAGCCTTGTGTTGCAGAGATGTGAGGAAACCAACTTGGTTTTGAGTTGGGAAAAGAGCCATTTTATGGTCAATCAAGGCATTGTCCTTTGCCATGTGGTTTCCCACTGAGGCATTGAGGTAGACAAGGCTAAAATTGACTTGATTTCACATCTGCCCCCACCTAAAACTTTGAAACAAGTTAGATCTTTCTTGGGGCATGCTAGTTTCTATAGGAGATTCATCAAGGATTTTGTAATATCTCAAAACCTCTTAGTCACCTGTTGTGCCAAGAGGTTCCCTTTGAGTTTGATGATGAATGTCTTATGGCTTTGAGGTTTTAAAAGGTTGTTTAACCTCTGCACCTATCCTTCAAGCACTTGATTTTTCTTTGTCATTCGAGCTGATGTGTGATGCATTAGATTTTGCTATTGGTACAGTCTTAGAACAAAGGAAGGATAAGGCCCCTTGTGTGATTGCTTATGCAAGAAAAACCATGATTGGTGCTCAGTTAAATTACACCACAATCGAGAAGGAATTGTTGGCAATTGTCTATGCTTTAGAGAAATTCAGGTCTTATATGTTGGGATCTAGGACAGTGGTGTTCACAGACCACTCAGCCCTGAAGTACCTTTTGTTAAAGAAGGATGCTAAGCCAAGATTAATTTGATGGATACTCCTATTACAAGAGTTTGATCTTGAGATTAAGGATAAAAAGGGGGTTAAAAATATGGTTGCAAACTACTTATCCAGGATCCTAGTTGAAGAGTTTGATAGGCTGCCTATTAATGATTCTTTCCCAAATAAATAGTTGTTTACTATCAGCACTTCTACACCTTGGTTTGCAAACATTGTAAACTACTTGGCAATGGGTAAGATCCCCCCACATTAGAAAAAAATGGACAAGGAGATGTTGTTTCACAGATCAAACATTACATGTGGGAGGATCCATACCTATTCAAGCATTGTGCAGATCAAGTGTTGAGGAGATGTGTCCCTAATGAGGATTTCCATAGCATACTAACCATGTGTCATGAACAGGCTTATGGAGGTCATTTCAGTGATTGTTGCAAAGGTGGTCCAAAGTGGATTTTATTGGCCCACTCTCTTCAAGAATGCATGACAGTATTGTAAAGCTTGTGACAGATGCCAAAAAATGGGAAGTATATCAAAAAGAAACTCCATGCCTCTAAAGCCTGTACTTGTTAAACTTTTTGATATCTAGGAAATAGATTTTATGGGCCCCTTTCCTTCTTCATATGGGTATAGTTTTATCCTTGTGGCAGTGGACTATGTGTGCAAATGGGTTGAAGGCATTGCCACAAGGACTAATGACCATAAGTCCGTCTTGAAATTTATCAAAGAAAATATCTTCTCAAGATTTGGCACCCCTAGAGTCATCATCAGTGATGGGAGCAACTATTTCTGTAACAGAAATTTTGAGAATTTGCTTAAGAAATATTCTGTTACACATAAGATTGCAACTCCCTACCACCCCCAGACTAGTGGGCAAGTTGAAATCTCAAATAGGGAGATAAAGCACATCCTAGAGAAGACAGTTAGGGCAGATAGGAAGGATTAAGGCATGAAGCTTAATGACGCATTGTGGGCTTATAGGACTGCCTATAAGTCCCCAATTGGCATGTCCCCTTTCAGACTGGTGTATGGCAAGGCATGTCACTTGCTAGTAGAGTTAGAACATAAATCAAT
Organism: Chloranthus sessilifolius; assembly: GCA_021018995.1. NCBI lineage: Eukaryota > Viridiplantae > Streptophyta > Magnoliopsida > Chloranthales > Chloranthaceae > Chloranthus > Chloranthus sessilifolius. The sequence continues at coordinate 30,963,982 of CM037595.1, forward strand.
GAATGTTGATCTAACTTCTGCTGGCATGCATAGGAGGCTCTAGCTGTCAGAGCTGGAAGAGCTAAGATTGGAAGCATACTCCAATGCTAGGATCTACAAAGAGAAAACCAAAGCCTTCTATGACAAGCATTTGCTGAGGAAGGAGTTCACTGCTGGCAACAGGGTATGGTTGTTCAATTCTAAATTGAAATTTTTCCCAGGCAAGTTGAGATCCAGATGGGAGGGACCTTACATGGTAGAGCATGTATCCCCATCTGGAGCTATTGGAATCAAGGATCCAAAAGATGGTAGGATAATGAAAGTGAATGGTCAAAGGCTCAAACGTTTTGTTGAAAATATGGTGGAGCCTGTGGTGACCATCCACCTTCAAGAACCTCCAAAATGTGGCTGATTCTCAACAATGTATACTATGTATCATAACTGTGATTTCTCTATTTTAAAATGTGTCTGGCAGTGTACATATTTGTGGTAGATTTTGCTTAATGTTTGCATGTAAAAATCATGAGTCAGTAGCCAGTAGGTTTGAAGCATGTGTCATCAATTCCAAAGCTAGAGAAATGAATGGGAGCTGAATAGAGATGTTAAATTTGTGTGGCAGATGGACTAGGAACTAATTAGAAAGTTGTTTAACTGAAAAACAACCTGTCGAGAGGTTTAAATTGATGTTCGACAGGTTCTGGAGGTTCCTAATATGCATTTTGATAAGATTTGAGACCTTTCGAGAGGTTTGAGTCAATTCTCAACAGGTTTTGAAGCCGTAAATGTGAGTTTCGACAGGATCTTTTGAACTTGTCGAGATGTTGAGTTAGCTATCGAGAGGTTCTAAAGGAGTAGGCTTTGTCTCGACAGGTTTTGAAACCTATCGAGAGGATTAAATGTTGAGTTTTTAAAACCTGTCGAGAGGATGTCTGTACCTCTCGACTTGTAAAATCTGAAGCCTATGTACCTTTTGAGAGGTTCAACCAACCTCTCAACACCATAAGCTCACAAATTATCTCCTCGACAGGTTGAGGCAACCTATCGACACATTTCTCCCAATCCTGTCGAAACACGTTTTGCATTATTTGAAACCTATCGACAACTCATATCTACCATTCGACAACTTCAGTGTGCTTGCTTTGTCTCTTATCTGTCGATTTTGCATTTCCTTCTTCCTCTCCCTCACTAGTTCAAACTCCCAGTACCTTGCCATTATTCCAAGTGCTTCAATTTCTTGAAAGCTACATTTTGCACCTATTTTGGACTAATTTGGTGCCGTGAACATCGAGATCTGAGAAATCCTAGGTTTCTGTTGGTAAGTTCTTGTTCAGCTCCACTCTGTGATTTCCAAGCTTTGTCCTTCAATTTCAAATTTTTGTGGTTAATTTGATTGATCAAAGAAGTCTGTGTGGTTGTTGAGATTGATTTCTGAGGGATTGAGTGACTAATGGCTGACCAAGAGGATACCCTTGCTAACCTTTTCAAAGCCCCTTCCAAATCCACCACCAAAACCACTAGGAAATCCAATAGGCTAGCCACACAGCCCAAGGAGAACCCACCTACCAAAAGAAAGCTTGTCATGGATAAAGCTGAGAAATCTGACAAACCTAAGAAAGCTAAGAAATCCAAGAAGGCCCAAATCAGTGAGGGAATTGTTGAGGAGGCCCCTGAGATAGAACCTAAGCTTGTGCCTAAAATTCCTAAGACTTAGCCTAACCTTGAGGGGGAACCTGAAGTCCCTGTGAACCTAGCCACTCCCAATGAATTTGCGGATGCTTTAGGCCTAATCCCTGAGACAATTTTTGATCTCCCCTATTTTTATAAGGAAGAGGAGTGTAAAGATACATTGGATTACTTGGTGAAGGCAGGCTTGACACCATTGTTGACCCCATTGCAAGAGAAATCCTACCCTAGGCTAGTCAAATTGTGGTATCAGAACATCAGGAAGACAACCAAGCCAGGCTTAATTAAGCCTTGCCTTATGAATTTAATTGATAATTGGGAGCTCTTGGTGGATTACAATGCTATTGGATTAGCATTAGGGGTCCCATCAGTCTTTGATACCACCTATGGCCTACCAGCACCTGAGAATGTGTCTTTTAGAGTAATGGCCAGGCAGCTGACTCAGGGAATTGTGGGTCTAAGGAGTCATTAATGAGGAGAGATTTACACCCCAGCATGCTCTTCATTGATTCAATTATGAGGAAGAACATATTTGTTAGTGGTCATCAACAAGAGAGGAGAACCCCCATAGTGGATGCCTTATATTAGTTCTCCAAGGGCCAGCTTATGAATGTTGCTCAGCTAGTATTTAAGGCAATGGTAGATATGAATGATAAGATCAAAAGAGTACAAGCCTTGTCAGGACTACCCTACAGCAGGCTCATCACGACTTTGCTTAGAAAAGGAAAATTTGTGTTTCAAAAAGATGAGCCTGTGAAGAAGGTGAGCCCTAAGGTGTTTGGGAAGAGAGCCTGGTCTGCTAGTAGGACCTTGATTGGCAAAAGCAAGAAGAAATCAGCTGAGAGTCTTGACAGAGAAGCCCCTCAGGTGGCTAGCTCAGCAGCTGCACCTAAGATCTCTAGCTCTGTAGCTGAAATCTCTACATCTATCAGATCTGAGCCTCCATCCACTTATGTTGGTCCCACCTCAGTACCTCCACATGTTCCATTTCCACCCATACTAATCTCCTCCATAGCTGTGCTTATGCCTGTTGTCTGCCCTGATATTACCAGCCCCTCCTTTCCATCACCCTCTCTACTATCCATCTCAACTCCCATACCTTCCATTTAAGTTTCCATTCACCCCAACATCTTAGCCACCCTTTCCACTATCACTACCTCCACACCTCTGTAAGCTTCTCTTACCACAAACCCCATCCTTACCTTATCTTCATCACCCAGCACATCCACCTACCTAAGAAGGTCAGCTACAACCCCCCCAGCCAGCCCATCCATCCCAGCCCTTGAACCTTTGAGCCCTGCACCAACTACATCAGCTGATCCATTTACCACTTCTCCACCATCCATACCCGTTGACACTAACCTACCTTCTCCTTCTCACCTACCCATCCTCAAGAGCTAGACCACCTGACCACTAAGGGATATTCATCCCTAATTGACTCCATTGTGGAGGACATTGGGTATGAATATACCCCCTACCTGACTCCCCACAACCTACCCATGTCTAGCCTGCTGCCACCCACCTTTCCAGCATGCTTCCACATCTCCCTTCCAACCCATTATCCCCATTCTGCCTATTACCCAAGCCCAAGTCTTACCTGAGGCCTCCACCCAAATACTTTCCCTTCCCACCACCTTCCTTGCCCAGCTTCAAACCAACACAGCCAACCAAGCTGCAGTGGCCACCCGCCTATAAGCCACCCAATCAACCATAAGCCCTATTACCCTTACCTCCTAACCTCTTTCAGTTCCTACTACACCCACCCCACCTCCATCTCCTTTAGTAATGGTTTCCACTGCTGAGGTGGAACAACCAATCCCTAAATCCCCTACCAGAGATTCCTCTAATCAAACAGACCCTAATCCTAAAAATAAACCTGCATCCCTACCTGTCGTAGCAACATCTGATGCTGCCATAGATGTGGAATACCTAATACCCACCTCATCCAAAGCCTCCCAAATAGAACCTGAGCTTGAAGACCCTCAGCCTTTATCGTCTTCATCCATCCCCTCTCCATTACTGGCTGACCCTTCTTCCAGTGCTGAGTAGCCCATATTGCTTGCCTCTTCCTTCTACATACGTCCATACTTAACCCTCCTACATGCCATGCAAAATAACCCATAGCTCCAAAGGGATGTCATTAGAGGCATGGCTGACCTCAGAACCTCAATCAGGATGCCCTATGACGCGAAGATAAATCAAATGAAACTGGATCACAAAATTGAGAGGTTGAGAATATCAAAGCACTTGAAAGAAATTTTGATTCAATTCGAAGCTCAAAAGCTTACTGCAGCAAAAGAGAAATTGAGAGCATATGGGCTCGAGAAAAGGTTAGCTGCCTCCAATGAGGTCACAAAGGCCACTTGGGAACTATATAAATCTCGACTTGAACTTGCTAAAAGGAAGGCATAAATACTCGAAAGGAGAGTTGCTGAAATGGCTGCCAGAGAGCCTGCACAAGTAGCTGAGACTACCCCTCCAGCCACTTCACCAGCTACTTCTTTGAAGAAAGAAAAAGGAAAAGGATTCCAAGACACATCTGAAGTAATTGAAGATTCAAATGATTAGATTTGCCAATGTTATTAGTTAGGATTTTTTTTGTATAATCTTTTTATAGTTATTTTCCCTAGCATTGTACAATTCCCTGTTCTATTAATGCAAATCTTTTTGTTAGCATTTGTCTGATATGTAGTTGGTCTACTTTAATTATGTTAATTGTTTGTTTATTTTATTTTATCTATTTGTGTGAGTTTTGTTTGTTATTGTTACTTAGTCTGTTTGTTTCTAATTTTTACACCAGCACCTTGCTCCACATATTCTTCATCTTTGAATCAGTGAGGACACTGCTCCTCATAGGTTTGGGGGTATGACAAGGTATGCCAATGAATAGTTAATGTTAATGCAGCTATGTTAAATAAAATTTTTGAAAACAATGTGATTTCCCACCTGATTTCAGAAAAAGAGGAAATTTAAAAAATTTTAAACTGAATATTGCTATAGCTCTAACACTGTCATGAAACAAATGCCAAGAATTTTTCAAAAAAATCAACATTTAGTGAACTTGAAAAGATAGAAAATTGTGAGGATACCCTCAGAAATTTGATGAAAGACCATACCTAGTGAGATTTGGGACTGAATAAAATTTCTTTGGGGAGTGTCTTGGCAATTTTTCTGCTCTAAGGACTGATTGAATCTAAGCTTGCACACTAGAAGTTAGGCATATCCAATTTGAAACAGCTTGACAGCACTCATGACATTGAGGACATGAAGTAGGGCCATCCTTTGGACTGTTTGAGCCTAAAAATTCTCACCTTTGAACTGCCCTTGATACACACCATTTGAACCAAAAACAAATCACAGTTTTTCTTTGATAAAAACCATAAAATTTGAACCCAAAACCCCTTGACCTGGTTTAGTTCACCCTTAATCTGAGAATTCAGGAAATAGAAGGAAAAGTGAGGTTAGAGGAGCAAGGTTTGATATTTGGTTGAAAGAAAAGAAAGCACATTTGACGGTAGTTGTGGCATTCCAGCCCATAAAAAGAAAAATGGAGAAAAATATAAAAGAAGCATACAAAAAGAAAAGACAAACAGAAAAGCAAAACGAAAGAATGAGAAAGAGAAGTCATCTCATTGGATATTTTGAAAAAGAAGAGAAGAAGCTGGCCACTTTGGCTCTGAAAATTCAAGAAGAAGATGGATTTATGCTGAAATGAAGGTTGTGAAGTTGTAAATCACCTCCTTACCTTACTGATTTCTCCAATTTTGAATCCCATTTGTAGACACCCAAATTTGGCCCAAGGCCCGATCGAAATACATTTCGAGAGAAGCGCATCTTTAAGCTGTTGATGGCATGCTTGAAACACTTAGGAGACATCCCTAACCTTTAGGAATCACCCTAGATCCCTTAGGAACCTTCTCGAACCCTTAGAAACCAATCCCCATCCTTAGGAACCATTCCAAACCCAACCCTATCTTTCCCAAGTAGTGGATGAAGAGTGGTGCACAAGAGCTAGTTGGGACCTTCTACTATGATCAAATCTTATACCATTGAAAAGTAGAAGTCGTCAGATTTCCAACGGTCCAAGAATCACCCCAATCGGAGCTGTGTACGAAAAAATATGGCAGTCCGAACTCGAGGGGCAAAGAGGTAATTTCAAGTGGCCCCCTTAGGGATTTGGTGCAACTAATAGTTGTGCCAGTTATAAGTAGGCTTGGTAAAACTATTAATTACGCGAAGCCATCTTTCCCCAGATTAAGCCTGGCACAACTAATAGTTGCACCAGCATTAAGGTGGGCCCCACTTCAGGGGGGCCAACTTCTAGGTATTGTACATGCATTGTTTTATTGTGCATATGCCTAGCGCAACTAATAATTACACCAGGCATATGAACAGTGACCTCTGGTATTTGCCTCGAAAATCATGATTGGGGTTTGACTTGTTGACCACCTCAACCTTTGGGGTGTGTTTTGACAGCATTGTTGCACGCTTATAAAGCTTATTTGCAACCCCTAAGTGCCTTAAACTCCCTACCCTATCATCCACCATTGAAGCTTCATTTCACACATCTCCAAGCTCCAGAAACCCTAGAAAACCTTAGATGGAAGATTACCTAATTTCTAAACCCAATTAGCATCTAAGACATCCCCCTAACCCCTCCTTTTCCTATAAAAGGAGAGGCACCCCTCCCTTACAATGGTTGAAAAATTAAGAGAAGAATAATTCTAAAGAGAGAAAGAGCTTTAAAGTGAGAAGATCTTTCTACCTTTGGTGCATATTTCTCATACAAAAACCAGAATTCAAAACCTCTTTCCCACCCTTGCCTTTCATGAAAAGCCTCTAGATTAGGTGTGTGTTCTACCCTAGCACCCTCCCTCTACCTCTTAGCTATCTCCCTTAAGAGTTAGAACCGATTCTCAAGCTTTGCAAGCCATCAAGAGTTCATCAAAAGCAAGTCACGCAAGGCTCTCCTACGGTGCTACAAGGGCCCGACGACTCTGACTCTCCCCTTTCTTCTCCTATCTCTTTTTAGCACTACTCATCCTTGCATTTGTGCTGTTACACCACAGACTTTTCGGTACGAGCGGAGGCGCACAAATAGGATCTTAGAGCCCTTTGGGTAAGAAGAAGCTTCTTTTGCTCTTATTATGTCCTTTTTATTTTGGCCATAAGTAGAGACCTCTTCAAGTGGGTTGATCTGGTGCCTAACACCTTTTCGATCGATAACCTAAGCCCCTACCCAAGAGCCTTTGGTATAGACCGGTGAACCGGAGTCATATTTTTAACACTTCGGTGCTCATAAAAATGAATTAGGTTTTTCGGGACACCAAAAGCTCTGGGTGGCGACTCCAAATCGATACTTATTTGAGAGTGAACACCTCATCGCGACGGGATCGTCGCAAATCCCACGGTTGCAGAGTGGCGACTCCGCTGGGGATAACTTTTTGAGCTTCTCCTTGAAATTTGGGTAGTTTTTTTTATTTTACTAACCATTTTTGCTATTTTTTTACTATTTTTTATTTTATCACTCCTACTTTTCCGTCATTTATATGCCTTATCCAATCGGCAGGCTTACTTGCACATAGTATTTAATTTCCTTTACATTTCCGTCATTTTTTGTGCCTTAGCCGATTGGCGGGCCTACTTATGCATTGTAATTTAATTTTTTTACATTTTTTTCATTGAAAGTGCCTTTGCTGATTGGCGGGCCTACTTGTAGAAACATATTTCGATAGTGGACGCCGGCCCGTAGTGGCGGCATGGGGTCATCACCCCTAACTTTTGGACTAAAGAAAACTTCCATAAAAAAAAATGTTTTGAAAAAAAGGGAGTTAAAATTGAATCAAGAATAGGGAGCTTAATTAACTTGTTTTGAAGGGGTAGATTTTCAAAGAGTTTGGTTTAGGTACACATACAACCACTCGGGTCTTAGTATGGCGGTAGCCCCTAGTGGTGATGATTCAGAAAAGTCCCAGCCCACCTAATATCTAAGAAGGTGCTTGCGCCAGAGGTATATCTGGTGGGTTCCCATTCCTATAAAGCTTAAAACCTTTGGGGAGCACGCTAGCGAGTTATACCAGAGTCAAACCTTTAGGCATCGGTGAGGAGAGAACCGATCATATAAACATTTAGTTCCCAAAAGCCTAGCTTCCACAAAAAACTAAAAATAGACCCATTTTAGGCTGTTGTTCCCTGCTGTCAAAAGCTCTGGAGCTTCATTTTTGCCTGGCGCAAGTATTAGTTGCGCCAGTGCAAAAATCTCAAAATTATAACTGGCGCAACTAATAGTTGCGCCAGCTTTAAATCCACCAACTTTTACCTTGGTGCAACTATTAGTTGCGCCAGCGTAAAAAGAGGCTTTTCTGACTTGGCGCATGTATTAGTTGCGCCAAGCCTACGTGGACAGTAGTAGCCTGAAATCTGAGGCTTTCTCACCTCTCGAGTACCCCGATTAGTGTGCTTAGTGCCTATGTTTGGGCCTCGCCATCTTTGACACCCAATATACCCACGCCGGTGAAAATAAGGTAACTTCTTTTTAGCTCATTCTAGGGGATCGGGTTATTTGCCTCGATTTTTGTGTCTTCAATAGATCAAAGGTTTTCCTTTGATTCTTCCAAAGTGCTTCGGAATCATCACTACGAGTCTTAAATTAGGGTACAAAGGCCACCTGAGAAGGGAATTCTAAGGCCTCAGAACCATTGTTTTCAAAAAAAAAAAAGAGAGAGTTTTCTCCAAAAAAATTAAAAATCAAAAACTTAAAAAATAGAATCCTTGTGGTGCCGGCACAACGGCATCACCTTGTCCTCGATCGTCCCGTAAGGGGAGAAGGAGGAAGATTCTTAGGCCTTATCTAAGGTACCCTTACCTAACCCACCAACAAAGGATGTCGTGAGTAGTGGACCCGGCTTATGCCGATCCCGACTCATCCCTGCCACATTCTCCAACCCACTCCCATGGGGGAGAAGCCTTCATCTCCATCCCCATCACCTTATCCCCTTTTTCAATTACCACTCTTTAATTCCCTGGTATGCACATATTGTCAATTATCTAGTTATAGGCAAGACCCCTTCCCATTGGACAAAAATGGATAAAGACCTATTTTTATCACAGGTCAAATTCTTTTTCTGGGAAGAACCTTGTTTGTACAAGTATTGTGCAGACCAAATCATTCAGAAATGTGTCCCCGAAAGTGATGTCCCCAGTATTCTGGCCATGTGCCATGAAAATGCCTGTGGGGGTCACTTTAGTGGGAGAAAAACAGCTAATAAAGTGTTGCAGTGTGGGTTTTATTGGCCTTCTCTTTTCAAAGATGCCAATACACACTGCAAGACCTGCGAAAGATGTCAGAAACTAGGAGGGTTGTTTAACTAAAATTCAATGCCTTTACAGCCCATCCTTGTTGTAGAACTATTTGATGTGTGGGGTATTGATTTTATGGGCCCCTTTCCTCCTTCAAATGGTTTTCATTTTATCTTAGTGGCAGTGGACTATATTTCTAAATGGGTAGAAGCCATTGCCACAAGAACTCATGATAATCAGGTGGTCCTCAAGTTCATAAAGCAAAATATCTTCTCCAGATTTGGTACCCCTAGAGCCATTATCAGTGATGGGGGGAGCCATTTCTGTAACAAAAATTTTGAGAGCTTGCTCAAGAAATATTCTGTCACCCATAGGATTGCTACTCCCTACCACCCACAAACCAGTGGGCAAGTTGAAATATCGAATAGGGAGATCAAGCATATCCTTGAGAAGACTGTGAGGACAGATAGGAAGGATTGGGCTGACAAGCTTAATGATGCACTGTGGGCTTATAGGACTGCCTATAAGACCCCCATTAGTATGTCCCCATTCAGATTGGTCTATGGCAAGGCCAGTCATCTCCCAGTGGAGTTAGAACACAGGGCATATTGGGCCATCAAACATTTAAATCTAGATCTAACTTTGGCTGGTCATCACAGGATGCTGCAGCTGTCAAAATTGGAAGAACTAAGGATGGATGCATATGCCAATGCCAGGATCTACAAGGAAAGGTCCAAAGCTTTCTTTGACAAAGGGCTGTTGAGAAAGAGTTTCATTGCTGGTGATAAGGTTTGGTTGTTTAACTCCAAACTTAAATTTTTTCCAGGCAAATTGAAATCCAGATGGGAAGGTACTTACATTGTCATGCATGTTTCCCCATCTGGTGCTGTGGAAATCAAGGATCCTAAGTACGGGAGACTCTTGAAGGTGAATGGTCAGAGGCTTAAGCCTTGTTTTGAAAAACCTGCCGACCTTTTGGACACCATTCACTGTCAAGGGAATCCTTCTTTAAACTGATTCCACAGGTGTGTCATTACTGTATCATATGTACTTCATTTTTGGTTGATTTATCTTGCTGTCTTTAGTTTCTATTCTCTAGGATTTGCTAGTGGCCTTATCTGAATTTTGCCCTATCTGAATTTTGCCCTATCTGTTTTGAACTTTTGATGCTTGCCTTGATTCTTACTGCTTTTGAATTGATAGCTTCTATTGAATGCCTAAGGTGGGAGGTCATTTTTGTTGTCCTTAAGTGTATGATTGAGTTTACATGTGTCTAAAGACAGTCGTAGGAGAGGGTAATGCCCAGGATTCAACCACAGCAAGCATGCAAAGGGGCAGAACAGAGAGCACATGCTCTCTGTTTTATACCTTACTGTCGCATAGTTAAAGAGGAAGCCTGGGAAACTATTGTTAAGACCTGAAAAGTACCACTTTTCACCCCTTAACTTAGCCTTTGATTAGACCCTTAGCCATCTAATAAAGTTTTGTTAAGTGTTTTCTGTAGATAATAAATAGCAGTGCAATAAGGCCATAAATCATGTCAAGGAGCCTAATTGGCACCAGAAGTCTCTTAGAAGGATAAATGCTGAATCCAGACCCGAAATCAGCCTCGCGCAGCTTCCACAAAGCTTCAAAAGATTCAAAAAACTATGCTTCGCGTAGTCCTCGTGAGCTTCCCAAGACTTCACAACAAGTGCTCGCGCAGTTGTGTAACAGAAGAGCTTCAAAAGCACAACCTCGTGCAGCTCTCGCGAAGTTCAGGAGTAAATGGTCGCGTAGTCTCGTGCAGTTCAAGAAGATCTGAAATCAACCTTGCGCAGTTCACTCAGAACCGCTGAGGAGAGAGAGCTTTAGGAGATTCTTCGCACAGCTGCCGCACAGTAGCCGCGAGATTCAAATGTCAAGAGAACCTGTCACACAGTTCAGAAGAGCCTCAAAGCTATCGTGAGGATCCTCACGAAGTTCCATTAAGAAGTGAACTTCTCACGCAGTTCTTGCGCTATTTAGGAAGAAAGCAGCCTCGCGAAGCCAAAGTTAGCCTCGTGAAGATCTATTGTGAAATGGAATGCTCACGCAGTTCTCGCGCTATTCACAAGTAGCAATCTAACCGCGCGAAGCCCAATCCAGCGAGAGCTTAACTACCTACCTCGCGACTGCTCAAAGCTTCAAGAAGCTGCAACCCCGCGAAGTCTGAAGTTTTAATGCTAACTAATCCTCGCAAAGATCAGTGCAACCACGCGACAAGTCTGGGAATCAACTGTAACCTGGCGAAGCTCTAAACTCCAACTTCCATCGTTCTATAGAGGACATTCTAGGGATTTCCAGCAATTAAGGCACGCACTCCCATGCTCAAATATCCATGCATGCGCCCCGAGGCATCCAAGGATCATTAATAGGCCACGTGGCATAGCTAAAATTAAGGTTTCCTAACCCTAATGCGCTGCCACACCCACTGCTATATAAACCTAAGCCTGGTTTAGGTTTAGGGATCTCAAAAATATCTCTGGACTTTTAGAATATCTTATTTTTGGATTGAGATCATTTTCTCTTCTGTTCTTCTGTAGTTGTAAGTAGTTTTCCTTTTTCTTTTTCTTCTCTCCATGGCCCAGCACTTGCTGGCCAAGCCTTTGTATGCTTATTGAGATTAGATTAATGGAATTTGTGATTGGGTGTTGTACTTTTATGGGATTCGTGTGTTTGTGAGTTGCTCTTTGCAAGGCTGTTGCCTTGTGATCCGCCATTGCTTTGGTTGTGATTCAAAGCAATGGAGGACTGATTCTAAAGATCCATTTAGATTCAAGTGACCTGTGTTTGGGCTATCATGGTCCTATACAGCCTTAGCCCCACCACAGGACCCACTAGATCTGAAATCCCCATGGAAGCTTGAGCTGGTAGCCTTGTGACCATGGTGGTGGCAGCAATATTCTTGTTTTATTTTGGGCTCCGTGAGGAGGATAGCCTCTGGGATAGTCTGTGACCATTCAAGTGGACAGGTTATAGCCTTAGGGTGAATCTAATCCGCCGATCCAAAATGGATCCTTCTTCTCCGAGCCTGAGCTTGTAGCCTGGTAGGAGATTGTACAGAGATAGACTCCCCTATATCAGTATAGACCCGCCATCAGATGACAATATGATCTGGGTATGGAGATTGTAGGCTTGTGACTGGACCATTGTAGTCCCACTCAAGCAATGGACAACTAGATCTAAGGTGGTACTCAATCTCTTACTGGTTCTATGTGTTTGGGCTATCATTGTCCTATACAGCCTTAGCCCCACACATAGAGCTTTAGAGGTTGAGGTTCCCTATGGATTCCTGAGCTTGTAGCATGGATGAAGTAGTGCCTACAATGATTAACTTGTTTTGACCCATCTCTGGATTGTGGTTCCGCTATGGGTTAGTCTGTGACCATTTAAGTGGACAGGTTATAACCTTAAGGGATTGGATCATGGCACAGGGATGAGTTGGATTCTTTCTTCTCTTTGGTGATAATGTAGCCATTGGACAGGATTTCTATACCAGCAGATATGGATCTGAGTCATAAATTCCAGTAGATCTGAACCCAATAGCATACTTCTCACCCTTTTATATTTATTTTCCCTCACTCCATCCATCTTCTCAACCCTTTCTGTAGTTAGTTCATTAGGCTACCTTGGGATACTTAGAATAAGTGACCCAAAACTCCCTTCCTTTTAGGACTGCCAGATCTGTAGTTAGATCTGAAGGGACTACTAGAGATGGCTCCCTTGGAGCCGTAGATCACTTTTCCCTGTGGGACAAACTCTTACTTATCAAAACTTGGTATCCCTGTAACTTGCAGGTCTACGAATTCTTAGTTATGCTGATTCCATCCCCTATTTTACTTTGATTTTAAATTGCTTTTACCACTAACAAATAAAGTAAGCACACTGGGAAATCGCAACAAGTTTTTGGCGTCGTTGTCGGGGAAAGATGATCTATTAGTAGCCCCTAGGATTTTTGTATTTTTAGTATTCTTTGTAGCTGTGAATAATCAATACTGCTGATGTAATTTTGAATCTTCCTTGCAGATCTAGAAAGCAGCAGAGAAGGACAGTGGACTGCATTTGGAGATTAGCTACCTCTGTTTGTAAATTCTCTAACCCTTAAAACTCTGTCTATTTCTCTTACAATTTCCATGGCAGTATTTAGGATAGTTGTAAATTTGTGTTTTCTTAAATAGCTATAAATTTGTTAGATAAATTCTTTGAGTCAAGTGCAATGTGCCTGCAAGGAGTTGTCCCTGCTGGTGGTGTGTTTGTATGCTAGGTAGGTGATCTCTTAGTCCTACTTTAAAGCCTTTCAACGCTGAGCTAGAATGGGGTAGAAGACTTAGAAGGAACAAGCACACCACAGTAGAGCCCCCAATTGAATCTGAGACAGTAGCCATGGGTGAAGAACAACCCAGAACTCTCAAGGAGTTGAATGCTCCGGATGACTATAACTCTCCCTTTAGCATTCAATTCCCTGATGTTCAGGGGAATTATGAAATTAAAACTTCTATCATCCAGATGTTGCCCTCTTTCTATAGGCTTAGCAAGGAGGACCCTTAAAAGCATATTGACCAATTTTTGGCCTTGTGCACCACATTCAATATCGCTGGTTTGGACCTGAGGCTACTAGGCTCAGGCTCTTTCCCTTGTCTCTGAAGGATAGGACTAGTACCTGGTTGGCTACTCTTCCCAACAATGGCATCACATCTTGGAAAGACCTACAGACCAAGTTCCTGATAAAGTTCTTCCCAGAGACCAAAACTAGCCAGTTGAGGAAAGAAATTCTTGCTTTTGCCCAATCCCCAACTGAGGATTTTAATCGAGCCTGGGATAGGTTTAAGGAAATGCTCAAACAATGCCCCCACCACAAGATCCCAGACTGGCAGCTTGTACAAAGCTTCTATAATGGGATTGATGAGAAAAATAGAGATATGGTTGATGCCTCTTGTGATGGAACCTACATGCACAAGACTGCTAATGAGGCATGAGAATTGTTTGAAATAATCAGTGAAAATGATTTTCAAAAGCTATCCCTGGCAAGAACTAGTCAGGAGTCTGCGTCAAAAGTGGTGCATGCTGCATTGACAAGAGGAAAAGTTTATGAGGTGTCTGGGAACAATTATCTGCAGCTGCAGATGGCAAACCTCTCTTTAAAGTTTGAAAAATTACTGACTGTGATGCAACCCAGAAGGGCTGCTCAAGTGGTGGAGGCATGTCTGATATGCCATTCCCACAAAGACACAAGAGAGGAATGTCCATCTCACAGGCAATATCCTGAATTGGTATTCTGTTGCACAATCTTTTGGCCAAGAATAATCTGTTACAACAGACAAATATATAGATACCAAAGACCAAAATGCTGGTTACCAATGGAGAGACCACCCAAATCTGAGGTGGAGGCAAGACAATTATATGCAGCCCCAGCAAATATTGGCTTTACCCCAAAGGCCACAGCAGCAATTCAATCAGGGATATGCCCCTAGGTCTAATTTCCAACACCAGCAGCAGCCCCATCATCAACAAAATCAATTGGTCTTACCCCCATATCAACCAAGAAATACTTCTTTTGAGGACCAGGTCTTAACCTCACTGCAAAACCTGGGGTCCATGGCTCAGACTGTGAATTCTCATGGTCAGAGCATAAAAAAGATGGAAGAGCAGATTGGCCAGCTAGCGAATGCCTTAGCTAAAAGAGGGGAGGGAAGGTTGCCTAGTCAGCCAGTGGTTAATCCCAAGGGCCAATTTTTGATTGGTGAAGGATCCTCAAACCTTGAGGGGCAAGGGGATCTTTCATTGGCTTGATTCACAGAATTGTACATTGTGTATGTTATGTATTTTAGTGTGGCTTGTTCTTTTTATTGTTTATGGGAATGCTTAGTGACATCATCGGGGTCTAAGTCTGTTGGGTTTGATAGAGTTTATGTGGGGTTCGTATGATTACTTCTTCTTCTGCGAGTTGCTGATTTTTGAATTAAATACATACTGTTTGAATATTTTTGGTGAGTATGCTGCCCTGCATGAATTGCTCCCTGTTTGGTACTAAGCTCTCGCGCATTCCAAATTGAGATTTGGGAATGCTCGCGCAATTCACATAGAGTATTTATTACGCTGTCGCGAGCTTCAACAAATACTGCAGAGCCTCTCGCGCACTGCAAGCTGCAACATCCATCATCGCGAGATTCCGTTCCTATCTCGCGATCCCCTTGCCTAGCTACGTGAGTTGCATGCATTTGTCATTTCCCACGCTGATTGTTGTAACTTTTCACTTCCCAACTCACTCTCAATTAGTTGCGGCAGCTTGGATGTTATTACACCGATTCATCTTCCACCATCCTCGTCTTTAAATACACAGGAAGCCCCTTTCGTATTCATCTCATCCTTTCTCCTCCCACCCTAGCGGTCCTTCCCTAGTCCTAACAATGGTAGATGACAAGCCTACTACTCTGCCTAACAAGTTTTATCCGATGTGGTTGGAAGCACCCCCACCTAAAGAGCCGGACCCCCCTACAACCCCTCTGGGATGAATACGAGGAGGTTTAGCAGATCTTGGCTAAGGAGGAGATGGACAAGCACCAGCCAAAGAAGAAAAAGCAAAAGATAGAAACATCTCCATCCCCTGCCCCCTCCACTCAACCCCTTCCACCACCTTCTCAGCCCCCACATCCTTGATCCCTCTCTCCCTTCCTCTTAGGATTTTCTTTTTGTACTTTTTTTTAAGTCTTAATGAAATTTTCTTTTCCTGTTATTCTATACAGTTCTCTATTTTTGGTTGTTTTCATTCTTGCTGTTTTCTTTTCTCTTTCCATAAATCTGCAGCACACACACCTTTGAACCAGTGAGGACACTGCTCCTCATAGGTTTGGGGGTGTGGCAGGCAGATCCTGCCAATGGAATAGTTAACCTAAGTGGAGCAAAATCTTGTGAGTAATATGGAAATGAAACCATGTTCATCTAAGAATCATGAAAAATAAGGAATTTAAAATTTTGCCAGAACTTTAGGCATTACAAACTTTTAAACTTTCACATTTCCATGATAAGATCACCAAGGAAACTCACTTGTATCAGCACTTAGTGAATCCTTAGAGAGAGAAAAAGGTAAGGACATACTTAAGAATTCAAAGGAAGACCATAACCAGTAAGACTTGGGCCTATACAAAAAAAATTTCTTTGAGGAGTGACTAAGGCAATTTCTTCTAGCTCTAAACACTGGCTGAGTCACTGTGCTCACTAGAAGTTAGGCAACTCTAAGTTGAAACAACTGACAGCACTCATGATACTTAGGAAAGGATCAAGGCCTTCTATTGGACAGTTTGAGCCTAAACAGACAAACCATAAGCAACTGCCCTTGTCCATACCCCCTTTGAGCTTTCAATCCTAAATTTCTTCAAAATGCACCTAAGTACTTGTACCTTAACCTATGAACCTAATTCAGCCTACCCTCACTCTGAGAATTCAGAAGGTAAAGGAGAAAGAGTTGAAGATGGACTAGCAATGGTCAACATTAGGAGAATAAAGAAGAAGTACCTCAAATTCTGGCAGTATGGTAACTGAGAAAATGGTGGCATTTCAGAAAAGCAAAAACAAAATAAAAAGAAGAAAAATACATAAAAAAGAAACAAAAACAATAATGAAGAGGAGTAAGAGAGGAGTCAAGAGGGAACTTTCATTGGAAAAATTGAAATCAAGAAGAGAAACTGATCACTTCAAATCTGAAAACCTCAAAGAAGATGAAAGGAGCTAAATTAAAGAAGGTGAAGTCATGAATCACCTCCTTCACCTACTGATTTCTCAATTTTGAACCCCTTTTCAACCTTCCAGTCTTTTTAACCCCACTCCATAAACCACATTACTGCCCAGTTAAAGCCCTTGTGATCCAAAGTTGAGTGAGCTATCATGTGGAGATAAAAAGTTATCCAATCTATGTTGAGGATCTGTCAATGATGCCAGCACTTAAGAGCTATACCTATGCTCATGCTTACAGACCCATTTGGGGGATGTAACTGCTCTTGAGCTTGAGAGAAAATGAAACACTCAATAGTTCTTCATGAGAGTATGCCCTGAAGAGTTTTGGGTATGATCTTGAATGCATTAGGTGTGACCTATAACCTAATTTTTGATCCAGTGATGAGCTCAATGTTGACACACCTGTGTAGTGTCTCTGGTGTACACTGATTGGAAATGTTGTGCTTTCATGAGAAGCTTATACTATTTAAATTTTTGTGCAGCCAATGTGTTTGAATTTCTTATATTTTTACTGATTCATAGGTGAACTAATTCTCTATTTCTTGACTGCTAACTTGATAGTCTTGCACATTTATTAACTGTTGTATTGAGAAGTTTGTGGGTGTCTTCACTGAAAACCCTCAGGAGACTTCACTCCTCCACTAGGGATCACCTAGGGGTTTAAAAGGCTTGGTACATATGGTAAATGTATCTGTGCTCCCTACGAAAGTGGCATTTAATTTTTGTAGTTGATTTAATGTAGCTTTGCTAAGGGACTAGCAAAGATTAGGTTTGGGGGTGTGTTAAGACCTGAAAAGTACCACTTTTCACCCCTTAACTTAGCCTTCGATTAGACCCTTAGCCATCTAATAAAGTTTTATTAAGTGTTTTCTGTAGATAATAAATAGCAGTGCAATAAGGCCATAAATCATGTTAAGGAGCGTGTATTGGCACCAGAAGTCCCTCAGAAGGATAAACACTGAATCCAGACCTGAAATCAGCCTCGTGCAGCTTCCATAAAGCTTCAAAGGATTCAGAAAACTATGCTTCGAGCAGTCCTCGCGAGCTTCCCAAGACTTCACAACAAGTGCTCGCACAGTTGAGTAACAGAAGAGCTTCAGAAGCACAACCTCACATAGCTCTCGCAAAGTTCATGAGTAAATGGTAGCGCAGTCTCACGCATTTCAAGAAGATCTAAAATCAACCTCACGTAGTTCACCCAGAACAGCTGAGGAGAGAGAGCTTCAGGAGATTCTTCGCGCAGTTGCCGCACAATAGCCGCGGGATGCAAATGCCAAGAGAACCTGTCGCACAGTTCAGAAGAGCCTCAAAGCTATCGCGAGGATCCTCGTGAAGTGAACTTCTCGCGTAGTTCTCACGCTGTTCAGGAAGAAAGCAGCCTCGCGAAGCCAAAGTTAGCCTCATGAAGATCTATTGTGAAATGGAATGCTCGCTCAGTTCTCGCGCTATTCACAAGTAGCAATCTAACCGCGCGAAGCCTAATCCAGCGAGAGCTTAACTACCTACCTCGCGACTGCTCAAAGCTTCAAGAAGCTGCAACCCCACGACGTCTAAAGTTTTATTGCTAACTCATCCTCACGAAGATCAGTGCTACCGTGCGACAAGTCTGAGAATTGACTGCAACCTGGCGAAGATCTGAACTCCAACTTCCATCATTCTGTAGAGGATATTTTGGGGATTTCCAGTGACTACGGCACGCACTCTCATGCTCAAATCTCTGTGCATGCACTCTGAGGCTTCCAATGATCATTAATAGGCCACGTGGCATCGCTAAAATTAGGGTTTCCTAACCCTAATGCGCTGCCACACCCACTGCTATATAAACCTAAGCCTTGTTTAGGTTTAGGGATCTCAAAAATATCTCTGGACTTTTAGAATATCTTTTTTTAGGATTAAGATCATTTTCTCTTCTATTCTTCTGTAATTGCAAGTAGTTTTCCTTTTTCTTTTTCTTCTCTCCATGGCCCAACACTTGCTGGCTATGCCTTTGTATGCTTATTGAGATTAGATTAATGGAATTTGTGATTGGGTGTTGTACTTTTATGGGATTCATGTGTTTGTAAGTTGCTCTGTGCAAGGCTGTTGCCTTGTGATCCGCCATTGCTTTTGCTATGATTCAAAGCAATGGAGGAAAGATTCTAAAGATCCATTCAGATTCAAGTGACCTGTGTGTCTGGGCTATCATGGTCCTATACAGCCTTAGCCCCACCACAGGACCCACTAGATCTTAAATCCCCAGGGAAGCCTGAGCTGGTAGCCTTGTGACCATGGTGGTGGCAGCAATATTCTTGTTTTGTTTTGGGCTCGGTGAGGAGGATAGCCTCTGGGATAGTCTGTGACCATTCAAGTGGGCAGGTTATAGCCTTAGGATGAATCCAATCCGTCGATCCAAAATGGATCCTTCTTCTCCGAGCCTGAGCTTGTAGCCTGGTAGGAGATTGTACAGAGGCAGACTCCCCTATATTAGTATAGACCTACCATCAGATAGCAGATCTGATCTAGGTATGGAGATTGTAGGCTTATGACTGGACCATTGTAGTCCCACTCAAGCAATGGACAGCTAGATCTAAGGTGGTACTCAATCTCTTGCTGGTTCTATGTGTCTGGGTTATCATGGTCCTATACAACCTTAGCTCCACACGTAGAGCTTTAGAGGTTGAGGTTCCCTATGGATTCCTGAGCTTGTAGCCTGGATGAAGTAGTGCCTACAATGATTAACTTGTTTTGACCCATCTCTGGATTGTGGTTCCCCTATGGGATAGTCTGTGACCATTTAAGTGGACAGGTTTTAACCTTAAGGGATTGGATCATGGCACAGGGATGAGTTGGATTCTTTCTCCTCTTTGGTGACAATGTAGCCATTGGACAGGATTTCTATACCAGCAGATCTGGATCTGAGTCGTAAATTCTAGCAGATCTTAACCCAATAGCATACTTCTCATCCTTTTATATTTATTTTCCCTCACTCCATCCATCTTCTCAACCCTTTCTGTAGTTAGTTCATTAGGCTACCTTGGGATACTTAGAATAAGTTACCCTAAACTCCCTTCCTTTTAGGACTGCCAGATCTGTAGTCAGATCTGGAGGGACTACTAGAGATGGCTCCCTTGGAGCCGTAGATCACTTTTCCCTGTGGGACAAACTCTTACTTATCAAAACTTGCTACAAATGGACCCTGTATCTTGCAGGTCTAGGAATTCTCAGTTGTGCTGATTCCATCCCCTATTTTACTTTGATTTTAAATTGCTTTTACCACCAACAAATAAAGTAAGCACACTGGGAAATTGCAACAACTATCGTGAGATTTGAAAGCTCTCGCGAGGTTAAAAAGGAAGTTTGGGAGAAGTTCGTGCAGTTCACCTAGACACATTCTATTTACTGTCGCGAGATTCATGTGTATCTGAATACCTATCGTGCGATTCATGTACTCCAGTGAACCTCTCGCGCCATCCCCATAGAGATTCAAAGGTTGTCGCGGGATTTAAAATGAACCCAGGAGATGCTCGTGCAATCCACATGTATTCATCTTAAACTGTCGCGCGCTCCAAAATCCCCCTGGGAGATTGTCGCGCAATCCAGATTGATTCAAAACCTTCGCTAAGTTCATTCCCAACCCCGCGACCAGAGGGTCCAAAGCGTGCCGAGCTTCGCGATAGGTATTTTAACCCTGCGTTTTACTCCTTTCACAGTACTCTTTCCTTTCTTCCCTCTACGAAACCCTAGCTCTTGGCACTCTCCCCCTTCTCTCCTCCGGCATCACTCCTACAACTCATCATTCACTCCACAAATCTATACAAGTGTTCCTAGCATCACCCTCATCTATTGCCCTCTGCTCAGAGATTTTGAGGTGCCCTATGTGTCCAATTAAACCAAACCCTAGATCTCAGTCTCCATTGCTCATACTAGAAGACAGAGTTCGAAATGGCTCCCAAAATTACGCAAAAGAGAAAGGGGAAGAGCAAAGACCCTGCAGAGACCACCCCTAAAAAGGCGAAGACTTCAAAGTCTCCCAAAAAGGGAAAGGAAGTGGTTAAAGAGGCGGCAGTACCAACCACTAAGTTCTCTACTCCTTCTGAGCTCCTGGAGTCAATTCCATTGGAGCCTGAATCAGCTTTTGATGTACCATTTTTTTAGAACCAACCTCTCTCTGCCCCTGCAGTACAGTTTATGAGTAAAGCGGACTTGATGCCATTGATGAGAGCAATTCCAGCACTAGCCTACCCTAGGCTAGTGAAGCTGTTTTATCAGCACATCAAGGTCAAGAAGGACAATGATGGACAAGGGTGCTTGTTGGTAATGATTGACGACTTTGACATGATAGTGGGCCCTATGATGATCGCTGAAGTGTTGGGCATCCCAACAGCATTCAATCCTAGATGTGGATATGGCCCCCCTCTGACTGCATCGATTGATACAATTGCACGGGCCCTAATTAGAGGATTAAAAGCCACCGGGGACTCAACCGGAAGGAGAGAACTAGAACCTGAACTGTTGTTCATCGACCAATTCCTGCGAAAGAACATATATTGCTCAGGACATCAGCAAGAGAGGAGAACCCCCATTGTGGATGATGTCTACTCCTACCACATGGGCCATGGCTTCCATGTAGTATGGTTAATTTTTGAGGCAATGAAGGACGTAGTAGCGAAGTTAGGATCAAACAAGAAGCCTCACACTCTACCCTATGCAAGAATCATTACCTTACTACTGATCAAGGGGGGGTACAAGATAGGAAAGAATGAGCAGACCACACCCCTTTCCCCTACTACCTTTGCCAAGAGGCAATGGGGAATTAGCAGGAGCTTGATGGAGACTTAGAAGAAAAAGAAAGCTGAGGCTCAGGCTCTGCCCAAGCAAGCAGAAGAGGGAGCCGGATCAGGGTCCATCCCTGCTATAAATGAAGTGCCCCCAGAGCCTGTCAGTACCATCACTACAGCAGAACTCATTCCCCCTCCACCTTTTACTTTTGCATCCACTACCCCTCTTGCATCCATCTCTCACCCCCCTCTGTTTCCATTCTCCATTCCCACTCCCCCTTCACCTGTGGTTGGTTCTTGGGAGGACTCACCATCCCCTACCTTACCTCAGTACACAGCCACAATTCCACCCTCATTTCCACCTAAGCCTACCAGCCCCCACTCATCTCATATAAAAAATGAAAAACCACTGAGACCATTCCAACCATCTCCCAGACATTGACTTAACCCTTAACACATCCATAGGCTTCCAAGCCTTCATCTCCACCTTCCTTGAAACCATGCCTACCTACTACACCCCTCTGCCAGACTCCTCAACTACCTCACAGAACCATTCCCCAGAACCCCACTCTTCCCCTCCCTCCACTTTTCATCATGCTCCCTCCTCCCCATTCCAACCAGTACCATCTTCTTCCCAAACCCAACCTCCTAACTTTGACACACTAACCCTCATCCTACCCCTTATCCAAGACATACAGGCCTAATTATCCACCAATACCCAAAAATAGGACTAGATGCAGGCTGAACTCACCTCCATCCAATCCACCCTACACACCTTAACCACTCCACCCATCCCTCCACCACCCACTTCACCCCCCCTGGTCCTGTTCACTGACAAAATGACCCAAACGGACTTCCCTCCTTAATCATTACTCTCCCCACCATCACCATTACCTCTTCCCCACCTATTTCCTTTACTCCCTTTCACCATTCCAATTTTCCATCCCCCATCACCCCCAACTCTTGTTGAGCCTACACCCTTCACCTTTCCCCCTATACCCTCTACCCCTCTTATCCTACCCCCTCCCACCTTCTCTACCAAATCTACACAAACAGACCCAGAACCTGGCCCCATTCCCCCACCACTTGACTTCCCTACTATCATCCCCCCTCCTCCCTCTAGGACCAAGCACAATCTGCTCCTTCCACCTCTTATCTTCCCATTGCCCCAAAACATTATTTTTACAGCCCCCCTACCTCACCATCCACCACCATATGAGAGATAATGCATACCTGAGGAAGGATGTCCTGAGGGGCATGGCCAAGCTACGCCAATCAATTGAGGCCCCCCTGCTGGAGAAGATTGATGAGATGACGGAGGCCCACAAAAAACAAATACTGGGTATCTCCTTTGGGTGGCAAAATATCCTGGAGGAATTTCAGAAGGCTAGGCTACAACTACTTATCATCAGATAAATTAGGAGTATGAGAAATCCAATGCTACTGCAATGACTGCCCGGGCGAGAATGCTTGAAAAATGACTTTACAATGCCCAGGAAATCCAAAAAATTCAAAAGGAGATCCATGAGACTGACGCCCTCAAATTTCAAATCAAGATAGCCTCATTGGAATCCGCATTGGCTGCTGCCTGTAATGAACCTTACCATCCGACCCCCATCTCTGTTCACGTGCCTATGCCTGCGCCAACTACTACTCCAGCTCCACCTGCCCAGTCTGAGGAGGCACCACCTCAGCCCCAGAAAGCTAAAGGAAAAGCTCCTGCTTCACCTCCTAAAGAGCAGCCTCCAACTACAGAGCAGCCTCCACCTCCCAAGGCCTCTGCTGCACCTCCATAAGAGCAAACTTATCCTTAAAGGAGGAAAGTCACCGCCAAGAGGTCTGCTCCCAAAGTTGTCCCTTTAAAAATTGGCAAAGAGCCCATCGCCTGATCAAGAGGCACCGCCAAACCCGGGGTCCACTAGAAAAGGAAAGTCACCAGTGGTCCCCACTACGGAACCCAAAGCTAAAGGAAAAGAGAAATCCCTAGTGGTCCCCCCTGCAGAAGCTGAAGCCAAAAGCAAAGGCAAAGGAAAATCCCATGCCACCCCCCCTGCTAGGCGCAAAGGAAAAGCCCCTCAAGAACCCAAGGAACCAAAGGCTCCCAAGGCACCGAAAGTAAGGGTGAGGGCACCTAAAGCTCCATCTATAGTGAAAACATCAGCCGAAAAGAAAAAGGAGAGGGAGGAAAAGAAGAAACAAGACGGAGGTGCCCTTAAGGCACAGGCTAAAAAGATGGGATGGGATTTCCTTACAGATTCTGATTCAGATTAGATCCTAGCTTCTAGATTGTATCTTAGGTTTTCCTTCTTGTAATTCTACTTATAACTATTTTTATTACACTTTAATAGAAATTCTAGTTTTATCTCTTGCTCTGTTCTGTGTGTTTCTTTCTGATTGTTTGGTACTTTTGATTTTGTTCTTTTTGCCATTCATGTGAGAAGAGTTTTTGGGAGGATATTTTTTGTTGAACTAGTAATCCATGTAGCGGATAGATGTTGTTGGTGGCTGAAAAAAATTTATGCAATACCTGCCTCAGGAATTTCAATGGCTTCCTCTTCAAATTGATGTGCCCTGTTCAGTGTACCTTGCGAAGATCCCTAGCTCAGCTGCGCAATACATGTCCTTCACTCATCACTGATTGCTCTTCGCAAGGATCCCCGCGTGATACACTTACCTCTTTAAATACCATGCCTTTCTTTCGACATTCATTTAATGCTATTTCTCTTTTCCAAAGAGCCAGTTGTGTATTTTCTTCTTTTCCCACACAACACTCATTTATTGCCAAGTGTGAAAACGGGTGCAATTTCAATTCCGCTGATTCATATTCCCTCGTCCCTCTCTTTTAAATCGGCCCTCAGTCCCTTTTCATCTCATCCCCCCTCTTCTACCCCTAGAAGTCCATACCTCCTCCCACAAATGGCGGATGACAACCCCTTCGGGTTCCCAATCAAATTTTACCCCATCTGGGAAGATCCCCCACCGCCAAAGGAGCCGGACCCCTTGTAATTTCTCTGGGATGAGTATGACAAGGTCCAGCGGATCCTGGCCAAGGAGGAAAAGAAAAAGGAAAAAAGAGAGAAGCGAGAGAAAAAGAAGAAGAAAATAATGGCACCACCTACATCTCCCCCTCCATCTTCCTCAAACCCTCCCCCGGCTACACATTGAACCCCCCCATTTTCTCTTTTCTTTTTCCATCTTTTTGTCATATTTTCTTTTTATTTCAATGAAAGTTTCTTTTACTTCTATACTGTGCAATTTTCATTCTCTGTTTCTCTATCTTCTTCTGTGTTTATTTTTGTCTGACAGCTTGGATTCTACTGCTTTTTATCACCTCTGAACCAGGGAGGACACTGCTCTAAATGGTTTAGGGGTGTGGCAGTCTGCCAATAGAATAGTTAATTTTAGTGCAATAATGGTGGCATAACTGAGATGAATAAAGCTAATTTCCACTAAACTTGATACAATGAGGAAACATGTAAAAAATTTAAACATTTTTGCAGACTTTTGGAAAAAAAAAAAAAAGTTGAATTTTGACACCATCTTGAAGCTAATATTAGAAAATTTTTGAGTTAAGTACTCAGTGAGCCTAAGAGGAGAGAAACAGACGGAAATACAACCCATGAGTTAAATTTGAAGACCATACCTAGTGAGATTTGGGCTCAAAATTTTCTTTTGAAGAGTGTTTTTGGCATTATTTCTCCCTAAGGACTGATTGAATCAAGAATTTCTCACTAGAAGTTGTGCAACTCCAAATCAAAACTAACTGACAGCACTCATGAGACTAAGGAAATGATCCAAGGCCCTTATTTGGACAGTTTGAGCCTAAAAATCCAACCTTTTAAAATCTACCCTTTTGCATATACCAGTTGAGCCTTAAAATCATACTCTTCCTTCACAAACAGCAGAAAACTTGCACCTTAACCTCATTACCTGAGTTTACCTTAGCCACGCTCTGAGAATTCAGAAGGTAAAGGAGAAGGAAGAAAAGATACTGAGAATGGTCCAATATTCTATGGAAGGTGAAGAAAAGCATCTTGTGAACAGCTGTGTATCAATGGCAGTTGAGTGGCATTTCATCAAAAGAATGAATAAAGAAAATAAAAAGAGGAAAAGAAAGAGAAGTCTAGAGAACATCATCATCTGAAAAGTGAAAAGAAGTGGAGAAGCTGACCACTTTGTCTCTGAAATAGAAAAGAAAGATGAAGTTTTTACTGGAATGAAGGTTGTGAACTCATGAACCACTCCTGACCTTGTTGATTTCTCAATTTGAATTCCCTTTTGACCCCTTTTATTCTGTACACCCCTCAGCCATAAGCCACATTACAACCCATTCTAAAAAGACCTTATGGATCCAAAGTCAAATGAGCTGTCATGTGGAGATGAAGAGTTGTCCAATCTATGGTGAAAATCTTTGAAGATGTCAGAAAGTAGAAGCTTGGCCTATGCTCATTCTTGTAAACCCATTTGGGGTCTGCAATTGCTCTTGAGCTGTTAAGAATGTGAGCACCCTCAGGATATTAATGTTGAGAGATAGCCCAAGTGAGAATTGGGTCTGAATTTTAACCCCATTGGGATTGTATCCAACCTAAATTTTGAATCAAAGGCAAGCTGGGTACTAATTTTTAAACATTGAAATTCTAATGTTAAATGAATGATGGTCAGGCAAACACATGTTGACTTTTAATTTTTAAATGGCCTGCAACATCGCTGCAATTTCCTCTAAGTGTTAAATAAATTTAGTGTGGAATAAAAAATTTAAACATTCGAATTTGTGTTGTCATTGTCTGCACTATCCTTAACTGACTATAATGGTGAACTTTGTGGGTGTCTTCACTGAAAACCCTCAGGAGACTTCTCTCCTCCACTAGGGATCACCTAGGGGTTTAAAAGGCTTGATACATATGCTAAATGTATCCGTGATCCCTACGAAAGTAGCATTTACACCTTTGCTAAGGGACTAGCAAAGATTAGGTTTGGGGGTGTTTTAAGACCTGAAAAGTACCACTTTTCGCCCTTAACTTAATCTCTGTTGGACCCATAATCATTTAATAAAAGTGTTTTAAGCCTGTTCTATAGGTAATGAACAGCAGCTGCAATAAGGCCTTAATCCTGCTAAGGAGCCCACTTTTGCCCCAAAAGTCTCTCAGAAGAAGGGAAGCTGGATCTAGACGAGAATTTGATTGCATGAAGGTAAAGCACAGCAGCAACAGAGCAAGAAATGAGCCTCGTGCAGTTGCCACAAGGCTCAAAGGATTCAGAAGGTAAGCCTCGCGCAGTCCTCGCGAGTTTCTCAAGACTTCATACCAAGTGCCTGCGCTGTTCTCGCGCAATTTAGTGACAGAAGGGCTTCAAAATCATGACTCGCGCAGCTCTAGAAAGTAGCACTCAAAACCTCGCGCAGTTCACTCAAATCAACTGAGGAGAGAGAGAGCTCTAGGTATTTCTGTGTGCAGCTATCGCATAGTGGCCGCGGGATGCAAAATTGCAGAAAAACTTCTCACACAGTTCAGAGACCAATGCACATCACGCCCTCGTGAAGATCCATTGAGGAACAAGCTGCTCGCGCGATTCCCGTGCCATTCAGAAGGAAAGTGCAATCCCGTGAAGACCAGAGCAATCCAGTGAGGATTCAATGCTCTATCGCCCGACTGCTTAAGCTGCAAACTAAGACAACCCCGCGACGGCTAGAGTTTCAAGTTAATCCAATCTCGCGAAGACTATGCTACCACACGACAGTCTTAGAAACCAGTGCTACCTGGCGAGGCTCTGGACTCTAACTCTCCCTCACTTCTGTAGAGGACATTCTGGGAACTTCCAGCAAGTATGGCACGCACTCCAATGCTCTAATTTCCATGCACGCACCCTGAGGCATCCAAGGAACAGTATCAGGCCACGTGGTATCATTAAAATTAGGGTTTCCTAACCTTAATGCGTTGCCAAGCTGACTGCTATAAAAATCTAAGCCCGGTCTAGGCTTAGGGGACTTTTTCTTCTTAGAATAGAACTTAGTTTTTTCTTCTTCTGGAATCGGTTGTAGATTTCCAGTAAGTTTACATTAGGTTTAGGTAGTTTCTTTTTATCTTTGTCTTCTCTCCATAGTCCAGCATTTGCTAGCTATGTCTTTGTATGATTATTTGGAATAGTTTAATGGAATTTTATAATAGGGTGTTTTACATTTATGGGATTTCTGTTTGTGAGTTGTTCTGTACAACGCTGCTACCTTGAGATCCTCCATTGCTAGAATGTATTGCAAGCAATGGGGCATTGATTTTATGGTTTACTCAGATCCAAGTGACCTGTGTGTCTGGGCTAACATGCTCCCAAACAGGCCTAGCCCCACCACAGGACCCATTAGATCTGAAATCCCCTTGGGAGCAATGAGCTTTTACAGCCTTGTGAACATGGTGGTGGCAGCAATGTTTCTTGTTCTATCTAGAGCTTCGTGAGGAGGATAGCCTCTGAGATAGTCTGTGACCATTCAAGTGGACAGGTTATTGTTGTTGCTTCTAAGTGTGCTTGATTTATTTGTGGTTTGAAAACAGATTTGCAACTGCTAAATTATAATGAATCTAGAACATTAAAAAGAGTAAAGAAATATCAGCACAGAGAGAAGTGAATTAGCCGGCAATATCAGGGCCAATTGTAGCAAGTTTTAAATGTAAGTGAGTAAAAGATCGTCCACAGAGAATTTGTTTAAAATGCAAGATAAACCTCCAGATCTGAGCTACCAGATCTGGCCTCTTATCCTATCTAGAAAGCACATAAGATGGGAGGTTGAATTTTGTCACATTAACTAAATGATAAAAGTAAAAGTTAAACTAAATGATCCAAATCTGAGTTGGGGAATTTTGATGTAAACTTATAAAAGTGGAGAAATAATATCTAACTTTGATTTGGTCCTTGAAATACAATGAGAATGACTGCAGATCAACTGAGAGATGATCCAATCTTCATCTGGCTACAAGCACAGATGTAAGAGAAATAAATCTAACTCAAGGATTGGATTTAGGCTTACGGCTATGGTCCGTCCACTTTAATGGCCACAGACCATCCATTAGTCTTTAATCCAAAGCCTTAATTTAGAACAAGAAGCATCACTACAAATGCCGTGAGAGATTAGGTTACAAACACTAATTCTCACAGGATTAATGAATCAAGGGAAATTGCATGAAAAATAGTAAATCTAAAGGAGTTTAATGCAATAAGGAGATCAGAGGGAACCCTTAACATGAGTCCAATTGAGAATGTACGGTTTACAGCAACCTTTTCAAATTCACCATTACAATTATAGAGCACAGCTTAAACAGCTCTCACATTTGTAGTCTTGAATACAACTCTCCTTTGAATTACAGAAGTATCTCACAGCTCTCAGTTGCAAGTAAAAGTGAGGCTATTACAGGGATTTCAGACAAACTATCTGATTTGGAAATGGGGGAATAGGAATGAAACTCAAAATCTGGATGCCCAAATTGGGCAAATGGTTCGTCTATTTATAGTTTTCCCTAGGTCCAGCTCAGAGGTGTATCAACCAATCAGAAGTGCTCAGATCTGTATCAACCAATGGTAGTCGAGCACAAGGATCCAGATCTGTTCTGGCCAATCAGAATTGCTCGATCTGGTTCAGCCAATCAGGCGACAAAAGCATCAATTTTGTTATGCATTTTGAAAGTCTGTTAGAGTTTCTAGAAGTTCCCGCCAAGTTATTTCATCTTTGGGTGCTCACATGGGGCAGAATATGCCTTCGCTTCATGCTTAGAATCTTCTGGAATGTCCCTAAGTTTTTAAATGCATTGGGACGCATAAAAAGATTATTGAATTACCCTTGCAAAAGCTAGGAATCTCCAGAATACCATTTCGCATAGTTTAGGGGACTTTTCACAAGGTGCTGTAACTCCTGAAGCTCTTTTCGCAATGTTCAGGTTCTGTTCGAAAGGAGTTCTCTTCTTTTGGAAAAGGTCAATCATCTCTTCGAAGAGTTCAGATGCTCTTCGAAAACTAAGCCTGGAGTTTTTAGTTCTTTCCGCAGAGTTCAAGTTCTTTTCGAAAAGCACTCTGTAGTGCATTTTTCTGTTCGAATTGCTCCATACTTCTTTTCTGGGTTGAGACCAGGTCTTTGCCTCTTCAGTTCAGACCTTTTAACAGCTAGTGAGGTTTTCCCTTCTCTTTCTTCCTTTGAATTGACATGGATTATCATCTTTTTGGCACTTTTAAGCTGCTTTCATGGTTAAGCCTGTCTTTATTGCTAGCTGAAACACAAGCACTTAGGACACTTATTTAGTTCTCTCAAAGGTCTATCAAGACTCAGGTTGAGGGGTGAAAAATGGAATTTTCCAGTTCTCAACACACCCCCAAACCTAAGCTTTGCTAGTCCCTGAGCAAAGACAAAAATAAAAACAAAGTAAAAAGCCACTTTTGTAGGGAGCACAGTTGCATTTAGCATATGCAACTAGCCTTTTAAACTCCTAGGTGATCCCTAGTGGAGGAGTGAAGTGTCCTGAGGGTTTTCAGTGAAGGTACCCACAAACTTCTTCAATAAATCAGTTAAGATCACTGCAATTCTCACATGTTAAACAAACTTTCATCCAACTGCTTATTCACACTGCATCACCATGTTGTAAGAAGATTTTCAAGAAAAACATCAGTTCAAAACTAAAATTCTGCTGTAATTCTTGTTACCACTCAGTCAATTTATGTCAAAAGTTATTTACAAGAAAAATTAATGAACAGCTTGCCTTCTATTTAGGAATCCAGCTTTGACGTTACCCCAATGAGTTGATTTCAAACCCAACTCTCTCCAGGATTTTCACTCAACATGCAAGTAAGAGGGTTGTACTATTTCACACGGCTCAAGAGCAGTTACAACCCTCAAATAGGACTGTAAGCATGAGCATAGGCATTGCTTTTCAGTTCTGAATTCACTGCTCTTTTCACCATAGATTACACAAATTCTTATCTCCATGTGACAGCTCAATCCATCATTGATCAGTAAGGACTTTACTGGGGTTGTAATGTGGCTTATGGGTGAAATTTATCAAGAATAAAGGGGTGGAATGGTGTTCAAAATTGAGAAGTCAGTCAAGGTAAGGAGGTGATAAACAAACCTTCTTTAATTCAGCATATTTTCATCTTCTTCTTTGAATTTCCAGAGCCAAAGTGGCCATCTTTTTCTCTTTCTTTTTCAAACTTCCAATGAAATGCCTTCTCTCTTTTTCTTCTTCTTCTTCTTTTTTTTTTTTTTTTGTTTTTTTCAAATTAGCATTGACTGGAATGCCACATTTCTTCTGCTGATACATCATTGCCTTCAATTATTTCTCTTCTTTTGTTGTCAAACTGTTACTCAATTCTCCTTTCTTCAGCTTTCTTCCCTTTATCTTCTGACTTCTTAGAGTGAGGGTTAAGCTAAATGAAGTTGATGAGGTTATTTGATGAGGTTTCAAAGAAATCTTAGGTTTGTAAAGCTCAAATGGTGTGTATCAAGGGCAGTTTCAAAAGGTGGGGTTTTGTAAGGTTCAAACTGTCCAAAAGGAGGCCTTACATCATGTCTTTAATAAAGTAAGGTGTTCAATCACCCTAAAAGCGTAAAAAATTGCCAATTCATACCTCCAAAGAATACATTTCAGCCCAAACCTCACCGGGTGTGGTTTTTATCAAATTCTGAGGTATATCATCAATTTTCCTCTTTTAGGTTTACTAAAACATCAATTTTCTTTTGGAAATTTCCTGACATTCACTTCATGAAAGTATTAGAATTATACTAGAAATTAATTTCAAAAAGTTTTTAACTTCTTCATTTTTTATTTTTTTTAAAACAGCAGGTGTGAAATTACTTCATTTTCAAAAATTCCACTGATCATGAGTTGTATTGATGTTAACTCAATTATTGATTATTGACATTTCTTCCACACCCCCAAACCGAAGGGGAGCAGGGTCCACACTGGTCCAAAGCAAAGAAAAGAAACAAGCAAGAAAAATAATCATGATGACAAGAAGACAGACAGAAATGCACAGTAATTTCACAAGAAAAACCAGAATTTATATTACAAACTCATAACACAGATAAGTACAAAGTGTTCTAATAATTGGGGTCAAAATCTGTATCATAAGTTGGTTTAATGGGATCAGAACTAGAG
Organism: Chloranthus sessilifolius; assembly: GCA_021018995.1. Classification (NCBI taxonomy): domain Eukaryota; kingdom Viridiplantae; phylum Streptophyta; class Magnoliopsida; order Chloranthales; family Chloranthaceae; genus Chloranthus; species Chloranthus sessilifolius. The sequence goes on from CM037595.1 coordinate 30,995,582, forward strand.
TCACTGTCAGAGTCAGAACTAGAATCAGTATTGGAGTCTGAACTTGATTTAGCTTTCTCCTGGATTGTGTTTTGCAGCTCAGTGTATTCCTCTGATTTGATCTTTTTGGTGAGGCCAATGTACTTTCCAAGTCTAGTGGTCTTCAGTTTTTCCTGGTCAAGCTGTGCTTGCAACATGGTCACCTTGTGCTGCTCACTCCGAACCATCTGAAAAGTTTGACCCAGCAGGTCCTTCATTTTCTCTCTCTCAAATTTCATGAATAACTCCAATTTCCGAATCTGGTTTTCATAAGGGGTTCTAATGTAGGCTTGTAAATCAACTAACCCCTTGAGAACATCTCTACAGATATATGGATTTTCTTCCATGGCTCTTCTGAGGGTGGCAAATCTGGGAAGGGGAATGGAATGGTAGGGGACCAAAGGTATCCCAGCTATGGGAGTGGGAGAAGAAGTGTCTAGAAGGATGACTTCAGGGTCGGTCTGAGTGGCTTGATCAGAGAAAGTGAGGAGTGGTGAAGGGGACTCAACCAGAGGGACTTCAGGTTCAGTTTGGGTAGCATGGGCAGTAGTGGTGGGGGTGGGCAAATCAACCAATACTACCTCTGGTTCAGTTTGGGTTGCATGGGCATCAACAGTAGGTACAGTGGTAATGGTAGTTGTGTGGGATGTGGAGGATAAGGTTTGGAGAAGGTCATTGGTCACAGACTGGTGTTCTGTGTTGATCTGGAGTTGGGCTTGGATGGATTGGAGGAAGGTAAGAATTTGGTTAATAGATTCAGGTGTGGGGGAGGTATGTATAGCAGGGACTGGTAAAACTGAAGTGGATGGTGGAGGTGCAATGGGTGAAATGGCTATAAAGGGAGAAGTAGGTAAGTGAGTGAAATGATGAGGGTCATGTATAGGGACAGGTTCAAGCCCAACGTTTTCAAAAATAGACCCCATTAATGAGGAATAAGCCTCTGTAGTGAAAGGCTCTGTGTCTGTGAATGGGATACTTTAGTGTGTTAATGAATGAGCAGTGAACTTGAGAGGCTTTGGAGCGAGGAGTGCAAGGAGATTGGGCACAAATCAGACAAAACTTGGGCATTGGTGGGAGAAATTGGTGGTGTGAGTATGGTTGGAGTGGTTGGTAGAGGGAGAATCTGCAATTGGGATAATGGTGGGTATGGGAGATGGGACAGCTGGGATAGGTGAAGTGGCAGGAGCTGGACTAGGTGAGGAGGGTAAAAGGCCAACTTCCTCAAGAATTGGTGCAGCTGAAGAGCTGGTCACCATGGGAAGGATAGTTTCTTCAAGAATGGGTGCAGCTAAAGAGCTGGTCACCTCAGGATCTGGCAAAGCCGGTTCTAAGGGAGCTGCAGGGCAGTTCATTAACCAGAAGTTCAGAGAACAGGAGCAATTGCAGTGTGCTCACCTTCCTCTCTCAGTCGTTTCAGCATGGCTTGGCTTGTAGTCCAAGCCTTTTTCCCAAAATTGTGAGGGGCTATGACTTCAAATGGTTCCTGGTCATCAATATCAAACTTAGCTCTGAGGAGGGCTGTGATCAATCTACCAAATGGGAGTCTAATTTCTGCCTCCTTTTTCAACTTGGCACTAATATCGCCCATGGCTTCAACATAGGGGCATTGAAAACCGCCCTTAGAAAAATGAAAGAGAGCCTCTAGAATTGGTGTTCTCCTTTCTTGTCGTGCCGGTGACATAAAAACTTCCTCAAATTAAATCCATCAATAAAATTGAGGGCTAGGTCTCTCCTCATTATGGACATCCGGCCCACGATCCCTTGGGTTAAATGTGCAGCCATTTCTCTAAAGGAGGCTGCTTCTGGTGCAGCCAATGGACCAGAAGGATCAAATTGGAAAGGTATCCCCAAAGCATTCCCTATGTCTTCATATGTGACAGTTAGATCGCAATCATCAATAAAGATAACCAGGGTAGGGACATCAGCATCTTTTTCAGTGACTTTTACCAGGTTTTGGTACCATAACTTCACCATTCGCGGGTAAATTTTCTCTGACTGAGAGGTAAGGATATTGCTTAGTGAGGCATCTCTCATGTATCTTAAAGATAGCAGACAGTCCGGTTTGTTGACGAAAAAAGTTTCATCCACAATCAGCTCAGGAATTAGCTTCTGAGCTTCAATGAATGGATTTGGCAGTACCAAATGTATAGGCAGAGGAGGAAGCTCAGGCTCAGGACTAGCAGCTGCAGGGATGGGTTCCTCATGTCTCACTTTCTTCCCTTTCTCAACCCTATCCCCTTTATCCATTGATAGTTTTCTTTTGGCTGAAGTTTTGGTTTTTCCTTTTGGGGTAGGTTTGGTAACTTTCTTAGCAGAGGATTTTGGGAACATGGCAGCCAATGATTTTTCCGCTTTTCCCATTCTAAATTTATGTATGAAAATGCCCACACAAATGCTGACACAAAATCAAATTTCTCAAATGATAAACAGAGGGAATGCGTAGAAAAATACCGAGATCTAGGGTTTTTGATTGAACGTGTTGCTTGCTTGCTGAAATCCCCCAGACCAGAAGCTAAAATCCTTCTCTGAAAGCTCAAATGATCGAACAAAAGTGAAGAAAAGTGTGGCTAGATTCTCAAATCACGCAAGGAAAGAAAGAAATAGGGTTTCTGTGGAACAGGACGTTCTCAGAAAGCTTTCGAGTATGAAACCCTTACGTCGAAAGGGTTTAAATATGCTCAGAGTTAACTTCGCAAAGTCCTTTTTATGTTTTCGAAAAGTTCCAAAATAGACCTTTTTACAACTGAGAATGGCATCAGTACCATTCGAAAAGTTAATAGCTTCAGAAACATCTTTTCGAAAAGAAAATGGCTTCAGAAACATCTTTTCGAAAAGAAAAAAGCTTTAGAAACAACTATTCGAAAAGCAAATCCTTGCTTTCGAGCAGTTCGTTACAAATCCAGATTCTTTTCGAAAAGTAAATTGAACTTTGCGAAAAGACAATTTTTACTTTGCGACTTAACTTTTCACCTATTTAAACCATGCGAAAAGAGAACAAACATGAATAAAAACAGAGGAAAAGAAACTAAGCAAAAACTATGAAATAAAAACATATTGTACAGTTGTATACCATCAGATTTGGGGAGGTTCTTGATGATAGATGGGCAGCACAGGCTCCTGGGTATTTTTGATGCATAGATTGAGCCTCTGACCATTTACTTTCAAGATTCTTCCATTACTTGGATCTAGGAGGTCAACAGCTCCAGAAGGAGCTGCCTGAATGACAGTATATGGCCCTTCCCATCTGGATCTCAGCTTTCTAGGAAAAAACTTAAGTTTTGAGTTAAATAACCATACCTTAGAGCCAGCTGTGAACTCTTTTCTCAACAAATTTTTATCATGGAAGGCTTTGACTTTCTCTTTGTAAACTCTTGAATTTGTGTATGCATCCATTCTCAGCTCCTCCAACTCAAAGAAGTTGCGCTTTCCTGTGATTACCAAAGCAGAGTTAGATCCATGTTCAATGTTTTAATGGCCCAAAAGGCTTATATTCTAACTCATCCGGGTAAATGGCATGCTTTGCCATAGACCAACTGAATGGGGACATGCCAATTGGGGTTTTATAGGCTGTCCTATATGCCCACAATGCTTCATTCAACTTAAAGGACTAATCCTTTCTGACGCTCTTCACAGTCTTTTCCAGTATATGTTTGATTTCTCTATTGGAAATCTCCACTTGTCCACTGGTTTGTGGATGGTATGGAGTAGCTACTCTATGAGTCACAGAGTATTTTTTCAATAAAGTTTCAAAATATTTATTATAAAAATGGCTTCCCCCATCACTGATAATAGCTCGGGGAAAACCAAACCTGGAAAAAATGTGATCCTTTAGAAATTTAAGAACCACTTTGTGATCATTGGTTTTAGTGGCTGTTGCTTCAATCCATTTGGATACATAATCCACAGCTACTAAAATGAAATTATACCCATTGGAAGGAGGAAAGGGACCCATGAAGTCTATCCCCCAAACATCAAACAACTCAATTACCAAAATAGGCTGTAAAGGCTTTGAGTTTCTCTTGGAAATGCTGCCCAATTTCTGGCAGTTCTGGCAAGACTTACAGTGCTGTAGAGCATCTTTGAAAAGTGTAGGCCAATAAAATCCACACTGCAAAACCTTTGCAGCAGTTTTGTTTCCACTAAAATGACCTCTACAGGCTTGTTCATGACACATAGAAAGTATTCTATGAAATTCTTGGTCAGGGACACATCTTCTTATTATTTGGTCTGCACAACTCTTTAACATATAAGGATCTTCCCAGATGAAATGTTTAACCTTTGAGAAGAAAAGATCTTTATCCATTTTATTCCAATGTTGAGGAATTCTTCCAGTAGCTAAAAAGTTGACTATGTTTGCAAACCAAGGAGTGTGTACATTAACAGCAAAAAGTTGCTCATCAGGGAAAGATTCATTGATAGGCAGCCTATCAATCTCAGCAGTTAAAATTCTAGACAGGTGATCAACCACCACATTCTCCACACCCTTTTTATCTTTGATATGTAAATCAAATTCCTGTAATAGGAGAATCCACCTGATTAATCTTGGTTTGGTGTCCTTCTTAGACAGAAGGTATTTCAGGGCAGAGTGGTCAGTGAACACCACTATTTGTGAACCCAAGACATATGACCTGAATTTCTCTAAAGCAAAAACAATTGCCAGCAGCTCCTTCTCAGTTGTTGTGTAATTGAGCTGTGCATCAATCATTGATCTACTGGCATAAGCTATGACATGAGGCAGCTTTTCCTTTCTCTGTCCAAGGACAGCTCCCAAAGCATAATCTGATGCATCACACATCAGTTCAAAAGGTAGTGAATAATCTGGAGACTGCAATATTGGAGCTGAAATCAAACAGTTTTTTAAGAACTCAAATGCCTTCATGCATTCATTATCGAAAACAAAAGGGACATCTTGGCATAATAAATGACAAAGAGGCTTGGTTATTTTACTGAAGCCCTTAATGAACCTTCAGAAATCCAAAGATGTCCCGTAAAAACTTCTGATTTGTTTAACAGTTTTGGGAGGTGATAAATGTGCAATTAAATCAATTTTTGCTCTGTCCACCTCAATGCCCTTGTGGGAAACAACATGGCCAAGGACAATGCCTTAGGTGACCATGAAATGGCTCTTCTCCCAGCTCAAAACTAGATTGGTTTCTTCACATCTCTGTAACACCAATTTCAGATGATGTAAACATCGAAAAACTCTCCAGAGATTGAAAAATCATTCATAAAAATTTCCATAAATTGGTCAATCATATCAGAGAAAATGGAATACATGCATCTTTGAAAGGTAGCAGGGGCATTACAAAGACCAAAAGGCATTTTCCTATAGGCAAAAGTGCCAAAAGGGCAAGTGAATGTGGTCTTTTCCTGATCTTGTGGGTACACAGGAATCTGGTTGTAACCAGAGTAACCATCAAGAAAACAGTAATAAGCTTTTCTTGCTAGCTTATCTAAAATTTGATAAATGAATGGGAGAGGGAAATGGTCTTTTATGGTCATTGAATTTAATTTTCTGTAATCAATACGCACTTCTCCACCAGCTTGTTTGTCCGGTTGACATAAGCTCACCGTAACTGAGGTTACAACAGTGATCCCAGATTTCTTAGGTAGCACCTGTGTAGGTGCCACCCAAGCTGAATCTGAAATGGGGTAAATGACCCCTGCATCCAACAACTTAACAACCTCTTTCATGACCACTTCTTGCATATGAGGGTTTAGCCTCCTTTGCATTTCCCTAGAAGGCTTTGCATCTTCTTCCAAATGGATTTTGTGCATGCAAACAGCTGGACTGATTCCTCCCAAATCAACAATAGTCCAGCCAATTGCCCTTCTATGTTCTTTCAAAACAATCAAAAGCTCTTCCTCCTGCTCCTTTGTGAGGGAGGAAGAAATTATCGCAGGCAATGATTTATGATCTCCTAAAAACACATATTTCAAATTTTCTGGTAGCTGCTTCAGTTCTAAATCAGGTGGGCTGAGAAAAGAAGGTAACAAAGGTACCTTAGCTATTTGTGGAAGGGGAAGAGTAGCAGGTTTCCAAGAAGAGAAACTTGCTGATTGATTATGAGTTCCTTGCACAACATTTACTTCCTCAGACTTTGAGATACAAACTATTTCTTCCTCGGAATTTCCCCAAGCATCTTTAGCATCTGTGGTGAAATCTTCACACTGCAGAAACTGTTGTAAAGTCCTTTCTACCAGTTCATCCAATAGATCAACATGAAAACATTCCTTAGAGCTGAATTGAGGCTGTGTGACTGCATTATAAACATTTAATTTTACCTTCATGTTTCCAAAAGAGACTTCCATAATACCATACTTGCATTGAATGGAAGCATTTGTTGTAGCCAGGAATGGTCTTCCCAAAATGACAGGGATAGAAGTTTGGCTTTTGGTAGGTTCCATGTCCAAAACTAGAAAATCAGCAGGATAGAAAAATTTATCTACTCCCACCAATACATCTTCAATCATCCCAACTGGCTTCCTTTCAGATCTGTCTGCTAGTTGTAACACCACATGAGTGGGTTTTAATTCTCCCAAACCTAGTTTCTCATATACAGAATATGGAAGTAGGTTGACACTAGCACCCAGATCTAATAAAGCCTTTTCAATGGTATGTTCCCCAATAATGCAAGGGATTGTGGGGATTCCAGGATCTTGAAGTTTAGGAGGTGTGGCAATGGACAACACCTGATTAACTCTTTCCACAGCAAAGACCTTCTTGGATAACTGTATGCTAGACTGTCTTATGTGAGTGCAAACATCTTTCAAAAATTTTGCATATGCTGGAATTTGTTTGATTGCCTCAAGCAAAGGTAGATTTATCTTGACTTGCTTGAAAGTCTCCATCATTTCATCTATTTTTGTGTTCCCTTTATCAAAAGGGGATACAGATTTCATTGCATGAGGAAATGGCAAATGAGAAACTAGTCCTTCATCTACAGCTTTGGAAGCATTTTCAGAATTTTTTTGATTTTTTTGTTTTTCATTTGTTTGATTTTTCTGAGGTACATCAGCACCCCCACTGCTATCATTATGCTGCTCTTGCTGCATATCTTTATCATTTTCCTCATTTTTTTCTTCTTCAGTACCCACTTTGTTATTTATAATTCTTCCACTTCTCAAAGTTGCGACAGTTTTTACTTCTTCATGTGAAATAGACGCTTCTCCAACCATGAACTGTCCTTTGGGATTGTTCAAAGGTTGACCGGGTAACTTTCCTTCCTCTCTTTTGGCCAAAGTATTTGAAAGTTGTCCCAATGTTTCTTCAATCTTCTTTATGCTCTGGCTGTAAAAGTTCACAGTCTGAGTTAAAGATCCTAAATTTTGGAGTGAATTTAGGACTTGATCCTCAAAAGAAGGGGACCTGGAAGGGATTTGAACTAGGGCAGATTGCTACATAGGTTGTTGTGGAATGGGCTGTTGAAAATTTGGCATGGCATAAAAATTCTGCTGATAAGGTTGTGCAGTTTTGAAAGGCATTTGGTTCTTTGGTTGCTGCTGCTGTTGTGATTGATAATTCCCTTGGCTCCACCTCAAATTAGGGTGCCCTCTCCATGGATATTCATTTAACTGCATCTGTCCAAATGATTGGGCAGCATCAGCTTGTTCCACCACTAAATCTGGGAACTGTGGTGCAACAGGACATTGGTCAATTGAATGAGTAGGGAACTGGCATATCATACATGCCTTCTCTACTCTTGCAACCATTAGATTTTTAAGTGAGTCCATCAATCTATCAAACTTTGTGGTTAAATTGTCCATCTTTCTTTCCAACTCATTCACCTCATAAATCTTTCCTTTGGTGGTTTGCTGATTGTTCAACCTAGCAGGATTTCCAATATCTCTTGACAGAGATTCCTGTTGAGTTGAGTTTTTACCAATTACTTCAAATAAGTCCCAAACCTCCTCAACTGTTTTTTGCAAGTAAGTGCCTCCACAGGAGGCATCCACCATATTTTTGCCTTTTTGATCAATTCCTTGATAGAAGCTTTGAACCAGCTGCCATCTTGGAATTTGATGATGAGGACATTGCCTTAAAAGTTCCTTAAATCTTTCCCATGCTTCATGGAAAGTTTCAGTTGAGTTTTGTGAGAAGTATTTGGCTAAAAATTGGCTTGTTTTAGACATTGGGAAGTATTTGGCTAAAAATTGACACTGCAAATCATTCCAAGAAGTGATACTATTTGGTGCTAACATAGATAACCATACTCTAGCTTTGTCCTTTAATGAAAAAGGAAAGAGCCTAAGCTTGGTTGCCTCTGGACCAAGTCCAGCTATGTTGAATGTGGTGCAAAGAGCCAAGAATTCATCCACATGTTTGTATGGATCTTCCTTACTCAACCCATGGAAGGAAGGAAGCATTTGGATGGTTGATGATTTGATCTCATAATTTCCTTCAACAGTAGGAAATTGAATGCAAAAGGGAGAATTATAAGCACCAGGTGCAAAGTAATCCCTCAAAAGTCGAGGTTCTTCACCCATAGTAGCATAATTCTGTGTTGTTTGTTTGGTTCGTAATAGTCTTTCAACTTCTAAATTCAGTGGGACAATCTCAGGGCTGAGAGTCCTCCTACCAAACATACAACTCAGAACAAAAAATCAGATTATTCACAGCAAACCTTCAGAATTCCTTTTTAAGTAGTTTCCCTCCTTCAAAAATTGGATATGAATAACTGCACAGGTATAAACAATAGAATAGTTTAGTACTGATATAAAAACTAAAAATGAAAACTTAGGTCTACCTATTTTAGAACAAATTCCCCGGCAACGGCGCCAAAAACTTGTTGTTGCTTCTAAGTGTGCTTGATTTATTTGTGGTTTGAAAACAGATTTGCAATTGCTAAATTATAATGAATCTAGAACATTAAAAAGAGTAAAGAAATATCAGCACAGAGAGAAGTGAATTAGCCTTCAAGATCAGGGCCAATTGTAGCAAGTTTTAAATGTAAGTGAGTAAAAGATCGTCCACAGAGAATTTGTTTAAAATGCAAGATAAACCTCCAGATCTGAGCTACCAGATTTGGCCTCTTATCCTATCTATAAAGCACATAAGATGGGAGGTTGAATTTTGTCACATTAACTAAATGATAAAAGTAAAAGTTAAACTAAATGATCCAGATCTGAGTTGGGGAATTTTGATGTAAACTTATAAAAGTGGAGAAATAATATCTAACTTTGATTTGGTCCTTCAAATACAATGAGAATGATTACAGATCAACTAAGAGATGATCAAATCTTCATCTGGCTACAAGCACAGATGTAAGAGAAATAAATCTAACTCAAGGATTGGATTTAGGCTTATGGCTATGGTCTGTCCACTTTAATGGCCACAGACCATCCAATAGTCTTTAATCCAAAGCCTTAATTTAGAATAAGAAGCATCACTACAAATGCCATGAGAGATTAGGTTACAAACACTAATTCTCACAGGATTAATGAATCAAGGGAAATTGCATGAAAAACAGTAAATCTAAAGGAGTCTAATGCAATAAGGAGATCAGAGGGAACCCTTAACATGAGTCCAATTGAGAATGTACGGTTTACAGCAACCTTTTCAAATTCACCATTACAATTACAGAGCACAGCTTAAACAACTCTCAGATTTGTAGTCTTGAATACAACTCTCCTTTGAATTATGTAAGTATCTCATGACTCTCAATTGCAAGTAAAAGTGAGGCTATTACAGGGATTTCAGACAAACTATCTGATTTGGAAATGGGGGAATAGGAATGAAACTCAAAATCTGGATGCCCAAATTGGGCAAATGGTTCGTCTATTTATAGTTTTCCCTAGGTCCAGCTTAGATGTGTATCAACCAATCAGAAGTGCTCAGATCTGTATCAACCAATCAGAAGTGCTCAGATCTGTATCAACCAATGGTAGTTGAGCACAAGGATCCAGATCTGTTCTGGCCAATCAGAATTGCTTGATCTGGTTCAGCCAATCAGGCGACAAAAGCATCAATTCTGTTATGCATTTTGAAAGTCTGTTAGAGTTTCTAGAAGTTCCTGCCAAGTTGTTTCATCTCTGGGTGCTCACATGGGGTGAAATATGCCTTCGCTTCATGCTTAGAATCTTCTGGAATGTCCCTAAGTTTTTAAATGCATTGGGATGCGTGAAAAAGATTACTGAATTACCCTTGCAAAAGCTAGGAATCTCCAGAATACCATTTCGCATAGTTTAGGGGCCTTTTCGCAAGGTGCTGTAACTCCTGAAGCACTTTTCGCAATGTTCAGGTTCTGTTCGAAAGGAGTTCTCTTCTTTTCGAAAAGCTCAATCATCACTTCGAAGAGTTTAGATGCTCTTCGAAAACTAAGCCTGGAGTTTTTAGTTCTTTTTGCAGAGTTCAGGTTCTTTTCGAACAGTTCAGGTTCTTTTCGAAAAGCACTCTGTAGTGCATTTTTCTGTTCGAATTGCTCCATACTTCTTTTCTGGGTTGAGACCAGGTCTTTGCCTCTTCAGTTCAGACCTTTTAACAGCTAGTGAGGTTGTCCCTTCTCTTTCTTCCTTTGCATTGACATGGATTATCATCTTTTTGGCACTTTTAAGCTGCTTTCATGGTTAAGCTTATCTTTATTATTAGCTGAAACACAAGCACTTAGAACACTTATTTAGTTCTCTCAAAGGTCTATCAAGACTTAGGTTGAGGGGTGAAAAATGGTATTTTCAAGTTCTCAACAGTTATAGCCTTAGGGTGAAGCCAATCCACAGACTCAAGATGGATTATTCTTCTCTGCACTCGTGCTTGTAGCCCTGTGAGAGATTGTGCAGAGACAAGCTCCCCTGTATCTATATAGACCCGCCATCAGATGGTAGATCTGATTTGGCTATAGAGATTGTAGGCTTGCGACTAGATCACTGCAGTCTCTCTAAAGCAATGGATAGCCAATTCAAATGCTTGTAATCAAACTCTTGCTGGTTCTATGTGTCTGGGCTAACATGCTCCCATACAGGCCTAGCCCCACACATAGAGCTTTAGAGGATGAGGGTCCCTATGGATTCCTGAGCTTGTATTAGCCTGGAATGAAATAGTGCCTACAATGTTAAACATGTTTTGACCCATCTATGGATTGTGGTTCCCTTATGGGATAGTCTGTGAACATTTAAGTGGACAGGTTATAGCCTTAAGGGATTGGATCATGGCACAGAGATGAGTTGGATCCTTTCTCCTCAGTGGTGATAATGTAGCCATTGGACAGGATTTATATGGCAGCAGACCTACATCTGAGTTACAAAACTCCTCAGATCTAGATCCAATAGCATGCTTCTCACCCTTTTATATTTATTTTCTCACACTCCATCCTTCTTCTCAACCCTTTCTGTAGTTAAATCATTAGATTACCAGAGAATATAGAAATAAGTGACCTTAAATCACCTTCCATTTAGGACTGCCAGATCTGTAGTCAGATCTAGAGAGCCTACTACTGATGGCTCCCTTGGAGCTTTAGATCAACTTTCCCTGTGGGACAAACTCTTACTTATCAAAACTTGCTATAACAGGGCCTGTATCTTGCAGGACTGTGCATATTTTAGGCTTGCTGCTCTGTCATTTTCAATCTACCTTTCATTCATTTTCATTCACCCCATTCTTATCACTGCCTCCAATAAAGTCAGTAGCAAGCACAAAAAAATATACCAACAAGCCATCCCTCGCCCTTACATTTTCCCAACATACCCCCATCTCATCCCCTACTGAAACCCCTTATTTCCGAACTGACCCATACATCCCCATCTCCCATCCATACACCCTTACCGAACCCCCTACTCCCAAAGACCCCATCGAGAGCCCCATCCCCTGCCTACCTCCCACGTCCCATCTACCTCATCATCCATGCCCCCTACATCCTATATCCCATCCACCTCATCTCACATGCCTTCCACATCACATGGCCCATCCGCATCCCAACATACCCCCACATTTACCCAGGTCATGCCCAACTTTTCCCAGGGTATATCCAGTAACCCACCATCTTCCATAGCCATACATCCATACCCTCCAAGCATAATCACCCATACCCCCCGTACCTTGGTCATGCCCAATTTCACCCAACCCCTTCCATCCGTGAATGGTCCATCACCCTCCAATCTCACACCTGAATCAATGCCCTCAATGGAAGACATGAGAATGATGTATGCCCTGTGGGCTACCTCTCAGAGCCCTACATTCCAAACCCCACATCTAGGTCTCCAAAACCTCCATACCCCATTCCCTCACGACCATGCCCAACCACCCATCATTCGTATAGTCCAAGATCCCCCACCTCAATTCCTAGCCCAAGCCCAACAGGCCTAAGCCCACTCATTTCAAGCCCAAACCCATACAAATCCATGGGCCCAAGCCCAAATGTCTTTAGAACCATGAGCCTAAGCCCACTCCCAAACCCAAGCCCACTCATTTCAGGCCCAAACCCATACAAATCCATGGGCCCAAGCCTAAATGTCTTTAGAGCCATGAGCCCAAGCCCACTCCCAAACCTAAGCTCAGGCCCAACCCCACCAGACCCTTCAGACCCAGGCCGAAAATCCTCAAGGCCCATGGGCCTAAGCCCAAAACCCTCAAGGCCCATGGGCCCAGGCCCAAACCCACCAGGGCCCTTGGAACCAAACCTATCAAACCCAAGCCCATCACCCCACACCCAATACCCACATGGCCCATTAGCCTAATCCCAACGGGGCCCATTGGCCCAAAATCATACCAACCCCCACATCCAAGCCCAAGGCCCATCAACCCAAGCTTTCCAAAATCATCAAGCGGATTCATCAAACCCAAGGACCATCAACCCAAGCTTTCCAAAATCATCAAGCCCAAATCCATCAAACCCAAGGCCCATCAACCCACTCTCATCAAGGCTCGTTCACGAACCCCTAACCCCTTCCCCAGTAGCCATCATTCACTTATACCCCTTATGCCCCCATCCCACCTCCAACGAAAAATCCAATCCACTCCATTCCTCAAAACCATGCCTACAACATCCCACCACCCCAACCACACCCCCAGAATGGGCACCCAGCTGAGCACATCATTCATCCACAAACCACTCATCCATTCACTCCTTCCCATCCCCTACATGCCTTATGGCCCCACCAGGTCATCCAACCCATCACTCCTTAGGTCCAAATAGCGGACCTCGCCCCTCACTAGTATAATGACCAACAGTACGAGGAGGACGAGATCCATAACAGTGGAGGAGTTGCCAACTTCGGCCCTCCCAGGCCCACCATCGTCACACCCAGAACCGAACAAAATTAGGGGGAGGCAGTTCCAACTACAGCCTCAAAAGAATCAGAGCAGCTGAAAGAACAGATAGACAGAATATAGAGGCAGCTGATGAAGATGGGAGGGGTAGAACTGCATTCGACAGATTTTTTAGACTTATGTCTACTCTCAGATGTCCCCTTGCCACAGAAATTTAAGATGCCATCATTTGATAAATATAATGGCACTGGCACCCCATCGCCCACTTAAAATCTTACTGTGGGGATATGTGCCAATACGGCGGAGATGAACGACTCCTCATCAAAGTGTTCCAAAAGAGTCTAACAGGCCCAGCACAGAAATGGTTCACATCCCTAGAACCATCCATGATAAAAACTTGGAAAGATCTGACACACTTATTCCAAGAACAGTATGTCTATAACATGGACATAGAGCCATGGAAGTCGGATCTGACCCGTTTGAAGCAAAGGCATGATGAAACTTTCAGTGCCTACTTAGGAAGGTGGAGGACATTGGCTGCCTAGGTGACCCACCGATTCCTGATGATGAGCAGATTGAATTGATAACTAAGGAAGCTCTCCCAGTCATCACGAAAATTTTGAAATATCAGAAATAGTCCAGTTTTATTGATTTGATCCGAAATGCAAACCGCTGTGAAGACACCGTTAGAGAGGGCAGGTTGGGAAAGAGCATGGCCAACGGGGCCATCGAGGTTTGAAAAGCTGTCCAACCAAGAATTGAAAGAAGACTAGGGACAGAGGTACAGAACATCGTTTACCCTCAGGCCAATACTAATGCCCTCCTGATACAGCTCCAGGCCGCCCAACCACCCCCAGCCCATTTCGAGCAAACACAAAGGCCAAACAACGGACCTAGAGCCCCATTTACCCAGGAACAGATGAGAAGATGAGAGCACGATTCGAATGGGTGTTCACGCCGGTAGGGCAATCTTTAAGTGGCTTATTGCCAATGTTCTACAAAAGGGTCTGGTAAATTTACTCCAGTTTCGCCCACCACCCAATCCAATCTCGAGAAACTATGACCCGAACTTGCATTGTAACTTCCACCGGGGACCGAGTCATCCTACGGACCGGTGCTTCCCATTAAAGCACGCAGTCCAAGATTTAATAAAGGCAAGAAAAAAAATTTCCCCCACCGCCTCCTCAAGGGCAGAACCAGAACATCCATCAAGCCCCTCTACCACCACACCCAGGAGGCCCCAGGCCCAACATCCACTAGGTAGAAGAGGAAGAAGAAGAGTTTGACCCGTCGGATTATATCAGTAATCAAGAGGAGTTCTCATTTCCCAAGATGAATAAGGATGAACCATTTGTGGGGGTAATCGAGCCGCTGTACTTAGTCGATTACTTCCTCACCCTGACATACCAAGAGGAGTCCTTAGATTTAGGACAGTATTTTTCCACTCCCGCTCCCGCCTATCAAATCCAAACGGGCATAGCCCCACCACAATTATACACATATCCGCCCCACTCCCAATTTACCCCACAGTACACCCCACCTCCCAATCACCCCATCCCCTACACTATCCCACCATTAGCCACCCCATATGCCCCTCCATCACACCAAAATCCCCTCACGCCATACATAACCCCACCATCCCCATACTACCCTACCCCATACACATCCCCAAATCTCTCCACCCAATACGCCATTCCGCCATCCCCAAATTATTCCATCCCTTACACACCCTCGAATCCAACCACCCACTATACTACCCCGCCATCCCCAAATCATTTTGCCCAATACACAACTCCACCATCCCCAAATCACCCCATTCCATGCACAACTCCATCATCCCCAATATATCTCGTTTCATCCCTGAACCCATCATTGCCCCACCATGCCACCCCATATACAAACCCTTCATATCCGTACCCTCCTGCTCCATCCGCTACCCTGTCGTATCCTTATCACCCCGCTTCACCCGCACCTCCGACATCTCCCAGTCACCCCATCCCATGCAACATACCGCTCATCTCCAGTTGCCCCGTCTCGCACCCCATCCCGCCAGCTCTTAATCACACCCCCCAACATCTGATCCCATAGCCCTCTGACCCCTCTGTCCCAGTCATACTCCCACCATCTCCTCGCTATTTTACCCCCAATCTAACTCCATCCTCACCCAAACAAACAACCCCTCATCCACTCACCTTATCACCTGTCCTCAATCACCACTGGTCTTACCACGCCCAGGTAATGCCGGTACAAGCCCCCTTCGCACCCACCAGTTCAACCCCGCCAATTCCCTCCACTACCATTCCACCCCCTATTCTAGTCAACCTGGTCGGACTCGAGAATCCAACATACCCAGCCCAATCCTCCCCAAAATCACCATGCACTCCCTTCCTCATCCCAAAACCGTCCTATGACCCGCATCAAGTGTCGTTAAGCTATGAACAGACAGATATGAATGATGGTTGCAACGGAGAGGAGATTGTTGAATTCATTACCCGGTCTGATAGGATTTCCACACAGCCAGAAGCATCAGGGGCCGTCAAAGGAGAAGAGAAGAAGAAAGAGCAGGCCGCAGGGAACCCCTTTGAGAAAATGGCCAGAGAGCATGTGTTGGAGACACAACTCAAGAGAACACCCACACATATTACTATGTGGGATTTGTTAATCACGTCCCCACTCTACTTTAAAGCCATAATGGGAGCACTCAAAGCCACACATATTTTCGCCCACGTAACCCCAGATGAGGTGGGAGAAATAATTGGGCAAGTATTGGCCCCAAATGCCATCTCATTCACTGATGCGGACCTGCCGCTCGAGGGGAACCACCACTCTAAGCCCCTGAATATAACAATGGAAATAGGGAACCTGGTTGTGCCATTGGTCTTAATAGACAATGGGTCGGCACTAAACTTATGCCCTCTAAGGACGGCAATCAAAATTGGTGCGAACCCCAACACCTTTCGGCCATCCATAACAAGCGCGAGGGGATTTGACAACACCAGGAGAGAAATTATAGGAGAAGTAGACCTCTACCTGATCATCAGACCGCAATCCTTCACCGTCCCCTTTCAGGTGATGGACATCAAGTCTACGTTTAATCTACTATTAGGCCGGCCGTGGCTACATGAGATCGGGGCAATACCATCAACTCTACACCAAAAACTCTTATTCATCTCAGGCGGAAGAATCGTCACCATCATAGGTGAGAGCAAAGAAGATAGGGAGCGGAGCGCTCTGCATATTGAGAATCCGAAAGTGCTTAACATGTCGCATACAACAGATGACACCAATCTCCATCAATTTGAGTATGACTTTTCAGTCGTTACCCTCGAGTCGCCTGAAAAAACCCTACTAAAATTGGGGTAGGAATGGATGCAGCTGTATTCATCCTCCACAAATGGGGCCACCAAAAAGGGAAAGGGCTGGGCCCACACCTTCAAGGAAGAAGAGACCTTGTCAGGGCTAAGGGGCAGCAAACCAAATTTGGCCTAGGCTATAGGCCCGTCGAAGAAGAAATCAAAGAGGCCAAAGAAAGGATGCTGTCAGGAGGAATCAACACGAAGAAGAAACTCCGACCAATTCCCATATCTGTCAAACCTTTGTGAGCGTCGGGGTGGTAAAGATTGATCTTAATGGAGAGACAAGGGTAACCCCACACAAGCCTGTTTCTGCCCATCCCACCAACCTTACATCATCCCCCCAGACCTCGAGGTGGACTTAGCTGCCCTCTCCTTATTTCAGGAAGAGATCCCCCAGTCCACCCGTCACTCTAGCACCAGCCGCTTTGGGTCCATCCTAACCATAGAGGACAAGGTCCAAGAGGATCCCTCCGTAAACATGCTGAGGGAGGAACTGCAAGAGCCTACCGATGTCGTTTCCAACCAAAAGGGTAAAGATCAGGCTTCGCAGGTAAGTAACTGGGCATCTTTGCCCCAACTCCTGGGAGCCGCCAAATGCTGTAAAAGTGGCATCGGCTCTTCAAAAAAAAACAACCTATAAAAAGCAAGGTTAGCCTCTGGGACAGTCTATCCTGTATATATAGAGACCCACCTCGCCAAGGGCTGACTTCCAAAAAAATGCAAAAAACCATAACAATAGAAAAAATACAAATTCCAAAAATATTTTCCTTTAAAATTCCCAATAAAATTGAAAATGATATCGTGATACTCGTCCCGTGTGAAGCTGACCCCTTTCCTGTAGAAATACAAGAGGTAGGAGTCATAAGTTTGGACGAGGAAGGTCAAATCGATGAGCTCCCCAATGAGCTCCTCAAACAATTTGCCAATTTTGAGCATGGCCCGACCCCGATCGTCGAAGAGACGAAGGACGTCAATTTGGGCACCAAAGAGGCTCCTAGAATCACCAAAATTGGAACATCGCTGTCCGCTGCTGAGAGAAACAGTATGATAGACTTCCTTCGGTCATACCAAGATGTCTTCGCATGGTCGTATGAAGACATGCCTGGTTTGAATACCGATCTGGTTGAGCATGAGCTGCCACTCTACCTTGATATTAAGCCGATTAAATGGAAGTTGAGACACCTCCGACCTGAATGGATGCTGAAGGTGAAGGACGAGGTCATTAAGTAGTACGATGCAGGGTTTCTCACGGTATCCAAGTACCCGCAGTGGCTGGCCAATATCGTCCCCGTATCAAATAAGGATAGGAAGGTTCGAATGTGCATTGATTTCTGAAATCTCAATAGGGAAAGCCCTAAGGACGACTTTCCATTACCCCACATCGATATCTTGGTCAATAACACTGCTTAGCATGGAATGCTCTCATTCATGGATGAATTCTCGAGCTATAATCAGATTAAGATGGCAGAGGCCGACCGAGAGAAAACTGCGTTCGTCACTCCTTGGGGTACCTTCTGCTATAAGGTGATGTCATTCTGGCTCAAGAATGCTGGGGCAACCTACCAAAGAGCAATGACCGCCCTATTCCACAACATGATGCATCGAGAGATCAAAGTGTATGTTGACGACATGATTGCTAAATCGCCGGAAAGGGATGACCACATGGTAAACCTTCAGAAGTTGTTCGAGAGGTTGAGAAAGTACAGGTTGCGGTTGAATCCCCAAAAGTGCGCATTCGACGCTATGTCAGGAAAACTATTAGGCTTTATTGTCAGCAGGAGAGGGATCAAGGTCGATCCGACCAAGATCAAGGCCATCACTGAAATGTCCTCGCCGTCTATAGAGAAGGAGGTCAAAGGCTTTTTAGGCAGAATCTAGTACATCAGTCAGTTCATTGCATAGTTAACTCTGATATGCGCACTGATCTTCAAACTTCTAAGAAAGGATTCACCAGTTGAGTGGAATGATGACTGTCAAGCTGCATTTGACAAAATCAAGGGTTACCTCCAAAATCCTCCAGTATTGGTACCACCTGTACCTGGTTGACCCCTAATAATGTACTTGTCCATGACAGAATTTTCTATGGGTTGTGTGCTAGGACAGCATGATGAGACAAAAAGAAGAGAGCAGGCCATCTACTACCTGAGCAAGAAGTTCACTGATTATGAGATGCGCTATTCTCATCTAGAGAAGGCATGCCTAGCACTCGTATGGGCTACTCAAAGACTTCGGCACTACCTGTTATCCCAAGTTGTTCTACTTCTAGCACGGATGGACCCGTTGAAGTACCTATTCGAGAAACCTGCTCTCACTGGCCGAACTGCATGATGGTAATGTTTATTATGTGAATTCGACATCATGTACGTCACTCAGAAATTGATCAAGCGGCAGGCGCTCGATGATCATCTTGCTGAGAGCCCCCTACCTGACTACGAGCCTCTAAAGAATGAATTCCTCGATGAGGACATCCTGTTCATGACAGAAGAGGATAGGGAGGAAACAGAGGAATCATGGGTAATGCACTTTGATGGGGCATTGCATGTCGAGGGCCAAGGAGTTGGCGCCATCCTAATTTCACCAAAAGGATCCCATGTACCAGTCTCTATCAAACTCAACTTCCCCAGCAATAACAATATGGCTGAGTACGAAGCTTATGTCGTTGGTCTACAGGCAGCTCTCGATCTGAATGTAACTCACCTTCGAGTATTTGGTAATTCATAGTTAATCATATGCCAGACGGATGGTGACTGGAAGACGAAAGATGAGAAACTGATCCCCTATCATGAACACTCGAGGATCTGATAGCTTGCTTCAAGGATGTGACTTTCTCATATGTTCCCCGGATAAGGAATCGCTTTGCCGACGCATTAGCAACTTTGGCGTCAATGATTTAAATCCCCTATGGTGTTGAGATGAAGCCGATCACGATCGAACAGAGGAATGAGCCAGTCTTCTACTTCCAGATTGAGGAACCTATAAAGCCTGATGATGAGCCACCTTGGTTATCAGATATCAGGAATTTCCTCGAGACCCTAACCTTCCCAGAGGGTATATCCAAGAAAGACCGACGAACCATTCAATGTTTAGTGGTAGGTTATGTCATTTGCGGGGAATGTCTCTACAAGCGATCGTACAATAACATCTTACTCAGGTGCCTCACTGAAAGTGAAGCGCTCAATATTATGAAAGAAATCCATGAGGGAGTATGCGGAGCCCACATCAGCGGTCACATGTTTGCTACGAAAATCCTACGACAGGGATACTTTTGGACCACCTTGGAATCGGAGTGCTGCAAACATGTTCAAAAATGCTACAAGTGTCAAGAACACTCCAGTCTGATACACGCTCCTACCATTGATCTTCACTGCATGACCACTCCTTGGCCATTTGCTACCTGGGGCCTCGACGTTATCAGAATGATTAATCCAAAAGCATCAAACAGACATCGGTTTATCCTCGTCGCCATTGAATACTTCACCAAGTGGGTAGAGGCGGCGTCATTTGCCAACATCACGGCCCGTCATGTTGAGAAGTTCATCAAGAACAATATCATTTACAGATTCGGCATGCCCAAGGATATCATCACTGATAATGGCACTAATTTTGCTAATAGGTGCATCCAGGCCTTGTGGGAGCAGTTCCAGATCAAGCATCATCGATCATCCTCATATAGGCCTCAGACGAATGGAGCTATGGAGGCGGCCAATAAAACTCTAGTCCGCATTCTAGAGAAGATGGTAGTCACTTACAAAGATTGGAGCGAGCAGTTACCCTTCACACTTTGGGCCTATAGAACGTCTATTCGTACTTCTACAGGGGCAACCCCATTCTCCCTTGTGTATGGAACCGAGGCCGTCCTCCCGGTAAAGGTTGAAGTGCCCTCGCTCTGAATCCTCATGGAATCAGGCTTACCCGAAGCAGAAAGAGAGAGATCCTACTTTAAACAATAAAACTTATTGGACGAGAAGAGACTCCTAGCCTTATGACACACTCAAGTTTACCACGGGAGAATCACACGCGCTTGTTAAGACCTAAAAAGTACCACTTTTCACTCCTTAACTTAATCTCTGTTAGACCCTTAGTCATTTAATAAATGTTTGTTAAGCCCATTTTGTAGGTAATATGCAGCAGCTGCAGATAAGGCCCTAACCCTGCCAAGAAGCCTACTTTTGCCTCAGAAGAAAGGAAGTTGAATCTAGACAGAACTTGGCTGCAGCATAGGCAAAGCACAGCAGCAACAAGTTAAGAAGTTAGCCTCGCACAGATATTGCAAGGTTCAAATATTTTAGAGAAGAATACTTCACGCCGTTGTCGCGGGTTTCTGAAGGTAGCACACCAACTGCTCACGCTGTTCTCACCTAGATTAATGCCAGAAGGGCCCGGTAGCGAACTTAGCGATTCTCATGAGGTTCGATTTGGCCGTCTTTGTCGCGTGCGACTCAAGAGAGGATCATTTAATCTTCACGCAATTCACCGAGGAGAGAGAGCTCCAGGCATTCCTGCGCGCAGCTGTCGCACAGTGGCCATGAGATGTAAATCTTTAGGGAACTTCTCGCGCAATCCAGAGGCCAATGTAATTGCTTTGTCGTGAGGATCTCCGCGAGATTCACTAAGAAATCAATTGCGCGTGCAATTCCCACGCCACTCAAATGGAAAGCGCAATCTCGCGACGACCAGAGCAATCTCGCGATGACTAAATTATCTATCCCGCGAATGTAAGAGATTCAAGTCAATTCAATCCAGCGACGATAACTCTATCACGCGACAAGACCTAGAAATCCTTGCTACCTAGCGAGGCTCAGGATCTTAACTTCCCCCCACTTCTGCAGGGGCAGTCTGGGAACTTTTAGCAGCTAGGGCACGCACTCCAATGCTCCAATCTCTGTCACGCGCCCTGATGCATCCAAGGAACAGAAATGGGCCATGTTTACATCATTAAAATTAGAGTTTTCCTAACCCTAATGCTCCCACAGCCGACTGCTATATAAGCCTAAGCCTAGTTTAGGTTTTTAGGAGTTAGGACAGAATTGAATTGGACGCTGTCTTCTTGAATTAGTTGTAGAGTTCCAGTAGGCTAAGGTTAGGGTTTAGGCAGTTTCTTTTTCCTTTTTCTTCTCTCCATAGTCCAGCACTTGCTAGCTATCCCTTTGCATGTCTATTTGGAATAGTTTTAATGAAGTTTTATAATAGGATCTTATGCATGTATGGGATTGATGTTTGAGGGTGGTTCTGTACAAGGCTGTTGCCTGGAGATCCTCCATTGCTAAGTTGTATTATAAGCGATGGAGGATTGTTTTTAAGGATTTAATTAGATCAAAGTGATCTCTGTATCTAGGTTAGGCACATCGCAGGCCTATGCCCCACCACAGGATCTACTAAATCTGAATCCCCATGGGAGGCTGAGCTGGTAGCCTTATGAACATGGTGGTGGCAGCAATCTACTTGTTCTGTCTCAGACCTCTGTGAGGAGATAACCTCTGTGGATAGTCTGTGACCATTTGAGTGGACAGGCTCTAGCCCTAGGGTGAGGCCAATCCACAGATCTAAAACAGATTCTTCTTCTCGGCACTTGTGCTTATAGCCCTGTGAGAGATTGTGCAGAGACAGACTCCCCTATATTTGTATAGACCCACCATCAGATGGCAGATTTGATCTGGCTGTAGAGATTGTAGGCTTGTGACTGGATCACTGTTATCTCTCTAAAGCAGTGAACAGTTAGATCTAAAGCTAGTACTCAAGCTCTTGATGGTCCTGTGTGTCCAGGCTAGTGCACATTATAGGCCTAGCCCCACACATAGAACTTTAAAGGTTGAGGTTCCTATGGATTCTTAAGTTGGTAGCCTGGATGTAGTAGTGCCTATAGTGATAAACATGTTCTGACCCATCCATGGACTGTGGTTCTCTTATTGGATAGTTTGTGACCATCTGAGTGGACAGGCTATAGCCATAAGGGATTGGATCATGGAATAGGGGTGAGTTGGATCCTTTCTCCTCTTTGGTGATAATGTAGCCATTGGACAGGATTTCTATAGCAGCAGATCTAAGTCTGAGTTATAAGACCCATCAGATCTGTACCTAATAGCTTTCTTCTCACCCTTTTTATATTTATTTTCTCACACTCCATCATTCTTCTCAACCATTTCTGTAGTTTAGGCATTAGGGTACCATAGGATTTAAATAATAGTGACCTTAAATCCCCTTCCATTTAAGATTGCTAGATCTGTAGCCAGATCTAGAGGGCCTACTAAAGATAGCTCCCTTGGAGCTTTAGATCATCTTTCCCTGTGGGACAAACTCTTACTTATTAAAACTTGCTTGGCCTGTATCTTGCGTGTCCGTATTTTAGACTTGCTGCTCTGTAGTTTTCATTCCACCTTTGATTTATTTTCACTAACCCATTCTTATCATTGTTGTCAATAAAGTTAGTAGCAAGCATCTAAAATAGCTTAACAAGTTTTTGGCACCGTTGCCAGGGAATTCTTGATCTATTAGTAGACCCTAGATTTTTGTATTTTTTATTCTTCGGTAGCTGTGCTTGTGAATAACTGATACTGCTGATTTACATTTGGAATTTTTCTTACAGATTTGGACAGTAGCAGAGAAAGAAAGTTAACTGCACTAGGAGTCTAGCTACCTCTGTTTGTACTTCTCTAACCCTCAAAAACTCAGTCTATTTCTCCTTTGCAAATTCTATAGCAGTTGATTAGGATAGTTGTAATTTTGATAATTCTTTGAGTTAATTGCAATGTGTCTGTAAGTAGTCTTCCCTGCTGTTGGTGAGTGTGCATGTTAGGAAGGAGATCCCTCAGTCCCACATTAGAGCCTCCTAACCCCGAGATAGAAAAGGCCAGAAGACCAAGAAGGCCCAGACACACCATAGTTGAGCCCCTTACTGAAATCAAGACAGCAGTCATGGGTGAAGAGCAACCCAGAACATTGTAGGAATTGAATGCTCCTACTGATTATAATTCCCCATTAAGCATTCAATTCCCAGATGTTTAGGGAAACTATGAGATTAAAACCTCAATCATCCAAATGCTTTCCTCTTTCCATGGGCTCAGAAAGGAAGACCCCTACAAGCACATTGACCAATTCTTGGCCCTGTGCATAATATTTTCCATTATTGGTATGGGACTAGAAGCCACTAGATTAAGGCTCTTTCCATTCTCCCTAAAGAACAGGGACAGCACCTGGTTAGCTACTATCCCAAACAACAGCATTAGTTCTTGGAAAGACCTCCAGATAAAATTTTTGACAAAATTCTTCCCAGAGATAAAAACCAGCCAGTTGAGAAAAGCAATACTTGCTTTTGCCTAATCCCCAACTGAAGATTTTAATCAAGCATGGGACAAATTCAAGGAGATGCTCAAATAATGTCCCCACCATAAGATCCCTGACTAGCAGCTTGTCCAGAGATTCTATAATGGGATTGATGAGAAAAGTAGAGACATGGTAGATGCCTCTTGTGGTGGAACTTACATACACAAAATAGCTGATGAGGCATGGGATTTGTCTGAGGTCATCAGTGAAAATGCTTTCCAAAAGATGTCCTTGTTAAGAACTGTTCATGAGCCTTCTCCTAAAATGGAACTAGCTGAAACTTCCAAAGGAAAGATGTATGAAGTAACTGGAAATAATGACCTAAAAATACAGATAGCCAATCTTTCTGATAAGTTTGATAAACTATTAACTGTGGTGCAACCCAGATTGGCTGCATAGGTGATGGAGGCATGTCTGATATGCCAATCTCCACAACACACAGTGGAAGAGTGCCTATCTGCAGGGCAATATCCTGAGTATGTGATGGAACAAGCTGCTACTGTCTAATCATTTGGCTAGCAACAATCTGTTGGCTACAACAAGCAACCATTTGGATACCAACACCAAAATGCTAATTACCAGTGGAGAGACCACCCAAATTTGAGGTGGAGACAAGATAATTACATGCAGCCACAACAGATGTTTGCCTTACCTCAAAGGCCACAGCAGCAATTTAGCCAGGGATATGCCCCAAGGTCAAATTTCCAGCATCAGCAGCTGCCCCAGCAGCAAAATCATTTGGTAGTTCCCCCACCTAAGCACCGAAATGCTTCTTTTGAGGATTAAGTTTTGGCCTCATTGGAAAACCTTGGAACCTTGACTCAGACTGTGAACTCTCACAGTCAAAGCATAAAGAAAATGGAAGAGCAGCTAGGCCAAATATCCAATGCCTTGACCAAAAGAGAAGAGGGCAGGTTGCCAAGCCAGCCAGTGGCTAACCCTAAGGGCCAATATTTGGTTGGAGAAGGTTCCTCAAGTTTTGAGAGAGCTAATGCCATCACAACCCTAAGGTCTGACAGGCTGGTGGACAACCAGGTTGGAAAGGAACAAGGAGAGGTCATTTCCAAAGAATTTTTGAATGAAAGTGAAAAAGAATTTGTTAAAACATAGAGCCAAGAGTTGCCTGCAGCCCTACAATAAGAGAAAAATAAAGAGACTGTAGTTGAGCCTCAGCAGGAAATAAAAGATGAAAAAAGAAAAAAATAAAAGTTTAGTCATAGGCTTGCAGCTGAGGAACCAGCAGTACCTCAGTTGCCATTTCCTCATGCTTTGAGTGGCCCTCCCCCTTTTGATAAGGGGAATGCACAGATAGAGGAAATGATGGAGACCTTTAAGCAGGTAAAAATCAATTTGCCCCTGCTTGATACAATTAGACAGGTCCCAGCCTATGCCAAATTTCTGAAAGACCTTTGTACCCAGAAAAGAAGAGCTAGAGGCTATTTGTCCAAAAAGGTCTTTACAACTGATATAGTTAATTCTATATTAACCATAATAATACTAGAGAAGTTACAAGACCCAGGGATACCCACTATCCCCTGCATAATTGGAGAGCACACAATTGAAAGGGCCCTTCTAGACCTTGGAGCCAGTGTAAACATGCTGCCATACAGTGTGTATCAGCAGCTAGGTTTGGGAGAGCTAAAACCCACCCCCATTTTGCTGTTAATGGCTGATAGGTCTGAAAGGAGACCTATGAGAGTGGCTGAGGATGTCTTAGTAGGGGTGGACAAGTTCTTTTACCCTGCAGACTTCCTAGTTTTGGACATGGGCTGCAACAAGAATACAACCCCTATACCTGTTATTTTAGGCAGGCCATTCTTGGCCATGCCAATGCATGCATTCAATGCCGGTCAGGGATTACGGAGTTAACTTTCAAACACATGAAGGTTGAACTGAATGTGTACAACAGTGCAAAGTACCCTCAACTGCACAATGAGGAATGCTTTACAGTGGATGTACTAGAGGAAGTTGTTGAAGAAGAATTGCCCACTCTGCGGGATTGGGGCAACATTATCACAAGTTTAATTAAAGTTTGGGACATGGTAGAGGAAGGAAGCCCAGCTGTTATGAAAGAAGACATGACCACATTAAAGTCTTCTGTGGGCTTAGTGTAGCATTCCATTTGGAAACCTACATTGCTTCCTCTTCCTCAAACCAACAAAGCACCAATCTTGCCATCCACCCAACAAGCCCCTGATCTGGATCTCAAGAAGCTTCCAGAAACATTGAAATATACCTTCCTTGAGAAAGGTGAAAAACTTCCTCTAATTATCTCCTCCTCTCTTACCAATGAGCAAGAGGAAGAATTACTAACAGTCTTGAGGAAGCACAAAAAGGCAATAGGCTGACCATTGTGGATCTAGGAAGGATAGATTCATCAATATATATGCACAGGATCCATTTAGAGGAGGGCTCAGTACCCTCCAGGAAAATGCAGAGGAAATTGAATCCTCACATGCAGGAAGTGGTCCTGAAAGAGATTATTAAATTATTAAATGCTGGGATAATTTACCCCATTTCTGATTCTGAATAGTTGGCACCTATCCAAGTGGTGCCCAAGAAATCTGGCATAACAATTATTACAACTGAGTCTTGAGAGCTGAGACCAGCTAGGGAGACTACTGGCAGGAGGGTTTGCATAGATTATCGGAACCTCAACTCTAAAACCAGAAAAGACCATTTCCCTCTCCCCTTCATAGATCAAATTCTGGATAAGTTGGCTGGAAAAGCTTTTTATTATTTTCTTCATAGGTACTCAGGGTACAACCAGATCCCTGTGCGCCCTCATGACCAAGAGAAAACTATATTTACTTGCCCTTTTGGCACCTTTGCTTACTGAAGGAAGCCTTTTGGGCTGTGTAATGCCCCAGCCACCTTTCAGAGGTGTATGTATGCCATATTCTCTGATATGATTGACAAGTTCTTGGAAATTTTTATGGATGATTTCTCTGTATATGGGGACAGTTTTGGCCAATGTCTGCAACACCTCCACCTCGTCTTGCAAAGATGTGAGGAGACCAATCTGGTCTTAAGTTGGGAAAAGAGCCACTTCATGGTAACACAAGGTATTGTGTTGGGCCATGTAGTCTCTAAGGAAGGGATTAAGGTAGATAAGGCCAAAGTTGACCTCATTACAAATTTTTCCCCTCTAAGAACACTCAAACAAATCAGATCTTTCCTTGGACATGCAGGATTCTATAGGAGGTTCATTAAAGACTTCAGCAAAATTGCTAAACCATTCTGCCACCTGCTCTGCCAGGATGTGCCCTTTGATTTTTTTGCTGAATGTCTTGAGGCTTTTGAAACTTTGAAGATATGCCTCACCACTGCCCCTGTACTCGAAACACCTAACTATGCACTACCCTTTGAGCTGATGTGTGATGCATCTAACTTGGCAATAGGTATTGTTTTGGGCCAAAGGAAAGATAAGCTACCAGTGGTCATTACCTATCTCAGCAAATCACTTACTGAAGCTCAGCTAAATTACACCACAACTGAGAAAGAGCTTCTGGCAGTGGTTTTTGCTGTTGACAAATTTAGACCTTACCTACTTGGATCTAAAACTGTAATCTTCACAGACCACTCAACATTGAAATACCTATTGTCCAAGAAATATGCTAAGCCCAGGCTGATTAGATGGATACTCCTATTGCAGGAGTTTGACATTGAAATCAAGGACAAAAAGGGTGTGGAAAATGTGGTGGCTAACCACTTGTCAAGAATTATGTTGGAAAAATGTGTTGATGACCCTGCAAATGATGTTTTCCCGGATGAGCAATTGTTTGCCATCCAATCCTTGGTTCCTTGGTATTCACACATTATAAACTATTTAGTTATAGGCAAGATTCCTGCCCATTGGACTAAAATGGACAAAGACCTGTTCTGCTCACAGGCCAAATTCTTTTTCTGAGAGGAACCTTACTTATACAAATACTGTGCGGACCAAATTATCCGAAAATGTGTTCCAGAAAGTGATGTCCCCAGTATTCTGGCCATGTGCCATGAAAATGCCTGTGTGGGCCACTTTAGTAGAAGAAAAACAACTGACAAGATCTTGCAGTGTGGGTTCTATTGACCTTCTTTATTCAGAGATGCCAATACACACTGTAAAATATGTGAGAGATGCCAGAAATTAGGAGGGCTATCCAAAAGAAACTCAATGCCTTTGCAGCCCATCCATGTTGTGGAACTGTTTGATGTCTGGGGTATTGACTTGATGGGCCCTTTTCCTCCTTCAAATGGTTATCATTTCATCTTAGTGGCAGTGGATTATATTTCAAAATGGGTAGAAGCTATTGCCACAAGAACCAATGATAATCAAGTTGTCCTCAAGTTTGTAAAGTAAAATATCTTCTCAAGATTTGGCACCCCTAGAGCCATTATCAGTGATGGGGATAGCCATTTCTGCAATAGAAATTTTGAGAGCTTACTCAAAAAATATTCTGTTACCCATAGGATTGCTACTCCCTACCACCCGCAAACCAGTGGACAGAAATTTCTAATAGGGAGATCCAGCACATCCTTAAGAAGACAGTGAGGACTGACAGAAAAGACTGGGTTGATAAGCTAAATGATGCATTATGGGCTTATAGGACTGCCTATAAGACTCCCATTGGGATGCCCCCATTCAGACTGGTTTATGGCAAGGCTTGCCATCTCCTAGTAGAGTTAGAACACAGGGCCTATTGGGCCATAAAAAATTTTAATCTAGACCTAACTTATGCTGGTCATCACAGGTTGTTGCAGCTGTCCGAGCTGGATGAGCTGAGGATAGATGCATATGCCAAGGCCCGGATATACAAGGAAAGGTCCAAGGCTTTATTTGACAAGGCTTTGTTAAGAAAGAGATTAGTGGCTGGTGATAAGGTTTGGTTGTTTAACTCTATACTTAAATTTTTTCCTGGCAAACTGAAATCCAAATGGGAAGGCCCCTATATTGTCATGAATGTTTCCCCATCTGGTGCTGTGGAAATCAAGGATCCCATATTTGGGAAAACCTTGGAGGTGAATGGTTAGAGGCTTAAGCCTTGTTTAGAAAAACTTGCTGAACCTATGGACACCATTCACTTTCAAGGGGACCCTTCATTAAATTGATCCACAGGTGTGCCAATATTGTATTATATGTCCTTTGGTTTTGTTAGGTTTGGCTTTTCTTTATTTTTCCACTTCTTTTCTTGTCATTGTAATTACAGTTGTACATTTTTTTCTAAGTTAATAGAATTTTTGTTGTCTATTGCTTTGTGTATATTGTCTGTGTGTATTTACTTTTTTTTTTCCTGCCTATTATCCTGCACTTTCTGACCTTTGAACTAGTGAGGACACTGCTCCTCATGGTTTGGGGGTGTTGCAGGGTAGGTCTGCCAATAGAATAGTTAACTTTAGTGCAGTAGTGGTGCTATAATTGGGATGAATAAAGTTAATTTTCACTTGCTGCAATGAGGAAATTTGTGGAAAATTAAAATATTTTTTTTTGCAGACATTTCGAAACTTAAAATTTTAAAATCTTGGCACCACCATGAAGTTAACATCAGAAATTTTAAATTAGTACCTACTAAACCTAAGAGGAGAGAAAAAGGTGAAAATACACCCATAAGTTAAAAAGAGGACCATACCTAGTGAGATTTAGGCCCATCAATGTCTGTTGGAGAGTGTTTCTGGTGTTTTTTATGCTCTAAGGTCTGATTGACTCATCACTTTTTACTAGAAGTTAGGCACCTCCAAATCAAAACAAGTTGACAACACTCATGACACTAAGGAAATGATTCAAGGCCCTCATTTGGATAGTTTGAGCTTGAAAACCAAACCTTTTAAAAATACCCTTTTCCATACACTCTTTGACCCTCAAAAAGTCCTATTTTTCTTTAACAAACACTAGACTACTTGCACCTTAACCTCATGACCTGATTCAACCTTAACCTTACTCGAAGAAATCAAAAGGTAAAGGAGGAGTTGAAGGAAGTGAGAGTGGTCCAACATTTGGTAGAAGGAGAAGAAAAGTAACTTATGAACAACAGTGTGTTGGTGGTATTTGTGTGGCAGTTCATCACAAAAATCATAAAAATAAAAAAAAGAAAAATAATAAAAAGAGAAAAAGAAAGAGAAGTTTGGAGAAGAACATCATCTGAAAATTGAAAAGAAGAGGAGAAACTGGCCACTTTGAATCTGAAAAATATCAAGGAAGATGAAGTATGCTGAATGAAATGAAGGTAGTAAAGTCATGAGTCACTCCTTAACTTGCTGATTTCTCAATTTTGATTTCCTTTTGATCCCTTTATTCTTTATATCCTTCACCCATAAGCCACATTACAACCCATTCAAAAGACCTTGAAGATCCAAAGTGAAATGAGCTGTCAGGTGGAGATGAGGGAGTGCCTAATCTATGGTGAAGAGTCACGAGGATGTCAGAAATTAGAAGCTTTACCTATGCTCATGCTTGCAGGCCCATTTGGGGTCTGTAACTGCTCTTGAGTTGCTTTAAATGTCAACACTCCTATATATTCATTGTTGAGTGATAGCCCTGGTGAGAATTGGGTCTAACTTGTAACTTCATTGGGGTTGTATCCAATCTGATTTCTGAATTTAAGGCAAGCTTGGTACTGGTATGTGCACCTTGAATTTCTAATGTAAAATGATTGGTGGAAATGCAAACACATGCTAAAATTTTTTTTGAGTTTTAAATGGCCTGCATTACTGCTACAATTTCCTCTGAATCCTAAAGGAAAGTGGATTGATGCTTTATTCATTGACATTTGTTTTGCCATTGACTGCACCACTTTTAACTGCTTTTATTGTGAAGTTTGTGGGAATCTTCACTGAAAACCCTCAGGAGACTTCACTCCTCCACTAGGGATCACCTAGGGGTTTAAAAGGCTTGGTACATATGCTAAATGTATCCGTGCTCCCTATGAAAGTGGCATTTAATTTTTAGAGTAGATTTAATGTAGCTTTGCTAAGGGACTAGCAAAGATTAGGTTTGGGGGTGTGTTAAGACCTGAAAAGTACCACTTTTCATCCCTTAACTTAATCTCTATTAGAACCTTAGTCATTTAATAAATGTGTGTTAAGCCCATTTTGTAGGTAATAAGCAGCAACTATAGATAAGGCCCTAACCCTGCCAAGAAGCCTACTTTTGCCTCAGAAGAAAGGAAGTTGAATCCAGACAGAACTTGGCTGCAGCATAGGCAAAGCACAGCAGCAACAAGTCAAGAAGTGAGCCTCGCACAGATGTCGCAAGGTTCAAATATTTCAGAGAAGAATGCTTCGTGCAGTTGTCGTGGGTTTTTGAAGGCAGCACACCAACTGCTCTTGCTGTTCTCGCACAGATTAATGCCAGAAGGGCCAAAAAAGTAGACTTCATGTAGTTCTCGCGAGGTTCAGTTGTAAGCGCTCGTACAGTCTCGCGTTGCTCAAGAGAGGAGCATGTAATCTTCGCGCAATTCACTAAGAGAGAACTCTAGGCATTCCTGCGCACAGTGGCCATGGGATGTAAATCTTCAGGGAACTTCTCGCGCAATCCAGAGGCCTATGCAATTGCTTCGTTGCAAGGATCCCCGTGAGATTCACCTAGAAATCAATTGTGCGAGCGATTCTCGCACCACTCAAATGGAAAGCGCAATCCCGCGATGACCAAACTATCTATCCCACGAATGCAAGAGCTTCAAGTCAATTCAATCCTGCGATGACAACTCTATCACGTGATAAGACCTGGAAATCCTTGCTACCTAGCGAGGCTCGGGATCTTAACTCCCCCCACTTCTGTAGGGGCAGTCTGGGAACTTCCAGCAACTAGGGCATGCACTTCAATGCTCTAATCTCTGTGCACATGCCCCGAGGCATCAAAGGAATAAAAATGGGCCACATTTGTATCATTAAAATTATGGTTTTCCTAACCCTAATTCTCCCACAACCGACTTCTATATAAACCTAAGCCTAGTTTAGGTTTAGGGGAGTTAGGATTGAATTGAATTGGACGTTGTCTTCTTGAATTAGCTGTAAAGTTCCAGTAGGCTAAGGTTAAGGTTTAGGTAGTTTCTTTTTCCTTTTTCTTCTCTCCATAGTCCAACACTTACTGGCTCTGCCTTTGTATGTCTATTTGGAATAGTTTTAATGAAGTTTTATAATAGGATCTTATGCATGTATGCGATTGATGTTTGAGGGTTGTTCTGTACAAGGCTGCTGCCTAGAGATCCTCCATTGCTATGTTGTACTGTAAGAAATGGAGGATTGTTTTTAAGAATTTATTTAGATCCAAGTGACTTGTGTGTCCAGGTTAGGCACATTGCAGGCCTTTGCCCCACCACAGGATCCACTAAATATGAATCCCCATGGGAGCTTGAGCTGGTAGCCTTGTGAACATGGTGGTGGCAGCAATCTACTTGTTCTATCTCAGACCTCTGTGAGGAGGATAACCTCTGTGGATAGTCTGTGACCATTTGAGTGGACAAACTATAGCCCTAGGGTGAGGCCAATCCACAGATCTAACACAGATTCTTCTTCTCTGCACTTGTGCTTGTAGCCCTGTGAGAGATTGTGTAGAGACAGACTCCCCTGTATTTGTATAGACCCACCATCAGATGACAGATCTAATTTGGCTGTAGAGATTGTGGGCTTGTGACTGGATCACTGATGTCTCTCTAAAGCAGTGAACAGCTAGATCTAAAGCTAGTACTCAAACTCTTGCTGGTCCTGTATGTCCAGGCTAGTGCACATTACAGGCCTAGCCCCACACACAGAACTTTAGAGGTTGAGGTTCCTATGGATTCTTGAGTTGGTAGCCTGGATGAAGTAGTGCCTACAATTATAAACATGTTCTGACCCATCCATGGACTGTGGTTCCCCTATTGGATAGTCTGTGACCATTTCAGTGGATAGGTTATAACCATAAGGGATTGGATCATGGCACAGGGGTGAGTTGGATCCTTTCTCCTCTTTGGTGATAATGTAGCCATTGGACAGGATTTCTATAGCAGCAGATCTAAGTCTGAGTTATAAGACCCATCAGATATGTACCTAATAGCTTCCTTCTCACCCTTTTTATATTTATTTTCTCACACTCCATCATTCTTCTCAACCATTTCTGTAGTTTAGGCATTAGGGTACCATAGGATTTAAACAATAGTGACCTGAAATCCCCTTCCATTTAGGATTGCCAGATCTGTAGTCATATCTGGAGGGCCTACTAAAGATAGCTCCCTTGGAGCTTTAGATCATCTTTCCCTGTGGGACAAACTCTTATTAAAACTTACTACAATAGGCCCTGTATCTTGCAGGTCTGTGTATTTTTAGACTTGCTGCTCTGTAGTTTTCATTCCACCTTTGATTTATTTTCACTAACCCATTCTTATCATTGTTGTCAATAAAGTTAGCAGCAAGCATCTAAAATATCTTAATAACGCTTAGAATAAACATGTCCGCAGTCAAGATCTAAAGGTAGGAGACACTGTGCTGAAGAAGATCTTCCCATCCCTCCATGCCGATCCAAGAGGAAAGTTCAAGCCGAACTGGGAAGGACCATACGTCATTCGAGAAGTGTTTTCGGGATACGCCATCCGCCTCACCACTATGGACAGAGATCATCTTCCTGAGCCCATCAACGCTAGATACGTTCGACGGTTCTATTCATAGTCTATCGCGATAAGGTAAGTATTGATGAAATAGATACGTGACTGCTTAAGAACCACCCAAAAGAGGCCATCGTTCCAAGTACAGTAGCCCAAAAACATCCTTAAAAATGATGATATCCTTTTCTACCCCATTTGAGCCTGGGCCTTTCTTTCAATAAACCTATTCCCCCAAAACAAAAACAAAGTATATATATATACATGTGCATATACCAAAAAAGAGAGGGGAAAGATACATGAGTACAGAGTTACTATCAAATCCAAAAAAAATCGAAAAAGCAAAACCTCAAAAAGAGATTGTCTTAAATGGAGGAAAAAGAATAACAAAAAAAATGTGTGTAGAAGAATCACGAGGCATGTACAGTAGAAACCCCCAAGGAAGAAAGTATGTTGAGAAAACTGAAGTCGTATAAAGGAAACCCTTTTAACCCAGCATACCTTCAAATCCTAACCTAACCCATGGCCAAGCTACACCCTGAAGGAAGCCCTCTTTGTAGGATCGCAAGCAGTCATAATATCTGTCAAGTCAACATGAGCCGAGTCGTGAGACGACACCAGAGCTTCATCCAGGTTATGATGGAATCAATGTCCATGTCGTGGCTTTCTGTTTCTTCTAAAAAAAAAAAAAAGAGAAAAGATAAGAAGAGAGAAAATATATATTTGAGTTCAAAGCAAGATGGACGTGGTGAAACCCCATAAGTGCACTGCGAGTAAAAATAGCGAACTCACACGGACCAGGTGAAAACCTGAAAAGGTACCTGGGGTAAGAGAGCGAACCCATGGGCATGGTGAAAACCCGAAAGGGCGCTACGGGTAAAAATAGGGATGACAGGCATGGCGAAATCCTGTCTTGGGCGCTGTGAGCAAAAATGTCAAGAAAAGAGAGATTAGGAGAGGATATGTTCTGGCCCGCCTATTTTAGCCTGGACCCCTTGAGCCTCTTCTCCCCTTTGCTGGGCCGCTCATGTCAAAAATTGGATCCGATCCCGATCAAGTATGTCGTCTCTACCACGTCGTCTGAGACATGACCAAAGGTAAAGGTAGAAGACCAATCAATCTCGGGGAAGCTAACCTATCCATGTTTAAAAAGAGAAACCGAAGCCTCATAAACAGGGTTCAACCATGCTTAAAAAAGTACCCACCAGTTGGCCTCGTAAATACCGACCTCACAAAAAGAAAAAGAAGAAAAGGAGAAATTTTTGAAAAAGATAATAGATTTTCCTTTTCCATAAAAAGCCTCACACTGTATAGGAGAAAATTTCAAAAAAGATAATAGATTTTCCTTTTCCATAAAAAGACTCACACTGCATAGGTGAAAATTAAAAAAAAAAGATAATAGATTTTCCGTTTCCATTAAAAGCCTTACGTTGCGAGACATATGGAAGAAAATTCGAACACCAAAAAAAATATATATGTATATATAGCAGAGTTCATTTCTATTCTTACAAGTATCACGTATAAATTGTCACGTCCCAAAAAGATAACAACATGACACACTTTCTATCTTCTGCCTTCTTTACAAATATATAAAAAAAAAAAATAACACAAACAAAAAAGAAGAAATAACCCATAATAAAAAAAGGAAAGAGATCTCTGTTAAGGGGCATCAGTCCCCCCTCTGTGTATATGATCTATGGTATGTACAGGAACAGGTCAGGGACAGGGACCACGCTTCAAAGCACTGATATCTACAAGAAGAGAGTCCTCACAGTCATTTCGATCAGACAACCACCTACCATGAAGACTCTTTTGCCGCCTCCGCGAAGTGTCAGCTGCACTGCGAGACTCAGTCAAAAGTTCAGTCAACCGAAGAACCTCACTCTCGGCCGTAGCAGCTCTCTCCTCTTCCATCTCAGCTATGGCCCTTACCTTCCCCAAAGCCTCAGTCAAAGCCCAATTCTCTATAGAGAGAGACTCAATCCTAGTTCGGAGCATCATTTTCTTATATGGCTAGGGTCCCAT
Organism: Chloranthus sessilifolius; assembly: GCA_021018995.1. Classification (NCBI taxonomy): domain Eukaryota; kingdom Viridiplantae; phylum Streptophyta; class Magnoliopsida; order Chloranthales; family Chloranthaceae; genus Chloranthus; species Chloranthus sessilifolius. The sequence continues at coordinate 31,031,059 of CM037595.1, forward strand.
CTCTATCGCATCTACCGAAATCGGGTTAGGGATAGGTAAGCCCTCAGATCCAGCCAAACCTCGTAATCAGAAGAGAGAATGCCCCCCTGAACTAAGCTGCACATGTGCACCGATTGGCGGGTCTCTTAAAGGGCTGCTATGCGGTCTAGGTCACTGAGAGAACCTCGAGAGAATATCAGAGAGCACAAGGGCGGCCTCACAGTTCACGGCACGTGTTGGGTATATCAGAATTAATGGAGCACCCGAGATGGAAAATAGTAGGTACTACCAGTCAACCCCAAAAGCGTGATACCCTCACAATCCCGGGAGCGGACAATCGGAAAGGTGCTGTCCATCAAGGGAAGTTGCCAGATCAACTCCGCGTTAGATAGCCATCGGCTCAGTTCCTCGATGCTCCCATGGGGTAGTCTCGAGCACCGGGTCCGAAAGCCCCAAGCCACATCCCCTCTTACCAAGCAACATCTCGGCACGGGCCCCATGATAGCCAAATGCTCTCCTAGCCAAATCTGAATAAGGAGTGGACTCCCTCTTTTAAGGATCCCGACTCGGCCCGAGGCCGAGGCATCCAGGCCCCTATACATCTCAGCCAGGACCAGGTGCAGCAGTGAATGACCTCCCTCCAATTCGGTCAAGACATCACATAACCCGAGGGAAAATGTCTCACCCCCAGTAAAGAAGAGAACTTCCGACAACAAATAAAGGGCAAAGGCCTTTACATTGAAAGGATCTCGGATAGGCATCTTTTGGAGACCCGAGTCGCCGAAAAGTTCTCTCAGGAATTTCACCGAGCACCTGGTGGGCCCCCCGACGAAGCCCTTCTCATACCCACCCTTTTTCAAACCGAGAACCGTGTAGACCACCTTGGCATACCCCGGTTTGGGCACTACTTTTGCAAGTCCCTAATGCATCCTCAAGCCAATAATAGAGGCTAGCTCTTCTAGGGTTGGGGTAAGCTCCCTAGACCCAAATCTGAAGGAGTTGGCCCTATGGTCCCACGACGCCAAAGCCGCTTGCAAGAGATTGGGCAACAGAGGAATAGAAAGGAGGGAGGAAAGGCGGGATAGCCTGAGGCGATCCAGAACAGTGAGCTCACCCTCGGCCAAGCTATCACACCATTTCTACAAAAAACTGGGCCCCGAGTCCAAATAGGGAAGTATACTAGCCCCAGCCTCGGTATGAGAATTTGGGCCTTTCTTGGGAAGCGGGTCCATGGACGTATAAAGTTGGTCTTTATGGAAATCAGTCAATGTAAGGCGACGGATCCGCTCGAAAAAAAAGAGGAGAGAGAACAGAAAAAAAAAGGGGGTAAAAAGGCCAAGCCCGGATGAAAAGGGGAGCAAAGAGGGCCATGTTCGGGTTATAAAGAACCCGTCGAGCCCAGTTATATGAGGCATATATAATATATACGCCAAGGCAAAATTTTAAATATTTTTCCAGGCATATATATTATATACACCAAGGCAACATGTCAGATATTTTGCCAGGTGTATATATTATATATGCCAAGGTAAAATTTCAAAATTTTTGCCAGACGTTTATAATATATACGCCCAGTTAAAAATGTAGGGAAAGGTGGCTCCCCTCACATTAGTCCATTCTTTTTTACTTTCCCAAGGGAGGAACGGATTTCACTTAGCCTACTTTTTTATCTCGGGGCAGCCCACAGGCGGGCACGCTCACAGACCCATGGGAAACCCTCGGATGATGCGGTATCCATGGGTCATATGGGGAGAATCACATGCGGGCTTAACCTCATCATTGGAGGGGCTCTAGCCCGCTTCATGCCAAGGAAAAGGAAACCATAAAAGCAGAGAGATAACCAAATGAAGCATTCATATAAACCATGAAAACCATAAAACCATCCAAAAAATTGTTGCTTAGAAAAATTATTACATATCCCCAAATAAACCAAAGTCTAAATTGTTTCACTCTTTCAAATTTTCAGAAAATAAACTAGTCCTGGGCAGCCCCCTTTGATTTCTTCTGGCGATGGGTCATGCTCTGAAAAGTACGGGTCTCCCTGACCCGAGTCCACGCCTAAGAGATGCGGCCGAGCAGAGAGTGCGACTCCTTTTCACGAGCACGCTGCATGAGCACACCAGAGGCCATCAGGTAAGAAAACAAGCAGAAAGTAAATAAGAAAATGATTAGGTGCGGTCAGTATTCACTCACCACCTCAGCCTCCCTAAGCCCCACAATGCTGCATGAGCACACCAGAGGCCATCAGGTAGGAAAACAAGCAGAAAATAAATAAGAAAATGATTAGGTGCGGTCAGTATTCACTCAACACCTCATCCTCCCTAAGCCCCATAATGTTGCGGTAGTATTCGCCTTGGTTCACGGCCAACTCATAATTCTGCACAAAAAAAAAAGGAGGTATCAGTCACACAAGTCATCGGCATGATCTAAGTAAACAGAAGAGCAATGTAACAAGGGAGAAATTACCCCAGGGATCAGCTTAGGGGGTGGGATCCGAATAGCTTCAGCAGATATGCGTGCCTTCTCAGCCACATCGGCACACATACACGACAAAAAGGCATCGTCCAAGCGCTTAAAAGTCCCTTGGACCCCAGTTGGCGAACTGCCGAAAGCGCCAGCGCCGGGAGGGTCAGAAGGTCCAGCACCGGTAGCCTCATCTGGAGTAGCTGCCTCATTCCCCTCATCTGAATCGTCACCCTGTCTAAACTATAGAGAGAAACCATTTTTGTTCAAATAGTAGGGCAATTAAGGTAATGATATGGAAGGCTAATAAATAGAAAGAGGAAAGAACATTACCTGAGACTGCGGACCACCAAAAGCTAAAAAGTTGGCACTGGGCATGAATCGAGGCAGCAGAGAATGATAGGACAGAGACTCATCCCACATCTGATATCCCCCGAGAAAGAGAAGGTCATCAATGGGGACCCCGTGATTGAGAAAGCAAGCAGTAAGCACTTCGGTAGATTCTTTAGGAGTCAATACATTAGCTAGAGCAGCTTGGGGCACAGCGAAAAGAGGACGATACTGATGAACCACCCTCTCTCCTAGGTAATAGGCCCTAGCCCAAGACCCATAGAAGAAAATGATGCGTCGATCTAACAAAAAGCAAGAAGGGCCCACTGCAGCCAGGTTCCAGAAGGGAGATCCGACGTAGGGGTCAAGGATGACCTGCTCAGAAACAAAACGGAGGGATATATACATTTGGTCATAACCCACAGCATAAAAGAGCCATCAAATTTGCAAAGAGAGAAATTGTTGTGCCTGCTCAGGGATCAACAGATCAAACTGAGAGCGCAACCCTAACTCCAGGTGCTTCATACCCACGTCCCGATGGCAGTTCGCGTGCCAATTGCTCATAAGGGGGAACGTAGGAACTTCAGAGAGAGGCAGAGGGCGACCAAGTTGGAAATGCAGATACCCCCAAACCTGAGAAAGCAAGCAGATAAAAATAGATATGCCAGAAAAAAGGAAAAGTCAGACAAACTGAGACCAAAGGATAAAATACCTCAAGTGCAGGCCAAAAGCCCACAACGGAGCTGGACTCCCCAAGTACGGTTCGCACCAAGCTAGACATGAGCACCGAGTAACCATCACCGCCCCAATCAAACCGATGCATAGTGTCCCAGTTCACCATAAGACTGAGAAGGGACAATGAGACCCGCCCTCCGCTGGTATTTGAAAGAAGAGTCTTGCCCAAAAGAATTAGCAGAGAAATACGGGCTAGCATAAGCGCACGCTCCGGCTCAAGATAAATGACTGCATCGGGCTGGCCCAGATCCACTAACTCATGAGGCTCAAACAAACCAGCCAGCCAAGATAACTTGACTTCGGAACCACAAACGTTCCCGGAGGTTGGGTAGGCCTCTATCAACCGAGTGACCTCCTCCCTATCAGGTGTTCGGGTAGGTGTCACTGGCACCCCTCCAATGCGAACCCCAGTAATCATGGACCAATCAGCGGGTGTAAGGGTCATCTTAGCCATGGCCATATGAAACGTCATGGTCTCAGGGCGAAAGCGCTCTATCAGAGCCTTCAGATAGGCCGTGTCGGCCCTCACAGCGGGGCAGGAAATAAAATCCCCAAACCGGCTTGAGAAAGCAGGTCCTTCACCACTGGGGTAAGATAGAGTACGAGGCATTAGAGATCGAACCAGCCACCTCGAAACATGATGTGTGGTAGAGGCTGCAAACAAAAGGGATCTGTCAAATAGGAGCGAAATGGTATGATAAAGGCATCAAAGGAAAAGAAAAGGATTCATCAGTTTACCTGGCCAGCAATCCCGAAGTTGGAAATGTGGGTGTGCTGACAATGGAGAAGGCCAATGCGGGCGGCTTCACCTTGCATCTCGTACTAGGGTTGAGAGGAGCATTCTGAAACGATAAACTGCTCCCCATGAGGACCATAGGCCATCTCTGGCCCCTCCCGTGGATCCTGCCCTTCGTCGCCAGACATATGAAAATATGGAACACATCGGTATAAGAAAGGGCTGCTAAGAAAAAAAAATGAGAAGAGAAAAATAGCAAAAAAGAAAAAGAAAAAAATACACTAATCCATAAAAAAAATGAATGAAAAATGAATGATGATGAATGATGATGAAAATGAATGAAAAAAAAAAGAGGAGCATAGGCATAAGGAATTACATATAAAAAAAAAAAAAAGTGGCATTAATCTTTCACCACAAAAAGGAAGAACATCAAAAAAAAAAAGGAGAAAGAGGAAAATAACAAAAAGGCAAACAAAAAAGAGAAGAAAAAGGCACTAATCTGTCAAAAAACAAATAAACAAAAAAAGAAAATGATGATGGATGATAAATGATGATGATATAATAATAATAAAAAAGAGGGGGGGTGAATGATGAAAGATGGAGGATGATATAATAAAAAAATTAATTAAAAAAAAAAAGAAAAAAGAGAGGAGCATAGGCATGAGGATCACATATACTAAAAAAAAAAAAAAATATATATATATATATATATATATATATATACATCTTTCACCACAAAAAGGAAGAACATCAAACATTTAAAAAAAAAAACATTCTCAAAATTCAAAAGAAGGATGAAAGAGGGGTTGATGATTACCTTTAATGGAGAAGAAATAGATCCAAAAATCGGCGGAGAATGAACGTTTTTTTATCCGCACATACGACTCCTGTTGATGGAACTCAATCAAGATCAAATGCAAAAACCCTAGGGGGCTGCCCCGGACTTGAGAAGGGAGGAGGGAAGAAGATAGAATTTGAAAGAGAGGGCCCCTTTTGTGCTCGGGCTCGGGCAGTTTTAAAATTGCCAGATTTTGGTTTGGCGTATATAATATATACGCTCGGCCATTTTTTCCACAGATTTTGCAGGCGTATATAATATATACACCCGACCATTTTTTCTGAAGATTTGCCAGGTGTATATATTATATACGCCTAGCCAATTTTTGGCTTTAATGGCCCGATAGGCCCTCTGTATGCTCTAGATCAAGGCTCGGTCCCTCTTAGAAGCCCACGTATCATCATGCGATGGTGCACGCATCCCCAAATGTCCCCTCGAGCTCCCTTCGATTGGCCCAAAGGGACCGTGTTACAGTAAACGGATCTAGATCTGTAAGCACCCGCCGAGTGCTCCCATAAAATCATAAAATCATAAAAAAAAAAAGAGAGAAAAGAGATTCACATAAAAGAACAAAAGAGGGAAAAAAGGAAAAATCCTGAAACACGACACTTGTTCTCAAAAGAGCGTTGCAACGCCTGCTGGCCCCACCCCGAGAGTCGTGTTAAATCAATTCAGAATGATCGGGTTCACCCAAAAATTCTCCAACCCTGATTTACACAAGGACACCTCATGCCTGATCCGGCAGGAGAAATACTAGCCATGTTCACCCCCGCTCATTAGGAAACCGCTCCTAAACCTACTTTCCTAAACAAGATAGCTGGGTCTAATTTGTTTAAGGACCAAGACCATGCATCCCCAGGAGTCAGGACCTGACCCGGTAGGCACACCAAGGACCTATCACTGGAATGCGCACGTCCTTGAGGTGTATCAACCTGGCAAGTTGGTCTGCCTAAGGATACATGCAAAAATAAAAATGGTTTGAGCATGCTCAAAGTCTCAAGCTGACATGTGCACAAGAGAAAAAGAAAAAGAACAAAAGAGAAAAAGGAAAAAAAAAATAACGAGAAGGTTCGGAATAACAACCTTTTGTTGTGTAGTTAAAATTCGGAGTAGGTTGACCCCACCTTCCAAGCTTTGGCTCTGATCATCCACCTTCAGATCTATGCTGACCAAGAGTGCACCCGACTTCATACCATTTAAAAAGTCTATTGTCAGTTGAAACTGACCCGTCAAAAATAAAACTATAACCAACCAAACTATGTGCAAACATACAGACCAAAGGGCACATTCCCTTTTATTTTCTTTTACACAGGCTTAAAACCTGTATAGGCACGGTGTCCCTGTTGAATGTACTCAGTTGCATCTAGGTATCCACCAAATGGTCGTTTGTCCTCATAAATTGTACCTTAGGGTCGAGGCTTCCGTTCGCGCCTATTTGCTGCTTATCGCCCTTGATGGGTGTCTGTCTGTACATAGTTAGTAAGATATGATTTCATTAGGGATGGAGGCTAGAATTGACCATCTCTTTCGATGGATGTTTGGTCCTAGCCCGATCTTTTTTAGCTTTGTCTCGAGTTAAGGCACTCTGGTTCATGTGAATCAGGAGCACCTCGCCACCGGAACAGGCACATCCCCAAGGTGCACCCATCCCCAGCAGAGCGCACGCACTCTTAAAGCGTATCGACTGGGATTTGATCCACTTAAAGAGTTGTGCAAGAATAAAATTTCCAGAGGTCCTTGAGCTTTGCTTAGAGGCCTCGAAACAAAAGAAAATTTAGAAAAAAAACAAACACAAAAATTTACTCTAAAAATGGGCATGCATTCCCAAGAAGTGTTGCGACATCAATATTCACTCCACTTGGGTTTTAATCATGCTAAAGCAACCTCGAGGTTGATGGGTTCACCTAGAAACTCCAAGCCTTACCTAGGTAAGGGCACCCGTGGCCGATCCAATGGAGCTATCGATACCCCATAGGATTGGCCACATTGTTTAGGCCTTCGCCTTGTGTACTTCGCATCGATTCCGAAGCATAGATCGATCACTCCGTTTCATAGAGCTATCTGGTTCAGATTAATACTCAACATAACAAATCTATAATTTCCCTCAAGAAGTGGACGATATCTCAGCTAGTGAGCTTACACTTTCTGTGATCATCGCGGTTATGCCCAGTAATGTCACAATGCGCTTAGGGACTGTTAGCTTTGAGGTACAGACGATATCCGGAAATGAGAGGGCTTACGTACATTCACCATCACCATGGATGTTTGAGAATTGAATTGAACTAGGTGGACCCATAAAATGTGCATTGGACCTCTTTGGATGTCTCTTGTCTTTGGCGTCGGATCATTAGTGATTGAATACCAAAGAGGGGCATTTGTAGACAACAAAATTTGAATGAAGGCCCGATCAGTCTGTACTCCGAGAGAGATGTACCCCTGTGCTTTTGATGGCACCCTTGAACCCTTAGGAACTAACCCTAACCTTTAGGAATCACCCTAAACCCATTAGAACCATTCCCCTAACCCTTAGAGATCACCCCTGAACCCTAAGATCCCTTTCTAGACCCAACATAAACTCTTCTAAGCAATTGATGGAAGGAGAGCTAAAAAATTTTACACAAACCATTGTTGAGGAGGAACTCCATACCATTGGAAGGAGGACTTCTCCAACTTTTCAGCAAGCCAAAGATCACCCAATTTGGAGTTGTGGTTCAAAAGTTATGGCCGATTGAAGTTTCACATAAAATTATAACTTTTGCTCAGGCATATATGTATTAGATACGCCCAGCAAATTTGGCCCCATTTTGGTCAGGCGTATATATTATATATGCCTGGCATTTTTGGGCCAAATTTGGCCTTGCATATATATTACATACGCCCAGCATAGGTAGGGCCCATCACGGACACCAACCTTCTCAGATCTCCTCTGGTTTTCATGAACATCACTGTACATAAGTTGGGCGTATGTAATATATACGCCTAGCTTAGCCATAGTAACTGTTATCAAATGCTCAAATTTCCTTCATCTGGTTTGACCTTTTGACCATCCCCTTGGTTGAGGTGGGTGTCTTAAGGTTGGTTTCACGCCATTTGAGCTTATTGGAAACCCTTAAGTCACCCATGGTCTCACCCCATCATCTGCCATTGAAACCGGTTTCCCAAACCCCTAGGACCCTAAAAACCTAGAAAACCTTAGATGGGGGATTACCTAATTGCTAAACCAATTAGCTCTTAAGTAATCCTCTAACCCACCTCTTCTCTATAAATAGAGAGGCCCCCCCTCTTCCCAAAGGGTTGAAAAATTAAGGTTGAAAGTTAAGCTTAAGAGAGAGAGCCCTAGTGAGAGAAAAATATATATTATTTTGCATTCTTCAACCAGAATTCCAGCATGCTTAGTTCACCCCTTTCAACCCATTTCAACCATTAGATCACCCCTTTTTTAGTCAAGCTTAGTCCCTAGCTTCATCTTACACTTCCTATCTACCGAATCCTAGCATTAGAACCTATTTCCCTACCGTTTAAGCCATATAAAGCCATCAGAATCACGCCGAAGCGAAGGTCTTCCACGATGCAACAAGGGCCCATGAGCTCCAGCTCACCCCTCTCTTCCTCTACCTTCTTGGTTTTTCCTCCGTCCAAGGATTCAAGACCACTACGTGTGGGTTGATCGGGTGCCTAAACCTTTCCCGATCGATAACCGAAGCCCCTACCCTAGAGCCTTTGGCAAAGACCGGTAAATCAAATTCATATTTAGCACTTCGGTGCTGAAAATATTGATTTAAAAGGTTTCCCGGGTCACCAAAAGCTTCAGATCGCGACTCTACATTTCATTCCACCGCGAGTGCATCGCCGCGACGGGTTCGAGAGAATCCATGGTTGCACAATAGGCATTGCTCTAATTTATGATATTTTCTTATTCTTTGCACCATAGATCAAACAAATCCTCATCTCCACATGACAGTTCAATCTATTTCAGATCAGTAAGGACTTTTTATTGGGTTGTAATGTGGCTTATGGGTGAGGTTTATAGAGAATGAAAGGGTGGAATGGGATTCAAAATTGAGAAATCAGTAAAGGTAAATGAGGTGGTCTGCAGCTCAACCTTCTTCATTTCAGCACCTCTTCACTTTCTTTTTGGAATTTCAGACTTGAAGTGATCAGCTTCTTATCTTCTTGTAGATTTTCAAATGAAGTGACTTCTCTTGGTCATCCTTTTGCTCTATTTTATTTATTTATTTTTTAATGGATTGGGATGCCACAATGATACATCACACTAGACTTCAAATATACTCTCTTCTTCTTTTAACCAAACATCGAACCTTACACCTCTAACCTCACTTGTCCTCTTATTTCTTGATTTCTCAGATTGAGGGTGAACTAAAATAGGTCAAAAGGTTTTGGGTTTACATTTTTTTAGTTTTCATCAAAGAAAAATTGGGATTTTTAGGGCTCAAAAGGTGTGTGTATCAAGGGTAGTTCAATGGTGGGGAATTTTAGGCTCAAACTGTCCAAGGGATGGCCTTACTTCATGTCCTCAATGTCATGAATGCTGTCAAGCTGTTTCAACTTAGATTTGCCTAACTTCTAATGATTAAAATTAGATCCCATCATTCCTTAGAGCACAAAAAATTACCAAGACACTCTTCAAAGAAAATTTTTCAGGCCCAAATCTCACTGGGTATGGCCTTCCATCAAATTTTCTGGGGTGTATCCTTACAGTTTTTTCTCATTTCAGGTTCACTAAACATCAAATTTTGAAAATTCTTGACAATTGCTTCATGAAAAATGTTAAAACTACAGCTCATTTCAGTTTCAAAAAGTTTTTTTATTTCCTCTTTTCAAGAAAATCAGGTGGGAAATCACTTTATTTTCAAAAACCTTTTCAACATAGCTGCACAAAGCATTAACTTATTTCATTGGCATACCTGCCATACCCCCAAACCTAAGATGAACATTGTCCTCAATGTTCTAGACAATGAGAGACTAGGGGCAGCAGGGTAACAGAAGAAAGAAAAACTAAGCAGAAAAAATGCAGCTGCGTGCTGTAGAAAATAAAGAAAATAACACTGAATACATAAACCGAAAAATGGAAAAATGATATACAAATGAAGGAAATTACTGCCAAAATAGAAAAAACAGCAAAATAAGGCTAGAAATGTGAAACAAATGAAAAGAAACTAATGCAAGTAACAGAAAAAAAATAGCAAAACCAAAGTAAAGAACTGAATGTAAAACTATAAAAACAGAAAATACAGATATAAAAACAGAATTGCATATACAAAAATTGGAAAACAAAGTTAGAAACTGAATACCAAACTACCAAAATGCAGAAAATTAGAAAAGTTAAGACCTAAGAATGAAAAATCAGCAATCTAAATACAGAAATGAAACTAAAATTCCTAAAACAGAAAATCATAAGACCAAATCATAAATCCCCTAAGCCCAAAGAAAACCCCAAAAGCCTGAGCTACTTATGAATCTAAGTGATTATAAAAATGATCGGTAAGAATAACATACAGTGAAAAGCAAGATTCTTAATAAAAAAAGAATTTTGAAATAATTAAGCATGGGAGCACACATTAAAAATAGGATTCATACCGCTGAGATCCATTTAGTGGTGAAGAAATCTAGAAGGAAAATAAAATCAATGGCTCCATTGAATATTCCAAACAACATATGATCCACTGCTCATTATTCTACATGATTCCTCAAAATTAAAAACCATGATCTCAGCAGGTCCAAATGGGAAAAATGAATAAAAAAACCAAGAAGAACAGTCCATCTGGAAGATATTTTTATGTTTTTATAATTTTCTATATTTTTTTTCATTTGTTTTGGATCAGCCTGGGCTCAACAAGAGCCCTTATGTACTATTGCTGAAAAATAATAAGCAACAAATCAGAAATTTTCTATTTGTGTTTACATTTTCTTTTATTTTTGTATTTGGTTTTGTAAAAAAAAAAAAAAAAAAATCAGCATGCCTAAAAGGCAGTAGAAATTATAATCAAAACAAACATTAAACACAGCAGAATTGCTGGTTTTAAAGAATTCAACAGTAGAAAATGAGTGCAAAGGAGAAAGAGGATGCAAACTCAAGCAGATCTGCTCCTGCTGCAATCCGGATGCTCCTTGCTTGGCAGCTGCTCCAGATCTGCAAAAATCCAAAAACTGCAGCAGTATCTTATTCAAGCATATTGACAAAAACGAAAAGGAAAAACTCAGGCCACTCCCTCATTTTTGCCAAAGGATAAAACAGTGACAGCAGCATTTATTCAAATAGCTAGAAGGCAAAGAATAACAACTCAAAAAAAAAAATATTCTGCTGCAGTAAACTGGTTTTCTATACAAAACTGCAGTAGACATTTAATCAAGCACTTGGAGTGCAAAGTGCAGGTTTAAAGCAAAAATTAAAATAAAAATCAGATCTACAAAATTGAAAAACTCATATCTACTATCTAGATCAAAACTCCCCGGCAGCGGCGCCAAAAACTTGTTGGGGATTTTCAGTGTGCTGATTTTTGTGTAATGAAAAGAAAGGAAATAAAATCAAAGTAAAATAGAGGGTGAATTCAGCACATCTAAAATATCCTAGACCTGCAAGATACAGGGTCCTTTGTAGCAAGTTTTAATAAGTAAGAGTTTGTCCCACAGGGAGTAGTGATCTAAACCTAGAAGGTGTATAGTAGACCTCCAGATCTGGCTACAGATCTGGCAATTCTATAAAAACAGGGAAACGAAAGAGAGTTTTTATGTGTCACTAGATATAATTCTACAAAACTGAAATAAAACTAAACTAAAAGATGGAGGAAGATGGATGGACAAATAAAGATCAAATGGTGAGAAATTGGCAGCCAGGACCTAGTTCTTATTGCAAAACAGATCAAGATCTGAGGATATGCAACCATCCCTCAACTGGCTATAAGCACAGCTGCAGGGTAGAAGGCTCCACTCCAAATCGCAGGATCCACCTGGTCTTAAGGCTATGATCTGTCAACTTTAATGGCCACAGACCATCCTATAGACTTTATCGAATGCATGGATTTGCAGCAGACAAATTCAATTGGAGCCCGAGCTTGGACTAATCTTAAGGTTATGATCTGTCCACTTTAATGGTCACAGACCATCCTAGGGATCTCCTCCAAAGCTAAAGCATCAATTATAACAATTCAAAACACTACAGATGCTGCAATTCCAAGGTCACTGACTCAGGGAATTATAGGCATGTCAAACCCAGGAAAATCAGATGGTCATCAAGAGATCTACCAGTTAAGTGGGTGAGCTGATTAACAAAGTCCTCTACACAAATCCGATCGAGAATCCAATGGGACCACAAGATCTTTAGATCTAACTAAGCTTTAAAAGCAACAATTTATTGCTTCAAATAAAACCACTTACAATAAACTTGTTCCCAGATCTGTAGTCTGTGCATCGATCCACATTTCTTCATGCCGAAATTACAATTACAAAATAGATATGAGCTGCTATCTAGATCTAATCCAACAGGCTGGATTAGAGAGAGAAAGGGGGAAGAGAAAAAAGAAAATAAAAACTTAAGCTAAACCTAAATGAGCTAAGGAGAACTCAGGCAATTCCTTTGTTCCTACTTTCCTTGCTGAAGAAAAATAACAAAATAGATCAGTATTTATACATATGCCTTGATCCTTGTGCCTTGGGTTTCAGCCAATCAGAGAGTAGAGATGGATCCCTCTTCTGTTGTGCTTCAGTTATATTCTCACCAAAAATTAGCTCCTACCCATGTGCAAGGTTTTATGTGCATTGGAGTTCCTAATCAACCCTTGTCAACCACAAAAATGTCTGCTACTCATCGTCATACTTGCTGTCCACAAAATGGACCCAAGCTGCCCCTTTTTCTAGTTGTACACCTCAAGTGATTGCCCACAAATTATTCTTAGCTGCCCCAAAATACCCCTGCTGTAATTATTTTCAAAAACAGCCCAATGTACCTCTGCTCTTTGTCACCAAAACAGCCCAAAATGGGCCCTGTTTACTAAACTGCTGATGTTAGATCTAATTACTGCAACTTGAAAGAATAGGCTTAAAGCATTTCGATAGGTGGAGCTGTAGCCTCATGAACCATTCGATGGATTCTAATTTGTAGTCCAAAGAACCTTCGACAGGTTGCAATGGGAGGCTGAAGCAAGAAGTATATATATATATAACTACAGCTGCACTTAAAACGCCAGGTTTGAGGGGCTTTATGAGAAATCGACGGTTGGATAGGATCTTGACTGCATCTTGACAGATTTGGGGCAAGCTGGAGGTTGGGCTTCTCGACAGGTTGAGATATTTAAGTGGTCAAAGGCTGCTATGGTCTGGTTTTTCGGCTGAAACAAGAAGCATATTTATATAAATGCATATGCCGCTGCACATAAGATGCCAGATTTGCGGGGCTTTCTGCGAAATCGACCGTTGGATAGAATCTTGACTGCACATCGGCCGATTGGAGAAAGCAGGAGGTTGGGTATCTCAATGGATTGAGATATTTAGGCGGTCAAAGGGCTTTATGGTCTGATTTTACAGCTGAAGTTTGCATGCAAGTTTGCTAGGAGGCTTCTGCTGCTATATATTGGATCATTCGATAGGTTGAAGGCTGGGGAGGGTCCCTTTGATAGGATCAGCTACTGCTCTTTGACGAATTCGATAGGATTGGAAGATGGTAGCTGCTGCAATTCATTAGGATTGTGGGCTGCAAGGGAGCTTTGAGCTGCTGCCATTCGATAGGATTGAAGAGGTGCAAGGCTGCAGCTGGTCTTTCGATAGGGTTAGCTGTAGAGGGCTGCTACAAGGTGCCGACAACTCTTGGGAATTTTGGGAGCTGCACTTCGAAAGCTTGATGGAAGATGGTGCTGCTGTGCTCGACAGGGTGGATAAGTGGAAGACTGCAGCAGCTCTTTGAGAGGTTTGGGCTGTGCATGGAAAGTTTGGGCTGCTTCCATTGCTGTCGTGAGGTTGAAGATTACGGGTACAAGACCAGGTGTAGGGATGTGTGGGACTTCAGCAAGGGTTTTGCTGGTCGAAATGGTCAGATAAGATCTTGAACGTGCATGGAGAGGTTAGAGGAGTGCTGCAGGTTGGGCATCTCGACAGATTCGGGCATTTAAGTGGTCAATCGCTGCTATGGTCTGGCTTGTAGCTGGAGCTTTGCATGCAGGGAAGCTAGGAAGCTGTTGCTCTAATCTTGAACCATTCGATAGGATGGCAGCTGGATTGCTGCAGCTTTAAGGGATCCTTTCGACAGGATTGGAAGGTGTTGCACTCCTTAATCAACCATTCGATAGGTCAAGCTGGGGGGAGGAGGACTGCTCAATAGGATCAGGCTGCTGCACTTGACGTTTTCGATAGGATTAAAAGGCTGGGCTGCTCGATATGTTGGAGCTTGCAGAAGTCGGCAGGTTTAAAGTTTATTTTGTCTTGCTGATCGTGAGGTTTGCTGGGATAATTGGTGCAACTTGGCTGGAGTTGTTGTTCGAGAGGTTGGTTTTCATGAAGCTCCTCGATAGGTTTCTGTGCAATGGTCGAGAGGATCGGGTGCTGCACCTTGCTGCTCCAACTACAAAGTCGACAAGTTCTATGGAGATACACACCATCTTTTCATGAGGTTGGCTTTGCACTGCAAATAGGTGTCGACAGCCTCTAGTGCTGCATGTTGAAATCGAGAGGCTGGAGTTATATGCACACATAGCTGTCGACAGGTTTTGTGCCTACATGCTGAAGAGGATCTGGAGCTTCCACAGTAGATGGTCGACAGATTCAAATCAGAAGGTTGTTGAAGCTTTGCATGCCGACAGATTTAGCTTGAGGGTACTCTATGCTGCTGTAGTTTAATAACTCAAATCTGCCTTATTTGACACCATTTAACAGATTGCAGCTGCATGAATTGCAGCTCGACAGGTATGTGTGTGCTGCAATGAAGATGTTGAATTGGAGTTTTGCATGTGTGCAGCTCATGTGCATGCACCTGCTGAAATGTGTAACTGTTGGCATCTTTTAGCTGAAAACTACACTAGGGACACAATTACCTCGTTACTTCAAAACAATACTAAGAGCAAGCATTAAATACTCTAAGTCCTATCAAAAGTCAAGTTTAAAGGGGTATAAAATGGTATAAAACAGTGCTCAACAGTAATCAGTAAACTTCTTGCTGAGATAGTAGATGGCATGTTCTCTTCTTCCTGTCGAAACTTCCATCATGCTGCCCTAACACACATCCCATCGAAACTTCTGTCGTGGAGAGATACATCAAGAGTGGACTCCTTAGCTCGGGTGGTATCCAAACAGGTGGGTTAAAGAGGTAGCTTTTGATTTTATCGAATGCTGCCTAGTAGTTGTCGTTCCATTCAACAGGCAAGTTCTTCCTAAGTAGCTTGAAGATCGGCATACAGATTGGAGTTAGCTATGCAATGAATTGACTGATATATTGTATTCTGCCCAAGAACCCTCTAACTTCCTTCTCAGTATACGGTGGCGGTATTTCAGTGATGGCTTTAAATTTGACTGGGTCGACCTCGATCCCTCTCTTGCTGACTATGAATCCCAACAGTATCCCTGACATCGCACCAAATGCGCACTTCTGTGGATTCAGACATAACTTGTACTTTCTAAGTCTTTTAAAAAGCTTTTGAAGGTTTACCAGATGATCACTTCGCTCTGATGACTTAGCTATCATATCATCGATGTACACTTTAATTTCTCGGTGCACCATGTCGTGAAATAGTGCGGTCATAGCTCTTTGGTATGTTACACTAGCATTGTTCAGCCCGAATGGCATGACTTTATAGCAGAAGGTTCCCCAGGGGGTGATGAATGCAGTCTTCTCTCAGTCTGCCTCTACCATCTTTATCTGATTGTATCCTGAAAATCCATCCATAAAAGAAAGCATCCCGTGCTTAGCGGTATTATCAACCAAGATGTCGATGTGTGGCAATGGGAAATCGTCCTTCGGGCTCGCCCTGTTCAAATTTTGAAAATTGATGCACATGCGGACCTTTCCATCTTTCTTTAGCACAGGCACAATATTGGCTAGTCACTACGGGTATTTTGATACCATAAGAAATCCTGCATCATACTACTTGATGACCTCGTCCTTGACTTTCAGCATTCACTAGGGTTAGAGACGTCTCAGCTTCTGCTTAATCGGCTTCATATCAAGGTAGGAGGCAACTCATGCTCGACCAAATTGGTGTCCAGACCAAGCATGTCCTTGTATGACCAAGTAAAAATGTCTTGCTATGACTGAAGGAAATCGATCATGCTTTTTCTTTCTTCGAGAGATAGCGACGTTCTAATGTTGGTAATTCAGGGAATCTCCTCAGTTCCCAGGTTTACGTCCTCAGTTTCTTCGACAATGGGGGTAGGGCCATGCTCAAATTCGGTAAACTAATCAAGGAGCTCATTGGAGAGCTCCTCCAAGGGGATATCCTCGACCAGACTCATAACTCCTAACTCTTCTTGTATTTCTATAGGAAAGGGGTTGATTTTACATGGGACGGGTGTTTCGATTAAGGCATCTTTTTAGGGGATTTTATCTGGAATTTTAAATGATAATATTTTTAGACTTTGTACTTTTTCAATGTTTTTAGAATTTTATATTTATCCAATGTTTTTGCGGTTTTGTATTTCTTCGGAGACGGACCCTTAGCAGCGCAAGTCTGTGTATATACAAAGTATTGCCTGCCAAGGGCTTATCTCACTTTTTATAGATTTTTTTTTTTTGGGAAATGGGTACCAAATATTAGGCTACTCCTCGCGTCCAGGGTTTGGAGCAAAGATGCCCAGTTGCGTACATGAGGGGTCGCTCCTTTACCTGATTGGATGGAGGGGGCTCACTGATATGGCTCATTGGAGTCAGCTTCCATCATTTTGATCCTCATTTCGTCTGAGATGATGCCCTCAAGCATCAACACCATTTTGTGGTGATTTATCATAAGGAGAGTTTGTTTAGGTACTGGCCGTCGTTCTTCCAAAAGGGACAATGCGGCCGAATCTATCTCCAGGCTAGGAAGGGTAATGTGGGGATTGGTGGGGTGAACTGGTGCTGTGAGCTTCTGTGGGGTTAATTGAGTTTACCCATTTCGGTCAATCTTCACAACCCTAGAGCTTACAAAGGATTCCCTGATGTGCAGTCTGAGATGAGGCTTCTCCTCTTCCAAGTGTATCCCCATGGCTCTTACGGCCGCCGTCTCACGGGCCTTCTCCTTGGCCTCTCGGACCTCTTCCTCTGTGGGCTTGTAACCTAACCCAAAATGAACTTTCTGTCCCTTAGCTATTATCGGCTATCTTCTGCCCTGTAGTCTGGGCCCGAGTCCTCTGCCTTTTTGATAGCCCCATTTCTGGAGCATCACCACTACTGCTTTTGTTCCGCCGTCGGTTTTGGAGACTATGCTTTTCGGAGGTTCTGGGCCTACTGCTAACACCTCATATTCAAAACTATAGAGGTCGATGTCTTCCTCAGTATGTGGCACATCCATTACTTTGGGATTTTCAATCCTATGGGTGGCCTTGTCTTTGTCGTCATGCCCTTCACCAATGATGGTGATCACCTTCTACCCGGATATGAATTTTAATTTTTGATGGAGGGTAGAAGGTATCACCCAACCTCATGCAACCAGGGGCATCCTATTAGCAGATTAAATGAAGATTTAATATCCATCACTTGGAAAGGTATGGAAAAGGTCATGGGCCCGATTACTAACTCAAGGTTGACCTCTCCAATTATTTCTCTTCTTGTGTTATCAAAACCCCGAGCACTTGTTCTTGTCGGCCTCAGCATGCAGGGGTCCACACTAATTTTGGTGGCAGTCCACAACGGGCACACATTCAGGTCTGACCAATTATCAATTAGAACTAAGGGAACTATCATGTTCCTAGATTCAACAATAATATTGAGGGACTTAACATGATTGTTTCCCTCCTCCGACAGATCTGCGTCCAAAAATGAAATGACATTGGGTGCCATTACTTGTCAAATTATTTGCCCAACTTCATCTGGGCTCACCTGCTGGGATACATGGGCATTCTTTAATGCTCACATTAAAGCTTGAAAATGGAGTGGGGACATCATTAATAGATCCCATACAGTAATATGGGCAGACATTCTTTTCAGCTGAGTTTCCAGTATATGTTCTCGACTCATTTTCTCAAAGGGATTCACGGAGTTATCTTTCTTTCCCTGTGGTTGGGATTGTGTTGCTACTGGTGCTTCTGGCTACTTTGATATCTTCCCAGATCGGGTAACAAAGTCCACTGCCCCTTCTCTATATCTGCGAGCGTTGATATCAGTTTGTTTATAACTCAGCAGGACCTGATGAGGATCATAGGTTAGTCTTGAGATCTGAAATGGTATGGCTACCGGCATCTGATGTGCATTTACTGATAGGTCTAGAATGGGAATGGGTGAGACCCGATTTACCTCGGTTATTGATGGGTTGGTGGAAAATTTGGGCCAGGTAGGGGTGGTGAAGCTTGCAGATGGTTGTGCTGAGGGTAATGGGGTGGGTGTAGGCCATTGGTACCTAATGGGCGGTGGGGGATTGGGGGTTTGATGGGTCATTAGGTAATTGATGGGGGTGGTAGAGTTTGTAGGTGGTTGAATCGGGGGTAATGGGGCGGGTGCAGCCCATTGGTAGTTTATTGGCAAGGGAGTATTGGGGGCCTACTGCTTTATTGGGTAATTGGTGAGGGTGGTGGTGTACGGTTGGTACGCATTTATTTGTATATAATTGATGGGTGTGGGTGGTGGAAAATAGGCCCTAAGATCTAGGGGCTCAGCTTGTGGTGTAGGAGTGGGAAAATAATCTGCTAGATTTAGGGGTTCAATTACCCCAACAATTTTTTCTTCTTGGTCTCTCCACCTTGGGGCCATGAAAGTTTCCTGGTTACAAATGAAGTCTAACGGATCAAACTCCAAGTTGTCTTCAGATTCCTCTACCATCCCTATGGTGGGTCTAGGACTTGCTATTCCGATAGGGTGTGGGGGAAAAGGCACCTGGTGAATATTTGTGTGTTGGTTCATTTGGCTGGGTGTAGGGGGAATGATCTTGCCAGCATCGATTAAATCTTGGATCGCGTGCTTCAATGGGAAGCAGCGATCAGTTGGGTGACCCGGACCTTGGTGGAAATTACAATGAGTATTGGGGTCAAAATTATATGGGATAAGATTGGGAGGAGGTCGTGGTTGGAGAGCAGTTACTAATCCCTTTTCAATTAACGGAGGTAAAAGTACACTCAGAGATTGCCCAAAGGGCATAAGGACTCGATCATAATGGGCCCTCCTCTCTGGGGTCATTTGCGTCCCCTGCCCATTCCCTGCTCTTTATACTAGCCCTATCCTGACGAGAGCTGATTGCGCTACTTTAAATTTGAAGGGGGCTACATTGTTATTGTTGGGCCAAGTGTTTGTAGCATTCTATACCTCTGCCCATGTTCTTCTATCATTTCTCTACTCGGAGAACCTCCTAGCCCCGCTGGGCCCCCTAGATGCATTCTTATTCAACCGCCCTTCTCTGATGGCATCCTCACAGCAGTTGGCATTCCTTACAACTTAGTAAAACTGGACTGTTGTTGGTATATAAGAAAATCTGAAATCACTGGCAGGGTATTCTTTGATATCATTTCTATCTGCTTGTCATCAAGTATCCTGTTTCTGACTTAGCTGCCAGTGCTCTCCAACGCCCTAAATAGTCGTTGAAGGTTTCATTGGAGTTCGTTTCAATCAGGCTAGATCTGACTTGCGGGGCTCAATGCCTATGTTGTAGACATATTTCTCTTGGAATAGGTGGGTCAGATCTTTCCATGTTTTAATCATTAATGGTTCAAGAGAAGTGAACCATCTTAAAGCTGGGCCGGTTAAAATTTTCTGAAACACTTTGATGAGGAGCCATTCGTCACCGCCGTATTGGCACATGTCCCCATAGTAGGACATAAGGTTTGCAATAGGGTTGCTTGTGCTGTTATATTTATCGAAGACTAGCATTTTGAATTTAGAGGGTAGGGGGATCTCAGCAAACAAGCACAAGTTCGTGAAGTTTGTGGCATGGATTTCAGCACCACTCATCTTCAATAACTACTTTTAGATCATGTCCAATTGTTCCGATTCTTTGCACATGGGGGTCGTCTTCTCAATTGTGAGTTTGGACTCACTCTGGGTTGCCAGGGGTGGGGTAATTACAGGTAGAGGACTAACATTGGTCAATGCCCCGACGTAGGCCCCACTATTTCTGATCTCGTCCTCCTCATACTGTTGATCTACGTAAGGTGCAGTGAGGACGGGCTTCTCGGATTGTTGTTGTATGGATTGGGTGGGCATGGTTTGAATGGGGGTGGGGTGAGACCATTGGATATGGGGGAAGTGTTTTGGGGTGATGGGGTGAGTGGTAGTTTGGTTTTGGGGTGGGGCCTGATGGGGCCATTGGACATGGGGGAAGGTTTGGAGATGACTTTGGGGTGTGGGGCCATGAGAAAATTGGTTTTGGGGTATGGCATGGGTTTGACCTGGGTGTGATGGTTGGGGGTGGGTGAAATGTTGGGGGTATTATGGAAGGTATGAGTGTGGGGCTTGGGCTTGGGCCATGAGGCCATGGGAGGTTTAGGCCATAAGGCCTTGGTTAGCTTGGGCTTGGGTAAAGGGCAAGGGATTTTGTGGGTCTTGGCCCTTTAGGCCTTGAAGGGAATAGCCCATTGGGCTTTGAAGGGTTTGGGCCATCGGCTATGGGTTTGGACCTTATGGGTCTGGGCCATGGGCCCTTAGTGGATTTGGGTTAGGCCCATTGGGTTTTGAGGGGTATGGGCCATGTTGTTTGGTGGGCTTAGGCCATCGGTCATTAGTGGGTCTGGGCCTGAAGGGTCTGGGCCATGGGTTCTTAGGTTTGGGTTTGGGCTTGGGGTATGTGGGTCTGACTCGTTGGGTTTTAGAGGGTATGGGCCATGGGCCATTGGTGAGTTTTGGCCATGGGCCCTTGGTATGTGTGGGTGGTTGGGTTTTTGGCCAATAGGCCTTGGGGCATGTGGAAAGTGGGGATTTGGGCCAATGGGCCTTGGTGGTAAATGGGGGATTGGGCTAATGGGCCTTGGGGCATGTGGGAAATGGGAGTTTAGATGGTGTGGATTATGGGGGGTTGATGGGGGTCATGGGGGAATGAGGCATAGAGACATGATAAAGTCTCGGATGGGTTCATGAGTGTGTGGTAGGGATGAGTGGAGATGTGTTGAGGGACCTTCAACCTATTGTAGGCTTGGACCATCTCTTCCATCATGGCCATGGAAGGAGGATCAGATGGGGATGGGTTGTTTAAGGCTAGGAGGGGTACGGATGGAGTGGATGTGGAGGGTAAATTGGGCATGGCCCCCGTAAAATCGGGCATGACCCGGGTAAGGGATGGGATATGGGGTGGATTGGAGGAATGAGGTGGGGCATTGGAAAAGGGGGGTTGGTTGGGTTTGTATGGGGATGATGAAGGGTAAAGTGTGGGTGTTTGGGAAATATCGGGCATGGCTCCGGTAAAAATGGGCATGACCCAAGTAGATGGGGGGATTTGTGGGGGGTTAGATAGGGTGGAGGTGACATATGTGAATGAGAGCAGATTGGGCCTATATGGGGAAGATGGGAAATGGGGCATGGATGTGGATGAGGACAATCGGGTTGGGCTTGGAATGGATGTGAGTGGAAGATGGGGTTGATTTGGCATGGATGTGGATGGAAAGTGGGATGGGTTTGGCATTGATATGGGAGGGAGAATGGGCATGGTTTGGGCAAAAGATGGGGAATTAGGGGGTGGATTTTTGATAACTTGGGAAGTGGTGGGTGGAAAAATAGGGGCACCAAAGGGGCCAGAAATGGCAAAGGGTGATTAGGTGAGGGGGATGGTGGTTAAAATTTCTCCCGAATGGGAATGGGTTGGAGAATGTGGTGGGGATGAATCAGGATCAGCATAAGCCGGGTCCACTACCCACGACATCATTTGTTGGCGGGTTGGGTACGGGTGCCTTGGATAAGGCCCAAAAAATTTACTCCTCCTTCCCCGACGGGATGATGGAGGGTAAGATGATACCGTTATGCTGGCACCACAAAGACTAGTTTTTAGGTTTGTTTATTTTTAATTTTTTTTGGAAAGAATTTTTTTGTAAAAATAAAGGTTCCGAGGCCTTGGAATGCCCTTCTCGGGTGGCTTTTGAACCTTAATTTAGGACCCGTGGTGACGATTCCGATGCACTTTGGAAGAATCAAAGGAAGACCTTTGATCAATTGAAGGCACATAAATCGAGGTGAACAATCCAATCCCCCGAAATGAGTTAAAAAGAAATTACCTTTTTTTGACCGACGGGGGCATATTGGGTGTCGGAGATGGCGGGGCCCAAACAGAGGCACTAAGACACTAATTGGGGGACTCGGGAGGAAAAGGCCACAGATTCGGGATCCTACTGTCCACAATAGGCTTGGTGCAACTAATACATGCGCCAAGCTAAAAATGCCCCTATTTTACACTGGCGTAACTATTAGTTGTGCCAAGGTAAAATTGGCCAGATTTAAAGCTGGTGCAACTAAATAGTTGCGCTAGGTATAATTCTAGGATTTTTGCACTGGCGCAACTAATACTTGCGTAGGCTAAAATGGGGCTCCAGATGTTTATGACAGCAGCAAACAACACCCAAAATGAGTCTCTTTTTTTGGCTTTTGTGGAAGCTAAGCTTTAGAGAACTGACGGATTTTTTTAATGAATCGTTCTCTCCTCATCGAACCTAAGGGATGTGAGTACGGTAAGCGCACTCACCAAGGTTTTTAAGCTTTGTAGGAATGGGAACCCACCCGATATACCTCCAGCACAAGCGTCTTCTCAGATATTAGGTGGGCTGGGACTTTTCTGGATCATCACCACTAGGGGTTGCCGCCATAGTAAGACTCGGGTGGTTGTATGTATGCCTAAACCCAACTCTTTGAAAATTTACCCCATAAAAATAAATTGATTAAGTTCCCTATCTTGGTTCAATTTTAATTTACAAAACCTTTTTTTTAGAAGTTTTCTTTAGTTCCAAGATCGGGACTGATGATCCCGTGCCGCCACTACGGGCCGGCGTCCACTGTTAGAATATGTTTGTACAAGTAGGCCCGCAATCGGCTAAGGCACTTTAAATGACGAAAATTTAAAGAAAATTAAAAGAAAATGCGCAAGTAGGCCCGCCAATCAGCTAAGGCACTAAAATGACGAAAAAGTAAAAAAAATTAAACGACAATGCGCATGTAGGCCTGCCGATCGGCTAAGGAACGTAAATGACAGAAAAGTAGGGGTGAGTGAAAAAAAAAAAAACAATACAAAAAATAGAAAAAATGTTAGTAAAATAAAAAATATATGGCCAAATTTTAAGGAGAAGCTCTATAAGCTATCCCCAGCAGAGTTGCCATTTGTGAAACCGCGGGATTTTTTTACGATCCCGTCGTGTCGATGCGCTCGCAAAGAAAAATATAGAGTAGCCACCTGGAGCTTTTAGT
This sequence comes from Chloranthus sessilifolius, assembly GCA_021018995.1. NCBI lineage: Eukaryota > Viridiplantae > Streptophyta > Magnoliopsida > Chloranthales > Chloranthaceae > Chloranthus > Chloranthus sessilifolius. Next base: position 31,054,642 of record CM037595.1, read on the forward strand.
GTCCCGAGAAACCTAGATCATTTTTATAAGCACCAAAGTGCCACAAATATGACTCTGAATCCGGTCCACACCAAAGGTTCTTGGGTAGGGGCTTCGGTTATCGATTGGGAAGGTGTTAGGCACCCAATCAACCTGCTTAATGCGGTCTCTACTTATAGCCAAAATAAAAATAATATAAAAGAAAAAGGTTTTCTCTTATCCAAAGGGGCTTAAAATCCTATTTGTGCCCCTCTGTTCTTACCGAAAATTTGACGGCGTAATGGCATAAATGGGAGGATGGAAGAATGACTGAGAAGGTAGAGGAATAGAGGGGAGAGCGGGAGCTCTCGAGCCCTTGCTGCACCATTGAGTAGCCTTATGTAGGCTTGCTTTGATTTGCTTTTGAAGGCTTGAATGGTAGAAAATGGGGTTCTAACTCCTGTGGCTTGCTAGCTAAGAGGTAGATAGAGGAGTCTAGGGGGTAGCATACACCTAGACTAATGGTTTTAGATGCAAGATTAAGCTTAAAATAAGGTTGGGAGATTCTAAAATTTTATATGAAAATGGGACACAAAAGGGAGGAAGAACTTCTCACTTTGAGCTCTTTCTCTCTTAAGCAAATTTCTCAACTTTTAACCCAAGGGGAGGGGGGCTCTATTTATAGGAAAAGGGTTGGTTAGGAGGCTACTTAGGTGCTAATTGAAGTTAGTAATTAGGTAATCTCTAATCTAAGGTTTCCTAGGATTTTGAGAGCTTGGAAAGGTGTGAAGGTGGTTTTAATGGTGGATGATTGGTTGGCATTTTAAATCACTTAAGGGTTACAAATAGACACTACAGGACTATCAAAACATACTCCGAAGATCAAGGTGGTCAACAAGTCAAACCCCAATCTCAATTTTCGAGGTAAAAACCAGAGATACTGTTCATATGTCTGGCGCAAGTAATAGTTGCGCCAAGCATATATACAGTAAAATAGTGCAGCTGAGAGGGTTTTTAAGAAGTTGCAAGCCCGCGAGGGGACCCACTTAAGTGTGGTGCAACTATTAGTCACGCCAAGCCATTTTTGGGCACAAAATGGCTTGGTGCAACTAATAGTTGCGCCAAGCCAAAATCCTGCAAAACTGTTTGGTTTTCAAATGGTCATAACTTTTGCTATATAACTCTGATTGAGGCGATTCTTAGCTCGTTGGAAAGCAGGGGAAGTCTTCTTTCCAATGGTATATTATTTGATAGTAGTAGAATACTGCAGCTAGTCCTGGTGCACCACTCTTCATCCATTGCCCAGGAAGATTAGGTTTAGGATTCGGAAGGGATTCTAAGGGTTAGGATTGGTTTCTAAAGATTCAAGATAAATTCTAAGGGATTTGAGATAATTCCTAAGGGTTTGGGAAGGTATCTAAGGGTACCATACATGCCATCAAAGCTTAGAGGCTGGCCTCTCTCGAAATATATTTCGATCGAGCCTTGGGCCAAATTTGGGTGTCTACAGTAACTATAAGTTTGACCCAAATAAATGTCGTCAGCTAGTTGCTCGGATGATAATTTTTCATGAATTTACATTTAAATTTGTTAGTCACGTAGGGTTTACTGACTTATGTAAAGGTCTACAACCCAAACATAAAATGATTTCTCCTAACACGATTATAAAGGATTGTTTTGATGTCTATAAAAAAGATATAGTAAAATAATATGACTAATTTAAAAAATACCAGGAAGGATTAGCTTCACATTAGATATTTGGGCTTCTAATCAACAACTTGGGTATATGTGTCTAACTTCCCATTTCATTGATGAGAGTTAGAACTTGCAAAACCGTGTGATTTACTTCCCTTTATGCCTTGTCCAAACATGGGTCAAGTTCTTTTTTATTATACTTTATCATGTATCATTGAATGAAAATTAGAGCATAAAATTTCTTCTATAATATTAGATAATGCATCAAATAATCGTGGTATGGCTACATCTTCCAGAGACCATCTTACTAGATGGAACTTGCTTTCAATTGGTGGTAAGTTATTTCACGTTCAATCACATATTCTCAATTTGATTGTACAGGATGGATTGAAAGTCATTAAAGATACCGTTTCAAATATTACGGAGAGCATCAAGTATATTAAATCATCACAATCCCACCAATTAAATTTTTATATTTGTGTAAAGGCAAATGCTAGGCATATTGTTGGAGGATTATCTCTAGATGGCGCAACTCGATGGAACTCCACATTTCTAATGGCAAAATCTACATTTCCATTTAGGGATGGGTTCTTTTGGTTAAAAGACTGCGATTCAAACTATCAATTGGTGCCAACGGTTGAAGATTGGGTTAATGTCGAAGCCCTTTTTGGGTATTTGAAAAAAATAATTCGAAGTTACAAAAAAAATTTCTTCTACAAATTATCCAACCGTTCATTTATTTTTTCATCAAGTAATCGAGTTTTATATACAACTTAAAAAAAAAATGGCAGATGAAGAGGGTGTGGGGGCTCATAATATGGCTAAGGTAATGCTAGATAAATTTGATAAATACTAGAAAAAGTAGTTTTTACTCCTCTCAATTGTTGTGGTATATTAGATCCTCAATTTCAAATTGAGTATTAAGCCTTTGTTTTTTGGTATTTTATGTGAAGAGGATGGTGAAAAATATTTTAAGGATGTACTCAGTGATTTGACAATCATGTTCGATGAGTATAATAGAAAATTTTGTTCCAATAATGATGGTAATGATTGTGAATTACCTTCAAGTATTCCATCCAAAGAGGGTTGGTTCTCAAGTTTTTTCATTGTGGTGGTAATTTAAAAATAAGGGTAGGCGTAAAGGCTCGGCCACTTTAGGAACAAATTTTGAATTAGACTTGTATTTAGAGAGTCCACAAGAGTGTCAAACCTAAAAGTTTAATATTTTAGCATGGTGGAAAGTTACTCAACTACATACCTGTTTCTTTCGCTAATTGTGTGGGATATATTAGCAATGCCTCTTTCAATGGCTGCTTCAGAATCTGTTTTTAGCACCGGAGGAAGGGTGCTTGATCAAACTAGGAGTTCATTACATTCAAAGACAGTAGAAATGCTAATTTGTGGTCAAGATATGATAAGTCATGATTATATATAGTGGTGTAATCGATGTTGATGAGAATGAAGCAATATGATTTCCTTTTTAGGTGAGTTTGATCATTTATATAATGTACAAGTTATGATGCTTGTGTTTTTTTTGTTTTATAGGTTATAGAAGAAGTAGATTTTCATGGAAAAGGAACTAAGGAAAGATGTAGAAGAAGATGGACATAGAAAATTCTGAAAACGGACTAAAGAAGATTTGAGAGATACATCATGCACAACATTATTAGCATAGTTAATTCTTTGTAATTTATACAGCATTTGTATTTTATAATTTCTAAAGTAGGGTTTTCTGGTTGGGTCTTGTATGAAACGGATTGAGGTTGGGTCTTGTACTCTTTTAGTCTTTTATGAAACAGGTTCTGGACCTCTGATTGGGTCTTGTATGAATATTAAACTATGAAGCAGGTTCTGGACCTCTGATTGAGTCTTGTATGAATATAAAACATGTTCGGGTTGGGTCGTACTCTTATGCTTATATATGAAAAAGGTTATGAACCTCTGGTTGGGTCTTTTAAATGGGATTTTAATGATTTTGGGTGTTATCCTTTTGTATGAAACAAGTCATGGACCTCTGGTTGGGTCTTTCAAATGAGATATCACTGATTTTGTGTGAGTTTCAACAGGTTTTTATTGTTTTTTTTGAAGTAGGTTGAGGTTGGGTAGGGTAACTGACACGTTATGGAAAAACTATTTCTCCTATTAATCTAGCGCACATCGAAAGTGTCTCGAGTAAACGGGATTCTGCATCCCACTAAGTTAGTGTACAATGGCTACATGACCACATGTGCCAACATCTCCCACTTGGCCATGAGAACCGTTAAAAATATATATAATATTTTTTTCCACTATTTTTAATGCACATTTTATGAAAGTATTTCCAGTTGTGGTTTTCCACGCTCTTGGTAGATATACCCTTCACAACTAAATTTATATCATGAGATTTTTCACGCTTAAAAAACGGATATGCTCTTTATGATAAAATAGTAAGTGCTTTGTATTTTCATGACTCAGGTGTTCCTAAGTCCCATTTTAAGGAATACATTATGAAAAGTTAGGTACCACAGAGTACTTTATTATTCCTTTTTGTCTTGGTGATGCTACTGGGATACACAAGGAACCACAGAAGACTTGGAATTTTTGGAGCAAGCTCGCCTGTAGCTATTGCCGGTCTTCAAATTCATTATTAATCACAAATACCAAATTGTGGTATTAGTGATCTATTTTTGGGCAATATCTTTGATTATACAACAGGGATTTGCGATCTGCTTGAGCATGTGGACTCCTATAACTGAGACGCATCTACCCACATCACTAATGAAATATTCAGACGTTGCTATACCGTTGGATCTGAAAAGGGTCATTCTCACACTTGATCGATAATCTATTTGGAGCGCACTCTTGTCAGCCTTCTTGAACCTTGATCTTTTAATTTATTATTTGAAGTGCAGTATAAACAGTTTAGATTTTTGCTTTTGGCATAAAATGACACATAGTATAGTCATTCATGAGCTTTCTAAAATTGAGAAATCAAAACGGCTTAAATTATGACATGTGGAAATGTTAAATTTAATAGCTCTTAATCCATGAGCGTATACACTATGTGATAAAATCGAATCCCCATGTTCTCGATGATAGACCACCTAGGGAAGATAGAAATAGGTTTGATAAATTTGTGCAAGATGATTTGATTGCAAAAACTTCAATTTTAACTTTTATGCAAAACGATTTAATAAAAGTCTTCCAGACTTATGATACCACCAAAACCATGATGGAAGTCATTGCCCAAAAATATGATAATGTGTCTGAATCCCATATCTAGTTACTCTAACAATACAATTCTTATAAAATGAAAGAAGGAGATAACATTACTGAGCATGTTAATAAAATGACAGTAATGGCTCAAGACCTTGTTGTTGTAGGTAACCCAATTAATGAAAGAATGTAAATTTCAAACATCCTTAGTAGCCTACCTCCCTTATGGTACATGGTCATCACTGCCTTAAGATTGGATGGTATTTTTTTAAACATGATGGACCTTCCTTTGAAATTGGGCATTGAACAAGAACACTTGAACCAAAATAAAAAGAGTGAACTAATGGTAATTTAAGATCCACCTAAATTTCAAAATTGGAATAAGTTTAAGGAAAAATTTAAGAATTTCTATCCAATTCGTAAAGGAAATGGAAAGAAACCATTTCATCATAAGGTTAAGCCTGTTGTGCCCAAAGGAAACCGTTTCAATTGTGGGAAGCTTGGACACTTCAAGGTGGATTGCCCTCTTGAACCAAAAGACTATGGGAGTGTAAGCGACAGTAAAGGTAGAAGGTGTTAGATCATTTGTGTTGTCTCGGAATGCCTGTTTGCTAACCAAGATATGAAAAGCTGGTGGATCGATTCGGGTGCTAACCGTCACATCGCAAGCTCTAAGGCACTATTTGAGGATTTCAAGGAGATTAAGTGTTAATCACTAATTTATGCCACTTTTCACCTACTAACCTAGCCTTTAATAAACCTTTGAGCCGTTAATAATTTAGTTTTGAGCATGTTTTAGTAGTTAGAAATAATCTACAGCATGAGCAACAATCGAACTCATAAATGCCAAGAAGAAGAGGAATGAGAGACAAGCATTAAAGCTGATGGAAAAATAGTGTTTGAACCATGTTGGTCCCCACCATGTGGGCTAGTTAACATGCCCTACACCACTAGAAGTCCTACAGTGAAAGAGATGTGGAACCTTGAGCTTGAGTAGATCAGCAGCTACCTCGAGTAGTTCAGTGACTACTGTAGCAACCACTCGAGCATTCTTGAGCAACTCTGTGCCTTCACAAATAATCCACTCAGGCTGTCTCGAGTAGATACACCTTCAGAAACACCAGTTCGAGCAGTACTCGAGTACTTCAATGTTGCAATAAGAGCCACTCAAGAACCACTTGAGCAGATCGGAGACTTGCATTCCAAGCTATCGAGTTGTTCGGAATTGCTATCTGTTATCCACTCGAGCAGCTGCAGAGAAGCTATCGAGCACCCTTTAGAAAACCTTCAAGCACTCGAGCCTTGCTCGAGAATACATGGCAGAAGCCTTTATCCACCCGTCAACTACTCGAGAACCCTTTAGAAACACTCCAACTACTCAAGCACCTCTCGAGATTATGTATCTAAAGTTCCATCCACTCGAGGCTCGAGTTCCAGCTTTTGTATTCAAACTTCAGGGGTATTTTGGGACTTTTTCTGCACTTGGGACACATATCCCAATGTGCTGAGCTGTTCCCCACATCCTAAGGCAACACAATGCTGAGAATAAGCCACGAAAGCATCCACTAATGCTTTGATTTTTTCTTTTTTTCTGATTGGCCAAAGCATTTCATTGCTTTATGGATTATATATATAGCTATAATCTGTTTTGTAAAAAAGGCAGCCAGGAATACTCTTAGCTTGTGCTCATTTTAGGATTAGGGCTAGGGTTTAGTTTCCTTCCTTTTTCATATAATTTTTCTTTCCTTAGCTCAACAATATTGGGCTAAATCTTTGTAGCAGATTGAGTTATTTTGGATGATGTAATCTATTTTATAGTAACATTGTGAGCAGTCTTGAAATCTTGCAGAGACTGCAGCCTTGAGGGCAGAGTCATTGTAAGTCCTTTTTAGCAATGAAAAGTCATTTTTAATGCTCCAATTAATCTATATTTTTCTTATATTTATCATTTAGATTTATATGTGTTTTATGCACCTATGGATGCATGTGCTTGTAGCCTTGCCAACATAGTGACTGCAGTAGTTTTCCTGTTCTAGTTTAACCCCTTGATTGGATCACATATATGGGATATTCTGTGACAATTTAAGTGGACAGAATATAACCCTAGGATTAGTCTAGATCTAAGGGTTGAGTTGGATTCTTTTTCCCATTACTTGTGCTTGTAGTGAAGGGAGGGACTGCTGCAGATCCAGCTCCTCCTCTATTTTATAAAACTATTTTCAATAAATAGATCTGGAGTCTTGTAAAGATTGCAGACTTGAGAGCTCAGTCATTGTAAGCCTCTTTGTAGCAATGACCAGCTGATTTTAAAACCCCATTCTATCTGTGATTTCTTGTGGTCTTCACTAGATTTTCATGGATTGATTGCTCCTATAGATGCATAAGCATGTAGCCTTACAAACATAGTGTCTGCAATAGTTTTCTTATTTCAACTTTAACCCCTTGATTGGATGAAATCCCTGGGATATTCTATGACCATTTAAGTGGACAGAATATAGGCCTAAGATCAGTTCATATGTCTGGGTTAGGCTTGATTCTTCAACCTTGCACTTGTGCTTGTAGCCAAGTGAAGGACAACTGCAGATCCAGCTTTCGATCTGTGTTGCAATGAAGATTAGCCCATAGCTGCTACTTCTCCACAGTTCTTATTTATTTCACCAATCCATCTTCACTCTCTAACACCCCCTTTCTTTAGATTTCATTTTTATTATTTTTTTATTTTAGTTTGTGACACACTAAAAACACCCTCTCTTTACCTTGCTTTCTAGTTAAGGTTTAGATTTGCCAGATCTGTAGCAGATCTGGAGGTTTAGATTTGCAGGACAGTGGTTGTTTTGGATTGTGTTCTATTCCATCTTCTTTTTCCCTTTTGTTTTATTTTTTCCCTCCTTCATTTCAGTCATATTTTGTCCAGTTTTATTAATAAAAAGAATATAACCCAAAACTAAAACACCAACAAGTTTTTGGTGCCGCTGCTAGGGATTGTTGATCTAAGTAGTAGATCTGAGTTTTTCTTCATGTTTTCATTCTGATCTGTTACTGCATTTGTTGTTCTTGAATAAATTACTGCTGTATTTTTAAGATTTGTGCTTATTTGAAATAGTAGCAAAGTGGGAGAAATTAACTTGCAACTGCAGCGACTTCTGCCTTAGTTTGCATCTCTTTCTCCCTTGTTATACTTTCATCTTTGTTTTCTTCATTTCAGCACTAGTGTTTACTAGTTGTTTCTGTTTGTTGTAAGTTGTTTGTTTACTTGTTGTGTGTGTTGTATGCTGGGAAGAAGGTCACTCAATACTGACTTAGAGTCTTTGAATCCTGAAATAGGGAGAGTCCTTACACCTAGACAAGCAGCACATACCCCTGTAGAACACATAGAAACATTTGAGATGGGAGAGCAACCTAGACCCCTGAGGGATTACTATACACCAGGGGCATACTCATCCCCTTTTAGCATTAAATTCCTTGCAGCTGAGGGTTATTATGAGATCAAGTCTCAGACCATCCAAATGTATCCATCCTTTCATGGGTTAAGTAAAGAGGAACCTTACAAGTACATAGATGAATTTCTTTCCTTGTGCACTACATTTAAAATTACTATCCTGGGAGATGAAGCCACTAAAATTAGGCTTTTTCATTTTTTATTAAAGGATAAGGCTAGATATTGGCTTAACATGCTCCCAGCAAATAACATAATATCTTGGAGTGCCCTACGGTGTTAGTTTTTGGGTAAATTCTTCCCCATGAGCAGTTGCAGTCAGTTGAGAAAGCGCATCATTTATTTTGCTCAGTTCACAGCTGAAGATTTCCATGAAGCCTAAGAAAGATTTAAGGAACTGTTGAGGCACTGCCCACACCACCAAATCCCCAAATAGCAGGTTTGTCAAAGCTTTTACCAGGGGATTGATTCTAAAAGTAGAGATATGGTGGATGCTTCATGTGGCGGCACTTATCTCAGTAAGACTGATGAAGAAGCTTGAGACTTATTTGAAATAATCAGTAAAAATTCCATGCAACAAGAGACTCAGTCAAGAAATGATATTAAGCATGCTACAAGAGTTACAAGGGAACCCACTTCTAAAGGGAAGTTGTATGAATAAAATGTGTATAATGACCTGGCAACGAAAATGGACAGTTTGTCCCAGAAATTTGATAAAGTGTTGAGTGTGTTGCAGCCCCAAACTATTGCACAGATTGGAGAGGCATATCTGATATGTCAATCACTCACACACTCACTGTTAGACTATCCATCTACTGGTCAATATCCTGCGTTGGTAATGGAGCATGCTGCCCAATCATATGGATAGCAGCTTGCTGGGTATCCTTGGAGGAACCACCCTAATTTGAGGTGGAGACAAGATAATTTTCAACAATCCAGCAGCGACAGGTGTTGTTGCTCCAAGTGTCCCATAATTGTGTGCATTATGAATCAAAAATTAAAGAATTAAAGAATGCTAGGTTATATGGATGTTAACTTATGAAAGGGATACCAGCACATTGGGGCTAACACTGGCCTGCAAGATCAGGGCCAATTGTAGCAAGTTTTAAATGTAAGTGAGTAAAAGATCGTCCACAGGGAATTGATTTAAAATTTAAGATAAACCTCCAGATCTGAGCTACCAGATCTGGCCTCTGATCCTATCTACAAAGCACATAAGATGGGAGGTTGAATTTGTCACGTTTAACAAACTAAAAACAAAGGAAAATTTAAACTAAATGATCCAGATCCGAGTTGGGGAGATGTTTAAAATAAGACAAATGCAGAAATAATAGCTTCATGTACTTTAGCCTCTGAATTTTAATGGAGAATCTGTAGTTCAACAGAGCAGATTCAATCTTCATCTGGCTACCAGCACAGATGTAAGAGAAATAAATCCAAATTAAGGAATAGGTTTAGACTTGGCTATGATCATCACTTAAATGGTCACAGATCATCCAATAGTTGTGGCCTATTCTTTAGTTCGTAACATGAACATTATCAGTAAATCTTTGCTAGAATTAGGTTACCAACGCTAATTCGCACAGGGGTGATGAATTAAGGGAAGTTACAAGCGGATGAGTGAATCTAAAGAAGTCTAATGCACTAAGGTGAACATTCAGAACCCTCGACATGACTCCAATGGAGAAGACACAAATTACAGCAACCTTTTAAAATCCAAAATTACAATTCTGAGCACGACTTTAGAGAGCCCTCGGACTTACAGATCTTGAATCGAACTTGGAAGTACAAATCACTCACAATGGCTCTCAAAGGTAAACTACAAGAAGGGATTACGGGGGGTTCGGATAAGCTTATCGGCCGGAATGAGAAAGAGATGAAAACTCTAAAATCTGGATACCCAATTTGGGCAAATGGTTCGTCTATTTATAGTTTTCCCTAATTTCGGATGTGTATCAACCAATCAAATTGGATAGATCTGTATCAACCAATAGAGTCGAGCACCGGGATCGAGATCTGTTTGTCAATCGAAATGCTTGATCTGGTTCACCAATCGGGAAACAGAGGCATCAATTACATTATGTAATTCAAAATCTGTTTGAGCTTCTAGAAGTTCCTAAGTAATTTCATCTTTGGGTGTTCACATGGGGTGGAATATGCCTTTGGTTGTGCTCGAATCTTTGGAATGTCCTTGGGTTTTAAACGCATTGGGATGCGTGCAGCAGTTCTTGAATTGCCCTTGTTAAAGCTGCGAACCCCCAGAATACCTTTTCGCAGAGCTCAGGGGCCTTTTTGCAAAGTACAATGACTTTTGAAGCTCTATTCGCAAAGTTCAATCATCTTTTCGAGGAGTTCAGATGCTCTTCAAAGCTACACCGGAGTTTTAGTCCTTTTCAGAGAGTTTAGGGCCTTTTCGCAAAGTTCAATGACTTCAAGCTCGTCAGAAAGTTCAATCTTCTTTTCGAGGAGTGTTTTCTTCTTCGCAAAAGTTCAAGGTTCTTTCTGAAAGTGCAAGTTCTTCTTGAAAAGAACTCACGTAGTGCATTCTCTCAAATGTTCTGCTTCTCTTATGTGTCTTTGCCTCTTCTATTTAGACCTTTCCACGGTGATGAGGTTGTTTCTTCACTTCCTTCCTTTGATGACATGAATTGTCATCTTTTGGCACTTTTGAGTGCTTTTATGGTTAAGCGTGTCTTTATTGTTCGCAACATAGGCACTTAAAATACTTATTTAGTTCTCTCAAGGGTCTATCAAGGCCCAGATTAAGGGGTGAAAAATGGTATTTTCCAGTTCTCAACACACCCCCAAACCTAAGCTTTGCTAGTCCCTGAGCAAAGACAAAATTTAAAAATAGAATGAAAAGCCATTTTTGTAGGGAGAACAATTGCATTTAGCATATGCAACAAGCCTTTTAAACCCCTAGGTGATCCCTAGAGGAGGAGAGAAGTCTCCTGAGGGTTTTCAGTGATGGTACCCACAAACTTCTCCATGGGACAGTTGGCATTAGTGCACTGTCATCCCATGAGCAATCAAAGATCAAAATTAGTTACTCTTGAATCAATGTTTAAACAGAAATTTAGGTTTATTGTTTGCAAGGGGATTTCAACATTTATAAACCTTATGAATGTTTCACTCTTTCCAATCTGTGAGCAGCCATAGAAATCATGCAAATGTGTCAGCAGTAGTTCATCATTTGAATAAAAATTAGGTTATAAGTCATACTTAATGTGCTCAAGTTCCAACCCAAACACTTACCAGGGTGTACTCTCATCAAGATTTTTGTTGAAGGGTTCATTTTCACTCAAGCTCAAGAGCAGTTACATCTCCCAAATGGATTTGTAAGCATGAGCATAGGCATGATTCTCAGGTGCTGGCATCCTTGACATCTCCTCACCATAGATTGGGAAACTGCTTATCTCCACATGACAGTTCACTCAACTTTGGATCACAAGGACTTTTAGGCTGGGTTTGTTGTATGGCTCGTGGAGTGAGGTTTCAGGGATAGGAAGGTTGAACAGGTGTTTGGATTTTTGAGAAGTCAGGAATTGAAGGAGGTGGTTCATGACTCCACCTTCTTGAGTTTAGCTTCTTTGAGATTCTCGTGTTCAAAGTACTCATTCTTCTTCCTTTGATCTTAAATTTTCAACATAAAGTTCCCTTTTGCCTTTTTTTTGCTTGCTTCTTTTTCACATTGTTTTTCTTTTACTTTCTCCCACCATCGCCCATTTTGAGGTATTTCTTCTTCATTTATTTTGATATTTGCCCGTAAATGTTCCATCTTTACTTCTTTCTCCTTTAACTCCTGAATTCTCAAGGTGAGGGAAGGTGAATTGGTTCCATTGGTTCAGTGCAAGAAAATGGGTGTTTTGATGATGCATTGTAGGATTTATAGCTCAATTGGGGTACAAACAAGGGCAGATCTTTCTTGGTTGCTTCTGTTAAGCTCAAGCTGTCCAAAGAAGGCCTTGATCTTTTCCTCAGTTTCATGAATGCTGTTGCTTGTTTTGATTTGGAGTTTCCTAATTTCTAGTGGATCTAATGCCTCAGCCAGTCCTTTGAATCAGAAAAGGGTTGCCTCAGTCACTCTTCAACAGAGATGTAAAACATATAGGCTCAATTCTCACTGGTTATGGTTTTTCCTTGAGCTTTTAAGTATATCTTTACCTTTTTCTCTTCCTGTGGACTTGCTATGTGCTAATACAAGTGTATTCTCCATCTGTTAACATCATGGAAATGTGGAATATTGTAGGGTTTAGAATGTCTAAATTCTTGCAAAGAAAATTTTAAAATTTCCACATTGTCATGATTCTTAAGTAAATTGATTCATTTCCTGATTACTTTGGTGATTGTGATGCCCTTATGCTAATTATCCCATGGGCAGGACCTGTTTGCCATACCCCCAAACCTATGGGGAACAGTGTCCTCACTGGTTCAAAGGTGGCATGGTCACATTATACCGGAAAAATTGAAACAAGGCAGCAAAATCGAGAAAGTGTAGTTCGCAAAGAACTGAGCTTCAGTATGTCTATTTGAAATGGATTTGGCTCTAGAAAGATCTTTTCGCAAAGGACTTCTCTCGATTTTCTATTGAAAAGGAAATTTTAACTATTGAGCAGAACATGGTTCTTTTAGTAGTTCATTACACTCGAAATCAATCTGAATAGAACTTTGAACTTTTGAAAAGTACTTTTTACTTTGCGATTTGAACTTTGAAGTGTATTTACATAAGAAAAAAATAGCAAACAAAAATCGGAAAAACAATGTTGTACAAACATATTATACACTTTTCTACCATCGATTTTTGGAGATTCATGATGATAGGTGGGCGATAAGGGCTCTGGGTGTTTTCAATGCATGGTTTGAGCCTCGACCATTTACCTTGAGTATTCTTCCATCCTTGGGATCTGAAATATCCATGACTCTGAGGGAGGCCTTGATGATGTATGGCCCTTCCCATACGGATCTCAATTTGCCGGAAAGAATTTAAGTTTAGAGTTGAATAACCATACCTTGGACCCGATGAACTCTTTTCTCATGAGGCTCCTATCATGGAATGATTTAACCTTTTCTTTGTACAATCTGGAGCTAGTGTAGGCATCCATCCTCAGTTCTTCCATTCGGTGAGTTGAAGCTTCTGTGGTTACCGTGATTAGATCCATATTAAAAGTTTTGATTGCCCACAAGGCCTTATATTCTAATTCTCGGTAGATGGCATGCCTTGCCATAAACCGATCTGAAAGGACATCCCTATAGGAGTCTTGTAGGCGATTCTGTATGCCCACAAAGCATCATTAAGCAAAGGACCAGGTCCTTCTGTCCTTCTTCATGATTTTTTCAAAATGTGTTTGATCTCTATTTGAAATCTCCACCGCCCACTTTGGTTTGTGGATGATAGGAGTGGCTACTCGTGAGTGATGAGTACTTTTTAATAGAGAGTCAAACCGTCAGGTAAAAGTGGCTTCCCCATCACTAATGATGGCCTGGGGAATCCAAATCTGGAAAAATGTGGTCTTTGAGGAATCTTAAAACCACTTTGTGATAATTGATTTGGTAGCTATGGCCTCAATCCACTTGGAGACATAATCCACATACCAAGATGAAATTGTTTCCATTAGAAGGAAAGGGCCCATAAAATCTATGCCCCAAACATCAAACAACTCAACTACCAGGATTGGCTAGGGCATTGAGTTTCTTTTGGAAATCTTGCCCAATTTTTGGCGATTCGGCAAGATTCTGATCTTGTAAGGCATCTTTAAAGATTGTGGGCCAATAGAAACCACTGCAGAATTTTTGGTACTGTTTTATTGCCATTTGAAATGGCCTCCACAGCTGTTCATGACACATTCACAATATGCCGTGGAATTCATGGTCCGGACACACTTTACGATCACTTGGTGCACAATTCTTGAATAGATAAGGATCTTCCCAAATGAAATGTTTAACTTGTGAGAAGAAAAGATCTTTATCCATTCTATTCCAATGTTGAGAATCTGTCCAATAGCCAAGAAGTTGACTATGTTTGCAAACCAAGGAGTGGGTATTGATGGCAAAAGTTGCTCATCGAAATGATTCATTAATGGGTAAGCTATCATCCTCGATTGAGAATTGGATAAGTGATCACCACCACATTCTCCACTCCTTTCTTATCCTTAATCGTAGATCAAACTCTGTAATAGGAGGATCCACCGATGTCTGGGCTTAGTATCCTTCTTAGAGCAGGAAGGTACTTTAGGCGAGTGGTTAGTAAACACCACAATTTGTGAACCTAAAACATAAGGCTGAATTTTTCCAATGCAAACACAATGGCCAGCGCTCTTTCTCGGTTGTTGTGTAGTTGAGTGGGCATCTATCATGGATCTGCTGGCATAAGCTATGACATGGGGAAGGTTATCCTTACTGTGCCGTAGGACAGCTCCTAGGGCGTAGTCTGATGCATCACACGTCAGCCCAAAGGGCACTGAATAGGCAGGGGAGTGCAGGATGGGAGCTGAAATCAGACATTTCTTAAGGACCTCAAAGGCATCATGCATTCATTAGTAAACACAAAAGGAACATCTTGACACGATAAATGACAGTGGCTTGGAAATTTCTGAAATCTTTGATGAACCTCCTATAAAATCCTGCATGCCCTAAGAAACTTCGATTTGCTTAATTACCTGGAGGAGGCAAATGTGCAATTAGATCAATTTTGCTTGGTCCACCTCTATGCCTTTATGGGAGACCACATGTCCTAGGACAATGCCTTGGTGACCATAAAATGACTCTTTCCCAGCTTAGAACCAAACTCGTTTCTTCACATCTCTGCAACACCAACTTGAGTTGGTGTAAGCATTGGGCAAAGCTGTCTCCATAAATTGAAAAGTCATCCACGCAGATCTCCATGAATTGCACAATCATGTCAGAAAAGATGGCATACATGCATCTTTGAAAATGTGAGGCATTGCAAAGACCAAAGGGCATCCTCCTATAGGCAAAAGTGCCAAAGGCGGTGAAGGTGGTCTTTTCTTGGTCCTGTGGGTACCGGAGGATCCGTTGTTACCAGCAGTACCCATCAAGGAAGCGAGTAAGCTTTGCTGCAAGCTTATCAAGGATTTAGTCAATGAAGGGAGGAAATGGTCTTCCCTTGTCATGTTATTTAATTTTCTGTAGTCTATGGAGACCCTCCATCCAGTTGTTTGTCTGGTGGACATAAGTTTACTGATTCAGCTACATGATGATGCCGATTTCTTAGGCACCACCTATGTGGGTGCTACCAAGCAGAATCTGAAATGGGGTAAATGACAGATCTAGCACTTGACAACTTCCTTCATTACCACTTCTTGCATGTGAGGATTCAACCTTCTTTGCATTTCTCTAGAAGGCTTGGCATCCTCTTCCGTGTGGATTTCATGCATGCATACACCGGTTTATTCTCCTAAATCAAAGAATGGTCCACCCAATTGCTTTCTTGTGTCTGCTTAGAACTACCAATACTCCTCTTCTTGCTCCTTTGTAAGGGAGGAAGAAATAATCATGTAGTGTCGATGATCTCCCAAAACACATATTTCAGATTTTTGGGGAGCCGTTTTGAGTTCCAATTGTGGGCCGAGAAAAGAGGGCAGAAAGGTACCTTGGTAACTTGTGGAAGAGGGAGAGGAGGTCTCCAAGAGAGAGAACTTGATGATCAAGCAGTGAGTGCCTTGCACAAAGCAGACTCTTGAATTTGATCTCCTTTTCCTTCTTTCTGGATCCCCAATCATTTTAAATTCTGGTGGAGTCTTTACCTTGCAAATGTTTGTAAAGACTCTCCACCATCATCAATGATGTCAACATGGAAACATTCCTCAGCAGAGAATTGAGGTTGAGTAACAGCATTATACACATTCAATTTAACTTTCATATTTCCAAAAGACACCTCCATGATGCCAGACCTGCATTGAATGCATGCATTAGTCAGGTGAATGGTCTTCCCAGAATGACAGGGATGGCAGTGGTACTTTTGGTTGGTTCCATGTCCAACACCAAACCTAAGATGAACATTGTCCTCAATGTTCTAGACAATGAGAGACTAGGGGCAGCTGGGTAAAAGAAGAAAGAAAAACTAAGAACAGAAAAAATCTAAACTATATGCAGCAGAAAATAAAAATGTAAAACTGAAGATATGAGCAAGGAAATGGAAAACATGATATACAAATGCAAGAAAAATCAACAAAACAATGCTAGAACTGCTAAATAAAATCTAACAAATAGAAGGATTACTATGCAAATGAAAGGAAACTAATGCTAATAACAGAGAAACAGTAAAAAGCAAGGTAAGGAATTTGAATACAAAGTTAAAAAAGAAAAGAAAAGTGTTGATACAAAACTGAATTTGTGAATGCAAAATAGGAAAACAAAGTTAGAAACTAGCTATACTCACGTAAAATGACGAAAAATCAAGAAACGAGGACACATTAACCTAAGAAAGAAAGAAAAAAAAAAAATCGTGATCTAAAAACAGAATTTGAAACTAAAATTCCTAAAATCGAAAATCTAATGCCAAATGATTCATAAGATTCATAAGATTCATAAGATTGACCCCTTTGTTGATGATGGGTATGAATAAAAAAAATAATGAAGCATGGGAGCACATATTAAAAACAGGGTTCACACACAGCTGAGACCCATTTATGATGAAGAAATCTTGAAGGAAAATAAAATCAGTGAGTCCATTGAATATTCAAAACTTTATGATCCACTACTCATTATCCTACATGATTCCTAAAAAAATGATCTCAAAGAGTCGGATGGGAAAAGTGGATGCAAATGGAGAAAAACAACCCATCCGGAAGATATCTATATATGTATATAATTTTTTTTTTTTTGTTTTTATAATTTTTTTGTTTTTTACTTGTTTTGGATCAGCCCGGGCTCAACAAGAGCCCTTATTTACTACTGCTGAAAATAATGAGAAACAACTCAGAGATTTTCTATTTGTGTTTTCATTTTCTTTTATTTTGTATTTGGTTTTGTAAAAAAAAAAATAAAAAAAATCAGCATGCCTAAAAGACAGCAGAAATTATAACATTAAACACAACAGAACTGCTGGTTCTCAAGAATTTTAAAAATAGAAAATGAGTGCAAAGGAGAAGGGGATGCAAACTCAAGCAGATCTGCTCCAGCTTTGGTCCAGATGCTCCTTGTTGGACGGCTGCTCCAGATCTGCAAACATCCAAAAACTGCAGCAGTACCTTATTCAAGTATTGACAAAAATAAAAAGAAAAACTCAAAGCACGCCCAAATTTGACAAAAAGACAAAGAGTGGCGCAGATTTATTCAAATAACTAGAAGGCAAAGAATAAAACTCGTAAAAATAAAAAATAAAATTTCCGCGATAAAAGCAGGTTTTCTAGACAAAATTGCAGAAGACATTTAATCAAGCACTTGGAATGCAAAGTGCAGGTTTAAAGCAAAAATTAAAATAAAAATCAAATCTACAAAATAGAAAAACTTAGGTCTACCAATTTTAAAATCTATTCCCCGGCAACGGCGCCAAAAACTTGTTGTCGCTCCAAGTGTGCCATAATTGTGTGCATTATGAATCAAAAATTAAAGAATTAAAGAATGCTAGGTTATATGGATGTTAACTTATGAAAGGGATATCAGCACATTGGGCTAACAACGGCTGCAAGATCGGGCCAATTGTAGCAAGTTTTAAATGTAAGTGAGTAAAAGATCATCCACAGAATTGATTTAAAATTTAAGATAAACCTCGGATCCGAGCTACGGATCGGCCTCGATCCTATCTACAAAGCACATAAGATGGGAGGTTGAATTTTTCACGTTTAACAAACTAAAAACAAAGGAAAATTTAAACTAAATGATCTAGATCCGAGTTGGGGAGATGTTTAAAATAAGACAAATGCAGAAATAATAGCTTCATGTACTTTAGCCTGAATTTTAATGGAGAATCAGAGTTCAACGGAGCAGATTCAATCTTCATCGCTACCAAAGACGGATGTAAGAGAAATAAATCCAATTAAGGAATAGGTTTAGACTTATGGCTATGATCATCGCCACTTAAATGGTCACAGATCATCCAATAGTTGTGGCCTATTCTTTAGTTCGTTATGAACATCATCAGTAAATGCTAGAATTAGGTTACCAACGCTAATTCGCAGGGGGTGATGAATTAAGGAAGTTGCAAGCGGATGAGTGAATCTAAAGAAGTCTAATGCACTAAGGTGAACATTAGAACCCTCGACATGACTCCAATGGAGAAGACACAAATTACAACCTTTTAAAATCCAAAATTACAATTCTGAGCACGGCTTCTTAGAGAGCCCTCAGACTTACAGTCTAGAATCCGAACATGGAAGTACAAATCACTCAGAATGGCTCTCAAAGGTAACATACAAGCAGAGAGTACAGGGGGCTCAGATAAGGTATCTGACCGGAATGAGGGAATCAGAGATGAAAACTCTAAAATCTGGATACCCAAATTGGGCAAATGGTTCGTCTATTTATAGTTTTCCCTAAGCCAGCTCAGATGTGTATCAACCAATCAGAATTGGATAGATCTGTATCAACCAATAGGAGTCGAGCACCAGGATCCAGATCTGTTTTGGCCAATCAGAAATGCTTGATCTGGTTCAGCCAATCAGGAAACAGAGGCATCAATTCTGTTATGTAATTCAAAAATCTGTTTGAGCTTCTAGAAGTTCCCGCCAAGTAATTTCATCTTTGGGTGTTCACATGGGGTGGAATATGCCTTTGGTTCGTGCTCAGAATCTTCTGGAATGTCCTTGGGTTTTAAAACGCATTGGGACGCGTGCAACAGATTACTGAATTGCCCTTGTTAAAGCTGCGAATCTCCAGAATACCTTTTCGCAGAGTTCAGGGGCCTTTTCGCAAAGTTCAATGACTTTTGAAGCTCTATTCGCAAAGTTCAATCTTCTTTTCGAGGAGTTCAGATGCTCTTCGAAAGCTACACCTGGAGTTTTAGTCCTTTTCGTAGAGTTTAGGGGCCTTTTCGCAAAGTTCAATGACTTCTGAAGCTCTGTTCGCAAAGTTCAATCTTCTTTTCGAGGAGTGTTTTCTTCTTTTCGCAAAGTTCAAGGTTCTTTACGAAAAGTGCAAGTTCTTTGCGAAAAGAACTCTGTAGTGCATTTCTCTGTTCGAAATGTTCCCTGCTTCTCTTACAGGTCTTTGCCTCTTCTATTTAGACCTTTCCACAGCTGATGAGGTTGTTTCTTCACTTCCTTCCTTTGGACTGACATGAATTGTCATCTTTTTGGCACTTTTGAGCTGCTTTTATGGTTAAGCGTGTCTTTATTGTTAGCTGCAACATAGGCACTTAAAATACTTATTTAGTTCTCTCAAGGGTCTATCAAGGCCCAGATTAAGGGGTGAAAAATGGTATTTTCCAGTTCTCAACAACAGGCAATGCCTTATAGACCATCCCAGTAGTAAAATCAAAGTTATGTATAAAGACAACAATATCCTAAGCCTGTGGCAAAACCAAATCATTTGATTTTGCCACCACCACCACAGACCAAAGCCCTTTCCTGTGAGGAGCAGGTTTTGTCCTCACTAAAAAATCTCAGCTCCCTGTCACAGACTGTGAACTCTCACAGTCAGAGTATTAAAAAGATTGAAGACCAGTTGGGTCAAATTTCAAACACTGACTAGGAGAGAAGAGGGTAGGCTTCCAAGCCAGACAATGACCAACCGCAAGGGAAAGTTTATGATTGGTGAAGTTCCTCAACTCATGAGGATGCTAAAGCCATCACCATCTTGAGAAGTGATAAAGTGGTGCATAACCAAGTAGGCTGTGAGGCAAAGAAGAGTGCAGAGAGAGAAAACTCGATTCCTATTATTGAGCAATAAGAGGAAAGTAATAGGGCTATTGTTGAGCCCTAATGTTACTAAAAAGTACCACTTTTCACCAATTAACCTAGCCTTTGATAGACCTTGAAGCAGACTAATAATCATTTGTTAAGTGTGTTTTATAGTTAGCAATAATCTATGCAGCTTAACACAAAATCCATCCTTATTGGCCCAAAGAAGAGGAAGAATACGTGCAAATATGACAACTGAACCAAAGCCTAATGGAACACCCTGGTAGTGCTCACCATGGTGACTCATGTGCTGGTTATCATTGACCAAAAGCCTAGAAGATGAATGAAGTTGGCTGAGAATGAAGAAACTGTAAAGGCAGTAAGTGCAATGCATCAGAGCATAGAAAGATAGATCTCACAGAGTTGAGAAGCTCCCTCATGAAGCTAACGATGCAGTGGAAGATGTCCTCGCGCAGATAGGACGCATAATTAAGCGGAGAGCTGTAAATCCATCGTGAAGATCTCGCAAATTAAAATCCTCAGAATTTGTGGTCGCGATGCTATCACGGAGATCAGGCCTTAAAGCAGCCGTGCAAAGAACATAGCGAGTCCTTGTGTGAATTGAACTAAAATTCACCTCGCGGAGTTCGTGCGTGGCCCTGGAAGAGAGAGTCACCCAGAATTCTCCTCGTGTAGATCTCGCACACTCTGAAGCCTTACCAATTACCCCACTAGTGCAAGAGCATAACTGCACGAGCACGCAACGAGAGAGAGCTTTTGAAGCTCTATTGCACGAGAACTCTAGGCACTCCAATGCATCTCTGCGATAGCAGTGCAGTGCAAAGAAACTACACGATTAACTGAAGATTCACTCCACAAGTGAGCACTTCCCACCAATCAAAAGCTACTCTATGAAGGCCCTGCAACTGCATGAATCAATGAATACATATGCCAGCCCCGCAAAGCATGGGCTCCCCACTTCTCAGTTTTAACTCAAGGACCTTTTGGGAATTTCCCAAGGCTAGGGCACACATCTCGAGGCACAGATTTTGAGGCACATGTCTCAAGGCATTCAAGGGATGTAATAGTGCCATGTCTGCTAGAAAAATTAGGGTTAATCCTTTCAGAGCCAAGGCCATATGGATAGAGTATATAAGCTACACTTAGAGTTTAATTTTATTATCAACCCTTCTTTTCATCCTCTATCGGTTGAGAGCTCCTGCAGGCTAGGGTTAGAATTTGATCATCTTTTTTACCTTTTTTCCTCTCTCTTAGCCTGGCACTTGCTAGCTAATCCTTCGATAAGCAGTTAGGTTTAGCTTATTTCAGTTTGTAATAGGTTTTATATACATTGGGATTTTGGATGAGCAGTTGTGTACAGGCTACAGCCTAGAGACAGTTCATTGTAAGTTTTGTATTTATTAGTGGATTGCTGTTTTAATGCTTAATCGAATCTGAAGATCTTACGGTTTCTTTTGATGTCTATAGGATCCATGTAATTGGGACTAGCCCATTCAGTTTCTAGTAGATCTATTATTTACCATCTGATTTCCCTTGGTTTGATAACCCCATGGAAAGCAATATGGGATCTATAGTGAGATCTGGGGAGCTCGAGGGCCTATGGATCATGGTGGTTGCAGTAGTCTTAATGCTCTTTCTTAGATCTCTGTGGTATGGACAGACCAATGGGATACCCTGTGACCATTTGAGTGGACAGAGTATAGATCTAAGGTTGTGTCCAGCCACATATTTGAAAAAGGTTCTTCTCTCCTGCACATGAGCTTCTAGAGCCTTGTGAGGAGGTTTGTACAGGAACTGGTTCCCCTCTATTTTACCTGGCTGACATCAGATGTTAGATCTGATCTCTCTGTAGTAATTACAGCTTATGGCTGAGTCATTGCAAGTCATTTGTAGCAATGCTCAGCTGAATTTAAAGCCCTATTCAACCTGTTGCATGGCCCTTTTTTTTAGCACCAGTGAGCTATTGGCCTTGGTAAAGCACTTAGGATCTTATGGGTTGGAATACATATGGATGTCAGCTAGATCTGTGCGCAGATTTTGGGAGCTTGTAGCAATAGCATTACATAGTGCTCTAACAGTATTCATGGTTTGATCTGGTCCAGTGGCAAGGAAAATGATCAGTCTACTCCTCTGAACTGGATGGGCAATTTTTGGTTTAACTAATAGGATTTGACAGACTCTATAAGATAGGCTGTGACCATTTGAGTGGACAGCCTATAACCTTAAGAGCACCCCAAATGGCATGGGTTAAACTAGATATTTCTACCTTATTGAAGCTTTTGATAGCATCTCAGCAAGGAGCACTACAGAGACAAACTAAATCTGAGTTACAGTACTGCTTTAACTCTAAACTTAACCTGCTTACTTCTCACCAATTTTTATATTTTATTTTGGTACAGACCATCACCATCTTCTTCTTAACCCTTTCTTCATAATAGGGCTATATTTTATTTCTCTGTTTTTAGGATTAATTTAGTGTAGTCATGACACCCAACTCCCTTTGTTTAGGATTATCAGATCTGTAGCCAGACCTGGAGGCCTACTATTATAGCCCATTTTGGGTTCTAGATCAATTTCTATATAGGATAAACTCTTACTTATCAAAACTTGCTACAATAGGCCATGTATCTTACAAGCCTAAGAGTACTCTAGTTGTGCTGAATCCATTCTTTTATTTTACTTTATTTTTAATTGGTTTCTACCATAAAATAAACAAAGCAAACTTGACTTTGACAATAAGTTTTTGGCGCCGCTAGCGGGGATATTGATCTTTTTAGTAGACTTGAGTTGTACTATAATTTAAATTTCCAAATTCTTTGTAGCTGTACCTAAACTAGAATAAAAGTACTACTAATTCTTTGTGGAATTTTTCAGAAATGGACAGCAGAAGAAGGGAAGAGCTATAGCTATAGTTGGAGTGAAGCTAGCTCTGTTTACACTTACTTTCCCTTAAAATCTCAGTCTATTTATGTTTACCTCCCTATGTTTGTTTAGTGTAAATCTGTGTAGTTGTTAATTTTTGTTTGAAATATTCTTTATGTGTGCTTGTGAGCATTTTTAGTACTTACTGTGGGTGTGACTATATGCATGGTAGAAGGTCTTTAAACCCTGAGTTAGAACTTCCAAATCTAGAGGTTGAAAGGATCCTTAGACCTAGACGCACCCCACAGGGCCCTGTTATTGAAACTGAATCAGCCATCATGGCTAAGAGGCAGAGAACATTAAAGGAGTATAATGCACCTGGGGAGTACACCTCTCCCTTCTGTATTCAATTCACCTCTATTGAAGGGAATTATGAGATTAAATCCTCCACAATCAATATGTTGTCTTCATTTCATGAGCTTAATAAAGAAGATCCCTACAAGCATATAGACCAATTTTTAGCACTTTGCACTACCTTCAATATTGCTAGCTTGAGGCCAGAGGCCACCAAACTGAGGCTTTTTCCTTTCTCACTAAAGGAAAAAGCCAGCACATGGCTATGAAAGCTCCCAGCCAACAACATACAGTCATGGAGTGACCTTCAAACCAAATTTCTGACCAAATTCTTTCCCATGAACAAAACTAGTCAGATGAGGATAAATATTTTGTCATTCACTCAGTCCTCAACTGAGGATTTTTATGAAGCTTGGGAAAGATTTCAGGAGATGTTAAAACAATGCCCCCACTACTAAATCCCAATGTGGCAGCTTGTCCAAGTGTTTTATCAAAGAATTAACTCCAAGAGCAGGGATATGGTGGATGCATCCTGCGGTGGTAGTTACCTCCACAAGACAGTTGCAGAAGCATGGGAGCTGTTTGACATAATAGGAGAAAATTTCATGCAGCAGGAG
Organism: Chloranthus sessilifolius; assembly: GCA_021018995.1. Classification (NCBI taxonomy): domain Eukaryota; kingdom Viridiplantae; phylum Streptophyta; class Magnoliopsida; order Chloranthales; family Chloranthaceae; genus Chloranthus; species Chloranthus sessilifolius. The sequence goes on from CM037595.1 coordinate 31,078,578, forward strand.
TCTCTGTCACGCAATGATAACCAAACTCTAGCTAAGATGGTAAAAGAGGCTACCCCTAGAGGTGGAATATATGAAGTGAAGGTGCAAGGTGATCTGGAGAGGAAGGTGGACAACCTGAGCTTAAAATTTGAAAAACTCATGAATGTGATACAGTCTCGGGTGGTTGCACAGGTGGAGGAAGCATGTCTGATATGCCAGTCTCCCACACATTCTATTCATGATTGTCCATCTGCCACCCAGTTTCTAGATTTTATTATGGAGCAAGCCAATGCTACTCAAACTTTTAAGTAACAGTCTGCTGAGTATTCTTAGAGGAACCACCCAAATCTGAGGTGGAGACAAGATTCAGATCTTCAACCCTAGCAGTAGCAAATGGTAGCACCTTATAGACCCTAGCACCAGTTTAATCAAGGTTACCCACTAAGGCAAAATTCTCTGTTACCTGCCCCACAGTCTAACCAGTTGGCCCTACCCCCACAATAGCCCAGATCCTCTTTATTTGAAGAGAAAATGTTGGCTTCAATACAGAATTTGGGGAGCTTGGTGCAAACTATCAATTCTCATGGACAGAGCATCAAGAAAATTGAGGACCGGTTAGGCCAGATTTATAATGCTCTGAATAGGAGGGAAGAAGAAAAACTGCCTAGTCAACCCTCGACCAATTTAAAAGGACAGTATATGATTGAAGAAGCACCCTCTACCAATTAGGATGCTAATGTTATCACTATCCTTAGGAGTGGGAGAGTGGTTGATAATCTGGTGGGCAAGGTAATAGAAGAGGTCGCGGAAAATGAAGAAGAAAATGAAAGAAGTGTTAGTGTTAAAGAGCCAAGGATTGTACCCCCTACTGTGGATCAGCAAGGGTAGAATAAGGGGGTTGATATTAAGCCCAAACATAAAGAAATAAATGAAGATAAAAGAAAAAGATAAAAATATGACCATGAGGTTAATGGGCATGCAACAATGGCACCAACAGTGTCAAAGCTGCCATTACCTCAAGCTCTAGCTGGCCCATCCCCTCTTGATAAAGGGAATGCTCAAATTGAGGAAATGTTGGAGACTTTCAAGTAGGTTAGAATCAACATGTCTTTGCTTGATGCCATAAAACAAGTCCCTGCCTATGCTAAGTTTTTAAAGGACCTCTGCACCCAAAAGAGGAAAGCAAGGGTGTAGTTATCTAAAGGAGTTTTTACTGTTGACCATGTTCAGTCAGTCCTGTCTATTGCCACACTAGAAAAATTACAAGACCCAGGGGTACCTACTATCCCCTGTATAATCGGAAACCACACCATTGGTAAAGCCCTTTTGGACTTGGGGGCTAGTATAAACTTACTACCATTTTTAGTGTATGAGGAGCTAGGTTTGGGGGAGCTTAAACCTACCTTAGTTGTGCTCCAACTAGCTGACAGGTAAGAGAAGAGGCGTGTGGGTGTGGTATAGGATGTCTTGGTGGGGGTGGACAAATTCTATTATCCAACTAATTTTCTTGTTTTAGACATGAATCCTTGCAAAAGCAAAACCCCAATTCTTGTTATCCTTGGCAGGCCATTCTTGGCTACTACAAATGCTTACATACAATGCAGGTCAGGGGTAATGGAGGTCACCTTTGAAAACATGAAGGCCCATTTAAATATGTACCATGCTGCTATAGTGCCTCAGATTGATATTGAGGACTGATGTATAGTATATGTAGTAGATGGCCTGGTAGAGGGAGAATTATCCAATCTGTTGGATTGGGATAATCTGTCTGAAAGCTTGGAAAGTGTTTAGAGTCTGGTTGTGAAAGGGGCCCAAATTCTCTTGACAGAAGACAACATAAATACTGAGTCTTCTGTGGGCCTAGTGCAGCACACATTGTTGCCCCTTCCTCAAACCACGAAGGCACCTTTGTTGCCCTAAACCGAAAGTCTCCTTGACCTGGAGCTGAAACAGCTCCCTGCCACATTGAAATATGCCTTCTTGGGGCAAGACAATAAGCTTCCCATGATTATCTCCTCCTCTCTCACTAGTAAGTAGGAGGAGGAACTACTGAATGTTCTTAGGAAGCACAAGCAAGTAATTGGGTGGACAATAGCTGACCTTGGAGGCATTAATGCCTCAGTTTGCATGCACAGGATTCACCTGGATGAGGGTGTAAAACCCTCAAGGGAGATGCAAAGGAAATTAAATCCTCACATTCAGGAGGTGGTCCTCAAAGAAATAGTAAAACTGTTAGATGCAAGGGTGATTTACCCCATTTTAGATTCTGAATGGGTGTCACCTATCCAGGTGGTACCTAAAAAGTCAGGCATCACAGTTGTTGCTTCTAATTCTGGGGAGTTGATGCCAGCCAGAGAGACCAGTGGCTAGAAAGTGTGTATTGATTATAGGAAGCTCAACTCTATGACCATAAAGGACTATTTCCCTCTCCCTTTTATTGACGAAATTCTAGACAAGTTAGTTGGGAAGGCATATATATTTTTTTTTATGGATACTCAAGGTATAACCAAATCCCTGTGGATCCTCAAGATCAAGAGAAAACTACTTTCACATGTCCCTTTGACACCTTTTCTTACAGAAGGATGCAGCCACTTTTCAGAGGTGCATGTATGCAATTTTTTCTGATATGATTGACAAATTCCTGAAAATTTTCATGGATGATTTCTCTGTGTATGGGGATAGCTTTAGTCAGTGTCTGAGTTACCTTGAAAGAGTTTTACAAAGATGTGAGGAGACCAACTTGGTCCTAAGTTGGGAAAAGAGTCACTTTATGGTGACACAGGGTATTCTACTAGGCCATGTGGTCTCTCACAAAGGAATTGACATTGACAAGACTAAAGTAGACTTGATCTCACATCTGCCCCCACCTAGGACTGTCAAGCAAATCAGATCATTTCTTGGACATGCTGGATTTTACAGGAGGTTCATCAAGGACTTCAGTAAGATTTCTAAACCATTGTGTCACCTGCTTTGCCAGGATGTGCCATTCATATTTTCTGCTGAATGCCTTGAGGACTTTGATGCTTTGAAGAAGTGTCTTACTACTGCCCTTGTAATTCAGGCCCCATATTACACACTCCCCTTTGAGCTAATGTGTGATGCATTAGACTTGGCCATAGGTGTTGTCTTAGGACAGAGGAGAGATAAGCTGCCTGCAGTTATATATTATGCCAGCAAAACACTAGCTGATGCTCAGCTGAATTACACCACAATAGAAAAGGAGTTATTAGGAGTAGTGTTTGATCTGGACAACTTTAGACCCTATTTGTTGGGATCTAAGATTATGGTTTTTACAGATCACTCAGCCCTAAAATACCTAATGGCTAAGAAGGATGCAAAGCCTAGATTGATAATAGGGATCCTCCTCTTGCAGGAGTTTGATCTGGAGATAAAAGACAAGAAGGGAGTTGAGAATGTGGTGGCTGACCACCTCTCTAAGATTATTCAAGATGAATATGCAGCAACACCTGTTAATGAGTTGTTCCCTGATGAGCAGCTTTTTGCTTTGCAATCTAGTGTGCTCTGGTTTGCACACATTGTCAATTTTCTTGCTGCTGGTAGGATCCCTCCACACTGGTCTAAGATGGACAAAGACATGTTCTTCTCTCAAGTTAGACATTTTCTGTAGGAGGATCCATACGTTTACAAGTATTGTGCAGATTAGGTCATTAGGAGATGTGTGCCTGAAAGTGACTTCCACAATATTCTTTCAATGTGCCATGAGCAAGCATGTGGAGGTCACTTCAGTGGCAGAAAAACTACAGCAAAAGTGCTCCAATGTGGTTTGTTTTGGCCTTCTTTGTTTAGAGATGGAAACTTATATTGCAAGGCCTGTGAGAGATGTCAAAGGATGGGAGGCATTTCTAAGAGAGACTCCATACCATTGCAGCCCATCCTAGTTGTTGAACTTTTTGACATTTGGGGCATTGATTTTATGGGCCCCTTTCCTTCATCTATGGGATTTAGCTTTATACTTGTGGCAATAGACTATGTGTCCAAATGGGTGGAAGCCATTGCCACAAGGACCAATGACCACATAGTTGTCCTTAACTTCTTAAAGGACAATATCTTCTCACGATTTGGCATCCCAAGAGCTATCATCAGTGATGGGGGGAGCCACTTCTGTAACAGACCTTTTATGAACCTGCTCAAGAAGTATTCTGTTACACACAAAATTTCAACTCCCTACCACCCACAGACTAGTGGACAAGTTGAAATTTCTAATAGGGAAGCTAAGCATATTCTGGAGAAGACTGTGAGCACTGATAGAAAGGATTGGGTATAAAAACTGAATGATGCTTTGTGGGTGTATAGGACTGCCTACAAGACCCCTATTGGTATGTCCCCATTTAGGCTGGTGTATGGCAAGGCCTGCCACCTACCTGTGGAGTTAGAACATCAAGCCTATTGGCTATCAAACCAATGAATTTAAATCTAACTTCTTTTGGTTTTCACAGAAAGTTGCAAATGACAGAACTTGATGAAATGAGGCTAGAAGCCTATGCAAATTCCAGAATGTACAAGGAGAGATCAAAAGCATTCTTTGACAAGAAGCTGTTAAGGAAGGACTTCAATGCTGGCACTAAGGTTTGAGTTTTCAACTCCAGACTTAAATTTTTTCCAGGGAAGTTGAAACCCAGATGGGATGGACCTTACATTGTCCTCAATGCTTCCCCATTTGGTGTTGTGGAAATCCTTGATCCAATATCAAGGCAGTTCATGAAAGTAAATGGTTAGAGGCTCAAGATTTGTGTAAAACAACTAGTGGAGCTTCCTCAGACCATTCACCTACACGAACCTCCCACTGCTCAGTGATCCACAGCTTTGTATTATGTGTGCCATATCTGTTTAAAATTGCTATATGTTTTTATTTGATTAGGAACCTATCATTTACTATTTTTATCATGGAGATTTATTTCTTTTCATCTGCTTTGTTTGTTGTATTTTGAGTACTTGTTCATTTCTGTCAGTAACATGAGAGATGCATGCTTATTGTTGCTGGGTGATTGAGGTACTGGCACTGTAACTGTGTAGAATTGGTTTGCATGAAGGTATTTTATCATTTTGAATTTTTGATATGCATGTGCTGGTATGAGGGTGGTCATTATCATTTGGGAAGGGGGTACATATACAAGGATGGATGTTGATGGCCACTGAATGGGTGCATGACATTGTACATACGCAGGCCTGAGAAAAAATTGTGAAAAGAGGTAGAGTGTTGGTCTCTCGCGGGGTTAAAAGGCCTAATTCTCCCACTCGCGAACCATTTCAAAGCTTTCTCGCAGAGTTAAAAGGGCGCGAAAAGCATAATTCAAAATATTCTATTGCGCGAGATCATCAGTTAAGCCACGCGAGAAATGAGAAACTACTTCGCGCGCTCTGTCCCACCATCTACTCCATTAAGTAACTTCGTGAGGCACACACAAATTCTTAGTTTGTACTCGCGGAGCTATGTTCTTCTGCATGATTTTCCTTCTCACGAAGGTACATCTATTCTATGCGAGAAATCTACGCTGTGAATACCAGTGGATAACAATGCGAACCGTGGGATTAACCCTTTTTATCCTGAGAAATTTCTTTGATTTCCTATCTCTTTGCCTTAACTCTCAGTGCTAAAAATATACCAACATTTATTGTGTGCTCCCATTCCCCATAATAAATAGTGCGATTTACCATTTCCCATAACAATCACAATTCACTGCCAACTACCCTTCCTTAATTTCTTTTTGGCAATTGGCCTTGGAAGGAGGTGATATTTAATTTGCCGATTCATATTTCACCATCCAAGCATTTTAAATACAAGGGTAGTTCATCTTCTTCGCATTCACTCTCCTCTACTCTCAACAGTCCTTCCCTCCTCTCAGCTATGGCGGACGACAAACCCACCGATCTATCCAACAAATTCTATCCCATGTGGTTGGACCCGCCCCCACCTAAACAATTCCTCTAGGATGAATATGAGGAGGTGCAAAGGATCCTTGCGAAGGAGGAGAGGAAGAAGAATAAACAAAAGAAGAAGAAGTAAAAGACCAAACCACCTGCATCTTCCCCCCTATCCTCTTCAATCCCCCCACCACCTACTCAGAATCCTTCTCCCTAATCCCTGTTCATCCCCCCACTCCTGGCGTGCAGTTCCTCTTCGACACTCAACAAGTTGAGGATATCCCTGAGCCAAGAGGAAGAACCATTTTGTTTTTGAGAGGATGTTTTGTTGTTGTGTATCTAGATTGTCCTTAGGTTTATAATTTTCTATCTCTGTGTAATCTTTTTATTTTCGTACTTATAATGAAATGTCTTTTCCTGATAGGCTTTCTTTATTTCTATGTGTTGTTTTTATGTTGTTTGTTATATTGTTTTTATGTTGTTTTTATCTCTGTGTATCTGGCCTGCTACACATCCACGTTTAACTTTGAATTAGTGAGGACACTGCTCCTCATAGGTTTGGGGGTATGGCAGGCTCTGCCAATGAAGCAGTTAACTTTAGTGTAGCAGTGTTGGTTTAATTGGGATGAATAAAGTCAATTCCCACCTAACTTGTTAGAATGAGAAAATTTGTGGAAAATTAAAAAAAATTTGCAGACATTTTGAAACTAAAAATTTTAAAATCTTGCAACCACCATGAAGCTAACATTTGAAATTTTTTCAATTAGTACTTAGTGAACCTAAGAGGAGAGAAAAAGGTGAAAATACACCCCATGGGTTAATTTGAGGACCATACCTAGTGAGATTTGGGCCCATCATTTTCTTTTGAAGAGTGTTTTTATTTTGCATTATTTCTGCTCTAAGGACTGATTGAGTCAAGACCTTTTCACTAGAAGTTAGGCACCTCCAAATCAAAATTGATTGACAGCACTCATGACACTAAGAAAATGATCCAAGGTCTTCATTTGGACAGTTTGAGCCTGAAAATCCAACCTTTTAAAACTCCCCTTTTGCATACACTCGTTGAGCCTTAAAAATCCTACTTTTCTTTTACAAACACCGGAGTACTTGCACCTTAACCTCTTGATCTGATTCAACTGTACCCTCTGTTAAGACCTAAAAAGTACCACTTTTCACCCCTTAACTTAATATCTGTTAGACCCTTGGTCATTTAATAAATGCATGCTAAGCCTATTTTGTAGGTAAGAAGCAGTAGCTGCAAATAAGGCCCTAATCATGCCAAGAAGCCTACTGTTGCCCTAGAAGTTCCTCAGAAGAAAGGAGGTTGAACCCAGACAGAGAATTGGTTGCAGCATAGGCATAGCAAAGTAGAAACAAGTCAAGAAGAGTGCCTCGCATTGATGTCGCAGGGTTCAATTGAACCACAGAGAATGCTTCGCGCAGTTGTCGCGGGCTTCTGAAGGCAGCACACCAACTGCTCACGCCGTTCTCGCACAGTTTGATGACAGTAGGGATTGAAAAGTAGACTTCGCGCAGTTCTCGCGAGGCTCAGTCATAAGCACTCGTGTAGTCTCGCGCAGCTCAAAAGAGGAGCCCTTAATCTTCGCACGATTTACTGAGGAAAGAGTGCTCTAGGCATTCCTGCGCGTAGCTATCGCGCAGTGGCCGCGGGATACCGACCTTCAGGGAACTGCTCGTGCGATCCATAGGCCTGTGCACACTACTTCTTCATGAGGATCCTCGTGAGATTCATCAAGGAACGAATCGGGCGCGCAATTCTCGCGCCATTTAAAAGGAAAGAGCAATCTCGTGAAAACCAGAGCAATCTCACGATGACCAAAGTATCAATCCCGCGACTGTAAGAGCGTCAAGTCAATTCAACCCCGCGACGCCAATTCTATCACGTGATAAGACCTGGAAATCCTTTCTACCTAGCGAGGCTCGAGATCTTAACTTCTCCCCACTTCTACAAGGGCAATCTGGGAAGTTCCAGCAACTAGGGCATGCACTCCAATGCTTCAATCTCTGTGGACATGCCCTGAGGCATCCAAGGAACAAAAATGCACCACGTTAGCATTGATAAATTAGGGTTTTCCTAATCCTAATTATCACAGAGCTGACTGCTATATAAGCCTAAGCCTAGTTTAGGTTTATAAAAACTTTTGTACTCCTTCTTGAACCAACTGTAGAATTGCAGTAGGCTAAGGTTAGATTTTAGGCAGCTCCTTTTTCCCTTTTTCTTCTCTCCATAGTCCAGCACTTGCTGGCTATGCCTTTGTACGTCTATGTGGAATAAGTTTTAATGGAGTTTTATAATAGGATTTTATGCATGTATAGGATTGGTGTTTTGTAAGTTATTCTGTACAAGGCTGCTGCCTTGAGATCCTCTATGGTTATGTTGCATTGTAAGCAATGGAGGATTGTGTTTAAGGATTTATTTAGATCCAAGTGCCATGTGTGTCCAGGTTAGGCACATTGCAGGCCTATGCCCCACCACAGGATCCACTAAATCTGAATCCCCATGGGAGCCTGTGATGGTAGCCTTGGGAACATGGTGGTGGTAGCAATGTTCTTGTTCTGTTTCAGACCTCTGTGAGGAGGATAGCCTCTGTGGATAGTCTGTGACCATTCGAGTGGACAGATTATAGCCCTAGGGTGAGGCCAATCCACAGATCTAAGACAGATTCTTCTTCTCTGCACTTGTTCTTATAGCCTTGTGAGAGATTGTGCAGAGATAGACTCCCCTGTATTTGTATAGACCCAATATCAGATGGCAGATCTGAACTGGCTGTAGAGGTTGAAGGCTTGTAACTGGATCATTGCAGTCTCCCTAAAGTAGTAAACAACTATACCTAAAGCTAGTACTCAAACTCTTGCTGGTCTTGTGTATCCAGGCTAGTGCACATTGTAGGCCTAGCCCCACACACAGAACTTTAGAGGTTGAGATTCCTATGGATTCTTGAGGTGGTAGCCTGGATGAAGTAGTGCCTATAATGATAAACTTGTTCTGACCCATCTCTGGTTTGTGGTTCCCCTATTGGATAGTCTGTGACCATTCAAGTGGATAGGTTATAGCCATAAGGGATTGGATCATGGCACAGGGGTGAGTTGGATCCTTTCTCCTCTTTGGTGATAATGTAGCCATTGGACAGGATTTCTATAGCAGCAGATCTAAGTCTGAGTTATAAGACCCATCAGATCTGTACCTACTAGCTTACTTCTCACCCTTTTATATTTATTTTCTCACACTCCATCATTCTTCTCCACCATTTCTGTAGTTTAGGCATTAGGTAACCTTAGGATTTAAACATTAGTGACCTTAAATCCCTTTACTTATTAAAACTTGCTACAATAGACCCTGTATCTTGCAGGTCAGTGTATTTTTAGGCTTGCTGCTTTGTAATCTACCTTTGATTTTCACTAACCCCATTCTTATCACCATTCCCAATAAAGTTAGTAGCAAGTACTTAAAATATCCTAACAAGTTTTTGGCGCCGCTGCCGGGGAATCTTGATCTATTAGTAGACCCTAGATTTTTGTATTTTTTATTCTTTGGTAGTTGTACTTGTGTATAATTGATATTACTAATTTACATTTGCAATTTTTCTTGCAGATCTAGACAGTAGTAGAGAAGGAAAGTAGAATTGCACTGGGAGTCTAGCTACCTCTGTTTGTACTTTTCTAACCCTAAAAAACTCAGTCTATTTCTCCTTTGAAAATTCTATAGCAGTTGATTAGGATAGTTATAATTTTATTAATTGCAATGTGTCTGCAAGTAGTCTTCCCTGCTGTTGCTGTGTGTGCATGTTAGGAAGGAGATCTCTCAGTCCCACATTAGAGCCTCCTAACCCTGAGATAGAAAGGGGCAGAAGACCAAGAAGGCCCAGATACACCACAGTTGAGCCCCCTACTGAAATTGAGACAGCCGTCATGGGTGAAGAGCAACCTAGAACATTGAAGGGATTGAATGCTCCTGATGATTATAATTCCCCATTCAACATTCAATTGCCGGATGTTCAGGAAACTATGAGATTAAAACCTCAATCATCTAAATGCTTCCTTCTTTCAATGGGCTCAGCAAGGAAGACCCCTACAAACACATTGACCAATTCTTAGCCCTGTGCACAATATTCTCCATTGTTGGTTTGGGACCAGAAGCAACTAGATTAAGGCTCTTTCCTTTTTCCCTAAAGGACAGGGCCAGCACTTGGTTAGCTACTCTCCCAAATAATAGTATCACTTCTTGGAAAGACCTCCAAACAAGATTTCTGACCAAATTCTTCCCCGAGATAAAAACCAGCCAGTTGAGGAAAGCAATACTTGCTTTTGCCCAATCCCCAACTGAGGATTTTAATCAATCATGGAACAAATTTAAGGACATGCTCAAACAATGTCCCAACCACAAAATCCCTGACTGGCAGCTTGTCCAAAGCTTCTTTAATGGGATTGATGAGAAAAGCAGAGACATGGTAGATACCTCTTGTGGTGGAACTTACATGCACAAAACAGCTGATGAGGCATGGGACTTGTTCGAGGTCATCAGTGAAAATGATTTCCAAAAGATGTCCTCATTAAGAACTGTTTAAGAGCCTTCTCCTAAACTGAGACTTGCTGAAACTTTCGAAGGAAAGATGTATGAAGTATCTGGGAATAATGACCTGAGAATGCAGATGGCCAATCTTTCTGATAAGTTTGATAAACTATTAACTGTGGTGCAACCCAGATTGGCTGCACAGGTGATGGAGGCATGTCTGATATGTCAATCTCCACAACACACAGTGGAAGAGTGCCCATCTGTAGGGCAATATCCTGAGTATGTGATGGAACAAGCTGCTGCTGCTCAATCATTTAGCCAGCAACAATCTGTTGGCTACAATAAACAGCTATTTGGATACCAACACCAAAATGTTGGTTACCAGTGGAGAGACCGCCCAAATTTGAGGTGGAGACAAGACAATTATATGCAGCCACAACAGATGTTGGCCTTACCTCATAGGCCACAACAGCAGTTTAACCAAGGATATGCCCCAAGGTCAAATTTCTAGCATCAGCAGTAGCCCCAGCAGAAAAATCAGTTGGTAGTTCCCCCACCTCAACCCCGAAATGCTTCTTTCGAGGACCAGGTTTTGACCTCATTACAAAGCCTTAGAGTTTTGACTCAGACTGTGACTTCTCACAGTCAAAGCATAAAGAAAATGGAAGAACAGCTCAGCAAAATATCCAATGCCTTGGCCAAAAGAGAAGAGGGCAGGTTTCCAAGCCAGCCAGTGGCCAATCCTAAGGGCCAATATTCGATTGGAGAAGGTTCCTCAAGTTTTGAGGGAGCTAATGCCATCACAACCCTAAGGTCTGGCAAGCTGGTAGACAACCAGGTTTGGAAGGAACAAGGAATCTCTAAAGAATTTTTGAATGGAAGTGAAAAAGAATTTCTGAGACCACAGAGCCAAGAGTTGCGTTCTACCCTACAACAAGGGAAAAATAAGGAGGCTGTAGTTGAGCCTCAGTAGGAAATAAAAGATGAAAAAAGAAAAAAACAAAAGTTTAGTCATAGGCTTGCAGCTGAGGAACCAGCAGTACCTCAGTTGCCATTTCCTCAAGCTTTGAGTGGCCCTACCCCTTTTGATAAGGGGAATGTACAGATAGAGGAAATGATAGAGACCTTTAAGTAGGTAAAAATCAATTTACCCCTGCTTGATATAATTAGACAGGTCCCAGCCTATGCCAAATTTCTGAAAGACCTTTGTACCCAGAAAAGGAAGGCTAGAGGCCATTTGTCCAAAAAGGTCTTTGCAACTGATACAATTAATTCTATATTAAACATGACAATGCCTGATAAGTTACAAGACCCAGGGATACCCACTATTCCCTGTATAATTAGAGACCACACAATTGGAAGGGCCCTTCTAGACCTTAGAGCCAGTGTAAACCTGCTGCCATACAGTGTGTATCAGCAGCTAGGTTTGGGGGAGCTAAAACCCACTCCCATTGTGCTGTTAATGGCTGATAAGTCTGAATGAAGACCTATGGGGGTGGTCGAGGATGTCTTAGTAGGGGTTGACAAGTTCTTTTACCCTGCAGACTTCATTATTTTGGACATGGGCTGCAACAAGAGTACATCCTCTATACCTGTTATTTTGGGCCGGCCATTCTTGGCCACTGCCAATGCATGCATTCAATGCAGGTCAGGGATCATGAAGGTAGCTTTTGGACATATGAAGGTTGAGCTTAATGTGTACAACAGTGTAAAGTACCCTCAGCTGGACAATAAGGAAAGCTTTACAGTGGATGTACTAGAGGAAGTTGTTGAAGAGGAATTGCCCACTCTGCTGGAGTGGGGCAACATTGTCACAAGTTTAACTGAAGTTTGGGACATTATAGAGGAAGGAAGCCCAGCTGTAATGCCAGAAGACATAACCACATTGAAGTCTTCTGTGGGCTTAGTGCAGCATTCCATTTGGAAACTTACATTGTTGCCTCTTCCTCAAACCAACAAAGCACCAATCCTGCCATCCACCCAACAAGCCCCTGATCTGGATCTCAAGAAGCTTTCAGAAACATTGAAATATGCTTTCCTTGAGAAAGATGGAAAATTTCCTTTAATTATCTCTTGCTCTCTTACCAATGAGCAAGAGGAAGAATTACTAACAGTCTTGAGGAAGCACAAAAAAGCAATTGGTTGGACCATTGCAGATCTAGGAGGGATAGATGTATCAATCTGTATATACAGGATTCATCTAGAAGAGGGCTCAACACCCTCCAGAGAAATGTAGAAGAAATTGAATCCTCACATGCAGGAAGTGGTCCTCAATGAAATCATTAAATTGCTAGATGCTGGGGTAATTTACCCCATTTCTGATTCGGAATGGGTGGTACCTATGCAAGTGGTGCCCAAGAAATCTGGCATAACAGTCATCACAACTGAGTCTGGAGAGCTGAGACCAGCCAGGGAGACCACTGGCTGGAGAGTTTGCATAGATTATCAAAAGCTCAACTCTAAGACCAGAAAAGACCACTTCCCTCTCCCCTTTATTGATCAAATTCTTAATAAGTTGGCTAGAAAAGAGTTTTACTGTTTTCTTTATGGGTACTCAGGGCACAACCAAATCCCTGTGCACCCTCATGACCAAGAGAAAACTTTATTTACATTTCCTTTTGGCACCTTTGCTTACAGAAGGATGCCTTTTGGGTTGTGTAATGCCCCAGCCACCTTTCAGAGGTGTATGTATACCATATTTTCTGATATGATTGATAAATTCTTAAAAGTTTTCATCGATGATTATTTTTTATATGGGGACAGTTTTGACCAATGTCTGCAACACCTCCACCTGGTCTTGCAAAGATGTGAGGAGACCAATATGGTCTTAAGTTGGGAAAAGAGCCACTTCATGGTAACACAAGGTATTGTGTTGGGCCATGTAGTCTCTAAAGATGGGATTGAGGTAGATAAGGCCAAACTTGACCTCATTACAAATTTGCCCCTCCAAGAACAGTCAAATAAATCAGATCTTTCCTTTGACATGCTGGATTCTATAGGAGGTTCATTAAAGACTTCAGCAAAATTGTAAAACTATTGTGCCACCTACTCTACCATGATGTGCCCTTTGACTTTTCTACTGAATGTCTTGAGGCTTTTGAAACTTTCAAGATTTGCCTCACCTCTACCCCTGTACTCCAAACACCTGACTATGCACTGCCCTTTGAGTTGATGTGTGATGCATCCGACTTAGCAATAGGTGATGTTTTAGGACAAAGAAAAGATAAGCTGCCAGTGGTCATTGCCTATCTCAGCAAATCACTTGCTGAAGCTTAGCTAAATTACACCACAACTGAGAAAGAACTTCTGGCAGTGGTTTTTGCTGTGGACAAATTTAGAGCTTACCTACTTGGGTCTAAAACTATAATCTTAACTGACCACTCAGCATTGAAGTACCTATTGTCCAAGAAGGATGCTAAGCCCAGGCTGATTAGATGGATACTCCTGTTACAGGAGTTTGACATTGAAATCAAGGACAAAAAGGGTGTCAAAAATGTGGTGGATGACCCCTTGTCCAGAATTGTCTTGGAGAAATGTATTGATGATCCTACAAATGATGTCTTCCCGGATGAGCAATTGTTTGCCATCCAATCCTTGTTTCCTTGGTATGCACACATTGTCAATTATCTAGTTATAGGCAAGATTCCTACTCATTGGACCAAAAAGGACAAAGACTTATTTTTCTCACAGGTCAAATTCTTTTTCTGGTAGAAACCTTGTTAAGACCTGAAAAGTACCACTTTTCACCCCTTAACATAACCTTTGATTAGACCCTTAGCCATCTAATAAGTTCTTGTTAAGTGTTTTATGTAGGTAATAATCAACAGTAAAAAAAGGCCAGGAATCCTACTAAGGAGACTGTTTTGGCACCAGAAGTCTCTCAGAAGGATGGACTCTGAATCCAGACCTGAAATGAGCCTCACAAAGTTCATTGAAGAGAAGTGCTCACGCTATTTTCGCACTATTCAAATCCATCCTCGCGAAGATCAACCCAGCGAATGTGCAGCTACCTCGCGACTACTTGAACTCCAACTCCGTGACATCTGAGGCTTTGATGTCTACTCAACCTCGCGCAGCCCAATCCAGCGAGGGCGCAATTCTCTACTATGCGACTACCTGAAGAGCAAATGAAGGCAACCTCGCGATGGTTGAAGCTTCAATGTTAAACCATCCTCGCGAAGAGCAAGAGCTACCACGTGACAAGTCTGGGAAACAATAGCTACCTAGCGACGCTCTGAACTTCAACTTCCATCGCTTCAGCAGAGGACTTTCTGGGAATTTTCAACGATTAGGGCACGCACCCCCATGCTTAAATCTCCATGCACGGGCCTTGAGGCATCCAAGGATCACTATTAGGCCACATGGCATAGTTAAAATTAGGGTTTCCTAACCTTAATGTGCCGCCACACCACTGCTATATAAACCCATACTTAGCTTAGGTTTAGATATCTTGGAAAATATCTTGGAACAAATCTTGGAACACGTCTCATCTCTTGGAGATTTGATCTGAGATCGTTTCTCTTTTCTTTTGTAGCTGTAAGTAGTTTGCTTTTTCCTTCCCTCCATAGTCCCACACTTGCTGGCTATGTCTTTGTATGCATTTTGAACTAGTTTAATGGAAGTTTTGTAATAGGATCTTTACTTTGTGGGATTTGTGTTTGAATGTGATCAGCTCTGTGCAAGGCTGCTGCCTTGTGATTCGCCATTGCTTTAGCTGTGATTCAAAGCAATGGAGGACTGATTTTAAGGGCCACTCAGATCCAAGTGACCTGTGTGTCTGGGCTATCATGGTCATATACAACCTTAGCCCCACCACAGGACCCACTGGATCTGAAATCCCCATGGGAGCTTGAGCTGGTAGCCTTGTGACCATGGTGGTGGCAGCGATATTCTTGTTTTGTCTTGGGCTCCGTGAGGAGGATAGCCTTTGGGATAGTCTGTGACCATTCAAGTGGACAGGTTATAGCCTTAGGGTGATTCTAATCCACCGATCCAAGATGGATCCTTCTTCTCTGCACTTGAGCTTGTATTAGCTTGGTGGGAGATTGTACAGAGGCAGACTCCCCTATATTTGTATGGATACGCTATCAGATGTTAGATCTAATCTGGTTATAGAGATTGTAGGCTTGTAACTGGACCATTGTAGCCTCACTCAAGAAATGGATAGCTAGATCGAAGGTTGTACTCAATCTCTTGCTGGTTCTATGTGTCTGGGCTATCATGGTCCTATACAGCCTTAGCCCCACACATAGAGCTTTAGAGGTTGAGGTTCCCTATGGATTCTTGAGCCGGTAGCCTGGATGAAATAGTGCCTACAATGATTAACTTGTTTTGACCCATCCCTGGATTGTGGTTCCCCTATGGGATAGTCTGTGACCATTTGAGTGGACAGGTTATAACCTTAAGGGATTGAATCATGGCAGAGAGATGGGTTGGGTCCTTTCTCCTCAGTGGTGATAACGTAGCCATTGGACAGGATTTCTATAACATTAGATCTGAATCTAAGTTAAAAAACTCCTCTGATCTAGGCTCAATAACATACTTCTCACCCTTTTATATTTATTTTCCACACTCCATCCATCCTCTCAACCTTTTCTTTAGTTTAGACATTAGGCTACCTTAGGATCTGTAAACTAAGTGACCTTAAACTCCCTTCCCTTAAGGACTACCAGATCTGTAGTCAGATCTGGAGGGACTACTAGAGATGGCTCCCTTGGAGCTGTAGATCATCTTTCCTTGTGGGACAAACTCTTACTTATCAAAACTTGCCACAATGGTCCCTGTATTTTACAGGTCTAGGACTTCTCAGTTGTGCTGATTTCATCCCCGCTTTTATTTTGATTTTAAATTTTTTTTACCATAAACAAATAAAGAAAGCACAGCTGGGGTAGCGACAAGTTTTTGGCGCCGTTGCCGGGGAAAGTTGATCTATTAGTAGACCCTAAGTTTTTGTAGTTTTATTAGTCTTTGGTAGTTAAGAATAATTGATACTACCGATGTATTTGTGAATTTTTTTTTTTGCAGATCTAGGCTGTAGCAGTGAAGGACAGTTGGACTACAATTGGGGCTTAGCTACCTCTGTTTGCAAACTCTCTAACTTTTAAAACTCTATCTTTCTTGAAAATTCTTTAGCAGTATCTAGGATAGTTGTAAATGTATTCTTTAAATAGTTGTAAATTAGTTAAATAAATTTGTTAATTGTAAAGTTATTCATTTGCAATGTGCCTGCAAGAAGCTCTCCTTGCTGTTGGTGTGCTTCTATGCTAGGGAGGAGATCTCTCAGCCCTACTTTAGAGCCTCTTAACCCTGAGTTAGAAAGGGAAAGGAGACTTAGAAGAAACAGGCACACCACAAGAAAGCCCCCAAGTGAATCTGTGAAAGCAAATATGGGTGAAGAACAACCCAGAACTCTCAAGGAGTTGAATTCTCTGGATGACTATAACTCCCCTTTTAGCATTCAATTCCCTGATGTTCAGGAGAATTATGAAATAAAAACTTCAATCATCCAGATGCTGCCCTCTTTCCATGGGATTAGCAAGGAGGACCCTTACAAGCATATTGACCAGTTCTTGGCCTTGTGCACCACTTTTAATATCACTGGTTTGGGACCTGAGGCTACTAGGCTCAGACTCTTTCCCTTCTCTCTGAAGGATAGGGCCAGTACCTGGTTGACCACTCTTCCCAACAATAGCATTGCTTCATGGAAAGACCTGCAGACCAAGTTCCTGACCAAGTTCTTCCCTGAGACCAAAACTAGCCAGTTGAGGAAGGCAATTCTTGCTTTTACCCAAGCCCCAACTGAGGATTTTAATCAAGCCTAGGATAGGTTTAAGGAATGCTCAAACAATGCCCCCACCACAAGATCCCAGACTGGCAGCTTGTTCAAAGCTTCTACAATGGGATTGATGCAAAAAGTAGAGATATGGTTGATGCCTCTTGTGGTGGCACTTACATGCACAAAACTGCTGATGAGGCATGGGAATTGTTTGAGGTGATTAGTGAAAATGCTTTTCAAAAGCAATCCCTGGAAAGAACTAGTAAGGAGTCTCTGTTAAAAGTGGGGCATGCTGCATTGACAAGAGGAAAAGTTTGTGAGGTGTCTTGGAACAATGACCTGCAGCTGCAGATGGCAAACCTCTCTATGAAGTTTAACAAATTACTGACTGTGATGCAACCCAGAAGGGCTGCTCAGGTGGTGGAGGCATGTCTGATATGCCAGTCCCCACAACACACAGTTGAGGAGTGCCCATCGGCAGGGTAATATCCTGAATTGGTATTGGAGCATGCTGCTGCTGCTCAATCTTATGGCCAGCAACAATCTGGGGGCTACAATAGACAGCCATATGGTTACCAGCACCAAAATACTGGTTACCAATGGAGAGACCACTCAAATCTGAGGTGGAGGCAAGACAATTATATGCAGCCCCAGCAGATGTTGGTTGTACCTCAAAGGCCACAACAACAGTTCAATCAAGGGTATGCCCCTAGGTCTAACTTTCAGCACCATCAGTAGCCCCATCAGCAACAAAATCAGTTGGTCGTACCCCACTCTCAGCTAAGAAATGCTTCCTTCGAGGACCAAGTCTTGACTTCATTGCAAAACCTGGGATCCTTGGCTCAGACTGTGGACTCTCATGGTCAGAGCCTCCAAAAAATGGAAGAACAGATAAGCCAAATTTCGAATGCCTTGGCTAGGAGAGATGAAGGGAGGTTGCCCTGCCAGCCAGTTGCTAACCCCAAGGGTCAGTTTTTAATCAAAGAAGCTTCCTCATGTTTTGAGGGAACCAATGCTGTTACTACCCTAAGGTCTGGCAGGCTGATAGACAACCAGGTGGGTAACAGACCAGCAGAGGTCATTTCCACAGATGATGCAAATGATAATGATATAGAAGTTGTTGGAACACAAAGCCAAGAACTGCCTGCCACCCTGCAGCAGGAGAAAAATAAAGAGGTTGTGGTTGAGCCTCAGTAGGAGGAAAAGCATGAAAAAAGAAAAAAATAGAAGTGTAGTCATGGGCTAGCAGTTGAGGGACCAACAGTACCTCAGCTGCCATTTCGTCAAGCTTTGGATGGTCCTGTCCCTTTTCATAAAGGGAATGCCCAGATGGAGGAAATGATGGAGACCTTCAGGCAGGTGAAAATCAATTTGCCCCTGCTTGAGGCAATTAAATGTCCCAGCCTATGCAAAGTTCCTGAAAGACCTCTGCACCCAAAAGAGAAAAGCTAGAGGCCATGTGCCAAAAAAGGTCTTTGCAACTGATACAGTGAATTCTGTATTTAACATATCAATGCCTTTGAAGTTGCAAGATCTAGGGATACCCACTATTCCCTGCGTAATTGGAAACCATACAATTGGAAAAGCCCTTTTAGACCTTGGAGCCAGTGTTAACCTATTGCCATACAGTGTATATCTGCAGCTAGGTTTGGGGGAGCTGAAAGCTACCCCCATTGTGCTAATGATGGCTGATAGGTCTGAGAGGAGACCTCTGGGAATGGTTGAGGATGTCTTAGTGGGGGTGGATAAGTTTTTTCACCCTCTTAGACTTTTAGTTTTGGAACATAACCCAAATCCCATACCTCTTATATTGGGCAGGCCTTTCTTGGCCACTGCCAATGCATGCATTCAATGCAGGTCTGGAGTAATGGAGGTGACTTTCAGACATATGGAAGTTGAGCTAAATGTGTACAACAGTGCAAAGTACCCTCAGATGGACAATGAGGAGAGCTTTGCAGTGGATGTACTAGAGGAAATTGTATATGAAGAATTTCCCACTCTACTGGAGTGGGGCAACATTGTCAGGAATTTAGTTAAAATTTGGGACATGGTGGAGGAAGAGAGCCCAGATGTGATACCAAAAGACATGATCACATTGAAGTCTTCTGTGGGCTCAGTGCAGCATTCCAGTTGGAAACCTACATTACTGCCTCTTCCTCCAACCTCCAATGCACCAATTTTGCCATCCAACCAACAAGCCCCTGATCTGGAACTCAAGAAGCTCCCAGAAACATTAAAATATGCCTTCCTTAAGAAAGGAGGTAAGCTTTCTATAATCATCTCTTCCTCTCTTACCAATGAGCAGGAAGAGGAGTTACTAATAGTTTTGAGGAAGCACAAAAAGGCAATTGGTTGGACCATTACAGATCTAGGAGGAATAGATGCATCAATCTGCATGCACAGGATCCATCTTGAGGAGGAATCACTACCCTCCAGGGAGATGCAGAGGAAGTTAAATCTTCACATGCAGGAAGTGGTCCTCAGGGAGATCATCAAATTGCTGGATGCAGGGGTGATTTACCCCATCTCTGATTCTAACTGGGTGGCACCTATCCAAGTGGTGCCCAAGAAATCTGGCATAACAGTGATTAAAACTGAAACTGGAGAGTTGAGACCAGCCAGGGAGACCACTAGCTGGAGAGTGTGCATTGATTATAGGAAGCTCAACTCTAAGACCAGAAAGGACCACTTCCCTCTCCCTTTCATTGATCAAATTTTGGGCAAATTGGCTGGAAAAGCTTTTTACTGTTATCTTGATGGGTACTCAAGGTACAACCAGATCCCTGTGCATCCTCAAGACTAAAAGAAAACCACCTTCACCTATCCTTTTGGCACCTTTGCTTACAGAAGGATGCCTTTTGGACTGTGTAATGTGCAAGCCACTTTTCAGAGGTGTATGTATGCCATATTCTCTGATATGATTGATAAGTTTTTAGAGATTTTTATGGATGATTTTTTCATATGGGGGCTTTTGGCGATGTCTACAACACCTCAAATTTAGTTTTACAAAGATGTGAGGAGACCAATCTGGTCTTAAGCTGGGAAAAGAGCCACTTCATGGTATCACAAGGCATTGTGTTGGGCCATGTAGTCTCTAAAGAAGGGCTTGAGGTAGACAAGGCCAAAGTTAACCTCATTGCCAATTTGCCCCCTCCAAAAATAGTCAAACAAATCAGATCATTCCTTGGGCATGCAGGATTTTACAGGAGGTTCATTAAGGACTTCAGCAAAATTACTAAGCCATTGTGCCACTGCCTGCCCAGATGTGCCTTTTACTTCTCAATAATGTCTTAAGGCTTTTGAAACATTGAAAATATGCCTCACCCCTGCCCCTATACTCCAAACACCAGACTATACCCTGCCTTTTGAGCTGATGTGTGATGCATCAGACTTTGCAATAGGTGCTGCTTTGGGCCAAAGAAAGGATAAGCTGCCTATGGTCATTGCTTATGTCAGCAAATCACTTGCTAAAGCTCAGCTGAACTATACCACAACTGAGAAAGAGCTTTTGGCAGTGGTTTATGCTGTTGACAAATTTAGAGCCTATCTACTAGGATCTAAAACTGTAATCTTCACTAACCATTCGGCATTGATGTACCTATTGTCCAAGAAAGATGCTAAGCCTAGGCTGATTAGATGGATACTCCTACTGCAGGAGTTTGACATCGAAATCAAGGACAAAAAGGGTGTGGAGAATGTGGTGGCTGACCACTTGTCTAGAATTGTCTTGGAGAAATGCCTTGATGGTCCTACAAATGATGCCTTCCCGGATGAGCAATTATTTGCCATCCAATCCTTGGTCCCTTGGTTTGCACACATTGTCAATTATCTAGTTATAGGAAAGATTCCTGCCCACTGGACCAAAATGGACAAAGTCCTATTTTTCTCAAAGGTCAAATATTTTTTCTAGGAGGAACCTTGCCTATACAAGTACTGTGCAGACCAAATCATCCGAAGATGTGTTCCCGAAAGTGATGTCCCTAGTATTCTGGCCATGTGCCATGAAAATGCTTGTGGAGGCCACTTTAGTGGGAGAAAAATAGCTGACAAGGTCCTGCAGTGTGGGTTTTACTGGCCTTCATTATTCAAAGATGCATATACACACTGTAAGGCATGCGCGAGATGTCAAAAATTAGGAGGGTTGTCCAAAATAAATTCAATGCCTTTGCAGCCCATCCTTGTTGTAGAACTGTTTGATGTATGGGGTATAGACTTCATGGGCCCCTTTCCTCCTTCTAATGGTTATCAGTTCATCTTAGTGGCAGTGGACTATGTTTCCAAATGGGTAGAAGCCATTGCCACAAGAACCAATGACAACCAGGTGGTCCTCAAATTTGTAAGGCAGCACATTTTCTCCAGATTTGGAACCCCTAGAGCTATTATCAGTGATGGGGGTAGCGATTTCTGCAACATAAATTTTGAGAGCTTGCTCAAAAAATATTTTGTGACCCATAGGATTACTACTCCCTACCACCCACAGACAAGTGGGCAAGTTGAAATTTCTAATAGGGAGATCAAGCACATCCTTGATAAAATAGTAAGGACCGACAGGAGAGATTGGGCCGATAAACTGAATGATGCACTGTGGGCTTATAAGACAGCCTATAAGACTCCCATTGGAATGTCCCCATTCAGACTGGTCTATGGCAAGGCTTTTCATCTCCCAGTAGAGTTAGAACACAAGGCCTATTGGGCCATTAAGAATTTAAATATGAACCTAACTTCTGCTGGTCATCACAGGTCATTGCAGCTGTCTAAATTGGATGAGCTATGGATGGATGCTTACACCAATGCCAGAATCTACAAGGAACGGTCCAAAGCTTTCTTTGACAAGGGCTTGCTGAGAAAAAGCCTCATACCTAGTGGTAAGGTTTGGTTATTCAACTCCAAACTAAAATTCTTTCCTGGCAAATTAAAATCCAGATGGGAAGGTCCCTATGTTGTCTTAAATGTTTCCCCATCTGGTGCTGTGGAAGTCAAGGATCCCAAATCTAAGAGGACCTTCAAAGTGAATGATCAGAGGCTTAAGCCTTGTATCGAAAAACCTGCTGACCCTATGAACACTATTCATTTTCATGGGACCCCTACATCTACCTGACCCACAGTTGTGTCCATGTTGTACTATACTACTTTTGTTTCTTTAATAATTTTTAGGAAATTGTAGTGTTTATGTGGAGTCCTGGTTGAATGATTTCTTCTTCTTCTTCTGCGAATTGTTGATTTTCGAATTGAATGCATATTGTTTGAATATTTCTGTTGAGTATGCTGCACTACCTGTATTGCCCCTCTTTGATACTAAGCCCTCGCGCATTCCAAATTGAGATTTGGGAAGCTCTCGCGCAATTCGCAAAGAACATTTATTTCGCTGTCGCGAGCTTCAACAAATGCTGCAGAGTCTCTCACGCACTTCAAGCTCCAACATCCATCATCGCGAGATTCAGTTATCTCGTGATCCCCTTGCCCAGCTGTGCGAGTCAAATGCATTTGTCATTTCCCACACTGATTGCTGGGACTTGTTGTTTCCCAACTCACTCTCAATTAATTGCGGCGACTTCGATGTTATTCCACCGTTTCATCTTCCACCATCCTCATCCTCGTCTTTAAATACACAGGGAGCACCTTTCATATTCATCTCATCCTTTCTCCTCTCATTCTAGCGGTCCTTCCCTAGTCCTAACAATGGTAGATGGCAAGCCTAATGCACTGCCTAACAAGTTTTACCCGATGTGGTTGGAACCGCCCCCACCTAAAGAGCCGGACCCCCTATAATCCCTCTGGGATGAATACGAGGAGGTTCAACAGATCCTAGCTAAGGAGGAGGAGGAAAAGCTCCAGCCACAGAAGAAAAAGCAAAAGATAGAACCATCCCCTGCCCCCTCCACTCAACCCCTTCCACCACCTTCTCACCCCTTGATCCCTCTCTCCTCCCTTCTTTCTTTTTGTAATTTTCTTTTTAGCCTTCATGAAATTTTCTTGTTCTGATTATTCTGTCCAGTTCTCTGTTCTTGGTTATTTTCTTTCTTGCTGTTTCCTTTTATTATGCCCTTAATAAATCTACTGCACAAACACCTTTGAATCAGTGAGGACACTGCTCCTCATAGGTTTAGGGGTGTGGCAGGCAGACCCTGCCAATGGAATAGTTAACCTAAGTGCAGCAGAGTCATGTGAGTAATATGAAAATGGATCTATGTTCACTTAAGAATCATGACAAATAAGAAATTTAAAATTTCTGCAAACTTTAGACATTAAAAACTTTTATTATGTCACATTTCCGTGACGAGATCACCAAGGAAACTCACTTGTATCAGCACTTAGTGAATCATTAGAGAGAGAAAAAGGTGAGGACATACTTAAAAGTTCAAAGGAAGACCATAACCAGTGAGAATTGGGCCTATAAAAATTTTTTCTATTCTTTGAGGAGTAACTAAGGCAATTTCTTCTAGTTCTAAGGACTGGCTAAGTCACTGTGCTCACTAGAATTTAGGCAACTCCAAGTTGAAACAACTAACAACACTCATGAGACTTAGGAAAGGATCAAGGCCTTCTCGTGGATAGTTTGAGCCTAAAAAGACCAACCCTAAAGCAACTGCCCTTGTCCATACCCCCTTTGAGCTTTAAATCCTAAATTTCTTTAAAATACACCTGAGTACTTGTACCTGAACCTATGAACCTGATTAGTCTACGCTCACTTTGAAAATTCAAAAGGTAAAGGAGAAAGAGTTGAAGATGGACTAGCTATGGTCAACATTAGGTGAATGGAGAAGAAGTATCTCAAAATTCTGGCAGTATGGTAACTGAGAACATTGTGGCATTTCAGAAAAGCAAAAAAATAAATAAAAAGAAGAAAATTCCATAAAAAAGAAACAAAAATAATAATGAAGAGGAGTATGAGAGGAGTCAAGAGGAACTTTCATTGGAAAATCAAAATCAAGAAGAGAAACTGATCACTTCAAATATGAAAATCTCAATGAAGAAGAAAGGAGCTAAAATCAAGAAGGTGAAGTCATGAATCACCACTTTCACCTACTGATTTCTCAATTTTGAATCCCTTTTCAACCTTCCATTCTTTTTAACCCCACTCTATAAGCCACATTCCAGCCCAGTTAAAAGCCCTTGTGATCCAAAGTTGAGTGAGCTATCATGTAGAGATAAAGAGTTATCCAATCTATGGTGAGGATCTGTCAATGATGTCAGCACTTAAGAACTCAGCCTATGCTCATGCTTACAGACCCATTTAGGGGATGTAACTGCTCTTGAGCCTGAGAGAAAATGAACCCCTCAACAAGACCCTTATGAGAGTATGCCCTGGAAAGTTTTTGGGTCTGATCTTGAATGCATTAGGTATGACCTATAACCTAATTTTTGATCTGATGATGAGCTCAGTGCTGGCACACACTTGTGCAGTTTTCTATGGCTGTGAACTGATTGGAAATGATGTGCATTCATGAGAAGTTTATGCTGTTTAAATTACTGTGCAACCAATGGATTAAATTTCTTTTATGTTTACTGATTCAAGAGTAAACTAACTCTGCTCCTTGACTGCTCACTTGATGATATTGCACTTTTGTTAATTATTTTATTGAGAAGTTTGTGGGTGTCTTCACTGAAAACCCTCAGGAGACTTCACTCCTCCACTAGGGATCACCTAGGGGTTTAAAAGGCTTGGTACATATGCTAAATGTATCTGTGCTCCCTAAAAGTGGCATTTAATTTTTGTAGTAGATTTAATGTAGCTTTTCTAAGGGACTAGCAAAGATTAGGTTTGGGGGTGTGTTAAGACCTGAAAAGTATCACTTTTCACCCCTTAACTTAACCTTCGATTAGACCCTTAGCCATCTAATAAGTTCTTGTTAAGTGTTTTATGTAGGTAATAATATGCAGTGAAATAAGGCCAAGAATCCTGCTAAGGAGCCTGTTTTTGCACCAGAAGTCCCTCAGAAGGATGGACTCTGAATCCAGACCTAAAATGAGCCTCGCGCAGCTTACCCAAGCTTTAGAGGATTCAGGAGAAATATGCCTCGCGCAGTCCAACTAAGCTTCCCAAGACTTTACAACAACTTCTCATGCAGTTGAGTGACTGAAGAGCTTCAAAAGCACAAACTCGCGCAGCTCTCACGAAGCTCAAGAGTAGAACACATCACGCAGTCTCGCACAGTTCAAAGCAGACCTCTCTCAACCTTGCATAGTTCACTTAGAACGGCTGAGGAGAGAGAGCTTCAGAAGACGCTTCGCGTAGCTGTCGCACAGTAGTCGCGGGATGCAAATATCAGAAGAGAACTCCTCACGCAGTTCTCGCACTATTCAAGAAGAAAGCATCCTCACGAAGACAGAGCCATCCTCGGGAAGATCAATTAAGACATGGAACCTTGCATAGTTTAGAACTCATTAAAGCCTCACGAGGAAACTCGCGAAGTCCATTGAAGAGAAGTGCTCGCGCAGTTCTCGCGCTATTCAAATCCATCCTCATGAAGATCAACCCAGCGAATGCGCAGCTACCTCGCAACTGCTTGAACTCCAACTCCGCGACATTTGAGGCTTTGATGTCTACTTAACCTCGCGAAGCCCAATCCAGCGAGAGCGCAATTCTCTATCGCGCGACTGCCTGAAGGGCAAACCAAGGCAACCTCGCAACGGTTGAAGCTTCAATGTCAAACCATCCTCGCGAAGAGCAAGAGCTACCACGCAAAAAGTTTGGGAAACAATAGCTACCTAGCGAAGCTCTGAACTTCAACTTCCATTACTTCAGCAGAGGACTTTCTGGGAATATCTAGCGATTAGGGCATGCACTCCCATGCTTAAATCTCCGTACACGTGCCCCGAGGCATCCAAGGATCACTATTAGGCCACGTGGCATTGTTAAAATTAGGGTTTCCTAACCCTAATGCGCCGTCACACCACTGCTATATAAACCCATACTTAGCTTAGGTTTAGATATCTTGGAAAATATCTTGGAACACATCTCATCTCTTGGAGATTTGATCTGAGATCGTTTTTCTTTTCTTTTGTAGCTGTAAGTAGTTTTCATTTTCCTTCCCTCCATAGTCCAGCACTTGCTGGCTATGTCTTTGTATGCATTTTGAACAAGTTTAATGGAAGTTTTGTAATAGGATCTTTAATTTGTGGGATTTGTGTTTGAATGTAATCTGCTCTGTGCAAGGCTGCTGCCTTGTGATCCATCATTGCTTTGGCTGTGATTCAAAGCAATGGAGGACTGATTCTAAGGGCCACTGAGATTCAAGTGACCTGTGTGTCTGGGTTATCATGGTCATATACAGCCTTAGCCCCACCACAGGACCCACTAGATCTGAAATCCCCATGGGAGCTTGAGCTGGTAGCCTTGTGACCATGGTGGTGGCAGCGATATTCTTGTTTTGTCTTGGGCTCCGTGAGGAGGATAGCCTCTGGGATAGTCTGTGACCATTCAAGTGGACAGGTTATAGCCTTAGGGTGATTCTAATCCACCGATCCAAGATGGATCCTTCTTCTCTGCACCTGAGCTTGTATTAGCCTGGTGGGAGATTGTATAGAGGCAGATTCCCCTATATTTGTAAAGATCCGCTATCAGATGTTAGATCTGATCTAGTTATAGAGATTGTAGGCTTATGACTGGACCATTGTAGCCTCACTCAAGCAATGGACAGCTAGATCGAAGGTTGTACTCAATCTCTTGCTGGTTCTATGTGTCTGGGCTATCATGGTCCTATACAACCATAGCGTCACACATAAAGCTTTAGAGGTTGAGGTTCCCTATGGATTCTTGAGATGGTAGCCTGGATGAAATAGTGCCTATAATGATTAACTTGTTTTGACCCATCCCTGGATTGTGGTTCTCCTATGGGATAGTCTGTGACCATTTAAGTGGACAGGTTATAACCTTAAGGGATTGAATCATGGCAGAGAGATGGGTTGAATCCTTTCTCCTCAGTGGTGATAACGTAGCAATTGGACAGGATTTCTATAACATCATATCTGAATCTAAGTTACAAAACTCCTCTGATTTAGGCTCAATAACATACTTCTCACCCTTTTATATTTATTTTCCACACTCCATCCATCCTCTCAACCCTTTCTGTAGTTTAGACATTAGGCTACCTTAGGATCTGTAAACTAAGTGACCTTAAACTCCCTTCCCTTAAGGTCTGTCAGATCTGTAGTCAGATCTGGAGGGACTACTAGAGATGGCTCCCTTGGAGCTGTAGATCATCTTTCCCTGTGGGACAAACTCTTACTTATCAAAATATGCCACAATGGACCCTGTATCTTGCAGGTCTAGGACTTCTCAGTTGTGCTGATTTCATCCCCGATTTTATTTTGATTTTAAATTTCTTTTACCACAAACAAATAAAGAAAGCACAGCTGGGGTAGCAACAAACCTTGCTTATACAAGTATTGTGCAGACTAAATCATCCGAAAATGTGTTCTAGAAAGCGATGTCCCCAATATTCTGGCCATGTGCCATGAAAATGCCTGTGGAGGCCACTTTAGTGGAAGAAAAACAGCTGACAAAATCTTGCAGTGTGGGTTCTATTGGCCTTTTTTATTCAGAGATGCCAATACACACTACAAGACCTATGAAAGATGTCAGAAATTAGGAGGGTTGTCCAAAAGAAACTCAATGCCTTTGCAGCCCATCCTTGTTGTGGAACTGTTTGATGTCTGGGGTATTGACTTCATGGGCCCCTTTCCTCCTTCAAATGGTTATCATTTCATCTTAGTGGCAGTGGATTATGTTTCAAACTGGGTAGAAGCCATTGCCACAAGAACTAATGATAATCAGGTTGTCCTCAAGTTTATAAAGCAGAATATCTTCTCAAGCTTTGGGACCCCTAGAGCCATTATCAGTGATGGGGGTAGCTATTTCTGTAACAAAAATTTCGAGAGCTTGCTCAAGAAATATTCTGTCACCCATAGGATTGCTACTCCCTACCACCCACAAACCAGTGGGCAAGTTGAAATTTCTAATAGGGAGATTAAGCACATCCTTGAGAAGACTGTGAGGACTGACAGGAAGGACTGGCCTGACAAGTTAAATGATACATTGTGGGCTTATAGGACTGCCTATAAGACTCCCATTGGTATGTCCCCATTCAGACTGGTTTATGGCAAGGCTTGTCAACTCCCATTAGAGTTAGAACACAGGGCCTATTGGGCCATTAAACATTTAAATGTAGACCTAACTTCTGTTGGTCATCACAGGTTGCTGTAGCTGTCAGAATTGGATGAGCTGAGGATGGATGCATATGTCAATGCCCGGATCAACAAGAAAAGGTATAAGGCTTTCTTTGACAAGGGTCTGTTGCGAAAAAGCTTCATGGCTGGTGACAAGGTTTGGTTGTTTAACTCCAAACTTAAATTTTTTCCTGGCAAACTAAAATCTAGATGGGAAGGTCCCTACATTGTCATGAGTGTTTCCCCATCTGGTGCTGTGAAAATCAAGGATCCCAAGTCTGGGAAAACCTTGAAGGTGAATGGTCAGAGGCTTAAGCCTTGTTTCGAAAAACCTGTTGAACCCATGGACACCATTCACTTTCAAGGGGATCCTTCATTAAACTGATCCACAGGTGTGTCAATATTGTATCATATGTACTTTGGTTTTGTTAGATTTGTCTTGCTTTCTTTTGTTCAAATTCTCTAGGAAATTTTAGTGGCTCCACCTGAATCTGGACCTGTCTTGTTTGAATTCTTTATACTTGGTTTGACGATTACTGCCCTTGGATTGATGGTTTTTGCCTGAATGTACAATGTTGGATGGTGATTTTTGCTGTCTATGCTTTAATGTTTGATCTTAATGTGTCTGGGGGTACCTATGGTGGAGAGTCATGCCTAGGATCCAGCCACAACACAAATGGAAATGGCAGAACAGAGAGCACATGCTCTCTGTTTACTACTTTGCTATTGTTGGGTTCAAAAGGAGGCCTGAGAGACTCTCGTGCAGTTCACATAGAACCCTTCTATAGCTGTCGCGAGATTCAAGTAACCTGGGAACCTCTCGTGCGATCCAAATAGAGCATTTCACTAGCTGTCGCGAGGTTCAGCAAGAAGCCTGGGAGACTCTCGCGCAATTTAAAAAGAATACTTCATTAGCTACCACGAGATTCAAAGGTTGTCACGAGATTCAAAGTGAACCTCAGAGCCTTTCGCGCAATCCAAATGGAGGCCTGAGAGCCTCTCGCACAATTCACATGGAATTCTTCACATGCTGTCACGCGCTCCAAGGTCAACTTGGGAGATTGTCACGCAATCCAAGTTAAATAGCACCTTCGCTAGGTTTCCTTTCCAATCTCGCAACTAGATTTCCAAAGCGCGCCAAGCATAGCGACAAGTATTTTAACCCCGCACTTGCCTCCCTTTCCAGTACTCTCTCTTCCTTCTTCATCCAGTGAAACCCTAGCTTCTAGCGCTCTTCTCCCTCTCTCCTCCAACGTCCATCCTACAACCCATCATTCACACCAGGAATCTACAGAGTTGTTCCTAACGTCATCCCCATCAATTGCCCTCTGCTAAGAAATTTCGTGGTGCCCTGTGCGACAGATCGAATAAAACCCTACAATTTTAGGGTAAGCACTCAGATCTTAGTCCCTAGTTTGTATTTTTGAAAGTAGAGTTTGGAATGGCCCCTAAGAGTGCACAAAAGAAATAGGGCAAGGATAAGGCCCCTGTTGAGACCACTCCTAAGAAGGTAAAAACTTCAAAGGCACCGAAAAAAGGGAAGGAAGTGGTTGAGGAGGTGGAGGAGCCAACCCCTGAGTTTTCTACACCCTCTGAGCTCATGGCTTTAATACCCTTGGAGCCTGAAACAACTTTCGATCTGCCCTTCTTCGAGAAGGAGCCTCTCTCTGCCCCTGTCATTCAATTTATGAGAAAGGCCAGCCTGACACCATTGATGAGAGAAATAGCAGCACTAGCCTACCCTAGGCTAGTGCAACTATTTTATCAGCACATACGGGTCACCAAGGACAAGGATGGGCAAGTAGGCTTGCTGGTGTTGATTGATAACTTTGAAATGTTAGTTGGCCTCAAAGTGATTGCAGAAGTATTGGGCATCCCAGCCGCATTTGACCCTAGCTGTGGATATGGCTCCCCCCTAAGTTCCTCAATTGATACGATTGCAAGAACTCTAACTAGAGGATTAAAGGCCTCAGGGGATTCAATCAAAAGAAGAGAGTTGGAGCCTGGACTCCTTTTGATTGACCAGGTCCTGAGAAAGAACATTTATTGCTCAGGCCATCAGCAGGAAAGGAGAGCTCCTATTGCTGATGTTGTCTACTCGTTCTCTCTAGGCCATGGCTTCCATGCAGCCTGGTTAATCTTTGAGGCAATGAAAGACCTGGTGGAGAAATAGGGCAGAACAAGAAGCGACATACACTTCCCTATGCCAGAGTCATCACCAAGCTGCTAATAAGGGGGGGGTACAAGATAGCAAAAACTGAGGAGACTACCACCCTTGCTCCTACAACTTTTACCAAAAGGTAATGGAAAATCAGCAGAAGCTTGATGGAAGCACAGAAGAGGAAGAAGGCTGAGACTCAGGCCCTTCCCAAGTAGTTTGAAGAGGCAGCTGTTACAAGGCCCACCCCTGTCAATACAGAGGAGTTTCAGAGCCTATTACCACCACTGCTGCAGCAACCCCCACTTCCCCCCCCCCCACCTTTTACTCCAGCACCCCATACCCTGACAAAATCCCCTCCCATTGAACCATCAACATCTCTCCCTTCCTCCCCTACACCCCTCTCTCCTGTGATTGGTACCTGGGAGGACACCACCCCCCATGTCAGCCCCTCACCATCCCCTACCCTCCCTCAATACATAACCCCAATACCACCATCATCTTCACATAAACCTGACAGCCCTCCACTCATTTCCTACAAAAAAAAGGAAAACTACTGAGACAACCCCCACCATCTTCCAGACACCACCCACAATCTTTTTTATCCCCACTGACACACCTCACATTAAAGAAGACACCACTCCAACCATGCCTACTACATCCCCATTCCCAGACATAGACCTCAACCTTAACACAACCACAGGATTCCAACCCTTCATGGCTAATTTCCTTGACACCATGCCTACCCACTACACTCCCCTCCTTCCACTTTCCATCATGCACCTTCCTCACCTTTTCAACCTGTGCCGTCTTCTACACAAACTCAACCTCCCAGCCCAGATACACTGACACTCATCCTCTCCCTCATCCAAGACATCCAATCCAACTATCCACTACTACACACACCCAGGACTAGATGTAGACTGAACTCACATCCATCAAATCCACCCTACACACATTGACCAATCCACCCATCCCTCAACAATTCACTCTAACCCTCCTGGTCCTTTCTCCTCCCATCCCTGTCCCCCCAACCCAACCATTCTCTTTCATACCTTTCACCATTCCCATTTTTCCTCTCCCATCATCCCTTACTCCTAGTGAGCCTACCTCATTTTCTTTCCCCCCCATGCCTTCAATCTCACATCTTATCTTATCCCCTCTAACATTCACTAACAAACAAACACAAACTAACCTAGAACCTGTTACCCTCCCCCAACAACTAGCCTTACCTCCTGATATCTCCACTTCCCTGTTAAGTAGTGAAAAATACCATTTTTTACCCCTAAACATGAGCTTTGAAAGACCCTTGAGAAGACTAAATAAGTACTTTAGTGTGCATTTTACAGCTAACCAATTAGACAGGTCCAAGTCCGAAAAGCATCCTAAAATGATCAAAAAGCTGACAACTCATGTCAAGCTGAAAGATGGATTGAAGAAACAACCTCAGCAATGGCTAAAAAGGGTCTAAAAGAGCAGACAAAGACCTGAAAAAAAGAGAGAGAGCCATTCGCAAAGAAGAATGGGAGCCTAGAGTCCAATTCGCAAAGAACTTTTACTATTCGCAAAGAACCTTGAACTTTGCGAAAAGAAGAAAACACTCCTCGAATAGAAGATTTACCTCTGCGAAAGAAGAGAAGTCCTTTGCGAAAAGAACTTCAAGCCAAAGTCCTTACGAAAAGAACTTCGAAGCCAAAGTCCTGCGAAAAGAACTCAAGCCAAAGTCCTTTGCGAAAAGAACTTCAAGCCAAAGTCCTTTTGCGAAAAGAACTTCGAAGCCAAGATGCTTTGCGAAAAGAACTTCGAAGCCAAAATGCTTTGCGAAAAAGAACTTCCGAGCCAAACTACTTTTGAAAAGACCCTTAAACTCTGAAATGGCATATGAGGATTTATGACCACTTTGAAGGGCATTTCAAGAACTCTCAGCGCTCAATGTAATTAAAAGCCCACAGACATTAGGAAGATTCCAAGCACAAACCAAAGGCATATTCATGCGTGAAAACCCAAAGATGAAATCACTTGGCGGAACTTCTAGAAGCTCAAACAAACTTTTGAATTTCCCATAAGAATTGATGCTTCTAACGCTGATTTGAACCAGATCGAGCATTTTCATTGGCGAGCAGATCTGGATCCCCGTGCTCAATGACCATTGGGCAATCCAGATCCGAGCACTTCGATTGGTCAATTCAGCCTTGTGCAGGATAGAGGGAGAGCTATAAATTGAGAAGACATTTGCTCAATTGAGGCATCCAGTTTGTAGGGTCTTCTTCTCCGTTTCCCTCATTCCGGCCGATAGCTTATCCTGAACCCCCCCATCTTGTAGTTTACCTTTGAGAGCCATTGTGAGTGATTTGTACTTCCAAGTTCGGATTCAAGATCTGTAAACTGAGGGCTCTCAAAAGCTCGGTCAGAAGTCTGAGGGCTCTCTAAAGCCGTGCTCTGTAATTGTAACGTTGGATTTTAAAAGGTTGTCAGTAATTTGTGTCTTCTCCATTGGAGTCATGTCGAGGGTTCAATGTTCACCTTAGTGCATTAGACTTCTTTAGATTCACTCATCCGCATCCAACTTCCCTTAATTCATCATCCACATGCGAATTAGCGCTGGTAACCTAATTCAAGCAGATTACTGATGATGTTCATGTTACGAACTAAAGAATAGGCCACAACTATTGGATGATCTGTGACCATTGATGAGATCATAGCCATAAGTCTAAACCTATTCCTTAATTGGATTTATTTCTCTTACATCTATCTTTGGTAGCAGATGAAGATTGAATCTGCTGTGGAAATCTGATTCTCCATTAAAATTCGAGGCTAAAATGCATGAAGCTATTATTTCGCATTTGTCTTATTTTAAACATCTCCCCAACTCGGATCCGGATCATGTAGATAGTTCTTTTCTTTATTTGCTTATAGTTAAATGTGACACAATCCAACACTCTCTTTTATCTATTCTTTTTAGATAATTATAGAGCCGGATCTGTAGCACAGAGGTTTATCTCTCATTTTAGACAAACTTCTCTGTGGGCGATCTTGAAATACTTACTTTTAAAACTTGCTACAATTGGCCCCGATCTTGCGGGCGGTGTTAGCCCCAATGTCTTGATATCCCTTTCATAAGTTAACATCCATATAACCTAGCATTCTTTAATTCTTTAATTCTTGATTAATAATGCACATAATTATGGCACACTTGGAGCGACAACAAGTTTTTTGGCGCCGCTTGGAAGTTTGTTCTAAAATTGGTAGACCTAAGTTTTTTTCTATTTTGTAGATTTGATTTTTTAATTTTTTCTTTAAACGCACTTTGCATTCCAAGTGCTTGATTAAATGTCTCTGATTTGTATAGAAAACACTGCTTTCTTCGCAGAATTTTTTTTTTTTTTTTTTTAGAGTTTTATTCTTTGCCTTCTAGTTATTTGAATAAATGCTTCTTTGCCACTCTTTTGTCTTTTTGTCAAATTTGGGCGCTTTGAGTTTTTCTTTTATTTTGTCAATACTTGAATAAGGTCTGGTTTTGGATGTTTGCAGATCTGAGCAATTCAAAGAAGGAGCATCTGGACCAAAGTCGGAGCAGATCTGCTTGAGTTTGCATCCTTCTCCTTTGCATTCATTTTCTATTTTAAATTCTTGAGAACCAGCATTCTGTGTTTAATGTTTGTTTTGATTATAATTTCACTTTGTCTTTTAGGCATCTTTGATTTTTTTTACAAAACCAAATACAAAATAAAAGAAGTCAAAACACACAAAGAAAATCTCTGTGTTGTTTCTCATTATTTTCTGCAGTAGTAACTAAGGGCTCCTGTTGAGCCCGGGCTGATCCAAAACAAGTAAAAAAAAAGTATAATAAAAATTAGAAAATTATAAAAACAATATAGATATCTTAGGATGTGTTTTCTCCATTTGCATCCACTTTTCCCATCCTGGACCTTTCATTTTTTTTTAGGAATCATGTAGGATTATGAGTAGTGGATCATAGGCTATTTTGTATATTCAATGGACTCACTAATTTTATTTTCCTTGAGATTTCTTCATCATAAATGGGTCTCACTGTGTGAACCCTGCTTTTAATATGTGCTCCCATGCTTCATTATTTTTTCATACCCATCATCAACAAAGGGTCAATCTTATGAATCTTATGAATCATTTGGCATTAGATTTTCGGTTTTAGGAATTTTAGTTTCAAATTCTGTTTTTAGATCGCTGAATTTTTTTCTTTCTTAGGTTAATGTGTCCTCGTTTCGATTTTCGTCATTTTTACGTGAGTATAGCTAGTTTCTAACTTTGTTTTCTTATTTTGCATTCACAAATTCAGTTTTGTATCAACACTTTTCTTTTCTTTTTAACTTTGTATTCATTCCCTTACCTTGCTTTTTCTTGTTTCTCTGTTATTAGCATTAGTTTCCTTTCATTTGCATAGTAATCCTTCTATTTGTTAGATTTTATTTAGCAGTTCTAGCATTGTTTTGTTGATTTTTCTTGCATTTGTATATCATGTTTTCCATTTCCTTGCTCATATCTTCGATTTTACATTTTATTTTCTCTGCATATAGTTTAGATTTTTTCATTTCTTAGTTTTCTTTCTTCTTTTACCTCTTGCCTCGAGCCCAGTAGTGTCATTCCCCATTACCCATTCCTTTGGTTTTGCCTAACCCATTCATTGATGCCGAAGCTCATACGAGCTATTGGTGGATGAAACTTTTTCTCCTCCAAACTCGATTACGTGCTATCTTTAAGATATCTCGGGAGGCTTCCCTCAAAGCACCATCCTCACTCCATTACGAGAAAATTTACCCAAGGATGACAAAGTCTGGTATCGAACCTCACCACAGTCACAGAGGAACATCTTGATGTGCCAACCCTAGTTATTTTTATAGACAAGCTGTGACTTAATCAGGATTGGACATGCCCTAGGGATACCTTTTCAATTCAATCTGATGGACCCTTGATCGCTCACAGAGTTGCCTCTTTCGGAGATATGGCTGCCCATTTGACCACAGGCATGGTGGGTTGGGCAATCAATAATGAGAAGAGATCTGCCCCGCAATATCTCTTGATGGATTCCATACTCGAGGAGTTTTTATATTCGGGCACACCAGAGGCGAACCCCATCTTGAAGCCCTCTTTCACTTCTCTAAGGGCAATTCTTCAATGCCCCCATGCGATCCCTGAAAGCAATGGTGATGTGAGTGCCAAGGTAAAAAGGAATGAAGATTGCTGGCCTCCCTTTGGAAGACTCATTACTGACCCTCTTAAGAGCCAAGTTTGACATTAATAGGAAGAGCCCTTTGAGGTACTCACTCCTCACAACTTTGGCAAGAAAGCACGGACCACAAGTCGTGCCATGTTAAGAAGAATGAGGGAAGTAGGAGAACCAGCCCATGCCCCCTGCCCTGCACCTGCACCTATTGCCCTGCTGCGAACCCATAGCACTGAGCCGAGCTAGTTCTTGTCAGCAGCATGACAGAACCAAGCCACGAAAGTGTGGGTGGGCATGTCTTTGCAGTGGAAATTGTGGAGCCTCAACCAGCCCCGAGCCTCGGCCACCCCACCAGTTTACAAGCCCAACTCCTGTGGTGACCAGCTCTGTTGCACCACTTGCTTCACTTAGTCCACACAATTCCCGAGGTAGCTAGTTTACAAGCCCAATTCATCAATTGTCTCTTTCTTATTTTCTTATTTTCTCGCTTTTTATTCTATTGCAATTTTTTCTACATTATAAGTCGTGCCTTAACAGTCTGCTTTTTGTTCTCCCTATTTGAAAAACTTACAACCCTCCCCTACTC
Organism: Chloranthus sessilifolius; assembly: GCA_021018995.1. Taxonomy (NCBI): domain Eukaryota; kingdom Viridiplantae; phylum Streptophyta; class Magnoliopsida; order Chloranthales; family Chloranthaceae; genus Chloranthus; species Chloranthus sessilifolius. Next base: position 31,114,862 of record CM037595.1, read on the forward strand.
CCTTTCCCTTTTTCCTTTTATTTTCTATCCAAATTTGATGTGCTTCTTTAGTGTCCAGATTATTGTTGTTTCTGTCTTCCCCTAATAATTGTCCACCACCTTTGAACCGGTGAGGACACTTTCCCCATAGGTTTGGGGTGTGGCGCAGACAAGTCTGCCTAGGAATAGTTAACATAAGAGGCGTGAGAATCACCTAAGTAATTAGGAAATGTATTAATTTACTTTAGAATCATGACAACTAGAAAATTTAAAATTTCTTTGCCAAATGTAGACATCATAAACCTTTCAATATTCTACATTTCCACGATGCTAGCACCATGAAAACCTCTTGGTATCGACATTTAGCAAGTCAAAGGAAGAAAAAGGTAAAGATATACTTAAAAGCTCAAGGAAAACCATAACCGGTGAGAATTGAGCCCATATATTTTCCATCTCTGTTGAAGAGTGGGAGGCAATTTTTTGATTCAAAGGATTGGTGAGGCATTAGATCCACTAGAAGTTAGGAAACTCCAAATTAAAACAAGTAACAAGACTCATGAAACTGAGGAAAAGATCAAGGCCTTCTTTGGACAGACTTGAACCTAACAGAACCAACCAAGAAAAATCTGCCTTTTGTACCCCATTTGAGTAAATCCTACAATTCTTCATCAAAAATACTCAAAAGTACTTTTTGAACCTATGGAACCAATTCAGCCTTCCCTCACTCGAGAATTCAGAGGTAAAGGAGAAAGAACTCAAGATGGACCATTTCAGGCAACATCAAGAAAATGAAGAGAAAATACCTCAAAAATAGGCAATATGGTGGGAGAAAGAAGAGACAAACAATGTGAAAAGTTGCAAGCAAAAAGGCAAAAAAGGGACTTTATGTTGAAAATTCAAGATCAAAGAAAGAACTGATCATCGTGAATGTGAGAATCTCGAAAAGAAGAAAAGAAGCTAAACTCAAAAGGTGGAGTCATGAACCATCTCCGCACTTCCCGAGTTCTCAAATTCAAACCTCTGCTCAAACCGCTTTCCTTGAAACTTCACTCCATAAGCCATACAAACAAACCTAGATTAAAAGCCCTTGTGATCCAAAGTTGTGTGAGCTGTCATGTGGAGATAAGGAGTGACCTAATCTATGGTGAGGAGGTGACAATGTTGCCATTGCCTAAGAATCATGCCTATGCACATGCTTACAGATCCATTTGGGAGATGTAACGCTCTTGAGCTTGAGTGAAAATGAACCCCTCAACAAAAACACTGATGAGAGTATACCCGTGAGTGTTTGGGTTGGAACTTGAGCACCTTAAGTATGACTTATAACCTAATTTTTATCCATAGGATGAGCTTCTCACGCACATTTGTATGAGTTTCTATGATTTGTTCACAGATTGGAAATATTGAAACATTCATGAGGTTTATAAATGTTTAAATCCTGTGCAAACAATAATCAAATTTTCTGTTTCATCATTGATTCAAGAGTAACTAACCGCTCCTTGATTGCTCATTTGATAATATTGCACCTGATGTTAACTGTTTCATGGAGAAGTTTGTGGGTACCTTCAAAAACCCTCGGAGACTTCACTCCTCCTCTAGGGATCACCTAGGGGTTTAAAAGGCTTGTTGCATATGCTAAATGCACCTGTGCTTCCTACAAAGTGGCTCTTTATTTTGCTTTTATGTTTCTTTGCTCGGGGACTAGCAAAGCTTAGGTTTGGGTGTGTTAAGTAGTGAAAATACCATTTTTACCCCTAAACATGAGCTTTGAAAGACCCTTGAGAAGACTAAATAAGTACTTTAGTGTGCATTTTACGACTAACCAATTAGACAGTCCAAGTCAAAAGCATCCTAAAATGATCAAAAGTCGACAACTCATGTCAAGTCGAAAGATGGATTGAAGAAACAACCTCGGTAATGGCTAAAAAGGGTCTAAAAGAGCGGACAAAGACACGAAAAAGAGAGAGCCATTAGCAAAGAAGAATGGGAGCCTAGAGTCCAATTAAAGAACTTTTACTATTCGCAAAGAACCTTGAACTTTGCGAAGAAGAAAACACTCCTCGAATAGAAGATTTACCTCTGCGAAAGAAGAGAAGTCCTATGCGAAAAGAACTTACGAAGCCAAAGTCCTTTGCGAAAAGAACTTCGAAGCCAAAGTCCTTGAAAAGAACTTGAAGCCAAGATGCTTTCGAAAGAACTTCTGAAGCCAAAATGCTTTGCGAAAAGAACTTCTGAGCCAAACTACTTTGAAAAGACCCTTAAACTCTCGAAATGGCATCGGGATTCTGACCACTTTGAAGGGCATTTCAAGAACTCTACGCCCAATGTAATTAAAAGCCCACAGACATTAGGAAGATTCCAAGCACAAACCAAAGGCATATTCCATACGTGAAAACCCAAAGATGAAATCACTTGGCGGGAACTTCTAGAAGCTCAAACAAACTTTTGAATTCCCATAGCAATTGATGCTTCTAGCTGATTGGTGAACGGATCGAGCATTTTCATTGGCGAGCACCGGATCCCGTGCTCAACAGACCATTGGGCAATCCAGATCCGAGCACTTCGATTGGTCAATTCAGCCTTGTGCGGGATAGAGGAAAGCTATAAATTGAGAAGACATTTGCCCAATTGAGGCATCCAGATTTTAGAGTTTTCATCTCTGTTTCCCTCATTCCGGTCGGATAGCTTATCCGAACCCCCGTAATCCCTTCTTGTAGTTTACCTTTGAGAGCCATTGTGAGTGATTTGTACTTCCAAGTTCGGATTCAAGAGTAAGTCCGAGGGCTCTCTAAAGTCGTGCTTTCAGAATTGTAATTTTGGATTTTAAAGGTTCTTTGTAATTTGTGTCTTCTCCATTGGAGTCATGTCGAGGGTTACGAATGTTCACCTTAGTGCATTAGACTTCTTTAGATTCACTCATCCGCATGCAACTTCCCTTAATTCATCACCCACATGCGAATTAGCGTTGGTAACCTAATTCTAGCATTTACATGATGTTCATGTTACGAACTAAAGAATAGGCCACAACTATTGGATGATGATCTGTGACCATTTAAGTGGATGATCATAGCCATAAGTCTAAACCTATTCCTTAATTGGATTTATTTCTCTTACATCTCTTTGGTAGCGGATGAAGATTGAATCTGCTTTCTGAACTCTGATTCTCCATTAAAATTCGAGCCTAAAGTACATGAAGCTATTATTTCTGCATTTGTCTTATTTTAAACATCTCCCCAACTCGGATCTGGATCATGTAGTTAGTTCTTTTCTTTATTTGCTTATAGTTAAATGTGACACAATCCAACACTCTCTTTTATCTATTCTTTTTTTTAGATAATTATAGAGCCAGATCTGGTAGCTCAGATCTGGAGGTTTATCTTAAATTTTAAATCAATTCCCTGTGGACGATCTTTTACTCACTTACATTTAAAACTTGCTACAATTGGCCCTGATCTTGCAGGCCAGTGTTAGCCCCAATGTGCTGATATCCCTTTCATAAGTTAACATCCATATAACCTAGCATTCTTTAATTCTTTAATTTTTGATTCATAATGCACACAATTATGGCACACTTGGAGCGACAACAAGTTTTTGGCGCCGTTGCCGGGGAAGTTTGTTCTAAAATTGGTAGACCTAAGTTTTTTTTCTATTTTGTAGATTTGATTTTTTAATTTTTTCTTTAAACACTGACACTCATCCTCTCCCTCATCCAAGACATCCAATCCAACTATCCACTACTACACACACCCAGGACTAGATGTAGACTGAACTCACATCCATCAAATCCACCCTACACACATTGACCAATCCACCCATCCCTCAACAATTCACTCTAACCCTCCTGGTCCTTTCTCCTCCCATCCCTGTCCCCCCAACCCAACCATTCTCTTTCATACCTTTCACCATTCCCATTTTTCCTCTCCCATCATCCCTTACTCCTAGTGAGCCTACCTCATTTTCTTTCCCCCCCATGCCTTCAATCTCACATCTTATCCTATCCCCTCTAACATTCACTAACAAACAAACACAAACTAACCTAGAACCTGTTACCCTCCCCCAACAACTAGCCTTACCTCCTGATATCTCCACTTCCCCCACCCAGGACCAATCACATTTTGCTCCCTCCACTTCATATCTTTCTATCGCACCCAAACACTCCCTTTACATCCCTCCCTACCTCACCATCCTCCATGCCATGAGGGATAATCCCTACCTTAGGAGGGATGTCCTGAGGGGCATGGCCCAACTTAGCGATCCATTGAGACCACTTTCTTTGCAGCAGACGAAATGGAGAAGCCCTGAGCAATTACTGGGTATCTCCCTGGGGTGGACCAACATCTTGGAGGCCTATGAGAAGGTAAAATCTACAGCTGCTTATCATCAGTTGAATCTGGAGCTGGAGAAAGCCAACAGTGCTGCAGAGAAGATGAAAGTGAGACTTTTCGAAAAGAGGTTCAACAATGCCTAGGAGATCTTCATACTCGAAAAGGAAATCCATGAAATTGACCTCCTCAAAGCCAAAATCCAGATAGCCTCATTGGAAGCTGCATTAACTCGTCGAGTGCACTCGGCCACCCTCTCTCTATCCCGCTTGCACTGAGCCTAAAGCTACTACCCAACCCCAATCGCCCTGATATAATTGCCCAACCAGATAAAGGGAAGGCCCCTGTTGCCCCTTCTTCCTCAACTCCTACTGAGCAGCCCCCACCTACCCAAACCCCTGCTGCACCTCCAACTGAGCAAACTTATCCTAAACAAAGGAAAGTCACTGCTAAGATGATTGCTTACATAGTAGCCTCTATTAAAATTGGCAAAGAGCCAGCTGCCCAGTCTGAGGAGGCAAAACCCCCTGGCCAGCTTGAGCCCAAAGCAAAAGGAAAGTCCCCCGTAGCCCCCACTGAGCCAGACAAAGGAAAATCACCCTTGATCCCTCCTGAACCTAAAACCAGAAAGATGAGGGTGAGGGCACTAAAGGCTCCAACCATGAAGAAACTGCCAGCCCAACCAAAGAAACTAAGGCAGCCTAAGAAAAAGACTCCAACTGCGGGCAAAGCTAAGAAGAAAATAAGTCCAACTGAGCAGTAAGCCCGCAAGAAAGAGGACAAAGCTGCACTTAGGAAACATGCACAAAAGATGGACTGAGACTGGTTTATAGATTCAGATTCAGATTCTTCCTCCTCTTAAAACCTAGATTATAGATTAGGCTTTTTGTGCCTTTGCACTTCTTTTCTAGTTATTGTAATTATAATTGTACATGTTTTTCTAAGTTAATAGAATTTTTTTTGTTTCTATATATTGATTTGAGTGCATTATCAGAGTCTATTTATTTTTTTATTTTTGTTGTTTGTTCCTGACTATTACCCTGCACTTTCTCACCTTTGAATCAGTCAGGACACTGCTCCTCATGGTTTGAGGGTGTGGCAGGGTAGGTCTGCCAATAGAATAGTTAATTTTAGTGTAATAATGGTGGTGTAACTGGGATGAATAAAGTCAATTTCCACCTAACTTGAAACAATGAGGAAATTTGCAAAAATTTTAAAATATTTTTACAGACTTTTCGAAACTGAATCTTGACACCACCATAAGCTAACATCAGAAAAATTTTCAGTTAGTACTCAGTGAACCTAAGAGGAGAGAAACAGATGAAAATAGACCCCATGGGTTAATTTGAGGACCATACCTAGTGAGATTTGGGCTCATCATTTTCTTTTGAAGAGTGTTTTTGGCATTATTTATGCTCTGAGGACTGGTTGAATCAAGACCTTCTCACTAGAAGTTAGGCACCTTCAAATCAAAACTGATTGATAGCACTCATGATACTAAGGAAATGATCCAAGGCCTTCATTTGGATAGTTTGAGCCTAAAAATCCAACCTTTAAAAAAAACTGCCCTTTTGCTTACACTACTTGAGCATTAAAAATTCTACTTTTCTTTGACAAACACCAAAGTACTTGCACCTTAACCGCATGACCTGATTCAACCTCATCCTCACTCTAAGAATTCAGAAGGTAAAGGAGGAGTTAAAGATAGTGAGAGTGGTCCATCATTCTGTGAAAGGTGAAGAAAAGCAACTTATGAACAGCAGTGTATCAATGGTATTTGTGTGGCAGTTCATCATAAAAATCATAAGAAATGATTGAATAAAAATAAAAAGAGAAAAAGAAAGAGAAGTCTAGAGAAAAATATCATCTGAAAATTGAAAAGAAGAGGAGAAGCTGGCCACTTTGATTCTGGAATATATCAAGAAAGATGAAGTTTTGCTGAAATGAAGGTTGTGAAGTCATGAATCACTCATTACCTTGCTGATTTCTTAATTTTGATTCCCTTTTTACCCCTTGATTCTTTACACCCCTCACCCATAAGCCACATTATAATCCATTCAAAAAGACCTTGTAGATCCAAAGTAAAATGAGCTGTCATGTGGAGATCAGGAGTTGTCCAATCTATGGAGAAAAGTCATGAGGATGCCAGAAATTAGAAGCTTTGCCTATGCTCATCCTTGCAGGCCCATTTGGGGTCTGTACTTGCTCTTGAGCTATTTTGAATGTGAACACCCTCAGATTCTAAATGTTAACCTCATTGGGGTTGTATCCAACCTAATTTTTGAACTTAAGGCAAGCTGGGTACTGATTTTTACACATTGAATTTCTAATGTAAAATGAATGATGGTGATGCAACCACATGCTAAATTTTGAGTTTTAAATGGCCTGCATTACTACTGCTGTTTCCTCTAAGTGTTAAAGAATGGGTGTGGAATGAAGCTTTATACATTGAAATCTGTGTTGTCATTAACTGCACTATACTTAATTGTTCTAATGGTGAAGTTTGTGGGTATCTTCACTGAAAACCCTCAGGAGACTTCACTCCTCCACTAGGGATCACCTAGGGGTTTAAAAGGCTTGGTACATATGCTAAATGTACCCGTGATCCCTACAAAAGTGGCATTCAATTAGTTAAAGCTTTGCTAAGGGACTAGCAAAGATTTGGTTTAGGGGTGTGTTAAGACCTGAAAAGTACCACTTTTCACCCCTTAACTTAATCTCTGTTAGACCCTTAGTCATTTAACAAATGCATGCTAAGCCTATTTTGTAGGTAAGAAGCAGCAACTGCAAATAAGGCCCTAACCATGCAAAGAAGCCTACTGTTGCCCCAAAAGTTCCTCAGAAGAAAGGAGGTTGGACCCAGACAGAGAATTGGTTGTAGTATAGGAACAGTAAAGCAGAAATAAGTCAAGAAGTGTGCCTCGCGCAGATGTCGCAGGGTTCAATTAAACCAGAGAGAATGCTTTACGCAGTTGTTGCGGGCTTCTAAAGGCATCACACCAACTACTCACGCCGTTCTCACGCGGTTTGATGACAGAAGGGATTGAAAAGCAGACTTCGTGCGGTTCTCGTGAGGCTCAGTCATAAGCACTCGCGCAGTCTCTCGTAGCTCAAAAGAGAAGCCCTTAATCTTCGTGCAATTTACTGAGGAGAGAGAGCTCCAGACATTCTTGTGCGCAGCTATCGCGCAGTGGCCGTGAGATACCGACCTTCAGGGAACTGCTCGCGCAATCCATAGAATTCAGAAGGTAAAGGAGAAGGAGTTGAAGATAGTGAGAGTGGTCTAACATTTGGTGGAAGGAGAAGAAAAGCAACAAATGAATAGCAGTGTATCAGTGATTTTTATGTGGCAGTTCATCATAAATATATATATATATATATATATAAATTTAAAAAAAATAAAAAAAAAGAGAAAGATAGAGAAGTCTAGAGAAGAACATCATCTAAAAATTGAAAAGAAGAGAAGTTGGCCACTTTGATTCTGAAATATATTAAGTAAGATGAAGTTGTGCTGAAATGAAGGTAGTGAAGTCATCAGTCACTCCTTACCTTGCTAATTTCTCAACTTTGAATCCCTTTTTTCCCCTTCATTCTTTATATCCCTCACTCATAAGCCACATTACAACCCATTCAAAAAGACCTTGTAGATCTAAAGTGAAATGAGCTGTCATGTGGAGATGAGGAGTTGTCCAATCTATGGTGAAAAGTCATGAGGATGTCAGAAATCAGAAGCTCTGACTGTGCTCATGCTTGCAGGCTCATTTGGGGTCGGTAATTCCTCTTGAGCTGATGAGAATGTAAACACCCTTTTGATTTTAATTGTTGAGAGATAGCCTTGGTGAGAATTGGGTCTAAATTTTAAATGCATTGGAGTTGTATCCAACCTGATTTTTGAATTTAAGGCAAGCTTTAACTAATTTTATGCGCATTGTATTCCTGTTGTGAACTCATTGGTGATGATGCACATGCATGTTGATTTTGAGTTTTAAATGGCTGCATTACTGCTGTAATTTCCTTTGATTTTAAAGGATAGGTGTGGACTAAAGCTTTATTCATTAAAATTTGTTTTGTCATTGACTGCACTATTTTTAACTATTTTAAGGTGAAGGTTATGGGTACCTTCACTGAAAACCCTCAGGAGACTTCACTCCTCCACTAGGGATCACCTAGGGGTTTAAAAGGCTTGGTGCATATGCTTAATGTATCCATGCTCCCTATGAAAGTGGCATTTAAATTCGTAGAATAGTTGTTTTAAATTTTCCTTTGCTTAGGGACTAGCAAAGATTAGGTTTGGGGGTATGTTATTCACTGAAAAGTACCACTTTTCACCTCTTAACCTAGCCTTTGATAGACCTTGAAGCAGACTAATAATCATTTATTAAGTGTATTTTATAGTTAGCCATAATCTGTGCTGCTTAACACAAAATCCATCCTTATTGGCCCAAAGAAGAGGAAGAATACATGCAAAGATGACAGCTGAACCAAAGCCTAATGAAACACCCTGGTAGTGCTCACCGTAGTGACTCATGTGCTGGTCATCATTGATCAAAAGCCTAGCAGATGAATGAAGTTGGCTGAGAATGGAGAAACTCTAAAGGCAGCAAATGCAATGCATTAGAGCATAGAAAGACAGATCTCACAGAGTTGATAAGCTCCCTCACGAAGCTAAGGATGCAGTGGAAGATTCCCTCGCGTAGATAGGACGCGCAGTTAAGAGGAGAGCTGTAAAGACATCACAAAGATCTCGCAAGTTAAAATCCTCAGAATTTTTAGTTGTGATGCTCTCATGGACATCAGGCCTTAAAGCAGCCGCACGAAGAACATAGCAAGTCCATGTGTGAACTAAACTAAAATTCACCTCGAGGAGTTCGTCCGTGGCCCTGGAAGAGAGAGACGCCGAGAATTATCCTCACATAGATCTCGCGCATTCTGAAGCCTTACCAATTACCACGCGAGTGCAGGAGCATAACTGCGCGAGCACCCAGTGAGAGAGAGAGCTTCCGAAGATCTACTACGCTAGAAGTCTAGGCACTACAAAGCATCTCTGTGATACCATTGCACTGCAAAGGAACTGTGCGATTAACTGAAGATTCACTGCGCGAGTGAGCACTTCCCACCAATCAAAAGCTACTCCACGAAGGCCCTGCAACTGCGCGAATTAATGAATGAATATGCCAGCCTCGCGAAGCACGAGCTCCCCACTTCTCAGTTTTAACTCAAGGACCTTTTGGGAATTTCCCAAGGCTAGGGCACACATCTCGAGGTATAGATTTCGAGGCGCACGTCTCAAGGTATTCAAGGAATGTAACAATGCCAAGGCCATATGGACAGAGTATATAATCTACACTTAGTGTTTAGTTTAGTCATCAACCCTTCTTTTCATCCTCTGTTGGCTGAGAGCTCCAGCAGGCTTGGGTTAGGGCTTGATCTCCTCTTTTTCCTATTTTGTCTTCTCTCTTAGCCCAACACTTGCTGGCTAATCCCTTGGTAAGCAGTTAGGTTTAGTTTATTTCAGTTTGTAATAGGCTTTATATACATTAGGATTTTGGATGAGCAGTTGTGTACAGTCTGTAGCCTGGAGACAGTTCATTGTAAGTTTTATATTTATCAATGGATTGCTGTTTTAATGCCTAATCGAATCTAAAGATCTTATGATTTCATAAGATGTCTATAAGATCCATGTATTTGGGACTAGCCCATTCAGTTTATAGTAGATCTATTATTTACCATCTGCTTTCCCTAGGTTTGATAGCCTCATGGAAAGCAATGTTGGATCTGTAGTGAGATCTGGGGAGCTCGGACGCCTGTGGACCATGGTGGTTGCAGTAGTCTTAATGCTCTTTCTCAGACCTCTGTGGTATGGACAGACCAATGGGATACCCTGTGACCATTTGAGTAGACAGAGTATAGCCCTAAGGTTGTGTCCTACCACATGTTTGAGAAAGGTTCTTCTCCCCTACACATGAGATTCTAGAGCCTTGTGAGGAGGTTTGTACAGGAACTGGCTCCCCTCTGTTTTACCTAGCCGACATCAGATGTTAGATCTGATCTCTCTGTAGTAATTATAGCTTGTGTCTGAGTCATTGCAGGCCATTTGTAGCAATGCCCAGCTGAATCTAAAGCCCTATTCAACCTGTTGCATGGTCCTTTTTATGGGCACTGTTGGGCAATTTCTAGTGTGCTGATTTATTGTGTAATGATGAAGACAAAATAAAATCAGAGTAAAACAGGGGATGGATTCAGCACAACAAAAATATCCTAGTCCTGCAAGATACAGGGTGCTTTGTAATTAGTTTTTATAAGTAAGGGAATGTCCATAGGGAGGTGAGTTTAAAATATGGTAAATCTCTAGATCTGAAAGAGATCTGACACCTTAACTAATGCTAAGTCAGCAAAAAGAAAGGGGAGAGGTTAAACAGGGTTGTCACTTGAACTAAACTACACTTGAAATGCAAACTAACTGAGATCGAGTCTAGAGATCTAGATCTTGCAAATGGAAGGGTTTAAAAACAGAAAGTGGAGAAGAGCAGCCTGGAGATTGGTCTTACTGCAATCAAGTTGAGCTGATCTTGTTACAGTGGTTCAAAGCACACAAATCCCTCAGCTGGCTACAAGCACAGCTGCAGGGTAGAAGATTCCACTCTAAACCAAAGGATTTAACTGATCTTCAGGCTATGGTCTGTCCACTTTAATGGTCACAAACCATCCTATAGACTTCATCCGATCCAATGGTTTATGGTAGAAGAATCCAATTGAAACCAGAGATTTGACTGCTCTTAAGGCTATGATCTGTCCACTTTAATGGTCACAGATCATCCTAGGGAATTCCTCCAAACCAAAGGTTTCAACCAGAGCATGAAAATCACTACAGATGCTGCAATTTCTAGGTCATAGACATAAGAAATTGTAGGGATATCATAGCTAGGGAAATCGGATGGTATCCAAGAGGTCTACAGTTAAGTGGGTGAGCTGATCAACAGAATCCTCTACACAAATCTGATCGAGCACCAAATGAAACCAAAGAAACTATCAATCTAATTAAATCAATAAAAACAATATTTACATTGTAATAAACTCGCTCTATAATGAAATGCTCTCAGATCTGTAGTCTGTGCAGGAATTAACCCACAATAATACCCTCAACCTTACCCAATTATAGATCTAACCTCTCTCCTCGCTGCTTCTAAGGAAATCGCCAACCATAGTTGGGCAAAAAGAGGAAAAATAGAATTTCGCTGCAAGCTCTGATCTCCAGAATTTGATCTAAATTTCGATCTCCCCCAATATATAGCTTTCTCTCTTATTTTTCCCGCTAAGCTTCCCTTCTAGAAGGTCCTCATAGTTTGTTAGAGTTCTATTAGAGCACGTGGGTTGGTTAGGATTTTCTAGGGCATCTTTTGGATCGTTGTGCCGATTACCAATGTGCCTCAGTTTGTGTGCAGCAGATCACCAAGTTACAGCATGTGCATAGCTGATTTTCTGAGAAGTTCTTCACATGATTTTGATAGGTTCAGGAAGCTTCCGACAGGTTCAAATGGAGCTTTGTGGCCCCTTTCGATAGGTTCTTAGGTCTCTTCGATAGGTTCCGATAGGATGATTCTTCTCTTAAAGCTTCATCATTCTCAGCCCTTTGTCTAGAGCATTCGACAGGTTGGAGAAGCTTTTCGACAGGTTGGAGGACCATTTCGATAGGTTCAGCTCTGCATGCCATCATTCCGATAGGATTGCTCTCACTCCTATCAAAAGGCTCAAGCACCCTTCGGTAGGTTCTGTTCCAGCGTCTCCATCTCGATAGGTTTAGGAAACCATTCGATAGGTTCCCCTTAGACCTCAGACAGGCTTTCGATAGGGTGGTTTCTTCCTTTCTTTCAGCTGCTCGATAGGTTCTTAGATCCTATCGAACTCCTCAATCCACACGAATCCATCCTTTCTCTGCCTTCAGATCCTATCGAAACCCTTCCAACTGTACGAATTCCTCCATTTTTCGCTCTTAGCACCTATCGAAGTCTTTAGATAGCCTCTTGATAGGATGTTTTCAGCCAGTTTTCACTTCCTTCGCCATGCCCTATTGTTGCCAAATGCCCCAAGGGTCCAATGGTGTGCTATTGCTGGGTCTGTACTATGCTGAGAGAAAAACTTCCTTGTGTGGCATTCTTGAATGGTTTTCTACACTTTTCCTATCTTTTATTACTATCTACAAAATAGACTCAACAGAGGTTTATTAATGTGCTCACAGGTCCTACAAAGGTCAGGTTAAGGGGTGAAAACTGGCATTTTTTACAACTTAACAGGCACTAGTGAGCCGTTGGCCTTGGCAAAGCACTTAGGATCTTATGGGTTAGAATACCTATGGATGTCAGCCAGATCTATGCGCAGATATGGGGAGCTTCTAGCACTGGCATTACATAGTGTTGTAATAGTATTCATGGCTTGATCTGGTCCAGTGGCTGGGGAAATGATCAGTCCACTCCTCTGGACTAGATGGGCAATTTCTGGTTTAACTAATGGGATTTGACAGACTCTATAGGATATAGGCTGTGACCATTTGAGTGGACAGCCTATAGCCTTAAGAGCACCCCAAATGACATGTGTTAAACTAGATATTTCTACCTTGTTGAGGCTTTTGATAGCGTCTCAGCAAGGAGAATCACTGAGACAGACTAAATCTGAGTTACAGTACTGCTTTAACTCTGAACTTAACCTGCTTACTTCTCTCCAATTTTTATATTTTATTTTGGCACACACCATCACCATCTTCTTCTTAACCCTTTCTTCAGGATAAGGCTACATTTTATTTCTCTATTTTTAAGATTAATTTAGTGTAGTCGTGACACCCTGCTCCCCTTCTTTAGGATTGTCAGATCAATAGCTAGATCTGGAGGCCTAATATTATAGCCCATTTTGGGTTCTAGATCAATTTCTCTGTGGGGCAAACTCTTACTTATCAAAACTTGCTACAATAGGCCCTGTATCTTGCAGGTCTAGGAGGACTCTAGTTGTGCTGAATCCATTGTTTTATTTTACTTTATTTTTAATTGGTTTCCACCACACAATAAACAAAGCACACTGGGGGACAACAACACCCAACAGTTAGAAAAAAATAAAAATACCAAAAATAGTGGTGTGGATGTTAGGCTAGCAGCTAAGGTATCAGTAGTACCTCAGCTTTCATTTCCTCAAGCTTTCAAGGGATCTTCTCCTTTTGATGAAGGAAATGCCAAAATGGAGGAGATGATGGACACATTCAAGCAGGTAAATATCAATTTGCCTCTTCTTATTGCCATCAGGCAGGTCCCAGCCTATGCCAAGTTCCTTAAGGACTTGTGCACTCAAAAGAAAAAAGCTAGGATCCACTTGTCTAAAAAAGTGTTTGTAGCTGAAAAGGTAAGATCTATTTTGTCCATAGCTACACCAGCTAAGCTTCAAGACCTAGGGGTACCTACTATCCCCTACATCATAGGTGACCACACCATAGGAAGAGTTCTCTTGAATTTAGGAGCTAGTGTCAACTTGCTGCCATACTCAATGTATGAACAATTAGGTTTGGGGGAGCTAAAGCCCACACCTGTGGTCCTCCAATTGGCTGACAAGTCTGAGAGAAAACCTATGGGCTTTGTGGATGATGTGCTGGTGATGGTAGATAAATTTTTCTACCCAGCTAATTTTTTGGTGTTAGACTTGGAGCCTACCAAGTGCATCACTCCAATACCTGTCATTTTGGGCAGGCCATTTCTGGCTACTGCCAATGCTTGCATTCAATGTAGACCTAGAGTGATGGAAGTCATTTTTGGAAATGTGAAGGTTAAGTTGAATGTGTACAATACTGCCAATCAGCCTCAACTGAGAAAGAGCTTCTGGCTATAGTGTTTTCCTTGGATAAGTTTAGACCTTATTTACTAGGGTCTAAAATTGTAATCTTAACTGACCATTCTGCGTTGAAATACCTATTGGCAAAGAAAGATGCAAAACCTAGGCTGATTCGATGGATCCTACTCCAGCAAGAATTTGATTTTGAAATCAAAGACAAGAAAGGAGTAGAGAATGTGGTAGCTGATCACTTATCCCGAATTGTGATTGAAGAAAGTGCTACAACACCACTTAAGGATTCATTCCCTGATGAGTAGTTGTTTGCCATCAAGTCTAGTTTACCCTGGTTTGCAAATATTATAAATTACCTTACTATAGGTAGGATCCCTTCTCACTACTCCAAGATGGACAAAGATTTGTTCTTTTCACAAGTCAAGTATTTTTTTTGGGAGGATTCATACCTCTATAAATATTGTGCAGACTAGGTGATCAGGAAGTGTGTCCCTGACAGTGAAATTCATAGTATTCTGATCTTGTGTCATGAAAATGCTTGTGGGGTCACTTTGGACAGAAAAAGATAGCAGCCAAGGTACTGCAGTGTGGTTCTATTGGCCATCCTTGTTCAAGGATGCTTTTCAGCACTGCAGGGCTTACATGAGATGCCAAAGGAAGGGGGGCATGTCAAAAAGGGATTCAATGACATTGTAATCCATCCTGGTAGTTGAGTTGTTTGATGTCTGGGTGATAGATTTCATGGGTCCTTTCTCTCCTTCAATGAGTTTTAATTTAATCCTTGGGGTTGTGGACTATGTTTCTAAATGTGTGGAAGCTATAGCCACAAGGACAAATGATCACAGAGTTGTCCTCAGGTTTGTCAAAGAAAATATTTTCTTTAGATTTGGCCCCCCAGTGCCATCATAAGTGATGGGGGAGTCATTTCTGTAACAGAGACTTTGAGAGCTTGCTTAAAAAGTATTTTGTTACTCATATAATTGCTACTCCATACCACCCACAGACCAGTGGGCAGGTGGAGATTTCTAATAGGGAAATCAAACACATTCTAGAGAAAACAGTGAGAACAGACAAGAAGGATTTGTCTCTGAAATTAACTGATGCATCGTGCGCTTATAGGACAACCTATAAGACCCCTATAGGGATGTCCCCATTCAAACCGGTTTATGGCAAAGCTTGTTATCTCCCAGTGGAGTTAGAGCACAGGGCCTATTGGGCCATTAAAAATTTAAACATGGATCTAACATCTGCTGGTTTGAACAGGAAATTGCAGTTGTCTAGGTTGGATGAACTGCGGCTGGATGCCTATTCTAATTCTAAAATTTACAAGGAGAAAGACAAGGCCTTCTTTGACAAAAGCCTTCTGAGGAAGGACTTTGCTGATGGAGCCAAGGTATTACTTTTCAACTACAAGCTTAAATTTTTTCCAGGCATAATAAGATCTAGATGGGATGGGCCATTTACTGTCCTTCATGCATTCCCATATGGTGTTGTTGAGATCATGGACCCCACTTTTAGAAGGGTCATGAAAGTCAATGGTCAGAGGCTCAAGATCTGTATAGAGAATGTTGTGGAGCCTTTTGAAACCATTCACTTTCAAGAACCTCCCACTGATGTGTGACCTCCAGCCTTGTACAATGTGTACCATAAGTATGCTTTTTTTTTAAGGTCTGTAAATATTGTATTTTTAGGGTATTTCCATGAATCTTGATGTATGTTGTTTTGTGCAATATTATGCTGTGATTGAGTGTGAACGAGTGTGTTTAGCATTAGGAATCATTGATCTTTAAATGTATGACAGTGTGTTTATCAGCACAAGGGTAAACTGAGCTGTATTTGGCTTTCTCGTGAAGACCAGGAGCCTTCAGGCATCCTCTCGAGGCATTAAGAATGTGTATTTAGCCTGCTCAAGAGGATCTTGCCCTGTAAAGCAACCTCTCGAGATACATCACGTGAAGCAAATACAGCCTCGACGGGCTATTATACCTAAAATGCATGGGCTCGAGCCAATGCATTAAAGCATCGATAGGCTCCAGAGCTTAAATGAACTGCTCTAACATCTGCTCAAGTTAGTACATCTAAAGCCTCAATAGGATTGGAGACCTAATTTCATCTACTCGAGCAAATAATTTCTGAAGTCATTATCCTGTCGAGATACACCTGATGCCTCGACAGGTTCCTGCACTTGATTGTAGCCACTCGAGATCTACTCGAGAGAGTATATCTTGAAGCTTCATCCTATCGAAGTTCAGTCTCCTAAGTCTAAATAACCCTTGTCAGGTTCTCTTTCACAGTTCAATCTTGCAAGATAAGCACTCAACCCCTTTCACTATTCAAGACTTCTTCTTCTCACTTCATTGCAGGCTACCTGCTACCCCACTGTTAGGATATTTTAAGTGCTTGCTGCTGACTTTATTGGATACAGTGATAAGAATGGGGTTAGTGAAAATGAATCAAAGGTGGATTGAAAACTACAGAGCAGCAAGCCTAAAAATACACAGTCCTGCAAGATAAAGGGACTGTTGTAGCAAGTTTTAATAAGTAAGAGTTTGTCTCACAAGGAAAGTTGATCTAAAGCTCCATGGGAGCTATCTTTAGTAGGCCCTCCAAATCTGGCTACAGATCTGGCAATCCTAAATGGAAGGGGATTTATGGTCACTATTGTCTAAATCCTAAGGTAACGTAATGCCTAAACTACAGAAATGGTTGAGAGGGATGATGGAGTGTGAGAAAATAAATATAAAATGGTGAGAAGTAAGCTATTAGGTACAGATCTGATGGGTTCTATAACTCAGACTCAGATCTGCTTCAATAGAAATCCTGTCCAATGGCTACATTATCACCAAAGAGGAGAAAGGATCCAACTCACCCCTGTGCCATGATACAATTCCTTATGGCTATAACCTGTCCACTTGAATGGTCACAGACTATCCAATAGGGGAACCACAATCCAGAGATGGGTTAAAACAAGTTTATCATTGTAGGCACTACTTCTTCCAGGCAACCAGCTCAAGAATCTATAGGGACCTCAACCTCTAAAGTTCTGTGTGTGGGGCTAGGCCTGCAATGTGCACTAGCCTGGACACATAGAACCAACAAGAGTTTGAGTACTAGCTTTTAAGCCTAGTTGTTCACTACTTTAGAAAGACAGCAGTGATCCAGTCACAAGCCAACAATCTCTATAGCCAGATCAGATCTGCCATCTGATGGTGGGTCTATACAAATACAGGAGAGTCTGTCTCTGCACAATCTCTCACAAGGCTACAAGCACAAGTGCAGAGAAGAAGAATCTGTCTTAGATCTGTGGATTAGCCTCACCCTAGGGCTATAACCTATCCACTTGAATGGTTAGAAACTATCCACAGAGGCTATCCTCCTCACAGAGGTCTGAGACAGAACAAGAAGATTACTGCCACCACCATGTTCACAAGGCTACCAGCTCAAGCTCCCATGGGGATTCAGATTTAGTGGATCCTGTGGTGGGGCATAGGCCTGCAATGTGCCTAGCCTAGACACACAAGTCACTTAGATCTAAATAAATCCTTAAAAATAATCCTCCATTGCTTACAATGCAACATAGCAATGGAGGATTGTACAGAACAACTCTCAAAACATCAATCCCATATAAATATAACATCCCATTATAAAACACCATCAAAATTGTTCCAAATAAACATACAAAGGTATAGCCAGCAAGTGTTGGACTATAGAGAGAAGAAAAAGAGAAAAAGAAGTTGCCTAAACCCTAACCTTAGCCTACTGCAATTCTACATTTGGTTCAAGAAGAAGGAGTACAGAAGTTCCCTAAATATAAACTAGGCTTAGGCTTATATAGCAGTCAGCTCTGTGAGCATTAGGGTTAGGAAAACCCTAATTTATCAATGCTATTATGGCCCATTTCTATTCCTTGGATGCCTCAGGCCGTGTGCATGGAGATTGGAGCATTAGAGTGCATGCCCTAGTTGCTGGAAGTTCCCAGATTGCCCCTACAGAAGTGGGGAGAAGTTAAGATCCCGAGCCTCACTAGGTAGAAAGGATTTCCGGGACTTGTTGCGTGATAGAATTGGCATCACGGGATTGAATTTACTTGAAGCTCTTGCAGTCACGGGATTGAGCTTTCTATTTGAATGGCGCGGGAGTTGCGTGCGCGATTCGTTCCTTGGTGAATCTCATGGAGATTCTCGTGAAGAAGCAATGTGCATGGGCTTCTGGATCGCGTGAGCAGTTCCCTAAAGGTCTGTATCCCACGGCCACTGCACGACAGCTACGTGCAGGAATGCCTGGAGCTCTCTCTCCTCAGTGAATCATGCGAAGATTAAAGGTGCCTTTCTTGAGCTGCACAAGACTGTGCGAGACTGCACGAGAGCTTACGACTGAGCCTCGCGAGAACTATGCGAAGTCTACTTTCTGGGCTCTTCTGTCATTCATCTGCGCGAGAATAGCGCGAGCAGTTGGAGTGCTGCCTTCAGAAACCCGTGATAGCTGCGTGAAGCATTCTTTCTGATTCAAGTTAAACCTTGCGACATCTGCACGGAGCTCATTTCTTAGCTTGTTGTTGTTTTGCTGTGCCTATGTTGTAGCCAATTCTCTGTCTGGGTCCAACCTCCTTTCTTCAGAGGAACTTCTGGGGCAACAGTAGACTTCTTGGCATGGTTAGGGCCTTATCTGCAGCTGCTGCTTATTACCTACAAAATGGGCTTAACACACACTTATTAAATGACTAAGGGTCTAACAGAGAGTAAGTTAAGGGGTGAAAAGTGGTACTTTTCAGGTCTTAACACACCCCCAAACCTAATATTTGCTAGTCCCTTAGCAAAACTTTAACTAATTAAATGCCACTTTCGTAGGGATCACGGGTACATTTAGCATATGTACCAAACCTTTTAAACCCCTAGGTGATTCCTAGTGGAGGAGTGAAGTCTCCTGAGGGTTTTCAGTGAAGATACCCACAAACTTCACCATTAGAATAGTTAAGTATAGTGCAGTTAATGACTACACAGATTTTAATGTATAAAGCTTCATTCCACACCCCTTCTTTAACACTTAGAGGAAACTTCAGCAGTAATGCAGGCCATTTAAAACTCAAAATTAGCATGTGTTTGCGTCACCACTATTCATTTTACAGTAGAAATTCAATGTGTAAAAATCAATACCCAGCTTGCCTTAAATTCAAAATTCAGGTTGGATACAACCCCAATGAGGTTAAAATTCAAACCCAATTCTCACCAGGGCTATCTCTCAACATTGATAATCTGAGGGTGTTCACATTCAAAATAGCTCAAGAGCAGTTACAGACCCCAAATGGGCCTGCAAGCATGAGCATAGGCAAGGCTTCTAATTTCTGACATCCTCATGACTTTTCACCATAGATTGGACAACTCCTCATCTCCACATGACAGCTCATTTCGCTTTAAGTCTACAAGGTCTTTTTAAATGGGTTGAAATGTGGCTTATGGGTGAGGGATATAAAGAATCAAGGGGTAAAAAGGCGATCAAAATTAAGAAATCAGCAAGGTAAGGAGTGATTCATGACTTCACAACCTTCATTTCAGCAAAACTTCATCTTACTTGATATATTCCATAATCAAAGTGGCCAGCTTCCCCTCTTTCTTTCAATTTTCAGATGATGTTCTTCTCTAGACTTCTCTTTCTTTTTCTCTTTTTATTTTTTTATTCAATATTTTTATGATTTTTATGATGAACTGCCACACAAATACCATTGATACACCGCTGTTCAGAAGTTGTATTTCTTCACCTCCCACAGAATGTTGGACCACTCTCACTATCTTTAACTCCTTCTCCTTTACCTTCTGAATTCTCAGAGTGAGGGTGAGGTTGAATCAGATCATGAGGTTAAGGTGCAAGTACTCTGAGGTTTGTCAAAGAAAAGTAGGATTTTTAAGGCTCAACTAGTGTATGCAAAAGGGCGGTTTTTTAAAAGGTTGGATTTTCAGGCTCAAACTGTCCAAATGAAGGCCTTGGATCATTTCCTTAGTATCATGAGTGTTGTCAATCATTTTTTATTTGGAGGTGCCTAACTTCTAGTGAAAAGGTCTTGATTAAATCAGTCCTCAGAGCATAAATAATGCCAAAAACACTCTTCAAAAGAAAATGATGGGGCCAAATCTCACTAGGTTTGGTCCTCAAATTAACCCATGGGGTGTATTTTTACCTTTTTCTCTCTCCTCTTAGGTTTACTAGGCACTAATTTAGCATTTCTAATGTCAGATTCATGGTGGTGTCCAGATTTTAACATTTTCAGTTTTGAAATATCTGAAAAATATTTTAATTTTTTACAAATTTCCTCATTGCAGCAAGTTAGGTGGAAATTGACTTTATTCATCCCAGTTACACCACCATTACTGCACTAAAATTAACTATTCTATTGGCAGACCTATCCTGCCACACCCCCAAACCATGAGAAGCAGTGTCCTCACTGGTTCAAAGGTGAGAAAGTGCAGGGTAATAGTCGGGAATAAAAAAAGTAAACACACACAGAAAATGCACATAAATCAATATACAAAAACAAAAATTCTATTAACTTAGAAAAATATGTACAATTGTAATTACAATAACAAGAAAAGAAGTGCAAAGGCAAGAAAAGCCCAATCTACAATCTAGGTTTTAAGAGTCTGTGAACCAGTCCCAACCCATCTTTTGGGCATGTTTCCTAAGGGCAGCTTTGTTGGGGTAGCTTTAGGCTTAGGTTCTGACATGCGGATAGAGAGTGGGGTAGGTTGCTGAGCTATAGTTCGGGCAACAGCCAATGCAGTTTCCAATGAGGCTATCTGGATTTTGGCTTTGAGGAGATCAGTTTCATGGATTTCCTTTTGGAGTCTGAATATCTCCTGGGCATTGTTGAGCCTCTTTTCGAAAAGTCTTGCTTTCATCTTCTCTGTAGTAGTGTTGGCTTTCTCCAGTTGATGACAAGCAGCCATAGATTTGGCCTTCTCATAGGCCTCCAAGATGTTGGCCCACCCCAGGGAGATACCCAGTAATTGCTTTCTGTGGGCTTCCTCCAATTCAGCAATCTGCTATAGCAGGAGGGTGTCAATGGACTACCGAAGTTGGGCCATGCCCCTCAGGACATCCCTCCGAAGGTAGGGATTGTCCCTCATGGCATGGAGGATGGTGAGGTAGGGAGGGATGTAAAAAGAGTGTTTGGATGCAATGGGAAGAGAGGAAGTGGAAGGAGCAAAATGTGATTTATCCTGGGTGGGGGAAGTGGATTTATCAGTGGGTAGGTCTAGTTGTTGGGGGAGGGTAACAGGTTCTGGGTCTATTTGTGTCTGTTTGTTAGTGAATGTTGGAGGGGGTAGGATAAGAGGTGGGATGGAAGGCATGGGGGAGAAAGAAAATGGGGTAGGCTCACTAGGAGTAGGGGGTGATGGTGGAGGGAAAAAGGGAATGGTGAAAGGTATGAAATAGAATGGTTGGGTTGTGGGGTCAGGTCTGGGAGGGGAAAGGACCAGGGGGGTTTGAGTGGTTTGTTGAGGGATGGGTGGGTTTGTCAAAGTGTGAAATGTGGATTTAATGAATGTGAGTTCTGTCTACATCTGGTCCTGAGTGTGTGTAGTGGTGGATAGTTGGGATTGGATGTCTTGGATGAGGGAGAGGATGAGTGTCAGTGTGCCTGGGCTGGGAGGTTGAGTTTGTGTAAAAGATGGCACAGGTTGAAAAGGTGAGGAAGGTGCATGATGGAAAGTGGAAGGAGGAGGAGATTAGGCTTCTGGTGAGTGACGCTGTGATGTAGTTGGGGAGTCCGGGAGGGGGGTGTAGTGGGTGGGCATGGTGTCAAGGAAACTAGTCATAAAGGCTTGGAATCCTGTGATTGTGTTAAGGTTTAAGTCTATGTCTGTGAATGGGGATGTAGTAGGCATGGCAGGAGTGGTGTCTTCTTCAATGTGAGGTGTGTCAGTGGGGATAAAAGGGATTGTGGGTGGTGTCTGGGAGATGGTGGGGGTTGTCTCAATGGTTTTCCTTTTCTTATAGGAAATGAGTGGAGGGTTGTCAGGTTTATGTGAAGATGCTGGGGGTATTGGGGATATGTAGTGAGGTAGGGTAGCGGGTGGTGAGGGGCTGACATGGGGGGTGGTGTCCTCCCAGGTACCAATCACAGGAGAAGGGGGTGTGGGGATGGATAATGAAGATAGAGGAGGGTGAGAGGGAGATGGAATAGGGGTAGGGGATGTTGGAGTAAAAGGTGGGGGGGGGGGGATGTGGTAGCTGCTGCAGCAGTTGTGGTGACAGGTTCTGGAATCTCCTGTGTAGTAACAGGGGTAGGCCTTGTAACATCTGCCTCTTCTGCTTGCTTGGGAGGGGCCTGAGTCTCAGTTTTCTTCTTCTTCTGTGCTTTCATCAGGCTCCTACTGATTCCCCATTGCCTCTTGGCAAAAGTTGTAGGGGTAAGGGTGGTAGTCTCCTCTATTTTTTCTATCTTGTACGCCCCCTTGAGAAGCAACGTGGTGATGACTCTGGCATAGGGGAGTACGTGTGGCTTCTTGTTCTGCCCTAATTTCTCCACTAAATCCTTCATTACTTCAAACATTAACCAGGCAGCATGGAAGCCATGGCCCACAAAGAACAAGTAGATAGCATCAGCAATAGGAGCTCTCCTCTCCTGCTGATGGCCTGAACAGTAGATGTTCATTCTCAGGACCTGGACAATGAAAAGGAGTCAAGGCTCCAACTCTCTTCTTCTGATAGAATCCCCTGAGGCCTTTAATCCTCTAGTCAAATCCCTTGCAATTGTATCAATTGAGGCACTCAAGGGGGGGGCATATCCACAACTAGGGTCAAATGCAGCTGGGATACCCAAAACCTCAATAATCACCTTGGGGCTAACTAACATTTCGAAATCATCAATCAACACCAGGAGACCTGCCTGTCCATCTTTGTCCTTGGTGACCCTAATGTGCTGGTAAAAGAGTTGCACTAGCCTAGGGTAGGCTAGTGCTAGAATTCCTCTCATCAAGGGTGTCAGGCCAGCCTTGCTCATGAATTGAATGGCAGGGGCAGAAAGAGGCTCCTTCTCAAAGAAGGGCAAGTCGAAAGTTGTCTCAGGCTCCAAGGGGATTGAAGCCATGAGCTCGAAGGTTGTAGAAAACTCAGGGGTTGGCTCCACCTCCTCAACCACTTCCTACCCTTTTTTCTGTGCCTTTGAAGTCTTAACCTTCTTAGCAGCGGGCTCAACAAGGGCCTTATCCTTGCTCCTTTCCTTTGGTGCACTCTTAGGGGCCATTCCAAACTCTACTTTCAAAAATAAATACGAGGGACTAAGATCTGAGTGCTTACCCTAAAATTGTAGGGTTTGGATCGATCTGACACACAGTACACCACGAGATCTCTGAGCATAGAGCAATTGATGGGGATGATGTTGGGAGCAAATCTGTAGATTCCTGGTGTGAATGATGGGTTGTAGGATGGCCGTTGGAGGAGAGAGGGAGAAGAGCGCCAGAAGCTAGGGCTTCGCCGAATGAAGAAGGAAGAGAGAGTACTGGAGAGGGAGACGAGCGCGAGTTAAAATACTTGTCGCTAAGCTTGGCACACTTTAGAACATATCCTATCGCGGGATTGGAAATGAAACCTAGCAAAGGTGTCATTCAACTTGGATTGTGCGACAGTCTCCCAGGTTTACCTTGGAGCGCGTGACAGCTTGTGTAGAATTCTATGTGAATTGCTCGAGAGGCTCCTAGGTGTCCTTTTAGATTGCGCGAAAGGCTCTGAGGTTCACTTTGAATCTTATGACAGACTTCGAATCTCACGACAGCTAATGAAGTATTCTATTTGAATTGCGCAGAGTCTCCAAGGCTTCCTGCTGAACCTCACGACAGCTAGTGAAATGCTCTATTTGGATTGCGCGAGAGGTTCTCAGGTTTACTTGAATCTCGCGACAGCTATTGAAGGGTTCTATGTGAACTACGCGAGAGTCTCTCAGGCCTCCTTTTGAACCCAGCGATAGCAAAGTAGTAAATAGAGAGCATGTGCTCTCTGTTCTGCCATTTCTATTTGTGCTGTGGCTGGATCCTAGGCATGACTCTCCACCATAAGTACCCCCAGACACATTAAGATTAAACATTAAAGCATAGATAGCAAAATCACCATCCAACATTGTGCATTCAAGTAAAAACCATCAATTCAGGAGCAGTAATCATCAAACCAAGCATAAAGAAGTCAGACCAGACATGTCCAGATTCAAGTGGGGCCACTAAAATTTCTTAGAGAATTTGAACAAAAGAAAGCACGACAAATCGAAAAAAACCAAAGTACATATGATACAATATTGGCACACCTGTGGATCAGTTGAATGAAGGATCCCCTTGAAAGTGAATAGTGTCCATGGGTTCAACTGGTTTTTTGAAACAAGGCTTAAGCCTCTGACCATTTACCTTTAAGGTTTTCCCAGACTTGGGATCCTTGATTTCCACAGCACTAGATGGGGAAACACTCGTGACAATGTAGGGACCTTCCCATCTGGATTTCAGTTTGCCAGGAAAAAATTTAAGTTTGGAGTTAAACAACCAAACCTTGTCACCATCTATGAAGCTCTTTCTCAACAGACCTTGTTAAAGAAAGCCTTGGACCTTTCCTTGTAGATCTGGGCATTGGCATATGCATCCATCCTCAGCTCATCCAATTCTGACAGCTACAACAACCTGTGATGACAAGCAGAAGTTAGGTCTATATTAAAATTTTTAATGACCCAATAGGCCCTGTGTTCTAATTCTATTGGGAGATGATAGGCCTTGCCATAAACCAGTTTGAATGGGGACATACCAATGGGAGTCTTATAGGCAGTCCTATAAGCCCGCAATGCATCATTTAGCTTTTCAGCCCAGTCCTTCCTGTCAGTCCTCACAGTCTTCTCAAGGATGTGCTTGATCTCCTTGTTAGAAATTTCAACTTGCCCACTGGTTTGTGGGTGGTAGGGAGTAGCAATCCTATGGGTGACAGAATATTTCTTGAGCAAGCTCTCGAAATTTCTGTTTTAGAAATGGCTACCCCCATCACTGATAATGGCTCTAGGGGTTCCAAATCTTGAGAAGATATTCTACTTTATAAACTTGAGGACAACCCGATTATCATTAGTTCTTGTGGCAATAGCTTCGACCCTTTTTGAAACATAATCTGCTGCCACTAAGATGAAATGATAACCATTTGAAGGAGGAAAGGGGCCCATAAAGTCAATACCCCAGACATCAAATAGTTCCACAATAAGGATGGGCTGCAAAGGCATTGAGTTTCTTTTGGACAGCCCTCCTAATTTCTGACATCTTTCACAGGTCCTGCAGTGTGTATTGGCATCTCTGAATAAAGAAGGCCAATAGAACCCATACTGTAAGATTTTATCAGCTATTTTTCTTCCACTAAAGTGGCCTCCATAGGCATTTTCATGGCACATAGCCAGAATACTGGGGACATCACTTTTTGGAATACATTTTCAGATGATTTGGTCTGCACAATACTTGTATAAGCAAGGTTCCTCCCAGAAAAAGAATTTGACCTATGAGAAAAATAGGT
Organism: Chloranthus sessilifolius; assembly: GCA_021018995.1. Taxonomy (NCBI): domain Eukaryota; kingdom Viridiplantae; phylum Streptophyta; class Magnoliopsida; order Chloranthales; family Chloranthaceae; genus Chloranthus; species Chloranthus sessilifolius. The sequence continues at coordinate 31,140,502 of CM037595.1, forward strand.
CTTTGTCCATTTTGGTCCAATAGGCAGGAATCTTGCCTATAACTAGATCATTGACAATATGTGTATACCAAGGAACTAAGGATTGGATGGCAAACAATTGCTCATCCGGGAAAACATCATTTGTAGGATCCTCAACACCTTTTTTCAACATAATTCTGGACAAGTGGTCAGCCATCACATTTTCTACACCCTTTTTGTCCTTGATTTCAATGTCAAACTCCTGCAACAGGAATATCCATCTAATCAGCCTGGGCTTAGCATCTTTCTTTGACAATAGGTACTTCAATGTTGAGTGGTCTGTGAAGATTACAGTTTTAGACCCAAGTAGGTAAGGTCTAAATTTGTCCACTGCAAAAGCCACTGCCAGAAGCTCTTTCTCAGTTGTTGTGTAATTCAACTGAGCTTCAGCAAGTGATTTGCTGAGAGAGGAAATGACCACTGGCAGCTTATCTTTTCTTTGGCCCAAAATAGCACCTATTACGAAGTCGGATGCATCACACGTCAACTCAAAGGGCAGTGCATAGTCAGGTGTTTGGAGTATAGGGGCAGAGGTGAGGCAAATCTTCAAAGTTTCAAAAGCCTCAAGACATTCAGCAGAAAAGTCAAAGGGCACATCTTGGCAGAGCAGGTGGCACAATGGTTTAGCAATTTTGCTGAAGTCTTTAATGAACCTCCTGTAGAATCCAGCATGTCTAAGGAAAGATCTGATTTGTTTGACTGTTCTTAAAGGGGGCAAATTTATAATGAGGTAAACTTTGGCCTTATCTACCTCAATTCCATCTTTAGAGACTACATGGCCCAACAGAATACCTTGTTTTATCATGAAGTGGCTCTTTTCCTAAATTAAGACCAGATTGGTCTCCTCACATCTTTCTAAGATCAGGTGGAGGTGTTGCAGACATTGGCCAAAACTGTCCCCATATACAGAAAAATCATCCATAAAAATTTCTAAGAATTTGTCAATCATATTAGAGAATATGGCATACATACACCTTTGAAAGGTGGTTGGAGCATTACACAGCCCAAAAGGCATCCTTCGGTAATCAAAGGTGCCAAAAGGACAAGCAAATGTAGTTTTCTCTTGGTCATGAGGGTGCACAGGGATCTAGTTGTACCCTGAGTACCCATCAAGAAAACAACAAAAAGCTTTTCCAGCCAACTTATCCAAAATTTGATCAATGAATGGGAGAGGGAAGTGATCTTTTCTGGTCTTAGAGTTGAGCTTTCGATAATCTATGCAAACTCTCCAGCCAGTGGTCTCCCTGGCTGGTCTCAGCTCTCCAGACTCAGTTGTGATAACTGTTATGCCAGATTTCTTGGGCACCACTTGGATAGGTGCCACCCATTCAGAAACAGAAATGGGGTTAATTACCCCAGCATCTAGCAATTTGATGATTTCTTTGAGGACCACTTCCTACATGTGAGGGTTCAATTTCCTCTGCATTTCCCTGGAGGGTGTTGAGCCCTTCTCTAAATGGATCCTGTGCATACAGATTGATGCATCTATCCCTCCTAGATCTGCAATGGTCCAGCCAATTGCCTTTTTGTGCTTCCTCAAGATTATTAGTAATTCTTCCTCTTGCTCATTGGTAAGAGAGGAGGAGATAATTACAGGAAGTTTTTCATCTTTCTCAAGGAAAGCATATTTCAATATTTCTAGAAGCTTCTTCAGATCCAGATCAGGGGCTTGTTGGGTGGATGGCAGGATTGGTGCTTTGCTGGTTTGAGAAAGAGGCAGCAATGTAGGTTTCCAAATGGAATGCTGCACTAAGCCAACAGAAGACTTCAATGTGGTCATGTCTTCTGGCATTACAGTTGGGCTTCCTTCCTCTACCATATCCCAAACTTCAGTTAAACTTGTAACAATGTTTCCCCACTCTAGCAGAGTGGGCAATTCTTCTTCAACAACTTTCTCTAGTACATCCACTGTAAAGCTTTCCTCATTGTCAAGCATTGGCAGTGGCCAAGAATGGCCTACCCAAAATAACAGGTATAGGGGATGTACTCTTGTTGCAGCCCATGCCCAAAATAAGGAAATCTGCAAGGTACTTTCAGACCCCCATTAAGACATCCTTAACCACTCCCATTAAGACATCCTTAACCACTCCCATAGGTCTCCTTTCAGACCTATCAACCATTAAGAACACAATGGGGATGGGTTTTAGCTCCTCCAAACCTAGCTACTGGTACACACTGTATGGCAGTAGGTTTACACTAGCTCCAAGGTCTAAAAGGGCCCTTCCAATTGTGTAGTCTCCAATTATGTAGGGAATAGTGGGTATCCCTGAGTCTTGCAACTTCTCAGGCATTGTCATGTTTAATACAGAATTAACTGTATCAGTTGCAAAGACCTTTTTGGACAAATAGCCTCTAGCTTTTCTTTTCTGGGTACAAAGGTCTTTCAGAAATTTTGCATAGGCTGAGACTTATCTAATTGCATCAAGCAGGGGAGAATTGATTTTTACCTGCTTAAAGGTCTCCATCATTTCCTCAATCTGTGCATTCCCCTTATCAAAAGGGGTAGGGCTACTCAAAGCCTGAGGAAATGGCAACTGAGGTACTGCTGCTTCCTTAGCTGCAAGCCTATGACTAAACTTTTATTTTTTTCTTTTTTCGTCTTTTATTTCCTGCTGAGGCTCAACTACAGCCTCTTTATTTTTCCATTTTTGCAGGGCAACTCTTGGCTCTGTGCTCTAACAAAGTCTCTTTAACTTTCATTCAAAATTTCTTTGGAAATGACCTCTCCTTGTTCCTTTCCCACCTGGTTGTCTACCAACCTGCCAGACCTTAGGGTTGTGATGGAATTAGCTCCCTTAAAACTTGAGGAACCTTCTCCAATCGAATATTGGCCCTTAGGGTTGGCCACTGGCTAGCTTGGCAACCTGCTCTCTTCTCTTTTGGCCAAGGCATTGGATATTTGGCCTAGCTGCTCCTCTATTTTCTTTATGCTTTGACTGTGAGAAGTCACAGTCTGAGTCAAGACTCAAAGGCTTTGCAATGAGGTCAAAACCTGGTCCTCGAAAGAAGCATTTCAGGGTTGAGGGTTGGGCACATTGATGCTGGAAATTTGACCTTGGGGCATATCCCTGGTTAAATTGCTGTTGTGGCCTTTAAGGTAAGGCCAACATCTGTTGTGGTTGCATGTAATTGTCTTGTCTCCATCTTAAATTTGGGTGGTCTCTTCCACTGGTAACCAGCATTTTGGTGCTGGTATCCAAATTGTTGTTTGTTATAGCCAACAGATTGTTGCTGGCCAAATGATTGGGCAGCAGCAGCTTGTTCCATCATATATTCAGGATATTGCCCTGCAGATGGGCACTCTTCCATTGTGTGTTGTAGAGATTGGCATATCAGGCATGCCTCCACCACCTGTGCAGTCAATCTGGGTTGCACCACAGTTAATAGTTTATCAAACTTATCAGAAAGATTGGCCATCTGCATTCTCAGGTCATTATTTCCACTTACTTCATACATCTTTCCTTTGGAAGTTTCAGAAAGTCTCATTTTAGGAGAAGGCTCTTGAACAGTTCTAGACAAGGACATCTTTTGGAAAGCATTTTCACTTATGACCTCGAACAAGTTTCATGCCTCATCAGCTGTTTTGTGCATGTAAGTTTCACCACAAGAGGCATCTACCATGTCTCTACTTTTCTCATCAATCCCATTATAAAAGCTCTGGACAAGCTGCCAGCCAGGGATCTTGTGGTGGGGACATTGTTTGAGCATCTCCTTAAATCTGTCTCAAGATTGATTAAAATCCTCAGTTGGGGATTGGGCAAAAGCAAGTATTGCTTTCCTCAACTGGTTGGCTTTTGTCTCTGGGAAGAATTTAGTCAGAAATCTTGTCTGAAGGTCTTTCCAGGAAGAGTTGCTGTTGTTTGGGAGAGTAGCTAACCAGGTGCTGACCCTGTCCTTTAAGGAGAAAGGAAAGAGCCTTAATCTAGTGGCTTCTGGTCCCAAACCAATAATGGAGAATGTTGTGCACAGGGCCAAGAAATGGTAAATGTGTTTGTAAGGGTCTTCCTTGCTGAGCCCATGGAAAGAGGGAAGCATTTGGATGATGGAGGTTTTAATCTCATAGTTTCCCTGAACATCTGAGAATTGAATGCTGAATGGGGAATTATAATCATCAGGAGCATTCAATTCCTTCAATGTTCTGGGTTGCTCTTCACCCATGACTGCTGTCTCAATTTCAGTAGGGGGCTCAACTGTGGTGTGTCTGGGCCTTCTTGGTCTTCTGCCCCTTTCTATCTCAGGGTTAGGAGGCTCTAATGTGGAACTGAGGGATCTCCTTCCTAACATGCACACAAACCAATAGCAAGGAAGACTACTTGCAGACACATTGCAATTAACAAAATTACAACTATCCTAATCAACTGCTATGGAATTTTCAAAGGAGAAATAGACTGAGGTTTTGAGGGTTAGAGAAGTGCAAACAGAGGTAGCTAGACTCCCAGTGCAGTTCTACTTTCCTTCTCTGCTGGTGGCCAGATTTGCAAGAAAAATCCCAAATGTAAATCAAATGATGTCGATTATTCACAAGCCTGACTACCAAAGAATAAATAATACAAAAATCTAGGGTCTACTAATAGATCAAGATTCCCCGGCAACGGCGCCAAAAACTTGTTAGGATATTTTAAGTGCTTGCTGGTGACTTTATTGGAGACAGTGATAAGAATGGGGTTAGTGAAAATGAATCAAAGGTGGATTGAAAACTACAAAGCAGCAAGCCTAAAAATACACAGTCCTGTAAGATACAGGGCCCATTGTAGCAAGTTTTAATAAGTAAGAGTTTGTCCCACAGGAAAAGTTGATCTAAAGCTCCAAGGGATCTATCTTTAGTAGGCCCTCCAGATCTGGCTGTAGATCTGGCAATCCTAAATGGAAGGGGATTTAAGGTCACTATTGTCTAAATCCTAAGGTAACCTAATGACTAAACTACAGAAATGGTTGAGAAGAATGATGGAGTGTGAGAAAATAAATATAAAATGGTAAGAGGTAAGCTATTAGGTACAGATCTGATGGGTTCTATAACTCAGACTTAGATCTGCTTCTATAAAAATCCTGTCCAATGGCTACGTTATCCCCAAAGAGGAGAAAGGATCCAACTCACCCCCCTGTGCCATGATCGAATCACTTATGGCTATAACCTGTCCACTTGAATGGTCACAGACTATCCAATAGGGGAACCACAGTCCAGAGATGGGTCAGAACAAGTTTATCATTGTAGGCACTACTTCTTCCAGGCTACCAGCTCCAGAATCCATAGGAACCTCAACCTCTAAAGTTTTGTGTGTGGGGCTAGGCCTGCAATGTGCACTAGCCTGGACACACAGGACCAGCAAGAGTTTGAGTACTAGCTTTTAAGCCTAGCTGTTCACTGCTTTAGAAAGACAGCAGTGATCCAGTCACAAGCCTGCAATCTCTACAGCCAGATCATATCTGCCATCTAATTGTGGGTCTATACAAATACAGGAGAGTCTGTCTCTGCACAATCTCTCACAAGGCTACAAGCACAAGTGCAGAGAAGAAGAATCTGTCTTAGATCTATGGATTGGCCTCACCCTAGGGCTATAACCTGCCCACTTAAATGGTCACAGACTATCCACAGAGGCTATCCTCCTCACAGAGGTCTGAGACAGAACAAGAAGATTACTGCCACCACCATGTTCACAAGGCTACCACTCAAGCTCCCATGGGGATTCAGATTTAGTGGATCCTGTGGTGGGGCATAGGCCTGCAAGGTGCCTAGCCTGGACACACAGGTCACGTAGATCTAAATAAATCCTTAAAAACAATCCTCCATTGCTTACAATGCAACATAGCAATGGAGGATTGTACCGAACAACTCTCAAAACACCAATCCCATATAAATATAACATCCCATTATAAAACACCATCAAAATTATTCCAAATAAATATACAAAGGTATAGCCAGCAAGTGCTGGACTATAAAGAGAAGAAAAAGAGAAAAAGAAGCTGCCTAAACCCTAACCTTAGCCTACTGCAATTCTACAATTGGTTCAAGGAGTACAGAAGTCCCTTAAACCTAAACTAGGCTTAGGCTTATATAGCAGTCAACTCTATGAGCTTTAGGGTTAGGAAAATCCTAATTTATCAATGCTATCGTGGCCAATTTCTGTTCCTTGGATGCCTCAGGGCGTATGCACGGAGATTGGAGCATTGGAGTGTGTGCCCTAGTTGCTGAAAGTTCCTAGATTGCCCCTGCAGAAGTGGGGAGAAGTTAAGATCTCGAGCCTCGCTAGGTAGAAAGGATTTTCAGGACTTGTCACATGATAGAATTGGCATCGCGGGATTGAATTGAGTTGAAGCTCTTGCAGTCGCAAGATTGAGCTTTCTATTTGAATGGTGCGGGAGTTGCACGCGCGGTTCGCTCCTTGGTGAATCTTGCGGAGATCCTCGTGAAGAAGCAATGTGCATGGGCTTCTGGATCGCGCGAGCAATTCCCTAAAGGTCTGTATCTCGCGGCCACTGCGCGACAGCTACACGCAGGAATGCCTGGAGCTCTCTCTCCTCAGTGAATCGCGCGAAGATTAAAGGTGCCTTTCTTCAGCTGCACAAGACTGCGCGAGAGCTTATGACTGAGCTTCGCGAGAACTGCGTGAAGTCTACTTTCTGGGCTCTTCTGTCATTCCTCTGTGTGAGAACAATGTGAGCAGTTGGCGTGCTGCCTTCAGAAACCCGTGACAGTTGCGCGAAGCATTATTTCTGATTCAATTTAAACCTTGCGACATCTGTGCGAAGCTCATTTCTTAGCTTGTTGCTGCTTTGCTGTGCCTATGCTGTAGCCAATTCTCTATCTGGGTCCAACCTCCTTTCTTCTGAGGAACTTCTGGGGCAACAGTAGACTTCTAGGCATGGTTAGGGCCTTATCTGCTGCTGCTGCTTATTACCTACAAAATGGGCTTAACACACACTTATTAAATGACTAAGGGTCTAACAGAGAGTAAGTTAAGGGGTGAAAAGTGATACTTTTCAGGTCTTAACACCCACTTGCCCCATATTGCTAGCACTATGCTCAACTACTCAAGCCCCACAGTTTACACCAAAGATCTTTCAATTTGAACCACTGTGGACTGCCCTAGCAAACCTTAGTTTCGGTAAGCTTCCACTTATTGCTCAATCCATTTGTTCACTATGTATTTTTTATTAGATTGAGATAGGTCTACTAAGGTGTAGTGGATTTTGAGTTTTAGAGAAACCTAGGATTTGGGGAAAATCAAATAAAAGCTAGGTTTCAAAATGGCCGATAATCATGAATTTGAGGAAACCCTAAATACATTGCTCAGTCCTATCAAAACCCAACCTCTTTCACCAACCAGAAAAGCCAAGAGGAGTGCATCCTCAGTCCTTGTAGATCTCGTAGCCCGACCATCACCCAAGAAATCCAAAGTTAGTACAAGTAAACTGAAGAAGAAGAAGGGTGAGCGGGCAAGAAAGAAACAAAAGAAAGGCAAAGGAGCTGTCCCTAAGTTTAATCCCTTCACCACACCAAATGACTTTGTAGAAATTCTTAGCCTAGTCCCTGAAACCACCTTTGATAGGCCCTTCTTCACCAAGAAAGAGTGGACCAAGGATTCCATTGAGTTTTTGACAAAAACCTCCATGGATTCACTTATGAGGCCTTTGGAAGAAACTGTATATCCAAGGTTAGTAAAATTGTGGTATCAGAATATTAGGACAAAAGAGTTTGAGGGAGGGCCAAATCAGCAGGACCCTGTGCTAATTTTGTTGATTGATGACTTTGAGACAGTGGTAGATGCCACTGATATAGCACAGGTACTGAGGATCCTTGCAATTTATGATCCATCTTGCAGCTTGGGATCCCCAATCAGTGCCTCAATGAAGGAGATGGCCAAATAGTTAACTCACGGGAGGAAAGCCTCTGGTGATTCATTGATGAGGAGTGAATTCAAACCAAACCTACTATTCATGGATAGTGTTTTAAGGTAGAATGTATTTGTAGCTGGACACCAGTGGGAGAGGAGAGTCCCCATTGTAGATGCACTTTACTCTTTCTCCAAGGGGCATTTTTTCAATACTACGAAACTGATTTTTGAGGGGATGGAAGATATACATGGCAAGGTGAAGAAGAGGCAGAAAATGCAGGGGTTACCCTACAGTAGGCTATTCACAGCCTTGCTCAAGAAGGGAGGGCATGTTTAGAAAGTATGGGAGCCCACTAATGAGCTACCACAAATTTTATTTGGAAAGAAATTGTGGGACATCAGTATATCACTAATGAAAAAGAAGAAGAAGGAGCATGTGGCAGCCACTGCTATTGCAACCTCTATAGCAACCCTTCCTACAAAAGCCTTAGCAGCCACTGCTGATTCCACCTCTACAATTACTTTTGCCCCTCCATCAACAACCTCTGAGGCAATCACATCTGTAGCTCATTCATCATTCACCCTTCCTTCCATTCCAACACTACTACCACCCTCCACAATACGTTCTATACCTGCACCTATACCACCTTCTCCACCATCCTTACCTGTCCAACTAACTCCATCACCCAATCCATCAACCTTACCTTCCCAATCAATGCTTGTATCAGCCCCTACTCCTACCAAAACTTTCCCTTTCAACCTTCCCACCCCTGCAATCCACAGGACATACAAAAAAAAGAAAACCCACCACCCGACCACTAAACCCACTACCATACCCACTGACATACTCAACCCAATACCAGACCCACCTTACCCTTTTACCTTTGACAGCAATGAGCCAATGGCTACTGCCGTTGAACCACCTCACCCCATTGAAACCATCAACCCAATTCCCTCTCCTTCATATAACCCTCCATTTTCACCTACCCAAGACCAATTCACAAAAGAGGGTTTCTCAGCCCTAATGGACTCCATTATGGAGGACATTACGCATGAGTACACCCCTCTCCCTAAATCCCCACACCCATACCCATTTAGCCATGCCCCTACCTCACCATTTCAACTAATCCCTCCCACCCAACCTATAACCTTAGCCATACTTGACCCTCTAACCCAAATAATTTCCCTCCTAACCTCTCTCCAATCCCAAATCCATACCAACACAGAAAATCAGGCCTCCATTCAAACAAGCCTTAATGCCATCCAATCCACCCTTCAAATTGTTAACCTATCACCCCAACCACCAAAACCTACCCCAATCCCTACCCTTCCTCCATGCTAGCAGCCTTCTACATCTATGGCAATAGTTGATGCTACCACCCAAACAGACTTTGACTCTGAAAAGCTGCCTATGGACCTCCTTTCCACATCCTTAACCTTCACCCAAACTGAACCCACTGAGGAGGAGCTTACCCTTGCCCTTCCATCCATTCCCTCCCCATCTGCCCAAACTGGCACTGAGCAGACTACAATCTCTACTTCTGTGAATGATCCATCCAATTGTGCAATTGTTCCATACAATCGAACCACATTGCCTCCTGCACCCACCCTGACTGCCTTCATAAATGCCAATGCATACCTGGCTCAGGAGGTGTGCCAGCTAGTAGGCTTTGTAACTAACAATGTCTTTGAGACTTGTGAGGAGCAGCTAGCCTGGATGAAGCCTCTGTATTGGAAAACTTTGGAGAAAGTTATGGTGGAACATGAAAAGGAGATTGTGGCCATGCAAAAGAAGTTGGACATTGTTGTGGTTGTGTACAAGATGTTTGAACAGAGGACCAACCAACTTTCCAAGCTGGTGGAAATATTAACCACCACTGCCTCATTAATTTGTCCAAAAGATGTGAAGCCTCCAGCAGAAACCAAGGGAGTAAAAATCCAGGAGCCTACACCTCAAAAGAGCAACACCAAACCAAGGAAACCAGTAGCTTCAAGGATAAAAGCTGGTGCTACCAAGGCTGAAAGTGTGAAAAAGGGAAAGAATCAGCAGCCGAGCAAATAGATGTAGATTTAGATTCCGACCCTATGTAGGAGTTTATGTTTTAAGAAGTTGTTTTAGGATTTTCTGTTTTGTTTTGTTTTCCATTTAGCATGTTGTAATCATTTTCTATTTTGTACACTATTTTGTAATGAAGTAATTTTGTGTGAATAAAATTTCTTTTTATGACAAACTTGTACTGTGTTGTGTTTCTTTATTTTTTCTGCTAAATGTCAATTTTCTGCTGCAGTTTTCTTTTCTTTTCCATACCCTGTTGCCCCTCAATACATATCTGTTGAAACATTGAGGACAATTTTATCATAGGTTTGGGGGTATGGCAAGGTAGACCAATGAAGTAGTTAAATTTAGTGCAGCAGTGTAGTTAGACTAAAATAAATAAAGTCAAGTCTCACCTAACCAATTGTGAAAAAGGAGATTAAAACTGTTGGCAGATTTTTTAAAACTGAAATCATTTAAAAATTTAACACTCCCATGAAGTTAACATCAAGAAAATTTTGCACAATCAATACTTAGTAAACCAGAGAGGAGAGAAAAAGGTGAGGGTATACCCCATGAGTTCAATTGAAGACCATACCTGGTGAGATTTGGGCCTATAAAAAATTTTCTTTTGAAGAGTGTCTTTGACAATTTTTTCTGCTCTAAGGAATGACTAATTGAATACCTTTTCACTAAAATTTAAGCTCCCTAAATTGAAACTAGTGGCAATACTCATAACACCAAAGAGATGATTTAAGGCCTTCATTTGGACAGTTTAAGCCTGAAAATTCCTACCCTTTGAAACTGCCCTTTGCAAGTGCCCTTTGCATACACTCTTTGAGCCTTTAACTCCATTTTTTTTTATAAATACCAGAGTACTTGAACTTAAACCTCATGATATGATTCAGCCTTACCCTCACTCTAAGATTTCAAAAGGTAAAGGAGAAGATGTTGAAGATAGTGACAGGTGTTCAACATTTGGTGGAAGGAGAAGAGAAAAGATCTAGAAGAAGCAGTGTGATAGTTGTACATGTGTGGCATTTCATAAAAAAATAAAAGAGAGAAAGAGAAGTCAAGAAAAGTACTTCATCTGAAAAAGTAAAAGGAAGAGAAAAACCTGGCCATTTCAGATCTAAAAAACACAAATGAAGATGAAGATGTGATGAAATGAAGAAGGTGAAGTCATGAACTACCTCCTCCGCTTGCTGATTTCTCAAATTTGAATCCTTTCTACCCCATTTATTCTTTTCAAACTACAACCATAAGCCACATTACAACCAATCTAAAATACCTTAGTGATCCAAGGTAAAGTGATTTATCATGTGGAGATGAAGGGATGTCTTATCTATGGTGAAGAGCCATTAGGATGTCAGAAATTAGAAGCAATGCATATGCTCATGCTTGCAGGCCTATTTGAGGTTTGTAACTGATCTTGAGCTACAATAAATGGGATACACCCTTGAGCTTCATTTTTCAGTAATATCCCTAGTAAGGATTGAATCTGAAAATTAACTTCAGTGGGCAATGGTTGAACCTGATTTTTAAGTCAATGGTAAGCTTAGTACTGATTTTCACACACTACACTCTTGATATATACTGATTGGGTGTGATGAAAAGAAATGCTGATTTAAGTGTTAAGATGTTTGTCATGACTATTTTAACCTCCTCTAAATTTGAAAGATTAAGGTGTGGAATGAAGTTTTATGTGTTGATATCTGTTTTGCCACTATTTGCACTATACTTAACTCATTTATTGTGAAGTGTCTTCACTGAGAACCCTCAGGAGACTTTCCTCCTCCACTAGGGATCATCTAGGGGTTTAAAAGGTTTGATGCATAAGCTAAATGTATCCATGCTCCCTACGAAAGTGGCATTTAATTTTTTTAGAATAACTACTTTATTTTCCCTTTGCTTGAGGACTTAGCAAAGATTATATTTGGGAGTGTGTTAATCATTGATCTATGCCTCTTTCCACCTCCTAACCTAGCCTTTAATAGACCATTGAGCTATTAATAATTGAGTTTTGACCATATTTTTGTAGTTAGAAATAATTTGCAGCATGAGCAACAATCCATCTCATACATGCCAAGAAGAAGAGGAATGAGAGACAAGCATTAAAGCTGATGGAAAAATAGTGATTGAACCATGGTGGTCCTCACCATGTGGGCTAGTCAACATTCCCTGGACCCCTAGAAGTCCTACAGTGAAAGAGAAGGGGGGCCCACACCTAATGGAGTGCAGCAGCAAGGTGAACAAGATAATAGAGAAGCAGAACCTTGAGCTCAAGCATATCAGAAGCTACCTCGAGCACTTCAGTGACTGCTGCAGCAACCACTCGAGCTTTCTGGAGCAGCTCTGTGCCTTCACAAATAATACACTCAAGCTGTCTCGAGTTGATACACCTTCAGAAACTCTAGTTCGAGCAATACTCGAGCACTTCAATGTTGCAGGAAGAGCCATTCAAGGACCACTCGAGCAAATCAAAGACTTGCATTCCCAGCTGTCGAGCGGTTGAGAGCTGTTGTCTGTTATCCACTCAAGCAGCTGCAGAGAACCTGTCGAGCACCCATCAAAAAACCTTCAACCACTCGAGATCTGCTTGAGAATACATGGCTGAAGCCTTTATCCACTCGTCAACTACTCGAGAACCATTCAGAAGCATTCCAACTGCTTGAGCAGCTCTCAAGAATATGTATCTGAAGTTCCATTTACTCGAGGCTCGGGTTCCAGCTTTTGTATTTGAACTTCAGGTGTATTTTGAGACTTTTTCAGCACCTAGGGCACATGTCCCATTGTGTTGAGTTGTTCCCCACATCTCGAGGCAATACCTGGCTAAGAATAAGCCATGACAGCAGCCACCAATGCTTTGATTTTTCATCTTTTTCTGATTGGCCAAAGCATTTAATTACTTTATGGATTGAATATATAGCTGTAATCTATTTTGTAAAACAGGCAGCTAGGAATACTCTTAGCCTGTGCTCATTTTAGGATTAGAATGAGGGTTTAGTTTCTCATTTTATTTTTCTTTCCTTAGCTCTACAATGTTAGGCTAAATATTTTATTTTTCTTTCCTTAGCAGATAGGGTTATTTTGGATGTTATAATCTATTTTGTAATAACATTGTGAGCAGTCTTGGAATCTTCCAGAGACTGTAGCCTTAAGGGCAGAGTCATTGTAAGTCCTTTTTAGCAATGAACAACCATTTTTAATGCTCCATTTAATCTATATTTTTCTTATGTTTATCATTTAGATCTATATGAGTTTTATGCACCTATAGATGTATGTGCTTATAGCCTTGCAAACATAGTGGTTATAGTAGTTTTCCTGTTCTAGTTTAACCCCTTGACTGAATCACATCTATGGGATATTTTGTGACAATTTAAGTGGACAAAATATAACCCTACGATTAGTCTAGATCTAAGGGTTGAGCTGGATTCTTTTTCCCTACACCTATGCTTCTAGCCAAGTGAGGGACTACTGCCGATCCAACTCCTCCTCTGTTTTACAATACTATTTTAGTGAATAGATCTAGGGTCTTGCAGAGATTGCAGACTTGAGATCTAAGTCATTGCAAGCCTCTTTGTAGCAATGAGCAGCTGGTTTTAAAATCCCATTCAATCTGTGATTAATTGTGGTCTTCACTAAACTTTCATGGATTATTTGCTCCTATGGATGCATGAGCATGTAGCCTTGCAAACATACTGTCTACAATGGTTTTCTTGTTTCAACTTTAACCCCTTGATTGGATGAAATCCCTGAGATATTCGGTGACTAGTTAAGTGGATCAAATATTGTCCTAAGATTAGTTCATATATCTGGGTAATGCTAGATTCTTCTACCTTGCACTCGTGCTTATAGCCAAGTGAAGGATAGCTACAGATCTAGGTCTTTATCTATGTTGTAGTGAAGATTAGCCCATAGCTGCTACTTCTCCATAGTTTTTTTTATTTTACCAACCCATCTTCACTCTGTTCCACCCCCTTTCTTTAGGTTTAGTTTTTATTTCTCTTTTTAGTTTAGTTTGTGACACCCCAAAAATACCCTCTTTACCTTACTTTCTAGTTTAGGTTTAGAGTTACCAGATCTATAGCAGATCTGGAGGTTTACTATAGTTGCGATCATCACTCCTTGTGAGACAAACTCTTACTTATCAAAACATGCTACAACAGCCTTGGATCATGTAAGACTGTGTGTTTGTTTTGCATTTGTGTTCAATTCATTCTCACTCCCTTTTTATTCTCATTTTTTCCTTCTCCATTGCTGTCATATCTTTATCAGTTTTACAATAAAAAGAACTACAGCACAAACAAACTCAACAACATTAAGGCAGGAGAAAAAAGGATCTATATGAGAAATAACACCTACTCTGATTTGTTGGGTCTGGGAACCTGTAGGTTGAATATGGGAACAATTGATTTTGTTCTCACGGATGTTTACTTTGTGTCTAGTTTGAGGCGTAACATTGTATCTGTATCTCTCTTAATCCTCCAAGGTTTTGATGTACGCTTCCGATCGGCTAAAGTATCCATTAGGAAGCATGGTCATATTTTGGCATGGGGACTTTTGGTTGCTGAGCATAACTTATTTGTTCTTGATATAATTGAAAATATTGGCAATAAAAGTTATTCTTCTTATATTGATTGTATTAATGTAGTTGATTCTTATACATGACATCTTAGGTTAGGACATATAGGTAAGGATAAAATAATGAGATTAATTAATAAGAGATTAATTCCTAGCTTAGACAAAATAGATTTTAAAACTTGTGAACATTGTTTATCTGGTAAAATAACTAGAAAACCTTTTCCTAAATGAAAAAAGATCAACAGAGTTGCTTAAAATTATTCATTTTGATATTTGTGGACCTGGACCTCTATGTATTAAAACTCATAGGCATAAGAAATATTTTATTACTTTTATAGACAACTTCTTTAGGTTTGGACACATTTATTTAATTCGAAATAAATCGGATGAATTGAAAATATTTAAAGAATATAAAAGGAAAGTCAAGAATCAACTAGGTAGAAATACAAAAGTACTTAGAGCCGATAGAGGGGGGGGAATTCACCTTAGATGAATTTAACACCTTTTGTAGGGAAAACAATATTAAACGTCAAACAATAATGACTTATACTCCACAACAAAATGGTGTAGCTGAGAGGCATAATAGAACCCTAATGGATATGACAAGGTCAATGATATCTCAATTGATTTGCCTAAAAAAATTTGGGGAGAAGTGTTAAATACCGCTATGTATATCCTTAATAGAATCCCAACTAAAGTAATAAATTCGACTGCTTATGAGTTATGGATATATAGAGAACTTGATCTGAGTTACCTTATTGGTTATAGAGATAAATTAGAAGTGAAAACTGCAAATGTAACTTTATTGGTTATTCCGAAAACTCTTAGGGTTATAGATTTTATCATAAAGATAAGGGTCTAACTGAAGGTAGAGATGCTGAGTTCCTTGAGAATCTCAGAAATGAGAATACATCCACCTCTTCTGAAAATCTTTTAATAATAAATGATGAAAACCAACCAACTTTTGTAGGATCTAATCACATTGATGAATCAATACAACCTCCTCGCATGTGTGGAAAAAAGAGGACTAGAGTTCCTCCATCCTTCTTAAATGATTTTTATGTTCATGTGAGTGAAGAGCTATGTAATAATATAGATTTAGATGAAATGAATGATCCATTAGATTATAATGATACGATCAACTCACAAGAATCCAAAGAATGGTTAGATGCTATGAATGATGAAATTAATTCAATTGAAAAGAATAAAGTATGAGAACTATACGATTTGCCTGATGATAGAACACCCATAGGTTACAAATGGGTATTAAAAAGAAATTTAAATCTAACGGGTTTGCAGACAATACAAGGCTAGGTTAGTAGCCAAGTGGTTTAATAAAAAAGAGAGGATAGATTATGTTAGCACATATTCCCCTGTAGAAAAATTTATTTCTATAAAGATCATATTAGCGATAGTTGCCTATTTCGATCTCAAACTGTTCCAAATGGACGTTAAAACCCCATTTCTCAATGGAGAATTAAAGAAAACTATTTATATGAAACAACCTAATGGCTTCGAGATTTAAGGGCATGAGAATAAGGTGTATAAGTTAAAAAGATACTTATACAGGTTAAAGCAGTCCTCACGTCTTTGGTACCTAACTTTTCATAATGTAATCCTTAAAATGGGATATGTAGTTAATCAATTTAAAGACCAGCTATAGCTACGGGCGGTCTTGCTCCAAAAATTCCAAAAGTCTTCATTGGTTCCTTGTGTATCCCAACAGCAACACCAAGACAAAAAAGAATAATAAAGTACTCTGCTACCTTTCCCAAAAAAAAAATATTGAATTGAATTTAATGAAGCTTCTGGTGTCCACAATTTAAGAGAGCCGTTGGAACCTCTTTCTTCTCAAGTTTCTCTGCAACACGATGGATGCTCCAACATGGCGGCAATTTTGTTGATCAAATGACTAGCAATTCGAAGGCCAGAGATCGGACGACAAAAAATAGGGAGTGTGCCTCATGTGGCCAGAGATCTGCTTGGTTGAGAAGCATCCAAAGATCGGACAGCCACAGATCGGACGGTTAGAAATTCGACGGCCAAAGATCGGATGATAAACCCACGCTTTGATACCAGTGAAAGAATATATCTACCCCGTCGGATGTGAGCCAGATCAATATGAGATTTGTCGCGAGACTGGAGATCGCCGATAACGTGTGTGATTTCCCGTGAACGGATGTACACCTTGCCACCTTATAATATCATTTATGAGATATTTTTGGTAGGCGGCAGCAAGCCACTTTTATAGGTGCGCGAGGGATATTCGTAATGTATGGATTACCACACGTTATGGAAAAACTATTTCTCCTATTAATTTGGCGCACATTGAAAGTGTCCTGAGTAAATGGGATTCTGTTTCCCACTAAGATAGTGCACAACGGCAACATGGCCACACATGCCAACAATGTATATATATATATATATAATATGAATGTTCAAATAGTTAGAAGCGCGGGCCTAGTCTGCTACGACTAAGGCTAAGACCGACCACGTCAAAGCTATCTAAGGCTAATATGCAAGAGTCAACCATGTTAAAACCTGAGTAAGGCTTGGGCCGGCCATCCAAAGCCCTAACTAGACCCATATCATTGACAGCCCTAACTAAGTTTGGCAAGCTCGGCTTAGGCCTAGACTTTGCCTATGGTGGGCCAAGCCCTACTGCCTAGCATAGTCTATGTGCAGATGAAAAGTCAGCACTCCTGGCTCTCATTGTTACTAAGTCATAAGCAATCTCTCTGTCACGATTTCTTTTGTTCTCCTTTTTCATACCAAGCGAACTAACGAATCAAGTAACATTGATCAACACATCTATTTTTGCGAGGATTTGAGTTGATCACAATTAACTGTCACCTTTTTCAATTGTTAACTACTTTTGAGCATTTTTCTCCTTTTATCTTTCCTACTTCACTACAAAAAATTAGATTATTAGCGGCACTAAAAACTGCTACTATTAACAGAAAAATTTGTTGTTTTAATAGCAACAAGACTAATAGCGGCAGTTTTTGGTGCCGCTAATAATCTTATTTTTTGTAGTGCTTCTTTAGTATTACTTTCAATTTATTTTAATTTTCACTGATTTTTCCTAATTATTACCAAATTTTGACCTAGAAATAAATAAATTAAAACCCACAAACTTTATCTAGATCAGACTCCATCCATAATAATTAAACATCCTTATTTCCAATCAAACTGAAAAAACTAATGACTTATAAGCATGTCTAAATGAGTTAGACTGACCACCAGCATGTCTAAATGGCATGGAAATCCATGCGGCTCATCCAACTCCACTGTCTCCATTGAGCAGTCCTTTTTATTGTAGGCAAATTCCATCTTTCATTGCTAAGGGCGGCTTGAGCTCCCAGAGGCTGCAACTTCTCTTAGCAACTGAAAAATCAAAAACAAAAAGGGAGAAGAAATTAAGTAAGGTAATAAAACACAAAGAAGTGAAGAAACAAGTTTGCTCCACATATAGGATAGAAGAAGAGAAACCTGGAAATAGGCCTCCATTTTAGATTTGAAGAGGGTGTGCTCTCTCTTCAGCAGTTGGAACGCTTTTGAACATCTGTTCATGGAAACATTTAACAATATCTAACAAGTAAGGCGATGTAGATAATTTTGACCGCCAAATGGTTTAAAATACGTTGATACTCGAGTCATATGATTTTATTTTGAGGAATTTTTGCATTTACTCCCTAAGATATGTAGCATTTACACTCAGCCCTCAGGTTTCACCTATTTACACTAGTCCCTATTTATTTTTTTCCTTTACTTATTGTCCCTTACAGTGACGAATCAATCATTGATTACTGTAAAACTAAACTTTGACTGCCTGGAATCTAATGATGACAATCATTTATTATCATAAATTTTGAATCTTGAGATCACGAGTCTACCATCAAACGGTAAAATTTGGATTTACATGGCAGATGTTGAAAAGTGATCTAATCTCAAGATTCATTGGACATAATATTATGGTAAAAAAGTATCTCCATCATAGGAATCAAAGCAGTCAAAGTTTAGTTTTTTAATAGTCAACGATTGATTCGTCACCGTAAGGGTAATAAGTAAAGGAAACACAAAAATAAGGACCGCAGTGTAAATAAGTGAAATCCAAGAGCAGAGTGTGAATACGACTTATTGTAGGGAGGTAAATGCAAAAATCCCTTATTATTATCATTACTACAACTATTATTATTATTATTATATATTTACCTGTATCTATATATTTGCAAAATCAAGAAATGAGTATAAAAAGGAATATGAAGTACAAGGGCATCAGAGAAATTCTTTAAAGGATCTACAGTTTTAGAGTTTCGGTCTTATCCTAAAGAATATTATATATTTATATATATACATATATAAGTAAAGGTTAAGGTAATATATTTATATATACATATATAAGGAAAGCTAAAGGTATTATTGGTAGAGTACTCTCACCGTATTCCAATATTCCCATAGAGGTACACATGGCCACCCAAATATTATTTTAATGCCACATGGAGCTTCAGCAGCCGTAGATCAATTTTTTTGAAAATGAATTCAAAACCGAGTTTTAAATTTAAAAATCAAATTTTTACTCTAATTCAAGGATTTAGATTTTACAACCTAAAAAATATATCGTGGAGATGTTATTTTAGGTTTTTCTTTTTCGAAAATGATCTAAACAACGCTACCTTGCTCCACTAGCACCCAAAATATGCTTTGACTACCACAAGAGCTTTTATGTGAATGTTGAGGTACGGTGAGGGATACTTCACTTGGAATACCTTCCCAGCTATATATATATATATATACTTCACTTGGAATACCTTCCCAGCTATATATATATATATATATATATATATATATATATATGATAGAAGAGTGACATTCGCAGAAGACTTAACACTATTAAACCATTTAGGGATTTCTGTAATAACCTTGTAGTCATCTCTCTCATGGTTTGTCCTCAATGAGAGAATCCTCAAGTGTCCTCCAAGATGTTATGGAGCTCTACGTGACACTCAAAATACTGTTTGGATGACATATAGAGGATGGAGGGATGGGTTAGATCAATTTAAAAAAGAAATTTTTTTTCTTTTAAAGCTTCCGTTAAAGTTTGATTAATTTCAATGGTCTAGAGTAAGGAAAAAATACATGGTGGAGATGAGTTTTCAATATTTTGTGATAAAAAATATGATTTAACACTACAAAAAATAAGACTATTAGCGTGAGTTTTTTAACAAAAACTACGCTATTATTAGTCTACTACCAAAAAGCCGTCTATTAGTCCTTGCTACCAAAAGCGCCTTAACTGAAATACCTTATTTTTGTAGTGTAATTAAGCAATGCATGCTTGTGCTCTGTGTGTCATCTATTTGCTATCCCATTGCAAATTGAAGGTTTTCCTATTCTCAGAGCATGATTGAGGGCCCTCCAATAGTGGACCGAAGCCTTTTCCATATATATATATATATATATTTATTTATTTATTTATTTGAGAGAAGCAAAGTTGTGTAGGTGAGTGGTGAGACAAAGACATCAGTACTCTTTGTTTAAAAAAATATATAAAAAATACCTGTCACTACCATCATCTTATATTTTTGTTTCAAATATTAAAGGGAAGTCTTCCTTCCACAACAAAAAATAAGACTATTAGCGGCAGGTAAAAAATGCTGCTATTAACACAAAAATTACAGTTAATACCCTTGCCGCTAATAGTCTTAATAGCCATTAGTAGTTTTTTTTGTTAATAGCAGCAGTTATTTGTTGCAAAAAATTGCCGCTAATAGTCTAATTTTTTGTAGTGTTCTCACTTGAATTTTACCTAAGCGGTTGCTTGCTTGAATCAGACGATGGAGACCTTATCTTGTTTCATTCTTCGACACAATATATCTTGAGATTGTGGTATATCATCAAACGGTCACTTTTTGGTTCCAAAAGTCTCT
Organism: Chloranthus sessilifolius; assembly: GCA_021018995.1. NCBI lineage: Eukaryota > Viridiplantae > Streptophyta > Magnoliopsida > Chloranthales > Chloranthaceae > Chloranthus > Chloranthus sessilifolius. The sequence goes on from CM037595.1 coordinate 31,160,901, forward strand.
TCTACTTTTGCGCCCTCGCTTTCCTCTTACTCATCCTGCTTACTCACATATATAGAATGCTCACGTGCATTCTACTAGGGTATATATATATATATATATATATATATATATATATATATATATATATATATAGTTACAGGATGAGTAACTATACAATCAAGCATAGACCACGTGTTACATGTGTGGCACGTGATCTTGAGTTTCACCACGTCTTCCACAGGTTCACCATTACTTCAAGGGTTTTAAAAAATTAAAAAGTTAAGTAGAGAATAATATTCACAAAGCCAAATAACAAATAGGATTAAGAGGATGAATTTTTTTTTCCATATTAAGTATGTTATTAGATTAAATCTAATAAGCTAATATTAAGATTTAAAAAACATTTTTTTTTTTTTCGGAAGGTACACCCTCTCTTTTGCTATAACCTTAATGGCAATATATACTCGCTCGTTTAAGAAAATAACCATACCATTACCCCATTAAATAATGCACTACGCGCTTGTTTCCGAAAAAGAACATATACCATGCATTATCCCTATCTTTTTTTGTCTTGTGACTGGTTTTTTCTACTCAATGACGTCTAGACCTGAACTCTGTTTCTATAAAATTCTTCACGTCGTCTCTTGATCTATCACCTTTGGAGAACTCTTGATTGAGAAAAACCTCCAATTATAGCGAGATAAAGAGAGATAGCAAAATGAATGAGAATAAACAACCGAGTGTAGTGTAAAAAGATTACACTAGATTACTAGATCATGTGGCACGTGATCGCCAGGTACACTACATCATCTAAAGGTTCATAACATCCCTTAGAGCTCTAGAAAAAGTAAATTCAAAATGTTTTGCCATTCATTTGATATGGGTTTTTCACAATAAATTCTCATTGAAATTTTTATCCTTTGACAAAAAAATTAACCATGAAAAATCACTTTCCTTTTTCAGATGGTCGTCAATCGACCTTGTTCATGATCACTTGGCACTGATCCTCTGATTGGGACCTTGTGGATCCAACCGGCTACTTGTTGATGTGCACTTGGCACTGATCCTCTGATTTGGTCCTTGCGGATCCAACTGGCTACTTGTTGATGTGCACTTGGCACTGATCCTCCGATTTGGTCCTTGTGGATCCAACTGGCTCATTGTTGCGCTTACTGTGTAGTCCCAGGGTGCACACACAGCTCATTGTAGCACTTACTCCGTAGTCCCAGGGTACATATATAGTTTGTATATATATATATATATATATATATATATATATAGAAAGAGAGAGAGAGAGAGAGAGAGAGAGTGGCTCCGGATATTACCCTCGAAGGTACCGTTCGCAAGCTACCTTCGAGGTCAGTTGGGTGCCATGGCAACTTTCTCAAGGTCAATCAACGACCATCTAAAAACAAGAAACAAATAAGGTTTTCTTGTTGAAATTTGAGTCCAAAGTTGAAAATTTTCAATGGACCATATTTATGTCTCTGATCGGGACATTTGACTTGTTATTCAAAAAGCAAAAATGCCCCAAGAAAAAAATATCTAAAACGAGGGGACTAACTGAACCCTGAGGTCAACTCATATGCCACGTGGCTATATATATATATAGTTATTGCAATTCTTTTACCACGAAAATTCATTTCTAATTAAATCGATATACAGTTGTGGCCATTCATAGTTAATGATTGGTGAGTATCTGTGTGGGGGAGATAAGTTGAAAAGAAAACAACGAGAGTAGATATAGATACCCATCAACACTGCGCTCTTCGGTATGTTTCTTGAGGTCAGTACAGGCGTTGTTCACCCTATGCGCTCCAACGCTACTCCAAACATTTAATTTAAATACACACATTAATATGTATTTTAAAAAATATGAAAATAAAATATGAGGGACTCCGTTATTATATATGCCTGATTCTATTAGGCTAGGTTAAGGAACGTGGATTTAAATTTGGAGATTTGAATTTAGATCTTCTAAATCCAAATCCACCGTTTGGCTCCAACTTTTTTTGTTTAGATTTGAATTTGATACATCTACCCGAATTTAGAAATCCCCATCAGTATTGTAAAAGAGTGGATTGATAAATAACACCTCCTAGGCGATATTTGAAATCCAATTCTTACACCAGCATATAATTGATTATGTTTAGCGAATATAAAGTTGTTACTCAATGCTGTCATAGGTACAGTTCAACCTGATATTCGACCCGCCTGAGCCGAGTATTTTAAGCTTGACCAATCTGGTTGGGTTGGGTTTTCGGTTTTTAGTTTGGGTGCCTCAAAACCAAAAACCGACGGGTTAGATTGAGTAAATCGAGGCCTAAATGGGCCTTAAACGATCCACACCGGATCCGAGCCGGCCCAAACAGACCAGAACCCGTGGTACGCAACCTGAATTAAACCGAACCGAACTAGACTGAACGGGTGGTAAATGGACCAGATTGAACCGGTACCCGACCCGACCCGAACTTACCTAACCCAAGCTTAAGTAGTTACTACAACGGCTAGAAAACTAGCCGTTGTAGTCGCCGTTGGGCTACAACGACTAGTTTTTGGCTGTTGTAGGGCACCTTTGTACAATGCACCTTGGGTGCAACCAGAATTTTTGATATTTTTCTTTTTTTTTTTAACCCAAACTGAAGAAAATCAAATTGAACACCAAAAAATTCAGTTTGGGTTCGGGAATGGTTTATGTGTTGGAGAAATTCAGTGTACCGAAACCGAAACAAATATATTTCGGTTAGGTTTCGATTTGTAGTGTATTGAACCAAAAATCGAAAAATCGGATTCGGTTTTGTTCAGTCCACCGAACTTGCATCTCTACCTACATAGAATGAAAGAAAATAATGAAATATAAATTTCTTTTATTAAAAAAATAGTCAAATGAAGTATCTATAAATCCTTGGGCCAAATCTTATGGCAATGCTTAAACATCCAAACAAGAGATTTGCAAATCAAAATATTTTAAATTCTGAATTTGAAATGCCTAAATTTGAAATACTTGAATTTGAAATCTCCCAATCCAAATCCACGTTCCCAAAGGGAGCCTTAGGGTGTCGTTACCTGCAATTAGAGATTCATTCTTTTGGGGTATCGTTACTTGCAATATGATTTTTGGTTTGCATGTGCAAAAATCATTGAATCATACAATAGAGATCGTTGTTTATCCCAATCTTCTAGACAATAGATCTTAAGATTGTTGGTGTACCATCAAACAGTCCTATTTTGATTCTATGTGGTACACATCAAAAGGTGTGGTTTTTGAATCACTTTTTAGATGTGTGCCACATGGAATCAATCTTGACGGTATGCCCATGATCTCAAGATCTATTTGATGAAGATTGGGATGAAAAACAATCACCACCGTTTGATTCGAAGCAGTTAATGGGTTTCTCATTTGCAATCCATGGTTGAAAAGAAAATCAGTGGTTGCAAATAAAGGAATCTTTATTTTATTTAATATAATTACCTAGCGCTGCTGCCCTTCAACTGGTGCGCATGCATATCGACCGCATTAAAATCAATGGGCACCTGGTGTCTTGAAAGAAAAAAAAAAGACAAATTCTATCACAATGATAATAATATATTACTTTTCATTAAGAAAACCATTAATTTTGTTTATTTACAATGCTTCCCCTAAGCCATTGATCAGAGTAGCTGAATCATTGAGGAATAAGGTCACCACTTCCTCTACGAAATTAGGTTTAAGTTTGTCTTGGATCTCTTCCAACTGTTTAAATTGATCGTTGAGAAACCCCTACAATATAAACAAAATCAGTAGATTAATACCCAGTTGGGTGTCACGTGGGTGTGCCTAAGGTAGATCGGCGACCATGCAAAAAAATACTTTCATCAACTTACTAAATGGGCCAATGTGTTACAAATGAACGTTGAAACGAAATATTATTTCATTCTTGATTTAATCATCATTCATCATATCTTTTCTCTTTCGAGGGTAAACTCTAAGGGGAGTGTTTTTGCAAAGCCATGCGGCAGTTACAAAGGGGGCATGCCACTAGTGCACAGTATGCTGTCCTAGGTACTCTTTTCCCTTCTTGAAATAATGAAATATATATATATAATCTACCATCAATAACCTTGGAAAATGAAAAAAATAATACCATATGATGAGAGTAGTTCTAAAAATCGTAAATTGCTTAAGGATGCTTAACTACAACTTCAAAATACTAAAAGAACAAAAAAGAAAAAAGAAATAGGTTCAACAAATTGTAATATATATATATATAAAATCTACCATCAATAACCTTGGAAAATGAAAAAAAATATACTATATGATAAGTAAAGAGTAGTTCTAAAAATCCTAAATTGCTTAAGGATGCTCAACTACAACTTTAAAATAATAAAAGAACAAAAAAGAAAAAAAAGTAGATTCAACAAATTTGTAATTACATCACTTAATCAAAGTTTCTTGAAATGACATAAAAATATTGATGAACCTAGCCATTTCTTAGGGCTTGATTCATCTTCACTTAGATGTAGGCGGCTAAGAGAACCTACTTCATCAAAGAGGCCACTTCTCATGTAGGAGGCTTGGAAGGTAAATTGAGATCTCCTCATCGTTTGATCCTTCAAGGGAGAGATGTTGAAGAAATAAAAATGTTTGCTGGAGTGAAGAACCCAAACCCTAAGAAATCTTTAAATAATAGTCAGTTTTGGCTAGCCAAATAATAATAATTAATGGATAACATGGTGCATTGCACCACGCTTATTATGTGGTGGCATGCCATTAAATCACTACCAAAAATAGAAAATGCATGATACCGTTGCCAACAAGTAATTCACCCTATTTTGGTATGAATATAAATGAATAAAATATTATTTGACAATTACCAATTGTTAATCATGCACTTAATTCAAGTGTTCTGATATTAGTGGTTACAAAGACCTTGGTGTTAACCATCGGTCCTTCGGATTATTGTCGGTGTTTATTGGTCACTAATAATAATTTCATCGGGGCCATTGCTTGGTGCGATGGTAAAAAGCTTAGTCTGTCAAGCGTAGAAACACGGGTTTGATCGAGCTTGGAGAGCAACCACATTGTGCATAAAAAGCCTGAGATTAGGTATGTATCATGTGCAACTCTCCCAGCATCTCATATGTATAGGACCAACAATGGGTAAAGGCCCTTGTGAATAAACAAATAATACCATGTTTTGTCCAAGAATACCTAATGAATTGGAGCTTCATCTTTTATTTTTATTATATATTTATAAATATTTAATTTAATTTTTTTTTATAACAAAAGTAAAAAATTATCAGATAGCATCCCAAACTAGGACCTTCTAAAATAGTATCATCCCATTCATATTGGGGAAATTGACACTTACAACACAAGGCAAGCGAGGTTTTCTAATAGAAAAAGCAAGAAAGTATAAAAGATTTGTGGCATACACTCTACACTGCCAACTAAGCATACCCTACAATGAGGAGATTCATTGCATCTCCCGAAACTAACACTTAACTCTATAAGCAAACTATTAAAATTAACTATGGGAGGTGCAAGCACTACAAAAAGAAGACTATTAACTAAAAACTTCTTGTTTCAATAGCAGCAGTTTTTGTCGGCCGCTGAAACAAATAACTCCTCAAACTTCAAATGTGTGCATACCCTAAAAGATGGAAAAAGCTCAAGTTGTTATATTGAACTACCCATTCCTTTGAAATATCAACATCTCGAAAGCGATTAGCAACCCTTAATCCAACCATAAGCCCAAGTACTTTTATAAAAAAATATATTTTTCTTATTAATGTAAGTTAGAGGGATGCATGAATAACTCTTCTCGTGTCTTCTTAACGAGAGCTCATCAAAATATAGAACCACTTAAAATGGAGGTGGATACAAAAAGTTTCCTAAATTTCATGTTAACTAATATCCTAAAATGTTCTAATAACTTTAATAACTCAAGTCTCTCCTAAAATATTTCTATAGACTTACCTAGAAAAAGATATCATATCCTATCTTTATTAACGATTCAAATATTTTATCCGATGATCATTTGAATAGGAAACCTGCGATTGGTTACATTTAATATGAACTCTTGATCTCTTGATTGTACGGTTTATGGACAGAAAAATATCCATCGCTGTTGTTATTGGTCACCACATATCGGTGAAGTCCATCACTATTGCATTTCACTTATCTTAGAGTATGTCGGAATCAGTGGCTCATAAGATGAGAGCCTTCACTCCCAAGAGCGTACAAGGATTATGTAATAGAAATAAAAACTCTCATAGAAGATTTTTTTAATTTTTTTAATTTCTTAAATACGATTTCCAACAAGTAATTTACCCTCGTAGGAATGATTATAAATGGATAAAACATCATTGGAATAAAAGAAAGAGAAATAAATTTATAAACTTGTTAGGATTAAAGAAAAAAAAAAATGCACATCTCGACCATCAAGGATCTCCAATGCACCTTATTGGGTCATGGATGCCTTTCCTAGAATATGCAAATTATGGTTGATTAACCATAATATATTTGCCAAGATTAGATTACTTGCCAAGAAAACTAGAGATCCCTAATTTAATATTAATTTTGTATATTTTGGTTAATGCATATTTTGCATCGAGGATCTGCCTTGAGCCCTTATTTATTTGTCTTGGTTATGGATGCATTAATCATAGATATACAAGAAATTGTCACGTGATATATGTTATTTGCTGATGACGTAGTTTTAATTGTCATGACATGGAAAGAAATAAACAATAAACTGAAATTATGGATAAAAACTTTGGAGTCGAGAGGTTTGAAAATTAGTAGAATAAAGATAGAATACATGGAGTGCAAATTTAATGAACAAGATAGTTTAGGAGAGGATTTAATCAAAATAGAAAATCATTTGGTGCCAAATTTCCCTAGATTTTGCCATCTATGCTCTAGTTTACAATTAGATTATGGATTTGAAGAGGACATCGCAAATAGGATTATTGCAAGTAGGATGAAATGGTGGCAACCTAGCGGAGTTTTGTATGATCCAAGGGTTCCACTTAGGTAAAAGAAACTTTTTTATCAGACGGCGATTAGACATGCCATATTATATGGTATGAAATGTTGGGCTACACACGAGAAAATAGAGTACATCTAGCCGAGATGCATATGCTGAGAAAGATGTGTGGAGTAACAAGAAAGAATAGTGATACGAATTTTAGATCCACCTGTTTGAATCGTGGTCAGATAAAGAAGAGACGTCAAAAGAGAAAGTGGACCCACGAATTGGTTTTAAAAAAAAAAAAGTCTATTAAAAACCAGTTTGATCAGAAAGAAGAAAATCTAAAATTTATTAGTCTTCAACTTTCAATCCCGCCAGCTTTATGTTTGGCCTATTTTGAAGTGTTAAATAAAGTCAGATTGATACAAAATTAGTCGTATTTGAAAGTTTATCGAAGTAGCTTTCAAACAAGCCAAAAAACATGTAATTCCGACAAGTATTGGAGAAGTTATGATCAGTTTTCGCAAGCTACACAAAAAGTGACGAATTTCAAGAATCCTAATTGAATTAAGATTAGTCTCTTTTATTATTTTATTTTAGAAAGGAAGAGTTATTTTTTTATTAAAAATAGGAATAGTTTCCTTATTGTTTTAGGACTTTATTGTTTTAGATGAATTAGGATATTTCTTTTATTTGAGTTATGAATTAGAATTATACTAGGATTTCTAATTTATGCATTGGTTAGCCTATTTAAAGGCTTGTAAACACTTTTATTATTAATTTTTGATTAATGAAAATTGTTTATGCAAAATTAAGAGTTCTAAACTTTTGTGAGAGCGTGATTCTCTCAAAACGGAGAGCGATTCTTTAATTTTTGCTTACGATTTGGTGCGAGACCAACTCTTCTTCTATCTCTATCTTTTTTAGATCTACGATTTGTGTAAGTAGCGTAACCCTAGTTATTTTATTTATTTCATAACATTTATAATCAACCTATTTGTTTATCATAAATCATTACTAACCTTTTAATTTTGTTTGGTATCGAGAGAACTCGCTTGCAAGTTCGTTCAACGCCCTAAAACTATCAGAGATCTAGCCGTTCATAAGAACTCTAGTCTTCTAGATCCGCGATAAGGAACGCACACTAAAGTAACGCTATTTTGGGACGGAATTAAACTACCAAATTAAATTTCTAGAATTTTTGTGGTAATTTATTATGAGAAATTTTTATTTTTTAATTGATTAAATTTATTTTAATCCTAATCTCAGTCCTAACATTGCATTTAGTAAGTTCCAGTATCAAATTGGTATCAGAGCATCAATTTAGTTTTAGGGTTTTAGTATTCATATAGGTTTTAGTGTTTATTTTGTCCTTAATTCAGATTTGTCTAAGGTCAGTCTAGTTCGTCTCTAGATTTTGTCTGGTTTTTTCGTCTGATTAATTTTAATTATTTTTTTGTTGGGCCTAAATTTAGTCTAACTTTTATCTTGTATCACTTAGTTTCATAATTGCATGTCATTTCAATCTTATTACATTTTATTTCATTAGTGTACACGTCTAGTGTTTGACAAAAGTCCTCATCTATTGTTGGTTCATAGTGTTTGTCTTTTCCAGTATTGTATCTGAGTTGTGTTTGTGTCAAGCATTATGTATGAGTCACTTACATATCATCGTAAATTCTTTACCTGTAATGAAAGGGTATTAGCTGAACAAGGAAGTCGCTACACTCCAAATTCTTGACGAAGTCTCAAAAATCGTGATGAGACTAGAGTTAGGAGATACCCTCATCGTCGTGAACTCGAGTACGACCCTGCCGAGAAGTTTCTCAAATCTATTCAGAATGAGGTTCCAAGTTTTGAGGGATGGTTAAACCCCAAAAGTTTTCGTAGAGTGGTTGTCTAGTGTAGAGGAATATTTTGATTGGTATGACATACTAAATGAGTATATGTAGAATCCCAAATTTGGCCCAAGGCCCGATCAGTCTGTACTCCGAGAGAGATGTACTCCTGTGTTTCCGATGGCGCTCCTGAACCCTTAGGAACCTACCCAGACCTTTAGGAATCACCCTGGACCGTTTAGAACCATACCCTAACCCCTAGAGATAACCCCTAAACCCTAGACTCCCTTCCCAGACCTAACTTAAACCATTCTGAGCAGTTGATGGGAGAGGAGCTACAAAACTTTACACAGACCACCACCATGGATGACCCATATACCTTTGGAAAGAGAACTTCTCCAGCTTTCCAACAAGGCAAAGATCACCCACTTTAGAGCAACGGTTCAAAAGTTATGGCCAATTGAAGTCCCACATAAAATGACAACCTTTTTCCTCAGGCGTATGTATTACATACGCCCGACAAATCTGGCCCAATTTTGGTCAAGCATATATATTATATACGCCTGACAGTTTTTGGGCCAAATTTTCCCGAGCGTATATAATATATACGCCCAGTATAGGTGGGACCCACCACGGGCTTCATCTTCCCAAATCTCCTCTGTTTTTTATAGAAATCACTGTACATAAACTGGGCGTATGTAATATATACGCCCAGCTTAGCTAGCTACAGTAACTGTCATCAGTTGCTCGAATTTCTCCCATCTAGTTTGACCCTTTGACCATCCCCTTGGTTGAGGTGGGTGTCTTGAGGTTGGTTGCACCCCCTTGGAGCTTATTGGCAACCCTTAAGTCACCCATGGTCTCACCCCATCATCTGCCATTAAAATTAGTTTTCCAAAACCCTAGGACCTTGAAAACCTAGAAAACCTTAGATGGGGGATTACATAATTGCTAAACCAATTAGCTCTTAAGTAAGCCCCTAACCCACCTCTTCTCTATAAATAGAGAGGCCCCCCTCTTCCCAAAGGGTTAAAAATTTTGGTTGAAAGATTAGAGAGCTTAAGAGAGAGAGCCCTAGTGAGAGAAAATGCCATTTATTTTCCAGAATTCCAGCAAACTTAAATCACCTATTCCACTCCATTTCAACCATTAGATCACTCCCTTTAGCTAAAGTCTAGCCTTTGGCCTCACCCTACACTTCCTATTTTATTGAATCCTAGCATTAGAACCCATTTTCACTCCATTTAAGCCATCGGAAGCACGCCAAAGCGAAGGACTTCCACAGTGCAACAAGGGCCCGTGAGCTCCGGCTCACCCCTCTCTTCCTCTACCTTCTTAGTGTCTCCTCCGTCCAAGGATTCAAGCCTTTACGCCGCCAAAATTTCGGTTTGGTTCAAAGCTTGATAGGACCGTATTGCTTTCAGGCAAGGGGAAACTCCGCCCCTTTTATTTTTATTTTTGGCCATAGATAGAGACCGCTACATGCGGGTTGATCGGGTGCCTAAACCCTTCCCAATGGATAACCGAAGCCCCTACCCTAGAGCCAAATTTAGCACTTCGGTGCTCAAAATATTGATTTAAAGGTTTCTCGGGTCACCAAAAGCTCCAGGTGGCGACTCTACATTTTCATTCATAGCGGGCGCATCGCCGCGATGGGTTCGCGATGATCCATGGTCGCACATTGGCGACTGCTGGGAAAATCACCCTAGCGCTTCCCCTGTTGTTGCCTTTCTTTTTTATTACTAATGATTGCTGTTTTGTTTTTTTTCTTTCTTATTTCCTGCTGTTTTTCTATATTTTTTGTTGTTTTTACTAACGTACTCACCCCTACGATTCAGTCCTTTAAGTGCCTTAGCCGATTGGCGGGCCTACGTGCACCTTTAAATTTCTGTTTTTTCGATTCTTGTCATTTAAGCCACCTTAGCCGTTTGGCGGTCCTACGTGCGCTTTTCATTTCAGTCATCATATCTCACCATTGAACGCCGGCCCGTTGAGGCGGCACAGGCCTTTCATCCCCGACCCGATTTCGGACTTAATTTCACTCCCCTAAAAAAATTTGTAATTAAAAGTGAACCAACAGTGTGGGGACATAATTGAATTTATTTTTACATTTTTTGGGTAGTTTTTGGGGGGTTTAGGCATAGATATAATTTACCCGGTTCCCAGTAAGGCGGTAGCCCTAGTGGTGATGATCCTGAAAAGAACCACCCCTTCCAGTACCTGAGAAGGAGCTTGCGCCGGAGGTATATCGGTTGGGTTGCCAATTCCGATAAAGTAGTAAAACCCGCATTGGTGAGAGCGTAGACAACCCAAAATTAAGCCGTGTACCCCTAGGAAACGGAAAGGAGAGACCTAATAACATACACAGCAGTCCCCGGGAGCATCCCTCCCAGGAAACCAATTCAAAGACCCACATTCGGGCTTTGCTCAACGTCAAACTTCACAGAATTGAGTTTGCAGCGTATATATAATATATAGACAAAAAATCCCAGCTTTACTCAGGCGTATATAATATATATGCCAAGCCAAAATCCCCAGATTTAAGCCAGGCATATATAATATATACGCCCAGCCAAAATCTGCATTTTTTTGGTCGGGCGTGACTAATATATACGCCCAGTATATACTGGGTCACAGCAACCCGATCTGAGGCCCAATCCACCACCCCAATTTCCCGATTAGCGGTATTAGTGCCCGCAGTAGCCTCCCGCATTCTATAACACCCAACATGCCCCCGCCCGATCAAGAGAAGGCGACTTCTCATTGATCTGCTCCGGGGGATCGGGTCGTTTGCGTGGATTCCCTCGCCTTCAATAGAACGAAAGGGTTCCCTTTCACTTCTTCCGAAGTGTGTCGGATCCCGCCGTGGGACCTACTAAAGGTACATAAACCACCCGAGATGGGAATTGACCCTGGGCACTAGGTCATCATTCATCTAGGTAGAGGGGAGTTAATTTCCATTTGAAAAAAAAGAAAGAGAAAAAAAAATCCTCATCTTCAAAAAATCCACCTTCAAAAAAACAAACAACAAAAAAAACAACAAAAAAAATCATCTTCAAAAACTAAATCACTTTCCAAAAACAAAAAAAAAACACAAAGAAAAACAATCAAAAAAATATTTTGGTGTAACCGTCACTACGGCAACCTCAAACCCGGCCCATAGGAGGAGAACCAGGAAGGTATTCGGCCCATATCTGAGACATTGATACAACACTCGTCAGCGGATCATGTCAAGAGCCGATACATCCACGCCGTCATCCCCATCCCATTCTCATATCGGAGAAGACCCGATCTCCGACACCTTCGCCCAAACCTGGTTCAATATCACGGGTCCATTTGGGGCACCCGTGTTCACATCCACCACCCCCCTCCCTTACGTTCTCCCAACATACCCCCTTTTCATCCCCTACTGAAACCCCTCATTTCCCAACCAACCCATACATCCCCATTTCCCATCCATGCACCCTTACCGCACCCCCATACTCCCAAAGACCCCATAGGGAGCCCCATCCCCCGCCTACTTCCCACGTTCCATCCATCTCATCATCTGTGCCCCCTACATCCCACATCCTATCCACCTCATCTCACATACAATTTCCACCACATGGCCCATCCACATCCCAACGTACCCCCCCATTTACCTAGGGTATGCCCAACTTTTCCCAGGATATGACCAATAACCCACCATCTTCCATACCCATACATCCATACCCCCAAGCACAATCACCCATACCCCCCATACCCGGGTCATGCCAAATTTCTCCCAACCCCCTCCATCCTTAAGTGAGCCATCACCCCCCAATCTCATACCTGAATCCATGCCCTCAATGGAGGACATGAGAACGATGTCATGCATACTACCGCTTCGGAACCCTACATCTCAAACCCCGCATCCAAATCTCCAAAACCTCCATACCCCATTCCCTCCTAACCATGCCCAACCACCCATTGTACATACCTCCCAAAATCTCCCACCTCAATTCCAGGCCAAAACCAACACAAATCCATGGGCCCAAGCCCAAACACCTCTAGAGCCATGGGCTCAAGCCCAAGCCCATCAGACCCAGGCCCAGGCCCGAAATCCTCAAAGCCCATGGACCCATACCCAAGCCCAGGTCTAAAACCCTCAAAACCCATGGGCCCAAGCCCAAGCCCATCAGACCCTGGCCTAAAATCCTCAAGGCCCATGTACCCAAGCTCAGGCCCAAAACCCTCAAAGCCCATGGGCCTAAGCCCATCAGACCTTGGCCCAGTTCCAAGCCCCACAGGGCCCTTGGACCCAAACCTATCAAGCCCAAGCTCAGGGCCCATGGACCCAAACCCAACCCCCTCATGACCCATTAGCCCAAACCCAACAAGGCCCATTGGTCCAAAGTCATACTAACCCCCGCACCCAAGCCCAAGGCCCATCAACCCAAGCCTTCCAAAACCATCAAGCCCAAATCCCTCAAACCTAAGGCCCATCCACCCACACTCATCAAGGCCCATTCACTAACCCCATACCCCCCCACCAGTACCCTTTATTCACCTATACCCCTTATGCCCCCATCCCGCCTCCAACAGAAAATCCAATCCATCCCATTCCTCAAACCCACAACATCCCGCCACATCAACCACACCCCCATCACCCCCAGAATGTGCACCTGTCTCAGCACATTATTCATCCACAAACCACCCATCCATTCATCCCTTCCCATCCCCTACAAATCTTATGGCCCCACCAGGTCATCCAACCCCTCACCCCCCAAGTCCAAATAGCAGACCTCGCCCCTCACCAATACCATGACCAACAGTACGAGGAGGATGAAATCCGCAAAAATGGAGGAGTTGCCAGCTTCAACCCTCCCGGGCCCACCATCATCTCACTTAGGGTCGAACAAAATCGAGAGAAGGTCCACCTTCTGACCTCAAAAGAACTGAATAGTTGAAAGAACAAATGCAGAATCTGAGCTTGATGAAGATGGGAGGAGTAGAACTACATTCAACAGACTTTTCAGACTTATGCCTGTTCTCTAATGTCCCCTTGCCACAGAAATTCAAGATGCCATCATTTGATAAGTATAATGGAACTGGCAACCCCATCGCCCATTTAAAATCTTACTGTGGGGATATGTGCCAGTATGGCGAAGATGAACGACTCCTCATCAAAGTGTTCCAAAAGAGTCTAATGAGCCCGGCACTAAAATGGTTCACATCTTGGAACCGTCCATGATAAGAAATTGGAAAGATCTGACACGCTTATTTTAAGAATAATATGTCTATAACATAGACATAGAGCCAAGGAAGTCAGATTTGGCCCGTTTAAAGCAAAGACATGATGAGGCTTTCAGTGCTTACTTGGGAAGGTGGAGGGCAACCGCTCAGGTTACTCACCGGATTCTCGATGATGAACAGATTGAATTGATAACCAAGGGAGCCCTCCCAGTCATCGCAGATTTTTTAGTATATCAGCAGCAGTCTAGTTTTACTAATTTGGTCAGAAATGCCAACCGTTGCGAAGATGCCATTAGAGAAGGCAGGCTAGGGAGAAACGTGGCCAGCGGGGCCACCGGTGTTCGAAAAGCTGTCGAACCAAGAATTGAAAGAAGACCAGGGACAGAGGTACAGAACATTGTTTACCCCCTGGCCAATACCAATGCCCCCTCGATACAGCTCCAGGTCACACAACCATCCCCAGGCCGTTTCGAGCAAGCACCAAGGCCAAACAACCGACCAAGAGCCCTGTTTACCTAGGAGCAGATGAAAGCATGATTTAAACGAGTGTTTACGCCATTGGGGCAATCTTTAAGTGTCTTACTGCCAGTATTACTACAGAAAGATCTGGTCAGTTTACTCCAACCTCGCCTGCCACCCCATCCCATTCGAAGAAACTATGACCCGAATCTCCATTGCAATTTCTACCAGGGACCGAGTCACCCTACGGACCGGTGTTTCCCCTGAAGCACGCGATCTAAGATTTAATAGAGGCAGGAAAAATTATTCCCCTGCCGCTTTCTCAAGGGCAGAACCAGAACATCCATCAAGCCCCTCTGCCACCGCACCCAGGAGGCCCCAGGCCTAACATCCATTGGATAGAGGAGGAGGAAGAAGAGTTTGACCCCTCAGATTATATCAGTAATCAGGAGGAGTTTTCACTCCCCAGGATGAATGAAGGAGGACCATTTGTTGAGGTTATCGAGCCGTTGTATTTGGCTGATTATTTCCCCGTGCCGGCATACCAAGAGAGACTTAGGGTAATATTTTTCTACTCCCGCTCCCACCTATCAAATCCAAACGGGCACAGCCCCGCCGCATCATACACATATCCACCCCACGCCCAATTTACCCCATACACCTCCCCGTCATACCCGAATCACCCCATACCATACATAACTCCTCCATCCCCATATTATCCTACCCCGTACACACCCCCAAATATCTCCACTCAATACACTACTCCGCCATCCCCAAATCACCCCGCGTCATGCACAACTCCATCATCCCCAATCTACCCCATTTCATCCACAAACCCATCATACCCCACCATGCCACCGTCTATACAAACCCTTCATATCCCCATCACCCTGCTCCACCCGCACCTCAGACGTCTCCCCATCCCTCCATCCCAATCACACTCCCGCCATCCCTTCGATATTTTGGCCCCAACCTAACTCCACCGCCACCCAAGCAAGCAACCCTTCACCCGATCCCCTTACCACCAGCTCCCAATCACCACTGGTCTTACTAGGCCCAGGTAATACCTATACAAACCCCCTCCGCACCCACAAATCCAACCTCGCCAATTCCCGCCACTACCATTCCGCCCCCTAGTGGAGTAAACCTGGTGGGACCCGAGAAATTGGTGTGTCCAACCCCATCCTCCGTAGAATTACCATACACTCCTTTCCTCATCTTGAAACCTACCTATGACCCGCATCAGGTGCCTTTAAGCTATGAACAGATGGACATGAATGTTGGTTGCAACCAGGAGGAGGCTATTGAATTTATTACCAGGTCAAGCCAAATTTCTCGGGTCATCAGTATCAATTATTCACATGTGCAAAGAATACTAATAATACAAAAACTAAGGGTTTACTAATAGATCATCTTTCCCCGGCAATGGCGCCAAAAACTTATTCGCGGATTCTGAGTGTGTGCTTGCTTTATTGGTTGGTGGTGAAAGTCATTTAAAAATGAACGAAAGAGTAAAACAAGGGATGGAATCAGCACAACTTAGAAGTCCTAGACCTGCAAGATACAGGGTCCATTGTAGCAAGTTTTGATAAGTAAGAGTTTGTCCCACAAGGAAAGGTGATCCACAGCTCCAAGGGAGCCATCTCTAGTAGTCCCTCCAGATCTGACTACAGATCTGGCAGTCCTAAAAGGAGGGGAGTTTAAGGTCACTTATTCTAAGTATTCTAATATCTAAACTACAGAAAGGGTTGAGAGGATGGATGGAGTGTGGAAAATAAATATTAAAAGGGTGAGAAGTATGTTATTGAGCCAAGATCAGAGAAGTTTTGTAACTTAGATTCAGATCTGATGTTATAGAAATCCTGTCCAGGGGCTACATTATCACCACTGAGGAGAAAGGATCCAACCCATCACTCTGCCATGGTTCCACCCTTAAGGCTATAACCTGTCCACTCAAATGGTCACAGATTATCCCATAGGGGAGCCACTATCCAGGGATGGGTCAAAACACAACAAGTAAATCATTGCAGGCACTATTTCATCCAGGCTACCAACTCAAGAATCTAGAGGGAACCTCAATCTCTAAAGCTCTATATGTGGGGCTAAGGCTGTATAGGACCATGATAGCCCAGACACATAGAACTAGCAAGAGATTGAGTACAACCTTTGATCTAGCTGTCCATTGCTTGAGTGAGGCTACAATGGTCTAGTCACCAGCCTACAATCTCTATAACCAGATCAGATCCAACATCTGATAGCGGATCTATACAAATATAGGGGAGTCTGCCTCTATACAATCTCTCACCAGGCTTCTACAAGCTCAGGTGTAAGAAGAAGGATTCATCTTGGATCGGTGGATTAGAATCACCCTAAGGTTATAATTTGTCCACTTAAATGGTCAGAGACATTACCAGAGGTTATCCTCCTCACGGAGCCTAAAACAAAATAAAAATATCGCTGCTACCACCATGGTCATAAGGCTACCAGCTCAAGCTCCCATGGGGATTTCAGATCTAGTGGGTCCTGTGGTGGGGCTAAGGCTGTAGGACCATGATAGCCCAGACACACAGGTCACTTGGATCTGAATGGCCCTTAGAATCAGTCCTCCATTGATTTGAAACACAGCCAAAGCAATGGCGGATCACAAGATAGCAGCCTTGCACAGAGCATCTCACACACAAACACCAATCTCACAAAGTATAGATCCTATTACAGAACGTCCATTAATCTAGTTCAAAATACATAAAAAGACATAGCCAGCAAGTGCTGGACTATGGACAGAAGGAAAAAGAAAAAGAAAATTACTTACAGCTAAAAAGAAAGAGAAAAGAAAAATGATCTGAGATGTGTTCCTAGATACCTAAACCTAAGCTAGGTATGGGTTTATATAGCAGTGGGGTGGCGACGCATTAGGGTTAGGAAACCCTAATTTTAACGATGCCACGTGGCCTAACAGTGATCCTTGGATGCCTTGGGGCACGTGCATAGAGATTTGAGCATGGGAGTGCGTGCCCTAATTGCTGGAAATTCCCAGAAGGTCCTCTGCTGAAGAGATGAATGTTTAGGTTCAGAGATTCGCTAGGTAGCTGTAGTTTCCCAGACTTGTCGCATGGTAGCTCTTTGCTCTTCGCTAGGATAATTTAACATTGAAGCTTCAGCCGTCGCGAGGTTACCTTGGTTTGCTCTTCAGGCAGTCACGCGGTAGAGAATTGCGCTCTCAATGGATTGGGCTTCGCGAGGTTGAGTAGAAAACACAGTCTCAGATGTCGCGGGGTTGAAGTTCAACCAGTCGCGAGGTTGCTCGGTCTTCGCTGGGCGGATCTTCGCGAGGATGGCTTTGCCTTCGCAAGGATGTTTTTCTTCTTGAATGGCGCGAGAACTGCGTGAGGAGTTCTTCTGATAATTGCATCCAACGGCGACTGCGCGACAGCTGCGCGAGGAATCTTCTGAAGCTCTCTCTCCTTAGCCGTTCTGAGCGAACTGCACGAGATTGAGAGAGGTCTGCTTTGAACTGTGTGACACTGCGCGATGTGTTCTACTCTTGAGCTTCGCGAGAGCTGCGCGAGTTTGAGTTTCTGAAGCTCTTTAGTCGCTCATCTGTGCGAGAGGTTGCTGTAAAGTCTTGGGAAGCTCAGTTGAACTACGCGAGGCATATTTCTCCTGAATCCTCTAAAGATTGGGTCACCTGCGGGAGGCTCATTTCAGGTCTGGATTCAGAGTTCATTCTTCTGAGGGATTTCTGGTGCCAAAGCAGGCTCCTTAACAGGATTCCTGGCCTTATTTCACTGCTGATTATTACCTACACAAAACACTTAACAAGAACTTATTAGGAGGCTAAGGGTCTAATCAAAGGTTAAGTTAAGGGGTGAAAAGTGGTACTTTTCAAGTCTTAACAAGGCCGCAGGGAATCCCTTTAAAAAAATGGCCAGAGAACACATACTAGAGACACAGCTCAAGAGAACCCCTGCGCATATTACTGTGTCAGATTTGTTAATCACGTCCCCGCTCCACTTTCAAGCCTTAATGGGAGCACTCAAGGGCGCACACGTCTCCACCCACGAAACTCCAGATGAAGTAGGAGAAATAATAGGGCAAGTGTTGGCCCCAAATGCCATCTCATTCACTAATGCAGACCTACCGATCGAGGGGAATGACCACTCTAAGCCCCTGAATATAATAGTGGAAATAGGAAACCTGGTGGTGCCGTTGGTCTTAATAGACAACGGGTCGGCACTGAACATGTGCCCTCTAAGGACGGCAATCAAAATCGGTGCAAACCCCGACACCTTCCGGCCATCCATATCAAGCGTTAGGGGATTCGATAACACCAGAAGAGAAATCATTGGAGAAGTAGTCCTCGACCTGATCCTCGGGCCGCAAACCTTCACCACCCCCTTTCAGGTGATGGACATTAAGTCTACATTCAATCTACTATTGGGTCGGCCATGGATACATAAGCTCGGAGCAATACCGTCAACTCTACACCAAAAACTCTGATTTATTTCAGAGGGAAAG
Organism: Chloranthus sessilifolius; assembly: GCA_021018995.1. Lineage (NCBI taxonomy): Eukaryota > Viridiplantae > Streptophyta > Magnoliopsida > Chloranthales > Chloranthaceae > Chloranthus > Chloranthus sessilifolius. The sequence continues at coordinate 31,179,862 of CM037595.1, forward strand.
ATCGTCACCATCTTGGGTGAAAGCAGAGAAGACAGGGAAAGAAGCACTCTGCATATTGAAAATTCAAAAGTGCTAAACATACCGCACATAGCAGATGACGCCAATCTCCACCGATTCGAGTATGACTTCTCGGCCGTTACACTCGGGCCAACTGAAAAAACTCCTGACAAAACTAGAGGATGAATGGATACAGCTGTGTTCATGCTCCACAAATGGGGCCACCAGAAAGGAAAGGGGTTGGGCCCGCACCTTCAAGGAAGAAGAGACCCCGTTAGGGCCAAGGGGCAGCAAACCAAATTTGGCCTAGGCTATAGGCCCGATGAAGAAGTCAGAGAGGCCAAAGAGAAGATAAGGGCCGCAGCAGTCGCCAGGGCCAAGGGAATCGACCTGGAAGAAGAGTCTCCCGCCCGACCCCACATCCGTGAAACCTTTGTGAGCGCCGAGGTAGTGAAAATTGATCTAAATGGGGAGACGAGGGTAAGCCCACATAAGCCTACTTCAATCCACCCCACCAATCCCTATATCATTTTCCTAGACTTCGAGATGGACTTAGCTGCCCTTTCCTTATTCGAGGAAAAAGTTCCCAGTGCACCCATCACTCCAGCACCAGCCACTCTGGGCCCATCCTAACCATGGATGACAGGGTCCCAGAGGATCCCTCTGTAAACATGCTGAGGGAGGAACTGTAAGAGCCTACCGATGCCGCTTCCAACCAAAGAGGTAAAGGCCAGGCCTCACAAGTGAGTAACTGGGCATCCTTGCCCCAACTCTTGGGAGCCGCCAAATATCGTGAAAATGACACCGACTCTCCAAAAAAAAACAACCTGTAAAAAGTGAGGTTAGCCTTTGGACCACTCTACCCTGTATATATAGAGAACCACCTCACCAGGGGCTGCCCTAAAAAAAAATGCAAAAAGCCATAAAAATAGAAAAAATACCAATTCTAAAAATATTGTCCTTTAAAATTTTCAATAAAATTAAAATTGATGTCGTGATACCCGTCCCACGTGAAGCTGACCCCTTTCCTGTAGAAATACAAGAAGAGGTAGGAGTCACGGGTCTAGATGAGGAAGGTCAAACCGATGAGCTCCCTAATGAGCTCCTTAAACAATTTGCCAATTTTGAGCATGGCCCTACCCCGATCGTCGAAGAGACGGAGGAAGTTAATTTGGGCACCAGAGAGACCCCTAGAATCACCAAAATCGGAATATCGTTGTCCCCTGAGGAGAGGAAAGGTATGATAGACTTCCTTCGGACATACCAGGACGTCTTCGCATGGTCATATGAAGACATGCCTGGTTTGGATACCGATCTGGTTGAGCATGAGTTGCCACTCTACCCTGATTGCAAGTCGGTTAAACATAAGCTGAGACGTCTCTGACCAGAGTGGATGTTGAAGGTAAAGGACGAGGTCATTAAGTAGTATGACGCGGGTTTCCTCATGGTATCCAAATACCCCCAGTGGCTGGCCAATATCATTCCCGTACCGAAGAAGGACAGAAAGGTTCGAATGTGCATTGATTTCCGGAATCTCAACAAGGCAAGCCCTAAGGATGACTTTCCATTACCCCACATCGATATCTTGGTCGATAACACTGCTAAGCACAGAATGCTCTCATTTATGGACGGGTTCTAGGGCTACAATCAGATTAAAATGGAAGAGGTTGATCACGAGAAGACAACGTTCATTACCCCCTGGGGAACCTTTTGCTATCGAGTCATGCCATTTGGGCTGAAGAATGCCAGTGCAACGTACCAGAGAGCTATGACTGCACTATTTCACGGCATGATGCCCAGAGAGATTGAAGTGTATGTAGACGACATGATAGCTAAATCACCAGAGCGAAGCGACCATCTGGTAAACCTTCAGAAGTTGTTCGAAAGACTAAGGAAGTACTGACTATGTCTAAATCCACAAAAGTGCGCATTTGGTGCTATGTCAGGAAAACTATTAGGGTTCATCATCAGTAGGAGAGGCATCGAGGTCGACCCAACCAAGATCAAGGACATCACGGAAATGCCATCACCATCTACAGAGAAAGAAGTTAGAGGCTTCTTAGGTAGAATCCAGTACATCAGTCGGTTCATTGCACAGTTAACTCCGATATGTGCACCAATCTTCAAGCTACTGAGAAAGGACTCACCAGTTGAGTGGAATGATGACTGCCAAGCTACATTTGATAAGATTAAAGGTTACCTCCTAAATCCTCTGATATTGGTACCGCCTGTACCTGATAGACCCCAGATAATGTACCTGTCCACAACAGAGTTTTCCATGGGCTGTGTGTTAGGGCAGCATGATGAGATAGGAAGAAGAGAGCAGACCATCTATTACCTAAGCAAGAAATTCACTGATTATGAGACACGCTATTCTCATCTAGAGAAAGCATGTTTGGCGCTCGTATGGGCCACTCAGAGACTTCGACACTACCTGTTATCCTAAGCCGTTCTACTTCTAGCACGGATGGATCCGTTGAAGTACCTGTTCGAGAAACCTGCTCTCGCTGGCCAAACTGCACAATGGCAACTACTCCTCTATGAATTTGACATTACTTATGTCACCCAGAAGTCGATCAAGGGGCAAGCACTCACTGATCATCTTGCTGGGAACCCTCTACCGGACTATGAGCCCCTAAGGACTGAATTCCCCGATGAGGACATCCTGTTCATGACTGAAGAGGATATGGAGGAAACAAAGGAGTCCTGGGTAATGCACTTTGATGGAGCATCGCATATTGAAGGCCAAGGAGTTGGCGCCATTCTTATCTCGCCAAGAGGATCACATGTACCCATCTCAATCAAATTGAACTTCCCATGCACCAACAATATGGCCGAGTATGAGGCTGCTCATTACTAGTTTCTGGGCTCTTGATCTGAATATAACTCACCTCAGGATCTTTGGAGATTCACAGTTAATTATATGCCAAACCAATGGAGATTGGAAGACCAAGGATGAGAAACTGATCCCATACCATGAGTATCTGGAGGATCTGATAGTCTGCTTTGAAGAGGTCACCTTCTCCTATGTGCCACGAGCAAGGAATCGGTTTGCTGATGCCCTGGCTACCCTGGCCTCTATGGTTGAGATTCCATACGGAGTTGTGATGAAGCCGATCATGATAGAGTAGAGGAACGAACTGGCTTTCTGTCACCTAATCGAGGGACCAACAGAGGTAGATGATGAACCACCCTGGTTCTCAGACATAAAGAATTTCCTCGAGACCCGAACTATCCCAGAAGGAACAATGAAGGTAGACAGACGCACCATCCAACGATTGGCAACAAACTACGTCATCTGCGGCGATCTCCTGTACAGACGGTCTCACGACAATATTCTGCTCCGATGCCTAACCCGGAAATAAGCGGGTGAGATCATGAAGGAGATCCATGAAGGAGTCTACGGGGCACACGTCAGTGGACACATGCTTGCTAAGAAAAATCTAAGGCAAGGATACTTTTGGACCACATTGGTGACCAATTGCTGCAAGCACGTGCAGAAGTGCTACAAATGCCAAGAGCACTCCAGTCTAATACATTCTCTGGCCATTGATTTGCACAGCATGGCCACTCCTTGGCCGTTCGCCACCTGGGGTCTCGACGTCATCAGCAAAATCAATCCTAAGGCTTCCAATGGACATCAGTTCATCCTCGTCGCGATAGAGTACTTTACGAAGTGGGTAGAGGCAGCCTCCTACACGAGCATTAAGGCTAGTCATGTTGAGAAGTTCATCAAGAACAACATCATTTGGAGATTCAGCGTACCCAAAGATATCATCACTGATAATGACACTAATTTCGCCAATAGGCGCATCCGGGCCTTGTGTGAGCAATTCCAGATCAAGCATCATCGATCACCCCCATACAGGCTGCAGACGAACGAAGCTATGGAAGCAGCCAACAAAACTCTGATCCGCATCCTAGAGAAGATGGTAGTCACTTACAGAGATTGGAGTGAGCAGTTACCCTTCGCACTTTGGGCCTATAGAACGTCTATCCGTACCACTACAGGGGCAATGCCATTCTCCCTTGTGTACGGAACCGAGGCCGTGCTACTCGTTGAGGTCGAAGTACCGTCACTCCGTATCCTTTTGGAATCCCATCTACCCGAGGCTGAGAGGGAAAGAGCCCATTTTGAGCAGTTTGATTTAATTGATGAGAAGAGACTCCTAGCCTTGTGCCACACCCAGATCTATCAGAGAAGAATTGAACATGCTTACAATAAGCGTGTCCGCAGTCGAGACCTGAAGGTAGGAGACACTGTGCTGAAGAAAATTTTCCCGTCTCTCCACGCCGATCTGAGAGGGAAGTTTAGGCTGAATTGGGAAGGACCCTACGTCATCCGAGAGGTTTTGCCAGGGTACGATGTTCGCCTCGCCACCATGGACGGAGACCACTTCCTGAGCCCATCAACACTGGATACCTCCGCAGGTTCTACTCATAGGTCTCGAGACAAGGTAAGTTTTGATAAAAGTAGATGCGTGACCGCTTAAGGACCCCATAAAAGAGGCCATCATTTCAAAAACAAGTAGCCCAAAAGAAATATTCCCTTAAAACCTTCCCCCTTTTTGCTACACACCTTGGGCCAATAACCATTTCTTTCATATACCCCTCCCAAAATTCCAAGAAAAAGGGAAAAGAGAAAAGAGGAGAAATTCAAACCAAAAAAAAGAAAAAAGAAGAAGAAAGCAAAACCCCCAAAAAAAGACGGGGACCAAGAAAAAAGAAATGACTGAGGCATAAAAAGCCTTTGGAAAGAAAGACGAGTCACTGAATCTAGAATTCACTCAAAACTTAGATCCAAATCCCCAAAAAAAAAAAAAAAAAAAAACCCAACCCGTTCGAACCCCGGCCACAATACAACCCGGAAGAAAGCCCTCTTTAAGGTCCACAAGCAGTCATAGCATCTATCACATCAGAACAAGCTGAGTTAACGAACCATGCAGAACTTCATTCAGCCAGCTATGATGGAATCGACGTCTATGTCCTGGCCTTCTAGTTCTGAAAAAAAAAAGAGAAAAAAAAAAGAAAAAAAAAAAAGAAAAAGAAAAAAAAGGAAATTAATTTCAAAGCAAGATGGACGTGGTGAAAACCCGAAAGGGCGCCACGGGTAAAAACAGCGAACTCATGCGGACCAGGTGAAAACCCAAAAGGGCACCTGGGGTAAGAGAGCGAACCCATGGACGTAGTGAAAATTCGAAAGGGCGCTACGGGTAAAAATAAGGATGACGGGCATAGCGAAAACCCGTCTTGGGGTCTATGAGCAAAAATGTCAAGAAGAGAGAGATTAGGAGAAGACCTATTCTGGCCCGCCCATTTCAGTTTGAGCCCCTTGAGCCCCTTTCTCCCCTTTGACAGGCCGCTCATGTTAAAACTAGATCGAATCCTAATCAAGTATGTCGTCTCTACCGCGACGTCTGACGCATGACCAAAGGAAAAGACAGAAGACTAGACCAATCTCAGGGAAGCTGACCTTCCCATGTTTAAAGGAAAAGCCTGTACCTCATGAACAGGGTTCGACCATGCTCAAAAAAGGACCCACTGGTTTGGCCTTGTAATTACCAACGTCACAAAAAAGAGAAAATTTCAAAAAAAAAGATAATAGATTTTCCTTTCCCATAAAAAATCTCACACTGTGAGGGAGAAAATTTCAAAAAAGATAATAGATTTTCCTTTCCCATAAAAAACCTCACACTGTGGAGGAGAAAATTTAAAAAAAGATAAGATATTTTCCTTTCCCATAAAAAGCCCCACACTATGGAGGAGAAAAATTTCAAAAAAGATAATAGATTTTCCTTTCCCATAAAAAGCTGTGGAGGAGAAAATTTCATAAAAAAGATAATAGATTTCCCTTTTCCATCAAAAGCCCTACACTGTAGGAGAAAATTTTGAAAAAAGAGATACTAGATTTTCCTCCTCCATGAAAAGCCTTGCATTGCGAGACATACGAAAGAGAAAGTCAAAAAAAAAAAAAAAAAAAATATATGTATGTATAGATTTCATTCCATTTCTTACAGTGTTACGTACGGAATGTCACGTCTCAAAAAGATAACGACATGACACACTTTCTATTTTGCTGCCTTCTTTACAGGTAAAAAAACCAAAAAAAAATTATACATATATATGTATATATATAACAAAAACAACAAAAAAAGAAAGTAACCCAAAAAGAGATCTCTGTTATGGGGCATTCCTCCCCTCCTTGTATATGATCTATGATATGTGCAAGAATAGGTCAAGGGCAGGGAGCACGCTTCAAAGCACTGATCTCTGCAAGAAGAGAGTCCTCGCGAGCATTTCGATCAGACATCCACCTACCATGAAGACTCTTCTGCCGTCTCCATGAAGCGTCAGCTGCACTGCGAGACTCAGTCAAAAGCCTAGTCAACCGAAGAACCTCACTCTCGATTGTGGCAGCCCTCGCTTCTGTAATCTCAGCTCTGACCCTTTCTTTCTCCAAAGCCTCGGTCAAAGCTAGCCTCTCTACCGAAAGAGACTCGATCCTAGTCCGGAGAATCATCTCCTTACATGGCCAAGGCCCCGTCTCAATCACGCCTACTGAAACTGGGCTAGGGGCAGGTAATTCCTCAGATGCCAGCCAAACCTCGTGTCGGGAGGCGCCCCCGAACTAAAATGCACATGTGCACCGATTGGCGGAGTCTCCCGGAGGGCTATGCTGTCGAGATCACCGAGAGAACCCGAGAAAATATCGGAGAGCACAAAGGCCTCACGAGCATGGCACATGTTGAGTATACCCATTAATTGAAGCCCTCGAGATGGGAAATAATATGTGCTACCAGTCAACCCCAATAGTGTGATACCCTCACAATCCTGAGAGCGGACAATCAGAAAGGTACCATCCAACCAGGGAAGCTACTAGATCAGCTCCGCATCAGATAGCCACAGGTTCAATTCTTCGATGCTCCAATGGGGTAGCCTCGAGTAACGTGTTAGAAAAACTCGGGCCACATCCCCTCTCACCAAGCAAAACCTCAGTACAGGCCCCATGATAGCCAAATGCTCTTCTAGCCAAATCTGAACAAGGAGCGGGCTCTCGCTGAGAATCCCAACCCGGCTCGAGGCCGAGGCATCAAGGCCCCGATACATCTCAGCCAAGACTAGGTGCACCAATGAGCGGCCCCCCTCCAATTCGGTCAAAATGTCGCATAGCCCAAGAGAAAAGGTCTGGCCCACAGTAAAGAAGAGAACTTCTGATAGCAAATAAAGGGCAAAGGCCTTCACATTGAAAGGATCTCGGATAGGCAACTATTGGAGACTCGAGTCGCCGAAAAGTTCTCTCAGGAATTTCATCGAACACCTAGTGGGCCCTCCGGCGAAACATTTCTCATATCCACCCTTTTTTAAACCGAGAACCACGTGGATCGCCCTTGCATACCCTGGTTTGGGCACTACTTTGGCAAGGCCTCGATTCATCTTCAAGCCAGTAATAGAGGCTAGCTCTTCCAAGGTTGGGGTCAGCTCCCTGGACCCAAATCTAAAGACATGGGCCCTATGGTCCCACGACGCCAAAGCCGCCTGCAGCAGGTTGGGCAACAGAGGAATAGCAAGGAGGGAGGAAAGGTGGGACAACCCGAGGTAATTCAGAACAGCGAGCTCGCTCTCGGCCAAGCTATTATGCCACTTTTGCAAAAAACTCGGCCCCGGGCCCAAACAGGGAAGTATACTAACCCCAACCCCCGTATGTGAATCCGGGCCGGGAAGTGGGTCCATAGACGTACAAAGATGTCCTATAAAGCTCAGTCAATGTAAGGCGATGGACCCGCTTATCGAGGAGAAAGAAAGAAAAAAAAAGAGAAGGAAAAAGAGGAGCAAAAAGGCAAAGCCCGAGTAAACAGCAAGGCAAAGAGGGCTGGGCGCGGGTTATAGGGAACCTGTCGGGCATCAGTTATAGGAGGCGTATATAATATATACGCCCAACCAAAAATTCAATTTTTTAGCCAGGCGTATATATTATATATGCATGGGTAATGTGGCAGTTGTCTTAGCCAGGCGTATGTATTACATACGCCAAGGCAAAATCTCAATTTTTTGCACAGCGTATATAATATATCCTTGATTAGAAGCGAGAAGTTAAGGTTCCCCTCACTTTGGTCCATTTTTGTTCCCCAAGGAGGAAAGTTTTTTGCTTAGCCCACTCTTTCATCTCGGGGCAGTCCACAGGCGGGCATACTCGCACACCCATGGGAAGCCCCCGGAGGACGCACTACCCGTAGGTTATATACGGAGAATCACCTGCAAGATCAACCCCATCATTGGAGGGGTGCCTGCCCGTTTTAGGCCCAACAAAAAAACAAAAAAAGGAAATCATCAAAGCGAAGGGATAACCAAATGAAACATTCATAAAAACCATAAAAATTTTAAACCATCCAAAAAAATTTGTTGTTATAAATTATTACATATCCCCCAATAAAGCCAAGTCTAAATTGTTTCATTGCTTCAAATTTTCAGAGAATGAACTAGTCCTGGGCAGACCCCTTCGACTTCTTCTGGCGCAGGCTCACGCATTGGAAAGTATGAATCTCCCCCACCCGAGTCCACGCTTGAGAAATACGGCTGAGCAGAGAACGCGATTCCTTTTCACGAGCATGCTACAGGAGCACACCAAAGGCCATCAGGTAGAGAGACAGGCGGAAAGTAAATAAGAAAATGATTGGGTTTGGTCAGTATTCACTCACCACCTCCGTCTCCCAAAGCCCAACAATGTTACGATAATATTCAGCTTGACTCACTGCCGACTCATAATCCTAGCCAGTAAGAAAAGGAGGTGTCAGTCACACAGGCTGCCAGCATAATTCTAAGGGAAAAAGAGCAAAGCAACAAGGTAGAGATTACCCCAGGGATCAGCTCAGGAGGTGGGACCTGGATAGCTGCAGCAAAGATACGTGCCTTCTCGGCCCAGTCCGCACACACGCACGACAAAAAAGCATCATCCAAGCACTTGAAGGTCCCCTGGACCACGGTAGGCGAACTGCCAGAAGCACCAGCACCAGAAGGGTCAGAAGGTCCAGCACCTGAGGCCGCACCAGAAGCACCAGCACTGGAAGGGTCGGAAGGTCCAGCACCTGTAGCATCATAGGGAGCAGCCGCCTCATCCTCCTCGTCTGAGCCACCGCCCTGCTCAAACTGTAGAGAGAAATATTTTTATCGTTTAAAATGGTAGGTCAATCAAAGTAATCACAAAGAGGCTGCCAAATAAAAAGAGGAAAGGGCACCACCTGAGATCGCAGTCCTCCAAAAGCTAAAAAGTTAGCACCAGGCATGAAGCGGGGCAGCAGGAAATGATAAGGTAGAGAATCGTACCACATCTGATACCCCCCAAGTAAAAGAAGGCCATCAATAGGGACCCCATGGTGAAGAAAGTGAGCGATGGCTAAGTAAATAAAACCTTCCGAGCCAACACGTCAGCTGGAGGAGCTTGGGGCACAGCAAAGAGAGGATGATACTAATGAACCACTCTCTCCTAAATAATAGGCTCTAGTCCAGGTCCCGTAGAGGAAGATGATGCGGTGGTCCAGCAAGAGGCGAGAAGGACCCACTGAAGCCAGGTTCCAGAAGGGAGATCCCTATGTAGGGGTCAAGGATGATCTACAAAAAAAAGAAAACAGAGGAAGGATACACACATTTGGTCAAAACCCATAGCACACAAGAGTTTTCAAATTTATAAAAGGGGGAATGGTTATACCTGCTCTGGGATCAACAGGTCAAACTGAGAGCACAACCCTAACTCCAAATGCTTCATACCTATGTCTCGACGTCGGCTCACATGCCAGTTACTCATGAGGGGGAACGTAGCAACTTCAGACTGAAGCAGAGGGCGACCCGGTTGGAAATGAAGATACCCCCAAATCTGAGAAAGCAAGCAGATAAAAACAGGTATGCCAGAAAAGAAAAATTGGACAAACTAAAACCCAAAGGATAAAATACCTCAATTGCAGGCCAGAAACCCACAATAGAGCTAGACTCCCCAAGAACGGCTCGCTTTAGGCTGGACATGAGCACCGCATAGTCAGCGCCGCCCCAATCGAACCGATGTACGGTTTCCCTGTTCACCATCAGGCTGAGTAGGGACAACGAGACTCGCCCTCCGCTGGTGTTTGAGAGGAGAGTCTTGCCCAGGAGGAACAACAGAGAAATGCGGGCTCATGGTAAATGGCCATGTCGGGCTGACCCTGGTCCACTAACTCATGAGGCTCAAACTGATCAACTAGCCAGGATAGCTTGACCTTAGAACCTCGAATATTCCTAGAGGTCGGGTAGGCCCCTATCAGTCGAATCACCTCCTCCTTATCCGGTGCACGGGTAATTCCTCAGATGCCAGCCAAACCTCGTAATCAGGAGAGACGACGCCCCCCTGAGCTAAGCTGCACATGTGCACCGATTGGCGAGTCTCCCAGAGGGCGGCTATGCGGTCGAGATCACTGAGAGAACCCCGAGAAAATATCAGAGAGCACAAAGGCAGCCTCACAGAGCATGGCACATGTTGAGTATACCCGAATTGACGAAGCACTCGAGATGGGAAATAATATGTGCTACCAGTCAACCCCAATAGTGTGATACCCTCACAATCCTGAGAGCGGACAATCAGAAAGGTACCATCCAACCAGGGAAGCTACTAGATCAGCTCCGCATCAGATAGCCACAGGTTCAATTCTTCGATGCTCCAATGGGGTAGCCTCGAGTAACGTGTTAGAAAAACTGGGGCCACATCCCCTCTCACCAAGCAAAACCTCAGTACAGGCCCCATGATAGCCAAATTCTCTCCTAGCCAAATCTGAACAAGGAGCGGGCTCTCGCTGAGAATCCCAACCCGGCCCGAGGCCGAGGCATCAAGGCCCCGATACATCTCAGCCAAGACTAGGTGCACCAATGAGCGGCCCCCCTCCAATTCGGTCAAAATGTCGCATAGCCCAAGAGAAAAGGTCTGGCCCCCAGTAAAGAAGAGAACTTCTGATAGCAAATAAAGGGCAAAGGCCTTCACATTGAAAGGATCTCGGATAGGCAACTATTGGAGACTCGAGTCGCCGAAAAGTTCTCTCAGGAATTTCATCGAACACCTAGTGGGCCCTCCGGCGAAACATTTCTCATATCCACCCTTTTTTAAACCGAGAACCACGTGGATCGCCCTTGCATACCCTGGTTTGGGCACTACTTTGGCAAGGCCTCGATTCATCTTCAAGCCAGTAATAGAGGCTAGCTCTTCCAAGGTTGGGGTCAGCTCCCTGGACCCAAATCTAAAGACATGGGCCCTATGGTCCCACGACGCCAAAGCCGCTGCGGGTTGGGAGCAGAGGAATAGCAAGGAGGGAGGAAAGGTGGGACAACCCGAGGTAATTCAGAACAGCGAGCTCGCTCTCGGCCAAGCTATTATGCCACTTTTGCAAAAAACTCGGCCCCGGGCCCAAACAGGGAAGTATACTAACCCCAACCCCCGTATGTGAATCCGGGCCGGGAAGTGGGTCCATAGACGTACAAAGATGTCCTATAAAGCTCAGTCAATGTAAGGCGATGGACCCGCTTATCGAGGAGAAAGAAAGAAAAAAAAAGAGAAGGAAAAAGAGGAGCAAAAAGGCAAAGCCCGAGTAAACAGCAAGGCAAAGAGGGTTGGGCACGGGTTATAGGGAACCTGTCGGGCATCAGTTATAGGAGGCGTATATAATATATACGCCCAACCAAAAATTCAATTTTTTAGCCAGGCGTATATATTATATATGCATGGGTAATGTGGCAGTTGTCTTAGCCAGGCGTATGTATTACATACGCCAAGGCAAAATCTCAATTTTTTTTCCTGGCGTATATAATATATACGCCCAGTTAGGGGCAGGGAAGTTAAGGTTCCCCTCACTTTGGTCCATTTTTGTTCCCCAAGGAGGAAAGTTTTTTGCTTAGCCCACTCTTTCATCTCGGGGCAGTCCACAGGCGGGCATACTCGCACACCCATGGGAAGCCCCCGGAGGACGCACTACCCGTAGGTTATATACGGAGAATCACCTGCAAGATCAACCCCATCATTGGAGGGGTGCCTGCCCGTTTTAGGCCCAACAAAAAAACAAAAAAAGGAAATCATCAAAGCGAAGGGATAACCAAATGAAACATTCATAAAAACCATAAAAATTTTAAACCATCCAAAAAAATTTGTTGTTATAAATTATTACATATCCCCCAATAAAGCCAAGTCTAAATTGTTTCATTGCTTCAAATTTTCAGAGAATGAACTAGTCCTGGGCAGACCCCTTCGACTTCTTCTGGCGCAGGCTCACGCATTGGAAAGTATGAATCTCCCCCACCCGAGTCCACGCTTGAGAAATACGGCTGAGCAGAGAACGCGATTCCTTTTCACGAGCATGCTACAGGAGCACACCAAAGGCCATCAGGTAGAGAGACAGGCGGAAAGTAAATAAGAAAATGATTGGGTTTGGTCAGTATTCACTCACCACCTCCGTCTCCCAAAGCCCAACAATGTTACGATAATATTCAGCTTGACTCACTGCCGACTCATAATCCTAGCCAGTAAGAAAAGGAGGTGTCAGTCACACAGGCTGTCAGCATAATTCTAAGGGAAAAAGAGCAAAGCAACAAGGTAGAGATTACCCCAGGGATCAGCTCAGGAGGTGGGACCTGGATAGCTGCAGCAAAGATACGTGCCTTCTCGGCCCAAATTCACTTTACCATACGACAAAAAAGCATCATCCAAGCACTTGAAGGTCCCCTGGACCACGGTAGGCGAACTGGCAGAAGCACCAGCACCAGAAGGGTCAGAAGGTCTAGCACCTGAGGCCGCACCATAAGCACCAGCACTGGAAGGGTCGGAAGGTCCAGCACCTATAGCATCATAGGGAGCAGCCGCCTCATCCTCCTCGTCTGAGCCACCGCCCTGCTCAAACTGTAGAGAGAAATATTTTTAACGTTTAAAATGGTAGGTCAATCAAAGTAATCACAAAGAGGCTGCCAAATAAAAAGAGGAAAGGGCACCACCTGAGATCGCGGTCCTCCAAAAGCTAAAAAGTTAGCACCAGGCATGAAGCGGGGCAGCAGGAAATGATAAGGTAGAGAATCGTACCACATCTGATACCCCCCAAGTAAAAGAAGGCCATCAATAGGGACCCCATGGTGAAGAAAGTGAGCAGTAAGCTCGTAAATAAAGCCTTCCGGAGCCAACACGTCAGCTGGAGGAGCTTGGGGCACAGCAAAGAGAGGATGATACTAATGAACCACTCTCTCCTAAATAATAGGCTCTAGTCCAGGTCCCGTAGAGGAAGATGATGCGGTGGTCCAGCAAGAGGCGAGAAGGACCCACTGAAGCCAGGTTCCAGAAGGGAGATCCCTATGTAGGGGTCAAGGATGATCTACAAAAAAAAGAAAACAGAGGAAGGATACACACATTTGGTCAAAACCCATAGCACACAAGAGTTTTCAAATTTATAAAAGGGGGAATGGTTATACCTGCTCTGGGATCAACAGGTCAAACTGAGAGCACAACCCTAACTCCAAATTCTTCATACCTATGTCTCGACGTCGGCTCACATGCCAGTTACTCATGAGGGGGAACGTAGCAACTTCAGACTGAAGCAGAGGGCGACCCGATTGGAAATGAAGATACCCCCAAATCTGAGAAAGCAAGCAGATAAAAACAGGTATGCCAGAAAAGAAAAATTGGACAAACTAAAACCCAAAGGATAAAATACCTCAATTGCAGGCCAGAAACCCACAATAGAGCTAGACTCCCCAAGAACGGCTCGCTTTAGGCTGGACATGAGCACCGCATAGTCAGCGCCGCCCCAATCGAACCGATGTACGGTTTCCCTGTTCACCATCAGGTTGAGTAGGGACAACGAGACTCGCCCTCCGCTGGTGTTTGAGAGGAGAGTCTTGCCGAGGAGGAACAACAGAGAAATGAGGGCTCATGGTAAATGGCCATGTCGGGCTGACCCTAGTCCACTAACTCATGAGGCTCAAACTGATCAACTAGCCAGGATAGCTTGACCTTAGAACCTCGAATATTCCTAGAGGTCGGGTAGGCCCCTATCAGTCGAATCACCTCCTCCTTATCCGGTGCACGGGTAGGTACCACGGGCACCCCTCCAATATGGACCCCAGTGATCATAGACCAGTCCGCGGGTGTAAAGGCCATCTCTGCCACAGCCATGTGAAATGTCATGGTCTCAGGGCCAAAACGCTCTATCAGAGCCTTCAAATAGGCCATAACGGCCCTCACGGCGGGGCACGAAATGAAATCCCCGAAACCGGCATCGGTGAGCAAGTCCTTCACCACTAGGGGAACATAATATGCGGTATGGGCTGCAAACGGAAGGTATCAGTCAGATAGGGGCAAGGTGGTATAATGAAGACATCAAAGAAAAAGAAAAGCGAAAAACGAGGGGGACTCATCTGTTTACTTGACCGGCGATCCTAAAGTTGGACATGCGGGTGTGCTGGCAGTAGAGGAGGCCAGTACGGGCAACCTCACCTTGCATTTCATACCAAGGCTGGGAAGAGTGCTGAGACACGAAGAATTGTTCCCCATGGGGACCAAAGGCCATCTCCGGTCCTTCTTGCTGATCATGCCCTTCGTCGCCGGACATCCCAAAAATATGAGACGCATTGCATATGAAAGGTGTGCCAACAAAAAAGGAAAAAGAAAAATATGCACTAATCCAAAAAATCTCAGAAAAAATGTGTGTGTGTGTACTAATCCAACAAACAAAAAAGGAGAGAATGCATAAAACTAACAAAAAAAAAAAGAGATGCACTAAACCAAAAAAATATATATATGCACCCAAAAAAAATGCACCAATAAAATGCACTAATCCATCAAAAACAAAAAAAAGAAATAAAATAAAATGAATGAATGATGGATAGAAAATAGGCCTAAGGAGTAAAGCATTTCAAAAAAAAAAGGGAAAAACAACCAAAACAAAAACAGAAAAGAGAAGAGAAAAGGAATATAGGCATCACATATGCTTAAAAGGAAATCAAAAAGCATTTCACCACAAAAAAAAAAAGAGAGCAT
Organism: Chloranthus sessilifolius; assembly: GCA_021018995.1. NCBI lineage: Eukaryota > Viridiplantae > Streptophyta > Magnoliopsida > Chloranthales > Chloranthaceae > Chloranthus > Chloranthus sessilifolius. The sequence goes on from CM037595.1 coordinate 31,194,887, forward strand.
CAAGCAACAATATTATCAAAATTCAAAGGGAAAATGAAGGAAGGGTAATGATTACCTTCCATGGAAGAGAAAAACAAATATCGGCACAGAGTGAGCACTCTTGATTGGCACCCGCAACCCCCAGTAATAGAACTGAAGCCAAATCAAATGCAAAAACCCTAGGGGGCTGTCCCAAACTCAAAGAGGAAGGAGGGAGGAAGATAAAATTTGAAAGAGGGGGGGCCCTTTTGTGCTCAGGCTCGGACAGTTTTAAAAACTGCCAATTTTGGTCAGGCGTATGTAATAAATACACCCAACCATTTTTCGCTGCATTTTGGTCAGGCGTATATATTATATACGCCCAACCAGAAATGGTAGTTTTTAAAACTGCCCGGCCATTTTTCGATTTTGAGGCCCGACGGATCCCCCTTGCATGCTATGGACCACGGCCCGGTCCCCCTTAGAAGCTCGCATACCGTCAAGCGATGGTGCACGCATCCCCAAATGGCCCTTCGAGTTCCCTTCGATTGACCCAAAGGGACCATTATACAATAAACGGATCTAGATCTGTGGGTGCCCACCTAATGCGCCCACAAACAAAAAAGAAAAAAAGAAAACAAAAAATAATAATAATAAAAGAAAAAGAAAAAAAATGATGACACTATTTCTCAAAAGAGCGTCGCAATGACCATTTGCGCCACTCTGAGAACCATGTTAAATAAATTCAGAATGATCGGGTTCACCCGAAAGTTCTCGAACCCCATTTTATACAGGGACACCCAATACCTGATCCAGTAGGCAAATGAACCTCATCCATCACCGGTCACTCCTAGGAACATACACCTAGCCCCAGATCTTCCCCAGCAGAAGTCGAGGCCTGATCCGGCAAGCAAACTAAGGAACCATCACCGGAATGCACACATCCTTAAGGTATATCAACATGGCAAGTTGACCTGCCTAAGGATACATGCAAAAATAAAAATAGTTTGAGCATGCTCAAAATCTCGTACTAACATGTGCAAAAAAGAGAAAAAAAAGGAAGAAAAAGAAGAAGAAAAAAAGAGAGGAAATAACGACCTTTGTTATGTAATTAAAATCTTGAGTAGGTTGACCCCACCTTCCAAGCATTCGCTCTGGTCATCCACCTTCAGATCTATGTTGACCAAGAGTGCCTCCAACTTCAGACCATTCGAAAAGTCTATTGTCAGTTGAAACTGACCCGTCAAAAATGAAATTACGACCAACCAAACTATGTGCAAACATACAGACCGAAGGGCTCATTCCCTTTTATTTCCTTTTACACAGGCTTAAAACCTGTATAGGCACGGTGTCCCTGTTGAATGTACGCACTTGCGTCTGGGTATCCGCAGAATGGTCGTTTGCCCTCGTAAATTGTACCTTAGGGTTGAGGCTTTCGTTCGCGCCTATTTGCTGATTATCACCCCTGATGGGTGTCTGTCTGTACATAGTTAGTAAGATGTGATTTCATTAGGGACGGAGGCTAGAATTGACCATCTCTTTCGATGGATGTTTGATTCTAGCCTATCCTTTTTAGCTTTGTCTCGAGTTGAGGCACTCCGATTCATGTGAATCAGGAGCACCTCGCCACCAGAACGAACACATCCCCAAGGTGCACCTATCCCTGGCAGAGCGCACGCATTCGTAAAGCGTATCAATTGACATTTGATCCACTTAAAGAGTTGTGCAAGAATAAAGTTGCCAGAGGTCCTTGAGCTATGCTTAGAGGCCTCGAAACAAAAGAAAATTCAGAAAAGAAAACACAAAAAAAATCACTCTAAAATGGGCATGCATTCCCAAGAAGTGTTGCGACATCAATATTCGCTCCACTTGGGTAAATCACGCTAAAGCAACCTCGAGGTTGATGGGTTCGCCCAAAAATTCTGAGCCTTACCTAGGTAAGGGCACCCGTGACCAATCCAATGGAGGTGTCAATGACCCATAGGATTGAACCCATTATTTAGGCCTTCACTTTGTATGCTTCGCATCGATTCCGAAGCATAGATCGATCACCCCGTTTCATGGAGCTGTCTGGTTCAGATTAATACTCAGCATCACAAATCTATAATTTCCCTCAAGAGTGGATGATATCCTGGCTAGCGGGCTTACACTTTTTGTGATCATTGCAGTTATGCCCAGTAATGTCACAATGCGCTTGGGGACTGTTAGCACTGAGGTACGGACGATATCCCGAAACGCGAGGGCTTACGTACACTCACCATCACCGTGGATGTTTGAGAATTGAGTTGAACCAGGCGGACCCATCAAACGTGCCTTGGACCTCTTCGGATATCTCTTGTCTTTGGCATCTGATCATTAGTGATCGAATACCAAAGAGGGGCATCTATAAACACCCAAATTCGGCCTAAGGCTTGATCAGTCTGTACTCCGAGAGAGATGTACTCCTATGCTTCCGATGGCACCCCTGAACCCTTAGAAACCTACCCAGACCTTTAAGAATCACCCTGAACCCTTTAGAACCATCCCCTAACCCCTAGAGATCACCCCTAAACCCTAGACTCCCTTCCCAGACCTAACTTAAACCCTTCTGAGCAGTTGATGGGAGAGGAGCTACAAAACTTTATACAAACCACCACCATGGATGACCCATATACCTTTGGAAAGAGAACTTATCCAGCTTTCTAACAAGCCAAAGATCACCCAATTTAGAGCTACGATTCAAAAATTATGGCCGATTGAAGTCCCACATAAAATGACAACCTTTTTACTCAGGCGTATGTATTACATGCGCCCTGCAAATCTAGCCCAATTTTGGTCAGGTGTATATATTATATGTGCCTGACAATTACAGTAGCTAAGCTGAGCGTATATAGTATAGGTGGGACCCACCACGGGCTTCATCTTCCCAATTCTCCTCTGTTTTTCATAAAAATCACTGTACATAAACTGGGCATATGTAATATATACGCCCAACTTAGCTACAGTAACTGTCATCAGTTGCTCAAATTTCTCCCATCTAGTTTGACCCTTTGTTGAGAACTGGAAAATACCATTTTTCACCCCTTAATCTGGGCCTTGATAGACCCTTGAGAGAACTAAATAAGTATTTTAAGTGCCTATGTTGCAGCTAACAATAAAGACATGCTTAACCATAAAAGCAGCTCAAAAGTGCCAAAAAGATGACAATCCATGTCAGTCCAAAGGAAGGAAGTGAAGAAACAACCTCATCAGCTGTGGAAAGGTCTAAATAGAAGAGGCAAAGACACAGAAGAGAAGCGGGAACATTTCCAGAGAAATGCACTCTGAGTTCTTTTAAAGAACTTGCACTTTTCATAAAGAACCTTGAACTTGTGAAAGAAGAAAACACTCCTCGAAAGAAGATTAAACTTTCTGAGAGCTTGAAGTCATTGAACTTTGCGAAAAGGCCCTAAACTCTGCGAAAAGGACTAAAACTCGGTGTAGCTTTGAAGAGCATCTGAACTCCTCGAAAAGAAGATTGAACTTTGCAAAGCGAGCTTGAAGTCATTGAACTTTGCGAAAAGGCCCACGAACTCTGCGAAAAGGTATTCGGAGATTCGCGGCTTTAACAAGGGCAATTCGATGTCTGCTACACGCGCCCCAATGCATTGAGAAGCCCAGAGACATTTCGAAAGATTCTGAGCACGAACCAAAGGCATATTCCACCCCATGTGAACACCCAAAGATGAAATTACTTGGCGGGAACTTCTAGAAACTCTAACAAACTTTCAAAATGCATATGTAATTGATGCCTCTGTTCGATTGGGAACTAGATCAGCGAGCGATTATTGGAAACAGATCTGGATCCTAGTGCTCGACTCCTATTGGTTGATACTGGATCTATCCAATTGATTGGTTGATACACATTTGAGCGGGCTTAGGAAAACTATAAATAGACGAACCATTTGCCCAATTTGGGTATCCAGTTTTAGAGTTTTCATCTCTGTTTCCCTCATTCGGTCGGATAGCTTATCCGAACCCCCTGTAATCCTTCTTGTAGTTTACCTTTGAGAGCCATTGTGAGTGATTTGTACTTCCAAGTTCGGATTCAAGGCTGTAAGTCCGAGGGCTCTCTAAGAAGCCGTGCTCGTAATTGTAATTTTGGATTTTAAAGGTTCTAATTTGTGTCTTCTCCATTGGAGTCATGTCGAGGGTTCAATGTTCACCTTAGTGCATTAGACTTCTTTAGATTCACTCATCCGCATGCAACTTCCCTTAATTCATCACCCACCGTGCGAATTAGCATTGGTAACCTAATTCTAGCGGCATTTACGGTGATGTTCATGTTACGAACTAAAGAATAGGCCACAACTATTGGAAGATCTGAGACCATTTAAGTGGACGGATCATAGCCATGAGTCTAAACCTATTCCTTAAATCGGATTTATTTCTCTTACATACTGTCTTTGGTAGCGGATGAAGATTGAATTGCTCTGTTGAACTCTACAGATTCTCCATTAAAATTAGAGGCTAAAGTACATGAAGCTATTATTTACGCATTTGTCTTATTTTAAACATCTCCCCAACTCGGATCTGGATCATGTAGTTAGTTCTTTTCTTTATTTGCTTATAGTTAAATGTGACACAATCCAACACTCTCTTTTATCTATTCTTTTTTAGATAATTATAGAGCGGATCTGGTAGCATGATCTGGAGGTTTATCTCTCGATTTAGACAAACTTCTCTGTGGACGATCTTGAAATACTTACTTTTAAAACTTGCTACAATTGGCCCTGATCTTGCAGGCCAGTGTTAGCCCCAATGTGCTGATATCGCTTTCATAAGTTAACATCCATATAACCTAGCATTCTTTAATTCTTTAATTTTTGATTCATAATGCACACAATTATGGCACACTTGGAGCGACATCAAGTTTTTGGCGCCGTTGCCGGGGAAGTTTGTTCTAAAATAGATAGACCTATGTTTATTTTCATTTATTTATCATCATTTATTAATTTTGTTGTTATTTTTATGCAACAAATGTGTAAAAGGAAAGGAAAGTTCTTAAATAAACAGTTTCTTTGCATCAAACTCTCTCGAGTTGTATGTTTGGCGAGAACCCTCAATCGAGATTCTCCGTTAAATTCGAAGTTGAAAGACTCTAAGAAACCGTCCTAAGAAACCGACATACATCACGACATCTCTGAAATGGGTGAAGAACAGAGATTGTTAAGAGACTACTTTGCCTGGTGCTTATAATTCCCCATTTTGCATTCAATTTCCCACAGTGGAGGGAAATTATGAAATTAAGTCCTCCACCATCCAAATGTTGCCTTCATTCCATGGATTGAGTAAGGAAGACCCTTACAAACACATTGATGAATTTCGGCTTTATGCACAACATTTAACATAGCCGGAGTGGTCGAGGCAACCAAGCTTAGGCTCTTTCCTTTTCATTAAAGGACAAAGCTAGAGCATGGTTATCTATGTTAGCACCAAACAAAGATCACATCATGGAATGATTTGCAATGTCAATTTTGTCAAAATATTTCCCAATGACTAAAACCAGCCAACCGAGACAAAGCATCATCTCTTTCTCCCAAAACTCAACGAAACTTTCCATGAAGCATGGGAAAGGTTTAAAGAATCGATAAGGCAATGCCCTCACCATCAAATTCCTAAATGGCACTGGTTCAAAGCTTCTATCAAGGAACCCGATCGAAGGGCAAGAACATGGTGGATGCCTCTTGTGGAAGGTACCTACTTGCGAAAAGCAGTTGAAGAGGTTTGGGACCTCTTTGAGGTGATTGGAGAAAATTCAACCCGGCAGAATCTACGCCAAGGGACAAGAGAATCCAGCTAGGATGAATAATCCCCAATTCACAAGAGGAAAGTTTATGAAGTCAATGAGTTTGGAAAGGAAAGTGGATAATTTGACCACAAAATTTGATAGTGATGGACTCATTTAAAGCTCTAAATGGGTCAAGAGTAGAGGAGGCATGTCCGATATGCCGGTCCCCACTCATTCCATTGATCAATGTCCTTCGCATCACAATTTCCGAACTCATGATGGAACAAGCTCATGCAGCTCGATCTTATGGGCGATGCAATCGAATGACTACCCATGGAGATCTCATCCTAATCTCGTGGAATTAGGGAAATTACCAGCAGCGCACAAAAATCAATTACCTTTCAAACCTGCTCAGCCATATCAGCAGAATTTTTATAATAAATCAAATTTTCAGCAGCCTAACCAACAACAAGCCATGCAGCAGTCTGCACCAGCCCCTGCCCCTCCTAGATCCCTGACCTTTGAAGAGTAGGTCTTGAGTTCACTTCAAAATCTTGGAACTTTGTCTCAGACTGTGAACCTTCACAGTCGAGCATTAAAAATTGAAGAAACTCTGGGCCAACTCTCAAATTCATTGGCTAGAGAGAAGAGGGTAACTACCTAGCTAACCCTGAACAATCCTAAGGACGCATGGTTCATGGTTGGAGAATCCTCAAATGGCCATGAGGAAATCAAAGGCTGACTACTTTGAGAAGTGGAAGAATAATAAACAACACATGGGTAGTGAAGAGGAAAAGATGAAGAACAAGTGCGGGAACAACAATGGATAGCAATATGGTACATTGATTTACATCGAAAATTCAAAAAATGAAAAAGAAAAATAACAAAATTGTTGAAAAGATGAGGAGGAGAAATTTGTTCCTCACCTCCCATTTCCCCATGCAATGAAGTCAGTTTCTCCTTTTGACAAAGGAAACACAAAATTGAGGAAATGATGGAGACATTCAAGCAAGTTAAAATTAATCTACCTCAGCTTGATGCAATCAAGCAGTCCCCCTTATGCAAAATTTCTCAAAGAGGTGTGCACCCACAAAAGGCAATCTAGGATACATTTATCCAAGAAGGACTTTCTTTGTGGAGAAAATCAACCAAGTGCTATCAATTGCAACACCACCTAAGATGCAAGACCACCGAATCCCCACAATCCCCTGCATCATTGGGGAGCACACCATTGAGAAAGCCTTGCTAGATTTGGGTGCTAGTGTCAACTGCTTCCCTATTCATCTATGAGAAGCTAGGTTTGGGAGAATTGAAACCCACTCAAGTGGTGTTACTGAACAGCAGATCTGAAAGGAAACCTATGGGGTTGATTGAAGATGTTTTGGTAGGAGTAGACAAGTTTTTCTACCCTCGACTTTTTGGTGTTGGACATGGAACCAACCAAAAGTACCACTTGCCATCCCCTGTCATTCGTGGGAAGACCATTCTGCTCACACTAATGCATGCATTCAATGCAGGTCCGCATCATGGAGGTGTCTTTTGGAAATATGAAAGTTAAATTGAATGTGTATAATCGTTACTCAACCTCAATTCTATCGAGGAATGTTTCCATGTTGACATCATTGATGAAATGGTGGAGGAGTCTTTACAAACATTTCGCAAGGTAAAGACTCCACCACAGAATTTAAAAATGATTGGGGATCCACCGAGAAAGAAGGAAAAGGGAGATCAAATTCAGCAGAGTGCTTTGTGCAAGGCACTCACCAACAAAGTTCTCTCTCTTGGAGACTGCTCCTCTCTTCCACAAGTTACCAAGGTACCTTTGTTGCCCTCTTTTCTCACCCACAATTGGAACTCAAAACTCCCCAAAAATCTGAAATATGTGTTTTGGGAGATCATCAAACACTACACTGATTATTTCTTCCTCCCTTACAAAGGAGCAAGAAGAGGAGTCATGGTAGTTCTAAAGCACAAGAAAGCAATTATGGTGGACCATTCGATTTAGGAGGAATAAACCCAGTATGCATGCATAAGATCCACGGAAGAGGATGCCAAGCCTTCTAGAGAAATGCAAAGAAGGTTGAATCCTCACATGCAAGAAGTGGTAATGAAGGAAGTTGTCAAGTTGCTAGATCTTTGGGGTCATTTACCCCATTTCAGATTCTGCTTGGGTAGCACCCACACGGTGGTGCCTAAGAAATCATCAACATCCTTTGTTGTAACAATTTGAATCAGTAAACTTATGTCCACCAGGACAAACAAGCTGGATGGAGGGTCATAGACTACAGAAAATTAAATACCATGACAAGGAAAGACCATTTCTCCTCCCTTCATTGACCAAATCCTTGATAAGCTTGCGAGCAAAGCTTACTCACTTCCTTGATGGGTACTCTGGTTACAACTGGATCCCTGTACCCACATGACCAAGAAAAGACCACCTTCACCCGCCTTTGGCACTTTTGCCTATAGGAGGATGCCCTTTGGTCTTTGCAATGCCCTGCTACTTTTCAAAGATGCATGTATGCCATCTTTTCGACATGATTGATCAATTCATGGAGATCTTCATGGATGACTTTTCAATTTATGGAGACAGTTTTTCCCAATGCTTACACCACCTCAAGTTGGTGTTGCAAAGATGTGAAGAAACCAATTTGGTTCTAATGGGAAAAGAGTCATTTTATGGTCACCAAGGCATTGTCCTAGGACATGTGGTCTCCCATAAAGGCATAGAGGTGGACCAAGCAAAATTGATCTAATTGCACATTTGCCTCCTCCCAGGCTAATTAAGCAAATCAAGTTTCTTAGGGCATGCGAGATTTTATAGGAGGTTCATCAAAGATTTCGATAAAATTTCCAAGCCACTCTGTCATTTCTTGTGTCAAGATGTTCCTTTTGTGTTTACTAATGAATGCATGATGACCTTTGAGGTCCTTAAGAAATGTCGATTTCGGCTCCCCATCTTGCAGTCCCCGACTATTCGGTGCCCTTTGAGTGATGTGTGATGCATCAGACTCGCCCTAGGAGCTATCCTAGGGCGGAGAAAGATAAGCTTCCCATGTCATAGCTTATGCCAGATCCATGATAGATGCCCAGCTCAACTACACAACAAGCGAGAAAGAGCTGCTGGCCATTGTGTTTGCATTGGAAAAATTGGGCCTTATGTTTTAGGTTCACAAATTGTGGTGTTTCGACCACTCGCCCTAAAGTACCTTCTCTAAGAAGGATACCAAGCCAGTTAATCGGTGGATCCTCCTATTACGGAGTTTGATCTGATTAAGGATAAGAAAGGAGTGGAGAATGTGGTGGTGATCACTTATCCGAATTCTCAATACGAGGATGATAGCTTACCCATTAATGAATCATTTCGATGAGCAACTTTTTGCCATCAATACCCACATCCTTGGTTTGCAAACATAGTCAACTTCTTGGCTATTGGATGATTCCTCAACATTGGAATAGAATGGATAAAGATCTTTTTTCTCACAAGTTAAACATTTCATTTGGGAAGATCCTTATCTATTCAAGAATTGTCTACCAAGTGATCGTAAAGTGTGTCCCGGACCATGAATTCCCGGCATATTGTCAATGTGTGTCATGAGCAGGGCTGTGGAGGCCATTTCGGTTAACAATAAAAGCGACTACAAAAATTCTGCGATGTGGTGTTCATTGGCCCACAATCTTTAAAGATGCCTTACAAAGATCAGAATCTTGCCGTAATCGCCAAAATCAAGCAAGATTTCAAAAGAAACTCAATGCCCCGCAGCCAATCCCGTAGTTGAGTTGTTTGATGTTTGGGGCATAGATTTTATGGGCCCTTTCCCTTCTAATGGTAACAATTTCAACTTGGTAGCTGTGCATTATGTCTCCAAGTGGACTGAGCCCATGGCTACCAAATCCAATGATCACGAAGGGGTCTGAAGATTCCTCAAACACCACATTTTTCCAGATTTGGATTCCCAGCCATCATTAGTGATGGGGAAGCCACTTTTATAACAGTGCTTTGACTCTCTATTAAAAAGTACTGTCACTCACAGAGTAGCCACTCCCTATCATCCACAAACCAAGGGACGGTGGAGATTTCAAATAGAGAGATCAAACACATTTTGGAAAAATCAGAAGAAGAAGATGAAAGGACTGGTCCTTTAAGCTTAATGATGCTTTGTGGGCATCTGAATCGCCACAAGACTCCTATAGGATGTCCTTTCGGGGTTTATGGCAAGGCATGCCATCTACCAAGAGAATTAGAATATAAGGCCTTGTGGGCAATCAAAACTTTTAATATGGATCTAACTGTTCTGGTAACCACAGTGAAGCTTCAACTCACCGAATCGGAAGAACCGAGGATGGATGCCTACACTAGCTCCAGATTGTACAAAGAAAAGGTTAAATCATTCCATGATAGGAGCCTCATGAGAAAAGAGTTCATACCGGGGTCCAAGGTATGGTTATTCAACTCTAAACTTAAATTCTTTCTCGGCAAATTGAGATCCAGATGGGAAGGGCCATACATCTCATCAAGGCCTCCCCTCAGAGTGTGGATATTTCAGATCCCAAGGATGGAAGAATACTCAAGGTAAATGGTCGAGGCTCAAACCATGCATTGAAAACACCCAGAGCCCTTCGCCCACCTATCATCATGAATCTCCAAAATCGATGGTAGAAAAGTGTATAATATGTTTGTACAACATTGTTTTACGATTTTCTTTGTTTCTATCTATTTTTCTTGGCATAGTGTAAATACACTTCAAAGTTCAAATCGCATAAGTAAAAGTACTTTTCGAAAAGTTCAAAGTTCTATTCGAATTGATTCGAGTCAGAATGAACTACTCGAAAAGAACCATGTTCGCTCGAATAGTTAAAATTTCCTTTTGAATAGAAAATCTGGGAGAAGTCCTTTGCGAAAAAGATCTTTGGAGCCAAATCCATTTCAAATAGACATACTGAAGCTCAGTTCTTTGCGAACTACACTTTCTCGATTTTGCTGCCTTGTTTCAATTTTTCCGGTATAATGTGTCCTTGCCACCTTTGAACCAGTGGGGACACTGTTCCCCATAGGTTTGGGGTATGGCAAACAGTGTCCTGCCATGGGATAATTAGCATAAGGGCATCACAATCACCAAAGTAATCGAAATGAATCAATTTACTTAAGAATCATGACAATGTGGAAATTTTAAAATTTTCTTTGCAAGAATTTAGACATTCTAAACCCTACAATATTCCACATTTCCATGATGATAACATCCGGAAAATACACTTGTATTAGCTCATAGCAAGTCCACAGGAAGAGAAAAAGGTAAAGATATACTTAAAAGCTCAAGGAAAAACCATAACCAGTGAGAATAGAGCCTATATGTTTTACATCTCTGTTGAAGAGTGACTGAGGCAACCCTTTTCGATTCAAAGGATGGTGAGGCATTAGATCCACTAGAAATTAGGAAACTCCAAATCAAAACAAGCAACAAAGATTCATGAAAGCGAGGAAAGATCAAGGCCTTGAGCTAAGAACCAACCAAGAAAGATCGCCCTTGTTTGTACCCCAATTGAGCTATAAATCCTACAATGCTTCATCAAAACACCCATTTTTCTTGCACGAACCAATGGAACCAATTCAGCCTGCCCACACCTTGAGAATTGAGGAGAGAGAGGAGAAAGAAGTGAAGATGGAACATTTGGGCAAATATCAAAATAAATGAAGAAGAAATACCTCAAAATGGGCGTTATGGTGAGAAAGTAAAAGAAAAACAATGTGAAAAAGAAGCAAAAAAAAAAGGCAAAAGGGAACTTTATGTTGAAAATTCAAGATCAAAGGAAGAAGAACTGAGTACTTTGAACACGAGAATCTCAAAAGAAGCTAAACTCAAGAAGGTGGAGTCATGAACCACCTCCTTCAATTCGACTTCTCAAAAATCCAAACACTGTTCAACCTTCCTATCCTCAAAACCTCACTCCACGAGCCATACAACAAACCCAGACCTAAAAGTCCTTGTGATCCAAAGTTGAGTGAACTGTCATGTGGAGATAAGCGGTTCCCAATCTATGGTGAGGAGATGTCAAGGATGCAGGCACACGAGAATCATGCCTATGCTCATGCTTACAAATCCATTTGGGAGATGTAAGCGCTCTTGAGCTTGATGAAATGAACCCTTCAACAAAAATCTTGATGAGAGTACACCACAGTAAGTGTTTGGGTTGGAACTTGAGCACATTAAGTATGACTTATAACCTAATTTTTATTCAAATGATGAACTCTGACACGTTAGCATGATTTCAGTGGCTGCTCACAGATTGGAAAGAGTGAAACATTCATAAGGTTTATAAATGTTGAAATCCCCTTGCAAACAATAAACCTAAATTTCTGTTTAAACATTGATTCAAGAGTAACTAATTTTGATCTTTGATTGCTCATGGGATGATAGTGCACTAATGCCAACTGTCCCATGGAGAAGTTTGTGGGTACCTTCACTGAAAACCCTCAGGAGACTTCACTCCTCCTCTAGGGATCACCTAGGGGTTTAAAAGGTTTGTTGCATATGCTAAATGCAATGTGCTCCCTACAAAATGGCTTTTCATTCTATTTTTAAATTTTGTCTTTGCTCGGACTAGCAAAGCTTAGGTTTGGGGTGTGTTGAGAACTGGAAAATACCATTTTCACCCCTTAACTGGCCTTGATAGACCCTTGAGAGAACTAAATAAGTATTTTAAGTGCCTATGTTGCATTAACAATAAAGACATGCTTAACCATAAAAGCATCAAAAGTGCCAAAAGATGACAATCCATGTCAAAGGAAGGAAGTGAAGAAACAACCTCATCACCGTGGAAAGGTCTAAATAGAAGAGGCAAAGACACATAAGAAGCGAGGAACATTTGAACAGAGAAATGCACTCTGAGTTCTTTTCGCAAAAGAACTTGCACTTTTAAATAAAGAACCTTGAACTTTGCGAAAGAAGAAAACACTCCTCGAAAAGAAGATTAAACTTTGCGACGAGCTTGAAGTCATTGAACTTTGCGAAAAGGCCCTAAACTCTTGAAAAGGACTAAAACTCAGGTGTAGCTTTGAAGAGCATCGAACTCCTCGAAAAGAAGATTGAACTTTGCAAACAGAGCTTCAGAAGTCATTGAACTTTGCGAAAAGGCCCCTGAACTCTGCGAAAAGGTATTCTAGAGATTCGCAGCTTTAACAAGGGCAATTCAAGAATCACTGCCCCAATGCATTGAAAAGCCGAGAGACATTAGGAAGATTACGAGCACGAACCAAAGGCATATTCCACCCCATGTGAACACCCAAAGATGAAATTACTTGGCGGAACTTCTAGAAACTCTAACAAACTTTCAAATGCATAATGAAATTGATGCCTCTGTTTCACGATTGGTGAACCAGATCAAGCGATTCGATTGGCGAGCAGATCCGGATCCTAGTGCTCGACTCCTATTGGTTGATACAGATCTATCCAATTACGATTGGTTGATACACATTTGAGTCGGCTTAGGAAAACTATAAATAGACGAACCATTTGCCCAATTTGGGTATCCATTTTAGAGTTTTCATCTCTGCTTTCCCTCATTCGATAGCTTATCTGAACCCCCTGTAATCCCTTCTTGTAGTTTACCTTTGAGAGCCATTGTGAGTGATTTGTACTTCCAAGTTCGGATTCAAGACTGTAAGTCTGAGGGCTCTCTATGAAGCCGTGCTCTGTAATTGTAATTTTGGATTTTAAAGGTTCTTTGTAATTTGTGTCTTCTCCATTGGAGTCATGTCGAGGGTTACGAATGTTCACCTTAGTGCATTAGACTTCTTTAGATTCACTCATCCGCATGCAACTTCCCTTAATTCATCACCCACAATGTAATTAGCGTTGGTATCCTAATTCTAGCAGCTTTTTCAGTGATGTTCATGTTCTGAACTAACCAATCGGCCTCAGCTATTGGATGATCTGTGACCATTTAAGTGAACATCTCATAGCCATTAGTCTAAACCTATTCCTTAATTCGGATTTATTTCTCTTACATCTGTCTTTGGTAGCCGGATGAAGATTGAATCTGCTCTGTTGAACTCTGATTCTCCATTAAAATTCAGAGGCTAAAGTACATGAAGCTATTATTTCTGCATTTGTCTTATTTTAAACATCTCCCCAACTCGGATCTGGATCATGTAGTTAGTTCTTTTCTTTATTTGCTTATAGTTAAATGTGACACAATCCAACACTCTCTTTTATCTATTCTTTTTTTTAGATAATTATAGAGCCAGATCTGGTAGAACAGATCTGGAGGTTTATCTCTCAGTTTAGACAAAATTCTCTGTGGACGATCTTGAAATACTTACTTTTAAAACTTGCTACAATTGGCCCTGATCTTGCAGGCCAGTGTTAGCCCCAATGTGCTGATATCCCTTTCATAAGTTAACATCCATATAACCTAGCATTCTTTAATTCTTTAATTTTTGATTCATAATGCACACAATTATGGCACACTTGGAGCGACATCACCCTTTGACCATCCCCTTGGTTGAGGTGGGTGTCTTGAGGTTGGTTGCACCCCCTTGGAGCTTATTGGTCTCACCCCATCATCCGCCATGAAAATCAGTTTCCCAAAACCCTAGGACCTTGAAAACTTAGAAAACCTTAGATGGGAGATTACCTAATTACTAAACCAATTAGCTCTTAAGTAAGCCCCTATTCCACCTCTTCTCTATAAATAGAGAGGCCCCCCTCTTCCCAAAGGGTTGAAATTTTTGGTTGAAAGATTAGAGAGCTTAAGAGAGAGAGCCCTAGTGAGAGAAAATGCCATTTATTCTCTAGAATTCCAGCAAACTTAGATCACCTATTCCACTCCATTTCAACCATTAGATCACTTCCTATAGCTAAAGTCTAGCCTTTGGCCTCACCCTACACTTCCTATTTTATTGAATCCAAGCATTAGAACCCATTTTCACTCCATTTAAGCCATTGGAAGCACGCCAAAGCGAAGGACTTCCACGGTGCAACAAGGGCCCGTGAGCTCCGACTCACCCCTCTCTTCCTCTACCTTCTTGGTGTCTCCTCTGTCCAAGGATTCAAGCCTTTACGCCGCCGAAATTTTGGTTTGGCTCAAAGCTTGATAGGACCATATTGCCTTCGGACAAAGGGAAACTATGCCCCTTTTATTTTTATTTTTGGCCATAGATAGAGACCGCTACGTGCGGGTTGATCGGGTGCCTAAACCCTTCCCGATCGATAACCGAAGCCCCTACCCTAGAGCCTTTGGCAAAGACCGGTAAATCAGAGTCATATTTAGTACTTCGGTGCTGAAAATATTGATTTAAAGGTTTCCCGGGTCACCAAAAGCTTCGGGTGGCAACTCTACATTTTCATTCATAGTGGGCGCATTGCCGCGACGGGTTCGCGAGGATCCATGGTCGCACAGTATAAAATTAGGCTAGTAAAAATAAAGTTGGAGGATAATGGCAAAATTTTTTGAACTCGCGTAGAACATCGTACTGAATCTCTTCGAAATAAACACACCTCAACATGGGAGGGCATGATGGTAAAACTTATCGAAAAGTAAGTCCATTTAACACACCGTCACCTTCTACGAAATTTGAAAACTAAGACAGATAGGTGTCTTGATTGCCTTAAGTTTCAAGGGTTCGGACACTTTAGATACCAATGCCCCGCAAAATTTTCCCCTCCGAATTTATTGACTAAAAGAGTGAGTCCTAAGGAGCCGGAGAATAAGGAAGTGAAAGAAGTGTAACACCTTAGTACCGTGCTGAGTGAAGAGGAGATAGAAGAAGCTGATGAAAGTCGAGTTTGTATTAAAGAGACTTTTATTTTCCTTATGAGTAGTGATTTTGCGTTACTCATAGTTGAACCAATCGAGCCACTTACATATGAGTCATTGGTACCCGTAGAGTTGGGCGCACACAACTTGTTGGTGCCCATTGGGTTGAATACATGCGAGCCCATCGAACTGGGTACACAAGAACAATTAGTGTCAATTGAATCGAGTATCCCAGAGTCTTTGGTTTTAGTTGAAGCGAGTACACATGAGTTAATTGAGTCAAGTCTAAATGAGCTATTAGTGCCCTTTGCATCATTCACACAAGAGTCATTAGTGTCAATAGTATGACAGCCCCACAATTCCCCTTATATTCTACGGGAAAGATCGCATCTTCAGATCATCTAACATGATCTTTTCTTACATGTACAACATGTATAAAGCATTAAATTGCGGAAGCAAATTACTAATTCTACGTGGACACATATATGGCACACATCTGAGACTCATTCATTTATCTACCTAAAGTAGTAAAATAAATAAAGAGACATACTAGGTGCTATGTATAGCTTTCCACTGATGACGGTCATCTGTCATCTAAATAATGGAAAGAAAACCTATACATGTAAAGTAACGAGGGTATCCAAAAATATTGTATTATTTCTTACACAAGTTTTTCTCTCAAAATATGTTTCTCTCTCTATTAGGTCTAAGGAAAGAAGTCCTTAGCAGACTATTCTTCCTCTTCTTCTTCCTCCTCGGGTTGGTAATTGGGATCACCCTCATGCTCAGGGTCCTGATCAAGGCTTGCAGTTTGATATGGAGTCATGGGATGAACTATCATCTAAGCTCAGTAAAGAACTAACAATGCTAGCCCATATGTTAGTATGTCAGTTCATGTTATTGATGCGTAAAATATAGATCAAAACACATCTTATCTTACTTTATATCTATTCTAGCAATTTACAATATAAATAACATTTAATCATGCTAATAATTCTTATCAAGCAACAGAGTTATGCTGGAACGAGTATAAAGAATCATACTAAAACATATCTAGCTTAAACAAGCTATCAGACATAAAATAGACATATACAAGAAACCAGATTTTCAAGCTCCCGAGTTAGCGGGATCACTTGTTAAGCTCCTGAGTTTGCGGGATCACTTGAACCGAGACATCAAGCTCCCGAGTTAGCGGAATCACTTGTGTTCAAGAATACGTAGCTAAGCTCCCAAGTTAGCGGGATTACTTGACACAAAACGAAGTAAGCATGTACAAGAAGTCAAGAAAAAATAAGACATGACAATTGCATGGCATCAGGCATGTAAGAACATCATGAATAAATAACATATGCAGGTATAACAAATATCAAGCTATGCAGTCAATACAAGACAAGATGTATGCATATTCATGCATCGAAACTAAAACTATCATAACTAAATGATTAATACTTATGTACGTATTATATCTTGCTATCAAGATTAGAATGAGAAAATAACATATAAGCCAACAAGGTAAAATCCCTAACTTGCGATCAAGTCTATGTGTTACACGTGCATGAATCCAAGTTAAAGTCCCTTTATACGAACTCTTCGTGAGCACCTAAGATGCATATAATTATTTTCAGCATGCTTAGCATACATACTGGGTCATTACAGACCCCTTACTTATCGAATATGTGATCGACTAGCCTTAAGGCTCAACACAGCACACACAGAGTTATACACAGGGTTACCGCGACAAGGCACAGGGTTGCCGCAGCAAGCCACTTAGCTAACACCTTGCTGCGGCAAGCCTGATAGACTTGGCCTGCTGCGTGCTTCTTCCTTTGTGTTTGGTTCTCGATTTCTTTAAGCTTCCTCTCTATTTCTCCTATGTCTTTTACACAATTTTTTTTTCAAGTTAACATTTTAACAAATAACTCATTGGTATTATTAAATTGGTATGCAAGGTTTCGGAGCTTTGGAAATCGAAGATTTCAGCTCCGAACCCTCACATAGGACCGAATTAGGATATTTCTTTTATTTGAATTAGGAATTAGAGTTATACTAGAATTTCTAATTTATGCATTGGTTAGCATATTTAAAGGCTTGCAAACACTTTTATTATTAATTTTTAGTTAATGAAAATTGCTTATGCAAAATTGAGAGTTCTAAACTTTCGTCAGGGTGTGATTCTCTCAAAACAAAGAGCGATTCTTCGATTCTCGCTTGCGGTTTGGTGCGAGGCCAACTCTTCTTCCATCTCTATCCTCTTTAGATTTACGGTTTGCTTAAGTAGCTTAACTCTAGTTCTTTTATTTATTTCATAAAATTCATAATCAACCTATTTTTTCATCATAAATTATTATTAGCCTTTTAATTTTGTTTGGTATCGAGAAAACCTACTTGCGAGTTCGTTCAACGCCCTAAAACTATCGGAGATCTAGCCGTTCATAAGAACCCTAGTCTTCTAGATTCGCGATAGGGAATGCAAAATGAAGTAACACTATTTTGGACCGAAATTAAATCACCTAACTGAATTTCTAGAATTTTCGTGGTAATTTGCTATGAGAAATTATTATTTTTTAATTGATTAAATTAATTTTAATCCTAATCTCAACCCTAACATCATTGCATTTAGTAAGTTTCTATATCAGATAGATTATGAAATGAGTATATAAGAGAAAATTTTGGAGTGACACCTATAAAAAAAAAATTGCCGAGTGTCGCTTGAAGTGGTTTTGACATGTTCATCGAAGGCCAAAAGCTAACCTAGTAAGATGGATTGAGATCTACAAGTACAAGGACGTAGAAGAAAAGGAACACTAGTGAAGTCTTGCATGGAAGCCGTGAGAAGGGATGTGAAGGATTGCGAAAATAAAAGAGCTTAGCGCTAATCTGAAATGAATGACGAAATAGGACTCACTAAACCAACCCCAAATAGATGGGATAAGGCTATGATGATGTTGATGATAATATAATACCATTATTGTTATTGCGTGGTGCGATAGTAAAAGGGTAGGGCTGTCAAGCGTGAAAAAGTGGGTCGAGTTTGGAGAACAACCACTCTGTGTATAACGAGCTTGAGGTTAGGTCTATATTTTGTATACCCCTCCCAGCACGTCATTCATACAATATTACTAAATAACATTACCAAATAAGGGAGAACTTGCGCTTGAGATTTGTATCATGGTGGATGGTTAAAAAGATTGTGCCACACTGAATACCATCTAAGTCGTCTGATTTGAAGACCATGATGTAAAGATCTTTGAGGTAAAAAATTGGCACGGAACATGATCTCTATCTTCCAATTTTTTAGAACCAACCATTGAATTGATGATGGCTTTTGACTATGTTGAATCGGATGATAGAGATATGTTTAGTGCCAATTTTTGGCCTTAAGGATCTTTACGTCACTTCAAAAAATAACTATTAGCTGCAGTTTTTTTGTAGCAAAAAAATGCCGCTATTAATAAAAAACCTATTAAAGTCTATTAAGTCTATTAGCGGCAGTTTTTTCGTTAATAGCGGCTGCCGCTAATAGTCTTATTTTTTGTAGTGTGTCATGGTCTTCAAATCAAAGGGCCACTTGATACAGATCCCAAAAATAAGTCTTTCTTTTTAACCAAGTGCCATGGTACAAATCTCGTGTACAAGTTTTAGCTCCCAGAAATAATTAATACCATTTTTTATGTCTATAAATACTTGATAATATTGGAGCTCCATATTTTATTTTTTATCATATATTTTCAAATATATATTTTTGTAGTAACGTTAAAAAATTATTAGATGAATTAAAATTATGTATCACAAACTAGGATGTTCTAAAATAATCCCATACCATTTGGAAATTGACAGTTACAACTGAAGGCCAGCGGGGTTTTCTACTAGAAAAAGCAAAAAAGTACAACTGATTTAGGGGCAACACTCTCCCCAATAAGCACACTCAAAAATTTGGGAGATTCATTGCATTCCAAAAGGTAACTCCTATCTCTATAACGACACTTTCTAGAACTAACTAGTGGAAGTGCAACCTAGTAACTCCTCTAACTTCCAATGCACGCATGTCCTAAAAAATGCAGAAGAAAAATGTCTGGGTGAAGAACACAATTAAAGGAATCTTTAAATAATAGCCAGTTTGGCAAGCCAACAATATGGTGCATTGCACAACTCTTATTATGTGGTGGCATGCCATTAAATCACTACTTGAAATAGAAAATAAACGAAAGATTGCAACCAATAATTTACCCTATTTTGGTATAAATATGTAGATACCAAAAATTGGCTCTAGGCTAGATCGACCCATCCAACAAGAACGGCGTACTTCCTAGCTTCCGAAAGCACTTCCCGAACCCTTAAAAATTAACCCGAAACTCTTAGAAACCCCAACCAAACCCATAAAACCCAAACTGAACCAATTGGGCCAATACTGGACCTAACCTGGGCCCACATGTCAGCCCACGGAGGCCCAAGACCCCAAAAGATTGCATTTCACAGACTCACGATATTGTGCGGCCCTCGACCTTCCGTTGGCCATAACGTTTGATAGAAAGCTCTGATTGACTATTATAGTAAATCGTTTTGGGGTAGCTCGAGCCAATGCATCCATTGGGCATGAGTAAAAACAAAAATAAAAATAAAAATAAATTATTATTTTACATAGGGTAATTCTTCTCCAACACGACCTCTAACTTCTCCAATTGAAAAAAACCATTTTTTTGTAAAATAGTTGATTTTTAATTTGGGGGTTTGAGTTGTGGACCATCTCAAAGCTTGAGGTTTGTTTCTTTAAGACCCAAATGCTCATCCCAACCTTAGGTATCACCTTTACACTACAAAAAATAAAAGTATTAGCGGCAATTTTTTGCAAAAAAACTGCCGCTATTAACAAAAAAACTATTAAAAATTATTAAGACTATTAGTGGCAGGTTTTTTGTTAATAGCGCAAATTTTTTGCTACCGTTAATAGTCTTATTTTTTGTAGTGTTATGCCATTCAATTCATCACCCCATTATCCACTGTTAAACCCATTTCTGTCTTCTCCAAGCTCTTAAAAACCCCAAAAATCTTTGATTCTCCATTACCTAATTTCTAAACTCATTAGTGACCTAATCACTCACTAATTACCTCTCCATCAATAAATAGAGACCCAACCCTCATTGTTTAGGACACTTTGAAAATCCTAAAGAGAAAACTCTACAAAAATCCCACCTCATCTCCATGCTCAAACTTTCCAAACCTTTGGAACCCTAGCCCATCTCATACCAATACACCCTCCATCATCAATCCATCCAAGCTTTAGCAAGAAAAAGGACTTAGCTCATCACTCCCAAGAGCACATCTTCGAAGCCTTAGTTAGTTAAGGCCCTTTCCTTAACCCATATGTGCTTTCGGAAGCTCACCGGATGAGCATCGATGCGATGATCCGATAATGGTGCTACAAGGACCCAAGAGCTCTGACTCTCCCCTCTATTCCTCTACCTTATTTTTTGCTTTTCCCCTGTCCTAGGATTTGGGCCATTATTCCGCCAAAATTTTGGTGTTTGCTGAGAGCCAAATAGGACCTGAGTGCCTACGGGCAAAGGGAAGTGCCGTCCATTTTCTTCTATTTTTATACGTATAGAGACCGCTTACGAGCAGGTCAATCGGGTGCCTAACACCTTTCCGATTGATAACCGAAGTCCTTACCCTAGAGGCTTTGGCATTGACTGATTATTCGGAGTCATATCGTGCACTTTGGCACTTAAGGTATTGATTTTTGGTATCCCGAGACACCAAAAGCTCCGAGTAGCGACTCCATTTTTGAGTGCATCATCGCGACAGACTAGCAAAGTCCAAGATTGCACAGATGGCGACTCCAGTGGGGATAATTTTTTGAACTTCTACTTGAAGTTGGCCCCATTGCATGTGTTTTTTTCATTACTCACTTTTGTCTCTATTTGTGTTTTTTCTACTTACCCCTACGATTCAGTAGATTTTTACTTACCCCTACGATTCCACATTTTTTTACTTACTCCTACGATTCCGCATTTTTTTTTACTTACCCCTACAATTCCATCATTTACCACCTTAGCTCTTTGGCGAGTTACTTGATAGCTTAGATTTAAAATTCCATCATTTAACACCTTAGCTGTTTGGCGGGTTACTTAATAATAAGATTTAATTTTTCGTCATTTACATTTTGGTACTTTATGATTCCTGCTAGTCACTTGACTGGCTTTGCATTTTTCTTACTACTTGTCATATTTCACTCGCAGACGCTGGCCCATAGTGGCTACACGGGACTCTCATAGCCCGGTTTTGAGGATAGTGGCGAAAGCTCTATTTTGGATTCAAGCAAAATTCCCTAAAATTGAATGTTAAAAATGAACTAAGGGACATAACAATTTGTTTCTTGTGGGTAGATTTTTAAAAGGGGGGGGGGGAATAGGCAACGATACATCTAACCCAGTTCTAAGTAGAGCGACAGCCCTAGTGGTAATGATCTCGAAAAGAACTACCCCATCCAGTATCTGAGAAGGCACTCATGCCGAAGGTATATTGGGTGGGTAACCGAACTTGTTACAAAGCCTTAACCTTGGGGAGAGCTCTAGCGGAATCGAAAAAGTCTTGTATCCTCTAGGCACGGAAAGGAGGGACCCGAAGAGTGAAGAAAAAGTCCCAAGGGGCATTTCCCTGAAGCCCCCGTGCTTTAGTTTTGAGATCCCCAATATTTCCTACATTCTGAAGTGCCCAAATGCTCTCACCAGTCAAAAGAGGTCACCCTCTTATTGGCTCTTATGAGAGATCGGGTAACCACGTGGAAATCCATGCCCTTAATGATCAAGAGATTTCTCTTTTATTCTTAAGGAGGGCATCTGGGTCCTGCCGTAGGAAACTTTGGGAGTGTTAAAGTCATCCAAGAAGGGAGTTCCAAAAAGAACCAAAAAAAAAGAAAGAGAAAGCAGTTCAAAATTTTTTGTGGTTGATCAAAGGATTCAAAAAAAAAGGGGAGAGAGGATCACTCTAAAAAAATCATCATCATCAAAAATCAAAAAATATATAAATAAAAAATCCGTAAAAGAGAGCTTGTGGTGCCATAAACAAGGCATCCCCAAACCCGCCACCATCTCGTGGGGGGAGAGCAAGGAAAAAGAAGATCTTTGGGCCTTACCTAAAAAAACCATACCCCACCCGTTATCAAACGATGTCTTGGGCAGTCAATCCAACCGTCTTCAACCTGGATTTATCCTCACCACATTTCCATATAGAGGAGATTCCCATCTCCAATCCCTCCACCCAATCCCAATTTAACGTCACCGGACCCTTCGGTGTGCCCATTTTCCCCTCCGCATCAACCCAACATACACCAAACTTTCCACCCGGCTTTCCCTCCACATCCACTCAAAATACATCCACTTTTCCCTCCCCATTCACTCAAAATACACCCAAAATTTCCCCTGCATCAACTCAAGTTTTCCCCACATTTCCATTCACATTCACTCAAAATACACCCATTTTTCTCCGTACATCAACCCAAGCATTCCCCATTTTTTCTCCCACATCAATCCAAAATGCACCCAATTTTTTTACCACGACAGCCCAAGCATTACCACCACCACCTCATACATCCTTCCCATCAGGTGAACCATCCACATCCACCCCCATGACCGATCCTATGGTCATGATAGAGGAGATTATGAGGGCAAACATGTCGTGGAAAGCTTCCCAAAGCCACCTCGATAAATCTATAGTAACCATCCAAAATCTCTACACCTCTTTCACCCAAAATACCAACCCTAATTAACCCTTCATAATCCATACCACCCAAGGCTCCCATCATCAACCATGGAGTCACTCAAGTGGCCCACAAAGGTCACATATCCAAACCCAAGCCCATTCCGGCCCAAACCTAAGGGCCGCATTGTCAAACCCTCCACAACTCTCCCAATTTCACACGTACACCCACATCCAAAAAACACACCACATTCCACCCAAAATGGCAAACCCATTCCATCTGACATGAATCCTTCCCACCCATATCCTTCATACCTAATCCAACATGGGAACTGATCAGTCACAGATTATGCCATTTTAACACCGTTAACTTAGTGATGTTAGACCCCACTTTACTACTAACAAGATAATGATGTTGTGCAACTGCAGATTTTTGATGATCCCATCGTGACGATGCGTACTCATGAAAAATATAGAGTCACCACCCGGAGCTTTTGGTGTCTTGGAAAACCTAAATCAAGTTTATGAGCACCGAAGTGCCAAAAATATGACTCTTATTCACCGGTCTACGCCAAAGGCTCTTGGGTAGGGGCTTCGGTTATCGATCGTGAAGGTGTTGGGCACCCGATCAATCAGCTCAAATGCGGTCTCTACAATAAAGGAAAAATAAAAAAAGAAAGGGCCACTTCCTCTTACCCGAAGGCACGTTGATCCTATTTGTGCCACTCCGTAATTACTGAGATTTCAGCAACATAACGACACAAATTCAAGGATAAAGGAAAAGTTAAGAAGGTAGAGGAGTAGAGGGGAGAGCCAAAGCTCCCGGGCCCTTGTAGCACAGATGTGGACCTTCGCGTAGGTGCACTTGATGAGTTTCCGATAGCTTGAGTGGTTGGAGAATGAGTTTTAACCTTTAAGGCTTGATAGCTAAGGGGTAGAGGAAGAAGGCTAAGGGGTAGTTCTCTCTTAAACACAAAGGTTATTGATGGAAGATAAGGTTTCTAAGGTGGTTTAGGATTCTGAAATTTGTATGAGTGTTTGGTGCACCAAAGGGGAGGAGGGGATTGCTTAATCTCTTTCTCTCTTGGAAAAATTTTAAGTCATTTGCAAGGGGGGGTGCCTCTTTATTTATAGAAAAAGAGAGGGTTAGAGAGTACTTAAAGGCTAATTAGGGTTAGCAATTAGGTAATCCTAACATCTAAGGTTTCCTAGAATTTTAAGGTTATGAATATGTGTGAGGATAGGATCAATGGTAGATGATAGGGTGAGGTTTCAAATTACTGGAGGGTTGCAAATAGGGTAAACAGGGGTGTAATAGTCCTAATGAAGCCTACCCTAAACATTGGGATAGTCAACAAGTGAAACCCTAAAAGTAAAATTCAAGCAAAAACTAGAGGTTACTGTACCTAAGCTTTGCGTGTGTATTTTCAACGCCAAGCATAGCTTTAGTGTCCTGAAAGTCAGAGCCCGCAGGGGGCCCACCTGTACTTGGCGTGCGTAATATACACGCCAAGCCATTTCTGGGAAAAAATGATTTGGTGTGTATAATATACACGCCATGCATGCTCTAACTAGGTGTTATTTTCGGACACTTTTTGGGTCATCATAAATTTTGAAATACAACTCAGATTGAGGTGATTTTTGGCTTATTGGAAAGCTTGGAACTTCTACTTTGTAATGATGTAAGGTTTGGTCTCAGTAGAAGTCCTTGCTAGCTATAGTATATCTCTTTCTAATCATTTCCCAAGAGGGCCAACTAAGGGTTTGGAGAGGTTTCTAAAGGTTGGAGGTAATTCCTAAGGGTTTGGAAAAGGTCCTAAGGGTTTGGGAGATGCTATCGGAAGCTCGGGGGTGCACCTCCCTTGAAGTACGTCTCGATCAAGCCTTAGGCCAAATTTGGGTGTCTAAAGATGCCCCTCTTTGGTATTCGATCACTAACCATCGAATGCCAAAGACAAGAGGCATCCGAAGAGGCCCAAGGCATCACTGACGGGTTCACTGTATTAAGAACGAACCTTAAACATCAGGTGGATAACATGGTGAGTAAATGGGAGCCCTATATGTTGGGAAAAACTTTTGTTCCTTAAGGTTATTGGTCCCCAAGCGCTTAGAGACATTACTGAGCATAACCAAGATGGAACGACTTGTGAAAGCCTAATATGTTGGGAAAAACATCCGCTTCTCGAGATGATTGAAGATGTTCGATATTCGAGTGTCATTCTGAATATAACAGCCTCGTAAGTGAGAGGGTGATCGACCCTTTCTCAAAGATAGCGCGAAGTAAAAACATGAAGATCCACAGCTTGTGTCTAGTTATACGAGGCATTGATTGCCCCATTTGACCAGCCATGGGTGCCCCTACGTGAAGTAGGGTTCGAGGCCTTTGGGCGAATCCATTGATCTTGAAATTAATTTAGCATGACTACCCTAGTGGAGCGAATTGATGTGGCAACGCTTTTTGGGAGTACATACCATTTTTTGAAAGACACATATGTATATGTGTGTGTTATTATTTTATTATTATTTTATGTGAATTTTTTGTTATTTTATGTGAATTTTTGTTGTTATTTTATGTGAATTTTTTGTTATTTTATGTGAATTTTTGTTGTTATTTTATGTGAATTTTTGTTGTTATTTTATGTGAATTTTTGTATGTTCGGGATTTTGAGCATGGTCATCGATCCTGAACCATTCATTTTAGCATAGCCTCCCAAGTAGATCAAATGGAGATTGACTTGCCGTTCCGGGGGCGTGTGCACTGCTTTGGGTCCAAGGAGGATCAAGCTCGACGTGTACAATACACATGTAAAGCCAAACTTGGCCAAGAAGAGCCTGACATGTGTATTATACACGCGAAGCCAAATCGGGCCAGGTTTGGCTTGGCGTGTATATTACACATGCCAAGCCACATCGGGGTCAAAACATGCCTGGCGTGTATTTTATGCACGCCAAGCCAAACTGGGGGGATTTTAAAACTATCATGCTCGAGCCAAAAGGGGTTATGTTCAAAATCTATTCTCCCCCCCCTCCAAATCGAAACGGAACCTCCTCCTAGGGTTCCCTTGAGTTGCTTTGAACCTCGTTCTATCGTCGGAGTTTACTCCCGTTGATCAAATACACGCTCTATTCCGGATCAAGGATCTATTTTTCTTGAAGGTAATCAATGTTTCCTCAATATTTTTTTTGATTTTTCTTGAATAATTTGCAATGTGGATAGGATTTTTGCTTTTTCAGATGATGAATAAGTGATTCTTCTTGCAAGTAGGATTATTTATGACTCACTTGATTTCTTCCATGTGTATTGGCCTCGATTTTGAGCAAAAATATGATTTTTTTAGTGATGCCTTGCTCTTTTTCTTCACTTGTGGGTGTGATTAGGGGCCTCTCTTTCTTCTTCTCTCTTGTGTGGATCTAGATGGTGTTTTTTTGTTTTTTTTTTTTTTTTGTGCCATGCAAGATGATGATGACGATTTTTTTTCTTTTTGTTTATCATATTTTTTGTTTTTGCATGTTTATTATGTATGCATGTATATATATATATATATAAACATATATTTTTTGGTTTTTTGTTTGTTGGAAAAAGAAAGACTCTCTTTTTTTTCTGTATGTTTATCCATGTTTTGCTGTTCTCCTTTTTTTGTTACATGTGTGTACATTTTTTTTGTTTATTTTCTTTTTGTTTTTACTTGTTTTTATTATTTTTTCTGCTTTTTCTTCTTCCTTTTTCCGAGATGTGGGGTTTTGGGCCTTACCCTCTTTTTTGATGTATTTCTTATAAATGATGATGATTTAAGATTGATGGAAAATAAGAGGGGCATACTTACCGTTTTTTAGCTTGTAGCAATCGGTTTCTCGCTACTGACATATTTTGATACTGCTGCTTATTTTCATCTCAGAATATCAAGTGAGGAAGAGCACGGGCAAGAGGAGGGGCAAGAGGAGGGACCAGAGGTGGCCTACGGTCCCGGGGGGAGCAGTTTTTTGTAGTGCAATGCTTTACCTAGCCTTGGTATGAATGCAGGGTGAAGAAGCCCGTATTGGTCTGCTTAACCAACAATACACCCATATCTCAAATTTTGGGATTGCTGGTAAGGTCATGCTAAGGCTACAGGCGCTGGTCCTTCAGACCCCTCTGGCATGGGTGCTTCTAGTATCTCTACTGCTAAGGTTCAGGGGACCTTTAGATGCCTCGATGATGCCTTTCTTTTGAGCACATGCTAATGTAGACAAGCGGGCTCGCCAATTTGCTGAAGCGGTGCAGGTCCCCGCATCTAAATTGGTCTCAGGGGTGAGTTTTTTTCTCATACATTTTCTTTTCTGAGATATGCCTACTTTTGCGCTTACAACCCCTGTAACTGATATCTATTTTTGTGCAGAACTATGAGTCAGCCGTGAATCAAGTCGAGTATTACTGCAATATCGCCGGCCTTCGGGATGTGGAAATGGTGAGTATCATACTGACTGGTTTCGATCATTGCCTTGCTATTTTTAACTTTCAATCGATCTTAATTGTTGACTTTTGATATGACTTGCAGCGTGCTCGTAAGAAGGAATCACAGTCTCTGCTTAGCCGACTCTCTCGGGTGTGTTCTCAGGTGGGGGAGGTTCAAACGTACCATAGTACCTCGCGTCGTCACAAGAAATCGAAGGGTGATACCAAGGATTAAGCCTGCTATGATTTGTTTAGACACTTTTGGACTCTTGGGATTTTTCTATTTTTTATTTTGGGATGATGTATCAGAGAATATATATTTGGATGGCTTTATTTCTTTGTTGCCTGCTCCATCTCTTTCTCCTTTCTCTCTTTTTTTATGCTGTGGTATATCGGCTCTCTTTTGCAGGGTGCACTCAATTTAAAAAAGAATGGCCTTGGGGCCATGCACTTGGTTAACATTTTGCCACCATTTTCATGTCTATGCGGATTTTTCCTGCATAGAAAATCATATGTAAGTTGGATGTGACCCAAAAATTTTGTATCTCTGCGTGTGGGCTAGTGTGTTTCTTAAGAAAATGACAGGAAATGTAGGTGGGCTGTCTAGGGGATCAATAAAATGACCACCCCTACCTTCCCTTTTCCTCCTTGGATGGCAGTAATGGTTTGGCGTGTGTAATACACATGCCAGAGCAACTCTGAGAAAATGTGGCTTGGTGTGTGTAATACACATGCCAGAGAAACTCTAGGAAAATGTGGCTTGGCGTGTGTAATCCACACGCTAAGTGCCATCTGGGGAATGTGGGACCTTTTAAGCCCGAGAATGCATTCTTTTCCCCTTCTTTTGATTTCGACTTGGTATTTTTTGCTGCCATTTTTTCTTTTAGCTTGCCCATAGGTGGGTTCATCATCCTACATTGAATTCTATCTCAGGAACATCTTTGTATAACCATGAACCCGCTTTCCGACCCCGCCTCTCATGAGGGCTCCGGGACCACCTTACTTCCCTCTTTGGCTGTGGGGCCTAGTTTTTTGAAGAAGTGACTTAAGAGTTTGAATGAGAGCATGCTCGCAGGTTTAGATCAGCTTGGATTGGCCCGTCTCTCGTCTATTCTTGACGTCCCTCCACTTTTGGATTTTATACATGCATCGGCCTCTTTTAGGGAAGTGGGCAACCATGTCCTCAGTTTCGGGAACCGTGAGCTAACTCCTACAGTTGAGGAACTCTCCCGCCTGTTGGGTTTGAAGCTGTATAGGGGCCATGCCAGAGTGACGCCGAAACTGGGTTATGTTAAAGCCGTACACACGACTTTGGGTTTAAGAAAGGCTGATTGGTGGGCCCACCAAGTGTTCGATGAAATTCATGAGAGAACTTTTTGGCGACGAGAGCCTACAGAAATTGTTGATTAGAAATGTTCATAACGTGAAGCCTTTCGCTCTGTCTCATCTCTGAGGTCCTTTTCTACACTTGGGGGGAGGGTTTCTCGCTTGCCCTTTGCGATGCTTTGGCAGAATTAGAGTGGGGCCGATCCGTGATGCATATGATTTTGGCAGAGCTCTATCACTACCTTGACACTTTTACATTGGGCAAAGTGGAGTGCCTTAGGGGATTTCCTCTTCTGTTCTAGGTCTTGCTAGGGGAGTACCTTGCCATTTTGGGACCCATACCTCGCTTCTATGTTGCTCGTGGTGAGGTGGCCCGCTACTTTTTGGGTAGATGCCCCATACTTCTGCGAGGGGATATATAAGGGCTGAAGCTTTCGCTGGCTGAAGTCGAGTTGGTGTGGAGGCTTCCTTGGTTAGACAGAACTTTCCCAGTGGTTCGCGCCGGAGATCATGAGGGCATCACTCTCCTTGGTTTGACCGACAGCACTTACTATTTCCCATTTCGGGTGCTGTGCCAGTTTGGTTGTTCTCAGTAGGTGCCTTGTGTGACAAAGCCACCCCTGTGTGACTTAATTTTCTCGCGGGGGTCCTCTAAGGATATGGATAGGATAGCTGCCCTCTGTGAAATGCATCAGTCGACACTCATGTGCGATGTAGAGCAGGGGAATTTGGTCTTATCCTCCCTAGAGTATGAGGCTTGGCTACAGTCTGAGATGTCTTTTGCTTGTCACCTGGATCAGGCAGAGAGTAGTAATGTAGGGGGGCCTTGGCTGAGAAAGGAGTCGATGCTTCTCTAAATGCATGAGCATTTAGAGAAGCAAATGATTAGAGCAAAGGTGGCAGAAGTCAAAGCTGATGTAGCTGAGTGTGAGGTCCTTCGTCTGGAAGGAGCCTTGAGTGGCGCTCTTGGTGCTAATGATGCTTCCCGAAAACGGTATAGGAATCTTCATGGCCGCTAGATGATATAGTGGGATGTTCGGTAGGATGCCTTACGTGCGGAGATCCATGCCCTAAAGCACGAGTTGGGTCATTGATTCCATCTTCCACATACTCTTTGCATAGATCAGATTACCACATGAATGGGCAAAAGAACCCCTGCCAGATTTTTTTTGGGTATATGTATTTTCATTATGTTTTTGTTGTTTTTGCTTTTTGCAAAAAAGGAAAGGGAACGAGACATCACATCGATTATTTTTTGGGAGATGCGGTGTAAGCAAAGTACAGACCTGTAAATGGAAAAGGGGAATCTATTATCTTACAAATTTTTTATCTTTTCTTTGTTTTTATAAAAATTGGGGGATTGTGCTGATTATTCCTTTGGAGATGTGTCACATACAATGCCGTCTTGAAATGGGAAAGAAAATTTTATTATCTTTTGCAAATGTGGTCTTTCCAATCATCAACCCAATCATCCCGAAGTGGGGGTGCATACTGTTGGCCTAAAAATGGGAAAGGAAAATTTATTATCTTTTGCAAATGATTTTTTTGTATGTTGTTTTTTTTTTATGCCTTAGGCGTGAGGGGAAGTAGCGGGTAGTCCCTTGGATCGAATTAACCTTTTCTCTTTGCCTCCGATCATGCATTTGACTGTGTGATCATGATGATATGCTTGGCCCAAACTCATTTTGAGTAAACATGAGCGGCCTAGGGGGATCAGATGGATCAAGGTTGTAACTGGGGGAGTAACTGATGTCTCTCACCTTTTGCCTTTTTTACAGCATTTTTACTCATAACGTCGAAAACGGGTTTTTGTCATGCCTGTTGTTTCCCTCTTTTTACCCGTACCACCCCTTTGGGATTCTACTACGTCCATGGGTATGCATTTTTATCCCACTCACCCTTTCAGGTTTTCACCTGGTCCGCACAAGCTCGCTGTTTTTACCCACAGCGCCCTTTCAGGTTTTCACTATATCCGTTTTGCTTTGAGCTTGTATTATTTTTTTCTTTTTTTGTCTTCTTTATTTTCTCAAAGGCCACGACATGGGCGTCGGTTCTGTCATAGCTGGCGGGATGGAGTTCTTTTGTCGTCTCTCAGCTTGGCTCATGCTGACTCAATGGATACTATGACTGCTTGTAGACCTTAAAGAGGGCTTTTTCTTGGGATGTATCTTGGCCATGGGATAGGTTAAGACTTTTGAAGGTAGAAGGTTTCTTTGAGTGGGTTTCAACTGCCATAATACACCTCTTCCTTGGGGGATTTTAACTATACATGCCCCATGTTTCTTTTCTATTTTTTTGTGTTCTTTTTACTTATCCACTTTTGGATTTTGCTTTTCTGATTTTTTTTAGATTTTGATGGTAACTCTTTTTCTCCTTTTTTTTAGTTGGTATATATACTTTATCTTTTTCTGTGGAGGGGGTAATGAAAGAAAAGGCCATTGGCTCAAGATGGGGTGGCAAAGGGTATAAGTGTTTAGGGATACTTTTTTGCCACTTGACTTTGAAATGATGGTCTCTTTTTGAAGTATCCTTAAGCAGTCACACATCAATTTTTATCAGTACTTACCTTGCTGTGGGAGACTTAGGAATGGAATCGTTGGACATATCCAGCGTTGATTGGCTTAGGAAAGTGATCTTCGTCCATGGTGGCGAGGCGGATAGCATATCCTAGGAGTACGTCTCGGATGATGTAAGGTCCCTCCCAGTTGGGTTTGAATTTCCCTCTTGGATCGGTGTGGAGGGATGGAAAGATTTTCTTGAGTACAGTGTCTCCCATCTTCAGATCTCGACAGTAAACAAGTTTGTTGCAAGCGCGTGCAATTCACCCTTGGTAAACTTGGGTTTGATACAAACCCAAGAGCCTTTTCTCGTCTAGCAAGTTTAGCTGCTCAAAGCGAGACCTCTCCCTTTTAGCTTCCGATAGATTAGACTCCATGAGAATGCGAAGCGAAGGTACTTGAACTTCAACTGGCAACAGGGCCTCAGTTCCGTTCACAAGGGAAAAATGTGTTGCCCCTATAGCAGTACGGATCGATGTTCAATAGGCCCAGAGTGGAAAGGTTAGCATTTCGCTCTAATCTCAATAAGTGATGACCATCTTCTCCAGGATGTAGACGGCTGCTGTCTTGTTAGTAGCCTCTACGGGCCGATCAGGCGACGGGCGATGGTGTTTGATCTTGTACTGCTCGCAGAAGGCCCTGATGCGCTTTTTTGCAAAGTTAGTGTCATTATTCATGATGATGTCCTTGGGTACACCACATCGGCAAATGATGTTATTCTTGATGAACTTCTTGACATGACTGGTCATGATGTTTGTATAGGATGCTGCGCCAACCCAGTTGGTGAAGTATTCAATGGCGATGAGGATGAACTGATATCCATTGGAATCCTTCAGATCTACTTTTTTGACGACGTCGAGGCCCCAAGTGGCAAATGGTCATGTTGTCTAGATCTATGGCTGGAGCATGTATCAAACTGGAGTGTTTTTGACATTTCTAGCACTTCTGCGCGTGCTTGCAATAATAAGATTTCATGGTAGGCCAGAACGATTCATGCCGTAGGATCTTTTTAGCGAGCATGTGCCCATTGACGTGGGCCCTACATACTCTCTCATGGATCTCTTTCATAATGTTTGCTGCCTCACTTTCCGTAAGGCATCTGAGCAAGATGTTGTTATACGATCGTTTGTAGAGGCATTCGTCACAGATGACATAGTTCGTCGCTAAACGTTGGATGGTCCGCACGTCCGTCTTGGACGTACCTTCAGGGAAAGTTTGAGTTTCAAGGAAATTCATGATATCTGAGAAGCATGGAAGCTCATCATCTAACTTTGGGGGTTCCTCGATCTGGAGGCAGAGGGCCGGCTCATTCCTCTGCTCAATCATGATCGGCTTCATCTCGACACCATATGAAATTTTGACCATCGATACCAACGTTGCTAGTGCATTGGCAACGTGATTTCTCGCTCGCGGGACATAAGAGAAAGTAATATCATCGAAACATGCTATCAAATCATCGAGATGCTCATGGTAAGGGATCAACTTCTCATATTTCATCTTCCAATCTCCATTTGTCTGGCATATGATCAATTGTGAGTCACTAAACACCCTAAGATTTATTACTTTTAGGTCAAGTGTTACCTGTAGGCCTGCTGCGCATGCCTCATATTCGGCCATGTTATTTGTGCATGGGAAGTTAAGCGTGATGGACATTGGTATGTGAGACCCCTTTTGTGAAATCAGAATAGCATTGATTCCTTGACCCTCGGCATTCTCTGCCCCGTCAAAGTGCATTACCTAGGATTCCTCTATCTCTGCCATTTCATCCTCTGTCATGCACAAGATGTCCTCATCTGAGAATTCATTTCTCAAATGCTCATAATCAGGTAAAGGGCTCTCGACAGGATGATCGGTGAGTGTCTGCCCCTTGATCGACTTCTGTGTGACATATGTGATGTCAAATTCTGATAGGAGAAGTTGTCAACCTGCAGTTCAGCCACTAAGAGCCAGCTTTTCGAATAGGTACTTCAATGGATCCATTCATGCTAGGAGTAGAATAGCTTGATATACCAAGTAGTGGTGGAGCCTCTGGGTAGCCCATACAAGAGCCAAGCATGCTTTCTCCAGATGAGAATAGTGTGTCTCATAATCAATGAATTTCTTGCTCAAGGAATAAATGGCCTGCTCTCTTCTTCCTGTTTCATTATGTTGCCCTAGGACACATCCCATCAAAACATCCGTTGTGGAGACATACATTAAGAGTGGTCTCTCGGGTTCGAGCAGCACCAAAACTGGTGGGTTGAGGAGGTAACCTTTAATCTTATCGAGTGATGCCTGGTAGTCGTCATTCCATTTGACTAGTGAATCTTTGCTCAGTAGTTA
Organism: Chloranthus sessilifolius; assembly: GCA_021018995.1. NCBI lineage: Eukaryota > Viridiplantae > Streptophyta > Magnoliopsida > Chloranthales > Chloranthaceae > Chloranthus > Chloranthus sessilifolius. Next base: position 31,228,683 of record CM037595.1, read on the forward strand.
GAAGATCAATGTGCAAATAGAACTTAGTTGTGAAATGAACCGACTGATGTACTATATTCTGCCCAATAAGCCTCTGACTTCTTTCTCTGTAGAATACGGTTACATTTTGACGATAGATTTTACCTTGATTTGGTCAACCTTGATGCCTCTTCTATTGACAATGAAGCCCAGTAGTTTTCCTGACATGACACTAAATGCACACTTCTGAGGGTTTAGGCGCAACCTTTATTTTCTCAGCCTCTCAAATAGCTTTTGGAGATTTACCAAATGGTCACTTCGTTCTAGTTACTTGGCGATCATGTCATCGACATACACCTCAAATTCGCAGTACATCATGTCATGGAATATGGCTATCATAGCTCTCTGATACATTGTATTGATATTTTACAGTCTGAAAGGCATGACTCGATAGCAAAAAGTTTCCCATGGAGTGATGAGTGATGAATGTTGTCTTCTCTCGGTCTGCTTCTGCCATCTTGATTTGATTGTATCAAGAAAATCCATCCATAAATGAGAGCATCCCATGCCTGGCAGTGTTATCGACCAAGATATTGATATGTGGCAATAGGAAGTCGTTTTTCGGGCTAGCTTTGTTTAGGTTTCTGAAGTTGATACATATGCGAACTTTTCCACCTTTGTTTAGCATAAGGATGATATTGGCTACCCATTGCAGGTACTTGGAGACCATGAGAAACCCTGTGTCGTACTGCTTGATGACCTCATCCTTCACTTTCAGCATCCATTCTGGCCTGAGGCGTCTTAACTTCTGCTTGACCAATTTAACATCTGGATATAGTGGCAGCTCATGCTCGACGAAATCAGTAACCAAACCAGGCATATCCTCATATGACCATGCGAAGAAATCTATGTATGACCAAAGGAAATCAGTCATTCTTTTTCTTTCCTCGAGAGATAGTGACGTTCTGATCTTGGTGATTCTAGGAACCTTGTTATACCCAGGTTGATATCCTCTATTTCTTCAATGATCGGGGTAGGGCCTTGCTTAAAATTGGCTTGTCGTTCAAGGAGTTCATTGGGAAGCTCCTCAGTAGGGATTTCCTCATCCAGACTCGTGGCTCCTACCACTTCTTGTATTTCTACAGGAAAGGGGCTGATTTCGCGTGGGATTGGTATTTCAATTAAGGCATCTTTTTCTTTGATTTTCTTGGGAATTTTTCAAGACAAGATTTTTGGATTATTTTGTGCTTTTTTCATGTTATTAACTTTTTCTTTTTTTCTTTTTCTTTGGGGATCGGCCCTTGGCAGGGGGGTCTCTATACATACATGGCGTTGCCTGCCAAGGGCTAACCTCACTTTTTATAGGTAGTTTTTTTTTAGGAAGTGGATGCTGAATTTTAGGCCACTCTTCGCTTCCAGAGTTTGGGGCACAGACGCCCAATTTTGTACCTGTGGTACCGCCCCTTTACATGTTTCGATGGAGGAGGTTGGCTGATATAATTCCTTGGAGTCAGGCTCCATCATATTGATCCTGGGTTCGTCTGAGATTCTATCCTCAAATGTCAGCAAGGTCCTGTGGTGGTTTACCATAGGGGGAGATTGTGCAGGTATGGAAAACTCTTCCTCGAAAAGGGACAGAGTGGCCAGGTCTATTTTTAGGTTAGGAGGGATAATTTAGGGATTGGTGGGATGGATAGGGGATGCTGGTTTGTGTAGGGTTAACTGTGTTACCCCATTCTGATCGATCTTCACAATCTCGATGCTCACAAAGGTGTTTTAGATTTGAGGTCCTGGCGGAGTTCCTTTTCTAGGTTTATTCCCCTGGCTCTTGGTGCAGCAATGGTTCGGGCCTTTTCCTTAGCCTCTCGCACTTCTTCTTCTATGGGCTTATAGCCTAACCCAAATCTGATCTGTTGCCTGCTCTTGGCCTTGACTGGCTCTCTCCTTCCTTGTAATCGAGGTCCTAATCTCTTTCCTTTTTGATAGCCCCATTTCTGGAGCATGGCTATAACTACCACCATTTCGCCTCTGATTTTCAAGATGATGCTTTCTGGGGGCTCCGAGACTACCACTAATACCTCATATTCAAAGCTGTGGAGGTCTATATCTTCGGTCGTGTGCGAAACATCTAGTAATTTGGGGCTCTCAGGTGCTGTGGGTGGCTTTTTCACTTTCGTCATGCCCTTCACCTATAATGGTGATGATCTTTTGCCCAGACACAAATTTAAGCTTTTGATGCAACGTCGATGGAATTGGCCCAACCTCATGTAACCAAGGGCGCCCTAATAACAAGTTGAAAGAGGACTTGATGTCCATTACTTGGAACGGTATGGAAAAGGTCATTGGCCCAATTACGAGCTCAAGGTTAACATCGCCCATTATCTCTCTTCTGGTGTTATCAAAACCTCTGGCACTGGTTTTTGTTGGTCTCAACATACATGGATCTACCCCTATTTTGGTAGCAGTTCTCAGAGTGCACATTTTAATCGATCATCACTAATGGGATTATCATATTTCTAGTCTCTATAATTATATTAAGGGATTTAAAATGATTATTTCCCTCCTTCGGTAAATCAGCATCCGAATTAGAGATGGCATTGGGAGCCATCACCTACCTGATTATCTGCCCGACCTCATCTGGGCTCACTTGGAGAGATACATGTGTATTTTTTAATGCCTCCATCAAAGCTTGGAAATGAAGTGGGGATGTCATTAATAGATCCCAGACTGCGATATGGGTCGGCATTCTCTTGAGCTGGGTTTCAAGTATGTGCTCTCGGCTCATTTTCTCAATTAGGTTTACTGCAGTAGTATCCTTCTTTCGCTCTGGATGAGCTGGCGCTGGTATTGGTGTATCTGATTGCTTGGAGATCTTTCCTGTCCTAGTGATGAAATCTACTGCCCCCTCCTTGCTGCTGCCGGCATTAATATCTGTTTGACTATAACTGAGTGGGACTTGTTGGGGATCATAAGTCAGTCCCAGAATCTAGAACAGGGTGAAAGGGGGTATTGGAGATGCCAGTGTCAAAGGATTGGGATGGGCGGGGATCACGTGGTTACCTTCAAAAAGGGTGGAGAGGGTGGGGCAAATGGGGTTGGTGAGGATTGTGGACGACTTAATTGGGGGTGATATGACAAGGGTGGGCCATTGATAACTAATGGGTGATGGATGGGGGACACAATCGGTTAGTGGATAGTTGGCAGGGGTGGTGGTGTATGGTTGGTAGGAATTGATTTGAACATAGTTGACAAGAGCTGGCGATGGGAAATATACCCTAAGATCTAAGGGTTTGGCTTGTGGTGTGGGGTTTGGAAAATAATCAGCCAGATTCAAGGGTTCAATCACCCTAATACTTCTATCTTCTCGGCCTCTTTGTCATGGTGGTATGAAATCTTCTTGGACGTGGATATAATCTGATGGATCAAACTCCTCATCATCCTCCTCTACCATGCTGACAGTTGGTCTCGTGCCTGCCCCTCCTGGTGGATGCGGGGGTAGCGATACCTGGTGAATGTTGGCATGTTGATTGGCTTGGGGAAGTGCGGGAGGGATGATTTTATCAGCCTCTATTAGTCTTGTATTACATATTTCAAAGGCAAATAACAATCAGTTGGGTGGCCTGGTCCCTGATGGAAGTTACAATGAGTGTTAGGGTCATAATTTCTCGGGATCTGATTCGACGGTGGTCATGGCTGGAGTGCCGTGACCAGACCCTTTTCAATTAACAATGGCAACAAAACATTTAGTGACTGCCCCAAGGTTGTGAGGACTCGATCAAAATAGGATTTTCTTTGTGCTGGGGTCATCTGTGCTCCATAGCCATTTCCAATTCTCTGCATTGGCTCACTTCTAGGTGGGGTTGGCTGAGCTGCCCTAAATTGGAATGGGGGCAGGATGATACGGGTCGCATATTGCCAACTGTCTATTGTTAAGTACTAAAAAATACCATTTTTCACCTCTTAACCTAGCCTTTAGTACTCCTTGAAGCCATTTAATAATTCTATTTTGAGTATATTTTGTAGTTAAGAATAAATTTGCAGCTTAGCATAACAGTCATGCTTAGGAGGCCAAAAAGAGAGGGATTTGGTTGCAGCTCAGTGAAGAACATTTGAAACCCCATGGTGGTACACACCATGGTGACTAATTTGGTTGCCTAAGGGTGCACTAGAAGTCCACTAGATGAGAGAAAGGTGAGCCAAGCAGAGAACACTGCTGTAGCAGCATGGGCACTGCAGCAGAAGTGAAAAAATATCAACCTCGCATATCTAAAATCAAGCTCGCAAGGCTCTCGCATAGATAAATTCACTTAGACGCAACCTCACGAGCATCTCATGTAGTTCAGAGAGGTAGCCTAGTAAAGAGCTCTCACACATTTTGCGTAGCTCATGACAGAAAAGAACTCGCAAGGTTCAAACAGTCCAAGAGAGCCAGAGTCTCTCACAGCTTAAAGAGGAGAGAGATGCCCAGAACCTTTTCCCGCACAGCTCTCGCGTGCTTCAGAGCTCAAAGCATAGCCTCGCGAGCTACAATATTCAATGCAATTCAGCCTAACAAGAACCTCATGAACTGAAACATTTGAAGCTAATCAAAGCGAGTTTTGCCACTCAATATAAAGGGATCCTCACAAGATCTAAGATGTAAGGGAAGCCATCTATGCAAAAACCTCGTGACTAGAGCACACAATTGCCCAACTGTGCAAGATGCACCATCCACTACAAGGCAGTTCCTCGCGAGGTCTCTCCAACAGCTAATCCAGCCTCGCGATCACCTATTAACTTTGAATCCATCCACACAAGGAGCCACGCGAGAAGCAGAACCAATAAGTCTAGGCTCGCGAAGTTCGGGTCCCTGCTTTCTTAGTGAATGTCAGGGACACTTTGGGGATTTCCCCACTTCTAGGGCACACATCCTGAGGCCCTAATCTGTTCCCACACATTTTGAGGCATCTAACAGTTGCAAAGGAACCACTTCTTCAAGCAAAAATTAGGGTTTCCTCTTCTGATTGGCCAAGGCTGTGAGACAATGTATATAAGCTGTAGTGTGTTTTTAATTTGTTATCTTTTCCTCAACCTAACTCGACTGAGAGCTTAGGTCAGACTAGGGTTTGTATTAGGTCATCTTCTCCATTTTTCTTCTTCCTTAGCTCAGCACTTGTTGGCTATGATCTCTATATACAGCTAGGTATAGTTTATTTCAATTTTTCTAATAGGTTTGTATTGATTTTGGGACTTGTTGTGGGTTGTTCTGCATAAGGCTGTTGTCTGGTGGACACCATTATAGGTTTCTTTTATGAAATAAAATGTCAATTTTAGAGCTTAATTGAATCTGTATTTATTCTATGCTTTGCATATGGATTTTTATTGGTTTGATGTACCCATTGTTGTTTGAGCTTGTAGCCTTGCATCAATGGTCATAGCAGCAACATTTATGTTCTATTTTCAGTCATCTATGATTTGGATAGCCTCTGTGGATAGCCTATGACCATTTAAGTGGACAGACTATAGCCCTAGGGCGAGTCTAAGTCACAAATCTGAGATGGATTCTTTCTCTCTGTACTTTATCTTGTAGCCTTGTCAGAGATTGTGCAGAGATAAGCCCCCCCTTTATTTTATATTACCATGATCAGTTGTTAGATCTGATTTTTTGTAGAGATTGTGAACTTGTGAGCTGGGTCATTATAGGCCACTTGTAGCAATGACCAACTGAATCTAAGTTACTAAACAACCTTTGAATGACTGTGGTTCCCACTAGTTTTTCAGGAGTTGTTTGCTCTTATGAATGCATGAGCTTGTAGCCTTGCAAACATACTGTCTGCAATGATCTCCATATTCAGATTTGATTCATTAGTTGAAGGAAATCTATTAGATAGTCAGTGACCATTAGAGTGGATAGGTTATAACCTTAAGATCACTCCATTCTGTTGGATTATATTAGTTTTCTGATTTAACTCAGGTAGTTTGATCCTCTCTATTGGATAGCCTGTGACCATTTAAGTGGACAGGTTATAGCCTTAAGAGACTAGTTTGAATCACAGGGTTTGGATTGGATTCTTCTACCTTGCAGATGTGCTTGTATCTATCGGAAAGATTGTTCCGAAACAGCTCTAAATCTGAGTTACATGACTAATGTGATCTTAGTTTAGCTACATACTTCTCACCATTTGACATTTATTCTACCACACCATCACCTTCTTCTTTAAAACCCTTTCTTTAGTATAGGGTTGCATTTTATTTACTTTTAGTTTTTGTTTTAGTTGTGACCCTACACTTCCTTTCTTTAGAATTGCCAGATCTGTAGTCAGATCTGGAGGCCTACTAACACATCCCTTTTTGGGTTCTAGATTAAAATTTTCCTATGGGACAAACTCTTACTTATCAAAACCTGCTACAGCATGCCTTGTATCTTGTAGGACTATGTTTATTTTAGGTTGTTAATTCCATCTCATTCCACCTCCTTCTTCTTGCTTTATTTTTACCACTGTGTTTTCCAATAAAATAACAACACCTAGATAAACAACCAACAAGTTTTTGGCACTGCTGTCAAGGATCGTTTGATCTAATTAGTAGACTTGAGTTGTATTGTATTTGTATTTACAAAATTCTTTGTAGTAGTGCCTATTTTTTAAAAAAATAAAAGTACTACTAAATCTATTGTGATTGTTGTAGATTTGGATAGCAATAGAAGGGAGATATTAGAGCTGCAGTTGGAGCTTTGCTACCTCTAGTGTGCACCTCTTTCACCCTAAATCTCAGTTCCATTTCTGTTGTTTTTATTCTCAGTAGTTTATTAGTACCTGTTAATAGTTTCTTATTGTTTATAAAATTATTTAGGTGTGCTATTTGTGTTTTCCTTTACTTGTTTTGTGTGTGTGTATGCATGGTAGAAAGTCCCTTAACGCTGAATTAGAACCTCCAAATCCTGAGGTGGAAAGGGTCTTTAGACTTAAAAACATCACACAAACCCCTGTTGATATTACTGTGCCAGCTAAGATGGGTGAGTAACAGAGAACCCTGAAGGAATTCAATACACGAGGGGCATATACATCCTCCTTCTGTATTTAATTCCCTGCAGCTCAGGGAATCAATGAAATTAAATCTACCACCATCAACATGCTGCCATCTTTCCATGGGTTAAGTAAGGAAGATCCATATAAGCACATTGATGAGTTCTTAACACTTTACATCACATTCAACATTGCTGGCTTGGGAGATGAAGCCACCAAGCTGAGGCTTTTTCCTTTTTCCCTAAAAGATAAAGCCAGAACTTGGCTCTCCATGCTCTCAGCCAATAGCATACAAACATACAATCATGGAATGATCTCCAATGCTAATTTTTGGCTAAATTTTTTCCAATGAATAAAACCAGCTAGATCGGGAAGAGCATACTTTCATTTGCTTAGTCCTCAACTAAGGATTTTCATGGAGCTTGGGAAAGGTTTCAAGTATTGTTAAAGCAATGTCCCCACCACCAAATTCCTCAGTGGCAGCTTGTTCAAGTCTTGTACCAAGGAATTGATCCCAAGAGTAGAGATATGGTGGATGCCTCACATGGAGCTACTTATTTCCACAAGACAGCTGATGAGGCTTTGAAACTATTTGACATTATAAGTGAGAATTCTATGCAGCAGGAGTCTCTGTCCCGCAATGACATTAAGACTCTAGCTAGAATGGTAAAAGAATCCACCTCTAGAGGTGGGATGTTTGAAGTCAATGTACATAGTGGCCTTGAGAAAAGGTGGACAACTTGACCTTAAAATTTGACAAGCTAATGAGTGTGATGCAGCCTACACTGGTTGCACAAGTGGAGGAGGCATGTCTGATATGCCAGTACCCCACACACTCATTGTGAACTATCCATCAACCAACCAATACCTTGAACTGGTCTTGAAACATGTCAATACTGCCCAGGCATATGGGCAAAAACCTGCTGGGTACCAATAGAGAAACAACCCCAATTTGAGGTGGAGGTAAGACACATATCAGTAGTTCCAGCAGCAGCAATTGGCAGTACCTTATAGACCACAACCACAGTACAACCAGGGATATATGTTAATTAGTGAAAAAATACCATTTTTTGCCTCCTAACCTGACCTTTTGATGGACCTTTGAGTTGACTAATAATGTGTCTTGAGTTTGTTTTATACTTAAGCAATAAAATATAGTCATAATAAAGACATCCATCTAAAAATGCCAAAGAAGAGACCTTCTGCTTCAACATGTGCTCATGCAGCCCAAAAGGCCAGCCATCAAGCAGTTCACAGAGTCTCAGAAGGGTGCTAAGTGTCAGACAGTTGAAAGACAGTACCCCAAGTTGTATGCCAGCTGTGGAAGTAAAGAATAGAGCATATCGAGAGGTTAATGCAAGCTGTCGAGAGGTTCTGGTGAGAGAAGTCAAGCTGTCGAGTGATTGGATGCTTGAATATGAAGAGATCGAGAGGTTCCCAAAACCTTTCAAGGAGTTGAAACTGAATGAAGCATCCTATCGAGAAGACCTGAAGCTGAATTATATCCCATCGATAGGTTCTGACGAAGAAAAATGAAGCTTTCGAGAGGTTGATAGAACCTGTCGAATGGCTTAAGCTGCAGCAGAGCAACCTATCGATTAGTACAAATGGACCTGTCGAGAGGAATACTGAAGCAATCATCCTCACGAAGTGCAGAAGGCTAAAATCAATCCTGTCGAGAGGTTGCCATGAACTTATCGAGTAGTCAAAGACAACCTAGCGAAGACTTACCTAAAGCTACAGTTAGTCACTCGAGGAGGCCTTCAACCCGTCGAACAGAGGGAAAGAACCCGTCGAGAGGTTGCCTGGAGCTGTATTGAATACTGAGAGGTTGATTTATCCTGTCGAGCTGTCATCCAACCTGTCGAAGGCTTAATCCAACATGTCGAATGGAGCACAAATGAGACTCAAAACTTGTCGAGAGGTTCCCAGAACCTCTCGAAGCACAATTTGGGAACTTTTCAGTTCCAGCTAAGATTGCATCTCACTCCAGTACTCTGTGGGCACATCCCAAGGCAGGTTAACAACCCTTGAGGATATTTTTGAAACACAAATACACATGAATGGGAACTCTCTAACCACCTCACATGGACTTGTCTAAATTGAATCAATTGAGGGGTGATTCTAGAAGCGAAATCAACCACATCAGCAGCTCAAAATAATAGAATTATTCCCTTGAGCTCTGAATGGCTGAGACAGAGGGAGAAGGTATAAATAAAAGAGAAGCTTAACAAAAGAACCATCCAAAAATTGAGAGAGCTTAGAGATCAAAATTTGAATTCCCGTTTTCCTCTAAAACTTCATCCCTCTTCCTTCTTCCCCATTTTCTCTTTAGTCCAACCATTGTTGGCTAAACACTTGTAGTAGATAGGGTGAGGTCAAGCTATAAATTGAGAGGTTGAGAGCTCTGTAAGAAGATTAGATGTTGCACAGTTTACAGATCTTAGAATAACGTACTATAAGTTTGTATTGAATTAGTAAATTATTAATTGTAAAGTTAATTTGAATCTATAGATTTCCATTTGATTTCCCTAGATTTAATATCCCTGTGGATATCTGAGCTTGTAGCCTTGCATCCACAACATCTGCAATGATTTAATTATTCTAACTGAAACCTTTGGATTGCAGGAAATTCCTAGGATGATCTGTGACCATTAAAGTGGATAGATCATAGCCTTAAGACTAATCCAATTCTCTGGTGTAGATTGGATTCTTCTACCTTGCATCTGTGATTGTAGCAAGATGAAGGATAGTTGCAAATTAATCTCCCGAATTGCCTCTGAACCAATCAATTTTCAGTGAAGACCAAAATCCCTAGCTGCTATTTTCCCCCTTTGGATTTTAATTCCCCAAATCCTTTTCTCCATTCCTTTAAATCTGTGTTTTAGTCACCTCTGGATCATTTGCTTTTATATTTAATTTCTTGTTGTTTTAGTAAAGTGACAACCCTTTTTAAAACCTCTCATCTTTCCTTTTTGGCTCTATTTAAAATTAGGATAGGATAGAGTGTCAGATCTGTTCTAGATTTAGAGATTTACTATATTTTGAAGCACATTTCCCTGTAGACATACCCCTACTTACCTCTTTAAAGCTTGCGGCAATAGCCCTGGTTCTTATAGGCCTGATTGACTTACCTTAGTTCCATTTTGCTATGATTTTTCCTCTAGTTTGTTGTTTTTAACCTCCTAATAATTACAAGGTAGGCAGTACATCAAGTTTTTGGCGTCGCTATCGGGGAACTGTATTTTTAGAATTGGTAGATCTAAGTTTTTCTTATTTTAGATTTAGATTTGTAATTGCCTATTTTATGTTTGACTAATTGCTGTTGTAGTTTTTTATAGTTTAATTTTGTGTTGCAGATTTGGATCTATAGTTCTTAGAGGAGCATGGTGCTAATTGGAGGAGCAAGTTGTGCTTGAGTTTGCATTTCCCAACTCTTTTAAATTTTTAGATCTGTAAACTTTTAGGTCTGCAGCAATAGTTATTTGTTTTTGTAATTGTTTTGCTGAAATTTATGTTAAAATTTTGTGTGCTGTAGTTTTGTGTTATAAGTGGTGTATGTTTGAAAGAAGAACTCTCAACCCTGAGATTTTACCATTAATTCTTGAAGTTGAGAAGATTCTTAGGTCTAGACACACTAAGTGAGAAAAAGCATGAATAGAACAACGTAAGTGAGAAAAAGCATCATATCATTTTCTCAATTCTCAACTGAAAGCTTCCATGAGGTTTGGGAAAGATTCAAAGAGTTGTTAAGGCAATGTCCCCATCATCAAATTCCTCAATAACAACTTGTACAAAGTTTCTATCAAGGAATTGATTCAAAAAGCAGAAATATGGTGGATTCCTCTTGTGAAAGTACATATCTTCATAAAATAACTGAGGAAGCATGGGAATTATTTGAGGTTATTGGGGAGAACTCAATGCAGCAGGAGACCTTGTCTAGGGACATTGAGTCTACAGTTAAATTGGTGAAAGAAACCACAACCAGTGGGAGAATGTATGAGGTCACTGGTTACAATGATTTGGAGAGAAAGGTAGAGCTTGAATAAGAAGTTTGATAAGGTCATGGGAGCAATGCACTCTTCAATGGCTACCAAAGTAGAAGAGGCATGTTTTATATGCCAGTCTCCCACTCACTCCCTTGAAGAATGTCCCTCTGCTGCACAATTTCCAGACCTAGTTATGGAGCATGCAAATGCTGCTTAGTCCTATGGACAACAGCCAGCTACTGGTTATCCTTGGAGGAACCACCCCAACTTGAGGTGGAGGTAAGATAATTTTTAAAAACCAGCAGCAACTGAAGCAGCCAATGCCCTATAGAAATGCTCAGCCTTATTAGTAAAATTTCTTCCAAAAGCTCCAATACCAGCAGCCTATGGCCCAGCCAATGGCACAACCTATGTATCAAACTGCACCAGCCCCAGCACCCTCTAGAACACCTAGATTTGAAGAGCAGGTTCTGGCTTCATTATAGAATTTGGGCTCTTTGTCTCAAACAGTGAACTCTAATAGCCAAAGTATTAAGAAGATAGAGGACACCCTTGGTCAGCTATCTAATACATTGACTAAGAGAGAAGAGGGAAGACTACCTAGTCAGCCTTTGAATAACACAAAAGGGCAGTATATGGTGGGCGAAGCTTCTTCATCACATGAGGAAGCTAAATTTGTCACCACTTTGAGAAGTGGGAGGCTGGTTAACAACAAGGTTGGTGTTGAGTTTGAAGGGAGTGCAGGAAATGAGAATATAGCCCATGATGATATGTAGCAGGAGTAACATATAAGAAATAAGGGATGTACTGATGAACCCCAAAAGAAAAATGTAAATAAAAATAAGAAAAAAAATGATTAGATTGCTAAGATAGCAAATGAGAGATCAGTCCCTCATTTGCCATTTTCCAATGCACTTCAAGTACCTTCTCCTTTTGATAAGGGAAATTCTAAAGTTGAGAAAATGATGGAAACATTTAAACAAGTAAAGATCAACTTGCCTTTACTTGATGCAATCAAGCAAGTGACAGCCTATGTAAAGTTTTTGAAAGATTTGTGTACACACAAAAGACAATCTAGGATACACCTATCCAGGAAGTTTTTTTATGCTAAGAAAGTAAACCAAGTGCTATCCATTGCAACCTCAACAAAACTTCAAGACCTTGGAGTTCCCACAATTCCTTGCATCATTTGGGATCACACAATTGAAAAGGCCTTGTTAAATCTGAGAGCCAGTGTGAACCTACTTCCATATTCAGTTTATGAGAAGTTAGGTTTGGGAGAATTGAATCCCACACATGTGGTATTACAGCTGGCTGACAGATCTGAAAGGAAATCAGTGGAAATGATAGAAGATGTGTTAGTTGGGGTTGACAAATTCTTTTATCCAGCAAATTTTCTGGTTCTTGACATGGAACCAAGCAAGTGTACTACCTTCATTCCTGTAATTTTGGGCATGCTTTTTTTGGCCACTGCCAATGCTTGTATACAATGTAGATTAGGTGTAATGGAGGTATCTTTTGGCAATATGAAAGTGAAATTAAATGTCCATAATGCAGCAAGTCAGCCTCACTTGGATAGTGAGGACTGCTTTTTGATTGATGTATTGGATGAGTTTGTGGAAGAGACTTTGCTGAAGCTGTTGTATTATGATGACATGTGTGATATTTTAAAAAATCTTTGGAGTGAAATTGTGAAAGAAAAGGCCCCCACACTTGTGATTCAAGAGGTGAAAGCCTTAATCTCTGAAGTGGGGATAGCAGCAAGGTATCTTCCTTGGAAACTAGCTTTGTTGCCTCTTCCACCACCTTCTAAGGCACCTTTGCTGCCTTCACTTATAAGTCCACCTGATGTGAAACTAAAACAGCTCCCCAAGTCTAGTCTTTGAAATATGCATTTTTGGGAGCAATTCAGAAGTTGCCTATGATAATTTCTTCTTTCCTCACTAATGAGCAAGAAGAACTGTTGTGTGTGTTAAAAAGGCATAAGAGAGCAATAAGTTAGACTATTGCTAATCTTGGAGGAATCAGTCCTGCTATTTGTATGCATAAGATCCACCTGGAAGAGGGTTCCAAACTCTCTAGAGAGATGCAAATAAAGTTAAATCTCCACATGCAAGAAGTAGTAATGAAGGAGGTGGTTAAATTGTTAGATGTAGGAGTCAGCTATCCCATTTCAGATTCTGAATGGGTGGCACCTACTCAGGTGGAACCTAAGAAATCTGGAACACTGTGTTTAAATTTGATTTTGGTGAGCTAATTCTAACCAGGGAAACCACTGGTTGGAGGGTGTGCATTGATTATCGAAAGCTTAATTCAAAAACCAGAAAATACTATTTTCCTTTGCCATTCATAGACCAGATTTTGGACAAGTTGGCAGGCAAATCTTTTTATTGCTTTCTTGATGGATATTCTGGGTATAACCAAATCCCTGTGTATCCATAAGACCAAGAGAAAAAAACTTTCACATGTCCATTTGGAACCTTTGCCTATAAAAGAATGCCATTTGGATTGTGAAATGCCCCTGCAACTTTCCAAAGGTGTATGTATGCCATCTTCTCAGATATAATTGATCAGTTTTTAGAGATAATCATGAATGATTTTTCTATCTTTGGGGACAATTTTAGTCAGTGTCTACATCATCTCAGCCTAGTGCTGCAGAGATGTGAAGAAACCAACTTGGTTTTGAGTTGGGAAAAGAGTCATTTTATGATCAATCAAGGCATTATCCTTGGCCATGTTGTTACCCACAGAGGCATAGAGGTAGACCTGGCTAAAATTAATTTAATTGCACATTTGTACCCACCTAAAACTATTAAATAGGTCAGATCTTTTTTGGGTCATGCTAGTTTTTATAGGAGATTAATAAAAGATTTTAGCAAAATCTCAAAACCCCTTTGTCACCTGCTGTGTCAAGAGGTTCCTTTTGTATTCAATGATGAATGTCTCACTACTTTTTAATTTTTGAAAGGATGTTTAACCTCTACACCTGTCATACAAGCTCCTGATTATTCTTTGCCATTTGAGCTGATCTGTGATGCATCAGATTTTGCTATTGGTACAGTTTTGGGGCAAAAAAAGGAAAAGTTACCTTGTGTGATTGGTTATGCAAGCAAAATAATAATTGATGCTCAGTTAAACTACATCACAACTGAGAAAGAATTGTTAGCCATTGTTTATGCTTTCAAAAAATTCAGGTCTTATGTGTTAGGATCTAGGATTGTAGTGTTCACAGACCACTCAACCATTAAGTACCTTTTGTCTAAAAAGGATGCCAGGCCAAGATTAATCAGATGGATACTCCTAATTTAGGAGTTTGATCTTGAGATTAAAGACAAAAAGGGGTTTAAAAATGTGGTTGCTGACCACCTATCCAGGATCCTAGCTGCTGAGTTTGATAGGCTGCCTGTCAATGACTAATTTCTAGATGAGCAGCTGTTTACTGTCAGCATGAGTGGTCCTTGGTTTGCAAACATAGTAAATTACTTAGCAATGGTTAGGATTCCCCCACATTGGAATAAAATGGATAAGGATCTGTTCTTCTCTTAAATCAGATACTATATGTAGGAGGATCCATACCTTTTCAAGCACTGTGCAGACCAAGTTGTGAGAAGGTGTGTCCCTAAGAATGAATTCCACAACATACTAACCATGTGTCATGAACTAGCCTGTGGAGGCCATTTCAGTGGAAACAAGACCGCTGCAAAGATACTTCAAAGTAGATTTTATTGGCCCACTATCTTCAAAGATGCATGGCAGCATTGCAAAGCTTGTGAAAGATGCCAGAAAATGCGAAGTATTTCCAGAAAAAATCTCATGCCTTTACAGCCCATACTTGTTGAATTATTTGACATTTGGGGGACTGACTTCATGGGTCCCTTCCCTCCTTATGGATATAATTTTATTCTTGTGGCTGTGGACTATGTGTCCAAGTGGGTTAAAGCCATGGCTACAAGAACCAATGATCACATAGTTGTCATCAATTTTTTGAAAGACAATATTTTCTCTAGGTTTGGTACCCCCAGAGCCATCATTAGTGATGGGGGAAGCCATTTATGCAATAGACAGTTTGAAAATCTACTTAGAAAGTACTCTGTGACACATAGAGTTGCCACCCCATACCACCCACAGACTAGTGTGTAGGTGGAAATTTCTAATAGAGAGATCAAACACATTTTAGAGAAAACTGTGAGAGGAGATAGGAAGGGTTGGTCCCTGAAGTTGACTGATGCTCTTTGGGCTTATAGAACTGCCTATAAGACCCTAATAGATATGCCTTCCTTTAGGTTGGTGTATGGCAACACATGCCATCTACCCGTGGATTTAGAATATAAGGCCTATTGGGGTATTAAGTCATTGATGTTGATCTAATTGCAGCTGGTAGATGGAATTTGTTGAGGAAGGAGTTTGCTGCAGGCAATAAGGTATGGCTATTCAATTCCAAATTAAAAATTTTCCCAGGCAAGCTGAGATCTAGATGGGAGGGACCTTACATTGTAGTGCATGTATCACCATCTAGAGCTGTTGAAATGATGGATCCAAAGGATGGTAGGATCATGAAAGTTAATGGTCAAAGGCTCAAACTCATTGTTGAAAATATAGTAGAGCCTGTGGTGACCATTCACCTTTAAGAACCTCCAAAGTGTGACTGATTTTTAACTTTGTACATTATGAATCATAACTGTCAGTTTTACTGTTATTGCTGTTTTCAAAACTCTCTGTCATTGTATATATGCTGTAATTTTTGCTTAGTTTTCACTTAGAACAATAAGTCAGCTATGATAAGGGTAGGAAGGTCTCCAATGCATGAGAAATAAATGGGAACAGAGAAGAATTGATGAGTTTGGATTGGATGGAGACAGGTGTATTGATGAGAAATAATGTGGATTGCTAAACAGACCTATCAAGAGGTGGTAGGAGAAGTTCGACAAGTACAGAAGGTTCCCGTTGTGAATTTCGACAGATATTGAGACTTGTCGAGAGGTCTGAAGTGATTGCCGATAGGTACTAAAGGCGTACATGTCAAATTTTGACAGGTATTAATACCTGTCGAGAAGTTGAGAGAGGAAGTCGAAAGGTACTGCAGGTGTTGGCTGTATTTTCAACAGGTTCTGATACCTATCAAGAGGTTGATTGCTGAGAATTTTAAACCTGTCGAGAGGTTGGGTGAACCTCTTGACTTGTAAAATCTGAAGCCTGTGTCGACTTAATTTTTTTGAAGCTTTGTACCTGTCGAGAGGTTTGATATAACTCTCGAAACCTTCAGCCTGACAGACTTGTCAATCCAAGTGCTTTTAATTGTTCGACATGTTGCACTAACCTATCGAATTTTTTTTTCCAATATTGTTGAACTAGTATTTTCCTTATTTTAAACCTATCAACAGGTCATTTCATCCATTAGACAGCTTCTATTACAAGCCTGGTTCCTCCTCTGCCCGATTGCTCATTTTTTTCTTCCTTCCCCATCTTCCTGGTTCCAATTCCAATTACCCTGCTATTGTTCCAATTGCATTAATTTTACAAGGGCAATATTTTGCACCTGGTCTATGCGGTTTGGTGCTTTGTACTGCAAGTTTTGAGAAACCCTAGGGTTTTTGGGTAAGTCTTTCTCAACCTCAATCCTGTGATTTTCTAGCATTATAGTTCTATATTTTTGGAAGTTTTCAGTGTGTGTGGTAACTGAATTAAGAAAGGAAGATTGTTGTGGGGTTTTGAGAAGTATTGTGTGAAGTTTGAATCCCAATGACTGATTGTGAGGATACCCTAGCAGATTTATTCAAACCCCCTTCCAAATCCGCCACAGAATCCACCAGGAAATCAAGTAGGATGGCTTCACAGCCCACAGAGGACCCACCTTCTAAGAGGAAGCTAGTCATGGACAGACCCAAGAAGACATAGAAGGCCAAGAAAGCCAAAAGGGCCAAAATTGTTGAGGAGGTGCCTGAGGAAGTACCTAGACCTGAACCTAACCCTGAGACTGAGACTGAAACAGAGATATCTGTAGCCCTGACAACTCCCAATGAGTATGTGGACTCTTTAGATCTGACTCCAGAGATAATCTTTGACTTACCTTATTTTTCTATGTTAGAGGAGTGCAAGGAGACCTTGGCCTACTTGGGAAAGGAAAAAATGTCTATATCAGTGGACATTAGCAGGAGAGGAGAACCCCAATAGTGGATGCCCTCTTCTTCTTCTCTAAGGGCTAGTTCTTCAATGCCCCTCAGCTGATATTTGAGGCCATGGTGGATGTGAATGAAAAGATCAAGAAGGGATAAATTATGTCAGGGTTACCCTACAACAGACACATCATTGTTTTGCTAAGAAAAGGGAAATATGTGATACAAAAAGATGAGCCAGTGGAAAATTTGAGTCCAAAAGAGTTTGGGAGAAGAGCTTGGTCCACAAGCATGACTCTGATTGGAAAAAGCAAGAAGAATCTAGTGGAGAGTCCTGAAAAGGAAGCATCTCAGGTGCCCAGCTCAGCAGCTGCACCTGTGATACCTACTGCCCCATTAACCAGCTTAGCAGCTACACCTAAGACCTCTACATCAGCTAGCCCAGAGCCTTCGCCTACCTCTGCTAGTACCAGCTCAATGCCCCCACTTGGGACCTCTGTATCCATACTCCTCCCTTCCACTGCTGTGACCTTACCTATTGTCAGCTCTGCTGTTGTTAGCATCCCCATTCCATCACCTTCCATACCATCCATTTCAGTCCCCATACCTTCCACCATTTTAGCTATCCCTTCTACCATCACCTCCATCACCCCTGTGTCAGCTCCTCCTACCACAGACCCAATTGCCACATTATCTTCACTTCCCATCACAACCACCTACCAGAGAAAATCAAGGTAAGCCACAACCCCTCCAGCTAGCCCATCCATCCCATCTTTAGAACCTTTAAGCCCTGAACCAGCAGTTCCATCTACATCAGCTGACCTAGTCACTTCCTCCCCACTATCCATACCTTTTGAAACTGACCCCACTACCTCCATGTCACCAACCAAAACCCAGGAGCTGGGCCACTCACCAATGAGGGGTATTCATCCCTAATAGATTCCATTGTG
Source organism: Chloranthus sessilifolius (assembly GCA_021018995.1). NCBI lineage: Eukaryota > Viridiplantae > Streptophyta > Magnoliopsida > Chloranthales > Chloranthaceae > Chloranthus > Chloranthus sessilifolius. Next base: position 31,246,697 of record CM037595.1, read on the forward strand.
GAAGATATTGGGCATGAGTACTCCCCTTTACCTGACTCTCCACACCCTATCCCTTTCCTTCATGCTTCCACATCACCTTTCCAACCCATTATATCCACTCAACCTGTTACCCAAGCTCCTATCTTACCTGTTAACGCTGCTCAAATCCTTTCCCTTATCACATCAATCCTAACTCAGCTGTAAACCAACACAGCCAACTAGTCTGTCATGGCCACTTGCCTTCATGCCATTCAGGCCGACTTAACCCCAGCTACCTCAACCACCCAACCTCGTACCACTCCTATCCTTACCCCCACTCTTCCATCTATTCCTGCTTCTCCACCACTTCCTTCACCTTAGTCCTCTCCTGCGGTGGTCTCCACTATTGCTGACACTCAGCTAGATTTGGTGGTTGAGGAGTTACTCCCTACCACACTCGCATCTCCCCATCTGTCCCCTGTAGTAGTGGCTACCACTGCTGAGGTGGAAGACCCAATTCCACTGGCACCTGTAGCACTTACTTCCGATGCTGCTACTCAGACTAACTTTTAGGAAGCAGATTTATTCATCCCTACTGCAACCCAAACTGCCCATGTGGAAGAGCATGTACCCATTAACCTAGAGGAGGAGCTGACACCCATTCCCTTACCTTCCCTTTCTATTCCACCATCCTCACCCATGCCATACCATGTAACCCTGTTCCCCCATTTTCCACCCTTCACAAAGTAATGGATGAAAATTCCTACATCATGAGGGATGTCATTAAAGGGATGGGTGAGCTTAACACCAGGGTGAAGCTGCCATTGGTGGCCGAGATTGACTACCTGAAGTTGGATCATAGGGTAGAAAAGCTGCATTGGGAGCAACTGTGCAGGCATGCCCTCAGTTTATATGATGAGGAGAAGCATAAGGCTGAGATGCTAGCCATGCTGGCAGACACCCTGCAGCCAACCTTAGTAGGAAAGAAACCACCCTCAACAGCTAGGGTGTCCATAAAGGAGCTCACCATTCCCCAGGGCAGCACCAAGCCTTATAAACCATCTGCCAAAAGGACTAAGGAGGGTGCTGCCAACACTGAGAGACTGAAGAGGAAGGAGAATTTCAAGGAGTATGATAAAATTGTTGAGCAACAAGGATGGGAGCCAATGACCATATCAAGCTCTGACTAGGTGTAGCATGTATTTAGGATTTTATAGTAGTTAGTTTAAATGTAGAATGTGTTGTCTCGTTTGCATTTTGTAAATACTTTTTGTTCAATGAAATATCTCTTTTTCATTTCCAATTGTGATTATTATGTTACTGTTTGCTTAAATTTGTTCTTGATTGTTCTATCTACTTAGTGATCAATCATTTCTCTATGCTTACCCTTATGCTTCCTATCTATTTTATTCTTGAATAGTGAGGACACTATTCCTCATAGGTTTGGGGGTATAGCAGGGTAATTTTGAAAAAAAAATTGTATGCGTTAATTAAGCCAAGTGCAATGGTATGAATGAGATCAAAACAAATTTAGCAGAATTTTCAAACTGAGCAATTTTGAAAAAGAAAGATTTAAAAATGTATGGTAGATTGTTTAATTTTTGGATCTTTTTAAAAATTCATCATTTCCATGAAAGACATCATCAAGAAATTTTTGTCATAATCAGTATGTAGTGAACCATTAAGGAGAGAAAAAGTAAGAACATGTCTTGAGAGTCCTAAGGAAGACCATACCCAGAGAGAGTTGGGTATGTAAAGATTTCTTTTAAAGAGTGTTTTCGCAAAATCTTTCTGCTCTAAAGACTGTTTGAACCTGCTTTCTTTTACTAGAAGTTATGCACTCCAAGTTGAGACAAATTGATAGCACTCATGACATTAAAGACATGATGTAAGGCCCTCTTTTGGACATTTTGAGCTAAAAAATCCCTATCCTTTGAACTGCCTTTGATGTACAGCATTTGAGCCTTAAAATCCAAGTTTTCTTTGATAAAAACCAGAGATTTGAACCCAAACCTCAATTACCTGATACAGCCTGACCCTCATCCTGAGATTTCTGAAGGTAAAGGTGAAGGAGAAGGTAGAGTGAGTTTGACATTTGGTGGAAGAAGAAGAAAATACAATTGAAGGTAGTTGTGCATCAGTTGTAGAATTATGGCATTGAAGCACACACAAAATAAAAATTAAAAAAAAATTTGAGAAAAAAAAATATACAAAGAAAAGAGTACAAAAAGAAGGAGAAAAACAAAAAACCAATACAAAAAGAAAAAAAAAAAAGAGAAAGTCACTTTATTGGAAATTGAAATGAAGATTAGAAATTGATCACTTCAAATCTTAAAATTCAAAGAAGATGAAGATTGTGCTGAGATGAAGAAGGTGTTGTCATGACCACCTCCTTACCTTTACTGATTTCTCAAATTTGAAATCATCTTTGCCCTTTTTTTTCTTATAAACCTCACCCATAAGCCACATTACAACCCAATAAAAAAACCTTACTGATCTGAAGTTGATTGAGCTATCATGTGGAGATAAGGAGCTGTGTAATCTATAATGAAGAAGGTTAGAAGATTTCAAGAATTAGAGCATTGCCTATGCTCATGCTTGCAGTCCTATTTGAGGGTTGTAACTGCTCTTGAGCTGTGTGAAAGGATACTCCTTTGAAATCATTTGCGAGCGTATGCCTGTGAGATAATTGGGTCTGAAATTGGACTTATTTAGGCATTGTTTGAACATGATTCTCAAATTAATGGTGAAGTACATACTGTTTTGCACATAGCATTCCCTTGATGATTTCAGATTGGTATGATGAGTTTGAAATAGGATTTAGGTACTAAATTTGTTTACATTTACTATTTTGCAACTTCTAAATTCAAAAGGGTAAGGTATGCAATAAAGCTGAATTTGTTGGGACCTAACTTGTAACTATTTGCACTTGGTTTAATCATGTGGAAGTTTATGGGTAACTTCACTAAAAACCCTCAGGAGACTTCACTCCTCCACTAGTGATCAATTAGGGGTTTAAAAGGCTTGATGCATATGGTAAATGCATCTGTGCTCCCTACAAAAGAGGCATTTTTTGTTTTCAATATTTGTTTTTAATTTCTCCTTTGCTCAGGGACTAGCAAAGCATAGGTTTGGGGGTGTGTTAATCAATAAAAAATACCATTTTTCACCTCCTAACCTAACCTTTGATGGACCTTTGAGTTGACTAATAATGTGTCTTGAGTTCGTTTTGTAGTTAAGCAATAAAATATAGTCATAGTGTAGACATTCATCTAAAAATGCCAAAGAAGAGACTTGCTTCTTCAAGATGTGCTCATGCAGCCCAAAAGGCTAGACATCGAGCAGTTTATAGAACCTCAGAAGTCTATGGGAATACCATGTGTCCAACTGGGTACACTTGGGAGCTGCATTGGATGAATATTTAACCTCTCAAAAGAGTAGCTGCATTGGATGAAGATTAAACCTCTCAAAAGGGTGCTGAGTGCCAGACAGTTGAAAGATAACACCCCAAGCTGTATGTCAGCTGTGGAAGCAAAGAACAGAACATATCGAGAGATTAATGCAAGTTGTCGAGTGGTTCTGGTTAAAGAAGTCAAGCTGTTGAGAGGTTGGATGCTTGAATATGAAGAGATTGAGAGGTTCCCAGAACCCGTTGAGGAGTTGAAACTGAATGAAGCATCCAGTCGAGAGGACCTGAAGCTGAATTATAACCCATCGACATGTTCTGATGAAGAAAAATGAAGCTGTCGAGAGGTTGACAGAACCTGTCGAATGTCTGAAGCTGCAGCAGAGCAACCTGTCGATTAGTAGAAATGGACCTATTGAGAGGAATACTGATGCAATCATCCTCGGGAAGTGCAGAAGGCTGAAATCAATCTTGTCGAGAGGTTGCCATGAACCTATCGATTAGTCAAAGACAACCTAGCAAAGACTTACCTAAAGCTACATTTGGTCTCGCGAGGATGCCTTCAACCTATCGAACAGAGGGAAAGAACCTCTCGAGAGGATGCCTGGAGCTGTATTGAATACCGAGAGGTTGATTTATCCTGTTGCGTAGCCATCCAATCAGTTGATAGCTTAATCCAACTTGTCTAATGGAGCACAAATGAGACTCAGAATCTGTCGAGAGTTTCCATGAACCTCTCGAAGCACGATTTGGGAACTTCTCAGTTCCAACTCACTCCAATACTCTGTGCACATGTCCCAAGGCAGGTTAACAACCCTTAAGGGTATTTTTAGAATACAAATACACACGAATGGGAACCCTCTAACCACCTCAAATTGTATTATCTAAATCGAACCAATTGGGGGGTGATTCTAGAAGAAAAATTAGTCACATCAGTAACTCAAAATAATAGAATTATTCCCTTGAGCTCTGATTGGCTGAAACAAATCTGAGACAGAGGGAGAAGGTATAAATGGAAGAGAAGCTTAACAAAAGAACCAGCTAGAAATTGAGAGAGCTCAGAGATCAAAATTCGAATTTCCTTTTTCCACCAAAATTTCATTCGTCTTCCTTCTCCCCCATTCTCTCTTTAGTGCAACAATGGTTGGCTAAACACTTGTAGTAGCTAGGATGAGGTCAAGCTGTAAATTGAAAGGTTGAGAGCTCTGTAAGAAGATTAGATGTTGAACAGATTGTAGATCTGAGAACAATGTATTGTAACTTTGTATTGAATCAGTAAATTATTGACTGTAAAGTTAATTTGAATCTATAGATCTCTTGATTTCCCTAGGTTTCATATCCCTATGGATGCTTGAGCTTGTAGCCTTGCATCCACAACATCTGCAATGATTTAATTATTCTGATTGAAACCTTTGGATTTGAGGAAATCCATAGGATGATATGTAACCATTAAAGTGGACAGATCATAGGCTTAAGACCAATCCAATTCTCTGGTGTAGATTGAATTCTTCTACCTTGCATCTGTGCTTGCAGCCAGATGACGGATAGTTGCAAATGAATCTCCTGCATTGCCTATGAAACAATCAAATTTTAGTGAAGACCAAAATCCCTAGCTGCTATTCTCCCCCTTTTGATTTTAATTCCCCAAATCCTTTTCTCCATTCCTTTAAATCTGTGTTTTACTTACCTCTAGATCATTTTCTTTTAAATTTAATTTCTTGTAGTTTTAGTAAAGTGAAAGCCCTTTTAAAAACCTCCCCTCTTTCTTTTCTGGCTTTATTTTAAATTAGGATAGGATAGAGTGCCAAATATGTTCTAGATCTAGAGATTTACTATATTTTGAAGCACATTTCCATGTGGGCATACCCCTACTTACCTCTTTAAAGCTTGTTGTAAAAGCCCTTGTTCTTGCAGGCCTAGTTTCCTTACCTTATTTCCATTTTGTTGTGATTTTCCCTCTAGTTTGCTGTTTTTAACCTCCTAATAATTACAAGGTAGGTAGTAAATCAATATGTACCTAGGCAGAAAATTCAGATACCTGCCCCACAGCCAAACCGCTTGGTTTTGCCCCTATCACAGCCTAGAACCTCTTCTTTTGAAGAGCAAATGTTGGCATCAATGCAAAATCTAGGATCCTTAACACAGACTGTGAACTCTCATGGTCAAAGCATTAAGAAAATAGAGGACCAGCTTGGTCAAATCTGTAATCGTTTGAACAAGAGAGAGGAGGGCAGGTTGCCTCGTCAACCCTTGGCCAACTCTAAGGGTTAATACATGATTGGAGAAGGCTCCTCTACTCATGAGGAGGCTAATGCAATTGCCATTCTAAGGAGTGGCAGGGTGGTTGATAATTAGGTGGGCAGGGCAACTGAGGAGACCAAGGAGAGTGAAAAAGAAAAAAATGTGAGTGAAAAGGAAGAGTTGAACTCATCCCCTGCTGTGGAGAAGCAGGGAGACAATAAGGGGCCTAATGTTGAACCCCAATAAAAAGAAATAAATGAAGAAAAAAGAAAAAAAAAAAATAGACCATGATATTGCTAGGCATGTAGCTGAGGTACCAGCAGTACCACAGCTGCCATTTTCTCATGCACTTGTTGGTCCATCTCCTTCTCATAAGGGGAATGCTCAAATGGAGGAAATGCTGGAGACCTTCAAACAGGTCAAGAATAATTTTCCCCTGCTTTATGTCATTAAACAGGTCCCTGCCTATGCGAAGTTCTTAAAGAACCTTTACACACAAAAGAGAAAAGCAAGAGTGCAGCTGTCAAAGAAGGTCTTTACTACAGAACAAGTAAAATTTCTGCTGTCAATAGGCACACCTGCAAAGCTGCAAGACTCAAGGGCACCTACCGTCCCTTATGTAATTGGGGACCACACTATAGGCAGGGCTCTGTTGGACTTGGTGGTTAGTGTCAACCTGCTCCCATATTCAGTATATGAAGAGCTAGGTTTGGGGGAGCTGAAACCAACTCCAATTGTGCTCCAGCTGGCTGACAAGTTTGAGAGAAAGCCTATGGGCGTGGTTGAGGATATTTTGGTGGGGGTGGACAAGTTCTACTACCCTGCTGATTTCCTAGTTTTGGACATGGAATCTTGCAAAAGTAAAACCCCAATTCCTGTCATCTTGGGCAGCCCATCCTGGGCCACTGCCAATGCCTATATTCAATGCAGGTCTACGGTGATGGAGGTAACCTTTGGGTATATAAAGGCCCAGTTAAATGTGTACAATGCCACCAAGCAACCTCAGCTGGACATTGAGGACTGCTGTGCAGTGGATGTACTAGAGGACCTTATAGAAGAAGAGTTATTCAATCTGCTGGATTGGGAAACAGTTTGTGAGAACCTGGAGAATGTTCGGAGTGAGGTTGAGAAGGAGGCCCAAATTTTTATAACTGAAGACAACACCACATCATAGTCTTCAGTGGGTCTAGTGCAGCATTCCAGTTAGAAACCTACATTTCTGCCCCTGCCTCACACCTCCAAGACACCTTTGTTGCCTTCCATTGAAAGCTCACCAGATCTAGAACTTAAGCAGCTTCAAGACCCATTAAACTATGCCTTGGGGCCGGGCAAAATGGTTCTAGTGATTAACTCTTTCTCTCTTACTAGTGAGCAGGAAGAGGAATTATTGAATGCCCTTAGGAAGTACAAAAGGGCAATGAGCTGGTTAATAGCTGATTTAGGGGGGATTGAACCCTTTGTGTGCATGCATAAAATACACTTGGAAGAGGGTTCAAAACCCTCTAGAGAGATGCAGACAAAATCAAATCCACACATGCAGAAGGTGGTATTGAATGAAATAGTGAAACTGTTAGATGCAAGGGTAATTTACCCCATTTTAGATTCAGAGTGGGTGTCACCTATTCAGGTGGCCCCCAAAAAGTCAGGCATAACAGTTGTCACTTCTGATTCTGGGGAGTTGATGCCAACCAAGGAGACCACTGGTTGGAGAGTGTGGATTGATTATAGGAAGCTCAACTCCAAAACCAGAAAAGACCACTTCCCTCTCCCCTTCATTGACCAAATTTTAGATAAATTGGCTGGGAAAGCATATTATTGCTTTCTTAATGTATACTTAGGTTATAAGCAAATACTTGTGTACCCTCAAGACCAGGAGAAAATCATATTCACCTGTCCATTTGGCACTTTTGCATATAGAAGAATGTCATTTGGACTATGCAATGCCCCAGGCTCATTTCAAAGATGCATGTATGCTATTTTTTCAGAGATGATTGACAAGTTTTTGGAAATCTATATGGATGATTTCTCAATTTTTGGGGACAGTTTTAGCCACTGCTTGAATCACCTTAGCCTAGTGCTGCAAAGATGTGAAGAGACCAACCTTATCTTAAGCTGGAAAAAGAGACACTTCATGGTAACACAAGGAATTATGTTAAGGCATGTGGTTTCTCACAGAGGCATTGAGGTTGATAGAGCTAAAGTTGACTTAATCTGTCACTTGCCCCCACCAAAAACTATCAAACAGATCAGGTCTTTCCTTGGGCATGCAAGATTCTATAGGAGGTTCATCAAGGACTTCAGCAGAATTGTAAAACCTTTGTGCCACCTGCTCTGTCAGGATGCACAATTTGATTTTTCTGCTGAATGCCTTGAGGCATATGAGGTCTTAAAGAAATGCCTAATCTTTGCTCCTGTGATTCAAGCCCCAGACTACTCTCTCCCATTTAAGTTGATGCATGATGCATCAGACTTAGCTGTAGGTGCTGTCCTAGGTTAGAGAAAGGACAAGCTACCATTCGTGGTATACTATGCCAGCCAAACACTAACAGAAGCTCAGCTCAATTACACCACAACTGAGAAGGAGCTTTTGGCAGTTATTTTTTTTGTGGATAAATTCAAGCCTTACCTACTTGGGTCTAAAATTGTTGTATTCACTAACCACTCAACCCTCAGATACCTACTAGCCAAGAAGGACGCCAAGCCTAGATTGATCAGATGTATCCTCATATTACAGGAGTTTGATCTTGAGATTAGAGAGAAAAGGGAGTAGAAAATGTGGTGGCTGATCACCTGTCTAGCATTTTAGTGGATGAGTGTGTTGCTACACCTATTAGGGATGTTTTCCCTTATGAGTAGCTATTCGCTATTCAGTTTATTGTCCCTTGGTTTGCCAATATTGTTAACTACTTGGCTGCTGGCAGGATCCCCCCATTGGTCAAAAACGGATAAGGACTTGTTCTTCTCACAAGGTAAACATTTTTTTTGGGACGATCCATGCCTATACAAATACTGTGTAGACCAAATTATAAGGAAATGTGTCCCTGAGAGCGACATCCCCAGTATTCTAAGCATGTGTAATGAAAATGACTATGGTGGTCACTTTAGTGGGAAGCAAACAACAGCTAAGGTGCTGCATTATAGTTTTTATTGGCCTTTCTTATTCAAGGATGCATATGCACATTGCAAGGCCTGTGTCAAGTGTCAAAGGATGGGTGGCCTGTCAAGAATAAATTCAATGCCACTGCAACCCATCCTTATTGTAGACTTGTTTGATATATGGGGAATTGATTTTATGGGCCCCTTTCCTCCTTCTATTGGTTGCAATTTTATCCTTGTGGTAGTAGACTATGTTTCCAAATGGGTAGAAGCAACTACCACATGAACTAATGACCATAAGGTTGTCCTAAAATTTATTAAAGAAAATACTTCTCCAGATTTGGTACCCCTAGAGCCATCATCAGTGATGGGGGTAGCCACTTTTGTAACAGAAACTTCGAGATCTTACTCAAGTAGTATGCTATTACCCATACGATTGAAGCTCCCTACCACCCACAGACCACTGGGCAAGTTGAAATTTCAAATAGGGAGATCAGAACATCTTGGAGAAGATAGTGAGGACAGATAGAAAGGACTGGGCTGTGAAGCTGACTGATGCCCTGTGGGCTTATAAGACTGCCTATATGACCCCTATAGGAATGTCTCCTTTCAAACTGGTTTATGGCAAGGCTTCTCATCTACCGGTGGAGTTAGAACATAGAGCCTACTAGGTTATTAAAACTATGAATTTTGATCTAACTTCAGCTAGCAAACACAGGAAGCTACAATTGTCAGGACTAGAAGAGCTGAGGCTAGATGCTTATGCCAACTCTAGGATCTACAAGGAGAGGGCAAAAGCATTCTTTGACAAGGGGCTGTTGAGAAAGGACTACAAGGAGGGTGAAAAAGTATGGTTATTCAACTCCAAATTAATGTTTTTTCTAGGAAAGTTAAAATTCAGATGGGATGAAACTTTCATTGTCATCCATGCATTGCCATCTGGGGCTGTGGAAATCATGGACCCCACTTCTGGGAGGATCATGAAAGTGAATGGTCAAAGGCTTAAAATTTGTATAGAAAATTCTGTGGAGCCTCTTTAGCCCATCCACCTTCAAGAACCACCCAATGCTAAGTAATCCACAGCTTTGTAAACTGTGTACCATAACTGTGTTTAGTCTGTTTAACCGTGTGCTTTTAAAACTTCAGAAATTTGCTATTTTTGGTTTACTTTTTTGGTGTGCTGTCATAATTTGTGTTGATGTCTGAGTATCTAAAGAGTCTAGATTTGAGTCTATGAGCCTTCACCTAAACTGAATTGAGCCATCTGCTTGTTTAATTTCAATGTGAGATAGACTGTGCAATAGGGGGGTTTGTAGTGCTTGGCTGCTATGATGTGAGGTTTGAGAATATGTGCATGAAGTATGCAATGGGCATGGGCTTAACAGATGTGAAATAGGTGATATAGGACTGAAATTTGGTGCCATTGCACCTTGGCAGGGTGCATGATAGTTGAAATGCACATGTCAGTGCACAAGCACTGAAAAGCAGTAGATTTGGCCCTGTCGTGAGGCTCCATTTGAACTACGCGAGCAGTGGTTTATTTCGCACAGAGTTGCGCAACATGTGTTTCCAGGTTTATTTCAGCTCACGAGGCCCATTTCAGCCCTGTGACAACTTGGCGAGAGCCTCGCAAAGCACGGGTTTTGTTCACTTAAACCCTTCAAAGTGCTTCTTCCTCATTTCATCTTTCTCTGGCCTAACTTTCAACGCACACCTCCGAGCTTCCTTCTCTATTCTTTCTCCTTTATTGCCCATTTTACCCCATCAATTACACTCTACCCCGATCACGTTGCTTCAAATCAACTTCCGTTCATTTCACTCCAGGCAAAGGATAGATTAGTTCACTATGTGGTATTTGAAAAATAAACCTAGCTTTTTTTGGGTAAGTGCTTAGTTTCCTCAACTGTGGCTTTCAATATATAGGTCTTTCGGTTTAATTTGAGAAGAAATTGTTTGAGGACCATTAATAGAAGTGGGAGCTACCTAGGATCTGTGTTTCATGACCTAAAATTTAGGATTCTGTGGAAATGGCTGGTCAATCCTCATTTGTAGAAGGCCTGACAGCTCTGTTGAACCCTCCATCAACCACAATGCCAGCTGCCACTAGGAAATTAGTGAAAATAGCAGAGGCATCCACAATGGAGACCACTAAGGTCACTGGTGCCTCTGAAACCCCAGTAGAGAATCCCAAGAAAAAGGCTGCACCCAAAAAGAGGGCCAGAACTGTTGTTGCAAGACCTAAAAAGTCTAAAAAGCAGAAGAAGGGCAAGGAGGTTGTCACAGAGACCAACCCACTGAAAAGTCCTAGTAAGTTCCTGGCTGCCATTAAATTGGAGCCAGAAATTGCCTTTGATAGGGCATTTTTTAAGACAGACCCCTTGACTGCCCCATCCATAGAATATCTAACCAAGGCCTCTTTATTACCTCTGCTCATGCCCACATTTGAGTTAGCCTACCCTAGGTTAGTCCAGTTGTTCTATCAGAATATAAGGGTGAAGGAGGATGATGTTGGGCACACTGTATTTTTTATCCTCATTGACAACTTTGAGATGTTGGTGGGCCCCTCTTAGATTGGTAAAGTCTTAGGCATATCAGTTGCCTACAACCCTAAGTGCAACCTAGGAGTTTCCCTAACTACCTCTATCACTGAGATTGCTAAAACAATTATAAGAGGAAAGAAAGCATTAGGAGATTAAATCAAGAGGGGGAATTTTGAGCCAAGTCTTTTGTTTATGGATATAGTTTTGAGGAAAAATGTATTCTGCTCTGGGCACCAACAATAGAGGAGGACATGCATAGCTGATGACCTCTATTCCTTCTCATTGGGGCATTACATTGATGCTGCCCATCTGATTTTCGAAGGAACTAAGGACATTCTTGAGAAGGTGAAGAAGAAGCAAAAACCTCATACCTTGCCCTATGCTAGGCTGATCACTGCTCTGCTGAGATTGGGGGGATATCAATTTCTGATGGGGGAACCAACAGAGACGTTAACCCCAGTGGCATATGAAAAGAAGTTGTGGGGGATCAGTTTGACCCTTATGAAGAAGAAGGCAAAGGAGGTTGCACCCACCATTCAAGAGGCAGCTGCAGCAGCCACCTCTGCAGCTACATCTGCTACTACATTAGTAGTAGCCACCTCTACTATGACACCCATCCCACCTACAACAGCTGCAGCCACTCCCCCCTTCCATACCGCCATACCCTCAATCCCCAGTCCATAACCCACACCCTTTCAAGCCATCCATGTGCCAGCTCCCACTGCACCCCTACCCATGTATTCTACCCACCCCAGCCCACTTGTATCAAGAACCTACACCAAAAAGAGAACCTCTAAACCCACCAATGCTTTCACTGAGCCTCCCCAACCAATTACCTTACCAGAGCCTACTCCCCTACCTCAGCCAATTCATATCTAAGAACCCCCTACCATTATATCTTAACCCCTTTTACCAAATCCTCTACCAAGCTCTCAACCCATAGCCACTGCCATTGACCCACCTACTACCAGTGCACACATTGAACCTGCCCACATTGCCTCACCTACCCATTCCTCTCCACTTTCCCCCATTCATGACCAAGACCCATTCACCAGTGAAGGGTACACTGCCATGATGAACTCCATCATGGAGGACATCAGGTATTAGTACAGACATATACCTGAATCACCACAGCATATCCACTTTACCCCTGACCAACCTTCTCCACCACCAACCCAATTTCACCATGCCCTAATCTCACCTTTTCAGCCCATCCTATCCACCCCATCCATAGTCCCCACCATCCCAGATCCCTTACCTCAAATACTTACCTTACTTGCCTCCCTCCACACCCAACTAATGGCTAATACCCAAAACCAAGCCACACTCCAAACTAGCCTATATTCAATCCAATCCACATTACAGACCTTTACCCCCCCAACCCAGCCACATTTACCCTCACCTATACCTGTACCTACTCCCCCTTGTTGGCTACTTACCTTGTGTTCAAAAAGAGGTTTAAAATCACACAATTAAAGAATCTATTGGTTGCACACACCAAGGCAAGCAGACACATAGACCTGCAAGTATTTAGGGCCTGTTGTAGCAAGTTTTAAAGCAGATCTGGCACCCTACCTAATACTAAAATTGTAAAAGAGAGAGGGGAGGTTTTAAGGGCTTGTCACTTTAAACTAAACTACAGAAACAACATTAAATGTAGAAATAAATTGAGATTAAAGCCAGAGTTCAAATCTTGCAGGTGAGGGGAATTTTTTATGAAATTAAAAAAAAATAGAAAATGGAGAGAAGCAGCTTGGAGTTTGGTCTTGCTGCAATTGGGTGAGTTGCCAGGGTTACAAAGAGTTCAGAGTGCACCAATCCCTCATCTGGCTATAAGCACAGCTGCAGGGTAGAAGAATCTGATCTAGGTCAGAGATTTGTCTTGATCTTAAGGCTATGATCTGTCCACTTCAATGGTCACAGATCATCCAATAGATTTACTCCATTCTCATGCTTCCATCAGAACATTATAATCACTACAAATGTTGCGACTGCCAGGTCACGGACACAGGCAATTGCAGGAACATCAAATCTAGGGAGATCAAATGGTATCCAAGAGGTCTACCAGTTAAGTGGGTGAGCTATTCCTATTTACACAAATCCGATCGAGCATGAAATGAAACCAAATGAACTATGGATCTAATTAAAACAATAAAACCAGCATTGCAATAAAATAAACTCACTATATAATGAAATGCTCACAGATTTGTAGTCTGTGCATCATCTGACCCTCAATAACACTCTCAACTCTCCCCAATTACAGATCCAATCTCACTCTTTGCTGCTCCAAAGAAATTAGCTAACCATAGTTGGGGAAAAAGGAAGAATAGAGAATTTCGATGCAAGCTCTGATCTCGAGAATTGATCCCCCCTTTTTCTAGCAGCTTCCCTCCTTATATACCTCTCCCCTTCAGCCTTAGATCTATTTTTCCTGCCAATCACAGCTCAGATGGAATAATTCTGTTATTCCCTCTTTTATTCCCCTCCTGGAAGGCTCTCTCAGTTAGTTAGAGTTGGGGGAAAGCGCGTGGTTTGGTTAGGGTTTCCCAGGGCACTTCTAGAAACTTCGTGTCGGTCACCAGAGTGACTCGGATTGCGTGCAGTAGGTCACCAACTTGCAGTTTGTGTACAACAACTTTTCTGAGAAGTCCTTCAGTCAATTTCGATAGGTTCTTGAGGCTTTCAACAGGTTCCAAATAGGCCTTCTATTCCATTCGCCAGGATTCAGGATCCTTTCGATAGGTTGATTTTTGCGCAATAAGTTTTGATAGGTTCTCTTCTGGCTCCTATCGAAAAGTTTTTAGACTTTTCAATAGGTTCTGTTCAAGCTCAGGCAACCATTTGATAGGATGCTCCCTTTTTGTTTTCAACTGTGCGATAGGTTCTGGATTCTATCGAATTCTCCCATCCTCACAACTTCTTCCTTTTTTCAGCCTTCAGATCCTATTGACAGGTTCTAGTAACCTCTCGACAAGTTATTTTCAGCTTGTTTTCACTCCTTAAAAGCTACTTTGCTATTGATGCATGCTCTAAGTGGGCCATTGTTGGGTCTGAACTGCACTAAGAGATGTATTTGTGCACTATGACTGCCTTTTATTGCTATCTACAAGACATACTCAATAAGAATTTATTAGTCCACTCATAGGTCTATCAAAGCTCATGTTAAGGGGAGAAAAGTAATACTTTTCAAAGATTAACACCCCTCCTCCAACCTAGCCTTCACTGTCATTGCCTACAACCACAGTAGCCACCCAAGCAGATCCTCTTATTAAGGACCTGCCCTTGATCCCTGTTCCCCCTAGTTCACCTTAGCCCCTAACTCCTATGGTGACAGCAATAGCTGCCACTCAAACTGAACCTGAACCTATGGAGCTATTCCTTATCCAACCATCCCTGGCCCCTAACTCCACACAGACCCAACCTGATCCTGAGGACCTAACCCTCCTTGTCCCTACCTTTACAGAAACTTTTATCGAAGCAGATAAAGAGGAGCCCATCAGTCCACCAACCTTCACCACTACCCACACCCAGACTGAGCTCAGTGAGGAGGAGCTGACACCCACTCTTCAACTTCCATCAGCTGTCAAAGCACCCTCCTCCATTGTCCTAGTTTCTTCAAGTAACATACCCCCATTTTCAACCCTCAGAAGAGCCATGGAAGACAACCCCTATATTAGGAGGGATGTGATCAGAGGGATGTGATCATATTGCAATCAAGTAGCCATTCCTACCTCAGATTGCACAGTTGGAGCTAGATCACAGAGTTGAGAAGATGCAGCGGCACTAGTTGTTGCACAAAACCCTTAAACTGTATGAAAATGAGATTAAGAAATCAGAAGTGTTAGAAAAACTGATAGAGACATACGAAAAATCCTTCTCAGTGCTGCACCCAACCTCATCAGCTGGGGTGTCCATTAATGAACCCTCTCTATAGTAGGGTAGCACGAAGCAAAAGAAGCTAGCTGCCAAAAGGACACAGGTTGGGGCTGCCAAAGCAAAAAATGTGAAAAAGGGAAGTTTTAGAGAGAGGTATTAGAAAATGGTAGATGATTATGGATGGGGACTAGTTGATCTATCAAGCTGAAGCTAAGTTTCAGATTAGCTCTAGGATGTAGTTAGATTTTAATTTCTAGGTCTGTTTGTCATTTATTATCTAGTTTCATTCTTTTATAGTTATAGTATCTTGTACATGTTTTTTATTTTTGTTAATAAAATTAGTTGCTTGTGTGCCCTTTTCTATTATTTGGTATTCCTTATTTTGTCTTTACTTGCTTAGTGGCTTTGTTTTTTTCTATTTTAATACCTTGCTGCCTATTTACATGTAACATTGAAACAGCGAGGACACTATTCCTCATACGTTTGGGGGTATCGCAGGGTAAGCCAATAGGATAGTTAACTTAAGTGCAGCAGTATTAAGTAAGTGAGAGATAAATAGAGTGAAGTTCACCTAAGAAATTTTGAAAATGAGGAAACTTAAATTGATGCAGGTTGCTAACACTAAAATAATTTAATACTGCCATGAGGTGAACATCAAGAATTTTTTTTTTTTTTTTTTTTCAGTATTTAGTGAACCAGTGAAGAGAGAAGAAGGTAAGGGCATGCCCAAGAATTCAATTGAAGACCATACCTAGTGAGATTTGGGCTTACAAATTTTTTTTAAGAGTGTCATTGGAAAATATTTCTTGCTCTAAGGACTGGCTGAGTCAAGCCCTTTTCACTAGAAATCGGACACCCCAAGTTGAAACTTATTGACAATAATCATGATACTAAGGAAAGGATCAAGGCCTTCATTTGGATAGTTTGAGCCTAAAAGATCAAACCTGTGAACTTACCCTTTTCCTTACACCTTTTTAAGCTTTAAAGCCCCATTTTTCTTCAACAAACACCAATGTACTTGAACTTGAGCCTCTTAACTTGATTCAGCCCTTCCCTCACTCTAAGAATTCAGAAGGTAAAGGAGAGGATGTTGAAAATAAGTGACTGAAAGTATGACAGTTGAGGAAAGGTGAAGAAGAGATGAGCAGACCTGTGAAACTAGTGTAGCAGTTGTAATTGTGTGGCAACCATCATAAAAAAAATATATATATATATATACAATAAATAAAAGGGAAGAGGAAAGAAAGAGAAGTCACAAGAATAACTTCATTGGAGAAGCTGGCCACTTTAACTCTGAAAACTCCAAAAGATGGAGTTATGCTGAAATGAAGAAAGTGAAGTCATGAATCATCTCCTACCTTTACTGATTTCTCAGTTTTTGGATCCCCCTTTTTACCCTTTTATTCTTTACAACCCTAATCCATAAGCTACAATACTACCCAAGAAAAGCCCTTGTTGATCCAAAGTTAAATGAACTACCTTGTGAAAACGAGGGACTATCTAATCTATGGTGAGAGGACTTGATGATGGCAGAAATTAGAAGTACTACCGGTGGTCATGCTTGCAGACCCATTTGGAGTCTGTAACTGTTCTTGAGCTCGTATGAAATGAAGAACACCCTTTAAATTTACTAGTGAGAGGAAGCCCTGCTAAGCATTGGGTCTAAAATTGAACTTATTGGGCATTGTTTGAACCTAATTTTTGAATCACTGGTAAGCTTAGTATTGGTTTACACATTGTATTTCTTCATGACAGCTGAGTGGCTTGATGAGTATACATGCATGATTTAGGTGTTAACTATTGGCATTGAATGTCTTCAAACTCCTCAAATTTTGAAAGATTAAAAGTGTACTAATACTCTATTTGTTGAAAACTGATTTAATCATGGTTGCACTTGCGTTAACTATTTTATTGAGAAGTTCTGGGTGTCTTCACTGAAAACCCTCAGGAGATTTCACTCCTCCACTAGGGATCGCCTAGGGGTTTAAAAGGTTCAATGCATAAGCTAAATGCATTCGTGCTCCCTACAGAAGTGGCATTAAAATTTTTAGAGTAGTTGTTTAAATTTTACTTTTCTCGAGGACTAGCAAAGATTAGGTTTGAGGGTGTGTTAAGTACTGAAAAATATCATTTTTCACCTCTTAACCTAGCCTTTACTTCTCCTTGAAGCCATTTAATAATTCTATTTTGAGTGTGTTTTGTAGTTAAGAATAAATTTGTAGCTTAGCATAACAGTCATGCTTAGGAGGCCAAAAAGAGAGGGATTTGACGACAAGGATTGCTGCTTAGTGAAGAAAATTTGAAACCCCATGGTGGTACACACCATGGTGACTAATTTGGTTGCCTAAGGGTGCACTAGAAGTCCACTGGATGAGAGAAAGGTGAGCCAGGCAGAGAACAGTACTGCTGCAACATGTGCACTATAGCAGAATTGAAAATATATAACCTGGCACAACATAAGTCAAGCTCGCAAGGCTCTCGCGTAAATAAATTAACTTAGAAGCAACCTCGCAGCTCTCGTGCGCTTCAAAGCTCAAAGAATAGCCTTGTGAGCTACAGTATTCAATGTAATTAAATCTAGCAAGAACCTCATGAACTAAAACATTTAAAGCTCATCCAAGTGACCTATAGTACTCAATATAAAGGGATCCTTGTGAGACCCAAGATGCAAGGGAAGCCATCTACTACAAGGTAGTGCCTCGTGAGGTCTCTCTCCAGTAGCTAATCCAGCCTCACGTGCACCTATTAACTTTGACTCCATCTGCGCGAGGAGCCATGTGAGAAGTAAAAACCATAAGTCTAGCCTCGCGAAGCTTGGGTTCCTGCTTTCTCAGTGAACATCAAGGACACATTGGCAATTTCCGCACTTCTAGGGCACACATCTCGAGGCCTTAATCTATTCCCACAAATTCTGAGGCATCTAAGGGTTGCAAAGGAGCCACATCTTCAAGCAAAAATTAAGGTTTCCTCTTCTGATTGACCAAGGCAGTGAGACAATGTATATAAGCTGTTATGTGTTTATAATTTGTTATCTTTTCCTCAACCTAATTCGGTTGAGAGCTTAGGTCATATTAGGGTTAGGATTAGGTCATATTCTCCATTTTTCTTCTTCCTTAGCTCAGCACTTGCTAGCTATGATCTCTGTATACAACTAGGTATAGTTTATTTCAGTTTTTGTAATAGGTTTGTATTGATTTTGGGAGCTGTTATGGGTTGTTCTGCTCATGGCTGTTGTCTGGTGGACACCATTGTAAGTTTCTTTTATGCAATGAAATGCCAATTTTAGAGCTTAATTGAATCTGTAATTGTTTTATACTTTGCATATGGATTTATATGGGTTTGATGCACCCATTGTTGTTTGAGCTTGTAGCCTTGCAATAATGATGACAACAACAACATTCATGTTCCATTTTAAGTTATCTATAATTTGGATAGCCTCTATGGATAGTCTATGATCATTTAAGTGGACAGAGTATAGCCCTAGGGTGAGTCTAAGTCACAGATCTGAGATGGATTCTTCCTCTCTACACGTGAGGTTGTACCCTTGCAGGGGATTGTGCAGAGACAAGCTCCCCCTTTATTTTATGGTACTATGATCAGCTGCTAGATCTGATTTTTTGTAGAGATTACATACTTGTGAGCTGGGTCATTGCTGACCTTTTGTAGAATGACCATCTAAATCTAAGTTCCCAAACAACCTTTGAATGACTATGGTTCCCACTAGTTTTTCAAGAGCTATTTGCTCCTATGAATGCATGAGCTTGTAGCTTTGCAAACATAATGTCTGCAATGATCTCCATGTTCTGATATAATTCATTGGTTGGAGGAAATTTGTTGGATAGTCTGTGACCATTAGAGTGGATAGGTTATAACCTTAAGATCACTCCATTCCCTTGGATTTGATTAATTTTTTTATTTAATTCAGGTGGTTTGATCCTCTCTATTGGATAGCCTGTGAGCATTTAAGTGGACAGGTTATAGACTTAAGAGACCAATTTTAATAACAGGGGTTCGATTGGATTCCTCTACGTTGCAGATGTGCTTAAAGCCATCTGAAGGATTGCTGCAGAAATAACTCTAAATCTGAGTTGCATGACTGATGTGATCTTAGTTTAGCTGCATACTTCTCACCATTTGAAATTTATTTTACCACACCATCACCTTCTTCTTTAAAACCCTTTCTTTAGTATAGGATTGCATTTTATTTACTTTTAGTTTAAGTTTTATTTGTGACCCTTCACTCCCTTTCTTTAGAATTGCCAGATCTGTAGTCAGATATGAAGGCCTACTAACACATCCCTTTCTGGGTTCTAGATCAAAATTTCCTTGTGGGACAAACTCTTACTTATCAAAACTTGCTACAGCAGACCCTTTATCTTGTAGGACTGTGTTTATTTTAGATTGATATTATCATCTCATTCTACCTCCTTCTTGCTTTATTTTTACGACTGTGTTTTCTAATAAAATAACAGCACCTTGATAAACAACCAACATCTGCACATCTGCCCCGATTCTTTTTTCATTTCACTGATTGGCGAACCTCCGGACCTCGCTATTTATAGTTTTATTCAAACACCCTTCTCTTATCGCATCCTCACAGCGATTGGCATTTCTAACCAAATTAGTAAAACTAGATTGCTATTGGTATACCAAAAAGTCTAAGATAACTGGCAGGGTGTTCTTTGATATCATTTCAATATGCTCATTGTCGGGTATTCTGTTCCTGACCTGAGATGCCAGTGCCCTCCATCGCCCAAGATAATCACTAAATGCTTCGTCAGGCTTTTGCTTTAATCGGGTTAGATCAGATTTTCTGGGCTCAATGTCTGTGTTGTAAACATATTATTCTTGGAACAGATGGGTCAGGTCTTTCCACGTTTTGATCATGGAAGGTTCAAGCGATGTGAACCACCTTAAAGCTAGACTCATAAGGCTCATTTGGAAGACCTTTATGAGCGAATGCTCATCTCTACCGTACTGGCACATGTCCCCACAGTAGGACTTGAGATGTGCTATGGGGTTCCCTGTGCCATTATATTTATCGAATACTGGCACATTGAATTATAGGGGCAAGGGGATTTTGGAGAATAGGCCCAGATTAGAAAAGTCCGTGGCATGGATCTCAGCTCTGCCCATTTTCATCAATTATTTCTGGATCTTGTCAAGTTGCTCTTTCAGTTGTTTTAATTCCTTAGACGGCAAGGCCACCTTTTCAACGGCCAACCTCTATTCACTTTGTGCTCCTGGGGGGTTGGTGATTATGGGTGGAGGATTAATGCTACTGAGTGCCCCTGCATAAGCTTTACTATTCCTGATCTCATCTTCCTCATATTGTGGGTCTACATATGGTGGAGTGAGGGTGAGATTTTTCTGTTGGTGTAGAACGGACTGAATGGGTGCTGTGTGGGACCATTGTATGTGAGGGAAGTTCTATGGAGTGATAGGATGAGTGGAAGTTGGATTTTGGGTTAAGACCTGATAAAGCCATTGGGTTTGGAGGGATACTTGGGGATGGCCTTGAGGTGCATGAGGATGGGTGAATTGGGGTTAATGAAGGGTAGGTGCCAGGTTTTGACCTTGGGCCGGGTATGAGAGTGGTGGGTGAGTGAGATATTGAGGGAATTGTGGAGAGTATGGGTATGAGGATCCAAGGCTTGGGCCTTGCTGGGCTTGGGTATAGGGAAAGGAACTTCAAAGGGTTTGGACCATAAGATCCAGATGGGTTGGGATCATGGGGCTTTGATGGGTCTGGCCTATTGGGCCTTGGTGGGTCTAGCCCATTGGGCCTTGGTGCCTATTCCATGGGTCCCCTGATATATGGGGGGCTAGAAGGGTATGGATGATCGGGGTTGATGGGGGTCATGGGTGAATGAGGCATGGAGACTTGATAATGTATGGGATGGGTTTATGAGGGGTGGATGAGGGAGGCTATCTTGTGAGGCCTTCCATATAGTATAGGCCTTCCACATCTCAACCATCATGGCCATCGGATTGGGTGGTGGGATGGATTCAACGGGCACATTCAATGGAGTGGGAGCATGTGGCATGGATGGGGTGTGTATATGCAAAAAATTAGGCATGACCCGGGTAAAATTGTGCATGACCTGGGTTAATGGGGGGATGTATGATCGATTGGGATTGGGGGAAGGATGCAGAGTGGTTATTCGAGGATTGTTCATGGCTCGGATGTATGTGAAAGAATGTGGTATATTTGGATTAGATGGGGATGATGGAGGTATGTTGGATGTAGTAGGAAGATGGGGTGAATTTGGGGTTGAGGTGGGGATGGATATGATGAAACATAGGGTGGATTTTGGGTGATGGTGGAGGGGGAAAAATTAGAGTTGTTTGGATTTGAGGGGAAATGGGGTAGAAAATGGGGCGTATTGTTAAGACCTGAAAAGTACCACTTTTCACCCCTTAACTTAATCTCTGTTAGACCCTTAGTCATTTAATAAATGTGTGTTAAGCCCATTTTATAGGTGATAAGCAGCAGCTACAGATAAGGCCCTAACCCTGCTAAGAAGCCTACTTTTGCCCCAGAAGTTCCTCAGAAGAAAGGAAGTTGGACCCAGACAGAGAACTTAGTTGTAGCAAAGACAAAGCACAGTAGCAACAAATCAAGAAGTGAGCCTCGCGTAGATGTCGCAGGGTTCAATTGATTAAAAAAGAATGCTTCGCACAGTTGTCGTGGGTCTCAGTTGTAAGCACTCGCACAGTCTCGCCCAGCTCAAGAGAGGAGCATTTAATCCTCGTGCGACTCGCTGAGGAGAGAGAGCTCCAGGCACTTCGGCGTGCAGCTGTTGCGGAGTGGCCACGTGATGCAGATCTTCAGGGATGTGCTCACGCAATCCAAAGGCCTATGCATATTACTTCTTCACGGGGATCCCCGCGTGATTCACTAAGGAACGAACTACGCACGTAATTCCATAGCCATTCAAATGGAAAGCACAATCCTGCGACGATCAGAGCATTCCCGTGATGACCAAACTATCTATCCCGCGACTACAAGAGCTTCAAGTCAATTCAATCCCGCAACGACAATTCTATCATATGACAAGGCCAACAAACCCTTGCTACCTAGCGAGGCTAGAGATCTTAACTCCCCCCTCCCACTTCTGCAGGGGCAGACTAGGAACTTCTAGCAACTAGGGTGCGCACTCTAATGCTCCAATCTCTGTGCACACGCCCCGAGGCATCCAAGGAACAGAAATGGGCCACATTTGCATCGTTAAAATTATGGTTTTCCTAACCCTAATGGTCCCATAGTCGACTGCTATATATGCAAGAGGGGGAGGTCCCTGCTACGGGGACGCTATCTTCTTGAATTAGCTATAGATTTCCAGTAGGCTAAGGTTAGGGTTTAGGTAGCATCTTTTTTCCTTTTTCTTCTCTCCATAGCCCAGCACTTGCTGGCTATGCCTTTGAATGTCTATTTGGAACAGTTTTAATGTAGCTTTATAATAGGATGTTATACATATATGGGGTTGATGTTTGAAGGTTGTTCTGTACATGGCTACTTCCTTGAGATCCTCCATTACTAAGTTGTATTGTAAGCAACGGAGGATTGTTTTTAAGGATTCACTCAGATCCAAGTGACCTGTGTGTCAAGACTAGTGCACATATACAGGCCTATGCCCCACCACAGGATCCACTAAATCTGAATCCCCATGGGATCCTAAGCTGGAAGCCTTGTGAACATGGTGGTGGCAGCAATCTACTTATTCTGTCTCAGACCTCAGTGAGGAGGATAGCCTCTATGGATAGTCTGTGACCATTTAAGTGGACAGGTTATAGCCCTAGGGTGAGGCCAATCCACAAATCTAAGACAAATTCTTCTTCTCTGCACTTGTGCTTGTAGTCCGGTGAGAGATTGTGCAAAGACAGACTCCCCTGTATTTGTATAGACCCGCCATCAGATGGCAGACCTGATTTGGCTGTAGAGATTATAGACTTGTAATTGGATCACTGTTGTCTCTCTAAAGCAGTGAACAGCTAGATCAAAAGCTACTACTCGAACTCTTGCTGGTCCTGTGTGTCTAGGCTAGTGCACATATGCAGGCCTAGCCCCACACATAGAACTTTAGAGGTTGAGGTTCCTATGGATTCTTGAGTTGATAGCCTAGATGAAGTAGTGCCTACAATGATAAACATGTTCTGATCCATCTATGGACTGTGGTTCCCCTATTGGATAGTCTGTGACCATTTGAGTGGACAGGTTATAGCCATAAGGGATTGGATCATGGTACAGGGGTGAGTTGGATCCTTTCTCCTCTTTGGTGATAATGTAGCCATTGGACAGGACTTCTATAGCAGTAGATCTGAGTATGAGTTATAAAACCCATCAGATCTGTACCTAATAGCTTACTTCTCACCCTTTTTATATTTATTTTCTCACACTCCATCATTCTTCTCAACCATTTCTGTAGTTTAGGCATTAGGTTACCATAGGATTTAAACAATAGTGACCCTAAATCTCCTTTCATTTAGGATTGCCAGATCTGTATTTAGATCTGGAGGGCCTACAAAAAATGGCTCCCTTGGAGCTTTAGACCATTTTTCCTATGGGACAAACTCTTACTTATTAAAACTTGCTACATTAGGCCCTGTATCTTGCAGGTCTAGGTATATTTTTGGACTTGCTGCTTTGTATTTTTCAATCCACCTTTGATTTGTCTTCACTAACACATTCTTATTACTGTTTTCAATAAAGTTAGTAGCAAACATTTAAAATACCTCAACAAGTTTTTGGCGCCTTTGCGCAAGTAAGCCCGCCAATCGGCTAAGGCATATAAATGATGAGAAAGTAAAGGAAAGTAAAGAAGATGCACAAGTAGGCCTGCCAATTGGATAAGGCACGTAAATGACGAAAAAGTAGGGATGAGTAAAAAGAAACTGAATCGTAGGGGTGAGTGAAACTAAGAGAAAACAGTCAAGTGTTAGTAAAAAAAATAAAGAAAAATGGCAACTATCAAGGGGAAGCTCTGTTAGCTACTCCCCAGTAGAGTCGCCATCCATGCAACCGGGAATTGTTGATGATCCTGTCACGATGATGCGCACTTGCGAAAAATATAGAGTCGCCACCCAGAGCTTTTGGTGTCTCGGGAAATCTAAATCAATTTAATGAGCACTGAAGTATCAAAATGTGACTCTGATTCACCAGTCTACGCCAAAAGCTCTTGGGTAGGGGCTTCGGTTATCGATCGGGAAGGTGTTAAGCACCCGATCAACCCTCTCAAATGCGGTCTTTACTTGTAGCCAAAATAAAGGAAAAATAAAAAAGGAGTGGAGCAATTCCTCTTGCCCGAAGGCACGTTGATCCTATTTGTGCCCCTTCGCAATTATTAAGATTTCAGCGGCGTAACGGCACAAATTCAAGGATAAAGGAATATCTAAGAAGGTAGAGGAGTAGAGGGGAGAGCTGGAGCTCTCGAGCCCTTGTAGCACAGCTGTGGACCTTTGCATAGGGGCACTTGAAGAGCTTCCAATAGCTTGAGTGGTTGGAGAATGGGTTCTAACCAGTAAGGCTTGATAGCTAAGGGGTAGAGGAAGAAGGATAGGGATAGTTCTCTCCTAAACTCAAGGATTTTTAATGGAAGATAGGGTTTCTAAGGTGGTTTAGGATTTTGGAATTTGTATGAGTGTTTGGTGCACTAGTCGGTCCTGATTATTGTATCTTATATTAATATTTAACTCAAGTCTTAACCTATTGAAAGCGCACAATGGAAATTATAGTACCAGCACTAGGATCGTTCCCACGAGAAAGCGATTATCTAAGTTTTCTCTATTTCTATGTTCTATTCAAATCATTATTTTAAAAACATCTATTTATATTTAAGAGTTCCTAATCTACTGGAGAAATATGAATAAAGAATGGTTTTCTAAACTAAATTCCATAAAAATAAATCCTAATCCTCCTTGTTTAGATTCAGGTCATCAATCTTAATCTTCAGCTTTCGGATATTTATGAAAATAAACAATATCATTACACCATATTTCTAGTCTCCTACCATTGATCGTCAATCAAGTCTAAGATCCTATCAATATAGATTTAATCTAATCAACAATTAACTATAAATTAGGGCGTCAATCAAACTCTAGCAAACTGAAGATGGAAAAATAAAAACTGTTACACTAATATGCAAATTTTATCCCGAGTTGTGAATTCAAATCAAAACTTGGAGATGTTTAGAAAGTAAATAAATCTAAACTAGAAAGAAAATAAATATATCTTTCACCGCTCAGTTATAGTTGTCAATTGCTCCTGAGAAACTACGGATATCTACACTAATCTTTAGCACTCAATTGCAGTCCTCATTTGCTCTTGAGAAACCTCTAATATCTAAACTATTCTAACTAGTATACACTACTTGATCGGAAGAAAATCCAACCTCAGGCGTCAATTGATGCTGAAATTCTTCGATGCTTATTCCTATGCCGAGCCCTCTTATTTTATAGATCATAAGGGGTCGGTTTACATAGATCTAATTCTAATAAAAGAAACTACTAAAAATAAAAGTATTCTAATATAACCCTAATTCCTAATTTTATCTTTCCTTGCTTCCTTTAGTTGATGCGCTTCTAGAGTGTTCTTTACTGAGCAGCAGCAGAGTTCTTTGGACTATCAATCTTCATCAATCTTCTCAGATCTGTGATCCGCAGAACTTCTAATTATATAAATCTTCTAATTGGGGATATGGCGGTGACAATTCTTACGTGGTTTGCAATAGCAACAGGGAGGAGAGCTTTAGATAATCATTCTTTTTCTAGAAAATCATTAATCACGATTTTCTATCTTTCATAGATTCTTTCTAGAGAATCGTTAATTACGACTTTCTATTTCTTACAACTTCCTTATAGTTGACGATTTTCATAATTACGCTTTATTGCTTTTCTCTGTTTGTCTCTTTTGAAGAATCGTAAATTACGATTTTTTGGCTTTCAGTAGCGGCAAATCCTCTTTTTCGCTCGGTCATTTTTCTTATAGCCTTTTGAGTTTATTTTATCAAAGATTAGCACTTAGGCCTTAATTTACTGTTTATCTCTAATATCTGCACATCAGTATCTCATTAGTAGCAAACTATGGCCTAGCATCACTAAGTTATGGGTGATAAAATGGTAAATTATGTGACTGATCACACCCCCAAACTTAAGTTTTGCTAGTCCCTAGCAATCAAGGAGACATAAAATATTTAAAACTTAAATTTAAATGCCACTTTCGTAGGGAGCACGATTGCATTGAGCAGATGCAACAAGCCTTTAAACCCCTAGGTGATCCCTAGTGGAGGAGTTGTGTTGGAGATATTTTGGAGTGCTGATTTTTATTGGTGATGAAAATAAATTAAAATCAGACAAAAGGTGAGAAGAAGGAGATGAAAATAGCAACTCTAAAATATACAGATCTGCAAGATACAGAGTCCTTTTGTAGCAAATTTTAAAAGTAAGAGTTTGTCCCATATGGAGTAGTGATCTAAAACCTAGTAGGTTGTATAGTAGACCTCCAGATCTGCTACAAATCTGGCAATTATAGCCTAATCTAAGAAAACATGGAAAGAGAGTTGTTTCAGTGTCACAAGATCTAATCTACAAAAAATATATATAAAACTAGATATACAAGATTGAGGGTGATGAATGGTAAAATAAAATATAAAATGGAGAAAAATAGACAGCTAGGGACTGGTTCTTATTGCAAACTAGATCAAGACTTGTGAATTTATAGCTATCCTTGTTTTACTCACTGAAAAGTACCACTTTTCACTTCTTAATCTAGCCTTTGCTACACCTTGTAGCTGTCTAATAATCCTTTGTTTAGGGTGTTTTATAGTTAGTAATAAATTATGCAGCTTAATACAAAGTCCATGCCTTTGGTGCCAAGAAGAGAGAGAATCCAAGGAAGAGATTGACAGCTGAGCCAAAGACTGATGGAACACCATGGTGGTACACACCATGGTGACTATTTTACATGTCATAATGGACTAAGAAAGTCCAGTAGATGAAAGAAGCATAGATGTGAGTGGAGAGAGCTGCAACAGTAGCTGCTGCATAGCAATAAAGGAACAAATGACTAATCTGGTATAGTTGAGGTGCTGCCTTGTGTGGCTAAAGCTGCAGCAAAGCTTCCTCGCGCAGCTAAGATATGCAGCACAAGGGAACTCACAGCAATTGCGCACTTCAGCTGCAATCAATGTCTAAAGGACTCGCAAGGCTCTCACGCACTAAGCCTTCAGAAATACAGCTCGCGAAGCTCTCACGAGGATCAAGTTTTAAAGAAGCCGTGCGCACTGCCTCATGAGGCCCAGTTGCACAAGGAACAACAGCAAACTCGCGAAGTTCTTGCATGGCTCTGAAAGAGAGAGACACCTAAAAATTATCGCGTGCAGCTCTTGCATGCTTAAAGCTATACCTTTGCCTAGCGAGATGTGTCATTCATTTGACAAGAAGCCAAGTGAGTACAAAGCTCTACTGCGCGAGTACCTCACAATAGAAAATTTTGAAGCTCTACTGCGCGAGCAAGCCAAGCACTACAAATTATTCTGTGCGATTGCATTCAAAGCCAAATTAGCTATGCGACAATCCAAAGTCCACCTGCCCGAGTGAACAACCTTTCAAGCCAAATTCTTACCTCACGAGGACTCTTCAAATCGCACGAATGAATTAATATGCAGAAGGCAACCCCGCAAAGCTCAGGCTCTCCATTTTCCAGTCTTAACTCAGGGACCTTTTGGGGAATTTTTTAGGTCTATGGCACACATCTCGAGGCCCTAATCTTAAGACACATATCCCAAGGCATCCAAGGGTTGTAACAGTGCCATATTTGCTAGGAAATTAGGGTTAATCTTCTTTGAGCCAAAGCATTAGGGACTGGGTATATAAGCTGCAGTTGTAACTTAGAATCATCATCTCTCCTTCAACTCCTGTCTGTGATGAACTCGAGCAGACTAGGGTTAGGATTTGATCACCTCTTTTTCCACCTTTTTATCTCTCCTAGCCCAGGACTTGCTGGCTATACCCTCTGTAAGCAATTAGGATTAGTTTTTTTTAGTTTTGTAATGGGTCTTGTAACCTTTGGGATTTTGTGAAGAGCTGTTATGCACAAGGTCGTTGCCTTGAGAAATCTCATTGTAAGTATGTTTCGATCAATGAAATATGTACTTTAATTGTTCATTCAATCTATTATTCTCCTATTTGCCCATAGCTTTGTTCAGGTTATGCATGTATTTAGGATTTGAGCTAAATTGAAAGGCCCATTGAAGCTTGAGCTTGTAGCTCTGGGACCATGGTGGCAGCAGCAATTTACATGTTCCTTCTCAGACCTCTATAGTGTGGATAACCTCTGTGGATAACCTATGACCATTTGAGTGGACAGACTATAGCCCTAGGGTGATTCCAAGCCACAGATCTGAGAAGGATTCTTCTCCTCTGCACTTGAGCTTGTAGCCTTGTGAGAGGTTGTTGCAGGAACAAGCTCCCCTTTGTTTTACTTAACTAATATCAGTTGTTGGATCTAATTTCTCTATAGTTATTATAGAATTGTGCGGTGAGTCATTACAGGCCTTTTATAGAAATGACCAGCTGCATTTAACGCCCCAAATAGCCCTTGAACAACTGTGGTCATCACTAGTTTTTCAAGAACTATTTGCTCCCATGTATGCTTCAGCTTGTAGCCTGGCAAACTTGGTGTCTGCAATGATATTATTCATGATCTAATTTGGGCCATTGGGTGAAGGACATCTATTGGATAGTCTTTGACCATTTAAGTGGATACATTATAGCCTTAAGACCAGTCTAATCCTTTGGACCAGATTGGTTTTCTGACTTAGTCCATGTGGTTTGATCCTCTCTATTGGATAGTCTATGACCATTGAAATGGACAACTTATAGCCTTAAAAGATTAGGTCAAACCATAAGGTTTGAGTTGGATACTTCTTCCTTATAGATGTGGTTGTCGCCATCTGAAGGATTACTGTAGAGACAGACCTGAGTCTAAGTTACATAGCTGATGTAACCCTAGCTTAACTACTTACTTCTCATCCTTTTATCTTTATTTTCATACACGCCATCACCACCCTCTTCATAACCATTTCTTTAGGATAGGACTGCACTTTATTTCTCTTCTTTTAGTATTAATTTAGTGTACTTGTGACACCCAACTCCCTTTCTCTAGGATTTTCAGATCTGTAGCCAGATTTGGAGGCCTACTACTATAGCCCATTTTTAGTCGTAGATCAATTTCTTTGTGGGACAAACTCTTACTTACTTAAAACTTACTTCAATAGCCCTATATCTTACAGGCTGTGTATACTTTAGGTTGTTGTTTTCATAACCATCTTCTTCATCTCACTCTTTCTATTTGATTCTATTTCCACACACATAACAAACATCAACACCCTAGGTATAATAAAACAATAAGTTTTTGGCGCCGCTGTCGAGGATCGAACACAGGTCACCTGCATGACATGCGGGAATACTCACCTTGTAGCTATCTAATAATCCTTGTAGCTCTGATCTAGGCTCAATAACTTATTTCTCACCCTTTTATATTTATTTTCCACACTCCATCCATCCTCTCACCCCTTTCTGTAGTGTAGATATTAGGTTACCTTAGAATACCTAGAATAAGTGACCTTAAACTCCCCTCATTTTTAGGACTGCCAGATCTGTAGTCAGATCTGGAGGGACTACTAGTGACGGCTCCTTTGGAGCTGTAGATCACCTTTCCCTGTGGGACAAACTCTTACTTATCAAAACATGCCACAATGGACCCTGTACCTTGCAGGTCTAGGATTTCTTAGTTGTGCTGATTCCATCCCCTGCTTTACTCTTTCTTTGATTTTTAAATTATTTTTACCACTAACCAATAAAGCAAGCACACACTCAGATTTTGCCAACAAGTTTTTGGCGCCGTTGCCGGGAAAAGATGATCTATTAGTAGACCCTTAGTTTTTGTATTCTTAGTATTCTTTGCAAATGTGAATAATTGATACTGCTGACATAATTTTGAACCTTTCTTGCAGATCTAGACAGCAGCAGTGAAGGACAGTTGGACTGTAATTGGAGCTTAGCTACCTCTGTTTGCAAACTCTCTAACTTTTAAAATTCTGTCTATCTTTCTTAAAAATTTCTAGCAGTATCTAGGATAGTTTTAAATGTATTCTTTGAATAGTTGTAAACTAGTTAGATAAATTTGTTCATTGTACAGATATTCTTTTGCAATGTGCCTGCAAGAAGCTTTCCTTGCTGTTGGTGTGCTTATATGCTAGGGAGGAGATCTCTCAGCCCTACTTTAGAGCCTCTTAACCTTGAGTTAGTAAGGGGAAGGAGACTTAGAAGAGACAGGCACACCACAGGAGAGCCCCCAAGTGAATCTGTGACAGCAATTATGGGTGAAGAACAACCCAGAACTCTCAAGGAGTTGAATGCACCGTATGACTATAACTCTCCTTTTAGCATTCAATTCCCTGATGTTCAGGGGAATTATGAAATAAAAACTTCAATCATCCAAATGCTGCCCTCTTTCCATGGGCTCAGCAAGGAGGACCCGTACAAGCATATTGACCAGTTCTTGGCCTTGTGCACCACTTTTAATATCACTGGTTTGGGACCTGAGGCTACTAGGCTCAGACTCTTTCCCTTCTCTCTGAAGGATAGGGCCAGTACCTGGTTGACCACTCTTCCCAACAATAGCATTGATTCATGGAAAGACCTACAGACCAAGTTCTTCCCTGAGACCAAAACTAGCTAGTTGAGGAAAGAGATTCCTACTTTTGCTCAATCCCCAACTGAGGATTTTAACCAGTCCTGGGATAGGTTTAAAGAAATGCTCAAACAATGCCCCCATCACAAGATCCCAGAGTGGCAGCTTGTACAAAGCTTCTACAATGAGATTGATGAGAAAAATAGAGATATGGTTGATGCCTCTTATGGTGGATCCTACATGCACAAGACTGCTGAGGAGGCATGGGAATTGTTTGAGGTGATTAGTGTGAATGCTTTTCAAAAGCCATCCCTGGCAAGAACTGGTTAGGAAACTAGTTAAAGGTGGGACCTGCTGCTGGATCAAGAGGAAAAGTTTATGAGGTGTCTGGGAACAATGACCTGCAGCTGCAGATGGAAAACCTCTCTATGAAGTTTGACAAATTACTAATTGTGATGCAACCCAGAAGGGCTGCTCATGTGGTGGAGGCATGTCTGATATGCCAGTCCCCACAGCACATAGTGGAGGAATGTCCATCTGCAGGGCAATTCCCTGAATTAGTTTTGGAACATGCTGCTGCTGCTCAATCTTATGGCCAGCAACAATCTGGGGGCTACAATAGACAGCCATATGGATACCAGCACCAAAATGCTGGTTACCAATGGAGAAACCACCCTAATCTGAGGTGGAGGCAAGACAACTACATGTAGCCCCAGCAGATGTTGGCCTTTCCACAAAGGCCACAGCAGCAGTTCAATCAAGGGAATGCCCCTAGGTCTAATTTCTAGCACCATCAGCAGCCCCATCAGCAACAAAATCAATTGGTCATACCCCCATCTCAACCCAGAAATACTTCTTTCGAGGACCAGGTCTTGACCTCACTACAAAACCTGGGTTCCTTGGCTCAGACTGTGAATTCTCATGGTCAGAGCATCAAGAAGATGGAAGAGCAGATTGGCCAACTAGCGAATACCTTAACCAAAAGAGAAGAGGGAAGGTTGCCCAGTCAACCAGTGGTTAACCCCAAGGGCCAAATTTTGATTGGTGAAGGATCCTCAAACCCTGAAGGGGATCTTTCATTGAATTGATGTTAAGAACTGTGCACCTTTATATGATATGTACTTTACAGTTTAAAGGAATTTGTAGTGATCTTGTTGGAGTCTGAGTTTAGTGCTTTATGCCTACTTTTATTCCTGTTCCCTTTGTTTGACAATTTCATGTGATTGAATGACGATGGTATTGTCTGAATGCTTTTCATGATGTGTGAAGTTAATGCTTTGAGAGTATGGGAATGTTTGAATGTTTTATAATGCTTATGGGTGTCCCTGGAAACGAGCCTGTGAGAGAATCCACCCACAAAATAAAGGTCAAAAGGCTGACTAGTGGGTGTGTGAATTCTAACTCTGTTAAGCCATCGCGGGGTTCTAAAAATTTGGTTTGGTTTCTTCTCGTGTAGTTCATAAACAATTACGTTGCTTTGCTGTCGCGAGTTTCAGATATAGCTGGGTGGGTTTCCTCGCGCAGTTTAAATGAACATCCAATCTCGCGACCCATTCATGCCTATCCAGCGAGCGGATATTTTTAAAGCGCGCCGAGCCTCGCGATATTTAAAATTCCCACCCCACACTGCTTTTCTTTACTGTTTTCTCTTTCCTCTCTTGTCAGCGAAACCCTATCTCGCACTCCTCTCAATCTCTCTCCTCCAGCATCCTGTCTACAGTTCATCACTCACTTTAAAATTTTGGCATTTTGTTCTCAAAGCTTCCATCAATAGTTTCCCCCTGCTAGGAGCTCCTGCTGTCTACCGTGCATCAAATTGAACAGAACCCTAACTTTTAGGGTAAGACTCAGCTCTTGATTATTTTCTTTCAAAATTTCAATTGCACACTCGCCAAGGAGAATCTTAATGGCTCCTAAAAGTGCACCTGTGAAGAGAGCCAGGGACCAGGCTCCCGTGGAGCCGGCCCCTAAGAAAGCCAAGTCCTCTACGGCACAACAAAAAGGGAAGGAGGTGGTTCCTGAGGTGGCTGTAAAAATGCCTGACTACTCTACACCCTCTGAGCTCCTCATTTCCATTCCTTTAGAGCCTGAAGCCATTTTTGATATATCTTTCTTTGAATCTGAGCCGTTGTCAGCACCTGCCATTGAGTTCTTGCGCAAGGCTGGCTTGTTCCCCTTGATGCAAATGATTCCTGTACTAGCCTATCCTAGGTTAGTGCAACACTTTTACCAGCACCTTAGGGTCAGACCAGACACACATGGGCAGCCAAGCCTCCTTGTGTTAGTTGACAATTTTGAGATGCTGCTTAGCCCAGCGTTGATTGCTGAAGTCATGGGCATCCCTGCCATTTTTGATCCCAACTGCGGTTATGGTACCCCTGTGAGTGCCCCCCTTGATACCATTGCCCAGGCCCTTACCAGAGGTTTGAAGGCCAAAGGGGACTCCATCAGAAGAAGAGATTTGGATCCCAACCTGCTGTTCATCGATCAAGTGCTGAGGAAGAATATCTATTGCTCCGGCCATTAGCATGAGAGGAGAACACCAATTGCTGATGCTCTCTATTCCTTCTCTCTGGGCCATGGATTTAATGCTGCATGGTTGATTTTTGAGGCCATGAAGGATATGATGGTGAAGCTCGAGTTGCAAAAGAAGATCCACACTCTCCCCTATGGAAGACTCATCACCAAATTACTTCTGAGGGGAGGGTACAAGATACCAGTGGGGTAGTTATCTGCTGACCTCACTCCCACCACTTTTGCCAAAAGACAATGGGGGATCAGCAGAAGTCTGATGGATCCCCAGAAGAAGAAGAAGAAGGTTAAAGCTCCGGTTGTTTTTGAGCAGGGAGAGGGAACTGTTGTGGCAAAGGCCACCCCTGCCCCCCAAAAGAAGGCTAAAGCCCCTGCTCCAACGAAGGTGGTGCGAAGCCACATCACCTCTGCAGCAATACCTCCATCCACCACACTTGCCTCTCCATTAGTTTCTTTGCCTATTCCATCTCTCCCTTTCCCTCTCTTATCTCCCTTTTCCATTGCACCTCGCACTGTGATTCGTTCCTGAGTGAAAAGTGTTGAACCCCATGACAACACTCCCCCTTCACCTACCTTACCTCAATACACAGCCCCAGTATCTCCAACATCATCTGACATCAACCCTGACAGCCCTCCCTTGATAACATACCTTAAAAAGAAAACCTCTCACACAACCCCTGGCTTATCTTTACCTACTTCTACCTCCCCTGTCATTCCCACAGACACACCCCATAATGACCAACCCTTTGTCCAACCCCTCCCAACTATATCTTCACTCCAAGATCTTGACCTTAACCTAGCCACCACTTTAGGGTATCAGGCCTTCATGACTACCTTGCTTGATACCTTGCCCACCCATGACATCCCTCTCCCAGATTCCCCACTCCCTTCACCACATCATTCATCAGACCTTTCCTCTTCTCCCCCTATAACTTTCCATCATGCCCCCACTTTCCCTTTCCAACCTGTTCCCTCCTATCCTCATACTCCACCCCAACCAACCTCAGATACCCTTACCCATATCCTTTCCCTCATACATGACATCCAGACTCGGCTATACACCACAACACAAACCCAAGTCCAAATGCAGACTGATATCACCAACATACAATCCACCCTTCAAATATTGACAAACCCACCCATCTCTACACAACCTCCTACCACCCCATTGATCCAACCCCCTTCCACCTCTGACTCCACAGTTCCACCATACCTCACCCAATTTGACTTAACTACACCCTTCACCCTCTAAGACACCATACCCCACCACTCCTTCCCCACTCTACCTATCATTCCCCCACTAATATTACCTCCACCACAATTTACCAACACTTCTACCCAAACAGACTCCATTCCCTTCCCATCCACCTTTCCCATTCAACCCCACCTATTTCCAACCCCACCACTTCCATTTCGACCCTTCACCATTCCATTCTTCCCTTACCCAGAACCATCCACATCCACTGACCTTCCTTCATTTCACTTTCCACCCATACCTTCCATTCCACCTCTTTTCCCACCCCCTCCTCAATTCATTGACCATTCAACACAGACTACCCCAGCCAGTTCCACTCCTCTCGACTTCCTTACTACATCCCCCACTTTTCTCCCCCAGGATCAATCACCTTCTACTTCTTCCACTCCATTTCTATCAATCTTACCCAGACACTCCTATTACACCCCTCCCTACTTCACCCTCCTCCATGCCATGAGGGACAATGCCTATAGCAAGAGGGATGTTCTCAATGGCATGGCCTAACTTCGACAAGCCATCGAATACCCCTTGCTACAGAAAATGAGTGACTTGAAGCTTGCTCACAGCGAGCAACTAAGAGATATTTCCAAGGGGTGGGAGGCAATTTTGGAGACACTCAATGCGAACAAGGTTGCGACAACTTATTATAGAATGACTACAAAGATAGAAAAAGCCAATGCAGAAAGGGCGAAAAAGCAAGCCAGGTTGTTAGAAAGGAAACTGAACAATGCTCAGGAGATCAACAAACTCAGTAAGGAGCTTGCAGATACCAATCTCCTGTGGGCTACCAAGAAAATTAAGATTTTGGAATAGAGGGTTGCCTTCCTACTATCCCAACCAATTCAGGCCACCCCTCTCACCACAGCACCCCCTGAGGCCCCATCCTCTTCCACACAACCAGGCCCATCTTCTTCCACTCCCCCTGCCCCTACACCTACACAACCTATTCCCCCACCTCCTACAGCCCTAACTCCGGTACCTCCTCCTACTCCTACTCAAGTTCCAGCTCCTGCTAAAGTCCCTACTCCAGCTCCTGCTCCTGTCTCAGTGCCTCCCCCTGTTCCCTCTCCTGCCCCCAAAAGAAAACGGACCCCTTCCAAGAAACCTCCCACTTCCAAAAGAGCCACTGCAGCCCAAAAAGGAAAAAGGCCAGCCCCTCCATCCCCACCTCCAAAGGTCACCAGAGCTCTGCTCAGGATGATCCCCATGGTCGCCTACTTTCCAAAGAGGAATGCAAATAGGCTACTGCTGCCCTTGGATTGGATCGCACTGAGCTTCTTCCTTCGGACTCAGACTCTGATTCTGCCCCACCTAGGGATCCCAGTGCCCAGACTACTGTTGCTGCTCCTTCATCAAGCCCTGCTGAACAAACTTATCCTCAGCGAAGGAAGGTTGCTGCCAAGAGGACTACTCCCCCAACAACCTCTTTGAAAATTGGAAAAGACAAACCTGCCCAGTCTGAGGAGGCACCACCAATAAGCCAGCCAGTGAAAGGGAAGAGCCCTGCCATTCCTACAGTAAAAGAACAAGACAAATCTTATGTGGCTCCCCCTAAGCATGCAAAAGGGAAAAGTCCTCCCCTGCCTCAGGGGAAAGCAAAAGATAAATCCCCTGTTGTCCCTCCTGAGCCAGCACAAGCCCAATCCCCTATTTTTCCCCCTCCGACTCAGCCAAGGCAAGCCTCCAAAGGGACGAGCTCCAAAGGTAAGAGCCCCAAAGGAAAATCTCCCACCAAACCCCCTGAGCCAACCACTAATAAATCTTTCGAGATCCCTCCTGAACCAAAGAGGAGAAAAATGAGGGTCAGGGCTCCAACCATACCCAAAACTGCAGACCAAAAAAAAGGAAGAGAGGGAACGAAAGAAGAAAGAGGAGGAGGCTTACCTTCAAGAACATGCCAAGAAGATGGGTTGGGACAAGTTTTGAGCCAGATTCTGACTAGATTGTACCTAGAATTTTATCTGTTTCTGCACTCTTTTGCTTCTGTTTTCTTATAGTTTGTGCATTTCTCATTTTTAATAGACTTTATTCCTCTGTCATTACTATCTTGCTTTGTCTGTTGTGTGTTTTGTTCCCTGTTCTTTCCTTTTCTTTTCTCATCAATAAATCTGCTGCACAAACACCTTTGAACCAGTGAGGACACTGCTCCTCATAGGTTTAGGGGTGTGGCAGGCAGACCCTGCCAATGGAATAGTTAACCTAAGTGCAACAGACTCATCTGAGTAATATGGAAATGGATCTATGTTCACTTAAGAATCATGAAAATAAGAAATTTAAAATTTCTGCAAACTTTTGACATTATAAACTTTTAATATTCCACATTTCCATGATAATATTACAAAGGAAACTTACTTGTATCAACACTTAGGGAATCATTAGAGAGAGAAAAAGGTGAAGACATACTTAAAAGTTCAAAGGAAGACCATAACCAGTGAGAATTGGGCCTATAAAATTTTTTCCTTCCTTTGAGGAGTAACCAAGGCAATCTCTTCTAGTTCTAAGGACTGGCTGAGTCACTGTGCTCACTATAAGTTAGGTAACTCCAAGTTCAAACAACTGACAGTACTCATGAGACTTAGGAAAGAATCAAGGCCTTCTCTTGGACAGTTTGAGCCTAAAAGGACCAACCCTAAAGCAACTGCCCTTGTCCATACCCCCCTTTGAGCTTTAAATCCTAAATTTCTTCCAAATACACCTGAGTACTTGAACCTAAACCTATGAACCTGCTTCAGCCTACCCTCACTCTGAGAATTCAGAAGGTAAAGGAGAAAAGATTGGAAATGGACTAGCTATGGTCAACATTAAGTGAATGGAGAAGAAGCATCTCAAAAATTCTGACAGTATGGTAACTGAGAACATGGTGGCATTTCTGAAAAGCAAAAACAAAAATAAAAAGAAGAAAATTCCATCAAAAGGAAACAAAAATAATAATGAAGAGGAGTAAGGGAGGAGTCAAGAGGAACTTTCATTGGAGAATCAAAATCAAGAAGAGAAACTGATCACTTCAAATATGAAAATCTCAAAGAAGATGAAGGGAGCTGAATTCAAGAAGGTGAAGTCATGAATCACCTCTATCACCTACTGATTTCTCAATTTGGAACCCCTTTTCAACCTTCCATTCTTTTTAACCCCACTCCATAAGCCACATTACAGCCCAGTGAAAAGTCCTTGTGATCCAAAGTTGAGTGAGCTGTCATGTGAAGATAAAGAGTTATCCAATCAATGGTGAGGAACTGCCAATGATGTCAGCACTTAAGAACTCTACCTATGCTCATGCTTACAGACCCATTTGGGGGATGTAACTGCTCTTGAGCATGTGAGAAAATGAACCCCTCAACAAAACCTTTATGAGAGTATGCCCTGCAAAGTTTTTGGGTCTGAACTTGAATGCATTATGTATGACCTATAACCTAATTTTTGACCTGAGGATGGGCTCAGTGCTGGCACACACTTGTGCAGTTTTCTGTGATTGTAAACTGATTGGAAGTGTTGCGCATTCATGAAAAGTTTATATTGTTCTGTGCAACCAATGGATTAGATTTCTTTTATGATTACTGATTCGAGAGTAAACTTAGTTTGCCCCATGACTGCTCACTAGATGATATTGCACTTTTGTTAACTGTTTCATTGAAGAAGTTTGTGGGTGTCTTCACTGAAAACCCTCAGGAGACTTCACTCCTCCACTAGGGATCACCTAGGAGTTTAAGAGGCTTGGTACATATGCTAAATGTATCCGTGCTCCCTACGAAAGTGGCATTTAATTTTTATAGTAGGTTTAATATAGCTTTGCTAAGGGACAAACAAAGATTAGGTTTGGGGGTGTGCTAAGACCTAAAAAGTACCACTTTTCACCCCTTAACCTTTGATTAGACCCATAGCCACCTAATAAGTTCTTGTAAAGTGTTTTATGTAGGTAATAACCAGCAGTGAAATAATGCCAGGAATCCTGCTAAGGAGCCAGCTTTAGCACCAGAAGTCCCTCAGAAGGATGAACTCAGAATCCAGACCTGAAATGAGCCTCGCACAGTTGACCCAAGCTTTAGAGGATTCAGGAGAAGTACACATCGCACAGTCTCACGCAGTTCAAAGCAGACCTCTCTCAACCTCGCGCAGTGCGCTCAGGCCGTGAGAAGAGAGCTTGAAGACTCCCACGGGTTGTCGATGCGATCATGCGGATGCAATTATCAGAAGAGAACTCCTCGCGCAGTTCTCGCGCCATTCAAGAAGAAAGCATCCTTGCAAAGGCAAAGCCATCCTCGAGAAGATCAATTAAGACATGGAACCTCGCGCAGTTCAAAACTCATTAAAGCCTCGCAAGGTAACTCGCGAAGTCCAGTGAAGAGAAGTGCTCACGAAGTTCTCATGCTATTCAAATCTATCCTCGCAAAGATCAACCCAATGATCGCGCAGCTACCTCGCGACTGCTTGAACTCCAACCCTGCGACATCTTAGGCTTTGATGTCTACTCAACCTCGCGACGGTTGAAGTTTCAATATCAAATCATCCTAGCGAAGAGCAAAAGCTACCACGCGACAAGTCTGGGAAACAATGGCTACCTAGCGAAGCTCTGAACCTCAACTTCCATCTCTTCAGCAGAGGACCTTCTACGAATTTCCAGCGATTAGGGCACGCACACCCACGCTCAAATCTCTGTGCATGCACCCCAAGGCATCGAAGGATCACTATTCAGCCATGTGGCATCGTTAAAATTAGGGTTTCCTAACCATAATGCGCCACCACACCACTGCTATAAATCCCCAAGAGGGCTTGGACCATAGGGGGGATCGACATCCTGGAATAGCTGGGAACACGTCTCATTTCTTGGAGACTTGATCTG
The DNA here is from genome assembly GCA_021018995.1 of Chloranthus sessilifolius. Lineage (NCBI taxonomy): Eukaryota > Viridiplantae > Streptophyta > Magnoliopsida > Chloranthales > Chloranthaceae > Chloranthus > Chloranthus sessilifolius. Next base: position 31,286,132 of record CM037595.1, read on the forward strand.
AGATCGTTTTGCTTTTCTTTTTATAGCTGTAAGTAGTTTTTTTTTTCTTTTTTTCTTCTCTCCATAGTCCAGCACTTGCTGGCTATATCTTTGTATGCTTTTTGAACTAGATCAATGGAAGTTGTGTAATAGGATTTGTACTCTGTAGGATTTGTGTTTGAATGTTAGATGCTTTGTGCAAGGCTGCTGCCTTGTGATCCGCCATTGCTTTGGCTATGTTTCAAAGCAATGGAGGACTGATTCTAAGGGCCATTCAGATCCAAGTGACCTATGTGTCTGGGCTATCATGGTCTTATACAGCCTTAGCCCGACCACAAGACCCACTAGATCTGAAATCCCCATGGGAGCTTGAGCTAGTAGCCTGGTGACCATGGTGGTGGTAGCGATATTCTTGTTTTATCTTGGGCTTCGTGAGGAGGATAGCCTCTGGGATAGTCTGTGACCATTTGAGTGGACAGGTTATAGCCTTAGGGTGATTCTAATCCACCGATCTAAGATGGATCTTTCTTCTTTACACCTGAGCTTGTAGAAGTCTGGTGGGAGATTGTACGAAGGCAGACTCCCCTATATTTATATAGATCCGCCATCAGATGTTGGATCTGATCTGGTTATAGAGATTGTAGGCTTGTGACTAGACCATTGTAGCCTCACTCAAGCAATGGACAGCTAGATTGAAGGTTGTACTCAATCTCTTGTTGGTTCTATGTGTCTGGGCTATCATGGTCCTATACAATCTTAGCCCCACACATAGAGCTTTAGAGGTTGAGGTTCCCTATGGATTCTTGAGCTGGTAGCCTGGATGAAATAGTGCCTACAATGATTAACTTGTTTTGTTTTGACCCATCCCTAGATTGTGGTTCCCCTATGGGATAGTCTGTGACCATTTGAGTGGACAGGTTATAACCTTAAGGGATTGAATCATGGCAGAGAGATGGGTTGGATCCCTTCTCCTCAGTGGTGATAACGTAGCCATTGGACAGGATTTTATAACATCAGATCTGAATTTGAGTTACAATAACTTACTTCTCACCCTTTTATATTTATTTTCCACACTCCATCCATCCTCTCACCCCTTTCTGTAGTGTAGACATTAGGTTACCTTAGAATACCTAGAATAAGTGACCTTAAACTCCCCTCCTTTTTAGGACTGCTAGATCTGTAGTCAGATATGGAGGGACTACTAGTGGCGGCTCCTTTGGAGCTGTAGATCACCTTTCCCTGTGGGACAAACTCTTACTTATCAAAACTTGCCACAATGGACCCTGTATCTTGCAGGTCTAGGATTTGTTAGTTGTGCCAATTCCATCTCCTGTTTTACTCTTTCTTTGATTTTTAAATTACTTTTACCACCAACCAATAAAGCAAGCACACAGTCAGATTCCGCCAACAAGTATTAACTGATTTTACTGGAGAAGTTTGTTGGTACCTTTACTGAAAACCCTCAAGAGACTCCATTCCTCCACTACGGATCACCTAGGGGTTTAAAAAGGCTTGGTGCATGTGCTAAATGCACCCGTGTTCCCTACGAAAGTGGCATTTTATTTCATAGGTTAGTCGTTATAAATTTCACTTTGCTCGAGGACTAGCAAAGGTTAGGTTTGGGAGTGTGTTAAGCACTGATTTTTGCCACTTTCTACACCTTCAAACCTGGCTTTTGCTAAGCCTTAGAGTTGTTTATAATTACTTTTGCTAAGCGTAGTGCAGAAATCTAATTAATAAGTGCCAAAAGGAGGACTAAAATCATTCATGAGCTGAGAGAAGCAAAGCCCAATGCATGAGGAAGAATTGCCACTATTGAAGTCTATAGCAGATCAAAGTGCAAACAACGTCAAGAAACACTTTGATCTACTACTGTTATTAAGAACACCATCAGAAGCATTATTTAGTGCAGCTCAAGCAGACAGCCATCAAGAGGACTCAAAGAACTTCAAAACCATATAGGCGGTGGAGCAGATCTAGACAGGTTGAAACCTTCAGCTGTGTCAGACATGGGCAAAATAGTTGCAGCAGTAAGCTCAGAGGTTCAACACATTTCAGCAGTTGCACACCCCATGAGCACATCAGCTGCACACATAAATAGCTCTATCACCATTTCAAGCTATATGCACACTAAAGCACAAGCACTACAGCAGTGTGGGATTCAACAGAATGGATGTACAAGCGACAGCAGTTGCATCTCAACCATATGGTTCACCATTTTCAGCAACTACAAATTATGCAGCTAATAATCTTCAGCAGTTGCAGCGAAGAGGAGTTCGAGCAATGGCTGCTATTCCACATATCGAGTGCTTCAATCAACCTGTCGAATGGTTGTTGAAGCTGTGGATGAACCTATCTACATCTACTCCAGCATGCAACCTATCGAGTAGATCAAAACAGATCTCCAATCTCTTCAGCAGTTTACTCCTTCAGCTATAAACCTATTGAATGGTTCATTACTAAAAGCTCTAAACCTGTCGACTTACACTTTATGTAGCTGAACCTGTCGATTTGTTTATGAGTTGGGTTTACGCACCTATCGACAAAAGCTCCATTAATTGAACGTACCAACCGGTTCTTGATTTAAACCCAACTTGTCGAGCTCTTCTCTACAGATTTCAATCCTGTAGAAAGGATCCCTTAATGTTGCAGCAATGCAGCTGCCATCCTATCGAATGGTTCAAGATTAAAAGAGCAGCAGCTTCCTAGCTTCCCTGCACGCAAAGCTCCAGCTACAAGCCAATCCATAGCACCCGTTGACCGCCTAAATATCCAAACCTGTCGAGATGCCCAACCTCCAACTTTCTTCTAACTTGCCGACATACATTCAAGATTCCATCCAACCAGCGGCTTCAGCTGAAGCAGCTAGAAAACCATGCTTGCATCTACTCGACATCTTCTCAGCCCCAACACTCTCCAACCTATCGAATGGATCCTTGCAGTTCAAGGCTTGCACCTGTCGATGGCTTAAAGCAAGCTGCGTCTCACCTAGTCCTCTCGACTAGCAGCCCCCAGCTCCATAGTATTACTTCTCCGGACCAATTGCAGCTGCAGAAATATATATCTATATCTATATCTATATATATATATATATATATATATATATATATATATATATATATATATATATATATATATATATATTTACATACATACCTGTTGCACACCCAACCACCCATGCATCCTCTCGAAGGGCTGCACCAGCTATCCCCCAACATATCGAACAGCGGGCCCTTGAACCTCTCGAGCACAGCCATCGATGCAGCAATCCTCTTGAGGTCTTCATCGTCTTGAGTCATCTCCTCCACCACATGGCTGAAGCTGTAGCAATTTTAAATAGACCTGCATCAGCCCTTGGTTCTTGAAGATAATCCTACTTAGGCTCTACCAAGTCTAAAATGAGGCTATTTTGGCAAAGGTTGCAGCTGAAGTATATTTCAGGCAAAATATTATTGGACGGCAGGGGCATTTTGGGGCAGCGAGAGTGATTATTTTATGGGCATTCTCAGCAACTGGGAGCAATCACTTGAGGTGTGCAGCTTGGTATTTTTGGCTAAACAAGGGCAATTTTGGGAGCTCCAATGCAAAGGAAATTCTGCACATGGGTGTGAGCTAACTTTCGGCGGGAATGCAAATTAGCTTCAGCTGGGCACAATCTCTATCTCCTCTCTGATTGGCTGAAACTCTTAAACAGGGATTAAGCTTAAACTGAAATCCTCTCTTCTGATTGGCTGCAACTCAAAGCACACGGATCGATGCACACCTATAAATACCCATCTATTTTGCTATTTTTCTTCAACAAGGAAAGTAGGAACAAAGGAATAGCCTGCGTTCTCGTTAGCACATTTAGGTTTAGTTTTAGGTTTTATTTTACTTTTTTTCCCCCTTCTCTCTCTAATCTAGCCTGTTGGATTGGATCTAGGTAGCAGTTCAGATCTGTTTTGTAATTATAATTTTGGCATGAAGAAATGTGGATTGATGCACAGACTACAAATCTGGGAACAATGTTATTGTAAGTTGTTTTTTATTAAAGCAACAATTTATTGATTTTAAAGCTTAATTAAATCTAAAAATCTTGTGGTCCCATTAGATTCTCGATCGGATTTGTGTAGATGGGACTAGCCCACCCACTTAACTGGTAGATCTCTTGATGACCACCTGATTTTCCTGGGTTTGATATGCCTGTGGGTGCCTGAGCCTGTGGCCTTACATTCACAGCATTTGTAGTGATTATCTTGTTCTGATTGAAGCCATCGGAATGGAGGAAATCTATTGGATGATCTGTGACCATTTAAGTGGACAGATCATAGCCTTAAGATCAATCCAAACCATCGGAATGGAGGAAATCTATTGAATGATCTGTGACCATTTAAGTGGACAGATCATAGCCTTAAGATCAATCCAAACCACTAGTCTAAATCAGATTCTTATACCATGCATTTGTTCTTGTAGCCAAATGAAGGATGGCTGCATATCCTCAGATCTTGATCTATTTTGCAATGAAAACCAGACCCTAGCTATCTATTTCTCCCCATTTTATATTTTATTTTACCATCCATCTTCCTCTATCTCTTAATTTAGTTTTATTTTACTTTTATAGAATTAGATCTAGTGACACCCAAAAAGCTCTCTTTCTTATTAGAATTACCAGATCTGTAGCCAGATCTGGAGGTCTACTATACACCTTTTAGGTTTAGCTAACTACTCCCTGTGGGACAAACTCTTATTAAAACATACTACAAAGGACCCTGTATCTTGCAGGTCTAGGATATTTTAGATGTGTTGAATCCATCCTATGTTTTACTTTATTTTATTTTGCTTTTATCATTGCACAATAATCAACACATTGAAATTCCTTAACATTGATGAACCCCAACAAAAAAATGAAAATAAAAACATGGAAAAATTTGATGAGATTGCTAAGACAGCTAATGAGAGATTAGTCCCTCATTTACCATTTCCCAATGCACTTCAAGCACCTTCTCCTTTTGATAAGGGGAATGCTAAAGTTGAGGACATGATGGAAATATTTAAACAAGTGAAGATTAATTTGCCTTTACTTGATGCAATCAAGCAAATGCCAGCCTATGCAATGTTTTTGAAAGATTTGTGCACACATAAAAGACAATCTAGGATGCACCTATCCAAGAAGTCTTTTTACGCTGAGAAAGTGAACCAAGTGCTATTGTTGTTGGTTCTTAGTGTGCATGATTCATTTGTGTTTTGAAAACAGACTTACAAATGATGAATTGTACTGAATTTGGAAAACTAAAGAGAATAAGAAAATATCAGCACAGAGAGAACATAATTAGCCAGCAAGATCAAGGCCAATTGTAGTAAGTTTAAAATGTAAGTGAGTAAAAGATCGTCCACAAGGAATTGATTTAAAATGTAAGATAAACCTTCAGATCTGAGCTACTAGATCTAACCTCTGATCCTATCTACAAAGCACATAAGATGGGAGGTTGAATTTGCCACATTAACTAAATGATAAAAGTAAAAATTAAAAGTAAATGATGCAGATCTGAGTTGGGGAGATTTGATGTAAATTAGTAAGAATGGAGAAATAATATCTAACTTTGATTTAGTACTTGATTGCAGAATGAGAATAAACGTAAAACAAATGAGATATTATCCAAACTTCATCTGGCTACCAGCACAAATGCAAGAGAAAGTAATCCAACTCAAGGATTGGAATTGAGTTGGACTTATGGCTATGGTCTCTCCACTTCAACGGACATAGATCATCCAATAGTCTTCAATTCGTATCCATGATTCAAAACAAAAAAATCACTACAAATGTTGTGAGAAATTAGGTTACAAATGCCAATTCTCACAGGGATAATGAATTAAGGGAAATTGCTTTAAAAACAGTAAATCTAAAGGAATCTAATGAAATATGAAGATCACAAGGAACCCTTAACACGAATCCAATTGAGAACGTACGGTTCACAACAACCTTTTTAAATTCACCATTACAATTACAGAGCATAGCTTAAACAGCTCTCAGATTTATAGTCTTGAATACAATTCTCGCTTGAATTACAAAAGTATCTCACAGTTTTCAAGTACAAATAAAAGCTAGGCTATTACAGAAGTTTCAGACAAGCTATCTGAATTGGAAATGGGGCAATAGAAATGAAACTCAAAATCTGGATACCCAAACTGGGCAAATGGTTTGTCTATTTATAGTTTTCCCTAAGTCCAGCTCAGATGTGCATCAACCAATCAGAATTGGTTAGATCTGTATCAACCAATAGGAGTCGAGCACAAGGATCCAGATCTATTTTAGCCAATCAAAACTACTTGATCTAGTTCAGCCAATCAGGTGATAGAAGCATCAATTCTATTACGTAATTCAAAAATCTGTTTGAGCTTCTAGAAGTTCCCGCCAAGTAATTTCATCTTTGGGTGTTCACATGGGGTAGAATATGCCTTTGGTTCGTGCTCAGAATCTTTCGAAATGTCCCTGGGCTTTTAAATGTATTGGGGCACGTGCAGAGATTATTGAATTGCCCTTGTAGATGCTGGGAATCTTTAGGATATCATTTCGCACTGTTAAGAGAACTTTTCGTAAGGTACTGTGACTTCTGAAGCTCTATTCACACAGATTGGAGACCTTTTTGAAAAGAACTGTAACTTCTGGAGATCTATTCGCACAGATTGGAGACCTTTTCGAAAAGCATTGTAACTTCTGGAGATCTATTCGCAAAGATTGGGGACCTTTTCGAATAGCATTCTATAGTACATTCTTCTTTTCGAATAGCTCCAAACCTCTTTCCAGGTTGAAACCAGGCCTTTGTCCTCTTTATTTTAGGCATTTTGATAGCTAGTGAGGTTGTCCTTTCTCTTTCTTCCTCCAGATCAAGATGGGTCATCTTCTTTTTGCCACTTTTAAGCTACTTTCAAGGTTAAGCCTACCTTTATTGTTAGCTGTAAAACAAACACTTAAAACACTTATTTAGTTCTCTCAAGGGTCTATCAAGGCCCAGGTTAAGGGGTGGAAAATGGTATTTTCCAGTTCTCAATAGCTATCCATTACAACCCCAACAAAACTCCATGACCCTGGAGTTCCCACAATCCCTTGCATCATTGGGGATCACACAATTGAAATGGCCTTGTTAGATCTGGGAGCCAGTGCGAACCTACTTCTATAATCTGTTTATGAGAAGTTAGGATTGGGAGAATTGAAACCCACACATGTGGTATTACAACTAGCAGACAGATCTGAAAGGAAATCTGTGGGAATGATAGAAGATGTGTTAGTTGGGGTTGAAATTTTTTTTTATCCAACAGATTTTTTGGTTTTTGACAAGGAACCAAGAAAGTGCACTATCTCCATTCCTGTAATTTTGGGCAAGCCTTTCTTGGCCACTGCTAATGCTTATATAAAATATAGATTAGGTGTAATGGAGGTATCCTTTGGTAATATGAAAGTAAAATTGAATGTCTATAATACAGCAAGTCAACCTCACTTGGATAGTGAGGACTGCTTAATGATTGATGTGTTGGATGAGCTTGTGGAAGAGACTGTTCCCAAGCTACTGCACTGTGATAAAATGTGTGATGTTTTTGAAAATGTTTGGAATGAAATTGTGGAAGAAAAGGCCCCCACACCTATGATTCAATATGTGAAAGCCTTAAATTATGAAGTGGGGTCAGCAGCAAAGTATCCTCCTTGGAAACCAGTTGTGTTGCCTCTTCCACCACCTTCTAAGGCACCTTTACTGCCTTCACTCATAAGTCCACCTGATGTGGAATTAAAATAACTCCCCAAGTCTTTGAAGTATGCATTTTTGGGAGCAAATTAGAAGTTGTCTGTGATAATTTCTTCTTCCCTCACTGATGAGTAGGAAGAAGAGCTGTTGTGTGTGTTGAAATGGCAAAAGGAGCAATAGGTTGGACTATTACTGATCTTGGAGGAATCAGTCATGTTATTTGTATGCATACGATCCACTTGGAAGAGGGTTCCCAATGGTTCCAGACCCTCTAGAGAGATGCAGAGAAAGTTAAACCCCCACATGCAAGAAGTAGTGATGAAGGAGGTACTTAAATTGTTAGATGCAGGAGTCATCTATCCTATTTCAGATTCTGAATAGGTGGCACCTACTCAGGTAGTACCTAAGAAATCTGGAATCACTGTGGTTAAATCAGATTTTGGTGAGCTATTTCCAACTAGGAAAATTACTGGTTGGAGGGTTTGCATTGATTATCGAAAGCTCAATTCAAAAACCAGAAAGGACTATTTTCCTTTGCCCTTCATAGACCAGATTTTGGATAAGTTGTCAGGCAAAGCTTTTTATTGCTTTCTTGATGGATACTCTGGGTATAACCAGTTCCCTGTGTATCAACAAGCTTAGAAAAAAATAACTTTCACATGTCTATTTGGCACCTTTTCTTATAGGAGGATGCCATTTGGATTGTGCAATCCCCTGCAACTTTCCAAAGGTGTATGTATGTCATCTTCTCGGATATGATTGATCAGTTTTTAGAGATATACATGGATGATTTTTCTATCTTTAGGGACAGTTTTAGCCAATGCCTACATCATCTCAGCTTAGTGCTGCAGAGATGTGAAGAGACCGACTTGGTCTTAAGTTCGGAAAAGAGTCACTTTATGGTCAACCAAGGCATTGCCCTTGGCCATGTCATTTCTCACAGAGGCATAGAGGTAGACCAAACTAAAATTGATCTGATTGCACATTTGTCCTCACCTAAAACTGTAAAAAGGATCAGATCCTTTATGGGGCATGCTGGTTTTTATAGGAGATTCGTCAATGATTTCAGTATAATCTGAAAACCTCTTTGTCACCTGCTGTGCCAAGAGGTTCCTTTTGTATTTAATGATAAATGTCTCACTGCTTTTGAATTTTTGAAAGGATGGTTGACCTCTGCACCTGTCCTACAAGCCCCTGATTATTCTTTGACATTTGAGCTGATGTGTGATGTATTAGAGTTTGCAATTGGCTCAGTTAAACTACACCACAACTGAGAAAAAATTGTTAGCCATTTTCTATGCTTTGGAAAAATTTAGCCCTTATGTGTTAGGATCTAGGATTGTAGTGTTCACAGACCATTCAACCCTGAAATACCTTTTGTCCAAAAAGGAAGCTAAACCAAGATTAATCAGATGGATCCTCCTATTACAGGACTTTGATCTTAAGATTAAGGATAAAAAAGGGATTGAAAATATGATTGCAGACCACTTGTCTAGAATCCTAGCTACTGAGTTTTATGGACTGCCTGTCAATGGCTCATTTTTAGATGAGCAGCTGTTAGCTGTCAGCATGAGTGCACCTTGGTTTGCTAACATAATTAATTATTTTACAATGGGTAGGATTCGCCCACATTGGAACAAAAGGGATAAGGAACTATTCTTCTCTCAGATTAGATATTACATGTGGGAGGATTCATACCTCTTCAAGCACTGTGCAGACCATGTTATGAGAAGGTGTGTACCTAAGAATGAATTCTACAACATACTAACCATGTGCCATGAATAGGCCTTTGGAGGTCATTTCAGTCGAAACAAGACTGCTGCAAAAGTACTTCAAAGTAGATTTTATTGGCCCACTATCTTCAAAGATGCATGGCAGCATTACAAGGCATGTGAAAGATGCTAGAAAATGGAAAGTATTTCAAAAAGAAATTCCATGCCTTTACCGCCCATTTTTGTAGTTAAATTATTTGACATTTGGGGCATTGACTTCATGGGTCCTTCCGTACTTCTTAAGGGTATGATTTTATTCTTGTGGCTATGGACTATGTGTCCAAGTGGGTTGAAGCCATAGCCACAAGAACCAATGATCACAGAGTTGCCATCAATTTCTTGAAAGATAATATTTTCTCTAAGATTGGTACCCCTAGAGCCATCATTGGTGATGGGGGAAGCCATTTCTGCAATAGATAGTTTGAAAACCTACTTAGAAAGTACTCAGTGACACATAGAGTTGCCACCCCATACCACTCACAGACTAGTGGGTAGGTGGAAATTTCTAAAAGGGAGATCAAACACATTCTAGAGAAAACTGTGAGAGGACATAGAAAGGATTGGTCCCTAAAGTTGACTGATGCTCTTTGGGCTTATAGAACTACCTATAAGACCCCAATAGGGATGTCTCCCTTTAGGTTGGTGTATGACAAGGCATGCCATTTATCAGTGGAGTTAGAGCATAAAGTCTATTGGGCTATTAAGTCATTGAATGTTGATCTAACTGCTGCTAGTATGCATAGGAGGCTGTAGCTATCAGAACTTGAAGAACTGAGATTGGATCCCTACTCTAATGCATGGATCTACAAAGAAAGGCCAAAGCTTTTTTTGATAAGCATTCGCTGAGAAAGGAGTTTGCTGTAGGCAACAAGGTATGGCTGTTTAATTTAAAATTAAAATTTTTCCCAGGCAAGTTGAGATCTAGATGGGAGGGACCTTACATTGTGAATCAGGTTTCCCCATCTGGAGTTGTTAAAATTATTGATCTAAAAGATGGTAGAATCATGAAAGTCAATGGTCAAAGGCTCAAAATATTTGCTGAAAATGTAGTAGAGCCTGTGGTGACCATTCACCTTCATGAACCTCCAAAATGTGACTAATTTTCAGCATCGTACATTATGTATCATAACTATCAATTCTATTGTTGTTGATGTTTTCAAATCTATTTGGCATTGTAAATATGCTGCCAATTTTACTTAGGTTTTCATTTAGGATAATGAGTCAGCTGTGATAAGGGTAGGAAGGTCCCCAATGCATGAGAAATTAAATCGGAACAGAGGAGGATGGATGAATTTTTGTTGGATGGAACCAATGAACTGATAAGAAATAAATTTAGATTGCAAAACTACCTGTCGAGAGGTGTGAGGTGAATTTTGACAGGTACTGAAGGTACCCCTTTTGCAATTCGACAGGTACTGAGACCTGTCAATAGGATGTACCCAATTTTTGATAGGTACTGAAGGTGATTGCTACATTTTCAACAGGTTCCATGTACCTATCAAGAGGTTGAGAAACCTCTCGAAGCCTTAATGTTAAAAACTTATAACTTGTCGAGAGGTTGGGTGAACCTCTCGAATGGAAATTTCTGAAGCCTATGAACCTGTCGAGAGGTTTGATAAACCTCTCAAAACCTTCAGCCTGAGAGTCTGCAGTCTCAAGTAATTTTAACTTTTCGACAGGTTGATAAGTAGTGAAAAATACCATTTTTCACCCCTAAACATGAGCCTTGAAAGACCCTTGAGAGGACTAAATAAGTGCTTTAGTGTTCATATTGCAGCTAACCAAAAAGACAGGTCCAAATCCGAAAACCATCCTAAAATGATCAAAAAGCTGACAACACATGTCAAGCTCAAAGAGGGAGTGAAGAAATAGCCTCAGCAATGGCTAAAAAGGTCCTAAAAGAGCAAGAAAAGACCTGGAGAAGAAGAATGGAAGCTAAAGCTCAATTCGCAAAGAACTTCTACTATTCGCAAAGGAAAAATCAAGTTAAAAGTCAATTCGCAAAGAAGAATGGGAGCCTAGAGTTCAATTCGCAAAGAACTTCTACTATTCGCAAAGAACCTTCAACTTTGCGAAAAGAAGAAAACACTCCTCGAATAGAAGAATGACCTTTGCGAAAAGAAGAAAAGTTTAATTCAATGAATCAAACCCCACGAAAAGAGCTTCAGAGCCAAATTACTTTGCGAAAAGACCCTTAAACTCGCGAAATGGCATCGGGATTCTGACCACTTTGAAGGGCATTTCAAGAACTCTGATGCGCCTAATGTAATTAAAAGCCCGAGAGACATTAGGAAGATTCCAAGCACAAACCAAAGGCATATTCCGCCACGTGAAAACCCAAAGATGAAATCACTTGGCGGGAACTTCTAGAAGCTCAAACAGACTTTTGAATTCCATAATGTAATTGATGCTTCTAACGCTCGATTGGTGAACGCATCGAGCATTTTCATTGGCGAGATCCGGATCCCGTGCTCAACGGCCATTGGGCAATCCAGATCCGAGCACTTCCGATTGGTCAACTCACCTTATGGTGATAGAGGAAAGCTATAAATTGAGAAGACATTTGCCCAATTGGGGCATCCATTTTAGAGTTTTCATCTCTGTTTCCCTCATTCGGTCGGATAGCTTATCCGAACCCCTGTAATCCCTTCTTGTAGTTTACCTTTGAGAGCCATTGTGAGTGATTTGTACTTCCAAGTTCGGATTCAAGATCAGAACTGAGGGCTCTTCGAGAAGCTCGATCGTAAGTCCGAGGGCTCTCTAAGAAGCCGTGCTCTGTAATTGTAACGTTGGATTTTAAAAGGTTCTTGTAATTTGTGTCTTCTCCATTGGAGTCATGAGGGTTCCGAATGATCACCTTAGTGCATTAGACTTCTTTAGATTCACTTATCCGCATCCAACTTCCCTTAATTCATCATCCATGAATTAGCGTTGGTAACCTAATTCAAGCGGCATTCTGATGATGTTCATGTTACGAACTAAAGAATAGGCCACACTAGTGACGGATCCGTGACCATTTAAGTGGATGAGATCACCATAAGTCTAAACCTATTCCTTAATTCGGATTTATTTCTCTTACATCTGGGTAGCCGATGAAGATTGAATCGCTTTCTGTTGAACTACTGGACTCTCCATTAAAATTGAGCCTAAAGTACATGAAGTTATTATTTCTGCATTTGTCTTATTTTAAACATCTCCCCAACTCGGATCTGGATCATGTAGTTAGTTTCTTTTCTTTATTTGCTTATAGTTAAATGTGACACAATCCAACACTCTCTTTTATCTATTCCTTTTAGATAAGGTATACGAGATCCGGAGGTTTCTCATTTTAGACAAACTTCTCGTGGACGATCTTGAAATACTTACTTTTAAAACTTGCTACAATTGGCCGATCTTGCAGCCGTTGTTAGCTAATGTCTTGATATCCCTTTCATAAGTTAACATCCATATAACCTAGCATTCTTTAATTCTTTAATTTTTGACTCATAATGCACACAATTATGGCACACTTGGAGCGACAACAAGTTTTTGGCGCCGTTGCCGGGGAAGTTTGTTCTAAAATTGGTAGACCTAAGTTTTTCTATTTTGTAGATTTGATTTTTATTTTAATTTTTGCTTTAAACCTGCACTTTGCATTCCAAGTGCTTGATTAAATGTCTCAGTTTGTATAGAAAACCTGCTTTCTTGTGAGAATTTTTATTTTTTATTTTTTACGAGTTTTATTCTTTGCCTTCTAGTTATTTGAATAAATCTGCCCACTCTTTTGTCTTTTGTCAAATTTGGGCGTGCTTTGAGTTTTTCTTTTATTTTTGTCAATACTTGAATAAGGTACTGCAGGTTTTTTGGATGTTTGCGAGATCCGGGTGACCATCCAACAAGGACATCTGGACCAAAGGGAGCAGATCTGCTTGAGTTTGCATCCTTCTCCTTTGTATTCATTTTTTATTTTTAAATTCTTGAGAACCAAAGCAATTCTGCATGTTTAATGTCCATTTTGATTTACATCGAAAAATTCAAAAAATGAAAAAGCAGAAAATAACAAAATTGTTGAAAAAGAGGAGGAGAAATATGTTCCACACCTCCCATTACCCCATGCAATGAAGTCGGTTTCTCCTTTTGACAAAGGAAACACAAAATTGAGGAAATGATGGAGACATTCAAGCAAGTTAAAATTAATCTACCGCTTGATGCAATCAAACAGTCCTCGCTATGCAAAATTTGTCAAAGAGGTGTGCACCCACAAAAGGCAATCTAGGATACATTTATCCAAGAAGGCCTTTGTGGAGAAAATCAACCAAGTGCTATCAATTGCAACACCACCTAAGATGCAAGACCTGGAATCCCCACAATCCCCTCGCATCATCGGGAGCACACCATTGAGAAAGCCTTGCTAGATCTGGTGCTAGTGTCAACTGCTTCCCTATTACATCATGAGAAGCTAGGTTTGGGAGAATTGAAACCCACTCAAGTGGTGTTACATGAATGACAGATCTGAAAGGAAACCTATGGGGTTGATTGAAGATGTTTTGGTAGGAGTAGACAAGTTTTTCTACCTCACGACTTTTTGGTGTTGGACATGGAACCAACCAAAAGTACCACCGCCATCCTCATTCGGGAAGACCATTCTGCTACTGACTAATGCATGCATTCAATGCAGTGTCAGCATCATGGAGGTGTCTTTTGGAAATATGAAAGTTAAATTGAATGTGTATAATCTTGTTACTCAACCTCAATTCTGTGAGGAATGTTTCCATGTTGACATCATTAATGAGTGGTGGAGGAGTCTTTACAAACATTTCGCAAGGTAAAGACTCCACCACGAATTTAAAAATGATTGGGGATCCACCGAGAAAGAAGGAAAAGGAGATCAAATTCAACGGAGTCGCTTTGTGCAAGGCACTCACCAGATCATCAAGTTCTCTCTCTTGGAGACCTCCTCTCCCTCTTCCACAAGTTACCAAGGTACCTTTCTGCCCTCTTTCCCAACCACTGAATTGGAACTCAAGCAGCTCCCCAAAAATCTGAAATATGTATTTTGGGAGATCATCAAACACTACTGTGATTATTTCTTCCTCCCTTACAAAGGAGCAAGAAGAGGAGGCATTGGTAGTTCTAAAATAGCACAAGAAAGCAATTATTGGACCATTCTTGATTTAGGAGGAATAAACCCAATTGTATGCATGCATTTGTTTACATTGCTTCTTAGTTTACGCTTTGACTAATTTTTTCTTTTCTTTGGTTTGCTTTTCATAAATTCTACCATTTAGATCTGTAGTGAGCCTGCTATTTTCTTTGTTTTTCCTTACAACAACTAGTGAGGACACGGTTCCTCACGTTCCCCAATTTCCAAGTTGTTACTCACTTATTGGGGAATTAAATGCAGTTACTGCCTCCACACGCGCCCAATGCTACTTAATGACCCATCACGATTCTGGGCCATGAGCATTCCCAATGCCCCCCATTCAAGTCCCACCCTTCGGCTTCCCCACCTTACCTATAAATAACCAACCTCTACCAAATTCCCCACATCTTTCCCCACCCTTCCAAAATGGCCGGCGACCAAGCCAATAAGCCACCACCGCTTTTTCCCCATGTGGCTTGACCCACCACCACCGAAGGTGCCAGATCCGCTCCGGCCCCTCACGGGGCCGAATTTGAAGAGGTCCTCGATTTTGGCCAAAAGAAAAGGAGGCCCAACTCCGCCTCCTCGGAAAAAATAAAAAATCAACCTTCCCCGCCACTTCCACCCTCCACCGCCCCACCCCCTCCCCTAAAACACACATCCTATTCTGTCTTTATTTTTCTTTTATGTAAAATATTTCTAGTTAATAAACTTTACTTTCTCCCATTCTCCATGTCATTTTCTCTTGTTGATTTTTTTTCTTCTTATTGTTGCCTTGTTTCAATTTTTCGGTATAAAGTGACCATGCCACCTTTGAACCAAAGGAGGACCTTTGTTCCCCAAAGGTTTGGGGTGTGGCGGACAAGTCCCTAGGGAATAGTTAACATAAGGGCAGAGAATCACCTAAGTAATTAGGAAATGTATTAATTTACTTAAGAATCATGACAACTAGAAAATTTAAAATTCCTTTGCCAAATTTAGACATTCTAAACCTTGCGATATTCTACATTTCCATGATGATTACACCATAAAAACATCTTGGTATCACGAGTAGTAAGTCAAAAGGAAGAGAAAAGGTAAAGATATACTTAAAAGCTCAAGGAAAAACCATAACGGAGAATTGAGCCCATATATTTTCCATCTCGTTGAAGAGTGAGAGGCAATTTTTACGATTCAAAGGATTGGTGAGGCATTAGATCCACTAGAAGTTAGGAAACTCCAAATTAAAACAAGTGACACTCATGAACCGAGGAAAAGATCAAGGCCTTCTTTGGGCGACTTGAACCTAACAGAACCAACCAAGAAAAATCTGCCCTGTTTATTTGTACCCCATTTGAGTGTAAATCCTACAATTCTTCATCAAAATACTCAAAAGTACTTGCACGAACCTATGGAACTAATTCAGCCTTCCCTCACTCGAGAATTGAGGAGGTAAAGGAGAAAGAAGCGAAGATGGACCATTTCGGGCAACATCAAGAAAATGAAGAGAAAATACCTCAAAAGCAGGCAATATGGTGGTGAGAAAAGAAGAGACAAACAATGTGAAAAGTTGCAAGCAAAAGGCAAAAAAGGGACCTTATGTTGAAAATGCAAGATCAAAGAAAGAACTGATCACTGTGAATGTGAGAATCTCGAAAAGAAGAAGAAAGAAGCTAAACTCAAAAGGTGGAGTCATGAACCATCTCCTGCACTTCGAGTTCTCAAATTCAAACCTCTGTTCAAACCGCTTTCCTTGAAACTTCACTCCATAAGCCATACAAACAAACCTAGATTAAAAGCCCTTGTGATCCAAAGTTGAGTGAGCTGTCATGTGGAGATAAGTGACCCAATCTATGGTGAGGAGATGTCAATGATGCCATTGCCTAAGAATCATGCCTATGCTCATGCTTACAGATCCATTTGGGAGATGTAAGCGCTCTTGAGCTTGAGTGAAAATGAACCCTCAACAAAAACACCGATGAGAGTATACCCCGGTGAGTGTTTGGGTTGGAACTTGAGCACCTTAAGTATGACTTATAACCTAATTTTTATCCATAGGATGAGCTTCTTTGGCAGCACATTTGTATGATTTTCTATGACTGTTCACAGACTGGAAATATTGAAACATTCATGAGGTTTATAAATGCTTAAATACCTGTGCAAACAATAATCAAATTTTCTGTTTCATCATTGATTCAAGAGTAACTAACTCGCTCCTTGATTGCTCATTTGATAATATTGCATCGATGATTAACTGTTTCATGGAGAAGTTTGTGGGTACCTTCACTTTGAAAACCCTCGGGAGACTTCACTCCTCCTCTAGGGATCACCTAGGGTTTAAAAGGCTTGTTGCATATGCTAAATGCACTGCTTCCTACAAAAGTGGGTCTTTACTTTGTTTTTTATGTTTCTTTGCTCGGGGGACTAGCAAAGCTTAGGTTTGGGGGTGTGTTGAGTAGTGAAAAATACCATTTTTCACCCCTAAACATGAGCCCTGAAAGACCCTTGAGAGGACTAAATAAGTGCTTTAGTGTTCATATTGCAGCTAACCAAAAAGACAGGTCCAAATCCGAAAACCATCCTAAAATCATCACAAAGCTCACAACGCATGTCAAGCTCAAAGAAGGAGTGAAGAAAAAGCCTCAAAGAATGGCTAAAAAGGTCCTAAAAGAGCAAGAAAAGACACGGAGAAGAAGAATGGAAGCTAAAGCTCAATTCGCAAAGAACTTCTACTATTCGCAAAGGAAAATCAAGTTAAAAGACAACTGGCAAAGAAGAATGGGAGCCTAGAGTTCAATTCGCAAAGAACTTCTACTATTCGCAAAGAACCTTGAACTTTGCGAAAAGAAGAAAACACTCCTCGAATAGAAGAATGACCTTTGCGAAAAGAAGAAAAGTTTAATTGAGCAACTGAAACCCCACGAAAAAGAGCTTGAGCCAAATTACTTTGCGAAAAGACCCTTAAACTTCTGCGAAATGGCATCGGGATTCTGACCACTTTGAAGGGCATTTCAAAAACTCTGACGCCCCAATGTAATTAAAAGCCGAGAGACATTAGGAAGATTTCAAGCACAAACCAAAGGCATATTCCATGCGTGAAAACCCAAAGATGAAATCACTTGGCGGGAACTTCTAGAAGCTCAAGCAGGACTTTTGAATTCCCATAACGAAATTGATGCTTCTAACGCTGATTTGAACGGATCGAGAGCATTTTCATTGGCCAAAATAGATCTGGATCCCCGTGCTCAACGGCCATTGGGCAATCCAGATCTGAGCACTTCTGATTGCTCAATTCACCCTTGTGCAGGATAGAGGGAAAGCTATAAATTGAGACGACATTTGCCCAAGTGCGGCATCCACATTTTAGAGTTCTCATCTCTGTTTCCCTCATTCGGTCGGATAGCTTATCCGAACCCCTGTAATCCCTTCTTGTGTTTTACGTTGGAGAGCCATTGCGAGTGGTTTGTACTTCCAGCTTCGAATGCAAGCATGTAAATCTGAGGCCCCTCTGAGAAGCTCAGACTGTAAGTGTGAGGGCTCTCTGAGAAGCCTTGCTCTGTAATTGTAACGTTGGATTTTAAAAGGTTGTAATTTGTGTCTTCTCCATTGGAGTCATGTCGAGGGTTCAATGATCACCTTAGTGCATTAGACTTCTTTAGATTCACTTATCCGCATCCAACTTCCCTTAATTCATCATCCTGCGTAATTAGCGTTGGTAACCTAATTCAAGCGGCATTTACGATGATGTTCATGTTACGAACTAAAGAATAGGCCACTAGGACAGATCTGTGACCATTTAAGTGGACAGATCACAGCCATAAGTCTAAACCTATTCCTTAATTCGGATTTATTTCTCTTACATCTGTGCTGGTAGCCAGATGAAGATTGAATCTGCTCTGTTGAACTACAGACTCTCCATTAAAATTCAGAGGCTAAAGTACATGAAGTTATTATTTCTGCATTTGTCTTATTTTAAACATCTCCCCAACTCGGATCTGGATCATGTAGTTAGTTTCTTTTCTTTATTTGCTTATAGTTAAATGTGACACAATCCAACACTCTCTTTTATCTATTCCTTTTTAGATAATTATAGAGCCAGATCTGGTAGCACAGATCTGGAGGTTTACCTCTCATTTTAGACAAACTTCTCTGTGGACGATCTTGAAATACTTACTTTTAAAACTTGCTACAATTGGCCCTGATCTTGCAGGCCAGTGTTAGCCCCAATGTGCTGATATCCCTTTCATAAGTTAACATCCATATAACCTAGCATTCTTTAATTCTTTAATTTTTGATTCATAATGCACACAATTATGGCACACTTGGAGCGACAACAATAAACCTCTCAAAACCTTCAGCCTGAGAGTCTGCATTCTCAAGTAATTTTAACTTTTCGACAGGTTGATTCAGCCTATCAAAAACTTCTTTCCAACCTATCGAAATTGTGTTTTATTTGCTTTAAACCCATCGACAGGATCACTCCATCAATTCGACACCTTGCGCAAGGAGTTATATTCCTCCCGTACCCGAGTTTCCATTTTCTTCTTTCTCCTCCATCTCACTAGTTCCAATTCCAAGTACCTTGCTATTGTTCCAGTTGTATTAGCTTTGCAAGGCCGACATTTTGCTCCTGGTTTGTGTCGATTTGGTTCTGGGCACTGCAAGTTCTGAGAAGCCCTAGGTTTTTGAGTAAGTTCTTCTTCGAACTACATCCTTGTGAATTTCTAGCATTTTAGTTCCATATTTGTGGTGGATTTTTCTGTCTGTGTGGTAAAGAGAATCTTTTTATGGTGTTTGAGAAGTATTGTGCTCATTTAGAGTCCTAATGGCTGAACGTGAAGATACCTTGGCTGATTTATTCAAACCCCTTTCAAATACGCCCCAAAATCCACCAGGAAATCTAGTAGGATAGCTTCACAGCCCATAGAGGACACACTTGCTAAGAGGAAGCTAGTCATGGACAAACCCAAGAAGGCACAGCAGGCCCAGAAAGCTAAAAAGGCCAAAATTATTGAAGAGGTGATTGAGGAAGTACATAGACCTGAACCTAACCCTGACGATGAGATACCAATGGCCTTAACAACCCCCAATGAGTTTGTGGATGCCTTAAGTCTGATCCCTATGACTATCTTTGACCTAACTTATTTTACTAAGGTAGAGGAATGTAAGGACACCTTGGCCTACTTGGATAAGGCATCCTTGACACCTCTGTTGACCCCATTACAAGAAAACGTTTACCCAAGACTAGTCAAATTATGGTATCAGAACATCAGAGAGAAGTAGCCAGGGACAACTGATCCTACCCTTAAGGTTTTGGTTGACAATTGGGAGGTATTTGTGGATTACAATGATACTGGGTTGGCATTAAGAGTCCCATCCATATATGACTCAGCTTACGGTTTAGGAGCACCTGATAATGTGTCCTTTCGAGCAATGGCCAAACACTTGGCTCAAGGAATTGTGGGATCTGGGGAGTCTTTGATGAGGAGAGACTTGGACACTAGCTTTTTTTCATTAATTTCGTCTTGAGGAAGAGTATCTATGTCAGTGGACATCAGCAGGAGAGAAGAACCCCCATAGTGGATGCCCTTCACTTCTTCTCCAAGGGATAATTATTTAATGCCCCTCAGTTGATATTTGAGGCCATGGTGGATTTAAATGACAAGATCATGAAGGGTCAGGTGTTGCCAGTGTTGCCTTACAGCAAACTCATTACTACTCTGCTAAGTAAAGGTAAATTTGTGAGAAAGAAGGATGAGCCTATTAAGGATCTGAACCCCAAAGAGTTTGGGAAGAGGGCTTGGTCTACTAGCATGACCTTGATTAGGAAGAGTAAGAAGGAGCCAGCTGAGAGTTTTGAAAAGGAAGTACCTCAGGTGACCAGCTCTGCAGTTGGACTTATGATCTCTATAACTCCATCAGCCAGCTCTGTGCCTCTGCCTACCCTTGCTGGTAGTAGCTCAGTACCTGTGACCTCTGCTTCCATATCAGCTCCCCCTACTCCCATGGTCAGTTCTGCTGTTGTCATCCCCACTACACCTGTAACCTCTACATCCACGTCTATCACCCACTCTGCTGTGACTTCCCCCATTGTTAGTCCTGTTGCTAGCATCCCCACTCTATCTCCTTCAATACCATCCATTTCAGTACCCATTCCTTCTAGCATCACAGCCATTCCCTCTCCCATCACCACCATCACCCCTGTGTCAGCTCCTCCTACCACAGACTCAATTTTCACCTTACCTTCACCACCCAAACAAACCACCTACCAGAGAAAATCCAAGCAAGCCACCACCCCTCCAGCTAGCCCATCCATCCCATCTGTTGAACCCTTAAGCCCGGAACCAACCGCTCCACTCCCATCTACATCAGTTGACCAAGTTCTTTCATCTCCACCATCCCTATCTTTTGAGACTGACCCCACTACTTTCATGTCACCTACCCAAACCCAGGAGCTGGAATAGTTCACCACTGAGGGGTATTCATCCCTAATAGATTCCGTTGTGGAAGATATTGGGCATGAGTACCCCCTTTCCCTGAGTCTCCACAACCTAGCCAATTCCAGCATGCGTCTACATCCCCATTCCAGCCCATTATGACCAGTCCACCTGTTACCCAAACCCAAATTTTACCAGATACCTCTGCCTAGATCCTTTCCCTTCTTACATCCATCCTAGCCCAGCTGTAAACCAACACAGCTAACCAATCTGTGACGGCCACCTGCTTACATGCCATTCAAGCCACCCTACTTCCATCTACCTCAACCTCTCAACCTCCTACAACTCCCATCCTTCCACCCATTCTTGTACCTACTCCACCTCCATCTCCTCAGCTGTCCCCTGAACCTGCTACCACTGCTGAGGTGGAAGAACCAATCCCTAAACCTTTTACTCGAGATTCTTCTACCCAAACTGACCCATGGAAGATGACCTACCCTCTCTACCTTCTTCCTACCCTTCCACCCCACCACCTGAGCCAGCTACTGTGGAAGAGGAGCTACCACTTACCTTCATCTTACCTTTTCCACCACCACCTGAGTTGCCCATCCCCCCTTCCTCCATGGATGACCCTCACCATTGGGCCATTATCCCATATGAAACCAACACCTTTTCATCATTGCCATCCCTCACCAAAGCCATCACGCACAACCCTTATGTTGGGGAGGATGTCAAGTTTCCTGTGGATGCAGTCTTGACTTTGCAGCAGTAGGCCCATGAAGCGGAACTTGACCTAAT
The DNA here is from genome assembly GCA_021018995.1 of Chloranthus sessilifolius. Lineage (NCBI taxonomy): Eukaryota > Viridiplantae > Streptophyta > Magnoliopsida > Chloranthales > Chloranthaceae > Chloranthus > Chloranthus sessilifolius. Next base: position 31,307,937 of record CM037595.1, read on the forward strand.
TTTGGAGGCCCACAGGCGGGAGGAATGGAAGCTATGGTGGATGGTCCTCAACTCCCTGGATCTCTACAAAATCTATCGGACAAAATCTGGCATGCTTTCCAGACTTGTAGAGACCTTATCCCTATACCCTGCCCAAAAAACTACCGAGTCAACTGACATTTCAATCAAGGACCTTATCCCTATACCCTGCCCAAAAAGCAGCCGAGTCAACTGGCATTTCAATCAAGGATCCTGGACCAAAGCCAAAGAAGAAGAAGAAGCTAGCAGCAGTCAAATCCACACATGATGCTCCTAGTGCAGAACCAGTGAAGAAGGACAAGATTCCTTATGCAAAAAAGTATGCCTGAGCCCTCCTTTTGTTTTAAGCTCAGATTCGGATAGTGATTAGGATGTGGTGTAGAATGTATTTAGGAATTTATAGTTAGTTTGTATTTGTCGTTCTGTATATACTTTCTGTTAAATGTAAAATCTGCTATTTCTTTTGTGTTTTGTAAATACTTTTTGTTCAATGAAATTTCTATTTCATTAGTTCCAATTGTGCCTGTTCGTTTCCTTTGAGCTTAAAATTGTTATAGGATGTTATTTATGCTTAATTTTGTTAATTTCTTTGTGCTTACCCTATTGTTTCCTATTTGCTATACTACTAAAACAGTGAGGACACTGTTCCTCATAGGTTTGGGGGTATAGCAGGGTAATTTTGAAAATTTATGAAATAATTAACCCAAGTGCAATGGTGTGACTGAGATTGAAACACTTTAGCAGAACTCCAAACTGAGCAATTTTGAAAAAGGAAGATTTAAAAATATATGGTAGACTATTCAATGTTTCGATCTTTTTAAAAAAATTCATCATTTCCATGGAAGACATCTTCAAGAAAATTTTGTCAAAATCAGTATGTAGTGAACCATTAAAGAGAGGAAAAGTAAGAACATGCCTTGAGAGTCCTAAGGAAGACCATACCCAGTGAGAGTTGGGCCTGTAAAAATTTGTTTTGAAGAGTATTTTGGCAAATCTTTCTACTCTAAGGACTATTTGAACCTACTCTTTCTCACTAGAAGTTATGCAACTTGAAGTTGAAATAAATTGACAACACTCATGAAATTAAAGAAATGTTGTAAGACCATCTTTTGGATAGTTTGAGCTTAGAATTTCCTACCCTTTGAACTGCCCTTGATACACATAATTTGAGCTTTAAAATTCCAAACTTTCTTTGACAGAAACCAGAGAATTTAAACCCAAGCCTCAGTGACCTAATACAGCCTAACCCTCCCTCTGAGATTTCAGAAGGTAAAGGAGAAGAAGCTAAAGAAGGTTGAGCTGGTTTAGCATTTGGTGGCAAAAGAAGAAAGGACATTGTAACAACTGTGTGTCAGTTGTACAATTATGGCATTGTAGCACATATATATAAAAAAAGAAGAGAAAAATGCAAAAGAAAAGCATACAAAAAAGAAAAACAGAAAAAAAAGAAAAAGAAAAATAATACAAAAAGAAAAAGAGAAGTCACTTCATTGGAAAATTGGAAGAAGATGAGAAGCTGATCACTTCAAATTTGAAAAAATCAAAGAAGATGAATTGTGCTGAAATGAAGAAGGTGATGTCATGACCACCTCCTTACCTTGCTGATTTCTCAATTTTGAATTCCTCTTTACCCCTTTTATTCTACATAAACCTCAACCATAAGCCACATTACAACCCAATAAAAATACCTTACTGATCTAAAGTTGATTGAGCTGTCATGTGGAGATGAGGAGCTATGTAATCTATGGTGAAGAGAGTTAGAAGATTTCAAGAATTAGAGCACTGCCTATGCTCATTCTTGCAGTCCTATTTGAGGGCTGTAACCGCTCTTGAGTTGTGTGAAATGTTACACCTCTGAAATCATTTGTAAGAGTATGCACGTGAGATAATTAGGCCTAAAATTGGAGAGAATCAGAGCTAACATCCATAAAAAAATACCAAAGAAGTAACCTGCTACTCAACTTATGCTCATGCAGCCCAATAGGCCAGCTAATCAACCAGTCCATAGAGCCTCAGAGCTCCATAACAATGACATGTGTCCACATGCGCACACATGGGAACAAGACCAGCTACATCTAATGAGGATTGAACCCACCAAGAGGCTACTAAGGACTTGACAGAGGAAGGACAACACCCCAAAACTATGTGCCTACTATCAAACCAAAGAACAGAAGAGCTTGAGAGGTTAAACCAAGTTATCTAGAGGTTTTGAAGGTGTAACTCAAGCTATCGACAGGTACTGAGGTGGAAAAGTGAAGATCTCGAGGGGTTGGTAGAACTTGTCGAGAGGATAAAGCTATAGTGGACGAACATGTCGAACAGCAGACTGCTACCTGTCAAAGTACCTAAAGATGCAGGGGAGCTCGAGAGGGTCAACCTACATATCAAGAGGTTCCCTTGAACCTATCGAATACACAAAGTCAACCTCGCGAGGACTTACCTGAAGCTGTGTTCATTGGCGCGAGGTTGAGGCAACCTGTCGAGAAGAAGAACAAATCTTGTCGAAAGCTCAACTGGAGCATTATAAGGAGTCGAAAAGTTGAATTATAACCTGTCGAGAGGATGAGTGGAGTCTAGATAGAAGTTAAGATTTGGCTCCAATCCTGTCGAACAGTTCCTAGAGCCTGTCGAGAAGTCACAGATCTTGTCGAAAGCCTGCACCAACCAACCTGTCGAATGGAGTACCAAGTGGACTCAGAACCCGTCGAGAGGTTCCCTGAACCTCTTGACACTCAATTTTGGAACTTCTCAGTTCCAGCCAATTAAGTTGCTTGCTTCAGTGCTTTGTGCACGCATTCTAAGGCACTTTAACAACCCTTAGGGGTATTTTTGGAATGCATATGGGCACGAATAAGAACTCTTTAGCTACTTCACATGTACTTGTCCAATCTGGACCAATGGGTGAAGAGCTTCTAGAAGTAAAATCTACTATATCCGCAGTTTAGAATAATAGAATTATTCCCTTGAGCTCTGATTGGTTGAAATAGATCTGAGGACAGAGGGGAAGACTATAAATGAAAGAAGAGTTTACAGAAGAACCATCTAGAGATTGAGAGAGCTCAGAGCCAAATCCGAATTCTCAAAATTCCTTCCCTATTTCTTCTTCCCCATTCACTCTTTAGACCAACCATGGTTGGCTAAACCCCATTAGTAGCTAGGGTGAGGTTGAGAGCTATAAATTGAGAGGTTCAAGGCTTTGTATATGGATTGGATGTCACACAGATTGTAGATCTGAGCACAGTTTATTGTAAGTTTGTATTGAATTAGTATCTTATGGATTTTAAAGTTGATTTTGATCGATAGATCTCTTGTTTGCATTTGATTTCCCTAGATTAAATATCCCTGTGGATGCTTGAGCTTGTAGCCTTGCATCCATAGCATCTGCAATAGTTTACTTGTTCTAATTAAGGTCCTTGGATTAGAGGAACCTCTGGGATGATCTGTGACCTTTCAAGTGGAAAGATCATAGCCTTAAGATTATTCCAATTCTCTGATCTAGATTAGATTCTTATACCTTGCATCTGAGCTTGTAGCCAGATAAAAGATTGTGACAAATTAGTTCTATGCATTGCCTTTGAACCAATCGATTTTCAGTAAAGACCAAAATTCCTAGCTGCTACTCTTCACCTTCTGATTTTAATCCCTTTCTCCATTCCATTAAATCTATGTTCTAATAAATTCTAGATCATTTGCTATTATCTTTAGTTTTCTATAGTTTTTAGTAAAGTGACAACTCTTAAAAACCTCTCCTCTTTCCTGTTTTGGCTTTTTTTAAACTAGGATAGGCTAGAGTCCCAGATCTGGTACAAGTCTGGGGATTTACTTTATTTTAAAGCATATTTCCCTGTGGATATACACTGACTTACCCCTTAAAGCTTTCTGCAGCAGCCCTGGTTGCTTACCTTGTTCCCATATTTCTATACTTTGCCCTTTTAATTTGTTGTTTTAATCCTTTAATAATTGTAAAGTAAGGAAGCCAACAAGTTTTTAGCACCACTCTCGGGGATTTGTGTTTTAGAATTGGTAGATCTATGTTTTTCTTATTTTAGATTTAGATTTATAATTGCATATTTTGTGTTTGGCTAATTGCTGCTGTTATTTTCTGTAGTTTGATTTTGTGTTTCAGATCTGGATCTGTGGTTCTAAGAGGATCATTGTGGCTTTTGGAGGAACAAGTTGTGCTAAAGTTTCTATTTCCTAACTCTCTTTATATTTCTAGATCTATAATTTTAAGCTCTACAGCCTTAGTTCTATGTTTTTTGAAACCTGTGCTGAAATTTTTGTGTGTTGTACTTGGTTCCTACTGTGTGTATGCTTGGTAGGAGATCTCTCAATCCTGAGATTCTCCCTTTAGATCATGAAGTTGAAAGAATTCTTAGACCTAAGCAATCCCTACACACACCTGTGGTTAATTATGAGATTTCTGCAATGGGTGAGCAACCTAAGACATTGAAAGAATTCAATGCACTAGGGGTCTATAATTCTCCCTACCGCATTCAATTCCCTGTTGTCTAAGGGAACTACGAGATTAAATCTTCTATCATACAGATGCTGCCCTCATATCATGGCCTGAGTAAGGAAGACCCATACAAGCACATTGATGAATTTTTGGGACTGTGCACTACTTTCAACATTGCAGGTTTGGGGGAGGAAGCAACCAGGTTGACACTCTTTCCTTTTTCATTAAAGGATAGGGCCAGAACTTGGTTGTCAATGCTCCCAACAATTACTATTCAGTCGTGGAATGACCTTCAATATCAATTTTTGGCCAAGTTTTTCCCCATGTCCAAAAAAGTCAGTTGAGGAAAAGCATAATTTCATTTGCTCAAGCCCCAACTGAAGACTTTAACCATGCATGGGAGAGATTTAAGGAGCTCTTGAAGTAATGTCCCCATCACCAAATTCCTAAATGGAAACTTGTTCAAAGTTTCTATCAAGGAATTGATCCCAAGAGTAGGGACATGGTTGATGTCTCATGTGGTGGTACTTACCTCTACAAGACAGTTGAGGAGGCTTGAGAGTTGTTTGATATCATTAGTGAAAACTCCATGCAAAGGGAACCTTTTTCAAGGGACATTGAGACCCCTATTAGGTTGGTGAGAGAGAACACTACAAGAGGAAAAATGTATGAGGTTAGTGGATATAATGATTTGAAAAGAAAGTGGATAGCTTGACTCAAAAATTTGATAAGTTCATGGGAGTAATGCAGTCACCAATGGCTGCCAAAGTAGAGGAGGCATGTGTGATATGTCAGTCCCCTACTCACACCCTTGAGGAATGTCCTTCTGCTGCCTAATTTCTAGACCTTGTTATGGAACATCTGAATGCTACTCAGTCCTTTAGAAAACAACCTACTGTTGGTTCTTATTGGAGAAACCACCCCAACTTGAAGTGGAGACAAGATACCATCCAAAACCAGTAGTAGCAGCAACCACAACTGCAATCCATGCCTTATAGAAATGCCCAACCCTACTAGCAGAACTACTTCTCAAGGCCCCAACACTAGCAGCCTATGGCCCAGCCAATGGCACAACCTGTGCATCAAAGTGCACCAGCCCCAGCACCCTCTAGATCCCTCACATTTCAAAAGCAAGTTTTGGCTTTATTGCAGAATTCAAACTTTTTATCACAAACTGTTAACTCCCATAGCCAAAGAATTAAAAATATAGAGGATCACCTTGGTCAGCTATCCAATACTTTGACTAGGAGAGAGAAGGGAAGACTGTCTAGTCAGCCCATGAACAACTCAAAAGGGCAGTATATGGTGGGTGAGACTTCTTCATATGAAGAAGCTAAATCTGTCACAACTTCGAGGAGTGGTAGGCTAGTTGACAATAAAGTTGGTGTTGAGCTTGATGAGAAAAGAGCAAGAAATGAAAGAACAACACATATTGATATGCAGCAGAAACAACATATGAGAAATAAGGGGGTGTTGATGTGCCCCAACAGAAAAATGAAAACAAAATAAAGAAAAGTCTGATGAGATTGCTAAGGCAACAAATGGGAGATCAGTCCCCCATTTGCCATTTCCTAATACACTTCCAGCACATTCTCCTTTTGATAAGGGAAATGCTAAAGTTGAGGAAATGATGGAGACATTTAAACAAGTGAAGATTAACTTGCCTTTACTTGATGCAATCAAGCAAGTTCCAGCTTATGCGAAGTTTTTGAAAGATTTGTGCACACACAAAAGAAATCTAGGATACACCTATCAAAGAAGGTCTTTTGTGTTGAGAAAGTGAACCAAGTGCTATCCATTGCAACCCTAACAAAGCTCCAAGACCCTGGAGTTCCCACAATCCCTTACATCATTGGGGATCACATCATTGAGAAAGCCTTGTTAGATCTGGGAGCTAGTGTAAACCTACTTCTATACTTAGTTTATGAGAAGTTATGTTTGGGAGAATTGGAGCCCACACATATGGTGCTACAGCTAGCTAACAGATATAAAAGGAGGCCTGTGGGAATGATAGAAGATGTGTTAGTTGGGGTTGATAAGTTTTCTATCAAACAGATTTTCTAGTTCTTGACCTGTCGAGTGAAGCAAGTGTACTACCTCTATTCCTATAATTTTAGACAGGCCTTTCTTGGCCACTGCCAATGCTTATATACAATATAGATCAGGTATAATGGAGGTGTCTTTTGGCAACATTAAAGTATAATTGAATATTTATGATGCAGTAAGTCAGCATCACTTGGATAGTGAGGATTGCTTTTGATTGATGTGTTGGATGAGCTTCTGGAAGAGACTTTGCCCAAGTTGCTGCATTGTGATGATTTGTGTGATGTTTTTGAAAATGTGTGGAGTGAAATTGTGAAAGAGAAGGCCCCCATACCTGTGGTTCAAGAGGTGAAAGCCTTAAATTCTGAAGTGGGGCTAGCAATAAGGTATCCTCCTTGGAAACAAGTTATGCTGCCTCTTCCACCCCCATCAAAGGGACCTTTGTTGCCTTCACTTATAAGTCCACCTGATGTGGAGTTAAAATAGCTGCCCAAGACCTTAAAATATATTTTTTTGGGGGCAAACCAGAAGTTTCCAGTGATAATCTCTTCTCTCACTGACGAGTAAGAAGAGGAGTTGTTGAGTGTGTTGAAAAAACACAAGAGAGCAATAGGTTGGACTATTGCTGATCTTGGGGGCATCAGCCCTGCTATTTGTATGCATAAGATCCACTTGGAAGATGGTTCATAACCCTCTTAAGAGCTGCAAAGAAAGTTAAATCCCCACATGCAAGAAGTGGTGATGAAGGAAGTGGTCAACTTGTTAGAGGCAGGAGTCATCTATCCCATTTCAGATTCTGAATGGGTGGTACCTACCCAGGTGGTACCTAAGAAATCTGGAATCACTGTAGTGAAATCTGATTCTGGTGAGTGTTAGAGAATTTCCAGTGTGCTAATTATTGTGTAATGAAAAGAAATAAAATAAAATCAAAATAAAACAGAGATGGATTCAGCACATCTAAAATATCCTAGACCTGCAAGATACAGGGTCCTTTGTAGCAAGTTTTAATAAGTAAGAGTTTGTCTCACAGGGAGTAGTGATCTAAACTTAGAAGGAGTATAGTAGACCTCCAGATCTTGCTACATATCTGGCAATTCAATGAAAACAGGGAAAAGAGAGTTTTTCTGTGTCACTAGATCTAATTCTACAAAACTGAAATAAAACTAAACTTAAAGATGGAGGAAGATGGATGGACAAATAAAGATCATATGGTGAGAAATAGGCAGCCAGGACCTAGTTCTTGTTGCAAAATAGATCAAGATTTGAGGATATGCAACCATCCCTCAACTGGCTATAAGCACAGCTGCAGGGTAGAAGGCTCCACTCCAAATCGCTGGATCCACCTGGTCTTAAGGCTATGATTTGTCCACTTTAATGGTCACAGACCATCCTATAGACTTTATCGAATCTATGGATTTGCAGTAGACAAATCCAATTGGAGCCCGAGCTTGGACTAATCTTAAGGTTATGATCTCTCCACTTTAATGGTCATAGACCATCCAAGGGATCTCCTCCAAAGCTAAAGCATCAATCAGAACAATTAAAACCACTACAGATGTTGTAATTCTAAGGTCACAGACTCAAGGAATCACAGGCATGTCAAACCTAGGGAGATCGGATGGTCATCAAGAGATCTACCAGTTAAGTGGGTGAGTTGATTAACAAACTCCCCTACACAGATCCGATCGAGAATCTAATGGTACCACAAGATCTTTAGATCTAACTAAGCTTTAAAATTGACAATTTATTGCTTCAAACAAAACCACTTACAATAAACTTGTTCCCAGATCTGTAGTCTGTGCATCGATCCACATTTCTTCATGTTGAAATTACAATTACAAAATAGATCTAAGCTGCTATCTATATCTAATCCAACAGGCTGGATTAGAGAGAGAAAGGGGGAAGAGAAAAAAGAAAATAAAAACCTATGCTAAACCTAAATGAGCTAAGGAGAACTTAGGCTATTCCTTTGTTCCTACTTTCCTTACTGAAGAAAAATAGCAAAATAGATGGGTATTTATAAATATGCATTGATCCATGTGCCTTCAGTTGCAGCCAATCAGAAGAGAGGATTTCAGTTTAAGCTTAATCCCTATATAAGAGTTTCAACCAATCCGAGAAGAGATAGGGATCTGGTTTTATTTATGCCCAGCTGAAGCTAATTTGTTTCCCGCCAATAATTAGTTCACACCCATGTGCAGAGTTTTATGCCCAGCTGATATGTCTTTGCAGCTCTCAAAAATGTCCCTGTCAGCCACTGATATTTGCTAATGGAACCCAAGATAAATCCCTACGATGTGTGGGACATTGGGATGTGTGCCCTAGAAGCATTGGAATCACCAAAATGTCCCTAAAGTGTGAAATAGATGGCTGGAAATCGTGCCTCGATAGGTTGGAGCTTCAGAACTTCAATCTCGACAGGTTCAGGCATCTGTTCGATAGGTTGGAGCTTCAGAACTTCAATCTCGACAGGTTCAGGCATCTATTAGATAGGTTGATTGGGCTTCAGGTGTGCATTCGACAGGATCTTGACAGGTTCATTCAACCATTCGACAGGATGCCCGATAGGTTCATTTTCAGCATCAGAACCTCTCGATAGGTTCTCGACAGGTTCAAACAACCATTTAATAGGTTGCGACAGGTTCAAACAACCATTCAATAGGTTGCGATAGGTTCAAACATCCATTCGATAGGTTGCAACAGGTTTAATTTTAGCCGTTTTTAGCACTGTAGCTTGATTTCAGCACATACCAGCTCGTGGGGTTCAAAACAACCCCTCGTGGAGTCTATTTTCAGCACATAACAGCTCTACAATCCACATTCCAGCTTTGACATCTTCTCTAGTCCTTCAAATACAGCAGTTGTGCTACTGATGTGGCTCATTTTCCAGCAATAAAACTGCTTGAAGGTCTTTGGTTTGCAGCACTAAAACTGCTGAGTGCAACAGTGACACTTCAGCCAATTGTTCGAGTTCTTCAAGGCAGCTATGCATGCTAGCTTTGCAGTTTTATGGCTTGATGCATCAGCACTAAAGTGCTCACATCTTTAATGGCATCAGCTGCTCTTATGCTTCAAATATTGCTTTAACCAAAGCTGCACAAGTGCCACTTGAACTGCTGCACTGCTAAATACAAAATTCCTTCTTCCTGGATTCAAAAGCATGAATTGCAGCATTAAGCTCTTATTTTACTGTTATTTATAAAAATACACTTAAAAGACATTATTAACATGCTCAAAGGTCCATCAAAGGTCAGGATAAGGGGTAGAAAGTGGTATATTTCAGTGCTCAGCAGTGAGCTAATTCCAACTAGGGAAACCACCGGTTGGAGAGTGTGCATTGACTATTGAAAGCTCAATTTAAAAATCAGAAAAGACCACTTTCCTTTGCCCTTCATAGACCAGATTTTAGACAAGTTAGCAGGCAAAGCTTTCTATTGCTTTCTTGATGGATATTCTAGGTATAACAAAATCCCTGTTTATCCACAAGATCAAGAGAAAACTACTTTTACATGTCCATTTGGTACCTTTGCTTCTATGACATTTGGATTGTGCAATACCCCTGTAACTTTCCAAAGGTGTATGTTATCTTTTCTGACATGATTGATCAATTTTTAGAGATATTTATGGATGATTTCTCTATCTTTGGGGATAGTTTTAGCCAATGTCTACACCATCTCAGCCATGTGTTGCAGAGATGTGAGAAAACCAACTTGGTTTTGAGTTGGGAAAAGAGTCATTTTATGGTCAATCAAGGCATTGTCCTTGGCCATGTTATTTCCAACAAAGGCATTGAGGTAGACAAGGCTAAAATTGATTTGATTGCACATTTGCTCCCACCTAAAATTGTGAAACAAGTCAGATCTTTTGTGGGGCATGCTTGTTTTTATAGGAGATTCATCAAAGATTTCAGTAAAATCTCAAAACCACTTTGTCACCTGTTGTGCCAAGAGGTTCCTTTTGAATTTAATGATGAATGTCTTATTACTTTTAAGCTTTTGAAAGGTTATTTAACCTCTGCACCTATCCTTCAGGCACCTGATTTTTCTTTGCTATTTGAGCTGATGTGTGATGCATCAGATTTTACTATTGGTGCAGTTTTGGGACAAAGGAAGGACAAAGCACCTTGAGTGATTGCTTATGCAAGCAAGACAATGATTGATGCTTATTTAAATTACACCACAATAGAGAAGGAATTGTTGGCAATTGTCTATGCTTTAGAAAAATTTAGGTCTTATTTGTTGGGATCTAGGATTGTGGTGTTCACTAACCACTCAGCCTTGAAGTACCTTTGGTCTAAAAAGGATGCCAAGCCAAGATTAACCAGATGGATCCTCCTATTACAGGAGTTTGATCTTGAGAGTAAGGATAAGGGGTTGAAAATATGGTTGCAGACCACCTTTCCAGGATCCTAGCTGCTGAGTTTGATAGGTTGCCTATCAATGACTTTTTCCCTGATGAACACCTATTTACTGTCAGCACTTCTACACCTTGGTTTGCAAGCCTAGTGAACTATTTGGTTGTGGGTAGGATTCCCCCACATTGGAACAAAATGGGCAAGGAGTTTTTCTTTTCCTAGATTCGACATTACATGTGAGAGGATCCATACATGTTCAAGCATTGTGCAGACCAAGTTATGAGGAGGTGTTCCTGATGATGAATTCCACAACATACTAACCATCTGTCATGAACAGGCTTGTGGAGGCCATTTTAGTGGCAACAAGACTACTGCCAAGGTGCTCAAAAGTGGATTTTATTGTCCCACTCTCTTCAAGGATGCATGGCAGCATTGTAAAGCTTCTGAAAGATGCCAAAATATCTCTAAAAGAAACTTCATGCCTTTACAGCCTATACTTGTTGTTGAACTCTTTGACATTTAGGGTATTGACTTAATGGGCCCTTTTCCTCCTTCCTATGGATACAATAGTATTCTTGTGGCTATGAACTACGTGTCCAAATGGGTTGAGGCCATAGCCACAAGAACCAATGATCACAAAGTTGTCCTCAAATTCTTGAAGGATAACATTTTCTCTAGGTTTGGAACCCTCAGAGCTATCATTAGTGATGGGAGAAGCCATTTCTGCAATAGACAGTTTGAGAACTTACTTATAAAGAACTCTGTGACACATAGAGTTGCCACCACATACCACCCACAGACCAGTGGGCAGGTGGAAATTTCTAATAGAGAAATCAAATACATTTTTGAGAAAACTGTGAGAGGAGATAGGAAGGATTGGTCTCTGTGGTTGACTGATACTCTTTGGGCTTACAGAACTGATTATAAGACCCCAATAGAGTTGTCTCCCTTTAGGCTGGTGTTTGGCAAGGCATGCCATTTACCAGTAGAGTTAGAACAAAAAACCTATTGGGCTATTAAATCATTGAATATTAATCTAACTTCTGTTGGCATGCACCGGAGGGTCCAACTGTTAGAGCTGAAAGAACTGAGATTGGATGCCTACTCCAATGCCAAAATCTATAAGGAGAAAACCAAGGTTTTTTATGACATGCAATTGCTGAGAAAGGAGTTCATTGATGGCAATAAGGTATGGCTTTTCAATTCTAAATTGAAATTTTTCCCATGAAAGTTGAGATCTAGATGGGAAGGACCTTACAATGTAGTGCATGTATCCCCATCTAGAGTTGTTGAAATCAGGGATCCAAAAGATGTTAGGATCTTGAAAGTTAATGGTCAAAGACTCAAATTCTTTGTGGAAAATGTAGTAGAGCCTGTGGTAACCATTCACCTTTAAGAACCTCCCAAGTGTGATTGATTTTCAACAATGTATACCATGTATCATAACTGTTGTTTTTGTCAGTTTTGTTGTTGTTTATGTTTTCAACTCTGTTTGGCATTGTACATAGGTTGCCATTTTGTTTAAGTGTTTCGTGTAGGTTACTGAGTCGATCTTGCTCAAGTTAGAAATGCCCTCAATCTATGAGAAATCCAATGGGAACATAGCCGAATTGAAAAATCTATGTGAATGGAGATAAGGGAATTACTGAGAAATAAGTTTAGAATGTAAAAAAGACCTGTCGAAGGTTTGAATTGATGTTCGATAGGTTCTGAGGCCTCCCAATGTGCATTTCGATAGGTACTGAAGCTATATATGATTAATTCAATAGGATCTGTGTACCTGCTGAGATATTGGGAGAACTAGTCGAGAGGTATTGAAGACTTTTGGGTACATTTTTGACAGGTTCAGAGTACCTATCGAGAGGTTCCATGAACCTCTCGAATTGATTTTGTCTGAAGCCTTGAACCTATTGATAGGGTTGAGTAAACCTCTCAAGACCTTCAACCTGTCAACCCTGCCATCCCAGCTAATTTTTCCAACCTATTGAAACCTTCTCTCCAATCCTATTGAAATACGATTTTAGTTGTTTTAAACCTATCGACAACTCATTTTATCCAGTCGACATCTTCTATTCCAAGCCTGCTCCCCTTAAGCTCGATTTCCCATTTCTTTCTTCTTCCTCCACCTCACTGGTTTCTACTCCAATCACTCATCCATTGTTCCAATTGCCTCAATTCCTCAAGGGCTACATTTTGCACCTAGTCTATGCCAGTTTGGTGCCGTGTACATCAAGATCTACAAAAACCCTAGGGTTTCTGTGGGTAAGTTCTGTTTCAGCTCCACTCTGTAATTTCAGAGCTATGTACTTCCATTTCTAATTTGTGTGGTTACTTTGATTAAGCAAAGAGGTTTGTTGTGGTTGTTGAGGGTGATTGAATTTTTGTGACCAATGGTTGACTGTGAGGATACTTTAGCAGCTATGTTCAAAGCCCCTTCCAAATCTGCCCAGAAATTCACTAGAAAATCTACTAGGCTAGCCACACAGCCCAAAGAAAACCCACCTGCTAAGAGGAAGCTCATCATGGATAAATCAGACAAACCTAAGAAAGTGAAGAAATTCAAGAAGGCCAAAATCACAGAGGAAATTGTTGAGGATGTGCCAATGCACGAACCTATCCCTAAGGTAGAACCTAACCCAAAGGCTGAACCTGAAATCCCTGAGAACCTATCTACTCCCAATGAGTTTGTGGATGCCTTAGGCCTGATCCTAGAGACAATTTTTGACATACCTTATTTTTCTAACGTAGAGGAGTGTAAAGACACCTTGGACTATTTGGTGAAGCAATGTCTGACACCCTTGTCGACCCCATTGCAAGAAAAATCCTACCCTAGACTGGTCAAATTGTGGTATCAGAATATCAGGAAGAAGATGAAGCTAGGGTCAACTGACCCTACCCTTGTGTTCTTGATTGATAATTGGGAGCTTGTTGTGGACTACAGAGATATAGGGTTGGCATTAGGGGTCCCATCAGTTTATGCATCAGTTTATGGTTTAGGAGCACCTGAGAGTGTGTCCTTTAGAGCAATGGCCAGACAGCTGACTCAAGGAATTGTGGGCTCTAGGGAGTCATTGATGAGGAGAGACCTTGACCCTAGCTTGCTCTTCATAGACTCCATTTTGAGGAAAAACATTTATGTCAGTGGACATCAGCAGGAGAGAAGGACCCCCATAGTAGATGCCCTGTACATTTTCTCCGAAGACCAGTTCCTGAATGTCTCTCAGCTGGTATTTGAGGCAATGGTAGATTTAAATGAAAAGATTAAAAAAGTACAGGCCTTGCCTGGGCTACCCTACAACAGAATTATCACTGCTTTGCTGAAAAAAGGGAAATTTGTATTTCAAAAGGATGAGCCTGTGGAGAAATTGAGCCTTAAAGTGTTTGGGAAGAGGGCCTGGTCTGCTAGTAGGACATTGACTGGGAAGCATAAGAAGAAATCAATTGAGGGTCCTGAAATGGAAGCATCTCAGATAGCCACATCAGTAGCTGCACCTGCTATACCCACAACCCCTTCAGCTAGCTCAGCAGCAGCAGCTGGGACATCTATTCCATCTAGCTTAGAGCTTCCGCTCACTTATGCTGGTCCTAGCTCAGAGCCTCCATCTGTAACCTTTCCACCCATACCCATCCCTTCCACGGATGTGTTTTTGCCTATAGTCAGCCCTGTTATTGCTAGCTTCTCCATTCTATCACGCTCTCTACCATCCATCTCAATTCCTATACCATCCATCTCACCTCCCATACCATTCTTTACAATCTCCATACCTCCCAACAACTCAGCCATCCTTTCCACCATCACCACATCCACACCTTTGTCAGCTTCTCCTACAACAGACCCCACCCCTACCTTACCTTCACTCCCCATTACATCCATCTCAGCGGTTGAACCTTTTAACCCTATACCATCTACATCAACTGACCCAGCAATTTCTTCTCCACTGTCCATACCCTTTGATATTGACCCCACCTTCTCCTTTTCACCTACCCATACCCAAGAGCTGGACCACTTGACCACTGAGGGGTACCCCTCCCTAATTGACTCCATTGTGGAGGACATTGGGCATGAGTACTCCCCTTTACCTGATTCTCCGCAGCCTTCTCATTTCCAACATGCTTCCACATCTCCTTTCCATCCCATTATACCCATTCCACCTATTCCCTAAGCCTAAATCATACCAGAGGCCATTTTCCAGATTCTTGCCCTTCTCACCACCATCCTAGCTCAGCTTCAAACCAACATAGTAAACCAAGTTTCTATGACCACCTGTCTTCAGGCCATTCAGTCCACTCTCATCCCATCTACCCCAACCTCCCAACCCCTTTCAATTCCCACTCCTACACCTACTCCACCTCCATCCCCACAACTGTCCCCTATAGTACTGAATATCCATGATGTGGTGGACCAACCTAGCCCTACCCCTTCTACTAGAGACTGCTCCACTCAAACTGACTTTGAGGAAGTAGCTCAGCCTTCTCTACCTTGTACCTATCCTTCCTCCCCATCGGAGTCTATTGCTGTGGAGGAGGAGCTACCATTGACCCTCATTGTACCATCACCACCACTTCCTAAACTACCTATCACCCCCTCCTCCATGGATGACCCTCACCATTGGGCCATTGTCCCATATGGCACCAACACCTTATCACCTCTACCATCTCTCACCAAATCTATTGTGACCAACTCTTATGTCAAGGAGGATGTAAAATTCCTAGTGAACGCAGTCATGGTTTTACTACAACAAGCACATCATGAGGAAATTGATCCTGTTTTAGAGACCCATAGAAAAGAGGAATGGAAGTTATGGAAGATGATCCTCAACTCCCTCGACATGTATAAGATCTTTAGGACCAAATCTGACATGCTTGCTAGACTGGTAGAGACCCTCTCCCTATACTCTCCCCTGGTCCCTCAGAATCGAAAGTCCTTTCCATCAGGGAACCCTCCATGACCCACGACAGCTCCAAACCTCATATACCATCTGTAAAAAGAACTAAGGCAGGTGCTGCTAACACTGAGAAACTGAAGAAGGAGAAGCTCAAGGAGGAGTATGACAAACTTGCTGCATAAAAAGGATGGGAGCCAATGACCATATCCAGTACTAACTCAGATTCTCAATAGGTGTAGAGTTTTTAGTTTGTGTAGATTCTGTAGTTCTGTGTCTTAGGAAGCTTGTTTGTATATAGTTTTACTTTTGCATCTTATTTCTCTGTACACTCTTTGGATACAGTTTAATATAATGAAATATCTCTTTTCTCTACATATTGTTCACACCTTTCTCCTCATATGTGTACTTTCATTTTACTTTTCCTTGCTATTTCCTTTGGTTATACTTCCAAAATAGTGGGGACACTGTTCCTCATAGGTTTGGGGGTATAGATAGCAAGGTAATTTTGAAAAAAAATATATATAAAAACAAAGTAATTGTGTATGAGATAATAAGTCAAGTGCAATGGTATGAATGAGATCAAAACATAATTTAGCAGAATTTCAAACTGAACAATTTTGAAAGAGGAAGAGTTAAAAATGTATGGTAAACTGTTTATTGCTGGATCTTTTTGAAAATTCATCATTTCCATGAAAGACATCATCAAGAAATTTTTGTCATAAGTAGTATGTAGTGAACCATTAAGGAAATAAAAAGTGAGAACATGTCTTGTGAGTCCTAAGGAAGACCATACCCAGTGAGATTTGGGCCTGAAAAGTTTCTTTGAAAAGTGTTTTGACAATTCTTCTACTCTAAGGACTGATTGAACCTATTCTTTTTCAGTAGAAGTTATGCACTCCAAGTTAAAACAGCTTGACAGCATTTATGACATTAAAGACATGATGTAAGGTCATCTTGTAGACAATTTGAGCTCAAAATTTCCCACCTTTCAACTACCCTCGATACACACAATTTGAGCCTGAAAATTCCATCCTTTGGCAAACACCAAAATATTTTTTTTCCCCTGAACCTCTTGACATTTTTCACTTCACCCTCAATCTGAGAATTCAAGAACTAAAGGGAGAAGTGAGGGTAGAGGAGCAAGGTTTCATATTGGGTGGGAGAAAAGGAGAGAAAATTCAAGAAAGGACATCGTGGCAGCTATGTGCCAGTTGTAAAAAATAAATAAATAAATTTTTTTGGCATTCTAGCCCATATAAAAAAAAAAAAGAAAAAAAAAATATGAAAGACAAAAGTGCAAAAGAAAAGAATACAAAAAGAAAGAGAAAAATAGAAAAGCAAAACAAAAATGATGAGAAGTCTCTTCAAATCTGAAAATTTAGAAAAGAGGAAGATGTGCTGAGATGAAGAAGGTGTTGTCATAACCACCTCCTTACCCTTGTTGACTTCTCAAATTTAGAATCCCTATATTTCCCTTTATTCTTTAGAAACCTAACCCATAAGCCACACTACAACCCATTAAAAAGACCCTACTGATCTAAACTGAAATGGATTGAGCTGTCATGTGGAGATAAGGAGTTGTGTAATCTATGGTGAAGGAAGTAGGGGGTTTCAAGAACTAGAAGCACTGCCTATGCTCATGCTTACCATCTTATTTGAGGGATGTAACTGCTCTTAAACTGTGTGAAATGATACACCCTTGAAATCATTTGTGAGAGTATGCCTGTGAGATAATTGGGTCTGAGATTTGTCTTATTTAGTCATTGTCTTAACTTGATTCTTAAATTAATGGTGAAGTATATATTGTTATGAACATAACATTCCATTGATGATTTCAGATTTGTATGATGATTTTGAAAAAGGATTTAGGTATTGAACTAATTTACATTTACTGTTTTGAAACTTCTAAATTCAAAAGGGTAAGGTATGGAATAAAGCTGAATTTGTTTGGATCCAATTTGTAACTGCTTGCGCTTGGTTTAATCAGGTTCATATGGAAGTTTGTGGGTAACTTCATCGAAAACCCTCAGGAGACGTCACTCCTCCACTAGGGATCACCTAGGGGTTTAAAAGGCTTCATGCATATGCTAAATGCATCTATGCTCCCTACAGAAGTGGCATTTTTCATTTTTAATAATTGTTTTGAGTTTCTCCTTTGCTTAGGGACTAGCAAAGCTTACGTTCAGGGGTGTGTTGAGCAATGAAAAATACCATTTTTCTCCTCCTAACTTGACCTTTGATGGGCCTTTGAGTTGACTAATAATGTGTTTTGAGTGTATTTTATAGATAAGAAATAAATTGTAATCTTAGTGCAGACATCTATCCAAAAATGCCAAAGAAGCAACCTACTGCTCAACATATGCTCATGCAACCAAAAAGGCCAACCAATCAAGTAGTCTACAGAGCCTCAGAGCTCCATGAAAATAACATGTGTCCACATGGGCACACATGGGAACAAGACCAGCTGCATCTGATGAGAATTGAACCCACCTAGAGGCTGCTAAGGAATTGACAGAGGAAGGATAGCACCCCACAGCTATGTGCCTGCTATGGAAGCAAAGAACAAAAGAGCTTGAGAGGTTAAACCAAGATCTCGAGAGGTTCTAAAGGTGTAACTCAAGCTGTCGATAGGTATTGAGGTAGAAAATTGAAGATCTCGAGAGGTTGGTAGAACCTGTCGAGAGGATAAAGCTGCAGTGGATGACCTGTCAAACAACAGACTGCTACCTATTGAAGAAGTACCTGAAGATACAGGGGAGCTCGAGAGGATCCACCTACATATCGAGAGGTTCCCTTGAACCTAGCGAATAGACAAAGTCAACCTCACGAGGACCTACCTGAAGTTGTGTTCATTGGCGCAAGGTTGAGGCAACCTATCAAGAAGAAGAGCAGATCCTGTCGAGAGGATGAGTGGAGTCCGACAGAAGTTAAGATTTGGCTCCAATCCTGTCGAATAGTTTCCAGAACCCATCAAGAAGTCACAGATCCTATCGAAAGCCTGCACCAACCAGTCTAATGGAGTACCAAGTGGACTCAGAACCTGTCGAGAGGTTCCTTGAACCTCTCGACACTCGATTTGGGAACTTCTCAGTTCCAGCCACTTAAGTTGCTTACTTCAGTGCTTTATGCACATGTTCCAAGGCACTTTAACAACCCTTTGGGGGTATTTTTGGAATGCATATGGGCACGAATGGGAACTCTTTAGCTACTTCACATGTACTTGTCCAATCAGGACCAATGGGTGAAGAACTTCTAAGAGTGAAATCAGCCACATCAGCAGTTCAAAATAACAGAATTATACCCTTGAGATCTGATTGGCTGAAATAGATATGAGGACAGAGGGGAAGACTATAAATGTAAGAAGAGTTATAGAAGAACCATCCAGAGATTGAGAGAGCTTAGAGCCAAATCCAAGTTCCCAAAATTCCTTCCCTATTTCTTCTTCCCCATTCACTCTTTAGACCAACCATGGTTGGCTAAACTCCATTAGTAGCTAGGGTGAGGTTGAGAGCTGTAAAATGAGAGGTTTAAGGCTTTTATATGGATTATTTAGATGTTGCACAGATTGTAGATCTGAGCACAGTTTACTATAAGTTTGTATTAAATCAGTGTCTTGTGAATTTTAAAGTTAAATTTGATCTATAGATCTCTTGTTTGCATTTGATTTCCCTAGTTTAAATCTCCCTGTGGATGCTTGTGCTTGTTGCCTTGCATCCACAACATTTGCAATAGTTTACTTTTTCTAATTAAGGTCCTTGGATTTGAGGAATCTCTAGGAAGATCTGTGACCATTCAAGTGGGCCGGTTTTAGCCTTAAGATTATTCCAATTCTATGATCTAGATTCGATTCTTATACCTTGCATCTGAGCATGTAACTAGATGAAGGAATGTTTCAAATCAGTTCTATGCATTGCCTTTGAACCAATTGATTTTTAGTAAAGACCAAAATCCCTAGCTGCTACTCTTCACCTTCTGATTGTAATCCCTTTCTCCATTCCATTAAATTTGTGTTCTAATTAATTCGGAATCATTTGTTGTTATCTTTAATTTTTTATAGTTTTTAGTAAAGTAACAACTCTTAAAAACCTCTCCTTCTTATTTTAGCTTTGTTTTAAACTAGGATAGGCTAGAGTGCAAGATCTGGTATAGATATGGTGATTTACTTTATTTTAAGTCACATTTCCCTATGGACATACCCTGACTTACCCTTAAAGCTTGCTGCAATAGCCCAGGTTCTTGCAGGACTGGTTGCTTACCTTTATCCCATATTTCTGTACTTTACCCTTTTAATTTACTGTTTTAACCCTTTAATAATAATAAGGTAAGCAAGCCAACTGATTCTCAAATTAATGGTGAGGTACTTACTGTTGTGCACATAGCATTCCCTTGATGATTTCAGATTAGTATGATGAGTTTGAAAAAGGATATAGGTATTAAATTTGTTTACAATTGCTATTTTGAAACTTCTAAATTCAAAAGGGTAAGGTATGGAATAAAGATGAATTTATTAGAATCTAAATTGAAACTGTTTGCAATTGATTTAATTATGTTCATTTTGAAGTTTGTGGGTAACTTCACTGAAAACCTTCAGAAGACTTCACTCCTCCACTGGGGATCACCTAGGGGTTTAAAAGGCTTGATGCATAAGCTAAATGCATCTATGCTCCCTACAAAAGTGGCATTTTCTATGTTCAATAATTACTTTTAATTTCTCCTTTGCTCAGGGATTAGCAAAGCTTAGGTTTGGGGGTGTGTCAATCAGTGAAAAATATCATTTTTCACTTCCTAACCTGACCTTTGAGTTGACTAATAATGTGTCTTAAGTGTGTTTTGTAGTTGACAATAAATTATAGTCATAGTGCATACATCCATCTAAAAATGCCAAGAAGAGACCTATTAGAGAATGGCATCAATACAGAACAGATTCAACAAGTTCTCATGCAGCCCAAAAGGCTAGCTGTCAAGCAGATTTAAGGATCCTCAGAACCCTATGACAATGACATGTGTATAACTGTGTACACATGGGAGCAAACGAAGTACAACACGCCAAGTTGTATGCCAGCTGTGGAAGTAAAGAACATAAGACATCAAGAGGTTATTTCAACCTATGGAGAGATCTATGTGCTGAAATGGAAGTTGTCGAGAGGGTAAAGCATCCTGTTGAGAGGACCTGAAGCTGTATTTCAAGCTACCGAGAGGTGCTGAGGTGAAGAAGTGAACATGTTGAGAGGTTAACAGCACCTGCCGAAGGCTTTAAATTGCAATAGAAGAACCTATCGTATAGTGCAGAACAACCTGTCGAGAGGTCACCTAATGCAGCTATTTTCGCGAGGTGCAGAAAGCTAGAATTAAACCTATCGAGTGGTTCCCCTAAACCTATCGAACAGTCAAAGTGAAACTAGCAAGAGGATACCTGAAGCTACATTCAATCTTGCGAGGATACCTTCAACCTGTCGAGAAGTGCCTTCAACCTGTTGAACAGAGGGATAGATCCTGTCGAAGACTTACTTGGAGCTGTATTGAACCTCTCGAGGTTGAATCATCCTGTCGAGAGGATGGCTGAAGCCAGTGCAGCAATTACACATTGAAGTCATACTGTCGAGCAGTCAAAAGAACTTGTCGAAGGCTAAATTCAACCTATCGAATAGAGCACCAAATACACTTAGAACCTGTCAAAAGGTTCTTAGAACCTCTCGAAAGGTTCTTAGAACCTCTCGAAGCACGATTTGGGAACTTCTCAGTTTCAGTTGAGAATGCAGCTCACTTCAGTGCTTTGTGCATGTGTCCCAAGGCATGCTAGCAACCCTTGAGGGTATTTTTGGAATGCAAATGGGCACGAATGTGAACCTCTCTAACTCCCCACATGGACTTGTCCCATTCGAACCAATTGGTTGGTGATTCTAAAAGAAAAATCAGCCACATCAGCAGCTCAGAATAACAGAATTATTCCCTTGAGCTCTGATTGGCTGAAACAGATCTGAGATAGAGGGAGAAGGTATAAATAAAAGAGAAGTTTTACAGAAGAACCATCTAGAAATTGAGGGAGCTTAGAGACCAAATCTAAAATCCATTTCCTGCCAAATGCCTTCCTTCTTCCTTCTTCCCCATTCTCCCTTTAGCCCAACCATGGTTGGCTAAATACTTGTAATAGCTAGGGTGAGGTGGAGCTGTAAATTGAGAGGTTAAGAACATTTGTATGAGGATTAGATGTAGCACAAATTGTAGATCTGAGAACAATGTACTATAAGTTGTATTGAATCAGTAAATTGTTGGTTGTAAAGTTAATTTGAATCTATATATCTCTTGATTGCCATTTGATTTCCCTAGATTTAATATCCCTGTGGATGCTTGAGCTTGTAGCCTTGCATCCACAACATCTGTAGTGATTTAATTGTTCTAATCAAGCCTTTAGATTAGAGGAAATTTATTGGATGATCTGTGACCATTGAAGTGGACAGATCATAGCCTTAAGATTAATCAAATTCTATGGTTTAGATTGGATTTTTATACCTTGCATCTGTGTTTGTAGGAATATGAAGGATTGCTCTAAATCAATCCTCTGCATTGCTGCTAGATCAATCAATTTTCAGTGAAGACCAAAATCCCAAGTTGCTATTCTCCACCTTTGATTTTAAATCCCCAAAACTTTTCTCCATTTCTATAAATCTGTTTTCCACTCACCTTTGGATCATTTGCATTTATATTTAGTTTTCTATAGTTTTAGTAAAGTGACAATCCCTTAAAACCTCTCCTCTTTCCTTTCTTGTGTTTCTTTAAATTAGGATAGGTTAGAGTGCCAGATCAGTTATAGATCTGGAGTACTACTATATTTTGAAGCACATTTCCCTATGGACATACTCCTACTTACCTCTTTAAAGCTTGCTACAACAACCTGGGTTCTTGCCGGCCTGGTTGCTTACCTTGATTCCATTTGTCTGTGATTTTTCTATTAGTGTGATGTTTTTAAACTCTTAATAATACGAAGGTAGGTAGTACAACATTTATTTATTTATAAAGCGAAGGAAATTTATGATCACTCATATTTTTGCACAAGTTTGGTTTGGTTTTAGCTTTAGTTAGGTCACTTTGTTTGGGCGGATTGTTATATATTTCTTTCAGTTTGGCTTGATTCAGTTTATTTTTTTGTTTGCTTTGGGGTGTGTTGGGAACATTTTTTTTTTGCATCTTCGAACTATATATTTTTCGATGTTTTGAAGTTTTTTTATTTGTTTTCGACTCGTCTTAGCAAGGGTGTAGTTTGGGGTCAGTAACCAGTGTTTAAAATGCCCTTATTTTGACCTTTAAATCTGCTGTTCTAGGTATACATTTCGATATTTTACTTGAGGAATTACGCACTTAACACCGGGTGCATAACTGAATTGAGCGTCGGCATAGCCGTGCGCGTTTGCGCGGCTTAGAGAATCATTATGTGTCGGTAAGATGTCGTGTAATGAAATTACACGTGTGTTCCAGGACGCGGGATTGAGGAGACACCTGATCACTGTACGGGTGACCTTTGAGGTTTATGAGCCATGTGTTAAAAAGTAAAAAATACCATTTTTCACCTCCAACCCAAACCTTTGATGGACCCTTGAGCTAACTAATAGGGTGTTTTAAGTATGTTTCGTAGATAAGCAATAAATTACAGCCTTAGTGCAGACATCCATCTAACAGGCCAAAGAAGCAACCTATTGCTCAACATGTGCTCAAACAACCCAAAGGCCAGCAAATTAAATAGTCCACAGAGCTTTAGAGGTTCATGAGAAGGTCATGGGCCAAGCTAGGTGTGCTTGGGACCAATTGCAGCTGCAAGGAATGAAGAGTGAACCCACCAGGAGGTTGCTGAGGGTTGAACAAATGAAGAACAACACACCAAAGATAGGTACCAGTGGTGGAAGCACAAAGCAGAACCTGTAGAGAGGTTCTGATGCTCAAAAACCAAGATATCGAGAGGTTCCATTGAGTTGTTGAGAGCTTCCCAGGACCTGTCGAGAGGTTGGAAGTACAACAGTGGATCCTATCGAGGGGATACTTGGAGGGGAAGAAGCTACCGAGAGGTTGGGTGTTATATATGAACCTATCAAGAGGATTAGAGAGGTTCTGAAAACAAAAGTAAAGATCCTGTCGAGAGGTTGGAGGTGCATCAGAAGAGAACCTGTTGAAGTCATTCCTAGAAATGAAGAGGAGCTCGTGAGGATCCAGCAACTAGTCGACAAGATTTTGAATAAGATGTCGAGAGGATTGAAGTAGCTCAAGCAGAAGTTAAGATTTCTCTGTCAATCCTATCGACTAGTTCAAGCTGATCATGTCGAGATTCCAAAACCCTTTTCAGCCAACCTCCCATGCAACCTGTCGATAGGTGCAGCTTCCAACCTATTGACCATTTGAGTCTTGAACCTATCGACTACTCACCTAAAGCCATGCTCATCCTCGCGAGGTTCAAGCAACTCGTCGAAAGCTCAACGGGAGATTTACAAAGATGTTGACCGGATTTTCTATAAGTTGTCGAGAGGCTCACTACAAAACTGCACAGAAGGTGAAGACGAACTCCAATCCTGTCGACTAGTGCAACCCAACCTATTGAGAGCTGCTCTAAACTTCTCGAGAAGCCTCCAAACCTATCGAAGGCCACTTCAACCTATTGATGAGAACACCAAGCTGAACTCAAAACCTGTTGAGAGGTTCCTTGAACCTCTCGACAATCGAATTAGGAACTTCTTAGTTCCTTTCACAGCAACTGCCAACTTTAGGATCCTGTGCACGAGTTCCAAGGCGTGCTAATGACCCTTAGGGGTATATTTGGAATACAACTGAGCATGAATGGGAATGCTAATCGCATCACATGGGTCTACCTATTTTTGACCAACGGGGAAAGAGCTTATAGAATAGAAATCAGCCACATCAGTAGCTCAGAATAACAGAATTATTCTCTTGAGCTCTGATTGGTTGAAACAGATTTGAGAGGAGAGGAGAAGAGTATAAAATCTTAAAGAATTTATAGAACTATCATCCAAAAATTGAGAGAACCAGAGCCAAATCCGATCTCCATTTCCCCTCCAAAAAATTCCCTCTCTCTTCCTTCTTCCCCCATTCTCTCTTTAGTAGCTAGGGTGAGGTTGAGAGCTGTGAATCGAGAGTTTCAGAGGCTGCGTAGATGGATTGTATGTTACACAGATTGCAAATATGAGCACAATAGGATTGTAAGTTGTGTTATTGCAATGTAATTATAGTTTTTAAAGGTGATTCTAATCTATATTTCACTTTTTCGTATTTGATTTCCCTAGATTAGATATTCTTGTGGATGCTTGCCACAAAGATCTGCAATAGCTCACTGTTTCTAATCAAGATCATTGAATTTGGAACAATCTCGGGATAACTCGTTACACTACAAATGGACAGATCCTATCCTCAGGATTGCTTCAATCCTTTGGTTGAGATTAGATTCTTATACCTTATATCTGAGCTTGTAGCCAGATGAAGGATTGTAGCAAATCTGTCCTATACATTGCCTTTGATTCAATTGATTTTTAGTAAAGACCAAAATCCCTAGCTGCTGCTCTCCACCTTTTGATATTAATCTTTTCCATTCTCTTTAACTATTTGTTTAATCAAATCTGGATCAATTTCATTTAATTTTGTAGTCTTTTAGTAAAGTGACAAATCTTAGAAACCTCTCCTCTTACCTATTTTGATTTAGTTTAAATTAGGATAGAGTGCTAGATCTGTCATAGATATGGAGATTTACCATAGTTTAATCACATTTCCCTGTGGACATACCATGACTTACCTATTAAAGCTTGTTGCAACAGCGCTGGTTCTTGTAGGACTGCTTGCTCACCTTAAGCCCACTTGCTGTAGTTTGTTTATTTAATTTGTTGTTTTAACCATTTAATAATTGTAAGGTAAGCAAGACACCAAGTTTTTGGCAGCGCTGCCATGGAATCTATGTTTTTAAGAGTGGTAGATCTAAGTTTTTCTTATTTTAGATTTAGATTTTTATTGCCTATTTTGTATTTGACTAATTGCTGTTGTAGTTTTGTGTAGTTTAATTTTGTGATTGCAGATCTAGATTTGTTGTGTTAAAAGGAGCATTGTGCCAATTTAAGGAGAAAGTTGTGCTCAAGTTTACATTTCTTAACTCTGTTTATATTTCTAGATCTGTAGTTTTTAGATCTGCAGCATTAGTTGTGTGTTTGTGAATTTGTTCTACTTAATTCCGTACTTTCATTCTATGTATTGCCTTGTATTTTTTTTTTGTGTATGCTTGGGAGGAGATCTCTTAATCCTGAGATTACTCCCTTGGATCATTGTTAGGCTATTTTATGTGCTTGCTACTGACTTTATTGAAGACAGTGATAAGAATGGGGTGAATGAAAATGAATGAAAGGTGGAGTGAGAATTATGGAGCAACAAGCCTAAAATATGCACAGTCCTACAAGATACAGGGCCTGTTGTAGCAAGTTTTGATAAGTAAGAGTTTGTCTCATAGGGAAAGTTGATCTAAAGCTCCAAGGGAGCTATCTTTAGTAGGCTCTCCAGATCTGACTACAGATTTGACAATCCTAAATGGAAGGAGATTAAAGGTCACTATAATTTAAATCCTAAGGTAGCATAATGTCTAAATTACAGAAAGGGTTAAGAAGAATGATGGAGTGAGAAAATAAATATAAAAGGGTAAGAAGTAAGTTATTAGGTACAGATCTGATGGGTCTTGTAACTCAGACTCCGATCTATTGCTATAGAAATCATGTCCAATGGCTACATTATCACCAAAGAGGAGAAAGAATCCAACTCACCCCTGTGCCATGATCAAATCCCTTAAGGCTATAACTTGTCCACTTAAATGGTCACAGACTATCCAATAGGGGAACCACAATCTAGAGATGGGTCAGAACAAGTTTATCATTGTAGGCACTACTTCATCCAGGCTACAAGCTCAAGAATCCATAGGAACCACAACCTCTAAAGTTCTGTGTGTGGGGCTAGGCCTACAAAGTGCACGAGCCTGAACACACAGGACCAGCAAGAGCTTGAGTACTAACTTTTAAGCATGGCTATTCACTGCTTTAGAAAGACTGCAGTGACCCAGTCACAAGCCTACAATCTCTACAGCCATATCAGATCTGTAATCTGATGGTGGATCTATACAAATATAGGGGAGTCTGTCTCTGCACAATCTCTCACAAGGCTACAAGCACAAGTGCAGAGAAGAAGAATTTGTCTTAGATCTGTGGATTGGCTTCACCCTAGGGCTATAACTTGTCCACTTGAATGGTCACAGACTATCCACAGAGGTTATCCTCCTCACAGAGGTCTAAGATAGAACGAGAACATTGCTGCTGCCACCATGTTCACAAGGCTACCTGCTCAAGCTCCCATGGGAATTCAGATTTAGTGGATCCTGTGGTGGGGGAAGGCTTGCAATGTGCCTAACCTGGACACACAGGTCACTTAGATCTAAATAAAACCTTAAAAATAATCCTCCATTGCTTATAATACAACTTAGTAATGGGAGATCCCAAGGCAGTAGCCTTGTACAGAACAACTCACAACAAAAACATCATCCCATACATGCAATAACTCCTATTACAAAACTCCATTAAAAACTATACCATATAATCATACAAAAGGCATAGCCAGCAAGTGCTGGACTATGGACAGAAAGAAAAAGGAAAAAGAAACTACCTAGAATTAGGGTTAGGAAAACCCTAATTTCATCTTTTCAATTGTGGCTCATTCTTGTCCCTTGGATGCCTCAGGGTGTGTGCACTGAGATTGGAGCATTAGAGTGCGTGCCCTAGTTACTGGGAGTTCCCAGATTACCCTTGTAGAAGTGGGGAGAAGTTAAGAACCCGATCATCGCTGAGTAGAGAAGATTTGTAGATCTTTCCGCATGGTAGAATTGGCGTCGCAAGGTTGAATTGACTTGAAACTCATGCAGTCGCGAGATTGACATTTTGGTCATCGCGGGATACTAATGGCTGTCACGAGATTGCTCTTTCAGCTTTGAATGGCGCGAGAATTGCTCGCGCGGTTCATCCCTTGGTGAATCTCACGATGGATCCTCGGGAAGAAGCAGTGTTCATGAGCCTATGGATCGTGCGAGCATTTCCTTGAAGGTTTGTATCTCGCGGCCACTACGCGACAACTGCGCGCAGGAGTGCCTGGAGCTCTCTCTCTTCAGTGAATCGCACGACGATTGAAGACTCCTTTCTTGAGCTGCACAAGACTATGCGAGCGCTTAAGACTGAGCCTCGCGAGGACCTCACGAAGTCTACTTTTTAATTCATTATGGCACCAAACTGCACGAGAACGGCATGAAGACTGCGCGACCAGTTTGTGTGCTGTCTTCAGAAGCCCGCGACAACTGCGCGAAGGCATTATCTCTGGTTCAATTGAACCCTGCGACATTTGCGCGAGGCATTCTTCTTGGTTTGTTTTTGCTTTGCTGTGCCTATGCTGTAGCCAACTCTCTGTCTAGGTTCATCTTTCATTCTGCTGAGGTAGTTCTGGGGCAACAGTGAGCTTCTTGGCATGGTTAGGGGTTTATTTACAGCTGCTGCTTACTACCTATAGAATAGACTTAAAACACATTTATTAAATGATTAAGGGTCTAACAGAGATTAAGTTAAGGGGTGAAAAGTGGCACTTTTCAGGTCTTAACACACCACCAAACCTAATCTTTGCTAGTCCCTAGCATAGCTATAATTAAATGCCACTTTCGTCGAAATCACGGGTATATTTAGCATATGTACCAAACCTTTTAAACCCCTAGGTGATCCCTAGTGGAGGAGTGAAGTCTCCTGAGGGTTTTCAGTGAAGACACCCATAAACTTCACCATTAAAATAGTTAAGTATAGTGCAGATAATGACAACACAAATTTTGATGTTTAAAGTTCATTCCACACCAAAAAAAATTTTACACTTAGAGGAAACTGCAGCAATGTTGCAGGCCATTTAAAACTTAAAAGTTAACATGTGTTTGCCTTACCACCATTCATTTATCATTAGAATTTCAATGTATAAAAATCAGTACCCTGTTGCCTTTAATTCAAAATTCAGGTTGGATGCAACACCAACGAGGTTAAAATTCAGACCCAATTCTCACTAGGGCTATCTCTCAACATTAATAACTTAAGGGTGTTCACATTCTCAACAGCTCAAGAGCAGTTGCAGACCCAAAATGGGCCTGCAAGCATGTGCATAGGCAAGGCTTCTAAGCTCTGTCATCATCAAGAATTTTTACCATAGATTGGACAACTCCTCATCTCCACATGACAGCTCATTTAATTTTGGATCCATAAGGTCTTTTGAATGGGTTGTAATGTGGCTTATGGCTGAGGGATGTAAAGAATAAAGGGGTAAAAAGGGAGTCCAAATTAAAAAATCAGCAAAGTAAGGAGTGATTCATGACTTCACAACCTTCATTTCAGCAAAAACTTCATCTTTCTTTTTATATTTTAGACTCAAAGTGGCCAGCTTCTCCTCTTCTTTTCAATTTTTAGATGATGTTGTCCTCTGGACTTCTCTTTCTTTTTCTATTTTTATTTCTTTATTCATTCTTTTGATGAACTGCCACACAACTGTCATTGATACACAGCTGTTCACAAGTTGCTTTTCTTCACCTTCCACAGAATGTTGGACCATTCTCAGTATCTTTACCTCCTCCTTTACCTCCTGAATTCTTAGAGTGAGGGTAAGGTTGACTCAGGTAATGAGGTTAAGGTGCAAGTGTTATGGTGTTTGTGAAAGAAAATTATGATTTTAAGGCTCAACTAGTGTAAGCAAAAGAGCAGATTTTTAGGCTCAAACTGTCCAAAATGAGGGCCTTGGATCATTTCCTTAGTCTCATGAGTGCTGTCAATTAGTTTTGATTTGGAGTTGCACAACTTCTAGTGAAAAAGTCTAGAATCAATCAGTCCTTAGAGCAAAAATAATGCCAAAAACACTCTACAAAAGAAAATGTTGGGCCCAAATCTCACTAGGTATGGTCATCAAATTTAACCCATGGAGTGTATTTTCATATGTTTCTCTCCTCTTAGGCTCACTGAGTACTAATGTTAAGACATGAAAAGTACCACTTTTCATCCCTTAACTTAATCTCTGTTAGACCCTTAATCATTTAATAAATGTGTTTTAAGTCTATTCTGTAGATAATAAGCAGCAGCTGCAAATAAACCCCTAATCATGCCAAGAAGCTCAATGTTACCCCAGAACTACCTTCGCAGAATAAAGGATGATCCCGGACTGAGAGTTGACTGAAGCATAGGCACATCAAAGCAGAAATAAACCAGAGATAATGCCTTTGCGTAGTTGTCGCGGGCTCCTGGAGGAAGCAGAACCACTGGCCGCGCAGTCCTCACGTTGCTCCTGCTTGGTTTGATGATAGAAAGAAATGCAAATCAGTCTTCATGCGATTCTCGCGAAGCTCATCCATAAGTGAGTGAAGCATTCGCGCAGCTCAAAAGAGGAGTCATTAAGCTTTGTGCGATTCACTCAGAAGTAAGCGCTCCAGGTATCCTGCGCACAGCTGTCGCGCAGTGGTCGTGAGATACAGACATTCAGTAAAATGCTCGCGTGACCCAGATACTCATGAACACTTCTTCTTCACGAAGATCTGTTGCGAGATTCACCAAGGGACAAACCGGGCGAGCAATCCCTGCGCCATTCAAAGCTGAAAATTCAATCTCACGATAGCCATTAGTACCCCGCGATAATCAAAATGTCAATCCCACGACTACATAAACTTCAAGTAAATCCAACCCCGCGACATCAATTCTATCACGCAAATGGAACTGAAATCTTTTCTACCCAACGAGGATCGGGTTCTAAACTTCTCCCCACTTCTGCAAGGGAAATCTGGGGACCTCCAGCAATTAGGGCATGCACTCCAATGCTCTAATCTTCATGCACATGCCCCGAGGCATCCTAGGGACAAGAATGGGCCACAATTGTATTAATGAAATTAGGGTTTTCCTAACCCTAATTTGAGAGAACCGACTGCTATATAAGCCTGAGCCTAGCTTAGGTTTAGGGGGCTCTTTTGGGGACTTAACTTCTGTGCTTCTTCCCCAAAAACCAACTGTAGAATTACAATAGGCTAAGGTTAGGGTTTAGGAGTTTTCTTTTTCCCTTTCCTTTCTCTCCATAGTCCAGCACTTGCTGGCTATGCCTTTTGTATGATTATTTGGTATAGATTTTAATGGAGTTTTTGTAATAGGATCTACTGCATGTATGGGGTGGTATTTTTGTTGTGAGTTGTTCTGTACAAGGCTGCTGCCTTGAGATTCTCCATTGCTAAGCTGTATCGTAAGCAATGGAGGATTGTTTTTAAGGTTTCATTTAGATCCAAGTGACCTGTGTGTCCCGAGTAAGCACATTGCAGGCCTCCCCCCACCACAGGATCCATTAAATCTAAATCCCCATGGGAACTTGAGCTGGTAGCCTTGCGAACATGGTGGCGGTAGCAATGATCTTGTTTTGTCTTAGACCTCTGTGAGGAGGATAGCCTCTGTGGATAGTCTGTGGCCATTCAAGTGGACAGGTTATAGCCCTAGGGTGAAGCCAATCCACGGACCTAAGACAGATTCTTCTTCTCTGTGTCTATGCTTGTAGCCTTGTGAGAGATTGTGCAGAGACAGACTCCCCTATGTTTACATAGATCCATCATCAGATTGCAGATCTGATTGGGCTGTAGAGGTTGTAGGCTTATGACTGGATCACTACAGTCTTACTAAAGCAGTGAACAACCATGCTTGAAAGCTAGTACTCAAACTCTTGCTGGTCCTATGTGTCCAGGAATGTGCACTTTGTAGGCCTAGCCCCACACACAGAACTTTAGAGGATGAGGTTCCTATAGATTCTTGAGCTTGTAGCCTGGATGAAGTAGTGCCCACAATGGTAAGCTTGTTCTGACCCATCTTTGGATTGTGGTTCCCCTATTGGATAGTCTGTGACCATTCAAGTAGGCAGGTTATAGCCGTAAGGGATTGGATCATGGCACAGGGGTGAGTTGGATTCTTTCTCCTCTTTGGTGATAATGTAGCCATTGAATATGATTTTTATAGCAACATGTCTGAGTCTGAGTTACAAGACCCATAAGATATGTACCTAATAACATACTTCTCACCCTTTTATATTTATTTTCTCACTCCACCACTCTTCTTAACCCTTTCGGTAATCTAGACAGTAAGTTGCCTTAGGATTTAGATTTTTGGGACCATAAATCCCCTTCCCTTTAGAATTGCCAGATCTGTAGTCAAATCTTGAGATCCTACTAACGATAGCTCCCTTGGAGTTTTAGATCAACTTCCCTATGGGACAAACTCTTACTTATATAAACTTGCTACAACATGCCCTGTATCTTGCAGGACTGTGCATATTTTAGGCTTGCTGCTCCGTAATCCTCACTCTACCTTTCATTCATTTTCATTCACCCCATTCTTATCACTTACTTCAATAAAGTCAGTAGCAAGCAACTCAAAATATACCAACAAGTTTTTGGCACCGCTGCGAGGGATATTGATCTTCTAGTAGACTCTAGATTTTTTATTCTTTATTCTTTGGTAGCTGTACTTGTGAATAATTGATACTGCTGAATTACATTTGGAAATTTTCTTACAGATCTAGACCGTAGCAGAGAAGGAGAGTAGAATTGCACTGGGAGTCTAGCTACCTGCTGTTGGTGTGTGTGCATGTTAGGAAGGAGATCCCTCAGTCCTACATTAGAGTCTGCTAACCCTGAGATAGAAAGGGGTAGAAGACTGAGAAGGCATAGACACACCACAGTTGAGCCCCCTATTGAAATTGAGACAGCAGTTATGGGTGAAGAACAACTTAGAACATTGAAGGAATTGAATGCTCCAGATGATTACAATTCTCCATTCAACATTATATTCCCCGATGTTCAAGGAAACTACGAAATCAAAACTTCCATCATCCAAATGCTTCCCTCTTTCCATGGGCTTAGCAAGGAAGACCCTTACAAGCACATTGACCAGTTCTTGGCCCTTTGCACGACATTCTCCATTACTGGTTTGGGACCAGAAGCCACTAGGTTAAGGCTCTTTCCTTTTTCCCTGAAGGACAGGGCCATGACCTGGTTATCGACTCTCCCAAATAACAGCATCACTTCTTGGAAAGAGCTCCAGACAAGATTTCTGTATAAATTTTTCCCAGAAACCAAAACCAGCCAATTGAGGAAAGGCATACTTTCTTTTTCCCAGTCCCCAACTGAAGATTTTAACCAATGCTGGAATAGATTTAAAGAGATGCTCAAGCAATGTCCCCACCCCAAGATCCTTGACTGGCAGCTTGTCCAGAGCTTCTATAATGGGATTGATGAGAAGAGCAGAGACATGGTCGATGCCTCTTGTGGTGGAAAGTACATGCATAAAATAGTTGATGAGGAATTGGACTTGTTCGAGGTCATAAGTGAAAATGCTTTCCAGAAGATGTCCTCATCTAGAACTGTTCAGGAGCCTCCTCCTAGGTTGGGGCTTGCTGAGACTTCTAAAGGAAAAATGTATGAAGTTAGGGAAAATGATGACTTGAGAATGCAGATGGCCAATCTTACTGAAATATTTGATAAACTTCTAACTGTGGTGCAGCCCAGAATGGCTGCACAAGTGATGGAGGCATGCCTGATATGTCAATCTCCACAAAACATAGTAGCAGAGTGTCCATCTGCGGGGCAATACCTTGAGTTTCTAATGCAACAAGTTGTTGCTGCCCAATCTTTTGGACAGCAACAATCTGGTGGCTACAATAAACAACCATATGGACACCAGCACCAAAATGCTAGTTACCAATGGAGATACCATCCAAATTTGAGGTGGAGGCAAGACAATTATATGCAGCCACAACAGATGATGGCCTTACCTCAAAGGCCACTGCAGCAGTTTAACCAGGGTTATGCCCCAAGGTCAAATTTCCAGCAGCAACAACAACCCCAGCAATAAAATTAATTGGTAGTACCACCACCTCAGCCCCGAAGTGCTTCTTTCGAGGACCAGGTTTTGACCCAACTGCAAAGCCTTGGACCATTGAATCAGACTGTGACTTCTAACAGTCAAAGCATTAAGAAAATAGAAGAGCAGCTTGGCCAAATAGCCAAAGCTCTGGTTAAAAGAGAGGAGGGCAGGTTACCAAGCCAGCCAGTAGCTAACCCTAAGGGCCAGTATTCCATCGGAGAAGGCTCCTCAAATTTTGAGGGGGCCAATGCCATAACTGTCCTAAGGTCGGGTAGGCTGGTAGACAACCAGGTGGGAAAGGAACAAGGAGAGGTCTACCCCAAGGAATCAGCAGTACCTCAGCTGCCATTTCCTTAAGCTTTGAGTGGCCCTGCCCCTTTTGATAAGCGTCAGGCACAGATCGAGGAAATGATGGAGACCTTTAAGCAGGTCAAAATAAATTTACCCCTGCTTGATGCAATCCGACAGGTCCCAACCTATGTAATATTTCTGAAAGACCTTTGTACTCAGAAAAGGAAGGCCAGAGGCCATTTGTCCAAAAAGGTCTTTATGACTGATACAGTTAATTCTGTATTAACCATGACAATGCCTGAGAAGTTGCAAGACCCAGGGATACCCACTATTCCCTGTATTATTGGAGAACACACGATTGGAAGAGCCCTTTTGAACCATGGAGCCACTGTCAACCTGCTGCCATACAGTGTATATCAGCAGCTAGGTTTGGGGGAGCTAAAGCCCACCCCTATTGTTCTATTGATGGCTGATAGGTCTGAGAGGAAACCCGTGGGAGTGGTCGAGGATGTCCTAATGGGGGTAGACAAGTTCTTCTACCCTGCGGATTTCCTTGTTTTGGACATGGGTTGTAGCAAGAGTACATCCCCAATACCTGTTATTCTGGGCAGACCATTCTTGGTCACTGCCAATGCATGCATTCAATGCAGGTCTGGGATCATGAAGGTCACTTTCGAATATATGAAAGTTGAGCTTAATGTGTACAACAGTGCAAAGTACCCTCAGCTGGATAATAAGGAATGCTTTGCAGTGGATGCACTAGAAGAAATTGTTGAAGAAAAACTGTCCACTCTGCTGGAGTGGAGCAACATTTTCACTGATTTAACTGAAGTTTGGAATATGGTGAAGGAAGGAAGCCTAGCTTTAATGCCAGAAAACATATCCCTAGTAAGGTCTTCTGTGGGCTTAGGACAACATTCCAATTGGAAACCTGCATTGCTGTCCCTTCCTCCAACCAACAATATACCAATCCTGCCATCCATCCAACAAGCCCCTAATCTGGAACTCAAGAAGCTTCCAGAGTCATTGAAATATGCTTTCCTCAAGAATGATGAGAAACTTTCTGTGATTATCCCCTCTTCTCTTACCAGTGAGCAAGAGGAGGAATTGCTAACAGTTTTGAGGAAGCACAAGAAAGCAATTGGCTGGACCATTGCTGATCTAGGAGGGATTGATGTATCAATCTGTATGCATTGGATTCATCTAGAGGAGGGCTCAACACCCTCCAGGGAAATACAAAGGAAATTGAATCCTCACATGCAAGAAGTGGGTCTGAAAGAAATCATTAAGTTGCTGGATGCTGGGGTAATTTACCCCATCTCTGATTCTGAATGAGTTGCACCAATCCAGGTAGTACCCAAGAAATCTGGCATAACAGTGATCACAACCGAGCACGAGAGTTCGCACCCGTCGAGAGACCACGATTATCAAAAACTCAACTCCAAGACCAGAAAAGACCACTTCCCTCCCCCCTTTATTGATCAAATTTTGGATAAGTTGGCTGGGAAAGCTTTTTACTGTTTTCTTGATGGGTACTCAGGGTAAAACCAGATCCCTGTGCACCCTCTGGATCAAGAGAAAACTACTTTTACTTGTCCTTTTGGCACCTTTGCTTATAAAAGGATGCCTTTTAGACTGTGTAATGCCCCAGCCACCTTTCAGAGGCATATGTATGCCATTTTTTCTGATATGATTGATAAATTCTTGGAAATTTTCATGGATGATTTTTCGATTTATGGGGATAGCTTTGACCAATGTCTACAACACCTCCATCAGGTCTTACAAATATGTGAAGAGACCAATTTGGTCTTAAGTTGGGAGAAGAGCCACTTCATGGTGACACAGGGAATTGTGTTGGGCCATGTAGTCTCTAAAGATGGAATTGAGGTAGACAAGGCCAAAGTTGGCCTCATTAAAAATTTGTCCCCTCCGAGAACAGTCAAGCAAATCAGATCCTTCCTTGGACATGCTGGATTCTACAGGAGGTTTATCAAAGACTTCAGCAAAATTACTGAACCATTGTGCCACCTGCTCTGCCAGGATGTGCCCTTTGACTTCTCTGCTGAATGTTTGAAGGCTTTTGAAACTCTAAAAATCTGCCTCACCTCTGCCCCTGTACTCCAAACACCTGACTATACCTTGCCCTTTGAATTGATGTGTGATGCATCTGACTTGGCAATAGGTGTGGTCCTGGGCCAGAGAAAAGATAAGCTGCCTGTGGTCATTGCATATCTCAACAAATCACTTGTTGACGCTCAACTGAACTACACAACCGCTGAGAAAGGGCTTCTGGCAGTGGTCTTTACTATGGACAAGTTTAGACCTTACCTACTTGGGTCTAAAACTATCATCTTCACTGACCACTCGGAGATGCCAATACACACTACAAGAGCTGTGAAAGATGTCAGAAACTAGGAGGGCTGTCTAAACGAAATTCAATGCCTTTACAGCCCGTTCTTGTTGTAGAACTATTCGATGTGTGGGGTATTGATTTTATGGGCCCCTTTCCTCCTTCAAATGGTTTTCATTTTATCTTAGTGGCGGTGGACTATGTTTCCAAATGGGTAGAAGCCATTGCCACAAGAACTAATGATAATCAGGTTGTCCTCAAGTTCATAAAGCAGAATATCTTCTCCAGATTTGGCACCCCTAGAGCCATTATCAGTGATGGGGGCAGCCATTTCTGCAATAAAAATTTTGAGAGCTTGCTCAAGAAATATTTTGTCACCCATAGGATTGCTACTCCTTACCACCCATAAACCAGTGGGCAAGTTAAAATTTCAAATAGGGAGATCAAGCATATCCTTGAGAAGACTGTGAGGACTGATAGGAAGGATTGGGCTGACAACCTTAATGATGCACTGTGGGCTTATAGGACTACCTATAAGACTCGTATTGGTATGTCCCCTTTTAGACTGGTCTATGGCAAGGCCTGTCATCTCCCAGTGGAGTTAGAACACAGGGCCTATTGGGCCATCAAACATTTAAATCTAGATCTAACTTCTGCTAGTCATCACAGGTTACTGCTGCTGTCTGAATTGGAAGAGCTAAGGATGGATGCATATCCTAATGCTAGGATCTACAAGGAAAGGTCCAAAGCTTTCTTTGACAAAGGGCTATTGAGAAAGAGTTTCAGAGTTGGTGATAAGGTTTGGCTATTTAACTCCAAACTTAAATTTTTTCCTGGCAAATTGAAATCCAGATGGGAAGGTCCCTACATTTTTATGCCTGTTTCCCCATCTGGTGCTGTGGAAATCAAGGATCCCAAGTCTGGGAGAACCTTCAAGGTGAATGGTCAGAGGCTTAAGCCTTGTTTTGAAAAACCTGCCGAACTCATGGACACCATTCACTTTCAAGGGGATCCTTCTCCAAACTGATCCACAGGTGTGTCATTATTGTATCATATGTACTTAGTTTTTGGTTGATTTATCTTGCGTTCTTTTCTTTATATTCTCTAGGATTTGTTAGTGATCCTATCTGAATCTGGACCTATCTATTTTAAACTTTTGATTCTTGATTTGATTCTTCCTGCTTTTCAATTGATAGCTTCTGTTGAATGCCTAATGTGAGAGGTCGATTTTCGTCGTCCTTCATTTTATGATTGAGTTTACATGTGTCTAAAGGTAGCCATAGGTGAGAGTCATGCCTAGGATCCAGCCACAACAGACATGCAGAAGGGCAGAACAGAGAGCACATGCTCTCTGTTTTATACCTTACTGTCGCTGGGTTCAATTTGAAACCCGAGAGACTCTCCTGCACTACAGACAACTTACTTCATTTATTGTCATGAGATTCTCAGGCTGTCGCGAGGTTAAAAAGGGAGTCTGAGAGGATTTCGCACAGTTCACATAGAAACATTCAAAACTTATCGCGAGATTCATGTGTACCTGACAACCTCTCGCGCGGTCCACATCGAGCTATTCAGTAGTTATCGCGAGATTCCAAGACTCTTGCGAGATTCAGAAGGTAACCTGGGAGACTCTCACGTAATTCAACAAAAATACTTCATTTGCTATCGCAATATTCTAAGTCTGTCGCGAGATTCAACATGAACCTCAGAGATTCTTGCGCAATCCAAATAGAGACCTAGGAGCTGCTCGCGCAATTCACATGAATTCATCTTACACTGTCGTGCTCTCCAAGGTCAACCTGGGTGATTATTGCGCAATCCAGATTGAATCAACACATTCGCTAGGTTCATTTCCAACCCCGTGACCAGATGTCCCAAAGCGCGCCGAGCTTCGTGATAAGTATTTTAACCTCGCGCTTGGTCCCTTCTCCATTATTTTCTTCCTTCTTCCCTCTGCGAAACCCTAGCTTCTGGCACTCTTTTCGCTCTCTCCTCCAGCATCAACCCTACAGCTCATCATTCACTCCACATATCTACAGAGTTGTTCCTAGCATCGCACACATCTATTACCCTCTGCTCAGAGATCTCGCGGTGCACTATGCATCAAATCAAACCAAACCCTAGATCTCAGTCTCAGTTTCTCATACTAGAAGACAGAGTTAGAAATGGCTCCAAAAATTGCACAAAGGAGGAAAGGGAACGGCAAGGACCCTGCAGAGACCACTCCTAAAAAGGCCAAGACATCAAAGTCCCACAAAAAAGGAAAGGAAGTTGTTGAGGAGGCGGCGGTACCAACCACTAAGTTCTCTAC
Organism: Chloranthus sessilifolius; assembly: GCA_021018995.1. Lineage (NCBI taxonomy): Eukaryota > Viridiplantae > Streptophyta > Magnoliopsida > Chloranthales > Chloranthaceae > Chloranthus > Chloranthus sessilifolius. The sequence goes on from CM037595.1 coordinate 31,346,621, forward strand.
TCCTTCTGATCTCATGGAGTTGATTCCATTGGAGCCTGAAACAGCCTTTGATGTACCATTTTTTTAGAAAGAACCTCTCTCTGCCCCTGTAGTACAGTTTATGAGCAAAGCAGGCCTGCTGCCATTGATGAGAGGAATTCCAGCACTAGCCTACCCCAGGCTAGTGCAGCTGTTTGATCAGCACATCAAGGTTAAGAAGGACAACGATGGACAAGTGTGCTTGCTGGTGCTGATTGACAATTTTGATATGTTAGTGGGCCCCAAAGTGATTGTTGAAGTGTTGGGCATCCCAACAGCATTCGACCCTAGCTGTGGATATGGCCCCCCTCTGAGTGCATCGATTGATATAATTTCACGGGCCCTAACTAGAGGACTAAAATCCACAAGGAACTCGATCAGAAGGAGAGAATTGGAACCTGAACTCCAGTTCATTGACCAAGTCCTGCGAAAGAACATATATTGCTCAGGACATCAGCAGGAGAGGAGAACCCCCATTGCAGATGTTGTCTACTCCTTCCACTTGGGCCATGGCTTCCATGCAGCCTGGCTAATTTTTGAGGCAATGAAAGACACAGTGGAGAAGATAGGGACAAACAAGAAGCCTCACACACTATCCTTTGCAAGAATCATTACCTTGTTGCTCCTAAAAGGGGGATACAAAATAGGAAGGAGTGAAGAGACCACCACCCTTACCCCTACTACCTTTGCCAAGAGGCAATGGGGAATCAGCAAGAGTTTGATGGGGGGCCAGAAAAAGAAGAAAGCTGAGGCTCAGGCCCTGCCCAAGCAAGCAGAAGAGGCAGCTGGATCAAGGTCTACCCCTGCTACAAAGGAGGTGCCCCCAGAGCTTATCACTTCCATCGCTGCAGCAACACCAGTTACCCCTGCATCCACCACCCCTCTTGCATCCATCTCTCACTCCCCTCTGTTTCCATTCTCCATGCCCACTCCCCCTTCACCTGTGCTTGGTCCATGGGAGGACTCCCCATCCCCTACCTTACCTCAGTACACAGTCACAATTCCCCCCTCATCTCCACCTAAGCCTGCCAGCCCCCCACTCATCTCCTACAAAAAACGAAAGACCACTAAGACCATCCCAACCATCTCTCAGACACCACCCTCAATCTCTTCTATCCCCATTGACACACCCCACCTTGCAGAAACCACCACCCCAGCCATATCTACTGCATCCCCCCTCACAAATTGACTTAACCCTAAACACTACCATAGGATTCCAAGCCTTTATGGCTAGTTTCCCGGACACAATGCCTACCCAGTACACCTCCCTCCCAGACTCCCCAACTACCTCACAGCATCATTCCCCTGAACCCCACTCTTCCCCTCCCTCCACTTTCCATCATGCACCTTCCTCACATTTCCAACCAATACCCTCTTCTTCACAAACCCAACCTCCTAGCCTTAACACACTAACCCTCATCCTATCCCTTATACAAGACATCCAAGCCCAGTTATCCACCAATACCCAAAAACAGGACCAGATGCAAACTGAACTCACCTCCATCCAATCCACCCTACACACCTTAACCACTCCACCCATCCCTCCACCATCCACTTCAACCCCCCTGGTCCTGTCCACTGACAAAGAAACCTAAACAGACTTCCCTTCTGCATTTCAACCCCCCCTTCCATCCCCATTACCTTTTACCCCCCCATTTCCTTTCATACCTTTCACCATTCTCATTTTTCCTCCACCACACCCTACTCCCTCGAGCCTACCCCATTCTCATTTCCCCCTATACCCTCCATCCCACCTCTTATCCTCCCACCTCTAACTTACACAGACAAACAAACACAGACTGACCCAGATCCTATCCCCCTTCCCCCACAACTAGACTTAGCCCCTGTTACCCCCCCTTCTCCCCCCAGGACCACTCACATCTCCCTCCTTTCACTTCATATCTGCCCATCACACCAAAACATCATTTTTACAGCCCTCCCTACCTCACCATCCTCCATCACATGAGGGATAATGCTTACCCTAGGAAGGATGTCCTGAGGGGCATGGCCAAGCTACGCCAATCCATTAAGACCCCCTGCTGGCGCAGATTGATGAAATGACGGAGGCCCACAGAAAATAACTATTGGGCATCTCCTTGGGGTGGAAAAACATTTTCGAGGCCTATCAGAACACCAAGGCTATAGCTGAGTATAATGCATTGAATATGAAGTTGGAGAATCAAATGTTGCTGCTGAGAAGATGAAGGCCAGAATGTTTGAAAAGAGGCTAAATAATGCCCAGGAGATCTTCAGAATACAAAAAGAAATCCGTGAGACGGACCTCCTAAAACACCAAATCCAAATAGCCTCCTTGGAATCCGCATTGGCTGCTGCCATAAATGTTTTCCTGCAGCCAACACCAATCTCTGTTCAAATGCCCATCCCAGAGCCCAAAGCTACTCCATCTCCAGTTGCCCAATCTGAGGAGGCACAACCTAAGACACAGCAAGAGAAAGGCAAGCCCCAGCTGCCCCTCCTCCCTCACCTCCTACCGAGCAGCCTCCACCTCCCAAGGCCTCTGTTGCACCTCCAAGAGAGAAAACTTATCCTAAGTGGAGGAAAGTCATTGCTAAGAGGTCTGCTCCCAAGGTTGCTCCTTTAAAAATTGGAAAAGAGCCTGCTGCCCAGTTTGAGGAGGCACAATCCCCTACCCAGCCTGAGTCCCACGAAAAAGGGAAATCCCCAGTGGTCACTACTGAGGAAGAAAAAGCCAAAGCCAAAGGCAAATCACCTGCAACCCCCCCTACAAAGAAGAGAGGAAAGGCCCCTCAAGAACCCAAGGAACCAAAAGCACCCAAGCAACCAAAAGTAAGGGTGAGGGCCCCAAAAGCTCCAACTGCCAAGAAAACACCATCCGAAGCAAAAAAGGCGAGGAAAGAAAAGAAGAAACAGGACAGAGATGCCCTTAGGGCACATGATAAAAAGATGGACTCAGATTTCTACACAAATTCGGGTTCAAATTAGATCCTAGTTTCTAGATTGTAGATTAGGTTTTGCTTCTTATCACTACATTTGTACATATTTTCTTCCACTTAAATAGAATTTCTACTTTTTGTATATTGCTCTGTTTTGTGTGTTCGTTTCCGTTTGTTAGTTTTCATTTTATTCTTTTTGTCATTCATGAGAGATGAGTTTCGGGAGGATATACTTATTTGACACAGTAACCCATGTGAAAGGTGTGATGTAGATGGTGGCTGACTAAATCTGGGTACATACATGCCTCAGGGATTTCAATGGCTTCTTTTTCAAATTAATGAGCCATGTCAGGCTCCCTCGCTGAGATCCCCAGCTCAGCTGCGCGAGAAATGTAAACTACTCATCAATGATTGTTCTTCGCGAGGATCCCCACGCAATACACAGGCTCCACTTAAATACCATGCTTATCTTTAGATATTCATTTACTCCTCATGCTCTTTTTCAATAATCAGTTGTGTCTTTCTTCTTTCCCCACACAATGTTCATTTATTGCCAAGTTTAAAAAGGGGTACAAATTAAATTTTGCCGATTCATGTTCCACCATTCCCCTATTTTAAATCGGCCATCAGTTCCTTTCATCTCATCCCTCCTATTCCAGCCCTAGCAGTCCATACCTCCTCACACCCATAGCAGATGACACACGCTTCGGGTTCCCCATCAAATTCTACCCCATCTGGGAGGATCCCCCACTGCTTGCGGAGCCGGGCCCATTACAATTTCTCTGGGATGAGTATGACGAGGTTCAGAGGATCCTCGCCAGGGAGGAAAAGATAAAGAGGAAGAAGGAGAAGAGAGAAAAGAAAAAGAGAAAACTAGATCCACCTGCATCTCCCCCACCATCTTCCTCACAACCTCCCCCACCGCCTCTCCCTTGATCCCTCTCCCCCCCATTTAGTCTTTTCTTTTACACTCTTTTTGTACCATTTTTGTTTTTCTTTTAATGAGAATTTCTTTGCGTTCTACACTGTTCTTAGCATTTTTTTTCACTTTCTCCATCTTTTGTTGTGCTTCTTTTTGTCTGTCTGATTGGAATCTGCTGCCTCTTCTCACCTTTGAACCAATGAGGACACTGCTCCAAATGGTTTGGGGGTGTGGCAGTCTGCCAATATAACAGTTAATTTTAGTGCAGTAATGGTGGTATAACTGGAATGAATAAAGTAATTGCCACTTACCTTGATACAATGAGACAATGTGGAAAATTGTAAAACGTTACAACATTTTTGCAGACTTTTCGAAATATAAAAAGTTAAAAATTCTTGGCACCACCATGAAGCTAATATTAGAAATTTTTGCAAGTTAGTACTCAGTGAACCTAAGAGGAGAGAAACAGATGAAAATACACCTCATGGGTCAAATTTGATGACCATACCTAGTGAGATTTGGGCCCAGCATTTTCTGTTGAAGAGTGTTTTTGGCATTATTTCTGCTCTAAGGACCGATTGAATCAGGACTTCTTCACTAGAAGTTGTGCACCTCCAAATCAAAACTAATTGATAGCACTCATGAGAACTAAAGAAATGATCCAAGGCCCTCATTTGGATAGTTTGAGCCCAAAAATCCAACCTTTTAAGATCTGCCCTTTTGTATACACTAGTTGAGCCTTGAAATCCTAATTTTCCTTCATAAACACCATAACACTTGCACCTTAACCTCATGACCTGAATCAACCTTACCCTCACTCTGAGAATTCAGAAGGTAAAGGAGGAGGTAAAGATACTGAGAATGGTCCAATATTCTGTGGAAGGGGAAGAAAAGCAACTTGTGAACAGATGAGTATCAAGGGCAGTTGTGTGGCATTTATCAAAAGAATGAATAAAGAACTAAAAAGAGAAAAAGAAAGAGAAATCTAGAGGACATCATCTAAAAATTGAGAAAAAGAGGAGAAGCTGGCAACTTTGATTCTGAAATATAAAAAGGAAGACGAAGTTTTTGCTTAAATAAAGGTTGTGAACTCATGAACCACTCCTTACCTTGCTGATTTCTCAAATTGGATTCCCTTTTTACCCCTTTTATTCTTTACACCCCTCAGCCATAAGCCACATTACAACCCTTCCAAAAAGACCTTGTGGATCCAAAGTCAAATGAGTTGTCATGTGGAGATGAAGAGTTGCCTAATCTATGGTGAAAATCCTTGAAGATGTTAGAAATTAGAAGCTTGGCCTATGCTCATGCTTGCAAGCCCATTTGGGGTCTGCAACTACTCTTGAGCTGTTGAGAATGTGAAAACCCTCAGGTTATTAATGTTAAGAGATAGCCCAAGTGAGAATTGGGTCTGAATTTTAACCTCATTAAGGTAATATCCAACCTGGATTTTGAATTAAAGGTAAGCTAGGTACTGATTTTTATACATTGAAATTCTAATGTTAAATGAATGGTGGTCAGGCAAACAGATGTTAACTTTTAAGTTTTAAATGGCCTGCAAACATTGCTGCAGTTTCCTCTAAGTGTTAAATGGGTGTGGAATGAAACCTTAAACATTTGAATCTGTGTTGTCATTATCTGCACTATACTTAACTGATTTTAATGGTGAAGTTTGGGGGTGTCTTCACTGAAAACCCTCAGGAGACTTCACTCCTCCACTAGGGATCACCTAGGGTTTTAAAAGGCTTGGTACATATGCTAAATGTACCTGTGATACCTACGAAAGTGGCATTTAATTACAGCTTTGTTAAGGGACTAACAAAGATTAGGTTTGAGGGTGTGTTAAGACCCTAAACTTAATCTCTGTTAGACCCTTAGTCATTTAATAAATGTGTTTTTAGTCTATTCTGTAGGTAATAAGCAGCAGCTACAAATAAACCCCTAACCATGCCAGGAAGTTCAGTGTTGCCCCAGAACTACCTTAGCAGAATAAAGGATGAACCCGGACTGAGAGTTGACTGAAGCGTAGGAACATCAAAGCAGAAATAAACCAGAGATAATGCCTTCACGCAGTTGTCGCGGGCTCCTGGAGGAAGAACAACAACTGGCCGTGCAGTCCTCGTGTTACTCCCACACGGTTTGATGACAAAAAGAAATGCAAATCAGTTTTCGCGCGGTTCTCATGAAGCTCAGCCACAAGTGAGTGAAGCATTCGCGCAGTCTCGCGCAGCTCAAAAGAGGAGTCGTTAAGCTTCGCGCGATTCCCTCAGAAGTAAGAGCTCAAGGTATTCCTGCGCGCAGCTATCATGCAGTGGCTGCGAGATACCGACCTTCAGGGAAATGCTCACGCGACCAGAAACTCATGAACACTACTTTGTGAAGATCTGTCATGAGATTCACCGAGGGACAAACCGCTCGAGCAATCCCCTCGCCATTCAAAGCTGAAAATTCAATCTCGCAACAGCCATTAGTACCCCGCGATGATCAAAATCAAAATCCCGCGACTACATAAACTTCAAGTAAATCCAACCCCGCGACGTCAATTCTACCACACGGAAGGATCTGAAATCTTTTCTACCCAGCAAGGATCGGGTTCTAAACTTCTCCCCACTTCTGTAAGGGCAATCTTGGGATCTCCAGCAATTAGGGCACGCACTCTAATGCTCCAATCTTTGTGCACATGCCTCGAGGCATCCAAGGGACAAGAATGGGCCACAATTGTATTAATGAAATTAGGGTTTACCTAACCCTAATTGTGAGAGAACCGACTGCTATATAAGCCTAAGCCTAGCTTAGGTTTAGGGGGCTCTTTTGGGGACTTAACTTCTGTGCTTCTTCTCCAAAAATCAACTGTAGAATTACAGTAGGCTAAGGTTAGGGTTTAGGAGTTTTCTTTTTCCTTTTTCTTTCTCTCCATAGTCCAACACTTGCTGGCTATGCCTTTTGTATGATTATTTGGTATAGATTTTAATGGAGATTTTGTAATAGGATCTACTGCATGTATGGGGTGGTGTTTTTGTTGTGAGTAGTTCTGTATAAGGCTGATGCCTTGAGATCCTCCATTGCTAAGTTGTATCATAAGCAATGGAGGATTGCTTTTATGCTTTCATTTAGATCCAAGTGACCTGTTTGTCCAGGGTAGGCACATTGCAGGCCTCCCCCTACCACAGGATCCATTAAACCTGAATCCCCATGGGAGCTTGAGCTGGTAGCCTTGCGAACATGGTGGCGGCAACAATGATCTTGTTCTGTCTTAGACCTCTGTGACGAGGATAGCCTCTGTTGATAGTCTGTGACCATTCAAGTGGACAGGTTATAGACCTAGGGTGAAGCCAATCCACAGACCTAAGACAGATTCTTCTTCTCTGTGCTTGTGCTTGTAGCCTTGTGAGAGATTGTGCAGAGACAGACTCCCCTATGTTTGTATAGATCCACATCGATTGCGATCTGATTTGGTCAGAGAGATTGTAGGCTTTGTGACTGATCACGATCTTACTAAAGCAAAGAAGCTAGTACTCAAACTCTTGCAGGTCATATGTGTCCAGGCTTGTGCACTTTGTAGGCCTAGCCCCACACACAAAACTTTAGAGGATGAGGTTCTTATGGATTCTTGAGCTTATAGCCTAGATGAAGTAGTGCCCACAATGGTAAGCTTGTTCTAACCCATCTCTGGATTGTGGTTCCCCTATTGGATAGTCTGTGACCATTCAAGTGGACAGGTTATAGCCATAAGGGAATGGATCATGGCATAGGGGTGAGTTGGATTCTTTCTCCTCTTTGGTGATAATGTAGCCATTGAACAAGATTTCTATAGCAATAGATCTGAGTCTGAGTTACAAGACCCATTAGATCTGTACCTAATAACATACTCCCTTTTATATTTATTTTCTCACTCCACCACTCTTCTTAACCCTTTCTGTAATCTAGACAGTAAGTTGCCTTAGGATTTAGATTTTTGTGACCTTAAATCCCCTTCCATTTAGGATTGCCAGATCTGTAGTAAGATCTGGAGAACCTACTAACGATAGCTCCCTTGGAGTTTCAGATCAACTTCTCTGTGGGACACACTCTTACTTATCAAAACTTGCTACAACAGGCCTTGTATCTTGTAGGACTGTGCATATTTTAGGCTTGCTGCTCCGTAATCCTCACTCTATCTTTCAATCATTTTCATTCACCCCGTTCTTATCACTGTCTTCAATAAAGTCAGTTGCTAGCAACTCAAAATATACCAACAACTAACTGAAAAAAATTTCTAATATTAGCTTCATTGTGGTGTCAAGATTTTTTTTAACTTTTTCTGTTTCGAAAAGTTTGAAAAAAATATTTAAATTTTTACATGTTTCCTCATTGTATCAAGTTAAGTGAAAATTAACTTTATTCATCCCAGTTATACCACTATTACTGCACTAAAATTAACTATTCTATTGGTAGACTACCACACCCCCAAACCATTCGGAGCAGTGTCCTCACTGGTTCAAAGGTGATAAAAGGCAGTAGATTCCAATCAGACAGACAAAAATAAACATAGCAGAAGATAGAGAAACAGAAAAAATAATGCTATTGAACAGTATAGAACAAAAAGAAACTATCATTAAAAGAAAAAGAAAAATGGTAAAAAAAGATGTTAAAAGAAAAGACAGAATGGGGGGGAAAAGGGATCAAGGGAGAGGCGGTGGGGGAGGGTGTGAGGATGGTGGTGTGGGAGATGCAGGTGGACCAATTTTTTTCTTCTTTTTCTCTCTCTTCTTTTTCCTTTCCTCCTGCTTTTTTTTCTCTTCCTTGGCGAGGATTCGCTGGACCTCGTCAAACTCATCCCAAAGAAATTGCAAGGGGTTCGACTCCTTATGCGGTGGAGGGTCCCCCCAGATGGGGTAGAATTTGATGGGGAACCTGAAGGGTTTGTCATCCACCATGGGTGGAGGAGGTATGGATTGCTAGGGTTAGAATAGGAGGGATGAGATGAAGAGGAACTGAGGGACGATTTAAAAGAGTTGGACGGTGGAACATGAATCGGCAGATTTAAAGTTGTGCCCTTTTCCAAGCTAGGTAATAAATGATCATTGTGTGGGGAATGAAGAAACACAACTAATTCTGGGAAAAGAGAATGAGCAGTAAATGAGTGGCGAGATTTAACTTGGGCAATTAAGGGGATCCTGTGGGTCGCGCAGCTGCACAGAGGCAGGGCCCACAAGTACGAAAAGGAAACCACTTTAATCTTATGATTGAAGTCAACTAACACATTGATTTCCATATTAAATTATTATAACCACACTAAATACATCACCCATGGTAAAATGGCACAAAAATAAAAAAAATAAAAAACTTAAACAATCACACAGAATAGATCAGTAGACAAAAAATGAAAAATTATATTAACTAGAAAAACATGTACAATCTAAGTACAATCTAAGTACAATGGAAATTACAATCTAAGTACAATCTAAGCGACTCTAAGAGGAACCATCTGAATCCGAATCGGTAAAGAAATCCCAGCCCATCTTTTTAGCATGTGCCCTAAGGGCAGCTTTGTCCTATTTATTCTTTGCCTCCCTTTCCTTTTTGGCTTCGACTGGTGTTTTCTTGGCAGTTGGAGCTTTAGGTGCCCTCACCCTTACTTTTGGTTGCTTGGGTGCTTTTGGTTCCTTGGGTTCTTGAGGGGCTTTTCCTTTGCACTTAGCAGGGGGGTGGCAGGGGATTTTCCTTTTCCTTTGCCTTTGGCTTCCTCAGTGGGGACCACTGGGAACTTCCCTTTTTCTTGGGACTCAGGCTGGCCAGGGAAATGTGCCTCCTCATACTGGGCAGCTGGCTCTTTGCCAATTTTTAAAGGGGTATCTTTGGGAGCAGTCCTCTTAACAGTGACTTTCCTCTACTCAGGATAAGTTTGCTCTTGTTGAGGTGCAACAGATGCCTTGGTAGGTGGAGGCTGCTCTGGAGGAGGTGATGGAGTAGGGGAAGCTAGGGCCTTCCCTTTCGCTTGCTGGGTCTTTGGTTGTGCCTCCTCATACTGGGCAGTTGTAGATGGTGTAGCCTTAGGCTCTGGGTCGGGCATTTTAACAAAGATTGGGGTGGGCTGGAGAGGAACATTTCTAGCAGCAGCCAATGCAAATTCCAATGAGGCAATCTGAATTTGGTGTTTGAGGAGGTAAGTCTCATGGATATCTTTTTGGATGCTGACGATCTCTTGGGCATTTTTGAGCCTCTTTTCAAACATTCTGGCTTGCGCCTTCTCTGTAGCAGCATTTGCTTTCTCCAACTCTAAATTCAGCGCATTGTACTCAGTTGTAGCCTTGGTCTTCTGATAGGCCTGCAGGATATTTTACAACCCCAAGGAAATGCCCAGTAGTTACTTTCTGTGGGCCTCCTTCATTTCATCGATCTGCTCCAGCAGGGGGGTCTCAATGGATTGGCGAAACTTGGCCATGCCCCTCAGGACATCCTTCCTAAGGTAGGCATTATCCCTCATGTGATGGAGGATGGTGAGGTAGGGAGGGCTGTAAAAATGATGTTTTGGTGCGATAGGCAGATAGGAAGTGGAAGGAGCAGACTGTGATTGGTCCTGGGGGGGAGAAGGGGGTAATAGGGTAGGTCTATTTGTGGGGAAGGGGAGAAATTTGGATCACCAGATTTTTTTGTCAGTCTAAGTTAGAGGTGGTAAGATAAGAAGTGGGATGGAGGGTATGGGGGGAAATGAGAATGGGGTAGGCTCAGTAGGAGTAGGGGGTGATGGGGGAGGAAAAATGAGAATGGTGAAAGGTATGAAAGGGAATGGAGGGGTAAAAGGTAATGTTGATGGTGGGGGGGGGTTGTGATCAGGAGGGAAGTCAGTTTGGGTTTCTTTGTCAGTGGACAAGACCAGGGGAGTTGTAGTGGGTGGTGGAGGGATGGGTGGGTTGGTTAAGGTGTGTAGGGTGGATTGGATGGAGGTGTGTTCAGTCTGTATCTGGTCCTATTTTTGGATAGTGGTGGATAATTGGGCTTGGATATCTTGGATAAGGGATAGGATAAGGGTCAATGTGTCAGGACTGGGAGGTTGGGTGTTTGAAGAAGAGGGTACTGGTTGGAAAGGTGAGGAAGGTGCATGGTGGAAAGTGGAAGGGGGGGAAGAGTGGGGTTCTGGGGAGTGATAGTGTGATGTAGTTGGGGAGTCTGGGAGAGGAAAGTAGTACGTGTTAAGACCTGAAAAGTACCACTTTTAACTTAACCTTTTATTAGACCCATAGCCACCTAATAAGTCCTTGTTAAGTGTTTTATATAGATAGTACCCAGCAGTGAAATAAGGCCAGGAATCCTGCTAAAAAGCCTGTTTTGGCACCAGAAGTCCCTTAGAAGGATGAAGTCTGAATCTAGACCTAAAAATGAGCCTCGCACTGTCCAGCTGAGCTTCCCAAGACTCTACAACAACTTCTCACACAGATGATTGACTGAAGATCTTCAGAAACATAAACTCGCGCAGCACTCGTGAAACCCAAGAATAAAACACCTTGCACAGTCTCGGACAGTTTAAAGCAGACTTCTCTCAATCGCGTGCAGTTCACTCAGAACGGCTGAGAAGAGAGAGCTTCAGAAGACTCCTCGCGTAGCTGTCACACGTCGCTGCAGGATGCAACTATCAGAAGAGAACTCCTCGCGTAGCTCTCACACCATTCAAGAAGAAAGCGTCCTTGCAAAGGCAAAGCTACCCTCGTGAAGATCAGTTAAGACATGGAACCTCGCGTAGTTCAGAACCCATCAAAGCCTCGCGAGGTAACTCGCGAAGCCCAGTGATGATAAGTGCTATAAAGTTCTTGCGTTATTCAAATCTATCTTCGCGATGATTAACCTCGCGACTGCTTAAGCTCTAACCCCGCAACATCTGAGGCTCTGATGTCCACTCAACCTCGCGACTACCTGAAGAGCAAACCAAGCCAACCTCGAAAAGGCAGAAGCTTCAATTTCAAATCATCCTAGCGAAGAATAAAAGCTACCACGCGATAAGTCTGGGAAACAATGGCTACCTAGCGAAGCTCCAAACCTCAAAACATCCATCTCTTCAGTAGAGGACTTTCTAGGAATTTCCAGCGATTAGGGCACGCACTCCCATGCTCAAATCTCCATGCACGTGCTGCAAGGCATCGGAGGATCACTATTCGACCATGTGGCATCGTTAAAATTAGGGTTTCCTAACCCTAATGCGCCGCCACACCACTGCTATAAATACCCACACTTAGCATAGGTTTGGGGGGCTTAGACTTTCTTTTCTTTCTACATCCTGCAATATCTAGGAACCCATCTCATTTCTGGGAGACCTGATCTAAGATCGTTTAGTTTTTCTTTTTGTAGTTGTAAGTAGCTTTCTTTTTCTTTTTCCTTCTGTCCATAGTCCAGCACTTGTTGGCTATGTCTTTGTATGTATTTTGAACTAGATTAATGGAAGTTCTGAAATAGGTTCTGTACTTTGTGGGATTTGTGTTTGTGTGTGAGATGCTCTATGCAAGGCTGCTACCTTGTGATCTGCCATTGCTTTGGCTGTGTTTCAAGGCAATGGAGGACTGATTCTAAGGGCCACTCAGATCCAAGTGACCTGTGTGTCTGGGCTATCATGGTCCTATACAGCCTTAGCCCCACCACAGGACCCACTAGATCTGAAATCCCCATGGGAGCTTGAGCTGGTAGCCTTGTGACCATGGTGGTAGCAGCAATATTCTTGTTTTGTCCTGGGCTCCGTGAGGAGGATAACCTTTGGGATAGTCTGTGACCATTTAAGTGGACAGATTATAGCCTTAAGGTGATTCTAATCCACCGATCCAAGATGGATCTTTCTTCTTTACACCTGAGCTTGTAGAAGCCTAGTGGGAGATTGTACAGAGGCAGACTCCCCTATATTTGTATAGATCCGCCATCAGATGTTGGATCTGATCTGGTTATTGAGATTGTAGGCTGGTGACTAGACCATTGTAGCCTCACTCAAGCAATGGACAGCTAGATCGAAGGTTGTACTCAATCTCTTGCTGGTTCTATGTGTTTGGGCTATAATGGTCCTATACAGCTTTAGCCCCACATATAGAGCTTTTGAGGTTGAGGTTCCCTATTAATTCATGGAAGGAGACTTTCATTGGAAAATCAAAATCAAGAAGAGAAACTGATCACTTCAAATCTAAAAATTTCAAAGAAGATGAAAGGAGCTGAATTCAAGAAGTTGAAGTCATGAATCACCTCTGTCACCTACTAATTTCTCAATTTCGAACCCCTTCTCAACCCTCCATTCATTCAACCCCACTCCATAAGCCACATTACAGCCTAGTTAAAAGCCCTTGTGATCCAAAAGTTGAGTGAGCTGTCATGTGAAGATAAAGAGTTATCCAATCTATGGTGAGGAACTGCCAATGATGTCAGCACTTAAGAACTCTGCCTATGCTCATGCTTATAGACCCATTTGGGGGATGTAACTGCTCTTGAGCCTGTGAGAGAATGAACCCCTCAACAAAACCCTTATTAGAGTATGCCCTGCAAAGTTTTCGGGTCTGAACTTGAATGCATTATGTATGACCTTAACCTAATTTTTGACCTAAGGATAAGCTCAGTGCTGGCACACACTAGTGCAATTTTCTGTGATTGTAAACTAATTGGAAACGATGTACAATCATGAAGAGTTTATGTTGTTTAAGTTACTGTGCAACCAATGAATTAAATTTCTTTTATGCTTAATGATGCAAGAGTAAACTAAGTCTGCCCCTTGATTGCTCATTGGATGATATTGCACTTTTGTTAACTATTTCATTGAAGAAGTTTGTGGGTGTCTTCACTGAAAACCCTCAGGAGACTTCACTCCTCCACTAGGGATCACTTAGGGGTTTAAAAAGCTTGGTACATATGCTAAATGTATCCGTGCTCCCTACGAAAGTGGCATTTAATTTTTATATTAGCTTTAATGTAGCTTTGCTAAGGGACTAGCAAAGATTAGGTTTGGGGGTGTGTTAAGACCTGAAAAGTACCATTTTTCACCCCTTAACTTAACCTTTGATTTGACCCATAGCCATCTAATAAGTCCTTGTTAAGTGTTTTATATAAGTAGTACCCAGCAGTGAAATAAGGCCAGAAATCCTGCTAAAAAGCCTGTTTTGGCACCAGAAGTCCCTTAGAAGGATGAAGTTTGAATCCAGACCTGAAAATGAGCCTCGCGTAGTCCAGCTGAGCTTCCCAAGACTCTACAACAACTTCTCGTGCAGATGATTGACTGAGGAGCTTCAGAAACATAAACTCACGCAACTCTCATGAAACCCAAGAATAAAACACCTCACGCAGTCTTGCGCAGTTCAAAGCAGACTTCTCTCAACCGCGTGTAGTTCACTTAGAACGGCTAAGAAAAGAGAGCTTCAGAAGACTCCTCGCGCAGCTATCACGCAGTCACCGCGGGATGCAACTATCAGAAGAGAACTCCTTGAGCAGTACTCGCGCCATTCAAGAAGAAAACGTCCTTGTGAAGGCAAAGCCACCCTCACGAAGATAAGTTAAGACATGGAACCTCGCGCAGTTCAGAACTCATCAAAGCCTCGCTAGGTAACTCCCGAAGCCCAGTGAAGATAAGTGCTCGCAAAGTTCTCGCACTATTCAAATTTATCTTCACGAAGATCAACCTCGCGACTGCTTAAGCTCCAACCCCGCAACATCTGAGGCTCTGATGTCCACTCAACCTCGCGACTGCCTGAAGAGCAAACCAAGCCAACCTCACGAAGGCAGAAGCTTCAATTTCAAATCATCCTAGCGAAGAATAAAAGCTACCACATGACAAGTCTAGGAAACCATGGCTACCTAGTGAAGCTCTGAACCTCAAAACTTCCATCTCTTTAGTAGAGGACTTTCTGGGAATTTCCAGCGATTAGGGCATGCACTCCCACGCTCAAATCTCTGTGCACGTGCCCCAAGGCATCGGAGGATCACTATTCGGCCATGTGGTATCGTTAAAATTAGGGTTTCCTAAACCCTAATGCGCCACCACACCACTGCTATAAATACCCACACTTAGCTTAGGATTGGGGGGCTTAGACTTTCTTTTCTTTCTACATCCTGGAATAGCTAGGAACCCATCTCATTTTTGGGAGACCTGATCTGAGATCGTTTAGTTTTTCTTTTTGTAGTTGTAAGTAGCTTTCTTTTTCTTTTTCCTTCTCTCCATAGTCCAGCACTTGCTGGCTATGTCTTTGTATGTATTTTGAACTAGATTAATGGAAATTCTGTAATAGGATCTGTACATTGTGGGATTTGTGTTTGTGTGTGAGATGCTCTGTGCAAGGCTGCTACCTTGTGATCCGTCATTGCTTTGGCTGTGTTTCAAGGCAATGGAGGACTGATTCTAAGGGCCACTCAGATCCAAGTGACCTGTGTGTCTGGGCTATCATGGTCCTATACAGCCTTAGCCCCACCAAAGGACCAACTAGATCTGAAATCCCCATGGGAACTTGAGCTGGTAGCGTTGTGACCATGGTGGTAGCAGCGATATTCTTGTTTTGTCTTGGGCTCCATGAGGAGGATAACCTCTGGGATAGTCTGTGACCATTTAAGTGGACAGATTATAGCCTTAGGGTGATTCTAATCCACCGATCCAAGATGGATCCTTCTTCTTTACACCTGAGCTATTAGAAGCCTGGTGGGAGATTGTTCAGAGGCAGACTCCCCTATATTTGTATATATTCGCCATCAGATGTTGGATCTGATCTGGTTATAGAGATTGTTGGCTGGTGACTGGACCATTGTAGCCTCACTCAAGCAATGGACAGCTAGATCGAAGGTTGTACTCAATCTCTTGCTGGTTCTATGTGTCTTGGCTATCATGGTCCTATACAGCCTTAGCCCCACATATATTGCTTTAGAGGTTGAGGTTCCCTATGGATTCTTGAGCTGGTAGCCTGGATGAAATAGTGTCTGCATTGATTTACTGGTTATGTTTTGACCCATCCCTGGATAGTGGTTCCCCTATGGGATAATCTGTGACCATTTGAGTGGACAGGTTATAGCCTTAAGGGTGGAATCATGGCAGAGTGATGGGTTGGATCCTTTCTCCTCAGTGGTGATAATGTAGCCACTGGACAGGATTTCTATAACATCATATCTAAATCTGAGTTACAAAACTACTCTGATCTAGGCTCAATAACATACTTCTCACCCTTTTATATTTATTTTCCACACTCCATCCATCCTCTCAACCCTTTCTGTAATTTAGACATTAGAATACTTAAAATAAGTGACCTTAAACTCCCCTCCTTTTAGGACTGCCAGATCTGTAGTCAGATCTGGAGGGACTACTAGAGATGGCTCCTTTGGAGCTGTAGATCACCTTTCCCTGTGGAACAAACTCTTACTTATCAAAACTTGCTACAATGGACCCTGTATCTTGGTGGTCTAGGATTTCTTAGTTGTGCTGATTTCATCTCCTGTTTTAGTCTTTCTTTGATTTTCAGATGACTTTCACCACCAACCAATAAAGTAAGCACACACTCAGAAAGCCGCCAACAAGTTTTTGGTGCCGTTGCCGGGGAAAGATGATCTATTAGTAGACCCTTAGTTTTTGTATTCTTAGTATTCTTTGCACATGTGAATAATTGATACTGCTGACATAATTTTGAATCTTTCTTACAGATCTAGACAGCAGCAGTGAAGGATAGTTGGACTGCAAGTGGAGCTTAGCTACCTCTGTTTGCAAACTCTCTGACTTTTAAAACTCTGTCTATCTTTCTTAAAAAAATTTCTAGCAGTATCTAGGATAGTTTTAAATGTATTCTTTGAATAGCTGCAATCTAGTTAGATAAATTTGTTAGTTGTACAATTATTCTTTTGCAATGTGCCTGCAAGAAGCTTTCCTTGCTGTTGGTGTGCTTGTATGCTAGGGAGGAGATCCCTCAGCCCTGCTTTAGAGCCTCTTAACCCTGAGTTAGAAAGGGGAAGGAGACTTAGAAGAGACAAGCGCACCACAGGAGTGCCCCCAAGTGAATCTGTGACAGTAATTATGGGTGAAGAACAATCCATAACCCTCAAGGAGTTGAATGCTCCGGATGACTATAACTCCCCTTTTTGCATTCAATTCCCTGATGTTTAGGGGAACTATGAGATAAAAACCTCAATCATCCAGATGCTGCTAGCTTTCCATGGGCTTAGCAAGGAGGACCCTTACAAGCATATTGACCAGTTCTAGGCCTTGTGCACCACTTTTAATATCACTGGTTTGGGACCTGAGGCTACTAGGCTCAAACTCTTTCCCTTCTCTCTGAAGGATAGGGCCAGTACCTGGCTGACCACTCTTCCCATCAATAGCATTGCATCATGGAAAGACCTGCAGACCAAGTTCCTAACCAAGTTCTTCCCTGAGACCAAAACTAGCCAGTTGAGGAAAGAGATTCTTGCATTTGCTCAATCCCCAACTGAGGATTTTAACCAATCCTGGGATAGGTTTAAAGAGATGCTCAAACAATGCCCCCACCACAAGATCCCAGAGTGGCAGCTTGTACAAAGCTTCTACAATGGGATTGATGAGAAAAATAGAGACATGGTCGATGCCTCTTGTGGTGGATCCTACATGCACAAGACTGCTGAGGAGGCATGGGAATTGTTTGAGGGGATTAGTGAGAATGCTTTTCAAAAGCCATCCCTGGCAAAAACTAGTCAGGAATCTGAGTCAAAGGTGGGGCCTGCTATTGGATCAAGAGGAAAAGTTTATGAGGTGTCTCGGAACAATGACCTGTAGCTGCAGATGGCAAACCTCTCTATGAAGTTTGACAAATTATTAACTGTGATACAACCCAGAAGGGCTGCTCATATGGCAGAGGCATGTCTGATATGCCAGTCCCCACAGCACACAGTGGAGGAATGTCCATCTGCAGGGCAATTTCCTGAATTAATTTTGGAACATGCTGCTACTACTCAATCTTATGGCCAGCAATAATCTGGGGGCTACAATAGGCAGCCATATGGATACCAACACCAAAATGTTGGTTACCAATGGAGAGACCACCAAAATCTGAGGTGGAGGCAAGACAACTACATGCAGCCCCAGCAGATGTTGGCCTTACCACAAAGGGCACAGCGACAGTTCAATCAAGGGAATGCCCCTAGGTCTACCTTCCAGCACCATCAGCAGCCCCATCAGTAACAAAATCAGTTGGTCTTACCCCCTTCTCAACCTAGAAATACTTCTTTCGAGGACCAGGTCTTGACCTCCAGAAACACAGGTTCCTTGGCTCGGTAGTGGACTCTCATGGTCAGAGCCTCCAGAAAATGGAAGAGCAGATGAGCCAAATGTCAAAAGCCTTGGCTAGGAGAGATGACGGCAGATTGCCCTGCCAGCCAATTGCTAACCCCAAGGGTCAATTTTTAATTGAGGAAGCTTCCTCAAAGTTTGAGGACACCAATGTTGTCACTGCCCTAAGGTCTGGGAGGCTGGTAGACAACCAGGTGGGTAACAGACCAGCAAAGGTAATTTCCACAGATGATACAAATGATCATGATAGAGAAGTTGTGGGACCACAAAGCCAAGAAGTGCTTGCCACCTTGCAGCAGGAGAAAAATAATGAGGCTGTAGTTGAGCCGCAGCAAGGAGAAAAATATGAAAAAAGAAAGAAACAGAAGTTTAGTCATGGGCTAGCAGCTGAGGAACCAGCAGAACCTCAGCTGCCATTTCCTCATGCTTTGGATGGTCCTATCCCTTTTGATAAAGGGAATGCCCAGATGGAGGAAATGATGGAGACCATCAGGCAGGTGAAAATCAATTTACCCCTGCTTGAGGCAATTAAACAAGTCCCAGGCTATGCAAAGTTCCTGAAAGACCTCTGCACCCAAAAGAGAAAGGCTAGAGGCCATGTGTCCAAGAAGGTCTTTGCAACCGACATGAATTCTCAGATTTAACATATCAATGCCCTAGAAGTTGCAAGATCTGTGGATACCCACTATTCCCTCATAATTGGAGACCATACAATTGGAAAAGCCCTTTTAGACCTTGGAGCCGGTGTTAACTTTGCTACATCAATGTATATCTATAACTAGGTTTGGGAGAGCCAAAGCTACCCCATTGTCATGATGGCTGATAGATCTGAGAGGAAACCTCTGGGAATGGTTGAGGATGTCTTGGTGGGAGTGGATAAGTTTTTCTACCCTGCCGACTTCTTAGTTTTAGACATGGGGTGCAGCAATAGCCCAAATCCCATACCTGTTATATTGGGCAGGCCTTTCTTGGCCACTGCCAATGCCTGCATCCAATGCAGGTCTGGAGTAATGGAGGTAACTTTTGGACATATGAAAGTTGAGCTGAATGTGTACAATAGTGCAAAGTACCCTCAGATGGACAATGAGGAGAGCTTTGCAGTGGATGTACTAGAGGAAATTGTGGAAGAGGAATTGCCCACTCTGCTGGAGTGGGGCAACATTGTCAGGAATTTAGTTAAAATTTGGGGCATGGTGGAGGAAGAGAGCCCAGATGGGAGATCAAAAGACATGACCATATCGAAGTCTTATGTGGGCTCAGTGCATCATTCCAGTTGAAAACCTACATTGCTACCTCTTCCTCCAACCTCCAATGTACCAATTTTGCCATCCGCCTTGTGCCCTTGATCCGAACTCAAGAAGCTTCGAAGCGATGAAATATGCCTTCCTTGAGAAAGGTGATAAGCTTCCTGTGATTATCACTTCCTCCCTTACCAATGAGCAGGAAGAGGAATTACTAACAGTTTTGAGGAAACACAAGAAGGCAATTGGTTGGACCATTGCCGATCTGGGAGGAATAGATGCATCAATCTGCATGCATAGGATTCATCTTGAGGAGGGAGCACTACCCTCCAGGGAAATGCAGAGGAAGTTAAATCCTCACATGCAGGAAGTGGTCCTTAAGGAAATCATTAAATTGCTAGATGCATGGGTGATTTACCCCATCTCTGATTCTCATTGGGTGGCACCTATCCAGGTGGTGCCCAAGAAATATACATGATGATTAAGACCGAAATTGGAGAGTTGAGGCCGGCCAGTGGCAAAGCATTGATTATAGGAAGCTAAACTCTAAAACCGAAAGGACCATTTCCTCTCCCTTCATTGATCAAATTCTGGACAAATTGGTGGAAAAGCTTTTACCGCTTTTCTTGATGGGTACTCAGGGTACAACCAAATCCCTGTGCATCCTCAAGACCAAGAGAAAACCACCTTTACCTGTCCTTTTGGCACCTTTGCTTACAGAAGGATGCCTTTTGGACTTTGTAATGCGCCAACCACTTTTCAGAGGTGTATATATACCATATTCTCTGATATGATTGACAAGTTTTTGGAGATTTTTATGGATGACTTTTCTGTCTATGGGGATAGCTTTGGCCAGTGTCTACAACACCTTAGCCTAGTTTTGCAAAGATGTGAGGAAACAAATTTGGTTTTTAGCTGGGAAAAGGGCCACTTCATGGTAACACAAGGCATTGTGTTGGGCCATGTAGTCTCTAAAGAAGGGCTTGAGGTAGACAAGGCCAAAGTGGACCTCATTGCCAATTTTCCCCCTCCAAAAATAGTCAAGCAAATCAGATCTTTCTTGGGGCATGCAAGATTTTATAGGAGGTTCATTAGGGACTTCAGTAAAATTGCTAAGCCATTGTGCCACCTGCTCTGCCAGGATGTGCCCTTTGACTTTTCTGCTGACTGTCTTAAAGCTTTTGAAACATTGAAAATCTGCCTCACCTCTGCTCCTGTACTCCAAACACCAGACTATACCCTACCTTTTGAGCTGATGTGTGATGCATCAGACTTGACATTAGGTGCTATTTTGGGCCAAAGAAAAGATAAGCTGGCTGTGGTCATTGCTTATATCAGCAAATCACTTGCTGAAGCTCAGCTGAACTATACCACAACTGAGAAAGAGCTTCTAGCAGTGGTTTACACTATTGACAAATTTAGAGCCTACCACTAGGATCTAAAACTGTAATCTTCACTGACCATTCAGCATTGAAGTACCTACTGTCCAAGAGATATGCTAAGCCTAGGCTGATTAGATGGATACTCCTGCTATAGGAGTTTGACATCGAAATCAAGGACAAAAAGGGTGTGGAGAATGTGGTGGATGACCACTTATCCAGAATTATCTTGGAGAAATGCCTGGATGGCCTTACAAATGATGCCTTCCCTGATGAGCAATTATTTGCCATCCAATCCTTAGTCTCTTGGTTTGCACACATTGTCAATTATCTAGTTATAGGAAAGATTCCTCCCCACTGGATCAAAATGGATAAAGACCTGTTCTTCTCAAGGGTCAAGTATTTTTTCTGGGAGGAACCTTGCCTATACAAGTACTGTGCCGACCAGATCATCCAAAGATGTGTTCTCGAAAGTGATATCCCCAGTATTCTGGCCATGTGCCATGAAAATGCCTATGGAGGCCACTTTAGTGGGAGAAAAATAGCTGACAAGGTCCTGCAATGTGGTTTTTACTGGCCATCATTATTCAAGGATGCATACACACACTGCAAGGCATGTGAGAGATGTCAGAAATTAGGAGGGCTATCCAAAAGAAATTCAATGCCTTTATAGCCCATCCTTGTTGTAGAACTGTTTGATGTATGGGGAATTGACTTCATGAGCCCCTTTCCTCCCTCTAATGGTTACCACTTCATCTTAGTGGCAGTGGACTATGTTTCCAAATGGGTAGAAGCCATTGCCACAAGAACCAATGATAACCAGGTGGTCCTCAAATTTGTAAAGCACAACATTTTCTCAAGATTTGGAACCCCTAGAGCTATTATCCGTGATGGGGGGAGCTATTATCCGTGATGGGGGTAGCCATTTCTGCAACAAGAATTTCGAGAGCTTGCTCAAGAAATATTCTGTGACCCATAGGATTGCTACTCCCTACCACCCACAAACAAGTGGGCAAGTTGAAATTTCCAATAGGGAGATCAAGCACATCCTTGAGAAAACAGTTAGGACCCAGAAAGATTGAGAAATGATGATGCACTGTGGGCCTATAAGACTCCCATTGGAATGTCCCCATTCAGACTGGTCTATAGCAAGGCCTGCCATCTCCCAGTAGAGTTAGAACACAGGGCCTATTGGGCCATTAAGAATTTGAACATGGACCTAACTTCTGCTGGTCATCACAGGTCATTACAACAGTCAGAATTGGATGAGCTGAGGATGGATGCTTACACCAATGCCAGGATCTATAAGGAACGGGCTAAAGCTTTCTTCGACAAGGGCTTGCTGAGAAAAAGCCTCGAACCGGGTGGAAAGGTTTGGTTATTCAACTCCAAACTAAAATTCTTTCTTCGCAAATTAAAATCCAGATGGGATGGTCCCTATGTTGTCTTTAATGTTTCCCCATCTGGTGCTGCGGAAGTCAAGGATCCCAAATCTGGGAGGACCTTCAAAGTGAATGGTCAGAGGCTTAAGCCTTGCATTGAACAACCTGTTGATCCTATGAGCACTATTCATTTTCATGGAACCCCTATATCTACCTGATCCGTAGTTGTGTCCATGTTTTACTATACTCCTTTTGTTTCTACCTTAAGTTCTAAGAAATTTTAGGGGTTATGTGGAGTTTGATATTGTTGAGCTTGATAGAGTTTATGTGGGATTGGTATGATTTATTCTTCTTCTTCTGTGAATTGCTGATTTTTGAATTTGAATGCATATTATGTGAATACTTGTGATGAGTAGGCTGCACTAACTATAGTGCCCCTATCTGGCACTAGGCCCTCGCGCATTCCAAATTGTGATTTGGGAAGACTCGCGCAATTCGTATAGACCATTTCTTTCGCTATCATGAAGTTTCAATGTCTGCAATCTCTCGCACTTCCTCTAACTCCCATAATCGTGCTATTCGATATCTCGTGATCCCTTACCCGCCCATTTATCATTTCCCACTGATCTTTGGGACTTGACGTTTCCTAACTCACTCTCAATTAATTGCGGCGACTTGGATGTTATTCAACCATTTCATCTTCCACCATCCTCGCCTTTAAATACACAGGGAGGCCCTGTTCATCTTCATCGCATCCTATCTCCTCTCACCCTAGCGGTCCTTCCCTAATCCTAATCATGGCAGATGACAAGCCGGATGCGCTGCCTAACAAGTTTTACCTGATGTGGTTGGGCCCGCCGCCACCTAAAGAGCTGGATCCCCTCCAACCCCTCTGGGATTAATACGAGGAGGTTCTGCAAATCCTTCCCAAGGAGGAGGAGGAAAAGCTTCAGCTGCAGAAGAAGAAGCAAAAGACAGAGCCATCCCTCCTCCATTTTTGTAATTTTCTTTTAATCTTAATGAAATTTTCCTTTTCTGATATGCTGTATAGTTTTCTATTCTTGGGTACTTTATTTCTTATTCTCGTCTTCTATGCTGTAATAACTCTGCAGCACATACACCTTTGAACCAGTGAGGACACTTCTTCTCCTAGGTTTGGGGGTGTGCCAGGCAGATCTTGCCAATGGAATAGCTAACATAAGTGCAGCTGACTCATCTGAGCAATATGGAAATGGACCTTTGTTCACTTAGGAATCATGAAAATATGAAGTTTAAAATTTTTGCAAACTTTTGACATTATAAACTTCTAATACTCCACATTTCCATGATAATACCACCAAGGATACTCACTTGTATCAGCACTCAGTGAATCAGTAGAGAGAGAAAAAGTTGAGGACATATTAAAACTTCAAAGGAAGACCATAACCAGTGAGAATTGGGCCTATAAAAAAATTTTCCATCTTTTGAGGAGTAACCAAGGCAATCCCTTCTAGTTCTAAAGACTGACTGAGTCACTGTGCTCTGATACCAAACACAGAGTAAGGGGAAGACGTGGTTGCGGAAGAGACGGAAGCACACGGGAAGAAACTCTAATGCATAAACAAATGACTAATAAAACAGAAATATATTAAACAACTTAAAACATAAGGAATATTACACTATGCAACTACTATGCTGCTACTATGCATGCATTAAACAAATATATATAATGCTATGAGAAGTCTTACCGATATGTAGGACTTCTCCGATACACTCTTATACTAAAGAAAGAAAGAACAAGAGAGAATGAAAATACTCGGTACAATTTATCGGTGTGAATTTTCGGTGTCCTGGACAATCCCCAGGCTAACCCTTTTATAGATGGATGCGGACTTGAGGTGGTTTGGAATCCGCTATTGATTGATGAATGCGGACTTGAAGTGAATTGAAATACGCCGCTGAGTGGGACACGTGTGCTGGGTGGATTGGTTGCAGTCGCTTCGTCCCTTGATAATTGTATTCTGACGTAAGGGCATGCGTCAGTGCTTCATAATTGGAATGATGACTTCATGGACAGCTGGCGAGTATATTGGCCGACAATAATTAGTTGGATGACAGCTGCTTTATTGACTGATTCGTCACTTTATTGTGAAGTGACAGCTTCATTGACAATTGCTTGGAGTGATGGACAGCTGTATTCGTCACTTTATTGTGAAGGGACAGCTTCATTGACAATTGCTTGGAGTGATGGACAGCTGTATTGGCTGGGAAACAGCTGTATTAATGGTTGAAAATTTATTTCTTACTCTTGACCTGATTAATAATTGAGTCCCAATATTCGCCGAGTGATTGATCAGGACTATCTGGTTGTGATTCCCCTGCTAGGACATGGAATGAGTTATTGTTTTCAGACGAAGTGAGGGAATCTTCATCTGAATGGGATACTGAATTGAATGTTTGAAGAAAATGGGCTTTCATGGAGGCAAGACAACGATGATTAATCTGTGTCTCGGATAAATCGGGATGTTGCTTTCGAATCATGGATTTGAATATTTCAAAAGGATTCGATTCTAAAGAAGATAAAGAAGCCTCAGATTTTGCTGTTTTGGCATGTTGGGATATAATAGATGAAATTTCAAGTAATTTTTTGTCAAAATCGGGAATATTATCCCACCATCGGATCCAGTAAGTTCTTTGAATTGTGGGAAGATGGTCAATAGTGGTAATTTGAATATTCCACATCCAAATCCATGGAATACTGCATTCTGTGAAGAAAAAGAAATCAACTTCAGAGAAATGGGGATTTTTCCCTTTGAATTTCACTCCTTCATATTGATTATATAAAGGAATTAATGATTTGGGTAAGATTTTGGTGGTTGGACCGAAATAACTCCACCAATTATAGAACCAATTGGGAATACCAGCTTGAAGGATATCTGGACAAATTTTCAGAAACCAGGAATGTTTCTGTTTGGGATTCATATAATAGAAGGCATTGGTGAAGGATTGGATATAATCCCAATAGTTGAAAGAATGACCTGAACTGAGTTTGCGAGATTTATTTAGGTCAAAACCCCAAATGGAGGGTTTAAGGATTTTATGAATAATGGCTTTACTGTAGGTAATTGGGCTATCGGGCCGTAGGTTTTCCATATGATGGGTAAAAGTAATGGGTCCAAGTCAAAATTATACGCAATTAGACGGGTTTTGCCATCCAATGCAGGAAATCCTTGATTGTCAAGATATCGTCTCTTTACTTCCCAGGGATCAGATATCCATTGTTGATCTTCTGGTTCAATTACCAGCATGGTGGAAAATATATCCTTTTGAACATAAGAAATTTCTTTTGTTTCAATCTTCTCTTTATTGAGAGAAGTTTTCTCCTTATTGGGAGCATTTTTCTCTTTATTGAGAGAAATATCTTTTTGAGCAGAGTCTTTAAATTGAAAGCCTCCTTTTGCTCGATGCCTATTGCTTTGGATAATTGTCCAAAGAGCATGATCATCTATGGATTCTTGGTTTGAAGATAAGGGGATATTGCCCCTTTCTTTGCCTTTTCCTCCTGAGGAGGATGCCGCCATTACGAAATACCCTGCAAAAATTCTCTAGTTAGAAAATCAGGGAGAGAATTTGTTTCTCCTTGTATATATTCAATTTGAAAATCAAAGGAGGATAGTTCAGCTTGCCATCTAGCAAAGATTTGTTTTGATGCAAGATTTTTGACATCTTTTTGTAAAACAGATTTTGCTGAACTACAATCAATTCGAAGTAAGAAGGACTGATTAAGTAAATCATCCTGAAATTTTTGAATGCATTTGACAATGGCGAGAACTTCTTTTTTAATAGTTGAATAATTAGTTTGGGCATCTTTCCAAACACCAGAAGTGTATCTAATTAATTCTTCCTTCTGTTTGGAGGGATTGAGCTGTTTTAAAATTCCTCTATAGCCTAGTTGAGAGGCATCTGTCTCCACTATCTTATACCAAAATGGATTGGCTAAAGAGAGACAGGAAATTTGTTTGACTTTTAATTTGATTTGCTGAACAGCTTTGGTATGGGCATCAGTCCATGGGGATGGATTCTTTTGGAGTTGTGATTGTAATATTTTTGCATCATATGCCAGGTTAGGAATAAAATTTGCAACATAATTCAGACTGCCCAAAAATCTTTGTAATTGGGTTTTGTCCAGAATTACGTCAGGAAATTTTGAGGCAAATTCAATGCTTCTATCAATGGGAATAATTTGACCTTGGTGAATATTATGACCAAGAAATCGAATAGATGTTTGAAATAACTTGATTTTAGGAGCAGAAACGACTAATCCATTTTTGTGGATAATGTCTTTGAAAATTTTGAGATGTTTAAAATGTTGGTCAATAGACTTTGAAAAGATAAGTATGTCATCAATATAGACTAGAAAATTCAGTATATGGAGTAAATATCTCATTCATAATATTTTGAAATTCAGAAGGAGCATTTTTAAGGCCAAATGGCATAACATTCCATTCAAAGTGTCCAAAAGGAACAGTAAAAGCAGTTTTATACCTGTCAGTCTCGGCCACCTGAATTTGCCAATACCCTGATTTGAGATCAAACTTGGAGAAAATAGTGGCTGAATGTAGGCGATCCAGCAAATCCTTTTTGTTAGGAATAGGATAACGAATCCATTGGAGGCAATCATTTAATGGTTTATAATTGATAACTAGGCGAGGAGTTCCTCGTTCTCGTTCAGCATTTTTATTCACATAAAAAGCTGTACAACTCCATGGGGAGTGACTGGGACGAATAAGTTGTTTGTGCAATAAGCTGGCAATTTCAGTTTTGCATAATTCCAAATAAGCAAGTTTCATTTGACTTGGTCGTGCTTTAGTTGGAATGTGTTTTTCATTAAAATCAGGATTATAGGGAAGAGAAACAATATGTTTCTTGCGATCCCAGAAAGCATTTGGTATATCACTACAAATTTCATTGTGGTAAGATTTCAAATGTTGGGAAATCTTGGTTTGGATTGAAGGGGATTCCAATTGTTTCTCTAAAGATAAGAATTTGACTTCTTGTTGTAAGAAGTTAAGTTGCTGTTCTTTGAAAAATAAATTAGATTCCACAGAATTGATAACTTTTGTTTGTGGTGGAGTTACAAATTGAAATAGGAGATTATATCCATTATATTGGGCATAAATACCATTTTCATCTACCTTGGTTAAGGGGAAAATTGAGGTGATAAAAGGAGTACCAAGAATAACTATTTGAGTTAAATCTTTGATGAGTATAAAATTGGCTGGAATACATACTCCATTATTACAAATTGAGACATAATTTAATTTGTATTTAATTTGCATTTTGTATCCACTAGCATTATTAAGGGTTTGAGTGGTTTTATCAAAATATTGGGTAGGAACCAATCCTTCCTGTATACAATTTAAATCAGTGCCACTATCAATTAGAGCAACAACATCTTTGATAGTGAATTCTTGATTGATTACCAAAGTAATTTGAATATACCATTTTTGAGTTGTTACTTGGCTTAGGACATTGATTAGATTATGTTGTTGAATTGGTGGTTGAGTAGCAAGAGATTTCTTTTGCTTACTCATCTCGATTTTTAATGAATTAATTTCATGCTTAAGGTCACTGATTGTAACAGGCCTAGGTATAGACTCATTATTTGAATATTGAGGTTGAGATTCTTTTATTGGATTAGTAGTTGTGTGTGCTAATTCCAATAAAGATGGTTGATTATTTGTTGGAATGGTGGTTCCAGAATTTTGACAATTTATTATTGGTTGATCAAAAGATGGAGAAAATTCGGATTTTGTCTGAATAAGTCTTGGGTCTTTGTCATAAAGTTGGTCTGGTTTTTTCTTGACCTTACACCTGTTGGCATAATGACCAAACTTTAAACATTTATAACATTGAATATGTTCTTGTGATTTTGATTTAGATTTTGATTTCTTTGGTGAAGAAGACTCAAACATTTTTTGAGTTTTCTGTTTATAAAAACTTGGAGGATAAGATTTGGATTTAGGATTTTCTGTTTGAGTTAAAACATTTATCTGAGAATTTGTTTGTTCTATTTGTTTTTTATCAGATAATGCTTTTAATCGAGATTTTATTTGATAAATAAATTCTTGATAGGGATTAGTATATTGTACTAAGGAAGTGTTTGATTTGTCAATAGATTTGATACGAACTTTGGTTTCCAAAGTTGTTGTGGGATTCGATTGCGGAAATTTTAAGACTTCAACAGGAGGGCGAATCGACTAAACGATCGGACCATCAAGCTTTTGCCATTCCGTTTGAAAGTCCTCAAGGAGAAATAGTCTCCTTTCCTCTTGATTCATTTCAAGATAATTTGTTGCTTTGAACCAAGTAACAAATGGAATTACATGGTAAAAAGTTTCAATATATTGATAGAATTGTTCTTTGAATTCCTGCAATTTTAATGCAGAAATTTTTTTAAAATACCATTCACGGAATGGTGCATATTTATCTTGCTGAAATTCAGCATTGATTTCTTGTCTATTGATTACAAAGTTTTCTGGTTTTATAAAAGCCATAAAACTTTTATTAATGGATTGAGAAATTCATCTTGCTAGCAGTAGGGGATTCCCTCTGCTGTTGGGTATATATCCCATGAGGAATCTGTTGTTCAGAAACTTGGATTCCTTCCAGATTTGGTTGATTAAATTCAGAAGGAACAGATGAGTTAGCTTCTGAATAAGATGATCGAGCAGTCGAGGGTATAGATACTCTATAAAGACCTCGAGACCTCGTATCAGATTAAGAACTCCTATAAGAAGTTCTGTGAGATATAGATCTATCAAATTTTAAGATTACATCTCCCTGGGTATTTTGAACAATTTGTTCAATTTCTTGATTTAAAATTGGTTTAGGTGAGACAGCTTGAGGTATACTCCAAGCATCAGGAAAAGTAATATTTTTCCATTCACAAAGTTTTCTTGTAGCAACATTAGTGGTTGCACAATTAGTCTCAATTAAGACTGTTCTTCCTGGTTCATTTTAATAATTGATTTTAGGAACCAGAGAAGTCATCACCTTATAATGAAGGCGGTAGATCAGAGCAATGGTCTCTGATCCAGGCATAAAGTTGTATCCCTCAGTTTGGAGATGAAGGGTGCAAGCATGAAAAATATTTTTATCTGTTAAAGATAAGGTTAAATTTGGGAAAACATTATAGTATACTGGACCAAGGCATAAGCTGGTCTCAATAGCGGCCATCAGAGAGGATTGCCAATCAAGGCATCTAGCATCTCTGAGAGTGCTAAGTATACTAGTGCTTTCAAGACCCAATAAGGTCAAAGGTTTGAATGCAACTTGAATGCATCCTAAATGAAGAAATTTGAAACGTTGAAGGTCATGTAAAAGATCTTCATTGGAAAGTAATTGAAAACCTTCATTTTGACTTTCTTCATTGATACTGAGAGTTTGCTCAGTAGTTTTGATTGACATGTCGGTGGACCAATCTTTCCATCCATATTGATAGATTGTTTTAGGATTGATGGAAGGAATTGTCCATCGATTTAATTGGTTTTGTTGGTCATCAATTTGAGACCATTTATCTAATTGTTTGTTTTTGATTAATTTTTTGGAGGAAAAATTAAAAAGTGACATAAAGATAAAATTGATTTGTGATTTTTTTTTTTTTTTTTTTTTTAATTAAAACAGTAAAAACGAAAGGGTAAAAGAGCTTTTAGTAAAACCAATAAGACTGTAATTACATATGGGAATAGTAATGTTGGAATAGTTTTACTATAGTGAATAGTGATTCGGAATACTATTCATCAGTATAGTAAATTACTATTTACCTTCTTCTCCATAAATCTCTATGGACTTCTTACAACAATTCATTTAGATTTACTACTAGATTGCTGTTGCAAAACTGCGTCCGTCCACGACTTTTACGGGGAATCAACCGGCAATAACTCAATCCCTGCTACAATGCCATCAAATCATCCCAACGCGACTTCCCACGCTACCACAGCATAGTAGTAAATCTAAACAGACCATCATAAGTCATCCATAAAAACCACTGAAGAAGACGATGAACTGTAGTTCATACGCCCATGATTAGCCACCCTAATCACGACTCACTACCTCTCAAGATTCCAACACTAGCCACCCGCCATATGTAATTACCACGGGCTTAGCCGGACATGGCTCTGATACCAAACTCAGAGAAGGGGGAAGACGTGGTTGCGGAAGAAAAGAAAGAGCACGGGAAGAAAGCCTTATATCATATATTAATTCAAATAAAACAAACTTACAATTCTAATCTCAAAACATATGGAATATTATAACTATACACACACTATGCAACTACTATGCTGCTACTATGCATATATTAAACAAATATGAGAAGTCTTACCGATATGCAGGACTTCTCCGATACACTCTTATGCTAAAAGAAAGAACAAGAGAGAATGCTATGGAAATTGCTCAGTGTAATACTCGGTGTGAATTTTCGGTGTCCTGGACAATCCCCAGGCTAACCCTTTTATAGATGGATGCGGACTTGAGGTGGTTTGGAATCCGCTATTGATTGATGAATGCGGACTTGAAGTGAATTGAAATCCGCCGCTGAGTGGGACACGTGTGCTGGGTGGATTGGTTGCAGTCGCTTCGTCCCTTGATAATTGTATTCTGACGTAAGGGCATGCGTCAGTGCTTCATAAGTGGAATGATGACTTCATGGACAGCTGGAGAGTATATTGGCCGACAATAATTAGTTGGATGACAGCTGCTTTATAACTGATTTGTCTTTTGTGGCTGAACTTCATGGTTCTCTGTGATTGTCAAGGTTCTGGTAAAATATTGAATCGCCAGATAGGGAGCTATCCGAATCAGAGTTGTAAAGCTGATCTTCTTCTTGGATAGATGCTTCAATTTCTAAATTAGCAGGCAAATGGAGATTATTCCTGCTGATCATTTGTTGGAGAAATTTTTCTGCTTCTTCTTCTTGTTGAGGAGTAGTCATATATTCCATAGGAAAATCGGTGAGGAAAATTCTTTGACCATCAGAAATTTTGAAAGCATAATGGTCCTTAGAAATTTCTCTTGCTCTGTGAGAAAATTGTATTAGGGAATGAATCCAGTAGGATTTGGGAGAGATTGACAGAGCACTTGACTGTGCTAAAGGATCTGCTTGGTTGATATATTCCATTTCATATATCTGGGCTTTACGAAGATTCCAAATTTGATATGGTTGGAAGAATTGTTCTCTAGATCGCCAGCCAAGAGTGCTAGTGATCAGAAAAGTAAGATAAATGCCTTTGCATAAACATTTAGAGGCATGAAAAACCATGGATTTAATCATTCGGGGAAAATTTGGAATATTAGAAAGTGGGAAAATAATTTGATTAATCAATCCCCAATCAAGACCTTGGGAAAGATTATGAGGATAATCAGGTGTGAACAAAGAAATTTTTGGGAGATAGTAACCCTGAAGGTGGTTGATAAATTGACAATTCTGCAAGAGGATTTGTTTGATTTGAGTAGCCGAATCCTCGACTTGAGATACAATATTTTGGAAAATATCAATTGGAAGAACATGTTTGGCTTTTTCAAACATACAGATTCTTTTAAGACGATGCAGAATTGGATCATTTTGTTTTACCAATTCAATGAGGTTGAGGAAATAGGAAATTTTCTCAATGGAAAAGGTTTCTTCTTCCCAATTGAAGTTCTTGAGTAATGAGGTTAGGCCTTCATAAAGTTGTTGGGTATGGGCTTCTTGAGCCTGAATTTTGGATGCCAGAATGCTCAAATGTTGTCTGACTTTTCTTTTATTATTGGCAACATAATTTTTCCATACGCCATTAATTTCTTGGTACATGGAGGACTCAATACGTAGGCTAATAAAATTGGGTATATGGCTAATGTTAAACATTTCTGATTTGGAGTAGTCTTTGATTTCCATAATAGGAGATTGGGCAAGGAGATTCATGGCTTGATAGGTTTGAAAAGCAAATTTGCCTTCTCTGATGGAATTATACATTTGGTATAATGGGCTAGGAAAGTTATAAATTTGGCTATGGCAGGATTGCCATGAAGTGTATAATCCTGGTTGGTGTCCTCTGAGGACAACATAAACTTTTCTTTGTAGCGAGAAATTGTCCTCTGTTGAATTGGCTGTAGAAGAGCTTCCAGCAAGACTAGTCATCAGCTGCACAACAAGTCGTGGTGATCTGGTGATTTCCTAATGTAGGATCACCGCATAAGTAGAAAACCACTGGATTAGTGGTATGCGAATGCTCATGCAAATGCGAATGCTCATGCAAATAACCAATTCGATTAGTGTGAGTAGTGTGAGTAGGATGATGACCCCCCCAGAATTGGGTATTGCGTGTAAGGGAGACACAACAAAGATGAAGAAGGGAGCCCTCGGAAGGAGAGGAGAGAAAGTGGAATCGAAGGGGATGACCCTGAAATTGAGCAGAAATGCCTTGAGAATCAACCCTAGTAAAAGGAAAAATGGAAGAAATAAAAGGGACCCCTAAGATAAGGGTTTGAGTGATATTTGGGAGAATCACAAAGGAAGTGGGAATGGTTATATCATGATCTTTGAATAGCAAAGATGGTTAAGTTTGTTGTGGATAGGTATGGGATATCCACTAGCATTGGTGAGACTTTGACAAGTGGAGGTTAAATAAAAGGAAGGAACTAATCCTTCTTGAAGACAATTCATGTCAGCACCACTATCAATAAGGGCGATGATGTCATAAATTGTATAATTGGAACTAATTAATAAATTGACCTTGATATACCATTTTGGGTAGGAGACCTGTTGGAGAGTATTCAGGTAAGAATGTGATGGAGAACTAGAAGAGACTTCTTTGTTTTCCAAATGATGGAGGCGATTATTAATAGTGGAAATTTCGTTAGCAAATTGTTGCTTTAAAATTATTAATGCATTGTTGAGAGATTCTATTTGTTGTTGGAAATTGGCAACCATAGAAGAAGTATGGGTAGAATTGGTCATCTGGTTAGAAGAATTATGGGATTCTAGCCGATGAAAGAGTTCTCTAATAGAGTAAGGATTTTCTACTATTAGAGACTTTCTAGTTTCTTTGTGAGCTGTAGATATACAGGCTTCAATCAATTTGGATTTCATTATTGGGTCTTCGATTTATCAACTAAGTCCGATGCGATTGTTGGGATTCGAAAGAACATTAATACTAAGATTATTCATGGCAGCAAATGCTTGCCAAGAATCATTCGAAGTATGAATATGATTACAATTGCAATTTGCAGGGTGGTCACCTGCAGAAGAGGAAGATGACGAAGTGGAATGAATGTCATTATCAGACTCAGAAAGTTCTGAATATTCAGGACTCGAATCTAAACAGATTTTTGAAAGGGTTAATTTCAGTCCTTCATCATGAATTTGATTTATTCTTTGTTCGGAGCAATTATTGGCATAATGACCAAATCGATGACATTTGTAACATTTAATTTCTCTTTGGGGTCGATTTGTTGAGTGTCTTCTTTTCTCACGATATTTGCGTGAAAAAGAAGGATTCTTGGGTTCTCGATGATGTCGAGTAGGATGTCCTTTTTCGCGACGTTGTGAAGGATTATTAGTTTGTTTGACAATACGACGGCGTCGTTCAGAGGGATGATGGTATTTTGAGAATTCTCTATTATTTCGTCCTTTTGAAGGATAATTGATTTTTGTGTCATAAGCAAATTGGTCACAAAATTCTCCCAATTCCTTTCGACCAGTAAGTTGTTGTTGTTTTAATTGTTGGTGTAATTTTAAATCATTACACAAAGTTAATCCTTCACGTACAATGATACTTTGGAGTTGTCCATAAGTATATTGATTGTAAGTGATACTTTGATCATCAGGATTACGGAGTTTATTACGGACCTTCTCAGCAAATAAACTGGGAAGTCCATCAATGAATTTGGCTTTCCAATATTCAGTATTGGCATCACTACGTTGCATGACCTTGGTCATAAACACATCTTTATACCATCTGAAGTGGGTTAAAGATGGACAACGGAGATTTTGAAGTAGCTCTCTACTTCTTTCATATTGAAGATTCCAAGAGCCAACAAAATGAAAAATGATGGTTTGGGTCAACGTATAAACAGCATCTTCCCTAGTTTCCATTAAGCCAGTAGCCTCATTTTTGACTGGTTTAGTTGAAGTTAGGATTTCTTCACGTTGAGTGGCTGTGAGAACCTTATCCCACCATCCTTTCAACATACCAAAAAATCCAGTAGTAATGTATCTAGCAATGGTTTGATCAGAATTTTGATGTTGTTTTAAGATGGTGCTGTACATAAAAATTTTATGTAGAACAGCAAAAATCCCATATTCGGATTTACCATCAATGTTCCACTCATATATGGATCGATAATCATAAGAATTTTGAATATCGATATGATCTTCTTCATAAAGAAGATCCTGAGGTGTAGGTCTATGGTAGTAATATCGAGTATTACCACCACCATCCCAATTATATTGGAGTTTATTAAGCTCCATGCTATTTTGTAAGGATTCGAAATTATTTTGAATTTCTTATATTTCTGCTAAATTGGCATTTTCCCTGTCAGTTAATACATTAATTTGAAAATTATTAATTTTCTTTTCTGGATTGAGTGATAAAAAGTGTAACCTGGAGGTTAGTTTATCAATGAATTCCTCTTGTTTAATCATATAAGATTTTGATGACAGATTTAGTCCAGAAACTTCTAGAGGAGGTTTGATGTTTGGTTGTTCGACCTTTAAGGTTGATATTTTGTTTATTGGTGGAGAAGAAAGAATATTTTCAATCCTATTTAATTGCATACTAATTGTCTGTAAATTTAAATTAGTAAAATTATTTTGCTTATATAGATGGGATAAATAAACTTTTGTTGAATGAGGGATCGGTTCAACAGGTTTGATGAAAGCAGTGGCTTCCAAAGTAGCTGTTGTATTAGGTTGAGTAAGTTTGAGGGCTTCAACAGGAGGATGAATCGACTGAATGATTGAACCATCAAGCTTCTGCCATTCCTTTTGAAAGTCCTCAAGGAGAAATATTCTCCTTTCCTCTTGATTCATTTCAAGATAATTTGTTGCATTGAACCAAGTAACAAATGGAATTACTTGGTAAAAAGTTTCAATATATTGATAAAATTGTTCTTTGAATTTTTGCAATTCTGAAGCAGAAATTTTTTTAAAATACCATTCACGGAATGGTGCATATTTATCTTGCTGAAATTCAGCATTGATTTCTTGTCTATTGATTACAAAGTTTTCTGGTTTTATAAAAGCCATAAAACTTTTATTAATGGATTGAGAAATTCATCTCGCTAGCAGTAGGGGATTCCCTCTGCTGTTGGGTATATATCCCATGAGGAATCTGTTGTTCAGAAACTTGGATTCCTTCCAGATTTGGTTGATTAAATTCAGAAGGAACAGATGAGTTAGCTTCTGAATAAGATGATCGAGCAGTCGAGGGTATAGATACTCTATAAAGACCTCGAGACCTCGTATCAGAATAAGAACTCCTATAAGAAGTTCTGTGAGATGTAGATCTATCAAATTTTAAGATTACATCTCCCTGGGTATTTTGAACAATTTGTTCAATTTCTTGATTTAAAATTGGTTTAGGTGAGACAGCTTGAGGTATACTCCAAGCATCAGGAAAAGTAATATTTTTCCATTCACAAAGTTTTCTTGTAGCAACATTAGTGGTTGCACTATTAGTCTCAATTAAGACTGTTCTTCCTGGTTCATTTTGATAATTGATTTTAGGAACCAGAGAAGTCATCACCTTATAATGAAGGCGGTAGATCAGAGCAATGGTCTCTGATCCAGGCATAAAGTTGTATCCCTCAGTTTGGAGATGAAGGGTACAAGCATGAAAAATATTTTTATCTGTTAAAGATAAGGTTAAATTTGGGAAAACATTATAGTATACTGGACCAAGGCATAAGCTGGTCTCAATAGCGGCCATCAGAGAGGATTGCCAATCAAGGCATCTAGCATCTCTGAGAGTGCTAAGTATACTAGTGTTTTCAAGACCTAATAAG
The DNA here is from genome assembly GCA_021018995.1 of Chloranthus sessilifolius. NCBI lineage: Eukaryota > Viridiplantae > Streptophyta > Magnoliopsida > Chloranthales > Chloranthaceae > Chloranthus > Chloranthus sessilifolius. The sequence goes on from CM037595.1 coordinate 31,382,733, forward strand.
GTCAAAGGTTTGAATGCAACTTGAATGCATCCTAAATGAAGAAATTTGAAACGTTGAAGGTCATGTAAAAGATCTTTGTTAGAAAGTAATTGAAAACCTTCATTTTGACTTTCTTCATTGATACTGAGAGTTTGCTCAGTAGTTTTGATTGACATATCTGTGGACCAATCTTTCCATCCATATTGGTAGATTGTTTTAGGATTGATGGAAGGAATTGTCCATCGATTTAATTGGTTTTGTTGGTCATCAATTTGAGACCATTTATCTAATTGTTTATTTTTGATTAATTTTTTGGAGGAAAAATTAAAAAGAGACATAAAATTAAATTGATGATTTTTTAATTTGATTTTTTTTTTTTTTTTTTTTTTTTTTAATTAAAACAGTAAAAAAGAAAGGGTAAAAGAGCTTTTAGTAAAAACCAATAAGACTGTAATTACATATGGGAATAGTAATGTTGGAATAGTTTTACTATAATGAATAGTGATTCGGAATACTATTCATCAGCATAGTAAATTACTATTTACCTTCTTCTCCATAAATCTCTATGGACTTCTTACAACAATTCATTTAGATTTACTACTAGATTGCTGTTGCAAAACTGCGTCCGTCCACGATAACTTTTACGGGGAATCAACCGGCAACAACGCAATCCCAACGTGACTTCCCAACCACGTCTTCACTAAAAACCCTCAGGAGACTTCACTCCTCCACTAGGGATAACTTAGGGGTTTAAAAGGCTTGGTACATATGCTAAATGTATCCGTGCTCCCTACGAAAGTGGCATTTAATTTTAAATTAGGTTTAATGTAGCTTTGCTAAGGGACTAGCAAAGATTAGGTTTGGGGGTGTGTTAAAACCTGAAAAGTACCATTTTTCACCCCTTAACTTAACCTTTGATTATACCCATAGCCATCTAATAAGTCCTTGTTAAGTGTTTTATATGAGTAGTACCTAGCAGTGAAATAAGGCCAGAAATCTTGCTAAAAAGCCTGTTTTGGCACCAGAAGTCCCTTAGAAGGATGAAGTCTGAATCCAGACCTGAAAATGAGCCTCGCGCAGTCCAGCTGAGCTTCCCAAGACTCTACAACAACTTCTCGCGTAGATGATTGACTGAGGAGCTTCAGAAACATAAACTCGTGCAACTCTCGCGAAACCCAAGAATAGAACACCTCACGCAGTCTTGCGCAGTTCAAAACAGACTTCTCTCAACCGCGTGCAGTTCACTCAGAACGGCTGAGAAGAGAGAGCTTCAGAAGACTCCTCGCGCAGTCACCGCGGGATGCAACTATTAGAAGAGAACTCCTCGAGCAGTACTCGCGCCATTCAAGAAGAAAATGTCCTTGTGAAGGCAAAGCCACCCTTGCGAAGATCAGTTAAGACATGGAACCTCGCACAGTTTAGAACTCATCAAAGCCTCGCTAGGTAACTCCCGAAGCCCAGTGAAGATAAGTGCTCGTGATGTTCTCGCACTATTCAAATTTATCTTCACGAAGATCAACCTCGCGACTGCTTAAGCTCCAACCTCGCAACATCTGAGGCTCTGATGTCCACTCAAACTCGCGACTGCCTGAAGAGCAAACCAAGCCAACCTCGCATAGGAAGAAGCTTCAATTTCAAATCATCCTAGCGAAGAACAAAAGCTACCACGCGACAAGTCTAGGAAACCATGGCTACCTAGTGAAGCTCTGAACCTCAAAACTTCCATCTCTTTAGCAGAGGACTTTCTAGGAATTTTCAGCGATTAGGGCACACACTCCCACGCTCAAATCTCTGTACACGTGCCCCAAGGCATCGGAGGATCACTATTCAGCCATGTGGTATCATTAAAATTAGGGTTTCCTAAACCCTAATGCGCCGCCACACCACTGCTATAAATACCCACACTTAGCTTAGGTTTGGGGGGCTTAGACTTTCTTTTCTTTCTACATCCTGGAATAGCTAGGAACCCATCTCATTTCTGGGAGACCTGATCTGAGATCGTTTAGTTTTTCTTTTTGTAGTTGTAAGTAGCCTTCTTTTTCTTTTTCCTTCTCTCCATAGTCCAACACCTGCTGGCTATGTCTTTGTATGTATTTTGAACTAGATTAATGGAAATTCTGTAATAGGATTTGTACTTTGTGGGATTTGTGTTTGTGTGTGAGATGCTCTGTGCAAGGCTGCTACCTTGTGATCCGTCATTGCTTTGGCTGTGTTTCAAGGCAATGGAGGACTGATTCTAAGGGCCACTCAGATCCAAGTGACCTGTGTGTCTGGGCTATCATGGTCCTATACAGCCTTAGCCCCACCACAGGACCAACTAGATCTGAAATCCCCATGGGAGCTTGAGCTGGTAGCCTTGTGACCTTGGTGGTGGCAGCGATATTCTTGTTTTGTCTTGGGCTCCGTGAGGAGGATAACCTCTGGGATAGTATGTGACCATTTAAGTGGACAGATTATAGCCTTAGGGTGATTCTAATCCACCGATCCAAGATGGATCCTTCTTCTTTACACCTGAGCTTTTAGAAGCCTGGTGGGAGATTATACAGAGGCAGACTCCCCTATATTTGTATAGATTCGCCATCAGATGTTGGATCTGATCTGGTTATAGAGATTGTTGGCTGGTGACTGGACCATTGTAGCCTCACTCAAGCAATGGACAACTAGATCGAAAGTTGTACTCAATCTCTTGATGGTTCTATGTGTCTTGGCTATCATGGTCCTATACAGCCTTAGCCCCACATATAGGGCTTTAGAGGTTGAGGTTCCCTATGGACTCTTGAGCTGGTAGCCTGGATGAAATAGTGCCTGCAATGATTTACTGGTTATGTTTTGACCCATCCCTGGATAGTGGTTCCCCTATGGGATAATCTGTGACCATTTGAGTGGACAGGTTATAATCTTAAGGGATTGAATCATGGCACAGGGATGAGTTGAATTTTTCCTCCTCTTTGGTGATAATGTAGCCATTGGACAGGATTTCCATAACATCAGATCTGAATCTGAGTTATAAAACTCCTCCGATCTAGACTCAATAACCTACTTCTCACCCCTTTTATATTTATTTTCCACAATCCATCCATCTTCTCAACCCTTTCTATAGTTAACTCATTAGGCTATCTTAGAATACTTAGAATAAGTGACCTTAAACTCCCCTCCTTTTAGGACTGCCAGATCTGTAGTCAGATTTGGAGGGACTACTAGAGATGGCTCCTTTGGAGCTGTAGATCACCTTTCCCTGCGGGACAAAGTCTTACTTATGAACACTTGCTACAATGGACCCTGTATCTTGCAGGTCTAGGATTTCTTAGTTGTGCTGATTCCATCTCCTGTTTTACTCTTTCTTTGATTTTCAAATGACTTTCACCACCAACCAATAAAGTAAGCACACACTCAGAAAACCGCCAAAAGTAGGTATGGCTGGGGTGGTGTCTTGTTCAAGGTGTGGTGTATCAATGGGGATAGAATGGATTGTGGGTGGTGTCTGAGAGATGGTGGGGATTTTGTCAGTGGTTTTTCATTTTTTGTAGGAAATGAGGGGAGGGCTGGTTGGTTTATGTGTAGCTAATGGGAGAATTTTGGTTGTGTACTGAGGTAAGGTAGGGGATGGGGAGTCCTCCCAGGTACCAATCACAGGTGTAGGCGGAGTGGGCATGGATGATGTAAATAGAGGAGGGTGAGAGATAGCTGGAAGAGGGGTGGTGGATGCATGAGTAAAAGGTGGAGGGGAAATGGGGGCTACTGCAGCAGTGGTGGCAACATGCTCTGCGGGCACCTCCTTGGTAGCAGGGGTAGACCTTGTTCCAGCTACCTCTTCTACTTATTTGGGAAGGGCCTGTGCCTCAGCTTTCTTTTTCTTCTCGGCCTCCATCAGACTCCTGCTGATTCCCCATTACCTCTTGGCAAAGGTAGTAGGGACAAGGGTGGTGGTCTGCTCAATTTTTCCTATCTTGTATCCCCCCTTGAGTAGCAGTAAAGTGATGATCCTGGCATAAGGGAGTGTTTGAGGCTTCTTGTTTGTCCCTATCTTCTCCACTATGTTTTTCATCGCTTCAAAAATTAGCCCGGCTGCATGGAAGCCATGGCCCAGGTGGAAGGAGTAGACAGCATCCGCAATGGGGGTTCTCCTCTCCTGCTGATGTCCTGAGCAGTATATGTTCTTTCGCAAGACTTGGTCAATGAACATGAGTTCAGGTTCTATTTCTCTCCTTCTGATCGTGTCCCTTGTGGCCTTTAATCCTCTAGTTAAGGCCCGTGCAATTGTATCAATCGATGCACTCAGAGGGGGGCCATATCCACAGCTAGGGTCGAATGCGGCTGGGATGCCCAAAACTTCAGCAATCACCTTGGGGCTCACTAACATATCAAAGTCGTCAATCAGCACCAGCAAGCACACTTGTCCATCTTTGTCCTTCTTGACCCTGATGTGCTGATAGAACAGTTGCACTAGCCTAGGGTAGGCTAGTGCTGGAATTCCCCTCATCAATGGCATCAGGCCCGCTTTGCTTATAAACTGTATTGTAGGGGCAGAGAGAGGTTCCTTCTCAAAAACTGGTAGATCAAAAGCTGTCTCAGGCTCGAATGGAATTGACCCCATGAGCTTAGAAGGAGCAGAGAACTTGGGGGTTGGTTCCACCACCTCCTCAACCACTTCCTTTCCTTTTTTGGGTGACTTTGAAGTCTTGGCCTTTTTAGGGGTGGTCTCTGCAGGGTCCTTGTCCTTCCCCTTTCTCTTCTGTGCACTCTTAGGAGCCATTTCAAACTCTATCTTCTAATGGGAGGAATGGAGATAGAGATCTAGGTTCTTACCCTAAAATCCTTGGGTTATGTTTAATCTGATGCACAGGGCACCGCGAGAGCTCTGAGCAGAGGGCAATGGATGGGGGTGATGCTAGGAACAACTTTGTAGATTTGTGGAGTGAATGATGAGCTATGGGATTGATACTGGAGGAGAGAGGGGGGAGAGCGCCATAAGCTAGGGTTTCACAGAGGGAAGAAGGAAGAAAATAATGGAGAAGGAACCAAGAGCGGGGTTAAAATACTTATCGCGAAGCTCACCGCGCTTTGGAACATCTGGTCGCGGGGTTGGAAATGAACCTAGCGAAGGTGTTGATTCTATCTGGATTGTGCGACAATCTCCCAGGTTGACCTTGGAGCGCACGACAGTGTGAGATGAATTCATGTGAATTGCGCAAGCGGCTCCTAGGTCTCTATTTGGATTGCGTGAAAAGCTCTGAGGTTCCTTTTAAATCATGCGACAGCCTTAGAATCTCGCGACAGTAAATGAAGTATTTCTGTTAAATTACGCGAGAGTCTCCTAGTGTACCTTCTGAACCTCGCAATAGTCTTGGAATCTCGCGATAACTAATGAATAGCTCTATGTGGATCGTGTGAGAGGTTCTCAGGTACACATGAATCTCACGACAGCAATTGAATATTTCCATGTGAACTGCGTGAAATTCTCCCAGACTTCCTTTTTAACCTCGCGATGGCCATTAGAATCTCGCGACAGTTGATGAAATATGCTGTCTGTAGTGCACGAGAGTCTCCCAAGCTTCTATTTGGACCCAGCGACCGCAAGGTATAAAACAGAGAGCATGTGCTCTCTGTTTTTCCCTTTTGCATATGCATTTAATAAAAGAACAGAAATGACACACCCTAAACTCCCACATTATGCATTCAACAAAAGCTATCATTTAAAGAGCAGTAAGAATCAAACCAAACATCAATAATTTAAACCAGACAGGTCCAGAATTAGATGGGACCACTAACAATTCCTAGAGAATTTTAACAAAAGAAAGCAAGATAAATCTACCAAAATCAAAGTACATATGATACAGTGATGACATACCTGTGGATCAGCATAAAGAAGGATCCCCTTGAAAGTGAATGGTGTCCATGGGTTCAGCAGGTTTTTCAAAACAAGGCTTAAGCCTCTGACCATTCACCTTCAAGGTTCTCCCAGACTTGGGATCCTTAATTTCCATAGCACCAAATGGGGAAACATGCATGACAATGTAAGGACCTTCCCATCTGGATTTCAACTTGCCAGGAAAAAATTTTAGTTTGGAGTTAAACAACCAAACCTTATCACCAGCTATGAAACTCTTTCTCAATAGCCCCTTATCAAAGAAAGCTTTGGACCTTTCCTTGTAGATCCTGGCGTTAGCATATGCATCCATTTTTTAGCTCTTCTAATTCAGACAGCTGCAGTAACCTGTGATGACCAGCAGAAGTTAGATCGAGATTTAAATGTTTGATGGCCCAATAGGCCCTGTGTTCTAACTCCACTAGGAGATGACAGGCCATGCCATAAACCAGTCGGAATGGGGACATACCAATGGGAGTCTTATAGGCAGTCCTATAAGCCCACAGCGCATCATTAAGCTTGTTAGCCCAATCTTTCCTATCAGTCCTCACAGTCTTCTCAAGGATATGCTTGATCTCCCTATTTGAAATTTTAACTTGCCCACTGGTTTGTGGGTGGTAGGGAGTAGCAATCCTATGGGTGACAGAATATTTCTTGAGCAAGCTCTCGAAATTTTTATTGTAGAAATGGCTCCCCCCATCACTGATAATGGCTCTAGGGGTGCCAAATCTGGAGAAGATATTCTGCTTTATAAACTTGAGGATAACCTGATTATCATTAGTTCTTGTGGCAATGGCCTCTACCCATTTGGAAACGTAGTCCACTGCCACCAAGATGAAATGAAAACCATTTGAAGGAAGAAAGGGGCCCATAAAATCAATACCCCACACATCAAATAGTTCTACAACAAGGATGGGCTGTAAAGGCATTGAATTTCATTTAGACAGCCCTCCTAATTTCTGACATCTTTCACAAGTCTTGCAGTGTGTATTGGCATCTCTAAAAAGAGAAGGCCAATAGAACCCACACTGCAACACTTTGTCAGCTATTTTTCTCCCACTAAAGTGACCCCCACAAGCATTTTCATGGCACATGGCTAGAATACTAGGGACATCACTTTCGGAAACACATTTTCGAATGATTTGGTCGGCACCATACTTGTACAGACAAGGTTCCTCCCAGAAAAAGAATTTGACCTGTGAGAAAAATAGGTCTTTGTCCATTTTTGTCCAATGGGCAGGAATCTTGCCTATAACTAGATAATTGGGAATATGTTCATACCAAGGAACTAAAGATTGGATAGCAAACAGTTGCTCATCCGGGAAGACATCATTTATACAAAGGTCATCAACACCTTTCTCCAACATAATTCTGGACAAGTGGTCAGCCACCATATTTTCTACACCCTTCTTATCCTTGATTTCGATGTCAAACTCCTGCAATAGGAGTATCCATCTAATCAATCTGGGCTTTGCATCCTTCTTGGATAGTAGGTACTCTAATGCTGTGTGGTCAGTGAAGATGACAGTTTTAGACCCAAGTAGGTAAGGTCTAAACTAGTCCACAACAAAAACCACTGCTAAAAGCTCTTTCTCAGTTGTTGTGTAGTCTAGCTGAGCTTCAGCAAGTGATTTGCTGAGATATGCAATGACCATAGGCAGCTTATCTTTTCTCTGGCCCAGGACAGCACCTATTGTCAAGTCGGATGCATCACACATCAACTCAAAGGGCAGGGTATAGTCAGGAGTTTGGAGTACAGGGGCAAAGGTATGGCAAATTTTTAAAGTTTTAAAAGCCTCAAGACATTCAACAAAAAGTCAAAGGGCACATCCTGGCAGAGCAGGTGGCACAATGGTTTAGCAATTTTGCTGAAGTCTTTGATGAACCTCCTGTAGAATCCAGCATGCCCAAGGAAAGATCTGATTTGTTTGACTGTTCTTGGAGGGGGTAAATTTGCAATGAGGTCAACTTTGGCCTTGTCTACCTCAATTCCATCTTTAGAGACTACATGGCCCAACACAATTCCTTGTGTTACCATGAAGTGGCTCTTTTCCCAACTTAAGACCAAATTGGTCTCCTCACATCTTTGTAAGACCTGATGGAGGTGTTGTAGGCATTGGTCAAAGCTATCCCCATAAGCCAAAAAATCTTCCATAAAAATTTTCAAAAATTTATCAATCATATCAGAAAAGATGCCATACATACACCTCTAAAAGGTGGTTGGGGCATTACTCAGTTCAAAAGGCATCCTTCTATAAGGAAAGGTGCCAAAAGGACAAGTAAAAGTAGTTTTCTCTTTATCAAGAGGGTGCACAGGGATCTGGTTGTACCCTGAGTACCCATCAAGAAAATAGTAAAAAGCTTTTCCAGCCAACTTATCCAAAATTTGATCAATAAAGGAGAGAGGGAGGGGTCTTTTATGGTCTTGGAGTTGAGTTTTCGATAATCGATGCAAACTCTCCAGCCAGTGGTCTCCCTGGCTGGTCTCAACTCTCCAGACTTGGTTGTGATCACTGTTATGCCAGATTTCTTGGGTACCACCTGGATTGGTGCCACCTATTCAGAATCAGAGATGGGGTAAATTACCCAGCATCCAGTAATTTAATGATTTCTTTCAGGACCACTTCTTACATGTGAGGATTCAGTTTCCTCTGCATTTCCCTGGAGGGTGTTGAGCCCTCCTCTAGATGAATCTTATGCACATAGATCGATGCATCAATCCCTCCTAAATCAGCAATGGTCCAGCCAATTGCTTTCTTGTGCTTCCTTAAAACTGTTAGCAATTCCTCCTCTTGCTCACTAGTAAGAGAAGAGGAGATAATTACAGGAAGTTTCTCATCTTTCTTGAGAAAAGTATATTTCAATGTCTCTGAAAGCTTCTTGAGCTCTAGATCAGGGGCTTGTTGGATGGATGGCAGGATTGGTGTATTGTTGGTTGGAGGAAGGGGCAACAATGTGGGTTTCCAATTGGAATGCTGCACTAAGCTCAAAGAAGACCTCAATAGGGACATGTCTTCTGACATTAAAGCTAGGCTTCCTTCCTCCACCATGTTCCAAACTTTAGTTAAATTAGTGACAATGTTGCCCCACTCCAGTAGAGTGGGCAGTTCTTCTTCAACAATTTCTTCTAGTACACCCACTTCAAAGCATTCCTCACTGTCTAGCTGAGGGTACTTTACACTATTGTACACATTAAGCTCAACTTTCATATGTCCGAAAGTGACCTCCATGATCCCAAACCTGCATTGAATGCATGCATTGGCAGTGGCCAAGAATGGTTTGCCCAGAATAATAGGTATCAGGGATGTACTCTTGTTGCTGCCCATGTCCAAAACAAGGAAGTCTGCAGGATAGAAGAACTTGTCTACCCCCACTAGGACATCCTCAACCACTCCCATGGGTTTCCTCTCAGACCTATCAGCCATCAATAGAATAGTGGGGGTGGGCTTCAGCTCCCCCAAACCTACCTGCTGATACACACTGTGTGGCAGCAGGTTAACACTAGCTCCAAGGTCTAAAAGGGCCCTTCCAATCATGTGGTCTCTAATAATACAGGGAATAGTGGGTATCCCTGGGTCTTGTAACTTCTCAGGCATTTACATGGTTAATACAGAATTAACTGTATCAGTCGCAAAGACCTTCTTGGACAAATGGCCTCTGGCCTTCATTTCTGAGTACAAAGGTCTTTCAAAAACTTTGCATAGGCTGGGACCTGTCGGATTGCATCAAGCAGGGTTAAATTTATCTTCACCTACTTAAAGGTCTCCATCATTTCCTCGATCTGTGCCTGCCCCTTATCAAAAGGGGCAGGGCCACTCAAAGCTTGAGGAAATGGCAGCTGAGGTACTGCTAGTTCCTAAGCTGCAAGCCTATGACTGAACTTTTGTTTTTTTCTTTTCTTTATTTTTATCTCCTGCTGAGGCTCAACTACAACCTCTTTATTTTTCCCTTGTTGAAGGGTAGTAGGCAATTCTTGACTCTGTGCTCTAACAAAGTCCTTATCACTTTTACTCGACATTTCTTTGGGAATGACCTCTCCTTGTTCCTTTCTCACATGATTGTCTACCAGCTTGCCAGACCTTAGGGCTGTGATGGCATTAGCCCCCTCAAAATTTGAGGAGCCTTCTCTAATCAAATATTGGCCCTTAGGGTTGGCTACTGGTTGGCTTGGTAACCTGCCCTCTTCTCTTTTGGTCAAGGCATTAGCTATTTGGCCAAGCTGCTCTTCTATTTTCTTAATGCTTTGACTGTGAGAAGTCACAGTCTGATTCAAGGGTCCAAGACTTTGCAATTGGGCCAAAACCTGGTCCTCGAAAGAAGCACTTTGAGGCTGAGGTGGGGGAACTACCAATTAATTCTGTTGCTGGGGCTGCTGTTGCTGCTGGAAATTCGACCTTGGGGCATAAGCCTGGTTAAACTGCTATTGTGGCCTTTGAGGTAAGGCCAACATCTGTTGTGGCAGCATATAGTTGTCTTGCCTCCACCTCAAATTTGGATGGTCTCTCCATTGGTACCCAATATTTTGGTGCTGGTATCCATATGGTTGTTTATTGTATCCACTAGATTATTGTTGTCCGAAATATTGGGCAGCAGCAGCCTGTTCCATTACATACTTAGGGTATTGCCCCGCAGATGGGCACTCTTCTATTGTGTTATGTGGAGATTGGCATATCAGATATGCCTCCATCACTTGTGCAACCTTTCTGGGCTGCACCACAGTAAAAAATTTATCAAATCTTTCAGTAAGATTGGCCATCTGCGTTCTCAGGTCATCATTTCCCCTAACTTCATACATCTTTCCTTTGGAAGTCTCCGCAAGCCCCAACTTAGGGGAAGGCTCTTGAACAATTCTAGATGAGGACATCTTCTGGAAAGCATTTTCACTTTTGACCTTGAACAAGTCCCATGCCTCATCTGCTGTTTTATGCATGTACGTTCCACCACAAGAGGCATCTCCATGTCTCTGCTCTTCTCATCAATCCCATTGTAGAAGCTCTGGACAAGCTGCCAGTCAGGGATCTTGTGGTGGAGACATTGTTTGAGCATCTCTTTAAATTTGTCCCAGGCTTGGTTAAAATCTTCAGTTGGGGATTGGGCAAAAGCAAGTATGCCTTTCGTCAACTAGCTGGTTTTGGTCTCTGGGAAAAATTTAGACAGAAATCTTGTCTGGAGGTCTTTCCAGGAAGTGATGATGTCATTTGGGAGAGTAGATAACCAGGTCATGGCCCTGTCCTTTAAGGAAAAAGGAAAGAGCTTTAACCTAGTGGCTTCTGGTCCTAAACCAGCAATGGAGAATGTCATGCACAGGGTCAAGAACTGGTCAATGTGCTTGTAAGGGTCTTCCTTGCTAAGCCCATGGAAAGAGGGAAGCATTTAGATGATGGAAGTTTTGATCTCATAGTTTCCCTGAACATCTAGGAATTGAATGCTGAATGGAGAATTGTAATCATCCGGAGCATTAAATTCCTTCAATGTCCTAGGTTGTTCTTCACCCATAACTGCTGTCTCAATTTCTATAGGGGGCTCAACTGTGGTGTGTCTGTGCCTTCTCGGTCTTCTACCCCTTTCTATCCCAGGGTTAGCAGGCTCTAATGTAGGACTGAGGGATCTCCTTCCTAACATGCACACACACACCAATAACAGGGAAGACTATTCGCAGGCACATTGCACTTAACAAAAATTACAACTATCCTAATCAACTGCTACAGAATCTTCAAAGGAGAAATAAACTGAGGTTTTAAAGGTTAGAGAAGTGAAAACAGAGGTAGCTAGACTCCTAGTGCAATTCTACTCTCCTTCTTTGCTACTGTCCAGATCTGTAAGAAAAATTCAAAATGTAAATCAGCAGTATCGATTATTCACAAGTACAACTACCAAAGAATAAAGATTACAAAAATCTAGGGTCTACTAATAGATCAATATCCCCGGTAGCGGCACCAAAAACTTGTTAGGCTATTTTAAGTGCTTGCTACTTACTTTATTAAAGACAGTGATAAGAATGGGGTGAATGAAAACGAATGAAAGGTGGAGTGAGAATTACGGAGCAGCAAGCCTAAAATATGCACAGTCCAGCAAGATACAGGGCCTGTTGTAGCATGTTTTGATAAGTAAGAGTTTGTCCCACAGGAAAAGTTGATCTAAAGCTCCAAGGGAGCTATCTTTAGTAGGCTCTCCAGATCTGACTACAGATCTGGCAATCCTAAATAGAAGGGGATTAAAGGTCACTATAATTTAAATCCTAAGGTAGCTTAGTGTCTAAATTACAGAAAGGGTTAAGAAGAATGGTGGAGTGAGAAAATAAATATAAAAGGGTTAGAAGTATGTTATTAGGTACAGATCTGATGGGTCTTGTAACTCAGACTCTGATCTATTCTTATAGAAATCCTGTCCAATTGCTATATTATCACCAAAGAGGAGAAAGAATCCAACTCACCCCTGTGCCATGATCCAATCCCTTAAGGCTATAACCTGTCCACTTAAATGGTCACAGACTATCCAATAGGAAAACCACAATCCAGACATGGGTCAGAACAAGTTTATCATTGTAGGCACTACTTCATCCAGGCTACAAGCTCAAGAATCCATAAGAACCTCAACCTCTAAAGTTCTGTGTGTGGGGCTAGGCCTACAAAGTGCACGAGCCTGGACACACAGGACCAGTAAGAGCTTGAGTACTAACTTTTAAGCATAATCATTCACTGCTTTAGAAAGACTGTAGTGACCCAGTCACAAGCCTACAATCTCTACAGCCATATCAGATCTACAATCTAATGGTGGATCTATAAAAATATAGGGGAGTCTGTCTCTGCACAATCTCTCACAAGGATACAAGCACAAGTGCAGAGAAGAAGAATCTGTCTTAGATCTATGGATTGGCTTCACCCTAGGGCTATAACCTGTCCACTTGAATGGTCACAGACTATCCACAGAGGCTATCCTCCTCACAGAGGTCTAAGACAGAACGAGAACATTGCTGCTGCCACCATGTTCACAAGGCTACCAGCTCAAGCTCCCACGGGGATTTAGATTTAGTGGATCCTGTGGTGGGGGAAGGCCTGCAATGTGCCTAACCTGGACACATAGGTCACTTGGATCTAAATAAAACCTTAAAAATAATCCTCCATTGCTTACAGTACAACTTAGCAATGGGGGATCCCAAGGCAGCAGCCTTGTACAGAACAACTCACAATAAAAACATCATCGTATACATGCAATAAATCCTATTACAAAACTCCATTAAAAACTATACCTTATAATCATACAAAAGGCATAGCCAGCAAGTGCTAGACTATGGAGAGAAAGAAAAAGGAATAAGAAACTACCTAAAACCTAACCTTAGCCTATTGAAATTTACAGCTTAATCGAGAAGACGAAGTCTAAAAAAGTCTAAGTCTAAAGTCCGTTCCAAGGTCCTCAAACCTAAGCAAGGCTTAGGCTTATATAGCAGTCGGCTGTGTGTGAATTAGGGTTAGGAAAACCCTAATTTCATATTTTCAATTACGACCCATTCTTGTCCCTTGGATGCCTCGGGGTGTGTGCACAGAGATTAGAGCATGGGAGTGCATGCCCTACTTACTGGGAGTTCCCAGATTACCCTTGCAGAAGTGGGGAGAAGTTAAGAACCCGATCCTCACTGAGTAGAGAAGATTTGCAAATCTTCCTGCATGGTAGAATTGGCATTGCGGGGTTGAATTGACTTGAAACTCATGCAGTCGCGAGATTGACATTTTGGTCATCGCGGGATACTGATGGCTGTCGCGAGATTGCTCTTTCAGCTTTGAATGGCACGGGAATTGCTCACGCGGTTCATCCCTTGGTGAATCTCATGACGGATCCTCACGAAGAAGCAGTGTTCATGAGCCTATGGATCACGTGAGCATTTCCTTGAAGGTTTGTATCCGGCGGCTACTGCGCGAAAACTATGCGCGTGAATGCCTGGAGCTCTCTTTCTTCAGTGAATCGCGCGATGATTGAAGACTCCTTTCTTGAGCTGCAAGAGAACTCAAGATTGAGCATCGTGAGAACCTCGTGAAGTCTGCTTTTCAATTCTTTCGGGAACCAAATCACGCGAGAACGGTGAGAAGACTCCGCAGCTAGTTTGTGTGCTATCTTCAGAAGCCTGCGACAACTGCGCGAAGGCATTATCTCTGGTTCAATTGAACCCTGTGACATTTGTGCGAGGCATTCTTCTTGGTTTGTTTCTGCTTTACTGTGCCTATGCTGCAGGCAACTCTCTATCTGGGTTCATCTTTCATTCTGCTGAGGTGGTTCTGGGGCAACAGTGAGCTTCTTGGCATGGTTAGGGGTTTATTTGCAGCTGCTGCTTATTACCTATAGAATAGACTTAAAGCATATATATTAAATGATTAAGGGTCTAACAGAGATTAAGTTAAGGAGTGAAAAGTGGTACTTTTCAGGTCTTAACAATCATGATGTTAAAAGACTTCTCAAACCTAAGCAACCCATACACACACCTGTGGTTGATTCTAGTAGCTCTGCAATGGGTGAGCAACCTAGGACATTAAAGGAATTCAATGCACCAGGGGTTTACATTTCCCCCTTCTGCATTCAATTCCTTGCTCTTCAAGGGAACTATGAGAACAAATCTACCATCATACAGATGCTACCCTCATACCATGGCCTGAGTAAAAAAGTTCCATATAAGTACATTGATGAATTTTTAGGATTATGCACTACCTTCAACATTGCAGGTTTGGGGGGAGAAGCAACCAGGTTGAGACTCTTTCCTTTTTCATTAAAGGATAGAGCCAGAACATGGTTGTCAATGCTCCCAACCAATAGTATACAGTCCTGTAATGACCTTCAATGTCAGTTCTTACCCAAGTTTTTCCTTATGTCCAAAACATGTCAGCGGAGGAAGAGCATTATTTCATTTGCTCAAGCCCCAACTGAAGACTTTCACCAAGCATGGGAGAGGTTTAAAGAACTCTTGAAGCAATGTCCTCATCACCAAATTTCTTAATGATAACTTGTTCAAATTTTCTATCAAGGAATTGATCCCAAGAGAAGGGATATGGTTCATGCCTCATGTGGTGGTACAAACCTCCACAAGAGAGTTGATGAGGCTTGGGAACTGTTTGATATCACTAGTAAAAACTCCTTGCAAAGGGAGACCTTGTCAAGAGACCTTAAGACCCCTGCTAGATTGGTGAGAGAGACCACTTCAAGAGGGAAAATGTATGAGGTGAGTTGATACAATGATTTAGAGAGGAAAGTGGACAACTTGACTCAAAAGTTTGATAAGCTCATGGGAGCAATGCAGTCTCCAATGGCTGCCCAAATGGAGCAGACATGTGTGATCTGCCAGTCCCCCACTCACTCCCTTGAGGAATGCCCCTCTGCTACCCAATATTCAGACTTTATGATGGAACATGTGAATGCTGCTCAGTCCTATGGAAAATAGCCTACTACTAGTTATCAATGGAGAAACCACCCCAATTTGAGGTGGAGACAAGATATTTTTCCCAAACCAGCAGCAGCAACATTCACAACAACATTTGATGCCTTATAGGAATGCCTAGCCCTACCAGCAGAACTACTTTCCAAGGCCCCATTACCTGTAACCAATGGCTCAACCTGCGTAGCAAAGTGCACCAGCCCCAGCACCTTCAAGATCCCCACATTTGAAGAACAAGCTCTGGCTTCACTACAGAATTTACGCCCTTTGTCACAAACTGTTAACTCTCATAGCCAAAGTATTAAAAAGATAGAGGACCACCTTGGTCAGCTATCTAATACTTTGACTAAGAGAGAGGAGGGAAGACTACCAAGTCAGCCCATTAACAACCCAATAGGGGAGTACATGGTGGGTGACACTTCTTCCAATGAAGAAGCCAAATTTTCTACCACTTTGAGGAGTGGAAGGCTGGTAGATAATTAGGTTGGTTTTGAGCCTGAGAGTAGTCTCAAAAATGAAAGAATAACCCATGAAGATATGCAATGGGAGCAACATATACAAAATAAAGGGGGTGTGGATGTACCGCAAGAAAATAATGAAAATAAAAATAAAGAGAAATCTAATGAAATTGCTAAGGCAACAAATGGGAGATTAGTCCCCCATGTTCCATTTCCCAATACACTTTAAGCCCGTTCCCCTTTCGATAAGGGGAATGCTATGGTTTAAGAGATGATGAAAACATTCAAACAAGTAAAGATCAGCTTGCCTTTACTTGATGCTATTAAGCAAGTTCCAGCCTATGCAAAGTTCTTGAAAGAATTGTGCACCCACAAAAGACAATCTTGAATACACCTATCTAAGAAGGTCTTTTATGTTGTGAAAAGAAACCAAGTGTTGTCCATTACAACCCCAACCAAGCTTCAAGACCCTGGAGTTCCCACAATCCCCTACATCATTGGGAATCACACCATTGAGAAGGCCTTGTTATATCTGGGAGCTAGTGTAAACCTACTTCCATATTCAGTTTATGAGAAGTTATGCTTGGGAGAATTGAAGCCCACACATGTGGTGCTACAACTACCAAACAAATCTGAGAGGAGGCCTGTGGGAATGATAGAGGATGTATTAGTTAGGGTTGATAAGTTTTTCTATCTAGCTGATTTTCTTGTTCTTGACATGGAGCCAAACAAGTGCCCCACCTCTATTCCTGTGATTTTAGGCAGGCCCTTCTTGGCCATTGCCAATGCTTGTATCCAGTGTACATCAAGAGTAATGGAGGTGTTTTTTGACAGCATAAAAGTGAAATTAAATATTTACAATGCAGTTAATCAGCCTCACTTGGATAGTGAGGATTACTTTTTAATTTATGTTTTTGATGAGCTTATGGAAGAGACTTTGTCGAAGCTGCTGCATGATGATGAGTTTTTTTATGTTGTTGAGAATGTGAGGGGTGAGATTTGGAAGAGAAGGCCCCCACACCCATGGTTCAAGCGGTGAAAGCCATAATTTCTGACATGGGGCTAGCAATAAGGTATCCGCCTTGGAAACCTGCTGTATTGTCTCTTCCACCACCATCAAAGGCACCTTCGTTGCCTTCTCTCATATGTCCACCAGATGTAGAGTTGAAATAGCTACCTAAGACCTTAAAATAAAATTTATTGGAGGCAAACCAAAAATTGCCACTGATCATTTCTTCCTCTCTCACTGATGGGCATGAGGAAGAATTATTGTGTGTTTTAAAGAAGCATAAGACAGGAATAGGCTGGACTATTGCTGACCTTGGGGGGTATGCATAAAATCTATCTAGACGAGGGTTCCAAACCCTCTAGAGAAATACAGAGAAAATTGAACCCCCACATGCAAGAAGTGGTAATGAAAGTAGTGGTCAAATTGTTAGATGCTGGAGTCATCTACCCAATTTCAGATTCTGAATGGGTGGCACCTACTCAGGTGGTCCCTAAGAAATCTAGAATTACTGTGATTAAAATTGATTTTGGTGAGCTTGTTCAAATTAGGGAAGCCACAAGTTAGAGGGTGTGTATAGACTATCGGAAGCTAAATTTGAAAACCAGAAAAGACCATTTCCCTTTGCCCTTCATTGACCAAATTTTGGATAAGTTGGTAGGCAAGGCATTCTATTATTTTCATGATGGATATTCGGGGTATAACCAAATCCCTATTTATCCACTAGATCAGGAAAAGACATCTTTCACATGTCCATTTGGCACATTTGTCTATAAAAGGATGCCATTTGGACTGTGCAATGCCCCTGCAACTTTCTAAAGGTGCATGTATGCTATATTTTCTGACATATTGATCCATTTTTAGAGATATTCATGTATGATTTCTCTAATTTTGGGGACAAGTTTAGCCAATGTCTACACCATCTCAGCCTTGCGTTGCAGAGATGTGAAGAAACTAACTTGGTCTTAAGTTGGGAAAAGAGCTATTTCATGGTCAATCAAGGTATTGTCCATGGCCATGTGGTTTCCCACAGAGGCATTGAGGTAGACAAGGCTAAAATTGATCTGATACACTTACCTCTACCAAAAATTGTGAAATAAGTCAGAGTTAGAAAATTTCAGAAATTAGAGCATTGCCTATGCTCATGCTTGGAGTCCTATTTGAGGGTGTAACCGCCCTTGAGCTATGTGAAATGATACACCCTTCTATTTTTTGTGAGAGACAACCCTGGTGAGACTTGGGTTTGACATTGAGTTTGTTGGGGGCATTATCAAAACATAATTCTCAATTTGATGGTAAGCTTTGCATTAATTCTCATACAAAGTTTCTTGACATGAGTTGATTGATTATGAAGGAATTACAACAAAGTTCAGTTTTAAACTGCTCATTTTCTACTAAGAATCCTCTAAGATTGAATGAGTAAGGTGGGGAATGAATTTGTTTTTGCTTGAATTTTATTTTTAATATGCTGCGTTGATATTAACTGAGTCATTGGAGAAGTTTGTGGGTACCTTCACTAAAAACCTCAGGAGACTGCACTCCTCCACTAGGGATCACCTAGTGGTTTAAAAGGCTTGATGCATATGCTAAATGCATTTGTGCTTCCTATTAAAGTGGCATTTTTCATTCTCAATAATTATTTTTACTTTCTTTTTTACTAAGGGACTAGCAAAGCTTAGGTTTGGGAATGTGTTAACCAGTGTACAATTTTTCACCTCCTAACCTGACCTTTGATGGACCATTGAGCTAACTAATAAGGTGTTTTAAGTATGTTTTATAAATAAGCAATAAATTGTAGCTTTAGAGCAGACATTCATCTAAAAAGGCCAAACAAGCAACCAACTACTCAACATGTGCTAAAACAACCCATAGGCCGGCCAATTTATGAGAAGGTCATGGGCCCAACTAGGTGTGCTTGGGACCAATTGCAGTTGCAAGGAATGAAGAGTGAACCCACCAGGAGGCTACTGAGGGTTGAACAAATGAAGACAACACAGAAAATGGGTACCAGCTGTGGAAGCACAAAGCAGAACCTATCAAGAGGTTCTAATGCTCAAAACCAAAATATCGAGAGGTTTCATTGAGCTGTTGAGAGTTTCCTAGGACCTGCCGAGAGGTTGGAAGTACAACAGTGGATCCTGTCGAGGGGATACCTGGAGGGGATGAAGCTGCCAAGAGGTTGGGTGTTATATATGAACCTATCGAGAGGATTAGAGAGTGTGCTCCAACCTTTCGAGGAGTTAGAACGTAAAGAAGCTAAGATGTTGAGAGGTTCTGGAAACAAAAGTAATGATCCTGCCGAGAGGTTGGAGGTGCATCAGAAGAGAACCTGTCGAAGTCTTTCCTAAAAATGCAGAGGAGCTCGTGAGGATCCAGCAACCAATCGACAGGATTTTGTATAAGATGTCGAGAGGATTGTAGTAGCTTAGGCAGAAGTTAAGATTTCTCTGTCAATCCTATCAGCTAGTTCAAGCCGATCCTGTTGAGATTCCAAAACCCTTTTCAGCCAACCTCCCATGCAACTTGTTGACAGGTGCAGCTATCAACCTGTCGACCTTTGAGTCTTGAACCTATTGACAACTCACCTAAAGCGTCGCTCATCCTCGTGAGGTTCAAGCAACTTGTCAAAAGCTCAACGGGAGCTTTACAAGGATGTCGACAAGATTTTCTATAAGTTGTCGAGATGATCACTGCAGAAGTGGACAGAAGGTGAAAACGAACTCCAATCCTATCGACTAGTGCAACACAACCTATCGGGAGCTACTCCAAACTTCTCGAGAAGCCTCCAAACCTGTCGAAGGCCACTTTAACCTGTCGATGAGAACACCAAGCTGAACTCAGAACCTATCGAGAGGATCCTTGAACCTCTCGATAATTGAATTAGGAACTTCTTAGTTCCTTTCACAGTAGCTGCCAACTTTAGGATCCTATGCACGAGTTCCAAGGTGTGTTAATGACCCTTGGGGGTATTTTTGGAACACCACTGAGCACAAATGGGAACCCTAACTGCATCACATGGGTCTAACTATTTTGGACCAATGGGAAAAGAGCTTCTAAAAGGGAAATCAGCCATATCAGCAGCTTAGAATAACAAAATTATTCTCTGGAGCTCTGATTGGCTGAAATAGATCTGAGAGGAGAGGAGAAGAGTATAAAAGCTTGAGGAATTTACAGAACTATCATCCAAAAATTAAGAGAACTAGAGCCAAATCCAATCTCCATTTTCCCTCCAAAAATTTCCCTCTCTCTTCCTTCTTCCCCCAGTCTCTTTTCAGCCAATCATGGTTGGCTAAACCCCTTAGTAGCTAGGGTGAGGTTGAGAGCTGTGAATCGAGAGTTTCAGAGGCTGTGTAGATGGATTGTATGTTGCACAAATTACAGATCTGAGCACAATAGGATTGTAAGTTGTGTTATTGTAATGTAATTATAGTTTTTAAAGGTGATTCTGATCTATATTTCACTTTATTTTATTTGATTTCCCTAGATTAGATATTCCTGTGGATGCTTGAGCTTGTAGCTGGCACCCACAACATCTGCAATAGCTCACCATTTGTAATCAAGATCATTGGATTGGAACAATCTCTGGGATAACCTGTGGCCACTACAAATGAATAGATCCTATCCTCAGGATTGCTTCAATACTTTGGTTGAGATTAGATTCTTATACCTTACATCTGAGCTTGTAGCTAGATGAAAGATTGTAGCAAATATGTCCTATACATTGCCTTTGATTCAATTGATTTTTAATAAAGATAAAAATCTCTAACTGCTGCTCTCCACCTTTTGATTTTAATCTTTTCCATTCTCTTTAACTCTATGTTTAATCAAATCTTGATCAATTGCATTTAATTTTGTAGTCTTTTAGTAACGTGACAAATCTTAGAATCCTCTCCTTTTGCCTATTTTGATTTAGCTTAAATTAGGATAGAGTGCTAGATCTATGATAGATCTAGAGATTTACCATAGTTTAATCACATTTCCCTATGGACATACCTTGACTTACCTATGGACATCCTAGTGACTTCACCTTCTTCATCTCAGCACAACTCCATCTTCTTTTGAAATTTCAGAGCTAAAGTGGCCAACTTCTTCTCTTCTTTTCAGCATTTCCAATGGAATTCTTCTTTTGACTTCTCTCTTTTTTTTTCTTTTTTTATTTTTTCTTTCTTTTTATTTCTTGGATTTATATATGTATATATATATTTATATATATATATATATATATATTTTAGGATGATTGCTACCACACATATACAACTGCTACACTGTTATTTACAGATCTCCTTCTCTCTTCTTTTCCTTTCACCAAATGTTAAACTTTACTCACCTATCTTCAACATCCTCTCCTTTACCTTCTGAATTCTCAGAGTGAGGGTAGGGTTGAATCAGGTTAAGAGGTTCAGGTTCAAGTACTTTGGTGTTTGTTGAAGAAAAAGGGGCTTTAAGGCTCAACAAGTGTATGCACAAGGGTAGTTTCACCGGTTTAATCTTTTAGGCTCAAACTATCCAAATGAAGGCCTTGATCCTTTCCTTAGTGTCATAATTACTGTCAAACAGTTTTAACTTGGGGTGTCTAACTTTTAGTGAAAGGGGCTTGACTCAGTCAGTCCTTAGAACAGACAAAATTGCCGTAGACACTCCAAAAAAAAAATTTCTAGGCTCCAAGCTCACTAGGTAAGGTCTTCAATTGAACTCAAATGGGTATGCTTTCACCTGTTTCTCTCCTTACTGGTTTACTAACTACTATTTAGATAAAAAAAAAAAATTTGATGTTCACCTCGTAGAAGTATTGATTTTCAAATGATTTCACTGTTAAAAAGGTCTGCACTATTTTTAAATCGCTCCTCCCTTTCAACATTGCTTAGGTGAAATTCATTCCATTTATTCCTCACTTAGTTACGACTTCTATACTTAGGTTAACTAGATAATTGGCAATCCTTGCCATACCCCCAAACCTATGAGGAGCAGGGTCCTCACTGATTCAAAGAGAAGAGGGCAAGTGCAACAGGGAACAAAGGCAAAATTGACACTAAAACAAACAACTAAAACAAAATTAACTAAGTAAAGCATATAAAAGTAGGAAAACAAGGCACACAGAAACATCTAAAACAAACAACTAGTTATGAAGCAGAAATGGAACAAACAGAATGTAACAAAAATGAATTGCATTTCTAAAACAAACATGTGTACAATGCAAGGGAAGGTGTTGTACTAAAAGAAATTCCTAGCAAGTACATGTGCTAAAACTAATCATCTGAATCCTCTGCTATAGTAGGTGGATTTTGAATTCCTTTGCCCTTTGCTATAGTAGCAGCAGAGGAAGTAGCAGGAGGGGCAGGCTCAGCTGCCTGTGGAGGAGCAGTGCCAGGTAGTGCAGCAAGGTTCCTTTCAGGGATTGCTGCCTTTGTCTCAGCAAGCTTAACTCTAGTTTCATAGAGCTCCCTGACGGCTTTTGTGACATCATGTGCGACAGCTAATCTTTTCTCTAGGCCATCAGCTCTCAGCTTCTCTGTTGCCGCAATATACTTTTCAGCTTCATATAGAACCAAAATCCTACTCCATCCCTTAGATATACTGCATAGTTGAATTTGGTGATCGAACTCCACCCGACTGATTTTCTCTTCATAGGGTTGTTTGATGGAAGTTATGATGGTAGCCATGCCCTTAATGACATCATTCTTTAGGTAAGGGTTCTCATTCATGGCATAGAGGAGAGTGGAATAGGGAGGTATGGAAAATAAAGAGGCTGGAAGGATGTGCTGCTGATCACTTGAAGAAGGGTCGGCCACCAAGGGAGAGGGGATGGATGAGGTGAAGATGGAGAGTAAAGGGTGATGGACTGCAGGGTCAGGCTTCGGGTCTATTTGGGTAGGAATTGAGGTGGTTGGTATTAAGTCTTCCACATCGGTTGTAGCATCAGATGTAGCTACAGCTGGTGGGAGATCAGGTAGTGAAATAATGGGCAACAGGATAAGGGTGAGTTCAGGATCTGGTTCAAAGTCAGTTTCTGTTGAGGCATTGGTAAATGTAGTCTGAGGAGTAATGGGGGCAGGTTCCATTAGTGTAATGGAAGGTGTGGTAACAGCTGTGGTTATGGGTTGGGGAGAAGGAGGTGGGGTAGTCTGTTGCGACCCCAGCTATGCTTTCTTTATTTGTTTGTGGTAAAAGAAATTCAAAATTAAAATAAAACAGGGGATGAAATCAGCACAACTGAGAAGTCCTAGACCTGCAAGATACAGGGTCCATTGTGGCAAGTTTTGATAAGTAAGAGTTTGTCCCACAGGGAAAGATGATCTACATCTCCTAGGGAGCCATCTCTAGTAGTCCCTCTAGATCTGACTATAGATCTGTCAGTCCTTAAGGGAAGGGAGTTTAAGGTCACTTAGTTTATAGATCCTAAGGTAGCTTAATGTCTAAACTACAGAAAGGTTGACAGGATGGATGGAGTGTGGAACCTCAAGGATTCAATCCCTTGTCCCACAGTGAGGAACCTCTAGTCCAATGGCTACATTATCACCACTAAGGAGAAAGAATCCAACCCATCTCTGTGCCATGATTCAATCCCTTGAGGTTATAAACTGTCCACTCAAATGGTCACAGACTATCCCATAGGGGAACCACAATCCAGAGACGGGTTAAAGCAAGTTAATCATTATAGGCACTATTTCATCCAGGCTACCAGCTCAAGAATCCATAGGGAACCTCAACCTCTAAAGCTCTATGTGTGGGGCTAAGGCTGTATAGGACCATGATAGCCCAGACACATAGAACCAGCAAGAGATTGAGTACAACCTTCGATCTAGCTGTCCATTGCTTGAGTGAGGCTACTATGGTCCAGTCACAAGCCTACAATCTCTATAACCAGATCAGATCTAACATCTGATAGCGGATCTATACAAATATAGGGGAGTCTGCCTCTGTACAATCTCCCACCAGGCTAATACAAGCTCAGGTGCAGAGAAGAAGGATCCATCTTGGATCGGTGGATTAGAATCACCCTAAGGCTATAACCTGTCCACTTGAATGGTCACAGACTATCCCAGAGGTTATCCTCCTCATGGAGCCCAAGATAAAACAAGAATATCACTGCCACCACCATGGTCACAAGGCTACCAGCTCAAGCTCTCATGGGGATTTCAGATCTAGTGGGTCCTGTGGTGGGGCTAAGGCTGTATAGGATCATGATAGCCCAGACACACAGGTCACTTAGATCTGAGTGGCCCTTAGAATCAGTCCTCCATTGCTTTGAATCACAGCCAAAGCAATGGCAGATCACAAGGTAGTAGCCTTGCACATAGCAGATCACATTCAAACACAAATCCCATAAGGTAAAAATCCTATTACAAAACTTCCAGTAAACTAGTTTAAAATGTATACAAAGACATTGCCAGCTAGTGTTGGACTATGGAGAGAAGGGAAAAGAAAAAGAAAACTACTTACAGCTATAAAAGAAAAGAAAAACAATCTCAGATCAAGTCTCCAAGAGATGAGATGTGTTCCAAGATATCTAAACCTAAGCTAAGCATGGGTTTATACGGCAGTGGTGTGGCGACGCATTAGGGTTAGGAAACCCTAATTTTAACGATGCCACATGGCCTAATACTGATCCTTGGATGCCTCGAGGCACGTGCATGGAGATTTAGGCATGGGAGTGCATGCCCTAATCGCTGGAAATTCTAAGAAAGTCCTCTACTGAAGCAATGGAAGTTGAAGTTCAAAGCTTCGCTAGGTAGGTATTATTTTCTAGACTTGTCACGTGGTAGCTCTTGCTCTTCGCGAGGATGGTTTGACGTTGAAGCTTCAACCATCGCGAGGTTACCTTGGTTTGCTCTTCAGGCAGTCACGCGATAGAGAATTGTGCTCTCGCTGGATTGGGCTTCGCGAGGTTGAGTAGGCATCAAAGCCTCTGATGTTACGGGGTTGGAGTTCAAGCAGTCGCGAGGTAGCTGCGCATTCACTGGGTTGATCTTCGCGAGGATGGCTCTGTCTTAGTGAGGATGCTTTCTTCTTGAATAACGCAAGAACTGCGCAAGGAGTTCTCTTCTAATATTTGTATCTCGCGGCTACTGCACGACAACTATGATAAGAGTCTTCTGAAACTCTCTCTCCTCAGCCGTTCTGAGCGAACGGTGCGAGGTTGAGAGAGGTCTGCTTTGAACTGTGTGAGACTGCTCGATGTGTTCTACTCTTGAGCTTCGCGAGAGCTGCGCAAGTTTGTGCTTCTGAAGCTCTTCAGTCACTCCACTACGTGAGAAGTTGTTGTAAAGTCTTGGGAAGCTCAGTTGGACTGCGCGAGGCATATTTCTCCTTAATCCTCTAAAGCTTGGGTCAGCTGTGCGAGGCTCATTTCAGGTCTGGATTCAGAGTCCATCCTTCTGAGGGACTTCTGGTGCCAAAGCAGGCTCCTTAGCAGGATTCCTGGCTTTATTTCACTACTGATTATTACGTACATAAAAAACTTAACAAGAACTTATTAGATGGCTAAGGGTCTAATCAAAGGTTAAGTTAAGGGGTGAAAAGTGATACTTTTCAGGTCTTAACACACCCCCAAACCTAATCTTTGCTAGTCCCTCAGGAAAGCTATATTAAATCTACTACAAAAATTAAATGCCACTTTCGTAGGGAGCACGAATACATTTAGCATATGTACCAAGCCTTTTAAACCCCTAGGTGATCCCTAGTGGAGGAGTGAAGTCTCCTGAGGGTTTTCAGTGAAGACACCCACAAACTTCTCAATGAAACAGTTAACAAAAGTGCAATATCATCAAGTGAGCAGTCAAGGAGCAGACTTAGTTTACTCTTGAATCAGTAAACATAAAAGAAATTTAATCCATTGGTTGCACAAGAATTTAAATAAAGATAAACTTCTCATGAATGCACAACATTTCCAATCATTATAACCACGTAAAACGCACAAGTGTGTGCCAAAGACCGAGCTCATCATCGATCAAAAATTAGGTTATAGGTCATACATAATGCATTCAAGATCGCACTCCAAAAAACTTTCTGGCATACTCTCATAAGGGTCTTATTGAGGGGTTCATTTTCTCTCAGGCTCAAGAGCAGTTACATTGCCCAAATGGGTCTGTAAGCATGAGCATAGGCAGAGTTCTTAAGTGCTGACATCACTGACAGATCCTCACCATAGATTTGATAACTCTTTATCTCCACATGACAGCTCACTCAACTTTGGATCACAAGGGCTTTTAACTGGGCTGGAATGTGGCTTATGGAGTGGGGTTAAAAAGAATGGAAGGTTGAAAAGGGGTTCAAAATTGAGAAATCAATAGGTGAAGGAGGTGGTTCATGACTTCACCTTCTTGAATTCAACTCCCTTCATCTTCTTTGAGATTTTCAGATTTGAAGTGATCAATTTCTCTTCTTGATTTTGATTTTCCAATGAAAGTTCCCTCTTGACTCCTCTCTTACTTCTTTTCATTATTAGTTTTATTTCTTTTTGATGGAATTTTCTTCTTTTTATTTTTGTTTTTTTTTGCTTTTCTGAAATGCCACCATGTTCTCAGTTACCATACTGCCAGAATTTTGAGATACTTCTTCTCCATTCACCTAATGTTGACCATAGCTAGTCCATCTTCAACTCTTTCTCCTTTACCTTCTGAATTCTCAGAGTGAGGGTAGACTGAATCAGGTTCATAGGTTCAGGTATAAGTACTCAGGTGTATTTTGAAGAAATTCAGGATTTAAAGCTCAAAGGGGGTATGGACAAGGGCAGTTGCTTTAGGGTTGGTATTTTTAGGCTCAAACTTTCCAAGAGAAGGCCTTGATCCTTTCCTAAGTCTCATGAGTGCTGTCAGTTGTTTCAACTTGGGGTTGCCTAACTTTTAATGAGCATAGTGACTCAGCCAGTGCTTAGAACTAGAAGAAATTGCCTTAGTCACTCCTCAAAGAAAAATTTTGTATGGGCCCAAATCTCACTGGTTATGGTTTTCCTTTGAATTCTTAAGTATGTCCTTACCTTTTTCTCTCTCTAATGATTCACTAAGTGCTGATATAAGTGAGTGTCCTTGGTGATCTCATCATGGAGATGTGAAATTTTAAAAGTTTATACTCTCTAATGTCTGGAAAAATTTTAAATTTTATTATTTTTCTGATTCTCCAGTGAAAATGGTTCCGTTTCCATATTACTCACATGATTATGCTGCACTTAGGTTAACTATTCCATTGGCAGGATTTGCCTGCCACACCCCCAAACCTATGAGGAGCAGTGTCCTCACTGGTCTAAAGGTGGTTGTGCAGCAGATTTATGAATGGCAAGAGAAAAGGAAAGCAGACACAAGATAAAGACACACAGCAATGACAAAAGAAGAAAATCTATTATAAGAGAGAAATGTACAAAATGAGAAAATGCAGAAGCAGGAAAAATTCTAAGTACAAGCTAATCGGAGCCTGGATCAAAACCAGTCCCAACCCATCTTCTTGGCATGCTCTTGAAGGAGAGCCTCTTCCTCTTTCTTCTTTCATGGCCGCTCTTCCTTCCGTTGGGCATCAGTTTTGGGCAAGGTTGGTGCCCTGACCCTCATTTTTCTAGTCTTTGGTTGAGGAGGGATCACTGAAGATTTATCTATGGTTGGCTCAAGGGATTTAATAGGACTTTTTCCTTTGGGACTCTTCCCTTTTGGGCCCTTCCCTGGCTGAGGCTGAGGGGGAATGAGAGGGGATTGGGCCTGTTCTGGCTCAGGAGGGACAATAGGGGATTTATCTTTTTCTTTCACCTGAGGCAGGAGAGGACTTTTCCCTTTGTCAAGCTTAAGGGGAGCCACATAAGACTTTTCTTATTCCTTTGCTGCAGGAATGGCAGGGTTCTTCCCCTTCTCTGGCTGGCTCATTGGTGGTGCCTCCTCAGATTGGGCAGATGTTTATTTTCCAATTTTTAGAGAGGTAGCAGTGTGAGAAGTTCTTTTAGCTGTAACTTTCCTTCTCTGAGGATAGGTTTGTTCAGCAGGGCTTGATGAAGGAGCAGCAACAGGAGTCTTGGCACTTGATCCATAGGTGGTGTAGAATCAGAGTCTGAGTCAGAAGGAAAAAGCTCAGTGGGATCCAAACCAAGGGCAGCAGCAGCCTGCCTGCGTTCCTTTTTAGAATGTAGGCGACCATGGGGATCATCCTGAGCAGAAGCTCTGGTGACCTTTGGAGGTGGGGATGGAGGGGCTGACCTTTTTCTTTTTTAGGCTGCAGTGGCTCTTTTGGAGGTAGAAGGTTTCTTGGAAGGAGTCCTTTTTCTTTTGGGGGTAGGAGATTGAACAGGGGGAGGAACTGAGACAGGAGCAGGAGCTGGAGTGGGGACTTTAGCAGGAGCAGGAACTTGAGTAGGAGCAGGAGGAGGTACCGGAGTTGGGGCTGTAGGAGGTGCGGGAACAGGTTGTGTAGGTGTAGGGGCAGGAGGAGTGGAAGAAGATGGCCCTGGTTGTGTGGAAAAAGATGGGGCCTCAGGGGGTGCTGTGGCGAGAGGGGTGGCCTGAATTGGTTGGGCTAGTAGGAAGGCAACCCTCTGTTCCAAAATCTCAATTTTCTTGGGAGCATATAGGAGATTGGACTCTGAAAGCTCCTTACTGAGTTTGTTGATCTCCTGAGCATTGTTCAGTTTCCTTTCTAACAACCTGGCTCTCGATTGCGCATGCTGGGCATTTGCCTTCTCCATCTCTGTAGTCATTCTATAGTAGGTTGCCTCAGCCTTCTTCGCATTGAGTGTCCAAAATTTCCTCTCACCCCTTGGAAATATCTCTCAGCTTCTCACTATGAGCAAGCTTCAAGTCACTCAGCTTCTGGCGCCAAGGGGATTCAATGGATTGGCGAAGTTGTGCCATGTCCCTCAGGACATCCCTCTTTATATAGGCATTGTCCCTCATGGCATGGAGGAGGGTGAAGTAGGGAGGGGTGTAATAGGAGTGTCTGGGTAAGATTGGTAGAAATGGAGTGGAAGAAGTAGAAGGTGATTGATCCTGGGGGGGTAAAGTGGGGGCTATAGTGATGAAGTCTAGAGGAGGGGTAGAAGTTGCTAGGGTAGTTTGTGTTGAGTGGTCAGTGAATTGAGGAGGGGGTAGGATAAGAGGTGGAATGGAAGGCATGGGTGGAAAATTAAATGAAGGATGGTCTGTGGAGGTGGATGGTTCTGGGTAAGGGAAAAATGGAATGGTGAAGGGTCAAAATGGAAGTGGTGGGGTTACAAATATGTGGGGTTGAATGGGAAAGGTGGATCGGAAAGGAATGGGGTCTGTTTGGGTGGAAGTGTTGGAAAATTGTGGTGGAGGTAATATGAGTGGGGGAAGGATAGGTAGAGTGGGGAAGGAGTGGTGGGGTATGATGTCTTGGAGGGTGAAGGGTGTAGTTAAGTCAATTGGGGTGAGGTCTGGTTGCACTGTGGAGTCAGAGGTGGAAGGGGGCTGGATCAGTGGGGTGATAGGAGGTTGTGTAGAGATGGGTGGGTTTTTCAATTATTGAAGGGTGGATTTTATGTTGGTGATGCCAGTCTGCATTTGGTCTTGGGTTTGTGTTGTGGTGGATAGCTGGGTCTGGATGTCATGTATTAAGGAAAGGATATGGGTAAGGGTGTCTAAGGTTGGTTGGGGTGGAGTATGAGAAGAGGAGGGAACAGGTTGGAAAGGGGAAGTGGGGGCATGATGGAAAGTTGTAGGGGGAGAAGATGAAAGGTCTGGTGAGTGATGTGGTGAAGGGAGTGGGGAATCTGGGAGAGGGATGTCATGGGTTGGCATGGTATCAAGTAAGGTAGTCATGAAGGCCTGATACCCTAAAGTGGTGGCAAGATTAAAGTCAAGGTTTAGGAGTGGAGGTGAAGTAGGGATGGTTGGTATGGTGTCTGGGTCAATGTGTATGGTTTCAATGGTTGTAGAAGGAGTAGGGTGTGTCTGTGTTTGTGAGGGAATGGTAGAGGTTGTGGTCTTCTTTTTCAGGTAGGATATCAGGGGAGGGCTGTCAGGGTTTAGGCCAGATGATGTTGGAGATACTGGGGCTGTGTATTAAGGTAAGGTGGGTGGAGGGGGAGTGTTGTCATGGGGTTCAACACTTTCCACCCAGGAACGAATCATCGGAGGAGGTGGAATGGAAAAGGGAGATAAGAGAGGGAAAGGGAGAGATGGAGGAGGGGCAAGTGTGGTGGATGGAGGTATTGCTGCAGAAGCAGAGGTGACAGAAGCTTGCACCACCTTCTTTGGAGCAGGGGCTTTAGCCCTCTTTTTGGGGGCAGGGGTGGCCTTTGCCACAGCAGTTCCCTCTCCTTGCTCAGAAACAACCTGAGCTTCAGCCTTCTTCTTCTTCTTCTGGGGATCCATCAGACTCCTGGTGATCCCCCATTGTCTTTTGGCAAAAGTGGTGGGAGTGAGGTCAGCAGATAACTCCCCCACTGGTATCTTGTACCCTCCCCTCAGAAGTAATTTGGTGATGAGTCTTCCATAGGGGAGAGTGTGGATCTTCTTTTTCAGCCCGAGCTTCACCATTATATCCTTCATGGCCTCAAAAATCAACCATGCAGCATTAAATCCATGGCCCAGAGAGAAGGAATAGAGAGCATCAGCAATTGGTGTCCTCCTCTCTTGCTGATGGCCAGAGCAATAAATATTCTTCCTCAGCACTTGATTAATGAACAACAATTTGGGATCCAAATCTCTTCTTTTGATGGAGTCCCCTATGGCCTTCAAACCTCTGGTAAGGGCCTGTGCAATGGTATCAATGGGGGCACTCACATGGGAACCATAACCACAGTTGAGATAAAAAATGGCAAGGATGCCCATGACTTCAGCAATCAACTCTGGGCTGAGTAGCATCTCAAAATTATCAACTAACACAAGGAGGCCTGGCTGCCCATGTGTGTCTGGTCTGATGCTAAGGTGCTGGTAAAAGAGTTGCACTAACCTAGGGTAGGCTACTGCAGGAATCATTTTCATCAAGGGGATCAAACCAGCCTTAAACAAGAACTCAATGGCAGGTGCAGACAACGGCTCAGTTTCAAAGAAAGATATATCAAAAATGGCTTCAGGCTCTAAGGGAATGTAAATGAGGAGATCAGAGGGTGTAGAGTAATCAGGTGTTTGTTCAGCCACCTCAAGAACCACCTCCTTCCCTTTTTGTTGTGCCGTAGAGGACTTGGCTTTCTTAGGGGCAGGCTCCACCGGAGCCTGATCCCGGGCTCTCTTCACAGGTACACTTTTAGGAGCCATTAAGATTCTCCTTGGTGAGTGTGCAATTGAAATTTTGAAAGAAAAAATTAAGAGCTGAGTCTTACCCTAAAAGTTAGGGTTCTGTTCAATTTGATGCACATCAGACCGTAGGAGCTCCTAGCAGGGGGCAACTATTGATGGAAGCTTTAAGAACAAAAATCTAGAATTTCAAAGTAAACGATGAACTGTAGACAAGATGCTAGAGGAAAGAGATTGAGAGGAGTGGGAGCTAGGGTTTCGCTGGCAAGAGAGGAAAGAGAAAATAGTAAAGAAAAGTAACGCGAGGTTGGATTTTAAATATCGCGAGGCTTGGCGCGCTTTAAAAATATCTGCTCGCTGGATAGGCATGAATGGGTCGCGAGATTGGATGTTCATTTAAACTGCGCGAGGAAGCCCACACAACTATATATGAAACTCGCGACAACAAACCAAAGTAATTGTTTATGAGCTGCGCGAGAGGAAACCAAACCAAAATTTCATAACCTCGCGACGGCTTAAACATAATCAGAATTCACACAGCCACTAGTCAGCCTTTTGACCTTTGTTTTGTGGGTGGATTCTCTCACAGGCTCTCTTCCAGGGACACCCATAAGCATTATAAAACATTCAAAAATTCTCATACTCTCAAAGCATTAAATTCACACATCATGAAAAGCATTCAAACAATACCATCATCATTCAATCACTTGAAATTATCAAACAAAGGGAACAGGAATAAAAGTAGGCATAAAGCACTAAACTCAGACTCCAACAAGATCACTAAAAATTCCTATAAACAGTAAAATACATAACATACATAATGCACAGTTCTTAGCATCATTTCAATGAAAGATCCCCTTCAAGGTTTGAGGATCCTTCACCAATCAAAAATTGGCCCTTGGGATTAACCACTGGTTGACTGGGCAACCTTCCCTCTTCTCTTTTGGCTAAGGTATTCGCTAGTTGGCCAATCTGCTCTTCCATCTTCTTGATGCTCTGACCATGAGAATTCACAGTCTGAGCCAAGGAACCCAGGTTTTGCAGTGAGGTCAAGACCTGGTCCTCGAAAGAAGTATTTCTGGGTTGAGATGGGGGTAAGACCAATTAATTTTGTTGCTGATGGGGTTGCTGATGGTGCTGGAAGTTAGACCTAGGGGCATACCCTTGATTGAACTGCTGCTGTGGCCTTTGAGGTAAAGCCAACATCTGTTGGGGCTGCATATAATTGTCTTGCCTCCACCTCAGATTTGGGTGGTCTCTCCATTGGTAACCAACATTTTGGTGCTGGTAACCATATGGCTGTCTGTTGTAGCCTCCAGATTGTTGCTGGCCAAAAGATTGCGCAGCAGCAGCATGTTCCAGTACAAATTCAGGGTACTGCCCTGCAGATGGGCACTCCTCAACTGTGTGCTGTGGTGACTGGCATATCAGACATGCCTCCACCACATGAGCAGCCCCTCTGGGTTGCATCACAGTCATAAATTTGTCAAACTTCTCAGAGAGGTTTGCCAACTGCAGCTGCAGGTCATTATTCCCAGACACCTCATAAACTTTTCCTCATGATAATGCAACAGGCCCCACTTTTGACACCGACTCCTGACTAGTTCTTTCCAAGGATAGCTTTTGAAAAGCATTTTCACTAATCACCTCAAACAATTCCCATGCCTCATCAGCAGTTTTGTGCATGTAAGTGCCACCACAAGAGGCATCAACCATATCTCTACTTTTTTCATCAATCCCATTGTAGAAGCTTTAAACAAGCTGCCAGTTTGGGATCTTGTGATGGGGGCATTGTTTGAGCATTTCCTTAAACCTATCCCAGGCTTGATTAAAATCCTCAGTTGGGGCTTGGGCAAAAGCAAGAATTGCCTTCCTCAACTGGCTAGTTTTTGTCTCAGGGAAGAACTTGGTCAGGAACTTGGTCTGCAAGTCTTTCCATGAAGCAATGCTATTATTGGGAAGAATGGTCAACCAGGTACTGGCCCTATCCTTCAGAGATAAGGGAAAGAGTCTGAGCCTAGTAGCCTCAGGTCCCAAACCAGTGATATTAAAAGTGGTGCACAAGGCCAAGAACTGGTCAATGTGCTTGTAAGGGTCCTCCTTGCTAAGCCCATGGAAAGAGGGCAGCATCTGGATGATTGAAGTCTTTATTTCATAATTCCCTTGAACATCAGGGAATTGAATGCTAAAAGGGGAGTTATAGTCATCCGGAGCATTCAACTCCTTGAGAGTTCTGGGTTGTTCTTCACCCATATTTGCTGTCACAGATTCACTTGGGGGCTCTCCTATGGTGTGCTTGTCTCTTCTATGTCTCCTTCCCCTTTCTAACTCAGGGTTAAGAGGCTCTAAAGTAGGGCTGAGAGATCTCCTCCCTAGCATACAAGCACACCAACAACAAGGAGAGCTTCTTGCAGGCACATTGCAAATGAATAACTTTACAATTAACAAATTTATCTAACTAATTTACAGCTATTCAAAGAATATATTTACAACCATCCTAGATACTGCTAGAGAATTTTCAAGAAAGATAGATAGAGTTTTAAAAGTTAGAGAGTTTGCAAACAAAGGTAGCTAAGCTCCAATTGTAGTCCAATTGTCCTTCACTGCTGCTGTCTAGATCTGCAAAAAAAAAAAAAAATTGTTGCGACCCTAGCTGTGCTTTCTTTATATTTTTATGGTAAAAGAAATTTAAAATCAAAATAAAATAGGAGATGAAATCAGCACAACTGAGAAGTCCTAGACCTGCAAGATACAGGGTCCATTGTGGAAAGTTTTGATAAGTAAGAGTTTGTCCCATAGGGAAAGATGATCTACAGCTCCAAGGGAGCCATATCTAGTAGTCCCTCCAATTCTGACTACAGATCTGGCAGTCCTTAAGGGAAGGGAGTTTAAGGTCACTTAGTTTACAGATCCTAAGGTAGCCTAATGTCTAAACTATAGAAAGGGTTGAGAGGATGGATGGAGTGTGGAAAATAAATATAAAAGGGTGAGAAGTATGTTATTGAGCCTAGATCAGAGGAGTTTTATAACTCAGATGCAGATCTGATGTTATAGAAATCCTGTCCAATGGCTATGTTATCACCACTGAGGAGAAAGAATCCAACCCATCTCTGTGCCATGATTCAATCCCTTAAGGTTATAAACTGTCCACTCAAATGGTCACAGACTATCCCCTAGGGAAACCACAATCCAGAGATGGGTCAAAACAAGTTAATCTTTGTAGGCACTATTTCATCCAGGCTACCAGCTCAAGAATCCATAGGGAACCTCAACCTCTAAAGCTCTATGTGTGGGGCTAAGGCTGTATAGGACCATGATAGCCCAGACACATAGAACCAGCAAGAGATTGAGTACAACCTTCGATCTAGCTGTTCATTGCTTGAGTGAGGCTACAATGGTCCAGTCACAAGCCTACAATCTCTATAACCAGATAAGATCTAACATCTGATAGCGGATCTATACAAATATAGGGGAGTCTGCCTCTGTACAATCTCTCACCAGGCTAATACAAGCTCAGGTGCAGAGAAGAAGGATCCATCTTGGATCGGTGGATTAGAATCACCCTAAGGCTATAACCTATCCACTTGAATGGTCACAGACTATCCCAGAGGCTATCCTCCTCACGGAGCCCAAGATAAAACAAGAATATCGCTGCCACCACCATGGTCACCAGGCTACCAGCTCAAGCTCCCATGGGGATTTCAGATCTAGTGGGTCCTGTGGTGGGGCTAAGGCTGTATAGGATCATGATAGCCCAGACACACAGGTCACTTGGATCTGAGAGGCCCTTAAAATCAGTCCTCCATTACTTTGAATCACAGCCAAAGCAATGGCGGATCACAAGGCAGCAGTCTTGCACAGAGCAGATCACATTCAAACACAAATCTCATAATGTAAAAATCCTATTACAAAACTTCCATTAAACTAGTTCAAAGTGCATACAAAGACATAGCCAACAAGTGCTGGACTATGGAGAGAAGGTAAAAGAAAAAGAAAACTACTTACAACTATAAAAGAAAAGAAAAACAATCTCAGATCAAGTCTCCAATAGATGAGATGTGTTCCAAGATATCTAAACCTAAGCTAAGTATGGGTTTATATAACAGTGGTGTGGCAGCGCATTAGGGTTAGGAAACCCTAATTTTAACTATGCCACGTGGCCTAATAGTGTTCCTTGGATGCCTCAGGGCACGTGCATAGAGATTTAAGTGTGGGAGTGTGTTCCCTAATCGCTAGAAATTCCCAGAAAGTCCTTTGCTAAAGCGATGGAAGTTGAAGTTTAGAGCTTCGCTAGGTAGCTATTGTTTCCCAGACTTGTTGCATGGTAGCTCTTCCTCTTCGCGAGGATGGTTTGACATTGAAGCCTCAACCGTCGTGAGGTTGCCTTGGTTTGCTCTTCAGGCAATCACGCGGTAGAAAATTGTGCTCTCGCTGGATGGGCTTCGCGAGGTTGAGTAGACATCAAAGCCTCAGATGTCGCGGGGTTGGAGTTCAAGCAGTCGTGAGGTAGTTGCGCATTCGCTAGGTTGATCTTCACGAGGATGGCTCTGTCTTTGCGAGGATGCTTTCTTCTTGAATAGCGTGAGAACTGCGTGAGGAGTTCTCTTATGATATTTACATCCTGCGGCTACTGCGCGACAGCTGCGCGAAGAGTCTTCTGAAGCTCTCTCTCCTCAGTCATTCTGAGCGAATTGTGTGAGGTTGAGAGAGGTCTTCTTTGAACTGCACGAGACTGCGCGATGTGTTCTACTCTTGAGCATCGTGAGAGCTGCACGAGTTTGTGCTTCTGAAGCTCTTCAGTCACTCAACTGCGTGAGAAGTTATTGTAAAGCCTTGGGAAGCTCAGTTGGACTGCGCAAGGCATATTTCTCCTGAATCCTCTAAAGCTTGGGTCAACTGCGTGAGGCTCATTTCAGGTCTGGATTCAGAGTCCATCCTTCTGAGAGACTTCTGGTGCCAAAACAAGCTCCTTAGCAGGATTCCTTGCCTTATTTCACTGTTGATTATTACCTACATAAAACACTTAACAAGAACTTATTAGATGCCTAAGGGTCTAATCAAAGGTTAAGTTAAGGGGTGAAAAGTAGTACTTTTCAGGTCTTAATAATGTCATGCAGGTGGGCATCAATGGATGCTTGTGTTTGAGAGTTGGCCAACACTTATGCTTGAAGGGAGAGTAATAGGTTAAAGATATGGGATAGGAAATCAGGTGTGGGGGGTAGAATTGGTTGAAAAGGGGAGGTTGGTGCATGAGTGAAAGTGGTGGCCTGGGGGGACTGTGGAGGAGGGGTGAAATGGGGAGGGGGAGGTGAGTCTGGTAGAGGTTGAAAGTCATAGTTGATATCCCCTATGATAGAGAACATCATGGCTGAGTATCGCTCATCTGAAAGAGGGGTTTGGTCATGGGTAGGTAGAACTGGAAGGGATTGGTCCAACGGTTGAAGGGATTCAGGTGAAAAAGGTGTGGAGGTTTCAATGGGTAGGGGGGTGTAGTTGGGAACTATGTGAGATTTCAAGGGTGGGAGGCTCAGTTTTGAAGGCTTGGTCTGGTGAGGGTGGTGGTAGGTCAATGGTTGGGTCTGGGATAGTGGAGATTTCAGGAATTGGGATGGTTTGGGTAATATAGGGAGGTTGGGGTTGCTTCTGTTCCTTGGTTCATCTTCTTTTCTTTTTATAGGTCGTCAGCACAGGTAAGGATTTTTGAGGGATTGGTATGGTTTCTTCAAATGTGAAATGGATGAATGAGCTTGGTGTGACTGATGTGATGGGTGATGGTATGGTTAAGGTAGTAGCAGGTATGGAGGTTGTGAGGATTGATAAAGTGAGTTGGGTTAAGGGTAATGGGACTATGGAAGATTGTGAGGCTGGGGTAGTGGTTGGTATGGAAGGTGAAGGGGTGGCTGGTAAGGTAATGGCTACAGATGTTGTGGTGGTGCTGGTTGGCACAAATGAATGGTCTGCCTGAGCGAGGGCAGCAAAGCTTGGGGCTACAGAGGCAGCAACAGCAGCAGCATCAGAGGTTGCTCTTACATAAGCCTTCTTCTTCTTCTCAATGAGAGTACCATTGATCCCCCATTGCTTTTTACAACAATTTCTGAGATTCAGGGCAATGGTCTCTTCATTCAGTTGAAATTGATACCCTTCAAGCTTTAGCAAGGCTGTAATAAGTCTGCAGTAGGGAAGGGAATGGGGTTTCTTCTTAGTTTTCACCTTCTCCACAATGTCATTCATCCCCTCAAAAACTAACTTGGCAACATCCAAGTAATGGCCCTTGAGGAAGGAGAATAGTGCATAAACAATAGGAAATATCCTCTCCTGCTCATGGCCAGAGCAATATCCATTTTTCCTCAGCACCACATCCATAAATCTGAGGTAGGGGTGTAAATCTCTCTTCCTGATTGATGCTCTAGACGCAGTGACCCCTTATTATTCACTAAAAAGTACCACTTTTCACCTCTTAACCTAGCCTTTGATAGCCCTTGAAGTAGACTAATAATCATTTGTTCAGTGTGTTTTGTAGCTAGCAATAATCTGTGCAGCTTAATACAAAATCCATCCTTATTGGCCCAAAGAAGAGGAAAAAGACATGCAAAGATGATAGCTGAGCCAAAGCCTAATGGAAGACCCTGGTAGTGCTCACCATGGTCACTCATTTGCTGGTCATCATTGACCAAAATCCTAGCAGATGGATGAAGTTGGCTGAGAATGGAGAATTGGCAATAGCAGCAAGTTCAATGCATCAGAGCATAGAAAGATAGATCTCGCAAAGTTGAGAAGCTCCCTCGCGAAGCTAAGGTTGCAATGGAAAATGCCCTCGTGCAGATAGGACGCGCAATCAAGAGAAGAGCTGTAAAGACATTGCGAAGATCTCGTAGATTAAAATCCTCAGAATTTGTGGTCGCAGACATCAAGCCTTAAAGCAGCCGCGCAAAGAACATAGCGAGTCCATGTGTGTACTGAACAAAATTTCACCTTGCAGAGTTCGTGTGTGGCCCTGGAACAGAGAGACGCTCAGAATTCTTCTAACATAGATTTTGCAAACTCTGAAGCCTTACTAATTACTATGCGAGCGTAGGACCATACCTGCATGAGTACCCAACAAGAGAGAGCTTCTAAAGCTCTATTGTGCGAGAAGTCTAAGCACTCCAGATCATCTCCGTGACAGCATTCCAGTGCAAAGGAACAATGTGATCAACTGAAGATTCACTGTGTGAGAGAGCACTTCCCACCAGCCAAAAGCTACTCCGCGAAGGCTCTGCAGCTGCATGAATGAATGAATGCATATGCCAGCCCTGCAAAGCACGGTCTCCCCACTTCTCAATTTTTTTTAACTCAAGGACCTTTTGAGAATTTTTCAAGGCTAGGGCACACTTCTTGAGGCACGGATTTTGAGGCACATGTCTCAAGGCATTCAAGGGTTGTAACAGTGCTACGTCTGGTAGAAAAATTAGGGTTAATCTCTTCAGAGCCAAGGCCGTATGGACTGAGTATATAAGCTACACTTAGAGTTTAGTTTTAGGATCGATACTTCCTTTCATCCTTTATTGGTTGAGAACTCCAGCAGGCTAGGGTTAGGGTTTGATCACTTTTTTTTCCCATATTTCTTCTCTCTTAGTGCAACACTTACTGGCTAATCCCCCTATAAGCAATTAGATTTAGTTTATTTCAGTTTGTAATAGGTTTTATATACATTGGGATTTTGGATGACACGGAGGTCATTCATTGCTCGTTTATTTGTTACTAATTGATTGTTGTTTTAATGATTAATTGAATCTAAAGATCTTATGGTTTCATTAGATGTCTATAAGATCCATGTATTTGGGATGAGCCCATTCAGTTTCTAGTAGATCTATTGTTTATCATCTGATTTTACTTGGTTTGATAGCCCCATGGAAAGCAATGTTGGATCTGTAGTGAGATCTGGAGAGCTCGAAGGCCTGTGGACCATGGTGGTTGCAGCAGTTTTCATATTCTTTCTCAGACCTCAGTGGTATGGACAGACCAATGGGATACCCTATGACCATTTGAGTGGACAAAGTATAGCCCTAAGGTGGTGTCCAGCTACATGTTTGAGAAAGATTCTTCTCCCCTGCACATGAGCTTCTAGAGCTTTGTGAGGAGATTTGTACAGGAACTGGCTCCCCTTTGTTTTACCTAACCAATATAAGATGTTAGATCTGATGTCTCTGTAGTAGTTGTAGCTTGAGGCTGAGTCATTACAGGCCTTTTATAGCAATGACCAGCTGAATTTAGAGCCTTATTCAACCTGTTACATGGTCCTTTTTGTGGGCACCAGTGAGTTGTTGGCCTTGGCAAAACACTTAGGATTTTATGGATTGGAATACCTATGGATGTCAGCCAGATCTATGCGTAGATCAGGGGAGCTTATAGCACTGACATTATATAGTGCTGCAATAGTATTCATGGTCTGGTCTAGTCCAGTGGTTGGGAAAATGATCTATCCACTCCTCTAGATTAGATTAGCAACTTCTGGCTTGATCAATGGGATTTGACAGACTCTATAGGATAGGCTTTGACCATTTGAGTGGACAGCCTATAGCCTTAAGAGCACCCCAAATGGCATGGGTTAAGTTGGACACTTCGCCTTGTTGAGGCTTTTGATAGCGTCTCAGCAAGGAGCACTACAGAGACAAACTAAATCTTAGTTACATTATAGCTTTAACTTTGAACTTAACCTGCTTCTCACCAATTTTTATATTTTATTTTGGCACACACCATCACCATCTTCTTCTTAACCCTTTCTTTAGGATAGGGCTATATTTTATTTCTCTATTGTTAGGATTAATTTAGTGTAGTCGTGACACGCAGCTCCCTTTCTTTAGGATTGTCAGATCTGTAGCCAGATCTGGAAGCCTACTATTATAACCAATTTTGGGTTCTAGATCAATTTCTCTGTGGGACAAAGTCTTACTTATCAAAACTTGCTACAATAGGCCATGTATCTTGCAGGTCTAGGATTATTTTGGTTGTGCTGAATCCATTCTTTTATTTTACTTTGTCTTTAAATTTGTTTCCACCACACAATAAACAGCACCAGGGGAATCAGACAACAAGTTTTTGGCACCGCTGCCGGGGTTATTAATCTTTTTAGTAGACCTGAGTTGTACTATAATTTAGATTTTCAAATTCTTTGTAGCTGTACCTAAACTAGAATAAAAGTACTATTGATTCTTTATAGACTTTTGCTGAAATGGACAGCAGAAGAAGGGAAAAGCTAGAGCTGCAGTTGGAGTGATGCTAGCTCTGTTTGCACTTACTTTCCCCTAAATCTCAATCCATTTATGTTTACTTTCTTGTTGTTTGTTTAGTGTAAATCTATGTGGTTGTTAATTTTTATTTGAAATATTCTTTGTGTGTGCTTGTGAGCATTTTTTGTACTTACTGTGGGTGTGAGTATATGCGTGGTCGGAGGTCCTTAAACCCCGAGTTAGAACCTCCAAATCCAGAGGTTGAAAGGATACTTAGACCTAGGCACACCACCCAGGGCCCTGCTATTGAGACTAAACTAGCTATCATGGTTGAGAGGCATAAAACACTAAAAATGTACAATGGACCTAGGGAGTACACCTCTCCCTTCTGCATTCAGTTTTCCTTTGTTGAGGGAAACTACGAAATTAAATCCTCCACCATTAGTATGTTGCCTTCGTTTCATGGGCCTAGTAAAGAAGATCCTTACAAGCATATCAACCAGTTTTTAGCACTTTGCACTACCTTTAATATTGCTGGCTTGGGGCCTGAAGCCACTAAATTGAAGCTTTTTCTTTTTTCTCTAAAGGACAAAGCCAGCACATGGCTATTGAAGCTCCCAGCCAACAACATACAATCATGGAGTGACCTTCAAACTAAATTTTTGGCCAAATTCTTTCCCACGAATAAAACCTGCTAGATGAGGACAAATATTTTATCATTCACTCAGTCCTCAACTGAGGATTTTTATGAAGCTTGGAAAAGATTTCAGGAGATGTTAAAACAATGCCCCACCACCAAATCCCAATGTGGCAGCTTGTCCAAGTATTTTATCAAGGAATTAATTCTAAGAGCAGGGATATCGTGAATTCTTCTTGTGGTGGTAGTTACCTCCACAAGATAGCTGAGGAAGCTTGGGAGCTATTTGACATAATAGGGAAAATTTTCATGCAGCAGGAGTCTCGGTCACGCAATGATAGCCAGACTCCAGCTAAGATGGTAAAAGAGGACACCCCTAGAGGTGGAATATTTGAAGTGAAGGTGCAAAGTGATCTGGAGAGGAAGGTGGATAACCTGAGCTTTAAGTTTGGCAAATTGATGAATGTGATGCAGCGCCGGATGGTTGCATAGGTGGAGGCATGTCTGATTGGCTATCTACCAATCAGTTTCTAGATTTTGTTATGGAGCATGCCAATGCTGCTAAAACTTTTGGGCAACAGCCTGCTAGGTATTCTTGTAGGAACCACCCAAATCTGAGGTGGAGACAAGATTGATATCCTCAAGCCCACTAGCAGCAAATGGTAGCTCCTTACAGACCCCAACACCAGTTTAATCAAGGTTACCCACCAAGGTAAAATTATTTGTTACTTACTCCATTGTCCAACCAGTTAGCCCTGCCCCAACAATAGCCCAAATCCTCTTCATTTAAAGAGCAGATGTTGGCTTCAATGCAAAACTTAGGGAGCTTGGCGCAGACTGTCAATTCTCATGGACAGAGCATCAAGAAGATTGAGGACCAATTGGGCCAGATTTGTAATGCTCTGATTAGGATGGAGGACGGAAAATTGCCTAGTCAACCCCTGACAAATCCAAAAGGTCAGTATATGATTGGTGATACATCCTCTACTCAGGAGGAACCTAGTGTCCAGTGAGTAAAAGGTGGTAATAAGTGTATAATATGTATGAAAATGTTGTTTTGTTTTGTGTTCTTTAGCAATCTGTCAGTTGTGTTTAGAGTGATGTTGAATTGCTTATGTTGTTTTATCTGTGTTTTCATTTTTACCATTGAATACATGTGCATATTTGTCATCTGAATTTTTTGTGTATTTATTGACGAATGGTTGAGGTACCCTTATCATAACTTGCATGAAGTTGAGCTGAATTTTATCTTTTTTAGGAGTCTTCCATGTTGATGATTTGATGTGTGAAAATGGGCACATATTTTTCATGGTTGAAATGAAGTACCTATCTAAGGGTTGGTGATCATGCACAATGGTTGGATGCATCACATCATGGACGCACTAACAGAGTAAATGTTGTGACGAAATGCTATCGCGCAGATCTAGAGGGCTTAAATTTACTGCACGAGCCATCCCTTAGCTTGCTTGCGTGCTAAAAGGCTTGATATATTGCTTAAAAAGTGTCTCGCAGTGTTACTTTATGCTCCGTGAGCCCACTCTGAGCGTAAAAATATGCCATGTGTGGTGTTCTATGCGACTGCTGCGCGAGGTAATAATTCTGAAAGGTAATAGCTCTTGTGCACCAAAGCCACTGATTCAACTCCGCGAATTTTAATGTGAAGCAGGTTTTTCTTCTGCGCGACAGAACGTCTCATAGTTTTAAATGCCAACTGCGCGAGAATTTTACTCCGCGAGCTCGTATTGCCAACTCTGCGAACTGCGTGATTTGCTCTATAAACTCAGCGAAGTCCCTCATTTTCTTCATTTCCTCTGTCTGCCCTAGTTTCTCAACATAAAAACTGACGTCCCTTTCCTCTCCTTTCTTC
The DNA here is from genome assembly GCA_021018995.1 of Chloranthus sessilifolius. Taxonomy (NCBI): domain Eukaryota; kingdom Viridiplantae; phylum Streptophyta; class Magnoliopsida; order Chloranthales; family Chloranthaceae; genus Chloranthus; species Chloranthus sessilifolius. The sequence goes on from CM037595.1 coordinate 31,425,344, forward strand.
TCCACTTTGTAATCCACACCACCTCAGGCATTTTCCTCTCATCATATTGTTCCCCAGCTACTCCTGATAACTTTGAGCAAGGTTTGGGAGGATTTGAGCCACTGTGCATAATTTCAGGTGGAACCCTAGCTCTTAACTCGTACGATCTCCATTTCTTTCTCTATCCTGTGTTTAATTTATTTTAAAAAAGAGAAGGGGAAAATTTGAAGCTTCTATGCTTACTCAGTGTGATTGGCATTTTCTCAGAGTTGTGAGCCTAAATTTTGATAATCTAAGCACCTATGGCCACGGGTTTAAAATTTTTAGATACCCTCGCTGCGATGCTGAACCCGTCCGCCAGTGGCAGCTCTGTGGCCACTAGAAAATCTGCAAGGATTGTAGAGGCCTCCACATTGGAGACCTCTAAGGTACCCTCACCTGTTGTTGAGCCCACCATTCCAAAAAAAAGAAGAAATCTACCCCAAGGAAGAGGGGTCGAGAGCACCCACCACCTAAGAGCCCTGAAATATCAAAGAAGAAATAGAAATAGGGCAAAGCTGTAACCCCTGAGGTCTCTGAGGTTGAGGAGGAAGCGACTACTGAATGCCTCAGGGTCCCTTCTGACTTTATGCAAGTAATCCAGCTAGAGGCTGAAACCATTTTCGACAAAGCCTATTTTGAGGAGCTACCAGAGACTTCTGCCTCCGTTGAATATCTGACAAAGGCATCTCTGTTGCCCCTGTTGGGGCCCTCAAGGCAGCTGGTCTTCCCAAGATTAGTAAGATTATTTTATTAGAATATAAAGTTAAAAACTGGTAATGATGGGAACCCAACACTGCTGGCTTTAATTGATAATTTCGAGATGCTGTTCAACCAAGTAGACATTGCAAAAATACTAGGGATACTAGCCAGGTATAACCCTGAGTGGGGCTTGGGTCCTCCTTTGACTGCCACCATTACTGAGATAGCTAGGGAGTTAATTGGAGGGATCACTGCCTCAGGTGACTCAATCAGAAAGAGAGATTTGCACCCCAACCACAGGCTAATGGATGTTGTGTTACAAAAAAATGTGTATTGCTCTGGGCATGAGTAAGAGAGGAGGTACCCCATAGCTGATGCCCTCTTCTCATTTCACAGAAACTACTACTTGGATATAGCCAAGTTTGTTTTTGAGGGGATTAAAGATTTATGCGAGAAGGTGAAAATAATGAAGAAACCTCATGCCCTTCCCTACTACAGATTGATTACTGCATTGCTGAAGTGGGGGAAGTACCCATTTAAAAGGGAGGAGGAGACTATGGCACTGAACCCCAAATAGAGTGGGAAGAAACAGTGGGGAATCAGTGGCACCATGATGGAGAAGAAGAAGAAGAAGAGGGAGGAGTTATTGAGAGAAGCAACCCCCACCATTCATCAAGTAACTGCTGATGTTGCTGCAACCTTCACTTCACATGTGCCAGCCAGCACAACCATCACCTCCCCAGCCACTCCCTCTACTTCCATGCTAGCTCCAACCCCCTTAACACCACCTTTACCTACACTCATGTCCACACCACCTCCACCCTCAACCCAGACATCAGAGCCCCACACAAGCCCACTACCCTTACCTAACCCTATATCACCAATCACCATAGCCACTAACACCCTACCTATTTCTGCACCCTTACCAATTTTTCCAACCCACCCTAGCCCACCTATCAAGACCCCATACCAGAAGAAAAAGAAAACTACTAAAACCCCAACTGCACCCCATCCCACCTAAATCACCTAAACAATTCCAATCCCTGAAACCATAACCATTCCAAACCCCATACCCACACCCTATGAACCTGAAACCCATACCTTCGATGTCCCACATTATTCCATTGAGACTTTCCCACCTTTTGTACCTATCACTGGTGAGCCTGTAGACCAATCCATTCCCTTCTCCCATGACCGTGAGCCATTTTCAGGAGATGAATTTTCCACTATGATGTCCGCTATCCTAGGAGACATCAACCTTGAGTATACATCTCTTCCAAAATCACCTCACCCTCCACACTTTACCCCTCCACAATAGACACCACCACAGGCCACTACCTTCACTCATAGACCGACATCTCCCTTCCAGCCAGTTTCACCTATCCAACCCACACCCAATACCATACCTGACCTCTTACCCCAAATCCTACACCTCTTACTCTCCCTACAGTCCCAAATACTGGCCAATACCCAAAACTAAGCATCCATTGAGGCCAATCTTCATTTACTTCACTCCACCCTACCTCCATCCCAACCATTTTGCAATCCATCCAAGCAACTTTAACCACTCTTACCCAAACTTCCCAATAGTAACCTCTCCCTACATCAATCCATCATTCCCCACCTACTCTTACACCCCTTGTAGCTATCCCAGACACTTCTCCCATTCCCTCTAAAGACGCCTCTACCCAAACTAACCCTGAACCTCAACTGCCTATACTGGAGCCTATCCTGCCTCACCCTCTGCCCTCCATCCCACTCCTTTCCTCATCCAACCCCTTTCCATTATAGGCTAGCCCTTTTCCATTGCTGCTCTGACCATTTATCCTGCCTTCTCTACTCCCATGGCCCCTTACTCTACCCTCCTCCGAGCCATGGCAGCCAATGCCTACATAAAGAGGGATGTAGCTTAAGGCATGGCTGACTTAAAGCTACAGTGCGGTAGCCCCTCCTTGAAGAAATTAAGCTCCTGAGACTTGCTCATAAGGTCGAGAAAAAGGAATCAAGCAAGGATGGAGAGAAATTATGGTCCAATACAACGAGGAAAAGAAAAGAGTTGAGAGTCAAGAAGATGTGATCAAAGAACTGAAAGAGAGACTGAGACTGATTGAGGAGAGGGCTTTTGATTATGGGGTGACTATTACTGCTTTGGAGAAGTCCGTAAATGCACAAACTGATAGGAAATTGGAAGAAGCTCTTTTTAAAGAGTTAAACCCTGATGCCCCTCTCCACCAAATAGCTCCAGATTCAACTGCACCTAGCCAAGTCAAACCTGGACTCAAACTCAAGGACCCTACTCCAATGCCATCACCCACTCTAAAAAGGAAAAGCACAACCAAACCTTGGAAACCTACTTTCAAATGACCACTGTCTAAGGCTACTGCTTTGAAGCAAGAAAAGGGTAAAGGAATGCTAGAACACCCTGCTGAAGCAAAAGACCCCGATGGCTAATAACTTTTGCACATGTATTTAGTTAGGAAGTAGTGTGTCATTTTTTGTAGTTTACGTCCACCTATTTTGTACATACTTTAGCTGTTATAATAATATTGCTCTTTATTTTGTTTTAGTTTCCAATCTATTTTTCTTTATTTCTGTGTGTTTGCTTTTATGTTGTTTGTTATGTGTTTTTCTCTCTTGTAGTTTCTGTTCTGTTAATGTCTATGTCTTAAGCCTGCTGCACATTCACATCCACCTTTGAATCAATGACGACACTGCTCCTTATAGGTTTGGGGGTATGGAAGGCTCTGCGGATGAAGCAGTTAACCTAAGTGCAGCAGAATCAAGTGAGTAAGATAGAAATGGATCCATGTTCACTTAAGAATCATAAAAAAAAAAATTGAAAAATTTTTAAAAATATTTTGCTGACCTTGAGGCATCATAAGTTTTTAAATTTTAGCATTTCCATGATATGAACGCCAAGAAAGCTCACTTGTATCAGTACTTAGTGAATCATTAAAGAGAGAAAAAGGCAAGGACGTGCCTAAGAGCTCAATGGAAGACCATAACTAGTGAGGTATGGTCCAACAAAATCTTTTCCTTTTTTGAGGAGTAATTGAGGCAATTCTTCTAGCCCTAAGAACTGGCTGAGTCTGTTCCCTACTAGAAGTTAGGCACCTCCAAGTTAAAACAACTGATAGCACTCATGACACTTAGGAAAGGATCAAGGCCTTCTCTTGGATAGTTTGAGCTTAAACAGACCAAACCTTAATTAACTGTTCTTGTGCACACACTTTTTAAGCCTTAATTTCAAATTTTCTTAAAAATATACCTGTGTACTTGTACTTGAACCTATAGAACTGATTCAAACCTACCCTCACTCTGATAAATCATAAGGTAAAGGAGAAGGAGTTGAAGATAGACAAGATAAGGTCAACATTGGGTGAATGGAGAAGGGATACTTAAAACATAGCAGTGTGCAGCTAAGGAGAGAGGTGGCAAGTCAGAAAAATAAAAACAAAAAGAAAAATGTATCCAAAAGAAAGAAAAATAATAATGAAGAGGAATAAGAGAAGAAATAAGAGGAAAATTTCATTGAAAAATTTAAAATAAGAGGAGAAGCTGGCCACTTCAACTCTGAATAATTTTAAAGACAAGGAAAGGTGTTGAAATAAAGAAGGTGAAGTCATGAATCACCTCCTTCACCTGCTGATTTCTCAATTTTGAATCCCTTTTCAACCACCCATTCTTTATAACCTATCCCATAAGCAACATTATAACCTAATTAAAATTCCCTGGGATCCAAAGTTGAATGAGTTATCATGCAGAGACAAAGAGCTATCCAATCTATGGTAAGGATTAGCCAATGATGCTAGAACTTAGATGTTATGCCTATGCTCATGCTTACAGACCCATTTGGGACCTATAACTACTCTTGAGCTTGAGAGAAAATGGAAACCCTCAAAGTTTCTTGTGAGAAGTATGCCCTGGTAAGCTTGGGTCTGATGTTGAAAGTGATGGGCATGACCTATAACCTAATTTTTGAATTAATGACGAGCTCAATATTGACCTATAGGTGATGTTTTCCCTTGCTGTGAGCTAATTGGAAAAGATGTGCATATATGTAGAAGTTGTGATGATTAAATGTCTGTGCATGTCATATGTTAAATTCCTCATATTTTGGTTGAATCAAAGGTGAACTGATGCTCTATTCCTTGATAGCTGACTTGGTATTTGCACTTCTGTTAACCGGTTTATTGAGAAGTTTGTGGGTATCTTCATTGAAAACCCTCAGGAGACTTCACTCCTCCACTAGGGATCACCTAGGGGTTTAAAAGGCTTGGTACATATGCTAAATGTATCCGTACTCCCTATGAAAGTGGCATTTAAATTCTTAGAATAGTTGTTTGAAATTTTCCTTTGCTCAAGGACTAGCAAAGATTAGGTTTAGGGGTGTGTTATTCACTAAAAAGTACCACTTTTCACCTTTTAACATAGCCTTTGATAGACCTTGAAGCAGACTAATAATCATTTATTAAGTGTGTTTTGTAGTTAGCAATAATCTATGCAGCTTAATATAAAATCTATCCTTATTGGCCCAAAGAAGAGGAAGAAGACATGCAAAGATGACAGCTGAGCCAAAGCCTAATGGAATACCCTGGTAGTGCTCACCATGATGACTCATTTGTTGGTCAGGATTGACCAAAAGCCTAGCAGATGGATGAAGTTGACTGAGAATGGAGAAACGGCAATGGCAGCAAGTGCAATTCATCAGAGCATAGAAAGATAGATCTCGCAGAGTTGAAAAGCTCCCTCGTGAAGCTAAGGATGAAGTGGAAGATGCCCTCGTGCAGATAGGACACGCAGTCAAGAGGAGAGTTGTAAAGACATTGCAAAGATCTCGTGGATTAAAATCCTCAGAATGTGTGGTCACGAAGCTCTCGCGGAGATCAAGCCTTAAAACAGTCGCACGAAGAACATAGCGAGTCCATGTGTGTACTGAACAAAATTTCACCTCGCGGAGTTCGTGCATGGCCCTGAAAGAGAGAGACACCTAGAATTCTCCTCGCGCAGATCTCGCGCACTCTGAAGCCTTACCAATTACTACGTGAGCGCAGGACCATACTTGCGTGAGTACCCAGCGAGAAAGAGCTTCTGAAGCTCTAGTGCGCGAGAAGTCTAGACACTCTAGATCATCTCCGCAATAGCATTACAGTGCAAAGGAACTGCGCGATCAGCTGAAGATTCATTTTGCGACTGAGCACTTTCGACCAGCCAAAAGCTACTCCGTGAAGGCTTTGCAACTATGCAAAGGAATGAATGCATATGCCAGACCCGCGAAGTATTGGTTCTCCACTTCTCAGTTTTTTTTAATATAAGGACCTTTTGGGAATTTCCTAAGGCTAGGGCACACTTCCTAAGGTGCAGATTTTAAGGTGCACGTTTCAAGGCATTCAAGGGTTATAACAGTGCTACGTCTACTAGAAAATTTAGGGTTAATCTTTTCAGAGCCAAGGCCGTATGGACAGAGTATATAAGCTACACTTACGATTTAGTTTTGGGATTGATCCTTCTTTTCATCCTCTGTCGACTGAGAGCTCCAACAAGCCTGGGTTAGGGTTTGATCACCTCTTTTTCCCATTTTTCTTCTCTCTTAGCCCAGGACTTGCTGGCTAATCCCCCTGTAAGCAGTTAGGGTTAGTTTATTTCACTTTATAATAGGTCTTATATACATTGGGATTTTTGATCAGCAGTTGTGTACATGCTGTATCTTGGAGGCTATTCATTGTAAGTTTCACAATTATTAATGGATTGTTATTTTAATGATTAATTGAATCTAAAGATCTTATGGTTTCTTTAGATGTTTATAGGATTTATGTATTTGGGATGAGCCCATTCAGTTTCTAGTTGATGTATTATTTACCATTTGATTTCCCTTGGTTTGATAGCCCCATGGAAAGCAATGCTGGATCTGTAGTGAGATCTGGGGAGTTCGGAGGCCTGTGGACCATGGTGGTTGTAGCAGTTTTCATGTTCTTTCTCAGACCTTTGTGGTATGGATAGACCAAGGGGATACCCTGTGACCATTTGAGTGGACAGAGTATAGCCCTAAGGTAGTATCCAGCCACATGTTTGAGAAAGATTCTTCTCCCCTGCACATGAGCCTCTAGAGCCTTGTGAGGAGATTTGTACAGGAACTGGCTCCCCTCTGTTTTTCCTAACTGATATCAGATGTTGGATCTGATGTTTCTGTAGCAGTTGTAGCTTGAGGTTGAGTCATTGCAGGCCTTTTGTAGCAATGACTAGCTGAATTTAAAGCCTTATTCAACCTTTTACATGGTCCTTTTTGTGAGCACCAATGAGCCGTTGGCCTTGGAAAAGCACTTAGGATTTTATAAGTTAGAATACCTATGGATGTTAGCCAGATCTGTGAACAGATCTGGGGAGCTTGTAGCACTGGCATTACATAGTGTTGCAATAGTATTCATGGCCTGGTCTGGTTCAGTGGTTGGGAAAATGATTAGTCCACTCCTTTGGATAAGATTAGCAACTTCTGGCTTGATCAATGGGATTTGACATACTCTATAGGATTGGCTGTGACCATTTTAGTGGACAACCTATATCCTTAAGAGCGCCCCAAATGGCATGGGTTAAGTTGGACACTTCTACCTTGTTGAGGCTTTTGATAGCATCTCAGCAAGGAGCACTGTAGAGACAAACTAAATCAGACTTACGTTACTGCTTTAACTATAAACTTAACCTGCTTACTTCTCCCAATTTTTATATTTTATTTTGGCACACACCATCATAATCTTCTTCTTAATCCTTTCTTTAGGATAGGGCTACATTTTATTTCTCTGTTGTTAGGATTAATTTAGTGTAGTCATGACACCCAGCTCCCTTTCTTTAGGATTGTCAGATCTGTAGCCAGATCCGGAGGCCTACTATTATAGCCCATTTTGGGTTCTAGATCAATTTCTCTGTGGGATAAACTCTTACTTATCAAAACTTGCTACAATAGGCCCTATATCTTGTAGGTCTAGGATTACTTTGATTGTGCTGAATCCATTCTTTTATTTTACTTTGTCTTTAAATTTATTTCCGCCACAAAATAAACAGCACTAAGGAAATCTAACTGCACCCCTCCATTCAGCTCCTTCGCTATCTCTGGGATAGTGGCTATGAAAGGGTGACCCAAGCCACATTCAGGTTTATACTTGGCTGGTATCCCAAAGATCCTAGCAATGGCAGCTTGATTGAACGACATCTCAAATTTGTCTATGAGCACCAGCAGTGCTGGGTTCCCATCATCCGCAATTTTGACTCTGATATTCTGGTTAAAAAATTGCACTAGTATAGGGAAGACTAGTGGCATTTGGGGTCTCAGTAGGGACAATAATGAGGTTTTGGTGAGGTACTCCATGGAGGCAATTGTTTCAGATAGCTCCTCAAAGAAAGCCTTATCAAATATTGTCTCAGGTTCTAGCTTAATTGCTACAAAAAAATTAGTTGGGACCCTGAGGTATTCATTATCTTCTTCCTCTTCATCCTCAGGGACCTCAGGGGCTACTTCCTTGCTCATTTTTTATTTCTTCTTTGATTTCTCAGGGCTCTTAGATGGAGGGTTCTTTCTAGCACTCTTCTTTGGGGTAGACTTCTTTTTGGCACCTTGGGCAACAGAGGTCACACCTTGGCCTTTCTTCACAGTTTTCTCCATTTGGGACTCGTCAGAGGGTGCAATTACTACAGGAGTCTCCACATTGGAGGCCTCTGCAATACGTGCTAATTTTTTAGTGGCCCCAGGGCTTCCAATAGGTGGTGGGGTTACCAAAGCAGAGAAGGTGTCTGAGAATTTTGAACTCGTGGCCATATCTATTTAGTTTCTCAAAATTAGGGTTTAAAAATCCCAGCAATTTTAATGCACTCTTCACTAATAAAACAGACCCCAAATTGCTCTAAACATACACTAGAGTAATGTGCAATTAAATCAGCTGAGAGAGAGTGAGAAATCTTACCAAATAATAGCTAGGGTCATTGCATAGATGCTCAAATCCCCCCAAACCTAGCTCAAAGTGACAAGAGGGCGATCGGGAGAAAAAATGTATGAGAGAACTAGCTGGGGTTTAGTGGAAAGGGCAGTTTAGAAGAAAGAAGAAAAAGGGGGAGCTCAGAAGTGCACAGGGAAAATTAGGGCAAAGAGAAATGAAATGGAAAAAATGAGGAAATCGTTGGGTTTATAGGGCTTAACCTATGCTTCGCGCAACTGTCGCTAAGTTCTCATGGAGCACATTCATCGCGAGAGGTTCAGTCGCAATTAAAAGTATAGCCTCGTGATGACAGATTTAAAAGCTTCAGGTGCCTTGCCAGGCTCTTCGCAGAGTTACATTCAGGCTTAAGTGCGAGAAGTAGTTGCTCATATCTCGCGCAACTAGAGTAGCGAAGTCCTGCGAGCATTAAAATGTGAGTCTCAAGCATCTTGCGGGGCTCACTCTCAGGCTGCAGCATATGTCCTTGTACTCGCGAAGCTCTCGTGCGATATAAAATATTCATCAGAACTGCACGAGAAAGCTTTAGGGGGCTCGCGAGCTTGAAATTCATGCTATTTAGCCTCGCGAGAAAGCTACTCTTAAACTTTTCTCTAACTTGGTGCCTCGGCCTGTGCATGTACATTGTCATGCACCCATTGTAGTGTGCATTAGCACCACTACATGACATGTACTCCCATTTATCATGATAGTTAGGTTACTCTCTATCAACATTGAAACATCACAATTTCATAATTCCAAAAATGATAATTCAGATCAAATTCAAGAAATATATTATGATAGTATCTCAACTATCACCAATAGACATGAGCATCAAAATTTAGATGACAGACGTGCACAAGTACTCAAAACAACAATGAAAAAATACAATCAGACACACAAGGAAATCATTAGTCTAAAGCAGCAAATGAAACATTTCTAAGTAACTCAAAGCAAAACACTGTTAAGACCTGAAAAGTACCACTTTTCATCCCTTAACTTAATCTCTATTAGACCCTTAATCATCTAATAAATGTGTTTTATGTTTATCCTGTAGGTAATAAGCAGCAACTGCAGATAAGGCCCTAACTATGCCAAGAAGCCTACTGTTGCCCCAGAAGTTCCTCAGAAGAAAGGAGGTTGAGCCCAGATAGAGAATTGGCTGCAGCATAGGCACAGCAAAGCAGAAACTAGTCAAGAAGAATTCCTCGGGCAGATGTTGCAGGGTTCAATTGAACTAGAGAGAATTCTTCGCACAGTTGTCGCCGGCTTCTGAAGGCAGCACACCAACTGCTCGTGCCGTTCTCACACGGTTTGATTACAGAAGGGATTGAAAAGCAGACTTTGCATGATTCTCATGAGGCTCAATCATAAGCGCTCATGAAGCACTCGTGCAGCTCAAAAGAGGAGCCTTTAATCTTTGTGCGCTTCACTGAGGAGAGAGAGTTCCAGGCATTCCTGGGCGCAGCTGTCATGCAGTGGCTGCTGGATACAAACTTTGAAGGAACTGCTCGCGCAATCCAGAAGCCCATGCACATTGTTTCTTCATGAGGATTGCCGCGGGATCCATCAAGGAACGAGCCACGCACTCAATTCCCGCGCCATTCAAATGGAAAGAGCAATCCAGTGACGACCAGAGCATTCCCGTGATGACCACAGTATCAATCCTGCGACTGCAAGAGCTTCAAGTCAAATCAACCCTGCGATGCCAATTCTATAACGTGATAAGACTTGGAAAGCCTTTCTACCAAGTGAGGCTCGGGTTCTTAACTTCTCCCCACTTCTGCAGGGGCAATCTGAGATCTTTTAGCAACTAAGGCACGCACTCTAATGCTCCAATCTCTGTGCACAAGCCTTGAGGCATCTAAGGAATAGAAATTGGCCATGATAGCATTGATAAATTAGGGTTTTCCTAACCCTAATTCTCAAAGAGCTGACTGCTATATAAGTCGAAGCCTAGTTTAGGATTAAAGGACTGGTCTTCTATACTCCTTCTTGAAACCAACTGTAGAATTGCACTAGGCTAAGGTTAGGGTTTAGGCAGTTTCTTTTTCTCTTTTTCTTCTCTCCATAGTCCAGCACTTGCTGGCTATGTCTTTGTATGTCTATTTGGAATAGATTTAATGGAGTTTTATAATAGAATTTTATGCATGTATGAGATTGGTGTTTATGAGTTATTCTGTACAAGGCTGCTGCCTTGAGATCCTCCATTGCTAAGTTGTATTGTAAGCAATAGAGGATTGTTTTTAAGGGTTTATTTAAATCCAAGTGACCTGTGTGTCCAGGTTAGGCACATTGCAAGCCTATGCCCCACCATAGGATCTACTAAATCTGAATCCCCATGGGAGCTTGAGCTAGTAGCCTTGTGAACATGGTGGTGGCAACAATGTTCTTGTTTTGTCTTAGACCTCTATGAGGAGGGTAGCCTCTGTGGATAGTCTATGACCATTTAAGTGGACAGATTATAGCCCTAGGGTGAGGCCAATCCACAGATCTGAGACAGATTCTTCTTCTCTGCACTTGCACTTGTAGCCTTGTGAGAGATTGTGTAGAGACAGACTCCCCTGTATTTGTATAGACCCACCATCAGATGGCAGATCTGATCTGGCTGTAGAGATTGTAGGCTTGTGACTGGATCACTGCTGTCTTTCTAAAGCAGTGAACAGCTAAAATTAAAAGCTAGTACTCAAACTCTTGTTGGTTCTGTGTGTCCAGGCTAGTGCACATTGCAGGGCTAGCCCCACACACAGAACTTTAGAGGTTGAGGTTCCTATGGATTCTTGAGCTGGTAGCCTGGAAGAAGTAGTGCCTACATTGATAAACTTGTTCTGACCCATCTCTGGATTGTGGTTCCCCTATTGGATAGCCTGTGACCATTCAAGTGGACATGTTATAGCCATAAGGGATTGGATCGTGGCACAGGGGTGAGTTGGATCCTTTCTCCTCTTTGGTGATAATGAAGCCATTGGATAGGATTTCTATAGCAGCAGATCTGAGTCTGAGTTATAAGACCCATCAGATCTGTACCTAATAGCTTACTTCTCACCCTTTTATATTTATTTTTTCGCACTCCATCATTCTTATCAACCATTTCTGTAGTTTAGGCATTAGGCTACCTTATGATTTAGATAATAGTGACCTTAAATCCCTTCCAATTAGGATTGCCAGATCTGTAGCCAGATCACTACAGATTATCTCCCTTGGAGCTTTAGATCAACTTTCCCTGTGGGACAAACTCTTACTTATTAAAACATACTACAACAGGCTCTGTATCTTGCAGGACTGTGTATTTTTAGGATTGCTGCTCTGTAGTTTTCAATCCACCTTTGATTTATTTTCACTAATCCCATTCTTATCACTGTCTCCAATAAAGTCAGTAGCAAGCACTTAAAATATCCTAACAAACACAGTTAATATATATGGTACACACATTCTTTTGGTTCTTCACCACTCATTTTCACTTCGCATGACCTCCTCAGTTGCCTTGTCCTACTAAACCATCATCCACATGGTTGGAGGATGCTTCACTAATCATGTACTACTCCTTAGGGTTGGTTAATGGTTGACTAGGCAATTTGTCCTCTTCTCTCCTGTTCAAAGCATTACAGATTTGACCAAGTTGGTCCTCTATTTTCTTAATGTTTTGCCCATGAGAGTTCACAGTTTGGACTAGGCTCCCCAAATTCTGCATGGATGTCATCATTTTCTCTTCAAAAGAAGAGGATCTGGGCTATTGTGGGGGCAAGGCCAACTGGTTCGGCTGTGGGGTAGGCAACTGAAAATTCTACCGAGGTGGGTATCCCTTGGGCATCATTGGCTTGCTCCATAACAAAATCAGGGAATTGGTTGGCTGATGGACAATCATGTAGTGAATGTGTTGGAGATTGGCGTATCAGGCATGCCTCCTCCACTTGTGCAACCATTTTAGGCTGCATCATCACATTCATCAATTTATCAAAATTTAAGGTCAAATTGTCCACCTTCTTCTCTAACTCACTCTGCACCTTCACTTCATATATTCCACCTCTAGGGGTAGACTCTTTCACCAACCTAGCAGGGGTCTTGCTATCATTGCCAGATAATGACTCCTGCTCTATGGAATTTTCTCCTATAATGTCAAACTACCCCCAAGCTTCATCAGCTATCTTGTGGAGGTAGCTACCACAACATGAGGCATCCACCATATCCCTGCTCTTGGGATTAATTCCTTGGTAAAATACTTGCACTAATTGTCACGTTGGAATTTGGTGGTGGGCGTATTGTTTTAACATCTCTTGGAATCTCTCCCACGCTTCATAAAAATCTTCAGTTGAGGACTGAGTAAATGACAAAATACTTGTCCTCATCTGGCTGGTCTTGTTCATGGGAAAAAATTTAACTAGGACTTGGCTTTGGAGGTCACTCCATGGTTGTATGTTATTGGTTGGGAGCTTAGAGAGCCATGTGCTGGCTTTGTCCTTTAAGGAAAAAGGAAAAAGCCTCAGTTTGGTGGTTGTAGGTCCCAAGCCAGCAATATTGAAGGTGGTGCCAAAAATTGGTCAATATGCTTGTAAGAATCTTCCTTACTAAGCCCATGAAAAGAAGGCAGCATATTGATGGTAGAGGACTTGATTTCATAGTTTCTTTCCACTAAAGGGAATTGTATGCAGAAGGGAGAAGTATAATCCCCTGGTGCATTGTATTCCTTCAAGGTTCTTTGCCTCTCAGCCATGTTAGCTTACTCAGTTTCAACAGTAGGGCCTTGTGTGGTGTTTCTTGGTCTAAAAATCCTATCAACCTCAGGATTTGGAGGTTCCAACTCAGGGTTTAGGGACCTTCTTCCAAGCATACACCCACAAACTCATCAAGTAAGGAAAATGCTTACAATACTCAAAGAATTTTTGAACTAAAATAACAACTAAACAAATTTACACTAAATTAATTACAGGAAATTCAACAATAAAGGACTAGGTTTCAGGGCAAAAGAAGTGTAAACAGAGCTAGCTAAACTCCAGTTGTAGCTCTAGCTTTTCCCTTCTGCTGTTGTCCAATTCTGCAAGATTCCAAAAAAAATTAGTAGTACTTATATTCTACTATGGCACAACTACAAAGAATTTTCTAAAATACAATATAATACAACGTAGGACTACTAAAAAGATCAATGTCCCCGGTAACGGCGCCAAAAACTTTATGTTTGGGATTGATTTTCCTTTCCAGATTAGGGTGTGCTTATTTTATTTGTGGTGAGAACAACTTAAAAATTAAAATAAAATAAAAGATGGAAACAACATAACTAAAGTAATCCTAAGCCTGCAACATACAAGGCTATTGTAGCAAGTTTTGATAAGTAAGAGTTTGTCCCACAGAGAAATTGATCGAGAACCCAAAATGGGCTATAATAGTAGGCCTCCAGATCTGGCTATAGAACTGACAATCCTAAAGAATGGGAGTTGGGTGTCACAACTACACTAAATTACCTACTAAAAAGAAAAGAAATAAAGTGCAGTCCTATCCTAAGAGAGGGTTATGAAGAGGGTGGTGATGGTGTGTCAAAATAAAGATAAAAGGATGAGAACTAAGTAGTCTAGGTTAAAGTTCATTCAGTTATGTAACTCAGATTTAGGACTCTCTTTACAGCAAATCCTTGCTGAAGTGCTATATCTAACCTCAGCAAGGTAGAAGAATCCAACTTAACCCATGCCATTTGGGGCACTCTTAAGGCTAAAGTCTGTCCACTCAAATGGCCACAATCTATCCAATAGAGTCTGTCAAATCCCATTGATCAAGCCAGAAGAGCTAACCTAATTCAAAGGAGTGGGTTGATCAAACCTAATCCCATGAATCAAGTCAAGCCATGAATACCATTACAGACACTATGTCTGCCAGTGCTCTGAGCTCCCCAAATTTGCACACAGATCTGACTGGCATTCCTAGGTTTAATTCAACAATTTATTGCTTAAAAATAGCTTGCAATACAATGCCATCACAACTGCAATCACTATAGAGAAGCCAAATCTAACATCTGATAGCGGTCAAGTGAAATAGAGGGGAGCCTGTCCTACATAATCTCTCACCAGGTTATAAGTCCTATTGCAGAGAAAGAGAATCCATCTTGGATTTGTGACCAAGATTGCCTGTCCACTCTAATGGTCACAGGCTATCTATAGAGGCTCCCTTACCCACAAATAATGTGACAAAACATGCAAACTACTGCTGCCACCATGGTCCCCAGGCTACAAGCTCAAGCTTCCATGGGCCTTTCAATAAGCTCAAATCCTAAATATATGTTATAGCCTGAATAGAACTATAGCCAAATAGGAAAATAACAGATTGAGTAAGCATTCAAACACAAACTCCATTGATCTGATATTACCACCAATGAAATCTCTCAAGGCAGCAGCCTTGTGCACAACAGCTCAACACAAAATCCCAATGTTTAAATGACCTATTACAAAACATAAATAAAACTACACCTAAATTCTTACCAAAGATTTAGCCGGCAAGTGCTGGGCTAAGAAAGAAGAAAAAAATGGAAAAATAGGTGATCAAACCCTAACCCTAACCCTAGTCTTCTTGAGCTCTCAACCGACAGAGGTTGAAGGAGAAAGTGAATGATAGTTTTTAAGCTACAAGTGCATCTTATATACTTAGTCCTAATACTGTGGCTGAGAGAAGAGTAAGCCCTAATTTTTCAAGCAGATGTGGCACTGTCACAACCCTGGATGTCTTGGGATGTGTGCATCAAAATCTATGCCTCAGGATGTGTGCCCTAGACTTGGGGAAATCCCCAAAAGGTCCTTGAGTTAAGATTAAGAAGTGGAGAGCTCGAGCGTCATGAGGTTGGCTTATGCATATCACTTCTATCACATAGCTGCAGAGTGTCTGGAGGGTAGAGTTTAGCTTTGAATATTGTTGTCTCAAGCAGTAGATCTTTGGGTGATCGCACAACTGCTTCAACTCTATGTGCACTTACGAGCTTGCTCGCACAGAAGAGCTTCAGAAACTTCATTCACGAGGTACTTACACAGATGCCTTTACATCTCGCTTGGTACAAAATTAAACCTTTAGGCACGCGAGAGCTACACGAGGGAACTTCTGGGCGTCTCTCTCTTCTAGAGCCACGTGAGAACTTCACGAGGTCTTTGTTGTTGTTTGTGCCAGTTGGTCTCGTGAGGTAATACGCGCAGCTGCTTTAAGGCTTAATCCTTGCAAGAGCTTCATGAGTTGTATTTCTAAAGGCTTAGTGTGTGCAAGCTCTGCAGGTTTCTTCACATGTAGATTGTGGCTGAACTGTGTGACTGCTGGGCGAGAGGACTTCTTTGTGATAACCCCTTCATTGAGCTGCATGACTTCTTCGCTAGCTCTATTATGCTGCATGTCTTAGCTGTGCGAGGGAGCTCCACCAGTGAATTGAACAGTGTGAGGCAGCACCTCAGCTGTGCGAGATAGGCCCTTGGCTCCTCTGCTGCTATGCACATGCTTCAATTAATATGTCCTCCACTCTCACCTATATTTCATTCATCTGCTGGACTTTCTTGGTCCATTGTGACATGCGAAATAGTCACCATGGTGTTCCATCATTTTCTAGTTCAACTATCATCTTTTGCTTGAATTCTCTCTCTTCTTGGCACCAAAAGCATAGACTTTGTGTTAAGCTATACAATTTATTACTAACAACAAAATAAGCTTAAAGGGAGTTATTAGTCAGCTTCAAGGTCCAACAAAGGCTAGGTTAAGAAGTGAAAAGTGGTACTTTTCAGTGAATAACATTGGCCAGTGGGCACCTCTTCAGACGTCCCTTCCACTGGAGCGGCTCTTTCGCGGTCAGTGGACTTGAGTTGGCGTCGACATTGATGGAGAGATTGGCCGCATTAAAAGAAGGCCATCTTATAGCGAGTGTCCACTGAGTGTTAGATGCCCTTCGTAGGGTGATGGAGCAGACGGGGTGTGCCTCTCATCCTTATGAGAAGATGTTACGTTCCCTAGCTACCTCGATTGGTTAGGCTAGGGCAATAGAGGATGAGTTGAGGGTTTAGCTAGGGGAGACTCAGCGACTCCTGGTGAGTTAGTTCACTTAGCTAGTTGTTTGCACTATATTGCCAGTCATGCGGTGATGGTTTAGCTATTACACGGTCAACAACAGGCTGGCCGGGAGGTAGAGGCTAGTCTAGGATCTGAGATTGATCGATTGGTAAGTGTCTACCTTGCTTTATTGGTTGTTGATATTTTGTTGATTCTTATTAGGTCTGGTGTGTTTATTAATGTTTATAGAGGGAAGAGCTTTCGACCGCAGGAGCTTCCACTCACGCATTCGATCCATCTTCTGCTACTTCTTCCAGTCAGGATGATCCGATGATTGCTCAGCTTCGGGCTGAGCTAGAGCACTGGGCGAGTTCCTTTAATCTCTTGAATTGTCTAACTTCATGTGGTTTTAGTAATTTTTTGGTGTCGAGTGTTATGTTTCATTTTGCTCGATAGTTTACTGATACCGTGTGTTATTTCAGCGTCAGGTCACCAAGGACTTTCTGACGAGGGAGGTGACTGTTGCCTCTCTACACCCTGAGAATTAGGTATAGTTTTTCTGGTTTGGTGTAATTCAATTCAAGTTATTTAACTCATTTTATTCTGACATATCTTATGTTGGTTTGTTTGGCTTTTGTGCAGGTTGTACCGGACTTTGCTCCTGAGGATCCCCCTCAGGGGTCTGCTTTTGCTCCTTCTCCGGTGTCTTAGTTAGCGTATTCATTATCTATTTACGATTGCTCATTAGGGGTTTGGTCATCTGATTCGTTTCTTATTCTGCATTGCAACCGTCAACATTTGTTATCCCTTTAGTGCCACCGGTTGATTCGATGACTACTGCGACTGTCGAGCATCTCCTTGGGGAGAGAGTTGATTTGGTATACTTCTCTCTCTTCAACCTTTCCATCTTTTGTGGATGTATTGTTCTTCTGACTTGATGTGCTAGAGGTAGTACGAGCATGGGCTACTCCAAGGGTGAGGTGGATCCTTGGTGACATGCATAGCCGTGAGGAGCTGCTGGTAGACTTGATCGTTGTGCAGGGGACTCAGACCGACATGTTGGAGGCAGCGCGTCAGACAACATGGGCAGACATGCAGGCGTCCATAGATAGACTACAGTATCGTCTGATGAGGAGTGAGCGGGGGGTGTGTGGGATGGTTGGTCAGCTTGCTGGATCAAAGTCGAGGGCTATGGGTTCCTCGGCGGGGCAGCCACATCATATGACACGTGATCATGTCAGAGATTATGTCCGTGACGACTCCGTGATTCAGGAGTTTCTTACTGGGTATCCTCCCCGTTCTCAGTCGAGGGGGTCCGTTAGTCAGGTGAGTGAGGGGGGTTCAGTTGCGGGGCCTCCTCGTTTTCAGGGTTGTCCCCCGACTCTGGGTGTTGGGCTTGCACTTTCGGAGGATCAGACTCCCATTCTTCGAGCCAATGATACTGGGGATCGTGGTGAGCGACCATCCCAGAGGTAGCGCAGGGAGTAGAGGTGTATGTGTATTTTTGTGCTCATTGTTCGTGTTCATTGTAAATACAAGGGGTATGCCCCCGGTGATGGGTGTAAAAAGAAAATTTTTATGTATATATATTTGGTTCATATGTACCTGATTTGGCTGTTCCTTTCGTGTTACCTTTTGTTACTTCATCAGTTTATCCTTGGCGTCGTCATTTGTCATTCGGGCGTGGAGGCTGCTTAAATCATCCCGACGATAGCTGAAGGTTGCTTTGTCTCTGAACATGAGGAGTAGGGCTATTAGTTATTTTATTTTTCCCCTTGTTGGTTGTCAAGGGGGGAGGTATCTCAGACTAGGGCCTGGTAGCAAAAGATGTAAGTCTTATCTCTTTTTTTTCATTTTTTTCTCTTTTTTTTTCTTCCTTTTTTACTATTACTATTACAAAGAAAAAGAAATAATGCAATAGGGAAAGCAAGTAACTGAAAGAGAATAAACAAATAAATAAATAACCCCAGTGTAGGAGCGCAGCATAATTGGCAGTGTAGTATCTTCAGTAGCGTTCCTTAGAGGATAAATTCATTATTTTGCATCTCCTTTACGGGCAAGCAGGAGCCCTTAAAGTGATTTTTAAAAAATGCCCCAGTGTCAAGGCACAATGGAGTTTTTCTAAATTTTCGATGAATAATTGGGGTTCGTGGGGAGCCATGTGAATTTGGTGAGTTACCTTTGAAGAAACATCGGTTGATACTATAATAGAATCAGGGGAGTTTTTTTTGTTACAGTAGTTGTATATCGGGGGTCTACCTTTGGTAGTGATCATCCTATCCCGTAGTCATTATTCTGGAGTAGTGTGGTGGGTGTAGTAGGTGATTGCATCAGTCGTCATTCATTTGTTTTCGGTGTTATTTCAAAAGATATCTGAGTGGCTTTCAATTTAGTGTCTGAAAACAAAAAAAATGGAAGAGGGGTAAGGCTCGGTGATGTGGGGGAATAGTTTGTATCTAACGCTTTCTAAAAGAGGTGAGTAACAGCCTTTTCCTCAGAGTGGGTATGGGGTGCCATGATTGAGCTCTTCGTCATATTTCGGTGCCATCAAGGTCTCACATTCTATGGTTAGCAGGAGTTTATCCTCCTCCCGCCACCTGATGACGACATCTAGTAGTTTGGGACACTAGGGATGCCTTCACAGTTTGCTTATACATTTCTAGCAGAGTTACTAGAGATGTCCCCATGGCCTGCTTATGCCTCCCTGAGCTCATTGACTGGTTCATTCATCGTATTGCTCTCACTGGATTTCCTTTTTTTTTTTTTGCATATATATTTTTTTTGAAAGCAACCTGCTAACGCAAGAATAGTAAGTTTTGATTGAACCTAGCATCTTCATTTTTTTATGCTTTAACTTCTCCTCCAATGGCGAGGAAAGGGAATGAGAATCGGGTGTTACTTATGCTTTTCAAAGAGGTCAGGTATGTCACTAGTCCTTTGATCACGTTGCTCGAATAAGAAGGTGGGCAATAAATCAGACGTCTTAAGGATATTTCAAGAATTGAAGATGTACGACCAACGAATGGGTTGTGACAACTACAGAGGCAGTAGGTATAAGTATTTGGCTACGAGATGTGATGATCCCAGAGTTTAAGGATAATATTTTTCGAGGTACATGGCGTTCCAAGGGTTGGGGAGTTCTTCCCCATCCTGGTTCACCAACTTGTATGCATTCCAAGGGTATGCGACTGTTATAACATATGGGCCCTCCCAATTTGATTTCACTTTTCCTTTTGGATGGGTGTGTTTGGAGGGCATGATTTTCTTCAAGACTAACTCTCTAATGTCAAAAGTTCACTCGAGGACTTTCTTATCGTAAGGCCTGGCCACTCTCCTTTGATATACCTGAGCGTGGTCAGCTGCCCTTAGACGCGTCTCATCAAGTTGCTCTAGCTCGGTGAGCAAAGAAACTCTCCTTTCATCCAACAATAGCTAATCATCAATTTGAATCCGTAAGGATGGTATCTATATCTCATAGGGTAGGATTGCCTCCATCCCGTAGGTAAGGAGGTAAGGAGTTTGGCCAGTAGCCGTGCGGATAGAGGTCCTATAGGCCCAAAGTGCCTCAGGTAATTGTTCAGGCCAGTCAGCTCCGTTGCCCGTCTCAACTGTGTGTTTCAAAATTTAAATCAAAGTTTTATTCGTGGCTTCTGCTTGTCTGTTAGCTTGAGGGTAGAATGGTGATGAGTGGTGTAAATCGATGCCAAACCTCTAGTACAACTTCATCATTTCTGTAATGAATTGTGGTTCGTTGTCGGTGCCAAACATCCTAGGTACTCCAAACCGGGTGATAATATTCTGAATGATAAAATTTATGAGCGTTGAGGCAGTGATTCTGACATAGGATTTTACTTCTGCTCTCATTTGGTGTAGTACTCTGTTGTTGTGAGGACAAACGCATGCTTGTGAGTGTTCCCAACTGTGTCCGTGAAAGGGCCAATGATGTCGAAAGCCCACGTTGAGAATGACCATGGTGAGGTTATAGAGTTCAATGCAACTGATGGAGCTTTGATTAGCGCTGCGTGTTCTTGGCATTACTTGTAAAATTGGATGTAGAGGTGGCAATCTCTTATCATTGTTAGCCAAAAGTAGCCTTGTCATATAATTTGATCTGTGAGTCTCTGTCTACCAGTGTGGGTGCCGCAGGCACTAGAGTGTGCTCCTCTGATGATGTATTGTCCTTCGGTTGTCATAGCACATCGTAGTAGTACTCCTTTGGTGAAGGCTTCCTTGTATAGTATCTCGCCTAAAATGCAGAATTTGGCGCATTGATTTCTTATAGTCTTCTGTTCAATCTTTGTGGTGTATGGGGGGACATGTTGATGCTTAAGAAAATTCCATATGTCAAAGAACCATGGCTGTCCATCGTCGGTGGGTGATTTCTCAAATCTGAAGGTTGCAATGTTGATTTCTGTTTTGGCAAGGTCTTCTGGTGTGACTACTTCGTTTCGTGCTTATGTCTTAGGGAGGGTTGGTAGCTCCTGCTTAACTGTCCATGATACCTCATGCATGGGTACCATTAGCTTTTCGATGAAAAAGGATTTTGTGCTTTATTCGATTGGTATCTGAATGACTGAGGCTAATGTGGCGAGGCAATTCTCGAGCTCATTTTCTACTCTAGGGATGTGCGTGAAAGAAACTTTCTCAAACTTCTTTATCAGGTATTGAGTTGTTTCCAAGTACGCCATCAGTCTTCTTTCTTTGGTTTTCCATTCTCTTATGACTTGAAATATTACGAGCTTGGAGTCGCCGATGGTTTTTAGCTGCTTGACGCCCAATTGCAATGCTGCTCATAGTCCAACAATGAAGGCTTCATATTCTGTGATGTTATTAGTGACAGGGAAGTCTAGTTGAAAAGCTTGGGTATGACAACTCCTTCTGGGCTTAGGAGAACTATTCTGATGCCTTTCCCTTTATGGTTGAGAGCACCGTCAAAGTAGAGTGTCCATGAGGTCTTGTCGGCCTCTTCGTGGTGATTCGTGAGTAAGTCTTCATCGAGGAAATCTGTGTGTACGGGCTCGCTACTTGGGAGGGAGAGATCTACGAGATAATCGGCAATTGCCTATCCTTTGATTGATTTCTGTGTAACATAGGTGATGTCGAATTCTTATAGTAGCATATGCCAGCGAGCGACTTTTCCAGATGTGGCAGGCTTTTTGAATATGTACTTCAGTGGGTTCATGCGTGCTAACACTAATATCCTATGCGCTTCGAAGCAATGCCATAGTTTCGTTGAGGCCCATACCAATGTGAGGCATGTCTTCTCCATTGGAGTGTATTTCCTCTCGTATTCGACCATCGTCATGTTGAGGTAGTAAATGGCCTTGTCTTTCTTACCATTTTCTTCATATTGTCCTAAGATTACCCCCATCACTTTCTCATTGGCCGATACATAGAGGATCAGGGGTCTTTCGGGAATTGGTGGTGATAGTACTGGTAGATTGAGGAGGTATGTCTTGATGCTGTCGAAGGCTTGCTGACACTAGTCATCCCACTTGTATTCAGCTCCTCCTTTCAATAGTCTATAGAAAGGGCATTTGTCTGAGTGCTGGGAGATAAATCTTCTAATAAATTGCAATCTTCCTATGAGGCCTCATAATTCTTTGATGTTGCTAGGAGGTGGCATCTCAAGGATGGCTCTGACTATTACAGGGTCGACTTCAATTCCTCGTTTGCTTACTATGAAGCCGAGTAGTTTTCTGGAAGTGACTCCGAACACACATTTCTTTTGGTTCATCTTCAGTTGATATTGCTAAGATCTTTGCAGTAGAAGTCGGAGTGCTTCCGCATGTCTTGCCCGCAATTGGGACTTTACTAATATGTCATTGACATAGACTTCTACACATTTGTGCATAATATAATGAAAGATGTCCATCATGGCGCATTGATAGGTGGCTCCCATGTTCTTGAGGCAAAAAGGCATGACGACTTAGCATTAAGTTCCCCGTGGCTTGCTGAAAGAAGTCTTATGTTGATCGATCTCTGATAATCAAATCTGATTATATCTAGAGAAGCCATCCATAAAGGATAGCATCTCATGTCCGACAGTGTTATCAACTAGAGTGTCAATGTGCGAGAGTGGGAAGACGTCTTTTGGGCTTGCCTAGTTGAGGTTTTGAAAGTCGATGCATACCTGAACTCTATCGTCTTTCTTGGCGACAGGTACTATGTTAGCGACCCATTTGGGATAGAGAACGATTCAGTTGAATTTTGCTTTGTGTAATTTGTCAACTTCCTCTTTGACTTGAAGTGCTACTTGCGGGTGCATCCTTCTGAGTTTCTGCTTAACAGGTTTCGCATCGGGTTCTAAGACCAGACGGTGTTTTACTAGGCTTGGGTCTAGGCCAGGCATGTCTTCATAGGACCATGCAAAAGAGCTGAGGTGGTCTTGCAAGACTTGGATAATCTATTGTCATTCCTTGGGGTTGAGTATTGCACTGATTAGCAGCTTCTTGGGTTTCTCCTCGGTGTCAAAGTTAATTTCTTCAGTGGGCTCCATGGCGGCTTGGGTTTGCTCGTCGAAGCGCTTGATGACTTGTTCGCAGTCCTGTGTTTCCTCAGTGGTTGACGCTCCTTCATCATTCGTGAGTTCATAGACTGCAAAATGGCTACACTGGGGAGTTAGTTTTGCGAGAGGTAACCCTTCATCGGGGCAACTAATGACCATAATGTCCTTAGTTAGGTGTAAATTGAGGCTATTGATTCTCCTCTAGAAGTCATGGAGTATCTCCTTGGGTATGATTACCAACTTATCGCTTCATCGGGACACTCGGCAACTTCGTGAGGAAGAGGTAGTAGAGTCGTGCCAGTTTGAGTTGGAGTGAGGCTCTATAGGGTGATTCTTTATATTTGCTATTACTCCCTTACAGGTGCAGCCGATGCCTGTAGCCTTAAGGGAAAGGTCCCTTGGTGGGTCATGAGATGGTCTTGGGATGAAAGGTTCCCTCTCTTTTCCAAAATTTTCTACTTTTTTAGGCTTTTGTATTTTTAGATTTTTATGGTCTTTTAGAATTTCTATTTTTTTTATTTTTGATAATGAGTATGGTACAAGGTCAGTTACCTGAAAAGGGATCGATAAAGTTGTTTTCTCTAGTTGAGGGGGCGAGACAGCTTTTGGAGCCGTTCGTGCGATTCTTCGGGTAATGCAGACTCATTCTGAGTTTGGCATTTTTTTTTGCAGTCCTCATCAAGCGTAATCCTTTGGATGAGCGATGCTAGTGGTGGTGTTGCTGATATCCTCACTTCTTCTAGCATGTTGACTACTACTTCTTCGAAAAGGCTTTGGAGATCATAATCAGCTAGGCTTTCGTCCTCTGATACCCGGGGCTGGAAAATTCTCTTCCCTGATCTTCATAGTATGTTAGGATAAGTGCGCATGCACGACAGCGAGGCTGGTATGGGTAAGAGATGCAAGGAGATCCCCAAGGGCGTTCCCATCCTTCTAGATTAGGGTCAGAACTGGCGATAATTTCATCTTCATGGTCTGATAGTGCCTAAAGGCCTTGGTTAATTTGTTCTACTAATTTGAGCGCGGGAAAATCTATCAAATAGTCTTTATCGTCGCTTGGTGGAAGTTGCCATTCTTCCTCGAGAGATTTCCAAAATATCTGAAGTTGCGATGCATCCCAGGATTGGAGAGTTTCTAGTTCAAGTTCCTCCTCGAACTCTATGAGGGCGATGTGAGTTTCTTCTTCCGTGGTTGTCCACTGAATTTCTCGCAGGATGGCCCTTTCGCACCGGGTCAGGATGGATGCGGACAAGTTATAGTATGGGGATTTCAGGTAGGGACAACGGTATGGTCACTACCAATGATGAAGTACAGGTCAGTAGTCAAATTCATCGTCAGATCTTGAATCCTCGTTCTAAGATCGGTTAATTTTTTCAAGCAATTTCAAGCATTCTGCCTTCAGGTGATCTTCTAATTCAATGTCAGTAAGGTTCCTCTAGTGGTCTTCTTCTTCGCTCGACATCGAGAGCTAGTCCTCTTCCACAGATAGATGAGGCTGGGGTATTTGGGGAGATTGGGGTGCGTGTGATTCCGGTTCTCCCTCATTCTCTAGCACTGCGATGTGGAAGTCTTCCTCGTCGGTTGACCCCCAATCTTCTATGTGTGGCCTAAGCTCGAGAGATTCTTCCATTCTTTCTTTTGTACATTGCTCAGTGTCGAAAAGGGGTCCGACTCCTTCGAGTGGTTTGTCGACATTGTCATTTAGGTTTGTCAGATCCGTGAAGGCCCTATCCATTTGCTCAATCTCGACTTCCTGCAATTTGATAAGGTGTATTTCTTTCTGTTTCTATATGTCAGATTTTTCGATAGTCCCGTAGATGAAGTGGTCATACAGATACCATTTTAGAGAGGTAGGAAATATATCAGCTTGCTGATTATCTGACTCGTAACCTAATCCTATGTTCTTACGGATTTTCTTTGGGACAACAGGCCCTATACGACCTTGCTAGATCTTGCCAAGTCCAGTGTGAGGGACGTATCCTAGTTGGTATATGAGAAATGTAACCAAGATTTGTAGTTTTATGGGGTTTGCCGAATACTATAGAAAGTGTTGAAGGGTTTGCAAAGCTTGCTGAACCACTCACACGTCTTACCCGAAAGAGTGCTAAATTTGAGTGGAGTCATGTGAGCAGAGCTTCAAAGAGTTGAAAAGAAGATTGACCTCTACACCAATGTTGACCCTACCATTAGGTAGTGGGGGATTCAAAGTGTTCAGTGATGGATCCCATAGTGGGTTAGTCTACGTATTAAATCAACATGAGAAGGTAGTTGCTTATGGCTCAAGATAGCTGAAACACCATGAGAAGAACTACCCTACACATGACTTGGAGCTACAGCGGTCATTTTTGCTTTAAGAATCTGGAGACATTACCTCTACGGTGAAACATTTGAGATATTCACCGACCATAAGAACCTCAAATGCTTATTTATCCAAAAATACCTGAATATGAGGCATAAGAGATGGATGGAATTCCTGAAAGACTACGATCTCTCCATCCAGTACCATCCAAAAAAAGCAAATGTGGTAGCTGATGCATTGAGCCGAAAATCATCTGCTCAGCTGTCACATCTCATGGACAGGATACACAAATGTTGTCTACTTGAGGACATTACCTTAGAGGACACTGCATTTGAGGTGAAAATTTTGGGAGCTCTGATAGCTATCATCAAGATAAGATCAACACTCTTTGATAGGATCAGAGAACGCCAGATGGCCAATATGGAACTATTGGCTATAAGGCAAGGTGTACTCAGTTTAAATTAGCCAGAGTTTTCTATTAAGGACGACGGGACCTTGTTGTTCAGAGATAGGCTGTGTGCCGACCGATGTTGACCTGCGACATGAGATACTAGAGGAAGCCCACAAGTCTGTATATGCTATTCGTCCGGGTAGCACCAAGATGTATCATGATCTTAAGAAGAATTTTTGGTGGAAAGGGTTGAAAAGATATCTCCTAGAGCACGTAGCAAAATGTTTTGTTTGCCAATAGGTTAAAGTCGATCATAGACACCCTTCTAGCCTATTGCACCCTTCTGGCCTATTACAGCCACTACCAATTCCCTAGTAGAAATGGGAGTACATTTCTATGGATTTTATCCTTGGTTTGCCGAGAACTCAGAAGGGACATAACGCAATTTGGGTAGTTGTCGACCGATTAACCAAGTCAGCAAATTTTCTGCCCTACAGTACACGTTATACCGCTAGTAAGGTAGCAGAATTGTACTTGAAGGAGATAGTTAGACTACATGACATATCTGTGAGCATTGTGTAAGATCGGGACCCACTCTATACATCTTAGTTCTGGCAGCGATTCAAAGAAGGGATGGGTTCCAAACTAAAATTCAGCTCGACATTTCACCCCCAAACCGACGGACTAACTGAGAGGGTGAATTAAGTGATTAAGGTTATGTTACGAGCCTGTATTTTGGACTTCGAAGGATCATCTGATAAACTCATGCCCCTGGTCGAGTTTGCGTACAATAATAGCTACCAAACGAGCATCAGAATGGCCCCTTTTGAAGCATTGTATGGTTGCCGATGTAAATCTCCACTCAGCTGGGAAGAGGTTGGAGACTGTGTATTACTGGGCTTGAAACTCATTGAGAGCACTAATGAGACAGTTTGACTCAAACGAAAATGATTAAAAGTCACCCATAGCCATCAGAAGAGTTATGCTGATCTTAAGAGATCGAGTGTTGAATTTTAGGTAACTTTAGCACACAATGATGTCTTATGTTTCAATTTCTAGTGATTAATGCTAACAATCATGCTTTCTTCAAGTTGGGGATCATGTATTTGTAAAGATATCGCCGACCAAAAGCGTGATGCTATTTGGAAAGCGAGGAAAGCTCAACCCGCAATATATTGGCCCTTTTGAAATTTTGGGTTTTGCTGGCGAAGGCCTATCGCATCGCTTTATCACCGCAGTTGTCAAGCATCCACAACGTATTTCAAGTGTCGATGCTGAGAAAATATGTGTGACACATGGCACATGTTGGACTACCAGCCAATTGAAGTCCAAGAGGACTTGACACTGATCGAAGAGCCGATAAAGATATTAGACAGCAAGGAACAAATTCTGAGAACCAAGCTGATTCCACTGGTCTTAGTGCAATGGCTCAATCACTCCACAGCTGAAGCGACATGGGAACGGAGGCCGAAATTTGTGACCAGTACACACTTCTCTTTTAGTAAGGTCAGCCAATTTCATGTAGGTTGGTTAGCTATTAATTAACCATGTTCGATGCTTGTACTTAGTACTCATAATTTAAGTTAGATGTGTACTAGTTGGATTTCTTAACGACACCTAATTTAAATCTCATGATATATGGATGTACTGACCACAAATTTTAGGATATACTAACTCTTAACACACCTTGATAGTGCTTGGTACAATCTAGAGTGCTCAACATCCTCCCAAAACCCCTAACATCCTTACTCTACTCACGTATCATCTCACGACTCCTTGAGAACCATGAGGACGATGACAACGAGGATCCCTATTAGATACTGTCGGGTGAAGAAAAAAGGACAGATAATATTAGCAAGTTTACAAAAAAAAATGGAGCTTGATACTAAAGCGATGCCAGTTAAGTGTTAAGAATCGGAATCTGCAACAGTCGCCTGGGGGTGCACAACAAGAAAACCCCGATCAACCAACACCCGAAGCTGCTCAACCCCAGCAGCCACCGATGTCACATGGTCACATCCTCACCCTCTTCGAATTCAATCAGCAAATGGAACTGCTGCACTAGTAGAACTACTTGGTGCACCGATGGTTAGACTTCCAAGAAGAGATCCTCATGTGCTTGATAGAGAAAGTGTACCCCATGGCCTCTGCACCATTCGTAGAGCACGCAAGAATGTATACATCGGAGTATACATCAGCGTTTACCTGGGGAGCTTCCAATTCTAGAGCTGGTCCATCTGCGGCTGGAATGAGATGTGCTGACGAGGAACAACTAGCCGAACAACCGGTGAGCATGCAAATTGACGTCAGATCTGCCAACTGGGTAATTAATTTCTTTGCGGTATGGCACTATAATACTTTAGGATAAGGATTAAAACTCTTTACTTTTGATTACTGAGAATGAATGAAGTAGACGATTGTGTTGATGTGTAAATTTTAGCTCAGCTTTAAATCTTGTGTGCCATTGAAATACCCTAATCTCTAAAAGAGCCAATGTTATTAACAACTGAATAATGACCCTATTTATACTTGCACTTAGCTAACTCACTCATGCTTGTAAAATTGTGATTCTGAATGGCATTGGTGATCATTTGTGTACATGTGAATTTTTGTTAATAACTAGCGAACGTACTCAATGATAATTTCCGGCGAGTAGTTACTCTTTTCGAGTTCCTAATGTGGGATACATTTTTATGCCTCTAGTAGGAGCCCTGAAGACTCACTTTATTGTACACCATCATAAATAGACTTTAACGTTATGATGAAGATCATCAGTAAGAACAAGGAACGACGACATGGCTCCCTTTCCCTTATACAATGGTCAATTTTCGAGGACGAAAATTTAATTAAGGGGGGATGATGTAACACCTTGCAAGTTTCATGAACCCGTGTACACCGAATTTATACCAGTACTAAAGATCCGATCGATATACACCAGATAAACAAGGTTAAATAGCTAACTTATAGAAACTGGGAATCGTTGGAATAGGACCCAATTTATTAAGTCCTGTAGTGAGTGTACCCTGCCCTTGAGAGCACCCTGGTGTGCTTTTGGTTTCAGATCTTGTCTAAGAGCCAATTTAGTGAAGGTGATGTTTATTAGTACACCGAGTCAAGACCCATGGGGGAAAACAGCCCAATAATTGTGATCCAGTGGTTAAGGCCTTGAGGCAGACTTGTTAGTTAATAGCCCGAGAGTCAGGGACCAATAACCAAGCAAACCCATGGTTTTAAACCCATTAGAATGGCCCTATGACAAACCCATACACCGAGCTCGGTGTATCAACTCCACACCTTATTTAGGCACTTTAGTTATAAGAATTATCTCCCACGCATAACCTATGCACGGGAGTTGTGATTGATAATTGAGAAAGAGAGACTTCCCCTCTCCTCCCATCTTCTACATTGAAAGGCCTCCAAACTGGTCGATCTCCGCAAACCATCCAATGAAATCGACAACCGTGATGAAGAAATCATCACCATTTGATCTTCTCAATCATTCTCCCTTACCTCGAACCCTACAATCGAGGTCTGATTCTAATGAAGAAATCATCACCATTAGATTTAGGATCGATTCACGCGAACATTAGAATCCCATGCTATGGAATTCGAGCATCGGACATGTGAATGACTTCATAGCGAAAT
Organism: Chloranthus sessilifolius; assembly: GCA_021018995.1. Taxonomy (NCBI): domain Eukaryota; kingdom Viridiplantae; phylum Streptophyta; class Magnoliopsida; order Chloranthales; family Chloranthaceae; genus Chloranthus; species Chloranthus sessilifolius. The sequence goes on from CM037595.1 coordinate 31,454,869, forward strand.
TCTTGAGGTCCGATGCCTTGAAACTCTTGCATGCATGATCAGTAAAGAAAAAAGGAGAACTCAATTTCCCTAAATATGGCTCTATTTAGTTGAGTTATGGGAATGCTTGCCTCGAAACATCGAGAATGAGACGCATGAAGAGATTAGAAACCTATTTTTCCAATTCCAGATATTTCGGATCATAAATCGTGCAATCAAAATAGGATAGAAATATAAGTTTAGCAAAATCGTATGTTATGTGACCCTATTACATCTATAGGATGTGGGTTAAGCACAAAAAGAGGAATGCTCGAAGTTAGAAGCAAGAAGATGGAAATGGCGAACTGTTCCGGCTCGCAGTGGGGACATGTAACCTCACCGTGGCGAGATTTAACCTGAAGCGCTCGATGAGGCGAGTGCTACCTTGAAAACAAGGACAATTTGGCTATGGAATTTCTCACCGCAGTGAGATGGTTGAGTCATGTGGCACCTGAGAACCTTGCCGCGGTGACCACTGTAGCTCATCGCAGTGAGGTATCCCTTGTTTTTGGGTTGGGTTTCATGCCTTGTTAAGCCTTGTGTGTTCTTGTTTTAGCCTAGTGTGGTTCACTAACCATTAGTACATGTACATGGTATGATTTGGATTGAATGCGCAGGACTTTTGATGGGGAATTAACCTTAATTCATGTGACTTTTCTCGCGACATTTTGACATTAAGGTAGGGCAGAACTGCTCCCTAAATTGCTTGTTGTCTCGAATTCTTGTCATTAACGCACGTAGTATATGCCTGATATTTTCTAGAACCTATATACAATAAATTTTGACATGTTTTAAAGCCTTAAAATTTGATTTTTACACATGAATTGCATGTTTTAGTACATATCATCTTGTGATGTGATCTTATTTGATTACACAAGTTTCAAGATTCCATATTTGAATTGTATCATTGCTATTTGTTTTGTATACGTGTCCGCATCTCCTATCTCCGTTATGTCTCTGATCAGGTGACCCTATTAATGTAGCTCAGGGGCTTGATGGTCTCAGTTCAAGTGACCCTATTAACTTAGCTCTGGGGCTTGACATTTCGGTTCAAGTAACCCAGTTAACGTAGCTCAGGGGCTTGATTTCTTGGCTCAAGTGACCTTGTTAACGTAGCTCAGAGGCTGGACCTGGCTCGTGTCAAGTGACCCTATTAACGTAGCTCAGGGACTGGACATTTGACCTCGTTTGTGATCTCTATTACACGTTCTTGTGATTTGCTTTGCTTGAAATGTTTCCAAATTCTTGATATGCTTTGCTTGATCCGATATGCACTATTTTGAACATGACTACTTGCATTCATGAATATTTATGCCTTGATTTTACAACTAAAGATTTTAGCTCTTTAAACTGCTTTTATCTATGCATCAAGATTTATGAATGAGAATGTTTAAAATAAGTGATTTAGCATTATTATTCCCTATTGAGCTTGGACTGTAGCTCATTCCCCGACTATACCTCACAACTACAAGAGCTGATATTGTAAGGGATCTAGAGCAGGAGGAAGATCCAGATTACAAGCTCGAGGATGAGGAGGAACCGCCTGAGGGGTTCAACCATTTGCTACGTTGGTTGAGAGATGGGATTGTATTTGGGTTTTTTATATACGGTACAATACGTGTTAACTAAATACAATTGGATACTATGTTCCACTATTTAGGTGAAGGTCGGCCATCACCGGTAGGTGTATATTTTGGGTAATTGTGATGGTGGTGTATAGTTTTGAGAAATATGTGTGTGATGGTTACTTTTTGGGTTCATATTGTCATCTTGTTTACACAATAGCTTTGTTTTCCTCTTTGCGCACTTTGCTTCCACTTTTGTATGCTTACCATTGTAAGATGGCCCGATCCTTCCTATTGTTTAATGTAAGGAAAGATTGAGTTGTCAGGAAGTGATCTATGCACTTTGATATCATAGCATCACTGTGATTCAGATCACAAGTATGATTTGATAGCACGAGTTTCATGGTAAGAAAATTTGGGTTGTCACACCTTCTTTACTATCGCCTGCATTGGCATCCGTTTGGCTGTAGTTGAGCGGGGCCTAATGAGGATCATATGTTGGTCCAAGAATTTGAAATGAGATGGATGGGGGCACCAGATATGATTGAACTGGCGAGGTTGGTGTCGCAATGCTAGGCCAAATGTGGTTGACTAGTACAAGAGGCAGCTGGATTGATGATGATGTGGCAAAATTGGGCCAACTGTATTGGGTACCATATCATTGACGAGGGTCGATGCTGGATATAATTGGTATTGCAGAGGTGGGATCTAGATGGGTTGGACCTGATTGACGGGAGTCGGTATGGGGAAGTACAACCTAAGGTCTAGTGGCGCTGCTTGGGGAGTTTGATTTGAAAAATAGCCAACTAAATTCAGAGGCTCGACTACCCCTATGATTTCACCCCCTGACTCCATTACCCTAGGATTTCGTGGCCCTCATCTGTATCAATGTATTTCAAAGGATCGAACTCTTCCATTTCTCTTTCCAAAATGTTAATGGTGGCCCTCGGACCTATTCCTCCCTATGGGTTCGGAGGCAATGGTGCTTGATGGATGTTGATGTGAGGGTTTGCTTGTGAAGCTACCGGGGGAATGAGATTTCCTGCCTTAATTAGGTCATGTATTGTGTGCTTTAATGGAAAGCAGTGATCAGTCGGATGCTCTGGACCTTGGTGGAAATTATAATGTGTGTTGGGATCATAATTTCTCGGATTGGATTCGGTGGAGGCCAGGACTGAAATGGGGTAACATAAACCTTTTCAATCAATAAAGGCAATAGGATATTGAGGGATTACCCCAAGGGAGTGAGTACTCGGTTAGATCAGGCCATTCTTTGTTCAGGGGTCATCTATATCCTTGGACCATTACCGGGTCTACGCTTGCCCTGCCTGTGCTGGGGCTTGTTGTACTACTCCATATTGGAATGGCACCATGCTTGTGGTGGTTGTGAGGTTATTATTGCTTGGACCTCTACCCCTGGTCTTCTCTCCGTACTCTGTTTGGTAAATTTTCGAACCCCGTTGGCCCCACTAGTTGTATTTTTATTTAACCACCCCTCTCTGACCGCGTCTTCACAGTGGTTGGCATTTCCTACCAAGTCAGCAAAATTGGCTTATGATTGGTAGACTAAAATGTCAGAGATAACGTGTAGGGCGGTTTTCGAGATCATCTCGATTTGATCATCATCTGGGATATGGTTCCTTACTTAGGCTGCTAGGGCCCTTAACCTTCCAAGGTATTCACTGAATGTTTCATCGCGCTTTTGCTTTAGATGGGGCCAAATCAGACTTGCGCGGCTCGATGTCCATGTTGTAAACATATTGCTCTTAGAATAGGTTGGTAAGGTATTTCCAAGTTTTTATCATGGACGGCTCAAGAGAAGGGAACCATCTGAGTGCATGTCCTGGGAGACTCTTTTGGAACACTTTTATGAGCAAGTGCTCATAGCCTCCATACTGGCACATGTCCCCACAATATGACTTAAGGTCTGCAATGGGGTTGTCGGTGCCATTATATTTATCAAATGGAGGCACTTTGAATTTCGGTGGCAAAGGCACCTCGGCGAACAAACACAGATCTGAAAACTTTGTGGCATGGATTTCAGTTCCCCCTAGCTTCAGTAACTGCTTTTTGATTATATCCATTTGTTCTTTCTGCAACTTTGATTCCCTAGATTGTAATGCTATAGGGCTGGTCCCCCACTAGGTTGTCCCCATTCATTCTGGATGGCCTGCTGGTTGGTGAGTGTGGGTGGATGGTCATGGGATCGGCTATGGGAGCAAATATGGAAGGCCCTCCCGATGAGGGTGGGTGTACGGGGAAAATTGGGCATGACTTCGGTGGACGGGTGAGGAAATTTGGGCATGGTTTTGGTAGATGTGTGGGGAAAATTTGGTATGACCTAGGTAGATGGGTGAAAATATGGTGGATTTGGATTAGATGTGGAGGGAAAATGAAGTGTATGTTGAGCAGATATGAGAAAATTGGTCATGACCTGTGTAGATGTAGGGAAATGGGGCATTTGTGTGATTGGAAGAAAATTAGGCATGGTTTGGGTGGATGGGAAAGAATGGGGGAGATTTGGAGTGAATGTCAAGGGACATTGGATGTATCTAGAGGGGATTGAGGAAAATTGGGCATGGCTTGGGGGATTGGGGAAATATGGTGTATGAAGATTGGTTGTGAGAGGAGAGGGGTGGATTTTGAGTTGATGTGGAGGGAAAATGAGGTGGAAATGTGGATGGAAAATTGGGTGTATTTTTAGTGGTAGTGGATGGAAAAATGGGTTGACTGAAGGGTCCAGTGACGTTGAGTCAAGATTGGGTGGGGGAATTGGAGATGGTGATCGCTACTTATGTGTGTATCTAATTAAGTCTTAACCTATTACAAGCACACAATGAAAATTGTAGAGCTAGTATATGATCTTTCCTACGAAGAAGTATTTATCTTATATGTATTTCTACTTCTAATTCAAAGTTTATATTTATCTTTTAAGGTTTTAAACTACTTGAGAAATATGAATAAAGAATGGTTTCTTAATCTAAACTGCATAAAATAAATCCTAATCCTCCTTCAAATTGAGGTCGTTAATCTCAATCTTTTGCCATCGGATATTTATAAAAATAAATAGTATCGTTACACCGTATTACCGTTTTCTAGAATTTGGGCGTCAATCAAAAACTAAAATTCTTTCACACAGATTTAATCTAATCAACAATCTCCTAAAATCTGGGCATCAATAAAATTCGAAAAAATTAAAGATGAAAAAGTAAAAACCATTACACAATCTATAAATTCCAACCTGAGTCGTCAATTCAAATTAAAACTTGAAGATGTTTACAAAGCAGTAAATAAAACAAATAAAATCTAAACTAGAGAGCAGAGTAAATATATCTCTCACCCCTCAGTCGCAGTCGTCAATTACTTTTGAAAAACTGGGATATCTATACTAATCTTCAACACCCAATAGCAGTCGTCAATTTCTCTTGAGAAACTTTGGATATCTAATGTACAAAACAATAAAAATCTACTATAATGATCAAAAGAAAACCCAACCTCAGTCGTCAATTGATGCTAAGAATTTCTTTGATGGCTTATTCCTATACTAGGCTCTCTTATTTATAGCTCATAAGGAGTCGGTTTACAAAGTTCTAATTTTAATAAAAGAAACTACTAAAGTAAAAGTATCCTAATATACCTCTAATTCCTAATTTTATTCTTCCTTGCTTTTGAACAATAGATGTGCTTCTAGAGTATTCTCTGATTTTCAACAACAAAGTCCTTTTAAAAGTATTCTTCATCAATCTCTCAGATCCATGCTTGGTCATACTTCTAATTGTAAAAGACTTCTAAAAATATGCATGGCGGTGCATCGTCTCTCATTCAGCAGCAGTGGAAAGATTATATTTTTGGAAAGTCATAAATTACGAGTTCTTCTTTCTATTCTTTCTGGAAAATCGTAAATTACGATTTTCTACTTTCAGAAGGCTTCCAGCTAACGATTCTTCACTTTCTCTTTTATCGTCTTTACTTAATATGGCTTTTCTTTAGAGAATCGTAAATTACAATTTTCTCTCTTCTCGGGATATTATTTCGCACAATTGTAAAACATGATTCTTCATTTCTTTTTAGGCGAAGATTTATCTTTTATACTCAATCTTCTTTTTACTACTTTTTTATTTTATTTTGACAAAGATTAACACTTTAGCTCTATTTTACTGTTTTTCCTTAATATCTGCATATCGTTAACTTGTTAGTAGCAAACTAAGTCCTAACATCATTAAGTTAAGGGTGATAAAATGATAAATTATGTGACTGATCACACCCCCAAACTTACGTTTTGCTAGTACCTAGCAAACAAGGAAACATAAAATATCTAAAACTATGAATTTAAATGCCACTTTCGTAGGGAGTACGATTGCATTTAGCAGATGCAACAAGCCTTTAAACTCCTAGGTGATCCCTAGTGGAGGAATAATAGTCTCCTGAAGCTTTTCAGTGAAGTTACCTACAAACATCAAATATTTTTGGGGTTTTTCAGGAATTTTCAAAATATTTTTCAAAAATTAATCATCATATGTTTGGTATGATTTTTAAAAATTTTAAAATTTTCACCTTTACTTTCAATCACAGTAATTATCCTTGATCAGAACTCAACAATTTCAATTTTATACAGTGTGGAGTGTGTGCATGTCAGTATAAAGTTTATTCATCATAGATTTTTCTAAACTGCAGATTTAGAAAATATTTTCATCCAAACTCTCACTATTAGCATATTCTTAGAAGGATATTAAAATTTTGGGTTCTCACATATGATATGTACATGATAAATTCAAAGGACAATAAGGAGGTAAATCTCATAGAATGGATAATCAATTCTGATCATATGACTTTTTCGTTCATTCAAAGTATCTATTTCATACATCTCTACTAGACTCATACTTTTGCAAATCGTAAATTATAAAGGTCTTTCCTTCGGCTTGTAATGGGGCTTTAGATTAAAAGTGTTTCAAAGAAAGGTAGATATGGTTCAAAAGTTTATGGAAATTTAGTTCTTCCTTTTTTTCTATTTCAGTAAGTATCTAAAATGTTGGATGACTTCTTCCCATTTTTCTTTAGTTTTCTTGTGTAAATCTCATTTTCATAGAATCGTATTTTATAATTTCTTTTCCTTTCTATATTTTTCATACGATTGCATTTCTTCTCAGTTGTACCCTTTTTAGCAGATCCTTTTCTGTTAAGCATATACTCCTTTCACTCCCTCTTCTTCCCTTCTTTTATATTCTAAACTCTCAAAAATTATAAGGGTTAAAGGTAGAAAGCTTTGGGTAGTACATATGGTTAAAGGTTTATAAAATTTTAGTGCAAAGAAACTTGGTTTTAGGCTGCTAATATGGGTTTAAAGGACTAAATCTTTTCTAGAATTTTGGCTCTAGTGTAACAAAAGATGGCCTTTGATCATTTTCATGATTTACTCGTATAGATGTCTTCTTGTTTTGATGTGTTTAACAGATAATTCTAAAGAAACAAATCATCTTAATCACAGAATATCTTGATTCTAAGTTCAGCAATATGAGATTTCTTAGTGAAAGTTCAAGGAAATTTTAAACTTGAAAATAAAAGCAGTCTCTCTCAGAATATAAAGAGGATGTATTAGCTCAAGATCTTACTGGTTTATAATTTTAAAACTATAATCCAAATTTTACAGTTTAAATTAATCATATAGTTTCAAACATTCATTAGATACAGTGTTCAATGGTGTTATTCATGATTTGCAACTGTTTTATTTTAATTGTTGAACTTTTGCTACAATGGATTGTAAAGTTAAATAGATTCGCAATTTTTTTCTGTAATACATTGCATATAATGATTAACTAAATTAATATAGACATAACTAAAAATAAAATTTTAAACAAAAAATTAAATTAATTTAAACTAATACACACAAAATGTGGTGTATCCCCCCCTCAAACTTAAATAGGATAATGCCCTCATTGTGCAATATAGGGGTCACAACGAAAATAATAAAAAAATTTATTTTAGAATTTTTTAATTTTCCTTTTTACCATAATGGTGTTATTCAATTACCGGGTCAATGATCTGCATTTGGATTCAACAATGATCCCCCAAACTTAGGAGAAACTGCGTCCGGTAGAAACCAAATGTTTGCACTGTAAATAAATAGTTAGAAACAAAAAAAAATGGTTAAAAGAAATTAACATATATATTAAATGAAATATTTACATGAGATAAAAAGCAGATTACATTAAGAATTAAACCTAGGAAAAATCAAGACAAACACTAAGTTAAGACTCCGGTACTGATAGCAACATCCGAAAAGAATACTTCGATAAAGATCGCTCCTTGGCTCCTAACCAAAATTTTTCCCGTGGTTTGCCTTCCTGGCTCCAGGATGTCCTCAACTTGCTGCTCTTGGAAGAGGAACTGCAAGCCAGGATGGGAAATAGCAAGGATTAAGGAGAAGGACGCTGAGTAGGTGGTGGATGGGGTGAAGAGGAGGGGGAAGATGATGGGGGAAGAGGTGTACGAGGTGGTGACGAGGTGAAGATGGAAGTTGTGCTCAAAGATGTAGATGGTTCATTCTTCTTATTTTTCTTTTTCTTTATTTTATGCTTTTTCCTTTCCTCATTGGCTAATATACATTGTACTCTCTCATATTCGTTCCACAAGAACTACAGAGGGTTTGGTTCCTTCTGTGGTTGTGGGTCCTCCCAAATTGGAAAGAATTTAATTTGGTTGTTATTAGGTTCATCGTCCACCATGGTTGTGGGTAGGGATGGACTGATGGGGTCAAAAGAGAATGATTGCGATAGAGGTGAACTAATCCTATATTAAATTTTCGTATTCCACAAGACTGATGGAATACGAACCGTCGTATTAAAATTTCTCATCCTTCCGAGCTTAATTGCTATAATGATTTTACAGATAGTTGGGTGGCAGTAAATTGTACCTCGACTAAGTTAGATATAAAACGTCGTACGATTTATTATGGTTAATAATACCGCAGAGTATATATGATGGGTAATAATTGTTTTCATGGGGCGGCAAAATGCTTATCTAGTAGTGTATGAATTGTATACGTGAAAGACCTTAAGATAATTTGATCATAATTTCAAACTAATTTTTTATTTTTTATTTTTTGAAGGCAGGGAGAAAAATAAATCTGAGCCTCTAGTCTCTATGGCCAGCAGGATTGTTGAAACTTTTGAGTTGTCGCTCCGAATAAACCTGCCAAAGTTTAAGAAGTGAGCAAAGAAAGTTGAAAATATAAAGAAATATAAAAAGAGAAAGATAAATATTTATTTTTAAAATGGAAATATAAATAAAAAGAAAAATCACCTCCTAGGCAACAGCGCCAAAAACTTGATCGCTACTTATGTGTGTATCTAATTAAGTCTTAACCTATTACAAGCACACAGTGGAAATTGTAGAGCTAGTATAGGATCGTTCCCATGAAGAAGTATTTATCTTATCCTTATTTCTACTTCTATTTCAAATTTTATATTTATCTTTTATGGTTCTAAACTACTTGAGAAATATTAATAAACAATGGTTTCTTAATCTAACGTGCATAATATAAATCCTAATCCTCCTTCTGCATGTTGAGGTCGTCAATCCCAATCTTCAACCATCGGATATTTATAAAAATAAATAGTACCGTTACACTGTATTGCAATCTTCTAGAATTTGAGCGTCAATTAAAAACTAAAATTCTTTAACATAGATTTAATCTAATCAAGAATCACCTAAAATCTAGGCATCAATCAAATTCAAGAAAATTGAAAATGAAAAAGTAAAAACCGTTACACTAATCTGCGAATTTCAACCTGAGTCGTCAATTCAAATTAAAACTTGAAGATGTTTACAAAGCACTAAATAAAGCAAATAAAATCTAAACTAGAAAACAGAGTAAATATATCTTTCACCCCTCAGCCGTAGTCATCAATTTCTTTTGAGAAAATAGGATATCTACACTAATTTTTAGCACGCAATAGCAATCGTCAACTGCTCTTAAGAAACCTTGGATATCTAATCTACAAAATAATAAAAATCTACTCTAATGATCGAAAGAAAACCCAACCTCAGTCGTCAATTGATGCTGAGAATTTCTTTGATGGTTTATTCCTATATCGGGCTCTCTTATTTATACCTCATAAGGAGTCGGTTTACAAAGTTCTAATTTTAATAAAAGAAACTACTAAAGTGAAAGTATCCTAATATAACTCTAATTCCTAATTTTGTTCTTCCTTGCCTTCGAACCGTAGATGTGCTTCTAGAGTGCTCTATGATTTTCAGCAATAGAGTCCTTCTAAGAGTATTCTTCATCAATCTCTCAGATCCATTCATGGTCATACTTCTAATTATAAAAGACTTACAAAAATATGCATGGCGGTGTATCTTCTCTCATTCAGCAACAGTAGATAGCTCTATTTTTGGGAAATCATAAATTATGATTCTTCTTTCTATTCTTTCTAGAAAATCATAAATCACGATTTTCTATTTTCAGTACGCTTCTAGCTAACGATTCGTCATTATGATTCTTCGCTTTCTCTTATATCGTCTTTACTTAATACGGCTTTTCTTTAGAGAATCATAAATTACTATTTTCTCTCTTCTCTGGATATTGTTTCGCACAATCGTAAAACCGATTCTTCATTTTTTTTTAAGCAAAGATTTATCTTTTATGCTCAATCATCTTTTTTCTACTTTTTGAGTTCATTTTGAGAAAGATTAACACTTTAGCTCTATTCTACTATTTTTCCTTAATATCTGCACATCGTTAACTTCTTAGTAACAAATTAAGTCCTAGTATCACTAAGTTAAGGGTGATAAAATGGTAAATTATGTGACAGATCAAATGAGTATCGCCTCCATATGGGAATGTGATGGGGAAGGTGGTGGGGTTGAGTCTGGATTGGCATAAGTCGGATCGACTGCCCAAGACATGGTTTGGCCGTGGGTAGGGTATGGATTCCTTGGGTGTGGCAAAAAAACCCTTCTTCTTCTTCCCCTTTGGGAGAATGGCGATTTAGGAGTTGTCGTTGTTAGGGCACCACAAGCTTTCCTTGGTTTTTTTGGATTCTTTTGATGATTTTTTTGGTGATTTTGAATTTTTTTAGACATGAAAACTTTTTGGATCTTCTCTTGCAGTGTTCTTTGGGGCCTCAAAATTCCCTTTTCGAGTGGCGTTCACACCGCTAACGTCTCCCATGACAGGATCCCAATGCACTTTGGAAGAGACAAAGGAATTCCTTTGTTCTATGTAAAGGCACGGAAATCCATGCGACGACCAATCCCTCGGAGGAGTCAATAAGAGGGCGACCATTCTTGACCGATGAGGGCGTTTTGGGTGTCAATGGTGTGGGATTTGTTAGGGGTATTAAGACCACTAAGTGGGGGATTCAGGAAATTGTGAAGAAAAGCCCTTGCTCAGTCAGAATAGGCTAGCGTATATATTATATACGCAAGGCAAGAAATTACGGATTTTTTACCATAGCGTATATTTTATATACGCAAGGCTATTTTCTGGGGATTTTAGCCTAGTGTATATTTATATACGCAAGGCTATTTTCTTGGGATTTTGGCCTAGCGTATATTTATATACGCAAGGCTAAAAATTATATGTATATATTTTTTTGACAGCAGCAGACCTGAGTTGGTCTATTTTTTCTTTTTCTGGGGGTTTTCTAGTAGCAAAGCTTCCTGGGACTGTTTGTCTTTGTTTTAACGAGTCCCTCCTTTCTGTGCCTAGGGATACAAGGCCAGTGCAGTTCCACTAACATGCTCCCCAAGGGTTTTAGGCTAAGTACCAAGCTCAGTCACCCACCCGATATACCTCCAGCGCAAGCGCCTTCTAAGATATTGGATGTGGTAGTTCCTTTTGAGATCATCACCACTAGGGCTATCTCTCTATCGGGAATCGTGATGGATGTATCGTAACCTATATTCCCACCCTTCTATAAAATCTACCCGCATAAAGCTAATTGAATTTAGTCCCTTGGTGGTTCAATTTTAGGGAGTTTTCTTTAAGTCCAAAAATAGGTGGTGAGGATCCCATGCCGCCTCTACAGACCGGCATCCACTGTTGGTATATGACAAGGAATAAGAAAATTGTGGGGCCAGTCAAGCGAGTAGGCGATAATTGTAAAATGCATCAACTAGGTCCTCCAATCGGCTAAGGCGGTAAATGACAAGAAAATAAAGCTAAGCTATCAAGTAACCCGCCAAACGGCTAAGGTGAGTAAAGACGGAATCGCAAATCCTCAAGTAGGGCCGCCAAATGGCTAAGGCATGTAAATGCAAAAACGTAGGGGTAAGTAGAAAAAAATGACAAAATTGTAGGAGTAAGTAAAAAAAGGAGACAAAAAGGTTAGTAAAGCAACAAGCAAGAAGAGGCCGAAACTTCAAGGAGAAGCTCTATAAGCTATCCCCAGCGGAGTAGCCATCTATGCAACTGTCGCTCTCACTAGTCAGTCACGACAATGCACTCTCTTAAAAAAAGATGGAGTCAGCACCCAGAGCTTTTGGTGTTTCGGGATACCAAAATCGATATTAAGAGCACCGCAGTGCAAAATATGGCTCTGATTCACAGGTCAACGCCAAAGTCTCTTGGGTAAGGACTTCGGTTATCAATCGAGAAGGTGTTAGAAAATGAGCTTTCATGGAAGCAAGACAACGATGATTAATAGGGGGGAAGACGTGGTTACGGAAGAGAAGAGGACCTAAATAAAGAAACTTTAATTCATAAACAAAAGTCTAATAAAACAAGATACAATTACAAACTTTAAAACATATGGAATCTTAACACTATTATGCTCCTATTACACTACTATGCATGCATTAAACAAATATATACAAAGCTAAGAGAAGGCTTACCGATACGTTGCACTTCTCTGATACAAACTAAAAGGAAAACAAAGAGAGAACAAGAGAAAGGGAAAGAAGATTTTCGGTGTAATGTTCGGTGTGAATTTTTCGGTATCCTGGACAATCCCAAGGCTAACCCTTTTATAGATGAATGTGAATTTGAAGTGGTTTGAAATCCGCTACTGATTGATGAAGGCGGAATTGAGATGAATTGAAATCCGCCGCTGAGTGGGACATGTGTGCTTGGTGGATTGGTTGCAGTCGCTTCGTCCCTTGATAATTGTGTTCTGACATAAGGGCATGCGTCAGTGCTTCATTATTTGGAGGATGACTTCATGTCTTGCGTCATCGACAGCTGACAAGGCTATTCAGTAGCTAGGGCTATTGGAGGCTGTGTTGGCCGTCAATAATTTAAATGGTTCGGGTCTATGATGATGCGTGAGCAAATAGCTACTTTGACTAATTTGTCGCTTTATTAATTTGAAGTGACAGCTTCATTGGTTGTATTGACAGTTACTTGGAGTGATGGGCAGCTGTATTGGCTGGTGGATTGCTGTATTGACTATTGACGAATTATTTCTTGCTTTTGACTTTGTTAATGATTGAGTCCCAATATTCACCGAATGATTGATCAGGACTGTTTGGTTGCGATTCTCCTGCTAGAACATGGAAGGAATTATTGTTTTCCGATGAAGTGAGGGAATCTTCATCCGAATGGGATACTGAATTAAAGGTTTGAAGAAAATGAGCTTTCATGGAAGCAAGACAACGATGATTAATTTGTGTCTCAAATAAATCGGGATGTTGTTTTCGAATCATGGATTTGAAAATTCAAAAGGATTGGATTCTAAAGAAGATAAAGAAGCCTCAGGTTTTGTTGTTTTGGCATACTGAGAGATAATAGATGAAATTTCAAGAAGTTTTTTGTCAAAGTTGGGAATATTGTCCCACCATCGGATCCAGTAAGTTCTTTGGAGTGTGGGAAGATGATCAATATTGGTAACTTGAATATTCTACATCCAAATCCATGGAATACTGCATTCTGTGAAGAAAAAGAAATCAACTTCAGAGTAATGAGGATTTTTTCCATTGAATTTAACTCCTTCATACTGATTATATAAAGGAATTAATGATTTGGGCAAAATTTTTGTGGTTGGGCCGAAATGACTCCACCAATTATAGAACCAATTGGGAATACCAGCTTGAAGAATATCTGGACAAATCTTTAGAAACCAAGAATATTTCTGTTTGGGATTCATATAATAAAAGGCATTGGTGAAGGACTGGATATAATCCCAATAATTGAAAGAGTGGCCTGAACTGAGTTTTCAATATTTGTTTAGGTCAAAACCCCAAATGGATAGTTTAAGAATTTTATGAATAATGGCTTTACTATAAGTAATTGGGCTATCTGGCCGTTGATTTTCTATATAATGGGTAAAGGTAATGGATCCAATAGCAGTCAAAATTGCTACTGCAATTAGACGGGTTTTGCCATCCAATGCAGGAAATCCTTGATTGTCAAGATATCTTCTCTTTAATTCCCAGGGATCAGATATCCATTGTTGATCTTCTAGTTCAATTACAAGAATGGTGGAAAATATATCCTTTTGAATACAAGAAATTTCTTTTGTTTCAATCTTCTTTTTATTGAGAGAAGTTTCCTCTTTATTGGAAACAATTTTCTCTTTATTGAGAGAAATATCTTTTTGAGCAGAGTCCTTAAATTGAAAGCCTCCTTTTGTTCGATATCGGTTGCTTTGGATAATTGTCCAAAGAGCATGATCATCTATAGATTCTTGAGTTGAAGATAAGGGGATATTGCCCCTTTCTTTGTCTTTTCCTCCTGAGGAGGATGCTACTATTAAGAAATGCCCTGCAAAAATTCTCTAGTTAGAAAATCAGGGAGAGAATTTGTTTCTCCTTGTATATATTCAATTTGAAAATCAAAGGAGGATAGTTCAGCTTGCCATCTAGCAAAGATGTGTTTTGATGCAAGATTTTTGACATCTTTTTGTAAAACGGATTTTGCTGAACTACAGTCTATTCTAAGTAAGAAGGACTGATTAAGCAAATCATCCTGAAATTTTTGAATACATTTGACAATGGCGAGAACTTCTTTTTTGATAGTTGAATAGTTAGTTTGGGCATCTTTCCAAACACTAGAAGTGTATCTGATTAATTCTTCCTTCTGTTTGGAAGGGTTGAGTTGTTTCAAAATTCCCCCATAGCCTAGTTGGGAGGCATCTGTCTCAACTATCTTATACCAAAGTGGGTTGGCTAAAGAAAGACAGGGAATTTTTTTTACTTTTAATTTTATTTGTCGAACCGCTTTGGTATGGTCATCGGTCCATGGAGATGGATTTTTTTGGAGTCGTGATTGTAATATTTTTGCATCATATGCCAGGTTAGGAATAAAATTTGCAACATAATTCAGACTGCCCAAAAATCGTTGTAATTGGGTTTTGTCCCGAATTACATCAGGAAATTTTGAGGCAAATTCAATACTTCTGTCAATTGGAATAATTTGACCTTGGTGAATATTATGACCAAGAAATCGAATAGATGTTTGAAATAGCTTGATTTTAGGAGTAGAAACGACTAATCCATTTTTGTGGATAATGTCTTTGAAAATTTTTAAATGTTTAAAATGCTGGTCAATAGATTTTGAAAAGATAAGTATGTCATCAATATAAACGATAGAAAATTTGGTATATGGGGTGAATATATCATTCATAATATTCTGAAATTCAAAAGAAGCATTTTTAAGGCCAAATGGCATAACATTCCATTCAAAGTGTCTAAAAAGAACAGTAAAAGCAGTTTTATACCTGTCAGTCTGGGCCACCTGAATTTGCCAATACCCTGATTTGAGATCAAATTTGGAAAAAATAGTGGCTGAATGTAAGCGATCCAGCAAATCCTTTTTGTTAGGAATAGGATAACGAATCCATTGGAGGCAATCATTTAATGGTTTATAATTGATCACTAGTCGAGGAGTTCCTCGTTCTCGTTCGACATTTTTATTCACATAAAAAGCTGTACCATTCCATGAGGAGTGACTGGGACGAATAAGTTGTTTGTGCAATAAACTGGCAATTTCAGTTTTACATAATTCCAAATAAGCAAGTTTCATTTGACTTCGTCTTGCTTTAGTTGGGATATGTCGTTCATTGAAATCAGGATTATAGGGAAGAGAAACAATATGTTTCTTGCGATCCCAAAAAGCATTTGGTAAATCACTACAGATTTCATTGTGGTAAGATTTCAAAAGTTGAGAAATCTTGGTTTGGATTGAAGGGGATTCCAATTGTTTTTCTAAAGATAAAAATTTGACTTCTTGTTGTAAGAAGTTAAGTTGCTTTTCTTTGAAAAATAAATTAGATTCCACAGAATTGATAACTTTTGTTTGCGGTGGAGTTACAAATTGAAATAGGAGATTATGTCCATGATATTGGGCATAAATACCATTTTCATCTACCTTGGTTAAGGGGAAAATTGAGGTGATAAAAGGGGTACCAAGAATAACTATTTGAGTTAAATCTTTGATAAGTATAAAATTGGCTGAAATACATACTCCATTATTATAAATTGAGACATAATTTAATTTATATTTAATTTACATTTTGTAACCACTAGCATTATTAAGGGTTTGAGTGGTTTTATCAAAATATTGGGTAGGAACCAATCCTTCTTGTATACAATTTAAATCAGCTCCACTATCAATTAGGGCAACAGCATCTTTGATAGTGAATTCTTGATTGATTATCAAAATAATTTGAATATACCATTTTTGAGCTGTTACTTGGCTCATGACATTGATTTGATTATGTTGTTGAATTGGTGGTTGAGTAGCAAGAGATTTCTTTTGCTTACTCATCTCAAATTTTAATGAATTAATTTCATGTTTAAGGTCACTGATTGTAACAGGTCTAGGTATAGACTCATTATTTGAGTATTGAGGTTGAGATTCTGTTATTAGATTAGTAGTTTTGTGTGCTAATTCCAATAAAGATGGTTGATTATTTGTAGGAACAGTGGTTCCAGAATTTTGACAATTTATTATTGTCTGACCAAAAGATGGAGAAAATTCAGATTTTGTCTGAATAAGTTTTAGGTCTTTGTCATAAAGTTGGTCTGGTTTTTTCTTAACCTTACACCTGTTGGCATAATGACCAAACTGTGAACATTTATAACATTGAATATGTTCTTGGGATTTTGATTTGGATTTAGATTTCTTTGGCGAAGAAGACTCAAACATTTTTTGAGTTTTCTGTTTAGAAAAACTTGGAGGATAAGATTTGGATTTAGAATTTTCTGTTGTTTGAGTTAAAACGTTGATTTGGGACTTTTTCTGTTTTATATGTTTTTTATAAGATAATGATTTTAATCGAAATTTTAGTTGGTGAAGAAATTCTTATTGGGGATTAGTATATTGTATTAAAGAATTATTTGATTTGTCAATAGGTTTGATGAAAGCAGTGGCTTCCAAATGTGCTGTTGAATTATGTTGAATGAGATTGAGGGCGGCAACAGAAGGCTGAACCGATTGAACGATTGAACCATCAAGCTTCTGCCATTCTTTTTGAAAATCTTCAAGGAGAAATATTCTCCTTTCATCCTGAGTCATTTCAAGATATTTTGTCACTTTAAACCAAGTGACAAATGGAATTACTTGATAAAAAGTTTCAACATAATTATAAAATTGTTCTTTGAATTCTTGCAATTTTGATGCAGAAAATTTTTTAAAATACCATTCACGGAATGGTGCATATTTGTCTTGCTGAAATTCAGCATTAATTTCTTGTCTATTAATAACAAAGTTTTCTGGCTTTGTATGATCCATAAAACTTTATTAATGGATTGAGAAGTTCATCTCGCTAGCAGTAGGGGATTCCCTCTGCTGTTGGGTATATATTCCATGAGGAATCTGTTGTTCAGAAACTTGGATTCCTTCAAGATTAGTTTGATTATACTCAGAAGGAACACATGAGTTAACTTCTGAATAAGATGATCGAGCAGTCGAGGGTATAGAAACTCTATAAGGACCTCGAGACCTCGAATCAGAATAAGAACTCCTATAAGAAGTTCTGTGGGATGTAGATCTATCAAATTTTAAGATTACATCTCCCTGGGTATTTTGAACAATTTGTTCAATTTCTTGGTTTAAAATTGGTTTAGGAGAGACAGCTTGAGGTATACGCCAAGCATCAGGAAAAGTAATATTTTTCCATTCGCATAGTTTTTGTGTAGCAACATTAGTGGTTGCACTATTAGTCTCAATTAAGACTGTTCTTCCTGGCTCATTTTGATAATTAATTTTAGGAATCAGAGAAGTCATCACCTTATAATGAAGGCGATAGATCAGAGCAATAGTCTCTGATCTAGGCATAAAATTGTATCCCTCAGTTTGGAGATTAAGGGTACAAGCATGTAAAATATTTTTATCTATTAAAGATAAAGTTAAATTTGCGAAAATATTATAGTATACTGGACCAAGGCATAAGCTGGTCTCAATAGCGGCCATCAGAGAGGATCTCCAATCAATGCATCTAACATCTCTGAGAGTGCTAAGTATACTAGTATTTTTCATACCCAATAAGGTTAAAGGTTTGAAGACAACCTGAATACATCCTAGATGTAAAAAGTTGAATTTGTGAAGGTCATGCAGAAGATCTTCATTTGAAAGTAATTGAAAACCTTCATTTTGACTTTCTTCATTTATACTGAGAGTTTGCTCAGTAGTCTTGATTGACATGTCGGCGGTTCAATCTTTCCATCCATATTGATAGATTATTTTAGGATTGATGGAAGGAATTGTCCATCGATTTAATTGACTTTGTTGGTCATCGATTTTAGACCATTTGTCTAATTATTTATTTTTAATTGATTTTTTGATTGGAAAATTGAAAAGAGACATTTACAAAAACTTTTTTATTTTTTATTTTTTTTATTTTTTTTAAATAGTAAAAAGAAAGGGTAAAAGAGCTTTTGGTAAAACCAATAAGACTGCAATTACATATGGGAATAGTAATGTTGGAATAGTTTTACTATAGTGAATAGTGATTCGGAATACTATTCATCAGCAGAGTAAATTACTATTTACCTTCTTCTCCATAAATTTCTAGGGACTTCTTACAGAAATTCATTTAGATTTACTACTAGATTGTTGTTGCAAAATTGCGTCCGTCTACGATAAATTTTACGAGGAATCAGCCGGCAACAACGCAATCCCTACTACAATGCCATCAAGTCATCCCAATGCGACTTCCCACGCTACCACAGCATAGTAGTAAATCTAAACAGACCATTATAAGTCATCCATAAAAACCGCTGAAGAAGACGATGAACAGTAGTTCATACGCCCATAATTAGCCACCCTAATCACGACTCACTAACAATAGTATTGGGGACAAGGTAAGCGTGAACAAGCAAAATCTTTCCCCCAAACTTGGAGAAGATTACATCCGGCTATATAAAAAAGAAGCAGCACCAAGCACAAAAAAGAAAATAAAATGAGATATAACAAAAAAAAAAATCTATTTATATTCAAAAGGTAATATTTATAGGGATAAAGCAAGAAAAGAAAACTAATTACTAAAAGAAATCCTAGGAAGAATCTAGACACGGACAGACATCGACATCGGCGGCAGCCACCGAGAATAAAAGATTTGCTATGTAGATCGATCTCGGGGTCTTCAAAATATTCCCGCCAAATGTTCTCCACCTTCCCAACTTCGGGATAACCTCAACTTGTTGCCCTTGGAAGATAAATTGGAAGCGTAGATGGGAAAAGTATGGTTTAAGAAAATGGAGGGGGAGGAGGGATAGAAGACGGGGGGTAGGAATGGACGAATCGACGTCCAAAACAATTTGGAGCAATTGCTCCCGGATCCTTTTCTCAGCCTAGAGCATCACGGATTCTTATATGGTTTTCGATGGCCTCACGGATCTTGAACCAGCTAACATCGTCAGCCATAGTTAAGAGAGGTGACGAAGGAAGATGAAAGCAAAGGGAATGTAATGAAATGGTTATGAGATGGAACGTGTATTTATAATGAAAGGGTGGGAAGATGAAAGGTTTCTATAACTCCAAAATGGATAAGCATTGAAACTACTAACGGGTAGGTAGCTGCAATAAATACAAGGCAGTAGACGCAACGGCAGTAGTGTTAATCGAGGTGTCGCATTTAACGCTGGTGAACTTACGACAACATTGTAAACTCACGATTGCTAAGTGTGTAGTCTCCAGCAAGCGTGATACTCTCATGGCAATCATAATCCTCGATGGATCGTGAGAGTACAACCAGTATGCGAGAAATCATAATCACTACGATTTGGTCGAAAAAGATAAAATACAAAGAACGATGATTTTCTAAAACAAGTAACTCATCACGTGCGATGGTAATACTATACAATTTTATGATGTTGACAGAAAAAGAACCTAAGAAATATTGTACACAGATTTACTACAGATGAGTCGGTAGCACGATGGTGCCCATGAGTATATCAGACATACTCAGGGTCTTTTAGTGACATGGTGGTCGTGGTCCCTTTTTCATCATTAGAAACAACCAGCTTAAATCTCTACCCATTAACCATAAAAATATGATTATCTTTGGGATCTTGAATGGTCACAGCCCCGTGAGGGAAAGCTTCAATGACATTATAGGGACCATCCCAACGACTTCATAATTTACTAGGGAATAGATTCAATCTCCAATTGAGTCGCCACACTTGCTAGCTAGGCACAAAATTTTTGTGTAAAATATGTCTATCATGAAAGTTTTCGACATCCCTAAATAGTGTCGACCAATAAAAACCCGATTGAAGCACCTTGGCAATCGTTTTCTTTCCATCAAAGTAACCCCCACAAGCATAAATATGGAAAAATTAAAGGATATTTTGGGTATCACTATCAAAGACACATTTTCTAATTATTTGGTCAAGGCATATTTTAAACAAATCAGGGTCCTCACAAATATAAAATTTGACACTTGAAAAGAACACAGACCTATTATGTTTGGACTAGGTTTGAGAGATTTTACCTGTCGCCAAATAATTCACTATGTTGGCATACCATGCCACCACAGTGTGGATGGCAAGAAGTTGCTCATCCGGGAAGGAATAATGCAAAGATTCATCGCTGACATCTTTTGGAAATTCAATTCGAGATAAGTGTTAAACAACTACATTTTCAACTCTGTTTTTATCTTTAATTTCAAAATTAAATTCCTGCAACAATAGGATCTACCTAATTAGTCATGGCTTGGCATCCTTTTTTTACAACAAATATTTTATAGCAGAATGGTTAGAGAAGATGGTGATCTTTGAACCCAATAGGTATTGTCAGAATTTATCTAATGCAAACATGACAGCTAGAAGCTCTTTCTCAGTGATGGTATAATTTAACTAAGCTTCCACCAAGGTACGGCTCGCGTAGTAAATTACGTGGGGAATCTTTTCTTTTCACTGTCCAAGGACTACACCTATTGCATAATCAGAAGCATCACACATCACTTCAAAGCGAAGGGTGTAATCTAGAGGTTGAATGATTGGTGCAGATGAGGGAAGTGCATGAAGCTTATTAAATGCGTCAAGATAGGCATCGTCGTAGTTAAAAGTGACATCGTTTGTCAAAAGGTGGTAGAGGGGCTTTTAAATATTTGAAAAGACTTTTATCAAGCGGTAATAGAAGCCGACATGGCTAAGGAAAGATCGTATATACCTTACCAAGTTGGCGGCAGATTTGCTATAATATCAATTTTGTCCCTGTCAAACTCTATCCCTCCTTTTGAAACTATATGCCCCATGACTATGCCCTCTTGAACCATGAAATGGCTCTTCTCACAACTTAGCACCAAGTTAGTTTCCTCACATCTTTCCAGGACGAGGGCAAGATGATCTAGATAAGTATCAAAAGTTCGGCCAAATATTGAGAAATCATCCATAAATACTTCAAGAAACTTTTCTATCATATCAGAAAAAATAACCATCATGCACCTATGGAATGTTGTTGGTGCATTGCATAACCCAAAAGGCATGCAGAGATATGCAAATGTTTCACAAGGACACGTGAAGGTTGTCTTTCTTGATCTTTTAGGTATACTGGAACTTGATTATACCCTGAGTAACCATCCAAGAAATAGAAATACTCCTAACGTGCAAGTTTTTCCAAGATTTGATCAATAAATGGTAGTGGAAAATGTTCCTTGCGAGTCATTGAATTCAGCTTCCGGTAATCAATACATGCGCGCCAACCTATAATTACAAATACTGGTACCAATTCATCTGTCAAATTCTCTTTAACTGTAGTCCCCGATTTCTTCTGGACTACTTGAATGGGGCTCACCCACTCATTCTCAAAAATCAGATAAATGATACCAGCATCGAATAATTTCACGATTTTATTTTGCACTACTTCCCTAATGTTAGGATTCAACCGTCGTTGGCTTTCTCGAGAAGTTTTGGCATTGTCCTCCATGTGAATCTGATACATGCATATTAAAGGATCAATCCCTTTAAGATCAGCAACAGTCCATCCAACAGCTTGCTTTGTTGATCTGCAGTGAGAACATAAGATATAAAGGCCAGGAGAGTGTTGTTGCGCCCAAGAAAAGCGTACTTTAGGGTGTCGGGAAGTGGTTTCTAGTTTAAGGGTGGTGATTTTTCAATGGAAGGTGGCAACAAATCGTTGGAAGTGGTGGTAAAGGCACCACAGGTGATTTCCAAGTCCTTGGTTGAGAATCACAGGAAGGGGCATCTAGAAAATAGGCCACCCCTTCGGAATGTAGTTCAGATTCTCCCAAATCTATGTACCTTAGTGCAGTTTCAAGTCCATCTTTAGCTAAAACTAGAGGCAGTGCTTCTTCAATCAGTTCTTCAATATCATCCATATAGAAGCACTCCTCCTCATCAATCGAGGTCATTTGGTTGGCTGCTGAAAAGACATTTAACTGAATTCTCATGTCCCCAAAAGAAACTTCCATCACATAAGTTTTACATTTTATGCAAGCATTGGTCATGGCCAAAAATGGTCTAACGAATGATGGGAATTTGTGATGAGGATTTTGAACTGGGTTCCATGACTAGTACCAAGAAATTGACGGAAAAAACAAACTTGTCAACCCTGACCATGACATCTTCTATAATTCCAATCGGCCTTCTTTCTGATCTATTAGCTAAATGAAGAGTTACCGATGTAGGCCTCAATTTTCCTAGTCCTAGATTCTCATATATAGAGTATGGCAGCAGATTTAGGTTGGCTCCCAAATCTAAAAGTGCCTTATTAATGACGTGGTCCCCAATAATGCATGGAATTGTGTGCACTCTGGGATCTTTAAGCTTAGGCGGAGTTGTGGCCTGTAGGACTAAGCTCACTTGCTCCGTCAAGAAGACCTTTTGTGATAAGTTGTTTTGCCGCTTTTGTTTTTGGGTGCACATCTCTCAGAAAGTGTGCATAGTTGGGACTTGCTTAATTTCCTCCAGGAGGGGCAAATTTATCTTCACTTCTTTGAAGATTTCTGTGATTTCTTCTAATTTTTTTGGATTTTTATCGAATGGGGACAATGCATCGAAAGTGTTTGGAAAAGGTAACTTTGGTAAATAAGGTACTTCTACTACAGAATTGGGCGCACTGTCATTATTATTTATTTTTATTTTCATTTTCTAATTTTTTTGGTTTTTCTTGTGGGGAAACTTTCTCAAAGGTTTCAGGCTCTTTCTCCTCGGTCTCAGGGACAACTACTGACGTAGGCATCTCTACCTTATTATCGACAATCTTACCACTTCTTAATGTTTGAACAGCTTTGAGGTGTTCTGCGAAAATTGATGTTCCTCCCACCAGAACTTGTCCTCCCAAGTTACTCACAAATCGTGAATGCAATTGGTTATTTTGTCGTTCTACCAATTGCGTGGGTTGCTGCCCACATTGAACTTCTAGCTTTGCAATG
Organism: Chloranthus sessilifolius; assembly: GCA_021018995.1. Classification (NCBI taxonomy): domain Eukaryota; kingdom Viridiplantae; phylum Streptophyta; class Magnoliopsida; order Chloranthales; family Chloranthaceae; genus Chloranthus; species Chloranthus sessilifolius. The sequence continues at coordinate 31,478,231 of CM037595.1, forward strand.
GACTGGGTGTGCGAATTTAAAATCTAGGAGAGTTGAGCGAGCTGGGATAAATCCTTTGAATGCTGATGAGACTATTGCTGTAAATCATGAAGTATTTGCATAATTGTGGCATTAGGTTCGCTGCTCTGAGGCCTAAATTGCTGGTCAATAGGCTGGAAGTGTCCCATGGGTGTGATATACTACTGTCGTGAATTCTAGTTTGGAAGAAATCGTGGTTGCACAACAGATGGTACTTGTTGTGCATCACTTGTAGGGCCATAGTTGAAACCTGAATTGTTTCTCCATAACTAGTTGTATGCATTTATGAAATCTAACCTTTGGAAAGCAAAGATCTATTCCCTTTCTACGATGTCTGGGTATAATGGGGCAGCTGGGCATTCGAATACAACATGAGTCAAGTTCTGGTAAATCGCACAAGCTACAATTGGTCTATCCGGAGCACTAGGCTTAGAAGTCATTAATGATGCGAGTTTTTGTTCTAAGACTTCTACCTTTGCACTAATGTCACTCTCCTTCTTTACTTTATCATTGCTGACATCATAAAGGCCACTCCTATCAAGAGGAGTGTGGCGAATCACATCGGGATCTACCTTTTGCAGAGCCTATTTCTGTAATGAATTATCGACCAATTTCACAAATAGGTTCTAGGACTGTCGTCCATTCTGGGCCATGAAGTTCCATCTGCTCAGAACATCTACCATCAGCTGTTGTCGCTCAGTTAATCCTTGGTAAAAACTATGCGCTATCGACCAGTCTGACACTTCATGATGAGGGCATTTTTGTAAAAGGTTCTACATTCGTTCCCAAGTCTCATGATATTGTTCTCCATGCAATTGTTAAAAGTTTTGAATCACTTGGCAAATTTGGTTAGTTTTACCAATCGGGAAGTACTTGGTCAGAAATCTTACCTAGAGTCCTTCCGAAGAGGTAATACTCCTAGCGGGCAGTGAAATCAGCCACGCTTTCGCTCTATCCTTGAGAGAGAAGAAAAACAAACACAATTTAACAGCGTCATCATTAAGTGTTGTCATTTTTAACACGCTATAAAATTCTATCAGGTGTTGATAGGGATCTTCACGATCAAGCATGCTTGGTAGGGCTGGTAGCATGGAGTGCTTGATCTCAAAGTGTTGACCATTTGCTACCTTAGGGAAAGCGATGCACGAGGGTGCGGTCAACGTAACTGGGGTATAGTTCTCATGTATGGGGAGATCTTCTGCCATAGTGATAGATTCTCTTTCGAAAGATCGACTGGAAGCTAAATTCTGTAAGAGAGTTGTAACAGCCCCAAATTTAGGAAGCCGAGTAGAGCAACTTGGTACACATGTCGATGCAGCATACCGTACCATTTTGGATTTGGCAATACCACTTTGTGTGAGTGAGAATGAACAAACACCTAAGTTGTGTGTATAGGGTTCGCAAGCGAATCTAACTATATGTGAAACACCCAAGCGTGGGTGTGTGATCTTCACAAGGAATTCACCCATGTGTATATGAGGAGGGTAAATCCTTTTCTAGGCATTGCCTTTGGAGTCCTTGAAAAAGAAGAGAGAGAGCTTGTGAGAACAAGGGTGCTTGAGATCGAGATCATGGGCGATCTATCGTGCAAGTTGCTCCTCCATCTTGATCATTGACTCAAGAGGTGACCTACGGAGTGTTTGTTTGGGATTGTGAAGAGTGTGAGAGATCCATGTTGAGATTGTTGTAGATCATGAAGCGTGAGTGTTCTTTGGAAAGAATTTGAGTGCGTGTATGTTTCGATACGATTGCAGGAAGGTGGGCCTCAAGCCTTGTCGATTCGTGTGGAAGAGACATTGATAGATGCTCTCATTCGATCATGAATCTATAAAGATTAATGAGGTACAAATCTTGTGGCTTGAGTTCATCTATTTTGAATTAAAGATGTTAAGTGATGGCAATAAATGCCCTCAAAAGGTTGCATTTAATATGGATGAGGGTTAGGTGAAAGGGCGGAAAGGAAAGAAAATCTAATTTTGAGAAAAAATCTTGAAACTCGCTCGCGTGACATTGAGTCTCACGCGAGCGACATTAAGTAGCTTGCGCGAGAAAGGCCTCAGAATAGGCATAAAACGAGGGCTTGAGCAGTCGCTCGTGTGACTGTGGGGTGTGCCATGTGAGTCGCTCGAGTGACTTGAAACTCGCATGCGCAACTAAGTATGCCTGGTTTATTTGAAACAAAGAAGAGCACAGTCGCTCGAGCAAGGTCGCGTGACTATGGGGTGCTTGGTGTTGTCGCTCATGCGACTTTAGCTTCACCCATGTGACTATTCAGAGAGAGAGCACAGTCGCTTGAGCGAGCTCGGTCAACTGTGAGGTGCCATGTGACTCGCTCATGCAACCTTGGAACTCGCCCGTGCGACTGAGAATGTTTAGGCTATTTTGGATTTTTCTTCGAGAATCTTCTGAATATTTGGTGTGTGTGATCTTATAAGCTCTAGTTAGAGACTTTGGAATACCTTGGAATGTATGTTATGAATCAGATATGCGCTTAAGGATCTTTGCTCCGTTTCGCATGATTTGATGTGTGATTGTAAGAGGTAGGGAAACTTCATTAACATGACATTTGATGTGAAACGTATAGATAATGTGAACATGATAAGTAGCTATGTGTGTGTGATAAGCACATTTTTGTGTGAACATGATAAGTGTGCATGAATATGACATGTGTGATAAGTAATGTGTGCGAATGTGATAAGAAATATATGTGAACGTGATAAGTATGACAAGCAAGTGTGTGTGAATGTAATAAGTGTGTACGTTAACATGATAACCAAGTGCGTGCAACTCTAAATCTAGCTATAAATTAATCACATTGATCAATTACACGATGATAAACTATAAGTTAGAATCTGCACAAATATTTAAGGTTCACGTGAAATGAGTCCCATTGTGTATCTGGTACGGCGGGATATCCGTACATTTGGACCGGCCAACGGTCAATTTGAGGCACAAGCGACCCTGCTAACATAGCTAAGGGGCTTGGCACTCTAGAACAAGTGGCCCTGTTAACTTAGCTCAAGGGCTTGGCATTCTTGTGAAATTTCTCATTGAACGACGGTTGTTTGAGGATTCCCATCGGTAATTATGTGGCTCCCAATGCTATATACGCTTGGGAGATTATTTAAGTTATGGTTTTAAGTCATTTTGAAGTTCAAGAAGCATGTAAAACCAAGTAAAGCAAGAACATTGAAATTATGAAATAAATCATGAATGTGAAAGTTTGAATTATGTTTTGTTTTGATTCAAGCATCTAAAAGTTCAGTTTTATAAAATGTGCTTCGAATTCAGTCATAAGATCTATGTTTTGATTATGATGTGCATGCTAGTGATAATTCCCCTATTGAGCTTAGGCTATTAGCTCACCCTTTTGACTATATGTCACAGGTACTGATGTGGACTTAGGAATTGAGGAGTCTGGCCGAGAAGAAGATCCATTTTATATTCCAGTGGAGGAATCTGATCTTTTGTCAGAGGATTACTTTCCTTTAGGGACTTTGAGAGATATTTTGAGATTTTGTTTAAGGCTCGATACATCCGGCCTTTGTATTTAGTTTAGAATAATGGATTCATGAAATATTATTAATGTGCCGAACTGCTGTTTAGGTGATGGTTGGCCATCACCGGTGGTTCATTTCGGTTCTTTCAGACTGACGTTATGCATAAGGACAGAATCATCATTTTGTCTTATGTTATGTATAGATTTGGAATTCTTTTGCCATATATATGATGACTCTATCTGCTAATTAAGATAGATTAGCTTAATTCCACTGTGTGAGTTGACATCTTATGTGTCCAGTTCAAGGATTGTCAGAAATTATGATCTGATGGCACGGGTTTCAAGGTAGAAAATTCGAGTTGTCACAGTTGGTATCAAAGCGTATGGCTTTAGAAATTTTTGATGAGACCTAGACTTAGACTCCTAGTTTAGAACTTTATCAAAGTATAGGGACCTTCTGTTAATGAAACTTATGTTTCATGTTAACAGATCGAGATGTCAGCTAAGGGTAGACCAAGAGGTGGTCATGTTAGAAATACTAGGAGTGGTGAAGGGATTACCACGGGATCAAATCAGATTCCAATTGGTAAGAGAGGTCCTCCATAAGAGGAAAATCAATGAGGAGATGAGAGGCACAAACAATGGAAACTGTGGCCAATTCGATTGCTCAATAGATGGAACTAATGGTGGTAAATAATGTTAGCAATCACCAACCTCCACCTACCCTTCAGCATTCATAGAATTCTGGAGGATGCGTACTCCAAGATCCTCCAGGCAAGTAGATCCAATGGAAGCTGAGAAGTGGCTTAACAAAATAGAGAAGATATTCAGTGTACTTCCATTCATTGAGGATAAAAGAGTAAGATTGGTTGCTTTCAAATTGGATGGGGAGGCCGATCCATGGTGGAAATCAGTATCGAGGACAAGGGAACAAGTTAATCTCGGTGCATTGTGGACTTGAGAAGAATTTGTTGAGGAGTTCAATAAGGAGTATTTTCCCAAACAAGGGAGGAATCAGATGAAAGTGAAATTTCTTCAGTTAGAACAAGGAAGGATGACAGTACGAGAATATGGAATGGAATTTACGAGACTTTCAAGATTTGCATTAGAGCATGTGGCCTCAGATCTGATGAAGGCCAAGAAGTTCCAACGTTGCTTAAGGCCGAATATATGCGATAGGATTTCTGTGTTGGAGTTGGAAACTTACGGGGATGTGAGCTGTAAGGCACTTGTTGCTGAAGAAGACATAGAAGATATGTACAAGAGACAGGATCAACAAAATAGAGGAAAGGTGAACCAAGGAAGGTCAAATAGCTATGAACCGGCAAATAAGAAGTCGAGATTTGCAGTACCGACACCAAGGCAACCGAATTAGACCAATTATTCATAGCTGCCTTTGCCTCCACCTATGAGATTTTATCGTCTGCCTGGTCCTACTTTTATGTTAGGAGTTTCGGTGACTTAGGCATTTTCACAAGTGACATCTTCTACACCAGCAGGGACATGTGCTCGCTGTGGACAATCACATAAAATGTCAGAGTGTAGGTGTGGTACAGGAGCATATTTTAATTGTGGAAAGATGAGGCCCATAATCAGGGATTGCCCTGAAGTGAGAAAAGAAGGAATGTCATCAGCCGCCACACGTAGACCTACATGATCCAGGAGACCAACCATTCAAGGATGTGCTTATACTGTCAATACCCTAGATGCCCAAACATCCAACGACCTCATCCAAGGTATAACTCGGTTAAATTATTCATTTCTCATCTGAATTTCGTTAGTAATTATCATCATAGGCAATTAAGGATCAATTACAATTCATGAAAGCTACAACACACTGTATACACTATAAGTAGAATTTTATGTTTGACACTTAGGTACTCTACTTATGCATCAATGTGACAACACTTATAAACATGGAGCATGGTGGTTAATAGACCCAGGTTCGACACACTCATTCATGACTTCACAATTTGTGACAGAGTTAGGAGTTACTCCAGAGCCATTAGATTTTATTCTGGCCGTGTCAGTTCCAATAGAAAGTTCGGTGAACACGGATATGTTTTGTTGATTAATAGTTGTTTTGGTTGAAGATCTCAAGACAGTGGCAGATCTCATTTTATTAGATATGCAAGGATATGATGTAATCCTTGGCATGGACTGGCTATCCGCTTACCATGCAAGCGTTGATTGCCTACTGAAGATAGTTACTTTTCCCCCTCTGAAAGAAAAGTCATTCTGATTTAGTGGTGACAAGGCTAACATCGCACCGTTCCTCTCCGCAATACTAGCTGAACGTATGATGGGAAAAGGGTGCAGTGGCTACCTCGCATTTTTGAAGGAACAGCAGGACGAGAGGGATAACATCACCGACATTCCAGTTGTTTGCAAGTCTTCTGATGCATTTCCTGAAGAACTACTAGGATTACCACCTGATCGAGAAGTAGAGTTTGAAATTGACTTAGCTCCAGGCACAGAGCCAATATCTAAAGCACCTTATAGGATGGCTCCGGAGGAATTGAACGAGTTGAAAGAACACTACAGGAACACTTAGATAAAGGGTTCATAAGACCAAGTGCCCCTCCTTGGGGAGCACCGGTCTTATTTGTCAAGAAGAAGGACGGGTCGATGAACTTGTGTATCAACTATCATCAGTTTAACAAGTTGACAATCAAGAACCGTTATCCTCTTCCAAGGATAGATGATCTTTTTGATCAATTGCAAGGAGCAAGGTTCTTTTCTAAGATCGACTTGATATCCAGCTACCATCAGTTGAAAGTCAAGGCCGAAGACATTCAGAAGACAACATACAGAAGGCATTACAAATTCTTAGTGATGCCTTTCGGTTAAACTAATGCGCCAGCTTCTTTCATGGACCTCATGAATAGCATGTTCAAGCCACATCTTGATACATGTGTGGTAGTATTTTTAGATGATATCCTTATCTACTCGAAGACAAAAGAAAAGCACGAACAACATCTATAGATTGCTCTACAGACATTACGGGAACACCAGTTGCACACAAAGCTTAGTAAATGTGAATTCTAGTTAGAGCAAGTGAGCTTTTTGGGACATGTTGTCTCTGAAGGAGGTGTTACAGTAGATCCAGCTAAGATAGGGGCTGTTGTATAGTGGGAACAGCTGAAGATGGTCACAGAAGTAAGAAGTTTTCTTAGTTTCGCTGGCTACGATAAACGGTTTGTAAAAGGATTTTCTAAACTCTCAGGTCCGCTTACACAAATTATAAGGAAGAATGCGAAGTTTGAATGAACCAAGTCATGTGAGAAAAGTTTCCAAGAACTTAAGAAAAGGCTTACCTCTGCACTATTGCTTGCTATTCCAATCAGCACTGGTGGGTTTGTTGTGTTTAGTGATGCATCACATAGCGGGTTAGGCTGTGTGCTTAACCAGAACCCGAAGGTTATTGCCTATAGATCGAGACAGCTCAAGGATCATATAAGAATTACCCTACACATGATCTTGAACTAGTCGCGGTGATTTTTGCATTGAAGATATAGAGACATTACCTGTATGGGGAGACCTTTAAGATATTCACTGATCATAAGAGCCTCAAGTACCTGTTCACTTAGAAAGATTTGAATATGAGGCAGCGAAGATGGATCGAGTTTCTCAAGGATTATGATTGCTCCATTCTATATCACCCAGGCAAGGCGAGTGTTGTAGCAGATGCTTTGAGTCATAAGAGTTCGACTCAATTATCAAGTCTTATTATGGGAATCCGCCGATGGAAACTTTTAAATGATATTTCACTATACAATGCTAAGATCAAGGTGAAAGATTCAAGAGCCCTAGTGGAAAACATCATTATCCGACTAACGATCTACGATAATGTTTATGAGCTTCAGATGAAAGATGCAGAATTGGTGAAAATCATTGTACTAGACCAAATTTCTCCATCAAGGAGGATGGATCATTGTTATTCAGAGGGTGTCTTTGCATACTGGCATATGCCAATCTAAGGCATAATATTCTAGACGAGGCACATAAATTAAAGTATGCTATTCATCCGGGTGGTACCAAGATGTACCAAGACCTAAGGAAAAGCTTGTGGTGGAGAGGTTTGAAAAAAGATGTCGCCGAGTACGTCTCAAAGTGCTTGGTGTGTCAACAGGTGACAGTGGATCACCGACATCCATCAGATTTATTACAACCTCTACCGATACCAGAATGGAAATGGGAGTCCATTTCAATGAATTTTATTTTAGGATTACCAACGACAGCAAAGGGACACAATGCCATATGGGTGGTCGTAGATTGATTGACCAAGTTAGCTCATTTCTTGCCTTACAACGCCAAGTATACCGCGAGTAGACTTGTCGAAATGTACTTGAAGGAGATCATTCGATTGCATGGTATTCCAATGAGTATTATTTCATATCGCAATTCGTTGTGTACTTCACATTTTTGGCAGAAATTCCAAGAGGGAATGGGTTCAAGATTAGACTTCAGCTCAACATTTCACCCACAAATAGATGGACAAACTGAAAGGGTAAACCAAATTATTGAAGATATGCTCTGAGCATGCATGCTGGATTTTCGAGGATCATGGGATCAACATTTACCTTTAATTGAGTTTGCGTATAATAATAGTTACTAGATAAGCATTGGTATGACTCCCTACGAAGCGTTAAATGGGCGAAGATGTAGATCACCTCTCAATTGGGAAGAAATAGGAGAAAAGTTTGTTTTAGGTCTAGAAATTCTTGAAAGTGCCACTGAAGTTGTACGTTGGATTTGAGAGTGGTTAAAGATTGCACAGAGTAGGTAGAAGAGTTACGCCGATCTAAAATGGATGAGTGTAGACTTTCAGGTTGGAGACCATGTGTTCCTCAAGATTTCACCTATAAAAGGTGTAATCCATTTCGGGAGGCATGAAAAACTCACCCCTTGCTACATAAAACCATTTGACGTTTTGGGTCGAGTTGGTGAAACTGTATATTGGATTGCGCTATATCCGCAACTCAAAAGAGTACACAATGTATTTCACGTATTCATGTTAAGGAAGTACGTAAAAGACCTGACTCACATTATTGACGAGCAGCTGATTTAACGCTATGAGGATCAGACAGTTTGAGAGGATCCAGTACAAATTCTCAATAGGAAAGAGCAACTGCTGCGTACCAAACGTATTCCGTTGTTACTAGTGAAATGGCAAAATCATGCACCGGAGGAAGCTACGTGGGAACGCAAGTCGGACATACGTGACGCATATCCATAACTCTTTGAATAAAATTCAATTTAATGAACACTATAAATTTGGCATTAAAATTTAGAACTTGTAATCGTCAAATTGATTGTAATTACATGCTAAATTAATGGATGAGTTGTGCTACAGTGGTTATCATAGTATTGAGAATGCCCCGCATGAAGTTCACGTCATGATAAGAGGACCCAGAATAAAAAATAGGAAAAATTTGAAGAACCTGCAGAACACGCGTGCGCGAGATTTAAAGTCGCTCACGTGGCTTCTTCAAGATGCTAGCGAATAGAGTGAACAGGTCCCTCGTGTGACCGATTCGGTATTTGGACTTAGGTATAAGTCATCATAGCGACTTTTAAAGTCGACAACGATCGCGATATAAATGGCCTGCAGGTCATTTCCTTCTCATTTTTTTTGGCGTGAGAGATTTTTCAAGCTAGGGTTTTGCTCCTAAACCGATTAGTCACATAATTTACCATTTTATCACCCTTAACTTAGTGATGCTAGACCCCAGTTTCCTACTAATAAGTTGATGATGTGCATATATTAAGGAAAATCAGTAAAAGAGAACCAAAATATTAATCTTCATCAAGATGAACTCATAAAGCAATAAGAATGATGATTGAGCATAAAAGACGATTCGACGTATGCTGAAAGCCAAGAAATCGTATTTTACGATTGAACAAAGCCAAAGAAATAAAAAATCGTAATTTACGATTCTTCAGATGACTTTCAAAGTGAAGTGCGATACAAAAGAATGGAAGCGATCGTTCATTATAAAGAATCGTCTAGAGAGAAAAGTTGTAACGGAAGAAAGAAATCATAATTTACAATTTTACAAAATAGAATCTTCTCATTGTTGTTGATCACGTGAAGATTTACACTGCCACGAACCAAAATAGAAGAACTCTTGAATTAGAAGTCTGGAAAATCATGGATCTAAGATGATTGATGAAAAAAGACTCCTAAAGATCTCGATTGCTAAAATTTAGGAGAAAGTCCAGAGGCGCATCAACTATCTAAAGCAAGGAAGATAAAATTAAGAATTAGAGTTATATTAGGATACTTCTGTTTTAGCAGTTTCTTTTATTAGAATTAAATCATTGTAAACCAACCCGTTAGGATCTATAAATAAGAGGGCTCGACACATAAGAAAACTTATCGAACCAATTCTCATCATCAATTGACAACTGAGGTTGGGTTTTCGTTCGATCAAATTTAGAGTAGTTTAGTTTAGATATCCAAGGTTCCTCGATTGCAATTGACGACTGGGATTGAGAGTTGGAAGATTAGTGTAGATATCCATAGTTTCTCAGAAGCAATTGACGCTTACAACTGAGGGGTGAAAGATATATTTTACTTTGCTTTCTAGTTTAGATTTATTTTTATTGCAATTTACTGCTTTGTTAAAATCTCTAAGTTTTGATTTGAATTGACGACTCAGGTTGAGATTTGTAGATTAGTATAACGGTTTTTATTTTCCATCTTCAATTTTCTAGAATTTGATTGACGACCAAGTTTTAGGAGATTGTTGATTAGATTAAATCTGTATTGATAGGATTCTAGTTTTGATTGAAGACCAATGCTAGGAAACTTGATATATGGTGTAACGATATTTTAATTTCATAAATATCTGAAAGCAGAAGGAGACTGATTGACGACCAAGATTCAAAAGTTTGAGGATTTAGATTTATTTTCTACAATTAGTTTACGAAACTATTCTTTTATTCATATTTCTCAAGTAGTTTAGAACCTTAAAGATAAATATAGGTTTTTTTGAAAATAATACAAAGGTAAATTACTTCCTTCTAGGAACAATCCTATACTAGCATTACAATTTCCATTATGCGCTTGCAATAGGTTAAGACTTAATTAGTTACACATATAAGTAGTCACCAAGTTTTTGGCACCGCTGCCAAGGAAGCAGATTTTACTTTATATTAGTTTTGAAAACAAATATTTATCTTCATCTTTTTATTTTTTTATATTTTTATTTTTCTTGATCACTTCTTAAGCTTTTATAGGCTTATTTGGAGCCAGTGAATCAAGGTTTTAACTTCCCCTGATCAGAGAAGCTAGAGGCTCCGATTTGTTTCTCTCTCTGCATTCTAAAATAAAAATCAAATAAAGCTAAAAACACAAAAATATCAAAAACAATTTAGTGTATGCATCACACTCGATCTCAAAGTTTAGATTTCTGCGAGTGTGATCCAAAAATCTAAAGGACTCTCTTGTGCACATTAGCATCAAATCGATCTTCCGCAAGAGAATCCCGGACCATGGCTGACATATTTCTATCCAAGCACATTTCAGCCCGGTTGCTCTGACTGCACCCTCTTGTAGAGTTATACTAGATGTTGCGGCCAAACAGAATTATGAAATCAAGCTCAATACACTTCAAGCTGTTCCTGTTTTTCATGGGCTTGATAAAGAAGATCCCTATCAACATTTAAGGAATTTTATAGAGCTCTGCATGATGTTACAACTATCGGCGGCTAATGAGGAGTCAGTCAAGCTACGCCTGTTCCCCTTTTCTTCAAAGACAGAGCGAAAGCATGACTGACTTCACTACCTATCAAGAGTATAACCACTTGGGATGAACTTCAATCAAAATTCTTAAATGAGTACTTCCCAATTGGTAGAACTAACCAGATTCGCAAAGCAATTCAAGATTTCAGGCAACAGCCTGGAGAGTTGTTCCATGAAAGTTGGCAGCTCATGAAAGACCTACTAAGAAAGTGCCCTTATCATGATGTGCGGAACTGGCCAATAGCGCAAATTTTCTACCAAGGGTTGATGTTGTTGTGTTATTCCAATTTTAAGATGCTTGCTACTAACTTTATTTGAGAACAGTGATAAGAATGTGTTAGTAAAAATAAATCAAAGGTGTATTAAAAGACACAAAATAGCAAGTCTAAAAATACACACAGACCAGCAAGATACAGGGCCTATTGTAGCAAGTTTTGATAAGTAAGAGTTTGTCCCACAGAGAAATTGATCTAGAACCTAAAATGGGATATAATAGTAGGCCTTTAGATATGGGTACAGATCTGACAATCCTAAAGAAAGGGAGTTGGGTGTCACGATTATACTAAATTAACCCTAACAAAAGAGAAATAAAGTGCAGCCCTATCCTAAAGAAAGGGTGAAGAAGAAGATGGTGATGGTGTGTGCCAAAATAAAATATAAAAATAATGGGAAGTAAGTAGCTTAAGCTAGAGTTAATGCAATAATGTAACTCAGATTTAGATTGTCTCTGCAGTAGTCCTTGTTGACATGCTATCAATAACCTCAACAAGATAGAAGAATCTAATATAACCCATGCCATTTGGGGTGCTCTTAGGGCTATACTCTATCCACTCGAATGGTCACAGAGTATCCAATAGAGTCTGTCAAATCCCATTGATTAAACGAGAAATGCTAACCTAATCCAAAGGAGTGGATTGATCATTTTCCCAACCAATGGACCAGAAAAGGCCATGAATATTATTGCAGATGCTATGTAATACCAGTGCTACAAGCTCCCCAGATCTGTGCACAGATCTGGCTGATATCCATAGGTATTCCAACCAATAAAATCCTATGTGCTTTGCCAAGGCCAACGGCTCAATGTGCCCACACAAAGGACCAATAACAGGTTGAATAAGGATTTAAATTCAGCTAGTCATTGTTACAAAAGATCTACAATGACTCAGCCTCAAGCAGCAATTACTACAGAGAAATCAGATCTAACATCTGATATCGGTCAAGTAAAATAGAGGGGAGCCAGTTCCTACACAAACCTCCTCACAAGGCTCTAGAAGCTCATGTGCAGAGGAGAAGAATCCTTCTCAGACATGTGGCTAGGCACCACCTTAGGGTTATACTCTATCCACTCAAATGGTCACAGGGTATCCGATAGGTCTATCCATACCACAGAGATCTGGGAAAAAATATGTAAACTGTTGCTGCCACCATGGAGTCCCAGGGCTACGAGCTCTCCAGATCTAGCTACAGATCCAGCTTGCTATCCATGGGTCTATTAAACCAAGTGAAATCAGATGGTAAACAATAGATCTCCTAGAAACCGAATGGGCTAGTCCCAAAAATATGGATCCGATAGACATCTAAGGAAACCATAAGACCTGTAGATTTAATTAGTCATTAAAACAACAATCCATTGATAAAAGCAAAACTTGCAATGAACTATCTCAAGGTTGCAGCCTATACACAACTGCTCATCCAAAAGATCTCACTATATATAAAGCCTATTACAAAACTAAAATAAAACTAAACCTAGTTGTTTACAAAAGGATTAGCCAACCAACGTTGGGCTAAGAGAGAAGAAAAATAAGAAGAAGAAATGATCAAACCCTAACCCTAGCCTACTGGAGCTCTTAGCTCACAGAGGATTAAGGAAAAATGAAAATACTAAACTCTAAGTACAACTTATATACTCTGTCCATAAGACCTTGGCTCAAAAGAGATTAACCCTAATTTTTCTAGCAAATGTGATACTGTTACAACCCTTGAATGCCTTGAGATGTGCGCCTTGAAAAACATGCCTCGGGAAGTGTGTCCTAACCTTGGAAAATTCCCAAAATGTCTTAGAGTTAAAACTGATAGGTGGAGAGCCCGAGCTTCGTGAAGCTGGTTTCTACATTAATTCACTCACACAGTGGTAGAGCCTTTGCGGAGGAGCATTTGGCTTAGGAGGATTGTTCACTTGCGTGATAGATTCTTAGTTGATCGCGCAGCTACTTTGCATTGTAATCCTATCGCGGAGGTGATTTGGAACGCTTGAATTTCTCACGCAGTAGAGCTTCAGAAGTTCTCTCATTGGATACTCGCGCAGGTAGGCTCCTGCGCTCGCATAGTAACTGGTTAGGTTTTAGAGCACGGAAGAGCTGCGCGAGGAAAATTCTCGGCGTCTCTCTCTTCCAGGGTTTCGTGAGAACTCTGGGACGTGATAAATTGTTCTTTACGCATATGGACTCGCAATATTCTGTGCGCGGCTGCTTTAAGGCTCGATCTCCGTGAGAACTTCGCGAGCATAAATTTTGAGGGTTTTAAGACATGAGATCTTCACGATTTCTTTACTGCTCTCCTCTGGACTGCGCGTCCTATCTGTGTGAGGGTAGCTTCCACTGCATCCGTAGCTCTGCGAGGGAGCTCGTCAACACTGTGAGGTGAGTCTTTTGAACCTCTGATGCATTGCACTTGCTCTCATCTAACTTCTTTCATCTGCTAGACTTTTGGTCAATGATGACCAGCAAATGAGTCACCATGGTGAGTACTACCAAGGTGTTCGATTAAGCTTTGGCTCAGCTATCATCTTTGCATGTATTCTTTCTCTTCTTTGGACCAATAAGTAGGGATTTTATATTAATTTGCACAGTTTATTGCAAACTACAAAACACACCTAACAAATGATTATTAGTCTGCTTCAAGGTCCATCAAAGGCTAGACTAAGAGGTGAAAAGTGGTACTTTTCAGTAAATAATACACCCCCAAACCTAATCCTTACTAGTCCGTGAGCAAAGGAAAAATTAAAACAACTACTTTAAGAATTTAAATGTCACTTTTGTAGGGAACACAGATGCATTTAGCTTATGCATCATGCCTTTTAAACCCCTAGGTGATCCCTAGTGGAGGAGTAAAGTCTCCTGAGGGTTTTCAGTGAAGATACCCACAAACTTCTCAATAAAACAGTTAATTCACTCACACAGTGGTAGAGCCTTTGCGGAGGAGCATTTGGCTTAGGAGGATTGTTCACTTGCGTGATAGATTCTTAGTTGATCGCGCAGCTGCTTTGCGTTGTAATCCTATCGCGGAGGTGATTTGGAACGCTTGGATTTCTCGCGCAGTAGAGCTTCAGAAGTTCTCTCATTGGATACTCGCGCAGGTAGGCTCCTGCGCTCGCATAGTAACTGGTTAGGTTTTAGAGCACGGAAGAGCTGCGCGAGGAAAATTCTCTGCGTCTCTCTCTTCCAGGGCTTCGTGAGAACTCTGGGACGTGATAAATTGTTCTTTACGCATATGGACTCGCAATATTCTATGCGCGGCTGCTTTAAGGCTCGATCTCCGTGAGAACTTCGCGAGCATAAATTTTGAGGGTTTTAAGACATGAGATCTTCACGATTTCTTTACTGCTCTCCTCTGGACTGCGCGTCCTATCTGTGTGAGGGTAGCTTCCACTGCATCCGTAGCTCTGCGAGGGAGCTCCTCAACACTGTGAGGTGAGTCTTTTGAACCTCTGATGCATTGCACTTGCTGCTGTTGCAGCTTCCTCCATTTTCATCTAACTTCTTTCATCTGCTAGACTTTTGGTCAATGATAACCAGCAAATGAGTCACCATGGTGAGTACTACCAAGGTGTTCGATTAAGCTTTGGCTCAGCTATCATCTTTGCATGTATTCTTTCTCTTCTTTGGACCAATAAGTAGGGATTTTATATTAATTTGCACAGTTTATTGCTAACTACAAAACACACCTAACAAATGATTATTAGTCTGCTTCAAGGTCCATCAAAGGCTAGATTAAGAGGTGAAAAGTGGTACTTTTCAGTAAATAATACACCCCCAAACCTAATCCTTACTAGTCCGTGAGCAAAGGAAAAATTAAAACAACTACTTTAAGAATTTAAATGTCACTTTTGTAGGGAACACAGATGCATTTAGCTTATGCATCATGCCTTTTAAACCCCTAGGTGATCCCTAGTGGAGGAGTAAAGTCTCCTGAGGGTTTTCAGTGAAGATACCCACAAACTTCTCAATAAAACAGTTAATTCACTCACACAGTGGTAGAGCCTTTGAGGAGCATTTGGCTTAGGAGGATTGTTCACTGCGTGATAGATTCTTAGTTGATCGCGCTTGCTTTGCTGTAATCCTATCGCGGAGGTGATTTGGAACGCTTGGATTTCTCAGAGAGCCGAAGTTCTCTCATTGGATACTGTAGGCTCTGCGCCGCATAGTAATGGTTAGGTTTTAGAGCGGAAGAGTCGAGGAAAATTCTCTGCGTCTCTCTCTTCCGTGGCTTCGTGAGAACTCGGGACGTGATAAATTGTTCTTACGCATATGGACTCGCAATATTCTCATGCTGGGCTTTAAGGCTCGATCTCCGTGAGAACTTCGCGAGCATAAATTTTGAGGGTTTTAAGACATGAGATCTTCACGATTTCTTTACTGCTCTCCTCTGGACTGCGCGTCCTATCTGTGTGAGGGTAGCTTCCACTGCATCCGTAGCTCTGCGAGGGAGCTCGTCAACACTGTGAGGTGAGTCTTTTGAACCTCTGATGCATTGCACTTTTCTCTCATCTAACTTCTTTCATCTGCTAGACTTTTG
Source organism: Chloranthus sessilifolius (assembly GCA_021018995.1). Lineage (NCBI taxonomy): Eukaryota > Viridiplantae > Streptophyta > Magnoliopsida > Chloranthales > Chloranthaceae > Chloranthus > Chloranthus sessilifolius. The sequence continues at coordinate 31,494,292 of CM037595.1, forward strand.
GTCAATGATGACCAGCAAATGAGTCACCATGGTGAGTACTACCAAGGTGTTCGATTAAGCTTTGGCTCAGCTATCATCTTTGCATGTATTCTTTCTCTTCTTTGGACCAATAAGTAGGGATTTTATATTAATTTGCACAGTTTATTGCAAACTACAAAACACACCTAACAAATGATTATTAGTCTGCTTCAAGGTCCATCAAAGGCTAGACTAAGAGGTGAAAAGTGGTACTTTTCAGTAAATAATACACCCCCAAACCTAATCCTTACTAGTCCGTGAGCAAAGGAAAAATTAAAACAACTACTTTAAGAATTTAAATGTCACTTTTGTAGGGAACACAGATGCATTTAGCTTATGCATCATGCCTTTTAAACCCCTAGGTGATCCCTAGTGGAGGAGTAAAGTCTCCTGAGGGTTTTCAGTGAAGATACCCACAAACTTCTCAATAAAACAGTTAATTCACTCACACAGTGGTAGAGCCTTTGCGGAGGAGCATTTGGCTTAGGAGGATTGTTCACTTGCGTGATAGATTCTTAGTTGATCACGCAGCTGCTTTGCGTTGTAATCCTATCGCGGAGGTGATTTGGAACGCTTGGATTTCTCGCGCAGTAGAGCTTCAGAAGTTCTCTCATTGGATACTCGCGCAGGTAGGCTCTGCTCGCATAGTAACTGGTTAGGTTTTAGAGCACGGAAGAGCTGCGCGAGGAAAATTCTCTGCGTCTCTCTCTTCCAGGGCTTCGTGAGAACTCTGGGACGTGATAAATTGTTCTTTACGCATATGGACTCGCAATATTCTGTGCGCGGCTGCTTTAAGGCTCGATCTCCGTGAGAACTTCGCGAGCATAAATTTTGAGGGTTTTAAGACATGAGATCTTCACGATTTCTTTACTGCTCTCCTCTGGACTGCGCGTCCTATCTGTGTGAGGGTAGCTTCCACTGCATCCGTAGCTCTGCGAGGGAGCTCGTCAACACTGTGAGGTGAGTCTTTTGAACCTCTGATGCATTGCACTTGCTGCTGTTGCAGCTTCCTCCATTCTCATCTAACTTCTTTCATCTGCTAGACTTTTGGTCAATGATGACCAGCAAATGAGTCACCATGGTGAGTACTACCAAGGTGTTCGATTAAGCTTTGGCTCAGCTATCATCTTTGCATGTATTCTTTCTCTTCTTTGGACCAATAAGTAGGGATTTTATATTAATTTGCACAGTTTATTGCTAACTACAAAACACACCTAACAAATGATTATTAGTCTGCTTCAAGGTCCATCAAAGGCTAGATTAAGAGGTGAAAAGTGGTACTTTTCAGTAAATAATACACCCCCAAACCTAATCTTTACTAGTCCGTGAGCAAAGGAAAAATTAAAACAACTACTTTAAGAATTTAAATGTCACTTTTGTAGGGAACACAGATGCATTTAGCTTATGCATCATGCCTTTTAAACCCCTAGGTGATCCCTAGTGGAGGAGTAAAGTCTCCTGAGGGTTTTCAGTGAAGATACCCACAAACTTCGCAATAAAACAGTTAATTCACTCACACAATGGTAGAGCCTTCGCGGAGGAGCATTTGACTTAGGAGGATTGTTCACTTGCGTGATAGATTCTTAGTTGATCGCGCAGCTGCTTTGTGTTGTAATCCTATCGCGGAGGTGATTTGGAACGCTTGGATTTCTCGCGCAGTAGAGCTTCAGAAGTTCTCTCATTGGATACTCGCGCAGGTAGGCTCTTGCGCTCGCATAGTAACTGGTTAGGTTTTAGAGCACGGAAGAGCTGCGCGAGGAAAATTCTCGGCGTCTCTCTCTTCCTGGGCTTCGTGAGAACTCTGGGACGTGATAAATTGTTCTTTACGCATATGGACTCGCAATATTCTATGCGCGGCTGCTTTAAGGCTCTATCTCCGTGAGAACTTCGCGAGCATAAATTTTGAGGGTTTTAAGACATGAGATCTTCACGATTTCTTTACTGCTCTCCTCTGGACTGCGCGTCCTATCTGTGTGAGGGTAGCTTCCACTGCATCCGTAGCTCTGCGAGGGAGCTCCTCAACTCTGTGAGGTGAGTCTTTTGAACCTCTGATGCATTGCACTTGCTACTGTTGCAGCTTCCTCCATTCTCATCTAACTTCTTTCATCTGCTAGACTTTTGGTCAATGATAACCAGCAAATGAGTCACCATGATGAGTACTACCAAGGTGTTCGATTAAGCTTTGGCTCAGCTATCATCTTTGCATGTATTCTTTCTCTTCTTTGGACCAATAAGTAGGGATTTTATATTAATTTGCACAGTTTATTGCTAACTACAAAACACACCTAACAAATGATTATTAGTCTGCTTCAAGGTCCATCAAAGGCTAGATTAAGAGGTGAAAAGTGGTACTTTTCAGTAAATAATACACCCCCAAACCTAATCCTTACTAGTCCGTGAGCAAAGGAAAAATTAAAACAACTACTTTAAGAATTTAAATGTCACTTTTGTAGGGAACACAGATGCATTTAGCTTATGCATCATGCCTTTTAAACCCCTAGGTGATCCCTAGTGGAGGAGTAAAGTCTCCTGAGGGTTTTCAGTGAAGATACCCACAAACTTCTCAATAAAACAGTTAACAAAATTGAAAAATTACCAAGTCAGCTGTCAAGAAATAGAGCATCAGTTCACCTTTGATTCAATAAAAATGTGGGGAATTTGAATATATGATATGCACAGACATTTAATCACCACAACTTTCACGTAGATGCACATCATTTCCAATTAGCTCACAACCAGGGAAAACATCACATGTAGGTCAGTACTAAACTCATCATTAATTCAAAAATTAGGTTATAGGTCATGCCCAATACATTCAACATCAGACCCAATGCTGACCTAGGCAGACTCTCACTAGGAACTTTGAGGGTTTTCATTTTCTCTCAAGCCCAAGAGCAGTTATAGGCCCCAAATGGGTCTGTAAGCATGAGCATAGGCAAAGCACCTATGTTCTTGCATCATTGGCTAATTCTCACCATAGATTGGACAACTCTTTGTCTCAGCATGACAGCTCATTCAACTTTGGATCACAGGGTCTTTTGACTGGGTTGTAATGTGGCTTATGGGATAGGTTATAAAGAATGAAAGGTTGAAAAGGGATTCAAAATTGAGAAATTAGTAGGTGAAGGAGGTGATTCATGACTTCACCTTCTTTAGTTTAGCACCTTTCATTTTCTTTAAAATTCTTCAGACTTGAAGTGGCCAGCTTCTCCTCTTATTTTCGATTTTTCCAACGAACTTCTCCTCTTGACTCCTCTCTTATTCCTATTTATTATTGTTTTTCTTTCATTATTATTTTTCCAATGAACTCCTTCTTATGAGGGCATTGACTCAGCCAGTCCTTAGGGCATAAAGAATTGCCTTAGTCACTCCTCAAAGGAAGGAACAAATTTTTGTAGGGTCAAATCTCACTAGTTATGGTCTTCCATTGAACTCTTAGGCATGTCCTTACCTTTTTCTCTCTTTAATGATTCACTAAGTACTGATACAAGTGAGTTTTCTTGGTGTTCACATCATGGAAAAGTTAAAATTTAAAAGCTTGTAATGCCTAATGGTCTGCAAAATTTTTTAATTTCTCATTTTTTTATGATTCTTAAGTGAACATGGCTCTATTTCTATCTTACTCACTTGATTCTGCTACACTTAGGTTAACTATTTCATTGGCAGATCCTGCCACACCCCCAAACCTATGAGGAGTAGTGTCCTCACTGATTCAAAAGTAGATATGGATGTGCAGCAGGGTCAAAACAGAGATATTAAAAGAAAAGAAACAGCAGAAAAGAAAAACAGACAACACACAATAAACAATAAATAAACAAACAATAGAGATGGAGATATATAGTGAACTAAACAACACATGACAAAAAGAAATTTCTATTGAAATATAAAAAGATTACCATAAAGTATTACAAAGAGATCCTAACTAAGTACATATAAAGTATAAACCTAAGAAAAATCTAGACACATATTAGCAAAACATTGTTAGGCTATTTTAAGTGCTTGCTACTGACTTTATTGGAGACAGTGATAAGAATGGGGTGAATGAAAATGAATGAAAGGTGGAGTGAAAACTACGGAGCAGCAAGCCTAAAATATTCACAGTCCTGTAAGATACAGGGCCTGTTGTAGCAAGTTTTGATAAGTAAGAGTTTGTCCTACAGGGAAAGTTGATCTAAAGCTCGAAGAGAGGTATCCTTAGTAGGCTCTCCAGATCTGACAATCCTAAATGGAAGAGAATTTAAGGTCACTATAATCTATATCCTAAGGTAACTTAATGTCTAAACTACAGAAAGGGTTAAGAAAGAGGGTGGAGTGTGAGAAAATAGATATAAAAGGGTGAGAAGTATGTTATTACGTACAGATTTGATGGGTCTTATAACTCAGACTCAGATCTGCTACTATAGAAATCTTGTCCAATGGCTACATTATCACCAAAGAGGAGAAAAGATCCAACTCACCCCTGTGCCATGATCCAATCCCTTATGGCTATGACCTGTCCACTTAAATGATCACAGACTATCCAATAGGGGAACCACAATCCAGAGATGGGTCAGAACAAGATTATCATTGTAGGCACTACTTCATCCAGGCTACAAGCTCAAGAATCCATAGGAACCTCAACCTCTAAAGTTCTGTGTGTGGGGCTAGGCCTACAAAGTGCACGAGCCTGGACACACAGGACCAGCAAGAGTTTGAGTACTAGCTTTTAAGTTTGGCTGTTCACTGCTTTAGAAAGACAGCAGTAATCCAGTCACAAGCCTACAATCTCTACAGCCAAATCAGATCTGCAATCTAATGGTGGGTCTATACAAATATAGGGGAGTCTGTCTCTACACAATCTCTCACAAGGCTACAAGCACAAGTGTAGAGAAGGAGAATCAGTCTTAGATCTGTGGATTGGCCTCACCCTAGGGTTATAATCTGTCCACTTGAATGGTCACAGACTATCCACAGAGGCTATCCTCCTCTCAGAGGTCTAAGACAGAACAAGAACATTGCTGCCACCACCATGTTCACAAGGCTACCAGCTCAAGCTCTCATGGGGATTCAGATTTAGTGGATCCTGTGGTGGGGGAAGGCCTGCAATGTGCCTAACCTGGACACACAGGTCACTTGGATCTAAATAAAACCTTAAAAGCAATCCTCCATTACTTACAATACAACTTAGCAATGGAGGATCTCTAGGCAGCAACCTTGTACAGAATAACTCACAATAAAAATATCATCCCATACATGCAATAGATCCTATTACAAAACTCCATTAAAAACTATACCATCTAATCATATAAAAGGCATAGCCAGCAAGTGTTGGACTATAGAGAGAGGGAAAAAAAAGAAAAAGAAAAAACTCCTAAACCCTAACCTTAGCCTACTGTAATTCTACAGTCAGTTTCAAGAAGAAGCACAGAAGTCAAGAAAAAGTCCTCCAAACCTAAGCTAGGCTTAGGCTTATATAGAAGTCGGTTCTTTATGAATTAGGGTTAGGAAAATCCTAATTTCATCAATGGAATTGTGGCCCATTGTAGTCCCTTGGATGCCTCAGGGCGTGTGCACAGAGATTGGAGTATTGGAGTGCATGCCCTAATTACTGGAAGTTCCCCGATTGCCCCTGCAGAAGTGAGGAGAAGTTTATAACCTGGTCCTCACTAAGTAGAAAAGATTTACAGATCTTGTTGTGTGGTAGAATTGGCATCGCGGGGTCGCTTTGACTTAAAGCTCTTGCAGTCGCGGGGTTGGTACTTTGATCATCGCGGGAATGCTTTGGTCGCGGGATTGGTCTTTACATTTGAATGGCACGAGAATGGCGCACGCTGTTCATTCCTAGATGAATCTTGCGGCGATCCTCTCAAAGAGAACAATGTACATAGGCTTCTAGATCGCACGAGCAGTTCCTTGAAAGTATGTGTCCCGCGGCCACTGTGCGACAGCCGCGCGCTGGAATGCCTGGAGCTCCCTCTATTCAGTGAATCGCGCGAAGGTTGAAAACTCATCTCTTGAGTTGCGCGAGACTGCGTGAGTGCTTCATGAGCACTTAAGACTAAGCTTCATGAGGACCATGCGAAGTATACTTTTTACTCCTTGCTGACATCCATCTGCACGCGAACGGCACGAAGACTGCGCGACCAGCTCGATTGCTCCCTTCAGAAGCCTGCGACAATTGCACGACGCATTCTTTCTGGTTCAATTGAGCCCTGCGACATCTGTGTGATGCATTCCTCTTGATTTTTTTCTGCTTTGCTGTGCCTTTGCTACAGCTAATTCTCTGTCTAGGTTCAACCTTTACACTTCTGTGGGGCTTTTGGGTCAGCAGTAGGCTTCTTGCCATGGTTAGGGGTTTATTTGCAACTGTTGCTTATTACCTACAGAATAGACTTAAAACACATTTATGAAATGATTAAGGGTCTAACAAAGATTAAGTTAAGGGATGAAAAGTGGTACTTTTCAGGTCTTAATACACCCCTAAACCTAATCTTTGCTAGTCCCTTAGCAAAGCTATAATTAAATGCCACTTTCGTAGGGATCACGGGTACATTTAGCATATGTACCAAGCCTTTTAAACCCCTAGGTGATCCCTAGTGGAGGAGCGAGGTCTCCTTAGGGTTTTCAGTGAAGACACCCACAAACTTCACCATTAGAATTAATTAAGTATAGTGCAGATAATGACAACACAGATTTCGATGTTTAAAGCTTCATTCCACACCAAATTTTTTCAACACTTAGAGGAAATTGCAGCAATGTTGCAGGCCATTTAAAACTTAAAAGTTAACATGTGTTTGCCTTACCACCATTCAGTTATCATTAGAATTTCAATGTATAAAAATCAGTACCCAGCTTGCCTTTAATTCCAAATTCAGGTTGGATACAACCCCAATGAGGTTAAAATTCAGACCCAATTCTCACTAGGGCTATCTCTCAGCATTAACAACCTAAGGGTCTTCACATTCAAAACAGCTCAAGAGCAGTTACAGACCCCAAATGGGCCTGCAAGCATGAGCATAGGCAAAGCTTCTAATTTCAGACATCTTCAAGAATTTTTACCATAGATTGGACAACTCCTCATCTCCACATGACAGCTCATTTAACTTTGGATCCACAAGGTCTTTTTGAATGGATTGTAATGTGGCTTATGGCTGAGGGATGTAAAGAATAAAGGGGTAAAAAGGGAATCCAAATTAAGAAATCAGCAAGGTAAGGAGTGATTCATCAACCTTCATTTCAGCAAAATCTTCATCTTTCTTTTTATATTTCAAACTCAAAGTGGCCAGCTTCTCCTCTTCTTTTCAATTTTCAGATGATGTTGTTCTCTAGACTTCTCTTTCTTTTTCAGTTTTTATTTTTATTCATTCTCTTTTTTATGATTTTTTTATTTTATTTTATTTTATTTTTTATGATGAACTGCCACACAACTGCCATTGGTACACGGCTGTTCACAAGTTGCTTTTCTTCACCTTCCACAGAATGTTGGACCATTCTCAGTATCTTTAACTCCTTCTCCTTTACCTTCTGAATTCTCAGAGTGAGGGTGAGGTTGACTCAGGTCATGAGGTTAAGGTGCAAGTGTTCCGGTGTTTGTGAAAGAAAAGTATGATTTTAAGGCTCAACTAGTGTATGCAAAAGGGCAGATTATAAAAGGTTGGATTTTCAGGCTCAAACTGTCCAAATGAGGGCCTTGGATCATTTCCTTAGTATCATGAGTGCTGTCAATTAGTTTTGATTTGGAGGTGCACAACTTCTAGTGAAAAGGTATTGATTCAATTAGTCTTTAAAGCAGAAATAATGCCAAAAACACTCTTCAAAAGAAAATGCTGGGCCCAAATCTCACTAGGTATGGTCATCAAATTTAACCCATGGGGTGTATTTTCATCTGTTACTCTCCTCTTAGGTTCACTGAGTACTAACTGAAAAAAATTTCTAATATTAGCTTCATGGTGGTGTCAAGATTTTTAACTTTTTCTGTTTCGAAAAGTCTGCAAAAATATTTAAATTTTTACAAGTTTCCTCATTGTATCAAGTTAAGTGGAAATTAACTTTATTCATCCCATTTTTACCGCCATTACTGCACTAAAATTAACTATTCTATTGACAGACCTATCCTGCCACACCCCCAAACCATGAGGAGCAGTGTCCTCACTGGTTCAAAGGTGAGAAAATGCAGTGGAGTCTAGTTAAATAAACACAGAGGAAGACAGAGAAACAGAAAATATAATGCTAATTGAACAGTATAGAACTAAAAGAAACTTTCAGTGAAATAAAAAGAAAATATTACAAAAAGAGATAAAAAGAAAAGACAAAATGGGGGGGGGGGTAGATGGATCAAGGGAGAGTCAGTGGGGGAGGGTGTGAGGAAGATGGTGGGGGAGATTCAGGTGGTTCCATTTTTTTCTTCTTCTTCTCTCTCTTCTCCTTTTTCTTCTTTTTCTTCTCTTCCTTGGCGAGGATCCTCTGAACTTTTTCATACTCATCCCAAAGAAATTGTAACGGGTCCGGCTCCTTAGGCGGTGGGGGATCCTCCCAGATGGGGTGGAATTTGATGGGGAACTCGAAGGGTTTGTCATCCGCCATGGTTGTGATGAGGTATGGACTGCTAGGGTTAGAAGATGAATGATGAGATGAAGAGGAACTAAGGGCCGATTTAAAAGAGTTGGACGATGGAACATGAATCGGCCGATTTAAAGTTTTGTCCCTTTCCAAGCTTGGCAATAAATGATCATTGTGTGGGGAATGAAGAAACACACAACTGATTATGGGAAAAGAGAGCGCACAATAAATGAAGGTCTAAAGAGAGGCTTGTGATTTAAGGGGATCCTGTGTATCGCACAGCTGCACAGTGGAAAGTGTGGAATTATTGTGCTTTGCGCGCAGTCAGGACTCTGCGAGGAAGCTCAGACAAGGCACAAGAATATGAACACGAAAACATTTGAATCTTGTACTTTCATCCAGTCAGTTGCCATCAATATCTACCTTGCACATGGATTTTTAGGTGAAAGGATTAAAACCACCCGACATACATCTCCCATGACAAAATTCAAAGAAATGAAGATGAAAATAGAAAAGCACACAGAATAGATCAATAGAATACAAAAAAGAAAAATTATATTAACTGGAAAAACATGTACAATTGTAATTACAATCTAAGTACAATCTAAGCTACTCTAAGAGGAAGCATCAGAATCTGAATCGGTCAAGAAATCCCAGCCCATCTTTTTAGCATGTTCCCTAAGGGCATCTTTGTCCTGTTTCATCTTTTCTTCTCGTGCCTTCTTTGCTTCGGCTGGTGTTTTCTTGGCAGTAAGAGCCTTTGGTACCTTCACCCTTACTTTTGGTTGCTTGGGTATTTTTAGTTCCTTGGGTTCTTGAGGGGCTTTTCCTTTCCTCTTGAGGGGTGGAGATTTCCTTTGCCTTTGGCTTCCTCGGTGGGGACCATGGGGATTTCTTTCCTGATTTGGCTTCAGTGGGGGAATGCCTCCTCGTGGACTTATATCAGCCTCTGTTCTTTGCCAATTTTTAAAGGCACTTTGGAGCACCTCTTAGTGTGACTTTTCCTCTTAGGATAAGTTTGCTCTTGGAGTGTGGAGGGTGGTGAGGTGAGGCCTTGGTAGGTGGAGGCTGCTGGAGGAGGTGATGGAGGAGGGCAGGGCCTTCCTTTTCTTCTTTGGGTCTTAGGTTGTGCCTCCTCAGTTAGGCAAGTGGAAGGAGTAGTAGTTGGCTGAGGTAACATGTGAGCAGTGAGATGGGGGTGAGGATTTTTAGCAGCACAATGCAGATTCAATGAGGCTATTTGATTTGTGTTTGAGGAGGTCGGTCTCATGGATTTCCTTTTAGTTGAAGATCTCTTGCATTATGTTGAGCCTCTTTTCAAACATTCTTGCGCCTTCTTCTCTTCTCGATTTCTCTACTCCCAATTTATTCATGATAAGTAAATGTAGCCTTGGCCTTCGATAGGCCTCCAAAATTTTTCCACCCCAATGAGATGCCCAGAGTTGTTGTCGTGGGCCTCCTTCATTTCATCAATCTGCTCCAGGGTCTCAATGGATTGGTGAGTTTGGCCATGCCCCTCAGGACATCCTTCCTAAGGTAAGGATTATCCCTCATGTGATGGAGGATGGTGAGGTAGGGAGGGTATAAAATGATGTTTTGGGTGCGATGGGTAGATAGGAAGTGGAAGGAGCAAAGTGTGATTGGTCTGGGGAGAAGGGGGGTAACATGGGGTAAGTCTATTTGTGGGGAAGGGGATAGTTGTCATTTGTGTAGATTGTAAGGTTGGAGGAGGGTAGGATAAGAGGGGGATGGAGGGTATGGGGAAAGGAAAAGGTGTAGGCTCAAGGAGTTGGGGTGATGGGGGGAAAATGGGAATGGTGAAAGGTATGAAAGGAATGGGTGGGTAAAGTAATGGGGATGGTGGGGGGGTTGTGAGTCGAGAGGAAGTTGGTTTGGGTTTCTTTGTCGCTGGAAGGACTGGGGGGTTGAAGTGGGTGGTGGAGGGATGGGTGGGTTGGTTAAGGTGTGGAGGGTGGATTGGATGGAGGTGAGTTAGATGCATCTGGTCCTCTTTTAGGTATTGGTGGATAAATGGGCTTGGATGTCTTGGATAAGGGATAGGATAAGGATTGTGTCGGGGTGGGAGGTTGGTTTGTGAAGAAGAGGGCACTAGTTGGAAAGGTGAGGAAGGTGCATGATGGAAAGTGGAAGGAGGGAAGATGGGGTTCGGGGAGTGATGGTGATGTAGTTGGGGAGTCCGGAGAGGGTGTAGAGTAGGCATTGTGTCAAGGAAGGTGAGATGAAGGCTTGGAAGCCTATGGATGTGTTAAGGGTTAAGTCAATGTCGTGAGGGGATGTAGTAGGTATGGGTGGGGTGGTGTCTTGTTCAAGGTGGGTGTGTCAATGGGGATAGAAAGGGATTGAGGGTGGTGTCTGAGATGGTTGGGATTGGTCTCGGTCTTTCATTTTTTAGGAAATGAGTGGAGGGTTTATGTGGTGATGAGGGGAATTGGGTGTCTTGAGGTAAGGTAGGGATGGGGAGTCCTCCCGGTACCAATCACAGTGAAGGGGAGTGGGCATGGATGATGAAAGAGGGTGAGAGAGATGGATGCAAGAGGGGTAGTGGATTCAGGAGTAAAAGGTGGAGGGGGAATGGGTTCTGCAACAGACATGGATCTGAGGCACCTCCTTGGTAGCAGGTAGACCTTGTTGTTCTTCCTCTTTTGCTTATGAAGGTGAGGCCTGAGCCTCTTTCTTCTTCTTTCCGGGCCTCCATCGGGCTCCTGCGATTCCCATTGCCTCTTGGCAAAAGTAGTAGGGAAAGGGTGGTAGTCGCTCATTTTTCCTATCTTGTACCCCCCCTTGAGTGAAGCAAGGTAATGAATTCGCATAAGGTGTGCTTGTTTGTCCCTATCTTCTCCACTATGTCTTTCATTGCCTCAAAAATTAGGCATGGAAGCCATGGCCAGAGGAGTAGATCAACATCGCAATGGGGGTTCTCCTCTCGCCGATGTCTGAGCATTATATGTTCTTTCAGACTTGGTCAATGAATAGGAGTTCAGTTCCAATTCTCCTTCGATTGAGTCCCCGTGGCCTTTTAATCCTCTAGTTAACTGCAATTGTATCAATCGATGCACTCAGGGCCATATCCACGCCTAGGGTCTGAATGCTGGGATGCCCAAAACTTCAGCAATCACCTTGGGGCTCACTAACATATCAAAGTCATCAATTAGCACCAGCAAACACTCTTATCCATCTTTGTTCTTCTTAACCCTGATGTGTTGATAAAATAGTTGCACTAGCCTAGGGTAGGCTAGTGCCGGAATACCTCTCATCAAGTGTGTCAGGCTCGCTTTGATCATAAACTACACAGAAGGAGCAGAGAGAGGCTCCTTCTCGAAGAATGGCAGGTCAAAAGCTATTTCAGGCTCTAATGGGATCGAAGCCATGAGCTCTGAAGAAGTAGAAAACTTAGGGGTTGGCACCGCCGCCTCCTCAACCACTTCCTTCCCTTTTTTGGGTGACTTTGAAGTCTTGGACTTTTTAGGGGTGGTCTCTGTAGGGGCCTTATCCTTGCTCCTCTTCTTTGGTGCACTCTTGGGGGCCATTACAACATCGACCTTCAAATATGAGAGACGAAGATTGAGATCTAAGTGCTTACCCTAAAATCCTAGGGTTTAATTTGATTTAACACAGGGCACCGCGAGATCTCTGAGCAGAGGGCAATAGATGGGGGTGATGCGAGGAACAACTCTATCAATTCGTGGAGTGAATGATGAGTTGTAGGATTGATGCTGGAGGAGAGAGGGGGAAGAGCACCAAAAGCTAGGGTTTCACAGAGGGAAGAAGGAAGAGAATACTGGAAAAGCAGCCAAGCGTGAGGTTAAAATACTTATCACGAAGCTCGGCGCGCTTTGGAACATTTGGTCGCGGGATTGGAAATGAACCTAGCAAAGGTGAAATTCAATTTGGATTGCGCGACAATCTCTCAGGCTGACCCTGGAGCGCACGATAGTATGTGAAGAATTCATGTGAATTGCGCGAGTGGCTCCCAGGTCTCCATTTGGATTGCGCGAAAAGCTCTGAGGTTCACTTTGAATCTCGCGACAGCCTTAGAATCTCACGACAACAAATGAAGTATTTTTGTTGAATTGCGCGAGAGTCTCCCAGTTTACCTTCTGAACCTCGCGACAGCCTTGGAATCTCGCGATAACTAATGAATAGCTCTATGTGGATCGCGCGAGAGGTTCTCAGGTGCACATGAGTCTCACGACAGCTATTGAATGTTTCCATGTGAACTGCATGAGATTCTCACAGGCTTCCTTTTTAACCTCGCGATAACCTGAGAATCTCGTGACAGCTGATGAAGTATGTTGTTTGTAGTGCGCGAGAGTCTCTCAGGCTTCTTTTTTGACCCAGCGATAGCAAAGTATAAAACAAAGAGCATGTGCACTCTGTTCTGCCCTTTTGCATATGTGCTGTGGTTGAATATTCAAGCAAGGACAACAAAAATCAACCTCCCACATTATGCATTCAACAAAAACTATCAATTAAAGAGCAGTAAGAATCAAACCAAGCATCAAAAGTTTAAACCAAATAAGTCTAAAATCAGATGGGACCACTAACAATTCCTAGAGAATTTTAACAAAAGAAAGCAAGATAAATCTACTAAAACCAAAGTACATATGATACAGTAATGACACACCTGTGGATCATTTTAAAGAAGGATCCCCTTGAAAGTGAATGGTGTCCATGGGTTCGGTAGGTTTTTCAAAACAAGGCTTAAGCCTCTGACCATTCACCTTCAAGGTTCTCCCAGACTTGGGATCCTTGATTTCCACAGCACCAAATGGGGAAACATGCATGACAATGTAGGGACCTTCCCATCTGGATTTCAATTTGCCAGGAAAATATTTAAGTTTGGAGTTAAACAACCAAACCTTATCGTCAGCTATGAAACTCTTTCTCAACAGCCCCTTGCCAAAGAAAGCTTTGGACCTTTCCTTGTAGATCCTGGCATTAGCATACGCATCCATCCTTAGCTCTTCCAATTCTGACAGCTGTAACAACTTGTGATGACCAACAAAAGTTAGATATAAATTTAAATGTTTGATGGCCCAATAGGCCCTGTGTTCTAACTCCACTAGCAGATGACAGACCTTGCCATAAACCAGTCTGAATGGGGACATACCAATGGGAGTCTTATAGGCAGTCCTATAAGCCCACAGTGCATCATTAAGCTTGTTAGCGCAATCTTTCCTATCAGTCCTCACAGTCTTCTCTAGGATTTGCTTGATCTCCCTATTTGAAATTTCAACTTGCCCACTGGTTTGTGGGTGGTAGGGAGTAGCAATCCTATGGGTGACAGAATATTTCTTGAGCAAGCTCTCAAAATTTCTGTTGCAGAAATGGCTACCCCCATCACTGATAATGGCTCTAGGGGTGCCAAATAACGAGAATATATTCTGCTTTATAAACTTGAGGACAACCTGATTATCATTACTTCTTATGGAAATGGCTTCTACCCATTTGGAAATGTAGTCCACTACCACTAAGATGAAATAAAAACCATTTGAAGGAGGAAAGGGGGCCCATAAAGTCAGTACCCCACACATTAAATAGTTCTACAACAAGGATGGGCTGTAAAGGCATTGAGTTTCGTTTGGACAACCCTCCTAATTTCTGACATCTTTCACAGGTCTTGCAGCGTGTATTGGCATCTCTGAAAAGAGAAGGCCAATAGAACCCACACTGTAATACTTTGTCAGCTATTTTTCTCCCACTATTGGCATCCCTGGGGACATCACTTTCGGAAACACAGTATCGAATGATTTGATCTACACAATACTTGTACAAGCAAGGTTCCTCCCAGAAAAAGAATTTGACCTATGAGAAAAATAGGTCTTTGTCCATTTTTATCCAATGGGCAGGAATCTTGCCTATAACTAGATAATTGACAATATGTGCATACCAAGGAACTAAGGATTAGATAGAAAATAGTTGCTCATCCAGGAAGACATCATTTATAGCAAGGTCATCAACACCTTTCTCCAACATAATTCTGGACAAGTGGTCAGCCACCACATTTTCTACACCCCTTTTATCCTTGATTTTGGTGTCAAACTCCTACAACAGGAGTATCCATCTAATCAATCTGGGCTTTGTATCCTTCTTGGACAGTAGGTACTTTAATGCTGAGTGGTCAGTGAAGATGAGAGTTTTAGACCCAAGTACGTAAGGTCTAAACTTGTCCACAACAACAATCACTGCCAGAAGCTCTTTCTCAGTTGTTATGTAGTTCAACTGAGCTTCAGCAAGTGATTTGCTGAGATATGCAATGACCATAGGCAGCTTATCTTTTCTCTGGCCCAAGACAGCACCTATTGTCATGTCAGATGCATCACACATCAACTCGAAGGGCAGGGTATAGTCAGGTGTTTGGAGTACAGGGGCAGAGGTGAGTCAGATTTTTAAAGTTTCAAAAGCCTCAAGACATTCAGTAGAAAAGTCAAAGGGCACATCCTAGCAGAGCAGGTGGCACAATGGTTTAGCAATTTTGCTGAAGTCTTTGATGAACCTCCTATAGAATCTAGCATGCCCAAGGAAAGATCTGATTTGTTTGACTGTTCTTGGAGGGGGCAAATTTGCAATGTCGTCAACTTTGGCCTTATCTACCTCAATTCCATCTTTAGAGACTACATGGCCCAACACAATTCCTTGTGATACCATGAAGTGACTCTTTTCCCAACTTAAGACCAAATTAGTCTCCTCACATCTTTGTAAGACCCGATGAAGGTGATGTAGACATTGGTCAAAGCTATCCTCATACACCAAAAAATCATCCATAAAAATTTCCAAAAATTTCTCAATCATATCAGAAAAGATGGCATACATACACCTCTGAAAGGTGGCTGGGGCATTACACAGTCTAAAACGCATCCTTCTGTAAGCAAAGGTGCTAAAAGGATAAGTAAAAGTGGTTTTCTCTTCATCAAGAGGGTGCACAGGGATTTGACTGTACCTGAGTATCCATCAAGAAAATAGTCAAAAGCTTTCCCAACCAACTTATCCAAAATTTGATCAATAAAGGGGAGAGGGAAGTGGTCTTTTCTGGTCTTGGAGTTGAGTTTTTGATAATCGATGCAAACTCTCTAGCCAGTGGTCTCCTTGGCTGGTCTCAACTCTCTAGACTCGGTTGTGATCACTGTTATGCCAGATTTCTTGGGCACCATTTGGATAGGTGCCACCCATTCAGAATCAAAATGGGGTAAGTTACCCCAACAACCAGCAATTTAATGATTTCTTTCAGGACCACTTCCTGCATGTGAGGATTAAGTTTCCTCTGTATTTCTCTGGAGGGTGTTGAGCCCTCTTCTAAATGAATCCTATGCATACAAATTGATGCATCAATCCCTCCTAGATCAACAATGGTCTAGCCAATTGCTTTCTTGTGCTTCCTCAAAACTGTTAGCAATTCCTCCTCTTGCTCATTGGTAAGAGAAGAGGAGATAATTTTAGAAAGTTTTTCATCTTTCTCGAGGAAGACATATTTCAATGTCTCTGGAAGCTTCTTGAGCTCCAGATCAGGGGCTTGTTGGATGGATGGCAGGATTGGTGCATTATTGGTTGGAGGAAGGGGCAGCAATGTAGGCTTCCAATTTGAATGCTACACTAAGCCCACAGAAGACTTCAATGGGGACATGTCTTCTAGCATTAAAGCTAGGCTTCCTTCCTCTACCATGTTCTAAACTTCAGTTAAATTTGTGACAATATTGCCCCACTCCAGTAGAGTGGGCAGTTCTTCAACAACTTCTTCTAGTACGTCCACTGCAAAGCATTCCTCATTGTCAAACTGAGGGTACTTTGCACTGTTATACAAATTAAGCTCAACTTTCATATACCCGAAAGTGACCTCCATAATCCCAGACCTGCATTGAATGCATGCATTGGCAGTGGCCAAGAATGGTCTGCCCAGAATAACAGGTATCTGGGATGTACTCTTATTGCAGCCCATGTCCAAAACAAGGAAGTCTGCAAGGTAGAAGAACTTGTCTACCCCCACTAAGACATCCTCAACCACTCCCATGGGTTTCCTCTCAGACCTATCAGCCATCAATAGAACAATGGAGGTGGGCTTCAGCTCCCCCAAACCTAGCTGCTGATACACACTGTATGGCAGCAGGTTAACACTAGCTCCAAGGTCTAAAAGGGCCCTTCCAATCGTGTGGTCTCTAATAATACAGGGAATAGTGGGTGTCCCTGGGTCTTGCAACTTCTCAAGCATTGTCATGGTTAATACAAAATTAGCTGTATCAATTGCAAAGACCTTTTTAGACAAATGGCCTCTGGCCTTCTTTTTTTCACTACAATGGTCTTTTTAGAAACTTTGCATAGGCTAGGACCTGTTGGATTACATCAAGCAGGGGTAAATTTATCTTGTCCTACTTAAAGGTCTCCATCATTTCCTCGATCTGTGCCTGCCCCTTATACAAAGGGGCAGGGCCACTCAAAGCTTGAGAAATGGCGAGGATCTTGTTCCTCATTGCAAAGCCTATGACTGAACTTTTTTTTTTTTTTTTTTCTACTTTTATCTCCTGCTGAGGCTCAACTACAGCCTCTTTATATTTCCCTTGTTGAAGGGTAGCAGGCAGTTCTTAACTCTGTACTCTAACAAAGTCTCTTTCACTTTCACTCGACAGTTCCTTGGGAATGACCTCTCCTTGTTCCTTTCCCACCTGGTTGTCTACCAACGTTCCAGACCTTAGGGTTGTGATGGCATTAGCCCCCTCAAAATTTGAGGAGCCTTCTCCAATCGAATACTGGCCCTTAGGGTTGGCTATTGGCTGGCTCGGTAACCTGCCCTCTTCTCTTTTAGCCAAGGAATTGGCTATTTGGCCTAATTGCTCTTCAATCTTCTTTATGCTTTGACTGTGAGAAGTCACAGTTTGATTCAAGGGTCCAAGGCTTTGCAATTGGGCCAAAACCCGGTCCTCAAAAGAAGCACTTCGGGGCTGAGGTGAAGAAACTACCAATTGATTTTATTACTGGGGCTACTGGAAATTCGACCTTGGGGTATAACCCTGGTTAAACTGCTGCTGTGGCCTTTGAGGTAAGGCCAACATCTGTTGTGACTGCATATAATTATCTTGCCTCCACCTCAAATTTCGGTGGTCTCTCCATTGGTAACCAACATTTTGGTGCTAATATCCATATGGTTGTTTATTGTAGCCACCAGATTGTTGTTGTCCAAAAGATTGGGCAGCAACAACCTGTTCCATTACATACTCAGGGTATTGCCCCGCAGATGGGCACTCTTCCACTGTGTGTTGTGGACATTGGCATATCAGACATGCCTCCATCACTTGTGCAGCCATTCTAGGCTGCACTACAGTCAAAAGTTTATCGAATTTATCCGAAAGATTGGCCATCTGCATTCTCAGGTCATCGTTTCCCCGAACTTCATACATCTTTCCTTCAGATGTTTCAGCCAACCCCAGCTTAGGAGAAGGCTCTTGAACAGTTCTAGATGAGGACATCCTCTGGAAAGCATTTTCACTAATGACCTCGAACAAGTCCCATGCCTCATTAGCTATTTTATGCATGTACGTTCCACCAGAAGAGGCATCTACCATGTCTCTACTCTTCTCATCAATCCCATCGTAGAAGCTCTAGACAAGCTGTCAGTCAGGGATCTTGTGGTGGGGACATTGTTTGAGCATCTCCTTAAATCTGTTCCAGGCTTGGTTAAAATCTTCAGTTGGGGATTGGGCAAAAGCAAGTATGCCTTTCCTCAACTGGCTGGTTTTGGTCTCTGAGAAAAATTTAGACAGAAATCTTGTCTGGAGGTCTTTTTAGGAAGTGATGTTGTTGTTTGGGAGAGTAGATAACCAGGTCATGGCCCTGTCCTTTAGGGAGAAAGGAAAGAGCCTTAACCTAGTGGCTTCTGGTCTCAAACCAGCAATGGAGAATGTCATGCACAGGGCCAAGAACTGGTCAATGTGCTTGTAAGGGTCTTCCTTGCTAAGCCCATGGAAAGAGAGAAGCATTTGGATGATGGAAGTTTTGATCTCGTAGTTTCCCGGAACATCTGGGAATTGAATGCTGAATAGAGAATTATAATCATCCGGAGTACTCAATTCCTTCAATGTTCTAGGTTGCTCTTCACCCATAACTGTTGTCTCAATTTCAATAGGGGGCTCGACTATGGTGTGTTTGTGCCTTCTCGGTCTTCTACCCTTTTCTATCTCAGGGTTAGCAGGCTCTAATGTAGGACTGAGGGATCTCCTTCCTAACATGCACATATATCAACAGCAGGGAAGACTATTCGCAGGCACATTGCACTTAACAAAATTTGCAACTATCCTAATCAACTGCTATGGAATCTTCAAAGGAGAAATAAACTGAGTTTTTGAAGGTTAGAGAAGTGCAAACAGAGGTAGCTAGACTCCCAGTGCAATTCTACTCTCCTTCTCTGCTACGGTCCAGATCTGCAAGAAAAATTCTAAATGTAAATCAGCAGTATTAATTATTCACAAGTACAACTACCAAAGAATAAATAATACAACAATCTAGAGTCTACTATTAGATCAAGATTCCCCGGCAACGGCGCCGAAACATGTTAGGTTATTTTAAGTGCTTGCTACTGACTTTATTTGAGACAGTGATAAGAATGGGGTGAATGAAAATGAATGAAAGGTGGAGTGAAAACTATGGAGCAGCAAGCCTAAAATATGCACAGTCCTGCAAGATACAGGGCCTGTTGTAGCATGTTTTGATAAGTAAGAGTTTGTCCCACAGGGAAAGTTGATCTAAAGCTCCAAGGGAGCTATCTTTAGAAGGCTCTCCAAATCTGGCAATCCTAAATGGAAGGAGATTTAAGGTCACTATAATCTAAATCTTAAGGTAACTTAATGTCTAAACTATAGAAAGGGTTAAGAAAGAGGGTGGAGTGTGAGAAAATAAATATAAAAGGGTGAGAAGTATGTTATTAGGTAGAGATCTGATGGGTCTTATAACTCAGACTCAGATCTACTGCTATAGAAGTCATGTCTAATGGCTACATTATCACCAAAGAGGAGAAAGGATCCAACTCACCCGTGTGCCATGATCCAATCCCTTATGGCTATAACCTGTCCACTTAAATGGTCACAGACTATCCAATAGGGGAACCATAATCCAGAGATGGGTCAGAACAAGATTATCATTATAGGCACTACTTCATCCAGGCTACAAGCTCAAGAATCCATAGGAACCTCAACCTCTAAAGTTATGTGTGTGGGGTTAGGCCTACAAAGTGCACGAGCCTGGACACACAGGACCAGCATGAGTTTGAGTACTAGCTTTTAAGCTTGGCTGTTCACTGCTTTATAAAGACAACAGTGATCCAGTCCCAAGCCTACAATCGCTACAGCCACATCAAATCTACAATCTGATGGTGGGTCTATACAAATATAGGGGAGTCTGTCTCTGCACAATCTCTCACAAGGCTACAAGCACAAGTGCAGAGAAGAAGAATCAGTCTTAGATCTATGGATTGGCCTCACCCTAGGGTTATAATTTATTCACTTGAATGGTCACAGACTATCCACAGAGGCTATCCTCCTCACAGAGGTCTAAGACAGAACAAGAACATTGCTGCAGCCACCATGTTCACAAGGCTACCAGCTCAAGCTATCATGGGGATTCAGATTTAGTGGATCCTGTGGTGGGGAAAGGCTTGTAATGTGCCTAACCTGGGCACACCGGTCACTTGGATCTAAATAAAACCTTAAAAGTAATCCTCCATTGCTTACAATACAACTTAGCAATGGAGGATCTCAAGGCAGCAGCCTTGTACAGAACAACTCACAAAAAAAGCACCATCCCATACATGCAATAGATCCTATTTCAAAACTCCATTAAAAACTATACCATCCAATCATACAAAAGGCATAGCCAGCAAGTGCTGGACTATGGAGAGAAAGGAAAAAAAGAAAAAGAAAAAACTCCTAAACCCTAACCTTAGCCTACTGTAATTCTACAGTCGGTTTCAAGAAGAAGCACAGAAGTCAAGAAAAAGTCCTCCAAACCTATGCTAGGCTTAGGCTTATATAGAAGTCGGTTCTTTGTGAATTAGGGTTTGGAAAACCCTAATTTCATCAATACAATTGCAGCCCATTCTTGTCCCTTGGATGCCTCAGGGCATGTGCTAGGAGATTAGAGCATTGGAGTGCATGCCCTAATTGCTGGTAGTTGCCAGATTGCCCCTGCAGAAGTGGGGAGAAGTTTAGAACACAATCCTCACTGAGTAGAAAAGATTTACAGATCTTGCTGCGTGGTAGAATTAGCATCGTGGGGTTTCTTTGACTTGAAGTTCTTGCAGTCGCGGGGTTGACACTTTCATCATCGCGGGAATGCTTTGGTCATTACAGGATTGGTCTTTGCATTTGAATGGCACGAGAATGGCGCGCGCAATTCGTTCCTTGACGAATCCCGCGGTGATCCTCGTGAAGAGAACAATATACATAGGCTTCTGGATCATGCAAGCAGTTACTTGAAAGTATGTGTCCCGCAGCCACTGCGCGACAGCCACGCGCTGGAATGCCTGGAGCTCTCTCGATTCAGTAAATCGCACGAAGGTTGAAAACTCATCTTTTGAGTTACGCGAGACTGCACGAGTGCTTCACGAGCACTTAAAACTGAGTTTCGCAAGGACCGTGTGAAGTATACTTTTTAGTCCTTGCTGACATCCATCTGTGCGCGAACAGCGTGAAGACTGCGCGACCAGTTCGGTTGCTCCCTTTAGAAGCCCACGACAACTGCACGACGCATTCTTTTTGGTTCAATTGAGCCCTGTGACATCTGTGCGATGCATTCCTCTTGATTTATTTCTGCTTTGTTGTGCCTTTGCTGCAGCGAATTCTCTGTCTGGGTTCAACCTTTACACTTATGAGGGGCTTTTGGGTCAACAGTTGGCTTCTTGGCATGGTTAGGGGTTTATTTGTAGCTGCTGCTTATTACCTACAGAATAGACTTAAAATACATTTATTAAATGATTAAGGGTCTAACAGAGATTAAGTTAAGGGGTGAAAAGTGGTACTTTTCAGGTCTTAACAAACATCCCTTCAAAAATAAAATGGTTCTCCCTCCTGGCTCCGGGATATCCTCAACCTGCTGCTTGTGGAAGAGGAACTGCAAGCCAGGAGAGGGGGGGGAGAATAGGGGTCAATGAGAAGAAGGCTGAGTAGGTGGTGGAGGGTTTGAAGGGGATGGGGGAGAAATGTAGGTGGTTCTATCTTCTGTTTCTTCTTCTTTCGCTTGTTCTTTTTCTTTATCTTTCTTCACAGCAGCAACTTCTTAAGCAGGTCCAGCAGTTTTGGAAGGTACTCCCCCAATTAATAGAGCAAGTTACCTTTCTAGGATTTCAGCCTTTTGTTCAGCCAATTCAGTTCTACCTGTAAAGAGCTCCTTGATCTCCTTTGATGCAGCCAATCTTTTCTCTAATCCATCAGCCCTCAGCTTTTCTATTACAGCAACCATTTTCTCTTGTTCAGCATTCAGCTTCACTTGTGTAGGCATACGCTCTTGGGCTTCATATAGACGCAACATTCATTTTTAGCCCTTTGCTATATTCTTTAGCTTCATTTCAGTATCTAATTTCATGAGATGGATCCTTGCTTCATAGGGTATCCTGATTAACGTTCTAATAGCAGCCATCCCTCGAATGACATCCTTTTTTAGGTAAGAATTGGATTTTTTTTCATGAAGGAGGGTGGAGTATGGGGGGATGGAAAAAGAAGAGGCATGAATCAAGGATTATTCCTCATTTGAAGAAGGGCTAGCCAAGAATGAAAAGGGGGTGGGCTGGGAAATTACGGATGGAGGCTCAGGTTGGGGCTCCAGTTTAGGTTCTGTTTGGATTGACTTGAAAGAGGTGGGTATTAAGTCATCCACATCTATTGTAGCATCAGAGGTAGCTATAAAATGTGGGATTACTGGGATTGGTTCAGCTTTAGTTTGTGTAACGACTTCAATGAAAAGGGGAAGGAATGCGGTGACAGCTAAGGATAAAGATTGGGGGAAAAGGGGTGGAGAAGGTAAAGGTGGGGAGGTAGGGATAGTTGGTGAATGCGATGGTTGGGGTAAAGTGTCCAAAGTTGATTGAATGGCCTGTAGGCTGGTCTCTAGGTAGGCCAGGTTTTGGAGAGTGGAGGTTATGGAATGAATATATGTCTCAATAGAGGCTTGGGTTTGGGTATTGGTCAGCATTTGAGAATGAAGGAACTGTAGGAGGTGCAGGATTTGGGGTAAGAGCTCATGTATGGTAGTGGCTTTGGGTTGGATAGGTGAAACTGTTTGGAAGGGGGAAGTGGGTCTATGAGTGAAGGTAGTGGGTTGTGGTGGTGAAGGTTAAACTTGGTGGGGTGGTGATGATTGATGTGGAGGGTCAATGTGAGGGTGAGGTGAGTCTGGGAGAAGGGTATACTCTAGGTTGATGTCTCCTAGGATAGTGGACAACATAGTGGAAAATTCCTCTTCTGTAAATGGGTCATGGTCATGGGATAATGGAATGGATTGGTCTAGGGGTTCACATGTGATAGGTACAAAGGGTGGGAAAGTCTTAGTGGAATAATGTGGGGGTTCAAAGGTATAGGTTTCAGGTTCATAGGGTGTGGGTATGGGGTCTAGAATGGTTGTGGTTTCAGGGATTGGAATGGTTTGGGACATAAAGGTGGGATGGGGTCTAGTGGAGCTTTTTGTAGCTTTTCTTTTCTTCTGGTATGGGGTCTTGACAGGTGGGCTAGTGTGGGCTAGAAAAATAAGTAGGGGTGTAGAAATGGGTAGGGTGTCAGTGGTTATGGTGGATGGTGGTGTGATTGGCTCAGGTAAGGGTAATGGACTTGTGTGGGGCTGTGAGGTCCGGCTTGAGGGTGGAGGTGGTGTGGCAATGAGTGTAGGTAAAGGTGGTGTTAAGGGAGTTGGGGCTGGCGTGGAGGTAGAGGGAATGGCTGGGGAGGTAATGGTTGTGCTGGCTGGCACATGTGATGTGGAGGATGCAGCAACATCTGTAGGAGCAGCAGCAACTACTTCATGAATGGTGGGGGCTGCTTCTCTCAGTAACTCCTTCCTCTACTTTTTCTTCTTCTCCATCATCGTGCCACTGATTCCCCATTGTTTCTTTCCACTCTTTTTGGGGTTCATGGTCGCTGTCTCCTCCTCCCTTTGAAAGGGGTATTTCCCAAACTTCAGCAATACAGTAATAAACCTGCAGTACGGGCATGAGGTTTTTTCTTGATTTTTATCTTTTCACATAGGTCCTTAATCCCCTCAAAAATCAACTTGGTCTCATCCAAGTAATGATTCCTGTGAAATGAAAAGAGGGCATCGGCTATGGGGGGCCTCCTCTCTTGCTCATGACTAGAGCAATAAACATTTTTTCCTGACACCCCATCCATGAATCTGAGGTTGGGGTGCAGGTCCCTCTTCCTGATTGTGTCACCCGAGGCAGTGATTTGTCCAATTAAGTCCCTTGCTATCTCAGTGATGGTGGCAGTCAAAGGAGGACCCAAGCCCCATTCAGGGGTATATGTGACTGGTATCCCTAATATTCTTACAATGTCAGACTAGTTGAACAACATCTCAATGTCATCAATCAAGTCACTTCCCAACTCACTCTAAATTAATTGCGGCGACTTGGATGTTATTCCGCCATTTCATCTTCCACCATTCTCATCTTTAAATACACAGGGAGCCCCGTTCATATTCATCTCATCCTTTCGCCTCTCACCCTAGCGGTCCTTCCCTAGTCCTAACAACGGCAGATGACAAGCCTAATGCTCTGCCTCACATGTTTTACCCGATGTGGTTGGAACCGCCCCCACCTAAATAGCCGGACCCCCTACAACCCCTCTGGGATGAATACGAGGAGGTCCAACAGATCCTGGCTAAGGAGGAGGAGGAAAAGCTCCAGCCATAGAAGAAAAAGCAAAAGATAGAACCATCCCCATCCCCTACCCCCTCCACTCAATCCCCTCCACCACCTTCTCAGCCCTCCCATCCTTGATCCCTCTCTCCTTTCTTCTTTCTTTTTATAATTTTCTTTTTTTAGTCTTAATGATATTTTCTTTTTATGTTACTCTGTAAAGTTCTCTGTTCTTGGTTATTTTCTTTCTTGCTATTTCCTTTTATTATGCCTTTAATAAATCTACTGCACCCACACCTTTGATCCAGTCAGGACACTGCACCTCTTAGGTTTGGGGGTGTGGCAGGCAGATCCTGCCAATGGAATAGTTAACCTAAGTGCAGCATAATCACATGAGTAATATGGAAATGGAACCATGTTCACTGGAGAATCAGAAAAATAATGAAATTTTAAATTTTTCCATACTTTAGACATTATAAACTTTTAAAATTTCACATCTCCATGATGAGATCACCAAGGACACTCACTTGTATCAACACTTAGTGAATCACTAGAGAAAAAAAAAAAGGTAAGGACATACTTAAGAATTCAAAGGAAGACCACAACCAGTGAGATTTGGGCCTACTATACAAAATTCTTCTTTGAGGAGTGACTAAGGCAATTTTTTTTAGCTCTAAGAACTGGCTGAGTCACTGTGCTCACTAGAAGTTAGGCAACTCCAAGTTGAAACAACTGACAGCACTCATGAGACCTAAGAAAGGATCAAGGCCTTCCCTTGGACAAGTTGAGCCTAAATAAACCAACCTTAAGCAACTGCCCTTGCTCATATCCCCTTTGAGCCTTAAATCCTAAATTTCTTCAAAAATACACCTGAGTACTTGCACCTGAACCTATGTATCCGATTTAACCTTACCCTCACTCTGAGAATTTAGAAGGAAAAGGAACAAGAGTTGAAGATGGACTAGCTATGGTCAACATTAGGTGTAGAAAGAAGAAGTACCTCAAAGTCTGGCAGATGGTAACTGAGAAAATGGTGGCATTTCAGAACAGCAAAAACAAAATAAAAAGAAGGAAAATGCATAAAAAAGAAATAAAAATAATAATGAAGAGGAGTAAGAGAGGAGTCAAGAGGGAACATTCATAAAAAAAAAAATCAAAATCAAGAAGAGAAACTGATCACTTCAAATCTGAAAACCTCAAAGAAAATGAAAGGAGCTGAAGCAAAGAAGGTGAAGTCATGAATCACCTCCTTCACCTACTAATTTCTCAATTTTGAACCCCTTTTCAACCTTCCATTCTTTTTAAACCCCACTCCATAAGCCACATTACAGCCTAGTTAAAGCCCTTGTGATCCAAAGTGAGTGAGTTGTCATGTGGAGACAGAGAGTTGTTCAATCTATGGTGAGGATCTGTCAATGATGCCAAAACTTCAGAGCTATGCCTATGCTCATGCTTACAGACCCATTTGGGGGATGCAACTGCTCTTGAGCTTGAGAGAAAATGAAACCCTCAACAGTTCTTTATGAGAGTATGCCCTGGAGAGTTTTGGGTCTGATATTAAATGCATTAAGCATGATATACAACCTAATTTTTGATCCAGTGATGAGCTCAATGTTGACACACATGTGTAGTGTCTTTGCTGTAAACCGATTGGAAATGCTGTGCTTTCATGAGAAGCTTATACTGTTTAAATTTCTGTGAAGCCAATCTTTTTGAATTTCTTATATTTTCAATGATTCAAAGGTGAACTAACTCTGTTCCTTGACTGCTCAGCTGATAAATGGCACTTTTGTTAACCGCTTCATTGAGAAGTTTGTGGGTGTCTTCACTAAAAACCCTCAGGAGACTCCACTCCTCCACTAGGGATCACCTAAGGGTTTAAAAGGCTTAGTACATGTTGACAAGTGAAAAATACCATTTTTCACCCCTAAACTTAAGTCTTGATAGACCTTTGAGAGAACTAAATAAGTATTTTAAGTGCCTATATTGCAGCTAACAATAAAGACAGGCTTAACCATAAAAGCAGCTCAAAAGTGCCAAAAAGATGACAATCCATGTCAGTCCAAAGGAAGGAAGTGAAGAAACAACCTCATCAGCTGTGGAAAAGTCTAAAAGGAAGAGGCAAAGACCTGTAAGAGAAGTAGGGAACAATTCGAATAGAGAAATACAATACAGAGTTCTTTTCGCAAAGAACCTGCACGTTTCGTAAAGAACCTGGAACTCTGCGAAAAGGAATAAACCTTCAGGCTTAGTTTTCGAAGAGCATCTGAACTCTTCGAAAAGAAGATTGAACTTTGCGAAAAGGAGAAAACACAATTCGAAAAGAAGATTGAACATTGCGAAAAGAGCTTCAGAAGCCACAACACTTTACGAAAAGGCCCTTAAGCTCTGCGAAAAGGTATTCTGGAGATTCGCAGCTTTAACAAGGGCAATTCAGTAATCTATTGCACGCATCCCAATGCATTTTAAAACCCAAGGACATTCCGAAAGATTCTGAGCACGAACCAAAGGCATATTCCACCCCATGTGAACACCCAAAGATGAAATTACTTGGCGGGAACTTCTAGAAGCTCAAACAGATTTTTGAATTACATAACAGAATTGATGCTTCTATCACCTGATTGGCTGAACCAAATTGTAGAATTCTGATTGGCCAGAATAGATCTGGATCCTCATGCTCGACCACCATTGGTCAATACATTCTGAGCACCTCTGATTAGTTGAAACACATCTGAGTTGGACTTGGGGAAAACTATAAATAGACGAACCATTTGCCCAATTTGGACATCTAGATTTTGAGTTTCATTTCTAATCCCCCATTTCCCAAATGTACTATGCTAATCCTTGTAATAGCCTACTTTGTACTTGCATTTGAGAGTCAGTGAGATACGCTATAATTCAAAGGAAAGTTTGCATCCAAGACTACAAATCCGAGAGGATTAAGCCAGCTGCTCAGAAATTGTAAGGATGAATTTTAAAAGGTTGCTGTAAACTATGCATTCTCCATTGAACTCATGTCAAGGGTTCCCTCTGATCTCCTCAGTACATTAGACTCCTTTAGATTCATTGTTTTTCATGCAATTTCCCTTGATTCATTAATCCTATGAGAATTAGTGTTGGTAACCTAGTCTCTTACAGCATTTGTAGTGACGTTTCCTGTTCTGAATTGAGGATTTGGATTAAAGACTACTGGATGGTTTGTGGCCATTAAAGTGGACAGACCATAGCCATAAGTGTAAGCCTAATCCTTGAATTACATTTATCTCCCTTACATCTATGCTTGTAGCCAGATGAAGATTGGATCACCTCTGCTGAGCTGCAGTTATTCTCATTAGATTTCAAAGATCAAATCAGATTTAGATATTACTTCTCCATCTTTGTTTCAATCACTCCCCCAACTCGGATCTGGATCATTTAGTTTAAATTTTCCTTTGTTTTTAGTTTGTTAAACGTGACAAATTCAAACCTCTCATCTTATCAGCTTTCTAGATAGGATAAGAAGCCAGATCTGGTAGCTCAGATCTGGAGGTTTATCTTACATTTTAAACAAATTCTCTGTAGACGATCTTTCACTCACTTACTTTTAAAACTTGCTACAATTGGCCCTGATCTTGCAGGCTAATTCTCTTCTAACTGTGCTGATATTTCCTTATTTGTTTATGTAGTCTAGAGCCACTGTAATTTAGCAGCTATAAATCTGTTTTTCAAAACTCACATAAATCAAGCACACTAAGAAGCACCAACAAGTTTTTGGCGAATTCTTTCAATTTGTTCTAAAATAGATAGACCTAAGTTTTTCATTTTAATTTTATATCATTACTAAACTATTCTATTGTTTATACTCGATGCGATTATTCATATTCGGTTTTTAAAGAAGGAAATTACTTCAAAGGAATTACGAAGGTTTCTTTGTGCATAATCAGATTTTTTGTTACGAGTTGTATGTTTGGTAGGACTCTCTACGAGATTCTCCCATTGAATTTAGAAGTTGAAAGGCTACTACTGAACCAAGCAAACAACACGAAATTACGCTACTATGGGTGAAGAACCTCGACTTTTGAGGGATTACTTTGCACCTGGTGCTTATAATTCCCCCTTTTGCATTCAATTTCCTACTGTTGAAGGAAATTTTGAGATCAAGTCATCAACTATCCAAATGCTTCCTTCTTTCCATGGGTTGAGTAAGGAAGACCCATACAAACATGTGGATGAATTCTTGGCTCTTTGCACCACATTCAACATAGCTGGACTAGGTCCAGAAGCAACCAAGCTGAGGCTCTTTCCTTTTTCATTAAAGGATAAAGCTAGAGCATGGTTATCCATGTTAGCACCAAATAGTATCACTTCATGGAATGATTTACAATGTCAATTTTAAGCCAAATATTTCCCAATGTCTAAAACTAGCCAATTGAGACAAAGTATCATTTCATTTTCCCAAAATTCAACTGAAACTTTCCATGAAGCATGGGAAAGATTTAAGGAACTTTTAAGGCAATGTCCTCATCATCAAGTTCCTAGATGGCAGCTAGTTCAAAGCTTCTATCAAGGAATTGATCAAAAAGGCAAAAATATGGTGGATGCCTCCTGTGGAGGCACTTACTTACAAAAAATAGTTGAAGAGGTTTGGGACTTATTTGAAGTGATTGGTGAAAACTCCACTCAGCAGGAATCTCTGTCAAGAGAAATTAAAAATCCTGCTAGGTTGAACAACTACCAACCCACCAAAGGGAAGATCTATGAGGTGAATGAGTTGGAAAGAAAGATGGACAATCTAACCACAAAGTTTGATAGATTGATGGACTCACTTAAAACTCCAAATATTTCAAGAGTAGAGGAGGCATGTCTGATATGCCAGTCCCCTACTCATTCACTTGACCAATGTCCTGCTGCATCACAGTTCCCAGATTAAATGGTGGAACAAGCTCATGCTGCTCAATCATTTGGGCAGATGCAGTCAAATGAATATCCATGGAGAGCACACCCCAATTTGAGGTGGAACCAGGGGAATTACCAATCCCAACAACAACAACAACCAAAGAATCAAATGCCTTTCAAAATTGCACGCGGTATCGGTGAAATTTTATGTCAAACCAAACTTTCAAAGACCCATTCCTCAACAACCTGTGCAATGCCGGATTCAAAACCCTTCCAGGTCCCTTTCTTTTGAAGATCAAGTCCTAAATTCACTCCAGAATTTAGGATCTTTAACTCAAACTGTGAATTTTCACAGCCAGAGCATAAAGAAGATTGAAGAAACATTGGGACAACTTTCAAATACCTTGGCAAAAAGAGAGGAAGGAAAGTTACCCAGCCAACCTTTGAACAATCCCAAAGGATGCCGGGTTCATGGTTGGAGAAGCTTCTAATTCACATGAAGAAGTAAAAACTGTCACCACTTTGAGAAGTGGAAAAATGATAGATAACAAAGTGGGTATTGAAGAAGAAAGAAATGAGGAAGAGGATAAAGATATGCAGCAAGAGCAGCATAGTGATAGCAGTAGGGGTCTTGATGGACCTCGAAAATCAAAAAAATAAAAACAGAAAATCCAAAAGTTTAGAAAACACTTCTAAAGTTGTAGATGAAAGATTAGTTCCTCATTTACCATTTCCACATGCAATGAAATCTGTATCTCCTTTTGATAAAGGGAACACAAAAATAGATGATATGATGGAGACTTTCAAGCAAGTCAAGATAAATTTACCTTTGCTTGAGGCAATCAAACAAATTCCAGCATATGCAAAATTTCTGAAAGATGTGTGCACTCACAAAAGACAATCTAGGATACAGTTGTCCAAGAAGGTCTTTGCTGTGGAAAGAACTAGTCAGGTGTTATCCATTGCTACACCTCCCAAACTTCAAGATCCTAGAATCCCCACAATCCCTTGCATTATTAGGGAACACACCATTGAAAAGGCTTTATTAGATCTGGGTGCTAGTGTCAACCTACTTCCATATTCTGTATATGAGAAGCTAGGTTTGGGAGAATTAAAACCCACTCATGTGGTGTTACAACTAGCGCATGATCTGAAGAAAGCCAGAGGAATAATTGAAGATGTATTGGTGGGAGTAGATAAATTTTTCTATCCCCTGATTTTCTAGTTTTAGATATGGAACCAACCAAAAGCAAAACTTCCATCCACATCATTTTGGGAAGACCATTCTGGCTCAAAGAAATGCTTGCATTCAATGCAGGTCTGGTATTATGGAAGTCTCATTTGGAAACATGAAGGTAAAATTAAATGTTTATAATGCAATCACACAGCCCCAGTTCAACTCTGAAGAATGTTTTCATGTTGATCTATTGGAAGAACTTGTGGAAGGAACTTTACAACAATTTCTGCAGGGTGAAGACTTCACCACAGATATCAAAGATGCTTGGGGATATGCTGAAAAAGAAGCAAGTTGTATCTCCAATTCTGAGGAAATTAATGTTGTGCAAGGAACTCTTAAACAATCAGCAAGTTTTTCTTCTTGGAAACCTGCTACTCTCCCCCTTCCACAAACATCTAAGGTACCTTTGATACCTTCTTTTCTCAGCCCACCTGATTTAGAACCAAAGAAGCTGCCCGAAAATTTGAAGTATGTGTTCTTGGGTAATCATAAATCATTGCCTGCCATTATTTCTTCCTCTCTCACAAAGGAGCAAGAGGAAGAGCTGCTGATAGTCTTGAAAGAACATAAAAAGGCTATTGGCTGGACTATTGCTGATTTAGGAGGAATCAGTCCAGCTGTTTGCATGCACAAAATCCACTTGGAAGAAGATGCAAGGCCTTCAAGGGAAATGCAAAGGAGGTTGAACCCTCATATGCAAGAAGTGGTCATGAAAGAGGTGGTTAAGATGTTGGATGCAGGGGTCATTTACCCCATTTCAGATTCAGCTTGGGTGGCACCTACACAGGTGGTACCTAAGAAATCTGGAATCATATGTAACCTCATTCGTGAGCTTATGTCAACCAGAAAAACAACTGGATGGAGAGTCTGTATTGATTACAGAAAATTAAATGCAATGACCAGAAAAGACCATTTCCCCCTCCCATTCATTGATCAAATTTTAAATAAGCTAGCTGGAAAAGCTTATTACTGTTTTCTTAATGGTTACTCTGGTTACAACCAGATTCTGTGTACCCACAAGATCAAGAAAAGACCACATTCACGCCCTTTTGGCACTTTTGCCTATAGGAGAATGCCTTTTGGTCTTTGTAATGCTCCTGCTACCTTCCAAAGATGCATGTATGCAATTTTTCGATATGATTGACCAATTTATGGAGATTTTATGGATGATTTCTCAATCTATGGCAATAGTTTTTCCAGTGTTTACACCATCTCAAATTGGTACTACAAAGATGCGAAGAAACCAATCTGGTTTGAGTGGGAAAAGAGCCATTTCATGGTCACCAGGGCATTGTCCTTGGCCATGTTGTTTCCACAAGGGCATTGAGGTGGACAAAGCAAAAATTGAGCTAATTGCACATTTACCACCTCCCAAAAGCTGTTAAACAAATCGAAGTTTTTAGGACATCTTTGGATTTTCTGAAGGTTCATCAAGGACTTCAGTAAAATAACTAAACCTCTTTGTCATTTGTTGTGCCAAGATGTCCCTTTTGTTTTCAATAATGAATGCATGAAGGCTTTTGAATTCCTAAAAAATTGTCTGATTTCCGCTCCAATATTACAGTCTCCAGATTATTCATTACCTTTTGAACTGATGTGTGATGCATCAGATTATGCTTTGGGAGCTGTCCTTGGACAGAGAAAAGATAAGTTGCCTCATGTCATAGCTTATGCTAGCAGATCAATGATTGATGCACAGCTCAATTACACAACAACTGAGAAGGACCTGCTGGCAATTGTTTTTGCTTTAGAAAAATTCAGGTCATATATCCTGGGTTCACAAATAGTGGTGTTCACTGACCACTCGGCTTTAAAATACCTTCTGTCTAAGAAGGACACCAAACCAAGACTCATCAGGTGGATTCTCTTGTTACAAGAATTTGATCTACAAATTAAGGATAAAAAAGGGGTGGAGAATGTGGTGGCAGATCACCTCTCCAGGATTTTAACTGCTGAGATTGATAGGTTGCCTATCAATGAATCTTTCCCTGATGAGCAACTTTTTACCATTAGTATACACACTCCTTGGTTTGCAAACATAGTCAACTTTTTGGCTACTAGAAGAATTCCTCAACATTGGAATAAAATGGATAAAGATCTTTTCTTCTCAAAGGTTAAACATTTCATCTAGGAAGATCCTTATCTGTTTAAGAGTTGTGCAAACCAAATAATAAGAAGATGTGTCCCTGACCAAGAATTTCATAGAATACTTTCTATGTGTCATGAACAGGCCTGTGGAGGTCATTTTAGTGGGAACAAAACTGCTGCAAAAGTTTTGCAGTGTGGATTTTATTGGCCTACACTTTTCAAAGATGCCTATGACATTGTAAGTCCTTGCACTGTCAAAAAAAATTAGAAACTCAATGCCTTCTGACCTATTTTGGTAGTTGAATTGTTTGATGTTTGGGGGATAGACTTCATGGGTCCCTTTCCTCCTTCCAATGGGTATACTTTCATTTTAGTAGCTGTGGATTATGTATCTAAATGGATTGAAGCCACAGCCACTAAAACAAATGATCACAAAGTGGTTCTGAAATTTCTTAAGGATCACATTTTTTCCAGGTTTGGTTTTCCCAAAGCCATTATCAGTGATGGGGGAAGCCATTTTTGTAATAGACATTTTGAAACTTTGTTGAAAAAATACTCTGTAACTCATAGAGTAGCCACTGCATATCATCCACAAACCAGTGGACAAGTGGAGATTTCCAATAGAGAAATCAAACATATTTTGGAAAAAACTGTGAAGAAGGACAGAAAAGATTGGTCCTTTAAGCTGAATGATACATTGTGGGCATATAGGACAGCCTATAAAACCCCAATTGGTATGTCCCCATTTAGGTTGGTCTATGGCAAAGCATGCCATTTACCAGTAGAGTTGGAATATAAAGCTTTTTGGGCCATTAAAACATTGAACATGGATTTAACTACTGCTGGTAATCACAGGAAATTACATAGCTGGTTCTAAGGTATGGTTATTTAACTCAAAACTCAAGTTTTTCCCAGGAAAACTGAGATCCAGATGGGAAGGGCCATACACTGTCATTAAGGCAGCCCCTTCAGGGGCTGTTGACATTCTTGATCCAAGTAATGGAAGAATTATAAAGGTAAATGGTCAAAGGCTCAAACCATACATTGAAAATACCCAGGAACCTGTGCTGCCCATCCATCATCACGAATCTTCAAAAATCTGATGGCCGAAAACTGTACATTATGTTTGTATATCATAGTTTGTGCTTATTTTCTCTGTTTCTGTTTTTTTTTCTCTTTTCGCAGAGTTTAAATATGCTCAAAATCAAGTCGCAAAGTAATATTTCTCTTTTCATAAAGTTCAATGTGCTTTTCGAATAGATCTGAAGCTGTAATGAACTACTCGAAAGAGAAGATGTGCTCTTCGAATAGTTGTTTCTGGAAAACATTTTCTTTTCGAATAGTTGGTGCTGAAGCCATTTCTCTTTTCGAAAAAGTAATTCTGAAGCTAATTCCTTTGCGAAATGATGTTTCTGAAGCTGTTAACTTGTCGAATGGTACTGATGCCATTCACAATTTTAAAAAGGACTCTTTTGGAACTTTTCAAAAACTTAAAAGCACTTTGCGATATTAACCTTGAGTATATTTAAACCCTTTCGACGGTGGGGTTTCATTTCAAACTCTCTCTGCAGAGCGACTCCTCTCACTAAAACCCTACTTCGTTCTTTCTTTGCACGATTCAACAAGTCTACTACCCTTTTTGTATCTAATTGGTTAGATCATCTGCATTTTCAGAAGAGGATTGCAGCTTATAATCTGGAGGATTTCTGCAAAGCAAACAACTCGTTCAAAATAGAAACCCTAAATCTCGGTATTTCTTTACCCATTCTCTCTGGTTATCATGTAGTAAGTTGTTTTGGGCATTATTATACATCGATTTAGGATGGGAAAAGCAGAGAAATCATTGGCTGCAATGTTTACCAAATCCTCTGCTAAAAAGGTGAGCAAATCGACCCCAAAAGCAAAGGAAAAACCAAAACTTCAAAGCAAAAGATGGATAAAGCGGACAAGGTAGAAAAAGGAAAGAAAATTAGACATGAGAACCTCCACCCCGCCGCCGCTAGCCCCGAGCCCGAGCTTACTCCTCCGCCCATTCATTTGGTTCTACCTAATCCTTCATTGAAGCTCGGGTTACTACCCGAGCTAATGGTTGACGAAACTTTTTTCGACACCAAACCGTAATGCTCGCCATCCTTAAGATACCTTAGAGAAGCTTCACTACAATATCCTTACCCCTTTCCAAAGAATTTACCCAAGAATGGTAAAGTTATGGTACCAAAACCTAGTCAAGGTCAACAAAAAGATGTCGATGTCCCTACCCTTGTCATTTTATTGATGATTGCGATCCGACCGTGACTTTTGAAGACATAGGGAATGCTCTAGGGATACCATTCCAATTTGATCCTCCGCCCTTGGTCGCCTCCAAATTGCCTCTTTTAGAGAGATGGCTGCCCATCTAACTCAAGGTATTGTGGGCACGGGGCAGTCCATCATGAGAAGAGACCTTGCTCCCCAATTTCTATTGATGGATTCCATTCTAAGGGGTAGTTTTTATGTCACTGGGCACAACCAAGAGAGAAGATCACCAATTTTAGAGGCCCTCTTTCATTTTTCCAAGGGACAATTTTTCAATGCCCCTATGTTAATTTTTGAAGTCATGGCTGATGTCAGTACCAAGCTAAAGAAAGAGCAGAAGATAGCTGGCCTACGATTTGGCAGATTGATCACAGCTGCCCTCAGAGCCAAATTTGAGATTGATAGTGAGGAGCCATGTGAAGTCATTCCCCCTCACGATTTTGGGAAAGAGGCATGGACTACAAGCCAGCTATGCCGAGAAGGATGAGAGGGCAGTGAACTCACATGCCCCTATTGCGCACGAACCTGCGTTGTGAGTGAGCAGAACTCACCCCTGCAATGGTGAACACAAATTGACATCATCCTCAGCTTGTGAGCGAGCGAACCCATCTCAAGCTGAATTTGAGCATCCAAATGAGCTCGCCTGCCATGTTGCCAGATCCAACGTTGTCCGAACCAGCTCTGCCAGTCCCTGTGGTGACCAGCTCTTTAGCTGCACCCCTTATAGCTGAAACCCCCCTCCCTTTGGTGACCAGCCCTGCAGCTGCACATACTCTGGAGGAAGTCATCCCTACACCCTACTCCCCACTCCAGCCCTTGATTTCACCTATCCCAAATGTCCCTCGCCCATACTTCCCATCATTCCAATTTGACTCCCCTCTACACCAACCACTCCAACCATTCTCACACCACCCATTTCACCCTCCAATGCCCAAGTTTTAGAAGAGTTAATGCAGGATATATTGCCCCATCTCCTGCACTCCTCCGCTCCCAAGCCCTCACATTCTCGCCCATTAGCCCACACACCGAGGCCTCCCCACCAACCTCGAGCCCCTCACCATGTAAGCCTACACTCGCTTTAATGGGCTCTATTTTGAAACCATGGAACTGGACCCTCCCTATACCGCTCCTCCTCCATTCACCCACATTCCAACCTCTCCTTACGCCATTGCACTGCACCTCCACCTCGCTTGTCCCAGCTTCTACTATGCCCACCTCTCCCACACTGCATCCATTACCCAAATCCTTACTTACCTCCACCATCCAAACCCAACTTCAAATTAACATGCATAATCACCAGAGCCATGGAACTGCTCCATACCTTAGCTTCCACAACCCAAACCACCACCATCACCCCTGCACTAAATTCTCCTACAGGCCACTCAAACAGATCCGAAGTAATATGGTTGATCTCGCCCACCCCACCACTACTACCAGCACATACTCAAACTCAAGCTCCTTTGATTCCATCCCTCCACCACTCCCATTTTCTCCGAGCACGCCACTGCATGGACCTCCGTCCCCTTTCTAGCCATTTCTCCCCCTACCACATGAGCCACCTTTAGTCCCCTACCATTCCATTCCCTCCCCGATATGCCACCCTCATCAAAAAGCCATGGCAATAACCCTTATATCATGAGAGATGTTCAAAGGGGCTAGTTGATTTGCAAGCTTACATCCGCACCCCTATGAAAACCAAATCGGAAATTAGAGATTTTATGAAATTTGAAAGAGATAAAATGCGAGACCCTTTGGGTCAAACATTTTCAAATTGGTGAGGGAGCAACACAAGGTGTCCATGTTGCAAGCCCTGGATCAAGAAAATTGAAGACCACTAGCCTCACCAAACACCTTGGCCTCATCGGAAAGATCAAATCTGAGGAGTATCTTGAAATGAAAAACACTATTCCAGAAAGCTCAATCCGATTCGAGACTCCAACACGACTCTAGCTCTGATTCTAAAGCGGTGACTCGATTAGAGCCACTGAACCAACCTATGATCTGATTTTGACCCAGTTATTAGCTTTCATTGTACTTTTTATGTTATATAGTTGCAATAGAAAATTCTTTGTATACTCATGCATTTTTGTTTTATCTCTTCTTGCCATTATTACTTTTGTTGTTTTCTTTCTTATATTTTTCCTCTGTTTTAGACGTGTGGACCACCTTCCCTTTGGTTTGGGGGGTATGGCAATAAAATAAGTAAGTTAATGCTTCTATGACTTATGATCGATAAAACTTTTAAAAATGAAGTCATTTCACACATTGTTTTGAAAAATGAGGAAGTTAAAACTTTTAAAATGAATTTCTCGTAATTCACAAGACTTTCATGAAGTAAATGTCAGGAAATTTCCAAAAGAAAATTGATGTTTTAGTAAACCTACAATGAAGGAAAACAGTGATGATATACCTCAAGAATTTGATAGAAAACCACACCCAGTGAGATTTGGGCCTGCTGAAATGTATTCTTTGGAGGTATGAATTGGAAATTTTTTCTGCTCTAGGGACTGTTTGAACCTGCTAGTTATCACTAGAAGTTACACATATCCAAGTTAAAATAGCTTGACAGCAATCATGATATTAAAGACATGATGTAGGGCCTTCTTTTGGACAGTTTGAACTTCAAAAAAAGCCCCACCTTTTAAAACTGCCCTTGATACACACCATTTGAGCTTTATAAATCAAAGATTTCTTTGAAACCTCATCAACCTCATTTAGCCTAACCCTCACTCTGAGAATTCGGAAGGTAAAGCTGAAGAAAGGTGAGTTGGGTAATAGTTTGGTAAAAGAAAAAGAAAAATAATTGAAGGCAATGATGGATCAGCAGAAGAAATGTGGCATTCCAGGCAATGTTGAATTGAAAAAAGAAAAAAAAAAGAAAAGAAAAAAAAAAAAAAAAGGGGAGAAGTCATTTCATTGGAAGTTTGAAAAAGAAAGAGAAAAAGATGGCCACTTTGGCTCCGAAAATTCAAAGAAGAAGATGAAATTGTGCTGAAATAAAGAAGGTGTCCATACCACCTCCTTACCTTGACTGACTTCTAAAATTTTGAACTCCATTCCAACCCTTTTATTCTTGATAAATTTCACCCATAAGCCACATTACAACGCAAGTTAAAGTCCTTACTGATCAAAGATGGATTGAGCTGTCACATGGAAATAAGGATTTGTGTAATCTATGGTGAAAAGAGCAGTGAATTCAGAACTAAAAAAGCAATGCCTATGCTCCTGCTTATAGTCCTATTTGAGGGCTGTAACTACTCTTGAGTTGTGTGAAATAGTACAACCCTCCTACCTGCATGTTGAGTGAAAACCCTGGTGAGAGTTGGGTTTGAAATAAACTTATTTGGGGTAACATCAAAACTAAATTCTCAAATAGAAGGCAAGCTTTTCATTAATTTTTCTTGTAAAAAACTTTTTAACACCAACTGAGTGAATGATAAAGGAATTACAGCAGAATTTTAGTTTTGAACTGATGTTTTCTTGAAAATCTTCTTACAACTTTGGATGCGGTGTGAATAATCTGATTGGATGAAAGTTTGCTTTACTTGAAATTACAGTGATCTTAACTAACTTATTGAAGAAGTTTGTGGGTACCTTCACTAAAAACCCTCAGCAGACTTCACTCCTCCACTAGGGATCACCTAGGGGTTTAAAAGGCTTGTTGCATAGGCTAAATGCAACTGTGCTCCCTACAAAAGTGGCTCTTTACTTTGTTTTTTTATTATTATTCTTTTCTTTGCTCAGGGACTAGCAAAGCTTAGGTTTGGGGGTGTGTTGACAAGTGAAAAATACCATTTTTCACCGCTAAACTTAAGTCTTGATAGACCTTTCAGAGAACTAAATAAGTGTTTTAAGTGCCTATGTTGCAGCTAACAATAAAGACAGGCTTAACCATAAAAGCAGCTAAAAAGTGCTAAAAAGATGACAATCCATGTCAGTCCAAAGGAAGGAAGTGAAGAAACAACCTCATCAGCTGTGGAAAAGTCTAAAAGGAAGAGGCAAAGACCTATAAGAGAAGCAGGGAACAATTCAAACCGAGAAATACAATACAGAGTTCTTTTCGCAAAGAACCTGCATGTTTCGTAAAGAACCTGGAACTCTGCGAAAAGGAATAAACCTCCAGGCTTAGTTTTCGAAGAGCATCTGAACTCTTCGAAAAGAAGATTGAACTTTGCGAAAAGGAGAAAACACAATTCGAAAAGAAGATTGAACATTGCGAAAAGAGCTTCAGAAGCCACAGCACTTTGCGAAAAGGCCCTTAAGCTCTGCAAAAAGGTATTCTGGAGATTCGCAGCTTTAACAAGGGCAATTCGATGTCATTGCATGCGTCCCAATGCATTTTAAAACCCAAGGACATTAGGAAGATTACGAGCACGAACCAAAGGCATATTCCACCCCATGTGAACACCCAAAGATGAAATTACTTGGCGGAACTTCTAGAAGCTCAAACAGATTTTTGAATTACATATGAAATTGATGCTTGTATCACTGATTGGTGAACCAAATCGAAGAATTACGATTGGCGAGCAGATCTGGATCCTCGTGCTCGACCACCATTGGTCAATACATTCTGGGCACCTCTGATTGGTTGAAACACATCTGAGTTGGACTTGGGGAAAACTATAAATAGACGAACCATTTGCCCAATTTGGACATCCAGATTTTGAGTTTATTTTTTAATCCCCCATTTCCCAGCCAGACAGCTTGTCTGTAGTCCTTGTAATAGCCTACTTTGTACTTGCATTTGAGAGTTGTGAGATACTGCTGTAATTCAAAGGAGAGTTTGCATCCAAGACTGCAAATCCGAGAGTTGTTAAGCCGTGCTCTGTAAATTGTAAGGATGAATTTTAAAAGGTTGCTATAAACTATGCATTCTCCATTGGACTCATGTCAAGGGTTCCCTCTGATCTCCTCAGTACATTAGACTCCTTTAGATTCATTGTTTTGCATGCAATTTCCCTTGATTCATTAATCCTGTAAGAATTAGTGTTGGTAACCTAGTCTCTTGACATTTGTAGTGATGTTTCTGAATTGAGGATTTGGATTAAAGACTATTGGATGGTTTGTGGCCATTAAAGTGGACAGACCATAGCCATAAGTGTAAGCCTAATCCTTGAATTAGATTTATCTCTCTTACATCTGTGCTTGTAGCAAGATGAAGATTGGATCACCTCTGCTGAGCTGCAGTTATTCTCATTAGATTTCAAAGACCAAATCAGATTTAGATATTACTTCTCCATCTTTGTTTCAATCACTCCCCCAACTCGGATCTGGATCATTTAGTTTAAATTTTCCATTGCTTTTAGTTTGTTAAACGTGACAAATTCAAACCTCTCATCTTATCAGCTTTCTAGATAGGATAAGAAGCCAGATCTGGTAGCTCGGATCTGGAGGTTTATCTTACATTTTAAATAAATTCTCTGTGGACGATCTTTCACTCACTTACTTTTAAAACTTGCTACAATTGGCCCTGATCTTGCAGGCTAATTCTCTTCTAACTGTGCTGATATTTCCTTATTTGTTTATATAGTCTAAAGCCACTGTAATTTAGCAGCTATAAATCTGTTTTTCAAAACTCACATAAATCAAGCACACTAAGAAGCACCAACAGTACATATGCTAAATGTATCCGTGCTCCCTACGAAAGTGGCATTTAAATTCTATAGTTGATTTAGTATAACTTTGCTAAGGGACAAGCAAAGATTAGGTTTGGGGGTGTGTTAAGACCTGAAAAGTACCACTTTTCACCCCTTAACTTAGCCTTTGATTAGACCCTTAGCCATCTAATAAATACTTGTTAAGTGTTTTCCGTAGGTAATAAAATAGCAGGGCAATAAGGCCATGAATCCTGCTAAGGAGCCTGTTTTGGCACCAGAAGTCCCTCATAAGAATGAACCATGAATCCAGACCATAGAAGAGCCTCACGCAGCTGACAAAGCTCTAGAGGATTCAGAATAATCCACTTCGCGTAGTGCCCGTGAAGTCCCAAGAATTCACAAACATGTTCTCGCACAGTAGAGTGACAGAAGAGCTTCAGAAGCCTTGAGTCGCGCAAATCTTGCAAAGTTTAGAAGTTAAAGGTCACGCAGCTCCCGCATAGTTCAAGAAGGCCCCTCTCACCCTCGCGTGGTTCGCTCAAAATAGCTAAGGAGAGAGAGCTTCAGAATCCTCCCTCGCACAGCTGTCGTGCAGTAGCCGCGGGATGCAAATATCAAGAGAACCGGTCGCGCAGTTCAGAAAACCTTCAACACCTCGCGAGGATCCTCACGAAGTTCCATTAAGAAGTGAACTTCTCATGCAGTTCTCGCGCTGTTCAGAAAGAAAGCAGTCTCGTGAAGTGAAATGGAATGCTCGCGTAGTTCCTGTGCTAATTCACAAGTATCAATCCAATTGCGCGAAGCCCAATCTAGCGAGAGCTTAACTGTCTACCTCATGATTGCTCAAAGCATCAAGAAGCTAAAACTACGCGATGTCTGAAGCTTTAATGTTAAACTCAACCACAAGAAGACTAGAGCAACCACGCGACAAGTCTGCGAATCAACTGCAACTTGGCGATGTTCTGAACTCCAACTTCCATCATTCTGCAGAGGACTTTCTGGGGATTTCCAAGGATTAGGGCATGCACTCCCATGCTCAAATCTCCGTGCACGCACCTCGAGGCATCCAAGGATCATTATTTGGCCACGTGGCATCATTAAAATTAGGGTTTCCTAACCCTAATGTGCCGCCACACCACTACTATATAAACCTAAGCCTGGTTTAGGTTTAGCAGATCGAGAGGGAGACTTGGAGTTAGAATTTAGAAGAGGAACTCCTATCTCAGATTTTGTAATTTTTCTTTCTTTCGTTCTTGTTCTTCCTGTAACTATAAGTAGTTTTGTCTTTCTTCTTTTTCTTCTCTCCATGGCTCAGCACTTGCTGGCCATGCCTTTGTATGTCTATTGAGGTTAGATTAATGGAGTTTTTGTAATAGGATTTGTACTCTTATGGGATTTGTATATTTGTCAGCTGTTCTGTGCAAGGCTGCTGCCTTATGATCTGCCATTATTTTGGCTGTGTTTCAAAGAAATGGAGGACTGATTCTAAGGATCCACTCAGATCCAAGTGACCTGTGTGTCTGGGCTATCACGGTTCTATACAGCCTTAGGCCCACCACAGGACCCACTAGATCTGAAATTCTCATGGGAGCCTTTTGGACCATGGTGGTAGCAGCAATTAACTTGTTTTGTCTTGGGCTCCGTGAGGTGGATAGCCTCTGGGATAGTCTGTGACCATTTAAGTGGACAGGCTATAGCCTTAGGGTGAATCCAATCCGCCAATCCAAGATGGATCCTGCTTCCCCGAGCCTACGCTGTTAAGCCTGGTAGGAGATTGTGCAGAGGCAAACTCCCCATATATTTATATAGACCTGCCATCAGATGTTAAATTTGATCTGGTTATGGAGATTGTAGGCCTGTGACTGGACCATTGCAGCCCCATTCAAGCAATGGACAGCTAGATCTAAGGTGGTACTCAATCTCTTGCTGGTTCTATGTGTCTGGGCTATCATGGTCCTATACAGCCTTATCCCCACATATAGGGCTTTAGAGGTTGAGGTTCCCTATGGATTCCCTAAGCTTGTAGCCTGGATGAAGTAGTGCCTACAATGATTAATTTGTTTTAACCCATCTCTGGACTATGGTTCCCCTATGGGATAGTCTGTGACCATTTAAGTGGACAGGTTATAACCTTAAGGGATTGAATCATGGCACAGGGATGAGTTGAATTCTTCCTCCTCTTTGGTGATAATGTAGCCATTGGACAGGATTTCCATAACATCAGATCTGAATCTGAGTTACAAAACTCCTCCGATCTAGACTCAATAATCTACTTCTCACCCCTTTTATATTTATTTTCCACAATCCATCCATCTTCTCAACCCTTTCTATAGTTAACTCATTAGGCTATCTTAGAATACTTAGAATAAGTGACCTTAAACTACCCTCCTTTTAGGACTGCCAGATCTGTAGTCAAACCTGGAGGGACTACTAGAGATGGCTGCTTTGGAGCTGTAGATCACCTTTCCCTGTGGGACAAACTCTTACTTATCAAAACTTGCTACAAATGGACCCTGTATCTTGCAGGTCTAGGATTTCTCAGTTGTGCTGATTCCATCCCCTGTTTTACTCTTTCCTTGATTTTTAAATTGTTTTTACCACCAACAAATAAAACAAGCACACTAGAGTTAGCAACACCGACCCCCTACCTCAATGAAACACCATACAGTGGGAGCCGAAGTTGCAGTGTATGTTGCCTTTTTGGAAAAATTTGAAATTAGTAGGGCATCAATTAAATATTTCAAGGATGTCAGACTGCAATATTTCTTAGAACTGAGAGTAACACCAGTCTACCCAAGATTGGTGAGGCTATTTTACAAAAGCATGACCAAAAATAGCTAGGAACCATCCTCCGTCCTCTCCACTAGTATCGATGGACTACTGTTAATCAGTGAAAAATACCATTTTTCACTGACTAACAAGACCTTTGATGGACCTTTGAGTTGACTAATAATGTGTCTTAAGTGTGTTTTATAGTTAGCAATAAGTTACAGTCAAAGTATAGAAATCCATCTAAAAATGCTAAAAAGAGACATGCTGCTCCAACATGTGCGCATACAGCCCAAAAGGCCAGCCATCAAGCACCACAAAGCCTTAAAATTCTATGGCAGTGCCATGTGTCCAATTGTGTACACAAGGAAGCAAACCAGCAGCTACAGTTGATGAAGATTGAAACCCTCAAAGGCTGCTGAGGGCTGGGTACATGAAGGACAACACCCCAAGCTATGTGTCAGTTGTGGAAGCAAAGAATAGGACATGTCGAGGGTTATTTCATCCATTCGACAGGTTTATGTGCTTAAATATAAAGCTATCGAGAGGTTCCCACAACCTGCCGAGGAGCTAAAACTATAAAAAGTTACCTGTCGAGAGGATCTGAAGCTATACTTGAACATATCGAGAGGTGCTGAGATGAAGAAGTGGACAAATCGATAGGTTTACAGCACCTATCGAAGGATTGGAGCAAAGAAAGAGCAACCTGTTGACTAATACAAATGGACTTGTCGAGAGGAGTACTGAAGCAATCATCCTCGTGAAGTGCAAAAGGCTGAAATCAATCATGTCGAGAGGTTGCCATGAACCTATCGAGCAGTTAAAGATAACATAGCGAGAGGATACCTGAAGCTGCAGGTGATCTTGCGAGGTTGCCATCAACCTGTTGAACAGAGGAATAGATGTTGTCGAGAACTTACCTGGAGCTGTATCAAATCTCATGAGGTTCCATCAACATGTCGAGAGGATGGCTGAAGCTGCCATCAACCTATCGAATGGAGAATAAACCATGGCCAAAATCTATCGAGAGGTTTTCTGATCCTCTCGAAGCCTGATTTGGGGAACTTCAAAGTTTCAAATAAGAATGCAGCTCACATCAATGCTCTGTGCACGTGCCCCTAGGCATGCCAGCAACCCTTGAGGGTATTTTTGGAATACAAATGAGTATGAATGAGAACCCTCTAACCACCTCACGTGTATTGTCCAATTCGAATCAATTGGTGGGAGATTCTAGAAGTAAAATTAGCCACATCAGCAGCTCAGAATAATAAAATTATTCTCTTAAGCTCTGATTGGCTGAAACAGATCTGAGACAGAGGGAGAAGGTATAAATAGAAGAGAAGTTTGATAAAAGAACCATTCAGAAATTAAGGGAGCTCAGAAACCAAATCCGAAATCCTTTTCCCTCCAAAATTCCTTCCTACTTCCTTCTTCCCCATTCTCTCTTTAGCCCAACCATGGTTGGGTAAACACTTGTAGTAGCTAGGGTGAGGTGGCTCTGTAAATTGAGAGGTCTGAGGGCTTTGTATGAGGATTAGATGTTGCATAGATTACAGATCTGAGAACAATGTACTATAAGTTGTATTGAATCACTAAATTTTTTATTGTCAAGTTAATTTGAATCTATAGATCTCTTGATTGCCATTTGAT
Organism: Chloranthus sessilifolius; assembly: GCA_021018995.1. Lineage (NCBI taxonomy): Eukaryota > Viridiplantae > Streptophyta > Magnoliopsida > Chloranthales > Chloranthaceae > Chloranthus > Chloranthus sessilifolius. The sequence continues at coordinate 31,539,200 of CM037595.1, forward strand.
TTCCCTAGATTTAATATCCTTGTGGATGGCTGAGCTTGTAGCCTTGCATCCATAGCATTTGCATTGATTTAATTGTTCTGATTAAAACCTTTGGATTGGAGGAAATCCCTAGGATGATCTATGACCATTAAAGTTGACAGATCATAACCTTAAGATCAATCCAATTCTCTGGTGTAGATTGGATTCTTCTACCTTGCATCTGTGCTTGTAGCCAGATGAAGGATAGTTGCAAATCAATCTCCTACATTTCCTCTGAACCAATCAATTTTAAGTGAAAACTAAAATCCCCTGCTGCTATTCTCCCCGTTTGATTTTAATTCCCCAAATCCTTTTCTCCATTTCTCTAAAAATATGTTTTACTCACATCTGGATCATTAGTATTTACATTTAATTTTCTGTAGTTTTAGTAAAGTGACAATCCCTTAAAACCTCTCCTCTTTCATTTCTTGCTTTATTTTAAATTAGGATAAGATAGAGTGACAGATCTGCTCTAGATCTGGAGATTTACTATATTTTAGAACACATTTCCCTCTGGACATTCCCCTACTTACCTCTTTAGAGCTTGCTACAATAGCCCTGGTTCTTGAAGGCCTGGCTGCTTACCTTGGTTCCATTTGTCTGTTATTTTTCTGTTAGTGTGTTATTTTTAACCTCTTAATAATTACAAGGTAGGCAATACAACAAGTTTTTGGCATCGTTGTCGGGGATCTATGTTTTTAGAATTGGTAGATCTAAGTTTTTACTTATTTTAGAGTTTAGATTTTTCATTATCTGTTTAGTGTTTGACTAATTGCTTCTATAGTTTTTTTAATTTTTACAGATTTTGAGCTGTGAGTGAGAGGAGCAATTATGCAAAAAGAAGGAGCAAGTTGTGCTTGAGTTTGCATTTTCTTTCCTCTTTTACATTTTTAGATCTATGAATTTTTTAGATCTGCAGTAATAGTTTATGTGTGTTTGTGTTTGTTTGTTAAAATCTTTGCTGTAATTTTGTATGTTGTAATTTTGTATTGTGAGTGGTGTATGTTTGGAAGAAGAACTCTCAACCCTAAGATTTTATCATTAAATTTTGAAGTTGAGAGGATTCTTAGGTTTAGACAAACTACACTTACACCTGCTGAATCTGAGACTGCTAAAATGGGTGAGCAGCCTAGATTGTTGAGAAAATATTTTGCACCTGGTGCATATAATTCTCCTTTCTGTATACAATTTCCAGCTGTGGAGGAAAATTATGAGATCAAATCTTCAATAATTCAAATGTTACCTTCTTTCCATGTTTGTATGTTACCCATACAAACATGTTGATGAATTTCTTTCTTTGTGTACTACTTTTAATATTGCTGGTTTGGGGCTTGAAGCCACCAAGCTTAGGTTATCTCATTTTTCATTAAAGGACAAAGTTAGAGCCTGATTGTCTATGCTACCAACCAATAGTATTAACTCTTAGAATGACCTATAATGTCAATTCCTACCTAAGTTCTTTACCATGAATAGAACAAGTCAGTTGAGAAAAAGCATCATATCATTTTCTCAATTCTCAACTGAAAGTTACCATGAGGCTTGGGAAAGATTCAAAGAGTTGTTAAGGCAATGCCCCCATCATCAAATTTCTCAATGGCAACTTGTATAAAGTTTCTATCAAGGAATTGATTTAAATAATAGAAATATGGTGGATACCTCTTGTGGAGGTACATACCTTCATAAAACAGCTGAGAAAGCATGGGAATTGTTTAAGGTTATTGGAGAGAACTCAATGCAACAGGAGACCTTGTCTAAGGACATTGAGTCTCTAGCTCAATTGATGAAAGAGAACACAACAAGAGGGAGAATGTATGAAGTCACTAGTTATAATAATTTGGAGAGAAAGGTAGATAGTTTGACTCAGATGTTTGATAAGCTCATGGGAGCAATGCAGCCTCTAATGGCTGGCAAAGTGGAAGAGGCATGCTTGATATGCTAGTCTCCCACTCACTCCCTTGAAGAATGTCCCTCTGCTGCACAATTTCCAGATTTGGTTATGGAGCATGCTAATGTTGCTCAGTCCTATGCACAACACCCAGCCGCTGGTTATGCTTGGAGAAACCACCCCAACTTGAGGTGGAGGCAAGATAACTTCCAAAACTAGAAACAGCAGTAGCCAATGCCCTATAGAAATGCTCAGCCTTATCAGGAGAATTTCTTCCAAAAGCAACAATACCAGTAACCTATGGCCCAACCAATGCCACAACCTGTGCATCAAACTGCACCAACCCCAGCCCTCTCCAGAGCACCTATATTTGAAGAGCAGGTTCTGGCTTCATTGCAGAATTTGGGCTCTTTGTCTCAAATAGTGAGCTCCCATAGCCAAAGTATTAAGAAGATAGAGGACACCTTTGGTCAACTATCTAATACTTTGACTAGGTGAAGTATTAAGAAGATAGAGCAGGTTCTGCCTAGTCAGCCTTTGAATAATCTAAAAGGGCAATATATGGTGGGTGAAGCTTCTTCATCACATGAGGAAGCTAAATCTGTCACCACTTTGAGAAGTGGTAGGCTGGTTGACAAAAAGGTTGGTGTTGAGTCTAAAAGAAGTGCAGAAAATGAGAGTACAACCTCTGATGATATGCTGCAGGAGCAGCATATGAGAAATAAGGGGGGTGTTGATGAACCCCAACAAAAACATGAAAACAAGAAAAAAATTGATGAGATTGCTCATTTGCCATTTCCCAATGCACTTCAAGCACCTTTTCCTTTTGATAAGGGGAATGCTAAAGTTGAGAAAATGATAAAAATATTTAAACAAGTGAAGATCAACTTGCCTTTACTTGATGCAATTAAACAAGTGTCAGCCTATGCAAAGTTTTTGAAACATTTGTGTATACACAAAAGACGATCTAGGATACACTTATCCAAGAAGGTCTTCTATGCTGAGAAAGTGAACCAAGTGTTGTCCATTGCAACCCCAACAAAACACTAAGACCCTGGAGTTCCCACAATCCCTTGCATCATTGGGGATCATATAATTGAAAAGGCTATGTTAGATCTGGGAGCCAGTGTGAACCTACTTCCATATTCAGTTCATGAGAAGTTACGTTTGGGAGAATTGAAGCCCACACATGTGGTATTTTAGTTGGATGATAGATCTGAAAGGAAACTAGTGGGAATGATAGAAGATGTGTTACTTAGGGTTGACAAATTCTTTTATCTAGCAAATTTTTTGGTTCTTGACATGGAATCAAGCAAGTGCACTACCTCCATTCTTGTAATTCTAGGTAGGCCCTTCTTGGCCACTACCAATACTTGTATACAATGTAGATCAGGTGTAATGGAGGTATCTATTGGCAATATGAAAGTGAAATTAAGTGTCTACAATGCAGGAAGTCAGCCTCATTTGGATAGTGAGGACTGCTTTTTGATTGATGTGTTGGATGAGATTGTGGAGGAGACTTTTCCCAAGCTGCTACATTGTGATGACATGGGTGATATTTTTGAAAATGTTTGGAATGAAATTGTGGAAGAAAAGGCCCCCACACCTGTGCATCAAGAAGTGAAAGCCTTAAATTTTGAAGTGGGGCTAGCAGCAAAGTATCCTCCTTCAAAACAAGCTGTGTTGCCTCTTCCACCACCTTCAAAGGCACCTTTGTTGTCTTCACTCATAAGTCCACCTGATGTGGAATTAAAATAGCTCCCCAAGTCTTTGAAGTATGCATTTTTGGGAGCAAATTAGAAGTTGCCTGTGATAATTTCTTCTTCCCTCACTGATGAGCAAGAAGAAGAATTGTTGTTTGTTGAAAAGGCATAAGAGAGCAATAGGTTGGACTATTGCTGATCTTGGAGGAATCAGTTATGCTATTTATATGTATAAGATCCACTTGGAAGAGGGTTCCAAACCCTCTAGAGAGATGCAGAGAAAGTGAAACCCCCACATGTAAGAAGTAGTGATGAAGGAGGTGGTTGAATTATTAGATGCAGGAGTCATCTATCCCATTTCAGATTCTAAATGGGTGGCACCTACTTAGGTGGTACCTAAGAAATCTGGAATCACTGTAGTTAAATCAGATTTTGGTGAGCTAATTCCAACCAGGGAAACCACTAGTTGGAGGGTGTACATTGATTATCGAAAGCTCAATTCAAAGACCAAAAAGGACCACTTTCCTTTGCCCTTCATAGGCTAGATTTTGGACACGTTGGCACGCAAAGCTTTTTATTACTTTCATGATGGATATTCTAGATATAACTAGATCCCTGTGTATCCATAAGACTAGGAGAAAACAACTTTCACATGTCCATTTGGCACCTTTGCCTATAGAAGGATGCCATTTGGATTGTGTAATGCCCTTGCAACTTTCTAAAGGTGTATGTATGTCATCTTCTCGGATATGATTTATTAATTTTTAGAGATATTCATGCATGATTTTTCTGTCTTTGGGGACAGTTTTAGCCAGTGTCTACATCACCTCAGCCTAGTGCTGCAGAGATGTGAAGAGGCCAACTTGGTTTTGAGTTAGGAAAAGAGTCATTTTATGGTCAATCAAGGCATTGTCCTTGGCCATGTTATTTCCCACAGAGGCATAGAGGTAGACTAGGCTAAAATTAATTTGATTGCACATTTTTCCCCACCAAAAACTATCAAACAGGTCAGATCCTTTTTGGGGCATGCAGGTTTTTATAGGAGATTCATCAAAGATTTCAGTAAAATCTCGAAACCTATTTGTCACCTACTATGCCAAGAGGTTCCTTTTATATTTAATAATAAATGTCTCACTGTTTTTGAGTTTTCGAAAGGATGTTTGACCTCTGCACCTATCCTACAAGCTCCTGATTACTCTTTGACATTTGAGCTGATATGTGATGCATCAAATTTTACAATTGGTGCAGTTTTGGGGCAAAGAAAGGACAAGTTACCCTGTTTGATAGCTGATGCAAGGAAGATAATGATCGATGCTCAGTTAAACTACACCACAACTGAGAAGGAATTATTAGCCATTATCTATGCTTTGGAAAAATTTAGCTCTTATGTGTTAGGATCTAGGATTGTGGTGTTCACAGACTATTCAGCCCTGAAATACCTTTTGTCTAAAAAGAATGCCAAGCCAAGATTAATTAGATGGATCCTCCTATTACAGGAGTTTGATCTTGAGATTAAAGACAAATAAGGGGTTGAATATGTGGTTGCAGACCACCCATCCAGGATCCTAGCTGCTGAGTCTGATAGGCTGCCTGTCAATGACTCATTTCCAGATGAACAACTGTTTGCTATCAGCATGAGTGCACCTTGGTTTGCAAACATAGTTAATTACTTGGTAGTGGGTAGGTGTTGCTCCCCCAGCTGTGCTTTCTTTATTTGTTTGTGGTAAAAGAAATCAAAGTAAAACAGGGGATGAAATCAGCACAACTGAGAAGTCCTAGACCTGCAAGATACAGGGTCCATTGTGGCAAGTTTTGATAAGTAAGAGTTTGTCCCATAGGGAAAGATGATCTACAGCTCCAAGGGAGCCATCTCTAGTAGTCCCTCCAGATCTGACTACAGATCTGGCAATCCTTAAGGGAAGGGAGTTTAAGGTCACTTAGTTTACAGATCCTAAGGTAGCCTAATGTCTAAACTACAGAAAGGGTTGAGAGGATGGATGGAGTGTGGAAAATAAATATAAAAGGGTGAGAAGTATGTTATTGAGCCTAGATCAGAGGAGTTCTGACACTCAGATTCAGATCTGATGTTATAGAAATCCTATCTAATGGCTATGTTATCACCACTGAGGAGAAAGGATCCAACCCATCTCTCTGCCATGATTCAATCCCTTAAGGTTACAACCTGTCCATTCAAATAGTCATAAACTATCCCATAGGGGAACCACAATCCAGGGATGGGTCAAAACAAGTTAATCATTATAAGCACTATTTCATCCAGGCTACCAGCTCAAGAATCCATAGGGAACCTCAACCTCTAAAGCTCTATGTGTGGGGCTAAGGCTGTATAGGACCATGATAGCCCAGACACATAGAACCAGCAAGAGATTGAGTACAACTTTCGATCTAGCTGTCCATTGCTTGAGTGAGGCTACAAGGGTCTAGTCACAAGCCTACAATCTCTATAACCAGAACAGATCTAACATTTGATAGCGGATCTATACAAATATAGGGGAGTCTACCTCTGTACAATCTCCCACTAGGCTAATACAAGCTCAGGGGCAAAGAAGAAGGATACATCTTGGATCGGTGGATTAGAATCACCCTAAGGCTATAACCTGTCCACTTGAATGGTCACAGACTATCCCAGAGGCTATCCTCCTCACAGAGCCTAAGATAAAACAAGAATATCGCTGCCACCACCATGGTCACAAGGCTACCAGCTCAAGCTCCCATGGGGAATTCAGATCTAGTGGGTCCTGTGGTGGGGCTAAGGCTATATATGACCATGATAGCCCAGACACACAGGTCACTTGGATCTGAGTGGCCCTTAGAATCAGTCCTCCATTTCTTTGAATCACAACCAAAGCAATGGTGGATCACAAGGCAACAGCCTTGGACAGAGCAGATCACATTCAAAAACAAATCCCACAAAGTACAAATCCTATTACAAAATTTCCATTAAACTAGTTCAAAATGCATACAAAGACATAGCCAGCAAGTGCTGGACTATGGAGAGAAGGAAAAAGAAAAAGAAAACTACTTACAGCTACAAAAGAAAAGAAAAACGATCTCAGATCAAATCTCCAAGAGATGAGACGTGTTCCCAGATTTGTTCCAAGATTTTCCAGGATCCCTAAACCTAAGATAAGTATGGGTTTATATAGCAGTGGTGCGGCAGCGCATTAGGGTTAGGAAACCCTAATTTTAATGATGCCACGTGGCCTAATATTGATCCTTGGATGCCTCGAGGTGCGTTCACAGAGATTTAAGCATGGGAGTGTGTGCCCTAAACACTGGAAATTCCCAGAAGGTCCTCTACTGAGGAGATGGAAGTTGAAGTTCAGAGCTTCGCTAGGTAGCTATTGCTTCCCAAACTTGTCGCGTGGTAGCTCTTGCTCTTCGCGAGGATGGTTTGACATTAAAGCTTCAAACTTCGTGAGGTTGCCTTGGTTTGCTCTTCTGGCAGTCGCGCGATAGAGAATTGCGCTCTCGCTCGATTAGGCTTCACGAGGTTGAGTAGACATCAAAGCCTCAGATGTCGTGGGGTTGGAGTTCACGCAGTCACGAGGTAGCTGCGCATTCGCTGGGTTGATCTTCGCAAGGATGGATTTGAATAGCACGAGAACTTCGCAAGCACTTCTCTTCAATGGACTTCACGAGTTTCCTCGCGAAGCTCTAATGAGTTCTGAACTGCATGAGGTTCCATGTCTTAATTGATCTTCGCGAGGATGGCTTTGCCTTCGCAAGGATGCTTTCTTCTTGAAGAGCACGAGAACTATGCGAGGAGTTCTCTTCTGATATTTGCATCCGCGACTCTTTGCATAGCCGCTTCTGTGGCGTCTTCTCTCTCTCCTCAGCCGTTCTAAGCGAACTGCGCGAGGTATATTTCTCCTGAATCCTCTAAAGCTTGGGTTAGCCGCGCGAGGCTCATTTCAGGTCTGGATTCTGAGTTCATCCTTCTGAGGGACTTCTTGTGCCAAAACAGGCTCCTTAGCAGGATTCCTGACCTTATTTCACTGCTGATTATTACCTACATAAAACACTTAACAAGAACTTATTAGATGGCTAAGGGTCTAATCAGAGGTTAAGTTAAGGGATGAAAAGTGGTACTTTTCAGGTCTTAACACACCCCCAAACCTAATCTTTGCTAGTCCCTTAGCAAAGCTACATAGTAAATCTACTACAAAAATTAAATGCCACTTTCATAGGGAGCACGGATACATTTAGCATATGTACCAAGCCTTTTAAACCCCTAGGTGATCCCTAGTGGAGGAGTGAAGTCTCTTGAGGGTTTTCAGTGAAGATACCCACAAACTTCTCAATGAAACAGTTAACAAAAGTGCAATATTATCAAGTGAGCAGTCAAGGAGCAGACTTAGTTTACTCTTGAATCAGTAAACATAAAAGAAATTTAATCCATTGGTTGCACAGTAATTTAAAGAGCATAAACTTCTCATGAATGTACAACATTTCCAATCAGTTTACAACCACAGAAAACTGCACAAGTGTGTGCCAGCACTGAGCTCATCATCAGATCAAAAATTAGGTTATATGTCATACATAATGCATTCAAGATCAGACCCAAAATCTTTCCAGGGCATACTCTCATAAGGGTCTTGTTGAGGGGTTCATTTTCTCTCAGGCTCAAGAGCAGTTACATCCCCTAAATGGGTCTGTAAGCATGAGCATAGGTAGAGTTCTTAAGTACTGACATCATTGACACATCCTCACCATAGATTGGATAACTCTTTATCTCCACATGACAGCTCACTCAACTTTGGATCACAAGGGCTTTTAACTGGGCTGGAATGTGGCTTATGGAGTGGGGTTAAAAAGAATGGAAGGTTGAAAAGGGGTTCAAAATTGAGAAATCAATAAGTGAAGGAGTTGGTTCATGACTTCACCTTCATGAATTCAGCTCCTTTCTTCTTCTTTGAGATTTTCAGATTTGAAGTGATCAGTTTCTCTTCTTGATTTCGATTTTCTAAAAGAAAGTTCCTCTTGACTCCTCTTCATTATTATTTTTGTTTCTTTTTTATAGAATTTTCTTCTTTTTATTTTTGTTGTTGCTTTTCTGAAATGCCACCATGTTCTCGCCACTATAACGCTAATTTTGAGATACTTCTTCTCCATTCACCTAATGTTGACCATAGCTAGTCCATCTTCAACTCTTTCTCCTTTATCTTCTAAATTCTCAGAGTGAGGGTAGACTGAATCAGGTTCATAGGTTCAGGTACAAGTACTCAGGTGTATTTTGAAGAAGTTCAGGATTTAAAGCTCAAAGGGGGTATGGACAAGGGCAGTTGCTTTAGGGTTGGTCTTATTAGGCTCAAACAGTCCAAGAGAAGGCCTTGATCCTTTCCTAAGTCTCATGAGTGCAGTCAGTTGTTTCAACTTGGAGTTGCCTAACTTCTAGTGAGCACGGTGACTCAGCCAATCCTTAGAGCTAGAAGAAATTGCCTTAGTCACTCCTCAAAGGATGGAAAAAAAATTTTATAGGCCCAATTCTCACTGGTTATGGTCTTCCTTTGAACTTTTAAGTATGTCCTCACCTTTTTCTCTCTCTAATTATTCAGTAAGTGCTGATACAAGTGAGTTTCCTTGGTGATATCATCATGGAAATGTGAAATATTAAAAGTTTATAATGTCTAAAGTTTGCAGAAATTTTAAATTTCTTATTTGTCATGATTCTTAAGCGAACATAGATCCATTTCCATATTACTCAAATGACTCTGCTGCACTTAGGTTAACTATTCCATTGGCAGGGTCTGCCTGCCACACCCCCAAACCTATGAGGAGCAGTGTCCTCACTGATTCAAAGTGAATTTGCAGCAGATTTATTGAGGGTAAAAAGAAAAGAAAATAACATGGAACAAAACACACAACAGACAATGCAAATTAGTAATGACAAAAGAGGAAAATCTATTCAAAATGAGAAATGTACAAACTAAAAGAAAACAGAAGCAAAAGAGTGCAACTCCTAGGTACAATCTAATCAGAGTCTGGATCAAAACTTATCCCAACCCATCTTTTTGGCATGCTCTTGAAGGTAAGCCTCTTCCTCTTTTTTCTTTCGTTCCCTCTCTTCCTTTCTTTGGGCCGCAGTTTTGGGTATGGTTGGTGCCCTGACCCTCATTTTTTTTGTCTTTGGTTGAGGAGGGATCTCTGAAGATTTATCTGTGGTTGGCTCAGGGGATTTGATAGGACTTTTTCCTTTGGGACTCTTCCCTTTGGGGCCCTTCCCTGGCAGAGGCGGAGGGGGAATGAGAGGGGATTGGGCTTGTTCTAGCTCAGGAGGGACAACAGGGGATTTATCTTTTTCTTTCACCTACGGTAGGAGAAGACTTTTCCCTTTGTCAATCTTAGGGGGAGCCACAGAAGACTTTTCTTGTTCCTTTGCTGCAGGAATGGCAGGGCTCTTCCCCTTCATTGGCTGGCTCATTGGTGGTGCCTCCTCAGACTGGGCAGATGCTTCTTTTCCAATTTTTAGAGAGGCAGCAGTGTGAGAACTTCTTTTAGCTGTAACTTTCCTTCTCTGAGGATAGGTTTGTTCAGCAGGGTTTGATGAAGGAGTAGCAACAGGAGTCTTGGCACTGGGATCCATAGGTGGTGCAGAATTAGAGTCTGAGTCAGAAGGAAAAAGCTCAGTGGGATCTAATCCAAGGGCAGCAGCTGCTTATCTGCGTTCCCCTTTGGAAAGTAGGCGACCATGGGGATCATCCTGAGCAGAAGCTCTGGTGACCTTTGGAGGTGGGGATGGAGGGGCTGGCCTTTTTCCTTTTTGGGCTGCAGTGGCTCTTTTGGAGGTGGGAGGTTTCTTAGAAGGAGTCCGTTTGGGGGGGTGGAGATGGGACAGGGGAGGCACCCAGACAGAGCAGAACTGGAGTAGGGACTTTAGCAGAGCAGAACTTGAGTAGGAGCAGAGGAGGTACCGGAGTTGGGGCTGAGGGAGGTGGGGAAGGGGTTGTGTGGGTGTAGGGGGGGGGGGAGGGGAAGAAGATGGGCCTGGTTGTGTAGAAGAAGATGGGGCCTCAGGGGGTGCTGTGGCGAGAGGGGTGGCTGGAGGTTGTGTAGGGATGGGTGGGTTTGTCAATGTTTGAAGGGTGGATTTTATGTTGGTGATGTCAGTTTGCATTTGGTCTTGGGTTTGTGTTGTGGTGGATAGCTGGGTCTGGATGTCATGTATTAAGGAAAGGATATGGGTAAGGGTATCTGAGGTTGGTTGGGGTGGAGTATGAGAAGAGGAGGGAACAGGTTGGAATGGGGAAGTGGGGGCATGATGGAAAGTTGTAGGGGGAGAAGATGAAAGGTCTGGTGAGTGATGTGGTGAAGGGAGTGGGGAATCTGGGAGAGGGATATCATGGGTTGGCAGGGTATCAAGCAAGGTAGTCATGAAGGCCTGATATCCGAAAGTTGTGGCTAGGTTAAAGTCAAGGTCTGGGTGTGGAGGTGAGGTAGGGATGGTTGGGATGGTGGTTGGGTCAATATGTGGGGTATCTGTGGGAATGATAGGGGTGGTTGGTTTAGGTAAGGATCTGGCTGGGGTTGTATGAGAGATCTTCTTTTTAATGTAGGATATCAGGGGAGGGCGGTCAGGGTTTAGGTCAAATGATGTTGGAGATAGTGGGCTACTTATTGAGGTAAGGTGGGTGAAGGGGGAGTGTTGTCATGGGGTTCAACACTTTCCACCCCGGGACGAATCACAGGGGGAGGTGGAATGGAAAAGGGAGATAAGAGAGGAAAGGGAGAGATGGAATAGGCAAAGAAACTGATGGAGGGGCAAGTGTGGTGGATGGAGGTATTGCTGCAGAAGCAGAGGTGACAGAAGTTTGTACCACTTTCTTTGGAGCAGGGGCTTTAGCCTTCTTTTTGGGGGCAGGGGTGGCCTTTGCCACAACAGTTCCCTATCTTTGCTCAGAAACAACCTGAGCTTTAGCCTTCTTCTTCTTCTTCTGGGGATCCATCAGACTTCTGCTGATCCCCCATTGTCTTTTGGCAAAAGTGGTGGGAGTGAGGTCAGTAGATAACTCCCCCACTGATATCTTGTACCCTCCCCTCAGAAGTAATTTGGTGATGAGTCTTCCATAGGGGAGAGTGTGGATCTTCTTTTGCAGCTCGAGCTTCACCATCATATCATTCATGACCTCAAAAATCAACCATGCAGCATTAAATCCATGGCCCAGAGAGAAGGAATAGAGAGCATCAGCAATTGGTGTCCTCCTCTCTTGCTGATGGCCGGAGCAATAAATATTCTTCCTCAGCACTTGATCAATGAATAGCAATTTGGGATCCAAATCTCTTCTTCTGATGGAGTCCCCTGTGGCCTTCAAACCTCTGGTAAGGGCCTGTGCAATGGTGTCAATGGGGGCTCTCACAGGGGAACCATAACCACAGTTGGGATCAAAAATGGCAGGGATGCCCATGACTTCAGCAATCAACGCTGGGCTGAGTAGCATCTCGAAATTGTCAACTAACACAAGGAGGCCTGGCTGCCCATGTGTGTCTGGTCTGACCCTAAGGTGCTGGTAAAAGAGTTGCACTAACCTAGGGTAGGCTAGTGCAGGAATCATTTTCATCAAGGTGATCAAACCAACCTTGCGTAAGAACTCAATGGAAGGTGCTGACAACGGCTCAGTTTCAAATAAAGATATATCAAAAATGGCTTCAGGCTCTAAGGGAATGGAAATGAGGAGCTCAGAGGGTTGTTGTCGACCTCGAGTGTGCATTGCTTATTGGTTGGTGTTGAAAATTAATTAAAAACCAAAAACAGAATAAAACAGGGGATGAATCAGCACCACTCAGAAATCCTAGACCTGCAAGATACAGGGTCCTTTGTAGCAAGTTTTGATAAGTAAGAGTTTGTCCCACAGGGAAAGGTGGTCTAAGGCTCCAAGGGAGTCGTCTCTAGTAGTCCCTCCTGCTCTGTCTACAGATCTGGCAGTCTTAAAAGGAGGGGAGTTTAAGGTCACTTATTCTAAGTATTCTAATAACTAAATTACAGAAAGGATTGGGAGGATGGATGGAGTGTGGAAAATAATTATAAAAAGATGAGAAATATGTTATTGAGCCAAGATCAGAGGAGTTTTTGTGACTCAGATTTAGATCTGATGTTATAGAAATCCTGTCCAGAGGCTACATTATCACCTCTGAGGAGAAAGGATCCAACCCATCTCTACTGCCATGACTCCACCCTTAGGGCTATAACATGTCCACTTGAATGGTCACAGACTATCCCATAGGGGAGCCACTATCCAGGGATGGGTCAGAACGTAACAAATAAATCATTGCAGGCACAATTTCATCCAGGCTACCAGCTCAGGAATCCATAGGGAACCTCAACCTCTAAAGTTTCATGTGTGGGGCTAAGGCTGGAAAACCATGATAGGCCAGACACATAGAACCAGCAAGCGATTGAGTATAACCTTCGATCCAGCTGTCCATTATTTGAGAGAGGCTACAATGGTCCAGTCACTAGCCTACAATCTCTATAACCAGATCAGATCCAACATCTGATGGCAGATCTATACAAATATGGGCGAGTCTGCCTCTGTACAATCCCTCACCAGGCTTCTACAAGCTCAGGTGAAAAGAAGAAGGATCCATCTTGGATCGGTGGATCAGAATAACCCTAAGGCTATAATTTGTCCACTTAAATGGTCACAGACTATCCCAGAGGTTATCCTCCTCACGGAGCCCAAGACAAAACAAGATTATCGCTACTACCACCATGTTCACCAGGCTACCAGCTCAAGCTCCCACGGGGATTTCAGATCTAGTAGGTCCTGTGGTGGGGCTAAGGCTGGAAGACCATGATAGCCCAGACACACAGGTTACTTGGATCTGAGTGGCCCTTAAAAACAGTCCTCCATAACACAGTCAAGGTAATGGGGGATCACAAGGCAGCAACCTTCCACAGAACACCTCTCATATAAACAACAATCCCACAAAGTATAAATCCTATTGTAAAACTTCCATTAATCTAACTCAAAAACATATACAAAGTCATACCCAGCAATTGCTGGACTAAGGAGAGAAGAAAAGAAAAAGAAAAAGAAAAACTACTTACTGCTAAAAAAGAAAGAGAAATAAAAAGAAAAGCGATCTGAGATAGGTTCCCAGATACCTAAACCTAAGCTAGGCCTGGGTATATATAGCAGTGGGGTGGCGGCGCATTAGGGTTAGGAAACCCTAATTTTAACGATGCCACATGGCCTTTTACTGATCCTTGGATGCCTCGGGGCGTGTGCATAGAGATTTGAGCGTCGGAGTGTGTGCCCTATTCACTGGAAATCTCCAGAATGCCCTCTACTTAAGAGATGGAAGTTTAGGTTCAGAGCCTCGCTAGGTAGCTATAGTTTCCTAGACTTCTTGCTTGGTAGCTCATTGCTCTTCGCTAGGATGATTTGACACTGAAGCTTTAGCCATCGAGAGGTTGCCTTTGTTTGCTCTTCAGGCAGTCACGTGGTAGAGAGTCGAGCTCTCGCTGGGTTGGAGTTCATGAGGTTGAATAGAAAACACTGTCTCAAGCATCGCGAGGTTGCAATTCAAGCAGACGTGCGGTAGATTAGTCTTAGTTGGGCAGCAGCGCGAGAACTGTGCAAGCTCTTTTCTTTACTTGGACTTCGTGAGTTGCCTCGCGAGGTTCTTTTGAGTTCTGAACTGTGCAAGGTTCTTTGTCTCACTCAATCTTTATGAGCTTGGCTTTGCCTTGGCCAGGATGCTTTCTTTCTTGAATGGCGCGCGAACTGCGCGAGGCGTTCTTCTTCTGAGACTTGTACCCCGCGGCGATTGCATGATAGCTGCGCAAGAAATCTTCTGAAGCTCTCTCTCCTCAGCTGTCTTAAGCGACCTTCACAGGATTGAGAGAGGTCTACTTTGAACTGCGCGACACTGAGCGCTGTGTTCTACTCTTGAGCTTTGTGAGAGCTGCGTGGAGTTGAGTTTCTAAAGCTCCCCAGTCATTCATCTGCGCGAGAGGTTGCCTGTAAAGCCTTGGGAAGCTTAGCGGATCTGTGCGAGGCTTCAAGGTTCATTCTTGCTGAGGGGCATCTGGTGCCAAAGCAGGCTCCATAACAGGATTCTTGGCCTTATTTCACTACTGATTATTTCCTGAACCAAACACTTAAGACGAGTTTATTAGGTGTCTAAAGGTCTAATCAAAGGTTAAGTTAAGGGGTGAAAAGTGGTACTTTTCAGGTCTTAACAAGGGTGTAGAGTAATCAAGTTTTTGTTCAGCAACCTCAGGAACCACCTCCTTCCCTTTTTGTTGGGCCGTAGAGGACTTGGCTTTCTTAGGGGCAAGCTCCATGGTGGCCTGGTCCCTGGCTCTCTTCACAGGTGCACTTTTAGGAGCCATTAAGATTCTCCTTGGTGAGTGTGTAGTTGAAATTTTGAAAGAAAAAATTAAGAGCAGAATCTTACCCTAAAAGTTAGGGTTCTCTTCAATTTGATGCACGGTAGACCGCAGGAGCTCCTAGCAGGGGGCAACTATTGATGGAAGCTTTAAGAACAAAATTCCAAAATTTCAAAGTGAGCGATGAACTGTAGACAGGATGCTGGAGGAGAGAGATTGAGATGAGTGGCAGCTAGGGTTTCGCTGGCAGGAGAGGAAAGAGAAAACAGTAAAGAAAAGCAACGCGGGGTGAGATTTTAAATATCGCGAGGCTTGGCGTGCTTTAAAAATATCCGCTTGCTGGATAGGCATGAATGGGTCGCGATATTGGATGTTCATTTAAACTGCGCGAGGAAGCCCACACAACTATATCTGAAACTCGCGACAACAAAGCAAAGTAATTCTTTATGAATTGCACGAGAGGAAACCAAACCAAATTTTCAGAACCTCGCGATGGCTTAACAGAGTCAGAATTCACACACCCACTAGTCAGCCTTTAGACCTTTGTTTTGTGGGTGGATTCTCTCACAGGCTCTCTTCCAGGGACACCCATAAGCATTATAAAACATTTAAAAATTCTCATACTCTCAGAGCATTAAATTCATACATCATGAAAAGCATTCAAACAGTACCATCATCATTCAATCACTTGAAATTATCAAACAAAGGGAACAGGAATAAAAGTAGGCATAAAGCACTAAACTCAGACTCCAACAAGATCACTAAAAATTCCTATAAACAGTAAAGTACATAACATACAAAGTGCACAGTTCTTAGCATCAATTCAATGAAAGATCCCCTTCAGGGTTTGAGGATCCTTCACCAATCAAAAATTGGCCCTTAGGATTAACCACTAGTTGACTGGGCAACCTTCCCTCTCCTCTTTTGGCTAAGGTATTCGCTAGTTGGCCGATCTGTTCTTCCATCTTCTTGATGCTCTGACCATGAGAATTCACAGTCTGAGCCAAGGAACTCAGGTTTTGCAGTGAGGTCAAGACCTGGTCCTCGAAAGAAGTATTTTTGGGTTGAGATGGAGGTAAGACCAATTGATTTTGTTGCTGATGGGCCTGCTAATGGTGCTAGAAGTTAGACCTAGGGGCATTCCCTTGATTGAACTGCTGCTGTGGCCTTTGAGGTACAGCCAACATCTGCTGGGGTTGCATATAATTGTCTTGCCTCCACCTCAAATTTGGGTGGTCTCTCCATTGGTAACCAGCATTTTGGTGCTGGTATCCATATGGCTGTCTATTGTAGCCCCCAGATTGTTGATGGCCATAAGATTGAGCAGCAGTAGCATGTTCCAAAACTAATTCAGGATATTGCCCTGCAGATGGACATTCCTCCACTGTGTGCTGTGGGGAGTGGCATATCAGACATGCCTCCGCCACATGAGCAGCCCTTCTGGGTTGCATCACAGACAGTAATTTGTCAAACTTCATAGAGAGGTTTGCCATCTGCAGCTGTAGGTCATTGTTCCCAGACACCTCACAAACTTTTCCTCTTGCCAATGCAGCAGGCCCCACTTTTGACTCAAACTCCTGACTAGTTCTTTCCAAGGATAGCTTTTGAAAAGCATTTTCACTAATCACCTCAAACAATTCCCATGCCTCATTAGCAATTTTGTGCATTTAAGTGCCACCACAAGATGCATCAACCATATCTCTACTTTTTTCATCAATCCCATTATAGAAGCTTTGAACAAGTTGCCAGTCTGGGATGTTGTGGTGGGGGCATTGTTTGAGCATTTTCTTAAACCTATCTCAGGCTTGATTAAAATCCTCAATTGGGGCTTGGGAAAAAGCAAGAATTGCCTTCCTCAACTGGCTAGTTTTGGTCTCAGGGAAGAACTTGGTCAGGAACTTGGTCTGTAGGTTTTTCCATGAAGCAATGCTATTGTTGGGAAGAGTGGTCAACCAGGTACTGGCCCTATCCTTCAAAGAGAAGGGAAAGAGTCTGAGCCTAGTAGCCTCAGGTCCCAAACCAGTGATATGAAATGTGGTGCACAAGGCCAAGAACTGGTCAATATGCTTGTACGAGTCCTCCTTGCTAAGCCCATGGAAAGAGGGCAACATCTGGATGATTGAAGTTTTTATTTCATAATTCCCCTGAACATCAGGGAGTTGAATGCTAAAAGGGGAGTTATAGTCATCTGGAGCATTCAACTCCTTGAGAGTTCTGGGTTGTTCTTCACCCATATTTGTTGTCACAGATTCACTTGGGGGCTCTCCTGTGGTGTGCCTGTCTCTTCTAAGTCTCCTTCCCCTTTCTAACTCAGCGTTAAGAGGCTCTAAAGTAGGGCTGAGGGATCTCCTCCCTAGCATACAAGCACACCAACAGTAAGGAGAGCTTCTTGCAGGCACATTGCAAATGAATAACTTTACAATTAACAAATTTATCTAACTAATTTACAGTTATTCAAAGAATACATTTACAACTATCCTAGATGCTGCTAGAGAATTTTCAAGAAAGATAGATAGAGTTTTAAAAGTTAGAGAGTTTGCAAACAGAGGTAGCTAATGTCCAATTGCAGTCCGACTGTCCTTCACTGCTACTGTCTAGATCTGTAAAAAAAAAAAATTCACAAATACATCAGCAGTATCAATTATTCTTCACTACCAAAGAATAATAAAACTATAAAAACTTAGGGTCTACTAATAGATGAACTCTCCCCGGCAACGACACCAAAAACTTGTTGCTCCCCCAGCTGTGCTTTCTTTATTTGTTTGTGGTAAAAGAAATCAAAGTAAAATAGGGGATGAAATCAGCACAACTGAGAAGTCCTAGACCTGCAAGATACAGGTCCATTGTGGCAAGTTTTGGTAAGTAAGAGTTTGTCCCACAGGGAAAGATGATCTACAGCTCCAAGGGAGCCATCTCTAGTAGTCCCTCCAGATCTGACTACAGATCTGGCAATCCTTAAGGGAAGGGAGTTTAAGGTCACTTAGTTTACAGATCCAAAGGTAGCCTAATGTCTAAACTATAGAAAGGGTTGAGAGGATGGATGGAGTGTGGAAAATAAATATAAAAGGTTGAGAAGTATGTTATTGAGCCTAGATCAGAGGAGTTTTATAACTTAGATTCAGATATGATGTTATAGAAATCCTGTCCAATGGCTATGTTATCACCACTGAGGAGAAAGGATCCAACCCATTTCTCTACAATGATTCAATCCCTTAAGGTTATAACCAGTCCACTCAAATGGTCACGGACTATCCCATAGGGGAACCACAATCCAAGGATGGGTCAAAACAAGTTAATCATTGTAGGCACTATTTCATCCAGGCTACCAGCTCAAGAATTTATAGGGAACCTCAACCTCTAAAGCTCTATGTGTGGGGCTAAGGCTATATAGGACCATTATAGCCCAGACACATAGAACCAGCAAGAGATTGCATACAACCTTCGATCTACTTGTCCATTGCATGAGTGAGGCTACAATGGTCTAGTCACGAGCCTACAATCTCTATAACCAGATCAGATCTAACATTTGATAGCGGATCTATACAAATACAGGGGAGTCTGCCTCTGTACAATCTCCCACCAGGCTAATACAATCTCAGGTGCAAAGAAGAAGGATCCATCTTGGATCGGTGGATTAGAATCACCCTAAGGCTATAACTTGTCCACTTGAATTGTCACAGACTATCCTAGAGGCTATCCTCCTCACGGAGCCTAAGACAAAACAAGAATATCGCTACCACTACCATGGTCACAAGGCTACCAGCTCAAGCTCCCATGGGGATTTCAGATCTAGTGGGTCCTGTGGTGGGGTTAAGGCTGTATATGACCATGATAGCCCAGACACATAGGTCACTTGGATCTGAGTGGCCTTTAGAATCAGTCCTCCATTGCTTTGAATCACAATAAAAGCAATGACGGATCACAAGTATAAATCCTATTACAAAACTTCCATTAAACTTGTTCAAAATGCATACAAAGACATAGCCAGCAAGTGCTGGACTATGGAGAGAAGGAAAAAGAAAAAGAAAACTACTTACACCTACAAAAGAAAAGAAAAACGATCTCAGATCAAATCTCCAAGAGATGAGACGTGTTCCCAGATTTGTTCCAAGATTTTCCAGGATCCCTTAACCTAAGCTAAGTATGGGTTTATATAGCAGCGGTGTGGCGGCGCAATAGGGTTAGGAAACCCTAATTTTAACGATGCCACGTGGCCTAATATTGATCCTTGGATGCCTCAGGGCACATGCATGGAGATTTAAGCGTGGGAGTGCATGCCCTAATCGCTAGAAATTCCCAGAAGGTCCTCTGCTGAAGAGATGGAAGTTGAAGTTCAGAGCTTCGCTAGGTAGCTATTGTTTCCGAGACTTGTCGCGTGGTAGCTCTTGCTCTTCGTGAGGATGGTTTGACATTGAAGCTTCAATCGTCGCGAGGTTGCCTTGGTTTGCTCTTCAGGCAGTCGCGCGATAGATAATTACGCACTCGCTGGATTGGGCTTCGTGAGGTTGAGTAGACATCAAAGCCTCAGATGTCGCGAGGTTGGAGTTCACGCAGTCGCGAGGTAGCTGCACATTCGCTGGGTTGATCTTCGCGAGGATGGATTTGAATAGCGTAAGAACTTCGCGAGCACTTCTCTTCAATGGACTTCGCGAGTTTCCTCGTGAGGTTCTAATGAGTTCTAAACTACGCGAGGTTCCATGTCTTAATTAATCTTCGCGAGGATGGCTCTGTCTTCACGAGGATGCTTTCTTCTTAAATAGCACGAGAACTACGCGAGGAGTTCTCTTCTGATATTTGCATCCCGCAGCTACTACGCGACAGCTGCGCGAAGCATCTTCCGAAGCTCTCTCTCCTCAGCCGTTCTGAGCGAACTGTGCGAGGTATATTTCTCTTGAATCCTCTAAATCTTGGGTCAGCTGTGCGAGGCTCATTTTAGGTCTGGATTCAGAGTTCATCCTTCTGAGGGACTTCTGGTGCCAAAATAGGCTCCTTAGCAGGATTCTTGGCCTTATTTCACTGTTGATTATTACCAACATAAAACACTTAACAAGAACTTATTAGATGGACAAGGGTCTAATCAAAGGTTAAGTTAAGGGGTGGAAAGTGGTACTTTTCAGGTCTTAACAGTAGGATTCCCCCACACTGGAACAAAATAGATAAGGATCTGTTCTTCTCTCAAATTAGATACTATATGTGGGAGGATCCATACCTCTTCAAGAACTGTGCAAACCAAGTAGTGAGAAGGTGTGTACCTGAGAATGACTTCCACAGCATACTAACCATGTGTCATGAACAGGCTTGTGGAGGCCATTTTAGTGGAAACAAGGCTGCTACAAAAATATTTCAATGTGGATTTTATTGGCTCACTATCTTCAAAGATGTATGGCAGCATTACAAGGCTTGTGAAAGATGCCAAAAAATGGGAAGTATTTCTAAAAGGAATTCCATCCCTTTACAACCCATACTTGTTGAATTCTTTGACATTTGGGGGATTGACTTCATGGGTCCTTTCCCTCTTTCTTTTGAATATAATTTTATTCTTGTGACTGTGGACTATGTGCCCAAATGGGTTGAAGCCATAGCCACAAGAACCAATGATCACAGTGTTGTCACCAATTTCTTGAAAGATAACATTTTCTCTAGGTTTGGTACCCCAGAGCTATCATTAGTGATGGGGCAAACCATTTATGCAATAGACACTTTGAAAACCTGCTTAGAAAGTACTCTGTGACACACAGAGTTGCCACCCCATACCACCCACAGACCAGTGGGAAGGTAAAAATTTCTAACAGAGAGATCAAACACATTCTAGAGAAAACTGTGAGAGGAGATAGGAAGGATTGGTCCCTGAAGCTGACTGATGCTCTTTGTACTTATAGAACTGCCTATAAGACCCTAATAGGGATGTCTCCCATTAGGTTGGTGTATGGAAAGGCATGCCATTTTCCAGTGGAGTTAGAACACAAAGCTTATTGGGCTATTAAGTCATTAAATTTTGATCTAACTACTACTGGTATGCACAAGAGGCTGCAGCTATCAGAACTTAAGAAGCTGGGATTGGATGCCTACTCCAATGCAAGGATCTACAAAGAAAAGGTAAAAGCTTTTTTTGATAAGCATTCGCCGAGAAAGGAGTTTGCTGCAGGCAACAAAGTATGGCTATTTAATTCAAAATTTAAAAATTTTCCCAAGCAAGTTGAGATCTAGATGGGACCTTATATAGTAATGCATGTATCCCCATTTGGAGCTATTGAAAACATGGATCCAAAGGATGGTAGGATCATGAAAGTCAATGGTCAAAGTCTCAAAATATTGGTTGAAAATGTAGTAGAGCCTATGGTGACCATTCACCTTCAAGAACCACCATAGTGTGAGTGATTTTCAACATTGTACATTATGTATCATAACTGTCAGTTCTATTGTTGTTGCTATTTTCAAATCTGTTTGGCATTGTCTATATGTTGCTAATTTTGATTAGTTTTTCATTTAGAATAATGAGTCAGCTGTGATAAAGGTAGGAAGGTCTCCAATGCATGAGAAATTAAATGGGAACAGAGGAAGATTGATAAATATGTGTTGAATATGGACTGTGAACTGATGAGAAATAAGTTTAGACTGAAAAACAACCTATCGAGAGGTGTGAAGTGATTTTCAATAGGTACTGAAGGTGTTCAAGTGAAATTCGACAGGATTTGTGTACCTCTTCGAGAAGTTGAGAAAGGAAGTCGATAGGTACTGAAGGTGTTGGCTATATTTTCGACAGGTTCTGTGTACTTGTCGAGAGGTTGAGAAACCTCTCGGAGCTTTAAATTCTAAAAAATGGTAATTTGTTGAGAGGTTGGGTGAACCTCTCGAATTGGAAAATCTAAAGCCTGTTTACCTGTCGAAAGGGCGAATGAAGCTATCGAATCAAAAATTCTGAAGCTTGTTACCTATTGAGAGGTTTGATAAACCTCTCAAAACCTTCAGCCTGACAGACCTGTCAATCCATGTGTTTTAAACTATTCGACAGGTTGCTTCAACCTATCAAAATCTTCTTTCCAATCTTGTCGAAATAGTATTTTACTAACCTATCGATAGGTCATTTCATCCATTCGACACCTTCTGATAAGTATGGTTCCTCTCCTGCCCGAGTTATCATTTTCTTCTTTCTCTTCCATCTCACTGGTTCCAATTACAAGTACCTTGCCATTTGTTCAGTTACATCGGCTTTGCAAGGTCAACATTTCGCCCCTGATTTGTGCCTAAGAAACCCTTGGTTTTTTGGATAAGTTCTTCCTCAACCTCAATCCTATGATTTTCCAGCATTATAGCTCCATATTTTTGGGGATTTTCTTTGTGTGTGGTGAATTAATTGAGAAAAAGAAGATTATCATGGTTTTTGAGAGTTGATTGTGTGGATTGTGTGTTTAATGGCTGAACGAGAGCATACCATGGCTGATTTATTCAAGCCCTCTTCCAAATTCGTCCCAAAATCAACCAAGAAATCTAGTAGGTTAGCCAGACAGCACGAAGATGACCCACCTGCGAAGAGGAAGCTCAATATGAAAAACCCAAGAAAGCTCAGAAAGCCATGAAAGCCAAAATCACTTAAAAGCGTGTTGAGGATATTCCTGTGCCTGAACCTAACCCTGAAGATGAGATACTTGTGGCCCTAACAACTCCTAATGAGTATGTGGACTCTTTAGGTCTGATTCCAGAGACAAGCTTTTACTTACCTTATTTTTCAAAGATAGAGGAGTGCAAGGAGACCTTGGCCTACTTGGAGAAGGTATCCTTCACACCTCTTTTGACTCCACTCCAAGAGAAGGTATACCCAAGGTTGGTCAAATTGTGGTATCAGAACATTAGAGAAAAGAAGCAGCCAGGGTCAACTAATCCTACCCTTGTGGTTTTGGTTGACAACTAGGAGGTAGTTGTGGACTACAATGATATTGGTTTGGTGTTAACGGTCCCTTCCATATATGACTCAGCTTATGGTTTAGGAGCACTTGATAATGCGTCCTTTCGAGCAATGGCCAGACATTTGACTCAAGGCATTATGGGATCTAGGGAATCTTTGATGAGGAGAGTTGGACCCCAGCCTGTGGTTCATTGACACAATATTGAGGGAAAATGTCTATGTCAGTGGACATCAGCAGGAGAGAACCCCAACAGCGGATGACCTCTACTTTTTATCTAAGGGTAAGTTCTTTAATGCCCCTCAGCTGATTTTTGAGGCCATGGTAGATGTGAATGACAAGATCAAGAAGGGATAAATTATGCCAGGGCTACCTTATGGCAGACTTATTACTGCCCTACTGAAGCAATGGAAGTATGTAGTGCAAAAGGATGAGCCAGTGGAATAATTGAGTACCAAAGTGTTTGGGTGAAGAGCTTGGTCCACCGACATTACCTTGATTGGGAAAAGCAAGAAGAAGCCAGCTGAGAATTCTGAAAAGGAAACAGCTCAGCTGCTGCACCTGTTATCTCTTCAACTCCATCAGCCAGCTCTGTGCCTTTGCTACCCCTACTAGTAGTAGCTCAGTACCCGTGACCTCTGCTTCCATATCTATCACCCACTCTGCTGTGACTCCCCCCATTGTTAGTCCTGTTGTTGCCAGCATCCCCATTCCATCACCCTCCATATCATCCATTTCTATCCCTATCCCTTCCAGCAGCCCATCCATTCCCACCACCATCACCCCTGTGTCAGCTCCTCTTACCACAGACCCAATTTTCACCTTACCTTCCCCACCCATACAAACCACCTACTAGAGAAAATCCAAGCAAACTACAACCCCTCCATCTAGCCCATCCATTCCAAGCCTTGAACCCTTAAGCCCTGAACCAACAGCTCCACACCCATCTACATCAGCTGACCCAGTCTTGTCAACTTCACCATCCCTACCTTTTGAGACCGACCCCACTACCTCTATGTCACCTATCAATAACAAGGGGGAGGAACACTTTACCACTGAGGGGTATTCATCCCAAATAGATTCCATTATGAAAGATATTGGGCATGAGTACTCCCCTTTCCCTGACTCTCCTCACCCTATCCCTTTCCACCAGGCTTCCACATCACCTTTCCAGCCCATTATATCCACTCAACCTGTTACCCAAGCTACCAGATGCCTCTGCACAAATCCTTTCCCTTCTCACATCCATCCTAGCCCAGTAGCAAACCAACACACCTAACCAACCTGTGATGGCCTCTTACCTGCATGCCATTCAATTCACCCTAATCCCATCTACCTCAACCTCCCAACCTCCTACAACTCCCATGCTTACACCCATTCTTGTACCCACTCCACTTCCATCTCCTCAGTTCTCCCCTAAACCTGCTACAAGAGACTCTTCTACCTAAACTGACCCCATGGAAGACGACATACCCTCCCAACCTTTTACCTACCCTTCCACCCCGTCACCTGAGCTAGTTACTGTAGAAGAAGAGCTGTCACTTACCTTCATTTTACCTTCAACACCACCGCCTAAGCTTCCCATCACCCCTTCCTCCATGGATGACCCTCACCATTGGGCCATTGTCCCATATGGAGCCAACACCTTTTCACCTTTACCTTTCCTCAGCAAAGCCATTGAGCACAACCCTCATGTTGGAGAGGATGTTAAGTTTCTTGTGGATGCAGCCCCGACTTTGCAGCAGCAAGCCCATGAAGAGGAGCTTGACCCAGTTTTGGAGGCCCACAGGCAGGAAGAATGGAAACTATGGAAGATGGTCCTCAACTCCCTTGACCTGTACAAGATCTATAGGACAAAATCTGACATGCTTTCCAAATTTGTTGAGACCTTATCCCTATACCCTGCCCTGAAAGCTACTGAGTCAACTGGCATTTCAATCAGGGAGCCTAGACAAAAGCCAAAGAAGAAGAAGAAGCTAGCAACAATCAAATCCACACCTAATGCTTATAGTGCAAAACCAGTGAAGAAGGACAAGAATCCTTATGCAGAAAAATATGCCTAGGACCCTCCTTTTGTTTTAAGCTCAGATTCAAATAGTGATTAGGATGTGGTGTAGAATGTAGTTAGGAAATTGTAGTTAGTTTGTACTTGTTGTGCTGTATATACTTTCTGTTAAATGTAGAATCCGCTGTTTCATTTGTGTTTTGTAAATACTTTTTGTTCAATGAAATTTCTGTTTTGTTAATTCCAATTGTGCATGTTCCTTTCCTTTGTGCTTAAATTTGTTATAGGATGTTCTTTATGCTTAATTTTGTTAATTTCCTTGTGCTTACCTTGATGTTTCCTTTTGTTATACTTCCAAAATAGTGAGGACATTGTTCCTCATAGGTTTGGGATAGGGTAATTTTAAAAATTTATGAAATAATTAAGCCAAGTGCAATGGTGTGAGTGAGAGTAAAACAAATTTAGCAGAACTCCAAACTGAGCAATTTTGAAAAAGGGAAGATTTGAAAATCTATGGTAGACTATTTAATGTTTGGATGTTTTTAAAAAATTTATCATTTTCATAAAAGACATCATCAAGAAAATTTTGTCATAATCAGTATATAGTGAACCATTAAGGAGAGAAAAAGTAAGAACATGCCTTGAGAGCCCTAAGGAACACCACACCCAGTTAGATTTGGGCCTAAAAAAAAATTTCTTTTGAAGAGTATTTGGCAAATTTTCTGCTCTAAGGACTGTTTGAAGTTAATTCTCTTTCACTAGAAGTTAGGCAACTCCAAGTTAAAACAAATTGACAGAACTCATGACATGGAAGGCATGATGTAACGTCATCCCTTGGACAATTTGAGATTAAAATTTCCTATCCTTTGAATTGCCTTTGATACACACAATTTGAGCCTTAAAACTTCAAGTTTTCTTTGACAGAAATCGGAGAATTTAAAACTAAGCCTCAGTGACCTGATACAGCCTAACCCTCACTCTAAGATTTTAGAAGGTAAAGGAGAAGAAGTTGAAGAAGGTTGAGCTAGTTTAACATTTGGTGGCGGAAGAAAGAAGGACATTGTGACAGTTGTGTGTCAGTTGTAGAATTGTGGCATTGTAGCACATATATATATATATATATATATATATATATTAAAAAAAAGAGAGAGAAAACTGCAAAAGAAAATCATACAAAAAAAGAAGAAAAACAAAAAAATTGTACAAAAAGAAAAAGAGAAATCACTTCATTTGAAAATTGGAAGAAGATGAGAAGATGTGCTGAGATGAAGAAGGTGTTGTATACCACCTCCTTACCTTACTGATTTCTCAATTTTGAATCCTTGTTTACCATTTTATTCTTTATAAACCTCAACCATAAGCTACAGTACAACCCAATAAAAAAACCTTACTGATTTGAAATTAATCGAGTTGTCATGTGGAGATAAGGAGTTGTGCAATCTATGGTGAAGAGCATTATAAGATTTTAAGAACTAGAGCACTGCCTATGCTCATGCTTGCAGTCCCATTTAAGGGCTGCTCTTGAGCTGTGTGAATTGATAAACCTTTGAAATCATTTATGAGAGTATGCCTGTGACATAATTTGGTCTGAAATTGGACTTATTTAGGCATTGTTTGAACCTGATTCTCAAATTAATGGTGAAGTACATACTATTTTGCACATAGCATTCCCTTGATGATTTCAGATTGGAATGATGAGTTTGAAAAAGGATTTAGGTATTAAATTTATTTACAGTTACTGTTTTGAATCTTTTAAATTCAAAAGGGTAAGGTATGGAATAAATCTGAGTTTGTTTGAATCTAAGTTGAAACTGTTTGCACTTGATTTAATTATATTCATATTAAAGTTTGTGGGTAACTTCACTGAAAACCCTTAGGAGACTTCACTCCCCCACTAGGGATCACCTAGGGGTTTAAAAGGTTTGATGCATAAGCTAAATGCATCTGTGCTTCCTATAAAAGTGGCATTTTTTATTTCTATAAATTATTTTTAATTTTTCCTTTGCTCAGGGTCTAGCAAAGCTTAGGTTTGGGGGTGTGTTAATCTGTACAAAATACTATTTTTCACCTCCTAACCTGACCTTTGATGGACCTCCGAGTTGACTAATAATGTGTCTTAAGTGTGTTTTGTAGTTAGCAATAAATTACAGTCAAAGTGAAGAAATCCATCTAAAAATGCCAAAAAGAGACCTATTGCTCCAACATGTACACATATAGCCGAAAAAGTCAGCCTTCAAGCACCACAAAGCCTCAAAATTCTATGGCAATGCAATGTGTCCAACTGTGTACACATGGGAGTAAACCAGCAGCTGCAGTTGATGAAGATTGAACCCCTCAAAGGCTGTTGAGGGTTGCACAGATGAAGGACAACACCCCAAGTTGTGTGCCGGTTGTGGAAGCAAAGAACAGGACATGTCGAGAGGTTATTTCATCCATTCGATAGGTCTGTCTGCTTAAATATAAAGCTATTGAGAGGTTCCCACAACCTATCAAGGAGCTAAAACTATAAAAAGCTACCTATCTAGACGATCTGAAGCTATACTTGAACCTATTGAGAGGTGCTGAGATGAAGAAGTGGAAATATCGAGAGGCTTACAGCACCTATTGAAGGGTTGGAGCTGAGAAAGAGCAACTTGTCAACTAGTACAAATGGACCCGTCGAGAGGAGTACTGAAGCAATCATCCTTGCGAAGTGCAGAATGCGGAAATCAATCTTGTCAAGAGGTTGTTATGAACCTATTGAGCAGTTAAAGACAACCTAGCGAGAGGATACCTGAAGCTGTAAGGGATCTTGTGAGGTTGCCATCAACTTATCGAATAGAGGAACAAAACCTGTCGAAGACTTACCTAGAGCTGTATCGGATCTCGTGAGGTTCCATCAACATGTCGAGAGGATGGTTGAAGCTGCCATCAACCTGTCGAATGGAGCATAAACCATGGCCAAAACCTGTCGAGAGGTTCTCTGAACCTCTCGAAGCACGATTTGGGGAACATCTCAGTATCAGCTGAGAATGCTCTCACTTCAGTGCTCTGTGCACGTGTCCCAAAGCATGCTAGTAATCCTTGACGGTATTTTTGGAATACAAATGAGCACGAATGAGAACCCTCTAACCACCTCACATGTTCTTGTCCAATTCAAACCAATTGGTGGGAGATTCTAGAAGCAAAATCAGCCACATCAACAACTCAGAATAATAGAATTATTCTCTTGAAGTCTAATTGGCTGAAACAGATCTGAGACAGAGGGAGAAGATATAAATAGAAGAAAAGTTTTATATAAGAAGCATCTAGAAATTTAGGGAGCTTAGAGACCAAATCTGAAATCCTTTTCCCTCTAAAATTTCTTCCTTCTCCCTTCTTCCCCATTCTCTCTTTAGCCCAACCATGGTTGGCTAAACACTTGTAGTAGTTAGGGTGAGGTGGCTCTGTAAATTGAGAGGTTTGAGGGCTTTATATGGGGATTAGATGCTGCATAGATTGCAAATCTGAGAACAATGTACTGTAAGTTGTATTAAATCAGTAAATTATTGGTTGTAATGTTAATTTGAATCTATAGATCTCTTAATTGTCATTTGATTTCCCTAGATTTAATATCCCTGTGGATGCCCGAGCTTGTAGCCTTACATCCATAACATCTGCAATGATTGAATTGTTCTTATTATAACCTTTGGATTGGAGGAAATCCTTAGGTTGATCTGTGACCATTAAAGTGGACAGATCATAATGTTAAGATCAATCCAATTCTCTAGTGTAGATTAGATTCTTCTACCTTGCATTTGTGCTTGTAGCCTGATGAAGGATAGTTGCAAATCAATCTCCTGCATTGCCTCTGAACTAATCAATTTTCGGTGAAAACAAAAATCCCCAGCTGTTATTCTCCCCCTTTGATTTTAATTCCCCAAATCCTTTTCTCCATTTCTTTAAATCTACATTTTACTCACCTCTAGATCATTTGCATTTTTATTTAATTTTTTGTAGTTTTAGTAAAGCAGAAATCCCTTAAACCCTCTCCTATTTCCTTTCTTGCTTTATTTTAAATTAGGATAGGATAGAGTGCCAGATATGTTCTAGATCTGGAGATTTACTATATTTTAAAAAATATTTCCCTGTGGACATTCCTCTACTTATGTCTTTAAAGCTTGCTGCAACAGCCCTGGTTCTTGTAGGCCTGACTGCTTACCTTGGTTCCATTTGTCTGTGATTTTTCTGTTAGTGTGTTGTTTTTAACCTCTTAATAATTACAAGGTAGGCAGTACAACAACTACCAATCTAAATTATGAAGGAAATGGTCGCCAAGGTAATGCAAGCACGCTTAGAATTACCACAAGTATCCCAGGACAACCCAAAGGCCAACATTTTGAGGATGCCACGATTTTATCCAAATGGCAATGGAGTTGATACAAAAACCTCCACGGGATAGATCTTTTTTCCTTCGTAAAGATTTAGAACCACGAAATTTGTAACTCCATTTCTTGGATGTTCGTATTCACAAAACTATCCACCCCATGGGTCACGGAACGCAGAGAAGGGCACTTTTGCAAGAGCTCTGTATTTAATAGCTTACTACTATTGGTTCGATGTGCCCTCTTACCTTTTTGAAGTAATTAACACCGTAAGGGAGAAATTGAATAGAGAAAAGTACCAGACGAATAAGTTGAGCCTGCCTTTTAGGTGCTTAATTACAAACTTGCTGATGAATGTGGGATATAGTATTGATCCAAAGGAGAAGGCTCTGCCGAGAGCAGCGGAAGGCCTAGCAGTAACAACTTATAAGAGAATTTTAGGTGTTGAAAATAAAAAAAAATCACTCTCATTGCCCGCATAGAAAGTACCTCCTCTGCACTAAGAGTCACACAGATCCCTGAGATCTAGAAAGAACCTGCTGAAGCACCAAGTGGAGCAGTCGTAGACGAGGGAGGGAGTACTACTACTCCACCTCAAGAGAGATCAGAGCTTAACCCTCCAATACCAGAAGAATAACCTAGTCTCTATGACTCAGCATTGGAGTCACCAACAGGGCCTGCTTTACCCCCTCCTACCGAGGCAAACACACTGCCAGTTACTACAAAAGCAAAGCTTGTCAATCCAAAGATAGCAACTACAAAATAAATTTCTCCACCAAAAGAAGTTACTGAAATGGCTACCTCTAGCCATGTTCCTGCACCTATTGAGTCAATTGCTCCACCCACAGTTTCATCCGCTATAGAGCTGATTCCTTCATTTTAAGATATAGACACAGGCCTAATTTTTGAAGCTCCAAGAGTGGGCTTCATAGAATTAATGAATCAAGAGATTTCTCCCCCGGTCACTGTTGGGGGATTTCTAGGTGCTGATTATTATGAAGTAAAAGAAAGAAAATAAAATCAAAGTAAAATAGAAGATGGATTCAGCACATCTAAAATATTATAGACCTACAAGATATAGGGTCCTTTATAGGAAGTTTTAATAAGTAAGAGTTTGTCCCACAGGGAGTAGTGATCTAAACTAAGAACGTGTATAGTAGACCTCCAGATATGGCTGCAGAATTGGCAATTCAAAGAAGAAAGAGAGCTTTTCGGGTGTCACTAGATCTAATTTATAAAACTGAAATATAAAACTAAATCTAAAAGATTGAGGAAGATGGATGATAAAATAAAATATAAAATGGAGAGAAATAGACAGCTAGGGCCTAGTTTTTATTGTAAAACAGATCAAGAGCTAAGGATTTGCAGTAATCCTTCATTTGGCTACAAGCACAAATGCAATGTATAAGAATCGGATTTAGACCGGTGGTTTAGATTGATCTTAAGGCTATGATTTGTCCACTTAAATGGTCACAGATCATCCAATAGATTTCCTCCATTCCGATGGCTTCAATTAGAACAAGATAATCACTACAGACGTTATGGATGTAAGGCCACAGGCATAGGCACCCACAGGCATATCGAACCTAGGGAAATCAGATGGTCATCAAGAGATCTACCGAAAAAGTTCCTGGGCTTGTGCCGAGTGCAAAAATTCCATCGAGAACCTAATGGGACCACAGGATCTTTAGACTTAATTAAGCTTTAAAATCAACAATTTATTGCTTTAATAAAAAATAACTTACAATGACATTGTTCCCGTATCTCTAGCCTATGCATCGATCCACATTTCTTCATGCCAAAATTACAATTACAAACCAAATATGAGTTGCTATCTATATCTAATCCAACAGGCTGGATTAGAGAGAGAAGGGGGAAGAAAAAATAGGAAGATAAAACCTATAACTAAACCTAAATGAGCTAAGGAGAACCAAGGCTATTCCTTTGTTCCTACTTTCCTTGTTGAAGAAAAATAGCAAAATAGATGAGTATTTATAGGTATGCAGTGATCCATGTGCCTTGAGTTACAGCCAATCAGAGAGCAGAGGACTAAGTTCTGTTATGCCCAGCTGAGGTGTCTTCATTTTGGCCAAGGAAAATTGCATGTGGACTGTTGTCCCATGTGTTGAGTTTTGTGCCCAGCTGATGTGTTCTTGCAGCTCTCAAAAATGCCCCTGTCGGCCACTAATATTTGCTGATGCAGTAGCTGCAGAAATATAAGTTGCTCAGTCAATAGGAGCTGCAACAGGTTTAATAAATGGAGCATTCGATAAGTACAACTTCAGCATTCGATAGGATAATAATGGTTTCCTGAAGAACCAATCGATAGGTTCACTACAACCTTGAAGAACTCGATAGGTTATATTGCAAAAGGCAATATCCAGTCGATAGGTTGGATTGCTGCTGCATTCTTTAAGCATTCGATAGGTTAAAGGTAGTGGTTGGTAGATTGCAGAAGTGAACCATTCAATAGGTTCAAGCTGTTGAGCTCCTAAAGCATTCGACAGGTTGAGAGGATCGCCTGCTGCTTTTCAAGAGGTCCAAGAGTCTGGGAAATCAACAGGATTGAAGATAGCTTGGTCCATTCGATAGGTTGGCAAACCCAGCTACTGAAAAACAAATGTCGACAGGTTCAACAACCATTCATGAGGTTTGCTTGGGAGCTCGACAGGTTGAAACTCCAGCTATTAGTTCACCTCGACAGGATGATTTGCAGCTCCATGAACTCGACCGGTTTGGAAGGTGCTGGGGCTGAGAAGGTCGAGAGGTTTGAAGGGTTCGCATGCAGAAGCTGTCATGAGGATGAAGATGAGCTGCAGCTTGGGATTCTGCTGATTCAGCTTGGGCCAATGTCTGCCTGCATGGGTGCAGCTGCGAAGCCCTTATTTGTGCACAACACTTGAAGATGTAGTTGTTACTTGATGTGTACATGGCTGTTTAGATGCATTGTTGCTCAAAGGTTTGTGTGTACAACTCATGTAAGTGCACATGCTGTAATCATGAGTTGCTGCCACCATGCTCTTGAATGTGAAGCTACTATTCAGGTGAGCTTAAGTTTCCATCTTGCTGAACTGTTCAGGAGTAATATCCTGCTATTTTCTTCCTCAACAGAAAGCCATATCATCACTTCATTTATCTTTTTCTCTCAGCTGCGGATTGATTCAAAAACTCTCCTTATTGGCACTTTTTGCTAAAAAAATTGCACTAAGGCTGCAAATACCTCCTTGCTACAAAACAATACTGAAAACAATGATTAAACACTCTAGGTCCTGGCAAAAGTCAGGTTTAAAGGTGTGAAAAGTGGCAAAAATAAGTGCTTAACACACCCCCAAACCTAACCTTTGCTAGTCCTCGAGCAAAGTGAAATTTAAAACAAAAAACCTATGAAATTAAATGCCACTTTTGTAGGGAACACGGGTGCATTTTGCACATGCACCAAGCCTTTTAAACCCCTAGGTAATCCCTAGTGGAGGAGTGGAGTATCTAGAGGGTTTTCAATGAAGGTACCCCCATACTTCTCCAATAAAATTAGTTAATACTAATGCACATGCTAAAACAGAGTTTAAGTAAAATCAAATAAATTCCACACCATGTCCATTTAGTTTTAGAGGATTTTCAGCAGAAAAAAAAAACCATCAGTTTAAATCCTGAAATTCTACTGTAATTTCTTCATCATCAATCCATGTCAAGGCATTGTGCCTAAAAATGAATGCAGAGCTCACCTTTAATTTAAGAATTCTGTTTTGATCATGCCCCAAACAAATTGGATTTCAGACCCAAGTCTTACCAGGGCTGTTCACTCACAACAAAAGTAGAAGGGTGCATCATTTCACATAGCTCAAAAGCAGTTACAGCCCTCAAATAGGACTGCAAGCATGAGCATAGGCATTGCCCTAACTTCTGAAATTTTCTAACTCTTTTTACCATAGATTAAACAAATCCTCATCTCCACATTACAGCTCAATCCATTTCAGAACAGTAGGGTCTTTTTATTGGGTTGTAATGTGGTAAAAGAATAAAGGGGTAAAAAGGATTCAAATTGGGAAACTAGTAGAGGAAAGGAGGTGATTTGCAACTCAACCTTCTTCATTTCAGCACATCTTCATTTTCTTTTTGAATTTATAGACTTGATGTGATCAGCTTCATCCGCTTCTTATCCTCTTGTAGATTTTCAAATGAAGGGACTTCTCTTTTCTTTTGTTTTATTTTTCTATTTATTTTTTTTTCTAGGTTGAATGCCACAACTATACACTTGCCTTCAAATGTACTTTCTTCTCTTTTAACCCAATCTCAAACCAGCTCTACCTTTTACAACTCTTTCACCTTCACCTTATGAAAATCCACGATGGGGTCAGGCAGCATCAGGTCACTAAGGTTTTGGGTTCAAATTTTTTGGTTTTTATCAAATAAAACTAGGAATTTTAAGGCTCAAATGGGGTGTATCAAGGGCAGTTCAAAGGTGGGACATTTTAAGCTCAAACTGTCAAAGGAATGGCCTTACTTAATGTCTTCAATATCATGAATGCTGTCAATCAGTTTTAATTTGGATTTGCCTAACTTCTAGTGATCGAAACTAGATCAAATCAGTCCTTAGAGTAGAAAAATTGCCAAGACACTCTTCAAAGAAAATTTTTCAGGCCCAAATCTCATTGGGTATCCTATTTTTAGGCCTTCCACGAAATTTTCTGGGGGTGTATCCTTACAGTTTTGCTCTAATTTCAGGTTCACTAAACATCAATTTTTTAAAATTCTTGACATTTGCTTCATGAAAAATGTTAAAACTACAGCTCATTTCGGTTTTAAAAAGTTTTTAATTTCCTCTTTTTCCAAAAATCAAATGGGAAATCACTTTATTTTCAAAAACTTTTTCAACATAGTTGCACTAGCATTAACTATTTAATTGGCACACTTGCCATACCCCCAAACCTAAGATGAACATTGTCCTCAATGTTCTACAGAATGAGAAACTAGGGGCAGTAGGGTAAAAGATGAAAGAAAAACTAAGCAGAAAAATTGCAGCTATGTACAGCAGAAAAAGTAAATAAATAAATAAAACTGAATATATATGAGCAGGAAAATGGAAAGAATGCTATATAAATTCAGAAAATTACTGCTAAAACTGCTATGCAAATGAAAGGGAACTAATGTTAATAAAAAATAGTAAAAACAAATTAAGGAACTGAATACAAAGCTACAAAAACCAAAAAATATTGATACAAAAATAGAGTTGTAGATAAAAGATAGGAAAACAAAGTTAGAAACTAACTATAATCACAGAAAAAAAATGTAGAAAATAAGTAAAACTAGGACACTTTAAACCTAAGAAAGAGAAATCAGCAATCTAAAAACAAAATTTAAACTAAAATTCCTAAAATAAAAAATCCTAAGAGAAAATCATAAATACCCTAAGCCTAAAGAAAACCCCAAGAGCCTGAGCTAATCAGCTACTTATGAATCTAAGTGATTTTAAAAATGATCAGCAGTACTAACATGCAGTGAAAAGCAAGATTCATAAGACTGACCCCTTTGTTGATGATGTGCTTGAATCAAAAAGAATTTCTAAATAATGAAGCATGGGAGCACACATTAAAAACAGGATTCATACAGCTGAGATCCATTTAATGGTGAAGAAATCTCAAAGGAAAATAAAATCAGTGACTCCATTGAATATTCAAAACAACATCTGATCCACTACTCATTATCCTACATGATTCCTCAATGAAAAACCATGATCTCAGTAGGTCCAGATGGGAAAAATGAATAAAAACAAAGAAAAATAGCCCATCTGAAGATATTTTTATGTTTTTATATATATATTTTTTATTTGTTTTGGATCAGCCTGGGCTCAACAGGAGCCCATATTTACTACTGCTGAAAAATAATCAGAAATTTTAATTTGTGTTTTTATTTTCTTTTATTTTTGTATTTGGTTTTGTTATCTAAAAATCAACATGCCAATAGCAGAAATTTAAACTAAGACAAACTCAAAACTAAGCAGAACGGCTGGTTTTAAAGAATTTAAAAATAGAAAATGAATGCAAAGGAGAAAGGGATGCAAACTCAAGCAGATTTGCTCCTGCTACAATCCATTTGCTCCTTGTGCGGTAGCTGCTCCAGATCTGCAAATATTTAAAAACTGCAGCAGTACCTTATTCAAGAATATTGACAGAAATAAAAAGAAAAAAAAAAAACTCAGGCTACTACCTTATTTCTACAAAATTTCAAGAAGTGACAGCATCATTTATTCAAACATCTAGAAGGCCTAAAACTTAGAGAAATCAGAAATTTTGTGGCAGTAAAATAGGTTTTCTATACAAAAACTGCAGCATAAATTTAATCAAGCACTTGGAATGCAAAGTGTAGGTTTAAAGCAAAAACAACAATAAAACTAAAAAATAAAACTCGGATCTACAAAATAAAAATCAGATCTACAAAAATGAAAAACTCAGATCTACTATCTAGATCAAAACTCCCCGGCAGTGGCACCAAAAATTTATTAGGGAATTTCTAGGTGCTAATTATTATGAAGTAAAAGAAAGAAAATAAAATCAAAGTAAAATAAAGGATGGATTCAACACATCTAAAATATCCTAGACCTGCAAGATACAGGGTCCTTTGTAGCATGTTTTAATAAGAGTTTGTCCCACAGGGAGTAGTGATCTAAACCTAGAAGGTGTATAGTAGACCTCCAGATCTGGCTATAGATCTGGCAATTCTAAGAAGAAAGAGAGCTTTTCGGGTGTCACTAGATCTAATTTATAAAACTGAAATATAAAACTATATCTAAAAGATTGAGAAAGATCGATGATAAAATAAAATATAAAATGGGGAGAAAGAGACAGCTAGGGCCTAGTTTTTATTGTAAAATAGATCAAGAGCTGGGGATTTGCAGTAATCCTTCATTTGGCTACAGGCACAAATGCAAGGTACAAGAATTTGATTTAGACCGGTGGTTTGGATTGATCTGAAGGCTATGATCTGTCCACTTAAATGGTCACAGATCATCCAATAGATTTCCTCCATTCCGATGGCTTCAATCAGAACAAGATAATCACTACAGATGTTGTGGATGTAAGGTCACAAGCATCGGCACCCACAGGCATATCAAACCCAGGGAAATCAGATGGTCATCAAGAGATCTATCGAAAAAGGGCCTGGGCTTGTGCCGAGTGTAAAAATCTGATCGAGAATCTAATGGGACCACAAGATCTTTAGATTTAATTAAGCTTTTAAATCAACAATTTACTGCTTTAATAAAAAACAACATACAATAACATTGTTCCTAAATCTACAGTCTGTGCATCGAGTCACATTTCTTCATGCCAAAATTATAATTACAAACCAGATCTGAGCTGCTACTTAGATCTAATCCAATAGGTTGGATTAGAGAGAGAAGGGGGAAGTAAAAAGGGGAAAATAAAACCTAAAACTATTCCTAAATGAGCTAAGGAGAACTCAGGTTATTCCTTCGTTCCTACTTTCCTTGCTGAAGAAAAACAGCAAAATAGATGGGTATTTATAGGTATGTAGTGATCCATGTGCCTTGAGTTGCAGCCAGTCAGAGAGCAGATGACTCAGTTCTGTTATGCACAGCAGAGGTGTCTTCATTTCAGCCAAGGAAAATTGCATGTGGACTGCTGTCCCATGTGCAGAGTTTTGTGCCCAGCTGATGTGTTCTTGCAGCTCTCAAAAATGCCCTTGTAGGCCACTGATATTTGCTGATGCAGCTGCTGTAGAAATATAAGCTACTCCGTCAATAGGTGTTGTAGCATGTTTAATAAATGGAGCATTCGATAGGTACATCTTCAGCATTCGATAGGATAATGATTTGTTGAAGAACCAATCGATAGGTTCACTGCAATCTTGAAGAACTCGATAGGTTAGATTGCAAAAGGCAATATCCATTCAATAGGTTGGATTGCTGCTGCATTCTTTAAGCATTCGATAGGTTAAAGGAAGTGGTTGGCAGATTGCAGAAGTGAACCATTCGATAGGTTCGAGCTGCTGAGTTCCTAAAGCAGTCGACAAGTTGAGAGGATGGCCTGCTGCTCTTCGAGATGTCCAAGAGGTTGGGAAATCGGCAAGATTGAAGATAGCTTGGTCCATTCGATAGGTTGGCAAACCCAACTACTGAAAAACAAATGTCGACAGGTTCAACAACCATTCGTGAGGTTTGCTTGGGAGCTCAACCGGTTGAATGCTATTAGTGCACCTCGACAGGATGATTTGCAGCACCATGAACTCGGCAGGTTTGGAAGGTGCTGGGGCTGAGAAGGTCGAGAGGTTTGAATGGTTTGCATGTAGAAGCTGTCGTGGGGATGAAGATGAGCTGCAGCTTGGGGTTCTGCTAATTCAGCTGGGACCAATGTTTGCCTGCATTGGTGCAGCTGCGAAGCCCTTATTTGTGCACAATACTTGAAGATGTAGTTGTTACTTGATGTGTACATGACTGTTTAGATGCATTGTTGCTCAAAGGTTTGTGTGTACAGCTCATGGGAGTGCACATACTGTAATCTTGAGCAGCTGCGACCATGCTCTTGAATGTGAAGCTACTGTGCAGTTGGGCTAAAGTTTCCATCTTGCTGAACTGTTCAGGAGTAATGTCCTGCTATTTTCTTCCTCAGCAAAAAGCCATAGCACCACTTCATTTATCTTTTGCTCTCAGCTGTGGATTGATTCAAAAACTCTCCTTATTAGCACTTTTTGGTAAAAAAATGGCAATAAGGCTGCAAATACCTCCTTGCTGCAAAATAATACTAAAAACAATTATTAAACACTCTGGGTCCTAGGAAAAGCCAGGTTTAAAGGTGTAGAAAGTGACAAAAATTAGTGCTTAACACAGCCCCAAACCTAACCTTTGTTAGTCCTCGAGCAAAGTGAAATTTAAAACAACAAACCTATGAAATTAAATGCCACTTTCGTAGGGAACACGGGTGTATTTTGCACATGCACCAAGCCTTTTAAACCCCTAGGTGATCCCTAGGGGAGGAGTGGAGTCTCCTGAGGGTTTTCAGTGAAGGTACCCCCATACTTCTCCAATAAAATTAGTTAATACTAATGCACATGCTAAAACAGAGTTTAAGTAAAATCAAATAAATTCCACACCATGTCCATTTAGTTTTAGAGGATTTTCAGTAGAAAAAAAAAAAAAAAAGATTAGTTTAAATCCTGAAATTCTACTGTAATTCCTTCATCATCAATCAGTTCATGTCAAGGCATTGTGCCTGAAAATTAATGCAGAGCTCACCTTTAATTTAAGAATTCTGTCTTGATCATGTCCCAAATAAATTGGATTTCAGACCCAAGTCTTACCAGGGCTGTTCACTCACAACAAAAGTAGAAGGGTGCATCATTTCACATAGCTCAATAGTAGTTACAGCCCTCAAATAGGACTTCAAGCATGAGCATAGACATTGCTCTAACTTCTGAAACTTTCCAACTCTTTTCATCATAGATTAGACAAGTTCTCATCTCCACATGACAGCTCAATCCATTTCAGATCAGTAGGGTCTTTTTATTGGGTTGTAATGTCGCTTATGGGTAAAATTTACAAAAGAATAAAGGGGTAAAAAGGATTCAAATTGGGAAATCAGTAGAGGAAAGGATGTGATTTGCAACTCAACCTTCTTCATTTCAGCACATCTTCAGTTTCTTTTTGAATTTGTAGACTTGATGTGATCAGCTTCATCCGCTTCTTATCTTCTTGTAGATTTTCAAATGAAGGGACTTCTCTTTTCTTTTGTTTTATTTTTCTATTTTTTTTTTTTTATAGGTTGAATGCCACAACTATGCACTTTCCTTCAAATGTACTTTTTTCTCTTTTAACCAAATCTCAAACCAGCTCTACCTGTTACAACTCTTTCACCTTCACCTTCTGAAATCTCACGATGGGGTCAGGCTGCATCAGGTCACTGAGGTTTTGGGTTCAAATTTTCTGGTTTGTATAAAGAAAACTGGGAATTTTAAGGCTCAAATTATGTGTATCAAGGGCAATTCAAAGGTGGGACATTTTAAGCTCAAACTGTCCAAGGAATGACCTTACTTAATGTCTTCAATGTCATGAATGCTGTCAAGCTGTTTTAATTTGGATTTGCCTAACGTCTAGTGATCGAAACTAGATCCCATCAGTCCTTAGAGCTGAAAAATTGCCAACACACTCTTAGAAGAAAATTTTTCAGGCCCAAATTTCACTGGGTATGGCCTTCCATCAAATTTTTTGGGGGTGTATCCTTACAATTTTTCTCTCATTTCAGGTTCACTAAACATCAATTTTTTAAAATTCTTGACATTTGCTTCATGAAAAATGTTAAAACTACGGCTCATTTCAGTTTTAAAAAGTTTTTTATTTCCTCTTTTTCCAAAAATCACGTGGGAAGTCACTTTATTTTCAAAAAAAATTTCAACATAGCTGCACTAGCATTAACTCGTTTAATTGGCACACCTGCCATACCCCCAAACCTAAGATGAACATTCTCCTCAATGTTCTACACAATGAGAAACTGCGGGCAGCAGGGTAAAAGAAGAAAGAAAAATTAAGCAAAAAAATTACAGCTATGTGCAGCAGAAAGTAATATAAAAAAAAAAACAAAACTGAATATATATGAGCAGGAAAATGGAAAGAATGCTTTATAAATGCAGGAAATTACTACTGAAACTGCTATGCAAATGAAAGGGAACTAATGTTAATAAAAAGTAGTAAAAACGAATTAAGGAACTGAATACAAAGCTACAAAAACTGAAAAATATTGAACAAAAATAGAGTTGTAGATAAAAAATAGGAAAACAAAGTTAGAAACTAACTATAATCCAAAAAAAAAAATGTAGAAAATCAGTAAAACTAGGACACTTTAAACCTAAGAAAGAGAAATCAGCAATCTAAAAGCA
Source organism: Chloranthus sessilifolius (assembly GCA_021018995.1). Taxonomy (NCBI): domain Eukaryota; kingdom Viridiplantae; phylum Streptophyta; class Magnoliopsida; order Chloranthales; family Chloranthaceae; genus Chloranthus; species Chloranthus sessilifolius. The sequence continues at coordinate 31,579,292 of CM037595.1, forward strand.
GAATTTAAACTAAAATTCCTAAAACAGAAAATCCTAAGAGAAAATCATAAATCCCCTAAGCCCAAAGAAAACCCCATGAGCCTGAGCCAATCAGCTACTTATGAATCTAAGTGATTTTAAAAATGATCAGCAGTACTAACATGCAGTGAAAAGCAAGATTCATAAGACTGACCCCTTTGTTGATGATGTGTATGAATCAAAAAGAATTTCTAAATAATGAAGCTTGGGAGCACACATTAAAAACAGGATTCATACAGCTGAGATACATTTAATGGTGATGAAATCTCGAAGGAAAATAAAATCAGTGGCTCCATTGAATATTCAAAACAACATATGATCCATTGCTCACTATCCTACATGATTCCTCAAAATGAAAAACCATGATCTCAATAGGTCCAGATGGGAAAAATGAATTAAAACAAAGAAAAATAGCCCATCTGAAGATACTTTTATGTTTTTATAATTTTTTTTTTTTTTTTTTTTGTTTTGGATCAACTCGGGCTCAACAAGAGCCCTTATTTACTACTGCTGAAAAATAATAAGAAATTTTAATTTGTATTTTCATTTTCTTCTATTTTTGTATTTTGTTTTGTTATCTAAAAATCAACATGCCAATAGCAGAAATTTAAACTAAGACAAACTCAAAACTCAACAGAACGGCTGGTTTTAAAGAATTTAAAAATAGAAAATAAATGCAAAGGAGAAGGGGATGCAAACTCAAGAAGATTTGCTCCTACTGCTATCCATTTGCTCCTCGTGCGACAGCTATTCCAGATCTGCAAAAATTTAAAAACTACAGCAGTACCTTATTCAAGCATATTGACAGAAATAAAAAGAGAAGAAAAACTCAGGCAACTGCCTTATTTCCACAAAAATGCAAGAAGTGACAGCAGTATTTATTCAAACATCTAGAAGGCATAAAAATCTGAGAAATCAGAAATTCTACTGCAGTAAAATAGGTTTTCTATACAAAAACTGCAGCAAAAATTTAATCAAGCACTTAGTTAGCAAAGTGCAGGTTTAAAGCAAAAGTAGCAATAAAACTACAAAATAAAACTCAGATCTACAAAATAAAAATCAGATCTACAAAAATGAAAAACTCAGATCTACTATCTAGATCAAAACTACCCGACAGCGGTGCCAAAAACTTGTTGGGGGATTTGTATGTGCTAATTATTATGAAGTAAAAGAAAGAAAATAAAATCAAAGTAAAACAGAGGATGGATTCAACACATCTAAAATATCCTAGACCTGTAAGATATAGGGTCCTTTGTAGCAAGTTTTAATAAGTAAGAGTTAGTCCCGCAGAGAGTGGTGATCTAAACCTAGAAGGTGTATAGTAGACCTCCAAATCTGGCTACAGATCTGGCAATTCTAAGAAGAAAGAGCTTTTCGGGTGTCACTAGATCTAATTTATAAAACTAAAATATAAAACTAAATCCAAAAGATTGAGGAAGATGGATGGTAAAATAAAATATAAAATGGGGAGAAATAGACAGCTAGGGCCTAGTTTTTTTTCCAAAACAGAGCAAGAGCTGGGGATTTGCAGCAATCCTTCATTTGGCTACACGCACAAATGCAAGGTATAAGAATCTGATTTAGACTGGTGGTTTGGATTGATCTTAAGGCTTTGATTTTTCCACTTAAATGGTCACAGAGCATCCAATAGATTTCCTCCATTCCGATGGCTTCAATCAGAACAAGATAATCACTACAGATGTTGTGGTTGTAAGGCCATAGGCACAGGCACCCACCGGCATATCAAACCCAGGGAAATTAGATGGCCATCAAGAGATCTATTGCAAAAGGGCCTGGGATTGTGTCGAGTGCGAAAATCCGATCGAGAACAACTTACAATAACATTGTTCCCAGATCTGTAGTTTGTGCATCGATCCACATTTCTTCATGCAAAAATTACTATTACAAACCAGATCTGAGCTCCTACCTAGATCTAATCAAATAGGCTGGATTCAAGAGAGAAGGGTGAAGAAAAAAGGAGAAAATAAAACCTAAAACTAAGCCTAAATGAGCTAAGGAGAACTCAAGCAATTCCTTTGTTCCTACTTTCCTTGCTGAAGAAAAACAACAAAATAGATGGGTATTTATAGGTATGCAGTAATCCATGTGCCTTGAGTTGCAGCCAATCAGAAAGCAGAGGACTCAATTTTTTTATGCACATGTTTTAATTTGAAAGGCTGTAAATTTTGGATATTGTGGAGTTTAAACATGGTTGAAAGTTTTTGGGGAAAGTTAGTTGTAAATTTTTGTATTTTGTGGATCATAGCATGGGTGCCATGCTGGAAAATTATAAATGTTTGAATGGTACTCTGTTGTGGAAGGTTTTTGTATACATTATAATCAATGTGAAAATAGTTGAATGGTTATGTATGGCTTTTACTATGAATGGTTTGATGGCGAATGGTTAAATGACTATCTGATTTCAATTGTAAGTGGTAGTCATTGTGCGTAATGTATGGATAAATGAATGTGTGTGGCTATGTGTGCATCTGGAAAATGTATGTATACGTGTGTAGTATGTGTGAATGCAACGGGATACATGCGTGTGCTTATAGTGTGGACGTAATGGAAGTGTACGAATACACATTGAAATCTGTCTGTAGGTGTGGATAGATGAGTGCGAGTGTGTGGTTATGTGTGTGTGTTATAGGAAACCATGTGTGCTTGGGCTCAATTTTCAAGGATAAAAATTTTATAAGGAGGGGAGAATGTAACAGCCCCAAATTTAGGAAACCGAGTAGAGCAATTTGGTACACATGTCGATGCGGCGTACTGTACCATTTAGGATTTGGCAATACCACTTTGTGTGAGTGAGAATGAACAAACACCTAAGTTGTGTGTGTGGGGTTCGCAAGCAAATCAAACTATGTGTGAAACACCCAAGCGTGGGTGTGTGTGCATCACAAGGAAGCCATCCATGTGTATATGAGGAGGGTAAACCCTTTCTAGGTATTGCCTTTGGAGTCCTTGGAAATGAAGAGAGAAAGAAGAGAGAAGGAAGAGAGAGAGCTTGAGAGAACAAGGGTGCTTGAGATCGAGATTGTGGGCAATCTATCGTGCAAGTTGCTCCTCCATCTTGATCATTGACTCAAGAGGTGACCTCGAGAGTGTTTGTTTGGGATTGTGAAAAGTGTGAGAGATCCATGTTGAGATCATCGTAGATCGTGAAGCATGAGTAGTGTTCTTTGCAAAGGATTCGAGCGTGCATATGTTCCAATACAATAGCGGGAAGGTGGGCCTCAAGCCTTGTGGATTCGTGTGGAAGGTGCATCGATAATGTACTCATTCGATCATGAATCCATAAAGATTAACGAGGTAAAAATCCTGGGGCTTGAATTCATTTATTTTGAATTAAAGATTTTAAGTGGTGACAATAAATGCCCTAGATAGGTTGCATTTAATATGGATGAGGGTTTGGTGAAAGGGGGGAAAGGAAAAAAAATCTGATTTTGATAAAAAAACCCCAAAACCTCGAGAGATTGAGTCTTGCGCGTGCGACATTAAGTAGCTCATGCGAGAAAGGCCTCAGAATAGGCATAAAATGAGGGCTTGAGCAGTCGCTCGCGCGACTTGAAACTCATGCATGCGACTGAGTATGCCTAGTTTATGCGAAACAAAGAAGAACACAGTCGCTCGAGTGAGGTTGCGCGACTGTGGGGTGCTTGGTGGTGTCGCTTGCACGACTTCAGCTTCGCATGCACGCCTATTCAGAGAAGAAGAACAGTCGCTTGAGCGAGCTCGCATGACTGTGAGGTGCCATGTGACTCGCTCACGCGACCTTGGAACTCGTGCGCATGACTAAGCATGTTTGGGCTATTTTGGATTTTTCTTCAAGAATCTTCTGAATATTTGGTGTGTGTGATTTTATAAGCTCTAGTTAATGACATTGGAATACCTTGGAATGCAGGTTATGAATCGGATATGCGCTTAAGGATCTTCACACTGTTTCGCATGATTTGAACTTGTTCGTAAGAAGTAGGGGAAATTTATTAACATGACATTTGATGTCAAACGTATAGATAATGTGAACATGATAAGCATGTGTGTGTGATAAGCACGTGTGTGTTTGTAAACATGATAAGTGTGCGTGAACATGACAAGTGTGATCAGTAATGAGTGTGAACGTGATAAGAAATATGAGTGAACATGATAAGTATGACAAGCAAGCGTGTGTGAATGTTGTAAGTGCGTACGTGAACATGATAACCAAGTGCGTGAAACTCTAAATCTAACTATAAATTAATCACACTAATCAACTACACGGTGATAAACTATAAGTTAGAATCTGCACAATGATTTAAGGTTCACATGAAATGAGTCCCCATCGTATATCTGATACGGCAGGATATTCGTACATTTGGACCGGCCAACAGTCAATATGAGGCACAAGTGACCCTGCTCACATAGCTGAGGGGCTTGGCAATCTGGAACAAGTGGCCCTGTTAACTTAGCTCAGGGGTTACGCATTCTTATGAAATTCATTGAGCAGCGTGGTTGAGATTCCATCGGTAATTATGTAGCTCCGAATACTATTTATGCTAAGGAGATTATTTAAGTTATAGTTTTAAGTCATTTTGAAGTTCAAGTTAAGCAAGAACATTGAAACTATGAAATAAATCATGAATGTGAAACTTTGAATTATGTTTAGTTTTGATTCAAGCATCTAAAAGTTCAGTTTTGTAAAATATGCTTTGAATTAAGTCATAAGATCTATGCTCTGAATATGACATACATGCTAGTGATATTCCCCTTATTGATCTTAGACTGTTAGCTCACCCTTTTGACTATATATCTCAGGTACAAATGAGGACTTAGGAATTGAGGAGTCTGGCCGAGAAGAAGATCCCGATTATATTCCAGAGGAGGAATCTGATCTTCTGCCAGAGGATTACTTCCCTTAGGGGGCTTTAAGAGATATTTTAAAATTTTATTTAAGGCTTAATATGTCTGGCCTTTGTATTTAGTTTAGAACAATGGATTCCTAAAATGTAATTAATGTGGTGAACCACTATTTTGGTGATGGTTGGCCATCACCGATGGTTCGTTTCAGTTTTGTCAGACTTAGGTTATACATAAGTATAGAATCGTCATATTTCCTTATGTTATGTATAGATTTGGAGTTCTTTTGCCATATATATGATGACTCTATCTACTAATTAGGAGAGATCAGCTTAATTCCACTTTGTGAGTTGACATCTTATGAGTTTAGTTCAGGAATAGTCAGAAACAAAGATCTGATGGCGCGGGTTTTAAGGTAGGTAATCCGGGTTGTCACAAGAGTCCTATAAATTTCTGTGCCACACTAAAAAAAGATTTGTATTTTTAGATCGAGCGTGGTACATACACCAGAACTATCTTCTTCTTTTTTTATTATTATTTTATTTTATTTGATTTTTATTTTAGAAAAACAGGTAGAGAGAAGACAAATCTGGACTTCTAGCTTCCTTTGTTAGAAGAAGGTTCGAAACTTTGATTTGCTGCTCCAGCTCAAACCTTCAAAAGATTAAGTGAAAAAAGAAAATTAAAAATAAAGAAAAGAAAAATAGAAAGACAAATATTGGCTTTCAGATACTGCTTCTCCTGCAGCGGTGCCAAAAACTTGGTGACTCTTAGATCATACCTTGTGTTAACCTATTGCAAGCGCAATATGGTGATTGTGGCACTAGTATAGGATTGTTCCCATGAGGAAGTCTATATCCGAAGAACTTCTATTTGTCTTTAAAGAATAAAAAATCATTGGGTTTTTTATTAAACTACAATGCAGAAAATAAATCTATCTATGAATTTAAAAACCGTTGCACTAGCTCTTAAGTTTTCCAGATCTTAGGCGTCAGTTAAAATATGAAATATTTTCGAAATTCGAAGTGCTGAAAATAAATTACAGAAAATAAAGTGCAGAAAAATAAATCTAATCCTCGGCCTTCTAGATTCTAGCCATCAATTAAAATCTATTAGACATCGGATACTTATGTGCGGGAAAGTAAATTGCATGAAATTAAATTGCAGAGGAGTAAATTGTAAGAAAAGTAAATTTATGATACAACGATCTTCCAGAAATTCTCTCTTAGTCGTCAATTACAATTGAAAATCCGTGGATACAAACTATTCTAAGTTGCAGAAAATAAAATATAGGAAAAGAAAAAGACTAAAAATAAAATTTATCCTAAGTTTGATCTTCCAGCTTCTCAATCTCACTTGTCAGTTGAAATCGAGAAACCTTTGATGCTTATTCTGGGTGTCGAGCTCTCTTATTTATAGAACCACAAGAGGTCGGTTACATTAATTTACGACTCTAAATAAAGTAAAATTCTTAAAACTAAGTTTCCTAAAATTCTAAACTACCTAATGCCAATTCTAATTGCTTTGATTACTAGATGTGTGTGGCATTTCTTCTCCTAATTCCCAGTAGCAGTGATTCTCGCCAATCTTCTTAGATCCGTAGAGTGCATGACTTCTATTTTTAGAGTTCACGATCTTGTGCATGGTTATACATCTCTCATGTGACCTTCAATAATATTGTATGAGCTTTATTGTACAAAATCGAGAATATGATTTTGCATTCTTTCTCGGTTTTCACTTTCATACCTGCTCGATCACTCATATATCACCTAGCACTCTTCAGTCTTCTTTCCCAGCAAAATCGTAAATTACGATTTTGTCTTTTCTTCAGGTTTTTGCTCTCGATTTCGCTTCGACTAACTCTTGAGCTTCTCAATTTCTCTTCGATAGCTCGATAACTGGTGTTTTCAGCTATGATTCTATTGCGATCTGTTTTTTTACTGCTTTATGAGTTCACTTTGGCATGTATTATCACTTTATTCCTCATTTGCTTCTTGTTATAAATATCTGCACATAAACACATCATTAGTAGCAAACTGTAGGCTAACATGACTTAGTTAAGGTCATTAATATGGAAAATTATGTGTATATCAGTTACCTTGCCCATGGTGCTAGACTACTTTTACCCTTGATACAATATCTTGTAATACCTGCCCCTTGAATTCTATGTTAGTCAACCAGTTGACTGAGACCTAACTATGCCAGGTGACTGGCTGACACATGGTCCACCCAAAAATGTTGGGCACCCACCTGTAGATTGATGGGATAGTACCATTTCTAAGGGCACCCATAGGGCACTCCTTTTATTCAAATGAGTGTGTTGGTAATTAAGTAAAACACACACACCATCTCACACCACATGAGAAACCCGGACTAGCTATTGCTTTATCCTAACTTGATTTTTGGCTGAAATTGGGATTCAGCCCTGGTAGTGATGTGGAGATCCTCATAAATGGTTTAGACCTGTAATTCCTAAAAGACTAGATGCACTAATATCCTAGACATTGTGAATGTGGATTGCATGGAGCAACGACAATTCTTGTAAATACTAATTAAGCCTAAGGGCATTTTCATTTAATTTTCCTAATTTCTATAATTATAAATTTTAAATTTACTAATCTCTAGCAAATCCAAGCCACACATTTAGTTGACTAGATTTGACCCCATCATAGACCATTGAAATTTTTTGGAAAAATCTAAGGTGAAAGATGGGCTTTCATACATGCACGACAAGATCTTTTTGAAAAGTGAACAATCACAAAAATTAAGAACTTAGAGAGAATCAAAAGGCAAGATGGGACTCAATGTGTGGCAGGAATGGAACCCATATGGGTCCCATTTCTCCCATGCGCCTATGGGAAAGAGGAGAGAGGTGAGAGAGAGTATAGCATGGGGAAGGGATGATGGGACACTTGGCCAAGCTCTTGAAGGCTATGTCCTCCTCCACTCCCTTTCAAATTCGAATTCCATAGGGGCCTCCCTCCTTTCTCATCTTCTTCTGTCCAAAAAACTCCATTAGAGCTCCTTCCTCTCTTGTATTTGCCCTATACATCTAACCTTTGAAACTTTAATCTAAGATCATCAATCAACTCCCCATCACTTCCTTATCCACATATCTTAAATTGGGCTCCATCCCAGCCCATTCCAACAAAAGTTCTTGATAAAATCAGCAAAGAGAACCAAGGAGAGGGAAGGTAATGTTTTAGTTAGTTGCGTTTTGATTTCTAGGTCAAGTTGTGTAGGATTTTTTGCATAGATTTGAATTTTCTTGAGTTTTGTTGGTTAAAGCTTTAGAATTCCTGTGGCTTGATTAGAGCAGAACCATAAGATGCCATGCATGTGATCTATGATGATCATGCAAGGCCATCCCATGGTCCAAGCCCAGCCCCCTCTAGAGCACCTATATTTGAAGAGCAGGTTCTGGCTTCATTGCAGAATTTGGGCTCTTTGTCTCAAACAGTGAGCTCCCATAGCCAAAGTATTAAGAAGATAGAGGACACCTTTGGTAAACTATCTAATACTTTGACTAGGTGAAGTATTAAGAAGATAGAGCAGGTTCTGCCTAGTCAGCCTTTGAATAATCTAAAAGGGCAGTATATGGTGGGTGAAGCTTCTTCATCACATGAGGAAGCTAAATCTGTCACCACTTTGAGAAGTGGTAGGCTGGTTGACAAAAAGGTTGGTGTTGAGTCTAAAAGAAGTGTAGAAAATGAGAGTACAACCTCTGATGATATGCTGCAGGAGCAGCATATGAGAAATAAGGGGGGTGTTGATGAACCCCAACAGAAACATGAAAACAAGAAAAAAATTGATGAGATTGCTTATTTGCCATTTCCCAATGCACTTCAAGCACCTTCTCCTTTTGATAAGGGGAATGCTAAAGTTGAGAAAATGATAGAAATATTTAAACAAGTGAAGATCAACTTGCCTTTACTTGATGCAGTTAAACAAGTGTCAGCCTATGCAAAGTTTTTGAAACATTTGTGTATACACAAAAGATGATCTAGGATACACTTACCGAAGAAGGTCTTTTACGTTGAGAAAGTGAACCAAGTGTTGTCCATGCAACCCCAACAAAACTCTAAGACCCTAGAGTTCCCACAATCCCTTGCATCATTGGGGATCATATAATTGAAAAGGCTTTGTAAGATCTGGGAGCCAGTGGGAACCTACTTCCATATTCAATTTATGAGAAGTTACGTTTGGGAGAATTGAAGCCCACACATGTGGTATTTCAGCTGGATGACAGATCTGGAAGGAAACTAGTGGGAATGTGTTGACTGGTTCTGGTGTGTTTTGATTATTGGTTGGTGATAAAAGTTATTTAAAAATCAAAGACAGAGTAAAACAGGGGGTGAATCCAGCACAACTCAGAAGTCCTAGACCTGCAAGATACAGGGTTCTTTGTAGCAAGTTTTGATAAGTCAGAGTTTGTCTCACAGGGAAAGGTGATCTAAAGCTCCAAGGGAGCCATCTCTAGTTGTCCCTCCAGATCTGTCTACAGATCTGGTAGTCCTAGAAGGAGGGGAGTTTAAGGCCACTTAGTCTAAGTATTCTAATAACTAAACTACAGAAAGTGTTGAGAGGATGGATGGAGTGTGGAAAATGAGTATAAAAAGGGTGAGAAGTATGTTATTGAGCCAAGGTCAGAGAAGTTTTGTAACTCAGATTTAGATATGATGTTATAGAAATCCTGTCCAGAGGCTACATTATCACCTCTGAGGAGAAAGGATCCAACCCATCACTCTGCCATGATTCCACCCTTAAAGCTATAACCTGTCCACTTGAATGGTCACAAATTATCCCATAGGGGAGCCACTATCCAGCGATGTGTCAAAACATAACAAGTAAATCATTGCAGGCACTATTTCAGTGTGGGAGTGCGTGCCCTAATCGCTAGAAATACCCAGAAGGTCCTCTGCTGAAGAGATGGAAGTTTAGGGTCAGAGCTTCGCTAGGTAGCTGTAGTTTCCCAGACTTATTGTGTGGTAGCTCTTTGCTCTTCGCTAGGATGATTTGACATTGAAGCTTCAGCCGTCACGAGGTTGCCTTGGTTTGCTCTTCAGGCAGTCGCATGGTAGAGAGTTGCGCTCTCGTTGGGTTGGGCTTCGTGAGGTTGATTAGAAAACACAGTCTCAAGTGTCGCAGGGTTGCAATTCAAGCGATTCTTGTGATCGATCGGTCTTGAGGCGATGGCGAGAACTTCGTGAGCACTTCTCTTTACTTGGACTTCGCGAGTTACCTCGTGAAGCTCTGCTGAGTTCTGAACTGCGCGAGGTTCTATGCCTCACTTGGTCTTCGCGAGATTGGCTTTGCCTTCGCCAGGATGTTTTCTTTCTTGAATGGCGCGAGAACTGCGCGAGGCGTTCTTCTTTTGATAATTGCATCCCGCGATCGTGTCTGCGACAATTGCGAGAATCTTCAAGCTCTCTCTCCTCGGCCATTAAAACGCATGAGATTGAGAGAGGTCTGCTTTGAACTGCGCGACACTGTGTGAGGTGTTCTACTCTTGAGCTTCGCGAGAGCTGCACAGTTGAGTTTACAGCTCTTGATCATTCATCTGTGAGAGGCTCTTTGTAAAAGCCTTGGGAAGCTCAGTTGAACTGTGTGAGGCATATTTCTCCTAAATCCTCTAAAGCTTGGGTCAACTGCGCAAGGCTCATTTCAGGTCTGGATTTAGAGTTCATTCTTTTGAGGGATATCTGGAGCCAAAGCAGGCTCCTTAACAGGATTCTTGGCCTTATTTCACTGCTAATTATTACCTACATAAAACACTTAACAAGAACTTATTAGGTGGCTAACGGTCTAATCAAAGGTTAAGTTAAGGGGTGAAAAGTTGTACTTTTCAGGTCTTAACACACCCCCAAACCTAATCTTTGCTTGTCACTTAGCAAAGCTACATTAAATCTACTCTAAAAATTAAATGCCACTTTCGTAGGGAGCACGGATACATTTAGCATATGTACCAAGCCTTTTAAACCCCTAGGTGATCCCTAGTGGAGGAGGGAAGTCTCCTGAGGGTTTTCAGTGAAGACACCCACAAACTTCTCAAATGAAATAGTTAACAAAAGTGCAATGTCATCCCATGAGCAGTTAAGGAATAAGATTTAGTCTACTCTTGAATCAGTATACATAAAAGAAATTTAATTCATTGGTTGCACAGTAACTTAAACAGCATAAACTCTCATGATTGCACAACATTTCCAAATATTTTGTAATCACAGAAAACTGCACAAATGTGTGTCAGCACTGAGCTTATCCTTATGTATTCAAGTTTAGTTTCTCACAAATGTGTGTCATACATAATGCATTCAAGTTCAGACCCAAAAGAATGCTTTGCAGGGTATACTCTCATAAAGGTTTGTTGAGGGGTTCAGTTTCTCACAGGCTTAAGAGCAGTTACATCCCCCAGCTAGGTTTGTAAGAATGAGCATAGACAGAGTTCTTAAGTGCTGGCATCATTGTCAGCTCCTCACCATAGATTGGATAATTCCTTATCTTCACATGACAACTCACTCAACTTTGGATCACAAGGACTTTTAACTGGGCTGTAATGTGGCTTTATGGAGTAGGGTTAAAAGGAATGGAAGGTTGAAGAGGGGTTCCAATTTGAGAAATCAGTAGGTCACAGAGGTGGTTCATGACTTCACCTTGCATAATTCAGCTCCCTTCATCTTCTTTGAGATTTTTCGATTTGAAGTGATCAGTTTCTCTTCTTGATTTTGATTTTCCAATGAAAGTTCCTCTTGACTTCTCTCTTATTCCTCTTCATTATTATTTTTGTTTCTTTTTACTGGAGTTTCCTTCTTTTTATTTTGTTTTTGCTTTTTAGAAATGCCACCATGTTCTCAGTTACCATACTGCCAGATTTTTGAGATCCTTCTTCTCCATTCACCTAATGTTGACCATAGCTAGTCCATCTTCAACTCTTTCTCCTTTACCTTCTGAATTCTCAGAATGAGGGTAGGTTGAATCAGGTTCATAGGTGCAGGTTCAAGTACTCAGGTGTATTTTGAAGAAATTAAGGGTTTAAAGATCAAAGGGGGTATGGACAAGGGCAGTTGCTTTAGGATTGGTCTTTTAGGCTCAAACTGTCCAAGAGAAGGCCTTGATTCTTTCCTAGGTCTCATGAGTACTGTCGGTTGTTTCAACTTGGAGTTACCTAACTTCTAGTGAGCACAGTGACTCAGCCAGTCCTTAAAACTAAAAGAAATGCCTTAATTACTCCTCAAAGAATAGAAAAATTTTGTAGGCCCAATTCTCACTGGTTATGGTCATCCTTTGAACTTTCAAGTATGTCCTCACCTTTTTCTCTCTCTAATGATTCACTAAGTGCTGATACAAGTAGGTTTCCTTGGTGATATTATCATGGAAATGTAGAATATTAGAAGTTTATAATGTCCAAGGTTTGCATAAATTTTAAACTTCTTAATTTCTTGATTCTTAAGTGAACAGAGGTCCATTTCCATATTGCTCAGATGAGTCTGCTGCACTTATGTTAACTATTCCATTGGCAGGATCTGCCTGCCATACCCCTAAACCTATGAGGAGCAGTGTCCTCACTGGTTCAAGGTGAATGTGCAGCAGAGTTATTACAGCATAAAAGATAAGAACAAGAAATAAAGTAACCAACAACAGAAAACTATACAGCATAGCAGAAAAGGAAGATATCATTAAGCTTAAAAGAAAATTACAAAAAAGGAGGAGGGAAAGGGAGAAAGATCAGGGGTGAGGGGGTTGAGAAGGAGGGGGAGGGGGAGGAGAAGGCGGGGGAGGGGGAGGGGGTGGAGTGGAGGGGGTGGAGTGGAGGGGGCAAGGGATGGCTCTGTCTTTCGCTTCTTCATCTGCGGCTGGAGCTTTTCTTCCTCCTCCATGGCAAGGGTTTGCAGAACCTCTTCGTATTCATCCTAGAGGGGTTGGAGGGGATCTGGCTCTTTAGGGGGCGGCGGGTCCAACCACATCGGGTAAAACTTGTTAAGCAGTGCGTTTGGCTTGTCATCTGCCATGATTAGGATTAGGGAAGGACCGCTAGGGTGAGAGGAGATAGGATGCGATGAAGATGAACAGGGCCTCCCTATGTATTTAAAGGCGAGGGATGGTGGAAGATGAAACGGTTGAATAAAATCCAAGTCACCGCCATTAAATGAGAGTGAGTTGGGAAACGTCAAGTCCCAGCAGTCAGCATGGGAAATGACAAATTCATTAGGCTCACGCAGCTGGGTAAGGGAATCATGAGAAATCAGAATCGCACGATTATGGGAGTTAGCGCTGGAAGTGCGCGAGAGATTCTGCAGCATTGAAACTCGCGACAGCGAAAGAAATGGTCCATGCGAATTGCGCGAGTGTTCCCAAATCACAATTTGGAATGCGCGAGGGCCAAATCAGCAATTTACAGAAGAAGAAGAATAAGTCATACCGATCCCACATAAACTTTATCAAGCTCAACAATATCAAACTCCACATATCCCCTAAAATTTCCTAAAACTTAAGGTAGAAACAAAAGTAGTATGGTACAACATGGACACAACTGTGGGTCAGGTAGATGTAGGGGTCCCATGAAAATGAATAGTGCACATAGGATCTGCAGGTCGTTCAATGCAAGGCTTCAGCCTCTGACCATTCACTTTGAAGGTCCTCCCAGATTTGGGGTGCTTGACTTCCGTAGCACCAGATGGGGAAACATTCACGACAACATAGGGACCATCCCATCTGGATTTTAATTTGCCAGGAAAGAATTTTAGTTTGGAGTTGAATAACCAAACCTTACCACCTAGTTCGAGGCTTTTTCTCAGCAAGCCTTTGTCGAAAAAAGCTTTAGCTCGTTCCTTGTAGATCCTAGCATTGGTGTAAGCATCCATCCTCAGCTCATCCAATTCCGATTGTTGTAATGACCTGTGTTGACCAGCAGAAGTTAGGTCCATGTTCAAGTTCTTAATGGCCCAATAGGCCCTGTGTTCTAACTCTACTGGGAGATGGCAGGCCTTGCCATAGACTAGTCTGAATGGGGACATTCCAATAGGAGTCTTATAGGCAGTCCTATAGGCCCACAGTGCATCATCCAGTTTCTCAGCCCAATCTTTCCTGTCAGTCCTAACTGTTTTCTCAAGGATGTGCTTAATCTCCCTGTTGGAAATTTCAACTTGCCCACGTATTTGTGGGTGGTAGGGAGTAGCAATCCTATGGGTCACAGAATATTTCTTGAGCAAGCTCTCGAGATTCCTGTTGCAGAAGTGGCTACCCCCATCACTGATAATAGCTCTAGGGTTCCAAATCTTGAGAAAATGTTGTTCTTTACAAATTTGAGGACCACCTGGTTATCATTGGTTCTTGTGGTAATGGCTTCTATCCATTTGGAAACATAGTCCACTGCCACTAAGATGAAGTGGTAACCATTGGAGGGGGCGAAAGGGGCCCATGAAGTCCATTCCCCATACATCAAACAGTTCTACAACAAGGATGGGCTGTAATGGCATTGAATTTCTTTTGGACAGCCCTCCTAATTTCTGACATCTCTCACATGCCTTGCAGTGTGTGTATGCATCCTTGAATAAGGATGGCCAGTAAAATCCACACTGCAGGACCTTGTTAGCAGTTTTTCTCCCACTAAAGTGGCCTCCACAGGCATTTTCATGGCATATGGCCAGAATACTGGGGATATCACTTTCGAGAACACATCTTCGGATGATCTGGTCGGCACAGTACTTGTATAGGCAAGGTTCCTCCCAGAACAAATACTTGAGAAGAACAGGTCTTTATCCATTTTGGTCCAGTGGGGAGGAATCTTTCCTATAACCAGATAATTGACAATGTGTGAAAACCAAGGGACTAAGGATTGGATGGCAAATAATTGCTCATCAGGGAAGGCATCATTTGTAGGGCCATCTAGGAATTTCTCCAAGATAATTCTGGACAAGTGGTCAGCCACCACATTCTCCACACCCTTTTTGTCCTTGATTTTGATGTCAAACTCTTGTAACAGGAGTATCCATCTAATCAGCCTCGGCTTAGCATCTCTCTTGGACAGTAGGTACTTCAATGCCGAATGGTCAGTGAAGATCACAGTTTTAGATCCTAGTAGGTAGGCTCTAAATTTGTCAACAACTTAAACCACTACTAGAAGCTCTTTCTCAGTTGTAATATAGTTCAACTGAGCTTCAGCAAGTGATTTGCTGCTATAAGCAATGACCACAAGCAGTTTATCTTTTCTTTGGCCCAACACAACACCTATTGCCAAGTTTGATGCATCACACATCGGCTCAAAAGGTAGGGTATAGTCCGGTGTTTGGAGTACAGGAGCAGAGGTGAGGCATATTTTCAATGTTTCAAAAGCCTTCAGACACTCAGCAGAAAAGTTAAAGGGGACATCCTGAAGAGCAGGTGGCACAATGGCTTAGTACTTTTGCTGAAGTCCTTAATGAACCTCCTATAAAATCCTGCATGCCCCAGGAAGGATCTGATTTGCTTGACTGTTTTTGGAGGGGGAAAATTGGCAATGAGGTCCACTTTGGCCTTGTCTACCTCAAGCCCTTCTTTAGAGACTACATGGCCCAACACAATGCCTTGTGTTACCATGAAGTGGCTCTTTTCCCAGCTTAAAACCAAATTGGTTTCCTCACATCTTTGCAAAACTAGGCTGAGGAGCTGTAGACACTGGCCAAAGCTATCCCCATAGACAGAAAAGTCATCCATAAAAATCTCCAAAAACTTGTCAATCATGTCAGAGAATATGGCATACATACACCTCTGGAAAGTGGCCGGCACATTACAGAGTCCAAAAGGCATCCTTCTGTAAAGCGAAGGTGCCAAAAGGATAGGTAAAGGTGGTTTTCTCTTGGTCTTGAGGATGCACAGGGATTTGGTTGTACCCTGAGTACCCATCAAGAAAACAGTAAAAAGCTTTTCCAGCCAATTTGTCCAGAATTTGATCAATGAAGGGGAGAGGGAAATGGTCCTTTCTAGTTTTAGAGTTGAGCTTCCTATAATCAGTGCACACTCTCCAGCCAGTGGTTGCCCTGGCTGGCCTCAACTCTCCAGTTTCAGTCTTAATCACTGTTATGCCAGATTTCTTGGGCACCACTTGGATAGGTGCCACCCAATGAGAATCAGAGATGGGGTAAATCACCCCTGCATCAAGCAATTTAATGATTTCCTTAAGGACCACTTCCAGCATGTGAGGATTTAGCTTCCTCTGCATTTCCCTGGAGGGTAGTGCTCCCTCCTCAAGATGAATCCTATGCATACAGATTGATGCATCAATTCCTCCCAAATCGGCAATGGTCCAGCCAATTGCTTTCTTGTGCTTCCTCAAAACTGTGAGTAATTCCTCTTCCTGCTCATTGGTAAGGGAGGAAGTGATAATCACAGGAAGCTTATCACCTTTCTCAAGGAAAGCATATTTTAATGTTTCTGGAAGCTTCTTGAGTTCCAGATCAGGGGCCTATTGGGTGGATGGCAAAATTGGTGCATTGGAGGTTGGAGGAAGAGGTAGCAATGTAGGTTTCCAACTGGGGTGCTGCACTGAGCCCACAGGAGACTTCAATATGGTCATGTCTTTTGATCTCCCATCTGGGCTCTCTTCCTCCACCATGTCCCAAATTTTAACTAAATTCCTCACAATGTTGCCCCACTCCAGCAGAGTGGGCAATTCTTCTTCCACAATCTCCTCTAGTACATCCACTGCAAAGCTCTCCTCATTGTCCATCTGAGGGTACTTTGCCTTTATTGTACATTCGGACTCAAATTTCATATGTCCAAAAGTTACCTCCCTTACTCGGACACGCATTGGATGCGGGCATTGGCGATGTGAAAGGCCTACCCGATATAGGTATGGCGTTTGGGCTAGTCTTTGACCCATATCCAAAACTAAGAAGTCAGCAGGGTAGAAAAACTTATCCACACCTACTAAGACATCCTCAACCATTCCCAGAGGTCTCCTCTCAGACCTGTTAGCCATCATCAGCACGATGGGGGTAGCCTTCAGCTCCCCCAAACCTAGGTGCAGATATACACTGTATGGCAACAGGTTAACACTAGCTCCAAGGTCTAAAAGGGCTTTTCCAATTGTATGGTCTCCAATTACACAGGGAATAGTGGGTATCCCTGGATCTTGCAACTTCTCAGGCATTGATATGTTAAATATAGAATTCACTGTATCAGTTGCAAAGACCTTCTTGGACACATGGCCTCTAGCCTTTCTCTTTTGGGTGCAGAGGTCATTCAGGAACTTTGCATAGGCTGGGACTTGTTTAATTGCCTCAAGCAGGGGTAAATTGATTTTTACCTGCCTGAAGGTTTCCATCATTTCCTCCATCTGGGCATTCCCTTTATCAAAAGGGATAGGACCATCCAAAGCCTGAGGAAATGGCAGCTGAGGTTCTGCTGGTTCCTCAGCTGCTAGCCCATGACTAAACTTCTGTTTCTTTCTTTTTTCATGTTTTGCTCCCTACTGCTGCTCAACTATAGCCTTATTATTTTTCTCCTGCTGTAAGGTGGCAAGCACTTCTTCGCTTTGTGGTCCCACAACTTCTCTATCATGATCATTTGCATCATCTGTGGAAATTACCTCAGCTGGTTTGTTACCCACCTGGTTGTTTACCAGCCTGCCAGACCTTAGGGTAGTGACATCATTGGTGTCCTCAAACTTTGAGGAAGCTTCCTCAATTAAAAACTGACCCTTGGGGTTAGCAATTGGCTGGCAGGGCAATCTGCCTTCATCTCTCCTAGCCAAGGTTTTTGATATTTGGCTCAGTTGCTCTTCCATTTTCTGGAGGCTCTGACCATGAGAGTCCACAGTCTGAGCCAAGGAACCCAAGTTTTACAATGAAGTCAAGACTTGGTCCTCAAAAGAAACATTTCTAGGCTGCGAAGGGGGAGAGAGCAGCTGATTTTACTATTGATGGGGCTGCTGATGGTGCTGGAAGGTAGACCTAGGGGCATTCCCTTGATTGAACTGCTGTTGTGGCCTTTGTGGTAAGGCCAACATCTGTTGGGGCTGCATGTAGTTGTCTTGCTTCCACCTCAGATTTGGGTGGTCTCTCCATTGGTAACCAGCATTTTGGTGCTGGTATCCATATGGCTGCCTATTGTAGCCCCTAGATTGTTGTTGGCCATAAGATTGAGTGGCAGCAGCATGTTCCAACATCAATTCAGGAAATTGTCCTGCAGATGGACATTCTTCCACTGTGTGCTATGGGGACTGGCATATCAGACATGCCTCCGCCACATGAGCAGCCCTTCTGGGTTGCGTCACAGTCAATAATTTATCAAACTTCATAGAGAGGTTTGCCATCTACAGCTGCAGGTCATTGTTCCCAGACACCTCATAAATTTTTCCTTTTGATCCAGCAACAGGCCCCACCTTTGACTCAGATTACTTACTAGTTCTTGCCAGGGATGACTTTTGAAAAGCATTCTCACTAATCACCTCAAACAATTCCCATGCCTCCTCAACAGTCTTGTGCATGTAGGATCCACTGCAAGAGGCATCGACCATATCTCTATTTTTCTTATCAATCCCATTGTAGAAGCTTTGTACAAGCTGCCACTCAGGGATCTTGTGGTGGGGGCATTGTTTGAGCATCTCTTTAAACCTATCCCAGGACTGGTTAAAATCCTCAGTTGGGGATTGAGCAAACGCAAGAATCTCTTTCCTCAACTGGCTAGTTTTGGTCTCAAGGAAGAACTTGGTTAGGAATGCAGTGCTGAGGTCTTTCCATGAAGCAATGCTATTGTTGGGAAGAGTGGTCACAGTCATCGCCCTATCCTTCGAGAGAAGGAAAGAGTCCTATAGTAGCCTCAGGTCCCAATCCAGTGATATTAAAAGTGGTGCACAAGGCCAAGAACTGGTCAATATGCTTGTAAGGGTCATCTTTGCTAAGCCCATGGAAAGCTGGCAGCATCTGGATGATTGAAGTTTTTATCTCATAGTTCCCGTGAACATCAGGGAATTGAATGCTAAAAGGGGAGTTATAGTCATCCGGAGCATTCAACTCCTTGAGGGTTCTGGGTTGTTCTTCACCCAAAATTGTTGTCACAGATTCACTTGGGGGCTCTCCTGTGGTGTGCCTGTCTCTTCTAAGTTTCCTTCCCCTTTCTAACTCAGGGTTAAGAGGCTCTAAAGCAGGGCTGAGGGATCTCCTCCCTAGCATACAAGCACACCAACAGCAAGGAAAGCTTCTTACAGGCACATTGCAAAAGAATAATTGTACACTAACAAATTTATCTAACTAGTTTACAGCTATTCAAAGAATACATTTAACCTATCCTAGATACTGCTAAAAAAATTGTTTAAGAAAGATAGACAGAGCATTAAAAGTCAGAGAGTTTGCAAACAGAGGTAGCTAAGCTCTAATTGCTGTTCAACTATCCTTCACTGCCGCTGTCTAGATCTGCAAGAAAGGTTCAAAATTATGTCAGCAATATCAATTATTCACATGTGCAAAGAATACTAAGAATACAAAAACTAAGGGTCTACTAATAGATCATCTCTCCCCAGCAACGGCGCCAAAAACTTGTTGACTGGTTCTGGTGTGCTTTGATTATTGGTTGGTGATAAAAGTTATTTAAAAATTAAAGACAGAGTAAAACAGGGGGTGAATCCAGCACAACTCAGTAGTCCTTGACCTGTAAGATACAGGGTCCTTTGTAGCAAGTTTTGATAAGTCAGAGTTTGTCCCACAGGGAAAGGTGATCTAAAGCTCCAAGGGAGCCATCTCTAGTAGTCCCTCCAGATCTGTCTGCAGATCTGGAAGTCCTAGAAGGAGGGGAGTTTAAGGTCACTTAGTCTAAGTATTCTAATAACTAAACTACATAAAGTGTTGAGAGGATGGATGGAGTGTGGAAAATGAGTATAAAAAGGGTGAGAAGTATGTTATTGAGCCAAGGTCAGAGAAGTTTTGTAACTCAGATTTAGATCTGATGTTATAGAAATCCTGTCCAGAGGCTACATTATCACCTCTGAGGAGAAAGGATCCAACCCATCACTCTGCCATGATTCCACCCTTAAAGCTATAACCTGTCCACTTGAATGGTCACAAATTATCCCATAGGGGAGCCACTATCCAGGGATGTGTCAAAACATAACAAGTAAATCATTGCAGCCACTATTTCATCCAGGCTACCAGCTCAAGAATCCATAGGGAACCTCAACCTCCAAAGTTCTATATGTGGGGCTAAGGCTGTAGGACCATGATAGCCCAGACACATAGAACCAGCAAGAGATTGAGTACAACCTTCGATCTAGCTGCCCATTGCTTGAGCGAGGCTACAATGGTCCAGTCACCAGCCTACAATCTCTATAACTATATCAGATCCAAGATCTGATGGCAGATCTATAGAAATATGGGGGAGTCTGCCTCTGTACAATCTCTCACAAGGCTTCTACAAGCTAAGGTGTAAAGAAGAAGGATCCATCTTGGATCGGTGGATCAGAATCACCCTAAGGCTATAATCTGTCCACTTAAATGGTCACAGACTATCCCAGAGGTTATCCTCCTCACGGAGCCCAAAATAAAACAAGATTATCACTGCTACCACCATGCTCACAAGGCTACCAGCTCAAGCTCCCATGGGGATTTCAGATCTTGTGGGTCTTGTTGTGGGGCTAAGGCCGTAGGACCATGATAGCCCAGACACACAGGTCACTTGGATCTGAGTGGCCCTTAGAATCAGTCCTCCATTGCTTTGAAACACAGCTAAAGTGATGGCGGATCACAAGGCAGCAGCCTTGCACAGAGCATCTCACACACAAACAACAATCACACAAAGTACAGATCCTATTACAGAACTTCCATTGATCTAATTTAAAAACACATGCAAAGGCATAGCCAGCAAGTGTTGGACTATGGAGAGAAGGAAAGAAAAAGAAAACTACTTACTGCTAAAAAGAAAGAGAAAAGAAAAACGATCTGAGATGGGTTCCCAGATACCTAAACCTAAGCTCAAGAATGGGTTTATATAGCAGTGGGGTGGCGGCGCATTAGGGTTAGGAAACCCTACTTTTAACGATGCCACGTGGCCTGATAATGATCCCTGGATGCCTCGGGGCATGTGCACAGAGATTTGAGCATGGGAGTGCGTGCCCTAATTGCTAGAAATACCCAGAAGGTCCTCTGCTGAAGAGATGGAAGTTTAGGGTCAGAGCTTCGCTAGGTAGCTGTAGTTTCCCAGACATGTAGTGTGGTAGCTCTTTGCTCTTCGCTAGGATGATTTAACACTGAAGCTTCAGCCGTCGCGAGGTTGCCTTGGTTTGCTCTTCAGGCAGTCGCGTGGTAGAGAGTTGTGCTCTCATTGGGTTGGGCTTCATGAGGTTGATTAGAAAACACAGTCTCAAGTGTCGCAGGGTTGTAATTCAAGCAGTCGCGCGGTCGATCGGTCTTCGCTGGGCAGCAGTGCGAGAACTTCGTGAGCACTTCTCTTTACTTGGACTTTGCGAGTTACCTCGCGAGGTTCTACTAAGTTCTAAACTGTGCGAGGTTCTATGCCTCACTTGGTCTTCGCGAGATTGGCTTTGCCTTCACCAGGATGTTTTCTTTCTTGAATGGCGCGAGAACTGTGTGAGGCATTCTTCTTTTGATAATTGCATCCCAGGTCTGCGGCGCCTGAGGAATCTTGGCTCTCTCTCACCATTACAGGTGCATGAGATTGAGAGAGGTCTGCTTTGAACTGCGTGACACTATGTGAGGTGTTCTACTCTTGAGCTTCGCGAGAGCTGCACGAGTTTGAGTTTCTGAAGCTCTTCAGTCATTCATCTGCATGAGAGGTTACTGTAAAGCCTTGGGAAGCTCAGTTGAACTGCGTGAGGCATATTTCTCCTGAATCCTCTAAAGCTTGGGTCAGCTGCGCGAGGCTCATTTCAGGTTTGGATTCAGAGTTCATTCTTTTGAGGGATATCTGGAGCCAAAGCAGGCTCCTTAACAGGATTCTTGGCCTTATTTCACTGCTAATTATTACCTACACAAAACACTTAACAAGAACTTAACAATAATGATCCTTGGATGCCTTGGGGTGTGTGCACGGAGATTTGAGTGTGGGAGTGCATGCCCTAATCGTTAGAAATACCCAGAAGGTCCTCTACTGAAGAGATGGAAGTTTAGGGTCAGAGCTTTGCTAGGTAGCTATAGTTTCCCAAACTTGTCGCATGGTAGCTCTTTGCTCTTCGCTAGGATGCTTTGACACTGAAGCTTCAGCAATCGCGAGGTTGCCTTGGTTTGCTCTTCAGGCAGTCGCGTGGTAGAGAGTTGCATTCTTGCTGGGTTGGGCTTCGTGAGGTTGAATAGAAAACACTGTCTCAAGTGTCGAGGGGTTGCAATTCCAGCAGTCACGCGGTCGATAGGTCTTCGCTGGGCAGCAGTGCGAGAACTTCGTGAGCACTTCTCTTTACTTGGACTTTGCGAGTTACCTCGCGAGGCTCTACTAAGTTCTAAACTGTGCGAGGTTCTATGCCTCACTTGGTCTTCGCGAGATAGGCTTTGCCTTCACCAGGATGGTTTCTTTCTTTAATGGTGCGAGAACTGCGCGAGGTGTTCTTCTTTTGATAATTGCATCCCGCGGTGACTGTGCGACAGCTGCGCGAGGAATCTTCTGAAGCTCTCTCTCCTCAGCCATTCTGAGTGAACTACGTGAGATTGAGGGAGGTCTGCTTTGAACTGCGCGACACTGTGCGATGTGTTCTACGCTTGAGCTTCGTGAGAGCTGCGCGAGTTTGAGTTTCTGAAGCTCTTCAGTCATTCAATTGTGCGAGAGGTTGCTGTAAAGCCTTGGGAAGCTCAGTTGAACTGCGCGAGGCATATTTCTCCTGAATCCTCTAAAGCTTGGGTCAGCTGTGCGAGGCTCATTTCAGGTTTGGATTCAGAGTTCATTCTTCTGAGGGATATCTGGTGCCAAAGCAGGCTCCTTAACAGGATTCTTGGCCTTATTTCACTGCTGATTATTACCTACACAAAACACTTAACAAGAACTTATTAGGTGGCTAAGGGTCTAATCAAAGGTTAAGTTAAGGGGTGAAAAGTGGTACTTTTCAGGTCTTAACAGAATGATAGAAGATGTGTTAGTTAGGGTTGACAAATTCTTTTATCTAGCAGATTTTTTGGTTCTTGACATGGAATCAAGCAAGTGCACTACCTCCATTCCTGTAATTCTAGGTAGGCCCTTCTTGGCCACTACCAATACTTGTGTACAATGTAGATCAGGTGTAATGGAGGTATCTATTGGCAATATGAAAGTGAAATTAAATGTCTACAATGCAGGAAGTCAGCCTCATTTGGATAGTGAGGACTGCTTTTTTGATTGATGTGTTGGATGAGATTGTGGAGACTTTTCCCAAGCTGCTACATTGTGATGACATAGGTGATATTTTTGAAAATGTTTGGAATGAAATTATGGAAGAAAAGGCCCCCACACCTGTGCTTCAAGAGGTGAAAGCCTTAAATTTTGAAGGGGGGCTAGCAGCAAAGTATCCTCCTTCAAAACAAGTTGTGTTGCCTCTTCCACCACCTTCTAAGGCACCTTTGCTGTCCTCACTCATAAGTTCACCTGATGTGGAATTAAAATAGCTCCCCAAATCTTTGAAGTATGCATTTTTGGGAGCAAATCAGAAGTTGCCTGTGATAATTTCTTCTTTCCTCACTGATGAGCAAGAAGAAGAATTGTTGTGTGTTGAAAAGGAATAAGAGAGCAATAGGTTGGACTATTGCTGATCTTGGAGGAATCAATTCTGCTGTTTATATGTATAAGATCCACTTGAAAGAGGGTTCCAAACCCTCTAGAGAGATGTAGAGAAAGTGAAATCCCCACATGTAAGAAGTAGTGATGAAGGAGGTGGTTAAATTGCTAGATGCAGGAGTCATCTATCCCATTTCAGATTCTGAATGGGTGGCACCTACTTAGGTGGTACCTAAGATATCTGGAATCACTGTAGTTAAATCAGATTCTGGTGAGCTAATTCCAACAAGGGAAATCACTAGTTGGAGGGTGTACATTGATTATCGAAAGCTCAATTCAAAGACCAAAAAGGACCACTTTCCTTTGCCCTTCATAGGCTAGATTTTGGACACGTTGGCAGGCAAAGCTTTTTATTACTTTCTTGATGGATATTCTAGATATAACTAGATCCCTGTGTATCCACAAGACTAGGAGAAAACAACTTTCACATGTCCATTTAGCACCTTTGCCTATAGAAGGATGCCATTTGGATTGTGTAATGCCCTTGCAACTTTCTAAAGGTGTATGTATGTCATCTTCTCGGATATGATTGATCAATTTTTAGATATATTCATGGATGATTTTTCTATCTGTGGGGACAGTTTTAGCCAGTGTCTACATCACCTAAGCCTAGTGCTGCAGAGATGTGAAGAGGCCAACTTGGTTTTGAGTTAAGAAAAGAGTCATTTTATGGTCAATCAAGGCATTGTCCTTGGCCAAGTTATTTACCACAGAGGCATAGACATAGACTAGGCTAAAATTAATTTAATTGCACATTTTCCCCCACCAAACAGGTCAGATCCTTTTTGGGGCATGTAGGTTTTTATAGGAGATTCATCAAAGATTTCAGTAAAATCTCGAAACCTCTTTGTCACCTACTGTGCCAAGAGGTTCCTTTTATATTTAATGATAAATGTCTCACTATTTTTGAGTTTTCGAAAGGATGTTTGACCTCTGCACCTATCCTACAAGCTCCTGATTACTCTTTGCCATTTGAGTTGATGTGTGATGCATCAGATTTTACAATTGGTGCAGTTTTGGGGCAAAGAAAGGACAAGTTACCTTGTTTGATTGCTTATGCAAGGAAGATAATGAATGATGCTCAGTTAAACTACACCACAACTAAGAAGGAATTATTAGCCATTATCTATGCCTTGGAAAAATTCTGGTCTTATGTGTTAGGATCTAGGATTGTGGTGTTCACAGACTATTCAGCCCTGAAATACCTTTTGTCTAAAAGAATGCCAAGCCAAGATTAATTAGATGGATCCTCCTATTACAGGAGTTTGATCTTGAGATTAAAGACAAATAAGGGGTTGAATATGTGGTTGCAGACCACCCATCCAAGATCCTAGCTGCTGAGTCTGATAGGCTGCCTGTCAATGACTCATTTCCAGATGAACAACTGTTTGCTATCAGCATGAGTGCACCTTGGTTTGCAAACATAGTTAATTACTTGGTAGTGAGTAGGTGTTGCTCCCCCAGCTGTGCTTTCTTTATTTGTTTGTGGTAAAAGAAATCAAAGTAAAATAGGGGATGAATTCAGCACAACTGAGAAGTCCTAGACCTGCAAGATACAGGGTCCATTGTGGCAAGTTTTGATAAGTAAGAGTTTGTCCCATAGGGAAAGATGATCTACAGCTCCAAGGGAGCCATCTCTTGTAGTCCCTCCAGATCTGACTACAGATCTGGCAATCCTTAAGGGAAGGGAGTTTAAGGTCACTTAGTTTACAGATCCTAAGGTAGCCTAATGTCTAAACTACAGAAAGGGTTAAGAGGATGGATGGAGTGTGGAAAATAAATATAAAAGGGTGAGATTCAGATCTGATGTTATAGAAATCCTGTCCAATGGCTACGTTGTCACAACTGAGGAGAAAGGATCCAACCCATCTCTCTGCCATGATTCAATCCCTTAAGGTTATAACCTGTCCACTCAAATGGTCACAGACTATCGCATAGGGGAACCACAATCCAGGGATGGGTCAAAACAAGTTAATCATTATAGGCACTATTTCATCCAGGCTACCAGCTCAAGAATCCATAGGGAACCTCAACCTCTAAAGCTCTATGTGTGGGGCTAAGGCTGTATAGGACCATGATAGCCCAGACACATAGAACCAGCAAGAGAATGAGTACAACCTTCGATCTAGTTATATATTGCTTGAGTGAGGCTACAATGGTCTAGCCACGAGCCTACAATCTCTATAACTAGATCAGATCTAACATCTGATAACGGATCTATACAAATATAGGGGAGTCTGCCTCTGTACAATCTCCCACTAGGCTAATACAAGCTCAGGTGCAAAGAAGAAGGATCCCTCTTGGATCGGTGGATTAGAATCACCCTAAGGCTATAACCTGTCCACTTGAATGGTCACAGACTATCCCAGAGGCTATCCTCCTCATGGAGCCCAAGATAAAACAAGAATATCGCTGCCACCACCATGGTCACAAGGCTACCAGCCCAAGCTCCCATGGGGATTTCAGATCTAGTGGGTCCTGTGGTGGGGCTAAGGCTGTATGTGACCATGATAGCCCAGACACACAGGTCACTTGGATCTGAGTGGCCCTTAGAATCAGTCCTCCATTGCTTTAAATCATAGCCAAAGCAATGGCAGATCACAAGGCAGCAGCCTTGCACAGAGCAGATCACATTCAAACACAAATCCCACAAAGTACAAATCCTATTACAAAACTTCCATTAAATTAGTTCAAAATGCATACAAAGACATAGCCAGCAAGTGTTGGACTATGGAGAGAAGGAAAAAGAAAAAGAAAACTACTTACAGCTACAAAAGAAAAGAAAAACGATCTCAGATCAAATCTCCAAAAGATGAGACGTGTTCCTAGATTTGTTCCAAGATTTTCCAGGATCCCTAAACTTAAGCTAAGTATGAGTTTATATAGCAGTGGTGTGGCGGTGCATTAGGGTTAGGAAACCCTAATTTTAACAATGCCATGTGGCCTAATATTGATCCTTAGATGCCTCGAGGCACGTGCACGGAGATTTAAGTGTGGGAGTGCGTGCCCTAATCGCTAGAAATTTCTAGAAGGTCCTCTAGTGAAGAGATGGAAGTTAAAGTTCAGAGCTTCGCTAGGTAGCTATTGTTTCCCAGACTTGTCGCGTGGTAGCTCTTGCTCTTCGCGAGGATAGTTTGACATTGAAGCTTCAACCATCGCGAGGTTGCCTTGGTTTGCTCTTTAGGCAGTCACGCAGTAGAGAATTGTGCTCTCGCTGGATTGGGCTTCGCGAGGTTGAGTAGACATCAAAGCCTCAAATGTCCCTGGGTTGGAGTTCACGCAGTCGTGAGGTAGCTGTGCATTCGCTGGGTTGATCTTCGCGAGGATGGATTTGAATAGCGCGAGAACTTTGCGAGCACTTCTCTTCAATGGACTTCGCGAGTTTCCTCGCGAGGCTCTAATGAGTTCTGAACTGCGCGAGGTTCCATGTCTTAATTGATCTTCGCGAGGATGGCTCTGTCTTTGCGAGGATGCTTTCTTCTTGAATAGCGTGAGAACTGTGTGAGGAGTTCTCTTCTGATATTTGCATCCATGGCTATTGCACAGTGCCAAGCGTCTTTTGAAGCTCTCTCCTCGGCCCATTACGAGAATCATGAGGTATATTTCCCCTGAATCCTCTAAAGCTTGGGTCAGCTGCGCGAGGCTCATTTCAGGTCTAGATTCATAGTTCATCCTTCTGAGGGACTTCTGGTGCCAAAATAGGCTCCTTAGCAGGATTCTTGGGCTTATTTCATTGCTGATTATTACCTACATAAAATACTTAACAAGAACTTATTAGATGGCTAAGGGTCTAATCAAAGGTTAAGGGGTGAAAAGTGGTACTTTTCAGGTCTTAACACACCCCCAAACCTAATCTTTGCTAGTCCCTTAGCAAAGCTACATATTAAATCTACTACAAAAATTAAATGCCACTTTCGTAGGGAGCTCGGATACATTTAGCATATGTACCAAGCCTTTTAAACCCCTAGGTGATCCCTAGTGGAGGAGTGAAGTCTCCTGAGGGTTTTCAGTGAAGATACCCACAAACTTCTCAATGAAATAGTTAACAAAAGTGCAATATTATCAAGTGAGCAGTCAAGGAGCAGACTTAGTTTACTCTTGAATTAGTAAACATAAAAGAAATTTAATCTATTGGTTGCACAGTAATTTAAACAACAAAAACTTCTCATGAATTCACAGCATTTCCAATCAGTTTACAACCACAAAAAACTGCACAAGTGTGTGCCAGCACTGAGCTCTTCATCAGATCAAAAATTAGGTTATATGTCATACATAATGCATTCAAGATCAGACCCAAAAACTTTCCAGGGCATACTCTCATAAGGGTCTTGTTGAGGGGTTCATTTTCTCTCAGGCTCAAGAGCAGTTACATCCCCCAAATGGGTCTGTAAGCATGAGCATAGGCAGAGTTCTTAAGTACTGACATCATTGACACATCCTCACCATAGATTGGATAACTCTTTGTCTCCACATGACAGCTCACTCAACTTTGGATCACAAGGGGTTTTAACTGGGCTAGAATGTGGCTTATGGAGTGGGGTTAAAAAGAATGGAAGGTTGAAAAGGGGTTTAAAATTGAGAAATCAGTAAGTGAAGGAGGTGGTTCATGACTTCAGCTTCTTAAATTTAGCTCCTTTCTTCTTCTTTGAGATTTTCAAATTTGAAATGATCAGTTTCTCTTCTTGATTTCGATTTTCCAAAAGAAAGTTCCTCTTGACTCCTCTTCATTATTATTTTTGTTTCTTTTTACTGGAATTTTCTTCTTTTTATTTTTGTTGTTGCTTTTCTGAAATGCCACCATGTTCTCAGTTACCATACTGCCAAAATTTTGAGATACTTCTTCTCCATTCACCTAATGTTGACCATAGCTAGTCCATCTTCAACTCTTTCTCCTTTACCTTCTGAATTCTCAGAGTGAGGGTAGAGTGAATCAGGTTCATAGGTTCAAGTACAAGTACTTAGGTGTATTTTGAACAAGTTCAGGATTTAAAGCTCAAAGGGGGTATGTACAAGGGCAGTTGCTTTAGGGTTGGTCTTATTAGGCTCAAACTGTCCAAGAGAAGGCCTTGATCCTTTCCTAAGTCTCATGAGTGTTGTCAGTTGTTTCAACTTGGAGTTGCCTAACTTCTAGTGAGCACGGTGACTCAGCCAGCCCTTAGAGCTAGAAGAAATTGCCTTAGTCACTCCTCAAAGGATGGAAAAAAAATTTTATAGGCCCAATTCTCGCTGGTTATGGTCTTCCTTTGAACTTTTAAGTATGTCCTCACCTTTTTCTCTCTAATGATTGAAGTCTTTGATACAAGTGAGTTTCCTTGGTGATATCATCATGGAAATGTGAAATATTAAAAGTTTATAATGTCTAAAGTTTGTCGAAATTTTAAATTTCTTATTTGTCATGATTCTTAAGTGAACATAGATCCATTTCCATATTACTCAGATGACTCTGCTGCACTTAGGTTAACTATTCCATTGGCAGGGTCTGCCTGCCACACCCCCAAACCTATGAGGAGTAGTGTCCTCACTGATTCAAAGTGAATTTGCAGTAGATTTATTGAGGGTAAAAAGAAAAGAAAATAACATGGAACAAAACACACAACAGACAAAGCAAAATAGTAATGACAAAAGAGGAAAATCTATTAAAAATGAGAAATGTACAAACTAAAAAAAGCAAAAGAGTGCGTAAATGTAAAAAATTCTAGGTACAATCTAATCAGAGTCTGGATCAAAACTTGTCCCAACCCATCTTCTTCGTATGCTCTTGAAGGTAAGCCTCTTCCACTTTTTTCTTTCGTTCCCTCTCTTCCTTTCTTTGGGCCGCAGTTTTGGGTATGGTTGGTGCCCTGACCCTCATTTTTCTGGTCTTTGGTTGAGGAGGGATCTCTGAAGATTTATCTATGGTTGGCTCAGGGGATTTGATAGGACTTTTTCCTTTGGGACTCTTCCCTTTGGGGCCCTTCCCTGGCTGAGGCGGAGGGGGAATGAGAGGGAATTGGGCTTGTTCTGGCTCAAGAGGGACAACAGGGGATTTATCTTTTTCTTTCACCTGAGGTAGGAGAGGACTTTTTCCTTTGTCAAGCTTAGGGGGAGCCACAGAAGACTTTTCTTGTTCCTTTGCTGCAGGAATGGCAGGGCTCTTCCCCTTCACTGGTTGGCTCATTGGTGGTGCCTCCTCAGACTGGACAGATGTTTCTTTTCCAATTTTTAGAGAGGCAGTAATGTGAGAAGTTCTTTTAACTGTAACTTTCCTTCTCTGAGGATAGGTTTGTTCAGCAAGGCTTGATGAAGGAGCAGCAACAGGAGTCTTGGCACTGGGATCCATAGGTGGTGCAGAATTAGAGTCTGAGTCAGAAGGAAAAAGCTCAGTGGGATCCAATCCAAGGGCAGCAACAGCCTGTCTGTGTTCCTCTTTGGAAAGTAGGCGACCGTGGGGATCATCCAGAGCAGAAGCTCTGGTGACCTTTGGAGGTGGGGATGGAGCCTTTTGGGCTCAAAGTGGCTCTTTTGGAGGTGGGAGGTTTCTTGGATGGAGTCCGTTTTCTTTTGGGGGCAGGAGATGGAACAGGGGGAGGCACTGAGACAGGAGCAGGAGCTGGAGTAGGGACTTTAGCAGGAGCAGGAACATGAGTAGGAGCAGGAGGAGGTACCAGAGTTGGGGCTGTTGGAGGTGGGGGAACAGGTTGTGTAGGTGTAGGGGCAGGGGGAGTGGAAGAAGATGGGCCTAGTTGTGTGGAAGAAGATGGGGCCTCAGGGGTGCTGTGGCGAGAGTGGTGGTCGGAGGTTATGTAGAGATGGGTGGGTTTGTCAATGTTTGAAGGGTGGATTTTATGTTGGTGATGTCAGTTTGCATTTGGTCTTGGGTTTGTGTTGTGATGGATAGCTGGGTCTGGATGTCATGTATTAAGGAAAGGATATGGGTAAGGGTATCTGAGGTTGGTTTGGGTGGAGTATGAGAAGTGGAGGGAACAGGTTGGAAAGGGGAAGTGGGGGCATGATGGAAAGTTGTAGGGGGAGAAGATGAAAGGTCTGGTGAGTGATGTGGTGAAGGGAGTGGGGAATCTGGGAGAGGGATATCATGGGTTGGCAGGGTATCAAGCAAGGTAGTCATGAAGGCCTGATATCCGAAAGTAGTCGCTAGGTTGAAGTCAAGGTCTGGGAGTGGAGGTGAGGTAGGAATGGTTGAGATGGTGGCTGGGTCAATATGTGGGGTATCTGTGGGAATGATAGGGGTGGTTGGTTTAGGTAAGGATCTGGCTGGGGTTGTATGAGAGATCTTCTTTTTAATGTAGGATATCAGGGGAGGGCTGTCAGGGTTTAGGTCAGATTATGTTGGAGATACTGGGGCTTTGTATTGAGGTAAGGTGGGTGAAGGGGGAGTGTTGTCATGGGGTTGAACACTTTCCACCTCGGGACGAATCACAGGGGGAGGTGGAATGGAAAAGGGAGATAAGAGAGGGAAAGGGAGAGATGGAATAGGCAAAGAAACTGATGGAGGGACAAGTGTGGTGGATGGAGGTATTGCTGCAGAAGCAGAGGTGACAGAAGCTTTCACCACCTTCTTTGGAGTAGGGGCTTTAGCCTTCTTTTTGGGGGCAGGGGTGGTCTTTGCCACAGCAGTTCCCTCTCCTTGCTCAGAAACAACCTGAGCTTCAACCTTCTTCTTCTTCTGGGGATCCATCAGACTTCTGCTGATCCCCCATTATCTTTTGGCAAAAGTGGAGGAAGTGAGGTCAGCAGATAACTCCCCCACTGATATCATGTACCCTCCCCTCAGAAGTAATTTGGTGATGAGTCTTCCATAGGGGAGAGTGTGGATCTTCTTTTGCAGCCCGAGCTTCACCATCATATCCTTCATGGCCTCAAAAATCAGCCATGCAGCATTAAATCCATGGCCTAGAGAGAAGGAATAGAGAGCATCAACAATTAGTGTCCTCCTCTCTTGCTGATGGCCGGAGCAATAAATATTCTTCCTCAGCACTTGATCAATGAACAGTAATTTGGGATCCAAATCTCTTCTTCTGATGGAGTCCCCTGTGGCCTTCAAACCTCTGGTAAGGGCCTGTGCATTGGTGTCAATGGGGGCACTCACAGGGGAACCATAACCACAGTTGGGATCAAAAATGGCAGGGATGCCCATGACTTCAGCAATCAACGCTGGGCTGAGTAGCATCTCAAAATTATCAACTAACACAAGGAAGTCTGGCTGCCCATGTGTGTCTGGTCTGACCCTAAGGTGCTGGTAAAAGAGTTGCACTAAACTAGGGTAGGCTAGTGCAAGAATCATTTTCATCAAGGGGATCAAACCAGCCTTGCGCAAGAACTCAATGGCAGGTGCTGACAACGGCTCAGTTTCAAAGAAGGATATATAAAAAATGGCCTCAGGCTCTAAGGGAATGGAAATAAGGAGCTCAGAGGGTGTAGAGTAATCAAGTGTTTGTTCAGCCACCTCAGGAACCACCTCCTTCCCTTTTTGTTGTGTCGTAGAGGACTTGGCTTTCTTAGGGCCAGGCTCCACGGTGGCCTGGTCCCTGGCTCTCTTCGCAGGTGCACTTTTAGGAGCCATTATGATTCTCCTTGGTGAGTGTGCAGTTGAAATTTTGAAAGAAAAAATTAAGAGCTGAGTCTTACCCTAAAAGTTAGGGTTCTGTTCAATTTGATGCACGGTAGACCGCAGGAGCTCCTAGTAGGGGGCAACTATTGATGGAAGCTTTAAGAAGAAAAATCCAAAATTTCAAAGTGAGCGATGAACTGTAGACAGGATACTGGAGGAGAGAGATTGAGAGGAGTGGGAGCAAGGGTTTCGCTGGCAGGAGAGGAAAGAGAAAACAGTAAAGAAAAGCAGCACGGGGTGGGATTTTAACTATCGCGAGGCTTGGCGTGCTTTAAAAATATTCGCTCGCTAGATAGGCATGAATGGGTCGCGAGATTGGATGTTCATTTAACTCCATGAGGAGAAGCCCACAGCTATATCTAAAACTACTTGACAACAAAGCAAAATAATTCTTTATGAGCTATGCGAGAGAAACCAAACCAAATTTTCAAAACCTCGCGATGACTTAAGCAGTAAATTCACACACCACTAAATCGACCTTTAGACCTTTATTTTATGGGTGGATTCTCTCACAGGCTCTCTTCCAAGGACACCCATAAGCATTATAAAACATTCAAAAATTTCCATACTCTCAAAGCATTAAATTCACACATCAAGAAAAGCATTCAAACAATACCATCATCATTCAATCACTTGAAATTATCAAACAAAGGGAATAGGAATAAAAGTAGGCATAAAGCACTAAACTCATACTCTAACAAGATCACTAAAATTTCCTATAAACAGTAAAGTACATAACATACAAAGTGCACAATTCTTAGCATCAATTCAATGAAAGATCCCCTTCAGGGTTTGAGGATCCTCCACCAATCAAAAATTGGCCCTTGGGATTAACCACTAGTTGACTGGGCAACCTTCCCTCTTCTCTTTTGGCTAAGGTATTCGCTAGTTGGTCGATCTGTTCTTCCATCTTCTTGATGCTCTGACCATGAGAATTCACAGTCTGAGCCAAGGAACTCAGGTTTTGCAGTGAGGTCAAGACCTGGTCCTCGAAAGAAGTATTTCTGGGTTGAGATGAGAGTAAGACCAATTAATTTTGTTGCTGATGGTGCTAGAAGTTAGACCTAGGGGCATTCCCTTGATTGAACTGCTGCTGTGGCCTTTGAGGTACAACCAACATCTGCTGGGGCTGCAAATAATTGTCTTGCCTCCACCTCAGATTTGGGTGGTCTCTCCATTGGTAACCAGCATTTTGGTGCTGGTAATTATATGGCTGTCTATTGTAGCCCCCAGATTGTTGCTGGCCATAAGATTAAGCAGCAACAGCATATTCCAAAACCAATTCAAGATATTACCCTGCAAATGGACATTCCTCCACTGTGTGCTGTGGGGACTGGCATATCAGACATGCCTCCGCCACATGAGCAGCCCTTCTGGGTTGTATCACAGTCAGTAATTTGTCAAACTTCATAGAGAGGTTTGCCATCTGCAGCTGTAGGTCATTGTTCCCAGACACCTCACAAACTTTTCCTCTTGTCAATTCAGCAGGCCCCACTTTTGATTCAGACTCCTGACTAGTTCTTTCCAAGGATAGCTTTTGAAAAGCATTTTCACTAATCACCTCAAACAATTCCCATGCCTCATCAGCAGTTTTGTGCATGCAAGTGCCACCACAAGAGGCATCAACCATATCTCTACTTTTTTCATCAATCCCATTGTAGAAGCTTGAACAAGTTGCTAGTCTGGGATCTTGTGGTGGGGGCATTGTTTGAGCATTTCCTTAAACCTATCCCAGGCTTGATTAAAATCCTTAGTTGGGGCTTGGGCAAAAGTAAGAATTGCCTTCCTCAACTGGCTAGTTTTGGTCTCAGGGAAGAACTTGGTCAGGAACTTGGTCTGCAGGTCTTTCCATGAAGCAATGCTATAGTTGGGAAGAGTGGTCAACCAGGTACTGGCCCTATCATTCAAAGAGAAGGGAAAGAGTCTGAGCCTAGTAGCCTCAGGTCCCAAACCAGTGATATTAAATGTGGTGCACAAGGCCAAGAACTGGTCAATATGCTTGTACGGGTCCTCCTTGCTAAGCCCATGGAAAGAGGGCAGCATCTGGATGATTGAAGATTTTATTTCATAATTCCCCTAAACATCAGGGAATTGAATGCTAAAAGGGGAGTTATAGTCATCCAGAGCATTAAACTCCTTGAGAGTTCTAGGTTGTTCTTCACCCATATTTGCTGTCACAGATTCACTTGGGGGCTCTCCTGTGGTGTGCCTGTCTCTTCTAAATCTCCTTCCCCTTTCTAACTCAGGGTTAAGAGGCTCTAAAGTAGGGCTGAGAGATCTCCTCCCTAGCATACAAGCACACCAATAGTAAGGAGAGCTTCTTGCAGGCACATTGCAAATGAATAACTTTACAATTAACAAATTTATCTAACTAATTTACAGCTATTCAAAGAATATATTTATAACTATCCTAGATACTGCTAGAGAATTTCCAAGAAAAATAGATAGAGTTTTAAAAGTTAGAGAGTTTGCAAACAGAGGTAGCTAAGCTCCAATTGCAGTCCAACTGTCCTTCACTGCTGCTGTCTAGATCTGCAAAAAAAAAAATATTCACAAATACATCAGCAGTATCAATTATTCTTCACTACCAAAGAATAATAAAACTAAAAAAACTTAGGGTCTACTAATAGATCAACTCTCCCCGGCAACGGCGCCAAAAACTTGTTGCTCCCCTAGCTATACTTTCTTTATCTATTTATGGTAAAAGAAATCAAAGTAAAACAGGGGATGAAATCAGCACAACTGACAAGTCCTAGACCTACAAGATACAGGGTTCATTGTGGCAAGTTTTGATAAGTAAGAGTTTGTCCCACAGGGAAAGATGATCTACAGCCCAAAGGGAGCTATCTCTAGTAGTCCCTCCAGATCTGACTACAGATCTGGCAATCCTTAAGGGAAGGGAGTTTAAGGTCACTTAGTTTATAGATCCTAAGGTAGCCTAATGTCTAAACTACAGAAAGGGTTGAGAGGATGGATGGAGTGTGGAAAATAAATATAAAAGGGTGAGAAGTATGTTATAGAGCCTAGATCAGAGGAGTTTTGTAACTCAGATTCAGATATGATGTTATAGAAATCCTGTCAAATGGCTACATTATCACCACTGAGGAGAAAGGATCCAACCCATCTCTCTGCCATGATTCAATCCCTTAAGGTTATAACCTGTCCACTCAAATGGTCACAGACTATCCCATAGGGGAACCAGAATCGAGGGATGGGTCAAAATAAGTTAATCATTGTAGGCACTATTTCATCCAGGCTACCAGCTCAAGAATCCATAGGGAACCTCAACCTCTAAAGCTCTATGTGTGGGGCTAAGGCTGTATAGGACCATGATAGCCCAGACACATAGAACCAGTAAGAGATTGAGTACAACCTTCGATCTAGCTGTCCATTGCTTGAGTGAGGCTACAATGGTTCAGTCACGAGCCTACAATCTCTATAACCAAATCAGATCTAACATCTAATAGAGGATCTATACAAATATAGGGGGGTCTGCCTCTGTACAATCTCCCACCAGGCTAATACAAGGTCAGGTGCAAAGAAGAAGGATCCATCTTGGATCGGTGGATTAGAATCACCCTAAGGCTATAACCTGTCCACCTGAATGGTCACAGACTATCCCAGAGGCTATCCTCCTCACGGAGCCCAAGACAAAATAAGAATATCGCTGCCACCACCATGGTCACAAGGCTACCAGCTCAAGCTCCCATGGGGATTTCAGATCTAGTGGGTCCTGTGGTGGGGCTAAGGTTGTATATGACCATGATAGCCCAGACACACAGGTCACTTGGATCTGGGTGGCCCTTAGAATCAGCCCTCCATTGCTTTGAATCACAGCCAAAGCAATGGCGGATCACAAGGCAACAGCCTTGCACAGAGCAGATCACATTCAAACATAAATCCCACAAGGTACAAATCCTATTACAAAACTTCCATTAAACTAGTTCAAAATGCATACAAAGACATAGCCAGAAAGTGCTGAACTATGGAGTGAAGGAAAAAGAAAACTACTTACAGCTACAAAAGAAAAGAAAAACAATCTTAGATCAAATCTCCAAGAGATGAGATGTGTTCCCAGATTTGTTCCAAGATTTTCTAGGATCCCTAAACCTAAGCTAAGTATGGGTTTGTATAGCAGTGGTGTGGCAGCGCATTAGGGTTAGGAAACCCTAATTTTAACGATGTCACATGGCCTAATATTGATCCTTGGATGGCTCGGGGCATGTGCATGGAGATTTAAGCATGGGAGTGCGTGCCCTAATCGCTAGAAATTCCCAGAAGGTCCTCTGCTGAAGAGATGGAAGTTGAAGTTTAGAGCTTTGCTAGGTAGCTATTGTTTCCCAGACTTGTCACGTGGTAGCTCTTGCTCTTCGCGAGGATGGTTTGACATTGGAGCTTCAACCGTCACGAGGTTGCCTTAGTTTGCTCTTCAGGCAGTCGCGCGGTAGAGAATTGCGCTCTCGCAGGATTGGGCTTCGCGAGGCTGAGTAGACATCAAAGCCTCAGATGTCGCGGGGTTGGAGTTCACACAGTCACGAGGTAGCTGCGCATTCGCTGGGTTGATCTTCGCGAGGATGGATTTGAATAGCGCGAGAATTTCGTGAGCACTTCTCTTCAATGGCCTTCGCGAGTTTCCTCGCGAGGCTCTAATGAGTTCTGAACTGTGCGAGGTTCCATGTCTTAATTGATATTCATGAGGATGGCTCTGTCTTCACGAGGATGCTTTCTTCTTGAATAGCGCAAGAACTGCGTGAGGAGTTCTCTTCTAATATTTGCATCCCATGCTATTATTGTGCAACAAATGAAGCGCGTCTTCAAGCTCTCTCTCTCGGCTCGTTAACTGCAAGGTATATTTCTCCTGAATCCTCTAAAGCTTGGGTCAGTTGCGCGAGGCTCATTTCAGGTCTGGATTCAGAGCTCATCCTTCTGAGGGACTTCTAGTGCCAAAACAGGCTCCTTAGCAGGATTCCTGACCTTATTTCACTGCTGATTATTACCTACATAAAACACTTAATAAGAACTTATTAGATGGCTAAGGGTCTAATCAAAGGTTAAGTTAAGGGGTGAAAAGTAGTACTTTTCAGGTCTTAACAGTAGGATTTCCCCACATTGGAACAAAATAGATAAGGATCTGTTCTTCTCTCAGATCAGATACTATATGTGGGAGGATCTATACCTCTTCAAGAACTATGCAAACCATGTAGTGAGAAGGTGTGTACCTGAGAATGACTTCCACAACATACTAACAATGTGTCATGAACAAGCTTGTGGAGGCCATTTTAGTGGAAACAAGACTGCTACAAAAATATTTCAAGGTGGATTTTATTGGCCCACTATCTTCAAAGATGCATGCCAGCATTACAAGGCTTGTGAAAGATGCCAAAAAATGGGAAGTATTTCTAAAAGGAATTCCATCCCTTTACAACCCATAATTGTTGAATTGTTTGACATTTGGGGGATTGACTTCATGGGTCCTTTCCCTCTTTCTTATGAATATAATTTTATTCTTGTGACTGTGGACTATGTGCCTAAATGGGTTGAAGCCATAGCCACAAGAACCAATGATCACAGTGTTGTCATCAATTTCTTGAAAGATAACATTTTCTCTAGGTTTGGTACCCTTGAGCTATCATTAGTGATGGGGCAAACCATTTATGCAATAGACAGTTTGAAAACCTGCTTAGAAAGTACTCTGTGACACACAGAGTTGCCACCCCATACCACTCACAAACCAGTGGGCAGGTAAAAATTTCTAATAGAGAGATCAAACACATTCTAGAGAAAACTGTGAGAGGAGATAGGAAGGATTGGTCCCTGAAGCTGACAGATGCTCTTTGTACTTATAGAACTACCTATAAGACCCTAATAGGGATGTCTCCCATTAGGTTGGTGTATGGCAAGGCATGCCATTTTCCAGTGGAGTTAGAACACAAAGCTTATTGGGCTATTAAGTCATTAAATTTTGATCTAACTACTACTGGTATGCACATGAGGCTGCAGCTGTCAGAACTTAAGAAGCTGGGATTGGATGCCTACTCCAATGCAAGGATCTACAAAGAAAAGGTAAAAGCTTTTTTTTATAAGCATTCACTGAGAAAGGAGTTTGCTGCAGGCAACAAAGTATGGCTGCTTAATTCAAAATTAAAAAATTTTCCCAAGCAAGTTGAGATCTAGATGGGAGGGACCTTATATAGTAATGCATGTATCCCCATTTGGAGCTATTGAAAACATGGATCCAAAGGCTGGTAGGATCATGAAAGTCAATGGTCAAAGTCTCAAAATATTTGTTGGAAATGAAGTAGAGCCTATGGTGACCATTCACCTTCAAGAACCACCATAGTGTGAGTGATTTTCAACATTGTAGATTATGTATCATAACTGTCAGTTCTATTGTTGTTGCTATTTTCAAATCTGTTTGGCATTGTCTATATGTTGCTAATTTTGATTAGTTTTTCATTTAGAATAATGAGTCAGCTGTGATAAAGGT
The DNA here is from genome assembly GCA_021018995.1 of Chloranthus sessilifolius. NCBI lineage: Eukaryota > Viridiplantae > Streptophyta > Magnoliopsida > Chloranthales > Chloranthaceae > Chloranthus > Chloranthus sessilifolius. Next base: position 31,617,964 of record CM037595.1, read on the forward strand.
AGGAAGGTCTCCAATGCATGAGAAATTAAATGGGAACAGACGAAGATTGATAAATATGTATTGAATATGGACTGTGAACTAATGAGAAATAAGTTTAGACTGAAAAACAACCTATCGAGAGGTGTGAAGTGATTTTTAATAGGTACTGAAGGTGTTCAATTGAAATTTGACAGGATCTATGTACCTCTTCGATAAGTTGAGAAAGGAAGTCGATAGGTACTGAAGGTGTTGGCTATATTTTCGACAGGTTCTGTGTACTTGTCGAGAGGTTGAGAAACCTCTCGGAGCTTTAAATTCCAAAAAATGGTAACTTGTCGAGAGGTCGGGTGAACCTCTCGAATTGCAAATTCTGAGGCCTGTTTACCTGTCGAAAGGGCGAATGAACCTATCGAATTGAAAATTCTGAAGCTTGTTACCTGTTGAGAGGTTTGATAAACCTCTCGAAACCTTCAGCCTGACAGACCTGTCAATCCATGTGTTTTAAAGTATTCGACAGGTTGCTTCAACCTATCGAAATCTTCTTTCCAATCTTCTCGAAATAGTATTTTACTAACCTATCGACAGGTCATTTCATCCATTCGACACCTTCTGATAAATATGGTTCCTCTCCTGCCCGAGTTATCATTTTCTTCTTTCTCTTCCATCTCACTGGTTCCAATTACAAGTACCTTGCCATTTGTTCAGTTACATCAGCTTTGCAAGGTCAACATTTCGCCCTTGATTTGTGCCATTTTGATGTTGTGTGTTGCAAGTTCTGAGAAACCCTTGGTTTTTTGGATAAGTTCTTCCTCAACCTCAATCCTATGATTTTCCAGCATTATAGCTCCATAATTTTGGGGATTTTCTTTGTGTGTGGTGAATTAATTGAGAAAAAGAAGATTATCATGGTTTTTGAGAGTTGATTGTGTGGATTGTGTGTTTAATGGCTGAACGAGAGCATACCATGGCTGATTTATTCAAGCCCTCTTCCAAATCCGTCCCAAAATCAACCAGGAAATCTAGTAGGTTAGCCAGACAGCACAAAGATGACCCACCTGCGAAGAGGAAGCTCAATATGAAAAAACCCAAGAAAGCTCAGAAAGCCAAGAAAGCCAAGAAAGCCAAAATCACTTAAAAGAGTGTTGAGGATATTCCTGTGCCTGAACCTAACCCTGAAGATGAGATCCCTGTGGCCCTAACAACTCCTAATGAGTATGTGGACTCTTTAGGTCTGATTCCAGAGACAAGCTTTGACTTACCTTATTTTTCTAAGGTAGAGGAGTGCAAGGAGACCTTGGCCTACTTGGAAAAGGTATCCTTGACACCTCTTTTGACTCCACTCCAAGAGAAGGTATACCCAAGGTTGGTTAACTTGTGGTATCAGAACATCAGAGAAAAGAAGCAGCCAAGGTCAACTGATCCTACCCTTGTGGTTTTGGTTGACAACTAGGAGGTAGTTTTGGACTACAATGATATTGGTTTGGTGTTAACGGTCCCTTCCATATATGACTCAGCTTATGGTTTAGGAGCACCTGATAATGTGTCCTTCCGAGCAATGGCCAGACATTTGACTCAAGGCATTGTGGGATCTAGGGAATCTTTGATGAGGAGAGTTGGACCCCAGCCTGTGGTTCATTGACACAATATTGAGGAAAAATGTCTATGTCAGTGGACATCAGCAGGAGAGAACCCCAACAGTGGATGCCCTCTACTTTCTCTAAGGGTCAGTTCTTTAATGCCCCTCAGCTGATTTTTGAGGCCATGGTAGATGTGAATGACAAGATCAAGAAGGGACAAATTATGCCAGGGCTACCTTATGGCAGACTTATTACTGCCCTACTGAAACAATGGAAGTATGTAGTGCAAAAGGATGAGCCAGTGGAAGAATTGAGTACCAAAGTGTTTGGGTGAAGAGCTTGGTCCACCGACATTACCTTGATTGGGAAAAGCAAGAAGAAGCCAGCTGACTCCCCCCATTGTTAGTCATGTTGTTGCCAGCATCCCCATTCCATCACCCTCCATATCATCAATTTCTATCCCTATCCCTTCCAGCAGCTCATCCATTCCCTCTCCCATCACCACCATCACCCCTGTGTCAGCTCCTCTTACCATAGACCCAATTTTCACCTTACCTTCCCCACCCATACAAACCACCTACTAGAGAAAATCCAAGCAAACTATAACCCCTCCATCTAGCCCATCCATTCCAAGCCTTGAACCCTTAAGCCCTGAACTAACAGCTCCACTCCCATCTACATCAGCTGACCCAGTCTTGTCCACTTCACCATCCCTGCCTTTTGAGACCGACCCCACTACCTCCATGTCACCTATCAGTACCAAGGGGGAGGAACACTTTACCACTGAGGGGTATTCATCCCTAATAGATTCCATTATGGAAGATATTAGGCATGAGTACTCCCCTTTACCTGACTCTCCTCACCCTATCCCTTTCCACCAGGCTTCCACATCACCTTTCCAGCCCATTATATCCACTCAACCTGTTACCCAAGCTACCAGATGCCTCTGCACAAATCCTTTCCCTTCTCACATCCATCCTAGCCCAGCAGCAAACCAACACAGCTAACCAATCTGTGATGGCCTCTTACCTGCATGCCATTCAATTCACCCTAATCCCATCTACCTCAACCTCCCAACCTCCTACAACTCCCATGCTTACACCCATTCTTGTACCCACTCCACTTCCATCTCCTCAGTTGTCCCCTAAACCTGCTACCAGAGCCTCTTCTACCTAAACTGACCCCATGGAAGATGACGTACCCTCCCAAGCTTTTACCTACCCTTCCACCCCGTCACCTGAGCTAGTTACTGTAGAAGAGCTACCACTTACCTTCATTTTACCTTCAACACCACCGCCTATGCTTCCCATCACCCCTTCCTACATGGATGACCCTCACCATTGGGCCATTGTCCCATATGGAACCAACACCTTTTCACCTTTACCTTTCCTCAGCAAAGCCATTGAGCACAACCCTCATGCTGGAGAGGATGTCAAGTTTCTTGTGGATGCAGCCCCGACTTTGCAGCAGCAAGCCCATGAAGAGGAGTTTGACCAAGTTTTGGAGGCCCACAGGCAGGAAGAATGGAAACTATGGAAGATGGTCCTCAACTCCCTTGACCTGTACAAGATCTATAGGACAAAATCTGACATGCTTTCCAAATTTGTAGAGACCTTATCCCTATACCCTGCCCTGAAAGCTACTGAGTCAACTGGCATTTCAATCAGGGAGCCTAGACCAAAGCCAAAGAAGAAGAAGAAGCTAGCAACAATCAAATCCACACCTGATGCTTCCAGTGCAAAACCAGTGAAGAAGGACAAGAATCCTTATGCCAAAAAATATGCCTGGGACCCTCCTTTTGTTTTAAGCTCAGATTCATATAGTGATTAGGATGTGGTGTAAAATGTAGTTAGGAAATTGTAGTTAGTTTGTACTTGTTGTGCTATATATACTTTCTGTTAAATGTAGAATCCGTTGTTTCATTTGTGTTTTGTAAATACTTTTTGTTCAATGAAATTTCTATTTTGTTAATTCCAATTGTGCATGTTCCTTTCCTTTGTGCTTAAATTTGTTATAGGATGTTCTTTATGCTTAATTTTGTTAATTTCCTTAGGCTTACCCTGATGTTTCCTTTTGTTATACTTCCAAAACAGTGAGGAAATTGTTCCTCATAGGTTTGGGGCAAGGTAATTTTAAAAATTTATGAAATAATTAAGCCAAGTGCAATGGTGTGAGTGAGAGTAAAACAAATTTAGCAGAACTCCAAACTGAGCAATTTTGGAAAAGGGAAGATTTGAAAATGTATGGTAGACTATTTAATGTTTGGATCTTTTTAAAAAATTTATCATTTTCATAAAAGACATCATCAAGAAAATTTTGTCATAATCAGTATGTAGTGAACCATTAAAGAGAGAAAAAGTAAGAACATGCCTTGAGAGCCCTAAGGAACACCACACCCAGTTAGATTTGGCCCTAAAATTTTTTTTCTTTTAAAGAGTATTTGGCAATTTTTCTGCTCTAAGGACTGTTTGAATTTAATTCTCTTTCACTAGAAGTTAGGCAACTCCAAGTTGAAACAAATTGACAGAACTCATACATGGAAGACATGATGTAAGGTCATGCCTTGGACAATTTGAGATTAAAATTTCCTATCCTTTGAATTGCCTTTGATACACTCAATTTGAGTCTTAAAACTTCAAGTTTTCTTTGACAGAAATCGGAGAATTTAAAACTAAGCCTCGGTGACCTGATATAGCCTAATCCTCACTCTAAGATTTCAGAAGGTAAAGGAGAAGAAGTTGAAGAAGGTTGAGCTGGTTTAACATTTGGTGGCGGAAGAAAGAGTGTCAGTAGTAGAATTGTGGCATTGTAGCACATATATACATATTAAAAAAAAAAGAGAGAGAAAATGCAAAAGAAAATCATACAAAAAAGAAGAAAACCAGAAAAATTGTATAAAAAGAAAAAGAGAAACCACTTCATCTGAAAATTGGAAGAAGATGAGAAGATGTGCTGAGATGAAGAAGGTGTTGTATACCACCTCCTTACCTTACTGATTTCTCAATTTTGAATCCTTGTTTACCATTTTATTCTTTATAAACCTCAACCATAAGCCACAGTACAACCCAATAAAAAAACCTTACTGATTTGAAATTAATTGAGTTGTCATGTGGAGATAAGGAGTTGTGCAATCTATGGTGAAGAGCATTATAAGATTTTAAGAACTAGAGCACTGCCTATGCTCATGCTTGTAGTCCCATTTGAGGGCTATAACTGCTCTTGAGCTGTGTGAATTGATACACCTTTGAAATCATTTATGAGAGTATGCCTGTGACATAATTTGGTCTGAAATTGGACTTATTTAGGCATTGTTTGAACCTGATTCTCAAATTAATGGTGAAGTACATACTATTTTGCACATACCATTCCCTTGATGATTTCAGATTGGAATGATGAGTTTGAAAAAGGATTTAGGTATTAAATTTATTTACAGTTATTGTTTTGAAACTTCTGAATTCTAAAGGGTAAGGTATGGAATAAATCCGAGTTTGTTTGAATCGAACTTGGAACTGTTTGCACTTGATTTAATTATGTTCATATTAAAGTTTGTGGGTAACTTCACTAAAAACCCTTAGGAGACTTCACTCCTCCACTAGGGATCACCTAGGGGTTTAAAAGGTTTGATGCATAAGCTAAATGCATTTGTGATTCCTATAAAAGTGGCATTTTTTATTTCTATAAATTATTTTTAATTTTTCCTTTGCTCAGGGTCTAGCAAAGCTTAGGTTTCGGGGTGTGTTAATCTGTACAAAATACTATTTTTCACCTCCTAACCTGACCTTTGATGGACCTCTGAGTTGACTAATAATGTGTCTTAAGTGTGTTTTGTAGTTAGCAATAAATTACAATCAAAGTGAAGAAATCCATCTAAAAATGCCAAAAAGAGACCTATTGCTCCAACATGTAGACATATAGCCGAAAAAGTCTGCCATCAAGCACCACAAAGCCTCAAAATTCTATGGCAATGCAATGTGTCCAACTGTGTACACATGGGAGTAAACCAACAGCTGCAGTTGATGAAGATTGAACCCCTCAAAGGCTGTTGAGGGTTGCACAGATGAAGGACAACACCCCAAGTTGTGTGCCAGTTGTGGAAGCAAAGAACAGGACATGTCGAGAGGTTATTTCATCCATTTGATAGGTCCGTGTGCTTAAATATAAAGCTATCGAGAGGTTCCCACAACCTATCGAGGAGCTAAAACTATAAAAAGCTACCTGTCGAGAGGATCTGAAGCTATACTTGAACCTATTGAGAGGTGCTGAGATGAAGAAGTGGAAATATCGAGAGGCTTACAGCACCTATCGAAGGGTTGGAGCAGAGAAAGAGCAACTTGTCAACTAGTACAAATGGACCCGTCGAGAGGAGTACTGAAGCAATCATCCTTGCGAAGTGCAGAATGCGGAAATCAATCCTATCAAGAGGTTGCTATGAACCTATCGAGCAGTTAAAGACAACCTAGTGAGAGGATACCTGAAGCTGTAAGGGATCTTGGAAGGTTGCCATCAACCTATCAAATAGAGGAACAAAACCTGTCGAAGACTTACCTAGAGCTGTATCGGATCTCGTGAGGTTCCATCAACATGTCGAGAGGATGGCTGAAGCTGCCATCAACCTGTCGAATGGAGCATAAACCATGGGCAGAACCTGTCGAGAGGTTCTCTGAACCTCTCGGAGAATAATTTGGGGAACATCTCCATTTCAGCTGAGAATGCTCTCACTTCAATGCTCTGTGCACGTGTCCCAAAGCATGCTAGTAATCCTTGAGGGTATTTTTTGAATACAAATGAGCACGAATGAGAACCCTCTAACCACCTCACATGTACTTGTCCAATTCAAACCAATTGGTGGGAGATTCTAAAAGCAAAATCAGCCACATCAACAACTCAGAATCATAGAATTATTCTCTTGAAGTCTAATTGGCTGAAACAGATCTGAGACAGAGGGAGAAGGTATAAATAGAAGAGAAGTTTTATATAAGAAGCATCTAGAAATTTAGGGAGCTAAGAGACCAAATCTGAAATCCTTTTCCCTCCAAAATTTCTTCCTTCTTCCTTCTTCCCCATTCTCTCTTTAGCCCAACCATGGTTGGCTAAACACTTGTAGTAGTTAGCGTGAGGTGGCTCTGTAAATTGAGAGGTTTGAGGGCTTTATATGGGGATTAGATGTTGCATAGATTGCTAATCTGAGAACAATGTACTGTAAGTTGTATTAAGTCAGTAAATTATTGATTGTAATGTTAATTTGAATCTATAGATCTCTTGATTGTCATTTGATTTCCCTAGATTTAATATCCCTGTGGATGCCCGAACTTGTAGCCTTGCATCCATAACATCTGCAATGATTGAATTGTTCTGATTATAACCTTTGGATTGGAGGAAATCCCTAGGTTGATCTGTGACCATTAAAGTGGACAGATCATAATGTTAAGATCAATCCAATTCTCTAGTGTAGATTAGATTCTTCTAACTTGCATTTGTGCTTGTAGCCTGATGAAGGATAGTTGCAAATCAATCTCCTGCATTGCCTCTAAACCAATCAATTTTTGGTGAAAACCAAAATCCCCAGCTGCTATTCTCCCCCTTTGATTTTAATTCCCCAAATCCTTTTCTCCATTTCTTTAAGTCTGCATTTTACTCACCTCTAGATCATTTGCATTTTTATTTAATTTTCTACAGTTTTAGTAAAGTAGCAATCCCTTAAACCCTCTCCTCTTTCCTTTCTTGCTTTATTTTAAGTTAGGATAGGATAGAGTGCCAGATATGTTCTAGATCTGGAGATTTACTATATTTTAAAAAATATTTCGTCTTTAAAGCATGCTGCAACAGCCCTGGTTCTTGCAGGCCTGACTGCTTACCTTGGTTCCATTTGTCTATGATTTTTCTGTTAGTGTGTTGTTTTTAACCTCTTAATAATTACAAGGTAGGCAGTACAACAACTACCAATCTAAATTATGAAGGAAATGGTTGCCAAGGTAATAAAAGCACGCTTAGACTTACCACAAGTATCCCAGGACAACCCAGAGGCCAACATTTTGAGGATGCCATGATTTTATCCAAATGGCAATGGAGTTGATACAAAAACCTCCACGGGATAGATCTTTTTTCCTTCGTAAAGATTTAGAACCACGAAATTTGTAACTCCATTTCTTGGATGTTCATATTCACAAAACTATCCACCCCATGGGTCATGGAACGCAGAGAAGGGCACTTTTTGCAAGAGCTCTGTATTTAATAGCTTACTGCTATTGGTTCGATGTGCCCTCTTACCTTTTTGAAGTAATTAACACCGTAAGGGAGAAATTGAATAGAGAAAAGTACCAGACGAATAAGTTGAGCCTGCTTTTTAGGTGCTTAATTACAAACTTGCTGATGAATGTGGGATATAGTATTGATCCAAAGGAGAAGGCTCTGCCGAGAGCAGAGGAAGGCCTAGTAGTAACAACTTATAAGAGAATTTTAGGTGCTGAAAATAAAAAAAAATCACTCTCATTGCCCGCATAGAAAGTACCTCCTCTGCACTAAGAGTCACACGGATCCCTGAGATCCAGAAAGAACCTGCTGAAGCACCAAGTGGAGCAATCACAGATGAGGGAGGGAGTACTTCTACCCCACCTCAAGAGAGATCAGAGCCTAACCCTCCAATACCAGAAGAATAACCTAGTCTCTATGACTCAGCATTGGAGTCACCAACAGGGCCTGCTTTGCCCCCTTCTACCGAGGCAAACACACTGCCAGTTACTACAAAAGCAGAGCCTGTCAATCCAAAGATAGCAACTGCAAATTAAATTTCTCCACCAAAAGAGAAAGTTACAGAAATGGCTACCTCTAGCCATGTTCCTACACCTATTGAGTCAATTGCTCCACCCACAGTTTCATCCGCTATAGAGCTGATTCCTTCATTTTAAGATATAGACACAGGCCCAATTTTTGAAGCTCCAAGAGTGGGCTTCATAGAATTAATGAGTCAAGAGATTTCTCCCCCAGTCACTGTTGGGGAATTTCTAGGTGCTGATTACTATGAAGTAAAAGAAAGAAAATAAAATCAAAGTAAAATAGAAGATGGATTCAGCACATCTAAAATATCATAAACCTACAAGATACGGGGTCCTTTATAGCAAGTTTTAATAAGTAAGAGTTTGTCCCACAGGGAGTAGTGATCTAAACTAAGAATGTGTATAGTAGACCTCCAAATCTTGCTATAGATCTGGCGATTCAAAGAAGAAAGAGAGCTTTTCGGGTGTCACTAGATCTAATTTATAAAACTGAAATATAAAACTAAATCTAAAAGATTGAGAAAGATCGATGGTAAAATAAAATTTAAAAGGGGGAGAAATAGACAGCTAGGGCCTAGTTTTTATTGTAAAATAGATCAAGAGCTGGGGATTTGCAGTAATCCTTCATTTGGCTACAGGCACAAATGCAAGGTATAAGAATTTGATTTAGACCGGTGGTTTGGATTGATCTGAAGGCTATGATCTGTCCACTTAAATGGTCACAGATCATCCAATAGATTTCCTCCATTCCGATGGCTTCAATCAGAACAAGATAATGACTACAGATGCTGTCGATGTAAGGTCACAAGCACTGGCACCCACAGGCATATCAAACCCAGAGAAATCAGATGGTCATCAAGAGATCTACCAAAAAAGGGCATGGGCTTGTGCCCAGTGTAAAAATCCAATCGAGAATCTAATGGGACCACAAGATCTTTAGATTTAATTAAGCTTTAAAATCAACAATTTATTGCTTTAATCAGAAACAACTTACAATAATATTGTTCCTGAATCTGTAGTCTGTGCATCAATCCACATTTCTTCATGCCAAAATTATAATTACAAACCAGATCTTAGCTGTTACTTAGATCTAATCCAATAGGTTGGATTAGAGAGAGAAGGGGGAAGTAAAAAGGGGAAAATAAAACCTAAAACTAAACCTAAATGAGCTAAGGAGAACTCAGGTTATTCCTTCGTTCCTACTTTCCTTGCTGAAGAAAAACAGCAAAATAGATGGGTATTTATAGGTATGTAGTGATCCATGTGCCTTGAGTTGCAGCCAATTAGAGAGCAGATGACTCAGTTCTGTTATGCACAACTGAGGTGTCTTCATTTCAGCCAAGGAAAATTGCATGTGGACTGCTGTCCCATGTGCAGAGTTTTGTGCCCAGCTGATGTGTTCTTGCAGCTCTCAAAAATGCCCTCATGCCATCGATATTCTTGATGCGACTCTGTAAATATAAGCTACTCAGTCAATAGGTGTTGTAGCAGGTTTAATAAATGGAGCATTCTATATGTACAGCTTCAACATTCGATAGGATAATGATTTGCTGAAGAACCAGTCAATAGGTTCACTGCAACCTTGAAGAACTCGATAGGTTAGATTGCAAAAGGCAATATCCATTCAATAGGTTGGATTGCTGCTGCATTCTTTAAGCATTTGATAGGTTAAAGGAAGTGGTTGGCAGATTGTAGAAGTGAACCATTCGATAGGTTCGAGCTGCTGAGTTCCTAAAGCAGTAGACAGGTTGAGAGGATGGCTTGCTGCTCTTCGAGATGTCCAAGAGGCTGGGAAATTGGCAAGATTGAAGATAGCTTGGTCCATTCGATAGGTTGGCAAACCCAACTGCTGAAAAACAAATGTTGACAGGTTCAACAACCATTTGTGAGTTTTGCTTGGGAGCTTGACAGGTTGAAACTCCAGCTATTAGTGCACCTCGACAGGATGATTTGCAGCACCATGAACTCGACAGGTTTGGAAGGTGTTGGGGCTGAGATGGTCGAGAGGTTTGAAGGGTTTGCATGCAAAAGTTGTCATGGGGATGAAGATGAGCTCCAGCTTGGGGTTCTGCTGATTCAGCTAGGACCAATGTCTGCCTGCATTGGTGCAGCTGCGATGCCCTTATTTGTGCACAACACTTGAAGATGTAGTTTTTACTTGATGTGTACATGACTGTTTTGATGCATTGTTGCTCAAAGGTCTGTGTGTACAGCTCGTGGGAGTGCACATGCAGTAATCTTGAGCAGCTGCGACCATGCTCTTGAATGTGAAGCTACTGTGCAGTTGGGCTTAAGTTTCCATCTTGCTGAACTATTCAGGAGTAATGTCCTGCTATTTTCTTCCTCAGCAAAAAGCCTTAGCACCACTTCATTTATCTTTTGCTCTCAGCTGTGGATTGATTAAAAAACTCTCCTTATTAGCATTTTTTGCTAAAAAAATGGCAATAAGGCTGCAAATACCTCCGTGCTGCAAAATAATACTAAAAACAAGTATTAAACACTCTAGGTCCTAGCAAAAGCCAGGTTTAAAGGTGTAGAAAGTGGCAAAAATTAGTGCTTAACACACCCCCAAACCTAACCTTTGTTAGTCCTCGAGCAAAGTGAAATTTAAAACAACAAACCTATGAAATTAAATGCCATTTTCGTAGGGAACACGGGTGTATTTTGCACATGCACCAAGCCTTTTAAACCCCTAGGTGATCCCTAGTGGAGGAGTGGAGTCTCCTGAGGGTTTTCAGTGAAGGTACCCCCATACTTCTCCAATAAAATTTGTTAATACTAATGCACATGCTAAAACAGAGTTTAAGTAAAATCAAATAAATTCTACACCATGTCCATTTAGTTTTAGAGGATTTTCAGTAGAAGAAAAAAAAAAACCATCAGTTTAAATCCTGAAATTCTACTGTAATTCCTTCATCATCAATCAGTTCATGTCAAGGCATTGTGCCTGAAAATTAATGCAGAGCTCACCTTTAATTTAAGAATTCTGTCTTGATCATGCCCCCAACAAATTGGATTTCAGACCCAAGTCTTACCAGGGCTGTTCACTCACAACAAAAGTAGAAGGGTGCATCATTTCACATAGCTCAAGAGTAGTTACAGCCCTCAAATAGGACTTCAAGCATGAGCATAGGCATTGCTCTAACTTCTGAAATTTTCTAACTCTTTTCACCATAGATTAGACAAATCCTCATCTCCACATGACAGCTCAATCCATTTCAGATCAATAGGGTCTTTTTATTGGGTTGTAATGTGGCTTATGGGTAAAATTTACAAAAGAATAAAGGGGTAAAAAGGATTCAAATTGGGAAATCAGTAGAGGAAAGGATGTGATTTGCAACTCAACCTTCTTCATTGCAGCACATCTTCAGTTTCTTTTTGAATTTGCAGACTTGATGTGATCAGCTTCATCCGCTTCTTTATCTTCTTGTAGATTTTCAAATGAAGGGACTTCTCTTTTCATTTGTTTTATTTTTCTTTTTTTTCTTTTTTTTCTTTTTTTTGTAGGTTGAATGCCACAACTATGCACTTGCCTTCAAATGTACTTTTTTCTCTTTTAACCAAATCTCAAACCAGCTCTACCTTTTACAACTCTTTCACCTTCACATTCTGAAATCTCACGATGGGGTCAGGCTGCATCAGGTCACTGAGGTTTTGGGTTCAAATTTTCTGGTTTTTATCAAAGAAAACAGAGAATTTTACGGCTCAAATGATGTGTATCAAGGGCAATTCAAAGGTGGGACATTTTAAGCTCAAACTGTCAAAGGAATGGCCTTACTTCATGTCTTCAATGTCATGAATGCTGTCAAGCTGTTTTAATTTGGATTTGCCTAACTTCTAGTGATCGAAACTAGATCCAATCAGTCCTTAGAGCAGAATGTAGGTGGAAGGCCTAAAAATAGGATACCCAATGAGATTTGGGCCTGAAAAATTTTCTTTGAAGAGTGTGTTGGCAATTTTTCTACTCTAAGGACTGATTGGATCTAGTTTCGATCACTAGAAGTTAGGCAAATCCAAATTGAGAATATGACATTGGAATACCTTGGAATGTAGGTTATGAATCGGATATGCGCTTAAGGATCTTCACACCGTTGTGCATGATTTGAAGTGTGTTTGTAAGAGGTAGGGGAAATTTATTAACATGACATTTGATGTCAAACGTATAGATAATGTTAACATGATAAGCATGTGTGTGTGTGATAAGCACGTGTGTGTTTGTGAACATGATAAGTGTGCGTGAACATGACAAGTGTGATCAGTAATGCGTGCGAATGTGATAAGAAATATGAGTGAACATGATAAGTATGGCAAGCAAGCGTGTGTGAATGTGATAAGTGCATACGTGAACATGATAACCAAGTGCGTGAAACTCTAAATCTAACTATAAATTAATCACACTAATCAACTACACGGTGATAAACTATAAGTTAGAATTTGCACAATGATTTAAGGTTCACATGAAATGAGTCCCCATCGTATATCTGATACGGCAGGATATTCGTACATTTGGACCGGCCAACAGTCAATATGAGATACAAGTGACCCTGCTCACATAGCTGAGGGGCTTGGCAATCTGAAACAAGTGACCCTGTTAACTTAGCTCAGGGGTTACGCATTCTTATGAAATTCATTGAACGACATTGGTTCGGGGATTCCCATCGGTAATTATGTAGCTCCCAATACTATTTATGCTAAGGAGATTATTTAAGTTATAGTTTTAAGTCATTTTGAAGTTCAAGTTAAGCAAGAACATTGAAACTATGAAATAAATCATGAATGTGAAACTTTGAATTATGTTTAGTTTTGATTCAAGCATCTAAAAGTTCAGTTTTGTAAAATATGCTTTGAATTCAGTCATAAGATCTATGCTCTGAAGATGATATACATGCTAGTGATATTCCCCCAATTGATCTTAGACTGTTAGCTCACCCTTTTGACTATATATCACAGGTACAGATGAGGACTTAGGAATTGAGGAGTCTGGCCGAGAAGAAGATCCCGATTTTATTCCAGAGGAGGAATTTGATCTTCTGCGAGAGGATTACTTCCCTTAGGGGACTTTAAGAGATATTTTATGATTTTATTTAAGGCTTAATATGCCTGGCCTTTGTATTTAGTTTAGAACAATGGATTCCTAAAAGGTAATTAATGTGGTGAACCACTATTTTGGTGATGGTTGGCCATCACCGATGGTTCGTTTCAGTTTTGTCAGACTTGGGTTAAGCATAAGTATAGAATCGTCATATTTCCTTATGTTATGTATAGATTTGGAGTTCTTTTGCCATATATATGATGACTCTATCTGCGAATTAGGAGAGATCAGCTTAATTCCACTTTGTGAGTTGACATCTTATGAGTTTAGTTCAGGAAAAGTTGAAATGAAGATCTGATGGCACGGGTTTTAAGGTAGGTAATCCGGGCTGTCACAAGAGTCCTCTAAATTTCTAGGCCACACTAAAAAAAGATTTGAATTTTTAGATCGAGCGTGGTACATACACCAGAACTATCTTCTTCTTTTTTTATTATTATTTTATTTTATTTGATTTTTATTTTAGAAAAACAGGTAGAGAGAAGACAAATCTGGACTTCTAGCTTCCTTTGTTAGAAGAAGGTTCGAAACATTGATTTGCTGCTCCGGCTCAAACCTTCAAAAGATTAAGTGAAAAAAGAAAATTAAAAATAAAGAAAAGAAAAATAGAAAGAGAAATATTGGCTTTCAGATACTGCTTCTCCTGCAGCGGTGCTAAAAACTTGGTGACTCTTAGATCATACCTTGTGTTAACCTATTGCAAGCGCAATATGGTGATTGTAGCACTAGTATTGGATTGTTCCCATGAGGAAGTCTATATCCGAAGAACTTCTATTTGTCTTTAAAGAATAAAAAATCATTGGGTTTTTTATTAAACTACAATGCAGAAAATAAATCTATCTATGAATTTAAAAACCGTCGCACTAGCTCTTAAGTTTTCCAGATCTTAGGCGTCAGTTAAAATATGAAATGTTTTCGAAATCCGAAGTGCTGAAAATAAATTACAGAAAATAAAGTGCAGAAAAATAAATCTAATCCTCGGCCTTCTAGATTCTAGCCATCAATTAAAATCTATTAGTCATCGGATACTTATGTGCAGGAAAGTAAATTGCATGAAATTAAATTACGGAGGAGTAAATTGCAAGAAAAGTAAATTTATGATACAACGATCTTCCAGAAATTCTCTCTTAGTCGTCAATTACAATTGAAAATCCGTGGATACAAACTATTCTAAGTTGCAGAAAATAAAATATAGGAAATAAAAAGACTAAAAATAAAATTTATCCTAAGTTTGATCTTCCAGCTTCTCAATCTCAGTTGTCAGTTGAAATCGAGAAACCTTGGATGCTTATTCTGGGTGTCGAGCTCTCTTATTTATAGAACCACAAGAAGTCGGTTACATTAATTTACAACTTTAAATAAAGTAAAATTCTTAAAACTAAGTTTCCTAAAATTCTAAACTACCTAATGCCAATTCTAATTGCTTTGATTACTAGATATGTGTGGCATTTCTTCTCCTAATTTCAAGTAGCAGTGATTCTCGCCAATCTTCTTAGATCCGTAGAGTGCATGACTTCTATTTTTAGAGTTCACGATCTTGTGCATGGTTGCACATCTCTCATGTGACCTTCAATAATATTGTATGAGCTTTATTGTACAAAATTGAGAATATGATTTTGCATTCTTTCTCGGTTTTCACTTTCATACCTGCTCGATCGCTCGTATATCACCTAGCACTCTTCAGTCTTCTTTCCCAGCAAAATCGTAAATTACGATTTTGTCTTTTCTTCAGGTTTTTGCTCTCGATTTCGCTTCAACTAACTCTTGAGCTTCTCAATTTCTCTTCGATAGCTCGATAACTGGTGTTTTCAGCTATGATTCTATTGCGATCTACTTTCTTACTGCTTTATGAGTTCACTTTGTCATGTATTATCACTTTATTCTTCATTTGCTTCTTGTTATAAATATCTGCACATAAACACATCATTAGTAGCAAACTGTAGGCTAACATCACTTTGTTAAGGTCATTAATATGGAAAATTATGTGTATATCAGTTACCTTGCCCATGGTGCTAGACTACTTTTACCCTTGATACAATATCTTGTAATACCTGCCCCTTGAATTCTATGTTAGTCAACCAGTTGACTGAGACCTAATAAGACCTGACTATGCCAGGTGACTGTCTGACACATGGTCCACCAAAAAATGTTGGGCACCCACCTATAGATTGATGGGATAGTACCATTTCTAAGGGCACCCATAGGGCACTCCTTTTATTCAAATGAGTGTGTTGGTAATTAAGTAAAGCACATACACCATCTCACACCACATGAGAAACCCGGACTAGCTATTGCTTTACCCTAACTTGATTTTTGACTGAAATTGGGATTGAGCCCTGGTAGTGATGTGGAGATCCTCATAAATGGTTTAGACCTGTAATTCCTAAAAGACTAGATGCACTAATATCCTAGACATTGTGAATGTGCATTGCATGGAGGAACGACAATTCTTGTAAATAAAAATTAAGCCTAAGGGCATTTTCATTTAATTTTCCTAATTTCTATAATTATAAATTTTAAATTTACTAATCTCTAGCAAATCCAAGCCACACATTTAAATGACTAGATTTGACCCCATCATAGACCATTGAAATTTTTTGGAGAAATCTAAGGTGAAAGATGGGCTTTCATACATGCACCACAAGATCTTTTTGAAAAGTGTACAATCACAAAAATTAAGAACTTAGAGAGAATCAAAAGGCAAGATGGGACTCAATGTGTGGTGAGAATGGAACCCATATGGGTCCCATTTCTCCCATGCACCTATGGGAAAGAGGAGAGAGGAGAGAGGAGAGAGAGAGTATAGCATGGGGAAGGGAAGATGGGACACTTGGCCAAGCTCTTGAAGGCTATGTCCTCCTCCACTCCCTTGAAAATTCGAATTCCATAGGGGCCTCCCTCCTTTCTCATCTTCTTCCTTCCAAAAAACTCCATTAGAGCTCCTTCCTCTCTTGCATTTGCCCTATACATCTAACCTTTGAAACTTTAATCTAAGACCATCAATCAACTCCCCACCACTTCCTTATCCACATATATTAAATTGGGCTCCATCCCAGCCCATTCCAATACAAGTTCTTGATCAAATCAGCAAAGAGAACCAAGGAGAAGGAAGGTAATGTTTTAGTTAGTTGCTTTTTGATTTTCTAGGCCAAGTTGTGTAGGATTTTTTGCATAGATTTGAATTTTCTTGAGTTTTGTTGGTTAAAGCTTTATAATTCCTGTGGCTTGATTAGAGCAGAACCATAGGATGCCATGCATGTGATCTATGATGATCATGCAAGGCCATCCCATGGTCCAAAATTGATAAAAAAAAAATTGGACTAGGTCCATTTGTAGTGTAGGATTTTGACATAGATTGAAATTTTTATTTGATTTCTCTTGAAAAGTTATGAAATTTATAGAGCTTGGTTAGATTAGAAGCAGAGGATTCCATGCATGTGATCTTTATGATCATGAAAGGCCATCCAATGGTCCCAAATTGATCAAAGATGGACTATGTCCATTGATAGTCTAGAGCTTTCATAAAAATGACTTGAAAAATGAATTTTTTATGAATTTTTCTTGAATTTTTGAATTTGATTTTTGTTTATGATGGATGGCCTGGGAGGAGGAGGTAATGTGTGTGATTTTTATCATCACACTTTACCCTTGATATGATTGAATGATCTATGATCACTTTTGGAGTGATCATGCTACATTTGGAGTTTGAGTTGAGATCATGTGCCATCAAGGTTTAGCATGACTCCTCCATGGGATATCACCATGATGACCATATGATCTCAGAGATGGTGAAAAACATTTATGTTTTGATCAGAATTTTGAAGAAATATGAATGGTTTTTTTATCAAATCTATTTGCCTTAGCAAAATTTTGAAAATCAAGCTTGAGTTTTGATACTATTTTATTTAGATAGAATAGATCTTATACATGACATCTAATGGTTGTGACTGTTGGAATAAATGGTTTAGATTCCAGAAATATTATTGTTTGGTCACTGTTTTATATAAATATATATTGAATGGTTATAGATGCATGATAGGATTTAGGGACTATGAGTAGTGTAGTCTTGTAAGCTGGATATTTTTCCATAAAATAGAATGTTAATATTAGCATGATCATGACTGTGATTAGATACAATTCTGATTTGTTTTCTCAGAAAATTTACTTTTGATTACTGTTGCGATGATGTGATTGAATGCACATAAATGCATGCGCTTAGAATTAGTAGATTTGCTTACTATGCTTAGTAGTTTTGCTTAGAAATTATGGATAAATTGATTTTTATCATATGAGTTAGCCTGATTCATTGAGATAATTAGTTCAGAAACTGATTCCAGAATGTATGTGAGGAGATTATGAGTTTGATTATGGATAAATTGAATGGTGATAGATGTTTGTGTAAAAATATTGGGTATGCTTACACTATAGTGTAGCATTAATTAGGACCATTAGATGGTTTAATGTTTGAGATTAGATCATCTTGATTGACCTGTGACCTGATGAGTTCCTAAACCCTGGAATCTCATGACCATTGTTGATCACGAGTGATCAACGGTAATCGATTACTTATCGATAATTCCCTGAAATTTGGATAAATTAGGCCATAGTGACATTGGCAATTTGATTTTTTGAATTTGATCGACACATTAATTGGAAAACTGATATTTTTGAAAAATAGATCTCTGATAAGATGATGTTTTGAAAATTTTAATCATACTTGAAAAATTGGAATCGATCGGATGACCAACAAGGGTAGCTTGAGATTGCCCGATATAGGACTAGACTCATACTTGACAAATAGGATAGTGATGGCGGTGATTCGTGTGGTTAGATCAATATGATGGACCTTAAAAAGGGATCTCAATTGATCTAGGATCAATCTAGAGTCATCACGGGTCAAAATCCGAAAATTTGTAACATGAGATGGACCACTAGGTGGGACCCATCGATGGCCTAAGCTTGTAAGATTTGTAGCCCACAGCAGAACACTCTCAGACCCGAGAGCAAAATGGTAGGAAATAAAATTTATAAAATTCCCAAAAAATCAATTTAAGTAAATAAATAAGTTCCTGACACTTGGTCAAAAATTTGGAGTCTGATTCCCCATATCTTGACTTATACGGAATTCTGAGTGCAAGGCGGCAAATCTGCCCTGTTGCACCAGAAATTTGAGCCTCCGAAGGGCTAGGATTTACTATGCCTAAGACCCTTAGGAAAATTTGGGATAAATTACGGTCAAATCTTGACCTATCCCCTAGACTTCAATGAAATTTCACTTGAGAATTCCACGTATCCTATCGGCTAGAAAATTTGAAAATTCGTGGCGCGAAACTGTGTCAAGTGTCACACAACTAGCAGCCAGAATCGACTCTTGATTGGATAGACCTGATTTCATCAAGATCCTTAGACTTACCAGATTCGATCGGTCAAGTGCTCAGCAAATTCAAAACTATCAAAGTGGATTAGTAGAGACCAGTTCGACTGGTCGACAAACGAGCAAATTGAACATCCAAAAAAATATATATAATTTCAACCGGTCACGACATGTTCGACTGGTCAAGAATTGAAGCAAATCTTAAGCCCCGCGAGAACAGCACGATCTGAAGACAAAATCTGAAGTTCGACTGGTCACGAGTTCAATTCGACCAATGAGGTAGAGTTTTCTTGTGAAAGACAAGTGGTTCCAGCTGGATTCTTCTAGCGTTATAGAGCCATTCCGAATTCTTCTTCCATGGAGGATTTTTAGGGATTTTGGAGAGATACTTGCCATGTATAATTTACCATTTATCCTGCTTAACTTAGTGATGCTAGACCCCAGTTTGCTACTAATGAGATGTTAAAGTGCAGATATTTAGAAAAGACAGCAGAAAAGTACCAAAATGTTAATCTTTATCGAAATGAAATAAAAAGGCAGAAAGAATCACGATCGCACAAAAAATACGATCAATCATATTCTAAGACCAGTAGTGAGAGAAATTGTAACCGCAAAGGAGCAGAAACTGAAGAAGAAAAGAAGGAATCGTAAATTGTGATCCTATACAAAATTCACTCAAGACTAGTTTAGCACGTGATGAAGCTTACGATCATTCAAAAAGCTAAAGAATCGTACACGAAGAAGAAATGCAATCGTATTTACGATTGTACATATTAAAGCTTGTCGCTGTTGATGATCACGTGACGCAAGACATATAATTAGGAGATCTCTTAAATTAGAAGTCTACTATCTAATGGATCCGAGAAGATTAGTGAAAGAAATTCTGAAAATCTGTACTACTGAAATCAAGCAGAAGAGTTCTGCATGCATCTACTATCTGAAACAAGGAAGATTAGAATTAGGAGTTTTAGTTGTTTTACGAATCCTTTATTTTTAGTAGTTTACTTTGTTTAGAATTTGAATAATGTAACCGACAACTTATGATCTATAAATAAGAGGGCTCGACATAGAGAATAACTTATCAAAAAAATTCTCAGCATCAATTGACAACTGAGGTTGAGTTTCCTGAAGATCAACTTAGTGTAGTTTAGTTCAGAGTAGTTTAGATATCCAACGTTTCTTGAGAGCAATTGACGACTGTGATCAGGACCTAGAAGATTAGAGTAGAGTATCTATAATTTCTCAAGAGCAATTGACGCCTGTGACTGAGAGATGAAAGATCTTTTTATTTGCTTTCTAGTTTAGAATTATTGCTCTTTTACTGCTTTGTAAGCATCTAAGAGTTCTTGATTTTAATTGACGCCAAAGATTGAGAATTTGTCGATTAGTGTAATAGTTTTTATTTTCAATTTCAGTTTTTATTTGTAGATTGACGACCAAATTTCTAAGATATTGTAGATTAGTATAAATCTATATTAAAGGTTTTCTAGTTTTTGATTGATGCCCTAAATTTGGAAGGCTTAGATATAGTGTAAGGATATTTTAATTTTGTAGACATCTAATAACTAAAGGTGACTGATTGACGACTAGGATTTGGTAGTAGGAGGACTTAGATTTATTTTTTGCTCTTAGTTTAATTAAAACAACCATTTTGTATTCTTTAAAGGAAAATAAAAGTATTCAAATTTTTCACCTTCCCTAAGGGATCGACCTTATACTAGTGCTACAATTTTCGTTGTGATAGGTTAAGACTGAGTACAGTTTTAAGATCATACCAAGTTTTTGACGTCGCTACCTGGGAAGTAATAAAATTTGAAAACTAATATTTATCATTCAAACCTCTTTTCTTTTCTATTTTTACTTTTTTGTATTGCTTATTTATCTTTTGCAGGTTTATTCGAAGCAACGGATCGAAGGTTTCGACACTTCTTCTAACAATAGAAGCTAGAGGCTCAGATTTGTTTTCTCTCCTTGCTTTCTAAAATAAAAATCAAATAAAATCAAAAACACAAAAATCTAAAATGCCTTAGCCACCTGCCCTATTTCTAATATCATTCACCATGGCAGGAGACGAACAAAAAGTGGCTAAAACGTTGGGGGAGTATTATGCATTATCCCCTCTTACATCTCCCTCATATATTTGATTACCTCCAATGGCCGGTAATGGAACCTTTGAAATCAAACCCAGCTTACTTCACTATTTCCTATTTTTCATGGGATTGGTGAGAAGGATCCGTATACACACATAACGAGCTTTTAAAAACTTTGCATGACCTTTAGAATAAAAAACTCGTCAAAAGAGGCAGCTCGTTTGAGGCTGTTTTCATTTTCTCTTAGAGACAAGGCAATGCAGTGGTTGAACTCTTTGCCTAGCAATTCGATTGCTAGTTGGGAAGAGTTACAAACCAAGTTTCTCACTAAGTACTTCCCAATCAGCAAAATGAATCGGATCCGAATGATTATCACAACATTCCATCAATTTTCGAATGAGTTTTTCTACGAGAGCTAGAAGCGTCTCAATGAAATTTTGAGCAAGTGCCCTCATCATGGGGTCCCGCACTGGCAAATAGTTCTTGACTTCTATGAATCTTGAACTAACAATCTCATCACATGATTGATGTTACTTATGGAGGAATGTTCTGTACATTGACTATAGAGGACACTTGAGATCTCTTTGAGACCCTTAGCGAGGAATCGGTGCAACACCATGCATCGAGTAGGGCTGATTCGGAGACTTTAAGGAATATGCCTCCTAAGCACGAAGGATTGTGTGAATTAAAGTCAATGATGAAATGTCTCCGAAAGTTGATGCTTTGGATAACAAAAATTCAGGCCTTGTTAGGTATAAATCGCATCCAACATCTCAAAAAGGAGAAGCTTGTAGTTTTTACCATGGCCCAACTCAAGTAGTTCCTCCGCATCTTGCTGCCCCTTTATATCTCATAATAACCCAAGACCATACTGATGCTTTAGAGTATGCCATGTTGAAGGATGTCAGGGGATGGCAGCAACACGGCCAATGCCAAACGTAGCTACTCCATTCTCTTAGGCAAGCTATTTTTAAGTTAGGAACCTAGATAGAAGCAACTAAATACTTTATTAGATAAGAAAGAGAGTGACCAATTATTTGAGTAGTCAGATGGGAAACCAAGAGGACTCCCAGATGGGAAATCAAGAGGACTCACATTTTAGGGAGATATATATACCCACTCCCTCTGGTAATAACTAAGTTCCTCATGGACCCGTCGAGCTACCGACTCATCCGTAGCAAAACCTTGTAATATATGTGCATTATTAGTATTAAAATCTTGAAGAGAGTACCTTACAATTAAAATCATGTAAAAACACGATCGATCGCAATGACCTCTCTGGTGTAATATATTCACTCTTGAACGTATGGATTTACGATCACTTGTGATTGTCTACAGTTGAATCGTAGTGATTACGGTTTAATTGTCTCAGGGTCTAGAGTACTGTTAACTAGAATCGTAAATTACAATTCTAGGGAATAGGCGAGACAAGTGACAAGTCTTACCGGTTACACTGGAATTCGAGTCTATTTAAATCATATAGGAAGTGGACACGCATCGCTCTTATGACTGCCACTTGCCAATTAACCAAGCTTAAATGCTTAAACCTTGAAATTTAATTGGAAGTGACGGTTCATAACCTAAGCCTTTTCCCTATAAAACCATAACCCTTCACAAACCGCTACCATTCCAAACCTTTCTTCTTCCTCCTATTTAACCCTACCCTCTATGGTGGAAGAACCAAACCACGACGAATTTAGCAGAAGACTTGACCGAATTCTTGAGATAGAAAGGGTCGAACTCCTAGTTGTGATAAAAATATTAGAAAAGTTGAAGCGCCAGCAACCCATACCAGAAGTTGAATCGTCTACCGAAACTACCCTTTACCCTAAATCTAACCCAAACCTAAAACCTTTTTCCTACACCCCATATCCTCCCACTTCCTCCTAATTTCACCAAAACTCCAAACCTCATTGAGTGCAAGTTCCTCTATGAAGACGGTGGGTTGGGAATTTCTAAGGTCATCTCCTCCTTGTCTTCCTCGACACCCCTCTCCATTGCTCATACTCTCCTCCTAGTTGTGTTACATTCTCTTCACAGAGTCTTCGCAGGGGAGCAGTATAGGTTGTTAGAGGTTAGAGAGGTGTTCACTTCCCACTCCTCAACTTCTTCCTCTAAACTGCACTGAATTTCTCTTTCGAGGGTGCAGTTGAGGAAACAGAAGGAAGGGAGACGTGCTCAATTTGGGGGATATATTTGGAAGACAGTGGGTGTGACTCTATCAAGGTGTGGATACTCTTTCTGATGGGGGAGATACGAGACTTTGATTGAAGGTGATTACCACCTTGGGGCCGATCTTTATCAAATATCATATTCGTCTCAGACGGTCGCTGCCGGTGTCATAAATAGTTAGTCCGTGTGTAGATTTTTCCTAGGGTTTCATCTTTTATATAATTAGTTTCCTTTTCCACGCAATCTCTGTAAATATTTCATTCTATATATATATTTATTTTGTATATTTTATTATTTTTGTTGTTTCTAATCTTTCATAATGATACCTTTTCTATGTGATCACACCGAATGTAATTTCTCCTAAGTTTGGGAGAGATTTTTGAATAATTTTGTAGATCCTATGCCCAGTACATGCAGCATATTTGGTATTTTTTTTTATTATCCCTATTATGTGAACAATGAGGACATTGTCCTAATTAAGTTTGGGGGGAACACACTTTGTGTATAGTAATTTTGCTAATTTTGCTTATTACAGAAAAAAAAATTGCTTTAGAATTTATTCTTAGATTTTTAGGTTTATTAGTCCTTATTTTTTTCGTTAACCATTACATGTGATTTACGATAGAAGAAAATCTGATTCCCAAAGCCTTATGATTCATCGTAGTAGAAGTTCAACCATCAAATAATAGAGACAATTACGATACATGCCCAGTTCCATCTGTACACTGTATTAGAAGTGAATGCTTGAAACTATGCTTCGATTGAAACTGCAATATTTAAATTATAGTTTCAAAATTGTATACCTAGTGCATTTGGACTTATTTCCTTCCTTTGAGAGAGAGTATTTTTCTATTCAAATTAGAATTTTCTTAAACTTCTTGACTGTGTTCCAATGAAATCTCATATTGTTGTTATTTATTTTAATAAATTATTCTATGATTATGTCAAATATTTCTCTAGAATTGTTTAGTATGTTCATCAAAATAATATGGCATTCTTGCTAGTAAATTGTGAAAATGATTTAAGGTCATTCTTTGATTCATTTGAGCCAAAACGCCAAAATCCCAAAAAGTAATTTACCTCTTGAACCCATATTAGAGCCTAATCGAATTTCCTTGTGTCAAAATCTTATAAACCCTTAAACATATATATTACCCAACGCTTTCGATCTTTAACCCTTGTAATTTTGAGAATTTAGAACAAAGCGAGAAATAGGAGAGTGGAAGGAGTATGTAAGAACAAATAAGGCGAATGCCAAAAAGGGTACAACTGAGAAAGAAATGAAGAAATATGGGAGAAAAATATTTTTAAAAAAGGGAGTTTTGTAACTCAGATTCAGATCTGATGTTATCCTTGGAGCATGCAACAGAGTGAGATTAATTCATGTGAATCACGCGAGCAGCTCTTAGGTTTCTATTGGATTACGTGGAAAGCTCTGAGGTTCATTTTTGAATCTCGCGATAGACTTAGAATCTCGCGATAGGAAATGAAGTATTTCTGTTGAATTGTGCGAGAATCTCCCAGTTTACCTTGGGAATCTCCCAGTTTCTGAAGAGCGCGATGTGGATCGCGCGAGAGGTTGTCAGGCACACATGAAACTCGTGATAGGCATTGGATGTTACTATGCAAAGTGCGCGACATGCTCCCAGGCTTCCTTTTTAACCTCACAATAGCTTTTGAATCTCGCGATAGTCTCCCTGACTTTCATTTTGGACCTAGCGACAGTAAGGAATAAAATAGAGAGCATGTGTTCTCTATTCTGCCCCTTTTCTTGTTTGCTTGTGGCTGGATCCAGGGCATGACTCTCTCCTATGGCTACCTCTAGACACATGCAAACTCAAGCTTTTAATCAAAAACGACCTTCCATATTAGGCGGGCAACAGAAGCTATCTATTGAAAAATAGTAAGAATCAAACCATGGATCAAAAGCTTAAAACAGATTGGTCCAGATTCAAATAAGACCATGAACAAATCCTAAAGAATAGAAACAAGTAAGATAAATCAACCAAAAATATCATACATATGATACAGTAATGACACACCTGTGGATCAATTTGAAGAAGGATCTTCTTGAAGGTGAATGGTGTCGATGGGTTCAACAGATTTTTCAAAACAAGGCTTAAGCCTCTGACCATTCACTTTCAAGGTTCTCCTAGACTTGGGATCCTTGATTTCCACAGCACTAGATGGGGAAACATGCATGACAATATAAGGACCTTCCCATCTGGATTTCAATTTGCCCGAAAAAAACTTAAGTTTGGAGTTAAATAACCAAACCTTATCACTAGCAATAAAACTCTTTCTCAACAGCCCTTTGTCAAAGAAAGTTTTGGACCTTTCCTTATAGATCCTGGCATTGGCATACGCATCCATCCTTAGTTCTTCCAATTTAGACAGTTGCAGCGACCTGTGAAGACCAGCAGAAGTTAGATCTAGATATAAATGTTTGATGGCCCAATAGGCCCTGTGTTCTAACTCTACTGGGAGATGACAGGCCTTGTCGTAGACCAGTCTGAATGGGGACATACCAATGGGGGTCTTATAGGCAGTCCTATAAGCCCACAGTGCATCATTAAGCTTGTCAGCCCAATCCTTCCTATCAGTCCTCACAGTCTTCTCAAGGATATGCTTGATCTCCCTATTTGAAATTTCAACTTGCCCACTGGTTTGTGGGTGGTAGGGAGTAGCAATCCTATGGGTGACAGAATATTTCTTGAGCAAGCTCTCAAAATTTCTGTTACAGAAATGGCTCCCCCCATCACTAATAATGGCTCTAGGGGTACCAAATCTGGAGAAGATATTCTGCTTTATGACCTTGAGGACCACCGGATTATCATTAGTTCTTGTGGCAATGGCTTCTACCCATTTGGAAACATAGTCCACTGCCACTAAGATGAAATGAAAACCATTTGAAGGTGGAAAGGGGCCCATAAAATCAATACCCCACACATCAAACAGTTCTACAATAAGGACGGGTTGTAAAGGCATTGAATTTCATTTAGACAACCCTCCTAGTTTCTGACATCTTTCATAGGTCTTGCAGTGTGTATTGGCATCTCTGAAAAGAGAAGGCCAATATAACCCACAATGCAGCACTTTGTCAGCTATTTTTCTCCCACTAAAGTGGCCCCCACAGGCATTTTCATGGCACATGGCCAGAATACTGGGGACATCACTTTCGGGGACACATTTTTGAATGATTTGGTCTACACAATACTTATACAAGCAAGGTTCTTCCTAGAAAAATAATTTGACCTGTGAGAAAAAAAGGTCTTTATCGACTTTTGTCCAATGGGAGGGGATCTTGCCTATAACTAGATAATTGATAATATGTGCATACCAGGGGACTAAAGAGTGGATGGCAAATAGTTGCTCATCCGGGAAGACATCATTTGTAGCAAGGTCATCATCACTTTTCTCCAGCATAATTCTGGACAAGTGGTCAGCCACCACATTTTCTACACCCTTCTTGTCTTTGATTTCGATGTCAAACTCCTGCAATAGGAGTATCCATCTAATCAATCTGGGCTTTGCATCCTTCTTGGACAATCGGTACTTTATTGCGGAGTGGTTAGTGAAGATGACAGTTTTAGACCCAAGTAGGTAAGGTCTAAACTTGTCCACAGCAAAAACCACTGCCAGAAGATCTTTCTCATTGGTTGTGTAGTTCAGCTAAGCTTCAGCAAGTAATTTGCTGAGATATGCAATGACCACAGGCAGCTTGTCCTTTCTCTGGCCCAAGACAGCACCTATTGCCAAGTCAGATGCATCACACATCAACTCGAAGGGCAAGGTATAGTCAGGTGTTTGGAGTACAGGAGCAGAGGTGAGGCAGATTTTTAACTTTTCAAAAGCCTCAAGACATTCAGCAGAAAAATCAAATGGCACATCCTGGCAGAGTAGGTGGCACAATGGTTTAGCAATTTTGCTGAAGTCTTTGATAAACCTCCTGTAGAATTCAGCATGCCCAAGAAAGGATCTGATTTGCTGGACTGTTCTTGGAGGGGGAAAATTTGCAATGAGGTCAACTTTGGCCTTGTCTACCTCAATTTCATCTTTAGAGACCACATGGCCCAACACAATTCCTTGTGTTACCATGAGTGGCTCTTTTCCCAACTTAAGACCAAATTGGTCTCTTCACATCGTTATAAGACTTGATGGAGATGTTGTAGATATTTGTCAAAGCTATCCCCAGAAACTGAGAAATCATCCATGAAAATTTTCAAGAATTTATCAATCATATCAGAAAAGATGGCATACATACACCTCTGAAAGGTGGTTGGGGCATTACATAGTCCAAAAGGCATCCTTCTGTAAGCAAAGGTGCCAAAAGGACAAGTAAAAGTAGTTTTCTCTTGATCCAAAGGGTGCACAGGGATCTGATTGTACCCTGAGTACCCATCAAGAAAATAGTAAAAAGCTTTCCCAGCCAACTTATCAAAAATTTGATCAATAAAAGGGAGAGGGAAGTGGTCTTTTCTGGTCTTGGAATTGAGTTTTCGATCATCGATGCAAATTCTCCAGCCAGTGGTCTCCCTCGCTGGTCCTAACTCTCCAGAGTCGGTTGTGATCACTGTGATGCCAGACTTCTTGGGTACCACCTGGATTGGTGCCACCCATTTAGAATCAGAGATGGGGTAAACTACCCCAACATCTAGCAACTTAATAATTTCTTTCAAGACCACCTCCTGCATGTGAGGATTCAATTTCCTCTACATTTCCCTGGAGGGTGTTGAGCCCTCTTCTAAATGGATCCTATGCATACAGATTGATGCATCAATCTCTCCCAGATCAGCAACGGTCCAGCCAATTGCTTTCTTGTGCTTCCTCAGAACTGTTTGCAATTCCTCCTCTTACTCACAGGTTAGAGAAGAGGAGATAATTACAGGAAGTTTCTCTTCTTTCTCGAGGAAAGCATATTTTAATGTCTCTGGCAGCTTCTTGAGCTCCAGATCAGGGGCTTGTTGTATGGATGACAGGATTGGTGTATTATTGGATGGAGGAAGGGGCAACAATGTGGGTTTCCAATTGGAATGCTGCACTAAGCCCACAGAAGACCTCACTAGGGGCATGTCTTCTGGCATTAAAGCTAGGCTTCCTTCCTCCACCAAGTTCCAAACTTCAGTTAAATTAGTGACAATGTTGCCCCACTCCAGTGGAGTGGGCAGTTCTTCTTCAACAATTTCTTCTAGTACATCTACTGCAAAGCATTCCTTATTGTCCAGCTAAGGGTACTTTGCACTGTTGTACACATTAAGCTCAACTTTCATATGCCCGAAAGTGACCTCCATGATTCCAGACTTGCATTGAATGCATGCATTGGCAGTGGCCAAAAATGATCTACCAAGGATAACAGGTATCGGAGATGTACTTTTGTTACAACCCATGTCCAAAACAACGAAGTCTGCAGGGTAGAAGAACTTGTCTACCCCGACTAGGACATCCTCAACCACTCCCATGGGCTTCTTCTAAGACCTATCAGCCATCAATAGAACAATGGGGGTGGGCTTCAACTTCCCCAATCCTAGCTGCTGGTATACATTGTATGGCAGCAGGTTAACACTGGCTCCAAGGTCTAAAAGGGCCCTTCCAATCGTGTGGTCTCCAATAATACAGGGAATAATGGGTATCCCTGGGTCTTGCAACTTCTCAGGTGTTGTCATAGCTTATACAGAATTAACTGTATCAGTTGCAAAGACCTTTTTGGACAAATGGCCTCTGGCCTTCCTTTTCTGAGTACAGAGGTCCTTCAGAAACTTTGCATAGGCTGGGACCTGTCGGATTGCATCAAGTAGGGGTAAATTTATTTTGACCTACTTAAATGTCTCCATCATTTCCTCAATCTGTGCCTGACCCTTATCAAAAGGGGCAGGGCAACTCAAAGCTTGAGGAAATGGCAGCTGAGGTACTGCTGGTTCCTCAGCTGCAAGCCTATGGCTGAACTTTTATTTTTTTTCTTTTATCTACTTTTATCTCTTGCTAAGGCTCAACTACAACCTCTTTATTTTTCTCTTGTTGAAGGGTAGCAGGCAGTTCTTGACTCTGTGTTCTAACAAAGTCCTTATCATTTTCACTTGATATTTCCTTAAGGTAGACCTCTCCTTGTTCTTTTCCCACCTGGTTGTCTACCAGCTTGCCAGACCTTAAGGCTATGATGGCATTGGCCCCCTCAAAATTTGACGAGCCTTCTCCAATGGAATACTGGCCCTTGGGGTTGGCTACTGGTTGGCTTGGCAACCTGCCCTCCTCTCTCTTAGCCAGAGCATTGGCTATTTGGCCAAGTTGCTCTTCTATTTTCTTAATGCTTTGACTGTGAGAAGTCACAGTCTGATTTAAGGGTCCAAGGCTTTGCAATTGGGCCAAAACCTTGCCCTCAAAAGAAGCACTTCGGGGCTAAGGTGGGGGAACTGCCAATTGATTTTATTGCTGGGGCTGCTGTTGTTGGAAATTTGACCTTTGGGCATAACCCTGGTTAAACTACTGCTGTGGCCTTTGAGGTAAGGCCAACATCTGATGTGGTTGCATATAATTGTCTTACCTCCACCTCAAATTTGGGTGGTCTCTCTATTGGTATCCAGCATTTTGGTGCTGGTATCCATATGGTTGTTTATTGTAGCCACCAGATTGTTGTTATCTAAAAGATTAGGCAACAACAGCCTGTTCCATTATAAACTTAGGGTATTGCCCTGCAGATGGGTATTCTTCCACTGTATGTTATGGAGATTGGCATATCAGACATGCCTCCATCACTTGTACAGCCATTCTTGGCTACACCACAGTCAATAGTTTATCAAATCTTTAAATAAGATTGGCCATCTGCATTCTCAGGTCATCATTTCCTCTAACTTCATACATCTTTCCTTTATAAGTTTCAGCCACCCCCAACTTAGGAGAAGGCTCTTGAACAGTTCTAGATGAGGACATCTTCTGGAAAGCATTTTCACTTATGACCTTGAATAAGTCCCATGCCTCATCAGCTGTTTTATGCATGTATGTTCCACCACAAGAGTCATCTACCATGTCTCTACTCTTCTCATCAATCCCATTGTAGAAGCTCTGGACAAGCTGCCAGTCAGGGATCTTATGGTGGGGACATTGTTTGAGCATCTCCTTAAATCTATCCCAGCATTGGTTAAAATCTTCAGTTGGGGATTGGGCAAAAGAAAGTATGCCCTTCCTCAATTGGCTCGTCTTGGTCTTTGGGAAAAATTTAGACAGAAATCTTGTTTGGAGGTCTTTCTAGGAAGTGATGCTATTGTTTGGGAGAGTAGGTAACCAGGTCATGGCCTTATCCTTTGAGGAGAAAGGAAAAAGCCTTAACCTAGTGGCTTCTGGTCCCAAACCAGCAATGGAGAATGTTGTACACAGGGCCAAGAACTGGTCAATTTGCTTGTAAGGGTATTCCTTGATAAGCCCATGGAAAGAGGGAAGCATTTGGATGATGGAAGTTTTGATCTCATAATTACCCTGAACATCTAGGAATTGAATGCTGAATGGAGAATTGTAATCATCCGGAGCATTCAATTCCTTCAATGTTCTAGGTTGCTCTTCACCCATAACTGCTGTCTCTAGTTCAATAAGGGGCACAACTGTGGTGTGTCTGTGCCTTCTCGGTCTTCTACCCCTTTCAATCTCAGGGTTAGCAGGCTCTAAAGTAGGAATAAGAGATCTCCTTCCTAACATGCACACACACCAACAATAGGGACAACTATTCGCAAGCACATTGCACTAAAAAAATAAAATTACAACTATCCTAATCAACTGCTTATGGAATCTTCAAAGGAAAAATAAACTGAGGTTTTGAAGGTTAGAAAAGTGCAAACAGAGGTTGCTAGACTCTCAATGCAATTCCAGTCTCCTTCTCTGCAACGGTCCATATCTGTAAGAAAAATTCTAAATGTAAATCATCAGTATCAATTATTCACAAGTACAGCTACCAAAGAACAAAGAATGCAAAATTCTAGAGTCTACTATCAGATCAAAAGTCCCTGGCAGCGGCGCCAAAAACTTGTTATATTTTTAAGTGCTTGCTACTAACTTTATTGAAGACAGTGATAAGAATGGGGTAAATAAAAAATGAGTGAAAGGTAGAGTGATGATTACGGAGCAGCAAGCCTAAAATATGTACAGTCCTGTAAGATACAGGGCTTGTTGTAGCAAGTTTTGATAAGTAAGAGTTTGTCCCATAGGGAAAGTTGATCTAAAGCTCTGAGGGAGCCATTATTAGTAGGCTCTCCAGATCTGACTACAGATCTGACAATCCTAAATGGAAGGGGATTTAAGGTCACTAAATTCTAAATCCGAAGGTAACTTAATGTTTAAACCATAGAAAGGGTTGAGAAAATGGATAGAGTGGAAAAATAAATATAAAAGGAGTGAGAAGTATGCTATTAGGTTCAGATCTGATGGGTTTCATGACTCAAATTCAGATCTGCTGCTATAGAAGTCCTCTCCAATGGCTACATTATCACCACTGAGGAGAAAGAATCCAACTCATCTTTGTGCCATGATACAATCCCTTTATGGCTATAACTTGTCCACTTAAATGGTCACAGACTATCCAATTGGGTAACCACAGTCCAGAGATGGGTCAGAACAAGTCTATCATTGTAAGCACTACTTCATATAGGCTACAAGCACAAGAATCCATAGGGAACCTCAACCTCTAAAGTGCTATGTGTGGGGCTAGGCCTGTATGGGAGCATGTTAGCCTAGACACATAGAACCAGCAAGAGTTTGAGTACAGCCTTAGGTCTAGCTGTCCACTGCTGTAGAAAGACTGCAGTGATCCAGTCACAAGCCTACAATCTCTATAACCAAACCAGATCTGCCATCTGATGGCGTGTCTATACAAATACAGGGGAGTTTGTCTCTGCACAATCTCTCACAAGGCTATAAGCACAAGTGCAGAGAAGAAGAATCTATCTTGGATCTGTGGATTGGCCTCACCCTAAGGCTATAACCTGTCCATTTAAATGGTCACAGACTATCCCAGAGGCTATCCTCCTCACAGAGGACTAAAACAGAACAAGAACATTGCTGTCACCACCATGTTCACAAGGCTACAAGCTCAGGCTCCCATGGGGATTTCAGATCTAGTGGATCCTGTGGTGGGGTTAGGCTTGTGTGGGAGCATGTTAGCCCAGACACACAGGTCACTTGGATCTAAATAGGTCTTTAAAAATAGTTCTCTATTACTCATAATACAACCTATTAATAGAGGATCTCAAGGCAGCAGCCTTGTACAGAACAACTCAATCTCCAACTTTAATCTCATACATGTAAAAAACCCAATCATGAAATTCCATTAAATCTAAAACAAATAAGCTTATAGAGGCATAGCCAGCAAGTGCTGGGCTATGGAGAGAAGAAAAAGTGAAAAGAAATCTACCTAAACCTTACTAGAGATCTACAACAACTGTAAGAAGAGGATAGACAAAATTCTATTCTAAGAGGGGGTCCCCTAAACTTATTCCAGGCTTAGGTTTATATAACAGTCAGTTTGGCGGCGCATTAGGGTTAGGAAACCCTAATTTTAACGATGTCGCATGGCCTAATACTATTCCTTGGATGCCTCGAGGCACGTGCATAGAAATTGGAGCATTGGAGTGCGTACCCTAATTGCTGGAAGTTCCCAGAATGTCCTCTGCAGAAGTGAGGGAGAGTTAGAGTCCAGAGCCTCACCAGGTAGCACTGATTTCCAAGATTGTCGCGTGGTAGCACGGTCTTTGCAAGATTGGACTAACTTGAAATTCTAGCCATCATAGGGTTGTCTTAGTTTGCAGCTTAAGCAGTCATGCGATAGAGCATTGAATCCTCGCTAGATTGCTCTGGTCTTTGCGGGATTGCACTTTCCTTCTGAATGGCGCGGGAATCATGCGAGCAGTTTGTTTCTCAATGGAGCTTCACGAGGATCCTCATGAGGGTGTGATGTGCATTGATCTCTAAACTGCGCAAGAGGTTTTTCTGAAGTTTTGCATCTCGTGACCACTGTGCGACAGCTGCGCGCAGAAATACCTGGAGCTCTCTCTGTCTCCTCAGCTTATTTGAGTGAACTGCACGTGGTTTTGAGTGTTGCTTTCTTGAGCTGCACGAAACTGTGTGAGCCTTTAAGTGCTTGAGCTTCGAGAGTTGTGTGAGTCATGATTCTGAAGCCCTTCTATCACTAAACTACGCGAGAACAGTGCGGACAATTGGTATGAAGTCTTGGGAAACTCGCGAGGATCGCGCGAGGCTTACTTTCTAAATCCTTTGAACCCTACGGCAACTGTGTGAGGTTCATTTCTTGCTCTGTTGCTGTTGTACTTTGCCTTCATGCAGTCAAGTTCTTGTCTGGATCCAGCTTCCCTTCTTCTGAGAGACTTCTAGGGCAAAAGTGAGCTCCTTAGCAGGATTAAGGCCTTATTACAGCTGTTGTTCATTACCTACAGAATAGGCTTAAAACACTTTTATTAAATGATTAAGGGTCCAACAGAGATTAAGTTAAGGAGTGAAAAGTGGTACTTTTCAGGTCTTAGTAGCAATGCACCTGCCACTTTCCAAAGTTGCATGTATGCCATTTTTTCTGACATGATTGACAAGTTTTTGGAGATCTTCATGGATGATTTCTCCATTTATGGAGATGATTTTAGCCAATGCCTGCACCATCTCAGTTCTGTGCTGCAGAGGTGTGAGGTGACCAACCTGGTCCTAAGTTTGGAAAAGAGTCATTTTATGATGACTCAAGGCACTATCCTTGGACATGTGGTCTCCCACAAGGGAATAGAGGTTGATCAGGCTAAGATTGACTTAATTTCCCATCTGCCCCCTCCCAAAACTGTCAACCAAGTCAGGTCTTTCCTGGGCCATGTTAGGTTTTATAGGAGATTCATTAAGGACTTCACAAAATCACCAAACCTCTATGCCACCTGTTGTGCCAAGAGGTACCCTTTGAGTTCAATGATGACTGCCTGGCAGCTTTTGTGCAGCTAAAAACTTGCTTGACTACAGCTCCTATTCTACAAGCCCCTGATTTCTCTTTACCATCAGACTTTACTATGGGGGCTATTTTGGGACAAAGAAGAGACAAGGCATCATGTGTGGTGGCATATGCTAGTAAATCAATTGTTGATGCTCAATTGAATTACACCACGACTGAGAAGGAGCTGTTAGCCATTGTCTTTGCTTTGAAAAAATTCAGATCTTATGTGTTGGGCTCCAAAATCACTGTGTTCACTGACCACTCAGCCTTGAAATACCTCTTGTCTAAGAAGGAAGCCAAAGTAAGATTAATCAGATGGATTCTCCTTTTACAGGAATTCCATTTGGAGATTAAAGACAAGAAGGGAGTGGAAAATGTAGTTGCTGACCATCTGTCAAGAATCCAAGTTGCAGAAACAAAGAGCCTGCCCATCAATGATTCTTTTCCAGATGAGCAGTTGTTTTCTGTGGAGATCAGTATGCCCTTGTTTGCTAATATCGTGAACTACCTTGCAATGAAAAGGATCCCTCCACATTGGAACAAGAATGATAGAAACTTGTTTTTCTCTCAGATCAGACACAATATATGGGAGGATCCTTATCTTTTTAAGCATTATTCAGACCAAGTAATTAGAAGATGTGTACCGAAAATAGAGTTCCACCACATTTTAACCATGAGTCATGAACAGGCTTGTGGGGGCCACTTCAGTGGTAACAAGACTGTTGTGAAGGTGCTTCAGAGTGGTTTCTATTGGCCTACTCTGTTCAAAGATGCCTGGAAACATTGCAAAGCTTGTCCTCAATGCCAGCAGATGGGAAGTATTACTAAGAGGAATTCCATGCCTTTGCAGCCCATACTTGTGGTTGAATTGTTTGATGTCTGGGGTATTGACTTTATGGGACCATTTCCCCCCTCCTGTGGATATAATTTCATCCTTGTAGCTATGGACTACGTGTCCAAATGGGTAGAAGCCATAGCTACAAGGACAAACGACCACAAAGTTATCATTAAATTCTTCAAAGACAACATCTTCTCCAGGTTTGGCATCCCCAAAGCGATCATTAGCGATGGGGGAAGCCACTTCTATAATAAACCTTTTGATAAGCTGCTGGAAAATTAGTCTGTGACTCACAGGGTAGCCACTCCCTAGCACCCACAAACCAGTGGACAAGTAGAGATTTCAAATAGGAAATCAAACACATTTTAGAGAAGACTGTGAGAAGTGATAGGAGGGACTGGTCCATGAAATTGACAGATTGCTTATGGGCTTATAGGACTGCCTATAAGACCCCCATAGGTATGTCCCCATTCAAACTAGTTTATGGCAAGGTATGCCATTTGATTGTTGAATTGGAACACAAAGCATATTGGGCTATTAAAGCAATAAATTTTGATTTCAACTCTGCTGGTATACACAGGAAACTGCAATTAGCTGAGCTGGAGGAGCTCAGATTGGAAGCATACGCCAATGCTCAGACCTACAAAGAGAAGAACAAAGCCTTCCACGACAGACATTTTCTACGGGAAGAATTCAAACACAATGATAAGGTGTGGATGTTCAATTCTAGATTAAAAATCTTTCAAGGAAAGTTACAGTCCAGATGGGATGGACCATTCATAGTTGTACATGTTTCTCCATCTGGAGCTGTTGAAGTCAGGGACCCTACCGATGGTAGAGTCATGAAGGTCAATGGCCAGAGGCTCAAACTCTGTGTGGACAAGATTTGTGAGCTTGAGGAGTGCATTGATCTTCAAGACCCTCCAGGTTAATAGCTGATTTTGGCTTGTATCATATGTAAAATATGTGTTTTATTTGTATCAATAAAGTGACGGCTGGCTTAGCAGGAAAATTTTCAGGGTGCTGAGACTGAGCACTACATGCAAATATCTAAATATTGGCTTTTCGAACCCTTCAATAAGACGGTTGATGATTTCGATAGGATGCTGGACATTTTCGAGGGGCACTGAGCCTTGACGATAGGTGAAATCAACCCTTCAATAGGTTAAATACGACAACAGAAACTTCTCGATACGTTCTGGGTACTTATTGGAACCTATCAAAATGACAAATCACGTCGAATTCTAACCTATCGAAAGGAAGGTTCCACCTGTCGAGATCCTATCAAATTGTACCTTTTGTAAGCTTTGACTGCCAAGTCTTCGTTAGGACACATTGACCTATCACCACCATTCTCGTCATCCTATCGAAATCATTTTTCACACCCGTATCGATAAGGTAGTCTTATCCTGTGCACTTCCAGAATACCTAACCCTCTCTCAGTGCTTCAGCATTTATGACGCATGCCTCCTTAACTTAATCTTCCCTCCTAAATTTAGTCCATCATGCAGTCCACGCTCCATTTCCCAAGCCTGGAAGAATGCGCCACTTTTATTGCATCGTTTCATATTCCAACGCCCATGCACCTTAAATATTGGCTTCGTCCAGTCCTTACACATCCATTCCCTCCTAATCGGCCCAGCTCTTCCAGCCCACACTCATGGCAGACAACAAACCTCATGATTTGCCTACCAAATTCTTCCCAGTCTGGCCACCACCACCACCACCGGTCAAGCTTGATCCTCTTCAATTTCTCTGGGATGAATATGACGAGGTACAGAGAATCCTCGCCAAGGAGAAAAAGAAAAACCTAAAGAGGGAGAAGAAGAGGTAGAAGTTCGAGTCGCCGGTTGTTTCCCCCCGTCATCCTCATCCTCATCCACCACCCCACCGCCAGCCCCCTAATCCCACGCTTTTTCCTTCCCCCCCTGGCTTGCAATTCCTCTTCTACCTGACGCAGGCTGAGGATATCTCTGAGCCAGGGGGGACGTTTTTTCCAAAGGAGATTTTGTCCACATATCTGTCTTCAGTTATTTGTAATAAAATATTTTGTTCATTTCACTTGTTGCTCCTCTATTTATTTCTTGTTCTGTTTCTTTTCTCTGGATGTCTGCACCACTAAACCCATTCTACTAAGAACAGTGGGGGCACTGTTTAGTTTAGGTTTGGGGGTGAGGCATCGATGCCAATAAACTAGTTAATTGTAGTACAACCAAGTTGAAAAGCAATAATTGAAAAGAGAATGAATTCACCTCATATTTGTTGTTAAGGAAACTTAAAAACCATTTACAACTGAAGCAAGCTGAAGTTTTAACATTTTTCATGAAGCAAATGTCAAGAAATTTTGAAGAAATTTTTTGTGTGTAGTAAACTTGAAATGAGAAGAGACTATAAGGATACTCCCCAGAAATTTGGATGGAAGGCCATACCTAGTGAGAATAGGGCCTGAAACTTTCTTTGAAGAGTGTCTTGGCAATTTCTTCTGCTTTGAGAGCTGACTGGACTTAATCTTGACCACTAGAAGTTAGGCAAATCCAAATTGAAACAAGCTTGACAGCATTCATAACACGAAAGACAGGAAGTAAGGCCATCCCTTGGACAATTTGAGCCTAAAATTTTCCCACCTTTGAACTGCCCTTGATGTACGCCACTTGAGCCTTAAAAGCCCTAATTTTCTTTGATGAAAACCAGAAATTATAAACCCAAAACCTTTTGACCTATTTTGGTTCACCCTTAATATGAGAAATCGGGAAGAGGATGGAGGAGAAAGGTTAGAGGAGCAAGGTCTTAAATCAGGGTGAAAGAAAGAAAAACATAGTTGGTGGTATTTGTGTTATTACGCTTTAAAAAAAAAAAAAAAAAAAAAAGCAAATGAAAGAGAAAGAGAATCCATTTCTTTGAAAGATTGGAAGGAAGAGAAGAAGCTGGCCACTTTGGCTCTAAAAATTCAAGAAGTAGATGGAATTGTGCTGAATTAAAGAAGGAGTCTAGATCACCTCCTTACCTTTACTGATTTCTCAAATTTGAACCTTGTTTACTCCTTGTGCTCTTTCACAAACCTTATCCCTAAGCCACATTACAACCAAAATAAAAAACCCTTACTGATCTGAAAGTGGATTGAGCCGTCATGTGGAGATGAGAATTTGCTTATTCTATGGTGTAAAGAGCTGGAAAAGTCAAAAATTCAAGCAATGCCTATGCTCCTGCTTGCAGTCCTATTTGAGGGTTGTAACTGCTCTTGAGCTGAGTAATATGAATTACCCCTCTTCTCTATACTGATGAGTGAACAGCCCTAATGAGACTTGGGTCTGAAATCCAGTCGATGGGGGAAGTATCTGAGCAGGATCCTCATATTACTCAGTGATGATGAAGAGATTTCAGCAGACTTTCATATCTTCAAATGGATGTTTTTCTATTGAAATTCCTTTAATGAATGGGCATGATGTGAATTTATTTGATTTGCTTAAACTCTGCTTTTACAGGTTGCACTATTATTAACTAAGTTGTATTGGAGAAGTTTGTGGGTACCTTCACTGAAAACCCTCAGGAGACTTCACTCCTTCACTAGGGATCACCTAGGGGTGTAAAAGGCTTGGTGCATATGCTAAATACATTCGTGTTCCTTACGAAAGTGGCATTTTTATTTTCTTTTAATTCTCCTTTGCTCAGGGACTATCAAAGCTTAGGTTTGGGAGTGTGTTAAGTGGTGAAAAATGCTACTTTTCACCCTTTAACGTGACCATTGACAGACCTGTGAGCACACTAATAAGCCTCTGTTGAGTGCTTTTTGTAGATAGCAGTGAAAGCTAGTAATAATGGAGAAAACCAGTTAAGAATGCCCACAAAGAAGCCATCTCTCAGTACTATGCATACCCAACAATAGCACACTAGAGGGCAGCACATCACTGAGCCCTTGGAATGCGTGGCTCCAGCAGAACAAAGGAAAGGAAGTGAAGACCAGTCTTAAAACAACCTATCGAAAGGGCATTTGGAAGACTTCGATAGGAGCTGAAGGATAAAAGAGAAGAATTCGTGCAGTTGGAGAAGGGTTCGATAGGGTCGAAAGGCAGAAAGAGGAAGACATGTGCTGAAGTGAGGGATTCGACAGGATCCCTGAACCTATCGAGCAGATGAATGAAAGAGAAAGCTCATCCTATCGAAAGCTTGCCTGAGGAGAAAAAGAGAACCTGTCGAAGGCTTCCTGAACCTATCGAAATGAAGATGCTGGAATAGAACCTGTCGAAGGATGCTTAGGCCTTTCAATAGGAATGAGAGCCAACCTATCGGGATGACGGCATTCAGAGCTGAACCTGTCGAAAAGTACCTCTGGACCGATCGAACTACTCAGCCAACCTATTAAATACTCCATATAATGGGCTAAGGATACCTGAATCTATCGAGCAGATGAATGAAAGAGAAAACTCATCCTATCAGTACCTATAGAAGAGACCAGGGAACCTATCGAAAGGGACTACAAGCTTACTTTTAACCTGTCGAAAGCTTCTCCAACCTGTCAAAATCAGGTGCTAAACTCCTCAGAAACTATGCTATGCACACGCTGAGACTTGGTAACCTGCTGCATGCAAACTGAGGCACTTTGGTGACTAGCACGAGGTTCTAGAAGATGACCTAGAAAGCCCTAACCGACCCACGTGCTTTAATAGAACTCTAACAAACTTTAACGACCTGCTAGAAGGGATTTTTGGCGGGAAAAATAGAGGAGAAAGCTTACATAGAGATCCCCAATTGCCATTGGGGAGGATCGAAATTCTGAATAAATTCCTGGAGATCAGAGCTTGCAGCGAGATTCCATTTTCCTTCCTTTAGCCCAGCCATGGTTGGTCAATTCCCTAGGAGCAGCAAGGAGTGAGTTAGATCTGTGATTGGGTAAGGTTAAGAGTGTTGTTGGGGTTAATTGCTGCACAAACTACATATCTGAGAGCATTTCATTGTAGAGTGAGTTTGATTGCGATGTAAATATTATTTTCAATGTTTTAATTAGATCTAAAGCTCTTCTGATTCCTTTTGGTGCTCGATCGAATTTGTGTAGAGGAGTTGCTTGATCTGCTCACCCACTTAATTGGTAGACTCTTGGATATCATCTGAATTCCTTGGATCTGATATCCCTATAATTTCCTGCGTCAGTGACCTAGAAATTGCAGCATCTGAAGTGGTTTTAATTGTTCTAATTGAGGCTCTGGCTTTCTAGGAGATCTCTAGGATGGTCTGTGACCATTAAAGTGGACAGATCATAACCTTAAGGTAAATCTAAACTCAGGCCTCAATTGGATTCATCTGCTACAATCCATGCATTCGATAAAGTCTATAGGATGGTCTGTGACCATTAAAGTGGACAGATCATAGCCTTAAGACCAGGTGGATCCTGTGATTTAGAGTGGAATTTATACCCTGCAGCTGTGCTTGTGGTCAGCTGAGGGGCTTGTGTGCTTTTGAACCCTTGTAATATGCTTAGCTCAATGTAATTGCAGTGAAAACAACCTCCAAGCTGTTCTTCTCCATTTTCTGAGTTTTTAAACCCTCTATCTGGAAGATCCGAGGCCCCAGATCTGATCTAAGACAATATGCATTCTAATTGTAGTTTAGATTAAGTGAAAATCCAATATAATCTCTCCCCTATCTTTTAGCTAGACCAACATTAGTTAGGGTGCCAGATCTCTTTCAAATCTAGAGATTTACCTAATTCCAAACCACCTCTCTGTGGACTTCCCCTTACTTTTAAAACTTGCTACAAAGGACCCTGTACCTTGCAGGCCTAGGATATTTTAGATGTGCTGAATCCATCTCTTACTTTTTAAACTTGCTACAAAGGACCCTGTACCTTGCAGGCCTAGGATATTTTAGATGTGCTGAATCCATCTCTTACTTTTTAAACTTGCTACAAAGGACCCTGTACCTTGCAGGCCTAGGATATTTTAGATGTGTTGAATCCATCTCTGTTTTCTCTTGATGTTTACATCATAAATCAGCACACTGGAATTCCCCAACACTTACCCATACCAAAGCCGTTGTAGGGCATGCGCCAGCATATTAGAGCATTTCTCTAGTTGGACCCGACACTCTACGATAGAAGAATCGAATCGCTCCAACCTCGTGACCACCGACATAAGTAATGACCTCCCAGCTCAACTATCGGCATAAGAAGCAGAAAATCCCAACAGTCATCTGGTTGGCCTAAGGGGAAACACTCGCGTCACCCGCATAGAATTTGAAGAGAAAATTGAACTAGACGCTTCTACATCCCCAGATTTGCCACAACTCTAAATATTTTGGAAATCTCTAGAGGAAGAATGGAAACCTCCCTAGAGTGATGATGAAGACTATTGGATAGACCTCTCAGCATTTGAGTTAGCGGAGCGAGCCAATCTAGGACTTCAAGTACTATCAGATCAAGAAGATGAATTTGACACCATCTTCAATTCTAACCTAGAAGGATGGGAATGTCCTTTGGAATTGCCCTGCATTCTTCACCATTATCAACCTCGTCGAGCATGCACGCTCATCCTAACATATTATGAAGATCAAGGAAAAGATCTCGCCACCCCTGAGGATCCTTCGAGAGATCCCCCTCGGTGAGAAGAACAACATTATTACAACCCAGAGGATGATAGTTCAATTGATTATAATCTTCAGAGCTTCTTCGAAGAAGAGGCAATCAATATGGCAGAAGAAATCCAAATGTTAGTGCCACTGTCACCAGCGTCACTCATTCAAAAGATCTCATCGGATGAGGACTCCAAAAAAAAAAAGCCAAATTCACAACAAGTCCGCATTTCCTAAAGAATCACCCGAACGGCTCCAGCAGCTATCTCGCTCCCTCAACTAGAGGAAGCAATTCTCTCGGTACCCCTTGAGGCGACCGACACCTTACCATATTTATTATCAAAAATAAAAGAAATAGAAAAAAGAAAACCCTAAAAATTCAGAAATACAAAATCCAAAAAAATCAGAAAACCCAGAAAAGAAAGGGAACTCTTCATCTTGAACCAAATTTGTGGCCAACAAGGAAACTTTTCTCCTAAGGTTTCTATCCCATTCCCCGCACAAGGTCGTAAAGCATCTCGGCTAAACAACAAGCTAGTGATCATACCGGACGAGATACTTCAGGACTTTGAGAGAAGAATTAGTAGTCTTGACCTTCACCTTACCAAAGATCTCTCAGTCAT
The DNA here is from genome assembly GCA_021018995.1 of Chloranthus sessilifolius. Lineage (NCBI taxonomy): Eukaryota > Viridiplantae > Streptophyta > Magnoliopsida > Chloranthales > Chloranthaceae > Chloranthus > Chloranthus sessilifolius. Next base: position 31,660,000 of record CM037595.1, read on the forward strand.
AGATTGTACCGATGAAGGGTTACCTTTCACAAACTCAAATCCCAGTGTAACAACTTCGTAGTATACAAACTTACCGAGGACGAAGAAGTAACACTAGTTGCCGAGGAGGCACTGGACTTCCAACGGGTTATCAAGCATTTCGATGAGCAAACCCAAGCTGCCGCAGAACCCACAGAAGAACTTAACTTTGGCACTGAAGAGAAACCCGAGAAGCTACTGATTAGCACAACGCTCAATTCTAAGGAATGCCAACAAATTGCACAAGTCCTGCAAGAACAGCTCGATTCCTGTGCATGGTGGTACATGGACATGCCTGGTATAGACCCAAGTTTAGTAGAACATCGCCTTGTCTTAGAACCCGATGCAAAGCCTGTTAAGCAAAAACTCTGTAGGATCCACAAACTGCCCTCCAAGTTAAAGACGAAGTTGACAATTTACACAAAGCGAAATTTATTCGAGTCGTTCTTTACCCTAAGTAGGTCGCCAACATAATACCTGTCTCCAAGAAAGATGGCAGAGTACGGTTTGCATCGAATTTCGAAACCTCAACCAGGCATGCCCAAAAGATGACTTCCCACTGCCAAACATTAACACTCTAGTCGACAACACCGCTGGCCATGAGATGCTATCCTTTATGGATGATTTCTCTAGATATAATCATATCAAATTAGCAGAGTCCGATCAAGAGAAGACTTCCTTCACCACACCATAGAGAACATACTATTACGTCATTATGCCTTTTGGGCTCAAGAACGCAGGAGCCATGTATCAATGCGCCATGATGGCTATCTTTCATGACATGATACATAAGTGTGTAGAAGTCTACGTTGATGACATATTAGTAAAGTCCCAAACGCGAGTAGGACATGTTGAAGTGCTCCAATTGGTGTTACAAAGAGCTAAGAAATATCAGCTAAAAATGTACCCAAAGAAAAGCGGCTTCGGGGCCACTTCAGAAAAATTACTTGGTTTCATAGTTAGCAAGCGAGGGATCGAAGTTGACCCCTGTAAAAGTCAGAGCCATCCTTGAGATTCCGCCTCCCAGTAATATCAAAGAGCTACAAGGCTTAATAGGAAGGTTGAAACTCATCAGAAGATTTATCTCTCAGCATTTGGACAGATGCAATCCTTTCTACAGACTACTTAAAGGACGAACTAAGTACAAATGGGATGACTAGTGTCAGCAAACCTTTGATAATATCAAGAAGTACCTCCTTAACCCACCAATACTATCGCCACCAGTCGCCGGAAGATCCATAATTCTATACATCTCAGTGAACAATAAAACAATGAGAGTAATTTTGGGACAATATGAAGAAGACGGTAAGAGAGAGAAGGCTATCTACTACCTTAGTAGGACAATGGTTGAATATGAAAGAAAATACACTTCAATGGAAAAGACTTGACTCAAACCAAATTATGACACTACTTCGGAGCACATAAAATACTAGTATTAGCCCGAATGGACCCTCTGAAGTATGTATTCAAAAATCTCGCAACATTAGGAAAGATTGCTTGCTGGCATATGCTCTTGCAAGAATTTGATATCACTTACGTCACGTAAAAATTGATCAAGGGGTAAGCAGTCGTCGATTACCTCGCAGATCTCCCGCTGCCGAGTGATGAGCCCGTGCATACGGATATCCTCGATGAAGACCTATTCATGATTCATAACGAAGAGCCCGATAAGACGTCATGGACCCTTTATTTCGACGATGCTTTAAATGACAAAGGAAAAGGCATCGGGATAATCCTCCTAAGCCCCGAAGGAGTTTTCATACCTAAGGCTCTCCAACTAGATTTCTCTATCACTAACAATGTCACAGAATACGAAGCCTTTATAGTTGGAGTACGAGCAACACTACAGTTAGGTGTTAAATAGTTCAAAACCATCGGTGATTTCAAACTAGTAATTTCACAAGTCATAGGAGAATAGAAAACTAAGGAAAGGAGACTAATGACATTCCTAAAAATCTCTTAATATTTAGTAAAGAAATTTGAAAGAATCTCTTTCATGCACATCCCTAGAATAGAAAACGAGCTCACAGATTCCTTAACCACGCTCGCTTTGGTCATCCAAATACCTATTGGGCAAAGTACCAAGCCCTTCTTCATCGAAAAGCTGACAGTGCCCTCCCAAGAGGTAGCATGAACTGTCAAGAGAGAATTACCCGTCCTCTCCACAAGTACAGGACCGAAAGAAGCAATCACCCTGGAAATGCATGTCAAGAAAGAAATCAAAGTCGCTATGCTCAGATTTGAAAAATCACCTACTGACGATGGACAACCGTGGTATTTCAACATCTGGAACTTCTTAAAACATTAACATGTCCCTACATACGCCACGAAGATCGAACGAAAGACTATAAGGAACCGATGCGCCTGATTCTGCATACTCAGCGAAACATTATACAAAGAGGCCTTCACTAAAGGAGTACTACTACGACGTGTCACGACAGTCGAAGGATAATACATCATCCAAGAAACACACGCCAGTGCCTGTGGTGCCCACTCTGATAGATAGAGACTCACCGATCAAGTTACACGACAAGGCTACTTCTGGTCGACAATGATCAGAGATTGCCACCTCTACCTCCAATCCTACAAGCGATGCCAAGAACACACCACATTCATCAAAGCTCCATCAGTTGCATTGAATACTATGACCGTTTTCGATATGGGCCTTCGATGTCATTGGACCTTTCACAAACACCGTTGGGAACACTCACAAGCATGCGTTCATACTTACAGCGACCGAATACTACACCAAATGGGCAGAAGCTGAATCCTATGTCAGAATCATCGCTTCAACACTTGCAAAGTTTATTGTTCGAAATATCATCAACAGGTTTGGACTACTCAGGATGTTTGTCACTGACAATGGACCATAGTTTATCGCGGAGAAAATGAAGTTATGCAAGAAGTACGGTATCGATTTATCCCAGTCATTACCATTCTACCCTCAGGGCACTGGACAAGTAGAAGTTACGAACAAAATACTGATTCGAACCCTGAAACACACAGTAGAAACAAGCAATGGAGCCGATTGGCCTGAACGACTACCAGAAGCACTCTTGGCCTATAGTACCTCTATTCGTACAGCCACTGGCCAAACTCCCTACCTCCTTACCTACGAGATGGAGGCAGTCCTACCATACGCGATACAAGTACCATCCTTACGGATTTAACTCATTGATGAGCTATCCTTAGACGAGAGGAGAATTGCCCTATTCATGCAGCTAGAGCAGCTCGATGAAACACGCCTGAGGGCCGCTAATCACACTCAGGTATATCAAAGGAGAGTGGCCAGGGCTTACGATAAGAAAGTCCTTGAACGAACCTTTAATATTGGGGAATTAGTTTTGAAGAAAATCATGCCTTCCAATCACGCCCATTCGAAGGGAAAACTGAAATCAAACTAGGAAGGCCCATATGTCATAACAGCCGCATACCCTGGAAATGCCTACAAACTGGCGAACCGAGATGGAGAACTCCCTAGCCCTTGGAATGCCATGTATCTTAGAAAATATTACCCTTAGCCTTGTGATTGTCACATTCCATGATTAAATATTTATACTTATCACCCCCATAGTCGTCATGACCCAATCATTGGTCGTACGCCTACAATTCTCAAAATATCCTTAAGACCTCCGATTTATCGCCCACCTTTTCTCACTCGGACAATTTGATTAAAGGACTAGAGACCTATCTAACCTCTTTCAAAAGTATAAGTAATACCTGATCCTCACTTCCCTTCCCCCGCCATTATAGGAGACTTAAAGCAAAAAAAAAAATGAAGATGTTTGGTTCAATCAAAACTCATTATTCTTATACTAGCAAGATGCTTTAAAAAAATATGTATTTATATGTCAAAAGTTGAGTGAGAGCATTACGACAAATGAACAAGTCAATGAGCTCTGGAAAGCATAAGCAGACCTTGAGGACATCCCTGGTAACATTACTAAAAGTGTATAAGCAAGCTGCGAGGGCGTCCCTGATGTCCACATACTACTAGATGTCGTCGTAAGGTGGCGGGAGGAGGATAAACTTCTGCTACCCATAGAATATGGGATTTTCATGGTGCTGAAACATGACGAAGAGCTCGATCATGGCATCCCGTATCCCTCTGAGAAAAAGATTGTTACTTACCCCTTTTATGATACAAACTATTCCTCGCATCACTAAGCCTTACCTCCCTCCTCTATTTTTTTTATTTTTTACGATAAACTATTCCCTCTGGGAAGCCTTAGATACAAACTATTCCCCTCATCACTGAGCCTTACCTCCTTCCTCTATTTGTTTATTTTTACGATAAATCAGAAGTCTTATAGGATACTCCTACAAATGAAACCGAAAACCGATGAATGACGACTTAGGCAATCACCTACTATACGTACCATACTTCTCCCTAATAACCATGGGACAGGATGACTACCGCCCTAGGATGGACCCCCGTACACAACTAACCTAATCAAAGAAACCTCCTAGGTTCGATGACATCATCAATCAACTTTCCTTCAAAACTAACTCACCAAATACCCATGACTGCTTCTAGACCCAAAGTGCTCATCTCAAAACTTGAAAAAGCTCCATTGCATCTTCACACTGGAGAATTTTTTTTTATTAGAAGAAGAATTATATCGGAAGCATCGGCTTGTTCACAAAGAAGATGAGGAACGATGAAGTTACCATCCAAAAAGTGCTATTGAAGATACCATACTGCCAATTATACCACGCTCCTACACTGGGGTATTTTTATTTTTATTGTTTTGTTATCATTTCTATCTTAGCTATTTTCTTTCCCTGTTGCATTATTTTCATTTCAAGCAAAAAGAGAAAGAAAAAAGAAAAAAAGAAAAAATGCATATTCATCTTTTGCTACCAAACTACGGTCTGAGACACTTACCCCCCTTGACAACTATCAAGGGGGAGAACAAAAACTACTAACAGCATTACTCTCACATGTGGAGATACGAAGTAACCTTCAACCATCACTGGGCCAGCTTAGGAAGCATCCAAATCCCAATGACGGTCGATGGCACTAAAGCAACTAAAAAGCAAAAGTAGACGCAAGAGGTAACTAAAAGGAAAGGAGCCAATCAGGTACATCTAAACCAAAAATCTCTCTATATATGCCAAAATTTTCTTTTCTTTTTACACTTATCACCGGGGGCATCCACCCTATATATACAATGCACACACATAAAAAAAATTAAAAAAACCACACACACCCCTACTCCCTACGCTGCCGTTGGGATGGACGAGCACCGCCGTCCCCGATATCATCAGCTCGAAGGTTCACAGACTGGTCCTCTGAAAACACAATCCCTACACCTGGAGTCCTCGGAACCTCTAGACGACAAGGCCCTACCACAGAACCCCCCTCACTCGCCTAACTAGCAGATCGCCTCGATGACGAATGAGGAGGATACCTCATAAGAACCTCACGAACAACAGAATCCTCACGAGCATCACCCCTGACACGATCATGGGACGTGTGACGAGACTGCCTAACCGAGGAACCAACAGCCCTTAACTCTGACCCACCAAGCTGACGAGCCAACCTATGTATCCCCCGCTCACTCCTTGCCAAATGATACTGCAGCTAATCTAGGGTCACCTGTGACTCTGCCCACATCGTCCAACGCGCTACATCCAATGCCTCAGTCTAAGTCCTCTGTGCAGCCATCATCTAGATAAACAAGTTATCGCGACTCTGCATCTCCCCAAGGATCCATCTCGCCTCAGGAGTGGCACGTGCTCGTGCCGCCTCTAGACGCGCCTCCTCAAGTTGACAAAACTGCATAACTGCACTAAGTCAAAGGAAAACTAATATATACATGAACAAATTAAGAAACTTTAAAAAGGAAAGGATTATACCAGATCCCGCCTCTCCTCCAAGAGCCGCCCAACCGTCTCAGCAGTCATTGGATCAGCAGGAGGCACGGAAGGAACAACGAACGTAGGCGGCTACAACAAGAACGAACAAATACGTTAGATAAACACTATGATGACAAATGAATCACAAACACAATAACTAAAGTATACCTGAGTAGGGATAGGAGCAGACTCCTAAGGGGGGGCCTCAAGAGCGGAGTCGGAACAACCTACATAAAGAACCAAACCAACCAACACAAAATATTTCAGAGAAAAATAAAAGGAAATAACCTAAATTGAATTACACTACACCAAAAAAACTATACCTGACTCTCTGGGCATAAAGAGGTAGCAGTCGCCACTCTTGTTTGAAGATCCTCGGCAACCAGACTCTAAAATACCACATGATATTAGTAAACTATTAAGAAAGCGAAACAATAACATCCAACGAACTGATATAATTACACAAACGAGTCAAAAGATTGAATGGAAACTTACCCAATGATCTAGCTCTGCCTGAAGCTGACCCATCGCTGGATCCTCCTGACTGGAGGAAGCAATTGATGAAGGATCAAATGCCCGAACAGGATCTCTAACAACGAGCTCGACTCTTTACGAATAATAATAAATATATCAATTGACAAGCTCATAATGCTAACAATGCTAAATTATATTTATAAAGACACCTACCAATCGATCAATCTCATATTGTAAGCTGGCCGCCACCTCTCAACCGGCCTACTGGTGACTGCGTAACAACTCGATCATCGCCGCCTGATGAGCAACCTCACCCTCCCTCTCAGATTGTCTAAAATAAAGTAAAACAAGACACCACAACTATGTGAGGTCGACTAGAAGACCAAATCTACATAATAAAAAAATATATATAAATTAACACACCAGGATCCATCGAGTCTCTGCTAGCAGAGCTCCAACTCATCCTCTTCTGTCCTAGCCTGAGCAATCTAGGAGGCTAAGGAGTGCAGTATCTCCTCATCCAGACGAGGAGCACACCCCATCCGCTATCGCCCTATGGAGAGTGTGTAATGCCCCCCGCATGCTCACAGTGAGATGGCCCTGCTTCAATGCAGCCAACCTCTCCCTCAAAGTCGACGCCGACTCTGGCCCACCGATAGCTAAAGAGCCGCTCCCATGGAAGGGGCGTGTGAAGAGTTACCCGCCACCCAATTCACTAAATCACCGCACATACTCCTGAGTGTTCGCCTCGTCACACGCCCCTGTAACCTATGGCGAATCTCTGGAGGGACTCCCTGAGCGAGCCCCAGCTACCGTATCCCTCGAGATGTGTGGATCCTCTCCACCCTCCTAAAACAATGGACCCATATATCCACATCAAAGAACTGTCAGCCAGACCGAATCATTAGCACGTCCTCATCCTCCTCATCTGCATATGGCCTCCAAATCACCTACAACCAAGCAAATGAGCCAACCCCTCAACGAAGACTTAGATCCTAAAAAGACCAAAATGAAACAAAAAAAACATACACATGATGATCTATACCTGCTCGGCATGCATATCCTCAAAGAGATCGCGCGCAGTCTGAAGATCCGAAGACCAACGGTGACCCCTCAACGCCTCCCTCCACACATGCATCCGCATAAATGTAAAACTCACCCCCAACAAAATCCCTGGATGAAGGAAAGAGAAGTGATCATATGCCCAAAACTGAAAAAAAAAACAAAATAGAAGAAACGCTAAGTAGATGCTACAATCAAAAGACCAGAAAAAAAAAAGACACTGTGACATTAATTAACTAAAACTCACCTGGAGGAAGGGAAGGAAACCTTCGATCGACGCCACACCCCACGTGTAGGAGGGGACTCGATCCAAGTCCCCGAGAACCATCAAAAATAACTCGGTGATACATCCCCGAGTCGAAGAAGAGAAGAGTACTACACCAAGGAAGTGCATCAAAAATGGTCGAAGCACCCTATCCGTAGCCAACCCCGACTTCACCACGGGCTCCCTGCCCTCCACTATCGCACAACGCGCCTCATAAGTCGCCTTCGCCTCTGAATGGTGCCTCGGAGGGACGAAGCCACTCGCAAATGTATCAAAAAACCAAGTGACTCAAACTATACCTAGCCTTAAGCCGCTCAACCTAGACGGCACGCCCAAAATCGTCTCACACACCTCCAAATAATGTCCATCCATCCACCCTGTGATCGGCTCGCCCTCAAAATGAAGATCGGTGATACGGACCCAGTCCTCCAGAGTCGATAACATCATGCAAACTGGAAAGGGAAGCGCCTGATGCTCCTCCCTCCACTTCTCCAAGATCACTGCGATCAGGCCATGATCGACCTGAAAGGGCTCCAACTCTAGGATTGGTCCGAAATTGAAAGACACCAGCCATGCGCGCTGAAACTCTGGCAAGGCACGGTTCCAAGTATGAGACTCGGTCCATGCTGAGCTGATAGACATCTGCAGGGGCTCCTATTGAACGAAACACAAACAATAACAGTAAGGTTAACGCATATCTATGATGAAAGACAAATGAATTTAGAACTAAAAGCAAGTCAAATATGTCCCAAATATAATAACAATTTATAACAAACATATAAAATGTGATAAGGGCAACTGAATACAAACATGACCTATCTCTAGATGCCGTCATGATGCATGAGTGAGCACACAACCAAGGATCAATGCAGGTTTGACATAAATTATAACGATTTCTAGAGCCTAATAAGCCTATGTCATAACCTAAATGGCTAATAAAATGAAAGAACTCTTGCTCATGGGTGCTTAAACGGCCTCCAGCGAAGAAATCCTCCACTGGGAAGTGTCTGCGATCTTGATGCTCCTCAATTGCACCCTCAGTTCTCTCACCATCAACCCTCTCACCCTCATCATCAGTGATCCCCTGCTCAATCTCGATCACCTCCTCCCTGACTCTCGACTGGTCAACCTCCATTACCTCCTCTCCAACTACCTCCCCAACATCCACCTCCCCGACAACGTCGGTCTGAGCCTTGGAAGTCTCACCTATCTCCGCCCCCTAACATCCTCTCTAATTCAGAAACGATAATAACGCACCCACCAATACCCTCACCCTCCATCCTAGAATGAAGAGCTCGAAAAACTGAAAATAACAAAGAAAACAACGTCCGAAATGGATGGCCGGATAGTAAAATATCAAGAAAATACGAAAATTAGAGCACAAAGAAACAAGGAAACAGAGAATCAAAGACTAAACAGAATCGTTGACGAAAATGAAAAATTTTGAACTATATATATAACCTATCAAAATCGCATGTGTAAACTAACCCACGCAACCGAATCACGCAGTACTGTTCCTGCGCTTAATTCGGATCACATGACCAATCTTAACGTGCAAACTAATCGCCCGTTCAAACTAATCCGACCATCTGGTTGCGTGCAACCTATTAAGCGCGTAATCGCTTCAAGCGTCCACATGGTGGCGCATGAATGCCAATAGTCACCCGTACAGTGACCAGCCACTGCCCTAATCACGCGCCCAATAGCATGTGTTTAAATCGACCAACCAACCAAAAATTGGCGCTTAATAACGCTCAGACGCTCTGAACGCAGCTGCACCCTCTGACTCGCAATTAATTTATGCGTTTGGAGTGAAGCATGCAATTCCCTAGAAACATAAAAAATGCCTAGGACAGCACATTCACAGTCTTAATTTGGGTGATCTACGATACTAATTATTACCCTAAACCACGCCCTTGCTAAGCCCAATCCAAAACATTCCAAAGATAAAGAAATATGCACCCCGATAACTAAAAGAAAATGCTCTAGACTAAGACCAAACTAAAAGAAAATGCCCCGACACCGTTTACACACTCCAACCAAAACTAAACAAAAAAAACTTGCCCCAACTAAGGCAAAACTAAACAAAAAAAATATCCCCATTGTTCATACACTCCAACTAAGCCCAAACTAAGTCAAAACAAAAACAAATGCTCCTAACACGCCCCGATCCAAAATAAATAAATTAAACAAGTAAACCTCGCGCTCAAAATAAATCAAATAAGCTACAAAACAAACTAAACCTAAATTTACAAAAGAAATTAAAATCATAATCACTTCATAAATAAACAAATAATTACAAAATACACTGAGGTCATACCCTCTAAATATACAACTTAAAATAAGACATTTAAAAACAGCCGGTTCAGGCAATGCCCGAATCTGAATTTATTTAGGAAACTAGAAATTTCAGAGAAGCTCGGAGGGGGGAAGCACCCTGAATGAATTTTAGCCATAATAACCTCTTCCCCTTGCCCCGAGCCAACAAAAAAGAAAGAATGGCTCACAGAAAGCCACCCGGGACCTATGGGATCCACCCTTAGAAGCTCACCTTGGAAACCATAACAAGGGAGAGAAACTAACACAAAATCCGCAGAGCCTACCGAGGAAAAATAGGCATCGGTTATGAGAATTCTGACCCTGCCTTATCCTTAGGTTTTCTTTCTACCACCTTTTTCTCCTCCACCTCTTCCCTTAGCATGGCAACAATTCGACTGCTACCTTGCATTCCCAACCCCGTCCATTCTCAACAATTTATGCAATATACACAACTCTTCGAGTCCAATACCCGGGATACATAAAAAGAAAGGAAGAAAAGACATTAATGAATAAGAAAATACCCAAAACAAAATAAAAAAAATGCCCCAAAACTTTTAATCTCAAAACTTGGAATAAAATTTAAAACAACAAGAAGCCAAAACTTTTGGCTCACACATTTATAAACTATACCTCTTGAATTACCAAATGACAAGTGTTACACCTTTAAATCTTTCTAATTTAATTAAATCTAAATCAAACACATATTCCCTTTCGAATACCACAATCCATAACGGACTCAGGTGAATCAATAATTACAAAACACTTAACCCCCTAAGAAACACCAATCCCTCCATGCCTAGATAAACCAATAGGATTTAAACATTTAATACCCATCTAGAACCTTTGAAAACTCACACCTTTTAAGTCTCATGTTGAATAAAAAAAAAGACCAAAACTCAAGTGTTGCGACATCTCAGTGTGCTTGTTTTATTTGTTGGTGGTAAAAACAATTTAAAATCAAAGGAGTAAAACAGGGGATGGAATCAGCACAACTGAGAAATCCTAGACCTGCAAGATACAGGGTCCATTTGTAGCAAGTTTTGATAAGTAACAGTTTGTCCCACAGGGAAAGGTGATCTACAGCTCCAAAGGAGCCATATCTAGTAGTCCCTCCAGATCTGACTACAGATCTGGCAGTCTTAAAAGGAGGGGAGTTTAAGCTCACTTATTCTAAGTATTCTAAGATAGCCTAATGAGTTAACTACAGAAAGGGTTGAGAAGATGGATGGATTGTCGAAAATAAATATAAAAGGGTGAGAAGTAGGTTATTGGGTCTAGATCAGAGGAGTTTTGTAACTCTGATTCAGATCTGCTGCTATGGAAATCCTGTCCAATGGCTACATTATCACCAAAGAGGAGGAAGAATTCAACTCATCCCTATGCCATGATCCAATCCCTTAAGGTTATAACCTGTCCACTTAAATGGTCACAGACTATCCCATAGGGGAACCATAGTCCCGAGATGGGTCAAAACAAATTGATCATTGTAGGCACTACTTCATCCAGGCTACAAGCTTAGAGAATCCATAGGGAACCTCAACCTCTAAAGCCCTATGTGTGGGGCTAAGGCTGTATAGGACCATGATAGCCCAGACACATAAAACCAACAAGAGATTGAGTACCACCTTAGATCTAGCAGTCCATTGCTTGAGTGGGGCTGCAATGGTCCAGTCACAAGCCTACAATCTCCATAACCAGATCAGATCTAACATTTGATGGCAGGTCTATACAAATATAAGGGGAGTCTGCCTCTGCACAATCTCCTACCAGGCTTTACAACTCAGGCTCGGGGAAGAAGGATCCATCTTGGATCGGCGGTTTGGATTCACCCTAAGGCTATAGCCTGTCCACTTAAATGGTCACAGACTATCCCAGAGGTTATCCTCCTCACGGAGCCCAAGACAAAACAAGTTAATTGCTGCTACCACCATGGTCACAAGGCTACCAGTCAGGCTCCCATGAGAATTTCAGATCTAGTGGGTCCTGTGGTGGGGCTAAGGCTGTATAGGACCATGATAGCCCAGACACATAGGTCACTTGGATCTTAGTGGATCCTTAGAATCATTCCTCCATTGCTTTGAAACACAGCCAAAGCAATGGTGGATCACAAGGCAGCAGCCTTGCATAGAACAGCTCACAAATACACAAATCCTATAAGGGTACAAATCCTATTATAAAAACTCTATTAATCTAACCTCAATAGACATAGAAAGGCATGGCCAGCAAGTGTTGAGCCATGGAGAGAAGAAAAAGAAGAAAAAGAAAACAACTTACAGTTACAGGAAGAACAAGAACGGAAAAGATAAATTACAAAATCTGAGATAGGAGTTCCTCTTCTAAATTCTCACTCCAAGTCTCCCTCTCGATCCCTTAAACCTAAACCAGGCTTCAATTTATATAGCAGTGGTGTGGTCGCACATTAGGGACAGGAAGCCCTAATTTTAATGATGCCACATGGTCGAATAATGATCCTTGGATGCCTCGGGGCACGTGCATAGAGATTTGAGCATGGGAGTGCATGCCCTAATCCTTGGAAATCCTTAAAAAGTCCTCTACAGAATGATGGAAGTTGGAGTTCAGAGTTTCGTCAGGTTGCAGTCGATTCCTAGACTTGTCGCGTGGTAGCTCTAGTCTTCGTGTGGTTGAGTTTAACATTAAAGCTTCAGATGTCACGTAGTTTCAGCTTCATGATGCTTTGAGCAGTCGCGAGGTAAACAGTTAAGCTCTCGTTGGATTGGGCTTTGCGTAGTTGGATTGATACTTGTAAATAGCGCAGGAACTGTGCGAGCATTCCATTTCACTTCGCGAGGCTAATTCTGGCTTTCGCGAGACTGCTTTCTTTCTGAACAGCTTGAGAACTGCGCGAGAAGTTCACTTCTTAATGGAACTCTGCGAGGATCCTCGTGAGGCGTTGAGGCTTTTCTTAACTGCGCGACAAGTTCTCTTGATATTTGCATCCTGCGGCTACTGCGCGATAGCTGCGCGATGCAGGATTCTGAAGCTCTCTCTCCTCAGCTGTTCTGAGTGAACCGTGTGAGGGTGAGAGGGGTCTTCTTGAACTGCGCGGGAGCTGTGTGACCTTTAACTTCTAAACTTCGCGAGAGTTCCGTGACTCAAGGCTTCTGAAGCTCTTCTATCACTCTACTGCGCGAGAACTTGTTTGTGAAGTCTTGGGACTTCGCGAGGACTGCGCGAAGTGGATTTTTTCTAAATCCTCTGGAGCTTTATTAGCTGTGCGAGGCTCTTCTATGGTCTGGATTCATGGTTCATTCTTCTGAGGGACTTCTGGTGCTAAAACAGGCTCCTTAGCAGGATTCATGGCCTTATTGCCCTGTTGTTTACTACCTACAGAAAACACTTAACAAGTATTTATTAGATGGCTAAGGGTCTATTCGAAGGCTAAGTTAAGAGGTGAAAAGTGGTACTTTTCAGGTCTTAACATCAAGTTAAATCAAACCTTATACCAGATAAAACTTTAAATAAAAAAAAACAAAAATTTCTAAAATGAGACCCTAACTTGTTTAGGACCAAAAAAATGCCCCAATCGAACCCCTCAGAACCAGGTAAAACCTCTAAACAAATCCCATGAAACAAACTGAACTTCAAGCTAAATTAAATCCAAAAATAAGTCAAACAAATAAGGTAAATCCTACTAATCCATTTATAAGTTTAACCGAATAAACAAGTATAATAAACAAAAACAATGTCCTTCATTTATAACTCAAAAGTTTTACAAGTATCACTAGAGGCATACCTCCTGAATTTACAGCCCAAAATGGAAACCTAAAACTTTAACCTACAACCCAAAATGAAGATTAGGTTCAAAACTGAGATGAAGCGAGGAGCTGATTTCGCTCGGAGCGTCCAATCAGAGACTTCAGGGAGAATTGGTTGGGAAATACATACCTCCACTTTTTACGCCTTCTCTTCCACTATCTTCACCCCCTCCACCGTCGCCTCCTCAACGCTGCCTTCATTGCTCCCTAAAAAGGACCGATGTAAAGACTAGCGCCCTCATTCCCAATACCACCCACTCTCAGAATAACACCGTCCACGAGCATCACATCGAGATGAAGATCACGCAAAATAATGGTTATAGTAAGAAACGACATCCCAATCGGATGGGTAGATGGCCAGATATCACTAAAACACGAATTTTAGAGTACAAGATATCCAAAAAGAGATTAAAACTCGAGATTAAACCAGAGAATAAAGAACAAATGAAGTCTCCCGCACTTATATAGAGTACAACCTTAATCACGCGCCTGAACATATCCGTTTAATTCGATCACGCACCACGCACACTACGCACAATCCAAAACACGCGCTCTGATCTGAGCACGTAATGAAACCATCGCCCGCGCCAACGGCGTGATGCTCCGATCGCGTGCATTCTATGAACCGCATAAATTTATCAAATGACAAACTGCCGTCGAGCAACCAGAAAGGTCACCTGTACACTGACCTGGTGACATTTCGATCACACGCTTCTATTATAATGTTGAATACAATCGCACGCACACTCCCAAATGGGTAAAATAGCCCCTCTAGCCTGAGATTGCATGCCCAAAAATAGGCCCACAATCATATTGAGTGACCTAAAATAGGCACATAATACTTGACTTTGGATGAAATCTACACCCTAACACCTTTGTATCCCATCTTGGCTAAGATTCTTCAATCCCATTGTGTAGCCTCACAAGTTGTTCCGACAGAAAAGAATGACCTACTCACCCATCCCATCGCATACCCTTGCATGAGAAGAAAGCATCGATAGCACCCATCCCCATCATGATAACATGTACACACGTGACATCACCTCAATATCCAGTCCCATCATAATAAATTAACCATACCACCCTCATGTTCCATCACGAGAAGTCAAAAGCAAATCTCCCGAGAACACGAGTATGCCACCGCTAACTATGCTCCGTCGACATCTCATCACAAATATCACTACCTAAAATAAATAAATAAAAAAGAAAGCATAGACAGCACATGCTACGCCATATGATGAAAAGAGGGAAAGCTTGATCATGTCCCATCACTAAGGCAAAGAGCTCTCTCTCTCCTGAATTGATCCCCACGTCCCACCAGGACTCACTTAGCACGCAACCAAAGAAAGGGAGAATCCCCAAGTCCCATCGCGACATCATTTCTCCCAAGACATCACATCACAACCACCGAGCCCTGTTATAGTAGACCTGAAGAGAAGGAATCTCCAAAGTCCCATGGCAACGCTATGGCGCCACCAAACCGTACAAGCTACGTACAATCCAGGTAAGTATCACCCCCAGGTAATTACTACCCACATTTCAATTACTCGATATTCCTTGTAAATATATAGTGAGCTATCATTAAGTCAAATGTTTTCAAAACCCGTCTCTCTTGACTCACAAATCACTGTAGTCCTCCCATAAGAGACAATCATTAGTATTCTCCGAGAAGGTTAGACAGAGCATCTGGCATGCCAAGTGTTATCTTAACAACCACAATAACGGTCGGGTCCATAAATCCCATTCTGGTGGATCTGCTCAGCGATGTCTTGGAAGCCACATTTTTTATCGTTTTACCACCGAATTGATCTTAAGTTAAAATCCCTAAAATTTCAAAATTTTAAATTTATCAAATTTTCAAAATCCCCTTACCAAAAGAATAAAAGCAAAAAAAAAGAGAAGAAAAGAAGAACAATGTAATAAGTTAAATAGACCTGACTCACCCTTCTTTAAATGCCAAAAAAAAAGAACTGATTAAGAGCCCCATCACCCGTGCATAATAAATTACACTTAAACCTGACCTTTAACTCCTAACACCCCTGAACTCGCAATCAAGCGCATATATGTTATTCACTAAAAAGTACCACTTTTCACCTCTTAACTTAGCCTTTGTTGAACCTTGAAGCAAACTAACAACCATTTGTTAAGTGTGTTTTGTAGTTAGCAATAAAATATGCAGCTTAATATAAACTCCTGGCTTTTTGGCCCAAAAGAGAGAATACACTAAAAGATGACGGCCGAGAAAAAGCCTAATGGAACGCTTTGGTAGTGCTCACCACGGTGACTCATTGTTGCTGATCACCACTAACCAAAGTCTAGCAGATGAATGAAGTTAGCTGAGAAGGGAGGAGACTGCGACAGCAACAAGTGCAATGCACTAGAGCAGCAAAAGATAGACCTCGCAGAGTTGAGGAGCTTCCTCACGAAGCTAAAGATGCAGTGGAAGAGGCCCTTGCACAGATACATCGTGCAGTCAGAAGGATAGCTGAAATGACCTCGTAAAGATCTCGCAAGTTAAAGTCCTCAGAATCTGTGGTTGCGAAGCTCTCACAGAGATCAAACCTCAAAGCAGCCGCGTGAAGAACACAGTGAGTCCATATGTATACTGAACAAAATGTCACCTCGCGGAGTTCTCACGTAGCCGTGGAAGAGAGATGCCCAGAATTATCTTCGCATAAATCTCGCGCACTCGAAAGCCTTACCATTGACTACACGAGCGCAGGAGCATAACTGCATGAGTACTTAGCGAGAGAGAGCTTCTGAAGCTCAACTGAGCGAGAAATCTTGGCGCTCCAGATCATCTCCGTGATAGCATTATAGCGCTAGCGAACTGCGCGATCAAATAAATAGCTAACGCACGAGCAAGCATTTTCCACCAGCCAAAGGCAACTCTGCAAAGGCAAAGCAGCTGTGCGAATGAGCTAAAAGCAAATATTAGCCCCACGAAGCTTAGGCTCTCCACTTCTCAGTTTTAACTCAATGACCTTTTGGGATTTTTCCAAAGATAGGGCACACTTCTCGAGGCATGGATTTTGAGGCACATATCTTCAGGCATCCAAGGCTTAAAAAAGTGCCACATCTACTGAAAAATTAGGGTTAATCTCCTTAGAACTAAGGTCATTTTGATAGAGTATATAAGTTGTACTTAGAGTTTATTATTTTCATCTTTCCTTCATCCTCTGTCGGTTGCGAGCTCCAACAGGCTAGGGTTAAAGTTTGATCATCTCTTTTTCTTATTTTCCTTCTCTCTTAGCCCAGCACTTGCTGACTAACCCCCTATAAGAGCGTAGGTTTAGTTTTATTTCAGTTTGTAATAGGTTTTTGCTATACATTGGGATTATGGATGAGCAGTTGTGTACAGGCTGCAGCCTAGAGACAGTTCATTATAAGTTTTGTGTTCATCAATGGATTGTCATTTTAATGTCTAATTGAATCTAAAGATCTTATGGTTTCTTTTGATGTCTATAGGATCCACGTATTTGGGATTAGCCCATTCAGTTTCTAGTAGATCTATTGTTTACCATCTGATTTCCCTTGGCTTGATAGCCCCATGGAAAGCAATACCGGATCTGTAGTGAGATCCAGGGAGCTCGGAGGCCTATGGACCATGGTGGTTGCAGTAGTTTTCATGTTCTTTCTCAGGCCTCTATAGTATGGACAGACCAATGGGATACCCTGGGACCATTCAAGTGGATAGAGTATTGCCCTAAGGTTGTGTCCATTCACATATTTAAGAAGGATTCTTCTCCCCTTCACATGAGCTTCTAGAGCCTTGTGAGGAGGTTTGTATAGGAACTGGCTCTCTTATGTTTTACCTAGCCAACATTAGATGTTAGATCTGATCTCTTTGTGGTAGTTATAGCTTGAGGCTGAGTCATTGCAGGCCATTTGTAGTAATGACTAGCTGAATCTAAAGCCTTGTTCAACTTGTTGTATGGTCCTTTTTGTGGGTACCAGTGAACAATTGGCCTTAGCAAAGCACTTAGGATCTTATGGGTTGGAATACCTATGGATGTCAGCCAGGTCTATGTGTAGATCTGGGGAGCTTGTAGCACTGGCATTACATAGTGCTGTAATAGTATTCATGGCTTGATCTGGCCCAGCGGTTGGGGAAATGATCAGTCCACTCCTTTGGGTTAGATTGGCAATGTCTGTTTTAACCAATGGAATTTGACAGACTCTATCGGATACTCTATGACCATTAAAGTGGATAGAGTATAGCCCTAAGAGCACCCCAAATGGCATGGGTTAAACCGAGTATTTTTACCTTGTTGAGCCTTTTAATAGCGTCTCAACAAGGAACACTGCAGAGACAGACTAAATTTGAGTTACATCACTGTTTTAACTCTAGCTTAACCTTCTTACTTCTCATAATTTTTACATATTGTTTTGGCACACACTACCACCATCTTCCTCTTAACCCTTTCTTTAGGATAGGGCTACATTTATTTCTCTATTTTTAGGATTAATTTAGTGTAGGAGTGACACCCAACTCCCTTTCTTTAGGATTGTCAGATCTGTAGCCAGATCTGGAGGTTTATTTTTATAGCCCATTTTGGGTTCTTGATCAATTTCTCTGTGGGACAAAACTCTTATCAAAACTTACTACAATGGACCCTGTATCTTGCAGGACTGTGTGTGTTTTAGACTTGCTGTAATGACCCATCTCCACAACTCCACTCTAGATTTTTCTCTCCATTGTTCTTAATAAAATAGTAGCTGTCTGAAATCTGAACAACAATATCCCACTGCATAGAATTGGATCAAGCGCACACTCCACTGTATAGAATCATTTGTTCAGACACATTAGGACTAGAATACCCAACTTATAGGCTGACCCCCTGAACTCGCAATCAAGCGCATATCCCACTACACAGAATTGGATTAGGCACACACACCACTACGCAGAATTGTTTGTTCAAACATATTAGCATGTTCCCAACTTAGAGGCCGACTCCAGATGATCAAGCGCACGCGCCACTGCACAGAATTCAATTGAGCACACCTCACAAGACCCCCACCTCAATTACCAGCCCAAACAAGCCATTCCCCTGAGAAAACTGAATATTGAGTATATTTAATCTAAAAACTTACAAATGCCTATTAGAAAAAGAATGCCTGACACGCATTGGTGTGAGCAATGACGCGCCCGGTCTGACATGACTTGTAAGAGCCTTCGATATTACATTATACTTCATTTTATTGTTATCAGTCCCTGGACCTTATTTTGGATATTTGATTGACGCCCCATGTTAAGACCTGAAAAGTACCACTTTCCACCCTTTAACTTAATCTTTGTTAGACCCTTAATCATTTAATAAAAGTATTTTAAGCATGTTCTGTAGGTAATAAGTAGTAGCTGCCAATAAACCCCTAACCATGCAAAGAAGCTCACTGTTGCCCCAGAACTACCTCAGCAGAACGAAGGAAAGTACCACTTTCCACCCTTTAACTTAATCTCTGTTAGACCCTTAATCATTTAATAAAAGTGTTTTAAGCATGTTTTGTAGGTAATAAGCAATAGTTGCCAATAAACCCCTAATCATGCCAAGAATCTCACTGTTGCCCCAGAACTACCTCAGCAGAACGAAGGATGAACCCAGACAGAGAGTTGGCTGAAGCATAGGCAAATCCAAGCAGAAATACATCAAGAAAAATGCCTCGCACAAATTTCGCAGGGTTCAATTGAACCAGAGATAATGCCTTCGCGCAGTTGTCGCGAGCCCCTGGAGGAAGCACAACAACTGGTTGCGCAGTTTGTGCGCCGTTCTCGCGCGGTTTGGTGCCAGAAAGAATTGAAAAATAGGCTTTGCGAGGTCCTCACGAGGCTTAGTCTAAAGCATTCGCGCAGTCTTGCGCAGCTCAAAAGAAGAACCGTTAAGCTTCGCGCGACTCACTCAGGAGAGAGCTTGTATTCTCGCCAGCCTATCGCTCGTTCGATGGTAGTAAGATATAGACCTTCTGAGAAATGCTCGCGCGACCCAGAAACTCATGAACACTGCTTCTTCGCTAGGATCTCTCACGAGATTCACCAAGGGATGAACCACGCGAGCAATCCCCGTGCCATTCAAAGTTGAAAGAGCAATCTCGCGATAGCCATTTGTATTCCGCGATGACTAAACTGCCAATCCCGCGACTGCATGAATTTCAAGTCAGTTCAACCGCGGTATGCCAATTCTACCACGCGAAAAGATCTGAAATCGTTTCTACCCAGTGAGGATCGAATTCTAAACTTCTCCCCACTTCTGCAAGGGCAATCTGGGAATCTCCAGCAATTAGGGCATGCACTCCACTGCTTTAATCCCTGTGCACACACCCCAAGGCATCCAAGGGACAAGAATGGGCCGCAATTACATAAATAAATTATAGGGTTTTCCTAACCCTAATTAGAGGGGATGCCGACTGCTATATAAGTGTTGGCGGATATCAGAGTGTGTGCTTGCTTTATTGGTTGGTGGTAAAAGTAATTTAAAATCAAGATAAAATAGGGGATGGAATCAGCATAACTAAGAAATCCTAGACCTGCAAGATACAGGGTCCATTGTGGTAAGTTTTGATAAGTAAGAGTTTGTCCCACAGGGAAAGGTGATCTACACCTCCAAGGGAGCCATCTCTAGTAGTCCCTCCAGATCTGATTACAGATCTGGCAGTCCTAAAATGGAGGGGAGTTTAAGGTCACTTATTCTAGGTATTCTAAGGTAACCTAATGTCTAAACTACAGAAAGGGTTGATAGGATGGATGGAGTGTTGAAAATAAATATAAAAGGGTGAGAAGTATGTTATTGAGCCTAGATTAGAGGAGCTTTGTAACTCAGATTCAGATCTGATGTTATAGAAATCCTGTCCAATGGCTACGTTATCACCACTGAGGAGAAAGGATCCAACCCATCTCACTTTCATGATTCAATCCCTTAAGGTTATAACATGTCCACGCAAATGGTCACAAACTATCCCATAGGGGAACCACAATCCAGGGATGGGTCAAAACAAGTTAATCATTATAGGCACTATTTCATCCAGGCTACCAGCTCAAGAATCCATAGGGAACCTCAACCTCTAAAGCTCTATGTGTGGGGCAAAGGCCGTATAGGACCATGATAGCCCAGACACATAGAACCACCAAGAGATTGAGTACAACCTTCGATCTAGCTGTCCATTGCTTGAGTGAGGCTACAATGGTCCAGTCACCAGCCTACAATCTCTATAACCAGATCAGATCTAATATCTGATGGCAGATCTATACAAATATAGGGGAGTCTGCCTCTGTACAATCTCCCACCGGGCTAATACAAGCTTAGGTGCAGAGAAGAAGGATCCATCTTGGATCGGTGGATTAGAATCACCCTAAGGCTATAACCTGTCCACTAGAATGGTCACAGACTATCCTAGAGGCTATCCTCCTCACAGAGCCCAAGACAAAACAAGAATATCGCTGCCACCACCATGGTCACAAGGCTACCAGCTCAAGTTCCCATGGGGATTTCAGATCTAGTGGGTCCTGTGGTGGGGCTAAGGTTGTATATGACCATAATAGCCCAGACGCACAGGTCACTTGGATCTGAGTGGCCCTTAGAATCAGTCCTCCATTGCTTTGAATCACAGCCAAAGCAATGGCGGATCACAAGGCAGCAGCCTCGCACAGAGCATCTCACATTCAAACACAAATCCCACAGAGTACAAATCCTATTACAAAACTTCCATTGATCTATTCAAAAAGCATACAAAGACATAGCCAGCAAGTGCTGGACTATAGAGAGAAGTAAAAAGAAAAAGAAAACTACTTACAACTATAAAAAGAAGAGAAAAATGATCTCAGATCAAGTCTCCAAGAAATGAGATGTGTTCCCAGCTATTCCAGGATTTTTTAAACCTAAGCTAAGTATGGGTTTATATAGCAGTGGTGTGGCGGCGCTTCAGGGTTAGGAAACCCTAATTTTAACGATGCCACATGGCCAAATAGTGATCTTGGATGCCTTGGGGTGCATGCACGGAGATTTGAGCGTGGGAGTGTATGCCCTAATCGCTGGAAATTCCCAGAAGGCTCTCTACTAAAGAGATGGAAGTTGAAGTTCAAAGCTTCGCTAGGTAGCCATTGTTTCCCAGACTTGTCGCATGGTAGCTCTTGCTCTTTGCGAGGATGATTTGATATTGAAGCTTCAACCGTCATGAGGTTTCCTTGGTATGCTCTTCAGGCAGTCACGAGGTTGAGTAGACATGAAAGCCTCAGATGTCACGGGGTTGGAGTTCAAGCAGTCGCGAGGTAGCTGCGCGATCGCTGGGTTGGACATCGCGAAGACAGATTTGAATAGCGCGAGAACTTCGCGAGCACTTCTCTTCATTGGACTTTGCGAGTTTCATCGTGAGGCTTTAATGAGTTCTGAACTGTGCGAGATTTCATTTCTTGATTGATCTTCGCGAGGATGGCTCCGTCTTCGCGAGGATGCTTTCTTCTTGAATGCCGCGAGAACTGTGCGAGGAGTTCTCTTCTGATAATTGCATCTCGCGGCCATGTTGGTGGACTTCTGAGTGTGTGCTTACTTTATTGGTTGGTGATGAAAGTCATTTAAAAATCAAAGAAAGAGTAAAATAGGGGATGGAATCAGCACAACTAAGAAATCCTGGGCCTGCAAGATACAGGGTCCATTGTAGCAAGTTTTGATAAGTAAGAGTTTGTCCCACAAGGAAAGGTGATCTATAGCTCCAAAGGAGCCATCTCTAGTAGTCCCTCCATATCTGACTACAGATCTGGAAGTCCTAAAAGGAGGGGAGTTTAAGGCCACTTATTCTAAGTATTCTAATGTCTAAACTACAAAAAGGGTTGAGAGGATGGATGGAGTGTGGAAAATAAAATAAAAGGGTGAGAAGTATGTTATTGAGCACAGATCAGAGGAGTTTTGTAACTCAGATTCAGATCTGATGTTATAGAAATCCTGTCCAGTGACTACATTATCACCACTGAGGAGAAAGGATCCAACCCATCTCTCTGCCATGATTCCACCCTTAAGGCTATAACCTGTCCACTCAAATGGTCACAGATTATCCCATAGGGGAACCACTATCCAGGGATGGGTCTGAACATAACCAGTAAATCATTGCAGGCACTATTTCATCCAGGCTACCAGCTCAAGAATCCATAGGGAACCTCAACCTCTAAAGCTCTATATATGAGGCTAAGGCTGTATAGGACCATAATAGCCCAGACACATATAACCAGTAAGAGATTGAGTACAACCTTCGATCTAGCTGTCCATTGCTTGAGTGAGGCAACAATGGTCCAGTCACCAGCCTACAATCTCTATAACCAGATAAGATCCAATATCTGATGGCAGATCTATACAAATATAGGGGAGTCTGCCTTTCTACAATCTCCTACCAGGCTTCTACAAGCTTTGGAGTAAAGAAGAAAGATCCATCTTGGATCGGTGGATTGGAATCACCCTAAGGCTATAATCTGTCCACTTAAATGGTCCCAGACTATCCCAGAGGCTAGCCTCCTCACGGAGCCCAAGACAAAACAAGTATATCGCTGCTACCACCATGGTCACAAGGCTACCAGCTCAAGCTCCCATGGGGATTTCAGATCTAGTGGGTCCTGTGGTGGGGCTAAGGCTATATGGGACCATGATAGCCCAGACACACAGGGCGCTTGGATCTGAATGGCCCTTAGAATCAGCCCTCCATTGCCTTGAAACACAGCCAAAGAAATGGTGGATCACAAGGCAGCAGCCTTGCACAGAGCATCTCACACACAAACACAAATCCCACAAAGTACAAATCCTATTACAGAACTTCCATTAATCTAGTTCAAAATACATACAAAGACATAGCTAGCAAGTGTTGGACTATGGAGAGAAGGAAAAAGAAAAAGAAAACTACTTATAACTACAAAAAGAAAAACTAAACGATCTCATATCAGGTCTCCCAGAAATGAGATGGGTTCCTAGCTATTCCAGGATGTAGAAAGAAAAGAAAGTCTAAGCTTCCAAACCTAGGATAAGTGTGGGTATTTATAGCAGTGGTGTGATGGTGCGTTAGGGTTAGGAAACCCTAATTTTAACGATGCCACGTGGCCGAATAGTGATCCTCCGATGCCTTGGGGCGCGTGCATGGAGATTTGAGCGTGGGAGTGCGTGCCCTAATCGCTAGAAATTCCCAGAAAGTCCTCAGTTGAAGAGATGGAAGTTTGAGGCTCAGAGCTTCGCTAGGTAGCCATTGTTTCCTAGACTAGTCGCGTGGTAGCTTTTGTTCTTTGCTAGGATGATTTGAAATTGAAGCTTCCGCCTTCGCGAGGTTAGCTTGGTTTGCTCTTCAGGCAGTCGCGAGGTTGAGTGGACATCAGAGCCTCCGATGTCGCGGGGTTGGAGCTTAAGCAGTCGCGAGGTTGATCTTCGCGAGGATAGATTTGAATAGCGTGAGAACTTTGCAAGCACTTATCTTCACTGGGCTTCACGAGTTACCTCGTGAGGCTTTGATGAGTTCTGAACTGCGCGAGGTTCCATGTCTTAACTGATCTTCGTGAGGGTGGCTTTGCCTTCACAAGGACGCTTTCTTCTTAAATGGCACGAGAATTGCGCGAGGAGTTCTCTTCTGATAATTGCATCCCGCGGTGACTGTGCAACAGTTGCGTGAGTTTATTTTTCTGAAGCTCCTCAGTCAATCATCTATGTGAGAAGTTGTTGTAGAGTCTTGGGAAGCTCAGCTGGACTGTACGAGGATCATTTTCAGGTCTAGATTCAGACTTCATCCTTCTGAGGGACATCTGGTGCCAAAACAGGCTTTTTAGCAGAATTCCTGGCCTTATTTCACTGCTGGGTACTACCTACATAAAACACTTAACAAGGACTTATTAAGTGGCTATGGGTCTAATCAAAGGTTAAGTTAAGGGATGAAAAGTGGTACTTTTCAGGTCTTAACACACCCCCAAACCTAATCTTTGCTAGTCCCTTAGCAAAGCTATGTTAAACCTAATATAAAAATTAAATGCCACTTTCGTAGGGAGCACGGATACATTTAGCATATGTACCAAGCGTTTTAAACTCCTAGGTGATCCCTAGTGTAGGAGTGAAGTCTCCTGAGGGTTTTCAGTGAAGACATCCACAAACTTCTTCAATGAAACAATTAACAAAAGTGCAATATCATCCAATGAGCAATCAAGGGGCAGACTTACTTTACTCTTGCATCGTTAAGTATAAAAGAAATTTAATTCATTGGTTGCACAGTAACTTAAACAGTATAAACTCTTCATGATTGCACAACATTTCCAATTAGTTTACAATCACAAAAAACTGCACTAGTGTGTGCCAGCACTGAGCTTATCCTTAGGTCAAAAATTAGGTTAAGGTCATACATAATGCATTCAAGTTCAGACCCAAAAGTTTTGCAAGGCATACTCTCATAAGGGTTTTGTTGAGGGGTTCATTCTCTCACAGGCTCAAGAGCAGTTACATCCCCCAAATGGGTCTGTAAGCATGAGCATAGGCAGAGTTCTTAAGTGCTGACATCATTGGCAGTTCCTCACCATAGATTGGATAATAGGATTATAATATTAGAATAGAGCCACCCACTCTAACAAATTCACAGCCAAACTCACACAGAATTAGGGAAGTCTAAATTGACTAGAACTATAACTATAAAGGGAAATAAAAGGAAAATTAAACTATCTAAATTAAGAAAAAGACTGCTGCTGACATTCGTAGGCGGACGATTCAGTATAGAAGTAACCCATACCGGCTCTTAAGCGCGATCATTGACGTGTTGCAGCATCGATAAATATCTGCAGCTGGCAATCACCATAAAATAGGAACTTGCCAAGAAAACCCCTTTATTTTTTATCTCCACTATTCCAAACGCCACATTGCTAGAGTTCATTTGGACAGAATTGGAGCCACTGATTCAATGGGGACCAAGAGGAACCCAGAAAAAGTGCGCACCAACACCTGCAACTTTAGGGACCAATCCTTCCTGTCAGTCCTCACAGTTTTCTCCAAAATAGGCTTGATTTCTCTGTTAGAAATCTCCACTTGCCCACTGGTCGGTGGGTAATATCATGTAGCTATTCTGTGTGTAACAGAGTACTTTTTGAGCAACCTCTCAAAGTGTCTGTTACAGAAATGACTCCCCCCATCACTGATTATAGTTCTAGGGGTTCCAAATCTGAAGAAAATAGTCTTTCAAAAATTTGAGGAAAACTGTGTGGTCAGTAGTTCTTGTAGCAGTGGCTTCTACCCATTTGGACACATAATCTGTAACCACAAGAATGAAATTGAAACCATAGGAAGGAGGAAATGGGCCCATGAAGTGTATTCCCCATACATCAAATAGTTCTACCACAAGGATGTGGTACAATGTCATTGAGTCTCTTTTGGATATGCTCCCCATCTTTTGACATCTCTGGCAGGCCTTGTAATGCTCCATTGCATCCTTGATCAAGGATGGCCAATAAAAGCCACATTAGAGTACCTTGGCTACAGTCTTCTTTCCCCCAAAATGACCTGCACGGGCTTGTTCATGGCACATTGTGAGAATATTGTGGAACTCACTCTCGGGAACACATCTCTTAACCACCTGGTCTGCACAACACTTATAGAGGTAAGGATCCTCCCACATAAAATATTTGACCTGAGAAAAGAACAAGTCCTTGACCATCTGGGACCAGTGTGGGGGAATCCTACCAATAGCAAGGTAGTTTACAATATTGGCAAACTAGGGAACACTCACATTGATGGCAAACAGTTACTCATCAGGGAAAGAATCATTCACAGGCATATCAGCACAATCAACAATCAAAATCCTGGATAAGTGGTTTGCTACCACATTCTCTACACCATTTTTGTCTTTGATCTCAAGATCAAACTCCTGCAAATCAGAGGATCCATTTGATCAGCCTGGGCTTTGCCTCTTTCTTGGACAGAGTGATCAGTAAAAATAACAATTTTAGACCCTAAGACATAAGGTCTAAATTTGCCCAAAGCAAAAACTACTGCTAGAAGCTCTTTCTCAATGGTGGTGTAATTCAGCTGAGCATCTGTTAGTGTCTTGCTGGCATAATAAACTACACTAGGTAGTTTCTCTCTTCTCTGCCCCAAGACTACACCAATTGCAAAATCAGAGGCATCACACATTAGCTGAAAGAGAAGAGAATAGTCTGGCACTTGTATCACAGGGGCAGCGATCAAACACTTTTTCAATACCTCAAAAGCAGCCAAGCATTCAATAGTAAACACAATGGGTACCTCTTGACACAGCAGGTGGCACAGTGGTTTGGAAATTTTATTGAAATTCTTGATAAACCTCCTATAGAAGCCAGCATGTCCTAGGAAAGACCTGACTTCTTTGACAGTTTTTGGAGGAGGTAAGTGTGAAATTAGATCAATTTTTGTTGTATCCACCTCAATCCCCTTCTGGGAAACCAAATGACCAAGAACAATTCCTTGGGTTACCATGAAATTGCTCTTTTCCCAACTCAAAACTAGATTGGTTTCCTCACATCTTTGAAGCCCAAGGGATAGGTGATGCAAACATTGATCAAAATTATCACCATACACTAAAAAATCATCCATAAAAATTTCTAAAAACTTATCTAGCATGTCAGAAAATATCACATACATGTATCTATGAAAAGTAGCATGAGCATTACATAGTCCAAATGGCATCCTTCTGTAAGCAAAAATGTCAAATGGAGAAGTAAAAGTTATCTTTTTGAGGTCATGTAGATACATAGGTATCTGGATTTAACAAGAATATCCATCAATAAAATAGTAATAAGCCTTTCCTATTAGCTTATCCAAAATCTAGTCAATAAAAGGCATTGGGAAGTTGTCCTTCTTAGTCTTGGAATTCAGTTTTCTGTAATCAATACAGACCCTCCAACCAGTGACCTCTCTGGTTGACATTAATTCTCCACTCATTGGGAACTACAGTGATGCCAGACTTCTTAAGAACCACCTGGGTAGGTGACACCCATTCATAATCTGAGATAGGATAGATAACTCCAACATCAAGTATTTTGACAACTTCTTTCATAACCACTTCCTACATGTGAGGATTCAATTTCCTCTGCATCTCCCTAGAGTCTTCGGAACCCTCTTCTAGGTGAATCTTGTACATGCACACAGATGGGTTAATTCCTCCTAGATCAGCAATGGTCCATCCTATTGCTTTCTTATGCATCTTGAGCACATATAGTAATTTTTTCTCTTGCTCCTCAGTGAGGGAAGGAGAAATAATTACAGGCAATTTCTGATCCTGCCCCTAGAAAGCATATTTGGGAGATTCAGGGAGCTATTTCAGCTCCAAATCAGGTGGACTATCAAGTTAAGGCACTAAAGGTGACTTAGAAGGTAAAGGGAAGGGCAGCATAATAGGTTTCCAATGAGAATGTTGTATTTGCCCCACTGAAGATCCCAAGTTGTTCACCTCTTCAGTAAAATGAGTGGGGGCCTCCCTTTCAAGAGTCTCAGTCCAAATCTCCTCAAATTCATCAAACACCTCATCCCAATTTAATAGTTTGGGCAAGGTCTCCTCAACAAGCTCATCAATGACATCAACCATAAAACAATCTTCACTCTCAAAGTGAGGTTGATTGGCTGCATTATACATATTGAGCCTCACTTTCATATTTCCAAAAGTTACCACCATTACCCCAGATCTACATTGAATGCAAGCATTGGCAGTGGCAATAAATGGCCTACCCAATATCACAGGGATAGGGGTGGTGCACTTTGTAGGCTCCATATCCAAAACCAGAAAATATATTTGGTAGAAAAATTTATCTACTCTTACCAGCACATCCTCAATGATACACATAGGTCTCCTCTCAGATCTGTTAGTCAGTTGTAAGACAATAGGTGTGGGTTTTAACTTCCCCAAACCTAACTTCTAATACACAGAATATTGAAATAGGTTAACACTGGCTCCCAAATCTAGGAGAGCCTTCCCTATGGTGTGGTCTACAACAATGCAGGGAATTGTTGGAACTCTAAGGTCTTGAAGTTTAGCTGGGGTGTGGTCTCCAATAATGCAGGGAATTGTTGGAACTCTAGGGTCTTGACAATAGGTGTGGACAAAATTTGTTTCACATTTTTAGCAGAAAATACTTTCTTGGATAAATGGATCCTAGACTTCCTTTTCTGGGTGCACAAATCCTTCAAAAAATTTGCATAGGCTGGAACTTGCTTTATGGCATCAAGCAAAAAGAAATTAATTTTTACCTACTTAAAAGTGTCTATCATTTCTTACACCTTAGCGTTCCCCTTGTCAAAAGGAGAAGACTCATGAAGGGCTTTAGGAAATGGCAGATGAGGCATTGCTGGAATCTCATCTGCTGCCTTAGCATTTTCATCTTTTTTTTCTTTGATTTTAGTTTTTTCTTTCTGTGGGGGCTATACAGCAGCCCCTTTATTTTTCTCATGCTGCCCCTGTTGCATATCAGAAGGAAATAAATTTTCTTGTCCTTGTACACTCTCTCTTTCTTTCATGCCTACTGGATTGTCTACCACTTTTCCACTCTTTAGGGTTGTGATTGCTTTAGCTTCCTCATGGGTTGAGGAACCTTCACCAATCATGCACTGACCCTTGGGATTGTTCATTGGTTGACTTGACAATCTGCCCTCTTCCCTCCTAGTCAGAGTATTAGAGATTTGACCAAGCTGGTCCTTAATTTTTTTAATACTTTGACTGTGACAGCTCATAGTCTGTGATAAGGAGTTTAGGTTTTGTAGTGATGGCAAAACATGTTCTTCAGATGAAGGTACTCTAGGCTTTGGTGGGGGCAAAGCTAACTGATTTGGCTCTGGGGCAAACTAAGTAAATTGTTGTCTACGTACATAACCTTGGTTATACTACTGAACTGGTCTATATGGAAATGCTTACTGCTACTGCTAGGGTTGTTGAAAATTGTCTTGCCTCCACATCAAATTGGGGTGGTTTCTCTATGGGTACCCTGAAGGCTGCTGCCCATATGATTGGGCAACATTGGCAAGCTCCATAACTAGTTCAGGGTATTGACCAGCTGAGGGGCAATCCAACAATGAATGAGTAGATGACTGGCATATCAAACATGCCTCTTTAACCTGTGCAACAGCTTGGGGCTGCAACACACTCAACACTTTATCAAATTTATGGGACAAACTATCCACCTTCTTAGCCAGGTCATTGTACACAGTAAGCTCATACAGTTTTTCCTTGGGAGGGTGCTCTTTTGCCACTCTAGCAGCTGGTTCAATGTCATTTCTTGACAAGGACTCCTGCTGTATGGAGTTTTCACTTATCACATCAAATAATTCCCAAGCTTCCTCATCAGTTTTGTTGAGGTATGTGCCACATTATGAGGCATCAATCATGTCTCTACTCTTAGAGCCAATCCCTTGATAGAAGCTCTGGACAAGCTGCCCCATAGGGATTTGATGATGTGGGCATTGCCTCAGCAGCTCTTTAAACCTTTCCCATGGCTCATGAAAATCCTCAGTTGGGAATTGAGCAAAAGAGATGATGCCCTTCCTCAACTGGCTGGTTTTATTCATAGAGAAAATTTTGTCTAAAAACTGACATTGCAAGGCATTCCATGAGGTTATGTTGTTGGGAGGGAGCATGTTGAGCTAATTTCTGGCTTTGTCTTTTAGTGAAAATGGAAAAAGCCTCAGTTTTGTGGCCTCATCTCCCAGACCAGCAATCTTGAATGTGGTACATAAAGATAAAAATTCATCTATGTGCTTATAAGGATCCTCCTTACTAAGCCCATGGAATGATGGCAGCATTTGGATGGTTTGCGCCTTAATTTCATAGTTGCCCTCAGCATTAGGAAATTGAATGTAGAAGGGGGGCGAGTACACCCCTGGTGCATAATATTCCCTCAATGGTCTTGGTTGGTCACCCATCTCAACTGTTTCACAATGATAAGCAGGGATGTGTGTTGGTTGTCTGGCTCTAAGGATCCTCTCAACTTCAAGATTTAAAGGTAAAATCTCACGGTTAAGAGTCTTTCTACCAAACATACAACACACAGCAGGAACAAATTATAGATAACAAAAATAAACACACTAAAACTACTGCAAAATTCAAAAATTATAGAAATGAAATTGTAATCAAAGGAAAAAGAAATGCAAACTCAGGCAGAATCAGATCTAGCTGCAATCTATTTGCTCCTCTCTAAGCTACCGCTTCAGATATGAAAAAAATTAAAAGACTATAAAAACTACAAAAACATTTATTCAAATATAACAAAGACAAAAATAGATCTAACTCTTAACGTAAAGAAAAATCAAGATCTACTACTTCGATCTCAAATCCCTAGCAGCGGCGCCAAAAACTTGATGTATAATTGTTGTGCACAAAAATGGAATGCAACAGTACAAAAACAACAACAATTAGATACAGACTTGCAAGATCAGGGCTATTGTAGCAAGTTTTAAATGAGTAAGAGTTTGCCCCACAGAGACTTGTGATCTAACAGGTAGTAAATTTCTAGATCTCCTACAGATCTGGCAATCCTAATCCTATTCTAAGTTAAAACTAAGGAAAACAGGGAAAAGAGATGGAGTTTTGTTGTAGTCACTAAACTAAAAATAGAAAAATAGCAAATGTTTTGGTAAAAGAAATTCAAATATGTGGAGAAGTAATTAGCTAGGGTATAATTTTTTACTGTCAAATTGAATTGGTAAGCAGGGTAGAAGTTGGATCTGCAGCAAACCTTCATTTGGCTACAAGCACAAATGCAAGGTAAAAGGATCCAAATCAACCCTGAGATATGGACTAGTCCTAGGGTTATACTCTGTCCAATCAAATGGTCACAGAGTATCCCATGGATATAATCCAGTCATGGGGGAAAGAAATAAAACAAAAAAACCATTGCAAATGCTATGGATGCAAGGCTACAAGCTCATGCATCAATAGGCACATAAAATCTATAGAAATTCGATGAAAACCACTAGATCTACAGATTAAATGAACATTAAAACCAGTAATTCATTGATCTAAATAAAACTTGCAACAAATTACCCTCAGATTTGCAGTTTCTGCAATGTCCACACTTCTTACAAAGCTCTAACAATTCAAATTATAGATCTAACTAACCCTAACTATTATAGAGATTTAGCCAGCCATGGTTGTGCTAAGGAGAGAAGAAGAACAAACAGAAAAGGTGGGAAGAGTTCAAAAACTTCCTCAATCTCTAGATCTCCAGATTTGTTTTATTCCTCCCTATTTATATAATTCCTAAGTGAACTTGATCTGCCTTGGCCAATTAGAGAAGAGAAGAATCAAATAAGTTATAAGACCTGATGACGTGGCTTTATTTCATCCAAGTATTACCCCAAATTCGTTAAAATAGTTGTGTACACGTGGGCAGTTAGGCCAGGTGTCCTTTGTGCTGATGGATTTCTGATCATGTCCTTCAAAGCTGACAGATACATGCTTGAACCCATGGCTCGAGTGGTTCTCGAGCAGTTTGAGGCTTCAGGCATGAATCTCGAGTGGTTGGATGGGCTTCAGGACTTTAGCTCAAGTAGATCAGACAACAGCTCAACTGGTTCATTTCTTTAGGTATTTCAGCTCAACGGGTTACTTTCAACACCTAACAACTCGACAAGATGTTTCATAGGTGCAGGGAACCACTCCAGTGGTTTAATTGTGAACTGCTCGACAGCTTCATTCTTTAGCCATGAACCACTCGAGTTCAGCTCTCCATCATTGCATAGCTTGAGTGGATTAAATGGAGTTGCTTGAGTGGTTTCTTCTTTTGACCATGAACTACTCAAGATTCACATTCCAGCTTTGACATCTACTTGAGTAGGTTAAGTGTACAACTTGACAAGTTGGTTTTCAGCCCTATAAACTGCTCGACAACATCACTGCAGCTTCCGCAACTGCTCGAGTGTGCATCAGATCTGCTTGACAGCTTCATTAACTACTCGAGGAGTCTTTTTCTGTAGGTCCAATGTGCTAGAGAACTACTCGAGCTTACTATTCTGCACCTCTGCTGCTATGCCTAGTCTATTTCAGCACCTGGGCTTTGCTACATGGATTTTTGCACTTCACTGCAGATTATTGCTTACTACAAAATAGCACTCAAAAAGTAATTATTAAACAACTCTATGGTCTAGTAAGGGCTAGGTTGGGAGGTGAAAAATGGTATTTTTCAGTGATTAACAAAGGGGAAGACTACTAATGTCCCATTGCCGATTATACTTCCCCGAAATCCCGTCGCAATCTACCACGACACGCAACCAGAAGGGAAGGCTAAACCAATACCCCACCGCAAAAAGCAAAGAGTCGAATCCCCAAAGTATCCCATTGCACCTGACAAATATCACGCCCCATCGCAAACTACACCCCTCCAAAATGTCCCATCATGACACTCCCACCGTAATATGAAGCAGAGCAGCGATAACGAGCATACTACTTCTACTACTTACCAAGGACGTGGCACCTGAAATCACCCTGACAATGCATAAACACCAACAAGAAGGCTTTGAGTTCATGTGGAAAAATTCACAAAAAATTCTAGCAACCTATGAGCCAACAAAGCCCATTGATATGAACGATGCAGGTGGTTGTGTGATTTCGCATGCTTCCACAAGGAGCTCGAGTCCCCTCGGCAACTCCACCTCCAAACATTCCCGTCCCATCGCGACACGGTCACGAAGGCAATAGCCAGCCAATCCCATTGTAGGCAAAATCCTCCCGCCGACAATAAATCAACTAAGTAAACACCTCTTTCTACTCGATACTCCTTGTAAAATATAATTAGCTATGATTAAGTCAAAAGTTTTCAAAACCCGTCTCTCCTAACTCGTGAACCACTGGAGTCCTCCCATCAGAGAAAATCATCTGTATTCATGAGAAGAGCAGATGGAGTATTCGACATACCAAGTGTCGTCTTGACAACCATAAAAATGGTATGGTCCACAAATCCCATTCTGATGGATCTGCTCAGCGACGTCTCGGAAGCCATATTTTCTATAGCTTTACAACCAAATTGATCTTAAGTTAAATCCCAAACTTTCCAAAAAATTAAAACTTAAAAATTAAAAAAAATAATAATAATAAATAAACCTCCTACTATCTATCTTCACTTCTCATCACTCCAATCCATTCATTCCCCTAGGAAACTGAACACTGAATATACTCAACTCTGAGAAATTACAAATGTCCACTGGAAAAAGGACACCTGACACATCATTGGTGTGAGCAATGATGCGCCCGGTCTGACATGACCTACGAAAGCCTTCGCCATTACATGATATTACATCTTACTATCCGGTCACTTGACCTTGTCTCTAGACATTCGTATGACACCCCCGGTACCTCGATTGTGTCGAATATCCCTCTATTTGACTGTCACTCACAACAAGTTGTGACATGTGACGGGATACCCTTTACACCCATAGATCAGGATATGCCAACTTTCCTCCCATTTGACTAACCCTTGCAACAAGTCACGACATGCGATGGGATGCCCCTTGCACCCACGGATTAGGATATGCCAATTTCTCACCATCTGACTGCCACTTACAACAAGTCACGATATGTGCTGGGATGTCAGTTGCATCTGCAGTTGTAGATACGCCTCTCGACAGCTACCACTGGGCCCCCAAATTCTCCTTCTTAGCTTGTGCTGATAGATAGGAAAGCCAAGCATTTCATGTCAACTCGCTAGTTCACACTTATGATTTCCCAAAAGAAATA
The DNA here is from genome assembly GCA_021018995.1 of Chloranthus sessilifolius. NCBI lineage: Eukaryota > Viridiplantae > Streptophyta > Magnoliopsida > Chloranthales > Chloranthaceae > Chloranthus > Chloranthus sessilifolius. Next base: position 31,694,458 of record CM037595.1, read on the forward strand.
AGAAGGCACCCTCGGAAGAGGGGTGTCTAGTTCTTCGACACATCCTTACTCTACAAGGACACGTCGAAGAGGGGTATCTGTAGACACCCCAATTTTATCCTCTCGGAGTATATAAACCTATTCGGTCAATGTTTGACCTTGCCCATGACTTTAAAAAAGTACCTCACTCTTTTTGAAGGCTCTAAACCCTAAACACAAGGACTATATACTGAAACAATAGTATATGGTCGAAGCATAGGCTGAAACAATAGCTTTGTGGTTCAGACCCGACTCAACCCAGGAAGGTCCTAAATTCTATGCCCTCACAGAGGCGCACAATTCAATTACACGCCCCACAGCTGGTGCTTAATAGGTCCCATTGGGATCGGGCCTATCCTTCTCGTGGACCTCCTTATGAGTGGATTATGCGCCCTATACAGCACAAGCAATCAGATTGCACGCCCCATCACTGGCGCGCAATTGGTCCAACTTGGACCAAAACTCCACCTTTCTTAGACCACCTTGAGACTCTATTATGCACCCTCACCAATGCGCAGAATCGATTTTGCACTCCACCAGTCGCGCGTAATTGGTCCAATTTAGACCAATCCTCCAATTCCCATGATTGCTCTAACTCCCCTATTAAGCGCACATGAGCAGGCGCTTAATTGGATTGCGCATGTCAAAAGGGCCCGCAATTAGTTCCAAGCATATTGGAACTAGGACACCCAGCTGAGCCAGTCAGCCGGTCACTCACTGAGTCGGTCAACGACTCAGAGTGATTAAGTGCCTAGAACAGGGCGCATAATTCAATTAAGCGCACCAGACAGGGCGCGTAATTGAATTTGATCGGCTAATTACGCACATCCCACAAGGCGCATAATTACCCGAATACCAATAAATAGACCTCCTACGTCAACCCAAAAACACATCCAGCAATCAAATTTTTGAGTTCTTTTCTTCCAAGCTTAGGGATTTCGAAGATTATCTTTCCGAGGCTTAGCTTCAAGTAATTTCTTAGTTCTAGTTCTTAACTTCTTTTCTGGTTCTAGGTTCTAGTTCTTAAGTTTTAATTTTTCAGTTCTTAATTTCTAGTCTTAGATCTTAGGTTTTTAATCCATGTTCTTAAATTCTAGTTCTTAATCTCTGGTTCTAATTCTTAGTTCCTAGAACCAGTTCTTATTTTTAGTCTTTAAATCTCAATTCTAATTCTTAAATTTGATCTTAGTTCCTAATCTTCAATTTCTAAGTTTTTCATGTTCTATCTCTTAATTCCTAGACCTTAGATTTCAGTTCTTAATTTTTAAATTCAAATTCTTGGTTTTAATCCCTGGTTCTAGGCCTTAATTTCTAGAACCAACTCTTAACTTTAACCTTTAAATTCCAGTTCTAGTTCTTAATCTCTAGCTTTAGATCTTAAATTCTAGTTCTTAGTTCTTAATTTCTAGTTTTAGTGTTCTAGTTCTTAACTTTAAGTTTAAGTTCTATAATTTTAGTACTAATACTCAGTTTTAATTCGCAGTTCTTAAAACTGACAATTCTAATTCTTAAATCATCAATTCTAAACTACAAGTTAGTTTTTCAATTTATAGTACTTTAAACAAAATACCTTTAGCCAACCGATTTGCCCAAGATAGTTTACGGAGGGTGCCTCGGAACGGGGCCGATCCTCCTTAGCATTGCGGGCCACGTCCCTTTTTTTTTAGATTTCCAGTAGAATTAGGATACTTAAATTAATGAGACTTATAATAGAAGTAGGAAATTAGAACTATAGTAACATTAGGAAATTACAATTAGTTAGAATTTTAATCAAATCAGGATATTCAGATTAATCAGACTCCTAGTAAGACTAGGAAAACCATAGTAGTTAGATTTAGAGCAGGACTAGAAAAACTATACAAACTAAACTCCTAGGTGACCCAGTGCTACTGACATTGGTCAGTCGATGATTCCGTAAAGAGACCAACCCATATCTCCACCTGCGTGATCAGTGATGTGTTGCAGTGTCGATTAACATCTGCAGGTGGCAATCACATCAAAGTAGGTATTTTCCCTTTAGAATTTACCTTTTAATTTTACACTTAACATCTATTTACTGCCTTTGCCAGAGTCCACTTCGACCGAATTGGGCCACTCTTTTCGAGGACCGAGAGGAATCCAAAAAAAGCATGTACGAACACACGCGTTCTGAATTACAGTGATAATTTGGTATCAGAGTGCTTAAATCACTTCCTGATAGCTCGATCTTTCCCCAATTTAAGTAATAGGAAGGATCGGGCCATCTGATATTGGTAAGGTTACAAAAGTGCGGAAACAAAGTACGCAAAGCAGAAACAGAGCTATGGCAAAAGTGAAATTGCAACATAAGCCCAAAAAGATCATCATCATTCTACGTATATCAAAACTTTACATCCACCAGTGAAGACTAACCTCCACCTAAACAGTGGAGCAAAATATACAATGTATTCAATTAACATGTTACTATACCGTTTGTCAAAACTCAAAATATCCAAGTTCTCAACCAAAACTAGCTAAGGAAAGAACTCTTCTGGCAGTTCTTCCTCATCCTCGGGATTATACTTCGGGTCCTCCTCCTGCTCAAGATCCCTCTCTAGATCAACCACTGCAGCTGCGATGTATAGTCGAGGAATGAGCTACAATTCAAGCTCAATAGGGAAAAATACTACTAAATTACCTTTTTAGCATTCTTATTCATGATCTTGATCCATAAATAAAGCAATTTTAAAGAAACAAAGACCTTAACTATAGTGTCAAAATAGATCATGTCATGAATACAAATAGTCATGCTTAACGTAATGCATATCGGATCATGCAAAATGTGACAAGAACTTGGGAACAATTTAAGAGAGCAAATCATGATAAACGTATAACAAGAAATCAAAATGATGTCAATATGTCAAGCCCCTGAGCTACATTAACAGGGTCACTTAAGCCGAGAAGTCAAGCCCCTAAGCTACGTTAACAGGGTCACTTGAACTGAAACGTCAAGCCCATGAGCTACGTTAACAGGGTCACTCGAACTGAGACGTCAAGCCCCGGAGCTATGTTAACAGGATCACTTGAATCGAGGCATAACAAAGTTACAAAACAGATAGCAATTACATGATTCAAATCTAAGAATTCGAGACTTATTGACTCGAATACAATGACATAGCAAGATGCGGAATACAAAAGCCATGCAAACCATGTACGGAAATAAAATTTTAACCTTCAAAGCATGTTAAGATTTCAAGTATAACAATTCTAGAAAATAGCATATATTTAATGCTTGCATCAGTGGCACAAATTTGAGAAAATAAGTAATCGGGCAAGGTATCCTTCCCTACCTTAAAGTCGGAACTCGCGAACGAAATGGCACGGATCTAAGTGAAATTCTTCTCAAAGGTTCCTCAAATTTACCCTAGATCACATATAGCACATACCCCTAGGTGTTAACGAATCGTATCTGTCATAAGACATGATCTCGATTGGCATGAAAAACTCATAAACCCAAGCTCACAAAATAGGGTACCTCGCTGCGGCAAGCTACAGTGTCGTCGTGGCAAGGTGTCCAGGAAGTCATATGGCACATCAAGCCTCACTGCGGCGAGCTTTCACAGTGCTACATTTGCTTTCAAAATTGCATTGCACTCGTTGCAACGAGCTCTTCAGAGGTCTCCTCTTCGCGGCGATGTTCATGGTCATCACGGCGAGGCTAGTAAGCTCGTAGCCCTTTTTTAGCTCATCTTCTAGCTTTGTACTCTCAATGTCTCTAACATAACTCCCATCCTATATAGGTAATCGAACCCATTTTGTACTAATCTAGATTTCTAGCCTCTATCCTACTTTGATGGCACATGCAATGTTTTGAAACATCAAAAATCAGAGAACTCGGCCTTTAAGCCCTTCACGTGTCCGATTCTCAAAGTTCCATAGCATGACTTTCCAGAATTTGTTTAAATAAGACCTAGATTTAGGACATCAGGATTTCTTATCCTCATTTGATCGTGCATGCAACGCTTGTTAAGACCTTAAAAGTACCACTTTTCACCCCTTAACTTAACCTTTGATTAGACCCATAGCCACCTAATAAGTCCTTGTAAAGTGTTTTATGTAGGTAATAACCAGCAGTGAAATAAGGCCAGGAATCCTGCTAAGGAGCCTGTTTTGGCACCAGAAGTCCCTCAGAAGGATGGACTCTGAATTTAGACCTGAAATAGCCTCGCGCAGTCCAGCAATTAGGGCACGCACTCCCATGCTCAAATCTCTATGCACGTGCCCCAAGGCATCGAAGGATCACTATTTGGCCATGTGGCATCGTTAAAATTAGGGTTTCCTAACCCTAATGCGCCGCCACACCACTGCTATAAATACCCATACTTAGCTTAGGTATAGAGGGAGGAGGGAGGAGAAAGCTTAGACCATCTTTTCTTTCTACATCCTAGAATAGCTGAGAATACATCTCATTTCTGGGATACTTGATCTGAGATTGTTTTGTTTTTCTTTTCGTAGTCATAAGTAGTTTTCTTTTTCTTTTTCCTTCTCTCCATATTTCAGCACTTGCTGGCTATGTCTTTGTATGCATTTTGAACTAGATTAATGGAAGTTCTGTAATAGGATCTGTACTTTGTGGGATTTGTGTTTGAATGTGAGATGCTCTGTGCAAGGCTGCTGCCTTGTGATCCGCCATTGCTTTGGCTATGATACAAAGCAATGGAGGACTGATTCTAAGGGCCATTCAGATCCAAGTGACCTGTGTGTCTGGGCTATCATGGTCCTATACAGCCTTAGCCCCGCCATAGGAGCCACTAGATTTGAAATCCCCTTGGGAGCTTGAGCTGGCAGCCTGGTGACCATGGTGGTGGCAGCGATATTCTTGTTTTGTCTTGGGCTCCGTGAGGAGGATAGCCTCTGGGATAGTCTGTGACCATTCAAGTGGACAAGTTATAGCCTTAGGGTGATTCTAATTCACCGATCCAAGATGGATCCTTCTTCTTTATACCTGAGCTTGTAGAAGCCTGGTGGGGGATTGTACAGAGGCAGACTCCCCTATATTTGTATAGATCTGCCATCAGATGTTAGATCTGATCTAGTTATAGAGATTGTAGGCTTGTGACTGGACCATTAGAGCCTCACTCAAGCAATGGACAACTAGATCGAAGGATGTACTCAATCGCTTGCTGGTTCTATGTGTCTGGGCTATCATGGTCCTATACAGCCTTAGCCTGACACATAGAGCTTTAGAGGTTGAGGTTCCCTTGGATTCTTGAGCTGGTAGCCTGGATGAAATAGTGCCTGCAATGATTAACTTGTTATGTTTTAACCCATCCCTGGATTGTGGTTCCCCTAAGGGATAGTCTGTGATCATTTGAGTGGACAGGTTATAACCTTAAGGGTTGAATCATGGCAGACTGATGGGTTGGATCCTTTCTCCTCAGTGGTGATAATGTAGCCATTGGACATGATTTCTATAACATCAGATCTGAATCTGAGTTACAAAACTCCTCTGATCTGGGTTCAATAACATACTTCTCACCCTTTTATATTTATTTTCCACCCTCCATCCATCCTCTCAACCCTTTCTATAGTTTAGACATTAGAATACTTAGAATAAGTGACCTTAAACTCCCCTCCTTTTAGGACTGCCTGATCTGTAGTCAGATCTGGAGGGACTACTAGAGATGGCTCCTTTGGAGCTGTAGATCACCTTTCCCTGTGGGGCAAACTCTTACTTATCAAAACTTGCTACAATGGACCCTGTATCTTGCAGGTCTAGGATTTTTTAGTTGTGTTGATTTCATCCCCTGTTTTACTCTTTCTTTATTTTTTAAATGACTTTTACCACCAACCAATAAACCCAGCACAGCAACTGAGAAATCGCCGACAAGTTTTTAAATGTATTCTTTGAATAGCTGTAAACTAGTTAGATAAATTTGTTAATTGTATAGATATTTTTTGCAATGTGCCTGCAAGAAGCTTTCCTTGCTGTTGGTGTGCTTGTATGCTAGGGAGGAGATCTCTCAGCCCTATTTTAGAGCCTCTTAACCCTGAGTTAGAAAGGGGAAGGAGACTTAGAAGAGACAGGCACACCACAGGAGAGCCCCCAAGTGAATCTGTGACAGCAATTATGGGTGAAGAACAACCCAGAACCCTCAAGGAGTTGAATGCTCCGGATGACTATAACTCCCCTTTTAGCATTCAATTCCCTGATGTTCAAGGGAACTATGAAATAAAAACTTCAATCATCCAGATGCTGCCCTCTTTCCATGGGCTTAGCAAGGAGGACCCTTACAAGCATATTGACCAGTTCTTGGCCTTATGCACCACTTTTAATATCACTGGTTTGGGACCTGAGGCTACTAGGCTCAGACTCTTTCCCTTCTCTCTGAAGGATAGGGCCAGTACCTAGTTGACCACTCTTCCCAACAATAACATTCCTTCATGGAAAGACCTGCAGACCAAGTTCCTGACCAAGTTCTTCCCTGAGACCAAAACTAGCCAGTTGAGGAAAGAGATTCTTGCTTTTGCTCAATCCCCAACTAAGGATTTTAACCAGTCCTGGGATAGGTTTAAAGAAATGCTCAAACAATGCCCCCACCATAAGATCCCAGAGTGGCAGCTTGTACAAAGCTTCTACAATGGGATTGATGAGAAAAATAGAGATATGGTCGATGCCTCTTGTGGTGGATCCTACATGCACAAGACTGCTGAGGAGGCATAGGAATTGTTTGAGATGATTTGTGAGAATGCTTTTCAAAAGCCATCCCTGGCAAGAACTAGTCAGGAATCTAAGTTAAAGGTGGGGCCTGCTGCTGGATCAAGAGGAAAAGTTTATGAGGTGTCTGGGAACAATGACCTGCAGCTGCAGATGGCAAACCTCTCTATGAAGTTTGACAAATTACTGATTGTGATGCAACTTAGAAGGGCTACTCATGTGGCGGAGGCATGTCTGATATGCCAGTCCCCACAGCACACAGTGGAGGAATGTCCATCTGCATGGCAATTTCCTGAATTAGTTTTGGAACATGCTGTTGCTGCTCAATCTTATGGCCAACAACAATCTGGGGGCTACAATAGACAGCCATATGGATACCAGCACCAAAATGTTGGTTACCAATGGAGAGACCACCCAAATCTGAGGTGGAGGCAAGACAACTACATGCAGCCTCAGCAGATGTTGGCCTTACCACAAAGGCCACAGCAGCTGTTCAATCAAGGGAATGCCCCTAGGTCTAACTTCCAGCACCACCCCATTAGTAACAAAATCAGTTGGTCCTACCCCACTCTCAGCCAAGAAATGTTTCTTTTGAGGACCAGGTCTTGACTTCATTGCAAAACTTGGGATCCTTGGCTCAGACTATGAACTCTCATGGTCAGAGCCTCCAGAAAATGGAAGAACAGATAAGCCAAATGTCAAATGCCTTGGCTAGGAGAGACGAAGGGAGGTTGCCCTGCCAGCCAATTGCTAACCCCAAGGGTCAATTTTTAATCGAGGAAGCTTCCTCAAAGTTTGAGGACACCAATGCTGTCACTACCCTAGGGTCTGGCAGGCTGATAGACAACCAGGTGGGTAACAGACCAGTAGAGGCCATTTCCATAGATGATGCAAATGATTAGGATAGAGTTGTTGTTGGACCTCAAAGCCAAGAATTGCCTGCCACCCTGCAGTAGGAGAAAAATAAAGAGGCTGTCATTGAGCCTCAGCAGGAAGAAAAACATGAAAAAAGAAAGAAACAGAAGTTTAGTCATGGGCTAACAGTTGAGGAACCAGCAGAACCTCAGCTACCATTTCCTCAAGCATTGAATAGCCCTGTCCCTTTTGTTAAAGGGAATGCCCAGATGGAGGAAATGATGGAGACCTTCAGGCAGGTGAAAATTAATTTGCCCCTGCTTGAGGCAATTAAACATGTCCTAACTTATGCAAAGTTCCTGAAAGACCTCTGCACCCAAAAGAGAAAGGCTAGAGGCCATGTGTCCAAAAAGGTCTTTGCAACTGATACAGTGAATTCTGCATTTAACATATCAATGCCTGAGAAGTTGCAAGATCCAGGGATACCCACTATTCCCTGCGTAATTGGAGACCATACAATTGGAAAATCCCTTTTAGACCTTGGAGCCAGTGTTAACCTGTTGCCATACAGTGTATATCTGCAACTAGGTTTGGGGGAGCTGAAAGCTACCCCCATTGTGCTAATGATGGCTGATAGGTCTGAGAGGAGACCTCTGGGAATGGTTGAGGATGTCTTAGTGGGAGTGGATAAGTTTTTCTACCCTGCTGACTTCTTAGTTTTGGACATGGGGTGCAGCAATAGCCCAAATCCCATACCTGTTATATTGGGCAGGCCTTTCTTGGCCACTGCCAATGCATGCATTCAATGCAGGTCTGGAGTAATGGAGGTAACTTTTGGACATATGAAAGTTGAGCTGAATGTGTACAACAGTGCAAAGTACCCTCAGATGGACAATGAGGAGAGCTTTGCAGTGGATGTACTAGAGGAAATTATAGAAGAGGAATTGCCCACTCTGCTGGAGTGGGGCAACATTGTCAGGAATTTAGTTAAAATTTGGGACATGGTGGAGAAAGAGAGCTCAGATGTGGTATCAAAAAACATGACCACATTGAAGTCTTCTGTGGGCTCAGTGCAACACTATAGTTGGAAACCTACATTGCTGCCTCTTCCCCCAACCTCCACTACACCTATTCTGCCATCTACCCAACAAGCCCCTGATCTGGAACTCAAGAAGCTTCCAGAAACATTAAAATATGCCTTCCTTAAGAAAGGTGATAAGCTTCCTGTGATTATCTCTTCCTCCCTTACCAATGAGCAGGAAGAGGAATTACTAACAGTTTTGAAGAAGCACAAGAAGGCAATTGGTTGGACCATTACAGATCTTGGAGGAATAGATGCATCAATCTGCATGCATAGGATTCATCTTGAGGAGGGAGCACTACCCTCCAGGGAAATGTAGAGGAAGTTAAATCCTCACATGCAAGAAGTGGTCCTCAAGGAGATCATTAAATTGCTAGATGCAGGGGTGATTTACCCCATTTGTGATTCTCACTGGGTGGCACCTATCCAAGTGGTGCCCAAGAAATCTGGCATAACAGTGATTAAAACTGAAACTGGAGAGTTGAGGCCAGCCAGGGAGACCACTAGCTGGAGAGTGTGCACTGATTATAGGAAGCTCAACTCTAAAACCAGAAAGGACCATTTCCCTCTCCCCTTCATTGATCAAATTTTGGACAAATTGGCTGGAAAAGCTTTTTACTGTTTTCTTGATGGGTACTCAGGGTACAACCAAATCCCTGTGCATCCTCAAGACCAAGAGAAAACCACCTTTACCTGTCCTTTTGGCACCTTTGCTTACAGAAGGATGGCTTTTGGACTTTGTAATGCGCCAACCACTTTTCAGAGGTGTATGTATGTCATATTCTCTTATATGATTGACAAGTTTTCGGAGATTTTTATGGATGATTTTTCTGTCTATGGGGACAGTTTTGGCCAGTGTCACAACACCTCAGCCTAGTTTTGCAAAGATGTGAGGAGACCAATTTGGTCTTAAGCTGAGAAAAGAGCCACTTCATGGTAACACAAGGCATTGTGTTGGGCCATGTAGTCTCTAAAGAAGGGCTTGAGGTAGACAAGGCCAAAGTGGAACTCATAGCCAATTTGCCCCCTCCAAAAATAGTCAAGCAAATCAGATCTTTCCTGGGGCATGCAGGATTTTACAGGAGGTTCATTAAGGACTTTAGCAAAATTGCTAAGCCATTGTGCCACCTGCTCTGCCAGGATGTGCCCTTTGACTTTTCTGCTGACTGTCTTAAGGCTTTTGAAACATTAAAAATATGCCTCACCTCTGCCCCCGTACTCCAAACACCAGACTATACCCTACCTTTTGAGCTGATGTGTGATGCATCAGACTTGGCAATAGGTGCTGTTTTGGGCCAAAGAAAAGATAAGTTGCCTGTGGTCATTGCTTATATCAACAAATCACTTGTTGAAGCTCAGCTGAACTATACCACAACTGAGAAAGAGCTTCTAGCAGTGGTTTATGTTGTTGACAAATTTAGAGCCTACCTACTAGGATCTAAAACTGTAATCTTCACTGACCATTCAGCATTGAAGTACCTACTGTCCAAGAAAGATGCTAAGCCTAGGCTGATTAGATGGATACTCCTGCTACAGGAGTTTGACATCGAAATCAAGGACAAAAAGGGTGTGGAGAATGTGGTGGCTGACCACTTGTCCAGAATTATCTTGGAGAAATACCTGGATGGCCCTACAAATGATGCCTTCCCAGATGAGCAATTATTTGCCATCCAATCTTTAGTCCCTTGGTTTACAGACATTGTCAATTATCTAGTTGTAGGAAAGATTCCTCCCCACTGGACCAAAATGGACAAAGACCTATTTTTCTCAAAGGTCAAGTATTTTTTCTGGGAGGAACCTTGCCTATACAAGTACTGTGCAGACCTAATCATCCAAATATGTGTTCCTGAAAGTGATATCCCCAGTATTCTGGCCATGTGCCATGAAAATGCCTGTGGAGGCCACTTTAGTGGGAGAAAAACAACTGACAAGGTCCTGCAGTGTGGTTTTTACTGGCCTTCCTTATTAAAAGATGCATACACACACTGCAAGGCATGCGAGATGTCAAAAATTAGGAGGGCTGTTCAAAAGAAATTCAATGCCTTTACAACCCATCCTTGTGGTAGAACTGTTTGATGTATGGGGTATATACTTCATGGGCCCCTTTCCTCCTTCTAATGGTTATCAGTTCATCTTAGTGGCAGTGGACTATGTTTCCAAATGGGTAGAAGCCATTGCCACAAGAACTAATGACAACCAGGTGGTCCTCAAATTTTTAAGGCAACATATTTTCTCCAGATTTGGAACCCCTAGGCTATTATCAGTGGTGGGGGTAGCCATTTCTGCAACAGAAATTTAGAGAGCTTGCTCAAGAAATATTTTGTGACCCATAGGATTGCCACTCCCTACCACCCACAGACAAGTGGGCAAGTCAAAATTTCCAATAGGGAGATCAAGCACATCCTTGAGAAAAGCGAGTGGGGCAGAAAGATTGGGCCGATAAACTGAATGATGCACTGTGGGCCTATAGGACTGCCTATAAGACTCCCATTGGAATGTCCCCATTCAGACTGGTCTATGGCAAGGCTTGCCATCTCCCAGTAGAGTTAGAACACAAGGCCTATTGGGCCATTAAGAATTTAAACATGAACCTAATTTTTGCTGGTCATCACAGGTCATTGCAGCTGTCTAAATTGGATGAGCTGAGGATGGATGCTTACACCAATGCCAGGATCTACAAGGAAAAGTCTAAAGCTTTCTTTGACAAGGGCTTGCTAAGAAAAAGCCTCGAACCGGGTGGTAAGGTTTGGTTATTCAACTCCAAACTAAAATTCTTTCTTGGCAAATTAAAATTCAGATGGGAAGGTCCCTATGTTGTCTTAAATGTTTCCCCATCTGGTGCTGTGGAAGTCAAGGATCCCAAATCTGGGAGGACCTTCATAGTGAATGGTTAGAGGCTTAAGCCTTGCATTGAACAACCTGCTGACCCTATGAACACTATTCATTTTCATGGGACCCCTACATCTACCTGACCCACAGTTGTGTCCATGTTGTACTATACTACTTTTGTTTCTTCCATAAGTTTTAAGAAATTTTAGTGGCTATGTGGAGTCTGAATATGTTGGGCTTGATAGAGTTTATGTGGGATTGGTATGATTTATTCTTTTTCTTCTGTGAATTGCTAATTTTCAAATTTGAATGCATATTGTTTGAATATTGTTGATTAGTAGGCTGCACTAACGGTATTGCCCCTGTTTGGTACTAAGCCCTCGCGCATTCCAAATTGGGATTTGGGAAGCTCTCGCGCAATTCACATAGAACATTTCTTTCGCTATCGTGAGCTTCAATGCTGCAAAGTCTCTCGCGCACTTCAAGCTCCAACTTCCATAATCGCGCGATTTAGTTATCTCGTGATTCCCTTACCTAGCTGTGCGAGTCAAATGCATTTGTCATTTCCCACGCTGATTGCGGGGACTTGACATTTCCCAACTCACTCTCAATTAATTGCAGCGACTTGGATGATATTCCACCGTTTCATCTTCCACCATCGTCGCCTTTAAATACACAGGGAGCCCCTTTTCATATTCATCGCATCCTTTCTCCTCTCACCCTAGCGGACCTTCCCTAATCCTAACCATGGCAGATGACAAGCCGAATGCGCTGCCTAACAAGGTTTACCAGATGTGGTTGGACCCGCCACCACCTACAGAGTTGGATCCCCTCCAACCCCTCTGGGATGAATACGAGGAGGTTCTGTAAATCCTGGCCAAGGAGGAGGAGGAAAAGCTCCAACCGCAGAAGAAGAAGCAAAAGACAGAACCATCCCCTGAACCCTCCACTCCACCCCCTCCCCCACCTTCTCCACCCCCCCCACCTTCTCAACCCCCTCCCCCCTGATCCCTCTCTCCTTTCCTCCTCCATTTTTGTAATTTTCTTTTTTTTTTTTAAATAGTTTTCATGAAATTTTCCTTTTCTGATATTCTGTACAGTTCTCTATTCTTGGTTGCTTTCTTTCTTGTTCTAACCTTCTATGCCTTAATAAACCTGCTGCACAGACACCTTTGAACCAGTGAGGACACTGCTCCTCATAGGTTTGGGGGTGTGGCAGGCAGACCTGCTAATGGAATAGTTAACCTAAGTGCAGCAGACTCATCTGAGTAATATGGAAATGGATCTATGTTCACTTAAGAATCATGAAAATAAGAAATTTAAAATTTCTGCAAACTTTTGACATTATAAACTTTTAATATTCCACATTTCCATGATAATATAACCAAGTAAACTTACTTGTATCAGCACTTAGTGAATCATTAGAGAGAGAAAAAGGGGATGACATACTTAAAAGTTCAAAGGAAGACCATAACCAGTGAGAATTGGGCCTATAAAATTTTTTCCATCCTTTGAGGAGTAACCAAGGCAATCTCTTCTAGTTCTAAGGACTGGCTGAGTCATTGTGATCACTAGAAGTTAGGTAACTCCAAGTTGAAACAGCTAACAGTAATCATGAGACTTAGGAAAGGATCAAGGCCTTCTCTTAGACAGTTTGAGCCTAAAAGGACCAACCCTAAAGCAACTGCCCTGTCCATACCCCCTTTGAGCTTTAAATCCTAAATTTCTTCAAAATACACCTGACTACTTGAACCTGAACCTATGAACCTGCTTCGGCCTACCCTCACTCTGAGAATTCAGAAGGTAAAGGAGAAAAGGTTGGAAATGGACTAGCTATGGTCAACATTAAGTGAATGGAGAAGAAGCATCTCAAAAAAATTCTAGCAGTATGGTAACTGAGAACATGGTGGCATTTCTGAAAAGCAAAAACAAAAATAAAAAGAAGAAAATTCCATCAAAAGAAAACAAAAATAATAATGAAGAGGAGTAAGGGAGGAATCAAGAGGAATTTTCATTGAAGAATCAAAATCAAGAAGAGAAACTGATCACTTCAAATATGAAAATCTCAAAGAAGATGAAGGGAGCTGAATTCAAGAAGGTGAAGTCATGAATCACCTCTGTCACCTACTGATTTCTCAATTTGGAACCCCTTTTCAACCTTCCATTCTTTTTAACCCTAATCCATAGCCACATTACAGCCTAGTTAAACGCCCTTGTGATCTAAAGTTGAGTGAGCTGTCATGTGGAGATAAAGAGTTATCCAATCTATGGTGAGGAACTGCCAATGATGTCAGCACTTAAGAACTCTGCCTATGCTCATGCTTACAGACCCATTTGGGGGATGTAACTGCTCTTGAGCCTGTGAGAAAATGAACCCCTCAACAAAACCTTTATGAGAGTATACCCTGCAAAGTTTTTGGGTCCGAACTTGAACGCATTATGTATGACCTATAACCTAATTTTCGACCTAAGGATGGGCTCAGTGCTGGCACACACTTGTGCAATTTTTTGTGATTGTAAACTAATTGGAAATGTTGTGCATTCATGAGAAGTTTATGCTGTTCAAATTACTGTGCAACCAATGGATTAAATTTCTTTTATGATTACTGATTCAAGAGTAAACTAAGTCTGCCCCTTGACTGCTCACTGGATGAAATTGCACTTTTGTTAACTGTTTCATTGAAGAAGTTTGTGGGTGTCTTCACTGAAAACCCTCAGGAGACTTCACTCCTCCACTAGGGATCACAAAGGGGTTTAAAAGGCTTGGTACATATGCTAAATGTATCCGTGCTCCCTACGAAAGTGGTATTTAATTTTTGTAGTAGTTTTAATGTAGCTTTGCTAAGGGACTAGCAAAGATTAAGTTTGGGGATGTGTTAAGACCTGAAAAGTACCGCTTTTCACCTCTTAACTTAACCTTTGATTAGACCCATAGCCACCTAATAAGTCCTTGTAAAGTGTTTTATGTAGGTAATAACCAGCAGTGAAATAAGGCCAGGAATCCTGCTAAGGAGCCTGTTTTGGCACCAGAAGTCCCTCAGAAGGATGGACTCTGAATTCAGACCTGAAATAGCCTCGCGTAGTCCAGCTGAGCTTACCAAGACTCTACAACAACTTCTCGCGCAGATGATTGACTGAAGAGCTTCAGAAGCATAAACTCGTGCAGCTCTCGCAAAGCTCAAGAGTAGAACACATCGCGCAGTCTCGTGCAGTTTAAAGCAAACCTCTCTCAACCTCACGTAGTTCGCTCAGAACGGCTGAGAAGAGAGAGCTTCAGAAGACTCCTCGCGCAGCTATCACGCAGTCACCGCAGGATGCAATTATCAGAAGAGAACTCCTCGCGCAGTTCTCACGCCATTCAAGAAGAGAGCATTCGTACGAAGGCAAAGCCACCCTCGCGAAGATCAGTTAAGACATGGAAACTCGCACAGTTCAGAACTCATTAAAGCCTCGCGAGGTAACTCGCGAAGTCCAGTGAAGAGAAGTGCTCGCAAAGTTCTCGCGCTATTCAAATATGTCCTCGCAAAGATCAACCCAGCGACTACTTGAACTCCAACCTCGCGAATGCTTGAACTCCAACCTCGCAACTGCCTGAAGAGCAAACCAAGCCAACCTCACGATGGCTGAAGTTTTAATTTCAAATCATCCTAGCGAAGAGCAAAAGCTATCACGCGACAAGTCTGGGAAACAATGGATACCTAGCGAAGCTCTGAACCTCAAACTTCCATCTCTTCAGCAGAGGACTTTCTAGGAATTTCTAACGATTAGGGCACGCACTCCCACGCTCAAATCTCTGTGCACGTGCCCCAAGGCATTGAAGGATCACTATTTCGCCACGTGGCATCATTAAAATTAGGGTTTCCTAACCCTAATGTGCTGTCACACCACTGCTATAAATACCCATACTTAGCTTAGGTATAGAGAGAGGAGGGAGGAGAAAGCTTAGACCATCTTTTCTTTCTACATCCTGGAATAGCTGGGAATACATCTCATTTCTGAGAGACTTGATCTGAGATTGTTTTGTTTTTCTTTTCGTAGTCGTAAGTAGTTTTCTTTTTCTTTTTCCTTCTCTCCATAGTCCAGCACTTGCTGGCTATGTCTTTGTATGTATTTTGAACTAGATTAATGGAAGTTTTGTAATAGGATTTGTACTTTGTGGGATTTGTGTTTCAATGTGAGATGCTCTGTGCAAGGCTACTGCCTTGTGATCCGCCATTGCTTTGGCTATAATTCAAAGCAATGGAGGACTGATTCTAAGGGCCATTCAGATCCAAGTGACCTGTGTGTCTGGGCTATCATGGACCTATACAGCCTTAGCCCCACCACAGGAGCCACTAGATCTGAAATCCCCATGGGTGCTTGAGCTGGTAGCCTGGTGACCATGGTGGTCGCAGCGATATTCTTGTTTTATCTTGGGATCCGTGAGGAGGATAGCCTCTGGGATAGTCTGTGACCATTCAAGTGGACAGGTTATAGCATTAGGGTGATTCTAATTCACCGATCCAAGATGGTTCCTTCTTCTTTACACCCGAGCTTGTAGAAGCCTGGTGGGGGATTGTGTTAAGACCTGAAAAGTACCACTTTTCACCCCTTAACTTAACCTTTGATTAGACCCTTAGCCACCTAATAAACACATATTAAGTGTTTTGTTCAGAAATAATTAGCAGTGAAATAAGGCCAAGAATCCTGTTATGGAGCCTGCTTTGGCACCAGATGCCCCTCAGTAAGAATGCACCTTGAAGCCTCGCGCAGATCAACTGAGCTTCCCAAGGCTTTACAAGCAACCTCTCACACAGATGAATGACTGAGGAGCTTCAGAAACCCAACTCCGCGCAGCTCTCACGAAGCTCAAGGGTAGAACACAGCGCTCAGTGTCGCGTAGTTCAAAGCAGACTTCTCTCAATCTCATGAAGTTTGCTTAAGGCAACTGAGGGGAGAGAGCTTCAGAAGATTTCTCATGCAGCTGTCGCGCAATCGCCGTGGGGTATAATTCTCAGGAGAAGAACGCCTCACGCAGTTCATGTGCCATTCAAGAAAGAAAGCATCCTGGCGAAGGCAAGGCCAAGCTCGTGAAGATTGAGTAAGATAAAGAACCTCGCGAGGTAACTCGCGAAGTCCAAGTAAAGAGAAGAGCTCATGCAGTTCTCGCGCTGCTGGCCAGCGAAAACTAATCTTTCGCGCGACTGCTTGAATTGCAACCTCGCAATGCTTGAGACTGTGTTTTCTATTCAACCATGCAAACTCTAACCCAGCGAGAGCTCAACTCTCTACCGCGCGACTGCCTGAAGAGCAAACTAAGGCAACCTCGCGACGGCTGAAGCTTTAGTGTCAAATCATCCTAGCGAAGAGCAATGATCTACCACGCGACAAGTCTGGGAAACTACAGCTATCCAGTGAGGCTCTGAACCTAAACTTCCATCTCTTCAGTAGAGGGCATTCTAGAAATTTCCAATGATTAGGGCACGCATTCCCACACTCAAATATCTGTGCACACGCCCCGAGGCATCCAAAGATTAGTAGAAGGCCATGTGGCATCATTAAAATTAGGGTTTCCTAACCCTAATGCGTCACCACCCCAGTGCTATATATACCCAGGCCTAGCTTAGGTTTAGGTATCTGGGAACCTATCTCAAATCGCTTTTCTTTTCTCTTTCTTTTTCAGCAGTAAGTAGTTTTTTTCTTTTTCTTTTTCTTTTCTTCTCTCCATAGTCCAGCAATTGCTGGCCATGACTTGTATATGTTTTGAGTTAGATTAATGGAAGTTTTTCAATAGGATTAATACTTTGTGGGATTGTTGTTCATATGTGAGATGCTCTGTGCAAGGCTGCCGCCTTCTGATCCCCATTGCCTTGGCTGTGTTTCAAAGCAATGGAGGACTGATTTTAAGGGCCACTCAGATCCAAGTAACCTGTGTGTCTGGGCTATCATGGTCTTCCAGCCTTAGCCCCACCACAGGACCTACTAGATCTGAAATCCCCATGGGAGCTTGAGCTGGTAGCCTCGTGAACATGGTGGTAGCAGCGATAATCTTGTTTTGTCTTGGGCTCCATGAGGAGGATAACCTTTGCGATAGTTTGTGACCATTTAAGTGGACAGATTATAGCCTTAGGGTGATTCTGATCCACCGATCCAAGATGGATCCTTCTTCTTTTCACCTGAGCTTGTAGAAGCCTGGTGAGGGATTGCTGAGGCACTCCCCATATTTGTATAGATCTCGCATCGGATGTTGGATCTGATCCTTATAGAGATTGTAGGTGGTGATTTGGACCATTGTAGCCTCTCTCAAGCAATGGACAATGGATCAAGGTTGTACTCAATCGCTTGTCGGTTCTATGCAGGCTATCATGCTTTTCCAGCCTTAGCCCCACACATGGAACTTTAGAGGTTGAGGTTCCCTATGGATTCCTGAGCTGGTAGCCTGGATGAAATAGTGCCTGCAATGATTTATTTGTTATGTTCTGACCCATCCCTGGATAGTGGCTCCCCTATGGGATAGTCTGTGACCATTCAAGTGGACAGGTTATAGCCCTAAGGGTGGAGTCATGGCAGTAGAGATGGGTTGGATCCTTTCTCCTTAGAGGTGATAATGTAGCCTATGGACAGGATTTCTATAACATCAGATCTAAATCTGAGTTACAAAAACTCCTCTGATCTTGGCTCAATAACATATTTCTCACCTTTTTATAATTATTTTCCACACTCCATCCATCCTCCTAATCCTTTCTGTAATTTAGTTATTAGAATACTTAGAATAAGTGACCTTAAACTCCCCTCCTTTTCGGACTACCAGATCTGTAGACAAATTTGGAGGGACTACTAGAGACGGCTCCCTTGGAGCCTTAGATCACCTTTCCCTGTGGGACAAACTCTTACTTATCAAAACTTGCTACAAAGGACCCTGTATCTTGCGGGTCTAGGATTTTCGAGTGGTGCTGATTCATCCCCTGTTCTATTCTGTTTTTGGTTTTTAATTAATTTTCAACACCAACCAATAAGTGAAGCACACTCGAGATCGATGACAAGTTTTTGGCGCCGTTGCCGGGGATAGATGATCTAATAGTAGGTTCTTAGTTTTTGTATTCTTAGTATTCTTTATACATGTGAATAATTGATACTGCTGACATAACTGTGAATCTTTCTTGAAGATTTGGACAGTAGCAGTGAAGGATAGTTGGAATGCAATTGGAGCATAGCTACCTCTGTTTGCAAACTCTCTGACTCTAAAGCTCTGTCTATCTTTCTTTTTAAACAATTTTTCCAGCAGTATCTAGGATAGTTTAAATGTATTCTTTGGATAGCTGTAAAATAGTTAGATAAATTTGTTTGTGTATAAGTATTCTTATGCAATGTGCCTGCAAGAAGCTTTCCTTGCTGTGGGTGTGCTTGTATGCTAGGGAGGAGATCCCTCAGCCCTACTTTAGAGTCTCTAAACCCTGAGATTGAAAGGGGAAGGAGACTTAGAAGAGACAGGCACACCACAGGAGAGCCCCCAAGTGAATCTGTGATAGCAATTATGGGTGAAGAAGTTGAACGCTCCGGATGACTATAACTCCCCTTTTAGCATTCAATTCCCTGATGTTCAAGGGAACTATGAAATAAAAACTTCAATCATCCAGATGCTGCCCTCTTTCCATGGGCTTAGCAAGGAGGACCCTTACAAGCATATTGACTAGTTCTTGGCCTTATGCACCACTTTAAATATCACTGGTTTGGGACCTGAGGCTACTAGGCTCAGACTCTTTCCCTTCTCTCTGAAGGATAGGGCCAGTACCTGGTTGACCACTCTTCCCAACAATAGCATTCCTTCATGGAAAGACCTGCAGACCAAGTTCCTGACCAAGTTCTTCCCTGAGACCAAAACTAGCCAGTTGAGGAAAGAGATTCTTGCTTTTGCTCAATCCCCAACTAAGGATTTTAACCAGTCCTGGGATAGGTTTAAAGAAATGCTCAAACAATGCCCCCACCACAAGATCTCAGAGTGGCAGCTTGTACAAAACTTCTACAATGGGATTGATGAGAAAAATAGAGATATGGTCGATGCCTCTTGTGGTGGATCCTACATGCACAAGACTGCTGAGGAGGCATGGGAATTGTTTGAGGTGATTAGTGAGAATGCTTTTCAAAAGCCATCCCTGGCAAGAACTAATCAGGAATCTGAGTCAAAGGTGGGGCCTGCTGCTGGATCCAAGGGAAAAATTTATGATGTGTCTGGGAACGATGACCTACGGCTGCAGATGTCAAACCTCTCTATGATGTTTGATAAATTGTTGACTGTGATGCAACCAAGAAGGGTTGCTCATGTGGCGGAGGCATGTCTCATATGCCAGTCCCCACAACACACAGTGGAGGAATGTCCATCTGCAGGGCAATTTTTAGAATTAATGTTGGAACATTGCCGTCAGCCTTATGGCCAAGAATAACTGGGGGCTACAACAGTAATATGGATATGGATACCAAGACCAAAATGTCAAGGTTACCAATGGAGAGACCACCCAACTGAGGTGGAAGCAAGATAACTACATGCAGCCTCAAATAGGATGTTGGCTTTACCACAAAGGCCACAGCAGCAGTTCAATCAAGGGCATGCCCCAAGGTCTACCTTCCAGCACCACCAGCAGCCCCATCAGCAGCAAAATCAGTTGGTTCTACCTCCTTTTGAACCAAGAAATACTTCTTTCGAGGACCAAGTCTTGGCTTCATTGCAAAACTTGGGTTCCTTGGCTCAGACTGTGAACTCTCATGGTCCGAGCATCAAGAAGATGGAGGAGCAGATGGGACAACTGGCGAACACCCTAGCCAAAAGAGAAGAGGGAAGGTTGCCTAGTCAACCAGTGGTTAATCCCAAGGGCCAATTTTTGATTGGTGAAGGATCCTCAGAACCTGAAGGGGATCTTTCATTGCATTGATGATAAATACTGTGTGTCGTTGTATAATATGTACTTTACTGTTTGTAGGAATAGTTTGCAATCTTGTTGGAATTTGAGTTTAGTGCTTTAATGCCTACTTTGATACCAACTTCCCCTGTGTGATAATTTTAAGTGATTGAATGATGATTTGAATGCTTTGCGTGACGTGTGACTTTCTTGCCTTGAGAGTATAAGAAGTGTGAATGCATTATAATGACTAGGGGTGTCCCTGGAAGTAAGTCTGTGAGAGAATCCACCCCTTTTGTAAGGGTCAAACAGCAGACTGGGGGGTGAGTGAATTCTGCCTCGATTAAGCCATCGCGGGGTTCTGAATAATGACTTTGGTCCCATCTCACGCAGTTCATAAGGAATTACTTTGTTGTGCTGTCGCGAGTTTCAAGGAACTGGGTGGGCTGCATCGCACAGTTTCAAGGAACATTTAATCTCGCGACCCATTCATTCCCAATAGCGGGCAGACATTTCTAAAGCACGCCGAGCTTCGCGATATTTAAATCCCACCCCGCGCTGCTTTTCCTTACTGCGTTCTCTTTCTTCTCTTACCAGCGAAACCCTAGCTCCCACTCCTCTCCACCTCTCTCCTTTCACACCCTATCCCCATCTCATTGTTCATTTTGAACTTCAGGGTTTTTGTTCTTCAGGCTCCCATTAATAGTTGCCCCCTGTTTAGAGCTTTGGAGATCCTTTGCGCATTCCATTAAATAGAACCCTAACTTTTAGGGTTAAACTCAGCTCCTGGTATTTCCTTTCAAATCTGTAACTCCACACTCACCAAGGAAATCGGGATGGCTCCTAAAAGCGCACCTGTGAAGAGAGCCAGGGACAAGGCCACTGTGGAGACTACACCTAAGAAAGCCAAGTCCTCTACGGCTTTGCAAAAAGAGAAGGTGGTCTTTGGGCTGAGCATGCACCCAACATCCAGTTATTCTACACCCTCTGAGCTCCTCGTTTCCATTCCCTTCGAGCCTGAAGCCATTTTTGATATCTCTTTCTTTGAATCCGAGCCATTGTCAGTACCTACCATAGAGTTCTTGTGCAAGGCTGGTTTGTTCCCCTTGCTGCAACTGATTCCTGCCCTAGCCTACCCTAGGTTAGTGCAGCTGTTCTACCAGCACCTTAGGCTCAGACCCGACACACAAGGGCGGCCAGGCCTCCTTGCACTAGTTGACAACTTTGAAATGTTGCTTAGTCCGGAGTTGATCGCTGAAGTCTTGGGCATCCCTGCCAGATTCGATCCCAATTGCGGTTATGGTGCCCCTGTGAGTGCCCCCATTGACACAATTGCCCATGCCATTACCAGAGGCTTGAAGGCCACAGGGGACTCCATCAGAAGAAGAAATTTGGAGCCCAAACTACTGTTCATTGATCAAGTTTTGAGGAAGCACATCTATTGCTCCAGCCATCAATAAGAAAGGAGGACACCAATTGCTTATGCTCTGTATTCCTTCTCTCTGGGCCATGGATTCAATGCTGCCTGGCTGATCTTCGAGGCCATGAAGGATACAATGGTGAAGTTAGGGCTGCAAAAGAAGAGCCACACTCTCCCCTATGGAAGACTCATCACCAGACTACTTCTGAGGGGAGGATACAAGATACCTGTGGGGGAGTTATCTGCTGACCTCACTCCCACCACATTTGCTAAACGACAATGGGGGATCAACAGAAGCTTAATGGATCCCCAGAAGAAGACTGAAGCTCAAGAGGTCTCCGAGCAGAGAGAGGAAGCTGTTATGGCAAGGGCCACCCCTGCTCCCAAAAAGAAGGCAACAACCCTTGCCCCAAAGAAGGTGGCGCGAGCTTCTGTCACCTCTGCTTCTGCAGCAATTCCCCCACCCACTACTCTGGCCTCTCCCCTCCCTTCTTCACCCATTCCACCTTTCACTTCTCCTCTTTCCTCTCCTTTCTCCCTTCCCCCTCCAACCATTATCCGAACCTGGGTAGAAAGTGCAGGACCCTAAGACACCACTCCACCTTCACCCACCCCACCACAATCAACATCCCTAGTCTCTCCCATAACCCCTGATACTCACCCTGACAGCCCTCCCTTGATATCCTACTTCAAAAAGAAAACCTCTCACACTACCCCTGCCCTTCCCACAACCACACCCCTTAGTGACCAACCCTTAGACCCACCTCTCCCTGACTTGGACTTCAACCTAGCCACCACCTCAAGGTATCAAGCCTTCATGACCAGTTTGCTTGATACCTTGCCCACCCACGACATCCCTCTCCCTGACTCTCCTCTCCCTTCACCACATCATTCACCCGACCTCCCCCCCCATTCCCCCTACCACTTTCCATCATGCCCCCACTTCCCCTTTCCAACCTATTACTTCTTACCCTCCTAATCCCCCTCATCCAACCTCTGATTCCCTTACTCATATCCTTTCCCTTATCCATGACCTCCAAACCCAACTATCCAACACCACAGAGACCCAAGCCAAAATACAAACTGATATAACCACCCTCCAATCCACCCTTCACACATTGACAAACCCACCAATCCCACCACAACCCCTTCCACCTCTGCCTCCCCTGTTCCCACAGCCCCTGCCCCCATTGACTCGCCTCCATCCTTCCCCTTCCCTGATACCATACCTGCCCACTCTTTTCCCTCTCTCCCTATCCTTCCACCTCTAATACTACCTCCCCCTCAATTCACCAACACTTCTACCCAGACAGACCCCATTCCATTCTCATCCACCTTTCCCACTCCACCACCCCTATTTGCATCCCAATTTACACCCCTCCCTTCCATTTCAACCCTTCACCATACCCTTCTTCCCTCCCCGAACCATCCACATCACCGCCTTCCTTCATTTCATTTTCCACCCATACCTACCATTCCCCCTCTTCTCCCACCCCCTCCTAAATTCATTGACCACTCCACCCAGACCACCCAACCCATTTCTACAACCCCCACTTCCCCCCCAGGCTCGAGCACCCTCTCTTCCTTCCACTTCATTTCTCCCAATCTTGCCCAGACACTCCTACTACACCCCACCCTACTTCACCCTCCTCCATGCCATGAGGGACAATCCTTACATCAAGAGGGATGTTCTCAATGGCATGGCCCAACTCCACCAAGCCATTGAATACCCCTTGCTGCAGAAGCTTAGTGATCTGAAGCTTGCTCACAACGAGCAGTTGCGCGATATTTCAAAAGGATGGGAGGCAATTCTGGAGACATCAAATGCGAACAAGGTTGCAGCAACCTACTACAAAGTAACTGCTGACATGGAAAAGGCCAATGCTGAGAGGGTGAAAAAGCATAACCGGTTATTAGAGAAGAAATTGAACAATGCTCAGGAGATCACCCGTCTCAGTAAGGAGCTTGCGGATACCAATCTCTTGTGGGCTAACAAGAAAATTGAAATCTTGGAACAGTGAGTTGCTTTCCTGCTGACACAACCTATCCAAGCCACCCCCATAACCACCGCTCCCCCTGAGGCCCCATCTTCTTCCACATATCCAAGCCCATCTTCTTCCACCACCCCTATACCAAACCCTACACAGTCTGTTCCCCCAACTCCCCCAGCCCCCGCTCTTGTAGCTCGCTCCTCTTGTTCCACCTCTAATGCTGCTGCTTTCAAGTCCACAAAACCTGCTGTTGCTCAGGACCCCTATGGTAGCTCCTGCTCCAACATCAGTGCCCCCCCTATTTCCTCTCCTGCTATTAAAAGGAAACACACCCCTTCCCAGAAAATGCCCACTTCTAAGAGAGCCACTACAGCCCAAAAAGGCAAACGGCCGGCCCCTCCATCCCCACCTCCAAAGTTCACCCGAGCTTCCACTCAGGATGATCCCCATGGGCGCCTCCTCTCCAAAGAAGAACGCAGACAGGCTGCTGCTGCCCTAGGTTTGGACCCTACTGAGCTCTTTCCATCTGATTCTGACTCCGACGAGGCACCACCTACGGATCCCAGTGCCCAACCTACTGTGGCTGCCCCTTCAGATGCCCCTGTCGCCCAATCCTATCCTCAGAGACGAAAAGTTGCTGCTAAGAAGACCACTCCCCCATCTTGCTCTTTGAAAATTGGCAAAGAACCATCTACCCAGTCTGAGGAGGCACCACCACCGAGCAAGTCTATGAAAGGAAAGAGCCCTGCCGTGCCTCCAGCGAAATTACCAGTTCCATCTCCTGTGGCTCCCCCTCCAGCAGAAAAAGGGAAAGGTTCTCTCCTGTCTCAAATGCCAACTCCAGCCAAATCTCCCGTTGCCCCTCCTGCGCCTCCTCCCACCCAATCATCTCCTATTCCACCTCGGCCTCATCCTGGGCAAGCCTCCAAAGGTACGGGCCCCAAAGGGAAATCCCCCACCAAACCCCCTGAGCCACCCACTGTACAATCTTTGGAGATCCCTCCTGAGCCAAAGAAGAGAAAAATGAGAGTCTGGGCTCCTACCAACCCAAAACTCCAGAGCAGAGGAAGGCCGAGAGGGAACGTAAGAAGAAAGAAGAAGAGGCTATCCTTCAAGAACATGCAAGGAAGATGGGCTGGGATAAATTTTAATCCAAATTCTGATTAGATTGCACTTAGGATTTCCTCTATTTCTTTTACAGATGTTCTCTTGTATTTTATACAGTTTTCATATTTCATAGACTTTCCCACTATCTGTCCTGTCTTGCTTTGTCTGTGTGTTTTGTTTCCTTTTCTATTATGTTGCAATAACTCTGCTACACATTGACCTTGAACCAGTGAGGACACTACTCCTCATAGGTTTGGGGGTATGGCAGGCAAACCCTACCAATGGAACAGTTAACATAAGTGCAGCAGACTCATCTGAGCAATATGGAAATGGACCTCTGTTCACTCAAGAATCAAGAAATTAAGAAGTTTAAAATTTATGCAAACATTGAACATTATAGACTTCTAATACTCCACATTTCCATAATCATTTCACCAAGGAAACACACTTGTATCTGCACTTAGTGAATCATTAGAGAGAGAAAAAGGTGAGGACATACTTAAAAGTTCAAAGGATGACCATAACCAGTGAGAATTAGGCCTACAAAATTTTTTTTTTTTTTGAGGAGTAACTAAGGCACTTCTTCTAGTTCGAAGGACTGGCTGAGTCACTGTGCTCACTAGAAGTTAGGAAACTCCAAGTTTAAACAACTGACAGTACTCATGAGACCTTGGAAAGGATCAAGGCCTTCTCTTGGACAGTTTGAGCCTAAAAAGATCAATCTTAAAGCAACTGCCCTTGTCCATACCCCTTTGAGCTTTAAATCCTAAATTTCTTCAAAATACACCTGAGTACTTGAACCTGAACCTATGAACCTGATTCAACCTACCCTCACTCTGAGAATTCAGAAGGTAAAGGAGAAAGAGTTGAATATGGACTAGCTATGGTCAGCATTAGGTGAATGGAGAAGAAGCATCTATTCTGGCAGAATGGTAACTGAGGACATGGTGGCATTTCTGAGAAGCAAAAAGCAAAATAAAAAAAGAAGAAAACTCCAGCAAAAAGAAACAAAAAAAAAAAAATTAATAATGAAGAGGAATAAGAGAGAAGTCAAGAGGAACCTTCATTGAAAAATCAAAATCAAGAAGAGAAACTGATCACTTCAAATCTGAAAATCTCAAAGAAGATGAAGGGAGCTGAATTCAAGAAGGTGAAGTCATGAACCACCTCCTGCATCCACTGAGTTCTCAATTTTTGAACCCCTTTTCAAACCTTCTATTCTTTTTAACCATACTCCATAAGCCACATTTCAGCCCAGTTAAAAGCCCTTGTGATCCAAAGATTGAGTGAGCTGTCATGTGAAGATAAGGAATTATCCAATCTATGGTGAGAAACTTACAATGATGCCAACACTTAAGAACTCTGCCTATGCTCATGCTTGCAAACCCAGTTGGGGGATGTAACTGCTCTTGAGCCTGCGAGAAGCTGAGCGCCTCAACAAACCTTGATGAGAGTATGCCTTGAAAAGCTTTCTTTTGGGTCTGAACTTGAATATATTATGTATGACCTTAACCTAATTTTCTGACATAAGGATAAGCTCAGTGCTGACATGCACTTGTGCAGTTTTTTGTGATCACAAATTATTTGGAAATGCTGTGCAAACATGCGAATTATGCTGTCTAAGTTCCTGTGCAACCAATGAATTAAACTTCTTTTATGTTGATTCATGAGTAGACTAAATCTGATTCCTTAACTTCTCATTGGAAGACATTGCACTTTAGTTAACTATTTCATTGGAGAAGTTTGTGGGTGTCTTCACTGAAAATCCTTAGGAAACTTCACTCCTCCACTAGGGATCACCTAGAGGTTTAAAAGGCTTGGTACATATGCTAAATGTATCCATGCTCCCTACGAAAGTGGCATTTAATTTTTAGAGTAGATTTAATGTAGCTTTGCTAAGGGACTAGCAAAGATTAGGTTTGGGGGTGTGTTAAGACCTGAAAAGTACCACTTTTCACCCCTTAACATAACCTTTGATTAGACCCTTAGCCACCTAATAAACTCGTCTTAAGTGTTTTGTTCAGGAAATAATCAGCAGTGAAATAAGGCCAAGAATCCTGTTATGGAGCCTGCTTTGGCACCAGATGCCCCTCAGCAAGAATGCACCTTGAAGCCTCGCGCAGATCAGCTGAGCTTCCCAAGGCTTTACAAGCAACCTCTCGCACAGATGAATGACTGAGGAGCTTCAGAAACTCAACTCCGCGCAGCTCTTGCGAAGCTCAAGGGTAGAACACAGCGTTCAGTGTCACGCAGTTCAAAGCAGACTTCTCTCAATCTCGCGAAGTTCGCTTAAGACAGCTGAGGAGAGAGAGCTTCAGAAGATTTCTCGCACAGCTGTCGCGCAATCGCCGTGGGGTACAATTCTCAGGAGAAGAACGCCTCGCATAGTTCGCGCGCCATTCAAGAAAGAAAGCATCCTGGCGAAGGCAAGGCCAAGCTCGCAAAGATTGAGTAAGATAAAGAACCTCACGAGGTAACTCGCGAAGTCCAAGTAAAGAGAAGAGCTCACACAGTTCTCGCGCTGCTGTCCAGTAAAAACTAATCTACCGTGCGATTGCTTGAATTGTAACCTCGCAACACTTGAGACTGTGTTTTCTATTCAACCTCGTGAACTCCAACCCAGCGAGAGCTCAACTCTCTGCCGTGCGACTGCCTAAAGAGCAAACCAAGGCAACCTCGCGACGGCTAAAGCTTCAGTGTCAAATCATCCTAGCGAAGAGCAATGAGCTTCCACGCGACAAGTCTGGAAAACTACAGCTACCTAGCGAGGCTCTGAACCTAAACTTCCATCTCTTCAGTAGAGGGCATTCTGGAAATTTCCAATGATTAGGGCACGCATTCCCATGCTCAAATCTCCGTGCACATGCCCTGAGGCATCTAAGGATCAGTAGAAGGCCACGTGGCACCATTAAAATTAGGGTTTCCTAACCCTAATGCGCCGCCACCCCACTGCTATATATACCCAGGCCTAGCTTAGGTTTAGGTATCTGGGAACCTATCTCAGATCACTTTTCTTTTCTCTTTCTTTTTTAGCAGTAAGTAGTTTTTTTCTTTTTCTTTTTCTTTTCTTCTCTCCATAGTCCAACAATTGCTGGCTATGACTTGTATATGTTTTGAGTTAGATTAATGGAAGTTTTGCAATAGGATTTATACTTTATGGGATTGCTGTTCATATGTGAGATGCTCTGTGCAAGGCTGCTGCCTTCTGATCCCCATTGCCTTGGCTGTGTTTCAAAGCAATGGAGGATCGATTTTAAGGGCCACTCGGATCCAAGTAACTGTTATGCAGGCTGTCATGGTCTTCCTTAGCCCCACCACAGGACCTACTAGATCTGAAATCCCCATGGGAGCTTGGAGTAGCACAGTGAACATGGTGGTAGCAATAATCTTGTTTTGTCTTGGGCTCGTGAGGAGGATGACCTCTGGGATAGTTTGTGACCATTTAAGTGGATGATTATAGCCTTAGGGTGATTAGATCCACCGATCCAAGATGGATCCTTCTTCTTTTCACCGAGCTTGTAGAAGCTGGTGAGGGATTGTCTGAGGCGCACTCCCCATATTTGTATAGATCTCCCATCGATGTTGGATCTGATCTGGTTATATAGAGATTGTAGGTCGGTGATCGGACCATTGTAGCCTCTCTCAAGCAATGGATAGTCTGAATCAAGGTTGTACTCAATAACTTCTTTGGTTCTATGTCTGCAGGCTATCGGGCTTTTCCATATAGCCCCACACATCGAACTTTAGAGGTTGAGGTTCCCTATGGATTCCTGAGCTGGTAGCCTGGATGAAATAGTGCCTGTAATGATTTATTTGTTATGTTCTGACCCATCCCTGTATAGTGGCTCCCCTATGGGATAGTCTGTGACCATTCAAGTGGATAGGTTATAGCCCTAAGGGTGGAGTCATGGCAGTAGAGATGGGTTGGATCCTTTCTCCTCAGAGGTGATAATGTATCCTCTGGACAGGATTTCTATAACATCAGATCTAAATCTGAGTTAGAAAACTCCTCTGATCTTGGCTCAATAACATATTTCTCACCTTTTTATAATTATTTTCCACACTCCATCCATCCTCCCAATCCTTTCCGTAATTTAGTTATTAGAATACTTAGAATAAGTGACCTTAAACTCCCCTCCTTTTAGGACTGTCAGATCTGTAGACAGATCTAGAGGGACTACTAGAGACGACTCCCTTGGAGCCTTAGATCACCTTTCCCTGTGGGACAAACTCTTACTTATCAAAACTTGCTACAAAGGACCCTGTATCTTGGATGTCTAGGATTTTCGAGTGGTGCTGATTCATCCCCTGTTCTATTCTATTTTTGGTTTTTAATTAATTTTCAACACCAACTAATAAGCGAAGCACACTGGAGATTGACGACAGATTGTACAGAGGCAGACTCCCCTATATTTGTATAGATCTGCCATCAAATGTTGGATCTGATCTGGTTATAGAGATTGTACGCTTGTGACTGGACCATTATAGCCTCACTCAAGCAATGGACAGCTAGATCGAAGGTTGTACTCAATCGCTTGCTAGTTCTATGTGTCTGGGCTATCATGGTCCTTTACAGCCTTAGCCCCACACATAAAGCTTTAGAGGTTGAGGTTCCCTATGGATTCTTGAGCTAGTAGCCTGGATGAAATAGTGCCTGCAAAGATTAACTTGTTATGTTTTGACCCATCCCTGGATTGTGGTTCCCCTATGGGATAGTCTGTGACCATTTGAGTGGACAGGTTATAACCTTAAGGGTTGAATCATGGCAGAGTGATGGGTTGGATCATTTCTCCTCAGTGGTGATAATGTAGCCATTGGACAGGATTTCTATAACATCAGATCTGAATCTGAGTTACAAAACTCCTCTGATCTGGGCTCAATAACATACTTCTCACCCTTTTATATTTATTTTCCACACTCCATCCATCCTCTAAACCCTTTCTGTAGTTTATACATTAGAGTACCTTAGAATACTTAGAATAAGTGACCTTAAACTCCCCTCCTTTTAGGACTGCCAGATCTGTAGTCAGATCTGGAGGGACTACTAGAGATGGCTCCTTTGGAGCTGTAGATCACCTTTCCCTATGGGACAAACTCTTACTTATCAAAACTTGCTACAATGGACCCTGTATCTTCCAGGTCTAGGATTTCTTAGTTGTGCTGATTTCATCCCCTATTTTACTCTTTCTTTGATTTTTAAATGACTTTTATCACCAACCAATAAACCAAGCGTAGCAACTGAGAAAATGTCAACAATGCTTCGAAGCCACAGAACTTGATGAACTCAGCTATTAAGCCTATCACACATCCGACCTCGAAGGTTCGTTGCATGGAATTTTAGAATTGTCTAAATTAGATCTAGATTTGGGAAACTCAAGACTTACGTGTCAGGGTTAGCACATTTACCTTCGTGGTTTCTTCGCATGCGAAGTTTTCGATCTTTGGTGGGGAGATGTCTGATTGTTTACATGATCATGGTCGTTCGATTAATCGATCATAGAATTTTTGAAAACCCAACGACGCGGCGATGATCTATACAACAGAGATTCTTTTTTGTTGAAAGATTAAAGCAAGGGTTTCTTTAAACGAGGTCACTTGAGTTTTGGTGTTTTAGGCTCTCCAAGGTGGAAGACAAGAAGAAATGAAGAAGACTCTCACTCTCACACTCTAAGTCTCAAATCCGAATCCCATGCAGCTTATGCGTGAGAGTTGGGCTTATAATTTAGGAGGGTCTAGATTTGGTGTGCAGTCGGCACACACATGGCTTGGTGTACTGGTCTATCATAAGGCCTCGACTAATGGGTCTTAATCCTTAGGCCATATTGACTAATGGGTCATGCTTATAGGGCTTGAAGTTAACTAGTTAAACTCTTATCAGGGTTCTATGTCAGTACTTGCACGACTAACTATTTGTGCCCAATTACCATGGTACACTTGTATCCACGTACCATGATCGATTTCGATCCAAGGGGTCGATCGTACATGGTTATTTGTCACATGCACATTCCCGTTGTAGTGATCGAACCTCAAAAATCCTAGCGTGTTACATCCTCCCCCCCTTAATTAAATTTTCGTCCCCAAAAATTGGCTATGGTTATAGGGAAATGGAAGACGTATCTAGACTGTATCCTTAAAGCGATATACAGCATGCCGTTAAAAGACATCAACAAAGATGGGTAGCGGGGTGGTGATGGGAAAATTTCGCACAAGGTTTTAATCAGTTCGAGACTATTCTTAAGTTTGGAGTTATAGCTAATCTGATCTTCCTATGATAGGAAATTCTAATTATTGATTCACAACAAGACAATTATTATGATTCGTCGGAGCTACATATGTCCATTATGCATAGTAGGAATTTATATTGAAAAATCTGATGATCATGCATAAACTACCAATCAACAAGAAACATATTAAATTAACATTCAGTTAATATGAACATTGATTACCATACGCAAGCAGCATATCAGTGGTCCGAGCACTCACCAGGCTACTCCGCTGGCTATTTCTCACAACGCCTAGTCCCAGTAGTGGATGGACCAGCTCAAGAACAGGAAGCTTCTTAACAAACCCCTTTGTATACTCTGATGCATACATCCTTGCATGGGCTACAAACGGGGTGTAGCTAGTTGGATAGGCTTTCTCTATCAGCTGCATCAGGATCTCCTCTTGGTGCCGTTGGTGTATCGAGTAGTTGTCTTGACGTAGTGATGCCAGCTGACTAAAATTCTGGTGTTGCAGCACTTCCATTTGCCTCATGAATTTGGACAATGTGAGGATGTCTCCCTACTGGGTAGGTGGCTACTGAGGCTGACCTGGCACCTAAGGTGCGGGCTGTTCGGGGTGTTCTTGTTGGGCACCCACTGCCTCATGCTGACATTGTTTGTTTCGGAGGTTGAGTTGGCATGTCTTGTAAGTTAAACTCCATTTATTTTTTGTGTACTTCCAGACATTGTCGGTCCTTATCTCCTCATCAGACGGTACATCATACGTTTCATCATTTTGGTCATCTTCGTGACCCTCGAGAAGTCAGGAGATGAGACGGACGTAAGGCATGGCACATAAGGGTTTGGAGTTAATACACAATAACTGCTCACTAGCATAAATGATGCCTTCCTAGACCACCTATGGTACATTTAGATAGCTATTTTCGTGAACTGCAAACAAGGCTTGAAGCAGGGTATCCCATCTTTCTCTTTCATGTTGGAGGGGATACAAATTGCTTTGAAACACGACATCCAAAAACCACATGTCCATCGGTAACTGAGTTTTGGTTATAGACTGGCCAGAAGCTTGACGAACCCCCGTCATCCTAGCAACAATCTGATGGAATTTCACCTCTTTGGGGCCAGGTGCTTGTAGGCCCTGGGTGTTTTCATATTTCACGCTATAGCCCATGGCAGCGGCTATGTCATAGAGATTTATGTGGAAGGTCCATCCATCAATCACTGTGGTCAGGTTGCCATCGGTTTCACCCTTTTTGAGGTTTTGGTAAAAGAGCTTGACCAGACAGGGGCAAAAGTGTGGATGAACGAGCTGGAATAATGGTTCTAGCTTGGCTCATCTCAGGTAATTCAGAGACTAGACTGTCGTGTCAACATTGTGATAAACATCCTAGTCAAAGGACCATTCTGGTTCGAAGGCTTTTGCACCCCACCAACTCAAGGGTTATTCTCGAGTTGGCTATGGTGGAGCAGAACTAGACGGGGCTTTACCCTTCAATTGTTTAGATGGATTAAGTCATACGGTAGGAAGATTAGACGCGGTCTACTTCTTAGAAGCCATAGAAAAAGGAATGGAAATTGAAATGGTGGAGATTCAAGGGTTTTACCTTAATGCAAAGCTCGAACTAGTGAAAAATTGAGTTGAAGGAGTCGCATGCATGCTGATCCTTGAACTCTTGGTGGATTTGGCAAGAGAAATCAAGCTTTTGGAAGGAACTAAAGTAGTTTCTCATGCGAGAGAAGATGCGGGCGGGAGCCCCACACTTTCAAAAACTCGAAAAGGATGATTTTAGGTTTTTGGGCCCCCCTTTAACCTCATCGTCATGAGACCTCAAGTTCTCGTCGCGGCAAGCCATAACCTGAGGATCTCACCGCGGCGAGCTTCAATCTCGTTGCGCTGAGGTCTACAGGAAGCAGGACTTGGTTATTTGGCTTTGCTTTGACTTAATGCACTCTATTTCAGACCTCTATCCTTATGTACTATTTAGACAATACATGTGCATTAGCTACATTTGAGTGTTACACTCACTACAAGGTGGTTATTAAATGTACATACATGAGATTTATTTCGATCATCAATATACTAATATACTGTGAAGTGACTAACCTCAGTCAAATAGCAGCGGGTATTGATCTCATATTTTGGCTTCACGTTCCCACGTCGCTTCTATAGTAGAATGATTATGCCACTGAATTAGAACCAGTGGAATATGTTTTATCCTCAAAATCATCTCCTTATGGTCTAATATTTTCATCGGTTCTTCAATCAGCGTTAAGTCCTCGAACTTCTATCGGCTGATAGTCCAAAATGTGTGCGGGGTCTCACATATTTTCTCAACATTGACACATGAATGTAATGTGGACTTAGCTTCCCACGTTTCTCAAATCTCATCACGCCTTTTGTTGGCGAGATCTTGACGAACATGTGATCCCCACTCTGAAAAGAATACAAGTGTTAGAATGATGCATGGTCAATCGAAATTACAATGCCATAATTTATTTAAGTTTACCTGAAAGTCGACGCTTGTTCTCTTGAGATCGGCATAGCTTTTCTACCAACTCTGAGCGACTTTCAACTTTTCACGGATGATTCAGACGGTCTCATTCATGCTTTCAATTAATCCAAGGCCCAACAATACCCGTTCTCCAACTTCTTCCAAATTAATCGGGGATTTACATCGATGGCCATTTAGTTCTTCGAAAGGAGCCATTACGATGCTTGTTTGGTAGCAATTATTGTATGGAAATTTGATCAAGGGTAAGTGCTTATCCCATGATCCTTGGAAGTCTAGCATACATGCCCTAAGCATATCTTCAATCACTTGATTTACCCTTTCGGTTTGCCCGTCCGTCTGGGGGTGAAATGCAGAACTAAACTCTAATTTCGAACCCATCCCCTCTTGGAAATGCTGCCAAAACTGTAATGTATACAGCAGGTCTCTATCTAATACAATGCTAACAGGTATACTGTGTAATCGGACAATCTCTTTCAGGTATACTTCTACAAGTTGGCAGGTCTATACTGCGTGTTGTAGGGTAGAAAGTGAGCAGACTTGGTTAGTCGGTCCATGATTACCTGTTAAGTAGTGAAAAATGCCAGTTTTCACCCCTTAACTTGACCTTTGATGGACCTGTGAGCACATTAATAAACCTCTGTTGAGTTTGTTTTGTAGATAGTAATAAAAGATAGGAAAAATGAAGAAAACCACTCAAGAATGCCACACAAAGAAGTCCATCTCTCAGCACAGTGCAGACCCAACAATGGCACACAAGAGGGTTGCACACCATTGGGCCCTTGGAGCACGTACACAGTAGGTAAGGCAAAGGAAGTGAAAACAAGCTTAAAACATCCTATCGAGAGGTCATTTGAAGACTTGATAGGAGCCTGAAAGCAAAGAAAGGAGGAATTTGCAATTGGAAAGGTT
This sequence comes from Chloranthus sessilifolius, assembly GCA_021018995.1. Lineage (NCBI taxonomy): Eukaryota > Viridiplantae > Streptophyta > Magnoliopsida > Chloranthales > Chloranthaceae > Chloranthus > Chloranthus sessilifolius. Next base: position 31,728,954 of record CM037595.1, read on the forward strand.
TCGATAGGATCTGAAGGCAGAAGAAGAATGGATTCGTGTGGATTGAGGGGTTCGATAGGATCCAAGAACCTATTGACCAGCTAAAAGAAAGGAAGAAACCATTCTATCGAAAGCCTGCCTGAGGTGTAAGAGGAACCTATCGAGATAGAGACGCGGGAGCGAAACCTATCAAAATGGTTCACCAACCTATCAAAAAGATTCCCTAACCTATCGAATGCTCCAGGTAGAGGGCTGAGAATGTCGAAGGTTAAGAGAAGGCTCATCCTATTAGAACCTATCGAAGAGATCTGAGAAACTAGTGAAAGGACCAAACAACTCCATTCTAACTTGTCGAAATCTTGCTCAACCCATCAAAATCGTGTGAAGAACTTCTCAGAAAATCGACGATTCACACGCTGCAACTTGGTGACCTACTGCAGGTAAATCGAGGCACATTGGTGACCGACATGATGATCTAAAAGATGCCCTAGGAAACTCTAACCAACCCACGTGCTCTAACAGAACTCTAACAAACTCTGAGAACCTTCTAGAAGGGAAGATTGGCGGGAAAAATAAGAGATAAAGCTATATATGGAGATCCCCTATTGCAATTGGGGAAGATCGAGATTTGGATCAATTTCTGGAGATCAAAGCTTGCAGCGAAATTCCATTTTCCCTCCTTTAGCTCAACCATGGTTGGCTAATTATGTTGGAGCAGCAAAGAGAGAGGTTAGATCTATAATTGGGTACAGTTGAGAGTGTTATTATGGGTTAATTGCTGCACAGACTATAGATCTGAGAGCATCTCATTGTAGAGTGAGTTTTATTACAATGTAAATGTTGTTTTTAGTGATTTAATTAGATTTATAGTTCTTATAGTTTTATTTGGTGCTCGATCAGATTTGTGTAGAGGAGTCTGTTAATCAGCTCACCCACTTAACTGGTAGACCTCTTGGATACCATCTGATCTCCCTAGATCTAACATCCCTGTGATTTCTTGTATCTGTGACCTAGAAATTATAGCATCTATAGTGGTTTTAATGCTCTGGTTGAAGCCTTTAGTTTGGAGGAATTCCATAGGATGATCTGTGACCATTAAAGTGGACAGATCATAGCCTTAAGAGCGGTCTAATCTCCGAATTCAATTGGATTCTTCCACCATAGACCTTTGGATCAAATGAAGTCTATAGGATGCTCTGTGACCATTAAAGTGGATAGACCATAGCCTTAAGATCAGTTAAATCCTTTGGTTTAGAGTGGAACCTTCTACCCTGCAGCTGTAGTTGTAGCCAGCTGAGGGATTTGTGTGCTTTGAAACCCACAGAACATGATCAGCTCAACCTGGTCGTAGTGAGACCAATCTCCAAGCTGCTCTTCTCCATTTTCTGTTTTTAAACCCTTCCATTTACAAGATCCAGATCTCTAGACTCGATCTCAGTAGTTTCCATTTCAAGTATAGTTTAGTTCAAGTGACAACCCTGTTTAACCTCTCCCTTTTTTCTTAGCTTCCTTAGCATTAGTTAGGGTGCCAAATCTCTTATAGATCTGGAGATTTACCATATTTTACACTCACCTCCCTGTGGATATTTCCTTATTAAAACTTGCTACAAAGGACCTTGTATCTTGGAGGCCTAGGATATTTTAGATGTGCTGAATCCATCCCCTATTTCACTATCATTACATAATAAATCAGCACATTGAAATTCCCCAACAAGTTTTTGGCGCCGCTGTCGAGGAGATGTTTTTGAAATTGGTAGATCTAAGTTTGATGTAGTTTAGACCATAGATCTGCAGTAGTTTGTTTGATTTTTTTTACTAACTCTGTTCGTAAGTTTTGTTGTTTTCCAATATTCTGTTTGTATTTCACCATATCTGAAGCTGCTATGAAAGAGGAGCATTGTGTTGGAGGCTGCTCTTGAGTTTGCATCCCTCTACTCCCCTTCATTTGTCAGATATGTTAATTTTTAGATTCAGTAATCATTTGTTTTTGTTCCTGTTTGTTGTGTTTGAAGAATTGTTCTGCATTAGATCTTGAGTGGTGTATGTTTGGGAGAAGAACTCTCCAAGCTCAGATTGTCCCTTTAAATACAGAGGTTGAAAGGCTTCTCCGATCTAGACAAACTCCACTCACATCTGTTGTAGCTGAATTTCTAGAAATGGGTGAGTAACAACAACCAAGGACTCTCAAGGAATTTAATGCACCAGGGGTTTACAACTCCCCCTTCTGGATTCAATTCTCAGCTGCTCAAGGAAATTATGAAATAAAGTCTTCCATAATCCAGATGCTACCCTCATTTCATGGACTGACCAAAGAGGATCCTTATAAACACATTGATGAATTCTTAGGACTCTGCACCACTTTCAACATCACAGGTTTGGGGGAGGAAACAACCAGGACGAGACACTTTCCTTTTTAATTGAAGGATAGAGCCAGGACCTGATTGTCAATGCTTCCACCCAACAACATTCAGTCCTGGAGTGATCTTCAATGTCAGTTTTTGGCCAAATTCTTCCCCATGTTCAAAACAAGCCAGTTGAGGAAGGGCATCATCTCATTTGCCCAAGATCCAACTAAGGATTTTCACCAAGCTTGGGAGAGATTCAAGGAACTCCTAAAGAAATGTCCCCATCATCAAATCCCTGAATGGCAATTAGTTCAAAGTTTTTACCAAGGGATTGATTCGAAAAGTAGCGACATGGTAGATGCTTATTGTGGTGGCACCTACCTCCATAAAATTGCTGAGGAGGCATGGGAGTTGTTTGATATCATTAGTGAGAACTCCATGCAGAGGGAGACCTTGTCTAGGGACCTAGATCCTCTTAGATTGGTGAAAGAAAATACCACCGGAGGGAAGATATTTGAGGTAAATGTTCAAAGTGATTTGAAGAGGAAAGTGGATAGCCTGACACTGAAATTTGATAAGCTCATGGGAGCAATGCAGTCACCCATGGCTGCTAGGGTGGAGGAGGCACATGCTATCTGCCAATCCCCTAACCACCCCATTGAAGAATGCCCATCAGCTGTCCAGTTTCCAGATTTTGTTACATAGCATGTGGCTGCCACTCAGTCCTATGGGCAACAACCTGCTGCTGGGTATCAATGGAGGAACCACCCCAACTTGAGGTAGAGATAAGATGCGTACCCAAACCAGCAGCAGCAGCCACAGTAGCCCATGCCCTACAGAAATGTTCAACCCTACCACCAAAGTTAGGTTCTCCAACCTCATTACCAGAAGCCCATGACCTAGCTTGTGCAGCAACCTGCACCCCCTCCAGCTGTGAGAACACCTTCTTTCGAGGAACAAGTTCAGGCCTCACTGCAGAATTTGGGTCCCTTAACTCAAACTATGCACTCTCACATCCAAAGCATAAAAAAGATAGAAGACAATCTTGATCAGTTGTCTAATGCATTGACTAAGAGTGAGGAAGGGAGGCTGCCTAGCCAACCACTGGATAACCCAAGGAGACAGTATGTAGTGGGTGAAGTTTCCTCCACCTATGAGGAAGCCAAATCCATTACTACATTAAGAAGTGGAAGGGTGGTTGGTTACCAAGATGGTGAGACTTTGAGAAATTTTGAAAAGAGTGGTTTTTGAAAGGACACAACAAGGGCCACCATTGGTGGACATGAAGAAGCAACTAGATGAGAATAAAAAGGATAATGATAATCCTCAAGAAAAGAGAAAAATCAAAAAGAAAGTTGACCAATTGGCTAAGGCTGCAAATGAGGGAGCAATCTCACATTTGCCATTTCCTAAAGCATTGCAAGCACCTTCCCCTTTCGATAAAGGGCAAGGTAAAATAGAGGAAATGATGGAAACTTTTAAGCAAGTGAAGATCAACTTGTCTTTACTTGATGCAATTAAACAAGTTCCGACCTATGCCAAGTTTACAGGAAATATGCACCCATAAAAGACATCTAGGATACACTTATCAAAGAAGGTCTTTTAGCAAAAAGGTAAAGCAAATGATGTCAATTGCTACCCCATAAAACTTCAAGACCACAGGTGCCCACTATCTCTTGCATCATTGGGGATCATAAAATTGAGAAAGACTTATTAGATCTGGGAGCCACTGTGAATTTACTGCCATATACAGTATATGAGAAGTTGGGTTTAGAAAAGTTGAAGCCCACACATGTGGTCTTCCAGTTGGCTGATAGATCTAAAAGGAAGCCTATGGGGGTCATTGAAGATGTCCTTGTGGGAGTTGACAAGTTCTTTTACCCTGCTGACTTTGTGGTGCTAGACATGGAGCCAAGCAAATGTGTTTCTTCCGTACCTGTGATTTTAGGCAAGCCCTATTTGGCCACTGCTAATGCCTATATACAATACATGTCATGAGTCATGGAAGTCTCCTTTGGCAACATGAAAGTAAAGCTAAATGTGTACAACACAGCTCATCCACCTCCTCTAGATGAGACCTATTTTTCCATTGATGTACTAGAGGAGGTTGTTCATAAAAATCCACATCCACTGATGCAGGGCAATGTGTGGTTCACAAATTCAAAACAGCACCCAGGGAATGGACATTTACTGCAGAATAGATCCACAAAAGGTGCCAAGTTTGATGAGCCTGAGGAAACTATGGACCTTCTAGACCCTCTAGATTAGCCCCTGAAGTCAGTATGTATCATATGTACCTTACTTTGCTTTTGTTCTAGGTGTTTACTTTGTTGTTAATTGATTTTTTTTTTGCAATAAAAAAAGAACTGCCATGCTAAATATTAGGCCATCATTTCAATATTACCAGCTGTCCTGAGATAATGGGAGCTTCGCCACAAGGGAAACAAACTGTAGAGCAGCACAACAGAGTGCTAAAGCTGAGAGTGCCCAGAAACGCAGCCTTATTTGGTTTTTGGGAGCCTTCGATAGGTCAAGTTCACCTTTCGTTAGGTCACATAGTGATTTCGACAGGATATTTGATAGTTTTAATAGGCATTGAGGCTTGTCGAAAGGATGGTTCCACCTATCGGGATCCTATCGAATCATCCCTTTTGAAAGCTTTGTCAGCTAAGCTTTCGACAGGACGCATGAACCTATCAAAAACATCCAATGCATCCTATCAAAATCGTATTTCACCCCTTACATACCTGTCGATAGGTCATTTGTGCCGCACTCCCTACCCCCTGCAAAAACCCTATCTCTCTTCCTCTCTTTCTCACCTCCCTCCTCCACTAAATCCTCGCAGAACCTTCAGCTATTCAGTCTGCCATTTTGTGCATGCATTGAGCTTGCGCAGAGGAGTGTTGTGCATCTGATTTTGGAGAAATTGGAGCTGTGTATTGCGATATCTGTTAAACCCTAGGAATTTTGGGGTAAGTTGCCTTCCCACTGCCAATCTATTGTTGTTCTAATTGTTAACCTCTGAATTCCATTACAAGTTGGTGAGTGAACAATCCCTGAGAGTAAATGGCTGAGCTTAAAGAAACCTTAGCAAACCTACTCCGGAGAGTAGCTGCTTCTACCCCCAAATCTTCCAAGAAATCGAAGCCAGTTTCCAAACCCAAGAAGGCCCCTAAAGCCAAGAAAGCGAAAGCTGTAGAAATTCAGGAGCCTGTGGTGGAAACACCCTTAGAGAGAATTGCTCCTATAGTACAGCTTCCAGCTAGGTTAACTACCCCCAATGAGTTTGTAGAAAATTTGAGTCTTGTACCTGAGACAAATTTTGATCTGGCATATTTTGCTAACATTGGGGAGTGCTAGGTGTTGTTGATTCTAAGTGTGCATGATTTATTTGTATTTTGAAAATAGATTTGCAAATGATAAATTATACTAAATCTGGAAAATTAAAAGGAATAAGAAATATCAGCACAGAGAGAAATTAATTGACTTGCAAGATCAGGGCCAATTGTAGCAAGTTTTAAATGTAAGTGAGTAAAAGATCGTCCACAGGGAATTGATTTAAAATGAATGGTAAACCTCCAGATCTGAGCTACCAGATCTGGCCTCTAATCCTATCTATAAAGCGAATAAGATGAGAGGTGAATTTGTCACATTAACTAAATTATCTAAAAATAGAATTTAAACTAAGTGATCCAGATCCTAGTTCGGTGAATTGAATGTAAACTTAATAAGAATGGAGAAATAATAGTTTACCTAAGCTTAATAACTGATTACAAGATGAGAACTAGTGTAGCACAGTCGAGAAAGTATCCACATCTTCATCTGGCTACCAGCTCAGATGTAAGAGAAAAATAATCTAACTCAAGGATTAGGATTGAGTTGAACTAATGGCTATGATCTGTCCACTGTCATGGACACAAATCATCCAATAGTCTTCAATCCGAATTCTTGATTCAGAACATGAATACCACTACAAATGTTGTAAGAGATTAGGTTACCAACACAAATTATTACAGGGATAATGAATTAAGGGAAATTGCTTTAAAAATAATAAATCTAAAGGAGTTCTAATGAGTAAGGAGATCACAAGGAACCCTCAACATGAATCCGATTCAGAAACTCAACTCCGCGCAGCCTCTTAAGCTCAAGGTAGAACATGCTGCTCAAAGGTCACGCAGTTCAAAGCAGACTTCTCTCAATCTCGCGAAGTTCGCTTAAGACAGCTGAGGAGAGAGAGCTTCAGAAGATTTCTCGCACAGCTGTCGCGCAATCGCCGTGGGGTACAATTCTCAGGAGAAGAACGCCTCGCATAGTTCGCGCGCCATTCAAGAAAGAAAGCATCCTGGCGAAGGCAAGGCCAAGCTCGCAAAGATTGAGTAAGATAAAGAACCTCACGAGGTAACTCGCGAAGTCCAAGTAAAGAGAAGAGCTCACACAGTTCTCGCGCTGCTGTCCAGTAAAAACTAATCTACCGTGCGATTGCTTGAATTGTAACCTCGCAACACTTGAGACTGTGTTTTCTATTCAACCTCGTGAACTCCAACCCAGCGAGAGCTCAACTCTCTGCCGTGCGACTGCCTAAAGAGCAAACCAAGGCAACCTCGCGACGGCTAAAGCTTCAGTGTCAAATCATCCTAGCGAAGAGCAATGAGCTTCCACGCGACAAGTCTGGAAAACTACAGCTACCTAGCGAGGCTCTGAACCTAAACTTCCATCTCTTCAGTAGAGGGCATTCTGGAAATTTCCAATGATTAGGGCACGCATTCCCATGCTCAAATCTCCGTGCACATGCCCTGAGGCATCTAAGGATCAGTAGAAGGCCACGTGGCACCATTAAAATTAGGGTTTCCTAACCCTAATGCGCCGCCACCCCACTGCTATATATACCCAGGCCTAGCTTAGGTTTAGGTATCTGGGAACCTATCTCAGATCACTTTTCTTTTCTCTTTCTTTTTTAGCAGTAAGTAGTTTTTTTCTTTTTCTTTTTCTTTTCTTCTCTCCATAGTCCAACAATTGCTGGCTATGACTTGTATATGTTTTGAGTTAGATTAATGGAAGTTTTGCAATAGGATTTATACTTTATGGGATTGCTGTTCATATGTGAGATGCTCTGTGCAAGGCTGCTGCCTTCTGATCCCCATTGCCTTGGCTGTGTTTCAAAGCAATGGAGGACTGATTTTAAGGGCCACTCAGATCCAAGTAACCTGTGTGTCTGGGCTGTCATGGTCTTCCAGCCTTAGCCCCACCACAGGACCTACTAGATCTGAAATCCCCATGGGAGCTTGAGCTGGTAGCCTGGTGAACATGGTGGTAGCAGCAATAATCTTGTTTTGTCTTGGGCTCCGTGAGGAGGATGACCTCTGGGATAGTTTGTGACCATTTAAGTGGACAGATTATAGCCTTAGGGTGATTCTGATCCACCGATCCAAGATGGATCCTTCTTCTTTTCACCTGAGCTTGTAGAAGCCTGGTGAGGGATTGTACAGAGGCAGACTCCCCCATATTTGTATAGATCTCCCATCAGATGTTGGATCTGATCTGGTTATAGAGATTGTAGGCTGGTGACTGGACCATTGTAGCCTCTCTCAAGCAATGGATAGCTGAATCGAAGGTTGTACTCAATCGCTTGCTGGTTCTATGTGTCTGGGCTATCAGGCTTTTCCAGCCTTAGCCCCACACATGGAACTTTAGAGGTTGAGGTTCCCTATGGATTCCTGAGCTGGTAGCCTGGATGAAATAGTGCCTGTAATGATTTATTTGTTATGTTCTGACCCATCCTCAGATAGTGGCTCCCCTATGGGATAGTCTGTGACCATTCAAGTGGATAGGTTATAGCCCTAAGGGTGGAGTCATGGCAGTAGAGATGGGTTGGATCCTTTCTCCTCAGAGGTGATAATGTATCCTCTGGACAGGATTTCTATAACATCAGATCTAAATCTGAGTTAGAAAACTCCTCTGATCTTGGCTCAATAACATATTTCTCACCTTTTTATAATTATTTTCCACACTCCATCCATCCTCCCAATCCTTTCCGTAATTTAGTTATTAGAATACTTAGAATAAGTGACCTTAAACTCCCCTCCTTTTAGGGATATGATCGTGAAGCGGATCTAGAGGGACTACTAGAGCGACTCCCTTGGAGCCTTAGATCACCTTTCCCTGTGGGACAAACTCTTACTTATCAAAACTTGCTACAAAGGACCCTGTATCTTGGATGTCTAGGATTTTCGAGTGGTGCTGATTCATCCCCTGTTCTATTCTATTTTTGGTTTTTAATTAATTTTCAACACCAACTAATAAGCGAAGCACACTGGAGATTGACGACAGATTGTACAGAGGCAGACTCCCCTATATTTGTATAGATCTGCCATCAAATGTTGGATCTGATCTGGTTATAGAGATTTGTAGCCTCACTCAAGCAATGGACAGCTAGATCGAAGGTTGTACTCAATCGCTTGCTGGTTCTATGTGTCTGGGCTATCATGGTCCTATACAGCCATAGCCCCACACATAGAGCTTTAGAGGTTGAGGTTCCCTATGGATTCTTGAGCTGGTAGCCTGGATGAAATAGTGCCTGCAATGATTAACTTGTTATGTTTTGACCCATCCCTCGATTCTGGTTCCCCTATGGGATAGTCTATGACCATTTGAGTGGACAGGTTATAACCTTAAAGGTGGAATCATGGCAAAGTGATGGGTTGGATCATTTCTCCTCAGTGGTGATAATGTAGCCATTGGACAGGATTTCTATAATATCAGATGTGAATCTGAGTTACAAAACTCCTTTGATCTGGGCTCAATAACATACTTCTCACCCTTTTATATTTATTTTCCACACTCCATCCATCCTCTCAACCCTTTCTGTAGTTTAGACATTAGAATACTTAGAATAAGTGACCTTAAACTCCCCTCCTTTTAGGACTGCCAGATCTGTAGTCAGATCTGGAGGGGCTACTAGAGATGGCTCCTTTAGAGCTGTAGATCACCCTTTCCTGTGGGACAAACTCTTACTTATCAAAACTTGCTACAATGGACCTGTATCTTGTCTAGGATTTCTTAGTTGTCTTGATTTCATCCCTATTTTACTCTTTCTTTGATTTTTAAATGACTTTTATCACCAACCAATAAACCAAGCGTAGCAACTGAGAAAATGTCAACAATGCTTCGAAGCCACAGAACTTGATGAACTCAGCTATTAAGCCTATCACACATCCGACCTCGAAGGTTCGTTGCATGGAATTTTAGAATTGTCTAAATTAGATCTAGATTTGGGAAACTCAAGACTTACGTGTCAGGGTTAGCACATTTACCTTCGTGGTTTCTTCGCATGCGAAGTTTTCGATCTTTGGTGGGGAGATGTCGATTGTTTACATGATCATGGTCGTTCGATTAATCGATCATAGAATTTTGAAAACCCAACGACGCCAGCGATGATCTATACAATGAGATTCTTTTTGTTGAAAGATTAAAGCAAGGGTTTCTTTAAACGAGGTCACTTGAGTTTTGGTGTTTTAGGCTCCAAGGTGGAAGACAAGAAGAAATGAAGAAGACTCTCACTCTCACACTCTAAGTCTCAAATCCGAATCCCATGCAGCTTATGCGTGAGAGTTGGGCTTATAATTTAGGAGGGTCTAGATTTGGTGTGCAGTCGGCACACACATGGCTTGGTGTACTGGTCTATCATAAGGCCTCGACTAATGGGTCTTAATCCTTAGGCCATATTGACTAATGGGTCATGCTTATAGGGCTTGAAGTTAACTAGTTAAACTCTTATCAGGGTTCTATGTCAGTACTTGCACGACTAACTATTTGTGCCCAATTACCATGGTACACTTGTATCCACGTACCATGATCGATTTCGATCCAAGGGGTCGATCGTACATGGTTATTTGTCACATGCACATTCCCGTTGTAGTGATCGAACCTCAAAAATCCTAGCGTGTTACATCCTCCCCCCCTTAATTAAATTTTCGTCCCCAAAAATTGGCTATGGTTATAGGGAAATGGAAGGCGTATCTAGATCAGATCCTTAAGCGATATACAAGATGCCGTTAAAAGACATCAACAAAGATGGGTAGCGGGGTGGTGATGGGAAAATTTCGCACAAGGTTTTAATCAGTTCGAGACTATTCTTAAGTTTGGAGTTATAGCTAATCTGATCTTCCTATGATAGGAAATTCTAATTATTGATTCACAACAAGACAATTATTATGATTCGTCGGAGCTACATATGTCCATTATGCATAGTAGGAATTTATATTGAAAATCAATGATCATGCATAAACTACCAATCAACAAGAAACATATTAAATTAACATTCAGTTAATATGAACATTGATTACCATACGCAAGCAGCATATCAGTGGTCCGAGCACTCACCAGGCTACTCCGCTGGCTATTTCTCACAACGCCTAGTCCCAGTAGTGGATGGACCAGCTCAAGAACAGGAAGCTTCTTAACAAACCCCTTTGTATACTCTGATGCATACATCCTTGCATGGGCTACAAACGGGGTGTAGCTAGTTGGATAGGCTTTCTCTATCAGCTGCATCAGGATCTCCTCTTGGTGCCGTTGGTGTATCGAGTAGTTGTCTTGACGTAGTGATGCCAGCTGACTAAAATTCTGGTGTTGCAGCACTTCCATTTGCCTCATGAATTTGGACAATGTGAGGATGTCTCCCTACTGGGTAGGTGGCTACTGAGGCTGACCTGGCACCTAAGGTGCGGGCTGTTCGGGGTGTTCTTGTTGGGCACCCACTGCCTCATGCTGACATTGTTTGTTTCGGAGGTTGAGTTGGCATGTCTTGTAAGTTAAACTCCATTTATTTTTTGTGTACTTCCAGACATTGTCGGTCCTTATCTCCTCATCAGACGGTACATCATACGTTTCATCATTTTGGTCATCTTCGTGACCCTCGAGAAGTCAGGAGATGAGACGGACGTAAGGCATGGCACATAAGGGTTTGGAGTTAATACACAATAACTGCTCACTAGCATAAATGATGCCTTCCTAGACCACCTATGGTACATTTAGATAGCTATTTTCGTGAACTGCAAACAAGGCTTGAAGCAGGGTATCCCATCTTTCTCTTTCATGTTGGAGGGGATACAAATTGCTTTGAAACACGACATCCAAAAACCACATGTCCATCGGTAACTGAGTTTTGGTTATAGACTGGCCAGAAGCTTGACGAACCCCCGTCATCCTAGCAACAATCTGATGGAATTTCACCTCTTTGGGGCCAGGTGCTTGTAGGCCCTGGGTGTTTTCATATTTCACGCTATAGCCCATGGCGGCTATGTCATAGAGATTTATGTGGAAGGTCCATCCATCAATCAATCCGTAGTCGATCGGTTACACCCTTTTTGAGGTTTTGGTAAAAGAGCTTGACCAGACAGGGGCAAAAGTGTGGATGAACGAGCTGGAATAATGGTTCTAGCTTGGCTCATCTCAGGTAATTCAGAGACTAGACTGTCGTGTCAACATTGTGATAAACATCCTAGTCAAAGGACCATTCTGGTTCGAAGGCTTTTGCACCCCACCAACTCACGTGTCATTCTCGACTTGGCTATGGTGGAAGCGAGAACTAGGCGGGCTTTACCCTTCAATTGTTTAGATGGATTAAGTCATACGGTAGGAAGATTAGACGCGGTCTACTTCTTAGAAGCCATAGAAAAAGGAATGGAAATTGAAATGGTGGAGATTCAAGGGTTTTACCTTAATGCAAAGCTCGAACTAGTGAAAAATTGAGTTGAAGGAGTCGCATGCATGCTGATCCTTGAACTCTTGGTGGATTTGGCAAGAGAAATCAAGCTTTTGGAAGGAACTAAAGTAGTTTCTCATGGGAGAGAAGATGCGAGAGGGAGCCCCACACTTTCAAAAACTCGAAAAGGACAGATTTTAGGGTTTTTGGGCCCCCCCTTTAACCTCATCAGTCGTCGCGGAGACCTCAAGTTCTCGTCGCGGCAAGCCATAACCTGAGGATCTCACCGCGGCGAGCTTCAATCTCGTTGCGCTGAGGTCTACAGGAAGCAGGACTTGGTTATTTGGCTTTGCTTTGACTTAATGCACTCTATTTCAGACCTCTATCCTTATGTACTATTTAGACAATACATGTGCATTAGCTACATTTGAGTGTTACACTCACTACAAGGTGGTTATTAAATGTACATACATGAGATTTATTTCGATCATCAATATACTAATATACTGTGAAGTGACTAACCTCAGTCAAATAGCAGCGGGTATTGATCTCATATTTTGGCTTCACGTTCCCACGTCGCTTCTATAGTAGAATGATTATGCCACTGAATTAGAACCAGTGGAATATGTTTTATCCTCAAAATCATCTCCTTATGGTCTAATATTTTCATCGGTTCTTCAATCAGCGTTAAGTCCTCGAACTTCTATCGGCTGATAGTCCAAAATGTGTGCGGGGTCTCACATATTTTCTCAACATTGACACATGAATGTAATGTGGACTTAGCTTCCCACGTTTCTCAAATCTCATCACGCCTTTTGTTGGCGAGATCTTGACGAACATGTGATCCCCACTCTGAAAAGAATACAAGTGTTAGAATGATGCATGGTCAATCGAAATTACAATGCCATAATTTATTTAAGTTTACCTGAAAGTCGACGCTTGTTCTCTTGAGATCGGCATAGCTTTTCTACCAACTCTGAGCGACTTTCAACTTTTCACGGATGATTCAGACGGTCTCATTCATGCTTTCAATTAATCCAAGGCCCAACAATACCCGTTCTCCAACTTCTTCCAAATTAATCGGGGATTTACATCGATGGCCATTTAGTTCTTCGAAAGGAGCCATTACGATGCTTGTTTGGTAGCAATTATTGTATGGAAATTTGATCAAGGGTAAGTGCTTATCCCATGATCCTTGGAAGTCTAGCATACATGCCCTAAGCATATCTTCAATCACTTGATTTACCCTTTCGGTTTGCCCGTCCGTCTGGGGGTGAAATGCAGAACTAAACTCTAATTTCGAACCCATCCCCTCTTGGAAATGCTGCCAAAACTGTAATGTATACAGCAGGTCTCTATCTAATACAATGCTAACAGGTATACTGTGTAATCGGACAATCTCTTTCAGGTATACTTCTACAAGTTGGCAGGTCTATACTGCGTGTTGTAGGGTAGAAAGTGAGCAGACTTGGTTAGTCGGTCCATGATTACCGTTAAGTAGTGAAAATGCGCTTTTCACCCCTTAACTTGACCTTTGATGGACCTGTGAGCACATTAATAAACCTCTGTTGAGTTTGTTTTGTAGATAGTAATAAAAGATAGGAAAAATGAAGAAAACCACTCAAGAATGCCACACAAAGAAGTCCATCTCTCAGCACAGTGCAGACCCAACAATGGCACACAAGAGGGTTGCACACCATTGGGCCCTTGGAGCACGTGGCTACAAGTAGGGTAAGGCGAAGGAAGTGAAAACAGGCTGAAAACATCCTATCGAGAGGTCATTTGAAGACTTCGATAGGAGCTGAAAGCAAAGAAAGGAGGAATTCGTGCAATTGGAAAGGTTTCGATAGGATCTGAAGGCAGAAGAAGAATGGATTCGTGTGGATTGAGGGGTTCGATAGGATCCAAGAACCTATTGACCAGCTAAAAGAAAGGAAGAAACCATTCTATCGAAAGCCTGCCTGAGGTGTAAGAGGAACCTATCGAGATAGAGACGCGGGAGCGAAACCTATCAAAATGGTTCACCAACCTATCAAAAAGATTCCCTAACCTATCGAATGCTCCAGGTAGAGGGCTGAGAATGTCGAAGGTTAAGAGAAGGCTCATCCTATTAGAACCTATCGAAGAGATCTGAGAAACTAGTGAAAGGACCAAACAACTCCATTCTAACTTGTCGAAATCTTGCTCAACCCATCAAAATCGTGTGAAGAACTTCTCAGAAAATCGACGATTCACACGCTGCAACTTGGTGACCTACTGCAGGTAAATCGAGGCACATTGGTGACCGACATGATGATCTAAAAGATGCCCTAGGAAACTCTAACCAACCCACGTGCTCTAACAGAACTCTAACAAACTCTGAGAACCTTCTAGAAGGGAAGATTGGCGGGAAAAATAAGAGATAAAGCTATATATGGAGATCCCCTATTGCAATTGGGGAAGATCGAGATTTGGATCAATTTCTGGAGATCAAAGCTTGCAGCGAAATTCCATTTTCCCTCCTTTAGCTCAACCATGGTTGGCTAATTATGTTGGAGCAGCAAAGAGAGGTTAGATCTATAATTGGGTACGATTGAGAGTGTTATTATGGGTTAATTGACTATAGATCTGAGAGCATCTCATTGTAGAGTGAGTTTTATTACAATGTAAATGTTGTTTTTAGTGATTTAATTAGATTTATAGTTCTTATAGTTTTATTTGGTGCTCGATCAGATTTGTGTAGAGGAGTCTGTTAATCAGCTCACCCACTTAACTGGTAGACCTCTTGGATACCATCTGATCTCCCTAGATCTAACATCCCTGTGATTTCTTGTATCTGTGACCTAGAAATTATAGCATCTATAGTGGTTTTAATGCTCTGGTTGAAGCCTTTAGTTTGGAGGAATTCCATAGGATGATCTGTGACCATTAAAGTGGACAGATCATAGCCTTAAGAGCGGTCTAATCTCCGAATTCAATTGGATTCTTCCACCATAGACCTTTGGATCAAATGAAGTCTATAGGATGCTCTGTGACCATTAAAGTGGATAGACCATAGCCTTAAGATCAGTTAAATCCTTTGGTTTAGAGTGGAACCTTCTACCCTGCAGCTGTAGTTGTAGCCAGCTGAGGGATTTGTGTGCTTTGAAACCCCTGTAACATGATCAGCTCAACCTGGTCTTAGTGAGACCAATCTCCAAGCTGCTCTTCTCCATTTTCTGTTTTTAAACCCTTCCATTTACAAGATCCAGATCTCTAGACTCGATCTCAGTAGTTTCCATTTCAAGTATAGTTTAGTTCAAGTGACAACCCTGTTTAACCTCTCCCTTTTTTCTTAGCTTCCTTAGCATTAGTTAGGGTGCCAAATCTCTTATAGATCTGGAGATTTACCATATTTTACACTCACCTCCCTGTGGATATTTCCTTATTAAAACTTGCTACAAAGGACCTTGTATCTTGGAGGCCTAGGATATTTTAGATGTGCTGAATCCATCCCCTATTTCACTATCATTACATAATAAATCAGCACATTGAAATTCCCCAACAAGTTTTTGGCGCCGCTGTCGAGGAGATGTTTTTGAAATTGGTAGATGTAAGTTTGATTTAGTTTAGACCATAGATCTGTAGTAGTTTGTTTGATTTTTTTTACTAACTCTGTTTGTAAGTTTTGTTATTTTCCAGTATTCTGTTTGTATTTCACCAGATCTGAAGCTGCTACGAAAGAGGAGCATTGTGCTGAAGGCTGCTCTTGAGTTTGCATCCCTCTACTCCCCTTCATTTGTCAGATCTGTTAATTTTTAGATTCAGTAGTCATTTGTTTTTGTTCCTGTTTGTTGTGTTTGAAGAATTGCTCTGCATTAGATCTTGAGTGGTGTATGTTTCGGAGAAGAACTCTCCAAGCTCAGATTGTCCCTTTAAATACAGAGGTTGAAAGGCTTCTCCGATCTAGACAAACTCCACTCACATCTGTTGTAGCTGAATTTCTAGAAATGGGTGAGTAACAACAACCAAGGACTCCCAAGGGATTTAATGCACTGTGGGTTTACAACTCCCCCTTCTGGATTCAATTCTCAGCTGCTCAAGGAAATTATGAAATAAAGTCTTCCATAATCCAGATGCTACCCTCATTTCATGGACTGACCAAAGAGGATCCTTATAAACACATTGATGAATTCTTAGGACTCTGCACCACTTTCAACATCACAGGTTTGGGGGAGGAAACAACCAGGACGAGACACTTTCCTTTTTAATTGAAGGATAGAGCCAGGACCTGATTGTCAATGCTTCCACCCAACAACATTCAGTCCTGGAGTGATCTTCAATGTCAGTTTTTGGCCAAATTCTTCCCCATGTTCAAAACAAGCCAGTTGAGGAAGGGCATCATCTCATTTGCCCAAGATCCAACTAAGGATTTTCACCAAGCTTGGGAGAGATTCAAGGAACTCCTAAAGAAATGTCCCCATCATCAAATCCCTGAATGGCAATTAGTTCAAAGTTTTTACCAAGGGATTGATTCGAAAAGTAGCGACATGGTAGATGCTTATTGTGGTGGCACCTACCTCCATAAAATTGCTGAGGAGGCATGGGAGTTGTTTGATATCATTAGTGAGAACTCCATGCAGAGGGAGACCTTGTCTAGGGACCTAGATCCTCTTAGATTGGTGAAAGAAAATACCACCGGAGGGAAGATATTTGAGGTAAATGTTCAAAGTGATTTGAAGAGGAAAGTGGATAGCCTGACACTGAAATTTGATAAGCTCATGGGAGCAATGCAGTCACCCATGGCTGCTAGGGTGGAGGAGGCACATGCTATCTGCCAATCCCCTAACCACCCCATTGAAGAATGCCCATCAGCTGTCCAGTTTCCAGATTTTGTTACATAGCATGTGGCTGCCACTCAGTCCTATGGGCAACAACCTGCTGCTGGGTATCAATGGAGGAACCACCCCAACTTGAGGTAGAGATAAGATGCGTACCCAAACCAGCAGCAGCAGCCACAGTAGCCCATGCCCTACAGAAATGTTCAACCCTACCACCAAAGTTAGGTTCTCCAACCTCATTACCAGAAGCCCATGACCTAGCTTGTGCAAAGAACAGACCCTCAGTGTGAGAACACCTTCTTTCGAGGAACAAGTTCAGGCCTCTCTGCAGAATTTGGGTCCCTTAACTCAAACTATGCACTCTCACATCCAAAGCATAAAAAAGATAGAAGACAATCTTGATCAGTTGTCTAATGCATTGACTAAGAGTGAGGAAGGGAGGCTGCCTAGCCAACCACTGGATAACCCAAGGAGACAGTATGTAGTGGGTGAAGTTTCCTCCACCTATGAGGAAGCCAAATCCATTACTACATTAAGAAGTGGAAGGGTGGTTGGTTACCAAGATGGCTGTGAGACTTTGAGAAATTTTGAAAAAGGCACAGAGGTGGTTTTTGAAAGGACACAACAAGGGCCACCATTGGTGGACATGAAGAAGCAACTAGATGAGAATAAAAAGGATAATGATAATCCTCAAGAAAAGAGAAAAATCAAAAAGAAAGTTGACCAATTGGCTAAGGCGCAAATGAGGAGCAATCTCACATTTGCCATTTCCTAAAGCATTGCAAGCACCTTCCCCTTTCGATAAAGGGCAAGGTAAAATAGAGGAAATGATGGAAACTTTTAAGCAAGTGAAGATCAACTTGTCTTTACTTGATGCAATTAAACAAGTTCCAGCCTATGCCAAGTTTCTGAAGGAAATATGCACCCATAAAAGACAGTCTAGGATACACTTATCAAAGAAGGTCTTTTGCAAAAAGGTAAAGCAAATGATGTCAATTGCTACCCCATAAAACTTCAAGACCTGGGTGCCCACTATCTCTTGCATCATTGGGGATCATAAAATTGAGAAAGACTTATTAGATCTCCGGGAGCCCTTTGTGAATTCTTGCCATATACAGTATATGAGAAGTTGGGTTTAGAAAAGTTGAAGCCCACACATGTGGTCTTCCAGTTGGCTGATAGATCTAAAAGGAAGCCTATGGGGGTCATTGAAGATGTCCTTGTGGGAGTTGACAAGTTCTTTTACCCTGCTGACTTTGTGGTGCTAGACATGGAGCCAAGCAAATGTGTTTCTTCCGTACCTGTGATTTTAGGCAAGCCCTATTTGGCCACTGCTAATGCCTGTATACAATACAGGTCAGGAGTCATGGAAGTCTCCTTTGGCAACATGAAAGTAAAGCTAAATGTGTACAACACAGCTCATCCACCTCCTCTAGATGAGACCTATTTTTCCATTGATGTACTAGAGGAGGTTGTTCATAAAAATCCACATCCGCTGATGCAGGGCAATGTGTGGTTCACAAATTCAAAACAGCACCCAGGGAATGGACATTTACTGCAGAATAGATCCACAAAAGGTGCCAAGTTTGATGAGCCTGAGGAAACTATGGACCTTCTAGACCCTCTAGATTAGCCCCTGAAGTCAGTATGTATCATATGTACCTTACTTTGCTTTTGTTCTAGGTGTTTACTTTGTTGTTAATTGATTTTTTTTTTGCAATAAAAAAAGAACTGCCATGCTAAATATTAGGCCATCATTTCAATATTACCAGCTGTCCTGAGATAATGGGAGCTTCGCCACAAGGGAAACAAACTGTAGAGCAGCACAACAGAGTGCTAAAGCTGAGAGTGCCCAGAAACGCAGCCTTATTTGGTTTTTGGGAGCCTTCGATAGGTCAAGTTCACCTTTCGTTAGGTCACATAGTGATTTCGACAGGATATTTGATAGTTTTAATAGGCATTGAGGCTTGTCGAAAGGATGGTTCCACCTATCGGGATCCTATCGAATCATCCCTTTTGAAAGCTTTGTCAGCTAAGCTTTTCACGAATGAACCTATCAAAACATCCAATGCATTCTATCAAAATCGTATTTCCCCCCTTACATTCCTGTCGATAGGTCATTTGTGCCGCAGTCCCTACCCCCTGCAAAAACCCTATCTCGCTTCCTCTCTTTCTCACCTCCCTCCTCCACTAAATCCTCGCGAACCTTCTATTCATCGCCATTTTGTGCATGCATTGAGCTTATGTGAGGAGTGTTGTGCATCTGATTTTGGAGAAATTGGAGCTGTGTATTGCGGTATCTGTTAAACCCTAGGAATTTTGGGGTAAGTTGCCTTCCCACTGCCAATCTATTGTTGTTCTAATTGTTAACCTCTGAATTCCATTACAAGTTGGTGAGTGAACAATCCCTGAGAGTAAATGGCTGAGCTTAAAGAAACCTTAGCAAACCTACTCCGGAGAGTAGCTGCTTCTACCCCCAAATCTTCCAAGAAATCGAAGCCAGTTTCCAAACCCAAGAAGGCCCTAAAGCCAAGAAAGCAGTAGAAATTGTGAGCCTGTGGTGGAAACACCCTTAGAGAGAATTGCTCCTATAGTACAGCTTCCAGCTAGGTTAACTACCCCCAATGAGTTTGTAGAAAATTTGAGTCTTGTACCTGAGACAAATTTTGATCTGGCATATTTTGCTAACATTGGGGAGTGCTAGGTGTTGTTGATTCTAAGTGTGCATGATTTATTTGTATTTTGAAAATAGATTTGCAAATGATAAATTATACTAAATCTGGAAAATTAAAAGGAATAAGAAATATCAGCACAGAGAGAAATTAATTGACTTGCAAGATCAGGGCCAATTGTAGCAAGTTTTAAATGTAAGTGAGTAAAAGATCGTCCACAGGGAATTGATTTAAAATGAATGGTAAACCTCCAGATCTGAGCTACCAGATCTGGCCTCTAATCCTATCTATAAAGCGAATAAGATGAGAGGTGAATTTGTCACATTAACTAAATTATCTAAAAATAGAATTTAAACTAAGTGATCCAGATCCTAGTTCGGTGAATTGAATGTAAACTTAATAAGAATGGAGAAATAATAGTTTACCTAAGCTTAATAACTGATTACAAGATGAGAACTAGTGTATACGATGAGAAAGTATCCACATCTTCATCTGGCTACCAGCTCAGATGTAAGAGAAAAATAATCTAACTCAAGGATTAGGATTGAGTTGAACTAATGGCTATGATCTGTCCACTGTCATGGACACAAATCATCCAATAGTCTTCAATCCGAATTCTTGATTCAGAACATGAATACCACTACAAATGTTGTAAGAGATTAGGTTACCAACACAAATTATTACAGGGATAATGAATTAAGGGAAATTGCTTTAAAAATAATAAATCTAAAGGAGTTCTAATGAGTAAGGAGATCACAAGGAACCCTCAACATGAATCCGATTCAGAAACTCAACTCCGCGCAGCTCTTGCGAAGCTCAAGGGTAGAACACAGCGTTCAGTGTCACGCAGTTCAAAGCAGACTTCTCTCAATCTCGCGAAGTTCGCTTAAGACAGCTGAGGAGAGAGAGCTTCAGAAGATTTCTCGCACAGCTGTCGCGCAATCGCCGTGGGGTACAATTCTCAGGAGAAGAACGCCTCGCATAGTTCGCGCGCCATTCAAGAAAGAAAGCATCCTGGCGAAGGCAAGGCCAAGCTCGCAAAGATTGAGTAAGATAAAGAACCTCACGAGGTAACTCGCGAAGTCCAAGTAAAGAGAAGAGCTCACACAGTTCTCGCGCTGCTGTCCAGTAAAAACTAATCTACCGTGCGATTGCTTGAATTGTAACCTCGCAACACTTGAGACTGTGTTTTCTATTCAACCTCGTGAACTCCAACCCAGCGAGAGCTCAACTCTCTACCGTGCGACTGCCTAAAGAGCAAACCAAGGCAACCTCGCGACGGCTAAAGCTTCAGTGTCAAATCATCCTAGCGAAGAGCAATGAGCTTCCACGCGACAAGTCTGGAAAACTACAGCTACCTAGCGAGGCTCTGAACCTAAACTTCCATCTCTTCAGTAGAGGGCATTCTGGAAATTTCCAATGATTAGGGCACGCATTCCCATGCTCAAATCTCCGTGCACATGCCCTGAGGCATCTAAGGATCAGTAGAAGGCCACGTGGCACCATTAAAATTAGGGTTTCCTAACCCTAATGCGCCGCCACCCCACTGCTATATATACCCAGGCCTAGCTTAGGTTTAGGTATCTGGGAACCTATCTCAGATCACTTTTCTTTTCTCTTTCTTTTTTAGCAGTAAGTAGTTTTTTTCTTTTTCTTTTTCTTTTCTTCTCTCCATAGTCCAACAATTGCTGGCTATGACTTGTATATGTTTTGAGTTAGATTAATGGAAGTTTTGCAATAGGATTTATACTTTATGGGATTGCTGTTCATATGTGAGATGCTCTGTGCAAGGCTGCTGCCTTCTGATCCCCATTGCCTTGGCTGTGTTTCAAAGCAATGGAGGACTGATTTTAAGGGCCACTCAGATCCAAGTAACCTGTGTGTAATTCATGGTCTTCCCTTAGCCCCCACCACAGGGACCTACTAGATCTGAAATCCCCATGGGAGCTTGAGTCTTTGGTGGACATGGTGGTAGCAGCAATAATCTTGTTTTGTCTTGGGCTCCGTGAGGAGGATGACCTCTGGGATAGTTTGTGACCATTTAAGTGGACAGATTATAGCCTTAGGGTGATTCTGATCCACCGATCCAAGATGGATCCTTCTTCTTTTCACCTGAGCTTGTAGAAGCCTGGTGAGGGATTGTACAGAGGCAGACTCCCCCATATTTGTATAGATCTCCCATCAGATGTTGGATCTGATCTGGTTATAGAGATTGTAGGCTGGTGACTGGACCATTGTAGCCTCTCTCAAGCAATGGATAGCTGAATCGAAGGTTGTACTCAATCGCTTGCTGGTTCTATGTATGCAGGCTATCAGGCTTTTCCAGCCTTAGCCCCACACATGGAACTTTAGAGGTTGAGGTTCCCTATGGATTCCTGAGCTGGTAGCCTGGATGAAATAGTGCCTGTAATGATTTATTTGTTATGTTCTGACCCATCCCTGTATAGTGGCTCCCCTATGGGATAGTCTGTGACCATTCAAGTGGATAGGTTATAGCCCTAAGGGTGGAGTCATGGCAGTAGAGATGGGTTGGATCCTTTCTCCTCAGAGGTGATAATGTATCCTCTGGACAGGATTTCTATAACATCAGATCTAAATCTGAGTTAGAAAACTCCTCTGATCTTGGCTCAATAACATATTTCTCACCTTTTTATAATTATTTTCCACACTCCATCCATCCTCCCAATCCTTTCCGTAATTTAGTTATTAGAATACTTAGAATAAGTGACCTTAAACTCCCCTCCTTTTAGGACTGTCAGATCTGTAGACAGATCTAGAGGGACTACTAGAGACGACTCCCTTGGAGCCTTAGATCACCTTTCCCTGTGGGACAAACTCTTACTTATCAAAACTTGCTACAAAGGACCCTGTATCTTGGATGTCTAGGATTTTGAGTGGTCTTTGATTCATCCCTGCTCTATTCTATTTTGGTTTTAATTAATTTTCAACACCAACTAATAAGCGAAACACGGAGATTGACGACAGTTATGAGGCGACTCCCTATATTTGTATAGATCTGCCATCAAATGTTGGATCTGATCTGGTTATAGAGATTGTACGCTTGTGACTGGACCATTATAGCCTCACTCAAGCAATGGACAGCTAGATCGAAGGTTGTACTCAATCGCTTGCTAGTTCTATGTGTCTGGGCTATCATGGTCCTTTACAGCCTTAGCCCCACACATAAAGCTTTAGAGGTTGAGGTTCCCTATGGATTCTTGAGCTAGTAGCCTGGATGAAATAGTGCCTGCAAAGATTAACTTGTTATGTTTTGACCCATCCCTGGATTGTGGTTCCCCTATGGGATAGTCTGTGACCATTTGAGTGGACAGGTTATAACCTTAAGGGTTGAATCATGGCGGTGATGGGTTGGATCATTTCTCCTCGATGGTGATAATGTAGCCATTGACAGGATTTCTATAACATCAGATCTGAATCTGAGTTACAAAACTCCTCTGATCTGGGCTCAATAACATACTTCTCACCCTTTTATATTTATTTTCCACACTCCATCCATCCTCTAAACCCTTTCTGTAGTTTATACATTAGAGTACCTTAGAATACTTAGAATAAGTGACCTTAAACTCCCCTCCTTTTAGGACTGCCAGATCTGTAGTCAGATCTGGAGGGACTACTAGAGATGGGTCCTTTGAGTCAGAGATCACCTTTCCCTATGGGACAAACTCTTACTTATCAAAACTTGCTACAATGGACCCCTGATCTTCCGTGTCTAGGATTTCTTAGTTGTGCTGATTTCATCCCCTATTTTACTCTTTCTTTGATTTTTAAATGACTTTTATCACCAACCAATAAACCAAGCGTAGCAACTGAGAAAATGTCAACAATGCTTCGAAGCCACAGAACTTGATGAACTCAGCTATTAAGCCTATCACACATCCGACCTCGAAGGTTCGTTGCATGGAATTTTAGAATTGTCTAAATTAGATCTAGATTTGGGAAACTCAAGACTTACGTGTCAGGGTTAGCACATTTACCTTCGTGGTTTCTTCGCATGCGAAGTTTTCGATCTTTGGTGGGGAGATGTCTGATTGTTTACATGATCATGGTCGTTCGATTAATCGATCATAGAATTTTTGAAAACCCAACGACGCGGCGATGATCTATACAACAGAGATTCTTTTTTGTTGAAAGATTAAAGCAAGGGTTTCTTTAAACGAGGTCACTTGAGTTTTGGTGTTTTAGGCTCTCCAAGGTGGAAGACAAGAAGAAATGAAGAAGACTCTCACTCTCACACTCTAAGTCTCAAATCCGAATCCCATGCAGCTTATGCGTGAGAGTTGGGCTTATAATTTAGGAGGGTCTAGATTTGGTGTGCAGTCGGCACACACATGGCTTGGTGTACTGGTCTATCATAAGGCCTCGACTAATGGGTCTTAATCCTTAGGCCATATTGACTAATGGGTCATGCTTATAGGGCTTGAAGTTAACTAGTTAAACTCTTATCAGGGTTCTATGTCAGTACTTGCACGACTAACTATTTGTGCCCAATTACCATGGTACACTTGTATCCACGTACCATGATCGATTTCGATCCAAGGGGTCGATCGTACATGGTTATTTGTCACATGCACATTCCCGTTGTAGTGATCGAACCTCAAAAATCCTAGCGTGTTACATCCTCCCCCCCTTAATTAAATTTTCGTCCCCAAAAATTGGCTATGGTTATAGGGAAATGGAAGACGTATCTAGACTGTATCCTTAAAGCGATATACAGCATGCCGTTAAAAGACATCAACAAAGATGGGTAGCGGGGTGGTGATGGGAAAATTTCGCACAAGGTTTTAATCAGTTCGAGACTATTCTTAAGTTTGGAGTTATAGCTAATCTGATCTTCCTATGATAGGAAATTCTAATTATTGATTCACAACAAGACAATTATTATGATTCGTCGGAGCTACATATGTCCATTATGCATAGTAGGAATTTATATTGAAAAATCTGATGATCATGCATAAACTACCAATCAACAAGAAACATATTAAATTAACATTCAGTTAATATGAACATTGATTACCATACGCAAGCAGCATATCAGTGGTCCGAGCACTCACCAGGCTACTCCGCTGGCTATTTCTCACAACGCCTAGTCCCAGTAGTGGATGGACCAGCTCAAGAACAGGAAGCTTCTTAACAAACCCCTTTGTATACTCTGATGCATACATCCTTGCATGGGCTACAAACGGGGTGTAGCTAGTTGGATAGGCTTTCTCTATCAGCTGCATCAGGATCTCCTCTTGGTGCCGTTGGTGTATCGAGTAGTTGTCTTGACGTAGTGATGCCAGCTGACTAAAATTCTGGTGTTGCAGCACTTCCATTTGCCTCATGAATTTGGACAATGTGAGGATGTCTCCCTACTGGGTAGGTGGCTACTGAGGCTGACCTGGCACCTAAGGTGCGGGCTGTTCGGGGTGTTCTTGTTGGGCACCCACTGCCTCATGCTGACATTGTTTGTTTCGGAGGTTGAGTTGGCATGTCTTGTAAGTTAAACTCCATTTATTTTTTGTGTACTTCCAGACATTGTCGGTCCTTATCTCCTCATCAGACGGTACATCATACGTTTCATCATTTTGGTCATCTTCGTGACCCTCGAGAAGTCAGGAGATGAGACGGACGTAAGGCATGGCACATAAGGGTTTGGAGTTAATACACAATAACTGCTCACTAGCATAAATGATGCCTTCCTAGACCACCTATGGTACATTTAGATAGCTATTTTCGTGAACTGCAAACAAGGCTTGAAGCAGGGTATCCCATCTTTCTCTTTCATGTTGGAGGGGATACAAATTGCTTTGAAACACGACATCCAAAAACCACATGTCCATCGGTAACTGAGTTTTGGTTATAGACTGGCCAGAAGCTTGACGAACCCCCGTCATCCTAGCAACAATCTGATGGAATTTCACCTCTTTGGGGCCAGGTGCTTGTAGGCCCTGGGTGTTTTCATATTTCACGCTATAGCCCATGGCAGCGGCTATGTCATAGAGATTTATGTGGAAGGTCCATCCATCAATCACTGTGGTCAGGTTGCCATCGGTTTCACCCTTTTTGAGGTTTTGGTAAAAGAGCTTGACCAGACAGGGGCAAAAGTGTGGATGAACGAGCTGGAATAATGGTTCTAGCTTGGCTCATCTCAGGTAATTCAGAGACTAGACTGTCGTGTCAACATTGTGATAAACATCCTAGTCAAAGGACCATTCTGGTTCGAAGGCTTTTGCACCCCACCAACTCAAGGGTTATTCTCGAGTTGGCTATGGTGGAGCAGAACTAGACGGGGCTTTACCCTTCAATTGTTTAGATGGATTAAGTCATACGGTAGGAAGATTAGACGCGGTCTACTTCTTAGAAGCCATAGAAAAAGGAATGGAAATTGAAATGGTGGAGATTCAAGGGTTTTACCTTAATGCAAAGCTCGAACTAGTGAAAAATTGAGTTGAAGGAGTCGCATGCATGCTGATCCTTGAACTCTTGGTGGATTTGGCAAGAGAAATCAAGCTTTTGGAAGGAACTAAAGTAGTTTCTCATGGGAGAGAAGATGCGAGAGGGAGCCCCACACTTTCAAAAACTCGAAAAGGACAGATTTTAGGGTTTTTGGGCCCCCCCTTTAACCTCATCACCGTCATGAGACCTCAAGTTCTCGTCATGCAAGCCATAACCTGAGGATCTCACCGCGGCGAGCTTCAATCTCGTTGCGCTGAGGTCTACAGGAAGCAGGACTTGGTTATTTGGCTTTGCTTTGACTTAATGCACTCTATTTCAGACCTCTATCCTTATGTACTATTTAGACAATACATGTGCATTAGCTACATTTGAGTGTTACACTCACTACAAGGTGGTTATTAAATGTACATACATGAGATTTATTTCGATCATCAATATACTAATATACTGTGAAGTGACTAACCTCAGTCAAATAGCAGCGGGTATTGATCTCATATTTTGGCTTCACGTTCCCACGTCGCTTCTATAGTAGAATGATTATGCCACTGAATTAGAACCAGTGGAATATGTTTTATCCTCAAAATCATCTCCTTATGGTCTAATATTTTCATCGGTTCTTCAATCAGCGTTAAGTCCTCGAACTTCTATCGGCTGATAGTCCAAAATGTGTGCGGGGTCTCACATATTTTCTCAACATTGACACATGAATGTAATGTGGACTTAGCTTCCCACGTTTCTCAAATCTCATCACGCCTTTTGTTGGCGAGATCTTGACGAACATGTGATCCCCACTCTGAAAAGAATACAAGTGTTAGAATGATGCATGGTCAATCGAAATTACAATGCCATAATTTATTTAAGTTTACCTGAAAGTCGACGCTTGTTCTCTTGAGATCGGCATAGCTTTTCTACCAACTCTGAGCGACTTTCAACTTTTCACGGATGATTCAGACGGTCTCATTCATGCTTTCAATTAATCCAAGGCCCAACAATACCCGTTCTCCAACTTCTTCCAAATTAATCGGGGATTTACATCGATGGCCATTTAGTTCTTCGAAAGGAGCCATTACGATGCTTGTTTGGTAGCAATTATTGTATGGAAATTTGATCAAGGGTAAGTGCTTATCCCATGATCCTTGGAAGTCTAGCATACATGCCCTAAGCATATCTTCAATCACTTGATTTACCCTTTCGGTTTGCCCGTCCGTCTGGGGGTGAAATGCAGAACTAAACTCTAATTTCGAACCCATCCCCTCTTGGAAATGCTGCCAAAACTGTAATGTATACAGCAGGTCTCTATCTAATACAATGCTAACAGGTATACTGTGTAATCGGACAATCTCTTTCAGGTATACTTCTACAAGTTGGCAGGTCTATACTGCGTGTTGTAGGGTAGAAAGTGAGCAGACTTGGTTAGTCGGTCCATGATTACCTGTTAAGTAGTGAAAAATGCCAGTTTTCACCCCTTAACTTGACCTTTGATGGACCTGTGAGCACATTAATAAACCTCTGTTGAGTTTGTTTTGTAGATAGTAATAAAAGATAGGAAAAATGAAGAAAACCACTCAAGAATGCCACACAAAGAAGTCCATCTCTCAGCACAGTGCAGACCCAACAATGGCACACAAGAGGGTTGCACACCATTGGGCCCTTGGAGCACGTGGCTACAGCAGGGTAAGGCAAAGGAAGTGAAAACAAGCTTAAAACATCCTATCGAGAGGTCATTTGAAGACTTCGATAGGAGCTGAAAGCAAAGAAAGGAGGAATTCGTGCAATTGGAAAGGTTTCGATAGGATCTGAAGGCAGAAGAAGAATGGATTCGTGTGGATTGAGGGGTTCGATAGGATCCAAGAACCTATTGACCAGCTAAAAGAAAGGAAGAAACCATTCTATCGAAAGCCTGCCTGAGGTGTAAGAGGAACCTATCGAGATAGAGACGCGGGAGCGAAACCTATCAAAATGGTTCACCAACCTATCAAAAAGATTCCCTAACCTATCGAATGCTCCAGGTAGAGGGCTGAGAATGTCGAAGGTTAAGAGAAGGCTCATCCTATTAGAACCTATCGAAGAGATCTGAGAAACTAGTGAAAGGACCAAACAACTCCATTCTAACTTGTCGAAATCTTGCTCAACCCATCAAAATCGTGTGAAGAACTTCTCAGAAAATCGACGATTCACACGCTGCAACTTGGTGACCTACTGCAGGTAAATCGAGGCACATTGGTGACCGACATGATGATCTAAAAGATGCCCTAGGAAACTCTAACCAACCCACGTGCTCTAACAGAACTCTAACAAACTCTGAGAACCTTCTAGAAGGGAAGATTGGCGGGAAAAATAAGAGATAAAGCTATATATGGAGATCCCCTATTGCAATTGGGGAAGATCGAGATTTGGATCAATTTCTGGAGATCAAAGCTTGCAGCGAAATTCCATTTTCCCTCCTTTAGCTCAACCATGGTTGGCTAATTATGTTGGAGCAGCAAAGAGAGAGGTTAGATCTATAATTGGGTACAGTTGAGAGTGTTATTATGGGTTAATTGCTGCACAGACTATAGATCTGAGAGCATCTCATTGTAGAGTGAGTTTTATTACAATGTAAATGTTGTTTTTAGTGATTTAATTAGATTTATAGTTCTTATAGTTTTATTTGGTGCTCGATCAGATTTGTGTAGAGGAGTCTGTTAATCAGCTCACCCACTTAACTGGTAGACCTCTTGGATACCATCTGATCTCCCTAGATCTAACATCCCTGTGATTTCTTGTATCTGTGACCTAGAAATTATAGCATCTATAGTGGTTTTAATGCTCTGGTTGAAGCCTTTAGTTTGGAGGAATTCCATAGGATGATCTGTGACCATTAAAGTGATGATCATAGCCTTAAGAGCGGTCTAATCTTCGAATTCAATTGGATTCTTCCACCATAGACCTTTGGATCAAATGAAGTCTATAGGATGCTCTGTGACCATTAAAGTGGATAGACCATAGCCTTAAGATCAGTTAAATCCTTTGGTTTAGAGTGGAACCTTCTACCCTGCAGCTGTAGTTGTAGCCGGTGAGGATTTGTGTGCTGAAACCCACGTAACATGATGATCAACCAATTGGTAGTGAGACCAATCTCCAAGCTGCTCTTCTCCATTTTCTGTTTTTAAACCCTTCCATTTACAAGATCCAGATCTCTAGACTCGATCTCAGTAGTTTCCATTTCAAGTATAGTTTAGTTCAAGTGACAACCCTGTTTAACCTCTCCCTTTTTTCTTAGCTTCCTTAGCATTAGTTAGGGTGCCAAATCTCTTATAGATCTGGAGATTTACCATATTTTACACTCACCTCCCTGTGGATATTTCCTTATTAAAACTTGCTACAAAGGACCTTGTATCTTGGAGGCCTAGGATATTTTAGATGTGCTGAATCCATCCCCTATTTCACTATCATTACATAATAAATCAGCACATTGAAATTCCCCAACAAGTTTTTGGCGCCGCTGTCGAGGAGATGTTTTTGAAATTGGTAGATCTAAGTTTGATGTAGTTTAGACCATAGATCTGCAGTAGTTTGTTTGATTTTTTTTACTAACTCTGTTCGTAAGTTTTGTTGTTTTCCAATATTCTGTTTGTATTTCACCATATCTGAAGCTGCTATGAAAGAGGAGCATTGTGTTGGAGGCTGCTCTTGAGTTTGCATCCCTCTACTCCCCTTCATTTGTCAGATATGTTAATTTTTAGATTCAGTAATCATTTGTTTTTGTTCCTGTTTGTTGTGTTTGAAGAATTGTTCTGCATTAGATCTTGAGTGGTGTATGTTTGGGAGAAGAACTCTCCAAGCTCAGATTGTCCCTTTAAATACAGAGGTTGAAAGGCTTCTCCGATCTAGACAAACTCCACTCACATCTGTTGTAGCTGAATTTCTAGAAATGGGTGAGTAACAACAACCAAGGACTCTCAAGGAATTTAATGCACCAGGGGTTTACAACTCCCCCTTCTGGATTCAATTCTCAGCTGCTCAAGGAAATTATGAAATAAAGTCTTCCATAATCCAGATGCTACCCTCATTTCATGGACTGACCAAAGAGGATCCTTATAAACACATTGATGAATTCTTAGGACTCTGCACCACTTTCAACATCACAGGTTTGGGGGAGGAAACAACCAGGACGAGACACTTTCCTTTTTAATTGAAGGATAGAGCCAGGACCTGATTGTCAATGCTTCCACCCAACAACATTCAGTCCTGGAGTGATCTTCAATGTCAGTTTTTGGCCAAATTCTTCCCCATGTTCAAAACAAGCCAGTTGAGGAAGGGCATCATCTCATTTGCCCAAGATCCAACTAAGGATTTTCACCAAGCTTGGGAGAGATTCAAGGAACTCCTAAAGAAATGTCCCCATCATCAAATCCCTGAATGGCAATTAGTTCAAAGTTTTTACCAAGGGATTGATTCGAAAAGTAGCGACATGGTAGATGCTTATTGTGGTGGCACCTACCTCCATAAAATTGCTGAGGAGGCATGGGAGTTGTTTGATATCATTAGTGAGGACTCCATGCAGAGGGAGACCTTGTCTAGGGACCTAGATCCTCTTAGATTGGTGAAAGAAAATACCAGGAGGGAAGATATTTGAGGTAAATGTTCAAAGTGATTTGAAGAGGAAAGTGGATAGCCTGACACTGAAATTTGATAAGCTCATGGGAGCAATGCAGTCACCCATGGCTGCTAGGGTGGAGGAGGCACATGCTATCTGCCAATCCCCTAACCACCCCATTGAAGAATGCCCATCAGCTGTCCAGTTTCCAGATTTTGTTACATAGCATGTGGCTGCCACTCAGTCCTATGGGCAACAACCTGCTGCTGGGTATCAATGGAGGAACCACCCCAACTTGAGGTAGAGATAAGATGCGTACCCAAACCAGCAGCAGCAGCCACAGTAGCCCATGCCCTACAGAAATGTTCAACCCTACCACCAAAGTTAGGTTCTCCAACCTCATTACCAGAAGCCCATGACCTAGCTTGTGCAGCAACCTGCACCCCCTCCAGCTGTGAGAACACCTTCTTTCGAGGAACAAGTTCAGGCCTCACTGCAGAATTTGGGTCCCTTAACTCAAACTATGCACTCTCACATCCAAAGCATAAAAAAGATAGAAGACAATCTTGATCAGTTGTCTAATGCATTGACTAAGAGTGAGGAAGGGAGGCTGCCTAGCCAACCACTGGATAACCCAAGGAGACAGTATGTAGTGGGTGAAGTTTCCTCCACCTATGAGGAAGCCAAATCCATTACTACATTAAGAAGTGGAAGGGTGGTTGGTTACCAAGATGGCTGTGAGACTTTGAGAAATTTTGAAAAAGGCACAGAGGTGGTTTTTGAAAGGACACAACAAGGGCCACCATTGGTGGACATGAAGAAGCAACTAGATGAGAATAAAAAGGATAATGATAATCCTCAAGAAAAGAGAAAAATCAAAAAGAAAGTTGACCAATTGGCTAAGGCTGCAAATGAGGGAGCAATCTCACATTTGCCATTTCCTAAAGCATTGCAAGCACCTTCCCCTTTCGATAAAGGGCAAGGTAAAATAGAGGAAATGATGGAAACTTTTAAGCAAGTGAAGATCAACTTGTCTTTACTTGATGCAATTAAACAAGTTCCAGCCTATGCCAAGTTTCTGAAGGAAATATGCACCCATAAAAGACAGTCTAGGATACACTTATCAAAGAAGGTCTTTTTAGCAAAAAAGGTAAAGCAAATGATGTCAATTGCTACCCCCATAAAACTTCAAGACCCTGGAGTGCCCACTATCTCTTGCATCATTGGGGATCATAAAATTGAGAAAGACTTATTAGATCTGGGAGCCACTGTGAATTTACTGCCATATACAGTATATGAGAAGTTGGGTTTAGAAAAGTTGAAGCCCACACATGTGGTCTTCCAGTTGGCTGATAGATCTAAAAGGAAGCCTATGGGGGTCATTGAAGATGTCCTTGTGGGAGTTGACAAGTTCTTTTACCCTGCTGACTTTGTGGTGCTAGACATGGAGCCAAGCAAATGTGTTTCTTCCGTACCTGTGATTTTAGGCAAGCCCTATTTGGCCACTGCTAATGCCTATATACAATACATGTCATGAGTCATGGAAGTCTCCTTTGGCAACATGAAAGTAAAGCTAAATGTGTACAACACAGCTCATCCACCTCCTCTAGATGAGACCTATTTTTCCATTGATGTACTAGAGGAGGTTGTTCATAAAAATCCACATCCACTGATGCAGGGCAATGTGTGGTTCACAAATTCAAAACAGCACCCAGGGAATGGACATTTACTGCAGAATAGATCCACAAAAGGTGCCAAGTTTGATGAGCCTGAGGAAACTATGGACCTTCTAGACCCTCTAGATTAGCCCCTGAAGTCAGTATGTATCATATGTACCTTACTTTGCTTTTGTTCTAGGTGTTTACTTTGTTGTTAATTGATTTTTTTTTTGCAATAAAAAAAGAACTGCCATGCTAAATATTAGGCCATCATTTCAATATTACCAACTGTCCTGAGATAATGGGGGCTTATACAAGGGAAACAAAGCGAGAGCAGACTGTGAGTGCTAAAAAGAGAGTGCCGTAAACGCAGCCTTATTTGGTTTTTGGGAGCCTTCGATAGGTCAAGTTCACCTTTCGTTAGGTCACATAGTGATTTCGACAGGATATTTGATAGTTTTAATAGGCATTGAGGCTTGTCGAAAGGATGGTTCCACCTATCGGGATCCTATCGAATCATCCCTTTTGAAAGCTTTGTCAGCTAAGCTTTCGACAGGACGCATGAACCTATCAAAAACATCCAATGCATCCTATCAAAATCGTATTTCACCCCTTACATACCTGTCGATAGGTCATTTGTGCCGCACTCCCTACCCCCTGCAAAAACCCTATCTCTCTTCCTCTCTTTCTCACCTCCCTCCTCCACTAAATCCTCGCAGAACCTTCAGCTATTCAGTCTGCCATTTTGTGCATGCATTGAGCTTGCGCAGAGGAGTGTTGTGCATCTGATTTTGGAGAAATTGGAGCTGTGTATTGCGATATCTGTTAAACCCTAGGAATTTTGGGGTAAGTTGCCTTCCCACTGCCAATCTATTGTTGTTCTAATTGTTAACCTCTGAATTCCATTACAAGTTGGTGAGTGAACAATCCCTGAGAGTAAATGGCTGAGCTTAAAGAAACCTTAGCAAACCTACTCCGGAGAGTAGCTGCTTCTACCCCCAAATCTTCCAAGAAATCGAAGCCAGTTTCCAAACCCAAGAAGGCCCCTAAAGCCAAGAAAGCGAAAGTCAGAGAAATTGTGAGCACCTGTGGTGGAAACACCCTTAGAGAGAATTGCTCCTATAGTCCAGCTTCCAGCTAGGTTAACTACCCCCAATGAGTTTGTAGAAAATTTGAGTCTTGTACCTGAGACAAATTTTGATCTGGCATATTTTGCTAACATTGGGGAGTGCTAGGTGTTGTTGATTCTAAGTGTGCATGATTTATTTGTATTTTGAAAATAGATTTGCAAATGATAAATTATACTAAATCTGGAAAATTAAAAGGAATAAGAAATATCGACAGAGAAATTAATTGACTTGCAAGATCGGGGCCAATTGTAAGCAAGTTTTAAATGTAAGTGAGTAAAAGATCGTCCACGTGAATTGATTTAAAATGAATGGTAAACCTCCGGTCGAGCTACGATCGGCCTCTAATCCTATCTATAAAGCGAATAAGATGAGAGGTGAATTTGCCACATTAACTAAATTATCTAAAAATAGAATTTAAACTAAGTGATCCAGATCCTAGTTCGGTGAATTGAATGTAAACTTAATAAGAATGGAGAAATAATAGTTTACCTAAGCTTAATAACTGATTACAAGATGAGAACTAGTGTAGCACAGTCGAGAAAGTATCCACATCTTCATCTGGCTACCAGCTCAGATGTAAGAGAAAAATAATCTAACTCAAGGATTAGGATTGAGTTGAACTAATGGCTATGATCTGTCCACTGTCATGGACACAAATCATCCAATAGTCTTCAATCCGAATTCTTGATTCAGAACATGAATACCACTACAAATGTTGTAAGAGATTAGGTTACCAACACAAATTATTACAGGGATAATGAATTAAGGGAAATTGCTTTAAAAATAATAAATCTAAAGGAGTTCTAATGAGTAAGGAGATCACAAGGAACCCTCAACATGAATCCGATTGAGAACATACTATTGAAAGCAACCTTTTCAAATCCACCATTACAATTACAGAGCACAACTTAAACAGCTCTCGGATTTGTAGTCTTGAATACAATTCTCACTTGAATTATATAAGTATCTCACAGCTCTCAGTTACAAACAAAAGCTAGGCTATTACAGAGGTTTCAGACAGCTATCTGAATTGGAAATGGGGCAGCAGAAATGAGACTCAAAATCTGGATACCCAAATTGGGCAAATAACTCGTCTATTTATAGTTTTCCCCAAGTCCATTTCAGACGTGCATTAACCAATCAGAATTTGTTAGATCCATATCAGCCAATAGGGGTCGAGCACAAGGATCCAGATCTGTTCTGGCCAATCAGAATTGCTTGATCTGGTTCAGCCAATCAGGCGACAGAAGCATCAATTCTGTTATGTAATTCAAAAATCTGTTTGAGCTTCTAGAAGTTCCCGCCATGTAATTTCATCTTTGGGTGTTCACTTGGAGTGGAATATGCCTCTGGTTCATGCTTCGAATCTTCCAGAATGCCCCTAAGTTTTTAAATGCATTGGGTTACGTCCAGAGATTACTGAATTGCCCTTGCGGATGCTAAGAATCTTCAGAATACCATTTCGCATAGTTTGGGGACCTTTTCGAGAGGTACTGTAACTTTTGAAGCTCTATTCGCACAGTTCTGGTGCAGTTCGCAAAGTGTTTCCTTCTTTTTGAATAGATCTTCAGCAAGTTTGGTTCTTTTCGAATAGATCAGGTGCTCTTCGAGAACTAAACCTGGAGCTTTTAGTTCTTTTCACAGAGTTCAGGTTCTTTTCGAATAGATCAGGTGCTCTTCGAAATGCATTCTTCTTTTCGAGTAGCTCGAAACCTCTTTCTGGGTTGAAACCAGGCCTTTGTCCTCTTTAGTTTAGGCATTTGGACAACCAGTGGGGCTGTCCCTTCCCTTTCTTCCTCTAGATCAAAATGGATCATCATCTTTTTGGCACTTTTCGAGTTAAGCCTGCCTTTATTGTTAGCTGTAAAACAAACACTTAAAACACTTATTTAGTTCTCTCAAAGGTCTATCAAGACCCAGGTTAAGGGGTGGAAAATGGTATTTTCCAGTTCTCAACACACCCCCAAACCTAAGCTTTGCTAGTCCCTGAGCAAAGACAAAATTTTAAAACAGAATGAAAAGCCATTTTTGTAGGGAGCACAGTTGCATTTAGCATATGCAACAAGCCTTTTAAACCCCTAGGTGATCCCTAGTGGAGGAGTGAAGTCTCCTAAGGGTTTTCAGTGAAGGTACCCACAAACTTCTCCAATAAATCAGTTAATATCAATGCAGTTCTGTTAAAGCATACTTTCATCCAATCAGATTATTCACACCTGCATCAGTCAGGCTGTAAGAGGAATTTGAAGACACTATCAGTTCAAAACTAGAATTTTGTTGTAATTCCTTTTACCTTTCACTCAGTTTGTGTCAAAATGTTTTTACAAGACAAATTAATGAAAAGCTTGCCTTCTATTTGAGAATTCAGTTTTGATGTTACCCCAATGAGTTGATTTCAAACCCAACTCTCTCCAGGATTTTCACTCACCATGCAAGTAAGAGGGTTGTACTATTTCACACAGCTCAATAGCAGTTACAGCCCTCAAATAGGACTGTAAGCAGGAGCATAGGCATTGCTTTTCAGTTTGGAATTTACTGCTCTTTTCACCATAGATTACACAAATCCTTATCTCCATGTGACAGCTCAATCCATCTTTGATCAGTAAGGACTTTAACTTGGGTTGTAATGTGGCTTATGGGTGAAATTTATCAAGAATAAAGGGGTGGAATGGAGTTCAAAATTGAGAAGTCAGTCAAGGTAAGGAGGTGGTATGAACACCTTCTTTATTTCAGCACAATTTCATCTTCTTCTTTGAATTTTCAGAGCCAAAGTGGCCATCTTTTTATCTTTCTTTTTCAAACTTCCAAATGAAATGACTTCTCCTTTTCATCTTTTTTTTTTTATTTTTTTTTATTTTTTGAAAGAAACATTGATTGGAATGCCACAGTTCTTTTGTTGATACATCATTGCCTTCAATTATTTTTCTTTTTCTTTTACCAAACTGTTACCCAACTCTCCTTTCTTCAGCTTTCTTTCCTTTACCTTCTGAATTCTCAGAGTGAGGGTTAGGCTAAATGAGGTTGATGAGATTTCAAAGAAATCTTGGATTTATAAAGCTCAACTGGTGTGTATCAAGGGCAGTTTCAAAAGGAGGGGCTTTTTGAAGTTCAAACTGTCCAAAAGGAGGCCTTACATCATGTCTTTAATATCATGATTGCTATCAAGTTATTTCAATTTGGATATGTATAACTTCTAGTGATAACAAGCAGGTTCAAACAGTTCCTAAAGCAGAAAAAATTGCCAATTCATACCTCCAAAGAATTCATTTTAGGTCCAAATCTCATTGGATGTGGTTTTCTATCAAATTTCTGAGGTATATCATTGCTGTTTCCTCTCTTTTTAGGCTTATTGAAACATCACTTCTCTTTTGGAAATTTTCTGACATTCACTTTATGACAGTATTAGAATTACAAAAAAAAAAAATTTAACTTCCTCATTTTTAAAAAACAAACAGGTGTGAAATCACTTTAATTTCAAAAAATTCTGCTGATCATAGGCTGTATTGATATTAACTCAACTATTGGCAGTTCTGCCACACCCCCAAACCTATGAGGATCAGTGTCCTCACTGGTCTAGAAGTGAATAAGTAAAAAGAACAAAAAAAAACAAAAAGCATAATGACAGAGAAAAAAGAAAAGAAATGCACAGAAACTGCAAATTAACAAAAGTCAGCATTAAACATTAATTACACAGTACAGAACCAATAAAACAAACATTTACAAGGTATTCTAATAACTAGGGTCAAAATCTGTATCATAAGTTGGTTCAATGGGGTTAGAACTGGATTCACTGTATCCTCAATTTTTCCTGTGTTGAACTCTCTTGTAACATGGTAACTTTGTGCTGCTCACTCCTAACCATCTGAAATGTTTGACTCAATAAGTCTTGCATCTTATTTCTCTCAAATTCCATAAACAGCTCCAGCTTCTTAATCTGTTCTTCATAAGGGGTCCTGATGTAAGCTTCAAGATCTGCTAACCCCTTGAGGACATCGCGAAAGATGTAAGGGTTCTATTTCATAGCCCTTTTGAGAGTGGCAAAACGTGGGATGGGAATGGAGTGGTAAGGTATCATATGTATCCCAGCAGTGGGGGTGGGAGAAAAGGAATCCAAAAGTGCTACCTCAGGTTCTATTTGGGTGGCTTGGTTAGAAACAGAAGGTATAGGTGGATCTAGAACTATTACCTCTGGTTTTGTTTGGGTGGCTTGGTCAGAAACAGAAGGTATTGTGGCTAAGGTAGTTGGTTGGGATGTGGAGGCCAAGGTTTGGAGAATGAAATTTGTCACAGACTGGTTGTCTGTGTTGATCTGTAGTTGGGCTTGGATGGATTGGAGAAAGATGAAGATTTGGCTAATTGTGTCAGGTGTAGGTGTGGTATGCAAAGTAGGGGCTAGTAAAATTGATGTAGATGGTTGAGGGGCAATGGGTGAAATGGCTGTAAAAGGGGAAGTAGCCAAATGGGTGAAATGAGGAGGGTCAGCTATGGGAACAGATTCAAGCCCAATATTCTCCAAGATAGATCCCATCAAAGATGAATATGCCTATGTTGTGAATATCTCAGGTTCAGGGGTATGGGTGATTTCAGGTGTATGAGTTGAATGGGCAGGTGAACCTGAGAACCTATGGAGCAGGGGAGTGCTAGGAGAGAGTTCAACAAAATTTATAGCAATATGTTGGACATTGTTAGGTGAAATTAGTGGTGTAAGTATGGCTGGAGTGGTTGGTCTAGAGGGAGAGTCTGAAATTGGGATTGTGGTGGTGATGAGTGATGGGATTGCTGGAATGGGTGAAGGAATAGGAGCTGTGCTAGGTGAAGTGGGTATAATGATCTCTGTTGAGAACTGGAAAATACCATTTTCCACCCCTTAACCTGGGTCTTGATAGACCTTTGAGAGAACTAAATAAGTGTTTTAAGTGTTTGTTTTACAGCTAACAATAAAGGCAGGCTTAACCCTGAAAGCAGCTTAAAAGTGCCAAAAAGATGATGATCCATTTCGATCTAGAGGAAGAAAGAGAAGGGACAGCCCCACTGGCTGTCCAAATGCCTAAACTAAAGAGGACAAAGGCCTGGTTTCAACCCAGAAAGAGGTTTAGAGCTACTCGAAAAGAAGAATGCATTACAGAATTCTTTTTGATAGGATACCTGAACTATTCGAAAAGAACCTGAACTCTGCAAAAAGAACTAAAAGCTTTAGGTTTGGTTCTCGAAGAGCACCTGATCTATTCGAAAAGAACCAAACTTGTTGAAGATCTATTTGAAAAGAAGGAAACGCTTTGCGAACTGTACCAGAACTGTGCGAATAGAGCTTCAGAAGTTACAGTACCTCTCGAAAAGGTCCCCAAACTATGTGAAATGGTATTTTAAAGATTCTCAGCATTCGCAAGGGCAATTCAGTAATCTCTGCACACGCCCCAATGCATTTAAAAACCCAGGGGAATTCTGAAAGATTTGAAGCAGGAATCAGAGGCATATTCCACTCCATGTGAACACCCAAAGATGAACTTCTAGAAGCTCAAACAGAGTTTTGAATTACATAACAGAATTGATGCTTCTATTGCCTGATTGACTGAACCAGATCAAGCAATTCTGATTGGCCAGAACAGATATGGATCCCTGTGCTTAACTCCTATTGGCTGATATGGATCTAACCAATTCTGATTGGTTAATGCACATCTGAAATGTACTTGGGAAAAACTATAAATAGACAAGCTATTTACCCAATTCGGGTATCCAGATTTTGAGTCTCATTTATGTTGCCCCATTTCCAATTCAGATAGCTGTCTGAAACCTCTGTAATAGCCTAGCTTTTGTTTGTAACTGAGAGTTGTGAGATAGTTATGTAATTCAAGTGAGAATTGTATTCAAGACTACAAATCTGAGAGTTGTTTAAGCTGTGCTCTGTAATTGTAAAGGTGGATTTGAAAAGGTTGTTTTCAACAGTACATCTCAATTGGATTCATGTTGAGGGTTCCTTGTGATTTCCTTATTCATTAGAACTCCTTTAGATTTACTGTTTTTAAAGCAATTTCCCTTAATTCATTATCCCTGCAAGAATTTGCGTTGGTAACCTAATCTCTTACAACATTTGTAGTGGTGTTCATGTTCTGAATCAAGAATTCAGATTGAAGAC
Source organism: Chloranthus sessilifolius (assembly GCA_021018995.1). Classification (NCBI taxonomy): domain Eukaryota; kingdom Viridiplantae; phylum Streptophyta; class Magnoliopsida; order Chloranthales; family Chloranthaceae; genus Chloranthus; species Chloranthus sessilifolius. The sequence continues at coordinate 31,768,408 of CM037595.1, forward strand.
TATTGGATGATCTGTGTCCATGACAGTGGACAGATCATAGCCATAAGTTCAACTCAATCCTAATCCTTGAGTTAGATTATTTTTCTCTTACATCAGAGCTGGTAGCCAGATGAAGATGTGGATACTTTCTCGACTGTGCTACACTAGTTCTCATCTTGTAATCAGTTATTAAGCTTAGGTCAACTATTATTTCTCCATTCTTATGAAGTTTACATTCAATTCCCCCAACTCGGATCTGGATCACTTAGTTTAAATTCTACTTTTAGATAATTTAGTTAATGTGACAAATTCACCTCTCATCTTATTCGCTGTGTAGATAGGACTAGAGGCCAGATCTGGTAGCTCAGATCTGGAGGTTTACCATTCATTTTAAATCAACTCCATGTGGACGATCTTTTGCTCACTTACATTTAAAACTTGCTACAATTGGCCCTGATCTTGCAGGTCAATTAATTTCTCTCTGTGCTGATATTTCTTATTCTTTTTAATTTTCCAGATTCAGTATAATTTATCATTTACAAATCTCTTTTCAAAATACAAATAAATCATGCACACTTAGAATCAGCAACAAGTTTTTAGCGCCGTTGTCGGGGATTTAATTCAAAATTGGTAGACCTAAGTTTTTTTTTTTAGTTTTTTTTATTTTTACGTCAGTGCTAACTGTTTTGTTGTTTAAATCTGTGCAGTTATATTTGAGTTGGGAATCTACTCAGTTTTGAATGTTTGCTTTACATAATTTTTTCTCTATTTCCTATGTTGTATGTTTAGTAGGAGGACTCTCAATCCTGAGATTGTCCCTCTGAATTTAGAAGTTGAAAGGCTATTAAGAATCAGACAAACATCATAGAATTTTGCTAAGACTGCTACTATGGGTGAACAACCTAGACTTTTGAGGGATTACTTTGCACCTGGTGCATATAATTCCCCATTTTGTATTCAATTTCCTACTGCTGAAGGAAATTATGAGATCAAATCATCAACTATCTAGATGCTTCCTTCCTTCCATGGTTTGAGTAAGGAAGATCCATACAAGCATGTGGATGAATTCTTGCCTCTTTGTACAACATTCAACATAGCTGGACTAGGTCCAAAGGCAACCAAGCTTAGGCTCTTTCCTTTTTCATTAAAGGATAAAGCTAGAGCATGCTTGTCCATGTTGCCACCAAACAGTATTACTTCTTGGAATGATTTGCAATGTCAATTTTTAGCCACATACTTCCCTATGTCTAAGACCAGCTAGTTGAGACAAAATATTATTTCCTTCTCACAACACTCAACTGAAACTTTTCATGAAGCGTGAGAAATGTTTAAGGAACTTTTAAGGCAATGTCCTCATCATCAAATCCCCCGATGGCAGCTTGTTCAAAGCTTCTATCAGGGAATTGATCAAAAGGGCAAGAATATGGTAGATGCTTCATGTGGAGGCACCTATTTGCAAAAAATAGTTGAGGAGGTCTGGGACCTATTTGCAGTTATTGGTGAAAATTCAAATCAACAGGAATCTTTGTCAAGAGACATTGAGAATCTCGCTCGATTGAACAATTAGCAGACCACCAATGGAAAGATCTATGAGGTGAATGAGTTGGAAAGGAAAATGGATAATCTAACCACAAAGTTTGATAGATTGATGGACTCACTTAAAAATCCAATGGTTGCAAGAGTGGAGGAGGCATGTCTGATATGCCAGTCCCCTACTCATTCCCATGATCAATGTCCTACTGCACCACAGTTCCCAGATCTAGTGGAGGAGCAAACTCATGCTGCCCAATCGTTTGGACAGATGCAATCTAATGAGTATGAATGGAGAGGGCACCCCAATTTAAGGTGGAGCCAGGGCAATTATCAATCACAATAGCAGCAGCAACCAAAGAACCAAATACCATTCAAAACTGCTCAGCCTTACCAGCAGAATTTTTATACCAAGCCAAATTTTCAGCAGCCTATTCCACAACAGATAGCACAACCTGTGCAGCAATCTGCTTCAGTTCAAACCCCTTCCAGATCCCCTTCTTTTGAAGACCAAGTTCTAACTTCACTCCAGAATTTAGGGTCTTTAACTCAGACTGTAAACTTTCATAGTCAGAGTATAAAGAAGATTGAAGAAACATTGGGTCAACTTTCAAATACTTTGGCCAAAAGAGAGGAAGGCAGGTTACCCAGCCAACCCTTGAACAATCCTAAAGGACAATTCATGATTGGAGAGGCTTCTGTTTCACATGAAGAAGTAAAATCTATCACTACCTTGAGAAGTGCAAGAATTGTAAATAACAATGTAGGTACTGAAAAGAAAGAAGAAAAAATTGAGGAAAATGCTAGAGATATGCAGCAGGAGTAGCATGATGATAGCATTGGGGGTACTGATGTACCTCAGAAAAATAAAAAAAATGAAAAAACAAAAAATCAAAAAAATTTCTGGTGATGATTCTAAAGCTGTAAATGAAGGACTAGTTCCTCATTTACCATTTCCCCATGCCCTGAAATCTGTATCTCCTTTTGATAAAGGAAATACTAAAATAAATGAAATGATGAAAACTTTCAAGCAAGTTAAGATAAATCTTCATTTGCTTGATGCAATCAAGCAAGTCCCAGCGTATGCAAAATTTTTGAATGACATTTGCACACACAAAAGACAATCTAGGATCCAGTTATCCAAGAAGGTCTTTCTTTGAAAGGTAATCGATTTTGTCCATTACCACACCTCCTAAACTTCAAGATCCTGGAATCCCCACAATCCCTTGCATTATTGGGGAACATACCATTGAAAAGGCTTTATTAGATTTGGGTGCTAGTGTCAACCTGCTTCCATATTCTGTATATGAGAAACTAGGTTTGGGAGAGTTAAAACCCACTCATGTGGTGTTACAACTAGCAGACAGATCTGAAAGAAAGCCAGTTGGGATGATTGAGGATGTATTGGTAGGGGTAGATAAGTTTTTCTACCCTGCTGATTTTTTGGTATTGGACATGGAACCTACAAAAAGCAGAACTTCCATCCCTGTCATTTTTGGGAGACCATTCCTAGCTATAGCTAATGCTTGCATCCAATCCAGGTCTGGTATAATGGAAGTGTCTTTTGGGAATATGAAGGTAAAGTTAAATGTCTACAATACAGTTACACAGCCTCAATTCAGTGATGAGGAATGCTTTCTTGTTGATCTATTGGATGACCTGGTAGAAGAAACTTTACAACAGTTTTTACAGTGTAAAGATTTAACCACAGATTTTGAAGATGCTTGGAGAAATGCTGTGGAAGAAATAGCTTGTGCCTCAAAATCTGAGGAGGTTAATGTTGTGCAAGGAACTCATGATCAATCAGCAAGGTCTTCTTCATGGAAACTTGTTGTTCTTCCCCTTCCATAAATAGCCAAGGTACCTTTGTTACCTTCTTTTCTCAGCCCACCTGATGTAGAGCTGAAACAGTTGCCAGAAAATTTGAAATATGTGTTTTTAGGAGACCATAAAACATTGCCTGTGATTATTTCTTCCTTCCTCACTGAGGAGTAGGAGAAAGAGTTGTTGAGTATATTGAAACAACATTAGAGGGCAATTGGCTGGACTATTGCTGATTTGGGAGGAATCAGTACAGTTGTTTGCATGCATAAAATTCACTTGGAAGAAGATGCAAAACCTTCTAGAGAAATGCGAAGGAGGCTGAACCCTCATATGCAAGAGGTGGTCATGAAGGAGGTTGTTAAGTTATTGGATGCTGGGGTCATTTACCCCATCTCAGATTCAGCTTGGGTGGCACCTACACAGGTGGTACCTAAGAAATTTGGGATCACAGTTGTAATCTCAGATTCTAGTGAGCTTATTTCAACCAGACAAACAACTGGTTGGAGGGTCTATATTGATTACAAAAAGCTAAACACAATGACCAGAAAGGACCACTTCCCTCTCCCATTCATTGATCAGATTTTAGATAAGTTAGCAGGAAAAGCTTATTATTGTTTTCTTGATGGTTACTCTGGTTACAACCAGATTCCTGTGTATCCACAAGATCAGGAAAAGAACACATTCACTTGCCCCTTTGGCACTTTTGCCTATAGGAGGATGCCTTTTGGTCTCTGTAATGATCCTGCTACCTTTCAAAGATGTATGTATTTCATTTTCTCTGATATGATTGACCAATTTATGGAGATTTTTATGGATGACTTTTCAATATATGGAGACAGTTTTGCCCAGTGTTTACATCGTCTCAGCCTGGTGTTACAGAGATGTGAGGAAACCAATTTAGTTTTAAGCTGGGAGAAGAGCCATTTCATGGTTACCCAAGGCATTGTCCTTGGCCATGTTGTCTCCCTCAAGGGCAATGAGGTGGACAGAGCAAAAATTGATTTAATTGCACATTTGCCTCCTAAAATTTTTAAGCAAATCAGAAGTTTTCTGGGGCATGCCGGATTTTACAGGAGGTTCATTAAGGACTTCAGTAAAATATCCAAGCCTCTTTGTCATTTATTGTGCCAAGATGTCCCTTTTGTTTTCAATGATGAATGCCTTAAGGCATTTTAATTCTTAAAAAATTGTTTGATTTCAGCTCCAATATTACAGTCTCCATATTATTCACTACCTTTTGAGCTGATGTGTGATGCATCAGATTATGCTTTGGGAGTTGTTCTTGGGCAGAGAAAGGATAAGCTGCCTCATGTCATAGCTTATGCCAGTAGATCAATGATTGATGCACAGCTCAATTACACAACAATTGAGAAAGAGCTACTGGCAGTTGATTTTGCTTTGGAGAAATTCAGGTCATATGTTTTGGGTTCACAAATTGTAGTGTTCACTGACCACTCAGCCTTGAAATACCTTCTGTCTAAGAAGGATACCAAACCAAGATTAATAAGGTGAATCCTCCTATTACAGGAGTTTGATTTACAGATTAAAGACAAAAAGGGTCTGGAAAATGTGGGGGCAGATCACCTGTCTAGAATTCTTACTGCTGAGATTGATAGGTTACCTATCAATGAATCTTTCCCTGATGAGCAACTTTTTGCTAGCAATGTACACACCCCTTGGTTTGCAAATATAGTCAATTTTTTGGCTACTGGAAGGATCCCTCAACACTGGAATAAAATGGATAAAGATCTTTTCTTCTCAAAGGTTAAACATTTTATTTGGGAGGATCCTTACTTGTTGTTGATTCTAAGTGTGCATGATTTATTTGTATTTTGAAAACAGATTTGCAAATGATAAATTATACTAAATCTGGAAAATTAAAAGGAATAAGAAATAGCAACACAGAGAGAAATTAATTGCCCTGCAAGATCAGGGCCAATTGTAGTAAGTTTTAAATGTAAGTGAGTAAAAGCTCGCCCACAGGGAATTGATTTAAAATGAGTGGTAAACCTCCAAATCTGAGCTACCAGATATGGCTTCTAATCCTATCTACAAAGTGAATAAGATGAGAGGTGAATTTGTCACATTAACTAAATTATCTAAAAATAGAATTTAAACTAAGTGATCCAGATTCGAGTTGGGGGAATTGAATGTAAACTTCATAAGAATGGAGAAATAATAGTTGACCTAAGCTTAATAACTGATTACAAGATGAGAACTAGTGTAGCACAGTCGAGAAAGTATCCACATCTTCATCTGGCTACCAGCTCTGATGTAAGAGAAAAATAATCTAACTCAAGGATTAGGATTGAGTTGAACTTATGGCTATGATCTGTCCACTGTCATGGACAGAAATCATCCAATAGTCTTCAATCTGAATTCTTGATTCAGAACATGAACACCACTACAAATGCTGTAAGAGATTAGGTTACCAACGCAAATTCTTACAGGGATAATGAATTAAGGGAAATTGCTCTAAAAACAGTAAATCTAAAGGAGTTCTAATGAGTAAGGAGATCACAAGGAACCCTCAACACGAATCCGATTGAGAACGTACTGTTGAAAGCAACCTTTTCAAATCCACCATTACAATTATAGAGCACAGCTTAAACAGCTCTCGGATTTGTAGTCTTGAATACAATTCTCACTTGAATTACATAAGTATCTCACAGCTCTCAATTACAAACAAAAGCTAGGCTATTATAGAGGTTTCAGACAGCTATCTGAATTGGAAATGGGGCAGCAGAAATGAGACTCAAAATCTGGATACCCAAATTGGGCAAATAGCTCATCTATTTATAGTTTTCCCCAAGTCCATTTCAGATGTGCATTAACCAATCAGAATTGGTTAGATCCATATCAGCTAATAGGAGTCGAGCACAAGGATCCAGATCTATTCTGGCCAATCAAAATTGCTTGATCTGGTTCAGCCAATCAGGCGACAGAAGCATCAATTCTGTTATGTAATTCAAAAATCTGTTTGAGCTTCTACAAGTTCCCGCCAAGTAATTTCATCTTTGGGTGTTCACATGGAGTGGAATATGCCTCTGGTTCGTGCTTCGAATCTTCCAGAATGCCCCTAGGTTTTTAAATGCATTGGGGGGCATGCAGAGATTACTGAATTGCCCTTGCGGATGCTGAGAATCTTCAGAATACCATTTCGCATAGTTTGGGGACCTTTTCGAGAGGTAATCAGAACAAGCTCTATTCACGATTCAGTGCGATTAAAGCGTTTCCTTCTTTTCGAATAGATCTTCAGCAAGTTTGGTTCTTTTCGAATAGATCTTCAGCAAGTTTGGTTCTTTTCGAATGCTCTTCGAGAACCAAACCTGGAGCTTTTAGTTCTTTTCGCAGAGTTCAGGTTCTTTTCGATAGATCAGGTGCTCTTCAAAAAGCATTCTGTAATGCATTCTTCTTTTCGAGTAGCTCTAAACTTCTTTCTGGGTTGAAACCAAGCCTTTGTCGTCTTTAGTTTAGGCATTTGGATAGCTAGTGGGGCTGTCCCTTCTCTTTCTTCCTCTAGATCGAAATGGGTCATCATCTTTTTGGCACTTTTAAGCTGCTTGCAGGGTTAAGCCTGCCTTTATTGTTTGCTGTAAAACAAACACTTAGAACACTTATTTAGTTCTCTCAAAGGTCTATCAAGACCCAGGTTAAGGTGTGGAAAATGGTATTTTCCAGTTCTCAACACTAAGGGACATTGGAATATTTGAATAAAGAAGGATTATTGCCCCTGCTTTCACCCTTGAAGGAAAATGTGTACCCTAGGTTGGTGAAATTGTGATGCCAGAACCTGACAAAGAAGGTGGTGCCCGGGGCTGAGGATGTACTAGAAATTTTGATTGATGATTGGCAGCTAATTGTCGATTGCAGAGACATTGGGATGGCTTTGGGAGTCCCATATCAATTTGACTCCACCAGTGCTGAGGGAGCACCTATAAGGGCTACATTTAGGGAAATGGATAAACAGCTTACGAATGGAATAGTGGGGCTCTGGTGAATCCCTGATGAGAAAAGACCTCCATCCTATCCTAAGACTCATTGATACCATTTTGGGGAAAAATGTCTGTCACTGGCCACTTGCAAGAGAGAAGGGCCCCATTAGTGGATGCCCTATACTACTGTTCAAAGGGACAATTTGTGAATGCACCTAAGCTGATTTTTGAAACAATGGTGGACATCAATGACAAGGTGCTGAAGAGACAACCTTTTGCTAAGGGAGGAGGTCTGCCCTTCTACAGACTCATCACATGTTTGCTCAGGACTGGAAAGTATGTGATTAAGAGAAATGAGCCAATGGAGAAGCTGACCATCAAAGTGTATGGAAAGCGAGAATGGTCCACCAATCTCACTTTGATTAAGAAGAGTAAGCCAATTGGAATGGAGGAGGCTGAGAAGGCACCCACTACTGTGGCAGCAGATATTCCGGCCGAGAAACCATCATCCATCCCTCCCCCTACCATACCTATCCCATTACCCACACCTCTACCCACGTTGCTTTTTCCTTTTGTATCAGTCCCTCTTCCAACAGACCCCTTTCCACCCACCTCTGAACCAATTTTACTTTCACCCACCACTCAGGTTTTCCAACCTGAAGTTCTTGAATCTCCCACATTCTCCGAGCTTACCCCTACCATCTCTTCACCACCCATTACCCAACCCATTTCTGATTTCCCCCATCCATAACCCCCTCTGCATACACAGGGTGTGGACCAGTTCACCATTACTAGGTTCATGCCCTCATGACTTCAATTGTGGAGGATGTTGCTCATGAGTACACTCCCCTTCCTGACTCCCCACGCCCCCTCATTTCAATCATGCACCCTCCTCTCCTTTCCATCCCATTCCAACACCTGTCCCGTCTTCCCCCACCATGCCTGACACGTTCACCCAAATTCTCTCACTCCTACATTCTATTCAATCTCAATTGACTATAAACACTGACAATCAAACCCTCATGAGCGCATGCCTCCAATAAATTCAATCAACCCTTACCCCATCCTCTCCAGTTCCTCAGCCCCCTCCCACCTCCTCTCTTTCACCTATCCACGTACCCATACATTTGTCTCCTCCTCATTCACCCATAGCTTCACCACCCCGGGCTGCGGTTGTTGGCGGATTTCTGAGTGTGTGCTTACTTTATTGGTTGGTGGTGAAAGTTATTTGAAAATCAAAGAAAGTGTAAAACAAGAGATGGAATCAGCACAACTAAGAAATCCTAGACCTGCAAGATACAGGGTCCATTGTAGCAAGTTTTGATAAGTAAGAGTTTGTCCCACAGGGAAAGGTGATCTACAGCTCTAAAGGAGCCATCTCTAGTAGTCCCTCCAGATCTGACTACAAATCTGGCAGTCCTAAAAGGAGGGGAGTTTAAGGTCACTTATTCTAAGTATTCTAATGTCTAAACTACAGAAAGGGTTGAGAGGATGGATGGAGTGTAGAAAAAAAATATAAAAGGGTGAGAAGTATGTTATTGAACCCAGATCAGAGGAGTTTTATAACTCAAATTCAGATTTGATGTTATAGAAATCCTGTCCAGTGGCTACATTATCACCACTGAGGAGAAAGGATCCAACCCATCACTCTGCCATGATTCCACCCTTAAGGCTATAACCTGTCCACTCAAATGGTCACAGATTATCCCATAGGGGAACCACTATCCAGGGATGGGTCAAAACATAACCAGTAAATCATTGCAGGCACTATTTCATCCAGGCTACCAGCTCAAGAATCCATAGGGAACCTCAACCTCTAAAGCTCTATATGTGGGGCTAAGGCTGTATAGGACCATGATAGCCCAAACACATAGAACCAGCAAGAGATTGAGTACAACCTTCGATCTAGCTGTCCATTGCTTGAGTGAGGCTACAATGGTCCAGTCATAAGCCTACAATCTCTATAACCAGATCAGATCCAACTTCTGATGGGGGATCTATACAAATATAGGAGAGTCTGCCTCTGTACAATCTCCCACCAGGCTTCTACAAGCTCAGGTGTAAAGAAGAAGGATCCATCTTGGATCGGTGGATTAGAATCACCCTAAGGCTATAATCTATCCACTTAAATGGTCACAGACTATCCTAGAGGTTATCCTCCTCACGGAGCCCAAGACAAAATAATAATATCGCTGCTACCACCATGGTTACAAGGCTACCAACTCAACCTCCCATGGGAATTTTAGATCTAGTGGGTCCTGTGGTGGGGCTAAGGCTGTATAGGACCATGATTGCCCAGACACACAGGTCACTTGGATCTGAGTGGCCCTTAGAATCAGTCCTCCATTGCTTTGAAACACAGTCAAAGCAATGGCGGATCACAAGGTAGCAGCCTTGCACAGAGCATCTCACACACAAACCCAAATCCCATAAAGTACAGATCCTATTACAGAACTTCCATTAATCTAGTTCAAAATACATACAAAGACATAGCCAGCAAGTGCTGGACTATGGAGAGAAGAAAAAAGAAAAAGAAAACTACTTACAACTACAAAAAGAAAAACTAAACGATCTCAGATCAGGTCTCTCAGAAATGAGATGGGTTCCTAGCTATTCCAGGATGTAGAAAGAAAAGAAAGTCTAGCCTCCCAAACCTAAGCTAAGTGTGGGTATTTATAGCGGTGGTGTGGCGGCACATTAGGGTTAGGAAACCCTAATTTTAACGATGCCACGTGGCCGAATAGTGATCCTTCGATGCCTTGGGGCACGTGCACAGAGATTTGAGCATGGGAGTGCGTGCCCTAATCGCTGGAAATTTCCAGAAAGTCCTCAACTGAAGAGATGGAAGTTTGAGGTTCAGAGCTTCGCTAGGTAGCCATTATTTCCCAGACTTGTCAGTGGTAGCTTTTGTTCTTCGCTAGGATGATTTGAAATTAAAGCTTCAGCCTTCACGAGGTTGGCTTGGCTTGCTCTTCAGGCAGTCGCGAGGTTGAGTGGACATCAGAGCCTCAGATGTCGCGGGGTTGGAGCTTAAGCAGTCACGAGGTTGATCTTCACGAAGATAGATTTGAATAGCACGAGAACTTCGTGAGCACTTATCTTCACTGGGCTTCGCGAGTTACCTCGCGAGGCTTTGAGGAGTTCTGAACTACACGAGGTTCCATGTCTTAACTGATCTTCGCGAGGGTGGCTTTACCTTCGCAAGGATGCTTTCTTCTTGAATGGCGCGAGAATTGTGCTAGGACTTCTCTTCTGATAGTTACATGCCGTGGTGACTGCGCGACAGCTACGTGAGGAGTCTTCTGAAGCTCTCTCTTCTCAGCCGTTCTAAGTGAACTGCGCGCGATTGAGAGAAGTTTGCTTTGAACTGCATGAGACTGCATGAGGTGTTCTATTCTTGTGTTTCGCGAGAGCTGCACGAGTTTATGTTTCTGAAGCTCTTCAGTCAATCATCTGCACGAGAAATTGTTGTAGAGTCTTGGGAAGCTCAGCTGGACTGCGCGAGGCTCATTTTCAGGTTTGGATTCAGACTTCATCCTTCTAAGGGACTTCTGGTGCCAAAACAGGCTTTTTAGCAGGATTCCTGGCCTTATTTCACTGCTGGGTACTACCTACATAAAACACTTAACAAGGACTTATTAGGTGGCTATGGGTCTAATCAAAGGTTAAGTTAAGGGGTGAAAAGTGGTACTTTTCAGGTCTTAACACACACCCAAACCTAATCTTTGCTAGTCCCTTAGCAAAGCTACAGTAAACCTAATATAAAAATTAAATGCCACTTTCGTAGGGAGCACGGATATATTTAGCATATGTACCAAGCCTTTTAAACCCCTTGGTGATCCCTAGTGGTGGAGTGAAGTCTCCTGAGGGTTTTCAGTGAAGACACCCACAAACTTCTCAATGAAACAGTTAACAAAAATGGAATATCATCCAATGAGCAATCAAGGGGCAAACTTAGTTTACTCTTGCATCATTAAGCATAAAAGAAATTTAATTCATTGGTTGCACAGTAACTTAAACAGCATAAACTCTTCATGATTGCACAACATTTCCAATTAGTTTACAATCACAGAAAACTGCACACTAGTGTGTGCCAGCACTGAGCTTATCGTTAGGTCAAAAATTAGGTTAAGGTCATACATAATGCATTCAAGTTCAGACCCAAAAACTTTGCAGGGCATACTCTCATAAGGGTTTTGTTGAGGGGTTCACTCTCTCACAGGCTCAAGAGCAGTTACATCCCCCAAATGGGTCTGTAAGCATGAGCATAGGTAGAGTTCTTAAGTGCTGACATCATTGGCAGTTCCTCACCATAGATTGGATAACTCTTTATCTTCACATGACAGCTCACTCAACTTTTGGATCACAAGGGCTTTTAACTGGGCTGTAATGTGGCTTATGGAGTGGGGTTGAAAGAATGGAGGGTTGAGAAGGGGTTCAAAATTGAGAAAGAGAGTGATGAGAGGTGATTCATGACCTCACCTTCTTGAATTCAGCTCCTTTCATCTTCTTTGAGATTCTCAGATTTGAAGTGATCAATTTCTCTTCTTGATTTTGATTTTCCAATGAAAGTTCCTCTTGACTCCTCCCTTACTTCTCTTCATTGTTATTTTTGTTTCCTTCTTGCAGAATTTTATGATTTTTTTTTTTACTTTTCAGAAATGCCACCATGCTCCCAATTATCATTCGGCCAAATTTGAGGTATTTCTTTTCCATTCACCTACTGTTGGCCATAGCTAGTCCATCTTCAACTCTTTCTCCTTTACCTTTTAAATTCTTAGAGTGAGGATAGGCTGAAGCAGGTTCATAGGTTCAGGTTCAATTACTCAAGTGTATTTTGAAGAAATTTAGGATTTAAAGCTCAAAGGGGGTATGGACAAGGGCAGTTATTAAGGGTTGGTTTATTAGGCTCAAACTGTCCAAGAGAAGGCCTTGATCCTTTCCTCAGTCTCATGAGTACTGTCAGTTGTTTCAACTTGGATTTACCTCACTTCTAGTGAGCACAGTGACTCAGTCAGTCTTTAGAACTAGAAGGGATTGCCTTGGTTACTCCTTAAAAGATGGAAATTTTTTTTATAGGCCCAATTCTCACTAGTTATGGTCTTCCTTTGAACTTTTAAGTATGTCCTCACCTTTTTCTCTCTCTACTGATTCACTAAGTGCTGATACAAGTGAGTTTCCTTGGTGATATTATCATGAAAATGTGGAGTATTAGAAGTTTATAATGTCAAAAGTTTGTAAAAATTTTAAACTTCTTATTTTCATGATTCCTAAGTGAACAGAGGTCCATTTCCAAATTGCTCAGATGAGTCAGCTGCACTTATGTTAGCTATTCCATTAGCAGGATCTGCCTGGCACACCCCCAAACCTATGAGAAGCAGTGTCTTCACTGGTTCAAAGGTGTTTGTGCAGCAATGTTATTACAGCGTAAAAGACCAGAACAAGAAACAAACACACAACATACAAAGCAAAAAAGTAATAATAAGAGAATAAAGTTTATTAAAAATGAGAAGTGTACAAACTACAAGAAAATAGAAGCAAAAGAGTGCGAAAATAGAAAAAATCCTATGGACAATCTAGTCAGAATCTGGCTCAAAACTTGTCCCAACCCATTTTCTTGGCATGTTCTTGAAGGTAAGCCTCCTCCTCTTTCTCTCTCTCTTCCGCTTTCTTTGGTTGGCCGTTTGGGTATGGTTGGAGCTCGACCTCATTTTCTCTTCTTTGGTCTGTGAGGGATCTCTGAAGATTTATCAGTGGTTGGCTCAGGGGGTTTGGTGGGAGATTTTCCTTTGGGGCCCTTACCTTTGGAGGCTTGCCCTTGCTGGGCCGGAGGGGGAATAAGAGGGGATTGGGCTTGTGCTGGCTCAGGAGGGACAACAGGGGATATAGCTTTTGCTTTCTCTTGAGGCAGGAGAGGACTTTTCCCTTTCACTGGTTTAGGGGGAGCCACAGAAGATGGATCTTGTACTTTGGCTGCAGGAATGGCAGGGCTCTTCCCTTTCACGGGCTGGCTTAGTGGTGGTGCCTCCTCAGACTGGGCAGATTTGTCTTTTCCAATTTTTAAAGAGTGACTTGGGGGAGTAGTCCTCTTGGTAGCAACCTTCCTTCGCTGAGGATATGATTGTTCAGCAGGGCTTGATGAAGGAGCAACAGCAGTAGTGGGGGCACTGGGATCCCTAGGTGGTGCAGAATCAGAGTCGGAGTCCGAAGGAAAAAGCTCAGTGGGATCCAATCCAAGGGCAGCAGCAGCCTGTCTGCGTTCCTCTTTGGAAAGTAGGCGACCATGGGGATCATCCTGAGCAGAAGCTCTGGTGACCTTTGGAGGTGGGGATGGAGGGGCCGGCCTTTTGCCTTTTTGGGCTGCAGTGGCTCTTTTGGAAGTGGGAGTTTTCTTGGAAGGAGTGTGTTTTCTTTTGGGAGCAGGAGAGGGAACAGGGGGGGCACTGAGACAGGAGCATGAGCTGCAGTAGGGACTTTAGCAGGAGCAACCATTTGTGTAGGTACTGTAGTAGGAACTGCATGAGGCATTGGAGGAGGAACAGGAGGAGGTACCTGAGTTGCGGCTGTGGGAGGTGGGGGAACAGGTTGTGTAGGTGTTGGGGTAGGGGCAGTGGAAGAAGATGGGCCTGGTTGTGTGGAAGAAGATGGGGCCTCAGGGGGAGCTGTGGCAAGAGGGGTGGTCTGTATGGGTTGGAAAAGTAGGAAGGCAACTCTCTGTTCCAAGATTTCAATTTTCTTGTTAGCCCACAGGAGATTGGTATCTGCAAGCTCCTTACTGAGTTGGTTGATCTCTTGAGCATTGTTCAATTGTTTCTCTAATAACCGGTTGTGCTTTTTCGCCCTTTCTGCATTAGCTTTTTCAATCCCAGTAGTCATTCTGTAATACGTTGTCGCAGCCTTGTTCACATTTAGAGTCTCCAAAATTGCCTCCCACCCTTTGGAAATATCTCTCAGCTACTCGCGGTGAGCAAGCTTCAAGTCATTAAGTTTCTGCAGCAAGGGGTATTCGATGGCTTGGCGGAGTCGAGCCATGCCATTGAGAACATCCCTCTTGATATAGGGATTGTCCCTCATGGCATGGAGGAGGGTGAAGTAGGGGGGGGTGTAATAGGAGTGTCTGGGTAAGATGGATAGAAATGGAGTGGAAGAAGTAGAAGGGGATTGATCCTGGGGGGAAGAGTAGGTGGTGTAAGGATGAAGTCAAGAGAAGGGGTGGAAGTGGCTAGGGTAGTCTGTGTTGAATGGTCAGTGAATTGAGGAGGGGGTGGGAGAAGATGTGGAATGGAAGGTATGGGTGGAAAGTGAAATGAAGGAAGGGCAGTGGATGTGGGTGGGTCTGGGTAAGGGAGGAATGGAATGGTGAAGGGTTAAAATGGAAGGGATGGGGTTGCAAATAAGTGGGGTTGAATGGGAAAGGTGGAAGGGAAGGGAATAGGGTCAGTTTGGGTAGAAGTGTTGGTAAATTGAGGTGGAGGTAATATTAGAGGGGGTAGGGTAGGTAGAGAGGGGAAGGAGTGGTAGGGTATGGTGTCTTGGGGGGTGAAGGGTGTAGGTAAGTCAATGTGGGTGAGGTCTGTTGGAACTGTGGGGTTAGAGGTGGAAGGGGGTTGGGTCAATGGGGTGGTAGGAGGTTGTGTAGGGATGATTGGGTTTGTCAATGTTTGAAGGGTGGATTGTATATTTGTGATGTCCATTTGGATTTGGGCTTGGGTCTGTGTAGTGTTGGAGAGTTGGGTTTGGATGTCATGTATGAGGGAAAGGATATGGGTAAGGGAATCTGAGGTTTGTTGGGGTGGAGTATGAGGATAGGAGGGAACAGGTTGGAAAGGGGAAGTGGGGGCATGATGGAAACTGGTAGGGGGAGAAGGTGAAAGGGCTGGGGAGTGATGTGGTGAAGGGAGTGGTGAATCTAGGAGAGGGACGTCATGGGTGGGCAAGGTATCAAGCAAGGTAGTCATGAAGGCCTGATACCCTGAAGTGGTGGCATGGTTAAAGTCAAGATCATGGAGGGAAGATGTAGTTGGGGGGGGGTTGGACTAGGGGTTGGTCAATATGGGGTGTGTCTGTGGGAAGGACAGTGGAGGTGGAAGTGAGTAAAGATAAGGCAGGGGTAGTGTGAGAGGTTTTCTTTTTAAGGTATGTTATCAAGGGAGGGCTGTCAGGGTTGAGGTCAGAGGATGTCGGAGGTACTGGGGCTGTGTATTGAGGTAAGGTGGGTGAAGGGGGAGTGTTGTCATGAGGTTCAACACTTTCCACCTAGGAACGAATCACAGTGGGGGGTGGAATGGAAAAGGGAGATGAGAGAGGGAAAGGGAGAGATGGAATAGGTGAAGAAATTAGTGGAGAGGCAAGTGTGGTGGATGGAGGGATTGCTACAGAAGCAGAGGTGACAGAAGCTCCCGCCACCTTCTTTGGGGCAGGGGCTTTAGCCTTCTTTTTGGGGGCAGGGGTGGCCTTTGCCACAGCAGCTCCCTCTCCCTGCTCGAAAACATTCTGAGCTTTAGCCTTCTTCTTCTTCTTCTGGGGATCCATTAGACTTCTGCTGATCCCCCATTGTCTTTTGGCAAAAGTGGTGGGAGTGAGGTCAGCAGATAACTCCCCCACTGATATCTTGTATCCTCCCTTCAGAAGTAATTTCGTGATGAGTCTTCCATAGGGGAGAGTGTGGACCTTCTTTTGCAGCCCAACCTTCACCATCATATCTTTCATGGCCTCAAAAATCAACCATGCAGCATTAAATTCGTGGCCCAGAGAGAAGGAATAGAGAGCATCAGCAATTGGTGTCCTCCTTTCTTGTTGATGGCCGAAGAAGTGGATATTCTTCCTTAGCACTTGATCGATGAACAGCAGCTTGGGATCCAAATCTCTTCTTCTGATGGAGTCCCCTGTGGCTTTCAAGCCTCTGGTAATGGCCTGGGCAATGGTATCGAGAGGGGCACTCACAGGGGCACCACAATCGCAGTTGGGATAAAAAATGGTAGGGATGCCCATGACTTCAGCAATCAACGCTGGGTTAAGCAGCATCTCAAAATTATCAACTAACACAAGGAGGCTAGGCTGCCCATGTGTGTCTGGTCTGACCCTAAGGTGTTGGTAAAAGAGTTGCACTAACCTAGGATAGGATAGTGCAGGAATCATTTGCGTCAAGGGGAACAAACCAGCCTTGCGCAAGAATTCAATTGTAGGAGCTGACAACGGCTCAGATTCAAAGAACGATATATCAAAAATGGCTTCAGGTTCTAAGGGAATGGAAATGTGGAACTCAGAGGGAGTAGAGTAATCAGGAGCTTTTGTAGCCACCTCAGGAATCACCTCCTTCCTTTTTTGTTGTGCCGTAGAGGACTAGGCTTTCTTAGGGACAGGCTCCACGGTGGCCTGGTCCCTGGCTCTCTTCACAGGTGCACTTTTAGGAGCCATCAAGATTCTTCTTGGTGAGTGTGCAGTTGAAATTTTGAAAGGAAAGATCAAGAGATGAGTCTAACCCTAAAAGTTAGGGTTCTATTCAATTGGACGCACGGTGGATCTGAAGAGCTCTTAGCAGGGGGCAACTATTGATGGAAGCTTTAAGAACAAAAATCCAGAATTTCAAAGTGAGCAATGAACTGTAGACAGGAAGCTGGAGGAGAGAGATTGAGAGGAATGGGAGCTAGGGTTTCGCTGGCAGGAGAGGAAAGAGAAAGTAGTAAAGAAAAGCAGCGCGGGGTGGGATTTAAATATCGCGAGGCTCGGCGCGCTTTGAAAATATCCGCTCGCTGGGTGGGCATGAATGGGTCGCGAGATTAGATGTTCATTTAAACTGCGCGAGGCAGCCCACCCAGTTATATCTGAAGCTCGCGACAGCAAAACAAAGTAGTTCTTTATGAACTGCGCGAGAGGGGACCAAACCCATTATTCAGAACCCCGCGATGGCTTAACCGAGTTAGAATTCACTCACCCACTAGTCAGCTTTTTGACCCTGACTTTGTGGGTGGATTCTCTCACAGACTCTCTTCCAGGGACACCCATAAGCATTATAAGGCATTCACAAATTCCCATACTCTCAAAGCATTAAATTCACACATCATGAAAAGCATTCAAATACTACCATTATAATTCAATCACTTGAAATTAGCAAACAAGGGGAACAGGAATAAAAGTAGGCATAAAGCACTAAACTCAGATTCCAACAAGATTGCTACAAATTCCTCTAAACTGTAAAGTACATATTATACAAAGGTGCACAGTTCTTATCATCAATTCAATGAAAGATCCCCTTCAGGGTCTGAGGATCCTTCACCAATCAAAAATTGGCCCTTGGGATTAACCACTGGTTGACTGGGCAACCTTCCCTCTTCTCTTTTGGCTAAGGTGAAGAGTGGTCAGCCAGGTACTGGCCCTATCCTTCAGAGAGAAGGGAAAGAGTCTGAGCCTAGTAGCCTCAGGTCCTAAACCAGTGATATTAAAAGTAGTGCACAAGGCCAAGAACTGGTCAATATGCTTGTAAGGGTCCTCTTTGTTAAGCCCATGGAAAGCTGGCAGCATCTGGATGATTGAAGTTTTTATCTCATAGTTCCCCTGAACATCAGGTAATTGAATGCTAAAAGGGGAGTTATAGTCATCCGGAGCATTCAACTCCTTGAGGGTTCTGGGTTGTTCTTCACCCATAATTGTTGTCACAGATTCACTTGGGGGCTCTCCTGTGGTGTGCCTGTCTCTCCTAAGTCTCCTTCCCCTTTCTAACTCAGGGTTAAGAGGCTCTAAAGTAGGGCTGAGGGATCTCCTCCCTAGCATACAAGTACACCAACAGCAAGGAAAGCTTCTTATAGGCACATTGCAAAAGAATAATTGTATACTAACAAATTTATCTAACTAGTTTACAGCTATTAAAAGAATACATTTAAACTATCCTAGATACTGCTGGAAATTTTTTTAAGAAAGATAGACAGAGTTTTAAAAGTCAGAGAGTTTGCAAACAGAGGTAGCTAAGCTCCAAATGCAGTCCACTGTCCTTCGCTGCTGCTGCCTAGATCTTCAAGAAAGATTCAAAATTATATCAGCAGTATCAATTATTCACATGTTCAAAGAATACTAATAATATAAAAACTAAGGGTCTACTAATAGATCATCTTTCCCCGGCAACGGCGCCAAAAACTTGTTGGCAGATTTCTGTGTGTGCTTACTTTATTGGTTGGTGGTGAAAGTTATTTGAAAATCAAAGAAAGAGTAAAACAAGAGATGGAATCAGCACAACTAAGAAATCCCAGATCTGCAAGATACAGGGTCCATCGTAGCACGTTTTGATAAGTAAGAGTTTGTCCCACAGGGAAAGGTGATCTACAGCTCCAAAGGAGCCATCTCCAGTAGTTCCTCCAGATCTGACTATAGATCTGGCAGTCCTAAAAGGAGGGGAGTTTAAGGTCACTTACTCTAAGTATTCTAATGTCTAAACTACAGAAAGGGTTGAGAGGATGGATGGAGTGTAGAAAATAAATATAAAAGGGTGAGAAGTATGTTATTGAACCCAGATCAGAGGAGTTTTGTAACTCAGATTTAGATATGATGTTATAGAAATCCTGTCCAGTGGCTACATTATCACCACTGAGGAGAAAGGATCCAACCCATCACTCTTCCATGATTCCACCCTTAAGGCTATAACCTGTCCACTTAAATGGTCACAGATTATCCCATAGGGGAACCACTATCCAGGGATGGGTCAAAACATAACCAGTAAATCATTGCAGGCACTATTTCATCCAGGCTACCAGCTCAAGAATCCATAGGGAACCTCAACCTCTAAAGCTCTATATGTGGGGCTAAGGCTGTATAGGACCATGATAGCCTAAACACATAGAACCAGTAAGAGATTGAGTACAACCTTCGATCTAGCTATCCATTGCTTGAGTGAGGCTACAATGGTCCAGTCATGAGCCTATAATCTCTATAACCAGATCAGATCGAACTTCTGATGGCGGATCTATACAAATATAGGAGAGTCTGCCTCTGTACAATCTCCCACCCGGCTTCTACAAGCTCAGGTGTAAAGAAGAAGGATCCATCTTGGATCGGTGGATTAGAATCACCCTAAGGCTATAGTCTATCCACTTAAATGGTCACAGACTATCCCAGAGGTTATTCTCCTCACGGAGCCCAAGATAAAACAAGAATATCACTGCTACCACCATGGTCATAAGGCTACCAGCTCAAGCTCCCATGGGGATTTCAGATCTAGTGGGTCTTGTGGTGGGGCTAAGGTTGTATAGGACCATGATAGCCCAGACACACAGGTCACTTGGATCTGAGTGGCCCTTAGAATCAGTCCTCCATTGCTTTGAAACACAGCCAAAGCAATGGCGGATCACAAGATAGCAACCTTGCACAGAGCATCTCACACACAAACACAAATCCCACAAAGTACAGATCCTATTACAGAACTTCCATTAATCTAGTTCAAAATACATACGAAGACATAGCCAGCAAGTGCTGGACTATGGAGAGAAGGAAAAAGAAAAAGAAAACTACTTACAACTACAAAAAGAAAAACTGAACGATCTCAGATCAGGTCTCCCAGAAATGAGATGGGTTCCTAGCTATTCCAGGATGTAGAAAGAAAAGAAAGTCTAGCCTCCCAAACGTAAGCTAAGTGTGGGTATTTATAGCAGTGGTGTGGCGGCGCATTAGGGTTAGGAAACCCTAATTTTAACGATGCCACGTGGCTGAATAGTGATCCTTCGATTCCTTGAGGCGCATGCACGGAGATTTGAGCATGGGAGTGCGTTCCCTAATCGCTGGAAATTCCCATAAAGTCCTGAGTTGAAGAGATGGAAGTTTGAGGTTCAGAGCTTTGCTAGGTAGCCACTGTTTCCCAGACTTGTCACGTGGTAGCTTTTGTTCTTCGCTAGGATGATTTGAAATTGAAGCTTCAGCCTTCACGAGGTTGGCTTGGTTTGCTCTTCAGGCAGTCGCGAGGTTGAGTGGAGATCAGAGCCTCAGATGTCGTGGGGTTGGAGCTTAAGCAGTCGCGAGGTTGATCTTCGTGAAGATAGATTTGAATAGCGCGAGAACTTCGCGAGCACTTATCTTCACTGGGCTTCGCAAGTTACCTCGCGAGGCTTTGATGAGTTGTGAACTGCGTGAGGTTCCATGTCTTAACTGATCTTCAAGAGGGTGGCTTTGCCTTTGCAAGGACGCTTTCTTCTTGAATGGCGCGAGAACTATGCGAGGAGTTCTCTTATGATAGTTACTTCCCGCGGTGACTGCACGATAGCTGTGCGAGGAGTCTTCTGAAGCTCTCTCTTCTCAGCCGTTCTGAGTGAACTACGCACGGTTGAGAGAAGTCTACTTTAAACTGCGCGAGACTGCGTGAGGTGTTCTATTCTTGAGTTTCGTGAGAGCTGCGCGAGTTTATGTTTCTGAAGCACTTCGGTCAATCATCTGCGTAAGAAGTTATTGTAGAGTCTTGGGAAGCTCAGCTAGACTGCGCGAGGCTCATTTTCAAGTCTGGATTTAGACTTCATCCTTCTAAGGGACTTCTGGTGCCAAAACGGGCTTTTTAGCAGGATTCCTGGCCTTATTTCACTACTGGGTACTACCTACATAAAACACTTAACAAGGACTTATTAGGTGGCTATGGGTTTAATCAAAGGTTAAGTTAAGGGGTGAAAAGTGGTACTTTTCAGGTCTTAACAGCTGCCCAGGCTAAGGAGGTAGCAGCCCCATCTTTCCCCACACCTTCATCTGTTCTCCCTTCATCACCATCTATAATTGCTTTTGCAGTGGGTGAATCACCCTTCACCTAGTCCCCCCCTCCCACTCCACCTATTTTCAAGATGCCTCCACCCAAACTGATCCATGGGAGGATCTGGTTCTCTTCACCCCCTCCTCTTCATCCACTACACATCTATCCTTGCCCATTGTCCTTAGACAAAACATGTACATCCCCCCTTACCTCACCCTGCTATATGCCATGAGGGACAACCCTTACATCCAAAGGGATGTTCTGAGAGGGATGGCTGCACTCCGAGCTTCCCTTGAAGCCCCTTATGAGGAGAGGATTGCCAACATAGAATTGGAGCACAGAATCAAGCTCTGAGATATCTCTCAAGGGTGGTCTGAAATCATGACTTGTTATGAGTCCGTAAAACAGTTGGCAGCTGCTGAGAGTCTAATTGCCAAATATGAGAAGAAGAATTTTGAGCTTCTCAAGAAGAAATTAGCCAATGCTCAGGAGATACTCAAGGCCACCAAGGAACTCTCTAATGCCAACCTGCTCTATGCTGTTAAACAAATTGACATATTAGAGAAAAAGGTTGCTTCCTTCACCTCTCAACCCTTTCAACCTACCCTCTAGCCACCGTACCTCCTACTGAACCTCCCTCCACTCAATCCTGTCCCCCTTCTACAACTCGACATTCTCCTACCCCACATGTGGATGTGCACCCTCCTCTAGCCCAGGAACCCCCCCTACTCAACCTGCCCCTCCAAAATCTAAAAGGGCCCCCACCAAGAAGAAAGTGACGGCCAAAAGATCTGCCCCCTCTACTGCTTCTGTCAAGAAAGGAAAGAAGCCTGCTGCCCAGTCTAAAGAGGCTCACCCCACCAAGCCCCCAACCCAACCTAACGCCTCTTTCACCTTACTCTCTAGGGAGGAAAGAAGGAAGGCTACTGCGGCTCTCGGATTGGACCCCACTACCCTTTTTCCTTCCGATTCAGATTCAGATTCTGTTACTGCTGCTGATCCAAAAGGAAACCAACTTACTGCCCAGTCTGAGGAGGCAGCAAAGAACCCGCAACAGAAAGTAAAATCTAAAGGAAAGGCTCCTTTATCTAAGGATGAGCTAAAAAACCTGGCTGACCTCTATGGTTGGCCAGATGATGCCTGTAAATAGATGTGGCAGTTTGTTGTTTTAGTTTCTTTCTAACTTATCTCATGTATATATTTGTCATATTAATACAATTTTGTCTTCATGTATTTTTGTTTTTTTTACTGTGTCGATATTTTCTTCCCATGCCTCTCTCCTGATATCATTGTATCAAACAGTGAGGACACTATTTAATTTAGGTTTGGGGGTATGGCAGGTATGCCAATGAAATGAGTTAATGATAGTGCAGCTAGGCTAAGAAGGAGTGTTTGGAATTAGTTAGAGTAAATTCTCACTTGATTTTTTTTGGAAAAGAGGAAATTTAAAAAACTGTTGAAACTGAAATAATCTGTAGTCCAAAAGGCTTCATGAGGCAAATGTCAACAATTTTCGAAAAATAATTTTGATGTGTAGTAAACTTGAAAGGAGAGAAGATTGTGAAGATACACCCTCAAAAATTTGATGGAAGGCCATATCCAGTGAGATTTGGGCCTAAGATTTTTTTTTTGAAGAGTGTCTTGGCAAAATCTTCTGCTCTAAGGACTGATTGAACTCAATTCTGCTCACTAGAAGTTAGGCAAATCCAAGTTGAAACAGCTCGACAACACTCATGACATGGAGGACATGAAGTAAGGCCATCCCTTGGACAGTTTGAGCTTAAAGATCCTACCCTTTGAACTGCCCTTGATACACCCACTTTGAGCCTTAAAGATCTCAGTTTCTTTGATGGAAACCAAAAAATTCAAACCAAAAAAACAAAAAAACCTTTTGACCTAATGCAGCCTGACCCTCACTCTGAGAATTCAGAAGGTAAAGGTGAAGAAATGAAAGAAGGTAGAGCTGGTGTGATTTTTGGTTCAGAAAGAGGGAAACTCATTTGGTGGTGTATGGCATTCCAGCCTATAAAAAAAATAAAAAAATTTTGAGAAAAATACAAAAAGAAAAAAAAGTATATAAAAAGAAAAAGAAAACAGAGCAAAAGGATGAGAAAGAGAAGTCACTTCATTTGAAAATCTACAAGAAGATAAGAAGCTGATGAAGCTGATCACTTCAAGTCTAAAAATTCAAAAGAAAGTGAAGAGGGGCTGATATGAAGAAGGTTGAACCCCTTTTACCCTTTCATTCTTTTACAAACCTCATCCCTAAGCCACATTATAACCCAATAAAAAGACTTTACTGATCTGAAATAAATTGAGCTGTCATGTGAAGATCAAGATTTATTTTAATCTATGGTGAAAAGAATTAGAAATTTTTAGGAATTAGAGCAATGCCTATGCTCATACTTGTAGTCCTATTTGAGGGCTGTAACTGCCCTTGAGCTGCGTGAAATTCTACACCCTTCATTTTCATTATTGTGAGTGAACAGCCCTAGTGAGACTTGGGTCTGAAATCCAATGTGATGGGGGTAGGATCAAAATGGAATTCTCAAGTGAAAGGTGAGCCATGCATTAATTTTTAGGAGAAATGCCTTGACATGAGCTAAGTGATGGTAAAGGATCACAGCAAACTTTTAAGTTTTGAACTGATTTTTTTTTTCTGTTGAAATTCCTCTACTGAATTGAAAAGACATGGTGTGAATTTATTCTATTTACTGAAACTCTATTTTAGCAGGATGCACTACTATTAACTAACTTTATGGGAGAAGTTTGTGAGTACCTTCACTGAAAACCCTTAGGAGACTTCACTCCTCCACTAGGGATCACCTAGGGGTTTAAAAGGCTTGATGCACATGCTAAATGCATCTGTGATCCCTACGAAAGTGGTATTTTTATTTTTCTTTAATTTTCCTTTGCTAAGGGACTAGCAAAGCTTAGGTTTGGGGGTGTGTTAAGTAGTGAAAAATGCCAGTTTTCACCCCTTAACCTGACCTTTAATGGACCTATGAGCACATTAATAAACCTCTGTTGAGTCTGTTTTGTAGATAGCAATAAAAGATAGGAAAAATGCAGAAAACCACTCAAGAATGCCACACAAAGAAGTTCATCTCTCAACACAGTGCAGACCCAGCAATGGCACACAAGAGGGTTGCACACCATTGGGCCCTTGGAGCGTGTGGCTACAGCAGGGTAAGGCGAAGGAAGTGAAAACAAGCTTAAAACATCCTATCGAGAGGTCATCTGAAGACTTTGATAGGAGCTGAAAGCAAAGAAAGGAGGAATTCATGCAATTGGAAAGGTTTCGATAGGATCTAAAGGCAGAAGAAGAATGGATTCGTGTATATTGAGGAGTTCGATAGGATCAAAGAACTTATCGAGCAGTTGAAAGAAAGGAAGAAACCATCCTATCGAAAGCCTGCCTGAAGTGTAAGAGAAAGCTATCGAATGGTTTCCTGAACCTATCGAGATGGAGACGCGGGAGTGGAACCTATCGAAATGGTCCTCCAACCTATCGAAAAGCTTCCCCAACCTGTCGAATGCTCCAGGCAGAGGGCTGAGAATGCTAAAGCTTTAAGAGAAGGCTCATCCTATCGGAACCTATTGAAGAGATCTGAGAACCTAGTGAAAGGACTAAAAAGTTCCTTTCCAACCTGTCGAAAGCTTCCTCAACCTGTCGAAATCGTGTGAAGAACTTCTCAAAAAATTAGCGATTCACATGATGCAACTTGGTGACCTACTGCACACAAATCGAAGCACATTGGTGATCAACACGACGATCTAAAAGATGTCCTAGGAAACCCTAACCAACCCATGTGCTCTAACAGAACTCTAACAAACTCTGAGGACCTTCTAGAAGGGAAGATTGGTGGGAAAAATAAGAGAGAAAGCTATATATGGAGATCCCCAATTGCAATTAGGGGAGATCGAGATTTGGATCAATTTCTAGAGATCAGAGCTTGCAGTGAAATTCCATTTTCCCTCTTTTAGCTCAACCATGGTTGGCTAATTCCCTTAGAGCAGTGAAGAGAGATGTTAGATCTATAATTGGGTAAGGTTAAGAGTGTTATTGTGGGTTAATTGCTGCACAGACTACAGATCTGAGTGCATCTCATTATAGAGCGAGTTTTATTATAGTGTAAATGTTGTTTTTAGTGATTTAATTTGATCTATAGTTCCTCTGGTTTCATTTGGTGCTCGATCGGATTTGTGTAGAGGAGTCTGTTAATCAACTCACCCACTTAACTGGTAGACCTCTTGGAAACCATCTGATCTCCCTAGATATGATATCCCTGTGATTTCTTGTGTCTATGACCTGGAAATTCCAGCATCTGTAGTGGTTTTAATGCTCTGGTTGAAACCTTTGGTTTGGAGGAATTCCATAGGATGATGATCTGTGACCATTAAAGTTGACAGATCATAGCCTTAAGAGCAGTCCAATCTCTGGTTTCAATTAGATTCTTCCACCATAGACCTTTGGATCCGACGAAGTCTATAGGATGGTCTGTGACCATTAATATGCACAAACCATAGCCTTAAGATCAGTTAAATCCTTTGGTTTAGAGTGAAACCTTCTGCCCTGCAGCTGTGCTTGTAGCCAGCTGAGGGATTTGTGTGCTTTGAAACCCCTGTAACATGATCAGCTCAACCCGATCGCAGTGAGACCAATCTCCAAGCTGCTCTTCTCTATTTTCTGTTTTTAAACCCTTCCATTTGCAAGATCTAGATCTCTGAACTCGATCTCAATAGTTTCCATTTCGAGTATAGTTTAGTTCAAGTGACAACCCTATTTAACCTCTCCCCTTTTTCTTAGCTTCCTTAGCATTAGTTAGGGTGCTAGATCTCTTACAGATCTGGAGATTTACTATATTTTATCCTCACCTCCCTGTGGACATTCCCTTACTTATTAAAACTTGCTACAAAGGACCCTGTATCTTGCAGGCCTAGGATATTTTAGATGTGCTTAATCCATCCCCTATTTCACTATCATTACACAATAAATCAGCACATTAAAATTCCCCAACGTTACCCAGATAGCGTTGTGTCCCCTTTGTGTCCTCGGTAGCCCATGAAAATATTTTCCCATTTCCATTTAAGGATTGGTAACAACTGTAAAAGACCTAAAGGGTGTCTATGGTCAATCTTCACTTGCTGGCAAACCAAGCATTTCGCTACGTATTCTATGGCATCCCTTTTTAGCACTTTCCAACAGAAATTCTTCTTGAGACCATGATACATTTTGGTACTGCCCGGATGAATAGCATACATAGATTTGTGCGCTTCATCTAGTATTGCTTGTCTCAGATCGACGTCTGCCAGTATGCATAATCTACCTCTGAACAACAAGGACCCGTCATCCTTTATAGAGAAATCTGGGTAGATTCCACTGATTATTTCTTACCTGATAGTCATAAGTCCCACATCGGTCAGTTGAATTTCTCTCATCCTATCAAAGAGTGTGGGCTGTATCTAAATATTAGTTATCAAGGCTCTAGAGTCTTTCACCTCGAATGTAGTGCCACATGAGGCTATGTCCTCAAGTAAACGACACCTACATATCCTTGTAACTAGGTGTGACAGTTGAGCAGATGATTTTTGACTTAATGCATCAGCTACTACATTTGACTTTTTAGGATGGTATTGGATATAATGCAATCGTAATCCTTCAGGAACTCTATCTATCTCCTATACCTCAGATTTAGATCTTTTTGGGTAAATAAGTATTTGAGGCTCTTATGGTCGGTGAATATCTCAAATTTTTCACCGTAGAGGTAATGTCTCCAGATTTTCAAGGTAAAAATGACCGCTGCTAGTTCCAGTTCGTGTGTGGGGTAGTTCTTCTCATGATCTTTCAGCTGTCTTGAACCATATGCAACAACCTTCTCACGTTGATTTAATATGCAGCCTAACCCATTGTGGATGCATCATTGAACATTGCGAATCCTCCACTGCCTGATGGTATGGAGAGTACTGGTGCGAAGGTCAATCTTCTTTTGAGCTCTTAGAAGCTCCCTTCACACGACTCGGTCCACTCAAATTTAGCAGTCTTTCAAGTGAGTTGTGTGAGCGGTTCAGCAATCCTTGAGAAACCCTCAACAACCCTTCTGTAGTATCCGACTAACCCCAAAAACCTACAAATTTTGGTTAAGGTTCTTGGCTGCTCCCATTTGACTACAGCTTTTATCTTAGCTGGGTCCACTTTTATCCCGGCTTCTGAAATGACATATCCAAGGAAGCTTACTTACTCTAGCTAGATAAGAATGTCATATATAAAGACCACCACACATTGGTCCAAGTAAGGCTTGAACACCCAGTTCATAACATCCATGAAAGATGTTGGTGCATTTGTCAGCCCGAATGGCATCACTAGGAACTTATAGTGGTCGTGTCTCGTGTGAAAGTCTATTTTTGGAATGTCTTCAGCTTTCACCTTCATTTGATGGTAACCCGACCTTAAGTTAATCTTGGAGAACAATCTTACTCCTTGTAATTGGTCGAAGAGGTCATCAATCCTAGGGAGTGGATATCGGTTCTTTGTTGTCAACTTATTCAATTGCCTATAGTCAATGCAAAGATGCATAGAACCATCCTACTTCGTAACAAATAGTACAGGTTCTCCCTAGGGAGACACACTCGGCCTAATAAACCCCTTATCTAGAAGCTCTTGCAACTATTCTTTGAGCTCCTTCAATTCAACTGGTGTCATACGGTAAGGGGTTTTTTACACCGGTTCTGTGCCTGGGGCTAGATCTACCACAAACTAGACCTCTCTGTCTGACAGCAAACCAGGTAATTCTTCCGAAAATACATCAGGGAAGTCACACACGATAGGAATATCGATGAGATTGACTTTTTCTTCCTTCTCCTCTTGTAAGAAGGCCAGATACCCCGAACACCCTTTGTTTAATAGACCTATGGTGGGGTACCGTAGGACCTGAACGACTTCCCTTTCTTGAGGTGCAATGTGACTATTTTTCGGAGGAAGTCAACACTTGCGTGGTGTGTGGATAACCAATCCATGCCAAGGATGACATCAAATCCTTGCATATCTAGTAAGATCAGATCACCCTTGATCTCATGTTCTTAAATGAGGGCATCCACTGATCGACACATGGTATTTGTTCTCATATAATTCCTAGTTGGAATCGAAACTGTCATAATGAATTCCTAGGGTTCAGGCTTGATGTTCAGTTCGGTTGTTGTAAAGGGTTAGGAAAGAGGGGGTAAACCCCAGGTCTATCAACACTCGTGCTTTGTGAGAGCAGATATCCATTGCGGTATCACTCTTCAAATACATGTGTATGGTACCTCATTATTGGGTTGGGCATCTTATGTCGAAACTGCATATGCTCGGCTTTGGCCTTGCATCGTAGGCCGTGAGGATCTCGAGGCTGGTGTTGTCGTGGTTGTACCCTCCATTTTGGGGCATTCTCTGATCCTGTGCCCCATCTTCCAACATTTAAAACATGCTCCCGTAGTTTTATGGCACTCCTCAGTGTTATCTAATTTTCCACACTTTTAACATACATTTACTGGTGTGGAGGCAGTACGAGAAGTTGTTAATTGTGCTCTAGATATACCCATGGTTGTTGGGTTTGATGCATTGAAAAGCCTTGGGGGTCTTGGAGGTAAAGGCAGGAAGGCTGCCAGATCAAATGGCCTCGTCGATACTATAGGAGTGGACTGAGATAGTGGTGGCATCAAGTACCTGGGCCTCTTGTTGGCCTGCTCTGAGCTAACAGTTTGAGGCTGACTCTTTCTACTTCTATTTTGTTCATCTCGTCTCTTCCACATATTATCAACATCTCTCTGAGCAATGAGGGCTAATCTTACCACTCGTTCATATGTTGTCACCTCAGACAAAGATATCCTCTTTGATGACCAGCTTCAGGCCATATTCAAAGTTCTGTCTTCATCAGTTCGATGGCCACTAGCGCTGGTGTAAACTGAATAGTCGAGTGAATTTAGACTCATATTCTCGTACACTCATCTGCCCCTGTACCATATTTGCAAACTGAATTTCCAACTGTTGTCTCTTTGATGCCGAAAAGTATTTCTCATTAAAAGCTTCGGTGAATTCGGCCCATGTCCAAGGTGACCCTGGCGCTCGATCCTCTCAATAGATTTCCACGAAGGGTTGACTTCACCTTCGAGTTGGAATGAGGCCCAACTCACCTTCTCTTCCTCCGTACAATGGACTCTCTGAAGCACTTTTTCAATCTGGTTTAACTACTTCTCTGCTTCCATAGGATTGGCCTGCCCAAAGAAACTCGGAGGCCTTAACCTCCGAAAATCCTGAAATCCATATGGTTGTCTTCGCTCAGCCAGTATTGCCATGGTGTTCACCATGGTCTCCAGGAGCTGCTGGTTATGGTCACCTCTGGGAACATTCCTAATGTTGTTCCCCACTTTGGATGTGTTGTTATCATTATTTATAGGGATCGCATTGGATCCCGTCGTGGAGGCATATCAACCTGCCATGACCAAGCAACAATTCAATCGGATTGCTCCTAAGAATCTAGCCTATGAAATGACGGACATACATGCCATTGCTTCGAGCTCAAGCCATAGCTCTAAATCCCTATGAAAACTATAGCCTAGGCTTGGATACCACCTGTGACAGCTTTGATTTCCTTACTACAAAACCCGTGCCGTTAGATCATACATGTGTTTTGAATTACAGTGATAATTTGGTATCAGAGTGCTTAAATCACTTCCTGGCAGCTTGATCTTTCCCCAATTTAAGTAATAGGAAGGATCGGGCCATCTGACATTGGTAAGGTTACAAAAGTGAGAAAGCAAAGTACGCAAAGCAGAAATAGAGCTATGCGGAAAGCGAAATGGCAACATAAACAGAAAAAGATCACCATCATTCTACGTATATGAAAAATATACATCCACCAGTGAAGGCTGACCACCGCCTAAAGAGTAGAACAAATATACAATGTATTCAATTAACATGTTACAGTACTGTTTATCAAAACTCAAAATATCCAAGTTCTCAACAAAAACTAGCTAAGGAAAGAACTCTTTTGGTAGTTCTTCCTCATCCTCGAGATTATAGTCTGGGTCCTCCTCCTGCTCAGGATCCCTCTCTAGATCAACCCCTGCAGCTGCGAGGTATAGTCGAGAAATGAGCTACAGTCCCAGCTTAATAGGGAAAAATAGTGCTAAATTTCCTTTTTAGCATTCTTATTCATGATCTTAAGGTATAAATAAAGCAATTTTAAAGAGACAAAGAACTTAACTACAGTATCAAAACGGATCATGTCATGAATGCAAATAATCATGCTTAAAGTAATGCATATCAGATCAAGTAAAACATAACAAGAACTTGGGATCAATTTAAGAGAGCAAATCGCGAGAAATGTATAACAAGAAATCAAAATGGTATCAATATGTCTAGCCCCTGAGCTACGTTAACAGGGTCACTTGAGCCGAGAAGTCAAGCCCCTGAACTACATTAACAGGGCCACTTGAACTACCTGAGCTACGTTAACATGATCACTGAAACTAAGACGTCAGGCCCCTGAGCTACGTTAATAGGTTCACTAGAGTCGAGGCATAACAAAGATAAAGAATTGAACATGTACACATAACATATAGTAATTACACGATTCAAATCTAAGAATTCGAGACTTATTGAGTCGAATACAATGATATAGCAAGATGCGGAATAAAAAAGCCATGCAACTCATGTACGGAAATCAAATTTTAACCTTCAAAGCAGGTCAAGATTTCATGTATAACAATTATAGAAAATAACATATATTTAATACTTGCATTAGTGGCACGAATTCGAGAAAATAAGTAATCGGGCAAGGTATTCTTCCCTACCTTAAAGTCGAAACTCACGAACGAAATGGCATCGATCTAAGCGAAATTCTTCTCAAAGGTTCCTCAACTTTACCCTAGATCACATATAGCACATACCCTAGGTGTTAACGAATAGTATCTATCATAAGACATGATCTCGATTGGCATTAAAAACCCATAAACCCAAGCTCACAAAACAGGGTACCTCGCTACTGCGAGCTATAGTGTCGCCATGGCAAGGTGTCTAGGAAGTCATGTGGCACATCAAGCCTTGCCACAGTGAGCTTTCACAGTGCTACATTTTTCTTCAAAATCGTGTAGCATTCGCCGCGACGAGGTTCAGGGTCACCGCGGTGAGCCTGGGAAGCTCGCAGTCCTTTTTAACTCATCTTCTAGCTTTGTACACTCAATGTCTCTGACATAACCCCCATCCTAAATAGGTAATCGATGTTTTATATTGTTAAGCTAGATTTCTAGCCTCTATCCTACTTTGATTGCACATGCGATGTTCCAAAACATCGAAAATCTGAGAACTCGACCTCTAAGCCATTCACGCATCCAATTCTCAAAGTTTTGTAGCATGACTTTCCAGAATATTTTTAAATAGGACCTAGATTTAGGACATCGAGATTTCTTATCCTCATTTGATCGTGCATGCAACGCTCCAAAGCCACAGAACTTGATGAACTTGGCTATTAAACCTATCACACGTCCGACCTCGAAGGTTCATTGCATGGAATTCTAGAATTGTCTAAATCAGATCTAGATTTTTGAAAACTCGAGACTTACAAGTCAGGGTTAACACATTTACCTTCGTGGTTTCTTCGCATGCAAAGTTTTCGATCTTGGTGAGGAGATGTCTCGTTGTTTACATGATCATGGTTGTTTGATTACTCAATCGTAAAATTTTTGAATACCCAATGACGCGGCGATGATCGATACAATGGAGATTCTTTTTCGTTGAAAGATTCGGACTAAGGTTTCTTAAAATGAGGTCACTTAAGTTCGGGTGGTTTGGGCTCTCCAAGGTGCAAGATAAGAAGAAATGAAGAAGGCTCTCACTCTCACACTCTAAGTCTCAAATCTAAGGCCCATGCAGCTTATGCATGAGAGTTGGGCTTATAATGTAGGAGGGTCTAGATTTGGTGTGCATTCGACACACACATGGCTTGGTGTACTGGTCTATCATAAGGCCTCGACTAATGGGTCTTAAACCTTAGGCCAGATTGGCTAATGGGTCTTGCTTTTAGGGCTGGAAGTTAATTAGTTAAACTCTTATCAGGGTTCTATGTCAGTACCTGCACGACTTACTATTTATACCCAATTACCATGGTACACTTGTATCCACGTACTATGATCGATTTCGATCCAAGGGGTCGATCATACATGGTTACTGGTCACGTGCACATGCCCATCGTAGTGATTGAACCTCAAAAATCCTAGGGTGTTACAATGATACTCTGATGTTTAGATTCATCAAATTCTTATATGATGCAACAGAGCTTGTAGCCTGAAGGGGGGTACATGGGATTCATTATAGGGAAGAAATAGGGTTTTATTACGCACGAGTTTGAGATCTAAGAGGGATCCCAATCTGCATTCTTGCATCTTCATTTCAAAAATGTATAGTCTTCTTTTATAAATTCAGGAAACTTAATCTCACAAACTGGATTCAAATAGGACAGAAGTTAGATTAAATAAATGACAAGTCCCTGTGGTTCGACACTCTTGTACTCTCTCAAGTACTTCGAACTTGTGCACTTGCAAGGTTATATTTTAAGACGATCATCATGTGTGCATACTATGCACGCATGTGTAAATTTGCTCATGCGGGTATTTTATGCATTAAAAAGTTAATTTTTCTCATGCCTAATGGATCGTCTTGAACTACCCCAAAATGATATATTATTTTAATCAATTGGACATTTCTATCAAAAGTTATGGTCGTCGAAAGTTCGCTCGCTGTTGAGGGCCACACAACATCATGAATCCGTGAAATGTAATTTTTTTGGGACCTTGAGTCTCCATTGGTCAACTTTGGGATCATCCGGGAATTGGGGGTCTTTCTCTAAGGTTTTTCTAAGTTTTCCTAAGGGCATCATGGGTTTCAAGGGTACGGGAGGTATTTTTGGAAGCTTGGATCATCGTGAACTAGAGTGCTCAAGTTCATATAATATTGAAAAGAACGGGCCAAAATTGGGTGTCTTGATCAGTCACATAATTTACCAATTTATCACCCTTAACTTAGTGATGCTACACCTTAGTTTGCTACTAATAAGTTAATGATGCGCAGATATTATGGAAATATATTAAAAGAGCACCAAAGTGTTAGTCTTTGTCAAAATAAACTCAAAAGTAGTATAAAAGACGATTGAACGAGAAAAGACGATTCAACGTAGGTTTGAATGTTAGAAATCGTAAAAGACGATGGAACGTAGTAAGACAAAAGAAATGAGAAATCATAATTTACGATTCTTCAGAAGACGTTCCAGCGGAAAATGATACAAAGAAGAATACGATTGATCGTTATGGAAGAATCGTCCAGTGAATCGTCAACTGTAAGAAAGCTACAGAGAATAGAAAATCGTGATTTACGATTTTACATAATGAAAGCTTGTTATTACTGCTGTCGATTGTGAATCTACACCACGATGAACCAACTTAGAAGAATTCTTGAATTAGAAGATTGGTAGATCATAGATCTAAGAAGACTGAGAAGAAGACTCTTAGAAGGACACTGTTGCTGAAATTAAGGGGAACAATCCAGAAGCGCATCAACTATCCAAGCAAGGAAGATAAAATTAGGGATTAGAATTATATTAGGAATCTTTTGCTTTTAGTATTTCCTTTTATTAGAATTAGATCAATGTAAACTTACCCTTATGATCTATAAATAAGAGGCTCGGCATAGGAATTCATCATTGAAGGAATTCTCAGAATCAATTGACAACTAAGGTTGTGTTTTCTTCGGATCATTAGTTTATAGTAGTTTAGATAGCCAAGATTCCTATATCACAGTTGATGACAGTGATTGAGTGCTGGAAGATTAGTGTAGATATCTGTAGCTTCTCAGAAGCAATTGACGTCTGTGGCTGAGGGTGAAAGATATAATTTTATTTTCTTTCTAGTTTAGATTTTTATTGCTTTGTAAACATCTTCGAATTTTAATTTGAATTGACAACTCAAGTTGATAATTGCATATTAGTGTAATGGTTTTTATTTTTCAACTTCAATTTTCTAGAGTGTGATTGACGCCCAGTTCTCTGGAAGATTATTGATTAGATTAAATCTGTATTATAGGATTCTAGTTTTGATTGATGACCATAATCTGGAAAGAGGAGGATTTAGATTTATTTTTTGCAAATTAGTTTCAGAAACAATTCTTTTATTCATATTTCTCAAGTAGTTTAGAACCTCAGAGATAGATATAAGTTTTTTGCATAAATTAATATAAAAAATAAACACTTCCTCATGGGAACGATCCTATACTAGCTCTACAATTTCCATTGTGCGCTTGCAATAGGTTAAGACTTTATTAGACATATATTAGAGCCGAACAAGTTTTTGGCGCCACTGTCGGGGAAGCGGACTATCTTTTATATTAGTTATTAGAAAACAAATATTTATCTTTCTCTTTTTATATTTCTTTATTTTTAATTTTCTTGATCACTTCTTAAAGATTTTGTAGGTTTATTCGGAGTAGCGAATCAATGTTTCAACTTCCCCTGATCAAAGAAGTTAGAGGCTCAGATTTGTTTCTATCCTGCTTTCTAAAATAAAAATCAAATAAAGCTAAAACCATAAAAATTTTGAATTTCTTTAGTGTATGCATCACACTCAATATCAAAGTTTAGATTTCTTCGAGTGTGATCCGGAAATAGAGAGGACTCTCTTACGCACATTAGCATCAAACCGATCTTCCGCAAGAGAATTCCAGACCATGGCAAGTGATCTTTCAATCCAAGCACACTTCAACCCAATAGCTTTGACCGAGCCCTCATGCATAGTTATACCAGAGGTGCCTACCAGTCAAAATTATGAGATCAAGCTCAATACTTTTCAATCTGTACCTACCTTCCATGGGCTTGATCGAGAAGATCCCTATCAACATCTGAGGGACTTCATAGAGCTTTGCATAATGTTACAACTATCAATAGCCAACAAAGAGGTCATAAAACTATGTCTATTCCCATTCTCTCTCAAAGATAGGGTGAAGGCATGGTTAATTTCATTACCTGCCAGAAATATTACCACATGGGAGGAATTGCAATCCAAGTTCTTGGGCGAGTACTTCCCAATTGGCAAAACTAACCAAATTTGCCAAGCAATTAAAGATTTCAAGCAAAGACTGGGAGAACTATTTCATGAGAGCTGTGAATGGATGAAGGATCTGTTACGAAAGTGTCCTCATTACAAGGTACCAAATTGGTCAATTACATAGAGTTTCTTCCAAGGATTGACTGAGACTAACGATGTTTGCTTTGTGATGCCAGAATTTTATTGAAAAATGGATGATTAAATAGAAAATAGAGGGTGAATGTATCAAATTACAAAGAACAGTCCTGCAAGGATCAAGGGTCTGTTGCAGCAAGTTCTAAAGGGAAGTAAGGGTTGTCCACAGGGAAAAGAGACCTAAATACTGGTAAATCCCCAGATCTATTACAGATCTGGCTCTTCCTATCTATCCTAAAAGTAAAGAAAAATAGGAAAAGAGTTTTGGTTATCAGTTTTAACTAAAACCAACAGAAAATCAGATCTAATTGTAAACAAATTTATAAAATGAACCAGAGATGAGCAAGTGAGTAATTCAAATGAGAGATAAAAAGTTTTGCTAAGAAAAAATTAAATGTGGAGAATTAGTAGCCTGGGATTAGTCTCACTGATAAATTGATTGGTTAAACAGCAGTGTAGAGGATGTATCTGCAGCCATCCTTTATTTGGCTACAAGCTCAAATGCAAGGTAGAATAATCCAACTTAAACCAAAGGTTTGAATTGATCTTATGCCTATGATCTGTCCACTTCAATGGTCACTAATCATCCTAGGGATTTCATTCAATCCAAAGGTCCAAATAGAAATAAGAAACCCACTACAGATGTTGTGGATGCAAGGCTACAAGCTCAGGCATCCACAGGGGCATACAATCTATGAAAATTTGATAGAAATCAACAGATCTACCGATTAAATGAACTTTACAACCAACAATTCATTGAATTAATACAGTTTACAACAAATTACTATCGGATCTTTAATCTCTGCATTAGCCAATCCTCACACAAAGCTATCTCACCACTCAATTTACAGATCTGACCTCACCCCAACTGTTAGAAGAATTTAGCCAACCATGGTTGGGCTAAAGAGAGAATAGAAAAGAGAGAAGAAGACTAGAATTTTGGAGGGAAACTAATTTGAATTTTTACTCAAACTCTCGATGCTTCCTTTGTTTCATTCCCCCATATTTATACAAATTCCCAAGTGTCTCAAATCTGATTTGACCAATCGATCAAAAGGGGATCAAATCTATTATCAGGCTTGATGAAGTGGCTGCAATCCCTCCAAGAATCTCTCATGAATTAGTTAGAATTGGTTAAGCACACGTGAGGCAGTTAGGGAGGTTCTCTTTTGTGCCCATGAAGTTCCAAAAATACACTCCAAGGCTATCAGCACGCCTTTGGACATGTGTATCAAGTCACTGAAGCCCAAGGTCTCTTAGTCGACAAGTAGGAAGTTCAGATTTCGCAAGTCGATAGGTTCAGAGAACCTTTCGATAGGTTCCAGCTTCAATTTTAAACCATTCGATAGGTTGGTTGTAGCTCTCGACAGGTCCTACACTTGATCTCAATAGGTTCAGTTGAATTGCTCGACATCTCTACTTGGTTCAGCCATCCTTTCAACAGGTTGGATCATCTACTCGAGATCCAGCATAGCTCCAGGTATGTGTTCAACAGTTTGGTTGCTTTGTTCGATAGGATCAGCTTGATTGCTTGCAATGTAACCAAGAGATTGGCTGCACTTTTCCTTCTGCTCGATAGGTTCTCTGAACCTCTCGAATTCATCAGTGCAGCTTCTAACAACCTCTCGAGTAGATCTACTCTTCATCAATGGAGCATTTGACAGGTTCACTACCACTCGAGTAGTTGGGTTATAAGTTTTAGCAACTGCTCGAATTGTCCATGGTGCATCTCGACAGGATTACATACACTGCTCTGGTGTGCATTAATGTAGATGAAGTTGAATGATGCATAGCTGTCATACTAGTATGCTTGAGTGCACACAGCTGAAGATGCTACTGTTGTTTTGTTGTTAGCTCTAAGTGTGCATGATTTGTGTTTTGAAAACATATTTGTAAATGATGAATTATACTGAATTTGGAGAACTAAAAAGAATAACGAAATATCAGCACAGAAAGAACTTAATTAGCCTGCAAGATCAGGACCAATTGTAGCAAGTTTTAAATGTAAGTGAGTAAAAGATCGTGCACAGGGAATTGATTTAAAATATATGATAAACCTCCAGATCTGAGCTACCCGATCTGGCCTCTAATCCTATCTACAAAGCAAGTAAGATAAGAGTTTGAATTTGTCACATTAACTAAGTTACCTACAAGTACAATGTAAACTAAATGATCCAGATCCGAGTTGGGGGAATTGGAAGTAAAATTAATAAGAATGAAGAAATAATAGTTGACTTAAGCTTAGTAATTGATTGCAGAATGAGAACTAGTGCAGCACAGCCAAGAAAGTATCAAATCTTCATCTGGCTACCAGCTCAGATGTAAGAGAAAATAATCCAATTCAAGGATTAGAATTGAGTTGAACTTATGGCTATGATCTGTCCACTTTAATGGACACAGATCATCCAATAGTCTTCAATTCGAATTCCTGATTCATAATAAGAAACACCACTACAAATGCTATGAGAAATTAGGTTACAAATGCCAGTTCTCATAGGGATAATGAATTAAGGGAAATTGCTTATAAAACAGTAAATCTAAAGGAATCTAATGAAATAAGTAGATCACAGGGAACCCTTAACATGAATCCAATTGAGAACGTACGATTCACAGCAACCTTTTCAAATTCAAAGACTCACTTAAATGACTCGGATTTGTAGTCTTGAATACAAATCTCACTTGTATTACAAAAGTATCTCACAGATCTCAAGTACAAATGAAAGCTAAGCAATTATAGAGGTTTCAGACAAGAGATCTGAAGTGGAAGTGAGGCAATAGAAATGAAACTCAAA
This sequence comes from Chloranthus sessilifolius, assembly GCA_021018995.1. Lineage (NCBI taxonomy): Eukaryota > Viridiplantae > Streptophyta > Magnoliopsida > Chloranthales > Chloranthaceae > Chloranthus > Chloranthus sessilifolius. The sequence goes on from CM037595.1 coordinate 31,806,447, forward strand.
ATCTGGATGCCCAAATTGGGCAAATGGTTCATCTATTTATAGTTTCCCCCAAGTCTAGCTCAGATGTGTATCGACCAATCAGAATTGGTTAGATCCGTATCAACCAACGGGAGTCGAGCACAAGGATCCAGATCTGCTTTGGCCAATCAGAACTGCCTGATTTGGTTCAGCCAATCAGATGACAGAAGCATCAATTCTGTTATGTATTTCAGAAATCTATTAGAACTTCTAGAAGTTCCCGCCAATTGATTTCATCTTCGGGTGCTCACATGGGGTGGAATATGCCTTTGGTTCGTGCTCAGAATCTTCCTGAATGTCCCTGGGTTTTTAAATGCATTGGGGCGCGTGCAAAAGATTATTGAATTACCCTTGTAGATGCTAGGAATCTTCAGAATACCATTTCGCATAGTTTGGGGAACTTTTCGCAAGGTACTGTGACTTCTGAAGCTCTTTTCGCACAGTTTTGGTGCTATTCGCAAGGAGTTCTCTTCTTTTCGAATAGGTCAGAAATCCTTTCGAAGAGTTTAGGTGCTCTTCGAAAACTAAGCCTGGAGCTTTTAGTTCTTTTCGCAAAGTTCAGGTTCTTTTCGAAATGTTCAGATTCTTGTCGAAATGTACTCTGTAATGCATTCTTCTATTCGAATAGCTCCACACCTCTTTCCAGGTTACAATCAGGCCTTTGTCCTATTTAGTTTAGGCATTTTGACAGCTCGTGAGGTTGTCCCTTCTCTTTCTTCCTTTGGATCAACATGGATCATCATCTTTTTGGCGCTTTTAGGCTGCTTTCATGGTTAAGCCTGTCTTTATTGTTAGCTGTAACACAAGCACTTAAAACACTTATTTAGTTCTCTCAAAGGTCTATCAAGGCCTAGGTTAAAGGGTGGAAAATGGTATTTTCTAGTCTTCAACACACCCCCAAACCTAAGATTTGCTAGTCCCTGAGCAAAGACAATATTAAAACAGAATGAAAAGCCAATTTTGTAGGGAACACAGTTGCATTTAGCATATGCAACAAGCCTTTTAAACCCCTAGGTGATCCCTAGTGGAGGAGTGAAGTCTCCTGAGGGTTTTCAGTGAAGGTACCCACAAACTTCTCCAATAAATTAGTTAATATCAATGCATTTCTGTTAAGGCAGACTTTAATCCAGTTAGATAGTTCACACCTGCCTCAGTCAAGCTATAACACGATCTTCAAGAAAACATCAGTTTAAAACTAACATTCTGCTGTAATTCCTTTTACCATTCACTCAGTTTATGTCAAGAAGTTCTTTAGAAGAAAAATCAATGAAAAGTTTGCCTTCTATTTGAAAATTCAGTTTTGATGTTACCTCAAATAATTTGATTTCAAACTCAACTCTTACCAGGGTTTTCACTCATAATGCAAATAGGAGGGTTGTACTATTTCACACAGCTCAAGAGCAGTTACAGTCCTCAAATAGGACTGTAAGTAGGAGCATAGGCTTTGCTTTTCAGTTCTGAAATCACTACTCTTTTCACCATAGATTACGCAAATCCTTATCTCCATGTGACAGCTCAATCCATCATTGATCAGTAAGGACTTTAACTTGGGTTGTAATGTGGCTTATGGGTGAAATTTATCAAGAATAAGGGGGTGGACTGGAGTTCAAAATTGAGAAGTCAGTCAAGGTAAGGAGGTGGTATGGACACCTTCTTTATTTCAGCACAATTTCATCTTCTTCTTTGAATTTTCAGAGCCAAAGTGGCCATCTTTTTCTCTTTCTTTTTCAAACTTCCAATGAAATGACTCTTTTTTTGTTTTTTTTTTTTTTGTTTTTTTTTTAATTCTTTTATTAATACATCATTGCCTTCAATTATTTTTCTTCTTCTTTTACCAAATAGTTACCCAACTCTCCTTTCTTTAGCTTCCTTTCCTTTACCTTCTGAATTCTCAGAGTGGGGGTTAGGCTAAATGAGGTGATGAGGTTGGTTGATGAGGTTTCAAAGAAATCTTGGATTTACAAAGCTCAACTGGTGTGTATCAAGGGCAGTTTCAAAAGGTAGGGCTTTTTGAAGTTCAAACTGTCCGAAAGGAGGCCTTATATCATGTCTTTAATATCATGATTGCTGTCAAGCTATTTTAACTTGGATATGTGTAACTTCTAGTGATAGTAAGCAGGTTCAAACAGTCCCTAGAGCAGAAAAAATTGCCAATTCATATCTCCCAAGAATACATTTCAAGCCCAAGTCTCACTGGGTGTAGTTTTCTATCAACTTCCTGAGATACATCATCATTGTTTTCTCTCTTTTTAGGTTTACTAAAACATCAATTTTTATTTTGAAAATTTTCTGATATTCCCTTCATGAAAGAATTGGAATTACACTAAAAAATCAGTTTTAAAAAGTTTTAACTAATTATTTTATCTCCAAAACAACAGATGTGAAATTATTTAATCTTCAAAAATTCTGCTGTGATCATAGGCTGTACTGATTTTAACTAATTTATTGGCTGCCACACCCCCAAACCAAAGATGAGCAAAGGACCTCCTTTGGTCCGAAATACGTTAGCAAAGAAGCAATCAAACAAAAAGCATAATGTCAGAGAAGAAAGAAAAGGAATGCACAGTTATTACTAATTAACAAAATTTTAAAAGAAATCCAGAGGTACATATCACAGACCCACAAAACAAACATGTATAATGTAATCTAATAACTGGGGTCAAAATCTGTATTATAAGTTGGTTCAATGGGATCAAAACTGGAGTCACTGTCAGAGTCAGAACTAGAATCAGTATTGGAGTCTGAACTCGATTTAGCCTTCTCCTGGATTGTGTTTTGCAGCTCGGTATATTCCTCAGATTTGATCTTTTTGGTGAGGCCAATATACTTTTCATGTCTAGTAGCCCTCAATTTTTCCTGTCCAAGTTGTGCTTGCAACATGGTGACCTTGTGCTGCTCACTCCTAACCATCTGAAAAGTTTGACCCAGCAGGTCCTGCATCTTTTCTCTCTCAAATTTCATGAACAACTCCAATTTCCGAATCTAGTCTTCATAAGGGGTTCTAATGTAAGCTTGCAGATCAGCTAACCCCTTGAGGACATCACGACAGATATAAGGGTTCTCTTCCATAGCCCTTTTGAGAGTGGCAAATCTGGGAATGGGAATGGAGTGGTAGGGGACCAAAGGTATTCCAGCAGTGGGAGAAGTGGAGTCCAAAAGTATGACCTCAGGGTCTGTTTGAGTGGCTTGATCAGCGACATTAAGGATGGGTGTAGGTGTATCCAAAGGTAGTGCCTCAGGTTCAAATTGGGTAGCACGATCAGACACAGTGGGGATGGGTGAATCTAAAACTATTACCTTTGGATCTGTTTGGGTAGCATGGTCAGCAACAGCAGATACAGTGGCTAAGGTGGTTGTTTGGGATGTGGAGGCTAAGGTTTGGAGAAGGGAATTCGTCATAGACTGATTGTCTGTGTTGATCTGTAGTTGGGCTTGGATGGATTGGAGAAAGGTAAATATTTGGCTAATTGATTCAGGTGTGGGTGTGGTATGCAGAGTAGGGGCTGGTAAAATTGAAGTAGATGGTTGAGGTACAATGGATGAAATGGCTGTAAAGGGGGAAGTAGCCGAATGGGTGAAATGAGGAGGGTCAGGTATAGGTACAGATTCAAGCCCAATATTCTCCAAGATAGATCCCATCAGTGATGAATAGGCCTCTGTAGTGAATATCTCAAGTTCAGGGGTATGAGTTATTTCAGGTGTATGAGTTGAATGGGCAGGTGATCCTGAGAAACTTTGGAGAAGAGGAGTGCTAGGAGATTGTTCAACAAAATCTGGGGCTAAATCTTGGACATTGTTAGGAGAAATTGGTGGTGTGAGTATGGCTGGAGTCGTTGGTGTAGAGGGAGAGTCTGCAATTGGGATTATGTTGGTTATGGGAGATGGGACTGCTGGAATGGGTGAGGGAATAGGAGCTGTGCTAGGTGAAGTGGGTAAGATGATAACTTCTTCAACAATGGGTGCAGCTGAAGAGCTGGCCACCACAGGAATGACAGCTTGTTCATTGTCAGCTGCAGTTGAAATAGGTGCAGCTAAAGAGCTGGTCACCACAGGGTCTTGTAAAGCAGATTCTTGGGCAGCTGTAGGGGCTGGTTCAGGTATGGCAGGTTCAATGGCAGCTGCAGGGGCTGGTGTTGTTGCTTCTAAGTGTGCTTGATTTATGTGTGTTTTGAAAACAGATTTATAGCTGCTAAATTACAGTGGCTCTAGACTATAATAAAAAAAAATAAAGAAATATCAGCACAGTTAGAAGAGAATTAGCCTGCAAGATCAGGGCCAATTGTAGCAAGTTTTAAAAGTAAGTGAGTGAAAGATCGTCCACAGAGAATTTGTCTAAAATGTAAGATAAACCTCTAGATCTGAGCTACCAGATCTGGCTTCTTATCCTATCTAGAAAACTGATAAGATGAGAGGTTTGAATTTGTCACGTTTAACTAACTAAAAACAAAGAAAAATTTAAACTAAATGATCCAGATCCGAGTTGGGGGAATGATTGAAACAAAGATGGAGAAGTAATATCTAAATCTGATTTGGTCTTTGAAATCTAATGAGAATAACTGCAGCTCAACAGAGGTGATCTAATCTTCATCTGGCTACAAGCACAGATGTAAGAGAGATAAATCTAATTCAAGGGTTAGGCTTACACTTATGGCTATGGTCTGTCCACTTTAATGGCCACAAACCATCCAATAGTCTTCAATCCAAATCCTCAATTCAGAACAAGAAACATCACTACAAATGCTGTAAGAGACTAGGTTATAAACACTAATTCTCACAGGATTAATGAATCAAGGGAAATTGCATGCAAAACACTGAATCTAAAGGAGTCTAATGTATTAAGGAGATCAGAGGGAACCCTTGACATGAGTCCAATGGAGAATGCATAGTTTACAGCAACCTTTTAAAATTCATCTTTACAATTTACAGAGCACGACTTAACAGCTCTCGGATTTGCAGTCTTGGATGCAAACTCTCCTTTGAGTTACAGCAGTATCTCACAACTCTCAAATGCAAGTACAAAGTAGGCTATTATAAGGATTACAGACAAGCTGTCTGGCTGGGAAATGGGGGATTAGAAATGAAACTCAAAATTTGGATGCCCCAATTGGGCAAATGCTTCGTCTATTTATAGCTTTCCCCAGGTCCAGCTCAGATGTGTATCAACCAATCAGAGGTTCTCAGATCTGTATTGACCAATGGTAGTTGAGCACGGGGATCCATATCTGTTCTGGCCAATCAGAATTCCTCGATCTAGTTCAGCCAATCAGGTGAAAAAAGCATCAATTCTGTTATGCATTTTGAAAGTTTGTTAGAGTTTCTAGAAGTTCCCGCCAAGTTATTCCCTCTGTAGGTGCTCACGTGGGGTGGAATATTCCTTCGCTTCATGCTTAGAACCCTCTGAAATGTCCCTAGGTTTTAAAAAGCATTGGGACGCGTGCAACAGATTACTGAATTGCCCTTGTTAAAGCTGCGAATCTCCAGAATGCCTCTTCTCATAGTTTAGGGGCCTTTTCGCAAAGTGTTGTGACTCCTGAAGCTCTTTTCGTAATGTTCTGGTTCTGTTCGAATTGTGTTTTCTTTTTTTCGCAAAGTTCAATCCTCTCTTTGAACAGTTTAGATGCTCTTCGAATGCTACGCCTGGAGTTTTATTCCTTTTCGCAGAGTTTCAGGTTCTTTGCGAAAAGTGCAGGTTCTTTGCGAAAAGGACTCTGTAGTGCATTTTTCTGTTCGAATTGTTCCATACTTATCTTCTAGGTCTGTTCTTCTTCTATTCAGACCTTTCAACAGCTGATGAGGTTGTTTCTTCACTTTCTTCCTTTGGATTGACATGGATTGTCATCTTATTGGCACTTTTAAGCTGCTTTTATGGTTAAACCTGTCTTTATTGTTAGCTGCAACATAAGCACTTAAAACACTTATTTAGTTCTCTCAAGGGTCTATCAAGGCCCAGATTAAGGGGTGAAAAATGGTATTTTCCAGTTCTCAACAGCTGGCTCCGCTTCCTCCCTCATTCTATTCAACATGGTTTGGCTTGTAGTCTAAGCCTTTTTCCCAAAATCATGAGGAGATATAACTTCAAATGGCTCTTGCTCATCAATGTCAAATTTGGCTCTTAGTAGGGTTGTGATCAACCTACCAAATGGTATTCCAGCTAACTTCTGCTCCTTTTTCAGCTTGGTACTAATATCAGCCATGGCTTTAAAAATCAACATAGGGGCATTGAAGAATTGCCCCTTAGAGAAATGAAAGAGAGCCTCTAAGCTTTTCCAGTTCTCAACACACCCCCAAACCTAAGCTTTGCTAGTCCCTGAGCAAAGACAAAATTTAAAAATAGAATGAAAAGCCATTTTTGTAGGGAGCACAGTTGCATTTAGCATATGCAACAAGCCTTTTAAACCCCTAGGTGATCCCTAGTGGAGGAGTGAAGTCTCCTGAGGGTTTTCAGTGAAGGTACCCACAAACTTCTCCAATAAATCAGTTAAGATCAATGCAATTCTGTTAAAGCAAACTTTTATCCAATCAGATTATTCACACCTGCATCAGTCAGGTTGTAAGAAGATTTTCAAGAAAACATCAGTTCAAAACTAAAGTTCTGCTGTAATTCCTTTACCATTCACTCAGTTGGTGTCAAAAAGTTTTTACAAGAAAAATTAATGAACAACTAGCCTTTAATTTAGGAATCCAGCTTCGATGTTGCCCTAATCAGTTGATTTTAAACCCAATTCTCACCAGAATTTTCACTCAATAAGCAAATGAGAGGGTTGTACTATTTCACACAGCTCAAGAGCAGTTACAGTCCTCAAATAGGACTGTAAGCAAGAGCATAGGCATTGCTTTTGGTTATAAATTCAGTGCTCCTTTCACCATAGATTACACAAATTCTTATCCCCATGTGATAGCTCAATCCATCATTGATCAGTAAGGATTTTTACTTGGGTTTTATTGTGGCTTATGGGTGAAATTTCTCAAAAGGGTTGGAATGGTGTTCATATTTGAGAAGTCAGTCAAGGTCAGGAGGTTATATACAAACCCACTCTTCTTCAGCATAGTTTCATCTTCTTCTTTTGAATTTCTAGAGCCAAAGTGGCCATGTTTTTCTCTTTCTATTTTCAAACTTCCAATGAAAATGCCTTCTTTCTTTTGTTTTGCTCAAATATTTTTCTTTTCTTTTTCAAATTAACACTGACTGCATGCCACATTCCCTATGCTGTTTCATCTTTGCCTTCAACTTTTACCCTTCTTTTGCTATTACATTGTTACTCAATTCTCCTTCCTCAGCTTCCTTCCCTTTATCTTCTGCCTTCTCGGGGTAGGGTTAGGCTAAATGAGGTTGATGAAGTTTATTGGGGGAGATTTGAAAGGAATCATAGATTTATTTAGCTCAAATGGTGTGTATCAAGGGCAGTTTCAAAAGGTGGGGCTTTATAAGGTTCAAACTGTCCAAAAGGAGGCCTTACATCATGTCTTTAATATCATGAGTGTTATCAAATTATTTCGAATTGGATATGTGTAACTTCTAGTGTAAGTAAGCAGATTCACATAGTCCCAAAAGCAGAAAAGATTGCCAAAGCATACCTCCAAAGAATACATTTCAGGCCCAAACCTCACTGGGTGTGGTTTTATATCAACTTCTTGAAGTATATCTTCACTGTTTTCCTTCATTTTAGGTTTACAAAAACATCAATTTTCAGAAATTTCCTGACATTCACTTCATGAAAGTATTAGAATTACACTAGAAATTAATTTTAAAAAGTTTTAACTTCCTCATTTAAAAAAAAAAAACAAGTGTGAGATTACTTCATTTTCAAAAATTCTGCTGATCATAAGCTGCACCAAGCATTAACTTATTTTATTGGCATACCTGCCATACCCCCAAACTTAAGATGAACATTGTCCTCAATGTTCTAGACACTGAGAAACGAGGGGCAGCAGGATTCGCACTGGTCCAAAGCAAAGAAAAGAAGCAATCAAGAAAAACAATATAATGACAAAAAGAAAGAACAGAAATGCATAGTAATTTCACAGAACAACAGAATTTTATATTACAGACTCATAACACAGATAAGTACAATGTGCTCTAATAACTGGGGTCAAAATCTGTATCATAAGTTGGTTTATCGAATCGGGAATCGTGATTGGAGTCTGAACTTGATTGAGCCTTCTCCTGGATTGTGTTTTGCAGCTCAGTGTATTCTTCTGATTTTATCTTTTTGGTGAGGCCAATGTACTTGCCAAGTCTAGTGGTCTTCAATTTTTCTTAGTCAAGCTGTGCATGTAACATGGTCACCTTGTGCTGCTCACTCCAAACCATCTGAAAGGTTTGACCCAGCAAGTCCTTCATTTTCTCTCTTTCAAATTTCATAAAGATCTCCAACTTTCGAATCTGGCTTTCATAAGGGTAATGGATGTAAGCTTGTAAATCAGCTAGCCCTTTTGAACATCTCTGGATATAGGGATTATCTTCCATGGCTTTGATGAGGGTGGCGACGGGGAGAGGAATGGGATGGTAGGGGACCAAAGGTGGCCCAGCTGTTGGAGGGGGGGAAGAAGTGTCCAGAGGTCTGGTCTGAGTGGCTTGCCTGGAGAAAATGGGGAGTGCTGGAGGGGATGCAACCAAGGGGACTTCAGGTTCAGTTTGTGTTGCATGGGCAGTAGTGGTGGGGGTGGTCAGATCAACCAATAATATCTCTGGGTCAGTTTGGGTGGCCTGGGGGTCAACAATAGGCACAGGCGTAATGGTGGTTGTTTGGGATGTGGAAGCTAAGGTTTGGAGCAGTTCATTGGTTACAAACTGGTTGTCTGTGTTGATTTGGAGTTGGACTTGGATGGATTGGAGGTAGGTAAGAATTTGGGAAATGGATGCAGGTGTGGGAGAGGTGGGCATGGCATTGACTGGGACAACTGATGTGGAGGGTGGAGGTGCAATGGTCAGAAGGGAGAGGTAGGGAAGTGAGTGAAGTGATGAGGAGGTATAGGGGTAGGTTCAAGTTCCATGGATTCAAAAATAGAACCCATTAAGGAAGAGTAGGCCTCAGAGTGAAGGGCGCAGTGTGTGTGTATGGGAGACCCTGTGTGTGGGCTGAATGAGCAGGGGAAGGTGAGGGGCTTTGGAGCAGAGGAGTGCAGGGAGATGGGGCAATAAAATCTGCAGCTAACTCCTCTAAAACCTGGGCATTGGAGGGCGAAATTGGTGGTGTGAGAATGGTTGGAGTGGTTGGTGTAGAGGGGGAATCCACAATTGGAATGATGGAGGGTGTGGGAGATGGGACAACTGGGATAGGTGAAATGTCAGGGGCTGGAGTAGGGGAGTAGGGTGTAAGGCCAACGTCCTCCAGAGTAGGTGCAGCTGAAAAGCTGGTCACCAAAGGAAGGGGATTTTTATCAACAATGGGTGCAGCTAAGGAGCTGGTCACCACAGGGACAGGCATAGTTGGTTCAAGAAGTGGTGCAGCTAAAGAGCTGGTCACCACAGGAGTTGACAAACCTGGATCTGGCAAAGTTGATTCTGACAAAATTTTATCTGGCAAAATTGAAGGGCAAGCCCGGCTCTGCCTCTCTCGCTGCCAAGGATAGGTTCAGTGCTGCTCATCTCAGTAGGGATGGGTTCACCACACGCAGTTCAAAGCAGTTAGGGCATGTGCAGTTCACCAGAGGGATGGGTTCACTCACACCGCAGTTCAAAGAAGAGGGGCATGTGTGTTCACCGCCTCTCTCATCCTTCTTAGCATAGCCTGGCTTGTAGTCCAAGCCTTTTTCCCAAAATTTTGAGGGGTAATGACTTCAAATGGCTCCTCACTATCAATGTCAAATTTGGCTCTGAGGAGGGTTGTGATCAATCTGCCAAATAGTAGGCCAGCTAGCTTCTGCTCCTTTTTCAACTTGGCACTAATGTCAGCCATGGCTTCGAAAATTAGCATAGGGGCATTGAAAAACTGCCCCTTGGAGAAATGAAAGAGGCCTCTAAAATTGGTGTACTCCTCTCTTGCGTGCTCAATGACATAGAAGCTTCCCTTAAAATGGAATCCATTAATAGAAATTGGGGGCAAGGTCTCTTCTCATGATGGAACCCGATGCCCACAATACCACAGGTTAAATGTACCATCTCTCTAAAGGAGGTCATTTCTCGAGTGACCAAAGGACGGAGGGATCAAATTGGAATGGTATCCCTAAAGCATTCCCTATGTCTTCAAATGTCACAAGAAGATCGCAATCATCAATGAAAATGACTAGGTAGGGACATCAACATCTCTTTCAAAGGACCTTGATTAGGTTTTGGTACCATAACTTCACCATTCTTGGGTAAATTTTCTAGCAAGGGGTAAGGATATTGCTTAGTGAAGCCTCTCTAATGTATCTTAGGGATGGTAAGCAATCTGGTTTGGTGACGAAAAAGTTTCATCACCATCACGTGTATTAGTTTCTGAGCTTCAATGAAGGGGTTAGGTAAGACCAAATGAATGGGCAGAGGAGGAAGCTCAGGCTCAGGGCTAGTAGCAGCAGGGATGGGTTCCTCATGTCTAATTTTCTTTCCTTTCTCCACCCTATCGCTTATCCATAGATAGTTTAGCTAAAGTTTTGGCTTTTCCTTTTGCTTTTGGGGTCGATTTGCTCACTTTCTTAGCAGAGGATTTGGGGAACATAGAGCCATTGATTTCTCGCTTCCCATTCTAGATTGATGTATAAAAATGCCCAAAATAGATGCTGACACAGAATCAAATTACTAAATGCTAACCAGAGAGAATGGGCAGAGAAATACCGAGATCTAGGGTTTAAGTTTGAACGAGTTGTTTGCTTGCAGAAATCCCCTAGATAAAAAGCTGAAATCCTTCTCTACAAACGCAAATGATCGAACAACAGAGACAAAAGTGTAGTAAGCTTCTTAAATCGTGCAAGGAAAGAACGAAGTAGGGTTTTAGTGAAAAGAGTCGCTCTGCAGAGAGAGTTTGAAATGAAACCCCACCGTGGAAACGGTTTAAATATACTCACAGTTAATATCACAAAGTGCCATTAAGTTTTTGAAAAGTTCCAAAAGAGACCTTTTTACAATTGTGAATGGCATCAGTACCATTCGACAAGTTAACAGCTTCAGAAACATTATTTCGCAAAGGAATTAGCTTCAGAATTATCTTTTCGAAAAGAAAATGGCTTCAACACCAACTATTCGAAAAGCAAATTCTTGCTTTCGAGCAGTTCCTCACAGATCCAGAGTCTATTCGAAAAGTAAATTGGACTTTGCAAAAAGAGAATTATTGCTTTGCGACTTAACTTTGAGCATGTTTAAACTATGCTAAAAGAGATAAAAGCAGAAACAGAGAAAATAAGCAAAAACTATGATATACAAACATAATGTACAGTTTTCTACCATCAGATTTTTGGAGATTTGTGATGATAGATGGGCAGCACAGGCTCCAGGGTATTTTCAATGCATGGTTTGAGCCTCTGACCATTTACCTTTATGATTCTTCCATTACTTGGATCAAGGATGTCAACAGCTCCCGAAGGGGCTGCCTGAATGACAGTGTATGGCCCTTCCCATCTGGATCTCAATTTTCCTGGGAAAAACTTGAGTTTTGAGTTAAATAACCATACCTTAGAACCAGCTGTGAACTCTTTTCTCAATAAATTTTTATCATGAAAAGTTTTGACTTTCTCTTTATACAATCTTGAATTTGTGTATGCATCCATTCTCTGATTCTTCTAACTCAAAGAAGTTGCGCTCTCGTGATTACCGGCAGTAGTTAGATCCATGTTCAATGTTTTAATGGCCCAAAAAGCTTTATATTCTAACTCTACTGGTAAATGGCATGCTTTGCCATAGACCGACCTAAATGGGGACATACCAATTGGGGTTTTATAGGCTGTCCTATATGCCCACAATGCATCATTCAGCTTAAAGGACCAATCCTTTCTGTCCTTCTTCACAGTCTTTTCCAAAATATGTTTGATTTCTCTATTGGAAATCTCCACTTGTCCACTGGTTTGTGGATGATATGGAGTGGCTACTCTATGAGTCACAGAGTATTTCTTCAACAAAGTTTCAAAATGTCTATTACAAAAATGGCTTCCCCCATCACTGATAATGGCTTTGGGAAAACCAAACCTGGAAAAAATGTGATCCTTAAGAAATTTCAGAACCACTTTGTGATCATTTGTTTTAGTGGCTGTGGCTTCAATCCATTTGGATACATAATCCACAGCTATTAAAATGAAATTATTCCCATTGGAAGGAGGAAAAGGACCCATGAAGTCTATCCCCCAAACATCAAACAACTCAACTACCAAAATAGGTTGTAAAGGCATTGAGTTTCTCTTGGAAATGCTGCCCAATTTTTGACAGTTTTGGCAAGACTTACAATGCTGCAGGGCATCTTTGAAAAGTGTAGGCCAATAAAATCCACACTGTAAAACTTTTGCAGCAGTTTTGTTCCCACTAAAATGACCTCCACAGGACTGTTCATGGCACATAGAGAGTATTCTATGAAATTCTTGGTCAGGGACACATTTTCTTATTATTTGGTCTGCACAACTCTTGAACAGATGAGGATCTTCCCAGATGAAATGTTTAACCTTTGCGAAGAAAAGATCTTTATCCATTTTATTCCAATGTTGAGGAATTCTTCCAGTAGCCAAAAAGTTGACTATGTTTGCAAACCAAGGAGTGTGTACACTAATGGCAAAATGTTGCTCATCAGGGAAAGATTAATTGATAGGCAGCCTATCAATATCAGCAATTAAAATTCTAGACAGGTGATCAGCCACCACATTCTCCACCCTCTTTTTATCTTTGATCTGTAAATCAAATTCCTGTAATAGGAGAATCCACCTGATTAATCTTGGTTTGGTGTCCTTCTTAGATAGAAGGTATTTCAAAGCAGAGTGGTCAGTGAACACCACTATTTGTGAACCCAAGACGTATGACCTGAATTTTTCTAAAGCAAAAACAATTGCCAGCAGCTCCTTCTTAGTTGTTGTGTAATTGAGTTGTGCATCAATCATTGACCTACTGGCATAAGCTATGACATGAGGCAGCTTATCTTTTCTCTGTCCAAGGACAACTCCCAAAGCATAATCTGATGCATCACACATCAGTTCAAAAGGTAATGAATAATCTGGAGACTGCAATATTGGAGCTGAAATCAAATAGTTCTTTAGGAATTCAAAAGCTTTCATGCATTCATTATTAAAAACAAAAGGGACATCTTGACACAGCAAATGACAAAGAGGTTTGGTTATTTTACTGAAGTCCTTGATGAACCTTCTGTAAAATCCATCATATCCCAGAAAACTTATGATTTGTTTAATAGTCTTAGGAGGTGGTAAATGTGCAATTAAATCAATTTTTGCTCTGTCCACCTCAATGCCCTTGTGAGAAACAACATGGCCAAGGACAATGCCTTGGGTGACCATGAAATGGCTCTTTTCCCAGCTCAAAACCAGATTGGTTTCTTCACATCTTTGTAGTACCAATTTGAGATGGTGTAAACACTGGGAAAAACTATCTCCATAGATTGAAAAATCATCCATAAAAATCTCCATAAATTGGTCAATCATATCTGAAAAAATGGAATACATGCATCTTTGAAAGGTAGCAGGAGCATTACAAAGACCAAAAGGCATTCTCCTATAGGCAAAAGTGCCAAAAGGGCAAGTGAATGTGGTCTTTTCCTGATCTTGTGGGTACACAGAATCGGTTGTAACGGAGTAACCATCAAGAAAATAGTAATAAGCTTTTCCGCTAGCTTATCTAAGATCCGATCAATGAATGGGAGGGGAAATGGTCTTTTCGGTCATTGCATTTAATTTTCGTAATCAATACAGACTCTCCATCCAGCTTGTTTGTCCGGTTGACATAAGCTCACCGTAATCCGAGGTTACAATAGTGATTCTAGATTTCTTAGGTACCACCGTAGGTGCCACCCAAGTGAATCAAAAGGTAAATGACCCTCGCATCCAACAACTTAACAACCTCTTTCATGACCACTTCTTGCATATGAGGGTTCAACCTCCTTTGCATTTCCTAGAAGGCTTTGCATCTTCTTCCAAGTGGATTTTGTGCATGCAAACAAATGGATCGATTCCTCCTAAATCGCAATAGTCCAGCCCAATTGCCCTTTTATGTTCTTTCAAGACTATCATCGGCTCTTCCTCTTTCTCCTTTGAGAGGAAGAAATAATGGCAATGATTTATGATTACCTAAGAACACATACTTCAAATTTTCCGGCAAATGCTTAGTTCTAAATCGTTGAGAAAAGAAGGTAACAAAGGTACCTTAAACGTTGTGGAAGGGGGAGAGTAGCAGGTTTCCAAGAAGAGAAACTTGCTGATTGATTAAGAGTTCCTTGCACAACATTTATTTCCTCAGAATTTGAGATACAACTTGCTTCTTTTTCAGCATATCCCCAAGCATCTTTAACATCTGTGGTGAAGTCTTCACCCTGCAGAAATTGTTGTAAAGTCCCTTCCACAAGTTCATTCAATAGATCAACATGAAAACATTCTTCAGAGCTGAATTGAGGTGGACTGCATTATAAACATTTAATTTTACCTTCATGTTTCCAAATGAGATTTCCATAATACTGCACTGCATTGAATGCAAGCATTTGTCAGAGCGAAATGGTCTTCCCAAAAATGACAGTGGATGGAAGTTTTGCTTTGGTTGGTTCCATATCCAAAACTAGAAAATCAGCAGGATAGAAGAATTTATCTACTCCCACCAATACATCTTCAATCATCCCTCATGGCTTTCTTTCGATCTGCTCGCTAGTTGTAACACCACATGAGTGGGTTTTAATTCTCCCAAGCCTAGTTTCTCATATACATAATATGGAAGTAGGTTGACACTAGCACCCAGATCTAATAAAGCCTTTTCAATGGTGTGTTCCCCAATAATGCAAGGGATTGTGGGGATTCCAGGATCTTGAAGTTTAGGAGGTGTAGCAATGGATAACACCTGGTTAATTCTTTCCACAGCAAAGACCTTCTTGGACAACTCAGATCCTAGACTGTCTTTTGTGAGTGCAAACATCTTTCAAAAATTTTGCATATGCTGGAATTTGTTTGATTGCCTCAAGTAAAGGTAAATTTATCTTGACTTGCTTGAAAGTCTCCATCATGTCATCTATTTTTGTGTTCCCTTTATCAAAAGGGGATACAGATTTCATTGCATGAGGAAATGGTAAATGAGGAACTAATCTTTCATCCACAGCTTTAGAAGTATTTGCAGAAATTTTTTGAATTTTCTGTTTTTCATTTTTTTGGTTTTTCTGAGGTACATCAGCAACCCCACTGCTATCACTATGTCGCTTCTTTGCATATCTTTATCCTCTTTCTCATTTCTTTCTTCTTCAAGACCCACTTTGTTATCTATCATTTTTCCACTTCTCAAAGTGGTGATGCTTTTACTTCTTCATGTGAATTAGAAGCTTCTCCAACCATGAACTCCCTTTGGGATTGTTCAAAGGTTGGGTAACTTTCCTTCCTCTCTTTTGCCAAGGTATTTGAGAGTCCCTAATGTTTCTTCAATCTTCTTTATGCTCGGCCGTGAAAGTTCACGATCTGAGTTAAAGATCCTAAATTCAAGTGAATTTAGGACTTGATCTTCAAAAGAAAGGGACTGGAGGGGTTTGAATCGATCACGCACAAAGTTGTTGTGGAATGGGTTGCTGAAAGTATGGTTTGACATAAAAATTCTGCTGATAAGGCTGTGCAGTTTTGAAAGGCATTTGATTCTTTGGTTGTTGCTGTTGTTGGGATTGGTAATTCCCTTGGTTCCACCTCAAATTGGGGTGTGCTCTCCATGGATATTCATTTGATTGCATCTGTCCAAATGATTGAGCAGCATGAGCTTGTTCCACCATTAAATCTAGGAACTGTGATGCAGCAGGACATTGGTCAATTGAATGAGTAGGGGACTGGAATATCAGACATGCCTCCTCTACTCTTGAAACATTTGAAATTTTAAGTGAGTCCATCAATCTATCAAACTTTGTGGTTAGATTGTCCATCTTTCTTTCCAACTCATTCACCTCATAGATCTTTCCTTTGGTGGGTTGATAATTGTTCAACCTAATAGGATTTTCAATTTCTCTTGACAGAGATTCCTGCTGAGTTGAGTTTTCACCAATCACTTCAAATAAGTCCCAAACCTCTTCAACTATTTTTTGAAAGTGCCTCCATAGGAGGCATCCACCATATTTTTGCCTTTTTGATCAATTCCTTGATAGAAGCTTTGAACTACCTGCCATCTAGGAATTTGATGATGAGGACATTGCCTTAAAAGTTCCTTGAATCTTTCCCATGCTTCATGGAAAGTTTTAGTTGAGTTTTGGAAAAATGAAATGATACTTTGTCTCAATTGGCTTGTTTTAGACATTGGGAAATATTTGGCTAAAAATTGACACTGCAAATCATTCCAAGAAGTGATATTGTTTGGTGCTAACATGGATAACCATGCTCTAGCTTTATCCTTTAATGAAAAAGGAAAGAGCCTAAGCTTGGTTGCTTCTGGACCAAGTCCAGCTATGTTGAATGTGGTGCAAAGAGCCAAGTATTCATCCACATGTTTGTATGGTTCTTCCTTACTCAACCCATGGAAGGAAGGAAGCATTTGGATAGTTGATGACTTGATCTCATAATTTCCTTCAACAGTAGGAAATTGAATGCAAAAGGGAGAGTTATAAGCACCAGGTGCAAAGTAATCCCTCAAAAGTCGAGGTTCTTCACCCATAGTAGCAGAATTCTGTGTTTTTTGTTTGGTTCGTAGTAGCCTTACAACTTCTAAATTCAGTGGGACAATCTCAGGGCTGAGAGTCCTCCTACCAAACATACAACTCAGAACAAAAAAAATTTGATTATTCACAGCAAACCTTTAGAATTTCTTTTTAAGTAGTTTCCCTTCTTCAAAAAATTGGATATGAATAACTGCACAGGTATAAACAACAGAATAGTTTAGTAATGATATAAAAAAAATAAAGGTAAAAACTTAGGTCTACCTATTTTAGAACAAAATCCCCGGCAGCGGCGCCAAAAACTTGTTGGTGCTTCTAAGTGTGCTTGATTTATGTGTGTTTTGAAAACAGATTTATAGCTGCTAAATTATAGTGGCTCTAGACTATAATAAAAAAAATAAAGAAATATCAGCACAGTTAGAAGAGAATTAGCCTGCAAGATCAGGGCCAATTGTAGCAAGTTTTAAAAGTAAGTGAGTGAAAGATCGTCCACAGAGAATTTGTCTAAAATGTAAGATAAACCTCTAGATCTGAGCTACGATCCGCTTCTTATCCTATCTAGAAAACTGATAAGATGAGAGGTTTGAATTTGTCACGTTTAACTAACTAAAAACAAAGAAAAATTTAAACTAAATGATCCAGATCCGAGTTGGGGGAATGATTGAAACAAAGATGGAGAAGTAATATCTAAATCTGATTTGGTCTTTGAAATCTAATGAGAATAACTGCAGCTCAACAGAGGTGATCCAATCTTCATCTGGCTACAAGCACAGATGTAAGAGAGATAAATCTAATTCAAGGATTAGGCTTACACTTATGGCTATGGTCTGTCCACTTTAATGGCCACAAACCATCCAATAGTCTTTAATCCAAATCCTCAATTCAGAACAAGAAACATCACTACAAATGCTGTAAGAGACTAGGTTACAAACACTAATTCTCACAGGATTAATGAATCTAGGGAAATTGCATGCAAACATCGAATCTAAAGGAGTCTAATGTCTTTGAGGAGATCGAGGGAACCCTTGACATGAGTCCAATGGGAGAATGCATAGTTTACGACAACCTTTTAAAATTCATCTTTACAATTTACGAGCACGCGACTTACTTGACTCTATTTGCAGTCTTGGATGCAAACTCTCCTTTGAGTTACAGCAGTATCTCACAACTCTCAAATGCAAGTACAAAGTAGGCTATTATAAGGATTACAGACAAGCTGTCTGGCTGGGAAATGGGGGATTAGAAATGAAACTCAAAATTTGGATGCCCCAATTAGGCAAATGCTTCGTCTATTTATAGCTTTCCCCAGGTCCAGCTCAGATGTGTATCAACCAATCAGAGGTTCTCAGATCTGTATTGACCAATGGTAGTTGATCACGGGGATCCAGATCTATTCTGGCCAATCAAAATTCCTCGATCTGGTTCAGCCAATCAGGTGAAAAAAGCATCACTTCTGTTATGCATTTTGAAAGTTTGTTAGAGTTTCTAGAAGTTCCCGCCAAGTTATTCCCTCTCTAGGTGCTCACGTGGGGTGGAATATTCCTTCGCTTCATGCTTAGAACCCTCTGGAATGTCCTTAGGTTTTAAAATGCATTGGGACATGTGCAACAGATTACTGAATTGCCCTTGTTAAAGCTTCGAATCTCCAGAATGCCTCTTCGCATAGTTTAGGGGCCTTTTCGCAAAGTGTTGTGACTCCTAAAGCTCTTTTCGCAATGTTCTGGTTTTGTTCGAATTGTGTTTTCTTCTTTTCGCAAAGTTCAATCCTCTCTTCGAATAGTTCAGATGCTCTTCGAATGCTACGCCTGGAGTTTTATTCCTTTTCGCAGAGTTTCAGGTTCTTTGCGAAAAGTGCAGGTTCTTTGCGAAAAGGACTCTGTAGTGCATTTTTCTGTTCGAATTGTTCCATACTTCTCTTCCAGGTCTTTGCTTCTTCTATTCAGACCTTTCAATAGCTAATGAGGTTGTTTCTTCACTTTCTTCCTTTGGATTGACATGGATTGTCATCTTATTGGCACTTTTAAGCTGCTTTTATGGTTAAACCTGTCTTTATTGTTAGCTGCAACATAAGCACTTAAAACACTTATTTAGTTCTCTCAAGGGTCTATCAAGGCCCAGATTAAGGGGTGAAAAATGGTATTTTCCAGTTCTCAACAGCTGGCTCCGCTTCCTCCCTCATTCTATTCAACATGGTTTGGCTTGTAGTCCAAGCCTTTTTCCTAAAATCATGAGGAGATATAACTTCAAATGGCTCTTGCTCATCAATATCAAATTTGGCTTTTAGTAGGGTTGTGATCAACCTACCAAATGGTATTCCAGCTAACTTCTGATCCTTTTTTAGCTTGGTACTAATATCAGCCATGGCTTCAAAAATCAACATAGGGGCATTGAAGAATTGCCCCTTAGAGAAATGAAAGAGAGCCTCTAAAATTGGTGTCCTTCTTTCCTGGCTGTGCCCAGTGACATAAAAATATCCCCTCAAAATAGAATCCATCAGCAAAAATTGAGGTGCTAAGTCTCTCCTCATGATGGATTGTCCAGTTCCAACTATGCCTTGGGTTAAATGTACAACCATTTCTCTAAAAGAGGTTGTTTCTTGTGCGGCCAACGGACTAGCAGGATCATATTGAAATGGTATCCCCAAAGCATTTCAAATGTCTTCATAAGTGACAGTTAAATCGCAATCATCAATGAAAATTATAAGAGTAGGGACATCAGCATCCTTCTCTGTCACTTTTACCAAGTTTTGGTTCCATAATCTCACCATTTGCGGATAAATTTTCTCTGGAAGAGGGGTTAGGATATTGCTCAGTGAGGCATCCCTAATGTATTTCAAAGATAGCTGGCATTCAGGTTTGTTGGAGAAAAAGTTCTCATCAACAATAAGCTCTGGAATTAGCTTCTGAGCTTCAATGAATGGGTTTAGCAGTACCAAATGCAAAGGCAGAGGAGGAAGCTCAGGCTCAGGACTAGCAGCAGCTGTGGGGGTGGGTTCCTCATATCTAACCTTCTTTCCTTTCTCAAACCTGTCAGCTTTTTCCATCGATAGTTTCCTTTTAGCTGAGGTTTTTGCTTTTCCTTTTGGGGTGGATTTGCTAATTTTCTTAGCAGAAGATTTTGGGAACATTGCAACCAGTGATTTTTCAGCTTTCCCCATTTAAAACTTTGTTTGAATCTCCCACAATGAATGCTTATACCAAATTTAACTTTGCAAAGCACAAACAGAGGAAACGCACAGAAAAATACTGAAATCTAGGGTTTTGGTTGAACTTGTTGATCGCTTGATGAAGTCCACCAGAATCAGAAGTAAAAGGTCTCTCTCTTCAAGTGTAATCCGTCGAACAAATATGAAGAAAATTGGGGCTGAATTCTAAAAACACGCAAGGAAGGAAAGAAAAGTGTGTTCGTGAAACAGACTCGAGAAGGCTTTCGAATATGGAACCCTTGCTTCGAAAGGGTTTAAATATGCTCAAAATGATATTTGCAAAGTATCTTTGAAGTTTTCGAAAAGTTTAAAACAGTCCTTTTTACCAAAGAGAATGGCATCAGTACCATTCGAAAAGCAAATAGCTTCAGAACCAACTTTTCGAAAAGCAAAAGGCTTCAGAAACAACTATTTGAAAAACAAAACATTCTTTTCGAGTAGTTAGTTACAGGTCCAGATCCTTTTCAAAAAGGAAATTAAACTTTTCGAAATGTATTATTTTTCTTTGCGAATTAATTTTTCACATATTATAACTTCTCGAATTGAGTGTAAACATGACTAAAAACAGAGAGGAATAAACTATGCAAAAACGACAAAACAAACATGAGTAAAATACATATGATACAGTTGTTTATCATCAGATTTGTGGAGGCTCATGATGATAGATGGTCAGCACAGGCTCCAAGGTATTTTCAATGCATGGTTTGAGCCTCTGACCATTTACTTTCAAGGTTTTCCCATCACTGGGGTCCATAATTTCAACAGCTCCAGAAGGAGATGCGTGAATGACAGTATATGGCCCTTCCCATCTAGATCTCAGCTTTCCAGGAAAAAACTTAAGTTTTGAGTTGAATAACCATACCTTGGAACCAGCTATGAACTCTTTTCTTAGCAGATTTTTGTCATAGAAAGCCTTAACTTTTTCTTTGTAAGATCTTGCATTAGTGTATGCATCCATCCTCAGCTCTTCCAACTCAGCAAGCTGCAGTTTCCTGTGATTACCAATAGTAGTAAGATCCATGTTCAAGGTTTTAATAGCCCAAAAGGCTTTATATTCTAACTCCACTGGTAAATGGCATGCTTTGCCATAGACCAATCTGAATGGGGACATGCTAATTGGGGTTTTATAGGCTGTCCTATATGCCCATAATGCATCATTCAGCTTAAAGGACCAATCCTTTCTGTCCTTCTTCACAGTCTTTTCCAGTATATGTTTGATTTCTCTCTTGGAAATCTCCACTTGTCCACTGGTCTGTGGATGATATGGAGTAGCTACTCTATGAGTCACAGAGTACTTTTTCAATAAAGCTTCAAAATGCTTATTACAAAAATGGCTTCCCCCATCACTAATAATAGCTCTGGGGGAACCAAACCTGGAAAAGATGTTGTCCTTTAAAAATTTCAGAACCACTCTATGATCATTGGTTTTAGTGGCTGTGGCTTCAACCCATTTGGATACATAATCCACAACTACTAAGATGAAATTACAACCATTTGAAGGAGGAAAGGGACCCATGAAATCTATCCCCCAAATATCAAACAACTCGACTACCAAAATAGGCTGTAAGGGCATTGAGTTTCTCTTAGAAATGCAGCCCAATTTCTGGTAGTTCTGACAAGACTTACAGTGCTACAGAGCATCTTTGAAAAGTGTAGGCCAATAAAATCCACACTGCAAAAACTTTGCAGCAGTTTTGTTTCCACTAAACTGACCTCCACAGGCCTGTTCATGACACATGGAAAGCATGCTATGAAAGTCTTCTTCAAGGATACATCTTATTATTTGGTCTGCACAAATCTTGAACAGATAAGGATCCTCCCAAATAAAATGTTTAACCTTTGAGAAGAAAAGATCTTTATCCATTTTATTCTAGTGTTGAGGAGTTCTTCCAGTAGCCAAAAAGTTGACTATGTTTGCAAACCAAGGGGTGTGTATACTGATAGCAAAAAGTTGCTCATCAAGGAAAGATTCATTGATAGGCAGTCTATCAATCTTAGCAGTTAGAATTCTAGACAGGTGGTTAGCCACCACATTTTCCACACCATTTTTATCTTTAATCTACAAATCAAACTCCTGTAATAGGAGGATCCACCTGATTAATCTTGGTTTGGTATCCTTCTTAGACAGAAGGTATTTCAAGGCTGAGTGGTCAGTGAACACCACTATTTGTGAACCCAAAACATATGACCTGAATTTCTCCAAAGCAAAAACAATTGCTAGCAGTTCCTTCTTAGTTGTTGTGTAATTGAGTTGTGCATCAATCATTGATCTACTGGCATAAGCTATGACATGAGGCAGCTTATCCTTTCTCTGCCCAAGAACAGCTCCCAAAGCATAGTCTGATGCATCACACATCAGCTCAAAAGGCAGTGAATAGTCTGGAGACTGTAGTATTGGAGCTGAAATCAAACAATTTTTTAAGAATTCAAATGCCTTCAAGCATTCATTGTTGAAAACAAAAGGGACATCTTGGCACAATAAATGACAAAGGGGCTTGGATATTTTACTGAAGTCCTTAATGAACCTTCTGTAAAATCCAGCATGTCCCAGAAAGCTTCTGATTTGTTTAACAGTTTTGGGAGGTGGCAAATGTGCAATTAAATCAATTTTTGCTCTGTCCACCTCAATGCCCTTGTGGGAGACAACATGGCCAAGGACAATGCCTTGGGTGACCATGAAATGGCTCTTCTCCCAGCTCAAAACTAGATTGGTTTCTTCACATCTCTGTAACACCAAGTTGAGATGATGTAAACACTGGGCAAAACTGTCTCCATATATTGAAAAATCATCCATAAAAATCTCCATAAATTGGTCAATCATATCAGAGAAAATGGAGTACATGCATCTTTGAAAGGTAGTAGGAGCATTACAAAGACCAAAAGGCATTCTCCTATAGGCAAAAGTGCCAAAAGAGCAAGTGAATGTGGTCTTTTCCTGATCTTATGGATACACAGGAATCTGGTTGTAACCAGAATAACCATCAAGAAAACAGTAATAAGCTTTTCCTACTAGCTTATCTAAAATTTGATCAATGAATGGAAGAGGGAAATGGTCTTTTCTGGTCATTGTGTTTAGTTTTCTGTAATCAATACAGACCCTCCAACCAGTTGTTTGTCTGGTTGACATAAGCTCACCAGAATCTGAGGTTACAACTGTGATCTCAGATTTCTTAGGTACCACCTGTGTAGGTGCCACCCAAGCTGAATCTGAAATGGGGTAAATGACCCCTGCATCCAACAACTTAACAACCTCTTTCTTGACCACTTCTTGCATATGAGGATTCAGCCTCCTTTGCATTTCCCTAAAAGGCTTTGCATCCTCTTCCAAATGAATTTTATGCATGCAAACAGCTGGACTGATTCCTCCCAAATCAGCAATAGTCCAGCCAATTGCCCTCTTATGTTGTTTCAATACAATCAACAACTCTTCCTCCTGCTCCTCAGTGAGGGAGGAAGAAATAATCACAAGCAATGTTTTATGGTCTCCTAAAAATCCATATTTCAAATTTTGTGGCAATTGTTTAAGCTCTACATCAGGTGGGCTGAGTAAAGAAGGTAACAAAGGTACCTTGGCTGTTTGTGGAAGAGGAAGAATAGCAGGTTTCCATGAAGAAAACCTTACTGTTTTTTCCTGAGTTTCCTACACAGCTATGACCTCCTCAGTCTTTGAGGCATCAGCTGTCTCTTCCACAGCATTTCTCCAAACATCTTTAAAATCTGTGATTAAATCTTCATACTGCAAAAACTGTAGTCAAGTCTCTTCTACCAGTTCATCCAACAGATTAACAAGAAAACACTCCTCAGAACTGAATTGAGGCTGTGTGACTGCATTGTAAACATTTAACTTCACCTTCATATTTCCAAAAGAGACTTCCATAATACCAGACCTGCATTGAATGCAAGCATTGGCTGTAGCCAAGAATGGTCTCCCCAAAATGACAGGGATGGAAGTTTTGCTTTTTGTAGGTTCCATATCTAATACCAGAAAATCAGCAGGGTAGAAAAACTTATCTATTCCTACCAACACATCCTCAATCATCCCAACTAGCTTTCTTTCAGATCTGTCTGCTAGTTGTAACACCACATGAGTGGGTTTTAACTCTCCCAAACCTAGTTTCTCATATACAGAATATGGAAGCAGGTTGACACTAGCACCCAAATCTAATAAAGCCTTTTCAATGGTATGTTCCCCAATAATGCAAGAGATTGTGGGGATTCTAGGATCTTGAAATTTAGGAGGTGTGGTAATGGAAAAAACCTGATTAACTCTTTCCACAGCAAAGACCTTCTTGGATAACTGTATCCTAGATTGTCTTTTGTGAGTGCAAATATCTTTCAAAAATTTTGCATATGCTGGGACCTGTTTGATTGCATCAAGCAAAGGTAGATTTATCTTGACTTGCTTGAAAGTCTCCATCATTTCATCTATTTTTGTGTTCCCTTTATCAAAAGGGGATGCAGATTTCATGGCGTGGGGAAATGGTAAATGAGGAACTAGTCCTTCATTTACAGCTTTAGAAACATCATTAGAATATTTTTGATTTTTCTGTTTTTCATTTTTTTTATTTTTCTGAGATACATCAGCACCCCCAATGCTAACATCATGCTGCTCCTGCTGCATATCTCTAGCAGTTTCCTCAATTTCTTCTTCTTCCTTTTCAGTACCCACATTGTTATTTACAACTCTTCCACTTCTCAAAGCGGTGATAGCTTTTACTTCTTCATATGAAACAGAAGCCTCTCCAACCATGAACTGTCCTTTAGGATTGTTCAAAGGTTGGCTAGGTAACTGACCTTCCTCTCTTTTGGCCAAAGTATTTGCAAGTTGACCCAATGTTTCCTCAATCTTCTTTATGCTCTGACCGTGAAAGTTCATACGATGAAGTTAAAGACCCTAAATTCGGAGTGAATTTAGAACTTGATCTTCAATGAAGGGGACTGGAAGGGGTTTGAACAGAGTGCATTCTTTGTCAGGTTGTTGTGGAATGGGCTGCTGAAAATTTGGCTTGGTATAAAAAT
Source organism: Chloranthus sessilifolius (assembly GCA_021018995.1). NCBI lineage: Eukaryota > Viridiplantae > Streptophyta > Magnoliopsida > Chloranthales > Chloranthaceae > Chloranthus > Chloranthus sessilifolius. The sequence continues at coordinate 31,831,416 of CM037595.1, forward strand.
TCTGCTAATAAGGCTGAGCTGTTTTGAAAGGTAGTTGGTTCTTTGGTTGCTGTTGCTGTTGTGATTGATAATTGCCCTGGCTCCACCTTAAATTGGGGTGCCCTCTCCATGCATATTCATTTGACTGCATCTGTCCAAATGATTGGGCAGCATGAGCTTGCTCCACTACTAAATCTGGGAACTGTGGTGCAGCTGGACATTGATCAAGTGAATGAGTAGGGGACTGGCATATCAGACATGCCTCCTCTACTCTTGCAACCATTAGATTTTTAAGTGAGTCCATCAATCTATCAAACTTTGTGGTCAAATTATCCATCTTCCTTTCCAACTCATTCACCTCATAAATCTTTCCTTTGGTGGTTTGCTAATTGTTCAACCTAGCAGGATTCTCAATGTCTCTTGACAAAGATTCCTGTTGAGTTGAATTTTCACCAATTACTTCAAATAAATCCCAGACCTCCTCAACTGTTTTTTGTAAGTAGGTGCCTCCACAGGAAGCATCTACCATGTTCTTGCCCTTTTGATCAATTCCTTGATAGAAGCTTTGAACAAGCTGCCATCGGGGAATTTGATGATGAGGACATTGCCTTAACAGTTCTTTAAATCTTTCCCATGCTTCATGGAAAGTTTTAGTTGAGTGTTGTGAGAAGGAAATAATACTTTGTCTCAACTGGCTAGTTTTAGACATAGGGAAGTATTTGGCTAAAAATTGACACTGCAAATCATTCCAAGAAGTGATACTATTTGGTGCCAACATAGACACCCATGCTCTAGCTTTGTCCTTTAATGAAAAAGGAAAGAGCCTAAGCTTGGTTGCCTCTGGACCCAGTCCAGCTATGTTGAATGTGGTACAAAGAGACAAAAATTCATCCACATGCTTGTATGGATCTTCCTTACTCAAACCATGGAAGGAAGGAAGCATTTGGATAGTTGATGATTTGATCTCATAATTTCCTTCAACAGTAGGAAATTGAATGCAAAATGGGGAATTATAGGCACCAGATGCAAAATAATCCCTCAAAAGTCGAGGTTCTTCACCCATAGTAGCAGTCTCAACAAAATTCTGTGATGTTTGTCTGGTTCGTAGTAGCCTTTCAACTTCTAAATTCAGAGGGACAATCTCAAGACTGAGAGTCCTCCTACCAAACATACAACACAGAACAGAGAATCAAATTATGCACAGCAAACCTTCAAAAATCCTTTTAAAGTAGATTCCACACTCAAAATGTATATGAATAACTGCACAGATTTAAACAATAGAATAATTTTGCACTGGTGTAATAAAAACAAAATAAAATAAAAACTTAGATCTACCTATTTTAAAACAAATTCCCCGGCAACGGTGCCAAAAACTTGTTGTTAGCTCTAAGTGTGCATGATTTGTGTTTTGAAAATAGATTTGTAAATGATGAATTATACTGAATTTGGAGAACTAAAAAGAACAACGAAATATCAACACAGAAAGAACTTAATTAGCCTGCAAGATCAGGACCAATTATAGCAAGTTTTAAATGTAAGTGAGTAAAAGATCGTCCACAGGGAATTGATTTAAAATATATGATAAACCTCCAGATCTGAGCTACCCGATCTGGCCTCTAATCCTATCTACAAAGCAAGTAAGATAAGAGTTTGAATTTGTCGCATTATCTAAGTTACCTACAAGTAAAATGTAAAATAAATGATCCAGATCCGAGTTGGGGGAATTGAAAGTAAAATTAATAAGAATGGAGAAATAATAGTTGACTTAAGTTTAGTAATTGATTGCAGAATGAGAACTAGTGCAGCACAGTCAAGTAAGTATCAAATCTTCATCTGGCTACCAGCTCAGATGTAAGAGAAAATAATCCAATTCAAGGATTAGAATTGAGTTGAACTTATGGCTATGATCTGTCCACTTTAATGGACACAGATCATCCAATAGTCTTCACGATTCGTAACAAGAAACACCACTACAAATGCTGTGAGAAATTACGTTACAAACGCTAATTCTCACAGGGATAATGAATTAAGGGAAATTGCTTATAAAATAGTAAATCTAAAGGAATCTAATGAAATAAGGAGATCACAGGGAACCCTTAACATGAATCCAATTGAGAACGTACGGTTCACAGCAACATTTTCAAATTCACCATTACAATTCTGACTTAAACTTAAATGCCTCTCGATTTGTAGTCTTGAATACAAATCTCACTTGTATTACAAAAGTATCTCACAGATCTCAAGTACAAATGAAAGCTAAGCTATTACAAAGGTTTCAGACAAGAGATCTGAAGTGGAAGTGAGGCAATAGAAATGAAACTCAAAATCTGGATGCCCAAATTGGGTAAATGGTTCATCTATTTATAGTTTCCCCCAAGTCTAGCTCAGAGGTGTATCGACCAATCAGAATTGGTTAGATCTATATCAACCAATGGGAGTCGAGCACAAGGATCCAGATCTGTTTTGGCCAATCAGAACTGCTTGATTTGGTTCAGCCAATCAGATGACAGAAGCATCAATTCTGTTATGTATTTCAAATATCTGTTAGAACTTCTAGAAGTTCCCGCCAATTGATTTCATCTTTGGGTGCTCACATGGGGTGGAATATGCCTTTGGTTCGTGCTCAGAATCTTCCTGAATGTCTCTGGGTTTTTAAATGCATTGGGGCGCGTGTAAAAGATTATTGAATTACCCTTGCAGATGCTAGGAATCTTCAGAATACCATTTCGCATAGTTTGGGAAACTTTTTGCAAGGTAATGTGACTTCTGAAGCTCTTTTCGCACAGTTCTGGTGCTGTTCGCAAGGAGTTCTCTTCTTTTCGAATAAGTCAGAAATCCTTTCGAAGAGTTTAGGTGCTCTTCGAAAACTAAGCCTGGAGCTTTTAGTTCTTTTCGCAAAGTTCAGGTTCTTTTCGAAATGTTCAGATTCTTTTCGAAATATACTCTGTAATGCATTCTTCTATTCGAATAGCTCCACACCTCTTTCCAGGTTACAATCAGGCCTTTGTCCTCTTTAGTTTAGGAATTTTGACAGCTCATGAGGTTGTCCCTTCTCTTTCTTCCTTTGGATCAACATGGATCATCATCTTTTTAGCGCTTTTAGGCTGCTTTCATGGTTAAGCCTGTCTTTATTGTTAGCTGTAACACAAGTAGTTAAAACACTTATTTAGTTTTCTCAAGGGTCTATCAAGGCCCAGGTTAAAGGGTGGAAAATGGTATTTTCCAGTCTTTAACATGTTTTGCTCCACTATATACACAGCTGAAGCATGATCTATTGTGATTCTTTTCTACTGCAACTCTTCAACAAATACCTCTCTTCTTGGCACTTTTGGATGGATTTCTGCACTATGACTATAATTTATTGCTAACTACAAAACAACACTCAAAGCACATTATTAATTACTCAAAGGTCCATCAAAGGTCAGGTTAGGAGGTGAAAAATGATATTTTTCACTGATTAACACACCCCCAAACCTAAGCTTTGCTAGTGCCTAAGCAAAGGAGAAATTAAAAACAATTACCAAAGGAAATAATTGCCACTTTTGTAGGGAGCACAGATGCATTTAGCATATGCATCAAGCCTTTTAAACCCTAGGTGATCCCTAGTGGAGGAGTGAAGTCTCCTGAGGGTTTCCAGTGAAGGTACCCACAAACTTCCTTATCAACATAGTTAAATCAAGTGCAACAGTGGCAAGTTAGATTTCAACAAACTCAGCTTCATTCCACACCTTGCCTTTTCAAATTTTGAAGTTTTAGAATAACGCATGTGAACAATTTAATACCTAAATCCTTATGCAACCCATCACAACCAATCTAAAATCATCAAGAGAATAATATGTGTAAGACAGTATATAGTTCACCATTAATTTGAGAATCAGGTTTAAACAGTGCCCCAAAAAGTTCAATCTTAGACCCAATTCTCTCAAAGGCCTACTCTCACAAATGAATTTGAAGGGGTTCAATTTCACTCAGCTCAAGAACAGTTACAGACCCTCAAATAGGACTGCAAGCATGAGCATAGGCAGTACTACTAAGTCTTGAAATCTTCTATCTATTTTAACCATAGATCATACAACTCCTCATCTCCACATGACAGCTCAATAAACATAAGATTGGTAAGGTCTTTTTATTTGGGTTGTAATGTGACTTATGGTTTGAGGTTTAAAAGAATAAAGGGGAATAAATGGGTTCAAATTTGAGAAATCAACAAGGTGAGGAGGTGGTCATGACATCACCTTCTTCATTTCAATATTACTTCACCTTCTTTGAATTTTCAAAGCCAAAGTGATCATCTTCTTCTCTTCTTTTCAAATTTATCAATGAAGTACTTTCTCGACTTCTCTTTCTCTTTCTGTATTGTTTTTCTTTTTTTGTATGCTTTTCTTTGTAATTTTTTCATTTTTTTATATTTTTTTTATATGGGCTAGAATGCCACGACTACACAATTGACACACAACTGCCATCAAATGTGCTTTCTTCTTCCTCCTCCAACTGTTAAACCAGCTCCACCTTCTTCAACTTCTTCTCATTTACCTTCTGAAATCTCAGAGTGAGGGTCAGGCTGAATCAGGTCACTGAGGTTTGGGTTCAAATTCTCTGATTTTTTATTAAAGAAAACTTAGATTTTTAAGGCTCAAATGGTGTGTACCAAGGGCAGTTCACAGGGTAAGGATTTTTAGGCTCAAATTTTCCAAATGAAGGCCTTACATCATGTCTTGAATGTCATGAGTACTGTCAAGTTGTTTCAACTTGGAGATGCATAACTTCTAGTGAAGAAAAGTAGGTTCAATCAGTCCTTAGAGCAGAAAAAAAATTGCCAAAAACACTCTTCAAAGAATTTTTTACATGCCCAACTCTCACTAGGTGTGGTCTTCCTTTGCACTCATAGGGCATATTTTTACCTTTTTCTCTCCTTGCTAGTTCACTATATATTGATTATGACAAGCATTTCTTGATGACCTCCTTCATGGAAGTGTTGAATTTTAAAAGATCCTAGCATTTAACAGCCTACTATCCTTTTTCAATTCTCCTGTATTCAAATTTGCTTAGGTGAAACTTTGCTTTAATTGTTTTGATCCTACTAGTCACTGCTGCACTTATTTTAACTATTTCAAAAATCTACCCTGCCATACCACCAAACCTATGAGAAATAGTGTCCTCACTGGTTTAAAAGATACCTGTGGAGAGGTAGCAGGGTAGTAAAACAAGAAACAATGCAACTAACAAGTAATAATGGAAGAAATAAAGTCTATATATAGATGCACAGAAACAACTAAGTTTATTAACTAGAAAAAGAAATGTACAAGATATGATACATGTAAAAGATTGAAATTAGACAATATACTACAAACAGACCTAAAACTAAACATTTAAATACAAAATGACTGAACCAACTCCTTGAGCTAATCTTCATCTGAATCTGAGCTTCATAAAGTCATTGGTTCCCATTCATATTTTTCAGCAATTTTGGCATAGCCCTTCTTCAAAATCTCAGTTCTGGCAGCACCAGCCTTTGTCCTTTTTGCAACTGGCTTTTGAGGCTTGGTGCTGCCCTAGTGCATGGTGGGATCATTGATGGACACCCCACCCCAGCTGATGAGGGTGTCTTCTTTCCTAAGATGGTTGATTGAATGGTGTCTGTCAGTTTGTCCAACATCTCAGCCTTCTGCTTCTCCTCTTCATATAAATTGAGGGTATGCATGCACAATTGTTTCCACTGCAGCTTCTCTACTCTATGATCTAGCTTCAGCTAGTCAATTTTAGCTACCAATGACTGCTTTACGAAAGTTTGAAGCTCGGCCATACCTCTTATGACATCTCTATGGATATAAGGGTTGGCAGCCATAGCACTCTTCAGGGTGGCAAATGGGGGCACAGAGTTTGAGGATGCCAGGACCATGGGTGAGGATGAAGGGACAGTTGAAGGGTGTGGAATGGTTGATGGTAGCTCCTCCTTTAAAGGTTCAGTCTGAGTGGAGGCAGAGGCTAAGGTAGGTGGGATAATGGATTCCTCCATCTCAAAATATGTCTGGGTGGAGAAAGAGGCAGAATTAGGGGGCAACTCAGCAAACTCAAAGTCTGTCTAAGTAGCAGCAATGGTAGTGGCTACGAAAGGTGAAGTCTGAGGAGGAAAATGTGATGGTGATGCAGGAATAAGTGGTGTAGGGGTATGAGGGTGAGTGGTTCAGGTAGATGGGATTAAAGTGGACTGGATAGAATGGAGGCAGGTAGCCATGTCAGACTGGTTTGTAGTCTTAGTATGAAGTTGGGAATTGATAAAATGGAGGAGGGAAAGGATTTTAGCAAATGACTCTGGTAAGGATTGTGTTTGGATAATAGGTTGAATGGATGGAATTGGTTCAAAAGGTGATGTGGAAACATGTTGGAAGGGAGTAGGTTGTGGAGAGTCAGGGAGTGGGGTGCATTCATGCCCAATATCCTCCACAATGGAGTCAATCAGGGATGAATACTCCTCAGTAGTAAAACGCTCCAATTCTTGGGTATGGATAGGTGAGAGACAGGTAGGTAGGTCAGTGGGAATGAGGGGATCAATATCTGATGGGATATAGGTGAATGGTGAAGGTGGGTCAGGAATTGGAGATTCTGGGCTTGGAATCAATGGGCTAGTTAAAAAGGGTGTTGGTTTAGGTTGTTTGGATTTCCTCTAGTATGCGGTCTTAATGGTAGGTATGGGCATAGCTAATGGCACAATGGTAGGAGGAGCTGACACAGGTGATGTTGTGGTGATTGTAGGAGTGGCTGTGGTAGTGAGAGGCATACATGCAGGTATGGACGGTAGGGTAATTGATGAGGTGATGATGGCTGGTACCACAATGACAGTAGATGTAGAGACTATGGATGCAGGTGCTGACATGGCCAAAGGAGCACTAAGTGCTATGGTGACAACTGTGGCTTCTGGCAAGGAGCTCTCAACTGACTTCTTCCTCTTTCCAATCAATGTCATACTGGTTGAACATGCTCTCTTTCCAAAAGCTTTAGGAGGCAAGGCCTCAGTTGGATCTTCTTCTTTGAAAGCATACTTCCCTTGCTTCAACAGAGCAGTGATAATTCTACTATATGGAAGACCTGGCACAAGCTGTGCCTTCTTGATTTTTTCATGAACATCAACCATTCCTTCAAAAATCAGCTAAGGGGTATTAAAAAATTGACCATTGGAGTAAAAATAAAGGGCATCCACCACTGGGTGTCTTCTTTCTTGCTGATGCCCAGTCCCAAAGACAGTCTTCCTCAAAATGGTATCAATGAAAAGTAACCTAGGGTCCAAATCTCTTCTCATCAAGGACTCCCCAGATCCAACAATTCCTGAGTCAACTGTTTAGCCATGACCCGAAATGACACACTGTCAGGAGCTTCTAAACTGCTAGATGGGTCAAATTGTAATGGAACCCCCAACACCAAACCAATGTCCTTGTAATCTACTACAATCTCCCAATCATCAATCAGAACCACAAGTGCAGGATCAGTTGGCCCTGTTATCTTCTTCAGCCTTAAATTTTAATGCTACAATTTCACTAATCTAGGGTATACTTTCGCATTCAATGGGGTCAACAGAGGTTTCAAAGAAGCCTTTTCCAAGTAGGTTAAAGTGTCCCTACACTCCTCGAACTTGCTGAAATAAGGTAAATCAAAGACTGTCTCAGCTATCATACCCAAAGTATCCACAAATTCATTAGGATTTGTCAGAGTCATAGGTATAACAGGTAACTCCTCAGCAATGTCCTCACTGATTTTGGCTTTCTTAGATTTCTGAGACTTCTTGGGTTTGTCAGGTTTGTCCGTACTCAACTTCCTCTTAGCAGGTGGATCCACTTGAGACTATGAAGCAGCTATCCTACTGGATTTCCTAGTGGATTTGGCAGGAGATTGAATCAAGTCGGAAAGTCCCTTAAATTGCACAGGATTGGCCATTAAAAACACAAAACCAACCAAGTTTCACATAGAGCCTATTCACTTACCACAATGTACTCCACTTAAATCACTCTCATACACAACAAAGTATCTAGAAATGCAAACCAAAGATTTGAAAATTTTCACAAAACAGAGACTGTGAAGAACTTACCCAAAACCTAGTCTCAGTAACTGTAGCACAGAGAACCAATCTAGCAATAACTAGGTGCAAACTGACGACTTCGCACAGGCGATCCAACTGGAAAAAGTATAGAGCAATTGAAAAAGTATCCTGCGAGGTGGAGAGGAAAGAAACAAAGGAGATTTCGTGAAGAAGAGAAGGAGACTTCGAGTAGAAACAAAAACTATCTAAAATAAACTTGTCGAAGGGTTTTAAAACAAAGAAATACGACTTCGACAGGTGGCAAATATGATTTTGTCAGGTTGAATCAACCTATCGAACAGTTGAAAGTGCATGAGTATACCAATATTTTCAGAGGAAGAATTCAAGAGGTTCCTCAAACCTCTCGACAGGTACAATTATTTTTAGACAACAGGATTCGAGAGGTTTTTCCAACCTCTCGACAGGTATTCAGAACCTATCGAATCCACACAACACATCTCCAAAACCTATTGAAAACTCTGCTCAACCTATCGACAGGTCTTAATACACCATCAATGTGTACTCCTCAGCTGTATACTATTCATATTAAATCAAGAATCAGAAATCCACCTCAGCAGCACTACATTTCTCAATCATCCAAATAGCACAAGATCCCCACAACTCAAACATTACGTAGAGTGGAAAACAAAAATTACAAATTTATTCAAATTAAAAGATAGAATTAAAAACAACTAAGGCACACTAAATGACAACTATTTTACAAAATGTAGAGTGTTGAAACTCACACAAAATTAGGAGGTTCTTGAAAGTTAATGGTCTCAGTAGGCTCCACTATATTTTCAGCAAAAAAATTTAGCCTTTGACCATTCAGTTTCATGATCCTTCCATCCTTGGTCCATGATCTCAACAGCTCCAGATGGGGATACATGCAACACAGTGTAAGGCCCATCCCATCTGGATTTTAATTTCCCTAAGAAAAACTTGAGTTTTGAATTAAAAAGTCATACCTTATTACCTTCAACAAACTCCTTCCTATGAAGTTGTTTGCAATAGAAAGCTTTGGCCTTCTCCTTGTAAATTCTAGCATTGGCATAGGCATCCAATCTCAATTCCTTCAGTTTTGATAGCTGCAATTTCCTGTGAAAACCAGCAACAGTTAGATCAAAAGTCAATGCTTTAATGGCTCAGTAGGCCCTATGTTCTAACTCCACTAGAAAATGGCATGCTTTTCCATATACCAATCTAAAAGGAGACATCCCTATTTGGGTCTTATAGGCAATCCTATAAGCCCAAAAAGCATCCTGCAACTTCGGGGACCAGTCCTTCGTGTCAGTCCTCATAGTTTTCTCTAGGGATTTGGTTAATCTCCCTATTAGAACTTTCAACTTGCCCACTGGTCTGTGGGTGGTAGGGATTGACTATCCTGTGTGTAACAGAGTACATTTTAACCAAGCTTGCAAAGTGTCTATTGCAAAAATGACTCCCCCCATCACTAATGATAGGTCTGGGGGTGCCAAATCTAGAGAAAATGTTGTCCTTCAAAAATATTAGGAAAATTGTGTGGTCATTATTTCCTGTGGCAATGGCTTCAACCCATTTGGACACAGTCCACAGCCACAAGAATGAAATTAAACCCAAAGGAAGGAGGAAATAGGCCCATGAACTCTATTCCCCAAACATCAAACAACTATACCACAAGTATGGGGTGCAATCGCATTGAGCCTCTTTTGGATATACTCCCCATCTTTTGACATTTCTCACAGGTTCTGCAATGCTCCACAACATTCCTGAACAAGGATGGCCTGTAAAATCCAGATTAGAGTACTTTTGCAACAGTTTTCTTTCCACTGAAATGACCTCCATAGGCTTGCTCATGACACAATGTAAGAATGTTGTAGAACTCAGTTTCAAGAACATATATCCTCACCACCTGGTCTGCATAACTCTTGTTAAGGTAAGGATCCTCCTACGAAAAATATTTAATCTGAGAGAAAAATAGGTCTTTGTCCATCTTAGACCAATGTGGGGGAATCCTTCCAACCACAAGATAATTCACAATGTTAGCAAACCATGGTATAATTACATTGATGGCAAAAAGTTGCTCATCAGGAAAGGAATCATTCACAGGCAAATCAGCAAAATTAGCAGTCAAAATCCTAGATAAGTGGTCTGCTACCATATTCTCCACACCCTTTTTGTCCTTAATCTCAAGATCAAACTCCTACAGTAGGAGGATCCATCAAATTATTCTTGGTTTTGGTTCTTTCTTTAATAAAAGGTACTTCAAGGCTGAGTGGTCTGTGAACACAACAATCTTAGATCCTAACACATAAGATCTAAATTTCTCCAAAGTAAAGACAACTACTAATAGCTCTTTCTCAGTAGCGGTATAGTTCAGCTGAGCATCAGTCAGTGTCTTGCTTGCATAAGACACTACACTAGATAGTTTGTCCTTTCTCTGCCCTAAAACTGCACCAATTGCAAAATCGGATGTATCACACATCAACTCAAATGGCAGAGAGTAATCTGGAGCTTGTATGATAGGTGCAGAGGTCAAACAATTTTTTAATACCTTAAAAGCAGTGAGACATTTATCAGTGAACATAAATGGTACCTCTTGACACAACTGGTAGCATACAGGTTTGGAAATTTTACTAAAATCCTTGATGAATCTCCTATAAAAACCAGCATGCCCTACGAAGGATCTAACTTGTTTCACAGTCTTTGGAGGGGAAAAATGTGAAATCAGATCTATCTTTCCTTTATCCACCTCAATCCCCTTCTGAGAAATCACATGACGAAGAACAATTCCTTGGGTAACCATGAAATTGCTCTTTTCCCAGCTCAATACTAGGTTGGTTTCCTTACATCTCTGAAGTACAAGGGAGAGATGGTGCAAACACTGATCAAAATCATCACCATACACAGAAAAATCATCCATAAAAATTTTCAAAAACTTATCTAACATGTCAAAAAACATGGCATACATGCACCTCTAAAAAGTAGCAAGAGAATTACACAGTCCAAATGGCATCCTTCTGTAAGCGAAGGTGCCAAATAGACAAGTAAAGATAGTCTTCTCTTGATCTTGTGGATACACAGGAATCTGGTTGTAACCAGAGTATCCATCAAGAAAACAATAAAAAGCCTTGCCTGCTAACTTATCCCGAATCTGGTCAATAAAAGGTAGTGGAAAGTGGTCCTTCCTAGTCTTGGAGTTTAATTTTCTGTAGTCTATGCAGACCCTCCAACCAGTGACCTCTCTAGTTGGCATTAATTCTCCAGATTCATTTAGTACAACAATGATTCCAGACTTCTTAGGGACCACTTGAGTAGGTTCCACCCATTCAGAATCTGAAATTGGGTAAATTACCCCAGCATCTAATAATTTGACCACCTTCTTCATCACTACTTCTTGCATGTGAGGATTTAACTTCCTCTGCATCTCTCTAGAGGGTTTGGAACCCTCTTCCAAGTTAATCTTATGCGTACACACAGCTGGACTGATTCTTCCTAAATCAACAATAGACCATCCTATTTCTTTCCTATGCATCTTGAGCACACCAATCAATTTCTCCTCTTGTTCTATGCTGAGGAAAGAAGAAATGATCACAGGCAACTTCTGATTCTGCCCCAAAAATGCATATTTCAAAGATTTTGGGAGTGGTTTTAACTCCAAATAAGGTGGACTGATGAGTGAAGATTGCAAAGGTGCCTTAGAAGGTGAAGGAAGAGGCAGCACAGCAGGTTTCCAATGGAAATGCTTTGCTGGCCCCACTGCAGAATTTAAAGTTTTCACCTCTTCAGTCACCTGTGTGGGGGCCTCCCCTACAACAGTTTCAGTCCAAACTTCTTCAAAAATATCAACAACATCATCCCAATTGAGCAGCTTGGGCGTGTTCTCCTCAACAAGCTCATCGAGTAAATCAATCATGAAATAGTCCTCACTCTCCAAGTGAGGTTCATTTGCTGCATTGTAAACATTAAGATTGACTTTTATATTCCCAAAAGATACCTCCATTACCCATGATCTACACTGGATACAGGCATTAGCAGTGGCCAAGAATGGCATGCCTAAAATTATAGGGATAGAGGTAGTGCATTTACTAGGCTCCATGTCCAAAACTAGGAAATCTGCTGGATAAAAAAAAATTTCAACCCCAACCAGCACGTCTTCAATAATGCCCACAGGTCTCCTCTCAGATTTGTCAGCCAATTGTAAAACAACATGTGTGGGTTTTAACTCCCCCAAACCTAACTTCTCATATACAGAATATGGAAGTAAGTTAACACTGGCTCGTAGATCTAATAGTGCTTTCTCAATGGTATGATCCACAATAATGCAGGGAACTGTGGGAACTCCAGGATCTTGATGTTTAGCTAGGGTTGCAATGGACAGAATCTGGTTTACTTTTTCAGCAGAAAAAACTTTTTTGGATAAATGAATCCTAGATTGTCTTTTATGGATACACAAATCTTTCAAAAAATTACATAGGTTGGAACTTACTTTATGGCATCAAGTAAAGGTAAGTTAATCTTTACTTGTTTAAAAGTGTCCATCATTTCCTGCACTTTAGCATTCCCCTTATCAAAAGGAGAAGGTGCTTGAAGGGCATGAGGAAATGGCAGATGAGATACTGGTCTCTCATCTACAGCCTTTGCATTTTTTTCAGTTGTTTCCTTGTTTTTATTTTCATTTTCATTTTTCTGTTGGGACTCATCATCATCCCCTTTATTTTTGACATGCTGCTCATGATGCATACTGTCATTGATTAGGTTTTTTGTACTGCAATCCTTGTGATCTCACCATCAACATGGTTATCCACCAGCCTGCCACTTCTCAAAGTAATGGCCTTAGCTTCTTCATGAGTTGAAGAAGACTCACCCACCATGTACTGCCCTGTAGGATTGTTCATTGGCTGACTTGGCAGTTGTTGGCTTGCTTACCCTATAATTATTAAAGAGTTAAAACAACAAATTAAAAGGGCAAAGTATGGCAAAATGGGATCAAGGTAAGCAACCAGTCCTGTAAGAACTAGGGCTGTTGCAGCAGGCTTTGAGGGGTAAGTGAGGGTAGAACTACAGGGAAATCTGCTTTAAACTATAGAAAATTGAAGATAACAACAAGTGATTCAGAACTAATTGAAAATCAGATTTAAGAAAAATGATTAAAATTAAAAGGTGGAGAGTAGCAGCTAGGGATTTTTGGTCTTCACTGAAAATCAATTGGTTCAAAAGCAATGCATAGAATTGATTTGCAACAATCCTTCATCTGGCTACAAGCTTAAATGCAAGGTATAAGAATCTAACCTAGACTAGAGAATTGGAGTAATCCTAAGGCTATGATCTGTCCACTTGAATGGTCACAGATCATTCGAGAGATTCCTCTAATTCAAGGATCTTAATTAGAACAAGTAAGCTATTGTAGATGTTGTGGATGCAAGGCTACAAGCTCAAGCATTTACAGGGGGATATAATCTAGGGAAATCAAATGCAAACAAGAGATCTATAGATCAAAATCAACTTTAAAATCCATAAGATACTGATTCAATACAAACTTACAGTAAACTGTGCTCAGATCTACAATCTGCGCAACATCCAATCCATATACAAAGCCTTGAACCTCTCAATTTACAGCTCTCAATCTCCCCCAAGCTACTAAAGGGGTTTAGCCAATCATGGTTGGTCTAGAGAATGAATGGGAAAGAAGAAAGAGGGAAGGAATTTTAGGAATTCAAATTTGGCTCTGGTTCTCTCAATTTCTGGACAGTTCATTTGTGCAACTTCTCAGCCATTTATACTCTTCCCCTCTATCCTCAAATCTATTTCAGCGAATCAGAGCTCAAGGGAATATTTCAGTTATTCCCAGCTACTAATGTGGCTGATTTTTCTTCTAGAAGCCCTTCCCCAATTGGTCTGAAACTGGTAAGTACATGTGATGAAGTTACAGGGTTCCCATTTGCACCCAGTTGTGTTCCAAAAATACCCCCAATGGTCATTAACATGCCTTGGAACTCATGCACAAAAATTTGGAGTTCGCAGCAGCAGTGGCTGGAACTAAGAAGTTCCCAAATCGAGTGTCGAGAGGTTCAGGGAACCTCTCGACAGGTTTTGAGTCCAATTGATGTGTATTTCAATAGGTTGAGTGACTTCTCAAGAGGTTTAGGTAAGTTCTCGACAAGATTGACATGAATGCAAATCCTCTCGACAGGTTATAGAAAATCCTGTCGACTTCTTTTATTGCTTCCATTGAGCTTTCGACAAGATCTGCTCAACATCTCGACAGGTTGGCTCAACCTCGCGAGCTCCCCTACACCTCCAGGTATCCTCTCGACAGGATCTTCTACTACACCTTAGACCCTTCGCTAGGTTGTATCAACTTGTCAACAACTTTACTTTTCCTCCTCAATACCTCTCGACGGGTTATAAACCAACTTCAAAATCTCTTGACAGCTTACTTTCTTTAGCTTTAACTCCTTGACAGGTTCAAGTACACCCTTAGATCCTCTTGATAGGTTCATGGAACCTCTTGATAGCTTCACTTTTCTCTCCAGAACCTCTCGACAGGTTGAGTTAACCTCTCGAGATGTTCTGCTTTGTGCTTCCACAGCTGGCACACATCTTTGGTGTGTTGTGTTTCATTTGTTAGCACACAGTAGCTTCTTAGTGGGTTTAATCCCCATCAGATGTAGCTGGTCTTGCTCCCATGTGGGCACATGTCATTTTCATGGAGCTCTGAGGCTCTGTAGCTTTCAGGCCGCATAAGCACATGTTGAGGCAACAGGTCTATTCTTTGGCATTTTTAGAGGGATGTCTGCACTAAGACTGTAATTTATTGCTTATCTATAAAACATTCTCAAAACACTTTATTAGTCAACTCAAAGGTCCATCAAAGGTTAGGTGATGAGGTAAAAAATTATATTTTTCACTGTTCAACACACCCCCAAACCTAAGCTCTGCAAGTCCCTGAGCAAAGGAGAAATTAAAACAATTATTGAAAATAGAAAAATGCCACTTCTGTAGGGAGCATAGATGCATTTAGCATATGCATCAAGCCTTTTAAACCCCTAGGTGATCCCTAGTGGAGGAGTGGAGTCCCCTGAGGGTTTTCAGTGAAGGTACCCCCAAACTTCTCCAATGAATCAATTAATATCAATGCAACATGTTAAAACAAAATTCAAACAAAAATAAAATTCATTCCACCCTTACTCATTTAGTTTTTTTTTTTTTTTTTAGAGGATTCTCAAGCAGTAAAATAGCATTTTAATTCTGAAATTCTACTGTAATTCCTTCACATTCAATCAGCTCATGTCAAAGCATTGGGTGTGAAAATTAATGCAAAGCTCACCTTAATTTTAAGAAATCTATTTTGATATTGCCCCAAACAAACTTAGTTTCAGACTAAAATTCCCCAGGGCTATTACTCAAAATAAAAATGAAAGGGTGCATCATTTCATACAGCTCAGGAGCAGTTACAGCCCCCAAATAGGACTGTAAGCATGAGCATAGGCAATGCTCTAATTTCTAAAATTTTCTAACTCTTTTCACCATAGATTACACAAATCCTCATCTCCACATGACAGCTCACTCCATTTCAGATCAATAGGGTCTTTTTATTTGGTTGTAATGTGGCTTATGGGTGAGGTTTATAAAGAATAAAAGGGTAGAATGAGATTCAAAATTGAGAAATCAGTAAGGTATGGAGGTGATTTGCAACTTCATAACCTTCATTTCAGCATAAATCCATCTTCTTCTTAAATTTTTAGAGCCAAAGTGACCAGCTTCTTCTCTTCTTTTTCAAAATATCCAATGAGATGACTTCTCTTTCATTTTTGTATTTTTTTTTTCTTTCTTTTTGTATGCCTTTCTTTTGTATTTTTCTTACACATTTCTTTTCTTTTCATGGGTTGGAATGCCACAACTGCCATCAATGTATTTTCTTCTCTTTCAACCAAATATCAAACCAGCTCTACCTTCTTCAACTCTTTCACCTTCTCCTTCTGAAATCTCAGGATAAGGGTCAGGCTGCATCAGGACACTGAGTTTTGGGTTCAAACTTTCTGGTTTTTATCGAAGAAAAACTTAGATTTTCAAGGCTCAAATGTTGTATATCAAGGGCAGTTCAAAGGTGGTGATTTTTAAGCTCTAACTGTCCAAAGGATGGCCTTACTTCATGTCCTCAATGTCATGAATGTTGTCAAGTTGTTTCAACTTGGATTTGCCTAACTTCTAGTGAGCAAGACTAGATTCAATCAGTCCTTAGGATAGAAGAATTGCCAAAACACTCTTCAAAGAAAAATTTTCCAGGCCCAAATCCCATTGGGTATGGTCTTCCATCAAATTCTTGGGGTGTATCTTAATAGTTTTCTCCCTTTTCAAGTTCACTAAGCATCAATTTTTTTTTGAAAATTCTTGACATTTGTTTCATGAAAATGTTAGAGCTACAGCAATTTTCAATCTTAAAAAGTTTTAAATTTCCTCTTTTTCAAAAATCAGGTGGGAATTCACTTTATTTTCACAAATTTTGTCCAACATAGCTGCACTAACATTAACTATTCTATTGGCACACCCTGCCATACCCCCAAACCTATGAGGAGCACTGTCCTCACTGCTTTGGAAGTATAACAACAGGAAACAACAGGGTAAATACAAAGACAGTAGCAAAGGAAGCATAAAAAAGGAAAAAAAAATGAGAACAAAACTAAACGCAAAGGAAAGTAAGAGGCAGAGTGGAATGGACAAAACAATAATTTTATTGCACATAAGTGATTACAAAGTATCAAAAGAAGCAGTACAATCTAAGCAAAAATATATACAGCACAATCAAAAGTAGACTAATTAGAAACAAATCCTAACTGCAAGCTAATGACTACATGCAAATCCTAATCACAGTCTATCCTAATCAAGCTCTGAGTCAGTGCTTAATAAAGACATTGGCTCCCATCCTTGTTATGCAGCCAGCTTGTCATAATCCTCCTTAACCTGCATTTTCCTTTTTAGCCTCTCAGCACTGACAGCACCCTCCTTAGTCCTTTCGGCAGCTCGTTTTCGAGGCTTGGAGCTGGCTTGGGGCATGGTGGGCTCATTTATGGGCACCCCAACTACTGAGGGTGGCATCCCTCCTAGTAGGGTGGCCTGTAGTGTGTTAGCCAGCCTTGCTAGCGTCTCAAATTTTTACTTCTCTACATCATATAGAATGAAGGCTTGCTTACACAATCCCTCCCAATGAAGCTTCTCCCATCTATTCTCCATCTTCAGCCGGTCAATTTCAGCTACCAAGGGCTGCTTTATCCAGGTCTTCATCACAGCCATCCCTTGTTGGAAATCCCTCCAAATGTAGGAATTTTCACCCATAGCTCTGTAAAGAGTAGAAAATGGGGGTGTAGGGAGGAGGAATCTAGGGACAATGGCCCTCTCATTGGGGTCAGCAAACAAATGGTAGGGAGTGAATGAAGAGGATGGAAGAGAAGGGGAAAGTGGGATGGTTGATGTCAGCTCCTCTACCTCAACAACAGGCTCAGGTGGGGTGGAAGGATAGGTAAAAGGTGCAGAGGGTGTGTCCTATTCCAAGGGGTCAGTCTGGGTTGAAGAGTCTTGGGTGGAAGGTTTAGGGAGTGCTACTTCCACCTCAGCAGTGGAAACCACTGCTAAAGGAGATGGAGGTGGAATGGGTAGAGGAGTAGGTGTAGGAGTAGGGATTGGAAGAGGTTGGGAGGATGGGGTAGCTGGGATTAAGTTGGACTGAATGGCTTCTAAGCAGGTGGCCATAGCAGCTTGGTTAGTTGTTTTAGTTTGGAGCTAGGCAAGGATGGTGGTGAGTAGGGAAAGAATCTTGTTGGAGGCATTAGGTAAGACTTGGGCTTCGGTAATGGGGATATTGGGTTGGAAAGGAGAGATGTGGGGGCATGTTGTAAAGGTGGGGTGGGAGTAGGCTAGAATTGGGTAGGCTGTGGAGAGTTGGGTTATGGAGAGTTAGGAAAAGGGGAGTATTCATGCCAAATATTATCCACAATGGGCTTTATCAGAGATGAATACCCCTCAGTGGTCAAATGGTCTTGGTCCTGGGTCTGTGGAGGTGAGATGGAAAAGGTGGGGTCAATATCACAGGGTATGGATGGTGGAGAAGAAATGATTGGGTCAGCTGATGTAGATGGTGCAGGGCTCATGGGTTCAACAGCTGGGATGGATGGGTTGGTTGGAGGGGTTGTAGATGACCTTCTCTGATCGATGGATGTGATGGGTAGTGAAGGTAAGGTATGGATGGGGTCTGTGGTAAGAGGAGCTTAGAAAGGTGTGGATGTGGTGATGGTGGAAAGGATGGCTGAGGTGCTGGGAGATAAGGAGACTGAAATGGATGGTATGGGAGGTGGGGGAATGGTGATGCTGGCAATCTCAGGGCTGATAACAAGCAAAGGCACAGCAGTAGAGAGGATGAGTATGGGTGCAAAGGTCATAGGTGGAGGCTCTGAGCTAGGACCAGCAGAGGTGAGCAGAAGCTCTGGGCTAACTGATGTAGAGGTCCCAGCTGTAGCTAATGAGCTAGATGATGGGGCTGTAAGGATCACAGGTGCTGCTGCTGAGCTGGCCACCTGAGGTGCTTCTTTTTCAGGGTTCTCCACTGATTTCTTCTTGCTCTTTCCAATCAAGATCCTACTAGTAGACCAGGCCCTCTTCCCAAACACCTTTGGCTTCAGTTTCTCCATAGGCTCATCCTTTTGAAACACAAACTTCCCTTTTTTAAGTAAAGCAGTGATGAGTCTGCAGTAGGATAACCCTGGCAAGGCTTGTACTTTTCTAATCTTTTCATTCACATCTACCATTGCCTCAAATACCAGCTGAGAGGCATTCAAAAATTGGCCCCTGGAGAAAAAATAAAGGGCAACCACTATAGGAGTCCTCCTCTCCTGCTAGTGTCCACTGACATATATATTTTTTCTTAAAATTGAGTCTATGAACAACAGACTGGGGTCTAGATCTCTTCTCATCAGTGACTCTCCAGACACCACAATGCCTTGAGTCAGGTGTCTGGCCATTGCTCTAAAGGATATGCTCTCAGGTGCTACTAGACCATAGGCTATATAAAAAACAGATGGGATCCCTAATGCCAACCCTATATCACTGTAGTCCACAACTAGCTCCTAGTTATCAATCAAAATCACAAGGGAAGGCTCAGTTGACCCTAACTTCATCTTCTTTCTGATGTTTTGATACCACAATTTGACCAGCCTAGGGTAGGATTTTTCTTGTAATGAGTCATTAAAGGTGTCAGGCCTACCTTCACCAAATAGTCCAAGGTGTCCTTACACTCCCCTACCTTAGAAAAATAAGGTATGTCAAAAATTGTCTCTGGGATCAGGCCTAAGGCATCCACAAACTCATTGGGAGTAGATAGGTTCTCAGGGATTTCAAGTTCAGCCTCTGGGTTAGGTTCTGCCTCAGGGATAGGTTCAGGCACTGGCACATCCTCAATAATTTCTTCAGCAATTTCCTCAGTGATTTTGGCCTTCTTGGATTTCTTAACTTTCTTAGGTTTATCAGATTTATCCATGAAGATCTTCCTCTTAGTAGGTGGGTTCTCTTTGGGCTGTGTGGCTAGCCTACTAGATTTTCCAGTAGATTTCTGGGCAGATTTGGAAGGGGCTTTGAACATAGCTGCTAACGTATCCTCACGATCAGCCATTGGTCACAAAAATTCAAATAATCACTCTCAACAACCATAGCAAAACTCTTTGCTCAATCCAAGTAACCACACAAATTTGAAATGGAAGTACAAAGATTGGAAATCATAGAGTGGAGCTGAAAAAGAACTTACCCACAAAAACCCTAGGGTTTTTTAGATCTTGATGTACACGACACCAAACTGACAGAGACCAGGTGCAAAATGTAGCCCTTGAGGAATTGAATCAATTGGAACAACGGTTGAGTGATTAGAGTAGAAACCAGTGACGTGGAGGAAGAAGAGGGAACTGGAAAATCGGCAGACAAGAAATGGAGCTCAGAGCAGAAGTTGTCGAATGGCTGAGTTGAGTGTCGATAGGTTTAAAACAGTCAAAATTGAATGTCAACAAGATTGGGGAGAAGATGTCGATAGGTTGCATCAACCTGTCGACAAGTTAAAACCCTTTTAAACTTGTGGACTTCTCAGGCAGAAGGTGTCGAGAGGTTGGCTGAACCTCTTAAAAGGTACACGGGCTTCAAATTTCAACCTCTCGACAGGTTTAGAAACGTCAGCATTTATCCTTTCGACAAGTATAAAAACCTGTCGGAAACATACTTTACAGCTTTAGAACCTGTTGAATATCACTTTTTCACCTTTAGAACCTGTCGAGACATTCATTAGGAACCTTCAGAACCTGTCAAACATTAATGCAAACCTCTCGACAAGTCTGTTTTTCATTCTCAACCTATTTCTCAGCAGTTCCCTTGTCTCCATTCACACAAATTTGTCAATTCTGCTTTTGTCCCATTGGATTTCTCATGACTTGGGACCCATCCTAACTTAATCAAGGTGGACTCAGTAACCTACATGAAGCACTTTAAACAAAATGGCAACCTATGTATTATGCCAAACGGAGTTGAAAATAGAAACAACAAAACTGACAAAAACAATAGCTATGGTACATAGTCTACATTGTTGAAAATCAATCATGTTTTGGAGATTCTTGAAGGTGAATGGTCAACACAGGCTCTACTACATTTTCAACAAAGAGTTTGAACCTTTGGCTATTGACTTTCATGATCCTACCATCTTTTGGATCCTTGATTTCAACAGCTCCAGATGGGGATACATGCTCTATCATGTAAGGTCCCTCCCATCTGGATCTCAACTTGCCTGGGAAAAATTTCAATTTGGAATTAAAAAGTCATACCTTGTTGCCAGCAGTGAACTCCTTCCTCAGTAAATGCTTGTCATAGAAGGCTTTGACTTTCTCTTTGTAGATCCTTGCATTTGAGTATGCTTTCAATCTCAGCTCTTCCAACTCTGACAGCTGAAGCCTCCTGTGCATGCTAGCAGAAGTTAGACCAACATTCAATAATTTAATAGCCTAATAGGCTTTATGTTCTAACTGTATTGACAAATGGCATGCCTTGTCATACACTAGCCTAAAGGGAGACATCTCTATTAGGGTCTTATAGGCAGTTCTATAAGCCCAAAGAGCATCATTTAACCTCAGGGACCAATCCTTCCTATCTCCTCTCACAATTTTCTCTAAAATGTATTTGATTTCTCTATTAGAAATTTCCACCTGCCCACTGGTCTATGGGTGGAATGGGGTGGCAACCCTATGTGTCACAGAGTTCTTTCTAAGTTCTCAAACTGTCTATTACAGAAATGGCTTCTCCCATCACTAATGATAGCTATGGGGGTGCCAAATCTAGAGAAAATATTGTCCTTCAAGAAGTTGAGGACAACTTTGGGATCATTGGTTCTTGTGGTATGGCCTCAACCCATTTGGACACATAGTCCACGGCCACAAGAAAAAAATTGTATCCATAGGAAGGAGGGAAGGGACCCATGAAGTCAATCCCCCAAATGTCAAAGAATTTAGCAACAAGTATAGGTTGTAAAGGCATGGAATTTCTTTTGGAGATACTTCCCATTTTTTGGCATCTTTAGCAAGCTTTGCAATGCTGCCATGCATCCTTGAAGAGAGTGGGCCAATAAAATCCACTTTGGAGCACCTTGGTAGCAGTCTTGTTGCCACTGAAATGGCCTCCACAAGCCTATTCATAGCACATGGTCAGTATATTATGGAATTCATTATCAGGGACACATCTCCTCACCACTTGATTTGCACAATGCTTGAACAGGTATGGATCCTCCCACATGTAATATCTGATCTAGGAGAAGAATTGCTCCCTATCCATTTTGTTCCAATGTGGTGGAATCCTACCCATAGCCAAATAATTCACTATATTTGCAAACCAAGGTGCAGAAGTGCTGACAGTAAATAGTTGTTCATCAGGGAAAGAATCATTGATAGGCAGCCTATTAAACTCATCAGCTAGGATCCTGGATAAGTAGTCTATAACCACATTTTCAACCCCTTTCTTGTCCTTAATCTCAAGATCAAACTCCTGTAATAGGAGGATCCATCTGATTAATCTTGGCTTAGCATCCTTTTTTGATAAAAGGGACTTCAGGGTTGAGTAGTCTGTGAAGACCACTATCCTAGATCCTAATACATATGACCTAAATTTTTCTAAAGTACAGACAATTTCCAACAGTTCCTTCTCAGTTGTGGTTTAATTTAACTGAGCATCAATCATTGTCTTGCTTGAATAAGTAATCACACAAGGTGCTTTGTCTTTTCTTTGCCCCAAAGCTTCACCAATAGTAAAATCTTATGCATCACACATCAGTTCAAATGGCAAAGAGAAATCAGGTGCTTGGAGGATAGGTGTAGAGGTTAAGCGGCCTTTCAAAAGCTTAAAAGCATTAAGACATTCATCATTAAATTCAAAAGGAACCTCTTGGCACAACAAGTGACAAAGCGGTTTTGAGATTTTACTGAAATCTTTGATGAATCTCCTATAAAAACCAGCATGCCCCAAGAAAGATCTAACTTGTTTCACAGTTTTAGGTGGGGGAAAATGTGCAATCAAATCAATCTTAGCCTTGTCTACCTCAATGCCTCTGTGAGAAATAACATGGCCAAGGACAATGCCTTGATTTACCATAAAATGACTCTTTTCCTAACTCAAAACCAAGTTGGTTTTCTTACATCTCTGCAACACAAGGCTGTAATGGCATAGACATTGGCTAAAACTGTCCCCAAAGATAGAGAAATCATCCATGAATATCTCTAAAAACTGATCAATTATGTCATAAAAGATAGCATACATACACCTTTGAAAAGTTACAGGAGCATTGCAGAATCCAAATGGCATCCTTCTATAGGCAAAGGTGCCAAATGGACATGTAAAAGTAGTTTTCTCTTAATCTTGTGGATAAACAGGGATTTGATTATACCCAGAATATCCATCAAGAAAGCAATAGAAAGTTTTGCCTGCTAACTTGTCCAAAATCTGGTCTATGAAGGGCAAAGGAAAATGGTCTTTTCTAATTTTTAAATTGAGCTTTCGATAATCAATGCAAACCCTCCAACCTCTAGTTTCCCTAGTTAGAATTAGCTCACCAGAATCAGATTTAATCATAGTGATTCTAGATTCTTAGGTACCACCTGAATAGGTGCCACCCATTCAGAATCTGAAATGGGATAGATGACTCCAGCATCTAACAATTTGACCACTTCCTTCATCACCACCTCTTGCATGTGGGGGTTTAACTTTCTCTGCATCTCTCTAGAGGGTTTGGAACCCTCCTCCAAGTAGATCTTATGCATGCACATAGCAGGGCTAATGCCTCCAAGGTCAGCAATAGTCCAACCTATTGCTCTCTTATGCTTCTTTAAAATACACAACAGCTCTTCCTCTTGCTCATCAATGAGGGAGGAAGAAATGATCACTGGCAACTTCTGATTTGCCCCCAAAAAAGTATATTTCAAGGTCTTAGGTAGTTGTTTCAACTCCACATCAAGTGGACTTATGAGTGAAGGCAATAAAGGTCCCTTTGATGGTGGTGGAAGAGGCAACACAACTTGTTTCTAAGGAGGATACCTTGTTGCTGGCCCCACTTCAGTATTTAAGGCTTTTACCTCTTGAACCATAGGTGTAGGGGGCCTTCTCTTCCACATTTTCACTCCAAACATTGTTTGAAACATCACACAAATCATCACAATGCAGCAGTTTAGGCAAAGTCTCTTCCACAAGCTCATCCAACACATCAATCAAAAAGCAATCCTCACTATCCAAGTGAGGCTGACATGCTGCATCATAAACATTCAATTTTACTTTCATGTTGCCAAAAGATACCTCTATTTCACCTAATCTACATTGTTTACAAGCATTGGTAGTGGCCAAGAAAGGCCTCCCTAAAATTAAAGGAATAGAGATAGTGCACTTGCTTGGCTCCATGCCAAGAACCAAAAAATCTGTTGGATAGAATAACTTATCAACCCCAACTAACACATCTTCTATCATTCCCACAGGTTTCCCTTCAGATCTGTCAGTCAGTTGTAGCACTACATGTGTGGGCTTCAATTCTCCCAAACCTAACTTCTCATAAACTGAATATGGAAGTAGGTTTACACTAGCTCCTTGATCTAACAAGGCTTTCTCAATGGTGTGATCCCCAATGATCCAAGGGATTGTAGGAACTCCAGGGTCTTGGAGCTTTGTTGGGGTTGCAATGGACAGCACTTGGTTTACTTTCTCAACACAAAAGACCTTCTTAGATAGGTGTATCCTAGATTATCTTTTGTGGGTGCACAAATCTTTTAAAAATTTTGCAACTTGTTTGATAGCATCAAGGAAAGGCTAGTTAATCTTTACTTGTTTGAATGTCTCCATCATTTCCTCAACTTTAGCATTCTCCTTGTCAAAAGGAGAAGGTGCTTGAAATGTATTAGGAAATGGCAAATGGTGGACTGATCTCCCATTTACTGCCTTAGCAAGCTCATCAAATTTTTCTTTATTTTTGTTTTTAGTTTTCTGTTGGGGCACATCAACACCCCCTTATTTCTCATATGTTGCTTCTGCTACATATCAACATGGGTTGTTCTTTCATTTCCTGTTATTTTCTCATCAGCCTCAACACCAACTTTGTTGTCAACCAGCCTTCCACTCCTTAAAGTAGTGACAAATTTAGCTTCTTCATGTGAAGAAGTCTCACCCACCATATACTACCCTTTTGGGTTGTTCATGGGCTGACTAGGCAGTCAAAGTATTGGATAGCTGACTAAGGTGGACCTCTATCTTCTTAATACTTTGGCTATGGGAGTTAACAGTTTGTGACAAAGAGCCCAAATTCTGCAGTGAAGTTAGAACTTACTCTTCAAATGTGAGGGATCTAGAGGGTGTTGGGGCTGTGCACTTTGATGCACAGGTTGTGCCATTGGCTAGGCCTTAGGCTGCTGGTATTGGGGCCTTGGAAAGTAGTTCTGCTGATAGGGTTGGGCATTCCTAAAGGGCATGGACTGTTGATGTGGTTGTTGCTGCTGCTGGTTTTAGAAGGTATCTTGTCTCCACCTCAAGTTGGGATGGTTTCTCCAATGATAACCAGCAGTAGGTTGTTGTCCAAAGGACTGAGCAACATTCACATGTTCCATAATAAGGTCCAAAAATTAGGCAACAGAAGGACATTCCTAAAGGGAGTGAGTAGAGGACTGGTATATCACACATGCCTCCTCTACTTTGGCAACCATTGGTGACTGCATTGCTCCCTGAGCTTATCAAATTTTTTAGTCAAGCTATCCACCTTCCTTTCCAAATCATTGTAACCACTAACCTCATACATTTTCCCTCTTATAGTGGTCTCTCTCACCAATCTAACAGGGGTCTCAATGTCCCTTTACAAAGCCTCCCTGTGCATGAAGTTTTCACTAATAATATCAAACAACTCTCAAGCCCCATCAGTTGTCTTGTGGAGGTAAGTACCACCACATGAGACATCAACCATGTCCCTACTCTTGGGATCAATTCTTTGATAGAAACTTTGAATAAGTTGCCATTCAGAAATTTGGTGATGGGGACACTACTTCAAGAGCTCCTTAAATCTCTCCCATATTTGGTGAAAGTCTTCAGTTGGGGCTTGAGCAATTAAAATGATGCTCTTCCTCAGCTGACTTTTTTTGGACATGGGGAAAAACTTGGCCAAAAATTTACATTGAGGTCATTCCAAGACTGAATACTATTGGTTGGGAGCATTGACAACCAAGTTTTAGCCCTATCCTTTAATGAAAAGGGAAAGAGTCTCAACCCGGTTGCTTCCTCCCCCAAGCCTGCAATGTTGAAAGTAGTCTACAGTCCTAGAAATTCATCAATGTGTTTGTAGGGGTCTTCCTTATTCAGGCCATGATATGAGGGTAGCATCTCTATGATGGAAGATTTGATCTCATAGTTCCCTTGGATAGCAGGGAATTGAATGCAGAAGGGGGAATTGTAAACCCCTGCTGCATTGAATTCTTTCAATGTCTTAGGTTGCTCGCCCATTACAGAAACTTAACAATTAACCATAGGTGTATAAGGACTCTGAGGTCTGAGAAGCCTCTCAACTCCAAGATCTAAAGGGATAATCTCAGGATTGAGAGATCTTCTATCAAGCATACACACAACAAAAACCAAGTATAATACAGAAAATTATAGCACAGATTTCAACAAAATAATTTTAAAAACACACAACTAATGCTGCTGATCTAAAAATTACATATCTAAAATATTAAGAGAGTTAGGAAATGCAAACTTTAGCACAACTTGCTCCTCCAAAAAAAACAATGTTCCTCTTAGAACCACAGATCCAGATCTGAAACACAAAATTAAACTATAAAAAACTATAGCAGTAATTAGTCAAACACAAAATAGGCAATTATAAATCTAAATCTAAAATAAGAAAAACTTAGATCTACCAATTCTAAAAACACAGTTTTTCCGGCAGCGGCGCCACCTTGTAATCTAGCCTTTGCTACACCTTGTAGTTGTCTAATAATCCTTTGTTTAGGGTGTTTTGTAGTTAGTAATAAATTGCACAGCTTAACACAAAGTCCATGCCTTTGGTTCCAAGAAGAGAGAGAATCCAAGGAAGAGATTGACAGCTGAGCCAAAGACTAATGGAATACCATGGTGGCACACACCATGGTGACTATTTTGCATGTCATAATGGACCAAGAAAGTCTAATAGATGAAAGAAGCATATATGTGAGTGGAGAGAGCTGCAACATCAATAGCTACATAACAGCAGAGGAACAAATGACTTATCTCATACAGTTGACACGTGGCTAAAGCTGTAGCAAAGCTTCCTCGCGCAACTAAGATATGCAGCACAAGGGAACTCATGCAATAATCACACACTTCAGCTATAATCAATGCCTACAGAACTCGCCAGTCTCTCGCGCACTAAGCCTTCAGAAATATAGCTCATGAAGCTCTCACAAGGATCAAGTTTTAATGCAGCCGCGTGCACTACCTCGTGAGGCCCATTTTCATAAGGAACAACAGTGAACTCGTGAAGTTATCGCGTGACTCTGGAAGAGAGAGATGCCTAGAAATTATCTCACGCAGCTCTCACGCGCTTAAAGCTATACCCTTTGCCTAGCGAGATGTGTCATTCATTTGATAAGAAGTCAAGCGAGTACAGAGCTCTACTGCGCAAGTACCTCATGACAGGAAATTCTGAAGCTCTACTGTGAGAGCAAGCCAAGCACTATAAATTCTTCTGTGCAAGTGTATTCAAAGCCAAAAGCTGCGCGACAATCCAAAGTCCACCTGCGTGATTGAACGACATTCCAAGCCAAATTCCTACCTCGCGAGGACTCTACACACTGCATGAATGAATTAATATGCAGAAGGTAGCCCGGAGAAGCTCGGGCTCTCCACTTCCCAGTCTTAAGTCAGGGACCTTTTGGGGATTTGCCCAGGTCTAAGACACACATCCTAAGGCCTTGATCTCGAGGAACATATCCAAAGGCATCCAAGGGTTATAATAGTGCCACATCTGCAAGGAAATTAGGGTTAATCTTCTCTGAGCCAAGGCATTAGGGACTAAGTATATAAGCTGCAGTTGTAACTTAGAATCATCATCTCTGTGAGCTCGAGCAAACTAGGGTTAGGGTTTGATCACCTTTTTTTTTACTTTTTCATCTCTCCTAGCCCAACACTTACTGGCTATACCCTCTGTAAGCAATTAGGTTTAGTTTTATTTAGTTTTTATAATGGGTCTTGTAACCTTTGGGATTTTGTGAAGAGCTGTTATGCACAAGGTTGTTGCCTTGAGAAATCTCATTGTAAGTATGTTTTGATCAATGAGATTTGTACTTTAATTGTTCATTCAATCTGTTATTCTCCTATTTACCCATAGTTTTGTTCAGGCTAAGCATGCATTTAGGATTTGAGCTAAATTGAAAGGCCCATGGAAGCTTGAGATTGTACCCCTGGGACCATAGTGGCAGCAGCAATTTATATGTTCTTTCTCAGACCTTTGTGGTGTGGATAACCTCTGTGGATAGCCTGTGACCATTTGAGTGGACAGACTATAGCCCTAGGGTGATTTCAAGCCATAGATCTGAGAAGGATTCTTCTCCTCTACACTTAAGCTTGTAGCCTTGTGAGAGGTTGTTGTAGGAACAGGCTCCCCTCTATTTCATTTGACCAATATCAGGTGTTGGATTTGATTTCTCTGCACTGATTAA
Organism: Chloranthus sessilifolius; assembly: GCA_021018995.1. Taxonomy (NCBI): domain Eukaryota; kingdom Viridiplantae; phylum Streptophyta; class Magnoliopsida; order Chloranthales; family Chloranthaceae; genus Chloranthus; species Chloranthus sessilifolius. The sequence goes on from CM037595.1 coordinate 31,859,673, forward strand.
AGACTTGTGAGCTGAGTCATTACAGGCCTTTTATTGCAATGACCAGCTACATTTAAGTCCCTAAATAGCCATTTAACAACTCTGTTATTCACTAATTTTTTAAGAACTATTTGCTCCCATGGATGCTTGAGCTTGTATCCTGGCAAACATGGTGTCTGCAATGATATTCATGATCTGGTTTGAGCCATTGGGTGGAGGACATCTATTGGATAGTGTGTGACCATTTCAGTGGACAGGTTATAGACTTAAGACCAGTCTACTCCTTTGGATCAGATTAGTTTTCTAACTTAGTCCATGTGGTTTGATCCTCTCTATTAGATAGTCTGTGACCATTGAAGTGGACAGGTTATAGCCTTAAGAGATCAGGTCAAACCATAAGGGTTGAGTTGGATACTTCTTCCTTACAAATGTGCTTATAGCCATCTGAGGGATTGCTGCAGAGACAGACCTGAGTCTGAGTTACATAGCTGATGTAACCCTAGTTTAACTGCTTACTTCCTATCCTTTTATCTTTATTTTAATACACACTATCACCACCCTCTTCATAACCATTTCTTTAGGATAGGACTGCACTTTATTTCTCTTCTTTTAGTGTTAATTTAGTGTAGTTGTGACACCCAACTCCCTTTCTTTAGGATTGTCAGATCTGTAGCCAGATCTGGAGGCCTACTATTATAGCCCATTTTAGGTTCTAAATCAATTTCTCTGTGAGACAAACTCTTACTTACTTAAACCTTGCTACAATAGCCCTGTATCTTACAGGCTATATGTACTTTAGGTTGTTGTTTTCATAACCGTCTTCTTCATCTCACTCTTTTTATTTGATTCTATTTTCACACACATAACAATAATCAGCACCCTAGGTATAATAAAACCAACAAGTTTTTAGCATCACTGTCGAGGATATTGATCTTTTTAGTAGACCTGAGTTGTATTATATTTTGGCTTAGAAAATTCTTTGTAGTTGTGCCTTGAATAGAATAGAAAGTACTACTGATTTTTGTGAAATTTTTGTAGAAGTGGACAATAGCTAGCTCTATTTTCACTTCTTTTGCCCTAAAACTCAATCCCTTTTTATTGAATTCCCCGTCATTAGTTTAGTTGTTAATTTTGTTTAACAAAAAATTTTGTGCTGCGTGCATTTTCTTACCTGCTGATTTTGTGTGTATGCTTAGAAGATAGTCCCTTAACCCTGAGTTAGAACCTCCAAATCCTGAGGTTGAAAGGGTCCTTAGACCAAGAAACACCACACAAGGCCCTAGTATTAAAACTGAGCCAGCTGTCATGGCTGAGAGACAAAGAACTCTAAAGGAATATAATGCACCTGGGGATTACACATCTCCCTTTTACATACAATTCCCTTTAGTTGAGGGAAACTATGAAATCAAGTCCTCCACCATCAACATGCTGCCATCTTTTCATGGGCTCAGAAAGGAAGATCCTTACAAGCACATTGACCATTTTTGGCACTTTATACCACTTTCAATATTGCTGGCCTGAGACCTGAAGCCACAAAACTGAGGCTTTTTCCTTTTTCCCAAAAGGACAAAGCCAGCACGTGAGTCTTCAAGCTCCCAGCCAATAGCATTCAAACATGGAGTGACCTCCAAAGCCAATTTCTAGCTAAATTCTTTCCCATGAATAAACCAGCCAGATGAGGACAAACATATTGTCATTCACTCAGTCCTCAACTGAGGATTTTTATGAGGCATGGAAGAGATTTTAAGAGATGTTAAAACAATGTCCCCACCATCAAATTCCACAATGGCAACTTGTGCTTTAATCCCAAAAGTAGGGATATAGTGGATGCCTCTTGTGGGGGTAGTTACCTTCACATGACAGTTGATGAGTCTTGGGAATTGTTTGACATCATAGGGGAAAATTCCATGGAGCAGGACTCACTATCTCGTAATGACAGTCAGACCCCAGCTAAATTGGTGAAAGAGTCCACCCCTAGAGGTGGAATGTATGAAGTTAAGGTGCAAAGTGATTTGGAAAGGAAGGTGGACAATCTGAGTTTAAAGTTTGACAAATTGATGAATGTGATACAACCTAGGATAGTTTCACAAGTGGAAGAGGCATGTCTGATATGACAATCTCCCACACATTTACTCCGAGATTGTCCATTAGCCAACCAATTTCCTGATTTAGTTATGGAGCATGCCAATGCTGCCCAAGCATATGGGCAGCAACCTGTTGGGTACACATGAAGAAACCACCCAAATTTTAGGTGGAGACAAGATACATACCAACAACCCCAGCAGCAGCAGTTGGTAGCTCCATATAGACCTCAGCACCAATTTAACCAAGGTTATCCACCAAGATAAAAATTTTAGTTGCCTGCCTCATAGCCCAATCAGTTGATCCTGCCCCCACAACAGTCCAGATCCTCTTCCTTTGAAGAGAAAATGCTGGCATCTATGCAAAATTTGGGGAACTTGGTCCAAACTGTGAACTCTCATAGGCAAAGTATTAAAAAAATAGAGGACCAGCTGGGTCAAATCTATAGTGCTTTGAATAGGAGAGAGCAGGGCAAATTGCCTAATTAACCCTTGGCCAATCCTACAGGGTAGTACATGATTGGAGAAGCATCCTCTACCCATGAGGAAGTTAATGTAATCACTACTCTAAGGAGTTGAAGGGTGGTTGTTAATTTAGTGGACAGAGCAGCGGAGGAGGTCATAGAGAGTGAAAATTAAATAAATATGAGTGTTCAAGAACTAATGAATTTATCCCCTGCTGTGAATCAGCAAGGTCAAAATAAAAGAGCTGATGTTGAGCCCCAACAGCAAACAATAAATGAAGAAAAACGAAAAAAATAAAAATTTGACCATGATGTTGTTAGGCATGTGGCTGTTGCATCAGCAATCTCACAGCTGTCGTTTCCTCATGCATTAGCTGGCCCATCTCTTTTAGATAAGGGGAATGCTCAGATAGAGGAAATTATAGAGACTTTCAAGTAGGTCAAGATCAATTTGCCCTTGCTTGATGCTATAAAATAGGTCCCTACCTATGCTAAATTTTTGAAGGACCTCTACACAGAAAAGAAAGGCAAGGGTGCAGTTGTCCAAAAAGGTTTTTGCTGTTGAGTATGTTGAGTCAGTTTTGTCCATTGCCACACCTAAGAAATTACAGGATCCAAGGGTACCTACTATCCCGTGCATAATTGGAATTCACACCATTGGAAGAGCCCTCTTGGACTTAGGGGTCAGCGTGAACCTGCTCTCATTTTCTATGTATGAGGAGCTAGGTTTGGGGGAGTTGAAATCCACATCAGTTGTGCTCCAACTGGCTGATAGGTCTGAGAACAGACCTGTGGGTGTGGTGGAAGATGTTTTGGTAGAGGTCGACAAGTTTTACTATCCTGCTGATTTCCTTGTTTTGGACATGGACCATTACAAAAGTAAAACCCTAATTCCTGTTATCCTTGGCAGACCATTCTTACCCACTGTAAATGCCTGCATTCAATGCAAGTCAGGGGTGATGGAGGTGACCTTTGGGAACATGAAGACCCAATTAAATGTGTACAATGCTGCAAGGCAGCCTTAGATGGACATTGAGGATTGCTGTGCAGTTGATGTATTAGATGACCTTGTAGAAGAAGAATTATCCATTCTACTGGATTGGGATAATGTGATAGAGGACCAAGAAAATATTTGGAGTATGGTTGAGAAGGAGACCTAAACTCTCATGACATAAGACAACACCAAAATAGAGTCTTCTGTGAGCTTAGTGTAGCATTGCAACTGGAAACCTACACTATTGCCCCTTCCTCAAACCACCAAGGCACCTTTGCTGCCTTTCATTGAAAGTCCTCCAGAGGTGGAGCTGAAACAGCTCTCAGACACATTAAAATATGTCTTCTTAGGGTAAAACAACAAGCTTCCAGTGGTTATCTCATCTCTCACTAATGAGCAAGAGGGGAAATTATTGAGTGTTCGCAAGAAGCACACAAAGGCAATAGGGTGGACAATAGGTGATCTTGGAGGCATTGATGCCTCAGTTTGTATGTACAGAATTTACTTGGAAGAGGGTGAAAAACCCTCTAGGAAGATGCAGAGGAAGCTTAATCCTCACATGCAAGAGGAGGTCTTGAAGGAGATAGTAAAATTGTTGAATGCAAGGGTGATTTACCCCATTTCAGATTCAGAGTGGGTGTCACCCATCCAGGTGGTACCTAAAAAGTCAGGCATAATAGTTGTTACTTCTAATTTTGGGGAGTTGATGCCAGCCACAAAGACCACTGGCTGGAGAGTTTGCATTGATTACAGAAAACTCAACTCCAAGACCCGGAAAGATCACTTCTCTCTCCCCTTCATAGACCAAATTCTAGATAAGCTGGCGGGAAGACATTTTACTGCTTTATTGATGGATACTCAGGGTATAACCAAATCCTTTTGTATCCTCAAGATCAAGAAAAAACCACTTTCACATGTCCCTTTGGCACCATTTCTTTTAAGAGGATGCCTTTTCGACTGTGCAATGCCCCAGCCACATTTCAGAGGTGCATGTATGCTATTTTTTCTGATATGATCAACAAGTTCCTGGAAATCTTCATGAATGATTTCTCAGTTTAAGGGGACAGCTTTAGCCAGTGCTTGAGTCACCTTGACCTGGTTTTACAAAGATGTGAGGAGACCAATTTGGTCCAAAACTGGAAAAAGAGTCACTTTATGATGACACAAGGAATTGTGTTAGGCCATGTGGTCTCTCACAAAGGAATCGAGGTTGACAAGGCTAAAGTGAACTTGATTTCATACCTATCCCCATCGAGGACTGTCAAGCAAATTAGATCCTTCTTAGGACATGCTAGATTTTATAGGTGGTTCATTAAGGACTTCATCAAAATTGCCAAGCCATTGTGCGACCTGCTGTGTCAGGATGTGCCATTTGAATTCGCTGCTGGGTGCCTTGAGGCCTTTGAGATCTTAAAAAGGTACCTTACCACTACTACTGTAATCCAAGCCCCAGATTACTCACTCCCCTTTGAACTGATGTGTGATGCATCAGACTTGGCCATAGGTGTTATCTTAGGACAGAGGAAAGATAAGTTGCATGTAGTAATTTATTATGAAAGTAAAACACTAGTTGAAGCTTAGCTCAATTACACCACCACTAAGAAGGAGCTGCTTGTTGTGGTGTTTGTTGTGGACAAGTTTAGACCCTACTTGCTTGGGTCTAAAATTGTTATTTTTACTGATCACTTAGCCTAAAGTACTTATTGGCCAAGAAGGATGTCAAACCAAGGTTGATTAGATGGATCCTCCTGTTGTAGGAGTTTGATCTTGAGATCAAGGATAAGAAAGGAGTTGAAAATGTGGTGGCTAACCACCTCCTAGAATTATTTTGGAAGAATATGCAGCAACACCTGTCAATGAGTTATTCCCTGATGAGCAGTTATTTGCTATGCAGTCTAGTGTGCCTTGGTTTGTACACATTGTTAACTTTTTTATTGTTGGTAGGATTCCCCCTCACTGGTCCAAGATGGACAAAGACCTATTTTTCTCTCAGGTCAAACATTTTTTGTAGGAGGATCCATAGCTATATAAGCAATGTGCAGATCAGGTTGTTAGGGGATGTGTGCCTGAAAGTGAGTTCCACAACATTCTTTCTATGTACCATGAGCAAGCCTGTGGAGGTCACTTTAGTGGTAGAAAGATAGCTGCAAAAGTTTTGCAATGCCGATTTTATTGGCCCTCTTTGTTCAAAGATGCATACATACATTGCAAAGCCTATGAGAGATGCCAAAGGTTGGGAGGCATTTCTAAGAAAGATTCAATGTCATTACAGTCCATCCTTGTGGTAGAACTTTTTTACATCTGGGGCATGGATTTTATAGGTCTCTTTCCTCCTTCTATGGGTTTCAATTTCATACTTGTGGTAGTGGACTATGTGTCCAAATGGGTGGAAGCCATTGCCACAAGGACCAATGACCACACAGTTATCCTTAAATTTTTAAAGGACAATATCTTCTCAAGATTTGGCACCCCAAGAGCTATCATTAGTGATAGGGGGAGTCATTTCTATAACAGACCTTTTGAGAACCTGCTCAAAAAGTATTTTATTACACACAGAATTACAACTCCCTACCACCCACAGACCAATGGGCAAGTTAAAATTTCTAATAAGAAAATCAAGCATATCTTGGAGATGACTGTGAAGACAGATAGAAAGGATTGGGCACAAAAGCTGAATGATGCTTTGTGGGCTTATAGGGCAGCCTATAAGACCCCTATTGGCATGTCCCCATTTAGGCTGGTTTATGGCAAGGTCTGCCACCTACCAGTAGAGTTAGAGCACAGAGCCTATTGGGCTATCAAAACACTAAATTTTTATCTAACTATTGCTAGTTCTCACAGAAAATTGCAAATGTTAGAGCTTGATGAATTGAGAATAGAGGCTTATACCAATGCCATAATTTATGAGAGATCAAAGGCATTTTCTGACAAGAAGCTAATGAGGAAGGACTTCAATGATGGTACTAAGATTTGGCTTTTCAACTCTAAATTAAAGTTCTTTCTAGGGAAATTCAAATACAGATCGGATGGACCTTACTGTCATCCATGCCTCCCCATCTGGTGCTGTGGAGATCTTAGATCCTATGTCTGGGAAGATTATCAAAATGAATGATCAAAGGCTAAAAATTTGGGTAGAAAATTCAGTGGAGCCTCCTCAGACCATTCACCTACTGTTGGCGAAATCTGAGTGTGTGCTTGCTTTATTGGTTGGTGATAAAAGTAATTTAAAAATCAAAGAAAGAGTAAAACAGGGGATGGAATCAGCACAACTAAGAAATCCTAGACTTGCAAGATACAGGGTCCATTGTGGCAAGTTTTGATAACTAAGAGTTTGTCCCACAGGAAAAGGTGATCTACAGCTCCAAAGGAGCCGTCACTAGTAGTCCCTCCAGATCTGACTACAGATCTGGCAGTCCTAAAAAGGAGGGGAGTTTAAGGTCACTTATTCTAGGTATTCTAAGGTAACCTATTGTCTACACTACAGAAAGGGGTGAGAGGATGGATGGTGTGTGGAAAATAAATATAAAAGGGTGAGAAGTAAGTTATTGAGCCTAGATCAGAGGAGCTTTGTAACTCAGATTCAGCTATGATGTTATAGAAATCCTGTCTAATGGCTACGTTATCACCACTGAGGAGAAGGGATCCAACCCATCTCTCTGCCACGATTCAATCCCTTAAGGTTATAACCTGTCCACTCAAATGGTCACAGACTATCCCATAGGGGAACCACTATCCAGGGATGGGTCAAAACATAACCAGTAAAATATTGCAGGCACTATTTCATCCAGGCTACCAGCTCAAGAATCCATAGGGAACCTCAACCTCTAAAGCTCTATGTGTGGGGCTAAGGCTGTATAGGACCATGATAGCCCAAACACATAAAACCAACAAGAGATTGAGTACAACCTTCGATCTAGTTGTCCATTGCTTGAGTGACGCTACAATGGTCCAGTCACAAGCTTATAATCTCTATAACCAGATCAGATCCAACATCTGATGACGGATCTATACAAATATAGGAGAGTCTGCCTCCGTACAATCTCCCACCAGGCTTCTACAAGCTCAGGTGTAAAGAAGAAAGATCCATCTTGGATCGGTAGATTAGAATCACCCCAAGGCTATAACCTGTCCACTCAAATGGTCACAGACTATCCCAGAGGCTATCCTCCTCACGGAGCCCAAGATAAAACAAGAATATTGCTGCCACCAACATGGTCAGCAGGCTACCAGCTCAAGCTCCCATGGGGATTTCAGATCTAGTGGGTCATGTGGTGGGGCTAAGGCTGTATAGGACCATGATAGCCTAGACACACAGGTCACTTGGATCTGAATGGCCCTTAGAATCAGTCCTCCATTGTTTTGAAACACAGCCAAAGCAATGGCGGATCATAAGGCAGCAGCCTTGCACAGAGCATCTCACATTCAAAGACAAATCCTACAGAGTACAAATCCTATTACAAAACTTCCATTGATCAAGTTCAAAAAGCATACAAAGACATAGCCAGCAAGTGTTGGACTATGGAGAGAAGAAAAAAAAAGAAAAAGAAAACTACTTACAGCTACAAAAAGAAAAGCAAAACGATCTCAGATCAAGTCTCCAATAAATGAGATGTGTTCCCAGCTATTCCAGGATGTCGATCCCCTTCATGGTCCAAGCCCTCTTGGGGATTTATAGCAATGGTGTGGTGGCGCATTAGGGTTAGGAAACCCTAATTTTAATGATGCCACGTGGCCGAATAGTGATCCTTCAATGCCTTGGGGCGCATGCATAGAGATTTGAGCATGGGAGTGCGTGCCATAATCACTAGAAATTCCCAAAAGGTCCTCTACTGAAGAGATGGAAGTTGAGGTTCAGAGCTTCGCTAGGTAGCCATTGTTTCCCAGACTTGTCGCGTGGTAGCTTTTGCTCTTCGCTAGGATGATTTTATATTGAAACTTCAACCGTCGTGAGGTTGGCTTGGTTTGCTCTTCAGGCAGTCACCAGGTTGAGTAGACATCAAAGCCTCAAATGTCGCGGGGTTGGAGTTCAAGCAGTTGCGAGGTAGCTACGCGATCGCTGGGTTGATCTTTGCGAGGACAGATTTGAATAACGTGAGAACTTCGTGAGCACTTCTCTTCACTGGACTTCGCGAGTTACCTCGCGAGGCTTTAATGAGTTCTGAACTACGCGAGGTTCCATGTCTTAATTGATCTTTGCGAGGATGGCTTTGCCTTCGCAAGGATGCTTTCTTCTTGAATGGTGCGAGAACTGCGCGAGGAGTTCTCTTCTGATAATTGCATCCCACGGTGACTACGCGACAGCTGCGTGGGGAGTCTTCTGACGCTCTCTCTTCTCAGCCGTTCTGAGTGGACTGCGTGAGGTTGAGAGAGGTCTGCTTTGAACTACGTGAGACTGCGCGATGTGTATTTCTCCTGAATCCTCTAAAGCTTGGGTCAGCTGCGCGAGGCTCATTTCAGGTCTGGATTCAGAGTTCATCCTTCTGAGGGACTTCTGGTGCTAAAACCGGCTCCTTAGCAGGATTCCTGGCCTTATTTCACTACTGATTATTACCTACATAAAACACTTTACAAGAACTTATTAGGTGGCTATGGGTCTAATCAAAGGTTAAGTTAAGGGGTGAAAAGTGGTACTTTTCAGGTCTTAACACCTACATTAACCTCCCAATGCTTAGTGATCCACAACTTTGTAAAATGTGTACCATATGTGTTGAATGTGTGTCTTCATTTTGTTTTGTTTAAAAATTTGTCAAGCGGTGTCTTTAGTGTGATGTTAATTTACCTGTGTTGTTCTAATCTATTTTGAGTTGTGTGTTGATGATGTCATGTGCATGTTTGTCATCTGACTTTAATGTGCATAGGCTTAATGTTGATGTGCATATCTGTACTACTGTATAGTTGAGGTGCTGTTATTATAAAAATCATGAATCTGATATAGTTAAAAATCTTTGGCTTCTTAATTCTTGAGGTATATATGTTGATAATAGGCACTAAGATCATCATGATGAAATGGGTGAATAGGGAAGAAATGAGGTGAATATCAGTTAGAATGCACAGTCCAATGTGAAAGAATTGGCAGAGAATGAGCTTTGACTGTCGCCAGGCTCAAAGGCCTTAATTTCACACTCGCGAGTCAATTTTGGGCTTTCTCACAAGGTTTTAAAATGGCCTCTGTTGCCTCGCAAGCTAAAATATCTGAAGAATACCTACATATGATCCTCGCGAGGCTATCTCTTCTCCGTGACATCAAGCTGCGCAAAAATTATAAGTCATGTGTTTTGTTCCTCATGAGAACCTCACGAGCAGAAGTGTCAGCTGAAAGCCTAATATTGAGCCTCACAAGGCTCAAAGGCCTTAATTTCACACTCGCAAGTCAATTTTGGACTTTCTCACGGGGTTCTAAAATGGCCTCTGTTGCCTCGCGAGCTAAAATATCTGAAGAATACCTACATATGATCCTTACGAGGCTATCTCTTCTCCATGACATCAAGCTGCGCAAAAATTATAAGTCATGTGTTTTGTTCCTCGTGAGAACCTCACAAGCAGAAGTGTTAGCTGAAAGCCTAATATTGAGCCTCGCGAGGCTCTATCTTGTCAACAACATGGAGCTGCTCGAAGAAATGAAATCACGCCTGTGTACCTCACGAGAGCCTAGCGAGCAAAGTTCTGAAGCTCATACTGAAATGTACCTCACGAGGCACTTGACTCACTGAAGATATTTTCTTCACGCGATTCCACTGTTCAGTTGTGCGAGAGATGAACCTGCCCTCTTGCGCACCTCAAATATAACATTTGATCCATGACTGACCTCATGAGTCTCTTGAGTTCCTTAAAAGGCATTTCTCGTGAGGTGGCATTTATACTACGTGAGAAGATATAGCCTCGCAAGTACCTGGAGAGAACCGCGCGAAGCACGGGTTCCGTCAATTAAACCCTGCGATTTTTCATTTCCATCACTTCATCTCTTCTTTGCCCTAGCCTTCACTGAGCACGTCCGAACTCCCTCCTCTCTTCTTTCTTCTCTATTGCCTACACCACTCCAAATCAGCCATTTTCCTCCTACAACTGTGTTCCCCATCACCTCCTGGTTACTTTAAACTTGGTTTGGAGGAATTTGATCCATTGTGCCACGATTGGAGTGGAACCCTAGCTTTCATTTGGTATGGTTTCTCACTCTCTCATTTATTTTATTGGATATTGTTTTACAGTTAAGAAGAGGAGGAATTTTTTGGTTTGCATCCATTGGAGTGTGATCTATCTCCACTTTGAGTTTAAAGCCCTAATTTGGAGAAGTTGAGTAGCTATGACCACGGGTTCGATATTTATTGATGCATTAGCTACCATGCTAAACCCTCCACATACTGGCAGCCCTAGGGCAACTCGTAAATTTGTGAGGATTTCAGAGGCCTCCCCTATGGAGACCTCTAAGATGCCTACTCAGGTGGTTGAGCCCCAATTGGAGCAAACTGAGCAGAGAGCAGCCCCTGTGAAGAAGGCCAAGGGTGTGGCCTCTGATGCCCATGCTATCAAGAAGAAGTCTGCTCCTATGAAGAGAGTAAGAACACCTACCAAAATCTCTGAGAAATCAAAGAAGAAGCAGAAAAAGGGCAACGCTGTGGCCCATGAGATCCCTGAGGTTGACCCTGAAGAGGGAGGAGATAATGAGTACCTCAGAGTCCCTTCTGAATTTATTGCTTCCATTAAACTGGAGGCAGAGACCATTTTTGACAAAGTTTTCTTTGAGGACCTATCTGAAACAGCAGCCTCCATTGAGTACCTAACCAAGGTAACTCTGCTACCCCTATTGAGGCCCCCACTGCAGTCAGTCTTTCCTAGACTAGTGTAGTTGTTTTATCAGAATATTAGAGTGAAGATTGGGGATGATGGGAACCCAGCATTACTGGTATTGATAGACAAGTTTGAAATGCTCTTCAACCAGGCAGCCATATCTGAGATACTTGGGATACCAGCCAAGTACAGCCCTAAGTGTGGCTTGGGTCCTCCTTTGACAGCCACCATCTCAGAAATTGTCTAAGGAGTTTACTAGAGGGATCATAGCCTCAGGTGTGTCAATTAGGAAGAGAGATCTGTACCCTAACCTCAAATTTATGGATAGGGTGCTGAAAAAATATATCTATTACTCTGGCCATGAGCAGGAGAGGAGGTTTTCCATTGCGGATGCACTCCACTCATTCTAGATGAATCACTACATTGATACTATCAAGCTCATTTTTGATGGAATGAAGGACATTAATGAGAAAGTGAAAAAGGAGCAAATTCACTCTCCTACTGCAGGCTTATTATAGCCTTACTGAAACTAGGAGGGTACCCTTTCATAATGAATGAGGACACTATTGTCCTGGCCCCCAGAAAATGTGGTAAAAAGAAATGGGAGATTAGTGAAACTCTTATTGAGAAGAAAAAGAAGAAAAAGGAGGAGCTGCTAGCTGAAGCAGCCCCCACAATTTAAGAAGCAGTTGCTACTGCTGCTGCTACCTCTGTTGTTGTTAGTTCTGCAGTCACCTCAACTGGGCCAGCCATCCCTTCAATGCCCATGCCAGCTCCTACCTCAATCCCAGCCTCACAAACTTTTATACTCTCATTACCTTTACCCCAGCCCATTTCACCAACTACCACAGCCACCATACCTACTGAGACCTTACCTATACCTTTGCCCATCACATCAGCCACAACTAGCCCAACCATACCCACCACACCTTTAACTTTCCCTACACCTGTGACTACCAACCCAGCCCACCCTAGCCCACCTGTAAAAACTACTTATAAAAAAAAAATAAAAAATTAACCAAAGCCCACACAGAATCCCAACCCACCTATGTCTCCCAAACTATTCCTACCCTAGAATCCTCAGCCATACTAGATCCAACCATTGTCCTACCACCACCCTCACCACCCCAAGCCTCAACAACCCAAGTCTTTGAACCTGATACCCTTGAAGCTTTAGCTCAATCCATCCCTTCTTTCCCTACCCATGACCAAAACCCTTTTTCAGGAGAGGGATACTCAGCTATGATGTCCTCTATTATAAGGAAAATCAATTATGAGTTTACCGCTCTTCCTGAGTCACCTCACCCTTATCATTTCACACCCCTCCCAGACTCACCACAGCCACACCAAATTACCCCTACACCTACATCAGCACAACCAACTAACTTCACTCATGCACCCACTTCCCTATTTCAACCAATTCCACCCACCACCCCTGCTTTCCTACCCCAAATCTTCACCCTCTTACTCTCCCTTCAATCCCAAATATTGGCCAATACCCAAACCCAAACATCCATAGAGGTCAACCTCCAAGCCATGCACTCTACCCTCCTAAACCAAGCCTCCATTCATAACAGTTTAAAAGCCATCCAATCAACCTTGTCACTTTTAACCCAACCATCACAACAGCCACCTATCCCTAGACCCACCCATTTACCTACTCCACCCCCTTCTCTCCAATCCTTAACCTTAGCTGTCACCATACCTACTATACCCATTGAACCTACACCAGAAATCCCTCCTACTACCTTTACGAATGCCTCCACTCAAACAGACCTTGAACCTAAACCAAAACCCCAATCTGACCCTATCCAACTACCCATTATTCCCCAACGTGATATCCCACCTGTTGTTGCTACCTCTGATGCTACAACAGATGTGGAGGGCCTAATCCCAACCTCTTCAATTCAAACCCAAATAGACCTAGAGATTTTAGACCTCAATAAACCTACCCTTGAAGTCCTCCAGCCCATACCCTCTACATCCACCCCACCCATGCCATTATCCATCCCCTCTCTCTTGATGGCTGGCCCTTCCTTCAGTGTTGAGTAGTTGTTGTCCTGCCTGCCTCATAATTATTAAGGGGTTAAAACAGTGAACTATAGTAAAAAATAATCAGGGCAAGCAAGAATCAGGGCTGTTGAAGCAAATTTTGATAGGTAAGGGTATGCCCATAGGGAAATGTGTTCTAAAGGATGGTAAATCTCCATATCTATGGTAGGTCTGGCACTCTATCCTAAATTAAGCAAAACTCAAAGCAGAAAGGAGGAGAGGTTTCTAGGGTTTGTCACTTTACTATAGCAACAAAAATTAAATGCAATTGATCCAGACTTGATTAAACACAGAGATGAGAAAACAAAAATAAAGTGAAACTCAAAAGATGGAGAACAACAGCTAGGGGTTTTAGTCTTTTACTAAAAATTAAAAGAATCAAAGGCAGTGCATAGGATAGATTTGCTACAATCCTTCATCTGGCTACAAGCTCCCCATTTCTGGCAAATGCAAGGTATAAGAATTTAATCTAAACCAGAGAATTGAAGCAATCCTAAGGCTATGATCTGTCTACTTTAATGGTCACAGACCATCCCAGAGATTATTCCACTCTAAGGATCTTGATTAGAACAGAAAAGCTATTGCAGATGCTACGAATACCAGGCTACCAGCTCCCCATTTCTGGCTGGCATCCACAAGAATATCTGACCCAAGGAAATCAAATATGAAGAAGTGAAATGTAGATCATAATCACCTTTAAAATCTATAATTATATTGCAATCATAAAACTTACAATCCTATTGTGGTCAGATCTGCAATCTATGCAACATACAATCCTTTACAAGCCTCTGAAACTCTCAATTTGCAGCTCTAGACCATACCCTAACTACTGAAAAGAGTTTAGCCAACCATGATTGGCTAAAGAGAGAATGAGAGAAGAAGGAAGATAGAGGGAGTTTGGAGAAGATGGATCTGGAATTAGGCTACGGATCTCTCGAATCCTGGATGTGTTCAATATAATTTCTTCAAGCCTTTATACTCTCCTCCTCTGTCCTCAGATCCATTTCAGCCAATCAGAGCCTAAGATAATAATTATGTTATTTTGGGTTGCTTATGTGGCCGATTTCTCTTCTAGAAGCTCTTCTCTCATTGGCTCTCATATGGAAAATACACATGAGGCCATTAGGGTTTCCAATCGTGCGCAGTTGAATGCCAAAAATACCCCCAGGGGTCGCTAACATGCTTTGGGATGTGTGTGCAAACTTTTGCAATTGGCAGCTACTGAAGGAACATTCTAAGAAGTTGCCAAAACAAGGGTTGAGAGGTTCAGGGGACCTCTCGATAGGTTTTGAGTGTGCTTGCTCTTTATTTCAACAGGTTCTCTGTGGCTTTTGATAGGATTGGCTAGCTCTCGACAGGGTCTGGAAACATCTCGAGATGTTAAACTGCACTTGTCGATAAGATTGATGACTCGTCGATAGGATCAAAAGCTCGTTGCATCGTTCTACCCATTTCTTTGTTAATCCACTCAACAGGTTATACTAATCCTGTCGACTGGACACTGACCTCTCGACAGGTTGGCTCAATCCTCACGATAATGAGTTATAGCATCAGGCAAGCTGTCAACAATTTAAATTGGACTGCTCGACAAGTTCTGCTAAACCTTGCGATAAGTATCTGGAACCTCTCGACAGGTTCCTATTTCCAACTACATTCCTCTCGATAGGTTTGCTTACGGAACCTGTCGACAGGTGTTTTAGAACCTCGCGACCGCTTAGCTCCTGTGTACTACAACCTCTCGACAGCTACTGCCATCCTCTCGAACACAATAGTATTTCTCCTCAGGACCTCTCAACATGTTTATCCTTATACTTCCACAGCTGGCACACCTCTCACTTGTGTTGTTCTTCATTTGTTCAACATCGAGCAACCTCTTGGTGGATTCAATCTTCATTCTTTGCAACAGCACTTAGCCACAAGCCTTCCCAGTTAATCTTAAACACTCTCAAGAACTTCTGGGGCTCTTGTGGATCGCTTGATTGGTTAGCCTTTGGTCTGTAAGGTCACATGTTGAGCAGCAAATTGCTTCTTGGGCTATTTTAAGTGGATATCTGTATTAAGCTTGCAATTCATTGCTTATCTATAAATTACACTTAAAACACATTATTAGTTAGCTCAAGGGTCCACCAAAGGTCAGGTTAGGAGGTAAAAAATGGTATTTTTCACTGCTTAACATACCCCTAAACCTAAGCTTTGCTAGTCCCTAAGCAAAAGGAGAAAATGGAAACAAGTATTGAAAATAAAATATGCCACTTTTGTAGGGAACACAGATGCATTTAGCATATGCATCAAGCCTTTTAAACCCCTAGGTGATCCCTAGTGGAGGAGTGAAGTCTCCTGAGGGTTTACATGAAGTTACCCACAAACTTCTCCAATGACTCAGTTAATATCAGTGCAACATGTTAAAACAAAAATTTAAGCGACATAAAATTCATTCCACACCTTACCCATTCAATTTTTAGAGGATTCTCAATAAAAACATGACAATTTAAAACTAAAATTCTGTTGTAATTCCTGCACAATCAATCAGCTCATGTCAAGATATTTTGTATGAAAATTAATGCAAAGCTTACCCTCAAATTGAGAATTGTTGGAAGAATTTTAGGTGCTGATTATTATGAATTAAAAGAAAGAAAATAAAATCAAAGTAAAACAGAGGATGGATTTAGCACATCTAAAATATCCTAGACCTGCGAGATACAGGGTCCTTTGTAGTAAATTTTAATAAGTAAGAGTTTGTCTCATAGGGAGTAGTGATCTAAACCTAGGTGTATAGTAGACCTCCAAATCTGGCTACAGATCTGGCAATTCTAAGAAGAAAGAGAGCTTTTAGGTGTCACTAGATCTAATTTATAAAGCTGAAATATAAAATTAAATCTAAAAGATTGAGGAAGATGGATGGTAAAATAAAATATAAAATGGGAAGATATAGACTGCTAGGGCCTAGTTTTTATTGCAAAATAGATCAAGGTATGTGAATTTGCAGTTGTCCTTCACTTGGCTACAAGCTCAAGTGCAAGGTAGAAGAATCCACTCTAAATCAAAGGCTTGGACTGATCTTAAGGCTATGATCTGTCCACTTTAATGGTCACAGATCATCCTAGAGATTTCCTCCAAATCAAAGGTTCCAATTAGAATATTAAAATCACTACAGATGCTATGGATGCAAGGCTACAAGCTCAGGCATCCACAGGGATATCAGATCTAGGAAGATCAAATGGTATTCAAGAGATCTACCAGTTAAGTGGGTGGGCTGGTCCCATCTACACAAATCCGATCAAGAACCAAGTGACACTAGATGATCTATAGATCTAATTAAATAATAAAATCAACAATTCTTTGAATCAAAATTACTTACAATGACCTTGTCCTTAGATCTGTAGTCTGTGCATCAATCCACAAGACCTTCATGCCAAATTATAATCAAAAACCAGATATGAGCTGCTACCTAGATCTAATCCAACAAGCTGGATTAGAGAGAGAAGGGGGAAGAAAAAAAAGGGAAAATAAAAGTTAAACTAAACCTAAATGAGCTAAGGAGAACTCAGGCTATTCCTTTGTTCCTACTTTTCTTGCTGAGAAATTACAACAGAATAGATGGGTATTTATACATATGCATCGATCCATGTGCCTTGAGTTGCAGCCAATCAGAGAGCAAAGGACTCAGTTCTGTTATGCACAGCTAAGGTGTCTTCATTTCGGCCAAGGAAACTTGCATGTGGACTGTTGTCCCATGTGCAGAGTTTTGTGCCCAGCTGATGTGTTCTTGTAGCTCTCAAAAATGCCCCTATTGGCCACTGAAATTTGCTAATGCAGTTGCTGTAGAAATATAAGTTGCTCAGTCAATAGTTGTTGTAGCAGGTTTAATAAATGGAGCATTCGATAGGTACAGCTTCAGCATTCGATAGGATAATCGTTTGGTGAAGAACCAGCCGATAGGTTCACTGCAACCTTGAAGAACTCTATAGGTTAGATTGCAAAAGGCAATATCCATTCGATAGGTTGGGTTTAAATCAAGAACCTGTCTACAGGTTCAATTAATGGAGCCTTTGATAGGTGCAATGACTACGCTACAGCAACCAGGTTGAAGGCTTTAAGTACAACAAAACTCGACAGGAGCTGAAGTTCAAATCGATAGGATGAGTTGCAACCACATGAACCATTCGATAGGTTCATCATTGCTGCCTTTAAGGACTGCTCGACAGGTTTGATAGCTCTGCAAAGAACAACTCGATAGATTGTACCAGCTCTATTCGATAGGTTCAATGCATGAAGGTTTGGAGGAGTTCAACAGGTTGGAGTGGTAAGCTGATCTGCCCGAGTTGCATAGAACTCAACTTCAACACTCAATAGATGCACACTTCTGCTTTATCATCCATTCAACAATTGCATTCTTCAACTTTATTAGCTTTAGATCTGCTCAAATGTTGTCTTGCTACTTCAGGTAAGTGGTTGACAGGTACACAACTCAGGTTCATTGCAGCTGCTCTTGTGTGCAACTGCATGTTAGGCTGCTTGAATCAATGCATGCTTTCATGGGTGCATCAGCTGGAGATGGTAAATCACATGGTTGCATTAATGCGCCCATGCTGAATCTATTTTTCTCAATGTGCACCAAGCTGAAGCTCTTTTATTCTTGATAGTTTGGAACTTGAAAGTGTTGGGGCTTGGGTTCTTTGTTCTACTATTTACTCCAACAACAGCAGCTCTCTTTCAGATCATGGGCTTCACCTATTTCAGCCCCAATGAATGGCTCTATTTCTAATCTTTGTGACACTTATTAATTAGATTTCTGCACTATACTTTATTTCACCCTGATTGCAAAACACACTTAAAAGTAATTATTAAACACTCTAGGTCCCACCAAAAGCCAAGTTTAAAAGTGTAAAAAGCAGCATTTTTCACCACTCATCACACCCCAAAATCTAAGCTTTGCTAGTCCCTGAGCAAAGGAAGAATAAAGAAAACTAAAATGCCACTTTTGTAGGGAGCACAAATGCATTTAGCACATGCATCAAGCCTTTTAAATCCCTAGGTGATCCCTAGTGAGGAGTGAAGTCTCCTGAGGGTTTTCTGTGAACAGGGACTTGCAAAGCTTAGATTTTGGGGCTGAAACAGAGTTTAAGTAAATAAACTCAGTTAGTACTAATGCAACATGCTAAAACAGAGTTTAAGTAAATAAAATAAATTCCACACCATATCCATTCAATTTTTTAGAGGATTCTCAGCAAAAAAATCATCAGTTTAAAACCTGAAATTCTGTTGTAATTCCTTCATCAATCAGTTCATCTCAAGGCATTGTGCCTGAAAATTAATGCAGAGTTCACCTTTAATTTAAGAACTTTGTTTTGATAATGCCCCAATCAATTTTGATTTCAGACCCAAATATTACCGGGGTTGTTCACTCACAACAAGAACAGTTGCAGCCCTCAAATAGGACTGCAAGCATGAGTATAGGCATTGCTTTAATTTATGAAATTTTCAAACTCTTTTCACTATAGATTAAACAAATCCTCATCTCCACATGACAGCTCAACCCATTTTAGATCAGTAGGATCTTTTTTTATTGGTTTGTAATGTGGCTTATGGGTGAAATTTGTAAAAGAATAATGGGGTAAAAAGGATTCAAATTGAGCAATCAGTAAAAGTAAGGAGGTGGTCTAGACAGCACCTTCTTCATTTCAGCACAATTCCATCTACTTCTTGAATTTTTTGATTTGAAGTGGCCAGTTTCTCATCCTCTTTTCAGTCTTTCAATGAGATGACTTCTCTTTCTCATTCCTTTTCTTTGATTTTCTGTTTTTCCTTTTCCTTTTGTATTTTTCTCCATTTTCTTTTTTATGGGTTGGAATGCCACAATATTGCCAAATGTGCTTCCTTCTTTTTGAACCAATCATCGAACCTTGATCCTCTAACCTCACTTTTCCTTCTATTTCTTTGAATTCTCAGATTGAGGGTCAGGCTGTATCAGGTCACTGAGGTTTTGGGTTCAAATTTTCTAATTTTTATCAAAGAAAATTGGGAATTTTAAGGCTCAAATGGTGGGTATCAAGGGCAGTTCAAAGGTGGGACATTTTAAGCTCAAACTGTCCAAGGAATGACCTTACTTCATGTCTTCAATGTCATGAATGTTGTCAAGCAGTTTTAATTTGGATTTGCCTAACTTCTAGTGATCGAAACTAGATCCAATATGTCCTTAGAGCAGAAAAATTGCCCAAACACTCTTCAAAGAAAATTTTTCAGGCCCAAATCTCACTGGGTATGGCCTTCCATCAAATTTCTGGGGTGTATCCTCACAGTTTTCTCTCCTTTCAGGTTCACTAAACATCACTTTTTAAAAATTCTTGACATTTGCTTCATGAAAAATGTTAAAACTACAACTCATTTCAGTTTTAAAAAGTTTTTAATTTCCTTTTTTTTTTTCAAAAAATCAAGTGGGAAATCACTTTATTTTCAAAAACTTTTTCAACATTGTTGCACTAGCATTAACTCATTTCATTAGCATACCTGCCATACCCCCAAACCTAAGATGAACATTGTCTTCAATGTTCTACACAATGAGAAACTAGGGGTAGCAGGGTAAAAGAAGAAAGAAAAACTTAGTAGAAAAATTACAACTATGTGCAGTAGAAAATAAAAAAAATAAAACTGAATATATGAGCAGGAAAATGAAAAAAATGATATACAAGTGCAGGAAATTACTGGTAAAACAAAAAAAAACAACAAAACAAAGCTAAAACTGCTATAAAATAAAATCTAAAAACTACATATAAGGACAGAAAAATAAAAGGACTGCTATGCAATTGTAAGGAAACTATTGCTAATAACTCAAAGGAACTGAATACAAAGCTACAAAAAACAGAAAAGTGTTGATACAAAAACAAAGTTGTAGATAAAAAAAATAGGAAAACAAAGTTAGAAACTAACTATAATCACAGAAAAATGCAAAAATCAGTAAAACTAGGACACATTAAACCTAAGAAAGAGAAACCAGCAACCTAAAAACAGAATTTAGACTAAAATTCCTAAGACAGAAAATACAAAACTTGTCCTAAGAGAAAACGTATTGTTGTGTGTTGATGTTTGTGTGTTTGTTGTGTTTGTTGTGTGTGTGTATGAATCAATAGGATTTTCAAAGTGATGTAGGCATGGATGCACACAATTAAAAGCAGGATTCATATAGCTGAGATCCATTTATGGTGAAGAAATCGCGAAGGAAAATAAAATCAGTGGCTCCATTGAATACTCAAAACAGCATATGATCCACTGCTCATTATCCTACATGATTCCTTAAAATGAAAGGCCATGATCTCAGCAGTTCCAGATGGAAGAAAATGAATAAAGGCAGAGGAAAACAGCCCATCTGGAGAAATGTTTTTTATGATTTTATAATTTTTTACTTTTTTATGTGTGTTTGATCAGCCTGGGCTCCACAAGAACCCTTATGTACTATTGCTGAAAAATAATAAAAAAAATCAGGAAATTTTCTATTTTGTGTTTACATTTTCTTTTATTTTTGTATTTGGTTTTGTGAAAATAAAAATCAGCATGCCTAATAGATAGCAGAAATTATAATCAAAACAAACATCAAACACAGCAAAACTACTAGTTCTCAAGAATTTAAAATTTGCAAATATATGCAAAAGAGAAAGGGATGCAAACTCAAGCAGATCTGCTCCTACTGCAATCCATCTGCTCCTCGTTTGGCAGATGCTCCAGATCTCGAAAAATTAAAATAACTGCAGCAGTACCTTATTCAAGCATATTAACAAAAGCAAACAGAAAAACTCAAACTGCAACCTCACTTATGCAAAAATGCAAAGGGCTATAGCAGCATTTATTCAAACATCTAGAAGGCATAAAGTAAAAACTCAGGAAAATAAGAATTTTTGTAGTTTTAAAATTGGTTTTCTATACAAAAACTGCAGCAATCCTTAAATCAAACAGGTGGAATGCAATGGAAAAAATTAAAAAATGAAAAACAAAACAGCAATAAAAAAAAAAAATTCAAATTAGATCTGAAAAACTCAGATCTACAAAAAATATAAAAAATTAGATCTACAAAAAAAATGAAAAACTCATATCTACTATCTAGATCAAAACTCTCCGGCAACGACGCCAAAAACTTGTTAGGGAATTTTAGGTGCTGATTATGGTGTAATGATAAAAGCAAAATAAAATCAAAGTAAAATAGAGGATGGATTCAGCACATCTAAAATATCCTAGACCTGCAAGATACAGGGTCCTTTGTAGCAAGTTTTAATAAGTATGAGTTTGTCCCACAGGGAGTAGTGATCTAAACCTATTAGGTGTATAGTAGACCTCCAGATCTGGCTACAGATCTGGTAATTCTAACGAGAAAGAGAGCTTTTCGAGTGTCACTAGATCTAATTAATCTATAAAACAGAAATCTAGAACTAAGTCTAAAAGATGGAGGAAGATGGATGGTAAAATAAAATATAAAATGGGGGGAAATAGACAGCTAGGACCTAGTTTCCTTTTGCAAAACAGATCAAGGTATGTGAATTTGTAGCTGTCCTTCACTTGGCTACAGGCTCAAGTGCAAGGTAGAAGAATCCACTATAAACTAAAGGCTTGGACTCATCTTAAGGGTATGATCTGTCCACTTTAATGGTCACAGATCATCCTAGGGATTTCATCCAAATCAAAGGTTTAAGGTAGAAGAATCCAATCTAGACTAGGGGAATTGATCTTAAGGCTATGATCTATCCACTTTAATGGTCACAGATCATCCTAGGGATTTCCTCCAAATCAAAGGTTCCAATTAGAACATTAAAATCACTATAGATGCTATGGATGCAAGGCTACAAGCTCAGGCATCCACAGGGATATCAGATCTAGGAAAATTAAATGGTATTCAAGAGATCTACTAATTAAGTGGGTGGGCTGGTCCCATCTACACAAATTCGATCGAGAAGCAAGTGAAACTAGATGATCTATCAATCTAATTAAGCAATAAAATCAACAATTCATTGAATCAAAATTACTTACAATGACCTTGCCCTCAAATCTGTAGTCTGTGCATCAATCCACAAGACCTTCATGCCAAATTATAATAAAAAACTAGATCTGAACTACTACTTAGATCTAATCCAACAGGCTGGATTAGGGAGAGAAGGGGGAAGAGAAAAAGGGAAAACCCTAAAACTAAACCTAAATGAGCTAAGGAGAACTTAGGCTATTCCTTTGTTCCTACTTTCCTTGTTGAGAAATTACAGTAGAATAGATGGGTATTTATACATATGCATCGATCCATGTGCCTTGAGTTGTAGCCAATCAGAGAGAAAAGGACTCAGTTCTGTTATGCATAGCTAAGGTGTCTTCATTTCGGCCAAGGAAACTTGCATGTGGACTACTGTCCCATGTGCAGAGTTTTGTGCCCAGCTAATGTGTGCTTGCAGCTCTCAAAAATGCCCCTGTCTGCTACTGATATTTGTTGATGTAGCTGCTGTAGAAATATAAGCTGCTCAGTCAATAGGTGTTGCAGGAGGTTTAATAAATGGAGCATTCGATAGGTACAACTTCAGCATTCGATAGGATAATGGTTTGTTGAAGAACCAGCTGATAGGTTCACTACAACCTTGAAGAACTCGATAGGTTAGCTTGCAAAAGACAATATCCATTCGATAGGTTGGGTTTAAATCAAGAGCCTGTCGAGAGGTTCAATTAATGGAACCTTCGATAGGTGCAATGACTGTGCTACAGCAACCATTCAATAGGTTGAAGGCTTTAAGTACAGCAGAACTCGACAGGAGCTGAAGTTCAAATCGATAGGATGAGTTGAAACCACATGAACCATTCAATAGGTTCATCATTGCTGCCTTTAAGGACTGCTTGACAGGTTTGATAGCTCTGCAAAGAACAGCTCGATAGGTTGTAACAGCTCCATTCAATAGGTTCAATGCATGAAGGTTTGGAGGAGTTCCACGGGTTGGAGTGGTAAGCTGATCTGCTGGAATTGTGTACAACTCAGCTTCAACACTCGATAGATGCACACTTCTGCTTTATCATCCATTTGACAATTGCATTCTTTAGCTTAATTAGCTTTAGATCTGCTCAAATGTTGTCTTGCTACTTCAGTACACAGCTTAGGTTCATTGCAGCTGCTCTTGTGTCCAACTGCATGTTAGGCTGCATGAATCAATGCATGCTTTCATGGGTGCATCAGCTAGAGATGGTAAATCACATGGTTGCATTAATGTGCCCATGCTGAAACTATTTTACTCGATATGCACCAAGCTGAAGCTCTTTTATTCTTTACAGTTTGGAACTTGAAAGTGTGGGGGCTTGGCTTCTTTGTTCTGCTATTTACTCCAACAATAGCAGCTCTCTTTCAGATCATGGGCTTCACCTGTTTCATCCCCAATGAATGGCTCTATTTTTTATCTTTGTGGCACTTATTAATTAGATTTCTGCACTATGCTTTATTTCATCCCTGATTGCAAAACACACTTAAAAGTAATTATTAAACACTTTAGGTCCCACCAAAAGCCAAGTTTAAAAGTGTAAAAAGTCGCATTTTTCACCACTTATCAAGAATCATGTTCTGGCAATGCCCCCCCAACAATCCTAATTTTAGACCCAAAGTTCACCAGGGCTGTCACTCTCAACAAAAATAGAAGGGTGTATCAATTCACACATCTCAAGAGTAGTTACAACCCTCAAATAGTTCTGCAAGCATGAGCATAGGCTTTGCTCCAATTTCTTAAATTTTTTAACTCTTTTCACCATAGATCAAACAAATTCTCATCTCCACATGACAGCTCAATCAATTTTAGATCAGTAAGGACTTTTTATTGGGTTGTAATGTGGCTTATGGGTGAAGTTTTCAAAGAATAAAAGGGTGGAATAGGATTCAAAATTGAGAAATCAACAAGGTAAGGAGGTGATTTGCAACTTATTAACCTTCATTTTAGCATAGTTCCATCTACTTCTTGAATTTTCATATTTGAAGTGGCCAATTTCTAATCTTCTCTTCAATTTTTTAATGAAATGACTTCTCATTCTCACTTTTTTGTTTTGTTTTCTGTTTTTCTTTTCTTTCTTTTTTATAGGCTTTTTGTATTTTTCTACATTTTTCTTTTTATAGGCTGGCATGCCACAATTACACATCACACTTGCCTTCACATGTATTTTCTTCTTCTTCCAACCACTGCCAAACCTTGCTCCTTTAACCTCACTTCTCCTTCAATTTCCTAATTTCTCAGGTTGAGGGTGAACTGAAACAGGTCAAGAGGTTTTGGGTTCAAATTTTTTTATTTTCATCAAAGAAAATTATGATCTTGAAAGGTTCAAAAGGTGTGTATCAAGGGCAGTTCAAAGGTGGGAAGTTTTAAGCTCAAACTGTCTAAGGGATGGCCTTACTTCATGTCCTCAATGTCATGAGTGTTGTCAAGCTATTTCAACTTGGATTTGCCTAACTTCTAGTGAGCAAAGGTAGATTCAATCAGTCCTTAGAGCAAAATAAATTTCCAAACACTCTTCAAAGAAAATTTTTCAGGCCCAAATCTCTTTGAGTATGGTTTCCATTAGACTTCTGGGGTATAACCTCACAATTTTCTCTCTTCTCCGGTTCACTAAGCATTGATTTTTGATAAATTCCTGACATTTGCTTCATGAAAATGTTAGAACTGTAACATGTTCCAGTTTTAAAAAGTTTTTAATTTCCTCTATATATAAAATATCAGGTGTGAAATTATTTTATTTTCTAAATTTTTGTTCAAATCTTGTTGCACTACCATTAACTATCCATTAGCATACCTTGCCACACCCCCAAACCTATGAGGAGCAGTGTCCTCACTGATTTAAAGATAAATGTGGATGTGCAACAAGAGCAAAAACAGAAGTATATAAAGTAAATAAAACATTAAACAAACAGGGGAATAATTGCAACACACCAACAATCAACCAAACAGCTATAAAGACAGAAAGTAAACCATACAAAGCATCACAAAGAGAGATTTCATTTAAGCACAAAAAGTTGTACAATGGAACAATGACATAAAAGGGGTGACAAAAGGAAAAATCCTAACTAAATACAGGAATGAGTATAAACCTAAGAAAAATCAAAACACATATTAACAAAATACCCCATCAAAAGCAAAATGGTTTGCCCTCCTGGCTTCGGGATAGCCTCAACTTGCTGCTTCTGGAAGAGGAACTGCAAGCCAAAGGGGGAGAACAGGGATTTAAGGAGAAGGCTACTGAGCAGGTGGTGGATGGAGTGAAGAGGATGGGGGAGAAGATGCAGGTGGGTCTATCTTCTGTTTCTTCTTCTTTCTCTTATTCTTTGTCTTTTCCTCCTTGGCAAAAATCCTTTGCACTTCCTCATACTCGTCCCACAGGAATTGTAATGTGTTAGGCTCTTTTGGTGGTGGCGGGTCTTCCCAAACTTGGTAGAATTTCATTGGCAGCTCAATGGGCTTGTCATCCACCATAGTTGGGGGTAGGGATGGACTGATGAGGTCAAAAGAGAGCGAATGCAATGGAGGTAAACGAGCCTGATATTTAAAATGTGTGGGTGGTGGAATATGAATTGTCATAATAAGTTTTCTCAACCTTCCAAGCTTAACTGCTAAAATGATATGTTGGTTTCGATAAGAATGGAACGTCGTGCGATTTAATATTGGGAATGATACCGCGAAGTGCATGTTGGTCTATTTTTAGCAATCGGAGTTAAGGCAAGGAGATGTGAGCTATTAAGGCTCAGACAAATGATTGGGGGCAAGGAGGAAAAATGAGCTTCGACAGGATTGAGGACAAGGCATCGACATGTTGGGACAAACTGTCGAGGTGTTAAAAACTGTTGAACCTCTCGAGAGGTCCATGCAATCCTATTGACGGGTTGAAGATTTTAAACGAATACGTTTTGAGAGGTTCATAGAACCTCTCGACAGATACTTTTGGGATCATCAGTCAATCCTCTCGATAGGTTCCTTCTTCCAGAAAATCACTTCAGGAGGTTCATAGAACCTCGCGATAGGTACTCTGAACCTGTCGAGAAATCAACTAAAGCCTGTAGAACCTGTCAATCTGTATGGATCCTATCGACAACCGATTTTACACCTTCAACACCTATCAAGAATTAATTCACAGTGCTCGACAACCTCTGGATCCTGTCAAAAAGAAAATTGGGCACTCTTAGAACCTATCGAGATGTTCATAGAACCTGTCGACAGGTTGTTTTTTTGATTTAAATAGACTTGCACTCAGTCCCCAATTCCTTTCTCAACAGCTTTGACACTCCAACTCAATTTTTTTTTTTACACTTTTGACAAATTATCCTACATGAGGCACTAACCAAACATGGAAAAATTCATGTACAATGCCAAACAGAAATGAATTAAAGAGAGAAATAGTAGCAAAAATAACCAAAATCAGTAACTAGTATACATAGTGTACATTATTGAAACTCAGCTATGCTATGGAGGTTCATGATAGTGAGTGATCATCACAGGCTCCACCACATTTTCAACAGCAAGTTTGAGCCTTTGACCATTTAATTTCATGGTCCTTCCATTTATTGGGTCCTTGATTTCAACAGCTTCAGATAGGGATACATACTCAACTATGTAAGGCCCCTCCCATTTGGATCTCAGTTTTTTTGAAAAAAAATTCTACTTAGAATTGAACAGACATACCTTGTTGCCAGCTGTGAACTCCTTCCTTAGTAAATGCTTGCCATAGAAAGCCTTGGTCTTCTCCTTGTAAATCCTAGCATTTGAATATGCCTCCAATCTCAGTTCTTCCAGCTCTAACAACTAGAGTTTCCTGTGCATGCCAATAGAAGTTAAGTTAGTATTCAATGCTTTAATAACTTAATATGCCCTGTGCTCAAGCTCTACTGATAAATGGCATGTCTTGCCATATATCAGCCTGAAGGGGGACATCCCTAAGGGGGTCTTATAGGTAGTCCTATAAGCCCACAGAGCATCGAGTAATTTCAAGAACCAGTCCTTATCCACCCTCACTGTTTTCTCCAAAATGTGTTTGATTTCTCTGTTAGAAATCTCCACCTGCCCACTAGTTTGTGGGTGATATGGGGTGACAACTATGTGTCACAGAGTTCTTTCTAAGTACATTCTCAAACTGTCTATTACAAAAGTGGCTCCCCCCATCACTAATGATGGCTCTGGGGGTGCCAAACTTGGAGAAAATGTAGTCCTTCAAGGAGTTGAGGACAACCTTGTGATCATTAGTTCTTGTAGCTATGGCCTCAACTCATTTGGACACATAGTCCACAGCCACAAGAATATAATTGTATCAATAGGAGGGAGGAAAAGGGCCCATGAAATCAATCCCCAATATGTCAAAAAGCTCAATCACAAATATGGGCTGTAAAGGTATGGAGTTTCTTTTAGAGATACTTCCCATATTTTGGCATCTTTCACAAGTTTTACAATGAAGCCAGGCATCCTTGAAGAGAGTGGTCTAATAAAATCTACATTGGAGCACCATGGCAGTAGTCTTATTCCCACTGAAGTGGCCTCCACAAGCCTGTTCTTGACACATAGTTAGTATATTGTGGAATTCCTCATCAGGGACACATCTCCTCACTACCTGGTCTGCACAATGTTTGAATAGGTATGGATCCTCCCACATATAATGTCTGATCTGTGAAAAGAATAGATCCTTGTCCATTTTGTTCCAATGTGGGGGGATTTTACCTATTCCAAATAGTTCACAATATTTACAAACCAAGGTGTAGAGGTGCTGATAACAAACAGTTGTTTATCCGAAAATGAATCATTAACAGGCAGCCTATCAAATTCCTCTGCTAGGATCCTAGACAAGTGGTCTGCAACCACTTTTTCAACCCCTTTCTTATCCTTGATCTCAAGATCAAACTCCTGTAATAGGAGGATCCATCTGATCAGTCTGGGTTTTGCATCCTTTTTTGACAAAAGGTATTTTAGGGCTGAGTGGTCTGTGAAAACCACTATCTTGGATCCAAGCACATAAGACCTGAACTTATCTAGAGCAAAGACAATTACCAACAGTTCCTTCTCAGTTGTAGTGTAATTTAACTGAGCATAAATCATGATTTTACTGGCATATGCAATCACACAAGGGGCCTTATCCTTCCTTTGTCCTAAGACTGCACCAATTGCAAAGTCTGATGCATCACACATCGGCTCAAAGGGTATGGAAAAATCAGGTGCTTGGAGGATAGGTGTAGAGGTTAGGCACTTTTTCAATAGCTCAAAGGGCTTAAGGCATTCATCATTAAAATCAAAGGGAACCTCTTAGCACAACAGGTGGCAGAGAGGTTTCGAGATCTTGCTGAAATCTTTGATGAATCTCCTGTAGAAGCCAGCATGCCCCAAGAATGATTTGACTTGTTTCATAGTTTTTGGTGGGGGTAAATGTGTAATCAGATTTATTTTAGCCTTGTCTACCTCAATGCCTCTTTGGGAAACCACATGACCAAGGACAATGCCTTGAGTGACCATGAAATGGCTCTTTTCTCAACTCAACACCAAGTTGGTTTCCTCACATCTCTGCAACACAAGGCCGAGATGATGTAGACATTGGCTAAAACTATCCCCAAAAATAGAGAAATCTTTCATGAAAATCTCTAGAAGATGCTCAATCATGTTAGAAAATATAGCATACATGCACCTTTAAAAGTTGTAGGTACATTATACAGTCCAAATGGCATCCTTCTATAAGCAAAGGTGCCAAATGGGCATGTAAAAGTATTCTTTTCTTGTTCTTGTGGGTAAACAGGGATTTGGTTATAGCCTGAATAACCATCGAGAAAATAATAAAAAGCCTTTCATGCTAACTTATCCAAGATTTGGTCAATGAAGGGCAAAGGGAAATGGTCTTTCCTAGTTTTCAGATTGAGCTTCCGATAGTCTCTACACATCCACCAACCTGTAATTTCCCTGGTTGGAACAAGCTCACCAAAATCATTTTTTATCACAATAATTCAAGATTTCTTGGGTACCACCTGGGTAGGTGCCACCCATTCAGAATCTGAAATTGGGTAGATGACTCCAGCATCTAGTAATTTCACCACTTCTTTCATCACCACTTCTTGCATGTGGGGATTCAATTTTCTCTGCATTTCTCTAGAGGGTTTGGAACCCTCTTCCAGATAAATTTTATACATATGATGCCCCCAAGGACAGCAATGGTCCAGCCAATTGCTCTCTTATGCTTCTTTAAAACACACAACAACTCTTCCTCTTGCTCATCAGTGAGAGAGGAAGAAATAATCACTGGCAATTTCTGGTTTGCCCCCAAAAAGTTGTTTCAACTCTACCTCTGGTGGGCAAATGAGAGAAGGCAACAAAGGTGCCTTTGATGATGGTGAAAGAGGCAACACATTAGGTTTCCAAAGAGGATACCTTGTTGTTAACCCCTCATCAGAAATTAAGGCTTTCACCTCATTAACTATGGGTGTGGGGGCCTTCTCTTCCACAGTCTCACTCCACTCATTCTCAAAAATATCATCAAAATTATCACAAAATCATCACCATACAGCAGCTTGGGAAAAGTCTCTTCCACAAGCTTATCAAAAATATCAATTGAAAAACAATCCTCACCATCCAAGTGAGGTTGATTGGCTGCATTGTAAACATTCAATTTCGCCTTCATGTTGCCAAAAGACACCTCCATTATTCCTGATCTACACTAAATACAAGCATTGGCAGTGGCCAAGAAAAGCCTGCCCAAAGTCATAGGAATAGAGATGGTGCACTTGCATGGCTCCATGTCAAACACCAAAAAATCTGCTGGATAGAAAAATTTGTCAACTCCAACTAAAACATCCTCTATCATTCCCACAGGCCTCCTTTCAAATCTGTCGGCTAGCTGTAGCACCACATGTGTGGCTTCAATTCTCCCAATCCTAACTTCTCATAAACAGAATATGGAAGTAGGTTTACACTAGCTTCCAGATCTAATAAGGCCTTCTCAATGGTATGATCCCCAATGATGCAGGGGATTGTGGGAACTCCAGAGTCTTGAAGCTTGGTTAGGGTTGTAATAGACAGCACTTGGTTCACTTTCTCAGCACAAAAAGCTTTCTTGGATAAGTGTATCCTATACTGTCTTTTGTGGGTGCACAAGTCTTTCAAAAATTTTATATAGGCTAGAACTTGCTTGATGGCATCAAGTAAAGGCAAGTTGATCTTTACTTGTTTGAAAGTTTCCATCATCTCCTCAACCTTAGCATTCCCTTTGTCAAAAGGAGAAGCTGCTTTCAATGCATTAGGAAATAGAAAATGTGGAACTATCCTCCCATTTGTAGCCTTAGCAAAGTTCATCAGATTTTTCTTTATTTTTGTTTTCAATTTTTTGTTGGGGTACATCACCCCCCTTATTTTTTATATGCTGCTCCTGCTGCATATTTTCATTGGTTGTTTCTTCATTTTCCGCACTTGACTCATCAGGCTCAATACCAACTTGGTTATCCACCAGCTTCCCACTCCTAAGGTGGTGACAGATTTGACTTCTTCATGGGAAAGATTATCACCAATCATGTATTGCCCCTTTGGATTGTTCATGGACTGACTGGGAAGTCTCCCATCTTCTCTCATAGCCAAAGAATTAGATAGCTAACCAAGGTGGTCCTCTATCTTCTTGATGCTTTGATTGTGGGAGTTAACAGTTTGAGATAAAAGGCCCAAATTATGCAGTGAAGCAAGAACTTGCTCTTCAAATGTGAGAGACCTAGAGGGTGCTGGGGCTGGTACACTTTGATGCACAGGTTGAACCATTGGCTAGGCCATAGGCTATTGGTATTGGGGTCTTGGAAAATAATTCTGCTAGTTTGGCTGGGCATTCCTATAGGGTATGGACTGTAATGGCTGCTGCTGCTGCTGGTTTTGAAAATTATCTTGCCTCCAGTTAAGACCTGAAAATTATCACTTTTCACCCCTTAACTTAACCTGTGATTAGACCCGTAGCCCTTTAATAAATATTTGTTAAGCTATTTTTGTAGGTAATAAATAGCAGTGCAATAAGGCCATAAATCCTGCTAAGGAGCCTGTTTTGACCCCAGAAGTCCCTCAGAAGAATGAGCCATGAATCCAGACCTGAGGTAAGACTCGCGCAGCAGACAAAGCTCCAAAGGATTCAAGAATTTAGGCTTCGCGCAGTCCTCGCTACGTTCCCCAAGACTGCACAAGAAGTTCTCGCGCAGTGGAGTGACAGAAGAGCTTCAGAAGCCTTGAGTCACGCAGCTCTCGCAAAGTTCAGAAGTTAAAGGTCACGCAGTCTTGCGCATTTTAAGAAGACCCCTCCACCCTCGCCAACGCCGGAGCAGTGAGAGAGCTTCAGAAAGTTGTCGCGGCTTCGCTTGATTGCCGCGAGATACAAAGCATCAAAGGAGCTATCGCGTAGTTTAAAAAAGCCTCAAATCTATCACGAGGATCCTCGCAAAGATCTATCAAGCAATGAACTCTTCTGCAGCTCAAAAACTATTAAAGCCTCGTGAGGATCCTCGCGAAGCTCAATCCAGCGAAAACGCACCAACCTCGCGACAGCTGAAGCTTCAGAGTTAAACTCAACCACGCAAAGAACAGAGCTACCACGTGACGAGTTTGGGAATCGATGGCTACCTAGCGAAGCTCTGAACTTTAACCTTCCATCGCTTCAGTAGAGGACTTTCTGGGAATTTCCAAGGATTAAGACACGCACTCCCATGCTCAAATCTCCATGCACGCGCCGTGAGGCATCTAAGGAACAGTATTCGGCCACGTGGCATCATTAAAATTAGGGTTTCCTAACCCTAATGCGTCGCCACACCACTGCTATATAAACCCAAACATGGTTTAGGTTTAGGAGCACATATTTTATCACTGATACTAGATCTGAGATCATTTTCTTTTCTGTTCTTTTGTAGTTGTAAGTAGTTTTCCTTTTTCTCTTTCTATCCCTCCATAGTCCAGCACTTGCTGGCTATGCCTTGGTATATATTTATGAACTAGTTTAATAGATGTTTTGTAATAGGATATGTACTTTTATGGGATGTGTGCGCATGAGAGTTGCTCTGTGCAAGGCTGCTGCCTGTGATCCGCCATTGCTTTGGCTGTGATTCAAAGCAATGGAGGACTGATTCTAAGGATCCATTCAGATCCAAGTGATCGGTATGTCTGGGCTATCATGGTCCGATACAGCCTTAGCCCCACCACAGGACCCACTAGATCTGAAATCCCCATGGGAGCCTGAGCTGGTAGCCTTGTGACCATGGTGGTGGCAGCAATATTATTGTTCTATTTTGAACTCTATGAGGAGGATAGCCTCTGTGACCATTCAAGTGGACAGGCTATAGCCTTAGGGTGAAGCCAATCTGTAGGATCCAAGATAGATTCTTCTTCTCTGCACATGTGCTTGTAGCCTTGTGGGAGATTGTACAGAGGCAGACTCCCCTATATTTGTATAGACCTGCCATCAGATGTTAGATCTGATCTGGTTATGGAGATTGTTGGCTTGTGACTAGACCATTGTAGTCCCACTCAAGCAATGGACAGGATGAAGTAGTGCCTACAATGATTAACTTGTTTTGACCCATCTCTGGACTGTGGTACCCCTATGGGATAGTCTGTGACCATTTGAGTGGACAGGTTATAGCCTTAAGGGATTGGATCATGGCACAGAGATGGGTTGGATTCTTTCTCCTCAGTGGTAATAATGTAGCAATTGGACAGGATTTCTATAACATCAGATCTGAACCTGAGTTACAAAACTCCTCTGATCTAGACCCAATAGCATACTTCTCACCCTTTTATATTTATTTTCCCACACTCCATCCATCTTCTCAAACCTTTCTGTAGTTAATTCATTAGGCTACCTTAGGATATTTAGAATAAGTGACCCTAAACTCCCTTCCTTTTAGGACTGCCAGATCTGTAGTCAGATCTGGAGGGATTACTAGAGATGGCTCCCTTGGAGCCGTAGATCACCTTTCCCTGTGGGACAAACTCTTACTTAACAAAACTTGCTATAATGGACCCTGTATCTTGCAAGTCTAGGATTTCTCAGTTGTGCTGATTCCATCCCCTGTTTTACGTTGATTTTAAATTGCTTTTACCACCAACAAATAAAGTAAGCACACTGGGAGTCGACAAGAGGTTTTTGGCGCCGTTGCCAGGGAACGTTGATCTAATAATAGCCCCTAGGATTTTTGTATTGTTGGTATTCTGTGTTAGCTGTGAATAATTGATACTGCTGATGTATATGTGATTTTTCTTGTAGATCTAGACAGCAACAGAGAAGGAAAGTGGATTGCATTTGGAGATTAGCTACCTCTGTTTGCAATTCTCTAACCTTTAAAACTCAGTCTAGTTTCTTTGACAATTCCATAGCAATTATTTAGTATAGTTGTAAATTTATGTTTTCTTAAATAGCTGTAAATTTGTTAGATAAATTCTTTGAGTCAAGTGCAATGTGCTTGCAAGGAGTTGTCCCTGCTGGTGGTACGTTTGTATGCTAGGTAGGAGATCTCTTAGTCCTACTTTAGAGCCTTTCAACCCTGAGCTAGAAAGGGGTAGAAGACTTAGAAGGAACAGGCACATCATAATTGAGCCCCCAATTGAATCTGACATAGTAGCCATGGGTGAAGAACAACCCAGAACTCTCAAGGAGTTGAATGCTCCGGATGACTATAACTCTCCATTTAGCATTCAATTCCCTGATGTTCAAGGGAATTATGAAATTAAAACTTCAATCATCCAGATGCTGCCCTCTTTCCGTGGGCTTAGCAAGGAAGACCCTTACAAGCACATTGACCAATTCTTGCCCTTGTGCACCACATTCAATATCGCTGGTTTGGGACCAGAGGCCACTAGACTCAAACTCTTTCCCTTCTCTCTGAAGGATAGGGCTAGTACCTAGTTGGCTACTCTTCCCAACAATGGCATCACTTCATGGAAAGACCTACAGACCAAGTTCCTGACAAAGTTCTTCCCTGAGAGCAAAACTAGCCAGTTGAGGAAGCCAATTCTTGCTTTTGCCCAATCCCCAACTGAGGATTTTAATCAAGACTGGGATAGGTTTAAGGAAATGCTCAAACAATGCCCCCACCACAAGATCCCAGACTGGCAGCTTGTACAAAGCTTCTACAATGGGATTGATAAGAAAAATAGAGATATGATTGATGCCTCTTATGGTGGAACCTACATGCACAAGACTGCTGATGAGGCATGGGAATTGTTTGAAGTAATCGTGAAAATGCTTTTCAAAAGCTATCCCTGGGAAGAACTAGTCAGGAGTCTGTGTCAAAAGTGGGGCCTGCTGCAATGTCAAGAGGAAAAGTTTATAAGGTGTCTGGGAACAACGATCTGTAGCTCCAGATGGCAAACCTCTCAGAGAAGTTTGATAAATTACTGTCTGTGATGCAACCTAGAAGGGCTGCTCAAGTGGTGGAGGCATGTCTGATATGCCAGTCCCCACAACACACAGTAGAGGAATGTCCATCTGCAGGGCAATATCCTGAATTGGTATTGGAACATGCTGCTGTTACACAATCTTTTGGCCAGCAACAATTTGGTGGCTACAACAGACAGCCATTTGGATACCAGCACCAAAATGCTGGTTACCAATGGAGAGACCACCCAAATCTGAGGTGGAGGCAAGACAATTATATGCAGCCCCAGCAAATGTTGGCCTTACCCTAAAGGC
This sequence comes from Chloranthus sessilifolius, assembly GCA_021018995.1. Lineage (NCBI taxonomy): Eukaryota > Viridiplantae > Streptophyta > Magnoliopsida > Chloranthales > Chloranthaceae > Chloranthus > Chloranthus sessilifolius. The sequence continues at coordinate 31,894,682 of CM037595.1, forward strand.
CACAGCAGCAGTTCAATCAGGGATATGCCCCTAGGTCTAATTTCCAACACGGCCCTTATCGGCCAACAAAATCAATTGGTCTTGCCCCCATCTCAACCCAGAAATACTTCTTTCGAGGACCAGGTCTTGACCTCACTGCAAAACCTGGGGTCCGTGGCTCAGACTGTAAATTCTCATGGTCAGAGCATAAAGAAGATGGAAGAGCAGATTGGCCAACTAGCGAATGCCTTAGCTAAAAGAGAGGAGGGGAGGTTGCCCAATCAGCCTGTGGTTAATCCCAAGGGCCAATTTTTGATTGGTGAAGGATCCTCAAACCTTGAGGGGCAAGGGGAACTTTCATTAAATTGATTCACAGAATTGTGCATTGTGTATGTTATGTATTTTAGTATGGTTCATTTTTTTTTCAGTTTTTAGGAAATTGTAGTGTCTCGATGGAGTCTGAGTCTGTTGGGTTTGATAGAGTTTATGTGGGTTGGTATGATTACTTCTTCTTCTGCGATTTGTTGATTTTTGAATTGAATGCATACTATTTGAATATTTTTGATGAGTATGCTGCACAGCATGAATTGCTCCCTGTTAGGTACTAATCCCTCGCGCATTCCAAATTGAGATTTGGGAAGCTCTCGCACAATTCACATAGAGTATTTATTACGCCGTTGCGAGCTTCGACAAATGCTGCAGAGCCTCTCGCGCACTGCAAGCTGCAACATCCATCATCGCGAGATTCCGTTCCTATCTCGCGATCCCCTTGCACAGTTGCGCGAGTCACATGCATTTATCATTTCCCACACTGATTGTTGTAACTTTTCACTTCCCAACTCACTCTCAATTAATTGCGGCAACATGGATGTTATTACACCGATTCATCTTCCACCATCCTCGTTTTTAAATACACAGGGAGTCCCTTTCCTATTCATCTCATCCTTTCTCCTCTCACCCTAGTGGTCCTTCCCTAGTCCTAACAATGGCAGATGACAAGCCTAATGCTCTCCCTAACAAATTTTATCCGATATGATTAGAACCGCCCCCACCTAAAGAGCCGGACCCCCTATAATTCCTCTAGGATGAATACGCGGAGGTTCAGCAGATCCTGGCTAAGGAGGAGAAGGACAAGCACCAGCAAAAGAAAAAAAAAAGTGAAAGGTAGAACCATCCCTATCCCCTGCCCCCTCCACTCAACCCCTTCCACCACCTTCTCAGCCCCCACATCCTTGATCCCTCTCTCCTTTCTTCTTAGGAGTTTTATTTTTGTAATCTTTTAGTCTTAATGAAATTTTCTTTTCCTGTTATTCTGTAAATTTCTCTGTTTTTGGTTGTTTTCATTCTTGTTGTTTTCTTTTCTCTGATAATAAATCTGCTGCACACCCACCTTTGAATCAGTGGGGACACTGCTTCTCATAGGTTTGGGGGTGTGGCAGGCAGATCCTGCCAATGGAATAGTTAATCTAAGTGCAGCAGAATCATGTGAGTAAGATGGAAATGGGTCATGTTCACTGGAGAATCAAAAAAATAATAAAATTTAAAATTTTTCCAGACATTAGAGAGTATAAACTTTTAAAATTTCACATCTCCATGATGAGATCACCAAGGACACTCACTTATATCAGCACTTAGTGAATCATTAGAGAGAGAAAAAGGTAAGGACATACTTAAGAATTCAAAGGAAAACCATAACCAGTGAGATTTGGGCCCATACAAAATTTTTCTTTGAGGAGTGACTAAGGCAATTTCTTCTAGTTCTAAGCACTGGCTGAGTCACTATGCTCATTAAAAGTTAGGCAACCCCAAGTTGAAACAACTGACAGCACTCATGAGACTTAGGAAAGGATCAAGGCCTTCTCTTGGATAGTTTAAGCCTAAATAGACCAACCTTAAGCAACTGCCCTTGTCCATACCCCCTTTGAGCTTTAAACCCTAAATTTCTTCAAAATGCACTTGAGTACTTGTACCTGAACCTATGAACCTGATTCAGCCTACCCTCACTCTGAGAATTCAGAAGGTAAAGGAGAAAGGGTTGAAGATGGACTAGCTATGGTCAACACTAGGTGAATGGAGAAAAAGTATCTCAAAATTCTGGCAGTATGGTAACTAAGAAAATGGTGGCATTTCAGAATAGCAAAAACAAAATAAAAAGAAGAAAAATGCATAAATAAAGAAATAAAAATAATAATGAAGAGGAGTAAGAGAGGAGTCAAGAGGGAACTTTCATTGGAAAAATCGAAATCAAGAAGAGAAACTGATCACTTCAAATCTGAAAACCTCAAAGAAGATGAAAGGAGCTGAAATAAAGAAGGTGCAATCATGAATCACCTTCTCCACCTATTGATTTCTCAATTTTGAACCCCTTTTCAACCTTCCATTCTTTTTAACCCCACTCCATAAGCCACATTACAGCCCAGTTAAAGCCCTTGTGATCCAAAGTTGAGTGAGCTGTCATGTGAAGATAAAGAGTTATCCAATCTATGGTGAGGATCTGTCAATGATGCCAGCACTTAAGAGCTTTGCCTATGCTCATGCTTACAGACCCATTTGGGGGATGTAATTGCTCTTGAGCTTGAGAGAAAGTGAAACCCTTAAAAGTTCCTCGTGAGAGTATGCCCTGGAGAGTTTTGGGTCTGATATTGAATGCATTAAGTATGATCTACAACCTAATTTTTGATCTAGTGATGAGCTCAGTGGTGACACACATGTGAATTGTTCTTTGGTGTAAACTGATTGGAAATGTTGTGCTTTCATGAGAAGCTTATACTATTTAAATTTTTGTGCAGCAAAGGTGTTTGAATTTCTTATATCTCTTACTGATTCAAGGGTGAACTAACTCTATTTCTTGACTACTCACATGATAATAATGCACTTTTGTTAACTGTCTCATTGAGAAGTTTGTGGGTGTCTTCACTGAAAACCCTTAGGAGACTTCACTCCTCCACTAGGGATCACCTAGGGGTTTAAAAGGCTTGGCACATATGCTAAATGTATCCATGCTCCCTACGAAAGTGGCATTTAATTTCTGTAGTTTATTTAATGTAGCGTTGCTAAGGGACTAGCAAAGATTAGGTTTGGGGGTGTGTAAAGGGGTGAAAAGTACCACTTTTCACCCCTAACTTAACCTGTGATTAGACCCTTAGCCCTTTAATAAATGTTTGTTAAGCTATTTTTGTAGGTAATAAACAGCAGTGCAATAAGGCCATAAATCTTGCTAAGGAGCCTGTTTTGACCCCAGAAGTCCCTCAGAAGAATGAGCCATGAATCCAAACCTGAGGTAAGCCTCGGGTAGCTGACAAAGCTCCAAAGGATTCAGGAATTTAGGCTTCGCGCAGTCCTTGCTACGTTCCCCAAGACTTCATGAGAAGTTCTCATGCAGTGGAGTGACAGAAGAGCTTCAGAAGCCTTGAGTTGCACAGCTCTCACGAAGTTTAGAAGTTAAAGGTCACGCAGTCTCGTGCAGTTTAAGAAGACCCCTCTCACCCTCGCTGTGATTCACTGCAAGTGAGGACGAGAGCTTCAGAAAGTTGTCGTTCCGCAATTGCCGCGAGATACAAAGCATCAAAGGAGCTATCGCACAGTTCAAAAAAGCCTCAAAGCTATCGCGAGGATCCTTGCGAAGATCTATTAAGAAATGGACTCTTGCGCAGCTCAACAACTATTAAAGCCTCGCGAGGATCCTCGCGAAGCTCAATCCAGCGAGAGCGCACCAACCTCGCGACAGCTGAAGCTTCAGAGTTAAACTCAACCATGCGAAGAATAGAGCTACCATGCGACGAGTCTAGGAAACGATGGCTACCTAGCGAAGCTCTGAACTTTAACCTTCCATCGCTTCAGCAGAGGACTTTCTGGGAATTTCTAAGGATTAGGGCACGCACTCCCATGCTCAAATCTCCGTGCATGGGCCCCGAGGCATCCAAGGAACAGTATTCGGCCACGTGGCTTCATTAAAATTAGGGTTTCCTAACCCTAATGCGCCGCCACACCACTGCTATATAAACCCAAACTTGGTTTAGGTTTAGGAGCGCATATTTTATCACTGATACGGGATTTGAGATCATTTTCTTTTCTGTTCTTCTGTAGTTGTAAGTAGTTTTCCTTTTTCTTTTTCTTTCTCTCCATAGTCCAGCACTTGCTGGCTATGCCTTTGTATGTATTTTTGAACTACTTTAATGGATGTTTTGTAATAGGATATGTACTTTTATGAGATGTGTGCGAATGAGAGTTGCTCTATGCAAGGCAGCTGCCTTGTGATCCACCATTGCTTTGGCTGTGATTCAAAGCAATGGAGGGTTGATTCTAAGGATCCATTCAGATCCAAGTGACCTGTGTGTCTGGGCTATCATGGTCCGATACAGCCTTAGCCCCACCAAAGGACCCACTAGATCTGAAATCCCCATGAGAGCCTGAGCTGGTAGCCTTGTGACCATGGTGGTGGCAGCAATATTATTGTTCTGTTTTGGACTCTATGAGGAGGATAGCCTCTGGCATAGTCTGGGACCATTCAAGTGGATAGGCTATAACCTTAGGGTGAAGCCAATCTGTAGGATCCAAGATGGATTCTTCTTCTCTGCACGTGCTTGTAGCCTTGTGAGAGATTGTACGGAGGCAAACTCCCCTATATTTGTATAGACCCGTCATCAGATGTTAGATCTGATCTGGTTATGGAGATTGTAGGCTTATGACTGGACCATTGTAGTCCCACTCAAGTAATGGACAGCTAGATCGAAGGTTCTACTCAATCCCTTGCTGGTTCTATGTGTCTGGGCTAACATGGTCTTATACAGCCCTAGCCCCACACATAGAGCTTTAGAGGTTGAGGTTCCCTATGGATTCTTCAGCTTGTAGCCTGGATGAAGTAGTGCCTACAATGATTAACTTGTTTTGACCCATCTCTGAACTATGGTTCCCCTATGGGATAGTCTATGACCATTTGAGTGGACAGGTTATAGCCTTAAGGGATTGGATCATGGCACAGAGATGGGTTGGATTCTTTCTCCTCAGTGGTGATAATGTAGCCATTGGACAGGATTTCTATAACATCAGATCTGAACCTGAGTTACAAAACTCCTCTGATCTAGAATCAATAGCATACTTCTCACCCTTTTATATTTATTTTCCCACACTCCATCCATCTTCTCAACCCTTTCTGTAGTTAATTCATTAGGCTACCTTAGGATATTTAGAATAAGTGACCCTAAACTCCCTTCCTTTTAGGACTGCCAGATCTGTAGTCAGATCTGGAGGGACTACTAGAGACGGCTCCCTTGGAGCCGTAGATCACCTTTCCCTGTGGGACAAACTCTTACTTATCAAAACTTGCTACAATGGACCCTGTATCTTGCAGGTCTAGGATTTCTTAGTTGTGCACATTCCATCCCCTGTTTTACTTTGATTTAAAATTGCCTTTACCACCAACAAATAAAGTAAGCACACTGGGAGTCGACAACAAGTTTTTGGCTCCGTTGCCGGGGAACGTTGATCTAATAGTAGCCCCTAGGATTTTTGTATTGTTGGTATTCTATGTTAGCTGTGAATAATTGCAACTGCTATGTATATGTGACTTTTCTTGCAGATCTAGACAGCAACAGAGAAGGATAGTGGACTGCATTTGGAGATTAGCTACCTCTGTTTGCAATTCTCTAACCTTTAAAACTCAGTCTAGTTTCTTTCACAATTCCATAGCAGTTATTTAGTATAGTTATAAATTTATGTTTTCTTAAATAGCTGTAAATTTGTTAGATAAATTCTTTGAATCAAGTGCAATGTGCCTGCAAGGAGTTGTCCCTGCTGGTGGTGCGTTTGTATGCTAGGTAGGAGATCTCTTAGTCCTACTTTAGAGCATTTCAACCCTGAGCTAGAAAGGGGTAGAAGACTTAGAAGGAACAGGAACACCACAATTGAGCCCCCAATTGAATCTGAGGCAGTAGCCATGGGTGAGGAACAACCCAGAACCCTCAAGGAGTTGAATGCTCCGGATGACTATAACTCTCCATTTAGCATTCAATTCCCTGATGTTCAAGGGAATTATGAAATTAAAACTTCAATCATCCAGATGCTGCCCTCTTTCCATGGGCTTAGCAAGGAAGACCCTTACAAGCACATTGACCCGTTCTTGGCCTTGTGCACCACATTCAATATTGCTGGTTTTTGACCAGAGGCCACTAGAATCAGACTCTTTCCCTTCTCTCTGAAGGATAGAGCTAGTACCTAGTTGGCTACTCTTCCCAACAATGGCATCACTTCGTGGAAAGACCTACAAACCAAGTTCCTGACAAAGTTCTTCCCTGAGACCAAAACTAGCCAGTTGAGGAAGCCAATTCTTGCTTTTGCCCAATCCCCAACTGAGAATTTTAATCAAGACTGGGATAGGTTTAAGGAAATGCTCAAACAATGCCCCCACCACAAGATCCCAGACTGGCAGCTTGTACAAAGCTTCTACAATGGGATTGATAAGAAAAATAGAGATATGGTTGATGCCTCTTATGGTGGAACCTACATGCACAAGACTGCTGATGAGGCATGGGAATTGTTTGAAGTAATCAGTGAAAATGCTTTTCAAAAGATATCCCTAGCAAGAGCTAGTAAGGAGTCTGTGTCAAAAGTGGGGCCTGCTGCATTGTCAAGAGGAAAAGTTTATGAGGTGTCTAGGAACAATGATCTGCAGCTGCAGATGGCAAACTTCTCAGAGAAGTTTGACAAATTACTGACTGTGATGCAACCTAGAAGGGCTGCTCAAGTGGTGGAGGCTTGTTCTATAGCCAGTCCCCACAACACACAGTAGCGGAATGTCCATCTGCAGGGCAATGTCCTGAATTGGTATTAGAACATGCTGCTGCTGCACAATCTTTTGGCCAGCAACAATCTGGTGGCTATAACAGATAGCCATTTGGATACCAGCACCAAAATGTTGGTTACCAATGGAGAGACCACCAAAATCTGAGGTGGAGGCAAGACAATTATATGCAGCCCCAGCAAATGATGGCCTTACCCCAAAGGCCACAACAGCAGTTCAATCAGGGATATGCCCCTAGGTCTAATTTCCAACACTAGCAGCAGCCCCATCAGCAATAAAATCAATTGGTCTTACCCCCATCTCAACCCAAAAATACTTCTTTCGAGGACCAGGTCTTGACCTCACTGCAAAACCTGGGGTCCGTGGCTCAGACTGTGAATTCTCATAGTCAGAGCATAAAGAATATGGAAGAGCAGATTGGCCAACTGGCGAATGCTTTAGCTAAAAGAGAGGAGGGGAGGTTGCCCAGTCAGCCAGTGGTTAATCCCAAGGGCCAATTTTTGATTAGTGAAGGATCCTCAAACCTTGAGGGGCAGGGGGAACTTTCATTAAATTGATTCATAGAACTGTGCATTGTGTATGTTATGTATTTTAGTATGGTTCATTTTTTTTTCAGTTTTTAGGAAATTGTAGTGTCTCGATGGAGTCTAAGTCTGTTGGGTTTGATTGAGTTTATGTGGGGTTGGTATGATTACTTCTTCTACGATTTGCTGATTTTTAAATTGAATGCATACTGTTTGAATATTTTTTATGAGTATGTTGCACTGCATGAATTGCTCCTTGTTTAGTACTAAGCCCTCGTGCATTCCAAATTGAGATTTGGGAAGCTCTCGCACAATTCACATTGAATATTTATTACGCTGTCGCGAGCTTCAACAAATGCTGCAGTGCCTCTCGTGCACTGCAAGCTGCAACATCCATCATCGCGAGATTCCATTCCTATCTCGCGATCCCCTTGCCCAGCTACGCGAGTCACATGCATTTATCATTTCCCACGCTGATTGCTGTAACTTTTCACTTCCCAACTCACTCTCAATTAATTGCGGCAACTTGGATGTTATTACACCGATTCATCTTCCACCATCCTCGTCTTTAAATACACAGGGAGTCCCTTTCCTATTCATCTCATCCTTTCTCCTCTCACCCTAGCGGTCCTTTCCTAGTCCTAACAATGGCAGATGACAAGTCTAATGCTCTGCCTAACAAATTTTATCTGATGTGGTTGGAACCGCCCCCACCTAAAGAGCCGGACCCCCTGCAATTCCTCTGGGATAAATACGCGGAGGTTCAGCAGATCATGGCTAAGGAGGAGGACAACCACCAGCAAAAGAAAAAAAAAGCGAAAGATAGAACCATCCCCATCCCCTGCCCCCTCCACTCAACCCCTTCCACCACCTTCTCAGCCCCCACATCCTTGATCCCTCTCTCCTTTCTTCTTAGGAGTTTTATTTTTGTAATCTTTTAGTCTTAATGAAATTTTCTTTTCCTGTTATTCTGTAAAGTTCTTTGTTTTTGGTTGTTTTCATTCTTGCTGTTTTCTTTTCTCTGATAATAAATCTACTGCACACCCACCTTTGAATCAGTGGGGACACTACTCCTCATAGGTTTGGGGGTGTGGCAGGCAGATCCTGCCAATGGAATAGTTAACCTAAGTGCAGCAGAATCATGTAAGATGGAAATGGGTCATGTTCACTGGAGAATTAGAAAAATAATGAAATTTAAAATTTATTCCAAACTTTAGGCATTACAAACTTTAAAATTTCACATTTCCATGATGAGATCACCAAGGAAACTCACTTGTATCAGCACTTAGTGAATCATTAGAGAGAGAAAAAGGTAAGGACATACTTAAGAATTCAATGGAAGACCATAACCAGTGAGATTTGGGCCTATACAAAAAAAAATTTCTTTGAGGAGTGACTAAGGCAATTTCTTCTAGCTCTAAGGACTGGCTGAGTCACTGTGCTCACTAGAAGTTAGGCAACTCTAAGTTGAAACAACTGACAGCACTCATGAGACTTAGGAAAGGATCAAGGCTTTCTCTTGGACAGTTTGAGCCTAAATAGACCAACCTTAAGCAATAGCCCTTGTCCATACCCCCTTTGAGCTTTTAATCCTAAATTTCTTTAAAATGCACCTGAGTACTTGTACCTGAACCTATGAACCTGATTCAGCCTACCCTCACTCTGAGAATTCAAAAGGTAAAGGAGAAAGAGTTGAAGATGGACTAGCTATGGCCAACACTAGGTGAATGGAGAAAAAGTATCTCAAAATTCTGGCAGTATGGTAACTGAGAAAATGGTGGCATTTCAGAATAGAGAAGAAAATTGCATAGAAAAGAAACAAAAATAATAATGAAGAGGAGTAAGAGAGGAGTCAAGAGGAAACTTTCATTTGGAAAATCGAAATCAAGAAGAGAAACTGATAACTTCAAATCTGAAAACCTCAAAGAAGATGAAAGGAGCTGAATTAAAGAAGGTGAAGTCATGAATCACCTTCTCCACCTGCTGATTTCTCAATTTTGAACCCCTTTTCAACCTTCCATTCTTTTTAACCCCACTCCATAAGCCACATTACAGCCCAGTTAAAGCCCTTGTGATCCAAAGTTGAGTGAGCTGTCAATGATGCCAGCACTTAAGAGCCCAGGGGAATTGTACACCCCTGGTGCATTGAATTCTTTCAGTGTTCTAGGTTGTTCACCCATTGCAGGATTATCAGCCACAGAAGTATATATAGGATGCTTAGGTCTGAAAAGTCTTTCGACTTCAAGATTCATAGGAACAATCTCTGGCTTAAGAGATGTCCTCCCAAGCATAAACACCACAAAAATCAAGTACAATACCAAAAATCATAGTACAAAGATCAGTAAAATAATCACAAGACAGACAACTACAAAGCTATAGATCTACTCAACTACAGATTTAGGAATGTAAACAGAGTTAAGGGATACAAACTTTAGCAATGCTTATTCTTCTAAGTGATACAGAGCTCCTCTTAGCTCTACAGATCCAGATCTGAAACAGAGTGAAACTATAATAAAAATTAAAGCACCAATTAATTAAATACTTAACAGTCAATGAAAGATCTAAATCTAAAAATGAGAAAACTTAGATCTATCACTTTTAAAAACACAGATCCCTGGCAGCGGCGCCAAAAACTTGTTGTCCTACCTGCTTCATAATTATTAAGTGGTTAAAACAGTGAACTATTGCAAAAAATGGTGTCAAGGCAAGCAGATAGTCCTACAAGAATCAAGGCTATTATAGTAAGTTTTGATAGGTAAGTAAGGGTATGTCCATAGGAAAATATGTTTAAAGGATGATAAATCTCCAGATCTATGGTAGGTCTGGCACTCTATCCTAAATTAAGCAAAACTTAAAGCAGGAAGGAGGAGAGGTTTCTAGGGTTTGTCACATTACAACAGCTACAAAAATTAAATGCCATTGATCCCGACTTGATTAAACACCGAGATGAGAAAACAAAATTAAAGTGAAAATCAAAAGATGGAGAACAGCAGCTAGGGGTTTTGGTCTTTTACTGAAAATTAAAGAAATCAAAGGCAGTGCATAGGATAGATTTGCTACAATCCTCCATCTGGCTATAAGCTCTCGATTTCTGGCAGATGCAAGGTATCAGAATCCAATATCAACCAGAGAATTGAAGTAATCCTAAGGCTATGATCTGTCCACTTTAATGATCATAGAGCATCCCAGAGATTGTTCCACTCTAAGGATCTTGATTAGAACAGGAAAGCTATTGCAGTGCGAATGCTAGGCTACCAGCTCCCCATTTCTGGCTGGCATCCACAGGAATATCTGACCCCAGGGAAATTAAATATGAAAAAGTTAAATGTAGATCAGAATAACCTTTAAACTCCATAATTACATTGCAATCATAAAACTTATAATCCTATTGTGCTCAGATCTGTAATCTGTGTAACATACAATCCTTTACAAGCCTCTGAAACTCTCAATTTATAGCTCTATACCTCACCCTAACTACTGAAAAGAGTTTAGCCAATCATGATTAGCTAAAGAGAGAATGGGAGAAGGAAGAGAGAGGGAGTTTAGAGAAGATGGATTTGGAATTAGGCTCTGATTCTCTCAAATTTTGGATGTATTCAATATAATTTCTTCAAGCTTTTATACTCTCCTCCACTGTCCTCAGATCCGTTTAAGCCAATCAGAGCGTAAGAGAATAATTCTATTATTCGAGGCTGTTGATTTGGCCAATTTCCAATCATGCACAGTTGAATGCCCAAAATACCCCCGGGGGTCACTTACGTGCTTTGCGATGTGTGCGAAAACTTTTGCAATTAGAAGCTACTGAAGGTACATGCTAAGAAGTTTCCAAAATGAGTTTTGAGAGGTTCAGGGGACCTCTCGACAGGTTCTGAGTGTGCTTGCTCTTTATTTTGATAGGATCTCTGTGGCTTTCGACAGGATTGGCTAGCTCTCGACAGGGTCTGGAAACATCTCGAGATGTTGAACTGCACTTGTTGATAGGATTGATAACTCGTCGACAGGATCAGAAGCTCGTTGCTTCATTCTGCCTATTTCTTCATTAATCCTCTTGACAAGTTATACTAATCCTGTCGACTGGATACTGAGCTCTCGACAGGTTGGCTCAATCCTCGTGAGAATGAGTTATAACATCAGGCAAGCTGTCGACAGGTTGAATTAGACTGCTTGACAGGTTCTACTGAACCTCCTAACAACTATCTGGAACCTCTCGATAGGTTCCTATTTCCAACTCCATTCTCCTTGATAGGTTTGCTTACGAAAATTGTCGACAGGTGTTTTAAAACCTCACGACCGCTTAGCTCCTGTGTACTACAACCTCTCAACAGCTACTGCCATCCTCTCGAATACTTTAGCATTTCTCCTCAGGGCCTCTCGACATGTTTATCCTTATGCTTCCACAGCTGGCACAACTCTCACTTGTACTAGGTTCAACATCTAGCAACCTCTCGGTGGATTCAATCTTCACTCTCTACAACTGCGCTTAGCCTCAAGCCTTCCCAGTAAGCTTAAACACTCTCAAGAACTTCTGGGGCTCTTGTGGATCGCTTGATTACCTAGCCTTTGGTCTATAAGGTCACATGTTGAGCAGCAAATTACTTCTTGGGCCATTTTAAGTGGATATCTATATTAAGCTTGTAATTCATTGCTTATCTACAAAATACACTTAAAATACATTATTAGTCAGCTCAAGGGTCCACCGAAGGTTAGGTTAGGAGGTAAAAAAAGGTATTTTTCACTACTTAACAATAGCCCATACAACCTGCCTCATCCTTTTCCATACCTCCATACTTAACCCTCTTACATGTCATGCAAAATAACCCTACCTTAAAAAGGATGTCATTAGAGGCATGCCTGACATCAGAACCTCAATCAAGATGCCCTATAAAGAGAAGATCACTCAACTGGAGCTGGATCACAGAGTTGAGTTGCTAAAAATATCAATGGGCTAGAAGAAAATTTTGATTCAAGATGAGGCTCAAAAGAATACTGCAGCAACTGAGAAATTGAGAGCAGATGGACTCAAGATAAGGTTAGATGCCTCTAAAAAGGTCACAAAGGCCACCAGGGAACTCTATCAAAGTAGAGTTCTGCTTACTGAAAAGAAGGCAAAAATCCTTGAAAGGAGAGTTGCTGAACTAACTGCACAGAGCCTGCACAACCCACTGCCCCTCCAGCCAGTTCAACTGCTACTATTGAGAAGAATGAGAAAGGAAAAGGAGTTCAAGTCAAGACTGAGCCAGCAAAAAATTAAGATGTTTAGATATGCACATGTAATTAGTTAGGATATTTTTTGTATAATCTTTTTGTAGATCACTTTCCCTTGCAATGTACAAATGTTTATGGTATAAATGAAAGTTCTCTTTGATTGATTTTGTTTAGTTTCCTTTATGTTTGTTGTTCATAGTTGCTTTGTTTTCATTGTTTGTGTGTGTATTGTTTGCTCCTTTACTTGCTTTGTTTTGTGTATAATTTTTACCCTGTTGCACAAATCCTTGATCTTTGAATCAGTGAGGACACTGCTCCTCATAGGTTTGGGGGTGTGACAAGGCTTGCCAATGATGTAGTTAACCTAAGTAAAGCAGAATCAAGTGAGTAAGATAGATATAGAGCTGTGATCACCTAAGAAACTTTAAAAATGAGAAAATGTAAAACTTTTGCAGACATTTAGGCATTAAAAACTTTTAAATTTTAACATTTTCATGAGGTGAACACCAAGGAACTCACTTGTATCAGTACTTAGTGAACCATTAAAGAGAGAAAAAGGTAAGGGCATGCCTAACATTTTTATGAGATTTGGGCCTACAAAAAAAAAATTCTCTTTGAGGAGTGACTGGGGCAATTCTTTTTGCTCTAAGGATTGGCTGAGTCAATGTCCTCACTAGAAATTAGGCATCTCAAGTTGAAACAACTGACAGCACTCATGATATTTAGGAAAGGATCAAGGCCTTCTCTTGGACAGTTTGAGCTTAAACATACCAAACCTAGTAAACTGCCCTTGTGCATATATGAGTGCTGTCAGTTGTGTAGCAGTGTCAACATTGGATGAATGGAAAAGAAACATAAAAGGAGGATAGCAGTGTAGCAGCTGGGGAAATTTCAATACAAAAAGAAAAGAAAAGAAAATTTTATTCAAAAGAAAAACATAAAAAGAATAATAAAAAGGAAGAGAGAGGAGTCAAGAGGAAATTTCATTACAAAAAGTAAAAATAAGAGGAGAAGCTGGCCACTTCAAGTCTGAAAAATGTCAAAGAAGATGAAATGTGCTAAACTAAAGAAGGTGAAGTCATGAATCACCACCTCCTTGACCTGTTGATTTCTCAATTTTGCATCCTTTTCACCCTTCCATTCTTTATAACCTACACCCATAAGCCACATTACAACCCAGTCATAAGACCTTGCGATCCTAAGTTGAGTGAGTTGTTATGTGGAGATGAGGAGTTGTCCAATCTATAGTGAGGAATAGCCAATGATGCCAGAATTTAAGAGCTTTACCTATGCTCATGCTTGCAGACCCATCTAGGGATTGTAACTGCTCTTGAGCTTGTGAGAAAAATGAAAACCCTCAAAGTTCTTTGTGAGAGGCTGCCCTGGTAAGCATTGGGTCTAATATTGAAGGTATTGGGCATTTATTAAACCTAATTTTTGAATTAATAGTGAGCTCAGTACTGACATAAACTTGTTATTTCTCTTATTGTAAGCTAATTAGAAATGATTTGTATACATCCAAAAGTTTTAATGACCAAATGTCTGTGCATATCATTGGTTCAAATTCCTCACATTTTGAATCAAAGGTGAACCGATGCTCTGTGTATTAATAGCTGACTTGATAATGTTGTATTTTTGTTAATTGTTTCATTGAGAAGTTTGTGGGTACCTTCACTGAAAACCCTCAGGAGACTTCACTCCTCCACTAGGGATCACCTAGGGGTTAAAAGGCTTGATGCATGAGCCAAATGCATCTGTGTTCCCTACAAAAGTGGCATTTATATTCTTAGAGTAGTTTAAATTTTATGGTGCTTGAGGACTAACAAAGATTAAGTTTAGGGGTGTGTTATTCATTGAAAAGTATCACTTTTCACCTCTTAATCTCTTGTAGTTGTCTAATAATCCTTTATTTAGGGTGTTTTGTAGTTAGTAATAAATTGTGCAGCTTAACACAAAGTCCATGCCTTCGGTGCCAAGAAGAGAGAGAATCCAAGGAAGAGATTGACAGCTAAGCCAAAGACTGATGGAACAGCATGGTGGTACATGCTATGGCGACTATTATGTATGTCATAATGGACCAAGAAAGTCCAGCAGATGAAAGAAATATAGATGTGAGTGGAGAGAGCTACAACAGCAACAACTGTATAACAACAGCGGAACAAATGACTTATCTCGCACAGGTGAGGTGCTGCCTCGTGTGGCTAAAGCTGTAACAAAGCTTCCTCACGCAGCTAAGATATGCAGCACAAGGGAACTCACATAGCAATCATGCACTTCAGCTGCAATCAATGCCTAAGGAACTCACGAGACTCTCGCGCACTAAGCTTTCAGAAATACAGCTCGCAAAGCTCTCACAAGGATCAAGTTTTAAAGCAGCCATGTGCACTGTCTCGTGAGGCCCATTTGCACAAGGAACAACAACGAACTCGTGAAGTTCTCACATGGCTCTAAAAGAGAGAGACACCCAGAAATTATCTCGCACAGCTCTTGCGCGCTTAAAGCTATACCCTTTGCCTAGCGAGATGTGTCATTCATTTGACAGGAAGCCAAGTGAGTACAGAGCTCTATAGCCGAGTACCTCATGACAGGAAATTCTGAAGCTCTACTGTGCGAGCAAGCCAAGTACAGCAAATTCTTCTGCGCGAGTACATTCAAAGCCAAATTAGTTGCACGATAATCCAAAGTCCACCTACGCAAGTGAACAACCTTCCAAGCAAAATTCTTACCTCGCGAGGACTCTGTAAACTGCACAAATGAATTAATATGCAAAAGGCAGCCCCATGAAGCTCGGGCTCTCCACTTCCCAGTCTTAACTCAGGGACCTTTTAAGGATTTCCCCAGGTCTAGGGCACAAATCCCGAGGCCCTAATCTCGAGGCACATATCCCAAGGCATCTAAGGGTTGTAACATTGCCACATATGCTAGGAAATTAGAGTTAATCTTCTCTGAGCCAAGGCATTAGGGACTGAGTATATAAGCTGCAGTTGTAACTTAGAATCATCATCTCTCTTTCAACCTCTGTTAGTGGTGAGCTCAAGCAGACTAAGGTTAGGGTTTGATCACCTCTTTTTCTACTTTTCATCTCTCCTAGCCTAGCACTTGCTGGATATACCCTCTGTAAGCAATTAGGTTTAGTTTTATTTAGTTTTTGTAATGGGTCTTATAACTTTTGGGATTTTGTGAAGAGCTATTATGACAAGGTTGTTGCCTTGAGAAATCTCATTGTAAGTATGTTTTGATCAATGAGATTTATACTTTAATTGTTCAATCAATCTGTTATTCTCCTATTTGCCCATAGTTTTATTCAAGCTAAGCATGCATTTAGGATTTGAGCTAAATTGAAAGGCCCATGGAAGCTTGAGCTTGTAGCCCTGGGACCATGGTGGCAGCAGCAATTTACATGTTCCTTCTCAGACCTCTGTGGTGTGGATAACCTCTGTGGATAGCCTGTGACTATTTGAGTGGACAAACTATAGCCCTAGGGTGATTCCAAGCCATAGATCTGAGAAAGATTATTCTCCTTTGTACTTGAGCTTGTAGCTTTGTGAGAGGTTGTTGCAGAAACAGGCTCCCCTCTGTTTTACTTGACCAATATCATGTGTTGGATCTGATTTCTCTGTAGTGATTGCTAACTTGCGAGCTGAGTCATTACAGGCCTTTTGTAGCAATGATCAGCTGCATTTAAGTCCCCAAATAGCCCTTGAACAACTGTGGTCTTCACTAGTTTTTCAAGAACTATTTGCTCCCACGGATTTTTAGCTTTTAGCCTGGCAAATATGGTGTCTGCAATGATATTCATGATCTGATTTGGGCCATTGGGTGGAGGACATCTATTGGATAGTCTATGACCATTTAAGTGGACAGGTTATAACCTTAAGACCAGTCTACTCCTTTGGATTAGATTGGTTTTCTAACTTAGTCCATGTGGTTTGATCCCCTATATTGGATAGTCTGTGACCATTGAAGTGGACAGGTTATAGCCTTAAGAGATCAGGTCAAACCATAAGGGTGGAGTTGGATACTTCTTCCTTGCAGATATGCTTGTAGCCATCTAAGGGATTGCTGCAGAGACAGACCTGAGTCTGAGTTACATAGTTGATGTAACCCTAGCTTAACTGCTTACTTCCCACCCTTTTATCTTTATTTTAATACACACCATCACCACCCACTTCATAACCATTTCTTTAGGGTAGGACTGCACTTTATTTCTCTTCTTTTAGTGTTAATTTAGTTTAGTTGTAACACCCAACTCCCTTTCTCTAGGATTGTCAGATCTATAGCTAGATCTGGAGGCGTACTATTATAGCCCATTTTGGATTCTAAATCAATTTCTCTGTGGGATAAACTCTTACTTAAAACTTGCTACAATAGCCTTGTATCTTGCAGGCTGTGTGTACTTTAGGTTGTTATTTTCATAATTATTTTCTTCATCTCACTCCTTTTATTTGATTTTATTTCCACACACATAAGAATAATCAGCACCCTAGGTTTGGTCACAGACTATCCAATAGAGAGGATCAAATCATATGGACTAAGTAAAAAAACCAATCTGATCCAAAGGAGTAGACCGGTCTTAAGGTTATAACCTGTCCACTTAAATAGTCACAGACTATCCAATAGATGTCCTCCACCCAATGGCCCAAAGAAGATCATGAATATCATTACAGACACATGTTTGCTAGGCTACAAGCTCAAGCATTCATGGGAGCAAATAGTTCTTGAAAAACTAGTGATGACCATAGTTGTTCAAGGGCTATTTGGGGACTTAAATGCAGCTGGTCATTGCTATAAAAGGCCTGCAATGACTCAGCTCACAAGTCTATAATTACTATAAAGAAATCAGATCCAACACCTGATATTGGTCAAGTGTTGTTCCTGCAACAACCTCTCACAAGGCTACAAGCTCAAGTGCAGAGGAGATGAATCCTTCTCAGATCTGTGGCTTGGAATCACACTAGGGATATAGTCTATCCACTCAAATGGTCACAGGCTATCCACAAAGGTTATCCACACTACAGAGGTCTGAGAAGGAACATGTAAATTATTGCTGCCACCATGATCCCAGGGCTATAAGCTCAAGCTTCCATGGGCCGTTCAATTCAGCTTAAATCCTAAATGCATGCTTAACCTAAATAAAGCTATGGGCAAATAGGAGAATAACAGATTGAATAAATAATTAAAGTACAAATCTCATTGATCAAAACATACTTACAATAAGATTTCTCAAGGCAATAGCCTTGTGCATAACAGCTCTTCACAAAATCCCAAAGGTTACAAGACCCATTATAAAAACTAAATAAAACTAAAACTAATTGCTTACAGAAGGTATAGACAGCAAGTGTTGGGCTAGGAGAGATGAAAAAGTAGAAAAATAGGTGATCAAACCCTAACCCTAGTCTGCTCGAGCTCACCACAGACAGAGGTTGAAGGAGAGATGATGATTCTAACTTACCACTGCAGCTTATATACTCAATCCCTAATGCCTTGGCTCAGAGAAGATTAATCCTAATTTCCTAGCAGATGTGGCACTGTTACAACACTTGGATGCCTTGAGATATGTGCCTCAAGATTAGGGCCTTGGGATGTGTGCCCTGGACCTGGGGAAATCCCCAAAAGGTCCCTAAGTTAAGACTGAGAAGTGGAGAGCCCGAGCTTCGGGGGCTACATTCTGCATATTAATTCATTCACGCGGTTTACAGAGTCCTCGTGAGGTAAGAATTTAGCTTGGAAGGTTGTTCACTCCCGCAGGTGGACTTTGGATTGTCACACGGCTGATTTAGCTTTAAATGCACTCGCGCAGAAGAATTTACAGTGCTTGGCTTGCTCACGCAGTAGAGCTTCAGAATTTCTTGTCGCGAGGTACTCACGCAGTGGAGCTCTATATTCGTTTGGCTTCTTGTCAAATGAATGACACATCTTGCTAGGCAAAGGGTATAGTTTTAAACGTACGAGTGCTACGCGAGATAATTTTTTGGCATCTCTCTCTTCCAGAGCCACGTGAGAACTTCGCGAGTTCGTTGTTGTTCCTTATGCAAATGGGCCTCGCAAGGCAATGCGCGCAGCTGCTTTAAAACTTGATCCTCGTGAGAGCTTCGTGAGCTGTATTTCTAAAGGCTTAATGTGCGAGAGCCTTGTGAGTTCCTTAGGCATTGATTGTAGCTGAAGTGCGTGATTGCTACATGAGTTCCCTTGTGCTACATATCTTAGCAGCGCGAGGAAGCTTTACTGTAGCTTTAGCCACACGAGACAGTACCTCAACTGTGCACGATAAGTCATTTGTTCCTCTTCTGCTATGCAGTTGCTGCTGTTGCAGCTCTCTCCACTCACATCTATGCTTATCTACTGGACTTTTTTGGCCCATTATGACATGCAAAATAGTCACCATGGTGTGTACCACCATGGTGTTCCATCAGTCTTTGGCTCAGCTGTCAATCTCTTACTTGGATTCTCTCTCTTCTTGGCACCAAAGGCATGGACTTTGTGTAAAGCTACATAATTTATTTCTAACTACAAAACACCCTAAACAAAGGATTATTAGACAGCTATAAGGTGTAGCAAAGGCTAGATTAAGATGTGAAAAGTGGTACTTTTCAGTGAATAATAGCTGCTACTACCCAAAAGACTGAGCAGCATTTGTATGCTCCATGAAAAGCTCTGGGTACTGACTAGCAGAAGGACAGTCTTGAATAGTGTGTGTGGGGACTGGCATATCAGACATGCCTCCTTAATTTGTGCAACCATTTTAGGCTGCATCACACTCATCAACTTATCAAATTTCAGGCTTAAACTATCTACTTGTCTTTCTAGGTCATTGGACACATTGACCTCATACATTCTACCTTTAGAGGTGGCTTCCCTTACCATTCTAGCTGGAGTCTCAATATCATTGCGAGATAGAGACTCCTGCTGCATGAAATTCTCACTGATTACATCAAAAAGCTCCCAAGCCTCATCAGCAGTCTTGTGGAGATAACTACCCCCACATGAGGCATCCACTATATCCCTACTTTTGGGATTAATTCCTTGGTAGAAGCTTTGGACAAGCTGCAACTCAGGAATTTGGTAGTGGGGACATTGTTTTAGCGGCTCCTTAAACCTCTCTCATGCCTGATGGAAATCCTCAGTTGAGGACTGAGCAAATGAAATGATGCTCTTCCTCAACAGGCTTGTTCTAGACATTGGGAAAAATTTTGCCCAAAAATTGGCATTGGAGATCATTCCAAGACTGGATACTACTGGCTGGGAGCATGGATAGCCAAGTTTTGGCTCGGTCCTTTAGTGAAAAAGGAAAGAGCCTCAGTTTGGTGGCTTCTTCTCCCAAACCAGCAATATTGAAAGCAGTGCAAAGAGTAAGGAATTCGTTAATGTTTATAAGAATCCTCCTTACTCAATCTATGAAATGAAGGCAGCATCTGGATAATTGAGGATTTCATCTCATAATTCCCTTGAACAGCGGGGAATTGAATGCAGAAAGGGGAGGTATATGCCCCTGGGGTATTAAATTCCTTTAAGGTCTTTTGCTACTGCTCCATCACAATGGTTCACAATTAACAACAGTTGTGTGTGGGGGGTGCTTAGGTCTAAGAAGCCTTTCAACTTCAAGGTCTAAAGGAATAAGCTCTGGGTTAAGGGATCATCTACCAAGCATACAACACACACACTACAAAGACAGCAATAGCAATATACAGCAGACAAACACCACAAACACAGAATACTGCTGAAATAAAGAAATGATAAAATGACAAAACTGAAACTATAATAAGAGGAGTAGAAAATGCAAACTCTAGCAAGATGTACTCCTGCTGTAAGCTATGAACTGCTCTCCTGACTACAGCTTCATACCTAAAATCAAATTCAACAGACAACAAAACTACAGCAGCATTAATTCAAACACTACGACTATAAAAATTCTAACTAAAATGCAGATTTACCAAACTTAGATCTACCAAACCCTGGCAACGACGCCAAAAACTTGTTTACTTTGGGATGTCAGAATTTTATTGAAAAATGGGTGATTAAACAAAAAATAGAGGGTGAATGTATCAAATCACAAAGTACAGTTCTGCAAGGATCCACGGTCTGTTGCAGCAAGTTCTAAAAGCAAGTAAGGGTTGTCCATAGGGATCTAAATGTTGGTAACTGTTGGAAAATCCCCAGATCTATTACAGATTTGACTCTTCCTATCTATCTTAAAAGCAAATAAAAATAGGAAAAGAGTTTTGGTTGTCACTTTTAACTAAAAACAGTAAAAAATCATATCTAATTGTAAACAAATTTATAAAATGAACCAGAGATGAGCAAGAGAGAGAAATTCGAATGAGAGATAAAAAGTTTTGATAAAAAAAATCAAATGTGGAGAATTAAGAGCTTGGGATTAGTCTCACTGATAAATTGATTGGTTAAACAACAGTTCAAAGGATGGATCTGCAACTATCCTTCATTTGGATACAAGCTCAAAGGCAAGGTAGAATAATCAGACTTAAACCAAAGGTTTGAATTGATCTTAAGGCTATGATCTGTCTACTTCAATGGTCATAGATCATCCTAGGGATTTCATTCAATCCAAAGGTCCAAATTGAAACAAGAAACCCACTACAGATGTTGTGGATGTAAGGCTATAGGATCAGGCATCCACAGGGGCATATAATCTATGGAAATTTGATAGAAATCAACATATCTAAAGATTAAATGAACTTTACAACCAACAATTCATTGAATTAATACAGCTTACAACAAATTCCTCTCGGATCTGTAGTCTTTACATTATCTAATCCTCTCACAAAGCTATCTCACCACTCAATTTTCAGATCTGACCTCACCCCAGCTGTTAGAAGAATTTAGCCAACCATGGTTGGACTAAAGAGAGAATAGAAAAGAGAGAAGAAGACTAGAATTTTGGAGGAAAACTAATTCGAATTTTTACTCAAACTCTCGATGCTTCCTTTATTACATTCCCCCCTATGTATACAAATTCTCAAAGGGGGATCAAATCTGTTATCAAGCTTGCTGAGGTGGCTACATTCCCTCCAAGAATCTTCCACAAATTTGTTAGAATTGGTTAAGCACACGTGAGGCAGTTAGGGAGGTTCTCTTTTGTGCCCATGAAGTTCCAAAAATACCCTCCAAGGCTGTCAGCACACCTCTAGACATGTGTATCAAGTCACTGAAGCCCAAGGTTTCTCAGTCGACAAGTAGGAAGTTCAGATTTTGCAAGTCGATAGGTTCAGAGAACCTTTTGATAGGTTTCAGCTTCAATTTTAAATCATTTGCTAGTTTGGTTGTAGGTCTGGACAGGTCTTGCACTTGATCTCAATAGGTTCAGTTAAACTGCTCGACATCTCTACTTGCTTCAACCATCCTCTCGACAGGTTGGATCATCTACTCAAGATCTAGCACAGCTCCTGGTATGTGTTCGACAGTTGGTTGTTCTGTTCAACAGGATCAGCTTGATTTCATGCAATGTAACCAAGATATTGATTGCCCTTTTCCTTCTACTCGATAGGTTCTCTGAACCTCTCGAATTCATCAGTGCAGCTTCTGGCAACCTCTCGAGTAGCTCTACTCTTCATCAATGGAGCATTCAAAAGGTTCACTACCACTCGAATAGTTGGGTTATAAGCTTTAGCAACTACTTGAATTGTCCAAGGTGCATCTCGACAGGAATACATACACTGCTCTGGTGTGCACTAATGTAGATGAAGTTGAATGATGCACAGCTGTCATACTAGCATGCTTAAGTGCACAGAGGTGAAAATGCTACTGTTGTTTTGCTCCACTATATACACAGCTGAAGCATGATCTGTTGTGATTCTTTTCTACTGCAACTCTTCAACAGATACCTCTCTTCTTGGCACTTTTGGATGGATTTCTGCACTATGACTGCAATTTATTACTAACCACAAAATAATACTCAATACACATTATTAATTAATCAAAGGTCCATCAAAGGTCAGGTTAGGAGGTGAAAAATGGTATTTGTCACTGATTAACAACTAACCCATCGACAGTCTATGCCGTGAATGGAGGAGCTTTTATGGCTCAAAATTGCCAACAGTCCTAGAACCTATTCGAGAAACTGGCCAATAACTTAAAGCAAAAATAGGCTCTGCTTATATCTAATCCAGATGTCATTCGTCACACCTTGCTCACAAGGGGTGGACTTTACAATATCAACAAAGACAAAGTAAAGAAGGAGGATGACATGAGTGCAAAAGTTTTGGCTCTTGAACAACAGACTGCAACATTAATGGCTGCCAAATCTAGCCCTACGGATATATCCTTGGCAAGTTATTCTAACTGCCAAACTCAAAACTATACTAAAAACCCAGCTGCACCATCACACCAGGAGGTGGTGGAAAATAAAGAAATAATGGCCTTTCAGAGGAGAGACTATGGGAACATGTATAACCCAACGTGGAGGAATTACCATGGATTTAACTATGGTTCTATAGTAGAAGCACAATTAGCACCATCGGTTGCGCAACCCCGATTTCCATAGATCCAAGTTTTAAACCAGAGACCTCAATTGTTGGCTGCACAACACTAATTTGGACCACCAAGCAATGCACCTGATGCCACAGTTGTTCAAATCCTCTGAGATTTGTAGCAGCAGCCGCATCGGCACTCAAAAGATTTATATCAGCTTGCTCAATTCTCTCAAGTGCTTCATTCACACACTCAATCCATCACGAAGCTAGAAAGTCAAATTGGCCAACTAGCTTCGTAGGTGGCAAAAAGAGAGACTGGCTAATTACCAACGCAGCCAGTTAAAAATCTTAGAGGATAAGTGTTTTAGGGGGAGGCATCTGCTCCCCATAATCCTAATTGAGAACATCATGGATCGTTGAGCTACCGACTCATCTGTAGCACCAGTTGTAAATTATATAAACTATGTCTTTTTCTTTTAAGTTTAGGCATTACATTACGGCCCAATTCATTGAAAAATAATGGATCGTAATATAATTCCTATTGTATGCTTTTATGAACAATCGCATGGATTTATGATTAATCGTCGTTTTGATATGCCTATTAGTCGAAACATAGTGATTACGATTTAACTAATATGAGGGTTCGTATTTACAATCGTTGAAAAGCTAGAATCAACCGGTGATTCTAGGTTAACAAAGGAGTGAAGACTGGTTCTCCAGGTCGTCACTGAAATAGGGCCTACATATTTGTAAAAAGGATAC
Organism: Chloranthus sessilifolius; assembly: GCA_021018995.1. Taxonomy (NCBI): domain Eukaryota; kingdom Viridiplantae; phylum Streptophyta; class Magnoliopsida; order Chloranthales; family Chloranthaceae; genus Chloranthus; species Chloranthus sessilifolius. The sequence goes on from CM037595.1 coordinate 31,918,378, forward strand.
GTCGGCCCCATTTTTGAACTCTCCAGTTTTCCTCTCCTACCTTCCCTCTCTTTTTGAAAAAAGTTCTCAATCCTAACCGTTCTCTTACTCAACCCAACCATTTTACTTTCCTATACACCCCTTGCTTCCTCTGTTCTATTGTGAAAACCGTGCGTGCCTTCCATTTCATATCTATAAATTAGGGTTTCAATTATCAGGAAGTAAGGTGACGATTTTAACGATCGGATGGAAGGGTTTTTGCAAGAAATTTTTATTCAATATATTAAATCCATGATTAATTGATGGTGTTTTCATTAACTATTACAGGAAAAGAGTTGTAGCATGGCTAACGAAATGGACAAGCGATAGAGGGGGAAAGAAGAAGAAGAAGGAGAAGGTAACCTTTATGATCATTCTCCAATAGCAAGGCTTGTAGCACGGTCTGTTGCCGTCAAAGCCAAATCAAAAGTAGCAAACCCACCTAGAAAGAAGTCTAAACCCTCTAGAGTCGTGATTAAAGAAACACATGAGACCGAATCTATGTCTGCCCCTAAAAAGGGCATGAAGTTAGATAAAGGCAAAAAGCCAGCGTCTTTTGCCAAGACATTAGATCGGCTCCCTACCTCAATGAAACACCATATTGTGAAAGCTGAAATCATGGTAGGCGTTGAGTCTTTGGAAAAATTGGAAATGAGTGGAGAATCCATCAAGTATTTTAAGAATGTCGGGCTGCAGTATCTCTTAGAATCGAGAGTCACACCAGTCTACCCCAGATTGGTGAGGCTGTTTTACAAAAATATGACCAAACGTAGCTAGGAAGCATCCTAGTCCTCTCCATCAGTATCGATGGGCTACCTATCCAAATTTCAAAGGAAATGGTCGCCAGGGTAATGCAAGCACCCTTGGAAATACCAAAAGTAGCCCAGGACAACCCAGAGGCCAACATCTTGAGGATGCCATCTAATACCCTTCCCAATATTATCCAAATAGCAACAAAGCTGCTAGGAAAATCTCCTAAGGACAGGTCCTTTTTTCTTTGAAAATATTTGGAAGCAAGGAGTTTATCACTTCACTTGTTAGACATTTTAATTCATAAGACTATTCACCCCACGGGTCATGGTACACAGAGATGAGCACTTTTTGCAAGAGCTCTGTATTTAATGGCTAACCATTACTAGTTTTATATCCCTTCTTACCTTTTGGAGGTAATGAATACCATGAGGGAAAATTTGAATAGAGAGAAGTATGAAAAAAACAATTTATGTTTGCCTTTGGGAGGCCTGATCACTAGTTTGTTAATGAATGTGGGATATGAATTTGATCCCAAAGAAAAGGCTCTGCCTAGACCTGAGGAAGGTCTAACTATAGTGACATTACAAGAACCTTGAGTGCAGAAAATGAAAAGAAAATTCCCACTTATGCACAAACAATGAGAATCTCTTCTACGCCACAGATAACACATGAGCCTACTTGTGGGCCAATATCGAACATCCTGGCCTCAAAAGAACCAGCAGACATGGAAGGACAGAGTACTTCTACTCCACCTCAAGAAAGAATGGAGTCCAGCTCCTCAGCACTAGAAGAAGAACCCATTAATATTTATGACTCAGCTTTGGAGTCACCAGCAGGCCCTTCTTTGCCCCCTTCTACTAAGGCAGACACACTACCAGTTATTACTAAAGCAGATCCCATGAATCCAACGATATCAACTACAACAGAAATTCCTCCATCAACAGAGCAGAATGTTCAATTGCTAATCTCCAGCAAAGTTCATGTACTTATCGAGTCTATTACTCCACCAGCAGTTCTACCAACAGAATAGACCCCTACAGTTCAAGCAGCATAAGCAGGACCTAGGTGTGAAGCTATACACATAGGCTTCACAGAACTGATGAATCAAGACATGTCTCCTCCAATCACCACCACAACAATTCCCATAATTGAAAAGCTTGATTTGGAGAGGAGGCTGAGAAAATTTGAGCAATGGCAACATATAAATGCACCAAATTTAATGCCATTGCCATAAGTAATGAGAAGACTAATGGACGAATTCAACAGATTAAAGAACTGAGTCCTTGAAACTACACTCACTGTTCAAAGCGATCAGAGATAGTGGAAAGCTCAAGGCGGAAGGCTGCGAAAGAACACCTTAGACATTGGACAGCAGAAACAGCAAGGAAAGTTCAGGAAGCCTCTGAGTCACTTCAAGCTCAAATAGTGCAACTGCGTGAAGAAAATAGATTATTACACGTAAATCAACAAGCATGGGAGGGCAAGAAGAAGGAATATGAGGATAAAATTGCTACTCTGATGGAGTAGTTTGGTAAATTCATTAAAGACCCAAATGTCAAAGAATCAACAAGAGAAAAATCCCACTAGGAATATGAGCAGACACTAAATGCACAGTTGGATGAAAAGACTAATCAACTGATAGTAATAGAAGGGAAATTGCACAGATTGCAAGAAGATAAAGATTCCATCAGCCTGATTTGTGAAGAACAAAAGCAACATATTGAGTCTCTCACAACCAAAAGTTAGATTGAAATTGCAAGAGCAAAGGGTGAATCGGAGAAGCTAAGGGTAGAGATAAAAGAAAAATCTACTGATAATGATACCCTTAAAGATGCTCTATAGAAAAAAGAAAAGAAGCAAAAACACTGAGACTTGAGGTCTAGTTGAAATCCAATGTGATTAAAAAATTGAATGAGGGTCTGAAAAGAAAAGAAAATGTTGATGAATAGCTGAGAGCTTTGATGGACAAATACGAGGCACTGACAACAGAGAAAGTAAGTTTGGAAGGGATACAATCAAAACCACAATTGGAGCATGATCCAGAGAAAGAATCTGACTGCTAAACAGAAGTAATGTCAGACTCTGAGGAAGATTGGATAAATAACCCTTTAGCCTTGCCAGAGCCAGCGCCACCTACATCAGCACTTGTACCATATCTTTCATCACCAAGTGAGTAAAATTGTAAGAACATCACAAAGCTTCACAGGTATGAAAATTTTGAACCTATATCTCCTATTTTTTTGTGCCAATGAGGACATTGTTGAATCTAAGTTTAGGGGGATATACATCACTTATATATATTAGTTTAAATTCTGTAAATAACATTTTATTTTTGCATGACTTTTAGAATTTTTGCAAAGAAATTTTTTCTGTTTTAAGTAGTTCTTAGTTAGAATTTTTAGTTTAGAATTTTTTTTCTGATTTAACCATCACAAACGAGTTAAGATAGCCAAAAATATGATATCAGAAACCTAACGATCCATCGTAGTAGAAGTCTAACAATCAGAAATAGAACAGTCACAATTCATGTACCAGCTCTTTGAACACTGTATCAGAATGAATGTTTGAAACAATAGGTTGATTTAAACTGCAATATTTAGAACTATAGTTTCAAAATTATATAACTAGTGAGCTTTAGAAACTTTTTGCTCCTTTCTTTGGAGAGAGAGACTGTTATCTATTCAATTTAAATTTCTCTGAACTTCTCTACTGATTTTTATGATAAATCTCATATTGCTAAACTTAGAATCAAACTATTCTATGATTATGATAAACAATTTTTTTTGTATAGAACTATCTAATAGAAGCATCAAAATAATAAGGCATTTGTACTAGTAAATCATGAAAATGATCAAAGGCCATCTTCTGTTAACCAGAGCCAAAAAGCTAAAATCCCATAATATTTTATCCTTTGAACCTATATTAGAAGCCTAAAATCGAGAATTTCTTTGTACCAAAATTTTATAAACCCTTAACCATATGTACTACCAAAAGCTTTCAACCTTTAACCCTTACAATTTCTGAGAGTTTAGAATGCAAAAGAAGGGAAGAAGAGAGAGTGAAAGGAATAAAATTCAAAAGATAAAGGGAATGCTAAAAAAAGGGTACAGCTAAAGAAATAAAAAAAGAATATGGGAAAAGAATGAAAATTGTGAAAAGACGATTTCTGAAAGAAAAGATTATGATTCTAAAGCAAAATGCTTTCGAAAAGAAGAAAAATCGTAAAAAGACGATTTTAGATAAAGGGGTTTAAAATAGGATTTTACAAAAACAAGAATTAGTAAATGGGAAGAAGTTATCCAACTTTTTGGATACTTACTGTTGGCTACTTACCTTGTGTTCAAAAAGAGGTTTAAAATCACACAATTAAAGGATCTATTGGTTGCACACACTAAGGCAAGCAGACCCACAGACCTGCAAGTATTCAGGGCCTGTTGTAGCAAGTTTTAAAAGGATAAGTATGGGAATATCCATAGGGAAATGTGAGCTGAAAAATAAATAAATCTCCATATCTAAAGCAGATCTGACACCCTACCTAATACTATAATAGCAAAAGAGAGAGGGGAGGTTTTAAGGGGTTGTCACTTTAAACTAAACTATAGAAACAACATTAAATGCATAAATGAATTGAGATTAAATCCAGAGTTCAGATCTTACAAGTGAGGGGAATTTTTGGTGAAATTAAAAAAAATAGAAAATGGAGAGAAGCAGCTTGGAATTTGGTCTTGCTCCAATTGGGTTGAGCTGCCAGGGTAACAAAGAGTTTAGAGTGCACCAATCCCTCATCTGGCTATAAGCACAGCTGGAGGATAGAAGAATCTGATCTAAGCCAGATATTTAGCTTGATCTTAAGGCTATGATCTGTCCACTTCAATGGTCACAGATAATTCAATAGATTCACTCCATTCTCATGCTTCCATCAGAACATTATAATCACTATAAATGCTGTGACTGCAGGCCATAGACACAAGCAATTGCAGGAACATCAAATCTAGGGAGATCAAATGGTATCCAAGAGGTCTATCAGTTAAGTGGGTGAGCTATTCCCATCTATACAAATCCGATCGAGCACCAAATGAAACCAGATGAACTATGGATCTAATTAAAATAATAAAACCAGCATTGCATTGAAATAAACTTATTATACAATGAAATGCTCTCAGATTTGTATTCTGTGCATCATCTGACCCTTAATAACACTCTCAACTCTCCCCAATTACAAATCCAACCTCACTCCTTGCTGCTCCAAAGAAATTAGCCAACCTTAGTTGGGCAAAAAGGAAGAATAGAGAATTTTGATGCAAGCTCTGATCTCGAAAATTGATCCTCCCTTTTTCTGACAGCTTCCCTCCTTATATAGCTCTCCCCTTCAGCCTCAGATCTATTTTTCCCACCAATCACCGCTCAACTAAAATAATTTTGTTATTCTCTCTTTTATTCTCCTTCTAGAAGGCTCTCTCAGTTAGTTAGAGTTAAGGGAGAGCACGGTTAGGGTTTCCCAAGGCACTTCTAGAAACTTTGTGCCGGTCACTAGAGTGCCTCGGATTGTGTATAGCAGGTCGCCAACTTGCAATGTGTACACAGCAGCTTTTCTGAGAAGTCCTTCAGTCGATTTTGATAGGTTCTTGAGGATTTCGATAGGTTCTAAATAGGCCTTTTATTCCTTTCGCTGGGATTCAGGATCCTTTCGATAGGTTGATTTATGTGCAATAAGTTTTGATAGGTTCTCTTCTAACTCCTATTGATAGGTTTTCAGACTTTTCGATAGGTTATGTTCAAGCTCAGGCAACCATTTGATAGGATGCTCCCTTTTTATTTTCGACTGTGAGAATAGGTTCTGGATCCTATCGAATTCTCCCATCCTCACAACTTCTTCCTTTTTTCAGCCTTCAAATCCTATCGACAGGTTCCAGTAACCTCTCGACAGGTTGTTTTCAACCTGTTTTCACTCCTTCAAAGCTGCTTTGCTATTGCTGCATGCTCTAAGTGGGCCATTGTTGGGTCTGAACTGCACTGAGAGATGGATGTCTGCACTATGACTGCCTTTTACTGCTATCTACAAGACATACTCAACAAGCATTTATTAGTCCACTCATAAGTCTATCAAAGCTCATGTTAAGGGGTGAAAAGTGGTACTTTTTAGAGATTAACACACCCCCAAACCTAAGCTTTGCTAGTCTCTGAGCAAAGGAAGAATAAAGAAAACTAAAATGCCACTTTTGTAGGGAGCACAAATGCATTTAGCATATGCATCAAGCCTTTTGAACCCCTAGGTTATCCCTAGTGGAGGAGTGGAGTCTCCTAAGGGTTTTCAGTGAAGGTACCCCCAAACTTATCCAATAAAATTAGTTAATACTCATCCAACATGCTAAAACAGAGTTCAAGTAAAATAAAATAAATTTCACACCATGTCCCTTCAGTTTTAGAGGATTTTCAGCAGAAAAATCATCAGTTTAAAACCTGAAATGCCCCAATCAATTTTTATTTCAAACCCAAATCTTACCGGGGTTGTTCACTCATAACAAAAGTAGAAGGGTGCATCATTTCTCACACAACTCAAGAGCAGTTACAGCCCTCAAATAGGACTGCAAGCATGAGCACAGGCATTGCTCTAACTTCTGAAATTTTCTAACTCTTTTCACCATAGATTAAATAAATCCTCATCTCCACATGACAGCTCAATCCATTTCAGATCAATAGGGTATTTTTTATTGGGTTGTAATGTGGCTTATGGGTGAAATTTGTAAAAGAATAATGGGGTAAAACAAATTGAAATTGAGTAAGGAGGTGGTCTAGACAACTCCTTCTTGAAATTGAGTAAGGAGGTGGTCTAATCCTCTTTTCAGTCTTTCAATGAAATGACTTCTCTTTCTCATTCCTTTTCTTTGATTTTCTGGTTTTCCTTTTCTTTTTGTATTTTTCTCCATTTTTCTTTTTATGGGTTGGAATGCCAAACACCACCAAATGTGCTTTCTTCTTTCTCAACAAACTATCAAACCAGCTCTACCTTTTGAAATCTCAGAGTGAGGGTCAGGCTATATCAGGTCATTGAGGTTTTGGGTTCAAATTTTCTGATTTTTATCAAAGAAAATTCGGAATTTTAAGGCTCAAATGGTGTGTATCAAGGGCAGTTCAAAGGTGGGACATTTTAAGCTCAAACTATCCAAGGAATGGCCTTACTTCATGTCTTCAATGTCATGAATGTTGTCAAGCTATTTTAATTTGGATTTGCCTAACTTCTAGAGATCGAAACTAGATCCACTCAATCTTTAGAGCAAAAAAATTGTCAAGACACTCTTCAAAGAAAATTTTTCAAGCCCAAATCTCACTGGGTATGGCCTTCCATCAAATTTCTAGGGTGTATCCTCAGAGTTTTCTCTCCTTTCAGGTTCACTAAACATCACTTTTTGAAAATTCTTGACATTTGCTTCATGAAAAATGCTAAAACTATAGCTCATTTCAATTTAAAAAAGTTTTTAATTTCCTTTTTTTTTCAAAAAATCAGGTGGGAAATCACTTTATTTTTAAAAACTTTTTCAACATTGCTACACTAGCATTAACTCATTTCATTGGCATACCTGTCATACCCCCAAACATAAAACAAACAGTGTCCTCACTGTGCAGAGAGCATGGTAGCAATGAACAAGGTAGATGAAGAAACAGATGGAAGAATAAGCACAAAGAAAGACATAACACAGAAAAGAAATTACTATTAACATCTAAAATATGTACATGGTCCAAAGCAGTAAGAGAAAACAGATAAACATAAACTATATTTATTGACAGTCATCATCAGGCCAATCATACAAATCTACCAAATTTTTCAAATCATCCTTGGATAAAGGAGTTTTTCCTTTAGGTTGGGACTTCTTGGTGGACTGCTTGGGGGCCTCCTCAGACTGGGCAGCAGATTTCTTATCATTCTTAGTAGAAGCAGCAAGAGAATTAGAAGAGAAATCAGAAGGGAAGAGGGCAGTAGGATCGAGGCCAAGGGCAGTAGCAGCTTGCCTTCTTTCCTCCTTGGAGAGTAGAGTGGAGGAGGTGTCATGTGGGGGTGGGGGCTTAATGGGGGCTACCTCTTCAGACTGGGTAACAGGTTCCTTCCCTTTACTATGAGCAGAAGCAGAGGAAACAGATCTCTTTGTAGTAACTTTTCTCTTTGTCTAAGTCCTCTTAGGTTTTGGTGGGGAAGGTTTAGCTGCAGCAAGATCTTGGGCTGGAGGGGGAGGGGACATCTACAGGTGGGGTAGGAGTAGGTTGAGTGGAAGAAGGTGGACAGGGATGGGGGGAGGTAGGATTGTCCGGAGGAGCTGTAGCAAGAGGAGCTAGTTGATATGGTTGAGAAGTCATCAAGGCAATCCTTCTTTCCAGAAGTTCAATTTTTTTTACAACATGGAGTTGGTTGGTCTCAGAGAGTTCTTCGGTAGCCTTAATTATGTCCCTGGCATTGGCTAATTTTTTCTGGAGATTGTCAGCATTCTTCTTCTCAAACTCGACAATGCGAGTCTGAGTAGCAGCAAGTAGTTTGGCGGACTCATAACAAGTTAGGTTTTCCTTCCACCCCTGAGAGATATCCCGACGCTGGATTCGTTGCTCCAATTCCATGATAGCAATCCTCTCCTCATAGGAGACTTCCAGGGATGCTCGGACGGCAGTCATACCACTCAAGACATCCCGACGGATGTAGGGGTTGTCCCTCATCGCATACAGCAGAGTGAGGTAAGGGGGAATGTAGATGGGGGATCTGAGTACAATGGGCATGGAAAGGGGTAGAGTGGAAGATGAGGAGGGGGTGGAGAAAACCAGTTCCTCAAGTGGATCAGTTTGGAATGAGGCATCTGTGAAGACAGGGGGAGTGAGAGTGGGTGGTTAAGTGGTAGGTGACACAGCAACTTCAGTGGCTACTATTGGAGGTGATGGAGGGGTAAAAGATAGGGATGAGATAGGTTTGGGGAAAAATGGAGTGGCTACCTCCTCAGACTGGGTAGCAGCTATGGGAGGTGGAACTATGGGTGAAGATGGGGGAGATAAGTGGATAGGTGATTGGACAGGGGAAAGAGGGGAAGTGTGAGGGGGTTGGGGAGTTGAAGAGGATGGGGTAATGGTGGACTGAATGGATTGAAGGCAGGAACTCATGAGGGCTTGGTTGTTGGTGTTTGTGGTCAATTGAGTGTGGATGGATTATAATAGGGAGAGAATTTGGGTGAAAGTATCAGAAATGGTGGGGTTGGAGGGGACAGGTGTTTGGATGGGATGGAAAGGGGAGGAGGGTGCATGGTTGAAATGAGGGGGAGTGGGGTGTGGGGAGTCAGGGGGTGGGGTGTACTCATGCCCAACATCTTCCACAATGGACATTATTAGAGCAGTGAACCCAGCAGTGGTAAACTGGTCTAATCCCTGGGTATGGAGTAGGGGTTGGTGAGGGGGAAAGTTAGAAATGGGTTGGTCAAAGGGTGGAGAAGATAGGGTAGGGGTAAGCTTTAGTAGTGTTGGAGGTTCAAGGACTTCAGGTTTGAGAATTGGAGTGGTGGATGGAGGTAAAACTGACTCAAAGGTCGGAGGAGGGGGGTCTATTAGAAGAGGAGCTGATACAAAGGGGAAAAGCAAAGTGGGTGGAGGTGTTGGTGATGATGTAGGTAAGGTAGGTGAGAGGATGGATGACGGCATCTCAGTAGTAAGATCTGCTGCAATGGTAGTGGGGACCTCCTCAACCTCCTCCATCTCAGCTGGCTTACTCTTCTTTATTAGGGTGAAGCTGGTGGACTATTGAGAACTGGAAAATACCATTTTTCACCTCTTAATCTGGGCCTTGATAGACCCTTGAGAGAACTAAATAAATGTTTTAAGTGTTTGTATTACAGCTAACAATAAATAAAGGCAGGCTTAACCTTGAAAGTAGCTTAAAAGTGCCAAAAAGATGATGACCCATCTTGATCTGGAGGAAGAAGGAGAAAGGACAACCTCACGGGCTATCAAAATGCCTAAAATAAAGAGGACAAAGGCCTGGTTTTAACCTGGAAAGAGGTTTAGAACAATTCGAACAGAGAAATGCACTACAGAGTTCTTTTCGCAAACAACCTGCACTTTTCGTAAAGAACCTTGAACTCTGCGAAAAGGACTAAAACTCCAGGCGTAGCTTTCGAAGAGCATCTGAACTCCTCGAAGAGAAGATTGAACTTTGCGAAAAGGTCCCCAAGCTTTGCGAATAGATCTCCAAAAGTTACAGTTCTTGTCGAAAAGGTCTCCAATCTGTGCCAAAAGAGCTTCAGAAGTCATAGCACTTTGCGAAAAGGCCCTTAAGCTCTGCGAAAAGGTATTCTGGAGATTCGCAGCTTTAACAAGGGCAATTCAATAATCTGTTGCACGCGTCCCAATGCATTTTAAAACCTAGAGACATTCCAGAGGGTTCTAAGCATAAAGCGAAGGAATATTCCACCCCACGTGAGCACCTAGAGAGGGAATAACTTGGCGGGAACTTCTAGAAACTCTAACAAACTTTCAAAATGCATAACAGAATTGATGCCTTTTTCACCTGATTGGCTGAAATAGATCGAGGAATTCTGATTGGCCAGAACAGATCTCGATCCCCGTGCTCGACTACCATTGGTCAATACAGATCTGAGAACCTCTGATTGGTTGATACACATCTGAGCTGGACCTGGGGAAAGCTATAAATTGACGAAGCATTTGCCCAATTGAGGCATCCAGATTTCGAGTTTCATTTCTAAATCCCCCATTTCCCAGCCAGATAGCTTCTCTGCAATCCTTGTAATAGCCTACTCTGTGCTTGCATTTGAGAGCTGTGAGACATTTCTGTAATTCAAAAAAGAGTTGTATTCAAGACTACAAATCTGAGAGCTGTTTAAGCTGCGCTCTGTAATTGTAATGGTGGATTTGAAAAGGTTGCTGTAAACTATGCATTCTCCATTGGACTCATGTCAAGGGTTCCCTCTGATCTCCTCAGTACATTAGACTCCTTTAGATTCATTGTTTTGCATGCAATTTCCCTTGATTCATTAATCCTGTGAGAATTAGTGTTGGTAACCTAATCTCTCACGGCATTCGTAGTGATGCTTCTTGTTCTAAACTAAGGCTTTGGATTAAAGACTATTGGATGGTTTGTGGCCATTAAAGTGGACAGACCATAGCCATAAGCTTAAACCTAATCCTTAAATTATATTTATCTCTCTTACATCTGTGCTTGTAGCCAGATGAAGATTGGATAACCTCTGTTGAGCTGCAGTTATTCTCATTAGATTTCAAGGGCCAAATCAAAGTTAGATATTACTTCTCCATTTTTTGTATAAGTTTACCTCAAACGTTTTCCCAACTCAGATCTGGATCACTTAGTTTAATTTTTACTTTTATCATTTAGTTAATGTGACAAATTCAACCTCCCATCTTATGTGCTTTGTAGATAGGATCAGAGGCCAGATCTGGTAGCTCAGATATGGAGGTTTATCTTAAATTTTAAATCAATTCCCTGTGGACGATCTTTTACTCACTTACATTTAAAACTTGCTACAATTGGCCCTGATCTTGCAGGCTAATTCTATTCTCTCTGTGCTGATATTTTCTTATTCTTTTAATATTGACAATGCATCATTTTAAGTATGTTTTCAAAACACAAATAAATCATGCACACTTAGAACAACAACAAGTTTTTGGCGCCGCTGCCGGGGAATAGATTTTAAAATTGGTAGACCTAAGTTTTTCAAGTTTGTAGATTTGATTTTCATTTTAATTTTTGCTTTAAAATTGCACTTTGCATTCCAAGTGCTTGATTAAATGTCTACTGCAGTTTTGTATAGAAAACCCGCTTTTCTTCGTGAGAATTTTTTATTTTTCTGAGTGTTTATTCTTTGCCTTCTAGTTATGTGAATAAATGATGCTGCCACTCTTTTGTCTTTTGTCAAATTTGGGCAAGAGTGAAGTTTTTTTTTTTTATTTTGTCAATATACTTGAATAAGGTATTGTAGCTTTTTGGATTTTTGCAGATCCGAGCAAATATTCAACAAGGAGCATCTCGACCAAAGTCGAGCAGATCGCTTGAGTTTGCATCCTTCTCCTTTGCATTCATTTCTCTTTTAAAATTCTTGAGAACCAGATTCATTGTGTTTAATGTTTGTTTTGATTATAATTTCTCGCCTTTTAGGCATCTGATTTTTTACAAAACCAAATACAAAATAAAAGAAAATGAAAACACAAATAGAAAATCTCTGAGTTGTTTCTCATTATTTTCAGCAGTAGTAAATAAGGGCTCTTGTTGAGCCCGGGCTGATCCAAAACAAGTAAAAAAAAAATAGAAAATTATAAAAACAAATATATATATATATATATAGATATAGATATCTTCCGGATGGGCTGTTTTTCTCCATTTGCATCCACGTTTCCCATCTGGACCTGCTGAGATCATTTTTTCTTTTTTAGGAATCATGTAGGATAATGAGTAGTGGATCATAGGCTGTTTTGAATATTCAATGGACCCACTGATTTTATTTTCCTTCGAGATTTCTTCATCATAAATGGGTCTCAGCTGTGTGTGAACCCTGTTTTTAATATGTGCTCCCATGCTTCATTATTTTTTTTTTTATTCATACACATCATCAACTAAGGGGTTAGTCTTATGAATCTTGCTTTTGACTGTATTCCTGCTAATCATTTTTATAATCACTTAGATTCATAAGTATCTCAGGCTTTTGGGTTTTTCTTTCTTTGGGCTTAGGATGTATCATTTGGCATTAGATTTTCTGTTTTAGGAATTTTAGTTTCAAATTCTGTTTTTAGATCGCTGATTTTTTTTTTCTTTCTTAGGTTAATGTGTCCTCGTTTTACTGATTTTCGTCATTTTTCTGTGAGTATATTAGTTTATAACTTTGTTTTCCTATTTTGCATTCACAAATTCTGTTTTTTTTTGTATCAACACTTTTCTTTTTCTTTTTTAACTTTGTATTCAGTCCCTTACCTTCCTTTTACTGTTTCTCTGTTATTAGCATTAGTTTCCTTCCATTTGCTTTGCAGTTCTTTTATTTTTCTGATCATATATTCAGTTTTTAGATTTTATTTTGTAGCAGTTCTAGCTTAGTTTTGTTATTTTTCTATTTTATCAGTAATTTCCTATATTTATATAACATTTTTTTTCCCTTTTCCTGCTCAAATATTCAGTGTTATTTTCTTTATTTTCTGCTACACATAGCTGCAAATTTTTTTCTGCTTAGTTTTCCTTTCTTCTTTTATCCTGCTGCCCCTCGTTTCTCAATGTCTAGAACATTGAGGACAATGTTCATCTTAGGATTGGGGGTATGGCAGGTATGCCAATAAAATAAGTTAATGCTTGATGCAGCTTATGATCAGCAAAATTTTTGAAAATGAAGTAATCTCACACCTTTTTTTTTTTGAAAAATGAGGAAGTTAAAACTTTTTAAAATTAATTTCTAGTGTAATTCTAATACTTTCATGAAGTGAATGTCAGAAAATTTCCAAAAGAAAATTGATGTTTTAGTAAACCAAAAAAGAGAGAAACCAGTGATGATATACCTCAAGAATTTGATAGAAAACCACACCCAGTGAGATTTGGGCCTGCTGAAATGCATTCTTTGGAGGTATGAATTGGCAATTTTTTCTGCTCTAGGCTTTAGAATCGCTTGAACCTAGAAGTTACACATATCCAAGTTAAAATATCTTGACGGAATCATGATATTAAAGACATGATGTAAGGCCTCCTTTTGGACAGTTTGAACTTCAAAAAGCCCAACCTTTTGAAACTGCCCTTGATACACACCAATTGAGCTTTATAAATCCAAGATTTATTTGAAACCTCATCAACCTCATTTAGCCTAACCCTCACTCTGAGAATTCAGAAGGTAAAGGAAAGAAAGCTGAAGAAAGGTGAGTTGGGTAACAGTTTGGTAAAAAAAAATAATTGAAGGCAATGCTGTATCAGCAGAAGAAATGTGGCATTCCAGTCAATGTTGCTTTGAAAAAAAAAAAAGAAAAAAAAAGAAAAAGAAAAGGAGAAGGCATTTCATTGGAAGTTTGAAAAAGAAAGAGAAAAAGATGGCCACTTTGGCTCTGAAAATTCAAAGAAGAAGATGAAATTGTGCTGAATTGAAGGTGTGTCTATCACCTCCTTACCTTGACCGACTTCTCAATTTTGAACTCCATTCCACCCCTTTATTCTTAATAAATTTCACCCATAAGCCACATTACAACCCAAGTTAAAGTCCTTACTGATCAATGATGGATTGACCTGTCACATGGAGATAAGGATTTGTGTAATCTATGGTGAAAAAAGTAGTAAATTCGATCTAAAAGCAATGCCTATGCTCACCATAATCCTATTTGGGGACCGTAATTGCTCTTGAGTCATGTGAAATAGTGCAACCCTCATATTTGCATGGTGAGTGAAAACCACGGTGAGAGTTGAGTTTGAAATCAAATTATTTGGGGTAACATCAAAATGAATTCTCAAATAGAAGGCAAGCTTTTCATTAATTTTTCTTGTAAAAACTTTTTGACACCAATCGAGTGAATGGTAAAGGAATTACAATAGAATTTTAGTTTTGAATGATGTTTTCTTGAAAATCTTCTTACAACTTTGGATGCGTGTGAATAATTTGATTGGATGAAAGTTTGCTTTAACAGAACTGCATTGATTTTAACTGATTTATTGGAGAAGTTTGTGGGTACCTTCACTGAAAACCCTCAGGAGACTTCACTCCTCCACTAGGGATCGCCTAGGGGTTTAAAAGGCTTGTTGCATATGCTAAATGCAACTGTGCTCCCTACAAAAATGGCTTTTCATTTTTAAATTTTGTCTTTGCTCAGGGACTAGCAAAGCTTAGGTTTGGGGGTGTGTTGAGAACTGGAAAATACCATTTTTCACCTCTTAATCTGGGCCTTGATAGACCCTTGAGAGAACTAAATAAGTGTTTTAAGTGTTTGTTTTACAACTAACAATAAATAAAGGCAGGCTTAACCTTGAAAGTAGCTTAAAAGTGCCAAAAAGATGATGACCCATCTTGATCTGGAGGAAGAAGGAGAAAGGACAACCTCACGGGCTGTCAAAATGCCTAAAATAAAGAGGACAAAGGCCTGGTTTCAACCTGGAAAGAGGTTTAGAACAATTCGAACAGAGAAATGCACTACAGAGTTCTTTTCGCAAACAACCTGCACTTTTCGTAAAGAACCTTGAACTCTGTGAAAAGGACTAAAACTCCAGGCATAGCTTTCGAAGTGCATCTGAACTCCTCGAAGAGAAGATTGAACTTTGCGAAAAGGTCCCCAAGCTTTGCGAATAGATCTCCAGAAGTTACAGTTCTTGTCGAAAAGGTCTCCAATCTATGCGAAAAGAGCTTCAGAAGTCACAGCACTTTGCGAAAAGGCCCTTAAGCTCTGCGAAAAGGTATTCTGGAGATTCGCAGCTTTAACAAGGGTAATTCAGTAATCTGTTGCACGCGTCCCAATGCATTTTAAAACCTAGAGACATTCCAGAGGGTTCTAAGCATAAAGCGAAGGAATATTCCACCCCACGTGAGCACCTAGAGAGGGAATAACTTGGCAGGAACTTCTAGAAACTCTAACAAACTTTCAAAATGCATAACAGAATTGATGCCTTTTTCACCTGATTGGCTGAAACAGATCGAGGAATTCTGGCCGTAATGCATCTCGATCCCCTCGACTACCATTGGTCAATACAGATCGAGAACCTCTCGATTGGTTGATTCACATCCTGAAAGCTTTGGACATAAATTGATGAAGCATTTGCCCAATTGAGGCATCCAGATTTCGAGTTTCATTTCTAAATCCCCCATTTCCCAGCCAGACAGCTTGTCTGCAATCCTTGTAATAGCCTACTCTGTGCTTGCATTTGAGAGCTGTGAGACATTTCTGTAATTCAAAAGAGAGTTGTATTCAAGACTACAAATCTGAGAGTTGTTTAAGCTGCGCTCTGTAATTGTAATGGTGGATTTGAAAAGGTTGCTGTAAACTATGCATTCTCCATTGGACTCATGTCAAGGGTTCCCTCTGATCTCCTCAGTACATTAGACTCCTTTAGATTCATTGTTTTGCATGCAATTTCCCTTGATTCATTAATCCTGTGAGAATTAGTGTTGGTAACCTAATCTCTCACGGCATTTGTAGTGATGCTTCTTGTTCTAAACTAAGGCTTTGGATTAAAGACTGTTGGATGGTTTGTGGCCATTAAAGTGGACAGACCATAGCCATAAGCTTAAACCTAATCCTTAAATTAGATTTATCTCTCTTACATCTGTGCTTGTAGCCAGATGAAGATTGGATCACCTCTGTTGAGCTGCAGTTATTCTCATTAGATTTCAAGGGCCAAATCAAAGTTAGATATTACTTCTCCATTTTTTGTATAAGTTTACCTCAAACGTTTCCCCAACTCAGATCTAGATCACTTAGTTTAATTTTTACTTTTATCATTTAGTTAATGTGACAAATTCAACCTCCCATCTTATGTGCTTTGTAGATAGGATCAGAGGCCAGATCTGGTATCTCAGATCTAGAGGTTTATCTTAAATTTTAAATCAATTCCCTGTGGACGATCTTTTACTCACTTACATTTAAAACTTGCTACAATTGGCCCTGATCTTGCAGGCTAATTCTGTTCTCTCTGTGCTGATATTTTCTTATTCTTTTTAATATTCAGTACAATGCATCATTTGCAAGTATGTTTTCAAAACACAAATAAATCATGCACACTTAGAACAACAACATGGACCATGCCCTTTTTCCATACTCTTTTGGAGTCAACTTCTCGATTGGCTCATTTCTCTTAACCATATATATCCCAGCCTTGAGCAAACATGTAATGAGCCTACTGAAAGGCAACCCAGCACCTTTAGCAAATGCTTGTCTTTTAAGCACCTTATCATTAATGTCTACCATTGTCTCAAAAATTAGCTGTGGTGCACTCAAAAATTGCCCTTTTGAACAGTAGTACAAAGCATGTACAATTGGGGGCCTTCTCTCCTACAGGTGCCCAATGACATACACATTCTTCCTCAGAATAGTGTCAATGAATCTGAGACTGGGCTGGAGGTCTCTTCTCATCAAAGATTCACCAAATCCCACAATTCCATTGATGAGTTGTTTAGCCATTTCTCTAAATGCAACCCATTTAGATGCTCCCTCAGATCTAGTGGAGTCAAATTGATGTGGAACGCCCAAAGCCATCCCAATATCCTTGCAATCTACAGTGATTTGCCAATCATAAATCAGAATTTCCAGCACAGCCTCATTCCCAGGCACCACCTTCTTTGTCAAATTCTAGTACCACAATTTAACCAACCTGGGGTACACAGTCTCCTTCAAGGGTGTAAGTAGGGGTAACAATCCCTTCTTCTTTAGATACATTAGTGTCCCTTGGCACTCCTCTATCTCAGTAAAGTATGCAAGATCAAAATCTGTCTCAAGGATAAGGCTCAACCCATTAACAAACTCATTAGGGGTGGTTAATGCAATGGGAAGCTCCACCGTAGGTAATATGTCAAGGTTGGGCAAAGGTGTTTCCCCAGTTGGAGCAGATCTCTCCATGAGTATTTTTGCATCAGGCTCCTGAATTGCAACAGACTTGGCCTTTTTTGCTTTAGGAGCCTTCGTGGGCTTCCCTGCAGGAAGCTTCCTTTTGGTAGGTGGGTTGGTGGTAGGCTTTGATTTTATAGAAGACTTTAGGGTGGAAGAAGCTAGTTGCCGGAATAGGTCAGCTAAGGTTTCTTCAGAATCATCCATATTGCTCTCAGAAATTGATCTCTTACAGCTTACTCACCAATTTGGATTAAAATTCTGAGGTAACCAACTAGAAAAGCAACCGAGTGAAAGCAGGGAGACAGCTCACCCAAAACTCCTAGGGTTTTACGAAAACCGTGATACACAATTCCAATTTCACAAAAATCAGGTACAAAATGCTCCTTAGTGCGGACTGAATGAACTTGAAGAATGGCAAACTAAGTGGGGAAAAGTCCTTAGAGTATTTGGCAGAAAATGAGAGCAGTGACAAATGAAGAACATAGAGCTAGGGTTTGAAGCAGGTGTTGAATGGAGCAAAAATGACCTACCGACAGTTATATAAAGAGTGAAATTTGATTTTGATAGGATGAGCTGGGTGATTTCGATAGGTCAAGGCGTCCTGTCGAACACTATAAAGAATACGGTGTGCAAGTGGAATGCTTCGATAGGTCAAATTCTTCCTATTGATAGGTTCATATGGTACATGATTCATCCTCTCGATAGGTTCCCGATAGGTATCCAGAACCTATCGAAAACTTCTTTTTGACCTTTTGAACCTATCGAAAAGTTGTATTCTCCTATCGACAAGTCTCAGTGCCTATCGAAGTCCTCAAATGACCTATCGAAAGGTTCCATATTCCCATAAAAACTATATTTTTGTGTTGTGTTCAGCCTCAGCACCCAGCAAACTCTTTTGCTGTGTTTCCATTCAATTTGTTTTCATTATTGACATACTCCCATGATCCCTGGACTGCTGAAAAGATTGATATGATGACCGAATTCTAGCATGGAAATTTTATTGTAAATGAACAAAACATCAAAACAAAAAGTAATCACTTAAAACAGAACCAAAATATAGTACATATGATACACACTGAAATAAGGTATAAATTGGAGGGTCCTGAAGATCAATGGTCTCCTCAGGCTCACGAATTTTTTCAACACAAATTTTTAGCCTCTGCCCATTGACTTTCATGACCCTACCATCTATAGGGTCCACAATTTCTACAGCCTCGAATAGGGAAATATGTAAAACTATGTAAAGCCCATCCCATTTAGACTGCAATTTTCCTGGAAAGAATTTTAATCTTGAATTGAACAACCATAGCTTGTCACCTATTTTGAATTCCTTTCGCAGCAAGTGCCTGTCATGAAAGGCTTTGGTTTTTTCCTTGTAAATCCGGGCATTTGAATATGCGTCCAACCTTAACTCATCAAGCTCAGATAATTGCAGTTTCATGTTCACACTAGCAGAGGTTAAGTCAGAATTTAATATTATAATAGCCCAATATGCTCTATGTTCTAACTCAACAGGCAAGTGACATGCCTTGCCAAATACTAGCCTGAATGGAGACATCCCTATGGGGGTCTTATAAGCAGTCCTATAAGCCCGCAAGGCATCTGACAGTTTTATGGACCAATCTCTCCTATCAGCTCGTACAGTCTTCTCTAGGATGTGTTTGATTTCCCTGTTGGAAACCTCTACTTGCCCACTAGTTTGTGGGTGGTAGGGAGTAGCAATTCTGTGGGTCACAGAATATTTTTCCAATAGCTTTTCAAAAGGTTTGTTGCAAAAGTGGCTTCCTCCATCACTAATAATAGCTTTGGGGGTGCCAAACCTAGAGAAGATGTTGTCCTTTAAGAGCTTAATGACAACCTTATAATCATTTGTTCTTGTAGCTATGGCCTCTACCCATTTGGACACATAGTCCACAGCTACAAGGATGAAATTATATCCATTGGAGGGGGGAAAAGGTCCCATAAAATCAATTCCCTATATATCAAATAGTTTAACAACAAGCACAGGTTGCAAGGGCATGGAGTTTATTTTTATAATACTTCCCATTTGCTGGCATTTAGAATAAGTTTTGCAATGTTGTATGGCATCCTTGAATAGAGTGGGCCAATAGAAACCACTTTGAAGCACCTTTGCAGCAGTCTTGTTGCCACTGAAATGGTTCCCACAAGCCTGTTCATGACACATGATTAGAATGTTTTCAAACTCAGTTTTAGGTACACATCTTCTTTTCACGTGGTCTGCACAATACTTAAAGAGGTGAGGATCCTCTCACATGTAATATCGAATTTGTGAGAAAAACAGATTCCTATCATCCTTACTCCAATGTGGGGGCACCCTTCCTACAACAAGATAGTTTACTATGTTGGCAAACCAGGGCATACTTATCTCCACAACAAAAAGCTGCTTATCTGGGAAAGAATCATTGATGGACAAGCTCTCTATTTTAACATCTGGAATCATTGATAAGTGGTCTGCAACCACATTTTCAACCCCCTTCTTGTCTTTGATTTCCAAGTTGAATTCCTGCAGAAGAAGAATCCATCTAATTAGTCTAGCTTTAGCCTCCTTAGACAAGAGGTATTTCAGGGTTGAATGGTCAGTAAACACAGTGATCTTGGATCCTAACACATATGATCTAAACTTTTCCAAAGCAAACACAATGGCTAGAAGCTCCTTTTCAGTTGTGGTGTAATTTAATTGAGCATCAACCATTGATTTACTAGCATATGCCACCTCACATAGTACTTTGTCTTTCCTTTGTTTCAGCACTCCACCAATGGCAAAGTCTTATGCATCACACATCAACTCAAATGGCAGAGAAAAAGCAGGAGCTTGCAATATAGGAGCAATAGTCAAACAGGTCTTCAGAAGTTCAAAAGCAGCTAGGCATTCATCATTGAACACAAATGGACCCTCTTGGCATAGCAAGTGGCAAAGAGGCTTGGAAATTTTGCTAAAGTCTTTGATGAACCTCCTGTAGAAACCAGCATGGCTCAAAAATGACCTGACTTGTTTGACAGTTTTGGGAGGGGGCAAATGTGTTATTAAATCAATTTTGGCTTGATCAACCTCTATTCCTTTTTAGGAAACAACATTGCCTAGGACAATACCTTGAGCCACCATGAAATGACTCTTTTCCCAACTCAAAACTAGGTTGGTCTCCTCACACCTTCGCAGCACAAGGCTAAGATGGTGCAGGCATTGGCTAAAATCACCCCCATAGATAGAGAAACCATTCATAAAAATCTATAGAAACTTGTCAATCATGTCAGAAAAGATAGCATACATGCATCTTTGAAAAGTGGCAGGTGCATTACATAGCCCAAATGGCATCCTTCTGTATGCAAAGGTTCCAAATGGACAAATAAATGTAGTTTTTTCTTGATCTTCAGGGTAAATAGGAATCTGATTATATCCTGAATAACCATCAAGGAAACAGTAAAAAGCCTTACCTGCCAACTTATCTAAGATCTGATCTATAAAAGGCAATGGGAAGTGATCTTTGCTAGTTTTCTCATTGAGCTTGCGATAGTCTATGCATACCCTCCAACCAGTGGTCTGTCTGGTTGGAATCAGCTCACCTGAGTCTGCTTGAACTACTGTGATCCCAGATTTCTTGGGCACCACCTGGGTAGGTGCCACCCATTGAGAATCTGAGATAGGGTAAATGACCCCAGCATCAAGAAGTTTGACTACTTCCTTCATAACAACTTTCTGCATGTGTGGGTTGAGCTTCCTTTACATCTCTCTAGAAGGTTTAGAACCATCTTCAAGATGAATTTTATGCATTCACACAGCTGGATTTATCTCCCCCAAATCTGTAATAGTCCACCCTATTGCTCTCTTATGCCTTTTTAGCACACAAAGCAACTCTTCTTCCTGCTCAAGAGTGAGGGAGGAAGAGATTATCAGTGGCAGTTTGTGATTGGCTCCTAAAAAGGCATATTTTAAAGATTTTGGGAGTTGCTTTAACTCCACATCTGGGGGACTGATGAGTGAAGGCAATAGGGGTGCCTTAGAAGGTGGTGGAAGGGGTAGTAAAGCAGGAGTCCATGGGTGATGCTTTGCTGGCCTTGCTTCAGAATTAACACTTTTCACTTGCTTAAGCTCAGATGTGGAAGATTTCTCTTCAACTTTTTCATTCCATACTTCTTTAAAAACTTTAAACAAATCATTACCATGCAGCAGCTGAGGCAGATTTTCTTGCACAAACTCATCCAGCACATCAATGAAAAAACAGTCCTCATTCTCTAAGTGGGGCTGATGGGCTGCATTGTAGACATTCAGCTTGACTTTCATATTACCAAAAGATACTTCCATGACCCCTGATCTACATTATATACAAGCATTTGCAGTGGCCAAAAAGGGCCTACCTAAGATCACAGGGATAAAAGTAGCGCACTTGCTCGACTCTATATCCAGCACCAGGAAATCAGCAGGATAAAAGAATTTGTCAACCCCAAGCAAGACATCTTCAATGATCCCCACAGGCTTCCTTTCAGATCTTTCACCTAGTTGTAAGACCACATGTGTGGGCTTCAACTCTCCCAAGCCCAGCTTCTCATATACTGAATATGGAAGCAAATTCACACTAGCTCCCAGATCTAACAAGGCTTTTTCAATGATATGATCACGAATGATGCAAGGGATAGTGGGCACTCCAGGGTCTTGGAGTTTGTTGGAGTTGCAATAGTCAGTACCTGTTTCACTTTTTCTGCTAAAAAGACTTTCTTGGATAGATGTATCCTTGATTGTCTTTTGTGGGTGCAAAGGTCCTTTAAACACTTGGCATAGGCTGGAACCTTCTTGATTGCAGCAAGTAGAGGCAGGTTAATCTTCACTTACTTAAAAGTTTCCATCATTTCCTCTATCTTGGCATGCCCTTTATCAAAAGGAGAAGGTGCTTGCATTGCCCTAGGAAATGGCAAATATGGGACTGCTCCCCCATTTACAGCCTTAGCTAACTCATCATTTCTTTTTTTTTTGGTTTTATTATTTTCCTGAGGATCATTATTATCCTTCTTATTCAACATGAGTTACTCCTGCTGTGCCTTCTCTATAACCACCTCTTTTTCTTTTTCTGAATTTTTCAAAGGCCCACAACCTACTTGATTGTCCACCAGCCTTCCACTTTTTAATGTGGTGACAAATTTTGCTTCCTCATGGGAAGAAGAAACTTCACCTACCATATATTGTCTCCTTGGGTTATCCATGGGTTGGCTAGGCAGCCTCCCTTCCTCTCTCTTGGTCAAAGCATTAGACAGCTGACCAAGATGGTCTTCTATCTTTTTAATACTTTGGCTATGAGAGTGCACAGTTTGAGACAAGGATCCTAAGTTCTGCAATGAGGCTAGAACTTGTTCCTCAAAAGAAAGTAATCTAGCAACTGGAGGGGGTGCAGCTTGCTGCACAGGCTGAGCCATAGGTTGAGTCATGGGTTGTTGGTAGTGGAGCCTTGGAAAGTAATTCTTGTGGTAGGGCTGAACATTTTTTTAAGGCATGGACTGTTGTGGCTGCTACTGCTGATTTGAAAAAGTATCTTATCACCACCTCAAGTTGGGGTGGTTTCTCCATTGGTAACCAGCAGTAGGTTGTTGCCCAAGAGAGTGAGTGGCAGCCACATGCTCCATCACAAAGTCTAGAAATTGACCAGCTGAGGAGCATTCCTCAAGGGAATGAGTGGGGGACTGGCATATAACACATGTCTCCTCCTATTTAGTAGCCATGGGTGATTGCATTACTCCCATGAGCTTATCAAACTTCTGGGTCAAACTGTTCACTTTCCTTTCCAAATCATTGTGCCCACTCACCTCATACATATTTCCTCTTGTGGTATTTTCTTTCACCATTCTAGGGATGTCCAAATCCCTTGACAATGCCTCTCTCTGCATGAAGTTCTCACTGATAATGTCGAACAACTCCCAAGCCTCCTCACCAGTTTTATGGAGGTGAGTACCACCACAAGTGGCATCTACCATATCTCTGCTTTTAGAATCAATTCCCTGATAGAAACTTTGAACAAGTTGCCATTCAGGGATTTGATGATGGGGACATTTCTTCAGGAGTTCTTTGAATCTCTCCCATGCTTGGTGAAAGTCCTCAGTTGGGTCTTGAGCAAATGAGATAATGCCCTTCCTCAACTAGTTTATCTTGGACATGAGAAAAAACTTGGCCAAAAATTGACATTGAAGATCACTCCAGGACTGAATACTATTGGGTGGGAGCATTGACAACCATGTCCTGGCTCTATCCTTTAATGAAAAAGGAAAGTGTCTCATCCTGGTTGCTTCCTTCCCCAAACCTTTTATATTGAATATAGTGCACAGTCCTAGAAATTCATCAATATGCTTATATGGGTCTTCTTTGGTCAGGCCATGGAATGAGGGTAGCATTTGGATTATGGAAGACTTGATCTCATAGTTTCCTTGAACAGCAATGAATTGAATGTAGAAGGGGGAATTGTAAACCCCTGGTGCATTAAATTCCTTCAAGGTTCTAGGCTGCTCACCCATTTCAGTAGATTCAGATGCAGCAGCTGTGGGTGAGATTTGTTTAGACCAAAAAATTCTTTCAACCTTTGGATTTAATGGAACAATTTGAGGATTGAGAGTTCTTCTTCCAAACATACACCACTCACAATCTTAATGCACACACAATGCAGAGCCACAACAATCAGGAACAATATAATTAACTAATACATCTATAAATCCACATATCAGAAAAATAAGAGTAGAGGGATGCAAACTTTAGCACAGCCTCTAGCACAATGCTTCTCCTTAGACACAGCTTCCAATCTGTTAAAAATAACAAAAACTACCCCAAAATAGCAAAAACTTTCAAAAGCAGTTAGTGAAAAACTAAACAGTCTATTACAGATCTAAAATCTATACTAAAACAAACTTAGATCTACCAATTTTAAGCACACAGATCCCCAGCAGCGGCGCCAAAAACTTGTTGGCTACTTACCTTGTGTTCAAAAAGAGGTTTAATATCACACAATTAAAGGATCTATTGGTTGCACACACCAAGGCCAGCAGACACACAAACCTGCAAGTATTCAAGGCCTGTTGTAGCAAGTTTTAAAAGGGTAAGTAAGGGAAAATCCACAAGGAAATGTGAGCCGAAAATTAAGAAAATCTCCAAATCAAAGCAGATCTGGCACTCTACCTAATACTAAAATAGTAAAAGAGAGAGGAGAGGTTTTAAGGGGTTGTCACTTTAAACTAAATTACAGAAACAAAATTAAATGCAGAAATGAATTAAGATTAAATCCAGAGTTTAGATCTTGCAAGTGAGGGGAATTTTTGGTGAAATTAAAAAAAAATAGAAAATGGAGAGAAGCAGCTTGGAGTTTGGTCTTGCTGCAATTGGGTTGAGCTGTCAGGGTTACAAAGAGTTCAGAGTGCACCAATCCCTCATCTGGCTATAAGCACAGTTGCAGGGTAGAAGAATCTGATCTAGGCCAGAGATTTGGCTTGATCTTGAGGATATGATCTGTCCACTTCAATGGTCATAGATCATCCAATAGATTCACTCCATTCTCATGCTTCCATTAGAACATTATAATCACTACAAATGCTGCGATTGCCAGGCCACAAACATAGGCAATTGCAGGAACATTAGATCTAGGGAGATCAAATGGTATCCAAGAGGTCTACCATTTAAGTGGGTGAGCTATTCCCATCTACACAAATCCGATCGAGCACCAAATGAAACTAAATGAACTATGGATCTAATTAAAACAATAAAACTAGCATTACATTAAAACAAACTCACTATACAATGAAATGCTCTCAGATTTATAGTCTGTGCATCATCTGACCCTCAATAACACTCTCAACTCTCCCCAATTACAGATCCAACCTCACTCTTTGATGCTCCAAAGAAATTAGCCAACCACAGTTGGGCAAAAAGGAAGAATAGAGAATTTCGATGCAAGCTCTGATCTCGAGAATTGATTCCCCCTTTTTCTGGCAGCTTCCCTCCTTATATAGCTCTCCCCTTCAGCCTTAGATCTATTTTTCCTGTCAATCACAGCTCAGCTGGAATAATTTCGTTATTCCCTCTTTTATTCTCCTTCTAGAAGGCTCTCTCAGTTAGTTAGATTTGAGGGAGAGTACGTGGGTCGGTTAGGATTTCCCAGGGCACTTCTAGAAACTTCGTGCCGATCATCAGAGTGCCTCGAATTACGTGCAGCAGGTCGCCAACTAGCAGCGTGTGCACAGCAGTTTTTCTGAGAAGTCCTTCAGTCAATTTCGATAGCTTCTTGAGGCTTTCGACAGGTTCCAAACATGCATTCTATTCCTTTCGCTAGGATTTAGGATCCTTTCGATTGGTTGATTTCTGCGCAATAAGTTTCGATAGGTTCTCTTCTGGCTCCTATCGACAGGTTTTCAGAATTTTCGATAGGTTTTGTTTAAGCTTAGGCAACCATTTGATAGGATGGTCCCTTTTTATTTCTGACTGCGTGATAGGTTTCGGATCCTATCGAATTCTCCCATCCTCACGACTTCTTTTTTCAGCCTTCAGATCCTATCGACAGGTTTTAGTAACCTCTCGATAGGTTGTTTTCAGCCTATTTTCACTCCTTCAAAGCTGCTTTATTATTATTGTATGCTCTAAGTGGGCCATTGTTGGGTCTGAACTGTACTGAGAGATGAATTTATGTACTATGATTGCCTTTTACTGCTATCTACAAGACATACTCAACAAGCATTTATTAGTTCACTCATAAGTCTATCAAAGCTCATGTTAAGGGGTGAATAGTGGTACTTTTTAGAGATTAACACTTACTGAAGTAAGAAAGAAGAGAAGAAGATAGAAATGGAAGAAGTAAATTCTCAGAAAATTTTGAATCCTATCTACCTTTCATGGAAACCTCTTAAACCCAAAGCCCCATTACAAGCCGAAGGAAAGACCTTTTTGATTTACGATTTGTAAAAGCATAAGCCTAGTAGAGATGTGAAGAATAGATACTATGGATTGCACAGGGAATCATATGAATAGAATTGATTATTTTTCCATGAGATTAATTTTTTTACAATTATCCTTTGAATAATTATTCAAGATATATCATATTGAGAGAACCCAAAATTTTGATATTTTTGAGAGTATGCCAATAGTGAGAGTTTTTGGATGAAAATATTTTCTAAATCTGCAATATAGAAAAATTTATGAAGAATAAATTATTCACTGATAAGCACACACTCCACGCTTTACAGAATCGAAATTGTTGAGTTCTAATTAAGGATAACTGTAGGATGTAAAGTGGTGGTTAATGAAATCATATTTTTGAAAAATTGTAGCAACCATGTGGTGATTAAATTAGCTAGTGTATAAAATTAGTTTAGATTTTTAACCTTTCTTTTAATTTTAAAAACTGTTGAAATATTTAAAAATATTTGAAGTTTGTAGGTAACTTCACTGAAAACCTTCAAGAGACTATAACTCCTCCATTAGGGTTTAAAGGCTTGTTGCATCTGCTAAATGCAATCATGCTCCCTATGAAAGTGGCATTTTATTCTTAGTTTAAAATATTTTGTTTTTCCTTGTTTGCTAGGGACAAGAAAAGCTTAAGTTTGGGGCTGTGATCGGTCACATAATTTACCAATATATCACCCATAACTTAGGGATACTAGACCTTAGTTTGCTACTAATAAGTTAATGATGTGCAAACATTAAGGAAAATAATAAAAGAGCACCAAACTATTAATCTTCATCAAAATAAACTCAAAAAGCAGTATAAAAGATGATTGAACGAGAAAAGACGATTCAATGTTTGTTTGAAAGTCAGAAATCATAAAAGACATTGGAACGTAGTAAGATAAAAGAAATGAGAAATCGTAATTTATGATTCTTCAGAAACTTTCTAGTGGAAAACGATACAAAGAAGAATATGATTGATCATATGGAAGAATCGTCCAGAGAATCGTCAATTGTGAGAAATCTGCAGAGAATAGAAAATCGTGATTTACGATTTTACAGAATGAAAGCTTATTACTACTGTTGTCGATTGTGACTCTACACCGCCATGAACCAACTTAGAAGAATTATTGAATTAGAAGATTGGTAGATCACAGATTTGAGAAGATTGAGAAGAAAACTCTTAGGAGGACTATGTTGCTGAAATTAAGGAGAACAATCCAGAAGCGCATCAACTATCCAAAGCAAGGAAGATAAAATTAGGAATTAGAATTGTATTAGGAATCTTTTGGTTTTAGTATTTTCTTTTATTAGAATTAGATCAATGTAAACCGACCCTTATGATCTATAAATAAGAGCCTCGGCATAGGAATTCATCATCGAAGGAATTCTCATAATACTGAGGTTGGATTTTCTTCAGATCATTAGTTTAGAGTAGTTTAGATATCCAAGGTTCCTCGATCACAATTGACGACTGGGATTGAGAGCTGGAAGATTAGTGTAGACATCTGTAGTTTCTCATAAGCAATTGATGCATGCGACTGAGGGGTGAAAGATATAATTTTATTTGCTTTCTAGTTTAGATTTTTATTGCTTTGTAAACATCTTCGAATTTTAATTTGAATTGATGACTCAGGTTGAGATTTGCATATTAGTATAATGGTTTTTATTTTGCATCCTCAATTTTCTAGAGTTTGATCGACGCCTAATTCTCTGGAAGATTGTTGATTAGATTAAATCTGTATTGATAGGATTCTAGTTTTGATTGACGACCAATTCTAAGAAACTTGATATATAGTGTAACGGTACTTTAATTTCATAAATATTCGAGACTTGAAGGATTGTGATTGACGACCATAATCTGAAAAGAAGAGGATTTAGATTTATTTTCTGCAAATTAGTTTAAGAAACCATTCTTTTATTCATATTTCTCAAGTAGTTTAGAACCTTAAAGATCGATATAAGTTTTCTGCATAAATTAATATAAAAAGTAAACACTTCCTCATGGGAACGATCCTATACTAGCTCTACAATTTTCATTGTGCGCTTGCAATAGGTTAAGACTTTATTAGACACATATTAGAGCCGAACATGTCTACTGCAATATTGGTAATCGAATATTGAATATTGGACCATGATTGGTGTTTGGTATCACACCGGATAAATTAGAAGACGTTAATAATAAATAAATAAAGTAACAAAGAAATAAGATTTAATAATTTATTAATTGACACTTAAACAAATTCATAACATTTTAATGTACCTTGTAAATCATTGAGCATGCTAATACCTTAATTGTGCTAAATTACCATTTTGTAGAATATTATTCCCATATTATATTTGTAATTCTTATGTCATAAATGTTATTCTTATTATTGTACTGTGAATGTTGTAGACACCCAAATTTGGCTCAACGCTCTTTCTAGACATACTCTAACAAAGGCATTCTCCCAAGCTTCTGAAAGAACCTCCTGAACCCTTAGAGCTTAACCCAAACCTTAAAACCCTTCCCTAACCCTTAGAAGGCCCAATCAAATCCATAAAACCCATAATTGAACCCCATGAATCCTTAGTGGACCAGCCCCGGGCCTAATTTCTGATGCCTGCTTGGTTAATACCCGAAATTGGGCCTTGCATATATTTTATATACGCAAGGCAAATTTTTCAAGAAATTGGCCTTGCGTATATTTTATATACATAAGGCATGCTTCTGTTCCCAGGCTTCAATTGTGGGCTCTGACCTTCTCAGTTTTCCTGGGAGACACTATTCCTAAGCCTAGCGTCTATTTTATGTACGCTAGGCTTAGAAATAGTATTTTTTCAGAAAATGTCCGAAAATCATCCCTGGGGTTAGACTTTTTGACCACCCAAAAGTTAGGGGTTAGTTTCTTTAGGACTGTTGCACCCCTCCTAGACTTAAGTTTAACCCTTTTGCCCTATTGAACTCCACCCTATCATCTACCATTAAAACCCATTTCCCAACTATCTAAACTCCTAAAAATCGAAAAACCTTAGATTAGAGATTACCTAATTGCTAAACACATTAGCCTTTAAGCACCCCTCTAATCTACTCCAACTCTATAAGTAGAGAGCCACCCCCCCCCCCCCCCCCTTGATTAGAACCTTGAAAAAAATTTCAAAGAGAGAAAGAGCTTTAGTGATTCCTCTCCTCCTTTTCAAGCATTATCCCTCCAAATTCCAGAACCTAGGTTTACCTTTTAGACCCCATATTCCATCACTAATCCCTTAGTTTTAGCATGTACTAGGTCTTAGCCTACCTTTCCTACCTTCTAGCTCACAAGACTTAGAAGTAAAGACTCATTCCTCAAACTCGTTTGTTATCGGAGGCTCATCGAAAGTGCAACCACGTGAAGGCCCACAGCGGTGCTACAAGGGCTTGAGAGCTCCGGCTCTCCCCTCTATTCCTCTACCTTCTTTTTCTTTCCTTCTATCCTAGAATTTAGCCGTTACGATGCTGAAATTCCGGTGATTGTGAGGGGCTCAAATAGGATCGCAGTGCCTTCGGGCAAGGAGGAGTACCGTTCATTTTATTTCCTTTTTTGTATACTTTGGCCATAAGTAGAGACTACTTACGAGTGGGTTGATTGAGTGCCTAACTCCTTTCCAATCGATAACCGAAGCCCCTACCCAAGAGCCTTTATCAAAGACCGACAAATCGGAGTCATATTTTTAGACCTTGGTGCTCATCTATCAATTTGGAGGTATCCAGGTCACCAAAGCTCCAAGTGGCGACTATATTATTTTTAGTGAGCACATCGTTGCGACAGATTGATAAAATCCACTGTTGCACAGATGGAAACTCCACTGGGATAGATTGTAGAGCCTCTCCTTGAAGTTTTGGCCACTTCTTATTTGTGTTTTTTGGTTTATTAACTTTTTTTTTGTCTTTTTTCTTTGGGACTTACCCCTACAATTCCGACATGTTCATACTTACCCCTATGGTTCCGTCATTTATATGCCTTAGCCGATTGGCGGGCCTACTTAAGCACATTTATACTTACCCCTACGATTTTGTGATTTACCGCCTTAGCCGATTGGCAAGCCTACTTGATGCATTCTATGTTTTTCACCTAGTCACTTGACTTGTCCCGCAATTTTTCTTATTCATTGTCATATACCATCAGTGGACGTCGGCCAGTAGAGGAGGCACGGGATTCTCACCACCCATTTTTGAACTTAAGCAAACTCCCTTAAAATTGAACTTAAAATTGAATGAACAAAGGACTTAATTCAATTTGCTTTACGTGGGTAGATTTTACAAAAAGGGGGGAAAATAGTTTACGATAC
This sequence comes from Chloranthus sessilifolius, assembly GCA_021018995.1. Lineage (NCBI taxonomy): Eukaryota > Viridiplantae > Streptophyta > Magnoliopsida > Chloranthales > Chloranthaceae > Chloranthus > Chloranthus sessilifolius. The sequence goes on from CM037595.1 coordinate 31,948,931, forward strand.
ACCCATCCCGATTCCCAGTAGAGTGGCAACCCTAGTGGTGATGATCTTGAAAGGAACCACCCCATCTACTATCTAAGAAGGAATTCGTGTAGGAAGTATATCGGGCGGGTGACCGAACTTTTCAAAGCCTTAAAACTTGGAGAGCACATTAGTCATCCCGAAATAGCCTTGTATCCCTAGGCACGGAGAGAAGGGACCCATTAAAACAAAGAGAAATAGTCCCCGGAAGCACTGCTTCTAGAAACCCAAAAAAAATAGACCAACTCAGGTTTGTTGTTGTTGAGAAAAAAAAAAAAAAAATATATATATATATATATATATATATATACTTTTTACCCTTACGTATATAAAGTATACGTTAGGCCAAAATCGCCCAGATATAGCCTTGCGTATATAAACTATACACTAAGCTAAAAACCTGCAGTCTTTGCCTTGCGTATATAATATATGCACAAGACCAAAATTCAGAAATTTTAGCCTTGCGTATATAATATATACACTGGCATATTCTGGTTGAGCAGCCTAAACTTGGGGCCTTTTTCACCGTTCCCGACCCCCCGCTTAGTGGTTCTTTAAACTCTTGATAAATCCCACAATCTTGATACCCAAAACGCCCTCACCGGTCAAGAGAGGTCGCTCTCTTATTGACTCTCCCAAGGGAACAGGTCGTCACTTGAATTTTCGTGCCGTTACATAGAACAAAGGAATACCTATGTTTCTTCCAAAGTGCATCAGGATCCCACCATAGGAGGCATTAGGGGTGGGAACGCCACCCAAAAAGGGAGTTCCATGGCCCCAGAAAAGCACTGTAAAGATCCGAGAGAAGAAAGTTCCAATTTGTATCATCCAAAACCAAAAAAAAAATCAATCAAAAAATGAAGAAAATTAAAAATCCAAGAAAGAGAGCTTGTGGTGTCGAAACCACGGCATCGCCTTAGCCTCCATCATCCCATAAGGGAAGGAGAAAGAAAGTGTTCAGGCCTCACTCGAGGAATCCATACCCAACCTGCCACCAAACCATGTCTTGGGCAGTTGATCCGGCTTACACCGATCCCGATTCATCCCTACCACCTTCCCCATCACATTCCCATATGAAGGAGATACCCATCTTTGATTCCCTCACCCAATCCCTATTCAACGTCACCAGACCCTTCGATGCACCCATTTTTCCATCCACCACCACTCAAGATATACCCCATTTTCCTTCGACATCCACTCCAAATCTCCCCATTTTTTCCCAAACCACCCAGAATCCATCCCATTTTCCGACCACACCTTTACCCCATTTTCCATCAGCATCCACCCAAAATTCATCCCATTTTTCCTCCACATCCTTACCCCATTTTCCATCAGCATCCACCCAAAATTTACCCCATTCTCCCTCCACATTAACCCAACATACACCACATTTTCCCCCATCTCCCATGCCCAATTTTCCTGCATTCACCCAAACCATGCCTAATTTTCCTTCCACACCCTCTCCAAAAACACCCCATTTTCCCCACACATCCATCCAAAGTACACCCATTTTTTCCACATCCACCCATACCATGCCTAATTTTCCCACATTCTCTTTAAATGCTCCTCATTTTCCCCCATCCACCCAAGTCATGCCCAATTTTTCTCATCCATCCCCCTCATCAGAAGGGCCTTCCACATCCACCCCCATAGCTGACCCCATGACCATGATGGAGGACATGGTTAGGGCTTATACATCCTGAAAGGCCTCCCAAAGCCTCCCTCCTCCACCCCAAATACCTATTCCACAACAAACCCTCCAAAATCTCCACACCTCCTTCATCCAAAATGCCAATCCCAATCAATCACCCATATTCCACACCACCCAACACCAATCGTGGGGCCATCCGAGTGGGCCTCAAAGCCCTAATACCAACCACTAGCCCAACAAGGCCCGAACCCAAGGGTCACATTCTCAAACCCCATTCCCCCTCAAATGGCCAACCCACTTCTTCAATTAGGCATAAACCATACCCATCCACATCCATCATACCCAACCCAACCTGGGAACCAATCTCAAACCATCAACCATCCCCAATTTACACATCCTCTTACCCCTCAACCCAATCCCCAAAGTTTCCTCCAAATGTAATGGCCCCATTCGGCACCCACTCAACCCCCCCAACATCCCCAATTTGCACACCCTCTTACCCCCCAACCAAGTCATCAAAATCCTTACCCACCCCATCAAGTACGATGGCCTCATCAAGCACCCATTCAAAGTTCATTTACAATCACCAAAACCCATACCAACCACAATGGCCTCACCAGGCACCCACTCAGTCTATGCAAAATCTACTTGATAATCTCGTCCCTCCATTTGTTAATGTGGGACATCAATATGAAGGGGATGAGGTCCGAAATAGTAGGGCCTATACAGGGGCATTTCCCAACTTTAATCCCCCACAACCCATAATCACCAACCAACCGAAAGCCCAAAATGAATGGGGGCAACCTATCGGGGGACCAGCCCCAGCAGTACCATCCAGAGAATCAGATTTGTTGAAAGAGCAGATGGAAAAATTTCAGAAATAGCTGATGATGATGGGTGGAGTCGAAATCCACATTACTAATTTCTCCGACTTGTGCCTATTTGCGGAAATATCACTTCCCCACAAATTCAAAATGCCTACTTTTGATAAATACAATGCCACGGGTAATCCCATTGCCCATCTGAAATCCTATTGTGGGGACATGTGTCGATACAGTAAAGATGAATGACTCCTCATCAAAGTGTCCCAAAAGAGTCTCACGGGACCTGCTATTGAGATGGTTCACTTCTCTCGAACCATCCATATTAAAAACCTGAAAGGATCTCACCCACCTATTCCAAGAGTAATATATCAACAACAAGGACATCGAGCCATGCAAATCCAATTTGGCTCGATTGAAACAAAAGCCTGATGAGATGTTTAGTGAGTACCTTGGAAAATGAAGGGCCCTAATAGCCCAAGTAAGGAACCGTAGCCCGGATGAGGAGCAAATTGAGATGATCTTTAAAACTGCCCTACCCATTATCTCTTAATTCCTGGTATACCAACAACAATCAAGTTTCGCTAACTTGGTAAGAAATGCCAATCGCTACCAAGACGCATTGAGAGGAGGACGGTTGAACAAAATTACGGCCAGTGAGGCTAGTGGGGTTTGGAAATTTGTCGAGCAAAGAAGAACTGAGGCCGATATTTAGACCATAATAAACACATAGCCCAACACCAGTGTGGCACCATTCTAATTCAAGGTAGCACAGTTTGATCTAGCACCTATTGAGTCAACATAGAGGACCATCAATGGACAAGGGGAACAGATGACCCCAAAATAGAGGAGGGCTTGGTTTAACCGAGTGTTTACACAATTAGGACAAACCTTGAATAGTCTTTTACCACTGCTGGTCGAAAAGGGTCTTGTCACACCATTTTAGCCATGACCACCACCAAATTCACTCCCAAAAAATTATGATCCTATCACCCATTGCAATTTCCATCAAGGGTTGGGTCACTCGACTGATCAATGCTTTCCTCAAAATCATGTGATACAAGACCTAATAGAAGCCAGAAAAATCATCCCACTGACACTTCCCCAAGCAAATCAGCACGCCAACATCATCAGGTCCTGCTGCCACCACACCCACTAGGGGGAGTAAGCCCGAGGCCCACTATCAACATGATAGAAGCAGATGAGAAAGATTTTAATCCTTCAGAATACATCAGCACCCGGTGAAACTTCATAACACCAAAGCGGGGGAATCAGGAAGATAGATGCATAGCAGTAGTCATGCCCTTGAACTTAGTTGATTATTTCCCCAATCTGGTACCTCAAGCATAGCCCTTAGATCTGAGGATGTACTTCCCAATGCCAGCCTCCAACAATTATGCTCAAACTGATCTAACTCCATACCAGTCATATGCTGGGGCAACCCCTACCAATTTCCTGATGCCTAATTTTTCCCCATTACCCCCTCTGACACCGATCAACTATCATTGGCCTCGCTCTGCCACATCACTCCTAGTACGATCATCCACAATTCTCGTAGACCACATTTGGCCCATTTTTGTCGCTCCTCCAACCTATCCACCTCTACCAAAAGTTAACCATGTTTTATCCAATTATCCTATGCCATCAATCCAGGCACCTCTGATACCCTCGTCTAACTCGTTTCAGATCCCAGGACCAAAAACTTGTTGGTTTACCCTGGGTGGTCAAAATGCTGATGTTTATTTAAGTGATGAGATGGTAAAAATTAGAATACAAAGATGGAGTAAAATGGCTATGAAATCAGTAACCTAAAGTACACACATCCTGCAAGATACAAGACTATTGTAGCAAGTTTTGATAAGTAAGAGTTTATCCCACAAAGAAATTGATCTAGAATCCAAAATGAACTATCATAGTAGGCCTCATCTGACAATCCTAAAGAAAGGGTGTTGGGTGTCACAACTACACTAAATTACCTATTAAAAGAGCAGTCCTATCCTAAGAAAGGGTTATGAAGAAGGCGGTGATGGTGTGTTAAAATAAAGATAAAATGATGGGAAGTAAGCAGTTTAGGTTAAGGTTCATTCAGTTATGTAACTTAGATTTAAGGCTGTCTCTACAGCAAATCCTTACTGAAGTGCTATCAATAACCTCAGCAAGGTAGAAGATTCCAACTTAACCCATGCCATTTAGACTGCTCTTAAGGCTATAATCTATCCACTTAAATGGTCACAGACTATCCAATAGAGTCTGTCAAATCTCATTGATTAAATCAGAAAAGGTAACCTAATCCAAAGGAGTGGACTGATCTTAAGGCTATAATCTATCCACTCAAATGGTCACAGACTATCCAATAGATTTCCTCCAACCTAAGAATCAAATCAGGTCATGGATTCCATTGTAGAACATATGTTTACCAGGCTATAAGCTCTCGAGATTTGCTTACAGATCTGGCAGACATTCATAAGAGTTCCAACCCATAAAATCCTATATGTGTGGGAAAGGCCATCAGCATAATACGCAAACACATAGGAAAAGCAATAGGCTAAATAGGGACATAAGTATAGCTGATCATTACTATTAAGACCTGAAAAGTACCACTTTTCACCCCTTAACTTAACCTTCAATTAGACCCATAGCCACCTAATAAGTTCTTGTAAAGTGTTTTATGTAGGTAATAACCAGTAGTGAAATAAGGCCAGGAATCCTGCTAAGGAGCTGGTTTTAGCACCAGAAGTCCCTCAGAAGGATAAACTCTGAATCAAGACTTGAAATGAGCCTCGCACAGCTGACCCAAGCTTTAGAGGATTCAGGAGAAATACACATCGCGCAGTCTCATGCAGTTCAAAGCAGACCTCTCTCAACCTCGCGCAGTCCGCTCAGAACGGCTGAGAAGAGAGAGCTTCAGAAGACTCCCCGCACAGCTGTCACGCAGTTGCCGCGGGATGCAATTATCAGAAGAGAACTCCTCGGGCAGTTCTTGTGCCATTCAAGAAGAAAGCATCCTTGCGAAGGCAAAGCCATCCTCATAAAGATCAATTAAGACATGGAACCTTGCGTAGTCCAGAACTCATTAAAGCCTCGCGAGGTAACTCGCAAAGTCCAGTGAAGAGAAATGCTCGCAAAGTTCTCACGTTATTCAAATCTGTCCTCACGAAGATCAACCCAGCGATCGTGCAGCTACCTCGTGACTGCTTGAACTCCAACCCTGCGACATCTGAGGCTTTGATGTCTACTCAACCTCGTGACTGCCTGAAGAGCAAACCAAGCCAACCTCGCGATGGTTGAAGTTTCAATATCAAATCATCCTAGCGAAGAGCAAAAGCTACCACGCGACAAGTCTGAGAAATAATGGCTACCTAGTGAAGCTCTGAACCTCAACTTCCATCTCTTCAGCAGAGGACCTTCTAGGAATTTCTAGAAATTATGGCACGCACTCCCATGCTCAAATCTCTATGCACGTGCCCCAAGGCATCGAAGGATCACTATTCGACCATGTGGCATCGTTAAAATTAGGGTTTCCTAACCCTAATGCACCGCCACACCACTGCTATAAATCCCCAAGAGGGCTTGGACCATGAAGGGGATCGACATCCTGGAATAGCTGGGAACACATCTCATTTCTTGGAGACTTGATCTAAGATCATTTTACTTTTCTTTTTATAGCTGTAAGTAGTTTTCTTTTTCTTTTTTTCTTCTCTCCATAGTCCGGCACTTGCTGGCTATGTCTTTGTATGCTTTTTGAACTAGATCAATGGAAGTTTTGTAATAGGATTTGTACTCTGTAGGATTTGTGTTTGAATGTGAGATGCTCTATGCAAGGCTGCTACCTTGTGATCCGCCATTGCTTTGGCTGTGTTTCAAAGCAATGGAGGACTAATTCTAAGGGCCATTCAGATCCAAGTGACCTGTGTGTCTGGGCTGTCATGGTCCTATACAGCCTTAGCCCCACCACAGGACCCACTAGATCTGAAATCTCCATGGGAGCTTGAGCTGGTAGCCTGGTGACCATGGTGGTGGCAGCGATATTCTTGTTTTATCTTGGGCTCCGTGAGGAGGATAGCCTCTGGGATAGTCTGTGACCATTTGAGTAGACAGGTTATAGCCTTAGGGTGATTCTAATCCACTGATCTAAGATGGATCTTTCTTCTTTACTCATGAGCTTGTAGAAGCCTAGTGGGAGATTGTACGGAGGCAGACTCCCCTATATTTGTATAGATCTACCATCAGATGTTAGATCTGATCTGGTTATAGAGATTGTAGGCTTGTGACTAGACCATTGTAGCCTCACTCAAGCAATGGACAGCTAGATCGAAGGTTGTACTCAATCTCTTGTTGGTTCTATGTGTCTGGCCTATCATGGTCCTATACAGCCTTAGCCCCACATATAGAGCTTTAGAGGTTGAGGTTCTCTATGGATTCTTAAGCTGGTAGCCTGGATGAAATAGTGCCTACAATGATTAACTTGTTTTGTTTTGACCCATCCCTGGATTGTGGTTCCCCAATGGGATAGTCTGTGACCATTTGAGTGGACAGGTTATAACCTTAAGGGATTGAATCATGGCAGAGTGATGGGTTGGATCCCTTTCCTCAGTGGTGATAACGTAGCCATTGGACAGGATTTCTATAACATCAGATCTGAATCTGAGTTACAAAGCTCCTCTGATCTAGGCTCAATAACTTACTTCTCACCCTTTTATATTTATTTTCCACACTCCATCCATCCTCTCACCCCTTTCTGTAGTGTAGACATTAGGTTACCTTAGAATACCTAGAATAAGTGACCTTAAACTTCCCTCCTTTTTAGGACTACCAGATCTATAGTCAGATCTGGAGGGACTACTAGTGACGGCTCCTTTGGAGCTGTAGATCACCTTTCTCTGTGGGACAAACTCTTACTTATCAAAACTTGCCACAATGGACCCTGTATCTTGCAGGTCTAGGATTTCTTAGTTGTGCTAATTCCATCGCCTGTTTTACTCTTTCTTTGATTTTTAAATTACTTTTACCACCAACCAATATAGCAAGCACACACTCAGATTCCGCCAACAAGTTTTTGGCGCTGTTGTCAGGGAAAGATGATCTATTAGTAGGCCCTTAGTTTTTATATTCTTAGTATTCTTTACAAATGTGAATAATTGATACTGCTGACATAATTTTGAACCTTTCTTACAGATCTAGACAGCAGCAGTGAAGGACAGTTGGACTCTAATTGGAGCTTAGCTACCTCTGTTTGCAAACTCTCTGACTTTTAAAACTTTATCTATCTTTCTTAAAAAATTTCTAGCAGTATCTAGGATAGTTTTAAATGTATTCTTTGAATAGCTGTAAACTAGTTAGATAAATTTGTTAATTATACAGATATTCTTTTGCAATGTGCCTACAAGAAGCTTTCCTTGTTGTTGGTGTGCTTGTATGCTAGGGAGGAGATCTCTCAGCCCTACTTTAGAGCCTCTTAACCCTGAGTTAGGAAGGGGAAGGAGACTTAGAAGAGACAGACACACCACAGGGGAATTATGAAATAAAAACGTCAATCATCCAGATGTTGCCCTCTTTCCATGGGCACAGCAAGGAGGACCCGTACAAGCATATTAACCAGTTCTTGGCCTTGTGCACCACTTTTAATATCACTGGTTTGGGACCTGAGGCTACTAGGCTCAGACTCTTTCCCTTCTCTCTGAAGGATAGGGCCAGTACCTGGTTGACCACTCTTCCCAACAATAGCATTGCTTCATGGAAAGACCTGCAGACCAAGTTCCTGACCAAGTTCTTCCCTGAGACAAAAACTAGCCAGTTGAGGAAAGAGATTCTTGCTTTTGCTCAATCCCCAACTGAGGATTTTAACCAGTCCTAGGATAGGTTTAAAGAAATGCTCAAACAATGCCCCCACCACAAGATCCCAAAGTGGCAGCTTGTACAAAGCTTCTACAATGGGATTGATGAGAAAAATAGAGATATGGTCGATGCCTCTTGTGGTGGTTCCTACATGCACAAGACTGCTGAGGAGGCATGGGAATTGTTTGAGGTGATTAGTGAGAATGCTTTTCAAAAGCCATCCCTGGCAAGAACTGGTCAGGAAAATGAGTCAAAGGTGGGACCTGCTGCTGGATCAATAGGAAAAGTTTATGAGGTGTCTGGGAACAATGACCTACAGCTGCAGATGGCAAACCTCTCTATGAAGTTTGACAAATTACTGACTGTGATGCAACCCAGAAGGGCTTCTCATGTGGCGGAGGCATGTCTGATATGTCAGTCCCCACAGCACACAGTGGAGGAATGTCCATCTGCAGGGCAATTCCCTGAATTAGTTTTGGAACATGCTGCTGCTGCTCAATCTTATGGCCAGTAATAATCTGGGGGCTATAATAGACAGCCATATGGATACCAGCACCAAAATGTTGGTTACCAATGGAGAGACCACCCTAATCTAAGGTGGAGGCAAGACAACTACATGCAGCCCCAGCAGATGTTGGCCTTACCACAAAGGCCACAGCAGCAGTTCAATCAAGGGAATGCCCCTAGGTCTAATTTCCAGCACCATCAGCAACCCCATCAGCAATAAAATTAGTTGGTCTTACCCCACTCTCAACCAAGAAATGCTTCCTTTGAGGACCAGGTCTTGACTTCATTACAAAACCTGGGATCCTTGGCTCAGACTGTGAACTGTCATGGTTAGAGCCTCCAGAAAATGGAAGAACAGATAAGCCAAATTTCAAATGCCTTGGTTAGGAGAGATGAAGGGAGGTTGCCCTGCCAGCCAATTGCTAACCCCAAGGGTCAGTTTTTAATTGAGGAAGATTCCTCAAAGTTTGAGGACACCAATCTTGTCAGACTAAGGTCCTAAGAGTGCAGTAGACAACTGTGGGTAAACAGCAGAGGTCATTTCCACAGATGATGCAAATGATCATGATAGAGATGTTGTTGGACCACAAAGCCAAGAATTTCCTACCACCCTGCAGTAGGAGAAAAATAAAGAGGCTATCATTGAGCCTCAGCAGGAAGAAAAACATGAAAAAAGAAAGAAACAGAAGTTTAGTCATGGGCTAGCAGCTGAGGAACCAGCAGAACCTCAGCTGCCATTTCCTCAAGCTTTGGATAGCCCTGTCCCTTTTGATAAAGGGAATGCCCAGATGGAGGAAATGATAGAGACCTTCAGGCAGGTGAAAATCAATTTGCCCCCGGTTGAGGCAATTAAGCAGGTCCCAACCTATGCAAAGTTCCTGAAAGACCTCTGCACCCAAAAGGGAAAAGCTAGAGGCCATGCGTCCAAAAAGGTCTTTGCAACTGATACAGTGAATTTTATATTTAACATATCAATGCCTGAGAAGCTGCAAGATCCAGGGATACCCACTATTCCCTGCGTAATTGGAGGCCATACAATTGGAAAAGCCCATTTAGACCTTGAAGCCAGTGTTAACCTTTTGCCATACAGTGTATATCTGCAACTAGGTTTGGGGAGCTGAAAGCTACCCCCATTGTGCTAATGATGGCTGATAGGTTTGAGAGGAGACCTCTGGGAATGGTTGAGGATGTCTTAGTGGGAGTGGATAAGTTTTTCTACCCTGCTGACTTCTTAGTTTTGGACATGGGGTGCAGCAATAGCCCAAATCCCATACCTGTTATATTGGGCAGGCCTTTCTTGGCCACTACCAATGCATGCATTCAATGCAAGTCTGGAGTAATGGAGGTAACTTTTGGACTTATGAAAGTTGAGTTGAATGTGTACAACAGTGCAAAGTACCCTCAGATGGACAATGAGGAGAGCTTTGCAGTGGATGTACTAGAGGAAATTGTAGAAGAGGAATTGCCCACTCTGCTGGAGTGGGGCAACATTGTCATGAATTTAGTTAAAATTTGGGACAATGTGGAGGAAGAGAGCCCAGATGTGGTATCAAAAAACATGACCACATTGAAGTCTTCTGTGGGCTTAGTGCAGCACTCCAGTTGGAAACCTACATTGCTACCTCTTTCCCCAACCTCCACTACACCTATTCTGCCATCCACCCAACACACCCCTGATCTGGAACTCAAGAAGCTTCCAGAAACATTCAAATATGCCTTCCTTGAGAAAGGTGATAAGCTTCCTGTGATTATCTCTTCCTCCCTTACCAATGAGCAGGAAGAGGAATTACTAACAGTTTTGAGGAAGCACAAGAAGGCAATTGGTTGGACCATTGCCGATCTGGGAGGAATAGATGCATCAATCTACATGCACAGGATTCATCTTGAGGAGGGAGCACTACCCTCCAGGGATATGTAGAGGAAGTTAAATCCTCACATGCAGGAAGTGGTCCTCAAGGAGATCATTAAATTGCTAGATGCAGGGGTGATTTACCCCATCTCTGATTCTCACTGGGTGGCACCTATCCAAGTGGTGCCCAAGAAATCTGGCATAACAGTGATTAAGACTGAAACTGGAGAGTTGAGGCCAGCCAGGGAGACCACCGGTGAGAGTGTGCATTGATTATAGGAAGCTCAACTCTAAAACCAGAAAGGACCATTTCCCTCTCCCCTTCATTGATCAAATTTTGGACAAATTGGCTGGAAAAGCTTTTTACTATTTTCTTGATGGGTACTCAGGGTACAACCAAATCCCTATGCATCCTCAAGACCAAGAGAAAACCACCTTTACCTGTCCTTTTGGCACCTTTGCTTACAGAAGGATGCCTTTTGGACTTTGTAATGCGCTAGCCACTTTTCAGAGGTGTATGTATGCCATATTCTCTTATATGATTAACAAGTTTTTGGAGATTTTTATGGATGATTTTCTGTCTATGGGGACAGTTTTGGCCAGTGTCTACAACACCTCAACCTAGTTTTACAAAGATGTGAGGAGACCAATTTGGTCTTAAGCTGGGAAAAGAGCCACTTCATGGTAACACAAGGCATTATGTTGGGCCATGTAGTCTCCAAAGAAGGGCTTGAGGTAGACAAGGCCAAAGTGGACCTCATTGCCAATTTTCCCCCTCCAAAAACAGTCAAGCAAATCAGATCTTTCCTGGGGCATGCAGGATTTTACAGGAGGTTCATTAAGGACTTCAGCAAAATTGCTAAGTCATTGTGCCACCTGCTCTGCCAGGATGTGCCCTTTGACTTTTCTGCTGAATGTCTTAAGGCTTTTGAAACATTGAAAATATGCCTCACCTCTACCCCTGTACTTGCCCTTTGACTTTTCTGTTGAATGTCTTAAGTCTTTTGAAACATTGAAAATATGCCTCACCTCTACCCCTGTACTCCAAACACCAGACTATACCCTACCTTTTGAGCTAATGTGTGATGCATCAGACTTCGCAATAGGTGTTGTTTTGGGCCAAAGAAAAGATAAGCTGCCTGTGGTCATTGCTTATATCAGCAAATCACTTACTGAAGCTCAGCTGAACTATGCCATAACTGAGAAAGAGCTTCTTGCAGTGGTTTATGCTGTTGACAAATTTAGAGCCTACCTACTAGGATCTAAAACTGTAATCTTCACTGACCATTCAGCATTGAAGTACCTACTGTCCAAGAAAGATGCTAAGCCTAGGCCGATTAGATGGATACTCCTGCTACAGGAGTTTGACATCGAAATCAAGGACAAAAAGGGTGTGGAGAATGTGGTGGCTGACCACTTGTCCAGAATTATCTTGGAGAAATGCCTGGATGGCCCTACAAATGATGCCTTCCCAGATGAGCAATTATTTGCCATCCAATCCTTAGTCCCTTGGTTTGCACACATTGTCAATTATCTAGTTATAGGAAAGATTCCTCCCCATTGGACCAAAATGGACAAAGACCTATTTTTCTCAAAGGTCAAGTATATTTTTTGGGAGGAACCTTGCCTATACAAATACTGTGCAGACTAAGTCATCCGAAGATGTGTTCCCGAAAGTGATATCCCCAGTATTCTGGCCATGTGCCATGAAAATGCCTGTGGAGGCCACTTTAGTGGGAGAAAAATAGCTGACAAGGTCCTGCAGTGTGGTTTTTACTGGCCTTCCTTATTCAAAGATGCATACACACACTGCAAGTCATGTGAGAGATGTCAAAAATTAGGAGGGCTATCCAAAAGAAATTCAATGCCTTTACAGCCCATCCTTGTGATAGAACTGTTTGATGTATGGGGTATAGACTTCATGGGCCCCTTTCCTCCTTCTAATGGTTATCAGTTCATCTTAGTGGCAGTGGACTATGTTTCCAAATGGGTAGAAGCCATTGCCACAAGAACCAATGACAACCAGGTGGTCCTCAAATTTGTAAGGCAGCAAATTTTCTCCAGATTTGGAACCCCTAGAGCTATTATCAGTGATGGGGGTAGCCATTTCTGCAACATAAATTTCGAGAGCTTGCTCAAGAAATATTCTGTGACCCATAGGATTGCTACTCCCTACCACCCACAGACAAGTGGGCAAGTCAAAATTTCCAATAGGGAGATCAAGCACATCCTTGAGAAAATAGTAAGGACTAACAGGAAAGATTGGGTCAATAAACTGAATGATGCACTGTGGGCCTATAAGACTCCCATTGGAATGTCCCCATTCAGACTGGTCTATGGCAAGGCTTGCCATCTCCCAGTAGAGTTAGAACACAAGGCCTATTAGGACATTAAGAATTTAAACATGAACCTAACCATTGGTCATCACAGTCATTGCAAATGTAATTGAATGATGCTTACACCAATGTCAGGATCTACAAGGAACGGTCTAAAGCTTTCTTTGACAAGGGCTTGCTGAGAAAAAGCCTCGAACCGGGTGGTAAGGTTTGGTTATTCAACTCTAAACTAAAATTCTTTTCTGGCAAATTAAAATCCAGATGGGAAGGTCCCTATGTTGTCTTAAATGTTTCCCCATCTGGTGCTGTGGAAGTCAAGAATCCCAAATCTGGGAGGACCTTCAAAGTGAATGGTCAGAGGCTTAAGCCTTGCATTGAACAACCTGCTGACCCGATGAACACTATTCATTTTCATGGGACCCTTACATCTACCTGACCCACAGTTGTGTCCATGTTGTACTATACTACTTTTATTTCTTCCATAACTTTTAGGAAATTTTAGTGGTTGTGTGGAGTCTGAGTACGTTGAGCTCGATAGAGTTCATGTGGGATTGGTAGGATTTCTTCTTCTTCTGTGAATTGTTGACTTTCGAATTGAATGGATATTGTCTGGTATTAAGCCCTCGCGCATTCCAAATTATGATTTAGGATGCTCTCGCGCAATTCACATAGAACATTTCTTTCACTGTTGCGAGATTCAATGCTGCAGAGTCTCTCGCGCACTTCAAGCTCCAACTTCTATAATCGCGCGATTCAGTTATCTCGTGATCCCCTTACCCAGCTGCGTGAGTCTAATGCATTTGTCACTTCCCACACTGATTGCTGGGACTTGACGTTTCCCAACTCACTCTCAATTAATTGCGGCGACTTGGATGTTAGTCCACCATCCTCGTCTTTAAATACACAGGGAGCCCCTTTCATATTCATCGCATCCTTTCTCCTCTCACCCTAGCGGTCCTTCCCTAATCCTAACCATGGCAGATGACAAACCGAATGCGCTGCCTAACAAGTTTTACCCGGTGTGGTTGGACCCGCCACCACCTAAAGAGTCGGATCCCCTACAACCCCTTTGGGATGAATACGAGGAGGTTCTGTAAATCCTGGCTAAGGAGGAGGAGGAAAAGCTCCAGCCGCAGAAGAAGAAGCAAAAGATAGAACCATCCCCTGCCCCCTCCACTCCACCCCCTCCCCCACCTTCTCAACCCCCTCACCCCTGATCCCTCTCTCCTTTCTTCCTCCTTTTTTGTAATTTTTTTTTTTTTATATAGTTTTAATGAAATTTTCTTTTTCTGATATTCTGTACAGTTCTCTATTCTTGGTTGCTTTCTTTCTTGTTCTAGCCTTTTATGCTTTAATAAATCTGCTGCACAGACACCTTTGAATCAGTGAGGACACTGCTCCTCATAGGTTTGGGGGTGTGGCAGGCATACCCTGCCAATGGAATAGTTAACCTAAGTGCAGCAGACTCATCTGAGTAATATGGAAATGGATCTATGTTCACTTAAGAATCATGAAAATAAGAAATTTAAAATTTCTGCAAACTTTTGACATTATAAACTTTTAATATTCCACATTTCCATGATAATATCACCAAGGAAACTTACTTGTATCAGCACTTAGTGAATCATTAGAGAGAGAAAAAGGTGAGGACATACTTAAAAGTTCAAAGGAAGACCATAACCAGTGAGAATTGGGCCTATAAAATTTTTTCCATCCTTTGAGGAGTAACCAAGGCAATCTCTTCTAGTTCTAAGGACTGGCTGAGTCACTGTGCTCACTAGAAGTTAGGTAACTCCAAGTTGAAACAACTGACAGTACTCATGAGACTTAGGAAAGGATCAAGGCCTTCTCTTGGACAGTTTGAGCCTAAAAGGACCAACCCTAAAGCAACTGCCCTTGTCCATACCCCCCTTTGAGCTTTAAATCCTAAATTTCTTCAAAATACACACAGTATTTGAACACGAACCTATGAACACCTTGACCTACCCTCACTCTGAGAATTCAGAAGGTAAAGGAGAAAATATTGGAAATGGACTAGCTATGGTCAACATTAAGTGAATGGAGAAGATGCATCTCAAAAATTCTGGCAGTATAGTAACTGAGAACATGGTGGCATTTCTGAAAAGCAAAAACAAAAATAAAAAGAAGAAAATTCCATCAAAAGGAAACAAAAATAATAATGAAGAGCAGTAAGGGAGGAGTCAAGAGGAACATTCATTGGAGAATCAAAACTAAGAAGAGAAACTGATCACTTCAAATCTGAAAATCTCAAAGAAAATGAAGGGAGCTGAATTCAAGAAGGTGAAGTCATGAATCACCTCTGTCACCTACTAATTTCTCAATTTGGAACCCCTTTTCAACCTTCCATTCTTTTTAACCCCACCTAAGCCCACATTACAGCCCTTGTGATCCAAAGTTGAGTGAGTTGTCATGTGAAGATAAAGAGTTATCCAATCTATGGTGAGGAACTGCCAATGATGTCAGTACTTAAGAACTCTGCCTATGCTCATGCTTACAGACCCATTTGAGGGATCTAACTGCTCTTAAGCCTGTGAGAAAATGAACCCCTCAAAAAAACCTTTATGAGAGTATGCCTTGCAAAGTTTTTGGGTCTGAACTTGAATGCATTATGTATGACCTATAACCTAATTTTTGACCTGAGGATGGGCTCAGTGCTGGCACACACTTGTGCAGTTTTCTGTGGTTGTAAATTGATTGGAAGTGTTGTGCATTCATAAAAAGTTTATGCTGTTCTGTGCAACCAATGGATTAAATTTCTTTTATGATTACTGATTCAAGAGTAAACTAAGTCTGCCCCTTGACTGCTCACTGGATGATACTGCACTTTTGTTAACTGTTTCATTGAAGAAGTTTGCGGGTGTCTTTACTAAAAACCCTCAGGAGACTTCACTCCTCCTCTAGGGATCTCCTAGGGGTTTAAAAGGCTTGGTACATATGCTAAATGTATCCGTGCTCCCTACGAAAGTGGCATTTAATTTTTATAGTAGGTTTAATGTAGCTTTGCTAAGGGACTAGCAAAGATTAGGTTTGGGGGTGTGTTAAGACCTGAAAAGTATCACTTTTCACCCCTTAACTTAACCTTTGATTAGACCCATAGCCACCTAATAAGTTCTTGTAAAGTGTTTTATGTAGGTAATAACCAGCAGTGAAATAAGGCCAGGAATCCTGCTAAGGAGCCGGTTTTAGCACCAAAAGTCCCTCAGAAGGATGAACTCTGAATCTAGACCTGAAATGAGCCTCGCACAGCTGACCCAAGCTTTAGAGGATTCAGGAGAAATACACATCGCGTAGTCTCGTGCAGTTCAAAGCAGACCTCTCTCAACCTCGCACAGTCCGCTCAGAATGACTAAGAAGACAGAGCTTCAGAAGACTCCCCGCCTAGCTGTCGCGCAATCGCTGCGGGATGCAATTATCAGAAGAGAACTCCTCACGTAGTTCTCACGCCATTCAAGAAGAAAGCATCCTTGCGAAGGCAAAGCCATCCTCACGAAGATCAATTAAGACATGGAACCTTGCGCAATTCAGAACTCATTAAAGCCTCACGAGGTAACTCGCGAAGTTCTCATGTTATTCAAATATGTCCTCACGAAGATCAACCCAGCGATCGCGCAGCTACCTCACGATTGCTTGAACTCCAACCCCGCGACATCTGAGGCTTTGATGTCTACTCAACCTCACGACTGCCTGAAGAGAGAATCAGGCCAACCTCGCGATGGTTGAACTTTCAATATCAAATCATCCTAGCGAAGAGCAAAAGTTACCACGCGACAAGTCTGGAAAACAATGGCTACCTAGCGAAGCTCTGAACCTCAACTTCCATCTCTTCAATAGAGGACCTTCTAGGAATTTCCAGCGATTAGGGCACGCACTCCCACGCTCAAATCTCCGTGCATGCACCCCAAGGCATCGAAGGATCACTATTCAGCCATGTGGCATCGTTAAAATTAGGGTTTCCTAGCCCTAATGCGCCGCCACACCACTGCTATAAATCCCCAAGAGGGCTTGGACCATGAAGGGGATCTACATCCTCGAATAGCTGGGAACACATCTCATTTCTTGGAGACTTGATCTGAGATCATTTTGCTTTTCTTTTTATAGCTGTATGTAGTTTCTTTTCCTTTTTTTTTCTTCTCTCCATAGTCTAGCACTTGCTGGCTATGTCTTTATATGCTTTTTGAACTAGATCAATAGAAGTTTTGTAATAGGATTTGTACTCTATAGGATTTGTGTTTGAATGTGAGATGCTCTGTGCAAGGCTGCTGCCTTGTGATCCGCCATTACTTTGGTTGTGTTTCAAATCAATGGAGGATTGATTCTAAGGGCCATTCAGATCCAAGTGACCTGTGTGTCTGGGCTATCATGGTCCTATCCAGCCTTAGACCCACCACAGGACCCACTAGATCTGAAATCCCCATGGGAGCTTGAACTGGTAGCCTGGTGACCATGGTGGTGGCAGCGATATTCTTGTTTTATCTTGGGCTCCGTGAGGAGGATAGCCTCTGGGATAGTCTGTGACCATTTGAGTGGATAGGTTATAGCCTTAGGGTGATTCTAATCCACCGATCCAAGATGGATCTTTCTTCTTTACACCTGAGCTTGTAGATGCCTGGTGGGAGATTGTAAGGAGGCAGATTCCCCTATATTTGTATAGATCCACCATCAGATGTTGGATATGATCTTGTTATAGAGATTGTAGGCTTGTGACTGGACCATTGTAGCCTCACTCAAGCAATGGACAGCTAGATCGAAGGTTGTACTCAATCTCTTGTTGGTTCTATGTGTCTAGGCTATCATGGTCCTATACAGCCTTAGCCCCACACATAGAGCCTTAGAGGTTGAGGTTCCCTATGGATTCTTGAGCTGGTAACCTGGATGAAATAGTGCCTATAATTGTGGTTCCCATATGGGATAGTCTGTGACCATTTGAGTGAACAGGTTATAACCTTAAGGGATTGAATCATGGCAGAGAGATGGGTTGGATCCCTTCTCCTCAGTGGTGATAATGTAGCCATTGGACAAGATTTCTATAACATCAGATTTGAATCTGAGTTACAAAGCTCCTCTGATCTAGGCTCAATAACTTACTTCTCACCCTTTTATATTTATTTTCCACACTCCATCCATCCTCTCACCCCTTTCTGTAGTGTAGACATTAGGTTACCTTAGAATACCTAGAATAAGTGACCTTAAACTCCCCTCCTTTTTAGGACTGCCAGATCTGTAGTCAGATCTGGAGGGACTACTAGTGACGGCTCCTTTGGAGCTGTAGATCACCTTTCCTTGTGGGACAAACTCTTATCAAAACATGCCACAATGGACTCTGTATCTTGCAGGTCTAGGATTTCTTAGTTGTGCTGATTCTATCCCCTGTTTTACTCTTTCTTTGATTTTTAAATTACTTTTACCACCAACCAATAAAGCAAGCACACACTCAGATTCCGCCAACAATTACTATAAAAGGCCTGCAATTACTCATCCCACAAGTCTGCAATCACTACAGAGAAGCCAGATCTAACATCTAATAGTGGTCAAGTAAAACAAAGGGGAGCATGTTCCTGCACAACCTCTCACCAGGCTATAAGCTCAAGTGCAGAGAAAAAGAATCCATCTCAGATCTGTGATCAAGACTTACCCTAGGGCTATAGTATGTCCACTCAAATAGTCATAGGCTATCCACAGAGGCTCCCTTACCCACAAATGATGAGATAGAATATGTAAACTGTTGCTGCCACCATGGTCCCAGGGCTACAAGCTCAAGCTTCCATGGGCCTTTCAATAAGCTCAAATCCTAAATGCATGCTATAGCCTGAACAAAACTATGGGCAAATAGAAAAATAACAGATTAAGTAAGCAATTAAAGCATAAATTCCATTGATCTAAAGTACCAACAATGAAATTTCTCAAGGCAGTAGCCTTGTGCATAATAGCTCTTCACAAAAATCCCAATATTTAAATGACCTATTACAAAACTAAAATGAAACTACACCTAATTGCTTACTAAAGATTTAGCCAGCAAGTGTTAAGAGAGAAGAAAAAAAATGAAAAAAGAGGTGATCAAACCCTATCCCTAACCCTAATCTGCTTGAGCTCTCAGCCGACAGAGGTTGAAGGAGAAAGTGATTGATAAATTCTAAGTTACAAGCACAGCTTATATACTCCATCCTACTGCCTTGGCTAAGAGAAGAATAAACCCTAATTTTTCTAGCAAATGTGGCACTGTTAAAAACCTTAGATTTCTTAGGATGTGCGCCTCGAGATTAGTGCCTCAGGATGTGAGCCCTAGACCTAAGGAAATCCCCAAAAGGTCCTTGAGTTAAGGTTGAGAAGTGGAGGGCCCGAGCTTTGTGAGGCTGCCTTCTACATATTACTTCTATTGCACAGCTTGCAGAGTGTTCGCGGCATAGAGTTTGGCTTTGAATGTTGCTCTCTCGCACAGAAGGATTTAAGCTTGTCGTGCAGCTGCTTTAACTTTGAATGCACTCACACAGAAGGACTTACAGTGTTTGGCTTGCTCGTGCAGTAGAGCTTCAAAAATTCTTGTCACGAGGTACCCGCGCAGATGGGCTTTATATCTTGCTCGGTACAGGTTAAGCTTCTAGGCGCGTGAGATCTGTGTGAGAGAACTTCTGGGCGTCTCCCTCTTCCAGAGCCATGCGATAACTTCGTGAGGTTGTGGCTATTATTTGTGTAAATTGTTCTCGCGAGGCAATGCGCGTGGCTGCTTTAAGGCTTGATCCTCATGAGAACTTCGCGAGCTTATTTTCATGTTAATTTTAGCTATAGTGCACGACTGCTATGCAAGAGGCTGCTTTATGATAATCCCCTTGTTAGGCTATTTTAATTGCTTGCCACTGACTTTATTGAAGACAGTGATAAGAATGGGGTGAATGAAAATGAATGAAAGGTAGAGTGAGGATTACGAAGTAGCAAGCCCAAAATAAGCACAGTCCTGCAAGATATAGGGCCTGTTGTAGCAAGTTTTGATAAGTAAGAGTTTATCCCACAAGGAAGTTGATCTAAAGCTCCAAGGGAGCTATCTTTAGTAGGCTCTCCAGATCTGACAACAGATCTGGCAATCTTAAATGGAAGGGGACTTAAACTCACTATAATCTAAATCCTAAGGCAACTTACTATCTAGATTACAGAAAGGGTTAAGAAGAATGGTGGAGTGAGAAAATAAATATAAAAGGGTGAGAAGTATGTTATTAGGTACAAATCTGATGGGTCTTGTAACTCAGACTCAGATCTGTTGCTATAGAAATCTTGTCCAATAGCTACATTATCACCAAAGAGGAAAAAGAATCCAACTCACCCCTGTGCCATGATCCAATCCCTTATGGCTATAACCTATCCACTTAAATGGTCACAGACTATCCAATAGGGGAACCACAATCCAGAGATGGGTCAGAACAAGCTTACCATTATAGGCACTACTTTATTCAGGCTACAAGCACAAGAATCCATAAGAACCTCATCCTCTAAAGTTCTGTGTGTGGGGCTAGGCCTACAAAGTGCACAAGCCTGGACACCCAGGTCCAGCAAGAGTTTGAGTACTGGCTTTCAAGCATGGCTGTTCACTGCTTTAGTAAGACTGCAGTGATCCAATCATAAGCCTACAATCTCTACAACCAAATCAGATCTGCAATCTGATGATGGATCTATACAAATATAGGGAAGTCTGTCTCTGCACAATCTCTCACAAGGCTACAAGCACAAGCACAGAGAAGAAGAATCTGTCTTAGGTCTGTGGATTGGCTTCACCCTAGGGCTATAACCTGTCCACTCGAATGGTCACAGACTATCCACAGAGGCTATCTTCCTCACAGAGGTCTAAGCCAAAACAAGATCATTGCTGCTGCCACCATGTTCACAAGGCTACCAACTCAAGCTCTCATGGGGATTCAGATTTAGTGGATCCTGTGGTGGGGGAAGGCCTGCAATGTGCCTACCCTGGACACACAGGTCACTTGGATCTAAATAAAACCTTAAAAACAATCCTCCATTGCTTACGATACAGCTTAACAATGGAGGATCTCAAGGCAGCAGCCTTGTACAGAACAACTCACAATAAAAACATCATCCCATACATGCAAGAAATCCTATTACAAAAGTCCATTACGATCTATACCATATAATCATACAAAAGACATAGCCAGCATGTGCTGGACTATAGAAAGAAAGAAAAAGGAAAAAGATAACTCCTAAATCCTAACCTTAGCCTACTGTAATTATACAGTTGGTTTTTAAGAAGAAGCACAGAAGTTAAGTCCCAAAAGAGATCCCTTAAATCTAAGCTAGGCTTAGGCTTATATAGCAGTCGGCTACTTCTCAATTAGGGTTAGGAAAATCCTAATTTATCAATGTGATTGCGGCCCATTCCTGTCCCTTGGATGCCTTGAGGCGTGTGCATAGAGATTGGAGCATTAGAGTGCGTTCCCTAATTTCTGGAACTCCCCATATTGCCCTTGCAAAAGTGTGGAGAAGTTTAGAACCCGATCCTCGCTGGGTAGAAAAGATTTCAGATCCTTCCGCGTGGTAGAATTGGCGTCGCGGGATTGAATTGAGTTGAAGTTCATGCAGTCACAGGATTGACATTTTGATCATTGTGGGATACTAATGGCTGTCGCGAGATTGCTCTTTCAGCTTTGAATGGCGCAGGGATTGCTCACGCGGTTCATCCCTTGGTGAATCTCATGACAGATCTTTGCGAAGAAGCAGTGTTCATGAGTTTTTGGGTCATGTGAGCATTTCCTCGAAGGTCTGTATCTCGTGGCCATTGCGCGACAACTACGTGTAGGAATACCTGGAGCTCTCACTTCTGAGTGAACCGCGCGAAGCTTAATGACTTCTCTTTCGAGCTACGTGAGACTGCGTGAATGCTTCACTGACTTATGGCTGAGCTTCACGAGAACCGTGCAAAGACTGATTTGCATTTCTTTGTGTCATCAAACCGCGTGAGAGCAGCGTGAGGACTGCGCGACCAGTTGTTGTGCTTCCTTTAGAAGCCCGCGACAACTGCGCGAAGGCATTATCTCTGGTTCAATTAAACCCTGCGACATTCACGCGAGGCATCCTTCTTGGTTTATTTCTGCTTTGATGTGCCTATGCTTCAGCCAACTCTCTATCTGGCTTCATCCTTCATTCTGTTGAGACAGTTCTGGGGCAACAGTGAGCTTCTTGGCATGGTTAGGGGTTTATTTGCAGTTGCTGCTTATTACCTACAGAATAGACTTAAAACACATTTATTAAATAATTGAGGGCCTAACAGAGATTAAGTTAAGGGGTGAAAAGTGGTACTTTTCAGGTCTTAACACACCCCCAAACCTAATATTTGCTAGTCCCTTAGCAAAGCTGTAATTAAATGCCACTTTCGTAGGGATCATGGGTACATTTAGCATAGGTACCAAGCCTTTTAAACCCCTAGGTGATCCCTAGTGGAGGAGTGAAGTCTCCTGAGGGTTTTCAGTGAAGACACCCACAAACTTCACCATTAAAATCAGTTAAGTATAGTGCAGATAATGACAACACAGATTCAAATGTTTAAAGTTTCATTCCACACCCATTTAACACTTAGAGGAAACTGCAGCAATGTTTGCAGGCCATTTAAAACTTACAAGTTACATGTGTTTGCCTTACCACCATTCATTTAACATTAGAATTTCAATGTATAAAAATCAGTACCCTGCTTGCCTTTAATTCAAAATCCAGGTTAGATACTACCCTAATGATGTTAAAATTCAGACCCAATTTTCACTTGGGCTATCTCTCAACATTAATAACCTGAGGGTGTTCTCATTCTCAACAGCTCAAGACCAGTTGCAGACCCCAAATGGGCTTGCAAGCATGAGCATAGGCCAAGCTTCTAATTTCTGACATCTTCAAGGATTTTCACCATAGATTGGGCAACTCTTCATCTCCACATGACAGCTCATTTGACTTTGGATTCACAAGGTCTTTTTGAATGGGTTGTAATGTGGCCTATGGCTAAGAGATGCAAAGAATAAAAGGGGTAAAAAGGAAATCTGAATTAAGAAGTTAGCAAGGTAAGGAGTAACTCATGACTTCACAACCTTCATTTCAGCCAAAACTTCCTCTTACTTGATATATTTCAGAATCAAAGTGGCCAGCTTCTCCTCTTCTTTTCAATTTTTAGATGATGTTGTTCTCTAGACTTCTCTTTCTTTTTCTCTTTTTATTTTTTTTATTCATTCTTTTGATGAACTACCACACGACTGCCATTGATACACAGCTGTTCATAAGTTACTTTTCTTCACCTTCCACAGAATGTTGGACCATTCTCAGTATCTTTACCTCCTTCCCCTTTACCTTCTGAATTCTCAGAGTGAGGGTAGGGTTGACTCAGGTCATGAGGTTAAGGTGCCAGTGTTCTGGTGCTTACGAAAGAAAATTGTGATTTTAAGGCTCAACTAATGTATGCAAAAGGGCAGATTTTAAAAGGTTGGATTTTCAGGCTCGAACTGTCCAAATGAGGGCCTTGGATCATTTCCTTAGTCTCATGAGTGCTGTCGATTAGTTTTGATTAGGAGTTGCACAACTTCTAGTGAAAAGTTCTTAATTCAATCAGTCCTTAGAGCAGAAATAATGCCAAAAACATTCTTTAAAAGAAAATTTTGGGCCCAAATCTCACTAGGTATGGTCTTCAAATTTTAACTCATGGGGTGTATTTTCGTCTGTTTCTCTCATCTTAGGCTCACTGAGTACTTAACTCAAAAATAATTTTCTAATATTAGCTTCATGGTGGTGTCAACTTTTTCTGTTTTCAAAAGTCTGCAAAAATATTTAAATTTTTACATGTTTCCTCATTGTATCAAGTTAAGTGAAAATTAACTTTATTCATCCTAGTTATACCACCATTACTGCACTAAAATTAACTATTCTATTGGCAGACTGCCACACCCCCAAACCATTCGGAGCAGTGTCCTCACTGGTTCAAAGGTGATAACAAGCAATAGATTCCAATCAGATAAACAAAAAGAAACACAGCAGAAGATAGAGAAACTGAAAAAAAAAATAATGCTAAGAACAGGATAGAACGAAAAGAAACTATCATTAAAAGAGAAACGAAAGTGGTACAAAAAGAGGGTAAATGAAAAAAACTAAATGGGGGGGGAGAGGGATCAAGGGAGAGGCAGTGGGGGAGGGTGTGAGGAAGATGGTAGGGGAGATGCAGGTGGATCCAGTTTTCTCTTCTTCTTCTCTCTCTTCTCCTTCTTCCTCTTTTTCTTTTCGTCCTTAGCTAGGATCCGCTGGACCTCGTCAAACTCATCCCAGAGAAATTGCAAGGGGTCCGGCTCCTTTGGCTGTGGGGAACTTGATGGGGATCCTCCCAGATAGGGTAGAATTTGATGGGGAACCCGAAGGGGTTGTCATCTGCCATTGGTGGGAGGAGGTATGGACTGCTAGGGTTAGAATAGGAGGGATGAGATGAAAAGGAACTGATGGCCGATTTAAAAGAGGTGGACGGTGGAATATGAATCGGTGGATTGTAATTCGTGCCTCTTTTCAAACTTGGCAATAAATGAACGTTGTGTGGGGAAAGAGGAAACACACAATTGGGTCTCGGAAAAGAGAGTGAGCAGTAAATGAATGTCTAAAGAAATGCATGGTATTTAAGGGGATCCTGTATATTGCGCGGGGATCCTCACGAAGAACAATCAATGATGAGTGGTTGCACATTTCTCGCACAGCTGAGTTGGGGATCTCCGCAAGCAAGCCTGACATGGGCCATGAATATGAAAAAAAAAAGAAGCCATTTAAATCCCTGAGGCATGTATTTACCCAGATTTATGCAGCCACCATCTACATCGACCCTTCACATGGGTTACTATTCCAAATAAGCATAGCCTCCCTAAATTCAGCTCCCAGGTGAAGGGGGAGTGGGCATGGAGAATGGAAATAGAGGGGGGTGAGAGATGGATGCAAAAGGGGTAGTGGATGCAGGAGTAAAAGGTGGAGGGGGAATGGGTGCTGCTGCAGCAATGGTGCTGATAGGCTCTGGGGGCACTTCCTGGGTAGCAGGGGTAGATCCTGATCCAGCTACCTCTTCTGCTTGCTTGGGAAGAGTCTGAGCCTCAACTTTCTTCTTCTTCTGGGCCTCCATCAAGCTTCTGCTGACTCCCCATTGCCTCTTGGCAAAGGTAGTAGGGGTAAGGGTGGTGGTTTGCTCAATCCTTCCTATCTTGTATCCCCCCTTGATCAGCAGCAAGGTAATGATTCTTGCATAGGGTAGTGTGTGAGGCTTCTTGTTTGTCCCTACCTTCTCCACTATGTCTTTCATTGCCTCAAAAATTAGCCAGGCTGCATGGAAGCCATGGCCCATGTGGAAGGAGTAGACAGCATCCGCAATGGGGGTTCTCCTCTCCTACTGATGTCCTAAGCAATATATGTTCTTTCACAAGACTTGGTCAATGAACAGGAGTTCAGGTTCTATTTCTCTCCTTCTAATCAAGTCCCCTGTGGCTTTTAATCCTCTAGTTAGGGCCCATGCGATTGTATCAATCGATGCACTCAGAGGAGGGCCATATCCACAACTAGGGTCGAATGCTGCTGGGATGCCCAAAACTTCAGCAATCACCTTGGGTCCCACTAACATATCAAAGTCGTCGATCAGCACCAGCAAGCACACTTGTCCATCGTTGTCCTTCTTGACCCTGATATGCTGATAGAACAGCTGCACTAGCTTAGGGTAGGCTAGTGCTGGAATTCCTCTCATCAATGGCATCAGGCCCGCATTACTCATGAACTGTACTGCAGGGGCAGAGAGAGGTTCCTTCTCAAAAAATGCTATATCAAAGGCTGTTTTAGGCTCCAAATGTATTAACACCATGAGCTCTGAAGGAGCAGAGAACTTAGGGGTTGGTTCCATCGCCTCCTCAACCACTTCCTTTCCTTTCTTGGGTGAGTTTGAAGTCTTGGCCTTGTTACGGGTGGTCTCTGCAGGGTCCTTGTCCTTCCCCTTTCTCTTTTGTGTAATTTTTGGAGCCATTTCTAACTCTGTCTTCTAGTATGAGAAACGGAGATTGAGATCTAGGGTTTGGTTTGATTTGACGCACAGGGCATCGCGAGATCTCTGAGCAGAGGGCAATAGATGTGTGTGATGCTAGGAACAACTCTGATTTGTGGAGTGAATGATGAGCTGTAGGATTGATGCTGGAGGAGAGAGGGGAAAGAGCGCCAGAAGCTAAGGTTTCACAGAGGGAAGAAGGAAGAAAATAATAGAAAAGGGACCAAGCATGGGGTTAAAATACTTATCGCAAAGCTCGGCGCGCTTTGGAACATCTAGTAGCGGGGTTGGAAATGAACCTAGCGAAGGTGTTGATTCAATCTGGATTGCGCGACAATCTCCCAGGTTGACCTTGGAGCGTGCGACAGTGTGAGATGAATTCCTGTGAATTGCGCGAGTAACTCCTAGCTCTCTATTTAGATTACGCAAAAAGCTCTGAGGTTCATTTTAAATCTCGCGATAGCCTTAGAATCTCGCGATAGCAAATGTAGGATTTATGGTGAATTGTGCGAGCGGCTCTTAGGTCCCTGTTAAACCTTGCGATAGCTTTTGAATCTCGCGACAGCAAATGTATAGCTCTATGGGGATGGCGCGAGAGGTTCGCTGGTGTACATGAATCGCGTGATAGCTGATGGATGGCTCTATGTGAATCGCGCGAGAGGTTCTCAGGTACACATGAATCTCGCGACAGCTATTGAATGTTTCCATGTGAACTGCGTGAAATTTTCCCATACTTTCTTTTTAACCTTGCGACAGCCTTAGAATCTCGCGAGAGTCTCCCAGGCTTCTATTTGGACCCAATGACAGTAAGGTATAAAACAGAGAGCATGTGCTCTCTGTTCTGCCCCTTTGCATGTTTGTTGTGGTTGGATCTTAGGCATGACCCTCACCTATGGTTACCTCTAGACACATGTAAACATAATCATACAATCAAGGACAACAAAAATTGACCTCCCACATTAGGCATTCAATAGAATCTATCAATTGAAGAGCAGTAAGAATCAAACCAAGCATCAAAAATTTTAAACGGATAGGTCCAGATTCAAATAGGACCACTAACAAATCCTAGAGAATATAAAAAAAAGAAAGCAAAATAAATCAACCAAAAACTAAGTACATATGATACAGTAATGACAAACCTGTGGATCAGTTTGAAGAAGGATCCCCTTGAAAGTGAATGGTGTCCATGAGTTCAGCAGGTTTTTCAAAACAAGGCTTAAGCCTCTGACCATTCACCTTCAAGATTCTCCCAGACTTGGGATCCTTGATTTCCACAGCACTAGATGGGAAAACATGCATGACAATGTAAGGACCTTCTCATCTGGATTTCAATTTGCCAGGAAAAAATTTAAGTTTGGAGTTAAACAACCAAACCTTATCACCAGCAATGGAACTCTTTCTCAACAGCCCTTTGTCAAAGAAAGCTTTGGACCTTTCCTTGTAGATCCTGGCATTGGCATACGCATCCATCCTTAGTTCTTCAAATTCTGACAGCTGCAGCAACCTGTGATAACCAGCAAAAGTTAGATCTAGATTTTAATGTTTGATGGCCCTATAGGACCTGTGTTCTAACTCCACTGGGAGATGACAGGCCTTGCCATAGATCAGTCTGAAAGGGGACATACCGATGGGAGTCTTATAGGCAGTCCTATAAGCCCACAGTGCATCATTAAGCTTGTCAGCCCAATCTTTCCTATCAGTCCTCACAGTTTTCTCAAGGATATGCTTGATCTCCCTATTTGAAATTTCAACTTGCCCACTGGTTTATGGGTGGTAGGGAGTAGCAATCCTATGGGTGACAGAATATTTCTTGAGCGAGCTCTCAAAATTTTTATTGCAGAAATGGCTCCCCCCATCACTGATAATGGCTCTAAGAGTGCCAAATCTGGAGAAGATATTCTGCTTTATAAACTTGAGGACAACCTGATTATCATTAGTTCTTGTGGCAATGGCTTCTACCCATTTGGAAACATAGTCCACTGCCACTAAGATAAAATGAAAACCATTTGAAGGAGGAAAGGGGCCCATAAAGTCAATACCCCACACATCAAACAGTTCTACAACAAGGATGGGCTGTAAAGGCATTGAATTTTTCATTTAGATAGCCCTCCTAGTTTCTGACATCTTTCACAAGTCTTGCAGTGTGTATTGGCATCTCTAAAAAGAGAAGGCCAATAGAACCCACACTGCAACACTTTGTCAGTTATTTTTCTCCCACTAAAGTGACCCCCACAGACATTTTCATGGCACATGGCCAGAATACTGGGGACATCACTTTCGGGAACACATTTCAGAATGATTTGGTCTGCACAATACTTGTATAAGCAAGGTTCCTCCTAGAAAAAGAATTTGACCTGTGAGAAAAACAGGTCTTTGTCCATTTTTGTCCACTGGGCAAGAATCTTGCCTATTACTAGATAGTTGACAATATGTGCATACCAAGGACCTAAAGATTGGATGGCAAATAGTTGCTCATCCGAGAAGCCATCATTTGTAGCAAGGTCATCAACACCTTTTTCCAACATAATTCTAGACAAGTGGTCAGCCACCACATTTTCTACACCCTTCTTGTCTTTGATTTCGATGTCAAACTCCTGCAACAGGAGTATCCATCTAATCAATCTGGGCTTTGCATCCTTATTGGATAGTAGGTACTTTAATGCTGAGTGGTCAATGAAGATGACAGTTTTAGACCCAAGTAGGTAAGGTCTAAATTTGTCCACAGCAAAAACCACTGCCAAAAGCTCTTTCTCAGTGGTTGTATAGTTCAGCTGAGCTTCAGCAAGTGATTTGCTGAGATATGCAATGACCACAGGTAGCTTATCTTTTCTCTGGCCCAAGACAGCACCTATTGCCAAGTCGGATGCATCACACATCAACTCAAAGGGCAAGGTATAGTCAGGTGTTTGGAGTACAGGGGCAGAGGTGAGGTAAATTTTTAAAGTTTCAATAGCTTTAAGACATTCAGCAGAGAAGTCAAAGGACACATCCTGACAGAGCAAGTGGCACACTGTTGTTGCTTCTTAGTGTGCTTGATTTATGTGTGTTTTGAAAACAGATTTATAGTTGCTAAATAACAGTGGCTCTAGACTATATAAAAAAAATAAAGAAATATCAGCACAGTTAGAAGAGAATTAGCCTGCAAGATCAGGGCCAATTGTAGCAAGTTTTAAAAGTAAGTGAGTGAAAGATCATCCACAGAGAATTTGTCTAAAAGGTAAGATAAACCTCCAGATCTGAGCTACCAGATCTGGCTTCTTATCCTATCTAGAAAACTGATAAGATGAGAGGTTTGAATTTGTCACGTTTAACTAACTAAAAACAAAGAAAAATTTAAACTAAATGATCCAGATCCGAGTTGGGGGAATGATTGAAACAAAGATGGAGAAGTAATATCTAAATCTGATTTGGTCTTTGAAATCTAATGACAATAACTGCAGCTCAACAGAGGTGATCCAATCTTCATCTGGCTACAAGCACAGATGTAAGAGAGATAAATCTAATTCAAGGATTAGGCTTACACTTATGGCTATGGTCTGTCCACTTTAATGGCCACAAACCATCCAATAGTCTTTAATCCAAATCCTCAATTCAGAACAAGAAACATCACTACAAATGCTGTAAGAGACTAGGTTACAAACACTAATTCTCACAGGATTAATGAATCAAGGGAAATTGCATGCAAAACAATGAATCTAAAGGAGTCTAATGTACTGAGGAGATCAGAGGGAACCCTTGACATGAGTCCAATGGAGAATGCATAGTTTACAGCAACCTTTTAAAATTCATCCTTACAATTTACAGAGCACGGCTTAACAGCTCTCGAATTTGCAGTCTTGGATGCAAACTCTCCTTTGAGTTACAGCAGTATCTCACAGCTCTCAAATGCAAGTACAAAGTAGGCTATTACAAGGATTGCAAACAAGTCGCCTCATTGAAATGGGGGATTAGAAATGAAACTCAAAATCTGGATGCCCCAATTGGGCAAATGCTTCGTCTATTTATAGCTTTCCCCAAGTCCAGCTCAGATGTGTATCAACCAATCAGAGGTTCTCGGATCTATATTGACCAATGGTAGTCGAGCACGAGGATCCAGATTTGTTCTGGCCAATCAGAATTCCTCGATCTGGTTCAGCCAATCAGGTGAAAAAGGCATCAATTCTGTTATGCATTTTGAAAGTTTGTTAGAGTTTCTAGAAGTTCCCGCCAAGTTATTCCCTCTCTAGGTGCTCACGTGGGGTGGAATATTCCTTCGCTTCATGCTTAGAACCCTCTGGAATGTCCTTAGGTTTTAAAATGCATTGGGACGCGTGCAACAGATTACTGAATTGCCCTTGTTAAAGCTGCGAATCTCCAGAATGCCTCTTTGCACAGCTTAGGGGCCTTTTCGCAAAGTGTTGTGACTCCTGAAGCTCTTTTTGCAATGTTCTGGTTTTGTTCGAATTGTGTTTTCTTCTTTTCGCAAAGTTCAATCCTCTCTTCGAACAGTTCAGATGCTCTTCGAATGCTATGCCTGGAGTTTTATTCCTTTTCGCAGAGTTTCAGGTTCTTTGCGAAAAGTATAGGTTCTTTGCGAAAAGGACTCTGTAGTGCATTTTTCTGTTCGAATTGTTCCATACTTCTCTTCCAGGTCTTTGCTTCTTCTATTCAGACCTTTCAACAGCTGATGAGGTTGTTTCTTCACTTTCTTCCTTTGGATTGACATGGATTGTCATCTTATTGGCACTTTTAAGCTGCTTTTATGGTTAAGCCTATCTTTATTGTTAGCTGCAACATAAGCACTTAAAACACTTATTTAGTTCTCTCAAAGGTCTATCAAGACTCAAGTTCAGGGGTGAAAAATGGTATTTTTCACTTGTCAACACACACTGGTTTAGCAATTTTGTTGAAGTCTTTGATAAACCTCCTATAAAATCCAGCATGTCCAAGGAAAGATCTGATTTGCTTGACTGTTCTTGGAGGGGGCAAATTTTCAATGAGGTCAGCTTTGGCCTTGTCTACCTCAATTCCATCTTTAGAGACCACATCGCCCAACATAATTTCTTGTGTTACCATGAAGTGGCTCTTTTCCCAGCTTAAGACCAAATTGGTCTCTTCACATCTTTGTAAGAGAAGATGGAGGTGTTGTAGACATTGGTCAAAGCTATCCGCATAAACTGAAAAATCATCCATAAAAATTTCCAAGAATTTGTCAATCATATCAAAAAAAATGGCATACATACACCTCTGAAAGGTGGCTGGGGCATTACACAGTTGTTAAGACCTGAAAAGTACCACTTTTCACCCCTTAACTTAACCTGTGATTAGACCCTTAGCCTTTTAAGAAATGTTTGTTAAGCTATTTTTGTAAGTAATAAACAGCAGTGCAATAAGGCCATAAATCCTGCCAAGGAACCCATGATTGGCACTAGTAGTCCCTCAGAATAATGAGAACTGAATCCAGACCTAAGAAGAGCCTCGCGCAGCTTCCCAAAGCTTCAAGGATTCAAAAAAATATGCTTCCCGCAGTCCTCGCGAATTCCCAAGACTTCACAACAACTTCTCGCGTAGTAAAGTGACAGACTAGCTTCAGAATCCTGCCTCGCACAGCTGTCACACAGTAGCCGTGAGATGCAAATGTCAAGAGAACCTGTCGTGCAGTTCAAAAAAGCCTCAAAGCTATCGTGAGGATCCTCGGGAAGATCTATCAAGAAATGGACTCTCGCGCAGCTCAGAAACTATTAAAGCCTCGTGATGATCCTCGCGAAGATCCATTGGAGTGATGCTCGCGCAATTCCTGCGCTATTCCAAACCAACCTTGCGAAGCTCAATCCAGCGAGAGCACACCAACCTCACGACAGCTGAAGCTTCAGAGTTAAACTCAACCACACGAAGAATAGAGCTACCACGCGACGAGCCTGGGAAACAATGGCTACCTGGCGAAGTTCTGAACTTTAACCTTCCATCGCTTCACAAGAGGACTTTCTAGGAATTTCCAAGGATTAGGGCACGCACTCCCACGCTTAAATCTCTGTGCACACACCCCGAGGCATCCAAGGAACAGTATTCAACCATGTGGCATCATTAAAATTAGGTTTTCCTAACCCTAATGCGCCGCAACACCACTGCTATATAAACCCAAACTTGGTTTAGGTTTAAGAGCGCATATTTTATCACTGATACGGGATCTAAGATCATTTTCCTTTCTATTCTTCTATAGTTGTAAGTAGTTTTCCTTTTTCTTTTTCTTTCTCTCCATAGTCCAGCACTTGCTGGCTATGCCTTTGTATATATTTTTGAACTAGTTTAATGGATGCTTTGTAATAGGATATGTACTTTATGGGATGTGTGCGAATGAGTGTTGCTCTGTGCAAGGCTGCTGCCTTGTGATCCGCCATTGCTTTGGTTGTGATTCAAAGCAATGGAGGACTGATTCTATGATCCATCTGCATCCAAGTGACCTGGTGTCTGGCTATCATGGTCCGACATAGCCTTAGCCCCACCACAGACTCCACTAGATCTAAAATCCCCATGGGAGCCTCGAAATGGTAGCCTTGTGACCATGGTGGTGGCAAGAATATTACTATTCTGCTTTTGGACTCTATGAGGAGGATAGCCTCGGGATAGTCTCAGACTATTCAAGTGACAAAGCTATAGCCTTAGGGTGAAGCCAATCCGTAGGATCCAAGATGGATTCTTCTTCTCTGCACATGTGCTTGTAGCCTTGTGGGAGATTGTACAGAGGCAGACTCCCCTATATTTGTATAGACCCGCCATCATATGTTAGATCTAATCTGGTTATGGAGATTGTAGGCTTGTGACTAGACCATTATAGTCCCACTCAAGCAATGGACAGCTAGATCGAAGGTTGTACTCAATCCCTTGCTGGTTCTGTGTCTGGGCTAACATGGTCCTATACAGCCCTAGCCCCACACATAGAGCTTTAGAGGTTGAGGTTCCCTATGGATTCTTGAGCTTATAGCCTGGATGAAGTAGTGCCTACAATGATTAACTTGTTTTGACCCATCTCTGGACTGTGGTTCCCCTATGGGATAGTCTGTGACCATTTAAGTGGACAGGATATAACCTTAAGGGATTGGATCATGGCACAGAGATGAGTTGAATTCTTCCTCCTCTTTGGTGATAATGTAGCCATTGGATAGGATTTTCATAACATCAGATCTGAATCTGAGTTATAAAACTCCTCTGATCTAGACCCAATAGCATAATTCTGACCCTTTTATATTTATTTTCCCACACTCCATCCATCTTCTCAACCCTTTCTGTAGTTAATTCATTAGGCTACCTTAGGATATTTAGAATAAGTGACCCTAAACTCCCTTCCTTTTAGGACTGCCAGATCTGTAGTCAGATCTGGAGGGACTACTAGAGATGGCTCCCTTGGAGCCGTAGATCACCTTTCCCTATGGGACAAACTCTTACTTATCAAAACTTGCTACAATGGACCCTGTATCTTGCAGGTCTAGGATTTCTCAGTTATGCTGATTTCATCCCCAATTTTACTTTGATTTTAAATTGCTTTTACCACCAACAAATAAAGTAAGCACACTAGGAGTCGACGACAACAGTCCAAAAGGCATCCTTCTGTAAGCAAAGGTGCCGAAAGGATAAGTAAAAGTAGTTTTTTCTTGATCAAGAGGGTGCACAAGGATCTGGTTGTACCCTGAGTATCCATCAAGAAAATAGTAAAAAGCTTTCCCAGCCAACTTATCCAAAATTTGATCAATAAAGGGGAGAGGGAAGTGGTCTTTTCTAGTCTTGGAGTTGAGTTTTCGATAATCGATGCAAACTCTCCAGCCAGTGGTCTCCCTGGCTGGTCTCAACTCTCCAGACTCAGATGTGATCACTATTATGCCAGATTTCTTGGGTACCACCTGGATTGGTGCCACCCATTCAAAATCAGAGATGGGGTAAATTACCCCAACATCCAGCAATTTAATGATTTCTTTTAGAACCACTTCCTGCATGTGAGGATTCAGTTTCCTCTGCATTTCCCTGGAGGGTGTTGAGCCCTCCTCTAGATGAATCCTATGCATACAGATTGATGTATCAATCCCTCATAGATCAGCAATGGTCCAGCCAATTACTTTCTTGTGCTTCCTCAAAACTGTTAGCAATTCCTCCTCTTGCTCACTGGTAAGAGAATAGGAGATAATTATAAGAAGTTTCTCATCTTTCTTAAGGAAAGCATATTTCAATGTCTCTGGAAGCTTCTTGAGCTCCAGATCAGGGGCTTGTTGGATGGATGGCAGGATTGGTGTAATGTTGGTTGGAGGAAGGGGCAGTAATGTAGGTTTCCAATTGGAATGTTGCACTAAGCCAACAGAAGACCTCACTAGGGACATGTCTTCTGGCATTAAAGCTAGGCTTCCTTTCTCCCCCATGTTCCAAACTTCAATTAAATTAGTGACAATGTTGCCCCACTCCAGCAGAGAGGGCAGTTCTTCTTCAACAATTTCTTCTAGTACATCCACTGCAAAGCATTCCTCATTGTCCAGCTGAGGGTACTTTGCACTGTTGTACAGATTAAGCTCAACTTTCATATGTCCGAAAGTGACCTCCATGATCCCAGACCTGCATTGAATACATGCATTGGCAGTAGCCAAGAATGGTCTACCCAGAATAACAAGTATCGGGGATGTACTTTTATTGAAGCCCATGTCCAAGACTAGGAAGTCTGTAGGGTAGAAGAACTTGTCTACCCCCACTAGGACATCCTCAACCACTCCCATGGCTTTCCTCTCAGACCTATCAGCTATCAATAGAATAATGGGGGTGGGCTTCAGCTCCCCCAAACCTAGCTATTGATACACACTGTATGGCAACAGGTTAACACTGGCTCCAAGGTCCAAAAGGGCCCTTCCAATCGTGTGGTCTCCAATAATACAGGGAATAGTGGGTATCATTGGGTCTTGCAACTTCTCAGGCATTGTCATGGTTAATACATAATTAACTGTATCAGTCGCAAAGACCTTTTTGGACAAGTGGCCTCTGGCCTTCCTTTTTTGAGTACAAAGGTCTTTCAGAAACTTTGCATAGGCTGGGACCTGTCGGATTGCATCAAGCAGGAGTAAATTTATCTTGACCTGCTTAAAGGTCTCCATCATTTTGTTGATATGTGCCTGCCCCTTATCAAAAGGGGTAGGGCCACTCAAAGCTTGAGGGAATGGCAGCTGAGGTACTGCTGGTTCCTCAGCTGCAAGCCTATGACGGAACTTTTATTTTTTTCTTTTTTCTATTTTTATCTCCTGCTGAGGCTCAACTATAACCTCTCTATTTTTCCCTTGTTGAAGGGTAGCAGGCAGTTCTTGACTCTGTGCTCCAACAAAGTCCTTATCACTTTCACTCGATATTTCATTAGGAATGACCTTTCCTTGTTCCTTTCCCACCTGGTTGTCTACCAACCTGCCAGACCTTAGGGCTGTGATGGCATTAGCCCCCTCAAATTTTGAAGAGCCTTCTCCGATGGAATACTGGCCCTTAGGGTTGGCTACTGGCTGGCTTGGCAATCTGCCCTCTTCTCTTTTAGCCAAGGCATTGGCCATTTGGCCAAGATGCTCTTCTATCTTCTTAATGCTTTGACTGTGAGAAGTCACAGTCTGATTCAAGGGTCCGAGGCTTTGCAATTGGGCCAAAACCTAGTCCTCGAAAGAAGCACTACTGGGCTGAGGTGGGGGAACTACCAATTAATTTTGTTGTTGGGGCTACTGTTGCTGCTATAAATTTGACCTTGGGGCATAACCCTGGTTAAACTGCTGCTGTGGCCTTTGAGGTAAAGCCAACATCTGTTGTGGCTGCATATAATTGTCTTGCCTCCACCTCAAATTTGGGTGGTCTCTCCATTGGTAACCATCATTTTGGTGCTGGTATCCATATGGTTGTTTACTATAGCCACCAGATTATTGCGGTCCAAAAGATTGGGCAGCAGCAGCCTGTTCCATTATAAACTCAGGGTACTGCCCCATAGATGGGCACTCTTCCACTGTGTGTTGTGAAGATTGGCATATCAGACATGCCTCCATCACTTGTGCAGCCATTCTGGGCTGCACCACAATCAAAAGTTTATCAAATCTTTCAGTAAGATTGGCCATCTGCATTCTCAGGTCATCATTTCCCCGAACTTCATACATCTTCCCTTTAGAAGTCTCAGCAAGCCCCAGATTAGGAGAAGGCTCTTGAACAATTCTAGATGAGGACATCTTCTGAAAAGCATTTTCACTTATGACCTCGAACAAGTCCCATGCCTCATCAGCTATTTTATGCATGTACGTTCCACCAGAAGAGGCATCTACCATGTCTCTGCTCTTCTCATCTATCCCATTGTAGAAGCTCTGGACAAGCTACCAGTCAGGGATCTTGTGGTGGGAACATTATTTGAGCATCTCTTTAAATCTATCTCAAGCTTGGTTAAAATCTTCAGTTGGGGATTGGGGAAAAGCGAGTATGCCTTTCCTCAACTGGCTAGTTTTAGTTTCTGGGAAAAATTTAGACAGAAATCTTATCTGGAGGTCTTTCCAAGAAGTGACGCTGTTGTTTGGGAGAGTAGATAACCAGGTCATAGCTCTCTCCTTTAGGGAGAAAGGAAAGAGCCTTAACCTAGTGGCTTCTGGTCCCAAACCAGCAATGGAGAATGTCATGCACAGGGCCAAGAACTGGTCAATGTGCTTGTAAGGGTCTTCCTTGCTAAGCCCATGGAAAGAGGGAAGCATTTGGATGATGGAAGTTTTTACTTCGTAGTTTCCCTGAACATCTGGGAATTGAATGCTGAATAGAGAATTGTAATCATCTGGAGCATTCAATTCCTTCAATGTTCTAGGTTGTTCTTCACCCATAACTGATGTCTCAATTTCAATAGGGGGCTCGACTGTGGTGTGTCTGTGCCTTCTCGGTCTTCTACCCCTTTCTCTGATTCAATTGAACCCTGCGACATTCACGCGAGGCATCCTTCTTGGTTTATTTTTTCTTTGATATGCCTATGCTTCAGCCAACTCTCTGTCTGGGTTCATCCTTCATTCTACTTTGGCATGGTTAGGGATTTATTTGCAGCTGCTGCTTATTACCTACAGAATAGACTTAAAACGCATTTATTAAATGATTGAGGGCCTAACAGAGATTAAGTTAAGGGGTGAAAAGTGGTACTTTTCATGTCTTAACACCCCTCACTAAGCTGCATGACTTCTTTGAGAGCTCTATTATGTTGCATGTCTCAACTGCACAAGGAATCCTTTGTCAGTGAATTGAATAGCGCAAGGCAGCACTTCAATTGTGCGAGATAAGTCTGTTGTTCCTATGCTGCTATGCACATGCTTCTATTGCAGCTTTCCCCACTCTCATCTATACTTGGTTCATCCACTGGAATTTCTTGGTCCATCATGACATTAAAATAGTCACCATGGTGTTTCATCACTCTTTGGCTCAGCTGTCATCTTTTGCTTGAATTTTCTCTCTTCTTGATACCAAAGGCTTGGACTTTGTGTTAAGCTTTAAAATTTATTACTAACTATAAAACACACTTAAATAACAGTTATTAGTCAGTTTCAAGGTCTAGCAAGGGCTAGGTTAAGAGGTGAAAAGTGGTA
This sequence comes from Chloranthus sessilifolius, assembly GCA_021018995.1. NCBI lineage: Eukaryota > Viridiplantae > Streptophyta > Magnoliopsida > Chloranthales > Chloranthaceae > Chloranthus > Chloranthus sessilifolius. The sequence continues at coordinate 31,986,572 of CM037595.1, forward strand.
CTTTTCAATGAATAACAAGGCCTAGCATGCGTATCCCTTTTTGAAGAAGAGATGCCCCTTCCAATATAGACCCCTGTCATAAACCACCACAAACCCATGTTAACGTTTAAGGACCGGGTCCCAAATGAACCAATGATAAATATGCTGAAAGCTAACCCTCAAAATCTATCTCGATTAGCCTCCTCCACTCTACCAGGTAAAGGTGCGGCATCTCAGGTGAGGAATTGGGAGTCAATGCCCCTAACTCTAAAAGCATCAAGTGGTCGTAAATACTGCACCAACTTTCTAAACAAAATAACTTATAAAAAGTGAGATTAGCCCTTGGCAGGTAGTACCATGTGTATATAGAGACCTACCTTGCCAATGGCCCATCTCCGAAGAAAAGGAAAACCATAAAAAAAACTCCAAAAATATTATCTTTCAAAATTCCTAAAAAATGTAAAGAAAATGATGCCTTAGTTGAAAACCCCGTCCGACGTGAAATCGACTTCTTTCCTATAGAAATACAAGGAGAGTTATGGGTCACAAGTCTAGACGAGGAAGACCCGATTAAGAAGCTTCCCAATGAGCTCCTTGAACGGTATGCCAATTTTGAGCATGAACCTACCCCGATTGTAGAGGAAACTAAAGATGTCAATCTGGGTACCAAGGAGGTTCCTCGAATCACTAAGATCGGAACGTCGCTATCTCCCGAGGAATGAAAAAGCATTATTGATTTCCTTCGATCATACTAAGACATCTTCGCATGGTCGTACGAGGATGTGCTTGGTCTAGACACTGATTTGATCGAGCATGAGTTGCCACTGTATCCCGATGTCAAGTCTGTCAAGCAAACGTTTAGGTGCCTCCGGCTAGAGTGGATGCTAAAAGTGAAGGATGAAGTTATAAAGCAGTACGACGCCAGTTTTCTTATAATCTCCAAATATTCATAGTGGTTAGCCAACATCGTGTCGGTACTAAAGAAAGATGGAAAGGTCTGCATGTGCATCGACTTCAGAAATCTTAACAAGGCAAGCCTGAACGATGACTTCCCATTGCCACGCATTGACATCTTAGTCGATAACACAGCCAGGCATGGGATGCTCTCATTTATGGATGAATTTTTTTGTTATAACTAAATCAAAATGGCAGAAGCAAGCCGAGAAAAGACAATGTTCATTACCTATTAAGCCCTGAAAAGTACCACTTTTCACCCCTTAACCTGACCTTTGGTGGACCCTCGAGCCATTTAATAATTGCCTTTTAGTGTATTTTATAGCTTAGCAATACCTGATATAGCTTAGTACAACTGTCATGCTAAGAGAGGCCAAATATGCAGATTTGAAGTCAGGTTCTGGAGATAAGCCAAGGAATCAAGGAACACCAGGGTGGTACACACCACGGTGAACATTTTGGATGAATGTGTGGTCCCCAGAAGACTGGCAGAGCTAAGGAGTGAGGACTTGCACTGAAGCAGTAGCTGCAGCAGACTAAGCAATGCAGCAGTAGGCTAGAAAGCAACCTCATGCAGCTGCATTTTCACAGAGAGAAGCTTGTCGTGAGGTTCAGAAGGCTGAATTCAAACCTCACGACACATTAAAGCCACAACACAGATACTACTCATGCAATGTCGAGGACATCGAGAGAGAGCTCAGCAATCCTCGTGTAACCTCACACCTCATGGAGTCAAGGCATCAACCTTGAGGCTGCATTGCAGCTCCAGGAAAATTGTCACATAGTTCGTCATGCAGTCCCGAGCCATACCTCACGAGTGTACGTTCTAAAAGCTATTCACAGCCTTTTCAAGACTTCCCACAGAGGTCCAGCCGTGAGACACTATAGAGCCAACCTCGCGAGCTTCCAAATGATCTCAGTGAGTAGCACTTCAACTCAGGGAGAGCCTAGCGAGTGAGCACCTGAAGGCACTCCAACTATGCGAAGCTCGAGCCCCCAACTTCTCAACCACCTATTTCCAATATTCAGGGATAGTTTTGGGATTTTACATTAATTAGGGCACACACCCCAAGGTCCTAAATTGCTTCCCATATATTGAGGCAAATTTAGGGCCACAGATGGGCCACAAAATCAGTTCCACACATGCGTATTTCTTATTGGCTACTGCAACTTAGGGTTTAGGGATTGCCTATATAATGTATTTTTCTTCTTTGTAAACTTATCTAGGAATAGCCTGAGATCCCCCTTTTTTAGGGTTAGGGTTAGGTTTAGCTCCCCTTTCTTTTTCCATTCTCTTCTTTCTTAGTCCAGCATTTACTGGCTAACTCTTTTGTAAGCAGTTGAGAATAATGTAGTATTGCAATGGGCATTTGTGAAAACTTTGGGAGATAATTTGGGGTTTGCATTGGTTGTTGCCTTAGAGGGCAAGTATTGTAAGATTCTTTTACAATCTTGTCATTGTTATCATTTTAATTAGATCTGTAGTCTCTGTGTTTTCCTTGCATAAAAATCTATTAGATCTAGACATAGATGCCTATAGATCTGATGTTCCCATTATTTCTCGAGCATGTAGCCTTGCAACAATGGTGATAACAGTAGGTTTATTGTTCTGTCTCAGGCCTCTGTGATTAAACCCTCTCCCTTAGATAGTCTGTGACCATTTAAGTGGACAGATTATAGCCTTAAGAGGGGTCTAGATCACAGATCTGAGATGGATTATTCTTCTCTGCAGTTGAGCTTGTAGCTTTGTGAGGGGTTATTGCAGAGCCTGGTAGCCTTGTGAGAGATTGTGCAAAACCAAACTGCCCTCTTTTTGTAATTCCATCATCAAATTGTAGTCCTGATTTGGTTGCAGAGATTGCAGACTTGAGGGCTGAGTCATTACAGGCCTTTTCTAGCAATCATCAATTGTATTCAAGTTCCTATTCAACCTGTTGCTTTTCCTATGTGTCCAAGCATTGTGATGGCCTTTGCCCCACACATAGGATTTTATGGGTTGGAATTCCAATGAATGTCTGTCGGATCTATTACAGATCTAGGGAGCTTGTAGCCTAGCAAACATAGTGTCTGCAATAGTTTTCCTGTTTCGATTTAATCCATTGTTGGGAAGAAATCTCTTGGATAGTCTGTGACCATTTAAGTGGATAGGTTATAGCCTTAGGATCAATCCCTTCAAGTGATTGAACCCCCTCAATTGGATAGTCTGTGTCCATTTAAGTGGACAAGTTATAGCCTTAATAGGAGTCTAGATTATAGGGTTACTTTGGATTCTTTTACCTTGCTGATGTTTTTGATAGCACATCAACAAGGACTCCTAGAGAATAAGCCCTAAATCTGAGTTGCAATGTTGATTTATCCATAGTTGTTTACTTCTCATCATTTTAGCTTTATTTCATCACACCATCATCATCCTTCTCCATCCCCTTCCTTTAGGACTGCTAGATCTGTAGCTAGATCTGGAGACTACTATACGACCCTCGAGGTTTTAGATCAATTCTCCCTGTGGGACAAACTCTTACTTATTAAAACTTGCTCCAAATGGATCCTGTATCTTGTAGGTCTAGGATTATTTTAGTTGTGCTGTTTCCATCCTTTATTTTACTTTGATTTTAATTTGTTTTTATTTTACTTTGATTTTAACCACACAATAAATTAGCACACTAGAATTCCACAACAAGTTTTTGGCGCCGCTGTCGGGGATATTGATCTTTTTAGTAGTCCTGAGTTGTACTATATTTTAGTCTAGAAAATTCTTTGTAGCTGTGCTTTAAAATATAATAAAAAGTGCTACTGATTTTTTATGGAATTTTGCAAAATTGGACAACAGTGGTAGGGAAAAGCTAAAGCTGCAGCTGGAGTTTAGCTAGCTCTGTTTGCACTTCTTTTATCCCAAAACTCAGTCCTTTAATGTTAAATTCCCTGTCATTAGTTTAGTTATAAATCTGTGTAGTTGTTAATTTAGTTTGAAAATTTTGTGTTGTGAGCATTTTCTTTACCTAGTGAGTTTGTGTGTGTATGCTTGGAAGAAGGTCCCTTAACCCTGAGTTGGAACCTCCAAATCCTGAGGTTGAAAAGGTCCTTAGACGAAGAAACACCACACAAGACCCTACTGTTGAAACTAAGACAGCTGTTATGGCTGAGAGGCAAAGAACCCTGAAGGAGTACAATGCACACATCTCCCTTTTGCACACAATTCCCTTCAGTTGAAGGAAACTATGAAATCAAGTCCTTCACCATCAACATGTTACCATCTTTTCATGGGCCCAGTAAGGAAGATCCTTACAAGCACATTGACCAAATTTTAGCACTTTACACCACTTTTAATATTGCTGGCCTGGGACCTGAAGCCATCAAACTAAGGCTTTTTTCTTTTTCCCTAAAGGATAAAGACATCACCTAGCTCTCTAAGCTCCTAGCCAATAACATTCAAACATGGAGTGACCTCCAAAGCCAATTTCTGGCTAAATTCTTTCCCATAAATAAAACCAGCCAGATGAGGACAAACATTTTGTCATTTACACAGTCCTCGATTGAGGATTTTTATGAAGCATGGGAGAGATTTTAGGAAATGTTAAAACAATGCCCCCACCATCAAATTCCATAGTGGCAACTAGTGCAAGTATTTTACCAAGAAATTAATCCCAAGAGTAGGGATATGATGGATGCCTCATGTGGTGGTAGTTACCTCCACAAGACAGCTAATGAGGCTTGAGAGTTGTTTGACATCATAGGGAAAAATTTCATGCAGCATGAGTCACTATCTTACAATGACAACCAAACCCCATCTAAATTGGTGAAAGAGTCCACCCCTAGAGGTGGAATCTATGAAGTTAAGGTGCAAGGTGATTTAGAAAGGAAGGTGGACGACCTGAGTTTAAAGTTTGATAAATTGATGAATGTGATGCAGCCTAGGATGGTTACACAAGTAGAGGAGGCATGTCTGATATGCCAATCTCTCACACATTTACTCCAAGATTGTCCATCATCCAACCAATTCCCTAATTTTGTAATGGAACATGCCAATGCTGCCCAAGCATATGGGTAGCAACCTGCTAGGTACACATGGAGAAACTACCCAAATTTGAGGTGGAGACAAGATACATACCCTCAACCCCAGCAGCAATAGTTGGCTGCTCCATACAGAACCCCAACACCAGTTTAACCAAGGATACCCACCAAGACAAAATTTTCAGTTGCCTGCCCCATAACCCAATCAGTTGGTCTTGCCCCCAAGCAGCCCAGATCCTCTTCGTTTGAAGAGAAAATGCTAACATCTATACATAATTTGGAGAACTTGGTCCAAAATGTGAACTCTCATGGGCAAAGCATTAAAAAAATAGAGTACCAGTTGGGCCAAATCTGTAATGCTTTGAAAAAAAGAGAGGAGGGCAGATTGCCTAGTCAATCCTTAGCAAACCCTAAAGGGCAGTACATGATTGGAGAAGCATCCTCTACCCATGAGGAGGCTAATGCAATCACTATCCTGAGGAGTGGCAGAGTGGTTGATAATTTAGTAGGGCAGGGCAACTAAGGAGGTCCTAGAGAGTAAAAATAAAAAGAAGGTGAGTGGTGAAGAACCAAAGAATGTGTGTAACATATGTACCATCTGAGTTGAATGTTGTCTTGTTTTATGTTGCTTAAAAAATTTTCATTTACTGCTTTTAGGGTGGTGATTTGCTTGTGTGTTTGATTTTATTTTGTTTTGTTTTGTTTTAAGTACATGCGTATATCTGTCATCTGAATTTGATGTTCATGTCTGTTGTTGATGGTTGAGGTGCTCTCAATATAAATATCATGAATTTGATCTAAAAGATTGTCTTTAGAATTCTGAATTTTTTATGTTTAAATATTGATAAAGGATAACCAAATTGTCATGATGAAATGGAGTATGTGTCAAGGAGTTAGTGCTGATGCGAACTGAATTGGTTCATGACATTATGCATGCACAGGCCAGAGCATAAGCTGAGAGAAAAGGTTAAGTGTTACTTTCTCACGAGGCTAAATGGCCTAAATTTCAAGCTCGCGAGCCACTTATTGGCTTTCTCACAAATTTTTAAGAGAAGTTTTATTCCTCGCGAGCAAAAGATACCTGCTGAAGCCTGATATTGAACATTGCGAGGCTCTATCCTGTCAGCAATAGGGAACTGCATGAAAAAATGGAATCCACACTTTTTATACTGCGGGAGAGCCTCGAGAGCTAACATTCTGAAGGCCACACCATTAATTGCCTCGCGAAATCCCTGATACTCCAAATGGATGTTCCTCGTGAAGATCACAAGCTAAGCTATGCGAGAGATAAGAAACTGCTTCGCACACTTAGACCCAAATTCAACTCTGCAAAGTACCTCATGAGGCACATAAAGCTTCTAAATTTGTTCTCGTGAGGCTCTGTTCTTCTTTGTGACAACAGTTCTCGTGAGGTTGGCTGTGTACTGCGCTAGAATTGTACTTCACGAGAACTGGTGACATCTGCACAAAGCATGGGATCAATCCTATAAACTCAACGATTTCTCCATTCTCGCCATTGTATTTCTCTTTGCCCTAGCCTCCACTGTGCAAAATCGAGCTTCTCTCTCCCTTCTTTCTTCCCTATAGCCTAATCCACTCCACCTCATATAGTTTCCTCCTACCATTTTACTCCCCATCACCTCCTAGTCACTTTGAGCTAGGTTTGGAGGGATTTGAACCATTGTGCCATGTGTGAGGTGAAACCCTAGCTGTCATTTGGTATGATTTCTCACTCTCTCTCTGTTGGGTCGATTAGTTATTAATTGGGAATTATGTAGAGAGGAATTTAGGTGATTTTGCATTTGTAAAGAGTGTTACACAAACAATGGCCAAAAGTTCAAAGTTCACAGACACATTGGCTGCCATGATAAACCCTCCAAATACTGGCAACCCTGGGGTAACTCAAAAATCAATAAGAATTGCAGAGGCCTCCACAGTAGAGACCTCTGAGATGCCTATTCAAATGGCTGAGCCCCAGATGGAGCAACTAGCTAAGAAGAAGTCTGCCCTAAAGAAGAAGGCCAGAGAGCACCTACATGCCAAAAGCCCTAAAAAATCCAAGAAGAAATAGAAAAAGGGCAAGACTGTGGCCCATGAGGTCCCTGAGGTTGACCCTGATGAGAAAGAAAATACTGAGTACCTCAGGGTCCCATCTGAATTTGTTGCTGCCATTAAGCTGGAGGCTGAAATAATTTTTGACAAAGTCTATTTTGAGGAGACACTAAAGACATCAGCCTCCATTACATACCTAACCAAGGCAAATCTACTACCCTTGTTGAGGCCCCCACTACAGCTAGTCTTCCCTAGACTAGTGCAGTTGTTTTATCAGAATATCAAAGTCAAGACTGGGGATGATGAGAATCCAGTATTGCTGGTATTGACTGATAAATTTGAAATTCTCTTCAATCAAGTTGTAATAGCAGAAATACTTAGGATACTAGCCAAGTATACCCTGAGTGTGGCTTAGGTCCCCCTTTAGCAGCCACCATCCCAGAGATAGCCAAGGAGCTGACTAGAGTGGTCACAGCCTCAGGACTCTCAATCAGGAAGAGGGATCTACACCCAAACCTCATATTTATGGATGAGGTGTTAAGGAAGAATGTGTATTGCTCTCGCCATAAGCAGGAGAGGAGGTCTCCCATTGCTGATGGACTCTTCTCCTTCCACAAGAACCACTACTTGGATGCTGCCAAGTTGGTCTTTGAGGGGTTAAAAGGTATTTATGAAAAGGTGAAGATCAAGAAGAAACCCCACTCACTTCCCTACTGCGAGCTCATTATAGCCTTACTAAAGTTGGGAGAGTACCAATTTTAAATGGATGAGAAGACCATCCCCTTGGCCCCCAGAAAATATGGAAAGAAATAATGGGGGATTAGTGGCACTCTAATTGAGAAGAAGAAGAAGAAGGCAGACCTATCACCTCTAACAGCCCCTACAATTCAAGAAGCAGCTGTTGTTGCTACCTCTGAGGCTGCAAGCTCCGCTGCTCTCTCTCAGGCAGCCCATTCATGTGTGTCAGCCAACACCACCTCCACATCTGCAGCCATTATTTCACCAGTCACCCCTTCACCTTCCATGCCAACCACTATTACCTCAATCCCAGCCTCACAACCTTCAATAGTCCCATTACCCATACCTGTACCCTTGCCTACGTTCCCAACTCACCCTAGCCTACCTGTGAAGGCCACCTATCAAAAGAAAAGAAAATTAACCCAAGCCCACACAGAGTCCCAACCCACCTATATATCCCAAACCTTCCTAGTTCCTGAAACCTCCACTATCTCAAACCCAACCATTGACCTACCACCACCCTCACTAGCCCAAGCCTCTGAACTTGAGTCTTACACCCTTGAAATCCCTCACAGCTCTTCAGCTACCCCCTCTCAGCCCATTGACACATCCATACCTTTTAAAGTTGTTACCTGTGAGCCTTTATGCCAATCCATCCCATTTCCACCTACCCATGACCAAATCCCTTTTTTAGAAGAGGGATACTCAGCCATGATATCCTCTATCATAGGGGATATCAACTATGAGTTTATCCCTCTCCCAGACTCCCCTCACCCCCCCTCATTTCACCCTTCCTCCACAGTCACCACAGCCCACCACCTTCACTCATGCACCCACTTTCCCATTTCAACTACTTTCACCCATCACCCTTGATTTCCTACCCCAAATCTTTCACCTATTACTGTCCCTTCAAGCCCAAGTGTTGGCCAACTCTCAAACCCAATCATCCATTGAGGCCAACAGTCACGCAATAACCTCCCAACTTTATAATACGACCTCCATCCAAACCAGCTTAAAAGCCATCCAAGCCACCTTGTCACTTTTAACCCCAACATCACAATAGCCACCTATCCCTACAACCTCCCATTTACCTACCCCACCTCCTTCTCCCTAGCCCATTGAACCTGTTCCCATTATCCCTCCAACTACATTTAGCAGTGTCTCCACTCAAACTGAACCTGAATTAGAACCCCAACCTATCCCTATCCAGTTGCCCATTATCCCCCTACCTGATACCCCACCTGCTGTAGAAACCTCTAATGCTGCAACACATGTGGAGGATTTAATACCCACCTCCTCAACACCAACCCAAACAGACCCAGAGCCTGAACCTGTAGCCCATCACCCTTTACCCTCCATATTCACCTCATCCATACCCTCTCCCTTATTGGCTGGCCCTTCTTCGAGTGACCAGCCCATCCTCCCTGCCTCCTCCTTCTCCATACCTCCATACTCCACTCTCCTCCATGCCATACAAAAGAACCCCTACCTAACAAATAATGTCATTAAAGGCATGGCTACCATCAGAACTTCCATCAGGCAACCCTATGAAGAGAGGAGAAGTCGAATGGAGTTAGATCACCGAGTTCAACTACTGGGTATATCTAAGGGATAGGATAGAATTTTGATCCAGTATGAAGCTGAAAAGCATACTGTAGCAACGGAAAAGATGAGAGCAGATGGCTAAGAAAAAATATTAGCTACCTCTAAAGATGTAGCAAAGGCCACCAGGGAGCTCTAAGAAACTAGAACTTTGTTTACTGAAAAGAAGGCAGAAATCCTTGAAAGGAGGCTTGCTAAACTAACTGGCACAGCTCCTCCACAAGCAACTGAGCCTGCCCCTCCTGCTAGTTCTACTGTTGCTCCTAAAGAGAAAGCCAAAGGAAAAGGATGCCAAGTAAAGACTGAGCCAGCAGATAATTCAGATGATTAGATATGCACCTGTAGTTAGTTAGGATATCTTTGCATTATTTTTGTGTAGTTCTTTTCCCATACATTGCACAAATTTTTGTATATAAATGAAATTTATCTTTATGTTTTGTTTGGTTTACTTTCTGTCTTCATATCTGCTTAGTTTGTTTTAGTTGTTTGTGTGTGCTTTCTTTGTAACTTTTACCTACTTTATTTTCTATCGGCTTTTGTGTCTGATCCCTGCTGCACATACCTTTTCTTATTTGAATCAGTGAGGACACTGCTCCTCATAGGTTTGGGGGTGTGGCAAGGATTGCCAATGATATGGTTAACCTTAGTGTAACAGTCTTAACTAAGTCAGGAATAAATAGAATGAACTTCACCTAAGCAATGTTGAAAGTGAGGAAATTTAAACACTGTGCAAACCTTTTTAATACTAAAATCATTTTAAAATGAATACTTCTATGAGGTGAACATCAAGAAATTTTTTATAAACAGTAGTTTGTGAACCATTAAGGAGAGAAATAGGTGAAAGCATACCCCTTTTGAGTTCAATGAAGGCCATACCCAGTGAGCTTTGAGCCTGTAATTTTTTTTTTTAGGAGTGTCTTTGGTAACTTTTTTCTGTTATAAGGACTGCCTGAGTCAAGCCCTTTTTACTAGAAGTTAGACACCCCAAGTTGAAGTTATTTGATAGTAATCATGACACTAAGGAAAGGATCAAAACCTTCATTTGGACAGTTTGAGCCTAAAAGATCAAACTTGCGAAACTACCCTTGTGCATACACTTTTTGAGCCTTAAAGTCTCATTTTTCTTCAACAAACACCAAAGTATTTGAACCTGAACCTCTTAACCTGATTTAGCCCTACCCTCACTCTGAGAATTCAAAAGGTAAAGGAGAGGATGTTGAAGATAGGTGAGTAAAGTTTAACATTTGGTGAAAGGAGAAGAAGAGAGGAGGAGGTGTGTAAATAACAGTATAGCAGTTTTAGATGTTTGGCAACCATCATAAAATATATATATATATATAAGAAACAAAAAGGGAAGAGAAAAGAAAGAGAAGTCAAAAGAAGAATTTCATTGGAAAAGTTGAAAAGAAGAGAAGAAGTTGGCCACTGTAGCTCTGAAGTTTCAAAAGAAGATAGAGTTGTGCCAAAATGAAGAAGGTGAAGTCATGAATCATCTCCTACCTGTGTTGATTTCTCAATTTTGAATCCCTCTTTACCCCTTTTATTCTTCACAACCCACACCAATAAGCCACATTACAACTCATGAAAAGCCCTTGTTGATCCAAAGTCAAATGAACTGTCATGTGAAGATTAGGAAATGTCTAATCTATGGTGAGAGTACTTTATAACTTCAGAAATTAGAAGCACTGCCTATGCTCAGGCTTGCAAACCCATTTGGGGTATTAACTTCTCTTGAGCTTCTAAGAAATGGTACACCCTTAAATTCATTTATGAGAGACAGCCCTGGTAAGCATTGGGTCTGAGATTGAAATCATCGGGGCATTGTTTGAACCTGAATTTTGATGTACTAGTAAGCTTAGTACTATTTTGCACATATTGTTTTCTTGGTGTCAGCTGATTGGATGTGATGAGCATGCATGCATGATTGAGGTGTTAAATTATTTGCATACACTACTTTGGAACTCTTTTAATTTTGATAGAGCAAGGGTGGAATGAACTGTATTTATTTCAAACTGATTAATCACTGTGTTGCACTTTTATTAATTGTTTCATTGAGAAGTTTGTGGGTACCTTCATTGAAAACCCTCAGGAGACTTCACTCCTCCACTAGGGATCACCTAGGTTTAAAAGGCTTGATGCATGAGCTAAATGCATCCATGCTCCCTACGAAAGTGGCATTTACATTCTTAGAGTGGCTATTTAAATTTTGCTTTGCTCAGGGACTAGCAAAGATTAGGTTTGAGGGTGTGTTATACACTAAAAAGTACAACTTTTAACCTCTTATCCTAGCCTCTGCTACTCCTTGAAGCTGACTAATAACTTTTGTTTAAGTGTGTTTTGTAATTAGCAATAAATTATACAGCTTAACACAAAGTACATGCCTTTAGTGCCAAGAAGAGAGAATTTAAGCCAAGGATGACAGTTGAGTCAGAGATTGATGGAACACCATAGTGGCACACACCATGGTGACTATTTTGCATGTCATGATGGACCAAGAAAGTCTAGCAGATGAAAGAAGTATAGAAGAGAGTGGAGGAAGCTGCAACAGAAACATGTGCATAGCAGCAAAGGAACAAATGACTTATCTCGCACAGTTGAGGTGCTGGCTCGTGTTGTTCAATTCACTAGCAAAGCTTCCTCGTGCATCTAAGATATGCAGCACACTAGAGCTCACGAAGAAGTTGCACAGCTCAATGAAGGGGTTATCACAAAGCAGCCTCTCGCACAGTAGTCGCGCACTTCAGTTGCAATCAACACATAATGAACTCACGAAGTAGTCGCGCACTAAGCCTCCAAGAATACAGCTCGCGAAGCTCTCGCGAGGATCAAGCTTTAAAGAAGCCGCGTAAGATACCTTTCAAGACCAATTTGCATGAACAGCAGCAATGACCTCGTGAAGTTCTCGCATAGCTCTGGAGGAGAGAGACACCCAGAATTTCTCTCGCGCAGCTATCGCACGCCTAGAAGCTTAACCCTGTACCGAGCGAGATGTAAAGGTATCTACGCAAGTACCTCGCGACAGGAGATTCTAAAGCCCTACTGTGTGAGTAAGCCAAGCACTGTAAACTCTTCTGCACGAGTGCATTCAAAGCTAGAGCAGCTACATGAAGATGTGAAGTCCATCTGCGCGAGTGAACAAACCTTCGAAGATAATTCTTACCTCACGAAGACTCTGCAAGCTACATGAAGGAGCTAAAAGAGTAAAAAATAACTGCACGACAAGCTTAAATCCTTCTATGCGAGAAAGCAGCATTTGAAGCCAAATTGTACCTCGCGAGTACTCTGCAAGCCACATGAGTGAATTAATGTTCAGAAGCCAGTGTCACAAAGCTCGGGCTCTCCACTTCTCAATCTTAACTCAAGGACCTTTTGGGGATTTCCCTAGGTCTAGGGCACACATCCCGAGGAATTGATCTTGAGGCACACATTCCAAAGCATCTAAGGGTTATAACAGTGCCACATCTGCTAGAAAAATTAGAATTTACTCTTCTCTAAGTCAAGGCATTAGGACTGAGTGTATAAGATGTGCTTGTAACTTAAAATTTATCAATCTCTCCTTCAATCATTATTGGTTGAGAGCTCAAGCAGATTAGGGTTAGGGTTAGGGTTTGATCACTTATTTTTTCATTTTTTTCTTCTCTCTTAGCCCAGCACTTGCTGACTAAATCTCTGGTAAGCAATTAGGTATAGTTTCATTTAGTTTTGTAATGGATTATTTAAACATTGGAATTTTGTGAAGAGCTGTTGTGCACAAGGCTGTTGCCTTGAGAAATTACATTGTAGGTAATTTAAATTAATGGAATTTGTGCTTTAAATGTTTATTTAATCTATTATTTTCCTCCTTACCCGTAGTTTTGTTCGGACTATAGCATGCATTTAGGATTTGAGCTGATTGAAAGGCCCATGGAAGCTTGAGCTTGTTGCCCTGGGACCATGGTGGCAACAGCAGTTTACATGTTCCATCTCAGTCATCTGTGGGTAAAGCAGCCTCTGTGGATAGCCTGTGACCATTTGAGTGGATAGACTATAGCCCTAGGACAGGTCTTGGTCACAGATCTGAGAAGGATTCTTTTCCTGTACACTTGATCTTGTAGCCTAGTGAGAGGTTGTTGCAGGAACAGGCTCCCCTCTATTTTACTTGACCACTATCAGATGTTAGATCTGACTTATCTGTAGTGATTACAGACTTGTGAGCTAGGTCATTGTAGGCCTTTTGTAGCAATGACCAGCTGAATCTAAATCCTCATTTAGCCTAAGATACCTTATGGTTTCCACCTGGTTTTCAAAGTTTGTTTGCTCCTATGAATGCCTGTCAGATCTGTAGTAGATCTAGGGAGCTTATAGCCTAGCAAACATAGTGTCTATAATGGTATTCATGGCCTGATTTAATTCATTGGTTGGAGGAAATCTATTGGATAGTCTGTTACCATTTAAGTGGACAGATTATAACCTTAAGATCAGTCCACTCCTTTGGATTAGGTTAGCTTTTCTGATTCAATCAATGAGATTTGACAAACTCTATTGGGTAGTCTGTGACCATTTAAGTGGACGGATTATAGCCTTAAGAGCAGTCTAAATGGCATGGGTTAAGTTGGATTCTTCTTCCTTGCTGAAGTTTTTGATAGCACTTCAGTAAGGATTTGCTGCAGAGACAACCCTAAATCTGAGTTACATAACTGAATTAGCCTTAGCCTAAACTGCTTACTTCTCATCCTTTTATCTTTATTTTAACACACACCATCGCCACTTTCTTCATAACCCTTTCTTAGGATAGGACTGCACTTTATTTCTTTCTTTTAGTAGGTAATTTATTGTAGTTGTGACACCAAACTCCCTTTCTTTAGGATTTCCAAATCTGTAGCCAGATCAGGAGGTCTACTATTACAGCCCATTTTGGGTTCTAGATCAATTTCTCTGTGGGACAAAATCTTACTTACCAAAACTTGCTACAATAACCCTATATCTTACACGCTGTGTGTACTTTAGGTTGCTAATTTCATAGCCATTTTACTCCACCTTTGTATTCTGATTTTACCATCTCATCATTTTAAATAACTTCAGCAAGCACCTGAAAGTAAGGTCAACAATTTTTTGGCGCCGCTATCTGGAGTTTTGATCTAGTATAGTAATCTGATTTTATGTTGAGCTATATTTTTTGTAGATGTAGTGTTTGTATAAATGCCAATTTTAGTTTTTGTGTGATTTTTGAAAATTTTCTTCATTGTCTATTATAGATTTTTTTTGTCTTTTGAAAAAATTACAGCTGTAGTTTTCTTATGATTTTCTTCTTTATTTTCTGTTTTTGGATTTTTTGGTGTCTTCAGAATATTTGAATAAAGTATAGCTATAATCTAAAAAATAAAAAATAAAAATAAAATAAAATAAAAAATAATGTGTCAGTAGATGAGGTACCTCATCTGCCATTTCCTCAAATTTTTAAAAGTCCTTATGAGGGGAAGGATATGATGAGGAAATGAGATTTGTTAAACAGTTGCAGTCATTGGTGAGATAGTGGATGAGACCTTACCCAACCTGTTGGACTTGGGCTGAGGTATTTGCTGAAATTTTTGAAGTATGGACTGAGGAGGCCCCCACCTATGTGTTGAAAAGTACTATTTTGGGCTTCTCAGCGGGGTGAGTGTACCACTTCACTTGGAAAACTGCCCTTAGCCATCTTAGGCGCCTTTGCTGCCTGTGATTGCCTCTCCACCTAATGTGGAGCTGGAGTTGCTCCCTATATCTCTCAAGCAACTAAAATTTTTGAGCTGGAGGATTGAAGTTTGATGCCTCTACATCTGCAAACATATGACTTTTTAACTTCTGAATTATAGTTTTGTCCTATTTAGCTGAGTTTCAGATGGGTTGTCTTAATTTTCGGTCATGCCTATATCCCCATCTGGACTGTTGAGATCATGAGCCTTAATGTAGGAAGAGTCATGAGGGTTAATGATCATAGGTTACAAATCTGTGTTGAAAATTCTGTTGAGCCCTCTAAAATCATTCACTTTCAAGTCCTTCCTGTTGCTCCCCCAGCTGTGCTTTCTTTATTTGTTTGTGGTAAAAGAAATCAAAGTAAAATAGGGGATGAAATCAGCACAACTAAGAAGTCCTAGACCTGTAAGATATAGGGTCCATTGTAGCAAGTTTTGATAAGTAAGAGTTTGTCCCACAGGGAAAGATGATCTACAGCTCCAAGGGAGCCATCTCTAGTAGTCCCTCCAGATCTGACTACAGATCTGGCAATCCTTAAGGGAAGGGAGTTTAAGGTCACTTAGTTTATAGATCCTAAGGTAGCCTAATGTCTAAACTACAGAAAGGGATGAGAGGATGGATGGAGTGTGGAAAATAAATATAAAAGGGTGAGAAGTATGTTATTGAGCCTAGATTAGAGGAGTTTTGTAACTTAGATTCAGATTTGATGTTATAGAAATCCTGTCCAATGGCTACGTTATCACCACTGAGGAGAAAGGATCCAACCCATCTCTCTCCCATGATTCAATCCCTTAACGTTATAACCTGTCCACTCAAATGGTCATAGACTATCCCATAGGGGAACCACAATCCAGGGATGGGTCAAAACAAGTTAATCATTGTAGGCACTATTTCATCCAGGCTACCAGCTCAAGAATCCATAGGGAACCTCAACCTCTAAAGCTCTATGTGTGGGGCTAAGGCTGTATAGGACCATGATAGCCCAGACACATAGAACCAGCAAGAGATTGAGTACAACCTTCGATCTAGCTATCCATTACTTGAGTGAGGCTACAATGGTCCAGTCACGAGCCTACAATCTCTATAACCAGATCAGATCTAACATCTGATAGCGGATCTATACAAATATAGGGGAGTCTGCCTCTGTACAATCTCCCACCAGGCTAATACAAGCTCAGGTGCAAAGAAGAAGGATCCATCTTGGATCGGTGGATTAGAATCACCCTAAGGCTATAACCTATCCACTTGAATGGTCACAGACTATCCCAGAGGCTATCCTCCTCACAGAGCCCAAGACAAAATAAGAATATCGCTGCCACCACCATGGTCACAAGGTTACCAGCTCAAGCTCCCATGGGGATTTCAGATCTAGTGGGTCCTGTGGTGGGGCTAAGGCTGTATATGACCATGATAGCCCAGACACACAGGTCACTTGGATCTGAGTGGCCCTTAGAATCAGTCCTCCATTGCTTTGAATCACAGCCAAAGCAATGGCGGATCACAAGGCAGCAGCCTTGCACAGAGCAGATCACATTCAAACACAAATCCCACAAAGCACAAATCCTATTATAAAACTTCCATTAAACTAGTTCAAAATGCATACAAAGACATAGCCAACAAGTGCTGGACTATGGAGAGAAGGAAAAAGAAAAAGAAAACTACTTACAGCTACAAAAGAAAAGAAAAACGATCTCAGATCAAATCTTCAAGAGATGAGACGTGTTCCCAGATTTGTTCCAAGATTTTCCAGCATCTCTAAACATAAGCTAAGTATGGGTTTATATAGCAGTGTTGTGGCGGCGCATTAGGGTTAGGAAACCCTAATTTTAATGATGCCACATGGCCTAATAGTAATCCTTGGCTGCCTCGAGGCGCGTGCACGAAGAATTAAGCATGGGAGTGCGTGCCCTAATCGCTAGAAATTCTCAGAAGGTCCTCTGCTAAAGAGATGGAAGTTGAAGTTCAGAGGTTCGCTAGGTAGCTATTGTTTCCCAGACTTGTCGCGTGGTAGCTCTTGCTCTTCACGAGGATGGTTAGACATTGAAGCTTCAACCGTCGCGAGGTTGCCTTAGTTTGCTCTTCAGGCAGTCGCGCGATAGAGAATTGCGCTCTCGCTGGATTGGGCTTCGCGAGGTTGAGTAGACATCAAAGCCTCAGATGTCGCGGGGTTGGAGTTCACGCAGTTGCGAGGTAGCTGCGCATTCACTGGGTTTATCTTCGTGAGGATGAATTTGAATAGCGCGAGCACTTCTCTTCAATGGACTTCATGAGTTTCTTCACGAGGCTCTAATGAGTTCTAAACTATGCGAGGTTCCATGTCTTAATTGATCTTCATGAGGATGGCTCTGTCTTCGCAAGGATGCTTTCTTCTTGAATAGCGCGAGAACTACGCGAGGAGTTCTCTCCTGATATTTGCATCCCGCGGCTACTGCGCGACAGCTACGCGAAGCGTCTTCTAAAGCTCTCTCTCCTCAGCCATTCTGAGCAAACTGTGCAAGGTTGAGAGAGGTCTGCTTTGAACTGTGCAAGACTGCACGATGTGTTCTACTCTTGAGCTTTGTGAGAGCTGCACGAGTTTGTGCTTTTGAAGCTCTTCAATCACTCAACTGCGCGAGAAGTTGTTGTAAAGTCTTGGGAAGCTCAGTTGGATTGCACGAGGCATAGTTCTTCTGAATCCTGTAAAGCTTGGGTCAGCTGTGCGAGGCTCATTTCAGGTCTGGATTCAGAGTTCATCCTTCTGAGGGACTTCTGGTGCCAAAACAGGCTCCTTAGCAGGATTCCTGGCCTTATTTCACTGTTGATTATTACCTACATAAAACACTTAACAAGAACTTATTAGATGGCTAAGGGTCTAATCAAAGGTTAAGTTAAGGGGTGAAAAGTGGTACTTTTTCAAGTCTTAACACTTCCACTGATAGTTGATCCAACATTATGTACCATATGTAACATAGCTATTTTTAGTGTTTTAAAATTTTGTCTATATAGTGTAGTGTGATCTGATTTTTGTATGAATCCTACTTTACAATGTGTGCTTTTAATTTTTAAAATTTTGTGTCAACAATTCTGACTCATATTCAGATCATTTTAGAAAATTTTATATTTAGGATTTTAATTATTTAGTATAGTTTATGTTTTTATATACATGTTGTTTTTACTGTACTTCTGCAACATATAGTTGTTGTTTTTAGGAGTTTGTGTAGCTATTTTATTTTCTTAATAGTCATGTTCTGTCTATTCTCTTTTTCTTCATAGTTTACTTTTCTACATTGTTTTAGTTCATTTTTCTCTTTATTTTCTGTTGTAGTTTAGTGTCTGTCATACACCCTGCTACCCCTATACATGTTTACATGAAATAGTGAGGACACTGTTTAACATAGGTTTGGGGGTGTGGCAAGGTAGTCCTACCAATAGAATAGTAAACTTTAGTGTAGTAGTGTGAGGAAAATTGAGATGAATAAAGTTAATTCTCACCTAACTTGTAGAATGAGGAAATTTAAAAAATTTTGCAGAAATTTAAAACTAAAAATCATTGAAAAATTAGCACCACCATGAAGTTAACAACAGAAAATTTTTCATATTGGTACTTAGTGAACTGGAGAGGAGAGAAAAAGGTAGAAGTACACCCCATGAGTTAAATTGAGGACCATACCTAGTGAGATTTGGGCTTATCAAAATTCTTTTGAAGAGTATTTTTGGCATTTCTTCTACTCTAAGGATTGATTGACTCAGCACCTTGTCACTAGAAGTTAGGCACCTCCAAATCAAAACTGATTGACAGTACTCATGACACTAAGGAAATGACCCAAGGCCTTCATTTGGATAGTTTGAGCCTGAAAATCCAACCTTTTAAAACTACGCTTTTTCATACACTCTTTGAGCCTTAAAAATCCTATTTTTCTTCAACAAACATCGGAGTACTTACACCTTATCCTCATGACCTGATTCATCCTTACCCTCGCTCTGAGAATTTAGAAGGTAAAGGAGGAGTTGAAGATAGTGAGAGTGGTCTAACATTTGGAGGAAGGAGAAGAAAAGTAACTTATGAACAACAGTGTATTAGTGGTATTTATGTGGCAGTCCATCATAAAAATATATTAAAAAAAAAAGAGAGAAAAAGAAAGAGAAGTCTAGAGAAGAACATCATCCGAAAATTGAAAAGAAGAGGAGAAGCTGGCCACTTTGATTCTGAAATATATCAAGTAAGATGAAGTTGTGCTGAAATAAAGGTTGTGAAATCATAAATCACTCCTTACCTTGCTGATTTCTCAATTTTAAATCCCTTTTTACCCCTTCATTCTTTATATACCTCACCCATAAGCCACATTACAACCCATTCAAAAAGAACTTATTGATCCAAAGTGAAATGAACTGTTATGTGAAGATTAGGAGCTGTCTAATTTATGGTGAAAAGTCATGAGGATGTCAAAACTTAGATGCAATGCCCATGCTCATACTTGTAGGCCCATTTGGGGCCTGTAACTGCTCTTGAGCTGATGAGAATGTGAACACCCTTTTGATTTTCATTGTGAGAGATAGCCCCAGTAAGGATTGGGTCTTAATTTTAATTTCATTGGGGTTGTATCCACACATAATTTTTGAATTTAAGGCAAGCTTTGTACTGATTTTATGCATATTGTATTCCTGTTATGAACTGAGTGGTGGTGATGCACATGCATGTTGATTTTGAGTTTTAAATGGCTGCATTACTATTATAATTTCCTCTAAATTTTAGAGAATGGGTGTGGAATAAAATTTTATTTCTTAAAAATTTGTTTGTCATTGACAACACTATGCTTAATTGTTTTCTTGGTGAAGTTTGTGGGTGTCTTCACTGAAAACCCTCAGGAGAGTTCACTCCTCCACTAGGGATCACCTATTAAAAGGATTGATACGCTACATGTATCCGTGCTCCCTACGAAAGTGGCATTTAAATTTTTACAGTAGATATTTAATTTTGCTTTGCTCAAGGACTAGCAAAGATTAGGTTTGGGGGTGTGTTAAGCCCTGGAAAGTATCACTTTTCACCCCTTAACTTGACCTTTGGTGGACCCTCGAGCCATTTAATAATTTCCTTTTAGTGTGTTTTATAGCTTAGCAATAACTGATACCGCTTAGTACAACTGTCATGCTAAGAGAGGCCAAATAAGCTGATTTGAAGCCAGGCTGTGGAGCCAAGCCAAGGACTCAAGGAACACCAGGGTGGTACACACCACGGTGAAAATTTTGGATGAATGTATGGGTCCCAGAAGTCTGACAGAGCTAAGGAGTGAGGACTTGCACTGAAGCAGTAGCTGCAACAGACCAAGCAATGCAGTAAAAGGCTAGAAAATAGCCTCGCACAGCTGCATTTTTACATAGAGAAGCTTATCGCGAGGTTCAGAAGGCCGAATTTGAACCTCGTGACACACTAAAGCTACAACATAGATACTGCTTGAGCGGCTGCTCGCGAGGACATCATGAGAGAGAGCTTCAGGCAATCCTTCACGTAGCTCTCGCGCAGACCTCGCAGAGCTAAGGCATAAAGGAAAATTGTGGCGCAGTTCAACCTTGAGCCTCGTGAGCTGCATTGCAGCTCCAGGAAAACTGTCACACAGTTACTCGTGCAGTTTGGTCACCCGTGCTTTCACAGCCTCGCGAGCTGCATAGCAGCTTCAGAAAGCTATTCATGCAGCTTTTGCGCACTTCCCGCAGAGGTCCAGCCACGCGATACTATAGAGCCAACCTCGTGAGCTTCCAAATTATCTCAGTGAGTAGCAGTTCAACTCAGTGAGAGCCTAGCGAGTGAGCACCTGAAGGCACTCCAACTGCACGAAGCTCGGGCCCCCAACTTCTCAGCCACCTATTTCTAATGTTCAAGGACAGTTCTGGGATTTCACATCAATTAGGGCACACACCCCAAGGTCCTAAATTGTTTACCACATATCGAGGCAATCTTAGGGCCACAGATAGGCCACGAAATCGGTTCCACACATGCTTGTTTCTTATTCAATACTTCAACTTAGGGTTTAGGGATTGCCTATATAATGTATTTTTCTATTTTGTAAACTTATCCAGGAATAGCTTGAGATCCCCCTTTTTTGGGGTTTTAGATTTTAGGGTTAGGGTTAGGTTTAGCTCCCCTTTCTTTTTCCATATTCTTCTTTCTTAGTCCAGCATTTGCTGGCTAACTCTTTTGTTAGCAGTTGAGAATAATGTAGTGTTGCAATGGGCATTTGTGAAAACTTTAGGAGCTGATTTGGGGTTTGCATTGGCTGTTGCCTTCGAGGGCAAGTATTATAAGATTCTTTTACAATTTTGTCGTTATTATCATTTTAATCAGATCTGTAGTCTCTGTGTTTTCCTTGCATAGAAATTTATTGGATCTAGACATAGATGCCTATAGATCTGATCATCCCATTGTTGCTTGAGCTTGTAGACATGCAACAATGGTGGTAATAGTAGGTTTATTATTCTGTCTCAGGCCTCTGTGATTGAACCCTCTCCCTTGGATAGTCTGTGACCATTTAAGTGGACAGATTATAGCCTTAAGAGGAGTCTAAATCACAGATCTGAGATGAATTATTCTTCTCTGCACTTGAGCTTGTAGCTTTGTGAGGGGTTATTGCAAAGCTTGGTAGCCTTGTGAGAGATTGTGTAAAAATCAAACTGCCCTCTGTTTGCAATGTCATCATCAGATTGTAGACCTAATTTGGTTGCAAAGATTGTAGACTTGCGGGCTGAGTCATTGCAGGCCTTTTGTAGCAATGATCAGCTATATTGAAATCCCTACTCAACCTGTTGCTTTTCCTATGTGTCCAGGCATTGTGTTGATAGCCTTTGCCCCACAAATAGGATTTTATGGGTTGGAATTCCTATGAATGTCTGTCAGATCTATTACAGATCTGGGGTGCTTGTAGCCTGGCAAACATAGTGTCTGCAATAGTTTTCCTATTTCGATTTAATCCGTTGTTGGGAAGAAATCTCTTGGATAGTCTGTGACCATTTAAGTGGACAGGTTATAGCCTTAGGATCAATCCCTTCAAGTGATTGAACCTCCACTATTAGATAGTTTGTGACCATTTAAGTGGATAGATTATAGCCTTAAGAGGAGTCTAGATTGTAGGGTTACTTTGGATTCTTTTACCTTGCTAATATTTTTGATAGCACATCAACAAGGATTCCTGCAGAATCAGCCATAAATCTAAGTTGCAATGCTGATTTATCCTTAGTTGTTTTATTCTCATCATTTTATCTTTATTTCATCACACCATCATCATCCTTCTCCATCCCTTTCTTTAGCTATAGTTATATTTCTACATTTATGTTTTTAGTATAGCTTAAGTGACACTTAAACTCCCCTTCCTTTAGGACTGCCAGATCTGTAGCTAGATCTGGAGACTACTATACGACCCTCGAGGTTTTAGATCAACACTCCGTGTGGGACAAACTCTTATTAAAACTTGCTACAAATGGATCCTGTATCTTGAAGGTCTAAGATTATTTTAGTTGTGCTATTTCAATCCATTATTTTACTTTGATTTTAATTTATTTTTATTTTACTTTGATTTTAACTACATAATAAATCTGCACACTAGAATTCCACAACATTACCCCCTGGGGAACTTTCTGCTATCGAGTCATGTCGTTCGGGTTGAAAAATATCGGGGCAACTATTGGTTAGAATTGTTGTGTTGTTCTTTTTATTATTAAAAATGTGGTAAACACAAGGCAGTAAAAACAAATCAAAGAGGAGTGAAATGGAGTGAAATAGACACAAGGCAATCTATACACACAGTCCTACAAGATCTAGGGCTGTTGTAGTAAGTTTTGATAAGTAAGAGTTTGTCCCACTGGGAAATTTGATCTAAAAATACAAGGTTGAATAGTAGACCTCCAGATCTGGCTACAAATCTGGCAGCACTAACCTTCACAAGAAAGCAAAGGTAAAGAAAGGGAGTTTTGGGGTGTCACAAAACTAAAGTAAAACCTGAAAGAAAATTACAGATCTATGCTACAAGAAAGGGATTTAGAAAGGGATTGAAAGGGATTTGGAAAATTAAATGGAAAATGGGTGAGAGGTAATAAAATTGGGATTGATCTATTTACTGAAAAAGGGTTGGTCAAGCAGAGAAGGGATTAGATCCACATTAGTCCTTCATTTGGGTACAAGCTCAAATGCAAGGAAGAAAAATCCAATCCAACCCTAAGATATGGACTAGTCCTAGGATTATAATCTGTCCACTTGAGTGGTTACAATTAGAACATAAAAATCACTGCAGCCACTATGTGTGTATGGCTACAAGCACATGAATTCATAGGTGCATGAAACCTCTAAACTACATGCAAGCACAGGAGATTATAGATTCAATGGATCAAGAAAAATAGCTTTCATTGCATAAAAAGAACTTACAAATGTCATCCCTCAAAGCTGCAGTCAATGCAGAACTCCAGACTCTTTACAAGCTTACACACAATCCTTTTTACAGCAGAAAATCAGTCCTAACTATTACAAAAGGACTTAGCCAGCAAATGTTGAGCTAAGGAAAGAAGAAAAAAGGAAAAAGATGACCTAACCTTAGAAATGACCTAAGCACAGACTATCCTCCTGGATCAGCTCAAATTAGGTTATGTTAGATACCTATTTTTGGCTAATTTTATAGGATACCATCCACATAAAATATCTCTGTGCCTTGTCCAATCAGAAAGAAGAAGAATCAAGTTAGTTAGGATCCTGCTAATGTGGCCCAATTACAGCCAAGTGTTGCCTTGGTTAGTGGGGAACAACTTAGCATATTAGGGAGTGTGCCTCAGAGGCTGTGGAATCCCAAAAGTACCCCTGCATGTTGAATGGGAAGTCTGGAACCTGAGCCTCGACAGGCTGGAGCTTCAAATTATGAATCTCGAGAGGCTCTCAAGTGGCTGACTTAATTACTAAAGTTGGCTCAACAAGAGAGAATGCTTGAGGTTATGCAGCTCAACAAGGTGGAGCTTTAGGTATTTTGACTTGAGAGGTTCTCGATAGGCTAGAGTTCTTGCTCGAGCAGACGGCTTTCTAGTTCTGCAACTCGAGTGGCTAGATTTAGCTATTCGACAGGTTGGTGCAATAGCTCCTCGAGTGGCTGTCGACAGGCTGAATTACTTGAAACTGTAGCTCGACAGGTTAAATTACAACTGGTATCAACTACTCAAGATCTGCTCGAGAGGGATTTCTGAAGGTGTATCTGCTCGAGAACCACTCGAGCAAATGTTATTTAAAAGAACTCATCCTCTCGAGATGTGCTCAAGATGATTTTTTGAAGTTTAGAACCTCTTAAGAACTGCTCGAGATTGGAAATTTGAAGCTTCCTTTTGTTGAACTGCTTGAGGATTGCTCGAGCTATTTAAAAGCTGCAGGCCTAAAGTGCTCGAGATCTGCTTGAGTAGATTATGCTAAAACTTGAACTGCTCGAGAATTACTTGAGCCCTCATTTCTGATTCTCTCTAGCTGTGCCCAGCCTATTACAGCACTCCTCTCTGCTTGGGTTCATCCTTCTTTTCTCTGTTGGACTTCTAAGGCCCCTTAGGCAAGTAAAATGGTCCCTATGGTGTGGACCACCATGGTGCACTCTCTGTTCTCTCATCAGTTTCAAGACTTTACTTCAAAATTCTCTCTTCTTGACCTCTAAAATGTGAACTATTGCATTAAGTTGTATTATATTTCTAACTACAAAAGCACACTTAAATGGCAATTAATAAATGGCTCAAAGGTATAGCAAAGGTTAGGTTAGGAGGTGAAAAGTGGTATTTTTTTATGATTAATAGCAATATATCAGAGGGCCATGACAGCACTGTTTCATGACATGCTGCATCGAGAAATTGAGGTATACATCGACAACATGATCGCCAAGTCGCCAGAAAGGAGTGATCACCTGGTCAACCTCCAAAAGTTGTTCGAAAGACTGGAGAACTGAACCATCAGAAATGTGCATTTGGCGCAATGTCCAAAAAATTACTTGACTTCATCATCAATAGAAGAGGCATCGAGGTCGATCCGATGAAGGTAAAAGCTATCGTTGAAAAGCCACCACCATCTACTGAGAAAGAGGTCAGAGGCTTCTTAGGCAAAATACAGTATATTAGTCTGTTCATTGAACAGTTAGCTCCTATATGCACGCCAATCTTCAAGCTACTAAGGAAAGACTCGCTCATCGAATGGAACGAGGATTGTTAAGCCGCGTTTGATAAAATCAAAGGTTATCTTCTCAACCCCCCAATTTTGGTACCACCAATACCCGAGAGACCACTCTTAATGTACCTCTCCATGACAGAATTCTCAATGGGATGTTTCTTAGTGTTATTCATTGAAAAGTACCACTTTTCACCTGTTAACCTAGCCTTTACTACACCTTGGAGTTGTCCAATAATCCTCTGTTTAGTATGTTTTATAGTTAATAATAATAGTTGTAGCTTAGTACAAAGCCCAAGCTTTTGAAGCCAAAAAGAAGTTCTAATGCTAAGATGTGGAGCTGAGGCAAGAAAAGAAAATACACCCTGGTGGCACACACCATGGTGACCATATTGCATGCCAAGGTGGACCCTAGAAGTCTAAAGGAGGAATGGTTTGTCGATCCAAGTGTTAGAAGCTACATCAACAGAAGGAGCACAGCAGCAGAACACAGTTAAATAGCCTCACATAGTTGGCGCGAGGTTCAAAGAGCTGCATTCTACTCACACTTGCGAAGAACTCGCGCAGCTCAGCAAAGGAATGGCCTCAAAGAACTACTTCGCGCAACAGTCACGCGCTTCGTTTGCTCTCTATACTCCAAGTCCTCACGAAGCACTCACGCACTAAAACCTTCAGAAATCCTTCACGCGAAGTTCTTGCGAAGTCCAAGCATTTCTCTTTCATTTCATGTTGCGAAGCACTCGCGCAGTCCATGGCAGGAAAATCTCATAAATGTCATGCGAAGAGTTCTCGTGTGGCTCATCCATGCAAAAGATGCCAGCCACTCACGCATCTCTCACAAAGCTCAAGAGGAGAGAGAGCTCCAAAAAATCTCTCGCACAGCTCTCGTGCACATAAATGCCTAAACCATCCACTGCGCGAGCTATACTACTCACTACAAAAGGAGCCTAGTGAAATTTAAACTCATCTACGTGAGACCCTCGTGACAAGAATTACCTGAAGCTCCACTACGCGAGCTAAGACCACTAACTACAAATCCATCCCCGCGAGTTCTCTTCTGCAGCTACGTCAACCAAGCAACGTGCCTCACGAGGAACAGATAAAGCAACCCCAGCCCCGCGAAGCACGGGCTCTTGCTTTCTAATTCCATACTCAGGGACCTTTTGGGGATTTCCCCAAGTCCCAAAAAATCTCTCGCGCGTGTAAATGACTAAACCATCCACTGTACGAGCTGTACTACTCAGTACACAAGGAGTTGGCAAAATCTAAACTCATCTACGCGAGACCCTCACCACAGGAATTACCTGAACCTCCACTGCGCGAGTTGAGACCACTCACTGCAAATCCATCCCTGCGAGTTCTCTTCTGTAGCTATTTCAACCATGCAACGTGCCTCACGAGGAACAAATAAAGCAGCCCTAGCCCCACGAAGCACGGACTCCCGCTCTCTAATTCCCTACTCAGGGACCTTTTAGGAATTTCCCCAAGTCTAGGGCACACATCTCGAGGCCTTAATCTTTATGCATGCATCTCGAGGCATCCAAGGGTTGTAACCATGCCACATCAACCATAAAATTAGGGTTTTCTCCCCTGTGAGCCAAGGCATTAAGGGTTGAGTATAAAAGCTATAACTTAGCTAACTTTCTGATCTTTCCATGAACCTCAGTTAGCTGTGAACTCTAGCAGATTAGAGTTAGGGTTAAATCACCATCTTTTTCCTTTTTTCTTCTTCCTTAGTCGAGCACTTGCTGGCTATGATCTTTGTAAGCAATTTGGCATAGTTTGATTCAATTTTTGTAATGGGTTTTGTACACTTTGGGATCTGTTGAGGGCAGTTCTGTACAAGGCTGTTGCCTTGAGAAATTTTATTATAAGTATTATTTAATCAATGAAATTTGTGTTTTAATACGTATTCAATATGTTGTTTTCCTATGTGTCTATAGTATTGTTTGATCTATGCCATACCCATAGGATTTTACTGATTTAAAACTCCCATGGAAGCTTGTACTTATAGCCCTGTGACCATAGTGGTGGTAGCAATTATCTTGTTCCATCTTAGACCTCTGTGACTTAGATAGCCTCTGTGGATAGTATTTGACCATTTGAGTGGACAGACTATAGTCCTAGGGTGATTCTAAGCCACAGATCTGAGAGGGATTCTTTCACCTTGCAAATGTGCTTGTCGCCTTGTGAGAGATTGTTGCAGGAACAGACTCCCCTCTGTTTTACATGACCACCATCAGATGTTAGATCTAATTTCTCTGTAGAGATTGTAGACTTGTGAGCAGAGTCATTGCAAGCCTTTTGTAGCAATGACCAGCTGCATTTAAGTCTCTAAATAGCCTCTGAACAACTGTGGTTTCCACTAGTTTTTTTAAGAGTTGTTTGCTCCCATGGATGCCTGAGCTTGTAGCCTGGAAAACATAGTGTTTAAAATAATTTTTATGTTCCAATTTGATTCATTGGTTGGAGGACATCTATTGGATAATCTGTGACCATTTAAGTAGACAGGGTTATAGCCTTAAGATCAGTCCATTCCCTTGGATCAGATTGGTTTTCTGATTTAATTCATGTAGTTTGATCCTCTCTATTGGATAGTCTGTGACTGTTGAAGTGGACAGGTTATAGCCTTAAGAGACCAGGTTAAATCATAGGAGTTGAGTTAGATTCTTTTACCTTGCAAATGTGCTTATAGCCATATGAAGGATTGCTACAGAGATAGCTCTAAATATAAGTTACATAACTGAAACAACCTTAGCTTAGTTGTCTATTTCTCATCAATTTTCCCTTTGTTTTAACACACACTATCATCACCTTCTTCATGAACACTTTTTTAGGATAGGACTGCACTTTCTTTCTCTTCTTTTAGTATTAGTTTAGTATAGTTGTGACACCCAACTCCCTTTCTCTAGGATTGCCAAATCTGGAGGACTACTAATACAACCCTTTGTGGGTTCTAGATCAATTTCACTGTGGGACAAACTCTTACTTAAAGCTTGCTACAACAGCACCAGATCTTGCAGGACTGTGATTTGGTCTTGCGCTTATCTTCCATCTCTGATTTTTATTTTGTTTCATTTTATTTTGGATTATTTTCCCCATCTGCATTCACACTAATAAATATTAGCACAACCATAATTTTATCAACAAGTTTTTGGTGCCACTGCTGGGGACATTGATCTTTTTAGTAGACCTGAGTTGTATTGTATTGTATTTTATTTTTAAAAGTTTCTTTATAGCAGTGCCTAATTTTGAATAAAAAGTACAACTAATTTTTGTTAGAATTTTTATAGATTTGGACAGCAGCAGAAGGGAAAAGCTAGAGCTGCATGCTGAAGTTTAGCTAGCTTCTATTTGCATTTCTCTTACCCTAAAACTCAGTTCCATTTGTGTTGAATTTCCTGTCAATAGTTTAGCTGTAAATTTTGTTTAGCTGTAATTCTATTTGCAAATTTTTGTAGTATGTTGTGAGTATTTTCTTTACCTATTGTTCTGTGTGTGTATGCTTGGTAGAAGTCCCTTAACCCTAAATTAGAACCTCCAAATCCTGAGGAAGAAAGGGTCCTTAGACTGAGAAACACCACACCAGCCCCTTTTATTGAAACTGAGCCAGCTATAATGGCTAGGAGGTAAAGGGCATTGAAGGAATATAATACACCTGGTGATTATACATCTCCCTTCTATATTTAATTTCCTTCAGTTGAGGGAAACTATGAAATTAAATCCTCCACCATTAACATGCTGCCATCTTTTCATTGGCTCAGTAAAAAAGATCCTTACAATCACATTGACCAGTTCTTGGCGCTTTGCACCACATTTAATATTGCTGGCTTGGGACCTGAAGCCACCAAACTTAGGCTTTTTCCTTTTTTCCTAAAGGATATAGCCAGCACTTGGCTCTCTAAGCTCTCAGCTAAAAGCATATAGACATGGAATGACCTCTAAAGCCAATTTCTAGCAAATTCTTACCTATGAATAAGACTAATTAGATGAGGACAAACATACTTTCATTTACTCAATCCTCAATTGAAGATTTTTATGAAGCATGGGAGAGGTTTCAAAAAATGTTAAAATAATGCCCCCACCACCAAATTTCATAGTGGCAACTTGTGCAAATCTTTTACTAAGGAATTAATCTTAAAAGTAGGGACATGGTGGATGCCTCATGTTGGGGTAGTTACCTCCACAAGACAGCTGATGAGGCATGGGAGTTGTTTGACATTATAGGTAAGAATTCTATGCAGCAAGAGTCACTGTCCTGCAATGACAGTCAAACCCCAACTAAAATGGTGAAAGAATCCACCTCTAGAGGTGGCATGTATGAGATCAAGGTGTAGAGTGAATTAGAAAGGAAGGTGGACAATCTGAGTTTAAAGTTTGATAAATTGATGAATGTGATGCAGTCTAGAATGGCTGCACAAGTGGAAGAGGCATGTCTAATATGCCAATCTCTCACACATTCACTTCAAGAATGTTCATCGGCCAACCAGTTCTCTGAATTGGCTATGAAACATGCCAATGCTGCCCAGGCATATGAGCAGCAACCTGCTGGGTACACCTGGAGAAACCACCCCAATCTGAGGTGGAGACAAGATATAGTTTAGCAGCCCCAGCAGCAGTAGTTGGCAGCTTCATACAGACCTCAACACTAATTCAACCAAGGATATGTGCCTAGGCAGAATTTTTAGCTGCCTACCCCATAGCCTAATCAGTTGGTTTTGCCCTCATCACAGCTGAGATCCTCTTCCTTTGAAGAACAAATGCTGGCATCAATGCAAAATTTGGAAAACGTGGCACAAACTGTGAACTCTCATGGCAAAGCATTAAAAAAATAGAGGACCAGCTGAGTCAAATCTACAATGCTTTGAACAAGAGAGAGGAGGGTAGGTTGCCTAGTCAACCCTTGGCCAACCCTAGAGGGCAGTATATGATTGGAGAAGGCTCCTCTACCCATGAGGAGGCTAATGCAATCATACCCTGAGGAGTGGTAGGATGGTTGATAATGTAGTGGGCAGGGCAGCTGAGGAGACCATGGAGAGTGAGAAAGAAAAAAATATGAGTGTTGAAGAACCATTGAATTTATCCCCTGCTGTGGAGCAGCAAGGAAAAAATAAAGGGGCTGATATTGAGCCTCAGCAATAAACAATAAATGAAGAAAAGAGAAAAAAACAAAAATGTGACTATGATATTGCTAGGCATGTAGCTATGGCACCAGCAGTCCCATAGCTACCATTTCCTCATGCACTTGCTGGCCCATCTCCATTTGATAAGGGGAATTCTCAGATGGAGGAATTGATGAGACCTTCAAGCAGGTCAAGATTAATTTACCCCTGCTTAATGCAATTAAACAGGTCCTTGCCTATGCCAAATTCTTAAAGGACCTTTATACACAAAAAAGAAAAGCAAGGGTGCAGCTGTCCAAAAAGGTCTTTGCTACGAAACATGTGGAATCAGTATTGTCCATAGCCACACCTAAAAATTTGTAGGACCCAGGGGTACCTACCATCCCCTGCATCATTGAAAACCACACCATAGGTAGAGCCCTCTTGGACTTGGGGGCCAGAGTGAACCTGCTCCCATATTCTGTATATGAGGAGCTAAGTTTAGGAGAGCTAAAACCAACTCCAATTATGCTCCAACTGGCTAACAAGTCTGAGAGAAGACCTATGGGTGTGGTGGAGGATGTTTTGGTGGGGGTAGACCAGTTCTACTACCTTGCTGATTTCCTGAGTTTAGACATGAACCCTTGTAAAAGTAAAATCTCAATTCTTGTCATCCTTGGGAGGCCATTCTTGGCCACTACCAATGCTTGCATTCAATATAGGTCAGGGGTGATGGAGGTGACCTTTGGGAATATGAAGGCCCAGTTAAATGTGTATAATGCTACCAAGCAGCTGATGTTGCTCCAAGTGTGCCATAATTGTGTGCATTATGAATCAAAAATTAAAGAATTAAAGAATGCTAGGTTATATGGATGTTAACTTATGAAAGGGATATCAGCACATTGGGGCTAACACTGGCCTGCAAGATCAGGGCCAATTGTAGCAAGTTTTAAAAGTAAGTATTTCAAGATCGTCCACAGAGAATTTTGTCTAAACTGAGAGATAAACCTCCAGATCTGTGCTACCAGATCTGGCTCTATAATTATCTAAAAAAAAGAATAGATAAAAGAGAGTGTTGGATTGTGTCACATTTAACTATAAGCAAATAAAGAAAAGAACTAACTACATGATCCAGATCCGAGTTGGGGAGATGTTTAAAATAAGACAAATGCAGGAATAATAGCTTCATGTACTTTAGCCTCTGAATTTTAATGGAGAATCTGTAGTTCAACAGAGCAGATTCAATCTTCATCTGGCTACCAGCACAGATGTAAGAGAAATAAATCCGAATTAAGGAATAGGTTTAGACTTATGGCTATGATCTGTCCACTTAAATGGTCACAGATCATCCAATAGTTGTGGCCTATTCTTTAGTTCAGAACATGAACATCACTATAAATGCTGCTAAAATTAGGTTACCAACGCTAATTCGCACAGGGGTGATGAATTAAGGGAAGTTGCATGCGGATGAGTGAATCTAAAGAAGTCTAATGCACTAAGGTGAACATTCAGAACCCTCGACATGACTCCAATGGAGAAGACACAAATTCTGACAACCTTTTAAAATCCAAAATTACAATTACAGAGCACGGCTTCTTAGAGAGCCCTCAGACTTACAGTCTTGAATCCGAACTTGGAAGTACAAATCACTCACAATGGCTCTCAAAGGTAAGCTACAAGAAGGGATTACAGGGGGTTCAGAAAAGCTATCGTACCGAAATGAGAAGCAGAGATGAAAACTCTAAAATCTGGATACCCAAATTGGGCAAATGGTTCGTCTATTTATAGTTTTCCCTAAGCCGGCTCAAATGTGTATCAACCAATCAATTGGATAGATCTGTATCAACCAATAGAGTCGAGCACCGGGATCCAGATCTGTTTCCGGCCAATCGAAGCTTGATCTGGTTCACCAATCGAAGCAGAGGCATCAATTACATTATGCATTTCGAAGTTTGTTAGAGTTTCTAGAAGTTCCCGCCAAGTAATTTCATCTTTGGGTGTTCACATGGGGTGGAATATGCCTTTGGTTCGTGCTCGAGAATCTTCGGAATGTCTCTGGGCTTTTCAATGCATTGGCGCGTCAGATTTCTTGAATTGCCCTTGTTAAAGCTGCGAATCTCGAATACCTTTTCGCGAGTTGAGGCCTTTTCGCAAAGTTAAATGACTTACGAGCTCGTTAGCAAGTTCAATCTTCTTTTAGAGTGTTTTCTTCTTTTATGCAAAGTTCGAGGTTCTTTCTGAAAAGTGCAAGTTCTTTCTTGAAAAGAACTTTTGTAGTGCATTCTCTTGAAATGTTCCACCTTCTCTTACGTCTTGCCTCTTCTATTTAGACCTTTCCACGGTGATGAGGTTGTTTCTTCACTTCCTTCCTTTGGTGACATGGATTGTCATCTTTTGGCACTTTTGAGTCGCTTTTATGGTTAAGCGTGTCTTTATTGTTAGGCGCAACATAGGCACTTAAAATACTTATTTAGTTCTCTCAAGGGTCTATCAAGGCCCAGTTAAGGGTGAAAATGGTATTTTCCATTCTCAACACACCCCAAACCTAAGCTTTGCTAGTCCACGAGCAAAGACAAAATTTAAAAATAGAATGAAAAGCCATTTTTAGAAGCAGTTGCATTTAGCATATGCAACAAGCCTTTTAAACCCCTAGGTGATCCCTAGAGGAGGTGAGAAGTCTCTGAGGGTTTTCGGTGAAGGTACCCTAAACTTCTCCATGGGACGGTTGGCATTAGTGCACTATCATCCCATGAGCAATCAAAGATCAAAATTAGTTACTCTTGAATCAATGTTTAACAGAAATTTAGGTTTATTGTTTGCAAGGGATTTCAACATTTATAAACCTTATGAATGTTTCACTCTTTCCAATCTGTGAGCAGCCATAGAAATCATGCAAATGTGTCGTGATAGTTCATCATTTGAATAAAAATTAGGTTATAAGTCATACTTAATGTGCTCAAGTTCCAACCCAAACACTTACGGTGTACTCTCATCAAGATTTTTGTTGAAGGGTTCATTTTCACTCAAGCTCAAGAGCAGTTACATCTCCCAAATGGATTTGTAAGCATGAGCATAGGCATGATTCTCTGGTGCTGGCATCCTTGACATCTCCTCACCATAGGTTGGGAAAGCTTATCTCCATATGATGATTCACTCAACTTTGGATCACAAGGACTTTTAATTTGGGTTTGTTGTATGGCTCGTGGAGTGAGGTTTGAGGATAGGAAGGTTGAGCAGTGTTTGGATTTTTGAGAAGTCGAGAATTGAAGGAGGTGGTTCATGACTCCACCTTCTTGAGTTTAGCTTCTTTTGAGATTCTCGTGTTCAAAGTACTCAGTTCTTCTTCCTTTGATCTTGAATTTTCAACATAAAGTTTCCCTTTTTGCCTTTTTTTTTTTGCTTGCTTCTTTTTCACATTGTTTTCTTTTACTTTCTCAGTCACCATACTGCCCATTTTGAGATATTTCTTCTTCATTTATTTTGATATTTGCCCGAATGTTCCATCTTTACTTCTTTCTCCTTTAACTCCTGAATTCTCAAGGTGAGGGAAGGTCTGAATTGGTTCCATTGGTTGGTGCAAGAAAAATGGGTGTTTTGATGATGCATTGTAGGATTTATAGCTCAATTGGGGTACAAACAAGGCAGATCTTTCTTGGTTGGTTACATTAGCTCAATTTGTCCAAAGAAGGCCTTGATCTTTTCCTCGTTCATGAATGTCTTGTTGCTTGTTTTGATTTGGAGTTTCCTAATTTCTAGTGGATCAAATGCCTCGGCCATCCTTTGAATCGGAAAAGGGTTGCCTCAGTCACTCTTCACCGGAGATGTAAAACATATAGGCTCAATTCTCACGGTTATGGTTTTCCTTGAGCTTTTAAGTATATCTTTACCTTTTCTCTTCTGTGGACTTGCTATGTGCTAATACAAGTGTATTTTCCGGTGTTAACATCATGGAAATGTGGAATATTGTAGGGTTTAGAATGTCTAAATTCTTGCAAAGAAAATTTTAAAATTTCCACATTGTCATGATTCTTAAATTGATTCATTTCTGATTACTTTGGTGATTGTGATGCCCTTATGCTAATTATCCCATAAGACACCTGCTTGCCATACCCCAAACCTATGGGGATCGGTGTCCTCCTCACCGGTTCAAAGGTGGCATGGTCACATTATACCTGAAAAATTGAAACAAAGGCAAAATCGAGAAAGTGTAGTTCGAAAGAACGAGCTTGATATGTCTATTCGAAATGGATTTGGCTCCACAAAGATCTTTTCGCAAAGGACTTCTCCCCAGATTTTCTATTCGAAAAGGAAATTTTAACTATTCGAACAGAACATGGTTCTTTTCGAGTAGTTCATTACAGCTCCAGAATCAATTCGAATAGAACTTTAAACTTTTCGAAAAGTACTCTTTACTTTGCGATTTGAACTTTGAAGTGTATTTACACTATGCGTACAAGAAAAATAGAAGCGAAACAAAGAAAATCAAAAACAATGTTGTACAAACATATTATACACTTTTCTACCATCGATTTTTGAGATTCATGATGATAGGTGGGCAAGGGCTCCTGGTGTTTTCAATGCATGGTTTGAGCCTCGACCATTTACCTTGAGTATTCTTCCATCCTTGGGATCTGAAATATCCACACTCTCCCGAGGGGAGGCCTTGATGACAATGTATGGCCCTTCCCATCCGGATCTCAATTTGCCGGAAAGAATTTAAGTTTAGAGTTGAATAACCATACCTTGGACCCGGTATGAACTCTTTTCTCATGAGGCTCCTATCATGGAATGATTTAACCTTTTCTTTGTACAATTCGAGCTAGTGTAGGCATCCATCCTCGCTTCTTCCGATTCGGTGAGTTGAAGCTTCACGTGGTTACCAGATTAGATCCATATTAAAAGTTTTGATTGCCCACAAGGCCTTATATTCTAATTCTCTGGTAGATGGCATGCCTTGCCATAAACCGATCTAAAAGGACATCCTATAGGAGTCTTGTAGGATTACGTATGCCCAAAGCATCATTAAGCTTAAAGGACCGATCTTTCATCCTTCTTCACAGTTTTTCCAAAATGTGTTTGATCTCTCTATTTGAAATCTCCACACATCCCTGGTTTGTGGATGATAGGGAGTGGCTACTCGTGAGTGATAGAGTACTTTTTAATAGAGTCAAACTCACATTTAAAGTGGCTTCCCCATCACTAATGATGGCTCAGGGAATCCAAATGGAAAAATGTGGTCTTTAAGGAATCTTAAAACCACTTTGTGATCATTGGATTTGGTAGCTATGGCCTCAATCCACTTGGAGACATAATCCACTACCAAGATGAAATTGTTTCCATTAGAAGGGGAAAGGGCCCATAAAATCTATGCCCCAAACATCAAACAACTCAACTACCGGGATTGGCTGCGAGGCATTGAGTTTCTTTTGGAAATACTTGCCATTTTGGCGACTGCAAGATTCTACTTTGTAAGGCATCTTTAAAGATTGTGGGCCAATAGAAACCACATCAGAATTTTTTATTGTTTTATTGCCACGAAATGGCCTCCACAGCCTTCATGACACATTGACAATATGCCGGGGAATTCATGGTCCGGGACACACTTTACGATCACTTGGCGCACAATTCTTGAATAGATAAGGATCTTCCCAAATGAAATGTTTAACTTGTGAGAAGAAAAGATCTTTATCCATTCTATTCCAATGTTGAGGAATCATCCAATAGCCAAGAAGTTGACTATGTTTGCAAACCAAGGATCGTGGGTATTGATGGCAAAAGTTGCTCATCGTGAAATGATTCATTAATGGGTAGCTATCATCCTCGATTTGAGAATTCGGATAAGTGATCGCCACCACATTCTCCACTCCTTTCTTATCCTTAATCGTAGATCAAACTCACGTAATAGGAGGATCCACCGATTAATCTGGCTTGGTATCCTTCTTAGGCGGAAGGTACTTTAGGGCGAGTGGTCAAGAACACCACAATTTGTGAACCTAAAACATAAGGCTGAATTTTTCCAATGCAAACACAATGGCCAGCGGCTCTTTCTCGCTTGTTGTGTAGTTGAGCTGGGCATCTATCATGGATCTGTGGCATAAGCTATGACATGGGGAAGCTTATCCTTTCTACGCTAGGACAGCTCCTAGGGCATAGTCCTGATGCATCACACATCGCTCAAAGGGCACCGAATAGTCGGGATCTGCAAGATGGGAGCCTAAATCGACATTTCTTAAGGACCTCAAAGGGCATCATGCATTCATTAGTAAACACAAAAGGAACATCTTGACACGATGAAATGACAGAGTGGCTTGGAAATTTTCGAAATCTTTGATGAACCTCCTATAAAATCCTGCATGCCCTAAGAAACTTGATTTGCTTGATTACGGGAGGAGGCAAATGTGCAATTAGATCAATTTTGCTTGGTCCACCTCTATGCCTTTATGGAGACCACATGTCCTAGGACAATGCCTTGGTGACCATAAAATGACTCTTTTCCTTAGAACCAAATTGGTTTCTTCACATCTTTGCAACACCAACTTGAGGTGGTGTAAGCATTGGAAAAAGTCTCCATAAATTGAAAAGTCATCCATGAAGATCTCCATGAATTGATCAATCATGTCGAAAAGATGGCATACATGCATCTTTGAAAAGTAGCAGGGCATTGCAAAGACCAAAGGGCATCCTCCTATAGGCAAAAGTGCCAAAGGGCGGTGAAGGTGGTCTTTTCTTGGTCCTGGTACCTGAGGATCTGGTTGTAACCAGAGTACCCATCAAGGAAGCGATGTAGTAAGCTTTGCACTGCAAGCTTATCAAGGATTTGGTCAATGAAGGGAGGAAATGGTCTTTCCTTGTCATGGTATTTAATTTTCGTAGTCTATGCGGACCCTCCATCCAGCTTGTTTGTCTCGGTGGACATAAGTTTACAGTTAATTGCTACTAAATGATGCCAGATTTCTTAGGCACCACACTGAGGTGCTACCTGCCAGAATCAAATGGGGTAAATGACCCCATGATTGACATCTGACAACTTCCTTCATTACCACTTCTTGCATGTGAGGATTCAACCTTCTTTGCATTTCTCTAGAAGGCTTGGCATCCTCTTCCAGGTGGGTCTTATGCTTGCATACAACTGGGTTTATTCCTCCTAAATCACCAATGGTCCGACCAATTGCTTTCTTGTCTTGTTTTAGAACTACCATGACTCCTCTTCTTGCTCCTTTGTAAGGGAGGAAGAAATAATCAGTGTAGTGTTTGATGATCTCCCAAAACACATATTTCAGATTTTGGGAGCCGTTTGAGTTCCAATTGTGGGTGAGAAAAGAGGGCAGCAAAGGTACCTTGGTAACTTGTGGAAGAGGGAGAGGAGTGTCTCCAGAGAGAGAACTTGATGATGTTGGTGAGTGCCTTGCACAAAGCAGACTCCGTTGAATTTGATCTCCTTTCCTTCTTTCTCTGGATCCCCAATCATTTTTAAATTCGTGGTGGAGTCTTTACCTTGCGAAATGTTTGTAAAGACTCCTCCACTAGCTCATCAATGATGTCAACATGGAAACATTCCTCAACGAATTGAGGTTGAGTAACAACATTATACACATTCAATTTAACTTTCATATTTCCAAAAGACACCTCCATGATGCGGACTACTGCATTGAATGCATGCATTAGTCAGAGCTGTGAATGGTCTTCCCGAATGATAGGGATGGCGTGGTACTTTTGGTTGGTTCCATGTCCAACACCAAAAAGTCGGCATGGTAGAAAAACTTGTCTACTCCTACCAAAACATCTTCAATCAACCCCATAGGTTTCCTTTCGGATCTGTCCTACATTGTAACACCACTTGAGTGGGTTTCAATTCTCCCAAACCTAGCTTCTCATAGGCGATGAATAGGGAAGCAAGTTGACACTAGCACCGGATCTAGCAAGGCTTTCTCAATGGTGTGCTCCCCAATGATGTGGGATTGTGGGGATTCGGTCTTGCATCTTAGGTGGTGCTGCAATTGATAGCACTTGGTTGATTTTCTCCACAAAAGGCCTTCTTGGATAAATGTATCCTAGATTGCCTTTTGTGGTGCACACCTCTTTGAGAAATTTTGCATAGCGAGGACTGTTTGATTGCATCAAGCGGTAGATTAATTTTAACTTGCTTGAATGTCTCCATCATTTCCTCAATTTTTGTGTTTCCTTTGTCAAAGGGAGAAACTCATTTCATTGCATGGGGAAATGGGAGGTGAGGAACAAATTTCTCCTCCTCATCTTTTCAACAATTTTGTTATTTTCTGCTTTTTCATTTTTTGAATTTTGATGTAAATCAATGACCATATTGCTATCCAAATTGTTGTTCTGCACTTGTTCTTCATCTTTTCCTCTTCACTACCCTTGTGTTGTTTATTATTCTTCCACTTCTCAAAGTAGTCACATTTTGATTTCCTCATGGCCATTTGAGGATTCTCCAACCATGAACTGCCCTTAGGATTGTTCACAGTTGGTAGTTACCCTCTTCTCTCTTAGCCAATGAATTTGAGAGTTGGCCCGAGTTTCTTCAATTTTTTAATGCTCGATTGTGAAGGTTCACGTCAGAGATGAAGTTCAAGATTTTGAAGTGAACTCAAGACACGCTCTTCAAAGGTCGTGGATCTAGGAGGGGGGGCTGGTGCAGATCGCATGGCTTGTTGTTGGTTAGTGAAAATTTGATTTATTATAAAAATTCTGGCCGATATGGTCGAAAGGTGTTTGAAAGGTAATTGATTTTTGGGCTGTTGTAATTTCCGATTCCACAGATTAGGATGAGATCTCCATGGGTAGTCATTCGATTGCATCATCCATAAGACTGCATGAGCTTGTTCCATCATGAGTTCTGAAATTGTGATGCGTAGGACATTGATCAATGGAATGAGTGGGGGCGGCATATCGGACATGCCTCCTCTACTCTTGACCCATTTGGAGCTTTAAATGAGTCCATCAGTCTATCAAATTTTGTGGTCAAATTATCCACTTTCCTTTCCACTCATTGACTTCATAAACTTTCCCTCTTGTGAATTGGGGATTATTCATCCTAGGATTCTCGGTGTCCCTTGGCGTAGATTCCTCTGCTGGGTTGAATTTTCTCCAATCACCTCAAAGAGGTCCCAAACCTCTTCAAGCTTTTACAAGTAGGTACCTCCACAAGAGGCATCCACCATGTTCTTGCCCTTGATCAGGTTCCTTGATAGAAGCTTTGAACCATGCCATTTAGGAATTTGATGGTGAGGGCATTGCCCTATCAGTTCTTTAAACCTTTCCCATGCTTCATGGAAAGTTTCAGTTGAGTTTTGGGAGAAAGAGATGATGCTTTGTCTCAGTTGGCTGGTTTTAGTCATTGGGAAATATTTTGACAAAAATTGACATTGCAAATCATTCCATGATGTGATGTTGTTTGGTGCTAACATAGATAACCATGCTCTAGCTTTGTCCTTTAATGAAAAAGGAAAGAGCCTAAGCTTGGTTGCCTCTGGACCCAGTCCAGCTATGTTAAATGTTGTGCGAAAGCCGAAATTCATCAATGTGTTTGTAAGGGTCTTCCTTACTCAATCCATGGAATGAAGGCAACATTTGGATGGTGGAGGACTTAATTTCATAATTTCCCTCCACTGGGAAATTGAATGCAAAATGGGGAATTATAAGCACCGGGCAAAGTAGTCTCTTAACAATCTCTGTTCTTCACCCATTTCAGCGGATGTATGTGATGTATATGCGGTTTCTTAGGAGTCTTTCAACTTCCGAATTTAACGGAGAATCTCAGATTGAGGGTTCTCCGCCAAACATACAACTCGTAGAGAGTTTGGTATGCAAAGAATCCTGTCTATTTAAGAACTTTCCTTTCCTTTTACATACCAGTATGCACGCATAAAAATAACAACAAAATTAATAAATCACTGTTAAATAAATGAATATAAACATTGGTCTATCTATTTTAGAACAAACTTCCACGGCAACGGCGCCAAAACCTTGTCGTCGCTCCAACTGTGCCATAATTGTGTGCATTATGAATCAAAAATTAAAGAATTAAAGAATGCTAGGTTATATGGATGTTAACTTATGAAAGGGATATCAGCACATTGGGGCTAACACTGGCCTGCAAGATCAGGGCCAATTGCAGCAAGTATTAAAAGTTAGTAATTCTAGATCGTCCACAGAGAATTTTGTCTAAACTGAGAGATAAACCTGCTGATCTGAGCTACCAGATCTGGCTCTATAATTATCTAAAAAAAAGAATAGATAAAGAGAGTGTTGGATTGTGTCACATTTAACTATAAGCAAATAAAGAAAAGAACTAACTACATGATCCGGATCCAGTTGGGGAGATGTTTAAAATAAGACAAATCTAAATAATAGCTTCATGTACTTTAGCCTCGAATTTTAATGGAGAATCAGAGTTCAGCAGGCGGACTCAATCTTCATCCGGCTACCAAAGACATGTAAGAGAAATAAATCCGAATTAAGGAATAGGTTTAGACTTATGGCTATGATCATCCACTTAAATGGTCAGATCATCCAATAGTTGTGGCCTATTCTTTTAGTTGAACATGAACATCACTTGTAAATGCCGCTAGAATTAGGTTACCAACGCTAATTCGCAGAGTGATGAATTAAGGGAAGTTGCATGCGGATGAGTGAATCTAAAGAAGTCTAATGCACTAAGGTGAACATTCGTAACCCTCGACATGACTCCAATGGAGAAGACACAAATTACAAAGAACCTTTTAAAATCCAAAATTACAATTCTGAGCACGGCTTCTTAGAGAGCCCTCGAATTACTGATCTTGAATCCGAACTTGGAAGTACAAATCACTCACAATGGCTCTCAAAGGTAAACTACAAGAAGGATTACAGGGGTTCGGATAAGCTATCCGACCGAATGAGGGAAACAGAGATGAAAACTCTAAAATCTGGATACCCAAATTGGGCAAATGGTTCGTCTATTTATAGTTTTCCTAAGCACTCAAATGTGTATCAACCAATCGAATTGGATAGATTCTGTATCAACCAATAGGAGTCGAGCACCGGGATCCGGATCTGTTACGGCCAATCGCTGATGATGGTTCGATAATCAGAAGCAGAGGCATCAATTCTGTTATGCATTTTGAAAGTTTGTTAGAGTTTCTAGAAGTTCCCGCCAAGTAATTTCATCTTTGGGTGTTCACATGGGGTGGAATATGCCTTTGGTTCGTGCTCAGAATCTTTCGGAATGTCTCTGGGCTTTTCAATGCATTGGGGCGCGTGCAGCAGATTACTGAATTGCCCTTGTTAAAGCTGCGAATCTCCAGAATACCTTTTCGCAGAGTTCGTGGGCCTTTTCGCAGTTAAATGACTTCAAGCTCGTTGCAAAGTTCAATCTTCTTTTCGTCCACTCTTTTCTTCTTTTCGCAAAGTTCGAGGTTCTTTACGAAAAGTGCAAGTTCTTTGCGAAAAGAACTTTGTAGTGCATTTCTCTGTTCGAAATGTTCCCTGCTTCTCTTACAGGTCTTTGCCTCTTCTATTTAGACCTTTCCACAGCTGATGAGGTTGTTTCTTCACTTCCTTCCTTTGGACTGACATGGATTGTCATCTTTTTGGCACTTTTGAGCTGCTTTTATGGTTAAGCGTGTCTTTATTGTTAGCTGCAACATAGGCACTTAAAATACTTATTTAGTTCTCTCAAGGGTCTATCAAGGCCCAGATTAAGGGGTGAAAAATGGTATTTTCCAGTTCTCAACAGCAGCCTCAGATGGTTATTGAGGATTGTTGTGTAATAGATATACTAGATGGCCTTGTAGAAGAAGAATTATTCAATCTGTTGTATTGGGATAATGTTTTTGAGAACCTGAAAAATGTTTGGAGTAGGGTTGAGGAGGAAGCCCAAGCTTTCATGAAAGAAGACAACACCACATTAGAGTCTTCTGTGGGCCTAGTGCAGCATTCTAGTTGGAAACCTGCATTGTTGCCCCTTCCTCAAACCACTAAGGCACCTTTGTTGCCTCTCATTGAAAGTCTCCCTGATCTGGAGCTTAAACAGCTCCCAGACACATTAAAGTATACCTTCTTGGGACAAAACAAAAAGCTTCCAGTGATTATCTCTTCCTCTTTCACTAGTGAGCAGGAGGAGGAATTATTGAGTATTCTCAAGAAGTACAAAAAGGCAATAGGTTGGACAATTGATGATCTTGAGGGAATTGATGCCTCAGTGTGTATGCATAAAATACACCTGGAAGAGGGTGCAAAACCCTCTAGGGAGATACAGAGGAAGCTTAATCCTCACATGCAGGAGGTAGTCATGAAAGAGATAGTAAAACTGTTGGATGTAGGGGTAATTTACCCCATTTCAGATTCAAAGTGGGTGTCACCTATTCAAGTGGCACCCAAAAAGTCTGGCATAACAATTATTACTTCTGATTCTGGGGAGTTGATGCCAGACAGGGAGACCACTGGCTGGAAAGTTTGCATAGATTACAGAAAACTCAACTCCAAGACCAGAAAAGACTACTTCCCTCTCCCTATCATTGACCAAATTCTAGATAAATTGGCTGAGAAAGCATTTTACTACTTTCGTGATAGATACTCAGGGTATAACCAAATCCTTGTGTACCTTCAAGATCAAGAGAAGACCACCTTTACATGTCCCTTTGGCACTTTTGCCTATAGGAGAATGCCTTTTGGTCTATGTAATGCCCCAGCCACGTTTCAGAGGTGCATCTATGCAATTTTCTCTAATATGATTGACAAATTCCTTGAAATCTTTATGGATGATTTTTTAGTCTATGGGGACAACTTTAGTCATTGCTTAAGTCACCTTGACCTGGTTTTGCAAAGGTATGAAGAGACCAATTTGGTCTTAAGCTGGAAAAAGAGCCACTTCATGGTAACACAGGGAATTGTGTTGGGCCATGTGGTTTCCCACATAGGTATACAGGTTGACAAAGCCAAAGTGGACTTGATTTCACACCTGCCCCCACCCAGGACTGTCAAACAGATTAGATCCTTTTTAGGACATGTTAGATTCTACAGGCGGTTCATAAAGGACTTCAGCAGACTTGCAAAGCCACTGCGCCACTTGCTATGCCAGGATGTGCAACTTAAATTTTTTGCTGAGTGCCTTGAGGCCTTTGAGGTCTTGAATAAGTGCCTCACCTCTGCTCCTATAATCCAAGCCCTAGATTACTCACTCCCCTTTGAACTGATGTGTGATGCATCAGACCTGGCAATAGGTGCTGTCTTAGGACAGAGGAAGAACAAGCTGCCCACAGTGATTTTTTATGCTAGCAAAACATTAGTAGAGGCTCAGGTCAATTATACCACCACTGAGAAGGAGTTGCTAGCTATTGTTTTTGCTGTGGACAAGTTTAGACCCTACTTACTTGGGTCTAAAATTATTGTGTTTACTGATCACTCAGCCCTAAAATACCTATTAGCCAAAAAGGATGCTAAACCTAGGCTGATCAGATGGATCCTCCTACTGTAGGAGTTTGATCTTGAGATCAAGGATAAGAAGGGAGTGGAGAATGTGGTGACTGACCACCTTTCTAGAATTTTGTCAGATGAATGTGCAGCTGCACCAGTTAATGATTTCTTCCCGGATGAACAAGTGTTTGCTCTTCAGTCTAGTGTACCTTGGTTTGCCAATATTGTGAATTACTTGGCTGTTGGCAGGATCCTATCCCATTGGACCAAAATGGATAAAGACTTATTCTTTTCACAAGTCAAGTTCTTTTTCTAGAAGGGCCCCTGCCTATACAAGTACTGTGCAGACCAAATCATAAGAAAATGTGTCCCTGAAAGTGACATCCCCAGTATTCTGAGCATGTGCCATGAAAATGCCTGTGGGGGTCACTTCAGTGGGAGAAAAATAGCAGCTAAGGTACTACAGTGTGGCTTCTATTGGCCTTCTTTGTTTATGGATGCATTTGCCCATTGCAAGGCCTGTGCCAGATGTCAGAAAATGGGTGGCCTGTCAAGAAAAAATTCAATTCTATTACAGCCCATTCTTGTTGTAGAATTGTTTGATACCTGGGGAATTGATTTTATGGGCCCCTTCCCTCCCTCAAATGGTTACAGTTTTATGCTTGTGGCAATGGACTA
This sequence comes from Chloranthus sessilifolius, assembly GCA_021018995.1. Taxonomy (NCBI): domain Eukaryota; kingdom Viridiplantae; phylum Streptophyta; class Magnoliopsida; order Chloranthales; family Chloranthaceae; genus Chloranthus; species Chloranthus sessilifolius. The sequence goes on from CM037595.1 coordinate 32,030,954, forward strand.
TGTGTCCAAGTGGGTTGGAGCCATTGCTACAAGGACTAATGACTACAAGGTTATCCTGAAATTCATCAAAGAAAATATCTTCTCAAGATTTGGCACCCCTAGAGCCATAATCAGTGATGGGGGCAGCCACTTCTGTAACATAAATTTTGAGAGCTTGCTCAATAAATATTCTATTAGCCATAGGATTACAACTCCCTACCACCCCCAGACTAGTGGGCAAGTTGAAATCTCAAATAGGGAGATTAAGCACATCCTAGAGAAGACAGTTAGGACAGATAGGAAAGACTGGGCCATGAAGCTGAATGATGCACTGTGGGATATAGAACTGCCTATAAGTCCCCAATTGGCATGTCTCCTTTCAGACTAATTTATGGTAAGGACTGTCCCCTGCCAGTGGAGTTGGAACATAGAGTCTATTAGGCTGTTAAAACTTTGAATTTGGATCTAACATCTGTTGGTATGCATAGGAAGTTGCAACTGTCAAAGCTTGAGGAATTGAGATTGGATGCATATGCCAACTCAAGGATTTACAAGGAAAAATCTAAAGCCTTCTTTGACAAGGGACTGATGAAGAAGAATTTCAAGGCTGGTGCCAAGGTTTTGTTAGTTAACTCCAAATTAAAAAAAATTCCAGGAAAGCTAAAATCCAAGTGGGATGGACCTTATACTATCATCCATGCCTCCCCATCTGGTGTTGTAGAGATCGTGGATCTCATTTCTGGGAAGAGCATGAAAGTGAATGGTCAAAAACTGAAGATTTGTGTTGAAAACTTTATGGAGCCTCCACAGACCATCCACCTTCATTAACCTCCCACTGCTAAGTGATCCACAGCTCTGTAAATTGTGTGTCATAGTTGTTTGAATTTTTGTTTTTGCTTTTACAAATCTATCATGCACTATTTTTGCTTATTTTTAATGTGTGTGTTGTTTTAATTTCTGTCATATACTTCGTGTTTCATTTGATTTTAGTATGTTGTTTTAGTTTTGAGTCTGTTGAGGGTGTTTAGAAAGTCTGAATCTAGTCTGATGAGTCTGCTTTTGAATCTGGTTTGTGCATGAACATGTTGTGCTTTAAAGTCATTTGATTCCTAGGATGTGTACTCTGTGCATATGTTTGCAATGGGCATGAAGTTATTACAAGTGAAATAGATGAAATGTGAAAAAATTTGGTGTTGATGCACAATGGCAGGGTGCATGACAGTTTAGATGCACATTCCAGTGAGCAAGCACTGAGATATGTTGGATTTAGCTCTGTTGCGAAGCTAAGTGGCATGGAGTTCACCCTCGCGAGTAATTTTAGGCTTTCTTAGGTGGCAATTTGAGCCCCGCGAGCCATAATTCAAGCAAATACAGTGTTCTCGCGGGGCTCCAATATGAAATTTGAATCTTCGCAAGAGCTGCGCTAGCGAAATACCTGAAGAGAGCCTGAAATTAAGCCTCACTAGGCCTTTTCTTCTCCACGACACTGAGTAGCGCGACAAGTGGATATCATGCATTTTGTTCCTTGCGAGCAAAATTTTTGAAGCTTGTACTATCAACTACCTCACGAGGACCTTGGTTCTCTGAAAATATGCTTCTCACAAGAGTAACCTTCAGCTATGAGAGGAATGCCAATATACCTCTTGCACAATTCAAATTCAAATCTACTCCGTGATTACCTATCGAGAACCACGCGAGGCACAGATTTCACCCACTTATACCCCGTGATTTTTTTTTCATTTCTTCCTTCTTCTCTGTGCCCTAGCTTCCACTGCGCACCTCCGAGCTTTCCTCTCCCTTCTTTCTCCTTTATTGACCGTTCCACTCTAACACAGTCACTCTGCTCCTACCATTGTGCTCCACACCAACTTCTGACCATTTTGCACTTGGTGTGGCAAAATTTGATCCACTGTGCAGCATTTAAAGTGGAACCCCTTCTCATAAGAGGGGTACTCAGCAATGATGGACTCTATTATAGGGGACATCAATTATGAGTTCACTCCTCTTCCAGATTCACCCCAGCCACCTCATTTTACCCTGCCCCTACTTCACCACAACCTACTAATTTCCATCATGCACCCACTTCACCCTTCCAACCAATTCAAACCACCCAACCCACAGTACCTTTCACACCTTATCCCCTAGCCCAAATCTTTAATCTCCTTTTTTCTCTCCAAACCCAAATGATGGCCAACACGCAAAGCCAAACAACCATTGAGTCCAACCTTCAAGCCATGCACTCAACCTCTAAAACAAGGCCACCATTCAAACTAACTTAGAAGCCATTCAGTCCACCTTGTTAACCTTAACCCCACCATCACAACAGCCACTTATCCCTCCACCTACCCCTCCAATTTCACCCTTACCTGAGCCTTCCATAGTCCCAGCAGAGATGGCCACCCAAACTGACCCTGAACCTGACCTTATAGAGCCACCCCTTATTGAACCATCTCTAGCACTCACCTACCCACAACCCTAACCTGCAATAGAGGACCTGCAAGTCCTGCTCCCTGCCCCACCTGCAGTAGCAACAGTTGATGCTGCCACAGATGTGGATGACCTGCTCTCCACTTCCTCAATTGCCTCCCAAACAGATCCTGCGGAAGATTATGTCCTCCAGCCAGTACCCTCTGTCCCCACTCTACCCATCCCATCATCCATCCCTTCATCTTCATCCACACCACCCCATTTTTTGGCTGACCCTTCTCCCCCTGCTGACAATACAATGTTACCAACCTCATCATTCTCCATACCTCCATTTGTAATCCTCCTCCAAGCAATGAATAATAACCCATACATCAACAGGGCTGTAATCAAGGGTATGGCTGATATCAACACTGCCATCAAGTAGTCCTTCCTCCATCAAATTAAATTTCTAAAATTAACTCACAAGATGGAGAGGAAGAAGATGAAGCATGGTTGGAGGCAGACCTGGCAACTCTACCAACAGGAGAAGTATAGAGCTAATGTGCTTGAAGAAGTTGTGAAGAACATGAAGGTGGCCCTTAGATTAGTTGAGGAGAGAGCTGATGATTATGCCAGAACTATTACAGCATTGTAGTAAACCCTATCTGATATGGATGACAGAGACTTAGCAGCTGCTGCTGCCAAACTCTACACTGCAGCAACTCCTCCCCCTGCAATTGCCCCTCCACCTAGAGCTTCAAAACCTGGAGTCCAGATCAAGGAACCTTCCTCTATACCTAAACTCACTCCCAAGAAGAGAAGCAGCACCAAGCACAGGAAGACTACTGCTAAAAGATCCAAGTCCTCTGATGCTGCTCTGAAGAAAGAAAAAGGAAAAGCTCCTCAGGAACATGTAGATGTAGATTCAGATGATTAAACTATGTAAATGTAATTAGTTAGGATCTTTTTTATTACTAGAAACTTTTACACTTCATTTCATTTGCATTGTATATATTACTGCCTATTGAATGAAGTTTTCTTTTTGGTATCTCTTGTTTGTGTTGTGTTTGATTCTCATTATGTTGTACTCTTTAGTTTTATTGTGTGTTTTGTTTATCACTATACCCTGCTGCCCATATTTTTTATCTCTGAAATAGTGAGGACACTGTTCCTCATAGGTTTGGGGGTGTGGCAGGGTATACCAATAGAGTAGTTAACCTAAGTACAACAGAGTCAAGTGAGTAAGATAGAAATAGAGCTAAGTTCACCTAAGAAACTATAAAAATGAGGAAATTTAAATTTTGCAGACCTTTTGGCATTAAAATCTTTTAAATTTTAACATTTCCATGAGGTGAACATCAAGAAAACTCATTTGCATCAGCACTTAGTGAACCATTAAAGAGAGAAAAAGGTAAGGACATACCCATGAGTTCAATGGAAGACCATACCTAGTGAAATTTAGGCCTACAAAAAAATTTCTCTTTGACGAGTGTCTTTGGCAATTCTTCTTACTCTAAGGAATGGCTGAGTTTATTTTCACACTAGAAGTTAGGCATCTCCAAGTTGAAATAGCTGGCAGTACCCATGACATTTAGGAAAGGATCAAGGCCTTCTCTTTGACAGTTTGAGCTTAAAGATACTTAACCTAGTAAACTGCCCTTACGCATACACTTTTTGAGCGTTAATTTTTAGTTTCTTCCAAATACACCAAAGTATTTACACCTAAACCTGTAGACCTAATTCAACCCTACCCCCACTTAGAGAATTCAGAAGGTAAAGGAGAAGAAATTAAAGATAGACAAGCTAGGGTCAACATTTGGTGAATGGAGGAGAAACACAAAAGGAGGACAGCAGTGTAGCAGCTGAGATGAGAGTGGCATTTCAAAAAAAAGAAATAAAAATAGAAATAAAAAAGGAAAAGAAAAATAAAAACAGAAAAAAAAAAATTAATGAAAAGGAAGAGAGAGGAGTCAAGAGGAAATTTCATTGGAAAAAGTGAAAATAAGAGGAGAAGCTGGCCACTTCAAATCTGAAAAATATCAAAGAAAATAGAATATGCTGAATTCAAGAAGGTGAATTCATGAATCACCTCCTTCACCTACTAATTTCTCAATTTTGCAACCTTTACACCCTTCCATTCTTTATAACCTTCAACCATAAGCCACATTACAACCCAGTCATAAGACCTTGTGATCCTAATTAGAATGAACTGTTATGTGGAGATGAGGAGTTGTTTAATCCATGGTGAGAAATAGTTAATGAGGCCAGAATTTAGAAGCCTTGCCTATGTTCATGTTTGCAGGCCCATTTGGGGATTGTAACTGCTCTTGAGCTTGTGTGAAAATGAAAACCTCAAATTTATTTATGAGAGATTGCCCTGGTAAGCATTGGGTCTGACATTGAATGTATTGGGCATTGTTTAAACCTTGAATTAATGGTAAGCTTAGTACTGACATACACTTACAGTTTTTCTTATTGTAAGCTGATTGGAAATTATGTGCATGCATGTAAGAGTTTTTCATGATTAAATAGTATGTGCATTTCATATGTTTAAACTCCTCACATTTTGAAAAGAATCAAGGGTGGACTGATACTCTATTTATTAAACTGATTTGATAATGTGTGCACTTTTGTTAACTGTTTTATTGAAAAGTTTATGGTACCTCCACTGAAAACCCTCAGGAGACTTCACTCCTCCAATAGGGATCACCTAGGGGTTTAAAAGGTTTGATGTATATGCTAAATGCATCCGTGCTCCCTACGAAAGTGGCATTTATATTCCTAGAGTAGTTGTTTAAATTTTCTTTTGCTCAAGGACTAGCAAAGATTAGGTTTAGGGGTGTGTTATTCACTGAAAAGTACCACTTTTCACCTCTTAACCTAGCCTTTACTACACTTTGGAGGTGTCTAATAATCCTCTGTTTAGTATATTTTATAATTAATAACAACAGTTGCAGCTTAGTACAAAGTCTAAGCTTTTGAAGCCAAAAAGAGAGTTTTAATGCTAAGATGTGGAGCTGAGGCAAGAACAGAAAATACACCCTGGTGGCACACACCATTGTGACCATATTGCATGCCAAGGTGAACCCTAGAAGTCCAGAGGAGGAATGGTTGGTCGACCCAAGTGTTGGAAGCTACAGCAACAAAAGGAGCACAGCAGCAGAACACAGTTAAATAGCCTCACACAGTTGGTGCGAGGTTCATAGGGCTGCATTATACTCACACTCGCAAAGAAATCGCGTAACTCAGTGAAGGAATGGCCTCAAAGAACTACTTCACGCAGCAGTCACGCGCTTCATTTGCTCTCCACGCTCTAAGTCCTCCCGAATCACTCATGCACTAGAACCTTCAGAAATCCTTCTCACGAAGTCCAAGCATTTCTCTTTCATTTCATGTCGCAAAACACCCACACAGTCCATGGCAGGAAAATCTCATAAATGTCACGCGGAGAGTTCTCGCGCGGCTAATCCATGCAAAAAATGCCAACCACTCACACAGCTCTTGTGGAGCTCAAGAGGAGAGAGAGCTCTAGAAAATCTCTCACGCAGCTCTCACACATGTAAATGCCTAAACCTTCCACTGCGCGAACTGTACTACTCACTACACAAGGAGCCTAGCAAAATCTAAACTCATCTACGCGAGACCCTCGTGACAGGAATTACCTGAAGCCCCACTACGCGAGCTGAGACGACTCATTTCAAATCCATCACCACGAGTTCTCTTCTGCAGCTACTTCAACCACACAATGTGCCTTGTGAGGAACAAATAAAACAGCCCCAGCCCCGTGAAGCATGGACTCCTGCTTTCTAATTCCATATCAGGGACCTTTTAGGGATTTCTCCAAGTCTAGGGCACACGTCCCAAGGCCTTGATCTCTATGGACGCATCCCGAGGCATCCAAGGGCTATAACCATGCCACATTAACCATAAAATTAGGGTTTTCTCCCCTGTGAGCCAAGGCATTAAGGACTGAGTATAAAAGCTATAACTTAGCTAATTTTCTGATCTTTATGGTTAATGTGGCATGGTTAGCTAACCCTAACCCTAATCTAGCATATTAGGGTTAGGGTTAGATCACCATCTTTTTCCCTTTTTCTTCTTCCCTAGTCTAGCATTTGCTGGCTATGATCTTTGTAAGCAATTAGGATAGTTTGATTTAGTTTTTGTAATGGGTTTTGTACACTTTAGGATATGTTGAGGGCAGTTTTGCACAAGGCCACTGCCTTGAGAAATTTCATTATAAGTATTGTTTAATCAATAAAATTTGTGTTTTAATGCGTATTCAATCTACTGTTTTCCTATGTCTATAGTATTGTTTGATCTATGCCATACCCATAGGATTTTACTGATTTAAAACTCCCATAGAAGCTTGAGCTTGTAGCCTTGTGACCATGGTGGTGGCAGCAATTATCTTGTTCCATCTCAAACCTCTGTGACTTGGATAGCCTCTGTGGATAGCTTGTGATCATTTGAGTGGATAGACTATAGCCCTAGGGTGATTCTAAGCTACAAATCTGAGATGGATTCTTTCACCTTGCAGATGTGATTGTAGCCTTGTGAGAGATTGTTGCAGGAACAAGCTCCCCTCTGTTTTACATGACCACCATCAGATGTTAGATCTGATTTTTCTATAAAGATTGCAAACTTGTGAGCTGAGTCATTGCAAGCCTTTTGTAGCAATGATCAGCTATATTTAAGTCCCCAAATAGCCTCTGAATAGCTGTGGTTTCCACTAGTTCTCCAAGAGATGTTTGCTCCTATGGATGCCTGAGCTTGTATCCTGGCAAACATTGTGTCTGCAATGATTTTTATGTTTCGATTTGATTCATTGGTTGGATAACATCTATTGGATAATCTATGACCATTTAAGTGGATAGGTTATAGCTTTAAGATTAGTCCATTCCCTTATATCAGATTGGTTTTCTGATTTAACTCATGTGATTTGATCCTCTCTATTGGATAGTCTGTGACCATTGAAGTGGACGGGTTATAGTCTTAAGAGACCAGGTTAAATCATAGGAGTTTAGTTAGATTCTTTCACCTTGCAAATGTGCTTGTAGCCATCTGAAGGATTGCTGCAGAGGCAGCTCTAAATCTAAGTTACATAATTGAAATAATATTAGCTTAGTTGTTTATTTCTCATCAATTTTCTCTTTGTTTTAACACACACTATCATTACCTTCTTCATAAACCCTTTCTTTAGGATAGGATTGCACTTTCTTTCTCTTCTTTTAGTATTAGTTTAGTGTAGTTGTGACACCCAACTCCCTTTCTCTAGAATTGCCAGATCTGGAGGCCCACTAATACATCCCTTTGTGGGTTCTAGATAAATTTCTCTATGGGATAAACTCTTACTTACTTAAAACTTGCTACAACAGCCCTGGATCTTGTAGGACTGTGATTTGGTCTTGTGCTTATCTTCCATCTCTGATTTTTTCTTTGTTTCATTTTATTTTGGATTCTTTTCCCCATCTGCTTTCACACTAATAAATATTAGCACAACCATAATTTTATCAACACTTACGGCAGCACGACGAAACTAAAAGAAGAAAGCAAGCCATTTACTATCTGAGCAAGAAATTCACTGGCTATGAGACTCGCTATTCTCATCTAGAAAAAGCATGTCTGGCTCTCGTATGGGCTACATTGAGACTTTGTCACTACTTGCTCTCTCAGGCAGTACTCTTTCTAGCATGAATGGATCCCTTGATGTACTTATTTAAAAAGTTGGCTCTTACTGGGCAAACTGCACGCTGGCAGCTTCTCTTATCAGAGTTCAACATCACGTATGTCACCCAAAAGTCAATCAAGGGGCCAGCACTCGCTGATCATCTTATCAAGAATCCCATACCTGATTACGAGTCATTGAGGACCAAATTTCCTGACAAAGACATCTTGTTCATGACAGAGGATGACATAGAGGAGACAGAGGAGTTCTAGGTAATGCACTTCGATGGAGCATCAAATGTCAAGGGTCAAGGAGTTGGCGTTATTCTAATCTAGCCAAAGGGATCCCACATACTAGTTTCCATCAAGCTTAATTTTCCGTGCACCAATAATATGGCTGAGTACGAAGCCTGCGAAGCTGGCCTACAGGCAGCTCTCAACCTAAACGTAACTCAACTCAGGGTGTTTGGCAACTCACAACTGATCATATGACAAGCAAATGGAGACAAGAAGACGAAAGATAAAAAGTTGATCCCATACCATGAACTTCTCGAGGATCTGATAGCATGCTTCGATGATGTTACATTCTCCTACGTACCGCGGGCAAGAAATCATTTTGCCGATGTGCTAGCCACCTTGGCGTCAATGGTCGACATTCCATATGGTGTTGAGATGAAGCCAATCATGATCGGACAAAGAAATGAGTCGGCCTTCTACCTCTAGATCGAGGGATCCACAAAGACAAATGATGAGCCTCCATGGTTCTCTGATATCAAGAATTTCCTTGAAACTTGAGCTTTTCTTGAAGGTACACTCAAAATGGACAGGCGGACCATCCAACATTTAGCGGCAAATTATGTCTCCAAACACAGGATTTGGTTAATCCTGCATTTTCCCAGTTAGCAATGTGGTTATCTGATTAGTCACATAATATACCTTTTTACCACCCTTAACATAGTGATCCTAGAACTTAGTTTGCTACTAATAAGTTACTGATGTGCAGATATTAAGGAAAAATAGTAAAAGAGTACCAAAATATTAATCTTTGTCAAAATAAACTCAAAAAGTAATAAGAAAGACAATTGAATGAAAAATACGATTTGGGAAAGCTAAAGAATCGTGATCTATGATTGAGCGCTGTTGTGAACAAAGAAATTAGAAAGTCGTAATTTACAATTTTGCAAGAAGACATTCAAGAGTAGAGTACGATTTTACAAAAGACGATCAATACTTATGGAGAATCATAAATAAAGAATCGTCCAGAGAGTAAAAGCTAGAAAATTGTGACCTATGATTTTATAAAAGTAAGCTTTCTATTGTTACTGATCACATGAGGATTTAATCGCCATGTATATAATTAGAAGAATTCTTGACTTAGAAGTCTGGCTATGCACGGATCTGAGAAGATTGACGAAGAAGACTTTTAAAGGACTCTGTTGCTGAAATAAAGGAGAAAATTTGGAAGTGCATCAACTATTGAAAGTAAGGAAAGATAAAATTAGAAGTAGAATTATATTAGGATTCTTTTGTTTTAATAGTTTCTTTGATTAAAATTAGAAGTTTTGTAAACTGGCCCTTATGATCTATAAATAAGAGGCTTGGTATAAGAATTAATCATCAAAGAATTTCACAGCATCAAGTGACAACTGAGGTCTGTGTTTTCTCCCAATCAAAGTAGTTTAGGACTTATAAAGTAACATCGTCCACAGTTCTCTAAGGTCTTGTCTGACAACCAAGGCTGAGGAAGCTGAAAGATCAACCCTTTAGATGGTTCTACTTTTGCTTTCTAGTTTAGATTTATTTTTATGCAATTTACTGCTTTATAAACATCTTCAAATTTTAATTTTAATTGACGACTGAGGTTGAGGTTTGCAAATTAGTGTCATGGTTTTTATTCTCCATCTTTGATTTTCTAGAATTTGATTGACACCCAAATTTCTGGTAGATTAAATATTAGTATAAATCTATATTGAAGGATGCTAGCTTTTTATTGACGCCCAATTCTAGAAGACTGAGATATAGTGTAACTATATTTGAAATTTGTAAACATCCAATAGCTGAGGATTGTGATTGACGACCACAATCTGAAGGAGGATCTAGGATTTATTTTCTGCAATTGAGTTTAAGAAACCATTCTTTATTCATATTTCTCAAGTAATTTAGGATCTTAAAAGATAAATATAAGTTTTAGAAAATTAATATATAAAGATAAATATATCCTTGTGGGAACAATCTTATACTAGCTCTACAATTTCTATTGTGCGCTTGCAATAGGTTAAGACTTTATTAGATACACATATAAGTAGCGATCAAGTTTTTGGCGCCATTGCCGGGGACAGCGATTTATTTTATTTATATTAGTTTAAGAAAATAAGTATTTATCTTTCTCTTTTTAATTTCTTTATATTTTTAATTTTCTTTAATCACTTCTTAATATTTTGTAGGTTTATTCGGAGTAACAAATCAAGGCTTCAACTTCCCCTGATCAGAGAGGCTCAGATTTTTTTCTCTCCTTGCCTTCTAGAATAAAAACTAAATAAAGTTTAAAACACAATTTTTTGTTTTTTTGTATGCATCACACTCGATCTCAAAGTCCAGATTTCTTCGAGTGTGATCCAGAAGTTGAAAGGACTCTCCTGCGTAATTTGGCCACAAACCGAATTCCCACAAGAGAATCCTTAACCATGGCTTACGATCTGTCAATCCAAGCACATTTCAGCCCAATAGCTTTGACCAAGCCTCATGCATAGTTATACCAGAGGTGCCAGCGGGTCAGAATTATGAAATCAAGCTCAATACGCTTCAATCTATACCTACCTTTTATGGGCTTGATCGAGAAGATCCCTACCAACATCTGAGGGACTTCATAGAGCTTTGCACAATGTTTTAACTATCAGCCGCCAACAAAGAGGCCGTAAAACTAAGTTTATTCTCATTCTCTCTCAAAGATAGGGCAAAGACATGGTTAATTTCATTACCTACCAGAAGTATTACCACATGGGAGGAGCTGCAGTCCAAGTTCTTGGGCGAGTACTTCCCAATTGATAAAATTAACCAAATTCGCCAAGCAATTCAAGACTTCACGCAAAAGCTGGGAGAACTATTTCATGAGAGCTGGGAATGGATGAAGGATATATTACGAAAGTGTCCTCATCACGAGGTACCAAATTGATCTATAGCATAAAGTTTCTACCAAGGATTGACTGAGACTAACCAGTCAATGTTGTGAGTGGAGGAGCCTTTATGGCTCAAAATGGCCAACAGTCCTAGAACCTATTCTAGAAACTTGCCAATAACTCAAAGCAAAAACAGGCTTTGCTTAGATCTGATCCAGATGTCACTCGCCACACCCCGCTCGTGAGGGGTGGACTTTACGATATCAGCAAAGATAAAGTAAAGAAGGAGGATGGCATGAGTGTAAAAATTTTGGCTCTTGAATAACAAATCGCAATATTAATGGCGGCCAAGCCTAGCACTCCGGATAGATCCTTGGAAAGCTACTCTAATTGCGACACCCAAAATTTTACTAAAAACCCAGCTGCGTCATCCCACCAAGAGGTGATGGAAAATGAACAAATAATGGCCTTTCAGTGGGGAGACTACGGGAATATGTATAACACAGCGTGGAGGAACCATCCTAGATTTAACTATGGCTCCACAGGAAGAGCACAACTAGCACCATCGGTTGCGTAACCCTGATTCCCCTAGACCCAAGTTTTTCACCAAAGACCTCAAATGCCTACTACAGAAACCCAATTTTGACCATAGAGAAATGTAACTGACGCCACTATTGTTTAAATCTTTCAAGATTTTCAGCAACAGTCGCATCAGCACTCGAAAGATTTACATCAGCTTGCTCAATTCTCTCAAGTGCTCCATTCTCATACTCAGTCCATCACAAAGCTGGAAAGCCAGATAGGTCAACTAGCTTTCCAAGTGGTGAAAAGAAAGAGTGGTCAATTGCCGATGCAGCCAATCAGCAATCCTAGAGGACTAGTATTCTTGAGGGAGACATCGGCTCTCCAAAATCAAATATAAAAACCTCATGGATCGTCGAACTACCGACTCATCCGTAGCACCCATTGTAAAATATGTAGAATTATTTCTCTTTCTTTTAACCCTAGGTATTACGCTATGACCCAAATCATTGGAAAATGATGTATTGTAACATAACTCCTATTGTATACTATAGCGCCTAATCGTATGGATTTACGATTGATCATTGTCTATCAGTGAAAGGGTGTTGTTACTTCTTAGTGTGCTTGATTTATGTGTATTTTGAAAACAGTTTTAAAGTTGCCAAATTACAGTGGCTCTAAACTATATAAGAAATTAAAGAAATATCAGCACAGTTAGAAGAGAATTAGCCTGCAAGATCAGGGCCAATTGTAGCAAGTTTTAAAAGTAAGTGAGTGAAAGATCGTCCACAGAGAATTTATTTAAAATGTAAGATAAACCTCCAGATCTGAGCTACCAGATCTGGCTTCTTATCCTATCTAGAAAGCTGATAAGATGAGAGGTTTGAATTTGTCACGTTTAACAAACTAAAAACAAAGGAAAATTTAAACTAAATGATCCAGATCCGAGTTGGGGGAGTGATTGAAACAAAGATGGAGAAGTAATATCTAACTCTAATTTGGTCTTTGAAATCTAATGAGAAATACTACAGTTCAGCAGAGGTGATCCAATCTTCATCTGGCTACAAGCGCAGATGTAAGAGAGATAAATCTAATTCAAGGATTAGGCTACACTTATGGCTATGGTCTGTCCACTTTAATGGCCACAAATCATCCAATAGTTATTAATCCAAATCCTTAATTCAGAACAGGAAACATCACGACAAATGCTGTAAGAGACTAGGTTACCAACACTAATTCTTACAGGATTAATGAATCAAGGGAAATTGCATAAAAAAATAGTAAATCTAAAGGTGTCTAATGCAATAAGGAGATCAGAGGGAACCCTTAACATGATTCTAATTGAGAAAATACGGTTTACAGCAACCTTTTCAAATCCACCGTTACAATTATAGAGCATAGCTTAAACAGCTCTCAGATTTGTAGTCTTGAATACAACTCTCTTTTGAATTACAGAAACGTCTCACAGCTCTCAATTGCAACTCAAAGTGAAGCTATTACAGGGATTTCAGACAAACTGTCTGGCTGGGAAATGGGGGATTAGAAATGAAACTCAAAATCTGGATGTCCAAATTGGGCAAATGCTTCGTCAATTTATAGCTTTCCCGTGTCCAAATTTCAGATGTGTATCAACCAATCGAGTTGGTTAAATTCATATCACCAATAGGAGTCGAGCACCGGGATCCGGATCTGCTCCAATCGAATCGCTTGATCTGTTTCACCAATCAGAAAGAGGCATCAATTCTGTTAGGAAATTCAAAAATCTGTTTGAGCTTCTAGAAGTTCCCGCCAAGTAATTTCATCTTTAGGTGTTCACATGGGGTGGAATATGCCTTTGGTTCGTGCTCAGAATCTTCCGGAATGTCCTTGGGTTTTAAAATGCATTGGGACGCGTGCAACAGATTATTGAATTATCCTTGTTAAAGCTGCGAATCTCCAGAATACCTTTTCGCAGAGTTTAAGGGTCTTTTCGCAAAGTGCTGTGGCTTCTGAAGCTCTTTTCGCAGAATTCAATCTCTCTTCGAATTGTGTTTTCTCCTTTTCGCAAAGTTCAATCTTCTTTTCGAAGAGTTCAGATGCTCTTCGAAAACTAAGCCTGGAGGTTTTATTCCTTTTCGCAGAGTTCCAGGTTCTTTACGAAACGTGCAGTTTCTTTGCGAAAAGAACTCTGTATTGTATTTCTCTGTTCGAATTGTTCCCTGCTTCTCTTACAGGTCCTTGCCACTTCCTTTTGGACTTTTCCACAGCTGATGAGGTTGTTTCTTCACTTCCTTCCTTTGGACTGACATGGATTGTCATCTTTTTGGCACTTTTGAGCTGCTTTTATGTTTAAGCCTGTCTTTATTATTGAACATAGGTACTTAAAACACTTATTTAGTTCTCTCAAAGGTCTATCAAGACTTAAGTTTAGGGGTGAAAAAATGGTATTTTCACTTGTCAACACACCCCAAACCTAAGCTTTGCTAGTCCTGAGCAAAGAAAAGAATAATAAACAAAAACAAAGTAAAGAGCCACTTTTGTAGGGAGCACTTGCATTTAGCCTATGCAACAAGCCTTTTAAACCCCTAGGTGATCCCTAGTGGAGGAGTGAAGTCTCTGAGGGTTTTCAAGGAAGGTACCCACAAACTTCTCCAATAAATCCGCTTAAGATCAATGCGCTCATAAAGCAAACTTTCATCCAATCAGATTATTCACACCTGCATTAGTCAAGTTGTAAGAAGATTTTCAAGAAAACATCAGTTCAAAACTAAAATTCTGCTGTAATTCTTTTACCATTCACTCAGTTGGTGTCAAAAAGTTTTTACAAGAAAAATTAATGAAAAGCTTGCCTTCTATTTGAAAATTCAGTTTTGATGTTACCCCAAATAATTTGATTTCAAACTCAACTCTCACCAGGGTTTTCACTCACCATGCAAATATGAGGGTTGCACTATTTCACATAGCTCAAGAGCAATTACAGTCCTCAAATAGGAATGTAAGCAGGAGCATAGGCATTGCTTTTCAGTTCTAAATTTACTACTTTTTTACCATAGATTACACAAATCCTTATCTCCATGTGACAGCTCAATCCATCATTGATCAGTAAGGACTTTAACTTGGGTTGTAATGTGGCTTATGGGTGAAATTTATCAAGAATAAAGGGGTGGAATGGAGTTTGACCCTTCGAATTATATCAGTAATCAGGAGGAGTTTTCACTCCCCAGGTCGAACGAAGATGAACTATTTGTTGGGGTGATCGAGCTGTTGTATCTGGCTGATTATTTCCCTGCACCGGCATACCAAGAGGAGCCCTTAGATTTAGGGCAGTATTTTTCCACTCCTGTTCCCTGCCTATCAAATCCAAACGGGCACAGCCCCACCGCAATCATACACATATCCACCCCACGCCCAATTTACCCCATACACCCCTCCGTCACACCCAAATCACCCCATACCATACACAACTTCGCCATCCTCGTATTATCCTACCCCATACACACCCTCAAATCTCTCCACCCAATACACTACTCCGCCATCCCCAAGTTACCCCATTCCATACACACCTTCAAATCCCACCACCCCCAAATCACCCCGCTCTATGCACAACTCCATCTTCCCCAATCTATCCCATTTCATCCACAAACCCATCATCATCCCACCATGCTACCCCCTATACAAACCCTTCATATCCCCCTATTCCACCCACTACCCCGCCATGTCCCAATCATCCCGCTCCATGCGCAACTCCATCACCCCTAATTTACCCTACGTCATCCACGAACTCGTCATCATCCCACCATGCCACCCCATATACAAACCCTTCATATCCCTATCACCCCGCTCCTTAGATGTCTCCCCATCCCTCCATCCCAGCCACACTCCTACCATCCCTTCGTTATTTTGGCCCCAATCCAACTCCACCACCACCCAAGCAAGCAACCCCTCACCCAATCCCCTTATCACCTGCTCCCAATCACCACTAGTCTTACCAAGCCCAGGCAATACCTGTACAAGCCCCCCCTGCACCCACAAATTCAACCCCGCCAATTCCCACCACTACCATTCTACCCCCTATTGGAGTCAATGTTGTTACTTCTTAGTGTGCTTGATTTATGTGTGTTTTGAAAATAGGTTTGCAACTGCTAAATTATACTGAATCTAGAATATTAAAAAGAGTAAAGAAATATTAGCACAGGTAGTAGTGAATTAGCCTGCAAGATCAGGGCCAATTGTAGCAAGTTTTAAATGCAAGTGAGTGAAAGATCGTCCACAGAGAATTTGTCTAAAATGCAAGATAAACCTCCAGATATGAGCTACCAGATCTGGCCTCTTATCCTATCTAGAAAGCACATAAGATGGGAGGTTGAATTTGTCACATTAACTAAATGATAAAAGTAAAAGTTAAACTAAATGATCCAGATCCGAGTTGGGGGAACGTTTGAGGTAAACTTGTAAAAAAATGGAGAAGTAATATCTAACTTTGATTTGGTCCTTGAAACTAATGAGAATATTTGACTCAAGCGAGAGATGATCAATCTTCATCGGCTACAAGCACAGATGTAAGAGAAATAAATCTAATTTAGATTAGGCTTATGGCTATAGTGCATCCACTTTAATAGCCTGGCCATCAAACCATCCAATAGTCTTTAATCAAAGCCTTAGTTTAGAACAAGAAGCATCACTACAAATGCGTGAGAGAAGGTTACCAACACTAATTCTCACGAGATTAATGAATCAAGGAAATTGCATGAAAAGCAGTAAATCTAAAGGAGTCTAATGCAATAAGGAGATCGAGAGGAACCCTTAACATGAGTCAATTGAGAATGTCGGTTCTGACAACCTTTTCAAATCTACCATTTACAATTCTGAGCCACTTAAACGACTCTCGGTTGTAGTCTTGAATACAACTCTCTTTTGAATTACAGAAATATCTCACAGCTCTCAATTGCAAGTAAAAGTGAAGCTATTACGGGGATTTTAGACAAACTATCTGGTTTGGAAATGGGGGAATAGGAATGAAACTCAAAATCTGGATGCCCAAATTGGGCAAATGGTTCGTCTATTTATAGTTTTCCCTAAGCCCAGCTCAGATGTGTATCAACCAATAAGAAGTGCTCAGATCTGTATTGACCAATGGTAGTCGAGCACGAAGATCCAGATCTATTTTGGCCAATCAGAATTCCTTGATCTGGTTCAGCCAATCAGGTGAAAAAGGCATCGATTCTGTTATGCATTTTGTTAGAGTTTCTAGAAGTTCCCGCCAAGTTATTTCATCTCTGGGTGCTCACGTGGGGTGGAATATGCCTTCACTTCATGCTTAAAATCTTCTGGAATGTCCCTAGGTTTTTAGATGCATTGGGCCGCGTGAAACAGATAACTGAATTGCCCTTGCAAAAGCTGGGAACCTCCAGAATACCTTTTCGCAAAGCTTAGGGGGCTTTTCGCAAGGTGTTGTAACTCCTGAAGCTCTTTTCGTAAGGTTACGTTACATTGAATTGAGTTTTCTTCTTTTCAAAAAGGTAAATCATCTCTTCGAAGAGTTCAGATGCTCTTCGAAAGCTAGGCCTGGAGTTTTTGTTCTTTTCGCAGAGTTTCAGGTTCTTTGCGAACAGTTCAGGTTCTTTGCGAAAAGCACTCTGTAGTGCATTTTTCTATTCGAATTGCTCCACACTTCTTTTCTGAGTTGAGACCAGGTCTTTGCCTCTTCAATTTAGACCTTTCAACAGCTAGTGAGGTTGTTTCTTCTCTTTCTTCCTTTGGATTGACATGGATTGTCTTCTTTTTGGCACTTTTGAGCTACTTTCAAGGTTAAGCCTGCCTTTATTGTTAGCTGTAAAACAAACACTTAAAACACTTATTTAGTTCTCTCAAGGGTCTATCAAGGCCCAGATTAAGGGGTGAAAAATGGTATTTTTCAGTTCTCAACACACCCCCAAACCTAAGCTTTGCTAGTCCCTGAGCAAAGATAAAATTTAAAAATAGAATGAAAAGCCATTTTTGTAGGGAGCACAGTTGCATTTAGCATATGCAACAAGCCTTTTAAACCCCTAGGTGATCCCTAGTGGAGGAGTGAAGTCTCCTGAGGGTTTTCAGTGAAGGTACCCACAAACTTCTCCAATAAATCAGTTAAGATTAATGCGATTCATTAAAGCAAACTTTCATCCAATCAGATTATTCACACCGCATCAAGTTGTAAGAAGATTTTCAAGAAAACATCGATTCGAAACTAAAATTCTCTTGTAATTCCTTTACCATTCACTCAGTTGGTGTCAAAAAGTTTTTACAAGAAAAATTAATGTAAAGCTTGCCTTCTATTTGAAAATTCAGTTTTGATGTTACCCCAAATAATTTGATTTCAAACTCAACTCTCACCAAGGTTTTCACTCACCATACAAATATGAGGGTTGCACTATTTCACACAGCTCAAGAGCAATTACAGTCCTCAAATAGGAATGTAAGCAGGAGCATAGGCATTGCTTTTCAGTTCTAAATTTACTACTTTTTTACCATAGATTACACAAATCCTTATCTCCATGTGACAGCTCAATCCATCATTGATCAGTAAGGACTTTAACTTGGGTTGTAATGTGGCTTATGGGTGAAATTTATCAAGAATAAAGGGGTGGAATGGAGTTTAAAATTGAGAAGTCAGTCAAGGTAAGGAGCTAATAGACATACCTTTTTCAATTCAGCACAATTTCATCTTCTTCTTTGAATTTTCAGAGCCAAAGTGGCCATCTTTTTCTCTTTCTTTTTCAAACTTCCAATGAAATGCCTTCTCCTTTTCTTTTTTTTTTTTTTTTTTTTTTTTTTTTTTTTCAAAGCAACATTGACTGGAATGCCACCTTTCTTCTGCTGATACATCATTGCCTTCAATTATTTTTCTTTTTCTTTTACCAAACTGTTACCCAACTCACCTTTCTTCAGCTTTCTTTCCTTTACCTTCTGAATTCTCAGAGTGAGGGTTAGGCTAAATGAGGTTGATGAGGTTTCAAAGAAATCTTGGATTTATAAAGCTCAATTGGTGTGTATCAAGGGCAGTTTTAAAAGGTGGGGCTTTTTGAAGTTCAAACTGTCCAAAAGAAGGCCCTACATCATGTCTTTAATATCATGATTGCTATCAAGCTATTTTAACTTGGATATATGTAACTTCTAGTGATAGCAAGCCGGTTCAAACAGTCCCTAGAGCAGAAAAAATTGCCAATTCATACCTCCAAAGAATACATTTCAGCAGGCCCAAATCTCACTGGGTGTGGTTTTCTATCAAATTCTTGAGGTATATCATCACTGTTTTCTCTCATTTTAGGTTTACTAAAACATCAATTTTTTAGAAATTTTCTGACCTTCACTTCATGACAGTATTAGAATTACACTAGAAATCAATTTTAAAAAGTTTTAACTTCCTCATTTTTCCAAACAACAGGTGTGAAATTACTTCATTTTCAAAAATTCTCATAAGTCGTCATATTATCAAGCATTAACTTACTTATTTTATTGGCATACCTGCCATACCCCCAAACCAAAGGGAAGCAGGGTCCACACTGGTCCAAAATAGAGGAAAAAAATATAAGAAAGAAAAATAACAAAAATAATAATGGCAAGAAGACAGACAAAAATGCACAGTAGTATACAAAACAGAATTTTCTATTGCAACTGTATAACCCAAAAAGTACAATGAAAGCTAATAACTGGGATCAAAATCTGTATCATAGGTTGGTTCAGTGACTCAACGAGTCACTCGAATCGTGAGCTAGAGTCAGTGTTGGAGTCTGAACTAGATTGAGCTTTCTCTGGAATAGTGTTTTTCAGCTCAGTACACTCCTCAGATTTGATCTTTCTGATGAGGCCGAGGTGTTTGGTGAGGCTAGTGGTCTTCAATTTTTCTTGATCCAGTTGGGCTTGCAACATGGACACCTTGTGTTGCTCAGTCCTCACCAGCTGAAATGTTTGACCCAGCAGGTCCCGCATTTTATCTCTTTCAAATTTCATAAAAATCTCTAACTTCCTGATTTGGTTTTCATAGGGGGTGCGGATGTAAGCTTGCAAATCAGCTAGCCCCTTTTTAGCATCTCTGCAGATATAAGGGTTAGTTTCCATGGCTTTGATGAGGGTGGCATATCGGGGAAGGGGAATGGAATGGTAGGGGACTAAAGGGGGCCCAGCTGGGAGAGGGGTGGAAGAAGTGGTTAGAAGGGGGATAGCAGGGTCTGTCTGAGTGGCTTGCTCAGAGAAACTGGGTAGTGGTGGAGGGGATGGCAGATCAACCAATATGACTTCTGGATCTGTTTGAGTGGCCTGTTCAGAGGATTTAGGTACAGGGGTGATGGTGGTGGTTTGGGTTGTGGAAGCTAAGGTATGGAGCAGTTCCATGGCTACAGACTGATTGTCGGTGTTAATCTGAAGTTGGGTTTGGATGGACTGGAGGTAAGTAAGGATTTGGGTAATGAATGCAGGTGCAATGGCTGTAAAGGGAGAGGTTGGAATGTGGGTGAATGGAGGAGGAGCAGGTATAGGGGAGGGGTCCAAAATTGGAATGATGGGAAGTATGGGCGAGGGGACAGCTGGGATAGGTGAACTGTCAAGGGCTGGAGTGGGGGAGTAGGGTGTAGGGATGACTTCCTCCAGAGTATGTGCAGCTACAGGGCTGGTCACCAAAGGGAGGGGTTTCACTATAAGGGGTGCAGCTAAAGAGCTGGTCACCACAGATTGGCGAGCTGGTTCGACAACGTTGGTCCTGCAACATGGCGGGGCAAAGCTCATTTGGATGCTCAAATTCAGCTTCAGGGATGGGTTCTGGCTCGCTCACAACTGCAGGGTTGATGTCAATTTCAGGTTCAACTGCAGGGGTGAGTTCTGGCTCACTCACAACTGCAGGTTCTGGTGCAGCAATAGGGGCATGTGCAGGTTCACCTGCCTCTCTCATCCTTCGCAGCATTGCCTGGCTTGTAGTCCAAGCCTTTTTTCCAAAATTGTGTGGTGTAATGACTTCAAAGGGCTCCTCAGTATCAATATCAAATTTTGCTCGGAGGAGGGCTATGATCAATTAAATGGTAGGCCAAATATCTTCGCTTTTTCTTTAGCTTGGTACTTACATCACCATGGCTTCAAATTAACATAGGGCATTGAAAACTGCCTTGAAAATGAAAGAGGGCCTCTAAAATTGGTGATCTTCTCTTGGTCGTGCCCAAAGGACATAAAAACTACCCCTTAGAATGGAATCCATCAATAGAAATTGGAGAGCAAGGTCTCTTCTCATGATGGACTGCCCCGTGCCCACAATACCTTGAGTTAGATGGGCATCCATCTCTCTAAAAGAGGCAATTTCGGGAGCAGCCAAAGGGCCAGAGGGATCAAATTGGAATGGTATCCCTAGAGCATTCCCTATGTCTTCAAAAGTCACAGTCAGATCGCAATCATCAATAAAAATGGCAAGGGTAGGGACATCAGCATCTTTTTCAGTGACCTTGGCTAGGTTTTGGTACCATAACTTTACCATTCTTGGGTAAATTTTTTCTGGCAAGGGGGTAAGGATATTGCTTAGTGAAGCTTCTCTAAGGTATCTTAAGGATGGCAGGCATTCTGGTTTGGTGTCGAAAAAAGTTTCGTCAACCATTAGCTCGGGTAGTAGCTTCTGAGCTTCAATGAAGGGATTGGGTAGAACCAAATGAATGGGCAGAGGAGTAAGCTCAGGCTCAGGGCTAGTAGCAGCAGGGGTGGGTTCCTCATGTCTAATTTTCTTTCCTTTTTCTACCCTGTCTGCTTTATCCATTGAAAGTTTCCGTTTAGCTGCAGTTTTCGTTTTTCCCTTTGCTTTTGGGGTTGATTTGCTCACCTTTTTAGCAGAGGATTTGGTAAACATTGCTGCCAATGATTTCTCTGCTTTTCCCATCCTAAATCGATGTATAATAATGCCCAAAAATGGATGCCGACACAGAACAACTTACTATATGATAACCAGAGAGAATGGGTAAAGAAATACCGAGATTTAGGGTTTCTGTTTTGAACGAGTTGTTTGCTTTACAGAAATCCTCCAGATTATAAGCGGCAATCCTCTTCTGAAAATGCAGATGATCTAACCAATTAGTTACAAAAAAGGTAGTAAACTTGTTGAATCGTGCAAAGAAAGAATGAAGTAGGGTTTTAGTGAGAGGAGTCGCTCTGCGGAGCGAGTATGAAATGAAAACCCCACCGTCGAAAGGGTTTAAATATACTCAAGGTTAATATCGCAAAGTGCTTTTAAGTTTTCGAAAAGTTCCAAAAGAGTCCTTTTTAAAATTGTGAATGGCATCAGTACCATTTGACAAGTTAATAGCTTCAGAAACATCATTTCGCAAAGGAGTTAGCTTCAAAATTACTTTTTCGAAAAGAGAAATGGCTTCAGTACCAACTATTCGAAGAGCACATCTTCTCTTTCGAGTAGTTCATTACAGCTTCAGATCTATTCGAAAAGCAAATTGAACTTTACGAAAAGAGAAATATTACTTTGCGACTTGATTTTGAGCATATTTAAACTCTGCAAAAAGAGAAAAAAATAGAAACAGAAAAAATAAGCACAAACTATGATATACAAACATAATGTACAGTTTTCGGCCATCAGATTTTTGAAGATTCGTGATGATGGATGGTCAGCACAGGCTCCTGGGTTTTTTCAATGCATGGTTTGAGCCTCTGACCATTGACCTTTATGATTCTTCCATTACTTGGATCAAGGATGTCAAAAGGATGTCCGCTTGAACGACAGTGTATGGCCCATCCCATCTGGAACTCAGTTTTCCTGGGAAAAACTTGAGCTTTGAGTTAAATAACCATACCTTAGAACCAGCTGTGAACTCTTTTCTCAATAAATTTTTATCATGAAAAGTTTTGGCTTTTTCTTTATATAATCTTGAATTGGTGTATGCATCCATTCGCAGCTCTTCTAACTCAAAGAAGTTGCAATTTCGTGATTACCAAAGTAGTTAGATCCATGTTCAATGTTTTAATGGCCCAAAAGCTTTATATTCTAACTCTACTGGTAAATGGCATGCTTTGCCATAGACCAACCTAAATGGGGACATACCAATTGGGGTTTTATAGGCTGTCCTATATGCCCACAATGCATCATTCAGCTTAAAGGACCAATCCTTTCTGTCCTTCTTCACAGTCTTTTCCAAAATATGTTTGATTTCTCTATTGGAAATCTCCACTTGTCCACTGGTTTGTGGATGATATGGAGTGGCCACTCTATGAGTCACAGAGTATTTCTTCAACAATGTTTCAAAATGTTTGTTACAAAAATGGCTTCCCCCATCACTGATAATGGCTCTGGGAAAACCAAACCTGGAAAAAATGTGATCCTTAAGAAATTTCAAGACCACTTTGTGATCATTTGTTTTAGTAGCTGTGGCTTCAATCCATTTGGATACATAATCCATAGCTACTAAAATGAAAGTATACCCATTGGAAGGAGGAAAGGGACCCATGAAGTCTATCCCCCAAACATCAAACAACTCAACTACCAAAATAGGCTGTAAAGGCATTGAGTTTCTCTTGGAAATCTTTGCCTAATTTTTGATAGCAGGACTTACAATCTTATAGGCATCCTTGAAAAGTGTAGGCCAATAAAATCCACATCGCAAAACTTTTGCGCTAGCTTTTGTTCCCACTAAAATGACCTCCACAGGCCTGTTCATGACACATAGAAAGTATTCTATGAAATTCTTGGTCAGGGACACATTTCCTTATTATTTGATCTGCACAACTCTTGAACAGATAAGGATCCTCCCAGATGAAGTGTTTAACTTTTGAGAAGAAAAGATCTTTATCCATTCTATTCCAATGTTGAGGAATTCTTCCGAGCCAAAAGTTGACTATGTTTGCAAACCAAGGAGTGTATACAAATGGCAAAAAGTTGCTCATCGGGAAAGATTCATTGATAGGCAACCTATCAATCTCGTGATTAAAATCCTGGAGAGGTGATCTGCCACTACATTCTCCACCCTTTTTTTATCTTTAATTTGAAGATCAAATTCTTGTAACAAGAGAATCCGCCTGATGAGTCTTGGTTTGGTGTCCTTCTTAGACAGAAGGTATTTTAAAGCCGAGTGGTCAGTGAACATCACTATTTGTAGACCCAAGACATATGACGTGAATTTTTCTAAAGCAAAACAATTGCCAACTCCATCTCTGTTGTTGTGTAATTGAGCTGTGCACCAATCATTCATCTACTGGCATAAGCTATAACATGAGGCAGCTTATCTTTTCTCTCTCCAAGGACAGCTCCCAAAGCATAATCTGATGCATCACACATCAGTTCAAAAGGTAATGAATAATCTGGCGCAATATTGAGAAATCGGACAATTTTTAGGAATTCAAAAGCCTTCATGCATTCATTATTGAAAATAAAAGGACATCTTGGCACGATGAAATGACAAAGAGGTTTAGTTATTTTATCAAGTCCTTGATGAATCTTCAGAAAATCCAAAGATGTCCTAAAAACTTCGATTTGTTTATGCTTTGGGAGGTGGTAAATGTGCAATTAAATCAATTTTGCTTTGTCCACCTCAATGCACTAGTGGGAAACAACATGGCCCAGGACAATGCGCTGGGTGACCATGAAATGGCTCATTTCTCAACTCAAAACCTGATTGGTTTCTTCGCATCTTTGTAATACCAATTTGAGATGGTGTAAACACTGGAAAAACTGCCATAGATTGAGAAATCATCCATAAAAATCTCCATAAATTGGTCAATCATATCAGAAAAGATTGCATACATGCATCTTTGGAAGATAGCAGGAGCATTACAAAGACCAAAAGGCATTCTCCTATAGGCAAAAGTGCCAAAAGGGCACGTGAATGTGGTCTTTCCGATCTTGTGGGTACACGGAGTCCGGTTGTAACCAGAGTAACCATCAAGAAAACGTAATAAGCTTTCGCTAGCTTATCTAAGATCCGATCAATGAATGGGAGGGAAAATGGTCTTTCTCGGTCATTGCATTTAATTTTCTGTAATCAATACAGACTCCCCATCCAGTTGTTTGCCTGGTTGCCATATGCTCACCAGAATCTGAGGTTATAACAGTGATTTCAGATTTCTAAGGTACCACCTGTGTAGGTGCCACCCAAGTTTGAATCTGAAATGGGGTAAATGACCTCGATCCAACAACTTAACAACCTCTTTCATGACCACTTCTTGCATATGAGGGTTCAACCTTCTTTGCATTTCTCTAGAAGGCTTTGCATCTTCTTCCAAGTGGATTTTGTGCATGCAAGCAATTTGGATGATTCCTCCTAAATCAAGAATAGTCCAGTAATAGCCTTTTATGTTCTTTCAAGACTATCGTGACTCTTCCTCTTGCTGCTTTGTGAGAGAGGAAGAAATAATGGCAGGCAATGATTTATGATTACCTAAGAATACATACTTCAAATTTTCTGGTAGCTTTTTTAGTTCTAAATCAGGTGGGCTGAGAAAAGAAGGTATCAAAGGTACCTTAGATGTTTGTGGAAGAGAGTAGCAGTTTCCAAGAAGAAAAACTCTTGATTGTTTAAGAGTTTCTTGCACAACATTAATTTCCTCAGAATTGGAGATAAAACTTGCTTCTTTTTCAGCATGTCCCCAAGCATCTTTGATATCTGTGGTGAAGTCTTCACCCTGCAGAAATTGTTGTAAAGTTCCTTCCACAAGTTCGTCCAATAGATCAACATGAAAACATTCTTGAGTAGCTGAATCAATGTGTATTGCATTATAAACATTTAATTTTACCTTCATGTTTCCAAATGAGGCTTCCATAATACCAGACCTGCATTGAATGCAAGCATTTGCTGTAGCCAGGAATGGTCTTCCCAAAATGACACGGATGGAAGTTTTGCTTTTGGTTGGTTCCATATCTAAAACTAGAAAATCAGGATAGAAAAATTTATCTACTCCTACCAATACATCTTCAATTATCCCTCGGCTTTCTTTCGAGATCTGCGCTAGTTGTAACACCACGAGTGGGTTTTAATTCTCCCAAACCTAGCTTCTCATATACAGAATATGGAAGTAGGTTGACACTAGCACCCAGATCTAATAAAGCCTTTTCAATGGTGTGTTCCCCAATAATGCAAGGGATTGTGGGGATTCCAGGATCTTGAAGTTTGGGAGGTGTAGCAATGGATAACACCTGACTAATTCTTTCCACAGCAAAGACCTTCTTGGACAACTGTATCCTAGATTGTCTTTTGTGAGTGCACACATCTTTCAGAAATTTTGCATATGCTGGAATTTGTTTGATTGCCTCAAGCAAAGGTAAATTTATCTTGACTTGCTTGAAAGTCTCCATCATATCATCTATTTTTGTGTTCCCTTTATCAAAAGGAGATACAGATTTCATTGCATGTGGAAATGGTAAATGAGGAACCAATCTTTCATCTACAGCTTTAGAAGTATCTTCAGAAATTTTTTTACTTTTCTGTTTTTTATTTTTTTGATTTTTCTGAGGTACATCAGCAACCCCACTGCTATCACTATGCTGCTCCTGCTGCATATCTTTATCCTCTTCCTCATTTCTTCCTTCTTCAATACCCACTTTGTTATCTATCATTTTTCCACTTCTCAAAGTGGTGACAGTTTTTACTTCTTCATGTGAATTAGAAGCTTCTCCAACCATGAACTATCCTTTAGGATTGTTCAAAGGTTGGCTGGGTAACTTTCCTTCCTCTCTTTTTGCCAAGGTATTTGAAAGCTGTCCCAATGTTTCTTCAATCTTCTTTATGCTCTGGCTGTGAAAATTCACAGTTTGAGTTAAAGATCCTAAATTCTGGAGTGAATTTAGGACTTGATCTTCAAAAGAAAGGGACCTGGAAGGGTTTTGAGGGGCGACATCGCAGGTTGTTGTGGAATGGGTCAAGAAAGTTTGGTTTGACATAAAAATTTCATTGACTACTGCATGCGCTTTTGAAAGGCATTTGATTCTTTGGTTGTTGCTTGTTGGGATTGGTAATTCCTTGGTTCCACCTCAAATTGGGGTGTGCTCTCCATGGATATTCATTTGATCATCTGTCCAAATGATTGAGCGATGAGCTTGTTCCACCATTAAATCTGGGAACTGTGATGCAAAGACGACATTGATCAACGAATGAGTAGGGACGGCATATTAGACATGCCTCTACTCTTGAAACATTTGGAGTTTTAAGTGAGTCCATCAATCTATCAAATTTTGTGGTTAGATTATCCATTTTTCTTTCCAACTCATTCACCTCATAGATCTTCCCTTTTGAGGGTTGGTGATTGTTCAACCTAGCCGGATTTTCAATTTCTCTTGACAGAGATTCCTGCTGAGTTGAATTCTCACCAATCACTTCAAATAAGTCCCAAACCTCTTCAACTGTTTTTTGTAAGTAAGTGCCTCCACAGGAAGCATCCACCATATTTTTGCCTTTTTGATCAATTCCTTGATAGAAGCTTTGAACCAGCTGCCACCTAGGAATTTGATGATGAGGACATTGCCTTAACAGTTCCTTGAATCTTTCCCATGCTTCATGGAAAGTTTCAATTGAGTTTTGGGAGAACGAAATGATACTTTGTCTCAATTGGCTAGTTTTAGACATTGGGAAATATTTGGCTAAAAATTGACATTGTAAATCATTCCATGAAGTGATACTATTTGGTGCTAACATGGATAACCATGCTCTAGCTTTATCCTTTAATGAAAAAGGAAAGAGCCTAAGCTTGGTTGCTTCTGGACCCAGTCCAGCTATGTTGAATGTGGTGCAAAGAGCCAAGAATTCATCCACATGTTTGTATGGGTCTTCCTTACTCAACCCATGGAAGGAAGGGACCATTTGGATCGTTGAGGATTTGATCTCATAATTTCCTTCCACAGTAGGAAATTGAATGCAAAAGGGGGAATTATAAGCACCAGGTGCAAAGTAATCCCTCAAAAGTCGAGGTTCTTCACCCATAGTAAGTGTGTTGTTTGCTTGGTTCGTAGTAGCCTTTCAACTTCTAAATTCAATGGGAGAATCTCAGGGCTGAGAGTCCTCCTACCAAACATACAACTCAGAACAAAAAAATCTGATTATGCACAGTAAACCTTCAGAATTCCTTTTAGTAATTTCCCTTCTTTAAAAACCGGAATATGAATAACTGCACAAGTATAAACAATAGAATAGTTTAGTACTGATAAAAATTAAAATGAAAGACTTAGGTCTATCTATTTTAGAACAAATTCCCCGGCAACGGCGCAAAAAACTTGTTGTTACTTCTTAGTGTGCTTGATTTATGTGTATTTTGAAAACAGTTTTAAAGTTGCCAAATTACAGTGGCTCTAAACTATATAAGAAATTAAAGAAATATCAGCACAGTTAGAAGAGAATTAGCCTGCAAGATCAGGGCCAATTGTAGCAAGTTTTAAAAGTAAGTGAGTGAAAGATCGTCCACAGAGAATTTGTTTAAAATGTAAGATAAACCTCCAGATCTGATCTACCAGATCTGGCTTCTTATCCTATCTAGAAAGCTGATAAGATGAGAGGTTTGAATTTGTCACGTTTAACAAACTGAAAACAAAGGAAAATTTAAACTAAATGATCCAGATCCGAGTTGGGGGAGTGATTGAAACAAAGATGGAGAAGTAATATCTAACTCTGATTTGGTCTTTGAAATCTAATGAGAAATCGCAGTCAAAGAGAGGTGATCCAATCTTCATCCGCTACAGATGTAAGAGAGATAAATCTAATTCAAGGATTAGGCTACACTTATGGCTATGGTCTGTCCACTTTAATGGCCACAAACCATCCAATAGTTATTAATCCAAATCCTTAATTCAGAACAGGAAACATCACGACAAATGCTGTAAGAGACTAGGTTACCAACACTAATTCTTACAGGATTAATGAATCAAGGGAAATTGCATAAAAAACAGTAAATCTAAAGGTGTCTAATGCAATAAGGAGATCAGAGGGAACCCTTAACATGATTCCAATTGAGAAAATATGGTTTACAGCAACCTTTTCAAATCCACCGTTACAATTACAGAGCACAGCTTAAACAGCTCTCAGATTTGTAGTCTTGAATACAACTCTCTTTTGAATTACAGAAACGTCTCACAGCTCTCAATTGCAACTCAAAGTGAAGCTATTACAGGGATTTCAGACAAACTGTCTGGCTGGGAAATGGGGGATTAGAAATGAAACTCAAAATCTGGATGTCCAAATTGGGCAAATGCTTCGTCAATTTATAGCTTTCCCCAGGTCCAGCTCAGATGTGTATCAACCAATCAGAGTTGGTTAAATTCATATCAGTCAATAGGAGTCGAGCACCAGGATCCGTTACTGCTCGCCAATCGAATCGCTTGATCTGGTTCAGCCAATCAGGAAACAGAGGCATCAATTCTGTTAGGAAATTCAAAAATCTGTTTGAGCTTCTAGAAGTTCCCGCCAAGTAATTTCATCTTTGGGTGTTCACATGGGGTGGAATATGCCTTTGGTTCGTGCTCAGAATCTTCCAGAATGTCCTTGGGTTTTAAAATGCATTGGGACGCGTGCAACAGATTACTGAATTATCTTTGTTAAAGCTGCGAATCTCCAGAATACCTTTTCGCAGAGTTTAAGGGTCATTTCGCAAAGTGCTATGGCTTCTGAAGCTCTTTTCGCAAAGTTCAATCTCTCTTCGAATTGTGTTTTCTCCTTTTCGCAAAGTTCAATATTCTTTTCGAAGAGTTCAGATGCTCTTCGAAAACTAAGCCTGGAGGTTTTATTCCTTTTCGCTGAGTTCCAGGTTCTTTACGAAACGTGCAGGTTCTTTGTGAAAAGAACTCTGTATTGTATTTCTCTGTTCGAATTGTTCCCTGCTTCTCTTACAGGTCTTTGCCTCTTCCTTTTGGACTTTTCCACAGCTGATGAGGTTGTTTCTTCACTTCCTTCCTTTGGACTGACATGGATTGTCATCTTTTTGGCACTTTTGAGTTGCTTTTATGTTTAAGCCTGTCTTTATTGTTAGCTGCAACATAGGACTTAAAACACTTATTTAGGTCTCTCAAAGGTCTATCAAGACTTAAGTTTAGGGGTGAAAAAATGGTATTTTTCACTTGTCAACAAAGGGTAGTGACTACAATTCAACTGATACGAGGGTTCGTACTTACCATTGCTGAAAAGCTTGAGTCGACCGAAGATTCTAGGTTAAAACAAGTGTGATGACCAGTTCAACAAGTCATCACTGAGATAGGACCTACATATCCGAGAGTGGATACGTTGGCCCCATTATCGAACCTTCCATTTTTGCTATTGTCTTTCCCTCTATTTTTCAAAAATTCATCGACTAAGACTCAATCATTTTATTTCATAAATTTTTCTTATATTCCCTGTTTGATTTTGGAAACCTTATTCAAGTTCAAAGCAATATCTTAAAAACTAGGGTTTATTGATTAGTCAAGATCAAGGTAACAATCTCCATTCTTAAACGGAGGAGTCTCTGTAATCAATTTCAAATTTATATATGCAAGTTGCGATTTACTAAATAATATTCTATACATCTTGCAGAAAAAGACGTTACAGCATGTCAAAAGTAATGGGCAACCGATAGAGGGAGGAAGAAGAAGGAGACGGTAGTAATAGTTTCGATAACTCCCCACTTATTAACCGTATCGAACGGTTCACTGCCCTTAAAGCCAAATCGAAAGAAGCAGACCTACCCAAAAAGAAAGCCAAGCCCTCAGGGGTTGATAAAGGTAAAAAACTAGCGTCCTCAGATATTATAGCAAAGAGACTCCCAAAATCAATGAAACATCATATTGTGGGGGTCGAAATCTTAGTGGAAGTTACCTTCTGGGATAAATGTGAAATAAGTAGAGGGGCAATCCAATACTTAAGGATGCCGGGCTGCAGTACTTGCTAGAGCCTGGAGTCACACAAGTCTACCCAAGATTGGTACGACTATTTTATAAAAATAAGTTTAATAGTAGCAAGGGTTCATATCCAATTCTGTCCACGACCATTGATGGATTCCCAATTGCAATAACTAAGGCAATGGTTGTTGGGGTGATGAGTACACCCTTGGAAAGACCTGAAGTGTCCCCTGATAATCCGGCAACCACTATTTTAAGAGAATAACCCCATATTCTGTCGAACTTTGTTCAGATGGTGACAGAACTACTGGGAAAACCCCCCAAGGACAGATCATTTTTCTTGAGAAAAGATGTAGAATCATAGAGTCTACAGATTCACCTCTTGGATGTCTTAATTCATAAGACTATCCATCTAACGGGTCATCGGACACAACGGGGAGCACTCTTCATAAGATCCTTATATCTTATGGCTAATCACTATTGGTTCTGTGTTCCAGCCTACCTACTAGAAGTCATCAATACCATGAGGGAAAAGTTGAACTAAGAAAAATATCAAACAAAGAAATTATGTCTACCATTTGGAGGGTTAACTATAAATTTGTTAATGAATGTGGGATATAGCATTGATCCCAAGGAAAAGGCTCTTCCTAAAATAGAGGATAGCCTCACTGCCAAGACCTACAGGAGAACTCTAAGTGCTGCAAACAAACAGAAAATTCCTATTTCAGCACGCATAGAGAGTGCCCCCTCTACACCTAAGGGCAGAGAAGAGTCTACCATAGAGTAGCCAGCAGAAATTATAGCCCCAAAAAAAGTAGTTATGGAAAAGGGAATGAGTACTTTTATTCAATCTCAAGAGAGAGCAGAGACTGGCTCTCCATCACACAAGACGGGAGCTGAGTTAGAACTCCCAGTTGCAGACGAAGCTAGTCTATATGATTCGGCTTTGTACTCACCAATAGGGCCTGCTATGCCCCCTTCAACTTAGGCAAATACACTGCCAACTATTGCGGAAGCGGAACCTGTGGGCCCAATGATAGCAGTAGCAGAAGAGATTCCCCTACCCGTGGACTAGCAGATTACTGAAATGGCTACTTCTAGCCATGTTTCAGCACCAATAGAGCATGTTGCCCCACCCACAATTCCTTCCAATACAGAGCAGACCCTCATAGTTCAAGTAGTAGAAATAAGACTAAGTTCTGAAATACCAAGAGGGGGTTTCACAAAGATGTTAAATGAAGAAGTACCCCCCGTTGATCCTCCAGTCACCACCACAACAATCCTTGAACTAGAAAGGAGATTGAAGGTAGTAGAACAATGAAAATTTGCAAATAAATGAAATCTATTGCTGTTACCAGATGTAGTAAGCAAATTGAGGGAAGTAGAGCAATGGCAAAATACTTATGCCCCAAATTTGATGCCACTACCAGATGGGGTAAGAAAGTGGATGGATGAGTTCCACAGACTGAAGAGCAAATTCGTTGAAACTACACTCACTACGCAAGAACGTGCAGAGATAGTGGAAAATTTAAAGCGGAAGGTTGCGAAAGAACACCTTGCACATTGGAAAGCAAAAATAGCAAGGAAAGTACAAGAAGCCTCCTAATCACTTCAAGCTCAACTGGTATAGCTATGTGAAGAAAACAATACATTGAGAAAGAACCAACAAACATGGGAGGGCGAGAAGAAAGAATATGAGGATAAAATTTCTACTCTAATGGAGCAGTTTGAGGAATTATTTGAAGCCCTAGATAGTAGAGAAACAACGCAAGAAAAGCCCACCGGGAATATGAGCAGACATTAAATGCTCAGTTGAATGAAAAGAATCATCAACTGATAGTCACAGAGGGGAAATTGTGCAAATTGCAAGATGAAAGAGATTCTCTCAGCCTAACTTGCAAAGACCAAAAACAACATATTGACTCTTTCACATCCAAAAGTTTGACGAAAATAACGAAAACAAAGAATGAATTGGAGAAGCTAAGAGAAGAGATTAAACCGAAATCTGCTGATAATGATACCCTTCAAGATGCTCTACAGAAATATGGAAAAGAAGCAGAAGCATTGAGACTTGATGTCCAATTAAAATCAAGTGTGATTAAAAAGTTGAATAAGAATCTGAAAAGAAAAGAAAAAGTTGAAAAGGAATTGCAAGTTCTCCAGGAACAACATAATGCACTAATAGCAGAGAAAGAGGGTACTGATGCTCTCTTAAAAGAAATCAAGCCTACACTTGATCCAAGCCTACAAATGGAGGATGAACTAGATAGAGAATCCGACTATGATACAATAGTGACGTTAGAATCGAAAGAAGAAGATATGAACATACTTTCTTCCCCAAAGACCCGATCAGCTCCAGAATCTGCACTAGTCATCCCCACACTTGTACCATACCCTTCATCATCAAGTGAGTGAAAAATATAGAGCATCATAAGCCTCACAGGTAAACTTTTTTTTATCCCCTGTTTTTATGCCAATGAGGGCATTGTCCATATTAAGTTTGGAGGGATACACAACTTCTGTATATAATAGTAGTTAATTAGTATATCAATTTGTTAGTTAGTTTTATATTGATAATTTTGCATAATTTTCTCTATTTTTAAAATAGTTTTCTTAGTTAATCATTATATGTGAATTATGATAGAAAAAATTATGAATCTTGAAAACTTACGATCCATCATAGTAGAAGTTCAATAATCAAGAATATAGAACAGTTATAATTCATGTTTAGCTCGTTGAACACTGTATTAGATTGAATGTTTGAAACAATAGATTGATCTGAACTGCAATATTTAGACTATAGTTTCACAATTATAAATAAGTGAGCATCAAAGACTAATTTTGTAACAACTCGAATTTCCTCACCCGAAAACCCGTGCCATCAGATCACCCATAAGGCAATCTCGGAACACACCGAACACCTGGTACATCCACACAGCGAAAACAAGCATATATTCTAACTAAGCAAATAGAGTCATCATAGGGAATTAAATCTCCAATTATATATAATGACAACATCCAATTAACAATAAAAGACGATTCTAATTCCATGAAAAACCCATAGAAAAAAGAACCGAATCGAACCATTAGTGTCAAAATAACTGTTACCAAAACATGGTTTCCAAAATAATACAATAGTAACGTACTGAATACAGTATACAAACTAAAATGGCTGGATGTACCAAGCCTTACATAAAAATTTCAAAATAACTGCTAGCGCAGCAATACCCACTAGAAGAACTCATCAGGAGGGGGCTCAGTCTCCTCCTCTGGCACGTACTCAGGGTCCTCGAGATCTATGTCCTCAGTACCCCGCATCAACACTTGTATCTGTGACGTATAGTCGAGAGGTGAGCTAACATCTAATCTCAATAGGGAAACATAACTTAACATGCATATTTTCACATCACACGTATATCTTATGATATAATTCGAAACATATTTTTTATACTGAGAATTAGAATTTAAAAGTATTTAAATTGACACAATAACGGATATTTAATGCACATGTCAAATCACACTAATCATGGTTTCTGAAACTTGTTCTTATAACACACACACTTAAAATACTTACTTAAATACTCTCTCGAGCATATATAGCATCGAGCCACAAATATACTGATAGAAAACCTCAACCATCGTCGTTCAATAAATAATTTTACACAATTCCCAAGCCGCTTCGAACGAGGTGACCTGTGTCGTATGAACTATTACTGCAGAATGGTAATCAAAGAATGGATATCCCTCCGTATCGAAGCACACTTACGGATATCCTACCGTACCGGTCAAGGATATACTGCCGCGTCAATAGGGTATCCTCACACATGAACCTAAAATGAAAGTGTTAAATCTAACTTATAGTTTATCACCATGAATTGTGGTAATTTATAATAGCCTGCACACACACTTATTTATATTTTTCTGATGTCACACACATACGTATGGCTGATTTCACACACACACACACACGAATTTGATGTCACACACACACGTAGTTTCTCTAAGTGCACACACACACACATCTTTGATATTTAAAACTATGAAAGAAGTTCATGCTAATAGCAGTCAAAAGCTCATAACTCACATATATTCTTATCATATCATAAAATTCATGCTAGTTGTAGTTAAATGCACATGTTAGCGAGTTTTTCCTACCTCAAGTCAAGCAAAAATGAAGACTTCTTATTCCGAGCTAACCCCTTACACACAAACCCAAGCTTATACCTAAAACACACCCAAACATGATTCATACGTCAGAAATGACGTAAAATGGTAAGGCATTAAGTTTCCCCCAAGTCTCCTTAACGAAACAAAACAAATTCTTGAATCACACCAAATCGATCTATCGATTCCCAAACCAATCTATCGGTTTCTAAAATCGATCATTCAAATTATATTTTGATCGGTCGGTTTCCTCAGAAACCACATATCTCTCACATCACAATCTGTTTGATCGGATCCCAAATTGATCAATCGAATTTTAAATCGATCGATTGAATTAAATTTCGATCGATCGGTTCCTTCATAAAACTATACCCTTCGGGTGCCATAATCCGATCAATCGATTATTAAATCAATCAATCGATCGGTTCCTTCAGAAATTTTCTAACACGCACACTATTTTTCATAAATCGATTGTTCAGTGCTTAGACCAATCGATCGGTTTCACAAATTGATCGATCAAATTTTATTTCGATCGATCGATTTCTCCAAACTCTTTCATATTCTTACTCCTACAAAATTGATCAATCGGTTACTAATTTTGATCGATCGGTTTGTCAAATTTTTCACATACACAGGTTGGACCCTCCCAAACCCATTTTTCTTAAATTCTAACTTCTACACTTCTAATTTTCCACCCACATGCTAACTAAAGTCTAACACATACAAATCATAATTCCACATAAATTTCCTTACCTTTAATTTATCGATTCCTCGATCCACATGCTTCCCCAAGCTAGGGTTTCAAAGTTGAGATCTTGGGATTCTCTTTGATCTAATTCCACAATTTCATGCACAGTTTCCAATCTTGCACAACACATCCATGAATTAAAAGTTCACCTTCTCTCTCTCTCTTCTCAATAACTTCCTCACTAACCCAAAACGAGATAAATGAATGCTCTTGCATTCATGAACCCTTATACTTACAAGCTTAGGCTTAGGTGTTAAGCCGCTACACCGTAACTCGGTGTACATCACTTCATCAAATGGTTATATATCACCAATAACTCAATCATTTTCACTCAAAATTTACCCTAACTCATAAATCACTTAAATATATAATAATTCTATATTTTCAGGTGTGTGACCAGTCGGGCACACACACCGAGATGAACTGTTCAAAGGTTGAAATTTTTTTGAACTTTACAAATTTTTCCTTTCTTTGACAGAGAGACTGCTTCTATTCAAGTCAAAATTTCTTTGAACTTCTTTACTTCTTTTATGAAATCTCATATTGCTAAATTTAGAATCAAAATATTCTATGATTATGATAACCTTTTTTTTTCTAGAACTATCTATTAGAAATATCAAAACAATAAGGCATCAATGCTAGTAAATCGTAAAGATGATTAAAGGTCATCTTTGTTTACACCAGAGCCAAAAGGCCAAAATCATAGAAAATAAATTATCCATTAAACCCATATTAAAAGCCTAAATAGAATTTCTTTGTACCAAAAATCTTGAAAACCCTTAACCATAAGTACTACCCAAAGCTTTCAATCTTTAACCCTTACATTTTCTGAGAATTTAGAATAGAAAAAGAAGGAAAGAAGAGGGAGTGGAAGGAGTAAAATGTCAACAGAAAAATGGGAATACAACAAAAGGGTACAACAGAAGAAATAAGAAAAGAAAATATAGGAAATGAATGAAAAATCGTGAAAGACGATTTATGAAAAAGAACTTTTTTTAAGCAAAAAGCTTTTGAAGATGAAAAATGTTAAAAAGATGATTTTAGATCAAAATGGGATTTTACAAAAAAATAAAAATGGGGATAAGTTATCCAAATTCATTGATACTTACTAAAAAAAAAAAAAAATGAAGGGAGAAAGAATAACTAAATTCTCAAAAAAAATTTGAATCCTTTCCTACCTTTCTTTAACACTTTCTGAAACCCAAAGCCCCATTACAAGCCTAAGGAAAGACCTTTTTTATTTATGATTTACAAAACCATAAGCCTAGTAGAGATGTGAATAATAGCTAATTGGATTGCACAGGGAATCATATGAATAAAATAGATTATCTTTTTCATGAGATTAAAATTTTTACAATTATCCTTTGAATGAATTCTTCTAAATACATTGAGAGAACCCAAAAGTTTCTATATTTTTTTCTGAGAGTATGCCAATAGTGTGAGTTTTTAGAATGAAAGTATTTTCTAAATCTGTAGTTTAGAAAAATCTATGCAGAATAAATTGTTCACTGATGCATACACTCCATGCTTACTATGAATTGAAATTGTTGAAGTTCTAAGAGAGGATAACTGTTATAATGGAAAGTAAGAATAAAAGATTGGTAATTTTAGAAAACCATAACAACCATGTAATGATTAACGTAGTTAACTTAATTAGTGTACAAAATTAGTTTAGATTTTTAACCTTTCATTTTATTTTTGAAAAATATTTTTAAAAATCTAAAAATATTTAAAGTTTGTAGGTAACTTCACTGAAAACCTTCAAGAGACTACAACTCTACTAGAGATCACCTAAGGGTTTGAAAGCTTGTTGCATCTGCTAAATACAATCGTGCTCCCAACGAAAGTGGCATTTAAATTCTTAGTTTAAGATGTTTATATTTCCTTTTTTGCTAGGGACTAGCAAAGCTTAAGTTTGGGGGTGTGATCAGTCACATAATATATCATTTTACCACCCTTAACTTAGTGATGCTAGAACTTAGTTTACTACTAATAAGTTACTGATGTGCAGATATTAAGGAAAAATAGTAAAAGAGTATCAAAGTATTAATCTTCGTTAAAATGAACTCAAAAAGTAATAAGAAAGATAATTGAATAAAAAAGACTATTTGTCAAAGCTGAAAGCCAAAGAATCATGATCTATAATTGAGCGCTGTTGTGAACAAAGAAATTAGAAAATCATAATTTATGATTTTGCAAGAAGACGTTCAAGAGTAGAGTACGATTTTACAGAATCTTAAATAAAGAATCGTCCAGAGAGTAAAAGCTAGAAAATCGTTATCTATCATTTTATAAAAAGAAGCTTTCTATTATTGCTGATCACGTGAGGATTGACACTGCCATGCATATAATTAGAATAATTCTTAACTTAGAAGTCTGGCTACTCACAGATCTGAAAAGATTGACGAAGAAGAGTTTTAAAGGACTCTGTTACTAAAATAACGGAGAAAATCCGAAAGTACATCAATTGTTGAAAGCAAGGAAAGATAAAATTAGAAGTAGAATTATATTAGGATTCTTTTGATTTAATAGTTTCTTTTATTAGAATTTAGGAGTTTTATAAAACGGCCCTTATGATCTATAAATAAGAGGCTTGGTATAGGAATTATTCAACGAAGAATTTCACAGCATCAATTAACAACTGAGGTTTATGTTTTCTCCCAATCAAAGTAGTTTAGGATTTACAAAGTAACATCGTCTATATTTCTCTAAGGTCTTGCCTGACAACCAAGGCTGAGGAAGCTGAAAGATCAACCCTTTGGATGGTTCTACTTTTGCTTTCTAGTTTAGATTTATTTTAATGCAATTTACTGCTTTGTAAACATCTTCAAATTTTAATTTGAATTGATGACTCAGGTTGAGGTTTACAGATTAGTGTAATAGTTTTTATTTTTCATTTTTGATTTTCTAGAATTTAATTAACACTCAAATTTCTGGTAGATTAAATATTAGTATAAATCTATATTGAAGGATGTTAATTTTTTATTGACACCCAATTCTAGAAGACTGAGATATAGTGTAATGGTATTTTAAATTTATAAGCATCCAATAGCTGAGGATTGTGATTGACGACCACAATCTGAAGGAGGATCTAGGATTTATTTTCTATAATTTAGTTTCAGAAACCATTCTTTATTCATATTTCTTAAGTAATTTAGGATCTTAAAAGATAAATATAAGTTTTCAGAAAATTAATATATATAAAAATATATATCCTCATAGGAACAATCCTATACTAGCTCTACAATTTCTATTATGCGCTTGCAATAGGTTAAGACATTATTAGATGGACATATAAGTAGTGATCATTATCCAAACAGCGGAAAACAAAGGAATCTCATGGTTTCCTACAACTTAGGTATCCATGGGAACATATAAGAATATTATTTTACTTTCCCATGTTACTCGTGTTTTTATCCAAGCAGACCTTAATGAGAGATTGATTTGGTTGGCAGATGGGTATGGTCTTTTTGTCTTACACACAATTTTTGAGCATTAATGAGCATGGCGGGACTGGTTCCTTGTGTGAGGGTTTTGCATTGACCTTCTCACTGCAACTATCCTTGCAACGTTCTTTGATATGCAAAGCCGTCTTTTTTGGTTCCATGATTTTCTCCCTAACCCCTCGATTCAACTCTTGCCTTTAGAGCCACGCACTGTCCAACATATGGCGCTAGTAGATACAAAGGGGTTCTTAAGTAGGGGCTGGCGAAAAATGGATTTCTTGATGAATAGTTATTTCTTTAATTTTATTCAAATATTTATCAACTCTCTGATCGTCACCTCTGAATCTCTGTATTTCATTTTAATTGCAGGTTGGGTTTTGAGAGTTTTCTTTAATGGCAACGAGGAAGAAGAGCATAGGTGACTTGAAGGAGGAGGATTTGAGAGGGAAGCGGGTTCTGATTAGAGTTGATTTGAATATCCCATTGGATGATAATGGACATATAATGGATGATATGAGGGAGAGCGGTCGTGCCAACGATCAAGTATTTGATGAGCCATGGCGCCAAGGATATACTTTGTAGCCATCTAGGAAGGAGATTTTTTATCTAAATTTTGGTTGATTTTCTTTTAGCTTTGATGAAATGTTTTTTTTTGGAATTTTTTTTATTTGAATCATATTGGAAGGAAAGCTTTGGGTTTTACTGTTTGTTGGGTTTGTTATATTTTGCAATATTTATTTATATTGCTTTGGTTGATTTGTATCATATTTGGAGAAAAGTTTGGGTTTTTATTAGTGGGTTTATACTACTTTTTATTATTTTGAATTGGTTCCTTTTTTCTTTATTGTTTCAAATAGTATATTTGTGAGTTGGACTTTTTTTTTAATAGGTTTTTTTATGCCTTTTGCTAGAACT
This sequence comes from Chloranthus sessilifolius, assembly GCA_021018995.1. NCBI lineage: Eukaryota > Viridiplantae > Streptophyta > Magnoliopsida > Chloranthales > Chloranthaceae > Chloranthus > Chloranthus sessilifolius. The sequence continues at coordinate 32,070,698 of CM037595.1, forward strand.
TTTTTTCCTCTTAGTTCCTACTATTTTGTTACCCAATTATTTTGTGATTTTGTATGTCTATTTTGTTGATTTTGTATTCTTTTATTATTGATTTCAATTATTTTTTATTGCTTTTGTTGATTTGTATTATATTGGTTGGAAAGTTTTGGTTTTTTTTACTGTGTTTGTAGTATTTTTTATTATTTTGAACTGGGTCTTTTTTTGTTTTTGTTTCTGATAATAAATTTGTGAGTTGGGTTTTTTTATTTGATTTTTTTTTGACATTATTAGTACATATTTTTTATGGTTCATGTTTTTCTGTTACCTGCCTATTATGTAATTTTATATGTTTTATTCTTCATGTTTGGAAGCAAAGTTCTGATTTTAATATCCTTCTCTATTATTTTTATTTTTTTTTTCTGAAGTCTGAATTGGGTTTATAATTTATATTGCTTAAATGCTGGTTCTCTTTTGATTTTGATTTTTGTTAATCTTATTAATTTTCCCATATGTGAGGTAGGGCTTTCAGCATTAAAATATAAGAAAAAGGAAATGCAATAAAACAATTGTTGAATTTTCTTCATTAAAGCTAATTTATCATAATTTATTAATATGAATAACTCTACTTTTATGTCTTATATATAGTTGATTTGCAATATTTTTCTTCTAAGAATGGGTCAAAATGGAGAGCTGAAATCTCAGAGTGGCGGTACCGATGTGATCGTTGTTGGAGCAGGTGTTGCTGGTGCTGCTCTTGCTTACACGCTTGGAAAGGTAACCTTTTCTCCATGAATCTATTTTTTAGCTCGGATTGGTGGAATTAGGGTTTCTGAGTTTTGATGATGGAGAATTTTGTGCTTTTAGATATAGAGTACTATTGGGGAATTTCTATGTGCTGATTTATTGTGTGGTGATAGTAAAACAGGGGATGGATTCAACACATCTAGAATATCCTAGGCCTGTAAGATACAGGGTCCTTGGTAGCAAGTTTTAATAAGTAAGGGAATGTCCACAGGGAGGTGAGTTTAAAATATGGTAAATCTCCAAATCTGTAAGAGATCTGGCACCCTAACTAATGCTCAGGAAGCTAAGAAAAAGGGGAGAGGTTAAACAGGGTTGTCACTTAAACTAAACTATATTTGAAATGTAAACTACTAAGATCGAGTCTAGAGATCTAGATCTTGCAAATGGAAGGGTTTAAAAATAGAAAATGGAGAAGAGCAGCTTGGAGATTGGTCTCACTGCGATCAGGTTGACCTGATCATGTTACAGGGGTTTCAAAGCTCACAAATCCCACAGCTGCAGGGTAGAAGGTTTCACTCTAAACCAAAGGATTTAACTTATCTTAAGGCTATGGTCTATCCACTTTAATGGTCATAGACCATCCTATAGACTTCATCCGATCCAAAGGTCTATGGTAGAAGAATCCAATTAAAACCAGAGATTGGACTGCTCTTAAGGCTATGATCTGTCCACTTTAATGGTCACAGATCATCCTACGGAATTCCTCCAAACCAAAGGTTTCAACCAGAGCATTAAAACCACTACAAATGCTGCAATTTCCAGGTCACTGACACAAGAAACTACACGGATATCAGTTCTAGGGAGATCAGATGGTATCCAAGAGGTCTACCAGTTAAGTGGGTGAGCTGATCAACAGACTCCTCTACACAAATCCGTTCGAGCACCAAATGAAACCAAAGGAACTATAAATCTAATTAAATCAATAGAAACAACATTTACATTATAATAAAACTCGCTCTACAATGAAATGCTCTCAGATCTGTAGTCTATGCAGCAATTAACCCACAATAACACTCTCAACCTTACCCAATTACAGATCTAACCTCTCTCTTCGCTGCTCCAAGGGAATTAGTCAACCATGGTTGAGCTAAAAGAGGGAAAATGGACTTTTGCTGCAAGCTCTGATCTCTAGAAATTGATCCAAATCTCGATCTCCTACAATTGTAATTGGAGATCTCCATATATAGCTTTCCCTCTCGTTTTTCTTGCCAATCTTCCCTTCTAGAAGGTCCTCAGAGTTTGTTAGAGTTCTATTAGAGCACGTCGGTTGGTTAGGGTTTCCTAGGGCATCTTTTGGATCGTCATGCCGGTCTCCAATGTGCCTCAGTTTGGATGCAGCAAGTCATCAAGTTACAGCGTGTGAATCGCTGATTTTCTGAGAAGTTCTTCACACGATTTCAACAGGTTGAGGAAGCTTTCGACAGGTTCAAATGGAACTTTTTGGCCCTTTCGCTAGGTTCTCAGATCTCTTCGATAGGTTCCGATAGGATGAGCCTTCTCTTAAAGCTTCAGCATTCTCGCCCTGTCCCTGGAGCATTCAACAGGCATGGAAAGCTTTTCGATAGGTTGGAGGACCATTTCGATAGGTTCTGCTCCCGCGTCTCCATCTTGATAGGTTCAGGAAACCATTAGATAGGTTCCTCTTACACCTCAGGCAGGCTTTCGATAGGATGGTTTCTTCCTTTCTTTCAGCTGCTCGATAGGTTCTTGGATCCTATCAAACTCCTCAATCCACATGAATCCATTCTTCTTCTGCCTTCAGATCCTATCGAAACCTTTTCAACTATACAAATTTCTCCTTTCTTTGCTTTTAGCTCGTATCGAAGTCTCCAGATGACCTCTCGATAGGATGTTTTCAGCCTGTTTTCACCTCCTTCACCTTACCTTGTTATAGCCACGTGCTCCAAGGGCCCAATGGTGTGTAGCCCTCTTGTGTGCCATTGTTGGGTCTGCACTGTGCTAAGAGATGGACTTTTTTGTGTGGCATTCTTGAGTGATTTTCTATATTTTTCCTATCTTTTATTGCTATCTACAAAACAGACTCAACAGAGGTTTATTAATGTGCTCACAGGTCCATCAAAGGTCGGGTTAAGGGGTGAAAACTGGCATTTTTCACTACTTAACAAGTACGAGGGCTGAGTTTGTATTTTTTATGCATTTGAAGGATGGAATTTGAGGGCTAATTTGTAATTAGTTGTAATCTTATGGAATTTCGAGTTGAATTGAGGATTTGGTAGCTTTACAGTTATCTGATTCACAGTTTTGGTCGGCTGCGGGATGATAGGTTAACAGTTTGTGGCTTAGCCAGTGAAATCAAGAGAAAATACCGTGATTCTGGAATATTTGGCTAATTAATTTGTTTGTTTGATTCTGAGTTTGCAGGGTTTTGGTGTGAGTTTATTAACATCGGAGCTTCTTAGTCTTTGTATTTTTTATTTTTTCAAATTTTCCCTTTTTTTTTTAATCATATAGGAATTTTGTTTATCTTTCCACTTTAATACTACTATTCCTTGTATGTTAAGCACGTGGGATCTAATTAACATATCTGCTATTAGATAATTAAAGTAAAATGAAATTTTGATCTATTGATTTGATTATTTGGGACACACACACACACACACACACACACACACACATATATATATATATATATGGGCAAGAGGATTGAATTGGGATAACTAAATTATGGAAGACAAGAAATGAGATAGGATATCAGAAAATTCGTTCTACCACTACTTGCTGACTGCCACTTGGATTTCTTTATCTTTTATCTTAAATTCTTTCTATCGAAACTTCTATAAATCCACTTAATGAAGCTTGTTGGCCAATAATTAAGAGTGGAAAGGGGCTCCAAAGTTGTATGAGATTTCACACTAAATAGTTGAATGGATCGTTGTTATTCACTAAAAAGTACCACTTTTCACCTCTTAACCTAGCCTTTGATAGACCTTGAAGCAGACTAATAATCATTTGTTAAGTGTGTTTTATAGTTAGCAATAATTTGTATAGGTTAATACAAAATTCATCCTTATTGGCCCAAAGAAGAGGAAGAAGACATGTAAAGATGACAGCTAAGCCAAAGCCTAATGGAACACCCTGGTAGTGCTCACCATGGTGACTCATTTGCTGGTCATCATTGACCAAAAGCCTAGCAGATGGATGAAATTGGCTGAGAATGGAGAAACTACAATAGCAGCAAGTGTAATGCATCAGAGCATAGAAAGACAGATCTCACGGAGTTGAGAAGCTCCCTAACGAAGCTAAGGATGCAGTGGAAGATGCCCTCGCACAGATAGGACGCGCAGTCAAGAGGAGAGCTGCAAAGACATCGCAAAGATCTCACGGATTAAAATCCTTAGAATTTATGGTCGCAAAGCTCTCACAGAGATCAAGCCTTGAAGCAGTCGCGCGAAGAACATAGTGAGTCCATGTGTGTACTGAACAAAATTCCACCTCACGAAGTTCGTGCGTGGCCCTAGAAGAGAGAGACGCCCAGAATTCTCCTCGTGCAGATCTCGCGCACTCTGAAGCCTTACCAATTACTACACGAGCGTAGGAGCATACCTACGCAAGTACCCACCAAGAGAGAGAGCTTCTAAAGCTCTACTACGTGAGAAGTCTAGGCACTCCAGATCATCTTCGCGACAACATTGCAGCGCAATGGAACTGTGCGATTAACTAAAGATTCACTGCACGAGTGAGCACTTCCCACCGACTAAAAGCTACGCCGCGAAGACTCTGTAACTGCACGAATAAATGAATGCATATGCCAGCCCCGCGAAGTATGGGCTCCCCACTTCTTAGTTTTAACTCAAGGACCTTTTGAGAATTTTCCAAGGCTAGGACACACTTCTCAAGGCATAAATTTTGAGGTGCACGTCTCAAGGCATTCAAGGGTTGTAACAATGCCACATCTGTTAGAAAAATTAGGGTTAATCTCTTCAGAACCAAGGCCCTATGGACAGAGAATATAAGCTCCACTTAGAGTTTAGTTTTAGGATCGACCTTCTTTTCATCCTCTGTCGACTAAGAGCTCCAGCAGGCTAGGGTTAGGGTTTGATCACCTCTTTTTTCCATTTTTCTTCTCTCTTAGCTCGGCACTTGCTGGCTAATCCCCCAGTAAGCAGTTAGGTTTAGTTTATTTCAGTTTGTAATAGGTTTTGTATACATTAGGATTTTTTATGAGTTATTGTGTACAGGCTGCAGCCTAGAGGCAGTCCACTGTAAGTTTCGCTGTTATTAATGGATTGTTGTTTTAATGATTAATTGAATCTAAAGATCTTATGGTTTCTTTAGATGTGTATAGGATCCATGTATTTGGGACGAGCCTATTCAATTTTTAGTAGATCTATTGTTTACCATCTGATTTCCCTTGGTTTGATAGCCCCATGGAAAGCAATGTTGGATCTGTAGTGAGATCTGGGGAGCTCGGAGGCCTATGGACCATGGTGGTTGCAGTAATTTTCATACTCTTTCTCAAACCTCTGTGGTATGGATAGACCAATGGGATACCCTGTGACCATTTGAGTGGACAGGGTATAGCCCTAAGGTGGTGTCCAGCCACATGTTTGAGAAAGATTCTTCTCCCCTTCACATGAGCTTCTAGAGCCTTGTGAGGAGATTTATACAGGAACTGGCTCCCTTCTATTTTACCTAGCTGATATCAGATGTTAGATCTAATGTCTTTGTATTAGTTGCAAGTTGAGGCTGAGTCATTGCAGGCCTTTTGTAGCAATGACCAGCTGAATTTAGAGCCTTATTCAACTTGTTGCATGGTCCTTTTTGTGGCCACCAGTGAGCCGTTGGCCTTGGCAAAGCACTTAGGATTTTATGGGTTGGAATACCTATGGATGTCAGTCAGATCTGTGCGCAGATCTGGGGAGCTTGTAACACTGGCATTACATAGTGCTGCAATAGTATTCATGGCCTGGTCTGGTCCAGTGGTTGGGGAAATGATCAGTCCACTCCTCTGGATTAGATTAGCAACTTCTGGCTTGATCAATGGGATTTGACAAACTCTATAGGATAGGTTGTGACCATTTGAGTGGATAGCCTATAGCCTTAAGAGCACCCCAAATGGCATGGGTTAATGTTAGGTTATTTTTAGTGCTTGCTACTGACTTTATTGGAGACAGTAATAAGAATGGGGTTAGTGAAAATAAATCAAAGGTGGATTAAAAACTACAGAGCAACAAGCCTAAAAATACACAGTCCTGCAAGATACAGGCCCTGTTGTAGCAAGTTTTAATAAGTAAAAGTTTGTCCCACAGGAAAACTTGATCTAAAGCTCCAAGGGAGCTATCTTTAGTAAGCCCTCCAGATCTGGCTATAGATCTGGCAATCCTAAATGGAAGGAGATTTAAGGTCACTATTATCTAAATCCTAAGGTAACCTAATGCCTAAACTACATAAATAGTTGAGAAGAATGATGGAGTGTGAGAAAATAAATATAAAAGGGTGAGAAGTAAGCTATTAGGTACAGATCTGATGGGTCTTATAACTCAAACTCAGATCTGTTGCTATAGAAATCCTGTCCAATGGCTACATTATCACCAAAGAGGAGAAAGGATCCAACTCACCCCTGTACCATGATCCAATCCCTTATGGCTATAACTTGTCCACTTGAATGGTCACAGGCTATCCAATAGGGGAATCACAATCCAAAGATGGGTCAGAACAAGCTTATCATTATAGGCACTACTTCTTCCAGGCTACCAGCTCAAGAATCCATAGGAACCTCAACCTCTAAAGTTCTGTGTGTGGGGCTAGGCCTGTAATGTGCACTAGCCTGGACACATAGAACCAGCAAGAGTTTGAGTACTAGCTTTTAATCTTAGTTGTTCACTGCTTTAGAAAGATAGCAGTGATCCAGTCACAAGCCTATAATCTCTACAGCCAGATCAGATCTGCCATCTGATGATGGGTCTATACAAATACAGGGGAGTCTGTCTCTGCACAATCTCTCACAAGGCTACAAGCACAAGTGCAGAGAAGAAGGATCTGTCTTAGATCTGGGGATTGGCCTCACCCTAGGGCTATAATCTGTCTACTTGAATGATCACAGACTATCCACAGAGCTATCCTCCTCACAGAGGCCTAAGACAGAACAAGAACATTGTTGCCGCCACCATGTTCACAGGGCTACCAGCTCAAGCTCCCATGGGGATTCAGATTTAGTGGATCCTGTGGTGGGGCATAGGCCTGTAATGTGCCTAACCTGGACACACAGGTCACTTGGATCTAAATAAAACTTTAAAAATAATCCTCCATTGCTTACAATGCAGCATAGCAATGGAGGATCTCAAGGTAGCAGCCTTGTACAGAACAACTCACAAAACACCAATCCCATACATGCATAAAATCCTATTATAAAACTCCATTAAATCTATTCCAAATAGACATACAAAGACATAGCCAATAAGTGCTAGACTATGGAGAGAAGAAAAAGGGAAAAAGAAACTGCCTAAACCCTAACCTTAGCCTACTGCAATTCTACAGTTCGTTTCAAGAAGGAGTATAGAAGTCCTTTAAACCTAAACTAGGCTTAGGCTTATATAGCAGTCAGCTCCCTAAGAGTTAGGGTTAGGAAAACCCTAATTTATCAATGCTATTATGGCCCATTTCTGTTCCTTGGATGCCTCGGGGCGTGTGCACGGAGATTGGAGCATTAGAGTACGTGTCCTAGTTGTTGGAAGTTCCCAGATTACCCCTACAGAAGTGGGGAGAAGTTAAGAATCCGAGCCTCGCTAGATAGAAAGGCTTTCCAGATCTTATCGCATGATAGAATTGGCGTCCCGGGGTTGATTTGACTTGAAGCTCTTGCAATCGTGAGATTGATACTTTGGTCATCACGGGATTGCTCTTTCCATTTGAATGGCGCGGGAATTACGCACACGGCTCGTTCCTTGATGAATCTCGCGGCGATCCTCGCGAAGAAATAATGTGCATGGGCTTCTAGATCGCGCAAGCAGTTCCCTAAAGGTCTATATCCCGCGGCCACTGCGCGACAGCTGCGCATAGGAATGCCTGGAGCTCTCTCTCCTTAGTGAATCGCGCGAAGATTAACGGCTCCTTTCTTGTGCTGCGCGAGACCGCGTGAGCGCTTATGACTGAGCCTCGCGAGAACCGCGCGAAGTCTACTTTTCAATTCCTTCTGTCATCAAGCCACGCGAGAACGGCGCGAGCAGTTGGTGTGCTGCCCTCAAAACCCGCGACAACTATGCAAAGCATTCTTTTTTGTTCAATTGAGCCCTGCAACATCTATGCGAGGCTCACTTCTTGACTTGTTTCTGCTTTGCTATGCCTAAGATGCAGCCAGTTCTGTCTAGGTCTAACTTTCTTTCTCTGAGGCACTTCTAGGGTAAAAAGGTAAGCTTCTTGGCATGATTAGGGCCTTATTTGCAGCTGCTGCTTATTACCTACAGGATAGACTTAAAACATATTTATTAAATGATTAAGGGTCTAACAGAGATTAAGTTAAGGGGGTGAAAAGTGGTACTTTTTAGGTCTTAACAGTTAAGTTGGACACTTTCTACCTTGTTGAGGCTTTTGATAGCATCTCAGCAAGGAGCATTGTAGAGACAGACTAAATCTGAGTTACATTACTGCTTTAACTCTGAACTTAACCTACTTACTTCTCACTAATTTTTATATTTTATTTTGGAACACACCATCACCATCTTCTTCTTAACCCTTTCTTTAGGATAGGGCTACATTTTATTTTTCTGTTGTTAGGATTAATTTAGTGTAGTCGTGACACCCAGCTCCCTTTCTTTAGGATTGTTAGATTTGTAGTCAGATCTGGAGGCCTACTATTATAGCCCATTTTGTGTTCTAGATCAATTTCTCTGTGAGACAAACTCTTACTTATCAAAACTTGCTACAATAGGCCCTGTATCTTGCAGGTCTAGGATTACCTTGATTGTGCTGAATCCATTTTTTTATTTTACTTTGTCTCTAAATTTGTTTCCACCAAACAATAAACAAGCACTAGGGAATCCGCCCATAACAATCGTTACTATGAGATAGGATAAATTATTTTACCCAGATAAGAGATCGACAGGATCTTAACAATGCTAATGTTTTACTTTTTTTTCGGGGTTAAGCAGCCTGGATTTATTTAATTGGAAGCTCATGTGGGCATGTCTTGGTAAAGCTCAAAATGTGAATATTCTAAAAGATAGTAGTGTAAAACATCATTGTTACCCCCAAAAGGATAGTTGCATTGGAATCGGGAAAGTTTTGCATAGTTCATAGTTGCATAAATGGAGTCAAAGTAGTGTCGTTGGCATGTTGAGGCACTTCTTCGACAGGCCCATCAACCCGGTCTGCCTGGCCATATTGTGTCAGTAATCTAAAAGATAGAAGCATAATACGCCATTGTTACACTAAACTAAAACAGAAGGAGTTATGATTTTGAGTTGGGTCTGTGCTTCTAAAGACAGATGTGAGTTGGGTCTGTACACCATTGTTACCCCCAAAAGGTTAAGTTGCATTGGGAAATCAAAAAAGTTTCGTGGAGTTCATTATTGCATAAAAGGAATCAAAGTAGTGGTTGCGGCTCACCAAGGCACTTCTTTGGCCATCCCCCTCTGCCCAGCCTACCGATCCATATTGGGTCTGCACTCTGTAAGATAGAAGTGTAATTCACCATTATTACCCTAAACTAAATCAGAAAACAATCATAATTTTAAAGCAAGGCTTTCTTCATTAATCTTCTCTTCCTAAAATGACAAAAGCACATGCTGAAATTGGGAGTTGCAGATAGAATTCATCATCATAATTACCTTGCCCAATGACTTCCATATATTAGGAGTTAGATCCATTATAAGGAAATGCCAACACATATGATGAGACATGGCTACATCAGATTTGTTAACAAGGAAAAAGCGAGAACGTGAGATAATTTTGACTTAGAGCATAGGCAAGTTATGTTTGAATGTAAGTTTTCTTGGCACGTATACTCATAATTTTAGTTAACTGCATCAAAAGTTTATCTAGTTTATTATGAGTTCTGGAAACAAAATAATGGAATCAAATCACATGTTGATAGCAATTATTATGAAGCAGGATACTCATCAAGTTGGAGTCAAGATGACATGAAATTTTCATATTTATATTGAAACATGTTTTATATTTTGGCATAAACTTGTTCCCGGTTATGTCTAAGAGCTATTACCTATTCTTTTGATAGGTAAGCTAGGCTCGAACCTGCGACCTTGAGGTTACACTTTGTCAACCTTCCATTGAGCTACAGGCCCAAGCCCTCTAAGAGCTAATGCCTATTAGCATGAACTGCAAAACAAATTGTATGCAATCTTATTTTGTGATTCTACTTGTAGGATGGACAGCGAGTGCATGTGATTGAGAGAGATCTAATAGAGCCTAACAGAATTGTTGGGGAACTGTTGCAGCCAGGTGGCTATCTGAAGTTGGTTGAATTGGGCCTTGAAGGTAAGTATGGAATTTGTAGGATGGTTTACAAGATCGATGTGGAAAGTGAAAAAGTTCAATATTATATTTCAATTAGTGCAATTCTATCCTCAAGTAAATATTTTATGTACTTTGCTTATAAATTGATTTGTATTTATTAGTTATTGCCCGTTAAAAAGAATCTCTTTGAGTCTGGGCCCTATCTATGTAGTCAGACATCTTTGTAGATATTATAATACATCTGTTCTTGGCAGATTGTGTGAAGGAGATTGATGCTCAGCGAGTGCTTGGGTATGCTCTTTTCAAGGATGGAAAAGTACTAGAGTCTCATATCCTTTGGAAGAATTTGATTCCGACGTGGCTGGGAGGAGCTTTCATAATGGGGGTTTCATTCAGCACATGCGGGAGAAAACTGCATCTCTTCCTAAGTATTCCCCCCTCCATGGATAATCCAGTTTCCTTCAATCTATTTGTTCTTCTCACACAAGAAAGTGTTTTTCAGTTTGTATTTGTTTTTACTTCTGAAAGTGTGTTCTTGATCCAATCTTAAAACCCTCAAGTTTTTAAGAGTATAAAATTTTACGGGACATGTGAGCTAATTTTTATTTGCAAACTGATGAAAGCCCTTTTAAAAGAATAAAAAATTATTAGGCTATTTTAACCAGTGAGACTATGAAGTGATTCTTCTTTCTGAATATTATTTGATTTTTTTACTAATCAGAGTACCCTAATAGTTTAATTGACATTCCTAACATTTCCTATATCTATTTATATTTTTTTGGTCCCATTTATGTATTAAGGATCTTTGATCAATTGAACTTTGGTGTATTCTTTTGTTTATATTATCTATTAATTATAGTCAAGTTGTTCTTATGGATTAGAACAGTAATTGAGAAGGGGTTAATTGGCCCAATATATAACCAAAAGAGGACTTATTTGATGTAGATTCCCTTGAGAGAAGGCTGGAATGTATGGTGAAGGTTGTAGAATTGGAGCACGAGAACTTAGAAGGATATTTGTAATGTCCCAAAAATTTGAGCCGTTTAACAGTACGTCTCGATGTGCGTGCCCGATTGGTCACACACCGGATAAGATAAAATATTAAAAATATTAATGTGAGTTAAGTTAACATTAGTTGTGGATGAGAAAGAAAAGATTAAAGTGTGTATGAACCTTTAATGAGGAAGCGTACACCGAGGCACGGTGTATGTGTTTAACACTCAAGTTAGAGCTTTTAAGTATAAAAGACAAATGTTAAGAGAATTTAATTCTCTTGCCTTTTGTTGTTGAGAGAGAGAGTAAATGAGAAGAGAGATAAAGGTGTGTGTCTTGAATGCGATCGTGTGCATGCAAGATCGGAGCCCTGTGCGTGATTAAAGGATTTTGGATTGACGAGAAATCCGGGTTCCAACTTATGCAAACCTAGCTTGAGCTGAGCATGTGGATCGAAGAAATTGACCAACTAAAAGGTAAGAATTATGATTAAGTTGTATTTTATATGTGTTAGGAAGCTAGTTAGCATGTGTGTGTGGAAATTCAAAAAATAGGAAAATTATTTTAAGGAAATGAGTTAAAGAAGTTAAAACCCGAGAATGTGCTGAGTCTGAAAAACCGACTGATTGAAATAAGTGACCGTTCAATCGATTTTGTCAAAGAAAGGAAGAGTGTGGGTTTCAGAGGAAACCGATCGATCGAAATTAATTTCAATCGATCAATTTGTAGAAACCTTTCAAGCAGTTGGGAACCGATCGATCGGATTGTAGCACCTGAGTAAGGTTTGGTTTCTCTGAAAACCGTTCGATCCATTTAGAACCGATTGAGCGATTTGGGGAAAATGATCGATCGGTTGGAAATTGATCGATCGATTTAGACAGATTCAGGATTTTATTTTAATTTGCTTTGTGGACTTTAGGGAGACTTTGTATCTTCCTATTTTACGTCACTTCTGACGTAGGGACTTTAAATTTGTATGTGTTAGGTATGAGAATGATTATGAACTAAAAAAGCTAGCTCGAAATAGGAAAGGTTCATTTGGACTTCATGTGAGATAAGGAAAACTTCTTAACATGTATACTTCATTGCAACAAGCATGTGAGTAATGATATGATAAGAGGGTGCATGTTTTACGATTTCGTCTGTGAAATAGCATGATTTTCAATCATAGCTTTTAACATGTGAACTTCATGCGTATGTGCATTAAGAGGAAAAGATATGTGTGTATGTGTGTGCAAGGTGATTACGAGAATATGACACCAAAAGAAGGAAATTATGTGTGTGACATCAAAAAGGACGTGAATAAGCATGTGTGTGAAACCTTGGAAAACTTTGAATTATTATAATTATCACAAACTCAGGGTGAATAACTATATATAGATTTAGCACTTTGATTTAAGGTTTATGTGTGAATACCCAACCGACGTAGCGGGATATCTGTGACCGACACGGTGGAATATCCATGATCGCTACGGTGGGATATCCGTACAAATTGTGCTCCGACACGGCGGGATATCTATTCTTTGATTACCATTCAACGGTAATACTTCGTTCGGCAAGTCACCTCCATCGAGGGGCTTGTATATTTATGTAAATCATTTATTGACCGACAATGGTGGGTATTCTATCGGTATAATATGCGGCTTCCGATGCTATATATGCTCGGAAGAATACTTAAGTGATTGATTTAAGTTTTGTGAAATAAGAACAAGCTTTTGAAATTATGTTAAGTGTGGTTTTGAAACATGCAACAGTTATTCATTTTATCCACTTAAATGCTTTTGAATTGGGATTCTCATTTCAGAAAATATGCTTTAAATTATGTCATGAAAGATATGTGAGAGTAAGAAAAATATGCATGCTTTTACTTTTACCTATTGAGCTTAGATGTAGCTCATCCCTCAACTATATGTCACAGATACAGGTGAGGATATTGGTACTGAGAACCAAGATAAGGAGGACCCTGAGTACGTGCCTTTGGAGGAGTCTGAGTTCCCCTCCTGAGGAGTTCTTCTAGTGGACTGTGCTGTGCTAGTTTGATTTTGAGATTTTATTTGTAAGGCTTGGAACGTTCAGCCAGTTTAGTTTCGTAAGAATATCTATATATGTCTCACAGTATATTATTTTGTGAACCATGTGTTGGTGATAATTGTTTATCACTAATAGTTCGGTTCAGTTCTTTTGGTCATGAGAGTTACATGGGATTAGAACTGTCTTTTATTTTCTTTTGAATTGTCTTTATATAGAAATGAAGATTTTTTTTCGTATAATGACTCTATTTACTTATTTAGGTATATGCATTGTTCCACTTTGTGTGTGGATGTGCCAAGTGTTTCGTTCGTATAAGGGGATCGGCCTTGATGACCGATCTGACGGTGTGGGTTTTCGAGTGTGGAAATTTTGGTTATCACAGTTGGTATCAAAGCATTTTGCTTTAGAGATTTTTGACAAGCCTTAGATATTTTTATATTCGAGATGTGTCAGAATATAGGGACCTTCTGCTAATGAAACTTTTGCTTTCATATTGCAGAACGTCATGTCTGCTAGAGGAAGGGGTCGACGGAGAGGCTGTCATGGTAGAAACTTAAGGAGTGGGAATGAAATTTCTACAAGTTCAAATAGAGTCCCAATGGGAAATAGAGTTGTTCCAGAGACAAGTAATCTGAAAAATAAAGATCAAGAGAGAAATGAAAATAGAGAAGAAAGACAAAGGATGATACAGACTATGGAAACCATGGCAAATGCTATGGCATAGCAGGCGGCGTTGTTGGCAGCTAATAATGTCAATAACCATTAGCAGACACCTCCTATACCTCCAGTTACACCTGCTACACCATATCATTCGATATTTGTTGAGTTTAAAAAGTTAAGACCTCCTAGTTTTTATGGTCAAATAGATCCATTGGAGGCAGAAAAATGGATGAATCTAACCGAGAAGCTCTTACAAAGGCTGCCATATACTGAGGCAGAAAAGGTGAGTTGGGCTTCTTGTCAACTTAAGGGTGATGCCGATCCTTGGTAGAAGTTGGTATTATTGAGAAGAGAACAGGAGAACCCAGATGGGGAATGGACCTGGAAAGAATTTATGAAGGTGTTTAACAAGGTGTACTTTCCAATGCAGATTAGAAATCAGATGGCAATAAGGTTTATGACCTTGGAGCAAGGGGTGATGATCGTAAGAGAGTATGGTACAGAATTCATAAGGTTATCATGATTTACCCCGGATTACGTAGCCACGGAACTCATGAAGGCCAACAAATTTGAAAATGGTTTAAGGCCCATTCTACATTATAGGATTGCGGTATTTGAATTGAAAACTTATGCATATGTGATGGGAAAAGCAGTGGTTGTAAAAAAAGCAATAGATGAGATGTACAAAAGAAGAGGCCAGTAGAACAAGGGAAGGACAGGTCAAGGAGTGTCAGACAACTATGAGCCGATGAATAAAAAGCCGCGATTCGTAGCACCTATTCAGAGGTAGTTTACATAGACACATTATTCTAGACCACCTAAGATTAGTTACTCTAGACCACCTATGTCTATACGTGTCGTGAGACCGATCTGTTATGAGAGCCCTACGACCACTACATGAGTGTCAGTTACGCAAGGCTTCTCTATAGCAACATCATCCACCCTAGTGGAGACATGTGTTAGGTGTGGCAAGTCTTATAAGACTTCAGATTATAGGCGGGGTACAAGCTGATGCTTCAAATATGGGCAGAAAGGGCATATGATTAGAGATTACCCAGAGATGCGAAAAGAGAGGATGGCATCAACTCCTATGCCTAGGCCGTTGCAGACAAAGAGACCTACGATGCAAGGATGAGCATACGCCGTAATAGCCTAGGATGCCCAGAATAGTAACGACATCATTCAAGGTAAAAAAAAGTTTTAATATAATTAATCCGTTGATTGAATTTTAGATAGAGAAGGTGTATCAATAGTAGAAAGTAGTCTTAAATCAAATTCTATACATACATAACTTTTGAGTGCATAAGTAATTGTTGAAGTATGTGTATGATCTAGGTACTTTACAAATATATGGTAAGGGTGATTTTCTTTACTATGAAGCAAGAGTGTTGATAGACCCAGGGTCTACCCACTCATTTATCACACCTCAGTTTGTGAAGAAAGTAAAAGTCATTCCCAAAGCCTTAGACTTTATTTTGGCAGTGTCAGTACCAACGGTAGATTCAGTCAGTACCGATATAGTGTGTCGGTCAGTCATGGTCGTGATGTTCATAAATTAGTGGCAGATCTAATCCTGTTAGACATGGAAAGATTCGACGTAATCCTTGGTATGGACTGATTTTCCATGCATCGTGCAAGTGTCGATTGCCGGAACAAGGTGGTTACCTTTAGGCCGAATACGAAAATATTAGTCAGATTTTTAGGAATGCGGTGAATTTTGTACCGCTTATATCTGCAGTTAGAGTTGAGCGTTTGATAAATAAGGGATGTAGTGGTTATTTAGCATTTCTAAAGGAGGACAAGGAGGAGAAGAATGTCATAACCGAGATTCTAGTAGCATGCGAGTTCGAAGACATTTTTCTAGACAAGTTGTCAAGATTACCACCAGATAGAGAAGTAGAGTTCGTCATTGACTTAGCACCAGGAATGGAGCCAATATCTAAAGCACCATATCTAATGGCCCCAGCTGAGTTGAAGGATCAGTTGGAATATTATGCATCGACTACCGTTAGCTGAACAAAGTAACTCTCAAGAACTGATACCCTTTGCATAGGATTGATGATCTGTTTAATCAGTTACAAGGCACAAGGTTCTTTTCCAACATCGACTTGAGATCTGAATACCATCAGTTAAGAGTCAAGATAGAGGACATACAGAAGACATCGTTTAGAATAAGATATGGACACTATGAGTTCTTGGTGATGCCATTTGGATTGACAAATGCATCGGCATCATTCATGGATCTAATGAATCGGGTGTTTAAACCACACCTTGATACTTGTGTGGTCGTATTCGTAGATGACATTCTCATCTACTCTAAATCCAAGGAAGAGCATGATGAACACTTGAGGATTACTCTACAGACGTTGCATAAACACTAGCTATATGCAAAGCTTAGTAAGTGTGAGTTTTAGTTGGAGAAGGTCAATTTCTTGGGACATGTTGTCTCAAAGGACGGTGTTACCATGGATCCAGCTAAGATCGAGGCAGTAGTAGAATGGGAACAACCAAAGACTGTGACTGAGATTCGTAGTTTCCTTGGTATGATTGGATATTACAAACGATTCATAGAAGGATTTTCAAAGATATCTGGACCACTCACTAAACTTACTAGAAAGAATGTGAGATTTGAATTGACTGAAGAGTGTGAGAAAAGTTTTCAAGAACTCAAGAATAGACTAACTTCAGCTCTAGTGTTGGCTATTCCTTCAGGCAGTGGAGGATTTGTTGTATATAGTGACTCTTCACATAGTGGTTTAGGATGTGTACTCAACCAGAACAAGAAGGTGATTTCTTATGTGTCGAGATAGATTAAGGACCACAAGAAAAATTACCCAACACACAACTTAGAACTAGCAGCAGTGATTCTTGCACTGAAGATATGGAGACACTACCTATACGGTGAGACCTTTGAGATATTCACAGATCACAAAAGCCTCAGATACTTATTTACACAGAAAGAGCTCAATAAGAGGCAACGTAAATGGATGGAATTTCTAAAGGATTATGATTGCCCCATTCAGTACCACCCAAGCAAGGCTAACATAGTAGTAGATGTTTTGAGTCGGAAGAGTTCGGCTCTATTATCTAGCCTTATCATGGGAATTCGTAGATGGAAGTTGCTAGAGGATCTCTCTTTGTATGACACGAGGATCGAGGTACAAGCTTCAGGGGCCTTGTTGGCTAACATCACAGTTTGACCTACGGTCTTTGATCACATTCAAAAATTACAGATGAAAGACTCAGAATTAATAAAGATCAGACAAGTTACTTGATGGCACTAGATCAGATTTTTCTATCAAGGAGGATGGATCACTTTTGTTCAGGGGACGTCTATGTATACCGGTTTATGTAGATCTTAGACAGACTATTTTAGTTGAAGCCTATAAGTTTAAATATGTTATTCACCCTGGTAGCATAAAGATGTATCAGGATATGAGGAAGAACTACTAGTGGAGAGGTTTAAAATAGAATGTTGTTGAGTACGTATCAAAGTGTTTAGTATGTCAACAAGTAAAAGTAGATCATAGACATCCGATAAGTTTATTGCAGCCTCTGCCAATTCCAGAGTGGAAATGAAAGTCAATCTCTATGGACTTTATATTAGGATTACCACGGATAGCAAAGCGACACAATGTCATTTGGGTAATTGTTGACCGATTAACCAAGTCAGCTCACTTCTTGTCATATAACACCATGTATACGACAGGAAGACTCGCAGAGATGTACATGAAAGAGATTGTTCGATTACATGGTATTCCAATTAGTATTATTTCGAATCGTGACCCGTTATACACTTCAATGTTTTGGAAAAAGTTTCGTGGGAATGGGTACACAGTTAGACTTCAGTTCTGCATTCCACCCACAAACGGATGGACAAATAGAACGGGTGAATCAGATCATAGAGGATATGCTCAAAGCATGTATGCTTGATTTTCAGGGATCATAGGATCAACACTTACCATTGATCGAATTTGTATACAATAACAGCTTTCAGACGAGTATCAGTATGGAACCTTATGAGGCACTATATGAACGGCGATGTAGATCATCAATCAATTGGGAAGAGATCGGAGAAAAGTTTGTTTTGGGTCCGGAAATAATTGAAAACAATGCCACTATAGTTTGGGTTATTAGAGAAAGAATCAAATCAGCTCAGAACAGGCAGAAGAGTTATGCCGATATTAAAAGAACGAGTGTTGACTTTCATGTTGGAGATCACATGTTCATTAGGATTTCACCCATGAAGGGTGTCATGAGATTCGGAAAGCGGCCTTGGACCTTTTGAAGTTTTAGGTAGAGTTGATGAAGTTGCTTACAGAATTGGATTACCTCCACTATTTGATAGGGTACATAATGTCTTTCATGTGTCTATGCTTAGAATGTATGTGAAGGACCTGACTCACGTTTTGAATGATCAACCAATCGAGATGTGTGAGGATATGACAATGATAGAAGAACCAATTCAAATACTTGATCCGAAGGAGCAAACTTTACATACAAGTAGTATTCTATTAGTGCTTGTCAAGTGGAGAAATCACCCAGCTGAGGAGGCCACTTGGGAGCACAAGGTGGAGGTTAAGGAACAATACCCTCAGTTGTTCAGTGAGAGTTGAGACGAGTTGTAATTTTGTAAATTTCTTTAATGATAATGAAAATGAAATTTTCTATGAAGTTGTAGTTTGATGAACAATATTAAGATCGATTATGTAAGAATTTGATGAGTTGCAATAAAATTGGAATGAAAAATACAAAGTTTACTATTTTCTATCAAACTGACCGATCGAAACCTAAAACCGATTGATCGATTCGACAAGAAGAGAGACACAGACTGTCTGTGAAAACTGATCGATCGAAGGTGAAAACCGTTCGATCGACATCACAAAGACAGTGAGCCAAATTTAGACTGGTAGAACGAATGATGGAAACTGTTCGATCGAAATAAGTGACCGTTCAATCGAAATATGAAAACCGACCGATCGATTTGAAATCGATCGATCGAATTTGTCAACTAGTGCATTTATGAGTGGAAACTGATCGATCAATTTTAAAACTGACCAATCGATTTCAATATTATATATATATATGGGACATGTGACTTCTGTTTCACAAAAATTAGAAGTTGTTTTGTTTTCTCTTTGAGGTTTTCTTGAACTTTGCTTAGGAGACTTCCATGCTTCGAAGATGAGTTTTGGAGCTCGATTCCACATACGATTGAGATCCAAATCACTTCAAAATGGTAAAACCTACCCTTTTGGAGATTTAAATTTGTAATTTTTCTACTCTACCATAATTTCCTTTAGTTTTTGGGAAAACCCTAGTTCCTTTGGATTGTTGTGGTTGTAATGGCACCCAAAACTCGACAAGCGACGAAGCAACCCTCATCACGACCGGGTTCTTCGCAACCACAACCATCAATACCACAACTACCACAACAATCAATACCACAGCCACCTCCCCAACAACGTGAGCAATCCAACGAATGGTGGGCTAAGAAAGATTTTGAACCCGATTGGATTTTTGATAAGAAGTTGTTTGCAAAGAGTGATGAGAGACATTGGGCTTTTAGGTATATTACTAGGGCTGGTTTGGAGGGTGTACTCCAACCTTTCAACGAGTACTATTATCCTCATCTAGTGAGGTTGTTCTATCAAAATATATACGTGGGTAATAAACCAAAAACTCTTTGCACCAAAATAGATAATAGAAATTATGAGTTTACCTATGCCGAAGTTTCTTACACCATGGAGTGCTATGCGAAGTTTGGTAGCGGAATTGAATTGACGGAGCCTTTCCCAGCGCCTGTGGACTATAAAATTGTGGCGAACCAAATGACCCAAGGCAGGCTTGGGTCTGGTTTAGCAATCAAGAGAGTGGATTTACCGCACGAGCTATGGATGCTCGATACAATTTTTAAGTGTAATTTGTACCCATTGCGGCACAAGACTGAGAGAGTAGGAGAGATCTAGCAAGCCTTATTTTTTGTGCTTAATGGTCGATGGTTTTGTGCTCCAAAAGCCATTTTTAAGGGTATGAAATATGCTAAGAAAAAGATGTTAAAGGGGGTGGCAAAACCCATTAACAACATGCCCTATGCCCGTCTTTTTTCCATTATGATTGAGGACTATGCCAGTGATAGCACGTATACTCTTTCGAAGAATGAACCAAGATTGATTAACAACGTGAAGCCCTATACTCTAAAAGAATGGAACAAAACCTATAATCGATTGATAGAGAGACCACCGAAAGAAGAACAAGAGCCACCTGAACCGCAAGACCAAGAACAACCAGCTCATGATGCACCACTTTAGGATAAGCTGACTACTACAGTTCCACCCCAATAGCGTGCTAAGACCCGTGCACCACCACCACACCCAAGTGCCCCTATGCCTACCATTGCCGATGTTTACGTGTTGTTGACTGAGAACACGCGTTAAATGGTTGAGAAAAATCGTCGGATGAACCGCCGGCTAGACTATTATGATGCCTTGCATGCCGAGGCTATGCGTTTCATGTACCCAACAGATTATCTCCAGCGCATGGCAGCAACGCGAGCATGGATTCCAGAGGCGTCGAGTTTTGGTGCAAGCGACGGGCATGAAGAGGATGAGGATCAGCCGGATGACACCACGGCTTGAGCAGAGGTTTATGGGGTATAGATTTATGATTTTTTGGGTGTTCAGAGTATCGATTTTTGAGAATTTTGTAATTTATGCAGGAGAAATTGGACGTAGGTCCTTTAAACTATTGTGATATGGTTGCCACTTCTTGAAATCTTAAAACTATTATGGCACGGTTGCCACCTGATGGTGTATATAACTTTTTAGTTATGATTGAATGGTCAACTTTATTTTTGCGAAATATTCAAAATTGCACATGATTATCTTTACATGATATGCTAGTTGTGAATGTGCTTGCGTGCAGGTACGATGGTCAGGTTAAATTGACCCGCAGGGTTTAAACATGTAATGGTGCATACCATCATGCTTTGTGTCATGTGTTTTGTTGTTAAGTAGGAGATAGTCTAGCCTTGGCTAGCATCTTTAAATAAGTTATGACTTGATGATTCCTCTTTAAAGGATTGGATTCTCTAATAGGGGGAACCATTTGATTATTAGGTGTCTTATGTTTATGAGTACTTGACTCCATAGGGAGTGATAAATTAGGGGACCTTAGTCAATTTTCGAAGACGAAAATTCTTGAGGGGAGAATGTAATGTCCTAAAAATTTAAACCTTTTAACAGTACGTCTCGATGTGCGTGCCAGATTGGTCATACACCGGATAAGATAAAATATTAAAAATATTAATGTGAGTTAAGTTAACATCAGTTGTGAATGAGAAAGAAAAGATTAAAGTGTGTTTGAACCTTTGATGAGGAAGCGTACACTGAGGCACGGTGTATGTGTTTAACACTCAAGTTAGAGCTTTTAAGTATAAAAGACAAATGTTAAGAGAATTTAATTATCTTGCCTTTGGTTGTTGAGAGAGAGTAAATGAGAAAAGAGAGAAAGGTGTGTGCCTTGAATGTGATCGTGTGCATGCAAGATCGGAGCCCTATGCGTGATTAAAGGATTTTGGATTGACGAAAAATTCGATTTCCAACTTATGCAAACCTAGCTTGAGCTGAGCACGTGAGTTGGAAAAATTGACCAACTAAAAGGTAAGAATTATGATTAAGTTGTGTTTTGTATATGTGTTAGGAACCTAGTTAGTATGTGCATGTGGAAATTTGAAAAATAGGAAAATTGTTTTAAGGAAATAAGTTAAAGAAGATAAAGCTCATGAATATGATGAGTCTGACAAAGCCGACCGATTGAAATAAGTGATCGTTCGATCAATTTTTTCAAAGAAAGGAAGAGTGTGGGTTTCAGAGGAAACTAATTGATCGAAATTAATTTCAATCAATCAATTTGTAGAAACCGATCAAGTGGTTGGGAACCGATCGATCCGATTGTAGCGCTTGAGTAAGGTTTGGTTTCTCTGAAAATCGTTCAATCGTTTTGGAACCGATCAAGCGAATTGGGGAAAACGATCGATCGGTTGGGAATCGATTGATCGGTTTAGACAGATCCAGGATTTTGTTTCGATTTGCTTTGTGAACTTTGGAGAGACTTTGTATCTTTCTGTTTTATGTCACTTCTGACGTAGGGACTTTGAATTTGTATATGTTAGGTATGAGAATAATTATGAACTAAGAAAGCTAGCTCAGAATAGGAAATATTTGTTTGGACTTCGTGTAAGGTAGGGAAAACTCCTTAACATGTATACTTGATTACAACTAGCATGTGAGTAATGATATGATAAGAGGGTGCGTGTTTTACGACTTCGTCTATATGATAACATGATTTTCAATCATAACTTTTAGCATGTGAACTTCATACATATGTGCACTAAGAGGAAAAGATGCGTTTGTGTGTGCAAGGTGATTACGAGAATATGATACCAAAAGAAGGAAATTATATGTGTGACATCAAAAAGGACGTGAATAAGCATGTGTGTGAAACCTTGGAAAACTTTGAATTATTATAATTACCACAAACTCACGGTGAATAACTATATGTAGATTTAGAACTTTGATTTAAGGTTTATGTGTGAATACCCAACTGACGTGATGGGATATCTGTGATCGGTACGGCGGGATATTCGTATAAATTGTGCTCTGGTATGACGGGATGTCCGTTCTCTGATTACCATTCTGCGGTAATACTTCATTTGGCAAGTCACCTCCATCGAGGGGGCTTGTATATTTATATAAATTATTCATTGAATGACAATGGTGGGTATTCCATCGGTATAATATGCGGCTTCTAATGCTATATATGCTCGGAAGAATATTTAAGTGATTGATTTAAGTTTTGTGAAATAAGAACAAGCTTTTGAAATTATGTTAAGTGTGGTTTTGAAGCATGCAACAGTTATTCATTTTGTCCACTTAAATGCTTTTGAATTGGGATTCTTATTTCAGAAAATATGCTTTAAATTATGTCATGAAAGATATGTGAGAGTAAGAAATATATTCATGCTTTTACTTTTCCCTATTGAGCGTAGATGTAGCTCATCCCTCGACTATACGTCACAGGTACAGGTGAGGATATTGACACTGAGGACCAGGATAAGGAGCACTCTGAGTACGTGCCTTTGGAGGAGTCTGAGCCCCCTCCTGAGGAGTTCTTCTAGCGGACTGTGCTGCGTTAGTTAGATTTTGAAATTTTATTTGTAAGACTTGGTATGTCCAGCCAGTTTAGTTTTGTAAGAATATCTGTATATGTCTCACAGTATATTTTTTTGCGAACCATGTGTTGGTGACGATTGGTTGTCACTAATGGTTTGATTCAGTTCGGTTCGTTTGGCCATGAGAGTTGCATAGGATTAGAACCGTCTTTTATTTTCTTTTGAGTTGTCTTTATATAGAAATGGAGATTTTTTTTCGTATAATGACTCTATTTGCTTATTTAGGTATATGCTTTATTCCGCTTTGTGTGTGGATATGCCAAGTGTTCTGTTCGTATAAGGGGATCGGCCTTAATGACCGATCTAATGACACGGGTGCGGAAATCCGGTCTGTCACAATATTGATCTTACTAAAATCTTCTTTTTGGAAGTGTAAGATAAAAGTTGCACTTTGATTAATAAATTTGCACAACAGACTGCGTGAACATGACAGGATGAGTATTATGAAAGATGTTGATCTGATTAAAATTTTCTTAGAAGAATAGTTTGATGGAAGGACCATGCTTGAGGAGGGACACAAGACACCAAATTTACAATGAGATTGCAGTTGATTGTAGAAAGCGCATTATTTCAAGTAGGTTGGAATCAATTATGTTCCAGAGGATACTTCTATGTCAGTATCTAAATTGAGCTATAAATGAGCAGACACGGCCAACTGCCCATGTTAACAAGTCAAATGAGAGGTGTTACTATGTCATTCATGTTGGTGCCTATAGAGTTCTTTTTAACTATTAGAATTAAAAATCCCATGGTTAGTTGGGTTTCTGTCAGACATTTAGGGCTTTCCTCTTCAGTGTCAGAGTTTTATCTCTATTTTTAATTCTGAATCACGTGCTCCAACTGTGTTCATGTTGGTTCTATTTTGTAGCTACCAAGTTGAAACTTGATATTTTATTTTTGTTTTATAAATAGTTACAACCTAATACATGGATATGACTATTCTGGAGGACTGCTTTTGTTCTACATCAGTTGTATTGATTTGTGAGCTTGCAGCATCTTCTTCATAATCTTCTTATTGCTTCCTAGAGTAACGTGACATGGCGTGATGTGCCGATTTTATTTCTTTTGCAGTTTATACTTGTTTTGATATTAGTTCCAAATCACACATTTTGTAGTTTATTGACTCTCTACATCAACATTTTAACTTATCATGTTCTCCATTGTCACAATTTCCTTCATTTGAGCTATCGCATTTCATGGTTTGATATTTTAATCCCTATTGGAATTTTCATTGTAGTGTTCGATTGGAACAAGGAACCGTGACATCTCTGGTTGAAGAAAATGGGACTGTGAAAGGGGTGCAATACAATTCTAAGACTGGTGATGAATTAAAAGCATATGCACCTCTTACAATTGTGTGCGATGGTTGCTTTTCACATGTACTTTGTGCTCTCCTAAGGTGAAGTTTTTGACTCAACTCTACCGAGTAAAAGCATTAATCTTTTAGTTAATTCTTGAGATAATTTCTTTTCTAAATCAGTCATGGAACTAATATTAAGTTGTGCACTCTTTCATATTAATGGTTTATATTTGTTTGAAAGTTATTCATAAAATGTAAGAAGATTTGTTTGAAAGTTTCACCAAGATTGCATGCTTAGTGAATTTTGGCAGGTACGTTGTTCCATTTATTTTCCCAAATAGATGGGATAAGGTTGTGATGTTGATGATGATTATGATGTTGTTTCATTTATTTCACACTGAAGATGGATTTTTGTTTCATTTTCCTACATGTACGTAGATGTGCCCTCTTGTTTTATTGGTTTGGTTCTGGAGAATTGTGAGCTTCCATACCCAAACGGTGGGCATGTTATTTTAGCAGATCCTTCACCCATTTTGTTTCATCCCATTAGTGGTACTGAGGTCTGCTGTTTGGTTGATGCACTTGGAGAAAAAGTACCTTCTATAGCTAATGGTGAAATGGCCAACTATTTGAAGACAGTTTGTGGCTCCTCAAGTATGAATTGTGAAATGTGCTTTTAATTGATTTTAATAGTGTAGTGATGTATACCTCGAGATCTTGGAATTTTTCTTCCTACTTCCTATATTTATATTTCATTGTACCTCATCGAATCTTAACATTTGCATCATACTTAGTCATTGATTTGCCAGTACCTTATCATCGATGAAATATGCTATTTTGTCATTTCAGATCCCTAGTCAACTGCATGATGCCTTTATATATGTCATTGATAAAGGAAGCATAAGAACAATCCACCATAATCAAATTTGTTTCAATGAGAAAAATGTTCTCTACAAGCCTCATGTTTCATTTAAATGATCAATCTAAGAAGTTGGTTTTGCAAGCATGCTAATTATCCCTAAAAATTCAATTAGAGGGAAAGAAGTTAGAAGATTTGGAGGGAAACAATGAGAGGCTACGAAGGATTTCAAGATTGCAAAAGGCCAAATGTTGAAAAGAAAAAAATAAAAATAAAACTCGCAAGCCACCCCAAATAAATGGAATAAAACTATTTTAGGGATAATAATTCATGGGATAATGGCTCTTGACCAACATTTAGACACCAAATGGTATTTAAATGATCTTACACCATTAAAATTGCACTATTAATCTCACACCATTGAAGATAGATTTATCATTGTGCCATAGTCGCACATCTATGATCAATCTAAATTTCCCAAGCATCAATCCATCGTTGGAACACATACCAGCTAAACGATTATGCTTATAAGTGGATGTAAATCATATGATTGGTGAACAAACGTTGGCATTGGAACAACCCTTCAATTAATATCATCCATCAAATTTAAGAACAAACGTTGGTATTGGAGTTCACAAATCGGATGGTTTGAATCTCCCAAAAAGTGTGAATTTTAGACCCATAACCCTTCAATTGATGATATACCACTTTGATGGTTTGGATTTTCAAGATCATAAGCCAATAAATGGTGTAAGATTATTTAAGCACCATTTGGTGCTTAAATGACGGTCAGGAGAGTCGGTCCCTAATTTATAGGGTACTTCTACTCTTGCCAATGCAATTTCTAAAAGTCACTCACATGTGCAACCCCTTGTAGCACATTGACAGGTTGAAATCAGACGATTGAGATCATTTTTCACACCGTTCTTCCACATAATGAATCTTGAGACCATGATCTTACCGTCGGGTATTTTTTTATTCCATGTGCAATAGATATGAAACAAATGAGACGTAAACTCACATTTGAGCATGATTTGTGCCATATGATTTTAGGCCACTTTTTGGTATCCATGTCGTGGCATGGAATATAAAATAGACCTTCTAATGGTACGCTTATGGTCTCAAGATCTATTGCGTAGAAGATCAGGGCAAAAAACAATCTCTATCATCTGATTCAAAGTAATCGATGGGTTTGAAGAGGTTTCGAAAGTTGGCACTTTCAGAAACAGCGTTGGTGCGAATACAGGTACCCTAATTCATATGCTCATCAATAGTTCTGCGTCAGGTAAGGCATAGCTATTTTAGCATGTGATTACAAGCTAGGGTTGAAAATGAAAACCAATCACCTCCTATAATAGTGGTTTCTCTTTTGGTGATTTTATTAAGATAATTGTAAATTTCATAGGTTGCAAAACAATATGAAGATTCTCTTAAGATGGTTGCAAATTTCATGGATTGCATAAAAAATTGAAAAAATAATAGGACACATGCAATGCACGTGCCTTTCACTAGTATATATATAGGAAAAAGGGAAAATGCGCTCGGGTGTAGAAATATCTCTATGCCAATTGATATGGGCGCGACACATAGCACCTCTTTTGTGAAGTGATGGGTGACATTGGAACTACTTTTCTAACTAGAGTTATACTTTTAAATATCCTTTTAGCCATCATTTTTTACTTTTTAGAAGTCTTTTTAAAATCTGTTTCTTTTTTCTCTCTTCTCTCTCTTTTTCTAACAAATTGTCAGATTTACTTTTTCAGATATATTTTATTCAAAAAAAATTAGCACCTGATAGCAAAGTGCTAGCACCTCTGCAAAGAAGCGTCGGTGTATCGTTTTAGGGCGCTGACGCTTCAATGAAAAATCAAAAATTTATGGAAGCGTCAGCGTGCTGGCGCTCCGATTTCTTTCTTCTTCTTTTTTTTTTTTTTTTTTTTGAAGCACCAACACCCTTAAAACGAAGCCTCGGCGCTTCGGTTTAGGAGCACTAGCGCTACGGAATATTTATTTATTTATTCATTTTTCTTTTTTTATGAAAGCATCAGCACCCCTAAACGATGCGCCGATACCCCTAAACGAAGCATCGACACTCCTAAAACGATGCGTCGGCGCCTCGTTTTAAGGGCGCCGACGCTTCGTTTAGGGGCGTCGGTGCCTCATTGTAGGAGCGTCGGTAACCCGTTGTTGGCGCTTCACTCGAGGTGAATATGCGTGAAATTTTAAATCTGATACTTTCTTTGAAAAATAGATAAAAGAAAGAGACTTTAAAAAAGTCAAAAATGACGGCTGAAAAGGTATTTAACTTTTAAAAGTATAATCTTAGTTAGTAAAGTGGGCCCCATGCTACTCATTACTTCACAAAAATAACGCTACGTATCGCGTTCATATCAATTGGCGTAGAGATATCTCTACGAGCGAGCGCATATCCCCGGGCCATATATATATATATATATATATATATATATATGGGAGCCGGTTAGGTCCTCCAAGATCCACGTGGAGCACAAGTGGACAGTTTAGTTCAATATTTAAAAAAAAAAATTGAAAAATAAATTTTAAACCCACAAGTCAAAGTTTGACATTTTTTATTGATTCACATTTCACGATTCAAAATATACATGGTGGAGATGAGTTTTTAATTTGTTTTTTTTTAAGATGATCTAAGCAATCCACCCAAGGTCCACACGGCACCCAAAAAGTATTTTGGGTGCCACGTGGAGCTTCACATGGAAGGTTGGAGGACGTAGGCCTTTTCCTATATATATATATATATATATATATATATATATATATATATATATATATATATATATTAAAAAAAATATCACACGATGCACTTGGTTGGACGGCTATGAAAATTAATTGATGATAAGGGCCAGTGCTTTTTCATCTTTTAGCGCGTGGATAAGATTGATTGCTTTTCCCTACTTATTATATATTAATGATGATCTTTACATCTCAAAAAGTGACTGATCATGGGCATTCATCAAACTTAGTTATTGGGATGTTCGCCATGTGAAATTAAAATATAACCGTTCGATGGTAAAGCCCATGATATCCAGATCCCTTAGATGGAAGATTGGGATAAAAAACAGTTTATATTGTCTGATTCAAATTAGATGACATTTCAAACAAGAGAAATGCATGTTGAGAGAGAAGAATCTTGTGTTATAAATGAAGGTACCCAAAGTTAATGAGAACGCCCCGTATGTGAGAGAAAGAGAGAGAAAATGAGAGGAGGGCCACAATTTAAAGTGAGAAATTTTAGATGGACAAAGGTTGCTTGGTAACAAGGATAAGGTAACTTACAGCATCTCGAACAAGGTTATTTATTTCTAGCCCTTACACACGCTTATGTGCTAAAAAATAAGTGTGAGGTTGTAGAGTGGTAAAAATAAAGAGTCTCTTGAAGTATCACAAAAAAAGACTCTTTACTTTTAATTTTTTATTTTTTTTTACTCTTTTACTTTTATTATACAAAATAAAAAAATTACTATAGCTGACATTTAAATAAAAAAATAATTTTTCAAATATTAAGAGCTTCTTTCTCTCTCTTCAATTTTAGAGAGAGAATGAGGCTCTTTTTATTTCCAAGTGGAAATAGTCTCTCTTAGAGAGGAAATGATACTTTATACACTCTTTATTTCTAGCTCAAACGTCTAAAAATAAAGTGTCTCTTAGATATGCTCTTACTTATCTAACCATTTTCAAAGATTTCCCTAGAATATTTAATGATCGGATATTGATATATGACATATCACAAACAGTAAATCATTCAACGGACCGCTTATTTGGGGCAATGCATGCACATTGGGTCCTAGCAATGCAGGTCAAGCCAGCCACTTGTATCACGCCACATAAGCAGTCCATTGTTGGTATGCAGTATTAGGTTTGCTCCTTATAATTTTCCTTAATGACCAGTTCACTCTTGGTTACCTTAAGCCAATCCAACAATTAATCATTTCTTACCAAAGAGGCATTAGCCCAATTGGTAAGCTCCCTCCCATGGGAAGGAGTAGGTCGTGGATTCGATTCCCATCCTCCACGTTGTTTCTCACACTTGTCTTTACAAGGTTTGGGTTAGATTCTATTAGTTAACCTTCCTCACGTTGCTCCGCAACTGTCACATGTATATGCGTGTCTGCTCCTCGGTTCTCAAGGTTGTCTCGACCGAATGATCGTATCTAAAAAAAACAATTGAGCATTTCTTTTGTGAAGGTTTTCAATTGTAGACAATTTTTTATTAATGGCTAACAAAGTACAAGTGTGTGCTTGGAAGGGCAATGGTCAAGTTCAATCACGTTGCCCGGATTTTGAGTTCAACTACAACTGCAGCCCTTGGATATGGGAGAATCTTGACTTTCATGATTTTCACTTTTTGTAGGTTGATGTGGAGTGAAGATTCTCTAATTCCAAGGGCTGCAAATGTGGTTGAACTTGAAATCCGGTCCAACCTAGTTGGACCTAACCATTACTCGTGCTTGGGAATACGAATAGATAACGATTCCAATTAGACGATAGAGATCATTTTTCGTCCCAATATTCCAAACAATAGATCTTTAGGTCATGGAGCACCACACATCCCCAAAATGTGATCGTCAGATAGGTACGCCTATAATCACAATCACTTTTGGGGATGTGTGCCATATGGAATCAGAATCTAACTATCTGATAGGTGTTCAATGATCCAAAGATCTATTGTGTGAAAGAATGGGGCAAAAATGATCTCTATTGTCTGATTCGAGGCAGTCAATTGTTTGTTCCTTTTAAAGAGTGTGTGCTCTTCACAGGGAAAAAGGATGTGAATCAAGGATCAAAATTTCGGCCCAAATGACCAAAATTTCTATCCAAATTATCGCTTTGGTCGGTCATATTTTTGTATGAGATTGAAATTATTGGCCAAAATTTAAATTTTCGGTTTCGGTCCCCTCTAAAATCAAAATGAAACCCGAAATTTTGATCCTTGGTGTGAATAACCTTCCCTTCTATAAATCAAAGGGATTGGATGATCATTCGTCTTCCATTTCAATAATAATCCCCTCATCAACTAATGAACCATTCCAGAGTTCCTCGGAAGCCAATAATGAAATTAATTTTTCTTTTTTTCTTTTTTTTCTTCATCACTCACCTCCAAGGCTCCAACACAGCACTCCACATTAGCAGTCCATAGAAATTAGAGTAGTTTAATCACAATTTATTTAAAAAATCGTGAATTTAAGGTTTCACGAATTAATTACAAATTATTCATGAATTTTTGAAATTTTTGTATGTTTTTTAAAAATTTGCAAACTTTGCGAATAATTCATGATTTTTTCAAGGGGTTTTGGCATATACCCCCCTGAGATATGCGATATTGTATCAAACCCTCTGAGTTATAGGTATTTATTCTGTAGCCCTTACTTTTGTGTTTTTGTTTCATATACTCTCCTGCCGTTAATTAGTTGTGAGTTTATGGACTGAAATGACTATTTTGCCCTTAATGAAACCAATATTCTAAAAATACCATCATTCTAAAAGGCCCTTCATTCATCTATATTTACAAGTCATGCAATTATAGTTTATCACCATTCTAAAAGGCCCTTCGTTCACCTTTATTTATAAGTCATGTCATTGTAGCTTTATAAGTCATGTCATTATACCTTTAAATCCACCCACAAAATCTTTGAGTTCACCCATGCTAAAACACATCGACTGCATTGAATTAGACGATGGATATTGTTTATCGTCCCAATATTTCATGAAATCAATCTTTAAATCATAGGTGTACCATCAGACGGTCGATTTTTTTATTTCATGTGGTACACACCCATAAAAGTGACCTTAAACTAAATTTTAAACGTGCACGTGATTTTAAAGTCACTTTTCTGAGATGTGTGTCACGTGAAAAAAAAATCGACCATCTGAGGATACACTCATGATCTAAAGATCGATCTCCTGAAAGATTGGGAGGATAAATGATCTCCATTGTTTGATTCAATTCAATCAACGTGTTTCAGCGTAAGCGAACTCGAAGATTCTGTGAGTAGATTTAAATGTACTCTTCTAAAAGGCCCTCCATTCACCCATCAGATTCAAGACCCATCTGATGGGTGATTACCCCATTAAAGTATGTCAACGTTTGGACGAATATTCAACCAATGGAGGATTTGTGGGAAACCATGCAATTATTCTTGTAAAGAAAACCTTCAATCTACATGTTCTTAGATTAGTAACCAAATTTTGGAATGATTTTTAATATTTGGTATCTAAAAGTTTTGATAGGTTTTTTTTATTATTTTGGGATGATTTTTAATTTTGGATATCTAAAATTTTGGTGATTTTTTATATTGGGTATACGAGTAATGTTGTTGGAAATTAAATAATAAACAATTCAGTGGTTGAGTGGAACTTGGAAATAAATGAGTCTGCATTTTCAACCCGACCTAATGGGTTGGGACTTGGAAATCTGAACCCAAGCCAAAACCTATGGCAGGTCGGGTCGTTTGACTTTGACCCATCGAGTTGATCCGACAGGTTGAAACCCTCTTATGTTATTGTCATCATTAATCTCCAATGATTGTACAAGCGGAACCATCCCAACCGTATTTCAAACTTTCGGCTGATAATTCATACTGTCGATTAAAATTTATCGGTTTCGGTCCTCACCGAAACGAAAACAACACCAAAAATTTCGGTCAAATTATGTATGGCAATAAAATTTTCAGAATTCAAAATTATGACCAAAAATTTCATTCAAATTTTTTGTTTTGGTCATGCCCGAAATCGAAAATGAAACTGATATTTTGATCCTTAATCCCAACCGTCCAATCAATTGACCACTTCTTTTATGGAAATAAAATTTTTGACTGAAATTCAAAATTATGGCCGAAAATTTCATTCAAATTCTTGGTTTCAGTCATGCTCGAAACCGATATTTTGATCCTTGATCCCAACCGTCCAATCAATTGACTACTTCTTTTATGAACCATATATTGGAAATTGCATGTATTAGACATCATAACCGTTCATCAATTACTTTTGTAAGGACTGTTGCATATATTTTATTGACCAGAGGCATAAAACCTATAGTTTAGATCCAAGTGAACATGTACTGATTTCTGGTAGAGATTGAGGGCACTACCATGACCCTTGATCCCGGCCGTCTAATGGTATACCCATGATCTAAAGATCAATCTCATAAAATATTGGGATGATAAACAATCTCCATCATCATCGTCTAATTCAATGCAGTCAATGTGTTTCAGCGTGGGTGAACTCAAAGATTTTGTGGGTGGATTTAAAGGCACTCCTTTTAGAATGATGGTGGTAAGCTATAATGGCATGACTTGTAAGTAAAGGTAACTGAAGGGCTTTTTAGAATGGTGGTAAACTATAATGGCATGACTTGTAAATATAGATGAATGAAGGGCCTTTTAGAATGGTAGTATTTTTAGAATATTGATTTTATTAAGGGAAAAATAGTCGTTTAAATCCATAAACTCACGACTAATTAACAGCAGGGGGGTATCTAAAACAAAAATACAAAAGTAAGGGCTGCAGAATAAATACCCATAACTCAGGGGGTTTGATGCAATATCGGCGTATCTCAGGGGGTACATGCAAAAAAACCTTTTTTCAATACATCGTGATTAATATTTTTTGACATTCTTTTTATATTTTTAATCTTGTTTTTTATTTTTCCGCCATTATTCTTCAAATTTTTTTCCAAATCTATCAAATTTTGTCAAATTTTTTAAAATTTTAACCTTGTCGAGTTATTGTTGAGCCCGGACTACTACGTTTTACTCTCTTTAATAGGTCGACATAACTCGGGTTCAACTAATCAGTCAAACATATCCATCGATTTAGTCACTAACGTTCGTAAAATCCTTTTTGTATCTTTCACAACTCCAACATAACAAGAGTTTCAAATATATTAAGGGAGCAATTACTTGCACTTGGAAAGTTGGCCCTTATACTAAATTTACAGAAAGACTTGATATTTTAGGGACATGTGAGCCGTATGATTTCAAGTTCATGATCTATACATCTCCCATACATATGATTACAGCAAAACACTATATATATATATATATATATATATATATATATATATATATGATCTATTATGATCAACTATTCAATCAGATAATAAGTTTTAACCACGTTTAAACACACTGAAGATTATTTATCATGATAATCTTTTGCACTTGATATCTGTAAATCATGGCCATCAAATCCAAAGATTTAAATGGTGTTTTGACATTGCAGAGGTCACAAAACTAAGTCTTTCTTTTAAATTCGGTGCTTGGGCCAACTTTCCGAACGCATGTAATGGCTCCCATATGTTAATTGTAGGTTGGCTTTAGTTAGGGGGATACAGCAGGCTGAGCCCAAATATTTGTAGGTTGCAATTAAAGGTAATTCTAAGGCCTCGTTTGGATATTTCTTGACTTTTCTCAAAAAACTCATAAAACTAGAATCTCAGATTCTTACTAATTCTTGGCGGACTCAGATTCCTAACTTTTCTCATTTGCATTCTTAAGTTACTTTGATTCTTAATTTTTCCTAGAAAAATACATAATCATATCATTCTTAAGTTCACCTTAGAAAAGCTCAAAATCGATTGAAATGTTGGTTGTGCTACGGCCGTAGACATATTATTTAATCATCGGTATATAAGTCAAACTTGAATTTGATCCAAATTTTACGGGCTATCAATCTATATGAAGTAGAACATCTTGGACGATATTTTTTTTATAATTCGACTTGTAGAAGGGCAATACCAAAAACATTATACAGATAGAAAAATAAATATTATAAACTGATTAAAGTGTCCAGTCCGAGAATATTAATGCCAAAATAAAATACCTTCATATATAAAAAATCTAAATAATAAACATTATAAAATATCTTGTTTTTGCTCCAATCTTATGCACCGGGAATCAATCAATCATGAACTTTAAATTAGGCAGCCAATTTAGATTGATCATAAATTGGTGTTTAAAGTTGGCAGGAGGCATTATACTATATTTAAAAAATAAATTAATTTTTTACACAACTAATGACATTAGGTTCTAAGTTCAAACTTGTTTAGCACGATCTTAGTTAATTTATTTTCATTAAATATATTAGAGTCAGCCTATAAGTTAAAGTGACCAAATCATGTGGACCCCCACCTAAAGTGACAAACAACGGAATCGCTCGGAAACCATCCCAAAGGGGTTACTCTCCGAGTTCAAACTCTGAATCTTGATGATTCTGAACTCCCCAACCAGCGGTAAGTTTATTTTATTTGCAAACCATGTCCATAGTTTTGGCGGCTACAAATAAAGCTACCATCAGATTTTATGTTTTAATCTCTAAATGCAACCGTGCCAATAAGAGACTGAGCGACAAAGCGCTTGTGCGCTTGCCACTCCAGATGAAAATGGTAGCTCCTTCAAACAGGTCGAAGGTGTTAGACAATCATATCTTTATTACAATATAATCCCCTTGCTGAATCATATCCGACAATCGGTAAGGCTGTGGCTGGCAGGCCAATGAATTCCGACAATCGGTAAGGCTGTGATGATGATGATGATGACGACTCAAACCATTTCAGTCTGCTAACCGATCAAACCAATTCAATCTGCTGGCCGGTCTTATCATTATTGAACAATAGCGTGTATCATCGACAAAGATGAGATGATAAATCCACTATCCATTATAATGACTAATGAGCAGGCATTCCATACCCGACCCGACAGGTCAGGTACCTTCAAATACTAAAATTATAATATGGTACACATGAAGTGTCATCCTCATTATTAATAATTATTTTTTATTTATTATTATAATTATTCTTTTTATAACGTCATACGGCATAAAAGAGCCCAAATGTAGTGCTTGTGTCAACTTGCACGCAGGTAAGATCTGTTTGTGGCCCAAAACAATGGGAGGATAACCTAGGGCCAATATCCCACACAACAAAGAGAGAGAGAGAGAGAGAGAGAGAGGAAACAAATGTGGAGTCTAAACCTCATCACCACAAAAGAGGGAGGATACCAAAAGAGCATCGCTCAATCCATCGCAAAAGAAACTTTATAAGTCAACTGGTTTAAACTTTTATTTAAATTTTTATTTTTAAAGTTCAACTAAATATAAGAGAATCATGATTTTGAAATAATCTATACTACCATTTTTTCTTTTTAAGCAAATTATAGCTCCTATTAAAAGCAAAATTGACAGTTACGTTAATTTTTATTTTCAAAAGTTTTTTGGATCAAAATGCCCTCACTTGACCAATCTACTCCTAAATTGTTCCCAATTTACCCCTAAATCCTGTGTCCCCTTAAACGTGTCCTATTTTCTATCTCTATCCTCTATATATTTAAATTTAACTAAAGTTGTTTCTTCTTTAAACTATTCTACTACAAGAAAAAATTAAAAAAATAAATAAAGAAAAACCACAAAAGAGTTGGACTACATAAAGGAGAACAAGTGCTTTAATAATATGGTTAGAAACTTGTGAAAAACATGAGTTTTGAGCTACATATTGGCCTGCCACCTCGAATGGACTTATTGTGCTTAAGATATACGTATACCACAAATAGATGAACTACGCACCACATGCAATACATGGCCTATACACCTCACACAAATTCTTTTATAAAACCCATAATATATCCACTGCCAGCCACATAATTGCAGTAATTTAGCTTTCTCTTAATCCTCAAAAATCCAAAGTAAAAGATGATCTAACGATTCTAATAAACAAACTTTTTCAACTAACATGGATAGATGGTGTTTGATTTCCTTATTATTTTGATGAACTTGTTTACAACTATTATGGATGAAGGATGTCAGATTCTCTTGATGCAAAAGTTGATATATGTGCTTTACAATACTCAAGGAGATGATTCAAGGAAACTCTTGATCTCTGATAGATATCCAAGGAGACGATTAACAGAGCCTAATTTCGAAGATTCTACTAAAGCATATATATATATATATATATATATATATATATATATATATATATATATATATAGTGTAAAGCCGATGTCCCTTATGTGGTGCAAAGATCATCTATTTTCATACACTATAGCACCTAATTTATTAATTGGAAAGTCAAAGCAGCAGGCTAAAATGTACATGAGAATCAGCCAAACACTCTTGTTTGTTGATGAGTAGTGAAATATAATGATATTTCGCCCCTAAATACCTACATTTAACTATCCGATGAAGGTTATCTTACGAGAATTACTAGATTTGAAGTGTTTCAGGTAAATATAATCCAAGTGCGTAAAACTGCCCAAAATTCCCGAAAATAATATCAAAACACTGCAATTTTGGGTTATCGGAAACTTAGTTCTACTTGCAGCTCAATTTGGACCTTCAAGACGTCCGATTCAGGAAATTGCTAAAACACAAAAGTTGTAGAGCTCATCGTCAGCTTTCCAACACCATAAGAATCGCCTCAATCCGAGTTCGAAATAAAAAGCTATGGCCTAAATACCGAGACAATGTCTGATGCAAAGTTTGGCGGGAGTTCACGAAAATTGCTTTTAGACCTCAATCGATTGAAAATTAAGTCTCAATCGATTGACATGAGAAGACAACTTTTTTTCCAACTTAAGAGTCAATCGATTGAGATTTAATTCTCAATCGATTGAGGTATTAGGGATAGGGTTTGGCCGACCTTATAAAAAAGATGCTACGAGTTGTGAAAATGGAGAATTTTAGTTTAGGAGGATTTTTTTAGTTTTAGAAGAGTTTTGTTTTTTTGGTAGAGGTAGAGACAGAGAGAGTTTTTATTATTCCTTTCCCTTTTGAGAGTTTTGTTCATTTAATTTCCAGAATTCATTCCTTCAGTTTATTATTTTTGTTCAGTTGATTTCTACATTAATTTCGTTTCTGAAGATTATCGTACTTTTGGATCAAAGTAATTTCTATTGAAGTTTGAGATATTTTTAGTTCATTAAATTGATGTTATTCTCCCTTCCTTATTTATTTATGTCATTTAATTACAATATGTGTGGCTAAATTCATAGGGATGGGGATCTAATGATTCACATCCGAGGGATGTACTTTTAATAATATAAATCTATGATTAAAATATAAGATTTTATTTTATAGTTGTTGTGTTATCACGAACGGATGAAATCCCCGCCACTAATTAGGATCGCGTGTGCCGAGCCATGCCCGGGATCTCAAATTTGTGACGGTAATTTTACCCTAATCATTGTTATATGGTCTTTTTACTTTCATCGTGTAGATCTAATTACGATTATGATCCGGGATCAAGTGTGCCGAGCCATGCCCTAGATCTTGGATCTGTAATGGTAAGTTTATCTTAATTACTCCCTAATCTGAAATTGAGTGCGTCGAGCCATGCCCTTGATTTCAGATCTATGGTGGTATTTTTGTTGGAATTTTTTACCCACTTTGGGGATAATTTTTATTTGAACCTGAGATCATGTGAGCCGAGCCATGCCCTTGATCCCAAATCTATATATGAAAATCATCTCTGAAGTTAAGTCCTGATTGCAGGGATGCAACGTGGAACTTAGTAGGGTTGACCATTTATCTTCCATAAAAGATGTTTTTCTTCAATGGTATATCTCATAGTTTAATCCTTATATTTGTATTATGGGAAGAACAGACCAAAGATGAGAGGATTTAGTATCTTCATCTTTTTCTTCATCTTTTCCTTTATTTTTGAATCATTATTAAATTTTAGTTTGTAGTCAGTAGTCATCATCTCATCAAACCACCTAAATCATAAGACTGGTAGAATACTGTTAGTTCTTGGTGGATTTCTTAAATTACTGTCTTGTCTTTTTAGATCTTTCAAAAATAGTCCTCGTGGGAACAATCTCGTACTCTGCACCCACTATCTATAATCTGATTCGTGCGCTTGCGAGTAAAACATAACAATTAAATTTCACATCAAGTTTTTTGCGCCGCTGCCGAGGATTAAATCAAGAAAATCTAAATTTTTAGGAAATAGACAGTTAATTTTAGGAATTTTCGTGGATTAAAACAGTATCTCTACTGAAAAAAAAAAAAAAAAAAAAATTCTTTCTCAATCGATTGACTGTGTTCTGTGGTTTTGAGCATCGCTTTGTCAATCGATTGACACGAAAGAGTCAATCGATCAACTGTTGTGAGTGTTTTGAAAAAAAAAA
The DNA here is from genome assembly GCA_021018995.1 of Chloranthus sessilifolius. NCBI lineage: Eukaryota > Viridiplantae > Streptophyta > Magnoliopsida > Chloranthales > Chloranthaceae > Chloranthus > Chloranthus sessilifolius. The sequence goes on from CM037595.1 coordinate 32,109,142, forward strand.
AAAATTCTTCTTCAATCGATTGAGAACTCTTCCTCAATCGAATGACTGTGTTCTGTGGTTTTGAGCACCGCTTTGTCAATCGATTGACACGAAAGAGTCAATCGATTGACACGAAAGAGTCAATCGATCGACTGTTGTGAGTGTTTTGAAAAAAAAAAAAAAAAAAAAATTTCTTCCTCAATCGATTGACTGTGTTCTGTGGTAAAAAATAAAAATAAAAAAAATAAATAAATAAATTCTTCCTCAATCGATTGAGAATTATTCCTTAATCGATTGACTGTGTTTTGTGGTTTTGAGCACCACTTTGTCAATCGATTGACACGAAAGAGTCAATCGATCGACTGTTATGAGAGTTAAAAAAAAAAATTCTTTGTCCTGTCTCGATTAATCGAGATTCAAAAAAAAAAAAAAAAAAATTTTAAAAAAGAAAAAAAAATTTGGTGTTATTAGTGAAATCATGTCAATGCATGGATTCAATCCAGAATCATGTGCTATTTATAAAAATTTGGTGCACATTACACCTATGTGTCCCTTGAGCAACTCAAATTATTACCCTGAACAAGTCCAACCCAATCCTGTTTGGAGCACCCATGACTGGCAAAGTCAACTCAATAACATGTCGGGGTTTAATCAATCTCCAATGTGTGATATAATGCCTAACGAAGCTCAAAGTTCTTATCCCAACAACTTTCTTTATGAGTTTTCACAGCAAACTCAATACTTTCAAGATACAAAATCATATGAACCAGTCCAAAATTCTTCTTACTCCTTAGAATATTTAAAAGGTTTGGTGCACACCAACACCCAAAGAATTTCTAGGATACAGTCTCAAGTAAGTCAGATGATCGAGTACTTACAAATGAAAGATAAAATAGAGGAGTCTCTTACCAGTCAGAAGGATGAGGACCCCTCTAGTTTCATTCAGAAATATGAGCAGGACGAATTGGTCACTACGCTTGAGAATGACACAATGAGCACTGAGGTAGTGCGAGTGCGAGGAGAAGAGGAAATGGAATGGAACGGTGCTTATGTTGAGGAGAGAATTGAGAATCAAATTGAGATGAGAGAGAAAGAAAATGACACCCTTACAACACCTAATAAGGGAGACATAACTTTCTCCGATGAGTATAAATTCGGTTAGGGGGAGAAAAATGAATTTCAAATCTGTTGTCCGCTCATTGAATACATAGATAATCAACAGAATGCCGAAAAGAGATTAATGAGTTTGAATCGGGAGTGCGATTTTGGGAATGTCAAGTACAGGGTAGAGATGGATTATAATGGTGGCACTTGGGCACATCATGGGGGTCTAACTAAGTCCTTGATAAGAGAAATGCAGGGACAAATAAATAAATCACTGATCCTGCTTAGACAATTTTTCATGAAGATTTGGGATCCTGGTGGACTTGGAATGAATTTACACCTTGTAGATTAATTTCGTAATTTTCCTATAAAAAAAAAAAAAAAAAAAATTTATGTCCTGTCTTGATTAATCGAGCCCACCATTCCATTAATCGACTTCTTTTTCGATTAATCGACTTCTTCGAGTCGATTGATCGACAGTAATAATGAGTGGCCCTTTTCTAAGGCAGTCTGCATTTATTGTTGGCTAACTTTTATGCCAGTCAATTGATCGACTTCCAGAGTCAATGCATCGACTACTCCGTGTTGAAGACCGTGCTGCCTTTTCAGATTATGTCAGGTTATTTTTTTTTAATGGAGTCGATTCATCGACTCCCAGAACCGATTAATCGACTTAAATTCTGTGCATGCGTTTTTGTCTTTTCATTGCCTCGATTAGAGTCGATGCATCGACCCTATAAGGTCAACTAATCGACCATATGCGGTGTGACCGTCGAGAAAGGACGTCTTTGCGTCTACTTAAGGGAAGGACTCTATCTTCCCTTCCCATTCGATCTTTATCCTATTTTTTCCCTGACAGCCTCCAACATTCCGACAGTGTGTTCATGGTTTCGTCATCTGTCGCGTCGCAAAGGCTCTCCCAATGTCCTGCAGGTCGTCCACGTGGTCGCTTCGCGGCCCGAGATCTTTCTTCCGAATATCTTTTCGATCTCACGGTGTTTCAGGCCATGCCTGTCTGCGCCGTCTCCCTCGCCTATACAATGGCTCTCAACATCCATTTCTCCTCCAGTCGCCTGCAATCAAAGTGTCCGAACGGATCGTTCGGTTATTCTATCAAAACATGGCATGGGTGGACGCCTCCGCTGAAAATCATGTCACCGCCCACTTCACTGTTTCAATCGATGGGTGGTCGCGCCCGTTTATCCACACACCATTGCGGAGGTTTTTAACATTTCGTGCGAGCGCCCTCTCAATCATACTTTGGGTGAAGAGATCGACGGTTCTCAGGAGGATATAATCAATGAATGATCACAAAGTAGTGATCAAATTTCTCATGGATCAAGTGTTTTCACGTTTTGGTATTCCAAATGCGATAATCAGCGATAGTGGAAAGCACTTTTGCAATAAAGTGTTCACCCAATTAATGAAGAAATATGGTATCACACACAAAGTTGCTACACCATACCATCCTCAGACAAGTGGCCAAGTTGAAGTCTCTAATCGAGAACTTAAGCGAATTTTAGAAAAGACAATCCATCCGAATTGTAAAGACTGGTCGCTAAAATTGAATGACGCTCTATAGGCGTATCGAACTGTGTTTAAAACTCCGATTGACATGTCGCCGTATCGGTTGATTTTTGGTGAAGATTGTCACCTCCCGATTGAACTGGAACATCGAGCATTTTGGGCCATTAAGTCATTGAATTTCGATCTCCTGAAATCTGGTACCCAAAGGAGTTTACAAATAAATGAATTAGAAGAAATCCGTGCTGATGCATATGACTGTGCTAAATCGTACAAGGACCGTATGAAACGGGTTCATGATAAATCTATTCTACATAAATCTTTCGTCGTCGGTCAACAGGTTCTACTCTATAATTCTCGACTTCATCTATTTCCGGGGAAACTAAAAACCCGTTAGAGTGGTCCTTTCAAAATCTCTCGAATACTCCCCAATGGGGCAATTGATGTTATCAATCAGAGATACGGGAATGTTTTTCGAGTTAACAGTCAAAGATTAAAACCGTTCCTTGAGAATGCAATTGCATTCTCTGACACTCTTTCCTTGAGTGATCCAATGGCTCATCCTGACTGAGCAATTCACGTGGTCGAGCTATCGACATTAAACTAGCGCTCATTTGGAGGCAACCCAATTTTGTGCAGGATTTAGGATTTAGGATTTATTTATTTCGTATATTTAGTTCTAGAATATTAGTTTTTGTTTAGATTAGGTTGTTTTTAATTCCCTAAATAGTATAATCATATTCCCTTCATTAAATTTTTGGTCATGTTCCTATTTGCTACACATATTCTCTGCACCTGATCTTTGTGTTGAGGTACTTTTCAACAGGTTTGGGGGTGCAATACCTATTTCAATCAATGAGGATATTGTCATCTTTAGGTTTAGGGGTATGATTCTCTATTTGGTTCTCTATTTTGCGTCACTTAATTTTTTTATTTTTATTTTTGTAAATAAATAAATAAATAATTTTTTTTTTAACTTTGAAATCATCATGCACACTATTTTGCGATTGTTTTCAAACTTTAGTTGATGATGCATGTGAATTTAATTTTGAGAATACTGATGTCATATTCTGATTACTTGTATCAAAGATGATGAAGCTTAATGTGATATTTTGTGGGTAATTTTGATATTCATGCTTAGAATTTTTGCACTTATACCAAACTAAGACTTAGAAATCGATGAACTGTTTTGAACGGTGAATCTTAGGTTCTTAGTAGAGACTAAACCCAGGAAGCTTTAGAGTCAAATATCCGTTGTTGATGAGTGAATACATAAACTCGGAGTTTTCTTTGAATACGAATTATTTTGCATAATCTCATACATTTTACTTTGGCTTGTGACTTTGCATGATATCAAATTCATATTATTGTGTTAGAGCGTACTATATATCTACTCAAGACAAATAGGCAAGGTTACCATCTTTTAAGGACATGATTGAAGGTCATCTTTGGCTCGTTTATGCTTAAAATATCCCACCTTATATAAATTTATCCTTCTAGTACCCCTTTGAGCCTATTAAAAAATTTACCTTTATACATTCTTTGATAAGCCACGTTAACCTTTGATCCTTCACCATTTCTGAAAATTCAGTTTTACCCTTCTTATTTCTGAGAGATTAAGAACGAGGGATGAGAATGAATGAAAAGAGAGTAAGTAGAGAGATACTGAGTTGTAGTATTTACTGAGAGTGTATGGCAAAAATATAAAAGAACAAAAGGGAGAAAAAGAAAAAGAAAATAGTGAAAAAGATGAGGTGCTTCAAGAAAAGGAAATTCAAAAGAAAAAAAAAAAAAAGTGAGAAAAGAAAAAGAGAAGAAATAGAAAAATCAAGAGGTGTTTCCTTTCCGATTTCTTAGAAATTTTGAATCCCAACTTCCAATTCTTTCTTACCCTTTCCTGAGCCCCATTATAACCCTAAAAAGACCTTCATGATCTGATCTTGCATTGATAACTGCCTTGTGGAGAGTAAATATGTGATACTTATGATACTTGATATGACATGCAGAGGATATACAAGTATCTTCTTATGAGATTTATTTTTGTTCATTGATTGCATCGTGTTTTATTTATCATGTGAGACCTTTTTATTTGCTTTGTATTGATCTCTCACATGTGTGCGAAAACTTACCCATCATCGGAGTGATTTTATTTTAAGAGTATACCTAAAGTGAGGATTGAGTCGACACATGAGACCTGATGGTTTCCCGTTTGAACTAGTTCTGAGATGGATGAATTTTGGTTTGGGTATGCACACACTTCACGTTTAGGCATGAATAGATGAGTTATTTAACGATTTGAGCATTAGACTAATTTGAATGGATATTAGTATGATTAGTATAACATTGTTATTTTAAATTGAGAATTTGCATGTTGAATTGATTAATGATTTTGAGTTTTGAAGTTAAAGATATTATAAAAATCATGTTTTGAAAACTCAATTTTGTCGATGATTTGAAATTTTTAGAAGTTTGTGGATAACTTCACTGTAAACCCTCAGGAGACACAACTCCTCCACTAGGGATCACCTAGGAGTTTAAAGGCTTGTTGCACATGCTAAGTGCAATCGTGTTCCCTACGAAAGTGGCATTTATTTTCTTTAGTTGCTTTGCTCGAGGACTAGCAAAGTGGAAGTTTGGGGGTGTGATGAGTAGCGAAATATGATGATATTTCGCCCCTAAATACCTACATTTAGCTATCCGATGAAGACTATCTGACGAGAATTACTAGATTTGAAGTGTTTCAGGTAAATATAATCCAAGTGCGTAAAACAGCCCAAGAATCTCGAAAATAATATCAAAACACTGCAATTTTGGGTCATCGGAAACTTGGTACTACTTGCAGCTCAATTTGGACCTTCAAGATGTCAGATTCAGGAAATTGCTAAAACACAAAAGTTGTAGAGCTCGTCGTCAGCTTTCCAACACCGTAAAAATTACCTCAATCCGAGTTTGAGATAAAAAATTATGACCAAAATACCGAGGCAGTGTCTGATGCAAAGTTTAGCGGGAGTTCACGGAAATTGCTTTTAGACGTCAATCGATTGAGAATTAAGTCTCAATCGATTGACATGAGAAGACAACTTTTTTTCCAACTTAAGAGTCAATCGATTGAGATTTAATTCTCAATCGATTGAGGTATTAGGTATAGGGTTTGACCGACCTTATAAAAAGGATGTTACGAGTTGTGAAAATGGAGAATTTTAGTTTAGGAGGATTTTTTTAGTTTTAGAAGAGTTTTGTTTTTTTGGTAGAGGTAGAGATAGAGATAGAGAGAGTTTTTATTATTCCTTTCCCTTTTGAGAGTTTTGTTCATTTAATTTTCAGTATTCATTCCTTCAGTTTATTATTTTTGTTTAGTTGATTTCTACATTAATTTCGTTTCTGAAGATCATCGTACTTTTGGATCAAAGTAATTTCTATTAAAGTTTGAGGTATTTTTAGTTTATTAAATTGATGTTATTTTCCCTTCCTTATTTATTTATGTCATTTAATTATAATATGTGTGACTAAATTCATAGGGATGGGGATCTAATGATTCTCATCCGAGGGATGTACTTTTAATAATATAAATCTAGGATTAAAATATGAGATTTTATTTTATGGTTGTTGTGTTATCACGAACGGATGAAATCTCCGCCACTAACTGGGATCGCGTGTGCCGAGCCATGCCCAAGATCTCAGATCTGTGACGGTAATTTTACCCTAATCATTATTATATGGTCTTTTTACTTTCATCGTGTAGATCTAATTACGATTATGATTCGGGATCGAGTGTGTCAAGCCATGCCCTGGATCTTGGATCTGTAATGGTAAGTTTATCTTAATTACTCCATAATCTGAAATCGAGTGTGCCGAGCCATGCCCTTGATTTCAGATCTATGATGGTATTTTTATTGGAATTTTTTACCCACTTTGGAGATGATTTTTATTTGAACCTGAGATCATGTGAGCAGAGTCATGCCCTTGATCCCAGATCTATATATGAAAATCATCTTTGAAGTTAAGTCCTGATTGCAAGGATGCAACGTGGAACCTAGTAGGGTTTTGACCATTTATCTTCCATAAAAGATGTTTTTCTTCAATAGTATATCTCATAGTTTAATCCTTAGATTTGTATTATGGGAAGAACAGAGCAAAGATGGGAGGATTTAGTATCTTCATCTTTTCCTTTATTTTTGAATCATTAATTAAATTTTAGTTTGTAGTCAGTAGTTATCATCTCATCAAACCACCTAAATCATAAGACTGATAGAATACTGTTAGTTCTTGGTAGATTTCTTGAACTACTGTCTTGTCTTTTTAGATCTTTCAAAAATAATCCTCGTGGGAACGATCTCGTACTCTGTACCCACTATCTATAATCTGATTCGTACGCTTGCGAGTAAAACATAATAATTAAATTTCACATCACTTATCAAAGGTTTCTAAATCTGATCAAACCACTTTTCGTGCCTCAATGTAGACCACTGCTCATATCACTTGGTCAGATGATGGCAGTTGATCAATTGCACAATTTTTATTTTCTTTTTTTCTTTTTTCTTTTCTTTTTATGATCGATAAGAAAAATATTATTACGGGAACAAAAAGAACACAAACCTGTACGAACCAGCAAGGCAGCAGAGAAAACCTATAAAAAAACAGCTACCAAAGCAATGAACGAAAACCTCAGCCCTGAGCCAGAGCCAAAGCCAAACCCAAGTCTAGACCGCCTTTAGCGAGAGGAAAAAGAGGTTAACCGTACAGGTTATCCCAATCAGACTCCAAGTCCCTAACAACAGTGTAATTCGCAGCACGTCCAAATCTGGTCCAACTTATGGCCAGATCCCGAACACCTTTCATAATCATACTGACAGGTTTCCTAATGCCATTAAAAACCCTATCTTTCAAATCATAGAGCCCGCAGAACAGCAAGGGCTATAAAACTCTATACATTTTTTTTCAGTAGAAAAAAAACCTCCATACATAACTGCAGGTCCAATTCTAGTTCAATTGCAAAAAAATTGGGTTGAATATAATTCAATCTAAACTGTTATGTATATAGAATTATGATTTTTGCATCATACCATAAGGGCTATGCATCTAATATAAACTTTACAAAAAATTCTCTTTTAAAAACCCTCTATATGCTTTAAAAAGCTAACTGTCAAGTGTATCCTTATATTAAGCTTCTTTTTTCTGAAAAAAAGGGCCTTTTATACCCCCCTATGTTTTGGCATATTCTTAAATGCCACCCCCTGTTTCACTTATTTATAAATAAATCCCCCTATGTTTTGGCATATTCTTAAATGCCACCCCCTGTTTCACTTATTTATAAATAATCCCTTAATTTGCAATTTTGTGTTTAAATAACACATTGAGTTACTGTTACATTAACTTCTGTCTCTAAAAAAGCAGAGTGACGTCAGAGAAGTATTTATGATACGAAAAAAAACAAAAAAAAATAGAACAATGTGATAAGTACACTTATCGAGTACACCTTGAGTTATTGTTCCATTAACTTCCGTATTTAAAAAAGCAAAGTGCACTTATCACATACATTGTTTTTGTTCATGTGTCAGAAATACTTCTCTGACCTCACTTTGTTTTTTTGAGACGGCAGTTAACAATAACTCAAGCTGTTATTGAGGGGGGTATATGCAAAAAACCAATTCAAGCTCGACCAATCTTCACTCGAGAGGTGCTGTCTCCATTAGTTGAGAAAAGGGGTCATTGTTATCTACATGCCTATCAATTTTCATAAATTAGAAATTAGTTGAAATAGGAACCTGATTTAGGTGCTATTTGGAAGGGCACTGGATAGCTGGACCATTCCGCAGCCAAGAATGCTGAGGAAGGGCCAAATCTGTCCACCCCAAACACAAGTTTTTGGCTTGGGCGCCAGTGGGTATAGGTAGGGTTGATCACATATATTCAAAGTCTTTTAAAAATATATAACAAAAAGAAAAGGCCATTGTGAGATCAAATGAGGGGCGAACCCTAGGGGTGTAGAACCCAAAGGAGGGACTGGGACCAGCTTAGGGTCTCTAGAGACCCTTTTTCCTATTTTAAACAGGAAATTTATGTAAGCTTGAATTAGAATATATCACTTGATGGTAAAATTAACTTAAACTAGGTACCATTGTTGAAATAGAAAACTTACGCTTATTATCCATAAATAATTTCTATTAGTAGTACCTTTACCTATGGAGGGAAGAAAGATTTGAAAATAGAGTAGAGATAGAACTCTCATGTAATGATAAAAAAATAAAATAAGAGATAATTAGAGAAACATGCCTCAAAAACAAACTTTTTAGCAAAAAAGACTCGACTTCAAACGTTTGAGAAAAACGGTGCTTTCACAGATTTTGGAACATCAGAAAATCATGAAAGCACTGTTTTTTACAAATGTTAAAAAAAACAATGCTTTGAAGTCAGGTCTTTTTTGCTAAAAAGTTTGTTTTTGAGACATTGTTTTCTAAAGTGCCCAAAAAATAAAGAGACAAGCCAAAACTTCTTAACAATTTTTTTTCGTTCAAATCTTCCCATTTGTTAATATTGGCTTAATGCAAAAGCATATGTAAGATGCTTTCTATTGTCATGTTCTCTTTGATCTAAGTATTAATGTGTATAACCAAAAAAATTAAGAAAATGCTCCAACAACCTTTAAATTTCTTATTTTACCATGTTCAACTCTATGTATTCCTCTATCCATAGAGTACATTGAATGTACAGAAATGGCTATAACAGAGTTTTTGTTATTCATATTAACGGCTACTCTAGGAGGAATGCTTTTATATAGTGCTAACGATTCAATAACTATCTTTGTAGCTCCACAATGTACATGAGACTTTTCATTTATTTTACATGTTTCTTTGTTACTGTTTGTAGAATGCTGCAGTGTTTTTCAACTTTTTCTTCACTTTGTGCACAGTAAGAGGGGGATTCTTAGCACACCATAAAAAATGATAGTGTTCCTCATCTCCGCTGATCAATCTCAAGGTTTCAATTTCCTTACACAGATTAGATATGATTTAGTAGATCATAATTAAGAAGACAAAAAAACTCAAATTTTGTTGCATCTAATTTAAGGTACCTCTAGAATGTTATTAGAGATTTCTAAGTTTCTTATCATTACATATTTTATAAATTCATTCTTGTTAGAGATTTAAGATTTTATATTTTAATGGATAAATATGCCCACCATATGTGCATTGGTTACTAGTAATAATAAAAATAAAAAGAATCCAAATTTTTTAATTTCCTAATATCACTTCCCAATTTTTCGTTTCAATTTCCAAGGATTTTTCCTAAATTGCAACTTTTTGTCCTCAAGAGTGAATTTCTGAACACGATTTATCTTGAAATTTTTCTGATTTTTTCCCGAATCAAGCTTCTTCGCCTTTGCCGAACTGATCCCGACATAGCGACTACGATCAAATCTCAAGTGGTAGATCACCTGTTATCAATGAAAAGTTAATCTTCTTGAGATTCTGCAGACCAAAAAAAAAATATAGCTTCCAACCTCGGTATTATGAATGTTTCCTACCCATAGCTTTTGAGGCGAAGCTGTTTTAACAAGTGAGCTCAACTCAGATCAAGCTGAACCCTGCAAGCAACTAGAAAGTCTGGTTGGCCCCTACGACATCTCGTGCTCCAATAGAATCATTATCATCCATATGCTCAGTCTTGCTTGGACCCTGATGGGCCAGGACAGATGCTCCAACAAGTGTCACGAAGCTTCACGCCAAGAAGTGCAATCCAATTACCTCTGCTAAGCTTAACTTTCTTGTTCTGCAACTTCCACCACCAACCAATCAGTGCCGCTGCTGGTAATCAAAGAACTGTCTCCATCGATAAAGTCATTAGTCCTCTGTTTTCCTTGTTTCAGAAGATCTGCCCATGCCCATTCATCTTTACCTGCCTTGGTGCACATCAGCCATTGGATTCTGTGTAAGGAATCAGTCCATGAGCAGGGAAAGGATCATAACCACAACACAAGGTTATGATGCTCCCTGAGCTGGAAAGGAAGCTCAACCAGTGCTTTGGCTGTGGTTCACATTCATCCTCAGTCGCAGGAAGCCATCGGCACATCTTTTCTTCCCCGCTGTTATGCATATGCATTCACGCAGACAAATCCTCTTTTCTTTATTTATCTTTTTTTTATTGACAAAGCTGAAAATATATCAACAAAGGGCAAAAGGAAACCTGCACTACCGCGAGAGGCTAGAGCAACAAGACCGAAATAAAAAAAACATGAGAAGTTCTCATGTTGTTGTTCTCATTGAGAACAACAAAAAACAAAAAAGCGCTCTCCGGCCAAAACGAAAAAAGAAAGAAAAAAAAAAAACCCAAAACGTAAATTCCGAAAGATGGGAAATGCCCAACGAGAAAGAAACAGCCTGGGCAGGCCCCAATAACAAATCAACCTATCTCATTCAAGTCTTCCCACTAATCAAGGAAGTCCCTATCTTAGTTGCACGAAGGGGAGCGGGTGGGAGTGCAGGAGCGGCGAAGCGGCAATTTTTAAAAATATAAGAAGCAGGAGCGCCTATATACATTCATAGCATAAGAAAACTGTCAAGTGGACTGTTTAGATTAATCAGGATAAATCAGATGTATATTCCACTTAACAAAGCGCATGCAGCACACACAATATACATTTTATAGCATATATGTACACAAGCTTAACCATGACCGTGAAACCGAATTAAATGCAGCCAGCCATCAACGTCTCATCAAATGAAATGATACCTTTTCAAAACATTTATGAGTATAGAAATGAGGGGAGACAGAGGCTGGTATAGCATCCGAACAAGGGCAACCAATTTTTCCACTCCAAGAGCCATTGATTGTACAAAATGAGATGGAGATCCTCTTTTTGTCCAAATTTTTCATACAATAAATATGAGATCTTAGCCCACCTATCTGACGGTCAGATGCTGATTCCACATGAAAAACGTCACCAAAATGACTCGATAACCTTTCTTATGGTTCGCTCATGATCATGGAGACTTTATGAGGATTTTTCCACATGAAATCAACATCTGGAAGCCTGATAAGTGGGTCATGATCTCTAGATCTAATCGTGCGGTAGACTGGACGGCAAAACAATCGCCATCGCCTGATTCAAGTCAGTCAACAGATTTGATGGCAGAAAACCATAGTTACACTTAAAAAATCTTCGGTTACAGAGATCGGTGCCAAATCCTTTCTAAACCTGAGGGGTGTTCAATAGAAAATCCAAATTTAAGGGTTTGTAATTATAACCCATTTTTTATTTACGAAGAGTGTCTTTATATAAAATCCTAACTTTGAGGTACTGATAATATAAAGGTTAAAGGAAAGATGGTTTCTATTTCAAAAACTCAACTTTAAGGGTTTTTAAAATGGATACCCAGCCCAGCCTTATATCTCTTGGTTCTTCGTACATAGAGAGACAGAGAGAGAGTCGTTGTACTGAGAGAGAGAAGAAGATGAAGAGGAAAGAAGAAGACAAAGAAGACGCAGCTGCAGTGGATGAAGAAGTTTTCAATCTTAAAGACGAATAAGATGACAAAGAAAACCCAGGTATGTTTTAGGGATTTTTATGTGCTCTATTTTTTTTCTCACTTTTATGATCTCTCTAGCAACTTTTTTTTCAATTTTCTGAAGAAACCCAGTTTCTGCCGTCATTTTTTTGCATACACAATTTCATCGGTGTATAACTCAACACTGTATCGCATCCTTTTTTCTTCTCTTTTTTGCACCAGAAGCGTGAGATCCGTGGTTCCCATGGGTTAAAATCTTGGAAAAACGATACGTATCGTTCAGCCTCAAAACCGATACGTATCGGACGATACATTCCAATTTATCGTCCGATATTTTATAATTTTGTATGGGAGGCACCGATACGGTACTTTGAATGTACCGTATTGGAAAGATCCAAAACCGAACGTATCGTCCAATAAGTATCGGTATTGGATGATATTTTGACCCATGGTGGTTCCTATACGGGTCCGTCTTCGAAACGGGGATCCGCGGTCCCCCTATGAAGCGTGGAAGGGTTTAGGCGCTTCCTGCTACTAGGGTCCCTACCCCCATCAACCATCCTTCCCTGTCCAATCTCACCCAACTCAGCGCCATATCTCTAGAAGCTCTCATAATCATAACGGTAGGCTTTCGAGTCTTCCTGGACACTATCATTCCTTTACAAAGCATCCTTATTCCAACAAAATCACGTGTCCCACGATGCCAACAAGTTTGAACAAGAGTAAGGAAAAACCCAAGAGACGCCAAACGTCTTTAAGACCATGTGCCATATCCTTTCACCACATGGCAATGAAGAAACAAGTGATCTTAAAGGCCATGACAAACGTGATGTTTATTCTCTTTGTTTTGTGAGTCAATGGGACTTTATACTTGTATACTCTTGTTTCTTAATGGAATGGCGAGGATCCTACAACCTCATCATTTACCGATAAAAGAAAACAAAAATCTAAGGCCATCCCCTCAATCATATCGGACACATTGATTACTCTTTGCGATGGAATAAACACCCTTCCACCAATCCGAGGTGTCTCCGGGAATGGATAGCGCCCGCCCATCAACCTAAACCTATAATAAGTTTCTCTCACGTAACATCCCGAAAATTTTCAGAAACCCGTAGGTCCTGATTAGGTAAGTGTCTGTTAAGAAACGTGTCACCGTTTCGAAATTTTCAAACGAGATCGTTTCGGGTCCATTTGAGCTCGTGTAAGATTTTTGAACCAAGTTCATACATCGTTGTGGTGTATTGGCTCAACACCGAATCCGAATGACAAGTGGTTTGGGCGTGCAAGCTCCACACCAAACCAAAAGATTATTTGTATAATGGATAACACCTTACTTAGGTGTACTCGTTGTGAACAACAAATTTGCGTAGGATATAAATCTAACACAAATCAATCATAACAAATTTCCCCTCGCTAGGAGAGGGTATTATTAAAATGGCGGACCTTACACTTCCGGGTATCGCAGTCGATTCCCCGTTAATTACATCAAAATTGAATACCTCTGATTAAAAGCTACTAAAAAATAATAACATAATTACATCTCTGAAATAAACAAAACTAAGATTCTAATTCTAAGTCTTCATCGACATCTTCAATCCGTCATGAGATAGATGGATAGCAGACTATCTTCATCGAAGATTTGAGAAATATGAAATAGGGGACGACGGATGGGAGAACCCCTCCTCCAAAATCCAGGTCCATTTGATCGAAAAGCACGAGTCATTACTGGAGCAAGAAACTCGTGGACGAGTCTTAAAACGAATTCTTGTTCTCTGGTCTCAAAGATGACTTCGAATACCAAATCTATTTTTCGGGCAACTGATTATCAGAAGAATTATCACTTTCAGTGATAGAGTGTCTAATCATGGGTTAGATATCGTCAAATTCCTTAAAATTTGATGATCATAGATGATTTTATAATGATTTTACCGTTGGATTTGATCAATATCTTAAGATTTGGTCAATGCATAGTAAATCCACCATTGGATCTCGTTACGATCTCACATTATGATCATTTGACTAAAAGTCAATGAATCCACCATTGGATTTGATCAAAATCACAAGATCTAATCAATATGTAATAAATCCACCGTTGGATCTCATTACGATCTCACATTATGATTGTTTGACTAAGTCAATGATTCTACCATTGGATTTGACATAATCACAAGATCTGATCAATATACAATAAATCTACCGTTGGATCTTATTATAATCTCTCATTATGATCGTTTGACTAAAAGTCAATAATTCCATCGTTGGATTTGACCAAATCACAAGATCTGATCAATATGTAATAAATCCACCGTTGGATCTCATTACGATATCACATTATGATTGTTTGACTAAAAGTCAATGATTCCACCATTGGATTTAACATAATCACAAGATCTGATCAATATACAATAAATCTACCGTTGGATCTTATTATGATCTCTCATTATGATCATTTGACTAAAAGTCAATAATTCCATCGTTGGATTTGACCAAATTCATAAGATCTAGTCAAAATGCAATAAATCCACCGTTGGATCTCATTATGATCTCACATTATGATCGTTTGACTAAAAGTCAACGAGTCCACTGTGAAAGAATTTTCGACCTCGAGGTTAAGGTCCAAACCCTCATTTAAGGGAGTGATGATCCGAACCGCGAGACAAACTCTAATTATCATAGGTGAATATTTTTGGTATTATAGTCCGAAATCATTCTTCGGGTTCGTGATTGCAACCCGTATGAGCATTGAATTTGTGGTTGCAATCCGAGTGTACTAGGAGTTATGCCCAGGGTCGTACCCACGTGGCTTAACTATTTCTAAGTACGCAAGAGATTGGGTACGAGTCGTAACGCGTAATCCCAAATTGTAACCATAAATCCCACTTAGGAGGAGTCGTAGCTCTTATCCTAAGCGTATCTCCTTTAGGTAAGGGCCGTAGCCCTTATCCTAAAAGTCTTAATCCTAACTTACTCCTCCCGTCCACTTTAAAAGAAAATAAAAAAAAATAAAAAAAAGAATAGTCAGAATCTCGGAGATCACCCTAAAGTCTTTTTAGAAGAGTCGGAGATATTTTCGGCAGAGCTCTCTTCTCAGGATTTTCGGATCCCTGGCAATGAGGACGGGTCTGCTATTTATAGATTTGTGGTAGCGGTTATAGAAGTTACGATCTTACGGTTCCGTAAGGTTTTCATGACATGAACAGTTGAGAGAACTGCGTAAGTTTTCGTCTTCACGCGGATTGAGAAGATTCTTCTCACGTACGTCATTCTTTTCTCATAACCGTCTAGGTGGATAAGTATATTTTCTATCCACCTAGGTGGATAAATATTTTTCTATCCACCTAGGGTGGATAAATATTTTTTCTATCCACCTAGGGTGGATGAGTATATTTCTATCCACCTAGGGTGGATGAGTATTTTTTTATCCACCTAGGGTGGATGAGTATATTTCTATCCACCTAGGTGACTACGTATATTTTCTAGCCACCTAGGTCGATAAGTATATTTCTATCCACCTAGGGTGGATGAGTATTTTTTCTATCCACCTAGGGTGGATGAGTATATTTCTATCCACCTAGGGTGGATAAGTATTTTTCTAGCCACCTAGGTGACTACGTATATTTTCTAGCTACCTAGGTGGATGAGTATATTTCTATCCACCTAGGGTGGATAAGTATTTTTCTAGCCACCTAGGTGACTATGTATATTTTCTAGCCACCTAGGTGGATAAGTATATTTCTATCCACCTAGGGTGGATGAGTATATTTCTATCCACCTAGGGTGGATAAGTATTTTTCTAGCCACCTAGGTGACTACGTATATTTTCTAACCACCTAGGTGGATGAGTAAATTTCTATCCACCTAGGGTGGATGAGTATTTTTTCTATCCACCTAGGGTGGATGGGTATATTTCTATCCACCTAGGGTGGATGAGTATTTTTCTATCCACCTCGGGTGGATAAGTATTTTTCTAGCCACCTAAGTGACTAAATATATTTTCCTAGCCACCTAGGTGGCTACGTATATTTTTTCTAGTGGCTAAGCATAGCTTAGGACTTTAAATCCTATTTAGATTAGGATTTGTTAAAAAAACTATAAATAGTCTCTTTCCCTAATTCCTTCTATCTGACTTTTAAGGCTAAGTGGAAGAAAAAAAAGGGTTCTCAATTCCAAAATTTTCGAGTCAACACTCGTTTCACCCGGAAACTAAGTTCTTTGGATAAGAACTAATACGCAAAATGGGTGTATATGTTTTGTAAGGGAACAAGCCCCCTTTTGATATAAAGTCGAGGCTTCCTTTGGAAGCTATTACCGTTTGCAAACTTGGGGGTTTTGGGCTTCTAGAGAGAGAGAAAGAGAGTGAGTGGGAGCATGAGGAAGAGAACCGGTTTCTCATCACCGTGAGTCATCGGTCAAGCGCGTCAATCGTCACGTGGATTTGACTGTGAACGCGAAGAACGTCATCCGCTCGATCTTTTTCAATCCGTGAAAGAAAAGAAGGGTTTCATTCTTCTCAAACCTTTTTAGGCATTCGGAACCCCAAAATCCATGAACCTCAGGAGATCTTGATTTCCGAGTTTATCGTAGACGTGTGAAGGGTTCAATCCCGAGATCATGTCGAAACGATCGCAAGGTGGGTTTCAAACCCATTTGGTCGTGTGTGGCGCAAGCGTCGGTGATTTCGATCTCCGTACATCGTAAGCATTGTTCTCACGAGATTAAAGGGATTTAAATTGGTTAGAAGTAGTTTAGATTTGATATATGGGTAGATGGGAGTGTGTACCATGAGTTTTGGGCAATTCGGATCGTAGAGAACGTGTTCTATGTTTTAGAACCTAACAAACCTGCTCGAGCGACCGTGAAACCCAGTCGAGCGGGTGCTCTGTGAATTTCCAGGCCAAAACGGCACGGGTGACTCCGCTCAAGCGGGTCTGGAGTGCCATGTGAACCCGCTCGACCGACCTTGAAACCCGCTCGAGCGGGTTAGAGCAAAGTCCCGACACTGCCTCAGTGTTTTGGCCATAACTTTTGACTCCGAGCTCGGATTGACGCGATTCTTGAGGCGTTGGAAAGAGAACAACGAGCTCTATAACTTTTGTGGATTAACAATTTTATGAATCAAATGTTTTAAAAGTCAAAATTTAGAGGGAAGTTGGATCAAGTACTAAGTTCGCACGAACTTGCCTATTTCCGCCTTGGTCTTGAGGAAACACTTAAATACGTCAAAGTTATTAATAATTGGAATCAATCCTTAATACCTCATCGTATATGTGATGTAGATTGGGAACAAGAGGCCGTCGATAAGGACCTTGCATTACTTGTGTATGACTCCGAGCCCGAGGTAGGGGAAACTCACTACCAATTACAGTTTTGACTGTGATTCATAAATATCGTGATATAACTTGTTTTTGTTTTCGATTCATAGGCTCTCGTGATATAATTTGAGTGCGTTAGGATTTATAATTTAAGTTTGGAACCTTAAATTCTTTGAAGAGTGTTGAACATCTGAACTTGAAATAGGGACTTAAGATTTTGGTATGAATTGACACCTATAATGTACATATTTGACTTGAATCATCGTTTAGTATGAAATTCGTAAATTGATGCCTTGAATCTGATTTGGTGTGTGGTATTTGTTTAAGTTAAGTTATGATCTTAGTAATGGATTTAGAACTGGTTGATTTGACTGTATTTGAATACTTTGACTGAAAAGTGATAGTTGTTATTTGAAATAAAATTTGTAAGATTGATTGCTCAACTGGACTACTACATACTGCATACTAGACCGGTACGGCAGGGTTTTTCCGTACATACTGCATTCTGCATACACTGACTGGACCGGTACGGCGGGTTATCCGTACACACTGTACATTGCATGCATACTAGACCAATACGGCGGGATTTTTCCGTACATACTACATACTGCATAAACTGACTGTACACCAACCGAGGTATTGTGGTATTTGCAGAATGCCTGGTTAACAAGTATCGTGAAAGATATTAGAAGATGGAGTACACTGTGAAAGATATTAGAAGATGTGAGCACACTGAAAGATATTAGAAGATGTGAGTACAGTGAAGATATGGACACACTGGACAATAGAAATCTGAAATCTGAACCTTAGGACATTGAACTGTAAGATTTGAACACTGTAAGACGTGAATAGTGTGTGATGTGAGTAATGGAAACTGAATTTGAATACCTAATTTGCTTCCGCTTTTGTTTCAAAATTGAATATCCACTCGGTTTTCGTAGTTGTTTCGATTCTTGAATATCTGCTCAGTTGCGTTTTTGTTTCTGTCATTAAATCTATGTGATTATATGATAAGATGTCAATTGAATTTGAGATTCTTCTACTGAGCTTAGACTATTAGTTCACCCCGATTATACGTCACAGGTGTAGATTTTTATCAGGATCTTGGACTTGAGGAGAATCCAAGTTACCTACTGGAGGGAGAAGCTCAATTAGATTTGGTACGGTGACTTCTGAGATTTGAGCTTGGTATATTATAGAGTTTCAGTCTTTGTACATATTTGTATACCACTGTTTTGGTGATGGTTAGTCATCACTGGTGGTTTGTTTTAGTTCTTCCAGTCTTGCGTCTGTATAGAAGTGAGATATTTAGTTCTGCCAATTATGCTCTAACTGCTTTGATTTCTGCAATGTGTGTGAATGTACCAAGTATTTTGTATTCAGATTGTATTCTGCGATCTGGCGGTCCGAGTTTTCCCATTTGGTTTAAAGTTTCAAGAAAAAAAAATGTCTCTAAAAATTTAGGTTGAGAATATCCGGGTTGTCAAAGTTGGTATTAGAGCCTAGGCTTTAGGTCTCATGGGAACTCAAAGCCATAGCTTTAAGTTTAGGGATATGGCAGTAGGTTTGTCGGAGTCCGAGCTTTAGCTCTTATGGGAGACCTGAGGATATGATGATAGGTTCAAGGATATGACTTTAGTTTTGTCAGAGCATAGGGGACATAGGAAGAACTTAGATTATGTTGGATTACGATTAAGACTTTGGATCTTCACGATCACTTCTAATGAAATTTTTGTTTCATTGTGACAAATCAGTATGGCTCCACGTGTCAGAGGAGGTAGAGGCGGACCGGGGACGGTCCGCATGACGGATGTTCCTGAGGGTGACGGCACATCGTGTGGTGTAGGAATCGCCACCGGTCCTCATACCATTCCGTTTGGAGGTAGTGACAGTGTCAGTGATAGGCAACTGTTAGAGACCATGGCCAACGCAATGACACAGCAGACAGCATCCATGGCACAGCAGGCCAAGCTACTGCCAGCTCGGCAACAGCCTTCAGCATTTTTTGAGTTCAGAAAGATGCATCCTCCAAACTTTTCGGGTCAAACCAATCCACTTGAGGCCGAGAAGTAGTTGAATGAGATGGAGAAGATCTTCAGTGTACTTCCTTGCACTGATGATGAGAAAGTGACATGGGCAGCCTTCAAACTGCATGGAGAGGCTGATCCCTGGTGGAAGGCAGTTCAGAGAGATAGGGTGCAAGCGATACCGAATGCACCATGGTGAGAAATCAATGGGAAGTCCAGTTTATAGAATTGAAACAAGACCGGATGAGCGTACGTGAGTACGGGGCCGAGTTCACGAGACTTTCGAGGTTTGCACCTCAGCATGTGGCCATAGAATTGATGAAGGTCAAGAAGTTTCAACGTGCCTTACGGCCTGACATCCAGGAGAGGGTTTCACTCTGAGTTAGGAACATATGCGGGGGTAATGACCAAGGCCCTTATCGCCAAAGAAGACATCGAGAAGTTGTGTAAGAGGAGAGACCAACAGCATATGAGTGAGGTAAGTCGAGCGCAATCTTATGCTTCCGAGCAGACACCTATCCAGCCTATTCAGACTGGCTACTCGAGACCATCGGTACCTACGTCTTCTAGGCCTTTCCGCCTTTCAAACCCTACTACAGCTGGACCGCCAAGGGTGCAACAACCTTCACGCACCAATTCATCCGCATCGGTTGAATCATGTGCACAGTGTGGAGGACGCCATAAGACGACGAAATGTTGGTGGTTCACTGGTGCATGTCTCAGGTGTAGTCCGATGAGACATCAAGTAAAAGACTGTCCCAAGAAAGGAAAGGAAAAAACAACTTCAACATCTATTCGGAGGCCCAAGATTAACCTTGAACCTTAAGGATTCCAAATTTCTTTTATGGACATTGCCTTCTGCCTAATCGTCAGGTTTTGTAGTTATGGTTAACCTTTTGATGATTAATAGTGTGAACTTGTAGTGATGAACGTCTTTACATCCTCTGGATGTAGTTACAAATTTTTTATGTTCGTTAATTTTGGATTTTCGTTGTTGTGCGAGGATCATCATCAGAATTCAAAATTTGTTTTGGATATGTTTACATATTTTGTAGATATGGTTACTAAGGTATGCACATCAAAAGTAACAGGATTAATTTTCGAGGATGAAAATTTTTTTGAGGGGAGATGTAATAATCCTGATTATTTCGTGGACATTGAATCGTTGACTCTCGAGAAGAGTGTGATTACTATTGGTCGGACATATCAAGTATCCATACCTTTTCGAAATAGGCATGTCAATTTTCAAGGACGAAAATTCTTTAAGGTGGGAAGAATGTAACATCCTAAAGAAATTTCGAAACCCATAGGTCTTGATTAGGTAAGTATCCATTAAGAAACGTGTCACCGTTTCGGATTTTTCAAACGAGATCGTTTCGGGTCTATTTGAGCTCGTGTAATATTTTTAGACCAAGTTCATACACCGTTGTGGTGTATTGGCTCAACACCGAATCCGATTGATAGGTGGTTTGGGTGTGCAGGCTCCACACCGAATCCAATTGATAGGTGGTTTGGGTGTGCAGGCTCCACACCAAACCAAAAGATTATTTGTATAATGGATAACACCTTACATAGGTGTATCCGTTTCACGCGGAAACTAAGTTCTTTGGATAAGAACTAATACCCAAAATAGGTGTATATGTTTTGTAAGGGAACCAGCCCCCTTTTGATATAAAGTCGAGGCTTCCTTTGGAAGCTATTACCGTTTGCAATCTTGGGGGTTTTGGGTTTCTAGAGAGAGAGAGTTAGAGCTTGAGGAAGTGACAGTTTCTCATCACCATGAGTCGTCGGTCAAGCACGCCAATCGTCACGTGGATTTGATTGTGAACGCGAAGAACATCATCCGCTCAATCTTTTTCAATCCGTGAAAGAAAAGAAGGGTTTCATTCTTCTCAAACCTTTTTAGGCATTCGGAACCCCAAAATCCATGAACCTCAGGAGATCTTGATTTCCGAGTTTATCGTAGGCGTGTGAAGGGTTCAATCCCGAGATCATGTCGAAACGATCGCAAGGTGGGTTTCAAACCCATTTGATCGTGTGTGGCGCAAGCGTCGGTGATTTCGATCTCCGCAAATCGTAAGCATTGCTCTCGAGAGATTAAAAGGTAAGATTCGATTTAAATTGGTTAGAAGTAGTTTAGATTTGATGTATGGGTAGATGGGAGTGTGTACCATGAGTTTTGGGTGATTCGGATCGTGGAGAACGCGTTCTAAATGTTTTAGAACCTAACAAACCCGTTCGAGCGACCTTGAAACCCACTAGAGCGGGTGCTCTGTGAATTTCCAGGCCAAAACGGCACTGGTGAATCCGCTCGAGCGGGTCTGGAGTGCCATGTGAACCCGCTCGACCGACCTTGAAACCCGCTCGAGCGGGTTAGAGCAAAGTCCCTACACTACCTCAGTGTTTTGGCCATAACTTTTGACTTCGAGCTCGGATTGACGCGATTCTTGAGGTGTTGGAAAGAGAACATCAAGCTCTATATGACGCGGGATAAACGCTAAAATCCTAATATGCGATGTGGGATTAACTTTAGAATGAAGTGAATAGCGGAAATATCCAAAATCAAGCAACACATAAAATTAATTCAATGAAATTAATAAAACAATTAGATTAATCCATTTTAGCGTCGCATGCGTAAAAATTTCCCGATAGAAAACGGTTCCGATGAGGGAACTCGAGATTCGTTCTAGTTTAGGGCATCATTCGACAATCGCAATATCGTCTTTTGACTCCTCGGGGATTTTAAATGAAAGAGGGCTTCAAATAATTTTGATAAAAGGGCAAAAACTTGGGATTTTGGATTTTTATCAACGAAATTAAAGAAGAATAATACCTGACAATAACTAGAGAAAAAGATAAAATAAAAGGATAGATTCCAAGGCTTCACACCAAGAATTCTCCAAAGCTTCACACCACGCTTGTACGTCGGCTTCACACTAAGTCGCACGAGAAACGATTGCTCACCCCTCAAAGTTTGAAGGATTCACTCCCTCGGTTGAAAACTCTTCATAAGCTCTCTAGGATTTGCACAAAAGCAACTCTCTTTTCATTCAATAATCAAAAACTAACTAAAAAGTCTTTACAAGCCTCTATATATAGGCCACCAATAGTTAAAATTCGAAATAAATAGTCCTATTACTAATAAAAGTAATATTTAGAAAACACTAACGCCTCCGGTGCCTCGTGACGTCTGTGACCTCACGATGAAGGGCAAAATCACGGACGTCCGTCACTGTTCATCGCAGACGTCCGTCACTATTCATCGTGAAGAGTAAAAAAAACAAAAAAAAAAATTTTTTTTTTTTTTTTGTCGTTTCCCGTCACTATAACTTTTATGGATTAACAATTTTATGAATCAAATGTTTTAAAGGTCAAAATTTAGAGGGAAGTTGATTCAAGTACTAAGTTAGCACGAACTTGCCCATTCCCGCCTCAGCCTTGAGAAAACACTTAAATACGTCAAGGTTATTAGTAATTGGAATCAATCCTTAATACCTCATCATATATGTGATGTAGATTGGGAACGAGAGGCCAGTCAATAAGGACCTTGTGTTGCTTGTGTACGACTCCGAACCTGAGGTAGGGGAAACTCACTACCAATTACATTTTTTACTGCGATTCATAGATATCGTGATATAACTTGTTTTTGTTTTCGATTCATAGGGTCTGGTGATATAATTTGAGTGCGTTTGGATTTGTGATTTAAGTTTGGAACCTTGAATTCTTTGAAGAGTATTGAACATTTGAACTTGAAATAGGGACAAAGATTTTGGTATGAATTGACACCTGCAATGTACATATTTGACTTGAATCAACGTTTAGTATGAAATTCTTAAATTGATGCCTTGAATCTGATTTGGTGTGGTATTCGTTTAAGTTGTGATCTTAGCAATGGATTTAGAACTGGTTGATTTGACTGTATTCAAATATTTGGACTGAAAAGTGATAGTTGTGATTTGAAATCAATTTTGGGTTATCAATACACATTATACACTGCATGCATATTGGATAATGCAATGGCAGATTTTTCCGTATATACATCGTGATATCGATTTGCATATACATTTATTGACCGAGTGATCAGACACCGATCGGACGGCGACGGGTTAACCGTATACTATGAAAGATATTAGAAGATGTGAGTACACTGTGAAAGATATTAGAAGTGAGTACATTGAAAGATATTAGAAGATGTGAGTATACTGAAGATATGGACACACTGGACAATAGAAATCTGAAATCTGAACCTTAGGATATTGAACTGTAAGATTTGAACACTGTGTGATGTGCGTAATGGAAACTGAATTTGAATACCTAATTTGCTTCCGCTTTTGTTTCAAAATTGAATATCCACTCGGTTTTCGTATTTGTTTCGATTCTTGAATATCTGCTCAGTTGCGTTTTTGTTTCTGTCATTAAATCTATGTGATTATATGATAAGATGTCAATTGAATTTGAGATTCTTCTACAGAGCTTAGACTGTTACCTCACCCCGACTATACGTCACAGGTGTAGATTTTGATCAAGATCTTGGACTTGAGGAGAATCCAAGTTACCTACTGGAGGGAGAAGCTCAATTAGATTTGGTACGGTGACTTATGAGATTTGAGCTTGGTATATTATAGAGTTTCAGTCTTTATACATATTTGTAAACCACTGTTTTGGTGATGGTTAGTCATCACTGTAAGATTTGAACACTGTGTGATGTGCGTAATGGAAACTGAATTTGAATACCTAATTTGCTTCCGCTTTTGTTTCAAAATTGAATATCCACTCGGTTTTCGTATTTGTTTCGATTCTTGAATATCTGCTCAGTTGCGTTTTTGTTTCTGTCATTAAATCTATGTGATTATATGATAAGATGTCAATTGAATTTGAGATTCTTCTACAGAGCTTAGGCTGTTACCTCACCCCGACTATACGTCACGGGTGTAAATTTTGATCAAGATCTTGGACTTGAGGAGAATCCAAGTTACCTACTGGAGGGAGAAGCTCAATTAGATTTGGTACGGTGACTTATGAGATTTGAGCTTGGTATATTATAAAGTTTCAGTCTTTATACATATTTGTATACCACTGTTTTGGTGATGGTTAGTCATCACTGGTGGTTTGTTTTAGTTCTTCCAATCTTGTGTCTGTATTGAAGTGAGATATTTAGTTCTGCCAATTATGCTATAACTGCTTTGATTTCCGCAATGTGTGTGAATGAACCAAGTATTCTGTATTCAGATTGTGTTCTGCGATCTGATGGCCCGGGTTTTCCCATTAGTTTTAAAGTTTAAAGAAAAAAAAATATAGATCTCTAAAAATTTAGGTTGGGAAAATCTGGGCTGTCACATCTCAACTCCCACTGATAGGGGCATCTGCGTGAGAGGAAGTCACACAGGCGAATCGGGCTGAATCCCAATTCGCCTAAGTGACGCAGGAACACTTTGACGGAGTATAATATCGCCCAAGTGACTTTGCAAGTCGCCTCTGGAGCCCTTGCCCGAGTGAGTTAGAAGTCGCCCGAGCCACTTTCGTGATGTGACAATGTTGGAGTTGCATTTTTTTTTAATTTTCCGAATTTTCTAGGATAGTTTTTAGAGTAGAAGTCATTCTATTTTGTTTAATTAGGATTTATTTACCTATATAAGGCTTTGTCAAGAACAATTATGGACAATTGATTGATTAATGAATTGAGAGATTTGCCTTGTGCAAACCCTAGAGATCTTGCAAAGAGTTTTCACCCAAAAGAGTGATTCTTTCAAACTCAGAGAGAGATTCGTCGATTCTGTGTACGGTTTGGTGTGAAGCTAATTACCTCCTTGGTGCGAAGCCTTGGAACTTCTATCCCTTTTCTATTTATCTTTTCTTATTGCCAGATAATTTATCTAGTTTGCTTCTACTATTGAAGACTCATAAACCAAGAATATCTTTTCTTTTTATATTGTTGTTAGGATATTGTTTTCTAATTCCCAACACTAATTTGTTGTTTTCCTTTGAACGATTTAAACCCTTCGGGCCTTAAATTATTCAAAACCCTAGCGAGGAGTCAAGTGGCATCATCTTGATAGTCGTTTGGTGCCCTAGACTAGATGAAAATCAGAGTTCTATTATTAGGACCTTATTTTCTAGATCGGGAAACTTATATGCTAACAGACGTTAAATCGGATCAAATAAATTGTCATCATAAAGTTATTAAATATTTTATGAATTTAGGGATAATTTTGATAATTCCGCTGCTCAATTAAATCCTAATTTGATTTCAAATCATATAGGGTTTAGTGTTGTTGCCCTGCATCAACTTAATATTAGAGAACAGTTCTAGTTTAGGGTGTTTGCATTAGGATTTTATTTTGTTTTGCATCTTACGTTGAATAGGAATTCATATTTGGTTTTGGTATTCTTATTTGATATTTGGATTTGGTATTAGACTGTGTTTGTGTCGATCATCATGCGTGGTTCATTAATAGTCGTCGTGAGTTACTTATCCTTATTGAAAGCGCACGAGAAAACGAGAAACACATCACTAGAAACCATAGTTGGCTGTCCGATGGTCAGGATGGAAATAGCGTTAGGGGATACCCTCATCATTGCGAACCCGAGTACAACCCTAATAAGAAGTTTCTAAAATCTATTTGGGACAAGGTTCCAAATTTTGATGAAGGGATGACCATAGCACGTTCCTAAATTGGTTGTCTAACATCGAGAATTGGTATGACGTACCGGATGAGTGCAAAATTAGGTTAGCTAAAACAAAGTTGGTGGGTAAAGCCAAAATCATTTGGACAAGTATAGAGCGTCGTCGTGAGTTTCTTCGAAGTATATCCATCATACGTTAGGATGACATGAAAGAAAGATTGATCGCTCGTTATGTCCCTCCCATATACCATCACCTTGTATGAAGTTTGAAAACCAAGACGGATAACTGTAATGATTTCCATAAGCTTGACTCTAGGAATACCTACACTGAAGAGAGATTTAATTTCGAGGTTCAACCATCGAAACCCATGAATACTCCTATGAATCCACAAATTGATAACGGGGAAGGAGTGATCAATGAGAATCCCAAAAATAGTGGTCAAAACAAGTGTTATAAGTGTTAAGGATTTGGACACTTTGCTTATCAATGCCCCCATGAAAATTCCCGCTCAAAATTTATTAATGAAAAGGGAGAATTATAAAGAGTAGGAAAAATTGAAATAAAAGAGAAGTGTATCATCCCGATACCGTGATGAATGAGGTGAAGATATAAGTAGCAGAAAGTTTAACTTGTGCCGAAGTAGCATCTAGTCCATGTATGGAAGATAATTCCGTATTGGTCACACATGAGTCAATCAAGTCACTTACACGAGTCGTTAGTGTCAGTAGTGTCACCATGGATCAAAATATCGTCCGATACCGATACGTATCGGACGATAAATATCGGTATTGGACTCGAACGATACATTCGATACATTCAAATGTATTGAATGTATCGAACGATACATTCAATGTATCGTCCGATACAAACCGGTACCGATACGTATCGTCCGATACGTATCGTTTTGGAGCTCGGACGATACGTATCGGTAACCCGATATTTTGACCCATGAGTGTCACTTACACATTAGGATATAGAGTCCGTAGATGCATGTACACAGTACACATCATAGTCTCAAGTTGCATTCTCAATCATATCATGAATTGCCTACTAATTCATGTTGTGAATCAAGTCTTTAGTCACATTTTGCATTACATTGTGAGTTGCTGTCCGAGTTTCATTTTGAGTTGCATGAAATATTGAGCAACGAAAGTATTGAAAACTTTTCTAACTCACAAAATTTGTTTAATGAGTTTAAGGATGGTGATTTTGCATTGGGTCAATTTAGACCCGAGCAAATTCCGCACGAAATTGTTGAGGGTTTGTTCAGATGCTATATCGGATTTTTTTCGATATTCAAAATGGATTGTTGTGATAGTCTAGATTTTCCTCTAGACATGGATACTAATGCGGTGATTATGTTGGAGGATCTTACACCTTTTCTAGGTCCAGCAACAAAGCCCCAAGACCCATTCCTTGATGCCATCCACCTAAGTCCAATCTTATCTACCCATTGATTTCCAAAAAATTTCCTGAACAATATGTGAAAAGGTTGGATAGAAAGGTTTTTGGAGATCCACGTTTTGTTACCAAGGTAAAGACACGCTAAGAGCATCAAAAGTATCTTCTTAGGTAGAGAGGTAAACCGAAAATTGACAACACTTGGACTGCAAGGAGAAAGCAGTTCAGGAAACATCAAGCATACCTCATCCAGTGGAAGGGTAAGTCGAATGCTAAAGCTGCATGGATAATAACAAGCAAGCGTACGGAAAAGTGTCAACAGTACTTTTTCAAATGGAAAGGCAAGCCAAAGGTTGAGGGTACATCAATCACGATGTGTAGACCACCTAACTCATCAAGGATGGGTTTCTCCCACTCAGGGAGAATTCATAGGGACATCTGCGTGAGAGGAAATCGCCAGGGTGAATCCCAATTCGCCCAAGCGATACGGGAACACTTTGACAGAGTATAATGTCACCCAAGCGACTTTACAAGTCGCCCGAGTGACTTTCATGGCGTGACTATGTTGGAGTTGCAATTTTTTTTTATTTTTCGAATTTTCTAGGATAGTTTCCTTTTGAGAACAAGTCTTTCTATTTTGTTTAGTTAGGGTATATTTGCCTATATAAGGCATTATAAAGAACAATTATGGACAATTGATTGATTAATGAATTGAGAGCTTTGCCTTGTGCAGACACTAGAAAATTTCACCCAAAAGAGTGATTCTTTTGAACTCGGAGAGAGATTCTTTGATTGCAAGTGCAGTTTGGTGTGAAGCCAATTATCTCCTTGGTGTGAAGCCTTGGAACTTCTATCCCTTTTCTATTTAGCTTTTCCTTATCAGGTAATTTATCTAATTTGTTTCTACTATTGAAGACTCATAAACCCACAATCTATTCTTTTTATATTGATGCTCGGATATTGTTTTCTAATTCCCAATCCTAATTTGTTGTTTCCCTTTGAACGACTTAAACCCTTAGGGCTTTAAATTATTCAAACCCTAGTAAGAAGTCAAGATATATCATCTTGATAATTGCTTGATGCCCTAGACTAGATGAAAATCTAGTGTCTATTATTAGGACCTTATTTTCTATATCAGGAAAATCATATGCTAACAAACGCTAAATCAGATCAATTAAATTATAGTCATATATAGGGATTTGTGTTTTTGTCCTGCATCACCCACCCTCCAAAGCCGCTTGCCAAGGAGTGCTTTATTCATCTCACAAAGGCACCGAATTTCAAGCCCCATCCACCCTAGAAAAATAACACACCTCTCAATTTATGAGACGAAACCTCCTTTCTTCCACCCTTCCGTCTAAGAGAATTTCTTTCAATCTGCTTGAGCTACTCAACAACCGCCATGGGGCATCTGAATATGGACATGTAGTAAACAGGAAGACTGGAAATCGGTGCTTTAACTAGCAGCAATTTACCACCGTGAACAAACGATTTCCTTTCCAAACCTCCAATATATTTTTAAATATTTTAACCATTGGTACCCACAAGGATGCATTCAGTTTTCCAAAACACAACAGAAACCATTGGTACCCACAAGGATGCATTCAGTTTTCCAAAACACAACAGAAGCCTAAGGTAACTGGTAGGAAGACCCAATGCTTCTGGCAAGATCCTCTCTCCACCTGACTCTCATTAATTACGACTCCTGTGAGCTTAGGTTTGTGACGATTAAAATTCTGACCTGAAATAGGTTCATACGCTATCAACATACCACTAGCATACCAGACCTGTTTGAAGAAGGCCCCACAAAATATTATCATATCATCCGTATACTATTTTTTCCAAATTGAAAAAAAAAAGTAATTTTTCTGCATCTAAACTTTTTTATTCATCGTTGTCATCATCACAGCCTTATCCCTTCTAAACTTTCCCACAAGTTGCCTTATTAAGCTTTGGGTGTTGATCTTCCAAACATAAACTTTCCCACAAGTTGTCATAGGTGTTGCACCACTGCCTTTGCTTCAGCCTCTAGCTCTGTTGCAATTGGTGTAGAGATGTTACGCCTTTGTCTTCCATGAAGGATCTCACGCAACTCGGAACAGATGCGAGGAATGTCCGCCGCGGTGTAGGAACCACGAGACCAAGGAGGGATTGGTGAAGAGAAACTGAAGTAGACTATAGTGGTTGATGAGTATTGGCGAGGAAGCAGGCACATTCGATGAGAAGAATGGAATTGCGTAGGGTGATAACTAACTAATTGTCTTTGTTGCACAGACTAACACTTCAGGCCTTCGTCCAATTCCTAGGTCCAAGCCCTCAGAAGCAGAAGCAAAAGCGATTGCCCATGCCTCCTTAACTTAGGCAGGTCGGTATGGCAGAACTTTCATTCACTTCATAGAGGATCTGCAGAGTTGGGATAAATTAAACTTGAATCAGGTTGTAGTAGCAAGTGCAGGAGCAAGCACGTGCTGGCCTTTTTCAGTAGGGAAATGTCAAGTCAAGTAGCGCGCAATCAACTGTGATTGTGAGAGGCTTGGAAAATCTGTAGCATAGATTCCTTCCCATAGTTCGATCCTTCCCAATAAAACGTGAAGTGTTCTAATTCTTATTGCTTTTTAAACGAAAAAGGAGGACCAGTAGTATGCTTCAATGAACGATAGCATATAAGTACAGTGAGGGAAAGGTGAAAAGAAACCTATTTAGGCTTAGAGAACCGATCTAATTCTCTGAACAATCTGAATTTTGTGCTTTGTCAGATCCTCCCTATCTCCTGATCGAGCCTATGTAGGTAGGTCTTGCCTGGTAGGGTCGGTAGTAGTATGCTATGTGGGACGGAGTAATGGCCTTTCTCTCCTCATTCGAGCCGTCCAGCAGAAAACAGTTTCAGAGTAGGGTAAAAGTACTTGGGATCATCGATCTCTTCCTTAAAGGAGATAAGTCGATGTCGATCGAAGGTGTGAATTTCTGGTTTCAAACTCAAAAAACCAGCAAGAGGTTCCCCACTCTTCTTTGATCTGTTTTAGGGCCGAATGGTAGCCTTGCCATGAGAGAAAGTGTAATGTGTCTGGAAACTCGGGATCGTAAATGGATTCGGGTACCATTCTGATCGCCTCTTTCATGATCTTTTCTATAGGTAGAACTACTGTGAACGGTCTAAACTTCGACCCTTATTTCTTTCTTCATATATAGGGGAGCAAAGCCCATTTTTTGCTCCCTCTATTGATAGATCGGGGGCCCTCCTACTGACACGAATGTTCGGATGTAGTCCCATCACCCTCAGTCCCAGCCTAACAAGAGGGGAATGGGCTCTCTCTAACATTTTGAAGATAGATCTCGGAAGGAAAAATAAGCCAGCTGGTTTGGCCCTGCGTGAATCATTTATCTTCAGCATGGTTGGTCAAAGCCGAGAACAAAACCAACCAACACAGGCTAAAGCGCATTAATAGACAAGTGTCTTAGAAAGGAAATGCCACATCAAACAAACGGGCTGGCGAACAGTGCGAAGGTGATTAGTCCATTTTGTCTACCATACACCTTATTAAGGCGAAAGGGCAAGAGGACGAGTTGCCACCAAGACTTCTCTAGTAGGCTTGAAAAATCAAGCAGGCTAAGAGAACGTCACCTTCAGTGTTGACGAATAGGACACAGTGATATCGGAAGGAGAGTGTGTGGAGTCACCTGGATAGGATTCGAGTTGATTAGGCTAGAGGAGGAAAACGGATAGTAGCTTGAGAGGGTGCTAGGGAAACGTTAGAATGTACGGGTATCTCGGTGGGGGGTGAAAGGAGGGTAGGATAACAATCCAATGAACCTGTTTGTCTGCTCATTTATCATAGGCAAGGAAGTGGGGGGCGGACCAGAGGAGAGGAGAGAGAGAAGGGATTGTAAGAAGTTAAGTAAAGACTGGTCAACAACCAAAAGTTGTGTCGTTATCAAGCATTTCAGGCAGGAAGGCTATTTGCAAGCAACTAAGCGACAAGGTTGGAAGGCGGAAAGGAGAACAGAGGGCCAGGTAACCGCTCTCTCCCAAGGTTTCATAGTATGGTTCATGCGTTTAACACCTTGATAGTTAGCATAATTTTGCACACCCACTTTATTGTTACAAGAAAAAGACAACAGTACCTCATTATCCTATTTAAGAATCTCACCAACCAAACAAACCCTCTGTCATCCATCAAAATTCATACATCTATAGGCAGATCATATGGTCCTAATGCTTTATTTTCATCATCGTTAATGTTGATTTTTTTATTCAGATACTTGGCTAACCATCCCTTCATTTATTTCTTTTTCTTATTCTGCTTCCCCAAAATATTTCACATTTAATAAGTTTTATAAATTTTCACTAATCTTCACCCTTAATGCACCTAACCTTATGAAAGTCTTTGGTTTTCCTTTCTCTTATCTTGACACACCTGTAGATATCTTCCCCTTCATCCCCAACTTCGCATACGAATTGACATATGCTTTATACTTTACCATAGTTGGCTTTCTTAGCTTACTTTTGATCAGCTTATATCATTAAATATATTTGAGGATTTTCTTAAATATGTTTTCCTTTTGGCAATAACTTTTGAACTTCTATGTTCCACTACCATAGTTCCATTTGTGCATGACGTTTTACTTTGAACAACCCAAGCACATCTCAACAACCCATTTAGTACAACCACGCATACCCCACTTCATTTGTGGACACAAATCATTTTTCTGAACAATGAGTTGTCAGGAGTCAAGACACATATTTCTATTTTTTTATAATTCATTAATTTGCAAGGATTTTTTTTAATTTTTAATCTTACTTATCATAAATTCCTAAAATGAATTTATAAACATAATCTAGTGCAGAACTACAGATAGTCTAATGCATGTAATATGTTTTTTTTGTGAAAAGTTATCATTAGTAATATTTTAATCTTTTATCTATTCTATATTTTCTTAGGGATATTTTTTTTCATCATAATAACCATACCATAAAATTTATTGGTCTCCATGTGTTGCTCATTGCATACATTTTAAATTTGAAGAGTTTGGTAAAATTATGGAAGGTGGTAAGGTGGTAATTAATTTAAAGAGTGAGATTAATCACAATGTTTACCTATAATGCTAAGGTTCCATCAATCTCACAAATATATTTACAGATAATAGCTATCTTTTACGCCCTAAGGTTCCATGATTCGCCACACATTTACTGAAATATTAACAACCATTGCAGACAGAGTAGGTTTGAGGGATGCTTACTGTTGTCATATGTGATCGCATATGCGATTTGGGAAGGCCTCTGTCGCATATGCCATGATGGCATATGCGACCTGACATGTATGCGATCGCATACATCTCCAACGGTCATATTTATTATCGTTGGAGCTTTTTTTTTTTTTTTTTTTTTACTTTTTAGGCTCCCCAAAGTCTACAAATGAGGATTCCTCTTCCTAATCCATGCCACATCCATCGAAGGTGTGATTTGTGCTTTGTGGGGCTCCCTAAAGTCTATAAATGGTCTCTTTTTGGTCTCTATTTTGTTTAACATCAATGGAATTTATATTTTCCCTTCTAACTTATGGGTTATATACTTTTATTTCGCATTCTAGACACTACAAAGTTAATAGAGCACAAAATTAACACAAAACATATTATTGATCAATATGGAGAACTTTGGGGATTTTTTGAGATTTTTTGAAAAAAAAAAAATTATGCCATGGCATAATCGCATATGTGATGGCCCTGTGCCATCGCATAGGATCACATATGTGATTTGACTACATTGGGGATGTTTGCATTTGAGGAAGTGGGAAGTGGGAATGCCAAAATTTGCACAGAAAGGCATGAGGTTGAATATGAAGTCTCCTAGTAAGATTTGGAATCTTAACTATTTAATACTATAATTTTTTCCTATTTATATATATTATAACAAGTCCTCAAATTATTATGATTGGCTGATACCTTCAAAGACGGCATTGATTGTTTCCTTCTACCTCGTGCAAGAAGAGCAATTAAAACAGATAAACCAAGTATCTCAATTCTCACATATTCTAGACATTGTCATAATTTTTCTCTCTTTTTAATTATTGACATTAGTTTTGAGTTAAGCTACCTTATTGAATTATTTGTCTTTTCTATATAAAACTTGCTATATCCGTTATAGAAAGTTCATTTGAGGAAAGAAAGATTGTTTTATCAAAGTGCTTAGTCAGATAACCTCTTCTTGAAATTGCAAAAGAAATTGTGGAGCATTTTCCCATTGATCCACGAAAAGAGAAGACATTGACATCCAAAAGGTTTGGGAATGCTGGTTTACATGCATTCATAGTCACAAAGTCGGGAGTCGGCAATAAATCGGTGACAAGGGGAAAAATCGGTAAAAATTGGTCAAAGTCGGAAAAGATCAGGTTAAATAAAAAATTCAAAAAATATAAAAATAAATCTTAATGTATTTCTAGTTAAAAACAATGGTTTTAATGAACAAAATAGTACAAAATAGGTAAAACCTAGAGGTTTTTTATGAAAAAAATAGTAAAAAACCTAAAGTTTTTTTTCCCCTTTTAAGTATAAGTGAAAAACAAAGAAAAAAAATCAGACAACATCACAAGCATCGCCGATAAATCGGCCGAATCACTAACTTGGCCGATTAATCGGCGATGTAGTCAGGATGAATACAAATCTGACTTTTTCCCATTTTTTAAAAAAATCGGAGACTGACCATGGATCAAAATATCGTCCGATACCGATATGTATCGGACGATACGTATCGGTATTGGAGGTGGACGATACGGTACATTAAAAGTACCGTATCGCCCTTTTATATGTGTAATACCGGACGATACATTCAATGTATCGTCCGGTTTTTTACTGTTCCGGTACATATCGTCCGGTACGTACCGGTTTTTTGACCGGACGATACGTACCGGTTTTCCGGCATTTTAACCCATGAGACTGACTTTTGTGACTATGCATGCATTATAACATGATTGGTTGAAGGACCATCCGCAACGAGGCCTAAACAAACTCAATCTAGCATTAGCAGTAGCGAAACTAGGACTGCCATTACTGAGTCATGTTATCAAGTAAGAGAGATCAAATAGTAGCAGTGGGCCAGTGACAACTACAATAATGGTGAGGATATTGGCATTGGTGGTGCTCCTACTCAAGATGAGGCAGATAATTATGATGCTAGTGGTGGTGGGAATGGTAGTTACACTTCAAGTATATGCATAACTGAGATCATAGTGTGCATCGTCAAGTGGAGATTGGTGATTGGGACGATGTTGAAGTTAGAGATGCAGGTGGTGGTAGCAATGGAGATGGAGCAATACAGCCGGATCAAGTAAAGAACATGTTGGTGGCAAGGCATGAACCATTAACCATTACATACTTCAGTTTTAATAGTTAGTGATACCACCAAAATGTATAAAAATTAGGAGATTTTAAGTTACTTAGAGCCATTTTAGTGCATTATCATGATATAAATTGTATAATAACATAATTATATAAAATTGATATAATATATATCCATAGCAGACATATCAACATTGACTTATTTATCTATAACAACATTATATATGACTTTTACTAATTTTCTAAAAAACATTTCCTATTTTTTCTTTTTATGAATTTATATTTTTCTTTTTTTATTCAAAACATTTTTTCACAATGTTTTGCCGACCCATTGATACAGGTTTCAATACTGAAATTTTGAACTATGTTCTTTAACAATAAATAGATACACAAATGCCCTTATGAATATGCTTATTTACTTATTGTGTATAATAAAACAGCAAGCAAAGATAGAACTTTGTAGAACATCGGAACTAAAAAAAAATGATAGAATCCAGGATATCTTTTGGCATCTTACACTGTGGTTCAGAATACAGAGTTGTAAATATGACCGGAAGTACTGCAACTACATGATGCCTAATCCTAAGGAAGACTGAACAACACTTTTTGTACTTCCAGTAACTAAAACTGTCTAGAAAAGAACAAAATATATAACAAGGAAAATTCCTTTTTGCACCTAATATCGTAGTTTAGAATATAGACTTAAACGTACGAACGAGGTAAAAAAGGGTGACTTAATGACACCTTAAGAACTTTCCACTTTCTGTCTTAAGCAAAATTTGATTACTGAAAAAGCTACCCAAGCTCCACATATATGATATATGCAATAAGCTTTACATTTGAGCACCAGAGATCCAAAACAGGAAATAATAATATCTCCTCAGATATTCAAATTCAGAAACAATATTCTATAGGAGAAAATTTAGCTTCCAAATTAAATCAAAGATGCATACATTGAACGCCGTTGGCAATCAACCAAGTGTGAAACCCAACTTCTTCCTTTATAAATTTACTCTGCCTTTTCGTCCTTTTCAGCACATTCCCCATTGTTGCAAACTCCATTAACTTCCATTAAACAGAAATCGGGATAATTACGGCGGTTTAGGGAGTGCAACCAGAGGGCCATGGAACCTTCCTTCAGTTCCATGGATGCAATGTGAGAATATATGTTCTTCATTTTGAAGTCCTCGGCCTGTTCTTTATGCGCTTCCATAGACAGTGGTTCATGTGAATCTTTCCATTTCTGGTTATACGAAGAGAAGAAACACTCGTCCAAATACAGCCCAACTTCAGGAGCCGTTGGAACATTGACATTTATATCCCTGAATATTATCATAATCATAATAAATTAAAAAAAGAAGAAACCCATTGAACAAAATTAGATATTTAGAACTAGATCCAAAGTTACTTAGTTTGCTACTTCGCTCGGTTCAAATTCAGGTTCGTAATTCTGTACTATCAAGTGAATCCGATTCGCTAGGCATTGGATGAGTTATAAAAGAAATATAAATGATCACTTGATTAGCTATAAAACCTAAAATCATAAAGTCTTCGGTTCAAATCCCATCTTTATGCTTTAAAATTTTTAGTTCATAACAAAATTCTTAGTATTAATCAATCAAATTCACTTGTCATGTCGAATCGGACTGAATTGAACTGCAACCTGGTTCATTGTATTCAATTCGCAATTCGCTAGGTGAGTGAGCGAATCAAGTAAAATAGACTAGATCACTACCCGAAGCTACAGTTGAAAATTTTCTTTACCTTCTAAGAGCTGTGTGTAACAACTTCTCGGGGGCACAATTCCTCATAATGGCAACTGCGAGTCCGACCATCTTCCGGATCTGATGAAGCATGAAACTCTGACCCACGACTTCAATCTTCACGAACTCCAACCCATCAACTTTAATGACACTATTGGCATTGAATGACACAATGTAGCGCCGTGCAGACGGGTCTTCAGCCTTCGTCCTCGTAGTGAAGTTATGGAAGTTGTGAGTCCCCTCGTAATGCCGAAGAATCCCATTAAACCTTTCTTTCTCCTCCTCCCCGTAACAAAAATCTTTGCCCCTATCAGAAGCCTCTTCTATATTACCAAATCCAATTGACCCATTTCTAATTTTTTCGTCCTCTTCATTCTTTACTAGCACAGATTCGAATCCAGCAGACTCATTTCCAATCTTTCCTTCCTCCAAAGAAGCTCCAGATTCTACTCTAACTGCCTCATTACCAGTTTTTTCTATTTCTTCTTCTAAAGAAACACTAGATTCTACTCTAACAACCCCATTATCAGTTTTTTCTATTCCCTCTTCTAAAGAAACACTAGATTCCACTCTAACAAGCCCATTATCAGTTTTTTCCTTTTCAGAAACACCAGATTCTATTGCTGATTCTATGCCAACCGACCCAATTTTGGTTTTTTGTTCCTCCGCAAAAAGCCTAAATTCAACTCCATCCACAATTTTTTCTCCCTCTTTCCAAACCCTAGCTTCTTCTACTTCATTTTTTTCTCCCTCTTTTACTTGATTTAGGATTGATTCGTCACCATTTCCCCGACGACCCATGATTCCAGGAACCTTTCGCCCTCGCTCCGAACACTCGATGCATTTAACAAGCTCATTCTCTTTCCCCAGACTGGACAAAACGCTCTCGCGATCCTGGTGACAACTAGGATTCAAAGCAAAAACAGGGAGGAGATAAACGTACCGCCTACGATCGCAGAACTTCTTCGCATTGAACGAAGCAGTGGTGCGTGTAAAGCCGAAAACACGGATCTGATCAGCCAAATTGGAGTTGAGGCGTTCGACGAGACCGGGAGGGTCGACGTAGAATCGGCCGGAGACGACCTGGCCGACGGCGCTAACGCCTTTATCGGTACGAGCGGCGCGGGCCCAATCGTAACGCTTGGGGTTGGCGCGGTCGGGTTCGGGGACGGCGGCGGAGAGGTAGAAGGCTTCTTCGAGTTCGGATTCGATGGTTTTAGCGCCGGGGTTCTTCTGCATGCCTTGGTAGCCGGCGCCGCAGTAGGCGATAAAGAGGGCAATTTTGCGGCGCTTGTAGCGAGGGGGTTTGGGGTGGGTGGCGGTGGTGGGGTGGTCTTCGTCGTCTGATGTGGTGGTGGTTGATGACATTTTGGGCTTCTTGAGAGAGGGCTCTTGTTCTTCTTCTTGTTGTCGTGGGGGAGGAAAAGGAGCAGGGTCCACCGTGGCCATGGTTACAACTAGAGGGTTTAGGGTTTTGTAGTAGCTATTAATCTCTACATTCATATGTAGGTAGGGATGCTTTACCGAGCCGAAGCCGATATTTTCGGTTTTCGGGATATCGAACTAAAATGAATCGACTCGGGTTCGGTTTTGTTTTTGTTTTTTTTGTTAACTGAACCCCCAATCATCAGTGTGTTCCGGTTTGGTTTCATTTTTCGTTTTTTTTTTTAAACTTTGTTCGGTTCTCTCATCCTATCTAAACAGTGTTCTATTCGCCACCCAAAACATACCGAATTGAATCGAAATGAATCATTTCAAATCATTTTTCTGGCTGATTTAGTTTGTTCGGTTTTCGGTTTGGATCCGGGTCCAAATGTGCATCCCTAATCAATACAAGTGTGTGTTGTTGAGTCTTATTCTACTTCTATCTAGGCTTCTAAGGTTTAAAACGGCTTTTGACTAGGGCTGTCAACAAATCGGGTTGACCGATACCCAAACTGAGCGACTCGGGTATTTATTGGGTAGCGCACATAATCTTAATCCATCGGGTTGGATCAGGCATATGTTAATTTTCCAGTGGGCAGCCAAATTTTGGGCTCAACACAACTTGTGGATGACGCTATTTACCACCCTCGACATGCATAGCACCAAGTTAGCGTTTCAGAATAAGTCGGCAAGAAGAAAAATTAGAAAAATTCAGCAGGAAGGTATGGTTTCACGCGAAAAACTTGGAGAGAAAAACATAAAATTATTTAAAAAGTGGTCATTTATTAAAAACAAAAAATTATTCAAAAAGTTGTAATTTATTAAAAATAAAAATAAAAAAATTATTGAAAAAGTTGTCATTTATTAAAACAAAAAATTATTCAAAAGTTGTCATTTATTAAAAATTAGTTGCAAATTAATCCTTGGTTGTGTTTGGGTTAGCTTTGTCGGGCTAAAGAGCGGCTCTTTCACTCTTTGGCTCTAATGAAGATTTTTTTTTTGCTTCGCATTATCACTCTTCACCCCAATTGCTCAAGCGGGGAGTTGTTTTAAGTAATGAAATTACTCTATGTTTGTTCCCTGCTCTGATGGAGAGCAAGCGCCCGCTATATAAAGGCAAACCTAAACACAACCATAATCTAATAGTAAAATCATTATTGTATTTTTCAAAATATGACTCTTTTAAAAAGTTACAATTGAAACATAATTATTCATTTTATATTTTCATTTATTTACGACTTTTTAAAAAAGCTGCAGAATTTGATTATTATGCCTCTCATAATGTAAGCCTCTTGAAGGATCATTGCTTGGTACAATAGCAAAAGCTAGGCTATTAAGCTAAAGATGTAGGTTTAAATTTGGAGAGCAACTACTCTAGTTAGAGCATCTCCAACAAGGATAGCCAAATTTGAATATCTAAACACCTTTTTAGCTATCATTCTCTATTTTAGCTATTGCTTTTTAAATACACACTCCAATAGATTCTCTATTTTAGCTACTCTTTTTTTTTTAAATGTTATTATTCATTCATATTTTATTATATCTTTACCAACACTCAAAATTTTAAAATTTCACCTTTTCTAACAGTCATATTTTCCTAAACCGAACAAAAACTGAAACCGAACCCGAAACAAAAATCGCAGAGAAAACGCAAAATTATAACTAAACCCGAAACCGAAAACGAAAATTCTTACCAACTCTCAAATTTTCAAATATTCACATTTTCTCCAACGGTCATATTTCTCTAATGCTCATATTCTCCAACGGCCATATTTTTTCAACGGTAATATTCTCAAATGGCTAGAATTCTCCAACAACTATAATTGCTCCAACGGTTATATTTTTCCAATGGTCATATTCTCCCATTTAAAAATAAGATCGCTTTACTATAAAAATAGGTCAATCTATTGTAATTTTTGTTATATAAAAAATTAGCTATTTTTCAATAATTTCTTATATCATTTCTCTATATTATTCATTTTTCACTTTCGCTCAAATGTCTAGTGATCATTTCTACAAAATGCTAGTTGAAGACTCCGACTTCGAGGATGAGTTGTTGGCCGCTACCACAATTGTTGCACAAAAATAATTGGAGGATTGGAGAGAATGCAAAGCACGTCGTTGTTCTATTCTAGGATGTGTCTTCATCGATCGTGATTCTATATGCAAGGCCACCAGAGGCTATTTCACGACTATTTTGTTGATTTACCAGTATATCCTCTAAAATTATTTCGAAGGAGGTTTCAGATGAATCATTCTCTTTTCCTTCGTATGCAGATTGTGATAGAAACTCACGATTCATAATTTGCCCAAACAAGAAATTGTGTTGGAACTCTTGGTTTATCTTCCCTTCAAAAGATGACAGCTGTACGTAGAATGCTCACTTATTGAGTAGCGGCCTACTATGTAGATGAGTATGTGAGGATTAGAGAATCTACCACAATTGAGTCTCTAGAACGTTTTGCTACAACAATAGCTTCAATTTTTTCGGATAAGTACTTGAGGTTACCAAACAACAACGATATTACTAGTTTGCTAGAAGTTGGCGAACGACGTGACTTTTCAGGGATGCTTGACAGCATCAATTGCATGTATTGGAAGTGAAAGAATTGTCCAGCTGTGTGGAAATGATAATTTTCTGGTCACAGCCGTGAACCAACAATGATTTTAGAAGCAGTCGCTTCATATGATCTATGGATATGGCATGTCTTTTTCGGGCTTCTGGGTTCAGACAATAACATCAATGTTCTAGAACGATCTTTTGTATTTTTTGTACTTGCTAAAGGGCGTGCTCCTCCTGTCAATTACTCAATGAATGGTCATAACTACACAGTAGGATACTACCTCACCAACAATATATATCCAAAGTGGTCAATCTTTGTGAAGACAATTTAACGTCCACAAGAAAGAAAGGCAAAAAAATTTATTGTAGCTTAAGAATCGGTAAGAAAGGATGTTGAAAGTGCATTTGGAGTGTTTCAAGCACATTTCGCAATAGTGTATGGACCTGCTCATGGATGGAACCGTCAAACTCATTATGAAAATGTGCATAATACTATATAACATAATCATTGAAGAAAAAAAATAGTGACGATGCATTTGACATTGACTACGAACAAGTCAATGACGTTCCTAATATTCAAGTATCTCGAGAGCATACTCCTGAATTTGTACAATTCATTCAAAGGCATCTAAGTATTCGAGATAGCCAAACTCATTTTCGATTGCAATTAAATCTCATCAAACACTTATGACAAATGCATGGCCAAAATTAATTTCATATCAGCTAGGTTGCAATTGTTGTGCATTTTTTAGTTTTACTTTGTCAAGCTTTATCTACAATGTGCGACATTGAATATCATTAGATGTAAACAAAATTTTAATATCCATTTAGCTATTTGTTTACGTAGATGATTTAGTTTCTGATTGTCTCATACAAATATACTGAAACATAACATAAAACTTAACATATCAAATAAAACTTATTTATCCTTACGACTTTCAATGATTTCCATTTGTTGCATACGTACATACTCTCTTTGGATATTAGACAAGTCACATGTATCCATCAAAACAATTTTGTCCTCCTCAAATTGAATCTTCGCCTCCTCTCGAATATCCACCCTTCTCATAAATTCTAGTTTTTTCTCACTGGCTTTTTGTGCACTTTTATTAATATGGGTTAGTAACCTCACCAGACCTTCCTTATCAGTGTCAACATTGCTCTTTCGTTTATACAATCGTTCTTTTGCAGCCTTTCTCCCCATGAATCTCTCCAAGTCTACGAAGCTACTGGTGTTGTTACTATCATCTCCTAGATTCACTGAAGGTAGAGTAAAAGACGAAGATCTCCTAGCAAATGGAAACCTACTTGGACTTTCCTTCTCTTCAAGCTACTTTGGACATTTTTTCAACACAATCCAATAATGTTCAAACTAAAAATCGGTTGTATTTTCCGCCTTATATAATTGTCTTGCCTTGGCAATTTATGAAAATAAAAGTTATAACGTGAGGATAGAAAATAACGTTCACAGGTGATATAGATTTACAATGTTCAAACTAAAAGTCAAGTGAAATTATATACTTTGTCTGCTTCAATCAAACCACTTTGATGCATTGACTCGATTTGTGTCAAGCATCGACAAAATTTATTTATCGCCTTTTGAATTACACTCCAACGATTAACTAGAGATACTTGATTTCGTATGATAATAAAGGTCTTATTGGCATTATAGTTATCATAAATCATCGACCAATGAACATTCTTTAATTGCTCAGTTCCTCGTACTATATTTGTAGTAGTATTTAACCACGCATCTATCAAGAGAAGATCTTCATCTTTGTTGAAACTTAAACCTCCTGTCTTTTTAGTGCTACAATGAACTTCAACTTGTGGTTCAACTATTGAATCAATTGGATTTGGAGATCTCGTTGATTCATTGTCAATGTAGGATCCCTCATTCAAGAGATCTGTGAAAGTTGCGTTATCTTGTATTTAAGAATCCATTCGACGAAACTGAAGAAAACAAGTAAAATTTATGTGATCATATGAATGAATATATGAACAGATATATCGAGTATTAAATAAACGACTCCTCCTAAGCATTTGAAAATACTCATTAACTAACATAAAAATAAATTATATTTATGCACAATATTATGATCCATATGAGTAAAGGGCAATCACCTAAAAGGATATTATATATATATAACCTTAGAATGAGAAGAGGAGGTGAAGAGCAGATAGAAAATAGGGCAATCACCCAAAAGTATATGTATGTGATCACTCTATTTAAGGTAATAAAGCAAATTCATAACACAAAATCCAAGGCCGCATTAGAAATATAAACCATAAAAACACAGTAAACGAACCAGTAACTACTGCCTAAAGTGACAAGGAAGAAACTTAACAAACTTAAGGTACTTCAAATAGTTGATGAATAAACTATGAAAAATATATCACAAGTGAGAATTCTAATGACCAACAACTCAATACAAAAGTATGAAAAACAACAATGAGAACCATTGAGACCCTCTGATCATATGACAGTAGCTTTGGAATCAATAACCCAAACTACTTAAACTAGAACTAGCCAATAACTAGCAACTTAATAATATTCATAGCATAATACACCAAACTATCCATAGAACTTCATCCATATAGCAGCTATCATACTCATCAAATCTTCGCAAAGCATAAAATTCAACAAATTCACCAACCTGTAGAAAGATCAACCTTCTTAAACACGAGGTAGTAGCTCGAAATCTGCTGAAAAAAATCAAAGCTCTAAATTTGCTCTAAAGTGGCATTGAATCTGCTCTAAATCTGCTAAAAACTAGAGCTCTAAAACTGCAACAGATCTGCTCTAAATCTGAGGTTGTTGTTTAGCAAGCAATCAAAGAACAACTGCTAGGAATACGAAGCTGAAAACCGGATATTCTTCGGAGCAAAAAATCCAAAGAATTCACTGCAACACCCTCAAAACACTACCAAAATCATTTGTCACTGGAGCTAATAGTTTCCAATCAAGATTTCAGCATATCCACAACCAGTGGGAATCACAACTGAGCTATCTCGGGCTTGGGCAGCAATTATATATGTAACTGAGCTCATATGCGGTTCTGTTTTGGATTCATGCGGGCAATGATTGTACCTATGATTGCACTCATGTGAAGGCAACAACTATATATATATATATATATATATATATATATATATATATATATATATGTTTACACACATATAGGTCGGCTCATTCAGGTTCAGGTTCAAGTAGACAACAATATGTCAAGAGAATTAGATCAGGTTAAGGTCAAGGTTTTTGTTGCCAACATGCACAGGTAGATAGGGTCTAGATTCAAAGTCAAGGCAGCAAATACCCGTTGATGTTGGGTTCAGGTTCAAGGCATCATGTAGCCATTGGGTTCAAATTTAAGGGCAGCATGCATCGATTTGCATTCTTCTAGATTTTTGTCTCTCCAAAAGTTTTACCAACTTAGTAGAGGAGGAATGACCATAGTTACTTAATTTGCAGATTCGAATTTGGGTTGCAATTCGCAATTCACTATGTTTAAATGAATCTAATTCACTTGGTTGGATGAGTTTTAAAATTATTTATTAATTACAAAAAATCGGAAGTTCAAATCATCTATTTAATGCTTTTAAACTTCAAATGAGTCGGATTCGTAGGGATTAATTCGACAATTCGCTTGTTATGCCAAATTCGATTCGATGTATTCAATTCGTGATTCGTTGGGTGAGTCAGCGAATTAAGTAACATAGGGA
This sequence comes from Chloranthus sessilifolius, assembly GCA_021018995.1. Taxonomy (NCBI): domain Eukaryota; kingdom Viridiplantae; phylum Streptophyta; class Magnoliopsida; order Chloranthales; family Chloranthaceae; genus Chloranthus; species Chloranthus sessilifolius. The sequence goes on from CM037595.1 coordinate 32,153,429, forward strand.
TTTACTCATTTTCCTTTGGCGCACAGGTTGGCTCATTACCAGCACACCAACTAATGCCAAAAACAAGATGATTTCTTTTCTATTCACTCAAAAGCTTAAAATCACGTCTCATGCTCTTCTAGCCGAAAAATGTAAAAGAAATTAAAAAGGGTGTTTTCAACTGATCACAGTTAAATTTTGATGAAGTTGTAAGCAGGGTTTTATTTTTCTCGAGGTGACTTGTTGATGTGATCTTTTCTGTTAGGGATTCAAGTTTTGAACTGAAAATCGGTATCAATTGAAAACTGATTCGCTGAACCAAATCGAAATCTACCCAAAAATCGAGAGAAATGAAATCGTGAAATTGATTCTCTATTGGTTCAGTTTTTGTTTTGGGTAGCTGAAACTAAAAACAAAAAAGCGAAAAACAAAAGTGTCCCAAAATCGGAAAGAAAAAAGAGAAAAAAATGAAAAAAGTGGAAAAAATTGAGAAAATAAAAATGAAAAACAGAACCCGAACCAAACTGACTTTTTTAGGTTTCGGTTTGATTTTGAGTTTTCAAAGTTTAACCGACCAGAAAAAGAACTTATTTGTCTCGGCTCCATTTCGCTTTAGGCCAAATTGAAACCAAAACCAAACTTTTTGGTTCTAGTTTGGTTCGGTTAACGAAATCTAACCCCTATTTTATGTGGTAGGTTTTGCATTTTTTCCAATTTTAGGATCAACATTAGTATTTTACTGACGTGGAGTTTTTAAAGGCTTAAGGTATTTCCCCATTTAGAAAACTTTTTCATGGGAAGTTGATTGCTTTTAGTAGGTTTGCAGCAAATAACTTTGAATAAGCTGCTTAGTAGGCTGTGCTAGTTTTTTTTTTAACTCTTTTAAAAGTTACTAGTAAAGAGTCAATGGTTTTGCCCATGCAAACTATAAAACATCAAATTCGATCAAATAATTTTAGTTGTGAATTACGAATATGTAATTGTATAAAATTATCACTATATATTATAAGTCAGTTTTTTAAATATCAAGGGAGCCGATTTTATCCTCCAAGATGTCATTGAGCTCCACATGACAACCAATCAATAGCACCCAAAATACTGTTTGGGTGCTAAGTAGAGCATGGAGATGGGTGATCGGTGCTGAAATATGACTATATTTCATACCTTAAATCCTACACTTAGCCGTTCGATGAAAGTATTTGATGGTTGTTGTGAGGTTTTGATGATAACAGGTGTTTCTGACCTTTGGATCTTCCAAGTGTATAAAAGAAAGAAATTAAAGGCTACAAAAGAGCGCTGAAATCCGTGAAGGGAATCAAACTCCATCAAGAAGGGGAAGATATTGAAGTTGCCGCGAGGAACAAAGTGTAAATAAGCCTTCGCGCAGTTGAAGAAATAGCCTTCGCGCAGTCCAAGTGAAAGCTTCTTCGCTGGATTCTAAGAGGCAAATAACTCGTCGCGAGGTTCTGATAGACAAGCCGTCGCGCAGTTGGAAGAAATGGCCGTCGCGCGGTTCCCGCGCCACACACTTCAACCTAGCGACTACAGTCAACCTCGCGCCATTCAATTCAACCTAGCGACTACAGCATTTCAACCTAGCGATCAACCTAGCGATGACTGATGAATAAAAGCAACCACGCGACAGTGAAAGTATCCTTCTCCAATTCAACCACGCGAAGAGCACTATCCAACCCAGCGAGGAGAAATCTAACCTAGCGAAAGTCTGTGCATTTCAACCTGGCGACTGTTCTTGCTGAGGGCATATTGGAGATTTCCACCAATTAGGGCATCTACTTCCAACTAGTGTCAATCGATTGAGACATGAAATTCAATCGATTGAGACAAAAAGGCAAAAGTGTCCTAAAGGTGATTAAATTAAAAGTTCAATCGATTGAGATTTAAGCCTCAATCGATTGAGGCAATTAGGGTTAGGTTGAATCGGCTATTATAAATAAGAGGCTGCGGCATTGTAAGAGGGAGCTTTTTGAATATAGGAGAGTTTTCATTCTGAGAAAAATTTGTGTAATAATTTGCCGAGAGAGACTTTTGTAGAGGGTTTTCTTAGAGTAATAAAATTGTGTTGAGATTTTCCGAGAACATATTTTATTTTACACCTTCTTTGCTCTTTACTTTGGGAATGGTTTTGAATGAAATTGAAGATCTTGCACCAAGGATGAGAGGCTAAAGGCTGTAGATCAAGGAGGATGCGATCCCCAGATAAGTACCCACATTTTATGTTTAATGCCATAGTTTGATAATTTCATCATCAAATCGTTTTTCTCAAAGTGTAGTGATCATGTTTTTATTGTTTTGATCTAAAATACCATGAGATACGCTATGCTTTTCACATCCATGATTAGTTTGAGTCATTGTTTTTAGATAGGGTATGCCGGGTTAATGATCATGCTTAATTACTAGTCATGTTTCCTTAGAATGATGGTGTGTTTGATGTTAAGAAAATTGTGGGTTTAAAAATAGAAAAGGGTATAAATCTGGGGTAGCAAATTCCTTGATCTTGTTTTTAAAATTTGTTCTTAGATTTCTCATTACATAATTTTTAGATTAATTTATTTTCTTCTTGCAATTAGAAAAGTGTTAATTTTTGGTAAAAATTAAATCTGCCCCTTGGTACTTCCTCGGGGATATTTTCTAAATCTCTAGGAAGAATTGATTAAAATTTCAGATTTCCCTGTGGGTTCGACACCCTTGTTCCTGCCTTACTAGAACAGATCTTGTACACTTGCAAGGGTTTATTTAAAATCGATCAAGTTTTTGGCGCCGTTGCCGGGGAGATCGGCGAAATTTTGAGTAAATTCCGATTAGAGATTATTTTTTTTGTTTTTATAACAGTCAATCGATTGAGACTTGTTTCTCAATCGATTGAGGTTGTGTGTTTTTGGCAATAATTGTGCCTCAATCGATTGACTCAACTCTGTCAATCGATTGACAAACTTGAAAATTAAAAAAAAAAAAAAAAAAATTTCTTTCCCTAATTTTCTTTCTTAGATTAGATTTTGTGATATTCTTTAGGAAGTTTAGGTTTTTAGAAGTTCTTAGTTTAGAAGTTTTTCTTTTTTTTATTATTTTCCACTTTTAGAAATTTTAGGATTTTCTAAAAATTGGTTATTCATTTTTTTAGGAAGTTTATATTTTTAGGAAATTTATATTCTTAGTTTAGAAGTTTTCTTTTAGGAAAGATTTTCTAGGTTTTTAATTTCTAATTTCTAATTTTCGAATTTAGATTTTATTTTTATTTTTTTGAATTTTAATTTAAAAAAAAAAAAAAAAACATAATAATAATAATAATAATAATAAAAAATAATAAAAATAAAAAATAAAAATAAAAATAAAAATAAAAATTTCCTGAGTGGTTTTCTTTCCTTTTTCTTCTTACTTTGCTCTCTGTTCATAGCAGCATTCAATCGATTGAAGCTCCTTTCTCAATCGATTGATACTGAGCTACTTTCTGTGTGCTCTCTACTCTTTTCTCAATCGATTGACATTCCTATGTCAATCAATTGACAGAACTCTTGTGTGTTTTAATCTTTGAACCTCAATCGATTGAGAGCATCCCCTCAATCGATTGACTGACAAGTCATTTGTGTGAAATTTTATGTTCTTCTGTCAATCTATTGAGACCACTGTCTCAATCGATTGAGTCTGCTTGAGGACTTATTTTGGGTTCTTCAAACCTTTGATTGTGGGTGTGGTGTATGAGCTTTACTCGTTCTCATCACCCACATTTGCTACCGTTTAATCCGGAGATCGAACGATCTTTGCGAGACAATCGTAGAATCCAAAGGAATCGATCATCCCATCGATACCATGGTGATCAAGAGCAAGAAATGAATGAAAACAAGAATGGCAACAATGTAAATAATAGAAATAATGGGAACAATAATTACTACGAGGGACCTAGAACACTTGAATACTATAATGATCCTGGTTTTTATGAGGATCAGGAGTGTATCATGCATGCTCCCATTCCAGGGAATCATTATGAATTCAAATCAGCGATGATTCAAATGCTACCAATATTCCATGGTTTGGCAAACGAAGATCGGCACGTTCATCTGAGCGAGTTCACTGGGGTATGCAACATGTTCAGTCCACAATGTTATCGATGAGATAGCGAAGCTCCGACTCTTTCCGTTCTCTTTAAGAGACAAGGCAAAAACTTGGTTCTATTCTTTAGAACCGCAATCTATTCAGAGTTGGGCCGAGCTACATCGTCAGTTCCTCAAAAAGTATTTTCCCATGACTAAAGCCATAGAGATGCGTCAAAAGATCCTGTTCTTTTCCCAACAACCTACAGAGACATTCCATGAATGTTGGGAACGTTTTAAGGAGTTGATCAGAAGTTTCCCTAACCATCACGTTCCAAGGTGGCAACAAGTCCAAAGTTTCTACAATGGACGATTCTCAAGAAAGACGCATGGTTGATGCATCTTGCGGTGGATCTTGTGCCACGAAAGAGGCCGATGAGTTGTGGGCATTGTTTGAGAAATTGTATCAAACCTCGATACAAAGTGAGACACTGGGGTGAACCACTTTGGACTTAGCACCTAAATCTCATGTGTTGACCAAAGACGGATTGTATGAGGTCAACAATAATAACTCTGATCTATCAACCAAGGTTGATATCTTTGTCCAAACAGATGAACATGTTGTTAGTCGCAACCAAGCAAGCTAAAGTTCTGTCACCCCCCCATCGTATGTTCAATTTGTGAACACCAGTCATATGGCTAATGAGTGCCCAACTACCTTGACATTCCTTCACGATGAATCTACTCTTCCAGAGCGGATAAATGTCACTCAATCTTATCGCAAGGTAGAAACGTGTACTCAAATACCTACAACCCGTAGTGGAAAAATCACCCCAACTTAGGATGGGTGGATCAAACCAAAGGTCGTCAACCAAAGAATACCGAGCCAATCCTATGAGTCAACAAGCGTTTCCACAAAATTTTCAAAGAAATTTCCGTCACAACGAATTTTCAGAGAATTCTAATTTTCACCGAATTCTAACTTTCAAGAATGCTCATATTCTCATCCAAATTCGATTTAGGAAAATCAGAATGTCAATCGAATCTAATCAATCTCATACAAGCACTTCAAAGGATTACGATCCGAAGAAAAGGTTATGCGCAAGATGCAATCTTTTCAACAGATGATAATCGACCAAGTCACCAATTGGCAAATCAACCGAGTCGACGAGAGGAGGGTAAGCTTCACCAACCCATCAACAATCCTCGCCCAAGCATCATCCGATGAAGGACCATTAAATAGTCAACAGTTTGAAAGTCATATCGTGTTGAGAAGTCGACGGGAGGTTCATGATCAAGTGGAAATGCCTGTGGAAGCACAGGAAGAAAGTGAAGCAGACAACCAGCTGGAAGCAGAGAAAGAGAAAGCGTCAGCGAGACGAGCGGAGAAAGAGACAAGAAAAGAGAAAGAGGAAGAGAAAGAAGAGAGAAGGGAAAAGAAAAGGTGATAGAGGATGAGTCTCCTCAACTGTCCAACAAGGACAAGAAGAAGATTCGAAGGGGAACCCGCACCTTTTCGCCCAACGGCACCGTTTCCACACTGCCTAAGTCCTCCATCAAGAATGGGAAAGAGAGCAACAAAAATGGAAGATATTTGCGAAACATTTAAGCAAATAAAGATAAACGTTCCATTGCTTGAAACGATCAAGCAAGTGCGAGTATGCAAAGTTTTTCAAAGATTTATGCACTTTCGGAAGAGAAAGGCACGTAATCATGTTTCGAGGAAAGTGTTCTTGACTAATCAAGTCGTTCCATATTGCAATTGGAAACCCCACAAAACTAAAGACCACAGAGTTCCCTGCTCCATGTGTCATTGGTGGGCAACCATTGGAAAGCGTTATTGGATTTGGGAGCTAGTGTTAATTTAATCCCATATTCATTGTACGAGAAACTCGATCGGGTGAATTAAGACCCTAGCGGTCACTGCTCAAGCGGCAGATAGATCGGAAAAGGCAATAGAGGCGTTATTGAGGATGTCTTGGTTGGAATAGATAAGTTTGTCTTTCCAGTGGATTTTGTTGTTTTGGACATGGACACACCTGTTAAGTCACTTAATCAAGTCCCCATCATCCTTGGACGTCCGTTTCTCGCTACTACCAACGCTTGCATTAATTGTCGAGCAGAGTCATGGGACGCTTTCTTTTAAACATGAAGGTTCGATTGAATATCTTCCATGCGATGAACCATTTCCCAAACGAGGATGAGGTCGAATGTTTTACATCGATCGGATAGATGAAGTGGTGGATGAGGCATTACCTTCAATGCTTACCAAAGAGGAATTTGAAAATGCTTTGTTGGCCATCTATGAAGAGAAAGGATCGGAAGAGGAGCGATCCGAGATAGAGTCTAGCTCATCATGCCGGGATGATCACTTAGATGCAGTGTGCACGAGATAGAATCATTACAGTTGAGGTGAAGGAAGTGGCCTCCATCACTTGAGCACCACCAATTGTGGAATTGAAACAATTGCGAGTCCCTCAAATATGCTTTTCGGGACCTCGTGAAACACTTCCGATAATAATCTCATCCACGTTGTCGGCGAACAAGAAAAGAGTTGTTGAAGGTCTTTGAAAAGAGCACAAGGAAGCTATCGGTTGGACTTTCACCGATCTCAAAGGGATTGACCCATCGGTATGTATGCATAAAATACATTTGGAAGATGAGTGAACCTTCAAGGAACCACAGAGGCGATTAACTAAACATGCAAGAAGTCATCTAAAAGAAGTCATTAAACTCCTTGATGCCGAATCATCTATCCGATTTCGATAGTGAATGGGTTAGTCCACCCAAATTGTTAAAAAAGTCCGGAATCACCGTGAAGGAAATCAAGGAGAATTGGTCCCCACTGAGAAACTCGGATGGCGGTTCGCATTGACTATCGGAAATTAAACACCGCCACCGTAAAGGATCATTTTCCTTCCGCTCATTGATCAAATCCTTGAGAAGTTAGTGGGCAAGAGTTTTATTTCTTGATGGGTATTCGATACAATCGGTGCCCGTCTACCCGGTGATCAAGAAAAGACAACGCTCACATGCCCTTATGGTACGCTTTGCTTACCGCAGATGCCATTCGCCTATGTAATGCACCGCCACATTTCAACGGTGTATGTTGGCCATATTTTCGATATGATCGACAAATTCATTGAAGTATTCATGGACGACTTCTCGATTTTTGGGAGAACCTTTGATTCTTGTTTGAATCATCTTTGCAACGCTGTTGACTCCAAACTTGTTCTTAGGCGGAGAAGAGCCATTTTATGGTTAAACAAGGGATTGTTCTGGGGCACATTGTTTCACGTAAAGGAATCGAGGTGGATAGAGCAAAAGTTGATCTAATTGCTAACTTGCCACCACCCAACAAAGTGTTAAACAAATTCGATCATTTTGGGTCATCAGGATTTTATAGAAGGTTCATTAAGGATTTCAGCAAGGTGGATAAACCATTGTGCACCTTGCTTGGCAAAGATGTGCCTTTTGAATTTATCGAGGATCGCATGCAAGCATTTTTAAATTAAGAGAGCTCTTATCCAATGCACCAATCATCCACCACGGATTATTCTCTCCCATTCGAACTCATGTGTGATGCATCTGATTACGCAATTGGAGCTGTCCTAGGGCAGAGGGTGAATAAATTACCTCACGTAATTTATTATGCTAGCAAGTCATTAATTGATGCCCAACTCAATTACACCACCACCGAGAAAGAATTATTAGCTGTGGTGTATGCTCTGGACAAGTTTCGTTCCTATTTGCTTGGATCGAAAATAGTGGTCTTTTCAGACCATTCCGCTCTGAAATATCTTCTAGCAAAGAAGGATACTAAACCGAGATTAATCCGTTGGATCCTTCTGCTCCAAGAGTTCAATTTCGAGATTAAGGATAAGAAGGGGGTTGAGAACGTGGTGGCTGATCATTTGTCGAGAATTCTACCTGAAGAATCTGCAATACCTGAGACCATCCGTGACACGTTTCCGGATGAACATTTGATAGCAATTGATGTAGCTTGTGCAAAGGTTCCATGGTTTGCGAACATTGTGAATTATCTGGTTACTGGCAGAATCCCCACTGAGTGGGGTAAGAATGATAAGAATCTTTTTCTCCCAAATAAAATACTATTTTTGGGATGAACCATGTCTGCTCAAATTCCGGATCGAGATCATCGAGATGTGTACGAAGAGGAGCAAATGAGCGCCCTACACTTGTGTCATCTTTGGGGCCTGTATGGCGGCCATTTCGAGGATGAAGACCGCAGAAAATCCTTCAAAGCGGATTCTCGGCTCTCCATCTTCGTGACGCTCAATTTTGCAAGGAATGCCGACGATGTCAACAGCTTGGCAATATTTCAAAACGGAATATGATGCCCCTTAATCCAATTCTGATTGTTGAAATTTTTGATGTTTGGGGGATTGACTTTATGGGTCCTTTTCCCCCATCCTTTGGGTTTTCATATATTCTAGTGGCTGTTGATTATGTCTCAAATGGATAGAAGCTGTGGCAACCCGATCGAATGATCATAAGGTTGTGGTCAAATTCCTCGGAGAAATGTGTTTAACCGATTCGGATTCCAAGAGCAATCATCGTGATGGCGGTTCGCATTTTTGTAATAACCATTTTGCCACCTTAATGAAGAAGTGCGGCGTCACTCACAAAGTTGTTACGCGTACCATCCTGACTAGCGGTCGTGGAAGTGTCTAATCGGAAATTAAGCGAATTCTAGAAAAACGGTCCGACCGGATAGAAAAGATTGGTCAAACCGCTCTCAGAGGCTCAGGCCTATCGGACCGCATTCAAGACTCCGATTGAATGTCTCCGCTTTAATTGTTTACGGAAAGCTTGCCATCTTCCCGCCGAATTGGAGCATAAAGCATTACGGGCGATAAAAGATTTAATTACGACATGCAAGGTAAGTCGCATCGCCGATTGCAATTGAATGAATTGGAGGACTTACGCTGAAGCGTATGAGAATTCAAGATGTACAAGGAAAGGTACAAAAGGCATGATGCGTCCATTTAAAAGAATTTCACGTTGGCCAAAAAGTTTGGTTATTCAATTCGTGAAGCTCCACGGGAAAATTAAAATCTCGATGGGAAGGCCCATTTCGTGTAGTGTCCATGAGTGCGCATGGTGCCATTGAAATTCGGAGCCTTGCTGACAATCGCATTTGTAAAGTTAATGGGCAAAGACTCAAACCAATGATTGAGCCGATCACCCAGGTTAAGATTGAGGCGATGCACGTGATCCCGAGGATTGATCACCGAAAGGTCGAGTCATCATGTAACTCGCTTCCTGGGAGGCAACCCAGTGTGTTTTACTTATTTTTGTTTTCCTTTTTGTTTTTGTTAGTTCTAGAATTTAGTTTTTAGTTTAGTTTAGGTTGTTTTTACTTTCCAAATACATATAGCCACATTACCTTCAATCTATTTTTGGTCATGTTCTAATTTGATGCATATATTCTCTGCACCTGATCTTTGTGTGAGGTACTTTTCAACAGGTTTGGGGGTGTCTACTTATTTCAAACAATGAGGACATTGTCATTCTTAGGTTTGGGGGTATGGTTATCTATCTTGTGTTATGTATTTAAAAAAAAAATAAAAAAAAAATAAATAAATAAATAAACACTTTTAACCATCATACATGATTTACTTTGCAGTAGTTTTCAAACTTTAGTTGATGATGCATGAGAATTTAATTTTGAGAATATTGATGACATATTTTGATTACTTGTATCTAGGATAATGAAGCTTAATGTGATAATTTGTGGATGACTTTGAAATTCATGCTTAGAATTTGTGCACTTATACCAAGCTAAGATTTAGAAATCGATGAATTATTTTAAACGTTGGATCGTAGGTTCTTAGTGGAGACTAAACCTGGTGAGCTTTAGAGCTAATTTCCCGTCATTGATGAGTGAATACATAAACTCGGAATTTTCTTTGAATACGAATTAGTTTGCATAATCTCATACATTTTATTTTTGGCTTGTGACTTTGCATGAAATCAAATTCATATTATTGTGTTAGAACGTACTGTATATCTACTCAAGACAAATAGGCAAGATTACCATCTTTTAAGGATATGATTGAAGGCCATTTTTGGCTCGTTTGTGCTTAAAATGTCCCACCTCATATAAATTTATCCTTCTAGTACCCCTTTGAGCCTATTGAAAAATTTACCTTTATACATTCTTTGATAAGCCACATTAACCTTTAACCCTTTACCATTTCTGAAAATTCCGCTTTACCCTTCTTATTTCTGAGACGTTGGGAACGAGGGATGAAAATGAGTGAAAAGAGAGTAAGTGGAGGGATACCGAGTTGTGGTGTTTACTGAGAGTGTATGGCAAAAATATAAAAAATAAAAAATAAAAAAAAAAAAAAAAAAAAGAGAAATTTGATAAAGAATGAAAAATGTGAGGTACCATTAAGAAAAGAAATTCAAAAGAAGAAGAAAGAGTGAGAAAAGAAAAATATTGAAAAAAAGAATGGTGAGAAATTAGAAAAGAAAAGAAGAGCAATAGAAAGAAAAGTTAGTACCTTTTACGATTTCTCGGAAATTTTGAATCTAAATTCCTTTCTTTCTTACCCTTTCCTGAGCCCCATTACAACCCTACAAAAGACCTTCATGATCTGATCTTGCAGTGGTAACTGCCTTGTGGAGAGTAAATATGTGATACCTATGACACTTGATATGACATGCTTAGGATATTCAAGTATACATTCTTATGAGATCTGTTTTTTTTTGTTCATTAATTACATCGTGTTTCATTTATCATGTGAGACCTTTTGATTTGTTTTGTATTGATCTCTCACATGTGTGCGAAAACTTACCCATCATCGGAGTGATTTTATTTCGAGAGTATACCTAAAGTGAGGATTGAGTTGAGACATGAGATCCGATGATTTTCCGTTTGGACTAGTTCTAAGATGGATGAATCTTGGTTTTGGTATGCACACACTTCACGTTTAAGCATGAATGAATGAGTTATCTAACAATTTGAGCATTAGATTAATTTGAATGGATACTAGCATGATTGACATGACATTGGTATTTAAGATTGATGATTCACATGTTGAACCAATTAATGATGTTTTTGTTTTTGAATGGTATATATGTTATAAAAAATCATGTTTTGAAAACTCAATTTTGCCGATGGTTTGAAATTTTTTTTTTTGGAAGTTTGTGGGTAACTTCACTGTAAACCCTCAGGAGACACAACTCCTCCACTAGGGATCACCTAGGGGTTTAAAGGCTTGTTACACATGCTAAGTGCAATCGTGTTCCCTACGAAAGTGGCATTTAAATTTTAGGATGTTAGTTTTATTTTTATATTTATCATTCTCTTTGCTCGAGGACTAGCAAAGTGTAGGATCGGTGCTGAAATATGACTATATTTCATACCTTAAATCCTACACTTAGCCGTTCGATGAAAGTATTTGATGGTTGTTGTGAGGTTTTGATGATAACAGGTGTTTCTGACCTTTGGATCTTCCAAGTGTATAAAAGAAAGAAATTAAAGGCTACAAAAGAGCGCTGAAATCCGTGAAGGGAATCAAACTCCATCAAGAAGGGGAAGATATTGAAGTTGCCGCGAGGAACAAAGTGTAAATAAGCCTTCGATTGAAGAAATAGCCTTGTATCAAGTGAAAGCTTCTTATTTGGATTCTAAGAGGCAAATAACTCGTCGCGAGGTTCTGATAGACAAGCCGTCGCGCAGTTGGAAGAAATGGCGTCAGCATGTTCCGCATACACACTTCAACCTAGCGACTACAAATCAACCTCGCGCCATTCAATTCAACCTAGCGACTCTGACATTTCAACCTAGCGAAGACGGTCATGCATCAACCTAGCGATGACCGATGAATAAAAGCAACCACGATGACTGAAAGTATCCTTCTCCAATTCAACCACGCCAAGAGCACTATCCAACCCAAATGAGGAGAAATCTAACCTAGCGAAAGTCTGCATGCATTTCAACTGGCATCGTTCTTCTTGCCGAGGGCATATTGGAGATTTCACCAATTAGGGCATCTACTTCCAACTAGTGTCAATCGATTTGAGACATGAAATTCAATCGATTGAGACAAAAGGCAAAAGTGTCCTAAAGGTGATTAAATTAAAAGTTCAATCGATTGAGATTTAAGCCTCAATCGATTGAGGCAATTAGGGTTAGGTTGAATCGGCTATTATAAATAAGAGGTCATGCATTGTAAGAGGGAGCTTTTTGAATATAGGAGAGTTTTCATTCTGAGAAAAATTTGTGTAATAATTTGCCGAGAGAGACTTTTGTAGAGGGTTTTCTTAGAGTAATAAAATTGTGTTGAGATTTTCCGAGAACATATTTTATTTTACACCTTCTTTGCTCTTTACTTTGGGAATGGTTTTGAATGAAATTGAAGATCTTGCACCAAGGATGAGAGGCTAAAGGTTGTAGATCAAGGAGGATGCGATCCCCAGATAAGTACCCACATTTTATGTTTAATGCCATAGTTTGATAATTTCATCATCAAATCGTTTTTCTCAAAGTGTAGTGATCATGTTTTTATTGTTTTGATCTAAAATACCATGAGATACGCTATGCTTTTCACATGATTCATACCGCGATTAGGCTGAGTCATTGTTTTTAGATAGGGTATGCCGGGTTAATGATCATGCTTAATTACTAGTCATGTTTCTCTTAGAATGATGGTGTGTTTGATGTTAAGAAAATTGTGGGTTTAAAAATAGAAAAGGGTATAAATCTGGGGTAGCAAATTCCTTGATCTTGTTTTTAAAATTTGTTCTTAGATTTCTCATTACATAATTTTTAGATTAATTTATTTTCTTCTTGCAATTAGAAAAGTGTTAATTTTTGGTAAAAATTAAATCTGCCCCTTGGTACTTCCTCGGGGATATTTTCTAAATCTCTAGGAAGAATTGATTAAAATTTCAGATTTCCCTGTGGGTTCGACACCCTTGTTCCTGCCTTACTAGAACAGATCTTGTACACTTGCAAGGGTTTATTTAAAATCGATCAATGGGTTAGATCAATTTAAAAATAAAAATAAAAAATTTAAATTTCTGTGTAAGGCTTTCTTCAAAGTTTGACTGATTTCCACGATTCAGATTTAAGTTTGATAGTGGGATAGTGTAGACACCCAATTTTAGCCCAATCCTTTCAATATTGTATAAAGTAGAGCACTCTAGTTCATGTTGATCCGAGCTTCCGAAAGCATCTCCCATAACCCTTTAGAACCCATTAGAACCCTAGATACCCTTAGGAAGACTGAGAAAAACCTTAGAGAAAGACCGCCAATCCCTGGATAGTCCCAAAGTCAAGCCAATGGAGGCTCGAGGCCAAAAGATTGCATTTCAGAGATTCATGATGTTGTGCGGCCCTCAACAACAAGCGAGCTTCCGATGGCTATAACTTTTGATAGAAAAGTTTGATTGACCAGTACAATATATCATTTTGGGGTAGCTCGAGCCAATGCATTCAATGGGCATGTGTAAAAATAACACATGCATGCATACTATGTATGCCTGAGTAAATTTTACACATGCGCACATAGCCATTTTGGCTCTTCTCCAGAACTGGGCCCCAACACGGGACTTGAACTTCTCAGTTTTGGAGAGGAACTTAAGGCATGCGTGCATACTATGCACGCATGACTTGTTGACCTTCCCGGACTTCGGGATGTATTTCTTTAAGACCCTTATGCCTCTCCCAACCTTAGATATCACCCCCTTGCCATTCAAGTGATCACCCCATCATCCACCATTAATCCCATTTCCCTCTTCCCCAAATCCTAGAAATCCTTAAAAACCTTAGATTCCCTATTACCTAATTTCTAACCCTCATTAGTGACTTAATTGCTCACTAATCACCTCCCTCTCTATAATTAGAGACCCCTCCCCCCCACCCTTTTGTTTAGGACCTTGAAAAAATTCCAAAAAAAGGAAACTATAGCCAAATACCCCCCATCTCTCTAAGCTTAGAACTTCCAAGCTTTGAAACCAGTAGCCCATCTCATACCACCATATCTCCATCTCCTTCCAAGCTTTAGCCCTTGAAAGACCACAACTCATCTTTCATACCCTTCAACTTCCAAGTCATACCAAATTAGGACCTTTCCTTAACCCATTTACCTTCGAAAGCTCACCGAAATTAGCATCCACGCGACGATCTGGTAGCGGTGCTACAAGGGGCCGAGAGCTCCGGCTCTCCCCTCTATTCCTCTACCTTCTTTTTGCTTTTCCTCTATTCTAGGATTTGAGCTGTTACGCCGCTGAAATTTCGATAATTGCGGAGAGCTCAATAGGATTCGAATGCCTTCGGGCAAGAAAAAGTGCCACTCATTTTTTATTTTTTTTCTCTCTCTCTCTCTCTCTCTCTATATATATATATATTTGGCCATAGTAGAGACCGCTTATGAGCAAGCTAATCAGGTGCCTAACACCTTCCCGATTGATAACTGAAGTTCCCTATCTAGAGGCTTTGACGTAAACCGGTAATCTAGAGTCAAATCTAGCACTTTGGTGCATATGATATTGATTTGAGGATATCGTGGCAAACCAAAAGCTCCTGGTGGCAACTCTATTTTTGAGCGCATCACCATGATGGACCCGCAAGGTCTACGGTTGCACAGATGGCGACTCCACTGGGGATAATTTTTAGAGCTTCTGCTTGAAGTTGGCCCCATTGCATGTGTTTTTATTAATTTTTTACTTAGTCCATTGCATATGGTTTTTTTGCTTTTTACTTGATTTTTTGTCTCTTTTTACCTAGTCATTTGACTGGCCACGCTTTTATCCGCCTAATCCGTTTAGCAGGCCTACTTGATAATTAGATTTAAATTCTTATTATTTACATTTATGTAATTGTTGCCTAATGGCTTGACTGAGACCTTTGCTTTTGCTCACCCCTACGATTCAACACTTAATTTTTCAGCCTAGTTGCTTGACTGACATTGTCATTTTTCTTACTACTTGATTGTCATATAACACCCTTGGACGCCGGCCCATAGTCGCGGCACGAGACTCTCATATCCCGATTGGAGAATGGTGGCGAAAGCTCCATTTGGACTTAAGCATAAACTTCCCTAAAGTGAATTTAAAATGAAATAAGAGGGACTTAATAAATTCGTTATCGTGGGTAGCTTTTGTTCAAAGGGAGGAAAAAATAGGCAACGATACACCCACCTCGATCCCAAGGAGAGCGACAGCCCTAGTGGTGATGATCTTGAAAAGGGCCACCCCATCCAGTATCTGAGAAGGCGCTTGTGCCGGAAGTATATCGGGTGGGTGATCGAACTTGTTACGAAGCATAAAACCTTGGGGAGAGTGCTAATAGAATCGAATCGGCCTTGTATCTCTAGGCACGGAAAGGAGGGACCCGATAAAGCAATGAGAAAAGTCTCGGGAGGCATCGCCTCAAAAACTCAAGTTATAGACCAACTCAGAACAACAACCTGGCAAGAAGTAAAAATACAAGCTATGCGTGCATAGTATGCACGCATAGCAAAAAAATGAGTTCTGAAGCCATGCATGCATAGTATGCACGCATAGCCAAAATCTCAGTTTTTTGTGCATGCGTGCATACTATGCACGCATAGCTTAATTGCTGTGTCTAGAATTTGGGGCCTTTTTCACAGTCCTCCCCCCCTTACGTTGGTTTCAAGATTCCAGATACTTCCTACATTCTAACATACCTAACGCTCTCGCCGGTCAAGAGAGTTCACCCTCTTATTGGCTCTTTTGAGAGATCGCAGTATCACAGAAATCCGTGCCCTTAAAGATCAAGAGATTTCTCTTTGATTCTTAAGAGGGAATCCGGGTCCCGCCGTAGGAGGCATTGGAGGTGTTAACACCGTCGTAGAGGGAGGTTCCACATCCCCAAAAGCAAAAAATAAAAATAAATAAATAAGAGCCAAACATAGAAAAAATTAAAAAGAACCAAAATAAAAAAAATAAAAAAGAGCCAAAATTCCAAAACAAAAATCAAAAGGAACAAAAAAAAATGAATCACTATATCCGTTATTGAACTCCTTCATAAAGAGTAAATCCTTGGATGTTGTGCTAAATACCCCATTGTTTGATTTGAGTTTGAGATGGATCAAATCCATTTTGGGTCTCAATTCACTACCCAACCATTTACACTCCTCTCTAACCAATATCAACAATCTCGATCCCATCATCCCAATACCTTTCAACACCCTCATTAACAATACCCAATTCAATCCCCTCAACAACCATTCCAATCCCATCAACAACCCATTCACCAATACTCAATTCAACCAAATCCACAATCCCTTTCTCAATCCTCATTCAAGCAAACCCAAGCACTACAAAACCTTTCTCCAAGTATAAGCCATAGTGGATATCGATTTGAAGATGACTTGGGCAGTGAACTAAAATCTGAAAAGGATTTTGACCTATCTCAATTCATAATTGCAGAAAGTGACACTTTGTTGTCTAAAAAAGTGGGAGGTTGCTAATTTGAGATGATTCCAAGCACGAGAACAAAACAAGTGGGAGGTTGCCGATTTAATGATCAAGAAGATGAGGACAAGGAGTTTGAAGATAAGGATTTTGAGCTAACATACTCAAGTCATCATTTCTCAAAATCAATGCGATACGAAGGTCCAACCCTGAACCTACTAAAATGTCTCTCATTTATGCCAAATATGATGATTGTTGATGCATCTCAAAAGTCGCATGTGTAATGCAGGGGGACTTGGAGGCACCGATTCACAGGCCCCTTGTCTTCATCTAAACTAAAGCCCCACAAAAATGTCAAATTCTCCCTTGATTTGCAATCGTCGGATGAACCCGAGGAGGCAATGGATCAAAATAAAAATAAACAACCAAGGCGAGGGTATCCCCAAGGAGAGGCACACCTCTGCCCTCATAAAAAAATGAAGGATAAAGTCAGTAAACACCTCATGACCTCTTTAGAGAGGTTACTCGAAAGCCGAGAGGCATTAGAGTACAAGGAAAGACAGGTCAAGGTAGCCGTTGAGAATCTGCCAATGATGCCTTTAGAAATGCCCATAATGTTGATCAAAGAAAAATTTCTAATTAGAGACTCAAGTCTTGCGACCAAGGGGCAGAAGAGTACCACTGCTCCCGATTACCAAATATGTACAGGACCATGCACTGGAGCATCAAGAAGCCCAAAGAGACCGATAGTGGGTGTCATCAATGTCAAGCTTTATGTCAGACCCATGGGAATCATGATTGTCAAGTTCACTCCACGTTTAGGCCATCCATGGGTCCGCAATGTCCAAAGCACCCAATCTACATCCCATGCAAAGAATCTTTCTATCACCCTTGATGTCGAGGCTTTGACGGGATTAGAAAAGGGTACTTTCTTGATGAAGAATCCTCTCTTCACTAAAAAGGAGTGAGCAATGACTCAAAGGATGGGATTATATGATGTGACAATGATAAAATGGTCAAATTCTTGTGCCTCTTGCACCAATCCGAACTCAAGATTTGGGCTTTTCGCATGGTGGACCTCAATCATGTGTACGAGAGAACTTGAAAGCAAAGAGAGCAATTCCCAATTCAAATTGACCATTGGATCCTCAAAGTTGAAAATCACCGTACCTTCTTCTATTTTGCAATTAAGGCATTGGTGCTTTCAAGAAATTGTCGGCATCCCACCAATGGTCTGGGAGGGGGAATTTGCCCCCAAACATCTTAATTGTGTCATCCATGATCATCAGGGATCATTCCCCCACCCATCCATTTCCCAACATCCAAATTCATTCATTCCCCATAATCCAAAATCCACCATTCTCACTAATCCAAAATCAACAAGTTCAATAAATCCAAGGTTGCTAAATCCCCCAAAGATGAAATCATTTACACTCAGAAGCCTAAAATCATTCACATCCATCCACTCAAAGCCATGTAAATCATCCTCATTCGCCATCACAAACCTAGGACCATTAATGTCATTCCCATCATCATTGGTTATTTTGAAGCCAAAGTCATTTAACCTTTCTTTCAATAACTCATGGACCGAGCTTTCCATGTCGTACCACCTTTTCCTGAATATACCAACAGGCAAGATTCAAAGCTCATAAACAACACTCAGTTCTCCATGCCCAACCTGTCCAAATAAATGGGCACGCCTCTGTGATGCCAAATCTCCCACAAGTAAGTAGCAGGGGTATGGTGTCATTGGGGGAATTTCTCTCACTCATCATCCATGCGGCACATCGCCATGATCGAAATGTGTCGAGCCAGTTGATATTTTGAAAAGCCTTTGGCAGACATAATTGTATAAATATTTTAATCCTGCCAAGGGCTAAGTGAAAGAAAATGGTTTAAAGTATTTTGAAAATCTTTATTAAAAAAAAACCTATAAAAAGTGAGAATAGCCCTTGGCAAACAATGTCTTGTATGTATAGAGACTCTCCTTGCCAAGGGCCCATCTCCGAAGAAAAGAAAAGCCCTAAAAAAAATGAAAAAATACAAAACAATAAAAAATATTGTCTTTTAAAATTTTTGAAAAAAGAAAAAATCATGATGCCTTAAATAAAGAGCACATCCAATGTGAAATTAAACTCTTTCCTATATAAATACAAGAAGAGATAGGGGTCACAGATCTGGATGAGGAGATCTCAATTGAGGAGCTTCCCGGCGAGCTCCTTGAGCAATATGCCAATTTTGGGAATGGCCCTACCCTAATCTTTGAAGAGACCGAGGAGGTCAATCTAGGCACATAAGAGGATCTTAAAATTACTAAGATCGAAATGTCACTATCTCCTAAGGAAAGACAAGGCATGATTGATTTTCTTCGGTCATACCGAGACGTCTTCGTATGGTCGTACGAGGATATGCTTGATTTGGACACCGATTTGGTCGAGCATGAGTTGCTGCTGTAAAACCTGTCAAGCAGAAGTTGAGGAGTCTTCGGCCCAAATGAATGTTAAAAGTAAAAGACAAAGTCATCAAGCAGTATAACGCTGGTTTCCTCATGGTCTCCAAATACCCACAGTGGTTGGCCAACATCATGCCTGTATCAAAGGATGGAAAGGTTCGCATGTGCATTGATTTCAAAAATCTTAACAAAGCGAGCCCGAAAGATGACTTCCCCTTGCCACACATCGATATCTTGGTCGATAATATTGCCAGGCATGGGATGCTCAAGTTCATGGTCGATTTCTCTGGTTACAACTAGTTCAGAATGGCGGAAGAGGACCGATAAAAAACAGCGTTCATCACTTCGTGGGGGACTTTGTGCTACCGAGTCATGTTGTTCAAATTGAAAAATGCTGGGGCAACATATCAAAGGGCAATGACGACACTATTCCATGACATTATGCATCGAGAAATTGAGGTGCACGTCGATGACATGATTGCCAAATCACAGGAGAGAGGTGATCATCTGGTGAACCTCCAAAAATTCTTTGAAAGGTTGAGAAGTACAGGTTATGCCTGAACCCTCATAAATGCGCATTCGGCGCTCTGTCGGGAAAGTTGCTTGGTTTTATCGTCAGTAGAAGAGGCATCAAAGTCGATCCAGTGAAAGTGAAGGCCATCGTAGAAATGCCTCCACCGTCTACCGAGAGAGAAGTCAGAGATTTCTTGGGCAGAATACAATACACTAGTTGGTTCATTACATAGTTTACTCCTATCTGCACGTTGATTTTCATGTTGCTGAGGAAAGACTCGCTCGTCGAATGTAATGATGATTGTCAAGCCGCATTCAATGAGATCAAAAGCTATCCCCTCAACCCTTCAGTCTTGGTACCACCGGTCCTCATTAGGCCACTCTTGATGTATCTCTCTACGACGGAAGTTTCGATGGGTGTGTCCTAGAGCAGCACGATGAAACAGGAAGAAAAGAGCAGGCAATCTACTATTTGAGCAAGAAATTCATTGATTACGAGATACACTATTCTCATATGGAGAAAGTATACAGAAAGGCTCCGTCACTACCTACTCTCCCAGGCAGTTCTCCTTTTAGCACAAATGGATCCTCTGAAATATTTGTTCGAAAAGCCAACTCTCAAGGGACGGACTGCGTGCTGGCAGCTCCTCTTATCCGAATTTGACATCACGTATGTCACTCAAAAGTCAATCAAGGGGCAAACACTTGCTGATCATCTCGCTGAGAATCCCTTACCTGACTATGAGCCTTTGAGATCCGAATTCCCTAATGAAGACATCTTGTTCATGACAAAGGATGATGCAGAAGAGGCAGAAGAATCCTGGGTAATGCACTTTGATGGGGTATTGAATGCTGAAGGTCAAGGAGTCGAAATTGTTCTAATCTCACCGAAAGGATCCCACATACCAGTCTCCATCAAAGTCAATTTTTCCTACACCAACAACATGACCGAGTATGAAGCTTGCGTAGCTGGCCTACGAGCAACTCTCGACTTGAATGTAACTCATTTCAAGGTGTTTGGCAACTCGCAACTTGAATGTAACTCATTTCAAGGTGTTTGGCAACTCGCAGCTGATCATATGCCAAACCAACCGAGATTGGAAAACAAAGGACGAGAAGTTAATCTCGTATCATGAGCACCTTGAAGATCTAATTGTGTGCTTCGATGATGTTAATTTCTCCTATGTCCCGGGAGTGAAAAATCGATTTGTTGATGCATTGACAACATTGACATCAATGGTTGAGATCCCCTATGGCATCGAGATGAAGCCGATCATGATTGGACAGAGAAACGAGTCGACCTTCTGCCTCCAGATTGAGGGCCCAGTAAAGCCAGATGATGAGCCTCTATGGTTCTCAAATATCAAAAACTTTCTCGAGACATGAGCTTTCCCTGAAGGCACATCCAAGACGGACAGGCGGACCATCCAACGTTTAGCATCAAATTACGTCATCTGCGGTGAGTGCCTCTATAAGTGATCATATAACAACATCCTACTCAGATGCCTCACTAAAAATGAGGCAGCCAACATCGTAGAGGAAATCTATGAGGGAGTATGTGGGGACCATGCCAATGGACACATGCTCACTAAAAAGATCCTACGCCAATGGTACTTTTGGACTACCATGGAAACTGACTGTTGCAAGCACATCCATAAATGCTATAAATGCCAAGAACACTCTAGTCTAATACATGATCCAGCTATAGATCTCCACAGCATGACCACTCTTTGGCCATTTGCCACCTGGAGCCTCGACGTCATCGGAAAGGTCAATCCGAAAGCATTTAACGGGCATTAGTTCATCCTCGTCGCCATTGAGTACTTCACAAAATGGGTAGAGGAAGTATTCTACACAAACATCACTGCCAGTCATGTCGAGAAGTTTATCAAGAATAATATAGTTTGTCGATTTGGCATAACCAGGGATATTATCACATATAACGACAACAACTTTGCGAACAAGCGCATCAGGGCTTTATGTGAGTAGTACAAGATCAAACATCACCGCTCGTCACCATCTCGGCCACAAGCTAATGGGGTTGTCGAAGCTACCAACAAAACAGTCGTCCGCATTCTCGAGAAGATGGTTGTTACCTATCGGGACTAGAGTGAAATGTTATCATTCAGCCTATCGAACGCCGACCTATACTGCTACAGGGGCAACGCTGTTTTTCCTCATGTATGAAACCGAGGTCGTGCTACCGGTTGAGGTCGAGGTCCCCTCCCTCCGAATTCTCATCGAATCTGATTTGTTGGAGGTCGAAAAAGAGAGAGCCCATTTTGAGCAGCTGAACTTGATGAATGAGAGGAGGCTCCAAACTTTGTGTCACACCCAGGTCTATCAGGGGAGAATTGCATGCGCTTACAACAAACATATTCGCATTCGAACATTAAAAGTGGGTGATGCGATACTCAAGAAGATCTTCCCCTCTCTTCGCCCAGATCCTTGGGGGAAATTCAAGCCCAATTGGGAAGGGCCCTACACCATTAGAGAGGTGGTCCCTAGATACGTGCTTCGCCTTGCCACGATGGACGGAGAACATTTTTCTGAGTTAATCAATGCTAGATACGTATGACAATTCTACTCTTAGTCTCCAACATCAAGGTAAGTACTAGTAAAAATGGATACGTGACTGTTAAGGACCCCTTAAAAGAGGCCATCATTTCAAAAGTCAAGTAGCCAAAAAGCTTCCTTGAAAGCTCATACCCTTTATTACCCAATTTTGAGCCAATAAGATCATAAACCCCTCCAAAAAATATGTGTACGTGTACATACCAAGCAAGAGAAAAAAAAAAGACAAACTCCAAAAGCGAAAAGCCAAAGAGTTATCATCAAAATTTGAAAAAAAATCAGAAAAGCAAAATCTCAAAAAGAGAATATCTGAAAAAAAAATAGAAAAGAAGTGTATTACGACAACATGAACGTAGTCAAGAGGACCTTTTTAACCTAAGAAAACCTTTAAAATTCCTAACCTATTCCTTTCCACCCATGGCCATGATTCACCCCTGAAGAAAGCCCTCTTTAAGGCCAGCAAGCAGCCATTGTATCTGTTGAGTTAGCACATGTCGAGCTGAAAGACAACAAAAGGAATTTCGTCCAACTGGCTATGACGGAATCCACATCCATAGAGAAAAAAAAAATAAATTATTTTTACGAGCTCAATGCAAAAAGGACATGATAAAAACCCACAATGGTGCAATGGGTAAAAAGAGCGAGCTTGTGCGGACCAGGCGAAAACTTGAAAAGGTACTTGGAGTAAAAAAACTAAAAACCCATGAACTAGTGAAAACTTGAAAAGGCGCTGCGGGTAAAAAAGAGGGCGATAACGGGTATGATGAAAACCCATCTTTGGGCGTTGTGAGTAAAAAAGGTTTTAAAAGAAAAAAAGAGGAAAAAGAAAAAAGAAAAAAATCAGTTACTCCTTTGGTTAAACGTTCGGGTCATCTGATCTTCTTGATAGCTCAAATCAGGTCCTGATCATGTAGTTCTTCAGACAGTACCGTCAAATGCATGATCCAAGGTAAGGATAAAAAGTTAATTCAACCCAAAGGGATGGCTGTTCCGACCTTGATAAAATTTTGGACCTCACTCGGACCCAACCGCATGAACGAATTCGACTATTATCAAAATGGGACCCGTTACCTCCTCTCACGTTTAAGGCATCATAAAAAAAAGAGAAAAGAGAAAATGTATATACAAAAAAAAAGAGTTCCTTTTTTCTACTTTTAGTTATGTACTTTGCTTGCACCACATCACACAGAAAAAATAATTTGTGTGGCGATGTGTTCCCAATCTTTACATTTAGAAAAAAAAGAAAAAAAAGCAAACAACAAAACAAAACACAAAAAAGTTCTTGCTTTCATTTCTGTACTTTGTATAAACCAAAAAATATTTATATGGCTCCATATTCTCAGCCATTGCACTTGAAAAAAAAAAAAGAAAAGAAAAGGAAAATACATATAACCCCCAAAAAAAAAAAAATCTGTTAGGGGGTTTTATACCCCTTTCCTTTTATATTTGATCTATTTTTTAAGTATGTGCAAGTAAGGTCAATAGTCTAACTTGCATTTCAAGTCACGAGGTCCTGTGGAAAAGGCATCAATAGAACCAAGGACCTCATTCAAAATGAAGGTTCTCGCATTTCAAAGCCGCAACTCGTTCTTACTCTTTCTCAAAGACTCTCCTGCAAAAATGAAAAAAACAAAAAAAGAGAAGAATAAGAAAAGAAAAAAAATGATGATAGGAAATATTTTGGTTGCACACTTCTCAAAAGGCAGTTCAACATCAATATTCTCTTTGCCCGGGTAGGTGTGCTAAGTAAATGATCAGGGTTGATGAGTACGCTAAAAAATCCTACCTTGAGTAGGGGCAACCATGCCAATCAAAGTGGGGCAATCAATGCCTCATGAGATTGGGCACAAATCGTCATTTCTTTGCTCTGATCGCTCCAGTATTTTTTGGATTCATATGAACTTGAGTGTCTTAAACTTTAGATTCGTCACGAGCTATTTCGAAGGAGTAAATTCTTGGTCTATGCTATTTGGGCGTGCGCCCTACGGGATTTGCGGTTCGAATAACTCCATTATCAAATCGTTGGCTAAAACCAACCTGCCAAAAATGAAATTACATACCAAATAACTATGTTCAAACATGTATTAAGAAGATTTTATTTCCCTTAATTATTCTCAGTTGTAGGCTTAAAACCTATATTTGTGTATGGTATCCCTATATGCCAATGCGTCTAGGTATCCGTTGGATGGTCACTATTCCTGTAAATGGTACCTAGTTATAATTTGGGTCAGGACTTCCATCGCCTTTGTTTTTATTGCCTCTGATATGTGCGTGTTTATGCATAGTTGAATCGTTTATAAGATCATTCTTGGCAAAGACCATGATTGGGTGTCTCCTTCCTTGGTCTTTGTTTGCAAGTAACCAAATACCAAAGAGGGGCATCTGTAGACACCCAATTTTCACCCGATCCTTTCAATATTGTATGAAGTAGAGCACTCTAGTTCATGTTTATCTGAGCTTCCAAAAGTATCTCCCATAACCCTTTAGAACCCTAGATACCCTTAGGAAGCCTTAGAAAAACCTTAGAGAAAGACACTCGATCCCTGGATAGTCCCAAATTCAGGCCATTGGAGGCCCGAGGCCCCAAAAGATTGCATTTCACGGATTCATGATGTTGTGCGGTCCTCGACAATGATTGAACTTTCGATGATCATAACTTTTGATAGAAAAGTCCGATTGACTATTATACTATATCGTTTTGGGGTAGCTCGAGCTAATGCATTCAATCGACATGAGTAAAACTAACACATGCATGCATACTATGTACGTGTGAGTAAATCTTACACAAGCGTGCATAGTATTCCAGCATAGCCATTTTTGGCTCTTCTCCAGACTGGGCCCCTGCACGAGACCAGAACCTCTCAGTTCTGGAGAGGAATTTAAGGCATGCGTGCATACTATGCACGCATGCCTTAAAAACCTATTTTCCTAAAGAAAATGGCAGATTTGACTTTTTGGGTTTGACTTATGTACCTTTCTGGACTTCGGGATGTATTTCTTTAGGACCCTTATACCCCTCTCAACCTTAGATATCACCCCCTTGCCATTCAAGTGATCACCCCATCATCCACCATTAATCCCATTTCCCTTGTAATGTCCCAAAATTTTTTTGAAACCATAGGTCCTGATTAGGTGTATGTACGTTAAGAAAAGTTCCCCTATTTCAGATTTTTCAAACGGGATCATTTCGGGTCCGTTTGAGCTTCGTGTAAGGCTTTTGGGCCAAAGTTCATACACCATGGTGGTGTATTGGCTTAACGCCGAATCCCGTGTGACCAGTGGTTCGGGTGTGCGAACTCCATGTCGAACCAATGATCTTTTGGTGTAAGACGAAACACCTCGCTTGGGTGTATAAGTTTCATACTGGAACAAGTCAAATGGATAAGGCTTATATCACCCAAATGGGTGTATGTGTTTCATAAGGGAAACAACCCTTTTTAATATAGAAGGCAAGACTTCCTTTGGAAGCTATTGCCAGTTTACTTTTGGGTTTCAAGAGAGAGAGAGAGAGAGAGGAACTTGAGGAAATCGAACCGTGGACATCTGAAACTTGGATCGGCTCCGTTAAACTTTGAGGTATTGGCATAGTGTTGGTTTGTGTGCTGCGAAAAGTCATTAAATTATGACACGACAGAGATCCGTGAAGAAATGAAGGTTTATCCCTTCAAACCCTCTTCTGATTTAGATATTTCGAAGTCCTGAAGTCGGTGGATCTTATAAGGGTTTTGTTGCGCATTAAGAGAGGAGTTTAAGCTTTGATCGAGTCCGATATGAGCGCAAGAGACTGCTCTGAAACTACTTTGCGTCGAAGAATCGATGCTCAATTTTCACCAGAAATATGCGATGAACACGTGAATTAAAAAGGTGAAAAATCTCTTATTTTAAAGATTAAATTAGTGTTTTAATGTTATATTAAATGTGTGTGAAAATTTGTGCAAGACGGAAGATGTTTATAGAGATTTGGGGGAAAAATAGATCAAGAAGGAGAAGCCTGATGGGCTATAGATTCTGTCAAAATCAAATGATCGATTTTGACAGAACTAAGATATGTTAGAATTCTAAAGGAATTGAACAATTGACTTTGGAAAATCGATCGATCAAATTAGAAACCGATCATTTGCTTTGGAAATCGATCGATCGAGTTTGATAAAGCTGAGGTTTTCTGAAGGAAATTGAACGATCGATTTCGAAATTGATCGATTGATTTTCCCTGTTTTTATTTTTATCAGTTTTTCATTGGAAAAATGCTCTGGGAGACTTGAGCTATTTGTTTTTTCTACACTATTTACACATAGTACAATCTTGATGTGATCTAGGATAAGAATGGGAGACCGTAGGTGAGGACCTTTGGATTGCTTTGAACGGCTCCGAATTTAAGGTAAGGGAAACTCACTACCAATTACATTTTTTATTGTGATTCATAGATATCGTGATATAACTTATTTTTATTTTTGATTCATAGGCTCTCGTGATATAATTTGAGTGTGCTAGGATTTGTGATTTAAGTTTGGAACCTTAAATTCTTTGAAGAGTGTTGAACATCTGAACTTGGAATAGGGACTTAAGATTTTGGTATGAATTAACATTTGTAATTTATATATTTAACTTGAATCATCGTTTAGTATGAAATTCATAAATTGATGCCTTGAATATGATTTGGTGTGGTATTCGTTTAAGTTAAGTTGTGATCTTAACAATGGATTTAGAACTTGTTGATTTGACTGTATTCGAATATTTGGACTGAAAAGTGATAGTTGTGATTTGAAATCAAATTTGTAAGATTGATCGTCGACTCTAAACAGATATCTAATGGACCCAAGAGGGTTTTTATACATACGCATCGCATACACTGATTGGAGCGGTACGACGGGTTATCCGTACACACTGTACATTACATGCATACTGGACCGGTATGGCAAGATTTTTCCGTATATCATCGCATAAACCGACCGACACCGAAGAAAGTGATCAGACCGATCGACAGACGACGGGTTATCCGTATACACTGAGACATACTGAAAGATATGGACACACTGGACGATAGAAATCTGAACTCTGAACCTTAGGACATTAAACTGTAAGATTTGAACACTGTAAGACGTGAACACAGTGAGACGTGAATAAGGAAATTTTGAGTGCACTGGAAGATGTGAATAATGAAAACTGACATACTGTGTGATGTGAGTAACAAAAACTGTATTTGAATACCTAATTTGCTTCCGCTTTTGTTTCAAATTGAATATTCACTTGGTTTTCGTATTTGTTTCGATTCTTGAATATCTGCTCAATTCTGTTTTTGTTTCTGTGATTAAATATATGTGATTATATGATAAGATGTCAATTGAATTTGAGATTCTTCTACTGAGCTTAGACTGTTAGCTCACCCCGACTATACGTCACAAGTGTAGATTTTGATCAGGATCTTGGACTTAAGGAGAATCCAAGTTACCTACTGGAGGGAGAACCTCAATTAGATTTGATATGGTGATTTCTGAAATTTGAGTTTGGTATATTATAAAGTTTCAGTTTTTGTATGTATTTGTAGGCCACTGTTTAGGTGATGGTTAGTCATCACTGATAATTTATTTTAGTTCTGTCAATTATGTTATAACTGCTCCGATTTCCGCAATATGTGTGAATGTACCAAGTATTCTGTATTCGGATCGTGATCTGTACGACCTGACGGTTCGGATTTTCTCATTTAGATTAAAGGAAAAAAAATAAATATCGCTTAGAAAATGATGTTGGGAAAATCCGGGGTGTCACATCCCTCTTCTCCAAACCGTAGAAATCCTCAAAAACCTTAGATCCTCTGTTACCTAATTTCTAACCCTTATTAGTGATTTAATTGCTCATTAATCACCTCCCTCTCTATAATTGTTGGCAGTTTTTGTGTTCACTCATTTGGATGAAGCAAATGTTGCTTGACCTTCTTCTGTGATAACAACAGTGTTATATGTATCTCTGAAAATCCTGTCTAGCACTAAAGATATGAACACATTGATATCCGACATAATTTCATTCTTGATCATGTGAATATCAACTTTCAGCTGCTGACATTCTCACCAAACCTTTGGATACTGTTAGATTTGAAGATCTAAAAAAGTCCATGTGATTGTGCTTCATTGACTGATGTCTCCAGTTGTTGTATTTTAATTTTTCTTATTTGTTTTCTTTTGTGTATTTAGTGTAGTTTTTTTTTGTCTTTTTTGTTTCAATGTCATATGTCCGAAACAAAAAATAAATTACAAATTATTTAAAATTCAAAAAACAATTCATTTTTGTTTGCTTTACTATGTCTATGAACACTCTTATGTTGTTTGTAC
Organism: Chloranthus sessilifolius; assembly: GCA_021018995.1. NCBI lineage: Eukaryota > Viridiplantae > Streptophyta > Magnoliopsida > Chloranthales > Chloranthaceae > Chloranthus > Chloranthus sessilifolius. The sequence continues at coordinate 32,181,736 of CM037595.1, forward strand.
ATGCACATTTGGATATTTTAGATACCTTCGTATTTATATTGGTTGTCAAGTTGTGTGAGTTGTGACCTTCACACACTCGTGCATGTGTTTTTGTATATTCAGTCTGTCTTGAGCATCCATATTTTTCATTCATGTTCCAGCATAATTGATTTTCTGTTTGAGTGTGGGTGATGTTCTAGCTCTATGTTCATGTCTGTACTTGATTAGTAGTGACCCTTCTTAGGTTGTTTGAGCCTACTATTTCTTTCTATGGTAAAAGACGACACATATGACTTGTGTGAAAGCCATCACTAAGTGGATGATGGAAAGGGCTGCAGAGTTAGAGTATAATAGTGAAAGCCGTCATCCTATTCCTCTCAAAAGATTTATTTATGTGAAATGAAAAGAAAAAGAAAAATAAAAGAGATAGAGATGATAAAGGCTACCTACTCAAGTCTTGTGTGAAAGCAACCATTCTTAAATTGGGTTGTTGTTAGGTGTGTGCACATTGGGAAGAGGTTCTTCAGTTTTTCTTTTCTATCATCATTGTACACATTCATTACATTATATTTCAATGTCAATGAAAGTAAAGTTGAGAAGAGGTTCTTCAGAATTATTTATTTCTTTTTTCTATTTTCAAACCTTAATCTCTTTCCCTAACCTCTCTTTTGAATAAGTATATTTCTTTTGACAATGCATAATTCTCTTCATATTTCTTTAAAAAATATGTTAGAAAATGTTAAAGTTATTTAAAAAAATTATATGGCGATGGATCTTCATAAGTATATATACAACATGATTGATAATCATAGCTTTGTAGTCTAAATGTTTTTGCATTATTTAATTTCTCAGCACAACACTATTTTTTATTAGTGACAAATCAAATAGAGTTTGATTTTTTTGCAATTATCTCTTTTGATTTTTGTCTTTGTTGGTGTTTTTTGTTCATGGTTGATTGGAAATCAAGGTGGTCAACTACGAACTTGAGACTTTATATTTTTGTAAAATTTTATTTCAAGATCGGCCGCGTATGGATCACAGTCGACCATTGGTTCTTGTTTGTCAAGGCCTCTAATTTCCTTGTTTTTAAGTTTTACGATCTTTTATGTGTTGCCTCCAAGATTTGTGTTTAGGTCTTTTTGATTTGTTTGTTCTGAGCTATGCTAAGTGCATGATCCTTACATGCTTTATTGTGATACCTTTTTGGCTTGAGGCTCCTTTGAATTATTTACCTTGGTGATTTTAGCATATTTTTTTCTCTTATCCTCCTCTTTAGTAGCATTTATTTTTTGTTTATTTTATAGTTAATCTCCTTATGTGCTCTTTCTTTTGTCAAAATCGCGTCAAAAGTGGGAAGAAAAGGTGCTAGTAATTTTCTTTTTGAGTTGATTATCATTTTCAAGGGAAAAAAGTTCATAGCAAGAATATTGGAAGCATTTGACATAGATTTAGTGACAGTCTTGTCCATGTAAGGTCTTTATTTTTGCGTTGCATGTAGAATAGATTGTAGTCAGACAAAATTTTTGAGTTGTAATTCTCCCTTAAAGTCCTTGTAAACACTTCTTTTGTCATGGACTGTAACAAAGGGGGAGATTGTGACGACCTAACTTTCCCGTTCCCAGAGTACCGGACATGTCAGCTCGCCATGACACCAGTACATCCATACTAATATAGAAATTAGAGTAGATATTATAAACAAACTAATATCTAACATGACAAAAGAAAAAATCTCCAACTCTATGCATAGCCATAGATAAGAAGGAATCAAGAAGAACCACCGGTGATGGCCTACCATCACCTAAACAATGGTTCCAAAAATTATATATATAACTAATCAATGTACCGGGCCCAAGGCCCATAATTCAAACTGTAACTCACTCAAAATAAACAAAAAGAAACTATACCGAGTTCACAATCCCACGTCTATGGGAAGAACTCATCAGGAGGGATATCTGGCTCTTCCTCCGGGTTGTAGTCCTGATCGCTCTCAAAACCTTGGTCTTGAGTAGAGTTTACACTTGTGACATATAGTCGGGGTGAGCTAACAGTCTAAGCTCAGTAGAAGAAACTCAATTGCAATTATATCTTATTAGAATAAACATGATTTCACAGACATACTTCGAAGCATATGATTTTCAAGTAGATATTCAAAGCGAACTAAATCACTGAATTTTAAAGACTAAAATCAGATGCATTTTCTAATACAAATGATATTTCAAGTTTTATAAATTTACTTCAAACAAATCAGGGTTTTAGATGGGTCGGATTCTTATTCATGCAATGCTTCTCTTATTAATGACTTAAATCATAACTTAAATTATAACTTAAATCAATTTCCCAAGCAACTATAGCTTGGAAGTTGGAGATTTCCGATGGAAATCCCTACTTAACCATCGTCATTCAATGAACACTTTTTCAAAAGATGATACAAGCCCCTGTGTTATGAGGGCAACTTGTGCTATTCAGATTTACTGTTAACACGGTTTAAAGAATTGAGGGGTTCATTCGTGTGAACCTTAAATCAAATACAGATTCTAACATATAATTTAGTGTATTTTAATACATAGCTAGATTCAGAGTTCTAAGTTTCAGATTTCATATGCAAATTCAAGGCGTGTTCGGAATTTAGTGTTCAGAGTTCATGTGCAATTCCAAGGCAGATTTAAAAGAAAATTTCGGAGTTCATGATCAAGTTCAAAAGCAAATTCAGATTTAGCATATTTCACATTGATCATATCAGGTCATTCATGTAAATTAAGACAAAAATACAATTGATATTGAGGTTCCCCTACCTAATCTCGAAGTTGTACGAAACGAAGCAAGGCGAAGGTCCTATTAATGACATCCAACCTCAATCTACATCATATCATACGACAATACATTAAGGATTTATTCTAAATACTACTGACTTCGATGCACTTAAGTGTTTTCTCAACACTGAGGCGGAAATAGGCAAGTTTGTGTTAACTTCAAACTTGACCCAACTTTCTATTCAAATTTGGCCTTTAAAACTTTTGATTCATAAAATTGATTCTCCTACAAAGTTATGAGGCTTGCTGTCATCTTTTCAATGTCATGAGAATTGCCAAATTCCAAGTTCGGAGTGAAAAGTTATGACTGAAATACCGAGCATGTGCTGGCGCTGTGAATAGTACATTGCTGAGGCGAGTTTGTAGCTCGGCGCGGCAAGGTCTTCAGGCACTCATAGCTCGCCGTAGCAAGGTTGAACAGTGCTGGAATGACATGTAATTATATGTAGCACTCGCCACGGCGAGTGCTTCATAACTACCCTCGCCGTAGCGAGGAACAGGGTCACCGTGATGAGTCTGTTACGACTTACCCTATTTTGGTTTCTCTTGCTTCAATCCAAAAGACTCAAAAATCGTTCCATGCACTCCCAATCATCCACAATCAACTTCTAAACTACTTTCACAATATTAAAAAATAAATCTCACCTTTTCTTGGTCGATCTAGTAGTCCACGATAATCGTTGCCCAAAGGGGGTTTTGGAGTGGGTTTCAGATTCTCACGATGATCGAATCGGAACGAAGTTCAAGACGAAGTTCTTCACACTAATATGTATTGACTCTAACCTTCACAATCGCGGACGACGCGTTCACAACGATCGGTTCACCCTCATTCAAAACTCCTCCCTCACTCTCTTAGATCCACTCAATACCAGAGTTCGAAGGTTTCTCATGGTCGAAATTAACTCGCAATTGGAATTAGCGAGAAGGCAAATTTCTTGCGAAGTAGATGTCAAGTTCCTCGCGAAGAAGACGATGTCGAAAAAATCCCACGGTTGGATTTCACGAGGGGCTTGAGGAAATACTAGCTCTCTACTCTCCTCTCTTTTCTACAAACAAAAACAAATATAAAAAATATTTGTTTCAAGTGGTCTTATCCACTTAAACACATGGGCCTATTTGGGTGTCGAGCAGGCACACCATGAGTCGGTGATCGAACTCTATCCAAGGTCAGAATGGTCTAATCTTCACTTATAATTTAAATCTTTTCACCCAAACATGTATTCTTATACATTAATCACTATAAAATTCCAAGGCGGCACTGTGCACCTTGCCGGACACGTACACAAAGTCAGGCGCGTTCGGGTTCGGAATTTTCGGGGTATTACAGAGATTGTTAGATCTTATGTTGTCATATCATGCCAAAACAAGTGTAATTACTCCCAAGGTTTGTGTCACCAAGTGTTGAAGAAGTTAAAGTGAAGCTACTCAAGATTTCATTAGTTAGAGATTACTTATGGTGATTCATGTCTTTGAGGGCCTAAAACAGTTGTTAATAGTCTCAATCTATCACAAATTCATAATAACTTTCCTATGGTGTTGATCTTGTTGAATAGACAACAATCAACTGGTCATTGGTCAAAATCAGATCTATATCAAGTTCGGAATAGCAAAAGCAAAAAAGACGAAATTTTAGACGAAATTTTCATAAGGTGACAACCAATCACGACCAAATGACCGTCGATCGCAACCAAGTGACCACAACCAAATGACTATCGATCATGGCCAAGTGATGGTTGAACGTGACCTTTTGAGGATCAATCGTGAGGTGTTTTCGGACTGTAAAAATATTTTAATAGAATGTAAAAATATTTTAACAGAAATGTTCTTTTTTGGGAATTTTAGGGTTATGGGTTCCAAAAGAAAAACCTTAATTTAAAAACTCATTTTAAGGAGAAGAAATCCTAAGCCATATAACCATTTTTTATCCTCAAGATTTATGTTTGAAAGTTCAAATAGAAAAGGATTTTTATTTTTCCATCTTTATTTGATTATTTTGCTTGTAGATTCGAGTGTTTCTTTGCTCGTTGGATTACCGGTGGGTTGATGTGCGTACATTCGGTGATTGTCAGGCAACCAAATTAGCACACTATGAGGATTGAAGAGTTTGATAGGATGTCCATCTAAGGAGTTGCATATCATTCCCCACCTTATGTAAGTGTTTATTTTTCATAATGGATTTGTTGCCTTAGATCATGGATTGGATCTTGTGGATATTTCCATGGATTTGATTTTCCTACATTAAATATTATCGTGTCATTGTGATTACCGGTGATTGGATTTCATTATATTTGTAGTGCACACATTATCACACACTCTCTAGGCTAATCTAGGTTATTGAAAGCTCGCAGAGATTGACATATGATTATTCTGTTAAGTTAGTATTTATAGTATAATTAACAAATTGTGTTCATCTGTAGAGATTAGTCCTTCCTCCTAAGGGGGGTTAAGATACTTTATATTTTCCAACAAAAAGAAAAAAACAAGAAAAGAAGAATTAGTGTTTGAAGGAAACCTAAGGTAAATCCTGTAAAGTCAAAAGAAAAGATCCGAGGACCTTGATGGGACATAATCCAACAATCGAGTGTCCATGCATGTAATGGTATAATTGCTTCTATTGCCTAATACCATCTTAAAAGAGGCAAAATAAATCTCTTTTTTATTTGTTCTCTCTTAGAGCTTCCAAGTTAGAGAGGCTGAAGCGAAGCAAAGCTGTCTGATAACTTTCTTCTTGTCAATGGTGAAAGAAGGCTCCATCTGATGAACAGATTGAACATCGTGAACCAACGGATTGTTTGATCTAGTCGGAGGAGATCCACAGTAACGTACAGGAGAGCATCCTGTACTTACTGATTCTCGGCCATCATCTATCTACACAACAAATATCAAGTTCTCTCTCTAGATTTGCTAGTTAGTAGTTGTGAGTTTCGGTTTTGTCATATCAAAATGGTGTTTCACGTCATGCATACCATGCCCATGACATCCATAGATAAACTCCCGATGCCAGTACCATTAAATTGTCCACTCTTAGGCCACATGGTATGCATAATTAAGCGGATTTAAACCATTTTATCACCGTACTTTTATTTGTAGGATCAATATTAAAGTAGCCAGATGGAATGATTTGAATCCTCTTTAGACATGGAGGGTTGCACCCGGATGCTAGATCACATGCCACGTGACATATGACACTCAAAAAAATATCCGTTTTGGGTTGTCCAGCCAACCACGTGATAGGTGGTTAGAAAAGAAAATCAGACTTATTTGATCCTGATTCCATGGTTTAAAAATAAGGTAACACCTAAGGATCAAAATTTTGGGTTTCATTTCGGTTTCGGAGGGGACCGAAACCGAAAATTTCAACCGAAATTTCGGTCGATAATTTCATTCCCATACAAAAATTTGACCGAAAATTCGGTCCAAATTATCGTTTCGGTGAGGACCGAAACCGATAATTTGGACCGAAATTTCGGTCATTTCGGCCGAAAATTTGATCCTTGGTAATACCCAAACAACTTGGTGCATTGAATTGGACACATTTGACCATATTTTCAATTGTGAAAATGCGTCGGATCATGCCCAAAATTTTTGTATGACACTATTAATGGATCTTAGCCAAGTTGCTGTGGAACCTGATCCTTGGTAGTGACAGGACTAATAGCAACAGTTTTTTGTTAAAAAAGCTGCCGGTGATAATCTTATTTTTTGTAGTGTAGAGATCTGTTCTATATATGCGATTAATATCAAGATCATTTGCACGAGTCGCTTTTAGGGTGTCATTGTTTGGTAGTAAAACTGCTATGCAGGATTGAGCTCGGAGAGCAACCACTTTGTACATAAAAATGCTAAGTGTAGCCCTTTCATCCCTCTCACCACCTCGTACATACGGACCAGGACTGGGCAAGGGCAAATGGCTTCTTTTAACATCAACAAGGGGTGAAGATGAAGTTTAATATTAGGGAGCAAATACTTGCACACGTGATTTGTTCTGGTGCACAAGACTCGCCCTTTTCACATATACGGATGATTGCACCTACAATTTTTTTTTAGGGAAAATTAGAAAAACAAACGTTTTAGTAAAAAATCCAGAACTTCAAATGTTTTATAAAAACAATATTTTCATGATTTTTTGAAGTTTTGAGATCCATGAGATCTCAAATCCATATAAAAAAATACTTTCACGGATTCAGAACTTCAAGAACCGTGAAAGCATTATTTTTTTAAAACATTTAAGTTCTCGATTTTTTTGCTAAAACGCTTATTTTTTAAGGTTGTTTTTATAAAGTGCCGTGTTTTTTTAACACTTTAGTTTCTTTATCCAAAAAAATTTGCACAAAAAATAACAATTGCGCTTGCTTTCAAATTAATAAAGGCATTTAAATGATCGCCCAATTAGCATATGTTTATCCAGACTTGTCAAAATTGTACAAGTGTCAGTGGTTTCTTCACTAAAGTGTGAAACAGGGAATTCATATATATCTACAGGCATTTAAATGATCGCCCAGTTAGCATGCCGGGTCAGCACGGCCCATTTTGTATGTTATCCTTTGTGATGCTCACATAGTTTAAAGTTCAAACCTTGGTTGACATCTCCAGAAACTGGCCACCCCTTTGAGGATTAGAATGGCTGGTTGGAGACAACATAGGAATTGATTAGTAGATGAAGATAAGAAAATGGATAAACTAATATGGATGTATATAAGATTGGGTATGATTGAATAATTTCTAGCATTGGTGTACACTGATCAAGATCACTTTGTGGATTGGATGCAATCTCCACCATTGATTTCCCAATCTCATGTAAGCTTTTTATCGGTTGGTGGGTGTTGATTAATGTGAACTTTGAGATAAAGTGTTCTCGAGAGTGACATAGGACAATGTTATGTGTGAGACTGTGAGGTATAAATGGCTAAAGCCGAAGAATCGTCCTCCGTGCTCGGCCTTGACCATGAAAATCAATGAGACCAACTCTATTGATTGCTTGTGCACAAATAGCGCATATATATACATGTGATGCGCGTACATTTGCGTTGGATCCAAGTGATCCAACTAGCAGCTCATCATTGGCATGTCTCGGCCAAACAATCATACCATGAGATGATTGGGACCATCCAATCGATACACTTTAATATCAACTTTTTAGAATAATATGTTCAACTTTTCATATATATATATATATATATATATATATATATATGATGAACAAGAGGCAAAAATTTTATATTAAGAAACAGAAATAAGATCAGAAGCAATAACATCGAAAATCTGTGGAGGAGCATCTTCCATCCAGATTTCATCACAACCAGTCCTTAATCCTAACTTTGCTAAAAGATCAGCAGCAACATTCGTGTTTCGTCTGAGAAAAGAGCATTTTGACTCATTAAAGAGGCGTAATCCCTCTCTAATATCCTAAAATAGGAAGGTTAATTGAGATAAATCCCTCTTGCAATCGGAGACGATATTGATCACCCTGAGAGAATCACCTTCAAATAAAACCTTTTGAAATCCACACTGATAGGCAAATTGAATAGCAGAACAGAGGGCAGAGGCCTCACAGTGTTCGGGCCCAGAGATATTCATGCAATGTTTGGCCAGGGAAGCCAAAACACAACCTTCCTGATCCCGTATAATAATCCTAACACCAGCAGATTTATTCTTCTCGCACCAAGCCACATCAAAATTAGCTTTTACGAAATAAGGCTGAGGTGGAGACCACTGGCTTGGGTGAATGTTGGGTTGACGAAGGGGAGCAGAGGTAGGATCTGGTGCCTCCCGGTTCGCTTTAATAAAATCGCAGAGGTACTTTTCAGCATTGGTTACAATAGCAATGAGATTCCTGGTCGCAGCTCTATGTATCACTAGATTACGTTCGTTCCATATCGCCAACAACAGAGAATCTATCCAAATCATGTTTCCCAAAATATTTGTGAAACTCTATCGCCCAATCCTTGAAAGATGCATTTTGAACATGATGTACCAGAGCACCCAATGAAGAATAAAACCAGTAACATTTAGCTTTTGGGCAGTCCCGAAGTGCATGCACCGATGTTTCTACTGAACTATCACAAAACTCGCATTTGGGGCAAATGTTTACCATCTTTTTATGAAGATTGAATCGGGAAGGAAGGACATCATTACACGCTATCCACATAAAGATTTTGACTTTATTTGGAATACAAAGGTTCCAAAGGTTCTTCAAGAAACAATTTTCTCGGGAAGGGTCAGATGAGGTGGCACCATCAGACTATGATTTAATCTCAGCTGCAACTTTATAAGAACTTTTAATAGAAAAACTCCCTTTCTTATAAAAAAACCCATAGTATTTTATCATCTTTAGAGTTCCCAGGTAAAGGGATTTTTAGGATGGCCTCAGCATCACCATCATGAAACAGATTTCGAATCCGTTCTTCATTCCACCGTCTTGGATCATTCGTAATCAATTCGGCAACATATTCAATCCCGCAATCAATTTTTGGAGTAATAATCTTGTATGTCGACGCCCTTGGAATCCACCTACCTTCCCATATTTTGATAGATCTACCATTCCCAACTCTCTAGATCATCCTGGCCTCAATGATGCTTTTTGTACCCACAATACTAGCCCAAGTATAAGACGAATTTCCCACACAATGAGCTTCAAGGAAAGAAGAGTTCGAGAAATATTTGGCTTTTAGGATGCAACTATGAAGAGATAGAGGATAGTTTAGAAGCCTCCATCCTTGCTTGGCTAGCAATGCAGAGTTAAAAGCAACAAGATCCTTAAATCCTAAACCTCCATTCGCCTTCAGTTTTGCTATTTCCTTCCAAGATTTCCAATGGATACCTTTTTCATTTGTCTTCGTACCCCACCAGAAGTTTGCAATCATAGAAGACAATTCTTGAACCAACGTTACAGGGAGTTTAAAACAAATCATCATGTATGTTGGGATCGCTTGTACCACGGTCTTAATTAGCACTTCCTTTCCTGCTTTTGATAGGAGCCTTCCTTTCCATCCCGTGAGCTTTTTTCACACCCTTTCTTTCATGCATTCAAATGCCGCCTTCTTTGACCTCCCCATCATTATAGGTAAACCGAGATACTTTTCTTGGGGAGCCGTATTTTTTACCTGAAAAATATTTTGGATCCGGCCACGCAATTCATTTTGAACATTGTTACTAAAAGAAAGCGTATGTCAAAATTAATCAATTGACCGGATGCTTCTTCGTAAATTTTGAGAATGTTCACAATTTCCCCACATTCTAATTCATTTGCCTTAAGATAGATGAGGCTATTATCGGCAAAGAATAAGTGGGAAACAGTCAGGGCACCCTGACAGACCCGGATACCAGAAATATTTTTATTGATAACAGCATAACTCAAAAGAGTGGAGAAAACGTCAGCACACAGAATAAAAAGGTACGGGGATAAAGGATCCCCTTGGCAGAGACCTCTATTCGGTTGGACATGGCCAAGGACATGACCATTTACCAGGAATTGCAAGGACACTGATCTCACACACCCCATCACAAGCTTGACCCATCTATCGGAAAAGCCTAATTTTAACATTGTTTTTTCCAAAAAGGACAATTCCACATGATCATAGGCTTTACTCATCCAATTTAAGGTAACAACGACCTATTTTTCCTTTTCATTTATTTTTAAGAAAATGGGCAATTTCAAAGGCAACCAACGTGTTATCCGTGATAAGACGGCCAGGGACGAAAGCACTTTGAGATTCAAAAACAATATTAGGGAGGACCAACTTTAAACGATTTGCTAACACCTTAGCAATAATTTTGTAAATAATATTACAAAGACTGATAGGATGAATTGAGAAAGGTGTTTAGGATCCTTAACTTTCAGGATAAGCACAATGTAGGTTTTGTTTATCTCAGACAAGTCAATACTACTGTTCAGATAAGTAAGGACAAATTTAGTAATAAAATCACCCACAATTGACTAGTATTTTTGAAGAAAAAGAGGGGGCATACCATCGGGGCCTGGAGCTTTGATCGGGTGCATTTGGAACAATGCTTTACGGACCTCATCTGCAGAGAAATCCCTTGTCAGGAACACATTTTGTTGCATAGAAACTTTTTTCTCAACTCCCTCTAGAGCCACATCAATACATTGAGGATTGCTTGAAGTAAACAACTTTGTGTAGTGCCCAGTAAGAACCCCTTCAACATCATTTTTCTCTGTCCGCCATATGCCCTCCTCATCTCGAAGTCCCACAATTTTGTTATGCTTTTTTCGTTGGGTAGCATTTGAGTGAAAAACCTTTGTATTTTTATCCCCATTTTTCAGCCAGAGGTCCTTAGATCGTTGCTTCTATAGTATCTCTTCACATTCCAATAAATCGTCAATCTTCTTTCTTATACTTGTTTCAGATTCAAGTGATTGATGGTCCCCAGTGCTGCTTCTGATGTTAATGAGCTGATTTCAAAGGAGATGAATCTGGGCAAAAACATTGCCAAAAGAAATTTTATTCCAATTGGCAAGTTTAATAGAAACTCCAACAACATTTCCTCGAATATTTGTTGCCTCGTTAGTGTAGACACCCCCATTTTGTTTTTTCGGAATATACAATTTTGTTCAGTCAACCATTGACCTCATAATCCTGATATGGGAACCATGCACTGAAACGATAGTACATGGTTGAACACAGGCTGAAACAATAGCTTTGTGGCTTAGATCTCGACGTGGGGAGACTATATACTGAAACAATAGTATATAGTCGGAATGCAGATTGAAACAATAGTCTTGCATTTCAGACTAGAGACCAGACCCGGACAATCCCGAATTAAGCGCATGAAACCCTGCGCGTAATTCGATTGCACGTCAGACCACAAATGCGCAATCAGTCCCCCTTTCAGACCAAACTTCCTTTCTCAAACTATATCGAGACTTGATCACGTTTCTGAAATCAGACGCACAATCGGATTGAGCGCCACCCCACCAGTGCACAATTGACCTATGCCCAACCTAGCCTCACAGTCATTGATCCCTAAGTTTCCTTGATTGAGCACTTCTGAAGAATCGCTTAATCAGATTGTGCACGTTCTACCAGGCGCACAATTAACCTTAACGCTATTAAGACTAGGAAACTCGCTGAGTAAGTCAGCTGGTTGCTCACTGAATTGGTGACCGACTCAAAGTGATTAAGCGCCGGTAAACTAGTACGTAATTCAATTAAACGCCTGAAAAATGGCGCATAATTGAAGAAAAACCTATAAAAGATTTTTTTTTAATTTCGAAAAAAAATAACACGAAAAGGCTAGCAATTTTTGAGAGAGAACGAATTTTTTCGGAATTCTGAAACTAGAGAACTCCGAGGACAAATCCATAGAGCACCTTAATCATGATTTCGAGATTCAAGCACCGAATCTTTGAGATTTCTCTCCGCAGCCCCGACCCTTAGGTAATAATTTAATTTTTAGTTTCCGACCATAATTTCTAGCCTATAGGTCTAAGATTTCTATTAGTTTTAATCATAGATTTTAATTTTCAGTTCGAGACCGTAGCACCCTTTTTTAGACCGCAAATATTTTATATCTGGTTCTAATTCTCCGAATTCGGAACTAGTTCTTAATCCGACGGTCTATTTCATCGACCCTAGACTCTAATTCCGTTCTAAAATCTCAATCTATAGTCCTATCATTAATTTCTGGTTCTAATCCTTCGATTTAGAACCAATCTTTAATCATACGATCTGATTTCTGATTTCAACTCGAATTCAGTCCTAAAAATTAATTTTAATTCCTCAATTTAATATTTCTAAAAATCCTAAATATAATTTCAGTTTTTATAATTCTAGTTCATAGTTTAATTCATTATTATTATTCCGAAAGCAATTTCGAAAAATTTAAAAATACTATTTTATGGTCCAACAATTTAATTTATCTTTAATCTCAGCCATTCGATTTGCCCAAGGGAGCTTACGGAGGGTATTCGGGAACGAGGCCAATCCTCCTAGCATAGCGGGCCCAAAACCTTTTTTTTAGGAATTTTAGAAATAATTAAAATTATTTTATCCCTTTAGTATGATTAATTAATAGGTTTATTTTATTTCAGCATATTTAATTTATTAAGTGCCTTAAATCTTAGTATGACTGATTAATCTCTTTAAATCAAAATTTAATTAATTAATTCCTTGCTTTAATTAGAATTTGGTATGATTATTTTCACTGCTTTAATTAGATTTTTAGTATAATTAATTCATTGCTTCAATTAGAATTTCAATAAAATTAGTTTACTTATTTCAATTAGATTCTAAATAAAAATCAGTTTATTTGTTTTAATTATAAAAAATTAATTCGTTTTCTTTAAATTAGAGTTTCAGTAAAATTAGTCTTCTATTTCAATTAGAATTCTAGTAGGATTGTTATAATTGCTTTAGTTAGAATTTCGATACAATTAGTATACTTGATTTAATTAGAATTCCAATAAAACTAGCATACTTGCTCTATTTAGAATCCTAATATAATTAGCATGCTCAAATTAACTAAAGTCTCACCAGAACTATTACATGTGCACTCCTAGTACAATTAGGAAATCTGACTAGAATTAGACTCCTGATGGAATTAGGAGACTAAAATTGATTAGACTCCTAGTAGTACTAGAATACTAAATTAATTAGAATTCTAATAAGATTAGGAAACTAAATTAATTAGACTCCTGATAGAATTATAATATTAGAATAGATCTACTCACTCTGACAAATCCACAACAGAATTAAGGGAGCCTAACTAACCGAAACTATAATCACGAAGGGAAATAAATGGGAAATTGAACTATCTAAATTAAGGAAAAGACACTACTGCTGATGTTCGCAGGCGGATGATTTAGTATAGAAGTAACCCATACCCGTTCTTAAGCGTGATCATTGACGTGTTACAGTGTCGATAGATATTTGCAGCTAGCGATCACAACAAACTAGGAACCTTCCTAGAAACCCTTTTATTTTTAACATTCTAAATGCCGCATCGCTAGAGTCCACTAGGATAGAATTGGAAGCCACCGATTCAACAGAAACTGAGAGGAACCTAGAAAAAGCGCGCACCAATAGACTAGCGATCGCGATGGGACATTTTTTGCGAACTCTTTTTCTAGATAGTTAGTTTCCATCCTATTTCCCTATTTCCTTCTTTCCATCGTATCGTTTAGATTCTCTTATATATATATTTGAGTCTTCGTCAAAGACTCGAGATGTCAGCTATATGAAGAGTGAGTTTAGGAGACCCACCATTGTGGGGATATCATGACAATCCCATGTACGGAGAAGAACCACTTCACGGTTCTAGCCCACGACAACCTAAGATTAATATGGCTGGTGAGTAGGAGAATCCCTTCTCTACCCCACACACCGGGAACAATCATGATGGGAGAGATTGTGACATTAGACAAAACCTTATTGCCCAATAAATCGTAGAACTCAGTATCCAAAGACTACAAAGAGGAGATGACGACTCCGAAGAATTGCTTCGAGGGTTGGTCGTCGCATATCAAACTATTAGGTCATGACAATTTTTAAAAGAACAAGAGTGACAAGAGAGGCCACCTCCTACCCTGAGCACGGTGTCAGCTTGCGCCACCTCATTGAGACAACCTGCCCACACATTCTTCAACGATGACCCTCTGGACAAGGTTTGTTCACGGGTTCCTCCAAGAGACAACCCCATTAAAATCGAAGATCTCCCTAAAATGCTTGATGAATACATGGCCAAGAAAGAGCGCCCCGATCACTCGCTTGAGTTCGACAAATTTTGCCTGGATATCGAGTTCAATTTGCTAATAGGATTTAAGCTACCAAAGTTTTCCAAATATAATGGCATCGAAAATCTAAATCATCACTTAGCCCTCTTCTATAATGATTGCCGACCCATACATGATAATCAAGGACTTCTCATTCGCTATTTTCAACGCTCATTAGAAGGAGAAGCTTTAGATTAGTTCATGGGACTCTCGCTCTATAGGATAGAAACCTTCGATGAATTAGTCGGCCAATTCTTAGACCAATACAAACACTTGATCCAAGAGACAGTCAGTCTCAGCGATCTAATGGCAGCTAAACAAGGACCCGATGAAGAATTTATCGACTTCGTCGCTAGATGGAGAAAACTCACTGTCCGGACCGGCACTTCAATGAAAGAGAAGAACTCGATTGACATTATTATTGACAAGACAAGGGAACCGTTAAAGAGCGCACTTGTCATAAGTGATTGCCCCGACTTCACTGCATTCCACTCTCGGGCATCCCGACTAGACGATATATTAAAGGCGGAGATCTTGCGTTTTCCATAGTCATGTCAAAAGTAGGCTCTTCCAACGAATCAAAATAAAAAAATAATAAGAAAGCCTTAGGAACTGAACAAGTTAACACCGTTGTCAACCAAGGACAAAGCTCTGACAACGAAAACTTCCAACCGTGAAATTTCAGACATGATCAAAACCAACAATGGTATACCAACCAAAATCAAGGTGCTAGTCAGCAAAGATATGCGAACCAAAACCAAGGCCAGAATCAAAATCAAGGCCAGTACCAAAATAGAAATCAGTACCCTAACACCTATCAGAATCAGAACACGACACAGAGTCAACCGGCCCACGCGTCGAATTATAATAACGTACGCCCACCGCAGAACTTTAACCTAGCCAGAGGCCCTTACCAACCAAGGCGGGAACACTATCCCCCTTTACCGGATATAATCCCCAACATCTTTTGTCTCCTTAACACTCAAAATCTCCTTTGATTCTTGCAAGAAAAATCTTGCCCATGGCCTACAAATCTAGACTATAGTAAATACTGTGCATTCCATCGATAAGCGGGGCACAACCTAGAAGATTGTTGGGTCCTTAGGGACGTAATCTATAACATGAATGGCCGAAATAAAATTGATTGGGAAGCGCTTACGAATCCCAACCCTAATAATAACTAACCCCAATAAAATTTAAGGATCATAAATAACCGCATGCCCCAACCACAACTAAGCAACACTGGCCCAGGTCACTACCGTGGATCTCCCCGGTCAACCTTCCTTCCAGCCCTCTACTTTAATCACTCACATCCAACCCTCTGCTGCTTCCGCCACACCAGAAAGAGCTTCCTCACCCCTACATCCCTCGGCCTTGATCACTCGTATCACCTCGCCGAGCCCGCCTCTATATCCAAAATTCATCGAGATATGAGTCCATTCCTTTAAGGTCAGGAGACCATTCATCCATCGTCACCCACCAGAACCTTCAACCCCTCCAAACCTTGAACCAACGCCATTACCACTCCCTTTGTCTAATTTTGAACTCGAGTATGGAGATCACGTTCTCCAAACTGCGGCCCAAATTGCTGCATGGGTAGAAAGTGTCACCCATAAGACTCCGAGCCGAGAGAGTGAACAAAGATTGAGTGTTTATTGAACGCAGGAGAAAGTGAGCGAGAAGAACACCCCAACCTGTGCGAGATGTTGGCCTCTGCTTTCATAGAAGAAGAGGATTATACGCAATATATCTCACCTTGGAACGGTGCCGTGCAGGCACACACTCCGATCTCCAATTTCACTCGCTTCACAAACACATCTACAAGATCTTACAAAGAAAAAGTTAAGGCTTTCTATGACAAAAATCTGCTGAAAAAAGAGTTCACAGCTGGCTCTAAGGTATGGTTATTCAACTCAAAACTCAAATTTTTTCCTGGAAAGCTGAGATCCAGATGGGAAGGGCCATATACTGTCATTCAAGCATCTCCATCCGGAACTATTGAAATTATGGACCCAAGTGATGGGAGAACCTTGAAAGTAAATGGTCAGAGGCTCAAACCATGCATTGAAAATATCCTGGAGCCTGTGATGACCGTCTATCATCAAGAGCCTCCACAAATATGATGTGGATACATGTTGGAAATGGCTAGGTTGTGGGAAATCAGGTAAAGGGGAGTACTCATGCCCAATGTCCTCCACAATGGAGTCAATTAGAGAGGAGTACCCCTCAGTGGTGTAGTGTTCCAGCTCCTGGGTATGGGGAGGTGACATGGAGGTAGTGAGGTTAATATTAGAGGGTATGGAGGGTGGAGAGGAAGTAATTAGGTCAAATGATGTAGATGGAGCTGCTGGTGTAGGGCTTAAGGGTTCAACAGCTGGGATGGATGGACTAGCTGGAGGGGTTGTGGCTGACTTTGATTTTATCTGGTAGGTGGATGTGATGGGAAGTGAAGATAAGGTGACAATGGGGTTTGTGGTAGGAGGAGCTGACAAAGGTGTGATTGTGGTGATGGTGGAAGGGATGGTTGGGCTGCTAAGAGGTATGGGGATTGAAATGGATGGTATGGAAGGTGATGGAATGGAGATGCTGACAACAGTAGGGCTGACAATAGGCAAAAGCACAGTAGTGGAGGGAAGGAGTATGGATGCAGAGGTCACAGGTGGAGGCACTGAGCTAATAGCAGCAGGGATAGGCAAAGGCATAGAGCTGGCTGTTGCAGAGGTCTCAGGTGTAGTCATTGAGCTGGCTGCCTGAGGGGCTTCCATCTCATAACTCTCAGTTGGCTTTTTCTTACTTTTCCCAATCAGGGTCATGCTTGTGGACCAAGCCCTCTTCCCAAACACTTTTGGACTCAATTTCTCCACTGGCTCATCCTTTTGAATAATAAATTTCTTTCTTTAGCAGAGAAGTGATGAGTCTGCAGTAGGGTAACCCTGGAAACATCTGGCCCTTTTTGATCTTATCATTTACATCCACCATGGCCTCAAATATCAGTTGAGAGGCATTCAAAAACTGGCCCTTGGAGAAAAAGTAAAGGACATCCACTATGGGGGTTCTTCTCTCCTACAGATGTCCATTGACATAAATGTTCTTCCTCAAGGTTGAGTCGATGAAAAGTAGGCTAGGGTCTAGATCTCTCCTCATTAATGAATCCCCAGAGCCCACAATGCCTTGGGTCAAATGTCTAGCCATTGTTCGGAAGGACACAATATCAGGCGCTCCTAGGCCATAAACTAAGTCAAAAACTGATGGGACCCCTAATGCCAACCCAATGTCACTGTAATCCACAACCAATTCCCAATTATCAATCAAAATCACAAGGGTAGGCTCAGTTGACCCTGGTTTCATCTTTTTCCTTAGGTTCTGATACCATAGCTTGACCAACCTAGGATAGACCTTCTCTTGTCATGTGGTCAAGAGAGGTGTCAGTGATGCCTTCACCAAGTAATCAAGGGTCTCCTTACACTCTTCTATCTTAGAAAAATAAGGTAGGTAAAAAATAGTCTCATGAATCAGGTCTAAGGCATCCACAAATTCATTGGGGGTTGTTAGGTTCTCAGGTATTTTAGCTTCAGCCTCAGAGTTAGGCTCAGGCACAGGGACATCCTTAGTAATTTCCTCAATGATTTTGGCCTTCTTAGCTTTCTTAAGTTTTTCCATGATGAGCTTCCTCTTAGCAGGTGGGTCCTCTTTGGGCTGTGTGGCTAGCCTACTGGATTTTCTGGTGGACTTTTGGGCAGATTTGGAAGGGGCTTTGAAAATATCAGTTAGGGTATCCTCACGGTCAGCCATTAGTCATAAAATCCACACAATCACTCTCAATCACAGCAACAAACTTCCTTTGCCCACTCAATTAACCACACACGAAAATATGGAAGTACACAGCTTGAAAATCACAAAGTGGAGGTTGAAGAGGAACTTACCCATAGATCTTAGGGTTTCTTAGAACTTGCTGTACATGGCACCAAACCAGCTCAAACTAGGTGCAAAATGTCGCCCTTGTAAAATTGAAGCAATTGGAACAATGGCCGAGTGATTGGAGTTGGAACCAGTGAGGTGGAGGAGGAAGAAGAAAGTGGGAAATTGGGCAAAGGAGGAACAGAGCTTTGAGCAGAAGATGTCGACTGGATAAAATGACCTGTCGATTGGTTTAAAACGAGTAAAAAGCTCTTTCGATAGGTTGGAGAGGAGATTTTGACAGGTTGAAGCAACCTGTCGAATAGTTAAAAGCATTAGAATTTACAGGTTTGTCAGGATGAAGGTCTTGATAGGTTCTTTCGACCTATCGACATGTTACAAGCTTCAGGAAAAATCAAATCGATAGGTTCAGACATCCTATTGATAGGTTTAAAATTCTCAATAATCAACCTTTCGACAGGTATCAAAACCTATCAAAAACACAGCCTACACCTTTAGTACCTATCGATTCTCTCTCTCAACATCTCGACAGGTTCATAGATCTTGTTGAAATTCACACTTACACCTTCAGTACCTGTCGAACATCAACTCAAACCTCTCGACAAGACCTAGTACCTGTCAAAATGCACACTGGGAACCTTTAGTACCTGTCGAAATCCTCCTTGCATCTCTCGACAGGTCTGTTTTGCATTCCAAACTGATTTTTTAGTAGTTCACAGTTTCCATTCACACCAAATTCATCAATCCTCCTCTGTTCTCATCTATTTCTCATTCATTGAGGGCCTTCCTACCATTATCATGGCTGAGTCATTATTCTAAATGAAAAATTAAGCAAGATTGGCAACATATATGCAATGCCAAATAGTTTTGAAAATAGTAACAGAGGCAAAACCAACAGTTATGATACATAGTATACAATGTTGAAAATCAGTCACACTTTGGAGGTTCTTGAAGGTGAATGGTCACCACAGGCTCTACTATATTTTCAACAAATATTTTGAGCCTTTGACCATTGACTTTCATGATCCTACCATCCTTTGGATCCATGATTTCAACAGCTCCAGATGGGGATACATGCATTACAATGTAAGGTCCCTCCCATCTAGATCTCAACTTGCCTGGGACAAATTTTAATTTGGAATTGAACATCCATACCTTGTTGCTAGCAATAAACTCCTTTCTTAGCAAATGCTTCTCATAAAAAGCTTTGACTTTTTCTTTGTAGATCTTGCATTGGAGTAGGCTTCCAATCTCAGCTCTTCCAGCTCTGACAGCTGCAACCTCCTATGCATACCAGCAGAAGTTAAATCAACATTCAATGATTTAGTAGCCCAATAGGCTTTATGCTCTAACTCTACTAGTAAATGACATGCCTTGCCATACACCAACCTAAAGGGAGACATCCCTATTGGGGTCTTATAAGTAGTTCTATAAGCCCAAAGAGCATCAGTCAACTTTAGGGACTAATCCTTATTATCTCCTTTCATAGTTTTCTCTAAAATGTTGTTGATCTCCCTATTAGAAATTTTCATCTGCCCACTGGTCTGTGGGTGGTATGGGGTGGCAACTCTGTATGTCACAAAGTACTTTCTAAGTAAGTTCTCAAACTGTCTATTGCAGAAATGACTTCACCCATGACTAATGATAGCTCTAGGGGTGCCAAACCGAGAAAATATATTATCCTTCAAGAAATTGAGGACAACTCTGTGATCATTAGTTCTTGTGGCTATGGCCTCAACCCATTTGGACACATAAGCCACAGGCACAAGAATAAAATTGTATCCATAAGAAGGAGTGAAGGGACTCATGAAGTCAATCCCCCAAATGTCAAATAATTCAACCACAAGTATAGGCTGTAAAGGCATGAAATTTCTTTTGGAGATACTTCCCATTTTCTGGAATCTTTCACAAGCTTTACAATGCTGCCATGCATCTTTGAAGATAATGGGCCAATAAAATTCACTTTGGAGCACCTTTACAGCAATCTTGTTTCCATTGAAATGGCCTCCACAAGCCTGTTCGTGACACATGGTAAGTATGTTATGAAATTCATTCTCAGGGACACCTCCTCACAACTTGGTCTAAACAATCCTTGAAAAGGTATGGATCCTCCCACATGTAATATTTGATCTGAGAAAAGAACAGCTCCCTATCCATTTTGTTCAAATGTGGGGGAATCCTACCCACTGCCAAGTAATTGACTATGTTTGTAAACCGAGGTGTTGTCATGCTGACAGCAAACATCATCATCAGGAAATAAGTCATTGACAGACAACCTATCAAACTCAGCAGCTAGGATCGTGGATAGGTAGTCTGCAACCACATTTTTAACCCCTTTTTTGTCTTTAATCTCAAGATAAAACTCTTGTAATAGGAGGATCCATCTGATTAATCTTGGCTTAGCATCCCTTTTAGACACAAGGTACTTCAAGGCTGAGTAGTCTGTGAACACTACAATCCTAGATCCTAACACATAAGACCTAAATTTTTCCAAAGCATATGCAATGGCCAATAATTCCTTCTCAGTTGTGGTGTAGTTTAACTAAGCATCAATCATGGCACTACAAAATATGAGACTTTTAGCGACGATTTCAAACCGCCGCTAAAGCCTTTCTAACTGCTGCTAAAATATTTGGTGGTGATCACCCAAACCGCCATGCTTGGAGCCGTCGAGAAAAGTTTTATCGGCGGTTCGACTCCAACTGCCACTAAAAATGCACCTTTTTAGTGACGGTTTTTGACCGCCACTATTTATTTTTATTGGTGGTTAACTAACACCGAGTTGTAATAAAATTAATGGTATTACCGACGGTTTGTAACTATTTGTAGACACCCAAATTCGGCCCAAGGCTCGATCAGTCTATACTCCGAGGGAGATGTACCCCTATGCTTCCGATGGCACTCCTGAACCCTTGGGAATCTATCCAGACCTTTAGGAATCACCTAAAACCCATTAGAACCATTCCCCCAACCCTTAGAGATCACCTCTAAACCCTAGGATCCCTTCCGAGACTCAACTTAGACCCTTCTGAGCATTTGATGGGAGGAGATCTATATTTTTTTTATATAGACCACTGCTAAGGATGAGCCACATACCGTTGGAAAGAGGACTTCTCCATCTTTCCAATGAGCCAAAGATCACTCAATTTGGAGTTGTGGTTCAAAAGTTATGGCCGGATGAAAGTCCACTTAAAATCATGACTTTTTGCTCAGGCGTATGTATTACATACGCCCAACAAATTTGGCCCCAGTTTGGTCAGGCGTATGTATTATATACGTCTGGCATTTTTGGGCCAAATTTGGCCGGGCGTATATAATACATACGCCCAGCATAGGTGACCACCAACACGGGCACCCATCTTCTCAGATTCTCCCTGATTTTCTTGAATTTCACTGTGCATAAACTGGGCGTATGTAATATATACGCCCAACTTAGCTACAGTATCTATTATTAAATTCTCGAATTTCCTCCATCTGGTTTGACCCTTTGACCATCCCCTTGGTTAAGGTGGGTGTCTTGAGGTTGGTTGCACCCCCTTTGAGCTTATTGGCAACCCTTAAGTCACCCATGGTCTCACCCCATCATCCGCCATTGAAACCAATCTCCCAAACCTCTAGGACCCTAAAAACCTAAAAAACCTTAGATGGAGGACTACCTAATTGCTAAACCAATTAGCTCTTAAGTAACTCTCTAACCCACCTCTTCTCTATAAATAGAGAGGCCCCCCTCTTCCCAAAAGGGTTGAAAAAATCAAGGTTGAAAAGATTAGGGTGAAAGCTTGAGTTAGGAGAGAGAGAGCCCTAGTGAGAGAAAGTTCTTTTCTTTTTTTTTCAACCAGAATTCCAGCATGCATAGATCATCATTTTCAACCCTTTTCAACCCTTAGATTACCTCTTTAGGTTAAAGCTTAGTCCCTAGCTTCATCCCCACACTTCCTATCTACCGAATCCTAGCATTAGAGCCTATTCCTCTACCGTTTAAGCCACCTAAAGCCATCGGGAGCCCGCTGAAGCGAAGGTCTTCCACGGTGCAACAAGGGCCCGTGAGCTCCGGCTCACCCCTCTCTTCTTCTACCTTCTTGGTGTTTCCTCTGTCCAAGGATTCAAGCCGTTACACCGCCGAAATTTCGGTTTGGCTCAAAGCTTGATAGGACCATATTGCTTTCGGGCAAGGGGAAACTCCGCCCATTTGTTTTCATTTTGGCCATAGATAGAGACCGCTACGTGCGGGTTGATCAGGTGCCTAAACCCTTTCCGATCGATACCAAAGCCCCTACCCTAGAGCCTATGGCAAAGACCAGTAAATCAGAGTCATATTTAGCATTTCGATGCTCAAAATATCGATTTAAAGGTTTCCCAAGTCACCAAAAGCTCCGGGTGGCGACTCTACATTTTATTCCATCGCGAGTGCATCGCCGCGACGGGTTCGAGAGGATCCATGCTCGCACACTATCAGTAAAAGTTAAATAATTTACCGACGATTATAAACTGTCGGTAATTGATAATAATTTAATGGCGGTTATAAACTGCCGACAATTGATATAAATATCAGCTGACCTTTGCAAGCAATAGCGGCGGTTATTAACCGTCGGCAAAAACATTTTTTTTCCCTTCTTTTAAAAGTGTTATTAGTTGGCCACTTAAAATATACCATAAGTGTCCACCAAAACTGTGGAATTGGGCAGCCCTATTAACACCCACCAAAACTGTGGAAGCACCCACTTGACCCACATGTCAGATCATCTAATATGTGGGGCTAAATTGTCTCTTTTGCACAAAACTTATTTAGAACATTGCCGTCAATCTCACCTATAAATTAAAACCTTCAATAAAACATTATACAAGTTTTACAAACCTGTAAAATACAATTCTATGTCATTCAAGAAAATTAATTAATACCATCTGCTATAAAAGGAAACCTAGAAAATCCATTTCCCAATTCATAAAAGCTATAGGAATTTCACCACCTGTTATGAAGAAAACCTGTACAATGTAAATTCAATAAAAAATAATAAAAAATGTCACAAAACCTGTAAGCACATAGTTTTCATTGCTATAAAATGAGATTTTAATAGTACTTGACAATTTCTAACACAATAATAACAACTACAACATCAAGTTTTAATCAAAATGCATAAAAAAGTCTTAAGATATCGAAAATGACGATAACCAATTGACAAATTCCACAATATCCCTAAGATTTTACTACAAGCAATAAAAAAAATATAGTCACATCTACCCATCAATATTTAGATAAAACCTACAATCTATCTACAATTCATCTTCATCGTCTTCGATAGGTGCACCTCTTCCTTCACCTAGAGAAATTCTTGCAAGAAATCAACACGTATGGATTTAGTTAAATATTTGAAAATTCGAGGCTGGATAGCATCATATCAACAAATGACATCTCATCAACAAATAAATATTTGAAAATCCGAATTCAATTTAATTGACTAAACAATCAAAATATGAATACAATTTAATAAGAAGAAGCATGCATTACCAAGTAATAATTTTATCATGTTTGTGCACGTACGCCATTAGAATCCCGAGTTGGCCCTAAAATGCAACACCAAATAAAAAGTGCATTTGATCAATTGGAATGACCCCAGACTTTCATAGAAGATGGTGGTCATGGAATTAAGTCTCTCAAGTGGATGATTATAGCACTATCAGAAAGTAGTTATGGAGATGTGAACCGTTAAATGATCATAGAGAGTGGTAATACCTGAACCGTTTCCTCCGTCAGTAGATTGTAGGGCTGTAATATGATTGTTCGAAGCTTACACATTGGAAAAATAAACACACATACACACACACAGATATATATATATATATATATATATATATATATATATATATATATATATATATATATATTAGGAACAATATTAACAAATCTAACAAATGTAACGAGACAATAGTAAAGAATAAACGTACCAACAAGACTAAATAAAAATCCTAATTTTTATTAACAAATAGATTCCTATACATGCCTGTGCACTTAAAGTATCGATGATACTCTTAAGTTTTGCCATCTCGGCAGCTTGGCGCGCCATCTCAGCATCTCGGCATGCCATCTCAACATCTCTCTCGGCATCTTTTCGCTCCATTTCAGCATGTTTCTCTTTCATTTTCTTGTCAAATTCCTTCACTTTTCCTTGAACTATAGCAAACTCAGTAGCAGAAGGCCCACCATATTTAGAAGAGGATCCCCACAACATAGTTGGGGTCCTGCCCAATCCATATCCTCGGACACGACCTAGTTTTTCTGCTCCTAAAACAGTGGATATCACATCATCTGGTGATATTGAATCTTGCGAACCTTCTCGATTTTCAATTTCTTGTTGGATCCTTTGCTGCAATAAAAAATTTATTTATTTATTTAGTAATTATATAGGGAAAACAAATAATTGAAAGACTTTGTAATAATTTTGATATAATAAATAAAAATAAAGTGTGTAAATTTACGATCACATGGGCAGCCTCATCATTTACTGGTAAACCATCTTTGAGAGTGTGGGTCTTAACAAACAAATCTGAATGGGTTGGCTCTTGTTGCACTGAACTCTTATTTCGCTGCGTTAAGGAAATTTTCAATAATTAGTATATAATAAAATACTGAAACAAATGAATCATTGTGCTTACCTCTTCAAATCACACTCTTGCAAAACTTTTACTCCCAGACGTGTGAGCCAACTTAAAGAGGGACCGATTCCTTTTATTTGTCTCACTAATTTTCTACATGGT
This sequence comes from Chloranthus sessilifolius, assembly GCA_021018995.1. Classification (NCBI taxonomy): domain Eukaryota; kingdom Viridiplantae; phylum Streptophyta; class Magnoliopsida; order Chloranthales; family Chloranthaceae; genus Chloranthus; species Chloranthus sessilifolius. Next base: position 32,206,927 of record CM037595.1, read on the forward strand.
ATAAATTGAATTGGTATAAGGACTATTTTATGCAAATTATGTTTTAAAATGACTTCTCAAGCATAAAATATACTTTTCCAGTATCCTAGTTCTAATAATGGACAAGGGCCACCCATTGATTTTGATCTACGTTTTCAGGGCAACGCCCATGCCGTTTAGCATTGGTTCTACATCCATTGTAGTATTTCCTCTTTAAATTACACTTATAATCTCTCCAATGCTTGCTCAGGGACATCACTACCACATGTTTCGACTCTTCGCTCAATTCAAAATTTTCCTAGACATTTATAATCAATTTTTATATAACATCATATGAATTACATTTTTAAGATACAAAAAGTACAAATAATTAAAATAGATTAAACAAATCTTACCGCAATCATTTCCCAGGCACGATTCTTCGATGTCTGATTTATTTCACGTCAAGTCGGGTGATCAAGGGGAAATAATTGATAATCTCTTGCTATTATGCCACACCAATTTGATAAATGACTGACATTAGAGTTTGCTGGTAGACTTTTATCACACTCTATTTTTAACTTATCTCCCTTTGGTAAATTCAAAACTTTTGCCAACGTGGTCTTACGTCTTACACCACTCTTTATCCCAGATGATTCTGGATGGTCCATCTAAAATAAATTGATATCCATAGTTGAGAATATCAAAACAAATCAAAGCTATAATAAGAGAATATATGAGAAAAATGTGGTATATGTCATGTACACCAAATAAAGAAAATCATTTGCAAGTCTTACTCTTGAAAAGTTATCTTGTACCCTAGGGTGAAGTTTTAGATGTGCTAAGTACCTCTCGAGTGACCTGAAAATTATAAAAATTAATAGTAGTATATTTGGTCAAGATATGGCATGGCAATCAATAAGAAAATTTTGTAAAACTAAATGAGGTCAAGGCTAAACTTTGATTCTTGAGGTTCCTTGCAAATTAATTTCTACAAAAAAATGTAATAATATATATATATATATATATATATATATATATATATATATATATATATTTGTATAACAAGTGGAAATCAATTAAATACAGATGCTAACCTTTGAATATCTCACCACCTCAAAGAAATGTTCTTTTCACCTAAAATTAATTATCAATAATTATTTTGGCAAGCATGAGGTAACTATCAATAAACTTAATCATGTAATTATTCAAACTAAAAGGGAGTATATATATACATGTAGCTATCACAATACAGGCCAAGTCATAAACACAAATTTACTTTTTTTCTGAATGGATCTGATCGACCTTCCCTAAGTTGCTGTGGCACCCGATCCTCGTGATGGATGCCACATGATGGCCAATTGATGGTGGGTGTAGAGATTTCTCTACTCCCGGGCGTATAGTCCCAGACCAGCTTTAGAAGTTCAGAATGTATTTGCTGTTTTGTGCATAGACTAGAAACTTTTATCATTTTATGATGCACAAGTGTGATGCTATGAGGGATATTATGGAGGTGATAAGATGGGCCCCAGTAGTCCCCAATTCACATGACATGAGCTTGGTTGATTAAGCATAATCAAGTACAACATAACTGGAATTTCCTTGGGCATCAGTGCATCACTAGACAGGTAATCTTCCGGCTCTTCAGAAATTAGGTTTCCTTCTTGATGCGGGTCATCAGCAGTACTTGAGGTTGGAGGGCACTTGCCCATTATTAAGGCCACTAGTATTAGGTGACCGAATCGATCTTCAGCAATGTTGATTGGGCCATCAATTCTGTATACGAGGCACCGTTTTAGTGCCGCAAAGTTCTATTCGGTGCACATGGCCACTCTCTAGGTCGGATTCAGCCCCAATATCGCATTGAAAAACTCTCTACCATGTGATTTATGAGCCTAATAGTGCTAAAAATTGAATGCCTAGTCGGCTACCATGTGATTTTCTAAACCAGTTTTAGCCGTTCATTTTTCTCTTGGCACATGTAGTCTCTTGATCACATGGCAGAGATGGATGCTCAATGCAGTCTTAAGTCTGAATCCAATCTCGATGATGCCCCCAAAATGGTGCCACATGTACAGAATTGATGATGGGGCATAATACCAGGTCTCTATTAATAGGGCTGTGTTTAGGTCCAATCAGGTGAATTATATATTGGGATCCGTTGGATTGGATGCTAGGGATTATGACAAGGAATTTTTTTGCAAAGACTGTTGTATTGCTTACATCCCAAAACTTACTCCAATCTAATCACCCAATCTACAGAAACATGTAAACACAAACAAACTTGAAATGCCACTTGACTGCTAAATGGGAAGGACTAATTTTTAAAAGAAATCGACTCCCATCACCAGCCCCATATTAATCTAAAATGTAATGACCTTTTTTACGCTTTTACATATCAAAAGCTGACATTTATAGATTTTAGTGCCCCTAGAAGCTGTACATGCCAACCTTTGGCAGTGAGCAATCGACTTCCATAGATCTAGAGCTATTGAAGTCACTGATAGTAACGACTTTTGAAAACAATATATACAAGTTTACAAATCTAATTTAAAGTTCAAGCCCATATTCAGCATATCAAGGTCAAAACAACCTCACTAGTTGATATATTCTAACCTAAAAATTGCTTAGGCATACATCCTGAGATTTCGGTACCTCAAAGTTCCTTTTCAACATTAAATTAATAAATTAACATAGTAATAATAATAAAACAGAACTAATCATTAGAAACGAACATGAAGAAACAATACAAACCAAAACTAAAAAAAAAAAAATAGAACACTTTCGAATTCAAGGCCAATTTTCAACTAGTTTTAGACTATTATCCTAGTTTGAACAGTACCAAAACTGCTTGTAGAGATTGATTTCCATTACAGGGGAATATTTAGCAACATAAAACAACAAAACAGAAATAAAAGCAAACAGAAACATAATCAACAGAGAGCAGAAACAAAAAATTTATGTGTATTACTAAATCATTTTGTCTCTCTCTTTTGTCTTATAAATAATTGGTTTTATCATTTCTAAGAGTTCTTGTAGTATTTGCGGAAAGCACATTTCCATAGACTACCAAGATGCCTCTATTACCCGTCTTTACTTTAGAAATTGTCTAGGAAGGAAAAAAGTTTTCTTTACTATTTATTTATTTATTATAATAATTATTTTTATATTACCAAAAAGAGACTTTTATAAAGTAGGCAAGGGGAATTGCCACATGATTCTAAATGGGGTTTTGAGTCTCTAATAGAGAATAGTAGCTGCACAAGTCTCCTTGTTTATCTTGACTTTACTTGGAGCCAATGGACAACAAGAAACAGATCAGCCTCGTAAAAGTTAAGAGCCACCTTGTTTCCAATGGCCCCTATAAGAAACAAAGTTCAGCACTCTCAATGCCTATATAAATATATGGTCAGACAAGGGTATCCAAAATAGAACCAACACCATTGAGAGTAAAGAAGGCGTTTTCTTCTTTCAATTCCCTCCCCCCCCCTTTTTCTGACTTTCCCGCTCACCATATAAAACCCATACCCGAATTTTGTCACTTTGACCAGCACAAACATCACAGTTGGAAAGTCTGCATCAGGTTATCAACCATCGTCAAACATTCTTGGTGTTTTTCTCTCTACCAATCTTTGATCCCATGACTTTGAGGTCAAACAAAATAACTTTGGGCCAACAAAGCAATATGGGAGATTGGTTGATCTACGCATTCATGCCTTACGATCTATTGTTCTTTTTTCTGTACACCTGCAGAGTGAGTGCTTGAATCAGGTGCTGGACCATCTCAATACGTTGCATTCACTGTGTTTGGTGTTTGGCGCGGATTTCAAGCATACGGTAGATGAAGAATGTAGGCATTGGTGTAAAAATTTAGACGGAAACTGTTGCTTAGAGTAAACAAGAAAACTTCATATTAATCGTTTCAATATTTTTCATTCTTGTTTACGATTTCAAATTTTTTTATTGAAAATAAAAAAATTCTTTGGGCTGGTCACCTTTTCTTTCTGGTACTGGTCATAAATGATATCATTTACAATAAGAATGCTTCATTTTCATGGATATAAAGGATCCCATTTTTCTCTTCTTTTAGGTGATTTCTTTCTTGAGGTAAGCTGGGATTTCTTTTAAGTAGAAGTACCTGTTCAGTGTATATAAGAAATCTTCATATTTGGATTATAAATGCATTTTTTTTGACATGTTTCTTCAAGTATGGTAGCCATTTCATTGCACTACGTGAAAAAGCCAAAAAAATCACTGCCTTAAATAGTGATTTTTTCAAAAAATCACTGTCTTTGACATTGATTTTTTTCAAAAAAATCACTACCTTAAACAGTTGTAAAAAAAGGAGTGATTTTTTTTTACCACTACACAAAACAGTGGTTTATAAACTTCAACAACGATTGTTCTTTACAATCATAGAAAAACCACTGCCATGCAAATTTAAAAAAAAAAAAATACTTTTTTTAAAAAAAAAAATTACGTGGACGATTTTTTATGCAAATTTTTTTTAAATAATATTTTTTTTATGCTTTTTTTAATGCAATTTTTTTTATGCTTTTTATAATACTTTTTTTTTAATGTAATTTTTAAATATTTTTTTTAATGCTTTAAAAAAAATTATATAAAGAAAAAAAACTATTAATCTCATATTTAAACACATCTATTCAATTCAAATGCAAATCATTTAATGCCATTAATAAAAAAAAAATAGATGTTTAATTCTTTTATTCAAACAAAAGGTTGCATCTCAACCTATGATCAAACCTTTCAAATCAACCAAATATTTTAAACTTTACATGCACAATCCTTTTATTAAAATAAAAAGTAGAAGAAAAGAAAGAGAGTTAACAATCTAAGGACCTCATGGCCCATTTTCAAAATAAATAAAATAAATAAATAAATTTGCTTCGCTTCTCCTGCCAAGTGTCACCGTCTCCTAGTGATTTGTTTAAGGTGAGCTCCAAATTGGAAAGCTTCGCCTGAAATAATAAAAATAAAATTAATTTTCGGCTGTAAGGAATATGATGATATGATAATGGGAGTACAAGCTCAAATATCAATACATGTTTAGGGGTATCAATGGACCATTGCTCCCATTTGAGCCACGGGCCCCTTAAGAGGGGTAGATACTTACTGCAATGACCAAACCAATCTCGACAGTTGAGAAAACGACACTGAGAAAAGCCCCCATGCACACAATGAAGTCGATCTTATCAACCTTCCATAGATGTATAGCAGCATCATAGTCAATGAGGCCAAGCATTGCGGCTACTATGATATTAAAATTGTGTGATTCATTGGGATCGTAGTCCCATTTTGATTTTAAGTATTGTTTGATCCAATGGGAAATCAGACCCATCTGTTGATTGCGTACTACATAATTATAGGAGGTTTAATGTTGATCTATTAGGGCTGATAAACAAAGTGATAAAAAAATCCATCGTTTTTTCGATTGCATTCAAGTTTTCTTGGTTCTGCAACACTTTCAATACATGTATGGAGCTGGTTTAATTATACCATGGATTGTTCTGCATGTAATTGAAACAGATCTTCAATAATTTTGATGACGACTGAGAAGAAAAATCAAATATGCCATAAACTAATTAGCATATCAAGAAAATAAGAAGAATTAAAGTATAAAAAATATCATCATCATAAATGACCAGCGAGAAAAACTAAGAACAAAGTACAGAACATATAAGTGGGGTTGTTTCAAGTAAAGAGTTGAAATCACGGCTCGAAGGTAACACAGATAAAACAGAAGAGGAGTTCGTGTACCCCTAGGGAATCACTAACCAAAAGGATTTGAAGAACATATCACCTCTTTGCATATTCTGGGACATATTTTGGGACAGCGGCCATACAATCACCACTGTTAGATAGTGTTATGACAATTGCCTACAAAGTCTTCCTAATTTCTGATTTATGCATTGATGCATCAAGAGGGTATGCGTTCTGATCAGTTGTAATTGCTTGAAAGTTTTTTTAATTCAGACTTGCTTATTTAGCCAAAAAATATGCAGAATTACAACAGCTCTTCAAACACCCAGAAATTGTAGAACAATATAAAGGTTGTTAACTGATTAAGCTGCAGATGGACAAGCATTTATTTGTTAATGCCATGGAAAAATAGAGGCACAATTTAGACACAGGTTCATTCACAAAACTGAAACATATTCCATCATGAAAATGCGGAATGTGTTTATAGTTCTATATACATTGCCAAACAGTTACCCTAGCAGGCCACTTCTAAGCAATTAACGATCAAATATTGAAAAAGGAGGGAGGAGCATGGACCTGTTAGCAATTGGTAGGTTTAGATGTACCCCTGTCCTTTGCTTTGAAGGGTCACTAACATCACCCGCAAACGACTGACTACTTCCGTAAACGATGGCCGAGCTACGGGATCTGGAGCCCCAGCATTGCTCCATCAGTCTTCCCCATTCTGGCTCACAAAAACTCGGAATGGGTGGTCTCAATGTGTTATTCACGATACCCCCTGCATGCATTTGGAGGACTTCGACAATTAGAGAAGCAACAGTTTCCAAGTAGTGTGCCGTGATTTTTTTTTTTTATCGGTGACATCACATCAAAGCCCCTATTGGCTGCACGTCATATCAGTGACGTCACATCAAAGCCCACTGATATGTCGTGCAGTCAATAGGGGCTCGAGTCTTGGGTTTTCCCATGACTCGGTCATATGATCATATCTCTCTCTCTCTCTCTCTCTCTCTCTCTCTCTATATATATATATATATATATAAATCCTGTCAAATCTCTATGACAAAAAGACGGTCCTCTGTAGGTAGGTGGGAATCACAAAATAAGGTGATTATGCTAGTGCTTATTAATAAAGATAATCGTGATTAGTGAGTACATAAAATAAGTATGTGTATAAGGATGGCAATGGGCCGAGCTTGTGCTTACATTTTTGTAATATTTGGATATGGGTGGCCCTAGGCCGGACTACCCAGCCCATTGCCACCCCAATGCATCGAGGTGCTCATAATCTGATCAATCTACTAACTTTTCAAATAGGCCCTAACTCACAAATTTTACCAATTAAAAGACAATTTTCTTGAAGTAGAGCCCATAGAAGAGTCGGCTCATTAATCCTATGATTAATTAGAAACATAGAATTATCAAATCAAAGTATCAACTTGATGGGACCATCAAATTATAAACTTATATTCAGAATTGCAGAAAGAAAAGAACCAAAGATACAAAGCAAAAGTGTTAGGGTTTCTTACTATCCAAATGGGAATAGTTGATTGGCTCCAAAAATTCAAGTGCCTGCGTCCAAACGATGTCTCTCTTGCAAATCTGAATCTCTCAGGATCTGCCAAACAATACACCTGTCATCATCTTCACCACTAATTTTATCTAATTAATGTACTGGAGATATTTTTCTCTTGGTATCTATCTAATTCAGCTACTATATTTATTGCCTCTAATTTCATTGGTACAAGTCACGTTCACAGAGGCGACCTGTCAGATTTCTTCAATCAAAATTAAAAATGTTGCACTTAAAAGGACTTGATATTTTTCAGACTTGTGTCATTTGGACACACCATCTAAATAGTCAAATTTGAAGGCCATGATTTGACTCAATAGTTGACTGGATTGAATCATAACATAGAGATTATGCTAATCTTTTGTACCAAAGATCTTTACATCATGACCTTCATATCAGATAGCTCATATAGTGTTTTCATGTGACACAAGTCTCAAAAACTTCAAGGGGCTGCTCTATTAGCACACACCGAATTGTTGAGGGCAACTATGCTGACAACCCTTGGCTGCTTTGAATCAAATGATGGTGATCCTTTTTCATCACAGACTTAGACGCAATGGATCTTGGGAATTGACCACAGGCAGTAAATTTCTTATTCCACATGCCATGCATCCAAAAGAGTGACCTAAAGGCACATTTAAGATATGTGCCACATGGTATAAATATACCACTGACCATCTGAAGATCCATTGTGAAGAAGATTGAGATAAAAACAGAGCTCCACCGATTGATTCAAAGCCTCCAACGGTTATTAGTGCAGGTGCCCTCAGTAATTCGGTAAGTGCAAGTAGTCCCTCCCTTTAAAAAGTATAAAATTGCCTTTCAAGGGGAAGAATATATGTTGATGATAGTCATTGATTAAATAATTAAATATATCATTTTCCAGGCTTTTATGTACATAAGAGTTGGTCTAGAATGAGTTTCCAATCCATGCGTCTATGCCACTGCTTGATGTGCATGACTTTCATTGCACAGAAGCCTGTGCAGATCACACATTCCTACATCTTTAATGCACATGATATGTAAAATGGACCCAAATCTCCCGACCATAATTGAAACACCAAAATGGTGTTTAAATGATCTTACACAATCAATGGGTTAAGATGTGGGTGATCTGAACCATCAGACTGAAACTTTGGAGCACAACAGGCCCAAAAATGGTATTTTAGGAAAATTTAAATCATCCGATCTGTGAACTATAATATTAACCATTGTTTTAAGTTTAATGGCTGATATTAAAGTTCATCAATGAGATGATCCACATCCACTTATAGGCATATTTCTTTGGGACGAGACCATTTCCAATGATAGATTGTCACTTGGAAAATTTAGATTCATCACATATGTGCGTCATATGACATAATAAATCACATTTTCATGGTGTGGGATAAAAAGTCCAATTTTACTGGTCTAAGATAATTTAGAAATTTTAATGGTCTGAGATAAAAAGTCCAATTTTAATGGTCTAAGGTAATTTAAAAATCATTTTGGTGTTTAAAGGTCAAGTCAGAGCCATCATCCCATGTAAAATTCATACTGGTAAATGTTTGACCATATATACAGATTTTTGACCATATATAGAGACTCCGAGATTTGATCAAGCCCATGAATGCTTTTATTTCAAAGGTCAGGTCCAAGTGGTTAACCTCTAAGAGGCTCAACTGGTTTTAAAATTGTTGGATGCACCGGATCCCAAAGTCGAGGTCAACTTATGAAAATCAAAGCCAATGTTTCCTTTATCCAATGGTTCCACAATCAGTCGAACCAGTTTAGGGTTACAATTGGCCAAAGGCAAAAACTATAATATAAATATGCAGGCTACATCTGAAGATACCATTTTACCAGTAAAATTAATTCTATTTCCTATGAAAAGACCAACAAAGACGCTGTGACTTTTTGTCTTGATAGGGTCATTTTATGAAAAGCAATGCAAAGAGGGAAATCAGGCCTAAAATGAGTGCTGCTCATAGTCTCTATCTATAAGTGCTTCTTATAGCCCACTATTCCTCTTGCATAATATAATATCTAACTGAAAGATCATTTCACAAACCAATCACTGCCTGAATACAGCTGAATTATTGAGTTCTATTTTACAATGAAAGAGCTTCAAAGTAAAATAACATGAATGTAGACATATAAGCAAAGAAAGATAACATGTATATGTGCACTACAAGTATATAAATATCTAATGAGCCAATCCAACCTGGCAAAGTACAGGATTTATAACAGTGGGTCCAACTCCAGATTTGCAACCAAAGATTGACGAGGTATTCTTCTAAAATGCTGCCCATTTGATGACAATTCTTCCATTGTCTAAGTAAACATCTCGCACAAATATATAAATAAGCAATCATGAAAAACAGAAAAGGGATAGCTTTTCATGCCAAAAAATAATTAGCATTTCATGCATCCCCAGTGGTTTCAAAGGTCATGGATGGTAGGAAAATATATATGAGCACTCACCCTTTTACGGCTAGGTATTGACAGGTCATTGATGCCAGTGAATCATTTTCCTGCTTGAGAAAAAATCATAAGAGAAAGTTTACACATGATACGGATATAGTCAATAAATGGCATTAACCAGTGATTTGCAAACATATCCACCAAAATTAAGCATAGAAAAGAAATCCGCAATAGATATGAGAGATAGAGGGATGACCTTGTTAATAAGCTCCTAATTGGACTACACCTTCTCTAACAACAATCAAAGCACTGGTCTGCAGTATATTTATAACCAAATTAGATGAGTTTTAGAATTTATTGAATCCAAGTCACTTTGGAATGGTTTTATGGGTACCAACTACCAACCTTTATAGCAAGCTGGAATTGAGCCTCCCATATCCTTGGATGCTGAAATTTCAATTAACAAGCATAGTTTTTTAGACCCAAATGAAAATTGAACCCAAAAAAATTCATGTAGTGAAGAAATAGCTAGAGCTTGCTTACTGAATCTACTGGATTATGCCATGCAGACAAGAAACTAATTTCATGATCATTGGGTTCCTTGACAGCCATTTATGACCATGATCTACTGCAACTTTACCAATCAAACTGCCCACAAAACCATATCAAATGAGTTAAAAATACATAAAAAATCTATGAAGAAGAACTATTGAATTGTAATAGAAACACTAAATGTAGTCCTCGGCCAAGTCGATCTCACCGTGCTCAGCTGTCGAAGCGGCGAAATTGCAAAAACCATCTTCTGATGTGATGCTACATGTAGGCACCTTATTATGATGTGATGCTACATGGCACAATGGGCATTTCATGAGACAAAAAGACCATAATATCACTTAGCTACATGTAGGCACCTTATTATGATGTGATGCTACATGGCACAATGGGCATATCATGAGACAAAAAGACCATAATATCACTTAGCTTTCCACTTTCACTTATAAAATTGTTGCTTGGTGAAGATATGTCATTTTCTAGTAGAAAGGGATTTGCAGTATTTTTCCCCTTTCACCTAACTACACCCAATCTATTAATAGTAATTAAATAACAGCTAGAGACCAACATGAATAAAATATAAAGTCTACAATGAGAACATGAAATTCTAAAAACACTGGTGAGATTAAGTGGTGATGCAAAGAGAGAGAGAGAGAGAGAGAGAGAGAGAGAGAGAGAGTGAGAATTCATTAACAAGCAGCTCGATCTCCCAATCCCTTGCCATCTTATTACCTTTTAAATTTGGATTCGCAAGAGTGATTTTATCAATCATAACACTAACATCTTGAGAAATCCCTTATATAGGATGAATTTTTTGTGATTATTATTTCCTTTGAAAATTTTAGAGTTTCTTTCTCGTCACAGATGATAAATAGTGGGCCTAACAGTAAGGTTTAGAATTGTTGCCACAAAAGACTTGTTTTTACTAACCGCTTAAACTCTATTTGCCTCTTCGAAAATAGGAAAATTATAAACGGTAGGCAGTTTTTTATTGATAATTTTGCAGGCAGCTTATGTTGGACAACTTGACTGGCTGCATTGCTTGGACCCCACTGTGCGTGCAGCCAATCACATCGCACCACATAAGCTGCCTACAAAATTGCCTATCAAAAACTGCCTACAATATAACAATGTCCTAAAAAATATTACCCAATCTAGGATTCCAAATTCCACACCTCACAAGAATAGATTTTCATACCCATTTTGTGTATGAGCACCCAAAAAATAAATGGTCATTTTCTTTCCAATCCAACCAACACAAAACACATGTTTATTCACAAGCACATGTTTATTCACCATAGAAATAGTCTTAAAGCAAGAGGAGTCACCATTATAGATTGTAAGTCAAATAAGAAGCTTTTGAATGCAAAACCAAATGGTTTTGCATCCCCTCAAATGTTAAACCATGGCTTGGTGTGGTATGCACTTCCCACAAGAAAGTCATGGCCTGGTTTGATGCATCTAAATGATCTAAGCATAAGATAAGAACACAAAAACCTTTTTACTTCTCAAGCTAAAACATGTGCACAATGTCCAAGCCATTGGAGTTGAGTTTACTAATACTAAAACTAGTTAATGAACAATGAAGAATGACCCTGCGATCATTATCACACACAATAGTCAAAGAATGACTTGAAACTTGAGAAAGGGAACATGCACAGAAAAATAATTCCAAGATAAAGAGCATGTACATGCATTCTTCAATATATACAATGATGATAGACAAATATCCATCATTGCCAGCATAAATGTTGCTAATAAGAAATTTTAAGTAGTGATACAGAGATGTAAAACAACCACTTATGATACATACAATGCAAAAGCCAGATAGAAAAGGTCAGGAGCTGAAAGAAAAAAGGTAGTCCATGTTGTGACAAACTAGTTTAATTACATCAATAAATATATCATTATCATTAGAATCAGTGACAACCTTAAAGTGCAAGAGCTAGTCCATGTCGTGACAAACTAGGAGGAGCTCACCAATTACTCCCATGAAAAAGAAACCACCTAATCCACTATTAGTACTTTAAACATTTTCACCAATTGAACTCCTAGTACCTAATAATATGTTGTTATAAAAAACAACATTCTCAACCTAAACTGGAAGCCCTTGTAGAACAGGACCGCTGGTGGGATAATTGGAACAGACACTCAGGGAGATACTCAGAGGAAAAGAAGAGCATGTATTGGCTGATACTGCACAACATTACCAACACAATGATTTTGAGGCATAACAATCTATTCTTTTTTAAAAATTATCTCTATAAGGGCCTTTTCAGCTTGGTATTTTAAAAAAAATTATCGCTATAAGAGCATTACTGTACATCACCCTTATTGTACATCTATGCTACATCACTATTACTGTACATCACCCTTACTATAAAGGTGATGTACCATAAGAGCGATGTTTAGTGCTACAGGCTCTATTTTTCCATCTACCACGATGTTTGATCAATAGGAATTACTCATTCCCGCTCACAAAAATAAAGTGCCACATTGCTCAAAAAGAAAGACTTGATATTTTTTAGATTAGTGCCATGTGGAACACCATCTAAGCCCTTTGATTTGAAGGCCATGATATAATGAAATATCAATTCTCTCTTTCTAGGTGATGTGCCACGGTACAAATCTCGTGTGCCAATTGTATAAGTTATAGCTGAAGGATTAAATTCTGTGGATGTCCTTAAAAATTTTATATAATGAATCCTGTTTAATGTTTATGCATCAGAACAATTAGAGATGGTTTTATAGATTGAAGGGGGATGTAAAATTAGATTGTCTCCAGTTTGGCTGATTGAGGTGATCACATCTTTCTTCTCCTGGGACAAACAAGTCACTATTCGGGTTCTAGAGGGAACCTTTCTTTCCGGGCTTCTTACCCACTGTGATAATTCAACCTGACAACGGATAATAAGGCTGTGAGAACTCGCCATGTATGATTATAAATCTGAACAAGTCACTATTCAGTACTCATCAGATAGAGAGGGTAGGCAAACATCGGAAAAGGAATCGTAAACCGTAGCTTGTGAGAAACAAAATCCAAACTCTTGTAAACCTTCTCAGGTAACTACGAGGGAAGAATAGAACCCATAATCTAAAACATATGAAAAAAGAAAAAAGGTTCCCTGGAATAAAGAAAAAGAAGTCCTGGGCAGTGATTGCTACTGACTGGTGCCATGATTCGTCCTTCTCAACATTTCCATGGTTCTGATGATGTGTCCTATGACTGATTCTCCTACAACAGTTTGATGGGAATAGTTTAGAAGATTTAGAACTTGCAAAAGGGTCAAATATGTTGAACCAAAAAGCTTCAATAGCATAAACTCTAAGAGATGGTACAAAGCGACCAGACCGGACACCACAGTTGGTGCGCAGGGGTCATTGATTCTGTACACGTGGCACCATTTTTTATGCTACATGATTCACTGTACTATCATATGGATTGGAGTCAGGCCTAAGTTTGTATAAAAAAATATCTTGACCATATGATTAACAAGCTACAAGTGCCAGAAAATGAACGGCTAAACAGAATTGGAAACGATGTCATGGCTGTCATCCATTTTTCGGTTGCTCAAAGCCTCAAAACCACACTGTTTTGAAAATCACATGATCGGGTGCCACCTAAAACAACAACTTATGATCATAACTATTGTTAAAAAAAAGAGCAAGATAAAACCCTATGGTCAAGAGTCATTTTGAATTGAAAATGAACGGTAAAACCAACACTTATCGACCGCCATGTGTTCTTGACCCAACAATGCTTTGGAATGGTGGCTTGGATAGCTGCCAAATCGAACGGCAGTGGTGCGACGGGATCAAACTTCCTACCACCCACACTCCTCTCCTCTTCTTCATCAACAGATACCACCTTCAATGGACTACTCACTTTCAAAGACCAAATCTCTGTTGGTGCAAATCATGAAAGTGACCTTGTAAAATTTATTATAAATTAGCCTCGATTAGGCCCTATGTGCGACTGTGGATCCTCTCGAACCCGTCGCGGCGATGCGCTCGCCTACGATAAAATGTAGAGTCGCCACCCGGAGCTTTTGGTGACCCGGGAAACCTTCAAATCGATATTTTGAGCACCGAAGTGCTAAATATGACTCTGATTTACCGGTCTTTGCCAAAGGCTCTAGGGTAGGGGCTTCGGTTATCGATCGGGAAGGGTTTAGGCACCTGATCAACCCGCACTAGCGGTCTCTATCTATGGCCAAGAATAAAAATAAAAAGGGCGGAGTTTCCCCTTGCCCGAAGGCAATACGGTCCTATCAAGCTTTGAGCCAAACCGAAATTTCGGTGGCGTAACGGCTTGAATCCTTGGACGGAGGAGACACCAAGAAGGTAGAGGAAGAGAGGGGTGAGCCGGAGCTCACGGGCCCTTGTTGCACCGTGGAAGATCTTCGCTTTGGCGTGCTTCCGATGGCTTAAATGGTGTGAAAATGGGTTCTAATGCTAGGATTCAATAAAGTAAGGGAGTGTAGAGTGAAGCTAGAGGCTAGACTTTAGCAAAAGGGAGTAATCTAATGGTGGAAATGGGTTGAAATAGGTGAAGTATGCATGCTGGAATTCTGGAAAATATTTGCATTTTCTCTCACTAGGGTTCTCTCTTAAGCACTTCTCTAATCCTTCAACAAAACTTCAACCAAAACTTCAACCCTTAAGGAAGAGGGGGGCCTCTCTATTTATAGAGAAGGGATGGGTTAGGGGCTTACTTAAGAGCTAATTGGTTTAGCAATTAGGTAATCCCCCATCTAAGGTTTTTTGGGTTTTCAAGGTCCTAGGGTTTTGGGAAACTGGTCTCAATAGCGGATGATGGGGTGAGACCATGGGTGACTTAAGGGTTGCCAATAAGCTCAAATCTCAAGACACCCACCTCAACCCAGGGGATGGTCAAAGGGTCAAACTAGATGGGCGATTCTATGCAGCTAATTTGGTATATATTATACGCCCGATTTAAAACGATAATTTCCCCAAAATCGTGGGAGTTTTGAGAAGATGAAACCCGTGGTGGGTCCCATATATCTGATATATTATATACCACCAAATTTTCTCCAATAATAGGCGGTATATAATATATACGAGTAATCTGAGTAACTGGGTAAAAATGGGTGGGCGTATGTAATATCTACGCCTGTGTAAAATTCATGATTTTATGTGAAACTTAAAACGGCCATAACGTTTGAACTGTAGCTCCAAATTGGGTGATCTTTGGCTTGTTGGAAAGCTGGAGAAGTCCTCTTTCCAATGGTATATGGCTCGCCCATGGTACTGGTCTGTGTGAAATTCTGTAGCTCTCCTCCCATCAACCGCCAGAAGGGTTTAGGTTAGGTCTGGGAAGGGATTCTAGGGTGTAGGGGTGACTTCTAAGGATTGGGGGAATGGCTCTAAAGGTCTTAGGGTGATTCCTACTGGTTTGGGTAGGTTCCTAAGGGTTCAGGGGGGTGCCATCGGAAGCACAGGGGTACATCTCTCCCGAAGTACAGATTGATCGGGCCTTGGGCCGAATTTGGGTGTCTACACCTTATAAATTCCATGTACAGTTAGTTGACAGTCCTATCCCTAAATATTGGCTCAGGTAGTTGACAGTCCTATCCCTAAATATACAATTGAGAGAAATCATGTATAGTTTACCTTTTAAATTAACCGAAAATGACTCAGATATGCATAATCTAACCTTTAAAAACAGAAATTAACTTAAGAAAACCAATTCCGAGAAAAAAAATGGATATAGCTAAATGCTAACCAATGCAAATATAAAGATACCTAAAAATAATGATTTTGCACCAACAGTAGATCCTCGTAGCTAAATCCTTCGTGGCACCAACAATTGATCCTCTATTCCCAATGTAATCTAATGCTACCCACAAAAGAGGTGACAAAGTTATATTTCTTATTTTTATTTGTAATGAAGCAATATATCAAAGCATAAGAAATACAAAAAACTTGTGAGAAACTAAGGTCAGACGCCACCCCAAAAAACATAGACGGAAAAAGGAAAAATAGAACAAACCTAAACCAAAAAAGCAACAAGACAAAGGAGAAAAAACCACCCAAGCTTCACAAAAAGACCCAAACCCCGAGAGGAAAGGTGTACATAAAACAAGCACGAAAACTGATACTCATTGGAAAAGTTACCAAATTATAAGATAGTATTTGATAATGAAAATAAACTAAAGATGTCATTAACACAAGGCTAAATTGATTGAAGGAGTGAATATAAATAAAAAAATTGAAGCGTTAATGGTGCGGAAAGTTAGGCCCTCAATAAACAAGAGACCATATTGAACTTACAAGGCCTACTAGAAGCTCGACTACTTTTGCAGCAGCTGGGTATCATTCAACATCTTTTGTTGAATGAAGAACCAATAAATAGGAAAGATGCCATTAAACAGGCTACTTTCATTCAAATGAAACTATTAGTTGGGGATATTAACTATTATTGGCACTGTAAATCAAAACATGGAAACTGAAAAGAGGTTGTTAGATTTACCTGACCACTATTAGTTGGGTATCAGTACCATGGCCCCCTATTGAACATATGGCCCCCTATTTACCTGACCACTATTAGTTTGTTACATAGCTATAGGAAAACAGAAAATTAGATATTATGTATAGGTTAATTACAGAGTTGTTGCTGTTCTGGATCGGTCCACGCCTGTTCCCTTTCCACATCCGGGTTTCTGTCTACTGTTTAAATTATGAGGAAAAAAAGGAAAAAGACAAATAACCATAAGGGAAGTCTCATTGGATGAAGAAGACTAAAAGAGAGCAACAAATGGAATTACATCTCTGTCGAGTTCTTCGAGCTTTGATTTTTCTAAACGTGCAATTTTTCCCACTTCATCTACATCTCTCTCCATACGCTGCTTGATTGCTGCAAGAAATGACAACATCAGTTACAACTACTGGGAGTTGACAAGCACAAGACCACAATTGAAAAGAACAATCAGTAAGGAATGCTTGAGGGGAACTGGATTAAAAACACATCGATTTTTATCCCCTTATTTCTTTGATGTGATGACAAAAAGGCAAAAATTCTGATGTTTAATTTATGGGGATATAGAAAAGTTCTTTGCTAATATAGTGATCAGATAAAAATTCTATCCTTTCAAAGAAACATATTTGTTGATATTTTGTTCAGTTATGTACTACAACAAATCAGAAAGCATCTTAAATGGAACCAATAAGCAAAAAATCAGGTACACGAACCAAGTGCAGAAATGCAGTAGCAGGAAATTACCATTCATTGCAGTGGCCTTGGTGACAGACTTTGAGCCCTCATTTGCATCCTGCATGTATTGTTAGTAAGTTGCTGACATATGAAATTTTTTTAATCATGTTTATGGGACCATCATGGCAAAACTGATCATTCTTGAAGAGGAGGATGTTATTCAGGCGATGGACAATCATGCAGATGCACAAACATCTGGGGGTTCTGAAAATCGTGAAGATGAGATACCACATAATTCAGGGGATGAGGTGGAAGATGCACAGAAGATTACTTCGTCTACAATCTCAAATACCAGCAGGGTATTAATTAGACACCCAATGCAAATCTGATGGCGTAAAAGGTGGAGTCAATATTTCAAATTCTTTTGAGCAATTGGATATGTTTCCTGAATTAAATGTTGAGTTAGAGATTGAGAATAACCAATTATTCTTATCTCGCAATAAAAAAGGAAACCAAGGAAAGGGATATAAAAAGCAGCTAGCCATCTTTATCCAAGCTTTACTGTTTCAAAACAGGCAATCAACCGAGAAAATTAAGGATAGAAGATCAAGTAGGATCCTTAAAAATCAAAAGTGATGTCGATTGCTAGTTGGTAGAAACGGGGGATGAATCATCCTTCTAAGAGGTAGGAAATTAAAAAATTAATTAGTTCCAATAAGATAGGTCTTTTGGGACTTATGGAAGCTAAGATTTTAGAAAGGAGAAGTGATAGGGTACGTAGGAGAATCTATCATGATTGGCATGCCATTTTCAATTATAAGGCTCATCACTATGGGAGAATCTGGATAATCTGGAATCCACAAATTTTTGAGGCCCATAAAATTTCATCATCTAAACAACACGTGCACACTAAAATTGATGGGCGTGCCGATAACATCAAATTTGAATATACTGTGATTTATGGCTCAAACCTAGCTATGGACAGAAGTGAATTGTGGGTTGAACTTCAGAATTTGTCACAAACCATCATCGATCCTTGGGTTGTAGTGGGAGATCTCAATTGTATCAGATATCACTTGGAAAAAGGTAGAATGGTACCAGACCGTATCCTTAACGAATTTAATTGTAGTTTGGAGGCCTCGAGTCTCTCTGATTTAAGGGAAACTAGCAATACATGGTCTTGGTGCAATCATAAAGCTAGGCTATGAAGAATCCTTTGCCGCTTAGATCGAACTCTTGTTAATCCATAATGAAAAACTTTGTATCTAAATGGGGATGTGAAATATCTTCCGGCTAGCATCTCTGATCATTCCCCTCTATTAATCGAATTTACAAATCCTCCTACTAGACCTAAACCGTTCACATATCATTGTGCTTGGAATAACCAGCTTGGGTTTAAAGAGGTAATCAAGGAAGCGTGGTCTATTAATTCTCAAGGAAATCTTGCATTCATAGTGACTCAAAAGTTGAAAGAAGTCAAGCGCTTGGTTAGAGAATGGAATACTAACAAATTTAGTAGAATCCGAAACGATGTGAAGGAGGCTACAACTGAACTTGAGTTCGTACAAGCAAATATCCAACGAGCGCCTTTGGATGATATGCTGGCTAATATAGAGAGAAGGTTGGTATTAAACCTTAAAAAATAACTCAATATTGAAGAAAAAATTTACTGACAAAAAATCAAGGAACATTGGATCTCAGAGGGTGACAGGAATACTCAATTTTTCCATGCCTCTATTGTGACCAGAATTTCAAGGAATACCATATCTGAAATAAAATTACCTAATGGTACTAGATTGGTGGATCCTGATCAGATTGGGGTAGCTACTGAAGACTATTTCAAAACTATTTTCACTCCTAGCTCAAATGACATAGTTGAAACGAACAAAGAGGTTAAAAATAGCTTTAAATGCGACTAAGGAAGAAAAAATCTAACAAAAACTGAGTCCAAAACCCTAGCGATTTTTAAACATGCATGCACATCAACGAATGAAACAAATATTTAACAAATCATGAATCAACGAATCAAACAAAAAATTAGAAAATCAACGAATCAGCGAATCAAACAAAAAATTTGTAAATCAACGCAGTAGCGAATCAAACAAACAATTGAAAAAATTGGAAAATCAACGAATCAACCAATCCATCTAAAATCCTACTCAAAATCAACCAAAATGTTATGAAAAATCATATAGCATACCTAGATCTGCATTCACTAGCTTCTAATCCATCTCAAATCCTCTGCTCCACAAGATCAAAACCATATAGCATACTAGATCAGCATTCAACGGTTCTCGATCCATCAGAAAAACGATCGGTTGATCGAAGCTGCCGAGAGTAGCTCATGGAGACCACGGAACAACAGAAAAACAAGAGAGAGGCTAGGGTTTGTCAATCGAGAGAGAGAGGTTAGGGTTTGTCGATCGAGAGAGAGAGAGGCTAAAGTTTCGAAGAGAAGAAGAAGGGTTGCGAGAAAGGCGTCTTCTGTTTAGTGATAAATAGTGAGAAAGAGAAGTCGGGGGGTGGGTGGGTGTGTGTGTTTGAGCCCGATGATTTGCACGTGATGAGAGCACGTGATAGGTGGATGATTTACAAAACCACTTATTTAATTAAAAAAAATACTATTTTAGGCAGTGGTATATTGCACCACTTTTTTAAGGGGTGGTTTATTTATTGATGGTATAGTGGTTTTTTTTTCCATTTTGACGTAGTGTTGATTAGAAAGTCAGGTGTAGATATGGATATCATTCGCATCTTCCTGCCTACTAAGACTATTAGAGCTTTTCTTATTGTTCTTAAAATAGGTTTACTTCAAAAAATAGTTTTACAAAATTCATCATCATTTTAGTTTGTTTCTCATTTGCCTAAAACCTCACATTCCACTTAGATGCTAATTGAGGGCTTTAACTCTTATTTGTAATGGATCCTAGTATAGTTTTAACTCCAAACGATGTGCTGCCAATTTAACAAATGAAAAGTGTCATGCTAAATAGCCAAAAATGTGCAATGGGAATTAGGTCACAAAAAAAAAAGAACATGGAAGATTAGTCACTGAACTCAACATATAAACTTCAATAAAATGAGAAAAATTGGCTTAATGAAACCACAATCTTCAACTGATGGATCAAGTTCCCTTTAATATAAGATTACCAATTTAATGTGAATAACAAATAATACAATTTCGACAAGTCTAAAAAGATCTATCATCCTAGAAAGCATTTTAAAATTAGCATGTCCAATAATTTCTTATTACTACCTTAAACTATTGATCATTTAACCAGTTTAAATGCTTTTCAACCCCTGTAATATATTACTGTAAATAATTATGCAGCAAAGAACATGCCATAAATAAAGTGACTGCCTTAACTTCAACATTTAATTTACCATATAGATAGAAATAAAATTAAAATCCCTCAGAACACTAACCTGTTCAAATACAGGGAAAGATATCCGGTCAGGATAATTGTCAACACAAAGTTTCTTCAAATCATCTCTATTAAGGGACCCTAGAACTTTTATATCAATCACCTGTAAATGATACAAGATTCAAAATGTAAATTTTTAATCAAATATATAATTACATTTACCTATCTAAAACCCTAAATATCAAATAGAAACTTACAATAGGAGATTGAGGTGGGTATGATCTCTCAATGAGTTAACCCTAACCTTATTTGAATAAGGAAGTAGGAGAGATCGATCGGCTGCGTGCAAAGAGCTTCAATTTGTTGCAGTCGGTTGGAGCGAAAGAGATGCTTCAATTTGTTGCAGAGAGGCCATGTTTCTCTGGATTCTGATCTGTGAGAGAGACACCCTTTTTTATGGGTTTTGAAGTTTTGTAGAGAACCCCAATTTTTAAAAACTCCCTTCTAGTCTTCTAAGTTCTAATTAGTCAATAAGTTGAGTTAAAAAGTTGAAGGGAGAGAGGACTCTTCATCTTCTAGCAGTTGGCGCCACGAGAATAGGAGAGAATGAAAATAGGTGCGCGAGTGGTTGGCGCTTGAGTTTCAGATTTTACTGGCGTTCTTAGCAAACCGCTATTAATAAGGCACCATAAAAAGACCTAATTTTGTAGTATGGTTTTGCTTGCATAAGCAATCACACAAGGAAACTTGTCCTTCCTTTGCCCCAAAACTGCACCAATAGAAAAATACGATGCCTCACACATCAGCTCAAATGGCAAAGAGTAATCAGGTGCTTGAAGGACAGGTGCAGAGGTTAAACGGCCTTTCAAAAACTCAAAAGCAGTGAGACATTCATCATTAAATTCAAAAGGAACCTCTTGGCACAACATGTGACAAAGGGGTTTTGAGATTTTGCTAAAATCTTTGATGAATCTCCTATAAAAATTAGCATGCCCCAAGAAAGATCTGACTTGTTTGATAGTTTTAGGTGTGGGCAAATGTGCAATCAAATCAATTTTAGCCTGGTCTACCTCTATGCCTCTGTGGGAAACAACATGGCCAAAGACAATGCCTTGATTGACCATAAAATGGCTCTTTCCCAACTCAAAACCAAGTTGGTTTCTTCACATCTCTGCAGCACTAGGCTGAGATGATGTAGACATTGGCTAAAATTGTCCCCAAAGATAGAAAAATCATCCATGAATATCTCTAAAAAATGATTAATCATATCAGAGAAGATGATATACATACACCTTTGAAAAGTTGTAGGGGCATTCAACAATCCAAATGACATCCTTCTATAGGTAAAGGTACCAAATGGACATGTAAAAGTTATCTTCTCTTGGTCTTGTGGATACACAGGGATTTGGTTATACCCAGAATATCCATCAAGAAAGCAATAGAAAGCTTTGCCTGCCAACTTGTCCAAAATCTGGTCTACGAAGGGCAAAGGAAAGTGGTATTTTCTGGTTTTTAAATTGTGCTTTCGATAATCAATGCACACTCTCTAACCAATGGTTTCCCTAGTTGGAATTAGCACACCAGAATAAGATTTAACCATAGTGATTCTAGATTTCTTAGGTACCACCTGAGTAGGTGCCACCCATTTAGAATCTGAAATGAGATAGATGACTCTTGCATTTAACAATTTGACCACCTCCTTCATTACTATCTCTTGCATGTGGGGGTTTAACTTTCTCTACATCTCTCTAGAGGGTTTGGAACCCTCTTCCAAGTGGATCTTATGCATGCAAACAGCAGGGCTGATGCCTCCAAGATCAGCAATACTCCAACCTATTGCTCTCTTATGCCTTTTTAACACACACAACAGCTCTTCTTCTTGCTCATCAGTGAGGGAAGAAGAAATTATCACAGACAACTTTTGATTTTCTCCCAAAAATGCATATTTCAAAGATTTGGGTAGCTGTTTCAATTCCACATCAGGTGAACATATGAGTGAAGGCAACAAAGGCGCCTTAGATGGTGGTGGAAGAGGCAACACAACTGGTTTTCAAGGAGGATACCTTGTTACTGGCCCCACTTCAGAATTTAAGGCTTTTACCTCTGAACCACAGGTGTGGAGGCCTTCTCTTCCACAATTTCACTCCACACATTTTCAAAAACATCACACAAATCATCACAATGCAGCAGCTTGGGCAAAGTCTCTTCCACCAGCTCATCCAACACATCAATCAAAAAGCAATCCTCACTATCCAAGTGAGGCTGACTTGCTGCATTGTAAATATTCAGTTTTACTTTTATATTATCAAAAGATACCTCCATTACACATGATCTATATTGATACAAGCATTGGCAGTGGCCAAGAAAGGCCTGCCCAAAATTACAGGAATGGAGGTAGTGCACTTGCTTGGTTCCATGTCAAGAACCAGAAAATCTGCTGGATAAAAGAATTTGTCAACCCCAACTAATACATCTTTTATCATTCCCACAGGCCTCCTTTTAGATCTGTCAGCCAGCTGTAGTACCACATGCGTGGGCTTCAATTATCCCAAAACTAATTTCTCATAAACTGAATATGAAAGTAGGTTCACACTGGCCCCCAGATCTAACAAGGCTTTTTCAATGGTGTGATCCCTAATGATGCAAGGGATTGTGGGAACTCCAGGGTCTTGGAGCTTTATTGGGGTTGCAATAGACAACACTTGGTTCACTTTCTCAGCACAAAAGACCTTCTTGGATAGGTGTATCCTAGATTGTCTTTTGTGTGTGCACAAATCTTTTAAAAACTTTACATAGGCTGACACTTGCTTGATAGTATCAAGTAAAGGCAAGTTGATCTTCACTTGTTTAAATGTTTCCATCATTTCCTCAACTTTAGGATTTCCCTTGCCAAAAGGAGAAGGTGCTTGAAGTGCATTGAGAAATGGCAAATGAGGGACTGATCTCCCATTTGCCCTTAGCAATCTCATCAGTTTTTTTCTTATTTTTGTTATCATTTTTCTATTGGGGCTCATAAACATTCCCCTTATTTCTCATATGCTGCTCCTGCTGCATATTATCATGGGCTGTATTCTCTTTGTCTGCACACTTCTCAGGCTCAACACCAACCTTGTTATCAACCAGCCTTCCACTTCTCAAAGTGGTGACAGATTTAGCTTCTTCATATGAAGAAGTCTCATCCATCATATACTGCCCTTTTGGGTTGTTCATAGGCTGACTAGGCAGTCTTCCCTCTTCTCTCCTAGTTAAAATATTAGATAGCTGACCAAGGTGGTCCTCTATCTTCTTAATACTTTGGCTATGGGAGTTGACTGTTTGAGATAAAGAGCTCAAATTCTGTAGTGAAGCCAGACCTTGCTCTTCAAATGTGAGGGATCTAGAGGGTGCTGGGGCTGGTGCACTTTGATGTACAAGTTGTGCCATTGGCTGGGCCATAGGATGCTGGTATTGGAGCCTTGGGAAGTGATTCTGCTGGTAGGGTTGAGCGTTTTTGTAGGGCATGGACTGCTGTGGTTGCTGCTGCTGCTGGTTTGGAAAATTATCTTGTCTCCACCTCAAGTTGGGGTGATTTTTCCAATGATAATCGGCAGCTGGCTGTTATCCAAAGGACTGAGTAGCATTCACATGTTCCATAACAAGGCTTGGAAATTAGGCAGTAGAAGGACATTCTTCAAGGGAGTGAGTGGGGGATTGAAATATCACACATGCCTCCTCCACTTTGGCAGCCATTGGTGACTGCATTGCTCCCATGAGCTTATCAAATTTGTGAGTCAAGCTATCCACCTTCCTTTTTCAAATCATTGTAACCACTGACCTTATACATTTTTCTTCTTGTAGTGTTCTCTTTCACCAATCTAACAGGAGTCTCAATGTCCCTTGACAAAGTCTCCCTTTGAATGGAGTTTTACTAATGATATCAAATAACTCCCAAGCCTCATCAGTTGTCTTATGGAGGTAAGTACCACCACATGAGGTATCAACCATGTCCCTACTCTTGGGATCAATTCCTTAATAGAAACTTTGAACAAGTTGCCATTCAGGAATTTGGTGATGGGGACATTGCTTCAAGAGCTCCTTAAATCTCTCCCATGCTTGGTGAAAGTCTTCAGTTGGGGACTAAGCAAAGGAGATTATGCTCTTCCTCAGCTGACTTGTTTTGGACATGGGAAATTTTTTGATCAAGAATTAACATTGAAGGTCATTCCAAGACTGAATACTATTAGTTGGGAGCATAGACAGCCAAGTTCTGGCTCTATCCTTTAGTGAAAAAGGAAAGAGCTTCAACCTGGTTGCTTCCTCCCCCAAACCTGCAATGTTGAAAGTAGTGCACAGTCCTAGAAATTCATCAATGTGCTTGTATGGGTCTTCCTTACTCAGGCTATGATATAAGGGCAACATCTGTATGATGGAAGATTTAATCTCATAGTTCCCTTGGACATCAGGGAATTGAATACAGAAGGGAGAATTGTATACCCCTAGTGCATTGAATTCTTTCAATGTCCTTGGTCGCTCACCCATTGCAGAAATATCACAATTAACTACAGGTGTGTGTAGGGACTGCTTAGGTATGAGAAGTCTCTTAACTTCAAGATCTAAAAAAAAATCTCAGGATTAAGAGATCTTCTACCAAGCATACACACAGCAGAGGCAAAGTATAACACACAAATTACATCACATATTTCAGCAAAACAATTACAAAAACACACAACTAATGCTGCAGATCTAAAATTTTATAGACCTAAAAATGTAAAAGAGTTAGAAAATACAAACTCAAGCAAAGTTTGCTCCTCCAATCAGCATAGTGCTCGTCTCAGAAATACAGATTCAGATCTGTAACACAAAATTAAACTACAACAACAATTAGTCAAACACAAAATAGGCAATTATAAATCTAAATCTAAAATAAGAAAAACTTAGATTTACCAATTTTAAAAACACAGTTCCCCGACAACAACGCCAAAAACTTGTATTGCTTACCTTGCAATTATTAAGGGATTAAAATCAGTAAACTAAAGGATAAATTACAGTAAATGTGATCAAGGTAAAGCAACCAGGCCTGCAAGAACCAGGGCTGTTGCAGCAAGCTTTAAGAGGTAAGTCAGGGTATGTCCACAAGGAAATGTGCTTCAAAATAGGGTATATCTCCAGGTCTATAATAGATCTGGCACTCTATCCTATCCTAATTTAACCTAAACAAGAAAGGAAAGAAGAGAGGTTTTAAGGATTATCACTTTACTAAAAACTACAGAAATATAATGTAAAATCAAATGATCCAGAGCTGAGTAAAACATAGATTTAATGGAATGAAGAAAAAGATTAAAATCAAAAGGGGGAGAATAGAAGCTAGAGGTTTTAGTCTTTACTGAAAACTGATTGGTTCAAAGGCAATGCAGGAGCTAGATTTGTAACAATCCTTCATCTGGCTACAAACTCAGATGCAAGGTAAACGAATCTAATCTAGACCAGAGAATTGGATTGATCTTAAGGGTATGATCTGTCCACTTGAATGGTCACAGATCATCCTATAGACTTCTTTCAATCCTAAGGTTTTTAATTAGAATAATGAGATTATTACAAATGCTGTGGATGCAAGGCTACAAGCTCAAGTATCCACAGAGAGATTTAATCTAGGGAAATTAAATGCAATCAAGAAATCTATAGATCAAAATCAACTCTATAATCCACAATATACTAATTCAATACAAACTTATAGTACAATGTGCTCAGATCTGTAATCTATGCAACATCCAATCCCCATACAAAGCCTTGAACCTCTCAATTTATAGCTCTCAACCACACCCTAGCTACTAAAAGTGTTTAGCCGACCATGGTTGGTCTAAAGAGAGAATGGGGAAGAAGGAAGAGGGAAAGAATTTTGGAGGGAAAAGAGATTTCGAATTTGGTCTGAGCTCTCTCAATTTCTGGATGGTTCTTCTGTAAACACCTCAGGCTTCTATAGTCTTCCATTCAGTCCTCAGATCTGTTTCAGGCAATCATAACTCAAGGGAATAATTCTGTTATTCTGAGATACTAATGTGACTGATTTTTTGCTTTTAAAAACTCTCCACTAATTGGTCCAAACTGGACAAGTACATGTGAAGTAGTTAGAGAGTTCCCATTCATGCCCATATGCATCCCAAAAATTCCCTCAAACAGGCCAAATAGCCTTGGGACATGTGTGCACAGAGTACTGGAATGGGCAACAGATGTAGCTGGAACTGAGAAATTCCCAAGTTGTGCTTCGATAGTATCAGGGAACCTTTCGACAGGTTTTGAGTCCCATTGGTGCTCCATTCGACAAGTTGGAGTGAGCTTTCGACATGTTGCATTACTTCTCGACATGATCCATTGACTGTTTGATAGGATTGACATCAAAATTTCCCTACTGACCTAGCTCTAGCCAATCCCTCGACATGTTATAATTCATCCAGTCGATTTCTTATAAAGCTCCTGATATCTTCTCGACAGGTACTTTCTTCTGTTCGACAGCTTAAAGACATCCTCGCGAGAATGAAAGCAGCTTCAGGTAAGTCTTTGATAGGTTCTTCTCTGCTATTCGACAGATTGGAGGCTGTTCTCGACAGGTTCATAGTTAAGCACACAAACCTATTGAGAGGTATGTGGAACTTCGCAAGATCCACTGCATCTCCAGGTGACCTCTTGACAAGTTGCAACATACCACTCGACAGGTTCTTTTAACTTGTCGCAGCTTCATTTTTCTTCCTCAGAACCTGTCGATGAGTTCTAGTTCAGCTTTAGGTCCTCTCTATAGGATGCTTCATTTGGTTTCAACTCCTCGAAGAGTTTTGGGAACCTGTTGATCTCTTCATATTCAAGCATCCAGACCTGTCGAATGGATGAACTAACCTCTTAAACTCTTCTGCTCATTGCTTCCACAGCTGGCACACTGCTTGGGGTGCTATCCTTCATCTGTCCAGCACACAGTAGCCTTTTGAGGGGTTCAAATTTCATCCAATGCAGCTGCTCTTGCTCCCATGTGTGCCCAGTTGGACACATGGCATTCCCATAGACTTTTGAGGCTCTGTGGACTGCTTGATTGGCTGGCCTTTTGGGTTACATGAGCACAAGATGAGGCAGCAGATATCTTCTTTGGAATTTTTAGGTGGATGTCTGCACTAAAACTGTAATTCATTGATTATCTACAAAACACACTCAAGACACATTATTAGTCAACTCAAAGGTCCATCAAAGGTCATGTTAGGAGGTGAAAAATGGTATTTTTTACTGATTAACAATAAACGCCATCCCTTCCATAGACGAAGCATTTATGCCTCATCTACAGGTGGGGGGCACCTCACCGCTCTAACTTTTGGAGCGTCGGTGCTCCAACATTTGAGGCACTTGCGGCTGTATATGAAGCGGCGTCGCTTCTATTATTAGTACCTTCTCTAAACTTCTCCTTTTTCTGTTTCACATATTTTGAAGATAATTCTGAAGACTCTGATGGCTAAGTGCACCATTCAAAAGTGCTAGATCATTTATGACGAGGCATCTGAGCGGAGGAAATTTTTTTTTAGGGATTTGGTCTTCGGTGTATTCTTTGTGGCTCTAATGGGTGTGATAAGTATCAACAGCCTCCTGGACGCAATCATCAAGTTCTGGGACTATGGAAGTGTTTGAAATTTTGGGACTGGCAAGTTTGACATTATCAGGTTTCGGACCCTTGATTTTGCCTTGATAACTGGTTTTCGAATGACCGACTCCCCTCGTTATCCTCTAAAGGTTGAGATTCCCAAAGAACAGACCATTAGATATAGGTTTTTCAGGGGCCTCAAAGATGTAAATAAGAGACACATCGAAGATGCCATTACGTGTCTCGACCAGGATGTTGACGGGGACATTCTGAAACTCTGTCTGTTGTTCATCCTCACCACCGTCCTCTTTCCAAACACAAAATACACCCTCGAGAACCCCCACCTCGACCTCGTTGATGATCTCCCCAACTTCAACGAATGTCCATGGGGCCATTTCACGTACCATCAGCTTCTAATATGGGTGGATAAAGCAAAGATGATGAGGGGTACAACTGAGAAAGCAAATGTTTTGCAGGATTATAATATTTATGGCTGCACTATTGCCCTGCAGGTAATGTTGTCTCCTAGAATATCCTATTTTATTTCCTACAAAGCACTAACGATTACAGAAGTCCTTAAATATTTATTTTATTTTTCTCAGATCAGGGCGTATGAGATTAATGACAGGTGTGCTCCACCCATGGTTATTGGCGACATCTACTTCCCAAGGCTATTGAAATGGGAAGCAAATGACAAAATGAGGAAACCGTATATCGCGGACTTCGAGCACAAGGTAAATTAGATACGAGGCGATATCGCATCCAAGTATAGGTGCAGTCGCTACAATATAGAAGCGGAACCGCTTTTAAATGAAGTGATGATGCCTCTAACATGGGCGCAATCACTTCCAAATGAAGCGATAGCGCCTTTAACACGAGCGTAATCGCTTCGAAATGAAGCGATGATGCCTCTAACAAGAGCGCAATCGCTTCCTAAAGAAGCGATCGCCTTTTCTCAAATTTTTATCGATAGAAAATAATGTGAAATATCTATCATCTTGTATGCCATTCGCATCCGGGAACTGGATGCCACACTGAATGAAAGGACCTTGCCTGTGGGAGAAGCTATTTTGGGAATAGGGCAGAGACCTACAGAAGCAGGTGAAGGACAATCGGTCCTTCCCAGTACTGTGCAGAGGAAGAAAATAGACATTGACATTATTAGCAAGTCGGATAAGGAAGAGGCAAAGGAGGAAGAAGAAGAAGAAGAAGAGGAAGAAGAAGCAGAAGAACCAATCTCATAAGTCTGCGAAATAGCTGATTGATGAAAAATGAAAGCAGTCTGTTGATTCAAGAATTGCAGACTGTGAGAGGTCAACCAGAGAGCAGAGCAAAGTCTTCGAGGACCTCAGTGTAAAGGTTCTCCAGCTGGAACAAGAGAACCATCAACTGAAGGGTCAGGTCGCCATGATCTTGAAGGAACAAGGTTATATTAAAAATCAGTTAGCCCTCTTCCAGAATGAATAGGCGACTCAAAAGGAGATTTTGAGTAAATTATCCGAGGTATGCTTCTAAACTATTATGGTGAAATGATGAAATTAAGGAAATCCAACGATGAAGCATTGACACTTTGGATGTTAAGTGCCAACACTGTCACATGACGTGCTGCGCTTTAGAAGGCTGCCGTTGCCTCCATATAAGGCTTTGACACTTTTACACAAGGCATTGGCGCTTCTACATGCATGAAGCGATGACACTTCTACATGCATGAAGCAACGACGCTTTGATTATGATACATCTATGTTTCGGATATGAAGCGCGAACACTTCTACATGTTAATTGTTGATTAAACATTAACTGATATTCTTATCATATTATAGGCCCGCAGTGTGGCAGGAAGTCCGTTGGGGTGCACTAGGGATTATCAGAGATCTGTCCCCCTACGCTAAAGGTCTGCCTCAGTCGAATGCTGGGGTGACTTGCACAACCTAACACGAAGGGAAGCGACTGCCCCGAGCCCCAACCCCACCCACTACCCCAACCCCAACCACAACCACAACCACAACCACAACCCTAGACCCAGTCCTAACCACAACCACAGCCCATGCCCAAGCCCAAGCACAAACCACTGCCTAAGCCCAAGCCCCAAGCCCCAACCACAACCCCAGCCCAACCACAGACCAAGCCCTAGCCCCAACCATAACCCAACCACAGCCCCAACTACAACCACAACCAGACCCACACCCACATTCAGACTCCGCACCTGCTCCCACACCCCGCTCAAACCCCTTCCTCCTACTCCCTCCAAACCCGAAGCCCTTACCCAATCAAAAGTCCTGCTTCCACCACAATCCAAAACCTAACCTCCTACAAAGGAGAAACCCCATCCCCAACCACAACCTTTGCCTCCACCACCACCACTTACTAAGTCTCATGATGAAGGACCTGAGATGTCCCTTATCCAACCATGCACCGAGGAGAGGTCTTTAGTGCGAGAAGAAGAAGAAGACGGGGACGAAGTCCCATTCATCTTTAGGAGAAGTGAGAGGCACCAGGCTAAAGGCCTCACGATTCCTCCCACGCAAAACCATTTTAAAAGAAAGGCAGAGCTGGTCTCGCAAACCCAAAAAAAAAGGCCAAAGCGGGGGGGGGGGAGGGTGCCTGGTGATGCATCACCTCATGCCTATATGAATGTTATTTGGGAAATGCTCAACAGAGAGAATGAGTAAGTATATTTCCTCCATACAACTTTTAATATGCCTTTCGAAGCGCTGAGTTGTCATTGTCGAAGCATCGTCGCCTTACAATGAGAGCGTAAGCGCTTTGTAGACTAAGCGCTAGCGAGTCTATTTAGAAGTGCTAGAGACTGATCCACTTATGTCTTAATTTGAACGTAGGACTGTCATCTTGACTGTTGGGTCCCGGCGTATTACCATCGAGTTGATGCACTGCCTGTGATCCAAATAGGAAATAGAAGACCCAGTAAGTATTAATCCCTATTCAACATCGACGCTTCCTTGATTCCATATTGATATTTACACTTTCGTATGTAGATAATGACGGTGTACTTTAGGGTCATGGACAAGTAGGAGGACATTGAGAAGAAGAAGACTTTTCAGATGGCCACCATTGGACTCAATTGCTTGACCATGAATTTTAGAGATTTTGAGGGATACATAAAACAGAGTGGAGAATTCGCACCCTCCGGCATTGCGGGATGGAGCAGATACTACCTCGACCATTTTTTGGTACATCATGGCACGTCGTCGTTGCAACGTTTTGTCATAAATAAAAATTATGCCTTGAATGTGATGGACTGTGAACAAATTTTTATTCTGATTCACATAGACGAGCCATGACACTGAGCGCTTGCAGTGGCGATCCCCTTAGATCATAAAATTGAGATCCCCCTCCTAGATCATCTTTCGGAAACTAAATTTGGCGAGGCGATAAGGACACTGGTAAGCTAAGCTCGAATACTATCAAAAGTAATATCGGAATCATTTACGACTCTTAGTGGAAACATTGCTGAGTTTTATATGGGGCGTCAATGCTTTGACAATTGAGCGTCAGTGCTTTGACAATGGAGCATTAACACTTTGACAATGGGCGTTAGCGCTTTGAAAATGGGGGTCAGTGTGTCAGCGCTTTGGCAATGGGGCATCAATGCTTTGTGGTTGAGCCGTCAGCTCTTTGACAATGGGCGTCACTGCATTAGCAATGGGGCGTCAACACTCCCTTTTGTTTTCTAAATGCATGTGTAACTCAAATTTTACTTTTTTTTCTTGATAGACGCGTTACCTCCCAGCCCTGTTTCATATGGATGAGCCTCATATTTCGTATTTGACAACTGAGACACTGAGGGTGTTAAAGCGCCGCACCAAACAAACGATTATGACTGTGGGGTTTTCATGTTGAAATACGTAGATTATTTAAGCAGGGAACTCCAGCTAGATATCTAACAGGAAGACATCAAAACTTTCAGGGCGGATATTGGGCATGCCATCGATACGCACCAGGAAGAGAATTGGGATGTCAGTGATAATGTGGAATCACTTCTATAAATTTTTTGTTATACATAAATGTACTTTTACATTTGTTGACATACATAGCATTGTACTGAAGATTATATGTACATAGGGCTACTTATATAGGATAGATATATAATGTACAGTGATCATATTCCATGATAATTTTTTAATACACAGGATTTATTCACAGGATATATTGTTAATCAAGGGTTTGTATTTATTAGGATATGAACAGCCACTGCAATAAATAATATTGGAAAAGACTGCACGAAAAGACAACACAGTCTAGAATTTTAAAGTCCTTGATATTCGTAATAAATGAAACAACGCTTATGTCAAGAAGCGTCACCGCCCGTAATTGAAGTGATGACGCTTCAAAGTATAGGTGATGACGCTTCGACAATCGTCTGACTAAAGCACTGATGCTTCTATGAAAAAGAGCCATGGGTAACATCAAACATCGACTCGCTTCTTATCGGTATTCGAGAGAAGTTCGTAAAATACACTACCTACTGCCAACCCTCGAATTGAGCAGCTTAGTAGAATTTTTTTTTCATATTAATAGAAATTTCTTTTTGTTTATCCCAAATTGAGTAGATTTGAAATAGTCGCTACAACAAATATGGATTGTAAATAAATTGGACCCATTAGCGCACAGTTAATTTAAGCGCTGACGCTTGAAATAATAAGTGATGACGCATCGAGTTAGAATTGACGATGCAATGATTTCAAAGCGATGATGCTTCGATTTTAAAGCGATAACTGACCAGTCACAAAATTTACCAATTTATCACCCTTAATTTAGTGATGCTAAACCCTAGTTTGCTACTAATAAGTTAATGATGTACAGATATGAAGGAAAATCAGTAAAAGAGAACCAAAGTGTTAATCTTCATCAAAATGAACTCAAAAAGTAATAAGAAAGACGATTGAACGTAAAAGACGATTTGACGCTACTAAAAGCCAAGAAATCGTATTTTATGATTGAATAAAGCCAAAGAAATAAGAAATCATAATTTATGATTCTTCAGAAGGCGTTTAAAGTAAAGTACGATACAAAAGAAAGAGATCGTTCGTTATGCAGAATCATCCAGTGAGAAAGCTGTAAAGAAGAGAGAAATCGTGATTTACGATTTTACAAAATAGAAGCTTCTCGTTGTTATTAATCATGTGAAGATCTACACCGCCATGCACCAATTTAGAAAATTTCTTGAATTAGAAGTTTGATGAATCACAGATCTGAGGAGATTGAGAAGAAGACTCTTAGAAGGACTCTGCTGTTGAGAAAAGAAAGACATCTAGAAACGCATCAACTATCCAAATAAAGGAAGATAAAATTAGGAATTAGAGTTATATTAGGATACTTTTGTTTAAGTAGTTTCTTCTATTAGAATAAATCAATATAAACCGACCCCTTATGATCTATAAATAAGAGGGCTTGGCACATAGAAAAACTTATCGAAGGAATTCTCATCTTCAATTGACAACTGAGGTTGGGTATTCTTCCGATCAAAATTTAGTTTAGAGTAGTTTAGATATCCAAGGTTCCTCGATCACAATTGACAACTGGGATTGAGAGTTGGAAGATTAGTGTAGATATCCATAATTTCTCAGAAGCAATTAACACCGGCGGCTAAGGGGTGAAAGATATATTTTTACTTTTCTTTCTAGTTTAGATTTGTTTTTATAAAATTTACTACTTTGTAAACATCTTCAAGTTTTGATTTGAATTGACGACTCAGGTTGAGATTTGTAGATTAGTGTAATAGTTTTTATTTTTCATCTTTAATTTTCCAAAATTTGATTGACGCTCATGTTTTAGGAGATTGTTGATTAGATTAAATTTGTATTAATGAGATCCTAGTTTTGATTGACGACCAATGCTAGGAAACTTGATATATGGTGTTGTAACGGTATTTTAATTTCATAAATATTCGAGACTCGAAGGATTGTGATTGACGACCATAATCTGGAACGAGGAGGATTTAGATTTATTTTTTGCAATTAGTTTAAGAAACCATTCTTTTATTCATATTTCTCAAGTAGTTTAGTACTTTAAAGATAAATATAAGTTTTTAAAAAGTGAAATATAAAGATAAAACACTTCCTCATGGGAATGATCCTATACTAGCATTATAATTTCCATTGTGTGCTTACAATAGGTTAAGACTTAATTTGATGCACATATAAGTACCCACCACGTTTTTGGCGTCGTTGCCGAGGAAGCGGATTTTATCTTATATTAGTTTTAGAAAATAAGTATTTATCTTTCTCTTTTTATATTTCTTTATATTTTTATTTTCTTAATCACTTCTTAAGCTTTTACAGGTTTATTCGGAGCCAGCGAATCAAAATTTCAACTTTCCCTGATCAAAGAAGCTAGAGGCTCAGATTTGTTTCTCTCCCTACTTTCTAAAATAAAAATCAAATAAAGCTAAAAACACAAAAATATCAAATTTTTTTTTAGTGTATGCATCACACTCGACCTCGAAGTTTAGATTTTTTCGAGTGTGATCCGAAAATCGAAAGGACTCTCTTGCGCACATTAGTATCAAATTGACCTTCCGTAAGAGAATCCTTAACCATGGCTGATGGCCGCTCAATTCAAGCACATTTTAGTCCGGTTGCTCTGATTGGACCCTCTTATATAGTTATTCCAGAGGTTGCAGCCGGACAAAATTATGAAATCAAGCTCAATTCACTTCAAGCTATACTTGCTTAGCATGGTCTTGATAGAGAAGATCCCTATCAACATTCAAGGGATTTTATAGAACTCTGCATGATGTTACAACTATCGGTGGCTAATGAGGAGTCAGTCAAGCTATGACTATTTCCTTTTTCTCTCATAGACAGAGCAAAAGCATGATTGACCTCACTGCCTGCAAAAAGTATAACCACTTGGGATGAACTTCAATCCAAATTCTTAAATGAGTACTTACCAATTGGTAGAACTAACCAGATTCGCCAAGCAATTCAAGATTTCAAGCAATAGCCTGGAGAGCTGTTTCATGAAAGTTGGCTGCGCATGAAAGTCCTACTGAGAAAGTGAGCTCATTATGATGTGCCAAATTGGACAATAGCACAGAGTTTCTACCAAGGGTTGACTAAGACTAACTAGTCGACAGTCAATGCAGTGAGCGGAGGAGCCTTTATGGCTTAAAATGGCCAGCAGTCCTCGAACCTATTCGAGAAACTGATCGATAACTCAAAGCAAAAATAGGCCTTGCTTAGATCTGATCCATATGTCACTCGTTACACCCAGCCAGCAAGGGGTGGACTTTACAATAACAGTAAAGATAAAGTAAAGAAAGAGGATGATATGAGTATGAAGGTTTTGGCTCTTGAACAACATATCACAACATTAATGGTTGCCAAACCTAGAACGCCGGATAGACCCTTGGCAAATGGTTTTAACTGTCAGTCTTAAACTTATACTAAAAATCCGGCTATGCCATCGTACCAAGAGGTGGTGGAAAATGAACAAGTAATGGCTTTTCAGAGAGGAGATTTCAGGAACACGTATAATCTAGCGTGAAGGAACCACCCTAGATTTAACTATGGTTCGATAGGAGGAGCACAACCAACACCATCAGTTGCGTAACCCTGATTTCCCTAGACCCAAGTTTTCAACCAAAGACCTCAATTACCTTCTATGCAACCCCAATTTAGACCACCGAGCAATGCACCTGAAGCCACAATTGTTCAAATCCTTTGAGATTTATAGCAATAGTCGCATCAGCATTCAAAGTATTTACATCAACTCGCTTAATTCAAAGGAAAGTGGCCAGTTGCTGATGCAACCAGTTAATAATCGTAGACACCCAAATTTGGCCCAAGGCACGATCGAGACACATTTCGAGAGAGGCGCATCTCTGAGCTTTTGATGGCATGTGTGGAACCCTTCGGAACCTTTTCGAAACCTTAGGAGCCATTTTACTAGATCCCTTAGGAACCTTTCCGAACCCTTAGAAATCCATCCCGACCCTTAGAAATCCATCCCGACCCTTAGAAACCATTCCAAACCTAAACCTAGATTTCCCGAGCAATTGATGAAGAGTGGTACATCGACACTAGTTGTGACTTTCTACTATGATTGAATCTTATATCATTGAAAAGTAGAAGTCCTCAGCTTTCCAACAAGCCAAAAATCACCTTAATCGGAGCTATATGCAAGAAGTTACGACATTCCGAAGCTCAAGAAATAGTAAATTTACTGTGAACCCCCTATGAATTTGGCACAAGTAATACTTGCGCCACATATGTGTGGGTCCCCCCGTAGGCAGTCAACTTCCCAAAACCACTGTGCATCACTGTATTACTGTACATATGCCTAGCGCATCTATTAGTTGCGCCAGGCTTATGAACAATACCTGTGGGTTTTTGCCTAGAAATTCAAGATTGGGGCTTGACTTGTTGACCATCTTGACCTTTGGGGTGTGTTTTGCTAGTTTTGTTGCACCCATTTACTATCTATGTGTAACCCCTTAAGTGTTTTAAAGCCCATCCCTATCATCCACCATTGGAGCATCACTTCACACTTTTTAAGGCTCCAAAAACCCTAGGAAACCTTAGATGGCTAGATTATCTAATTGCTAATCCAAGTTAGCCTCTAAACACCTCCTAACCTCTCTTTTTCCTATAAATAGAGAGGCACCCCTCCCTTTACAAAGGCTTGAAAAAATTTGCAAATTATAGATTAAGGAATCCCTTCTCTCTCTCTCTCTCTCTCCTAGTGCACCAATTTACATACAAATTCAAGAACTTTAAGACCTTAAAACCTTAGCCTTTCATCAAAAAGCTTTAGTTTAGGTGTGTGTTACCCCCTAGCCTCCCTTCTCTACCTCTTAGTTATCCATCCTAGGTTTTAGAATCCATCATCAAGCTATACAAGCCATCAAAATCTCACCGAAGTAAGCCAACACAAGGCTCCACAGTGGTGC
Source organism: Chloranthus sessilifolius (assembly GCA_021018995.1). NCBI lineage: Eukaryota > Viridiplantae > Streptophyta > Magnoliopsida > Chloranthales > Chloranthaceae > Chloranthus > Chloranthus sessilifolius. Next base: position 32,244,178 of record CM037595.1, read on the forward strand.
AATAAGGGCCTAAGAGCTCCGGCTCTCCCCTCTACTCCTGTACCTTCTCAGTTCTTCCTCTATCCTCTCATTTGTGCCGTTACGCTGTCAAATTTTTGGTAGGAATGGAGGGACAGAAATAAGATTTTAAGGCCCTTTGGGCAAGAGGAGGGCATTTTTATTTCTCTTATATTATTTTTGTTTTGGCCATAAGTAGAGACCGCATTAAGCGGGTTGATTGTGTGCCTAACACCTTCCTAATCGATAACCGAAGCCCCTACCCAAGAGCCTTTGACATAGACTGGTTTCAGAGTCAATTTTTGGCACTTCGGTGCTCTATAAATTTGATTTGAGTTTCTCGAGACACCAAAAGCTCTGGGTGCTGACTCTAAATATTTATAACGAGCGCATCGTCACGACGGGATCGTCAAAAATCCACGGTTGCACAGATGGCGACTCTACTGGGGAGTAGCTAGTAGAGCTTCCCCTTGAATTGGCCTTTTATTTTTGATTTTTACTAACCTTTATTGCTATTGTTTTTTTACTTTTTTTTTACTCACCCCTCCGATTATGTCATTTTACTTACCCCTACTTTTGCGTCATTTACGAGCCTTAGCCGATTGGCGGGCCTACTTACGCACCGTCATTTAATTTCTTTACGTTTCTGTCATTTCAAGCACCTTGCCGATCAGTGGGTCTACTTGTGCATTGCCATTTAATTCCTTTATATTTCCATCATTTCAAGTGCCTTAATCGTTTGGTGGGCCTACTTGCACTTTTAATTCCACAATCATATTCTGTTAGTGAAGGCCGGCCTATAGAGGTGGCATGGGATCCTCACCCCCGGTCTTTGAACTTAAGAAAACTTCCTTAAAAGTGAAAAGTAAAATTGAACCAACAAAAGAGATTTAAATTGATTTTTGTGGGGTAGATTTTCAAGGTTTGAGTTATTTAGGCACACATACAAACTCTCGGGTCTTAGTACGGCGGCAACCCCTAGTAGTGATGATCCGGAAAAGTCCTAGCCCACCTAGTACCTGAGAAAAGTGCTTGCACTTGAGGTATATCGGGTGGTTAACCATCTCGTTACCAAACTTAAAACTTGGGAAAAAAAGAGAGCGTTAGCGAACCTAAATTGTCCTTTAAACCCTTAAGATCGGTGAGGAAGAGACGGATCATATAAATAGTTCCCTAGAAGCATAGCTTCCATAAAAAACTAGTTTGGAGACTCATTTCGGGCTAGAACTGCTGCTATAAAAAAATCTAGAGACCCATCTTGGTCTGGTGCCACTATTAGTTGCGCCAATGCAAAAGTACCCAGAAGTACACTGGCGCATATATTAGTTGCGCCAGCTTTATTCTGGAAAATGTTACACTGGTGCACCTGATAGTTGCGTCAGGTTAGTTTCAGGTAGCAACAACCCGGATCTGAGGCCTGTTTCATACCCCGGACTCCCTGATTAGCGTCTTTAGTGCTTCTGTTTAGGCCTCGCAATCTCTGACACCCAATACGCCCTCGCCAGTCAAGAGGTGACTTTTTTTTGACTCATTTTGGGGGATCAGGTTGTTTACATCAATTTTGATGCCTTCAATAGATCAAAGGGTTTCCCTTTGATTCTTCCAAAGTGCTTCGAGACCTTTGCCGCGGGACCTATTTAGGATACAAGAGCCACCCGAGAAGGGAATTTAAAAGGCCTCGGAATCCTCATTTCTTTTCACTTATAAAAATTCAAAAAAATTGAAATTAAAACCCCAAAAATAGAGTCTTGATTGGTGCCAACACAACGATATCATTATACCCTCCGTCATCCCGTAGGGGAAGAAGGAGGAAGCTTTACGGGTCCCATCCTAGGCATCTGTACCTGACTCGATACGGAGCTACGTCGTGGGCTGTGGACCAGGCTTACGCCGATCCTGACTCATCCCCGCCACATTCTCCAACCCATTCCCATACCAAAGAAGCTTTTACTTCCACCCCCCTCACCCAATCAACCCTCACCATAACCGGCCCGTTCAGTGCCCCTATTTTCCCTTCCACCACTTCCCAAAATATCCAAAATCCAATTCCCCATTTCCCGTCATTTTCTCAAGCCATGCCTTCATCCATGGCGATCTCTAACCCATCTCACCTTCCTTTCACATCCATGCAAAACCCGGCCCCATCCTCCACTTTAACCAACATACCCTATTTTTCATCCGCCCAACGCATACCCAATCCCCCCACATCTATCCATGCCACATCCGATCCCCCACACATCCTTCCATCTACCCAGGTCATGCCCATTTTTTTCGGAGCCATGACCAGTTTTCCTCTCTCATCCTCCACATCTATGCCCCATACATGCCTAATCCATCCACCAATGCCTCACCTCATTTCTCTAACCCACCTCATATCCCGCCACTTACCCGGGTCATGTCTGATTTTACCAGGGCTATGCCCAAATTTTCCCCTTCACACACACCATCCATGCCTCTCCAACCCTCAAATAACCCATCTCCATCCGATCCCCCTTCCATGTCCATGATGGAGGAGATGTTCCAAACTTACAATAGGTGGAAGGCATCCCAACGCATCCCCTCTCATCCACACCACACACCCATGGATCAATCCCATATCCTATCAAGCCTCCATGCCTCATTCCCCCATGACCCCCATCAACCCCCCATCATCCACACCATCCAAACCCCCACTACCCACATACCCCAAGGCCCAATGGCCCGAACCACCATTACCCACATACCCCAAGGCCCAATGGCCCAAAACCCCATGGCTCAGACCCACCAAGGGCCCATGGCCCAGACCCATCAAGGGACCATGGCCCAGACCCATCAATGGCCCATAACCAAACCCACCAAGGCCCACTGGGCTAAACTTATCATGACCAAGGCTTTATAGCCCAACCCTCCCAAGGCTTCATGGCCCACACCCAAGCCCAGCAAGGTCCTAACCTTGGAGCCTCACACCCATACCCTTCACAATTCCTCTAAAATTTCACTCACCCACAACCCTCATACCCAGCTCAAACCCACACCTTACATCAACCCCAATTGGCCCATATCCCAACATCCCAAAGTCAGTTCCAAACCTTTCCCTATGCCCAATGGCCTCATCAAACCCCACCCCAAAATCTGAGTTCTACCCATCCCATCACCCAACAAACCTTCCCTCACCTCCAATGGACTCACCCAACCCTTATTCAGGCCATTCCCATCCAGTCCATGCAGCACCAGCAAGAGAATTCCACCCTCACTGCACCCTATGTAGACTAGCAGTATGAAGAGGACGAGATTAGAAATAGTGGAGCCTATGCTGGGGCATTGACCAACCTTAACCCCCCTCCTATAATTGCCCACCCCCTGGTAGCCCAGAGTGAAGCACAACTGATTGTTGAGAAAGTGGCCCCCATGTTCAAGGAATCGGAGCAGTTGAAAGAGCAGTTAGACAAAATATAATAGCAGTTGTTAAAGATGGGTGGTGCTGAAATCCACGCCACAGACTTGTCAGATTTATGTTTGTTTGCTGAAGTCCCCTTGCTTCCAAAATTTAAAATGCTTGCTTTTGACAAGTATAACGGCACCGGCAATCCCATAGCACATCTCAAGTCTTATTGTGGGGATATGTGCCAATATGGAGGGGATGAAAGACTATTAATAAAGGTCTTTCAGAAGAGTTTGACTGGTCCGACCTTGAGGTGGTTCACATTCTTGGAACCATCTATGATAAAAACTTGGAATGACTTGACGCATTTATTTCAAGAGCAATATGTCTACAATATAGACATTGCACCACGCAAGTCAGATTTAGCCCGTTTGAAGTAGAACTTGAATGAAACTTTCAGTGATTACTTGGGACGTTGGAGAGCATTGGCATCTCAGGTTAGAAACAATATACTTGATGACGAACAAATAGAAATGATTTTCAAAAATACTTTGCTAGTGATCTCAGACTTTCTAGTATACCAGCAGCAGTTCAGCTTCGCGGATCTAGTAAGGAACGCAAATTATTTTGAAGATGCTATAAGGGAGGGTCGCCTGAGCAAGAATATACCCAGTGAAACCGGTGGAGTTAGAAGGTTCTTAGAGTAAAAAAATGAGAAGAGAGGAGGGGCTGATGTCCAGAACGTTGCCAACACCAGCCCTAATAACAATACAACTCTGTTCCAATTCAAGGCAGCCCAACCAGCACCAATCAGAATTGAACCAATGCAGATAACAAGGAATGGACAGGAGATGCAGATGACTCCAGAGCAGAGGAGAGCTCACTAAGATCGAGTGTTTACGCCCTTAGGGCAATCTTTGAATATACTTTTGCCTTTGCTACTAGAAAAGGGATTAGTTACTGCTCGTCAACTGCAACCTCTTCCTCACCCAATCCCAAAGAATTATGACCCTAATACTCATTGTAATTTTTATCAGGGTTTGGGTCACCCGACTGATCGCTGCTTCTCATTGAAGCACGCGATCCAATACTTAATTAATGTCGGGAAAATCATTCCACATGCACCTTCCCAGGTGAACCAGCACGCAAACATCCATCAGGTGCCATTAGCCCCACATCCTACCGGAGGAGTAGGTCCCAGACCCACCATGGAGATGATAGAAGAATGTGAGGAGGAATTTGAATTTGACCCATTGGACTATATCAACGACCGAGAAATTTATGTAGCACCATTGCAAAGGGATTGCGAAGAGAGGACTATCGGGGTGATTGAACCCTTGAATTTGTCAAATTATTTCCCCAACCCATCACTATGAGTTGAACCCTTAGACCTTAGAGCTTATTTCCCATCATCCACACCTGCTAATTATGTGCACATAAATGCCTATCAACCATATACAATCACCCCCATCAATTACCCGATGGCCCAACAGGTCCTCCATTTCCCACCCTCACCTATCAACTATCAATGGCCCACTCCTACCCCATTACCCCCGATGCAACCACCCGCAAACCTTATCACCCCAACCTAACCCAATTTTGCCACCCAACCATCTATCACTAAGGTGAACCAAGAATTACCCACCCTTTCAGAGCCATCAGTACAAGTGCATCAGTTACCGGCAACCACTCCGTTTCAGATTTTGGGACCAACCTATAATCCTCATCAGGTCCTGCTTAATTATGAGCAGACGAATGTCAACACTGGCAGTAGCAGAGAAGGGGTAGTGGACTTTATCACCAGATCCGAGAGGATTTCTAAGCAGCCAGAAGTGCCAGTAGCAGCACAAGCCCAACCAGAGGGAAAGAAAGATAGTGCCATTAATCATTTTGAGAAAATGAGTCAAGAACATATACTGGAGACTCAATTGAGAAGGATGCTAGCTCACATCACTATATGGGATCTATTAATGACGTCCCCACTCCATTTTCAAGCTTTAATGGGGGCATTAAAAAATGTGCATATTTCACTTCAGGTGAGCCCTGATGAAGTTGGACAAATAATTGGTTAAGTTATGGCTCCAAATGTAATTTCATTTTCGGATGCTGATTTGTCGGATGAGGGAAGTAGTCACCCTAAATCCCTTAATATTACTGTAGAATATGAAAATATGATAATCCCTCTGGTTTTGATTGACAATGGGTCGGCTCTAAACATATGCCCACTGAGAACCACCACCAAGATTGGGGTAGATCCATGCATGCTAAGATCCACGAGAACTAGTGCCAGAAGCTTCGATAATACACGAAGAGAGATAATGGGAGAAGTTGACCTTGAGCTATTGATTGGGCCAATGACCGTCTCCATATTATTTTAAGTGATGGACATTAAATCCTTGTTCAATCTACTATTAGGGCGCCCGTGGTTGCATGAAGTTGGAGCGAACCCATCTACACTGTACCAGAAGCTCAAGTTTGCGTCTAGGCATAAGATTATTACTATCATTGGTGAAGGGCATAGTGAGAAGGAAAAAGCCACCAACAGCGTTGAAAAGTCCAAAGTGCTGGATGTGGCGCACACTACAGAGGATATCGACCTCCACAATTTTGAGTATGAGGTATTGATGGTACTCTCGGAGCCCATCGAGGGTATCATTCCAAGAACTAGAGGTGGAATGGTAGCGGCAGTGGCCATGCTTCAAAAGTGGGGCTAGAAAAAAGGAAGAGGACTTGGGCCCATACTGTAAGGCAGAAGAGAGCCGGCCACAGCTAAGGGTGGTCAGAAAGTCAGGTTTGGGTTAGGTTACAAGCCCACAAAAGAAGAAGTGCGAGAGGCTAAGGAGAAAGCCCATACAACAATAGCTGCTAGAGCTAGGGGGATACACATAGAGGAAAAACCCCGTCCCAGGCCTCATATAAGAGATTCATTCATGAGTGCCAAGGTTGTAAAGATCGACCGGAATGGGGTAACCCAATTAACCCCACACAAGCTTACCACACCGGTTCACCCCACCAATCCCCACATCACCCTTCCCAGCCTGGAAATAGACCTGGCCGCATTATCCATCTTTGAGGAATGACGGTTCGTACCTGAACAAACTCCCCCTGTGGTGAATCACCACAAAATTATGTTAACATTTGAGGATGTAATCTCAAACAAATTTGGGATCAACATGATAGAGGCTAGCTCCGAAGAGCCGTATCAGTCAGCACCCTCCATCCAAACAGGTAAAGGAGCGGCCTCTTAAGTACGCCACTAGGCATCTTTCCCCAAACCCTGGAAGCGGGGAGTGGCTTAAAATTTGGTACCAGTTTTATAAAAAAAAATATCGTACAAAAAGTGAGATAAGCCCTTGGCAGACAATACCTTGAATATACATAGACTCGTGTTGCCAAGGGTTCATCTCTGAAGAAAATAAAAATCCCAAAAATATTTAAAAAATATAAAATCCAAAAATATTGTCATTTAAAATTCTAAATAAAATTTCATAAAAAGATGCTTTAAATGAAATACCTGTCCCACGTAAGAATGACCCCTTTCCTATAGAAATACAAGAAAAGGTAGGAGTTACGAGTCTGGATGAGGATATCCCTTTGGAAGAGCTCTCCAATGAGCTTCTTGACCGGCTTGTCGAATTTAAGCATGGCCCTACTCCCATTATCGAAGAAACAAAGGGCGTTAATCTAGGGACTGAGGAGATTCCCCGAGTTACCAAAATCAGAACGTCGCTGTCCCCCGAAGAAAGAAAAAGCATGATCGATTTCCTTCAGTCATACCAAGACATTTTTGCCTGGTCTAGAGAGGACATGCCTGGTCTAGACATTGATTTGGTTGAGCATGAGTTACCTCTCTATCCTGATATGAATCCGATCAAGCAGAAGCTGAGATGTCTCCGACCTGAGTGGATGTTGAAAGCCAAAGATGAGATCATCAAGCAGTATGATGTGGGGTTTCTTATGGTATCTAAATACCCGCAGTGGCTAGCCAATATTGTGCGTGTGTCAAAGAAGGATGGAAAAGTCCGCATGTGCATTGATTTTTGCAATTTTAACAATGCGAGCTCGAAGGATGATTTCCCATTGCCGCACATCGACATCTTGGTCGATAACACTGCTAAGCATGGGATGCTCTCTTTTATGGATGGATTCTCAGGATACAATCAGATTAAGATGATAGAAGCAGACCGAGAGAAGACAACGTTCATCACTCCTTAGGGAACCTTTTGCTATAGAGTCATGCCGTTTGGGCTGAAGAATGCTGGTGCAATGTACCAGAGAGCTATGACTATGCTATTTCATGACATGATGCACTGAGAAATTGAAGTGTATGTCAATGATATGATAGCCAAGTCACCGGAGCGTGGCGATCACTTGGTAAACCTTCAGAAGCTGTTCGAGAGGTTGAGAAAGTACAGGTTATGTTTGAATCCACAGAAGTGCGCCTTTGGTGCTATGCCCAAAAAATTGTTACGATTCATTGTCAGCAGGAGAGGGATCAAGGTCGATCCAATCAAGATTAAGGCTATTACAGAAATGCTGCCACCATCTACTGAGAAAGAGGTTAGAGGGTTCTTGGGTAGAATATAATATACCAGTCGGTTTATTAAGCAAATAACTCCAATATGTACTCTGATCTTCAAGCTACTTCGGAAGAACTCGCCCGTTAAATGGAACGATGATTGTCAGGTGTTAAGACCTGAAAAGTACCACTTTTCACCCCTTAACTTAATCTCTGTTAGACCCTTAGTCATTTAATAAATGCGCGCTAAGCCCATTTTACAGGGAATAAGCAGCAGCTGCAAATAAGACCCTAACCATGCCAAGAAGCCTAATGTTGCCCCAGAAGTTCCTCAGAAGAAAGGAGGTTGGACCTAGACAGAGAATTGGCTACAACATAGAACTGCAACACAACAGCAACAAGTCAAGAGGAATACCTCGCGCAGATGTCGCAGGGTTCAATTGAACCAGAGAGAATGCTTCGCGCAGCTGTAGCAGGCTTTTGAAGGCAGCACACCAACTTCTCGCGCCGTTCTCCCACGGTTTGATGACAGAAGGGGTTGAAAAGCAGACTTCACGTGGTTATCGCGAGGCTCAGTCATAAGTGCTCACGAAGCACTCGCACAATCTCGTGCAGCTCAAAAGAGGAACCCTAAATCTTCACGCGATTCACTGAGGAGAGAGAGCACCAGGCATTCTTGCGCGTAGCTATCGCGCAGTGGCCGCGGGATATAGACATTCAGGGAACTGCTCGCGCGATCCAGAAGCCCATGCACATTGCTTCTTCGCGAGGATCCCCGCGGGATTCCCCAAGGAATGAATTGAGCACCCAATTCCCGCGCCATTCAAATGAAAAGAGCAATCCCGTGATGACTAGAGCATCCCCGCGATGACCAAAGTATCAATCCCGTGACTGTAAGAGCTTCAAGTCAATCCAATCCTGTGATGCTAATTCTATCACGTGACAAGACCTGGAAATCCTTTCTACCTAGCGAGGCTCAGGATCTTGACTTCTCTCCACTTCTGCAGGGGTATTCTGGGACCTTCCAGCAACTAGGGCATGCACTCCAATGCTACAATCTCTGTGCACACGCCTCGAGGCATCCAAGGAACAGAAATGGGCCACGATAGCATTGATAAATTAGGGTTTTCCTAACCCTAATTCTCACAGAGCTGACTGCTATATAAGCCTAAGCCTAGTTTAGGTTTAAGGACCTTTGTACTCCTTCTTGAACCAACTGTAGAATTGCACTAGGCTAAGGTTAGGGTTTAGGCAGCTCCTTTTTTTTTTCCTTTCCTTCTCTCCATAGTCCAGCATTTGCTGGCTATGCCTTTGTATGTTTATTGGGAATAATTTTGATGGTGTTTTATAATAGGATGTTATATTTACATGGGATTGGTGTTTTGTGAGTTGTTCTGTACAAGGCTGCTGCCTTAAGATCCTCCATTGCTTTGTTGCATTATAAGCAATGGAGGATTTTTTTAAGGTTTTATTTAGATCCAAGTGACCTGTGTGTCTAGGTTAGGCACATTGCAGGCCTATGCCCCACCACAAGATACACTAAATCTGAATCCCCATGAGAGCTTGAGCTGGTAGCCTTGTGAACATGGTGGTGGCAGCAATCTTCTTGTTGTGTCTTAGACCTCTGTGAGGAGGATAGCCTCTGTGGATAGTCTGTGACCATTCAAGTGGATAGGTTGTAGCCCTAGGGTGAGGCCAATCCACAGATCTAAGACAAATTCTTCTTCTCTGCACTTGTGCTTGTAGCCCTGTGAGAGATTGTGCACAGACAGACTCCCCTGTATTTGTATAGACCCAACATCAGATGGCAGATCTGATCTGGCTGTAGAGATTGTAAGCTTGTGACTGGATCACTACTGTCTTTCTAAAGTAGTGAACAGCTAGGCTTAAAAGCTAGTACTCAAACTCTTACTGATTCTGTGTGTCCAGGCTAGTGCACATTGCAGGCCTAGCCCCACACACAGAACTTTAGAGGTTGAGGTTCCTATGGATTCTTGAGCTGGTAGCCTAGAAGAAGTAGTGCCTACAATGATAAACTTGTTCTGACCCATCTCTGGACTGTGATTCCCCTATTGGATAGTCAGTGACCATTTAAGTGGACAGGTTATAGCCATAAGGGATTGGATCATGGCACAAAGATGAGTTGGATCCTTTTTCCTCTTTGGTGATAATGTAGCCATTGGACAGGATTTCTATAGTAGCAGATTTGAGTCTGAGTTATAGAACTCATTAGATCTGTACCTAATAGCTTACTTCTCACCCTTTTATATTTATTTTCTCACACTCCATCATTCTTCTCAACCATTCCTGTAGTGTAGGCATTAAGTTATCTTAGGATTTAGACAATAGTGACCTTAAATCCCCTTCCATTTAGGATTGCCAGATCTGTAGCCAGATCTGGAGGGTTTACTAAAGATAGCTCCCTTGGAGCTTTAGATCAACTTTCCCTGTGGGACAAACTCCTACTTATTAAAACTTTCTACAACAGGCCCTGTATCTTGCAGGACTGTGTATTTTTAGGCTTGCTGCTTTGTAATCCACCTTTGATTTTCACTAACCCCATTCTTATCACCATTCCCAATAAAGTTAGCAGCAAGTACTTAAAATAACCTAACAAGTTTTTGGCATCGCTGCCGGGGAATCTTGATCTATTAGTAGACCCTAGATTTTTATATTCTTCATTCTTTGGTAGCTGTGCTTGTGAATAATTGATACTGCTGATTTACATTTGAAAATTTTCTTACAGATCTGAACAGTAGCAGAGAAGGAGAGTAGAATTGCACTGGGAGTCTAGCTACCTCTGTTTGCACTTCTCTAACCCTCAAAACCTCAGTCTATTTCTCCTTTGAAAATTCCATAGTAGTTGATTAGGATAGTTGTAATTTTGTTAATTGCAATGTGTTTGCAAGTAGTCTTCCCTGCTGTTGGTGTGTGTGCATGTTAGGATGGATATCCCTCAGTCCCACATTAGAGCCTCCTAACCCTGAGATAGAAAGGGGCAGAAGACCAAGAAGGCCCAGACACACCAGCTTGAGCCCCTCTCAAATTGAGACAAAGAATAGGGTGAAGAGCAACCCAGAACATTGAAGGAATTGAATACTCCTGATGATTATAATTCCCCATTCAGCATTTAATTCCCGGATGTTCAGGAAAACTATGAGATTAAAACCTCAATCATCTAAATGCTTCCCTCTTTCCATGGGCTCAGCAAGGAAGATCCCTACAAACACATTGACCAATTCTTGGCCCTGTGCACAACATTCTCCATTGTTGGTTTGGGACCAGAAGCCACCAGATTAAGGCTCTTTCCTTTCTCCCTCAAGGACAGGGCCAGCACCTGGTTAGCTACTCTCCCAAACAACAGCATCACTTCTTGGAAAGACCTCCAGACAAGATTTCTGACCAAATTCTTCCCAGAGATAAAAATCAGCCAGTTAAGGAAAGCAATACTTGCTTTTGCCTAATCCCCAACTGAGGATTTTAATCAAGCTTGGGATAGATTTAAGGAGATGCTCAAACAATTTCCCCACCACAAGATCCCTGACTGGCAGCTTGTCTAGAGCTTCTATAATGGGATTGATGAGAAAAGTAGAGACATGGTAGATGCCTCTTATGGTGGAACTTACATGCATAAAACAACTGATGAGGCATAAGACTTGTTCGAGGTCATCAGTGAAAATACTTTTCAAAAGATGCCCTTGTCTAAAATTGTGCAAGAGCCTTCTCCTAAAATGAGACTTGCTGAAACTTTCAAAGGAAAGATGTATGAAGTTAGTGGAAATAATGACCTGAGAATGTAGATGGCCAATCTTTCTGATAAGTTTGATAAACTTTTAACTGTGGTGCAACCCAGATTGGCTGCAAAAGTGATGGAGGCATGTCTGATATGCCAATCTCCACAACACACAGTAGAAGAGTGCCCATCTGCAAGGCAATATCCTGAGTATGTATTGGAACAAGCTGCTGCTGCCCAATCATTTGGCCAGCAACAATCTGTTGGCTACAACAAACAACCATTTGGATTCCAACACCAAAATGCTGGTTACCAGTGGAGAGACCACCCAAATTTGAGGTGGAGACGAGACAATTACATGCAGCCACAACAGATGTTGGCCTTACCTCAAAGGCCACAGCAGCAGTTTAACCAGGGATATGTCCCAAGGTCAAATTTCCAGCATCAATAGCTGCCCCAACGGCAAAATCAGTTGGTAGTTCTCCCACCTCAGCCCCGAAATGCTTCTTTCGAGGATCAGGTTTTGACCTCATTGCAAAGCCTTGGAGTCTTGACTCAGACTGTGACTTCTCACAGTCAAAGCATAAAGAAAATGGAAGAACAGTTAGGCCAAATATCTAATGCCTTGGCCAAAAGAGAAGAGGGCAGGTTGCCAAGCCAGCCAGTGGCCAACCCTAAGGGCCAATATTCGATTGGAAAAGGTTCCTCAAGTTTTGAGGGAGCTAATGCCATCACAATCCTGAGGTCTGGCAGGCTGGTAGACAACCAGGTGGGAAAGGAACAAGGAGAGGTAATTTCCAAGGACCTTTTGACTGAAGGTGAAAAAGAATTTGTTTATCCACAGAGCCAAGAGTTGCCTGCTACCTTGCAACAAGGGAAAAATAAAGAGGCTGTAGTTGAGCCTCAGCAGGAAATAAAAGATGAAAAAAGAAAAAAATAAAAGTTTAGTCATAGGCTTGCCGCTGAGGAACCAGCAGTACCTCAGTTGCCATTTCCTCAAGCTTTGAGTGGCCCTATCCCTTTTGATAAGGGGAATGCATAGATAGAGAAAATGATGGAGACCTTTAAACAGGTAAAAATCAATTTGCCCCTGCTTGATGCAATTAGATGGGTCCCAGCCTATGCCAAATTTCTGAAAGACCTTTATACCCAGAAAAGAAAAGCTAGAGGCCATTTGTCCAAAAAGGTCTTTGTAACTGATACAGTTAATTCTGTATTAAACATGACAATGCCAGAGAATTTGCAAGTCCCAAGGATACCCACTATTCTTTACATAATTGGAGACCACACAATTGGAAGGGCCCTTCTAGACCTTGGAGCCAGTGTAAACCTGTTGCCATACAGTGTGTATCAACAGCTAGGTTTGGGAGAGCTAAAACCCACCCCCATTGTACTGTTGATGGCTAATAGGTTTGAAAGGAGACCTATGGGAGTGGTTGAGGATGTCTTAGTGGGGGTGGACAAGTTCTTTTACCCTGCAGACTTCCTTGTTTTGGATATGGACTGCAACAAGAGTACATCCCCTATACCTGTTATTTTAGACAGGCCATTCTTGGCCACTGCCAATGCATGCATTCAATGTAGGTAAGGGATCATGGAGGTAACTTTCGGACATATGAAGGTCGAACTTAATGTGTACAACAGTGCAAAGTACCCTTAGCTGGACAATGAGGAAAGCTTTACAGTGGATGTACTAGAGGAAGTTGTTGAAGAAGAATTGCCCACTCTGTTGGAGTGGGGCAACATTGTCACAAGTTTAACTGAAGTTTGGGACATGGTAGAGGAAGGGAGTCCAATTGTTATGCCAGAAGACATGTCCACATTGAAGTCTTCTGTGGGCTTAGTGTAGCATTCCATTTGGAAACCTACATTGCTGCTCCTTCCTCAAACCAACAAGGAACCAATCCTGCCATCCACCCAACAAGCCCCTGATCTAGATCTCAAGAAGCTTCCAGAAACATTGAAATATGCTTTCCTTGAGAAAGATGAAAATCTTTCTGTAATTATCTCCTCCTCTCTTACCAATGAGCAAGAGGAAGAATTACTAACAGTTTTGAGGAAGCACAAAAAGACAATTGGCTGGACCATTGCAGATCTAGGAGGGATAGATGCATCAATCTGTATGCATAGGATCCATTTGGAGGAGGGCTCAACATCGTCCAGGGAAATGCAGAGAAAATTGAATCCTCACATGCAGGAAGTGGTCCTCAAAGAAATCATCAAATTGCTAGATGTTGGGTAATTTATCTCATTTCTGATTCTGAATGGGTGGCACCTATCCAAGTGGTGCCCAAGAAATCTGGCATAACAGCCATCACTACTGAGTCTAGAGAGCTGAGACCAGCCAGGGAGACCACTGGCTGGAGAGTTTGCATAGATTATCGGAAGCTCAACTCTAAAACCAGAAAAGACCACTTCCCTCTCCTATTCATTGATCAAATTCTGGATAAGTTAGCTGGAAAAGCTTTTTACTGTTTTCTTGATGGGTACTCAGGGTACAACCAGATCCCTGTGCACCCTCATGACCAAGAGAAAACTACATTTACTTGCCCTTTTGGCACCTTTGCTTACCGAAGGATGCCTTTTGGGCTGTGTAATGTCCCAGCCACCTTTCAGAGGTGTATGTATGCCATTTTTTCTGATATGATTGACAAATTCTTAGAAATTTTTATGGATGCTTTTTTTTGTATATGGGGACAGTTTTGGCCAATGTCTGCAACACCTCCACCTGGTCTTGCAAAGATGTGAGGAGAGCAATCTGGTCTAAAGTTGGGAAAAGAGCCACTTCATGGTAAATAAGGTATTGTGTTGGGCCATGTAGTCTCTAAAGATGGGATTAAGGTAGATAAGGCCAAAGTTGACCTCATTACAAATTTGCCCCCTCCAAGAACAGTCAAACAAATCAGATCTTTCCTTGGATATGCTGGATTCTACAGGAGGTTCATTAAAGACTTCAGTAAAATTGCTAAACCATTGTGCCACCTGCTCTGCCAGGATATGCCCTTTGACTTTTTTGCTGAATGTCTTGAGGCTTTTGAAACTTTGAAAATTTGCCTCACCTCTGCCCCTGTACTCCAAACACCTGACTATGCATTGCTCTTTGAGTTGATGTGTGATGCATCCGACTTGGAAATAGGTGCTGTTTTGGGCCAAAGGAAAGATAAGCTGCCAGTAGTCATTGCCTATCTCAACAAATCACTTGCTGAAGCTCAGCTGAATTACACAATAACTGAGAAGGAGCTTATGGCAGTAGTTTTTACAGTGGACAAATTTAGACCTTACCTACTTGGGTCTAAAACTGTAATCTTCATAGACCACTCAGCATTGAAGTACCTATTGTCCAAAAAGGATGCTAAGCCCAGGCTGATTAGATGGATACTCCTGTTGCAGGAGTTTGACATTGAAATCAAGGACAAAAAGGGTGTAAAAAATGTGGTGGCTGACCACTTGTCCAGAATTGTGTTGGAGATAGGTATTGATGACGTTGCTACTGATGTTTTCCCGGATGAGCAATTGTCTGCCATCCAATCCTTGGTTCCTTGTTATGTACACATTGTCAATTATCTAGTTATAGGCAAGATTCCTGCCCATTGGACCAAAATGAATAAAAACCTATTTTTCTCACAGGTCAAATTCTTTTTCTGGGAGGAACCTTGCTTATACAAGTATTGTGCAGACCAAATCATCCAAAAATGTGTTTCAAAAAGTGATGTCCCCCATATTCTGGCCATGTGCCATGAAAATGCCTGTGGAGGCCACTTTAGTGGAAGCTGACAAAATCTTGCAGTGTGGGTTCTATTGGCCTTCTTTATTCAGAGATGCCAATACGCATTGCAGGTTCTGTGAAAGATGTCAGAAATTAGAGGGCTGTCCAAAAGAAACTCAATGCCTTTGTAGCCCATCCTTATTGTTGAACTGTTTGATGTCTGGGGTATTGACTTCCACTTTTCTCCTTCTAATGGTTATCATTTCATCTTAGTGGCAGTGGATTATGTTTCAAAATGGGTAGAAGCTATTGCCACAAGAACCAATGATAATAAAATTATCCTCAAGTTTATAAAGTAGAATATCTTCTCAAGATTTGGGACCCCTAGAGCCATTATCAGTGATGGGGGTAGCCATTTCTGCAACAAAAATTTCGAGAGCTTGCTCAAGAAATATTCTGTCACCCATAGGATTGCTACTCCCTACCACCCACAAACTAGTGGGCAAGTTGACATTTCTAATAGGGAGACCAAAGACCTCCTTGAGAAGACTGTGAGGACTGACAGGAAAGACTTGGCTGACAAGCTAAATGATGCATTGTGGGCTTATAGGACTGCCTATAAGACTCCCATTGGAATGTCCCCATTCAGACTGATTTATGGCAAGGCTTGTCATCTCCCAGTAGAGTTAGAACACAGGGCCTATTGGGCCATTAAAAATTTAAATCTAGAACTAACTTCTACTGGTCATCACAGGTTGCTGCAGCTGTCAGAACTGGATGAGCTGAGGATGGATGCATATGCCAATGCCCGGATCTACAAGGAAAGGTCCAAGGCTTTCTTTGACAAGGGTCTGTTGAGAAACAGCTTCATAGCTGGTGACAAGGTTGGTTGTTTAACTCCAAAATTAAATTTTTTTCTGGCAAACTGAAATCCAGATGGGAAGGTCCCTATATTGTCATGAGTGTTTCCCCATCTGGTGCTGTGGAAATTAAGGATCCCAAGTCTGGGAAAACCTTGAAGATGAATGGTCAGAGGCTTAAGCCTTGTTTCGAAAAACCTGCTGAACCCATGGACACAATTCACTTCCAAGGGGACCCTTCATTAAACTGACCCACAGGTGTGCCAATATTGTATCATATGTACTTTGGTTTTGTCAGATTTGTCTTGCTTTCTTTTGTTCAAATTCTCTAGGAAATTTTAGTGGCCCCACCTAAATCTGGACCTGTCTGGTTTAAATTTTTTATGCTTGGTTTGATGATTACTGCTCTTGGATTGATAGTTTTTGCTTGAATGCATAATGTGGGAGGTTGATTTTTATTGTCTTTATTTGAATGGTTGATTTTAATGTGTCTCGGGGTACCCCTGGTGGTGAGAGTCATGCCTAGGATCCAGCCACAACACAAATGGAAATGGCAGAACAGAGAGCACATGCTCTCTGTTTACTACTTTGCTGTCGTTGGGTTCAAAAGGAGGCCTGGGAGCCTCTCACACAGTTCACATAGAACACTTCATTAGCTGTCATGAGATTTAAATAAACCTGAGAACCTCTCGCGTGATCCAAATAGAGCATTTCACTAGCTATTCCGAGGTTCAGCAGGAAGCCTGGGAGACTCTCGCACAATTCAAATAGAATACTTCATTAGCTGTCGCGAGATTCAAAGTCTATCGCGAGATTCAAAGTGAACCTCAGAGCCTTTCGCACAGTTCAAAAGGAGGCCTGGGAGCCTCTCGCGCAATTCACATAGAATTCTTCACAAGCTGTCACGCGCTCCAAGGTAAACCTTGGAGACTGTTGTGCAATCCAAGTTGAATTGCACCTTCGCTAGGTTTCATTTTCAATCTCGCGACCAGATATTTCCAAAGCACGCCAAGCTTAGCAACAATTATTTAAACCCCACGCTTGTCTCCCTTTCTAGTACTCTCTCTTCCTTCTTCATCCAGCGAAACCCTAGCTTTTGGTGCTCTTCTCCCTCTATCCTCCAGCGTCCATCCTTCAACCCATCATTCACACCAGAAATCTACAGATTTGCTCCTAATGTCATCCCCATCAATTGCCCTCTGCTCAGAGATCTCGTGGTGCACTGTGCGTCAGATCGAACCAAACCCTACAATTTTAGGGTAAGCACTCAGATCTTAGTCCCCCATTTTTTTTTTTGAAAGTTGAGTTTGGAATGGCCCCTAAGAGTGCACCAAAGAAAAGGGGAAAGGATAAGGCCCCTGTTGAGCCCGCTGCTAAGAAGGTTAAGACTTCAAAGGCACAGAAAAAAGGGAAGGAAGTGGTTGAGGAGGGGGAGGAGCCAACCCCTGAGTTTTCTACACCCTCCGAGCTCATGGCTTCAATCCCCTTGGAGCCTGAGAAAGCTTTTGACCTGCCCTTCTTCGAGAAGGTGCCTCTCTCTGCCCTTGCCATTCAATTTATGAGCAAGGCTGGCCTGACACCATTGATGAGAGGAATTCCAGTACTAGCCTACCCTAGGCTAGTGCAACTCTTTTACCAGCACATCAGAGTCACCAAGGACAAAGATGGACAAGCAGGTCTCTTGGTGTTGATTGATGATTTCAAAATGTTAGTTAGCCCCAAGGTGATTGCTAAGGTTTTGGGTATCCCAGCTGCATTTGACCCTAGCTGTGGATATGGCCCCTCCTGAGTGCCTCAATTGATACAATTGTAAGGGCTCTGACTAGAGGATTAAAGGCCTCAGGGGATTCTATTAGAAGAAGAGAGTTCGAGCCAAACCTCCTTTTCATTGACCAGGTGCTGAGAAAAAATATTTACTGCTCAGGCCATCAACAGGAGAGGACTCCTATTGCTGATGCTGTCTACTCCTTTTCTCTGGGCCATGGCTTCCATACAGCCCGATTAATTTTTGAATCAATGAAGGATATGGTGGAGAAGCTAGGGTAGAATAAGAAGCCACATACACTTCCCTATGCCAGAGTCATCACCAAGCTGCTTCTAAGGGGGAGTACAAGATAGCAAAAATAGAGGAAACTACCACCCTTGCCCTTACAACTTTTGCCAAGAGGCAATGGGGAATCAGCAGGAGCCTGATAGAAGCTCAGAAGAAGATGAAAGCTGAGACTCAGGCCCCTCCCATGCAAGCAGAAGAGGCAGAGGTTACAAGGCCTTCCCCTATTAATACAGAGGAGATTCCAGAGCCTGTCACCACCATTGCTGCAGCAGCCACCACATCCCCCCCACCTTTTACTCCAATATCCCCTACCCCTATTCCATCTCTCTCTCACCCTCCTCTGTCTTCATTATCCATGCCCACACTCCCTTCTCCTGTGATTGGTACCTGGGAGGACACCACCCCCCATGTCAGCCCCTCACCATCCCCTACCCTACCTCAATACACAGCCCCAATACCCCCAACATCTTCACATAAACCTGACAGCCCTCCACTCATTTCCTACAAGAAAAGGAAAACCACTGAGACAACCACCACCATCTCACAGACACCACCCACAATCCCTTTTATCCCCACTGACACAACTCACATTGAAGAAGACACCACTCCAGCCATGCCTACTACATCCCCATTCCCAGACATAGACCTCAACCTTAACACAACTACAGGATTCCAAGCCTTTATGGCTAGTTTCCTTGACACCATGCCCACCCACTACACCCCCCTCTCGGACTCCCCCATTACATCACCACATCACTCACCAGAACCCCAATCTCCCCCACCTTCCACTTTCCATCATGCACCTTCCTCACCTTTTCAACCTGTGCCATCTTCTACACAAACTCAACCCCCCAGCCCAGACACACTAACACTCATCCTCTCCCTCATCCAAGACATCCAATCCCAACTATCCACCACTACACACACCTAGGACCAGATGCAGACAGAACTCACATCCATTAAATCCACACTTTACACTTTGACAAACCCACCCATCCCTTAACAAACCAATCTAACCCCCCTGGTCCTTTCCCCACCCAACCCTGTCCCCGCAATCCCACTATTCTCTTTCATACCTTTCACCATTCCCTTTTTTCCTCCCCCATCACCCCCTACTCCTAGTGAGCCTCCCTCATTTCTTTCCCCCCCATGCCTTCGATCCCACCTCTTATCCTATCCCCTCCAATATTCACTGACAAACAGACTTAAACAGACCCAGAACCTGTTACCCTCCCCCAACAACTAGACTTACCCACTGTTAACACCACTTCCCCCACCCAGGACCAATCACATTTTGCTCCTTCCACTTCCTCTCTTCCTATTGCACCCAAACACTCTTTTTACATCCCTCCCTACCTCACCATCCTCCATTCCATGAGAGACAATCCCTACCTTCGGAGGGATGTACTGAGGGGCATAGCCCAACTTAGTGATCCATTGAGACCCCTCAGAAAGGATTGAAAATGGAGGAAGCCCACAGAAAGCAATTACTGGGTATCTCCCTGGGGTGGACCAACATCTTGGAGGCCTATGAGAAGGCAAAATTTATAGCTGCTTATCATCAGCTGAATCTGGAGCTGGAGAAAGCCAACACTGTGCAGAGAAGATGAAAGCAAGACTTTTCGAAAAGAGGCTCAACAATGCCCAGGAGATTTTCAGACTCTAAAAGGAAATCTATGAAACTGACCTCCTCAAAGCCAAAATCCAGATAGCCTCATTGGAAGCTGCATTGGCTGCGGCCAGAACTGCAGCTTAGTAGCCCACCCCACTCTCTATCTGCATGCCAAAACTTGAGCCTAAAGCTACCCCAACCCCAGCTGCCCAGTCTGAGGAGCCACAACCAATTGCTCAACCAGATAAAGGGAAGGCCCCTGTTGCCCCTCCTTCCTTAACTCCTACAGAGCAGCCCCCACCTACCCAAACCCCTGCTGCACCTCCAACTGAGTAAACTTATCATAAATAGAGGAAAGTCACTACTAAGAGGACTGCTTACACAACAGCCTCTATTAAAATTGGCAAAGAGTCAGCTGCCCAGTTTGAGGAGGCAAAACCCCCTGGCCAGCCTAAGCCCAAAGAAAAAGGGAAGTCTCCCGTAGCCCCTACTGAGCAAGACAAAGGCAAGTCCCCTATGGTCCCTCCTGAACCCAAAACCAGAAAGATGAGGGTGAGGGCACCAAAAGCTCCTACCGCCAAGAAACCACCAGCCCAACCTAAGAAACTAAGGCAGCCTAAGAAAAAGACTCCAGCTGAGAGCAAAGCTAAGAAGAAAAAGAGTCCAACTGAGAAGCAAACACAGAACAAAGAGGACAAATCTGCCCTTAGGAAACATACTTAAAAAATGGGTTGGGACTGGTTTACAGATTCAGATTCTGATTCCTCCTCCTCTTAACATAGATTGTACTTAGGCTTTTTCTTCCTTTCACTTCTTTTCTTCTCATTGTAATCACAGTTGTACATGTCTTCCCAGTTAATAGAATTTTTTGTTTTTGTATATTGAATTGTGTGCATTATCTGTGTGTGTTTACTTTTTTGTTCTCGACTATTACCTTGCACTTTCTCACCTTTGAATCAGTGAGGACACTGCTCCTCATGGTTTAGGGGTGTTGCAAGGTAGGTCTGCCAATAGAGTAGTTAACTTTAGTGCAGTAATGATGGTGTAACTGGGATGAATAAAGTCAATTTCTATCTAACTTGATACAATGAGAAAATTTGTGAAAAAATTAAAATATTTTTACAGACTTTTCGAAACTAAAAATGTTAAAATCTTGACACCACCATGAAGCTAACATCAGAAAAATTTTCAGTTAGTACTCAGTGAACCTAAGAGGAGAGAAACAGGTGAAAATACACCCCATGGGGTAATTTGAGGACCATACCTAGTGAGATCTGGGCCCATCATTTTCTTTTGGAGAGTGTTTTTGGCATTATTTGTGCTCTGAGGATTGATTGAATCAAGACCTTATCACTAGAAGTTAGGCACCTCCAAATCAAAACTGATTGACATCACTAATGATACTAAGGAAATGATCAAAGGCCTTCATTTGGACAGTTTGAGCCTGAAAATCCAACCTTTTGAACTGCCCTTTTGCATACACTAGTTGAGCCTTAAAAATCCTACTTTTCTTTGCTAAACATCAGAGCACTTGTACCTTAGCCTCATGACCTGATTCAACCTCACCCTCACTCTGAGAATTCAGAAGGTAAAGGAGAAGGAGTTAAAGATAGTGAGAATGGTTCAACATTCTGTGGAAGGTGAAGAAAAGCAACTTATGAACAGGAGTGTATCAATGGTATTTGTGTGGCAGTTCATCATAAAAAATCATAAAAAGATTGAATAAAAATAAAAAGAGAAAAAAAAAGAGAAGTCTAGAGAAGAACATCATCTGAAAATTGAAAAGAAGAGGAGAAGCTGGCCACTTTGATTCTGGAATATATCAAGAAAGATGAAGTTTTGCTGAAATGAAGGTTGTGAAGTCATGAATCAGTCCTTACCTTGCTGATTTCTTAATTTTGATTCCCTTTTTGCCCCTTGATTCTTTACATCCCTCACCCATAAGCCACATTACAACCCATTCAAAAAGACCTTGTAGATCTAAAGTAAAATGAGCTGTCATGTGGAGATGAGGAGTTGTCCAATCTATGGTGAAAAGTCATGAGGATGTCAGAAATTAGAAGCTTTGCTTATGCTCATGCTTGCAGGCCCATTTGGGGTCTGTAACTGCTCTTGAGCAGTTTTGAATGTGAACACCCTCAGACTGTTGATGTTGAGAGATAGCCCTGGTGAGAATTGGGTCTAAACTTTAACCTCATTAGGGTTGTATCCAATATGATTTTTGAATTTAAGGCAAGCTGGGTACTGGTTTTTATACATTAAATTTCTAATATTATATGAATGGTGGTGATGCAAACACATGCTAATTTTTGAGTTTTAAATGGCCTCCATTACTGCTGCAGTTTCCTCTAAGTGTTAAAGAATGGGTGTGGAATGAAGCTTTATACATTGAAATCTGTGTTGTCATTAACTGCACTATACTTAACTGCTCTAATGTTGAAGTTTGTGGGTATCTTCACTGAAAACCCTCAGGAGACTTCACTCCTCCACTAGGGATCACCTAGGGGTTTAAAGGGCTTGGTACATATGCTAAATGTACCCATGATCCCTATGAAAGTGGCATTTAATTAGTTACAGCTTTGCTAAGGGACTAGCAAAGATTTGGTTTGGGGTTGTGTTAAGACCTGAAAAGTATCACTTTTCACCCCTTAACTTAATCTCTGTTAGACCCTTAGTCATTTAATAAATGTGCGCTAAGCCCATTTTGTAGGTAATAAGCAGCAGCTGTAAATAAGACCCTAACCATACTAAGAAGCCTACTGTTGCCCTAGAAGTTCCCTAGAAGAAAGGAGGTTGGACCCAGATAGAGAATTGGCTGCAGCATAGAACTGCAGTACTGCAGCAACAAGTCAAGAGGAATACCTCGCGCAGATGTCGTAGGGTTCAATTGAACCAGAGAGAACGCTTTGCGCAGTTATCATGAGCTTCTGAAGGCATCACACCAACTGCTCACGCCGTTCTAGCACGATTTGATGACAGAAGGGATTGAAAAGTAGACTTCGCACGGTTATCGCAAGGCTCAGTCATAAGCACTCACGAAGCACTCGCGCAGTCTCGCGTAGCTCAAAAGAGGAGCCCTTAATCTTCGCGTGATTCACTAAGGAGAGAGAGCTCTAGGCATTCCAGCACGCAGCTATCGCGCAGTGGCTGCGGGATATAGACCTTCAGGGAACTGCTCGCGAGATCCAAAAGCCCATGCACATTGCTTCTTTGCGAGGATCCCCGTGGGATTCACCAAGGAACGAACCGAGCACGCAATTCCCACGCCATTCACATGAAAAGAGCAATCTTGCGACGACCAGAGCATCCTCGCGATGACCAAAGTATCAATCCGCGACTGCAAGAGCTTCAAGTTAATCCAATCCCGCGATGCCAATTTTATCACGTGATAAGACCTGGAAATCCTTTCTACCTAGCAAGGTTCAGGATCTTGACTTCTCCCCACTTCTGCAGGGGCAATCTGGGAACTTCTAGCAACTAGGGCACGCACTCCAATGCTCCAATCTCCGTGCACACGCCTTGAGGCATCCAAGGAACAGAAATGGGCCATGATAGCATTGATAAATTAGGGTTTTCCTAACCCTAATTCTCACAAAGCTGATTGCTATATAAGCCTAAGTCTAGTTTAGGTTTAAGGACTTCTGTACTCCTTCTTGAACCAACTGTAGAATTATAGTAGCCTAAGGTTAGGGTTTAGGCAGCTCCTTTTTTTTCCTTTCCTTCTCTCCATAGTCCTGCATTTGCTGGCTATGCCTTTGTATATTTATTGGGAACAATTTTGATGGTGTTTTATAATAGGATGTTATATTTATATGGGATTGGTGTTTTGTGAGTTGTTCTGTACAAGGCTGCTGCTTTGAGATCCTCTATTTCTATTTTGCATTGTAAGCAGTGGAGGATTATTTTTACGGTTTTATTTAGATCCAAGTGACCTGTGTATCCAGGTTAGGCACATTGGAGGCCTATGCCCCACCACAGGATACACTAAATCTGAATCCCCATGAGAGCTTGAGCTGGTAGCCTTGTGAACATGGTGGTGACAGCAATCTTCTTGTTCTGTCTTAGACCTCTGTGAGGAGGATAACGTCTGTGGATAGTCTGTGACCATTCAAGTGGACAGGTTGTAGCCCTAGGGTGAGGCCAATCCACAGATCTAAGACAGATTCTTCTTCTCTGCACTTGTGCTTGTAGCCCTGTGAGAGATTATGCACAGACAGACTCCCCTGTATTTGTATAGACCCAACATCAGATGGCAAATCTGATATGGCTGTAGAGATTGTAGGCTTGTGACTGGATCACTGTTGTCTTTCTAAAGCAGTGAACAACTAGGCTTAAAAGCTAGTACTCAAACTCTTACTAGTTCTGTGTGTCCAGGCTAGTGCACATTGCTGGCCTAGCCCCACACACAGAACTTTAGAGGTTGAGGTTCCTATGGATTCTTGAGCTGGTAGCCTGAAAGAAGTAGTGCCTATAATGATAAACTTATTCTGACCCATCTCTGGACTGTGATTCCCCTATTGGATAGTTTGTGACCATTTAAGTGGACATGTTATAGCCATAAGGGATTGGATCATGGCACAGAGGTGAGTTGGATCCTTTCTCCTCTTTGGTGATAATGTAGCCATTGGACAGGATTTTTATAGTAGCAGATATGAGTCTGAGTTATAGAACCCATCAGATCTATACCTAATAGCTTACTTCTCACCCTTTTATATTTATTTTCTCACACTCCATCATTCTTCTCAACCATTTCTATATTGTAGGCATTAAGTTACCTTAGGATTTAGACAATAGTGACCTTAAATCCCCTTCCATTTAGGATTGCCAGATCTGTAGCCAGATCTGGAAGGCCTACTAAAGATAGCTCCCTTGGAGCTTTTGATCAACTTTTCCTGTGGGACAAACTCTTACTTATTAAAACATGCTACAATAGGCCCTGTATCTTACAGGACTGTGTATTTTTAGGCTTGTTGCTCTGTAATCCACCTTTGATTTTCACTAACCCCATTCTTATCACCATTCCCAATAAAGTTAGCAGCAAGTACTTAAAATAACCTAACATTAGGCAGTGTTTGATAAGATTGAAAGCTACCTCCTTAGCCCACCTGTTTTGGTACCACCTGAGCCGGGGAGACCACTCTTGATGAATCTCTCCACGACGAAAGTCTCGATGGGATGTGTCTTAGGGCACCATGATGAGACGAGATGAAGAGAGTGTTAATCAGTAAAAAATATCATTTCTCACCTCCTAACCTAACCTTTGATGGACCTTTGAGTTGACTAATAATGTGTCTTGAGTGTGTTTTATAGTTAAATAATAAATTATAGTCATAGTACAGACATCCATCTAAAAATGCCAAAGAAGAGACCTGCTGCCTCAACATGTGCTCATGTAGCCCAAAAGGCAAGCCATCAAGCAGTTTACAGAGCCTCATAAGTCTATGGGAATGACATGTGTCTAACTGGGCACACATGGGAGCAAGAGCAGCTGCATTGGATGAAGATTGAACCCCTCAAGAGGCTACTGCGTGCTGGACAAATGAAGGATAGTACCCTAAAATTGTGTGCCAACTGTGGAAGCAAAGAACAGGACATGTCGAGAGGTTAATTCAACTTGTTGATAAGTCTATGTGCTTGAATATGAAGAGGTCGAGAGGTTCCCAGAACCTGTCAAGGAGTGAGACTGAATGAAGCAACCTGTCGAGAAGACCTGATTTTGAATCATAACCCATCGATAGGTTCTGATAAAGAAAAATGAATATGTCGAGAGGTTGACAGAACCTATCAAAGAGTTGGAGCAGAGAAAGAGCAACCTGTCGAACAGTGCAAAATAATATGTCGAGAGGTTGCCTGATGCAGAGTTTTCTCATGAGAATCAGAAAGCTAGAATTGAACCTGTCAAGAGGTTCCCCTAAATCTATCAAACAGTCAAAGTGGACCTGTCGAAGACTCACTCGGAGCTGGATTGGACCTTGCGAGGTTGAATCATCCTGTCGAGAGGATGGCTGAAGCTAGTGCAACATTTACACATTGAATCCATCCTGTCGAAGGCTACATCCAACTTGTCAAATAGAGCACCAATGAGACTCAGAACCTATAGAGAGGTTCCTTGAACCTCTCGAAACATGATTTGGGAACTTCTCAGTTCCAGCCACATTAGCAGCTCACTTCAATACTCTGTGCACACGTGTCCCAAGGCTGTTTAGCCAATTTGAGGGTATTTTTTGGAATACATATGGGCATGAATGGGAACCCTCTAACTACCTCACATGTACTTGTCCAGTTTGAACCAATGGGTGGAGAGTTTCTAGAAGAAAAATCAGCCACATTAGCAGCTCAGAATAACAGAAATATTCCCTTGAGCTCTGATTGGCTGAAACAGAACTGAGGATAGAGGGGAAGGTATAAAGAGAAGAGAAATTCTACAGAAGAACGATCCAAAAATTGAGAGAGCTCAGACCAAATTCAATATTCCCTCTTCCCTTTAAAATTATATCCCTCTTCCTTCTTCCCCATTCTCTCTTTAGTCCAACCATGGTTGGCTAAACACTTTTAGTAGCTAGGGTGAGGTTGAGAGCTATAAATTGAGAGGTTCGAGGCTTTGTATGGGGATTAGATGTTACACAGATTACAAATCTGAGAACAATGTACTTTAATTTTTTATTGAATCAGTAATTGTTGGTTGTATAGCTAAATTTGATCTATAGATCTATTGATTGCTATTTGATTTCCCTAGATTGAATATCCCTATGGATACCTGAGCTTGTAGCCTTGCATCCACAACATCTGCAATGATTTAATTGTTCTGATCAACACCCTTGAATTGGAGAAAATCCCTAGGATGATCTGTGACCATTAAAGTGAACAGATCATAGCCTTAAGATCAATCCAATTCTCAGGTCTAGGTTTGATTCTTATACCTTGCATCTGAGCTTGTAGCCAGATGAAGGAGAGTTGTAAATCAATCTCTTGCATTGCCTCTGAACCAACCAATTTTCAGGGAAGACCAAAATCCCCAGTTGCTATTCTCTCCCTTTTGATTTTAATCATTTTCTCCATCTTTTTAAATATGTGTTTTAATCAGTTCTGGATTATTTGCATCTTACATTGTGTTTCTGTAGTTTTTAGTAAAGTGACAATCCTTAAAACCTCTCCTTTTTCCTCTCTTGCCTTAGTTTAAATTAGGATAGGGTAGAGTGCCAGATCTGTTCTAGATATGGAGATTTATCACATTTTGAACCACATTTCCCTGTGGACACACTCTTTCTTAGCCCTTAAAACTTGCTTCAACAGCCCTGGTTCTTGCAGGCCTGGCTGCTTACCTTGGTTCCATTTGTCTGCGATTTTCCTGTTAGTGTGATGTTTTTAACACCTTAATAATTACAAGGTAGGCAGTACAATAAGTTTTTGGCGTCACTGCCAGGGAACTGTATTTTTAGAATTGGTATATCTAAGTTTTTCTTATTTTAAATTTAGATTTATATTTGTCTGTTTTGTGTTTGACTAATTGCTGCTGTAATTTTGTGTAGTTTAATTTTGTGTTGTAGATCTGGATTTGTAGTTCTAAGAGGAGCATTGTGCTAATTGGAGGAGCAAGCTGTGCTCAAGTTTGCATTTCCTAACTTGGTAGAAGAACTCTCAATCCTGAGATTGTTCCTTTAGATCTTGAAGTTGAGAGGGTTCTTAGACCTAGCCAGTCCCTACACACACCTATGGTTACTTGTGATAGTTCTTCAATGGGTGAGCAACAGAGGACATTGAAAAAATTCAATGCACCAGGGGTATATAGTTCCCCCTTCTATGTTCAATTCCTTGCTGTCAAGGGAACTATAAGATTAAATCTTCCATCATACAGATGTATCCCTCATATCATGGTTTGAGTAAGGAAGACCAATACAAGCATATTAATGAATCCCTAGGCTTGTGTTCTACTTTCAACATTGCAGGTTTGGGAGAGGAAGAAATCAGGTTGAGTCTCTTTCCTTTCTCACTAAAGGACAGAGCCAGAACTTGGCTGTCAATGCTCCCAACCAACAATATACAGTCTTGGAATGACCTTCAATGTCAATTTCTGGCCAAAATTTCCCCAATGTCCAAAACAAGTCAGCTGAGGAAGAGCATAATTTCGTTTGCTCAGTCCCCAACTGAAGACTTTCACCAAACATGGGAAAGATTTAAGGAGCTCTTGAACCACTGTCTCCATCACAAAATTCTTGAATGACAACTTGTTCAAAGTTTTTACCAGGGAATTGATCTTAAAAGCAAGGACATTATTGATGCTTCATGTGGTGGTACTTCACAAGACAGCTAATGAGGCATGGGAGTTGTTTGATATAATTAGTGAAAATTCCATGCAAAGGGAGACTCTGTCAAGGGACATTGAGACTCTTGTTAGATTGGTGAGAGAGAACACTACGAGAGGAAAAATATATGAGGTCAGTGGTTATAATGATTTGGAGAGGAAGGTAGATAGCTTGACTCAGAAATTTGATAAGTTCATGGGAGCAATGCAGTCTCCAATGGTTGCCAAAGTGGAGGAGGCATGTTTGATATGCTAGTCCCCTACTCACTCCCTTGAAGAATGTCCCTCTGCTACCCAATTTCTAGATCTGCTCATGGAACATGGGAATGCTGCTCAGTCCTTTGGACAATAGCTAACTGCTGGTTATCATTGGAGAAACCACCCCAACTGGAGGTGGAGACAAGATAACTTTCCAAACCAGCAGTAGTAGCAACTACAATAGCCAATTCCATATAGAAATGCTCAACCCTACCAGCAAAATTACTTCCTAAGGCCCCAATACTAGCAGCCTATAGCCTAGCCTATGGCATAACCTGTGCATCAAAGTGCACTAGCCCCAGCACCGTCTAGATCCCTCACATTTGAAGAGCAAGTTCTAACTTCATTACAGAATTTGGGCTCTTTGTCTCAAATAGTTAACTCTTATAGCCAAAGTATTAAGAAGATAGAGTACCACCTTGGTCAGCTATCCAATACTTTGACTAGGAGAGAAGAGGGAAGACTGCCTAGTCAGCCTATGAATAATTCAAAAGGACAGTATATAATGGGTGAGACTTCTTCACATGAAGAAGCTAAATCTGTCACCGCTTTGAGAAGTGGAAGGTTGATTGATAATATGATTGGTGTTGAGCCTGAGAAATGTACGGGAGAAGAAAGAATAGCCCATGATGATATGCAGCAGGAGCAGCATATGAGAAATAAGGGGGGTGTTGATGAACCCCAATAGAAAAATGAAAACAAAAATAAGGAAAAAATTGATGAGATTGCTAAGGCAACAAATGGGAGATCAGTCCCTCATTTTCTATTTCCCAATGCACTTCAAGCACCTTCTCCTTTTGATAAGGGAAATGCTAAAGTTGAGGAAATGATGGAAACATTTAAACAAGTGAAGATCAACTTACTTTTACTTGATGCAATCAAGCAAGTGTCAGCCTATGCAAAGTTTTTGAAAGATTTGTGCACACTCAAAAGACAATCTAGGATACACCTATCCAAGGTCTTTTATGTTGAGAAAGTGAACCAAGTGCTGTCCATTGCAATCTCAACAAAGCTCTAAGACCCTAGAGTTCCTACAATCCCTTACATCATTGGGGATCACACCATTGAGAAAGCCTTATTAGATCTGGGAGCTAGTGTGAACCTACTTCCATATTCAGTTTATGAAAAGTTAGATTTGAGAGAATTGAAACTCACACGTGTGGTATTACAGCTGGTTGGTAGATCTGAAAGGACGCCAGTGGGAATGATAGAAGATGTGTTAGTTGGGGTTGACAAGTTTTTCTATGTAGCAGATTTTCTGGTTCTTGGCATGAAACCAAGTAAGTGCACTACTTCCATTCCTGTAATTTTGGGCAGGCCTTTCTTGGCCACTGTCAATGCTTGTATACAATATAGATCGGGTGTAATGGAGGTATCTTTTGATAATATGAAAGTAAAATTGAATGTATACAATGCTGCAAGTCAGCCTTACTTGGATAGTGAGGACTTCTTTTTGATTGATGTGTTGGATGAGCTTGTGGAAGAGACTTTGCCTAAGCTGCTGCATTGTGATGACATGTGTGATATTTTTGAAAATATTTGGAATGAAATTATAGAAGAAAAGGCCCCCACACTTGTGATTCAAGAGGTGAAAGCCTTAAATTTTGAAGTGGAGCCAGCAACAAGGTATCCTCCTTGGAAACCAGCTGTGTTGCCTCTTCCACCGTGTTGGCTTCACTCATAAGCCCACCTAATGTGGAGCTGAAGTATCTGTCCAAGTCTTTAAAATATACATTTTTGGGGGCAAATAAGAAGTTGCCTATGATAATTTCTTCTTCCGTCACTGAGGAGTAAGAAGAAGAACTGTTGTGTCTATTGAAAAGGCATAAAAGAGTAATAGGTTAGACTATTGCTGATCTTGGAGGTGTCAGTCCTGCTGTTTGTATACATAAGATCCACTTAGAAGAGGGTTCCAAAATTTCTAGAGAGATGCAGAGAAAGTTAAACACCCACATGTAAGAAGTAGTGATGAAGGAGGTGGTTAAATTTTTAGATGCAAGAGTCATCGATCCCATTTTAGATTCTGAATGGGTGGAACCTACTCAGGTGGTACCTAAGAAATCTGGAATCACTATAGTTAAATCAGATTCTGGTGAGCTAATTCCAACCAGGGAAACCACTGGTTGGAGGGTGTGCATTGATTATCGAAAGCTCAATTTAAAAACTAGAAAAGGCCATTTTCCTTTGCCCTTTATAGATCAGATGTTGGATAAGTTGGCAGGCAAGGCTTTTTATTGCTTTCTTGATGGATATTTTGGGTATAACCAAATCCCTGTGTATCCACCAGACCAAGAGAAAACTACTTTTACATGTTCATTTGGTACCTTTTCCTATAGAAGGATGCCATTTGGATTGTGCAATGCCCCTGCAACTTTCCAAAGGTGTATATATGCCATCTTCTCGGATATGATTGATCAATTTTTAGAGATATTCATGGATGATTTTTCTATCTTTGAGGAAAGTTTTAGCCAGTGTCTACTTTGTCTCACCCTAGTGCTGCAGAGATGTGAGGAAACCAACTTAGTTTTGAGTTGGGAAAAGAGTCATTTTATGGTTAATCAAGGCATTTTCTTTGGCCATGCTATTTCCCACAGAGGTATAGAGGTAGACCAACATAAAATTGATTTGATTGCATATTTGCCCCCACCTAAAACTATCAAACAGGTCAGATCTTTTTTGGGGCATGCTAGTTTTTATAGGAGATTCATCAAAGATTTTAGCAAAATCTCAAAACCCCTTTGTCATTTGCTGTGTCAAGAGGTTCTTTTTGTATTCAATGATGAATGTCTCACTGCGTTTGAGTTTTTAAAAGGATGTTTGACCTCTGCACCTATCCTTCAAGCACCTGATTATTCTTTACCATTTGAGCTGATGTGTGATGCATCAGATTTTGCTATTGGCGTAGTTTTAGGGTAAAGGAAGGACAAGTTACCTTGTGTGATTGCTTATGCAAGCAAAACAATGATTAATGCTTAGTTAAACTACACCACAACTGAGAAGGAATTGTTAGCCATTGTCTATGCTTTAAAAAATTTAGGTCTTATGTGTTAGGATCTAGGATTGTGGTGTTCCCAGGCCACTCAGCCATTAAGTACCTTTTGCCAAAAAGGGATGCCAAGCCAAGATTAATCAGATGGGTCCTCCTATTACAGGAGTTTTATCTTGAGATTAAAGATAAGAAAGGGGTTGAAAATATGGTTGCAGAAATCTAGGATCCTAGCTGCTGAGTTTGATAGGCTGCCTGTCAATGACTCATTTCCTGATGAAAAACTATTTACTGTTAGCATGCTTGCACCTTGGTTTGCAAACATAGTAAATTACTTGGCAGCGGGTAGGATTCTCCCACATTGGAATAAAATAGATAAGGAGCTATTCTTCTTTCAGATCAAATATTACATGTGGGAAGATCCATACCTTTTCAAGCACTGTACAGACCAAGTTGTGAGAAGGTGTGTCCCTGAGAGTGAATTCCATAACATACTAACCATGTGTCATGAATAGGCTTGTGGAGGCCATTTTAGTAGAAACATGACTGCTGTAAAGATACTTCAAAGTGGATTTTATTGGCCCACTATTTTCAAGGATGCGTGGTAGCATTGCAAAGCTTGTGCAAGATGCCAGAAAACGGGAAGTATTTTAAAAAGAAATTCCATGCCTTTACAGCCCATACTTATTGTTGAATTATTTGACATTTGGGGATTGGCTTCATGGGTCCTTTCCCTCCTTCCTATGAATATAATTTTATTCTTGTGGCTGTGGACTATCTAAATGGGTCAAAGCCATAGCCACAAGGACCAATGATCACAGAGTTGTCATTAACTTCTTGAAAGACAATATTTTCTTTAGGTTTGGTACCCCCAGAGCTATCATTAGTGATGGGGGCAGCCATTTCTGCCATAGACAGTTTGAAAACCTGCTTAGAAAATACTCTGTGACATACAGAGTTGCCACCCCATACCACCCACAGACCAGTGGGTAGGTGGCAATTTCTAATAGAGAGATCAAACACATTTTAGAGAAAACTGTGAGAGGAGATAAGAAGGATTGGTCCCTGAAATTGACTGATGCTCTTTGGGCTTATAGAACTGCCTATAAGACCCCAATAGGGATGTCTCCCTTTAGGTTGGTATATGGCAAGGCATGTCATTTACTAGTAGAGTTAGAACATAAAGCCTATTAGGCTATTAAGTCATTGAATGTTGATCTAACTGTTGTTGGCATGCACAGGAGGCTGTAGCTGTCAGAGCTGGAAGAACTGAAATTGGAAGCCTACTCCAATGCAAGGATCTATAAAGAAAAAGCCAAAGCTTTTTATGATAAGCACTTGTTGAGAAAAGAGTTTGTTGCAGGCAACAAGGTATGGCTGTTCAATTCCAAATTAAAAATTTTCCCAGGCAAGTTTAGATCTAGATGGGAGGAACCTTACATTGTAATGCATGTATCACCATTTGGAGCTGTTGAAATCATGGATCCAAAGGATGGAAGGATCATGAAAGTCAATGGTCAAAGGCTCAAAATATTTTTTGAAAATGTAGTAGAGCCTGTGGTGACCATTCAACTTCAAGAACCTCCTAAGTGTGACCGATTCTCAACATTGTACACTATGTATCATAACTGTCAGTTCTATAGCTGTTACTATTTTCAAATCTGTCTGGCATTGTAAATACGTTGCCAATGTTGCTCTATTACTGTTTTTCATTTAGAATTATGAGTCATCTATAATAAGGGTAGGAAGGTCTCCAAGGCATGAGAAATTAAATGAGAACAGAGTAGGAATGATATATCTTTGTGGAAGTTAGACTGGGAACTAATCAGAAATAAGTTTGGACTGAAAAACAACTTGTCGAGAGGTGTTGAGAGCATTTCGATAGGTACTGAAGGTTCTCAGTGTGCCTTTCGATAGGTACTGAGACTTGTTGAGAGGTTTGAGTTGATTTTCGACAGGTACTGAAGGTGTAAATGTGAATTTTGACAGGATCTGAGTACTTGTCGAGATGTCGAGAGAGGAAGTCGACAGGTTCTGATACCTGTCAAGAGGTTGACTACTGAGAAAAATAACCTGTCGAGAGGTTGGATGAACCTCTTGACTTAGAAATTTTGAAGCCTATGAACCTGTCGAGAGGTTGAACAACCTCTCGAAACCTTCAACCTGAGAAGTCTACATTTCCAAATGGTTTTAACTATTCGACAAGTTGATGCAACCTATCGAAGTCTTCTTTTCAACCTATCGAAATCATGTTTTCGTTTCTTTAAACCCATCGACAGGATTATTCCATCCATTCGACACTTTCACTGAGAGTTCTATTCCTCTTCTGTCGATTTCCCATTTTCTTCTTTCTCCTCCATCTCACTGGTTTCAGTCCCAATTACCTTGCCATTTATCTAGTTCCATCAGCTTTACAAGGTCAACATTTCACACCTAGTTTGAGCCAGTTTGGGGCTGTGTACTACAAGCTCTAAGAAACCCTAGGTTTTCTAGGTAAGTTCTTCCTCAAACTCAACTCTGTGATTTTCCAGCATTTTAGTTCCATTTCTCAATGTGTGTGGTTAATTTGATTGAGTAAAAGAAGGTTGCCGTGGTGTTTGATAGTTGATTGTGTGAATTTAAAACCCAATGGCTGAACATGAGGATACCTTGGCTGATCTTTTCAAACCCCCTTCCAAATCCGTCGTAAAATCCACCAGGATATCTAGTAGGTTAGCCACACAGCCTAACGATGCCCACCTGCTAAGAGGAAGCTCATTTTGGAAAACCCAAGAAAACTCAGAAAGCCAAGAAAGCCAAACTAGCTGATGAGAATGTCCCTGTGCCTGAACCTAACTCGGAGGCTAAAACTGAGATACCTGTGAACCTAACAACCCCCAATGAGTTTGTGGATGCCTTAGGTCTGATTCCTGAGACAAGCTTTGACCTACCTTATTTTTTTAAGATAGAGGAGTGCAAGGAAACCTTGGATTACTTGGTAAAGGCTTCCCTGACACCTTTGTTGACTCCACTTCCAGAAAGGGTATACCTAAGGCCAGTCAAGTTATGGTATTAGAACATTAGAGAGAATAAGAGGCCAGGGTCAACTGAGCCTACCCTTGTGGTTTTGATTGATAATTGGGAGCTGGTTGTGGACTACAGTGATATTGGGTTGGCATTAGGGGTCCCATCAATTTTTGACTCAGCCTATGGCCTAGGAGCACCTGATAATGGGTCCATTAGAACAATGGCCAAACATTTAACTCAAGGCATTGTGGGTTCTGGGGAGTCTTTGGTGAGGAGAGATCTAGACCCTAGCCTATTTTTAATAGATTCAATTTTGAGGAAGAGTATCTATGTCAGTGGACATCAACAAGAGAGAAGAACCCCTATAGTGGATGCCCTTTACTTTTTCTCCAAGGGCCAGTTCTTGAATGCCTCTCAGCTGATATTTGAGGCCATGGTGGATGTAAATGACAAGATAAAAAGGGACAGATGTTGTCAGGGTTACCCTACAGCAGACTCATCACTGCTCTGCTTAGGAAAGGGAAATTTGTGATACAAAAGGATGGGCCAGTGGAAGAATTGAATCCCAAAGTGTTTGGAAAGAGAGCTTGGTCCACAAGCATGACCTTGATAGGGAAGAGCAAGAAGGAGCCAGTTGAGGATTCTAAAGCACCTCAGGTGACCAGCTCAGTAGTTGCACCTTTCATACCCACAGCCCCATCAGCTAACTCAGTGGCTGCACCTGGGATATCTATAACAGTCAGTTTAGAGCCTTTGCCTACATCTGCTGCTACTAGCTCAGTAGCTCCACCTGTGACCTCTGCATACATCTGCTGTTACTAGCTCAGTAGCTCCACCTATGACCTCTACCTACATCTGCTGCTACTAGCTCAGTAGCTCCACCTGTGACCTTTGCATCCATACCTCTCCCTTCCACTGCTGTGCCCTTGCCTGTTGTTAGCATCCCCATTCCATCACCTTCCATACCATCCATTTCAGTCCCCATACCTTCCTTAAGCTCAGCCAGCCCTTTTACCATCACCCCCTATGTCTACTCCTCCTACCACAAACCCAATTATCACATTACCCTCACTTCCCATCACAACCACCTACCAGAGAAAATCAAGGCCAGCCACAACCCCTCCAGCTAGCCCATCCATTCCATTTTTAGAACCCCTAAGTCCTCAACCAGCAACTCCATCTACATCAGCTGACCCAGTTATTTCCTTTCCACCATTCATACCCTTTGATATTAACCCCACTACCTCCATATAACCTACACATACCCAGGATTTGGAACACTACTCCACAGAGGGGTACTCATCCCTAATAGATTCCATTGTGGAAGATATTGGGCATGAGTACTCTCCTTTACCTGACTCTCCACACCCTATCGCTTTCCACCATACTTCCACATCACCCTTCTAGCCCATTATATCCACTCAACCTGTTACCCAAGCTCCTATCCTACCTGATGCCTCTGCCCAGATTCTTTCCCTTCTCACCTCCATCCTAGCCCAACTTCAAACCAACACATCCAACCAATCTGCTATGGCCACCTGCCTCCATGCCATTCAATCCACTCTAATCCCATCTACTGCAACCATTCAACCTCTTTCAATTCCAACTCCTACACCTACTCTTGTACCCACTCCTCCTCCATCCCCTCAGCTGTCCTCTGTAGTTGTGGTTTCCACTGCTGAGGTGGAAGAACCAATCCCCGCCCCTTCTACCCAAGACTCCTCTACTCAAACTGACTTTGAGGAAGCAGCTTTGTCCATCCCTGCTGCAACCCCAACTGACCCCTTGGAGACTAACCTACCCTTTTTACCTTTTACCTAACCTTTCACCCCACCTGTGTCAATTTCTGTGGAAGAGGAATTGCCACTGACCTTCATTTTGCCATCACCACCACTTCCTAAGCTGCCCATCACCCCTTCCTCCATGGATGACCCTCACCATTGGGCCATTGTCCCATATGGCACCAACACCTTTTCACCTTTGCCATCCCTCACTAAAGCAATTGAGACCAACCCATATGTCAAGGAGGATGTCAAATTTCTAGTGGATGCAGTCATGGTTTTACTGCAGCAAGCCCATCAGGAGGAAATTGACCCTATTTTGGAGGCCCATAGGAAAGAGGAATGGAAATTATGGAAGATGGTCCTCAACTCCCTTGACCTGTACAAGATCTATAGGACCAAATCTGACATGCTTGCCAGACTTGTAGAGACCCTCTCCCTATACTCTGCCTTGGGTCCTTCAGAATCCAAAGGCCTTTCCATCAAGGAGCCCACCATGCCCTAGGGTAGCAGCAAGCCTAAGAAACCATCTGCTAAAAGGACTAAGGAGGGTGCTGCCAACACTGAGAAACTGAAGAGGAAGAAGAATTTCAAGGAGTATGACAAAATTGCCGAGCAACAAGGATGGGAGCCAATGACCATATCAAGCTCTGACTCAGATTCTGGTTAGGTGTAGACCGTGTTTAGGATTTTGTAGTAATTAGCTTGTATGTAGGATTGTGCTGTATATACTTTTTGTTAAATTTAGAATGTACTATTTCTCTTGTGCTTTGTAATTACTTGTGTGCAATAAAATTTTTGTTTTGTCAGTTCCACTGTGTTTCTTGCTTTCCTTTGTGTTTAGTTTTGTTCTAATTTATTCTTTATACTTCATTTGCTACTGTCCTTGTGCTTACCCTGCTGTTTCCTTTTGTTATACTTCCACCACAGTGAGGACACTGTTCCTCATAGGTTTGGGGGTATAGTAGGATACTTTTGAAAAATTATGAGATAATTAAGCCAAGTGCAATGGGATGAATGAGATCAAAAAAAATTTAGCAGAATTTCAAACTGACCAATTTTGAAAAAGGAAGATTTAAAAATGTATGGTAGATAGTTTTAATTTTTGAATCTTTTTAAAAATTCATCATTTCCATGAAAGACATCATCAAGAAATTTTTGTCATAATTAGTGTGTAGTGAACCATTAAGGAGAGAAAATGTAAGAGTCCTAAGGAAGACCATGCCCAATGAAAGTTGGGCCTGTGAAAATTTCTTTTGAAGAGTGTTTTAGCAAATTTTTTTTTCTCTAAGGACTGTTTGAACCTGCTTTCTTGCGCTAGAAGTTATGCACTCCAAGTTGAGACAAATTGACAACACTTATGACATTAAAGACATGATGTAAGGCCATCCCTTGAACAGTTTGAGCTAAAAATCCCTACCCTTTGAACTGCCTTTGTATACACTATTTGAGCCTGAAAAACTCCATTCTTCTTTGACAAAAAACAAAATATTTTTTTTCTGAACCTCTGAACCTATTTCAATTCACCCTCAATCTGAGAATTTAGGAAGTGGAGGGAGAAGTGAGGATAGAGGACCAAGGTTTGATATTTGGTGGAAGGAAAAGAGAGAAAATCTAAGAAAAACAGTGTTTAGTTGTGGAGTTGTGGCATTTTAGCTCATAAATTTTTTTTTGAGAAAAATACAAAGAAAAGAATACAAAAAGAGAGAGAGAGAGAGAGTCACTTCATTGGAAATTGAAATGAAGATTAAAAATTGATCAATTCAAATATGAAAATTCAAAGAAGATGAAGATTGTGTTGAGATAAAGAAGGTGTGTGCACCACCTCCTTATCTTACTGATTTCTCAATTTTGAATCCATCTTTACCCCTTTTCTTCCTTATAAACCTCACCCATAAGCCTCATTACAATCCAATAAAAAGACCTTACTAATCTGAAGTTGATTGAGCTGTCATGTGGAGATGAGGAGCTATGTAATCTATGGTGAAGAGAGTTAGAAGATTTCAAGAATTAGAGCACTCCCTATGCTCATGCTTGCAGTTCTATTTGAGGGCTATAACTGCTCTTGAGCTTTGTGAAATGATACACCTTTGAAATCATTTGTGAGAGCATGCCTGGGAGATAATTGGGTCTGAGATTGGACTTATTTAGGCATTGTTTGAACCTAATTCTTAAATTAATGGGGAAGTATATACTGTTATGTACATAGCATTCCCTTGATGATTTCAGATTAGTTATGATGATTTTGAAAAAGGATTTAGGTATTAAATTTGTTTACATTTACTATTTTGAAACTTCCAAATTCAAAAGGGTAAGGAATGGAATAAAGCTGAATTTGTTGGGAACTAACTTGTAACTACTTGCACTTGATTTAATTATGTTCATATGAAAGTTTGTGGGTAACTCCACTGAAAACCCTCAGGAGACTTCACTCCTCCACTAGGGATCACCTAGGGGTTTAAAAGGCTTGATGCATATGCTAAATGCATTTGTGCTCCCTACAAAAGTGGTATTTTCTATTTATTTATTTTTAATTTCTCCTTTGCTCAGGGATTAGCAGAGCTTAGGTGTGGGGGTGTGTTAATCAGTGAAAATACTATTTTTCACCTCCTAACCTGACCTTTGATAAACCTTTGAGTTGACTAACAATGTGTCTTGCGTGTGTTTTGTAGTTAAGCAATAAACTATAGTCATAGTACAGACATCCATCTAAAAATGCCAAAGAAGAGACCTACTGCCTCAACATGTGCTCATGCAGCCCAAAAGGCAAGCCATCAAGCAGTTTATAGAGCCTCATAAATCTATGGGAATGGCATGTGTCCAACTGGGCACACATGGGAGCAAGAGCAGCTGCATTGGATGAAGATTGAACCCCTCAAGAGGCTACTGCATGCTGGACAAATGAAGGATAGTACCCTAAAATTGTGTGCCAACTATGGAAACAAAGAACAGGACATGTCGAGAGGTTAATTCAACCTGTTGATAAGTCTATGTGCTTGAATATGAAGAGGTCGAGAGGTTCCCAGAACCTGTCGAGGAGTGAAACTGAATGAAGCAACCTGTTGAGAAGACCTGATTTTGAATCATAACCCATCAATAGGTTCTGATAAAGAAAAATGAATATGTCGAGAGGTTGACAGAACCTATCAAAGAGTTGGAGCAGAGAAAGAGCAACCTGTCGAACAGTGCAAAATAATATGTCAAGAGGTTGCCTGATGCAAAGTTTTCTCGTGAGGTTCAGAAAGCTGGAATTGAAACTATCAAGAGGTTCCCTTGAACCTATCGAACAATCAAAGTGAACCTGTCGAAGACTCACCTGGAGCTGGATTGGACCTCGCAAGGCTGAATCATCCTGTCGAGAGGATGGCTGAAGCTAGTGCAACATTTACACATTTAATCCATCCTGTCGAGCAGTAACAAGATCCTGTCGAAGGCCACATCCAACTTGTTGAATGGAGCACCAATGAGACTTAGAACCTATCGAGAGGTTCCCTGAACCTCTCGAAACACAATTTGGGAACTTCTCAATTTCAGCCACATCAGTAGCTAACTTTAATACTCAGTGCACACGTGTCCCAAGGTTGTTTAGCTAGTTTGAGGGTATTTTTTGGAATACATATGGCACAATTGGGAACCCTCTAACCACCTCACATGTACTTGTCCAGTTTGAACAAATGGGTGGAGAGTTTCTAGAAGAAAAATCAGCCACATCAGCAGCTCAGAATAACAAAAATATTCCCTTGAGCTATGATTGGCTGAAATAGATCTGAGGACAGAGGGGAAGGTATAAAGAGGAGAAATTCTATAGAAGAGCGATCCAAAAATTGAGAGAGCTCAGACCAAATTCGATATTCCCTCTTCCCTCTAAAATTTCATCCCTCTTCCTTCTTCCCAATTCTCTCTTTAGTCCAATCATGGTTGGCTAAACACTTTTAGTAGCTAGGGTGAGGTTGAGAGCTGTAAATTAAGAGGTTCGAGGCTTTTTATGGGGATTAGATGTTGCACAGATTGCAGATCTGAAAATAATATACTGTAAGTTTGTATTAAATCAGTAATTGTTGGTTGAAAGTTAAATTTGATCTACAGATCTCTTGATTTCCATTTAATTTTCCTAGATTGAATATCCCTGTAGATGTCTGAGCCTGTAGCCTTGCATCCGCAACATCTGCAATGATTTAATTATTCTGATCAACACTCTTGAATTGGAGGAAATCCCTAAGATGATCTGTGACCATTAAAGTGGACAGATCATAGCCTTATGATCAATCCAATTCTCTGGTCCAGGTTGGATTCTTATACCTTGCATCTGAGCTTGTAGCCAGATGAAGGAGAGTTGTAAATCAATCTCTTGCATTGCCTCTGAACCAACCAATTTTCAGTGAAGACCAATATCCCCAGCTGCTATTCTCCCCCTTTTGATTTTAATCCTTTTCTCCATCTTTTTAAATCTGTGTTTTAATCAGTTCTGAATTATTTGCATCTTACATTGTGTTTCTGTAGTTTTTAGTAAAGTGATAATCCCTAAAACCTTTCCTCTTTCCTCTCTTGCCTTAGTTTAAATTAGGATATGATAGAGTACTAGATCTGTTCTAGATCTAGAGATTTACCACATTTTGAACCACATTTCCCTTTGGACATACCCTTACTTACCCCTTTAAAACTTGCTGCAACAGCCTTGGTTCTTACAGGCCTGGCTGCTTACCTTGGTTCCTTTTGTCTGTAATTTTTCTGTTAGTGTGATGGTTTTAACCTCTTAATAATTATAAGGTAGGCAGTACAATAGAGAGCAAGCCATCTACTATCTGAGTAAGAAGTTTACAGATTATGAGACGCGCTATTCTCATCTGGAGAAAGCATGCCTGGCTCTTGTATAGTCTACTCAGAGGCTCCACCATTACTTGCTATCCCAATCCGTTCTACTCTTGGCCCGAATGGACCCATTGAAAAACCTATTTGAGAAGTCAGCCCTCACTAGGTGAATCACACGATGGCAGTTTTTATTGTCTGAGTTTGACATCATGTACGTCACTCAGAAGTCAATCAAGGGGCAGGCACTCGCTGATCATCTTGCTGACAATCCTTTGCTAGATTATGAGCCTTTGAGAACTGAATTTCCTGATGAGGACATCCTATTCATGACGGAAGACGATACTGAGAAAGTAGAAGAATCATGGGTAATGCACTATGACGGGGCAGCCAATGCCAAGGGTCAGGGAGTTGGCGCCATTCTGATTTTACCGAGAGGATCACACGTACTAGTCTCTATCAAACTCAACTTCCCTTGCACCAACAACATGGCCGAGTATGAAGCTTGTGTCATCAGTTTGCAGGCAGCTCTCGAGCTACATGTAACTCACCTCCGAGTATTCGGCGATTCGCAGTTGATCATTTGTAAGATGAATGGAGATTGGAAGATGAAGGATGAGAAGCTGATCCCCTACCATGAGCACCTCAAGGATCTGATAGCTTGCTTCAAGGATGTGACATTCTCAGATGTCCTGTGAAAAGGAATTGCTTTACCGACGCACTATCAACTTTAGCATCAATGATAGAGATCCCGTATGGTGTCGAGATGAAATTGATCATGAACGAGCAGAGGAATGAGCCGACCT
Source organism: Chloranthus sessilifolius (assembly GCA_021018995.1). Classification (NCBI taxonomy): domain Eukaryota; kingdom Viridiplantae; phylum Streptophyta; class Magnoliopsida; order Chloranthales; family Chloranthaceae; genus Chloranthus; species Chloranthus sessilifolius. The sequence goes on from CM037595.1 coordinate 32,285,964, forward strand.
TCTACCTCCAGATTGAGAAACTCACAAAGGCTGATGATGAGCCACCTTGGTTCTCAGATATAGAGAATTTTCTCAAAATACTAACTTTCCCTGAGGGTACATCCAAGATAGATCGATAGACCATTCAACGTCTAGCGGTAGGCTATGTCATTTGCGAGGAGTGCCTTTACAAGCAGTTGTACAATAATATCTTGCTTAGGCGCCTTACAGAAAGTGAAGTGATCAACATCATGAAAGAGATCCATGAGGGAGTATACAAAGCTCACGTCAGCGGTTGTTAAGACATGAAAAGTACAACTTTTCACCCCTTAACTTAGCCTCTGTTAGACCCTTAGCCATCTAATAAATGTGTGTTAAGTCATTTATGTAGGTAATAAACAATAGCTACAATAAAGCCTGAACCCTGTTAAGGAGCCCACTTTTACCCCAGAAGCCCCTTAGAAGGATGCAAGCTGAATCCAGACAAGAATTAAACCTCGCGCAGCTTTCACAAGCTTCAAAGGATTTAAAAATTAAGCCTCGCGCAGTCCTCGTGAGTTTCCCAAGACTTCATACCAATTGTCTGTGTTGTTTTTGCACAGTTTAGTGACAGAAGGGCTTCAGAATCATGTCTCGCGCAGCTCTCACGAAGCTCAAGCACTTAAATGCTCACACAGCCTCGCGCAGCTCAAGAAAGTAGCACTTAAAACCTCGCACAGTTCACTCAAATAAGCTGAGAAGAGAGAGAGAGCTCCAGGTATTTCGGCGCGCAGCTGCCGTGCAATGGTCGCGGGATGCAAAACTTCATAAATACCTCTCGCGTAGTTCAGAGACCAATGTACATTACGTCCTCACGAGGATCCTCATGAAGATCCATTGAGAAATAAACTGCTCGCGCGATTCCTGCGCCATTCAGAAGGAAAGTGCAATCCCGTGAAGACCAGAGCAATCTAGCGAGGATTCAATGCTCTATCGTGCGACTGCTTAAGCTATAAACTAAGACAACCCCGCGACGGCTAGAATTTCAAGTTAATCCAATCTCGTGAAGATCGTGCTACCACGCGACAGTCTTGGAAACCAGTGCTACCTGGGGAGGCTCTGGACTCTAACTCTCCCTTACTTCTATAGAGGGCATTCTGGGAACTTCTAGGAAGTGGGGCACGCACTCTAATGCTCTAATTTCTGTGCACGTGCCCTGAGGCATCTAAGGAACAGTATTAGGCCACATGGCATCATTAAAATTAGGGTTTCCTAACCCTAATGCGCTGCCAAACTGACTGCTATATAAACCTAAGCCTGGTTTAGGTTTAGGGGCTTATTCCTGGTAGAATAGAACTTAGTTTTTCTTCTTCTGGAATCGACTGTAGATCTCCAGTAAGTTTAGGTTAGGTTTAGGTAGTTTCTTTTTATCTTTTTCTTCTCTCCATAGTCCAGCATTTGTTGGCTATACCTTTGTATGATTATTTGGAATAGATTAATGGAGCTTTATAATAGGGTGTTTTACATGTATGAGATTTTTGTTTGTGAGTTGTTCTGTACAAGGCAGTTACCTTGAGATTCTCCATTGCTAGGATGTATTGCAAGCAATGGAGGACTGATTTTATGGTTTATTCAGATCCAAGTGACCTGTGTGTCTGGGCTAACATGCTCCCATACAAGCCTAGCCCCACCACAGGACCCACTAGATCTGAAATCCCCATGAGAGCAATGAGCTTTTGTAGTCTTGTGAACATGGTGGTGGCAGCAATGTTTCTTGTTCTATCTTGAGCTTTGTGAGGAGGATAGCCTCTGGGATAGTCTGTGACCATTCAAGTGGACAGGTTATAGCCTTAGGGTGAAGCCAATCCACAGACTCAAGACGGATTATTCTTCTCTGCACTTGTGCTTGTAGCCCTGCGAGAGATTGTGCAGAGACAGACTCCCTTATATCTGTATAGACCCGCCATCAGATGGCAGATCTGGTTTGGTTATAGAGATTGTAGGCTTGCGACTGGATCACTGCAGTCTCTCAAAAGCAGTGGATAGCTGGACCTAAGGCTGTACTCAAACTCTTACTGGTTCTATGTGTCTGGGCTAACATGCTCCCATACAGGCCTAGCCCCACACATAGCACTTTAGAGATTGAGGTTCCCTATTGATAAGTAGTGAAAAATACCATTTTTCACCCCTAAACATGAGCCTTGAAAGGCCCTTGAGAGGACTAAATAAGTGCTTTAGTGTTCATATTGCAGCTAACCAAAAAGACAGGTCCAAATCCGAAAACCATCCTAAAATGATCAAAAAGCTGACAACGCATGTCAAGCTCAAAGAGGGAGTGAAGAAATAGCCTCAGCAATGGCTAAAAAGGTCCTAAAAGAGCAAGAAAAGACCTAAAGAAGAAGAAGGATCCATTCGCAAAGAAGAATGGAAGCTAAAAGTTCAATTCGCAAAGAACTTTGAACTTTGCGAAAAGAAGAAAACACTCCTCGAATAGAAGATTTACCTCTGCGAAAAGAAGAGAAGTGCTTTGCGAAAAGAACTTCTGCTTTGCGAAAAGAACTTCTGGAGCCAACCTACTTTGCGAAAAGACCCTTAACCTCTGCGAAATGGCATACTGGGGATTTACAGCCACTTTGAAGGGCATTTCAGTAAACTCTGCACGCGCCCCAATGTAATTAAAAGCCCAGAGACATTCCGAAAGATTCCAAGCACAAACCAAAGGCATATTCCGCCCCACGTGAAAACCCAAAGATGAAATCACTTGGCGGGAACTTCTAGAAGCTCAAACAAACTTTTGAATTCCCTATGAATTGATGCTTCTAACGCTGATTGGTCAACCAGATCGAGCATTTTCATTGGCGAAAGATCCGATCCCGTGCTCAATGACCATTGGGCAATACAGATCGAGCACTTCGATTGGTCAATTCAAAGTGATAGAGGGAAAGCTATAAATTGAGAAGACATTTGCCCAATTGAGGCATCCAGTTTTGAGTTTTCATTTCTATTTCCTCCTTCCGGTCGGATAGTCTATCTGCACTTGTAATTTCTTCCTCTTTTGCTTTTTGAGAATTGCCGAGTGCTTTTTGTAACGCCAAAGAGATCGGATTCAAGGCGCTAGTCCGAGGGCTTTCTAAAGCCGTGCTCAGTAATTGTAAGGGCTTTCTAAAGCCGTGCTAATTGTAAGATTGAATTTAAAAGGTTGTCAGAACCGTGTTTTCTCCATTGGATTCATGTCAAGGGTTCTTATTGATCACCTTAGTGCATTAGACTCCTTTAGATTCACTACTTTGCATGCAATTTCCTTGATTCATTACCCTGTCTGCAATTAGCGTTGGTAACCTAGTTCGGCGGACTTGCGATGATGTTCATGTTCTGAATTGAGGATAGGTCAACAACTATTGGATGATCTGTGACCATTTAAGTGGACAGATCATAACCATAAGTCTAAACCCCTTCCTTAATTCAGATTTATTTCTCTTACATCTGTGCTGGTAGCCAGATGAAGATTGAATCAACTCTATTTAGTTGCAGATTCTCCATTAAAATTCAAAGGCGAAATCACAGAAAGTTATTATTTCTCCATTTGATTTATTTTAATCACTTCCCCAACTTGAATCTGGATCAGTTAGATAATTCTTTTCTTTATTTGCTTTTAGTTAAACGTGACAAAAACCCAACACTCTCGTTTTATCTGCTTTCTAGATAATTATAGAGCCAGATCTGGTAGCACAGATCTGGAGGTTTATCTCTCATTTTAGACAAACTTCTCTGTGGACGATCTTGAAATACTTACCTTTAAAACTTGCTACAATTGGCCCTGATCTTGCAGGCCAGTATTAGCCCCAATGTGCTGATATCCCTTTCATAAGTTAACATCCATATAACCTAGCATTCTTTAATTCTTTAATTCTTGATTAATAATGCACATAATTATGGCACACTTGGAGCCACAACAAGTTTTTGGCGCCGTTGCCGGGGAAATTTGTTCTAAAATTGGTAGACCTAAGTTTTTTTTCTATTTTGTAGATTTGATTTTTTAATTTTTTCTTTAAACCTGCACTTTGCATTCCAAGTGCTTGATTAAATGTCTACAGCAGTTTTGTATAGAAAACCTGTTTCTTATGAAATTTTTTTTATTTTTATTTTTATTTTTACGAGTTTTATTCTTTGCCTTCTAGTTATTTGAATAAATCTGCCGCCACTCTTTTGTCTTTTGTCAAATTTGGGCGTTTGAGTTTTTCTTTTATTTTTGTCAATACTTGAATAAGGTACTGCAGTTTTGGATGTTTGCGAGATCTCGGAGCATTCAACAAGGAGCATCTGGACCAAAGTCGAGCAGATCGCTTGAGTTTGCATCCTTCTCCTTTGCATTCATTTTCTATTTTTAAATTCTTGAGAACCAAAGCAGCTTCTGTGTTTAATGTTTGTTTTGATTATAATTTCAGCCTTTTTAGGCATGCCGATTTTTTTTTTTACAAAACCAAATACAAAATAAAAGAAGTAAAACACAAATAGAAAATCTTTGAGTTGTTTCTCATTATTTTCAGCGATAGTAAATAAGGGCTCTTGTTGAGCCCGCTGATCAAAACAAGTAAAAAAAAAAGTATAATAAAAATTAGAAAATTATAAAACAATATAGATATCTTCCGGATGTTTTCTCCATTTGCATCCACTTTTCCCATCCGGACTCTGAGATCATTTTTTTGTTTTAGGAATCATGTAGGATTATGAGTAGTGGATCATAGGCTGTTTGTATATTCAATGGACTCACTAATTTTATTTTCCTTGAGATTTCTTCATCATAAATGGGTCTCACTGTGTGAACCCCTGCTTTTAATATGTGCTCCCATGCTTCATTATTTTTTTCATACCCATCATCAACAAAGGGTCAATCTTATGAATCTTATGAATCATTTGGCATTAGATTTTCGGTTTTAGGAATTTTAGTTTCAAATTCGCTTTTAGATCATTGAATTTTTTTTCTTTCTTAGGTTAATGTGTCCTCGTTTTGATTTTCGTCATTTTTCGTGAGTATAGCTAGTTTCTAACTTTGTTTTCTTATTTTGCATTCACAAATTCAGTTTTGTATCAACACTTTTCTTTTCTTTTTTAACTTTGTATTCAGGTCCCTTACCTTGCTTTTCTGTTTCTCTGTTATTAGCATTAGTTTCCTTTCATTTGCATAGTAATCCTTCTATTTGTTAGATTTTATTTAGTTCTAGCATTGTTTTGTTGATTTTTCTTGCATTTGTATATCATGTTTTCCATTTCCTTGCTCATATCTTGAGTTTACATTTTTATTTTCTCTGCATATAGTTTAGATTTTTTACATTTCTTAGTTTTCTTTCTTCTTTTACCCTCTTGCCCGAGTCCGAAATGTCCCATTACCCATTCCTTTGGTTTTGCCTAACCCATTCATTGATGCCGAGCTCATACACGAGCTATTGGTGGATGAAACTTTTTCTCCTCCAAACTGATTCGTGCTATCTTTAAGATATCTCGTGGAGGCTTCCTCGACCATCCTCACTCCATTACGAGAAAATTTACCCAAGGATGACAAAGTCGTAGTATCGAACCTCACCACAGTCACAGAGGAACATCTTGATGTGCCAACCCTAGTTATTTTATAGACAAGCGTGACTTAATCAGGATCACGAGGACATTGGACATGCCCTAGGGATACCTTTTCAATTCAATCTGATGGACCTTGATGCTCCTGAAGTTGCCTCTTTCAGAATATGGTGCCCATTTGACACAGGGCATGGTGGGTTCCTGGGCAATCAATAATGAGAAGAGATCTCTTGCAATATCTCTTGATGGATTCCATACTCAGGGAGTTTTTATGTTCTTGGGCACACCAAGAGAGGCGAACCCCATCTTAGAAGCCCTCTTTCACTTCTAAGGCAATTCTTCAATGCCCCATGTCGATCTGAAAGCAATGGGTGATGTGAGTGCCAAGGTAAAAGGAACAGAAGATTGGCCTCCCTTTGGAAGACTCATTCTGACCCTCTTAAGAGCCAAGTTTGACATTAATAGGAAGAGCCCTTTGAGGTACTCACTCCTCACAACTTTGGCAAGAAAGCCCGGACCACAAGTCGTGCCATGTTAAGAAGAATGAGGGAAGTAGGAGAACCAGCCCATGCCCTGCTTGCACTGCACCTATTGCCGCCCCGAACCCATAGCACCGAGCAGAGCTAGTTCTTCACGAGCATGACAGAGAACCAAGCCACGAAGTGTGGGTGGGCATGTGCAGTGGAAATTTGTGGAGCCTCAACCACCTGAGCCTCGGCCCCTACCATTTACAAGCCCAACTCCTGTGGTGACCAGCTAGTTATTGCACCACTTCTGCATAGTCCACACAGTCCCGAGGTAGCTAGTTTATGCAATTGTCTCTTTCTTATTTTCTTATTTTCGCTTTTATTCTATTGTAATTTTTTTTTTTACGTATTAAACAAATTGCTTTTTGTTCTCCCTATTTAAAAACTTACAACCCTCCCCTACTCCCTTTCCCTTTTTTCCTTTTATTTTCTATCCAAATTTCTGATGTGCTTCAGAATCTCCAGATTATTGTTGTTTCTCATGCCTTCCCTAATAATTGTCCACCACCTTTGAACCGGTTGAGGACACTTTTTCCCCATAGGTTTGGGGGTGTATGACAAGTCCCGCTAGGGAATAGTTAACATAAGGGCAGAATCACCTAAGTAATTAGGAAATGTATTAATTTACTTTAGAATCATGACAACTAGAAAATTTAAAATTTCTTTGCCAAATGTAGACATCATAAACCTTTCAATATTCTACATTTCCACGATGCTAGCACCATGAAAACCTCGGTATCGGCATTTAGCAAGTCAAAGGAAGAGAAAAGGTAAAGATATACTTAAAAGCTCAAGGAAAAACCATAACCGGTGAGAATTGAGCCCATATATTTTCCATCTCATTGAAGAGTGGTGAGGCAATTTTTACGATTCAAAGGATTGGTGAGGCATTAGATCCACTAGAAGTTAGGAAACTCCAAATTAAAACAAGTAAGACTCATGAAACCGAGGAAAGATCAAGGCCTTCTTTGGACACTTGAACCTACAGAACCAACCAAGAAAAAATCTGCTGTTTGTACCCCATTTGAGTCGTAAATCCTACAATTCTTCATCAAAATACTCAAAAGTACTTGAACCTATGGAACCAATTGACCTTCCCTCACTCGAGAATTCAGGAGGTAAAGGAGAAAGAATGAAGATGGACCATTTGGGCAACATCAAGAAAATGAAGAGAAAATACCTCAAAAACAGCAATATGGTGACCGAGAAAAGAAGAGACAAACAATGTGAAAAAGTTGCAAGCAAAAGGCAAAAAGGGACTTTATGTTGAAAATTCAAGATCAAAGAAAGAACTGATCACCGTGAATGTGAGAATCTCAAAAGAAGAAGAAAGAAGCTAAACTCAAAAGGTGGAGTCATGAACCATCTCCTGCACTTCTGAGTTCTCAAATTCAAACCTCTGCTCAAATTGCCTTTCCTTGAAACTTCACCCATAAGCCATACAAACAAACCTAGATTAAAAGCCCTTGTGATCCAAAGTTGAGTGAGTCATGTGGAGATGATAAGTGACCCAATCTATGGTGAGGAGATGTCAATGATGCCATTGCCTAAGAATCATGCCTATGCTCATGCTTCAGATCCATTTGGGAGATGTAACGCTCTTGAGCTTGAGTGAAAATGAACCCCTCAACAAAACACCGATGAGTATACCCCGTGAGTGTTTGGGTTGGAACTTGAGCACCTTAAGTATGACTTATAACCTAATTTTTATCCATAGGATGAGCTATCTTCTGGCACATTTGTATGATTTTCTATGTTGATTGGAAATATTGAAACATTCATGAGGTTTATAAATGTTTAAAATCCTGCAAACAATAATCAAATTTTCTGTTTCATCATTGATTCAAGAGTAACTAACCTGCTCCTTGATTGCTCATTTGATAATATTGCACGATATTAACTGCTTTCATGGAGAAGTTTGTGGGTACCTTCATCGAAACCCTCAGAGACTTCACTCCTCCTCTAGGGATCACCTAGGGGTTTAAAAGGCTTGTTGCATATGCTAAATGCACTGCTTCCTACAAGAGTGGCTCTTTACTTTGTTTTTATGTTTCTTTGCTCGGGGACTAGCAAAGCTTAGGTTTGGTGTGATAAGTAGTGAAAATACCATTTTTCACCCTAAATATGAGCCTTGAAAGGCCCTTGAGAGGACTAAATAAGTGCTTTAGTGTTCATATTGCACTAACCAAAAGCAGTCCAAATCCGAAAACCATCCTAAAATGATCAAAAAGTCGACAACGCATGTCAAGCTCAAAGAGGGAGTGAAGAAATAGCCTCGAATGGCTAAAAGGTCCTAAAAGAGCAAGAAAAGACCTAAAGAAGAAGAAGGATCCATTAGCAAGAAGAATGGAAGCTAAAAGTTCAATTCAGAAGAACATCTACTATTCGCAAAGAACTTTGAACTTTGCGAAAGAAGAAAAACACTCCTCGAATAGAAGATTTACCTCTGCGAAAGAAGAGAAGTGCTTTGCGAAAAGAACTTTACGCTGCGAAAAGAACTTTGAGCCAACCTACTTTGCGAAAAGACCCTTAACCTCTGCGAAATGGCATCGAGGATTTATACCACTTTGAAGGGCATTTCAAACTCTGCAGACGCCCAATGTAATTAAAAGCCCGAGACATTAGGAAGATTCCAAGCACAAACCAAAGGCATATTCCATGCGTGAAAACCCAAAGATGAAATCACTTGGCGGGAACTTCTAGAAGCTCAAACAAACTTTTGAATTCCCATAATGAATTGATGCTTCTAACGCTGATTGGTAATAACGGATCGAGCATTTTCATTGGCGAACAGATCTGGATCCCGTGCTCAACACCATTGGGCAATCTAGCACTTCTCGATTGGTCAATTACCAAATTGTGCGTGATAGAGGAAAGCTATAAATTGAGAAGACATTTGCCCAATTGAGGCATCCAGATTTTGAGTTTTCATTTCTATTTCCCTCCTTCCTACGATAGTCTATCTGCCCTTGTAATTTCTTCCTCTCTTTGCTTTTTGAGAATTGCCGAGAGTGCTTTTGTAACACCAAAGAGATCGGATTCAAGATCTAGTCCGAGGGCTTTCTAAAGCCGTGCTCAGAATTGTAAGGGCTTTCTAAAGCCGTGCTCAGAATTGTAAGATTGAATTTAAAAGGTTGTCAGAACCTGTTTTCTCCATTGGATTCATGTCAAGGGTTCTTATTGATCACCTTAGTGCATTAGACTCCTTTAGATTCACTACTTTGCATGCAATTTCCCTTGATTCATTACCCCCGTATTTAATTAGCGTTGGTAACCTAGTTCGACAAAGACTTGCGGATGTTCATGTTCAATTGAGGATAGGTCAACAACTATTGGATGATCTGTGACCATTTAAGTGATGATCATAACCATAAGTCTAAACCCTTCCTTAATTCAGATTTATTTCTCTTACATCCGTGCGGGTAGCCGATGAAGATTGAATCAACTCTATTTAGTTGCGATTCTCCATTAAAATTCGAAATCACAGAAAGTTATTATTTCTCCATTTGATTTATTTTAATCACTTCCCCAACTTGAATCTGGATCAGTTAGATAATTCTTTTCTTTATTTGCTTTTAGTTAAACGTGACAAAAACCCAACACTCTCGTTTTATCTGCTTTCTAGATAATTATAGAGCCAGATCTGGTAGCACAGATCTGGAGGTTTATCTCTCATTTTAGACAAACTTCTCTGTGGACGATCTTGAAATACTTACTTTTAAAACTTGCTACAATTGGCCCTGATCTTGCAGGCCAGTGTTAGCCCCAATGTGCTGATATCCCTTTCATAAGTTAACATCCATATAACCTAGCATTCTTTAATTCTTTAATTCTTGATTAATAATGCACATAATTATGGCACACTTGGAGCCACAACACCTATGGATTCTTGTGCTTGTAGCCTAGATGAAATAGTGCCTACAATGATAAACTTGTTCTGACCCATCTCTGGACTGTGGTTCCCCAATTTGATAGTCAGTGACCATTTAAGTGGACAGGCTATAACCATAAAGGGATTGAATCATGGCATAGAAATGAGTTGGATTCTTTCTCCTCAGTGGTGATAATGTAGCCATTGGACAAGACTTCTATAGCAGTAGATCTGAATTTGAGTCATGAAACCCATCAGATCTGAACCTAATAGCATACTTCTCACCCTTTTATATTTATTTTCTCATTCCATCTTCTTTCTTAACCTTTCTATAGTTTAGACATTAGGATACCTTATAATTTAGATTTTTGTGACCCTAAATCCCCTTCCATTTAGGATTACTAGATCTGTAGTCAGAACTGGAGGGCCTACTAAAGATGGCTCCCTTGGAGCCTAAGATCAACTTCCCTGTGGGACAAACTCTTACTTATTGAAACTTGCTACAACAGGCCCTGTATCTTATAGGACTGTATATATTTTAGGCTTGCTGCTCCATAATTCTTACTCTATCTTTCATTCATTTTTTATTCATCCCATTCTTTTCACTGTCTTCAATAAAGTTAGTAGCAAGAATATAAAATACCTTAACAAGTTTTTGGCGCCGTTGCCGGGGAGATTGATCTTTTAGTAGACTCTAGATTTTTAATTCTTTATTCTTTGGTTGCTGTACTTGTGAATAATTGATACTGCTAAATTACATTTGGAATTTTTCTTACAGATCTGGACGGTAGCAGAGAAGGAGAATAGAATTGCATTGGGAGTCTAGCTACCTCTGTTTGCACTTCTCTAACCCTCAAAACTCAGTCTATTTCTCATTTGAAGATTCCATAGCAGTTGATTAGGATAGTTGCAAGTTTTATTAAGTGCAATGTGCCTGCGAATAGTCTTCCTTGCTGTTGGTGTGTGTGCATGTTAGGAAGGAGATCCCTCAGTCCTACATTAGAGCCTGCTAACCCTGAGATAGAAAGGGGTAGAAGACCGAGAAGGCATAGACACACCACAGTTGAGCCCCCTATTGAAATTGAGATAGCAGTTATGGGTGAAGAACAACCTAGAACATTGAAGGAATTGAATGCTCCGGATGATTACAATTCTCCATTCAGCATCCAATTCCCTGATGTTCAAGGAAACTACGAAATCAAAACTTCCATCATCCAAATGCTTCCCTCTTTCCATGGGCTTAGCAAGGAAGACCCTTACAAGCACATTGACCAGTTCTTGGCCCTGTGCACGACATTCTCCATTGCTGGTTTGGGACCAGAAGCCACTAGGTTAAGGCTCTTTCCTTTCTCCCTAAAGGACAGGGCCACGACCTGATTATCTACTCTCCCAAACAACATCATCACTTCCTGGAAAGACCTCAAGACAAGATTTCTGTCTAAATTTTTCCCAGAGACCAAGACCAGCCAGTTGAGGAAGGGCATACTTTCTTTTGCCCAGTCCCCAATTGAAGATTTTAACCAATGCTAGGATAGATTTAAAGAGATGCTCAAACAATGTCCCCACCACAAGATCCCTGACTGGCAGCTTGTCCAGAGCTTCTACAATGGGATTGACGAGAAGAGCAGAGACATGGTAGATGCCTCTTGTGGTGGAACATACATGCATAAAACAGCTGATGAGGCATGGGACTTGTTCGAGGTCATAAGTGAAAATACTTTCCAAAAGATGTCCTCATCTAGAACTGTTCAAGAGCCTTCTCCTAAGCTGGGGGTGGTTGAAACCTTTAGAGGAAAGATGTATGAAGTCAGAGGAAACGATGACCCGAGAGTGCAGATGGCCAACCTTACTGAAAGATTCGATAAACTTTTGATTGTGGTGAAGCCCAGAATGGCTGCACAAGTGATGGAGGCATGTCTGATATGCCAATCTCCACAGCATACAGTGGAAGAATACCCATCTGTAGGGTAATACCCTGAGTTTGTAATGGAACAGGCTGCTGCTGCCCAATCTTTTAGACAACAACAATCTGGTGGCTACAATAAACAACGATATGGATACCAGCACCAAAATACTGGTTACCAATGGAGAGACCACCCAAATTTGAGGTGGAGGCAAGACAATTATATGTAACCACAACAGATGTTGGCCTTACCTCAAAGGTCACAACAACAGTTTAACCAGGGTTATGCCCAAAGGTCGAATTTCCAACAACAGCAGCCCCAGCAACAAAATCAATTGGTAGTTCCCCCACCTCAGCCCCGAAGTGCTTCTTTTTAGGACTAGGTTTTGGCCCAATTGCAAAGCCTCAGACCCTTGAATCAGACTGTGACTTCTCACAGTCAAAACATTAAGAAAATAGAAGAGCAGCTTGGCCAAATAGCCAATGCTCTGGCTAAAAGAGAGGAGGGCAGGTTGCCAAGCCAACCAGTAGCCAACCTAAAGGGCCAGTATTCCATCGGAGAAGGCTCCTCAAATTTTGAGGGGGCCAATGCCATCACAACCTTAAGGTCTGGCAAACTGGTAGACAACGAGGTGGGAAAAGAATAAGGAGAGGTCATTCCCAAGGAAATGTCAAGACAAAATGATAAGGACTTTGTTAAAACACAGAGTCAAGAACTGCCTGCTACCCTTCAACAAGGGAAAAATAAAGAGGTTGTAGTTGAGCCTCAACAGGAGATAAAAATAGATAAAAGAAAAAAATAAAAGTTCAGCCATAGGCTTGCAGCTGAGGAACCAGCAGTACCTCAGCTGCCATTTCCTCAAGCCACTCAAGCACAGATCAAGGAAATGATGGAGACCTTTAAGTAGGTCAAAATAAATTTACCCCTGCTTGATGCAATCCGACAGGTCCCAGCTTATGCAAAGTTTCTAAAGGACCTCTCTACTCAGAAAAGGAAGGCTAGAGGCCATTTGTCCAAAAAGGTCTTTACAACTGATACAGTAAATTCTGTATTAACCATGACAATGCCTGAGAAGTTGCAAGACCCAGGGATACCCACTATACCCTGTATTATTGGAGACCACACGATTGGAAGGACCCTTTTAGACCTTAGAGCCAGTGTTAACCTGCCGCCATACAGTGTATACCAGGAGCTAGGTTTGGGGGAGCTGAATCCCACCCCCATTGTTCTATTGATGGCTGATAGGTCTGAGAGGAAGCCCATGGGAGTGGTTGAGGATGTCCTAGTGGGGGTAGACAAGTTCTTCTACCCTGCAGACTTCCTTGTTTTGGACATGGGCTGTAACAAGAGTACATCTCCGATACTTGTTATCCTGGGCAGACCATTTTTGGCCACTGCCAATGCATGCATTCAATGCAGGTCTGGAATCATGGAGGTCACTTTCAGACATATGAAAGTTGAGCTTAATGTGTACAACAGTGCAAAGTACCCTCAGCTGGACAATGAGGAATGCTTTGCAGTAGATGTACTAGAAGAAATTGTTGAAGAAGAATTGCCCTCTCTGCTAGAGTGGGGCAACATTGTCACTGATTTAACTGAAGTTTAGAACATGGTGGAGGAAGGAAGCCTAGCTTTAATGCCAGAAGACATGCCCCTAGTGAGGTCTTCTGTGGGCTTAGTGCAGCATTCCAATTGGAAACCTACATTGCTGCCCCTCCCTCCAACCAACAATACACCAATCCTGCCATCCATACAACAAGCCCCTAATCTGGAGCTCAAGAAGCTGCCAGAGACATTAAAATATGCTTTCCTCGAGAAAGAAGAGAAACTTCCTGCAATTATCTCCTCTTCTCTAACCTGTGAGCAAGAGGAGGAATTGCTAACAGTTCTGAGGAAGCACAAGAAAGCAATTGGCTGGACCATTACTGATCTGGGAGGGATTGATGCATCAATCTGTATGCATAGGATCCATTTAGAAGAGGGCTCAACACCCTCTAGGGAAATGCAGAGGAAACTTAATCCTCACATGTAGGAGGTGGTCCTGAAAGAAATTATTAAATTGCTAGATGCTGGGGTAATTTACCTCATCTCTGATTCTGAATGGGTGGCACCAATCCAGGTGGTACCCAAGAAATCTGGCATAACAGTGATCACAAGCGAGTTTGGAGAGTTGAGACCAACCAGAGAAACCACTGGCTGGAGAGTTTGCATCGATTACAGAAAACTCAACTCCAGAACCAGAAAAGAGCATTTCCCTCTCCCTTTCATTGATTAAATTTTGGATAAGTTGACTGGGAAGGCTTTTTATTATTTTCTTGATGGGTACTCAGGGTACAACCAGATCCCTGTGCACCCTCTGGATCAAGAGAAAACTACTTTTACTTGTCCTTTTGGCACCTTTGCTTCTGTAAGGATGCCTTTTGATATGTAATGCCTGACCACCTTTCAGAGGTGTATGTATGCCATTTTTTCTGATATGATTGACAAATTCTTGGAAATTTTCATGGATGTTCGGTTTATGGGGATAGCTTTGACCAATGTTTACAACACCTCCATCAAGTCCTATAAAGATGTAAAGAGACCAATTTGGTCTTAAGTTGGGAGAAGAGCCACTTCATGGTAACACAGGGAATTGTGTTGGGCCATGTAGTCTCTAAAGATGGAATTGAGGTAGACAAGGCAAAAGTTAACCTCATTAAAAATCTGCCCCCTCCAAGAACAGTCAAGCAAATCAGATCCTTCCTTGGGCATGCTGGATTCTACAGGAGGTTTATCAAAGACTTCAGTAAAATTGCTAAACCATTGTGCCACCTGCTCTGTCAGGATTTGCCCTTTGATTTCTCTGCTGAATGTTTGAAGGCTTCTAAAACTTTGAAAATTTGCCTCACCTCTGCCCTTGTACTCTAGACACCTGACTATATCCTGCCCTTTGAGTTGATGTGTGATGCATCTGACTTGGCAATAGGTGCTGTCTTGGGCCAGAGAAAGGATAAGCTGCCTGTGGTCATTGCATATCTCAGTAAATCACTTGCTGAAGCTCAATTGAACTACACAACCACAGAGAAAGAGCTTTTGGCAGTGGTTTTTGCTGTGGACAAGTTTAGACCTTGCCTACTTGGGTCTAAAACTGTCATCTTTACCGACCACTCAGCATTAAAGTACCTACTGTCCAAGAAGGATGCAAAGCCCAGATTGATTAGATGGATACTCCTGTTGCAGGAGTTGACATCGAAATCAAAGACAAGAAACGTGTAGAAAATGTGGTGGCTGACCACTTGTCCCGAATTATGTTGGAGAAAGGTGTTGATGACCTCACTACAAATGATGTCTTCCCGGATGAGCAATTGTTTGCCTTCCAATCTTTAGTTCCTTGGTATGTACATATTGTCAATTATCTAGTTATAGGCAAGATTCCTACCCATTGGACAAAAATGGACAAAGACCTGTTTTTCTCACAGGTCAAATTCTTTTTCTGGGAGGAACCTTGCTTGTACAAGTATTGTGCAGACCAAGTCATTCGGAAATGTGTTCCCGAAAGTGATATGTCCAGTATTTTGGCCATGTGCCACAAAAATGCCTGTGGGGGTCACTTTAGTGGGAGAAAAACAGCTAACAAAGTGTTGCAGTGTGGTTTCTATTGGCCTTTTCTTTTCAGAGATGCCCATACATACTGCAAGGCCTGTGAAAGATGTCAGAAATTAGGAGGGCTATCCAAATGAAATTCAATGCCTTTACAACCCATCCTTGTTGTTGAACTGTTTGATGTGTGGGGTATTGATTTTATGGGCCCCTTTCCTCCTTCAAATGGTTTTCATTTCATCTTAGTGGCAATGGACTACGTTTCCAAATGGGTAGAAGCCATTGCCACTAGAACTAATGATAATTAGGTTGTCCTCAAGTTCATAAAGCAGAATATCTTTTCCAGGTTTGGCACCCCCAGAGCCATTATCAGTGATGGGGGGAGCCATTTCTGTAACAAAAATTTCAAGAGCTTGCTCAAGAAATATTCTGTCACCCATAGGATTGCTACTCCCTACCACCCACAAACTAGTGGGCAAGTTGAAATTTTAAATAGGGAGATCAAGCATATCCTTGAGAAGACTGTGAGGACTGATAGGAAAGATTGGGCTGACAAGCTTAATGATGCATTGTGGGCTTATAGGACTGCCTATAAGACTCCCATTGGTATGTCCCCATTCAGAATGGTTTATGGCAAGGCCTGTCATCTCCCAGTGGAGTTAGAACACAAGGCCTATTGGGCCATCAAACATTTAAATTTAGATCTAACTTTTGCTAGTCATCACAGATTGCTGCAGCTATTGGAATTGGAAGAACTAAGGATGGATGCATATGCCAATGCCAGGATCTACACGGAAAGGTCCAAGGCTTTCTTTGAAAAAGGGCTGTTGAGAAAGAGTTTCAATGCTGGTGATAAGGTTTGGTTGTTTAACTTCAAACTTAAATTTTTTCCAGGCAAATTGAAATCCAGATGGGAAGGTCCCTACATTGTTATGCATGTTTCCCCATCTGGTGCTGTGGAAATCAAGGATCCCAAGTCTGGGAAAACCTTGAAGGTGAATGATCAGAGGCTTAAGCCTTGTTTTGAAAAACCTGCCGAACTCATGGACACCATTCACTTTCAAGGGGATCCTTCTTCAAACTGATCCACAGGTGTGTCATTATTGTATCATTTGTACTTAGTTTTTGGTTGATTTATCTTGCATTCTTTTGTTTATATTCTCTAGGATTTGCTAGTGGTCTTATCTAAATTTTGCCCTATCTGTTTTGAACTTTTGATGCTTGGCTTGATTCTTACTGCTTTTGAATTGATAGCTTTTGTTGAATGCCTAAAGTGGGAGGTTGTTTTTGTTGTCCTTGAGTGTATGATTGAGTTTACATGCGTCTAAAGACAGTCATAGGAGAGGGTCATGCCCAGGATTCAACCACAACAAACATGCAAAGGGGCAGAACAGAGAGCACATGCCCCCTGTATTATACCTTACTGTCGCTGGGTCCAAAATGGAAGCCTGGGAGACTATCGCGAGATTCAAAAGCTCTTACGAGGTTAAAGAGGGAGCCTGAAAACCTGTTGTGAGGTTAAAAAGGAAGCCTGGGAGCACGTCGCGCAGTTCACATAGAGCCATACATTACCTGTCGCGAGATTCATGCGTACCTGACAACCTCTTGTGCGGTCCACATCGAGCTATTCAGTAGTTATCGCAAGATTATCAGGCTATCGCGAGGTTCACAAGATAAATTGGGAAACTCTCGCGCAATTCAACAGAAATACTCCATTTTTTGTCGCGAGATCCTAAGTCTATCGCGAGATTCAAAATGAACCTCAGAGCTTTTCGTGCAATCCAAATAGAGCCTTAGGAACCGCTCATGCAATTCACATGAATTAATCTCACTCTGTCGCGCGCTCCAAGGACAACTTTAGAGATTGTCGCATACACCAGATTTAATCAACACCTTCGCTAGGTTTATTTCCAACCCCACGACCAGATGTTCCAAAGCGTGCCGAGCTTCGCGATAAGTATTTGAACCCCGCGCTTTATCCCTTTCTCATTATCTACTTCCTTCTTCCCTCTGCGAAACCCTAGCTTCTGCCGCTCTCCCTTCTCTCCTCCAGCATCACTCCTACAGCTCATCATTCACTCCACAACTCTATACAAGTGTTCCTAGCATCACCCTCATCTCTTGCCCTCTGCTCCGAGATCTTTAGGTGCCCTATGTGTCAAATCAAACCAAACCCTAGATCTCAGTCGCCATTGCTCATACTAGAAGACAGAGTTAGAAATGGCCCCCAAAATTGCACAAAAGAGAAAGGGGAAGGACAAGGACCCCGCAGAGACCACCCCTAAAAAGGCCAAGACTTCAAAGTCCCCCAAAAAAGGAAAGGAAGTGGTTGAGGAGGCGGCAGTACCAACCACTAAATTCTCTACCCCTTCTGAGCTCATGGAGTCAATCCCATTAGAGCCTGAAACAGCCTTTGATGTACCATTTTTTGAAAAAGAACCTCTCTCTGCCCCTGCAATACAATTTCTGAGCAAAGCGGGCCTGATGCCGTTGATGAGAGGAATTCCAACACTAGCCTACCCCAAGCTAGTGCAGCTATTTTATCAGCACATCAAGGTCAAGAGGGACAATGATGGACAAGGGTGCTTGCTGGTTATGATTGACGACTTTGATATATTAATGGGCCCTAAGATGATCGCTGAAGTGTTGGGCATCCCAGCAGCATTCAATCCCAGCTGTGGATATGGCCCCCCTCTGACTACATCGATTGACATAATTGCAAGGGCCCTAACTAGAGGATTAAAAGCCACCGGGGACTCAGTTAGAAGGAGAGAACTAGAACCTGAACTGCTATTCATTAACCAAGTCCTGCGAAAGAACATATACTGCTCAGGACATCAGCAGGAGAGGAGAACCCCCATTGCGGATGCTGTCTACTCCTACCACATGGGCCATGGCTTCCATGCAGCCTGACTAATTTTTGAGGCTATGAAAGACACAGTGGCGAAGTTAGGGTCAAACAAGAAGCCTCACACCCTACCCTATGCAAGAATCATCACCTTGCTGCTGATCAAGGGGGGCTACAAGATAGGGAGGACTGAGCATACCACCACCCTTACCCCTACTACCTTTGCGAAGAGGCAATGGGGAATTAGTAGGAGCTTGATGGGGGGCTAGCAAAAGAAGAAAGCTGAGGCTTAGGTCCTACCCAAGCAAACAGAAGCGGCAGCCGGATCAGGGTCTACCGCTGCTACAAAGGAGGTGCCTCCAGAGATTATCACTTTCATCCCAGCAGCAGCACCCACTCCCCCTCCACCTTTTATTCCTGCATCCACTACTCCTCTTGCATCCATCTCTCACCCCCCTCTGTTTCCATTCTCCATGCCCACTCCCCCTTCACCTGTGCATGGTCCATGGGAGGACTCACCATCCCCTACCTTACCTCAGTACACAGCCACAATTCCCCCCTCATTTCCACCTAAGCCTGCCAGCCCCCCACTCATCTCCTACAAAAAATGAAAAACTACTCAGACCATCCCAACCATCTCCCAGACACCACCCTCAATAACTTCCATCCCCATTGACCCACCCCACCTTGAAGAAACCACCACCCCAGCCATATCTACTACATCCCCTCTCCCAGACATTGACTTAACCCTTAACACATCCATAGGCTTCCAAGCCTTCATCTCTACCTTCCTTGAAACAATGCCTACCTACTACACCCCTCTGCCAGACTCCCCAACTACCTCACAGCACCACTCCCCAGAACCCCACTCTTCCCCTCCCTCCACTTTCCATCATGCTCCTTCCTCCCCTTTCCAACCAGTACCCTCTTCTTCCCAAACCCAACCTCCTACCTTTGACACACTAACCCTCATCCTACCCCTGATCCAAGACATCCAAGCCCAGTTATCCACCAATACCTAAAAACAGGACCAGATGCAGGCTGAACTCACCTCCATCCAATCCACCCTACACACCTTAACCACTCCACCCATCCCTACCCCATCCACTTCAACCCCCTGGTCCTGTTCACTGACAAAACCACCCAAACAGACTTCCCTCCTGAATCATTACCCCCCCAACCATCAACATTACCTCTTCCCCACCCATTTCCTTTCATCCCTTTCACCATTCTAATTTTCCATCCCCCATCACCCCTAATTCCTGTTGAGCCTACATCCTTCACCTTCCCCCCTATACCCTCCATCTCCCCTCTTATCCTACCCCCTCCCACCTTCTCTGCCAAATCTACACAAACAGACCAAGAACCTGACCCCATTCCCCCACCACTTGACTTCCCTACTATCATTCCCCCTTCCCCCCTAGGACCAAGCACACTTTGCCCCTTCCACCTCCTATCTGCCAATTGCACCCAAACATCATTTCTATAGCCCTCCTTACCTCACCATCCTACATCACATGCTGGATAATACTTACCTGAGGAAGGATGTCCTGAGGGGCATGGCCAAGCTACGCCAATCAATCAAGACCCCCTTACTGGAAAAGATTGATGAGATGACGGAGCCCCACAGAGAGCAAATACTGGGCATCTCCTTGGGGTGGAAAAATATCGTGGAGGAATATCATAAGATGAAGGCTACAACTACCTATCATCAGATAAATTGGGAGTATGAGAAATCCAATGCTGCTGCAGCGAATGCCCAAGCAAGAATGCTTGAAAAATGACTTAACAATGCCCAGGAAATCTAAAAAATCCAAAAGGAGATCCATGAGACTGACATCCTCAAATTTCAAGTCCAGATAGCCTCATTGGAATCCGCATTGGCCGCTGCCCTAAATGAACCTTACCATCCGACCCCCATCTCTGTTCACATGCCTTAGCCTGCGCCAACTACTACTCCAGCTCCACTTGCACAGTCTGAGGAGGCACCACCTCAACCCCAGAAAGACAAAGGAAAAGCTCCTGCTTCACCTCCTAAGGAGCAGCCTCCATCTGCTGAGCAACCTACCCCTACCACGGCCTCTGCTGAACCACCACAGAAGCAAACTTATCCTCAGCTGAGGAAAGTCACTGCCAAGAGGTCTGCTCCCAAAGCTGTCCCTTTAAAAATTGGCAAAGAGCCTGCTGCCCAGTCTGAAGAGGCATAGTCCCCTGCCAAACTTGACTCCACTGGAAAAGGAAAGTCACCAGTGGTCCCCACTGAGGAACCCAAAGCTAAAGGAAAAGAGAAATCCCCAGTGGCCCCCCTACAGAAGCTGAAGTCAAAAGCAAAGGAAAAGGAAAATCCCCTGCCACCCCCCTGCTAAGCGTAAAGGCAAAGCCCCTCAAGAACCCAAGGAACCAAAGGCTCCCAAAGCACCAAAAATGAGGGTGAGGGCACCTAAAGCTCCATCTACAGTGAAAACACCAGCCGAAAAGAAAAAGGAGAGGGAGGAAAAGAAGAAACAAGACAGAGCTGCCCTTAAGGCACAGGCTAAAAAAGATGAAATTTTGGGATTTCCTTACAGATTCTGATTCAGATTAGATCCTAGCTTCTAGATTGTATCTTAGGTTTTTCTTCTTGTAATTCCACTTGTAACTATTTTTCTTCCACTTTAATAGAAATTCTAGTTTTGTCTATTGCTCTATTCTGTGTGTTTCTTTCTGATTGTTTGGTATTTTTGATTTTATTCTTTTTGCCATTCCTGGGAGAAGAGTTTTTGGGAGGATATTTTTTTTTGAAAAAGTATTCCATGTAGCGGATAGATGTCGTTGGTGGCTGAATATAATTTGTGCAATACCCGCCTCAGGAATTTCAATGGCTTCCTCTTCAAATTGATGTGCTATGTTAAGTGTACCTTGCGAAGATCCCCAGCTCAGCTGCGCGAGAAATGTCCTTCCCTCATCACTGATTGCTCTTCGCGAGGATCCCCGCGCGATACACTTACCTCTTTAAATTCCATGCCTATCTTTAGATATTCATTTAATGCTACTTCTCTTTTCCAAAGAGCCAGTTGGGTATTTTCTTCTTTCCCCACACAACACTCATTTATTGCCAAGTGTGAAAAGGGGCGCAATTTCAATTCCGCCGATTCATGTTCCCTCGTCCCTCTCTTTTAAACCTGCCCTCAGTCCCTTTTCATCTCATCCCTCCTCTTCTAACCCTAGAAGTCCACCCCTACTCCCACAAATGGCGGATGACAGCCCCTTCGGGTTCCCAATCAAATTTTACCCCATCTGGGAAGATCCCCCACCACCAAAGGAGTCGGACCCCTTGCAATTTCTCTGGGATGAGTATGACGAGGTCCAGCGACTCCTCGCCAAGGAAGAAAAGAAAAAGAAGAAAGAGAAGAGAGAAAAGAATAAGAGAAAAAGGGCACCACTTGCATCTCCCCCCCCATCTTCATCAAACCCTCCCCCGGCTACACATTGACTCCCCCCCCCCATTTTTTCTTTTCCTTTTCCATCTTTTTGTCATATTTTCTTTTTCTTTTAATGAAAGTTTTCTTTTAGTTCCATACTGTTCAGTTTTGTATCTTTATTTCTCTCTCTTCTTTTGTGTTTATTTCTGTATGTTTCCTTGGATTCTATCTTTTATTCTCACCTCTGAACCAGTGAGGACACTGCTCCTCATAGGTTTGGGAGTGTGGCAGGTAGGTCTGCCAATAACATAGTTAACTTAAAGTGCAGCAGAATCATGTGAGTAACATAGAAATGGAGCTGTGTTCACTTAAGAATTATGAAAATTAAGGAATTAAAAACTTTTTGCAGATCTTTAGACATTATAAATTTCTAAAATTTCACATTTCCATGATGAGAATGCCAAGAAAACTCACTGGTATCAGCACTTAGTGAATCATTGAAGAGAGAAAAAGGTAAGGGCATACTTAAAAGTTTAAAGGAAGACCATAACCAGTGAGAATTGGGCCTACAATTTTTTTTTTTTTTTTTTTTTTTGAGTGATTGAGGCAAATTTCTTCTAGCTTTAAGGACTGGCTGAGTTAATGTGTTCACTAGAAGTTAGGTAACTCCAAGTTGAAACAACTGATAGCACTCATGACACTTAGGAAAGGATCAAGGCCTTCTCTTGGACAGTTTGAGCCTAAGCAGACCAAACCCTAAAGCAACTGCCCTTGTTCATACACTCTTTGAGCTTCAAAGTCCAATTTTCTTCAAAACACACCTGAGTACTTGTACCTGAACCTATGGCTCTAAGTTAACCTTACCCTCACTCTGAGAATTTAGAAGGTAAAGGAGAAAGAGTTAAAGATGGACTAGCTAGGGTCAACATTGGATGATGGAGAAGAATTATCTGAAGTTCTAGCAGTGTAACAACTGAGGGAAAAGGTGGCAGTTCATCAAAGCAAAAACAAAAAAATAAAAAGAAGAAAACTGCATCAAAAAGAAAAGAAAACAATAATGAAGAGGAGTAACAGAGGAATCAAGAGGAAACATTCATTGAAAAAAAAAAAAAAAAAAAATCAAACAAGAGGAGAAATTGATCACTTCAAATCTGAAGATCTCAAAGAAGATGAAAGGAGCTGAATTAAAGAAGGTGAAGTCATGAGTCACCTCCTTCACCTACTGATTTCTCAATTTCGAACCCCTTTTTTTCAACCTTCCAATTCTTTTTATGGCCCAATACCATAAGCCACATTACAGCCCAGTTAAAGCCCTTGTGATCCAAAGTTGAATGAGCTGTCATGTGGAGATAATGAGTTGTTCAATCTATGATAAAAATCTGCCAATGATGCCAGAACTTGAATGCTATGCCTATGCTCATGCTTACAGACCCATTTGGGGGATGTAACTACTCTTGAGCTTGAGAGACAATGAAACCCTCAAAAGTTCTTTGTGAGAGTATGCCCCGGAGAGTTTTGGCTCTGATATTGAATGTATTGGGCATGACCTACAACCTAATTTTTAATTTAATGATGAGCTCAGTGCTAACACACATGTGTAGTTTCCCCTGTTGTGAACTGATTGGAAATGCTGTGCTATCATGTGAAGTTTATGTTGCTTAAACATCTGTGCAGACAATGTATTTAAATTTCCTATATTTTTACTGATTCAAGGGTGAACTGATACTCTGTTTCTTGACTGCTAACTTGATAATCTTGCACTACTGTTAACTATTTTATTGAGAAGTTTGTGGGTATCTTCACTGAAAACCCTCAGGAGACTTCACTCCTCCACTAGGGATCACCTAGGGGTTTAAAAGGCTTGGTACATATGCTAAATGTATCTGTGCTCCCTACGAAAGTGGCATTTAATTTATGTAGATTTTTAGTGTAGCTTTGCTAAGGGACTAGCAAAGATTAGGTTTGGGGGTGTGTTAAGACATGAAAAGTACCACTTTTCACCCCTTAACTTAGCCTCTGTTAGACCCTTAGCCATCTAATAAATGTGTGTTAAGTCATTTCTGTAGGTAATAAATAGCAGCTACAATAAAGTCTGAACCTTGTTAAGGAGCCCACTTTTGCCCCAGAAGCCCCTCAGAAGAATGAAAGTTGAATCCAGACAAGAATTGAACCTCACGCAGCTTTCACAAGCTTCAAAGGATTCAGAAATTAAGCCTTGGGCAGTCCTCGCGAGTTTCCCAAGACTTCATACCAATTGTCTGCGCTGTTCTCACGCAGTTTAGTGACAGAAGGGCTTCAGAATCATGTCTCGCGCAGCTCTCGTGAAGCTCAAGCACTTAAATGCTCACGCAGTCTCACACAGCTCAAGAAAGTAGCACTCAAAACCTCGCGCAGTTCACTCAAATAAGCTGAGAAGAGAGAGAGCTCCAGGTATTTCGGCGCGCAGCTGCCGCGCAGTGGTCACGGGATGCAAAACTTCCGAAATACCTCTCGTGCAGTTTAGAGACCAATGCACATTATGTCCTCGCGAAGATCCATTGAGAAACAAACTGCTAGCGCGATTCCCGCGCCATTCAGAAGGAAAGTGCAATCCCGCGAAGACTAAAGCAATCCAGCGAGGATTTAATGGTCTATCGCGCGACTGCTTAAGCTGTAAACTAAGACAACCCCGCGACGGCTAGAATTTCAAGTTAATCCAATCTCGCGAAGACCATGCTACCACGCGATAGTCTTGGAAACCAGTGCTACCTGGCGAGGCTCTGGACTCTAACTCTCCCTTACTTCAATAGAGGGCATTCTGGGAACTTCCAGGAAGTGGGGCACGCACTCCAATGCTCCAATTTCTGTGCATGCGCCCCGAGGCATCCAAGGAACAGTATTAGACCACGTGACATTATTAAAATTAGGGTTTCCTAACCCTAATGCGCCGCCAAACTGACTGCTATATAAACCTAAGCCTGGTTTAGGTTTAGGGGATTATTCTGAGTAGAATAGAACTTAGTTTTTCTTCTTCTGGAATCGGCTGTAGATCTCCAGTAAGTTTAGGTTAGGTTTAGGTAGTTTCTTTTTATCTTTTTCTTCTCTCCATAGTCTAGCATTTGCTGGCTATGCCTTTGTATGATTATTTGGAATAGATTAATGGAGCTTTATAATAGGGTGTTTTACATGTATGGGATTTCTGTTTGTGAGTTGTTCTGTACAAGGCTGCTACCTTGAGATTCTCCATTGCTAGGATGTATTGCAAGCAATGGAGGACTAATTTTATGGTTTATTCAGATCCAAGTGACCTGTGTGTCTAGGCTAACATGCTCCCATACAAGCCTAGCCCCACCACAGGACCCACTAGATCTAAAATTCCCATGAGAGCAATGATCTTTTGTAGTCTGGTGAACATGGTGGTGGCAGCAATGTTTCTTATTCTATCTTGAGCTTTGTGAGGAGGATAGCCTCTGGGATAGTCTGTGACCATTCAAGTGGACAGGTTATAGCCTTAGGGTGAAGCCAATCCACAGACTCAAGATGGATTGTTCTTCTCTGCACTTGTGCTTGTAGCCCTGTGAGAGATTGTGCAGAGACAGACTCCCCTGTATCTGTATAGACCCGCCATCAGATGGCAGATCTAGTTTGGTTATAGAGATTGTAGGCTTGCGACTGGATCACTGCAGTCTCTCTAAAGCAGTGGACAGCTGGACCTAAGGCTGCACTCAAACACTTGCTAGTTCTATGTGTCTGGGCTAACATGCTCCCATACAGGCCTAGCCCCACACATAGCACTTTAGAGGTTGAGGTTCCCTATGGATTCTTGTGCTTGTAGCCTGGATGAAGTAGTGCCTACAATGATAAACTTGTTCTGACCCATCTCTGGACCGTGGTTTCCCAATTGGATAGTCTGTGACCATTTAAGTGGGCATGCTATAGCCATAAAGGGATTGGATCATGGCACAGAAATGAGTTGGATTCTTTTTCCTCAGTGCTGATAATGTAGTCATTGGACAGGACTTCTATAGCAGCAGATCTGGATTTGAGTCATGAAACCCATCAGATCTGAACCTAATAGCCTACTTCTCACCCTTTTATATTTATTTTCTCATTCCATCTTCTTTCTTAATCCTTTCTATAGTTTAGACATTAGGATACCTTAGAATTTAGATTTTTGTGACCCTAAATCCCCTTCCATTTAGGATTACCAGATCTGTAGTCAGATCTGTAGGGCCTACTAAAGATTGCTCTCTTGGAGCCTAAGATCAACTTCCCTATGGGACAAACTCTTACTTATTAAAACTTGCTACAACAGGCCCTGTATCTTGCAGGACTGTGTATATTTTAGGCTTGCTGCTCCATAATTCTCACTCTATCTTTCATTCATTTTTTATTCATCCCATTCTTTTCACTGTCTTCAATAAAGTTAGTAGCAAGCACATAAAATACCTTAACAGCGGTCACATGCTCGCTAGGAAAATTCTACGACAAGGATACTTTTGGAACACCATGGAATCGGATTGTTGCAAACATGTTCAGAAATGTTACAAGTGTCAGGAACACTCTAGTTTGATACATGCTCCTGCCATCGATCTTCACTGCATGACCACTCCTTGGCCATTTTCTACCTGGGGCCTTGATGTCGTCGAAATTATTATCCAAAAGCATCAAACGGACATCGGTTCATCCTCATCGCTATCGAGTACTTTACTAAGTGGGTAAAAGCAGCGTTATATGCCAACATTATGGCTAGTCATGTCGAGAAGTTTCTCAAGAATAATATTGTGTGCCGATTTGGAGTACCCAAAGATATCATCACGGACAATGGTACCAACTTTGCGAATAAGCCCATCCGAGCCTTCTATGAGCAATACAAGATTAAGCACCATCGCTCATCACCTTATCGGCCTCAAACCAATGGAGCCGTGGAAGCTACTAATAAGACGGTCATCTACATCCTTGAAAAAATGGTCGTCACTTCTCGAGATTGGAGCGAAATACTCCCATTTACTTTGTCAGCCTACAGAACGTCAATCCGTACCGCTATAGGGGCAACACCATTCTCCCTTGTATATGGAATCGACGCCATCCTACCCGTAGAGGTTGAAGTACCCTCGCTCTAAATCCTCATGGAATCGGGCTTACCCAAAGCAGAGAGAGAGATCCCACTTTGAACAATTAAACTTATTAGACAAGAAGAGACTCCTAGCCTTGTGTCATACTCAAGTTTACCAAGGGCGAATCGCACGTGCTTACAGTAAACGTGTCTGTGATCGAGACTTAAAGGTGGGAGACATTGTGCTGAAGAAGATCTTTCCATCCCTCCACGCCGATCCGAGAGGGAAATTCAGGCCGAACTGGGAGGGACCTTATGTCGTCAGAGAGGTACTGCTAGGATACGCCATCCGCCTCGCCACCATGGACGAAGATCATTTTCCTAAGCCCATTAATGCTGGATACGTTCGATGGTTCTACTCTTAGTCTATCGCGACAAGGTAAGTATTAGTGAAACAAATATGTGATTGCTTAAGAACCACCCAAAAGAGGCCATCATTCTAAGCACAATAGCCAAAAAGCATCCCTAAAAATAATGATATCCTTTGCTACCATTTGAGCCTGGGCCTTTCTTTCAACAAACCCTTTCCCTGAAAAAGAAAAAGTATGTACATATACAAAAAAGGAGGTGAAGTAAAATCACTATAAAAAAATCAAAAAAATTTGAAAAGCAAAACCTTAAAAAGAGATTGCCTGAAATAAAATAAAGGAAAAAGAAAAAAATATAGAAGAATCATGGGGCATGCACAGTAAAATCTCCCAAGGAAGAAAGTAAGTTATGAAAAACTGAAACCGTATCAAGGAAACCTTTTTAGCCTATCATACCTTAAAATCCTAACCTAACCAACGACCAAGCTACACCCTGAAGAAAGCCCTCTTTATAAGTTCACGAGTAGTCATAGTATCTGTTAAGTCAACACGAGTTGAGTTGTGAGACAACACCAGAACCCCATCTACCCGGCTGTGACGGAATCGACATCTATATCGTGGCTTTGAAAAAATGAAAGAAATAGAAAGAAAAAATAAAATAAAAATATAAGCTCAAAGCAAGATGGACATAGTGAAAACCTAAAAGGGTGCTACGGGTAAAAACAACGAGTTTATACAGACCAGGTGAAAACTTTAAAGGGCGCTTGGGGTAAGAGAGATAAACCCCTGGACGTGGTGAAAATCTGAAAGGGCGCCACGGGTAAAACGAGGGCAAGAACGGGCACGACGAATCCACCTTGGGCATTATGAGTAAAAAAGGATTAAAAAGTGGTTGAAAAAGAAAGGTTTGAATTGATTGATAAGATTGACGTTTGAGGAGCCCTTTTGGTTACTCTCCCTATTACCCTTTTTCCGACTAGGTCGCTCATGTTAGTTCAAATCGGGCTTCGACCAGAATTGTCTTTGTGAAACTGCTTCGTCAAACGCATGACCCAAGGTAAGGAGAAAGGATTGAATCAATCCAAAGGGATTGATGTTCTAGTCTTGGTAAAGCTGCTGAAACTCACCCAGATCCGACCACTTAAAAGGGGTTTGACCATGCTCAAAAGGGGACCCGAGATCTCACCCTGTGATTAAGGCATCAAACCAAACAAAAAGAGAATAAAGGGCAGGGCAGAAGGCCCCTTTTGGCAAAAGATAATGATTTCCCATTTCCATTTCCATGCCCAGGCTATGCACATCCCAACAAGGGACCCATAAATAAAAAAGAACAATAAAAAAGAGAAGTCTTTATAAATACAATAGATTTTCCATTTCTAGTTACAACTGCACCGCTTACACCACATCCCAAAAAATGGTTGGTGTGATGTCTAGCTTTCTTTCTTTCCTTTTTTACAAAAGCAGAAAAACAAAAACATAAAGAAAATATGTATACCAAAATATGTGTATCTGTAAAGGGGTTTCTTACGCCCCTTTTCTGTAAATTTGATATGTGCAAAAAGATATATGTGCAGGAAGGAATCAACGGCCCAACTTGCATTTCAAGGCACTAATCTCCGAGCGAAAATTGTCCTCTCGGACATTCCTCTCGGTCAACCAACGACCATGCAAGCTCTTATACCTCTTTCAAGAAGCATAAGTAGCCCCATGGACAACGTTCAAGGATCCTTCCAGACGAAGGACCTCGCCCTCATCTATGCCAGCTTTAGTCTCTGCTACCTTTGCTCTCACTTTCTCTTGGGCCAAGAGCTCTTGCAGGACAATTAGCAGCTCAATGTGAGCTCGAAGCGCCATCTCTTTCTTTGAGCAGGGGTCTCCCATATCAATACTCTCTACCTGATCCAGATGATCAGTAGCAGGCTGCTCAGTTGATAGCCAATCCTCGTACTCAGGGGAAGATTGAACTGAATCTCCCTGCTCCATATCACACATTAGCGTCGACTGACACACATCCCAAAGAGTAGCAATCCGATCGACATCCCCAGAGGACCCCCTAGAAAAGATATGGTCACATAGAGGGGGTTTCGCCTCGCAAGGCACCTGCTGAGAGCATCCGAACTGACGCAACACCCGGAATGGGAAGTAGAAGGTGTTGCCAGTCAATCCTAGGAGGGTGATGCCCTCATGGTCTCTGGAACAAACTACTAGGAAGGTCCGATCCAACCAAGGAAGTCTCTATATCAGCTCTGCATTAGTCAGCCAAAGCTTCAAAGCCGACAAATCTCCTTGCGGAATCAAGTGACACCTACTCAGAAAGCATCGAACCACCTCACCTCGAGCAATGTAAAAGCGTGGCACGGGTCCCATGATAACAAGATGCTCACCTAACCAGACTTGGAGCAGCAAGGACATCCCCTGAGGCTCTCCACCTTGCCCAGAGCAAATGTATCAAGGCATCGGTATAATTCCACAAGAACTAGGTGCATCACTGATCGGCCCTCTACCAACTCGATCAAAACGTCATAGAGAGCGAGAGAGAAGCTCTCTCCCCTAGTGAAGAAAAGGACTTCCGAGATGAGACTGAGAGCAAAGGCTTTCACATTGAAGATATTCCTAACCGGCAATTTTTGAAGACTTTCGTCACCGAAAAGTTCTTTGAGGAATTTGATCGAACACCTTGTGGGTCCGCCAATGAGACTTTTCTCATACTCAAATTTCTTCAAACCTAGGGTAAAGTGAACGGATTTAGGATAACCTGATTTCGGCGTGACTCTTGCAAGGCTTCAATGGAGCTTTAAGCCGGACAAATTGGATAACTCTTCAAGAGTGGGAGTTAGCTCCCGCTTCCTAAAACAGAACACATGGGCATTTGTATCCCAAAAAGAAGTTGCCGCATGAAGTAGGTACCACCTTGGAGGAACCTCAAGAAAGAAGGGAAGGCAGGATAGTCCAAGTCGCTCCAGATCAACGAGCTCGCTCTCATTCAAGCTCCCAGCCAACTTTTTAGAAAATCGGGCCCCAAGCCCAAAGAAAGGAGTAAATTGGTTCCGAGCCCTCCATGTAAGGGAGGGTTGGAAAGTGGATCCATAGACGTACAAAGATTTTTAAAAAATATAAAATTCAATGTATGTCAATGGATCCACCCTTGGGAAAGCAAGGAGAGGAAAAATCAGCTGAAAAAGCCAAGTCAAAAAGAAAAGAGAGAGAAAACAGTCTTTCTCGAGCATATAAAGGGCCCACTACCCCTAGGCTATACCTGGCGCAACTAATAGTTGCGCTAGTGCAATTTTCCCCCAGGCTAAACCTGGCACAACTAATAGTTGCGCCAGTGTAAATTCTCCCAGGTTTAGCCTGGCACATGTAATAGTTGTGCCAGGCTAATCTGGCCCCCTTTTCTGCCATTTTTGGAGCTTTTTAGGGGATTTTTTGTGTGTCCTTACTATCCCCCCTTAGCCAGTTAGCCTGCTCGCGTGTTTTATTCCTTAAAATACATTCACAAACATAAAACTCAAAGGGCACCTAACATTGAAATCATTTGACTTTTGCGCAGGAGGAACCCGCACTAAGGCATGCGACCTCAAGGGCCATTTTTATGAGAAATCATCAAAACCATCTTGCAAGCAGTCAAATAATGCTTGGGAAACATAGCATGCAATCAAAGAAAGAGCACTAAACATTTCCAAGCAGAAATTATCCAAAGAGTGCCACAATTATCCGTTACAAACTTTTCAAATCCCAATAAAAATTATCCCAAAATGTTTAAGTTGTTCAAAAAGCAGAAACTAGGCCTAGTCCTTGTCGGCACCGACGTGAGGAGCTTTGGAAGGTTCGCAGATCTCCTACTTAGGACAACGCCTGTGAAAGCCGGCTAAGTAGAGAGCGCAATTCCTTTTCACGTGCGCGCTGCAAATCATAGCCAAGGTCACAAATTAGGAACAAATTGAAAGACAAGGATGGGAAAATAGTGAGAAGGATTGAGCGGCAAGATACTCACCACCTCCACGCCTAGGAGATCTACGATATGAAGATAATACGTGGCTTGGTTCATGGCCAACTCGAAATTCTACATTCAGAGGGGAAAGATGTCAGTTAGAGGGTTTGATAGCAAAATATGAGTATTTATCAAAAGGGCCGAAACCAAGAAGGAATGATCAAAAGAGTCTTACCCCCGAAACTACCTCAGGAGGAGGGGTCCAAACCACTTCAGTTGAGAGGCGTGCCTACCTATCTACGTCAGCATATAGACTCGAGAAAAAGCTGTCGTCGAGGTGTCTGAAGGTCCCATGGACCACCGCAGGAGCACCACCAAGGGCTCCCACATGAGAAGTACCCGATAGACCAGCACCTAAAGAACCCTCACCTGAGGGACCCACACCAGAAGGGCCAGCATCTGAGGGACCCGCCTTTGAAGCACCCGTAGTACCCGCCGCTGCTCCGCCTTTATCATCTGAGTCATCCCCTTGGACAAATTGTGAACAAAATAGAGATTTGCTCAGTAGGAACAAAAGCTAAATTAAAACCAAAAGGGGGACTAATCTAAAAGGGAAAGCAGAATTACTTGGGTGCGTGAGCCGCCGAAAGCAAGGAAGTTGATGCTAGGGACAAAGCGCGATAGAGTTAACCAATACGGCAGAGACTCATACCATAGCCGATAGTCCTTGGGCACAAGAAGGGCATAAATGGGGATCCCATTATGGAGGAAGGCCGCAGTGAGCTCCTCAATACTATCCACAGGGTTCAGAACATCTGCAGGAGGATCCATGGGTATGGCGGGATAGCCCTGGTACTGATGAACTCTCGCTCCCCTAGATAATAGGCCCTGGCCCACGCCCCGTAGAAGAAGATAATGTGGCGGTTGTTAAAAAGGCACAAGGGACCTACGACAGCCTGGTCCCAGAAAATAGAGCTGAGGTATGGGCCATAAATAATCTGTCCAAGTCAAGGGGTGGCCAATTAGTCAAAAGGCAGCATAATAACAAAGGAGAATTTTCGAACTAAAATAAACAGAGGAGAAGAGACCTTACCTGCTCAGGTATCATAAGATCAAACTGGGACGTCAGGCCCATCTCCAAATGCTTCATGCCCACATTACGGTGACAGAATTTGTTCCAATTGCTAAGGAGAGGGTAGGTGTACACCTCAGAGTGGAGAAGCAGGCATCCAGGCTGAAAGTGGTGGTACCCCAATGCCTAAGGAGAGCAGTGCACAAAAGATAAGTTAGTAGCATGCAATGACCATCCAAATAAACTGATAAAAGTAAAAGAGTTAGAGATTACCTCTAGAGCCGGCCAGAAACCAATGATGGAGTTTGAATTCGCGATAGATACTCAGGCTATGTCATACATCAACATCGCATATCTGCCCCCCCCCCCCCCCCAATTATATCTGTGGATGTCGAGCCAGTTATCCATGATGCTCAGCAGTGCCAAGTTGACTCGTCCGTCGGTTGCATTTATAAAGAGGGTTTTCCCCAATAGGAGCAGAAGTGTGATGTGGGCCAAGACGATCGCACACTCAGGCTCAATGTAAAGATCCACATCTGGCTAGCCCAAATCTACCAACTCATTCGACCCATAGAGCTCAGATAGCCAGGTCATCTTGACCTCGGTACCATGCAAACTTCCACAGGGGGTAATCCCCTATCAATCTGATAATATCATCCCAGCTAGGCACCGCGAGGTTGGCTATCAGTACGCCCCCTACCCTGATGCCGGTAATCATCGCCCAGTCAACTGGCGTCAGGGTCATCTCAGCGTAGGCCATGTGAAAAGACATGGTCTCCGGGCGAAACCTCTCTATCAAAGCTCTCAAATATGCGGAGTCAACCCTCATGGGGGGGAGGACAAGAACTCCCCGAAGCCCGCCTGCTCAAGCAAATACTTCACCACGGGGGGGATGTAGCGGTAGAAGTCATGAAAATCCAGCCAGCCCCCCTCGGAACACGATATGGGCCAAGTCCTGCGTCAAAAAGAGAAAAATGCATCAGGTCAGGGAAATAAAGCAAAGCTGCACAAAAAGAAAAACTGAACTCATCTCTTACCTTGCCCACTATGCCAAAGTTGGAGATGTGGATATATTGCTGGCGGAGAAGGCCGACTCGAGCGGCCTCGCCTTGCATCTCAAGCCAAGGACATGCCTTGCATTTTACCACAAAGAATTGCTCCCCACACAGACCATAAACCACATCAGGCCCCTCCTCAGGCACGTACTCTTTATCGCTAGACATTCTGAGGCAAAAGCGAGCAGTCATATCAGAGCAGATTAGCGATAAAGGACCGCTTTTTTTGCTACAAGCTAAGGGAAGGCAAGTATGCTCTCCCCTTTCTTTTAATTTCAAAAATATATATATACTAAAAAAAAAAGTCCCTTTTTTTTTGTTTTCAAAAAAGAATGAAAATACAAAAATCCCTTTTCTTTTTGTCTTCAAAAATAAATTTTTCCTTTTGTCTTCAAAAATAAAGCAAAATTAAAAATACCAACTTCCTTTTTATAGAACTAAACAAAAAAAATTATTTTCTTTATGTTAAGTAAAAAGACCAAAAAGAAAAAAAAACCTTTTCTTTATACTTCCATAATCGAAATTAAAAAAAAATAAAAATCCTTCCTCTATGTTTATAAAAACAAAAAAAACTAAAACTAAAAAATCCCTTCTTTTATAAAATGAAAAATCAACAAAAAAATAAATCAATGCCTTAGTTAGTTTTCAAACAAAAACCAAAAATAAAATCCTTTTCCTTAATTAATTTTTGAAAAATAAAAATCAAAAATCATTTTCCTTAATTAATTTTCAAAAAATAGAAACCAAAAATCCCCTTACTCTAATTAATTTTCAAAAATAAAGACCAAAAATCCTTGCTTTATATTCAAAAATGAAAACAAAAACAAAAACCTAAAGTAGAGTCCTTTCTATCTGTACAAAAAAAAAAAAAAAAAAAAAAATATATATATATATATATATATATATATATATATATATTATGCATTAATAAAACCCATAAAACAACAAAAATAGGGCATCATCCATGAAATATCATCAACACATTATCAATAAACATGCTCACAACGAAAATAAACCATTCACAATCTACAAATGCAAGATCATGATCACATTTGCAAGAAAAATCAAGAAAAAAAAAAAAGGGTTTTAAATGGTTACCTTTGAAGAAAATGGGGTATTTGATCTAGCGCGGTGCAGACGATCAATTGGCGCAAGCGAATGCTGGCAATGAGGCACGCGTTGAGGCGAAGTAAAGGAACCCTAGGGGGCTCTGTTTTTGGGATTGGAGAGGGGGAAGAAAGCAGTTTTGAAAACACACCCCTACTGCCCGAACTCAGGTTCTTTAAATTCTATCCCCAGCCATTTTAAGCCCCCAATTGGCTTGGCGCAACTATTAGTTGCGCTAGCCACTTATGGGTTGGGTTTTGGGCTTGGTGCGGGTCACATGCATGGCTCGCCCCCCCTCTCTTTGTTTTGTTACTCTCGGTAGATACATATGCTCCCAAACGGTATGTCAATTCTCATTTGGCTTGCTCGGGAAGCCGTGCTAGAATAAAATGGATCAAGATCAATAAACATCCCGATCCTAAACAGAAAAACGTGGAAAAAGTCTAAAAAATGATTAAAAAATCCCACATAAAAAGCCAAAAATAAGTCACATAAAATGATAGAATAATTCACATAAAATGATAGTTTTTAAAAAACCAAAAAATCCCATAAAATGATAGCTTTGAAAAAACCAAAAAATCATGTAAAATGATAACTTAAAAATCCAAAAAAAAAGATAAAGAAAATCTAAAAAAAATTTGCATAAAATAATAGAATAATTCACATGAAATGATAACTTAAAATCTAAAAAATCACATGAAATGATAAATCTAAAAAATCACATAAAATGATAACTCAAAATCACATAAAATGATAAACATAAAAAGTCAAAAAAATTCTCACATAAAATATAAAAAAATATGTGTTTTAAAGAAAATAACACGTACTCCCAAAAAGTGTTGCGACATCCATTCGCTCCGCTTGGGTAGTCGTGCTAAATAAACGTCGGGATCAATGGATTCGCCCAAAGACCTCAAACCCTACTTCAAGCAAAGACACCCATGACCAGTTAAATGAGGCGGTCCACGCCTCATATGATGGGACACAGCTATGCACATGCGCGTTTCAAATGCGGTAAAATGTCAATATTTTATCAGCAACGCAGCTGTGCTATATCAATGTCCAAAGTCTAAGGTTCGCCTTGGATTTTTAGATCCTACTTCAAAGTAGGAGCAACGATGTCAATCCCGATCAAACGGTTAATATTTCAATAAGGATGAATCCACTATTAAATCTTCGAGCTAACACTCTGTCTTTGGATTCATGTGAACTTTAGTGCCCTAAGCTTCGGATTCCTCAAAAAAGGGTCAATCGTTGGTTGAGACCAGCCTGTTGAAGACGCAACTACATATCAATTAAACTATGTGCAAACATGCATGCAGAAGGGTTCATTTCCCTTATTTTCACAGGCTTAAAACTTGTATTGGCACGGTATCCCTGTAAAGTGTATACCATGCTCTGGGTATCCGTAGGATGGTTATTTATTCTCGTAAATTGTACACAGATGGGATCTGGGTCGAGACTTTTATCGCCTTTATTCCTTATTGCTCCTAATAGGTACATATTTATGCATAGTTAAATAATTTGTAAGATCATTGTCAGCAGAGACTAGGATTGGATGTCTCCTTCGAAGGGCACTTGATTTTGGTCAAATCTATTCGGTGTTATTTGAGGTTGGATGCTCTAGGTCATGATGATCCAGGGCATGTTATAAAAAAATAGCACGTACTCCCAAAAAGTGTTGCGACATCTATCCGCTCCGCTCGGATAGTCGGTCAATGCCTCATATGATCGGACACAAACTATGGAACCTTGCATACTTGCTTTATGCCTATCTTTGAATGTGGGCCGATCACCCTCCTTACTTACGAAGCTATTGTATTCAGAATGAATCTTGAACATCAAACTCCTCCAAATCATCAAGAGAAGCGATCGTTTTTCCCAGCTATTGGGCTTTCGCAACTCATTCCACCTCAGTTATACCCAGTAATGTTGCTAAGCGCTTGGGGACTGATTACCTTGAGAAACGACCATTTTTTCTCGACATACACGGCTTTCATTTTCTCACCATGATATACATCTGATGGTTGAAGTTCGTTCTGAATGCAACGGACCCGTTAGTAATACCTTGGGCCTCTTCGAATGTCTCTTTTCTTTGGCATTCAATCATTAGTGATCGAATATTATTATTCACTGAAAAGTACCACTTTTCACCTCTTAACTTAGCCTTTGCTGGACCTTGAAGCTCACTAATAATTATTTGTTAAGTGTGTTTTGTTGTTAGTAATAAACAGTGCAGCTAAATATAATATCCCAGCTTTTTGGTTCCAAGAAGAGAAAGAAAACATGCAAAGATGACAGCTGAGCTAAAGCCTAATGGAACACCCTAGTATGCTCACCACGGTGACTCATTTACTGGTCATCGTTGACCAAAAGTCTAACAGATGAACGAAGTTAGCTGAGAATGGAGGAAGCTACAACAGCAACAAGTGTAATGCATCAGAGGATCAAAAGACTCACCTCGCAGAGTTGAGGGGCTCCCTCGCGGAGCTAAGGATGCAATGGAAGCTACCCTCGAGTAGATAGGACATGTAGTTAAGAAGAGACAATAAAGAAATCATGAAGATCTCACATCTTAAAACCCTCAAAATTTATGCTCACGAAGCTCTCGCGGAGATCGAGCCTTGAAGCAGCCACACGCAGAATATAGCGAGTCCATATGTATAAAGAACAATTTGTCACCTCGCGGAATTCTCACGAAGCCCTGGAAGAGAGTGATGCCTAGAATCTTTCGCGTACAGCTCTTATCCTCTCTAAAGCCTAACCAGTTACTACACGAGCGTAGGAGCCTACCTGCATGAGTATCCAACAAGAGAGAACTTCTAAAGCTCTACTATGCCAGAAATCTAGGCATTCCAAATCACATCTGCTACAACATTGCAGTGTAAAGTAGCTGTACGATCAACTGAGAATCTATCGCGCGAGTGAACAATCCTCCTAAGCTAAATGCTCCTCTGTAAAGGCTCTGCCACTGCGTGAGTGAATCAATGCAGATGTCAGCCCTGCGAAGCTCGGGCTCTCCACTTCTTAGTTTTAACTCAAGGACCTTTTAGGAATTTCCCAAGGTTAGGGCACACTTCCCGAGGCACAAATTTTGAGGTGCATATCTCAAGGCATTCAAGGGTTGTAACAGTGACACGTCTGCTAGAAAAATTAGGGTTAATGTCTTTTGAGCCAAGGCCTTATGGACAGAGTATATAAGCTGTACTTAGTTTAATATTTTCATCTTTCCTTCATTCTCTATCGGCTGAGATCTTCAGCAGGCTAGGGTTAGGGTTTGATAATATCTTTTTCTTATTTTTCTTCTCTCTTAGCCTAGCATTGGATGGCTAATCCTTTTATAAGCAGCTAGGTTTAATTTTATTTTAGTTTTGTAATAGGTTTTATATACATTGGGATCTTTTGGATGAGCAGTTGTGTACAGGCTGTAGTCTTGAGACTGTTCATTGTAATTTTTGCTTTTATCAATGGATTGTTATTTTAATGACTAATTAAATCTATAGATCTTATGGTTTCCTTAGATGGATCCATGCTTTAGGACTAGCCCATTCAGTTTATAGTAGATCTATTGTTTACCATCAGATTTCCCATGGTTTAATAGACCCATGGATAGCAAGCCGGATCCGTAGCCAGATCTAGAGAGCTCGTAGCCCTGGGACTCCATAGTGGCAGTAGCAGTTTACATGTTTTTTCTCAGATCTCTATTGTATGGACAGACCAATCGGATACCCTGTGACCATTTGAGTGGATAAAGTATAACCCTAAGGTGGTGTCCAGCCATATGTCTGAGAAGGATTTTTCTCCTCTACACATGAGCTTCTAGAGCCTTGTGAGGAGGTTTGTGCAGGAACTGGCTGCCCTCAGTTTTACTTGACCGATATCAGATGTTAGATCTGATTTCTCTGTAGTAATTACAGCTTGAGGGCTGAGTTATTACAGGCCTTTTGTAGCAATGACCAGCTGAATTGAAATCCTTATTCAACCTATTGCTGGTCCTTTGTGTGGGCACAGTGTGCCGTTGGCCTTGGTAAAACAGTTGGAACTTTATGGGTTGGAATACCTATGAATGTCAGCCAGATCTATGCACAGATCTAGGAAGCTTGTAGCATAGGCATTACATAGTACTGTAATAATATTCATGACCTGATCTGGTCCATTGGTTGGAGAAATGATCAGTCCACTCCTTTGGATTAGGTTAGCATTTCTAGTTTAATCAATGAGATTTGACAGACTCTATCAGATACTCTGTGACCATTTGAGTGGACAGAGTATAACCTAAAGAGCACCCCAAATGGCATGAGTTAAATTGGATTCTTCCACCTTGTTGAGGTTATTAATAGCATCTTAGGAAGGACCACTGTAGAGACAGTCTAAATCTGAGCTATATTACTGCATTAACTCTAGCTTAACCTGCTAACTTCCCATCATTTTTATATTTTATTTTGGCACACACCACCACCATCTTCTTCTTAACCCTTTCTTTAGGATAGGGCTGCACTTTATTTCACTTTTGTTAGGGTTAATTTAGTGTAGTCGTGACACTCAACTCCCTTTCTTTAGGATTATCAGATCTGTAGCCAGATTTGGAGGCCTACTATTATAGCCCATTTTTTATTCTAGATCAATTTCTCTGTGGGACAAACTCTTACTTATCAAAACTTGCTATAACAGCTTTAGATCTTGCAGGCTTAGGATGTTTTAGGATTGCTGCTTTCACCATATCACTTTTATCCTCTGTTTTACTTTGATTTTAATTTTCTTCCAACACCACATAATAAATCAGCACATCCTCTGACACCCCGAATACATACTAAGTTTTTGGCGCCATTGTCGGGGATCTTGATCTTTTTAGTAGACCTGAGTTGTACTATAATTTAGACTTTCAAATTCTTTGTAGCTGTGCCTAATCTAGAATAAAGTACTACTGATATTTTGTGGAATTTTACAGAAATGGACAGCAGAAGAAAGGAAAAGCTAGAGTTACAGCTGGAGTATAGCTAGCTCTATCTGTACTTCCTTTTCCCTAAATCTCAGTCCATTTATGTTTAATTTCCTGTTATTTATTTAGTGTAAATCTATATAGGTGTTAATTTTTGTTTGAAATTTTTTTGTGTGCTTGAGAGCATTCTCTTTACTTACTGTGGGTGTGAGTATATGCTTAGTAAAAGGTCCTTAAACCCTGAGTTGGAACCTCCAAATCTAGAGGTTGTAAGGATCCTTAGACCTAGACACACCACACAAGGCCCTGCTATTGAAACTGAACCAGCATTCATGGCTGAGAGGTAGAGAACATTAAAGGAGTACAATACACCTGGGGAGTACACCTTTCCCTTATGCATTCAATTTCCCTCTGTTGAGGGGAATTATGAAATTAAATCCTCCACTATTAATATGCTGCCTTCATTTCATGAGCATAGTGAAGAAGATCCCTACAAGCATATCGACTAATTTTTAGCACTTTACACTACTTTCAATATTGCTAGCTTGGGACCTGAGGCCACCAAACTGAGGCTTGTTCCTTTTTCACTAAAGGACAAAGCCAGCAACATACAGTCATGGAGTGACCTTCAAACCAAATTCCTGGCCAAATTCTTTCCCATGAACAAAACTAGCCAGATGAGAAAAAATAATGTCATTTACTCAGTCCTCAACTGATGATTTTTATGAAGCTTGGAAAAGATTTTAGGAGATGTTAAAACAATGCCCCCACCACCAAATTCCAATGTGGCAACTAGTGCAAGTATTCTACCAAGGAATTAATCCCAAGAGCAGGGATATGGTGGATGCTTTCTGTGGTGGTAGCTACCTCCACAAGACAACTGAGGAAGCTTGGGAGCTGTTTGACATAATAGGGGAAAATTCTATGTAGCAAGAGTCTCTGTCACGCAATGACAATCAGACCCCAGCTAAGATGGTGAAAGAGGCCACCCCTAGAGGTGGAATATATGAAG
The DNA here is from genome assembly GCA_021018995.1 of Chloranthus sessilifolius. Classification (NCBI taxonomy): domain Eukaryota; kingdom Viridiplantae; phylum Streptophyta; class Magnoliopsida; order Chloranthales; family Chloranthaceae; genus Chloranthus; species Chloranthus sessilifolius. The sequence continues at coordinate 32,326,142 of CM037595.1, forward strand.
TTAAGGTGCAAGGTGATTTGGAGAGGAAGGTGGACAATTTGTCCTTAAAATTTGATAAATTAATGAATGTGATGCAGCCCCAGATGGCTGCACAGGTGGAGGAAGCATGTCTGATATGCCAATCTCTCACACATTTTATTCATGATTGTCCATCTGCCAATCAGTTTCTTGATTTTGTTATGGAGTATGCCAATACTGCTCAAACTTATGGGCAGCAGCCTGCTGGGTATTCTTGGAGGAACCACCCAAACTTGAGATGGAGACAAGATTCATATCCTCAACCCCAGCAGCAGCAAGTGGTAGCTCCTTATAGACCCCAACACAAGTTTAACCAAGGGTACCCACCAAGGCAAAATTTTCTGCTACCTACCCCCCAGTCTAACCAGTTGGCCCTGCCCCCACAACAGCCTAAATCCTCTTCATTTGAAGAGCAGATGCTGACTTCAATACAAAATTTGGGGAACCTGGTACAAACTGTCAATTCTCATAGACAGAGTATTAAGAAGATTGAGGACCAGTTGGGTCAAATTTGTAATGCTTTAAACAGAAGGGAGGAAGAAAAATTGCCTAGTCAACCCCTGACAAATCCAAAAGGACAATATATGATTAGAGATGCATCCTCTACTCATGAGGAAGCTAGTTCTTAGTGATCCAACGATTGGTAATAAGTGTACCATATGTATGAAAAGTTTGTTTTGATGTGTGTTGTTTTGATATTTGTCAATTTCTGTTGTTAGTGTGATATTGTTTGGTTTGTGTTGCTTTGTCTGTGTTTGAAGTTTGTATTGAATTTGGTGTTGAATACCTGTGCATTTTTGTCATTTGAATTTGCTGTGTATGTTTGTTGATGAATGGTTGAGGTGCTCTCTTCATAATTGCCATGAACTTGATCTAAAAAACTATCTTTAAGATTCTATAATTCTGATGAATTGATGTTGTTAAGGGGTACCTAATTATCATGCTAAAATGAAGTGCATGTGAGAGGTTTGGTATTGATACTCTATGGTCAGGTGCACAACAGCATGGAAGCACTAACCAAGGTGCAACATTGAGTTAAAAGATTAAAGGTTGAGCATACTGCTTTCTCGTGGGCCTTAAAGGCTTCAATCAGCTGCGTGAGCCCATTTTTGGCTCTCCTACGCACTAAAACGCCTGAACAATGGCTGCAATAGAGCCTTGCGAAGTTACTTTTGCTCCGCGAGCCTAATCCGCGAGAAAGGATTATAATATGTTTTATTCTTCACGAAAACATCACGGTGTAAAATTATGAAAGGTGAAATAGCTCTCGCGCACCAAGGCAAAGCTTCAGCTTCGTAAAATGCATTGAAAAGCAGTTTCTTCTGCGCGACATAACTTCTCGCAGGATTAAATGTTAACTGCGCAAGAAATCTACCCCATGAGCACTTATTTCCAACTCCGTGAACCGCTGGATTAGCTCTATAAACTCTGTGAAACCGTTCATTTTCTTCATTTCATCTTTCTGCCCTAGCTTCTCCACACCACAATAGAAATTTCCTTGCTCTGCTTTCTTCTCTACAACTTAAACCACTCCACCTAAAGCATTTTCCTCCCACCATTTTGTTCCCTAGCTACTCTTTGTCACTTTAAACAAGGTTTGAGGGGATTTGAGCCACTGTGCATGTTTTTTAGGTGGAAGCTCTCAATTGGTAAGCTCTCCAACTCTCGCTCTGTGCTTTGATTGGTTTAGTAAATTAGAGAGAAAGAAAGAAAAAATTTGGTGCTTTTGTGTGTATTAAGTGTGCTCTACATTTTCCAAGATTTGTGAGCCCCAGTTTTGATAATTGAGCACCCATGGCCACGGGTTCAAAATTTTTAGATACCCTAGTTGCGATGCTGAACCCGTCTACCAGTGGCAGCGCTATGGCCACTAAAAATCCACAAGGATTACAGAGGCCTCACATTGGAGACCTTTGAGGTGCCTCCACCTATTGTTGAGCCCCCAATTCAAAAAGAAAAGAAGAAATCAACCCCAAAGAAGAGGGCCAGAGATCACCCACCTTCTAAGAGCCCTGGAAAATTAAAGAAAAAATAGAAAAAGGGCAAAGCTGTGGTCCCTGAGGCTGAGGAGGAAGAGACTACTGAATACCTCAGGGTCCCTTATGAATTTGTGCAAGCAATCCAGCTGGAGGCTGAAACTATTTTTGACAAGGCCTATTTTGAGGAGCTACCAGAGACCTCTGCCTCCATTGAGTATCTGACCAAGGCATCTCTGTTGCCCCTGTTGCGGCCCCCGATGCAACTAGTTTTCCCAAGACTAGTGAGACTGTTTTATCAGAATTTGAGGTTAAAAATTGGTGATGATGGGAACCCAACACTGCTAGTATTGATTGATGACTTTGAGATGCTGTTCAACCAGTCTGACATTGTAAGAATATTAGAGATACCAGTCACGTACAACCCTGAATGGGGCTTGAGTCATCCTTTGACTGCCACCATCACTAAGATAGAAAGAGAGTTAATTGGAGGAATCACTGCTTTAGGTGACTCAATCAGGAAGAGGGACCTGCACCCCAACCTCAGATTCATGGATTGGGTGTTAAGGAAGAATGTTTATTGCTCTGGTCATGAGCAAGAGAGTAGATACCCCATAGCTGATGCCCTCTTCTCATTTCATAGGAATCATTACTTAGATGCAGCCAAGTTGATTTTTGAGGGGATTAACGATCTATGTGAGAAGGTGAAAATCAAGAAGAAACCTCATGCGGCCTTCCCTACTGCAGGTTTATTACTGCATTGCTGAAGTTTGGGAAATACCCCTTTCAAAGGGAGGAGGAGACAGTGGCCCTGAACCCCAAAGAGAGTGGAAAGAAACAGTGAGGAATCAGTGGCATAATGATGGAGAAGAAGAAAAAGCAGAGGGAGGAGTTACTGAGAGAAGCAGCCCCCACCATTCAAGAAGTAGCTGCTACAGCTACTACTACCGTATCCTCCACCTCACATGGGTCAGCCAGCACAACCATTACCTCCCCAGCCATTCCCTCTACCTCCATGCCAGCCCCAACTTCCTTAACACAACCTCCACCCTTAAAACAGATCTCACAGCCCCACACAAGTTCACTACCCTTACCTTAGCCTATATCACCAATCACCATAGCCATAGCCACCTCAATTTCACCACCATCCATCATAGCCACTGACACCCTACCCATTTCTGCACCCTTACCTATTTTTCAAGCTCATCCTAGCCCACCTGTCAAGAGCCCATACCAGAAGAAAAGAAAACCTGCCAAAACTCCCACTGGACCCCATCCCACCTATATGTCCCAAACCATTCCAATCCCTGAAACCATAACCATTCCTGACCCCATACCCACACCCTATGAACTTGAAACCCATACCTTTGAAACTCCACATTCTTCCACTGAGACTTTCCCACCCTTTATACCTATCACATGTGAACCTCTAGACCAATCCATTCCATTATCCCATGCCCATGACCCATTTACAGGAGAGTAATTTTCCACTATGATGTCCACTATCCTAGGAGACATCAATCTAGAGTATACCCCTCTCCCAGATTCACCTCACCCTCCACACTTCACCCCTCCACAACAGACACCACCACAGGCCACTACCTTTAGTCATAGACACACTTCCCCCTTTCAACTAGTTTCACCTATCCCACAACCACTACCATACCTGACCTATTACTCCATATCCGGTACCTCTTACTCTCCCTTCATTCCCAAATGTTGGCCAATACCCAAACTCAAACCTATATTGAGACATATATTTATTCCATAACCTCCACCCTCCAAAATCAGGCCTACCTAGAGACCAGCCTACAGGCCATTCAATCAACCTTGGCCACTTTACCCCAACTAATGCATTCACCAACTATCCCTACCTCCCCTCCTTTACCTACTCTACCCCTTTTCCCCCAATCTTTATCCTTAGTTGTCACCACACTCCTTCCCACTTTCACTGAAGCATTTACACAAACTCATGATGAACCTATCCTAGCAATCCCTCCTATTGTAGCTACCTCTGATGCTGTGACAGATGTGGATGACTTAATACCCACCTCTTCCAAGTTCATCTAAACAGAACTTGAACTAGACCCCCAACCTGAGACTCCATCCGCAATTTTACAGCCCACCTCCTTCTCATTCTTGTCTGGTCCTTCTTCAAGTGAGGAACAACCCTTGATTAATGCCTCTTCTTTTTCCATCCCCCCATACTCCACCCTTCTTCATGCAATGAAATTCAATCCTTACCTAAAAAAGGATGTCATTCGAGGGATGGCTACAATTAGAACGTCAATCAAAATACCCTATGAAGAAAGGATCCATCTCATAAAATTAGATACCGGAATACAGCTGAAGAACATAGCAAAGGGCTGGAAATGAATGTTGCGTCTATATGAAGCCCAAGAGCATTTGACTGCACAAGCGAAGCTGATTGTTGAACAAGAGAAAATGGCTGCTGCAATAGAAAAGCTGAGGGCTGATAGATTAGAGAAAAGGTTGGCTGCATCAAAGGAGATCAGGGAGCTCTTTATAGCAAGAACTGAATTGGCCGAACAAAAGGTGAAATCCTGGAAAGGAAACTTACTCTGTTAACTGGGGGAGTGCCTTCCACTACTGCTAGACCTGCTCAAGAAGCTGTTGTTGTGAAGAAAGATAACGAAAAAAGAATAAAAATTAAGAAGGAACCAGCAGGTAATTAGATGAATTAATTTTTGCACATGTATTTAGTTAGGAAGGAGTGTAATTTTGTAATTTACTTTCCCTTACTTTGTACATACTTTTACTGTTATACTAACATTTCTTTTTGTAATGTGTTGATTAGTTCACTGTCTTTCTTTATTTTTATTTGTTTATTTGTTGTGTGCTATCTATTTTTCTTTTTTGATGTTTCTTTTCTTTTAATACCTCTATTTTGAGCCTGCTGTACATCCACATCTACCTTTGAATCAGTGAGGATACTGCTCCTCATAGGTTTGGGGGTGTGGCACAATCTACTAATAAAATAGATAACCTAAGTGTAGCAGAATCAAGTGAGTAAGGTAGAAATGGAGCCATGTTCACTTAAGAATCATAAAAAATGAGAAATTAAAATTTTTTTTGCAGACCTTTAGGCATTACAAGCTTTTAAATTTTAAGTTTTCCATGATGTAAACACCAAGAAAACTCACATGTATCAGTACTTAGTGAATCATTAAAGAGAGAAAAAGGTAAGGACATACCTAAGAGTTCAATGGAAGACCATAACTAGTGAGATTTGAGCCTACAAAAATTTTTCCTTCCTTTGAGGAGTGACTGAGGAAACTCTTTTAGCTCTAAGGATTGGCTGAATCAATGCCCTCCCTAGAAGTTAGGCACCTCTATGTTGAAACAACTGATAGCAGTCATGATACCTAGGAAAGGATCAAGGCCTTCTCTTAGACAGTTTGAGCTTAAACAGACCACACCCTAATCAACTGCCCTTGTGCACACACCTTTTGAGCCTTAATTTCTAATTTTCTTTAAACTACACCTGAGTACTTGTACCTAAACCTATAGACCTGATTCAAACCTACCATCACTCTGAGAATTCAGAAGGTAAAGGAGGAGCTGAAGATGGACAAGATAGGGTCAACATTGGATGAATGGAGAAGAGATACCTAAAGCTTAGCAGTGTAGCAACTGAGGAAAGAGGTGGAAAGTTAGAAAAAGAAAAAGAAAAATACATCTAAAAGAAAGAAAAACAATAATGAAGAGGAATAAGAGAGGAGTCAAGAGGAAAAGTTCATTGAAAAAATAAAAAACAAGAGGAGAAGCTAGCCACTTCAAGTTTGAAGAATTTTAAAGAAAATGAAAGGTGCTGAACTTAAGAAGGTGAAGTCATGAATCACCTCCTTCACCTACTGATTTCTCAATTTTGAATCCCTTTTCAACCTTTCATTCTTTATAACCTATCCCATAAGCCACATTACAAACTAGTCAAAACACCCTATGATCCAAAGTTGAATAAGCTGTCATGTAGAGATAAAGAGTTGTCTAATCTATGGTGAGGATTAGCCAATGATGCCAAAACTTAGGTGCTTTGCCTATGCTCATGCTTACAGACCCATTTGGGGTCTGTAATTGCTCTTGAGCTTGAGAGAAAATGAAAACCCTCAAAGTTCCTTGTGAGAGTCTGTCCTGGTGAGCATTGGGTCTGATGTTGAATGTATTGGGCATGACCTATAACCTAATTTTTGAATTAATGATGAGCTCAGTACTGACCTACATGTGATGTTTTCCCTTGTTGTGAGCTAATTGGAAATGATGTGCATCTATATAAAAGTTGTGGTGATTAAATGTCTGTGCATATCATATGTTCAAATTCCTCATATTTTTGTTGAATCAAAGGTGAACTGATGCTCTATTTCTTGATAGCTAGCTTGATAATTTTGCAATTTTGTTAACTGTTTTATTGAGAAGTTTGTGGGTATCTTCATTGAAAACCCTCAGGAGACTTCACTCCTCCACTAAGGATCACCTAGGGGTTTAAAAGGCTTGATGCATAAGCTAAATGCATCTGTGTTCCCTACAAAAGTGGCATTTAAATTCTTAGAGTAGTTGTTTCAATTTCTCCTTCGCTTAGGGACTAACAAAGATTAAGTTTGGGGGTGTGTTATTCACTGAAAAGTACCACTTTTCACCTCTTAACCTAGCCTTTGTTGGACCTTGAAGCTCACTAATAATCATTTGTTAAGTATGTTTTGTAGTTAGTAATAAACTGTGCAGCTAAATATAATATCCCTGCTTATTGGTCCAAAGAAAAGAAAGAAAATATGCAAAGATGACAGTTGAGCTAAAGCCTAATGGAACACCTTGGTATGCTCACCATGGTGACTCATTTGCTGGTCATCATTGATCAAAAGTCTAGCAGATGAAAGAAGTTAGCTAAGAATGGAGGAAGCTGGAATAACAGCAAGTGCAATGCATCAGAGGATCAAAAGACTCACCTCGCAGAGTTGAGGAGCTCCCTTGCGAAGCTAAGGATACAGTGGAAGCTACCCTCGCGCAGATAGGACGTGCAGTCAAGAGGAGAGCAGTAAAAAAATCGTGAAGATCTCGCGTCTTAAAACCCTCAGAATTTATGCTCGCAAAGCTCTCACGGAGATCGAGCCTTAAAGCAGCCACGCGCAGAACATAGCGAGTCCATATGCATAAAGAACAATTTGTCACCTTGCGGAGTTCTCGCGAAGCCCTAGAAGAGAGAGACGCCCAAAATCTTCCTTGTGTAGCTCTCGTGCACTCTGAAGCCTAACTAGTTACTAAGCGAGCGCAGGAGCCTACCTGCGCAAGTATCCAGCAAGAGAGAACTTCTGAAGCTCTACTACATGAGAAATCCAGGCGTTCCAAATTACCTTCGCGACAGCATTGCAGCATAAAGTAGCTGCGTGATCAACTGAGAATCTATCGTGCGAGTGAACAATCCTCCTAAGCCAAATGCTCCTCCGTGAAGGCTCTGCCATTGCACGAGTGAATCAATGCAAATGCCAGCCCCGAGAAGCTCGGGCTCTCCACTTTTTAGTTTTAACTCAAGGACCTTTTAAAAAATTTATAAGGTTAGGGCACACTTCTCGAGGCATGGATTTTAAGGCGCACATCTCAAGGCATTTAAGGGTTATAATAGTGCCACGTCTGCTAAAAAAATTAGGGTTAATCTCTTTTGAGCCAAGGCCTTATGGACAGAGTATATAAGCTGTACTTAGAGTTTAGTATTTTCTTCTTTCCTTCATTCTCTGTCAGTTGAGAGCTTCAGCAGGCTAGGGTTAGGGTTTGATCATCTCTTTTTCTTATTTTTCTTCTCTCTTAGCCCAATATTGGCTGACTAATCCTTTTATTTTAGTTTTGTAATAGGTTTTGTATACATTGGGATCTTATGAATGAGCAGTTGTGTACAGGCTGCAGTCTTGAGATAGTTCATTGTAAGTTTTGCTTTTATCAACAGATTTAATGACTAATTAAATCTACAGATCTTATGGTTTCCTTAGATGTCTATAGGATCCATGCTTTGGGACTAGCCCATTTAGTTTCTAGTAGATCTATTATTTACCTTCTAATTTCCCTTGGTTTAATAGATCCATGGATAGCAAGTTGGATCTGTAGCCAGATCTAGAGAGCTCGTAGCCCTGGGACTCCATGGTGGTAGCAATAGTTTACATGTTTTTTCTCAGATCTCTGTGGTATGGATAGACCAATCGGATACCTTGTGACCATTTGAGTAGACTAGAGTATAACCCTAAGGTGGTGTCAAGTCACATGTCTGAGAAGGATTCTTCTCCTCTGCATATGAGCTTCTTGAGCCTTGTGAGGAGGTTTGTGCAGGAACTGTCTCCCCTCTATTTTACTTGACCGATATCAGATGTTAGATCTGAGTTCTCTATAGTAATTGCAGCTTAAGGACTGAGTCATTGCAAGCCTTTTGTAGCAATGACCAGCTGAATCTAAATCCTTATTTAACCTATTGCTAATCCTTTATGTGGGCACAGTGAGTCGTTAGCCTTAGCAAAGCACTTAGGACATTATGGGTTGGAATACCTATGGATGTCATCCAAATCTGTGCGCAGATCTGGGGAGCTTGTAGCTCTGATATTTCATAGTGCTGCAATAATATTCATGGCCTGATCTGGTCCATTGGTTGGGGAAATGATCAGTTCACTCCTTTGGATTAGATTAGCATTTCTGGCTTAATCAATGGGATTTGACAGACTCTATCGAATACTCTATGACAATTTGAGTGGATAGAGTATAGCCCTCAGAGTACCCTAAATGGCATGGGTTAAATTAGATTCTTCTACCTTGTTGAGGTTATTAATAACATTCAGTAAGGACCACTGCAGAAACAATCTAAATCTGAGTTACATTACTGCATTAACTCTAGCTTAACCTGCTTATTTACCATCATTTTTATATTTTATTTTGGCACACACCACCACCATCTTCTTCTTAACCCTTTCTTTAGGATAGGGCTGCACTTTATTTCTCTTTTGTTAGGGTTAATTTAGTGTAGTCGTGACACCCAACTCCCTTTCTTTAGGATTGTCAGATCTATAGCCAGATCTGGAGGCATACTATTATAGCCCTTTTTAGATTTTAGATCAATTTCTCTGTGGCACAAACTCTTACTTATCAAAACTTACAACAATAGCCCCGGATCTTGCAGGCTTAGGATGTTTTAGTATTGTTGTTTTCACCATATCACTTTTATCCTTTGTTTTACTTTAATTTTAATTTTCTTCTAACACCACATAATAAATCAGCACATCCTTTGACACCCCGAATACACAATAGATACCAAAGAGGGGCATCTGTAGACACCCAAATTTGGCCCAAGGCCCGATCGAGACATATTTCGAGAGAGGCGCATCTCTGAGCTTTTGATGACATGTATGAAACCCTTAGGAATCTTTTCAAAACCTTATGAGTCATTCCAAACCCTTAGGAATCACCGTAGATCCCTTAGGAACCTTCCCAAACTCTCAGAAACCCATCCCGACCCTTATAAACCATTCCGAGCCTAAACCTAGATTTCCCAAGCAATGGATGAAGAGTAGTGTACTGAGACTACTTGTGACCTTCTAATAAGATCAAATCTCATACCATTGAAAAGTAGAAGTCCTCAGCTTTGCAACAAGCTAAGAATCGCCTTAATCAGAGCTATATGCAAGAAGTTACGACATTTTGAAGCTTAGGGGTAAAATAGTAAATTTATTGTGAACCCCCTAAGAATTTGGTGCAAGTAAGCCATTTCTCCCCAGAAATGACTTGGTGCAACTAATAGTTGTGCCACATATGTGTGGGTCCCCCCGCGGGCAGTCAACTTCCCAAAACCACTGTGCAACACTGTATTATTGTACATATGCCTGACGCATCTATTAGTTGCACCAGGCTTATGAACAGTACCTGTGGGTTTTGCCTCAAAATTTGAGATTAAGGTTTGACTTGTTGACCATCTTGACCTTTGGGGTGTATTTTGCTAGTTCTGTTGCACCCATTTACTATCTATGTGCAACTGATCGGTTTTAAAATGTACCATTGCAAGTGCACAAGATCGACTGTAGCACGGTGAAATCAAGGGTGTCGTACCCATAGGGAAGCACGTAATTTAATTAATTTCTAAAAAGAAAAGATGCCCAAGGAGGTACCAAGGGAGAGAAAGTTTATTTACCAGACAATTACCACACAATTCTAGATGCAATGAGAGTAAATTAATCTAAACAAGAACTACTTATGACAAGAAAATGACAATTTAAGAACTGATCAAGGAGTTAGCTAACCCTAGATTCGTAATTTTTCTACTATTAAACTCACAATTTCATATTGCGTCAAAATATCATCATTTATTAAGAAAATAAATGAATCGAGAAGAACATGACTATTGATCTGGCATACCCTATCTAAAAACTATGACTCAGCCTATCATTGCGGTATGAATCATGTAAAAATCATAGCGTATCTCAAAATTTTAAGTCACGACAATAATAAATCAATCATTCTATAGCCTAGATCGGCCTGCAAGAACAAATCTAGATGGAGTGCCTCTTTTATGATCGTTGATAACCATGATCAATGGCTGTAAATGAGCACTCGATAATATTCAATTAAACACATACTTTTGACAGAATGATTCAATAATAATACTATGAAATTATAGAATCAATAATAGAACAGTTACTTATCTAAGGCTCGCTTCCTCCTTGAACAAGTAGTTTTAGCCGCTCATCCTCGGTGTACAAGCCTATTGTAGACTCGAAGCCATCATCTTAATCATGCACTTTTATTTATCATAAATTTTCTCCTTACAATTCTTTTGTTCCTAGGTATAATCTATGCTTCAAAAGTTGTAAAGAAAAGAAGAAGTATCAAAACCTAAGTACAGTCTACTAAGAAAAGAAGAACCTAAAAACTAAAGGGAGAACGAGCCCCTAGAAACTAAAGAGAGAACGAGCCCTCAAACCCTAAGCCGTTGCTTTTCTTTTATAGAGAGCGGGTAAGACATTTTCCCTAATAGTGTCAATCGATTGAGCTTAAAATCTCAATCGATTGAATTCAAATTTGAAATAAGGAGGGCAAACTGTCTTTCTTGTCAATCGATTGAGATTTGGTTCTCAATCGATTGACAGATAGGGGCAAGATCTTCATTCTCTTGGTGAATGTTGAGCCAATTCATGGATTTCGATGCTTTTTTTGACCTCTTGGTCCACTGTTCTTGTGTAACCTTTAATTGTCCTCCTTTATGCTCTTTGACGATCCAACGGTTAGAAATACCTGCAATAACTAAAACTATATAACAACCGTCAAATGCTCTCATCGGATAACTAAATGTAAAAATTAAGGTACGAAATATAGTCACATTTCGGTACTGATCACACTCCCAAACCTTCACTTTGCTAGTCCTCGAGTAAAGAGAACGAAAAATAACTAACAATTAATAATTAAAATGAATGCCACTTTCGTAGGGAACATGATTGCATTTAGCATATGCAATAAGCCTTTAAACCCCTAGGTGATCCCTAGTAGAGGAGTTGTGTCTCCTGAAGGTTTCCAGTGAAGGTTCCTAGAAACTTTATAAACTAATAAATTCTAGAATTGTAGTCATGCCCTTAGGTAGTTAAATGTCCGTAAAATTTTTATAAAATGCTCCCGACCATGCTAATTTTATCAATGCTTATTCAATTCAATTCATCGTTTTTCCCATAACTCATGATTCATGCTCAAAGTGTAATGCACTTACCACTACTAAAATTCTTTCAACAGGGAATAAGTTCAAACTAGGGATCTTTAGATCCCATGTTCTGACTCAATCCTTACTATAGGTATACACTAAAAACAAAATCGCTCTGATGAATGGTTTATATTTTTATCCACATGTGAGATGAAGTTACAACACAAATTAGAAAAATCTCACATGATATAAGAGAGACGGTGCATCAAAGAATTTCAAAAATAATCTCATAAGGAGTGATGTTTGTATCTTAAACATGTTATACCAAGTTCCGTAGTCATTGCATCATCACTCTCCACAAGGCATTTACCAATCGAGTTCAAATCTCGAAGGTCTTTTCCATGGTTGTAATGGGGCTAGGGTGAAGGTTATGAAAGAAAGGGAAATTAGGGATCAAATTTCTCTGAGAAACCGAAAAAAAAATACAATTTGGTTTTCTAACTTTACTCTCTTTCTTTCTCAGATTTTTCAAAATTTTTTTTTCTTTTTATTAACTTTTCTCCTTCTTTTATTTTTTTATTTTTTTTTATTTTAACACCACCTTTTATTTTTTCCACATATTTCTCATTTCTCTACCTCTTGCACAAAGATATTTTTTCTTTTTCTCTCCCCTTTTTCAAATATATTTATGCCATAAGCTCCCTACAAGCATTACTACGATGCCTCTCTTTTTCCTCTCTTACTCTCATCTCTCTTTCCTAGTTTCCCAGAGATTGAAGGGTAAGGTTTTACATTTCTCAAACTGGTGTGGGGTATGGTTAATATAGTTTAACAAAAATTATTTAGGATAAACTTTTTCAACAAGGCTCAAAGGAGGTGCAAAAAGGTAAATCAATATAAGGTGGGGCATTTTAGGAACAAACGAGCCAAAGATGGCCTTTGATCATTTCCTTTCTAGATGGTAATACTACCTATTTGTCTTGAGTTTTAACACAACGAGTTCTAACGCAATGATATAAAGCATGTGAAATAAACAAACCGAGATAAAATGTATGAGATTTTAACAATTAAGCACGAACTCTTAAGATATTTCGAATTTATTTTAACACTCTTCAAGAACGAGGAAAAAGTTCTAAAACTCATGGGGTTTAGTCTTTCTTAGGATCCTAGAATTCCATGTTCTAGACTTAATTCCCAAACTTTGGAATTAAAGCATGGTAATAGTGCAAGATTTTTCGGACAAGGATCATAAAAATCTTTATTCAACACGTATTGAAGTTAATGAGCATTTGTATAATAAACCTGGTACTATGATAATTTCTTTGTGAGTTTTCAGTTATTAACATTTCAAGGTCATGAGACCACAATTTGGAATTTATAAGTTCACTAAAGATCAGTCAATCGACTTATTGGCCTCAATCGATTGACTAATGCAGGATTCCAATAGGTATAGGATTGACAATTCTGCTGTCAATCGATTGATTCATTCAAATCAATCGATTGACACCCTTTAACCCGCTGGAAGTTTCTGGGCTGATGGCTATCAATCGATCGATTGAGACAATGGTCTCAATTGATTGACTTCTACTCTTTTCAACTCCGAGAACAGCCCTTGAAAAATATATAGACATATATATATTTCTCAATGTTTTTTTTTTTTTTAATCATGAATCTAATAAAAATACACCCCCAAACCTGAATCTTCCAATGTCCTCATTGGTTTGATTTTTGGAAAGTGTAAGAGACCCTCAAACTTGTTAAATGTAATCGAGAACCAAGAAGGCTGACCAGGTGAAAGGTATTGTGACGTGAACATCAAAATTTAAAATAGAGACATTTAACTAAATTAAACTTTTATTAAAATTGCAATTTACTACATTTATTGAAAACATAAAGAACTAATTAAAATAACCCAATTTAAAAATATGAAAAAGGAAATAAACTCTAAAAGGCTCAAAATCTAAATCCTAAACTACTCCTATCCCTTAGTCATCTTGGAGGCCATCCCTTACTTTGGCTTTGGAAACATCAATCTCAACATCTCTTCGGTAATATCAATGCCACCGGGTGGGGGAACTGGAGCATGAGGTGGTGATGGAGGCGGCGAAGATGTTGATTCTAAATCAACGACTTAAAAATTCGACAAATCCAGCGGTGGTCAAGGCGAGTGATATCATGCTCGTTTCCGAGCTGATTCTGCCAATTTCTTGGTCGCCAATCGGGTACAGTATTTGATTAAATCCATGATGCGAATTTAGGGAAGATGATTTATCTTCTTGACTGAAGGGATAATTTAAAAGCCTAACCTAAGGGGGTTTTAAATAGAGATGAATTTTCTAAAACATGGGACTCTAAGGACTCTACACAAATTTGGATTTTCGGGATTGAAAGACGTTTTCTTTTTGGAAACTTCATCAATCAATTGATTGAGTCAATGATATCAATCGATTGAGAAACCAAAAGTTGCTTTTCGCAGAGTCCATCAAAGCAGTTTTGGAAATTTCTATTCCTGATAGTCAGAGCATTCTGCTCATCTCCGCCTCAATCGATTGAAGTAGTAAATTCAATCGATTGACTGTATCCACGTGTACTGGATTTGATTATGAACAATAAATTTTAGGTTCCATTTAATCGATTAAAACAAACTTGTCAATCGATTGCAAGTTTCCACTTCATTGTAGATTTCAGCATTTAAAATTGTCAATCGATTGAAACATTACGCTCAATCGATTGACTGATGAAATTAGACACCAATCCGAAACTACATAGCGAAATAACACACTGAACATACCAATCTTCATTCATCCAAACTGATTATGATTACACAATGTGTTGTCATCAACAAAATCCAGAACACAAAAAAGAAATCCTACATACCCTTGATTCATCGATTACATAATAAAAACAACACAAACAGACTACCAAACATAAAACACTAAAATATCATAAATAAACACTAAAACCACCACTAAACATCATCATCATCATCATCAAGATCTCCCTCTCCATCCATCGTCGCTCGCACTCCTGCGATGAAGTTGTCGGCTTGCCCCGGGAATGACTCTCGGGCAATCTGCATGAGAAGGGAACTCTGAAATCAGGACTGTTGATTAATGCCTCCAATCGTTGGACTCAACTCATCCATCCGCGCCTCGAGGTGAGCAACTGCTGCCTTGGCATTAAAATCAGGGACCTCTTCAGGACGAGGTCGTCGAATACCGCAACATTGGCGTTGTGCGGGGTTTGGTCGGGGAGGAGGAGGAGGTATCTCATCAACATCGAGAGGCGGTGTCGTAACCCTTAAAATGGCCTTAATGTTTTTGTCCCACACATTTGTTCCATAATGGTAGAACTATATATCATCCATTTCTTCGTCATCATAAATTAGACACCCAACCTAGTCCCACAGATGCATGACATAGTGCAGAAAGTGGAGTAGGATAGCCTCCCGCTTGCGTGGTGCAGCGTTGGTAGCGATGTCATTGTGACACCTCCACATCTCCTCAAGCATCAAACCAAGAGCATCAAACCACGTGTTCGTGTGGGCCGCATAGAGAGCTGCCACCCTATTCTTCGTCCTCTCACTTTTGGTACCATGTGGGAGCAAGTTGTTGGGCATCACTATGTCCCAGAATAGAATGTCCATTGGTAGGGCCACGCGCTTTGTTGACATTCCCGACCCATGCCTTCCACCACACATATTGCTTATCATGAGCTCTTGACTGAGATCAACGGCTGGATTGATATGGTGGTTCAATGGGTGAACCACATAGAAATTGAATGCACGGGCGAGATCAGTGGCGTGCAGATTGTATGACCAGTTATCGATCCGTAGGTGGATGAATGCAAATCCCATCGGTGATTGCGTTGCCGACACTTACTCCATATTCTGGTAGAACAGGCGTATGATACGCAATGAGACATCGATAGGAGGTGTAAGCAGCATTTCTAGGTGCAATGCCTCGATGAATTCGATGGAACGCGCCGCTTCGACGATACGACGAAATTTTGAAAGATCGAAGAAGTTCTTGATCTGACATTGCCTGTTCACGTACTCGTCATTCGAGATGTGCATGGGATTGTTATCAGGACGCGGTGGTTGGTAGATCATTGGTCTAGACGCTGCTATTTCGATCATACGAGAAGAATGTATAGAGAATGGAAGGCTCGGTTTGCAGGAGGGTTTTGAAAAAGGGGACCACGGCTGTTCCCTATATATAATTTTCACCTCAATCAATTGAGTTAGTGTCCTCAATCGATTGATACTAAATGATGTCGTGGGAATTGCAATCGTCAAAGGGACGTGGAGGTGATGTGGAACAATCTCCCATGCAATTTTAGTGTCGATCAATTGAATAGTTTGTGTCAATCGATTGACACATATCTTTCGTGAAAAGTCGCAACATTTAACATCTTGGGAACCGGCGAACTTAAGTGACATGTCAGGTCAATCGATTGACATTATAGTGCCCCTTGACTTAGCCACCATCGGAAAGACGCTTTGATTCATGAAAACCTCCCATTAATTTGAGGTGAGTTCAAATCAATTGAGATACCAGTTTCAATTGATTGACATTAATAATGTGCTGATTGGTTTCGCACACGATTAAAGAGGTGAGATGATGATGACCTGATGTTAGGGTATTTTAAGATGCTTACTGCTAACTTTATTTGAAAACAGTGATAAGAATGTGTTAAAAAAAATAAATCAAAGGTGGATTGAAAAACACAAAGCAGCAAGTCTAAAAATACACACAGACCTGTAAGATATAGTGCCTGTTGTAGCAAGTTTTGATAAGTAAGAGTTTGTCCCACAAGGAGTGATGATCTGAACCATAAGGGTTGTATAGTAGTCGCCAAATCTAGCTGCAGATTTGGCAATCCTAAAGGAAGGGCGTTTAGGTGTCACTAAGCTATACTAAAAACTAGGAAAAGACAAGAATAAACTACAGCTAAAGAAAGGGATAAAGAAGGATGATGATGTGGGTTAAAATAAAAGTAAAAGGGTGAGAAGTAAGTAGCTTAGGCTGAGGGTTTATTTAGTTATGTAACTCAGATTTAGACTGTCTCTGCGGTGGTCCTTGCTGAGCTACTATCAATAAACTCAACAAGGTAGAAGAATTTAATTTAACTCATGCCATTTGGGGTGCTCTTAGGGCTATACTCTGCCCACTCAAATGGTCACAGAGTATCCGATAGAGTTTGTCAAATCCCATTAATTAAACCAGAAATGCTAATGTTGGCCCGTTTACCTTGTGCTCAAAAGAGGTTTAAAATCAAACAATTATAGAATCTATGAATTGCACACACACCAAGGCAAACAGACTGACAGACTTGCAAGTATTCAAGGCTATTGCATCAAGTTTGAAAAAGGATAAGTAAGGGTATGTCACAGGGAAATGTGGTCTAACTTTCAATAAATCTCCAAATCGAGAGTGGATCTGACACTCTATTCTAATCTAAGAAAGAGGAGAGGTTTTGGGGTTTTGTCACTTTAACAACAAACTACAGAATTAAGTGCTACTGATCCAGATCTATTCTAACACAGAGGTAAGAGTATCGAGAGGTTCTGGGATCCTCTCAACAGGTTCTGTCTTGCTTTGCATGCATGTTGATAGGTTTGTAGACCTTTCGAGAAGATAGACGGCGCTTATCGATAGAATTGATGATCATTTCATTCATTCCCTCGATAGGTTATAGTCGACTTATCGATTGGTTGTAGCAGGTCTTATCGACAGCTTCTTCTCATCCTCTCGAGGACTACACCTAGCAGTTGTCGATAGGATTGGGTGCACTGCACGACAGGTTTAGTTGAACCTCTCGACATGTAAATCGATCCTCTCGGCTTCCCCTGTACCTCCAGGTATCCTCTCGACAGGATCCTGATCCTCTCGGTATCTTCTAATTTAGACACCAGATCCTCTCGGCAGCTCAAGAGAACCACTCGACAATTTTATTTCTATGCTTCCTTGGCTGGCATGCACTCCTAGTGTGCTGTCTTTCATCTGTCTTGCCCTCAGTCACCTCTGGGTGGACTCAATCTTCATCCCTTGGCATTGTACTTGGTATCAGGTGCACCCAGTTGGGTTCATGGTCTTCTATGAGTTTCTAAGGCTTTGTGGATTGTTGGAGTTTAGGCATAGGTTGAGGCTGCAGATTGCTTATTTGGCCCTTTTTGTTGGATGTCAGTGCTAAGGCTGTAATTTATTACTTATCTACAAAACATACTTAAAATACATTATTAGACACCTCAAGGGTCTTCCAAAGGTCAGGTTAGGAGGTGAAAAATAATATTTTTCATTGCTTAACACACCCCCAAACCTAATCTTTTCTAGTCCCTGAGCAAAGGAGAAAGTGAAAACAATTATTGAAAATGAAAAATGTCACTTTTGTAGGGAACACAGATGCATTTAGCATATGCATCAAGCCTTTTAAACCCCTAGGTGATCCCTAGTGGAGGAGTGAAGTATCCTGAGGGTTTACAGTGAAGTTACCCACAAACTTCCCCAATAAGGTCATTTAATATTAGTGCATAATATTGAAGCAAGCAGCAAACAATCATAAAGTTCAATCCACACCTTTGTCCAATCAGTTTTTAGAGGATTCTCAGCAAAAATATGGTAGTTTAAACCAAAGTACTGCTGTGGCTCCTTCATAGTCACTCAGCTCATGTCCAGGTAATTTGTGTGAAAAATAGTGCAAAGTTTACCATTAAATTGAGAATCATGTGCTGATTATGCCCCCAACAAACCTGAGTTCAAACCCAAGGCTCACCAGGGCAGACTCTCTCAATTAGAAATAGAAGAGTGTATCAATTCACATAGCTCAAGAATAGTTACAACCCTCAAATAGGATTGCAAGCATGAGTCTAATTTCTGAAATTCCCTAACTCTTTTTACCATAGATTAAACAATTCCTCATCTCCATATGACAACTCAATTAATTTCAGATTAGTAAGGTCTTTTTATTGGGTTGTAATGTGGCTGATGGGTGAAATTTGTAAAAGAATAAAGGGATAAAAACATGATTCAAAATTGAGAAATCAACAAGGTAAGGAGGTGGTGCACACACCTTCTTTAGTTCAACACAATTTCATTTACTTCTTGAATTTTCAGATTTGGAGTGGCCAGTTTCTAATCCTCTTTTCAATCTTTCAATGAAATGACTTCTCTTTCTCATTCTTTCGCTTTATTTTTTTTTTTTTTTTTGTATGCTTTTTATTTATTTCTTTTTCTCTATTTTTCTTTTTCTTTATGGGTTGGAATGCTACAACACAACCAAATGTGCTTTCCTCTTTCTCAACCAAACATCAAACCGGCTCTACCTTCTTCAATTCCTTCACCTTTCTTGAAATCTCTTAGATTGAGGGTCGCCGAATTGAAACAAGTCGATAGAGGTTTTGGGTTCAAATTTTCTAATTTTTATCAAAAAAAATTAGGAATTTCAAGGCTCAAATGGTGTGTATGAAGGGCAGTTTAAAGGTGGGAAAATTTAAGGCTCAAACTGTCCAAGGGATGGCCTTACTTCATGTCCTCAATGTCATGAGTGCTATCAAACTATTTTAACTTGGAATTGCCTAACTTCTAGTGATTAGAACTAGGTCTAATCAGTCCTTAGAGCAGAAAGAAATGTTGCCAAGACACTCTTCAAAGAAAAAATTTTCAGGCCCAAATCTCACTGGGTGTGGTCTTCCATCAGATTTCTAGGGTATAACCTCACAATTTTCTCTCTTTTTCAAGTTCACAAAGCACTAATTTTTGAAAATTTCTTCGCATTTACTTCCTGCACATGTTGGAACTCCAACACCTTTAGCATAAAAAGTTTTCCATTTCCTCTTATAAAAAAATTAGGTGGGGATTTTCCTTTCATTTTTCACAGATGTTTGTTCAATTCTGGCTGCACTAACATTAGCTATCCTATTGGCAAGGCATACTTTGCCACACCCCCAAACCTATGAGGAGCAGTGTCCTCACTATTGAAAGAGAAAGGTGTAGTGCAGCATGGTAATAACAGAAGTAAAATTGAGAAAAGGGTACATTAAGCAGGCAATCAAAGAAATGCAGTACATCAATCAAAAATTACTCAAGTAAAGGAAAACATAAAATCTATTATATAAAGTAGTACATATATGCCGAAGAAGTAAACATGTGTACAATGGCATAATGACAGAAAAAGGGGTAAAAACCTAAGAAAAAAAATCTAGACACAAGGTATCAAAATGGCCCGTAGCCTGCTCTGGGATATCCTCAACCTGCTACTCCTAGAAGAGGAACTGCAAGCCAGGGGGGGGGGGGGGGGAGGCTGGTTAGGGGGTGGATAGAGTGAGGAGGAAGGGGGAGAGAATGCCGGTGGTTCTAGCTTTTGTTTTTTCTTCTTTCTCTTATTCTTTTTCTTCTCCTCCTTTGCCAAAATTCGTTGCACTTTGTCATACTGGTCCCATAAAAATTGTAATGGATCAGGCTCAACTGGTGGTGGCGGTGGTGGCCAGACAGGGTAGAATTTGGTTGGAAGATCTTTGGGTTTATCATCTGCCATGATTGGGGTTATGGAAGGACTGAAGAGGTTAGGAGGGAATGGATGTGAAAGAGGTGGATGAGTCTGATATTTAAAATGCATGGGCGGTGGAATATGAATCGGTATAATAAATTGTTCGCATTCTTCCAAGCTTAATTGCTGAAAAAGAAGGTGGGAATAAATGGTAAGGCCGTTGCTATATGGGGTGTTGTGTGAATTAATATGGGGAATAGAAACGCGGACTGCATGTTGGGCTATTTTTAGCAATGGTGGTTAAGTTAAGGAAGTATGCGCAATTAATGCTCAAACACTGGCTTGGGAACAAGGATGAAAACAAGCTCCGACAGGATTGGGGATACGATTTTGACAGGTTGGTGCAACCTGTCGAGCAATTAAAAACTATTGAACCTCTCGAGAGGTTAACTCCATCCTGTCGAAGGGGTTTGGCTTTAGACAAAAATCATGTGGAGAGGTTCTCAGAATTCAGGTACGTTCACGACCTATCGACAGGTTCTCTTTTCAACAGACATCATCTCGAGAGGTTCGTAAAACCTCTCGACCAGTACTCTGAACCTGTCGAGCGTACCACTCATTATTAGAACTTATCAACAATCGTTTTATTTTTATTTTTTTAATCCTGTCAACAATTGCTTCATACCCTTCGACAGGTTCTAGATCTTGTCGAAATGAACACTTAAAGCCTTCAGAACCTGTCGAACTGTACTCCACTCCTCTCGACAAGATATAGTACAGTGTAAACAGTTATAATGAATCCTATTACCTAAGCTAAATATTGACAAGCTATCAATGCGACAGTAGAAACAATAACAATTACAGTAACTATGATACATAGGGTACATGATTGAGAATCAGTCAGGTAAGGGAGGCTCTTGAAAGAAGATGGGCATCATAGGTTCCACTAGGTTATCAACAACATGTTTGAGCCTTTGACCATTTACTTTCAGGATCCTACCATCTTTAGGATCCCTGATTTCAATAGCTCCCGATGGGGAATGCTCAACTAGGTACGGTCCCTCCCATCTGGATTTCAATTTTCCTGGGAACAACTTCAACCTTGAGTTGAAAAGCCATACCTTTTCACCAACACTAAACACTTTTTTCAACAGCTGCTTGTCAAAGAAGGCTTTGGTCTTCTCCTTGTAAATCCATGCATTGGAACAGGACTCTAACCTCAACTCATCCAGCTCAGATAGCTGAAGTTTCTTGTGAATGCCCGCAGTAGTTAAATCAGTGTTCAATGCTTTAATCGCCCAATATGCCCTGTGCTCTAATTCTACAGGTAAGTGACATGCTTTTCCATAAACCAACTTGAAGGGAGACATGCCTATTGGGGTCTTATAGGCTGTCCTATAAGCCCACAAGGCGTCTGGAAGTCTCATCGACCAATCCCTCCTGTCTGATCTCACAGTCTTCTCCAAGATATGTTTGATTTCCCTATTAGAGATCTCCACTTGCCCACTGGTTTGTGGGTGATAGGGAGTTGCAACTCTATGTGTAACAGAGTATCCTTCCAACAGTTTGTCAAATTGTCTATTGCAAAAGTGGGCTCCCCCATCGCTGATAATGGCTCTGGGGGTGCCAAATCTGGAGAAGATATTGTCCTTTAAGAATTTAAGGATAACTTTTTGGTCATTGGTCCTTGTAGTTATGGCCTCTACCCACTTGGACACATAATCCACAGCTATGAGGATGAAATTATGGCCATCGGAGGGTGGGAATGGTCCCATAAAATCTATTCCCCAAACATCAAACAGTTCAACAACCAGTATTGGTTGCAAATGCATTGAGTTTCATCTCGAGACACTTCTCATTTGCTGACATCTTGAGCATTCTTTACAATGTGTCAGGCATCCTTGAAAAGAGCGGGCCAGTAGAAACCACTTTGCAGCACTTTTGCAGTAGTTTTGTTGCCACTGAAATGGCTCCCACAGGCTTGTTCATGGTACATGGTTAGAATGTTTGCAAATTCAGTCTCTGGCACACATTTCCTTACTACTTGGTATGCACAAATCTTAAAGAGGTGAGGATCATCCCACATGTAGTGTTTGATCTTTGAGAAAAATAGACTTTTATCATTCATGTTCCCATGTGGGGGTATCCTCCCCACAGCCAAGTAGTTGACTATGTTTGTAAACCAGGGTCACTCATCGCAACAACAAACAGCTGTTCATCTGGAAAGGAGTCATTGATGGGCAAGCTATCTTGTGCAATAGCTGGGATCCTGGATAGGTGGTCTGCTATCATGTTCTCATCCCCCTTCTTGTCCTTAATTTATAGATCAAATTCCTGCAAAAGCAAAACCTATCTTATAAGTCTAGCTTTAGCCTCCTTTTTAGACAAGAGATATTTTAAGGCCGAGTGGTCAGCGAACACAATGATCTTAGATTCTAGCACATAAGATCTGAATTTCTCCAAGGCAAATATAATGGCCAACAACTCCTTCTCAGTTGTATAATTTAGCTGGGCATCAGCCATTTGATTTGCTTGCATAAGCCACTACACTTGGTGCTTTGACTCTTCTTTGTCCCAAGACTGCACCAATGGAAAAGTCTGATGCATCACACATCAGCTCAAATGGCAGGGAGAAATTGGGAGCTTGGAGCATGGGTGCAGTGGTCAAGCATGTCTTAAGTAGTTCAAATGCAGCAAGACATTCATCATTGAATTCAAAAGGAACCTCTTGGCACAACAAGTGGCAAAGAGGTTTGGAGATTTTGCTGAAATCTTTGATGATCCTCCGATAGAAACCAGCATGTCCCAAAAATGACCTGACTTGCTTGACAGTTTTGGGTGGGGGAGATGTGCAATTAAATCAATTTTAGCTTGATCAACCTCTATTCCTTTGTGGGAGACAACATGTCCTAAGACAGTCCCTTGAGTCACCATGAAGTGACTCTTCTCCTAACTCAAGACTAGGTTGGTTTCTTCACATCTTTGCAAAACCAAACTAAGGAGCTGCAAGCATTGGCTAAAGTCATCCACATAAATGGAAAAGTCATCCATAAAAATCTCCAAGAACTGATCAATCATGTCAAAAAAAATAGCATACATACATCTTTGAAAGGTGGTAGGTATGTTACACAGTCCGAATGGCATCCTTCTGTATGCAAAGGTTCCAAAGGGACATGTAAAGGTAGTTTTATCTTGATCTTGTGGGTATACAGGGATTTGGTTGTACCCTGAATAACCATCAAGAAAATAGTAAAAAACTTTGCCTGCCAGCTTGTCTAAGATCTGATCAATGAAGGGCAATGGGAAGTGGTCTTTGCTGGTTTTCTCATTGAGCTTCCTGTAATCTATACACACCCTCCAACCAGTTGTTTGCTTGGTTAGAATCATCTCTCCTGAGGCTGCTTGAACTATAGTGATCCCAGACTTCTTGGGCGCCACCTGGGTAGGTGCCACCCATTTAGAATCTGAGATGGGGTATATGACTCCAGCATCTAACAGCTTGACAATTTCTTTCATGACAATCTTGTGCATGTGTGGGTTCAATTTCCTTTGCATCTCTCTAGAGGGTTTGGAGCCCTCTTCAAGATGAATCTTGTGCATGCACACAACAGGATTTATCCCTCCAAGATATGCAATAGTCCACCCTATTGCTCTCTTATGCTCCCTTAGCACACGAAGTAGTTCTTCCTCTTGCTCAAGAGTGAGGGAGGAAGAAATTATGACTGGTAGTTTCTTGTTTGCTACTAGGAAGGCATACTTTAAAGATTTTGGGAGCTGCTTTAACTCCACATCTGGGAGACTAATGAGGGATGGCAATAGGGGTTCTTTAGAGGGTGGTGGATTTGCTCTGGTGGTCCCCCTTTATCATTGACAGTTTTCACTTGCTCAAACTCGAGTGTGGGGACCATTTCTTCCACTATTTCCTCCCCAGTTTCTTTAAGAACACCAAACAGATCATTACCCTGCAGCAATTTAGGAAATGTTTCTTCAATAAGCTTATCCAGCACATCAATGGAAAAACAGTCCTCATTCTCCAAATGAGGGTTATGAGCTGCACTATAAACATTCAACCTGACTTTCATATTACCAAAAGTCACTTTCATGTCCCCTGATCTGCATTATATGCATGCATTTGTAGTGGCCAAAAATAGCCTGCCTAGGATCACATGGATAGAAGTAGCACAGTTACTCAGTTCCATATCAAGCACCAGAAAATCAGCAAGATAAAAGAATTTGTCAACCCCAACCAAGACATCTTCTATGATCCCCACAGGTTTCCTCTCAGATTTGTCAACTAGTTGTAAGACTACATGTGTGGGCTTTAACTCTCCTAAGCCTAGCTTCTCATATACTGAATATGGAAGCAAATTTACACTAGCTCCTAGATCTAACAAGGCTTTTTCAATGGTATGATCCCCAATGATGCAGGGGATAGTGGGGACTCCAGGGTCTTGGAGCTTTGTTGGGGTTGTAATATTCAGTATCTACTTCACTTTATCTGCTGAAAGACTTTCTTGGAAAGATGTATCCTCGATTATCTTTTGTGGGTGCAGAGGTCTTTTAAAAGCTTGGCATAGGTTGGAACTTGGTTGATTGCATCAAGTAAAGGCAAATTAATCTTTACTTGTTTAAAGGTTTCCATCATTTCCACTACTTTCGCATGCCCTTTATTGAAAGGGGAAGGTGCTTGCATTGCCCTAGGAAATAGCAAATGTGGGACTGCTCCCCATTTGTAGCCTTAGCCAACTCATCATCTTTCTTTTTGTTTTTATGTTTTTGTTGAGGATCATCATCATCCTCTTTATTCAACATGAGTTGTTCTTGCTGTACATTTTATGTAGTAATTTCGTTTTCTTTTTCTGAAATTTTCACAGGCCCACAGCCTACTTGATTGTCCACTAGCCTTTCACTTCTTAATGTGGTGACAGATTTGGCTTCCTCATGAGATGAAGAAACCTCACCTACTGCATATTGTTTCCTTGGGTTGTCCATGGGTTGGCTAGGTAGCCTCACTTCCTCTCTCTTTGTCAAAGCATTAGACAGCTGGCCAAGATGGTCTTCTATCTTTTTAATGCTTTGGCTATGAGAGTGTACAGTTTGGGACAAGGACCCTAAGTTCTGTAATGAGGCCAGAACTTGTTCCTTAAAAGAGAGTGATCTAGTAGTTGGAGGTGCAGTTTGTTGTACAGGCTGAGCCATAGGCTGAACCATGGGCTGTTGGTAATGGAGTCTTGGAGAGTAATTCTGTTGGTAGGGCTGAGCATTTTTATAAGGCATGGACTGTTGTGGCTGCTATTGCTGGTTTGGAAAAGTATCTTGTCTCCACCTCAGATTGGGGTGATTTCTCCATTGGTAACCAACAGTAGGCTGTTGCCCAAAAGACTGAGTAGCAGCCACATGTTCCATCACAAGATCTGGGAATTGGATAGAAGAAGGGCATTCCTTAAGGGACTAAGTGGGGGACTGACATATAACACATGCCTCCTCGTCTTTAGCAGCCATGGGTGACTGCATTACTCCCATGAGCTTATCAAATTTTTGGGTTAAGCTGTCCACTTTTCTCTCCAAATCATTGTGTCCACTCACCTCATACATTTTTCCTCTCGTAGTATTATTTCTCACAATTCTAGGAGTTTCACAATCCCTGAACAATATTTCTCTTTGCATAGAATTCTCACTAATGATATCAAATAATTCCCAAGCCTCCTCAATAGTTTTGTGGAGGTAGGGACCACCACAAGAGGCATCTACCATATCTCTGCTTTTAGAGTCAATTCCCTGATAGAAACTTTGAACAAGTTACCATTCAGGGATTTGATGATGAGGAGATTGCTTCAGGAGCTCCTTTATCTCTTCTATGCTTGGTGAAAGTCCTCAGTCGGGGCTTGAGAAAATGAAATAATGCCCTTCCTCAATTGGCTTGTCTTGGACATGGGGAAAAACTTGGCTAAAAACTGACATTGAAGGTCACTCGAGGACTGAATACTGTTGGATGGGAGCATTGACAACCAAGTTCTGGCTCTATCCTTTAATGAAAAAGGAAAGAGTCTCATCTTGGTTGCTTCCTCCCCCAAACCTATAATATTAAATGTGGTACACAGTCCTAGAAATTCATCAATATGCTTGTATGGGTCTTCTTTGCTCAGGTCATGGAATGAGGGTAGCATTTGGATAATGGAGGACTTGATCTCATAGTTCCCTTGAATAGCAGGGAATTGAATGCAGAAGAGAGAATTGTAAGCCCCTGGTGCATTGAATTCCTTCAAGGTCCTAGGTTTCTCACCCATTGTAGAATTATCAGAATTAAGAACAGAAGTGTGTAAGGGGTGCTTAGGTCTGAGAAGTCTTTCGACCTCAGGATCCAAGGGAGCAATCTCTGGAATAAGAGATCTCCTCCCAAGCATACACACCTCAAGGATCAAGAAGAACACAACAAATCACAGTACAAGGAACAACAATTCAATCATAAAACAGACAACTACACAACTACTGATATACTAAACTACAGATCTAGAAATAGAAACAGAGTTAAGATATGCAAACTTAAGCAATGAATGCTTTTCCAAATGATACAGAACTCCTCTTAGCTCCACAGATCCAGATTTGAAACAGAGTTAAACTACAGTAAAAACTAAAGTAGCAATTAATCAAACACTTCTCAAACAATAAAAAATGTTAACCAAAAAAATGAGAAAAACTTAGATCTACCAAGTTAGAAACACATATCCCCGACAACGGCGCCAAAAACTTGTTGGCCCATTTACCTTGTGCTCAAAAGGGGTTTAAAATCAAACAATTATAGAATCTATGGATTGCACACACACCAAGGCAAACAGACTCATAGACCTGCAAGTATTTAGGGCTATTGCAACAAGTTTTAAAAAGGATAAGTAAGGGTATGTCCACAGGGAAATGTGGTCTAACTTTCAGTAAATTTCCAGATCCAGAGTGGATTTGACACTCTATTCTAATCTAAGAAAGAGGAGAGGTTTTGGGGTTTTGTCACTTTAACTACAAACTACAGAATTAAGTGTTACTGATCTAGATCTATTCCAACATAGGGGTAAGGGGAGATATAGAAGAGAAGAAAAATCGAAGGATGAGAATAGCAGCTAGGGATATTGGTCTTTCACTGGCAATCGAAGGAATTAATTGTAATGCTAAGATCTGATTTGCTTGTATCCTCTTTTCTGGCTCCCAGCTTCCCAGGTTACCCTGGCAGAGGTGAGGTATAAGAATCCAATCCCAATAAGAGAATTGAAGCAATCCTAAGACTATGCTCTGTCCACTTTAATGGTCACAGACCATCCTAGAGATTGTTCCGCTTGAAAGATCATGATTAGAATAGAAAAACCATTGCAGATGCTGTAGATGCCAGGATATGAGACTCTCATAGGCTAACATCTACTGGAATATCCAACCCAGGGAAATCAAATACAAAAAATAGAAATATAGATCAGAATCACCTTTAAAATCTATTATTATATTACAAAATTACAACATGATTGTGCTCAGATCTGCAATATGTGCATCTTATAGTTCCATACAATGCCTTTGAATCTTTCACTCTACAACTTAAGACCTTACCCTAACTACTGAGAAGAGTTTAGCCACTCATGATGGGCTAAAGAGAGAAAGAGGAAAGGAAGAAGAAGGGAGAATTTTGAAAAAATGGATCTTGCCCTAAGCTCTGGTTTTCTTAATTTTTGGATCCTTTCTTCTATATTTTCTCCAAGCTTTTATACTCTCCTCCTCTGTCCTCAGATCCATTTCAGCCAATCAGAATGTAAGGAGAGAATTCTGTTATGCTGATGTGGCTGATTTCTCTTCTAAAAGCTCTTCTCCTATTGGTTCTCATCTGACAAGTACATGTGATACCGTTAGGGTTTTTGTGTGTGGCCCATTGTGTGCCAAAAATACCCTCAGGGGTCACTGACATGCTTTGAAACACGTGCACAGGCTTCTGGCATGGACAGCTATTGAAGAAAGAACTAAAAAGTTCCCCAAATTGAGTGTCGAGAGGTTATGAGATCGTCTCGACAGGTTCTATCTTGCTTAGCATGCATGTCGACAGGATTGTAGACCTTTCGAGAGGATAGACGGCGCTTGTCGATAGGATTGACGATCATTTCATTCATCCCCTCGAAGGTTATAGTCGACTTGTCGATTTGTTATAGAAGGTCTTGTCGACAGCTTCTTTTCATCCTCTTGAGAATTACACCTAGTAGTTGTTGATAGGATTGGGTGCACTGCACGACGGGTTCAATTGAACCTCTCGACATGTAAATCGATCCTCTCGGCTTCCCCTGTACCTCCAGGTATCCTCTCGACAGAATCTTGATCCTCTCGGTATCTTCTAATTTAGGCACCAGATCCTCTGGGCAGCTCAAGAGAACCACTCAACAGCTTTATTTCTATGCTTCCTTGGTTGGCATGCACTCCTAGTGTGTTGTCTTTCATCTGTCTCACCCTCAGCCACCTCTAGGTGGATTCAATCTTCGTCCCTTGGCATTGTACTTGGTCTCAGGTGCACCCAGTTGGGTTCATGGCCTTCCATGAGTTTCTAAGGCTTTGTGGATTGTTGGAGTTTGGGCACAGGTTGAGGCTACAGATTGCTTATTTGGCCCTTTTTGTTGGCTGTCTGAGCTAAGGCTGCAATTTATAGCTTATTTATAAAACATACTTAAAACACATTATTAGACACCTCAAGGGTCTTCTAAAGGTCAGGTTAGGAGGTGAAAAATGGTATTTTTCACTGCTTAACAGCTAACCTAATCCAAAGGAGTGGACTGATCATTTCCCCAACCAATGGACCATATCAGGCCATGAATATTATTGTAGACACTACGTAATGCCAGTGCTACAAGCTCCCTAGACTGCGCACAGATCCGACTGACATCCATAGGTATTCTAACCCATAAAATCCTATGTGCTTTACTAAGGCCAACGGCTCAATGTACCCACACAAAGGACCAACAACAGGTTGAATAAGGATTTAGATTCAGCTAGTCATTGCTACAAAAGGCCTGTAATGACTCAGCCTCAAGCTACAATTACTACAGAGAAATCAGATCTAACATCTGATAGCGGTCAAGTAAAACAGAGGGGAGCCAGGTCCTGCACAAACCTCCTCACAAGGCTCTAGAAGCTCATGTGCAGAGGAGAAGAATCCTTCTCAGACATGTGGCTGGACACCACCTTAGGGTTATACTCTGTCCACTTAAATGGTCACAGGGTATCCAATAGGTCTGTCCATACCACAGAGATCTGAGAAAGAACATTTAAACTGTTGCTGCTACCATGAAGTCCTAGGGATACGAGCTCTTCAGATCTGGCTACAGATCCGGCTTGCTATCCATGGGTCTATTAAACCAAGGGAAATTAGATGGTAAATAATAGATCTACTAGAAACTGAATGGGCTAGTCTCAGAAATATGGATCCTCTAGACATCTAAGGAAACCATAATATCTGTAGATTTAATTAGTCATTAAAACAATAATCCATTGATAAAAGTAAAACTTACAATGAACTGTTTCAAGGCTGCAACCTGTACACAACTGCTCATCCAAAAGATCCCAATATATACAAAGCCTATTACAAAACTAAAATAAAACTAAAATAAAACTAAACCTAGCTGCTTATAAAAGGATTAGCTAGCCAGTGCTGGGCTAAGAGAGAAGCCAAAATGAAAAAAGAGGTAATCAAGCCCTAACCCTAACCCTACGTGATCACAGGCTAACCCTGGATTGAAAAACCCTAAATGAACACAGGTTATTCCTGGTTAAGTTTTACAAAATAGGAAGATGTTCTATTTGTAAGCAATCTGTGAACTTTGGTGTGCCCTAAAAGCAAGGGTGAGGACGTGGAGTTGATTAAGTGGCCCATCTGTGACCTGGCTGGCTTGGGATGCGTGGAAAAGATGGGCGCCTCGAGAGGTGTGCCCTAAAAATGTGAAATGTCCAAACAGCCCCTGAGAATTGGAAACAGGTGGGAGAGTGATGTCTGTGGGAAGTGTTGCTTTATTATGTGGTGTTGGAAGAGAATTAAAATCAAAGTGAAACAGAGGATAAAGATATGGTGAAAACAGTAATCCTAAAACATCCTAGACCTACAAGATACAGGGCCTATTATAGCAAGTTTTGATAAGAGTTTATTCCACAGAGAAATTGATCTAGAACCCAAAATGGGCTATAATAGTATGCCTCCAGATTTAGCTACAGATCTGACAATCCTAAAGAAAGGGAGTTGGGTGTCATGACTACACTAGATTAACCCTAACAAAAGAGAAATAAAGTACAACCCTATCTTAAAGAAAGGGTTAAGAAGAAGATGGTGTTGGTGTGTGCCAAAATAAAATACACAGACGATGGAAAGTAAGCAGGTTAAGCTAGAGTTAATGCAGTAATGTAACTTAGATTTAGACTGTCTTTACAGTGGTCCTTGCTAAGATGCTATTACTAACCTCGACAAGGTAGAAATATCCAACTTAACCCATGCCATTTGGAGTGCTTATAAGGCTATAGGTTGTCCACTCAAATGGCCACAACCTATCTTATAGAGTCTGTCAAATCCCATTGATCAAGCAAGAAGTTGCTAATCTAATCCAGAAGAGTGGATTGATCATTTCCCAAACCACTGGACCAGATCAAGCCATGAAAATTATTGCAAACACTATGTAATGCCGTGCTACAAGCTCCCCAGATCTGCGCATAGATTTGACTGACATCCAAAGGTATTCTAACCCATAAAGACCTAAGTACTTTGCCAAGGCCAACGACTCACTGTGCCCACATAAAGGACCAGGAACAGGTTGAATAAAGATTTAGATTCAGTTGGTCATTGCTATAAAAGGCCTGCAATGACTCAGCCTCAAGCTGCAATTACTACAGAGAAATCAGATCTAACATCTGATATCAGTCAAGTAAAACAAAGGGGAGCCAGTTCCTGCACAAACCTTCTCACAAGGCTCTAGAAGCTCATGTGCAGAGGAGAAGAATTCTTCTCAGACATGTGGCTGAACACCACCTTAGGGTTATACTTTGTCCACTCAAATGTTCACAGGGGTATCCGATAGGTCTGCCCATATCACAGAGATCTGAGAAAGAACATGTAAACTACTGCTGCCACCATGGTGTCCCAAGGCTACGAGTTCTCTAGATTTGGCTACAGATCTGGCTTGCTATTCATGGGTCTATCAAACCAAGGGAAATCATATGGTAAATAATAGATCTACTAGAAACTGAATGGGCTAGTCCCAAAGCATGGATCCTATAGACATCTAAGAAAACCATAAGATCTATAGATTTAATTAGTCATTAAAATAGCAATCCATTGATAAAAGCAAAACTTACAATGAATTGTCTCAAGGCTGTAGCCTGTACACAACTGCTCATCCAAAAGATCCCAATGTATACAAAGCCTATTACAAAACTACAATAAAACTAAACCTAGCTGCTTATAAAAGGATTAGCCAGATAATGCTGAACTAAGAGAGAAGAAAAATAAGAAAGAAAGTTGATCAAACCCTAACCCTAGCCTACTGGAACTCTCAGCCGATAGAGGATGCAGGAAAGATAAAAATATTAAGCTCTAAGTACAACTTATATACTCTATCCATAAGGCCTTGGCTAAAAAAAGAGTAACCCTAATTTTTTCAGTAGACGTGGCACTATTACAACCCTTGAATGCCTTGAGATGTGTGCCTCAAAATTTGTACCTTGGGAAGTGTGCCCTAACCTTGGGAAATTCCCAAAAGGTCCTTGAGTTAGGGTTGAGAAGTGGAGAGCCCGAGCTTCACGGGGCTGGCATCTGCATTAATTCTCTCGTGTAGTTACAGAGCCTTTGCGGAGGAGCATTTGGCTTAGGAGGATTATTTACTCAAACAGTAGACTCTCAGTGGATTGCGTAGTTGCTTTGAGTTGCAATGCTATCACGGAGGTGATTTGGAATGCCTGGATTTCTCGCACAGTAGAGCTTCATAAGTTCTTTCTCACTGGATACTCGCGTAGGTAGGCTCCTACGCTCACGTAGTAACTGGTTAGGCTTCAGAGTGTGCGAGAGCTACACGAGGAATACTCTGGGCGTCTCTCCCTTCCATGGCTTCGCGAGAACTCACTATGTTCTGCACGCGACTGCTTTAAGGCTCGATCTCTGTAAGAGCTTCGCGAGTACAAATTCTGAGGGTTTTAGGACACGAGATCTTTGCGATGTCTTTACTACTCTCCTCTTGACTGCTCATCCCATCTTTGTGAGGGCAGCTTTCACTGCATCCTTAGCTCCGCGTGGGAGCTCCTCAACTCTGCGAGATGATTCTTTTGATCCTCTGATGCCTTGCACTTACTGCTATTGCAGCTTCTTCGATTCTCAGCTAACTTCTTTCATCTGCTAGACTTTTGATTAATGATGACCAACAAATGACTTATCATGGTAAGCACTACCAAAGTGTTTCATTAGGCTTTAGCTCAGCTGTCATCTTTACATGTTTTCTTTCTCTTCTTTAGACTAAAAAGTAGGGATTTTATATTTAGCTGCACAGTTTATTACTAATTATAAAATACACTTAACAAATGATTATTAGTGAGCTTCAAGTTCCAGTAAAGGATAGGTTAAGAGGTAAAAAGTGGTACTTTTCAGTGAATAATACACCCCTAAACCTAATCTTTGCAAGTCCTCGAGCAAAGGAAAAATTAAAATAACTACTCCAAGAATTTAAATGCCACTTTTGTAGAGAACACAGATGCATTTAGCTTATGCATCAAGCCTTTTAAACTGCTAGGTAATCCCTAGTGGAAGAGTGAAGTCTCCTGAGGGTTTTTAGTGAAGATACCCACAAACTTCTCAATAAAATAGTTAGCAAAAGTGCAAAATTATCAAGTCAGCTATCAAGAAACAGAGCATCAGTTTACCTTTGATTCAACAAAAAAATGTGAGGGATTTGAACATATGATATGCACAGACATTTAATCACTACAACTTTTACATAGATGCACATCCTTTCCAATTAGGTCACAACAAGGGAAAACATCACATGTAGTTCAGTACTGAGCTCATCATTAATTAAAAAATTAGGTTATAGGCCATGCCCAATACATTCAACATCAGACCCAATGCTCACCAGGGCAGACTCTCACAAGTAACTTTGAGGGTTTTCATTTTCTCTCAAGCTCAAGAGCAGTTCTAGGCCCCAAATTGGTCTGTAAGCATGAGCATAGGCAAAGCATCTAAGTTATGGCATCATTGGCTAATCCTCACCATAGATTGGACAACTCTTTATCTCTGCATGATAGCTCATTCAATTTTGGATCACATGATCGTTTAATTGGGTTGTAATGTGGCTTATGTGATAGGTTATAAAGAATGGAAGGTTGAAAAGGGATTCAAAATTGAGAAATTAGTAGGTGAAGGAGGTGATTCATGACTTCACCTTTTTTAGTTCAACACCTTTCATTTTCTTTAAAATTCTTCAGACTTGAAGTGGCCAGCGTCTCCTCTTGTTTTTTATTTTTCCAATGAAGTTTTCCTCTTGACTCCTCTCTTATTCCTCTTCATTATTGCTTTTCTTTCTTTTAGGTGCGATTTTCTTTTTGTTTCTCTTTTCTTTTTTTTTTTCTTTTTTTGCTTTTCTGAATTACCACCTCTCTCCTCAGTTGCTACACTGCTAAGCTTTAGGTATCTCTTCTTCATTCACCCAATGTTGACCCTATCTTATCCATCTTTAGCTCCTCCTCCTTTACCTTCTGAATTCTCAGAGTGAGGGTAGGTTGGAATCAGGTCCATAGGTTCAGGTACAGGTACTCAGGTGTATTTTGAAGAAAAATTAGAAATTAAAGCTAAAAAGGTGTGTGTACAAGGGCAGTTGATTAGGGTTTGGTCTGTTTAAGATCAAACTGCCCAAGAGAAGGCCTTGATCCTTTCCTAGGTGTCATGAGTGTTGTCAGTTGTTTTAACTTGGAGGTGCCTAACTTCTAGTGAGGGCATTGACTCAGCCAGTCCTTAGAGCTAAAAGAATTGCCTCAGTCACTCCTCAAAGGAAGAATTTTTTTTTTGTAGGCCCAAATCTCACTAGTTATGGTCGTCTTCCATTGAACTCTTAGGCATGTCCTTACCTTTTTCTCTCTTTAATGATTCACTATGTACTGATACAAGTGAGTTTTCTTGGTGTTCACATCATAGAAATACTAAAATTTAAAAGCTTGTAGTGCCTAAAGGTCTGCAAAATTTTTAATTTTATCATTTTTTATGATTCTTAAGTGAACATGGCTCAATTTCTATCTTACTCACTTGATTATGTTGCACTTAGGTTAACTATTTCATTGGCAGGCCCTGCCACACCCCCAAACCTATGAGGAGCAGTGTCCTCACTGATTCAAAGGTAGATGTGGATG
Organism: Chloranthus sessilifolius; assembly: GCA_021018995.1. Taxonomy (NCBI): domain Eukaryota; kingdom Viridiplantae; phylum Streptophyta; class Magnoliopsida; order Chloranthales; family Chloranthaceae; genus Chloranthus; species Chloranthus sessilifolius. The sequence continues at coordinate 32,360,678 of CM037595.1, forward strand.
TACATCAAGCTCAAAATAGAGGTATTAAAAGAAAAGAAATATCAGGAAAGAAAAACAGACAACACACAACAAACAACAAATAAACAAACAAAAATAAAAAAAAGACAGTGAACTAATCAATCACATAACAAAAAGAAATTCTATTATAACAACAGAAATATGTACAAAGTAAGGGAAAGTAAACTATAAAATTACACACTACTTCCTAACTAAATACATGTGAAAAAATTAATCATCTAAGAGTTTCTTCTTAATTTTGATCACTTTTTCTTTATCTTTCTTCACAGCAACAGCTTCTTGAGCAAGTCCAACAGTAGTGGAAGGTACTCCCCTAGTTAATTGAGCAAGTTGCCTTTCCAGAATTTCAGCCTTTTGCTCAGCCAATTCAGTTCTGGTTGCAAAGAGCTCTCTGATCTCCTTTGATGCAGCCAACCTTTTCTCCAATCCATCAGCCCTCAGTTTTTCTATTATAGCAGCCATTTTTTCTTGTTTAGCATTCAGCTTTGCTTGTGTAGTCATACGCTCTTGGGCTTCATATAGACGCAACATTCGTTTCCAGCCCTTAACTATGTTCTTCAGTTGCATTTCGGTATCCAATTTTAAGAGATGGATCCTTTCTTCAGAGGGTATCCTGAATGATGTTCTAATTACAACCATCCCTCGAATGATATCCTTTTTTATATAAGAATTAGATTTTATTGCATGAAGGAGGGTGGAGTATGAGGGGATGGAAAAAGAAGAGGCATGAAGTAAGGGTTGTTCATCATTTAAAGAAGGGCCAGCCAAGAATGAAAAGGGGGTGGGCTGTGAAATTGGGAGTGGAGGCTCAGGTTGGGGTGCTAGTTCAGGATCTGTTTGGATGGACTTGGAAGAGGTGGGTATTAAGTCATCCACATCTGTCGCAGGATCAGAGGTAGCTACAACAGGTGGGAGTTTTGAGATAGGTTCAGGGTCAGTTTGTGTAAAGGCTTCAGTGAAGGTAGGGAAGAGTGTGGGTACAGTTGAAGTTAAGGATTGGGAAAAGGGAGAGGAGTAGGTGAAGGTGTGGAGGTAGGGATAGTTGGTGAGTTTGATGGTTGGGGTAAAGTGTCCAAGGTTGATTGGATGGCTTGTAAGCTAGGCTCAAGGTAGGCCTGGTTTTGTAGAGTGGAGGTTATGGATTCAATATAGGCCTGAATGGAGGCTTGGGTTTGAGTATTGGCCAACATTTGGGAATGAAGGGAGAGTAGGAGGTGCAGGATTTAGGGTAACAGGTCAGGTATGGTAGTGGCAGTGGGTTGGATAGGAGCAACTGGTTGAAAGGGGGAAGTGGGTCTATGAGTGAAGGTAGTGGCCTGTGGTGATGTCTGATGTGGAGGGGTGAAATATGGAGGGTGAGGTGAGTCTGGGAGAGGGGTATACTCCAGATTGATGTCTCCTAGGATAGTGGACATCATAGTAAAAAATTCCTCTCTTGTAAATGAGGCATGGTCATGGGATAATGGAATTGATTGGTCTAGGGGTTCACATGTGATTGGTACAAATGGTGTGGTTTCAAAGGTATGGGTTTCAGGTTCATAGGGTGTGGGGTATAGAATGGTTGTGGTTTCAGGGATTAGAATTGTTTGGGAGATATAGGTGGGATGGGGTCCAGTGGGGTTTTGGCAGCTTTTCTTCTCTTCTGGTATGGGGTCTTGCAGGTGGGCTAGTGTGGGCTGGAAAAATAGGTAAGGGTGCAGATATGGGTAGGGTGTTAGTGGCTATGGTAGTTGGTGGTGAGATTGAGGTGGCTATGGCTGTGGTGATTGGTGATATAGGCTCAGGTAAGGGTATTGGACCTATGTGGGGCTGTGAGGTCTGGGTTGAGGGTGGAGGTGGTGGTAAAAGAGTTGGGGCTGGCATGGAGGTAGAGGGAATGACTGGGGAGGTGATGGTTGTGCTGGCTGGCATAGGTGAGGTGGAGGATGCAGTAGCATCAGCAGCAGCTGCTGCTTCATTAATGGTGGGGGCTGCTTTTCTCAGTAATTCCTCCCGCTGCTTTTTCTTCTTCTCCATTATTTTATCACTGATTCTCCACTGTTTCTTTCTACTCTTTTGGGGTTCAGGGTCACTGTCTCCTCCTCCCTTTGAAAGGGGTATTTCTCAAACTTCAGCAATGTAGTAAAAAACCTGCAGTAGGAAAGGGCATGAGGTTTCTTCTTTATTTTCATCTTCTCACATAGGCCCTTAATTCCTTCAAAAATCAACTTGGCTGCATCCAAGTAATGATTCCCGTGAAATAAGAAGAGGGCATCAGCTATGAGGTACCTCCTCTCTTGCTAATGACCAGAGGAATAAACATTTTTCCCCAACACTGCATCCATGAGCCTGAGGTTGGGGTGCAGATTCCTCTTCCTAATTGAATCACCTGAGGCAGTGATTCCTCCAGTTAACTCCCTTGCTATCTCAGTGATGGTGGCAGTCACAGGAGAACCCAAGCCACACTCAGGGCTATACTTGACTAGTATCCCCAATATTCTTGCAATGTCAGCCTGGTTGAATAACATCTCAAAGTCATCAATTAATAGCAGCAGTGCTGGGTTTCCATCATCACCAGTTTTCAACCTCATATTCTGATAAAGCAGTCCCACTAGTCTTGGGAAAACCAGCTGCATCGGGGGCCGCAACAGGGGCAGCAGAGATGCCTTGGTCAGATATTCAATGGACGCAGAGGTCTCTAGTAGCTCTTTAAAATAGGCTTTGTCAAAAATAGTTTTAGCCTCCAGCTAGATTGCTTGCACAAATTCAGAAGGGACCCTGAGGTATTCAGTACTCTCTTCCTCTTCAGCCTCAGGGACCACAACTTTGCCCTTTTTTTATTTCTTTTTTGATTTTTCAGGGCTCTTAGCAGGTGGGTGCTCTCTGGCCCTCTTCTTTGGGGCTGATTTCTTCTTTGCTTGTGGAACTTGGGGCTTAACAACAAGTGGAAACACTTCAGAGGTCTCCAATGTGGAGGCCTCTGTAATCCTTATGGATTTTCTAATGGCCACAGGGTTGCCACTGGCAAACGAGTTCATCATTGCCGCTAAGGTATCTATGAATTTTGAACCCGTGGCCATGGGTGTTCAACTTATCAAAATTAGGGCTCACTACTCTTAAAAAAAAATGCAGAACACACTGAGTAAACACAGAAGCACCAAAATTTTGCCCTTCTTCTCTCTAATTAATAAATCAATCACAACACACAGAGAGAAATGGAGATCGTACCAGTTGAGAGCTAGGGTTCCACCTAAAAACATGCACAGCGGTTCAAATCTCCCCAAACCCTGTTCAAAGTGACCAGGAGTAGCTGGGGAACAAAATGGTGGGAGGAAAATGCCTAAGGTGGAGTGGCTTGAAAAGTAGAGAAGAAAGAAGAGAAACGGGATTTCGATTTTTGGTGCGGGGAAACTAGGGCAAAGAGATGAAATGAAGAAAATGAGGGGTTTCGCAGAGTTTAAGAGCTAATCCCGTGGTTCGTGCACTTGGAAATAGGTGCTCGCGGGGTAGATTTCTCGCGCAGCTGGCTTATAATCCAGCGAGAAGGTTTGTCGCGCAGAAGAACAGACTGCCTCACAATGTATTTCGTGGAGCTGAGACTTTGGCTATGGTGCGCGAGATCTTATGTTGTTTCAGAAATTTACCTCGCATGGTTCTCGCGCAGAACATCACAAAAGACACACTTCACATTCTAATTGGGCTCGCAGAGCAGAAAGGTAACTCCACGAGGCATTTTTACAGCCATTACTCAGGCATTTTAGCGTGCGAGAAAGCCAAGAGATGGCTCGCGCAGCAAGTTTAAGCCTTCTAGCTCTGCAAGACAACATTTCTTCTCAACCTTTACTCTATTAGTTCAGTGCAGCACATTGGTTAGTGCATCCATGCTGTTGTGCACTCAACCACCGTGCATGAGCACCAACCCTCACACTGGTACTTTATTTCAATCATGAGAAATATATGCCAATTTTCAACATTAGTTCATCAACATTACAGAATCCTAAAAATAGTTTTTCAGCTCAACTACATGCAAACTATGATAAGGGCACCTCAACCATTCATCAATAAACACACAACAAATTCAGATGACAAATATGCACATGTATTCAATCACAAAATTCAAATATAGACAAAACAATATAAGCAACTCATCATCACACTAAAAACACAACTGACTGATTTCTAAAGAACACAAATCAAAATAGAAATTTTCATACATATGGTACACTTATTACCAATCTTTGGATCACTGAGCACCAGCTTCCTCCTGAGTAGAGGATGCATCACCAATCATATACTAACCTTTTGGATTTGTGAGGGGTTGACTAGGCAATTTTCCTTCCTCCCATCTGTTCAAAGCATTGCAAATTTGACCCAACTGGTCCTCAATCTTTTTAATACTCTGTCCATGAGAATTGACAGTCTGTACCAAGTTCTCCAAATTTTTCATTGAAGCCAACATCTGCTCTTCAAATGAAGAGGATCTGGGCTGTTGTGGGGGCATGGCCAACTGGTTAGACTGTGGGGCAAGAAACATAAAATTTTACTTTGGTGGGTAACCTTGATTAAACTGGTGCTGGGGTTTATAAGGAGCTACCGCTTGCTACTGCTGGAGTTGAGGATATGAATCTTGTCTCCACCTCAGGTTTGGGTGGTTCCCCCAAGAATACCCAGTAGGCTGCTGCCCAAAAGTTTGAGCAGCATTGGCATGCTCCATAAAAAAATCAGGAAATTGATTGGCAGATGGACAATTATGAATAGAATGTGTGGGAGATTGACATATTAGACATTCTTCCTCCACCTGGGCAACCATCCGGGATTGCATCATATTCAATAATTTGTCAAATTTTAAGGACAAATTGTCCACCTTCCTCTCCAAATCACCTTGCACCTTAACTTCATATATTCCACCTCTAAGGGTGGCCTCTTTCACCATCTTCGCTGGGGTTTGGCTGTCATTGCATGACAGAGACTCCTGCTGTATGAAATTTTTCCCTATTATGTCAAACAGCTCCCAAGCTTCCTCAGCTGTCTTGTGGAGGTAGCTACCACCACAGGAAGCATCCACCATATCCCTGCTCTTGGAATTAATTTCTTAGTAGAATACTTGCACTAGTTGCCACATTGGAATTTGGTGGTGGGGGCATTATTTTAACATCTCCTAGAAACTTTCCCAAGCTTCATAAAAATCCTCAGTTGAGGACTGAGTAAATGACAGAATACTTGTCCACATCTGGCTGGTTTTGTTTATGGGAAAGAATTTGGCTAGGAATTTGGTTTGAAGGTCACTCTATGACTGTATGCTGTTGGCTGAGAGCTTTGATAGCCATGTGTTGGCTTTGTCCTTTAGTGAAAAAGGAAAAAGCCTATGTTTAGTGGCCTCAGGTCCCAAGCCAATAATATTGAAAATAGTGCAAAGTGTCAAAAATTTGTCGATATGCTTGTAAGGATCTTCTTTACTAAGCCCATGAAACGAAGGCAGCATATTAATGGTGGAGGATTTAATTTCATAATTCCCCTCAACAGAGGGGAATTGAATGCAGAAGGGAGAGTTGTACTCACCAAGTGCATTGTACTCCTTTAATGTTCTCTGCCTCGCAGTCATGATAGCTGATTCAGTTTCAACAATAGGGCCCTGTGTGGTGTGTTTAGGTCTAAGGATCCTTTCAACTTCTAGATTTGGAGGTTCTAACTCAGGGTTTAAGGATCTTCTACCATGCATCTACTCACACAAATAGATTTACACTAAATAATAGGGAATTAAATATAAATGGACTGAGATTTAGGAGAAAGGAAGTGCAAACAGAGCTAGCTACACTCCAGCTACAACTCTAGCTTTTCCCTTCTTCTGCTGTCTATTTCTCCAAAATTCTAAAAAATATCAGTAGTACTTTATTCTAGATTAGGCACAGCTATAAAGAATTTGGAAGTCTAAATTATAGTACAACTCAGGTCTACTAAAAAGATCAATATCCTCGACAACAGCACCAAAAACTTATTGTCTGCCGGATGTGCTGCTTTATTATGTGGTGCTGGAAGAGAATTAAATCAAAATGAAATAGAGGATAAAGATATGGTGAAAAAAGCAATCCTAAAACATCCTAGACCTGCAAGATACAGGGCCTATTGTAGCAAGTTTTGATAAGTAAGAGTTTGTCTCATGGAGAAATTAATCTCGAACCCAAAATGGGATATAATAGTAGGCCTCCAGATCTGGCTACAGATCTGACAATCCTAAAGAAAGGGAGTTGGGTGTCACGACTACACTAGATTAACCCTAATAAAAGAAAAATAAAGTATAGTCCTATCCTAAAGAAAGGGTTAAAAAGAAGATGGTGTTGGTGTGTGCCAAAATAAAATACACAAATGACAAGAAGTAAGCAGGTTAAGCTAGAGTTAATGTAGTAATGTAACTCAAATTTAGACTGTCTCTATAGTTGTACTTGCTAAGATGCTATTACTAACCTCAACAAGGTAGAAATATCCAACTTAACCCATGACATTTGGGGTGTTCTTAAGGCTATAGGCTGTCCACTCAAATGGCCACAGCCTATTCTATAGAGTCTGTCAAATCCCATTGATCAAGCTAGAAGTTGCTAATCTAATTCAGAGGAGTGGATAGATCCTTTCCCCAACCACTGGATCAGATTAGGCCATGGATATTATTGCAGACACTATATAATGCCACTGCTATAAGCTCTCCAGATCTGTGCACAGATCTGGCTAACATCCATAGGTATTCCAACCCATAAAGTCCTAAGTGCTTTGCCAAGGCCAACGACTCACTGTGCCCATAAAAAGGACCAGCAACATGTTGATTAAAGATTTAGATTCAACTGGTCATTACTACAAAAGGCCTACAATGACTCAGCCTCAAGCTACAATTACTACAGAGAAATTAGATCTAACATCTGATATCGGTCAAGTAAAACAGAGGGGAGCCAGTTCCTGCACAAACCTCCTCATAAGGCTCTTGAAGCTCATATGCAAAGGAGAAGAATCCTTCTTAGACATGTGGCTAGACACCACCTTAGGGTTATACTCTGTCTACTCAAATGGTCACAGGGTATCCGATAGGTCTGTCCATACCACAGAGATCTGAGAAAGAACATGTAAACTGCTGTTGCCACCATGGAGTCCCAGGGGTACGAGCTCTCTAGATGTGGCTTGCTATCCATGGGTCTATTAAACTAAGGAAAATCAGATGGTAAATAATAGATCTACTAGAAACTGAATGGGCTAGTCCCAAAGCATGGATCCTATAGACATCTAAGGAAACCATAAGATTTGTAGATTTAATTAGTCATTAAAACAACAATCTATTAATAAAAGCAAAACTTATAATGAACTGTCTTAAGGCTGCAGCCTATACACAACTTCTCATCCAAAAGATCCTAATGTATGCACAGCCTATTACAAAACTACAATAAAACTAAACTTAGCTGCTTACAAAAGGATTAGCCAGCCAATGCTGAGCTAAGACAGAAGAAAAATAAGAAAAAAAGATGACCAAACCCTAACCCTAGCCTGCTGGAACTCTTAGCCGACAGAGGATGAAGGAAAGATAAAAATTAAGCTCTAACTATAGCTTATATACTCTGTCCATAAGGCCTTGGCTCAAAAGAGAGTAATCCTAATTTTTCCAACAGACATGACACTATTACAACTCTTGAATGCCTCGAGATGTGCGCCTTGAAATCCTCCCCTCGGGAAGTGTGCCCTAGGCTTGGGAAATTCCCAAAAGGTCCTTGAGTTAGGGTTGAGAAGTGGAGAGCCTGAGCTTCACGGGGCTGGTATCTGCATTAATTCACTCGTGCAGTTGCAATGAGATCTGTTACTTCTACCATCATACGAGGCCTCGGCTCAAACATTAATTTAAGACATTGATCATTTACTTTTAGGATTCGATCATCCTTCAAGTCTTTAATCTCTGCGGCACCAAATTCGAATGAGGAAATGACCTGAAAAGGTCCTTCCCATCTTGATCGCAACTTTCCTGGATGAAATTTTAGCTTTGAATTGAACAACCAAACTTTTTACCCTGGATGAAATTCCTTGCTGGATATGAACTTATCGTGAAGCCTTTTGGATCATTCCTTGTAAAGTATAGCACTCTCATATGCATCATAACATAGCTCATTGAGTTCGTTTAGTTGCAGACGACGGTTCGATCCAGTAGATTTTATGTCAAAATTAAACTGTTTGATTGCCCAAAAGGCTTTGTGTTCAATTTGACCTAGGAGGTGGCAAGCCTTCCCAAACACAAGCCGAAATGAAGACATTCTGATTGGTGTCTTAAATGTCATCCTGTATGTCAAAAGAGCATCTGATAGACGAAGAGACCAATCCTTTCTGTCTATTCTGACAGTCTTTTCTAAGATCTGTTTGATTTCCTGATTCGACACCTCAATTGACCACAAGTTTGCGGATGGTAAGGTGTTGCAACTTTGTGAGTGACTCCATATCTCTTCATTAAAGTTATAAACTGGAGATTGTATAAGTATGAACCACCATCACTGATGATAGCTCGGGGTATCCCGAATCGGTTGAACACATTCTCTTTAAGAAACTTTACGACCACCTTGTGGTCATTCGATCGAGTGGCTACAACTTCCACCCATTTTGAGACATAGTCTATAGCAACCAAAATATAGAGGAACTCAAATGATGGGGAAAATGTTCCCACGAAGTCGATTCCCCACACATCAGAAATTTTGACAACCAAAATCAGGTTCAATGGCATCATGTCTCATCTAGAGATATTCTCCAATTTTTGGCAGTTTACACACCCGTTGCAATGATTCATTGTATCGCGGAGGATAGTGGGCCAGTAGAACCCACTTTGTAAAACTTTTAATACGGTCTTTCATCCCCCAAAGTGACATCCACAAGCCCCATTATGATAAAAATTCATCACACTTAATTATTCTTCTTCGAGCACACATCATCGGATCACCTGATTAGAGCAAAATTTAAACAGGTGTGGTTCATCCCAGAAGTAGTGCATTACTAGGGAGAAAAACAAATTTTTATCATTTTTGCCCCACTGTAACGGGATTTGGCCCGTAACCAGGTAGTTGACAATGATTGCATACCAAGGAGTTCCATTTAGAGCCGTATGGATAACCATCAACTGCTCATCGGGAAAGGTGTCCCGAATAGGTTCCGTAGAAGATGTTTCTTTAGGAAGTATATGAGACAGGTGGTCTGCAACCACATTTTCAACTCCCTTTTTATCTCGTATCTCAAAATTGAATTCTTGCTGCAGCAGAATCCATCGGATCAATCTTGGCTTTGCATGTTTCTTTGCCAACAAGTACTTAAGCACAGAATGATTTAAAAAGACCACGATCTTAGACCTGAGCAAATATGACCGAAACTTGTCCATCGCATAAACTATAGCCAATAATTCTTTCTCTTTGATGGTGTAGTTTATTTGTGCATCGATTAGTGTTTTACTTGTGTAGTAAATTACACGAGATAATTTATCTACTCTTTGTCCTAGAACCTCTCTAATTACATAATATGATGTGTCGCACATTAGTTTGAAGGGAAATGAGTAATCCGGAGGTTGGATTATGAGAGCAGTGGATAACAATTCTCATTTTCAAAAATGCCTTCATGCAATCATCATCAAAGATGAAAGGGACGCCCTTCCCAAGCAAGGTACATAATGGTTTAGCCACCTTGCTAAAATCCTTGATGAATCTTCTGTAAAATCCCGCATGCCCCATAAATGATCAAATTTGTCGAACACTCTTTGGTGGTGAAAAATTAGCAATTAAATCGACTTTTGCCTTGTCGACTTCAATTCCTTTCTTGAAAACGATATGCCCCAACATAATTTCTTGTTGAACCATAAAATGCTCTTTTCCTAGCTTAAAACAAGATTGGATTCTATGCAACGTTGTAATACCTGTGTCAATGGTTAAGACATATTTCAAAGGTCCTCCCAAAAATTGAAAAGTCATCCATGAATACTTCGATAAATTTGTCAACCATATCCGAGAATATCGCTATCATATAATGCTGAAAAGTGGTCGACACATTGCAAAGTTCGAAAGGCATCGTTCGATATGAAAAGGTACCATAAGGGCAAGTATATATTGTCTTTTCTTGGTCTGATGGAAATACATGCACTTGATTGTATCCCGAGTAACCATCAAGAAAATAATAATATTCTTGACCTGCCAACTTTTCTAGAATCTGATCAATAAATGGCAAGGAAAAATGGTCCTTTCTCGTGGCCATATTCAATTTCTGATAATTGATACATACACGCCATCCAGTGGTCTCACGTGTAGGCACCAATTCCCCTTCGATAGTCTCTTTCACCGTAATTTTTGACTTTTTGGGAACAATTTGAACTGGACTTACCCATTCACTATCAGAGATCACATAGATGATTCCAGCATCGAGTAACTTGATAATCTCTTTTAAAACGACTTCTTTCATATTTGGATTATGTTATCTTTGTGGTTCCCTTGATGGTGTACTATCATCTTCTAGATGTATTTTGTGCATACATACTGATGGATCAATCCCTTTAAGATTGGCTAAGGTCCATTCGATAGCCTTTTTGTGGTCTTTAAGTACCTTCAGCAATTCATGCTCTTGCTTTTCCGACAATATAGATGAAATTATTACCGAAAGCATTTCTTGAGGTCCCAGGAAAGCATATTTGAGTGACTCAGGCAGTTGCTTTAATTCAACAATTGGTGGTTGCCTGATTGATGGTGTCAGCTCATCCTTTATCTTAATGGGTAACGGTTCCACCTTAGCCTTAGTCTCCCATGACTTATCATCTTGACTTGATGAATTCATATTCTTGTCTTTAAGTTGTTTCTTTTTAATTTCTTTTTCCTCATAGATGGCCAATAAAGCAATTTCAAATTTTTCTTTGGTCAGCATTAATGGTAAAGCTTCGTCCACTACCTCATCCACTTGATCGATGTAGAAATAGTCAACCTTATCCTCATTGGGGAAATGGTTCATCGCATGAAATATATTAAGCCTGACTTTCATATTTTCGAAAGAAACGTCCATGACTCCCATCCAACAATTGATACAAGCATTTGCAGTTGCAAGAAATGGACGTCCAAGAATGATTGAGACTTGATTTGTTGATCTAACAGGCAATTCCATATCCAAGACAATGAAGTCCACTAGGAAGACAAATTTATCTATTCCAACCAAAACATCTTCAATGATACCCCTAGGTCGTCTTTCTGACCTATCAACAAGTTGGAGTGTGACTGTCGTGGGTTTCAATTTGCCTAGTCTTAATTTCTCATATACTAAGTATGGGATCGGGTTGACACTTGCTCCCAAATCCAGTAGCGCCTTACCAATTGATTGCCCACCTATGACACATGGAACTGTTAGAACTCCAGGGTCCTTAAGTTTCTGTGGTGCATTCAATCGCAATATTGAACTGACTTGATTAGTCAGGAACACCTTCTTTGACACTTGAGTACGTGCCCTTCTCTTACGGGTGCATAGATCCTTGAAAATTTTGGCGTACTCACGGACTTGTTGGATTGTTTCAAGCAATGGAAGTTTTATCTTTACTTTCTTGAATATTTCAAAGATTTCCTCAATTTTTTACGGTCCCTTTCCCATTTTAGAAGGAGGTGTCAGGCACTCAAGGAATGGTGCCTTTGGGGTATGGGGAGTGGATTCAATTTCTGGGTCTTCTTCTTCAGGTTCTTTTTTGGTAACTTCAGGAAACTTCACCTTCTCTTCTGTCTGGGACTCTTTTTCTTTTTCAGCTGCTTTTTCTCCTTTTTCTAATTTCATTGGCATTACCACATGATTATCAATCACTTGTCCACTTCTCAACACAGTAACAACTTTCAACTGTTGACTATTCGATCGCCCTTCATCAGGTGATGCTTGACCTCGAAGATTGTTGAGGGGTTAGCTAGGAAGCCTTAATTCCTCTCTTTGACTTAATTGATTGGTCAATTGGCTAAATTGGTCCATCATCATCTGCTGAAAAGCTTTCATGTTTCGCATAATCTTCTATTCCAAATCAGAATCTTTCGAAGCGGGGATTTGAGATTGATTGAAATTCTGATTTTTTCGATACTCAGAATTTGAGTGATGATAATAAGAATTTTGTTGAAAGTTAGAATTCTGTTGTGGATTAAAGTTTTGTTGTCCACTCATTGTGTTAGATCTATACTGCTAGTTTACCTGTCCAGTTTAGTTTGATCCTCCCCATCCTAAGTTGGGGTGATTTTTCCATTCCGGATTATAGGTGTTGGAGTACATGTTTCTGGCCTACCAATGATAAGATTGAGTTACATCCACCTGCTCTTGAGGAGTCAGTTCATCAGGAAAAAATGACAGAGTAGTTGGACATTCATTGGCCATGTAACCTGGGTGTTCACAAATTGAACAACCAGTGGGGGTGGTGGGAGTTTTAGCTTGATTGGTTGCAGCTAACAACATGTTCATCTGTTTGGATAATATATCAACTTTTGTTGATAGATATGAACTATTATTGTTGACGTCGTACAACCCACCTTTTATTAACACATGAGATTTAGTTGCCATATCCAGTTTAGCTCGCCCCAATGTCTCATTTTGTATTGAAGTTTGGTATAATTTCTCAAATAATGCCCATATTTCATCAGCCTCTTTTGTGGCACATGATCCGCCACAGGATGCATCCATCATGTGTCTCTCTTCTAGAATCAATTCATTGTAGAAACTTTGGACCTATTGCCACCTTGGAATATGATGATTAGGGAAACTTCTGATTAATTCCTTAAAACGTTCCCAACATTCATGAGATGTTTCTGTAGGTTGTTGGGCGTAGAATTGAATCTTCTGATACAACTCATTGGTTTTGCTCATGGGAAAATACTTTTTTAGAAATTGACGATATAGCTTTTCCCAACTCTGAATTGATCTTGGTTCTAAGGAGTAAAACTAAGTCTTCGCCTTATCTTTTAAAGAGAAAGGAAATAGTCGTAACTTAGCTATCTCGTCAGAGACATTTTGAACATTTTACACACCCCAGTAAACTCATTTAAGTGAACATGTGGATTTTCATTGGTCAATCCGTGAAAAATCGATAACATTTGAATCACTACTGATTTAAATTCATAATGATTTCCTGGGATGGGGGCATGCATGATCCTATCCTGATCCTTATAAAAACCGGGATCATTGTAATGCTCCAATGTTCTTGGGCCCTCATCATGATTCTCATTTTCATTTCTATTGTTATCATGATTATTTTCATGTCGTCCTTGTCTTTGATCTGCCATGGTTTCAGTATGATGATGTTGAATCCTTTGGATTCTACGATTCTCTCTGCAAGACTTTTCAATCTCACGATTCAACGGTTGTAGATGTGGGTGATGAGATTGAGTAAAGCTCATGCACCAACACCCAAGACAAAGATTAATTAGTCCACAATCAATTCACAAAGGGAGCACTCCAGATTCAGCCGATTGAAGCAGTTGTCTCAATCGATTGAAAAAGAATGCACAACAGTGTTCTAGTAGAAAACTTTACCAATCAATCGATTTATGTGTTAAAATCGGTCGATTGAGGTTCAAAATTCAAACTGGTCAGAATAGGAAATACAACTGAATAGTAATCAGCATATGTGTAGTCAATCGATTGGAACAGAATGGTCAATTGATTGACAGAGTCCCAAAAGTTTCTCACAATGATAAGCAGACACTAAAAATTCCAAAACTGAATCGATTGATAGTAAAATATCAATCGATCGATAGCTATAGTGGGCAGAAGTCAAAATCCGAACAGATAAAAAGATAAAAAAACAATTTTTTTTTTTTTTTTTTGGAATTAAAATTCGAACTTCAAATTAAAATTAAATTTAAATTTCAAATTTCAAATTTAAAATTAAAATTTTAAAATTCAAATTCAATTTCAAAATTTAAAATTTAAAATTCAAATTTAAAATCAAAGGTTGAAAATCAAACTAAAGATTTAAAATTCAACTTCAAATTTCAAATTTCAAAATTTTAATTTTAAAATTCGAAGTAAAATTTAAAATTTAAAATTTAGAATCTAAAAGAAGTCCTACAAAATCCTATAAAATCTCGCCCAAGAGAAGAAAGGAAAGAAAAGATAATCCTATAAATCCTAAACAAGAAATCCTACAAAAGGCATTAAAGTAAAGATCCTAAAAAAAAATCTTAAAGATCCTAAACTTGAAATCTTAAAAATAATTCAAAAATTCAAAATCAAATTTTAAATTTCAAATTTCAAAATTTAAAATTCAAAATTAAAATTTCAAGTTTCGAAAATCAAAATTCCAAATTTCAAAATTTTCAAAATTTACAACATTCAAATATTAAAAATCCAAAATTCAGATTTTCAAAATTCAAAATTTCAAAATTCAAAATTCGGGTTTTAACTTGTTGGAATTTTAAAATTTAAAACATAGAACAGTCAATCGATTGATTCTTTCAAATCAATCGATTGATAAATCAGCAAGCAGCAACCCACAGAACCCAGTCGATCGATTGAAGAAAAGATCTCAATCGATTGACTGTTAACAAAACACACAAATCTCTTTCTGAATTATCAAAATTGCGTCGCTTCCCCGGCAACGGCGCCAAAAACTTGATCAGTTTTAAAATGTACCCTTACAAGTGCACAAGATCGGCTGTAGCACGGTAAAATCAAGGGTGTCGTACTCACAGGGAAGAGCATAATTTAATTCATTTATAAAGTGAAAAGACGCCCAAGAAAGTACCAAGGGAGAGAAAGTCCATTTACCAGACAATTACCACACAATTCTAGATGCAGTGAGAGTAAATTAATCTAAACAAGAACTACTTATGATAAGAAAATGACAATTTAAGAACTGATCAAGGAGTTAGCTAACCCTAGATTCGTAACTTTTTTACCATTAAACTCACAATTTCATATTGCGTCAAAATACCATCATTTATTAAGAAAACAAATGAATTGAGAAGAACATGACTATTGATCAGGCATACTCTATCTAGAAACTATGACTCAACCTCTCATTGTGGTATGAATAATGTAAAAAGCATAGCGTATCTCAAAATTCTAAGTCACGACAATAATAAATCAATCCTTCTACAGCCTAGATCAGCCTGCAGGAACATATCTAGATGGAGTGCCTCTTTTACGGTCGTTGATAACTATGATCAACAACTGTAAATGAGCACTTGATAATATTCAATTAAGCACATACTTTTGACAGAATAATTCAATGACAATACTATGAAATTGTAGAATCAATAATAAAATAGTTACTTATCTAAGGTTCGCTTCCTCCTTGAACAAGTGGTTTTAGCCGCTCATTCTCGGTGTACAAGTCGTTGTAGACTCGAAGCCATCATCTTAATCATGCACTTTTATTTATCACAAAATTTCTCCTTATAATGCTTTTGTTCCTAGGTACAATCTATGCTTCAAAAGTTGTAAAGAAGAAGTATCAAAACCTAAGTACAGTCTACTAATAGAAGAAGAACCTAGAAACTAAAGAGAGAACGAGCCCCTAGAAACTAAAGAGAGAATGAGCCCCCAAACCCTAAGTCGTCGCTTTTCTTTTATAAACTAAAGGAGCAGGTAAGACATTTTTCCTAATAGTGTCAATCGATTGAGCTTAAAATCTCAATCGATTGAATTCAAATTTGAAATAAGGAGGGCAAAACTATCTTTCCTGTCAATCAATTGAGATTTGGTTCTCAATCGATTGACACATAGGGGAAAGATCTTCATTCTCTTGGTGAATGTTGGGCCAATTCATGGATTTCGATGCTTCTTTTGACCTCTTGGTCCACTGTTCTTGTGTTACCTTTAATTATCCTCTTTTATGCTCTTTGACGATCTAACGGTGAGAAACACCTGTAATCACTAAAACTATATAACAGCCATCAGATGCTCTCATCGGATAACTAAATATAGGAATTAAAGGGCAAAATATAGTTACATTTCGGCACCGATCAGCAACCTCTTAAGTGGTTTAAAGTCCCACCCTATCATCCACCATTGGAGCACCACTTCACACTTTTCGAGGCTCCAAAAATCCTAGGAAACCTTAGATGGCTAGATTACCTAATTACTAATCCAAGTCAGCTTCTACACATCCTCCTAACCTCTCTTTTTCCTATAAATAGAGAGGCATCCCTCCATTTACAAAGGCTTGAAAAAATTTATAAATTAGAGATTAAGGAATCCCTTCTCTCTCTCCCCTAGTGCACCATTTTACATACAAATTCTAGAATTTTAAGACCTTCTTAAAACCTTAGCCTTTCATAAAAAAGCTTTAGTTTAGGTGTGTGTTATCCCCTAACCTCCCTTCTCTACCTCTTAGCTATCTACCCTAGGTGTTAGAATCCATTATCAAGCTATACAAGCCATCAAAAGCTCACCGAAGCAATCCAACGCAAGGCTCCATAATGGTGTAACAAGGGCTCGAGAGCTCCGGCTCTCCCCTCTACTCCTCTACCTTCTCGGTTCTTCCACTATCCTCTCATTTGTCCTGTTACGCCACCGAATTTTTGATAGGAACGAAGGGGCACAAATAAGATTTTAAGGCCCTTTGGGCAAGAGGAGGGCATTTTTATTTCTCTTATATCATTTTTATTTTGGTCATAAGTAGAGACTGCATTAAGCGGGTTGATTGGGTGCCTAACACCTTCCCAATCGATAACTAAAGCCCCTACCCAAGAGCCTTTGGCATAGACCGGATTTAGAGTCAATTTTTGGCACTTTGGTGCTCTTTAAATTTGATTTAGGTTTCTCAGGACACCAAAAGCTCCAGGTGGTGACTCTAAATATTTATAACGAGCGCATCATCGCGACGGGATCTTCATTAATTCACGATTGCACATAATCCTAGAGGACAAGCGTTCTTGGGGGAGACATCAACTCCCCATACTTCAGTGTAAACTCATTGATTGTCGAGCTACCGACTCATCCGTAGCACCCTTTGTAAACTATGTAAACTATGTTTTTCTTCTTTTAAGTTTAGGCATTATGTTACGGGCCAAATCATTAAAAAATGATGAATCGTAATATAATTCCTATTGTATACTTCAACGAACAAGCATATGAATTTACGATTGCTCATAAATTTGAGAATGTCTATCAGTTGAAATGCAACGATTGCGATTTAACTGATATGAGAGTTCGTATTTACCATTGCTAAAAGCTTTGATTTACTTTGATTCGACCAACTACTCTAGGTTAACAACACGCATGATGACCGGTTCAATAGGTCATCACTGAGATAGGGACTACATATTCGAGAGAGGATGCGTTGGCCCCATTTTCGAACTCTCCATTTTTACTCCCATTTTTTCCTCTAATTTTCAAAAATTTCTCGAATACAATCAAACTATTTTTACTCCTTAAAATTCCCTTCTAACCCTTGTTAGATTGCGGAACCCTGTCTACCTTCTAGACAAAATCTTGAAATTAGGGTTTGGAAATTTTCTATGCGCAAAGGTACCAATACCCATCCTCAAATAGATGGGTCTCCATTAGTATCTCTTATTTTATATGCAATTTCCTAAGAAATGTTCATTTATATCTTGCAGAAAAAAGGAAGTCCCATCATGAAAGATTCAACAGGCAAGCGACAGAGGGAGGAAGAAGAAGAGGGAGATTACAAAGGAAATTGATCAAACCAAATAGAGAATCTGACTGCTCTACAGAAGTGATACCCGAATCTGAAGAGGAAGATACAGATATTCTTTCTTCACTAATAAACCAACCAGTACCAACCACAATTATTCCAATTGTACCATATCCATCATCACCGAGTGAGTTAAAGCTAAATTCTATGAATCATCAACCTCACAGGTATGAATTTTTTTTTTTTTTATCCCTATTTTTTTTTTTGTGCCAATGAGGGAATTGTCCAGTTTAAGTTTGGGGGGGGATATAAACCTTGTGTATATTTAGTTTAATTTTATAAATAACACTTTATTTGTGCATTACTTTTAGTATTTTTGCAGAAGAAATTTTTTTCTGTTTCAGTTTTTAGTATCTCTTAGTTTAGAATTTTTTTCGATTAACCATCACATGTGAATTATAATAAGTAAAAAAATATGAATCCAAACAACCTAACGATCCATCATAGTAGAAGTTCAACAATCAGACAATAGAACAGTTACAATTCATGTTTTAGCTCTTCAAGAATACTGTATCAGAATAAATGTTTGAAACAATATGTTGATTTAAATTGCAATATTTAGACTACAGTTTCAAAATTATATAACCAGTAAGCTTTAGAGACTAACTTTTCCTTTCTTTGAGAGAGAGACTGTTATCAATTCCTTTGAACTTCTCTACTATTTTTATGAATAATCTCATATTGCTGAACTTAGAATCAAAATATGTTATGATTATACTAACTTATTTTTTTGTCTAGAACTATCTATTAGAAACATCAAAATAATAAGGCATTTATACTAGTAAATCGTGAAAATGATTTAAGGCCATCTTTAATTTAACATGAGCAAAAAAAAAGTTAAAATCCAAGAAAATATTTTATCCTTTGTACCCATAAAAGGGTTCAAAGAAAATGATTTAAGGGATATGCCGAAAAAGGGTATAGCTAAAAAGAAATAAAAAAAACAAATATGGGAAAATAGTCAAAAATCGTAAAACATGATTCTACAAAAAGAGAAGCAAAGAACTTCCAAAACTGAAAATCAAAAGATATTGAAAAAAAATGAAGAGAAGAAATGAGATTTACAGAAAAAGAAAATGGGAAGAAGTTATCCAACTTTTGGATACTTACTGAAGTAGAAAAGAAAATAAGAGAAGAAGATAAAAAGGGAAAAACTAAATTCTCAGAAGCCTTTGAATCCTATCTACCTTTCTTTGAAACATCATAACCCAAAGCCCCATTACAAGCCAAAGGAAAGACCTTTTTACTTTACGATTTGCAAAAGCATAAGCCTAGTAGAGATGTAAATAATAGATACTATGGATTGCATAGGGAATCATATGAATAGAATTGATTATCTTTATCCATGAGATTTAAATTTTTTTACAATTATCCTTCAAGAGATATTATACTGAGAGATCCCAAAATTTTGATATCTTTTTGAGAGTATGCCAATAGTGTGAGTTTTTGAATAAAAATGTTTTCTAAATTTGCAGTTTAGAAAATTTTATGAAGAATAAACTGTTCGCTAGTACGCAACACTCCACGCTTTACAGAATTGAAATTGTTGAGTTTTGATCAAGGATAACTGTTAGGATGGAAAGTGGTGGTTGACAGAAATATGTTTTTAAAAAATCATAACTTCCATGTGATGATTAAGGTAACTAGTATACAAAATTAGTTTAGATTTTAACCTTTTATTTTCTTTTTATTTTTGAAAAAATATTTTAAAAAATCCAAAAATATTTGAAGTTTGTAGGTAACTTCACTGCAAACCTTCAAGAGACTATAACTCCTCCACTAGGGATCACCTAGGGGTTTAAAAGCTTGTTGCATATGCTAAATGCAATTGTGCTCCCTACAAAAGTGGTATTTAAATTTATAATTTTAGATTAGTTTACTTTCCTTGTTTGCTAGGGACTAGCAAAGCTTAAGTTTTGGGGTATAATCAGTCACATAATTTACTAATTTTTCACCCTTAACTTAGTGATGTTAAACCTCAGTTTGCTACTAATAAGTTAATGATGTGCATATATTAAGGAAAATTAGTAAAAAAAAATCAAAGTGTTAATCTTCATCAAAATGAACTCAAAAAGCAATAAGAAAGATGATTGAACGTAAAAGACGATTAGATGCTACTGAAAGCCAAGAAATCGTATTTTACGATTGAACAAAGCCAAAGAAATAAGAAATCGTAATTTATGATTATTCAGAAGATGTTCAAAGTGAAGTACGATATAAAAGAAAGCGATTATTCGTTATGCAGAATCGTCCAAAGAGAAAGCTGTAAAAAAGAGAGAAATCGTGATTTACGATTTTACAAAATAGAAGCTTCTCGTTGTTGCTGATCATGTGAAGATCTACACCTCCATGCACCAATTTAGAAAATCTCTTGAATTAGAAGTTTGGTGAATCACGGATTTGAGGAGATTGAGAAGAAGACTCTTAGAAGAACTCTACTATTGAGAAAAGAAAGATATCCAGAAGTGCATCAACTATCCAAAGCAAGAAAGATAAAATTAGGAATTAGAGTTATATTAGGATACTTTTATTTAAGTAGTTTCTTTTATTAGAATTAGATCAATGTAAACTAATCCCTTATGATTTATAAATAAGAGGGCTTGGCACATAGGAAAACTTATCGAAGGAATTGTCATCATCAATTGACAACTGAGGTTAGGTTTTCTTTCGATCAAACTTTAGTTTAGAATAGTTTAGATATCCAAGGTTCCTCAATTACAATTGACGACTGGGATTGAGAGCTGGAAGATTAGTATAAATATCCGTAGTTTCTCAGAAGCAATTGACGTCTACGGTTGAGGGGTGAAAGATATATTTTTACTTTGGTTTCTAGTTTAGATATATTTTTATGCGATTTACTGCTTTGTAAACATCTCCATGTTTTGATTTGAATTGACGACTCAGGTTGAGATTTGCAGATTAGTGTAATGATTTTTATTTTCTGTCTTCAATTTTCTAGAATTTTATTGACGCCAAAGTTTTAGGAGATAGTTGATTAGATTAAATCTGTATTAATAGGATTCTAGTTTTGATTGACAACCAATGCTAAGAAACTGTATATATGGTGTAACGATATTTTAATTTCATAAATATCTGAGACATGAAGGTTTGTGATTGATGACCATAATCTGGAAGGAGGAGGATTTATATTTATTTTTTGCAATTAGTTTAAGAAACCATTCTTTATTCATATTTCTCATGTAGTTTAGAACCTTAAAGATGAATAGAAGTTTTTAAATAGAGAAATATAAAGATAAAATACTTCTTCGTGGGAGCGATCCTATACTAGCATTATCATTTCCATTGTGTGCTTGCAATAGGTTAAGACTTAATTAGATGCACATATAAGCCGCTAACAATAACGCTTCAAGTTAAAAGCGATGACGCCTCAATAAGAAAACATGCGCCCCATAATGAAGCGACAATGCCCTAAATATTAGGGACAACGCCCTGAATATTAGTTACTAGATCGTATTAATTTACACAAGAAAAACATTGCCGCATTTAATATGGAGCATCAACGCTTTAATACACGAATTTAATCATAGGATATGTTGTTAATCTGAATTTTTGAAGCACTGATGCGTTTTGCAGATGCGCTGGTTCCTCCATGATGATGCCCCATCGCCCCTCATATGTAACTAGTTCTTTGAGATATGTAATTTTTGATGTAATATACTCGCTTCTATTATTATTTGGTGCAAAAATTTTTATAAGCGACTTATTCTTATTTTATCTTCCCATTCAGCGAGGACACAAGTAGTTCAATGGAAGCGCTAGCGCTACTAATGAGGAAAGCTGAGTTTGTATTCATATAAATGAAAAAATTATATGAAAGAATTGCATTCATATAAACTAAGACTAATTAAAAAAATATACTGTGCGTCGTTTTCAAAATTTATCCCACCAAAAAGAGCGACTCATCCCAACTCCGGGATGTCATCAACTTGTCGAGGAAGTGGAGACCAGGAGGGTAAGGGTGGGTGAAGATGGGGAAGAGGTTTGAGAGTTAGAATGGGGTGTAGGGCGACGGGGGGGGGGGGGGTGTTGTTCCCCTAAGTGTGCATGATTTATTTGTGTTTTGAAAACAAATTTGCAATTGCTAAGTTATACTGATTCTGGAATATAAAAAAGGGTAAAGAAATATCAGCACAGAAAGAAGTGAATTAACCTGCAAGATCAGGGTCAATTGTAGCAAGTTTTAAATGTAAATGAGTAAAAGATCATCCACAAAGAATTTGTTTAAAATGTACGATAAACCTCCAGATCTGGCCTCTTATCTTAACTATAAAGCACATAAGATGGGAGGTTGAATTTGTCACATTAACTAAATGATAAAAGTAAAAGTTAAACTAAATGATCCAGATCTTAGTTGGGGGAATTTTGAGGTAAACTTATAAAAATGGAGAAATAATATCTAACTTTGATTTGGTCCTTGAAACACAATGAGAATGACTACAGATCAAATGAGACATGATCCAATCTTCATCTGGCTACAAGCACAGATGTAAGAGAAATAAATCTAACTCAAGGATTAGATTTAGGCTTATGGCTATGGTCTGTCCACTTCAATGGCCACAGACCATCCAATAGTCTTTAATCTAAACCCTTAATGTAGAACAAGAAACATCACTACAAATGCTGTGAGAGATTAGGTTACAAACACTAATTCCCACAGGATTAATGAATCAAGGGAAATTGCATGAAAAACAGTAAATCTAAAGGAGTCTAACGCAATAATGAGATTAGAAGGAACCCTTAACATGAGTCCAATTGAGAATGTACGGTTTACAGCAACCTTTTCAAATTCACCATTACAATTACTGAAACTTTAGTCTTGAATACAACTCTCTTTTGAATTACAGAAGTATCTCACAGCTCTCAATTGTAAGTAAAAGTGAGGCTATTACAGGGATTTCAGACAAACTATCTGATTTGGAAATGGGGGAATAGGAATGAAACTCAAAATCTGGATGCCCAAATTGGGCAAATGGTTCATCTATTTATAGTTTTCCCCAGGTCTAGCTCAGATGTGTATCGACCAATCAGAAGTGCTCAGATCTGTATCAACCAATGGTAGTCGAGCACAAGGATCCAGATCTGTTCTGGCCAATCAGAATTGCTCGATCTGGTTCAGCCAATCAGGCGACATAAGCATCAATTCTGTTATGCATTTTGAAAATCTGTTAGAGCTTCTAGAAGTTCCCGCCAAGTTATTTCATCTCTGGGTGCTCACATGGGGTGGAATATGCCTTCTCTTCATGCTTAGAATCTTTTGGAATGTCCCTAGGTTTTTAAATGCATTAGGACGCGTGAAAAAGATTACTGAATTACCCTTGCAAAAGCTGGGAATCTCCAGAATACCATTTCGCATAGTTTAGGGGACTTTTTCAAGTCTTGTGACTCAAGCTCTTTTCGCAAAGTTCGTGTTACATTGAAAGGAGTTCTCTTCTTTTCGAAAAGGTCAATCATCCTTTCGAAGAGTTCAAGTGCTCTTCGAAAACTAAGCCTGGAGCTTTTAGTTCTTTTCGCAGAGTTCAGGTTCTTTTCGAAAAGTTCAGATTCTTTTCGAAAAGCACTCTGTAGTGCATTTTTCTGTTCGAATTACTCCACATTTCTTTTTTGGGTTGAGACCAGGTCTTTGTCTCTTCAGTTCAGGCCTTTTAACAGCTAGTGAGGTTGTTCCTTCTCTTTCTTCCTTTGGATCGACATGGATTATCATCTTTTCGGCACTTTTAAGCTGCTTTCATGGTTAAGCCTGTCTTTATTGTTAGCTGTAACACAAGCACTTAAAACACTTGTTTAGTTCTCTCAAGGGTCTATCAAGGCCTAGGTTAAAGGGTGGAGAAAGGTATTTTTTGGTTCTCAACACACCCCCAAACCTAAGCTTTGCTAGTCCCTTAGCAAAGTAAAAATTAAAAAAAAAACAAAATAAAAAGCCACTTTTGTAGGGAACACAGTTGCATTTAGCATATACATCAAGCCTTTTAAACCCCTAGGTGATCCCTAGTGGAGGAGTGAAGTCTCCTGAGGGTTTTCAGTGAAGGTACCCACAAACTTCTTCAATAAATCAGTTAAGATCACTGCAGTTCTGTTAAAGCAAACTTTCATCCAATCTAATTATTCACACCTGCATCAGTCATGTTGTAAGAAGATTTTCAAGAAAACATCAGTTCAAAACTAAAATTCTGCTGTAATTCCTTTTACCATTCAGTCAATTTGTGTCAGAAAGTTATTTACAAGAAAAATTAATGAACAGCTTGCCTTCTATTTAAGAATCCAGCTTTGATGTTACCCCAATGAGTGATTTCAAACCCAACTCTCTCCAGGATTTTCACTCAACATGCAAGTAAGGGGGTTGTACTATTTCACACGGCTCAAGAGCAGTTACAGCCCTCAAGTAGGACTGTAAGCATGAGCATAGGCATTGCCTTTTAGTTCTGAATTCACTGCTTTTTTTTTTTCACCATAGATTACACAAATCCTTATCTCCATGTGACAGCTCAATCCATCATTGATCAGTAAGGACTTTACTTGGGTTGTAATGTGGCTTATGGGTGAAATTTATCAAGAATAAGGGGGTGGAATGGAGTTCAAAATTGAGAAGTCAGTCAAGGTAAGGAGGTGATGAACACACCTTCTTTAATTCAACATATTTTCATCTTCTTCTTTGAATTTCCAGAGCCAAAGTGGCCATCTTTTTCTCTTTCTTTTTCAAACTTCCAATGAAATGCCTTCTCTTTTTTTTATTTTTTTTATTATTATTTTTTTTTTTCAAAGTAGCATTGACTGGAATGCCACATTTCTTCTGCTGATACATCATTGCCTTCAATTATTATTCTTCTTCTTTTGTCAAACTGTTACTCAATTCTCCTTTCTTCAGCTTCCTTCCCTTTATCTTCTGACTTCTCAGAGTGAGGGTTAGGCTAAATGAAGTTGATGAGGTTATTTGATGAGGTTTCAAAGAAATCTTAGATTTGTAAAGCTCACATGGTGTGTATCAAGGGCAGTTTCAAAAGGTGGGGCTTTGTAAGGTTCAAACTGTCCAAAAGGAGGCCTTACATCATGTCTTTAATATCACGATTGCTGTCAAATTATTTCAATTTGGATATATGTAATTTCTATTGAAAGCAAGCAGGTTCAACAAATTTGAGCAAAAATTGCCAATTCATACCTCCAAAGAATACAGTTCAGGCCCAAACCTCACTGGGTGTGGTTTTTTATCAAATTTCTGAGGTATATCATCACTGTTTTCTCTCTTTTTAGGTTTACTAAAACATCAATTTTCTTTTAGAAATTTTCTGACATTCACTTCATGAAAGTATTAGAATTACACTAGAAATTAATTTCAAAAAGTTTTTTAACTTCTTCATTTTTCAAAACAGCAGGTGTATACTTCATTTTCAAAAATTTCACTGATCATAAGCTGCATTGATGTTAACTCAATTATTGATATTTCTTCCACACGCCCAAACCTAAGGGGAGCAGGGTCCGCACTGGTCCAAAGCAAAGAAAAGAAGCAATAAAAAAAAAAAAAAATTATAATGACAAGAAGAAAGAACAGAAATGCACAGTAATTACACAAGAAAAACCAGAATTTTATATTACAAACTTATAACACAGATAAGTACAGTGTGATCTAATAACTGGGGTCAAAATCTGTATCATAAGTTGGTTCAATGGGATCAGAACTGGAGTCACTATCAGAGTCAGAACTAGAATCAGTATTGGAGTCTGAACTTGATTTAGCCTTCTCCTGGATTGTGTTTTGCAGCTCAGTGTATTCCTTTGATTTGATCTTTTTGGTGAGGCCAATGTACTTTGCAAGTCTAGTAGTCCTCAGTTTTTCCTGGTCATGCTGTGCTTGCAATATGGTCACCTTGTGCTGCTCACTCCTAACCATTTGAAAAGTTTGACCCAGCAGGTCCTTCATTTTCTCTCTCTCAAATTTCATGAATAACTCCAATTTTCGAATCTGGTTTTCATAAGGGGTTCTAATATAAGCTTGCAAATCAGCTAACCCCTTGAGGACATCTCTACAGATATATGGATTTTCTTCCATGGCCCTTCTGAGGGCGGCAAATCTGGGAAGGGGAATGGAATGGTAGGGGACCAAAGGTATCCCAGCTGTGGGAGTGGGAGAAGAAGTGTCCAGAAGGATGACTTCAGGGTCGTTCTGATTGGCTTGATCAGAGAAAGTGAGGAGTGGTGAAGGGGACTCAACTAGAGGTACTTCAGGTTCAGTTTGGGTAGCATGGGCAATAGTGGTGAGGGTGGGCAGATCAACCAATACTACCTCAGGTTCAGTTTGGGTAGCATGGTCATCAACAGCAGGTACAGTGGTTATAGTAGTTGTGTGGGATGTGGAGGCTAAGGTTTGGAGAAGGTCATTGGTCACAGACTGGTTATCTGTGTTGATCTGTAGTTGGGCTTGGATGGATTGGAGGAAGGTAAGTATTTGGCTAATAGATTCAGGTGTGGGGGAGGTATGCATAGCGAAATTTGGGTAGTGGAAGTGGATGGTGGAGGTGCAATGGGTGAAATGGTCAGTAAAGGAGAAGTAGGCAAGTGAGTGAAATGAGGAGGGTCGGTATAGGGACAGTTCAAGTCCAACGTTTTCAAAATAGACCCGTCAATGAGGAATAAGCCTCTGTAGTGAAAGGCTCGAGTTGGGTATGGGATACTTCAGGTGTGTGGGCTGAAGGAGCAGGTGAACTTGAGAGGCTTTGGAGCAGAGGAGTGCAAGGAGATTGTTCAATAAAATCTGTGGCCAAATCTTGGGCATTGGTGGGAGAAATTGGTGGTGTGAGTATGGTTGGAGTGGTTGGTGTAGAGGAGGAATCTGCAATTGGGATAATGGTGGGTATGGGAGATGGGACAGCTGGGATAGGTGAAGTGGCAGGAGCTGGACTAGGTGAGGAGGGTAAAAGGCCAACTTCTTCAAGAATTGGTGCAGCTGAAGAGCTGGTCACCATAGGAAGGACTGCTTCTTCAAGAATGGGTGCAGCTAAAGAGCTGGTCACCTCAGGGTCTGGCAAAGCCGGTTCTAAAGGAGCTACAGGGGCAGGTTCATTAACAGCTGCAGATGCAGGTTCAGTAGCAATTGCAGGTGCAGGCTCACCTTCCTCTCTCAGTCTTTTCAGCATTGCTTGGCTTGTAGTCCAAGCCTTTTTCCCAAAAGTATGAGGGCCTATGACTTCAAATGGCTCCTGATCATCAATGTCAAACTTAGTTCTTAGTAGGGCTGTGATCACTCTACCAAATGGGATTCCAGCTAATTTATGCTCCTTTTTCAACTTGGCACTAATATCAGCCATGGCTTCAAAAATTAACATAGGGGCATTGAAAAACTGCCCCTTAGAAAAATGAAAGAGAGCCTCTAAAATTGGTGTCCTCCTTTCTTGGTATGTGCCGTGACATAAAAACTTCCCTCAAAATTGAATCCATTAATAAAAATTGAGGTGCTAGGTCTCTCTCATTATGGAGATTAAACGATCCCTTGGGTTAAATGTGCAGCCATTTCTCTGAAGGAGGCTGCTTCTGGTGCAGCCAATGGACCAGAAGGATCAAATTGAAAAGGTATCCCCAAAGCATTCCCAATGTCTTCATATGTGACAGTTAGATCACAATCATCAATAAAGATAACAAGAGTAGGGACAGCAGCATCTTTTTCTGTTACCTTTACCAGGTTTTGATACCATAATTTCACCATTCACGGATAAATTTTCTCTGGTAGAGGGGTAAGGATATTGCTTAGTGAGGCATCCCTCATGTATCTTAAAGATAGTTGACAGTCCGGTTTGTTAACGAAAAAAGTTTCGTCAACAATAAGCTCAGGAATCAGCTTCTGAGCTTCAATGAATGGATTTGGCAGTACCAAATGCATAGGCAGAGGAGGAAACTCAAGCTCAGGACTAGCAGCTGCAGGGATGGGTTCCTCATGTCTAACTTTCTTCCCTTTCTCAATCCTATCCGCTCTATCCATTGATAGTTTTCTTTTGGCTGACACACAATCAAACTTTGCAAATGATAAACAGAGGAAATGCACAGAAAAATACCGAAATCTAGGGTTCGGGTTGAACGTATTGCTTGCTTGCTGAGATCCACCAGACCAGAAGCTAAAATCCTTCTCTTAAAGCTCAAATGATCGAACAAATGTGAAGAAAAGTGTGGCTGAATTCTAAAATCACGCGAGGAAAGAAAGAAATAGGGTTTCTGTGGAACAGGACGTTCTCAGGAAGCTTTAGAATATGAAACCCTATTTCGAAAGGGTTTAAATATGCTCAAAGTTAATTTCGCAAAGTCATTTTTAAGTTTTCGAAAAGTTTCAAAATAGACCTTTTTACAACTGAGAATGGCATCAGTACCATTCGGAAAGCTAATAGCTTCAGAAACAACTTTTCGAAAAGAAAATGGCTTCATAAACAACTATTCGAAAAGAAAATGGCTTCAGAAACAACCATTCAAAAATCAAATCCTTGCGTTCGAGCAGTTCGTTACAAATCCAGATTCTTTTCAAAAAGTAAATTGAACTTTGCGAAAAGACAATTTTTACTTTGCGACTTAACTTTTTCATTTATTTAGACCTTGCGAAAAGAGAACAAACATGAATAAAAACAGAGAAAAAGAAAACTAAGCAAAAACTATGGAATAAAAACATATTGTACAGTTGTATACCATCAGATTTGGGGAGGCTCTTGATGATAGATGGGCAGCACAGGCTCCTAGGTATTTTCAATGCATGGTTTGAGCCTCTGACCATTTACTTTCAAGATTCTTCCATTACTTGGATCTAAAATGTGACTCGAGAGGCTGCATGAATAACGATGTATGGCCCTTCCCATCTGGATCTCAGCTTTACAGGAAAAAACATAAGTTTTGAGTTAAATAACCATACCTTAGAGCCAGCTGTGAACTCTTTTCTTAACAAATTTTTATCATGGAAGGCTTTGACTTTCTCTTTGTAAGATCTTGAATTTATGTATGCATCCATTCTCAGCTCCTCCAACTCAGCAAGTTGCAATTTCCTGTGATTACCAGTAGTAGTCAGATCCATGTTCAATGTTTTAATAGCCCAAAAGGCTTTATATTCTAACTCCACTGGTAAATGGCATGCTTTGCCATAGACCAACCTGAATGGGGACCTGCCAATTGGGGTTTTATAGGCTGTCCTATATGCCCATAATGCATCATTCAGCTTAAAGGACCAATCCTTTCTGTCCTTCTTCACAGTCTTTTCCAGTATATGTTTGATTTCTCTATTGGAAATCTCTACTTGTCCACTGGTTTGTGGATGATATTGAGTAGCTACTCTATGAGTCACAGAGTATTTTCTCAATAAAGTTTCAAAATATTTATTACAAAAATGGCTTCCCCCATCACTGATAATAGCTCTGGGAAAACCAAACCTGGAAAAAATGTGATCCTTTAAAAATTTAAGAACCACTCTGTGATCATTGGTTTTAGTGGCTGTGGCTTCAACCCATTTGGATACATAATCCACAGCTACTAAAATGAAATTACACCCATTGGAAGGAGGAAAGGGACCCATGAAGTCTATCCCCCAAACATCAAACAATTCAACTACCAAAATAGGCTGTAAAGGCATTGAGTTTCTCTTGGAAATGCTGCCCAATTTCTGGCAGTTCTGGCAAGACTTACAGTGCTGCAGAGCATCTTTGAAAAGTGTAGGCCAATAAAATCCACACTGTAAAACCTTTGCAGCAGTTTTGTTTCTACTAAAATGACCTCCACAGGCCTGTTTATGACGCATAGAAAGTATTCTATGAAATTCTTGGTCAGGAACACATCTTCTTATTATTTGGTCTGCACAACTCTTAAACAGATAAGGATCTTCCTAGATGAAATGTTTAACCTTTGAGAAGAAAAGATCTTTATCCATTTTATTCCAATGTTGAGGAATTCTTCCAGTAGCCAAAAAGTTGACTATGTTTGCAAACCAAGGGGTGTGTATACTAATAGCAAAAAGTTGCTCATCAGGGAAAGATTCATTGATAGGCAGCCTATCAATCTCAGCAGTTAAAATTCTAGACAGGTGATCAGCCACCACATTCTCCACACCCTTTTTATCTTTGATCTGTAAATCCAATTCCTGTAATAGGAGGATCCACTTGATTAATCTTGTTTTGGTGTCCTTCTTAGACAGAAGGTATTTCAAGGCAGAGTGGTCAGTGAACACCACTATTTGTGAACCCAAGACATATGACCTGAATTTCTCTAAAGCAAAAACAATTGCCAGCAGCTCCTTCTCAGTTGTTGTGTAATTTAGTTGTGCATCAATCATTGATCTACTGGCATAAGCTATGACATGAGGCAGCTTATCCTTTCTCTGTCCAAGGACAACTCCCAAAGCATAATCTGATGCATCACACATCAGTTCAAAAGGTAGTGAATAATTTGGAGACTGCAATATTGGAGCTGAAATCAAACAGTTTTTTAAGAACTCAAATGCCTTCATGCATTCATTATTGAAAACAAAAGGGACATCTTGGCACAATAAATGACAAAGAGGCTTGGTTATTTTACTGAAGTCCTTAATGAACCTTCTGTAAAATCTAGCATGTCCCAGAAAACTTTTGATCTGTTTAACAGTTTTGGGAGGTGGTAAATGCGCAATTAAATCAATTTTTGCTCTGTCCACCTCAATGCCCTTGTGGGAAACAACATGGCCAAGGACAATGCCTTGGGTGACCATGAAATGGCTCTTCTCCCAGCTCAAAACTAGATTGGTTTCTTCACATCTCTGTAGCACCAATTTGAGATGATGTAAACACTGAAAACTGCTCTCATAGATTGAAAAATCATCCATAAAAATCTCCATAAATTGGTCAATCATATCAGAGAAAATGGAGTACATGCATCTTTGAAAGGTAGCAGGAGCATTACAAAGACCAAAAGGCATTCTCCTATAGGCAAAAGTGCCAAAAGGGCAAGTGAATGTGATCTTTTCCTGATCTTGTGCGTACACAGGAATCTGGTTGTAACCAGAGTAACCATCAAGAAAACAGTAATAAGCTTTTCCTGCTAGCTTATCTAAAATCTGATCAATGAATGGGAGAGGGAAATGGTCTTTTCTGGTCATAGAATTTAATTTTCTGTAATCAATACAGACCCTCCACCCAGTTGTTTGTCTGGTTGACATAAGCTCACCTGAATCTGAGGTTACAATAGTGATCCCAGATTTCTTAGGTACCACCTGTGTAGGTGCCACCCAAGCTGAGTCTGAAATGGGGTAAATGACCCCTGCATCCAACAACTTAACAACCTCTTTCATGACCACTTCTAGCATATGAGGGTTCAGCCTCCTTTTCATTTCCCTAGAAGGTCTTGCATCTTCTTCCAAATGGATTTTATGCATGCAAACAGCTAGACTGATTCCTCCCAAATCAGCAATAGTCTAGCCAATTGCCCTTCTATGTTATTTCAAAACAATCAACAGCTCTTCCTCCAGCTCCTTTGTGAGGGAGGAAGAAATAATCGCAGGCAATGATTTATGATCTCCTAAAAATATATATTTCAAATTTTCTGGCAACTGTTTCAATTCTAAATCAGGTGGGCTGAGAAAAGAAGGTAACAAAGGTACCTTAGCTATTTTTGGAAGGGGAAGAGTAGCAGGTTTCCAAGAAGAGAAACTTGCTGATTGATTATGCGTTCCTTGCACAACATTTACTTCCTCATACTTTGAGGTACAAACTGTTTCTTCCTCGGAATTTCCCCAAGCATCTTTAGAATCTGTGGTGAAATCTTCACACTGCAGAAACTATTGTAAAGTCCCTTCTACCAGTTCATCCAATAGATCAACATGAAAACATTCCTCGAGGAAATTTGTGTGCATTATAAACATTTAATTTTACCTTCATATTTCCAAAAGAGACTTCCATAATACCAGACCTGCATTGAATGCAAGCATTTGCTGTAGCCAGGAATGGTCTTCCTAAAATGACAGGGATGGAAGTTTTGCTTTTGGTAGGTTCCATGTCCAAAACTAGAAAATCAACAAGATAGAAAAATTTATCTACTCCTACCAATACATCTTCAATCATCCCAACTGGCTTTCTTTCAGATCTGTCTGCTAGTTGTAAAACCACATGAGTGGGTTTTAATTCTCCCAAACCTAGTTTCTCATATACAGAATATGGAAGTAGGTTGACACTAGCACCCAAATCTAATAAAGCCTTTTCAATGGTATGTTCCCCAATAATGCAAGGGATTGTGGGGATTCCAGGATCTTGAAGTTTAGGAGGTGTGGCAATAGACAACACCTGATTAACTCTTTCCACAGCAAAGACCTTCTTGGATAACTGTATCCTAGATTGTCTTTTGTGAGTGCAAACATCTTTCAAAAATTTTGCATATGCTGGAATTTGTTTGATTGCCTCAAGCAAAGGTGGATTTATCTTGACTTGCTTGAAAGTCTCCATCATTTCATCTATTTTTGTGTTCCCTTTATCAAAAGGGGATACAGATTTCATTGCATGAGGAAATGGTAAATGAGGAACTAGTCCTTCATCTACCGCTTTAGAAGCATTATCAGAATCTTTTTGAATTTTTTGTTTTTCATTTGTTTGATTTTTCTGAGGTACATCAACACCCCCACTCCTAACATTATGCTGCTCTTGCTGCATATCTTTATCATTTTCCTCATTTTTTTCTTCTTCAGTATCCACTTTGTTATTTATAATTCTTCCACTTCTCAAAGTTGTGACAGTTTTTACTTCTTCATGTGAAATAGAAACTTCTCCAACCATGAACTGTCCTTTGGGATTGTTCAAAGGTTGGCTGGGTAACTTTCCTTCCTCTCTTTTGGCCAAAGTATTTGAAAGCTGGCCCAAAGTTTCTTCAATCTTCTTTATGCTCTGACTATGAAAGTTCACAGTTTGAGTTAAAGATCCGAAATTCTGGAGTGAATTTAGGACTTGATCTTCAAAAGAAGGGGACCTGGAAGGGATTTGAACTGGAGCAGATTGCTGCACAGGTTGTTGTGGAATGGGCTACTGAAAATTTGGTTTGGCATAAAAATTCTGCTGATAAGGCTGCGCAGTTTTGAAAGGCATTTGGTTCTTTGGTTGCTGCTGCTGTTGTGATTGATAATTCCCCTGACTCCACCTCAAATTGGGGTGCCCTCTCCATGGATATTCATTTGACTGCATCTGTCCAAATGATTAGGCAACATGAGCTTGTTCCACCACTAGATCTGGGAACTGTGGTTCAGCAGGACATTGGTCAATTGAATGAGTAGGGGACTGGCATATCAGACATGCCTCCTCTACTCTTGCAACCATTGGGTTTTTAAGTGAGTCCATCAATCTATCAAACTTTGTGGTTAAATTATCCATCTTTCTTTCCAACTCATTCACCTCATAAATCTTTCCTTTGGTGGTTTGCTGATTGTTCAACCTAGCAGGATTTTCAATATCTCTTGACAGAGATTCCTGTTGAGTTGAGTTTTCACCAATTACTTCAAATAAGTCCCAAACCTCCTCAACTGTTTTTTGCAAGTAAGTGCCTCCACAGGAGGCATCCACCATATTCTTGCCTTTTTGATCAATTCCTTGATAGAAGCTTTGAACCACCGCCATCCGGGGAAGTTGATGATGAGAACATTGCCTTAAAAGTTCCTTAAATCTTTCCCATGCTTCATGGAAAGTTTCAGTTGAGTTTTGTGAAAAGGAAATGATACTTTGTCTCAATTGGCTTGTTTTAGACATTGGGAAGTATTTGGCTAAAAATTGACACTGCAAATCATTCCAAGAAGTGATACTATTTGGTGCTAACATAGACAACCATGCTCTAGCTTTGTCCTTTAATGAAAAAGGAAAGAGCCTAAGCTTGGTTGCCTCTGGACCAAGTCCAGCTATGTTGAATGTGGTGCATAGAGCCAAGAATTCATCCACATGTTTGTATGGATCTTCCTTACTCAACCCATGGAAGGAAGGAAGCATTTGGATAGTCGATGATTTGATCTCATAATTTCCTTCAACAATAGGAAATTGAATGCAAAAGGGAGAATTATAAGCACCAGGTGCAAAGTAATCCCTCAAAAGTCGAGGTTCTTCACCCATAATGGCTTGTTTTGAGAATTACGTGTTGTTTATGCAGTTCGTAATAGCCTTTCAACTTCTAAATTCAGAGGGACAATCTCAGGGCTGAGAGTCCTCCTACCAAACATACAACACAGAACAAAAAAAATCAGATTATTCACAACAAACCTTCAGAATTCCTTTTTAAGTAGTTTCCCTCCTTCAAAAATGGATATGAATAACTGCACAGATATAAACAATAGAATAGTTTAGTACTGATATAAAAATAAAAATGAAAACTTAGGTCTACCTATTTTAAAACAAATTCCCCGGCAGCGGCGCCAAAAACTTGTTGTTCCCCTAAGTGTGCATGATTTATTTGTGTTTTGAAAACAAATTTGCAATTGCTAAGTTATACTGATTCTGGAATATAAAAAAGGGTAAAGAAATATCAGCACAGAGAGAAGTGAATTAGCCTGCAAGATCAGGGTCAATTGTAGCAAGTTTTAAATGTAAATGAGTAAAAGATCGTCCACAGAGAATTTGTTTAAAATGTACGATAAACCTCCAGATATGAGCTACCAGATCTGGCCTCTTATCCTATCTATAAAGCACATAAGATGGGAGGTTGAATTTGTCACATTAACTAAATGATAAAAGTAAAAGTTAAACTAAATGATCCAGATCTTAGTTGGGGGAATTTTGAGGTAAACTTATAAAAATGGAGAAATAATATCTAACTTTGATTTGGTCCTTGAAACACAATGAGAATGACTGCAGATCAAATGAGACATGATCCAATCTTCATCTGGCTACAAGCACAGATGTAAGAGAAATAAATCTAACTCAAGGATTAGATTTAGGCTTATGGCTATAGATACATCACTTCAATGGCCACAGACCATCCAATAGTCTTTAATCTAAACACTTAATTTAGAACAAGAAACATCACTACAAATGCTGTGAGAGATTAGGTTACAAACACTAATTCCCACAGGATTAATGAATCAAGGGAAATTGCATGAAAAACAGTAAATCTAAAGGAGTCTAATGTAATAAGGAGATCAGAGGGAACCCTTAACATGAGTCCAATTGAGAATGTACGGTTTACAGCAACCTTTTCAAACTAACCATTACAATTACAGAGCACAGCTTAAACAACTCTTAGATTTGTAGTCTTGAATACAACTCTCTTTTGAATTACAGAAGTATCTCACAGCTCTCAATTGCAAGTAAAAGTGAGGCTATTACAGGGATTTTAGACAAACTATCTGATTTGGAAATGGGGGAATAGGAATGAAACTCAAAATCTGGATGCCCAAATTGGGCAAATGGTTCATCTATTTATAGTTTTCCCCAGGTCTAGCTCAGATGCGTATCGACCAATCAGAAGTGCTCAGATCTGTATCAACCAATGGTAGTCGAGCACAAGGATCCAGATCTGTTCTGGCCAATCAGAATTGCTCGATCTGGTTCAGCCAATCAGGCGACATAAGCATCAATTCTGTTATGCATTTTGAAAATCTATTAGAGCTTCTAGAAGTTCCCGCCAAGTTATTTCATCTCTGGGTGCTCACATGGGGTGGAATATGACTTCGCTTCATGCTTAGAATCTTTTGGAATGTCCCTAGGTTTTTAAATGCATTGGGACGCATGAAAAAGATTACTGAATTACCCTTGCAAAAGCTGGGAATATCCAGAATACCATTTCGCATAGTTTAGGGGACTTTTCGCAAGGTACTGTGACTCCTGAAGCTCTTTTTGCAACGTTCAGGTTCTGTTCGAAAGGAGTTCTCTTCTTTTCGAAAAGGTCAATCATCCTTTCGAAGAGTTCAGGTGCTCTTCGAAAACTAAGCCTGGAGCTTTTAGTTCTTTTCGAGTTGGGTTCATTTACGTATTGCTAAATAAAATAATAATTAATAAATTCACATATGAGATTACAATGTCTATTATTTATACAAAGAAAAAAAGCAAGGAATACTTGAAATTAAACTCTACAAATAAAACTCCATCCTTCTCTTTCTTCCTTTGGATCGACATGGATTATCATCTTTTTGGCACTTTTAAGCTGCTTTCATGGTTAAGCCTGTCTTTATTGTTAGCTGTAACACAAGCACTTAAAACACTTATTTAGTTCTCTCAAGGGTCTATCAAGGCCTAGGTTAAAGGGTGGAGAAAGGTATTTTCTGGTTCTCAACAGGGGGGGGGGGGTTGTGGTAGACGACTCAACGTTGTCCAGAATGTGTCGTCGTTGGCATAACTTCCTCTCCTTCTGCATCATGCGCGCTTGAAGCTCAGCCTTCTGCCTTTCTATCAGCTTCTCCTTCTTGGCCATTAGGACAAAAATTTTGTACTTCTCCCTTTTGATAAGACGATCAAGGGCTTTGGTTATCTCGGGCCAGTTTGGTTGTTCCGCCATGATTTAGGATTTGCGGTTAAGGGTTTAGGGTTTAGAGGAAGGAGTTTTGGAAACAGCTGGCAAAAGAAAGGATAGGGAGTGATGATTAAATGGTGAAGGGGGTTTAGTTTGGGGACGAAAGGCAAAAGATACGATATGGTCAAAAGATTAGATTGACAAAAGGGTAAAAGGTATTTTTATTGGGATATGAATAATCGCTGTAATAATTAAGGTTGAAAAAGATCGCGCAAAAAGATGAAGCAATCCATACTTTCAAACTCCTCAAAATTCATAATAAATGAAACACCGATTACCATTAGGAAGTGTCATCACCCTGATTGAAGCGTGGATGCTTCAAATTAAAAGCGATGGCACTTCAAAATTGAAGTGATGATGCTACAATTTAGAGACGATGACGGTTCGGGAAACGCCTTATTGAAGCGCTGACGCTTCTAATAATTAGCGCCATGGGTAACATCAAACCACAACGTGCTCTTATCATAATTCGATAGAAGTTGGTGGAATACGGAGGGCCGATGTAATAAATATGAAGCCCAACGACTTACGAAATCGCTTCGACGACAGTGCACCATGATGATTACAATAGTCTATTTAATAAAGATGCATGACAAATTTCTATTTAAAGGGCATCATAGCACTCAGTTTTTTTCATATTCTATTACTCCTTGGATTAATGTGTCGTAACGGCTTGAGAAGGAGGTATTGGCTAGTGCGCTAGCATTTTATCAGTTCCTACGATGGTTCGATTATCGACATCCCGACGACAATGAGCTGGTTATCGTCCATGACGACGAACATGTTATTCCCCCTCCCCCTGACGAAGTTATTGTCATTTTGAATGATGACGACCTTCCCATTATGCTACCGGTGGTGGGAGATCTAGAGCCCCTTCTTCTCCCGGCTCTAAAGCCAGTGCTTCTTCTCTAGGCTCCAAAGCCAGTGCTTCTTCTCCCAGCTCCGCAGTCAGTTCTTCTTCCACCTCCACTTCTTCCTTTTCCATCCCCCAACCACAACCACCGCTATTATCTCCAACTCAACTTCCTCATCCACCACCGCCAGTATAACAAACTCCCCACATCCGCCTGTACCTCTTCCTCCATTTCCACCACCTTTACCTCCATCGCCACCTCCTCCACTTTTGCCTCCTCCACCACTGCCTCCCCCACCGCGTGTGCCATCACCTTCAATATTTCCATAAAATATTACATCCTCCCCCAACCAACCACTGCCATCACCGTATCCACTCATCCATCATATTCCCTTTCCTGCTCCTCCTCCCTTCATTCTCTTTCCTTCTTCCGCCTTGGCCTTAGCCTCCTCATCTCCATTGTCTCGACATATCTTTTGTAATATTTTGTCGACAGTGCCTTGCTCCCACGGGTCCTTGCGATGACCTCATCAAGGGCTGAATCAAGGTTCGCTAGATCGTCCAATGCATCATAGCCATGCTCAATTTCATTAGACTCATTTATAATAAAGAAAGACAGTATAAAGGAAGACGATGTAAAGAAAGATAGTATAAAGAAAGTGTAACATCCTAAAAATTTTAACCTTTGAACAGTATACCTCGGTGTGCGTGCCCGACTGCTCACATACCCGACATTGTGAAATTAATTAAATAAATTATTTTAGGCTAGGTTTTAATTAAAAAAGACCGATTGAGATTGTGTGTGGGTCATTAGATGGTTTTGTGTACACCAAGCTTCGGTGTATTAGCTCTACACTGAACCCGATTGATAAGTGGTTTGGAGTGGACAGGCCCTACACCGAATTAAAAGATCATTTTATTGTAGATATCACCCTAAATAAGTATATCCATTTAACTTAGAATCTAATTCTTTGAATAAGAACTAATACCCAAGGATAAGTGTATGTGCTTTACATAGGAACCAGCCCCCTTTTTATATAAAGTCAAAAGCTTCCTTTGGAAACTACAATCGGTTGCAAAATTTGGAGGTTTTGGGTTTTTAGAGAGCTTAGAGAGAGAAAGAGAAGAGGAAGGAGCAAGCCCTTGGGTTTCAGTTGATTTCCCCTTGTTTTCTTCTTCTTCAATCAATTACCACAGGGGAATGCCGATTCGATGCGGCTGCTATCAAATGGCTTGAGAACGCGCTCTAGGTTGGACGTGAGCACGTGGATAGAGGAACCGATCATTTTAAGGTGATAAAATTTTATGTTAACTTGTGATTAGTATGTAGATTAGTCTTTGGTTAGCATATGGGTGAAAAATTTGAAGAATATGAGTTAGATTTGAAGAAAAAAAATGAGTTTGGGGAAGTTAAAATCTGAGTCTGGGCGAAATCTGACGAAACCGTTCGATCGAAATTAGTAACCGATCGAACGATTTTGTTAGGAGTGAAATCTGAAGGCTTCAAAATGAAATTGTTTGATCGATTTTGAAAATTGTTCGATCGGTTTGAAAAACTGTTCAAACGAAATAAGTAACCGTTTGATTGATTTTGAAAATCGTTCGATCGATTTTGTCTGAGCATGTCGACACTTCTTTGATATTTTAACCGTAACTTTTTGCTCTAATATCCGATTGCTATGATTCTTATGGAGTTGGAAAGAAAAAAAAAAGATCTACAACTTTTATGAATTGACAAACTTATGAAGCAACTCTTTTAAAGGTCAAAATTGAGTGAGAAGTTGGGTCAAGTTTCGAGTTAGCATGTTTTGACTGAATGCCGAAATGGCTTCAGTAATTTTAATGTAACTTTCTATTCTGAACTCAGAATCACATGATTCTTGAGGCGTTCGAAAGATAACGACAATATCTACAATTGTTGTGATTTGATCAACTCTTAAATCCAAATTTTTGATAGTCAAAATTTGAGAGGAAAGTTACATCAAACTCTAGGTTAGCACAAACTTGTCCGTTTCCGCTTCATTTTGAGAAACACTTATATATTTCTAAGTTCTTAGTGATTGGAGTTGATCCTTAAATCATGATCATATATTTGTAATGTAGACTGAGGGCGAGAATCTATCGATATGGCTTAGCTTAGCTTAGCGCAACTTCAAGGTTAAGGTGGGAAAATTCCAATACACGATTGCATTTTTATTTGATTTCATAGATGCTTGATATGATCGAATGAAATGTGATTTGAATCATGGCTTAAATGTTAAATTTTGAATTTTGTTAGTTTTGAATATGATTTTTGAGTTTTGACTTTTGAACTCTGAATGTCATGAAGAACTTCGAATATGTGCTTTTAGAAGTGGAAATTTGATGTTTGCTGAATTTGTTTATATTTATATTTTCGAAATGCTTTTGATCATAAAGAATTTGTGTTCGTCTGAGTTTTTGAATGCATTGGATAGTTGAATATGTATACGAACCTGGAAGTCATGTAAGAAAAATTGGATATGTAAGGTATGTAAGTAAATAGAACGTGTAAGCCTTGGCATAATGTGGACCGCTATGGGCGGATTATAAGTATGCTGTGGACCGCTACGGGCAGATTATATGATATCGTGGACTGCTATGGGCGAATTATATGTGCTTGTGTGGACCGCTATGGGCGGATTATGTGGTACCTTGTGGGCCACTAGAGTGGAATCGAACCGGCATGGCGGCTAACCGTGAATCGAATCGGCATGGCGGTTAAACCCATGAATCGAACCGACACAGCGGGATATCCGTGAATCGAACCAGAATGGCGGCTAACCATGACTCGAACTGGTATGACAGTCTCCGTGAATCGAACCGGCATGGCGGGATATTCGAGAATCGAACTGTGTAAACTATGGGACAATGTGTAAGTAAGACAAGTAAGTGTGTGTGAATCAAATTGGCACGGCAGTCTCTGTGAATCGAACCAGCATGACGAAATATCCGTAAATCGAATTGTGTAAGATAAGTAAAAGCAAATCGAACCAACACGACGGAATATTCGTGAATCAAATGGTGTATGCTAAGTAAGAATGTGTAAGACATATAAGCAAGCTAAGAATGTGTAAGACATGTGAGTAAGCTAAGTATGAATATGTAAGACATGTAAGTAAGTCAAGTACGAATGTATAACACATGTAAGCAAGCTATGTAAGAAAGATAAGACGTGTAAGTGAATGTAATTTGAGCTCAGTAAATCATGATAAGATGTGTAAGTGAATCGAACTTAGTAAATCAAGATAAGACATATAAGTGAAGGCAAGTGGACTTAGTAAATCAGAGAAAAGAAAATGCTTTTGATGAGAACATGTCTTTGAAATTAGTTTTGGCTTTGATAAGAAAATGTCTTCGAAAATAGTTTGCCTTTGAAATCAGTTACGATTTTGTTAAGAAAATGTCTTTAAAATCAATTTCGATTTAGATAAGAAAATGTCTTTGAAATTGGTATGCATTCGAATTCAGTTTCAATTTTGAATATGAAAATGTTTTGATCATGTCTTTGAATCTATGCATGTGATGAAATGTATATTGGTATTAGTTTTCTTCACTGAGCTTAGATGTTAGCTCACCCCGACTATACGTCACAGGTGTAGGTTTGAGGAAGGCCTAAACTACATACTTGAAGAAAAGGAGCTTCCGCATAAGGATTTGTATTTTGTTCTAGAATCGTAGATTTAGTGCAGCGTGGACTTTGGTAAGTTCGGGCTTGGTACGTTCATGCTATTATACATGCATGGTACACTACTGTTGGTGATGGTTGGTCATCACTGGTATTTGTTTTATTCTATATATATTAGTTATTAAAACTACAGATTTTTATTTATGACATATATAACTTTACTTTGATTTCTATATACATATGGATGTGTCAAGTATTCTGTAACAGATTGTTATCTATGATCTGGTGGTCCAGATTTTTCCTTTTGGTATTTGGTATAAGTTGAGAAAAAAAAATGTCTCAAAATTTTAGGGTGGGAAAATTCGGGCTGTCGCAGAAAGACGGTGTAAAGAAAGATGATGTAAAGAAAAAAATTTGATATAAGAAAAAAATCTTTTTGTATTATTAGTAGATTCTTTTTACTTGATAAATAGATGTGAGTAATAAAAATGAAGATCCATGAGTATAAGAAAATGCCAATCTATAAGAGTGCGTTCACAAAAAATTAACATGGTCAATGGTTTCATGTTAAATCGCACAGGCTTTGTACATGCAGGGGTTTCACTTCACGAAAAAGCATCGTTACCCCAAAATAGAAGCATCCTTGCTTCCACATAAAAGAGCAACCACAGCCAACCAGAGGATAAAAAATGGGTAACAGATGGAAGGACGTCACTTGCTAAGTGAGGCGTCAACGCTTGGCGCACAGTCGCTGTCACTATGAAGCCATAAAATCCTGAGGGAACTTGTCAGAATGAATAAATATTTTAACGAACACAACGTAGTCTATCAACTCACTTTATTAAAATTGAATCGGTGTGACTATGTGAAATCGCACTTTCCATGGTCAATCCAGAGGAATTCAAATACACTTGTGATCTAATAGGTGCACAGTATTCTTTTTTTAAGCGCCTACGCATCAAAAAACAAAGTGCCCATGTTACAAAAACAAAGTGACCACACTTCAATTTCTAGCGTCATCGATTCCTTCCCGAAGCGCCGTCGCTTCTCCTATGAGGTGTTGTCTCTTCTGAAATGTTAAAAAAAATAAACAAAATCAATTCAACAAATGAAAATATTACCATAGGCTAGCAACATGATTCAAAATACAGCTATGGTAAAATAGGTGCAAAGTCTCTGTTAAGAAGCTTCAGCGTAATGAAAATGAAGCGCCAATGGGACATGCCAATGCTTTCGAAATGAAGCGACCATGCTTCGAATGCGTAGTGCCTACGCTTCCTACACAAAGTGATTGCGCTATTCATAAAATTTATACACTAAGAATCTGTGATACTGCACTTTTCGTCGTCCCCTGTTCTCTTTGGCCCTGTCCAGCGATAGCAGCCATCATCCTGACCCTCTTTAGCGGCCAAGTTATAATTTTATAACTCAACTCACCACACCCTTTACAATGACGTCTCTTCTTATTTGATTGTTTAAAATCAAACCTCCATTCCAGACTTCATTCTATCATTATTGCTTGGCCTACCTTTGGTGGCACGTCATATTGGATCAGGCACTTTAATATTGACATGCTCTTGCAATGAAATTCCTTCACTAGCCTGGGATGAGTTGCCCGGAGAGGATGCAATGCTAGTGCGGCTTTCATTGTCCTCTTCCATTCTAATAGCCTCTATGTCTTCTAATAGTTTGGCCATCCCTTCTAACATGTAATCCACCAAGCGATTCGATTCTATCCCTAACTAAATTAACTTTGGTCCGACTTCTCTCACCTTCCATATTTTCATCATAGATACAGAATTAGAAGCTTCTTTCTCATTGACTCCCAAACATATAGTTGTATCTAACAACTTTCATCCATCGAGGTAGGATGTACTTAGAAGGAATTTGGTCTACCTCTTCCTTGAATAAAACAAGGAACATGTGAGAACACAACCAACTCTTTGTCTAGAAGTGCTTGCAGTCACAAGTGGCAATGACATCTCCACATTCGAAACGAACTTTGACTGTTCGACCACTATCCTCCATACCATCCCCACAACTTCTACGCATTTTGTATACTTTAACCACCCCGACTTCTTCTTCGACCACCTTTTGGGACTTAAAAGAGGCAAACTTTTGG
Source organism: Chloranthus sessilifolius (assembly GCA_021018995.1). Lineage (NCBI taxonomy): Eukaryota > Viridiplantae > Streptophyta > Magnoliopsida > Chloranthales > Chloranthaceae > Chloranthus > Chloranthus sessilifolius. The sequence goes on from CM037595.1 coordinate 32,403,429, forward strand.
AACTTAGAGTAGAATATATCGAATATGGTTCTCAGATCCAGAGAAGTGACATGCCTCTCGATTAAATTTCTGAAGAAGAGCTCTGGTGTCGTAGACATTGATACGAGATCCTCCCTATTTTCTTTATCGCGACAAGATTGGAAGACAATATCGTATTGCTTGACAAATTCTATCAAACTCGTCTGGGCATTGACATAGGTATCAAAGAAAGAATTTATACTTTCTCCGCATTGCATTGTAGTCATGCTGGCCCAAAAAGTATCGCTCAAGTAGCATGGAATCTATTTCCTTCTATGAGCATAAATTTGTTTTACTAAACTTGCACTGATTGTACTTTCTCCCGAAATTCTCAAACTTTACCTTCAGTTGAGAGAGATCGTTCAATTTATTCCTCCCTATGTGCCATATGCAGAGGCAATGCATGGTCCCCGGAAGAACTTTAGAGATGGCCTTGCTCGTCTCATTATATTGATCAGTGATGATTGCATTAGGTTTCTTATGTCCAATACACTTCAGTCACGTGTTAAACAACCCAATGAATGTCTCCTCCATCTCATCCGTGAGCAACACATATCTAAAAAGTGTCGTCTGCCAATGATGGTTGACCCCTTTGAACGAACATACATATTTTCTCTTTATAATCTCTCCCTTTGCAGATTTGTATGTGTTACTTTTCCTAACGTTAAAACCAACTCTCTTGACATATAAATTATAGAAGTTATAGGCCTTGTCTTCAGATTTGAATTTTAAGCCAATACATTGCTTCCATTCCTCGTTGGTATTCTCGGACTCTGCACAACTATCCAGCATTTCCATATCACTATCACAATCAAGTGAAACTCCTTCTAAAGAAACCATCTCAGGGGTGAGGTTTAAATCAACACCACCTACATTGAATCCTCTAATAGAGTCCATTACAGACCTTGCATTAGACGAAAATAAAATTAACTATGGAGTCCATTAAAACCGATTTACAAGCAAACGATGACGCGACCATACAAAGCGCCAACACTTCTATATGGAAGCGATGGTGCTTCTCAATCGTAGCACTGTCGCTTCTATGTCGAAGCGTCGTCGCATCATTTTGCTTCACATATGAAGCGCGTGCTTCTAATTCGATTATAATTTAAATATTTTTGAATGCTATGAGCATATGAGGAAACCGCTTCACATACGTAGCGATGTTGCAGACTATGTCGAAGCGCTACCGCTCGGGCGCATTTATAACATATATATGTTATAGTTTATAATATTATGATCTGTAAGCTAAAAAAATAATACACAAAAATTCCAAACTTACCTCAAATGTAACTCTTCTGTGCTTCTATCTAGTAGAGCTCCAAGAAAAGGATAAATATGTCTCTTCTACGCTTCTATCTAGTACGAGCTCGAGGGAAAAACATAAATTTGTCTCTTCTATACTTCTATTCAGTATAAGCTCCAGAAAAAATAGAAAGTTGCCTCTTCTGTACTTCTATCTAGTACGAGCTCTAGGAAAAAATAGAAAGTTGTCTCTTCTGTGATTTTATCCAGTACAAGCTCCAGAAAAAAGATAAAGTTGCCTCTTCTGCTCTTTTATCCAATACGAGCTCCAGAAAAAAAGATAAAGTTATCACTTCTGCGCTTCTATCAAATACAAGATCCAGAAAAAAAGATAAAGTTGTCTCTTCTGCGCTTTTATCCAATACGAGCTCCAAAAAAAAAGATAAGGTTGTCTCTTCTATGCTTCTATCAAGTATGAGCTCTAGAAAAAAATAGAAAGTTCTCTCTTCTGCGCCTCTAACCAGTACGAACACCATTTTAAAAATAGAAAGTTGTCTCTTCGGCGCTTCTATCCAATAAGAGCTCCAGTAAGAGAGAGAGAGAGAGAGAGAGAGAGAGAAAGTCGCGTGCTTCTATAATGTCAGCGCTCCAGTGAGAGAGAGAGAGTTCGGTGTGCGTTCAGTGAGAAAGTTGTGGGCTTTTGCGCTTCTATCTAAATCGTAATTGTGTTAGTTAGATTTTTCCTATTCTCATAAAATCCTATACTATATATTTTTTTTCTTTCCTATGGCTTAAACTCGGGAAAAATCAAACCGTCGGATAACACTTCATAATTCGAACACAGAAATACATGGTATATCCACGTATAGAGTCGATGCCGATTGTATTTGCAATTGATATCGATTGTGTATACAATCGATATCGATTCTATATGGAGTCGATGCCGATTGTATTGGCAATCGATATCAATTCTATATGGAGTCGATGACGATTGTATTTGCAATCGACTAAGATTTATAGTCGTCTTTTCTCTTTTGTTTTATCAGTCTTATGACCCTTCCTTCTCATTCTTAAACAGATGATGACGGACGTGAGGATTCCTCTTCTTTGTCACTATGATGGCCTTCTTGTAAACGATGATGGCTTGTATCAAGGTGGCTGGCGGAGGCTTATTAACATTTAAATTGAAATTTCTTATAAACAATTCATAAGGCGAATGTCTGCTGTCAGTTTTGCGAAGGCGGATGAAACAGTTTCCACAAAGTTTCATATGAAGATAGTGAATACGCTTGTGGTTGCCGACATTTTGGACTCTGATGATTTGGCTACATTATTTACGTTTTATAAATCCGTAGGGGTCATCATTAAGGAACCGTCATCCTTCCCAGTTGAAGCTGAACAAGTAAATCTCGGCGGGACTGATTTGGTGACTCATTCATTTTAGCCATGTAAGTTTGAGGATGAAATTGTATACGATACCGTCCCGTTAGGCGATGACGGTTATATTGCGGCTAACGATGGCAGAGGGAAAGCAACATTTGATTTAAACGATGCTCCGATTGAATCATATGATGACCCAGTAAAATACATGCATGAGTCACAACAATGTAGTCAATGGTTAGACTATACTTCAGAAAGGGTGGTGGATACCAATGATTTCAGTCATATCTTCCCCGGTGGATGGACAAGTTGGTTTACTCAAGACTTATGTTCTACCATGCCATCGATGGGAATTACCGGAGTAACTCAACCCCATGTCCATACCCATGAGCACCCCTTCGGTGAAGGGCCTAGCCAACCACGCCATTATCCATTCTGTGAAGGATCCGGTCAATCACATCAGAACCCCTTCGGTGAAGGATCTAGTCAACCACCCGAGAACACCGCTAGTGAATGGCGTAGTCATCCTCAAGCCATGAATGAAGATACCTTAGAAGAAGAATATGAAGGTGAACCGGATGGGTTTATCAAAGAGGATCCGAAAATTTTTGTGAGAGACATTGACAATCCCTTAGTAGACGGAGATTACGAAATGTCAGAGACATCGGGCGACTCCTCCGATGAAGAGGTGGAAACTGAATATCGGAATTGGACATTTAAAATTGGAGAGATCTTTCGAGACAAACAAACATTTCAAAGAGCATTGAAAGAACACGCGGTGGAGAAAAACTTTCAAATTCGGCCTTTGAGGACCGCTAGTTATTGAGTGACAGCCGGATGCTAGGAACTCGATTGTTCGTGGCGAATACATGCTTCTAAATTGACTGGGCTCGATTCTTTCCAAATCAAGACATTCAATAGTACTCACACATGCGGAGCCGCTAAGATCGGACCGCACGGTCACCGTAATGCAACAATCTCCTTCGTAGCGAACTATGTACGGGATAAACTTATGGAAGGATTCGACTACACACCGGCGTCGATAATGCTTGATATTGCAAAAGCTTATAATGTGCAAATCTCATATGCAAAAGCTTGGAGGGGAAAAGAGCTTGCCCTTAATGATATTAGAGGCAGTTGGAAAGGACAATTTGTTGATCTATTGGCCTACGTGAAGGAGATAGAGAGGGTAGATCCTAATGTACAAACATCCTTTCAACTTACTCTTGACGGTAAGTTTCAAAGATTTTTTTAGAGTTTTGGCCCATGCATCGGAAGTTACCGCAATACACTTCGTCGCATATTGCTTGTAGACGGCACACACCTACGAGGACGTTTCGAAGGGATCCTACTTATCGCCTCTGTGCAAGACGGTAATGGTCATATATTACCGTTAGCATTTGCCGTGGTCGAGTTAGAAGAAGAGGATACGTGGATGTGGTTTCTTGAACGGGTAGGTGCGTTCGTGATCGGTGGGTTTAACGAAGATCTCGTATTTATCACGGACAGGTCGAAGGGTTTAATAAATGCGGTGAAACGTATCTTCCCTAACGCATATCACAACTACTGCATGCGGCATATGACACAAAATTTGCAGCACAAGTATCCCAGGAACAATGTGAAGGGTCTATGGTGGTGCGCCGCGCGTGCATATTCGAAAGAGAAATTTGATTATTTTATTAACGAAATGAAGAAAGATCCTGCTGATTCTCAGGCCGTAGAATATATTTTAAAAATAGATCCGAAGCATTGGGCACGCGCACATATGGAAGGAAGGCAGTACGATTCCCTGACTACGAATATTGCCGAAAGTTTAAACAGCGTGCTAAAGATAGCTCGAGAGAGACCAATTATCGACTTACTCAGAACTACTAGAGAGAAAGTCGCCGATCATTTTCAAAAATACAAAGAGATATCTGAGAAATGGACCACCCTTCTCTGCCCGAAAGCAGACGCTCACATGAAGGTGTTGCAATGGGCCGGTAGAAAGAGAGCTCAACCATACGGGCGCGATCAATTCCAAGTCAATTCCGGAAATTTCATTCATCACGTCGACTTGGAACACAAGACTTGTAGTTGCCGCCGTTGGCACATTCATGGCTTGCCTTGCTCCCATGCCGTGGCAGCCATCAATTGAAGAAGTTACGACTACCATAAATTTTGTGAGAACTGGTTTTTCACCGCTTGCTTTAGACAAACATATGACGAGCAATGGGTTCCCACCCTCGATAAAAGTCAATGGGAGTTCCAAGCAACTCCGAAAATATGAAAGTGAGACCACCCTATTATTGCGAAAGCAAGCCCAGTCCGTCAGGAAGAAGGATAAGGTCTAAGGGTGAGGTTAGGGCACTACGATTAGCAGTGCGGTGAATATGGTCACAACGCGAGGCTGCAGCGATGGGACGGTGACGGTGTATGTTTTAATAATGATAGATTGAATGTAAATGAGAAATTCGTAATCCATATTTTTCTTTGTAATATAGTCTTTACCGATGTATCATCCATAATCGATATCGACTCTATATAGAGTCGCCATCGACTATTTATAAAGTTGATATCGATTCATTTAAGAATCGATATCGATTATGGATACCGTCGATGACGACTCTATATAGAGTCGATATCGATTATCTAAAGAGTCGTTAACGATTAGTTATATAGTCGTTAGCGATTACATAAAGAGTCGTAACGATTAGTTATATAGTCGGTAGCGATAACATACAGAGTCGTCACCGATTATTTATATAGTCGATGACGACTATATATGTAGTCGCTAATGGCTGCTATTTCTACTTTTTAACTACAACTACATAAAAATAGTGCAATTATATTCAAAATAATTCATTAAGAAAAAATATTTCATTTACAATTACAAAAATATTCAAATACAACCACACTACTGTTGCTCCCCCTCCTTTTTGTCGTGCTTCGCCAGTACTCCGCCATCGCCGTTGTATGTAGCCAGTATATGGCCAATTTCTGCCATGATCCTATCTATATCTGATTGCGCGAAGTCAAATTTTTTCCCCATCATAAAGTATTCGACATACTTCACAACAAACACTCCACAATCACAGGAGTTGATGCATGGGGGACGGCTTTGATCCGGTCAAATACCAAGGATAGCTCTTCTTGATTAGTGCAGCGGAGTCACCGTACAAATATAAAATCACGGGAAGGTATTGGGTCTGTTTCGAAATAATAGAGAGGAGTGTCAGATATGTTAAGCTAACAATGATAAAAGATATGCTAAGCAAAATATCTTACCAGCGCCTGCAATTGGGACACATATCTTTCCTTAGAGGGCCTATTAAATATAGGGTCGACGATCATTATCGATCGTTCGACTACCTTTACGATCGTAAGCCCAGTGTAGTGGTTGTTCTGAATGTATTGGCATAAATATCTACAAAAAAGTAATATAATCTCAAAGGGTATGATAGAAAAATTAAAAAGAATAATTATAAAGAGGATAAAAGCATACTATGTTGCATTCGTGAGCCCACAGATTCCGAAGCTCATTGAAGAAGAAAGTTTCCATCAGCTTCTTCCCTCCGGTCTCTCTTTGTCTATAGGCAGCCCACCTTTGAACTTGAACCTCGATCGACTGGTCGTATAATTTTTCAGCAAGCAGGAACTTGTTGAAACCTCTCAGTTCATAGCCCATGTACGTCAGCGCGGTAGGGTCCATAAGGAAGTTTTTGACCTCTTTATCAGGATGAATTTTATCATTAATTACTTCCAAATGTCTCAGGTAGGCGCCCATAACCTGAAACCAATGCAGTTAGATTAAAATATGCAGTTAGAGTTAAATACATAATCGTTATCGACTCTATAAGTCATCGATATCGATTAATTTGAGAGTCGATAACGATTATTCAAGTCATCGAAATCGTTATCGACTCTCTAATGAATCGATATCGATGATGTACAGAGTCGCTAACGATTACATAAGCCATCGTTAGCGACTCTAAAATCCATCGATCTCGATTAATTTGAGAGTCGATAACAATTATGTAAGTCATCGTTATCGACTCTATAAGGAATCGATATCGACTCTTTTTCGAGTTGTCGACAGCTTTAGCCATTCTTGATTTTGCCTACAGTATGTTAAACTTACAAAGTTATCCAGGTACTGAGTTGCCGCCAGACATCTGAAGGATTGCACCACCAGCTTATACTTGCCGACAGTGTTAACATATTCTCTGTAAAAAAAATGGCCAACTTAACTAATCTTCACGATAAATATATAATAATAAAGTTAAGTATTCAGGGTAGAATAACTTACTCGTCCTCCTTCAGAGGCTTATTCCATATGTCTAGCATATATTTTTGCTCCGCTGTCATCTTAGCAGGAGCATCTTCACCAGAGACCGGGACCGGTAATACGCCACCGGTCGCTCGTGATTAGTCCTTCATTTGGCCTTCTCGGTAGGCTTCTTTTCAACCGCTACCCTTCGCTGTGCCTTAGGTTTGACGGCAATTACTTTGCTGACTTTCGCTTGCCTAGGTTTTAAGTGAAGCTCAGCTTGTTGGTGAGGCAATTGGGAAGAGGTTTCCTCTTCACCAGCAGGACCCTTATCAGTTTGGGTCTCAGGCTGCTTGTCAGCAGCTGCCTTCACCTCATCAACGGGAGGAGGAGGAGGAACCTGATGCGCAAGAGCTGATGGTTCCTTATCGAAGGCTGTGTCGCACACCTTCGATATCAGCTCCTCCATAGCCACATCCTATACATCGTAATAATGATGCAAAATAAGAATTAATTTTTGGTCCACATTTTTAAAAGTCCATATCGATTTTAAATATAATCGTTATCGACTGTACTTATAGTCGCTATCGATTTTATATATGATTGTTATCGGTTATATATATAGTCGCTATCGATTTTATATATGATCGTTATCGATTATATATATAGTCACTATCGATTGTAAATATAATCGATATCGACTGTATATAGAGTCGATAACGATTGCATATATAATCGATATCGACTGTATATATAATCGATATCGATTTATGTTAACAAAACTGAACATCTAAAACCAGATTTCAACACATACCTTAGGTCTCGCCTCCAATAAATTTTCAAGGAGTTCTTTTATATCCGTCTGGCCCTTTCTGACCAAATAGTTGTAGTGATTTAACTTCTGCCACTCCGCATCCCTTGAATTCAGCCTCTCATTGAAGGAGTTGCATAGTTTCTCTAAAGAAGCGCAACGTTTAGCCAGGGCCTTATTCTCTCCCTCCAAATCGCTCACTCTTTGGGTGAGCTTCAAGTTATCCAGCGTCAAATGATCGACCCTCCTCAACAAAGAATCATTGGAGGTGGACGGTTCAGCTGGGCTATCTTTCGCTGCCAGGCTCTCCTTGGTGGCCCCCCTAGTTCTTGGCCGACCCTCTCCCACATGGACGGGGCCCTTTTTCGAGAGGGGTTCTTCTTCAGACGTCGATGCGTCATCCCATTCTTCCTCTCCAATATTCTCGACCGGAATGTAATTTCTTTTCTTCTTCGGCCGCATCTCTTCCACAGCTTTCTTGACCGGTTCTTTCCTCTTCCCCCCAACCTCCTTTTGAACCCGTAGATATTCTCTTAACACGGGTATCTCTAATTCAAAGCCCTGAGGCACGAGGGGAGCGCGAACCTTTTGAAAGAAAATGAAACATGTAAACAACAGAATAAAATGATCGTTATATATAATAAATCACTCTCGATTATGTAAAGAATCGGTACCGACTATTTAATAAATCGTTATCGATTCGTTAAAAAATCGCTATCGATTATTTAATGAATCGTTATCGACTACTTAGTAAGTCGTTATCGACTCTGTACGGAATCGCTATCGATTGTTAAGGAATCATTATCGATTCTTAAATGAATCGGTATCGATTTTAGAATGAATCGGTAAGTTACTTTTTTTTGAATAGGCAATAGACCTCATACCTTGCTGTCTAACATCTGCCCGCGAGTGTAACCTTTGATCCTTGACTGCGCCCTGTCCGACCATTTCAGCAGCCGTGGGAAAGGGTCCTTGAGGCCTAGCTGGGATGGCGATATATCGGGCAGGATCTCATAATCCACCATTGAAGTACACATATACATCCATATGTGTTGTACGTCTTCAGGGCTTTATCCATCTCGGCGGTTTTTCTATTCGCTGTGCCCTTAATTATATACTCGATCAAGTCTTGGTAGACGTGTAGACCACACGGAGTTCGGTTAAAGGTCTCCACATCATCGATGAGGTCGATGTGGTCTTCCGAAATCTGATGGTGGGACCCGGGGAAGAGAAATATGCACATCACAAACAGAAGGGACAACTTTAAGAAGTCCTCATCACTTTCTGCTCTCCAAATTGCAGCATCTATATGAGACCGGAGAATTTTTCCAGGAGGCGTTCCACGAAAGTATTTGTATCGAATGGTTTGTTCTTTCGATGGTTTAACGGATGGGGTATACTTTTCTGGGCCAACTACGGCAAGGCCCAGTATCAAGGCAATGTCTATCTTCCAAAGATAGACATCAGTCTTCCCAATTCGGAAGTGGTTTTTTTCAATCAAAAATGTCAACATCACATCCACCACATCGGAAAGAAATCCCACACCCTTAGGCATTTGAAATATTCCACCAAAATCAATCTCTTAACTTCTTCCGAAAGTAGCAGTTTAGAGAGATTCAAATGGCATCAAGTAACACTTGGCAACAGCTCGGTGTACAACCATCTTGACAGCCTTTTGAAATGAACTGTAATAAAAAAGAAAGGACTGAGCCCCATACTAACAAGGATAGTTAAAAATATTGATGAAATGTATATATAAAACCTGTATCGATTACATATAGAGTCGTTATCGATTACATATGTAATCGATACCGACTCTATATATAATCGATATCGACTCTATATATAATCGATACCGATTCTATATGTAATCGATATCGAGTCTAGATGTAATCGATATCGATTACCTATGAAATCGCCATCGACTCAATATAAATTCTCAATGACCTCAAAATGTTTATTTATATAGAAATTACTTAATTTACTGACTCTTAAGTTTCTTTTTCTTTCTTTTGTTCTTTTTCTTTTCTTCCTTCTTCTTTACCTACATCGATTACATATATAATCGATATCGACCCTATATGTAATCGATACCGACTCTAAATGTAATCGATATCGATTACTTATGAAATCGCCATCAATTCAATATAAGACTACAATGATCTCAAAATATTTAATTTACCTGTCAGGTAAATTTCCCTTATTTATATAGAAAATATTTAATTTACTGACTCAAAAGATTTCATGAAGTCGCCATTGCATCAAAAAGATTCATTTACTTGCAAATTTTTTCAATTACATTAAAAAATTTTCACTTATAATTAAAAATGAAAAGAAAATTTAGGAAGATGGATGAAGAGCAGGTGGGAGATGGGGTGGAGAGGCGGGTGGCTCCGTCTTAAGTTTCTTTTTCTTTTCTTCCTTCTTCTTTTTATTTTCTTCCTTCCTCTTCCTCTTCTCTTCCTTCCTCTTCTTCTTTTCTTTCTTCGCCAAAATCTCCATTACTTCATCGTACTCGTCCCACAGGAACTGCAGAGGATCTGGTTCTGGTGGTGGTGGTGGGTCCTCCCATACAGGCTCGAACTTGATTGGGTTATAGAAGGTTTTTTCTTTGTCGTCTGACATTGGGAAAAATATGGGCTGGTAGGGATGATAGGTGGTTTGCTAAGGACGAACTAAACCTGTATTTAAAGCTCCTAGATTGTGGAATACGAATCGTTGTATTAAATTTTCTCATTCTTCCAACCTAACTTGCCATAATGGTTTTACAAAAGGGTAGTTGGCAATAAATTGAACGTCGGCTGAGATAAATATAAAACCTCGTATGATTTATTATGGCATCGAGGGTAATAACTATAGGGAAATTAATTCATATGATGGGTTTTAATTATATTCATAGAGAGTCGATATCGATTTGTTATAGAATCGTCATCCACAATTTATATAGTCGATTACGACTATATATATAATCGTTATCGACTCTAAATGTAATCGATATCGACTCTACATATAATCGATAGCGACTCAATATGTAATCGGTAACGATTACATATAAGATCGATATCGATTATATCTAAGATCGGTATCGATTACATATGGGAAAACCTAAAAAAATTATGTCAAAATGTGCACCAAAGAGAGGAGAAAAAAAAAATCTATAGCGATGGAAGCTAATTTTAATTCTAACTTACAGATTTGGTAGCTTGAAGGTTGTAGATTTGAACGCGATCGTCCACGAAGCGACAACGACTCTCCACCGACTTCGAACGAAAAAGTAAAATGAAAACAGTAAATGATTTGAAAAGAGGACGGCTATTTATTACTGTGGTGGTACTTTGGGTATTTCCTACAGGCGTGCCTCAGCTCGGCGTACAGCGGGTTTGTCTGGGTAAAAGTGAAACTATAGGGCTTCTGACGTAAAAGGCGTATCTGACAGGGCCTGTCAGGTAAATTTCCCTATTTAAGAACAACCACCATAATCATCAATACTGTAAAAGTTAAACAATGAGTAAAAGGCCAAATATAAAAAGTTTCTATTAAGGTTATATAAAATATATCTTATTTTCAATTTTCTTCTTAACATTAACTATTTTAATTAATTGGAAAAAATTGGAGAAAGTAAAGAAAAAATTGATAAAAGTCAGCAATTAACCGGGAATTCAGAGACTTGGCAGATTAATAGGAGATTTAATAGGATGAGAAAAAATTGGAGATTTTGGGATACAGTTTCAAAAAATTAGACTTTTGTTACTATGGTGTCATGTGGCATCCAACCTGAGGATTGGGTGGCATGGTAAGATGCTCAAGTTCGATTAGATACCATCTAAGAGAAAAATAATTTATCACTATTAAATTTTAGGTTAAAGCAGCAAAAAATCAATGCACAATATTTGGGCGTGAACGACAAACAGTATTTGAGGGCACAAAAGTTCAATTTTTTTATTCTTCTTGAAAACCTGGATGAATGATTGTAACCATTAGAGGAGTAGTCTTACTATAGTTACCAAAATCGGCATATTTCTTTATTTCTTGAGAAAAACTCTTTTTAAATGCGTTTTTTTCCATAAAACGTTAAGAACACTTTCAAAACACGCTTTTCTAATAAAAATTATTTTATTGAAAAATCACGATTTGTGCATTTTACATGCATTTTTGAAATGAATTTTCCTTATTTTGTCCAAATATTTATTGTTTAATATATATATATATATATATATATATATATATATATATATATATATATATATATATAAATTTCTCTCACATGTTTTTTTTTTCTGAAATTTGGCGATGTTTCGTGTTTTGTTCATTCTTATGCCTTGCCAATTATTTTCAGAATTCCGACATGTTAATTATGGGTGTAACTTGCAATCATGTATCATATGGCACGTGATCTAGCATTCCAATGCACCGTTGATGCATTCAAATGCACCGCTGATGCATTCAAATGCATCTTCCTACTTTTCTTATTTAAATGTACTTTATCATGACAAGTTTAAAAAGAATATATATAAAGGGTAGAGGTAGCCTGGTATTAAAGATCATGTGATGGCTTACTTAGTCTTGGATTAGTTTGCTGCCACGTAACATCTGATAACATAATCAGGAGTAACATAGAGGAGCAGCTCGATGATCCGAACATTATTGTGAATTTTTTGTTAAGATAAACTATATAAAATTGTACAATCAACTAGAGTCAATTGCAAGAAAAATGAACGATTAAACCACATTTAATTTCAACAGTCATTTTTTACGCAGGTGACACTATTGACTGTACAAATTTCTATATTTTATTATCATTTTTTTCACAATATTATAATTATCGAACTGATTTAGAACGTGGCACCTGATCATGCGATTGAGTGTCACGTGTAATAACTAACTAATATAGTACCAAGTTACCTAGTCATCCATACTAAGCAACCTTTATTCATATAAATCGTTCATCTTTGCTTTTTGTTTGTGCGGAGTGTTTTGAGGATCTTTTTTTGCAGTTTCTCGCTGCTCTTTTTTGTATTTCTCTGGTTTCTTTTCTAATGAATTTACCTCGTTACCGATTAAAAAAAATGAGGATGAATCGAGGTCAGAGAGAGAGAGAGAGAGAGAGAGAGAAAGAAAGAGAAAGACAAAGACCTTACTTGTGCTTGTTACATGCCATAGGTTTGAGAAATTCCGGTAGGGCGGCCCCGAGCTTACGAGGTTTTGGACAAACCGGCAGCTCTTCACCTTCAACATTTCTCTCTGAAAAATGATGCATTCTCTCTCTCTCTACCATAAAAAAAATGAAAATAGAAAAAGGGTATCATAGAAACCCCTATGTATTCATATGTGATACTAGCTAGTGGTTCCAAAATAGAAAAACACTAGCCAAGAAAAAGAGAGCAGTTAGTTGGGGTTAATGGCATCAAAAGTTGGCTCCTATAGTGTTGGGAAAGTAGGCATTTGGTTGGATGAGAGGGGAACTCGGGTGAGTTTTTTACTAGTTGGGTTCCACACTCCTTCCTACAAATCATTTGGCTCAAGTAACAAAGGATATATTAGTAATTGGATTCAACATTCCTTACGAACTAATCATTCGGGCCAAGTGAACTACAATTTCCCGCTATAAATTTGTAAGGGTATCTATATTCGCGATAACAGTTTTTCTGAAAGCGCCAACCTCCGAAACACATGAAATCTATTGACTGCCTAAAATTGGACAATAGAGATCATTTTTCACCTCAATCATCCTCAGAATGGATCTTGAGATCATAATCTTACCATCAGACGGTGAGAAGATGAACATTCATGTTGTTGGTGATCATCTCCATGGTACTCCTCTTCCGATCTCTCTAGGGTTTGGTTCCACTTTTCTTGGCTCCAAAAATTTTCCCTTTCTCTTCTAAAGGTATTCTATATATAGCGTCAAGGAATGTCGACCTAATGTACAAATTTAGCAGATTTTGCCCAATCTAGCTCGCGCGAAATTCCTGTTTCAACTGCGCAGAATCGGGTCTATTTTTTTTCCCTACTCCGCCTGAGTTCACGTGTGCGAACTGCAAAACTTGCATGCGCGAGTTTCGTCCAGGAGCTTGTATTATTTTGTTCACTTCATTTCTGTCTTTATTTTCCCTGAAGCACTCAAACACACATATTAAGTCTTAAATTGCTTGCTTAAACATTAGTAAAGAGTGGGATCTAAGGCTAAATATATCAATTTTTTGTATAAGTCACCCGTCAACAGATGTAGGTCGAAGCCATTTATTATTAGGCCTTTAGAAAGGATTATTTGTAAAAAGTTTTACCGTATTAATCTATGTTAAAAAGTTTTAGAGAAAGAGGACTCACAATTTTTAGGCTCCCAATAAGACATTTGCTTGTGTGAGAAACATTTATAATTAAAACTGTTGAATTACCCTTCTTTCCAATCACCATAATACCATTTGTATAATATGAAATTTTGCAGAAGAAGGGGTATTTAACTAGGAATGTTCCTCTTCCATTGATTGAACGACCTTTTGAGGACTTTTTTCTGCAATTTCAAACGACCTTTTCCCTCAAACATTGACGGAATGACTTTTTGGGATCCTTGGAAATCATGACAATCCCATTTTTTTAAAACTTTGTGAAATAGTATATATACTAAAATTTCTTTAAATAGTCATTTTTTTTTTATCCTTTTAAATTTAAAGGAATGGATATACAGGGTGTGAGACCCGACTATCCCGTTCCTCAAGTACCGGAAAAGCCGGCACGCCAAGGCACGGTACATCCACACAATTACATAATCAGAGTAGGTATTATCATTAAACTAATACCTAAACATGGTAAATAAAAGAGATTTCTCATTCTATATATAACTCAAAAAGGAACTAAGAAGAATCACCGGTGATGGCCTACCATCACCAAAATGATGGTTCCCAATAATGGTTCCCCAAAATATATAAGCAAAAATAATGTACTGGGCCTCGGGCCCATAATTCAAACGTATCTAACTCAAAATTCACAAAGCGAATTATACCGAATTCACAATCCTATGCCAAAGGAAAGAACTCCTCAGGAGGAATCTCTGACTCTTCCTCTGGAACATAGTCTGGATTTCTCTCGTAACCTTGATTCTGAGTATCTACACCTATGACGTATAGTCGGGGTGAGCTAACAGTCTAAGCTCAGTAGAAGAAACTCAATTTCTATTACATTTTATCAAAACAAATTTGATTTTAAGGACTGAAATAGATTATAAATGAGAATGAATACAATATTAACAAGAAAAAATCTCAACTCCAGTAACCAAATAATATTTGGGTGTATATATATATATATATATATATATATGGATAGCGGTAAGGTGCCCCACTAGATTATCACTTCGTGCAAGGTTACTTTTCTTAGATCTAAAAAAAAAAATAGTTAAAACTAATCTCCGCGGTATTTTTTTACCTTGAAATTTGGACCAACAAAATATCTCAATGTTCGCTTTTTCTCTAAAAAAAAATTATGACTAATTTTCTTAATTGAACTGAAAAATGCATCTGATTCCACGTGGCACCAAAACAATGTTTTTGGTGTCATGTGGAGCTCTATGTGGATCATTGGGCATGTTCCCCTTGCCCCATTGGGGTATGCAACCCTCTCTCTCTCTACAAAAATCTGTATATGGATCCCGATTAGGTCCTAGTGTTGGAGGTTGGTGAGCATCCTTCAAGGTCCAAAAGGAATATTTGTAATAGCAAAAAATTAATAAAACTTTAGATAATAATAGACACTGCCTTTGATACATTTAAACCATAAGTTCAAATTTTGTGTTTGTACCTGAAAATATTTGTTGCAACTTGCAATCATTTGTACATTGTGTCGTTAACATGAGGATAGTCAGGTTTAAATTACATTCACTATAAAAATAAGGTGTTTCAATGGCACTTGCTGCAAAGGCAGTTTTTGGTAGTGGCAGGACTAACAACGACAAGTTTTGGTAGCGACAAGACTAATAGCCATAGTTTTTTGTTAAAAAAACTGACACTAATAGTCTTATTTTTTGTAGTGATTTAAAACGAGAATTAACCAACAAAGCTAATATATAAATATAACACCAACTCTTAGCGAGAGTTGATTATGAAGGTTGAGATTTAGCATTAAAGGAGGTCGACATTATACACAAAATTTTCCTATGCTTTTCATCCTCTTTCAAAATAGATGGTATAAACATTTTCTTATTTTTAAATTAACTTTGGTCATGCATTTGACAGTGCAATATGAGGATCTTCCTGATTAGGACGCGAATTGAGCTAACATAAGCAACCCAAATAGAGATGTGAATAAAAACTCGTAACCAAGAGAGTAATCGATTTTTTTTTTAACACTCTTACTCGCAGTGCCCAGAATAGGTTTTCGCTATGCCCGTTATTGCCTTCCTTTTTACTCGCAGCGCCCTTTTGGGGTTTCATTATGTCTGTGGGTATTTTTCTCTTGTCTATCTATTGATAGCTATGCTTTTTGCCCCGGGCGACTTTTTCAGGTTTTCACATGGTCCGCACAAGCTCACTTTTTTGTCCGTGGCGCCCTTTATATTTTTCACCATGTCCATTTTACTTTTAGCTTGTAAAATTCTTCTTTTTTTCTTATTTAAAAAAATAAAACCGAAGGCTGATTGATGCTAGGGACATTGATTCCGTCATAGTTGGCTGGACGTAATTTTTTTTTTGTCTCTCAGCGTATCTTGTACTGACTTAACGAATGTTATGACTACTTGTAAACCTTAAAGAGGGGTTTCTCCAGAGACAAAACATGGCCATGGATTGAAAGGGATGAGTTAAGAATTTTTTATGGTATTTTCAGGTTTAATGGGCATTTTGATTGGATTTTTGCTGTTATGATAAACTTCTTCCTTAGGGAGTTTGTTATGTATGCCCCATGATTCCTTATTTCCTTTTTCTCTCTTTTTCTTTTCTCAAATATCTTCTTCTTGGGATTTTATTTTTCTGATTTTGTTTTTGTTTTGATGATAACTGTCTCATTTCTTCTTTTGGGGTTTCTTTTTCTCCTTTTCTTGAGAGGGGTCATTTGAAAGAAAAGGCTCTTACTTCAAATTATGTAGCAAAGGGTGCGAGCGTTCATGGACGTGAGATTTTGGCTAATTGATTTTGAAATGATGACTTCTTTTAAATGGTCCTTAATTAGTCACGTATCCATTTTTCTCAGTATTTACCTTACCGTGAGAGACTAGGAATAGAATCGACGTACGTACCCAGCGTTGATTGGCTCAGAAAAATGATCCCCGTCCATCGTAGTGAGACGAAGCACGTATCCAGGGAGCACCTCTCGGATGATGTAAGGTCCCTCCTAGTTGGGCTTGAATTTCTCTGAAGAGCATGCTTTGAGAAGACTTTCCCTGAAGAATAGGTGTAAGCATTCCATTAATAAGAAAATATCATGTGAGTCCCACTTCATCCCATAAATTCTTTGGAACATTCCTTCCGATCAATAGAGCCCAAGCAACTTCCAGGAGGTGGCAGTTCTTTCTTTTGGCGACCCCATTTATGGAGAATTGTAGTGACATGATGCCTTCTATGCAATCCCATGATTTTTGAGATAGGACTAGAGGAGATGAGCAGAATATTCCACCTCATTATCAGATCGAAGTGCCTTTATGAAGGCATTGGCTGATTTTAAATGATTTTATGGTAAACAAAGAAAATAAAAGTAACTTCACTTTCATTTTAATCATATATATGGTAGTGAAGATGGGTACAATCATCAATAAAGGATACGAAATAATGAAACTTTAGTACAGAAGTGGTTGGAGATGGATCCACACATCAGAATGAACAACTTCAAACAGACAATTACTCCAACTACCATTGGGAGGATAGAAACTCAAGTGTACTTTGAGAGTTCACACACTTCACACTTAAAAGGGGTACAATCATCAATAAAGCCAAAGCAACTTCCAGGAGGTGGCAGTTCTTCCTTTTGGCGACCCCATTTGTGGAGAATTGTAATGACATGATGCCTACTACGCAATCCCATGATTTTGGAGATAGGACTAGAGGAGATGAGAAGAATATTCTACCTCATTATCTGATCAAAGTGACTTTATGAAGGCATTGGGTGATTTTGAATTACTTAATGGTAAACAAAGAAAATAGAATTAACTTCACTTTCATTTTAATCATGTATATGGTAGTGAAGAGGAGTACAATCATCAATAAAGGATACGAAATAATGAAACTCAAGTATAGAAGTGGTTAGAGATGGATCCACACATCAAAATGAACAACTTCAAACAGACTATTAATCCGACTACCACTTGGAGAATAGAAAACTCAAGTGTACTTTGAGAGTTCACACACTTCACACTTGAAGGGGTACTATCAGCCGTCTTGAACTTTTGTGAAAATAAAATTTTCAGTCGTGATAAAAGTACATGCCACAATCCAAACTCTTTAATGGATGTAGCTACAACTGGTACAGATCTCTATTTGATTTTCGAATGAAAGAAATTGTAAATATATTTTATTTTATTCATTGCATCTTTAGTTAGATGGACTCATAAAGTTGGCCCTTAATAGGTTAGATAAAGCTATGATGATGGTGATGATGATGATTATGACTTTCATTAACTCTATTATCTTTATTTTTGTAAAATGATTTACATTTTACAAATATTTTGGCTTAAAGGGATAAAACATGAATCCTTTTAATTGACTATCTCATCGACTTTTAGTATGTGTTGTTCATGGTATTTGCTTATCAATTCAATTAATGAGATTGTTGATATTCATTTGATATTATGTCTAAGAGAAACAGATTGGCGTACAGTTCTTGTCACGACCCATAATTCTATCGATCGAAAGGGCCTAAAATCCCGTGCTATGACACCGCACGCTTGTTAAGGCGATAAGTGGACATACATATCTTACTACACTTGTTAAGGCGATAAGCGGACATACATATCTTTCTAGATCTTATATAAAACTAAGCTCAAAAAAATCGTGAACCAAATTTTCTTCTCATATTAAAAATTCCCTTCATTAAACTTATATTGAAATTTGTAAAATGAGTTCATTTACAAATTTTCTTCTCATATTAAAAGTTCCCTTCATTAAACTTTTTTTAATTTTGTTCAATATCGAGAGAACCCACATCCAATTTCATTTATAGGAACTATCAGAGATCTAGCCGTTCATAAAAACCCAGTCTTCTAGATCTGTGATAGGGAACTTACATAAAAGTAACGCTATTTTGCGTCAAAATTAAAGCTTCTAATTGAATTTCTAGAATTTTTCATGGGAATTTGTTATGAGAAATTATTATTTTTGAATTGATTAAATTAATTTTAATCCTAATCTCAGCCCTAGCATTGCATTTAGCTTTTGTTTGAAAATTTTGTCTAATTTTTATTTGATTTTTCCGTCGAGCTTTTATCTGGTCTTTGTTTACCTTTTCTCTAGTTTTTGTCTAACTGTTGCCTGATTTTTTCTTCTAGATTTTGTTAGACTTTTGTCTACCCTTTGTTTAACTTTTATCTTGCATCACTTAGTTTCATAATTGCATATCATTTCAATCTTATTGAATTTTATTTCATTAGTGTTCACTAGTATGTACGTCTAGTGTTTGACAAAAGTTCTCATCCATTGTTGGTTCATAGTGTGTACCTTTTCTAGTATTGTGTCTGAGTTGTGTTTGTGTCAAACATCATGTATGAGTCACTTACTCATCACCGTAAATGGTTCGTGTCCGTAGAGTCAGTTGTGTAGGAGTTCTTGTTGTTGGAAGAGTCGAGTGCACGTGAATCTTTGAAGTTGATCGAACTGAGTACACACAAACCAATTCAGTCATTTGCTTATGAGTCAATGGTATCCATAGAGTTGGGTGCCCACGACTTGTTGGTGCCCCTTGAATTGAATACACATGAGTCCATCGAACTCGGTACACAAGAACCATTAGTGTCAATGGGATCGAATACCACAGAGTCTTTGGTTTTTGTTGAAGCGAGTACACATGAGTTACTCGAGCCGAGTGTACATAAACCAATAGTGCCCCTTGAGTCGATCACAGACGAATTGTTAGAGTCGGTAGGGATGCGCCAACATATCAACATGCATGGGATTGACCATCAGATTTTATTGCATGTTTCGGATACCTAAAGAGGCACATGTGTCCATTCAAGAGATGTAGGAGCTTTAAAAGAGGTAACGAACATTCCCATTGTGTCCGAAGGTTAAAAAAACTATAAGATTGAATCCTATTTCACTTAAATCGAATGTCTCAGCTAAAAGAAACTCAAAACCAAAATCATAAGAAAACAGTTCTGAAAATTGTCCATCTTGATTGGTCAAAAATAGGTGTCGACCAGTTGAAATGAGAGAGATAGAGAGAGAAAGTTTCTAAAAAATCGACCTGGGCCCTATTGGCTAATAAATAATATTGTTTTTAGTCAAACCTCATGCCAACCCGAACTGCCTCATTTAACTCAACATAATTTGAAGTAATTAACTCGGTCTAACCCTTTAATTTTAACTAAAGCTGAATGGTGACCATCAATTTCCTTACGACTGAATCGAACCTCCTTATTATCTCATTAAAACGAAATTAGGCCCTATCAAAGTTCATTGAAGCCATGTTGGGAGTCATCAGGCGCATGAACAAGGCTGCACCAAATCCTAGAAACTCAGACTTGACCTGAATCTAGTATCAGGCCCTACTCGAGCCATTTCTGGTTTGAACCTAACTAGTTTCGACCACCCATTTATAAGATCTTGATCAATTGATTGAACCTACTAACTCTAAATTGTTTCCAGCTGACCCAACATTATTGGACCTACCAAGCCTTTGCACATCAAATATAGTTGGTGAATTATATTATATATTTCTCCACTAAGAGGAGTTATGATCTTATAACTTTGTTAAAAGAAGGCCACATTCTTTATGCTGGGTACTAGGCAGTATACTAGTATCAATATGTGAGAGATCCAATGGCTCTGATCATTTATCAACACCAACACCAAATTCTAAAAAATCTTGGCTTAAGGCGATTAGTAGCCTCATAGTAAGGCAATATCTAAATGAGACTTGACTCCAAATTAGAGGTTTCTAATGCCTCATCAATTGATGATTAAAATCACGGTCAATTTAAAGCATTATTAATTACCAGATTAATAACCAATTGTTATGTGTTTAATGAGGTTGTTTCTCAAATCATCTATATAATGGAGCTGATAGACTGATGTGAGAAAATAAAAATGGTGCATAATGAAAAATCAAGAATCAAGATAATTAAAAGAAAACCTTAACTTAAGGCGATCATTAGTTTTCCTTCATCAATCAAGTGACGATAGAAGATTAATCAACGGTTCAAATTTTATGAATACCAACATTATGGCCTATAAGTAAGGCTTCCACTTCCAGGGAATGGCTTTCGTAATCTCATGATGAAAGTGTAAAATTCATTCAATGGCACAATCTTTGGGCTAAGTAATGTTTCAATTATGGGCCACATGTGGCATGTCACAAAATTGATTAAAAACTATTACACGTGCTTTATGCACACATAAATATGACCCACGCGTGAACCACAGGTCCACAGGTGATATTCTTTTTCTCTGGCTTCCCACGTAAGGTGGGTTGATCATTAAAAGGCTTGCCCGAAACTGTACCTAATCTAAACCTGCTAAGATCTGGCCTAGACCTTACTTTAATCCAGTGTATTCCCAGCCTGGATCAAATCATACCTGATTTAGACACGACAAGCTTACTCTCTTCTTCTTCATTTCTCTTAAACAAAAGAGGGATAGTTGTCAAAGTGGACCTGACAAGCTTAAACAAAAGAGGGATAGTTGGCTAGACCTGACAAGCTTACTCTCTTCTTCTTTATTTGTCTTAAACAAAAGAGGGATAGTTGTCAAAGTGGAGGACCCTCTCTAGTCTCTACTCACACCATCCAATCATCTAACTGGCCAACTGGAATGCCCTTACGAGTCGAGTCGGCCAATTGCCAGCCATTGGCTGGTATTGTTGGTTGGCCCCTTACAGAAAATATAATCTCGATTATTTCTTTAGGATTTAAATAGGGTTCTTATATT
Organism: Chloranthus sessilifolius; assembly: GCA_021018995.1. Taxonomy (NCBI): domain Eukaryota; kingdom Viridiplantae; phylum Streptophyta; class Magnoliopsida; order Chloranthales; family Chloranthaceae; genus Chloranthus; species Chloranthus sessilifolius. The sequence goes on from CM037595.1 coordinate 32,425,192, forward strand.
AGAAAAATAACTGAGCAATTTAAGACGGATTTATAGGTACCCACCTATTGAAGCGTGATCGCAAAGATTTGCTTGATTCGGATTGACGGGTTCACATTGACGCAAATCAGATATGACGTCTTGCTTCGACTCGGGCTCAGAGTGGTATAGTTCAGATTTTCGACACGCCATAGTGACTCGGATTCTTCGACCAGATCAAATCGTGTCCGTGTATGCCACAACACTTACTTGTTGAAGCTTGTTTTAAACACCGCGAGAGAGGTGTCCGTAGAGATCAAGAAATCAAGGAATATGTAATCGTATTTGTCTTCGGGTGGGAACTCGATGGCATTGAAGACAAACCTCATGTAAAAAGGTGGTCGTTGCTGGTGAGGGGCTTCATAAGGGGAGAGATGGGTGATGAAGAGAGAGAGAGGGTGATGGTTCTCTGGGGAGAGAGAAGAAACAAAAGAAGGTGAAGAGAAGATGGAAAGTGGGGAGGAGAAAATTCAATTTGAGACCGAAGAGAGGGAGAGAGAGTATTTATTGGGAGAGGATGGGGCTTAGGCTGCTATGCACATTGAGGGAGAGTGAGACAGAGAGATAAAATTAGAGGGGAAGAGAGAGAGAGAGAGGTGGCTTGGCTATGTGGGGACTCTTTGAGAGAGAGAGAGAGATACCCATCACTTGCATGGGTCTCGTTGAAGAAGAGGGAGAGGGAGAGGGCTATTAGGTGTGGGTGCTTGAAGAAGAAGAGCACCTAAAGAGAAGGGGAGTGGGCTGCCACATGGAGAGATCTTAAGAGCTTGGGCTGCTAGGGTTAATGGTGAGAGAGAGATAGAGATCTTGAGAGAGAGAGATCCCGATTGGGCTATTTTGCCAATCAAAAAAAGAATAATAGAAAAAGGAGGCAAGAGACCTATTGGGAATCTCTTACTTACCATGGTGTAGACACCCCAATTTTTCCATCTCAAAGTATACAAACCTGTTCGGTCAACCTTTGACCTTACCCATGATCTCCGGAGAAGGACTAACCTTCTCCGAAGACCTTAAAACCCTAAATATGGGGACCATTACTGAAACAATAGTATATGGGGGAGACCCAGGTTGAAACAATAGTTCTGCGGCTTGGACTCAACCTGACCCGAGAAAATCCCAAATTCTGCGCAGATACACTTGCGTGGAATCGATTCCACGTGTGGCCACATGCGCGGAATTGGTCCCACTTGGATCAAGTTCACTCTTCTCGCAAACCACTTAAGACCCAGATTTCGTGCAAGACACTACGCGCTTAATCCGATTCCACACAAACATAGTTGCGTGGAATTAGTCCCACTTCGACTAAGGTTGCCTTTCGTGCACCGCCCAAAGACCCTGATCCCACGCAGCTACACTTGCACGGAATCGATTCCACATGTGAGCCAACACGCGGAATCAATCCCGACTGGACTGAGACTCTACTCCCCAATCCCCCTAGGGACCTGAATCCTGCGCAAACACCACTGCACGAAATTCAATTCTACGTGTCACTGGATGCGTGAAATTGGTTCCTAATCGAACTTGGCCTTTAACTCCTTAGACCACCTGAACTTTCGATCAAGCACAAATGTCACTGTGCCGAATTGGTTTCCTAGGCACACTACAACTAGGACTCTCAGTTCAGAGGCCGACTCCAAGCGAATCAAGCGCATACACCAGTACATGGAAATCAATTAAATGCAACTTCACTTGCACGAAATCGGCCAATTTCGCACATGTCCACATGCATGGAATTAGCACACTATCTATAAAAAGACCCCCTTACCTTGCCCAAAATACAAGGAATTCAATAGAAATCTCCCCTCTCTCGAGCTCAGGCCTTTCCTAAGCTCAAGTTTCTCCCCTCTATCGAGCTCAGGCACTTTAAACTCATAATTTCAATCCATAAATTCTCAATCTTTAAGCCTAAATTCAGTTTTCAATCCATAATATTTTAAACAACCGATTTGCCCAAGGGAGTTTGCAGAGGGTACCCGAGAATGGGGCCGAACCTCCTTAACATAACGGGCCACAACTCCCTTTTTTCTAGTTAGAGTAGTATTAGGAGACTAAACTAATTAGAATTAGAATAAGATTAAGGAACTAAATTAATTAGAATTAGAGTAGCAATAGGACACTCAATCAATTAGAGTTAGAGCACTACTAGAAAACCCGTAATCAGTCAAACCTAAGATAGAGTAAGGAAACAGGGTTAATTAGATTTAAAGCAGAATTAAAAAGTTAAACCTAACAAACTATAGCTGTTGGAGTTAGCCGACTGATATTTAACAAAGGAGTTAACCCATACCCCGTAAAGCGTGATCAGTGACGTGTTGCAGCGTCGATAAATGTCTGTAGCTGGAGATTGCATCAACTCAGGTACTTCTCTTTTAGAATTTACTTTTTTTTTTTTCAACAATTTAATATTTCTTAGATTATTACTCCATCGTCCCTAGCCAGAGTCTACTCGGCCCAATTGGGTAACTTTTTTTCAGGACCGAAAGGAACCTAGGAAAAGTGCCTACCAACAGGCTGACGATCGCGATCGGACTCTTTTCTGCTAAAGCAGTTTTGCCTAGTTTAATTTTTTGCTTAGTTTAGTCCTAGTTCCTATTCGCTTTATCACTTTGCTACACCCGCTCACACAGAGCTCCCTGAGGGTTTATGAGTATCCACCAAAGGTTAGAAATGTCAGGGATACGTAAAATAAACCTGACCAGCACCGATAATCCCCCACTATGGGGATACCACGATAACCATATATATGATGTTGAACAGTCCTACGACTCACCCCCATGTCACCCCGAGATTAACATGGCCGGTGATCAAGAAAACCCATTCACTCCTCTGAGCACCAGCAACAACCACGACGGGAAAGACAGTAGTATCGGATAGAATTTTAACCCGATAACTCATAGAGCTCAGTATTCAGAGATTACAAAGGGAGGTGACGAGGCCGAAGAGTTGCTCTGAGGCATGGCCGTCGCGTAGGAAACTGTCAAAGAGCAGCAAGACAAGGAAGAACGAGAACGACAAAAAGGAGAGCGGCCGCTAGCTACGCCAAGCACCGTATCAGCCCATGTATCACCACTAGGGTGAGCCGCCCTGTAGACACCCCAATTTTTTCCCTCTCAGAGAATACGAACAAGGGCTTGCCCTAATACAAGGACCATATATTGAAACAATAGTGCATGGCTGAACACAGGCTAAAACAATACTTCTGTGGCTCATACCCCACAACCCTGATACGGGGACTACATACTGAAACAATAGTATATAGTCGAAGCACATGCTGAAATAGTAGCCCTGTGGTTTAGACCCAACCAAGCCTAGGGGGAATCTCGAATTACGCGCGCAATACACCGCACACAATTAGATTGATCACCACACAACTGGCGTCTAATTGGTCAATTTTGACCAGGACTCACCTTTCTGCAGACCACCTTACTACCCGATTCGGTGCCTAAGATTACGTGCCCCACCACCCACATGTAATTGGTCCAATTTGGACCTGGACTCTAATTTCCTAGACCGCCTAAACTCCTCTATTAAGCGCCTTGCACAGAGCGCTTAATCGGATTGCATGCACCAAGCAAGGCGTGCAATTAGCTCTATTAGAATAGAACTAGGACACCCGACTGAGCCAGTCAGTCGGTCACTCACTGAGTCCGTGATCGAATCAAAGTGTATTAAGTAACCCAGACAGGGCGCGTAATCGAATTCCACCGACCAATTAAGTGCACCCCTCAAGGCACGCAATTGCCGAAATACCTATAACTAGACCCCCTTATCCTGAATACAAAACACACACAATTCGAGAGATCCAACAATTGAGCTTTCGAGTTCCTTCCAAGTTTAGGAATCTTGAGATCCTCCCCGGCGCCTAGGTAATCTCTCAGCTCTTTTAATTTCCTTTCGAGTTCTAGGTTCTAGTTCTTAAGTTCTAGTCTTTAGTTCTTAATTTCATAGATCTTAGATTCTAATTTATAGTCTTAGATTTTAGGTTTTTCTAGTTTCTAATTTTGGTCTCTGGTTCTTAGCTTCTAGAACCAAGTTTTAGCTTTTAGTCCTTAGATTTTCATTCTAGATTTTAGTTTAATTTTAATTTTTAGTTCTTTCCCTAGTTTCTAATTTTCTCTTCTAGTTTATAATTTCTCAAGGTTTTAGATCTTCGATTTTAATTCTTACTATTTAAATCCAAATCCTTAATTTTCTCATCTCTGGTTCTAGATCTTAATCTCTAGAACTAGTTCTTAATTTTAGTCTCTAAATTTATGGTCCTTGTTCTTAATCTCTAGAACCAGTTCTCAATTTTTTTTTAATTATTTTGATTGTAGCCTCTATTTTTAAATTCTAGTCTACCTATCTTCTAATTCATAATTTTCTCATCTTCAATCTTAAACTCCAAAATCTTAACTTTTCAAACGAATCAGTTTTTCAAATGACCCTTAGCCAACCGATTTGTCCAAGGGAGCTTATGGAGGGTACCAGGGAACTGGGCCAATCCTCCTTAGCATAGCGGGCCCAAACCCCTTTTTTTTGGTAGAGTCCCAATAGAAGTATGAAACCTAGAATAAATAGATTTCTAGTAGAAATAAGATATTTAAAATAATTAGACTCTTAATAGAATTAGGACATTTAAGTTAATTAGACTTTTAGTAAGAATTAGAATATTTAAATTCCAATAGAATTAGAATATTTAAATTAATTAAAATTCTAATAGAATTAGAATATTTAAATTAATTAAAATTCTAATAAAATTACGATACTTAAATTAATTAGAGTTCTAATAAAATTACGATACTTAAATTAATTAGAGTTCTAATAAAATTAGGATATTTAAATTAATTAGAGTTCTAATAGAATTATAATACTTAAATTAATTAGATTTCTAATAAAATCAGGATACTTAGATTAATTAGACTCTTAATAGAACTAGGAGACTAATATTAATTAGACTTCTAATAAGATTATAACTCTTTAGATAGTTAGACTCCTAGTGGAACTAAGAGATTAGAATAATTAAAACTTTCAGAATAATTAGACTCTCGGCAGGACTGGGAAAACAAAAGCAATCAGACATAGGGCAGGATTAGAAAAAGAAAGAAAACAAACTAAACATCCAGGTGACCCAGTGCTGCTGACATTGGCATGTCGATGATTCAATAAAAAAGTCGAACCCACACCCCGGAAAGGCGTAATCAGTGACATGTTGCAGTGTCGATAAACATTTGTAGCTGGCGATCGCAACGAACCAGGTATTTTCTTCCTACAATTTACCTTTTCCTTTTTTTCACTTTTATACTTTCTACTCACCATCAATCGCCTTACATCACAGTCCACATAGACCAATTTGGGCCACTCTTTCTGGGAACCGAAAGGGACCTAGAAAAAGTGTGTACCAATAGACTGACGATCGCGATGGGACGTGTTATCGCCAAAGTCTCCTCCATTTAGTTTAAGTTTTCTTTTATTCATTTTCTCTTTCCTATTCAATTTCTTCCCGTACCCACCCGACTACCAAGGATTTCCCGAAAGTGCATGAGCATTCATCAAAGGCTAGAGATGGCTGGAATACGAAGAATAAATCTCACTAAACACAACAATCCTCCATTATGGAACTACCATGGTAACCCAGTATACGGCGAGGATCTATCTAGCGATTCCACTCTGTACAACCCCGAGTTTAACATGACAGGCGAACAGGAAAACCCCTTTATCCCTCCAAGCACTAGCAATAACTACGATGGAAGAGACGGGAGCACCAGACAAAACTTCACCCCTAGACAACTTGTGGAGCTTAGCGTCCAGAAGTTACCGAAGGGGGGCAAGGACGCCGAAGAACTACTCCAAGGCCTGGTAGCCGCATAAGAAACCATTAAGGAGACAGGAGCAAGAACGACTAAGGCAAGAAGGGTCACCACCCACACCAAGCACAGTCTTAGCCTATGTGTCACCATTTGGCCGGGCTGCTCGTGCCTTCTTCAATAGCAATCGCCAAGACCGAACTCACCCTCAGACTACCGAAAAAGATGCGACTCTAAGAGTAGAGGATTTCCCCAAAATGCTAGATGAATACATGGCTAAGAGAGAACGCCCTGGTTACTCATTCAGATTCGATAAGTTTTGTCAAGACTTGGAGTTCACCTAAACTGCAGGATTCAATCCGCCTAAGTTCAACAAATACAATGGTACCGAAAACCCGAACCACCATCTGATGCTCTTTTGCAACGACTGTCGACCCATTCATGATAACCAAGGACTCTTGATACACTACTTCCAGAGATCGCTAGAAGGGGAAGCTCTCGATTGGTTCGTCAGACTTTCACTTCACAAAATTGACATGTTCGATGATTTGGCCAGATAATTCCTGCACTAGTATAAGCATCTGATACAAGAAACAGTTAGTCTCGGTGATCTGATGACAGCTAAGCAAGAATCCAAGGAAGACTTCGTAGATTTCGTAGCACGCTGGAGGAAGTTGGTAGCCCGCACCGGAAGTCAGATGAAAGAGAAAGACGCGATCGACATCATTATAAATAATGTCAGGGAGCCTCTCTGAAGCGCTCTTATCATAAGTGATTATTCAAACTTCGCTACTCTTCGCTCACATGCCAGCCACATCCAACAACATATAAAGGGAGGAGATCTCGCCTTCTCAATAGTAATCGCAAAGATCGCTACCTCCAATGATTCAAAGCATAAGAACAACAAGAAACCCTCCAGCATGGAGCAAGTCAATACTGTCCCTAATCAGGGCTAAAATTTCCGCAACGGAAACTACCACCCAAGGAATTTCGATCAAAATCAGTATCAGAACTAAGGCCAGTAACGATACCAGAATCAAAATCAAGGTCAGAATCAGCAAAGGTATCTGAACCAAAACTAGAATGATGGCCAATATCAAAATAGGAATCAGTATGCTAATGCCCACCAGCACTAGAATCAAAACACGGAGCAGAATAGGCCAATAAATACCCAGAATTACAATAACGTGCCTCCACCATAAAATTACAATCAACAAACTAGAGGGCCTTACTAGCCAAGAAGAGAGCACTACCCTCGGCTACCCGAGACCATCCCAAATATCTTTCGTCTCCTTAGAAACCAAAACCTTCTTAAATTCCCATCGAAATGGTCGTGACCATGGCCGATAAATTTGGACCATAGTAAGTTCTATGCATTTCATTGATACGAGAGACACAATTTGGAAGACTGCTGGGTCCTCCGAGACGTGATCTACGATATGAATGATAGAAACCAGATCGACTGGGAAGCTCTTTAAAATTCTCATAACCAACTACCGTAAAACCTAGGGATTGTTAACAGCCAAGGGCTAGTGTCCCACATCACTATAGTAGACCTTCTCGGATGACCCTCTTTCCATCCTTCTTCCTTAATCACCCGCCTTCCCTCACCTACTACCATTATTGATCCTGTAGAGTCTCTAAGACCCTCAGCTATTCGACCACACCCTTCAACCTCAATCACTAGGGTCACACCCTCGAGCCCTCCACGCTACCCAAATTTTACCCGAATCTGAGTCCAATCGTTGAGGGAACGGAAGCCAAACCTCCATCAGCCTCCTCTCGAACCTCTCACTCCTCCAAACCCATAACCAACTCCCTCACCGTCTGATTCTGAACTTGAATACGAAGACTATGTCCCCCAAACTACGGAGTAAATTATAGCATGAGTGGAAAGCGTCACCCAAAATACCTCGAGACAATGACATGAGGCTACAATAAAGCAGCACCCTGATACCAAGATAAGTCAGCCGAGCGAAGGATCCGACAAGGAAGAAGCCCTAATCTCCACTTTTCTAGAAGAGGAAGATTACACTCAATAACTCCAACCATGGAACGACATAGCTCCTCCGCGTATTCCTTCCTCAAATTTTGCTCCATTCGTAAAAAGTACTACGACGGGTTCGTCAACACCTCAGCCAAATTTGGAACCCATTACCCACCACCGCCATTCCCTCGAGAAAAGCAGAATGATGGTGCTCAGTCATCGAAAAAGATAGCAAGGGAACAAGTGGTAAACCTACCTCCACCTCCTCATACGATCCCTCTGCCTCTAATTTCAAGACCAGTGCCTCCACCGCCTCAGCCAAATATCAGCAACGCACACCACTCCAGCAAAGAGCCAGTTTTAGAGGCAGGCCAAGAATATGATCTTCTGCGGCACCTCAAGAAAATACCAGTACAGATATCAATCCTTGAGCTCATCAAGAAGTCATTGGAACACCACCGACTATTGATGGAGACACTAGATGAGACGCATGTAAATGAAGATATCACCCTGGATGAGCTACATGAAATCACTTCGATCATGGCACAACCCCTAGCTCTCACTTTCACTGAGGCTGATATGCCCAAGGAATCACTGCACAGGAGCTCTGCTCCAATATACCTGACCGTTATAATTAGAGGCTACTCGGTACCGCATGCACTGGTCGACAAAAGAGGACTTAATATATGTTCCATAACTACACTCAAGACGCTAGAATATACTGAGTAGGACATAAGGCCATCATCCTTGTCCCTCATTGCGTATGACGGGTCCCGATATTTTGTTAAAGGAAACATCAAGTTGCCAGTTCGCCTTGGACCAGTCACTAAAGGCATTACATTCCATGTCTTCGACTCGTCTAGTACCTACAATCTAATCTTAGGAAGGAAATGGCTGGAGGCCATGAAAGTTGTGGCATCTATGTATCATCAATGCATCAAGTTCCCGCATGAAGACTCTATTATCAGGATATACGCCGATACACCCCTCAAAGAAGCAGAAACTGATTACACGGTAAGTATTCTAACAGCCCACGACTTTGTCCTATCCACCGGCCACATTAGAAAGGTGTGATCACCTGACGATACCCCAATAGCAGAAGTCACTCACTCTAGCTTGCCTCCATATCAATCAAGATTAATAAAGAGAGCAGTTGGACCTGACCTCACCCGGCTGTATGATATAAACCCTACCGTTAGAAGGGATGGGACCTCATGTACCAGCTCGGGTACATCCCACACACCATACTCGACAAGAATCGACAAGGATGAATAGGATCAGTCATTTCAAAAAAAGTTTGCAAGGACACAGGATTGGGTTACCAGTCACACGGTAAACAAGCTGACCTACTGCCAACCTTGCCTAAATGGTCACTCTATGACCATTTCATCCAAGGAACTACTGAAAAGGCCGATGTGCCAAGGGGAAAGGAAACATCCCTGACCGAACCATAGGCAACAGAAGTTAAGCAGATCATCAAAGCCTTCACGGACCTGACAAGCTTGAACCAAAATGATGACAACATTGACAAGCCGCTTGAGCACGTAGGACTGCTTTTTGACACTGAGGAACCCTGCACTACCGAGACAAGAAAACTACCAAAATCTGAGCCGCACGTAGAAGACTGGGAGTCGACTGAAGAGGAGGACTTCCATATTGCTGCTCTGGGAAATGGGGAAGAATCAGAGTCACCCCATCTCATGAACCAGGAAGAGAGGACTGGCTCTGTTGGGACTTTCTAGTGTGCTGATTTATTGTGTAATGATAAAGACAAAATAAAATCATAATAAACCAAGGGATGGATTTAGCACATCTAAAATATCCTAGACCTGCAAGATACAGGGTCTATTGTAGCAAGTTTTAAAAAGATGGTGAGTAAGGGAATGTCCACCGAGAGGTTGGTTTAAAAATGAGATAAATCTCCAGATTCGTAAGAGATTTGGCACCCTAACTAATGCTATGTTAGCTAAAAGATAGGGGAGAGGTTTAAAAGGGATTGTCACTTAAGCTAAGCTAAAATTAAACAAAAACTAAATTGGATCGAGTTTGGGAATCTAGATCTTGCAGGGGAGAGGAGTAAAAAGTAGAAAATGGAGAAGAGTAGCTTCGAAATTGGTTTCACTGAAATCAAGTTAGATTAATCATGCCGCAGAGGTTCAGGGCACACAATTCCCTCAACTGGCTATAAGCACAGCTGCATGGTAGAAGACTCCACTCTAAATCACAGGATCTAACTGGTCTTAAGGCTATGATATGTCCACTTGAATGGTCACAGACCATCCTATAGACTTTATCTGATCCAGGGATTTATAGTAGACGAATCCAATTGGAGCCTGAGCTTGGACTAATCTTAAGGCTATGATCTGTCCACTTTAATGATCACAGTTCATCCTAGGGATCTCCTCCAAATAAAAAGCATCAATCAGAACAATTAAAACCACTACAGATGTTGCAATTCGAAGGTCACAGACTCAGGGAATTACAGGAGTATCAGATCCAGGGAGATCAGATGGTATCCAAGAGGTCTATCAGTTAAGTGGGTGAGCTGATCTACATACTCCTCTACACAAATCCGATCGAGCACCAAATGAAACCAAAGGAACTTTAGATCTAATTATAGCATTAAAAACAATATTTACATTGCAATCAAACTCACTCTACAATGGAAATGCTCTCAGATCTGTAGTCTGTGCAGCAGTGAAGCCACAATAGCACTCTCAACCTTACCCAATCATAGATCTAACCTCTCTCCTCGCTACTCCAGGGGAATTAGCCAACCATTGTTGAGCTAAAGGAGGGAAAATAGAATTTCTTTGCAAGCTTTAATCTCCAAAATTTTACTCAGATCTCAATCTCTCCCCAATGGCAATTGGGGGTCTCTATATGTAGCTTTCTCCATTGTTTTTCCCGCCAAATCTCCTTTCTAGAAGGTCCTCAGAGTTTGTTAGGGTTCTGTTAGAGCACGTGGGTTGGTTAGGGTTTCCTAGGGCATCTTTTAGAACAGTCGTGCCGATCACCAAGTGCCTCGGGTTGCGTGCCGCAGGTCACCAAGTCACAGCGTGTGCATAGCTGAGTTTCTAAGAAGTTTTGCACATGATTTCGACAGGTTGGGGAAGCTTCTCTCTCTCTCAATCCTTTGCTCTATTTTTTTTTTTTTTTAGAATACCATAAATACCACCAACTATGTTTTTCTTTCTTTCAACTAGATTTAACACCTTGCTCCTCCAACATTGCTTCTCCTTCCTCTTCCTGATTTCTCAGATTGGGGGTGAACTAAAATAGGTCAAAAAGGTTTTGGGTTTAAGATTTCTGGTTTTCATCAAAGAAAATTGGGACTTTTAAGGCTCAAATGGTGTGCATCAAGGGCAGTTCAATGGTGGGACATTTTAAGCTCAAACTGACCAAGGGATGGCCTTACTTCATGTCCTCAATGTCATGAATGCTGTCAAACTGTTTCAACTTAGAATTGCCTAACTTCTAGTGATTAAAATTAGATCCAATCAGTCCTTAGAGCAGAAAAATTGTCAAGACACTCTTCAAGGAAACTTTTTCAGGCCAAATCTCATTGGGTATGGCCTTCCATCTAATTTTCAGGGGTGTGTCTTCACAATTTCCTCTCATTTCAGGTTTACTGCACATCAAAATTATTTCCTACAAATTGTTGACATTTGCCTCATGAAGTCTGTTGGACTGTGGCTTATTTCAGTTTCAAATAGTTGTTTTCTTAATTTCCTCTTTTTACAAAAATTCCAGTGAGAATTTACTCTAATTAATTCCAAACATTTCATTTTAGCCTAGTTGTACGAAAAGTAACTAATTTATTTACATACCTACATGCCATACCCCCAAACTAAAACTAAACAGTGTCCTCACTGTTTGACACAGAGGAAATTAGGAGAGAGGCATGGGGAGAAATAGTGATACATAAGTAAAAAAAACCAAAACGACATAAAGACAAAATTGTATTAAAATGCCAAATATATACATGGAAGAAACTAAAATAGCAAACTGCCACAGCTATTTACAGGCCTCATCTGGCCAATCATAGAGGTCAGCTAGGTTTTTCAGCTCATCCTTAGATAAGGGAGCTTTTCCTTTAGATTTAGCCTTCGGTTGCAGCTTCTTTGCTGCCTCCTCAGACTGGGCAGCAGGCTATTTTCCTTTGGGGTCAACAGCAGCAACACAATCGGAATCTGAATCGTACGGAAAAAGGGCAGTGGGGTCCAATCCGAGAGTCACAACAGCCTTCCTCCTTTCTTCCTTTGATAGTAAGGTGAAAGAGGTAACAGGTTGGGGTGGGGGCTGGGTGGGAGGGGTGGCCTTAGATTGGGCAACAGGCCTCTTTCCTTTCTTGGCAGGGGCAGCAGAGGGAGCAGATCTTTTTGCAGTGACTTTCTTCTTGGGGGGAGCCCTTTTTGGTTTTGGAGGGGCAGATTGAGTGGGGGGAAGCTCTTGGGCTGGAGGAGGGTGCACATTCACAAGAGGGGTGGGAGGAGGTTGAGTTGTAGGGGGGAGACAGGATTGAGTGGCATGAGGTGCAAGAGGAGGTGCGGTGGTAAGAGGGGTAGGTTGAAATGGCTGAGAGGTAAGGAAAGCAACCTTTTTCTCCAATATGTCAATCTGTTTGGCAGCATAGAGCAGGTTGGCATCAGAGAGTTCTTTGGTGGCCTTGAGTGTCTCCTGAGCATGGTTAATTTTTTCTTGAGAAGCTCAGAATTCTTCTCATATTTGGCAATGAGACTCTCAGCAGCTGCCACTTGTTTTGCTGACTCATAATGAGTCAGGATTTCAGACCACCCTTGAGAGATATCGCGGAGTTAAATTCGGTGTTCCAATTCGATGTTAGCAATCCTCTCCTCATAAGGGCCCTCAGTGGAAGCTCGAAGTGTAGCCATACCTCTCAGGACATCCCTGTGGATGTAAGGGTTGTTCCTCATGGCATACAATAGGGTGAGGTAAGGGGGTATGTACATGGATTGTCTAAGGACAATGGGCAAGGACAAGGGTGTAGTGGATGAAGAGGAGGGGGTGGAAAGAACCAGAGCATCCTAGGGATCAGTTTGGGTAGAGGCATCCTGGAAAATAGGTGGGGGGGTGGTGAATGGTATAGGGAATTCATCTACTGCGGAGGCCAGTAAATCTTAGGAGGGTAAAGTGGCCTGTGGTGAGTAAAGTATGGGAGAGTCGTGCCCTCGTCAGCAGTCAGCAGGTGTGGGGTAAGTATAGGGGAAGCAGGAGGGGATATGTGAGGGGGTTGAGTAGCGGAATAGGATGGGGTAAGGGTTGATTGAATTGATTGGAGACATGAGGTCATGAGGGTCTGGTTGTCGGTGTTGATAGTTAATTGGGACTGAATGGTTTGAAGGAGGGATAGAATTTCAGTGAAGGTGTCAGGCATGGTCGGGGTAGAAGGGGCCGGTGGTTGGACATGATGAAAGAGGGAAGAGGGTGCATGGTTAAAATGATGAGGAGTGGGGCGTGGGGAGTCAGGAAGTGGAGTGTACTCATGAGCAACATCCTCCACAATTGAGGTCATGAGGGCCATGAACCCAGTAGTGGTGAACAGGTCCACGCCCAGCGGATGCATAGGGGTTGGGGATGGGGGAAAATTAGAAATGAGTGGGGTAGTGTGGGGAGAAGAAGTGGTAGGGGTAGGCTCAGAGAATGTGGGAGGTTCCAGTTTGTCAGGTTGGAAAACCTGAGAGGTGGTTGAAGTGAAAACATGTTTTGAGGTGGGTGGAGAGAGGTCTGCTTGAAGAGGGACTGATACAAACGGAAAAAGCAAAGTAGGTGGAGGGGTAGGTAATGGGACAGGTATGGTAGGTGGAGGGATGGATAAGGGTTTCTCTGCAGGAGTCTCTGCTGCCAGGTAGTAGGTGCCTTCTCAGTCGCCTCCCATCCAACTGGCTAACTCTTCTTAATCAAGGTGAGGCTGGTTGACCATTCCCGCTTTCCATACAATTTAAAGGTCAGCTTCTCCATTGGTTCATTTTGCTTGATCACATATTTTCCAGTCTTGAGCAAACATGTGATGAGTTTGCAAAAAGGCAGACCTCCTCCTTTAGCAAAAGCTTGCCTCTTCAGCACCTTGTCATTGATGTCTACTATTGTTTCACAAATCAGCTTAGGTGCATTCACAAATTGCCCCTTTGAACAGAAGTATAGTGCATCCACTAAAGGGGTCCTTCTTTCTTGTAAATGGCCAGAGATGTAGACATTTTTCCTCAAAATGGTATCAATGAGTCTGAGGGTAAGATGGAGGTCTCTTCTCATCAAGGATTCACCAGGGCCCACGATTCCATTAGTAAACTATTTAGCCATTTCCCGAAATATAGCCCCTGTAGGTGCTCCTTCAGCTCTAGTGGAGTCAAATTGATATGGGACTCCCAAAGCCATCCCAGTATCTCTGCAGTCGACAGTCAGCTGCCATTCATCAATCAAGATTTCTTGTATATCCTCAGCCCCAGGTACCACTTTCTTTGTCAAGTTTTGATACCATAATTTGACCAACCTGGGGTAGACATTTTCCTTTAAGGGTGAAAGCAGGGGTAGTAGACCATCTTTTTTCAAATATTCCAGCATCCCCTGGCACTCCCCAATGACAGCAAAATATGCCAGATCAAAATCCATCTTAGGAACAAGACTCAAGTTTTCTACAAACTCATTGGGGGTAGTTAACCCCACTGGCAGTTCTACTGGAGGAGTAGCTCTCGCTAAGGTTTTTTCCACTATAGGTGCCTGAATCGCAACAGCTTTGGCTTTCTTAGCTTTAGGAGCCATTTTGGGTGTCATCTCAGTGAGCTTCTCCTTGACAGGTAGTTTGTCAACTAGCTTCGACCTCGCTAAAGATTTGGGGGTGGAAATAGTTGCTCTCTGTCGTATGTTTGCTAGAGTTTCCTCCGGCTCATTCATTTTACTCTCGGAGACTAATCACTCACCAACTTAGAGTGGAGCTTGAAGGTTAAGAATTAGAAGAACGATAGATTGATGGTGGGAAGGTAACTAACCTCGAAATTCCTAGGGTTTAACAGAAATCGCAATACACAGCTTCAATTTTTCCAAAGTCAGGGGCAAAATGCTCCTCTGTTCAAGCTGAATGTATTGACAAAATGGCAGACAGAACAGCCGAAGGTTCTGTGAGGATTTAGTGGAGAAAGAGGGAGGCGAAAGAGAGATGAAAAGAGCTAGGGTTTGCAGAAGGTATGGAATGAGGTACAAATGACCTATCGACGGGTATATAAGGGGTGGAATATGATTCTGATAGGTGAACTGGATGATTTCGATAGGTTCATGCGTCCTGTCAAAAACATAGCAGACAAAACTTTAAAAGGGGATGATTCAATAGGATCCCGATAGGTGGAACTATCCTTTCGATCAGTTTAAACGACAGCTGAGTCTTCATTTCGATAGGTTCCTGATTGGTATCTAGAACCTATTGAAATCTCCGTTTTACTCTTTTTAACCGATCGAAAAGCTAATTTCACCTGTCGAGAAGATCAGTGCCTATCGAAACCATCGAACATCCTGCCGAAATCACCATGTGACCTATCGAAAGGTGAACTTGACCTGTCGAAGACTTCTAAAAACCAAATAAGGCTACATTTCGGGGTACTTTCAGTTTTAACACTCGAGGCTGCAGGTCGCTTTGCTCTCTGATTTGTTTTCCCTATGGCTAAGCTCCCATTATCTCAGGATAACTGGTAATACTGAAATGACGGCCTAGTATTAAGTATGGCAGTTTTGTTTCCGTCCCTATTTTTTTTCTTTTCATGTTGCAACAAATAATTAAAAAAAAAAAAAATCAATTAACAATAAAGTAAACACCTAAAACAAAAGCAAAGTATGGTACATATGATACATATTGACTGCAGGAGCTAATCTGGAGGGTCTGGAAGGTCCATAGTCTCCTCTGGCTCATCAAACTTGGCACTTTTCATAGATCTTTTCCTCAGCCAGTGTCCATTCCCTGGGTGTAATTTTCCATCTGTGAACCAAGCATTATCCTGCACTAGCCAATGTGGATTATCATGCATCACTTTCTTTTGGGCATTAATGGAAAAGAAAGCTTCTTCAGGAGAGGGTTAATAGCCAGTATTATACACATTCAGCTTAACCTTCATGTTTCCAAATGACACTTCCATGATCCCATACCTGCATTGTATATGGGCATTGGCAGTGGCCAAAAAGGGCCTGCCTAGAATCACAGGTATGGAAGAAGCACATTTACCTGGTTCCATGTCCAATACCAAAAAGTCAGCAGGATAGAAGAAGTTGTCAACTCCAACTAAAACATCCTTAATTATCCCCACAGGTTTCCTTACAGATCTATCAGCCATCTGGCGGACTACATGTGTGGGCTTCAATTTGCCTAAGCCCAGCTTCTCATATACTAAATATGGAAGCAAATTTACACTGGCTCCCAGATCTAATAAGGCTTTGTCAATGATGTGATCCCCAATGATGCAGGGGATTGTGGGGGTTCCAGGGTCTTGGAATTTGGTTGGGGTTGCAATCGAGAAAATTTGTTTCACTTTCTCTGCTGAAAAGACTTTCTTGGATATGTGTATCCTGAATTGTCTTTTATGGGTGCATAGTTCTTTTAAAAACTTGGCATAGGCTGGGACTTGTTTAATGGCATCAAGCCAAGGCAAATTGATCTTTACTTGCTTGAAAGTCTCCATCATTTCCTTAATTTTTCCTTGCCCTTTAACAAAAGGGGAAGGTGCTTATACTGCCTTAGGAAATGGAAAATGTGGGATAGCTCCCTCACTTGCAGCCCTAACCAATGGGGCCTCTTTCTTTTTGAGTGTTTTCTTTTGTTGATGAACCTCTTTATCCTCTTTATTCACAGCTGATTGTTCCTTCAAGTCCACCACTGGTGGTCTTTGTTGTGTGTTGGTAGAAATCACTTCATTTTCTTCCTCCAAGTTCCTCATGGGCTCACAGCCCACTTGGTTGTCCACTAACTTGCCACTTCTCAAAGTTGTAACCGATTTGGCTTCCTCATAAGTGGAGGAAACTTCACCCACTACAAACTGCCTTCGTGGATTGTCCTGTGGTTGGCTAGGCAACCTTCCTCCCTCTCTCCTAGTCAGAGCATCAAACAGCTGACCAAGTTGGTCCTCTATCTTTTTGATGCTTTGGTTGTGAGAGTGCACAGTTTGGGTTAAGGTGTTCAATCTCTGCAGTGAAGATAGAACTTGTTCCTCAAAGGATGATGTTCTCACAGTTGGAAGTGGTGCAGCTTGCTGCACTGGAGGAGCTACAGGTTGGGCCATGGGTTGTTGATACTGAGGCCTTGGGGCATAACCTTCTCGATAGGGCTGAGCATTTCTGTAGGGAAAGGGCTGTTGGGGCTGCTATTGCTGGCTGGGGTATGGATCTTGTCGGCACCTCAGATTGGGGTGGTTCCTCCATTGGTACCCAGCAGCAGGTTGATGCCCATAGGACTGAGCTGCAGCCACATGCTCTGATATAAAATCAGGAAACTGGTCAGCAGATGGGCATTCTTCTAGGGGATGAGCAGGGGACTGACATATGGCACATGCCTCCTCTACCCTAGCAGCCACAGGTGGCTGCATTGCTCCCATCAGCCTATAAAATTTCAGGGCTAGGCCATCCACTTTCCTTTCAAACTCACTTGGCACACTCACTTCATATATCTTCCCTCTTGAGGTACTCTCCTTCACCAACTTAGGAGGCTCTAGATCTCTTGCTAGGGTTTTCCTTTGCATAGAGTTCTCACTAATAATATCAAAGAGCTCCCATGCCTCCTTAGCACATTTTTGGAGATAGGTGCCACCACAGGAGGCATCTATCATATCTCTTCTTTTAACATCAATTCCTTGATAAAAGGTTTGAACCAATTGCCATTCAGGGATTTGATGGTGGGGGCATTTCTTCAGGAGTTTCTTAAATCTCTCCCAGGATTATTGAAAATCTTCAGTGGGATCTTGGGTAAAAGAGATGATACCCTTCATCAACTGGCTGGTCTTTGACATGGGAAAGAATTTGGCCAGAAATTAACATTGAAGATCACTCCAGGACTGAATGTTGTTGGGTGGAAGCAAGGACAACCAGGTCCTGGCTCTATCCTTCAATGAAAAAGGAAAGAGTCTCATCCTGGTGGCCTCCTCCCCCAAACCTGTGATATTGAATGTAGTGCATAGTCCTAAGAACTTATCAATGTGCTTGTAGGGGTCTTCTTTGGTCAGGCCATGAAATGAGGGCAGCATTTGAATGATGGATGATTTTATCTCATAGTTTCCCTGAGTAGCTGGGAATTGAATGCAGAAGAGGGAATTATAGACCCCTGGTGCATTAAACTCCTTAAGGGTTCTCAGCTGTTGTTGCTCACCCATTTCTACAGAATCAAATGCACCAGATGTGGGTGTAGTTGGTTTGGATCTGAGAAGTCTTTCAACCTCTGTATTTAGTTGAATAATCTGAGGTTGGAGGGTTCTTCTACCAAACATACAACACTCAAAATCTGAATGCAAAACAGATCCTCAACACAACAAGCAGAATCAACCAAATTTGTCTAACTACTCTAACAAAAGTTATCAACAGATCTGAAAAATAACAGGGGAGTAGAGGGATGCAAACTACAGAGCAGTCTCCAGCACGATTCTCCTCTCACTGGTAACCTTAGATCTGATGAAATGCACACAAAATACTGAAAAACAATATAACTTACAAATGCAGTAAGTAAAAATCAAACAAAAACTACAAATCTACGATCAAAACTTAGATCTATCAATTTCTAAACATGCCTCCCCGGCAGCGACGCAAAAAACATGTTGGAGTGTTTGCCTACCCTCAAATGAGGGTCTAAAATCATCAATAAAACTAGGCAGACACACTCACACAGACCTGCAAGTAATCAGGGTCGGTTGTAGCATGTTTTATAAAAATGGTGAATAAGGGAATGTCCACAGGGAGGTTAGTTTAAAAATATGATAAATCTCCATATCTATATTAGATCTGACACCCTAACTATTACTAATTTAGCTAAAAGACAGGGGAGAGGTTTGAAATGGATTGTCACTTAAGCTAAGCTAAAATTAAACCTAAATTAACTTGGATCGAGTTTAAGATCTTAGATCTTGCAGGGGAGAGAGGTAAAAAGAACAGAAAATAGAGAAGAGTAGCTTGGAGGTTGTCTTCCACTGAAATCAGATTCGATTAATCATGCTATAGATGTTAAGAGCACACAATTCCCTCAACTGGCTATAAGCACTGCTGCAGGGTATAAATTCCACTCCAAATCACAGGATCCACCTGGTCTTAAGGCTATGATCTGTCCACTTTAATGGCCACAGACCATCCTATAGACTTTATTGAATCCATGGATTGCAGCAGACGAATCCAATTGGAGCTTGAGCTTAGATTCATCTTAAGGTTATGATCTATCCACTTTAATGGTCACAGACCGTCCTAGGGATCTCCTTCAAAGCTAGAGCATCAATTAGAACAATTAAAACTACTACAGATGCGGCAATTCCTAGGTCATAGACTCAAGGAATCACAGGGGCATCAGATTCAGGGAGATCAGATGGTATCCAAGAGGTCTACCGGTTAAGTGGTTGAGCTGATATACAGACTCCTCTACACAGATCTGATCGATCACCAAATGGAACCAAAGGAACTTTAGATCTAATTAAAGCATTAAAATTAGTATTAACATTATAATCAAAGTCACTCTACAATGAAAATACTCTCAGATTTGTAGTCTATGCAGCTAGGAACCTACAATAGCACTCTTAACCTCACCCAATTATCGATCTAACCTTTCTCCTCGCTACTCCAAGAGAATTAGCCAACCATGGTTAGGCTAAAGAAGGAAAATAGAATTTCTTTGCAAGCTCTAATCTCCAAAATTTGTCTCAGATCTCGATCTCCCCCCAATTACAATTGGGGGTCTCTATATATAGCTTTCTCCTATATTTTTCTCGCCAAAAATCCCTTCTAGAAGGTCCTCAGAGTTTGTTAGAGTGCGGTTAGAGCACATGGGTCGGTTAGGGTTTCCTAGGGCATCTTTTGGAACCATTGTGCCGGTCACCAAGTGCCTCGGGTTGCATGCAGTAGGTCACCAAATCACAATGTATGCATAGCTGAATCTCTGAGACGTTTTGCACACGATTTTGACAGGTTCAGGAAGCTTTCGACAGGTTTAAATAGAGCTTTTTAGTCTTTTTGCTAGGTTCTCAGAACTGTTCGATAGGTTCCCATAGGATGAGCCTTCACTTAGAGTTCCAGCCTTCTCAGTCCTTGGTTGGGAGTATTCGACAGGTTGGAGGGACTCTTCGATAGGTTAGAGAACCATTTCGATAGGTTCAGCTCTGCATTCTATCCTTTCGATAGGGTTGCTCTCAGTCCTATCGAAAGGCTCAAGTACCCTTCGATAGGTTCTATTCCAGCGTCTTCATCTCGATAGGTTCAGAAAACCATTTAACAGGTTCCCTTGACGCCTCAGGTAGGTTTTCGATAGGATGTTTTCTTCCTTTCTTTCAGCTGCTTGATAGGTTCTTAAATCCTATTGAACTTCTCTATCCACATGAATCCATCCTTCTTCTGCCTTCAGATCCTGTCGAAACCTCTTCAACTGCATGAATTCTCCCTTTCTTTGCTTTCAGCTCCTATCGAAGTCTTTAGGTGACGAATCGATAGGATGTTTTCAGCCTGTTCTCACTTCCTTCGCCTTGCCCTGCTGTAGTCATGCACTCCAAGGGTCCAGTGATGTGCTACCCTCTGGCGTGCTGTTGCTGGGTTTGTCCTGTGCTGAGAGATAGCCCTTTTTTGGGCATTCTTGAGTGGTTTTCTGCATTAATGTCCTATTTTATTGTTGTCTACAAAATGCACTTGACAGAGACTTATTAGTGTGCTCACAGGTCTATCAATGGTCAGGTTAAAGGGTGAAAAGTGGCATTTTTCACCCCTTAACACACCCCCAAACCTAAGCTTTGCTTGTCCCTAAGCAAAGGAGAATTAAAAGAAAATAAAAATGCCACTTTCGTAGGGAGCACGGATGCATTTAGGATATGCACCAAGCCTTTTAAACCCCTAGGTGATCCCTAGTGGAGGAGTGAAGTCTCCTGAGGGTTTTCAGTGAAGGTACCCACAAACTTCCCCAATAAAGTTAGTTAATAATAGTACATCCTGCTAAACAGAATTTCAGTAAACTAGAATAAATTCTCATCATGTCTTTTCAGTTCTAGAGGGTTTCAGCAGAAAAGTCACCAACTTAAAACATGAAATTTTACAGTAATTCCTTCATCATCAATCAGTTCATGTCAAGGTATTATGTCTAAAGATTGATGCAATGCTCACCCTTCATTTTAGAATTTTGTTTTGATACTACCCCCATCAAATTGGATTTTAGGCCCAAGTCTCACCAGGTGTGTTAACTCACAACAACAATGATGGGTGTAGAATTTAACACAGCTCAAGAGCAGTTACAGTCCTCAAATAGGGTTGTAAGCATGAGCATAGGCATTGCTCTAATTTATAAAATTTTCTAACTCTTTTCACCATGGATTAGACAGATCCTTATATCCACATGACAACTCAATCCATTCCAGATTACTATGGTCTTTTTATTGGGTTGTAATGTGGCTTAGGGATGAGGTTTGTAAAAGAATGAAAGGGTAAAAGGGATTCAAATTGAGAAATCAGTAAAGGTAGGGAGGTGGTCTAGACAACACCTTCTTGATTTCAGCACAATTCCATCTACTTCATGAATTTTCAGAGCCAAAGTGGCTAGCTTCTTCTCTTCCTTTCAATCTTTCAATGAAATGACTTCTCTCTCTCATTCTTTTGCTCTGTTTTTTTTTCTTTTTTAGAATACCACCAACTGCATTTTTCTTTATTTCAACCAGATTTAACACCTTGCTCCTCCAACCTTGCTTCTCCTTCCCCTTCCTGATTTGTAAGATTGGGGGTGAACTGAAATAGGTCAAAAAGGTTTTGGGTTTAAGATTTCTGGTTTTCATCAAAGAAAATTGGGACTTTTAAGGCTCAAGTGGTGTGCATCAAGGGCAGTTCAAAGGTGGGACATTTTAATCTAAAAGTGACCAAGGGATGGCCTTAATTCTTGTCCTCAATGTCATGAATGCTGTCAAGCTGTTACAACTTGGAATTGCCTAACTTCTAGTGATCAAAATTAGAACCAATCAGTCCTTAGAGCAGAAAAATTGCCAAGGCACTCTTCAAGGAAACTTTTTCAGGCCCAAATCTCACTGGGTGTGGCCTTCCATCTAATTTTTAGGGGTGTGTCTTCACAATTTTCTCTCATTTCAGGTTTACTGCACATCAAAATTATTTTTCACAAATTGTTGACATTTGCCTCATGAAGTCTGTTGGACTGCGGCTTATTTCAATTTCAAAGAGTTGTTTTCTTAATTTCCTCTTTTTACAAAAATTCCAGTGAGCATTTACTCTAATTAATTCCAAACACTTCATTTTAGCCTAACTGTACTAAAAGTAACTAATTTATTGGCATACCTACATGCCATACCCCCAAACCTAAACTAAACAGTGTCCTCACTGTTTGACACTGAGGAAATTAGGAGAGAGGCATGGGGGGAAATAGTGATACATAAGTAAAAAAAAACAAAACGACATAAAGACAAAATTGTATTAAAATGCCAAATATATACATGGAAGAAACTAAAACAGCAAACTGCCATAGCTATTTACAAACCTCATCTGGCCAATCATAGAGGTCAGCCAGGTTTTTAAGCTCATCCTTAGATAAGGGAGCTTTTCCTTTAGATTTAGCCTTCGGTTGCGGCTTCTTTGCTGCCTCCTCAGATTGGGCAGCGGGCTATTTTCCTTTGGGGTCAACAGCAACAACAGAATCAGAATCTGAATCGGACAGAAAAAGGGCAGTGGGGTCCAATCTGAGAGCCGCAACAACCTTCCTCCTTTCTTCCTTTGATAGTAAGGTGAAAGAGGTATCAGGTTGGGGTGGGGGCTGGGTGGGAGGGGTGTCCTTAGACTGGGCAACAGGCCTCTTTCCTCTCTTGGCAGGGGCTGCAGAACGAGCATATCTTTTTGTAGTGACTTTCTTCTTAGGGGGGGCCCTTTTTTGTTTTGGAGGGGCAGGTTGAGTCGAGGGAAGCTCCTGGGCTGGAGGAGGGTGCACATCCACAGGGGGGGTGGGAGGAGGTTGAGTTGTAGGGGGGGGACAGGATTGAGTGGCATGAGGTGCAGGAGGAGATGCGGTGGCAAGAGGGGTAGGTTGAAATGGCTGAGAGGTAAGGGAAGCAACCTTTTTCCTCTAATATGTCAATATGTTTGACAACATAGAGCAGGTTGGCATCAGAGAGTTCTTTGGTGGCCTTGAGTATCTCCTGAGCATTGGCTAATTTTTTCTTGAGAAGCTCAGAATTCTTCTTCCCATATTTGGCAATGAGACTCTCAGCAGCTGCCACTTGTTTTGCTGCCTCATAACGAGTCAGGATTTCAGACCACCCTTGAGAGATATCGCGGAGTTGAATTCGGTGTTCCAATTCGAGGTTGGCAATCTTCTCCTCATAAGGGGCCTCAATGGAAGCTCGAAGTGCAGCCATACCTCTCAGGACATCCCTGTGGATGTAAGGGTTATCCCTCATGGCATACAACAGGGTGAGTTAAGGGGGTATGTACATAGATTGTTTAAGGACAATGGGCAAAGACAAGGGTGTAGTGGATGAAGAGGAGGGGGTGGAAAGAACCAGAGCATCCCAGGGATCAGTTTGGGTAGAGGCATCCTGGAAAATAGGTGGGGGGGGGTGGTGAAAGGTAGAGGGGATTCAGCTACTGCGGAGGCCAGTAAATCTAGGGAGGAGGGTAAAGTGACCGGTGGTGAGGAAAGTATGGGGAGAGCTGGTGCGGCCACGTCCTAAGGCTGGGCAGCCGCAGGGTGTGGGGTAAGTATAGGGGAAGCAGAAGGGGATATGTGAGGGGCTTGAGTAGCGGAATAGGATGGGGCAAGGGTGGATTGAATTGATTGGAGAGAAGAGGTCATGAGGATCTGGTTGTCGGTGTTGATAGTTAATTGGAACTGAATGGTTTGAAGGAGGGATAGAATTTGAGTGAAGGTGTCAGGCATGGTAGGGGTAGAAGGGGCCGGTGGTTGGACATGATGGAAGGGGAAAGAGGTGCATGGGTAAAATAATGAGGAGTGAGGCGTGGGGAGTCAAGAAGTGGAGTGTACTCATGAGTAACATCCTCCACAATTGGGGTCATGAGGGCTGTGAACCCAGTAGTGGTGAACAAGTCCATGCCCTGTGGATGCAGAGGGGATGGGGGTGGGGGAAAATTAGAAATGGGTGGGGTAGTGTGGGGAGAAGTGGTAGGGGTAGGCTCAAAGAATGTGGGAGGTTCCAGTATGTTAGGTTAGAAAACTTGAGAGGTGGTTGAAGTGAAAACAGGTTCTGAGGTGGGTGGGGAGAGATCTGTTTGAAGAGGGACTAATACAAACAGAAAAAGCAAAGTAGGTGGAGGGGTAGGTAATGGGACAGGTATGATAGGTGGAGGGGTGGGTAAGGGTATCTTTGCAGGAGTCTTTGCTGCCACAGTAGTAGGTGCCTTCTCAGCCGCCTCCTGTCCAACTGGCTGACTCTTCTTAATCAAGGTGAGGCTGGCTGACCATTCCCGCTTTCCATACAATTTAAAGGTCAACTTCTCCATTGGTTCATTTTGCGTGATCACATATTTTTCAGTCTTGAGCAGACATGTGATGAGTCTACAAAAAGGCAGACCTCCTCCTTTAGCAAAAGCTTGCCTCTTCAGCACCTTGTCATTGATGTCTACCATTATTTCAAAAATCACCTTAGGTGCATTCACAAATTGCCCCTTTGAACAGAAGTATAGTGCATCCACTAATGGGGTCCTTCTTTCTTGCAAATGCCAGAGACATAGACATTTTTCCTTAGAATGATATCAATGAGTCTTAGGGTAGGATAGAGGTCTCCTCTCATTAAGGATTCACCGGAGTCCACGATTTCATTAGTAAGCTGTTTAGACATTTCCCGAAATGTAGCCCCTGTAGGTCTTTGTTAAGACCTGAAAAGTACCACTTTTCACCCCTTAACTTAATCTCTGTCAGACCCTTAGTCGTTTAATAAATGTGTGTTAAGCCCATTTTGTAGGTAATAAGTAGCAGTTGCAGATAAGGTCCTAACCCTGCCAAGAAGCCTACTTTTGCCTCAGAAGAAAGGAAGTTGAATCCAGACAGAACTTGGCTCAGTTGTCGTGGGTTTCAAGGCAGCACACCAACTGCTTGCGCTGTTCTTGCGCAAATTAATGATTGAAGGGCTCAAAAAGTAGACTTCACGCAGTTCTCACTAGGTTCAGTTATAAGCGCTCGCTCAGTCTCGCACAGTCTCACGCAGCTCAAGAGGAGAATTTAATCTTCGCATGATTCACTGAGGAGAGAGAGCTCCAGGCATTCCTGCGTGCAGCTGTCGCGCAGTGGTAGCGGGATGCAGATCTTCAGGGACCGCTCGCGCAATCCAAATGGATGATGCAATTGTTTCGTCGCGAGGATCCCCGCGAGATTCACCAAGAAATCAACTGCGAGCGCGATTCCCGTGCCACTCAAAGGGAAAGCGCAATCCTGCGATGACCAGAGCAATCTAGCGATGACCAAACTATCTATCCCACGATTGTAAGAGCTTCAAGTCAATTCAATCTCACGACGACAACTCTATCTCGTGACAAGACCTGGAAACTCTTGCTACCTAGCGATGCTCGAGATCTTAACTTCCCCCCACTTTTGCAGGGGCAGTCTGGGAACTTTCAGCAACTAGGGCATGCACTCTAATTCTCCAATCTCTATGCACGTGCCCCGAGACATCCAAGGAACAGAAATGGGCCACATTTGTATCATTAAAATTAGGGTTTTCCTAACCCTAATGCTCCCACAGCCGACTGCTATATAAGCCTAAGCCTAGTTTAGGTTTAGGGAGTTAGGACTGAATTGAATTGGACGTTGTCTTATTGAATTAGCTATAGAGTTCCAGTAGGCTATGGTTAGGATTTAGGTAGTTTCTTTTTCCTTTTTCTTCTCTCCATAGTCCAACACTTGCTGGCTATGCCTTTGTATGTTTATTTGGAACAGTTTTAATGAAGTTTTATAATAGGATCTTAAGCATCAATGGGATTGATGTTTGAGGGTTGTTCTGTACAAGGCTGCTACCTTGAGATCTTCCATTGCTAAGTTGTATTGTAAGCAATGGAGGATTGTTTTTAAGGATTTATTTAGATCCAAGTGACCTGTGTGTCCAGGTTAGGCACATTGCAGGCCTATGCCCTACCACAGGATCCACTAAATCTGAATTCCCATGGGAGCTTGAGCTTGTAGCCTTGTGAACATGGTGGTGGCAGCAATCTACTTGTTCTGTCTCAAACCTCTATGAGGAGGATAACCTCTATGGATAGTCTATGACCATTTGAGCGGATAGGCTATAGCCCTAGGGTGAGGCCAATCCATAGATCTAAGACAGATTCTTCTTCTCTGCACTTGTTCTTGTAGCCCTATGAGAGATTGTGCAGAGACAGACTCCCCTGTATTTGTATAGACCCACCATCAGATGGCAGATATGATCTGGCTGTAGAGATTGTAGGCTTGTGACTGGATCACTGTTGTCTCTCTAAAGCAGTGAACAGCTAGATCTAAAGCTAGTACTCAAACTTTGTTGGTCCTGTGTGTCTAGGCTAGCGCACATTGCAGGCCTAGCCCCACACACAGAACTTTAGAGGTTGAGGTTCCTATGGATTCTTGAGCTGGTAGCCTGGATGAAGTAGTGCCTACAATGATAGATTGCTCCCTTGGAGATTTAGATCATCTTTCCCTGTGGGACAAACTCTTACTTCTTAAAACTTGCTACAACAGGCCCGGTATCTTGCAGGTCTGTGTATTTTTAGACTTGCTGCTCTGTAGTTTCATTCCACCTTTGATTTATTTTCACTAACCCATTCTTATCATTGTTATCAATAAAGTTAGCAGCAGGCACTTAAAATACCTCAACAAGTTTTTGGCGCTGTTGTCGGGGATTCTTGATCTATTAGTAGACCCTAGATTTTTGTATTTTTTATTCTTTGGTAGCTGTGTTTGTGAATAACTAATACTGCTGATTTACATTTGGAATTTTTCTTACAGATCTGGATAGTAGCAGAGAAGGAAAGTTGAACTGCACTAGGAATCTAGCTACCTCTGTTTGCATTTCTCCAACCCTAAAAAACTCAGTCTATTTCTCCTTTGTAAATTCCATAGCAGTTGATTAGGATCGTTGTAATGTTGTTAATTCTTTGAGTTAATTGCAATGTATCTTGCAAGTTAGGAAGGAGATCCCTCAGTCCCACATTAGAGCCTCCTAACCCTGAGATAGAAAAGGCCAGAAGACGAAGAAGGCCCAGACACACCACGGTTGAGCCCCTTACTGAAATTGAGACAACAGTCATGGGTGAAAAGCAACCCAGCACATTGAAGGAATTGAATGCTCCTGATGATTATGATTCCCCATTCAGCATTCAATTCCCAGATGTTCGGGGAAACTATGAGATTAAAACCTCAATCATCCAAATGCTTCTCTCTTTTCATGGGTTCAGCAAGGAAGACCCCTACAAGCACATTGACCAATTCTTGGCCCTGTGCACAACATTTTCCATCACTGGTTTGGGACCAGAAGCCACTAGATTAAGGCTCTTTCCTTTCTCCCTAAAGGACAGGGCCAGCACCTGGTTAGCTACACTCCCAAACAATAGCATTAGTTCTTGGAAAGACCTCCAGACCAAATTTTTGACAAATTTCTTTCCAGAGACAAAAACCAGCTAGTTGAGGAAAGCAATACTTGCTTTTGCCCAATCCCCAATTGAAGATTTTAATCAAGCATGGGATAGATTCAAGGAGATGCCCAAATAATGTCCCCACCACAAGATCCCTGACTGGCAGCTTGTCCAGAGCTTCTATAATGGGATTGATGAGAAAAGCAGAGACATGGTAGATGCCTCTTGTGGTGGAACTTACATGCACAAAACAGCTGATGAGGCATGGGATTTGTTCGAGGTCATCAGTAAAAATGCTTTCCAAAAGATGTCCTTGTCAAGAACTATTCATGAGCCTTCT
This sequence comes from Chloranthus sessilifolius, assembly GCA_021018995.1. Taxonomy (NCBI): domain Eukaryota; kingdom Viridiplantae; phylum Streptophyta; class Magnoliopsida; order Chloranthales; family Chloranthaceae; genus Chloranthus; species Chloranthus sessilifolius. The sequence continues at coordinate 32,453,096 of CM037595.1, forward strand.
CCTAAAATAGGACTAGCTGAAACTTCCAAAGGAAAGATGTATGAAGTAACTGGGAATAATGACCTGAAAATGCAGATGGCCAATCTTTCTGATAAGTTTGATAAACTATTAACTATGGTGCAACCCAGATTGGCTGCACAGGTGATGGAGGCATGTCTGATATGTCAATCTCCACAACACATAGTGGAAGAGTGCCCATCTGCAGGGCAATAGCCTGAGTATATGATGGAACAAGCTGCTCCTGCCCAATCATTTGGCCAGCAACAATTTGTTGGCTACAACAAGCAACCATTTGGATACCAGTACCAAAATGCTAGATACCAGTACCAAACCGCCCAAATTTGAGGTGGAGACAAGATAATTACATGCAGCCACAATAGATGTTGGCCTTACCTCAAAGGCCATAGCAACAATTTAACCAGGGATATGCCCCAAGGTCAAATTTCGACAATGACTACCCAATGACAAAATCGGTTGGTAGTTCCCCACCTAAATACGAAATGCTTCTTTTGAGGATCAGGTTTTGGCCTCATTGCAAAACCTTGGAACCTTGACTCTGACTGTGAACTCTCATAGTCAAAGCATAAAGAAAATGGAAGAGCAGTTAGGCCAAATATCTAATGCTTTGGCCAAAAGAGAAGAGGGCAGGTTGCCAAGCCAGCCAGTGGCCAACCCTAAGGGCCAATATTTGATTGGAGAAGGTTCCTCAAGTTTTGAGGGAGCTAATGCCATCACAACCCTAAGGTCTAGCAGGCTGGTGGACAACCAGGTTGGAAAGGAATAAGGAGAGGTCATTTCTAAAGAATTTTCGAATGAAAGTGAAAAGGAATTTGTTAGAGCACAGAGCCAAGAGTTGCCTGTTACCCTGTAACAAGAGAAAAATAAAGAGGCCGTAGTTGAGCCTCAGCAGGAAATAAAAGATGAAAAAAGAAAAAAATAAAAGTTTAGTCATAGGCTTGCAGCTGAGGAACCAGCAGTACCTCAGTTGCCATTTCCTCATGCTTTGAGTGGCCCTCTCCCTTTTGACAAGGAGAATGCACAGATAGAGGAAATGATGGAGACCTTTAAGTAGGTAAAAATTAATTTACCCCTGCTTGATGCAATTAGACAGGTCCCAGCCTATGCCAAATTTCTGAAAGACCTTCGTACCCAGAAAAGAAGAGCTAGAGGCCATATGTCCAAAAAGGTCTTTGCAACTGATATAGTTAATTATGTATTAAACATAACAATACCAGAGAAGTTGCAAGACCCAGGGATACCCACTATCTCCTACATAATTGGAGACCACACAATTATGGCCGCAGGTTTACACTAGCCCTTCTAGACCTTGGAGCCAGTGTAAACCTGCTGTCATACAGTGTGTATCAGCGACTAGGTTTCGGGGAGCTAAAACCCACCCCAATTGTGCTGTTAATGGCTGATAGGTCTGAAAGGAGACCTATGAGAGTGGTTGAGGATGTCTTAGTGGGGGTGGACAAGTTCTTTTACCCTGCAGACTTCCTGGTTTTGGATATGGGCTGCAACAAGAGTACAACCCCTAAACCTGTTATTTTGGGCAGGCCATTCTTGGCCACTGGCAATGCATGCATTCAATGCTGGTCAGAGATTATGGAGGTAACTTTCAGACACATGAAGGTTGAACTGAATGTGTACAACAGTGCAAAGTATCGTCAGCTAGACAATGAGGAAAGCTTTGCAGTGGATGTACTAGAGGAAGTTGTTGAAGAAGAATTGCCCACTCTGCTGGGTTGGGGCAACATTGTCACAAGTTTAATTGAAGTTTGGGACATGGTAGTGGAAGGAAGCCCAGCTGTTATGACAGAAGACATGACTACATTAAAGCCTTCTATGGGCTTAGTGCAGCATTCCATTTGGAAACCTACATTGCTGCCTCTTCCTTAAACCAACAAAGCACCAATCTTGCCATCCACCCAACAAGCCCCTGATCTGGATCTCAAGAAGCTTCCAGAAAGATTGAAATATGCCTTCCTTGAGAAAGGCAATTGAGAAAGCATAAAAAGGCAATTGGCTGGACCATTGCGGATCTAAGAGGGATAGATGCATCAATATGTATGCGCAGAATCCATTTAGAGGAGGGCTCAGTACCCTCCAGGGAAATGCAGAGAAAATTGAATCCTCACATGCAGGAAGTGGTCCTCAAAGAGATTATTAAATTCTTTGGATGTCAGTAATTTACCCCATTTCTGATTCTGAATGGGTGGCACCTATCCAAGTGGTGCCCAAGAAATCTGGCATAACAGTTATTACAACTGATTTTGGAGAGCTGAGACCAGCCAGGGGACCACTGGCTAGAGGGTTTGTATAGATTATCGAAAGCTCAACTCTAAAACCAGAAAAGACCATTTTCCTCTCCCGTTCATAGATCAAATTCTGGATAAGTTGGCTAGAAAAGCTTTTTATTGTTTTCTTGATGGGTGCTCAGGGTACAACCAGATCCCTGTGCACCCTCATGACCAAGAGAAAACTATATTTACTTGTCATTTTGGAACCTTTGCTTATCGAAGGATGCCTTCTGGGCTGTGTAATGCCCCAGCCACCATTCAGAGGTGTATGTATGCCATATTCTCTGATATGATGTACAAGTTCTTAGAAATTTTTATGGATGATTTCTCTGTATATGGAGACAGTTTTGGCCAATGTCTGCAACACCTCCACCTCGTCTTGCAAAGATGTAAGGAGACCAATCTGGTCTTAAGTTGGGAAAAGAGCCATTTCATGGTAACACAAGGTATTGTGTTGGGCCATGTAGTCTCTAAAGAAGGGATTGAGGTAGATAAGGCCAAAGTTGACCTTATTACAAATTTGCCCCCTCCAAGAACAATCAAACAAATCAGATCTTTCCTTGGACATGCAGGATTCTACAGGAGGTTCATTAAAGACTTCAGTAAAATTGCTAAATCATTGTGCCACCTACTCTGCCAGGATGTGCCCTTTGATTTTTTTGCTGAATGTCTTGAGGCTTTTGAAACTTTGAAGATATGCCTCACCACTGTCCCTGTACTCCAAACACCTGACTATGTACTACCCTTTGAGCTGATGTGTGATGCGTCCGACTTGGCCATAGGTGCTGTTTTAGGCCAAAGGAAAGATAAGTTGTCAGTGGTCATTGCCTATCTCAGTAAATCACTTGCTGAAGCTCAGCTGAATTATACCACAACTGAGAAAGAGCTTCTGACAGTAGTTTTTGCTGTCGACAAATTTAGACCTTACCTACATGGGTCTAAAACTATAATCTTCACAGACCACTCAGCATTGAAATACCTATTGCCCAAGAAAGATGCTATGCCCAGGCTGATTAGATGGATACTCCTGTTGCAGGAGTTTGACATTGAAATCAAGGACAAAAAGGGAGTAGAAAATATGGTGGCTGACGACTTGTCTAGAATTATGTTGGAAAAATATGTTGATGACCCTGCAAATGATGTTTTCCCGGATGAGCAATTGTTTGCCATCCAATCCTTGGTTCCTTGGTATGCACACATTGTAAATTATTTAGTTATAAGCAGGATCCCTGCCCATTGGACTAAAATGGACAAAGACCTGTTCTTCTCACAGGTCAAATTCTTTTTCTGGGAGGAACCTTGCTTATACAAATACTGTGCAGACCAAATCATCCGAAAATGTGTTCCAGAAAGTGATGTCCCCAGTATTCTAGCCATGTGCCATGAAAATGCCTGTGGGGGCCACTTTAGTGGAAGAAAAACAGCTGACAAGATCTTGCAGTATGGGTTCTATTGGCCTCCTTTATTCAGAGATGCCAATACACATTGCAGAACATATGAGAGATGTCAGAAATTAGGAGGGCTGTCCAAAAGAAACTCAATGCCTTTGCAGCCCATCCTTGTTTTGGAACTGTTTGATGTCTGGGGTATTGACTTTATGAGCCCCTTTCCTCCTTCAAATGGTTATCATTTCATCTTAGCGGCAGTGGATTTTGTTTCAAAATGTGTAGAAGCTATTGCCACACGAACCAATGATAATCAACTTGTCCTCAAGTTTGTAAAGCAGAATATCTTCTCAAGATTTGGCACCCCTAGAGCCATTATCAGTGATGGGGGTAGCCATTTCTGCAACAGAAATTTTGAGAGCTTGCTCAAAAAATATTCTGTTACCCATAGGATTGCTACTCCCTACCACCCGCAAACCAGTGGGCAAGTTGAAATTTCTAATAAGGAGATCAAGCACATCCTTGAGAAGACAGTGAGGACTGACAGAAAGGACTGGGTTGATAAGCTAAATGATGCATTATGGGCTTATAGGACTACCTATAAGACTCCCATTGAGATGTCCCCATTCAGATTGGTTTATGGCAAGGCTTGCCATCTCCCAGTAGAGTTAGAACACAGGGCTTATTGGGCCATAAAAAAATTTAATCTAGACCTAACTTTTGCTGGTCATTACAGGTTGCTACAACTGTCAGAAATGGATGAGTTGAGGATGGATGCATATGCCAATGCCATATACAAGGAAAGGTCTAAGGCTTTCTTTGACAAGGGTTTGTTAAGAAAGAGCTTCATGGCTGGTGATAAGGTTTGGTTGTTTAACTCCAAACTTAATTTTTTTTCCTGGAAAACTGAAATCCAAATGGGAAGGCCCCTATATTGTCATGAATGTTTCCCCATCTGGTGCTGTGGAAATCAAGGATCCCAAGTTTGGGAAAACCTTAAAGGTGAATGGTCAGAGGCTTAAGCCTTGTTTAGAAAAACCTGCTGAACCTATGGACACCATTCACTTTCAAGGGGACCCTTCATTAAACTGATCCACAGGTGTGTCAATATTGTATTATATGTACTTTGTAGCTAGGCTTTTCTTTCTTTTCCACTTCTTTTCTTGTCATTGTAATTACAGTTATACATTTCTTTCTAAGTTAATAGAATTTTTGTTTTCTATTGCTTTGTGTATATTGTCTGTGTGTTTACTTTTTTTTTCCTGCCTATTACCCTGCACTTTCTGACCTTTCAACCAGTGAGGACACTGCTCCTCATGGTTTGGGGGTGTGGCAGGGTAGGTCTGCCAATATAATAGTTAACTTTAGTGCAGTAGTGGTGCTATAATTGGGATGAATAAAGTTACTTTTCACTTAACTTGCTGCAATGAGGAAATTTCTGGAAAATTAAAATATTTTTTTTTGCAGACATTTCGAAACTGAAAATTTTAAAATCTTAGCACCACCATGAAGCTAACATCAAAAAATTTAAATTAGTACCTAGTAAACCTAAGAGGAGACAAAAAGGTGAAAATACACTCCATAAGTTAAAAAGAGGATCATACCTAGTGAGATTTAGGCCCATCAATGTCTGTTAGAGTGTTTCTGATATTTTTTATGCTCTAAGGTCTGATTAACTCAAACACTCTTTACTAGAAGTTAGGCACCTCTAAATCAAAACTGGTTGACAACACTCATGACACTAAGGAAATGATTCAAGGCCCTCATTTAGATAGTTTGAGCCTGAAAACCAAACCTTTTAAAACTATCCTTTTGCATACACTCTTTGAGCCTCAAAAAGTCCTATTTTTCTTTAACAAACACTGAAGTACTTGCACCTTAACCTCATGACCTGATTCAACCTTACCCTCACTCTGAGAAATCAGAAGGTAAAGGAGGAGTTGAAGGAAGTGAGTGGTCCAACATTTGGTAGAAGGAGAAGAAAAGTAACCTATGAACAACAGTGTGTTGGTGGTATTTGTGTGGCAGTTCATCACAAAAATCATAAAAATAAAAAGTAGAAAAATAATAAAATGAGAAAAAGGAAGAGAAGTTTGGAGAAGAACACATTGAAAATTGAAAAGAAGAGGAGAAACTGGCCACTTTGATTCTGAAATATATCAAGTAAGATGAAGTTGTGCTGAAATGAAGGTAGTGAAGTCATGAGTCACTTTCTACCATACAGATTTCTCAATTTTGATTTCCTTTTTTACCCCTTCATTCTTTATATCCCTCACCCATAAGCCACATTACAACCCATTCGACAAGACCTTGAAGATCCAAAGTGAAATGAGCTGTCAGGTGGAGATGAGGGAGTACCTAATCTATGATGAAGAGTCATGAGGATGCCAGAAATTAGAAGCTTTACCTATGCTCATGCTTGCAGGCCCATTTGGGGTCTGTAACTGCTCTTGAGCTACTTTAAATGTGAACACCCCTAGATATTCATTGTTGAGAGATAGCCTTGGTGAGAATTGGGTCTGACTTGTAACTTTATTGGGGTTGTATCCAATATGATTTCCGAATTTAAGGCAAGCTTGGTACTGATATGTGCACCTTGAATTTCTAATGTAAAATGGTTAGTGGAAATGCAAACACATGCTAAAAAAATTTTGAGTTTTAAATGGCCTGCATTACTGCTACAATTTCCTCTGAATTCTAAAGGAAAGTGGATTGATGCTTTAGTCATTGAAATTTGTTTTGCCATTGACTGCACCACTTTTAACTATTTTTATTGTGAAGTTTGTCCTCCACTAGGGATCACCTAGGGGTTTAAAAGGCTTGGTACGTATGCTAAATGTACCTGTGATCCCTACGAAAGTAGCATTTAATTAGTTAAAGCATTACTAAGGGACTAGCAAAGATTAGGTTTGGGGGTGTGTTGGGACCTAAAAAATATCACTTTTCACCCCTTAACTTAATCTCTATTAGACCCTTAGTCATTTAATAAATGTGTGTTAAGCCCATTTTGTAGGTTATAAGCAGCAGCTATAGATAAGGCCTTAACCTTACCAAGAAGTTTACTTTTGCCTCAGAAGAAAGGAAGTTGAATCCAGACAGAACTTGGCTGCAGCATAGGCAAAGCACAGCAGCTACAAGTCAAGAAGTGAGCCTCGCGCAGATGTCACAGGGTTCAATTCATGCAGAAAGAATGCTTTGCGCAGTTGTTGCGGGTCTCTCAAGGCAACACACCAACTGCTCGCGTTATTCTCATGTAGATTAATGACAGAAGGGCTCAAAAAGTAGACTTCGCACAGTTCTCGCGAGGTTCAATTGTAAGCGCTCGCGCAGTCTTGAGTAGCTCAAGAGAGGAGCATTTAATCTTCGTGCGATTCACTGAGGAGAGAGAGCTCCAGGCATTCCTGTGCGCAGCTGTCGCGCAGTGGCCGTGGGATGTAGATCTTCAAGGACCGCTCGTGTAATCTAAATGGACGATGCAGTTGCTTCGTCACAAGGATCCCTGCGAGATTCACCAAGAAATCAACTGCACGCCCGATTTCCGTCCCACTTAAAGGGAAAGCGCAATCCTGCGACGACTAGAGCAATCCCGCGATGACAACTCTATCCCGCGATAAGACCTTGAAACTCTTACTACCTAGCGAGGCTCGGGATCTTAACTTCCCCCCACTTCTGCAGGGGCAGTCTGGGAACTTCCAACAACTAGGGCACACACTCCAATGCTCCAATCTCTGTGCACGCACCCTGAGGCATCCAAAGAATAGAAATGGGCCACATTTGCATCATTAAAATTAGGGTTTTCCTAACCCTAATGCTCCCACAGCCGACTGCTATATAAGCCTAAGCCTAGTTTAGGTTTAGGGAGTTAGGACTGAATTGAATTGGACGCTGTCTTCTTGAATTAGCTATAGAGTTCCAGTAGGATAAGGTTAGGGTTTAGGTAGTTTCTTTTTCCTTTTTCTTCTCTCCATAGTCCAGCACTTGCTGGCTATGCCTTTGTATGTTTATTTGGAACAATTTTAATGAAGTTTTATAATAGGATCTTAAGCATGTATGGGATTGATGTTTGAGGGTTGTTCTGTACAAGGTTGCTGCCTTGAGATCTTCCATTGCTAAGTTGTATTGTAAGAATGGAGGATTATTTTTAAGGATTTATTTAGATCCAAGTGACCTGTGTGTCCAGGTTAGGTACATTGCAGGCCTATGCCCCACCACAGGATCCACTAAATCTGAATCCCCATGGGATCTTGAGCTGGTAGCCTTGTGAACATGGTGGTGGCAGCAATCTATTTATTCTGTCTCAGACCTCTGTGAGGAGGATATACTCTGTGGATAGTCTGTGTCCAGACAGGCTACAGCCCTAGGGTGAGGCCAATCCACAAATCTAAGACAGGTTCTTCTTCTCTGCACTTGTGCCTGTAGCCCTATGAGAGATTGTGCAGAGATCGACTCCCCTGTATTTGTATTGACCCACCATCAGATGGCAGATCTGATCTGGCTGTAGAGATTGTAGGCTTGTGACTGGATCACTGTTGTCTCTCTAATGCAGTGAATAGCTAGATCTAAAGCTAGTACTCAAACTCTTGCTGGTCCTGTGTGTCCAGGCTAGTGCACATTGCAGGCCTAGCCCAACACACAGAACTTTAGAGGTTGAGGTTCTTATGGATTCTTGAGCTGGTAGCCTAGATGAAGTAGTGCCTACAATGATAAACATGTTCTGACCCATCCATGGACTGTGGTTCCCCTATTGGATAGTCTGTGACCATTTGAGTGGACAGGTTATAGCCATAAGGGATTGGATCATGGCACAAGGGTGAGTTGAATACTTTCTCCTCTTTGGTGATAATATAGCCATTGGACAGGATTTCTATAGCAGCAGATCTGAGTCTGAGTTATAATACCCATCAGATCTATACCTAATAGCTTACTTCTCACCCTTTTTATATTTATTTTCTCACACTTCATCATTCTTCTCAACCATTTCTGTAGTTTAGGCATTAGGGTACCATAGGATTTAAACAATAGTGATCTTAAATCCCCTTCCATTTAGGATTGCTAGATCAGTAGTCAGATCTGGAGGGCCTACTAAAGATAACTCCCTTGGAACTTTAGATCATCTTTCCCTGTGGGACAAACTCTTACTTCTTAAAACTTGCTACAACAGGCCCTGTATCTTGTAGGTCTGTGTATTTTTATACTTGCTGCTCTGTAGTTTTCATTCCACCTTTGATATATCACTAACCCATTCTTATCATTGTTGTCATAAAGTTAGCAGCAGGCACTTAAAATACCTCAACAGTGATCCTTCAGCTCTGGTGGAATCAAATTGATATGGGACTCCCAAAGCCATCCCAATATCTCTGCAGTCGATAGCCAGCTGCCATTCATCAATCAAGATTTCTAGTATATCCTTAGCCCAAGGTACCACTTTCTTTGTCAGGTTTTGATACAACAATTTGACCAACCTGGGGTAGACATTTTCCTTTAAGGGTGAAAGCAGGGGTAGTAGACCTTTTTTCAAATATTCCAACGTCCACTGGCACTCCCCAATGTTAGCAAAATATGTCAGATCAAAATCCGTCTCTGGAACAACACTCAATTTTTCTACAAACTCATTGGGGGTAGTTAACCCCGCTGGCAGTTCTACTGGAGGAGTAGCTCTCGCTAAGGTTTCTTCCACTATAGGCTCCTGAATCGCAACAGCTTTGGCTTTCTTAGCTTTAGGAGCCTTTTTGGGTGTCATCTCAGTGAGCTTCCTCTTGACAGGTAGTTTGTCAACTGACTTTGACCTCGCGAAAGATTTGGGGGTGGAAGCAGTTGCTCTCCGGCATATGTTTGCTAGAGTTTCCTCCGGCTCATTCATTTTAATCTCGGAGACTAATCACTCACCAACTTAGAGTGGAGCTTGAAGGTTAAGAATTAGAAGAACGATAGATTGATGGTGGGAAGGTAACTAACCTCGAAATTCCTAGGGTTTAACAGAAATCGCAATACACAGCTTCAATTTTTCCAAAGTCAGGGGCAAAATGCTCCTCTGTTCAAGCTGAATGTATTGACAAAATGGCAGACAGAACAGCCGAAGGTTCTGTGAGGATTTAGTGGAGAAAGAGGGAGGCGAAAGAGAGATGAAAAGAGCTAGGGTTTGCAGAAGGTATGGAATGAGGTACAAATGACCTATCGACGGGTATATAAGGGGTGGAATATGATTCTGATAGGTGAACTGGATGATTTCGATAGGTTCATGCGTCCTGTCAAAAACATAGCAGACAAAACTTTAAAAGGGGATGATTCAATAGGATCCCGATAGGTGGAACTATCCTTTCGATCAGTTTAAACGACAGCTGAGTCTTCATTTCGATAGGTTCCTGATTGGTATCTAGAACCTATTGAAATCTCCGTTTTACTCTTTTTAACCGATCGAAAAGCTAATTTCACCTGTCGAGAAGATCAGTGCCTATCGAAACCATCGAACATCCTGCCGAAATCACCATGTGACCTATCGAAAGGTGAACTTGACCTGTCGAAGACTTCTAAAAACCAAATAAGGCTACATTTCGGGGTACTTTCAGTTTTAACACTCAGTAGGCTCGTCTGCAGTGCTGCTCTACAGTTTGTTTTCCCTATGGCTAAGCTCCCATTATCTCAGGATAACTGGTAATACTGAAATGACGGCCTAGTATTAAGCATGACAGTTTTTTTTCTCTCCCTATTTTTTTTCTTTTCATGTTGCAAGAAATAAAAAAAAAATTAAAAAAAATCAATTAACAACAAAGTAAACACCTAAAATAAAAGCAAAGTATGGTACATATGATACATACTGACTGCAGGGGCTAATCTGGAGGGTCTGGAAGGTCCATAGTCTCCTCAGGATCATCAAACTTGGCACTTTTCATAGATCTTTTTCTCAGCCAGTGTCCATTCCCTTGGTGCAGTTTTCCATCAGTGAACCAAGCATTGTCCTGCACCAGCCAATGTGGATTAACATGCATCACTTTCTTTTGGGCATTAATGGAAAAGCAAGCTTCTTCAGGAGAGGGTTGATAGCCAGTGTTACACACATTCAACTTAACCTTCATCTTTCCAAATGACACTTCCATGATCCCATACTTGCATTGTATGTGGGCATTGGCAATGGCCAAAAAGGGCCTGCCTAGAATCATAGGTATGGAAGAAGCACATTTGCTTGGTTCCATGTCTAATACTAAAAAGTCAACAGGATAGAAGAATTTGTCAACTCCAATCAAAACATCCTCAATTATCTCCACAGGTTTCCTTTCAGATCTGTCAGCCAGCTGGAGGACCACATGTGTGGGCTTCAATTTGCCTAAGCCCAGTTTCTCATATACTGAATATGAAAGCAAATTTACACTGGCTCCCAGATCTAATAAGGCTTTGTCAATGATGTGATCCCCAATGATGCAGGGGAATGTGGGGGTTCCAGGGTCTTGGAATTTGGTTGGGGTTGCAATCGACAAAATTTGTTTCACTTTCTCTACTGAAAAGACTTTCTTGGATATGTGTATCCTGGATTGTCTTTTATGGGTGCATAGTTCTTTTAAAAACTTGGCATAGGCTGGGACTTGTTTAATGGCATTAAGTAAAGGCAAATTGATCTTTACTTGCTTGAAAGTCTCCATCATTTCCTCAATTTTTCCTTGCCCTTTATCAAAAGGGGAAGGTGCTTATAGTGCCTTAGGAAATGGCAAATGTGGGATTGCCCCTCACTTGCAGCCTTAACCAATGGGGCCTCTTTCTTTTTGAGTTTTTTCTTTTCTTGAGGATCCTCATTATACTCTTTATTCACAGTTGATTGTTCCTTCAAGTCCACCATTGGTGGTCTTTGTTGTGTGCCGGTAGAAATCACTTCATTTTCTTCCTCCAAGTTCCTCAGAGGCTCACAGCCAACTTGGTTGTCCACCAACTTGCCACTTCTCAAAGTTGTAACAGATTTGGCTTCCTCATAGGTGGAGGAAATTGCACCCACTAGAAACTGCCTTCGTGGATTATCCTGTGGTTGGCTAGGCAACCTTCCTCCCTCTCTCCTAGTCAGAGCATCAGACAACTGACCAAGTTGGCCCTCTATCTTTTTGATGCTCTGGTTGTGAGAGTGCACAGTTTGGGGTAAGGTGTTCAAGCTCTGCAGCGAAGATAGAACTTGTTCCTCAAAGGATGGTGTTCTCACAGTTGGAGGAGGTGTAGCTTGCTGCACTGGAGGAGCTACAGGTTGGGCCATGGGTTGCTGATACTGAGGCCTTGGGGCATAACCTTCTCGATAGGGCTAAGCATTTCTGTAGGGCATGGGCTGCTGGGGCTGCTGTTGCTGGCTGGGGTATGCATCTTGTCGCCACCTCAGATTAGGGTGGTTCCTCCATTGGTACCCAGCAGCAAGTTGCTGCCCATAAGACCGAGCTGCAGCCACATGCTCTGTTATAAAATCAGGAAACTGGTCAGCACTCAAAGGTCAACTTGGGAGGTTGTCGCGTAATCCAAATTCAATAAACACCTTCTCTAGGTTCATTTCCAATCCCACGATCAGGTGTTCCAAAGCACGCCGAGCTTCGCGATAAGTATTTTAACCCCGCGCTTGGCTCTTTTTCCAGTATTCTCTTCCTTCTTCCCTCTGCGAAACCCTAGCTTGTGGCGCTCTTCTCCCTCTCTCCTCCAGCATCAATCCTACAGCTCATCATTCACTCCACAAATCTACAGAGTTATTCCTAGCATCACCCCCATCCATTACCCTCTGATCAGAGATCTCGCTGTGCCCTGAGCGTCAAATCAAACCAAACCCAAGGATTTTTGGGTAGGCACTTAGATCTCAGTCTCCATTTCTCATATTAGAAGATAGAGTTTGAAATGGCTCCAAAGATTACATAGAAGAGAAAGGGGAAGGATAAGGCCCCTGCTGAGACCACCCCTAAGAAAGCCAAGACTTCAAAGTCACCCAAAAAAGGGAAGAAAGTGCTTGAGGAGGCAGAGGAACCAACCCCTAAGTTTTCTACTCTTTCTGAGCCCATGGTTTCAATCCCATTGGAGCCTGAGACAGATTTTGACCTACCATTTTTTGAGAAGGAACCTCTCTCTGCCCCTGTTGTGCAGTTTATGAGTAAAGTGGGCCTTAAACCCTTGATGAGAGGTATCCCAGCACTAGCCTACCTTAGGCTAGTGCAACTGTTTTATCAACACATCAGGGTCAAGAAGGATAAGGATGGACAAGCTTGCTTGCTGGTGCTAATTGACGACTTTGATATGTTAGTGAGCCCCAAGGTGATTGTTGAAGTTTTGGGCATCCCAGCCGCATTCAACCCTAGATGTGGATATGGCCCCCCTTGAGTGCATCAATTGATACAATTGCACGGGCCTTAACTAGAGGTTTAAAGGCCACAGGGGATTCGATCAGAAGGAGAGAATTGGCACCTGAACTCCTCTTCATAGACAAAGTCCTGCAAAAGAACATATACTGCTCAGGACATCAGCAGGAGAGGAGAACTCCAATTGCCGATGCTGTTTATTCGTTCTCTCTTGGCCATGGTTTCCATGCGGCTTGGCTCATATTCGAGGCAATGAAAGACATAGTGGAGAAGATAGGGCAGAAAAAGAAGTCTCACACACTACCATATGCCAGAATCAGTACCTTGCTGCTACTCAAGGGGGGATACAAGATAGGAAAAACTGAGCAGACCACCACCCTTCCCCCTACTACCTTTGCCAAGACGTAATGGGGAATCAGCAGGAGCCTGATGGAGGCCCAAAAGAAGAAGAAAGCTGAGGCTCAGGCCCTTACCAAACAAGCAAAAGAGGCAACTGGATCAAGGTCTACCCCTGTTACCAAGGAGGTGCCCCCAGAGCCTGTTCCCACCACTGCTGCAGCAGCACCCATTTCCCCACCACACTCTCCTCTTGCATCCACTATCCCTCTTCCATCTCTCTCTCACCGTCCTCTATCCTCATCATCTACGCCCACACCCCATTCACCTGTGATTGGTACTTGGGAGGACTCCCCATCCCCTACCTTACCTTAGTACACAGCCCCCATACCCCCATCAGCTACACATAAACCTGCCAGCCCTCCCCTCATTTCCTACAAAAAACAAAAAACCACTGACAAAATCCCCACCATCTCCCAGACCCCACCCTCAATCCCTTTCCTCCACACTGACACACCTCACCTTGCAGAAACCACCACCCCAGCATTACCTACTACATCCCCACTCACAGACATTGACTTAACCCTTAACACCACCATAGGATTCCAAGCCTTTCTGTCTACCTTCCTTGACACATTGCCTACCCACTACACCCCTCTCCCAGATTCCCCAACTACATCACAGCATCACTCCCCAGAACCCCCCTCTTCCCCTCCTTCCACTTTCCATCATGCACCTACCTCACCTTTCCAACCAGTGCTCTCTTCTTCACAGACTCAACCTCCCAGCCCTGATACATTGACACTTATCCTATCCCTTATCCAAGACATCCAAGCCCAATTATCCACCACTACCCAAAAATAGGACCAGATGCAGACTAAACTCACCTCCATCCAATCCACCCTACAAACATTCAACAACCCACCCATTCCTCAACCACCCACTACTACCCCCCTGGTCCTTTACACTGACAACCATACCCAAACTGACACCATCCCTGACTCCCAACCCCTTCCAACACCCATAATCCCCTTTACACACCCAACCCCCCCATTTCCCTTCATCCCTTTCACCATTCCCATTTTTCCCCCCCATGACCCCCCTGCTCCTCCGAGCCTACACAATTTTCTTTCCCCTATACCCTCCATCCCCCACTTATCCTACCCTCCCACATCGACCGACAAATCTACACAAACAAACCCGTAACTTATCCCTCCCCCCACAAATAGACTTACCCACTGTTACCCCCCCTTCTCCCCCAGGACCAATCACAGTTTGCTCCTTCCACTTCCTATCTGCCCATCGCACCCAAACAGTTTTTTTACAGCCCTCCCTACCTCACCATCCTCATCACATGAGGGATAATGCTTACCTTAGGAAGGATGTCCTGAGGGGCATGGCCAAACTTTGCTAGTCCATTGAAACCCCCTGCTGGAGCAGATCGATAAAATGATGGAGGCCTACAGAAAGCAACTTCTGGGCATCTCCTTGGGGTGGACTAACATATTGGAAGCCTACCAGCAGGCCAAGGCTACAGCTACTTATCATGAGTTGAATTGGGAGTTTGAGAAAGCAAATGCTGCTACAGAGAAAGTGCGGACCAGAATGTTTGAAAAGAGGCTCAAAAATGCCCAGGAGATCTTCAACATCCAAAAGAATATCCATGAGACAGACCTCCTCAAACACAAAATCCAAATAGCCTCCTTGGAATCTGCATTGGCTGCTGCCAGAAATGCTCCTCTGCAGCCCACCCCACTCTCTGTTCGCATGCCAGACCCTGAGCCTCAAGCTTCTTAGCCCCAGCTGCCCAGTCTGAGGAGGCACACCCAAAGACCCAACAAGAGAAAGGGAAGGCCCCTGTTGCACCTCCTCCAGAGCAGCCTCCCCCTACCAAGGCCCCTGTTGCACCTCCTCCAGAGCAGCCTCCCCCTACCAAGGCCTCTGCTGCACCCCCACAAGAACAAACTTATCCTAAGCAGAGAAAAGTCACTGCTAAGAGGTCTGCTCCCAAAGCTGCCCCTTTTAAAATTGGCAAAGAGCCAGCTGCCTAGTCTGAAGAGGCAAAATCCCCTAGCCAGCCTGAGTCCATAGCAAAAGAGAAATCACCTGTGGTCCCCACAACAGATCAAATCAGATACAAAAACTATAGAGAACATTGAACATCAGATCTCAAATTCAAAATGAAGGCTTTGAAGCCGAAAACATCAAAGTCTGTTGGGTCAGGTCGAGATGCACAATCGAGTCGGGTTGGGTGGGGCATATGCTTTTTCCCATTAGGCATAAAAAAATTTGGTTCGACCCATTAGCAGGCCTAATAACACATCAAATACAAGAAAATGTACCTTCTGAGGGGCAATACCAAGTAAAGTGCCCAGTTCCTCAAAGCTGCACAAAAACAAATTTAAGAGATTAAGAAAGCATAACAGATTCCATAGCCAAGTAAAGAAAACTTCATCACTAGCATATCACTAACATTATGTTTGTGTAAAGTTTGCTAGCACTCAGAAGATTTTATTCAATCATGGCACGATCCAACACCATGAAATTATCCGGTAAAAGAGCTTTCTGGTTGAAAAATTCTATATTAGAGTTCAAACTATTGGTCCATCAAAACAAAAAGGTTATTAAACCAAGGAAGCATGACATCATATAACCTGGTGTACTTTCAGTTCTTCAAGAAAAGCATCCATTATGAAAATCCTCTCCAGATACACCTGGTAAGTAATCATATTATTAAAATTTAAAGCTAAGAAAGTACATGCATTCATACAGAATGAAACATTAAAGAAACAAAAGAAAACAATGCCCGATATACAAATTGGATTAGCTATACCTTTTGCAATATTGGGTAGATCTTCAACTTTGAGCACCTTTCATCCTAGTAATAAAGTTCAATGTTGTATAAAAAAAAAAAAAGTTCAATGTTTAGGGATGACATCATATCATTTATTGGCATTAATCAGAGGTAAATAAAGCTAGTGTCCATGATACCTTCATAAGTATCTGCCTGTGCATGATTTAATTTTTTTATGTAGCAAACTATAAACCAAACATGTGCAAAAATGAAATTGGACTGTCCATTTAGATAGGTTACTATAAACGGCAGCTGAGTCTTCATTTCGATAGGTTCCTGATTGGTATCTAGAACCTATCGAAATCTCCGTTTTGCTCTTTTCAACCGATCGAAAAGTTAATTTCACCTGTCGAGAAGTTCAGTGCCTATCGAAACCATCGAACATCTTGCCGAAATCACCATGTGACCTATCGAAAGGTGAACTTGACCTGTCGAAGACTTCTAAAAACCAAATAAGGCTACATTTCGGGGTACTTTTAGTTTCAACACTCAGTAGGCTCATCTGCAGTGCTGCTCTACAGTTTGTTTTACCTATGGCCAAGCTCCCATTATCTCAGGATAACTGGTAATACTGAAATGACGACCCAGTATTAAGCATGGCAGTTTTGTTTCTCTCCCTATTTTTTTTCTTTTCATGTTGCAAGAAATAAAAATAAATAAATAAATAAAAAATCAATTAACAATAAAGTAAACACCTAAAATAAAAGCAAAGTATTGTACATATGATACATACTCACTGCAGGGGCTAATCTGGAGGGTCTGGAAGGTCCATAGTCTCCTCAGGCTCATCAAACTTGGCACTTTTCATAGATCTTTTCCTCAGCCAGTGTCCATTCCCTGGGTGTAGTTTTCCATCAGTGAACCAAGCATTGTCCTGCACCAGCCAATGTGGATTAACATGCTTCACTTTCTTTTGGGCATTAATGAAAAAGCAAGCTTCTTCAGGAGAGGGTTGATAGCCAGTGTTACACACATTCAACTTATCCTACATGTTTCCAAATGACGCTTCCATGATCCCATACTTGCATTGTATGTGGGCATTGGCAATGGCCAAAAAGGGCCTGCCTAGAATCACTGGTATGGAAGAAGCACATTTGCTTGGTTCCATGTCTAATACTAAAAAGTCAACAGGATAGAAGAATTTGTCAACTCCAATCAAAACATCCTCAATTATCTCCACAGGTTTCCTTTCAGATCTGTCAGCCAGCTGGAGGACCACATGTGTGGGCTTCAATTTGCCTAAGCTCAGTTTCTCATATACTGAATATGAAAGCTAATTTACACTGGCTCCCAGATCTAATAAGGCTTTATCAATGATGTGATCCCCAATGATGCAGGGTAATGTGGGGGTTCCAGGGTCTTGGAATTTGGTTGGGGTTGCAATCGATAAAATTTGTTTCACTTTCTCTACTGAAAAGACTTTCTTGGATATGTGTATCCTGGATTGTCTTTTATGGGTGCATAGTTCTTTTAAAAACTTGGCATAGGCTGGGACTTGTTTAATGGCATTAAGTAAAGGCAAATTGATCTTTACTTGCTTGAAAGTCTCCATCATTTCCTCAATTTTTCTATGCCCTTTATCAAAAGGGGAAGGTGCTTATAGTGCCTTGGGAAATGGCAAATGTGGGATTGCCCCTCACTTGCAGCCTTAACCAATGGGGCCTCTTTCTTTTTGAGTTTTTTCTTTTCTTGAGGATCCTCATTATACTCTTTATTCACAGTTGATTGTTCCTTCAAGTCCACCATTGGTGGTCTTTGTTGTGTGCTGGTAGAAATCACTTCATTTTCTTCCTCCAAGTTCCTCAGAGGCTCACAGCCCACTTGGTTGTCCACCAACTTGCCACTTCTCAAAGTTGTAACAGATTTGGCTTCCTCATAGGTGGAGGAAACTACCTTCGTGGATTATCCTATGGTTGGCTAGGCAACCTTCCTCCCTCTCTCCTAGTCAGAGCATCAGACAACTGACCAAGTTGGTCCTCTATCTTTTTGATGCTCTGGTTGTGAGAGTGCACAGTTTGGGTTAAGGTGTTCAAGCTCTGCAGCGAAGATAGAACTTGTTCCTCAAAGGATGGTGTTCTCACAGTTGGAGGAGGTGTAGCTTGCTGCACTGGAGGAGCTACAGGTTGGGCCATGGGTTGCTGATACTGAGGCCTTGGGGCATAACCTTCTCGATAGGGCTAAGCATTTTTATAGGGCATGGGCTGCTGGGGCTGCTGTTGCTGGCTGGGGTATGCATCTTGTCGCCACCTCAGATTAGGGTGGTTCCTCCATTGGTACCCAGCAGCAGGCTGCTACCCATAAGACCGAGCTACAGCCACAGGCTCTGTTATAAAATCAGGAAACTGGTCAGCAGATGGGCATTCTTTCAGGGGATGAGAAGGGGTCTGGCATATGGCACATGCCTCCTCCACCCTAGCAGCCACAGGTGATTGCATTACTCCCATCAGCCTTTCAAATTTCAGAGTTAAGCAATCCACTTTCCTGTCCAACTCACTTGGCACACTCACTTCATATATCTTTCCCCTTGAGGTGTTCTCCTTCATCAATCTAGGAGGCTCTAGATCTCTTGCTAGGGTTTCCCTTTGCATAGAGTTCTCACTAATAATATCAAAGAGCTCCCATGCCTCCTCAGCAGTTTTGTGGAGATAGGTGCTACCACAGGAGGCATCTATCATATCTCTGCTTTTTGCATCAATTCCCTGATAAAAGCTTTGAACCAATTGCCATTCAGGGATTTGATGGTGGGGGCATTTCTTCAGGAGTTCCTTAAATCTCTCCCAGGATTGATGAAAATCTTCAGTTGGATCTTGGGTAAAAGAGATGATACCCTTCCTCAACTGCCTGGTCTTTGACATAGGGAAGAATTTGGCCCGAAATTGACATTGGAGATCACTCCAGGACTGAATGCTATTGGGTGGAAGCAAGGACAACCAGGAGGCTCTGTCCTTCAATGAAAAAGGAAAGAGTCTCATTTTGGTGGCCTCCTCCCCCAAACCTATGATATTGAATGTAGTGCACAGTCCTAAGAACTCATCAATGTGCTTGTAGGGGTCTTCTTTGGTCAGGCCATGAAATGAGGGCAGCATTTGAATGATGGATGATTTTATCTCATAGTTTCCCTTAGCAGCTGGGAATTGAATGCAGAAGGGGGAATTATAGACCCCTGGTGCATTAAACTCCTTAAGGGTTCTCGGCTATTGTTGCTCACCCATTTCTACATAATCAAATGCAACAGATGTGGGTGTAGTTGGTTTGAATCTGAGAAGTCTTTCAACCTCTGGATTTAGTAGAATAATCTGAGGTTGGAGGGTTCTTCTACGAAACATACAACACTCAAAATCTGAATGCAAAACAGATCCTCAACACAACAAGCAGAATCAACCAAATTTGTCTAACTACTCTAACAAAAGTTATCAACAGATCTGAAAAATAACAGGGGAGTAGAGGGATGCAAACTATAGAGCAGTCTCCAGCACGATTCTCCTCTCACTGGTAGCCTTAGATCTGATCAAATGCACACAAAATACTGAAAAACAATACAACTTACAAATGCTGTAAGTAAAAATCAAACAAAAACTACAGATCTATGATCAAAACTTAGATCTATCAATTTCTAAACATGCCTCCCCGGCAGCGGCGCCAAAAACTTCTTTGAGTGTTTGCCTACCCTCAAATGAGGGTCTAAAATCATCAATAAAACTAGGCAGACACACTCACACAGACCTGCAAGTAATTAGGGTTTGTTGTAGCAAGTTTTACAAAAATGGTGAATAAGGGAATGTCCACAGGGAGGTTAGTTTAAAACTATGATAAATCTCCATATCTGTATTAGATCTGGCACCCTATCTATTACTAATTGATCTAAAAGACAGGGGAGAGGTTTGAAATTGATTCTCACTTAAGCTAAGTTAAAGTTAAACCTAAACTAACTTGGATTGAGTTTAAGATCTTAGTTCTTGCAGGGGAGAGAGGTAAAAAGAACATAAAATGGAAAAGAGTAGCTTAGAGGTTGGTTTTCACTGAAATCAGATTTGATTAATCATGCTATAGAGGTTTAGAGCACACAATTCCCTCAATTGGCTATAAGCACAGCTGCAGGGTATAAATTCCACTTCAAATCACAGGATCCACCTGGTCTTAAGGCTATGATCTGTCCACTTTAATGGTCACAGACCATCTTATAGACTTTATCGAATCCATGGATTGCAGCAGACGAATCCAATTGGAGCTTGAGCTTAGATTCATCTTAAGGTTATGATCTGTCCACTTTAATGGTCACAGACCATCCTAAGAATCTCCTTCAAAGCTAGAGCATCAATTAGAACAATTAAAACTACTACAGATGCTGCAATTCCTAGGTCACAGACTCAAGGAATCATAGGAGCATCAGATCCAGGGAGATCAGGTGGTATCCAAGAGGTCTACCAGTTAACTGAGTGAGCTAATATACAGACACCTCTACACAGATCCAATCGATCACCAAATGGAACCAAAGGAACTTTTGATCTAATTAAAGCATTGAAATTAGCATTAACATTACAATCAAAGTCACTCTACAATGGAAATACTCTCAGATCTGTAGTCTGTGCAGCTAGGAACCTACAATAGCACTCTTAGCCTCACCCAATTACAGATCTAACCTTTCTCCTCGCTACTCCAAGGGAATTAGCCAACCATGGTTAGGCTAAAGAAGGAAAATAGAATTTTTCTGCAAACTCTAATCTCCAGAATTTGGCTCAGATCTCGATCTCCCCCAATTGTAATTGGGGGTCTCTATATATAGCTTTCTCCTTTATTTTTCCAACCAAAAATCCTTTCTAGAAGGTCCTCGAGTTTATTAGAGTTCTGTTAGAGCACGTGGGTCGGTTAGGGTTTCCTAGGGCATCTTCTGAAACAGTTGTGCCGGTCACCAAGTGCCTCGGGTTGCATGCAGCAGGTCACCAAATCACAATGTATGCACAACTGAATTTCTTAGACGTTCTGCACACGATTTCGACAGGTTCAGGAAGCTTTTGATAGGTTCTAATAGAGCATTTTGGTCCTTTCGCTAGGTTCTCAGAGCTGTTCGATTGGTTCCGATAGGATAAGCCTTCGCTTAGAGTTCCAGCCTTCTCAGTCCTTGGTTTGGAGTATTCGACAGGTTGGAGAACCCTTTCGATAGGTTCAGCTCTGCATGCTATCCTTTCGATAGGGTTGCTCTCAGTCCTATCGAAAGGCTCAAGTACCCTTCGATAGGTTCTATTCCAATGTCTTCATCTCGATAGGTTCAGGAAACCATTCGACAGGTTCCCTTGACGCCTCAGGTAGGCTTTCGATAGGATGTTTTCTTCCTTCCTTTGAGCTGCTCGATAGGTTCTTGGATCCTATCGAACTTCTCTATCCACACGAATCCATCCTTCTTCTGCCTTCAGATCCTGTCGAAACCTCTTCAACTGCATGAATTCTCCCTTTCTTTGCTTTCAGCTCCTATCGAAAGATGTTTTCAGCCGGTTCTCACTTCCTTCGCCTTGCCCTGCTGTAGCCACGCCCTCCAAGGGTCTAATGATATGCTACCCTCTGGTGTGCTGTTGCTGGGTTTGTCTTGTGCTGAGAGATAGCCCCTTTTAGACATTCTTGAGTGGTTTTCTTCATTAATGTCCTCTTTTATTGCTGTCTACAAAATGCACTTCACAGAGACTTATTAGTGTGCTCACAAGTCTATCAATGGTTAGGTTAAAGGGTGAAAAGTGGCATTTTTCACCACTTAACACTGAGAGATGGCCCCTTTGTGGGCATTCTTGAGTGGTTTTCTACATTATTATCATCTTTTATTGATGTCTACAAAATACACTCAACAGAGGCTTATTAGTGTGCTCACAGGTCTATCAATGGTAAGGTTAAAGGGTAAAAAGTGGCATTTTTCACCACTTTACACACCCCCAAACCTAAGCTTTGCTAGTCCCTGAGCAAAGGAGAATTAAGAAAAATTAAAAATGCCACTTTCCTAGGGAGCATGGATGCATTTAGCATATGCACCAAGCCTTTTAAACCCCTAGGTGATCCCTAGTGGAGGAGTGAAGTCTCCTGAGGGTTTTCAGTGAAGGTACCCACAAACTTCTTCAATTAAATATAGTTAATCATAGTGCAAGCGGTTAAAGCAGAGTTTGAGTAGCTAAAATGGATTCACACCATGCACCTTTAGAGTAATTTCAATAGGGAGAGCATCCCTTTGGATCATGAAAGTTTGCTGCGATTTCTTCATCATCACTCAGTTCATGTCAAGGCCTTTCTTTCAAAATTTTTATGCATAGCTCACCATTCATTTAAGCTTTCTGTGCTGATACTACCTCTATCAAATTGGATTGTAGGCCCAATTCTCACCAGGGCTATTCACTCATTAATACCATGAAGAGGGGTGCATCATATCACTCAGCTCAAGAACAGTTATAGCCCTCAAATAGGACTGCAAGCATGAGCATAGGCATTGCTCTGATTTCTGACTTCTCCAGCTCCTTACACCATAGATTAAACAGATCCTTATCTCCACATGACAGCTCAATCCATTTAGATCAGTAAGGTCTTTTTATTGGGTTGTAATGTGGCTTAGGGATGAGATTTGCAAAAAATAAAAGGAGAGAATGGGATTGAAATGTGAGAAATCAACAAGGTAAGGAGGTGACATGTACACCTTCTTCATTTCAGCGAAGATCCATCTTCTTTTCAAATTTGTAGAGGCAAAGTGGCCAGCTTTCTCTCTTCTTTTTCAAAATATCCAATGAAGTGACTTCTCCTTTTCATTCTTTTGTTTAGCTTTTCTGTTTTCTATTTATTTATTATTATTAATTTTTTTTTTATAGGCAGGAATGCCACAATGGCTACCAAATGAGCTTCCTTCTCTTTCGACCAAAAGTCAAACCTTGCTCCTCTAACCTCACTTTTCCTTCTTTTTCCTGATTTCTCAGATCAAGGGTGAACTGAAATATGCCAAGGGATTTTGGGTTCAAATTTCCTGGATTTTAGCAAAGAAAATTTAGGATTTTTAAGGCTCAAATAGTGTGTATCAAAAGGTAGTTCAAAGGTGGAAGATTTTAAGCTCAAACTGTCCAAGGGATGGCCTTACCTCATGTCCTCAATGTCATGAATGTTGTCAAGCTGTTTCAACTTGGATGTGCCTAACTTCTAGTGGTCAAGATTAGGTCCAGTCAGTCCTCCGAGTAGAAAAAAATTGCCACATCACTCTTCAAAGAAAATTTCTCAAGCTCAAGTCTCACTGGGTATGGCCTTCCATCAAATTTTCTTGGGGGTATCCTCACAGTTTTCTCTCCATTCAAGTTCACTAAACATCAATTTTTATTTTCAAAATTTGTTGGCATTCACTTCATGACCAGTGTTAAAGCTGCAGTTTATTTCAAAACAGTTTTTAGAATTAGGTGAGAGTTCACTTTATTCCCTCAAACTCCTTTTTACACCTGGCTGCACTGAAATTAACTAATTTATTCGCATACATGCCACACCCCCAAACCTAAATTAAATAGTGTCTTCACTGTTTATAGCAGTGGAGTATAGCCTAGGAAAAATAGAAAAGAAAACAAGACAAGAGAAAGACAGTACCAAGAAGAAATTTCTATATAAGCAGCAAAGATATGTACAAAAGGCATAGAGGAAAAACTAAACTACAGTTATTTACATGCATCATCAGGCCAATCGTATAAATCTTGAAGATTTTTCAACTCAGCCTTTGATAAAGGAGTTTGGGTGTTGGTTGAGGCATTTTGGTGGGATTCTTGGGTGCCTCCTCAGACTGGGCAGTAGGTTGCTTATACTTTTTAGTAGAAGCAGTAATTGGAGTGGACCAGTCATCTGAATTAGAATCAGATAGGAAGAGGGCAGAGGCATCAAGTCCCAGGGCCGTAGCAGCTTCTCGTCTCTCTTTCTTGGAAAGCAAAGTGGAGGGAGCGACTGGAGGGGGTGGGGGTTTTGTGGGGGCTACCTCTTCAGAGTGGGTAGCAGGTTGCTTCCCTTTTTGTGAGTAGAAGCAGAGGATGGTTTGGTGGTGGTGACCTTTTGCTTTGTGGGAGTCCTCTTGGGTTTAGGGGGAGAAGGTTTGGCAGGAGGAGGAATTTGGGATGGAGGAGGTGGAACAGTTACAGGTGGGGAAGGAATAGGTTGAGTGGGGGCATCAGCAGGTGGTGGAGTAGTAGGCTGAGTGGTAGAAGAGAATGGAGGAGGTTGGGTGGACGGGGGATTTTCCAGAGGAATCGAAGCCAGAGGAGCTGGTTGATGAGGCTAGGAAAGAGTCACAGCAATCTTCCTCTCCAGTATCTCAATTTTCTTTTTAGCATAGAGTTCATTTGTTTCAGCAATTGACCTATCGACAGCTCCCAAAACCACACAAAACTACAATTCCAGGCATTCTTAGCTGCAGCACTCAGTAGGCTTCCCTGATGTGCTGCTCTATAGTTTGTTTTCTTAAATTTTTAGTAGGATTAATTCATTACTTTAATTAAAATTTTAGTAAAATTAATTCATTGCTTCAGTTAGAATTTTAGTATAATATAATTTATTGCTTTAATCAGAATTAGTAAAAGGTAGTTCCTTTATCTCAATCAAATTTCAGTATAGTTAATTCATTATTTTAAATCAGATTTTTTTAGTAAACTTAATTCTTCGACTTGATTAGAAAAATTTGATAAAATTAGTTCCTTTATTTTAATTAGATTTTTAGTATAGCTAATTCATTGCTTTAATCAGAATTTTAATAAAATTAGCTTATTTATTTTAATTAGATTTTAATAAAATTAGTTTATTTGCTTTAATTAGATTTTAATAAAATTAATTCCCTTGTTTTAATTAGAGTTCTAGTAAAATTAGTTCTCTATTTCAATCAGAGTTGCAATAGAACTAGTATACTTGGTTTACTTAGAATTTCAGTATAATTAGCATGTTTGATTCAATTAGAACTCCATTGGAATTAATATACCTGCATTTCAAGTAGTATTAGGACACTAAATTAATTAGACTCCAAATAAGACCACAACTAGACTCATAATAGAATTAGGAAATCTAAACCAATCAGAATTACATTAATCATAGGGAAAGAAATGGAAAACTAAACTATCTAAATTATAAGAAGAGCCAGTGCTGCTGACGTTCGCAGGCAGACGATTCAGTAAAGAAGTAACAAACACACCTGCTCTAAAGTGTGATCACTGATGTGTTGCAGCATCGTTAAATATCTGCAGCTAGTGATTGCAACCAACTAGGAATCTTCCTAGAAATCCCCCCTTTATTATCAGCATTCCAAACACCGCATTGCCAGAGTCCACTTGGACAGAATTCGGCTACTGATTCAACGGGGACCGAGAGGAGCCCAGAAAAAGTGTACACCAACAGACTGGCGATCGCGATGGGACACTTTTGCTAAACTCCTTTTTTAGATAGTTAGGTTTCATTTTATTTTCCTGTTATTATTTCCCTCACATTATTTCGAACCCTTTTAAATATATGAGTCTTCGTCAAAGACTCGAGATGTCCGGCATTCGAAGAGTGAGTTTAGGAGACCCACCATTGTGAAGATATCATGACAACCCCATGTACGAAGAAGAACCACTTTACAATTCCAGCCCACGAAAACCTGAGATTAACATAGCTGGTGAACAAGAAAATATCTTATTTACCCCGCACACCGGTAATAATCATGACGGGAGAGATGGTAACACTTGACAAAACCTTACTGCTCAACAAATTGTAGAGCTCAGTATTCAGCGGATACAAAGAGGAGATGATGACTCTGAGGAATTGCTTTGAGGATTGGCTATCACATACGAGACCATTAGATCACAATAACATTCAGAAGAATGTGAACAATAGGAAAGGCCACTGCCTATCCCGAGCACGGTGTCAGCCCGTGCCACACCATTGAGGCAACCTGCTCACACGTTCTTTAATGAGGACCCTCCAGACAAGGTTGGCTCGTGGGCCGCTCCAAAAGACAACACTATCAAAATTGAAGATCTCCCTAAAATGCTCGACGAATACATGGCCAAGAGGGAACGCCTTGGTCACTCATTTGGATTCGATAAATTCTGCTAGGACGTTGAATTTAATTTATCAATAGGATTTAAACCGCCAAAATTTACCGAATATGACGGCATGGGAAATCCGAACCATCACTTGGCCCTCTTTTGCAACGATTGTCGACCTATACGTGATAATCAAGGGCTTCTCATCCACTATTTTCAGCGCTCATTAGAAGGAGAAGCTCTAGATTGGTTCGCGGGACTCCCGCTCTATAAGATAAAAATATTCAATGATTTAGTCGGTCAATTCCTAGACCAATACAAGCATTTCATCCAAGAGACAGTCAGTTTCAGCGATCTGATGGCGGCAAAGTAAGGACTCGATGAAGAATTCACCGACTTCATCACCCGATGGAGAAAACTCGCTGTCAGAACCGGCATTTCAATGAAAGAGAAAGACTCGGTTGATATTATTATCGACAATACTAGGAAACTATTAAAGAGCGCGCTTGTCATAAGTGATTGGCCCGACTTCACTGCACTCTACTCCCGGGCATCCTGACTAGCGCGACACATTAAAGGCGGTGACCTCGCTCTATCCATAGTTACGTCGAAGGTAGGCTCTTCTAGTGAACCAAAGTCATAAAATAATAAGAAAGCCTTAGAAACCGAATAGGTCAACACCGTGGTATACCAAGGATAAAACTCCTAGAATCGAAAGTTCCAGCCACAAAATTTTGGGCAAAATCAGAATCAACAACGATACACCAACTAAAACAAAGACACTAATCAACAAAGATATGCAAACTAAAACCAAGGCACAAACCAGAATCAGGGCCAATACCAGAACAGGAACCAATATCCCAACACCTACCAGAACCAACATATGACACAGAATCGATCAGCCCATGCGCCGAACTATAATAACGTACCCCCACCGTAAAACTTCAACCCAGCTAGAGGCTCCTACCAGTCGAGGCGGGAACACTATCCCCCTTTTCCTGATACGGTCCCTAACATTTTTCGTTCCTTAACACTCAGAATCTCCTTCGATTCTCGCAAGAAAGACCCCTACCATGGCTGACAAATCTAGACTATAGTAACTATTGCACATTTCATCGGTACACGAGACACAATCTAGAGGACTGCTGGGTCCTCCGAGATGTGATCCATGACATGAATGACCAAAACCAAATCGACTGGGAGGTGCTTAGGAGCCCTAACCCTAACAATAACAAACCCCAACAAAACTTAGGGATCATTAATAACCCCATGCCTAACCACAACGAAGCAACACTGGCTCAAGTCACCACCGTAGATCTCCCCGGTCAATCCTGCTCTAGCCCTCCACCTTAATCACTCGCATCCAACCTTCTAATACTTCTGTCACACCTACGAGAGTTCCTTCACCTCCGCACCCCTCGGCCTTGATCACTCGCATCACCCTGCCGAGCCTACCTTCTAACCCAAAATTCACTCAGATACGAGTCTATTCCTTTATGGCCCGAAGACCATTCCTCCATAGTCACCCACCAGAACCTTCAACCCCTTTGAATCCTGAATTAGTGCCATTGTCGCTCCCTTCGCCTAATTCTAAGCCCGAGTATGGAGATCATGTTCTTCAAACTACAGACCAAATTGCTGCATGGGTAGACAGTGTCACTCGAAAGACTCCAAGCCAAGAAAATGAAATAACAAGCCAAGAAGAATATCCTGACCTGTGCGAGACACTGGTCTCTACTTTCTTAGAAGAAGAGGATTACACACAATACCTCCCACCTTGGAGCGGCACCATGCAAGTACGCGCCCCAACCTCGAATTCCACTCACTTCACAAGCACATCAATGTCGAGTAGCACCGGGTTTGGTCAATAACTGACTTGCCTGATTCTTAAATCAAGAACTAATTATCCACCTCCACCCTTCCCTCAAAATAAGGATTTCCCGAATGCACAACCACCAGAGGGGAACGTGCAAGAAATAGGTGTTAACTTGCCACCCCCACCTCACATTATCCCTCCACCAATCCCTGCACCTCAACCACTCCAACCACCTGCACCCAAGGCTCATCGATCGGGCAAAGAAATGACACTAGAGCCAAGGCAAGAATATGACCTTCTGCGGCATCTTCAAAAGATCCCAGCCCAGATATCAATATTGGAACTCATCAATAAATCGCCAGACCATCACCGGTTGTTGAGAAGGACACTTGAAGACACTCAAGTGGATAAGGACACAACATTAGACGAGCTTCATCAAATTGCCTCGGTCATGGCGCAACCCCCAACACTCACTTTTACGGATGGAGACATGCCTAAAGAGTCCCTCCGTTGTAGCATAACTCCCATATACCTTACGATCATAATCAGAGGATTCTCCGTACCTCATGCATTGGTCAATACAGGAGCTGGGCTTAATATCTGCCCAATCACAATGTTAAAGATGCTCGAATACATGGAACAGGACATCAGGCCCTCGACACTATCACTCATAGCTTATGATGACTTGCATCGTTTTATCAAAGGAACTATCAAACTATAGGTTCGCCTCGGACCTGTAACGAAAGACGCCACTTTCAATATTTGTGACTCTGCTAGTACGTACAATCTTATCTTAGGATTAAAATGGTTCGAGTCAATGAAAACCGTCGCGTCCACATACCATCAATGCATCAAATTCCCTTACGAAGACTCCATTGTCCGTATATATGCTAATGCACCCCTCCAGGAGATGGACACTGATTACGCTGTGAGTATTTTGACAGCCCATGATTCTGTATTGAACACAAGCCACATTCAGAATGCTCAAATCCCTAATGAGACAACCATTGTGGAAGTTCGTCCCCCTACACCTCCTAGTTCTCCCCCAACGTGTCAACAAAAATTAATGAGAAGAGAGGTTGGCCTAGA
Organism: Chloranthus sessilifolius; assembly: GCA_021018995.1. Classification (NCBI taxonomy): domain Eukaryota; kingdom Viridiplantae; phylum Streptophyta; class Magnoliopsida; order Chloranthales; family Chloranthaceae; genus Chloranthus; species Chloranthus sessilifolius. The sequence continues at coordinate 32,482,185 of CM037595.1, forward strand.
CCTCGCCAAACTCTACGACATCAATCCAACCATGACAAAAGGGTGGGACCTTATGTATCAGCTCGGGTACATCCCCCATACCAGACTTGATAAAAACAAGCAAGGTCGCATCGAACCCATTTTCCCAACAAAAATACGCAAGCACATAGGGTTAGGTTACCAGTCAGACGGCTCGCAAGACAACTTGTTCCCTACCTCACCGGAATGGTCTCTATATGACCACTTCGTCTATGGGACCACTGAGAAAGCAGATGTACCAAGGAAAAAGGAAGTGTCCTTCACTAAATCCCAAGAAGCAAAAATTGAACGAATGGCTAAAGCATTCAATGATTTAACCAATCTGAATGACGATATTGATAAACCACTCGAGGGAGTCAAACCCTTGTTCGACACTAAGGAGCTTACAGAAGAGAGAAAGAAAAAAACTCCAGAACTCAAGCCGCAAGTGGGAGAATGGGAATCCTCTGACAACGAAGATTTCCACATAGCTGCCTTGTAAGATGATGAAGAGCACTTACACTTAACATGGGAAGAGGATGATACCCCACCACAAAATCTTAGCTCACATAGCATCTGCCTCGGCCTTGGCCTTGGGGGATGGGAATGCCCATGGGACTCCCCTTATATCGCTCACCCATACAAACCCCGTTGTAGGGAATGGCCCACCATATTAGAATGCTTCGCTAGCTAGGTCTAACATTCCGCAATGGTAGGATCGAACGATTTAAACCCCGTAATGATAAAAATAAGTAATGACCTACCAACTCGACTACCGGCACAAGAAGAAGAAAATCTCGATGGCCATCTGGTCGACCCCAAAGAAGATAATCACATCACTCTCATTGAGTTTGAAGAGGAATTTGAATTAGACGCTCCTCCATCCCCAAACACGCCACAACTCCAAATATTTTGGAAATCTCTCAAGAAAGAGTGGCAACCTCCTCTGAGTGATGACGAGGACTACTGGATAGACCTCCCTACACTCAAGTTAGCAGAGCATGCCAACCAAGGACTTCAGGCATTGTCAGATCAAGAAGACGAGTTCGATATCCGCCCTGACTCTAACCCAGAAGGATGGGAATGCCCTTGGGGATCTCCTTGCATTTCTCACCATTATCAACCTCACCGTCGAACATGTGTACTCATCTTGACATACTATGAAGTTCAAGGGAAAGAGCTCACTACCCCCGAGGATCCCATCGAAGGTCACTCTCGACAAGAAGAGCAACCATATTATAACTCAGAAGAGGGTAGTTTGATCAATTATGATATCCAGAGATTCTTCGAAGACGAGGCAGTCAATGTGATAGAGGAAATCCGAACGTCAGTGCCACTGTCATCGACGTCACTTATCCAAAAGATCTCATCAGATGAGGACTCTAAAAATAAAATGCCAAATTCGGAACCAGTCCACATTTCTCAAAGAATCATCCGAATGGCTTCGATAGTCGTCTCGCTCTCTCAATTAGAGAAAGAAACTACCTCGATGCCTCTTGAGGCAATCGACCCTGTACCATATCTACTATCGAAAATTAAAAAAAAATAGAAAAGGCAGAAAATCCTAAAAATTCAGAAATACATAATCTAAAAAAATCAGAAAACCCTAGAAAAGAAAGGGAACCCTTTGTCCCGAACCAATTTTAAAGCCAACAAAGAGAATTTTCTCCTAAGACTATTATCCCATCTCCCGTATGAGGACGCAGGGCGTCCAGGCAAAACAATAAGCCAGTGATCATACCAGATGAGATACTTCGAGACTTTGAGAAAATGATCAATAGCCTTGACCTCACCTTACCAAAGATCTCTCAGTCATAAATTACGCCGATGAAGGGCTACCTTTCGAAAAACTGAATCCCCAGTGTAGCAATTTTGCAGTATATGAGCTTATGCAGGATAAAGAAGAAACACCAGTCCCCAAGGAGGCGCAAGACTTCCAACGGGTTATCAAGCATTTCGACGAGCAAACCCAAGCTACCGCAGAACCTATAAAAGAAATCAACTTTGGTACTGAAGAGAAACCCAAGAAACTACTAATTAGCGCAATGCTCAACTCTAAGAAACGTCAACAAATCATACAAGTTCTACAAGAACACCTTAACTCCTTTGCGTGGTCCTATGAAGATATGCCTGGTTTAGACCCAAGCTTAGTAGAACACTGTCTTATCTTGGAACCCGATGCAAAACCTGTTAAGCAGAAACTCCATAGGATGCACCCGCAAACTGCCCTTCAAGTTAAAGAGGAACTTGACAAATTACACAAAGCCAAGATCATTTGAGTCGTCCTCTACCCTGAATGGGTCGCCAACATAGTACCTGTCAATAAGAAAGACGACAGAGTATGGGTTTGCATTGACTTCTGAAACCTCAACAAGGCATGCCCAAAAGACGACTTCCCACTTCCATACATTGACACTCTAGTCGACAACACCGCTGGACTTGAGATGTTATACTTTATGGATGGTTTCTCTTGCTATAATCAGATCATATTAGCAAAATTTGACCAAGAGAAAACTTCTTTTACTACACCATGGGGAACTTACTACTATGTTGTCATGCCTTTTGGGCTCAAGAACGCAGGAGCCACGTGTTAACGCTCCATGATGGCTATTTTTTATGACAGGATGCATAAATGTGAGAAGTCTATGTCGATGACATATTAGTGAAGTCCCAAACGCAGGTAGGACATGTTGAAGCACTCCGATTGGTGTAATAAAGAGCTAAGAAATATAAGCTAAAAATAAACCCAAAGAAATATGTCTTCGGAGTCACTTCCAGAAAATTACTCGATTTCATAGTCAGCAATGGAGGAATCGAAGTGGACCCCATAAAAGTCAGAGATATCCTTGAGATGCCACCTCCCAGTAATGTCAAAGAATTATGAGGCCTAATAGGAAGATTTCAATTCATCAGGAGATTTATCTCCCAACATTCAGACAAATGCGATCCTTTCTACAGACTACTTCAAGGAGGAACTGAGTACAAATAGGATGACCAGTGTCAGCAAGCCTTTGATAACATAAAAAAGTACCTCCTTAACCCGCCAATGCTATCGCCACCAGTTCCCGAAAGACCCCTAATCCTATACCTCTCAGTGAACGACAAAGCAATGGGAGTAATTTTGGGACAATATGAAGAAGACGTCAGGAAAGAGAAGGCTATCTACTACCTCAGTAGGATGATGGTCGAGTATGAACAAAAATATACTCTAATGGAGAAGACCTGCCTTGCGCTGGTATGGGCCTCAACCAAATTACGACACTACTTCAGAGCACATTAGATACTAGTACTAGCCCGAATGGATCCTCTAAAATACGTATTCAAAAAGCCTGCAACATCATAAAAGATCGTTGTTGGTGTTGTATTATTTTATTTGGTGTGAAAGTGTGCTTATGTTATTGTGTGGTGGAAATCAATTGAAAACAAAGTAATATAAAAGAATAGATTCACCACAACCAAAGTAATCCTAGACCTACAAGATTCAGGGTCTATTGTAGCAAGTTTTGATAAGTAAGAGTTTGTCCCACAGAGAAAATGATCAAGAGCCCAAATTGGGCACTGATAGTAGGCCTCCAGATCTGACAATCCTAACAGAAGGGAGTTGGGTGTCACGACTACACTAAATTTACACAAAAAGGGAAAATAAAGTGCAGGCCTATCTTAGGGAAAGGGTTGAGAAGAAGATGGTGGTAGTGTGTGTCAAAACAAAATACAAAAATTATGAGAAGTAAGCAGGTTAAGCTAGAGCTAATGATACAGTAATGTAACTCAGATTTAGTCTGTCTCTGCAGTGCTCCTTGCTAAGACTCTATTAAAAGCCTCAACAAGGTATAAGCTCCTAGTTTAACTCATGCCATTTGGGGTACTCTCAGGGCTATACTTTGTCCACTATAATGGTCATAGGATATCCGATAGAGTCTGTCAAATCCCATTAGTTAAACCAGAAATTCGCTAGTCTAATCCAAAAGAGTGGACTGATCATTTCCACAGCTACTAGACCAGCTCTAGCCATGAATACTATTGCAGTACTATGTAATGCCAGTGCTACAAGCTCCCCAGATCTGTGCGTAGACCTGGCTGACATCCATAGGTATTTCAACCATAGGATCCTAAGTGCTTTGCTAAGTCATACTGCTCACTAGTGCCCGAAAAAAGGACCATGCAACAGGTTGAATAAGGCCTTTAGCTCAGTTGGTCATTGCTATAAATAGCCTGTAATGACTCAGCCTCAAGCTGCAATTACTACAAGAGATCAGATCCAACATCTGATATCGACTAGGTAGAATAGAGGGGAGTCAGCTACAGTACAAACCTCCTCACAAGGCTTTAGAAGCTCATGTGTAGGGCAGAAGAATCCTTCTCAAATATGTGGATGAACACATCCTTAGGGCTATACTCTATCCACTTGAATGGTCATAGGGTATCCCATTGGTCTATCCATCCCGCAGAGGCCTGAGAAAGAACATGAAAACAGCTGCAACCACCATGGTCTGTAGGCCTCCTAGCTCCTTGGATCTCACTACAGATCTAGCATTGCTTTCCATGTGTCTATCAAACCAAGGGAAATCAGATGGTAAACAAAAGACCTACTAGAAAATAAATGGGCTAGTCCCAAATATTTGGATCCTATAGACATCTAAAGAAACCATAAGATCGATAGATTTGATTAAGCATTAAAACAGCAGTTCATTGATAACAGTAAAACTTACAATGAATTGTCTCCTGGCTGCAGCCCATACACAACTGCTCGTCCAAGATCCCAATGTATACAAAAATCTATTACAAAACTGAAACAAAACTAAACCTAGCTACTTACAGGGGATTAGCCAGCAAGTGCTGAGCTAAGAGAGAAGAAAAAAAATAGGAAAACAGAGGTGATCAAACCCTAACCCTAGTCTACTAGAGCTCTCAGCCGCAGAGGATGAAGTAAAGATGAAAATAATAAACTCTAAGTACAACTTATATACTCTCTGAAAATAGGCTTGGCTCTTAAGAGGTTAACCCTCATTTCATCAGCAGATGTGACACTGTTACAACCCTTGAATGTCTCGAGACATGTGCCTTGAAATCTATGCCTCAGGAAGTGTGCCAAAGCCTTGGGAATTTCCCAAAAGGTCCTTGAATAAAACTGAGAAGTTGAGAGCTCGTGCTTCGCGGGGCTGGGAGTTGCTTTTAGCTCATTCGTACAGTTACTTTGCCTTCACAGAGTTGGCTTTGGCTGATGGGAAGGGCTCATTCGTGCAGTAGAACTTTTAGTGAATCACGCAGTTGCTTTGCATCACAGTGTTGTTGCTGAGATAATCTGAAGCGCCAGGATTTCTCCCGTAGTAGACCTTTAGAAGCTCTTTCTCACTAAGTACTTGTGCAGCTGAGCTTTTGCGCTCACCTAGTAACTTGTAAGGCTCCAGGGTGTGCGAGATCTGCAAGAGAGGAATTCTGGGTGTCTCTCTCATCTTGGGCCACATGAGAACTCAGCGAGGTGACTTTTGGTTCTTTGTGCATATGAGTTCACAGTGCTCTGCGCATAGCTGCTTTGGGGCTCAATCTTTGTGAGAGCTTCGCGAGGGCAGATTCTGAGAGTTTTAAGCCATGAGATCTTCGCGATGGCTTTACAACTCACCGCTTAATTGCGCGCCTTATCTCCACGATGGCCTATTCCACTGCATCTTTAGCTTTGTGAGGAAGCTCCCCAACTCTGTGAAGTCCATCTTTTGCTGCTCTATGTTGGGTTTATTCTGGTGTGCTTACATTACTAGTTGGTGGTGAAAGTTATTTAAAAATCAAAGACAGAGTAAAACAGGGGGTGAATTCAGCACAACTCAGAAGTCCTAGACCTGCAAGATACAGGGTCCTTTGTAGCAAGTTTTGATAAGTAAGAGTTTGTCCCACAAGGAAAGGTGATCTACAGCTCCAAAGGAGCCATCTCTAGTAGTCCCTCCAGATCTGACTATAGATCTGGCAGTCCTAAAAGGAAGGGAGTTTAAGGTCACTTATTCTAAGTATTCTAATGTCTAAACTACAGAAAGGGTTGAAAGGATAAATGGAGTGTGGAAAATAAATATAAAAGGGTGAGAAGTATGTTATTGAGCCCAGATCAGAGGAGTTTTGTAACTCAGATTTAGATCTGATGTTATAGAAATCCTGGTCAGTGGCTACATTATCACCACTGAGGAGAAAGGATCCAACCCATCACTCTGCCATGATTCCACCCTTAAGGCTATAACCTGTCCACTCAAATGGTCACAAATTATCCCATAGGAGAGTCACTATCCAGGGATGGGTCAAAACACAATAAGTAAATCATTGTAGACACTATTTCATCCAGGCTACCAGCTCAAGAATCCATAGGCGACCTCAATCTCTAAAGCTCTATATGTGGGGCTAAGGCTGTATAGGACCATGATAGCCCAGACACATAGAACCAGCAAGAGATTGAGTATAACCTTCTATCTAGTTGTCCATTGCTTGAGTGAGGCTACAATGGTCCAGTCACCAACCTAAAATCTCTATAACCAGATCAGATCCAACATCTGATGGCGGATCTATACCAATATAGGGGAGTCTGCCTCTGTACAATCTCTCACCAGGCTTCTACAAGCTCAGGTGCAAAGAAGAAGGATCCATCTTGGATCGGTGGATAAGAATCACCCTAAGGCTATAATCTGTCCACTTAAATGGTCACAGACTATCCTAGAGGTTATCCTCCTCATGGAGCCCTAGACAAAACAAGAATATCGCTGCTACCACCATGGTCACAAGGCTACCAGCTCAAACTCCCATGGGAATTTCAGATTTAATGGGTCCTGTAGTGGGGCTAAGACTGTAGGACCATGATAGCCCAGACACACAAGTCACTTGGATCTGAGTGGCCCTTAGAATAAGTCCTCCATTGCTTTGAAACACAACCAAAGCAATGGCGGATCACAAGGCAGCAGCCTTGCACAGAGCATCTCACATCTAAACATAAATCCCACAAAATATAGATCCTATTACAGAATTTCCATTGATCTAATTCAAAAACATATAAGAAGGCATAGCCAGCAAGTGCTGGACTATGGAGAGAAGGAAAGAGAAAAAGAAAACTATTTACAGATAAAAAGAAAGAGAAAAGAAAAACGATCTGAGATGTGTTCCCAGATACCTAAACCTAAGCTAGGTATGGGTTTATATATATAGCATGGGGTGGCATTAGGGTTAGGAAACCCTAATTTTAACGATGCCACATGGCCTAACAGTGATCCTTGGATGCCTCGAGGCACGTGCATAGAGATTTGAGCATGGGAGTGTGTGCCCTAATTGCTGGAAATTCCTAGAAGGTCCTCTGCTAAAGAGATGGAAGTTTAGGTTCAGAGCTTCGCTAGGTAGCTGTCGTTTCCCAGACTTGTCGCGTGATAGCTCTTTGCTCTTCGCTAGGATGATTTGACATTGCGTGCCTTCAAATTGCTATGGTTACCTTGGTTTGATTTTCAGCAACAAGCGTAGAGAATTGCGCTCTCGCTGGATTGGGCTTTGCGAGGTTGAGTAGAAAACACAGTCTCAGGTGTCGCGGGGTTGAACTTCAAGCAGTCGCGAGGTTGCTCGGTCTTCGCTGGGCTGATCTTTGCGAGAGTGAATTTGAGCAGCGTGAGAACTTCGCGAGCACTTCTCTTTACTGGATTTTGTGAGTTACCTCGCGAGGCTCTACTGAGTTTTGAACTGCGCGAGGTTCTATGTCTTACTTGATCTTCTCGAGGTTGGCTTTGCGTTCGCCAGGATGTTTTCTTTCTTGAATGGCGTGAGAACTGCACGAGGAGTTCTTCTTCTGATAATTGCATCCCGCGACGACTGCGCGAGGAATCTTCTGAAGCTCTCTCTCCTCAGCCGTTCTGAGCGAACTACGCGAGATTGAGAGAGGTTTGCTTTGAACTGCGCGACACTACGCGATGTGTTCTACTCTTGAGCTTTGCGAGAGCTACGCGAGTTTGAGTTTTTGAAGCTCTTCAGTCACTCATCTGCGTGAGAGGTTGTTGTAAAGTCTTGGGAAGCTCAGTTGAACTGCGCGAGGCATATTTCTCCTGAATCCTCTAAAGCTTGGTTCAGCTGCGCGAGGCTCATTTCAGGTCTGGATTCAGAGTTCATTCTTCTGAGGGATTTCTGGTGCCAAAGCAGGCTCCTTAACAAGATTCCTGGCCTTATTTCACTGCTGATTATTACCTACACAAAACACTTAACGAGAACTTATTAGGAGGCTAAGGGTCTAATCAAAGGTTAAGTTAAGGGATGAAAAGTGGTACTTTTCAGGTCTTAACACTCTAGTGCATTGCACTTGTTGCTGTCATAGTCTCCTCCCTTCTCAGCTAATCTTCATTCATCTGTTAGATTGGTCAATGATGATCAGCAACAGTGAGTCACCATGGTGAGCACTACCAAGGTGTTCCATCAGGCTTTAGCTCAGCTATCATCTTGCTTGTATTCTCCCTCACCCTTTTGAGCTAAAAAGCAAGGATTTTGCATTAAGCTGCACATTTTATTACCAACTGTAAAATATACTTAACACATGTTTATTAGTGGGCTTCAAGGTCCATCAGAGGCTAGGTTAAGAGGTGAAAAGCGATACTTTTCAGTGAATAACACACCCCCAAACCTAATTTTTGCTAGTCCCTGAGCAAAGGGAAAATTAAAATAACTATTCTAAGAAATAGAAAAGTCACTTTCGTAGGGAGCATGGATACATTTAGCATATATACTGTTGTCGCTCCAAGTGTGCCATAATTGTGTGCATTATGAATCAAAAATTAAAGAATTAAAGAATGCTAGGTTATATGGATGTTAACTTATGAAAGGGATATCAGCACATTGGGGCTAACACTGGCCTGCAAGATCAGGGCCAATTGTAGCAAGTTTTAAAAGTAAGTATTTCAAGATCGTCCACAGAGAAGTTTGTCTAAACAGAGAGATAAACCTCCAGATCTGTGCTACCAGATCTGGCTCTATAATTATCTAAAATAAAGAATAGATAAAAGAGAGTGTTGGATTGTGTCACATTTAACTATAAGCAAATAAAGAAAAGAACTAACTACATGATCCAGATCCGAGTTGGGGAGGTGTTTAAAATAAGACAAATGCAGAAATAATAGCTTCATGTACTTTAGCCTCTGAATTTTAATGGAGAATCTGTAGTTCAACACAGCAGATTCAATCTTCATCTGGCTACCAGCACAGGTGGAAGGGAAATAAATCCGAATTATGGAATAGGTTTAGACTTATGGTGATCTCGTCCACTTAAATGGTCACAGATCCGTCACCAGAGGGCCTATTCTTTAGTTCGTAACATGAACATCATCAGAATGCCGCTTGAATTAGGTTACCAACGCTAATTCGCACAAGGATGATGAATTAAGGGAAGTTGGATGCGGATGAGTGAATCTAAAGAAGTCTAATGCACTAAGGTGAACATTCGTAACCCTACATGACTCCAATGGAGAAGACACAAATTACAAAGAACCTTTAAAATCCAACGTTACAATTACAGAGCACGGTTTAGAGAGCCCTCGGACTTACAAAGAGCTTCTCGAAGAGCCCTCAGATTTACGCCTTGAATCCGAACTTGGAAGTACAAATCACTCACAATGGCTCTCAAAGGTAAACTACAAGAAGGGATTACAGGGGTTCGGATAAGCTATCCGACCGAATGAGGGAAACAGAGATGAAAACTCTAAAATCTGGATACCCAAATTGGGCAAATGGTTCGCCTATTTATAGTTTTCCTAAGCCACTCGATGTGTATCAACCAATCGTAATTGGATAGATCTCAGATCAACCAATAGGAGTCGAGCACACCGTGATCCGTGACTGCTCGCCAATCGTAAATGCTTGATCCGTTCAACCAATCAGAAACAGAGGCATCAATTTGCTATGTAATTCAAAAATCTGTTTGAGCTTCTAGAAGTTCCCGCCAAGTAATTTCATCTTTGGGTGTTCACATGGGTGGAATATGCCTTTGGTTCGTGCTCGAATCTTCCTAATGTCCTTGGGTTTTAAAACGCATTGGGGCGTGCAAAGTTTCTTGAAATACCCTTCTGACGAAAGAAATCCCCGTAATGCCATTTCGCATAGTTTAAGGGCTTTTTTCAGAAAGTAGTTTGGCTCCGAATCTCTCTTCATAAAACATTTTGGCTCCGAATCTCTTTTCGCAAAGCATTTTGGTCAGAGGGAGATCTTTTCGCAAAGGACTTTGGCTTCGGAGATCTTTTCAATGGACTTCTCTTCTTTTCGCAAAGCATTTTGGCTTCAGGAGGTCTTTTCGCAAAGGACTTCTCTTCTTTTCGCAAAGTTCAAAGTTCTTTGCGAATAGTAGATGTTCTTTGCGAATTGAACTTTTAGCTTCCATTCTTCTTTGCGAATGGATCCTTCTTCTTCTTCAGGTCTTTTCTTGCTCTTTTAGGACCTTTTTAGCCATTGCTGAGGCTATTTCTTCACTCCCTCTTTGAGTTTGACATGCGTTGTCAGCTTTTTGATCATTTTAGGATGGTCTTCGGATTTGGACCTGTCTTTTTGGTTAGCTGCAATATGAACACTAAAGCACTTATTTAGTCCTCTCAAGGGTCTTTCAAGGCTCATGTTTAGGGGTAAAAAATGGTATTTTTCACTACTTATCATATACCAAGCCTTTTAAACCCCTAGGTGATCCCTAGTGGAGGAGTGAAGTCTCCTGAGGGTTTTCAATGAAGATACCCACAAACTTCTCAATGAAACAGTTAACAAAGGTGCAATATTATTAGGTCAGCTATCAAGAAATAAAACATCAGTTCACCATTGATTCAAATAAAAACATGAGAAATTTGGATATGAAAAGCACAGGCATTTAATCATCACAAACTCTACCTGAGTGCACAACATTTCCAATTAGCTCACAACAAGGGGGCCAACACATGTATGTCAGCACTGAGCTCATCATTAATTCAAAAATGAGGTTGTAGGCTATGCCCAATACATTCAACATCAGACCCACTGCTCACCAGGGCATACTCTCACAAGGGACCTTGAGGGATTCATTTTGTCTCAAGCTGAAGAGTAGTTACAGCCCCCAAATGGGTCTGTAAGCATAAGCATAAGGAAAGCACTTAAGTCATGGCATCATTGGCATATCCTCACCATAGATTGGACAACTCCATATCTCTACATTACAGCTCATTCACTTTGGACCACAAGGTCTTTTAACTGGGTTGTGATGTGGCTTATGATGTGGGTTATAAAGAATGTAAGGTTAAAAAGGGGTTCAAAATTTGAGAAATTAGTAGGTGAAGGAGGTGATTCATGACTTCACCCCTTTATAGTTCAGTACCTTTCATTTTCTTTCAAAATTTTCAGCCTTGAAGTGGCCAGCTCTCCTCTTTATTCTGATTTTTCCAATGAACTTATCCTCTTGATTCCTCTCTCACTCCTCTTCATTATTATTTTTCTTTTTTTCTTGTATTTTTCTTTCTGTTTTTGTTTTTGTTTTTGTGACTTGCCACCTCTTCCCTCAGTTGCTACACTGCTCTACTTTAGGTATCTCTTCTCCATTCACCCAATATTGACCCTATCTTGTCCATCTTCAGCTCCTTCTCCTTTACCTTCTGAGTTCTCAGAGTGAGGGTAGGTTTGAATCAGGTCCATAGGTTCAGGTACAAGTACTCGGGTGTATTTTGCAAAAAATTGGGAGTGAAGGCTCAACAGGTGTGTGCTCAAGGGCAGTTGAAGGATTTGGCCTGTTTAAGCTCAAACTCTCCAAGAGAATGCCTTGATCCTTTCCTAGGTTTCATGAGTGCTGTCAGTTGCTTCAATTTGGAGGTGCCTAACTTCTAGTGAGGGCATTGCCTCAGCCAGTCCTTAGAGCTAAAAAAATTGCGTCAGTCACCCCTCGAAGGAAGGAAAAAAATAAATTTGTAGGCCCAACTCTCACTGGTTATGGTCTTCCATTGAACTTTTAAGTATGTCCTTACCTTTTTCTCTCTTTAATGATTCACTCAGTACTGATACAGGTAAGTTTACTTGGTGTTCACATCAAGGAAAAGTTAAAACTTAAAAGATTGTAATGCCTAAAAGTCTACAAAAGTTTTAAATTTCTCATATAGTTTTTTTAATGATTCTTAAGTGAACATGGTTCTGTTTCTATCTTGCTTACTTGCATCTGTTGCACTTAGGTTAACTATTTCATTGACAGAGCTTGCCACACCCCCAAACCTATGAGGAGCAGTGTCCTCACTGATTCAAAGGTGAGATATGCAGCAAGCATAAAATGTAAAAATTACTAAAATAGAAACTACAAAAAGAGAAAAAGAATACACAATACATTAACAGACACACAAACAAATAAACAAAAATGAAACAAAGAACAAGTACACAGAAGTAACAAAAAGAAATTGCATTATATTAGAAAATGTATGTACAACACACTACTCCTAACTCAAAACATGTGCAAGCATCAATCATCTGAGTCCTTTTGTTCCGGAGGTGGGTCCTGGATCTCTTTACCCTTGGATTGGTTAAAGCAACAACCTTAGACAGTGGTCTTTTGGAAGTAGGTTTCCTATGCTTTGCTGTGATTTTTCTTTTCGAAGGGGAAGATGGTTTGGTTGTAGGGACCTTGAGTTTGAGTCCAGGTTTGATTGGGCTAGGATCTGTGGTTTCTGGAGTTGTTTGTTGGAGAGGTACATCAGGGTTTAGTTCTTTAAAAAGAGCCTCAGCCATTGCTTAGTCAGTTTGAGCATTTGTCCTTCTCTCCAAGGCAGTAATAGTCACTCCATAATCATAAGCTCGCTCCTCAGCTAGCCTTAATCTCTCTCTCAATTCTTTTATCACATCTACTTAGCTCTCAACTTTGTGATTTTATTCATTGTATTGGATCATGATTTCGCTCCATCCTTGTTTTATTTTCTTCTTCTCAAATTTATGAGCAAGCCGCGGGAGTTTATTTTCATCAAGGAGAGGCTGCCTCACTTTAGCTTTCAAGTCAGCCATGCCTTGAACAACATATCTTTTTATGTAGGCATTGGCTTTCATTTCTCTAATGAGGGTGGATTAAGGGGGCATGGGGGTAGAAAAGATGGGTTAAAAGGGCATATCAGTGCTGGAAGAAGGGCCAGCCTGGCATGGTGGGGAATTGGATGAGGACAGGAGTGGGGTTGAGGACCGAGGGTGAGGGTGAGGGTCATGGAGAATAGGCTCCGGTGGAGGTAGTTGAGGGTCAGGGTCAGTTTGAGTGGAGGCAGCTTTAAAGGTGCCAGTAGAAGTCTCAATGTGGGTAAGAGGTGATGGTGGGTTAGGGATTGGTGTAGGGACAGATGCCTGATGGGGCTGGGGGGTTAGGGTAGTTAAAGTTTTCTTGATGGATTGTAAACTATTTGGGATGGAGGTAGGGTTTGGTAAGGTGGAGTGAAGGGAATGAAGATTGACCTTAATTGTAGCTTGAGTTTGAGTATTGGCCAATATTTGGGACTAGAGGGACAGTAGGAGGTGCAGGATTTGGGGTAGTAAATCAAGTATGGATGTGGGTGTGGGTTGGACAGGTGAAACTGGTTGGAATGGAGATGTGGGCCTATGGGTGAAGGTAGTGGCCTGTGGTGGTGTATGATGTGGAGGGTCAATGTGAGGGGGGTGTGGGGAGTCTGGGAGAGGGGTATACTCAAGGTTGATGCCCTCTAGAATAGTGGACATCATTGTGGAAAAGTTTCCCCCTGTTAGTGACTCATGGGAAGTGGGAAATGGAATAGGCTGGTCTATGGGTTGGAATGGGTCAGGGACAAATGTGGGGGATGTGTCAAAAGGCTGATGTTGGGTTTCAAAGGTGTAGGTTTTAGGTTTAGAAGGTGTGGATATTGGATCTGGTATGGCTGTGGTGTCAGGCGTAGGAATAGGTCTGGAATGATAAGTGGGCTGGGGTTGTGTGTGAGTCTTGCCTTTGGATAATTTTCTCTTTTTGGTGTAGGCAATTTTCATAGGAGGGCTGGTATGGGCTGGAAAAATAGGTAAGGGTGTGGTAATTGGTAGGGTGGCCATGGTGAATGTGGGTTTTAGTGGCTCAGGTAAGGGTATTGGGCTTGCGTGGGGCTGGGATGGTTGGGATGAGGAGGGAGGTGGTGTTAAGGGGGTTGGAACTGGGGTGGGGATAGGGGGTATGGAAAGGGTGGTAAGTGTGGTGCTGGTTGGAACAAGTGATGGAGAGGGTGCAGCAGTAGCAGCAGCAATTGCTGCTTCAGCAATGGTGGGGGATGCATCTCTCAATAATTCCTTCTTCTTCTTCCTCTTTTCCATCATTGTGCCACGGATACCCCACTACTTCTTTCCACTTTGTTTGGGGTTCAGTGGCACTGTCTCCTCCTCCCTTTTGAAGGGGCATTTCCCATTCTTCAACAATACAGTAATCAACCTGCAATAGGGAAGGGCATGTGGTTTCTTCTGTACTTTCACCTTCTCACACAAGTCCCTAATCCCTTCAAACACTAACTTGGTTGCATCCAAGTAGTGGTTTCTATGAAATGAAAGGAGGGCATCAGCTATGGGGGGCCTCCTCTCTTACCCGTGACCCGAGCAATAAACATTTTTCCTCAATATTGCATCCATGAGCCTCATATTGGGGTGCAGATCTCTCTTCCTGATCAAATTCCCTAAAGTCATGATCCCTCCAGTAAGTTCCCTGGCTATTTCTGTAATGGTGGCAGTCAGGGGAGGTCCGAAGCCAAACTTAGGGTCATACCCAGCTAGTATCCCTAGTACCCTTGCAATGTCAGACTGGTTAAACAACATTTCAAAATTACCAATCAGTACCAACAGTGCTGGGTTCCCATCATCATCAATCTTCAATCTTATATTCTGATAAAACAATCTGATTAATCTTGGGAACACCAGCTGCATTGAGGGTCTCAATAGTGGCAGGAGAGTTGCCTTAGTCAAATATTCAATGAAGGCAGCGGTCACTGGTAGGTCCTTAAAATAGGCTTTGTCAAAAATAGTCTCAGCCTCCAGTGGGATTGCTTCTACAAAGTCATTGGGGACCCTGAGGTATTCATTACTTACTTCCTCCTCAACATCAGGGGCCACAGGGGTCGCAGCCTTGCCCTTTTCCTGCTTCTTCTTTGATTTTTCAGGGCTCATAGCAGGTGGGAGCTCTCTGGCACTCTTCTTTGGAGCAGATTTCTTTTTTTCCTTTAAGATTGAGGGGGCAGCACTAGGTGTGGGCACCTCAGAGGTCTCCAATGTGGAAGCCTAAGCAATCCTTGTGGATTTCCTAGTGGCCACAAGGCTGCCACTAGGAGCAGGGTCCAACATAGCCGCCAATGTATCAATGAATTTTAAACTCTTGGTCATAGGTGGTCCAGATCTCAAAATCAGGGTTCACAGACCTCAAAGAATGCAGATTACTCTAAATAGGCACCAAAATAACACAATTTGTCTTCTCTCTCTCTAATTTAATAAAGCAATCAAAGCACAGAGGGAGAGTTGCAGGGCTTACCCAATGTGAGCTAGGGTTCCGCTTAGAAGTGTGCACAGTGGCTCAAATCCCCCCAAGCCGTGCCCAAAGTAACCAGGAATAGCCAGGGAGCAAAATGGTAAGGGGAAAAGCTTTTAGGTGGAGTGCTCAAGCTGTGGAGAGGAAAACTGAGATAGATGGGAGCGCTTTTGGGCGGAGCGAGTTAGGGCAAAGGAAGAAAATGAGGCAAATGAGGGTTTTCGCTGAGTTTAAAGGGCAAATCCCGTAGTTCGCGGAGTTGGCTTATGGCTTTTGCGAAGTAGGATTGTCGCACAGATGGATTTTAAGCCCGCGAAAGGCTCTATCGCTCAGCAGGGCATTTGACACTCAGTGAATTTCGTGGAGTTGGCGACAGTGGCATAGGTGCGCGAGACATCCTTTTGCTTCAAAAATGTACTTCACGCGATGCTCGCGTCAAATAATACAGAAGGCATTCTTTGCACACAAATTCAGCTCGCGGAGTAGAAAGCAACTTTGCGAGGGACTTTTTCAATCACTACTTAGCTGTTCTAGCATGCGAGGGGGCCAAAAGATGGCTCACGTAATAAAATCAAGCCTTCCAACTCAGCGAGAGAGCATTTCTTGCACAGGCTGTACTCTTTGAACTCAGTGCAGCACATTGGTTGGTGCCACCTGTTGTTGTGCACCCTTCCACTGTGCATGAGCACCAAAATTTATTTTTCTCATTAAAAATTTATGGCCATTTTCAATCAACAATTCAGTTCAATCTCCATGCAAGTCATGATCAGGGTAATTCTACCATTCATCAACAAACACACAGCCGATTCAGATGACACAAAGGCATGTGTTTTCATTGACAAACAATTAAAACACAAATAAAGCGAAACAATCAAACCAACATAACACACAAAACACAACCAATAAAATTCTAAAGAACACAATTCAACACAGAATTTTTCATACATATGATATAATTATTACCAGTACTTGGCTCACTGGGCACTAGCTTCCTCCTGAGTAGAGGATGCATCACCAATCATAAACTGACCTTTCAGATTTGTCAAGGGTTGACTAGGCAATTTTCCTTCCCTCCTGTTCAGAGCATTACAGATCTAACCAAGCTGGTCCTTAATCTTTTTTATGCTCTATCCATGAGAATTGAAAGTCTGAACCAGGCTCCCTAGATTTTACATTAAAGCCATCATCTGCTCTTCAAATGAAGAGGATCTAGGCTGTTGTGGGGGCAGAGCTAACTGGTTAGACTGTGGAGCAGGTAACAGGAAATTTTTCCTTAGTGGGTAACCCTGATTAAACTGGTGCTGGGGTTGAGGATATGAGCCTTGTCTCCACCTCAAATTTGGGTGGTTCCTCCAAGAATACCCAGCAGGCTGTTGGCCAAAGGTTTACGCAGCATTGGCTTGCTCCATAACAAAATCTGGAAATTGATTGGCAGATGGACAATCATGAATAGAATGTGTTGGAGATTGGCATATCAGACATGCCTCCTCCATCAGTGCAACTATCCGGGGCTACATCACATTTATCAATTTGTCAAACTTCAAGCTCAGGTTGTCCATCTTTCTCTCCAAATCACCTTACACCTTTACTTCATATATTCCACCTCTAGGGGTGACCTCTTTCACCGTTTTAGCTGGAATCTGGTTGTCATTGCGTGACAGAGATTCCTGCTGCATGAAATTTTCCCTTATTATGTCAAACAACTCCCAAGCTTCTTTAGCTGTCTTCTGGAGGTAGCTACCACCACAGGAAGCATCCACCATATCCCTGCTATTGGCATTAATTCCTTGATAAAATACTTGGACAAGCTGCCACATTGGGATTTGGTGGTGGGGGCATTGTTTTAATATCTCTTGGAATCTTTCCCAAGCTTCATTAAAGTTCTTAGTTGAGGACTGAGTGAATGATAGAATTTTTGTCCTCATCTGGCTTGTTTTGTTCATAGGGAAATTTTTTGCCAGGAACTTGGTTTGAAGGTCACTCCATGACTGTATGCTGTTGGCAGGGAGCTTTGATAGCCATGTGCTGGCTTTGTCCTCTAGTGAAAAAGGAAAAAGCCTCAATTTAGTGGCCTTAGGCCCCAAGCCAGCAATATTGAAGGTAGTGCAAAGTACTAAAAACTGGTCAATATGCTTGTAGGGATCTTCTTTACTCAGCCCATGAAATGAAGGCAGCATACTGATGGTGGAGGATTTAATTTCATAGTTCCCCTCAACAGAGAAAAACTGAATACAGAGGGAGAGGTGTACTCCCCAAGTGCATTGTATTCTTTTAATATCCTTTGCCTCTCAGCCATGGTGTCTGCTTCAGTCTCAATAATAAGGCTCAGTGTGGTGTGTCTAGGTCTAAGGATCCTTTCCACCTCCGGATTTGGGGGTTCCAAGTCAGGGTTTAAGGACCTTCTCCCAAGCATACACTCACTAATTAGTAATAAAAATGCTTACAGGCACACAAAGAATTTCACCCAACAAAAATAATAGCTACACAAATTTACACTAAACAAGATGACAGGGGATTCAACATAAATGGCATGAGATTTAGGGGAAAGAAAGTGCAAACAGAGCAAGCTACTCTCCACTTGTAGCTCTAGCTTTTCCCTGCTTCTGCTATCAATTTCTGTAAAATTTCATAAAGAATCAGTAGTGCTTTTATTCTAGATTAAATACAGCTATAAAGAATTTGTTAGTCTAAATTACAATACATACTAAAAAGATCAAAACTCCTCGGCAACGGCGCCAAAAACTTGTTACATTATTTTATTTGGTGTGAAAGTGTGCTTATGTTGTTGTGTGGTGGAAATCAATTGAAAATAAAGTAATGTAAAAGAATGAACTCAACACAACCAAAGTAATCCTAGACCTGCAAGATTCAGGGTCTATTGTAGCAAGTTTTGATAAGTAAGAGTTTGTCCCACAGAGAAATTGATCAAGAGCCAAAATTGAGCACTAATAGTAGGCCTTCAGATCTGACTACAGATCTGACAATCCTAAGAGAAGAGAGTTGGGTGTCACGACTACACTAAATTTAAACAAAAGGAAAAATAAAGTGCAGGCCTATCCTAAAGAAAGGGTTGAAAAGAAGATGGTGGTAGTGTGTCAAAATAAAATACAAAAATTATGAGAAGTAAGCAGGTTAAGCTAGAGCTAATGATACAGTAATGTAACTCAGATGTAGTCTGTCTCTACAGTGCTCCTTGCTGAGACGCTATTAAAAGCCTCAACAAGGTATAAGCTCCTAGTTTAAATCATGCCATTTGGGGCGCTCTTAGGGCTATACTCTGTCCACTATAATGGTCACAAGGTATCCGATAGTCTGTCAAATCCCATTAGTTAAACTAGAAATTCGCTAGTCTAATCCAGAAGAGTGGGCTGATCATTTCCACAGCCACTAGACTAACTCTAGCCATGAATACTATTATAGCACTATGTAATGTCAGTGCTACAAGTTCCCTAGATCTACGCACAGACCTAGCTGACATTCATAGGTATTCCAACCCATAAGATCCTAAATGTTTAGAAAAGGCATGCGGCTCACTAGTGCCCGCAAAAAGGACCATACAACAGGTTGAATAAGGCCTTTAGCTCAGCTGGTCATTGCAACAAACAGCCTGCAATGACTCAGCCTCAAGCTGTAATTACTATAAGTTATCAGATCTAACATCTGATATCGATTAGGTAGAATAGAGGGGAGCTAGCTACTGTACAAACCTCCTCACAAGGCTCTAGAAGCTACGTGAAGGGGAGAAGAATCCTTCTCAAACATGTGGATGGACACAACCTTAGGGCTATACTCTGTCTACTTGAACGGTCATAGGGTATCCCATTGGTCTGTCCATCCCACAGAGGCCTGAGAAAGAACATGAAAATAGCTGCAACCACTATGGTCTGCAAGCCTCCGAGCTCCCTAGATCTCACTACAGATCCAGCATTGCTTTCCATGTGTCTATCAAACCAAGGGAAATTAGATGGTAAACAAATGACCTACTAGAAACTAAATGAGCTAGTCCCAAATACATGGATCCTATAAACATTTAAAGAAACCATAAGATCTATAGATTTGATTAAGCACTAAAACAACAGTTCATTGATAACAACAAAACTTTTAATGAACTATCTCCTGGCTACAGCCCATACATAACTTCTCGTCCAAGATCCCAATGTATACAAAAATTTATTACAAAACTGAAACAAAACTAAACCTAGCTGCTTATAGGGGGATTAGCCAGCAAGTGCTGAGCTAAGAGAGAAGAAAAGAAATAGGAAAATAGAGGTGATCAAACCCTAACCCTAGCCTGCTAGAGCTCTCAGCCGACAGAGGATGAAGGAAAGATAAAAATAATAAACTCTAAGCACAGCTTATAGACTCTTTGAAAATGGCCTTAGCTCTTAAGAGGTTAACCCTAATTTCTTCAATAGACATGGCACTGTTACAACCCTTGAATGCCTCGAGAGGTGTGCCTTAAACTCTGCACCTCAGGAAGTGTGCCCTAGCCTTGAGAAATTCTCAAAAGGTCCTTGAATAAAACTAAGAAGTTGAGAGCTCATGCTTCGCGGGACTGGGAGTTACATTTAGCTCATTCACACAGTTGCTTTGCCTTCGCGGAGTTGGCTTTGGCTGATGGGAAGGGCTCATTGGTGCAGTAGACTTTTAGTGAATCACGCAGTTACTTCGCATCGTAGTGTTGTCGCAGAGATAATCTGGAGTGCCAGGATTTCTCGCACAGTAGAGCTTCAGAAGCTCTTTCTCCTAAGTATTTGCGCAGGTGAGCTCCTACGCTTGTGTAGTAACTTGTAAGGCTCCAGGGTGCGTGAGATCTACGCGAGTGGAATTCTGGGCGTCTCTCTCATCCAGAGCCATGCAAGAACTCCGTGAGGTGACTTTTGGTTCTTTATGCATATGAGCTCGCAGTGTTCTGCGCATAGCTGCTTTAGGGCTCGATCTTCAAGAGAGCTTCGTGAGGGCAGATTATGAGAATTTTAAGCCACGAGATCTTTGCGATGGCTTTATGACTCGCCTCTTGATTGCATGCCTTATCTCTCTGAGGGCCTCTTCCACTGCATCTTTAGCTTCGCGAGGAAGCTCCTCAACTCTGCGAAGTCCATCTTTTATTGCTCTAGTGCATTGTGCTCGTTGCTATCATAGTCTCCTCCCTTCTCAGCTAATCTTCATTCATCTGCTATATTGTCAATGATGATCGGCAACAGTGAGTCACCATGGTGAGCACTACCATGGTGTTCCATCAGGCTTTGGCTCAGCTGCCATCTTTGATCGTATTCTCCCTCTCTTTTGGGCCAAAAAGTAAGGATTTTGCATTAAGCTGCACATTTTATCACCAACTGCCAAACATACTTAACACATGTTTATTAGTGGGCTTCAAGGTCCATCAGAGGCAAGGTTAAGAGGTTGAAAGTGATACTTTTCAGTGAATAATAGTTGGCATATGCTCTTGCAATAATTCGATATCACTTATGTCACGCAAAAGTGGATCAAAGAATAAGCAATCGTTGATTACCTCGCAGATCTCCCACTGTCGAGTGATGAGCCCATACATGCTGATTTCCCAGATGAAGTCCTACTCATAATTCATAATGAAGAGCCCGATAAGACGTCATGGACCCTTTACTTTGGCAGTGCTCTAAATCATAAAGGAAAAGGCGTCAGGATAGTCCTCCTAAGCCGGAAAGGGGTTGTCATACCTAAGGTTTTTCAACTAGATTTCCCTGTCAGTAATAATGTTGCAGAATATGAAGCTTTCATAGCTGGACTATGAGCAGCACTACAATTGGCGCTAAACAATTAAAAACTATCGGTGATTCTAAGCTAGTAATCTCACAAGTTATAGAAGAATGAAAAACTAAGGAAAGGAGACTAATGACATACCTAGAAACCACTCAATATTTAGTAAAGAAATTTGAAAGAATCTCTTTCACGCACATCCCTAGATTAGAAAATAAGCTCGTAGACTCCCTTGCCACGCTAGCCTCGGTCATTCAAATATCCATTGGACAAAATACCAAGACCTTCTTCATAAAAAAGCTGACAGTACCCGCTCACGAGGTAGCATGGACCATCAAGAGAGAACTACCAATCCTCCCCACCGACACAGGACCAAAAGAAGCAATCACTCCAAAAAAGCACGTCAAGTCAGAAACCGAAGTTGCTACATTCAGATTTAAAAAATACCAACCGACGATAGACAGTCATGGTATTTCGACATTTGGAGCTTCCTGAAGCATCAATACGTCCCTCCATATGCCACGAAAATCAAACGAAAGACTATAAAGAACCGATGCACTCGATTCTGCATACTCGGTGAAATACTATACAAAGAAGCCTTCTCCAAAGGAGTACTGCTACGATGCATCATGACCATCGAAGGGCAATACATCATCTGAGAAGCACATGCCAGTGCTTACGGTGCCCACGCCGGTAGACAAAGACTCGCCGATCAAATCACACAACAAGGCTACTTTTGGCCGACAATGATAAGAGATTGCCACCTCTATGTCCAATTCTGTAAGCAATGCCAAAAACACATTGCACTTATCAAAGCTCCATCAGTTGCATTAAACACTATGACCTCGTCGTGGCCATTTTCGATGTGGGCCTTCGATGTCATCAGACCTTTCACAGACACAGTTGGGAATACTCACAAGCACGCGTTCATACTTACGGTAGCCGAATACTACACCAAATGGGCAGAAGCTGAATCCTATGTCAGAATCACTGCTTCAACACTTGTAAGGTTTATTGTTCGGAATATCATCACCAAGTTTAGAGTACTCAGGATGTTGGTCACCGATAATGGACCACAGTTCATCGCAGAAAATATGAAGAAGTTATATAAGAAGTTCGGCATCGATCTACACCACTCATCACGGTTCTACCCTCAAGGAAATGGACAAGCAAAAGCTATGAACAAAATGTTGATTCGAATTCTGAAATACACTGTAGAAATAAGCAATGGAGTCGACTGGCCTGAACGACTATTAGAAGCACTCTAAGCATGTAGGACCTCTATTCGTACGGCCACTGGCCAAACTCCCTACGTCCTTACCTACGGGATGGAGGCAGCCTTACCATGAGATCCAAGTACCATCCTTGCGGATTCAACTCGATGATGAGCTATCCTTAGACGAGAGGATAATGCCCTACTCGCACAGCTATAGTAGCTCGATAAAACACATCTAAGGGTATCTGATCATGCTCAGGTATATCAGAGGAGAGTGGTCAAGGCCTAGAAAGTCCTTGAATGAACCTTTAATATCGGAGAATTAGTCTTGAAGAATATCATACCTTCCAAGCACGCCCATCTGAAAGGAAAACTAAAACCAAACTGAGAAGGCCCTTATGTTATAATAGCCGCATACCCTGGAAGTACATACAAACTGGCGAACCAAGATGGGGAAGAACTCCCTAGCCCTTGGAATGCCATGTACCTTAGAAAATACTACTCTTAGCCCTGTGATCATCACATCCCGTGGTTAAATACATATACTTACCACCCCCGTAGTTGTCACGACCCATTCATCAGTCGTATGTCATTATTTCTCAAAATATCCTTAAGACCTCAAATTTATTGCACACTTTCTTATTCGGACAACCTGATCAAAGGACTAATGGCATACCTAACCTCTTTTAAAAGCATAAGTAATACCCAATCCTCATTTCCCCTTCTCCCGCTATTAGAGGAGATGTTAGAGTAAAAAAAATAAAGATGCTAGGTTCAATCAAAACTCATTATTCTTGTGCTAGCAAGATGCTTTCAAAAATACATATATCAAAAAAATTGAGTGAGAGCATTATGATGAATGAACAAGTCAATGAGCTCAGGGAAGCATACGCAGATAGTGAGAACATCTCTCGTAACTTTACTAGAAGTGTATAAGCAAGCTACGAGGACATCCCTGATGTCCCCACACTACTAGATATCGTTGCAAGGAGGCGGGAGGAGGATAAACTCCTGCTAACCATAGAATATGAGATCTTGATGGTACCAAAACATGACGAAGAGCTCTATCATGGCACCCCGTATCCCTCTAAGAAAAAGGATTGTTACTCATCCCTTTTGCAAAGCATTAGATTCAAAACTAATCCCCACATCACTGAGCCTTAGCCCCTCTTCTACTTTTTATTTTGTTTCCGGACGATAAATCAGAAGCCTTACAGGATACTCCTAAGAATGAAACCGAAAACTGATAAATGATGACTAATGCAATCACTTACTATACCTACCGTACTTCTCTCTAATAACATGGGATAGGATGACCGACACCTTAAGGTAGACCCCTATACATAACTGACCTAATTGAAGAGACCTCCCCAGTTTGATGACAGTACTAATAAACTCTTCTTCAAAACTAACTCACTCAAATACCCATGATCGCTCATAGACCCAAAAGTGCTCATTTAAAACCTAGAAAAGCTCCATTGCATCTACACACTAGGGCATTTTTTTCTTTTAGATCAGAATGAGAATCACCTTAGAAGCGCCAACTCATCCACCAAGGAAGATGAGGAATAACGAAGTTATCGTCCGGAGAATGCTACCAAAGACACTATACTGCCGATCCTACCACACTGGAATATTTTGATTTTTTTATTTTTATTATTATTCTAGTTATTTGCTTTCCCTGTTGCATTATTTTCACTCAAAATGAAAAAAAAAAAAAAAGAAAAAAAAAAAAGAGAAATGAAAAAGGGCAACATGTCCATCCTTTACTACTAGATCTCAGTCTGAGATACTCGCCCCCCTTGACAATTAGCAAGGGGGAGAACAAAAATTACTTATATCATTACCTTTACATGTGCAGATACGAAGCAACCTTCAAACCACCACCAGGCCAGCTTAGGAAGCATCCAAGTCCCGATGATGGTTGACAGTGCTAAAGAAACTAAAAGAAGCAAAGGACAAATGCGAGAGGTAACTAAAATAAAAGGAGCCAATCAGGTACATCTAAACCAAAAAATCTCTATATATATATCAAAAATTTTCTTTTCTTTCTTTACACTTGTCACTGGGGGCATACCCCCTATATATACAACACACACAATGGACAAAATAGAAAATACACATGCACCCCTGCTCCCTATGTTGCCGCTGGGATGGCCGATCACCTTGTCCCCTGTATCATCAGCTCGAAAGTTCGTAGGCTGATCCTCCAAAAATACAATCCCAACACCTGGAGTCTGCAGAACCTCTAGACAACACTGCCCAGCTACAGAATCCCCCTCACTCGCCTGACTAACCAACCGTCTCAATCGAGAACGAGGAGGGTACCTCGCGAGAACCTCACAAATGACAGGATCCTCACGAGCATCACTCCTAACACAATCACGTGACGTGTGACGAGACTGCCCGGCCGAGGAACCAGTGGCCCTCAACTCCGATCCATCAAGTTGACCAGCCAACCTGCGCACTCCCTGCTCACTCCTCATCAAACTATACTGCAGCCCATCTAGGGACGCCTGCATCTCTGCCCGCGTCGTCCGACGCACCACCTCCAATGCCTCAATCTGAGTCTTCTATGTGACCATCATCTCAACGAACAGGTCATCTTGACTCGGAGTGTCTCCAAGGATCCATCTCGCCTTAGGAGTGGCACGCACTCGTGTCACCTCTAGGTGCGCCTCCTCAAGCTGACAAACCTGCATAACCAGACCAAGTCAAAGAAAACCAATGCACATATATACGAACATAGACAAACTTTGAAAAGGAAAGAGTCATACCAGATCTGCCCTCTCCCCCAGAAATTGCTCAACCATCGCAGAGGTCACTAGATTAGTAGACGACATGGAAGGAACAACAAACGTAGGTGGCTATAATGCAAAAATGAGCAAATATATCAGATAATGCTACAATGACAAATAAGCTATGAACACAACAATTAAAACATACTTAAGAAGGAATAGGAGCGGACCCCTGAGGGGGAGCCTCAGGAGCGGAGTCCGGAACAGCCTGCACACAAAACAAAACAAAACAACACAAAATATGTCAGAACAGAATAAAATAAAATAAACCTACATTGAATTACACCAAACCAAAAATTATACCTGACTCTTAGGGCGCAGAGAGGTAGCAGTCGCCTCCCTTGTCTGGAAGTCCTCAGCAATCCAACACTAAAAGACCAACACAATGTTAATAAACTATTAAGAAAGCGAAACAATAACACCTAATGAACTACTACAATTATATAAACAAGTCGAAGGATTGAGGAAATATACCCAATGCTCCAGCTCGGCCTGAAGCTGAGCCATCGCTGGATCCTCCAGACTAGAGGAAGCAACTGAAGATGGATCAAATGACGGAGTGGGACTTCCAGTAGTAAGCTCGGCTCTCTACGAATAACAATAAACACATCAGTTAGCAAGCTCACAATGCTAACAATTAACAAAATCATGTTCACACTTACGAATCGATCAATCTAAGATCATAGGCTGGCCTCCACCTCCCAGCCGGCTTTCTACTGACTGCGTAGCAACTCGATCATCGCCACATGACTGGCAACCTTGGCCTCCCTCTCGGATTACCCAAAATAAAATGAGACACCACGACTATATCAGAATGATAGGAAGACTAAGTTAACGTGATACATAAGCAATTAAACCAATAAACTAACTCACCAGGAGTCGTCGGGTCTCTGCTAGATGAGCCCCCAACTCATCCTCCGCTCCCCTAGCCTGAGCAACCGAGGTGGCTACGGAGCACAATATCTCCTCATCAGGACAAGGGGCGCACCCCATCTATTCCATTGCCCGATAAAAGGCATCTAATGCCCCCCGAGATGGCCTTGCTCCAACGCGACCAGTCTCTCCCTCACTGCCGATGAGGACTCCGGCTCGCCTACCGTAAAAGAGCCACTCCCGTGGAAGGGACGTGTGAAGAGGCGCCCACCACCGAATGCCCTAAACCACCTCACATACTCTCACACATCCACCTCGTCACACGCCCCTGCCACCCTGGTCCCCCCAGCTCTAAAATCAATCATCTGAAGCGCCATCTGCTCCACAAAGTTCTAGCCAGGAGGCGGTCATCCTCCTCGCCACCCATTGGCAAATCTCTGGAGGGACTCCTTGAGCGATCCCTAGCTGCCGTACCGCTCGAGATAGGTGGATCCTCTCCACCTTCTCAAAACAATGGACCCATATGTCCATATTAAAGAAAGGCTAGCCAGACTGAATCACTGGCACAACAGCATCTTCCCCATCCTCGTAGGGCCTTTAGATCACTTACAACCAAACAAACAAGTCAACCCGTCAATGAAACCTTAGACTCTAAAAGCCCAAATAGAATGAAACAAAATGTGAACACAATGATATATACCTGCCCCGCATGCATGTCCTCAAAAAGACCATGCGCCGTCTAAAGATCCGAAGACCAACGATGACCCTGTAGCGCTACCCTCCACATATGCATCTGCGAAAATGTGAACCTCACCTCCAACGGAACCCCCGAGAAGTAAGGCAAAGTGATCATATGCCCAAAACTAGAAAACGCAAAAAGAAGAAATGCTAAATAGCTACCCCCAAAGGACCAGGAAAACAAAGACGTCATGACACTGATTAACTAAAACTCACCTGGAGGAAGGGGAGGAAACCTCAGATAGTCGCGATGCCCCATCCCCAGCGATAAAGCTGCTCATAGAGATGAGCCAATGCGGTATCACCCCACACATAGGTAGAGTCAATAACCCGGTGACACATCCCCGAGTCGAACAAGAAGAGAGTACTACATCAAGGAAGTGCATCAAGAATGCTCAAAGCACTCTATCTGCAGCCAACCCTGGCTCAACCACGGGATCCCGACCCGCCACCACCACACAACGTGCCTCGTAAGATGCCCTCACCTTCGAATGATGCCTCGAAGGGACGAAGCCACTAGCGAATGTTTTAAAGAACCAAGTGACCCGAACTACACCTAGCCCCGATCCACTCGACCTATATGAGACACCCAAAATCTCCTCACACACCTCCAAATACTCTCCCGCCATCCACCCTGTGATCGGCTCGCCCTCGAAATGAAGACCGGTGATGCGGACCTAGTCCTCTGGAGTCGACAACAACATACCAACTAGAAAGAGAAGCGACTGATGCTCCTCCCTCCACCTCTCCAAGATCGCCGCAATCAAACCACGATCGACCTGAAAGGGCTCCAGCTCCAGAATCAGCCTAAAGCCAAAAGACACCAACCGCGCTCTCTGAAAATACGGCAAGGCACGGTACCAAGTATGAGACTCGATCCATGTTGAGCTGATAGCCAGCTGCGAGGGCTCCTATCGAATGGAACAACGACCAACAAAAAAAAATAATGATAGTAAGACTAACACACATGCCTATGGCGAGAGACAGATAAAATCTACCAAGAAGCCAATGAAATGTACCAATACACAATGACAATTTATAATGAACACACAAAACATGATAAGAACAGCAAAACGGAAACGTGACCTATCTCTAGATGCGGTCATAATGCATGAGTGAGCACACAATCAATAATCAATGCAGGTTCGACATGAATTAGAAGAGTTTTTAGATCCTAATAAGTCTATGTCATAACCTAAATGCCTAGAAAAATGAAGGAACTCTTGCTCACGGGTACTTACCATGCCTCGAGTGAAGAAATCCTCCAGCGGGAAGTGTCTGCGAGCTTGACGCTCCTCACCTTGGTGCTCCTTAGCCTTGTCCTTAGCTCTCTCATCCTAGTCTCTCTCGCCCTCAACTCTCTCACCCTCAACCCTCTCACCCTCATCCTCAGCTACACCTTGCTTAATATCGAGTACCTCCTCCCTAACCTCCACCTGGTCAACCTCCGGTACCTCCTCTCTAGCCACCTCCCCGACATCTACCTCCCCAACAATAGCATCGGTCTGAGCCTCAGAAGACTCACCAATCTCTACCGCTAACATCTGCTCCATCTTTCATATAGATGAGAAGAACTGATCACTAGCTCTGGGCTCCATCCTAGAAGAAAGAGCTCGAAAAGTTGGAAAGAATAGAAGAAACATCACCTAGAATGGACGACCGGATCGTAAGATATCGCGAAAACACGAAAACTAGAGCGCAAGGAAACAAGGAAACTAGAGAATCGAAGACAAAAATGGATAGCGTGAAAATGAAAAATTTTGAACTATATATAGAACACGGCTAAATCGCGCGCTTGAATTCAGACGCTTGACCGAATCACGCACCACGGTCCCCGCATTTAATTCGGAACACACGCCCATCCTCGAGCGCATAAACAGATTGTCGCCCGCTCAAACTAACCAGACGCATTGGTTGCGCGCAGCTTATTAGACGCGTAATCATCTTGTGCATCCACACAGAGGCGCGTAAATTCCAAAGGCCACCCGCACAGTGACCGGCCACCGCCCTAATCCTATGTCCTATACCATGCATTTAACTCAGTTAAACGACTGGACACGAGAGCTTAATGGCCTTCCGACCCCCTAAATCGCGCACGTCCTTGCTAGCGCACAATTTGTTTCTACGATCGGAGTGAAGTGCGCAATTCCCCAAAAACACAGAATATGTGCCCAGAACAGCAGTTCACAGGACCAAATTAGGAGACTTCCGACATTAATTACCAACCTAAACCATGCCCCTACAAAGACCAATCCAAAAAGGACTTCTAAAAAAAATAAAATAAAAATATACACCCCAAACTAAACTGAAAAAAAGTGCTCCCCAACGTCATTTACACACATCAACTAAGACCAAAATGAAAGAAAATGTCCCCCATCACTTACGCACTCCAACTAAGCCCAAACTAAACTAAACTAAAAAAAATGCCCCTAACCTGCCCCGGTTCAAAATAAATACACCAAATCAAACCAAACTTAAATAAATAAACTCATACCCGACACAAACGAAGTAAGCTACAAAGTAAACCAAACCAAATTTACTAAATAATCACAAATGGAATTAAGAAACATAATTACTTCATAAATGAATAAAATAATTACAAAACACACCGAGGGCCCCCTCTGAATATACAACTTAAAATAAAAAATTTAAAACCAGCATGTTCAGGCAATGTTTGAATTCAAATTTATTCGGGAAATAAGAAATCTCAGAGAAACCCGAAGGAGGAGGAACGCACCTTGAACGAATTCTGAAAATGACAACCTTTCCCCACCTCGAGCAGGCAGAAAAGAATGAGTGGCTCAAAGAAAGCCACCCAGGACCAGAGAGATCCACCTATGGAAGCTCACCATGGAAAGCATAATAAGGAAGAGCAACTAACACTGAATCCGCAGAGCTTATCGAAGAAAAATAGGCATCGCTCACAAGAACTCTGACCGTCCCTTATCCTTGGGCTTCCTTTCTACCACCTTCTTCTCTTCCATCTCCTCTCCTGATGGCGTGGCACTTCGAGTTAGATTGATAGCGCCAACCCTAGTATCACCCCACATTCCCAATCCCGTCCATTCCCAATAATCCGCTCAATGAACATAACTCTTCGGGTTCAATACCAGGGATACAAAAGAGAAAGGAAGAAAAGACATTAATGAACGAAAAAAAATGCCCAAAATCACAAACAAAAAAAATATGCCCCAAAATTTTAATCTTAAACTTGAAATAAAATTCAAAACAACAAGAACCAAAGCCTTTGGGCTCACACTTATAAACTATACCTTCCTAAATTACAAAATGACAAGTGTCACACCTTTAAACGCTTCTACGATAATTAAATCCAAACCAAACCAAACACATACCCCCCTCAGAAAAACCACAATCCGTGACAAGCTTAGATAAACCAATAGGAGTAAAACACCCAACAACCATCTAGAACTCTTTGAAAACTCACACACTTCTAACAAGTGTCATCTCAAATTAAATAAAAGGACTAAAATAAAATACCTTAAACCTTAAACAAAACAAACAACAAAAAAAATCTCTAAAGTAAGAGCGTGACTTGTTTGGGACAAAAAAAAAAGCCTCCGACAAACCCATCAGAACCTAGTAAACCCTTTAAACAAAGCTCAATAAAACAAATTAATCTCGGGATATACCCTCAATAAATCCGAAATGAATCCAAAACCCTGAGATAAAGCCTAAACTAAACTAAACAAATCAAATATGCATTCACTAATTGATTAAACGAGTTAAAAAAGTGAAAAATAAAAGAAAAAATAAAAAAAAAACAACACATCGTTATTCATAATTTAAAATTTTTACAAGTGTCACCGGAGGCATACCTCCTTAAATTACAACCCAAAATGAAAACCTAGAGCCTAACTTACAACCCAAAAAGAAAACTGGAAACCCGAAATCAACACAAAGCAAGAGCAGAACCCAATCGGAGGCGTTAGAAAGAATACCACCAGACTTGGAGCGTCCAATCGGAGGCTTCAGAAGGAGAGGTGGAGGATTGGTTGGGTAATACATCCCTCCACTTGTAGCACCTTTCTCTTCCGCCATCTTCACCTCCTCTACCGCCTCCTCCTCAATGTTGCCTTCACTACTCCTTAAAAGGGATCAATGTGAAGACTAGTGCCCTCATTTCCAATACCGCCCATTCCCATAATAACACCATCCACGAGCATCATTCTAGGGCGAAGATCACACGAAATCATGAACATAGGAAGAAACGACATCCCAATCGTACGATTAGATCATCCGATATCACTAAAACACAAATTTTAGAACATAAGATATCCAAAAAAAGTAAAACTCGAGACTAAACCAGAAAGTGAGAAACAAATGAGGCTCCCTCGCTTATATAGAGAACGGACTTAATCACGCGCCTAGACACGTGCGCTTAAATCATTCATGCGTCACGCATACTGCGCTCGATCCAAGACATGTGCTCCGATCCGAGCGCGTAATGAAACCATCGCCTGCGCCAATGGTGCGACGCTCCAATCACGGGCCTATTTTAAACCGTGCAACCTTTTCAAATGACACACTCCAGCCGCTCAATACGAAAGGTCACCCATAAACTGACCTGGCGTCACTCCGATCCCGCGCTAACTTAAACCGCGCAACCTTATTAAACGACTACCTCAAACTATGCAATAAGAAAGGTCACCCGCGCAGTGACCTGGCGATGCCTCAATCACGCGATATGATTAGAGCGCATAATACATTCACACTCATACTCAGACACGCGTAAACAGCCCTTCGAACCTGTGATCGCACGCCGAAAAATAGGCATGCAATCATATTGAGCGACCTAAACCATGCGTGCAATGCTTGACTTTGGAAAAAATCTATACCTTCACATCTTTCTACCTCACCTTGATCAAAACTCTCCTATCCCATCGTGTAGCCTCACAGGCTGTTCAGAAAGAAAGGAGAGAGGGGCAGTCGCTCACACACATCCCACCATGTTAACATGCACACATGATACCACCTCAATATCCAGTCCCATCGCAATAAATTAGCCATGCCCTCATGTCCTATCGCAAAATGTCAAAAGCAAATCTCCCAAAAATGCAGGCACATCGCCCAAAAATTTAGCTAATCATGACGCAACCACAATGTGATTTTTTTCATAACCCAAGATCTGCCAAAGAAAGAAACAAGACACACTTATCGCATAAATATCCTACCAGCGTCCCATCGCTAACTATGCTCAGCTAATAGCCCATTGCAAACATCACTACCCGAAAAAGCTTAGACAACACCTGCCACACCATATGACGAAAAAGGGAGAAATCTTGATCGTGTCCCATCGCTAAAGCAAAGATCCCTCTCCCGAATTGCTCGCAACATAACAGTCGCCAGGACTCATCCAGAACATAGCCAAAGAAAGAAAAATTCCCCAAGTCCCATCGAGACATCACTTCCCCCAAGACGTTTCATCATAATGGCAACTGCCATGCTCTACCACAGCGACCATGAAGAAAAGAGAAGAAATCTCCAAAGTCCCATCGCAGCATCACCTCGACAACCCATCAGTCCCATCATGGACTACACAAGCTACGCATAATTCAGGTAAGTATCACCCCCAGGTAAGTACTACCTACTTTTCAATTACTCGATATTCATTGTAAATATATAGTCGGCTATGATTAAATCAAAATATTTTCAAAACTCGCCTCTCTCGATTCGCGAATCACTATAAGCCTCCCATAAGAGACAATCATCAGCATTTGCCGAGAATGTTAGATGGAGTATCTGACATGCCAAGTGTCATCTTGACAACCGCATAAACTGTCGGGTCCACAAATCTCGTATCGGTAGATCTGCTTAGCGACGTCTCAGAAGCCACGTTTTCCACTGATTTACCATCGAATTGATCTTGAGTTAAACTCCCAAAATTTTAAAACCCCTTACTTACAAAAGAAAAATCTTTTACTTCCAAAAAAAAAAAGAAAAAAAGAAAACAATCAAACTACCAAGAGAAGAAACCAAGCAAAGAAAAAAAGAGACTCACCTGCCAAGATGCACTCCAATTACCAGCCCAATTACCAGCCTAAACCAGCCATTCCCCTGGGAAACTGAATAATGAGTATATTTAATCTAAGAACTTACAGATGCCTATTAGAAAAGGAACGCCTGACATGCATTGGTGTGAGCAATGGCGCGCCTGGTCTGACATGACTCGTGAAAGCCTTCGACATTATATTGCATTCTTATTATCGATCCCTAGATTATATTTATGGACATTTATATGACGCCCCTCGGTACCTCGACTGCATCATACCCCTCTGTTTGGCTGCCCCTTGCACCCATAGATTAGGATATGGTGATTCTCCTTTCCGTTTAACTGTCACTCATAGCAGGTCGCACCACACGACAGGATGCCCCTTGTACTCACGGAATAAGATACACTAACTTCCCCCGTTGATTGTCTATGACAGCGGGTTGTGATATGGGACGGGATCGCCCCTGGGCATCCACGGCATGGAACATGCCTTTCGACAGCTACCACTAGGCCCCCGATTCTCCATTTTAGCTTACACTGATAGATAAGAAAGCCAAGCATGTCATGTCAGCATCCCCAGTTCACATTTATGATTTCTCAAGAGAAACGAGAGGACACCTCAGATGAGGGGTGTCTATTTCTTCGATGCATTCTTACTTCGCAAGAGCGCATCGAAGAGGGGCATCTGTAGACACCCCCATTTTGCCCTCTCGAAATATATAAATTTGCTCAGTCAACCTTTAACCCCTTTACCCTGTTGTGGGACCATATATTGAAATAATAGTATATGGCAAGACACAGGCTGAAATAATAGCTCTGTGGCTTAGTCCCCATGACCCTAATGTGGGACCATATACTGAAACAATAGTATATGGCTAGACATAGGCGAAAACAATAGCTCTGTGGCTCAGGCCCCATGATCCTGACATAGGGACCATGCACTGAAACAATAGTACATGGCTGAACGCATGCTACAATAATAGATCTGTGGCTCAGATCCTGACGTAGGGAGACTATATATAAAAATAATAGTACCTTACCATATCTTATATCATACATGTCACGACCCAGAATCCTTACCCGATATCGAGGGCCTAAAATTCCGTGTTATAACACCGCACGCTGGTTAAGGCGATAAGCGGACATACACATAATCTATAAATTGACTTGCCATAAGAATTGAGGCATTTAAGATAGCATTAAACGATAAATGACTCATAAATTAAAAACGAAAATATAGACAATAATAATGAAGTACTTAATCCTAACCATGCATCTAGGATATCAAATCAAAATCAGTTTCAGGTAGGGTAAAACGGTCTTAATCGTAAACTCACACAATGTATCAAGGCTAAAACAAGTCTCTCAAAAAATAAGGAAAAACTAGAGTAAAAGGGTTCTCAATGCTGGTAAAAATCTGTCGGGTCTACGTTCTCGTCAAGGTGGTAGCCGACATTCTAGTTTATATGAGCCGTCTCCGGATCAGTAGCGTCCGTATAATCAAGGACGGGATAAGCAGAATCTTCACCTGAAACTATTAGATTTTGGGAGGGGGATGAGTTTACTCAGTCGCGTAAACTCATTGGGTTGCACAATCGATCCACCATAACTTACCCAAGTAATCGTGTGTTCAATCGCTTGAGTTGTTGTGTATTTTGAAACTAAAATTAACATTTAAATAAAATGACTAAATTATCCATAACTTATACCATATCATAATCCAACTAAAAAGCATATTATAATATAAAGGGTACATGATGCTTCTAATTTTTTTATCTCTTTTCCTATTTGTCTCATCAACTTAGCATATGTAACATATCGTAAGTCTTATTAATTACTCCATACGCCTACACAACATACTTCGTATCTTATCTTATTTAAACGATCTATACCAGGATTGCTGCTTGAGCCTATCACGCGAGGTCCACATGTAGATAACCACCTAATCTTCATATCATAACATAAACCACCATCCAGCCAGATGAGATTGCCGACATAGTAACCATGATGTCCCCTTAGTTTGAGACAAGGCTATAATATCCTTAAGACCCGTCTTGGCTGTAGACGTTAGGCCCTTACGGTGGATCGTAAGGTATGACACGTGTAGAAACTTAATTCATATTTAGCTGACCTTCACAGCGTATCTTAACATATCATAATATTATTCGGTTCTGGGCTTAGGTCTCCACCCTGATTTCATATTTATGTGGGCTTAAGTCTCCATTTTCTTAATATACATGTGTCTTAATATATTCTTTTCTTATTTTTTCTTAAAACTTAGTTAGAATGGGCCACGGTGCAATAGGCTTCACTAAATTACACTTTCCAAGGGATGAGTTTCGTAGTAATCTGGATGTACTACGTGTGGTATCTCATACTACCATAGAGGGATTGCATCCGTACATGGATGCCTACATTTCAAGTTTCACGTGGCCGTGAAAGAAACCCCACCGTGACGAAGGCTTATGTCATATGTCATATCTTATTCTTAACTTATATGCGTATGTCCTATCATGATTTCCTACATGATGAATGTCATATGATAATGGTGAACATATATAAGAATAAACTATAACATAAATCTTAAGCATTTCATAATTTTGAAGAAAATTAATAAAAAGCATAACACATGAAATATTAAAGTATAACAGAAAATAAGAAATATTTAACTACATTTATTTTGTAATAGAGTTGAAAATATATTTCATTAGGGTTAATTGTATCCATAAAATTTGGTGATTAACTAGTATAGTGATACGACATATTTTAAAATTCTAAAGGAGCACATGTGTCCATTCAAGGATTGTATGAGGCTTAAAAGAGGTAATAGAATGATAAGTATTGAAAAACGTTAATATTTGACCCCTTAAACTTATAGATTGTTATTCGATGCAAGCTATTTAATATATTTTATGTAATTTTAGCAATTTATAAGTCTGGAGATAAGTTGAGCATAAGGTAGCCCAAGAGTTTAAAAAAATAATGTCAAACCCGTGCAACCTTGGATCATCTAAAACGTATCCTGACTTGTAGCTCAATTTTGACCATATAAACATTAAATTCGTGAAATTGCTACTTCGGGTAAAGTTGTAGATCTTGTTCTCTTCTTTCCAATGCCATAAGAATCATGTCAATCCGAGTTCAGAGTAAAAAGTTATGACCAAAATACTGAGGCTATATTTGTTGAAGAGTTTGGCCGAATTTCACGAAAATCTGGGAAAAACAATCCTATCGATTTTGGGCCAAAATTTTATGTTTTTAAGACCCGAAATTTATCAAAAGTTAGGAAAAAAATTAGGGTTTTCTTTTTAAGAAATAACTGAATAATTTAAAATGGATTTAGAGGCACCCACCTGTTGAAGTGTAATTCGAATCCTACGATGATTTGGGTTGATGGAGATCGGATTCGAGAGACGATATACCTGAGTCTTTTCGTGAGAATTCCTTTCTTGTAATAGATCGGTCGCGGCGATGAGGAGCTTTGATGGTGAAAGATTTTCTAATAAGAACGAAAAATTGATGGAGATTCGACAATGAGTTGTGAAAGATGGCATTGCCGGAGCTTTTACAGAGAAGAGAGAATAGAGAGACAAATGAGAGAAGAAGTAAATATATATCTAATTCTCTTTCTAGGTTAACTCTAATTAAGACTTTTCATACAAGATTTATTAAAATAGTAGTTTCTCCACGCAAGTAGAATTCATACGTGACTTGAATAGTTTGAGAAGAAGTTTTGTTCCAGCGCTTTGTATAAGCACCAAAACAAAAGGTGATTCTCTCCCGAAATTACAGTTATGCCTTTTAACCTGCTTCACTCTTCAAACGGGCATAACTTTTTATATTCTTATCGAAAATCGACAAATTATATATCGTTGGAATCATATCAACGAGTACTTCGCAATGAGTCTAATTTTGATATATAAAAAAAATTAGACTATTTCTAAAGTGGGTAGATTCCGGTGTGGAGCGTTAGCACTACGCACTGTGTGGTACATCATCTAATACCGTTAAATAATGTCAAAAAAATCTGGGCTGTTACAATACAATACCTCATAACATACTATGTCTTATTATTCTTGCACATAAGTCTATATATCGCATGAGAGTAACTAATATACTCATAAAATTCTAAACGACCTGTGTCAGAGTCGCTGCTTGAGCTACCATATGAGGGTCACCATAGTATCATAACACCCTCCATATCCATATCATATCATATCACACACCCCATCCAGTCACAGGGGCGACCGACACCTCATAACTCATAATGTCTCTCAGAGACATCCGTCTTGACTGAAAGACGTTGTTGCCCTTACAGTGTCTATGCAAGGAACGATACATACAGAGACTTAAGTTCTTAATCTTTTGCGGGCCTACACAACGGTTTCTTATTATCTCCTTATACTTTTATGACCCA
This sequence comes from Chloranthus sessilifolius, assembly GCA_021018995.1. Taxonomy (NCBI): domain Eukaryota; kingdom Viridiplantae; phylum Streptophyta; class Magnoliopsida; order Chloranthales; family Chloranthaceae; genus Chloranthus; species Chloranthus sessilifolius. The sequence continues at coordinate 32,519,439 of CM037595.1, forward strand.
AAGGTTCTGGCCTCGTACCATAACTTATATATTTTCTTATCATATTAGAATCCGGGGTGATTAGATCACTTTATATGCCACCGTATACGAGGTTACACTAAATTCGCACTCACCTTACTTGTCATAATGTCCTATACCATCATGAGTTATAAGACATATGAATACGATGTATTACTCACTTCGATACCATCTCAGTAAATCAGCACACCCAAGCGTAGGCATAATCTCATATACTCACGTACTTATGATCTAACATATCCTTCACTCATATAACTTGATCAGAGTGCAAGTATAAAAGTATTATATGTACAGAATGGTTTACACTTTGATTTTGATTATGTTTATACTTATATTTATTTACATAATACATCATTATAATTATAAAATAGGGTTATATGTGTGATTTCGATAATCGTAAAAGGTTAGATTTCGATAATCGTAAAGGTTGAAGTTCTAACACCTCGTGTTATCGAAGTGGTCGCGTTGAAGCGATAAAAGTGATATAAATATAGTGTACTATAATTAAATGCTCAAATTTAAAAGGTGTAATAATTATTAAATTAAGTGGATCACGATCATCAATCGAAAAATATAAGTGATTAAAATACAGTAAGTTTTGTTCGTGCAAAGGTAAAATTTATAGTGTAATTAAGGTCATCTGTTCGGACTAGAATCAATCGATTGATTTTTTATAAATCGATTGGTAGGGATTATATTATATAAGTTATTCAGTTCGGGTACAGGTCGATCGATCGATGTAAAAAGGTAACGATCTCTTATAGCAGCTCTATTATCCAAAAGTAAATTTGTTTACTATAATACTAATTCCCATATATAGTAAGGTAATTTATAAAATAAAATATTATAACACTTGAGTATTATTATTTTATAATAATTATATAATATAACATCCCATCATATAAATTATTATAATAATATTACAAGTGTAGTGGAAGGTTATAAAATAATATATTATAATGGGCAATCATTATAATATAGTATATAATGAGTTAATCATTTCTTATATAATATGATATAAAGGCCTCGAGATCCACATGCTTTGATGATACTATCATATAAAATAATTAAAATGGGTGTTGGATGTAGTAACTAATGAAGGAGCTGTGCACCGAGTCTAAGAAGAAGCGTTTGAATCTCCTTGTCTGATCGCCAATTATTTCTGAGATATCCATAATGTATGGAATGCTATGGGGTTTGCTTTGTCAAGGGTAAAATATATTTTAGTCCTTTTAGAAAAGTAATTTAGGTTCCCTGTTTCTTTGAATTCTCATTGGTATTTGTTAGTTTGACTTTTAAACATTTCTTACCTTTATTACCTCTGAGGCTTTGGGAAGTATATGTTAGAAGTTTCTATTTTGGTGGCCATCACTATGGTCAACCCGTTGACCGGTGAATGGTATAAGATCAACCTTGAGATGTGTAGTTGCTATTCCGGTGAGTTTGAAGAGAATAGGCAACTAATTAGTAAGTCTTTTAGTTATGGTAGATTGTGATTTCTAATCACAATACAATTAGTATTTTCAGTCCTTAATGGGAAAGGACTCTTTGGCTATAAATATAAGGGGTGCCTGGTCCGAACGATTGCTCGATATAATTCAATCCTCCCTATTAGTGAAAGCATCCCCATTGTACTAAGAGATTTTGAAGGCGAGAAGATCGTTGAAGATCGGCAACCAACCATTAATGGCTCACACTCAAAGTGCGCATATTTATTTAATTTATGGATTATAGGTTTATTATTTTTGATTGATCATGCGCCTAGATCCTACGGCTTAATTTGGATGAATGGATCGATGGATCCATATTTTGATTCCACCAATTGGTATCAAAGCCTAGATTGGTGTTTGATCGGTCAAAGTATTGACTACCTCTTGATCATTGTTAAGACCTGAAAAGTACCACTTTTCACCCCTTAACTTAACCTTCGATTAGACCCTTAGCAATCTAATAAGTTCTTGTTAAGTGTTTATATAGGTAGTAATCAGCAGTAAAATAAGGCCAGGAATCCTGCTAAGGAGCCTGTTTTGGCACCAGAAGTCCCTCAGAAGGATGGACTCTGAATCCAGACTTGGAATGAGCCTCGCGCAGTCCAACTACGCTTCCCAAGACTTTACAACAACTACTCGCGCAGCTCGCGAAGCTTAAGAGTAGAACACATCATGCAGTCTCGCGCAGTTCAAAGCAGACCTCTCTCAACTTTGTGAAGTTCGCTCAGAACGACTGAGGAGAGAGAGCTTCAGGAGACTCCTCACGCAGTTGTCGCGCAGTGGCCGCAGGATGCAATTATCAAGAGAGAACTCCTCGCGCAGTTCTTGCACCATTCAAGAAGAAAGCATCCTCGCGAAGACGGAGCCATCCTCGCGAAGATCAATCAAGACATGAAACCTCGTGCAGTTCAGAACTCATTAAACCCTCACGAGGAAACTCGCAAAGTCCATTGAAGAGAAGTGCTCGCAAAGTTCTCGCGCTATTCAAATCTGTCCTCGCGAAGATTAACCCAGTGATCACGCAGCTACCTCGCAATTGCTTGAACTCTAACCCCGCGACATCTGAGGCTTTGATGTCTACTCAACCTCGCGACTGCCTGAAGAGCAAACCAAGGCAACCTCGTGACGGTTGAAGCTTCAATAACAAATCATCCTCCTGAAGAGCAAGAGCTACCATGCGATAAGTCTGGGAAACAATGGCTACCTAGCGAAGCTCTGAACTTCAACTTCCATCTCTTTAGCAGAGGGCCTTCTGGGAATTTCTAGTGATTAGGGCACGCACTCCCATGCTCAAATCTCTGTGCACGTGCCCCAAGGCATCCAAGGATCACTATTCAGCCATGTGGCATCATTAAAATTAGGGTTTCTGAACCCTAATGCGACGCCACACCACTGCTATATAAACCCATACTTAGCTTAGGTTTAGAAAATCATGGAATAGCTGGGAACACATCTCATTTCTTGGAGACTTGATCTGAGATCATTTTTCTTTTCTTTTTATAGTTGTAAGTAGTTTTCTTTTTCTTTTTCCTTCTCTCCATAGTCCAACACTTGCTGGCTATGTCTTTATATACTTTTGAACTAGATCAATGGAAGTTTTGTAATAGGATTTGTACTCTGTGGGATTTGTGTTTGAATGTGAGATGCTCTGTGCAAGGCTGTTGCCTTGTGATCCGCCATTGCTTTGGCTGTGATTCAAAGCAATGGAGGACTGATTCTAAGGGCCACTCAGATCCAAGTGACCTGTGCGTCTGGGCTATCATGGTCATATACATCCTTAGCCCCACCACAGGACCCACTAGATCTGAAATCCCCATGGGAGCTTGAGCTGGTAGCCTTGTGACCATGGTGGTGGCAGTGATATTCTTGTTTTGTCTTGGGCTCCGTGAGGAGGATAGCCTCTGGGATAGTCTGTGACCATTCAAGTGGATAGGTTATAGCCTTAGGGTGATTCTAATTCACCGAACCAAGATGGATCCTTCTTCTTTGCACCTAAGCTTGTATTAGCCTAGTGGGAGATTGTACAGAGGCAGACTCCCCTATAATTGTATAGATCCGCTATCAGATGTTAGGTCTGATCTGGTTATAGAGATTGTAGGCTTGTGACTGGACCATTGTAGCCTCACTCAAGTAATGGACAACTAGATCAAAGGTTGTACTCAATCTCTTGTTGGTTCTATGTGTTTGGGCTATCATGGTCCTATATAGCCTTAGCCCCACACATAGAGCTTTAGAGGTTGAGGTTCCCTATGGATTCTTGAGCTGGTAGCCTGGATGAAATAGTGCCTACAATCATTAACTTGTTTTGACCCATCCCTGGATTGTGGTTCCCCAATGGGATAGTCTGTGACCATTTGAGTAGACAGGTTATAACCTTAAGGGATTGAATCATGGCAGAGAGATGGGTTGGATCCTTTCTCCTCAGAGTTGATAACGTAGCCATTGGACATGATTTCTATAACATCATATCTGAATCTGAGTTACAAAGCTCCTCTGATCTAGGCTCAATAACATGCTTCTTACCCTTTTATATTTATTTTCCACACTCCATCCATCCTCTCAACCCTTTCTGTAGTTTAGACATTAGGTTACCTTAGAATACCTAAAATAAGTGACCTTAAACTCCCCTTCTTTTTAGGACTGCCAGATCTGTAGTCAGATCTGGAGGGACTACTAGAGATGGCTCCCTTGGAGCTGTAGATCACCTTTCCCTGTGGGACAAACTCTTACTTATCAAACCTTGCCACAATGGACCCTGTATCTTACAGGTCTAGGATTTCATAGTTGTGCTGATTCCATCCCCTATTTTATCTTGATTTTAAATTACTTTTACCACCAACCAATAAAGAAAGCACACACTCTGAGATCCGCCAACAAGTTTTTGGCGCCGTTGCCAGGGAAAGATGATCTATTAGTAGTCCCTTAGTTTTTGTATTCTTAGTATTCTTTACAAATGCGAATAATTGATACTGGTGATATAATTTTGAACCTTTCTTGTAGATCTAGACAGCAGCAGTGAAGGACAGTTGGACTGTAATTGGAGCATAACAACCGCTGTTTGCAAACTCTCTAACTTTTAAAACTCTGTCTATCTTTCTTGAAAATTCTCTAGTAGTATCTAGGATAGTTGTAAATGTATTATTTGAATAGTTGTAAATTAGTTAGATAAATTTGTTAATTGTAAAGTTATTCATTTGCAATGTGCCTGCAAGAAGCTCTCCTTGCTGTTGGTGTGCTTGTATGTTAGGGAGGAGATCTCTCAGCCCTACTTTAGAGCCTCTTAACCCTGAGTTAGAAAGGGGAAGGAGACTTAGAAGAGACAGTACACCACAGAGAGCCCCAAGTGAACTGCTGACAAATATGGGTGAAGAACAACCCAGAACTCTCAAGGAGTTGAATGCTCCGGATGACTATAACTCCCCTTTTAGCATTCAATTCCCTGTTGTTCAGGGGAATTATGAAATAAAAACTTCAATCATCCAGATGTTGTCCTCTTTCCATGGGCTTAGCAAGGAGGACCCTTGCAAGCATATTGACCAGTTCTTGGCCTTGTGCACCACTTTTAATATCACTGGTTTGGGACCTGAGGCTACTAGGCTCAGACTCTTTCCCTTCTCTCTGAAGGATAGGGCCAGTACGTGGTTGACCACTCTTCCTAACAATAGCATTGCTTCATGGAAAGACCTGCAGACCAAGTTCCTGACCAAGTTCCTCCCTGAGACCAAAACTAGCCAGTTGAGGAAAGAGATTCTAACTTTTGCTCAATCCCCAACTGAGGATTTTAACCAAGCCTGAGATAGGTTTAAAGAAATGCTCAAACAATGCCCCCACCACAAGATCCCAGAGTGACAGCTTGAACAAAGCTTCTATAATGGAATTGATGAGAAAAATAGAGATATGGTCGATGCCTCTTGTGGTGGATCCTACATGCACAAGACTGCTGAGGAGGCATGGGAATTGTTTGAGGTGATTAGTGAGAATGCTTTTCAAAAGCCATCCCTGGCAAGAACTAGTCAGGAATCTAAGTCAAAGGTGGGGCCTGCTGCTGATCAAGAGGAAAAGTTTATGAGGTGTCTGGGACCAATGACCTGCAGTTGCAGATGGCAAACCTCTCTATGAAGTTTGATAAATTATTGACTGTGATGCAACCCAGAAGGGCTGCTCATGTGGCGGAGGCATGTCTGATATACCAGTCCCCACAGCACACAGTGGAGGAATATCCATCTGAAGGACAATTTCCTGAATTGATGTTGGAACATGCTGCTGCTGCTCAATCTTATGGCCAGCAACAATCTGGAGGCTACAATAGGCAGCCATATGGATACCAGCACCAAAATGTTGGTTACCAATGGAGAGATCACCCAAATCTGAGGTGGAGGCAAGAAAACTACATGCAGTCCCGGCAGATGTTGGCCTTACCACAAAGGCCACAGCAGTAGTTCAATCAAGGGAATGCCCCTAGGTCTAACTTCCAGCACCATCAGCAGCCCCATCAGCAATAAAATCAATTGGTCTTACCCCCATCTCAACCCAAAAATACTTCTTTCGAGGTCCAGGTCTTGACCTCACTGTAAAACCTGAGTTCCTTAGCTCAGACTGTGAATTCTCATGGTCAGAGCATCAAGAAGATGAAAGAGCAGATTGGCCAACTAGCAAATACCTTAGCCAAAAGAGAAGAGGGAAGGTTGCACAGTCAACCAGTGGTTAATCCGAAGGGCCAATTTTTGATTGGTGAAGGATCCTCAAACCCTGAAGGGGATCTTTCATTGAATTGATGTTAAGAACTGTGCACTTTGTATGATATGTACTTTACAGTTTAGAGGAATTTGTAGTGATCTTGTTGGAGTCTGAGTTTAGTGCTTTATGCCTACTTTTATTCCTGTTCCCCTTGTTTGCTAATTTCAAGTGATTGAATGATGATGGTATTATTTGAATGCTTTTCATGATGTGTGAATTTAATGCTTTGAGAGTATGAGAATTTTTGAATGTTTTGTAATGCTTATGGGTGTCCCTGGAAGAGAGCCTGTGAGAGAATCCACCCACAAAATAAAGGTCAAAAGGCTGACTAGTGGGTGTGTGAATTCTGACTCTGTTAAGCCATCGCGAGGTTGTGAAAATTTGGTTTGGTTTCCTCTCGCGCAGTTCATAAAGAATCACTTTGCTTTGCCATCGCGAGTTTCAGATATAGTTGTGTGGGCTTCCTCGCGCAGTTTAAATGAACATCCAATCTCGCGACCCATTCAGCCGATCCAGCAAGAAGATATTTTTGAAGCACGTCGAGCCTTGCGATATTTAAAATCCAACCCCGCGCTGCTTTTCTTTGCTGCTTTCTCTTTCCTCTCCTGCCAGCGAAACCCTAGCTCCCACTCCTCTCAATCTCTCTCCTCCAGCATCCTGTCTACAATTCATCACTCGCTTTGAAATTCTGAATTTTTGTTCTTAAAGCTTCCATCAACAGTTGCCCCCTGGTAGGAGCTCTTGGAGTTTACCGTGCATCAAATTGACTAGAACCCTAACTTTTAGGGTACGACTCAGCTCTTGATTTTTTCTTTCAAAATTTCAACTGCACACTCACCAAGGAGAATCTTAATGGCTCCTAAAAGTGCACCTGTGAAGAGAGCCAGGGACCAAGCCACCGTGGAGCCTGCCCCTAAGAAAGCCAAGTCCTCTACGGCACAACAAAAAGGGAAGGAGGTGGTTCTTGAGGTGGCTGAACAAACACCTGACTACTCTACACCCTCTGAGCTCCTCATTTCCATTCCTTTAGAGCCTGAAGCCATTTTTGATATATCTTTCTTTGAATCTGAGCCGTTGTCAGCACCTGCCATTGAGTTCTTGCGTAAGGCTGGTTTGTTCCCCTTAATGCAAATGATTCCTACACTAGCCTATCCTAGGTTAGTGCAACTCTTTTACTAGCACCTTAGGGTCAGACCAGACACACATGGGCAGCCAGGCCTCCTTGTGTTAGTGGACAATTTTGAGATGCTACTCAACCCAGCGTTGATTGCTGAAGTCATTTGTATCCCTGCCATTTTTTATTCCAACTGTGGTTATGGTTCCCCTGTGAGTGCCTCCATTGATACCATTGCGCAAGCCATTACCAGAGGTTTGAAGGCCACAGGGGACTCCATCAGAAGAAGAGATTTGGATCCTAAATTACTGTTCATTGATCAAGTGCTGAGGAAGAATATCTATTGCTCCGACCATCAGCAAGAGAGGAGGACACCAATTGCTGATGCTCTCTATTCCTTCTCTCTAGGCCATGGATTTAATGCTGCATGGTTGATCTTTGAGGCCATGAAGGATATGATGGTGAAGCTCGGGCTGCAAAAGAAGATCCACACTCTCCCCTATGGAAGACTCATCACCAAATTACTTCTGAGGGGAGGATACAAGATACCAGTGGGGGAGTTATCTGCTGACCTCACTCCCACCACTTTTGCCAAAAGACAATGGGGGATCAGCAAAAGTCTGATGGATCTACAGAAGAAGAAGAAGAAGGCTGAAGCTCAGATTGTTTCTGAGCAAGGAGAGGGAACTGCTGTGGCAAAGGCCACCCTTGCCCCCAAAAGAAAACGGACTCCTTCCAAGAAACCTCCCACCTCCAAAAGAGCCACTGCAACCCAAAAAGGAAAAAGGCCAGCCCCTCCATCCCCACCTCCAAAGGTCACCAGAGCTTCTGCTCAGGATGATCCTCATGGTCGCCTACTTTCCAAAGAGGAACGCAGACAGGCCGCTGCTGCCCTTGGATTGGATCCCACTGCGCTTTTTCCTTCTGACTCAGACTCTGATTCTGCCCCACCTATGGATCCCAGTGCTAAGAATCCTGCTGCTGCTCCTTCATCAAGCCCTGCTGAACAAACTTATCCTCAGTGAAGGAAGGTTATTGCCAAGAGGACTACTCACCCAACTGCCTCTTTGAAAATTGGAAAAGCCAAATCTGCCCAGTCTGAGGAGGCACCACCAATGAGCCAGCCAGTGAAGGGGAAGTGCCCAGCCATTCCTACAGCAAAGGAACAAGAAAAGCCTTCTATGGCTCCCCCTAAGCTTGACAAAGGGAAAAGTCCTCTCCTGCCTTAGGTGAAAGAAAAAGATAAATCCCCTGTTATCCCTCCTGAGCCAGCACAAGCCCAATCCCCTCTCATTCCCCCTCAGCCTCAGCCAGGGAAATGCCCTAAAGGGAAGAGTCCCAAAGGCAAAAGTCCTATCAAATCCCCTGAGCCAACCATAGATAAATCCTCAGTGACCCCTCCTCCACCAAAGACCAGAAAAATGAGGGTCAGGGCACCAACCATACCCAAAACTGCGGCCCAAAGAAAGGAAGAGAGGGAACGAAAGAAAAAAGAGGAGGCTTACCTTCAAGAGCATGCCAAGAAGATGGGTTGGGACAAGTTTTGAGCCAGATTCTGATTAGATTGTACCTAGGATTTTTCATTTCGCACTCTTTACTACATTTTCTTGTAGTTTGTACATTTTACATTTTTAATAGATTTTCTTCTTCTGTCATTACTATTTTGCTTTGTCTGTTGTGTGTTTTGTTCCTTGTTCTTTCCTTTTCTTTTTACCATCAATGGATCTGCTGCACAGACACCTTTGAATCAGAGAGGACACTACTCCTCATAGGATTGGGGGTGTGGCAGGCAGACCCTGCCAATGGAATAGTTAACCTAAGTGCAGCAGAGTCATGTGAGTAATATGGAAATGGATCTATGATCACTTAAGAATCATGAAAAATAAGAAATTTAAAATTTCTGCAAACTTTAGACATTATAAACTTTTAATTTTTCACATTTCCATGATGAGATCACCAAGGAAACTCACTTGTATCAGCACTAAGTGAATCATTAGAGAGAGAAAAAGGTGAGGACATATTTAAAAGTTCAAAGGAAGACCATAACTAGTGAGAAGTGGGCCTACAAAATTTTTTTCTTTGAGGAGTGACTAAGGCAATTTCTTCTAGTTCTAAGGACTGGCTGAGTCACTGTGCTCACTAGAAGTTAGGCAACTCCAAGTTAAAACAACTGACAGCACTCATGAAACTTAGGAAAGGATCAAGGCCTTCTCTTGGACAGTTTGAGCCTAATAAGACCAACCTTAAGCAATTGCCCTTGTTCATACCCCCTTTGAGCTTTAAATCCCGAACTTCTTCAAAATACACCTGAGTACTTGTACCTAAACCTATGAACCTGATTCAGTCTACCCTCACTCTGAGAATTCAGAAGGTAAAGGAGAAAAAGTTGAAGATGGACTAGCTATGGTCAACATTAGGTGAACAGAGAAGAAGTATCTCAAAATTCTGGCAGTATGGTAACTGAGAACATGGTGGCATTTCAGAAAAGCAAAAACAAAAATAAAAAGAAGAAAATTCCATCAAAAAGAAGCAAAAATAACAATGAAGAGGAGCAAGAGAGGAGTCAAAGAAGAACTTTCATTGGAGAATCAAAATCAAGAAGAGAAACTGGTCACTTCAAATCTGAAAATCTCAAAGAAGAAGAAAGGAGCAGAATTCAAGAAGGTGAAGTCATGAACCACCTCCTTCACTTACTGATTTCTCAATTTGGAACCCCTTTTCAACCTTCCGTTCTTTTAAAATCTACTCCATAATGCCACATTCCAGCCCAGTTAAAAGCCCCAGTGATCCAAAGTTGAGTGAGCTGTCATGTGGAGATAAAGAGTTATCTAATCTATGGTGAGGATGTGTCAATGATGTCAGCACCTAAGAGCTATGCCTGTGCTCATGCTTACAGACCCATTTGGGGGATGTAACTGCTCTTGATCCTAAGAGAAAATGAACCCCTCAACAAGACCCTTATGAGAGTATGCCTTGAAAAGTTTTTGGGTCTGAATTTGAATGCATTATGTATGACCTATAACCTTATTTTTAATCTGATGATGAGCTCAGTGCTGGCACACACTTGTGCAGTTTTCTGTGGTTGTACACTGATTGGAAATGTTGTGCATTCATGAGAAGTTTATGCTGCTTAAATTACTGTGCAACCAATGGATTAAATTTCTTTTATGAATACTAATTTAAGAGTAAACTAAGTCTGCTCCTTGACTGCTCACTTGATGATATTGCATTTTTGTTAACTGTTTCATTGAGAAGTTTGTGGGTGTCTTCACTGAAAACCCTCAGGAGACTTCACTCCTCCACTAGGGATCACCTAGGGGTTTAAAAGGCTTGGTACATATGCTAAATGTATCCCTGCTCCCTATGAAAGTGGCATTTAATTTTGGTAGTAGATTTAATGTAGCTTTGCTAAGGGACTAGCAAAGATTAGGTTTGGGGGTGTGTTAAGACCTGAAAAGTACCACTTTTCACCCCTTAACTTAACCTTTGATTAGACCCTTAGCCATCTAATAAGTTCTTGTTAAGTGTTTTATATAGGTAGTAATCAGCAGTGAAACAAGGCCAGGAATCCTGCTAAGGAGCCTATTTTGGCACCAGAAGTCCCTTAGAAGGATGGACTCTGAATCCAGACCTGAAATGAGCCTCGCGCAGTCCAACTGAGCTTCCCAAGACTTTACAACAACTACTCACGCAGCTCTCGAGAAGCTCAAGAGTAGAACACATCGCACAGTCTCGCGCAGTTCAAAGCAGACCTCTCTCAACTTCGCACAGTTCACTCAAAATGGCTGAGGAGAGAGAGCTTCAGGAGACTCCTCACGCAGCTGTCGCGTAGTGGCCGCGGGATGTAATTATCAGAAGAGAACTCCTCGCGTAGTTCTCGCGCCATTCAAGAAGAAAGCATCCTCACGAAGACGGAGCCATCCTCGCAAAGATCGATCAAGACATGAAACCTCGCCCAGTTCAGAACTCATTAAAGCCTCGCGAGGAAACTTGTGAAGTCCATTGAAGAGAAGTGCTCACGAAGTTCTCGCGCTATTCAAATCTGTCCTCGCGAAGATCAACCCAGCGATCGCGCAGCTACCTCGCGATTGCTTGAACTCCAACCCCGCGACATCTTAGGCTTTGATGTCTACTCAACCTCGCGACTGCCCAAGGCAACCTCGCGACGGTTGAAGCTTCAATATCAAATCATCCTTGTGAAGAGCAAGAGCTACCATGCGACAAGTCTGGGAAACAATGGCTACCTAGCGAAGCTCTGAACTTCAACTTCCATCTCTTCAGCAGAGGGCCTTCTGGGAATTTCTAGCGATTAGGGCACGCACTCCCATGCTCAAATCTCTGTGCACTCGCCCCAAGGCATCCGAGGATCACTATTCGGCCACGTGGCATCATTAAAATTTGGGTTTCCTAACCCTAATGCACCACCACACCACTGCTATATAAACCCATACTTAGCTTAGGTTTAGAAAATCCTGGAATAGCTGGGAACACATCTCATTTCTTGGAGACATGATCTGAGATCGTTCTTCTTTTCTTTTTATAGCTGTAAGTAGTTTTCTTTTTCTTTTTCCTTCTCTCCATAGTCCAGCACTTGCTAGCTATATTTTTGTATGCTTTTTGAACTAGATCAATGGAAGTTTTGTAATAGGATTTGTACTCTGTGGGATTTGTGTTTGAATGTGAGATGCTCTGTGCAAGGCTGCTGCCTTGTGATCCGCCATTGCTTTGGCTGTGATTCAAAGCAATGGAGGACTGATTCTAAGGGCCACTCAGATCCAAGTGACTTGTGCGTCTAGGCTATCATGGTCATATACAGCCTTAGCCCCACCACAGGACCCACTAGATCTAAAATCCCCATGGGAGCATGAGCTGGTAGCCTTGTGACCATGGTGGTGGCAGTGATATTCCTGTTTTGTCTTGGGCTCCGTGAGGAGGATAGCCTCTGGGATAGTCTGTAACCATTCAAGTGGATAGGTTATAGCCTTAGGGTGATTCTAATCCACCGATCTAAGATGGATCCTTCTTCTTTGCACCTAAGCTTGTGTTAGCCTGGTGGGAGATTGTACAGAGGCAGACTCCCCTATAATTGTATAGATCCGCTATCAGATGTTAGGTCTGATCTGGTTATAGAGATTGTAGGCTTGTGACTGGACCATTGTAGCTCACTCAAGCAATGGACAGCTAGATCGAAGGTTGTACTCAATCTCTTGTTGGTTCTATGTGTCTGGGCTATCATGGTCCTATACAGCCTTAGCCCCACTCATAGAGCTTTAGAGGTTGAGGTTCCCTATGGATTCTTGAGCTGGTAGCTTGGGTGAAATAGTACCTACAATCATTAACTTGTTTTGACCCATCCCTGGATTGTGGTTCCCCTATGGGATAGTCTGTGACCATTTGAGTAGACAGGTTATAACCTTAAGGGATTGAATCATGGCAGAGAGATGGGTTGGATCCTTTCTCCTCAGTGGTGATAACGTAGCAATTGGACATGATTTCTATAACATCAGATCTGAATCTGAGTTACAAAGCTCCTCTGATCTAGGCTCAATAACATACTTCTCACCCTTTTATATTTATTTTCCACACTCCATCCATCCTCTCAACCCTTTCTGTAGTTTAGACATTAGGTTACCTTAGAATACCTAGAATAAGTGACCTTAAACTCCCCTCCTTTTTAGGACTGCCAGATCTGTAGTCAGATCTGGAGGGACTACTAGAGATGGCTCCCTTGGAGCTGTAGATCACCTTTCCCTATGGGACAAACTCTTACTTATCAAAACTTACCACAATTGACCGTGTATCTTGCAGGTCTAGGATTTCTTAGTTGTGCTGATTCCATCCCCTGTTTTATCTTGATTTTAAATTACTTTTACCACCAACTAATAAAGCATGCACACACTCTGAGATCCGCCAACAATCATCTATATTTATAGCTTTTGTGATGGCCCGATTTTTTTTTTGCGAAACCCCAAATAAATAGACTTGTCATGAGACGAAACCCCCAATTTTTTTTGGGATGCAAATAAAGGTGTCCGATTTTTGAATCGAACCGACCCCGTTGCAGTTATTTAAAAAAAAATTGGTCACGGACGGGCGCCAGGGGCGTTTTCCGACCACCGAGGCGTGCTGCACTCAGTCTCGGTCATCGGTGAGGGGCGGGATCTGCTATGGCGCCTCGCAAATTCAAAAAAAAAAAAATTATTTGTTTTAGGGCCGATGATGGTCGGGCGCCGGGGCCGACCAGACGGCGCACCGGACCGTTGGCGCAGGTCATCGTTGGGGGGCGCGGATTAACCCCTAAGGGGCTGCGGCTATGGTTGCTGCAACATCAAAAAAGAAAAATAAAAAAAAAAATTCTAAAGAAGAAGAACAATGAAAGGGGGAGGTTTGGGATTTTCGGACCGGAATGGGTCTGTCCCTAACCCGCCTGGCCTTTTGGCCACTGGCCCGACCCGCCTCGGCCTTTTGGCCCTTGGCCCGACCCGCCTCGGTCTTTTGGCCCTTGGCCCGACCCGCTAGTCCACTTTGCCCATTCGGACCATGGCCCGACCGGCAGCCCGATTCCCGTCCCACTAGTTGAGGCCCACTCAGCTGTTGGCCCACTCGGCCACTAAGGCCCATGGCTCGGCCCGACACCCGACCCAATTATGACCCTTTGAATTTCTTATTCTTCTCGAACCTTTTCTGGGCTATTTATAGGTCCGATTTTTGGACATTATATATGAATTTTGACTTTCTCGGGCATTCCGAATCTATTTTTGAGGTCTAGTTTTGACAATGAGCTCTTTGTTGTGAAGTATTCATGACCTAATGTTATTTTTCAATTTTTAATTGAGTAATCATTATTTTTTTTTTAGTACCATTAATTAGAGTTGGGTAGTGGAGATTGTGCTCCACCACCATGGCTGCTACTTACACATTATTAAACTCGATTATTGTTAATTTTGACACTTACTCGTAACACGAGTTGGACTTGGCTTATTTTTTTTAATATTACTTTTGTGATCATCTAAAACTTATCAAACATAAATTGACAGCATGGCTTGAAAAGATTCTTCTGCCCAATGGTGATGATCCTTCCTAGTGTCGTGGTTTTAAAGTGAGGTTTAATTTTGTCCAAGACCATGTTACAAATTCAGTGAGAGTCTGTAGTGAACGTTGGCGTCACAACATAAGGGATTCTTCTGCCCAACGGTGATGAGTCACTTAATGTTGTATGATGGTTGTGTTTCACTATTCAATGTTTTGGGTGTGCGTACTGCTAGCGTGTTATGACTCAACCCAACGAAGGGTCATACCGACATAATTAGTACCACAATCATTAATATAGATTGAGGAAGCGGCTAGTGTGCTATGACTCGACCCAATGGAGGGTTATAATGATACAAATTATTTCTCAATAAAACCACATTGATTTTAATTTTATTATATTCTTTGACATATTTTAACTCTTGCGTCACACACTATAATTATAACCTTGTGGAATTGGTAACTACTTCAATTGTATGTGGACATAATAAAGCCCTTAATTATTGTACAGCATTGAACCTGTCTTCCATAACTAATATGATTGGTGGAATTGAACTTTTGAGTGGCTCAAATTATGGCAAATGGAAGGAACAAGTTGCCATTGTTCTAGGCTGTATGGATCTTAACTATGTTATACGATCTGATAAACCCAAGGTGCTCACCGCTGATGCCTCAGCTGAGGATCTGGCAGTGAACAATACAGATTTGGAAAAATGGGATAGATCAAATCATATGAGCCTCATGATCATAAAGAGTTTCATTACTGATGCGATTTGGGAAGTTATTCCTGACTCGCACAATGTAAAGGAATACATGCAAGCCATTAAAGAACAATTTCAAGGGACTTCTAAAGCACTTGCCAGTAGTCTAATTGTTAAAATGGGAACCATGAAATATGATGGTCATAGTGGCGTACGAGAGCACATTATGAGAATGAGTGGCATGACAACTCAATTGAAAGAAATGGACATGGGTTTTTCTGAGGGTTATCTTGTTTAGTTCATTTTGACTTCTCTTCCTGCACAATTTGGCCCGTTCAAGATTAATTATAACACGCAGAAAGAGAAATGGAAGATGAATGAGCTAATCGCTCACTGTGTCCAAGAAGAAGAACGACTTCGGGCTTAAAAACCTGAAAGTGCCTATTACGCCGCTCTTGGACCATCGAAAGGAAATTTCAAGTGAAAATAGGGACAATATAAAGGAAAGAACGTGAAAGCTCCTCTACCGAAAACCAAACAAGGAGAAACTAGCAGATCTACTTCTGACATCAAGTGTCACTTCTGTAAGAAGGGACACATTAAGAAAAATTGTCAGAAATACAGAGATTGGATAGTTAAGAAAGGTAATGACCTAGCGTTTGTGTGTTTTGAATCACTTTATGTTGATGCTCCACATAATACTTGGTGGATAGATTCTGATGTAACTATTGACATAAGTAATTCAATGCAGGAATTTCGATCCAGCAGGAAGCTAAGTAAAGGCGAACGTACCATCAAACTCAGAAATGGAGTAGAAGTAGACGAGGCCATTGGGACTCTCCGTCTCATTTTAGATAGTGGTTTCATTTTAGATTTAGTTGATACTATTTACGTTCTAAGTATCACTAGAAACCTCATCTCAATTCCTAAATTGGATTCATTAGGTTTTGAATTTAAATTTGGATATAATATTTTTACTCTATTATTTGATTCTGATATTGTCGGTGGCGGCTTATTAGTAGGCAATCTTTATCAGTTGAACTTGGATTCATCTTACGCCCAATCTTTAGATTCTATGCATGTGAATGATAAAATTAGTAAGAAACGAAAACGAGCAATCGACAGCTCCTCCATTTTATGACATAAACGTTTAGGCCATATATCTAAGGATAGAATTGAGAGGTTAATTAAAGATGATATACTCGATGCACTCGATTTCTCTGATTTCACTACTTATGTAGATTGCGTTAAAGGAAAACTCACAAAAGGTAATAAGAAAGGAGCCATCAAGAGCACGAGTTTGCTGTAAATAGTCCACACTGATATTTGTGGACCATTTCCAACTCCTGCTATTGGTGGTCAAAAGTATTTTATTACCTTCACTGATGATTATTCTCATTTTGGTTATATATTTCTCATTCATGAGAAATCTGAGGCCCTGAATATGTTTAAAATCTATAAAGTCGAAGTTGAGTTACAACTAAATTCGAAGATTAAAATTATGAGATCTGATAGAGGCGAAGAGTACTATGGTAGATACTCTGAAACAAGTGACAATCCAGGACCATTCACCCTGTATCTACAAGAGCATGGCATTGTTGCTCAATACACCATGCGGAGAACACCTGAACAGAACGGTGTAGCTGAGCGACGAAATCGTACTCTTATGGAATGGTGAGAAGTATGTTATGCAACTCTAAGTTGCCTATGTTCTTGTGGGGAGAAGCCTTGAAAACAGCGATACATAATCTGAATAGAGTTCCTAGTAAGGCGATTCTCAAAACTCCTTATGAGCTATGGGTAGGAAGAAAACTGACTTTAGGATATTTACACATTTGAAGCTATTTGGCTGAAGCAAAGGTGTACAACCCATAATTAGAAAAATTGAATCCTAAAATTATAAGTTGTCATTTCATTGGTTATCCTAATAGGTCAAAAGGCTACCGATTTTATTATCCCACTCATAGTAATCGGATTGTTGAGACTAGATATGCCAAATTCTTTGAGGATCGTGAGAACAATGGGAGTGTTGAGCCTAGGAAAATCACTTTTGAGGAAAATCGAGTTATAATTCTTATCCCTTTTATCCAAGAAAAATTGGCACAAACACCAGTTATTTAAGCAAATGTTGATGCACCTATGACTATGCCTAATGAAACACTGCACATTGAGGAGGCTCTTGCTCCCATGACGATTTCCAATGATCAATCATTGCGTAGATCAGAGAGCAAAGAAGCCAGCCATTTCTGATGACTATATAGATTACCTCAATGAGAGTGAGTTTGATTTTGGAAAGGAAACAGATCTTCTTTCCTTTAGCTAAGCCATAAAGAGTGACAAATCCACTCAATGGCTCGAAGCCATGAAAGATGAATTGGATTCAATGAAACATAATTCGGTCTGGGATCTTTGTGAGTTACCTGAAGGAGTTAAGCCTGTAGGCTGTAAATGGATCTATAAAACTAAACAAGACTCCAAAGGTAATGTAGAAAGATACAAGGCCAGATTAGTAGCTAAAGGTTTCACTTAAAAAGAGGGAATAGACTATAAAGAGACATTTTCCCCTGTCTCTAGAAAGGAATCCTTTCGGATAGTCATGGCATTAGTAGCTCATTTTGACTTAGAATTGCATCAAATGGATGTTAAAATTACTTTTCTGAATGGCGACTTGCATGAAGATGTCTTTATGACACAACCTGAAGGTTTTCAGGTTGAGGGGGAGAGTCATTTAATTTGTAGACTCAAAAGGTCTATATATGGTTTAAAGCAGGCATCTTGACAATGGTACTTAAAATTTCACGAAATCATTTCAAATTTTGATTTTAAAGAAAATACTATGGATCAATGCATATATCTTAAAATCAGTGGGAGTAAGTTTATCATCCTTGTTTTATATGTTGATGATATCTTGCTTGCAAGTAGTAATTTGAGCATGTTACATGAGACAAATAACTTTTTATCAAAGAATTTTGATATGAAAGATCTTGGTGAAGCTTTCTACGTGATAGAAATTGAGATTCATCGAGATAGAGCTCGTGGCATATTGGGATTGTCTCAAAGAGCTTATATTGATAAAGTTCTTAAAAGGTTTAACATGCATAATTGTTCCGCTACTGTTGCCCCTGTGATTAAGGGTGATAAATTTAGCCTACTTCAGAGTCCCAGGATCGATCTGGAGAGAAAGCAGATGGAGACAATTCCCTATGCATCGGCAGTTGGGAGTCTCATGTATGCACAAGTCTGTAATCGTCCGGACATAACGTATATAGTTGGCATGCTTGGTAGGTACCAATGTAATCTTGGTTTGGGTCATTGGAAAGCAGCTAAGAAGGTTTTTCGCTATTTACAAGGGACTAAAGGACACATGCTCACATACAAAAGGCCGAATAACCTTGAAGTTATTGGTTATTCAGATATTGACTATGCTGGGTTTTAAGACGCTCGTATATCCACATCGGGTTATATTTTTATGCTTGTAGGTGGACCTATATCTTGAAAAAGCGTTAAAGAAACGCTGACTACTTCGTCTACTATGAAAGCAGAATTTGTTGCATGTTTTGAGGCAACATGTGAGGCGATATCGTTGAGGAATTTTATCTTAAGGCTTCGAGTTGTTGATAGTATTTCAAGGCCTCTGAGAATCTTATGTGACAATTCTGCTGTGATAGCTATCTCCAATAACAACAAGACTAGTGGGGGTTCCAAATATATTGATATAAAATATCTTGTTGTAAGGGAGAAAGTTCAGAATCAAATTGTATCTGTTGAAAAGATAAGTACGACATTCATGTTGGCTAACCCTCTCACTAAAGGCTTACCTCCCAAACTCTTTTTGGAGCATGTTGCGCGCATGAGGTTAACGGATAATTTTGATAGCCTTTGAGAGTGAATATATGAGAGTGAATACATTTGTTTAATTGATTCAGAAATAAAGCTTTTTTATTTGCTTTTTCATTTTTACGCAAATAAAACTTTGGACCATATGGTGCCAGTAGATGGCAATAAAGTAGGACCAATAATAGATTGAGTTTATATGTAATCACCATTCAGTTTGTAAACTTGTAATCTATGTGAAATCATACTAGTTGGAATCCATGTCGGTGATAACTTCCAATACGGTAACTAATGAACGGTCATGTATCGATGACATGATATGTTGACTACATTGATTCCATGTTGAAATTCTCACTGGACCGGACTGATAATAAAGACTTTGATTGAAATTGATTGTGACTTACCATTTAAAGAAAGTTAGCTAACATTTGGTAATCATAGTTTATTGACATAGTTTGGCTAAGTGGGAGACTGTTAGAAGTTTCTATTTTGGTGGCCATCACTATTGTCAACCCGTTGACCGGTGAATGGTATAAGATCAACCTTGAGATGTGTAGTTGCTATTCCGGTGAGTTTGAAGAGAATAGGCAACTTATTAGTAAGTCTTTTAATTGTGGTATGATTGTGATTTCTAATCACAATATAATTAGTAATTTCAGCCCTTAATGGGAAAGGACTCTTTGGCTATAAATATAAGGGGTGCCTGGTCCCAACGATTGCTCGACATAATTCAATCCTCCCTATTAGCGAAAGCCCCCCCATTGTGTCAGGAGATTTTGAAGGCGAGAAGATCGTTGAAGATCGGCAACCAACCATTAATGGCTCACACTCAAGGTGCGCATATTGATTTAATTTATGGATTATAGGCTTATTGTTTTTGATTGATCATGCACCTAGATCCTACGGCTTAATTTGGATGAATGGATCGATGGATCCATATTTAGATTCCATCAGTGTATAGATTTGTTAATTTGTTTGACACTATATCTAATTTTATATATATATTGATCCAACTACTAATTTACAATGGGCTATCACTAAAGAAAGGATTGATAAGCACTAGGCAGCCGACCTTCCTCTATAACCAGGGCTTGGGATCTGTAACATGGAGTTAAATCATGATATGATAAAAAATTGACGAATTGCATGACAAATCTGTGCATCTAACTGTCACATATATTTATATTCGATGTATGATATTAGCAAGTGATTTTTGGATCAAAGAGGACTATTAAAATGAGGAAAAGCCAAAAGAAACGTCACTCTTTCTTTTTACCCACTTTGCCTTTCCACTTAAGTTGGTTTTTATTTATCGACACATGTCAATTAAATAGTGGGGCAACTTAGAGTAATAATATAATATAATATTATAATATTATATAAAAGAGAGATGTAATAATTAATTGAATTACTGTATATATTATTTTATTCATAAAAAGAGGTTATAATATAATATAGTATACCATCTTATTATATAATATATTATTATATTATTATAATCCAATCAAGGGACAATATATATATATTTGCATCCATTCCCGTGAAGTGACTACAATGAAGAAGAGTGTAAAAAAGAAAAAAATATTAAGAGTGCACAGATTTTGTGGATTATTCAACCGAGAGAGCCACTACCTATTAATGTTATAATTGAGTTTATTACTTTTCGCTGAATAAAATAATAAGGGTAAAACAAATAAATTAAAAGCGTAGGATAGTATCAGCAGGTCAAATAAGATGCCATCGAATTTTTCAACAAGTACGGTTAGAAATATAAATAAATAAATAATACTAAAACAAAGATAGATCGCATCTTTTAATCATAGAGCAATATTATTTAGAAAAGAAATTAGGTTATTTATTTATTATTAATTTTTTTAAACCGTCGATGCATGATCTAATCGTATTCTACGCGACGGGATCTGAGAAGGACGAGATGTATGGATGGGTACCCATCTCTTGAAGCGTGTTCGGCAAATCGACGGCGATTAGGGCAATAGAGATCAGCGTCCACGCGATGGCCTATCCACGATTTCTCCTTCTTTCACCACGATCTTAATGGTGAAAAATAATCCACGGTGATTCTTGTGGAAGAACACACAATAGTTTTAAAGAATAGTGAGTGGAGAAGATGAAGTTGTGACGGCTAGGGTTTTTAAGAAAGGTGAATAAGCTTTTACTTCATGGTTCAAAATAAAGGTTTAAAGCCTTTGTAAAACGTTTTGACATTTAAACCTCTTATCTACAACTTCAGCCTTTTACCAGCAAGCCATCACATAGCTTGTTTCAAATAAATACAGTTTTAAATATAAAAGCTTTTGAAAAATCAAAACATGTACTTTCTCAACTAGGGTAGGTTCCGGTATGAAGCGATACCAGTAAGGATGGTGCAAAGCACATCAAACACCAGTAAAATAGGATTAGAAAATCTGGGTCGTTACAGTTAGCAAACTTACTAAACACTTAAATTATTTTGTTACCTTTTTTCCCGATCATTGCATTTTTCAGGACCTGTCTTCGAAGAAGAAAGTTGGAGTGCCTAAGGAACACAACCGACACTACCTCTTCCCGATGCCATCCGAACCAGTGCATGCTTCCTCCTTCGTCAGACCTCACTTTGATTTACGGCACTGAGTTTTTCTCAGCTGCACTGATAATAGCACCGAGTTTTTCCCAGCCAACCTCCATTTCTTTTTTGGTGACAATAGTACTCTTCACCAACATTCACTGGTCGGAACAACTCAATAAAATGGCGTTGTTGAACGCGAAGAGAGCCACTAATCAAAGTGGCTGGCACCACTGTTTTCAAGCAAATTTACCACTTCCCTTTTGAGGTCACTATATGCTTCAAGCCGCTTATCTCGTAAACAGGTTACCGACCCCTCTCCTTCACGATAAAAGTCCCCATGAATTGCTCTTTCATCAACGACCTTCCTACTCTCATCTTGGTGTTTTCTCGTGCCTGTACTTTGCACACCATATTCATTATTGCGACAAGTTTGACTCAAAGTCTCGGGAATGCATTTTATCGGTTTTCCAAACGGCCAGAAAGCATACTGCCGAGAATCAAACCTTATTCTCCAGCTGCGACGTTGCATTTCATCAGATGATTTTTCCCTGTCATGTTTCCCCTTCTTCCCTTGACCCAACTTGTTCTCTTTAGTTCTTCCTTTGCCATTACTTGAAAATTTTCCATCATCCATTTCCCACGTAATTCCGGTACATCTCCTCTCTCTAATCATCCCCTCCCACCCACCGATCCACCCTCCTTCAATGCTTCGCCTCCTTCATTGTAATCCCATCTGCCGACTCGTGACACTTTTTACCCATACAATTCACCCACACCTTTTGCCTCCCAGCTGAGGTTCATCCTGCTGCTCCTAACCTCCATAAACTTTGTGCTTTTACATTTTGACCATGCGATATGGGATTGAATCGATCCTTGAAATGAATACAATACATGGCCCATGCACCTAATGTAAAAACAAAAATGCCTTAAGATAGTTTCTAAAAATGAATTTATATAGTTACTTAGCCATGACCGCCCATTACGGATGGAGACATGACTGGTACAATTTTTTTAGCAATTCAAATTATAAAGATAATAGCTCATATGTTGAACCAAAGTGGGTCCAAAAAACACTCTAAAATGATCCATACACTGTCAAATGGATAGTTCATACTATTTTAATGATTGAACATACACTAATTGGAGGGTTTGAATACTCATAATTTTTTGGTTAGACATATGATAATGATGGGCTGCTAGTTTGACCATTTGAATAATTTGGATTGATTAAAGATTTGCACCACATGGGATAAAGTCGAAAGTCAGCTCTATCTACTCTAGCTATATGTATGTGTTCAGGAGTTGCTGGCATTTATATAATGTGCACTTTCACCAATTGGGGTGAATAGGTAATTAAATTCTGTACAGGTGCATGGCGGCCTATCATGAAGACGTGACTTAACCCATACTTCATGCTTGTTAGAGGGTTCTTTGTTGGATCCCATGAAATTTGGATGGTCGTTGATTGATCACCTACCATCACTTGAATTGTAAAGCCTATCATGAAATTTGGATGGTCGTCGAGGGAACTCCTGCTACGCTAGTGATCTCCTTGATTCATTGAGGTTTTCTCACGAGGATCTAATATTCAAACATGAATTGTAAAGCTATAATATGATCAAATATACCCATCAATGCTGGAAGAGAAAATGACCCTCTTAATCACGAAATGATCAATGATTAATCACAATCAATCTCACGCATGTAATCCTGACTAATACTTAATAAAAAAATTTCTCTTAATTGATGAGGTCTCATGGTCACGTGTACCAACATCTTCAACTTGACCATGAGGATCGAATCAATATGTGATAAGTGTATGCACCTTCTTTTCGACCTTTCCAGAAGATTTTAAGTGGATCAGGGATCCGTCAGTGTCCCGAGTCATCCAAAATAACCCAGATATCAAATTAAGCTCCTCATGCTAACATGCTAACTACGCTTCAGGGGTCACAAAGAGGAGTGTGTCCCATCGTAGCGCACATAATCCTATTTGAGTGCAATATCACTACAAAAAATAAGACTATTAGCGGCAGTTTTTTGCAGCAAAAAACTGCCCCATTAACAAAAAGACTAATAAAGGCTATTAAAACTATTAGTGACAAAGATATTAGCGGCAGTTTTGTTGTTAATAGCAACCGTTTTTGACTGCCGCTAAAAATCTTATTTTTTGTAGTGTACGATAAAGTGATTGTCCGTGGCACATGCTATCCGCAAACTCTTGGATCCACAGCAGGAAAGTATGTTGCGTGCCACTTTATTGGCGTACAACCCGCTGATTCCCCATTTAGAAGGTCAATTAGGCGTCATTGCCCTGACGCGTAATGCCACATATATTCTCAGATTTGGGGATTACGTGTTATACCTGTGGCGCGCAATCAGGTTCGACCTACCTATTATGGCACCCAAAAGCCTATAAATGGAGACCTCTTGAATCCCTCTCGGATCATCCATCATTTTCATTTCAACCTTAGGTTCATTATGCAAAAATAGGTTTCTAAATACCCCTAGGCCATTTTAGGAGATGACATGTGAGTCAAAGTTTACCCTCCTAGGCTCTAGTCCTTGCGAGGGTAGCCTCTCAATAGTCTTTGGTTCACTGCTCTTTAGTTCATTCAGAAGCCTCGCACGAGATTGAAGTAAAATATTACCCTCATTGCCATAGTCGTCGAGAGGATAGTGATAGTTGAAGTGTGATTTTGCTTACGGAAAATTTGATTTTAAAACTCCTAAAAACATATATCACGCTAATTAGGATTTTTGCACTTTTGTTAATACTTGATCTATGCAATCTCAAAATGGATAAAGAAAGTATCCTAAAAGAACATAGATAAAAATAGTGGATTAATTGAAATATATATAACGAATCTTAGCTCAATCTCGGGATTGAGTTCTTGAAGGTTGAAGGAAGATGTAGTCCAATCGGAAAAAAATGCACTCTCTAAAAACGAAATGACCATACTTCTCAAAGGATCAATGTTCTCTCATTTTTTTTTCACTCTCTGAGAAGAAGACTCTCAAAATCAGTATATCTCTCCCAAGAGAAATTTTCACAAACATATGAAAAAGAATCATTTTCTCAGAGAAGTCAAAGTTTTGAATCTTATCACAACTCATACTATATCTGAAAGATAACAAGTGTTTAAATTTCAAAAATTAAACTTTAAACTTCTGCATCTTTTCAAAAAGAGATAGAGAGTGTGATAGCATATATTTCTTATGCACCAAGACTAAGTGATTCACATTGTCACTTAAAGCCTATTCATTAATAATAATTGCCAATGTGTCCTAGCAACTTTTATCTGACTAAAATGCCCTTAATAAGAGGTATAATGACTCTTAATGATTATAGACTATTTAATTAAATAAATAGATCTTGTGCAATAAGATAATCGATATCTTATGTCCATAGAAAAATTGAAAAGATCAAGCAATGAACGTATCTAGAGCACAAGGTCAGATCTCTTTGGGATATTCTATTTTGGGCTACTCCAATAAGTCGATTGACCCAGTGATCAACCCATTAGGATTGTTAGGGATGCGAGATAACCATATGATAGTGAATCTCTAAAATAAAATATTTAACCTATAGGGCCCCATCCATAGACACAACTATTAATGTTATCCTTCCATGCTCAATATGTAGACTTATGGGTAAAATAAATATTATGAATCTCATAGTCTTACGAATGACATTGGGGCTATAGTTATCATCAATTATTGAGAAATTATTTCTCACGAATACAAATGTCGTTCAAAATAAAATATATATTTAATATTATTTTATTCATTAATAAAATATTCTTTTCAATAAATCATCGATAAAACACATAACGTTAGAACTTCATATTTGATAACAATCTTTCCTCAATCTTGAACATACCCCAAATGAATGGTCATGGATTCCATGTTGAAATTCTATCATCACCCAAATGATTCATTGTTCACCCAGTAAGTATCATGTTATAAACTGAACTAGTACATATATATACCCTCAAAGTGATGCAAATCATCATTCAATAATTAATATAATTTCTCAAGTCTAAGGACTTTATTAATCAATGCTTATGAGTAAGTGCTTATCTTATGACAACATAATCTGTGGCAGCCCGAATTTTCACGCTCGGAAATCCGTGCCATCAGGATCATGCTCTGGATGATCTCCAGGATAAATCACGGAGTGTCTGCTCGTCTAGCGGAAATCAGAACAGACACTGTCTACTAGTGGCAGATCAAGTAATCATATAAGGCTTTAAAAGAAGAGGAAATAAACAGTGCATATATATAAAGACAAAAGAATATGCATCTCCAAAAATGAACCAAGAAGAATTGCTGGTGATGGACATCCATCACCCAAAATAATAATTCCTGATAGTGGTTCCTACAGAATGTATAATAATACAAGTAATACAACATCTATAATAATAAATACAGACGGTAGCCACCAGACACACAATAATCCAGAATTCAGTACAAAAACAAAAAAAAGTACAAACTAATACCCAGACAACTAATAGAACTTGTCAGCTGGGCTATCGGTATCCTCCTCCTCAACCTCAACCTCCGGATCAGGCTGGTAGTCAGGATCCCTATCTGTATCGGGAGCTCTAGCCTCAGAACCTATTAATGTTATAGAAAATAGGGTGAGCTAACCATCTAAGCTCAGTAGAAGAATTTCAGTTAAAGTTATATCTTAATTATAAAATATGATTGCAGAAGATATTCAGATAGAAAAGCAGTTGCAGAATATTAACAGAATTGAACAGATGCAAACAAATATTCAGATATGCAAAATTTATCAGAGCAGAGAGAACTTATCAAAGTTTACAGGATGTTATGCATACAGTATTTAATGACTTAGAATAGTATACTTAAGTAACTCCCATGAGTATAGCACGTGGTAGCCAGATTTGGGCTGATGGGTAATCCTGATCATTGTCGTTCACATGAACAATTTTAGAATTGCAACAATGCCTCAATTAAGGAGTGCAATTGTGCCGAGGATTTCTAAAGTAGATGCACGATTGTGCCAGGCATGGATATACCGCCGAGTCGGTGTGATTCATCAGATTATTAAACCTCAAATTACATGCAGGCATATTATTCATAACAGGGATCAGGTGACAGGTATCAGATAGCAGAAATCAAATATCATAGAGTTTTCACACATATGTTAAACATGACTGGAAAGAAAAATCATAATATGCTGTCAAACGCAGAAGATTTGGAATCATGAGATCAAAAATAAATATAATTTTAGTTGAATTCCCCTACCTCAGGTCAGACCTTTCTAAGCAAATCCAAAGCTTTTTAAGGTATCACGGTTTGACCCTAAACCATAACATAGTATACTAAGTGTCAGGGATGTCAGAATATCAACTGGCATAGTGCCTAGTAATGTTTAATTCACAAAACTAAAATAGGCAGAAAACAGGGGTGATTGATCGATCAATGTCCTTGCTTGATCGATCAATCCCTTCCTTGATCGATCAATGACCTCATTGATTGATCAACTTCTCAAATAACTCACAGGTGACAAAGGAAAATTGATCGATCAATCTCCTTGATTGATTGATCAATCTTCAAGCTTGATCGATCAATGCTTCATTTGACGATCAATAGCCTCTTTTACTTCAGATTTAACAAATGAAAATTGATCGATCAACACCCTTGTTTAAACGATCAATCTTCCCCATTGATCAATCAATCCTTCCATTGATCGATCAATCAATTTAAAAGTCAAATTTCCCTCCTTCTATTCCCACACTTCACTTATAAAATTTGATCGATCAATGTCCAAATTGATCGATCAATCTCTCCCATTGATCGATCAAAGTCCTCATTGATCAATCAATCTTTGTCCTTGATCGATCACTTTATTGTGATCGATAAGCTACTAACGTTAATCAATCAATACCCAATTTGATCGATCAACCTTTAGAATTGATCGATCAAACTATAATTTGATCGATCAATGCCCATCGGGCACTGAACTTTCAAACATATGCCCTACTGTTCCCATTTGTTGTTTATATAAATTGATCGATCAATTCATAACCTTGGTCGATCAATCCCAGTATTGATCGATCAATTCACTGCCTTGATCGATCAATAATGACAGTTTTCTGTCATTAATGGCGGTCACTCTTTCTTGACCTAGTTTGACCTTGATCCAATAATGATTCCAACCCACACTTATACCTATCCTTTTTACACATTTATGATATTCAAACCTTAACTATATTAATTTAAAAACTCACCTAGTTGAAGGCCCTTTCGGGATCTCGGCAAAGCGATCCGAAGAGGGTTTCAGAATCGAAAATCAGGGATTTGTCGCCATCACGACTTGGAACAACAAATCTGTGGCTTCGCTTTAACCTGTAGCGACAACACATGTTCTCACAATACAACTTGAAGTAGCGATGTCGATTCTGCCCGCTCAAATCAGTCAATCTCAACCCTAGGTCTCTTAGAGCTATGGTTCCTCAAGTAACCACCCGAAATGAGAATTTAGAAGTTGATTCTCAGAAAAAATAAGAAGAAGAAGATGCAAGATAGGCATCTCTACCTCCTTCCTTATCTTATAAGCTAAGAAAATGAAATATCTTTGATATTTCTATTTTCTCCTAAACTTAAGCTTCGGTGTGGAGTGCCTACACAACTTCTACGGCGTACTACGCCACATCAATGTCCTACAAGACTCGAAATTAAGCGAGAAGTCACACATGACATCACCTTACCAAGGATTAATATTATTTCCAATAATATTAATATAAAATTTTTAAATTTATCTCGATTTCCATGTCGGGCATGCATATCAACGCAGTCGAGTTCCTGTTCAAAATTTTAGGGTCGTTATATTATTCCCCCCTTAGGAATTTTCATCCTCGAAAATGTCAGGGAGGTGTGGTCTAATACATTGTATTCTCGAAGGTTAACAGGCAGCACAAACAGAACGAGCAGGTGAAGACATCATGCAAAAATAAGTAGGCATGCAGAACAAGATTTATATGAAAATAGATGAATAATTATATAATATACATATATATATATATATACAGATCTAAGCAGGAACATATCATAAAGAAAAGCAAAGTAAGCACGCACAAGGCTTAAGGTTTGGCCTCACAGGTGTCTCACAGGTGGCGAGTATCAGAGTCGCGAGGATCCACGGTATGTTGACAGGTATGAGCGATCATCGACGTCGACGTGGTGGCATACAAGTGCTGCATCACAAGCTCGTGCATGCCCTCATGGTAATCCAGCCGTTGATGAACCTGACGTTGAAACTCCTCCATCACGTCCAACCGCTCGTGGATACGCCGGTTACCCTCAATGAGTTCACGAAGCATCGCTTCCATGTCCACGGTGGAAGGAGCAGGTCCACACGACGTAGAGGTATGGGCAGGTTGGCGTATAGGGGTAGGTCTAGGAGGTATCCTCGGTCGAGGTGGCTGATCAGGCTGGGCCTCTCCCTCATCAGGAACTCTCTCTGGCTGTTCGGTACCCTCCTCAACTGCAGGCTGCGCCGGTGTTGCACCCTCCAAAATGAAAGGAACCTCCTCCTCACCCTCGGGTAATCGTTTGACCAAAAGGTTATAACTCTCGATCCAATCCTTGAGCCGAAAGACCTTTGTGTTGTTGGTTAGTCTTGGCTCGTCGGGAGCCAAACTATAGGCCTCTCGAAGAGAGATAAACTACTCGACCATTAGTGTGATCAAGCGAGCG
This sequence comes from Chloranthus sessilifolius, assembly GCA_021018995.1. Taxonomy (NCBI): domain Eukaryota; kingdom Viridiplantae; phylum Streptophyta; class Magnoliopsida; order Chloranthales; family Chloranthaceae; genus Chloranthus; species Chloranthus sessilifolius. Next base: position 32,548,656 of record CM037595.1, read on the forward strand.
TAAGGCATCTGTTTCTTCGATGCAACCTTGGTCGTTTCAGACATTAGATCCTTGGCATTTATGAGGCCATCTGGGATCAAATCTATAACTGAGAACCAACGATTCTCAAAAGCCGAGAAGAGTGCCTGTTGCACAATGCTGCTCCGTGCAGACTTATGCAAAAATGGGTTGAGGGCACACTTGATATATGTATCAAGCATCCACAACTGATCAGGGAGTTGGGCACGTGTGATGGATTGCCCTAATCAATGCTGACCCTGGGTCATTTTGTTGACGACGCCATGAAATGCGACGTCCTTGATGTAGGGTGGCGCTAAGCCACAAGTCTCAACGTATATCGAAGGCAAACGTAGGGCAGCCGCGATGTGAAATTGATTAAATTTATACTAAAAGCCATCAATGGAGGTGATCAATTGGTGACGGCTGTTACCTCGTTGGAGATTTTGGAAAAAAAGCCGCACGATACGGGGACAATAGTGATCTTGCAACATCTCGAGTAAGGGTTTCAACCCTAGCTTTTTGATATAATCGATGGCCCAAGTCATCTCGGGCCGATCCTCAGAAAGCTTAGAGTTGAAGACGTACTCAGGTAGAAATGACTTAGATGCCCACCATTGATTTGGGACTTCGCGGGTGATTTGGGTCGACGGGAGGTTTTGAACGGGTGGAACCATGTTCTCAATAGGTGCCGCGGTGGCACGATAGGTTGGGGAACGGGTTCGGGTGGTGGTACGGATGGTTGAACCCGTGATGTGGGGATCTTACGCAATGCGTTTTTCGTTCGCGGTCCCATGGTCCAAAATGCCCCAAAAATGAATAAAAACCCAAATGAAGGAAGAAATTTAGGGTTTACCGATTGTACTGAGCAAAATCCTAGCTAAAGTCACGCGAGAAGGAGCTCAGTTGCCGGGAATCACCCCCAAAAAATTGCTTGAACTCAAAAGCAAGAAAAACCTCTTTGAATGATTAAAATCCCGATCGTGCAAACGAGGTTTTAAAAAACCCCAATCGTTACTTAAAATGATAGGATTGATCGATCAATGCTCAAATTGATCGATCAATGCTTAAGTAAGTGCCCTAACCCGATAGCCTTGATTGATCAATATCCTTGTTGATCAATCAATTTCCAAATTTGATCGATCAATCTTCCACCATTGATCAATCAATACTGAAGTTTAAGGCCTTTGCTCAAGAGCCTTGATCCATAAATACACCTTCATTGATCGATCAATGCACAAAATTGGTCAATCAATGTCCAAATTTGATCGATCAATCACTAAAATTGAGTGCCAATTTCCAAACACAATTGATCGATCAATCCCATGTGTTGATCGACCAAAACCTCAATTGATCGATCAATTTACTAAATTGATCGATCAAACATGACAGTAAATTGATTTCTTATCACAACACTTTCCTTAAAGCAAATGAGCTGCATTTTTAAATTTAGGACCTTACATACCTCAAAAACCGCACCCATACAAGTAGAATATTCTAGTCAAAATATTCTTACGTGCATACCATAGACAAACCATCACAATAATGAACTCAAACCAAAAGCATGAAAAGTACCTTCCACATCAAGTAAAAAAATGTGGGTACTACTCGCGGATCTCAGCGACGCGCTCCCAAGTAGCTTCGAAAGCTGAATGATTACGCCACTTTAGGAGCACAAGTGGAATCAACTTGGTCCGCAAAACTTAATTCTTACGATCCAAAATCTCAACCGGTTCCTCAACAACAGTCTGATCCTCTTCTAACTCAATCGGTTGGAAATCTAACACATGAGCCGGGTCTCGCACGTACCGCCGTAGCATAGAAACATGGAATACATTATGCATACTGGCTAGTTGTGGTGGCAAAGCAACCCTATATGTGAATTCGCCAACCCGTTCGAGCACCTCAAAGGGTCCAATATATCGAGGACTCAACTTTCCCCGCTTTGCACATCACGCCCGTTGTTGGCGAGATCTTCACAAAGACCTTGTCTCCCACCTGAAAACAAATATTAATTCCATAGCTAACTGATTTAACTAGGGAATCATAAGTTTCTTGAACGTATTTAAGTATACCTAAAACTCAATGTGCGTCCGATGGAGATCGACATAGCTCTTTGGCGACTTTGAGCAACCCTCAATCTCTCACGGATCAACCGAACCGTCTTGGTTGCACTGTCCATGATATCAAGTCCCAAAACAAGCTTTTCACCGACTTCTTCCCAGTTCAAAGGAGACCTATATCGTCGCCCATACAAAGCTTCATACGGTGCTATCCCAATACTGGACTGATAACTGTTGTTGTAAGCGAACTCGATCAAAGGCAAATGTTGATCCCATGAACCATGAAAGTCCAACATGCATGCACGTAACATATCCTCAATGATCTGGTTCACTCTCTCAATCTACCCATCTGTCTGAGGATGAAACGCTGAGCTGAACTCTAGTTTAGATCCCATGCCTTCTTGAAATCACCACCGCACTGCATCAGGACGAGCAAAGGCATCTCGATCACATATATACTAACTAGTATGCCATGTAACCGAACTATTTCCTTCATGTACAGTTCTGCAAGCTTGTTGGCTGTAAATGTAGTACGGTACGACAGAAAATGTGTAGACTTTGTCAGTCTATCAATAATGACCCAGATGGTATTGTTCTTCCCCAATGTACTCGGCAATCCTAATATAAAATCCATAGAAATGGTCTCCCATTTCCATTCTGGCACTGGTAATGGTTACAACAACCCTGCTGGGTTTCGATGGACTACTTTCACTTGCTGGCAGACCAAACATCGAGAAATGAAATCCGCAACATCTTTCTTTAGTCCTCTCCACCAAAAGTTTCGCTTGAGATCTTGGTACATCTTGGTACTCCCAGGATCTATAACATACGTCGACTTGTGCGCTTCTTTCAAATAGTATCTTTAAGATATTTATTACTAGGTATGCAAATCTGATCTCTAAATAGCAAAGTTCCATCATCCTTGATAGAGAAATTAGGTCTGATCCCGTTGTTCACATCCTTTCTAATGGCCATCAGCTCATCATTAATCATCTGGAGCTTATGCACGTTATCAAATAATGTGGGTCGTATCACAATGGTAGCCATTAATGCTCCTGAACCTTTGACGTCTATCAGTGTATCACATAAGGCTAAGTCCTCAAGTAGATGCCACTGCTTACTCTGGTAATAAGATATGACAACTGAGCTGAAGATTTTCTGTTCAAAGCATCTGGCACAACATTGGCCTTCCCAGGATGATACTGGATGGAACAGTCGTAATCCTTTAAAAACTCTATCTATCTGTGCTGTCGCATGTTCAAATCCTTCTAAGTAAACAGATACTTGAGACTTTTATGGTCGGTGAAGATGTCAAATGTCTCATCATATAAGTAGTGCCTCCAAATCTTCAAAGCAAAGATCACCGCTGCTAATTCCAGATCATGAGTCGGATAATTCTTCTCATGTTCCATGAGCTGTCTAGAGCCGTACACGATAACCTTCTTGTGTTGGTTGAGGACACAACCCAAACCATTGTAAGATGCGTCACTGTATATAGCAAAACCTCCTCTACCAGAAGGTATAGCTAGCATTGGTGCTATAGTCAGACGCGTCTTGAGTTCTTAGAAACTCTTCTCACACTGATCAGTCCAATCAAACTTAGTATTTTTCTTTGTGAGCTGAGTAAGTGGACTTGATAGTTTGGAGAACCCATCTACAAATCGTTTATAGTATCCTGCCAAGCCAAGAAAACTACGGATCTCGGTTACTGTTCTAGGTTGTTCCCAACTTACTACTGCTTCAATTTTCATCGAGTCAATTGTTATACCCTTAGCAAAGACGATATGACCCAAGAAACTGACTTGGTCAAGACAAAATTTATACTTACTGAGCTCTGCATATAGTTTGTGATCTCTGAGGGTCTGCAGAGCCACGTGCAGATGTCCTTCTTGTTCCTCCTTTGTCTTGGAATAGACAATAATGTCATCTATAAAGGCAACCACAGACTTATCCAAGTGTGGTTTAAACTCTCGGTTCATTAAGTCAAGAAGGGATGCATGTGTGTTCGTCAATCCAAATGGCATAACTAAAAACTCATAGTGCCCATATTTGGTTTTGAATGCCGTCTTCTCGATATCCTCTGCTTTGACTCTTAGTTGATAATAAATCGATCACAAGTCAATCTTCGAAAAGAACTTTGCTCCTTGTAACTGATCAAAGAGATCATCTATTCTTGGAAGCGGGTAACGATTCTTAATCGTCAACTTATTCAACTACAGGTAGTCGATGCACAGACGCATCGAACCATCCTTCTTCCTGACAAATAGCACTGGTGCTCTCCAAGGAGACACACTAGATCGAATGAACCCTTTGTTAAGTAGTTCTTGCAGTTGCTCCTTTAATTCTTTCAATTTTATAGGAGCCATTCGATACGGAGTTTTAGATACTGGCTCAGTACCCAGAACTAGATTTATCATAAATTCAATCTCCCTAGAAGGTGGTAGTCCTAGTAAATCCTCGAGAAACACGTCAGGGTACTCACACACAACATGAATATCGGATATCACATTTGTCTCTTCTCGCTGCTCTTGCAGGAAAGCCATATAGCCACTGCATCCACTCTTCATCATCTTTTTGGCTCGAATAGCTGATATCAACGGAGCTACCTTAGACTTCACCCTGAAGAATCTGAATGACCTTTCCTTTGGACGATGAAAAATTATAACTTTTCGAAGGTAATCGACGCTCACATGATAAGCAGATAGCTAGTCCATTCCAAGAATAATGTCAAATCCTTGCATGTCTAACAATATCAAATCTGCCATCGTCTCGTGATCTTCTACCAACACAATCACTGATTTACACACTGTGCCTGCATTTACTGAACTCCCCATAAGAATAGACACCGTCAATATGAAGTCTAAACATTCAGGAGTGACGCTCAATTCTTTCATAAATTGAGGCATGACAAACGAGTGTGTAGAACCTGGCTCTACCAAAACTTGTGCTCTATGAAAGCAAATATCACAATGCTGATACACCTTCAACACACCTATAATTCAGTGGCACAATTCAATCAAGTGCTTACAATTTATCTGTGTAATATGCATCATTGTCATAAACATATATCAACAATAATTCTACATTCCTAATTTGCAGTCCATTCTACAAAAATAATCTCACTTTGAAATTTAATCATACCTTGTATGGCATCATTCGCTGTCAGAGCATCAGTTGTGGTAATAGCATATGCTCGACCTTGAATCACAAGTCGAGAGATCTTTGTGTAGACACTGATCCGGACCGCTCCTTGCTCTCTTTACTCTCCTCTCGGCAGTTCTTAATCAAGTGGCCCATCTTGCCACATCTGAAGCATGCCCCAGTCTCCCTCCTACAGTCCTCTGTCTTGGGTGGTTTCCCACACTTAGTACATGACAGGGCCGGAGTGAATGATGATACCCTCAAAGATCCCTGCGCTATAGAAGTCCCGCTACCAGAAGAACCAAACGGTCAGAATGGTCTAGAAAATACAGGTACTGTTGGCCTCTGGTATGAACTAGGCCCTGTAGATATCGCCGGTATAGAGTGTGTAGGGCATCTCGGAGGTCTAGAGAATCTTGCCCTCCTATTTTGCTCAGGGTCCTGAGATTGTCCCTGAAACGACCTTTCTCTGCTTTGCTTGTCTCTCCTAGCAAACTACTTCTAGTTCTCTTCTTCTGCGATGAGAGCTTTAGACATCACACTCTCGTACATCTCCATCTCCCACATGGCTACATCCTTTTGTATGTTTTGTCTTAATCCAAGCTGGAATTTACGAGCTCTCATCAACTTTGTGGCTACATGCTGTGGTGCAAATCTAGATAATCTATCGAACTCAGCATCATATTCTCTCACTGACATCGCACCTTGTTTTAACTCAATGAATTTCACCTCCCACTAAAGTCTTACTATTCTTGAATAGTATTTGTTGTAAAAGACCTCAGTGAACTCCTCCCAAGTCCAAGGAGTGTGAGGAAATTCTCTCTCTATGTTTCGTGACACCGACTTCCACCAGGCACTTTCTCTACATCTGTGCATTTGAGCACTTCAAACAATTTCTCCATCTCTTCAACCCAACCCTCGACCTCTATGGGATCCGTCTGACCAGAGAAGTTAGGAGGTCTCATTCTCCTAAACTCCGCGAAATAGTCAGGTTGGTGAGGTGAACTAACTACTTGCTGATTCAAAGAAGCAGTCTGTTGAGCGATGTTGGTAGCCAAAGCTTCCAACACCTGCTCCATTCTACCCTCGTTGCCTTTTCTTCCTCCTCTCGGTCCTACCAGAATTGCATTTGTATCCAATAAGAACTCCAATCCCCGTGATGTACCAGCAACATCGGGGATCTCTCTCAGAGGAACCTCTCTATATCCTTCCCTTCCGCACTACGTCAGCCTCCTCTGAACTTAGGGCCCATACTAGTCCGTCATTGTGAAAACAATAACATTGATAAGTACATAGATTGTAAAAATAATCTGACATGAACCTACAGTTAACCTAAAGCCTACGCTCTGATACCAACTGTGACAACCCTAATTTCTGCGCTCGAAAATCCGTACCATCAGGATCATGCTCTGGATGATCCCCAAGAAAAATCATGGAGTGTCTGCTCATCTAGCGAAAATTAGAGCAGACACTGTCCACTAGTTGCAGATCGAGTCATCATATAAGGCTTTAAAAGAAGAGGAAATAAACAGTGCATATATATAAAGACAAAATAATATACATCCCTAAAAAGAAACTAAGAAGAACCACTGGTGATGGACATCCATCACCCAAAACAATGGTTCCTGATAGTGGTTCCTACAAAATGTATAATAATACAAGTAATACAACATCTATAATAATAAGTACAGACGGTGGCCACCAGGCACACAATAATTCAGAATTCAGTATAAAAACCACAAAAAGTACAAACTAATACCCATACAGCTAATAGAACTCGTCACCTGGGGTATCGGTATCCTCCTCCTCAACCTCAACCTCCGAATCAGGCTGGTAGTCAGGATCGCTCTCTGTACCGGGAGCTCTAGCCTCAGAACCTATTAATGTTATAGAAAATAGGGTGAGCTAATCATCTAAGCTTTAGAAGAATTTCAGTTAAAGTTATATCTTAATTGTAAAACATGGTTGCAGAAGATATTCAGACAAATAAGTAGCTGCAGAATATTGACAGAATTGAACAAATGCAAACAGATGTTCAGATATACAGAATTTATCAGAGCTGATAGAACTTATTAGAGTTTACATGATATTATGCATACAGTATTTAATAACTTAAAATAGTATACTTAAGTAACTCCCGTGAGTATAGCACGTGGTAGTCAGATTTGGGCCGATGGGTAATCCCGACCATCGTCGTTCACATGAACAATTTCAAAATTGTAATAACGCCTCAACTAAGAAGTACAATTGTGTTAAGAATTTCAAAAGCAGATGCACGATTGTGTCAGGCACGGATGTACCGCCGAGTCAGTGGGATTCGTCAGATTATTAAACCTCAAATCACATGCAGACATATCATTCATAACAGGGATCAGGTGACAGGTATCAGATAGCAGAAATCAGATATCATAGAGTTTTCACACATATGCTAAACATGACTGGAAAGAAAAATTAGAATATACAGTCAAATGCAGAAGATTTGAAATCATGAGATAAAAAAAAAATGTAATTTCAGTTGAATTCCCCTACCTCAGGTCAGACCTTTCTAACCAAATCCAAAGCTTTTTAATGTATCACGGTGTGATCCTAGACCATAACATAGTGTACTAAGTGTCTGGGATGTCAGAATATCAACTGGCACAGTGTCCAGTAGTGTTTAATTCACAAAACCAAAACATGCAGAAAAGATGGGTGATTGATCGATCAATGACCTCATTGATCGATCAACTTCTCAAATAACTCAGGTGACAAAGGAAAATTGATCAATCAATCTCCTTGATTGATTGATCAATCTTCAACCTTGATCGATCAATGCTTCATTTAATCGATCAATAGCCGCTTTTACTTCAGATTTACCAAATAAAAATTGATCAATCAACACCCTTGCTTGATAGATCAATCCACCCCATTGATCAATCAATCTTCCCATTGATCGATCAATCAATTTAAAACTCAAATTTTCCTCCTCATGTTCCCACACTTCACTTATAAAATTTGATCGATCAATGTCCAAATTAATCGATCAATCTCTCCCATTGATCGATCAAAGTCCTCATTGATCGATCAATCTTTGTCCTTGATCGATCACTTTATTGTGATCGATCAGCTACTAATGTTGATCGATCAATATGCAATTTGATCAATCAACCTTTAGAATTGATCGATCAAACTACAATTTGATCGATCAATGCCCATCAGGCACTAAACTTTCAGAAATATGCCCTACTGTTACCATTTGTTGTTTATATAAATTGATCGATCAATTCATAACCTTGATCAATCAATCCCAGTATTGATCGATCAATTCACTACCTTGATCGATCAATAATGATAGTTTTCTGTCATTAATGGCGGTCACTTGTTCTTGACCCAGTTTGACCTTGATCCAATAATGATCCCAACCCACACTTATACCTATCCTTTTTACACATTTATGATGTTCAAACGTTAACTATATTAATTTAAAAACTCACCTAGTTGAAGGCCCTTTCAGGATCTTGGCAAAGCGATCCGAAGAGGGCTTCAGATTCGAAAATCGGGGATTTGTCGCCATCACGACTCGGAACAGCGAATTTGTGGCTCCGCTTTAACCCATAGCGACAGCACACATTCTCGCTATACAACTTGAAGTAGTGACGCCTATTCCGCCCGCTCAAATCAGTCAATCTCAACCCTATGTCTCTTAGAGCTGTGGTTCCTCAAGTAACCACCCGAAATGAGAACTTAGAAGTTGATTCTCAGAAAAAAATAAGAAGAAGATGCAAGATGGGCATCTCTACCTCCTTCCTTCTCTTATAAGCTAAGAAAATGAAATATCTTTGATATTTCCATTTTCTCCTAAACTTAAGCTCCGGTGTGGTGTGCCTACACAACTTCTATGGCGTACTAGGCCATATCAATGTCCTACAAGACTCAAAATTAAGCGAGAAGTCACACATGACTTCACCTTACCAAGGATTAATATTATTTCCAATAATATTAATATAAAATTTTTAAATTTATTTCTATTTTCGTGCCGGGCATGCATATCGAAGTAGTCGGGTTCTCGTCCAGAATTTTAGGGTCGTTACATAATCTTTCATGCAACCTCTTACAGTGTAATCAGTCAATGTACTTATCTAATATAAGCATTCATGCATCGATGTGTAGTCTTTACTACAATAACCAGAGATTCGGTTATCTCATAGTGAAGAGCATCCAATACTTTGGCAACCTACCAAAATGGAATGCCCAATTCCATATTAGGTTTTGACAATAATTTTAAACATAAGGAACCGAAGAGTTAGACCTCATGTGTCAGCCCGTAGCTGATTACCTAACTCATTCTACAATATGCGTAAGGACCTTCACTACAAAAAATAAGATTATTAGCGGCAGCCAAAAACTGCCGCTATTAACTAAAAAACTGCCGCTAATACCCTCAGCAGTAGTTGTAAAAACTGCCGCTACTAGTGCTGTCGCTACATTGTTTTAGCGACAATTTTTACAACTGCCACTGAGGGTATTAGCGGCAGCTTTTACTAAAAACTACCGCTAAGTTTTTAATAGTGGCAACTACTAAAAAACTACCATTGCCATGTTTATATAGGGTCTCAATTCATCCATATTCCATACATGATCAATGATCATTAAACTTGGCTGCCAAATCTTGATGAGTCAAAAAGAGCAAAGACTGTTATCCACATTTAACATGCAAGAAACTGCGGAATTTGCAATACGTAGGATCACAGAAAACTCCAATAATTATGCATTACCATGTAAATGAACCCATCAAAATCAGTTTAGTGAATTTCATCGTTGAAGAGAGACCAATACAACAATATTTGATTCATTAACCAATGTTATACAATCAAATAAATAAAATAAAGATTGAAACTAGTTGAGATACACAGGCAGAATAACCTTTTTGATGGAAACAAGAATACCCATCAAGGCAAATTCTGCAATCATATGAAGAAGATAAAAATATCACCCGAGCACCCTTGCAGTGTTGTTGAACGGGTTTTTTGGGGAACTGGAATCTAGTCATTGAGGAAAGACAGGTGGGGAGATCGTACGGGTATTGTAGGATTTACAGTGGCTACATTTCTGCCCAATTATGTGGAAGTAGACTTCGATGGTATCGTTGCAATCATTACAAAGTAAACTCCCCAAAATTCTCTGTTGAAATTACCAATGACTGTTCCTTCATGTAAATGTAAAACCTTTGCATGGCTGCGTGCAGCAACAGTGAAATATGTTCCCTGATGTGTAAGAAAAAAAAAACAAGTAATTATTCCTTCATCAAATTCCTTAAAAAATAGGCAAAGATAAAAAAGTATGTGATCTAATCAAATGAGTGCATGCTTGCCCACCTACCCAACCCAAATTATAGACACAGTAAAGCCTAGGTATACAAAAGCTAGAACCAATTGGGCTAGCCAAAGATGTACGCCACATAGCAGGAAGACATTAATGAAGGACCAAGTATTGAAAGGCAGATATATTTGTTTATATGAATTCTCCTCCGACGAGGCACACCATAACACTAACAAAGCACCTTCCAGCCAAAGAATCCGAACTACAATTTCACAAGCCTCAAAATCATCAGTGGCTAAAAGGTCTTTCATAATTGAATGCTTCTCAACTACAACTGCACACAGGGTTGGGTTTGGGACACCCATGCCTGACCTGTTTATTTTAGCAACTCAAAATTTTCAATCCAAATTGACCCAAGTCATCCAACAACTTAAAATATCTAGACTTGAACCGGACCCGTAGCAGGATGGATATAGAAAACACGTCAGGATGACCTCGACCCATTTGCTGCCCAAGGGCCAAAACCTTACTAACATGAAAATGTACCTTCTGAGGGGCAATACCAAGTAAAGTGCCTAGTTCCTCAAAGCTGCACAAAAATGAATTTAAGATATTAAGAAAACATAACAGATTTCATCGCCAAGTAAAGAAAAATTCATCACTAGCAGATCACTAACCTTATGTTTGTGTAAAATTTGCTAGCACTCCGAAGATTATGTTCAATCATGGCATGATCCAACACCGTGAAATTATCCGGTAAAACAGCTTTCTGTTGGAAAAATACTATATAAGAGTTCATACTATTGGTCCATCAAAACAAAAAGGTTATTCAACCAAGGAAGCATGACATCTTATAACCTGGTGTACTTTTAGTTCTTTAGCAAAAGCATCAATTTATGGTTTTCTCAAAATCCTCTCCAGATACACCTGGTAAGTAATCATATTGTGAAAATATATAGCTAAGAAAGTACATGCATTCATACAGAATGGAACATTAAAGAAACATAAGAATCAATGCCCGATATACAAATTGGATTAGCTATACCTTTTGCAATATTGGGTAGATCTTCAACTTGGAGCACCTTTCATCCTAGTAATAAAGTTCAATGTTGTATAAAAAAATAAAATAAAGTTCAATGTTTAGGCATGACATCATATCATTTATAGGTATTAATCAGAGGTAAATAAAGCTAGCGTCCATGATACCTTCATAAGTATCAGCTACACATGAAACTAGAGGGGCTACTGTGTTAGGAAATTCAGCGAGAACAGCCCAAGCAGGCTTGATATGGCCACTAGCACCTTTCGACCTAGACAACAGGGAAAGTGCATCAAGTGCTTCTGACGTGGAAATAGGTTCTATGCTAGCAGATTCCAGAAGAGAAACAAGCACTATACCAACACAATTTACAGTATAATAAAACACATGATCTACTGGGCGACAGTGTAGAAGATGAGCAATTGCTGCAGCAACATGGGTTCTTCCATCAATCAAACCATCACGCAACACCTTGTGATAGGAAAAATAATCTCTTCGGAATATGTTTGCTCTGAAACTTCACTATCCAATAGAAGATTAGCCAAAGCCCATGTGGCCTATTCCGCAACTTCTAGAACAGAAGAATTAGCAAGCACTATTACAACCCTTGAATGCCTTGAGATGTGCAACTCAAAATTCGATCCTCGAGAAGTGTGCCCTAGCCTTAGGAAATTCCCAAAAGGTCCTTGAGTTAGGGTTGAGAAGTGGAGAGCTCGAGCTTCGCGGGGCTGGCATCTGCATTAATTCACTCGCGCAGTTGTAGAGCCTTCGCGGAGGAGCATTTGGCTTAGGAGGATTGTTCACTCGCGTAGTAGACTCTTAGTGGATCGCACGGTTGCTTTGTGCTATAATGCTATTGCGGAGGTGATTTGGAATGCCTAGATTTCTCGCGTAGTAGAGCTTCGGAAGTTCTCTCTCGCGCAGGTAGGCTCCTACGCTTGCATAGTAACTGATTAGGCTTCAGAGTGCGCGAGAGCTACACGAGGAATTTTCTGGGCGTCTCTCTCTTCCAAGGCTTCGCGAGAACTCTATGAGGTGACAAATTGTTCTTTATGCATATGGACTCGCTATGTTCTGCGCGCAGCTGCTTTAAGGCTCGATCTCCGCGAGAGCTTCACGAGCACAAATTCTGAGGGTTTTAAGACACAAGATCTTTACGATGTCTCTAATGCTCTCTTCTTGACTACGTGTCCCATTTGTGCGAGGGCAGCTTTCATTGCATCCTTAGCTCTGCGAGGGAGCTCCTCACCTCTGCAAGATGATTCTTTTGATCCTCTGATGCCTTGCACTTGCTACTGTTGTAGCTTCCTCCATTCTCAGCTAATTTCTTTCATCTGCTAGACTTTTTGGTCAATGATGACCAGCAAATTAGTCACCATGGTTAGCACTACCAAGGTGTTCCATTAGGCTTTGGCTCAGCTGTCATCTTTGCATGTTTTCTTTCTCTTCTTTGGACCAAAAAGCAGAGATTTTGTATTTAGCTACATAGTTTATTACTAACTACAAAATACACATAACAAATGATTATTAGTGAGCTTTAAGGTCCAGCAAAGTCTAGGTTAAGAGGTGAAAAGTGGTACTTTTTAGTGAATAACAGCAACCAGTCCTGCAAGAACCTGGGCTATTGTAGCAAGTTTTATGAGGTAAGTAAGGGTATGTCCACAGGGAGATGTGATTCAACCATAGTAAATCTCCAGATCTATGGTAGATCTGGCACTCTATCCTAATTTAAACTAAACTAAAGTAGGAAATAGGAGAGATTCTAACTTTTTATCACTTTTACTATAAACTATAAAAGTTAAATGCAATTGATCCAGATCTAATCAAACACAGAGGTAAGGGGAGATATAGAAAAGATAAAAATTCAAAAGGTGGAGAACATTAGCTAGGGATCTTGGTCTATTACTGAAAATAAAAGGAATCAAAAGCAGTGTAGAGGACTGATTTATAACAATCCTCTATTCTGGCTCCAAGCTACCCAGATTGCCCCGACAAAGGTGAGGTATAAGAATTCAATCTCCACCAATGGATTAAAGCAATCATGAGGTTATAATCTACCCTTCTACTGGATACAATCCTAAGGTTATGATCTGCCCTTCTACTAGATACAGTTCATCCCCGAGATTGTTCCAATCAATTGATCTTGATTGGAATAGCTAAACTATTGCAGATGCTGCAGATGCCAGGCTACCAGCTACCCATTTCTAACTGACATCTACAGGAGTATCCAATCCAAGGAAATCATATATGAAGAAGTGAAATGTAGTTTAGAATCACCTTTACAAACCACAATTATATTAGAAGCTTACAATACTATTATGCCCAGATCTGTAATATGTGCTATAAATAATCTCTTACAAGCCTCTGAATCTCTCAATTTACAACTCAAGACCTCACCCTAACTACTGAAAAGAGTTTAGCAACTCATGATTGGTTAAAGAGAGAATGGGAGAAGAAGGAAGGAGAGAGAATTTGGAGGGAAAAGTGGATCTCACACTAAGCTCTGGTTCTCTCAAATTTTGGATGGTTTATCTGTAAAAGCTCTCCTCTATTTATACATTCTCCCTCTATCTAAGATCTGTTTTAGCCAATCAGAGCCCAAGAGAATAATTCTGTTATCCTCTAGAAGCTCTTCTTTCATTGGTCAACAATTGGTAAATACACATGAGGCAGTTAGGGTTTCCAATCGTGCATAGTTAAATGCTAAAAATACCCCTAGGGATTGCTAACATGCTTTAAAACTCGTGCATAAAATTCTGGCATTGGCAGTTGCTGAAGAAACGTGCTGAGAAGTTGCTAGTCCGAGTGTCGAGAGGTTCAGGGATCCTCTCGACAGGTTCTAAATTTCCATTGTGTTTACATCGACAGGTTGCAGTGGCTATCGACAGCTTTGTAGACTTCTCGAGAGGTTTGGAGTCTTCTTAACAGGATGAGTGTCACTCGTCGATAGGATTAGAGTAGCTCTCAATATGTTTAGCTTTACTAGTCGACAGGATTGGAGAGTATTCTCACCTTCTGTCCAGTTTCACATTCATCCTCTCGATAGGTTATAGAAAATCCTGTCGACATCTTTGTGCAGTTCCTGTTTGAACTTTCAACAGGTTGCCTGAACCTCATGACGATGAGCGTCATTTAGCTTCAGGTGAGTTGTCAATAGGCTGTCTTGGATTGCTCGACAGGTTCTGCTGAACCTCTCGAGAAGTAGTTGGAACCTCTCGACCTCTCCTGCACCTTCAGGTAAGGTGTCGATAGGATCTTTTTGCCGCACTTCCAACCTCTCCACAGGATCTGTTATCCTCTCAATCTCTTTATAGTTTCTCCTCAGAACCTTTTGACATGTTACAATTAGCCTTCAGAACTTCTCGACAAGTGTTGAGGAGCTCTCGACAGCTTCATGGAACCTCTCGTCAGCTTATTGGTACCTCTCGGTACTTGGCTTTCGAGCATCAAAACCTCTCGACAGCTAGACTTAACCTCTCGATAGGTTTTGCCTTGTGCTTCCACAGCTGGCACACATCTGGTGTGTGTTGTTCTTCATTTGTTCAACACTCAACATCCTCTTAGTAGGTTCAATCTATATTCCTTAGAGTTGGACTTGGTTCCAAGTATTTCCACCTGGGTCCATGACCTTCTCATGAATCTCTAAGGCTCTTGTGGATTGCTTGATTGGCTGGTATTTGGGTTGTAAGGTCACCTGGATCCATGACCTATAGAGTAGCAAATTGCTTCTTTGGCTCTTTTAAGTGAATATATGTACTAAGCTTGCAATTCATTGCTTATCTACAAAATACACTTAAAATACATTATTAGTCAGCTCGAGGGTCCACCAAAGGTAAGGTTAGGAGGTGAAAATTAGTATTTTTCACTGCTCAATAGGCGCACGTCGACTTCGGTCTCTAATACCAGTACCCATCCTGTGTACTAGGATTCAAAAAAATGTTTTAGGGTGTTACATCCTCCCCCCCTTAGTGAAATTTTCATCCTCGAAAATTGACAACTGTACTAGGGGTATGGAAGACGCCTCTGGATGTGTCTTCAAAGTGATATTCTATATGTCATTAAAAGGCATCACGAGGGTGGATCGCGGAATTTTTCTTTAACCAGTTTTAATCTACCCTAGAACTTGGAGTTGTCATTAATGTGACCCTATTGCTAATGACCAAATTTCCATTTTCAATGAAATCCCTACTGGTACCACCTATATTTACCATGTGTAAGCAAGGGTTTATGAAGGAGTCCTATGCTTGGGTATAGATTATCTACCAAATGTAACAGAAAGATTTCACTTTAGTGTGCAGAAATTTCACAGTAAGTTTTTAAAATAGTTCTAAGCTATACTAGCAATTGGGATTATTCTAAATGTGACTTGTTGATGACAAGAGTTTGTACTTAGGATTCCTTTGTTCCACATATGTCCTCAATGCAGAGTAAAATTTATATTGACAATGTGATAACCATGCATCAATTAACTATCAGTAAGCAACACATTCTATAAGCATTCAATGAATTAAAATATTGATTTCGATAGTACTGGTAGCGTATTAGAGTTTTGAGACCTCACCAGGCGTTTAGCCCCAGTATCAGAGTGAACAGCTCCTGGGCCTGCCGCGTTCTTTGTATAGTCGGAGACGAACATCCGAGCATGAGCCACGAAGGAGTGTGGGCCGTCAGGTATGCCTTC
The DNA here is from genome assembly GCA_021018995.1 of Chloranthus sessilifolius. Classification (NCBI taxonomy): domain Eukaryota; kingdom Viridiplantae; phylum Streptophyta; class Magnoliopsida; order Chloranthales; family Chloranthaceae; genus Chloranthus; species Chloranthus sessilifolius. The sequence continues at coordinate 32,564,875 of CM037595.1, forward strand.
TTTATCAATCGGTTTAGGATTTCTTCTTGAATATCCAACTTTGGTGCATCAGATAATGGTTTTGGAGGAGGATTTTGAACTGCCTAAGGTTCTGCTGTTGTTGAGTCTCCAGTTGTCTAGAAATCTAGTATTGTTAGACCTCCATTTTCCTAGTGAACATAGCCAAAGTAAGGAGTTCACCCTGTGGTATCGGTGGCTGATGGGGGGAGCAGGCATCTGCTGAGCGACTCTGGGTGTGGCTTATTCGGGGTCTTCTTGTTGTGCACCACCAGCTGGTTGTTGTAAATTTCTATTCATAACGCTTAACTGACATCGTTTTAGAATCAAATTCCATTATTTGCTCGTAAACTTTTGAACATTTTCTTCACCTGTAGGTATCTCATATGGTTCTTCATTCTCGTCATCTTCGTGTCCTTTGAGGAGTCAGGATATGATCGAGCATAGGGCAGGGCAGTCAAAGGTTTAAGGACGGTGCTTAGTGACTACTCGTTGGCGTACTTCATGCCCTCGAAGACAACACGAGGCACACTGAACCACCGATCCTCGTGTATGAAAAACAGTGCTTGAAGCAAAGCATCTCATCTCTCTCTCTCTCTCTCTCTCTCTCTCGTTGTAGGGGATATAAATTGTTTCGAAAGACCACATCCAAAAATCACATGCGGAAAAGTAATTGAGTTTGGGTGATGGATTGGTCAGAGGCGTGAAGACCACTGGTTATCTTAGCCGTAATTTGGTGAAACTTTGGCTCTTTGGGTTGTGAAGCTTGCAACTTTGGGTATTATCATATTTTATGCTATAGCTCATGACTGCAGCAATGTCGTAGAGACCCATATGAAAAGTTTGCCCATCGATCTCCATAGTAAAATTTCCCTCGTTGTTTCCCTTCTTAAAATTTTGCTAGAAGAGTTTGACTAAACGAGGGTAAAAATGTGGCTGGGCGGGTCGAAGTAAGGGTTCTAGCTAGCACGTTTATTATGATTTGTCGACCAGGCAATTGTTGATGTGTTTGCCTTCCCTCAAATGAGGTCTAAAATCATCAATAAAACTAGGCAAGCACACTCATATAAACCTGCAAGTATTCAGGATCTGTTGTAACAAGCTTTAAAAGAATGGTGAGTAAGGGAATGTCCACAGGGAGGTTGTTTAGAAATATGACAAATCTCCAGATCTGTGTCAGATCTGGCACCCTAGCTATTACTAACTTAGTTAAAAGACAGGGGAGAGGTTTGGAATGGGTTGTCACTTAAACTAAGCTACAGTTAAACATAAGCTATCTTGGATCGAGTTTAGGAGCTTAGATCTTGCAGGGGAAGAGAGTAAAAACACAGAAAATGGAGACGAGTAGCTTGGATGTTGGTTTTCACTAAAATCAGATTCAATTAATTATGTTACAGAGGTTCAGAGCACACGATTCCCTCGCTGGCTATAAGCACAGCTGCAGGGTATAAATTCCACTCCAAATTATAGGATCCACCTGGTCTTAAGGCTATGATCTGTACACTTTAATGGTCACAGACCATCCTATAGACTTTATCGAATCCATGGATTGCAGCAGATGAATCCAATTGAGGCCTGAGCTTAGATTTATCTTAAGGTTATGATCTGTCCACTTTAAAACCACTACAGATGCTGCAATTCCCAGGTCACAGACTCAAGGAATCATAGGAGCATCAGATCCAGGGAGATCAGATGGTATCCAAGAGGTCTACTAGTTAAGTGGGTGAGTTGATCTACAACTCCTCTACACAATTCCGATCGATCACCAAATGGAACCAAAGGAAATTTAAATCTAATTAAAGCATTAAAAACAACATTATCATTACAAACAAGGTCACTTTATAATGGAAATACTCTCAGATTTGTAGTCTGTGCAGCTAGGAACCTACAATAGCACTCTTAACCTCACCCAATTATAGATCTAACTTCACTCCTTGCTACTCCAAGGGATTTAACCAACCATGGTTGGGCTAAAGGAGGGAAATAGAATTGCTCTACAAGAGCTAATTTCCAGAATTTTAATCGGATCTCGATCCCCCCAAATGACAATTGGGGATCTCTATTTATAGCTTTCTCCTCTATTTTTCTCACCAAAAATTCCTTCTAGAAGGTCATCAGAGTTTGTTAGAGTTCTGTTAAAGCACGTGGGTCGGTTAGGGCTTTCTAGGGCATCTTCTGGAACCGTTGTGTCGGTCACCAAGTGCCTCGGGTTGCGTGCAGTAGGTCACTGAAGTACAACATGTGCTCAACTGAATTTCTGAGAAGTTCTGCACACGATTTCGATAGGTTCAAGAAGCTTTCGACAGGTTGGAATCGAGCATTTTGGTCCTTTCGCTAGGTTCTCAGATCCGTTCGATAGGTTTTGATAGGATGAATCTTCGCTTGGAGTTTCAGCCTTCTCAGTCCTTGGTTTGGAGTATTCGATAGGTTGGAAAAGCTCTTCGACAGGTTGGAAAACCATTTCGACAGGTTTCGCTCTTCATTCCGCCATTTCGATAGGTTTGGTTTCAGTCCTATCGAAAGGCTCAATCACCCGTCGATAGGTTCTATTACAACATTCTCATCTCCATAGGTTCAAGAAACCATTCGATAGGTTCCTTTGACTCTTCAGGCAGGTTTTCAATAGGATGGTTTTTTCTTTCCTTCAAGCTACTCGATAGGTTCTGAGATCCTATCGAACTCCTTAATCCACACGAATTCATCCTTCTTCTACCTTCAGATCCTATCGAAGACCTCTTCAACTACACAAATTCTTCCTTTCTTTGCTTTTAGCTCCTATCGACGTCTTTAGGTGACCAATCGATAGGACATTCTCAGCCTATTTTCACTTCCTTTGCCTTGCCCTACTGTAGGCACGTGCTCCAAGGGTCCAGTGATGTGCTACCCTCTGGTGTGCTATTGCTAGGTTTGTCCTATGCTGAGAGATAGTTTCCTTTTAGAAATTCTGGAGTGGTTTTCTGCATTAGTACCTTCTTTTATGACTGTCTATAAAATGCACTTGACAAGAGCTTATTAGTGGGCTCACAGGTCTATCAATGGTCAGGTTATAGGGTGAAAAGTGGCATTTTTCACCACTTAACACACCCCTAAACCTAAGCTTTGCTAGTCCCTGAGCAAAGGAGAATTAAAAGAAAATAAAAATGCCACTTTCGTAGGGAGCACGGGTGCATTTCGCATATGCACGAAGCCTTTTACCCTAGGTGATCCCTAGTGGAGGAGTGAAGTCTCCTGAGGGTTTTCAGTGAAGGTACCCACAAACTTCCCCAATAAGGTTAGTTAATAGTAGTACATCCTGCTAAATAGAGTTTCAGTAAATTAGAATAAATTCTCATCATGTCTTTTTAGTTCTAGAGGGTTTTCAGCAGAAAAAATCACCAACTTAAAACATGAATTTTTGCTGTAATTCCTCCATCATCAATTGGTTCATGTCAAGGCATTGTGTCTAAGGATTGATGCATAACTCACCCTTCACTTGAGAATTCTGTTTTGATACTGCTCCCATCAAATTAGATTTCAGACCCAAGTCTTATCAAGGCTGTTAACTCACAACAACAATGAAGGGTGTAAAATTTCACATAGCTCAAGAGCAGTTACAATCCTCAAATAGGGTTGTAAGCATGAGCATAGGCATTGCTCTAATTTCTGAAATTTTCTAACTCTTTTCACCATAGATTAGACAGATTCTTATTTCCACATGACAGCTCAATCCATTTCAGATCAGTAAGGTCTTGTCATTGTGTTGTAATGTGGCTTATGGATGAGGTTTGTGAAAGAGCAGGGGGATAAGCAGGGTTCAAAATTGAGAAATCAGTAAAGGTAAGGAGGTGATCTAGAATCCTTCTTCATTTCAGCACAATTCCATCTACTTCTTGAATTTTCAGAGCCAAAGTGGCCAGCTTCTTCTCTTCCTTTCAATCTTTCAATTAAATGACTTTTCTTTCTCATTCTTTTGCTCTCTTTTTTTTTTTTTTATACATATATGGAATACCACAACACCATAGAATGTGTTCTCCTTTCTTTCAACCAGATTTAACATCTTCCTCTAATCTCACTTCTCCTTCCTCTTCCTGATTTCTCAAATTAGGGGTGAACTGAAATAAGTCAAAAGGTTTTGGGTTAACATTTCTGGTTTTCCTCAGAGAAAGTTGGGATTTTTAAGGCTCAAGTGGTGTGCATCAAGGGCAGTTCAAAGGTGGGACATTTTAAGCTCAAACTGACCAAGGGATGGCCTTACTTCATGTCCTCAATGTCATGAGTGCTGTCAAGCTATTTCAATTTGGAATTGTCTAACTTCTAGTGATTAGAATTAGATCCAATTAGTCCAAAGAGCAGAAAAATTGCGAAGGCACTCTTCAAAGAAACTTTTTCAGGCCCAAATCTCACTAGGTATGGCCTTCCATCTCATTTTCAGGGGTGTGTCTGTACAATTTCATCTTATTTTAGGTTTACTGCACATCAAAAATTATTTTTCATAAATTGTTGGCATTTGCCTCATGAAAAATGTTAAAACTATAGCTCATTTCAATTTTTAGAAAATTGTTTTCTTAATATCCTCTTTTTACAAAAATTCCAGTGAGAATTTACTCTAATTAATTTCAAACACTTCGTTGTTGCCTAGCTGTACTAAAAGTAACTAATTTATTGGCATACATACATGCCATACCCCCAAACCTAAACTAAACAGTGCCCTCACTGTTTCCATCATATGGGTGGAGCATTTATTATTATTTTTTTAGTTTTATTTATTTATTTATTTATTTATTTGACAGTGCAAAAATAGAAGCTAGTAAGAAACATAATTATTATTAACAGAGGCAAATTACATGATTACAATGTGCAAGCAGAAAGGATGTGAAAAGTAGGCCTGTGGACAAAATATCGTAGACAGTTCAAGAAATCGCCCCCCTGGCTCAGGGAAATCCTCGGCCTGCATCGGGTGGAAGAGGAACTGTAAGCCAGGTAGGGAGGAATAAAAGGAAAAAGAAGAAGATTAGGGGGCAGGGGATGGTTGGTGGCGGAGACACCGGTGGCGCGATCTTCAACCTCTTCTTCTCCTTCCTAACATTGTCCTTTTTCTCCTTAGCGAGGATCCTCTCGACCTCCTCATATTCATCCTAGAGGAACTACAACGAGTCTGGTTCCTTAGGTGGTAATGACTCCAGCCAGAAGAGGTAGAGTTGTGTAGGGGTGAGCGTGGGCCTGCCATCTGCCATAGCTATGAGGAGGAGGGTAGAGGTTAGAAGGGAAGGGATGGGTCGAAGTCGAGCTATCTGCATCTATTTAAGGTGGAAGTGTGAGGGAATATGAAACGGTGCATTCAATATTGCTGCCGTTGATGACTAGGAATGAATGGTGAATTCAAACAATCAACATGGGGGACGAAAAACGTGCATTAATTGGCAGCCTATATTTAGTGCGGGGAGTTTAAGGCTCGTGCTGTGCACAGATGTACATGGCATACATGGTAAAATGTCCGCACAACGCAATTGCACAGTAAGCATGGAAGGAGTGAGGGGAGGAAAGTCGATTTCGATAGGATAGGTGTAGTGTCGACAGGTTAAGGCTTCCTATCGAAGTCGGACAAGTATGGCACAGGTAGTTAAACGCTCTCGATAGGTTTAACCTATCCTATCAAACATAATAAATAGGTATTCGATAGGCTAGGTTGGCTGCTTGCGATAGGTCGGTGTCCTGTCGAACAGAGGGTGGATAGAACATTCACTTCATTAGGATGCTGATGGGTGCGAACAACCTTTCGATAGGTGGGGTATTACATGTGCACTTTTGTCGATAGGTTCCAGGCAAGAGTCCAGAGCCTATCGCAAAGTTGTTCTCGCCTATCGAGAGGTCATAACACCTATCAAAATTCTTAGCAATCCTATCGACATTCATGGTTGACCTAGCGAAAAGGTCCAAATGACCTATCGAGAGGTTCAATGAGCTTAAAAACATGGCCTATGTGTGCAGAGCATTTAGCCTTAGCCCCCAGCAACTCATCTACTATGCTACCAGTTAGCAAATTGGCCATTGACCTTATGCCTTTGAATTCTAGACTGCTGGAACTTGACATGGCCATTTTATTGCAAAGAAAATTGGTGGAAAGAAGTATAAATCACATAAAATACATATGATACAAATCGAAGTTAGGTACTAGCCTGGAGGATCCTAAAGATCAACGGTCTCTTCAAGCTCACAAATATTGTCAACGCAAAGTTTCAGCCTCTGGCCATTGACCTTAAGGGTTCTGCCATCTGTGGGATGCATGACTTCGACAACTCTAGATGGGGAAACGTGTACCACAGTGAAAGGTCCATCCCATCTGGATTGCAGTTTCCCTGAAAAGAATTTCATTCTGGAGTTGAACAACCATACCTTGTCATTAGGGTTGAACTCTTTGCGAAGCAAATTTCTGTCGTGGAAAGATTTGGTTTTGTCCTTATAACTTTGGGCATTTGCATAAGCCTCTATTCGCAGTTCATCCAACTCGGATAACTAGAGTTTCTTGTGAATTCCAGCAGAGTGTAAGTCGGAGTTCACTGCTTTAATGGCCCAATATGCCTTGTGTTGCAATTCAACAGGCAAATGACATGCCTTGCCATAGACTAATCTGAATGGGGACATGCCTATGGGAGTTTTACAGGCTGTTCTGTATGCCCATAAGGCATCAGTCAACTTGTTGGACTAATCTCTTCTGTCAGATCTCACAGTCTTCTCGAGAATATGTTTGATTTCCCTGTTGGAGATCTCTACTTGCCCACTGGTTTGTGGGTGGTAGGGAGTGGCTACTCTGTGGGTAACAAAGTATCGTTCCAGCAGTTTGTCAAAAGGTTTTTTACAGAAGTGGCTTCCCCCATCACTAATAATAGCTTTAGGAAAGTCAAATCTGGAGAAGATGTTGTCTTTCAGGAATTGAATGACAACTTTGTGATCATTTGTTCTTATAGCTATGGCTTCGACCCATTTGGAGATGTAATCCACAGCGACAAGAATGAAAATGTATCCAGCAGAAGGGGGAAAAGGTCCCATGAAATCGATTCCTGAGACATCACATAGTTCAACAACAAGTATAGGTTGCAAGGGCATAGAGTTTCTCCTTGTAATATTGCCCATTTGCTGGCATCGATTGCAAGATTTACAGTGCTGTCGGGCATCCTTGAATAGGGTAGGCTAGTAGAAACCACTTTGAAGGACCTTGACAGCAGTCTTGTTACCACTGAAGTGACCCCCGCAAGTCTATTCATGACACATGGTTAGGATGTTGTGAAATTCAGTTTCAGGTACACAACGTCGGATCACCTGGTCTGCACAATGCTTAAAAAGGTAAGGATCCTCCCATATGTAAAGTCGAATCTGTGCAAAGAACAATTTTTTGTCATCCTTGCTCCAATGTGGGGGGATCCTACCTACAGCAAGGTAGTTGACAATATTGGCAAACCAGGGCATACTTATCTGGATAGTCAGAAGCTGCTCATCTGGGAAGGAGTCATTGATGGGGAAACTTGTTGTGTCAGTTGTTTGGATCCTTGACAGATGGTCAGCCACGACATTCTCAACTCCCTTCTTGTCCTTAATCTCTAAATTGAATTCCTGTAAGAGAAGAATCCATTTGATTAGTCGTGCTTTAGCTTCTTTTTTAGACAAAAGGTATTTCAAGGCTGAGTGGTCAGTGAACACAATAATTTTTTATCCCAGCACAGAAGACCTGAATTTATCTAAGGCAAAAACAATGGCTAATAGCTCTTTCTCAGTTGTGGTAAAATTCAATTGAGCATCAACCATTGATTGCTGACATATGCCACTACAGAAGGTGTCTTGTCTTTTCTTTGCCCCAATACTGCTCCAATGGCAAAATCTGATGCATCACACATCAGTTCAAATGGCAAGGAAAAATCAGGGGATTGTAAAATGGGAGCTGTGGTCAAACAAGTTTTTAGCAGTTCAAAAGCAACTTGGCATTCAGCATTAAAATCAAAAGGGACATCTTGACACAACAGGTGGCATAGGCGTTTGGAGATTTTGCTGAAATCCCTGATGAACCTTCTGTAGAAGCCAACATGACCCAGAAATGACCTAACTTGTTTGACAGTTTTTGGAGGGGGCAAATGAGCAATCAAATCGATCTTAGCTTGATCAACCTCGATTCCTTTGTGAGAAACAACATGTCTTAGAACAGTGCCTTGAGTCACCATGAAGTGACTTTTCTCCCAACTCAGAACTAGGTTGGTTTCCTCACACCTTTACAGTACAGAGCTGAGGTGGTGTAGGCATTGATTAAAATCATCTCCATAAATGGAGAAATCATCCATAAAGATCTCTAAAAACTTATCAATCATATCAGAGAAGCTAGCATACATGCATCTTTGGAAAGTGGCAGGTGCATTACACAACCCAAATGGCATCCTTCTGTATGCAAAGGTCCCAAATGGGCAAGTGAATATGGTATTTTCTTGGTCCTGAGGGTATATAGGGATCTGATTGTACCCTGAATATTTATCATGAAAATAGTAGTAGGCCTTGCCTGTCAGCTTGTCCAAGATTTGGTCTATGAAGGGCAGTGGGAAGTGATCCATGCTGGTCTTTTCATTGAGTTTTCGGTAGTCTATGCATACCCTCCAACCAGTGGTCTGTCTGGTTGGGATCAGCTCTCCTGAATCTGCTTCAACAACTGAAATGTCAGATTTTTTTGGTACGACCTAGGTAGGTGCTACCCATTGTGAATCCGAGATGGGATAAATTATTCTAGCATCTAAGAGTTTGACCACCTCCTTCATCACAACCTCCTGCATGTGTGGGTTGAGCTTTCTCTGCATCTCTCTGGAAAGTTTGGATCCTTCCTCGAGATTAATTTTATACATGCACACAATAGGATTTATTCCCCCAAGGTCTGCAATGGTCCAACCTATTGCCTTCTTATGCCTTTTTAGTACACACAGTTGTTCTTTTTCCTGCTCAAGAGTGAGGGAAGAAGAGATTATCACAGGTAGTTCGGTGTTGTCTCCTAAAAAAGCACATTTCAAAGATTTTGGGAGCTGCTTTAACTCCACCTCTGGGGAACTGATGAGGGAGGGCAATAGGGGTATCTAAGAGGGGGTGGTAGGGGTAACAAAGTAGGCCTCCATGGATGGTGTTGTGCTAGTGGAGCGTCAGAAGAGACAAGTTTCACATGCTCGATCTCAGAGGTGGGACCCTGCTCTACCTCAATTTCTTTCCATACTTCGGCTAATTCATTACACCATTCCTTACCATGTAGCAGCCTATTCACATTTTCCTGGACAACCTCATCTATTCCACCTAGAGAAAAACAATCCTCATCTGGATGAGATTGATTGGCTGCATTGTATACATTCAATTTGACCTTCATATTTCCAAATGATACTTTCATGATTTCAGACCTGCATTGAATACAAGCATTAGCTATGGCCAAAAAGGGTCTACCTAGAATCACAGGTATGGAGGTGGCATTCCTACTTGGTTCCATATCTAGCACTAAAAAGTCAGCAGGATAAAAGAATTTGTTAACTCCAACCAAAACATCCTCGATTATCCCCATAGGTTTCCTTTCATATCTGTCAGCCAGCTGGAGAACAACATGTGTGGGCTTTAATTTGCCTAAGCCCAGCTTCTCATATACTAAATATGGAAGCAAATTTACACTGGCTCTCAGATCTAATAGGGCTTTGTCAATGGTATGATCCATAATGATGCAGGGGATGGTGGGGAGTCCAGGGTCTTGAAGTTTGGGGGGAGTTGCAATGGACAGGACATGCTTAACTTTTTCTGCTAAAAAGACTTTCTTGGATAGGTGTATCCTAGACTGTCTTTTATGGGTGCATAGGTCTTTTAAGAATTTGGCATAAGCTGGGACTTGTTTAATGGCATCAAGTAAAGGTAGATTGATCTTTACTTGCTTGAAAGTCTCCATCATTTCCTTAATTTTTCCTTGCCCTTTATCAAAAGGGGAAGGTGCCTGTAGTGCCTTAGGAAATGGCAAGTGTGGGATTGCTCCCTCACTTGCAGCCTTTGCTAATGGGGCCTCTTTCTTTTTGAGTTTTTTTTTTCTTGAGGATCCTCATTATCCTCTTTATTCACAGCTGATTGTTCCTGCGAGTCCACCATTGGTGGTCATTGTTGTGTGCTGGTAGAAATTACTTAAGTTTCTTCATCCAAGTTCCTCACAGGCTCACAGCCCACTTGGTTGTCTACTAACTTGCCACTTCTCAAAGTTATAACAGATTTAGCTTTCTCATAAGTGGAGGAAACTTCACCCATTACAAATTGCCTTCGTTGATTGTCCTGTGGTTGGCTAGGCAACCTTCCTCCCTCTCTCCTAGTCAGAGCATCAGACAGCTGACCAAGTTGGTCCTCTATCTTTTTGATGCTTTGGTTGTGAGAGTGCACAGTTTGGGTTAAGGTGTTCAAGCTCTGTAATGAAGATGGAACTTTTTCCTCAAAGGATGGTGCTCTCACAGTTGGAGGGGGGGCAGATTGCTGCATAAGAGGAGCTACAGGTTGGGCCATGGGTTGCTGATATTGAGGCCTTGAGGCATAACCTTCTCGATAGGGCTGAGCATTTTTGTAGGGCATGGGCTGCTAGGGTTGTTGCTGCTGCTGGCTGGGGTATGCATCTTGTCTCCACCTCAGATTGGGGTGGTTCCTCCATTGATACCCAGTAGCAGGCTACTGTCCATAAGACTGAGCTGCAGCCACATGCTCTGTTATAAAATCAGGAAATTGGTCAGCAAATGGGCATTCTTCCACGGGATGAGTAGGGGACTGGCATATGGACAGGCCTCCTCCACTCTAGCAGCCACAGGTGATTGCATTGCTCCCATCAGCCTATCAAATTTCAGAGTTAAGCAATCCACTTTCCTGTCCAACTCACTTGGCACACTCACTTCATATATCTTTCCCCTTGAGGTGTTCTCCTTCATCAATCTAGGAGGCTCTAGATCTCTTGCTAAGGTTTCCCTTTTGCATAGAGTTCTCACTAATGATGTCAAAGAGCTCCCATGCCTCCTCAGCAGTTTTATGAAGATAGGTGCCACCACAGGAGGCATTTATCATATCTCTACCTTTAGCATCAATTCCCTGATAAAAGCTTTGAACCAATTGTCATTCAGGGATTTGATGGTGGGGGTATTTCTTGAAGAGTTCCTTAAATCTCTCTCAGGATTAATGAAAGTCTTTAGTTGGATCTTGGGTAAAAGAGATGATACCCTTCCTCAACTAGCTGGTCTTTGACATAGGAAAGAATTTGGCCAGAAATTGACATTGGAGATCACTCCAGGACTGAATACTGTTAAGTGGAAGCAAGGACAACCAGGTCCTGGCTCTATCCTTCAATGAAAAAGGATAGATTCTCATCCTGGTGGCCTCCTCCCCCAAACCAGTGATATTAAATGTAGTGCACAGTCCTAAGAACTCATCAATGTGCTTATAGGGGTCTTCTTTGGTCAGGCCATGAAATTAGGGCAACATTTGAATGATGGATGATTTTATTTCATAGTTTTCCTGAGCAGCTGGGAATTGAATGTAGAAGGGGGAATTGTAGATCCCTGGTGTATTAAACTCCTTAAGGGTTCTTGGCTACAGAATCAAATGCAACAGAAGTGGGTGTAGTTGGTCTAGATCTGAGAAGTCTTTCAACCTCTGAATTTAGTGGAATAATCTGAGGTTGCAGAGTTCTCCTACCAAACATACAACACTCAGATTCTGAATGCAAAACAGATCTTCAACACAACAAGCAGAATCAACCAATTTTTTTTTTAACTAGTCTAACAAAAATTATCAACAAATCTACAAAATAATAGGGGAGTAGAGGGATGCAAACTACAGAGCAGTCTCTAGCACGATTCTCCTCTCACTGGTAGCCTTAGATCTGATGAAATGCACACAAACTACTGAAAATAAAATAACACAACTTACAATTGTAGTTAGTAAAAAAATCAAACAAAAACTACAGATCTATGGTCAAAGCTTAGATCTATCAATTTCTAAATTGCCTCCTCGACAGTGGCACCAAAAACTTGTTGATGTGTTTGCCTTACCTCAAATGAGGTCTAAAATCATCAATAAAAGTAGGTAGACACACTCATACAGACCTGCAAGTATTCAGGATCTGTTGTAGCAAGCTTTAAATGAATGGTGAGTAAAGGAATGTCCACAGGGAGGTTGTTTAGAAATATGACAAATCTCTAGATCTGTGTCAGATCTGGCACCCTAGCTATTACTAATTTAGTTAAAAGATAGGGGAGAGGTTTGGAATGGGTTGTCACTTAAACTAAGCTACAATTAAACATAAGCTATCTTGGATCGAGTTTGGGAGCTTAGATCTTGTAGGGGAAGAGAGTAAAAACACAGAAAATGGAGAAGAGTAGCTTGGAGGTTGGTTTCACGGAAATCAGGTTCAATTAATTATGTTACAGAGGTTCAGAGCACACAATTCCCTCGCTGGCTATAAGCACAGCTGCAGGGTATAAATTCCACTCCAAATCACAAGATCCACCTAGTCTCAAGGCTATGATCTGTCCACTTTAATGGTCAGAGACCATCCTATAGACTTTATCGAATCCATGGATTGCAGCAGATGAATCCAATTGAGGCCTGAGCTTAGATTTATCTTAAGGTTATGATCTGTCCACTTTAATGGTCACAGACCATCCTAGGGATCTCCTATAAAGCCAGAGCCTCAATTAGAACAATTAAAATCACTACAGATGCTGCAATTCCTAGGTCACAGACTCAAGAAATCATAGGAGCATCAGATCTAGGGAGATCAGATGGTATCCAAGAGGTCTACCAGTTAAGTGGGTGAGCTGATCTACAATTCCTCTACACAAATCCGATCGATCACCAAATGGAACTAAAGGAAATTTAAATCTAATTAAAGCATTAAAAACAGCATTATCATGCAAACAAGGTCACTTTACAATGAAAATACTCTCAGATCTGTAGTCTGTGCAGCTAGGAACCTACAATAGCACTCTTTACCTCACCCAATTATAGATCTGACTTCGCTCCTCACTACTCCAAGGGATTTAGCCAACCATGGTTGGGCTAAAGGAGGGAAATGGAATTGCTCTGTAGGCGCTAATTTTTAGAATTTTGCTCAGATCTCGATCCCCCCAAATGACATTGGGGATCTCTATATATAGCTTTCTCCTCTATTTTTCCTGCCAAAAATTCCTTCTAGAAGGTCGTCAGAGTTTGTTAGAGTTCTATTAAAGCACGTGGGTTAGTTAGGGCTTTCTAGGGCATCTTCTAGAACCGTCGTGTTGGTCACCAAGTGCCTCGGGTTGCGTGCAGCGAGTCACTGAAGTACAACGAGTGCTCAGCTAAATTTTTGAGAAGTTCTGCAAACGATTTTGACAGGTTCAGGAAGCTTTCGACAGGTTGGAATCGAGCATTTTAGTCCTTTCGCTAGGTTCTCAGATCCGTTCGATAGGCTTCGGTAGGATGAATCTTCGCTTGGAGTTCCAGCCTTCTCAATCTTTGGTTTGGAGTATTCGACAGGTTCGAAAAGCTCTTCGACAGGTTGGAAAACCATTTCGACAGGTTTCACTCTTCATTCCGCCATTTCGATAGGTTTGGTTTCAGTCTTATCGAAAGCCTCAATCACCCTTCGATAGGTTCTGTTCCAGCATTCTCATATCGATAGGTTCAAGAAACCATTCGATAGGTTTCTTTGACTCTTCAGGCAGGTTTTCGATAGGATGGTTTCTTCTTTCCTTTCAGCTACTCGATAGGTTCTGAGATCCTATCAAACTCCTTAATCCACATGAATTCATCCTTCTTCTGCCTTCAGATCCTATCGAAGACCTCTTCAACTGCATGAATTCTTCCTTTCTTTGCTTTCAGCTTCTATCGACGTCTTTAGGTGACCAATCGATAGGACGTTCTCAGCCTGTTTTCACTTCCTTCGCCTTGCCCTGCTGTAGCCACGTGCTCCAAGGGTCCAGTGTTGTGCTACCCTCTGGTGTGCCGTTGCTAGGTTTGTCCTGTGCTGAGAGATAGTTTCTTTTTGGGCATTCTTGAGTGGTTTTCTGCATTAGTACCTTCTTTTGTTGCTGTCTACAAAATGCACTTGACAAGAGCTTATTAGTGTGCTCACAGGTCTATCAATGGTCAGGTTATAGGGTGAAAAGTGGCATTTTTCACCACTTAACAACGACCATATCGTCGCTAAACAGTTCTGGGTCAAATAACCATTCAGGTCCAAAGGTTTCATCTAACCACTACGCTGCTGTTGGTTTTATAAATTGATGTGTTGTTTTTTTTATTATTGGAAATGTGATGGTAAAAACATGGCAATGAAAACAAATCAAAGAGGAGTGAAATGGAGAAAAACAACAGAAATACAATAATCTATACACACAGTCTTGCAAGATCTAGGGCTGTTGTAGTAAGTTTTGATAAGTAAGAGTTTGTTCCATAGGAAAATTTGATCTAAAAACACAAGGTTGAATAATAGACCTCCAGATCTGGCTACAGATTTGACTGCACTAACCTATACTAGAAAGCAAAGGTAAAGAAAGGGAGTTTCGGGGTGTCACAAAACTAAAAGAAAACAAAAAAGAAAATTGCAGATCTATATTACAAGAAAGGTATTTAGAAAGGGATGGAAATGGATTTGAAAAGTTAAATGGAAAATGGGTGAGTAGTCATAAAATAGGGATTGATCTTTTACTGAAAAAGGGCTAGTCAAGCAGAGAAAGGATTAGATTCACATTAGTCCTTCATTTGGCTACAAGCTCAAATGAAAGGAAGAAGAATCCAATCCAACCTTAAGATATGGACAAGTCCTAGGGTTATAGTTTGTCCACTTGCGTGGTCACAGACCATTCCAGAGATATACTCTAGTCATGGGGTTAAAATCAAAGCATAAAAATCACTGCAGCTACTATGTTTGCAAGGCTATAAGCTCATGCATCCATAGGTGCATAAAACCTATATACTACATGCAAGCACAAGAGAATATAGATTTAATGTGGCCGGAAATACAACTTTCATTGCATATAAAATACTTACAATGGTCAGCCCTCAAAGATGCAGTCAATGCAGAACTCCGGACCCTTTACAAGCTTACACACAGTCCTTTTTACAACAAAAAATCAGTCTAGCTATTACAAGAGGACTTAGCTAGCAAATACTAAGCTAAGGAAGGAAGAAAAAGGAAAAAGATTATCTAACCCTAGAAATGACCTAAGCATAGACTATCCTCCTGGCTCAGAGCAAATTAGGTTATGTTAGATGCCTGTTTTTAGCTATTTTTACCACTTATATACAATCCACACAAAAATATCTCTGTGCCTTAGCCAATCAGAAAGAAGAAGAATCAAGTTAGTTAGGATCTTGCTGATGTGGCCCAATTACATGCAAGTGTTGCCTTGGTTAGTGAGGAACAACTCAACACATTGGGATGTGTGCCCTAGATGTTGTAGAACCCCAAAAGTACCCCTGAAGGTTGAATGAGAATGCTGGAACCTGATCCTCGATTAGTTGGGGCTTCAGATTATGGATCTCGAGAGGTTCTCGAGTGGCTGGATTAGCTCTTGAAGCTTGCTCGACATGCTGGAGTGGTTCAGATTATGCAGCTCGAGTAGATGAGGCTCCAAGTATTATATCTCAAGAGGCTCTCGATAGGCTGGCATTCTTTAATCTACAACTCGACAGGTTGAACTTTTGCTGCTCGATAAGATGAATTACCGCTTTATCAACTACTCGATATAAATTTCTGAAGGTGCATCTGCTCGAGAACCACTCGAGCAGATGTTATATGAAATAATTAATCCTCTCGAGAACTGCTCGAGATGATTTTCTGAAGCTCAGAACCTCTCGGAGATGTGCTCGAGGTTGGAAACCTGAAGCTTTCTTGTCTTGAATTGCTTGAGGACTTCTCGAATTGTTAGTTTGCTATAGTCCTGAAGTGCTTGAGATTTACTTGAACTTACTTTGCTGATGATTTAACTGCTCGAGAATTGCTCGAGCTTGCATTTCTAAGTGTTTGCTGTTATGCAAGGCCTGCTGCAGCACTCCTCACTGCTTGGGTCCACCTTTCTTTTTTCTATTGGACTTCTAGGCCCCCCAGGCATGACAAATGGCCCCTATG
Organism: Chloranthus sessilifolius; assembly: GCA_021018995.1. Lineage (NCBI taxonomy): Eukaryota > Viridiplantae > Streptophyta > Magnoliopsida > Chloranthales > Chloranthaceae > Chloranthus > Chloranthus sessilifolius. Next base: position 32,580,980 of record CM037595.1, read on the forward strand.
GTATGGACCACCATGGTGCACACTCTGTTCTTCCATCAGCTTCAAGACTTGACTCCAAAATGCTCTCTTCTTGGCATCCATTATGTGGACTATTGCATTAAGCTGCAATTTGTGATTAACTCACCCCCAAACCTAATCTTTGCTAGTCCTCGAGCAAAGCAAAAATTAAAAAATTACTCTAAAAATTTAAATGCCACTTTCATAGGGAGCACTGATGCATTTAGCTTATGCATGAAGCCTTTTAAACCCCTAACTGATTCCTAGTGGAGGAGTGAAGTCTCCTGAGGATTTTCAGTGAAGGTACCCACAAACTTCTCAATAAAATAGTTAAAACAAACACACAGAGTGAGAAGTCAGATTTCAATACATGAAGTTTCATTCCACACCTTGATCTTTCAAGTTAGAGGAGTTTTAAAATAGTAAATGCAAACAATTTAATACCTAAATCCTCATGCATGCTCATCACAGCCAATCTGTTGACATCAAGAGTGTTGTGTACAAATCAGTATAAAGCTCACCATTAATTCAAAAATTAGGTTCAAACAGTGCCCTAATAAATTCAATCTCAAACTCAATCCTCGCCAGGGCTGTCTCTCACAAATGAATTGAATGGTGTTCAATTTCACTCCAGCTCAAGATCAATTACAGACCTCAAATAGGTCTGCAAGGATGAGCATAGGCATTTGCTTTTATTTTCTGACTTTATCATGTTCTCTTCACCATTGATTAGACTTCCCTTCATCTCCACATAGCAGCTCGATTCATTTTAGATCACTAAGGACTTTTATTGGGTTGTAATATGGCTTAGATTAAGAATGAAGGGGGTAAAAAGATTCAAAATTGAGAATTCAATCGGGAGGTAGGAGGTGATTCATGACTTCACCTTCTTCACCACAGCACAACTTCATCCTCCAACAGGTTTTTTGGATTTGAAGTGGCCAGCTTCTTCCTTCTTCCAATTTTTAGATGACGTGCTTCTTTTGACTTCTCTTTCTTTCACTTTTTTTTTTAATTTTTTTTATTTTTATGATGGTTGCCATAGCCATACAACTGATACACTACTTCACTTAGATTTTCTCTCTTCTCCTTCTCCTTCCACCAAATGTCAAACCCTGTTCACCTTTCTTTAACATCTTCTCCTTTACCTTCTGAATTATTAGAGTGAGGGTAAGGCTGAATCAGGTCAAGAGGTTCAGGTTCAATTACTCTGGTGTTTTTCAAAGAAAAATGAATTTTTAAGGCTCAAAGAGTGTATGCAAAGGGAGGCAGTTCACTGGGTAAGACTTTCAAGCTCAAACTGTCCAACTGATGGCCTTAGATAATGTTCCTAATGTCATGAGTTCGGCTAAACAGTTTCAATTTTAGGATGCCTAACTTCTAGTGAAAAGGTTTGAGTCATTCAGTTCTTAGAGCACAAAAAACTGCCAAAGACACTCTTCAAAAGAAAAGGTTTTTTATGGGCCGAAATCTCACTGGATATGGTCTTCATTTGAACTCATGGGGCATGCTCTCACCTTTTTCTCTCCTTACTGGTTTACTATGTACTGATTGTGAAATTATTTTTTGTTTTTGATGATCACTTCATGGAAGTGTTGAATTTTATAAGATTTTAGTATTAAACAGTCTACTATACATTTAAATTCTCCTTTTTCAAAATTGCTTAGGTCAAACTTTACTTTATTCGTTTCAATCTTGACTAATACTACTACACTTAGCTTAACCATCTCATTGGTCTACCCTGCCATACCCCGAAACCTAATATAAATAGTGTCCTCACTATTTCAATGGATATATAGTTAGGAGCAGCAGGGGTAAGCAAAGGATTAACAATATACAACAGAAAAAATTAATTTGCATCAGAAATGAATAGGTAGACAAATAAGTACATTGCAAATTAGCACACCAAGAAATTTCTATTAACAAAAATGAATATGATACAAGAGAGAAAACTTAATACAAATTTATAGGTATAAGCAGAAACACACCATTACAAAACATTTATAATCGCAACTAAAGAAAAAAATTGACAAACTAACAAGTTACACTAACTCCTACAAGTGATTTGAATCATAATCTAAGTCTATTGGGTCCCCTGCAGCTTTCTCTTTTCCTTCGGACTATTAGCTTGTGCAGCACCATCTTTTGATCTTGTTGCAGATGGTTTCTTGGGCTTGGTGCTGCTCTTCTCTTGGGAAGGTTTCTTGATAGACACCCTTTGGGAAAAGTTGGGTTCATTACTGAAATGGTGGATGTGAGTGTGTCCACCAACTGTGCAAAGTGGGCTGCCCTCTTTATCATAAACTTTATACAAGGATAGGGCATTGTCTAGCTGGTGCCGCATCACCTTCTTCTCTTTTGCATGGTCCATCATTGCCTTCTCCATCAGCTTCCAGTACTCAGTTTTCATTAGGGCAAGCTGGTCTTCATATCTCTACTACACCATTGCTATCACATTTTTCACTACTAAATGTACCTCCCTCCCAACATATAGATCAACATTCATGGAGTTGGTGAGGGTGTAAAACCTGGGTATGGGGATGGAATTAGCAGAGACAATGGCCCATTTATTAGGGTCATCTATAGGAGGAGAGATGATAGCCAGGTTAGTACAGGTGGTTGGAGAAGATGGGGGGTTAGATGGAAGGATAAGTGCCAGCTCCTCCTCAAGGGTTTCAGTCTGGGTGAAGGTTGAGGTGGAGGTCAATGGGGTAAGGGCAAGCTCTTCATTTTCAAAATCGGTTTGTGTGGCAGCATTTGCTATTGCCACTGAAGTTGAAGACTGATGTGAAGGAGGGCGGTAGGTTCAGGTATGTGTGTATGTGTAGGTGATTGAGGTGTTGGTTTTAAGGTCAGAAGGTTTGTCTGAATGGATTGGAGGCTGTTTTATATGATGGCTTGGTTTTCATTATTGGTATGGAGTTGGGTTTGGAGAGAGGTAAGGAGGGAAGTTATTTGGGAAAAGGGGTCTGGTATGGCTGGGGTGTTAAGCACTGAAAAATTCCATTTTTCACCTCTTAACCTAGCCTTTACTATACCTTGGAGCCATCTAATAATTGTATTTTGAGTGTGTTTTGTAGTTAATAAAAAAATTACAACTTAGTGCAACTGTCACGCTTTGGAGGCCAAGAAGAGAGAGATTAAAGCCAAGGAGGGCAGTTGAGTTAAGAGTAGAGGATACACCATGGTGGTACACACCATAGGACCATTTTGGTTGCTAAAGTGGGCCTTAGAAGTCAGACAGATGAGAGAAAGATGAGCCAACCAGAGAGCACTGTTGCAGTAGAGGAGAAAAATGTCAAGCCACGTGCAGCTCTTGAGTGACTCTTGCAAGGCTCTAATTCACCAGAAGCAAGTCTCACGAGGATCCCACGAAGCTCAAGCCTACAACATTTAGAAGCTCGGCAAATCTCACTTGGTGCAATGTAGCAGACTTATAGCTCGCATACATCTAACACAGCTCAAGAGGAGAGAGAGCCCCAGAAAATATCCTCGCACAGCTTTCGCGTAGATTCCGCATGCTTCCAAGACAAGGCCAGCCACGCGAGAAGCACATGTCATCCTGACGATCATCTGCGCGAAGCTCAAAGTTTATCCTCGCGAGAACCTGGCGAGCTATAATTCAGCCTAGCGACATCCTCGCAACTTGAGCCACCTAGAGCACCATCTGCTCGAGTTGTAATATTCATATCAAGCAATCCTCGCGAGGCTCCTTTAATTGTAATGGCAACCATGCGACAGCCTCGCGAGAGGCCAATATGCAGCACTCATCCTCGCGAAGCTCGGGCTCCAGCCTTCTCAGTCCATACACAAGGACATTTTTTAGATTTCCCTACTTCTAAGGCACACACCTCGAGACTCTAATCCATTTCCCACATCATAAGGCATCCAAGGGCTATAAAGGAGCCACAACAATAGTGGCAAATGAGGCATTTCCCCTCCTCTTCTCTTATTGGACAGGGCAAGATATTTCTTTGGGCAATGTGTATATACGCTGTAATTTTTGTATGAAATATCATCTTCCCCTTAACCTAATTTGGCAGGGAGCTCAAGAGTGCTTTGGTCATTTAGGTGTGCAACCGTGGGAGTCGATACGATCCTGTCACGACGAAGCGCTCTCTAACGGTAAAATATAGAGTCGCCACCCGGAGCTTTCGGTGTCCCGAGATATCTAGTTCATTTTTATGAGCACCTAAGTGCTAAAAATATGACTCTGAATCTGGTTCACACCAAAGGCTCTTGGGTAGGAGCTTCGGTTATCGATCGGGAAGGTGTTAGGCACCCGATCAACCCTCTTAACGCGGTCTCTACTAATGGCAAAAAATAAAATGAAGTAGAAGCAAGGAAAATAGCTTCCTCTTGCCCAAAAGGGCTTAGAATCCTATTTGTACCCCTCCGTTCCTACCGAAAAATCGACGGCGTAATGACACAAATGAGAGGATGGAAGGAGCTAGAAAGAGATAGGAGAAGATAGGAGAGAGCCGGAGCCCTCGAGCCCTTGTAGCACCGTAGAGGAGCCTTGCGTGGCTTGCTTTGATGAGCTCTTGAAGGCTTTGTACGGTGGAAAATGGGGTTCTAACTCCTAGGACTTAAAACTAAGAGGTGGGGGATGGAGGCTAGGGGATCACACACACCTAGGCTAAGGGTTTTGGATGCAAGAACAAGCTTGAAATGAGGTTGGGAGGTTCTAGAATTTGGGTGAAAATAGTGCACAAAAGGGAGGAAGAACTTCTCACTTTGAGATCTTTCTCTCTTAAGCAAATTTCTCAACCCCTAAACCAAGGGGTGGGGGGCTCTATTTATAGGAAAGGAGTGGATTAGGAGGCTACTTAGATGCTAATTGGGGTTAGCAATTAGGTAATCTCAAATCTAAGGTTTCCTAGGATTTTGAGAGCTTAGAAAGGTGTGAAGGTGGTTCTAATGGGGGATGATGGGGTGAGGCTTTAGGCCACTTGGAGGGTTACAAATAGGTAAGGAATGGGTGCAACAGAACTATCAAAACACACCCCAAAGGTTGAGGTGGTCAACAAGTCAAACCCTAAACACAAATTTCAGGGAAAAACCCATTGTTACTGTTCATATGCCTGGCACAACTAATAGTTGCGCCAAGCAAATGCATAGTAAAATAGTGAGGAATAGTGCTGGAAGTTAGCTCGCGGGGTGGGGGCCACCTTTTAAACTTGGCGCAACTATTTGTTGCGCTAGGCTTAAATTTAGGGAGGATTGGCCTTGCGCAACTAATAGTTGCACCAGGCAAAATTTATACTTGGTGTAACCATTAGTTGCTCCAGGCCATTTTTGGCGAGAAATAGCCTGGCGCGACTAATAGTCGCGCCAAATCCTTAGGGGGGGGCCGCCTCAAAATTACCTTCCTGCCCTCCAGGTTCGGATTGCCACATCTGCTGATATATACCTCTGATTGGGGTGATTCTTGGACTGTTGGAAAGCTGACGACCTCTACTCTTTAATGGTATAAGAGTTGGTCACTGTAGAGGGTCGTAGCTAGTTCTAGTTCACCCCTCTCCTTATTGCCTGGGAAGGTTAGGTTAGGGTTAAGAAAAGGTTCTAAGGGTCGGGGTCGGTTTCTAAAGGTTCGGGGTAGGTTCTTGGGGGATCTAGGGATATTCCTAAGGCTTTAGGGTGATTCCTAAAGATTCCATACACGCCATCAAAAGCTCAGAAATGCGCTTCTCTCGAAAGGTGTTTCGATCGGGCCTTGGGCCAACTTTAGGTGTCTACAGATGCCCCTCTTTGGTATCCGATCCCTAATGATCGTATGGCAAAGAAAAGAGACATCCAAAGAGCCCCAAGGCATTACTGACGGGTCCGCTACATTTAGAACAAACTTGAAACATCAGGTAAGTAACATGGTGAGAAAACGAAAGCCCTGGAGTGCCAGGCTAATCATTCGTTTCTTGAGGTAATCGGTTCCCAAGCGCTTAGCGACATTACTTGGCATAACCGAGGGAATTAGTTGCGAAAGCCCAATAGCTGGGAAAAACGTTCACCTCTCGAGATGTTTTGAAGGTGATTGATGTTCGAGATTCATTCTGAATGCAATAGCTTCGTAAGTAAGAGGGGTGATCGACCCATATTCAAAGATAGGCACGAAGCAAACATACACAAGGCTCCACAGTTTGCGTCCAATCCTACAAGGCGTTTGGCGACCTTATTGGATCATTCGCGAAGGGTTCAAGATCATTGGGCGAACCCATCGATCCCAAAGTTTATTTAGCATGACCATCTGAGTGAAGTGAATAGATGTCACAATGCTTTTTAAGAGTACGTGCCATTTTTCAAAATGCGCCTTAGATCCACATGACCCAGAGCGTCCAGCTCCAAATACCACTAAACAAATCCAACCAGTTATCGGGTGTCTACCCAAAAGGGACATCCAATCCTGGTTTCTGCCAACAACGATCATAAACATCAATTAACTATACATAAACATGCACCCATTAGGGGCAATAAGCAACAACAAAGGCGATGGAAGCCCCGAACTGGACCCGCCCGGGTATAATTTACGAGGACAAACAACCATCATACGGATACCAAGACGCATGGCGTACACTTTATAGGGATACCGCTGCCCATACAGGTTTTAAGCCTGCGGAAAATAAAAGGGAAGTGAACCCTTCTGAATGCATGATTGCACATAGTTTGATTGACACATAATCTCATTCTCGACAAGTTGGTTTCAACCAATGATTGACCTTTTTTAATGGAGAATCTAAAGCTTAAGGCACTTAAGTTCACATGAGTCCAAGCGCTTGTCGTAAAGATTTAGCAGTGGAGTTGACTTGATCGAAACATTAACTGTTTGATCTGGACTGACACCGTTGCTCCTACCTTAAGGTAGGATCCAGAGTTCTGAGGCAAACCTCCGACTCCGGATTTCGATGTGGCACAGCTGCATTGTGGATAAAACATTCACGTTTACTCGCTTTATGCTTGTGCGCTTTGCGGGTTGATTTTTCTGCAATTTGAATTTTTCAACTGTTATTTTATGGGATTTTTTTTTAATTTTGAAGCTATTATCTTATGTGAAATTTTTGGAATTTTGGAGTTATTATTTTATGTGTATTTTTTGGAATTTTGGAGTTATTATTTTATGTGAATTTTTTAGAATTTTGGAGTTATTATTTGAATTTTTTTTTAATTTTGGAGTTATTATTTTTTTGGAATTTATTGGGTGAATATCTCCGGGTTCTCTGTGGGGATTATAATTTTTTTAGATTTTCCTTGTGTGTAGGACCGGGGTGCTCGTTGTCCTCGACCCGTCCTTATTTTAGCAGGGCTTCCTTGGCAAATCGAAGGATGATCGAAAAGCAGCCTTGGGAGCGCGTGCATCGGTTGGCAGTGACCGAACAATCAAGCAAAAGGAAGTGGGGGGACCGGTCATCCCATCTGACCCGTACCAGGCCTAAGAGCCGGCCAGAGTACCTAGCGCAACTATTAGTTGCGCCAAGCCATTATGGGGCCAGAAATAGGGTGGCGCAACTAATAGTTGCGCCAAGCCAAAGGAAGGCAAACATTTGCCTGGCACAACTATTAGTTGCGCCAGGTCTGGCTGGTTATTTAAAACAGCCCGAACTCGGGCAGTGGGGCCTCATTTCGAGTTCTCCCCCCCTCTTCTTCCTCTTTGAAACCAAAAAATCCGTTCCCCCTCCCCCTTAGGGTTCCTTGACGTTGCCTCTAGCGTGCCTTTTGCCGTTGTTTCGCTTGCGGATCGATCACGGGCCTACGCTAGACCAACGACCACTTCTTCTTCATAAGGTAATCATTTAGAACTCTTTTTTTTTCTTGATTTTTCTTCCTCTTTTTTTTTTTATATGATCATGATCTTGCATTTCTAGATGGTACATGGGTTATTTTTCTTGTGAGCATATCTATTTATGATGCAGTGATGATATTCCATGAATGGTGTCTTATTTTTGTTGTTTTATGGTATTTAATGCATAATATACAAGTTTTTTTCTTTTTTTTTTTTATTTTGTTGTTTTTCATGCATAGAAAGGACTCTATTTTAGGTTGTTTTTTTTTGTTCTTCTCTCTTTTTTTTTCGTCTTCAATCCTAAACATAAAGCAAGGACTTTTTTTTTTGTGTCTCTCTTTTTTTCTCTTCTTTTTTGGAAAACTAACGAAAGCGGATTTTTTTTTGGGGGGGGGATCTCAACTAACTAACAAAATGGTTTGCTGTTTTTTTGTTTTTGTTGAAGATTTATTAAGGAGCGGGATTTTATCATTTAAAAAGGATTTTGCTTTTCTTTTTGTTGTTTTTTTTTTAAAACTAACTAAGGTATTGATCTATGTAATATATATTTTTTTGTGTTTTAGTTTTTTTTTTTGGTTTTATGGGCACAAAAGGAGGATTTTTTGGTGCTTGTTTTTAGTTTTTTTTTTTCTTTTTAATAGTATGCAAGAAGGATTCTCTTTTTTTTTTTTTTATGGTCCATGAAGAAAAGGATTTTTATTTTTTTTACCTCTTTTTTTTTTAACCTGAAAGAGAGATTTTTTTTGTTTCCGATTTTTAGAGGCATGATTTTAGTTAGGAACATAAAATGAAGGACCTTTTTTTGGTTTTTCTAAACAGAAAGAAAGATTTTTTTTGTTTTTAGATATAAAGGGAGGACTTCTTTTTCTAAGTGTAAAAGCAGGTCTTTTCCCTTTTTTCTTTTTAGAGTGATAAAAGGGCGATTTTATTTGCTTCTAACTTGCTTTATTTTCAAAGATAGGAAGGGAAACTTTTATTTATTATCCTTTTCTGAAGAAAAGATTTTCCAGCCTAAAAAGGGGTTTTTTTGTTGTTGTTTTGTTTTGTTTTTTTTTGTGTATCTCTCATTTAAAAAAAAAAAAAACATGTGAAAAGAAAGGGGAAAGGTGAGCATACTTACTTCCCTTTTTGCAGCATAGGATATCATGGCTCTTTATCATTGATCTGTTCTGACATGATTGCTTTTTTGCCTCAGCATGTTGGGAGGTGAAGAGCACGTTCCCGAGGAGGGCCATGAGGAGGGGCCCAATATAGTGTACGATCCCCGAGGAGAGCAGTTCCTTTGGGTGGAACGGAGAGTGGGCCCACGGCTCGAGATGCAGGGTGAGGCTGCCCGGGTCGGCCTCCTCCATTAGCAGCACACTCACATCTCTAATTTAGGAATAGCGGGCAAGGTAAAAGATTGGTACAGTTCCTTTCCTTTGCGCAATTTTTTTTCTTTACCTCTGCTACCTGATGTGTATTTCTTCGGGTGCAGGAGCTACCCAACATTGTTTTCCGTGGGGGGTGGCTTGATTTCCACGAGTTCTACCTTTATGTCCCCCCTATGGTGAAAGTTCTATTGGAGCAGGTGGGCTTTGGGGAGTTCTTGTCCTGCCCTGCCATGAGGGCGGATGGCGCCTATTTGAAGGCCCTCATTGAGCGGTTCTGTCCTGAGACCATGACGTTCCACATGCCGTATGCCGAGCTGACACTGACGCTTGTTGATTGGGCCATGATTACTGGCATTAGGATTGGCGGAGTCCCGATATCCACCTTGGCGGTACCGAGTCGGGAGGACATCATTCGGTTGATCGGGGCCTATCCTCCTCATGGGCAAACCCATGGCACAGAGGTCAAGATGTCCTGGCTAACCTCCTCTTTTCTGCTGATGAGCTGGTGGACCTGGGCCAGCCAGATCGGGTGCTTTACATCGCGCCAGAGTGGACGATCATTCTATCTCGCATCACCCTCCTACTCCTGCTGGGTAAGACCCTTTTTACAAATGCCAGTGGGGGATGGGTCAGCCTAGCCCTGTTGAGTGTGATGGATAATTGGGGCGATGTTCCTGTGGCATCGGGGAGGAGGGATACGCTGGGCGATGTACAACTTATCCCGGTCACGACCGGGACTCAAGTCCGCCAGTGGATTTTGAGCCGTTCTTGAGGTAATTCCTCACCCCTTCGCTTTTGTTTATCGCTATCATTTACTCATCATTTTTCTTTTCTGACTGATCCATCTATATTACTGACCTACTCTCGCGCCATGCCCCTTTTTTTTAGGTATGGGGATACCACCACTTTCACCCTGGGCGCCCGCTCCTTTTCACGGAGGTGCTCACCTATCCCCTCCTTAGCAATTGGCATCAGGCCTGACGTCGTGATGTGGGCCTAAAGCACCTGGAAATGGGCCTAAGGTCCCAGCTTGATTTGATGGTGCCTGAGCAGGTGATAATTTCAAACCTAGTTTACTTTTAGCTTGAGCGTTTCTTTTGATTGAGATGTTGCTTATTTTGTCCCTCTTACTTTCTGATTTTGAGTAGATCCTCCCCGATCCGTACCTGACATCCCCCTTCTAGGACCGAGCAGTCGTGGGTGCCTCCCGCCTATTCCATAAGATCCGCGCCGTCCTCTTTTATGAAGTGTGGGCCAAATGCTACTATTTGGAGGAGAGGGTGGTGCATCAGTTCCAAGGCTACTATGCCTTACCCGTGGACCCGCCGATTGACGTTTGGAGTCCTGCTGGCAGCATTGAGGAGTTGACAGTAGCCTTTTTCAACAATGGGTTCCCTATTTGCGTTCTCCATGTGCCTGGGGATTATCATGCTTGGTACAAGTGCCTCCCCTACCGGTTCATCCTGTCGCGTTTTGTCCGTAGCACTAATTTCCTTGCGTTCGGGGGCCCACTTGGTCAGGTAACCTCTTCTCAGCTTGGATTATTTTCTCTTTTACTTTTTACTCGGCCTGAGTCTTATCTGAATAGATTCTTATTTGGTTCACAGTTTGCTCCAGGAGATGGTTCGGACGATGAAAGTGGGCCGAGTGCTGTAGATCCCTCTGGTGCTGGTCCTTCTGGTGTGGGTCCCTCGGGTGAGGGTTCATCAGGTGCAGGTCCGTCGGGTACCTCTCAGGTGAGTGTCCCTGGTGGGGGTCCATCTGTAGCTTATGGGACCTTTCGGCGTCTTGACGATGGCTTCCTCTCAGATCTCTGTGCCGAAGTGGACCGACAGGCACGGCTCTCTGCCGAGGCGGCCCGCGTTCCTCCTCCTGAGGAGGTCCCTGGGGTGAGTTTTCAGATGAGTCTCCTCTCCTTTATTTTGGTTTCCTTTGGTACATGCTTTCAGGTGTGTTCTAACAATTGAATTCTGTATCGTAGGACTTAAACTCGGCTATGGAATATGGGGAGTATCATTGTCATCTGGCAGACCTTCAGAAGGTGGAGACGGTGAGTTTCTGGCTGCTCAACTCCTCTTTTTTTTCATTATCATTGGCCCCTTGACTGATTTTGTCCTTGACTATGCGTTACAGTGTGCCCGGGCTAAGGAGTCGCGTTCCCTGCTTAGTAGGATTTCGCAGGCGTGGTCTAGAGTGGGGGACATGAGGACCTATCAGAGCTCCTCTCGCCGTCGCAAGAAGTCCAAGGGAGCGAGCAAGGAATAGGCTATTAGTTTCTTTCAGCATCTTGGATTTTATTTTGGGATCTGTTTTTAAACAATTTGGAGAATGGTTGGTGTGGCACTTTTGGAGACAAATTTGATGATTTTTATAATTATTTGGGAAATGGTCTTGCTTTGATTTTTATGCTCTGCTTGCTTGGCATCAAATCTATTTCTCTGCAGGATGTGCCTGCTTCATACCCTTTTTAGAAAGTGGCCTTTTGGTCTCATGCCTCAATGTAGGATCAATCCTGCACATAATAAAATAATCCACAAGTCATTGATGGTCGGAAATGCTGACATATAAAAACCAACAAATAGGGCAGAAGTCCCCTCTTCAGTTCAGCCCTGAGATGGTTGGAGAGGGGGGTTTTAGTTTGGCGCAACTATTAGTTGCGCCAGACTAAAGTGCCAAGAAAATTTCACTGGCGCAACTAATAGTTGTGCCAGGACAAATTGGGGGTTCAAATGCACTGGCACAACTATTAGTTGCGCCAGCTTTGGCCTGCGGTCAGTGGGGCCTTATATGCCCGAATTGACCCAGAAATTGTTTCTTTGTGTTTGACTTGGCTCCTTTGACCGGCATTTTTAGCTCTTGTTTCTCCAAGGCGGGTCCATCTTCCTACATTGATTCTTATCTTCCCAAAAGATCCTTGTACGTTCATGGATCCGCCTCTTAACCCTCCCTTACGTGGAGGGTCTAGAGCCAATGTATCCTCTTTGTCGGGCTTGGGGCCCAAGTTTCTGGCGGCTTGGTTTGGGAGTTTGAACAAGAGTGAGCTCGCCGACTTGGGGCGCCTTGGGCTATCTCACCTTCCTTCTTTCTTAGCGATTCCCCCTCGATGGGAGCTCCTTCATGCATCCGCTTCGTGCTGGGATGTGAACCTTCATGTATTCCATTTTGGGAAGCGGGAGTTGACTCCAACCCTTGAGGAGCTATCCAATCTGTCTAGCCTGAAGCTTCATAGGGACCTTGCAAGAGTTATGCCTAAACCAGGGTATTCCAGATCCGTTCACCTTACTCTCGATTTGACGAAATCCGAGTATGAGAAAAGTCTCATTAGGGGGCCCACCAGGTGTTCACTAAAATTTTTCAAAGAACTTTTCGGTGATGAAAGCCTTCAAAAATTGCCGGTTAGGAATGTCTTTAACGTGAAAGCTCTAGAACTTGGTCTCATCTCTAAAATCCTCTTCTACACCGGGGGAGAAAGCTTCTCATTGGCAGTTTGTGATATTTTGATGGAGCTGGAGGCGGGCCGGTCCATGATGCATTTGATGCTTGCCGAGCTATACCGATGCCTTGATTCTCTTACCTTGGGCAAAGTGGTGTATCTTTGGGGATGCCCCTTGTTGCTCCAAGTCTGACTGGGTGAGCATTTTGCCATTTTGGGGCCCGTGCCTCGCTTCTATGTTGCTCAAGGCGAAGTGGCCCGCTGTTTTTTGGGTAGATGCCACTTGCTCCCCCAGGGTGATACATCGGCTCTGAAACTTTGGTTGGTCGATGCTGAGCTGACATGGAGGCTTCCTTGGTTGGATCGGACCTTCCCAGTGATTCTTTCTAGAGACCATGAGGGTGTCACCCTCCTCGGATTGACCAGCAGTACCTTCTACTTCCCATTCCGAGTGTTGCGTCAGTTTGGCTGCCCTCAGCAGGTGCCTTGTGAGGCCAGACTCCCTTTATGTGATTTGATCTTTTCTAGGGGATCCTCTGAAGACATAGACCGGATTGCTACTCTTTGGGAGACGCGATAGTCAACCCTAATGTGTGATTTTGAGCAGGGATGTTGACTGAGTATGAGGCCTGGATGTTGACTGAGCGGCCTGCCGCCGATGGCGCGAATTTGTCAGAGAGCATTGAGACTGGAGGCCCCTGGCCAAAGAAAGAAGCGGCACTCTAGACCCGTATCTAGCTATTGGTGGATGAGAAGAGGGTCCTGCAAGAACTCTTGGTGTGCGAGAGGGTTAGAGCTGACGCAGTGGAGAGTGAGGTTCTCCGTTTGAAAGAGTCACTGGGCGTTGCTTTGTGAGCCGCCGACTCTTCTCGGAAGAGGTTCAAAAGCTTGCATGGTCGTTGGTTGACATAGAGGAATGTCCGAAGGATGATCTTTATGCTGAGATTAGTGCTTTGAAGGGCGAGTTGGGCCGTTGACTCCTTCCTGCACATAGAACTTTTTGCACAGATCATATACACAGGAAAAAGGGGCGTAGAAAACTCCTTTACAGATACACACATTTTTGGTATACATATTATTATTATTTTTTTCGTTTATTTTTTCTTTTTTCTTCTTTCTATACTTGTGAAAAGGAAAACACGTTAGTCATCACACCGACTTTTTTGAGATGTGGTACAAGTGACACAAAAGGCAGTTATATACATCTATACAGATCTCTTTTTTTGGTTTATATGTTATCTCCTCTTTTTTCTTCTCTTTTTTTTTTGTTCCTCTTTTTGTGCCTTAATCATTGGGTGATATTTTGAGAAACCTTGGGTCTACCTTTGAGCATGGTCGACCCCCCCTTTTTAGAGTCGGACCTGGATGAGTTTCTGAATTTGCCAAGGCCGGAATATTGATCCCTTTAGATTGAGTTAAACCTTTCTCCTTGCCTTGGGTCATATGTTCGACGGTGTGGGCTTCACTAAGACAATTTTGGTCGGGACCTGATTTGAACTAGCATGAGTGGCCCAGTAGGACAAGAGGGTACAGGAAGAGTAATAAAAGGGTTCCTCAAACATCAATCTTCTCAATCAGTCCAACCCTTTCCTCTTTTTCAATTTTTTTCTTCTCTCCTCTTTTTTTTTTATTATCTCCCTTTTCTTACCCGTGGTGCCCTTTCGGGTTCTCACCACGTCCATGGGTTTAGCTCTCTTACCCTAAGCGCCCTCTCGGGTTTTCACGTGGTCCGCACAAGCCCGCTGTTTTTACCCGTAATGCCCTTTCGGGTTTTCACTACGTCCATATTGCTTTGAGCTTGTATTTTTATTTTATTTTTTATTCTTTTTATTATTATATATATATATATATATATTTTTTTTCAAGAGCCACGACATAGACGTCGATTCCGTCATAGCCGGCTGGATGGGGTTCTGGTGTCGTCTCACGACTCGGCTCATGTTGACTTAACAAATATTATGACTGCTTGCGAACCTACAAAGAGGGCTTCCTTGATACGGCTTCAGTTTTCTCAACATACTTTCTTCCTTAGGAGTTTTTACTGTACATGCCCCATGATTCTTCTATGCACATCTTTTGTTATTCTTTTTCCTCCATTTCAGGCAATCTCTTTTTGAGGTTTCGCTTTTTTTTCGATTTTTTTTTTTTTTTTTCGAATTTGATAGTAACTTTATACACATGCATCTTTTCTCTCTTCTTTTTTTTGGTATACGTACATGTATATATATATATATATATTTTTTTTTTAGGGGATGGGTTTATTGAAAGAAAGGCCCAGGCTCAAATGGGGTAGCAAAGGATATCATCATTTTTAGGTATGCTTTTTGGCTACTGTGCTTGGAATGATGGCCTCTTTTGAGTGGTTCTTAAGCAGTCACATATTTGTTTCATCAATATTTACCTTATCGCGATAGACTAAGAGTAGAACCGTCGGACGTATCCAGCGTTGATGGGCTCAGGAAGATGATCTCCATCCATGGTGGCGAGGCGGATGGCGTATCTCGACAGCACTTCTCGAATGATGTATGGTCCTTCCCAGTTTGGCTTAAACTTTCCTCTTGGATCGGCGTGGAGGGATGGGAAGATCTGCTTCAGCATAGTGTCTCCTACCTTTAGATCTCGATCGTAGACACGTTTATTGTAAGAGCGTGCGATTCGTCCCTGGTAAACTTGAGTGTGGCACAAGGCTAGGAGTCCCTTTTCATCTAGTAAGTTCACCTTATCAAAGCATGATCTCTCTCTTTCTACTTCGGGTAAGCCTGATTCCATGAGGATTCAGAGCGAAGGTACTTCAACCTCTACCAGGAGGACAACCTCGGTTCCATACACAAGGGAGAATGGTGTTGCCCCTGTAGCGGTACGGATCGACGTTCGGTAGGCCCACAAAGCAAATGGCAGCATTTCGCTCCAATCTTGATAAGTGACGACCATCTTCTCAAGGATGCGGACGACTCTCTTATTTGCGGCTTCCACGGCTCCATTGGTTTGAGGCCGATAAGGGGATGAGCGATGGTGCTTGATCTTGTATTACTCGCAGAAGTCTCGGATGCGCTTATTCGCAAAGTTTGTGCCGTTGTTTGTGATGATATCTTTGGGTACTCCGAATCGACACACAATATTGTTCTTGAGAAACTTCTCGACGTGACTGGTCGTGATGTTGGCATATGACGCCGCTTCTACCCACTTGTTGAAGTGTTCAATGGCGACAAGGATGAACCGATGTCCGTTTGATGCTTTTGGATTGATCATTCCAACAACGTCAAGGCCCCAGGTAGCAAATGGCCAAGGAGTGGTTATGCAGTGAAGATCAATGACAGGAGCGTGTATCAGACTGGAGTGTTCTTGACACTTGTAGCATTTTTGAACATGTTTGTAGCAATCTGATTCTATGGTGGTCCAAAAGTATCCCTGCCGTAGGATTTTCTTAGTGAGCATGTGACCGCTAACGTGGGCTCCGCATACTCCCTCATGGATTTCTTTCATAATATTGACCGCTTCACTTTCAGTAAGACACCTAAGTAAGATGTTATTATATGATCGCTTGTAGAGGCATTCTCCGCAAATGACATAACCTGCCGCTAAACATTGAATGGCTCGTCGGTCTGTCTTGGATGTACCCTCTGGGAAAGTTAGGGTCTCGAGGAAATTCTTGATAGCTGAGAACCAAGGTGGCTCATCATCAGGCTTTGTAGGTTCCTCAATCTGGAGGCAGAAGGCTGGCTCATTCCTCTGCTCGATCACGATCGGCTTCATCTCAACACCATAGGGGATTTCAATCATTGACGCCAAAGTTGCTAATGCGTCAACAAAGCGATTCCTTATCCGAGGGATGTATGAGAAAGTCACATCTTGGAAGCAAGCTATCAGATCCTCGAGGTGTTCATGATAGGGGATCAGATTCTCGTCTTTCGTCTTCCAGTCACCATTCGTCTGACATATGATTAACTGTGAATCGCCAAATACTCGAAGGTGAGTTACATTCAGATCGAGAGCTGCCTGCAGACCAGCAGTGCAAGCTTCATACTCAGCCATATTTTTAGTGCAAGGGAAGTTGAGCTTGATAGAGATCGGTACATGGGATCCTTTTGGTGAAATTCGGATGGTGCCAACTCCTTGGCCCTCGACATTTGCTGCCCCGTCAAAGTGCATTACCCATGATTCTTCTGCTTCTTCTGTATCATCTTCCATCATAAACAAGATATCTTCCTTTGGGAACTCGGTCCTCAAAGGCTCATAATCAGGTAAAGGATTGTCGACAAGATGATCTGCAAGCGCCTGCCCCTTGATCGATTTCTGAGTGAGTACGTGATGTCGAATTCAGATAATAAAAGTTACCAACGTGCAGTTCATCCAGTGAGAGCTGGCTTTTCAAATAGGTACTTCAATGGGTCCATTCGGGCTAAAAGCAGAACAGCTTGAGATAACAAGTAATGGCGGAGCCTTTGAGTGCCCATACAATAGCCAAGCATGCTTTCTCCAAATGAGAGTAGTGCATCTCGTAATCAGTAAACTTCTTGCTCAGATAGTAAATGGCTTGCTCTCTTCTTCCTGTTTCATCATGCTGCCCCAGGACACATCCCATTGAAACTTTCATCGTGGAGAAATACATCAAGAGTGGTCTCCCTGGCTCAGGTGGCACCAAAACTGGTGGATTGAGGAGGTAGCTTTTGATTTTTTTGAACGCTGCCTCACAATCGTCGTTCCATTCAACAGGCAAATTCTTCCTTAGTAACTTGAAGATCGGCGTGCAGATTGGAGTTAGCTGTGCAATGAACCGACTGATATACTGTATTCTGCCCAAAAATCCTCTAACCTCTTTCTCGGTAGATGGCGGTGGCATTTCAGTGATGGCTTTGACTTTGATTGGGTCTACCTCGATCCCCCTCCTGCTGAGGATGAATCCTAATAGTTTTCCTGACATAGCACCAAATGCGCACTTCTGTGGATTCAGACGTAGTCGATACTTCCTCAACCTTTCAAATAGCTTTTGAAGGTTTACCAGATGGTCGCTTCACTCCGATGACTTGGCTATCATGTCATCGACATACACTTAAATCTCTCGGTGCATCATGTCATGAAATAGTGCAATCATAGCTCTCTGGTACGTTGCACCAGCATTCTTCAGCCCGAATGGCATGACTCGATAGTAAAAGGTTCCCTAGGGGGTAATGAACGCTGTCTTCTCGCGATCAACCTCTGCCATTTTGATCTAATTGTATCCTGAGAATACATCCATAAACGAAAGCATCCCGTGCTTAGCTATATTATAGACCAAGATGTCGATGTGTGGTAGTGGGAAATCGTCCTTTGGGCTCGCTCTATTCAAATTGCAGAAATCGATGCACATGCGGACCTTTCCATCCTTCTTTGGCATAGGTACGATATTGGCTAGCCATTGCGAGTATTTGGATACCATGAGAAATCTCGTGTCATACTACTTGATGACCTCATCTTTGACTTTCAGCATCCATTCGGGTCGGAGACGTCTCAGCTTCTGCTTGACTGGCTTTATATTAGGGTAGAGGGGTAACTCATGTTCGACCAAATCAGTATCCAGGCTAAGCATGTCCTCGTACGACCAGGCAAAAACGTCTTGGTATGACCGAAGGAAGTCGATCATACTTTTTCTTTCCTCAGGAGATAGTGATGTTCCGATCTTGGTTATCCTGGGAACCTCCTCAGTTCCTAGATTGACGTCTTCGGTCTCTTCGACAATGGGGGTAGGGTCGTGCTCAAAGTCGGCAAATCGGTCAAGGAGCTCATCAGGGAGCTCTTCGAAGGGGACATCCTCGTCCAAACTCGTGATCCCTACCTCTTCTTCTATTTCTACAAGGAAGGGATCAATTTCATGTGGGACGGGTATCTTGATTAAGGCATCCTTTTGTGGGATATTTTTTGGAATTTTAAATGACAATATTTTTGGACTTTGGATTTTTTCAATGCTTTTAGGATTTTGTGTTTTTTCCATGTTTTTGAGATTTTTATTTTCTTCGGAGACGGACCCTTGGCAAGGCGGGTTGCTATATACACAAGGTATTGCCTGCCAAGGGCTTATCTCACTTTTTATAGGTTATTTTTTTTTTAGAAACGAGTGCCAAATGTTAGGCCATTCTACGCATCTAGGGTTTGGGGCAAAGATTCCCAGTTGCGTACCTGAGGGGTTGCTCCTTTACCTGACTGGATGGAGGGTGCTGACTGATATGGCTCATTGGAGTTAGCCTCCATCATATTGATCCCCATTTTGTCTGAGATCACGTCCTCAAACGATAACTCGGTTTTGTGGTGATTCACCACAGAGGGGGTTTATTCAGATATCGATCGTCGTTCCTCGAAAAGGGATAACGCGGCCAAGTCTATCTCCAAGCTAGGAAGGGAGATCTGGGGATTGGTGGGATGGACTGGGGCTATGGGTTTGTGTGGGGTCAAATAGGTTGCCCCATTTCGATCGATCTTTACGACCCCTGCGCTGACAAAGGAATCCCTGATGTGCGGCCTAGGGCGAGGTTTCTCCTCTATGTTGATTCCTTGAGCTCTTGCAGCCGTGGCAACCCTGGCTTTCTCTTTGGCCTCTTGGACCACTTGCTCTGTGGGCTTATATCCTAGCCCGAATCTTACTTTTTGTCCCTTAGCCACCACTGGTTCTCTTCTGCCTTGTAATTTAGGTCCTAGACCCCTTCCTTTCTGATAGCCCCACTTTTGGAGCGTTGCCATTGCTGCTTCCATACCGCCTCCCATTTTAGACATGATGCCGTCCATGGGTTCTGGGAGTATAGCTGACACCTCATACTCTAAACTGTGGAGGTCGACGTCCTCAGTATTGTATGGTACATTCAGCATATTGGGTTTTTCAATGCTATTGGCAGCCTTTTCTTTCTCACTGTGCCCCTCTCCAATGATCTTGATAATTTTATGCCCGGATGCAAATTTGAGTTTCTGGTGCAATGTGGAAGGTGTGGCTCCGACTTCATGTAGCCACGGGCGCCCTAACAACAGATTAAATGAGGATTTGATATCCATGACTTGAAACAAGATGGAAAAGGTCATTGGCCCTATCAATAGCTCAAGATCAACTTCTCCTATTATTTCTCTCCTGGTATTGCCAAACCCTCTAGCGCTGGTTCTTGTGGGCCTTAACATGCATGGATCAACCCCGTTCTTGGTAGCGGTTCTTAATGAGCATATATTCAATGCAGACCCATTATCGATTAATACCAATGGGATAATCATATTTCCAGACTCAACGGTTATATTCAAAGATTTTGAGTAGCTACCTCCTTCCTCAAGTAAATCGGCGTCAGAAAATGAAATGACATTTGGGGCCATCACTTGACCAATTATCTGCCCGACTTCATCTGGGCTAACTTGGAGTGATACAGGCGCATTTTTTAACGCCCCCATTAATGCTTGGAAATGGAGTGGGGATGACATCAACAGATCCCATACAGTGATATGGGCATACATTCTTCTCAGTTGAGTCTCCAATATATGTTCTCGACTCATCTTCTCGAAGGGGTTCACCACGCTGTCTTTCTTTCCTTCGGGTTGGGCCTGTGCTGCTGCTGGTATTTCTGGCTGCTTTGGTATCCTCCCTGATCTGGTAACAAAATCTACTGCCCCTTCTCTACTGCTGCTTCCGGCATTGACTTCTATTTGTTCGTAGCTTAGCGGGACTTGATGAGGATCATATGTGGGTTCCGAGAGCTGGAGAGGTATGGCTGCCAGTTCTTGAGGTACTTGTACTGTCGTCTCAGGAGGCGTGGGCAATACTTAATTCACCCTGGTGGCAGTGGGTTGGGTGGAAAGATTGGGCCAAATGGGGGTGGTGGAGCTTGAGGATGGTGGCATTGGAGGGAAGGAGGTAAAAGTAGGCCATTGATAGCTAGTGGGTGCGGGCGGCTGATGGGCCGTCAAGTAATTGACACGGGTGGTGGAACTTGCCAGTGGTTGAGCTGGAGGTGATGGAGTGGGCGCAGGCCATTGATAACTGATGGGTGCGGGTGTCGGATTGGGGGCCCGTTGGCTCATTGGGTAATTGATGGGGGTTGTGGTGTATGGTTGGTATGCATTGATATTCATGTAATTGACGGGTGTGGGTGATGGAAAGTATGCCCTGAGATCCAAGGGTTTAATTTGTGGAGTTGGATTGGGGAAATAATCTGACAAATTTAGGGGTTCAACTACCCCTACATTCCTTTCTTCAACGTTTCTTAATAGCGGTGCTATATAACTCTCCTGATCATTGATATAATCGGATGGGTCCTCCTCATCTTCTATTGTTCCGATGGTGGGTCTGAGACCTGCTCCTCTGGTAGTATGTGGGGGTAGTGGCACTTGATGAATATTAGCATGCTGAGAAGGTGCAGGGGGAATGATTTTCCCGACATCAATCAAATCTTAGATGGCGTGCTTCAATGGGAAGCAGCAATCAGTAGGGTGACTCGGACCCTGATGAAAATTGCAGTGGATATTTGGGTCATAGTTCTTTGGGATTGGGTGAGGAGGAGGTTGTGGTTGGCGGATAGCCACTAATCCCTTTTCTACTAACAGGGGTAAAAGTACACTCAAAGATTGCCCCAGAGGTGTGAAGACTCAGTCGTAGCGGGCTCTCCTCTGTTTCGGGGTCATTTGCATTCCTTGCCCATTCACCGTTCTTTGCATCCGCCAGCCTGGTGTTGGTGGGGCACCGAAATTGAAACGGCAAAGATTATTATTGGGCCTGGTGTTGGCCATGTTCTGGACATCGCCCCCTGTTCTCTTCTCATTCCTCTGCTCAGAAAATCTTCTGACCCCGCTAGGGTTCCCTGAAGTATTCGTACTCAGACGTCCTTCCTTGATGGCATCCTCGCAGCGGTTGGCATTCCTCACCAAATCAGCAAAACTAGACTGCTGTTGGTATACAAGAAAATCAGAGATCACTGGCAGAGTGTTCTTTGAAATCATCTCTATCTGCTCATCATCCGGTATTCTATTTCTGACTTGAGCTGCCAGTGCTCTCCATCGCCCTAAGTAGTCACTGAAGGTTTCGTTTGGATTCTGCTTTAAACGGGCCAAATCAGAATTGCGTGGTTCAATATCAGTATTATAGACATACTGCTCCTGGAACAAATGCGCTAAATCTTTCCATGTCTTCATCATGGATGGTTCAAGAGATGTGAACCACCTCAGGGCCGGTCCGGTCAAACTTTTCTGAAAGACTTTTATTAGCAATCTTTCATCCCTCCCGTACTGGCACATGTCCCCACAATAGGACATGAGGTATGCGATCGGGTTGCCTGTGCCATTGTACTTGTCGAATACTGGCATTTTAAATTTGGGGGGCAAGGGGACCTCAGTGAACAGGCATAGGTCTGTGAAGTCCATGGTGTGGATTTCAGCACCACCCATTTTCATCAGTTGTTTTTATATTTGGTCTAATTTTTCTTTCAGCTGCTCTGACTCTTTCGATATAGGGGCCACTTTCTCGGCTGTCAGTCGGACTTCACTCTAGGCTACCAGGGGGTGGGCAATTATTGTTGGAGGGTTGAGGCTGGTCAATGCCCCAGCATAGGCCCTGCTGTTCCTAATCTCGTCCTCCTCATACTGCTGGTCGGCGTAATGTGCAGTGAATATGGGATTCTCAACCTATTGCTGCATGGGTTGGATGGGAATGACATGAGTAGGGGTTGGGTGAGCCCATTGGGGGTGAGGGAATGTTTGTTGGGTGATGAGCATTTGGTTTTGAAGTGGGGTCGGATAGGGCCATTGGGTGTGAGGGAAGGTTTGGGGATGGCCTTGGGGTGTGGGGCCATGGGGGAATTGGGTTTGGGGGATGATATGGGTTTGACCCAGTTGTGAAGGTTGGGTTAAGTGTTGGG
This sequence comes from Chloranthus sessilifolius, assembly GCA_021018995.1. NCBI lineage: Eukaryota > Viridiplantae > Streptophyta > Magnoliopsida > Chloranthales > Chloranthaceae > Chloranthus > Chloranthus sessilifolius. The sequence continues at coordinate 32,603,411 of CM037595.1, forward strand.
GGTGTTGTGGAAGGTATGAGTGTGGGGTTTGGATTTGGGCCATGAACCCTTGGTCATTTTAGGCCGTAGGCCACTAATGGGTTTGGGCTATGGGCCCTAGATAGGTTTAGCCAATGGGCTGGTAGGTATGGGCCATGGGCCCTTGGTGAGTCTAGCCCGATGGGCCTTGATGGGTTTGGGCCATGGGCCCTTGGTGAGTCTAGCCCAATGTGCCTTATTGGGTCTATACCAATGAGCCTTGGTGGGTCTGGCCCAATGGGCCTTAGTGGGTTTGGCCCAATGGCCTTGTTGGCTCTGGCCCAATGGGCCTTGATGGGTCTGGCCCGATGGGCCTTGGGGTCTGGGCCATGGGCCCTTGGTAGATTTGGGTCATGGGCCCCTGATGAGTTTGGATTTGATGGGTTTGGCTCAATGGGCCTTGGGGGATATGGGTAATGTGGGTTTGGGCCAATGGGCCTTAGAGATGATGGGTAGTGGGCCATGAGGCCCTGGGGTTCATGGATGGAGGGGTATTGGGCCATGGGGCCCTAAGATGTGTGGGAAAAGGGGGTGTGGGCCAATGGGCCTTGGGGTATGTGGGTGATGGGAGTTTGGATGGTGTGGATGATGGGAGGTTGATGGGGGTCATGGGGGAGTGAAGCATGGAGGTTTGCTAAGGTGTGGGATGGATTCATGGATGTGGGGTGTGGAGGAGAGATATTTTGGGAAGCCCTCCATGAGGAGTATGCTTGAACATCTCCTCCGTCATGGCCATGGGAGGGGGGTGGGATGTGGATGGTGGATTTTAGGGGTGATGGGGTGGAGGTGGTGGAAAAATTGGGCATGGCCCCGGTATAATTGGGCATGGCTATGGTAGGTGGGGGTGTATGGGGTGGATGAGGGGATGTATTGGGTATGTTTTGGGATGATGGGGGGCATGATGGAGAGGGATGAGGAAAGTTGGGCATGGCCTCGGTTAAAAGGGGCATGACTCGAATGGATGGGGGATTTTGTGGGGGGTCAGATAGGGTGGAAGAGGTGTATGGGAATGTGGGTGGATCGGGTCTATAGGGGGACGATGGGAATTGGAGCATGGATGTGGATTGGGAAAATGGGTTTGGGTTTTGTATGGATGTGGATGGGAGATGAGTTGGACTTGTCATGGCTTGGGCAAAAGATGGAGAATGGGGGGTTGAATTTTGGATATTTTGGGGGGTAGTGATTGGGAAAATGGGGCGCAAATGGGCGATGTGATAAAGGGGTTGGGTGAGGGGATGGTGGAAAGACTTCTCCTAATGGTAGTGGGTTGGAGAATGTGGTGGGATGAGTCGGGATCGGCATAAACTGGGTCCACTACCCACAACATTCTTTGGGAGTGGGTCAGGTAAGGGTGCCTTGGATAAGGCCCAAAAATCCTCCTCCTTCTTCCCCTACGAGACGACGAAGGGCAAGATGATGCCGTTGTGCCGGCACCACAAACTAAATATTTTTTGTGTTTTGATTATATATATATATATATATATATATTTTTTTTTTTTTGAATTTTATGAAATTTATGAAATTTTTTTGAAAAAATAAAGGTTTCGAGGCCTTAGAATTCCCTTTTCGGGTGGCTCTCGTACCTTAATTCAAGACTCATGGCGACGATTCCGAAGCACTTCAGAAGAATCGAAGGAGAACCTTCGATCTATTGAAGGCATGAAAATCGAGACAAACTACCCGATCCCCCGTAATGAGCCAAAAAGAAGATACCTTCTCTTGACCGGCGAGGGCGTATTGGGTGTCGGAGATGGCGGGGCCTAAACAAGGAACTATGCACACTAATAGGGGAACTCGGGAGGTGGAAAGGGCCAAGGATTCGGGTTGGGTGCTGCCAAACAAACCTGGCGCAACTAATACTTGCGCCCAGGTTGCAGGGGAGGACTTTTACACAGGCGCAACTATTAGTTGCGCCAGTTAAATATTGGGAGTTTAAAGCTAGCAAAACTATTAGTTGCCAATTATAAAATCTAGCCCTTTTACCTTTGGCGAACTAATACATCCGCCAGCAAAAGCGCCTCTCAAAATAGAAACGAGCTGATGCCCAAAATGAGTATTTTTTTTTGGTTTTTTGTGAAAGCTAGGCTTCCGAGAACTGAGCTATTTTATGCTGATCGATTCTCTCCTTACCGCACCTAAAGGATTGAGTCCGGTATAGCTCGCTAGCACGCTCCCTAAGGGTTTTAAGCTTCTGAATGGGAACCAACCCGATATACCTCATGCGCCTTCTCGAGATACTAGGTGGTGGGACTTTTACGGATCATCACCACTAGGGCTGCCCCATACTAAGACCAGTGTTTGTATGTGTGCCTAAACCAACCCTTTTGAAAAATCTATCCCGCAAAATAAATTAATTAAGCTCCCTAAATTGGTTCAATTTTAATTTTTTTTTCAAAGCTTTTCTCTTTTTCTGGAAGTTTTCTTTAGTTCAAAGACCGGGGGTGATTCTCCCGTGCCGTCACTACAAGTCGGCGTCCACTGTTAGGATATGAATAATAAAAAAAGACGAGCCCAGTCAAGCGACTAGGCGGGAAATATAAAGTGCGGAAATTTAAAAGGTGCCAGTCAAGTGACTAGGTAAAAAGTTGCTGAAATTTAAAGTGGAAACGTAGGGGTGAGTAAAAGAAAGGTGCCAGTCAAGCGACTAGGAAAAAATTGCTGAAATTTAAAGCGGAATCGTAGGGGTGAGTAAAAAAAGGTGTCAGTCAAGTGACTAGGCAAAGATTGCTGAAATTTAAAGTGGAATCGTAGGGGTGAGTAAAATGACGTAATCGGAGGGGTGAGTGACAGAAAAATAGCAAAAATAATAAAAAAATAGTAATAAAATGTTAGAAAAATAAAAAAAAAGGCCTAGTTCAAGGAGAAGCTCTACATGATAATCCCCAGCAGAGTCACCATCTGTGCAACCATGAGAATCGATACGATCCCGTCACGACGAAGCGCTCTCTAACGGTAAAATATAGAGTCGCCACCCGGAGCTTTCCGTGTCCCGGGATACCTAGTTCATTTTTATGAGCACCTAAGTGCTAAAAATATGACTCTGAATCCGGTCCACACCAAAGGCTCTTGGGTAGTGTTGTCGCTCCAAGTGTGCCATAATTGTGTGCATTATGAATCAAAAATTAAAGAATTAAAGAATGCTAGGTTATATGGATGTTAACTTATGAAAGGGATATCAGCACATTGGGGCTAACACTGGCCTGCAAGATCAGGGCCAATTGTAGCAAGTTTTAAAAGTAAGTATTTCAAGATCGTCCACAGAGAATTTTGTCTAAACTGAGAGATAAACCTCCAGATCTGTGCTACCAGATCTGGCTCTATAATTATCTAAAAAAAAGAATAGATAAAAGAGAGTGTTGGATTGTGTCACATTTAACTATAAGCAAATAAAGAAAAGAACTAACTACATGATCCAGATCCGAGTTGGGGAGATGTTTAAAATAAGACAAATGCAGAAATAATAGCTTCATGTACTTTAGCCTCTGAATTTTAATGGAGAATCTGTAGTTCAACAGGCAGATTCAATCTTCATCGGCTACCGACAGATGTAAGAGAAATAAATCGAATTAAGGAATAGGTTTAGACTTATGGCTATGATCCGCCCACTTAAATGGACACAGATCATCCAATAGTTGTGGCCTTTTCTTTAGTTCAGAACATGAACATCACTGTAAATGCTGCTAGAATTAGGTTACCAACGCTAATTCGCACAGGGGTGATGAATTAAGGGAAGTTGCACGCGGATGAGTGAATCTAAAGAAGTCTATTGCACTAAGGTGAACATTGGAACCCTCGACATGACTCCAATGGAGAAGACACAAATTCTGACAACCTTTTAAAATCCAAAATTACAATTACGAGACGGCTTCTTAGAGAGCCCTCGGACTTACAGGTCTTGAATCCGAACTTGGAAGTACAAATCACTCACAATGGCTCTCAAAGGTAAACTACAAGAAGGGATTACAGGGGTTCGGATAAGCTATCGTAGGAATGAGGGAAACAGAGATGAAAACTCTAAAATCTGGATGCTCAAATTGGGCAAATGGTTGATCTATTTATAGTTTTCCTAAGCCACTCAAATGTGTATCAACCAATCGAATTGGATAGATCTGTATCAACCAATAGGAGTTGAGCACTAGGATCCGGATCTGTTCGGCCAATCGAGCTGCTTGATGGTTGACCAATCGAAACAGAGGCATCAATTACATTATGCATTTTGAAAGTTTGTTAGAGTTTCTAGAAGTTCCGCCAAGTAATTTCATCTTTGGGTGTTCACATGGGGTGGAATATGCCTTTGGTTCGTGCTCGAATCTTAATGTCTACGGGCTTTTCAATGCATTGAAGGGCGTGTGTAGCGATTCTTTGCCCTTGTTAAAGGCTGCGAATCTCGAATACCTTTTCGCAGAGTTTTTTTCGCAAAGTTCAATGACTTCAAGCTCGTTAGCAAAGTTCAATCTTCTTTTCGAGGAGTTCGGATGCTCTTCAAAGCTACACCGGAGTTTTAGTCCTTTTCGCAGAGTTTAGGGCCTTTTCGCAAAGTTCAATGACTTCAAGCTCTGAAAAGTTTAATCTTCTTTTCGAGGAGTGTTTTCTTCTTTTCGCAAAGTTCAAGGTTCTTTACGAAAAGTGCAAGTTCTTTGCGAAAAGAACTCTGTAGTGCATTTCTCTGTTCGAAATGTTCCCTGCTTCTCTTACAGGTCTTTGCCTCTTCTATTTAGACCTTTCCACAGCTGATGAGGTTGTTTCTTCACTTCCTTCCTTTGGACTGACATGGATTGTCATCTTTTTGGCACTTTTGAGCTGCTTTTATGGTTAAGCATGTCTTTATTGTTAGCTGCAACATAGGCACTTAAAATACTTATTTAGTTCTCTCAAGGGTCTATCAAGGCCCAGATTAAGGGGTGAAAAATGGTATTTTCCAGTTCTCAACAGGTAGGGGCTTCGGTTATCGATCGGGAAGGTGTTAGGCACCCGATCAACCCGCTTAGCATGGTCTCTACTAATGGCCAAAAATAAAATAAAGTAAAAGCAAGGAAAATAGCTTCCTCTTGCCCAAAAGGGCTTAGAATCCTATTTGTGCCCCTCCGTTCCTACCGAAAAATCGGTGGCGTAACGGCACAAATGAGAGGATGGAGGGAGCTATAAAGAGATAGAAGAAGAAAGGAGAGAGCCGGAGCCCCCGGGCCCTTGTAGCACCGTAGAGGAGCCTTGCGTGGCTTGCTTTGATGAGCTCTTGAAGGCTTTGTATGGTGGAAAATGGGGTTCTAACTCCTAGGACTTAAAGCTAAGAGGTGGGGGATGGATGCTAGGGGATCACACACACCTAGGCTAAGGGTTTTGGATGCAAGAACAAGATTGAAATGAGGTTGGGAGGTTCTGGAATTTGGGTGAAAATAGTGCACAAAAGGGAGGAAGAACTTCTCACTTTGAGCTCTTTCTCTCTTAAGCAAATTTCTCAACCCCTAAGCCAAGCGGTGGGGAGCTCTATTTATAGGAAAGGAGTGGATTAGGAGGCTACTTAGATGCTAATTGGGGTTAGCAATTAGGTAATCTCAAATCTAAGGTTTCCTAAGATTTTGAGAGCTTAGAAATGTGTGAAGGTGGTTCTAATGGTGGATGATGGGGTGAGGCTTTAGGCCACTTGGAGGGTTGTAAATAGGTAAGGAATGGGTGCAACAGAACTATCAAAACACACCCCAAAGGTTGAGGTGGTCAACAAGTCAAACCCCAAACGCAAATTTTGGGGTAAAAGCCCATTGTTACTATTCATATGCCTGGCGCAACTAATAGTTGCGCTAGGCAAATGTATAGTAAAATAGTGTGGAACAGTGCTAGAAATTAGCTTGCGGGGTGGGGGCCACCTTTTAAACTTGGCGCAACTATTAGTTGCGCCAGGCTTAAATTTGGGGAGGATTGGCCTGGTGTAACTAACAGTTGCGCCAGGCAAAATTTATACCTGGCGCAACTATTAGTTGCGCCAGGCCATTTCTGGGGAGAAATAGCCTGGCGCGACTAATAGTCGCGCCAAATCCCTAGGGGGGGGGGGCACATCAAAATTACCTTCCTTCCCTCCAGGTTCGGATTGCCACATCTACTGATATATACCTCCGATTGGGGCGATTCATGGACCGTTTGAAAGTTGACGACCTCTACTCTTTAATGGTATAAGAGTTGGTCACTGTAGAGGGTCGTAGCTAGTTCTAGTGCACCCCTCCTCCTTATTGCCTGGGAAGGTTAGGTAAGGGTTAAGAAAAGGTTCTAAGGGTCGAGGTCAGTTTCTAAAGGTTCAGGGTAGGTTCCTGGGAGATCTAGGGTGATTCCTAAGGCTTTAGGGTGATTCCTAAGGATTCTATACACGCCATCAAAAGCTCGGAAATGCGCTTCTCTCGAAAGGTGTTTCGATCGTGCCTTGGGCCAACTTTGGGTGTCTTCATTAGGGTTAGGGTTAGATTATCCTTTTCCTTTTCTTCTTTCTTAGCTCAGCCTTTGCTGGCTAAGATCTTTTGTAAGTAGATAGTTTACTTCAGTTTGTAATGGGTTTTGTATAAACTTTGGGAGCTGAGTTGGGCTTTTGTACTGGTTGTTGCCTTGAGGGCAAACATTGTAAGTTTCATTTTAAATCAATCCAATGCCATGCTTATAGTTAAGTTGAATCTGTATTTCCTTATGTTTCTCACATAGAGTTTTATAGGTTTGATGCACCCATAGCTGCTTGAGTTTGTAGCCCTACAACCATGGTGGCAACAACAGTTTTCTTGTTCTATCTCATCATCTGTGAGGAAGATAACCTCAGGTATAGCCTGTGACCAATTAAGTGGACAGACTATAGCCCTATGGCTAGTCTAAATCACAGATCTGAGATGGATCCTTTTTCTCTGCACTTGAGCTTGTAGCCAGTGAGAGATAGTTGCAGAACCAAACTCTCCTTTGTGTTGCAATGCCATCCTCAGTTCTTAGATATGATTTTTTATAGAGATTACAGATTTGTGAGCTGGGTCATTGCAGGCCTTTTATATCAATGACCAGCTGAGTCTAAGTCCCCATTAAACCTTTGATTGTCTGTGATTTCCACTAGATTTTTAAGGGTTGATTGATCCTATGGATGCATGAGCTTGTGTAACCTTGTAAACATAATGTCTGCAATGGTGTTCATGTTTTGATCTGATCCATTGAATGGAGGAATTCCTTAGGATAGTCTATGACCATTGAAGTGGACAGGCTATAACCTTAAGAGAAATCCATTCCCTTGGGTTAGGTGAAATTTTTCTATCTAGCAGATGTTCTTATAGCCATCTGAAGGACTGCTGTAGAGTCATTTCTAGATCTGAGTTACTCTCAACTGCTTACTTCTCATCATTTTATCTTTATTTCAACATACCACCATCACCCTTCTTTATCCCTTTCTTTAACTATAGTTTACTGTTATGTTCTTAGTTTTACTATAATTTAGTGACAACCCAAAACTCCCTTTCTTTAGGATTGCCATATCTGTGGCCAGATCTGGAAGCCTACTAAGCAACCTTTGTGGTTCTAGATCAGGTTTCCCGGTGGGACAACCCTTCCTTATCAAAACTTGCTACAACAGGCCCTGAAACTTACAGGACTATGTGTATATTTTAGATTGCTATTTTCATCCATTTCACTCCACCTTTTGACTTATTTTTGCCACCATATTTTTACCACACATTTCTTACAATAATCAAGAAACTCTAAGATAAAATCCAACAAGTTTTTAGCACCGCTGTTGGGGATCCTTGATCTAATTAGTAGACTTGAGTTTTTATTTTGTATGTTTAAAAATTCATTTATAACAATTTATGTGTTTGAATTAAAGTACTACTGAAGAATTTTGGTTTTTGCAAATCTGGAACTGCAGCAATAAGAGAAGTTGGAAGCTGCAGCTAGAGCTTGCTTGGCTTAGTTTGCATCCCCTCTCCCTTGCTTTATGTTTCCTTTCTATTAAGGCCTTAAATTTCACAGAAGTTTGTTGTAGTAGTGTTGTTGGTAGTTTTTTTTAGTGTGCTGTAGTGTCTTTCTTTACTTGCTATTTGTGTGTGTATGCTTGGTAGAAGGTCTCTCAGACCTCTAATCCAACCTTTAAATCCTGAGGTAGAGAGGGTCCTTAGACTTAGGAACACCACACAAGCCCTTGCTGTTGATATTGAGCCAGCTGTGATGGGTGAACAACAAAGGAAACTGAAGGAATACAATGCACCAGGGGTGTATTCATCTCCCTTCTGCATTCAATTTCCTGTAGTAGAGGATAATTATGAAATCAAATCCTCAACTATCAACATGTTGCCATCATTCCATGGGCTAAGAAAAGAAGTCCCATATAAGCACATAGATGAGTTCCTTTCTTTATGCACCACATTTGATATTGCTGGCTTGGGAGAGGAAGCCACTAAATTAATGTTTTTTCCTTTTTCCCTAAAGGATAAAGCCAGAACTTGGCTCTCCATACTTCTAGCATGCGGCATACAATCCTGGAATGATATCCAATGCCAGTTTTTGCCTAAATTTTTTCCTATGTCTAAAACTAGTCAGTTGAGAAGAACATACTTTCCTTTGCTAAATTCTTAACTGAAGATTTTCATGGAGCATGGGAAAGGTTTAAAGAGCTGTTGAAGCAATGTCAACAACAATAAATTCCTTAGTGGCAGCTTGTCCAGAACTTCTACCAAGGAATTGATCCCAAGAGCAGGGATATTGTGGATGCCTCATGTAGGGGCACTTACCTCCACAAGACGGCTGATGAGGCCTAAGAACTTTTTGATATTATTAGTGAGAATTCCTGTTGGGAAATTTCAGTGTGCTGATTTATTGTGTAATGATAAAAGCAAAACAAAATCAAAGTAAAATAGAGGATGGATTCAGCACATCTAAAATATCCTAGACCTGTAAGATACAGGGTCCTTTGTAGCAAGTTTTAATAAGTAAGAGTTTGTCCCACAAGGAGTAGTGATCTAAACCTAGAAGGTGTATAGTAGACATCCAGATCTGGCTACAGATCTGACAATTCTAAGAAGAAAGAGAGCTTTTCGGGTGTCACTAGATCTAATTCTACAATACTGAAATATAAAACTAAATCTAAAAGATGGAGGAAGATGCATGGAAAAATAAAGATCAAATGCTGAGAAATAGACAGCTAGGTCCTAGTTTTTATTGCAAAACAGATCAAGATCTGAGGATATGCAGCCATCCTTCATTTGGCTACAAGCACAAATGCAAGGTATAAGAATCCGATCTAGACCGGTGGTTTGGATTTTTTTTAAGGCTATGATCTGTCCACTTCAATGGTTACAGACCATCCAATAGATTTCCTCCATCCTTGGTTTGGATAGATCTTATGGCTATGATCTGTCCACTTAAATGGTCACAGATCATCTAATAGATTTCCTCCATTCCAATGGCTTCGATCAGAGCAAGATAATCACTACAGATGATGTGGATACAAGGCCACAGGCACAGACACCCACAGGCATATCAAACCCAGGGAAATCAGATGGTCATCAAGAGATCTACTAGTACTAGTTAAGCGGGTGAGCTGATTAACAAACTCCTCTACACAAATCCGATCGAGAATCTAATGGGACTACAAGATCTATAGATTTAATTAAGCTTTAAAACCAATAATTTATTGCTTCAAACAAAATAACTTACAATAAACTTGTCCCCAGATCTGTAGTCTGTGCATCGATCCACATTTCTTCATGCCAAAATTACAATTACAAAACAGATATGAGCTGCTATCTAGATTTAATCCAACAGGCTAGATTAGAGAGAGAAGGGGAAAGAGAAAAGCAAAAATAAAACCTAAAGCTAAACCTAAATGAGCTAAGGAGAACTCAGGCTATTCCTTTGTTCCTACTTTCCTTACTAAAGAAAAATAGCATAATAGATGGGTATTTATACATATGCATCGATCCATGTGCCTTGAATTGCTGCCAATCAGAGAGCAGAGGACTCAATTCTGTTATGCACAGCTGAGGTGTCTTCATTTCGGCCAAGGAAAATTACATGTGGACTGCTGTCCCATGTGCAGAGTTTTATGCCTAGCTGATGTGTCTTTGCAGCTCTCAAAAATGCCCCTGCCGGCCACTGATATTTGCTAATGGAACCTGAGATAAATCCCTGAGATGTCTAGGATATTGGGATGTGTGCCCTACAAGCATTGGAATCCCCAAAATGTCCCTAAAGTGTGAAATAGATGGCTAGAACCTGTGCCTCGATAGGTTGGAGCTTCAAAACTTCAATCTTGACAGGTTCAGGCAACTGTTCGATAGGTTGGAGCTTCAGAACTTCAATCTCGACAGGTTCAGGCAGTTGTTTGATAGGTTGGATGGGCTTCAGGTGTGCATTCGACAGTATCTCGACAGGTTCATTCAACCATTCGACAGGATGCTCGATAGGTTCATTTTCAGCATCAGAACCTCTCGACAGGTTCAAACAACCATTCAATAGGTTGCGATAGGTTCAAACATTCATTCGATAGGTTGCGATAGGTTCAATTTTAGCCTTTTTTCAGCACTGTAGCTTGATTTCAGCACATACCAGCTCGTGGGGTTAAACCGACCGCTCGAGAGGTTGGATCTTATCATTTTAAACCACTCGAGAGGTTGGTTTTTAAAATGAACCACTCGTGGGGTTCACTAAATCATGCATTTAAACCACTCGAGTGGTTGCACCAGCCCTCTAAACTGCTCGAATTCTTCAAGTTTGCAACTGTGCTGCTCATTGGCTTCCATCATCAGCTCGAGTAGATGACTTTAACACTTAAAGTACTCGAGTGCATTAATATTGTAGCTATAATATACCACTTGAATTGCTCTGCAGTTGTTCGCATAAAATGCCTTGAGGTGCTGATTTGCTGCTGTCTTCCATCCAAGGTGCTGCCTTGCTACAAACACAAAATGTTGTATTACTGCATAGTACCTCATTAACTTTTGGGCTTCACCACTCTCTTCTCAGGAGGTCTTCAAGGCTCCCAAAGCATGCTAAAAAGCCCCAATGGTGTCAACCACCATGGTGCCTTTTCAATAAATCCATCAGCTCCACTGCTAAATAGAAAATTCCTTCTTCTTGGCTTCAAAAGCATGGATTGCAGCATTAAGCTCTTATTTTGCTATTATCTGTAGAAACACACTTAAAAGTCATTATTAACATGCTCAAAGGTCCATCGTAGGTCAGGTTAAGGGGTAGAAAGTGGTATATTTCAGTGCTCAACACACCCCCAAACCTAACCTTTGCTAGTCCTCGAGCAAAGTGAAATTTAAAACAACTAACCTATGAAATAAAATGTCACTTTCGTAGGGAACATGGGTGCATTTGACACATGCATCAAGCCTTTTAAACCCCTAGGTGATCCCTAGTAGAGGAGTGGAGTCTCCTGAGGGTTTTCAGTGAAGGTACCCCCAAACTTCTCCAATAAAATTAGTTAATACTCATGCAACATGCTAAAACAAAGTTTAAGTGTAATAAAATAAATTCCACACCATTCCATTCAATTTTTAGAGGATTCTTAGCAAAAAAAAATCACCAGTTTAAAACCTAAAATTCTGCTGTAATTCCTTCATCATCAATCAGTTCATGTCAAGGCATTGTGCCTGAAAATTGATGCAGAGTTCTCCTTTAATTTAAGAATTCTGTTTTGATAATGCCCCAACCAAATTTGATTTCAGACCCAACAAAAGTAGAAGGGTGCATCATTTCTCACAGCTCAAGAGAAGTTATAGCCCTCAAATAGGACTAGAAGCATGAACATAGGCATTGTTCTAACTTCTGAAATTTTCAAACTCTTTTCACCATAGATTAAACAAATCCTCATCTCCACATGGCAGCTCAATCCATTTCAGATCAGTAAGGTCTTTTTATTGGGTTGTAATGTGGCTTATGGGTAAAATGTGTAAAGAATAAAAGGGTATAAAAAGGATTCAAATTGAGAAATCAATAAGGTAAGGAGATGATTCATGACTTCACCATCTTCATTTCAGCACAATTCCATCTACTTCTTGAATTTTCAGATTTGAAGTGACCAGTTTCTAATCCACTTTTCAAATTTTCAATGAAATGACTTCCCTTTCTCATTTTTTTTGTTTTGCTTTTCTATTTTTTTTTATTTTTTTTTTTATGGGTTGGAATGCCACAATTACCACCAACTGTATTTTTCTTCTCTTTCAACCACTTCTCAAACCAGCTCTACCTTCTTTCATTCCTTCACCTTTTCCTTCTGAAATCTCAGAGTGAGGGTTAGGTTTTATCAGGTCACTGAGGTTTTGGGTTCAAAGTTTTTGGTTTTCATGGGACTTTTAAGGCTCAAGTGGTGTGTATCAAGGGCAGTTCTAAGGTGGGACATTTTAAGCTCAAACTGACCAAGGGATGGCCTTACTTCATATCCTCAATGTCATGAATGCTGTCAAGCTATTTCAACTTAGATCTACCTAACTTCTAGTGATCAAAATTGGATCTAATCAGTCCATAGAGCAGAAAAAATGCCAAGACACTCTTCAAAGAAAATTTTTCAGGCTGAAATCTCACTGGGTATGGCCTTCCATCAAAATTTTTAGGGTGTATCCTTACAGTTTTCTCCCATTTAAGGTTCACTAAACATCAAATTTTGGAAATTCTTGACATTTGCTTTATGAAAAATGTTAGATTACAGCTCATTTCAAGTTCAAAAAGTTTTTAGTTTCCTCTTTTTCTAAAAATCAGGTGGGAAATCACTTTATTTTCAAAAACTTTTTTCAACATAGCTGCACTAGCATTAACTCATTTCATTGGCACACCTGCCATACCCCCAAACCTAAGATGAACATTGTCCTCAATGTTCAAGACAATGAGACATTAGGGGCAGCAGGGTAAACGAAGAAAAAAAACTAAGTAGAAAAATTGCAGCTATGTATAGCAGAAAATAACAAAAGCAAAACTGAACACATGAGTAGGAAAATGAAAAAAAATTATATACCAATGCAGGAAATTATTGATAAAATAGAAAAAACAACAAAATAAAGCTAGAACTGCTACAAAATAAAATCTAAAAACTGCATGTATGGACAGAAAAATAAAAGGACTGCTATGCAAATGAAAGGAAACTATTGCTAATAACAGAAAAACAGTAAAACCAAAGTAAGGAATTGAATACAAAGCTATAAAAAAAAAATAGAAAAGTGTTGATACAAAAACAAAGTTGTAGAAAAAAAATAGGAAAACAAAGTTAGAAACTAACTATAATCACAGAAAAATGCCAAAAACGTAGTGAAACTAGGACCCATTAACCTAAGAATGAAAAATCAGCGATCTAAAAACAGAATTTTAAACTAAAAGTCCTAAAACAGAAAATCCTAAGAGAAAATCCAAACCACCTGTGCCACAAGAAACCCCTTTTGCCTGCCTATGTGTGTTTTAGTTGTGGATGTGTATGAATCAATAAAATTTTATAAAATAATGCTAGCATGGATGTAAACAATTGAAAATAGGATTTCTACACAGTTGAGACCTATTAATGGTGAAAAATCTTGAAGGAAAATAAAATCAATGGCTCCATTAAATTTTCTGAACAAATTATGATCCATTGTTCATTATCCTCCATGAATCCTCAAAATTAAAATCATGATCTTAGCAGGTCTGGATGGGGGAAAATGAATAAAGGCAAGAGAAAACAGCCCATCTAGAAAAAAAAAAATTTTTGATTTTATAATTTTTTACTTTTTTATGTGTTTTTGATCAACCTGGGCTCCAATACTGCTGAAAATTAATAAGAAAACAAATCAAAAGTGTCTATTTGATTTTACATTTTCTTTCATTTTTGTATTTGGTTTTGTAAAAAAAAAAAAAAAATCAGCATGCCTAAAAGACAGCAGAAATTATAATCAAAACAAACATTAAACACAGCAGAACTGCTGGTGTTAAAGAATTCAAAAGTAGAAAATGAGTGCAAAGGAGAAAGAAGATGCAAACTCAAGCAGATCTGCTCCTACTGCAATTCAGATGCTCCTTGTTTGGCAGCAGCTCTAAAATCTGCAAAAATCCAAAAACTGCAGCAGTACCTTATTCAAGTATATTGACAAAAATAAAAATAAAAACTCAAACTATAGCCTCATTTATGCAAATATGCAAAAGGCTATAGTAGCATTTATTCAAATATCTAAAAGGCAGAAAATAAAAATTCAGAAAAATCATAAATTCCGTTGCAGTAAAGTTGGTTTTCTATACAAAAATTGCAGCAAACCTTAAATCATATAGTTGGAATGCAATATAAAAATCTAAAACAGAACAACAATAAAGACTAAAAAATTATATCTACAAAAAAAATGAAAAACTCATATCTACTATCTAGATCAAAAGTCCCCAGCAGTGGCGCCATAAACTTGTTGGGGAATTTTAGTGTGCTGATTTATTGTGTAATGACAAAAGCAAAACAAAATCAAAGTAAAATAGAGGATGGATTCAGCACATCTAAAATATCCTAGACCTACAAGATACAGGGTCCTTTGTAGCAAATTTTAATAAGTAAGAGTTTGTCCCACAGGGAGTAGTGATCTAAACCTAGAAGGTGTATAGTAGACCTTCAGATTTGGCTACAGATCTGGCAATTTTAAGAAGAAAGAGAGCTTTTCGGGTGTCACTAGATCTAATTCTATAAAACTAAATCTAAAAGATGGAGGAAGATGGATGGAAAAATAAATATCAAATGGTGAGAAATAGACAGCTAGGGCCTGATTTTCAATGCAAAACAGATCAAGATCTGAGGATATGCAGCCAACCTTCATTTGGCTACAAGCACAAATGCAAGGTATAAGAATCCAATCTAGACCGGTGGTTTGGATTCATCTTAAGGCTATGATCTATCCACTTCAATGGTCACAGATCATCGAATAGGTTTCCTCCATCCCTGGTTTGGATTGATCTTATGGCTATGATCTGTCCACTTAAATGGTCGCAGATCATCCAATAGATTTCCTCCATTCCAATGGCTTCGATCAGAACAAGATAATCACTACAGATGCTGTGGAAGCAAGGCCACAGGCACAGACACCCACAGGCATATCAAACCTAGGAAAATCAGATGGTCATCAAGAGATCTACCAGTTAAGCGGGTGAGCTGATTAACAAACTCCTCTACACAAATCTGATTGAGAATCTAATAGGACCACAAGATCTATAGATTTAATTAAGCATTAAAACCAATAATTTATTGCTTCAAACAAAATAACTTACAATAAACTTGTTCCCAGATCTATAGTCTACGCATCGATCCACATTTCTTCATGCCAAAATTACAATTATAAAATAGATTTGAGCTTCTATCTAGATCTAATCCAATAGGCTGGATTAGAGAGAGAAGGGGAAAGAGAGAAGGAAAAATAAAACCTAAAACTAAACCTAAATGTGCTCAGGAGAACTCAGGCTCTTCCTTTGTTCCTACATTCCTTGCTAAAGAAAAACAACATAATAGATGGGTATTTATACATAAGCATCGATCCATGTGCCTTGAGTTACAGCCAATCAGAGAGCAGAGGACTCAATTCTGTTATGCATAGCTGAGGTGTCTTCATTTCAGCCAAGGAAAATTTCATGTGGACTGCTGTCCCATGTGCAGAGTTTTGTGCCCAGCTGATGTGTCTTTGCAGCTCTTAGAAATGCCCCTGCCAGCCACTGATATTTGCTAATGGAACCTGAGATAAATCCCTGAGATGTGTGGGACATTGGGATGTGTGCCCTAGAAGAATTGGAATCCCTAAAATGTCCCTAAAGTGTGAAATAGATGGCTGGAACCCAGGGCTCGATAGGTTGGAGCTTCAAAACTTCAATCTCGACAGGTTCAGGCAACTGTTCGATAGGTTGGAGTTTCATAACTTCAATCTCGATCGGTTCAGGCAACTGTTCGATAGGTTGGATTGGCTTCAGGTGTGCATTCGATAGGATCTCGGCAGGTTCATTCAACCATTCGACAGGATGCTCGATAGGTTAATTTTCAGCATCAGAACCTCTCAATAGGATCTCGACAGGTTCAAACAACCATTCAACAAGTTGTGACAGGTTCAAACATCCATTCGATAGGTTGTGACAGGTTCAAACATTCATTCGATAGGTTGCGATAGGTTCAATTTTAGCCTTTTTTCAGCACTGTAGCTTGATTTCAGCACATACCAGCTCGTGGGGTTAAACCGACCACTCGAGAGGTTGGATCTTATCATTTTAAACCATTCTAGGGGTTGGTTTTCAACATGAACCACTCGTGGGGTTCACTAAATCATGCATTTAAACCACTCGAGTGGTTGCACCAGCCCTCTAACCTGCTCGAATTCTTTAAGTTTTCAGTTGTGCTGCTCATGGGCTTCCATCATCAACTCGAGTAGATGACTTCAATAGTTAAAGTACTCGAGTGCATTAATGTTGTAGCTATAATATGCCACTTGAATTTCTTTGTAGTTGTGCGCATAAAATGCCTTGAGGTGCTGATTTGCTGTTGTCTTCCATCCAAGGTGCTGCCTTGCTACAAACACAAAATGTTGTATTACTGTATAGTCCCTCATTAACTTTTGGGCTTCACCAATCTCTTCTCAGCAGGTCTTCAAGGCCCCCAAAGCATGCTAAAAAGCCCCAATGGTGTGAACCACCATGGTGCCTTTTCAATAAATCCATCAGCTCCACTGCCAAACACAAAATTCCTTCTTCTTGGCTTTAAAAGCATGGATTGCAGCATTAAGCTCTTATTTTGCTGTTATTTGTAAAAACACACTTAAAAGACATTATTAACATGCTCAAAGGTCCATCATAGGTCAGGTTAAGGGGTAGAAAGTGGTATATTTCAGTTCTCAACAATTCCATACAGCAAAAGTCTCTGTCCCAAAATGACATTAAGATTCCTGCTAAAATGGGAAAGGAAGTCACTTCTAGAGGGAAGATGTATTAAGTGAATGTGCATAGTGACCTAGAAAGAAAGGTGGGCCTGACCATGAAATTTGATAAACTAATGGGTGTGATGTAGCCTAGACTGACTACATAAGTGGAAGGGCTTGTCTGATATACCAGTCTCCCACAAACTCACTTGAGGAATGTCCACCAGCAAGTCAATACCTTGAATTGATCATGGAACATGCTGCTACTTCCCAATCATATGGATAGTAGTCTGCTAGATATCAATGGAGAAGCCACCCCAATTTGAGGTGGAGACAAGACACATATCAGTAACCTCAGCAGTAGCAACTAGCATTACCATACAGACCACAACAACATCAATAATATAACCAGTGTTTTGTGTCTAGACAACCCTATCAGCAGTCAACCTCACAGCCAAACCAAATGGCATTGACACCACCACAGCCTAGAACCCCATCTTTTGAGGAACAGGTTTTGTCCTCATTGCAAAACCTTGTCTCCTTATCTCAAACTGTGAACTCTCACAGTCAAAGCATTAAAAAAATTAAAGATCAGCTTGGTCAAATCTCTAATGCTTTGGCCAAGAGAGAAGAGGGCATGCTATCAAGTCAACCCATCAATAATCCAAAGGGTCAATATATGATTGGAGAAGGCTCCTCAACTCATGAGGAGGCTAAGGCAATCACTACCCTAAGGAGTGGTAAGGTGGTGGATAACCAGGTGGGAAAAGAGAAAATGAAAGAGAATGAAATTGCAAAGGAGAGCTTGAACTCCACTCCTGCTGATGCGCAGAAGGAGTACAATAATGGGACTGATTTTGAGCCCCAACAAAACCAAAAAAATGTGAAAAAAAAAGTAAAATTTTTTTGATAAAAATGATAGTGCTTGCTACTGAGGCACCAACAGTACCACAGCTGTCATTTTCCCATGCACTTACTAGCCCATCTCCTTTTAATAAAGGGAATGCCAAGATGGAGGAAATGTTGGAGACCTTAAAGCAAGTTAAGATCAATTTACCTCTGCTTGATGTCATCAAACAAGTCCCAGCCTATGCCAAGTTTCTCAAAGACCTGTGCATACCAAACAGAAAGTCAAGGTTCAATTTTTCCAAGGTCTTTACAGCAGAAATAGTTAAATCTGGGTTGTCTATAGCCACACCTGTAAAATTGCAAGATGCAGGGGCACGTACTATCCCCTGTGTTATTGGAGACCACACCATAGGCAAGGCACTCTTGAACTTGGGAGTCAGTGTCAACCTGCTGTCGTATTCAGTATATAAATAGCTAGGTTTGGGGGAGCTTAAACTTATTCTTGTTGTGCTCCAGTTAGCTGACAGGTTTGAGAGAAGGCCTGTGGGTGTTGTTGAGGATGTGCTGGTGGGGGTGGACAAGTTCTTTTACCCTGCTGATTTTTTGGTCTTGGATGTAGAACCTTTAAAAAGCAACACCCCAATTCCTGTGATCTTGGGCAGGCCATTCTTGGCCATAGCCAATGCCTGCATTCAATGCAGGTTTGGGGTGATGGAGATCACATTTGGAAATAGGAAAGTGTAATTAAATGTGTACAATGTTGCAAAGTAGCCTCAGCTGGATAATGAGGACTGCTTTCCAGTGGATGTACTAGAGGACCTAGTTGAGGAGAATTTATCCAATCTGCTGGATTGGGATAAAGTTTTTGATGATTTGAAGGTGTGTCGATTGAGATTTCAGTAGAGGCCCATAATTGCAGTAATAAAGAGAGCAAAATAATAGAGTCTTCAATGGGCCTAGTACATCATTCCATCTGGAAACCCATATTGCTGCCCCTACCTCAAACCTCCAAGGCACTTTTATTGCCTTCTATTGAGAGTCCACCTGATCTGGAGCTTAAACAGTTGTCAGACACATTAAAATATACCTTTTTGGGATAGGACAACAAACTTCCTGTGATCATCTCTTCCTCTCTTACTAGTGAGTAGGAAGAGGAATTATTGTGGGTGCTCAGGAGACACAAGAAAGCAATAGGTTGGACAATAGCAGATTTAGGAGAGATCGATCCCTCAGTTTGTATGCATAAGATATATCTAGAAGAGGGTTCCAAACCCTCAAGGGAAATATAGAGGAAACTGAATCCTCATGTGCAAGAAGTGGTCTAAAAGAGGTGGTGAAATTGTTAGATGCTGGGCTCATAAACTCTATTTCAGATTCAGAATGGGTATCACCTATTCAGGTGGTCCCCAAAAAGCCTAGTATAATAGTTGTCACATCTGATTCTGGGGAGTTGATGCCAACCAGGGAGGCCACTGGTTGGAGAGTTTGCATTGACTATAGGAAGCTCAACTCCAAAACTAGAAAAGACCACTTCCCATTGCCCTTCATGTACCAGATTTTGGATAAATTGGTTGTGAAAGCATACTACTGCTTTCTTGATGGATACTCAAGTTATAATCAGATACCCATGTATCCTCAAGACCAGGAAAAGACTACATTTACCTGTCCATTCGACACTTTTGCTTATAAAAGAATGCCATTTAGACTGTGCAATACCCTAGCCACATTCCAAAGGTGCATGTATGCTATTTTCTCGGACATGATTGACATGTTTTTGAGAATCTTTAGGGATGATTTCCTAGTGTTCGGAGATAGTTTTAGTCAGTGTTTGCATCACCTCAGCCTGGTTCTTCAAAGATGTGAAGAGACCAATCTGGTCTTGAGCTGAGAAAAGAGCCATTTCATGGTAACACAAGGCATTGTGTTGGCCCATGTGGTGTCCCATAGAGGCATTGAGGTTGATAGAGACAATGTTGACTTAATCTCACACTTTCCCCCACCAAGAACTATCAAACAGATCAGATCTTTCTTTGGTCATACAGGATTCTATAGGAGGTTCATTAAGGACTTCAGCAAAATTGCTCAACTTTTGTGCCACTTACTGTATCAAGATGTGCAATTCAATTTTGATGTTGAGTACCTTGAAGCATTAGAGGTCTTAAAAAAATGTTTAACCTTTGCCCCTGTAATCTAATCCCTAGACTACTCTCTCCCATTTGAACTAATGTGTGATGTATCAGACCTGGCTGTAGGTGCTGTCCTAGGACAGAGAAAGGATAAACAACCATGTGTGGTATATTATGCCAGCAAGACATTGGTAGAGGCTCAACTTAATTACACCGCAACTGAGAAAGAGTTGTTGGCAGTCGTCTTTACTGTGGACAAATTTAGACCTTACCTACTTAGGTCTATAATTATTGTATTTACAAACCACTCTGCCCTTAAGAACCTTTTAACCAAGAAAGATGTCAAACCTAGGTTGATTAGATGGATCCTTCTACTGCAGGAATTTGATCTTGAAATCAAAGATAAGAAGGGAGTAGAAAATGTGGTGGCCGATCACCTATCTAGGATTTTATTGGATGAATGTTCTACTACATCTGCTAGAGATGTTTTCCCTGATGAGCAACTGTTTGTCATTCAGACTGTTGTCCCATGGTTTGCCAACATAGTCAATTATCTTGCTGTAGGCATGATCCCTTCCTATTGGTCCAAGATGGACAAAGATTTATTCTTCTCACAAGTTAAGTACTTTTTCTGGGAGGATCCTTGCCTATACAAATATTATACTAACCAGATCATCAGGAAGTGTGTCCCTGATTGTGATTTCCCCAGTATTCTTAGCATGTGCCATGAAAATGCCTGTGGGGTCACTTCAGTGGGAAAAAGACAACAGCTAAGGAGTAGTTGTGCGGATTTTATTGGCCTTCCTTGTTCAAGGATGCCCATACACACTATCAGGCCTATGTCAGATGTCAAATGATGGATGGCATTTCTAAGAGAAATTCTATGCCATTGCAACCCATCCTTGTTGTGGAGTTATTTGATATTTAGGGAATAGACTTTATGGGGCCCTTTCCTCCTTCGAATAGTTATAATTTCATCCTTGTGGTTGTGGATTATGTTTCCAAATGGGTGGAAGCAGCTATCACAAGGACCAATGACTACAAAGTAGTCCTGAAATTTATAAAGGAAAATATTTTCTCCAAATTTGACACCCCTAGAGCCATCATCAGTGAAGGGGGCAGCCACTTCCGTAACAAAAACTTTGAGAGCTTTCTCAAGAAGTATGTTGTTACCCATACGATTGCTACTCCATATCACCCACAAACTAGTGGGCAAGTGGAGATTTCTAACAAGGAAATCAAGCACATTCTGGAAAAGACAGTGAGGACTGACAAGAAAGATTAGGCTATGAAACTGACTGATGCATTGTGGGCCTATAGGACTGCCTATAAGACCCCAATTGGAATGTACCCATTTCGAATAGTCTATGGCAAAGCTTGTCATCTGCCAGTAGAGTTAGAGCATAAGGCCTTTTGGGCTATTAAGAGTTTAAACATGGATCTAACATTTGCTATTGTATACAAGAAGCTACAGCTGTCTGAGCTGGAGTAGCTGAGATTAGATGCTTATGCCAACTCAGGGATCTATAAGGAGAAAAGCTAAGGCATTCTTTGACAAGAGCCTTTTGAGAGAAGACTTTGAGGATGGTGCTAAGGTATGGCGGTTCAACCCCAGGTTAATATTTTCCCAGGAAAGTTAAGAACCAGATGGGATGGTCCTTTTACTGTTCTTCATGCATTCCCATCTAGAGCAGTGGAGATAATGGACCCCACATCTGGGAGGATCATGAAGGTGAATGGTCAGAGACTCAAATTATGTGTAGAAAATTTCATGGAGTCCTCTGTAGCCATGTATCTTCAAGAACCTCCCACTCATGAGTGATCCACAACCATGTACACTTTATAAAATAACTGTTTAGGGTGCTTTTAAAATTCGGTCATTTGCTATTTTTAGTTTATTTTTGTGTGTTATCATATTTTGAGTAAATGTACGAGTGTCTAGAGAATTTGGATCTATGATATGATTCTTCATCTAAATAGTTGAGTAATCTGCATGTATGGGTATGCTTTATACTAAATCTGCTGTTTGCTATAAGTGGTCTGCATTTTGGAATAATTTGATTGTATAATTCATGATGTGCTAATGTGATATGCCTGAATCATTTGGGTCCATCTTTCACAAGGTGTGTTGTGTCGAGTTTGATGTGGTATAGAAGAACTATGATAGAAATTGGTGTGCTGATGCACATGACTGTGGGCCTAGCAGCTTAAGTGGAAAGTCAATGTAGTAGCTAGAGGTCCCAATTGTTGTTACCTCGCGTGGTTCTGAGAACTTTGCGAGTTCAGTTATTGAAGAAAAGGGAGGTTCTCTAAGCTTTGCTACTTAAAACATCTACTGCGTGAGATCTTTGCGAGTAGTATTCCCTGAAGTAGAGCCTAGCGAGATCTCGCGAGGTCAAATTTCACAATAGTTGGCCGGTCGTGCAGTTCATTTTGAACTATGCCACAAGTCATTTTTTGTTGCATTAAACTACTCACGAGGATTTATTTCATGTTTACTTGAACTTGCGGGGCTCATGGTTATTTAAATTGTCTTCATGAAGATCCACGCAAGATCCTCATGAAAATCAGATTTCCTTCCTTAAAACCCTTGCTTGGTTCTGTCGAACCATTTTCTGCACAAAGCTCTCACGAACTCACCCATTCCAGCCCTTACAACTTTTGTCTGCACTATCCATCATGCTCCACCTCTCGCATCTTGCTCCAGGTATTGTGCTCAACTTCACAAGCCGCACATTTTGCACCTGGCAAAGTGTAGATTGATCCACTGTGAAGCTGCAATTTCGAAACCCTATGTTTCTGGGGTAAGTTCTAAACTTTTTACAAAGATTCATTGTCAGTAAATCATTCTGGGTAGCAGTTGAAACTTTTGGCAAGAGTTAGCTATTGATAAGCATTAGTGGAGCTGTACCTACCTAGGGTTTAAATTTCACAAGCTAGAACTTAGGGTTTAGTCAAATGGCTGATAAATCCCCATTTTTGGAAAACCTAGCTGCCCTGTTAAACCCTCCAACTACTGCCTTTCCAGCTGCCACTAGGAAATTTGTGCGAATTGTTGAATCCTCTGCTATGGAGGCCTCCGATGCCCCAGTTCCCCCATCTGAAAACCCTGAAAAGAAGAATACACCAAAGAAGAGGGCCAGGAATGTTACAACTAGCCCTAAAAAGTCAAAGAAACAAACGAAGGGTGAGGAGGTTGTCCTTGAGTTTAACCCACTGACAACTCCCAGTGATTTTATGGTTGTCATCAAATTGGAGCCTGAGACTGCCTTTGACAAGGCATTCTTCGAGAAGGAACCCTTGACAGCTCCATCCATAGATTTCCTGCAAAAGGTGTCCTTGATTCCCCTGCTAAAATATCCCAATGAACTGGTGTACCCTAGGTTAGTTCAACTGGTCTACCAGAATATCAGGGTGAAGAAATCTGATAAGGGACACCCTGTGCTATTAATTTTAGTTGATGACTTTGAGATGATAGTGGGCACATCTAAGATAGCCTTAGCCCTAGGCATACCAGCTACCTACAACCCAGAGTGTACCTTAGGGGAACCTCTGACTGCCCCCATTTTTGAGATTGCTGAGAAAATCACAGGAGGGAAGAAGGCTTCTGGAGACTCTATCAGGAGGAGAGACTTGGATCCAAGCCTGCTTTTTATGGATCAAGTTCTGAGGAAGAATATTTTCTACTCTGGGCACCAACAGGAGAGAAGGGCTCCCACAGCTGATGCCATCTACTCCTCTTAGGGGCATTGCTTTAATGCAACCCAATTGGTTTTTGAGGAGATGAAGGATATTCATGAGAAAGTGCAGAAGAAACAGAAGCCCCATGCACTGTCATACTACAGGCTGATCACAACACTGCTGAAGAAGGGGGGTTATTAATTCCAAGTGGGAGAAGCAACTGATACTTTGGTGCCTGTAGAATTTGGAAGGAGACTATGGGCAATCAGCATGTCCTTGATAAAGAAGAAAAAGGATAAGGAGTCTGAGGCAGCACCTACCATTCAAGAAGTGCCTGCAACTACAGCAGTTACATCAACAGCTACCACCTCAGCCTCACCCCTCATTCCATCACCATTCACCACCACTCCACCTTCCATTACTATCCCTATTGCCAGCTCAACTCAGCAACCTCCACTGTTTATACCTGCCCCTATGCTCATCATTTCATCTTTACCACCCTCCACACCCATCTCTACCAGCTCCAACTCAATCCACCTTTCCTTTTAACCTGCCCATCCCACACATTCAAAGAAAATATAAAAAGAGAGCCTCTAAACCAACTGAAGCACCCAGTGAACCTACCATACCAACTACCTTACCAGCACCTATACCAAACTCTAAACCTATTCCATTAACCAAGCCCATACCAAACCTTGAGCCAACTAACACATATAGCCCAATTCCAAACCCACCTTCCCCTTTCACATATGATGAAAGTGAACCTCTGGTCACTGACATGCCACAAACCACCACCACAGACCTTGTCCACCCCATTGACCCATTTGAAATTATTAACCCAGTTGACCCCACTATATCCCCTACCAATTCCATTCCTTTTTCCCCTACTCAAGATCATAACCTCCTCACCATTGAGGGGTACTCAGCCATGATGGACTCCATTATGGGGGACATCAAGCATGAGCACACACCTTTCCTTGATTCTCCACAGCCCACCCACTTTAACCATGCCCCCACTTCCCCTTTCCAACCAATCCTAACAACCACACCTATAAATCCAACCATTCCATATCCCTTAGCCCAAATACTTACCCTCCTTGCCTCCCTACAAACCCAACTCATGACCAATACACAAAACCAGGCTACCATGCAAACATGCCTTCAATCAATCCAAACCAGTCTTCAAAGCTACATCCCAACAATCCAACCACCTACACATATACCCATACTGTGCCCACCCCCCTTCTAGATTTACCTAAGACCCTTCCTACCATGCAAACAGTAGTTGCTACCACATTGATAGACTGTGAGCCTGTGGAACTGATTCTGATTCAACCAGCCCTGGCCTCTACCTCCACAAAGACTGATCCTGAGGTAGAGAAGCTGCCCCACCAAACATTAACCTTCACCTCTGCCTCTCCCCAAACTGATTTTGAGGAGGAAGAGCTACCTATTTTACCCATCTTCACCTCTACCTCCACTCAAGCAAACCCTGAATCAGAAGTCCTACTCCCTATCCCACCTTCCACTACCTATTCTTTCACCCAAACTGACGCAAATGAGGAGTAGTTGGCAACCACCATTCTATCTCCATCGTCTATCCCATCATCCTCATCGACTCCCTACCCTAAATTTGATGATCCTATTGAAAGGTCCATTATTTCTGCCTCCTCTAATTCCATGCCACCATTGTCCACCCTCACCCGAGCTATGGCAACAAGCCCTTATATCATGAAAGATGTAAAGAGAGGGGCAGTTGAGCTCAATACCAGGGTAAAGCAGTCATTGCTAGCTGAGATTGCCAAGCTGCAGACTGATCATACTAGAGAAAAGAAGAGGCTGGAACTGATATTGATGAAATCAGTCAATTTATGGCAAGTGTACAAGCAGAATGCAGAGCAGTTGACAAAACTTGCAGACACCCTCCAAGCAACCATCTCAGTCATGAAGCCACCCTCAGCAGTAGGAGTGTCTATCAAGGAGCCTTCTTAATAGCAGAGCAACACCAAGCTCAGGATGTCAGCTGTAAAAAGAACCAAGGCTGGTGTTGCCAGTGCTAATACAATGAAGAAAGAGAAGAACAAATATGCAGAAAAATATAATTGAACCCCTAATTTTGTCTTAAGCTCAAACTCAGATTCAGATTATCTTTAAGATTTGTTTGAGTCAGTTGTACTTAGGTTCTGTGCTTGTTGTCCCTGTATAGTCTCATTTCTGTGTTTGTTTCTATTTGTGTTTTGTCACTTTTGTATATAGTTCTTATTAATAAAATTTCTTGTTGTAAGCCATTTTACATTTTGTTTCATTGTTTCATTTTAATTTTTACTTGACAAGTACTTCTTCACCCTGCTGCTCCCACATGTATTATCTCTGAAATAGTGAGGACACTATTTAATTTAGCTTTAGGGGTATGGCAGGGAAAATTAGTAAGTAGGCCAATGAAATAGTAAACCTAAGTGCAACAGTAATAATCAATTTTAAAAACAATAAAGTGAATCCACCTAAGTAATTTTAAAAATAAGGAAATTTAAAATTGATACAGAGTGTTTAACATTGAAATCTATTGAAAAATTAAATACTTCCATGAGGTGAGCATCAAAAGAAACCTTTCACAATCAGTGCTTAGTGAACCAGTAATGAGAGAAAAGGTGAGAACATACCCATGAGTTTAATTGAAGACCATACCTAGTGAGCTTTGAGCCTATAAATTTTTTTTTTAGGAGTGTCTTTGGTAACTTTTTCTTCCCTAAGGATTGATAGATTCAACCACTTTGCACTAGAAGTTAGGCACCCCATGTTGAAACTATTTGACAGTAATCATGACACTAAGGAAAGGACCAAGGTTTTCATTTGATCAGTTTTAGCCTAAAGTATCAACCCATTGAAACTGCCCTTTTGCACACACTCTTTAAGCCTTAAATTCAAGTTTCTCTTCAATAACTACCAAAGTACTTGAACCTAAACTTGTAGACTTGATTCAAGCCTACCCTCAATCTGAGATTTTAGAAGGTAAAGGAGAAGGAGTTGAAGATAAGCAAGCTGGGCGCAACATTTGGTTGATGAAAAGCAGAGAAGCAAACTATAAACAGAAGTGTAGTAGTGGTACAGTTGTGGCATTTCATAAAAATAAAAATAAAAATAATAAATAAAAGGAAAAGAGAAGATAAGAGGATAACTTCATCTAAAAATTAAAAAGAAGAGAAGATGGCCACTTTGAATCTTAAAAATTTCAATGAAGATGAAGTATGCTGAATTCAAGAGGGTGAAGTCATGAATCACCTCCTACACCTGTTGATTTCTTAGTTTCGAATCCCCTTTATCCCTTCCATTCTTTTCAAACCTCAATCATAAGCCACATTCCAACCCATTAAAAAGACCTTGTTGATCCTAAGTCAAATGAACTGTCATGTGGAGATAAGGGAATGTCTAATCTATGGTGAGAAGTGTGTGATGATGTCAGAAATTAGGAGTAAATGCCTATGCTCATGCTTGTAGACACATTTGGGGTTTGTAACTGCTCTTAAGCTTCTGTGAAATGGTACACCCTTAAAGTCATTTGTGAGAGACAGCCCTGGTAAGCATTGGGTATGAGATTGAAATCATTGGGGCATTGTTTGAACCTAAAATTTTGATTTACTGGTAAGCTTAGTACTATTTTGCACATATTGTTTTCTTGGTGTTAGCTGAGTGGATATGATGAGGATGCACGCATGACTGAGGTGTTAAATTGTTTGCATATAATATTTTGGAACTCTTTTAATTTTGATAGAGCAAGGGTGGAATGAAACTTTATTAATTACAAATTGATTGGCCACTATTTACACTTTGTTTAACTGTGTTCATTGAGAAGTTTGTGGGTATCTACACTGAAAACCCTCAAGAGACTTCACTCCTCCACTAGGGATCACATAGGGGTTTAAAAGGCTTGATGCATAAGCTAAATGCATCTGTGCTCCCTACGAAAGTGGCATTTAACCTTTTAGAGTAGTTGTTTAATTTTCCCTTTGCTTAAGGACTAGAAAAGATTAGGTTTGGGGTGTGTTAAGCACTGAAAATACCATTTTCACCTCTTAACCTAGCCTTTACTGTACCTTGGAGTCATCTAATAATTGTATTTTTAGTGTGCTTTGTAGGTAATAACAAAATTACAGCTTAGTAGAACTGTCATGTTCTGGAGTCCAAGAAGAGAGAGATTTAAAGCCAAGGAGGGCAGTTGAGTTAAGAGCAGAGGATACACCATGGTGGTAAACACCATAGGACCATTTTGGTTGTTGAAGTGGGCCCTAGAAGTCAGATAGATGAGAGAAAGATGGGCCAAGCATAGAACATTGTTGCAGTAACATGTGCATTGCTACAGAGGAGAAAAATGTCAAGCCTCGCGTAGCTCTCGAGTGACTTGCAAGGCTCTAATTCACCAAAAGCATGTTTCGCAAGGATCTCATGAAGCTCAAGCCTGCAGCATTTAGAAACTTGCGCAAATATCACTCGGTGCACTACAGCAGACTTATAACTCGCATACATCTTGTGCAGCTCAAGAGGAGAGAGAGCCCCATAAAACATCCTCGCACAGCTCTCGCACAGATCCTGCTCGCTTCAAAGACAAAGCCAACCACGTGAGAAGCGCATGTCATCCTCATGATCATCCGCGTGAAGCTCAAAGCCTATCCTCGCGAGAACTTGGCGAGCTACAATTCAGCCTAGCGACGTCCTCGCAACTTGAGCCACCTAGAGCACCATCTGCATGAGCTACAATATTCGTATCAAGCGATCCTCACGAGGCTTGTTTAACTACAATGCAAGCCACGCGACAGCCTCGCGAGAGGCCAATATGCAGCATTCATCCTCTCAAAGCTCGGGCTTCTACCTTCTCAATCGATACACAAGGACATTTTGGAGATTTCCCCACTTCTAGGGCACACACCCTGAGGCTCTAATCTATTTCCCACATCACAAGGCATCTAAGGGCTGTAAAGGAGCCATGACAGCAGTGGAAAATAGGGAATTTCCCCTCCTCTTCTCCTATTGGACAAGGCAAGATATTTTTCTTTGGGCAATGTGTATATAATTTGTTGGCTAAGATCTTTTGTAAGTAGATAGTTTACATAAGTTTGCAATGGGTTTTATATAAACTTTGGGAGCTAAGTTGGGCTTTTGCACTGGCTGTTTGTCACGGGGTCGCACTTCCGCGACCTCAGTCTCGTGCGGCACCTAACGCACGCTTCGCTAGGTAAGCCTACTTCTGATAACAATCGTCGCGAGGGCATCCTTCGACACGCTTTCAACCCGCGCGGTGCTTCGCTACCATATGTAACGAAGCCAACCCATCTGCACATCAGCTCTGATACCACCCGCCTAGAGGACAGGAACTCCTCCCAACATGGTTGCCTCTGTTTCACGGCCTACCATTCAGCTCATCGTGTCCCTTACGACACGCCAATCTGCACCGCTGCGCTAACTTGGCCTGCTCAAGCTTCACCCTGTGCACTGCACTAGTACCTCGCTCGCCTGCCGAACCAAGCCCACAGCCTTGTGCCTCGCGCTCGCATGCCCAACTGAGTCCCACGCAGCTTGCCTTCGTGTGCATTCCGAATTACTAGCACACGTTCATCATTAGCCCACATGCTGTCGTGCTCAACTGAGTCCCACGCAACGCCTTGGTGTTGTCTCGCGAGGTTGCCCAGCCGTATGCACCGCGACGCGTAGTCCTGGGCCATACATCAACCTCCCTCGGGTTCCACACGGCATCGCTACGTCGACCTCCTAGGCCCACCCTTTCAGGCCTAGGAGACACTTGCGCCCCCTCTGGCAACGCAAGGCCCCGTGTGCGAGGGAATAGCTCTCTAGATCCCTTCCCCTATATAAGGGTAAAACAGTCATTCAGCCAGAATGGCAGGAGAACCTCAAACCTATTGGTTTGACATACCGCAACGCCTCATGCATCGCTAGCCCACCTTGGCTATGTCGCGACCGTGACGCTCCGCGTCATACCCTCATGCGACCGTGTCGCGTCCTCGCAGCGCGACCACGTCGCCAGGCCCACCTGGCCCCATGCCACGTGCCCTCCTGGCACCACATGTCGTGCCACGTGCACCATGCTGCAAGCTCAAGTCTTGGCCCCGTCACATGTTGCCTTAAGGGCAAACATTTTAAGTTTAATTTTAAATAAATGCAATGTCATGTTTATAGTTCAGTTGAATCTGCATTTCCTTGTGTTTCTCACATAGAGTTTGATAGGTTTGATGCACCCATGGCTGCTTGAGCTTGTAGCCCTACAACCATGGTGGCAACAACAATTTTCTTGTTCTATCTCATCATCTATGAGGAAGATAACCTTTGGGATAGCCTGTGACCATTTAAGTGGGCAAACGATAGCCCTAAGGCTGGTCTGAATCATATATCTGAGATGGATCCTTCTTCTCTGCACTTGAGCTTGTAGCCAAGTGAGAGATAGTTGCAGAACCAAACTCTCCTTTGTGTTGCAATGTCATCCTCAGTTCTTAGATCTAATATTTTATAGAGATTACAGACTTGTGAGTTGGATCATTGCGGGCCTTTTGTAGCAAGGACCAGCTGAGTCTAAGTCTCCATTCAGCCTCTAATTGTCTGGGTTTCCACTGGATTTTTAAGGGTTGATTAATCCTATGGATGTATGAGCTTGTAGCCTTGCAAACATAGTGTCTGTAATGGTGTTCATGTTTTGATCTGATCCATTGAATGGAGGAAATCCCTAGGATAGTCTGTGGCTATTGAAGTGGACAGGCTATAGCCATAAGAGCAATCCATTCCCTTGGGTTAGGTGAGATTTTTCTACCTAGTAGATGTGCTTGTTGCCACTTGAAAGATTGCTGCAGAGTCATTTCTAAATTTGAGTTGCATTACTGAGTTACTCTCAGCTGCTTACTTCTCATCATTTTATCTTTATTTCAACAAACCAGCATCACCCTTCTTTTATCCCTTTCTTTAACTGTAGTTTACTGTTATGTTCTTAGTTATAGTGTAATTTAGTGACAACCCAAAACTCCCTTTCTTTAGGATTTCCAGATCTGGAGGCCTACTAAACAACCTTTGTGGTTCTAGATTAGGTTTTCCGATGGGACAATCCTTTCTTATCAAAACTTGCTACAACAGGCCCTGGATCTTGCAGGACTGTGTGGTATATTTTAGATTGTTGTTTTCATCCATTTCACTCCACCTTTTAATTTATTTTTGCCACCATATTTTTACCATACATTTCTTACAATAATCAAGCAACTCTAAGATAAAATCTAACATGGGGTTATAATATGATGGGTGGGATTGGTTGGAAAGGTGAAGTAGGGGCATGGTTGAAATGGTAGGGTTGTGGAGAGTCTAGGAGGGGTGTGTACTCATGCCTGATATCCTCCACAATGGATTATATCATGGATGAGTACCCCTCAGTTGTGAAATGTTCTTGGTCATGGGTAGGTGGAGGTGATTGGGAATGGGCAGGAGAGGTAGTTGTTTCAATGGTGTCAGTGGGATTAATGGGTTCAATGGGGGGTACAAGGTCAGTGGGGTTGGGTGGTTCAATGTCAGTGGTCGTAGGCTCACTGTCATCATATGTAAATGGGGAAGGTGGGTCTGGTGGTGATCTGGGTATGCCAGTGGGTTTAGGGCTTGGAATGGGTTGAGGTAGGGTAATGGGTAGGCTAGGTTCAGTGGATGCTGTGGTTAGTTGATGGGTTTTCTTTTAGTCTTTTGATGGTGGGGTTGGGTAGGTTAAATGGGATGGTTGTTTGAGTTAGAGCTGGCACTGGGATTGTTGTGGTGGTGATTGTGGAGGGTGTTGGAGTTGAAATGGTAGGCATAGGAGCAGAAATGGATGGTGGGATGGAGATGATTAGTGGCAGTCTTGAGGTCGTTGATGTAGTCACGCGAGTGGACAGAATGAAATGGCGAGAGGAAACTATGGGAATGACAACAGTTGAATCTTTCAAGGACGGCTGCTGGTGGCTCCTTAGATACCTCCTTCTTCTTCTTCCCCATCAAGGTCATGCTGATGGTCCATAGCTTCTTCCCAAATACCACTGGGGGCAATTTCTCAATTGGCTCCCCCATCTTCCATACGTAACCTCCTTTTTTGAGTAGGGCTGTGATCAGCCTGCTGTAGGGGAGTCCATGGGGCTTTTGCTTCTTCTGGACTTTAATGTGGGTGTCCTTCATCCCCTCAAAAAATAATTATGCAGCATTAAAGTAGTGCCCTTGTGAGAATGAATATATGGCATCTGCTATGGGGTGCCTCCTCTCCTGCTGGTGCCCAGCTACAAATATATTCTTCCTGAGAACATTATCCATGAAGAGTACGCTGGTGCTGAGGTCAGTCTTCATAAGGGTGTCCCCAGAGGCTTTCTTTTCATTGGTCAGTTGCTTTGCAATCTCTGAGATGGAGGCATTAAGTGGTGCCCCCAAATTACAGGCTGGGTCATAGGCAGCTGGAATGCCCAGAGCCTTTGCAATATCAGTTGTGTCCACAACTAATGCAAAATCATCTATTAGAATGACCAGCACTAGGTCCTCTTTGTTAGGTCCACCCCCAAACTCTTTGAGTCTAATGTTCTGGTACCACAGCTTGACTAGCCTTGGGTACACCAACTCCTCCAAAGGTGTCAAAAGGGTATGCAACAAAGCCTTGGTAAAAAATTTCATGGCTTCAACAACCAAGGCTACCTTTGTAAGAAATGCCTTACCAAAGGCAGTTTTAGGTTCCAAACCAAGGGCAGCCATGAATTCATTGGGTGTGGGTGTGGTCAATGGAGGAAATTCTGGGGTGGCTTCGTCCTATTGTTTCTACTTCTTGACATATTTTGGGTCTTTGGTGGAATCCCTTGCCCTTTTCTTGGGAGCAGCCCTCTTCTTAGGTTTTTCTGGTGGGGGTTCTATGGCTTCAAGGGTGGAGGATATAGCAATCCTCTGGGATTTTTTGGTGGGAGTGGGAGGGTTGGTTTGGGCAGGGCTCAACAACCACTGTAGGGTTTCTCCAAATTTTTAGTTATCAGTCACGAAAACCCTAAATTATTTCCCTCACACTTCAAACCCTAGATTGCTTACTTCAATAGCTCAACTACCCAGGAAATGATCCTCCCAAAAAAGAACTATACCTAGTAATAATCTCTGGATAACGAAACAACTGAGAAGAGTTGGAAACTTACCCCCAAAAAGCTAGGGTTCTACAAAGGAAGCTGCACAATGAACCAAATGGAACTTTTTCAGGTGTAAAATACTCAGTCTGTGTTGCTTAGGAAAGTGACAAAAATAGGGTGTGACTGATGGAGCAAAAATGGCAGTGAAGAAGGAAGGTGAAAAGTCCGGCTGGGAGTTTGTGCTCGAGGGTTTTAACAAGAAATGAAAATGAGAAAGCTGCTGGTTGAGAGGCTTTAAAACAGGGAAACTTGAGCCTCGAGAGGCTGATTTCTCATAATATGGAACTCGAAAGGCTCTTGAGTAGATGAAGTCGTTGGAAATCAGCCTATCGAGCAGGGAATGTTAACTGCTCGACAGGCATTTTTGTTAGAAATCCAAGCCTCGAGAGGCTAAGCTTCAGGTGTACCTGCTCGAGAGGATCTTGAGCAGACACCATTTAAACATCAGAGCCTATCGAGAGCTCTATTTCTCTAAGGTATTGGGACTCGAGAGGCTACTTTGCAGTGTCAGAGCCTGTTGAGCAAGCCAAATATGCATTGACAATGACTCGAGAGGATGCTTGATCCTCTCGAGAAGGATAAAAATAAGTCATTTTCACTCTTGTGCTATCAGGCCCACTGCCATGCTAACACATACACACTCTCATTTATTCAAATAATGGTTTCCTATGCTAAACGCAAACATCCTAACACCACAACAAACTACATATATGCACAGATCAAGATTCATACAAACAGATCACACAAAACACAGTAAATGACAAAATTTTAAACAAAAGCCAACAGTTATGATACACAGTGTACAAGGGTGGAGATCACTCAATATTGTGAGGTTCCTGAAAGTGCATGGTTTCAGAGGACTCCATATAATTTGCCGCACAAATTTTGAGCCTTTGACCATTTACGTTCATGACCCTACCAGATGTGGGGTCCATGATCTCCACAGCCCCAGATGGGAATGCATGGATTAAAGTGAAAGGTCAATCCCATCTAGATCTTAATTTGCTTGGAAAGAACTTGAGTTTTGCGTTGAAAAGCCATACCTTGGCTCCATCAGCAACGTCCTTCCTTAGAAGGTTCTTGTCAAAGAAGGCCTTAACTTTCTCCTTGTAAGTTCTGAAATTTGAATAGGCATCCACCATCAGTTCCTCCATCTCAGACATCTACAATTTCCTTTTTACACCAGCAGAGGTTAGGTCCATGTTCAAACTTTTAATGACCCAAGAGGCCTTGTACTCTAACTCCACCAGGAGATGACATCCTTTGTCATATACCAGTCTAAATAGGGACATTCCAATTGGAGTCTTATAGGTTGTCCTATAAGCCTACAAAACATCATTTAATTTCAATGGCCAATCCTTTCTATCAGTCCTAACTGTTTTCTCTAGGATATGCTTAATTTCTCTATTGGAAATCTCCACTTGCCCACTCGTCTGTGGGTGGTATGGAGTAGCAATCCTATGTGTAACAGGATACTTTTTGAGCAGGCTCTCAAAGTTTCTGTTACAGAAGTGGCTTCCCCCATCACTGATGATCGCTTTAGGGGTGCCAAATCTAGAGAAAATATTTTCTTTGAAAAACTTGAGAACATCTTTGTGATCATTTATTCTTATGGCAGCAGCTTTTCACCCATTTAAAAACATAGTCAACAGCCACAAGGATAAAATTAAAGCCCATAGAAGGAGGAAAGGGGCTCATGAAATCTATCCCCCATATATCAAATAGCTCCAAAATCAGGATGGGTTGTAGTGACATTGAATCCCATTTTGATATGCCACCCATCCTTTGACATCTTAAACAGGTTTTACAGTGTTCAAAGGCATCGATAAATAAGGAACGCTAGTAAAACCCACTCTGCAGCACCTTGGCCGCTATCTTTTTCCCTCCAAAGTGTCCCCCACAGGCATTTTTATGACACAAGGTTAGAATACTATGGGTGTCACTTTCAGGGACACATTTTCTGATTACCTGATCTGCACAATACTTATACAGGTATGGATCCTCCCAAAAAAAGTATTTGACATGCAAGAAGAACAAGTCCTTGTCCATCTTGGACCAGTGGGAAGGAATCCTACCTACTGCAAGGTAGTTTACTATATTGGCAAACCAGGGTACAACAGACTAGATGGCAAATAATTGTTCATCAGGGAAGGTGCCTTTGAATGGTGTTGCAGCACAATCTTCACTTAGGATCCTTGACAAGTGGTCAGCAACTACATTTTCTACCCCTTTTTTATCTTTGATTTCAAGATCAAACTCCTGTAGGAGTAAAATTCATCTAATCAGTCTTAGCTTTGAATCTTTCTTTGTGAGTGGGTACTTTAGGGCAGAGTGGCCAGTGAAAATTATAATTTTAGACCCTAGTAAATAAGGTCTAAATTTGTCCAAAGCAAAGACAATAGACGGAAGCTCTTTCTTAGTTGTTGTGTAGTTCACTTGAGCTTCTGTTAATGTCTTGCAGGCATAGTAAACTACACATGGGAGTTTCCATTTTCTCTGTCCTAACACAGCTCCCATAGCAAAATCAGATGCATCACCCATTAGTTTAAAGGGTAGGGCATAATCAGGTGCTTGGATCACAGGGGCAGAGGTTAAACATTTCATCAAAATCTCAAATGCTTCAAGACATTCAGCATCAAATACAAATGGCACATCTTGACAAAGTAAGTGGCATAGAGGTTGGGAGATCTTGTTGAAGTCTTTGAAAAACCTTCTATAAAATCCTACATGTCCTAAAAATGATCTGATTTGCTTGATTATTTTTTGTGGGGGCAAGTGAGAAATCAGGTCAATTTTTTCCTTGTCAACCTCAATGCCTGTTTGGGATACCACATGGCGAAGCACAATGCCTTGGGTGACCATGAAATGACTTTTCTCCCAACTCAAAACCAAGTTGGCCACTTCACACCTTTGAAGTACTAGGCAGAGGTGATGCAAAAATTGACTAAAATCATCCCCATAAACTGAAAAATCATCCATGAACATCTCTAAAAACATATCAACCATATGAGAAAAAATTATATACATGCACCTTTGAAATGTGGCAGGAGCATTGCACAGGCCAAATGGCATTCTTCTATAGGCAAAAGTGCTAAATGGATAAGTAAAAGTGGTCTTTTCCTAGTTGTGTGGATGCACTGGTGTTTGATTGTAACTAGAATAAACATCAAGGAAGCAGTAAAATTCTCTGCCTGCCAGCTTATCCAAAATTTGATCAATGAAGGGTAATGGGAAGTGGTCCTTTTTTATCTTAGAGTTTAGTTTCCTATTGTCTATGCACACCCTCCAACTAGTGGTCTCGCTGGTTGGTACCAATTCTCTAGACTCATTTGTTGTGAAAGTGATGTTAAACTTCTTGGGGACCACATGGATAGGTGAGACTCACTCAGAGTCTGAAATGGGGTAAATGACTCCAGCATCCAGCAACTTTACAATTTCTTTCATGACAACTTCCTGCATATGAGGGTTAAATTTTCTATGCATTTCCCTAGAGGGTTTGGAACCCTCTTCCAAATAAATTTTATGCATACACACAAATGGGTCTATACCTCTCAAATCAGCAATGGTTCATCCAATTGCTTTCCTATGCTTCCTAAGGATCTTAAGTTACTCCTCTACTTGCTCCACAGTGAGGGAGGATGACATGATTACAGGCAACTTTTCATTTTTCCCTAGGAAAGCATACTTCAAAGATGGTAGAAGCTGCTTGAGCTCCAGATATGGTAGACTAACTACTAAAGGCAACAAAGGTGCTTTGGAGGGTTGAGGTAGGGGCAACAACGTGGGTCTCCATATAAAGTACTGTACTAGGCCCACTGAAGATTCTAATGTTAGTTGGGGCCTCCTTCTCAACAACCTCAGTCCACACATCTTCAAAATCATCACACATTTCTTCCCAATCCAATACCAACTCCTCTAGTACATCAACTACAAAGCAATCCTCATTGCTCAGCTGAGGTTGCTTGGCAGCATTGTACACATTAAGCTTCACTTTCATATTTCTGAAAGTGACTTCCATCTCTCCAGATCTGCATTGAATGCAAGCATTAGCTGTGGCCAGAAATGGCCTGCTCAGGATAATAGGGATTGGGGTACTACATTTGGAAGGTTCTATTTCCAAAATTAGAAAGTCAGTAGGGTAGAAAAATTTATCCACCCCCACTAGCACATCTTCAACAATTCTCATAGGCTTCCTCTCAAACCTGTCAGCCAATTGGAGAACTACAAGTGTTGGTTTTAGTTCCTCCAAACCCAGCTGTTCATACAATGAGTATGGCAGCAGGTTTACACTGGCTCCCAAGTCATAAAGAGCTCTGCCTATGGTGTGATCACCCATAATGCAGGGGATAGTAGGTACTCCTAGGTTCTAAAGTTTAGCTGGTGTAGCTATAGACAAAATAAATATGACTTTCTCAGTTACAAAGACTTTCTTAGGCAAATGAATCCTTGCCTTTCGCTTTTGGGTACAAAAGTCCTTAAGAAATTTAGCATAAGCTAGGACCTATTTAATGGCATTAAGCAGTGGTAAATTGATTTTAACCTGCTTGAAGGTCTCCATCATTTCCTCCATTTTGGCATTCCCCTTGTCAAAAGGAGAAGGGCCTTTGAGATCATGAGGAAATGGCAGCTGGGGTACTGCTGGTACCTCAGCTACTAGCCTAGCTGAATCATCAACAATTTATTTGTTTATTTTTTCATTTTTTTCTTTTTGTAGGGGTTCAATAGCAGCCTCATTATTGTGCTCCTACTGCTCAATGGCTGGAAATGAGCCTTCTTCTCCTTGTACTCTCTCTCTTGCTTCCATGCCCACGTGATTATCCACCACCTTACCACTCCTTAGAGTTGTGACTGCTTTAGCTTCCTCATGGGTTGAGGAACCTTCACCAATCATATACTGACCCTTGGGATTGGTCATTGTCTAGCTCGGGAGCCTACCTTCTTCCCTCTTGGTCAGAGTGTTGGAGATTTGACAAAACTGGTCCTCAATTTTTTTAATGCTTTGACTGTGAGAGTTCAGAGTCTGTGATAAGGAGCTCAAGATTTATAGTGATGATAAAACCTACTTCTCAAATGAGGGTGCTCTAGGTTGTGGTGGGGGCAAAGCTAATTGATTTGGCTATGGAACAGACTAGGGAAATTATTGTCTAGGAGCATAACCTTGATTATACTGTTGTTGTAGTCTATATGCAACTGCTTATTGTTGCCGCTGGGGTTGTTGATAATTATCCTGTCTCCACCTCTGATTGATGTGATTCCTTCATGGATACCCAACAGGCTGCTGCCCATATGATTGGGCAGCATTATCATGATCCATAACCAGCTCAGGGTATTGACCAGCTGATGGGCAGTCCTCTAATGAGTGATGGAGACTGGCATATCAGACATGCCTCTCCAACCCGGGCAGCAGTTTGGGGCTGCAACACACTAAGAACTTTATCAAATTTCTGGGACAAACTGTCCACTCTCTTTCCCAGGTCATTGTACACATTTACTTCATATAACTTTCCTTTAGAAGTGGGGTCTCTAGTAGCTCTTGCAATAGGCTCAATGTCACCTCTTGACAGAGTCTCTTGTTGCTTAAAGTTTTCACTAATTACCTTAAATAGATCCCAGGCTTCTTCAACAGTCTTGCTGAGGTAAGATCTAATCATCCACCATATCTCTACTCTTAGGGTCAATCCCCTGGTAGAAGCTCTGGACAAGCTGCCGCTTAGGGATTTTGTTGTGTGGACATTGCCTTAGCAGCTCTTTAAACCTTTCTCATACTCCATAAAAATCTTTAGTTGAGAATTGAGCAATTGAAATTATGCTCTTACTCAATTGGCTGGTTCTGCTCATGGGAAAAATTTTAGCCAAAAACTGGCATGAGAGGGCATTCCATGATGTAATGCTGCTTGGTGGGAGCATGTTAAGCCAATTCCTGTCTTTGTCCTTTAATGAAAAAGGAAAAAGCTTCATTTTGGTGGCTTTCACGCCCAGTGCGGCAATTGTGAATGTAGTGCACAAGGACAAAAACACATCTATATGCTTGTAAGGGTCCTCCTTACTTAACCCATGGAATGATGGCAGCATATGGATGGTTTGAGGCTTTATCTCATAATTTTCTTTAGCATTGGGGAATTGAATGCAAAAGGGGGATAAATATACCCCTGGTGCATAGTAATCTCTCAAAGGTCTTAGTTGCTCTCCCATCTCAAATGGCTCAATATGCTCAACAGAGGTTTGTATGGTTGCCTAGGTCTAAGGACTCTTTCTATTTCAGGATTTAGAGGCTCTAATTCAGGTCCAAGTGACCTTTTATCCAGCACTTACAGGCACTTACAGCACTATTAAAGAATGCTAAAAACTATTGCTAAAAATTACTGCAAAATTGAAGGCATAATAGAAAGGAAACATAAAGCAAGGGAGAAAGGGATTCAAACTAAGGCAAATGAGCTCCAGCTGCAGATATCAGCTCCCCTCTTTGCTGCTGTTTCTGATCTATAGAAAACCAAAATAAACTCAGTAGTACATTTATTCAAACACAGGAATTGCAACAAATAAATTTATAGACAGACCAATAAAAACTCAGATCTAGTATTTAGTTCAAAGATCCCCGATAGCAGTGCCAAAAACTTGTTGGTTTTATAAATTACTGTGCTATTTTTTTATTATTGGAAATTTTATGGTAAAAACATGGCAGCAAAAACAAATCGAAGAGGAGGAGAGAAATGGAGTAAAACAACAGAAAAACAACAATCTATACACACAATCCTGTAAGATCCAGGGCTATTGTAGCAAGTTTTGATAAGTAAGAGTTTGCCCCATAGGGAAATTTGATCTAAAAATAGAAGGTTGAATAGTAGACCTTCAGATATGGCTACAGATCATGCAACACTAACCTATTCTAGAAAGCAAAGGTAAAGAAAGGGAGTTTTGGGGTGTCACAAAACTAAAATCAAACCTAAAAGAAATTACTAATCTATACTACAAGAAAGGGATTTAGAAAGGGATGAAAATGGATTTGGAAAATTAAATAGAAAATGAGTGAGAAGTAATAAAATAGGGATTGATCTTTTTACTGAAAAAGGGCTGGTCAAGCAGAGAAAGGATTAGGTCCACATCAGTCCTTCATTTGGCTGCAAGCTCAAATGCAAGGAAGAAGAATCCAATCCAACCCTGAGATATGGACTAGTCATAGAGTTATAATATATCCACTTGAGTGGTCACAGATCATCCCAGAGATATACTCCAGTCATGGGGTTAAAATCAGAACATAAAAATCACTGCAGCTATTATGTTAGCAAGGCTACAAGCTCATATATCTATAGGTAT
The DNA here is from genome assembly GCA_021018995.1 of Chloranthus sessilifolius. NCBI lineage: Eukaryota > Viridiplantae > Streptophyta > Magnoliopsida > Chloranthales > Chloranthaceae > Chloranthus > Chloranthus sessilifolius. Next base: position 32,643,401 of record CM037595.1, read on the forward strand.
AGAAAACCTATACACTACATGCAAGCACAAGAGAATATAGATTAAATGTGGTAGGAAATATAGCTTTCATTGTGTACAAAATACTTACAATGGCCAGCCCTCAAAGTTGCAGTCAATACAGAACTCTAGACCCTTTACATGCTTACACACAGTCCTATTTATAGCAGAAAATCAGTCCTAACTATTACAAAAGGACTTAACCAGCAAATGCTGAGCTAAGGAAGGAAGAAAAAAGATGATCTAGACCTAGAAATGACCTAAGCATAAACTATCCTCCTAGATCAGAGCAAATTAGGTTATGTTAGATGCCTATTTTTGGCTATTTTTACACTTATATACAATCCATACAAAAATATCTCTATGCCTTGGCCAATCCAAAAGAAGCAGAATCAAGTTAGTTAGGATCCTACTGATGTGGCCTAATTACATGCAAGTGTTGCCTTGGTTAGTGGGGAACAGCTCAACACATTGGGATGTGTGCCCTAGATATTGTGGAATCTCAAAAGTACCCCTGAAGGTTGAATGAGACTGCTGAAACCCGAGCCTCGATTGGTTGGGGCTTTAGATTATGGGTCTCGAGAGGTTCTCAAGTGGCTGGATTAGCTCCCAAAGCTTGCTCGATAGGCTGGAGTGGTTTAGATTATGCAGCTCGAGTAGATGAGGGTCCAGGTATTGTATCTCCAGAGGCTCTCGATAGGTTGACATTCTTTAATCTGCAACTCGATAGGTTGAACTTTAGCTACTTGACAGGATGAATTACCGCTTTATCAATTACTCGAGAACTGCTTGAGACAAATTTCTGAAGGTGCATCTGCTCGAGAACCACTCGAGCAGATGTTATATGAAAGAATTAATCCTCTCAAGAACTGCTCGAGATGATTTTCTGAAGCTCAGAACCTCTCGAGATTTGCTTGAGGTTGGAAACCTGAAGCTTTCTTGTATTGAACTGCTCGACGACTACTTGAGCTGTTAGTCTGCTGTAGGCCTGAAGTACTCGAGATCTGCTTGAACTCACTTTGCTGTAGATTTAACTCCTTGAGAACTACTCGAGCTTGCAATTCTGAGTGTTTGCTGTTGTGCACAGCCTGTTGCAGTAGTCCTCACTACTTGGGTCCACCTTTCTTTTCTCTATTGGACTTCTAGGGCCCCCAAGTAAGATAAATGGCCCTTATGGTGTGGGCCACCCTGGTGCACACTCTATTCTTCCATCAGCTTCAAAACTTTGACTCCAAAATGCTCTCTTCTTGGCACCCATTGTGTGGAATATTGCATTAATCTGTAATTTATTTCTAACTACAAAAACATACTCAAATGAAAATTATTAGATGGCTCAACAGTGTAGTAAAGGCTAGGTTAGGAGGTAAAAAGTGGCATTTTTCAGTGATTAATAGCTGCTCAAGGGTTGGTGGTGGAGGCTCTGAACTAGCCGGGGCCTTGCCCTTGGCACTAGCGGTGAGTTTAGGTCTAGAAACCGGGAATCTTGGTCGCGATTTTCTTCTTAGACGCCATGCAGAAAGGAAATCGAATAGAAAAAGGGTTTAGGGTATGTTACCTAACAAAGTATCTTAAATCAGGGAGAATCAGATCCAGCGAAGGTTTGGGCACGTCGATTCTCGAGTTTTGAATACTTTGGGGCGAGAAAACACGTTCTTTCAAAGAGAAATAGGTTCGATTCCATGCGGGAGGGGAGAAGAGCAAGGGTCCCACACCTTAAATATTTCGAAAATGACACATTGGGTTTTCTCGGGCCCCCCTTTTATTCTTTCACAGTTGCCACAATGACTTAAGTTCTAGCCATGGTGAGCCCAAAATCTGAAGATCTTGTTGCTGCGAAGGGCACAGAAATAAAATTTGTTCTGTTCTGGGTCTATTTTTGGCTCACAATGCTGGGGAGTTTTGGGTGGCTGTACTCCAGACCTGTATTAAGTAGCAACAAGGTGTGATGAGGCTAGTTTCTAAAAAATTTCAGGGCCATTTCATTTATGCTTTGTGAAATTTGGCAAGTGTTTGAAATTGTCTAATTACTCTACATTTTTTTTTAATACATGAGCACTACTATATAGTGGGTGTAGTTTACTAATAGTTGTTCAACATGCATAAGTTTGACTAATATATACACGATAGTGACACTTGAGTCCAAGGCACACTATAGGGTTGTCATTGAACATACATATATGAAACTTATTCAATCGTCACTACAATGATATACTAAAGTGACTAACCTCAATCAAATAATCTCAGGTATTGAGCTTTGATTTTCGCCTCTTGTTCCCACGTCGCTTCCGTGGTGGAGTGATTGTGCCATTGGACTAAGACTAGAGGGATTCGCTTAGTTCTCAAAATTTGTTCCTTGCGGTCCAAAATCTTCATTGGTTTCTCAACTAGTGTCAAGTCTTCTTGGACTTCAATTGGCTGGTACTCCAACACATGTGACGTGTCTCTCACATTTTTTATCAGCATCGACACGTGGAATACGTCGTGGATGCTAGATAACTGTGGTGGCAAGGCGATGCGATAGGTCACTTCACTAACGCGACCTAAAATTTTAAGAGGGCCAATATATCGAGGGCTGAGCTTTCTTCGCTTGCCAAATCGCATCACTCCCTTGGTCGGTGAGATCTTTACAAACACATGATCTCCAACCTGACGAAAACATGATTGTTAGCCTTATGCAAGCTAAATTGAAAAGTAAGACAGGAATGTGCATATGAGTTACCTGAAATTCAACGCTTGATCTTTTAAGATCAGCATAACTCTTCTAACGGCTCTGGGCTACTTTTAGTCGTTCATGAATGAGATGGATGGTCTCATTTGTGCTCTCAATGAGTTTTGGGCCCAACAATATGTGTTCTCCAACTTCTTCCCAATTGAATGGAGACTTACATCAGTGGCCATACAATGCTTCAAAAGGAGCCATCCTGATGCTTGTTTGATAATTGTTATTGTACGCGAACTCGATCAAGGGCAAGTGTTTATCCCATGATCCCTGGAAGTCCAACATACAGGCTCGTAACACATCTTCAATTACCTGATTTACCCTTTCAGTTTGTTCGTCGGTTTGAGGGTGAAATGCCGAGCTGAACTCTAATTTGGAACCCATCCCTTCTTGAAAATGCTATCAGAACTAAGATGTGTAAAGCGGGTCCCGATCTGATACAATGCTCAAGGGTAAGCCATGTGATTTCACTATCTCTTTCAGATATAATTCAGCTAGCTTGTTGGTTGTGTAGCATGTACTGTAAGGGTGAAAGTGTGTTGACTTGGTTAATCAGTCGACAATTACCCAAATAGCATTATGCCCTTTCTGAGTTCTTGGCAAACCAAGGATAAAATCCATAGAAATGTTCTCCCATTTCCACTTGAGAATTGGAAGGGGCTGTAATAGGCCAGAAGAGTGCCTATGATCGACTTTAACCTATTGGCAGACTAAGCACTTGGCTACGTGCTCTCCGACATCTCTTTTCAACCCTTTCCACCAATAGTTCTTCTTAAGGTCATGATTCATCTTGGTGCTGCTCGGGTGAATAGCATATACGGACTTGTGGGCTTCTTCTAATAACTCATGTCACAAGTCAACATCGGTCGGCACACATATTCGGCCTCTGAAAAACAAGGGTCCGTCATCCTTAATAGAAAACTCTGGCTGATTACCATTAACGGCTTCTTGCCTGGTAGCCATGAGTTCTGTATCGGTCAATTGGCATTCTATGATCCTATCGAAGAGGGTCGATCTTATCTTGATATTAGCAAATAGAGCTCCTGAATTCTTCACCTCGAATGCGGTGTCACCTAAGACAATGTTCTCAAGTAGTCTCCATCTGTGTATCCTGGCACGAGATGTGACAGTTGAGCAAATGATTTTCGGCTTAGTGCATCAGCTACCACGTTGGCCTTCCCTGGATGGTACTGGATGGTGCAATCATAGTCCTTCATAAATTCCATTCATCCCCTCTGCCTTAGATTTAGGTCTCTCTGGGTGAATAAGTATTTGAGGCTCTTGTGGTCAGTGAATACCTCAAATGTCTCACCGTATAGATAATGTCTCAAGATCTTTACGGCAAAAATGAATGTTGCTAACTCTAGGTCATGTGTAGGATAGTTCTTTTTATGGTCTTTCAGTAGTCTTGAACCATAAGCAACTACCTTCTCGTGTTGATTTAACAGGCAACGTAACCCACTATGGAAAGCATCACTGAACACAGTGAATCCCCCACTGCCTGATGGTAGGGTGAGTAAGAGTGCAAAGGTCAATCTCCTTTTCAACTCTTGAAAGCTCTGCTCGCACAACTAGGTCCACTAAAATTTAGAAGTCTTTCAGGAGAGACTCGTGAGTGTTTTAGCAAGCTTTGCAAACCCTTCAACAAACCTTCAGTAGTATCCGGCAAACCGCAGAAAGCTACGATCTTCGGTCACGGTTCTGGGCTACTCCCATTTGACTACAACTTCTATCTTAGCAGGGTTAACTTTTTTATCAGCCTCTGAGATCACATGCCCAAGGAAACTTACTTGCTCTAGCCAGAACACGCAGTTACTGAGTTTTGCATACAATTGAGACTCTCGTAGTGTTTAAGGTGCAAGCCATAAGTGTTGCTCATGGTCTTCTCTCGACTTTGAGTAGATGAAAATGTCGTCAATAAAAACAACTGCTCACTTATCCAAATAAGGTTTGAACACTCGGTTCATGAGGTCCATTGGTTAGCCCGAATGGCATGACGAGGAACTCATAATGGTCGTATCTCATGCGAAAAGTTGTTTTCAGAATGCGTTCAGCCTTCACTTTCATCTGATGATAGCCCGACCTCAAGTCAATCTTGGAAAAGAACTTTGCTCTTTGCAATTGATTGAACAGATTGTTGATTCTTGGTAGTGGGTATCGGCTCTTTATCGCCAGCTTGTTCAGCTGCCTATAGTCAATGCGCAGACGCATAGAACCATCTTTCTTTCTAACAAATAGCACCAGTGCTCCCCATGAAGACACACTCGGCCGAATGAATCCTTTGTCAAGAAGTTCTTGTAGCTGTTTTTTCAGCTCTTTTAGTTCAGTTGGTGCCATACCGTATGGTGACTTCAATACCGGTTCTGTGTTGGGAGCTAAGTCAACTGCAAATTCAACCTCCCTATCTTATGGTAAGCCCAGTAATTCTTCAGGGAATACATCAGGAAAGTCACACATGATGGGAATATCGCTAAGATTGACTTTTTCCTCCTTTCCCTCTTGTAAGAAAGCCAGGTATCCCGAACACCCTTTAATTAGTAATCTTTCGGCTCTAATGGCGAATATCAAGGGTGCGATGTTTGGTTGGGTACCTTAGAACTTAAAGGATTTTCCTTTCTTGGGCCGAAAAGTGACGATTTTTCTTAGACAATCAACATTGGCGTGGTGCGTGGATAACCATTCCATGCCGAGGATTATATCAAATCCTTGCATATCCAGTAAAATTAGATCCACCTTGGTTTCATGATCTCCAGTAAGAGTGACGACTGATCTACATATGGTATCTGTCCTCATAGACTTCCCGGTTGGAACTGAAACTGTCATAACGAATTCCAATGGTTCAGGCTCGATGAGCAGTTCTACTGCAAATTAAGGGGTTACGAACGAGTGGGTAGACCCCGGTTCTATCAACACTCAATCTTTGTGAGAGCAGATATCCATCACGGATTCACTCTTCAAATACATATGTATAGTACCTGAGTTTCATATATATGTGTAAGTATTTGAGTCACGAGTACGCAAATGTTCTAGAATTATCAGTGAATGGAATAGCAATGACTATTCTATCTAATGCACCTACTTCATTTAAAATGCTAAGAAATTAAATTGACTACTATAAAGGAATTTATACCTTGAATCACGTCGTTGTTGGCTTGAGCATCCTGAGCTGAAATGGCATAAGCCCGGCCTTGTATCATAGGCTAAGAGGATCTCGACGTTGGGGCTGCTGTGGTTGCACCCACCTTCATTTATGGGCACTCCCTAATCCTGTGCCCCATTTTCCCACACTTGAAACAAGCTCCTTTTTTTCTCCAACACTCTTCAGTTTTATGTGCCTTCCCACACTTCGCACATGATTCTTTTGGTGCGGAGGAAGCCGTACGAGAGGTCTATTGTACCCTCGACCCACCTGTTGTTGCACGGTTTGATGTCTGTAAAGGTCTTGGGGGCACTACCGCAGAGTATTGTGGCCTTGAAGACATTATTGGAGTAAGCTGAGGTTGTGGTGGCACCAAGTACCCTGACCCCTTGCTAGCCTATTCTAAGCCAACAGTTTGATTCTGACTCCTCTTCCTATTTTGCTCATCCCTTCTTTGGTGCATACTATCTGCATCTTTCTCAGCAATGAGGGCTAGTCTGACAACTCGCTCATATGTCGTCACTTCAGATAGTGATATTCTTTCTTTGATGACTGGCTTCAGGCCATATTCAAATTTCTGAGTCGTCATCAACTCGGTGGTTATAAGTGTTGGTGTGAACCATGATAGACGAGTGAATTCGGTCTCGCACACTCATTGATCCTCTCACCAAATTTACAAATTGTATTTCCAACTGTCATCTGTCCAGTGTCGGGAAGTATTTGTCATTGAATACATTGAGGAATTCAGCCATGTTCAAGGTGTCCCTGGCACTCGGGTCCTTTCTATCGACTTCCACCAAGGGTCCCTTCACCCTCGAGTTGGAATGTGGCCCAACTCATTTTTTCTTCCTCGGTACAGCGGACTCTTTGAAGTACCTTCTCAATTTGGTTTAGTAATTTCTCAACTTCCATGGGATCAGTTTGTCCATAAAAACTTGGAGGTCTCAATCTCCGGAAGTCATGGAAACCAAATGGCTCCTCCTACGGCTAGGACTGCCATGGTGTTCACCATGGTCTCAAGCAGTTGATAGGTGTTATCACCTCCTGGAGCTTTCCAGTGTTGTTCCCTGCTCCAGATGGATTATTGTTGTCATTTAAAGGGATCGCACTTGATCCTGTGACAAATCCTTCACCATTCGTGGTGTCTCCTATATTCACAGTCCTTGGTCTTCCTTGTCGTGGAGGCATCTTGACATGTCATGACCAATCATCCCTAAGTTAGATCAATCCTAAGACTAGAGTCTCAGTTTTGAACTAAATGTCATTGCTTCTACCTAAGGCATAGCTCTGAATTCAAAACCTTAGCTTTACAAGCATTCCGACTAGGGTTTTGATGCTCCATATGACCCACAGTGTCACATTGGGTCCGCTCCGCCATAGTACTTTGAATCTAGTACTTAAGCTTTGATACCACCTATGACAGCCCGAATTTCCTTACCGTAAAACTCTGTGCAACCATGGGATTTTTGACGATCCCATTATGACATTGCACACGCTAACAAAAATATAGAGTCGACACCCAGAGCTTTTGGTGTCCTAGGAAACCTAGATCATTTTGATAAGCACCAAAGTGCCACAAATATGACTTTGTATCTGTTCCACACCAAAGGTTCTTGGGTAGGGGCTTCGTTTATCGATTGAGAATGTGTTAGGCACCCAATCAACCCGCTTAATGCGGTCTCTACTTATGGCCAAAACAAAAATAATATAAAAGAAAAGAAAAAAGCTTCCTCTTGTCCAAAGGGGCTTAAAATCCTATTTGTGCCCCTTTATTCCTACCAAAAATTCGGCGGCGTAACGACACAAATGGGAGAATGGAGGAATGATCGAAAAGGTAGAGGAATAGAGGGGAGAGCTAGAGCTCCCGGGCCCTTGTTGCACCATTGGGGAGCCTTTTGATGGCTTGCTTTGGTGAGCTTTTGAAGGCTTGTATGGTGGAAAAAGGGGTTTAACCTCTAAGGCTTGCTAGCTAAGAGGTAGATAGGGAAGGCAAATGGATAGCACACACCTATCCTAGAGGCTTTTTATGAAAGGTAGGGCTTGTAAGGAGGTTTATCAATTCAGGAATTTTTATGAGCAATGGTACACCAAAGGGAGAAAGATCTTCTCACTTTAAGCTTTTTCTCTCTTAGGTAATTTTCTCAACCTCTAATCCAAGGGGAGGGGGGTTCTATTTATAGGAAAAGGGTGGATGAGGAGGCTACTTAGAGGCTAAGCAAGATTAGGAATTAGGTAATCTAACATCTAAGGTTTCCTAGGGTTTTTAGAGCCTTAAAATATATAATGAGGTGCTCCAATGGTGGATGATTGGATGAGACTTTAAACCACTTAAGGGGTTGCACATAGTTAATAAATGGGTGCAACAAAACTAGCAAAACACACCCTAAAGGTCAAGATGGTCAACAAGTCAAACCCTAATCTTGATTTTTGAGGTAAAAACCAGGGGTTACTATTCATATGCCTGGCACAACTATTAGTTGTGCCTGGCATATGCACAGTAAAATAGTGCATGCACAGTGCATGCACAGTGCCTGGAAGTTGGCTCCCCGAGGTGGGGTCCAACTTAATGTTGGCGCAACTATTAGTTGTGCCAGGCCATTTCTGAGGAGAGATGGCTTGGCACAACTAATAGTTACGCCAAGCTTACTTATAACTGGCGCAACATGGTGCAACTAATAGTTACGCCAAGCTTACTTATAACTGGCGCAACTAACCAAATCCCTAAGAGGGTTTTCATAAAATTACTATCTTGCCCCTCGAGTTCAGACCGCCATATCTTTGCGTACACAGCTCCGATTGGGGTGATTATTGGCCCGTTGGAAAGCTAAGGACTTCTACTTTTCAATGGTGTGAACTTTGATCATAGTAGAAGGCCATAGCTAGTCCTAATGTGCTACTCTTTAGCCATTGCTCGGGAACGCTAGGTTTAGGTTCGAGATGGGTTTTAAGGGTTTCGAAAGGTTCTTAAGGGATCTAGGGTGATTCCTAAGTGGGATGACTCCTAAGTTCTTGAAAGGGTTCCTAAGGGTTCCATATATGCCATCAAAAGCTCAAAGGCGCGCCTCTCTCAAAATGTGTTTCGATCTGGCCTTGGGCCAAATTTGGGTGTCTACAGATGCCCCTCTTTGGTATCCGATCACTTAATGATCGAATGCCAAAGAAAAGAGACATTTGACGAGGCCCAAGGCATTACTGATGGGTCTGATGCATTCAAAACGAACTTCAAACATCAGATGAGCAACATGGTGAGAAAACGAAAACCCTATATGTTAGGCTAAACATTCGTTTCTCAAGGTAATCGGTCCCCAAATGCTTAGCGACATTACTGGGCATAACCGAGGCGGGATGAGTTGCGAACGCCCTATATTCAGGAAAAACATTCACTTCTCGAGATGATTTTGAAGGTATTTGATGTTCGAGATTCATTCTAAATACAACAACTTCGCAAGTAAGAGGGGTGATCGACCCACACTTAAAGATAGGTGCAACGCAAGTATGCAAGGCTCCACAGTTTGCATCTAATCCTATGAGGCACTGATCGCCTCATCTGACTGGTCACGGGTGCCCCTACGTGAAGCAGGGTTCAAGGACTTTGGGCGAACCCATTGATCCCGAAATTTATTTAGCATGACTACCGAGTGAAGCGAACGGAGGTCGCAATGCTTTTTGAGAGTATGTGCCATTTTTTCCAACATGTCTCGGATCATCATGACCCAGAGTATCTAACCTTAAATAACACAGGATAGATCTGACCAAAAATCGGGTGCCCCCCCAAAGGGGTCATCCAATCCCGATCTCTTTCAACAATGATCTTACAACTCAATTAACTATGCATAAACATGCACCCATTAGGGCCGATAAGCAACAAAGGCGATAGAAGTCTTGACCCGAATCTTGTCCCGGTATAATTTACGAGATCAAACGACTATCCTATGAATACCCAAACGCAAGGCGTACACTTTACAGGGATACCGCACCAATGCATGTTTTAAGCCTGCAAAAATCGAGGGAAATGAACCCTTCCGCATGCATGTTTACACATAGTTTGGTTGATATATAGTTTCATTTTCAACAGGTTGGTTTCAACCAACGATTGATCTTTTTTTATGATAGTTACCAGAACCTCAAACCCCGTAGGGCGCACGCCCAGACTGCACAGACCAAGAATCCACACCTCCGAAATAGCTCGTGATGAATCTCAAGTATGACACTCATGTTCATATGGATCTAAAGACAGAGTGCTCAGCTCGATGATTTAGTAGCGGCATCAACCTGATCGAAACATTGACCGTTTGATCGGGATTGGTGTTGTTGCTCCTAGTTTGAAGTAGGATCCAAAAATCTGAGGCGAACCTTAGACTTTGGACATTGATATGGCACAACTGTATTACTGATAAAATATTAACATTTTACCACCTAGGAACACGCGTGTGCATCTAATCGTATGAGGCACAGACCGCCTCATTTTGCAAGTCGTGGTGTCCCCGTTTGAAGCAGGGTTCGAGGTCTTTGGGTGAACCCATTGATCTCAAAATTTATTTAGCACGACTACCTGAGCAGTGCAAATAGAGGTCGCAACACTTTTTGGGAGTACGTGCTGTCTTTGTTATTTTATGTGATATTTTTTGAGTTTTTTTTATCATTTATATGATTTTAGATTTTTTGAGTTATCATTTTATGTGATTTTTTGATGATTTTTTTATTTTTAAGTTATCATTTCATGTGATTTTATTAGTTTATTACTTCTATTATTTTATGCGAATTTTTTGGGATTTTCTTAATCTCTTTTTTTATTGATTTTTAGATTTTCAGGTTTTTATTTTATGTGATTTTTGGTCTTTTAAAGTTATCATTTTATGGGAGTTTTCTAGTTTTTCAGAACTATTATTTTATGTGAATTATTCTACCATTTTATGTGAGTTATTCTATTATTTTTGGCTCTTCTGTGGGATTTTTTTATTATTTTCTAAACTTTTTCATGTTTTTCTATGTAGGATCGGGACGCCTATTGCTCTTGACCACTTTATTCTTAGCATGACTTCCCGGGTAAGTCAAATGACAAAACAAAGAGAGGGGGGACCGGGTCATGCACCCGACCCACACTAGGCCCGTGGACCCACTCCTAAGTGGCTGGCAAAACTATTAGTTGCGCCAAGCCAAAAAAGGCCCAAAAATTACCTGGCGCAACTAATAGTTGCGCCAGGCCTAGCTGGGTTTCGTTTCTTAAGCAGCCCGAGTTCAGGCAGCAAGGGCATATTTTTGAAAAATTTTCTCCCCCTCTCTTCAAAACTGAAAATCGGCCTCCCCTAGGGTTCCTTTACATTGCTTCTATGCGTGCCTCGTTGCCGGCATTCATTTGCGCCGATTGATCGTCATCTCACGCTAGATCAAAGACCCCATCTTCTTCACAAGGTAACCATTTAAAACTCAGTTACCTTGATTTTTCTAGCTTTTTCTTGCAAATATGATTATGAACTTGCATTCTTTGATGAGTAATGGTTTATTTTTATGGTATGTATGCTTATTGGTGACGTTTGGATGATTTCTTATAAACAATGCACTATTTTTGTTATTTTATGGATTTATTGGTGCCTAATATATATATTTTTTGTTGTTTTTTGTTTGTGTATATAGAGGGGATTTTATTTTTGTTGTTTTTTGTTTGTTTGTTTTTTTTATTTTTATGTTGTATATGAAGCAAAGGGATTTTGGTTTTTATTTTTTGAACACTAATTTAGGGAAAAAAGGATTTTCGATTTCTTTTTTTAAATTTTAATTAAGGAAAATGATTTTTGACTTCTCTTCAAATTAAGAAAACAAGGGATTTTATATTTTGTGTTGTTTTGAAAACAAACTAAGGCATTGATTTACTTTTATTTATTATTTTTGTGTTGGTTTTTTTTTTATGATTTTATGGGCATAAACTATGGTTTTTTTGTAGTTTTTGTTTTTATAAAAGAAAGGCTCTTCTATTTTTGGTTTTTGATTTTAGGAGCATAAAAGGGTTTTTTTTTGTAGTTTCTCTAATCATAAAAGAAAGACTTTTTCTTCGGTTTTTTATTTTTAAAAGCATAAGGAAATGATGATGATTTTTTTTTGTTTAACTTGCTTTATTTTTAAACATAGAAAAAGGGAAGTTTGTTTTATTTTTCATTTACTTTTGGAAATAAAAGGAAAGGGATTTTTTTTGTATTTTCAATCTAAAAGAGATTTTTTTTGTATGTGTGTATCTTCATTTTCTGACAATGAATAGAAAGAGGGTGAGCATATTTACCTTCCCTTGGTGTGTAGCATAAAAAATAGTTCTTTATCACTGATCTGCTCTGATGTGATTGCTTTCTGTTGCCCCAGGATGTTCGGTGATGATGAGTATGTTCCCGAGGAGGGTCATGAGGAGGGGCTCGAGATAGTTTACGTCCGCGGAGGGAGCAGTTCCTCTGGATAGAGCGGAAAGCGAGCCCTTGGCTCAAAATGCAAGGCGAGGCTTCCCGAGTCGACCTCCTACATCAACAGTATGTTCACATTTTGAAATTTGGCATAGTAGGCAAGGTAAAGAGACAGGTTCACTTTTTTCTTTTACACAGTTTTGCTTTATTTCCATGATCTGATGCACTTTCCTTTGGATGCAGGACCTTCCCTCTATTGTATTTCGTGGGGGGTAACTTGATTTCCATGATTTCTACCTCTATGTCTCCCCCGTGGTGAAGTTTTTGCTTGCGCAGGTGGGCTTTTGGGAGTTTCTGTCTTGCCCCGCTATGAGGGCCGATGCCGTGTATCTAAAGGCATTGATTGAGCGGTTCTATCCCGAGACGATAACCTTCCATATGTCGTATGGTGAGATGACCCTGATGCCCGTAGATTGGGCTGTAATTACTACCATCAGGGTGAGGGGCATACCGATAGCTAGTCTCACAATGCCAAGCAAGGAAGACATTATCTGGATGATAGGGGTGTATCCCTCTCGTGAGCAGATACACGGCACTGAGATCAAGATGACTTGGTTATCCGCGCTCTATACGACTGATGAGTTGGTGGATTTGGGGCAGTCAGATAGGGTGCTTTACATTACACATGAGCGAGCGATCATCCTAGCCCGCATCACCCTCTTGCACTTGCTGGGTAAGACCCTTTTGAGCAATGCAAGTGGTAGTCGAGTCAGTCTAGCATTGCTGAGCATTATTGACAACTGGGGCGACGCCAATAGGTACGATTAGGGTCGGGCTGGATATGCATGGTTGATGAATGGCGTAGCCCGGGCCACCATCAGGGATGCCAAGTTTATCGTTGGCTTTTAGGCAGATTTGGAGGTAATCCCTAACCTTTTGCTTTTATCAGTTCCACTTAGATGATCTTTGTATGTTACTGACTTATTCTCTTACGCATTGCTCTTCTTAGGTATGGGGGTACCACCACTTTCATCCTGGGCGCCCGCTCCTCCACTCGGATGCATTCACCTACCCTCTTCTTAGGAACTGGAACCATGCCCGGCACTGTGATGTGGGCCTGAAGCACCTAGAGATGGGCTTGAGGTCCCAACTCGACCTGATGGTCCCTTAGCAGGTAAAGCCCTCTTCAACTCTGTTTATTTCCGCTCAGAAATTCTCCCTGATTTGCTATGTTGCTTGCCTGATTGATTGGCTACCTCTTGACTTGGACAGATCCTCCATGATCCGTACCTCAACTCCGTCTTCTAGATCGGGCAACCGTAGGTCCATCGCTCCTTATCAACAACCACCGAGTTGTTTTCTTTTACGTGGTGTGGGTGAGGGTTTACTATTTGGGGGAGCACCAGTATTAGGGTTATCATGCCATACCTATGAACCCTTCAGCCGATGTCTTGGGCCCTGTAGGTAGCGTTGAGGAGCTCGCAGCGGCTTTCCTTAATAATGGGCTCCCTATCAATGCCCTTCTTATGCCTGGAGATTATCATATATGGTACGAGTGCCTGCCATATCAGGTCATCTTGCTTCGCTTCGTCCCTAGCGCTAACTTTCTTGCATTTGGTGGCCCTTGCGGACAAGTAACTCCCCCTTTTTTTTAGATTTGTCCCCCTTTTATTTTAATTTGGCCTTGTTCTTTCTAAATAGATTTTTATTTTGTTCACAGTTTGCTCAAGGGGATGGCTCGGATAATGAAGGCGGGGCGGCGGCGGGTACAGCTAATACCTCAGGGGCAGGTCCCTCAGGTGCGGGCTTTTCCTACACATGAATTAGATTTATTTAAACTGTTAGATGCCTTTTTAACTCTTAGTTGCAATTGTTTTTATAAAGTAGGGCAAACAAGTCAGCAGGCTTTGGGGGCCAGTGATGGCCAAAAAAATTTCCAGAAACTCAAACAAAGTTGGGGGGGGGGGGGGGGTTATTGTGCTGGCACAACTAATAGTTGCGCCAGGCTTAATCTGGGACAAATTGCATTGGCGCAACTAATAGTTGCGCCAGCTTTGGCCTCGGGAGTTGTGGGGCCTTATATACTTGAGCCAATCCAAATTCCCTCTCTTTTCTATTTGACTTGGTCTTTTTGACCGATTCCTTTTCTTCTTTTTTCCTAGGGGCGGGTCCATCAACATACATTGAATTTTATATTCTTCAACGATCCTTGTACGTCTATGGACCCACCTTCCAATCCTCCCTTACATGGAGGGCTTAGAGCCAATTTACCCCTTTCTTTGGGCATGGGGCCTAATTTTCTCAAAAGTTGGCACGGGAGCCTGAATGAGAGCGAGCTCCTCGAGCTTGAACGGTTCGGCCTATCACGCCTTCTCCTCTTCCTCGAGGTTTTTCCACGGTGGGACCTACTTCATGTGGCCACTTCATTTTGGATGCCAACACCCACGTGTTTGGTCTTGGGAATCGGGAGCTAACTCCAACCCTTGAGGAGTTATCCAATTTATCTGGCTTGAAGCTTCACAGAGGCGTCGCAAGAGTCACGCCGAAGACAGGCTACTCTAAATCTGTTCACCTTACCCTCGATTTGAAGAAATTTGAGTATGAGAAAAGTCTTGTTGGGGGGGCCACAAGGTGTTTGATCAAATTCCTCAAAGAACTTTTCGGTGACGAAAGTCTTCAAAAATTGCCGGTTAGGAATATTTTCAATGTGAAAGCCTTTGGCCTCAGTCTTATCTCGGAAGTCCTTTTCTTTACCTGGGGGAGAGAGCTTCTCTCTGGCTCTTTGCGATGTTTTGATTGAATTGGTAAAGGGTAGATCAATGATGCATTTGGTCCTTGCTAAATTGTATGCCCAAGAATCCTCTAACTTCTTTCTTGGTAGATGGTGGCGACATTTTAGCGATAGCTTTGACTTTGACTAGGTCGACCTCGATCCCTCTCCTGCTAACGATGAATCCCAACAGTTTCCCGAACATAGCACCGAATGTGCACTTCTGTGGATTCAGACGTAACCTGTACTTTCTTAACCTCTCAAACAGTTTTTGGAGGTTTACTAAGTGATCGCCTTGCTCCGGTGACTTGACTACCATATCATCGACGTACACTTTAATTTCTCGGTGCATCATGTCATGAAACAGTGCGGTCATAGATCTTTGGTATGTTACACCGGCATTCTTTAGCCCGAATGACATGACTTTGTAGCAAAAGGTTTCCCAAGGAGTGTTGAATGCAGTCTTCTCTCGATCCGCCTCTGCCATCTTAATCTGATTATATCCTGAGAATCTATCAATAAAAGAAAGCATCTCGTGCTTAGCGGTGTTATCGACCAAGATGTCGATGTGTGGTAGTGGAAAATCGTCCTTCGAGCTCGCCTTGTTCAAATTGCGGAAATTGATACACATGCGGACCTTTCCATCCTTCTTCGGCACAGGCACGATATTAGCTAGCCACTGTGGGTACATGGAAACCATGAGAAACCCTGCATCATACTGCTTAATGACCTCATCTTTGACTTTCGACATCCACTCGGGTCGGAGACGTCTCAGCTTCTGCTTAATTGGCTTCATATTAGGGTAGAGAGGCAACTCATGCTTAACCAAATCAGTGTCCAAACCAGGCATGTCCTCGTATGACAAAGCAAAAATGTCTTAGTATGATTGAAGGAAATAGATCATGCTCTTTTTTTCTTCGGGAGATAGCGACATTCCAATTTTGGTAGTTCGGGGAATCTCCTCAGTCCCTAGATTAACGTCCTCAGTTTCCTCGACAATGGGGGTAGGGCCATGCTCAAATTTGGCAAACCGATGAAGGAGCTCATTGGGGAGCTCCTCCAAGGGGATATCCTCGTCCAGACTCGTAACTCCCACCACTTCTTGTATTTTTACAGGAAAGGGGTCGATTTTACGTGGGACGGGTATTTCGATTAAGGCATCTTTTTGTGGGATTTTATCTGGAACTTTAAATGACAATAATTTTAGACTTTGTATTTTTTCAATGTTTTTGAGGTTTTGTATTTCTTTGGAGACGAACCCTTGGCCGCGCGAGTCTATGTATATATAAGGTATTGCCTGCTAAGGGCTTATCTCACTTTTTATAGGTTATTTTTTTTTTTAGAAACGAGTGCCAAATATTACGCCACTCCCCGCTTCCAAGGTTTAGGGCAAAGATGCCCAATTGCATACCTGAGAGGCCGCCCCTTTACCTGCTTGGATGTAGGGTGCTGACTGATACAACTCTTCAGAGTCAGCCTCCATCATGTTGATCCCCATTTCGTCTGAGATGATGTCCTCAAATGTCAACACCATTTTGTGGTGATTTACTACATGAGGAGTTTATTCAGGTACTGGCCGTCATTCTTCAAAGAGGGATAACACGGCCAAATCGATCTCTAGGCTAGGAAGGGTAATGTGGGGATTGGTGGGATGAACTGGTGCTATGGGCTTGTGTGGGGTTAATCGAGTTTCCCCATTCCAGTCAATCTTCACAACCCCGACACTCAAAAATGAATTTTTGAAATGAGGCTTGGGCCGAGGTTTCACCTCTATGTGGATCCCTTGGCTTTTACAGCTGCCGTGGGACGGGCTTTCTCCTTATCCTCTCTTACTTCTTCTGTGGGCCTGTAACCTAGCCTAAACTTGACTTTGTGACCGCCCTTAGTTGTGACGAGCTCCTTCCTTCCTTGTAATCTGGGCCTAAGAGCCCCTTCCTTTCTGATAGTCCCACTTTTAGAGCATAGCCACTGCTACTATTATTCCCCCTCCGATTCTTGGAATGATTCCCTCGATGGGCTCCGGGAGTATTGTCGACACCTCATATTCAAAACTATGGAAGTCGACGTCCTTAGTGGTGTGTGACACATCTAGCACATTGGGTTTTTCAACGCTATTGATGGCCTTCTCTTTTTCACTGTGCCCCTCACCAATGATTGTGATGATCTTATGCCCTGTTGCAAACTTGAGTTTTTGGTGCAGTGTGGAGGGTATGGCTCCAACCTCATGTAGCCACGGGCACCCCAGTAGCAGATTAAATGAGGATTTGATGTCCATTACTTGAAACAATATAGAGAAGGTCATTGGCCTAATTAATAGCTCAAGATTAACTTCTCCCATTATCTCACTCCTGGTATTGTCAAAACCTCGGGCATTAGTTCTTGTGGGTCTCAGCATGCAAGGATCTACCCCAATCTTGGTGGCGATTCTCAGCGGGCATATGTTAATGCAGACCCATTATCTATCAGAGCCAGAGGGATAGTCATATTTCTGAACTCAATGGTTATATTCAAGGACTTTGAGTGACTACCTCCTTCCTCAGGTAAATCTGCATCAGAAAATGAAATGGCATTTGGAGCCATCACTTGACCAATTATTTTCCCAACTTCATCTGGGCTAACTTGAAGTGAGACATGTGCATTCTATAACGCCCCCATTAAAGCTTGGAAATTGAGTGGAGACGTCATCAACAAATCCCATACAGTAATATGGGCAGGCGTTCTTCTTAGCTGAGTCTCTAATATATGTTCTCGACTCATTTTCTCAAAGGGATTTACGACGTTATCTTTCTTTCCCTCTGGTTGAGATTGTGCTATTGTTGGTGCTTCTGGCTACTTTGAGATCTTCCCGGATCTCGTGATGATTGTATGTGATGACCCGACTTTTCCAATCCCTCAGGTATAGGAAAGGCCGGTTCGCCAACCTATCGAATAAACGATAAGCCGGACAAACAGGGCACATATCAGAGTAAAGCGTAATAAAAATCTATAGCTAAAATAAATGCGGAAGTAATTAAAAATAAAGAACCACTGATGATGGCTGACCATCATCGAAACATGGCTCATAACAGAAATCAACGTCAAGTATAAAACTATGATATCAAACTAAAAATGGGCCCACAAATTCAAGTCTAACTCTCACCACAAATAAGAAAATCAGTAAGTTCTATACTGGGAAAAACTCCTCAGGAGGAACCTCAAGCTCTTCCTTAGGCACGTAGTCAGGATCAGTCTCACAGCCCTGAATAGCCACATTAGTACCTGAACCTGTGACGTATAGTCGGAGTGAGCTAACCAACAAAGCTCAGTAGAAGAAAGACATCTACGGAATTTTACTTTAACTAACATGGTTTCAAAACAAATATCGGAATATAGCTTGTCAAACATATAAGCAGATAATAAATTGAATTTAGGTGCGAAAGTCATATGTAGGATTTATTTCTAAATGTGTGAAAACAGTTTCAAGAACAGATGCAGTGTTTCAGTGTCTTAGTTTCTCTAACTTCTATATGCAAAGTTCAGTAATTCATGACTTAATCCTCAACTTAAAATACCTCCCGAGTAAACTATATCTCGAGAGCAGGAATATAGCCGATGGGAACCCCTACCTACCATCGTCGTTCATGAACCCTTTTTCAGGATGCAACAAGCCCTTGCGTAATGAGGGAAACTTGTGCCAGAAAATTGTTCAGGAATTTTTGAGGGGTCGTTCAAGTCAATCATAAAACAAATGCAGATACTAATATAAATCAAATGCAAGTCTCTTATACATAGTTCAGGTTCTTGATTTCAGATTTTCAGAGCTTAAGCAGATTCAGGTTTCAGGATTCAGGTAGATTTAGATTTTTAGTCATCCATATCAATTTCAGTTTACAGATGTGATTTCAATGGCATATGCAAGTTCAAAGATTTTAATTCAAAATATCCATGCGAATTAAAATAGAATACTGTAAAGATGAGATTCTCCTACCAAAAACTGAGTAATGCTAAGTCAGAAAGTCCTATTGATGGCCTCTCGCCCTCAATCTACATCACAATATACGTTCATGCATTAAAATTAACTCTAATTACTAATAATATAGACCTATTTAAGTGTTTCCTCAAAAACAAGTCAAAACAGGCAAGTTACGCCAATCCTAGAATTTCACGTAACATTCTCATATATTTTTGACCATCAAGACGATTGATCCATGAGTTGGTCAAAACATGAAAATTGTAGATTTTTCTATTAGCTTGCCAACGCAAAAAGAATCGTCTCAATTGAAGTTCAGGATAAAACGTTATGACTAAAATACTAAGGCAATGTCGGAGTTCGGTGATACCTCGCTCGAGCGATGATAATAGCTCGCTCGAGCGATTTGACGTAACATTCTCATATATTTTTGACCATCAAGATGATTGATCCATGAGTTAGTCAAAACATAAAAGTTGTAGATTTTTCTATTAGCTTTCCAACGCAAAAAGCATCGTCTCAATCGGAGTTCGGGATAACACGTTATGACTAAAATACTAAGGCAATATTGGAGTTCGGTGATACCTCGCTCGAGCGATGATAATAGCTCGCTCGAGCGAGCTACAGCGATGCGATTTCGCTGGTTTTCACCTGAATCGAAACCCATACATCCCAAAGCAAAACCCATGGCTAATCTAATGATTTAATCAAAAAGTTTAATTAAAACGTACCTTTAATCTAAAGATTCCTAGATTAGAAATGAGTCACGCGAATGGAGCTTCGGAACGAAACCGACGGGTTTCCTCAACGATTCGCGTCGCGATCGATCCCACGAGTTCACAAAGACAACTCCAACACGCCCCCAATGATCTCAACCTCTCCCAATAGCGAACTGCGAATCCAAGGTTGATTCAAGTTCTTTCTAAGGTTTAAGTGTTTTCAACAAAGAGGGTTCTAGAGAAGGAGGCTTTCTAAACCGATCTCCTACGATGATTGAAGAAGAGAGAAGACGGAGTTTCACATGGTTGGGAAACTATCCTCTCTTAACAAAACCTAGTATAATACGGGAATGTAATTCCTTCTTATAATAGGATTGCTCACAAAGTAAAACACACACACACATCTTATGTATTATACACTTCTAATTTTAAAACTCAAGTCCGGTGTTGAGCGGCTACACCGAGGTCGGTGCACAACTTTCGCACGAGGGTCCAAATGGGCTCTAAATTAAAATATGTCCGCATAATCACATCTAGATAAAAATCCAAAACAAATGGTGGCGTCGATTGCCGAGCCGAATACACACACAGGGTCAGTCTAACTCGGGTTCAAAATACGGGTCTTTACATTCTACCCTCCTTAGGAATTTTCGTCCTTGAAAATGTACGGATAGCTAAACCGAACTGCGGTAAGTCCTTATCCTAACACCAGTATAAAGCAAAATCGCAACAGTCTAAAGTCTAAAAGAACTTTGGTCGCGATGCGGTAGGCTTCACTAAGCACGCTTTCAAGGGTCGGGATCCGTAGTAACCTGGATGTACTGCGTGTGGCATCCCATACTGCCGTAGAGGATTGCATCCGTACATGGATGCATACCTTCCCAAGTGTCACGTGCCTAGAAACATACTTCACCATGACACAAAACTAGCACACACACCTACCTCACCCTTTTGGTAATTATTTGAGCAGAAATTTCAGATGTCAGAATCGAATACTTATTCAAAAGCATGATCACATGCCTGGTAACATGTTCTAACTGATGACACGGGTTCCAACAGACATACGGTTCTAACCGAGAATGAATAAATATGACATTTAAGATTTTATTGTGTGATCGTTATAGATATATATGTAAAGCATCGATGTTATGAACCAATTTAACATTGAAGACTTTGAAGAAATTCTCCCTTTATTTATTTATTTATTTTTTATTTTTTTTATTTTTATTTTTATTTTTTTTTTAAAGAAGCAAATTCAAGAATTTAAAGGTACGTATGGTTTTCTTACATAACTATAGTTTACAATATACCTTCACTCGAAAAGTTGTGAAAATTGCTCGCAAATCTCCTCTTCACGCTCCCATGTGGCTTCCCCTGAAGAATGGTTCCGCCACTTCACGAGTACTAAGGGAATGCTCTTTGTCCGTAAGATTTGTTCTTTACAATCCAAGATTCGTATCGGTTCCTCAACCAAGGATAGGTCTTCTTGGAGCTCAATGGGCTGGTAGTCCAATACGTGAGTCGGGTCCTTAACATATCTTCGTAACATGGACACATGAAACACGTTGTGCATTTCCGATAGCTGCGGTGGCAAAGCTACTCGATAGGCAACCTCGTCGACTCGGCCCAATACCTCGAAAGGTCCAACATAGCACGAACTCAGCTTCTCACGCTTCCCAAAACGAATCACGCCTTTTGTAGGAGAGATTTTGACAAATACGTTATCTCCCACCTTAAACTCAACATGGTTTCTATTCAGATCAGCGTAGCTCTTCTGACGACTTTGAGCAATGCGTAGTCTCTCACGGATTAACCGAACTATCTCGGTTGTATTCTCCACGATCTCGGGACCTAAAATGAGTTTCTCACCCACGTCTTCCCAATTAAGCGGAGACCTCGCACCGGCCCATACAAAGCTTCCGTGGTGCCATCTTGATGCTAGCACAGTAATCATTATTGTGAACTCGATCGGCGATAAATGTTGGTCCCATGACCCCTGAAAATCCAACATGCAAGCACGTAACATATCTTCTATAATCTGATTCACCCTCTCAGTCTGCCCATCGGTCTGAGGATGGAATGTTGTACTATAATCGAGCCTAGAGCCCATTCCTTCTTGAAATCGTTGCCAAAACTGAGATGTGTACATCGGGTCTCTATCGGATACGATACTGACCGGTATACCATGCAGCCTAACTATCTCCTTGATGTATAATTTTGCGAGCTTGTTGGCGGTATACGACGTATTATAAGGAAGGAAGTGTGCGGACTTAGTCAATCGATCCACAATGACCCAGATGGCATTGTATTTTCTTAATGTTCTTGGCAATCCCAAAATAAAGTCCATAGAAATGGCCTCCCATTTCCACTCAGGTATCGGTAGTGGTTGCAACAGTCCTGCCGGATTTCAATGATCCACCTTTACTTGCTGACACACAAGACATCTCGAGACATACAAAGCGACATCTTTCTTTAAACCTCTCTACCAGAAGCTTTTCTTTAAGTCCTGATACATCTTGGTACTGCCAGGGTGAATAGCGTACAGACTTATGAGCCTCTTCCAAAATAGTGTCCCGAAGCTCAGTACTAGTTGGTACGCATACCCGATTTCTAAACAACAAAGTGTCATCATCTTTGATAGAAAAATCTATTTTGCTTCCCCCAATCACATCCCGTCTGATAGCCATAAGTTCATCATCCGTCATCTGAAGTCTGCGAATGTTCTCATAGAGGGTGGAATGAATCACCAGTGTAGCCATTAACGCACCTGAACCTTTTACGTCAAATCTCATGCTACTTAGAGCCATATCTTCCAATAGATGCCATCTTCACACCCTTGCGGTGAGATGTGATAACTGAGCAGAGAACTTCTGACTTAACGCATCTGCCACTACGTTTGCTTTCCCGGGGTGGTACTGGATGGTACAATCATAAACTTTCAAGAACTCCATTCATCGACGCTGTCTCATATTCAACTCCTTTTGTGAGAAGAGATACTTGAGGCTCTTATGATCGGTAAATATATCGAAGGTCTCCCCATAAAGGTAATGCCTTCAGATCTTCAGAGCAAAAATCACAGCTGCCAACTCAAGATCATGCGTCGGGTAATTCTTCTCATGGTCTTTTAGCTGTCTAGACCCATAAGCAATGACTCTCTCATTCTGGTTAAGCACACAGCCTAACCCCCATATGATGCATCACTGTATACTGCAAAGCCTCCCCTGCCTGATGGTATAGCAAGTACTGGCGCAGTAGTCAATCGTTTCTTGAGTTCCTGAAAACATTGCTCTAGTATTCTTCTTCGTAAGTTGTGTAAGAGGACACGATATCTTGGAGAAGCCCTCCACAAAGCTTACGTAGTATCACGCCAAACCGAGGAAACTACGAACCTCCGTAACGGTCTTTGGCTGTTCCCAATTCATCACTGACTCAATCTTTGTTGGGTCAATCTGTAATACCGGTCTCAGAGATAACATGGCCTAGGAAATCTGACTCGCCAAGAACTCACACTTACTGAGTTTTGCATGTAACTGATGGTCTCTGAGGGTTTGTAGAGCCACTCGCAGATGCTGCTTATGTTCTTCTTGCGTCTTTGAATAGATGAGGATGCCATCTACAAAAACTACTGAACTTGTCCAAATGTGACTTGAATATCCGGTTCATCAAGTCCATAAATGGCTGCGTTTGTCAACCCAAATGGCATGACCAAGAACTCGTAGTACCCATATCGGGTTCTGAGCAGCATCTTGAATGTCTTGGACTTAACTTTCAAGCGATGGTAGCGACCTCAAGTCGATCTTCGAGAAGAACCTTGCTCCTTATGGCGATCGAGCAGATCATCAATTCTTGGAAGCGGATAACGGTTCTTAATTGTCAACTTATTTAGTCAAGCGGTGTCGATGTAAAGCCGCATTGAACCGTCTTTCTTCTTTACAAATAGAACAGGTGCTCCCCAGGGTGACACACTCGGTCTAATAAAGCCCTTATCTAGCAGTTCCTGAAGCTGCTCCTTCAACTCTTTCAATTCTGCAGGCGCCATTCGATACGGAGTTTTTGATACTGGTTCAGTACCCGGCACTAACTCAATCGCAAACTCAATCTCCCTGTCAGGTGGTAATCCAGGTAGATCTTTAGGAAAAATATCTGAATACTCACTAGCAATCGTAATATCTGCAATATTTTTCTTCTCCTCCTTATGATCTTGCAAGTAGGCCAGATAACCACAACACCCGTTCCTCATCATACGGTCTGCTCGAATGGCAGAGATAAACGATATCACACAAGATTTGACTCCGCAAAATCGAAAAGATTTTCTCTTCGGCGGGCGGAATGTTACAATCTTTCGAAGACAATCCACGCTCGCATGGTAAGTAGATAACCAATCCATCCCTAGTATCACGTCGAACCCTTCCATGCTCAAAATGATCAAATCAGCCACTGTCTCGTGGTCTTCGATCATCACAATCACTGATTGACACATGGTATCGGTGCTCACTGAGTTGACACTACCAAGATGAAATCAAGGGCCTTGGGAATGATTCCCAACTTCTCAGCGAACAATGGAGTAATAAAAGAATGTGTAGACCCAGGGTCTATCAACACTCGCGCTTCGGTTTTGCTTACATCGCTCCCCCGATGCATAAAAAGGGTACCATAGTTTAGACAAGCGTTTCAATTAAAAGTTTCTAAGCATGTGTGTTCATCCATAACTTATTAACAAAATTTATTAAATATCAAGCAATTATATATAACACATAAAATAAGAAGACATCTCAACTTTTAATAATACCTTGGATCACGTCGTTCGATGTTTCGGTTTCTTGAGCCATCACGGCATAAGCTCGACCTTGAGCGATGAGGGTCGGTCGATCTCTGAGTAGAAGTCGAACTAGTTCTTCCCTTGTCCTCCTGAGGACAATCCTTAACCATGTGTCCGATTGTGCCACACCGAAAACACGCTCCAGTGTTCCTCCTACAATCCTCGGTCTTGTGTGGTTTCCCGCACCTTAGGCACATAGTGACCAAAACAAAAGATGGTGCACGAGAGGATCCCTGTGCCACTGGAGCTCCACTAGCATTAGAACCCTGGTCGCACGGATTGCAGGTGATGATGCTGCCAATCTCTGATAAGGGGTCGGTCCAGAAAAAAATGTTGGTCTAGAAAATACAGGTTGAATAAGGTTCACTGGCGGCTTTGTAAACTTGGCCCTCTTATTTTCATAAGTACCTGACTGCCCTTGTACAACCCTGTCCTTGTTGTTGCTTCTCAAAAACCGCTTTTGAATTTCTTCCTCTGCTATGAGGGCCTTTGACAGTACTCCTCCATATGTTTCCATTTCCCACATAGTCACGCTCTCCTGTATACTCGGCCTAAGACCCAGCTGAAATTTTCTGGCCTTCATCATATCGGTGGCCACATGTTGAGGTGCAAACCTTGAAAGTCGCGTGAACTCATCTCCATACTCACGCACTGACATTGTCCCCGACTCGATGAATGAACTTCCATCCGATGCCTAACGATCTTGGGAAAAATCTTGAACGCAACCGATAAACTCACCCATGTCCAAGGAGTATTGGGAAACTCGCTCCCTGTCTAGCCACGGACTTCCACCATGGTCCATTTGTCCATCCAGTTTGAAGGTTGCCCATCTAACCTTCTCGACATCGGTGCACTGAAGCACCTCGAAGATCTTTTCCATCTCATCCAACCAACCTTCAGCTTCCATCGGGTCGGTCTGTCCAGAAAAATTTGGAGGTCTCATCCTCCTGAATTCGGCAAATCCTGATGATTGTTGTTGTTGTCCAGCAGAAATCAGCTACGCTTCTTTGGGCGATTTGCGTGATCTCGAGCCATAGATGCGATCTGGCGAGCAATGTTGGTGGCCAACACTTGTTCCATTCTTTCACCGACCACTATCAACTCCGCCCTATAGGGACTGCATTAGAACCGGATGCGAAGGCAACTCCCTTGATGTACCGACACCTTTAGAATGTCCTCTAAAGGCCACCGCCTACCCGCCTCTAAATCTTGGGGCCATATCTTGATCATCATTGTGAACACCACAACATCACCAACATTGATTGTAAAGACAATCACAAAGCAAGACTAGTGATTACGGACCTAACGACATGACTCGATCTGCATGCGGGTCACGGTTGGTTCTCATGGGTCCTTAGAGAATCTAAAACCATGGCTTTGATACCAACTCGTGATTTAATTCTTTTCCAATCCCTCGTATAGGAAAGGCGGTTCGCCAACCTATCGAATAAACGATAAGCCGGACAAACAGGGCACATATCAGAGTAAAGCGTAATAAAAATCCATAGCTAAAATAAATGCGGAAGCAATTAAAAGTAAAGAACCACCGATGATGGCCGACCATCATCGAAACATGGCTCATAACAAAAATCAACGTCAAGTATAAAACTATGATATCCAACTAAAAATGGGCCCACAAATTCAAGTCTAACTCTCACCACAAATAAGAAAATCAGTAAGGTCTAGACTGGGAAAAACTCCTCAGGAGGAACCTCAAGCTCTTCCTCAGGCACGTAGTCAGGATCAGTCTCACATACGAATAGCCACGCGTCGATGCACTGAACCTGTGACGTATAGTCGGAGTGAGCTAACCAACAAAGCTCAGTAGAAGAAAGACATCTACGGCATTTTATTTTAACTAACATGGTTTCAAAACAAATATCGGAATATAGCTTGTCAAACATATAAGCAGATAATAAACTGAATTTAGGTGCGAAAGTCATATGTAAAATTTATTTCTAAATGTGTGAAAACAGTTTCAAGAACAGATGCAGTGTTTCAGTGTCTTAGTTTCTCTAACTTCTATATACAAAGTTCAGTGATTCATGACTTAATCCTCAACTTAAAATACCTCCCGAGTAAACTATATCTCGAGAGCAGGAATATAGTCGATGGGAACCCCTACCTACCATCGTCGTTCATGAACCCTTTTTCAGGATGCAACAAGCCCTTGCGTAATGAGGGAAACTTGTGCCAGGAAATTGTTCAGGAATTTTTGAGGGGTCGTTCAGGTCAATCATAAAACAAATGCAGATACTAATATAAATCAGATGCAAGTCTCTTATACATAGTTCAGGTTCTTGATTTCAGATTTTCAGAGCTTAAGCAGATTCAGGTTTCAGGATTCAGGTAGATTTAGATTTTCAGTCATCCATATCAATTTCAGTTTACAGATGTGATTTCAATGGCATATGCAAGTTCAAAGATTTTAATTCAAAATATCCATGCGAATTAAAATAGAATACTGTAAAGATGAGATTCTCCTACCAAAACTCGGAGTAATGCGAAGTCAAGCAAAGTCCTATTGATGGCCTCTCGCCCTCAATCTACATCACAATATACGTTCATGCATTAAAATTAACTCTAATTACTAATAATATAGACCTATTTAAGTGTTTCCTCAAAAACAAGTCAAAACAGGCAAGTTGCGCCAATCCTACAATTTGATGTAACATTCGCATATATTTTTGACCATCAAGACGATTGATCCATGAGTTGGTCAAAACATGAAATTTGTAGATTTTTCTATTAGCTTTCCAACACAAAAAGAATCATCTTAATCAGAGTTCGAGATAAAATGTTATGGCTAAAATACTAAGGTAATGTCGGAGTTCGGTGATACCTCGCTCGAGCGATGATAATAGCTCGCTCGAGCGATTTAATGTAACATTCTCATATATTTTTGACCATCACGACGATTGATCCATGCGTTGGTCAAAACATGAACGTTGTAGGTTTTTTTATTAGCTTTCCAACGCAAATTGAATCGTCTCAATCGGAGTTCGGGATAAAACGTTATGATTACAATACTAAGGCAATGTCGGAGTTCGGTGATACCTCGCTCGAGCGATGATAATAGCTCGCTCGAGCAAGCTACAGCGACACGATTTCACTGGTTTTCACCTGAATCAAAACCCATACATCCCAAAGCAAAACCCATGGCTAATCTAATGATTTAATCAAAAAGTTTAATTAAAACATACCTTTAATCTAAGGATTCCTAGATTAGAAATGAGTCACGCGAATGGAGCTTCGGAACGAAACCGACGGGTTTCCTCAACGATTCGCGCCGCGATCGATCCCACGAGTTCACAGAGACAACTCCAACATGCCCCCAATGATCTCAACCTCTCCCAATAGCCAACTACGAATCTAAGGTTGATTCAAGTTCTTTCTAAGGTTTAAGTGTTTTCAACAAAGAGGGTTCTAGAGAAGGAGGTTTTCTAAACCGATCTCCTACGATGATTGAAGAAGAGAGAAGACGGAGTTTCACACGGTTGGGTAACTATCCTCTCTTAACAAAACCTAGTATAATACGGGAATGCAATTCCTTCTTATAATAGGATTGCTCACAAAGTAAAACACACACACACATCTTATGTATTATACACTTCTAATTTTAAAACTCAAGTCCAGTGTTGAGCGGCTATACCGAGGTCGGTGCACAACTTTCGCACGAGGGTCCAAATGGGCTCTAAATTAAAATCTGTCCGCACAATCACATCTAGATAAAAATCCAAAACAAATGTTGACGTCGGTTGCCGAGCCGAATACACACACAGGGTCAGTCTAACTCGGGTTCAAAATACGGGTCTTTACATTGTAGGTTTGTCCCAAAATCTGAAATGGCATGGCTACTGGTATCGGATGCTCTTGTATTGCGGGATCCGGAGGTGTGGGTAACATTTGATTTACCTTGGTGATAGCTGGTTGGGTGGCAAAATTGGGCAAGACGGGGGTGGTGAAGCTTATGAGTGGTGGTGTCGGGGGAAACGGGGTAGGGGTAGGCCATTGGTAGCTGATGGGTTCCAGGGGGCGATTAGAGGTAAGGATTGGCCATTGGTAGCTGATGGGTGCTGGCGGGAGATTGAGGCTATGATGGGCCACTGGGTAATTGACGGGGGTGGTGGTGTATGGTTGATATACATTTATGTGCACATAATTGATGGGTGTGGGTGATGGGAAGTAAGCCTTGAGATCCAAGGGTTCAATTTGTGGAGTCGGGTTGGAGAAATAATCTGAAAAATTTAGGGGTTCAATCACCCCAATATTCCTTTCTTCAATAATTCTTGGCAATGGCGCCACATAGCTCTCCTGATCACTGATGTAA
Source organism: Chloranthus sessilifolius (assembly GCA_021018995.1). Taxonomy (NCBI): domain Eukaryota; kingdom Viridiplantae; phylum Streptophyta; class Magnoliopsida; order Chloranthales; family Chloranthaceae; genus Chloranthus; species Chloranthus sessilifolius. The sequence continues at coordinate 32,672,229 of CM037595.1, forward strand.
TTGGATGGGTCAAACTCAAATTCCTCCTCATATTCCTCTACCATCCCGATGGTGGGTCTGGGACCTGCTCCTCTGGTAAGATGTGGGGATAATGGCACCTAGTGGATATTTGCATGCTGGTTCACTTGCGAAAGTGCTGGTGGCATAATTTTCTTGGCATCGATTAAATCTTGGATTGCGTGCTTCAATGGGAAGTAGCGATCAGTCGGGTGACTCGGGCCTTGATAAAAATTATAGTGGGTATTCAGGTCATAGTTCTTTGGGATTGGGTGGGGAGGAGGCTATAGTTGACGAATAGTAATTAATCCCTTTTCTATTAATAAAGGAAAAAGTACACTTAGTGATTGCCCCAAGGTTGTAAACACTCGGTCATAGCGGGCTCTCCTCAGCTCCTGAGTCATCTGCATTCCTTGACCGTTCCCTGCTCTCTGCATCTGCTCAGTTCTGACCGGTGCTGGCTGGGCCGCTCGGAATTGGAATGGGGTTACATTATTGTTGGGCCTAGCATTGGCAATGTTTTGGACATCGGCACCGGTTCTCTTATCAGTCCTTTGTTTCGAAAACCTTTTAACCCCACTTGCTCCACTTGGTATATTTTTGTTCAGGCGCCCCTCCCAGATAGCATCTTCACAGCGGTTGGCATTCCTCACCAGATCAGAGAAACTGAACTACTGCTGGTACACCAAAAAGTCTGAGATCACTAGTAGAGTATTCTTGGAAATTATTTTGATTTGCTCATCATCAAGCATCTTATTTCTTACCTGAGCTGCTAGTGCTCTCCACTGCCCCAAGTAGTCACTGAAGGTCTCATTTGGGTTCTAGTTTAACTGGGCCAAGTTAGAGTTACGTGGTTCGATGTCAATATTATAGACATATTATTCCTGGAACAAGTGCGTTAAGTCCTTCCACGTTTTAATCATAGATGGTTCCAAAGATGTGAACCACCTCAGGGCCAGACCAGTCAAACTCTTTTGAAAGACCTTTATCAACAGTCTTTCGTCCCCTCCATATTGGCACATGTCTCCACAATAGGACTTGAGGTGTGCAATAGGATTGTTGATGCCATTGTATTTGTCAAAATTTGGCATTTTAAATTTGGAAGGCAAGGTGACCTCAACAAACAGGCACAAGTCCGTGAAGCCTGTGGCGTGGATTTCAGCACCACCCATTTTCATCAACTACTTTTATATCTCGTCCATCTATTCTTTCAGCTGCTTTGACTCCTTAGATAAGGGGGCCACCCTCTCGGTAGTTGGTTGGATTTCACTTTCTGCTACCAAGGGGTAGAAAATGATTAGGGGAGGGTTAAGGCTGGTCAATGTCCCAGCATAGGCTCCATTGTTCATAATCTCATCCTCTTCATACTGCTGGTCGACATAGTACGCACTGAGGGTGGAATTCTCATGTTGGTGTTGCATGGACTGGGTGGGAGTGACATGAGTAGGGGTTGGGTGAGTCCCTTGCGGATGAGGGAAAGTTTGTTGGGTGATGGGATGAGTGGAAGTTAGATTTTGGAGCGGGGCCTGATGAGGCCGTTGAGCATGGGGGAAGGTTTGAAGCTGACTTTGGGATGTAGGGACATAGGTAAATTGGGGTTGATATAAGGCATGGCTTTGATCGGGGTATGAGGGTTGCAAATGAGTGAACTTTTAGAGAAATTGGGAAGGGTATGGGTGTGAGGCTCCAAGGTTTTGGGCTTGGGTTTTGGCCATGAAGCCTTGATCATTATAGGTTTGGGCCATGGGCCATTGACGGGTTTCAGCCATGGGCCCTTGATGGGTTTGGACCATGGGCCCTTGGTGGGTTTGGGCCATGGGGCCTTGGTGGGTTTGGGCCATTGGGCCTTGGTGGGTCTAGCCCATTAGGCCTTGGGCCCTTGATGGGTCTAGCCCGTCGGGTCTTTGTGAGTCTAAGCCATGGGCCCTTGGTGGGTCTGGCCCATTGAGCCTTGGTGGATCTGGGGCATGGGCCCTTGGTGGGTCTGGCCCATTGGGTCTTGATGGGTCTGGGCCATGGGCCCTTGATAGGTATGGGCTATGGGGTTTTTGGCCATGGGGCCTTGAGACACGTGGGGAATGGAGGTTTTGGCCATGGGCCCTTGATAGGCATGGGCTATGGGGTTTTGGGCCATGGGGCCTTGAGACATGTGGGGAATGGAGGTTTGGCCATGGGGCATGTGGGAAATGGGGGTTTGGGCCATGGGGCCTTGAGACAAGTGGGGAATGGAGGTTTGGGCCATGGGGCCATGTGTCATGTAGGAAATGAGGGTTTGGGCCATGTGGCCTTGAGACAAGTGGGGAATAGAGGTTTGGATGTTGTGGATTATGGGGGGTTGATGGGGGTCATGGGGGAATGATGCATAGAGACTTGATAAAGTCTCGGATGGGTTCATGAGTGTGTGGTATGGATGAGTGGAGATGTGTTGGGAGGCCTTCCACCTATTGTAGGCTTGGACCATCTCTTCCATCATGGCCACGAAAGGAGGATCGGATGGGGATGGGTAGTTTGAGGCTAGGAGGGTTATGGATGGAGTGGATGTGAAGGGTAAATTGGGCATGGCCCCGGTAAAATCTGGCATGACCCGGGTAAGGGATGGGATATGGGGTGGATTGGAGGAATGAGGTGGGGCATTGAAAAAGGGGTTGGTTGGGTATGTATGGGGATGAGGAAGGGTAAAGTGTGAGTGTTTGGGAAAAACCGGGCATGGCCCCGATAAAAATGGGCATGGCTCGGGTAGATGGGGGGATGTGTGGGGGGTGGGATAAGGTGGAAGTGGTATATGTGAATGATGTTGGATCGGGTCTATAGGGGGAAGATGGGAAATGGGGAATGGGTGTGGATGGGGACAATCGGGTTGGGCTTGGAATGGATGTGGGTGAAAGATGGTATTGATTTGGCATGGATGTGGATGGAAAGTGGGATGGGTTTGGCATGGATATGAGAGGGAAAATGGGCATGGTTTAGGCAAAAGATGGGGAATTGGTGGGTCGATTTTAGATAACTTGGGAAGCAGTGGATGGAAAAATAGGGGCGCCAAAGGGGCCGAAAATGGCAAAGGGTGATTGGGTGAGGGGGATGGTGGTTAAAATTTCTCCCGAATGGGAATGGGTTGGAGAATGTGGCGGGGATGAATCGGGATCGGTATAAGCCGGGTCCACTACCCATGACATCGTTTGTTGGCGGGTTGGGTACAAGTGCCTTGCATAAGGCCCAAAAAATTTCCTCCTCCTTCCCCTACAGATGATGGAGGGCAAGATGATGTCGTTATGCCGGCACTACAAAGACTCTAGTTTTTAGTTTTTTATTTTTATTTTTAATTATTTTTAATTTTTTTAGTAAAAACAAAGGTTTCGAGGCCTTGGAGTTCCCTTCTCGGGTGGCTTTCGTACCCTAATTTAGGACCAGTCGTAATGATTCCGAAGCACTTTGGAAGAATCAAAGGAAGACTTTTGATCTATTGAAGGGACGAAAATCGATGCGGACTACCCGATCTCCCGAAATGAGTCAAAGAGAAGTCACCTTCTTTTAACCGGCGGGGGCGTAGGGTGTTGGAGATGGAGGGGCCCAAACAGAGGCACTAAGACACTAATCGGGGGATTCGAGATGTGGAAAAGGCCATAGGTTCGGGCTGCTGCTATCCAGAACAGTTTTGGCGCAACTAATACATGCGCCAAGCTAAGAATGCCCCTACTTTATACTGGCGTAATATTAGTTGCACCAAGGTAAAATTGGCCAGATTTAAAGTTGCCACAACTAATAGTTGCGCCAGGTATAATTACAGAATTTTTACACTGGCACAACTAATACTTGCGGCAGGCTAAAACGGAGCTCCAGAATTTTATGACGGTAGCAAACAACACCCGAAATGAGTCTTCTTTTGTTTTGTGGAAGCTTGGCTTCTGAGAACTGATTGACTTTTTAGTGAATCATTCTCTCCTCACCGAACCTAGGGGATTTGAGTCTGGTATAACTCGCTAGCGCGTTCCCCAAGGGTTTTTAGCTTTGTAGGAATGGGAACTCATGTGATATACCTCCAGCGCAAGCGCCTTCTCAGATACTAAAGGGCTAAGACTTTTCTGGATCATCACCACTAGGGGCTCACCATACTGAGACCTGGGTGGTTGTATGTGTGCCTAAACCCAACACTTTTAAAAAATCTACCTCGTAAAAACAAATTGATTAAGTTCCCTATTGTGGTTCAATTTTAATTAATTTTTTTCAAAGCTCCTATTTTTTATGGAAGTTTTCTTTAGTTCAGAAATCGGGGGTGATGATCCCGTGCCGCCACTACGGGCTGGCGTCCACTATTAGAATATGTTTGCAGAAGTAGGCCCGCCAATCAGCTAAGGCACTAAAATGATAAAAAAGTAAAGAAAATTAAAAGACAATGAGTATGTAGGCCCGCCGATCGGCTAAGGCACGTAAACTACAGAAAAGTATGGGTGAGTAAAAAATAAAAAAATAATGCAAAAAATAGCAAAAAGGTTAGTAAAATAAAAAATAAATGGCCAAATTTGAAGGAGAAGCTCTACAAGCTATCCCCAGCAAAGTCGCCATCTGTGCAATAGTGGGATTTTTTACGATCCCGTCGCGGCGATGCGCTTGCTAACAAAAATATAGAGTCGCCACCCAAAGCTGTTGGTGTCCCGAGAAACCTAGATCATTTTTATAAGTACCAAAGTGCCACAAATATGACTCTGAATCCGGTCCACACCAAAGGTTCTTGGGTAGGGGCTTCGGTTATCGATTGGGAAGGTGTTAGGCATCCAATCAACCTGCTTAATGTGGTCTCTACTTATAGCCAAAACAAAAATAATATAAAAGAAAAGAAAAAGGCTCCTCTTGCCCGAATGGGCTTAAAATCCTATTTGTGCCCCTCCGTTCCTACGAAAAATTTGGCGGCGTAATGGCACAAATGGGAGGATGGAGGAATGACCGAGAAGGTAGAGGAATAGAGGGGAGAGCCGGAGCTCTCGGGCCCTTGTTGCACAGTCGGGGAGCCTTGTGTTGGCTTGCTTTGGTGAGCTTTTGAAGGCTTGTATGGTGGAAAAAGGGGTTCTAACCTCTAAGGCTTGGTAGCTAAGAGGTAGAGAGGGAAGGCAAATGGATAGCACACAGCTAACCTTGAGGCTTTTTATGAAAGGTAAGGCTTGGAAGGAGGTTTATCAATTCTGGAATTTGTATGACCAATGGTGCACCAAAGGGAGAAAGATATTCTCACTTTAAGCTCTTTCTCTCTTAGGTAATTTTCTCAACCTCCAATCCAAGGGGAGGGGGGTTCTATTTATAGGAAAAAGGTGGGTTAGGAGGCTACTTAGAGGCTAAGCAAGATTAGGAATTAGGTAATCTAGCATCTAAGGTTTTCTAGGGTTTTCGAGCCTTGAAATATGTGAAGAGGTGCTCTAATGGTGGATGATTGGATGACGCTTTAAACCACTTAAGGGATTGCACATAGGTAGTAAATGGGTGCAACAGAACTAGCATAACATATCCCAAAGGTCAAGATGGTCAACAAGTCAAAGTTGGCTCCCCGAGGTGGGGTCCACCTTAATGCTGGAGCAATTATTAGTTGGGTCAGGCCATTTATGGGGAGAGATGGCCTGACGCGACTAATATTTGTGCTAAGCTTACTTATAACTGACGCAACTATTAGTTGCGCCAAATCTCTTAGGGAGTTTTCATGAAATTATTATCTTGCCCCTCTGGTTCGGACCGCCATATCTTTGCGTACACAACTCCGATTAGGGTGATTCTTAGCCCGTTGGAAAGCTGAGGACTTCTACTTTTCAATAATGTGAGATTTGATCATAGTTGAAGGTCACAGGTAGTCCCAGTGTGCCACTCTTTATCCATTGCTTGGGAACACTAGGTTTTGATCCGAGATGGGTTCTAAGGGTTCAAGAAGGTTCTTAAGGGATCTAGGGTGATTCTTAAGGGTTTGGGATGGCTCTTAAGGTCTTGAAAGGGTTCCTAAGGGTTCCATACATGCCATCAAAAGTTGAAAGGCACGCCCCTCTCGAAATGTGTTTCGATTAGGGCTTGGGCCAAATTTGGGTGTATATAAACACGGGCTGTCAGATCGTGCGTTCAATCTGAATTTCAGTATATTATGGTATCAAAGTGTTTACTTCACTTCATAATGGATCAATCTTTCTCGAATTAAAGAGTGGAAGGACTGAGCCATCAATCATTGGTAAGCATACATGCATGTTGAACAAAGTGCGCATGTAAAATAGCAGAGCGGAAGTAGTAACAAAATGGTAGTATAAATCTACAAATATAACTATCCGCAGCTATCAAAAATATAAAAAATATCCACCGGTGAAGGCCATCCTTCACCTAAATAGTGGAGACAAAAATCCAATTGTATTCATTTACAAATCCAAAAATACTATACCGTATGACAAAAACCCAAAATATCCGAGCTCTCGAGCTCTCAACCCAACACAGCTAACGATAGTACTCTTTGGGCAGCTCTTCTTCGTCCTCGGGAGTGTAATCCGGGTCCTCTGCTTGCTCCAGATATTTTCCAAATTAGCTCCTGCAGCTGTGAAGTATGGTCAGGGAATGAGCTATAATCCAAGCTCAGTAGGGATAAAAATAGTGCACAACTATATCTTATCATTCTTTTGCATGGCATTGACGCATGAGTAAAATAGATAGTTCAAATTTCAATGATATTGCAAGGCATTGATAATAAAACAAGCATGATTACACTCCTGAGGACATATGAAATTATACTATATCAGAGCAAGACAAGGGAAACAAATTTCATAGCATATCAGGGAATAAGCATATACGAGACAGAGAACATGGATCATCGAGTCAAAACATATCAAATCACATCCTCTAATCGAATCTCAAGTATTAGTGTAAGTATCCCGTTGTGGGAATTGAGCAGTTCGTATTAGACACAGGGTCATAACCTCGGGGACTCCACCCTTCTCACAACTAATCATGAGGTCGAGACAAATCTCGTGGCAAAACATCTCGTAGCGAGAACTGAGCTGTCCGTAACCGAGACAGGGTCATAACCCCGGGGACCCCACCCCTCTCATGGAGGTTCCACTCCTCAATGCACACGATCTCAGAACATATCACGCATACACATGTCGGAAATTGGGAGGACTCATATCAGAAACTAAATTTGAAATTCAAGAATTTGAATTTAACGGGTCGAATGTAAGAGGTTGAGATATGAAATGTCATAATCATATGCAGAATGTTCCAAGAGTTTTCATATACATATAATATTTCTGAAAGTAATGTTCAAATGCGATAAAAATTAACATAGCGTCTCTGAATCAAGTCAAATTTATAATTTTGCAATGAAATTCCCTACCTTGAGTGTTGGAATCTCGCGAACAAAGTCAGATAATTCCAGGTTATTTCTCCACCTAATGTCTCTCGAATTCGATGTAAATCATACCACGCATATGTACTAACTATCAGTGAATCACACGTGTCAACACAATTTCTCACGAGGCGTAAAAATGCACAAAACCTAAGTCCACAACCAGAGCACACCTCGCTACAGAGAGATGCAAGGTTGCCACGGCGAGGTCTATAGTGTTCCATGTGGCACCTAGCTTCTCGTTGTGGTGAGAAATACCAGTGCTTCATTTGCCTAATTTTCAGAGTAGCACTTGCCGCGGCGAGTGCTTTCGGTGTTTTCTCGCCGCAACGAGCCTTATCTACTCGCTATTCTCTTGTTCAATCAATTTAGTACCGAAACTTTAATTTTAATGTATAGCCCTCCTCTTAAAGATGTAATAGAGATGTATACCATACAATCTTGCTAGATGTAGACTCCTATCCTATTTCGATTCCATGAGTCATGATCCGAGACCTCGGGACTTAGCGAATTCAGTTCTAGGCTCTTCATGTGTCCGACTCACGATGTTTCAAAGCATGCATCTCCATAACATGATTCAATCGGGTCCGATTTAGGAAAATTGAGTCTACTAACCCACGTTTGATCGTGCGTGCACATGATTCGAGGCATCGAACCTCAAGAATTCGGCTACGAAGCCTTCGCATGTCTAATTCTCGAAATTTATTGCATGAGACTCAATGATTTGTGTGAATCGATCCTAAATCAAGGAATTAAAGTTTACGAGATGGGGTTAGACGGATTACTGTTGTGGTTTCTTCGCATGCGAAGCTTCCGAGCTTTCGTGTATAAGCTCTCCTGTTAGAGATGCGTTGAGTCGTCTCAATTCTTGCCCATAGGAGTTTGGGGATCGAAAAAAAGTTGTCATGATCAGGATCACAATGATTTTCTATCGTAGTGCCAGGTGTTTTGGAGAGATCGAGTGGTCGGGAGGCTTCTCAAGGTGGAAGACGAGGGGAAGAGAATACAACTCTCTTACTCTCTCAACTATCAATCACAACTCCCATGCATATGTTATGCGTGGGAGATACTTTTACAAGTTGGGTGCCTGATCAGGTGTGGATCCATCACACATACATTCCGATGTATGGGTCTTAACATAAGGCCACACATTTGGGTTTTAAACCATGGATCCGATTATATATGGGTCCAAACCATGGGCCTGATTCACTCCAGTTCAGGAACCCTAGCTTTTAACAAGTGCATCCCAACTCTTGGGTTGTTGACAAATGGGCCTAAGGCCTTGGCCATAACTACTGGATCTTACACAAAGCTTCTGATTAATTATTGGGTCCTATTCCAAAGAGGCCCAGTTCTTATTAATGAACTGACTCACCCTGGTTATCGGGTGCATGTCGACTCGGGTCTCTAATACCAATACCCATCCCGCGTACCCGGATTCGAAAAAATTTTGCATCGTGTTACACCAGCTCTATAAATTAGCTCTTCTTGTGCTTCTCCATCACCACTTGCATAGAATCGACCAAGTAAGAGGTGAGTTACTTATGGCCTCCCCCCATATATCTGTTTGATGATGTTTAATGTAGTACTATTTGGGCTAGAAATGGCAAATTTTATTGGTTCTATTTTTCTGAATTTTTGGGGCACACAACACTAATGGATGCTTTTGTTTTTTTGCATACCTTGTTGTTCAATTGGGGATTTTAATGATGTTGTTGTTACTCCTGTCAAATACACTCCTTAGAAGGTATGTATTAAATATATAATTTTGTGAACATCTAGGTTTTTTTTGGGATTGAGTGGGTGCTTGAGGTTTGCTGAGCACTATAGTAGGAATAACTAAAAATCTGTTTCCTACGATCAGTTTGGTCTTGAAAGTGGTTCAATTTGACTATATATATATATATATATATATATATATATATATATATATATATATATCAAACTATATATTTATATATATATACATATATAAAACAGTATATATATAACATAATATATACTTATTTTGTTAGTTATGCATGCTTTTAGATTGATGGTTAGTAGAACAGGTTGAATTAGGCCAATTCAAGTAAGAACCATAGTTTGGATAACCTGGGAGATATGGTTTTGAGTGCATTTGAGGTTTATGTGGTTTTGACATTGTCATAGGTAGCTGAAGTTTTGACAAATTTTGACAGATTTTTAGAATTAATTTTATATTGTTTTAAGCACTTGCAAGGTTTATATGATTTTCTCTGGTTTTGAAAGGATCTGAGGTTTTGATGGTTTTTAAAACTAAACTTCTATGGTCAGACAACATCAGATGTTTGAATGGTATTTAAAACTAATCTTCCATGGTGTTGACAACATTTGAGGATTATGTGGTCTTAACACACCCAAACTGTTAGCTGTGGTTTTCAGACCATCTGAGGTTTTTAGAACTAGTTTTATATGGTTTTGACAACATCTGATCAATTTATGATTTTGACTGCATTTTAGGTACATGTGCTTTTTAGAACTATGCATATGGTTACCATACACTATATTTTTTGAAAATCTAGGTCAAAATTAGCAAATATAAGTACTCAATTTTGGTTTATGGACTTTCACAAAACCTAGGATTTTGTGGGGTGAGTTCCCTTATTTTTTATTGCTTTAATTAGCAAAGCAATAAAAAGAGGTGTTGTGAGAAATACAGTATTGATGCACCTTGGGATTATCTGTGTGCACTGTGAGAAGTACAATACAGATGCACCTTGAGGTTATCTCACTACAAAAAATAAGACTATTAGCAGCAGCCAAAACTACCGCTATTAACTAAAGAACTGTTGCTAATACCCTCGTCGCTAACAGTCTTAATAGCCTTTAATAGTTTTTTTTTAATAGCGGCAGTTTTGGCCGCCTTTAATAGTTTTAATTTTTGTAGTGTTTATGTGTACGGAAGTATAGTAACTGAAATGTCCAAAAGAAACTCAGAAGTAGTTCCCAGGAGTTTTTCTTATATGGTCTTGTTAACTACCATTTTTGTTTTTATGTGTTATCTTTAAAACCTAAAGAAATGGCCAACTCATAATGGTCATTAAGATAGTTTTTTGTTGAGCATAGATTTATGTGTCTATATATGTATTATCCTTAAGATAATACATGATTTCTTATGGTAAATGACCAAATGATCCACTCTTTCATCAATCTAGGCCAAAATTGGCAAATGCTAGGACTCAATTTTCGTTTATGGTCTTTCACAAAACTTGAGGTTCTATGGGGCTATATATATATATTATTGCTTTAACTATCAAAGCAATAAAAAGAGGCGTTGTGAGAAGTTTAGTTGTGATGCACCTTGAGGTTATCTGTGTGTACTGTGAGAAGTTCAATACTGATGCACCTTGAGGTTAGCTATGTGTATTGAAGTACAGTAACTGAAATGTCCAAAATAAACTCAGAATTAGTTCCCAGGAGTTTCTGTTTTATGTTCTTGTTAACTACCATTTTGGTTTTTATATGTGTTATCTTTAAAACATAAAGAAATGACCAGCTCATTATGGCCATTAAGATAGTTTTTTGTTGAGGAGTAATTACTCTGTCTATATATGTATTATCCTTAAGAAAATACATGAATTTTTTTGGTAAATGAGCAAATGATCCACTCTATCAAGTGACCTGAGATCTTATACTGACATAGTTTTTGGCTCTGGATATGGTGTTTGTATATTGAATGATCTATTTTTTTAGTCTCTATTTTATAGCAACTTCATTGCAGTATATTATAGTTTCTGGTTTTTGCAATCTATATTATAGTTTTACAGCAACTAGAATTGAATACTGTATATCAGTTTCTGTCATATAACTAGTGCTAACTAGTGCAATGTATATATTTGAAATCTATTTCCCTCATCGATTAGGGATTTTAATAGAGTCAGTAGGGATTTCAAATCTATTTCCCTCATCGATCAAGGATTTTAAAATATTTGAGGATTTTTTGTTGGGATCATGTTTCTCCATTAGTTATTAACTGTCATGCTCAGTATTGTTACTAATTTGAAGTGTATTGATGTGAGTTTTTAATTATAATGTTTTACTCACAAGCGGACGAATCAGATTGTATATAGTGCGTGCGGAGTACGAGATCGTTCCCACGAGGACTATTTTTGAAGATCTAAAAAGATAAGACAGTAACTCCAAAAATCTACTGAGATTCAATAGTACCCTACCAATATTATGATCTAGTTTTGTGAGATGACAATTACTGACTACAAACTAAAATTTAATTGATAATTCAAAAATAAAGGTAAAGATGAAGATACTAAATCATCCCATCTTTGGTCTGTTCTTCCCATAATACAAATCTAAGGATTAAATTATGAGATATACAATTGAAGAAAGAACATCTTTTATGGAAGATAAATGGTCAAAACCCTCATAGGTTCCACGTTGCATCCCTGCAATCAGGACTTAACTTCAGAGATGATTTTCATATATAGATTTGGGATCAAGGGCATGGCTCGGCGCACTTGATCTCAGATGCAAATAAAAATCATCCCCAAAGTGGGTAAAAATTCTAACAATAATACCACCATAGATCTGAGATCAAGGGCGTGGCTCGGCACACTTGATTTCAGATTAGGGAGTAATTAAGATAAACTTACCATTACAGATCTAAGATCCAGGGCATGGCTCGACACTCTCGATCCCAGATCATAATCGTAAGCAGATCCACATGATAAAAGCAAAAAGACCATATAACAATGATTGGGGTAAAATTACCGTCACAGATCTGAGATCCAGGGCATGGGTCGGCACAGTCGATCCCAGTTAGTGGCGGAGATTTCATCCATTCGTGATAACACAATGACCATAAAATAAGATCTCATACTTTAATCCTAAATTTATATTATTAGAGGTACATCCCTCAGATGAGAATCATTAGATCCCTATCACTATGAATTTAGCCACACATGCTGTAATTAAATGACATAAATAAATAAGGAAGGGAAAATAATATCAATTTAATGAACTAAAAATACCTCAAGCTTCAATAGAAATTATTTGATCTAAAAGTACAATGATCTTCAAAAATGAAATTAATGTAGGAATCAACTGAATAAAAATAATAAACTGAAGGAAGGAATACTGAAAAGTTAAAGGAACAAAGCTCTCAAAAAGGAATAAAAAATTTCTATCTCTACGTCTACTCTAAAAAATAAAAACTCTTCTAAAACTAATCCCCTCTCGAAGTGTTTGATTTGTCTTTAAATAGTATCCAAGTTGCAGGAGTTCGCTGGCGCGAAAAGTCAGGGTCGATTAATCGACCCTGTAGGGTCGATGCATCGACCCTGCAAAGAATCCCTAAAAATCTGCTTCAAAGTCCCTTCCGTGTCAGACTGCTCTCTGTGCCTCGATTAATCGAGCAAAAGGGTCGATGCATCGACCTCCCAGATTTTCGTGAATTCTAGCCCACTTTTGCATCAGACACTACTTCGGTATTTCGGCCATATCTTTCTATTCCGAATTTAGATTGACATGATTCTTATGGCATTGAAAACCTGACAGAAAACTCTACAACTTTTTTGTTTTGGCAATGTTGTGAATCTGACGTCTTGATGGTCCAAATGGAGCTGAAAGTTGCACCAAGTTCTTGGTGACCCAAAGTTGCAGTGTTTTGACATTATTTTCAGGATTCTTTGGTTGTTTTCTGCACTTGGCTTGTATTTTCTTGAAACACTTCAAATCTAGTAATTCTCATCAGATAGCCTTCATCGGACGGCTAAATATAGGTATTTAGGGGTAAATATCATCATATTTCACTACTCATCACACCCCCAAACCTACACTTTTCTAGTCCTCGAGCAAAGCAAACTAAAGAAAAATAAATGCCACTTTCGTAGGGAGCACGATTGCACTTAGCATGTGCAACAAGCCTTTAAACCCCTAGGTGATCCCTAGTGGAGGAGTTGTGTCTCCTAAGGGTTTACAGTGAAGTTACCCACAAACTTCACTATATTTTTAAAACCATCGATAAAATTGAGTTTTCAAAACATGATTTTGATAACATATTTACCATTCAAAACTCAAAATCATTAATCAATTTAACATGCGAATTCTCAATTTTAAATAACAATGTTATACTAATCATACTAGTATCCATTCAAATTAGTCTAATGCTCAAATCGTTAGATAACTCATCCATTCATGCCTAAACGTTAAGTGTGTGCATAACCAAACCAAAATTCATCCATCTCAAAACTAGTTCAAACGGGAAACCGTCGGATCTGTTGTTTTGACTCAATCCTCACTTTAGGTATACTCTTGAAATAAAATCACTCCGATGATGGGTAAGTTTTCGCACATATGTGAGAGATCAATATAAAGCAAATAAAAAGGTCTCACATGATAAATGAAACAAGATGCGATCAATGAACAACAATAATTCTCATGAGAAGATACTTGTATATCCTAAGCACTCATATCAAGTGTCATAAGTATCACATATTTACTCTCCGCAAGGCAGTTACTAATGCAAGATCATATCATGAAGGTCTTTTTAGGGTTGTAATGAGGCTCAGGTAAGGGTAAGAAAGAATTTGAAGTTGGGATTCAAAATTTCTGAGAAATCGGAAAGAAAACACCTTTTGATTTTTCTATTTCTTCTCTTTTTCTTTTCTCATTCCTTTTTCTTCTTTTGAATTTTGTTTTCTTGAAGCACCTCATTTATTTTTTTATTGTTCTTCACAGTTTTATTTTTTTCTTTTTCTCCCCCCTCTTTTTTTTATTTTTTTTATTTTTGCCATACACTCTCAGTAAACACCACAACTCGGTATTTCTCCACTTACTCTCTTTTTGTTCATTCTCATCCCTCGTTCCTAATTTCTCAGAAATAAGAAGGGTAAAGCTGAATTTTCAAAAATGGTGAAGGGTTAAAGGTTAATGTGGCTTATCAAAGAATGTATAAAGGTAAATTTTTTAATAGGCTCAAAGGGGTACTAGAAGGATAAATTTATATAAGGTGGGATATTTTAAACACAAACGAGCCAAAGATGGCTTCAATCATATCCTTAAAAGATGGTGACCATGCCTATTTGTCTTGAGTAGATATATAGTATATTCTAACATAATGATATGAATTTGATTTCATGCAAAGTCACAAGTCAAAATAAAATATATGAGATTATGCAAAGTAATTCGTATTCAAAGAAAACTCCGAATTTATGTATTCAATCATAAATGACGAAAAATTAGCTCTAAAGCTCACCGGGTCTAGTCTCCACTAAGAACCTAAGATTCAACGTTCAAAACAGTTCATCAATTTCTAGGTCTTAGCTTGGTATATGTGTAAAAATTCCAAGCATGGCTATCAAAATTATCTACAAAGTATCACATTAAGCTTCCTCATCTTAGATACAAGTAATCAAAATATGACATCAATATTCTCAAAATTAAATTCACATGCATCATCAACTAAAGTTTGAAAACAATCGCAAAATAATGTGCATGATGACTTCAAAATAATATTTTTTTTTTTTTCACATAAAAAATAAGTGACGCAAAATAAATAACCATACCCCCAAACCGAAAGATGACAATGTCCTCATTGATTGAAATAAGTATTGCACCCCCAAACCTGTTAAAAAGTACCTCAACACAAAGATCAGCTACAGAGAATATGTGCATCAAATTGGAACATGACCAAAAATTTATTGAAGGGAATAAGGGTACACTATTTAGGGAATTAAAAACAACCTAAACTAAACAAAAAAAAACTAATAAATCCTAAATCCTAAATTAATCAACAATCCAACTCCGTTAATCATTGTTAGGCGGACCCATCCACCGTGGATCACTTAAATCGATATTCCTAGGCATAGGAAATAATTTCTCTCAAAGATCAAGGGGAAATTGATGAGACATCGCCGATGGTATGGATGGAGGCGGTGAGGCGACAGTAGGAGATGGAGATGGGGGAGGTGGTGACAGAATCATATCAATTATCTTGATATCATTATTGATGCACGGTGTAGGAGATTTGGAACGATTTACCTTCTTTCTAGATGGTTCTCCCCAGGAAGGAAAGATCATCGGATCGAGGTCGATGATTTCAACATTGCTAGGCTCAAAAGGGACCGTTCGATGAGTGCGGCGCTCCCGCTTTTTAGCAGTCTCCTCCATCTTTGATAACCATGCTCTGGTGAGAGAGAATCGCTCGGCCATGAGAAGGTTTTGCAAGATTTAATGAAAAGTGAGCCTAAGGGTGAATAGAAGAGAAAAATTGATAGAGTTGGAGTAGAAGTGGAAAGAGGTGTCTCGCAAAAAAGAAATAATGAAAAGTGTGGCAGTATGCTTGAGGGATCCCATAAACGAACGGAAAGTGGAAGAAAATGGAGTCCTAATAGGATTCTGTTCTAAAAAGTGGGGGTCGATTAATCGACCCTGGAAGGTCGATGCATCAACCCCTGGGGATCGATTAATCGACTTTGGGGTCGATTCATCGACTCCCCAAAATATATATATATATATATATATATATAATATATATATATATATATATATTTTTTTTTCGAAAATCATGGGTCGATTAATCGAGTATAACCCTTGATTAATCGACTCCATGTGGGCAGAGAGTTGAAAATTCTCGAAAATTGGTATTTCAATTTTTGCTGTTCAACTCCTCTAAATGCAATAGGTAATTTGCAAAAATATTGGCAATCCCAAGCAGATTAGAAAATACACTCTTTCATTGATAAGCAAGATGATTACAAGGACACTTCTGATTTAACTCCTAAAATAAATATCCTAACCTAAAGAAAGAAAAATAATACTAAAAAATCCTAATCCAAGACTAAACAAAACAAACTAATCATCCTCATCCTCTTCGGCCTGGCGGGCCCTGGCGCACATCTCATCGTAACTATCTGGCCACATGCGCTGCTCGATCTGATGGAGGAAGAAACGATCATAGTAGCTTTGGCGCAAGATTGCCACCATGTTGCTGTTGCTGCTCCTCCTGTAAAGAGTTGATTTGGGCTTGGAGTGAACCAAGAGACACACCCTCCTCGGGTCCTTGATCAGACGCAGGCTGGTCATCCTTACGGACGCAGCGGCATGGTGGAGCATCAGGGACATTTCCCAAAAGACGCATACTGCGGTTCCATTGGGTTGCACCATAGCGATAAAATGCGAGGTCCCTGAGATCGTCATCCCGATGGAACGAGAAACGAAGGAAATTAAGCAGCTTCATAACATAATGAGGAAAATAGATCAACGAGGCTTCACCAGTGGCAGGGTTGGTGATATCTTTATTGCATCACCACATGCCATCATGAAGAATCTTGGGCACGTTGATCCACGAATTTCGGTGGGCACCATAAAGGGCCTGAACCCGATCACTGGTGCACTTAGAAATGTGGCCACGGGGGCAGAGGTTACTACAGACCACACTATCCCAGAACAAAAGCGGGCGCGGGAACGCCGATCGCCTAGTGGTGACTCCTGAAGAAAATATGTCGCGGCACATATCATTGATTATATCCTCCTGAGAATCATCGAGCTCTTCACTCAAAGTGTGATTGTGAGGGCACTCGCATGAAATGTTAAAAACCTCCGCAATGGTGTGCGGATAAATGGGGTGTGACCACCCATCGATTGAAACAGTGAAGTGGGCGGTGACATGATTCTCAATGGAGGCGGTCACCCATGCCATGTTCTGATAGAATAACCGAATGACCCATTCGGACACTTTGATCACAGGCGGAGTGAGGAGAAAATGGACGTTGAGAGCCATTGCATAGGTGAGGGAAACGGCACAGATAGGCAAGGCTTGAAATGCCGTGAGATCGAAAATATATTCGGAACACAGGTCTCGGGTCGCGAAGCGACCACTTGGCTGGTCATGTGGATGCCCTACAGGTCGTTGGGAAAGCCTTTGCAGCGCGACAGAGGTCGAAGCCATGATCATACTGTCGAAATGTCGGAGTCAGTCAGGGGAAAAATATGATACAAATCGAATGAGAATCGAAGAGAGACTGCTATCTTTAAATAGCCGCAAAGGCGTCCTCTCGGGATGGACACACCTCAAATAGTTTATTAATCGACCCTAGAAGGGTCGATTAATTGACCCCATTGGAAAAAGGGGCGTTAAAACTGCCGACGCATCGAAACGTGCAACGTTTTTAAGAGAAAAGACGCAATGTCCGGAAATGCAAAAGTCGATTAATCGACACAGGCCCTCGATTAATCGACTTAAATCGAGGTAGAAAAGAAACAAAAATGCATGCCCCGAAATAAAAGTCGATTAATCGACTCATAAAGAGTTGATTAATCGACTCCAAATAAAACAAAACTGACAGAATTCGAAAAGCAGCACAATATTCAATGCTGATTAGTCGATGCATCGACTCTAGGAGTCGATTAATCGACTAATCAAAAAGTCAGCCCCCTCATAAATGCAGTCTCTTTGAAAAAGAGACTCAAAATTGATGTCGATTAATCGAGTGGAAGGGTCGATGCATTGACTCTGGTTGGATCGATTAATCGACACTGGGGGTCGATGCATTGACTCCCCAAAATTTATTTATTTATTTATATATTTTTTTTAGGAATGAAAAACAAAAGACCAAAAAGAAATTACACAAAATTGGGTTGCCTCCCAATGAGCGCTAGTTTAATGTCGATAGCTCGACCATGTGAATTGCTCAGTCAGGGTGAGCCATTAGATCACTCAAGGGAAGAGTGTCAGGGAATGAAATTGCATCCTCAAGGAAAAATTTTAATCTTTGACCATTAACTCAAAAAACATTCCCGTATCTCTAATTGATAACATCAACTGCCCCATTGGGGAGTATTCGAGAGATTTTGAAAGGACCACTCCAACGGGTTTTTCGTTTCCCCGGAAATAGATGAAGTCAGGAATTGTAGAGTTGAACCTGTTGACCAACGGCGAAAGATTTACGTAGAATAGATTGATCATGAGCCCGTTTCATATGGTCCTTGTAAGATTTAGCACAGTCATATGCGTCAGCACGGATTTCTTCTAATTCATTCATTTACAAACCACTTTGGGTACCAGATTTCAGGAGATTGAAATTCAATGACTTAATCGCCCAAAATGCTCGATGTTCCAGTTCGACCAGGAGGTGACAACCTTTACCAAAAACCAACCGATCGGAGTTTTAAACGTAGTTCGATATGCCCATAGAGCATCATTCAATTTTAGCGACCACTCTTTACGGTTCGGATGGATTGTCTTTTCTAAAATCCGCTTAAGCTCTCAATTAGAGACTTCAACTTGGCCACTTGTCTGAGGATGGTATGGTGTAGCAACTTTATGTGTGACACCATATTTCTTCATTAATTGGTTGAACACTTTATTGCAAAAGTGGTTTCCACCATCGCTGATTATCACCTTTGGAATACCAAAATGTGAAAACACTTGATCCTTGAGAAATTTGATCACTACTTTATGATCATTTGTTTTACAGGCCACAGCCTCTACCCATTTCGAGACATAATCAACACTGACAAGAATGAACATATTTCCAAACGAATTAGGGAATGGACCCATGAAATCGATCCCCCAAACATCAAACAATTCAACTTCTAAAATTGGATTGAGCGGCATCATGTTGCGCTTTGAGATCTGACCCAACATTTAACAGTTGTGACAAGATTTGTAATGCTGATGACAATCTTTAAAGATCGTCGGCCAGTAAAAACCACTTTGGAGGATCTTTGCTGCAGTCTTTTTGGAACTAAAGTGACCTCCACAAACTAACTCATGACAGAATGAGATGATCCGTGGTTGCTCAGATTCAGGAATACATCTTCGTATGATTTGATCGGGACAGTATTTGAATAAATACGGATCTTCAAAAAAGTAGTGTTTCACCTGAGCTAAGAAAATGGATTTCTCATTCTTCGACCAATGGTGAGGTAATTTCTCGGTGACTAGGTAATTGACAAGATCCTCATACCAAGGTGGGCAATTAGTCCTGCACAACTGTTCATCCGGGAAGTGCTCCAAGATCTGAACAGGATCATCAGATTTATTAATAATTATTCGTGACAAGTGATTTGCCACCATATTTTCTAAGCCTTTCTTGTCTTTGATCTCCAAATCGAACTCTTGCAACAATAAGATCCATCTAATTAAGCGTGCTTTAGCATCTTTCATAGCGAATAAATAACGCAAAGCAGCGTGATCTATAAATACCATGACTTTAGATCCTAATAAATAGGATCGAAATTTATCCAACGCGAAAACTACTACCAAAAGTTCCTTTTCGGTGGTTGAGTAGTTCAACTGGGCATCGTTGAGAGTATGACTCGCATAGTAGATTACATGCGGTAATTTTTCTATTCGTTGTCCCAGAACAGCTCCAATTGCATAATCAGAGGCGTCGCACATAATTTCGAACAGGAAATCCTAGTTCGAAGATTGAATTATCGGGGCTTTTATCAATTCAGCTTTAATGGTTTCAAACTCTTGCAAACATTTATCATCAAAGAGGAATGGGGCATCCTTTGAAAGTAAGCTGCATAACGGTTGCGCTATCTTACTGAAATCTTTAATAAAACGCCGATAAAAATTGGCATGTCTTAGAAAAGATCTGATTTCCTTCACTGTCCTCGGTGGTGGTAGATTGGCAATTAAATCAACTTTAGCTTTATCGACCTCGATACCCTGGGATGATATGATATGTCCCAGTACAATCCCATCTTTAACCATGAAGTGACATTTTTCTCAGTTAAGAACAAGGTTCTTCTCCTGGCATGTGCAAGCACTAGCGACAAATGATTCAAACAGTCTGCAAAACTGTTTCCATGGATCGAGAAGTCGTCCATGAAGACTTCGAGGAATCATTCGACCATATCCGAAAAAATACTCATCATACATCTTTGGAATGTAGTTGGTGCATTACAAAGCCCAAACGGAATTCGTCGGTAGGAGAAAGTACCAAAAGGGCATGTGACTATGGTTTTCTCTTGATCCTCAGGTGCAATGACTATTTGGTTATACCCGGAATAGCCATCGAGGAAGCAATAGTAATCATGCCCGGCCAATCTTTCTAGCATCTGATCGATCAACGGAAGTGGAAAGAAAGTGATCTTTCCTCGTCATCAAATTTAACTTCCGATAATCAATACACACTCTCCAACCAGTTTGAATTTTTGTAGGAATTAGTTTGTTTTGCTCATTCTTCACCACTGTGACTCCCGACTTCTTAGGGACCACTTGTGTGGGGTTGACCCATTTACTATCAGAGATGGGGTATATGATTCCAGCATCTAAAAGTTTTATTACCTCATTCCAGACCACGTCTTCCAAATGGATTCGGTGTATACACACCGTCGGACTAATGCCTTTGATATCTTTTATCAACCATCTGAGGGCACTTTTGTGCTCTTTGAGTACACTCATGAGTTAGCCTTCCTGATTCGCATCCAATTTTGATGAGATTATGACGGGTTGAGTTTCATTCTCCCCTAGGTAGGCATACTTAAGATTTTCCGGGAGAGGTTAGTTCTAACTACACTTTCTCCTCCTCTTTCGGCTTTTCCATGATTAATTCAATTGGAGCTCCATAATCCATTTTCTTTTCTTCTCCCAGAAGCGGTATGGAGTTCAACATGTGATTCACTTCTTGGATTAGTTGATCCACATCAAAATTTTCTCCAAAATGCGCAAGACAAGCTGCTAAAGGATCTTCAGTTTCGGATGCATGAAATATTTCTTCTATAATTTCATCGAGTATGCATGCTTGTGCATGTTCATGATCCTCCATGGGCTGCTTGGCAATATTAAAAATGTTGAGTTCCACCGTCATATTCTCGAAGGACAGATTCATGATCCCATTTCGACAATTGATCAGCGCATTGGAGGTTGCGAGGAATGGTCTTCCTAGAATCACTGAAATGTTATTCTTCAAATTTGATGCCGGTTCAGTATCTAAAACAACAAAATCTACAGGAAAGTAGAAAGAATCCACCTTGATGAGGACATCTTCCACAATTCCATGAGAGATCTTTACGGATCGATCAGCTAAATGAAGGGTTATCGCAGTGGTCTTAAGCTCTCCCAATTCGAGCTCCTTGTACACAGAATAAGGCAACAAGTTGACACTTGCTCCTAAATCTAAAAGGGTCTGATGAATACGGTTATCGCCAATGATGATCGAGATTAGAGGATAACCTGGGTCCTTGTATTTGATTGGGAGCTTTGCTTACAACACTGAACTGACCTGCTCGGCTAAGAAAGCCTTTTTCGGAATATTGGTCTTTCTTTTAATTGTGACCAATTCCTTCAAAAATTTTGCATAAGCAGGCACTTGTCGGATGGCATCCAGGAAGGGAATATTAATTTTTAATTGCTTGAAAATCTCATTTATTCCTTCCACATCGTGATTTTTCTGTGGTGCCATCAATCTTTGTGGGTACGGTGCTTTAGGAACAAAACTTTTCTTCTGTTCACTATTTTCTTCTGATGTTTCTTTTGCTTGTACTTTTTCATCAATTTCTTCTTTCTCTTCAGATTTCTTCTCTCCATCAGACTTTTCCTCCTCCTCTGGCAACACTACTTTGTTATCAACCTGCTTTCCACATCTGAACGTTGTGATCGCCCGAATTTGTTGTTAATCATCATCTTGTGTTGAAGTTGATGTTTGTTCAATAACCATTTGGCCTCTTGGGTTTGGAACTGGTTGGCTCGGAAACGATCTTTTTTCTCTTTCACAGAGAAAAGTTGCCAATTGCCCAATTTGGGTCTCTATTTTAGAGATTGAGGATGTGTGAGAATGAATGAGTTTCATCAGGTCCTCAGCAGAAGGAGTTTGTGTATGAGGACGTTGGGCAGCATTTCCTAGTGGATTGTTAAATCCGGTTGGTGAAAACGTTGGCACAAAATTTTGTTGTGGTTGGTTTTGATAACCTCCCATTGGTTGTGCAAATTGAAAATCCTGGTTTAATTGCGTGGCTGCCCAACCTGATTTTGATTGTATTGAAATTGATTTGGGTTATTGAACCCTTGCTGTTGAAATTGCCCTTGACCGTAGTTTTGCTGCAGTCCTTGGTTGAAATTTTGTTGGGGGTAAAAGTTCGTCCCCTGTTTCCTGGGCTGTATTATTTGATTATCTTGTTTCCATGAGAAATTTGGGTAGTTTCTCCAGCTATTTGGGTTATTCTCATTGAAAATGTTTCCTTGATTCCGCCCATAATTATTCACAACATTTAGCTGTTTAGATGTGTCTTCATGGTAGTTCTGCATTGAAGGCCAATCATCTGCCATATGCATTGGACTTGCACAAATTGAACATGGCTCAGGTTGTGTATTTACCATATGCACATTCTTCTTTAATTTCAATTCCTCTACTTGTTGAGTGAGGAAATCAATTTTAGCCATCAGATCTGGGGAATCCTTTACTACGTATAGTCCTCCCTTCTTGGTTGAACTCCCAGCTTGATCACGAGCTTTGACTGGTTGTTCTCGAGTCTGTGAAATCCCAGTGCTGAGAATCCTCAGCCAGCTTTTCTAAGAAAGCATAGGATTCAGTTTCCTTAAGGCTCAGGAATCCTTCGCCATTCATTGACTCCACCAGATGTCTATTTGGTTGACCCAGTCCATTGTAGAAACACTGGACCAATCTCCACTTTGAGTATCCATGGTGTGGACATTTGAGTAAGAGATCCATGAATCTATCCCAAGCTTCATATAATCTCTCATCTTCCTCTTGCGTGAAATCCGTGATTTCACGTCTGAGGACATTCGTCTTCGCCATAGGGAAGAACTTTGACAGAAACTTTTTGACCATCTGATCCCAGGTGGTTATGGATCCCGATAGTAGAGAATTTAACCAAGCTTTTGCTTTATCCTTTATAGAGAAAGGAAACAAGCGTAGCCTAACAGATTCTTCACTGAAGTTTTGGTAAACAGATGAGCAGACTTCGACGAAGTCTTTAACGTGCTGGTATGAGTCTTCTCTCTCCACGCCATAAAAGATTGGAAGGATTTGGATGACATTTGTACGAATTTCAGGCTGACCGCCAGGTGTGGCGGGGTATACAATGCCTGATGGGGTATTTGTTGTTATTGGAGAAAACAGTTCTCTCAATGTTGGTTCTTCCTCTTGTTCGAATTGCCCATTCATGTTGTCAGTCATACTAACTTCAGTGGATGATTCACTTGAAAATTTCTGCCTTGATCTAGCGTCCTTACGATTTGACCGGCAAGCACGTTCGATTTCAGAATTTAAAGGCTCTAAAGTTCTTTTTTTAGAAGACCTAGTGTGCATGCAAATGACGCACAGAGTGGAGGTTTCAGGCAGGAAAACCTCAAGAATTTTTTTTTTCTTTTCAAATTTCAAATTTTAAAATTGAAAATTTCGAATTTTATTATTATTATTATTATTATTATTTATTTTAATTTTTTATTATTATTATTATTATTTTTTTTTTATTTCAAATTTTTTTTTTTTTTTTTTGAATCTTGATTGATCGAGTATGAATCTTGATCAATCGAGACAGAGTCGATTGATCTAGTAGTACACTCGATTAATCGACATAGGACAGAAAAAAAATATATATATATATATATATTTTTTAATTAAAATTTTTTTGAATCTCGATTGATCGTGTATGAATCTCGATCAATCGAGACAATGGTCGATTAATCGAGCGGTACGCTCGATTAATCGACAAAGGAAAGAGAAAATTAATTAATTAATTTTTTTTTTTTTAAATTAGCAAAATTACTATTTTACTCCCCGAAAATTCCTAAAATTTACTGTCTACTAAAAATTTATATTTTCTTACTTTAATCCCCGACAACGGCGCCAAAAACTTGATGTGATTTTTTAATTGTAATGTTTTACTGGCAAGCGCACGTATCAAATTGTATATAGTGGGTGCGGAGTACGAGATCGTTCCCACGAGGACTATTTTTGAAGATCTAAAAAGATAAGACAGTAACTCTAAAAATCTACTGAGATTCAACAGTATCCTTCCAATATTATGATCTAGTTTTGTGAGATGACAATTACTGACTACAAACTAAAATTTAATTGATAATTCAAAAATAAAGGTAAAGATGAAAATACTAAATCCCCCCATCTTTGGTCTGTTCTTCCTATAATACAAATCTAAGGATTAAATTATGAGATATACCATTGAAGAAAGAACATCTTTTATGGAAGATAAATGGTCAAAACCCTGATAGGTTCCACGTTGCATCCCTACAATCAGGACTTAACTTCAGAGATGATTTTCATATATAGATCTGGGATCAAGGACATGGTTCGACGTACTTGATCTCAGATGCAAATAAAAATCATCCCCAAAGTAGGTAAAAATTCCAACAATAATACCACCATAGATCTGAGATCAAGGGCATGGCTCGGCACACTTGATTTCAGATTAGAGAGTAATTAAGATAAACTTACCATTACAGATCTAAGATCCAGGGCATGGCTCAGCACACTCGATCCCGGATCATAATTGTAAGCAGATCCACACGATAAAAACAAAAAGACCATATAACAATGATTGGGGTAAAATTACCGTCACATATCTGAGATCCAGGGCATGGCTTGGCACACTCGATCCCAGTTAGTGGCGGGGATTTCATCCGTTCGTGATAACACAACGACCATAAAATAAGATCTCATACTTTAATCCTAAATTTATATTATTAGAAGTACATCCCTCGGATGGGAATCATTAGATCCCCATCCCTATGAATTTAGCCACACATGCTATAATTAAATGACATAAATAAATAAGGAAGGAAAAATAACATTAATTTAATGAACTAAAAATACCTCAAGCTTTAATAGAAATTATTTGATCCAAAAGTACGATGATCTTCAGAAACGAAATTAATGTAGGAATCAACTGAACAAAAATAATAAACTGAAGGAAGGAATACTAAAAAGTTAAAGGAACAAAGCTCTCAAAAAGGAATAAAAAATCTCTATCTCTACGTCTACACTAAAAAATAAAAACTCTTCTAAAACTAATCCCCTCTCGAAGTGTTTGATTTGTCTTTAAATAGTATCCAAGTCGCAGGAGTTCCCTGGCGCGAAAAGTCAGGGTCGATTAATCGACCTTGTAGGGTCGATGCATCGACCCTGCAAAGAATCCCTAAAATTCTGCTTCAAAGTCCCTTCCATGTCAGGCTGCTCTCTGTGCCTCAATTAATCGAGCAAAAGGGTTGATGCATCGACCTCCCAGATTTTCGTGAATTCTAGCTCACTTTTACATCAGATACTGCTTCGGTATACCGGCAACATCTTTCTATTCCGAACTCGGATTGACATGATTGTTGTGGCGTTGGAAAGCTGACAGAAAACTCTACAACGTTTAGGTTTTGGTAATGTTGTGAATCTGATGTCTCGATTGTCCAAATTGAGCTGCAAGTCACACCAAGTTCTTGATGACCCAAAGTTGCAGTGTTTTGACATTATTTTCAAGATTCTTGGGCTGTTTTCTGCACTTGGCTTGTATTTTCCTGAAACGCTTCAAATCTAATAGTTCTCATCAGATAGCCTTCATCGGACGACTAAATATAGGTATTTAGGGGTGAAATATCATCATATTTCACTACTCATCATGTATAACATATAAATTAGGAGTAGGTATTTCAACTTTATCGATAAAGTCTTCATCAAATATGTTCAGCCCCTTCTCGATTGGTTGCCCGTAAATTTTGAGCTAGTTTCAAGTTCGGCACATAAACGAATGATTACTTAACATTTCGACGGTCATAGCATAACCACCCATTGAATCAATTCTGACAATTTTCAAAGAGGAACTTAAAAACAAAATATTTTCATCTTTTATAAGAAAAATCAGGAATCTGAGTAACTTAAGAGCACATATGGGAAATGCCAGGAATCTGAGTCTGCTAAGAATTTGCAAGAATCTGAATGTTCAAGAATCTGAGCTTTTCTGGGAAAGATCAGGAAACACCTAAACAAGGCCGTAGTGTATGCCAAAGTGGATTTGGCCATGATGGTAAAACTTATCTCAATCATGAGATTTTGCAAGCCAAAGTGGGTTCTTCCATTGGAAAAAAATTAGATCGTATTCGTTTTCTTGCGAATTCACACTACAAATTGTGGCTTTTTTACTGGCGGCCAAAAACTGCTTATGAAAAGTGCGAAACTACTAGAAAACTTTTTACCGGCAGCAACAAACCTACCGAGAAAACACCCGTTGCTGAAACATTCATCAGCAGTGTTCGCGGCGGTTTTTACCCG
Source organism: Chloranthus sessilifolius (assembly GCA_021018995.1). Taxonomy (NCBI): domain Eukaryota; kingdom Viridiplantae; phylum Streptophyta; class Magnoliopsida; order Chloranthales; family Chloranthaceae; genus Chloranthus; species Chloranthus sessilifolius. The sequence goes on from CM037595.1 coordinate 32,698,806, forward strand.
TCAGCAATAAATTCCCTTTCCTGGCAGTTTTAAACCGCTGATAAAGAGTCAAAACTGTGTTGCATAGCTGTTTAGACAATGTTCATGGCGGCAGTTTAAAACCACCGGGAATGTGTTTAATTTTTAGATTCGCCAGCAGTTTCAAATTGTCGGGGAAATGTTATCCTTATAGTTATTCCCGACAATTTTAAGCCGCCAGTAAAGAGTCCTTTAAAAAAAAATTTGAAAAATTACCCCAATAGCATTTATGAAATCATTCCAAACATGTTGCTTTTTTTAATTCTGTAGTATTTATTAAATCATTCCAAACCTGTAATTTTTTAGCCTATAGTGTTTTTTAGCCTTTAGCAATTTTAAACCTATAGCATTTTAGCCTATAGCATTTAACTTTAATCTTGTAGCATTTTTGCCCTGTAGCTTTTTTTTTAGCCTGAAGCTTTGTAATTTTAAACCTGTATGTTTTTGGCCTGTAGCTTTTTTTTTAGCCTAAAGCTTTGTAATTTTAAACATGAAGCACCCCATGTATATGTCAGTTTTCATTGGGCACTTCATTCCAAAAATGCCCATTATAAAGTCAATCCAAAGAACCATATCAAATCATTCCAGAAATGCCCATTATAAAGTCATTCCAAAAAACCATATCAAATCATTCCAAAAATGCGCATTATAAAATCATTCAAGACCATTCTTTAATAATAAGATGATGAAAAAAGAAAAAAAAGCTCCTCTACTCTGGTTTGATGGCGTTATGAGAGGCAGCGAAATCTTCCCCCATTCCTCAGGTGGGAGTTTCACCTCCATTAACAATGCCACCAGTTCCTTCATAGTCGGCTGCTCCGAAGGGGCTGAATTTAAGCAGAACATTGCGATCCCAAGTTCTGAAGCATATCCTGCACCATCTGATCTAGTAAGCCTCAGAGTTTAGAGTCCAACACGTTGATGGCAAGCTCAAAACTCCCCTTCTTCTTCACCCACTCAACTATGTGTAGCCCATCACCGATCTTTGGCTCAATTGCACTGCAGTCGCTGAGGATCTCAAGAAGGACCACCCCGTAGCTGTAAACGTCACTCTTCTCCATTATGTTCATCGCGCACCCGTACTCTGCGAAAAGAGATCCAAAATAATGTTAGTGATCACTACATTTTGCTAAAAATGAAGTATGATTTAGAAGAAATGTTTGGAAGTGGATCCCTAGGCTAAGAATCAACTGCTGAACCATTTGAAATGGGGGATCCCTAGGCTAAGACCAATTGTTATTTGATGTTCAAGAACACAAGTAGACCAATAATTAGAAACTTGTTTGGTGAAACCTACGTAAGGGCAAAACTATACATAGTTATAATCTCCTGACAAAGAGAATATATTCAATATAGAGTATTCAAAGACAACAACAATGATTAAACTATAGTAAATGATAATGGCAATTAATTTCATAGCAAAATCCATCACAAAAGTTCAAATTATAAAGAATTAACAATACTACTTGTTCAAATTAAATAAATGAATAAACGGATAAAAAGAAAAGGCCTGAAGAACTACTTGGCTAGTGGTATATATCCGTAAGAACTCGCAACTCTGGAAATGGCATGGTGGAATCCTAGTGCAATCATCAGCTTCGCTAATCCAAAATCTGCTAAATAAGCTTCAAACTTGGAATCCAACAGTATGTTATTACACTTGACATCTCTGTGAAGAATTGCCAGCACACAATAATGGTGTAGATAAGCAAGACCTTGAGCAGAACCCATAGCAATCTTATACGTGGTTTCCCAATCCAGGCTCCTATCTCCTACAACAGCTTCTGTAGATTGCCATTTCGGGTGTAATTATATCGAAGGAGCTTATTACACTTGCTCAAATAGTATCCTCCGATGGCGGATATGCCCAAGAATCTGGATCTCCAAAGCGAAAGCATCCACTGATTTTTCCTTCATCTATTTCCATAGTTACTTTACAGCATTCGGTTCTCAGTTTGGCATCTTGACTTTGTCAACAACTCCCGAACACCCTTTACCGATTACGTTCTCATCTTTCAAGCAACCTAAGATATTGTCAATGCTAAAATTGAGCTTTTGAAATGGGATGAATGTCAAAGGATATGAAAAATCATCAGTTCCCGATGATGAAGATGAAGCCAATGATTTCTCAACCATGGACTTCCTATTTCTAGTTATAATCATCCAAGATGTAAAAACTACCATTATAGCAGAACCCAAAATCAAGATGATTAAGGCTACAATTTTAGCATATTTGATCCCGGTTTTGCTGATTAGAGCAGAAGAACAAGTGTACCCATCAAAAGACTGACACAGATTTGGGTTCTGAAGGTATGAAATTGCCAAAAAAGTTTTGAAGAAGGGGTTTACAGGGATTGGTCTTGAAAAATTGTTGTATGAAATATTCAGCGAAGTAAGACTTGTTAAGTGCCCCAAAACTTCTATCCCTCCATAGAGCATATTAAGTAAAAGATCTAAGGACTGCAACTGTGTCAAACCAGGCATTGCCTCGGGAATCCTGCCTTCAAATCATTTAGAGCTCAAATCCAAACTAATTGCCAAGCTCGTCACAGAACCAATCTCAGGAGGAATTGCCCCTAAAAGGCTGTTAAAGCTTAGATCGAGTAACGTTAGCTTCTGCAAGTTCTTTATGGATTTCGGGAGTAACCTGGTTAACAGATTGTTATTGAGGATGAGCTTGTTATTGAGGATGAGCTCGATGGGATTTTACCGATAAAACGTTTGTCGCTGAGATCGAGCTGTTCTAAATTTATCAGTTGGCCCAACTATGACGGGATTTCACTGGTTATGTGATTGTTGTGTATATCCAACAGTTCCAAAATTGTAATGTTTGTGAGCTTGATTGGTAGATCCTCGGACAAATGATTTGAGTACAAATCCAAGAACACGACATTTTGCAAATCGCCTAGCTCTTTAGGAATTTGACCTGAGAGTTAATTCTCTTCGAGCCTCAATCTCACCAAAGACTAGAAATTCAAAACACTTCTAGGTAGCCCACTAGACAAAGCATTTCCAAGAAGCAAAAGCTTGCTCAGCTTCTGCAAACTAAAAATCTCTTTGGGGATCGACCCCATTAGACTATTTTTTGAAAGATGTTGAATAGACTACTATTAATCACTGATTTATGCCACTTTCTACCTCCTAAACTAGCCTTTGATAGACCTTTAAGTTGTGTAATAATTACTTTTAGTGCATTTTTGTAGTTAGAAATAAGCTGCAGCTTAGTGCAATAGTCCATATAATGAATACCAAGAAGAGAGAATTGGAAGTCAAGCCTTGAAGCTGATGGAATTACAAAGAATGCACCATGGTGGTCCCCACCATGTGGGTTAGTCAACATGCCTTGGACCCCTAGAAGTCCTACAGAGAAAGAGAAGTGTGGCCCACACCTAATGGAGTGCAGCAGCAGGGTGACCAAGACAGCAAAGAAGCGAAACTTGGAGCTTGAGCAGATCAGCTTCAAAATACTCAGTTCGAGTGGTTCTCGAGCAGCTCAGTGACTTCACAAACATCCTCTCAAGCAGCTCGAGTGGAACACATCTTCAGCACTTCAACTTCAAGCAGTTATCGAGTACATTGCATTTTCAGCAAAGCAACCTCGAGTGGTTCTCGAGTGGATACATCTTCAGAAGCTTCAGGTCAAGAGGATCTCGAGCACATTATATACAGAACACTAGAACCTGTCGATCAGTTTAAAGCTTCAATCCATCCACTCGAGTAGTTCTGAAACCATCCTGTCGAGCTTCACATTAATCCTGTCGAGTTGAATATCTGAAGCAATAGAACCTGTCGAGTTGTTCTTGCTGAAGCACTACAACCTCACAATTTCTACAACATTTAAACCTGTCGGGAACCTCTCGAGATTTATGTTCAGAAGCTTCAACCACTGGAGGCTCAGGTTCCAGCTTCTATATTCGAACTCTAGGGGTATTTTCAGACTTCCACAACACCTGGGGCACATGTCCCAATGTGTTGTACTTGCCCTAACTTTAAGGGTCAATACATGGCTAAAAATAAGCCACATCAGTAGGATCCTAACTAATTGGATTCCCCACTTCTCTTATTGGCCAATGCAAAAAGGCACTTTGAGGGATTGTATAAAAGCCTTGTAAAGATGCATAAAATGGGGATATCTGGAGAACTCTAGAGCAAGGGAGCCCTGTGGGATATTCTTGCCATAGGTCATTTTTAGGGTTAGGTCATCTTTTTATTTCTTTTCTCCTTAGCTCAGCATGTTGGGGTAAGTGTTTGTAATAGATAGGGTTGATTTAAACTGTAAAAAGGACTGTGTGAGAGCATTGTAAAGGGTCTGGAGGTTTGCATAGACTGCAGCCTTGAGGGCAAACCATTGTAAGTTCTTTTGATGTAATGAAAAGCTATTTTTATTGTTCCATTAAATCTGTAATTTTCTTGTGAGTTTCATTTAGATCGTTATAGATTGTATGCACTTATGGATGCATGAGCTTGTAGCCTTGCAAACATAGTGGCTATAGTGATTATAATGTTCTGGCTTTTAAACCCTATGACTAGATTATATCCATGGGATATCTTGTGACCATTCAAGTGGACAAGTTATAGCCCTAGGACTGGTCCATATCTCAGGGTTGAGTAGATTGTTCTACCTTACATTTGAGGTTGTAGCCAAATAAAGGATAACTGCAGATCCAACTCTTACTCTTCCTTGCCATTTCTTTTTCAGTGAAAATCAGTCCCTAGCTATTTACTTCCCATAATTTTCTACTTGTCTTATCACACCATTTCCATCCCTCTCTAAATCCCATTTCTTTTATTATTTTTTTTGTAGTTAGTTTTATTTTCTATTTTAGTTCAGTTTTGTGACACCCAAAACTCCCTCTCTTTACATTGCTTTCTTAGATTAGGTTTAGAACTATCAGATCTATAACAGATCTGGAGGTCTACTATTCCACTATTGTATTTAGATCATTAATCCCTATGAGACAACCCTTACTTATCAAAACTTCTACAACAACCCTGGATCTTGTAGGACTGTGGTTGTTTTGCTGTCGTGTTCAATCCATTTTAGGCCCCCTTTTTATCTGTTTTTGCCTTTCTTTATTTCCACTATATTTTGACCACACGTTTACAATAAAAAGAACTACAACACATCCAACTAAACCAACAAGTTTTTGATACCACTGTCGAGGATCTTTGATCTAAGTAGTAGATCTGAGTTTTTCTTTTTATTTTTATTCAAATTTGTTTACTGCATTTTATCTGTTTGAGTAAATTACTGCTATTTTTTTGGGACTTGTGCATATTTGGAGCAGTAAAATATAGGGAGAAAATAGTTGCAGCTGGAGCACAACTTGCCTTAGTTTGCATCTTTTTCTCCCTTGTCTTAGTTTCATTTCTGCAGTCTTTAAATATTTGCAGTAGTATTTTATTTGGCTTTTTATTTGTTGTATATGTTCTACTGTTTGTTGTTCTAAGTATTTTTTACTTGCTGTGTGTTGTATACTGGGTAGAAGGTCACTCAATCTTGAGTTAAAACCCTTAAATCTTGAAATAAAAAGAGTCCTTAGACCTAGGCAAACAACACAAACCCCTGTTGAACTTATAGAGCTATTTGAGATGGGAGAGCAATCTAGTCCACTGAGAGCGTACCATGCACCAGGGGCATATTCATCCCCCTTTTGCATTCAATTTCCCACAGCTAAGGGTAAATATGATATTAAACCTCATACCAACCAAATGTTACCATCCTTTCATGGTTTAAGTAAAGAGGACCCTTACAAGCACATTGATGAGTTTCTTGCCTTGTGCACTACATTTAAAATTACTGGGTTGTGTTGTGACATCTCAGTATGCTTGTTTTATTTGTTGGTGGTAAAAACAATTTAAAATCAAAGAAAGAGTAAAATAGGGGATGGAATCAGCACAACTGAGAAATCCTAGACCTGCAAGATACAGGGTCCATTTGTAGCAAGTTTTGATAAGTAAGAGTTTGTCCCACAGGGAAAGGTGATCTACAGCTCCAAAGGAGCCATCTCTAGTAGTCCCTCTAGATCTGACTACAGATCTGGCAGTCCTAAAAGGAGGAGAGTTTAAGGTCACTTATTTTAAGTATTCTAAGATAGCCTAATGAGTTAACTACAGAAAGGGTTGAGAAGATGGATGGATTGTGGAAAATAAATATAAAAGGGTGAGAAGTAGGTTATTGAGTCTAGATAAGATGAGTTTCGTAACTCAGATTCAGATATGATGTTATGGAAATCTTGTCCAATGGCTACATTATCACCAAAGAGGAGGAAGAATTCAACTCATCCCTGTGCCATGATCCAATCCCTTAAGGTTATAACCTGTCCACTTAAATGGTCACATACTATCCCATAGGGGAACCATAGTCCAGAGATGGGTCAAAACAAATTAATCATTGTAGGCACTACTTCATCCAGGCTACAAGCTCAGGGAATCCATAGGGAACCTCAACCTCTAAAGCCCTATGTGTGGGGCTAAGGCTGTATAGGACCATGATAGCCCAGGCACATAGAATCAGCAAGAGATTGAGTACCCACCTTAGATCTAGCTGTCCATTGCTTGAGTGGGGCTGCAATGGTCCAGTCACAAGCTTACAATCTCCATAATTAGATCAGATCTACCATCTGATGGCGGGTCTATAAAAATATATGGGGAGCCTGCTTCTGAACAATCTCCTACCAGGCTTAACAGCTCAGGCTCGGGGAAGAAGGATCCATCTTGGATCGGCATATTGGATTCACCCTAAGGCTATAGCCTGTCCACTTAAATGGTCATAGACTATCCCAAAGTCTATGCTCCTCATGGAGCCCAAGACAAAACAAGTTAATTGCTGCTACCACCATGGTCACAAGGCTACCAACTCAGGCTCCCATGAGAATTTCAGAACTAGTGGGTCCTATGGTGGGGCTAAGGTTGTATAGGACCGTGATAGCCCAGACACACAGGTCACTTGGATCTGAGTGGATCCTTAGAATCAGTCTGCCATTGCTTTGAAACATAGCCAAAGCAATGGCGGATCATAAGGCAGCAGCCTTACACAGAACAACTCACAAATACACAAATCCCATAAGAGGACAAATCCTATTAATAAAACTCCATTAATCTAACCTCAATCGACATACAAAGGCATGGCCAGCAAGTGTTGAGCCATGGAGAGAAGAAAAAGAAGAAAAAGAAAACTACTTACTGTTACAGGAAGTATAAGAACGGAAAAGAAAATTACAAAATCTGAGATAGGAGTTCCACTTCTAAATTCTAACTCCAAGTCTCCCTTCAGATCTCCCTAAACCTAAACCAGGCTTAGGTTTATATAGCAGTGGTGTGGCGGCACATTAGGATTAGTAAACCCTAATTTTAACTATGTCACGTGGCCGAATAATGATCCTTGGATGCCTCGAGGTGCTTGCATGGAGATTTGAGAGTGGGAGTGCGTGCCCTAATCCTTGGAAATCCCCAGAAAGTCCTCTGCAGAATGGTGGAAGTTGGAGTTCAGAGCTTCGCCAGGCTACAGTCGATTCCAAGACTTGTCGCATGGTAGCTCTAGTCTTCGCATGGTTGAGTTTAACATTAAAGCTTCAGACATCGTGTGGTTGCAGCTTCTTGATGCTTTGAGCAGTCGTGAGGTAGACAGTTAAGCTCTCGCTAGGTTGGGCTTCGTGCAGTTGGATTGATAATTGTGAATAGCGCGGGAACTGCACGAGCTTTCCACTTCACTTTGTGAGGCTAATTCTGGCTTTCGCAAGACTGCTTTCTTTCTGAATAGTGTGAGAACTGCGTGAGAAGTTCACTTCTTAATCGATCTTCGTGAGGATCCTTGCAAGGCGTTGAGGCTTTTCTAAACTACGCGACAGGTTCTCTTGATATTTGCTTCCTGACTCTGCATGTGATTGCATGAGGCAGATTCTGAAGCTCTCTCTCTCGGTGAAAGCGAACGGAGGGTGAGAGGGGTCTTCTTGAACTGCCCGACCTTTAACTTCTAAAATTCACGAGAGCTGCGCGACTCAAGGCTTTTGAAGCTCTTCTGTCACTCTACTGCGCAAGAACTTATTTGTGAAGTCTTGGGACTTCGCGAGGACTACGCGAAGTGTATTTTTTTGAATCCTCTAGAGCTTTGTCAGCTGTGCGAGGCTCTTCTATGGTCTGGATTCATGGTTCATTCTTCTGAGGGACTTCTGGTGCCAAAACAGGCTCCTTAGCAGGATTCATGGCCTTATTGCCCTGCTGTTTATTACCTACAGAAAACCCTTAACAAGCATTTATTAGATGGCTAAGGGTCTAATCAAAGGCTAAGTTAAGGGGTGAAAAGTGGTACTTTTTAGGTCTTAACACACCCCCAAACCTAATCTTTGCTAGTCCCTTAGCAAAGCTACACAAGAATAACTACAAAAATTAAATGCCACTTTCGTAGGGAGCACGGATACATTTAGCATATATACCAAGCCTTTTAAACCCCTTGGTGATCCCTAGTGGAGGAGTGAAGTCTCCTGAGGGTTTTCAGTGAAGACACCCACAAACTTCTCAATGATACAACTAACAAAAGTGCATTATTATCAAGTGATCAGTCAAGAAATAGAGTTAGTTCACCTTTGAATTAGTGGAAAAATAAGAAATCTAAACACATTGGCTGCACAAACATTGAAACAGTGTAAGCTTCTCATGAAAGCGCAGCATTTCCAATCAATTTACACCAAAGACACTACACAGGAGTGTCAACACTGAGCTCATCACTGGATCGAAATTTAGGTTATAGGTCACACCTAATGCATTCAAGATCAGACCAAAAACTCTCCAGGGCATACTCTCATAAAGAAAAACTGTTGAGGGTTTCATTTTCTCTCAAGCTCAAGAGCAGTTACATCCCCCAAATGGGTCTGTAAGCATGAGGATAGGCATAGCTCTGAAGTTCTGGCATCAATGACAGATTCTCACCATAGTTTGGATAACTCTTTATCTCCACATGACAGCTCACTCACGACAAGGGCTTTAACTGGGCTGTAATGTAGCTTATGGAGTGGGGTTAAAAAGAATGGAAGGTTGAAAAGGGGTTCAGAATTGAGAAATCAGTAGGTGAAGGAGGTGATTCATGACTTCACCTTCTTTGATTCAGCTCCTTTCATCTTCTTTGAGGTTTTCAGATTTGAAGTGATCAGTTTCTCTTCTTGATTTTGATTTTTCCAATGAAAGTTCCCTCTTGACTCCTCTCTTACTCCTCTTCATTATTATTTTTGTTTCTTTTTGATGCATTTTTCTTCTTTTTATTTTGTTTTTGCTTTTCTAAAATGCCACTATTTTCTCAGTTACCATACTGCCAGACTTTGAGGTACATCTTCTTTCTTCACCTAATGTTGACCATAGCTAGTCCATCTTCAACTCTTGTTCCTTTACCTTCTGAATTCTCAGACTGAGGTGTTGAGAACTGGAAAATACCATTTTTTACCCCTCAACCTGAGTCTTGATAGACCTTTGAGAGAACTAAATAAGTGTTCTAAGTGCTTGTGTTTCAGGTAACAATAAAGACAGGCTTAACCATAAAAGCAGCTTAAAAGTGCCAAAAAGATGATAATCCATGTCGATCCAAAGGAAGAAAGAGAAGGGACAACCTCACTAGCTATTAAAAGGTCTGAACTGAAGAGGCAAAGACCTGGTCTCAACCCTGAAAAGAAGTATGGAGCAATTCGAACAGAAAAATGCACTACAGAGTACTTTTCACAAAGAACCTGAACTTTGCGAAAAGAACTAAAAACTCCAGGCTTAGCTTTCGAAGAGCACCTGAACTCTTCGAAGAGATGATTGACCTTTTCGAAAAGAAGAGAACTCCATTCGAACAGAACTAGAACGTTGCGAAAAGAGCTTCAGGAGTTAAAACACCTTGCGAAAAGTCCCCTAAACTATGTGAAAAGGTATTCTGGAGATTCTCAGCTTTTGCAAAGGCAATTCAGTAATCTTTTTCACATGTCCCAATGCATTTAAAAACCTAGGGACATTCCAGAAGATTCTAAGCATGAAGCAAAGGCATATTCTGCCCCATGTGAGCACCCAGAGATGAAATAACTTGGCAGGAACTTCTAGAAACTCTAACAAACTTTCAAAATGCATAACATAATTGATGCTTTTGTCGCCTGATTGGCTGAACTAGATCGAACAAATCTGATTGGCCAGAACAGATCTGGATCCTTGTGCTCGACTACCATTGGTCGATACAAATCTGAGCACTTTTGATTGGTTGATACACATCTGAGTTGGACTTAGGGAAAACTATAAATAGACGAACCATGTGCCCAATTTGGGCATCCAGATTTTGAGTTTCATTCCTATTCCCCCATTTCCAAACTAGATAGTTTGTCTGAAATCCCTGTAATAGCTTCACTTTTACTTGCAATTGAGAGCTGTGAGATATTTCTGTAATTCAAAAGAGAGTTGTATTCAAGACTACAAATCTGAGAGCTGTTTAAGCTGTGCTCTATAATTGTAATGGTGAATTTGAAAAGGTTGTTGTAAACCGTACATTCTCAATTGGACTCATGTTAAGGGTTCCCTCTGATCTCCATATTGCATTAGACTCCTTTAGATTTACTGTTTTTCATGCAATTTCCCTTGATTCATTAATCCTGTGAGAATTAGTGTTTGTAACCTAATCTCTCACAGCATTTGTAGTGATGCTTCTTGTTCTAAATTAAGGCTTTGGATTAAAGACTATTGGATGGTCTGTGGCCATTAAAGTGGACAGACCATAGCCATAAACCTAAGTCTAATCCTTGAGTTGGATTTATTTCTCTTACATCTGTGCTTGTAGCTAGATGAAGATTGAATCATTTCTCTGCTGATCAGCAATCATTCTCATTGTGTTTCAAGGACCAAATCAAAGTTAGATATTACTTCTCCATTTTTTATAAGTTTACCTCAAAATTCCCTCAACTCGGATTTGGATCATTTAGTATAACTTTTACTTTTATCACTTAGTTAATGTGACAAATTCAACCTCCCATCTTATGTGCTTTCTAGATAGGATAAGAGGCCAGATCTGGTAGCTCAGATCTGGAGGTTTATCTTGCATTTTAAACAAATTCTCTCTGGACGATCTTTTACTCACTTACATTTAAAACTTGCTACAATTGGCCCTGATCTTGCAGGCCAATTCACTTCTCTCTATGCTGATATTTCTTTACTCTTTTTAATGTTCTAGATAACTTAGCAGTTGCAAACCTGTTTTCAAAACACAAATAAATCAAGCACACGTAGAAGTAAACAACAAGTTTTTGGCGCCATTGCCGGGGAATTTGTTCTAAAATAGGTAGACCTAAGTTTTCACTTTTATTTTTATACTAGTTCTAAACTATTCTATTGTTTATACCTGTGCAGTTATTCATATCCAATTTTTGAAGAAGGGAAACTACTTAAAAAGAAATTATTAAGGTTTGCTGTGAATAATCAGATTTTTTTGTTCTGAGTTGTATGTTTGGTAGGAGGACTCTCAGCCCTGAGATTGTCCCACTGAATTTAGAAGTTGAAAGGCTACTACGAACCAAACAAACAACATGAATTCTACTATGGGAGAAGAACCTTGACTTTTGAGGGATTACTTCGCACCTGGTGCTTATAATTCTCCCTTTTGCATTCAATTTCCTACTGTTGAAGGAAATTATGAGATCAAATCATCAACCATCCAAATGCTTCCTTCCTTCCATGGGTTGAGTAAGGAAGATCCATACAAATATGTGGATGAATTCTTGGCTCATTGCACCACATTCAACATAGCTGGACTTGGTCCAGAAGCAACCAAGCTTAGGCTCTTTCCTTTTTCATTAAAGGATAAAGCTAGAGCATGGTTATCTATGTTAGCACCAAATAGTATCACTTCTTGGAATGATTTGCAGTGTCAATTTTTAGCCAAATACTTCCCAATGTCTAAAACAAGCCAATTGAGACAAAGTATCATTTCTTTCTCACAAAACTCAACTGAAACTTTCCATGAAGCATGGGAAAGATTTAAGGAACTTTTAAGGCAATGTCCTCATCATCAAATTCCCAGATGGCAGCTGGTTCAAAGCTTCTATCAAGGAATTGATCAAAAAGGTAAAAATATGGTCGATGCCTCCTGTGGAGGCACTTACTTGCAAAAACTAGTTGAGGAGGTTTAGGACTTATTTGAAGTAATTGGTGAAAACTCAACTCAACAGGAATCTCTGTCAAGAGATATTGAAAATCCTGCTAGGTTGAACAATCAGCAAACCACCAAAGGAAAGATTTATGAGGTGAATGAGTTGAAAAGAAAGATGGACAATTTAACCACAAAGTTTGATAGATTGATGGACTCACTTAAAAATCCAATGGTTGCAAGAGTAGAGGAGGCATGTCTGATATGCCAGTCTCCTACTCATTCAATTGACCAATGTCCTACTGCACCACAGTTCCCAGATTTAGTGGTGGAACAAGCTCATGCTGCTCAATCATTTGGACAGATACAGTCCAATGAATATCCATGGAGAGGGCACCCCAATTTGAGGTGGAGCCAAGGGAATTATTAATCACAACAGCAGCAGCAACCAACGAACCAAATGCCTTTCAAAACTGTACAGCCTTATCAGCAGAATTTTTATGCCAAGCCAAATTTTCAGCAACCCATTCCACAACAACCTGTGCAGCAATCTGCCCCAGTTCAAATCCCTTCCAGGTCCCCTTCTTTTGAAGATCAAGTCTTAAATTCACTCCAGAATTTAGGATCTTTAACTCAGACTGTGAATTTTCATAGCCAGAGCATAAAGAAGATTGAAGAAACATTGGGACAGCTTTTAAATACTTTGGCCAAAAGAGAGGAAGGAAAGTTACCCAGCTAACCTTTGAACAATCCCAAAGGACAGTTCATGGTTGGAGAAGCTTCTATTTCACATGAAGAAGTAAAAACTGTCACAACTTTGAGAAGTGGAAGAATTATAAAGAACAAATCAAGAAGAAAAAAATAAGGAAAATGATAAAGATATGCAGCAAGAGCAGCATAATGATAGCAGTGGGAGTGCTGATGTACCTCAGAAAAATCAAACAAATGAAAAACAAAAAATTCAAAAAAATTCTGAAAATGCTTCCAAAGCTGTAGATGAAGGACTAGTTCCTCATTTGCCATTTCCTCATGCAATGAAATCTGTATCCCCTTTTCATAAAGGGAACACAAAAATAGATGAAATGATGGAGACTTTCAAGCAAGTGAAGATAAATCTACCTTTGCTTGAGGCAATCAAACAAATTCTAGCATATACAAAATTTTTGAAAGATGTTTGCACTCACAAAAGACAGTCTAGGATATAGTTATCCAAGAAGGTCTTTGCTGTGGAAAGAGTTAATCAGGTGTTGTCCATTGCCACACCTCCTAAACTTCAAGATCCTGGAATCCCCACAATCCCTTGCATTATTGGGGAACATACCATTGAAAAGGCTTTATTAGATTTGGGTGCTAGTGTCAGCCTACTTCCATACTCTGTATATGAGAAACTAGGTTTGGGAGAATTAAAACCCACTCATGTGGTGTTACAACTAGCAGACAGATCTGAGAGGAAGCCAGTTGGGATGATTGAAGATGTATTGGTGGGAGTAGATAAATTTTTCTATCCTGCTAATTTTCTAGTTTTGGACATGGAACCTACCAAAAGCAAAACTTCCATCCCTGTCATTTTGGGAAGACCATTCTCTACAAAGAAATGCTTGCATTCAATGCAGGTCTGGTATTATGGAAGTCTCTTTTGGAAATATGAAGGTAAAATTAAATGTTTATAATGAAGTCACACAACCTCAATTCAGCTCTGAGGAATGTTTTCATGTTGATCTATTGGATGAACTAGTAGAAGGGACTTTACGAATAGTTTCTGCAGTGTGAAGATTTCACCACAGATGCTAAAGATGCTTGGGGAAATTCTGAGGAAGAAACAGTTTGTATCTCAAAGTCTGAGGAAGTAAATGTTGTGCAAGGAACTCATAATCAATCAGCAAGTTTCTCTTCTTGGAAACCTGCTACTCTTCCCCTTCCACAAATAGCTAAGGTACCTTTGTTACCTTCTTTTCTCAGCCCACCTGATTTAGAACTGAAGCAGCTGCCAGAAAATTTGAAATATGTGTTTTTAAGAGATCATAAATCATTGCCTGCAATTATTTCTTCCTCCCTCACAAAGGAACAGGAGGAAGAGCTATTGATTATTTTGAAAGAACATAGAAGGGCAATTGGTTGGACTATTGCTGATTTGGGAGGAATCAGTCCAGCTATTTGCATGCACAAAATCCATTTGGAAGAAGATGAAAAGCCTTCTAGGGAAATGCAAAGGAGGTTGAACCCTCATATGCAAGAAGTGGTCATGAAAGAGGTTGTTAAGTTGTTGGATGCAGGGGTCATTTACCCCATTTCAGATTCATCTTGGGTGGCACCTACACAGGTGGTACCTAAGAAATCTGGGATCACTGTTGTAACCTCAGATTCTGGTGAGCTTATGTCAACCAGACAAACAACTAGGTGGAGGGTTCAGATTGATTACGTAAAATTAAATTCAATGACCGAAAAGACCATTTCTCTCCCATTTATTGATCGATTTTAGATAAGCTAGCAGAAAATTATTATGCTTTTCTTGATGGTTACTCCGTTACAACCGATTCTGTGTACCCACAAGATCAGGAAAAGACCACAATCACTTGCCCTTTTGGCACTTTTGCCTATAGGAGAATGCCTTTTGGTCTTTGTAATGCCCCTGCTACCTTTCAAAGATGCATGTATTCCATTTTCTCTGATATGATTGACCAATTTATGGAGATTTTTATGGATGATTTTTCAATTTACGGAGACAGTTTTGCCCAGTGTTTACATCATCTCAAATTGGTGTTACAGAGATGTGAAGAAACCAATCTAGTTTTAAGCTGGGAAAAGAGCCATTTCATGGTCACCCAAGGCATTGTCCTTGGCCATGTTGTTTCCCACAAGGGCATTGAGGTGGACAGAGCAAAAATTGATTTAATTGCACATTTACCACCTCACAAAACTGTTCAACAAATCAGAAGTTTTCTGGGACATGCTGGATTTTACAGATGGTTCATTAAGGATTTCAGTAAAATAACCAAGCCTCTTTGTCATTTGTTGTGCCAAGATGTCCCTTTTGTTTTCAATAACGAATGCATGAAGGCATTTGAGTTCTTAAAAAACTGTTTGATTTCAGCTCCAATATTGCAGTCTCCAGATTATTCCCTACCTTTTGAACTGGTGTCTGATGCATCAGATTATGCTTTGGGAGCTGTCCTTGGACAGAAAAAGGAAAAGCTGCCACATGTCATAGCTTATGCCAGTAGATCAATGATTGATGCACAGCTCAATTACACAACAACTGAGAAGGAGCTGCTGGCAATTGTTTTTGCTTTAGAGAAATTCAAGTCATATGTCTTGGGTTCACAAATAGTGGTGTTCACTGACCACTCTGCCTTGAAATACCTTCTGTCTAAGAAGGACACCAAACCAAGATTAATCTGGTGGATTCTCCTATTACAAGAATTTGATTTACAGATCAAAGATAAAAAGGGGGTGGAGAATGTGGTGGCTGATCACCTGCTTAGAATTTTAACTGCTGAGATTGATAGGCTGCCTATCAATGAATCTTTCCCTGATGAGCAACTTTTTGCTATTGGTGTACACACTCCTTGGTTTGCAAACATAGCCAACTTTTTGGCTACTGGAAGAATTCCTCAACATTGGAATAAAATGGATAAAGATCTTTTCTTCTCAAAGGTTAAATATTTGATCTAGGAAGATCCTTATCTGTTTAAGAGCTGTGTAGACCAAATAATAAGAAGATGTGTCCCTGACCAAGAATTTCATAGAATACTTTCTATGTGTCATGAACAGGCCTGTGGAGGTCATTTTAGTGGAAACAAAACTGCTGCAAAGGTTTTGCAGTGTGGATTTTATTGGCCTACACTTTTCAAAGATGCTCTGCAGCACTGTAAGTCTTGCCGTAATCGCCGAAATTGGGCGATTTCCAAGAGAAACTCAATGCCTTTACAGCCTATTTTGGTAGTTGAGTTGTTTGATGTTTGGGGGATAGACTTCATGGATCCCTTTCCTCCTTCCATTGGGTATAATTTCATTTTAGTAGCTATGGATTATGTATCCAAAAGGATTGAAGCCACAACCACTAAAACAAATGATCACAAAGTGGTTCTTAAATTTCTAAAGGATCACATTTTTTCCAGGTTTGGTTTTCCCAGAGCCATTATCAGTGATGGGGGAAGCCATTTTTGTAATAAATATTTTGAAACTTTATTGAAAAAATACTCTGTGACTCATAGAATAGCCACTCCATATCATCCACAAACCAGTGGACAAGTGGAGATTTCCAATAGAGAAATCAAACATATACTGGAAAGACTATGAAGAAGGACAGAAAGGATTGGTCCTTTAAGCTGAATGATGCATTGTGGGCATATAGGACAGCCTATAAAACCCCAATTGGCATGTCCCCATTCAGATTGGTCTATGGCAAAGCATGCCATTTACCAGTGGAGTTAGAATATAAAGCCTTTTGGGCCATTAAAACATTGAACATGGATCTAACTACTGCTGGTAATCACAGGAAACTGCAACTTGCTGAGTTGGAGGAGCTGAGAATGGATGCATACACAAATTCAAGAGTTTACAAAGAGAAAGTCAAAGCTTTCCATGATAAAAATTTGTTGAGAAAAGAGTTCACAGCTAGCTCTAAGGTATGGTTATTTAACTCAAAACTCAATTTTTTCCTGGAAAGCTGAGATCCAGATGGGAAGGGCCATATACTGTCATTCAGGCAGCTCCTTCTGGAGCTGTTGACATCCTAGATCCAAGCAATGGAAGAATCTTGAAAGTAAATGGTCAGAGGCTCAAACCATGCATTGAAAGTACCCAGGAGCCTGTGCTGCCCATCTATCATCAAGAACCTCCCCAAATCTGATGGTATACAACTGTACAATATGTTTTTATTTCATAGTTTTTGCTTAGTTTCTTTTCCTCTATTTTTATTCATGTTTGTTCTCTTTTCGCATGGTTTAAATAGGCGAAAAGTTATGTCGCAAAGTAAAATTTGTCTTTTCGCAAAGTTCAAATTACTTTTCGAAAAGAATCTGGATTTGTAACGAACTGCTCGAAAGCAAGGATTTGCTTTTCGAAATGATGTTTCTGAAGCTATTTTCTTTTCGAAATGATGTTTCTGAAGCCATTTTCTTTTCGAAAAGATGTTTCTGAAGCTATTAACTTTTCGAATGGTATTGATGCCATTCTCAGTTGTAAAAAGGTCT
Source organism: Chloranthus sessilifolius (assembly GCA_021018995.1). NCBI lineage: Eukaryota > Viridiplantae > Streptophyta > Magnoliopsida > Chloranthales > Chloranthaceae > Chloranthus > Chloranthus sessilifolius. The sequence goes on from CM037595.1 coordinate 32,716,113, forward strand.
ATTTTAGAACTTTTCGAAAACTTAAAAAGGACTTTGCGAAACCAACTCTGAGCATATTTAAACCCTTTCGAAGTAAGGGTTTCATATTTGAAAGCTGTCTAAGAACGACCTGTTCCACAGAAACCCTATTTCTTTCTTTCCTTGCGTAATTTGAGAATCTAGCCACACTTTTCTTCACCTTTGTTCGATCATTTGAGCTTTCAGAGAAGGATTTTAGCTTCTAGTCTGGGGGATTTCAGCAAGCAAGCAACACGTTCAATCAAAAACCCTAGATCTCGGTATTTCTCTGCGCATTCTCTCTGTTTATCATTTGAAAATTTTGATTTTGTGTCAGCATCTGTTGTGGGCATTTTCATACATAAATTTAGAATGGGAAAAGCAGAGAAATCATTGTCTGCCATGTTCCCAAAATCTTCTGCTAAGAAAGTTAGCAAACCTACCCCAAAAGGAAAAACCAAAACTTCAGCCAAAAGAAAACTATCAATGGATAAAGCAGATAGGGTGGAGAAAGGGAAGAAAGTGAGACATGAGGAACCCATCCCTGCAGCTGCTAGCCCTGAGCCTGAGCTTCCTCCTCTGCCTATACATTTGGTACTGCCAAATCCATTCATTGAAGCTCGGTTAATTCTCGAGTGATTGTGGATTTAAACTTTTTCGTCAACAAACCTAATTGTCTGCTATCTTTAAGATACATGAGAGATGCCTCACTAAGCAATATCCTTACCCCTCTGCCAGAGAAAATTCACCCGCGAATGGTGAAGTTATGGTACCAAAACCTGATAAAAGTCACTGAAAAAGATGCTGATGTCCCTACCCTGGTTTTCTTTATTGATGATTGCGATCTAATTGTCACATTTGAAGACATAGGGAATGCTTTGGGGATACCCTTCCAATTCCATTGGTCGCACTGCATTTACCAGCATAACCTCCTTTAGAGAAATGGCTGCACATTTAACCCAAGGAATTGTTGGCACTGGACAGTCCATAATGAGGAGAGACCTAGCACCCCAATTTTTATTGATGGATTCCATTTTGAGGGGAAGTTTTTATGTCACTAGGCACAGCCAAGAGAGGAGAACACCAATTCTAGAGGCTCTCTTTCATTTTTCTAAGGGGCAATTTTTCAGTGCCCCTATGTTAATTTTTGAAGCCATGGCTGATATTAGTGCCAAGTTGAAAAAGGAGCAGAAATTAGCTGGACTCCCATTTGGTAGATTGATCACAGCCCTCCTCAGAGCCAAGTTTGACATTGATGACCAGGAGCCATTTGAAGTCATAGCTCCTCACAATTTTGGGAAAAAGGCTTGGACTACAAGCCAAGCCATGCTGAAAAGACTGAGAGAGAGGAAGGTGAACCTGCACCTGCACCTGCAGCTGTTAATGAACCTGCCCCTGCAGCTCCCTTAGAACCGGTTTTGCCAGATCCTGAGGTGACCAGCTCTTTAGCTGCACCAATTCTTGAAGCAGCTCTGCCAGACCCTGTGGTGACCAGCTCTTTAGCTGCACCCATTCTTGAAGAAACTATCCTTCCCATGGTGACCAGCTCTTCAGCTGCACCAATTCTTGAGGAAGTTGGCTTTTTACCCTCTTCACCTAGTCCAGCTCCAGCCATTTCACCTATCCCAGCTGTCCCATCTCCCATACCCACCATTATCCCAATTGCAGATTCCCCCTCTACACCAACCACTCCAGCCATACTCAGACCACCAATTTCTCCCACCAATGCCCAAGTTTTGGCTACAGATTTTATGACCCAAACTCCCTGCACTCCTCTGCTCCAAAGCCCCTCAAATTCACCTGCTCAGTCAACCCACACACCTGAAGTATCCCATACACCTGAACCTGAGCCTTTCACTATAGAGGCTTATTCCTCATTAATGGGATCTATTTTTGAAAACGTGGGGCTTGAACCTGTCCCTATACCTGACCCTCATCATTTCACTCACTTACCTACTTCTCCCTTTACAGCCATTTCACCCATTGCACCTCCACCATCCACTTCAGTCGTACCAGTCCCTGCTATGCACACCTCCCCCACACCTGAATCTATTAACCAAATACTTGCCTTCCTCCAATCCATCCAAACCCAACTACAAATCAACACAGAAAACCAGTCTGTGACCAATGACCTTCTCCAAACCTTAGCCTCCACATCACACACAACTACCATTACCACTGTACCTACTGTTGATGCCCATGCTACCCAAACTGAACCAGAGGTAGTATTGGTTGATCTGCCCACCCCCACCACTGCTGCCCATGCTACCCAAACTGAACCAGAAGTACCTCTGGTGGAATCCCCTTCACCACTCCTCACTTTCTCTGATCAAGCCACTCAGACCGACCCTGAAGTCATCCTTCTAGACATTTCTTCTCCCACTCCCATAGCTGGGATACCTTTGGTCCCTTACCATTCCATTTCCCTTCCCAGATATGCCACCCTCAGAAGAGCCATGGAAGAGAATCCATATATCTGTAGAGATGTTCTAAAGGGGTTAGCAGATTTACAAGCCTACATTAGAACCCCTTATGAAAACTAGATTCGGAAATTGGAGTTATTTATGAAATTTGAGAGAGAGAAAATGAAGGACTTGCTGGGTAAAACCTTTCAGATGGTTCGGAGTGAGCAGCACAAGGTGACCATGTTGCAAGCACAGCTTGACCAGGAAAAACTGAAGACCACTAGACTTGACAAGTACATTGGCCTCACCAAAAAGATCAAATCAGAGGAATACACTGAGCTGCAAAACACAATCCAGGAGAAAGCTAAATCAAGTTCAGACTCCAATACTGATTCTAGTTCTGACTCTGACAGTGACTCCAGTTCTGAGTCCATTGAACCAACTTATGATACAGATTTTGACCCCAGTTATTAAAGCACTTTGTATTTATCTATGTTATGAGTTTGTAATATAAATTCTGGTTTTTCTTGTGAAATTACTGGGCATTTCTGTCTGTCCTCTTGTCATCCTGATTTTTTGTTTCTTGCTTGTTTCTCTTCTTTGCTTTGAACCAGTGTGGACCCTGCTCCCCTTTGGTTTGGGGGTGTGACAGAAATGTCAATAAGCAATAATTGAGTTAACATCAGTACAGCTTATGATCAGTGGAATTTTTAAAAATAAAGTAATTTCACACCTGCTGTTTTGAAAAAAAAATGAAGAAGTTAAAAAACTTTTTGAAATTAATTTCTAGTGTAATTCTAATACTTTCATGAAGTGAATGCCAGGAAATTTCCAAAAGAAAATTGATGTTTTAGTAAACCTAAAAAGAGGGAAAACAGTGATGATATACCTCAGGAATTTGATAAAAAACCACACCCAGTGAGGTTTGGGCCTGAAATGTATTCTTTGGAGGTATGAATTGGCAATTTCTTCTGCTTTTGGGACTGATTGAACCTTCTTACTTGCACTAGAAGTTACACATATCCAAATTGAAATAATTTGATAGCACTCGTGATATTAAAGACATGATGTAAGGCCTCCTTTTGGACAGTTTGAACCTTACAAAACCCCACCTTTTGAAACTGCCCTTGATACACACCATTTGAGCTTTACAAATCTAAGATTTCTTTGAAACCTCATCTAATAACCTCATCAACTTCATTTAGCCTAACCCTCACTCTGAGAAGTCAGAAGATAAAGGGAAGGAAGCTGAAGAAAGGAGAATTTAGTAACAGTTTGACAACAAAAGAAGAATAAAAATTGAAGGCAATGATGTATCAGCAGAAGAAATGTGGCATTCCAGTCAATACTAATTTGAAAGAAAAAAAAAAAAAAAAAAAAAATATTTGAGAAAAACAAAAAGCGAGAAGGCATTTCATTGGAAGTTTGAAAAAGAAAGAGAAAAAGATGGCCACTTTGGCTCTGGAAATTCAAAGAAGAAGATGAAAATATACTGAATTAAAGAAGGTTTGTGTATCACCTCCTTACCTTGACTGACTTCTCAATTTTTGAACACCATTCCACCCCTTTATTCTTGATAAATTTCACCCATAAGCCACATTACAACCCAAGTAAAGTCCTTACTGATCAATGATGGATTGAGCTGTCACATGGAGATGAGAATTTGTTTAATCAATGGTGAAAAGAGCAGTGAATTCAGAACTAAAAAGCAAGGCCTATGCTCATGCTTACAGTCCTATTTGAGGGCTGTAACTGCTCTTGAGCCGTGTGAAATGGTACAACCCTCTTACTTGCATGTTGAGTGAAAATCCTAGAGAGAGTTGGGTTTGAAATCAATTCATTGGGGTAACATCAAAGCTGGATTCTTAAATAGAGGGCAAACTATTCATTCATTTTTCTTGTAAATAGCTTTTGACATAAATTGACTGAATGGTAACAAGAATTACAGCAGAATGTTAGTTTTGAACTGATGTTTTTCTTGAAAATCTTCTTACAACATGACTGATGCAGGTGTGAATAATCTGATTGGATGAAAGTTCACGTAATGTAATAGATGATCTTAACTGATTTATTGAGGAAGTTTGTGGGTACCTTCACTGAAAACCCTCAGGAGACTTCACTCCTCCACTAGGGATCACCTAGGGGTTTAAAAGGCTTGTTGCATATGCTAAATGCAACTGTGCTCCCTACAAAGGTGGCTGTTTACTTTGTTTTTAATTTTGTCTTTGCTCAGGGACTAGCAAAGCTTAGGTTTGGGGGTGTGTTGAGAACTGGAAAATACCATTTTTTACCCCTCAACCTGAGTCTTGATAGACCTTTGAGAGAACTAAATAAGTGTTCTAAGCGCTTGTATTTCAGCTAACAATAAAGACAGGCTTAACCATAAAAGTAGCTTAAAAGTGCCAAAAAGATGATAATCCATGTCGATCCAAAGGAAGAAAGAGAAGGGACAACCTCACTAGCTGTTAAAAGGTCTGAATTGAAGAGGCAAAGACCTGGTCTCATCCCAGAAAAGAAGTATGGAGCAATTCGAACAGAAAAATGCACTACAGAGTACTTTTCAAGAAAGAACCCGAATCGCTCAAAAGAACTCAACTCGCAAAAGAACTAAAAACTCCAGGCTTAGCTTTCGAAGAGCACTTGAACTCTTTGAAGAGATGATTAACCTTTTCCAAAAGAAGAGAACTCCATTCGAACAGAACCAGAACGTTGCAAAACGAGCTTCAGGAGTTACAACACCTTGCGAAAAGTCCCCTAAACTATGCGAAAAGGTATTCTGGAGATTCCCAGCATTTGCAAGGACAATTCAGTAATTTTTTCACGTGTCCCAATGCATTTAAAAACCTAGGGACATTCTAGAAGATTCTAAGCATGAAGCAAAGGCATATTTTGCCTCATGTGAGCACCCAGAGATGAAATAACTTGGCGGGAACTTCTAGAAACTCTAACAAACTTTCAAAATGCATAACAGAATTGATGCTTTTGTCGCTTGATTGGCTGAACCAGATCGAGCAATTCTGATTGGCCAGAACAGATCTGGATCCTTGTGCTCGACTACCATTGGTCGATACAGATCTGAGCACTTCTGATTGGTTGATACACATTTGAGCTGGGCTTAGGGAAAACTATAAATAGACGAACCATGTGCCCAATTTGGGCATCCAGATTTTGAGTTTCATTCCTATTCCCCCATTTCCAAACCAGATAGTTTGTCTAAAATCCCTGTAATAGCTTCACTTTTACTTGCAATTGAGAGCTGTGAGATATTTCTGTAATTCAAAAGAGAGTTGTATTCAAGACTACAAATCTGAGAGCTGTTTAAGCTGTGCTCTGTAATTGAAATGGTGAATTTGAAAAGGTTGCTATAAACCGTATATTCTCAATTGGACTCATTTTAAGGGTTCCCTCTGATCTCCTTATTGCATTAGACTCCTTTAGATTTACTTTTTTTCATGCAATTTCCCTTGATTCATTAATACTGTGAGAATTAGTGTTTGTAACCTAATCTCTCACAGCATTTGTAGTGATGCTTCTTGTTCTAAATTAAGGCTTTGGATTAAAGACTATTGGATGATCTGTGGCCATTAAAGTGGACAGACCATAGCCATAAGCCTAAGTCTAATCCTTGAGTTGGATTTATTTCTCTTACATCTGTGCTTGTAGCCAGATGAAGATTGAATCATTTCTCTGCTGATCAGCAGTCATTCTCATTGTGTTTCAAGGACCAAATCAAAGTTAGATGTTACTTCTCCATTTTTTATAAGTTTACCTCAAAATTCCCTCAACTCGGATCTGGATCATTTAGTATAACTTTTACTTTTATCACTTAGTTAATGTGACAAATTCAACCTCCCATCTTATGTGCTTTCTAGATAGGATAAGAGGCCAGATCTGGTAGCTCAAATCTGGAGGTTTATCTTGCATTTTAAACAAATTCTCTCTGGACGATCTTTTACTCACTTACATTTAAAACTTGCTACAATTGGCCCTGATCTTGCAGGCTAATTTACTTATCTCTGTGCTGATATTTCTTTACTCTTTTTAATGTTCTAGATAACTTAGCAGTTGCAAACCTATTTTCAAAACACAAATAAATCAAGCACACATAGAAGTAAACAACATGAGGGTGAGGTTAAATCAGATACATAGGTTCAGGTGCAAGTACTCAGGTGTATTTTTGAAGAAATTTAGGATTTAAGGCGCAAAGGGGGTATGGACAAGGGCAGTTGCTTAAGGTTGGTCTATTTAGGCTCAAACTGTCCAAGAGAAGGCCTTTATCCTTTCCTAAGTCTCATGAGTGCTGTCAGCTATTTCAAGTTGGAGTTGCCCAAATTCTAGTGAGCATAGTGACTCAGCCAGTCCTTAGAGCTAAAAGAAATTGCCTTTGTCACTCCTCCAGGAAAAAATTTTGTATAGGCCCCAAACTTCACTGGTTATGGTCTTCCTTTGAATTCTTAAGAATGTCCTTACCTTTTTCTCTCTCTAGTGATTCATTAAGTGCTGATACAAGTAAGTTTCCTTGGTGATCTCATCATGGAAATGTGAAATATTACAAGCTTATAATGCCTAAAGTCTGGAAACAATTTTAAATTTCATTATTTTTCATGATTCTCTAGTGAACATGGTTCTATTTCCATATTACTCATAAGATTCTGCTGCACTTAGGTTAACTATTCCATTGGCAGGATCTGCCTGCCACACCCCCAAACCTAGGAGGAGCAGTGTCCTCACTGGTTCAAAGGTGGGTGTGCAGTAGATTTATTAAGGGCATAATAAAAGGAAACAACAAGAAAGAAAACAACCAAGAACAGAGAACTATACAGAATAACAGAAAAAGAAAATTTCATTGAGACTAAAAAAAAGACAATTACAAAAAGAAAGAAAAAAGGAGAGAGGGATCAAAGATGGGGGGGCTGAGAAGGTGGTGGATGGGGTTGAGTGGAGGGGGCAGGGGATGGGGATGGTTCTATCTTTTGCTTTTTCTTCTGTGGCTGGAGCTTTTCCTCCTCCTCCTTAGCCAGGATCTGCTGAACCTCCTCGTATTCATCCCAGAGGGGTTGTAGGGGGTCAAGCTCTTTAGGTGGGGGCGGTTCCAACCACATCGGGTAAAACATATTAGGCAGCGCATTAGGCTTGTCATCTGCCATTGTTAGGACTAAGGAAGGACCGCTAGGGTGAGGGGAGAAAGGATGAGATGAATATGAAAGGGGCTCCCTGTGTATTTAAAGACGAGGATGGTGGAAGATGAAACGGTGGAATAACATCCAAGTCACCGCAATTAATTGAGAGTGAGTTGGGAAGTGACAAGTCCCAGCAATCAGCGTGGGAAATGACAAATGCATTTGACTCGCGCAGCTGGGCAAGGGGGTCACGAGATAGGAACGAAATCTCGTGATGATGAATGTTGTAGCTTGTAGTGCACGAGAGTTTCCCAAATCTCAAATTGGAATGCACGAGGCTTAGTACCAAACAGGGAGCAATTCATTCAGTTCAGCATTCAATTCAAAAATCAGCAAATCGCAGAAGAAGAAGTAATCATACCAACCCCACCGAAACTCTATCAGACCCCACAGACTCAGACCCCTGACTAGTTCTTGCCAGGGATGGTTTTTGAAAAGCATTTTTACTAATTACCTCAAACAATTCCCATGCCTCATCAGCGGTCTTATGCATGTTGGTTCCACCACAAGAGGCATCAATCATATCTCTATTTTTCTCATCAATCCCATTATAAAAGCTTTGTACAAGCTGCCAGTCTGGGATCTTGTGGTGGGGGCATTGTTTGAGCATTTCCTTAAACCTATCCCAGGCTTGATTAAAGTCCTCAGTTGGGGATTGGGAAAAAGCAAGAATCTCCTTCCTCAACTGGCTAGTTTTGGTCTCAGGGAAGAACTTTGTCAGGAACTTGGTCTGTAGGTCTTTCCATGTAGTGATGCCATTGTTGGGAAGAGTTGCCAACCAGGTACTAGCCCTATCCTTTAAAGAGAAGGGAAAGAGCCTGAGCCTAGTAGCCTCAGGTCCCAAACCAGCGATATTGAAAGTGGTACATAAGGCCAAAAATTGGTCAATATGCTTATAAGGGTCGTCCTTGCTGAGCCCACGAAAAGAGGGCAGCATCTGGATGATTGAAGTTTAAATCTCATAATTCCCTTGAACATCAGGGAATTGAATGCTGAATGGAGAGTTATAGTCATCCGGAGCATTCAACTCCTTGAGAGTTTTAGGTTATTCTTCACCAATGAATACTGTCTCAGATTCAGTTGGGGGCTCTATTGTGGTGTGCCTGTTCCTTCCCAGTCTTCTACCCCTTTCTAGCTCAAGGTTGAACGGCTCTAAAGTAGGACTAAGAGATCTCCTACCTAGAATGCTAACACACCACTAGCAGGGACAACTCCTTGCATGCACATTGCACTTGATTCAAAGAATTTTTTAACAAATTTATAGCTAATTTAAGAAGACATACATTTACAACTATATTAAACAACTGCTATGTAATTTTCAAAGAAACTAGACTGAGTGTTAAAGGTTAGAGAATTGCAAACAGAGGTAGCTAATCTCCAAATGTAGTCTAATGTCCTTCTCTGCTGTTGTCTAGATCTGTAAGAAAGATTCAAAATTATATCAGCAGTATCAATTATTCACATTTACAAAGAATACTAAAAATACAAAAACGTCTACTAATAAATCATCTTTCCCCGGCAACGGCGCCAAAAACCTGTTGTGACATCTCAGTGTGCTTGTTTTATTTGTTGGTGGTAAAAATAATTTAAAATCAAAGAAAGAGTAAAATAGGGGATGGAATCAGCACAACTGAGAAATCCTAGACCTGCAAGATATGGGGTCCATTTGTAGCAAGTTTCGATAAGTAAGAGTTTGTCCCACAGGGAAAGATGATCTGCAGCTCCAAAGGAGCCATCTCTAGTAGTCCCTCCAGATCTTACTACAGATCTGGCAGTCCTAAAAGGAGGGGAGTTTAAGGTCACTTATTTTAAGTATTCTAAGATAGCCTAATGAGTTAACTACCGAAAGGGTTGAGAAGATGGATGGATTGTGGAAAATAAATATAAAAGGGTGAGAAGTAGGTTATTGAGTCTAGATCAGAGGAGTTTTGTAACTCAGATTCAGATTTGATGTTATGGAAATCCTGTCCAATGGCTACATTATCACCAAAGAGGAGGAAGAATTCAACTCATCCCTGTGCCATGATCCAATCCCTTAAGGTTATAACCTGTCCACTTAAATGGTCACTGACTATCCCATAGGGGAACCATAGTCCAGAGATGGGTCAAGACAAATTAATCATTGTAGGCACTACTTCATCCAGGCTACAAGCTCAGGGAATCCATAGGGAACCTCAACCTCTAAAGCCCTATGTGTGGGGCTAAGGCTGTATAGGACCATGATAGCCCAGACACATAGAACCAGCAAGAGATTGAATACCACCTTAGATCTAGTTGTCCATTTCTTGAGTCGGGCTGCAATGGTCCAGTCACAAGCCTATAATCTCTATAACTAGATCAGATCTAGCATCTGATGGCGGGTCTATAAAAATATATGGGGAGCATGCTTCTGCACAATCTCCTGCCAGGCTTAACAGCTCAGGCTCGGGGAAGAAGGATTCATCTTGGATCGGCGAATTGGATTCACCCTAAGGCTATAGCCTGTCCACTTAAATGGTCACAGACTATCCTAGAGGCTATCCTCCTCACAGTGCCCAAGACAAAACAAGTTAATTGCTACTACCACCATGGTCACAAGGCTACCAGCTCAGGCTCCCATGAGAATTTCAGATCTAGTGGGTCCTGTGGTGGGGCTAAGGCTGTATAGGACCGTGATAGCCCAGACACACAGGTCACTTGGATTTGAGTGGATCCTTAGAATTAGTCAGCCATTGCTTTGAAACACAGCCAAAGCAATGGCAGATCACAAGGCAGCAGCCTTGCACAGAACAGCTCACAAATACACAAATCCCATAAGAGGACAAATCCTATTACAAAAACTCCATTAATCTAACCTCAATTGACATACAAAGGCATGGCCAACAAGTGCTGAGCCATGGAGAGAAGAAAAAGAAGAAAAAGAAAACTACTTACTGTTACAGGAAGAACAAGAACGAAAAAGAAAATTACAAAATCTGAGATAGGAGTTCTTCTTCTAAATTCTAACTCCAAGTCTCCCTTCAGATCTCCCTAAACCTAAACCAAGCTTAGGTTTATATAGCAGTGGTGTGGCGGCGCATTAGGGTTAGTAAACCCTAATTTTAATGATGCCACGTGGCCGAATAATGATCCTTGGATGCCTCGGGGTGCTTGCATAGAGATTTGAGTGTGGGAGTGCCTGCCCTAATACTTGGAAATCCCTAAAAAGTCTTCTGCAGAATGATGGAAGTTGGAGTTTAGAGCTTCGCCAAGTTGCAGTCGATTCCCAGACTTGTCACGTGGTAGCTCTAGTCTTCGCGTGGTTGAGTTTAACATTAAAGCTTCAGACGTCGCGTGGTTACAACTTCTTGATGCTTTGAGCAGTCGCGAGGTAGACAGTTAAGCTTTCTCTAGGTTGGGCTTCGCGCAGTTGGATTGATAATTATGAATAGTGTGGGAACTGTGCGAGCTTTCCACTTCACTTTGCGTGGCTAATTCTGGCTTTCGCGACACTGCTTTCTTTCTGAACAGTGCGAGAACTGCGTGAGAAGTTCACTTCTTAATGGATCTTCACGAGGCGTTGAGGCTTTTTTGAACTGCGCGACAGGTTCTCTTGATATTTGCATCCCGCGGCTACTGCGTGAGGCAGGATTCTGAAGCTCTCTCTCCTCAGCTGTTCTGAGTGAACCGCGCGAGGGTGAGAGGGGTCTTCTTAAACTGCGAGGGAGCTGCGCGAGCTTTAACTTCTAAACTTCGTGAGAGCTGCACGACTCAAGGCTTCTGAAGCTCTTCTGTCACTCTACTGTGCGAGAACTTATTTGTGAAGTCTTGGGACTTCACGAGGACTGCGCGAAGTGTATTTTTCTGAATCCTCTGGAGCTTTGTCAGCTGCGCGAGGCTCTTCTGTGGTCTAGATTCATGGTTCGTTCTTCTGAGGGACTTTTGGTGCCAAAACAGGCTCCTTAACAGGATTCATGGCCTTATTGCCCTGCTGTTTATTACCTACAGAAAACACTTAACAAGCATTTATTAGATGGCTAAGGGTCTAATCAAAGGCTAAGTTAAGGGGTGAAAAGTGGTACCTTTCAGGTCTTAACAGCTTGGTAGATGAAACCACTAAAATGAGGCTTTTTCTTTTTTCATTAAAGGATAAGGCTAGAAATTGGCTTAACATGCTCCCACCTAATAGCATAACATCTTGGAATGCCCTATAGTGTCAATTTTTGGCTAGGTTTTCCCCATGAGCAAAACTAGTCAGTTGAGAAAGAGCATCATTTCTTTTGCTCAGTTCCCAATTGAAGATTTTCATGAGGCCATAGAAAGACTTAAAGAATTACTGAGGCAGTGCCCACACCACCAAATCTCCAAGTGACAGCTTGTTCAAAGCTTTTACCAGGGGATTGATTCTAAGACTAGGGATATGATGGATGCTTCATGTTGTGGCACTTACCTTAGCCAAACTGAAGAGTAAGCCTAGGATTTGTTTGATGTGATACATGAAAACTCCATGCAGCAGGAGTCTCTATCAAGAAATGACATTGTGCCAGCTGCTAGAGGTGTAAAAAAACCACTTCCAAGGGAAAATTGTATGAATTAAATGTGTACAATGACCTAGAGAGAAAAGTGGGTAATTTATCTAAAAAGTTTGACAAAGTGTTGAGTGTGTTGCATCCTCAAACTTCTGTACAGGTTGAAGAGGCATGTCTGATATGCCAATCACCCACACACTTACTGTTATACTGCCCATCAGCTGGTCAATATCTTGAATTGGTAAGGGAGCATGTTACTGTTGTCCAATCATATGGACAACAGCCTGCTGGATACCCTTGAAGGAACCACCCTAATTTGAGGTGGAGGCAAGATAACTTTCAACAACCCTAGCATCAGCTGCCAATACCCCATAGACCAGCCTAGTAGTACAATCAAGGTTATGTACAAAGACAATAATTTCCTTAACGTGTGGCACAACCAAATCAGTTGACTTTGCCACCACCACAAACCAAAGACCCTTCCCTTGAGGAGTAGGTTTTATTCTCGCCACAAAATCTCAGCTCCTTGTCACAGACTGTGAACTCCCACAGTCAGAGTATTAAAAAAATTAAAGACCAGTTGGGTCAAATTTCAAATACTTTGACTAATAGAGAAGAGGATAGGCTGCCAAGCCAGACAATGACCAACCCTAAGGGACAATTTATGATTGATGAGGGTTTCTCAAATCATGAGGAAGCTAAGGCCATCACCACCTTGAGGAGTGGTAAAGTGGTGGATAACCAAGTAGGCTATGATGCAAAGAAGAGTGCAGAGAGAGAAAACTCAGCCCCTGTTGTTGAGCAACAGGAAGAAAATAATGGGGCTGCTATTGAGTTCCAACAGTTAAAAAAAATTAAAAATACCAAAAATAGTGATGTGGATGCTAGACAAGCAGCTAAAGTACCAGCAATACCTCAGTTGTCATTTCCTCAATCTTTCAAGAGATCTTCTCCTTTTAATAAGGGTAATGCCATAATGGAGGAGAAGATGGACACATTCAAGCAAGTGAAAATCAATTTGCCTTTGCTTGATGCCATCAGGCTGGTCCCAGCCTATGCTAAGTTTCTTAAGGACTTATGCACCCAAAAGAGAAAAGCTAGGATTCATTTATCTAAGAAAGTGTTTGTAGCTAAAAAAGTAAATTCTGCTTTATCCATAGCTACACTAGCTAAGCTTCAAGATCCAAGGGTACATGCCATCCCACGCATCATAGGTGACCACCCCATAGGATGAGCTCTCTTGGATTTGGGAGCTAGTGTCAACCTGCTTCTCTATTCAGTTTATGATCAGCTAGGTTTGGAGGAGCTAAAGCCCACACCTGGGGTCCTTCAATTGGCTGACAAGTCTGAGAGAAAACCTATGGGCATTGTGAAAGATGTGTTGGTGGGTGTAGATAAATTTTTCTACCTATATGAATTTTTGGTGTTAGACATGGAGCCTACCATGTGCAGCACTCTCATACCTATTATTTTGGGCAGGCAATTTCTGGCCACTGCCAATGCTTGCATTCATGAAGGTCTGGAGTGATGGAAGCCACTTTTGAAAATATGAAAGTTAAGCTTAATGTGTACAATGCTGCCAATCAGCCTCAACTTGACAATGAGGACTGTTTTGCAATAGATGTCATAGATGAATTGGTGGAAGAGACCTTACCTAGACTGCAGGATTGGGATAAGGTATTAGATGATTTTGAAGAAGTATGGACTGAGGTTGTTGAGAAGGAGGCCCCCACTCTAGTTGCTGAAGAAATGAAACACATTGGATTCTTCACTGGGCCTAGTGCAACACTCTACATGGAGACCTACTTTGCTGCCCCTCCCTCAACCCTCAAAGGCACCTTCGCTACCTTCTGTGGAAAGTCCACTAGATCTGGAGCTGAAACAACTGCCAGAATCTTTAAAATATGCATTCTTGGGGCAAAATGAAAATTTTCCTACAATTATATCCTCTTCTCTCACTGAGGAGCAGGAGGAGGAATTGCTTTGTGTCCTTAGGAAGCATAAGAAAGTCATTGGATGGACAATTACTGATTCGAGAGGAATTGATCCATTTGTTTGCATGCACAAAATTCATTTGAAAGAAGGCTCTAAACCCTCTAGGGAAATGCAGAGAAAGCTGAACCCTCACATGCAGGAAGTAGTTGACCGACTTATAGTATGTATATATTTAAATTAAATCAAGCCTTAACCTATTGCAAGTGCATAATGGAAATTATAGCACTAGTGATAGGATCGATCCCACGAAGAAGTGATTATCATCTTATAGATTTTTATATTCCTTTTTTTGAAAACTATCTTTATCTTTTAAGAACTAAACTACTGGATAAATATGAATAACATAATATATTTTTTTTATACTAATTAGAAGAAAAATAAATCATAATCCTCCTTCAGATTGAGGTTGTCAATCACAATCTTCAGCTATCAGATGTTTACAAATTTAAAATACCATTACACCGTATTGCAACCTTCCAGAATTTGGTCATCAATCAAATACTAAAATTCTTCAACACATATTTAATCTAATCAACAATCTCCTAAAATCTGGGCGTTAATCAAATTTAAAAAAATTGAAGATGGAAAAGTAAAACCATTACATTAATCTACAAACTTTAACCTGAGTCGTCAATTCAAATCAAAATTCGAAGATGTTTACAGAGCATATAAAATCTAAATTAAAAATAAAATAAAATCTAAACTAGAAAGCAAAAGTAGAACCATCCAAAGGGTTGATCTTTTAGCTTCCTCAGCTTTGATTGTCAGGCAAAACTTCAGAGAACTATGAACGATGTTACTTTGTAAATCCTAAACTACTTTGAAAGGGAGAAAACACAGACCTTAATTGTCAATTGATGCTGTGAAATTCTTCGATGATTACTCCTATGTCGAGCCCTCTTATTTATAGATCATAAGGGTCGATTTACAAACTTCTAATTCTAATAAAAGAAATTACTAAAATAAAAGATTCCTAGTATAACTCTAATTATAATTTCATTCTTTCTTGCTTTCAATGGTTGATGTGTTCCAGATTTCTTTCCTTGATAACAACAACAGAGATCTTAGGTGTCTATCTTCATCAATCTTCTCAGATCCATGATTAGCCAACCTTCTAATTAAAGAGTTCTTCTAATTCTTTTCTTGGCGGTGGAAATTCTCACATGATCAGCAGTAGTAGGAATAATAGGAAAGCTTCTATTCATTCAATCATAAATCATGATTATCCTTTTTCTTCTTTTTCCTTACTTAGAAAATCATAAATCACGATTTTCTTTATTTCATAGCTTCCTTAGTAGACAACGATCACTTTCTTTGGTATCGCCTTTTACTCTTTTGTTGCTTTATGAAGAATCATCTTTCGAAGAATCGTAAATTATGATTTCTCATTTTTCTTTTATTGGGCTTTAGTATTAGCGCTCAACCGTAAAATATGATTTCTCAACTTTTAATAGGTGGCGAATCATCTTCTTACGCTTAATTATCTTTTTACTACTTTTTGAGTTCATTTTGATGAATATTAACACTTTCGCTCTCTTTTACTATTCTTTAATATTTATACATCAACATCTTGTTAGTCACAAACTAAGTCCTAGCACCACTAAGTTAAGAGTGATAAAATAGTATATTCTGTGACTGATCAGTAGTCATGAAAGAAATTGTCAAATTGCTTGATGTTGGGGTCATTTAACCTATTTTAGATTCTGAGTGGTTGTCACCTATCCAAGTGGTCCCCAAGAAATCTGACATTACAGTAATACTAAATGAGTCTGGAGAGTTGATGCCAACCAGAGAGACCACTAGTTGGAGGGTCTGCATCAACTACAATAAATTGAATTCAAAGACCAGAAAGTCCCACTTCACTTTACCTTTTATTGATCAAATTTTGGACAAGTTGGTAGGCAGAGAATATTATTGATTTCTTGATGGATATTATGATTATAACTAGATACCAGTGTTTCCTCAAGACCAGGAAAATACTACTTTCACCTGTCCATTTGGCACCTTTGTCTATAGAAGGATGCCAATTGGACTGTGCAATGCTTCTGCCACTTTTTAAAGGTGCATGTATGCCATTTCTCATATAATTGATAAGTTTTTGAAATTTTTTATGAATGACTTTTCAGTGTATGGGGATGATTTCAGTCAATGTTTACATCACCTCTATCTTGTACTTCAAAGGTGTGAAGAAACCAACTTAGTTTTGAGCTAGGAGAAGAGCCACTATATGGTCACCCAAGGAATTGTGCTTGGACATATGGTATCTTAGAAGGGCATAGAGTTTGACAAGGCAAAGATTGACCTGATTTCACATCTATCCCCACCAAAAACCATCAAACAAATCAGAATATTTTTAGGATATGCTGGTTTTTATAGAAGGTTCATTAAAGATTTCAATAAGATTTCTAAGCCATTGTGCCACTTGCTTTGTCAAGATGTGCCATTTGTGTTTGATGATAAATGTGTGAAGGCATTTGAGATATTGAAAGAATGTTTGACCTCTGCCCCAGTGATCCAGGCCCCAGATTACACTTTACCCTTTGAACTGATGTGTGATGCATCTGATTTTACTGTTGGAGTTGTTTTAAGGCAAAGAAGAGAGAAGATGTCCTGTGTAGTTTACTATGCCAGCAAAACACTATAAGAAGCTCAGCTTAATTATACAACCACTGAAAAAGAGCTTCTGGTTGTAGTTTTTACTTTAGACAAATTTAGACCTTATTTACTAGGGTCTAAAATTATAATTTTTACTGACCACTCTGCCTTGAAATACTTGTTGGAAAAGAAAGATGCAAAGCCTAGGCTGATTAGATGGATCTTACTCCTACAGGAGTTTGATCTCGAAATCAAAGACAAGAGAGGGGTAGAGAATGTGATAGCTGATCACTGATCATAGATTGTCATTGATGAAAGTGTTGCAACACAACTTAAGGATTCATTCCCTGATGAGCAGTTGTTTGCCATCAAGTCAAGTATGCCCTGATTTGTAAATATTAACAATTACCTTGCTCTAGGAAGGATCCCTTCTCACTAGTCCAAGATGAGCAAAGACTTGTTCTTTTCACAAGTCAAGTATTTTTTCTAGGAGGATCCTTACCTCTATAAATATTATGCAGACCAGGTGATTAGAAAGTGTGTCCCTGAAAGTAAAGTCCACAATATTCTTACCATGTGTTATGAAGATGCCTATGAGAGAGAACTTTGGAGGGAAAAAGACAGCAGCCAAGGTACTGTAGTGTGGTTTCTACTGGCCATCCTTGTTCAAGGATCCTTTTGAACACTGCAAGGCATGCATGAGATGCCAAAGGTTGGGGGGTATATAAAAAAGAGATTCAATGCCATTACAACCCATCATTGTTGTGAAGTTATTTGATGTTTGGGGGATAGCTTTCATGGGTCCATTCCCTCTTTCAATTGGTTTTAATTTCATCCTTGTGGTTGTGGACTATGTTTCTAAATGGGTAGAAGCTATTGCCACAAGGACAAATGATCACAAAGTTATCCTCACGTTTGTCAAAGAATATATTTTTTCTAGATTTAGCACCCCCAGAGCCATCATCAATGATGGGGCAACCATTTCTGTAATAGACACTTTGAAAGCTTGCTCAAAAGGTATGCTGTTACACATAGGATTGTAACTCCATACAACCCACAGACTAGTGGGCAGGTGGAGATTTCTAATAGAGAAATCAAGCATATCCTGGATAAAACAGTCAGGATAGATAGGAAGGATTGATCCCTAAAGTTGACTGATGCTTTGTGGGCTTATAGGACAACCTATAAGACTCTTATAGGGATGTCCCCATTCAGACTAGTTTATGGCAAAGCATGTCATCTCCCAGTGGAGTTAGAGCACCAGGCCTATTGGGTCATTAAAAGTTTAAACATGGATCTAACTATGACTAGATTAAACAAGAAATTACAGCTGTCTGAGCAGAATGAACTGAGGCTGGATGCCTATTCCAATGCAAGAATTTACAAGGAGAAAGCCAAGACCTTCTTTGACAAGAACCTTCTGAGGAAGGACTTTGCTGATGGAGCTAAGGTATGGCTTTTTACCTCAAAGCTCTAGTTCTTTCAGGCAAATTAAGATCCAGATGGGATGGGCCATATATGGTACTTCATGCATTCCCTTGTGGAGTTGTTGAGATCATGGACCCAATTTTTGGAAGGGTCATAAAAGTAAATAGTCAGAGGCCCAAACTTTGTATTAAGAATATTATGGAGCCCTCTGAAACCATACACTTGCAAGAACCTCCCACTGCTGAGTGATCTCCAGCATGCATCATATGTATCATAGCTATGGTTTGTATTTTGATTTTCTGTAAATATTACTCTTTTTGGTGATCTGTGTTCATAAATCTAGATGTGTGCAATTTTTTGATTTGTTGTTATATGTAGATGTCTGTGTTTAGCACTATAAACCATTGATCTTTAATGTATGAGAGTGTTCTTGGCAGCACAAGTGTAAACTGAGTTGTTTTTAGCCTTCTCGAGAGGATCAGGAGCCTTCAGGCATCCTCTCCACGCATTTTGCATATGTATTTGGCCTTCTCGAGAGGTTCTGACACTGCAGAGAAACCTCTCAAGACACTTTACCTGAAGAAAATGCAAGCCTCGATAGGGTGTTGCGTACAAATGGCATCTGCTCAAAAACCTCTCAAGTTGTTACATCTGGAGGCTCAACCTCTTGATGTTCGGGTTCTCAGTGAAGATGCCTGCCGAGCAGTTCACGTTCACAACTCGATAGGCTAGTTTCCATGTCTTTCATCTGCTCAAGATTCTCTCGAACTGAATATTCTGAACACCTAGCCTCTCAAGGCTAGGGATTTCAAGTTATAAATCTCTCGGGCTGTCCACTCTCTCATTTCATTCTTTGCAAAAATACCTAAGCGCGGACACCTAGCCCAGATTTTTTTCTTCCCTCTTCTCTGCACCATCTGCTCCACCATTTACCCATTGCCCTTGCCATTTTGTAAAGCTACTCAAGTCAATCATTTTACACCTGAAACCTATGGATTTGATCCACGATGGATCATCAACAGAACCCTAGTTTTGGGATAAGTTAGAAAGTTTCTTCTCAATCTATTTATTTTCCTGCATACTTTTACTGCAGTGAGTTGTTTCTGTTGAAGATTATTTAGTGGACCAAGTGTGTGCCAAGTAGTTAGGGATACCTAGGGTCTACATTGATTTCACAGAAAGTAGGATTCAATGGTTAAAATTTCAGATTTTGGAAAAACCCTACAAACCTTACATAGTCCTACCCAAACCTAGCCCCCTACTCCAACTAGAAAGTCACAAAGGATAGCTTCATCTTCAGCCCCTGAAGCCCCTGAGACTTCTGTAGCAAACCCTAAGAGGAAAATTGTTTTGGATAAATCAGCAGCCGCAAAGAAAAAAGCCAGAATTGACACCCAAGAACCAAAAAGGTCAAATCCAAAAAGCAGAAGAAAGGAAAGGGAGCAAACCCTGAGTCTGACCCATTCACCACCCCTAACGATTTTGTGGCTACAGTTAGTCTAGTACCAGAGACAGCCTTTGATAAGGCATTTTTCACTAAGGAAGCCCTGGCTAACAAAGCCATTGAATTTCTGACCATGGCCTCTCTAAACTCATTATTATAGCCTCTTGAGGAACTGGTTTACCCTTGATTGGTGAGGCAGTGGTACCAAAACATCAGAATGAAAGCATCTAGGGGAGGAACAAAGGGGAAGGATCCTATGATGGTAATCCTCATTGATGATATTGACACACTTGTGGAAACAGCTGACATTGCATAGGCATTGGGCATCCCAGCATCATATGTCCCATCCTATAATTTGGGAGCCCCACTCAATGCCTCAATCATAGTGATTGACCAGCAATTGACTCAAGGGAAGAAGACATATGGGGACTCAGTAATGAGAAGTGACCTCAGCCCTCATTTACTTTTCATGGACAATGTATTAAGAAAGAACATCTTTGTGGTTGGTCAACAACAAGAGAGGAGGCACCCAATCATAGATGCCTTATACTCTTTCTCAAAAGGGCATTGCTTTGAGGCTGTAAAATTAATATTTGAGGGAATGAAAGTGTTATTCACTAAAAAGTACCACTTTTCACCTCTAAACCTAGCCTTTGTTGGACTTGCAAGCTGACTAATAACCCCTTTCTTAGCTTGTTTTGTAGTTAGTAATAATTATGCAACTTAGTACAAAGTACCTGCTTTTGGTGCCAAAAAGAGAAAGAATTTAAGCCAAAGAAGACTACTGGGCCAAAGATCAATGGAACACCATGGTGACTAGTTTTCATGTCAAACTAGACCCAAGAAGTCCAACAGATGAAAGATGTAGGGATGTGAGAGGAGAAGGCTGCAACAGCAGCAGCTGCATAGCAGCAAGGAGAAATGGTGTTATCTCACACAGAAGAAATGCTACCTCGCATGCCTAAATCCGCAGCAAGGCCTCCTTGCGTAGCTGATACCTACAACATAAAAGAACTCACAAAGAATTCATGTAGCTCGGTGAAGGGATTGTCCCAAAGCAGTCTCTCACGCAGCAGTCGTGCACTTCAGATGCAGTCAACACTTAAGGAACTCACAAAGTAGCCATGCATTAAAGCTTCAGAATAGAACTCCCGAAGTTCTTACGGGGATCAAGTCTGATAGCAGCCATGTGCGCAGTCTCGCGAGACTAATATGCACAAAAGGATCGCAAAGTTCTCGCGTGGCTCAAGAGGAGAGAGAGCTCCAGAAATTCTCTCACAAGCTTAAAAGGTCAACCCTCTATTGAGCGAGTTATGCTATCCATTTGACAAAGAAGTCGAGCGAGATTGAAAGTTTTCTTCGCGAGAACCTCGCAACAGAAAGTACCTGAAGCTCTGCTGCATGAGCAAAGCCAAATCGATGCAACTCGTCCTTGCGACAGCATTGCAGTACAAAGCTGCTACGCGACAATTTAAGTCCACCTGCACAAATGTACATCTTTCCAAGCCAATTGTTACCTAGCGAAGACTCTGTAAGCCACGTAAAAGAATTAATGCACCAGAGTCAACCCCGCGAAGCTCGGGCTCTCCACTTCTTAGTCTTAACTCAAGGACCTTTTGGGGATTTCTCCAGGTCCAGGGCATACATCTTGAGGCCCTGATCGTGAGGCACACATCCCAAGGCATACAAGAGTTGTAACAGTGCCAGATCTATACTAAAAATTAGGGTGTAATCTTCTATTGGCTAAGACATTAAGATTGAGTATTTAAGCTATAAATTTAACTTAGAATTATCATCCCTCCTTCAACCTCTGTCAGTTGTGAGCTCGAGTAGACTAGGGTTAGGGTTTGATCACCTCTTTTTCCACTTTTTCTTCTCTTAGCCTAGCAATTGTTGGCTAAATTCTCTGAAAGTAATTAGGTTTAGTTTCATTAGTTTTGTATGTGCACATTGGGATTAGTTGATAAGCTATTTCGCACAAGGTTGTTGCCTTGAGAAATTTCATTGTAAGTATTATTTAATAAATAAAATTTGTATTCTAAATGTGTATTCAATCTGTTATTTTTCTATTTGCCCATAGGCTGTGTGTGTTTCAAATTTGCTATTTTAACTAATTCTTATTCTTTCACTTTTTTATTTATATTTCTTCCACTATTTTCACATCAATAACAAGACAGCACTCTAGAAATAACCAACAAGTTTTTGGCGCCGCTGCCGGGGATAGTGATCTTTTTAGTAAACCTGAGTTTTATTAGAATTTAGAATAGAAAATTCTTTTTAGTTGTGCCTTAAATAGAATAAAAGTACTACTGATTTTTATTAGAATGTCTGTAGACTTAGACAACAGCAGTAGGGAAAAGCTAGAGCTGCAGCTGGAGTTTAGCTAGGTCTATTTGCACTTCTTTTACCCTAAATCTCAGTCCATTGTGTTGAAATTCCCTGTCAATAGTTTAGTTATAAATCTGTTTGGTTGCGATTTTTGTTTGCAAATTTTTTGTGTCTGCTATGAGCATCTTCTTTACTTGTTGATTTTGTGTGTGTATGCTTGGTAGAAGGTCCTTAAACCCTGAGTTGGAACCTCTAATTCCTGAGGTTGAAGGGGTTCTTAGACTGAGAAACACCACAACAGCCCCTACTATTGAAACTGAGCCAGCTATCATGGCTGAGCGGTAAAGAACTCTGAAGGAATATAATGCACCTGGGGATTACACATCTCCCATTTGCTTACAATTCCTTTAAGTTGAGGGAAATTATGAAATCAAGTCCTCCATTATTAACATGCTGCCATCTTTTCATGGGCTTAGTAAGGAAGTCCTTACAAGCACATTGACCAATTCTTAGCACTTTGCACCATATTCAACATTGCTGGCCTGAGACCTAAAGCCACTAAACTTAGACTTTTTCCATTTTCCCTAAAGGATAAAGCCAGCACTTGGCTCTCTAAACTCTCAGCCAATAGCATTCAGACATAGAGTGACCTCTAAAGCAAATTTATGGCTAAATTCTTTCCCATGAATAAAACTAGTCAGATGAGGACAAACATATTGTCATTTACTTAGTCCTCAACTGCAGATTTTTATGAGGCATGGGTGAGGTTTCAAGAGATATTAAAATAGTATCCCCACCATCAAATTCTACAATGGTAACTTGTACAAGTATTTTACCAAGGAATTAATCCCAAAAGTAGGGATATGGTGGATGCCTCATGTGCTGGTAGTTACCTCCACAAGATAACTGATGAGGCATGAGAGTTGTTTGACATTATTGGTGAGAATTCCATGCAGCAGGAGTCATTATCTCTCAATGACAGCCCGACCCCAGCTAAGTTGGTGAAAGAATCCACCCCTAGAGGTGGAATGTATGAGGTTAAGGTACAAAGTGAATTGGAAAGGAAGGTGAACATTCTGAGTTTAAAGTTTGACAAATTGATGAATGTGATGCAGCCTAGGATGACTGCACAAGTGGAAGAGGCATGTCTGATATGCCAATCTCCCACACATTCACTTCAACATTGTCCATCAGCTAACTAATTTCCTGATTTATTTATGGAGCATGCCAATGCTGCCCAAGCATATGGGCAGCAACCTATTAGGTACACATGGAGAAACCACTCAAATCTGAGGTGGAGACAAGATACATACCCTCAGCCCCAGCAGCAGCAGTTGGTAGCTCCATACAAACCTCAGCACCAATTTAACCAAGGTTATCCACCAAGGTAAAAATTTTGTTGCCTGCCCCATAGCCCAATTAGTTGTTCTTGCCCCCACAACAACTCAGGTCCTCTTCCTTTGAAAGAATAAATACTGGCATCTATGCAGAATTTGGGGAACTTGGTCCAAACTGTGAACTCTCATTGGCAAAGCATAAAATAAATAGAGGATCGGCTTGGTCAAATATGTAATACTTGGAACAAGAGAGAGGAGGGCTGACTGCCCAGTCAACCCTTGGCCAATCCTAAAGGAAAGTATATGATTGGGGAAGGCTCCTCTACCCATGAGGAGGCTAATGCAATCACTACCCCTAAGTAGTGGCAGAGTGGTTGGCAACTCGGTGGACAGGGTAGGTGAGGAGGTCATAGAGAGCGAAAATGAAAGAAATGTGAGTGTTGAAGAACCAATGAATTAATCCCTTGCTGTGGAGCAGCAAGGTCAAAATAAAGGGGCTGATGTTGAGCCCCAACAGCAAACAATAAGTGAAGAAAAAAGAAAAATAAAAAGTTGGCCATAATGTGGTTAGGCATGCAGCTGTGGCACCCATAGTACCACAACTACCATTTCCTCATGCACTTGCTGGCCCATCTCCTTTTGATAAGGAGAATGCTTAGAATGAGGAAATAATGGAGACCTTCAAGCAGGTCAAGATCAATTTGCCCCTGCTTGATACTATAAAATAGGTCCCTGCCTATGCTAAATTCTTGAAAGACCTCTACACACAGAAAAGAAAGGCAAGGGTGTAGTTGTCTAAAAAGGTTTTTGCTGTTGAACATGTTGAGTCAGTTCTGTCTATTATCAGACCTGAGAAATTATAGGACCTAGGGGTACCTACTATCCCTTGCATAATTGGAAACCATACCATTGGTAGAGCCCTCTTGGACTTAGGGGCCAGTGTGAACCTGCTCCCATATTCTGTGTATGAGGAGCTAGGTTTTGAGGTGCTAAAATCCACATCAATTGTGCTCCAACTGGCTGATAGGTCTGAGAGGAAACCAATGGGTGTGGTGGAGGATGTTTTGATGGGGGTGGAGAAGTTCTACTATCCTGTTGATTTCCTAGTTTTTGGACTTAGACCCTTGCAAAAGTAAAACTCCAATTCCTGTCATCCTTGGAAGGCCATTCTTGGCCACTGTAAATGCTTGCATTCAATGCAGGTCAGGGGTAATGGTGCTGACCTTTGGGAACATGAAGGCCTAATTAAATGTGTACAATGATGCTGCTAGGACCCTCAGATGGACATTGACAACTATTGTGTAATAGATGTACTTGATGACCTTATGGAAAAAGAATTATCCAATTTGCTAGATTGGGAAAATGTTATTAAAAATCTGGAAAGTATTTGGAGTATGGTTAAGGAGGAGGCTCAAGTTCTCATGACAGAAGACATCACCAAAATAGGGTCTTCTATGGGACTACTGCAGCATTCCAGCTGGAAACCTATATTGTTGCCCCTTCCTCAAACCACCACCTTTGCTGCCTTCCATTGAGAGTCCCCGTGAGCTAGAGCTGAAACAGCTCCCAGACACATAAAGTATGCCTTTTGGGGGCAAAACAACAAGCTTTCAGTAATTATCTCTTCCTCCCTCACTAGTGAGCGGGAGGAATTACTAAGTGTTCTGAAGAAGCATACAAAGGCAATGGGGTGGACAATTACTGATCTAGGGGGCATTGATGACTCAGTTTACATGCACAAAATTCACTTAAAAGAGGGTGTCAAACCTTCAAGGGAGATGTAGAGGAAGCTTAATCCTCACATGCAAGAGGTGGTCATGAAGGAGATAGTAAAACTGTTGGATGCAGGGGTGATTTACCCCATTTCAGATTCAGAGTGGGTGTCACCCATCCAGGTGGTACGCAAAAAGTCAGGCACAATAGTTATTACTTCTGATTTTGGAGAGTTGATGCTAGTCAGAGAGACCACTGGCTGGAGAGTTTACATTGATTACAGAAAACTCATCTCCAAAAACTAGGAAAAACCACTTCCCTCTCCCCTTCATTGACCAAATTCTAGATAAGCTGGCTGGGAAGCCATTTTAGTGCTTTCTTGAGGGATACTTAGGATATAACCAAATCCCTGTGTATCCTCAAGACCAAGAAAAAATTACTATCACATGTTCCTTTGGCACCTTCGCTTACAGGAGGATGCCTTTTGGACTGTGCAATGCCTCAGCCACATTTTAGAGGTGCATGTATGCAAATTTTTTTTATATGATTAACAAGTTCTTGGAAATCTTCATGAATGATTTTTCAATGTATGGGGACAGCTTTAGCCAGTGCTTGAGTCACTTTGACCTAGTTTTACAAAGATGTGAAGAGACCAATTTGGTCTTAAGCTGGGAAAAGAGCCACTTTATGGTAACATAAGGAATTGTGTTAGGCCATGTGGTCTTCCAAAGAAGAATAGAGGTTGACAAGGTTAAAGTAGACATGATCTCACACCTGCCCCCACCCAGGAATGTCAAGCAAATTAGATCCTTCTTAAGACATGCTGGTTTTTACAGGAGGTTCATTAAGGACTTCAGCAAAATTGCCAAGCCATTGTGCCACCTGCTATGTCAGGATGTACCATTTGAATTCTCTGCTGAGTTCCTTGAGGCCTTTGAGGTCTTAAAAAAGTATCTTACCACTGCTCCTGTAATCCAAGCCCCAGATTACTCACTCCCTTTTGAACTGATGTATGATGCATCAGACATGGCTATAGGTGCTGTCTTAGGATAGAGAAAAAATAAGCTACCTGCAATGACATATTATGTCAGTAAAACACTAGCTGAACCTCAACTCAACTACACTACCACTGAGAAGGATCTGCTTGCTGTGGTGTTTGTTGTGGACAAATTAAGACCCTACCTGCTTGGGTATAAAATAATTGTTTTTACTAATCACTCAGCCCTGAAATACCTATTGGCAAAGAAGAATGACAAACCAATGCTGATCAGAATGCTCCTCCTGTTGCAGGAGTTTGATCATGAGATTAAGGATAAGAAAAGAGTTGAGAATGTGGTGGCTGATACCTCCTTAGAATTGTTTTGGAAGAATGTGCAGCAACACCTGTCAATGAATTGTTCCCTGATGAGCAGTTATTTGCTATGCAGTCTAGTGTGCCCTGGTTTGCACAAATTATAAATTTTCTTGCTATTGGTAGGATCCCCCCTCACTGGTCCAAGATGGATAAAGACCTATTTTTCTCTCAGGTCAAACATTTTCTATAGGAGGAACCATACCTGTATAAGCATTGTGTAGATCAGGTTGTAAGGAGATGTGTGCTTGAATGTGAGTTCCACAACATTCTTTCTATGTGCCATGAGCAAGCCTGTGGAGGTCACTTTAGTGGAAAAAAGACAGCAGCAAAAGTTTCGTAATGTGAGTTTTATTGGTCGTCTTTGTTCAAAGATGCACACATACATTGCAAAGCCTGTGAGAGATGCCAAAGGTTAGGAGGCATTTCCTAGAAAGATTCAATGCCATTGCATCCCATCCTTGTGGTAGAACTTTTTGACATCTGGGGCATTGATTTTATGGGCCCCTTTCCTCCTTCTATGGGTTTCAACTTTATACTTGTGGGAGTGGAATATGTGTCTAAATAGGTGGAAGCTATTACCACAAGAACCAATGACCACACAGTTGTCCTTAAATTTTTAACGGATAATATCTTCTCCATATTTGGCACCCCCAGAGCTATCATTAGTGATGGGGGAGTCATTTCTGTAATAGGTCTTTTGAGAATCTGCTAAAAAAGTATTCTGTTACACCCAGAATTGCAACTCCCTACCACCCACAGACCAGTGGGCAAGTTGAAATTTCTACTAGGGAGATCAAGCACATCTTAGAGAAGATTGTGAGGACAAATTGAAAGGACTGGACACAAAAGTTGAATGATGCTTTATGGGCTTATAAGACTGCCTATAAGATTCCTATTGGTATGTCCCCTTAGGCTGGTCTATGGCAAGGCCTGTCACCTACCAGTGGAGTTAGAGCACAGAGCCTACTGGGCTATCAAAACACTGAATTTTGATCAAACTACTGCTGGTTCTCATAGGAAATTTTAAATGTCAGAGCTTGATGAGCTAAGACTGGAAGCCTATACAAATGCAAGAATTTACAAGGAGAAATCCAAGGAATTCTTTGAAAAGAAACTCATGAGAAAAGACTTCAATGCTAGTACCAAGGTTCGGCTTTTCAACTCCAAATTAAAAATATTTCTAGGGAAGTTAAAATCCAGATGGAATGGACCTACTATCATCCATGCCTCCCCATCTGGTGCTGTGGAGATCTTGGATCCCATGTTTGGGAAAATCATGAAAGTGAATGGGCAAAGGCTAAAAGTTTGTGCAAAAATTCCAGTGGAGCCTCCTCAGACCATTCACTTGCATGAACCCCCCCACTGATTAGTGACCCACTGCTCTGTACACTTGTACCATAATTGTTGAATTTGTGCTTTGCTTTGGTTAAAAATCTGTCATGTAGTGTTTTCATTGTGTGTTCATTTGCAAGTTTTGTTCTATTTTGTTTTCAGTTGCGTGTTGTAATGTGATGTGCATATGTTGTCATCTAAATTTAATTTGCCTGGACCTGATATTGGTCTGCTTATTATGTTTCTGGTTGAGTGGTTGAGGTGTTGTCATTGTAAATGTCATGAAGCTGATATAATTGAAAATCTATAGCATTCTAATTTTTTATGTACATATGTTGGTAATGAGCAATCACTTATCATGATGAAAAGGTTACATTTGAAGGAAGTTGGTGCTAATGCACAATGGATCGGTGCATGTCAGTATTGATGCACTGGCCAATTTGCAACACTGAGAAAAAGGGTAAATGGTGCTTTCTCGCGAGGCTCTATGGCCTCCATTTCACATTCTCGAGCCACTTGAAGGCTTTCTCATCGAGTTCTGATAGGCATGTTGTTCCTCGTGAGAGCTTCGCAAGCAAGAGCACCTGCTAAAGCCTAATATTGAGCCTCGCAAGGCTTTATCTTGTCAGCAACATGGAGCTGCATGAAGAATGGAAATCAAGCATGTTGTACATTGCGAGAACGTCGCGAGCAATCTTTTGAAGCTCACTGAATACATTTTCTTTGTGAGGTACTTTGCTTCAATTGCGCGAGAGATACACCTGCCCTCTCGCGCAACTCAAATATAACATCAGCTCTGCGAATGATCTCGCGAGTATTTGAGCACCTTAAAGCAGACCTTGTGAGATCTCATAGAACTGTGCGAAAAGAACATTTTGCCCTGCGAATACCTGGCGAGAACCACGCGAAGCACAGGTTCTTTCATTTAAACCCTACAATTTTTCAGTTCCTTCACTTCATCTTTTCGTTGCCCTAAGTCTCCACTAAGCACTTTCAAGCTCATTCCTCTCTTCTTTCTTCTCTACTACCAAATCCATGCCAACTCAACCACTTATACCCTACCCTTGTGTTCCACAACTCCCCCTGGGTACTTTGAATTCAGTTTGGGGAGATTTGATCCATTGTGCATAGTTTGAAGTGGAATCCTAACAATTTGGTGGTAAGTTCTCTCACCCTCTCGATTGTTTTGATTGGCTACTATTTTATTGATAAGTAGGGAGGAATTTAGGTTCAATATTGTCCATTTAAATTTGCACTACCAAAAATTTGAATTTAAAGCTCAAATTCTAAGAATTGGAGTAGCCATGGCCATGGGTTCTAATTTTTTTGATACACTTGCAGCCTTGGTGACCCCTACACCAACTGGCAGCCTTGTGGCCACACGAAAATCATTGAGGATTGTAGAGGCCTCCACAATGGAGACCTCTGAGGTACCTTCACAAGCTGTGAAGTCCCAAGTGGAATTACCTATAAAGAAGGTTGCCCGTGTCAAGAAGGCCAACGGTGTGGCCTTTGATGCCCATGCTCAAAAGAAGAAATCTGCTCCCAAAAAGAGGGCCAGAGAGCACCCAC
Organism: Chloranthus sessilifolius; assembly: GCA_021018995.1. Lineage (NCBI taxonomy): Eukaryota > Viridiplantae > Streptophyta > Magnoliopsida > Chloranthales > Chloranthaceae > Chloranthus > Chloranthus sessilifolius. Next base: position 32,745,280 of record CM037595.1, read on the forward strand.
CTGCTATGAGCCTTCTGAAAGCAAAGAAAAAATAGAAAAAGGGCAAAGAAATGGCGCCTGAGGTCCCAGAGGTTGCCCCTGAGGAGGAAGATAATGAGTACCTCAGGGTCCCCTCTGAATTTGTGGCTGCAATTAAGCTGGAAGCTGAAACTACCTTTGATAAGGCATTCCATGAGGAACTACCTGAAACTATAGCTTCAATTGAGTACCTCATTAAGTCCTCCCTATTGCCCCTTCTAAGGCCCCCACTACAGCTGGTCTTCCCTAGATTAGTGCAGTTATTTTACCAAAACATCAAGGTGAAGATCGAGGATGATGGAAACCCAACATTACTGGTGTTGATAGATAATTTTGGGATGTTGTTTAACCAAGCAGCAATAGCTAGGATTCTTGGGATACCAGTCAAGTATAACCCAAAGTGTGGCTTGGGTCCTCCTTTAACAGCCATAATTCTAGAAATTGCCAAGGAGCACACTAGAGGAGTTACTGCATCAAGGTTGTCCATTAGGAAGAGGGATTTGCACCCTAGTCTGAGGTTTATGGATGGGGTGCTGAGGAAAAATGTATATTGTTCTGGGCACCAGCAGGAGAGGAGGTCTCCCATTGCTGATGCCCTCTACTCCTTCCACCTGAACCACTGCATTGATGTAGCAAAACTGATTTTTGATGGGATGAAGGATATACATGAGAAAGTGCAGAAGGAGTAGAAGCCCACTCATTGCCCTACTGCAGGCTCATTATAGCCTTTCTGCAGCTAGGTGGTTATCACTTTCAAATGAATGAGGAGACCCTAAACCTGGCCCCTAACAAATGTGGCAAAAAGTAATGGGAGATCAGTGGCACCATGATTGAGAAGAAAAAAAAGGAGGAGCTGCTAGCTAAAGCAACCCCCACAATTCAAGAGGGAGTTACTGCTGCTTCTGCAGTCCCCACCATAATGGCCCCCACCTCTGCAATTACTACTTCAGCTCATGGAACTGTCAGACCAACCACCTTCACCATCCCATTACCATCACTCACCTTTCCAGCATATGCAACTATTAGCACTACTTCCATTCCCTTACCAGCCATTGTGCCAGCCACTACCACCATCACAACTCCTCAACCCTCCATAATTACCTCCTCTTTAAGTCAGCCAATTTTGCCAGCTAGCACTACCTTAGCAACCACTACTACCACCCCAGTACCCATAATTACATCTCTTTTACCTACACCTTTACCCATTACGTCAGCTACAACTAGCCCAACCATCCCTACCATACCTTTAACCTTACCTACACCTGTGCCTACACCCACAACCCATCTCAGCCTACCTGTTAAAGTAACATACAAAAAGAAAAGGAAGCTGACCAAAGCCCCCACTAAACCCCAACCCACCTATTTATCTCAACCTATCCCAATCCCTAAAACAACAACCATACCAGACCCAACCATAGATATCCAACCACCCTCACCAACCCCTATATCCTCACCTCAGCCCATTGATCATGATACCCATGAACCTTTGGGTCAATCCATTCCTTTTTCCCCTACCTATGATCAAGACCCTTTTTCTGGAGTGGGATATTCAGCCATGATGACCTCTATTATAGGAGAAATCAATTATGAGTTTACCCCTCTCCCAGATTCACAACAGCCTCATCATTTTACCCCTCCACCTGATTCACCCCTACCACAATACATTACTGTTATACCTACTTCACCACAGCCCACTACCTTCCACCATACACCCACCTCCCCATTTCAGCTAATTCCACCAATCCATCCCACAGCCCCTATCACCCCTGACCCCCTACCCCAAATCCTCAACCTACTCCTCTCCCTTCAATCCCAAGTGATGGACAACACCCAAACCTAAACATCCATTGAGACTATCCTCCAAGCCATGAACTGCACCCTCCAAAACCAGGCCTCCATTAAAATTAGTTTACAAGTCATCCAATCAATCTTGTCAATTTTAACCCAACCATCACAACAGCCACCTATCCCTACACCTACCCATTTACCTACTCCACCCCCTTCTCCCCAACCCCTAACCTTCACTATCACATCACCTGTTGCTGCACCTATTGAACATGTTCCCATAATCCCTCCAATTACAGTTACCAATCCTTCCACACAAACAGACCCTGAGCCTAAAACGGAAACAAAAACCTCAACTTGACCTTCTACCGATTCTTGCCCAACCTCTAGTACTCCCTTACCCAGAACCCCAACCTACAACTCCACCTATAGTAGCAACCTCTGTTGCTGCCACAGATGTGGAAAACCTCATACCCACCTCCTCCAAAGCCTCCCAAACAGACCCAGAGGTAATAGACTTCACAATACCTGAGCTTCAAGTCCCTCAGCCTTTACCCTCTACATCCCCCCTACCCATGCCATCATCCATCCCTTCATCATTGCTGGCTAGCCCTTCTTCAACTATTGAGTAGCTCATATTACCAGCCTCTTTTAACCCTATGCCTCCATACTACACCCTCCTTCAATCCATGAAGGAAAATGCTTACATAAAAAGAGATGTGGTTAGGGGCATGGCTGACCTCAGAACTTCAGTTAGGCAGCCCCTCCTGAATAAAATCAAATTCCTGCAACTAGCCCACAAGTTAGAAAAGAAGAAGATCAAGCAGGGGTGGAGGGAGATAATGATCCAATACAATCAAAAGAAGAATAGAGTTGATGGAAAGGAGAATGTGATCAAGCAATTGCAGACAACCTTGAGATTGGTGGAGGATAAAGTAAATGAGTATGCTAGGACTGCACATGCATTGCAGCAGACCTTAGCAGATATTGGTGATAGGGATTTAGCTGAAGCAGCTGTCAAACTCTTCACTGCTAAAGCCCCTCCAAAAGCAACTGCTACGAGACCCACCCCCAAAGAGCCCAAAAAGATAAAACCTGGGATCAACATTAAGGAGCTTGCACCAAAGCCTGCCCTAAAGCCTGCACCTTCTCCTAGAAAAAGAGGCAGCACCAAGAAACGTAAAGTTACTTCAAAAAGAACATGGTCCACTGCTGCCGCTCTGAAGAAGGAAAAAGGAAAAAGAGTCCAAGACAAGGCTGAAGCAGCCGAAAATTCATATGATTAGATTTGTACATGTAGTTAGTTAGGATGTTTTTTGTAAAATCCTTTTGTAGTTATTTTCCCTCGCATTGTACATATTTATGTGCTATAAATAAAATTTCTCTTTGGTAGCTTTTGTGTGAAGTTTATTTGGTCCACTTTATTTCTGCTATTTGTCTGTTTGTTTATTTTAGTAGTCTGTATGTACTTTGTTTGCTTTTGTTCCTTGCATTGTATTGTGCCTCATTTTTATCACAACACCCTTCTGCATATATCCCTGATCTTTGAATCAGTGAGGACACTGTTCCTCATAGGTTTGGGGGTGTGACAAGGTTTTCCAATGAGATAGTTAACCTAAGTGCAGCAGAACCAAGGAAGTAAGATAGAAATAGAGCTAAGTCCACCTAAGAAACTTTGAAAATGAGGAAATTTAAAATAAGTTGCAGACCTTTAGGCATTAAACACTTTTAAATTTTAGCATTTCCATGAGGTGAACACCAAGAAAACTCACTTGTGTCTACACTTGGTAAACCATTAAAGAGAAAAAAAGGTAAGGACATGCCTTTGAGTTCAATGAAAGACCATATCCAATGAGATTTGGGCCTATAAAAATTTTTTCTCTTTAAGGAGTGTCTTAGGTAACTCTTTTGGCTCTAGGAGCAAGTTGAGTCTGCCCTCACTGGAAGTTAGGCATCTCCAAGTTGGAACAGCTGACAGTACCCATGACATTTAGGAAAGGATCAAGGCCATCTCTTGGATAGTTTGAGCCTTAAAATACCAAACCTAGTAAACTGCCCTTGTGCATACACCTTTTGAGCCTTAGTGTCTAGTTTTCTTTAAAATATACCTGAGTACTTGCACCTAAACTTGTGGACCTGATTCAAAACTACACCTACTCTAAAAATTCTGAAGGTAAAGGACAAGGAGTTGAAGATGGACAAGCTGGGGTCAACATTTGATGAATGGAGAAGAAACAGAAAAGAAAGACAATAGTGTAGCAGCTGGGAAGAGGGTAGCATTTCAAAAAAATACAAACAAAAAGAAAAGAAAAATGTATTTAAAGGGAAAACAGAAAAAAAAAAACTAATTCATGAAAAGGAATAGAGAGGAGTCAAAAGAAAATTTCATTGGAAAAAGACAAAATAAGAGGAGAAGCTGGCCACTTCAAGTCTGAAAAATATCAAAGAAGATGAGATATGCTGAGATTTAAAGAAGGTGAAGTCATGAATCATCTCCTTCACCTACGGTTTTCTCAATTTTACATCCTTTTCACCCTTCCATTCTTTGTAACCTATGCCCATAAGCCACATTACAACCCAGTCATAAGACCTTGTGATCGTAAGTTGAATGAGCTGTTATGTGGATATGAGGAGTTGTCCAACCTATGGTGAGGAATAGCCAATGATGCCAGAGTTTAGAAGCCTTGCCTATGCTCATGCTTGCATACCCATTTGGGGGCTGTAACTGTTCTTAAGCTTGTGTGAAATGAAAACCCTCAAAATTTATTGTGAGAGATTGCCCTGGTAAGCATTGGGTCTGACATTGACTGTATTGGGCATTGCCTAAACCTAATTTTTGAATTGATGGTGAGCTCAACACTGACATACACTTGTTGTTTCTCTTGTTGAAAGCTGATTGGAATTGATGTGCATACTTGCAAGAGTTTTTAAATGATTAAATGTCTTCACATATCAGTTGTTTAAATTCCTCACATTTTGAAAAGAATTAAAGGTGGACTAATGTTTTGATTATTGGATACTAATTTGGTAATGATGCCCTTTTGTTAACTATTTTCATTGAGAAGTTTGTGGGTATCTTCACTGAAAACCCTCAGGAGACTTCACTCCTCCACTAGGGATCACCTAGGGGTTTAAACAGCTTGATGCATAAGCTAAATGCATCCGTGCTCCCTACGAAAGTGGCATTTACATTCCTAGAGTAGTTGTTTAAATTTTTCTTTGCTCGAGGACTAGCAAAGATTAGGTTTGGGGGTATCTTATTCACTGAAAAGTACCACGCTTCACCTCTTAACCTAGCATTTGCTGAACCTGAAAGCTGACTAATAACCCCTTGTTTATCTTGTTTTGTAGTTAGTAATAATTATGCAGCTTAGTATAAAGTACCTGCTTTCAGTGCTAAAAAGAGAAAGAGTTAAAGCCAAACAAGACTGTTGTGCCAAAGATCAATGGAGCACCATGGTGGTACACACCATGGCGACTAGTTTGCATGTCAAAGTGGACCCGAGAAGTCCAACAGATGAAAGATGTAGGGATGTGAGAGGAGAAGGCTGTAACAGCAATAGCTGCATAGCAGCAAGGAGAAATGGTGTTATCTCGCACAGAAGAAATGCTACCTCGCGTGCCTAAATCCGCAGCAAGGCCTCCTCACGCAGCTGATACCTGCAGTACAAAAGAACTCGCAAAGAATTCACGTAGCTCGATGAAGGGATTGTCCCAAAGCAGTCTCTCGTGCAGCAGTCACACACTTCTGATGTAGTCAACACGTAAGGAACTCACGAAGCAGTCGCACACTAAACCTTAAGAAATAGAACTCATGAAGTTCTCGTGGGGATCAAGTCTGATAGCAGCCACGCTCGTAGTCTTGCGAGACTAATATGTACAAAAGGATTGCGAAGTTCTTACATGGCTCAAGAGGAGAGAGAGCTCCGAAAGTTTTCTCGCACAGCTCTCACACGATTAAAGCTCAACCCTCTATCGAGCAAGCTGTGCTATCCATTTGACAAAGAAACTGAGCAAGATTGAAAGTCTTCTTTGCGAGAACCTCGCGACCGAAAGTACCTGAAGCTCTACTACACGAGCAAAGCCGAATCGATGCAACTCGTCCTCGTGACAGCATTGCAGTACAAAGTAGTTGCGTGACAATTTAAGTCCACCTGTGCAAATGTACAACTTTCCAAGCCAATTGTTACCTCGCGAAGACTCTGTAAGCCGCGCGAAAGAATTAATGCACTGAAGTCAGCCCGTGAAGCTTGAGCTCTCCACTTCTTAGTCTTAACTCAAGGACCTTTTAGGGATTTCTCGAGGTCCAGGGCACACATCTTGAGGCCCTGATCTCGAGGCACACATCCCAAGGCATCCATGGGTTGTAAAAGTGCCAAATCTATCCTAAAAATTAGGGTGTAATCTTCTGTTGGTTAAGGCATTAGGACTGAGTAATTAAGCTGTAAATTTAACTTAGAATTATGATCCCTCCTTTAACCTCTATCAGCTGTGAGCTCGAACAGACTAGGGTTTGGGTTTGATCACCTATTTTTCTACTTTTTCTTCTCTCTTAGCCCAACAATTGTTGACTAAATTCTCTGTAAGCAATTAGGTATAGTTTCATTAGTTTTGTAATGGTTTTTGTGCACATTGGGATTAGTTAATGAGCTATTTTGCACAAGGCTGCTGTCTTGAGAAATTTCATTGTAAGTATTGTTTAATCAATGAAATTTGTATTCTAAATGTGTATTCAATCTGTTATTTTTGTATTTGCCCATAGTCTTGTTCAATCTATACCATGCATTTAGGATTTGAGCTGATTTGAAATGCCCATGGAAGCTTGAGCTTGTAGCCCTGGGACCATGGTGGCAACAACAATTTACATGTTCCATCTCCGTCTCCTATAGTGTGGATAACCTCTATGGATAAGATGTGACCATTTAAGTGGACAGACTGTAGCCCTAAGGTGATTCAAAGCCACAGCTTTGAGAAGGATTCTTCTCCTCTACACTTGAGTTTGTAGCCTTGTGAGAGGTTATTGCAGGAACAAGCTCCCCTCTATTTTACTTGACCAATAGCAAATATTAGCTCTGATTTCTCTGTATTACAGACTTATGAGTTGAGTCATTGCAAGCCTTTTCTAGCAATGACCAGCTGCATTTAAAGCCTCAAAATAGCCTTTGAACAGTTGGGTTTCCACTAGTCTTTCAAGAGCAATTTGCTGCCATGGATGCTTGAGCTTGTAGCCTGGCATGCATGGTGTCTGTAATAGTTTTAATGTTCTGATTTGATTAGTTGGGTGGAGGACATCTATTGGATAATTTGTAAACATTTAAGTGGATAGGTTATAGCCTTAAGATAAGTCTATTCTATTTGATCAGATTGGTTTTTTGACTTAATTCATGTGGTTTAATCATGTCTATTGGATAGCCTATGACCATTGAAGTGGACAGGCTATAGCCTTAAGAGACCACGTCAACCCATAAGGGTTGAGTTGGATACATCTTCCTTGTAGATGTGCTTGTAGCCATCTGAGGGATTGCTGCAGAGACAGAACTAAGTCTGAGTTGCATAGCTGATGTAACCCTAGCTTAACTACTTACTTCATAATATTTTATCTTTATTTTAATATACACTATCACCACCTTCTTCATAACCATTTCTTTAGGATAGGGCTGCACTTTATTTATCTTCTTTTAGTAATAAATTAGTATAGTTGTGACACCCAACTCCCTTTCATTAGGATTGTTAGATCTGTAGCCAGATCTGGAGGCCTACTAATATAACTCATTTTGGGTTCTAGATCAATTTCTCTGTGTGACAAACTCTTACTTACTCAAAACTTGCTACAACAACCCTATATCTTGCAAGCTGTGTGTATTTCAGATTTACTATTTTACCAATTTTTATTATTGCACTTTTTTATTTATATTTCTTCCAATGTTTTCTCACCAATAACAAGACAACACTCTAGAATTAACCAATAGAAAGACACTCATACCAAGGTGCAAAAAAAGTAAAACCTGTAATGGCTACCCTACTGTAGGCTGATTATAGCCTTGCTCAAGAAAAAAGGTTATATTTGAAAGATGGGGGAGCCCACTGATGAGCTGTCACCAGTTGTGTGTGAAGAAATGTAATGGAGCATCAATATGACACTGATGAAGAAGAAGGAGCATGTGGCAGCCACTACTGCTGCCACCTCTACAGCAGTCCTTCCTGCAAAAGGCTCAGTAGCCACTTGTGCCAGTTTTAGCAGTCACAGCAGCAGCAGTTTTACCTTCTTCCATTACAACACTTAAAACCACCTTCTCCACCTACTTCTTATATTCTTGCATCTATCCCATCAGTCCCCACCCCATCAATCTTACCCTGCCAATTCATGCCTGTATCAGCCCCTACTCCTACCTTACCTTTCCCTTTTAACCTGCCCACACCTCCATCAAGAAAACATACAAAAAATAGAAAACCCACCACCCCACCACTGAACCCATTATCATACTCACTGACATACCCAGCCCAACACCAAACCCACCTTCCCCTTTTACCTATGATGACAATGAACCAATGTCCACTGGCATTGAACCATGTAATCCCATTGAGCCCTTTAACCCAATTCCTACCCTTGTCAATTCCCCTCCATTTTCACCCAACCATGACTAATTCACAACAGAGGGGTACTCATCCCTAATAGACTCCATTGTGGGAGACATTACGTATGAGTGCACCCCTCTCCCTGAATCTCCACACTCATACACATTTAACCATGCCCCTACATCACCATTTCAACCAATTCCCATCCAAACCAGTACCCAACCTTTTACACCGTCCTTACCAAACCCTTACCAAACCCTCTAACCCAGATTATTACCCTCCTAACCTCTCTCCAAACCCAAATCCATACCAACACTAAAAATCAAGCCACCATCCAAAACAACCTTAACTCCATCCAATCAATCCTTCAAACATTTATACCTACACCCCAAACACCCACACCTACCCCTGTCCCTACCCCTCCTCCTTACCAGTAGCCTTCTACATCAGTGGCAACAGCTAATGCTACCACCCAAATAGACTTTGATATTGATGAGCTACCTATAGTTCCCTTCTCTACCGCCTCAACCTTCCCCCAAACCGAAACCACTGATGAGGTACTACCACATGCCCTCCCATCTAGCCCTTCCTCATCTACCAATACTTGTATTGAGCTTGTTGTGATTTCCACCTTTGATACTGATCCTTCCAACTGGGCCATTGTCCCAATTGAACATATTCCATTACCACTTTTTGCTACCCTCACTACTTTCATGAATGATAACCCATATATTGAAAGGAATATGCATCTGGTGGTGGAATCTGTGAGAGAAATAGTATTGTAGACCTTTGAAGACCAACTAGCACTGATGAAGATTGGGTATTAGAAAATGATGGAAGCAGCATTAACAAATCATCAGAAGGAGATGAAAGTCATGCAAGAAAAGTTGGACATTACTGTATCCATCTACAAATTATATGAGCAGAGGACTCAGAGGAATGAACAACTGGCTAATTCATTATCAGCATCTCTACTATCTATGGGAGCCTAGGATGTGCACCAGTAGGCAGTAGCTCACGGCATCAAACTCCATGATCCTCTACAATAGAAGAGTAGCACCAAACAAAGAAAGCCAACAACATCTAAAACCAAAGTTGGGGCTGCATAGGCTGACAATCTTGAGAAGGGCAAGGAGAAAATTGGGGAGCACATAGATGTAGATTCAGATTTAGATCACCTCTAAGAGTAGTTGTAGTTAGTTTCTTTGGTGGCTTCTATAGTGACTATTTTTGGGAGTTTTGTAATTGTGTGTCTTTTGTAATTGTAATTTTATATCAAGTTTCTCCTGTGTATAATATTCAATTGTGTGAATAAAATTTTTTGTTTATGTGCCAACATTCATTGTCTTGGTTTAATTTTCTGTAATTAGTTGTTCATACAATTTTCTGCTATATCTTGCTATGCCTTTTCGTGCATTGTTGCCCCTAAATAAAATTCTACTAAAACATTGAGGACAATGTTTATGTTAGGTTTGGGGGTATAGCATGATAGACCAATGAAGCAGGTAAATTTACTGTAGAGGTGTTAATAATTGTGATGAAATAAATAATGTTAATTCCCACCTAACCATGTTAGAAAGAGGAAATTAAAACTTTTACAAGTATTTCAGAATTGAAAATCTTTGAAAATTTAGCACTTTCATGAAGCTAACATTAGTGAACCAGAGAGGAGAGAAAAAGGTGAGGATATGTCCCAAGAGTTAAATTGAAGACCATACCAAGTGAGACTTGGGCTTATCAAATTTCTTTTGAAGAGTGTTTTTGACAAAAAAAAATTCTGCTCTAAGGAATGACTGGTTAAACATATTTTCACTAGAAGTTAGACACCAAAAATTGAAACGGTTTGGCAGAACCCATGACATTGAGGAGATGATCTAAGGCCTTCATTTGGACAGTTTGAGCCTAAAATTCATACCCTGTGAAATTACCCTTTGCATACACTCTTTGAGCCTTTAACTCCATTTTTCTTTGATAAACACCAGAGTACATGAACTTAAACCTCATGACTTGATTCGGCCTTACCCTTACTCTGAGATTTCAGAAGGTAAAGGAGAAGATGTTGAAGATAGTTGTGTTGGGTTCAACATTTGGTGGAAGGAGAAGAGAAGAATGCTATAAACAACAGTGTATCAATTGTGTAGTAGTGGCAATCCATTACAAAAAAATAAAAATAAAAAAATAAAAAGAAAGAGAAGTCCAGAGAAGTATTTCATCTGAAAAAGTAACAAGAAGAGAAGAAGCTGGTCACTTCAGATCTGAAAAATCAAAATGAAGATGAAGCTGTGATGAAATGAAAAAGGTGAAGTCCTGAACCACCTCCTCCCCTTGCTGATTTCTCAAATTTAAATCCTTTCTACCCCTTCTATTCTTTTTAAATGTCAACCACAAGCCACATTACAACCCATCTAAAAGACCTTATTGATCCAAAGTGAAATGAGCTGTCATGTGGAGATGAGGGGATGTCTAATCTATGGTAAAAAGTACATGAGGAGGTAAGAAATTAGAAGAAATGGCTATGCTCATGCTTGTAGGCCTATTTGAGGTCTACAACTGATCTTGAGCTGATGAGAATGTGATACACCCTTGAGCTTCATTTCTGAGTGAAAGCCCTGGTGAAGATTGGGTCTGAAAATTAACCTCATGGGGCAATATTCAAACCTAATTTTTGAATTAATGGTGAACTTAGTACTAATTTTCACACATTTTATTCTTGATTTAAACTGATTGGTGGTGATGCTAATACATGTTGATTTAGGTTTTGAATTGTTTGCATTACTATTTTAAATTACTCTGATTTTTTAAGGATAGGTGTGGAATGAATTTTTATTTATTAAAATCTGTTTTGTCATTGGCTGCACTATACTTAACTATTTTAATTGGAAAGTTTGTGGGTGTCGTCATTGAAAACCCTCAGGAGACTTCACTCCACCACTAGGGACCTAGGGGTTTAAATGGCTTGATGCATAAGCTAAATGCATCCGTGCTCCCTACGAAAGTGGCATTTAAATTTTTAGAATAACTATTTTATTTTTCCTTTGCTAGAGGACTGCAAAGTTTAGGTTTGGGGGTGTGTTAATCACTGATTTATGTCACTTTCCACCTCCTAACCTAGCCTTTGATAGACCTTTGAGCAGTGTAATAATTGCTCTTTAAGCATGTTTTTATAGTTAGAAATAAACTGCAGCTTAGTGCAACAGTCCATATAATGAATACCAAGAAGAGAGAATTGGAAGTCAAGCCTTGAAGTCCCCATCATGTGGGCTAGTCAACATGCCCTGGACCCCTAGAAGTCCTACAGAGAAAGAGAAGTGGGCCCACACCTAATGGAGTGCAACAGCAAGGTGAACAAGACAGTAGAGAAGCAAAACCTTGAGCTCGACCAGACCAGCCTTCAGAATACTCAGCTCGAGTGGCTCTTGAGCAGCTCCGTGACTTCACAAACATCCTCTCGAGCAAGTCGAGTGGAACACAGCTTCAACACTTCAACCTCGAGCAGCTGTTGAGTAGATTACATTTTCAGCAAAGCAAACTCAAGTCATTCTCGAGTGGATACATCTTCAGAACCTTCAGGTCGAGAGGATCTCGAGCACATTATATACAGAAGACTAGAACTTGTCGAGCGGTTTATAGCTTCAATCCATCCACTCGAGCAGTTCTGAAACCATCTTGTCGAGCTTCACATTAATGTTGTTGAGCTAAATATATGAAGTAATAGAACCTGTTGAGTTGTTCTTGCTGAAGCACTACAACCTCACGAGTTGTCTTCTGCAGCATTTAAACCTGTCGAGAACCTCTCGAGATTTATGTTCTGAAGCTCCAACCACTAGAAGCTCAGGTTCCAGCTTCTATATTCAAACTCCAGGGGTATTTTGGGACTTCCACAACACTTGGGGCACATGTCCTAATGTGTTGCGCTTGCCGTAACTGTAAAGGGCAACAGTTGGCTGAAAATAAGCCACATCAGCAGGATCCTAACTAACTTGATTCCCCACTTCTCTAATTGGCCAATGTAAAAAGGCACTTTTATGGATTGTATAAAAGCCATGTAAAGATACAGAAAAAGGGGGATATCTGGAGATCTCTAGAGCAAGGGAGCCCTATGGGATATTCTTACCTTAGGTCATTTTTAGGGTTAGGTCATCTTTTTGTTTATTTTCTCCTTCCTTAGCTCAGCCTGTTGGGCTAAGTCTTTGTAATAGATAGGATTGATTTAAGCTGTAAAAAGGATTGTGTGGGAGAATTGTAAAGGGTCAGGAGATTTGCAGAGACTACAGGCAAATGGTCGATCTTGTTATGTATATTAAAATTATGTTTAAACTCAAGTCTTAACCTATTGCAAGTGCACAATGGAAATCATAATACTAATATAGGATCGTTCTCACGAGGAAGTTTATTTATCTAATTACTTCTTATTTATATCTTCTATTTAAATCCTTATTTTAAAATTTTCTATTTCTCTTTAAGATCTAATCTACTAGAGAAATATGAATAAAAGAAAAGTTTCTAATCTAAAGTGCATAAAATAAATCTAAATCCTCCTTCAGATTGAGGTCGTCAATCCCAATCTTCAGCTATCAGATATTTATTAATTTAAATAGTACCGTTACACCTTATCTCTAACTTTTTAGCATTGGTCGTCAATCAAATCTAAGATCCTATCAATATAGATTTAATCTAATCAACAACTTCCTAAAATTTGGGCGTCAATCAAATCTTAGAAAACTAAAGATGGAAAAGTAAAAATCATTACACTAATTTGCAAATTCTAACCTGAGTCGTCAATTCAAATTAAAACTTGGAGTTGTTTACAAAGCATGAAAATAAAATCTAAACTAGAAAGAAAATAAATAATCTTTCACCCCTCAGCCGCAGTTGTCAATTGCTTATGAGAAATAAGGATATCTACACTAATCTTCAGCACTCAATTACAGTCGTCAATTGCTCTTGAGAAACCTCTGATATCTAATCTACTCTAACTATTTTATACTACTTTGATAAGAAGAAAATCCAACCTCAGTTGTCAATTGATGCTAAAATTCTTCGATGCTTATTCCTACACCAAGCACTCTTATTTATTGAACATAAGGAGTCAGTTTACAAAGACTTCTAATTCTAATAAAAAAAGCTACTAAAAATAAAAGATTCCTAATATAACTATAATTCCAAATTTTATCTTTCCATTGCTTAGACGGTAGATGTGCTTTTGAATTGTTCTCCTTTATTTCAGCAATCAAGATTTCGTAGGGTTTTTGGAAGTTTGAAAAGTGTGAAGAGTTGCTCCAATGGTGGATGATAGGGTGGGGCTTTAAACCACTTATGAGGTTGTACATAGATAGTAAATGGGTGCAACAGAATTAGCAAAACACACTCCAAAGCTCAAGATGGTCAACAAGTCAAACTCCAATCTCAAAATTTGAGGTAAAAACCCACAGTTACGGTTCATATGGCGCAACTAATCCATATGCACAGTAAAATAATGCTTGAACAGTGCCTGGGAAGTTGGCTGCCCATGGTTGGGGTTTATAACTGGCACAACTATTAGTTGCGCCAAATCCCTAGGTGGAGTTTACTTGAATTTACCATTTTGCCCTTTAGTTTCGGAATGCGATATCTTCTTGTATACAGCTCAGATTGGGGTGATTCTTGGACTGTTGGAAAGCTGAGGACTTCTACTTTTTAATGGTATGAGATTTGATCATAGTAGAAGGTTGCAACTAGTCCCGGTGCACCTCTCTTCATCCATTGCTCGGGAAAGCAAGGTTTCACTTCGGAATGGGTTCTAAGGGTCTGGATGGGTTTTTAAGGGTTCGAGAAGGTTCCTAGGGGATCTAGGGTGATTCCTAAGGGTTTGGGATGGCTCCTAAAATTTCAGAAAGGTTCCTAAGGGTTTCATACTATTAGGGATATTTCAGGTGCTGATTATTGTGTTAGTGGTAAAAGTAAATTAAAATCAAGGTAAAACAGAGATGGATTCAACACACTAAAATTATCCTAGACTTGCAAGATACAGGGTCCATTTGTAGAAAGTTTTAATAAGTAACAGTTTGTTCCACAGGGAGTAGTGGTCTAAAACCTAGAAGGTGTATAGTAGACCTCCAGATCTGGCTACAGATCTGGCAATTCTAGCCTAATTCTAAGAAAGAAAGAGTTTTTTGGGTGTCACTTGATCTAATTTACAAAACTAAAATATAAAACTAAATCTAAGAGATTGAAGAAGATGGATGGTAAAATAAAGTAGAAAATGGTAAGAAATAGGCAGCTAGGGATTAGGTTCTTACTGAAAATCAATTGGTTCAAAGGCAAAACATAGGAAAGATTTGCTACAATCCTTCATCTGGCTACAAGCTCAGATGCAAGGTATAAGAATCTAATCTTAGCCAAAGAGTTGGAAAAATCTTAAGGCTATGATCTATCCACTCAAATGGTCACAAATGAGCCCAGAGATTATTCTAATTCATGGATCTTGATTGGATCAGGTAAGCTATTGTAGATGTTGTGGGTGCCAGGTTAGAAGCTCGAGCATCCACAAGAATATCTAATCCAGGAAAATCAAATATAAAAAAGTAAAATTTAGATCAGAATCACCTTTAAAAACCAAAATTACTGTAATTATACAACTTACAGCCTATTGAGCTCAGATCTGCAATATGTGCAACATCCAATCAATTTACAAAGCCTTTAAAACTTTTAATTTACAATTACAAACCAGATCTGGACTGATTATCTAGATCTAATCCAACAGGCTGGATTAGAGAGAGAATGAGGAAGAGAAAAAGGAAAAATAAAATCTCAACTAAACCTAAATGAGCTAAGGAGAACCAAAGTTATCCTATGGATTCCTTGCTGAGAAATTACACCAGCAAGGAGTCTTATTTATACAAATGCAGTGATCCAAGTACTTTGGATTGTAGCCAATCAGATGAGAGAGTTTTCAATTTAGTTTATGCTAATCCCTGTTTTAGCATTCCAACCAATCAGAGAGAAGAGATAGATCCAGATCTGTTGAACTCAACTGAAATAGTTTGCTTCCCACCAAAGATTTGAAAATTAGTTATTGCCCATGTGCAGACTTCTTTTATGCCTTGGAGTTCTCGAAAATGCCCCTACTATCCATTGCTAAAACCCCAAAGTACTCTTTGCTGCAGCTATTTCAAAAATATCCCCCTTTTACTTCATTAAATTCCCATCATAGCCCCTGTGATTAGATTAAAATCGAGCTGCTGTTTCTTACAAAAATAACCCCAAATGGAACCAACTCAATAACCTGCTGGTCTCTTGCAAGTGTTCCTTTAAATGGCTGCAACTGTAATATTCTGTATAAATGGATAGCCGGAATTCATTAGAGTTTGGTGGGGCCCGAACTAGATCGGCTTGAAGGAGTTATGTGCATCCTCGAGTGAAAGGTGGCTGAGGACTGATTTGAACTTCATTGTTGCAGCTTGGTTTCAGACCCATGTTAGCTTCAGGTAAGATGTCGAGAGGTTAAGGTGGTGTAGAGGTGTATTTCGAGAGGATGGGAGTTGGAGATTCAAAAGGCAGCAGCTCTAGGTGTCTCTTCATGAGGATGGTAGGTTGATCTCAAGAGGTGGTGTCGATAGGTAGAGGGTTTGGATGCTGGAATCTCCTCGACAGGTTCACTCTTCCAATAGCCAACAGGTTCTGAAGGTAGGTGTTTCACAAGTTGACAGGATGAAGGCCCTTGAGCTGAACTCTTCAACAGGATGGTTTAGGAGTACTCTAATCCATTCGATAGGTTACTGGCTATGTGTTTCATCTACTCGATAGGTGTTGGAACAACTGCTTCTTGTATTCAATGGAATTAAATGCAGACTTGCATGGGTGCAGCAGCTGTCCATTTGATGGGATTGTTGGAGGAGCAAAATATTCTTTGAAGGCTGCAATTCCTAGGTGCTGGGACTACTGCTCCTTGGTTGCTTTGATATGCAGCTAAAGTGCAGCTGGTGTGCACTTGCTGGAATGTTCAGGAGTAGTTTGAGAGTGTGTTGTTGCTATTGGAAATGTTGCAAGACCTGGAGCTTAACATGCTGCAGTCGATAAGATGAAGTATAGGCAGTTGCTGCACTAATCCTTTCAAGAGGTTGGATGGCTCCACTCCAGCACATGGTTATTTTGAGAGGTTCAAGGGACTGCTGGAGTGTGCATTTGATGCTGAAGCTTTAAGTACAGTAGTTGCCTTGCTTTGAGGTTGATATTGCTGCAGCTGTTAATGTGTGCACATAGCTATAAAATGTGTAGCTGCTATTGTGGAATTTCAGTGTGCTGATTTATAGTGTGAACATCAAGAGAAAACAGAGATGGGTTCAGCATAGCTGGGAAGTCCTAGGCCTGCGAGATACAGGGTCCTCTGTAGCAAGTTTTAAAAGTAAGGGTAAGTTCACAGAGAGGTGGTTTGGAATTGGGTAAATCTCCAGATCTGTAAGAGATCTGGCACCCTAACTAATGTTGATCTAGCTAAAAGACAGGGGAGAGTTTAGATTGGATTTTTACTTAGTCTAAACTACAATTAAAATATCGATTTTCTTAGATCGAATCTGGAGCCTCAGATCTTGCAGCTGGAAGGTTTAAAAACTCAAAAAATGGAGAAGAACGGCTTGGAGATTGTTTTCACTGCAATCAGGTTGAGCTAACCATATTACAGGGGTTCAAAAGCATACAAGTCCCACAGTTGGCCACAAGCACAGCTGTAGGGTATAAATTCCACTCCAAATCACAGGACCCACCTGGCCTTCAGGCTATGATCTGTCCACTTTAATGGTCACAGACCATCCTATAGGCTTTATCGAATCCATCGATTGCAGCAGATGAATCCAATTGAGGCCTGAGCCTAGATTTATCTTAAGGCTATGATTTGTCCACTTTAATGGTCACAGACCATCCTATAGATCTCCTACAAAGCCAGAGCCTCAATTAGAACAATTAAAACCACTACAGATGCTACAATTTCCAGGTCACAGACGCAAGAAATTATAGGGATATCAGATCCAGGGAATTCAGATGATATCCAAGAGGTCTACCAGTTAAGTGGGTTAGCTGATCAAGCAACTCCTCTACACAAATCTGATCGAGCACCAAAAGGAATCAAAAGATCTTTAGATCTAATTAAAACATTGAAAACAAAATTTACATTGCACACAAGGTCACTCTTACAATGGAATGCTCTCAGATCTGTAGTCTGTGCAGCAATTAACCCGACAACACTCTTAACCTTACACAATCATAGATCTAACTCACTCTTTGCTACTCCTAGGGAATTAGCCAACCATGGTTGGGCTAAAGGAAGGAAAATAGAATCTCACTGCAAGCTCTGATCTCCAGGAAATTGTTCAGAAATTTGATCCTCCCCAATGGTAATTGGGGATCTCTATATATAGATTTCCCTCTTATTTTTCTTGCCAAAAATCCCTTCTAGAAGGTCGTCAGAGTTTGTTAGGGTTTTTTTAGAGCATGTGGGTCGGTTAGGACTTTCTAGGACATATTCTAGAACCTTGCGCCAGTCACCAAAGTGGCTCAGGTTGCATGCAGTAGGTCATTGAATCACCATGTGTGCACAGCTGAATTTCTGGGAAGTTCTGCACACAATTTCAACAGGTTCAAGGAGATTTCGACAGGTTGACATAGAGCTTTTTGGTCCTTTTGCTAGGTTCTAAGAACTGTTCGATAGGTTCAAATAGGATGAGCCTTCACTTAGAGTTCCAACCTTCTCAGCCTTTGGTTTGGAGTATTCGACAGGTTGAAAGGACTCTTCGACAGGTTGGAGAACCATGTCGATAGGTTCCTTTCTGCATGCTATCCCTTCGATAGGATTGCTCTTACTCCTATCGAAAGACTCAATCACCATTCGATAGGTTCTGTTCCAGCACTTTCATCTCGATAGGTTCCTTGATGCTTAAGGTAGGCTTCTGATAGGATGGTTTCTTCATTCCTTTCAGCTGCTCGATAGGTTCTTGGATCCTATCGAACTGTTCTATCCACATGAATTCATCCTTCTTCTACCTTCTGATCCTATCGAATCCTTCTCCATTGCACGAATTATTCCTTTCTTTGCTTTCAGCTCCTATCGAACTCTTTAGGTGACCCACCTTCGATAGGTTCCTTTGATGCTTCTGGTAGGCTTCTGATAGGATGGTTTCTTCACTCCTTTCAGCTGCTCGATAGGTTCTTGGATCCTATCGAACTGTTCTATCCGCATGAATTCATCCTTCTTCTACCTTCTGATCCGATCGAATCCTTCTCCATTGCACGAATTATTCCTTTCTTTACTTTCAGCTCCTATCGAACTCTTCAGGTGACCCATCGATAGGACGTTTACAACCTATTCTCACTTTCTTCACCTTGTCCTGCTGTAGCCACGCGCTCCAAGGGTTCAATGATGTGCTACCCTTTGGTGTGGTATTGCTGAGTTCGTCCTGTGCTGAGAGATGGCTCCTTGTTGGGCATTCTTGAGTGCTTTTCATCATTAGTATCGTCTTTTATTATATCTTCTTTCATTAGTATCTTCTTTTATTGTTGTCTACAAAATGCACTTGAGAAGGGCTTATTAGTGTCCTCATAGGTCTATCAATGGTCAGGTTATAGGGTGAAAAGTGGCATTTTTCACCACTTAGCACACCCCCAAACCTAAGCTTTGCTAGTCTCTGAGCAAAGGAGAATTAAAAGGAAATAAAAATGCCACTTTCGTAGGGAGCACAGATGCATTTAGCATATGCATCAAGCCTTTTAAACCCCTAGGTGATCCCTAGTGGAGGAGTGAAGTCTCCTGAGGGTTTTTATTAGGCTTATTTTATGTGCTTGCTACTGACTTTATTGGAGACAGTGATAAGAATGGGGTGAATGAAAATGAATAAAAGGTGGAGTGAAAACTACAGAGTAGCTAGCCTAAAATATGCACAGTCCTACAAGATATAGGGCCTGTTGTAGCAAGTTTTGATAAGTAAGAGTTTGTCCCACAGGGAAAGTTGATCTAAAGCTCCAAGGGAGCTGGCAATCCTAAATGGAAGGGGATTTAAGGTCACTATAATCTAAATCCTAAGGTAACTTGATGTCTAAACTAAAGAAAGGGTTAAGAAAGAGGGTGGAGTGTGAGAAAATAAATACAAAAGGGTGAGAAGTATGTTATTAGATACAGATCTAATGGGTCTTATAACTCAGACTCAAATCTGTTGCTATAGAAGTCCTGTTCAATGGCTATATTATCACCAAAGAGGAGAAAGGATCCAACTCACCCCTGTGCCATGATCCAATCCCTTATGGTTAAAACCTGTCCACTTAAATGGTCACAGACTATCCAATAGGGGAACCATAATCCAGAGATGGGTCAGAACAAGATTATCATTGTAGGCACTACTTCATCCAGGCTACAAGCTCAAGAATCCATAGGAACCTCAACCTCTAAAGTTCTGTGTGTGGGGCTAGGCCTACAAAGTGCACGAGCCTGGACACACTAGACCAGCAAGAGTTTGAGTGCTAGCTTTTAAGCTTGGTTGTTCACTACTTTAGAAAGACAGCAGTGATCCAATCACAAGCCTACAATCTCTACAGTCAAATCAGATCTGCAATCTGATGGTGGGTCTATATAAATACAAGGGAGTCTGTCTCTGCACAGTCTCTCACAAGGCTACAAGCACAAGTGCAGAGAAGAAGAATCTGCCTTAGATCCCTGGATTGGCCTTACCCTAGGGCTATAATCTATCCACTTGAATGGTCATAGACTATCCACAGAGGCTATCCTCCTCACAGAGGTCTAGGATAGAACAAGAACATTGCTGCCACCACCATGTTCACAAGGCTACCAGCTCAAGCTCCCATAGGAATTCAGATTTAGTGGATCCTGTGGTGGGGGAAGTCCTACAATGTTCCTAACCTGCACACACAGGTCACTTGGATCTAAATAAAACCTTAAAAGTAATCCTCCATTGCTTACAATACAACATAGCAATGGAGGATCTCAAGGCAGCAACCTTGTACAGCACAACTCACAACAAAAATACCATCCCATACATTCAATAGATCCTATTACAAAAATTCCATTAAAATCTATACCAAATAATCATACAAAAGGCATAGCCAGCAAGTGCTGGACTGTGGAGAGAAGGAAAAAGGAAAAAAGAAAACTCCTAAACCCTAACCTTAGCCTACTGTAATTCTACAGTCAGTTTTAAGAAGAAGCACAGAAGTCAAGAACAAAAGTCGATAAAAAGTCCTTTAAACCTAAGCTAGGCTTATGCTTATATAGCAGTCGATTCTCTGTGAATTAGGGTTAGGAAAACCCTAATTTCAATAATGCAATTGCAGCCCATTCTTGTCCCTTGGCTGCCTCGGGGCGTGTGCACGGAGATTGGAGCATTAGAGTGCGTGCCCTTATTGCTGGATGTTCCCAGATTGCCCCTGCAGAAGTGGGGAGAAGTTTAGAACCCGATCCTCGCTGGGTAGAAAAGATTTGCAGATCTTGCCACGTGGTAGAATTGGCATCACGGGGTTGCTTTTACTTGAAGCTCTTACAGTCGCGGGGTTGATTCTTTGATCATCGCGGGAATGCTTTGGTCGTCGAGGGATTGGTCTTTCCATTTGAATGGCGCGAGAATTACGCGAGCAGTTCGTTCCTTGATGAATCATGTGGCTTTCCTCACGAAGAGAACAATGTACATAGGCTTCTAGATCGCACGGGAAGTTCCTTGAAAGTATGTGTCCCGCGGCCACTGCGTGACAGCCGCGCGCTGGAATGCCTGGAGCTCTCTCTATTCAGTGAATCGTGCAAAGGTCGTAAGCTCATCTCTTGAGTTGTACGAGACTGCGCCAATGCTTCATGAGCGCTTAAGACTGAGCCTCGTGAGAACTGTGCGAAGTATACTTTTTACTCCTTGCTGACATCCATCTGTGCGTGAACGGCGCGGGGACTGCGCGACCAGTTGCTATGCTCCCTTCAGAAGCCCTGTGACAACTGTACGACGGATTTTCTAGTTCAATTGAGCCCTGCGACATCTATGCGAGGTATTCTTCTTAATTTGTTTCTGCTTTGCTGTGTCTCTGCTATAGCCAATTCTCTGTCTGAGTTCTACCTTCACATTTACGAGGGGCTTCTGGGTCACCAGTAGGCTTCTTGGCATGGTTAGGGATTTATTTACAGCTGCTGCTTATTACCTACAAAATAGACTTAAAACCCACTTATTAAATGATTAAGGGTTTAATAGAGATTAAATTAAGGGGTGAAAAGTGGTACTTTTCAGGTCTTAACACACTCCCAAACCTAATCTTTGCTAGTCTCTTAGCAAAGCTGTAATTAAATGCCACTTTCGTAGGGATCACGGGTACATTTAGCATATGTACCAAGCCATTTAAACCCCTAGGTGATCCCTAGAGGAGGAGTGAAGTCTCCTGAGGGTTTTCAGTGAAGACACCCCCAAACTTCACCATTAGAACAGTTAAGTATAATGCAGTTAATGACAACACAGATTTAAATGTTTAAAGCTTCATTCCACACCCATTTTGTTTTAATACTTAGAGGAAACTGCAGCAATGTTGCAAGCCATTTAAAACTTAAAAGTTAACATGTGTTTGCATCAGCACCATTCATTTTATATTAGAAATTCAATGTGTACCTAGCTTGCCTTAAATTCAAAATACAGGTTGGATACAATCCGAATGAAGTTAAAATTTAGATCCAATTCTCACTAGGGCTGTCTCTTAATAATAACAATCTGAGGGTGTTCACATTCACAACAGCTCAAGAGCAGTTATAGATCCCAAATGGGCCTACAAGCATGAGCATAGGCAAAGCTTCTAATTTCTGATATCCTCATGAATTTTCACTATAGATTGGACAACTCCTCATCTCCACATGACAGCTCATTTTACTTTGGATCCACAAGGTCTTTTTGAATGGGTTGTAATGTGGCTTATGGCTGAGGGATGTAAAGAATAAAGGGGTAAAAAAAAGGGAATCCAAATTAAGAAATTAGCAAGGTACGGAGTGATTCATGACTTCACAACCTTCATTTCAGCAAAAACTCCATCTTTCTTTTTATATTTCAGACTCAAAGTGGCCGACTTCTCCTCTTCTTTTCAATTTTCAAATGATGTTGTTCTCTAGACTTCTCTTTCTTTTTCTCTTTTTATTTTTATTCATTCTTTTTTTTTTTATGATTTTTTTTATTTTTTATGATGAACTGTCACACAACTGCCATTGATTGATACACGGCTGTTCACGAGTTGCTTTTCTTCACCTTTCACAGAATGCTGGACCATTCTCAGTATCTTTAACTCCTTCTCCTTTAACTTCTGAATTCTCAGAGTGAGGGTAAGGTTGAATCAGGTCATGAGGTTAAGGTGCAAGTGTTCTGGTGTTTGTGAAAGAAAAGTAAGATTTTAAGCCTCAACTAGTGTATGCAAAAGGGCAGATTTTAAAACTTTGGATTTTCAGGCTCAACCTATCCAAATGAGGGCCTTGGATCATTTCCTTAGTATCATGAGTGCTGTCAATTAGTTTTGATTTGGAGGTGCACAACTTCTAGTGAAAAAGTCTTGATTCAATCAGTCCTTAGAGCATAAATAATGCAAAAAAAACTCTTCAAAAGAAAAATGATGGGCCCAAATCTCACTAGGTATGGTCATCAAATTTAACCCATGGGGTGTATTTTCATCTGTTTCTCTCCTCTTAGGTTCACTGAGTACTAACTAAATTTTTTTTTTCTGATATTAGCTTCATGGTGGTGTCAAGATTTTAACTTATTTAGTTTCTAAAAGTCTGCAAATATATTTTAAATTTTTACAAGTTTCCTCATTGTATCAAGTTAAGTGGAAATTGACTTTATTCATCTCAGTTATACTACCATTACTGCACTAAAATTAACTATTCTATTGGCAGACCTATCCTGCCACACCCCCAAACCAAGAGGAGCAGTATCCTCACTGGTTCAAAGGTGAGAAAATGCAGTGGAGTCCAGTCAGAGAAAGAAACACAAAGTAGGGCAGAGAAACAGAAAAAATAATGCTAACTGAACAGTATAAAACTAAAAGAAACTTTCATTAAAATAAAAAGAAAATATTACAAAAAGATGGAAAAAGAAAAGACAAAATGAGGGGCGGAGGATCAAGGTGTAGCCGGGGGAGGGGTTGAGGAAGATGGAGGTGGAGATGCAGGTGGTTCCATTTTTTTTTTCTTCTTCTCTCTTCTCTTCTTTCTTCTTTCTCTTCTCCTCCTTGGTGAGGATCCTCTGGACCTCGTTATACTCATCCCACAGAAATTGTAACGGGTCCGGCTCCTTAGGCGGTGGGGGGTCCAACCACATCGGATAGAATTTGATTGGGAAATCGAAGGGTTTGTCATCCGCCATGGTTGTGAGGAGGGTTGGACAGCTAGGTTTAGAAGAGGAAGGATGAGATGAAGAGGAACTAATGGCCTATTTAAAAGATTTGGGCATTGGAAAATGAAATGGCACATTGAAAGTTTTGTCCCATTCCATGATTGGCAATAAATTGTGAATGTTTGGGGAGTGGAGAATCACACAACCGAGTATGGGAAAAGAGAGTGTGCAATAAATGAGGATCTAAATATAGGCATGGTATGCAAGGGGATCCTGTGTATCGCGCAGCTACACACTAGAAGGTGTGGAAATTTATTGTGCGCGCGGTAAGAACTCCGCGAAGAGCACAGACAAGGCCCATAAATATGAAAAGGAAACAAGTTTAATCCTATGATTGAAGGCAACAGTCACATGGATTCCTATCTGAAATGATCATAGCCACCCTAAATACATCTCCCATGCCAAAATAGAACAAAATGAAGACAAAAATAGAAAAGCACACAGAACAGGTCAATATTTAAAAAAAAAAAAAAACAAATTCTATTAACTGGAAAGAGACATGTACAATCGTATTTACAAGGAGAAGATTGGAAGGAGAGATAAAAAAGTAAAACCTAAGTACAATCTAAGCTAGTCTAAGAGGAAGCATCTGAATCCGAATCGGTAAAGAAATCCCAGCCCATCTTTTTAGCATGTGCCCTAAGGGCAGCTTTGTCCTATTTCTTCTTTTCTTCTCTTGCCTTTTTTGCTTCGGCTGGTGTTTTCTTGGCAGTTGGAGCTTTAGGTGCCCTCACCCTTACTTTTGGTTGCTTGGGTAATTTTGGTTCCTTGGGTTCTTGAGGGGCTTTTCCTTTCCTCTTTACAGGGGGGGTTGTAGGGGATTTGCCTTTTCCTTCCTCAGTGGGGACCATAGGGGATTTCCCTTTTACTTTAGGCTCAAGCTGGCTAGGGGATTGTGCCTCCTCAGACTGGGCAGCTGGAGGTGGAGTAGCTTTAGGCTCTGGTTTTGGCATGTGAACAGAGAGTGGGGTGGGCTGCAGAGGAGCATTTCTGGCAGCAGCCAATGCAAATTCCAATGAGGCTATCTGAATTTGGTGTTTGAGGAGGTCAGTCTCATGGATATCCTTTTGGATGCTGAAGATCTGCTGGGCATTTTTTAGCCTCTTTTCAAACAGTCTGGCTGACGCCTTCTCTATAGCAGCATTTGCTTTCTCCAGCTCCCAATTCAACTCATGATAAGTAGCTGAAGCCTTGGCCTTCTGGTAGGCTTCCAATATGTTAGTCCACCCTAAGGAGATGCCCATAAGTTACTTTCTGTGGGCCTCCTTCATTTTATCGATCTGCTGCAGTAGGGGGGTCTCAATGGACTGGCGAAGTTTGGCCATGCCCCTCAGGACATCCTTCCTAAGGTAAGGATTATCCCTCATGTGATGGAGGATGGTGAGGTAGGGAGGGCTGTAAAAAAAATGTTTGGGTGCCATGGGCAGATAGGAAGTGGAAGGAGCAAACTATGATTGGTCCTGGGAGGAGAAGGAGGGATAACAGTGGGTAAGTCTAGTAGTGGGGGGAGGGGGATAAGTTCTGGGTCTATTTGTATAGATTTGTCAGTGAATGTGAGAGGGGTAGGATAAGAGGGGGCATGGAGGGTAAAGGGGGAAAGGAAAATGGTGTAGGCTCAGTAGGATCACGGGGTGATGGGGGAATGGGAATGGTGAAAGGGATGAAAGGAAATGGGTGGGTTGGGTATGTAAAGGAATTATGGGTGTTGGATGGGTTAGGAGTCAAAGATGGTGTCGGTTTGGGTATGGTTGTCATGTAAAGGACTGTGGGGGTTGTAGGGTTGTTGAGGGATGTGTGGGTTGTTGAATGTCTATATGGTGGATTGGATGGCGGTGAGTTCAGTCTGCATTTGGTCCTGTTTTTGGGTAGTGGTGGATAATTGGGCTTCGATGTCTTGGATAAGGGATAGGATAAGTGTCAGTGTGTCAGGGCTGGGAGGCTGGGTCTGTGAAGAAGAGGGCACTGGTTGGAAATGTGAGGAAGGTGCATGATGAAAAGTGCAAGGAGGGGAAGAGTGGGGTTCTCGGGAGTGATGTTGTGATGTAGTTGGAGAGTCCGGGAGGGGGGTGTAGTGGGTAGGCATTGTGTCAAGGAAGGTAAACATAAAGGCTTGGAATCTGATGGTGGTGTTAAGGGTTAAGTCAATGTCTGTGAGTGGGGATGTAGTAGGTATGGATGGGGTGGTGTTTTCTTCAAGGTGAGGTGTGTTAGTGTGGATGAAAGGGATTGAGGGTGGTGTCTGGGAGATGGTGGGGATTTTCTCAGTGTTTTTTCATTTTTCGTAGGAAATGAGGGGAGGGCTGTCAGGTTTATGTGTAGTCGATGGAGGTATTGTGGTTGTGTACTGTGGTAGAGTAGGGGATGGGGAGTCCTCCCAGGTACCAATCACAAGTGAAGGGGGAGTGGGCGTAGATGATGAGGATAGAGGAGGTGAGAGAGATGGAAGAGGGGTAGTGGATGCAGGATGAAAATGTGGTGGGGAAATGGGTGCTGCTGCAGCAGTGGCGGGAACAGGCTCTGGGAGCACCTCCGTGGTAGCAGGGGTAGATCTTATTCCAGCTGCTACTTCTGCTTGTTTGGGAAGGGCCTGAGCCTTAGCTTTCTTCTTCTTCTGGGCCTCCATCAGGCTCCTGCTGATTCCCCATTGCCTCTTGGCAAAAGTAGTAGTGGCAAGGTTGGTGGTCTGCTTAGTTTTTCCTATCTTGTAACCCCCCTTGAGTAGCAGCAAGGTAATGATTCTGGCATAGGGTAGTGTGTGAGGCTTCTTTTTCTGCCCTATCTTCTCTACTATGTCTTTCATTGCCTCGAAGATGAGCCAGGATGCATGGAAGCCATGGCCAAGAGAGAATGAATAAACAGCATCGACAATGGGAGTTCTCCTCTCCTGCTGATGTCCTGAGCAGTATATGTTCTTTTACAGGACTTGGTCAATGAAGAGGAGTTTCGGCTCCAATTCTCTCCTTCTGATTGAATCCCCTGTGGCCTTTAAACCTCTAGTTATAACCCATGCAATTGTATCAATTGATGCACTTAGGAGGGGGCCATATCCACAGCTAGGGTTGAATGCGGCTGGGATGTCCAAAACTTCTGCAATCACCTTGGGGCTCACTAACATCTCAAAGTCGTCAATCAGCACCAGCAAGCAAGCTTGCCCATCCTTGTCCTTTTTGACCATGATGTGTTCATAAAACAATTGCACTAGCCTAGGATAGGCTAGTGCTGGAATGCCTCTCATCAAGGGTGTCAGGCCCGCTTTACTCATAAACTGCACAACAGGGGCCGAGAGAGGCACCTTCTCAAAGAATGGCAGGTCAAAAGCTATTTCAGGCTCCAATGGGATCAAAGCCATGAGCTCTGAAGGAGTGGAAAACTTAGGGGTTGGTTCCTCCGCCTCCTCAACCACTTCCTTCCCTTTTTTGGGTGACTTTGAAGTTTTGGCTTTCTTAGGGGTGGTCTCAGCAGGGGCCTTATCCTTCCCCTTTCTCTTCTGTGCACTCTTTGGAGCCATTTCAAACTCTATCTTCGAATATGAGAAACGGAGACAGAGATCTAAGTGCCTACCCTAAAATCCTAGGGTTTGGTTTGATTTGATGCACAGGGCACCGCGAGATCTCTGAGCAGAGGGCAATAGATGGGGGTGATGTGAGGAACAACTCTGTAGATTCATAAATGAATGATAAGATGGAGGATTGACGTTGGAGGAGAGAGAGGGACGAGCGCCAGAAGCTAGGGTTTTGCAGAGGGAAGAAGAAAGAGAATACTGGAAAAGGAGCCAAGCACGGGGTTAAAATACTTATTGCGAAGCTCGGCGCGCTTTGGAACATCTGGTCGTGGGATTGGAAATGAACCTAGCGAAGGTGTTTATTCAATTTGGATTGTGCGACAACCTCCCAGGTTGACCTTGGAGCGCGCAACAGTATGTGTAGAATTCATGTGAATTGCGCGAGCGGCTCCCAGGTTTCCATTTGGATTGCGTGAAAAGCTCTGAGGTTCACTCTGAATCTTGCGACAGCCTTAGAATCTCGCGATAGCAAATGAAGTATTCCTGTTGAATTGTGCGAGAGTCTCCCAGGTGCCCTGTTGAACCTCGCGACAGCCTTGGAATCTCGCGATAACTAATGAATATCTCTATGTGGATTGCGCGAGAGGTTCTCAGGTGCACTTGAATCTCACGACAGCTATTGAATGTTTCCATGTGAACTGTGCGAGAGTCTCCCAGGATTCCTTTTAGATCCAGCGGCAGCAAGGATCAAATAGAGAGCATGTGCTCTCTATTTTGCCATTTCCAGTGTGATGTGGTTGGATCCTAGGCATAACTCTCACCATGGATACCTCTAGACATATAAAAATCAACCATTCAAGTAAGGAAGGCAAAAATCAACCTCCCACATTATGCATTCACTCAAACACTATCCATTAAAGACCAGTAAGAATCAAACCAAGCATAAAAAGTTTAAAACAGACAGTTCCAGATTCAGATGGTACCACTAACAAATCCTAGAGAATTTGAACAAAAGAAAGCTAGATAATTCTACCAAAAATAAAGTACATATGATACAATAATGATAGACCTATGGATCAGTATAAAGAAGGATCCCCTTCAAAGTGAATGGTGTCCATGGGTTCGGCAGGTTTTTCAAAACAAGGCTTAAGCCTCTGACCATTCACCTTCAAGGTTCTCTCAGACTCGGGATCCTTGATTTCCACAGCACCAGATGGGAAAATATGCATGACAATATAAGGACCTTCCCATCTAGATTTCAATTTGCCAGGAAAAAATTTAAGTTTGGAGTTAAACAACCAAACCTTGTCGCCAGCTATGAAGCTTTTTCTCAACAACCCATTGTCAAAGAAAGCTTTGGACCTTTCCTTGTAGATCCTGGCATTGGCATACTCATCCATCCTTAGTTCTTCCAATTCTGACAGCTACAGCAACCTGTGATGACCAGCAGAAGTTAGGTCTAGATTTAAATGTTTGATGGCCCAATAAGCCATGTTTTCTAACTCCACTAGGAGATGACAGGCCTTGCCATAAACCAGTCTGAATGGGGACATACCAATGGGAGTCTTATAGGCAATCCTATAAGCCCACAGTGTATCATGAAGCTTCTCAGCCCAATTGTTCCTATCAGTCCTCACAGTTTTCTCTAGGATGTGCTTGATCTCCCTATTTGAAATTTCAACTTGCCCACTAGTTTGTGGGTGGTAGGGAGTAGCAATCCTATGGGTGACAGAATATTTCTTGAGCAAGCTCTCAAAATTTACTTGAAATGGACTACCCCATCACTGATAATGGCTCTAGGGGTGCCAAATCTCGAGAAGATATTCTGCTTTATAAACTTGAGGACAACTTGATTATCATTAGTTCTTGTGGCAATGGCTTCTACCCATTTGGAAACGTAGTCCACTACCACTAAGATGAAATGAAAACCATTTGACGGAGGAAAGGGGCCCATAAAGTCAATACCCCACACATCAAACAGTTCTACAACAAGAATGGGCTGTAAAGGCATTGAGTTTCATTTGGACAGCCCTCCTAATTTCTGACATCTTTCACAGGTCTTGTAGTGTGCATTGGCATCTCTGAAAAGAGAAGACCAATAGAACCCACACTGCAACACTTTGTCAGCTATATTTCTCCCACTAAAATGACCCCCACAGGCATTTTCATGGCACATGGCCAGAATAATGGGGACATCACTTTTGGGAACACATTTCTGAAAGATTTGGTCTGCACAATACTTGTATAAGCAAGGTTCCTCCCAAAAAAAGAATTTGACTTGTGAGAAAAATAAGTCTTTGTCCATTTTTGTCCATTGGGCAGGAATCTTGCCTATAACTAGATAATTGACAATATGTGCATACCAAGGAACTAAAGATTGGATGGCAAACAGTTGCTCATCCAGGAAGACATCATTTGTAGCAAGGCCATCAACACCTTTCTCCAACATAATTCTAGACAAGTGGTCAGCCACCACATTTTCTATACCCTTTTTGTCCTTGATTTTGATGTCAAACTCCTTTAACAGGAGTATCCATCGAATCAATCTGGGCTTTGCATCCTTCTTGGACAATAGGTACTTTAATGCTGAGTGATCAGTGACGATGACAGTTTTAGACCCAAGTAGGTAAGGTCTAAACTTATCCACAGCAAAAACCACTGCCAGAGCTCTTTCTCAGTTGCTGTGTAGTTCAGCTGAGGTTCAGTAAGTGATTTGCTGAGATATGCAATGACCACAGGCAGCTTATCTTTTCTTTGGCCCAAGACAGGGCCTATTGCCAAGTCAGATGCATCACACATCAACTCAAAGGCTAGGGTATAGTTAGGTGTTTGGAGTACAGAGGCAAAGGTGAAGAAATTTTTCAAAGTTTTAAAAGCCTCCAAACATTCAACAGAAAAGTCAAAGGGCGCATCCTGGCAGAGCAGGTGGCACAATGGTTTAGTAATTTTGCTGAGGTCTTTGATAAACCTCCTGTAGAATCTAGCATGTCCAAGGAAAGATCTGATTTGCTTGACTGTTCTTGGAGGGGGAAAATTTGCAATGAGGTCAACTTTGGCCTTGTCTACCTCAATTCCATCGTTAGAGACTATATGGCCCAACACAATTCCTTGTGTTACCATGAAGTGGCTCTTTTCCCAGCTTAAGACCAAATTGGTCTCCTCACATCTTTGTAAGACCTGAAGGAGGTGTTGCAGACATTGGTCAAAGCTATCCCCATAAACCGAAAAATCATCCATAAAAATTTTCAAAAATTTGTCAATCATATCAGAAAAAATGGCATACATACACCTCTAGAAGGTGGCTGGGGCATTACACACTCCAAAAGGCATCATTCTGTAAGCAAAGGTGCCAAAAGGATAAGTAAAAGTAGTTTTCTCTTGATCAAGAGGGTGCACAGGGATCTAGTTGTACCCTGAGTACCCATCAAGAAAATAGTAAAAAGCCTTCCCAGCCAACTTATCCAAAATTTGATCAATAAAGGGGAGAGGGAAGTGGTCTTTTCTGGTCTTGGAGTTGAGTTTTCGATAATCGATGCAAACTCTCCCGCCAGTGGTCTCCCTGGCGGGTCTCAACTCTCCAGACTCGGTTGTGATCACTGTTATGCCAGATTTCTTTCAGGACCACTTCCTGCATATGAGGATTCAGTTTTCTCTTCATTTCTCTTGAGGGTGTTGAGCCCTCCTCCAAATGAATCCTATGCATACAAATTGATGTATCAATCCCTCCTAGATCAGCAATGGTCCAGCCAATTGCTTTCTTGTGCTTCCTCAAAACTGTTAGCAATTCCTCCTCTTGCTCAATGGTAAGAGAAGAGGAGATAATTACAGGAAGTTTTTTGTCTTTCTCGAAAGAAAACATATTTCAATGTCTCTGGCAGCTTCTTGAGCTCTAGATCAGGGGCTTGTTGGATGGATGGCAGGATTGGTGCATTATTGGTTGGAGGAAGGGGCAGCAATGTAGGTTTCCAATTGGAATGCTACACTAAGCCCACAGAAGACCTCAATGGGGACATGCCTTCTGGCATTAAAGCTAGGCTTCCTTCCTCTACCATGTTTCAAACTTTAGTTAAATTTGTGACAATATTGCCCCACTCCAGCAGAGTGGGCAGTTCTTCTTCAACAACTTCTTCTAGTACATCCACTGCAAAGCATTCCTCATTGTCCAGCTGAGGGTACTTTGCACTGTTGTACACATGAAGCTCAACTTTCATATGTCCCAAAGTGACCTCCATGATCCCAGACCTGCATTGAATGCATGCATTGGCAGTGGCCAAGAATGGTCTGCCCAGAATAACAGGTATCGGGGATGTACTCTTGTTGCAGCCCATGTCCAAAACAAGGAAGTTTGCATGGTAGACGAACTTGTCTACCCCCACTAAGACATCCTAAACCACTCCCATGGGTTTCCTCTCAGACCTATCAGCCATCAATAGAACAATGGGGGTGGGCTTCAGCTCCCCTAAACCTAACTACTGATACACACGGTATGGCAGCAGGTTAACACTGGCTCCAAGGTCTAAAAGGGCCCTTCCAATCGTGTGGTCTCCAATAATACAGGGAATAGTGGGAATCCTTGGGTTTTGCAACTTCTCAGGCACTGTCATGGTTAATACAGAATTAACTGTATCAGTTGCAAAGACCTTTTTGAACAAATGGCCTCTGGCCTTCCTTTTCTGAGTACAAAGGTCTTTCAGAAATTTTACATTGGCTGAGACCTGTCGGATTGCATCAAGCAGGGGTAAATTTATCTTGACCTGCTTAAAGGTCTCCATCATTTCCTCGATTTGTGCATTCCCCTTATCAAAAGGGGCAGGGCCACTCAAAGCTTGAGGAAATGGCAGCTGAGGGACTGCTGGTTCGTCAGCTGCAAGCCTATAACTGAACTTTTGTTTTTTTCTTATTTTGTTTCCTGCTGAGGCTCAACTACAGCCTCTTTATTTTTCCCTTGTTGAAGGGTAGCAGGCAGTTCTTGACTCTGTGCTCTAACAAAGTCTCTTTCACTTTGACTCAACAGTTCCTTGGGAATGACCTCTCCTTGTTCCTTTCCCACCTGGTTGTCTACCAGCCTGCCAGACCTTAGGGTTGGCTACTGGCTGGCTTGGTAACCTGCCATCCTCTCTTTTAGCCAAGGCATTGGCTATTTGGCCAAGTTGTTCTTCTATTTTCTTAATGCTTTGACTATGAGAAGTCATAGTTTGATTCAAAGGTCCAAGGCTTTGCAATTGGGCAAAAACCTGGTCCTCGAAAGAAGCACCCCGGGGCTGAGGTGGGGGAACTACCAATTGATTTTGTTGTTGGAGCTGTTGTTGCTGCTAGAAATTTGATCTTGGGGCATATCCCTAGTTAAACTGCTGCTGTGGCCTTTGAGGTAAGGCCAACATCTATTGTGGTTGCATATAATTGTCTTGCCTCCACCTCAAATTTGAGTGGTCTCTCCATTGGTAACCAGCATTTTGGTGTAGGTATCCATATGGCTATTTGTTGTAGCCACCAGATTGTTGCTGTCCAAAAGATTAGGCAGCAACAGCCTATTCCCTCACATACTTCGGGTATTGTCCTGCAGATGGGTACTCCTCCACTGCGTGTTGTGGGGATTGGCATATCAGACATGCCTCCATCACTTGTGCAACCATTCTGGGCTGCACCACAGTTAAAAGTTTATCAAATCTATCAATACGATTGGCCATCTGCATTCTCCGGTCATCATTTCCCCTAACTTCATACATCTTTCCTTTAGATGTTTCAGCCAACCCCAACTTAGGAGAATGCTCTTGAACAGATCTAGATGAGGAGATCTTCTGAAAAGAATTTTTGCTAATGACCTCGAACAAGTCCCATGCCTCATCAGCTGTTTTATGCATGTACGTTCCACCACAAGAGGCATCTACCATGTCTCTGCTTTTCTCATCAATCCCATTGTAGAAGCTCTAGACAAGCTTCCAGTCAGGGATCTTGTGGTGGGGACATTGTTTGAGCATCTCCTTAAATCTGTCCCAGACTTGGTTAAAATCTTCAGTTGGGGATTGGGCAAAAGCAAGTATGCCTTTCCTCAACTGGCTGGTTTTGGTCTCTGGAAAAAATTTAGATAGAAATCTTGTCTTGAGCTCTTTCCAGGAAGTGATACTGTTGTTTGGGAGAGTAGATAACCAGGTCATGACCCTGTCCTTTAGGGAGAAAGGAAAGAGCCTTAACCTAGTGGCTTCTGGTCCCAAACCAGCAATGGAGAATGTCGTGCACAGGGCTAAGAACTGGTCAATGTGCTTGTAAGGGTCTTCCATGCTAAGCCCATGGAAAGAGGGAAGCATTTGGATGATGGAAGTTTTGATCTCGTAGTTTTCCTGAACATATGGTAATTGAATGCTGAATGGAGAATTATAATAATCCGGAGCATTCAATTCCTTCAATGTTCTGGGTTGCTCTTCACCCATAACTGCTGTCACAATTTCAATAGGGGGCTCGACTGTGGTGTGTCTGTGCCTTCTCGGTCTTCTACCCCTTTCTATCTCAGGGTCAGCAGGCTCTAATGTAGGACTGAGGGATCTCCTTCCTAACATGCACACACACCAACAGCAGGGAAGACTATTCACAGGCACATTGCACTTAACAAAATTTACAACTATTCTTTTGACTGCTATGGAATCTTCAAAGGAGAAATAAACTAAGGTTTTGAAGGTTAGAGAAGTGCAAACAGAGGTAGCTAGACTCCCAGTGCAATTCTACTCTCCTTCTCTGCTACGATCCAGATCTGCAAGAAAAATTCCAAATGTAAATCAGCAGTATCAATTATTCACAAGTACAGCTACCAAAGAATAAAGAATACAAAAATCTATAGTCTACTAATATATCAAGTTATTCCCCGGCAACGGCGCCAAAAACTTGTTAGGCTTATTTTATGTGCTTGCTACTGACTTTATTGGAGACAGTGATAAGAATGGGGCGAATGAAAATGAATGAAAGGTGGAGTAAAAACTACGGAGTAGCAAGCATAAAATATGCACAGTCCTGCAAGATACAGGGCCTGTTGTAGCAAGTTTTGATAAGTAAGAGTTTGTCCCACAGGGAAAGTTTATCTAAAGCTCCAAGGGAGCTATCTTTAGTAGGCTCTCCAGATCTGACTACAGATTTGGCAATCCTAAATGGAAGGGAATTTAAGGTCACTGTAATCTTAATCCTAAGGTAACTTGATGTCTAAACTATAGAAAGGGTTAAGAAAGAGGGTGGAGTGTGAGAAAATAAATATAAAAGGGTGAGAAGTATGTTATTAGGTATAGATCTAATGGGTCTTATAACTCAGACTCAGATTTGCTGCTATAGAAGTCCTATCCAATGGCTACATTATCACCAAAGAGGAGAAAGGATCCAACTCACCCCTGTGCCATGATCCAATCCCTTACGGTTATAACCTATCCACTTAAATGGTCACAGACTATCCAATAGGGGAACCATAATCCAGAGATGGGTCTGAACAAGATTATCATTGTAGGCACTACTTCATCCAGGCTACAAGCTCAAGAATCTATAGGAACCTCAACCTCTAAAGTTCTGTGTGTGGGGCTAGGCCTACAAAGTGCACGAGCCTGGACACACAGGACCAGCAAGAGTTTGAGTGCTAGCTTTTAAGCTTGGCTATTCACTGCTTTAGAAAGACAGCAGTGATCCAGTCACAAGCCTACAATCTCTATAGCCAAATAAGGTCTGCAATCTGATGGTGGGTCTATATAAATATAGGGGAGTCTGTCTTTGCACAATCTCTCACAAGGCTACAAGCACAAGTGCAGAGAAGAAGAATCTGTCTTAGATCCGTAGATTGGCCTCACCCTAGGGCTATAATCTATCCACTTGAATGGTCATAGACTATCCACAGAGGCTATCCTCCTCACAGAGGTCTAAGACAGAACCAGAACATTGTTGCCGCCACCATGTTCACAAGGCTACCAGCTCAATCACCTATGGGAATTCAAATTTAGTGGATCCTGTGGTGGAGGAAGGCCTGTAATGTTCCTAACCTGGACACACAGGTCACTTGCATCTAAATAAAACCTTAAAAGCAATCCTCCATTGCTTACAATACAACTTAGCAATGGAGGATCTCAAGGCAGCAGCCTTGTACAGCACAACTCATAACAAAAAAACCATCCCATACATGCAATAGATCCTATTACAAAAACTCCATTAAAATCTATACCAAATAATCATACAAAAGGCATAGCCAGCAAGTGTTGGACTATAGCGAGAAGGAAAAGGAAAAAAGAAAAATCCTAAACCCTAACCTTAGCCTACTGTTATTCTACAGTCGGTTTTAAGAAGAAGCACAAAAGTCAAGAACAAAAGTCGATAAAAAGTCCTTTAAACCTAAGCTAGGCTTAGGCTTATATAGAAGTCGGTTCTCTGTGAATTAGGGTTAGGAAAACCCTAATTTCATCAATGCAATTACAGCCCATTCTTGTCCCTTGGATGCCTCGGGGCGTGTGCACAGAGATTGGAGCATTGGAGTGCGTTCCCTAATTGCTGGAAGTTCCCAGATTGCCCCTACAGAAGTGGGGAGAAGTTTAGAACCCGATCCTCGCTGGGTAGAAAAGATTTGCAGATCTTGCCACGTGGTAGAATTGGCATCGCGGGGTTGATACTTTGATCATCATGGGAATGCTTTGGTCGTCGCGGGATTGGTCTTTCCATTTGAATGGCAGGAGAATGGCACGAGTAGTTCGTTCCTTGATGAATCCTATGGCGTTCCTCGTGAAGATGACAATGTACATAGGCTTCTGGATCGCGCGAGAAGTTCCTTGAAAGTATGTGTCACGCAGCCACTACGCGATAGCCGCGCGCTGGAATGCCTGGAGCTCTCTCTATTCAGTGAATCGCGTGAAGGTTGAAAGCTCATCTCTTGAGTTGTGTGAGACTGCGCGATTGCTTCACGAGCGCTTAAGACTGAGCCTCGCGAGAACCGCGCGGAGTATACTTTTTACTCCTTGTTGACATCCATCTGCGGCAGTGGGATCAGGCGACTGCCATCTGTGCTCTTGAAGCCCGCGACAACTGCGCAATGCATTTTCTGGTTCAATTGAGCCCTGCGACATCTGCACGAGGCATTCTTCTTAATTTATTTCTGCTTTGCTGTGCCTCTGCTGCAGCCAATTCTCTGTCTAAGTTCTACCTTCACATTTACGAGGGGCTTCTGGGTCACCAGTAGGCTTCTTGGTATGGTTAGGGGTTTATTTGCAGCTGCTGCTTATTACCTACAGAATAGACTTAAAACCCATTTATTAAATGATTAAGGGTTTAACAGAGATTAAGTTAAGGGGTGAAAAGTGGTACTTTTCAGGTCTTAACAGTTTTCATTGAAGGTACCCACAAACTTCTCCTATACACTTAGTTAATAATAGTGCAACCTGTTAAAGCAGAGTTTAAGCAAATCAAATAAATTCACATCATACCCATTCATTAAAGGAAATTCAACAAAAAAACATCCATATGAAAATATGAAAGTTTGTTGAAATCTCTTCATCATCACTCAGTTTGTGTCAAGGCATTTCTCCTGAAATTTTATGCAGAACTCATCATCACTTTGAGGATCCTGCTCAGATACTTCCCCCATCAACTGGATTTCAGACCCAAGTCTCACCAGGGCTGTTCACTCATTAGTACAGAGAAGAGGGGTAAATCATATCTCTCAGCTCAAGAGCAGTTACATCCCTCAAATAGGACTACAAGCAGGAGCATAGGCATTGCTTGAATTTCTAACTTTTCCAGCTCTTTGCCCCATAGATTAAGCAGATTCCCATCTCCACATGACAGC
Organism: Chloranthus sessilifolius; assembly: GCA_021018995.1. NCBI lineage: Eukaryota > Viridiplantae > Streptophyta > Magnoliopsida > Chloranthales > Chloranthaceae > Chloranthus > Chloranthus sessilifolius. Next base: position 32,782,337 of record CM037595.1, read on the forward strand.
TCAATCCACTTTCAGATCAGTAAGGTCTTTTTATTGGGTTGTAATGTGGCTTAGGGATGAGGTTTGTGAAGGAACAAAAGGGATAACAGAGTTCAAGCTCCCTTGGAGCTTTAGATCAACTTTCCCTATGGGATAAACTCTTACTTATCAAAACTTGCTACAATAGGCCCTGTATCTTGCAGGACTGTGCATATTTTAGGATTGCTGCTCTATACTCCACCTTTGATTTTCACTAACTTCATTCTTATCACCATCTCCAATAAAGTTAGTAGCAAGCACTTAAAATACCTCAACAACAGTTTGGGTTAAGGTGTTCAAGTTCTGCAGTGAAGATAGAACTTGTTCCTTAAAGGATGGTGCTCTCACAGCTAGAGGGGGTGCAGCTTGCTGCATAGGAGGAGCTACATGTTGGGCCATGGGTTGCTAATACTGAGGCCTTGAGGCATAACCTTCTCGATAGGGCTGAGCATTTCTGTAGGGTATGGGTTGTTGGGGCTGCTGCTGCTGCTGGCTGGGGTATCCATCTTGTCTCCACCTCAGATTGGGGTGGTTCCTCCATTGATACCCAAAGAGTGTCAGTCTCATAAGACCTGAGTGACCACATGCTCTATTATAAAATCAAGAAATTGGTCAGCAGATGGGCATTCTTCCAAGGGATGAGCAGGGGACTAACATATGGCACATGCCTCCTCCACTCTAGCAGCCACAGGTGACTGCATTGCTCCTATTAGCCTATCAAATTTTAGAGTTAAGCTGTCCACTTTCCTTTCCAACTCACTTGGCACACTCACTTCATATATCATTCCTCTTGAGGTGTTCTCTCTCATCAATTTAGGAGGCTCTAGATCTCTTGCTAAGGTTTCCCTTTGCATAGAGTTCTCACTGATGATGTCAAAGAGCTCCCATGCCTCCTCAGCAGTTTTATGGAGATAGGTGCCACCACAGGAGGAATCTATCATATCTCTGCTTTTAGCATCAATTCCCTGGCAAAAGCTTTGAACCAATTGCCATTCAGGGATTTGATGATGGGGGCATTTCTTTAGGAGTTCCTTAAATCTCTCCCAGGATTGACGAAAGTCTTTAGTTGGATCTTGGGTAAAAGAGATGATACCCTTCCTCAACTGATTGGTCTTTGACATAGGAAAGAATTTGGCCAAAAATTGACATTGGAGATCACTCCAGATCGAATATCGGTGGAAGCATGGATAATTGTGTCCCTGCTCGCCCTTTAATGAAAAAGGAAAGAGCCTCATCCTAGTTGCCTCCTCCCCCAAACCTGTGATGTTGAAGATAGTGCACAGTCCTAAGAATTTGTCTATATGCTTATAAGGGTCCTCCTTGGTCAGGCCATGAAATGAGGGCAACATTTGAATGATGGAAGATTTGATTTCATAGTTTCCTTGAGCAGCAGGGAACTGAATGCAGAAGGGGGAATTATAGATCCCTGGTGCATTGAATTCCTTGAGAGTTCGCGGCTGCTGCTACTCACCCATTTCAACAGATTTGATTTCTACAGCTGTGGATGTAGTCGGTCTGGATCTGAGAAGTCTTTCAACCTCTGGATTTAGTGGAATAATTTGAGGTTGCAGAGTTCTCCTACCAAACATACAACACTCACAAACTGAATGGAAAATAAATCCTCACATAACAGAAAGAAGCAACACAACTGACTAATTAATCTAAAAAAAAATCAGCAGATCTGAAAAATAAATAGGACAAAAAGGGATGCAAACTATAGAGCAACCTTCAGCACGGCTCTCCTCTCACTCTGTACTCAGATCTGATGGAATGCACACAAAAAATACCGAAAAATAGCAAAACTTACAAATGCAGTTACTAAAATCAAACACTCAGTTATAGATTTATAAAACAAAACTAGATCTACCAAATTCACAAACACCTCCCCGGCAGCGACGCCAAAAACTTGTTGGGGAATTCCAGTGTGCTGATTTATAGTGTGAACATCAAGAGAAAACAGAGATGGGTTCAGCACAGCTGGGAAGTCCTAGGCCTGCAGGATACAGGGTCCTTTGTAGCAAGTTTTAAAAGTAAGTAAGGGGAAGTCCACAGAGAGGTGGTTTGGAATTGGGTAAATCTCCAGATCTGTAAGAGATCTGGCACCCTAACTAATTATGATCTAGCTAAAAGACAGGGGAGAGTTTAGATTGGATTTTTACTTAGTCTAAACTACAATTAAAATGTCGATTGTCTTAGATCGAATCTCAAGTCTCAGATCTTGTAGCTGGAGGGTTTAAAAACTCAAAAAATGGAGAAGAACAGCTTGGAGATTGTTTTCACTGCAATCAGGTTGAGCTAAGCATATTATAGGGGTTCAAAAGCACACAAGTCCCTCAGCTGGCCACAAGCACAGCTGCAGGGTATAAATTCCACTCCAAATCACAGGATCCACCTGGCCTTAAGGCTACGATCTGTCCACTTTAATGGTCACAGACCATCCTATAGGCTTTATCAAATCCATGGATTGCAGCGGATGAATCCAATTGAAGCCTGAGCTTAGATTTACCTTAAGGCTATGATCTGTCCACTTTAATGGTCACAGACCATCCTATAGATCTCCTACAAAGTTAAAGCCTAAATTAGAACAATTAAAACCACTACAGATGCTATAATTTCCAGGTCATTGACGTAGGAAATTACAGGGATATCAGATCCAGGGAATTCAGATGATATCTAAGAGGTCTACCAGTTAAGTGGGTGAGCTGATCAAGCAACTCCTCTACACAAATCCGATCAAGCACCAAAAGGAATCAGAAGAGCTTTAGATATAATTAAAACATTGAAAAAAACATTTACATTGCAAACAAGGTCACCCTTACAATGGAATGCTCTCAGATCTGTAGTCTGTGCAGCAATTAACTCCAGCAACACTATTAACATTACCCAATCACAGATCTAACTCACTCCTTGCTGCTCCTAGGGAATTAGCCAACCATGGTTGGGGTAATGGAAGGAAAATAGAATCTCGCTGCAAGCTCTGATCTCCAAGAAATTGTTCAAAAATTTGATCCTCCCCAATTGTAATTGGGGATCTCTATATATAGCTTTCCCTCTTATTTTTTTCGCCAAAAATCCCTTCTAGAAGGTCGTCAGAGTTTGTTAGGGTTCTGTTAGAGCACGTAGGTCAGTTAGGGCTTTCTAGGGCATCTTCTAGAACCTCGCACCGATCACCAAAGTACCTCAGGTTGCGTGTAGCAAGTCATTGAATCACCATGTGTGCACAGTTGAATTTATAAGAAGTTCTGCACACGATTTCGACAGGTTCAAGGAGCTTTCAACAGGTTGACATAGAGCTTTTTGGTCCTTTCGCTAGATTCTCAGAACTGTTCGATAGGTTCAAATAGGATGAGCCTTCACTTAGAGTTCCAGCCTTCTCAGCCTTTGGTTTGGAGTATTCGACAGGTTGAAAGGACTCTTCGACAGGTTGGAGAACCATTTCGGTAGGTTCCTTTCTTCATGTTATCCCTTCGATAGGATTGCTCTGACTCCTATAGAAAGACTCAATCACCATTCAATAGGTTCTGTTCCAGCACTTTCATCTTGATAGGTTCAAGCACCCTTCGATAGGTTCCTTTGACGCTTCAGGTAGGCTTTCGATAGGACGGTTTCTTCATTCCTTTCAGCTACTCGATAGGTTCTTGGATCCTATCGAACTGTTCTATCCACACGAATTCATCCTTCTTCTACCTTCTGATCCTATCGAATCCTTCTCAACTGCACAAATTCTTCCTTTCTTTGCTTTCAGCTACTATCGAACTCTTCAAGTGACCCATCGATAGGACATTTTCAACCTATTCTCACTTTCTTCACCTTGTCCTGCTATAGCCACGCGCTCCAAGGGTTCAATGATGTGCTACCCTTGGGTGTGATATTGCTGAGTTTGTCCTGTGCTGAGAGATGGATCCTTATTGGGCTTTCTTGAGTGCTTTTCTTCATTAGTATCTTCTTTTATTATTGTCTATAAAATGCACTTGATAAGGGCTTATTAGTGTGCTCATAGGTCTATCAATGGTCAGGTTATAGGGTGAAAAGTGGCATTTTTCACCACTTAACAACTGCTGCCATGGCTTGGGCTATATACTGAAGTGCAACATCTACTGAATTACTGAGTTCTATGTGTGGCTGTTGTGGCACTTCGTCTTCATGTGTGAAAGCACATCTCTCTGCCTCTCCTCTTAAATGATTTCAAACTCCTCTTCTTAGCACCTTTTCATTGATTGGCTGCAAATTCATTGCTAAACTGCAAAACAAGATAAAAGCAGTTATAAAATACTCTAAGGCTTAGCAAAAGCCAGGTTTAAAGGGTATAAAAATTGTAGAAATCAGTGATTAACATACATGCCATCAAAAGCTCGGAGATGTGCCTCTCTCAAAATGTGTTTCGATTGGGCCTTGGGCCAAATTTTGGTATCTACAGATGCCCCACTTTGGTATCCGATCACTTATGATCGAATGGCAAAGAAAAGAGACATCCTAAGAGGCTCAAGGCATTCCTGACGGGTCCGCTGCATTCATAGTGAAATTCAAACATCAGATGAGTAACATGGTGAGAAAATGAAAGCCTTGTATGTCAGGAAAAGCGGTCATTTCTCAAGGTAATCAGTCCCCAAGTGCTTAGCGACATTACTCGACATAACTGAGATAGAAAATGAGTTGAAAATGCCCAATAGCTGGGAAAAATGGTCACTTCTCGTGATGTTTTGAAGGAGTTTGATGTTCGAGATTCATTCTGAATATAATAGCTTCATAAGTAAGGAGGGTGATCGACCCACATTCAAAGAGAGGCGCAAAGTAAGTACGCAAGGCTCCACAGTTTGTATCCAATCATATGAGGTATTGATCGCCTCATCTGACTGGTCACGGGTGCTCCTGCTTTGAAGCAGGGTTCAAGGTCCTTGGCTGAGCCCATTGATCTTGAAGTTTATTTAGCACAACTACCCGAGGGGAGCGAACAGAGGTCGCAATGCTTTTGGGGGTATATGCTATTTTTCCGACGTGTCCCAGATCATCATGACCCAAAGTATCTAACCTCAAATGACACATAATAAATCCGACCAAAATCGGGTGCCCCCCGAAGGGGGCATCCAATCCTGGTCTCTACCAACAACGATCTTACAAATCATTTAACTATGCATAAACATGCATCCATCAGGGGTGATAAGCAAAAAAGGTGATGGAAGTCTCGACCTAGATCCCTTCCGAGTATAATTTTCAAGAACAAATGACCATCCTACGGATACCCAGACACAAGGCATACACTTTACAGGGATACCGTACTAATACAGGTTTTAAGCTTGCAGAAATAAGGGAAATGAACCCTTCTGCATGCATGTTTACACATAATTTGATTGACATGTAGTTTCTTTTTCAACAGGTTGGTTTCAACCAACGGTTGACCTTTTTCATAACGGAGTTACTCGGACCTCAAACCCCATAGGGCGCATGCCCGGACAGCGTAGACCAAGAGTGCACACCTCTAAAATAGCTCGTGATGAATCTGAAGTTAGATACTCACATTCTTATGAATCCGTCAACAGAGCGCTCACCGCATAGATTTAGTAGTGGAGTCAGCCCGATCAAAACATTGATCGTTTGACCGAGATTGACACCGTTGCTCCTACCTTAAATTAGGATCCAAAGATCCAAGGTGAACCTTAGACTTAGGATATTATTATAGAATAACTATATTGCTGATAAAATATTTGACATTTTACCCCAACAGAACAGGCATGTACGTCGAATCATATGAGGCATAGACCGCCTTTTTTGACCAATCGCGGGTGTCTCTGCTTGCAGCAGGGTTCGAGGTCTTTGGGCGAACCAATTGATCTCGAAGTTTATTTAGCACGTCTACCCGAGCGGAGCGAATAGATGTCGCAACACTTTTTGGGAGTACGTGCTATTTTTCCAAAACACGCACACATTTTTTTGTTATTTCATGTGAGAATTTTTTACCTTTTATGTTTATCGTGTGATTTTTCGAGTTTACCATTTTATGTGATTTTTTGGGTTTTATAATTTCATGTGATTTTTTGGATTTTAAGTTATTATTTTATGTGATTTTATCACTTTATTACTTCTATTATTTTAAGTGAATTATTGTTGAGATTTTCTATATCTTCTTTTTTTCTTATGGATTTTTAGATTCTTAAGTTATTATTTTATGTGGTCATTTTATGGGATTTTTTTGTTTTTTAGAACTATTATTTTATGTGGATTATTCTATCATTTTATGTAAATTATTTTTAGCTTTTTCTGTGGGGATTTTTTCATCATTTTTGGACTTTTTCACTCTTTTCTATGTAGGATCAGGACATCCATTGATCTTGGTCTACTTTATTCTAGCGCGGCTTCCCGAGCAAGTTGAATTGGGATCGACATGCCGTTTGGGAGCGCGTGCATCGGGTGGGAGTAACAAAACGAAGAGAGGGAAGTACCGGGCCATGCAGGTGACCCGTACCAGGCCCAAAACCCGACTTGTAAGTGGCTGGCGCAACTATTAGTTGTGCCAAGCCAAAAGAGGGCTCAAAATAGCTTGGCACAGCTAATAGTTGCGCCAAGCATGGCTGGGTTTCGAATTTAAGCAGCCCAAGTTCGAGCAGCCATCGTGTGTTTTCAAAATTTCTCTCTTCTCCCTCTCTAAACTGAAAAACAGAGCCTCCCTAGGGTTCCTTTGCATTGCCTCTACACGTGCCTCATTGCCGGCATTCGCTCATGCTGATTGATCGTCCACATCGCGCTAGATCTAAGACCCTATCTCCTTCACAAGGTAACCATTAAACACCCATATTTCTTGATTTTTCTTGCTTTTTTTCTTTCAAATATGGTTATGATCTTGCATTCTTTGAAGAATGATGGTTTATTTTTATTTTATGTTTGTTTATTGATGATGTGTTGGCAATTTTTCATGAATGGTGCCCTATTTTTGTTAGTTTATGGATTTATTGGGGCCCTATTTTTGTTTTTTTGTTGTATATAGAAGGGATTTTTTTTGTTTTTATTTTGCATATAAAGCAATGGATTTTTTGTCTTTTATGTTTTTTTGAACACTAATTTAGGGAAAAAAGGATTTTTGGTTTCTTTTTCGAAAATTTTAATTAAGAGAAATGATTTTTTATTTCTATTTCTTTTGAAAGTTAATTAAGGAAAATGATTTTTGTATATATATATTTTTTGAAAAGCAACTAAGGAAAAGGGGTTTATTCTTTTGGGTTTTTTGTTGTTTTTTTTTCTAGGGACACGATATTTTTATTTATTTATTTTTGCATTGGTTTTTTTGATTTTATGGGCATAAAGAAAAAGACTCTCTTTTTTTGAATTTTTTTTTTTTGATTTTAATAAAAAGACCTCTCTCTTTTTCTTCGTTTGTTTTTTTTTATTTGAAAAGGACTTCCCCCCCTTTTTTTTATTTTAATTAAAAAGACTTCTTTCTTTTTTTTGTTTTTCAATTTTAGGAGCATAAAAGGACTTTTTTTTTTTTTTTTTTTCTAAACATAAAAGGCCTTCTCTCTTTTTTTTTGGTTTTTGATTTTAGGAGCATAGAAGGAATTTTTTTGTTTTTATTTTTAACTTGCTTTATTTTTAAACACAGACAAGGGAAACTTGTTTCATTTTTATTTACTTTTGAAGATAAAAAGGAAGGGGTGTTTTTGTTTGCATTTTCATTTTATTAAAAACAAGGGATTTTTCTTTTTTTTTTTTGTATGTGGGTATCTTTGTTTATGAAAATGATAGAAAAAGGATGAGCATACTTGCCTTCCCTTGGCCTGTAGCATAAATGATCCTTTATAACTGATTTGCTCTGATGTGATTGTCTTTTGTTGCCCCAGAATGTCCGGCGATGAGGAGTACGTGCCTGAGGAGGGCCATGAGGAGGGGCCTGATGTAGTTTATGGCCAGCGGGGTGAGCAGTTCTTTGGGATAGAGTGCAAGGCCAGTGCTTGGCTGGAGATGCAGGGTGAGGCTACCTGAGCTGGCCTACATCATCAGTAATACATTCATATCTCCAATTTCAACATAGCGGGCTAGGTAAAAGATATGTTATGTTCTTCCTTTTGTGCAGCTTTGCTTTATTTCCATGATTTGATGCATTTTTTCTCTTCTGATGCAGGACCTGCCCCCCATCGTGTTCCGCAGGGGCTGGTTGGACTTTCACGATTTCTACCACTACATTCCCCCCGCGGTGAAGTATTTGCTGGGGCATGTGGGTTTTGGAGAGTTCTTATCCTGCCCCCCAAAGTGGGCCGATGCCGCGTACCTGAAGGCACTAATAGAGTTGTTCCGTCCAGAGACTATGACCTTCCACATGCCCTATGCCGAGATGACATTGACGCCCATTGATTGGGCAATGATTACTGGCATCAGGGTGGGGGCATACCAATAGCTAGCCTTACGGTGCCGAGAAGAGAGGACATTGTTAGATTGATAGGGAATTATCCCCCTCGTGGGCAGATGCATGGCACCGAGGTCAAGATGACCTGGTTATCTAGGATCTATGGGGCTGATGAGTTCGTAGATCTGGGCCAGCCAGATAGGAAACTTTACATTACGCCCATGTGGGCGATATTCCTAGCCCGTAACATGCTTCTGCTCCTACTGGGCAAGGCCCTCTTTACGAATGCGAGCGGCGGTCAAGTCAGCTTGGCATTACTGAGCATTATGGACAACTGGCTCGACGTCCATAGGAATTACTGGGACGAGGTCGGATATGCATGGTTGATGTATGGCGTAGCCTGAGTATCTATTGGGGAGGCTAAGTCTATGGTCGGTTTCTGGGCGGCTCTAGAGGTAATCTCTAACTCCTTCTCTTTTATCAGTTTTACTTGGATGTTCTTTGTATGCTACTGACTTGCTCTTTGTGTACTGCTCCTCTTAGGTATGGGGGTACCGTCACTTTCAACCTGGGTGCTCGCTTCTCCATTTAGATGTATACACCTACCCTCTCCTCAGCAATTGGAACCAAGCTCGGCACCGCGACGTGGGAATGAAGCATCTAGAGATGGGCTTGAGGTCCCCACTCGACTTGATGGTCCCCGATCAGTTAAGGCCTTTTCAACTCTGTTTATTTTAGTTTGAAAATTCTCCTTTGTCATTATGTTACAATTTTGACTGATTGGCCACCTCTTGACTTGGATAGATTCTCCACAACCCGTACCTCACCTCCAATTTTTAGGATCGGGCAGCCGTATGTCCATCACGCCTATTCAATAACCGCCGCATTTTCTTCTCCTACGGGGCATGGGCCAGAGCTTACTATCTTGGGGAGCGGGTAGTCCACCAGTACCAGGGCTATCATGTCATACCTATGGACCCTCATGCCGATGTTTTGGATCATGTTGGTAGCATTGAGGAGCTCACTGCGGCCTTCCTCCATAATGGGATCCCCACCAATGCCCTTCTCGTTCTCGGGGATTATCAGCTATGGTACGAATGCCTACCTTATCGGTTCATCCTGCCGCGCTTTGTCCCTAGCGCCAACTTTCTCGCTTTTGATGTCCTGCACTCCAAGGTAATTCTCTTTTCTTTTTCAATTTAGTCCTATTTTGGTTTTAATTCATCTTTGGTTGCTACTGAGTGAATCTCTTTTTTGTTCATAGTTTATGCAGGGAGACAGCTCAAATGATGAAGGTGGAGCGGCGGCGGGTACCGCGGACATTGCAGGGGCAGGTCCCTCAGGTGTTGGCCCATCTGGAGCGGGTCCCTCGGGTGAGGGTTCTTCAGGTGCAGGTCCCTTAGGTGAGGGTGCTTTAGGTGCAGGCCCGTCAGGTATTTGTGCTGACGTGGTCTATGGGACCTTCCGACACCTCGACATGGCCATGTGAGTACCCTTGGTGGTGCTCCGCCCGTGGTCTATGGGACCTTCCAACGCCTCAACGCTAGCTTTCTCTCAGGTCTATGTGCCGACGTGGATAGTAGGCACGCATCTTAGCTAAAGTGGCCCGGGTTCCTCCTCCTAAGGTGGTTCCAGGGTAAGCCCTCTTATGATCACCCTTCCTTTGTCTTGGCTCCTTTTCACAAATGCACGCATTTTCTACCTATCCCTGCAACTGGCATCCCTTCCCTCTGAATGTAGAATTTTGACTCGACCATGGAGCATGTTGCATATTACCGTAACATCGCAGAGCTCCAGGACATGGAGGTAGTGAATATCTTTTTATTCATTCATTTTTCTCTGTTTTACTACCCTTTGTTCCTCAATTGATCCTGATCTCTAATTTAGACTAGGACTTGCAGCGTGCTCGCGCCAAGGAGTCGTGCTCTTTGCTCAGCTGGATTTCGCAGGCGTGGTCCTGGGTAGAGGATATGCGGACCTTTCAAAGCTCCTCGCATGGGCAGAAGAAGTCGAACGGTGCCAACAAGGATTAGGCCCTAGTTTTTAGTGCTTTTCTTTGAATGTATGTTATATCTCTTGCATATATCCAACTGCTTGCAGGATGATCTTGATGATTGCTCATGAAAGTGGTCCCTCGAGGTCGTATGCCTTGGCGTAGGTTTCTCCAGAATAAAAAGTCAAACTATTTCAATGTTAGGTGCCCCTTTAATTTTCACTTTTGAATGTCTTTATAATATAAAGCAGGTGAATCAGGCTATCCGGCTAAGGGGGGCCAGCAAAGGCCCACAAAATGTCCCACAAGCTCAAAAAGGCATAAAAAGGGGGGGGCTCTGTACTGGTGCAACTAATAGTTGTGCTAGGCTTAGTCTGAGGCTAATTTACATTGGCGCAACTAATATGCCAGGTATAGCCTAGGGGCAGTGGGCCATTATATGCCCAAGACAACCAATTCTCTCTCTTTTCTTTTGGATTTGACCTTTTCAGCTGATATTTTTTTCTTTGCTTTCCCATGGGTGGGTCCATTGACATACATTGAATTTTATATTTTTGAAAGATCTTTCTACGTCTATGGACCTGCTTTCCAACCCTCCCTTACATGGAGGGCTTGGGACCAATTTACCCCTTTCTTAGGGCTTGGGCCCCAATTTTCTAAAAAATTGGCTTGGAAGCTTGAATGAGAGCAAGCTTGTTGAATTGGAGTGGGACCTACTTCACGCGACAGCCTCCTTTTGGGATTCAAATGCTCATGTGTTCCATTTTGGGAAGTGGGAGCTAACTCCCACTCTTGAAGAGCTATCTAATTTGTCCGACTTGAAGCTTCATAGAGGCCTCGCAAGAGTCACGCTGAAGTTGGGTTACTCTAAATCCGTTCACCTTACCCTCGATTTGAAGAAACTTGAGTACAAGAAAAGTTTCATTAGGGCTCCCACAAGGTGTCTGATCAAATTCCTCAAAGAACTTTTCGGTGATGAAAGTCTTCAAAAATTTCTGGTTAGGAATATCTTCAACGTAAAAGCCTTTGCTCTCAGTCTCATTTCAGAAGTCCTTTTCTTTACTAGGGGAGAGAGCTTCTCTCTGCCTCTTTGTGATGTTTTGATCGAGTTGGTAGAGGGCCGATCAGTGATGCACCTGGTCCTTGCTGAATTATATCGATGCCTTGATGCATTTGCTCTGGGTATGGTGGAGAGCCTCACGGGATGTCCTTTACTACTTCAAGTCTGGTTAGGTGAGCATCTTGCTATCTTAGGACCCGTGCCATGCTTTTATATCGCTCGAGGTGAGGCAGCTCGGTGCTTTCGGGGTAGGTGTCACTTACTTCGGCAGGGTGATTTGTCAGCTTTCAAGCTTTGGCTAACTGATGCAGAGCTGATATGGAGACTTCCTTGGTTGGATTAGATCTTCATAGTAGTTCGTTCCAGAGACCATGAGGGCATCACCCTCCTAGGATTGACAGGCAGCACCTTTTATTTCCCATTTCGGGTGTTGCGTCAGTTTGGCTGCTCTTAGCAGGTGCCTTGTGAGGTAAAACCCCCGCTTTGTGACTTGATCTTTTCTAGGGTGTCCTCTGGGGATGTGGATTGGATTGCTGCTCTTTGGGAGACCCATCAGTCGACGCTGATGTGTGATATGGAACAGGGAGATTCAGATCAGTCTTCTGCTGTGTACGAGGCTTGGTTATTGGCTGAGCAGCCTGCTGTTGATCATTTGAATTGGACGAAGAGTATTGACATGGGAGGCCCCTGGCCGAAGAAGGAAACTGCACTTCGAGTTCATATTGAGTTGTTGGTTGATGAGAAGAGGGTCATGCAAGAGCTTTTAGCACAGGAAAAGGTTAGAGCAGAGTGGCAGAGACTGGAGCTGGCGTAGCTGATAGCGAGGTCCTTCGTCTGGAAGGATCCTTGAATGTTGCACATGGGACTACTGATGCTTCTCAGAAGAGGTACAAGAGCTTGCATGGTCGTTGGTTGATTGAGCGGAATGTTCGGGATGATAGTTTTCACGCTGAGATTAGTGCCTTGAAGCGTGAGCTGGGCTGTTGATTCCCTCCTCCACATACATCTTTTTGCATAGATCAGATACATAAAAAAGAGGCGTAAGAGACCCCTTTACAGATACACACTTTGTGGCATACATATTTTCTATATGTCTTTATTTTTTTCTGCTTTTATAAAAAAGGAAGAAAGAAAGAAAGAAAGCTAGACACCACACCGACTATTTTTTAGGATGTGATGTAAGTGGTTCATTTGTAAATGGAAAAGGAAAATCTATTATATTTTACAAAGACTTGTCTTTTTGTTCTTTTTGTTTTGGGTATTTTTTTTGGGTGTGGTGCCTTAATCACTGGGTGAGATCTCGGGTCCTCTTTGGAGCATGGTTGAATCCCATTTTAGTGGTCGGATCTGAGGGAGTTTCAGCAGCTTTACCAAGACTGGAATGTCAATCCCTTTGGGCTGAGTCAAACCTTTCTCCTTACCTCGAGTCATACATTTGACGAAGCAGTTTCACAAAGACAATTCTGGTTGGAGCCCGATTTGAACTAACATGAGTGTCCCTGTCAGAAAAATGGGTATCAGGGAGCATAACCAAGAGGGATCCTCAAACATCAATTGAAACCTTTCTTTCTTAATTTTCTTTTCTTAATCCCTTTTTTCTACTCACAACGCCCAACGCGGGTGGGTTCGTTGTGCCCGTTTTCGCCCTCTTTTTACCCGTGGCACCCTTTTGGGTTTTCACCACGTCCATGGGTTTAGCCTCTTACCCCAAGCACCCTTTCGAGTTTTCACCTGATCCGCGCAAACCCTCAGCTTTTACCCGCAGCGCCCTTTCGGGTTTTCACTACGTCCATCTTGCTTTGAGCTTGTATTTTTATTTTATTATTATTTTATTTATTTATTTATTTTTCTTTTTTATTTCTGTTAAAAGCTACGACATAGACGTCAATTCCATCATAGCTGGCTAGATGGGGCTCTGGTGTTGTCTTACAACTTGGTTTGTGTTGACTTAATAGATATTATGACTGCTTGTGATCCTAAAAAGAGGGCTTTCTTTAGGGTGTAGCTTGGCCATGGGTTAGGTTAGGATTTGATGGTATGCTAGGCTAAGAAGGTTTCCTTGATATGGTTTCATTTTTTCACAACATACTTTGTTGGGGGATTTTACTGTACATGCCCCATAGTTCTTCTATTTTTTTCTTTTTCCTTTGTTTTATTTCAGGCAATCTCTTTTTGAGGTTTTGCTTTTCGAATGTTTTTGGATTTTGATTTTACTCTCCTCTCCTCTTTTTTTTGGTATATGTACACACTTTTTCTTTTTCAAGGAAGGGGTTCATTGACAGAAAGGCCTAGGCTCAAATGGGGTAGCAAAGGATATCATCATTTTCAGGGCTACTTTTTGGTTATTGTGCTTGGAATGATGGTCTCTTTTGGGTGGTTTTTAAGCAATCACGTATCAGTTTCACCAATACTTACCTTGCCATGATAGACTAAGAGTAGAACCGTCGGACGTATCCAGCATTGATGGGCTCAGGAAGATGATCTCCATCCATGGTGGTGAGGCGGATGGCGTATCCTGGTAGCACTTCTCGGATAATGTAAAGTCCTTCCCAATTCGGCTTGAACTTTCCTCTCGGATCGGTGTGGAGGGATGGGAAGTTCTTCTTCAACATACTGTCTCCTACCTTCAAATCTCAACCACGGACACATTTATTGTAAGCACGTGTGATTCGCCCCTAGTAAACTTGAGTATGACACAAGGCTTGGAGTCTTTTCTCGTCTAATAGAATCAATTGTTTCAAGTGGGATCTCTCTCTCTCTGCCTGGGGTAAGCCCAATTCCATGAGGATTCAGAGCAAGGGTACTTTAATCTCTACCGGTAGGACGGCCTCGGTTCCATACATAAGGGAGAATGGTGTTGCCCCATTCTGTAGCAGTATGAATCGATGTTCTGTAGGCCCATAAAGCAAATGGAAGCATTTCGCTCCAATCTCGATAAGTGACGACCATCTTCTCAAGGATGCGGACGACTGTCTTGTTCACAGCTTCCACGGCTCCATTAGTTTAAAGTTGATAAGGGGACGAGCGATGGTTCTTTATTTTGTATTGCTTGCAGAAGGTCCAGATGGGCTTATTTGTAATGTTCATGCCGTTGTTCATGATAATATCCTTGGGTACTCCAAATCGGCACATATATTATTCTTGAGAAACTTCTTGACGTGACTGGTTGTGATGTTGGCATATGATGCTACTTCTACCCATTTGGTGAAGTATTCAATGGCGACGAGGATGAACCAGTGCCTGTTTGATGCTTTTAAATTAATCATTCCGACGACATCAAGGCCCCAAGTAGCAAATGGCCAAGGAGTGGTCATGAAGTGAAGATCGATGGCAGGAGCGTATATCAGACTGGAGTGTTCCTGAAACTTGTAGCATTTTTTAACATGTTTACAGCAATTTGATTCTATAGTGGTCCAAAAGTATCCCTGTCATAGAATTTTCTTAGCGAGCATGTGACCGCTGACGTGGGCTCCACATACTCCCTCGTGGATCTCCTTCATGATATTGATCGCTTCACTTTTAGAAATGCACCTAAGCAAGATGTTATTGGATGATCGCTTGTAAAGGCATTCCCCACAAATGACGTAGCCTACCGCTAACCATTGAATGGTTCGTCGGTCCATCATGGACGTACCCTGAGGAAAAGTTAGTGTCTCGAGAAAATTTTTAATATCTGAGAACCAATGTGGCTCATCATCAGCTTTAGGGGTTCCTCGATCTAGAGGCAGAAGACTGGCTCGTTCCTATGCTCGATCATGATCGGCTTCATCTCAGCACCAGACGGGATTTCTATCATTGATGCCAATGTGGCTAATGCATCAACAAAGAGATTCCTTATCTGGGGGACATATGAGAATGTCACGTCTTCGAAGCACGCTATCAGATCCTTGAGGTGCTCATGGTAAGGGATTAGTTTCTCATCCTTTGTCTTCCAATCCCCATTCGTCTGGCATATGATTAACTGCCAATCGCTAAACACTCGAAGATGAGTTACATTCAGAACGAGAGCAGCCTATAGGCCAACGGCACAAGCTTCGTACTTGGCCATGTTATTAGTGTAAGGGAAGTTGAGCTTGATGGAGACTGGTACATGGGATCCTTTCGGCGAAATTAGAATGGTGCCAACTCCCTGACCTTCGGCATTTGCTGCCCCGTCAAAGTGCATTATCTAAGATTCCACTGCTTCTTCTATATCGTCTTCCGTCATGAACAGGATGTCTTCATCGGGGAACTTAGTTCTCAAAGGTTCATAATCTGGCAAAGGATTGTTAGTGAGATGATTAATAAGTGCTTGCCCCTTGATTGACTTCTGAGTGATGTACGTGATGTCGAACTCAAATAATAAAAGCTGGCATCATGTGGTTCATCCAATAAGAGTCGGCTTCTCAAACTGGCATTTTAATGGGTCCATTCAGGCCAAAAGTAGAACGACTTGGGATAGCAACTAATGGCGGAGTCTCTGAGTAACCCATATAAGAGCCAAGCATGCTTTCTTCAAATGAGAATAGTGTGTCTCATAATCAGTAAACTTCTTGCTCAGATAGTAGATGGCCTACTCTCCTCTCCCTATCTCATTATGCTGCCCTAAGGCACATCCCATCGAGACTTCCGTCATGGAGAGATAGATCAGGAGTGACCTCCTCGGCATGGGTCGTACTAACACAGGTGGGTTAAGGAGTTAGCTTTTGATTTTATCAAACGCTGCCTGACAATTATCATTCCATTCGACGGGCAAATTCTTCCTTAGTAGCTTGAAGATCACTGTGCATATTAGAGTTAGTTGTGCAATGAATCGACTGATTTATTGCATTCTGCCCAAGAACCCTCTAACTTCTTTCATAGTTGAGGGTGGCAGCATTTCTGTGATAGCTTTGACTTTGACTGGGTCGACCTCGATCCCTCTCCTGCTGATGATGAATCTCAACAATTTTTCGGACATAGCACCGAATGCACAATTCTGTGGATTTAGACGTAATCGGTACTTTCTCAACCTTTCGAACAACTTCTGGAGGTTTACCAAGTGATCACTTCGCTCCGGTGACTTGGCTATCATATCGTTGACATACACTTCAATTTCTTGGTGCATCATGTCGTGAAATAGCGCAGTCATAGGTCTTTGGTACGTTGCACCGGCATTTTTCAACCCAAACAGCATGACTCGGTAGCAAACGGTTCCTCACGGAGTGATAAATTTTTTCTTCTCTTGATCTGTCTCGGTCATCCTATTCTGATTGTATCCAGAGAATCTGCCCATAAAAGAAAGCATCCCGTGCTTGGCAGCGTTATTGACCAAGATGGTGATATGCGGCAATGGGAAGTCGTCCTTTGGGCTCGCCTTGTTCAAATTTTGGAAATCAATGTACATGCAGACTTTTCCATCCTTCTTTAGTATAGGCATAATATTGGCTAGCCAGTGCGGGTACTTGGATACCATGAGAAACCCCGCATCATACTGCTTGATGACCTCGTCTTTGACCTTCAACATCCACTCGGTTCAGAGATGTCTCAGCTTCTGCTTTACCGGCTTCATATCAGGGAAGAGAGGCAACTCATGCTCAACCAAATCGATCTCCAGACCAGGCATGTCTTCGTACGACCAAGCAAAAATATCTTTGTATGATCGAAGGAAATCGATCATGCTTTTTCTTTCTTTAGGAGACAGCGACGTTCCAATCTTGGTAATTCGGGAACCTGCTCCTCTGGTAGGATGTGGGGGTAATGGCACCTGATGAATATTTGCATGTTGGTTTACTTGAGAAGGTGCAGGTGGAATTATTTTCTCAACATCGATTAAATCTTAGATTGCATGCTTCAACGAGAAGCAGCGATCAGTCGGGTGACCCGGACCCTGATGAAAATTACAGTAAGTATTAGGGTCATAGTTCTTTAGGATGGGGTGAGGAGGTTGTGGTTGATGAATAGTAACTAATCCTTTTTCTATTAGTAAAGGAAAAATTACACTTAGAGATTACCCTAGGGGTGTAAACAGTCGATCATAGGGGGCTCTCCTCTACTCTTGAATCATCTGCATTCCTTGTCTGTTCACTGCCCTTTGCATCTTCTTAGTTCTGGTTGGTGCTGGCGGGGCTGCTTGAAATTGGAATGGGGCTATATTGTTATTGGGCCTGGTGTTGGTAATGTTCTGGACATTGGCCCCTATTCTCTTATCATTCCTCTATTCTGAAAACCTTCTAATCCCATTGGCTCCACTTGGTACATTCTTGTTTAGGCGGCCTTCCCTGATAGTGTCCTCACAGCGATTAGCATTTCTTACTAGATCATCAACGGTTTACTGTTGCTAGTACACTAAAAAGTTTGAGATTACTGGCTGGGTATTCATGGAAATCATTTCAATTTGTTCATCATCAGGTATCTTATTCCTAATCTGAGCTGTCAGTGCTCTACAACGCCCCAAATAATCGCTGAAGGTCTCATTCAGGTTCTGCTTCAATCAGGCCAAATCTGACTTACGCAGTTCAATGTCTATATTATAGACATATTATTCCTGAAATAAGTGCGTCAAATCCTTCCAAGTTTTCATCATAGATGGTTCCAAAGATGTGAACCATCTTAGGGTCAAACCGGTCAGACTTTTCTGAAAGTTCTTTATCAGTGGCCTTCTGTCCCTTCCATATTGGCACATGTCCCAAAGTAGGACTTGAGGTGTGCAATAGGATTGTCGGTGTTGTTGTACTTGTCAAAAGCCGACATTTTAAATTTGGGAAGCAAGGGGACCTCAGCCAACAAACATAAATCTGTGAAGTTCATGGCGTGATTTCAGTACCACCCATCTTCAACAACTGCTTCTAAATTTTGTCCAATTGTTTTTTCAACTGCTCTGACTCCTTGGATATGGGGGCCACTTTCTCGGTAGTTGGTTGGACTTCACTTTGGGCTATCAGGAGGTGGGAAATGATAGGAGGGTTAAGGCTAGTCAAAGTCCTAACATAAGCTCCACTGTTTCTTATCTCGTCCTCTTCATATTGCTGGTCTATATAAGGTGCAGTGAGGGTGGGATTCTCTTACTGATGTTGCATGGATTGGGTGGGAATAGCATGGACGGGGTTGGGTGAGTCTATTGGGGATAAGGGAAGGTTTGTTGGGAACTAGA
Source organism: Chloranthus sessilifolius (assembly GCA_021018995.1). Lineage (NCBI taxonomy): Eukaryota > Viridiplantae > Streptophyta > Magnoliopsida > Chloranthales > Chloranthaceae > Chloranthus > Chloranthus sessilifolius. The sequence continues at coordinate 32,800,851 of CM037595.1, forward strand.
TTTGGGGGAAGGGCCTGATGAGGCGATTGGGCTTGGGAAAGGCTTGAAACTGACTTTGGGATGTTAGGATATGGGTGTATTGATGTAAGGCATGGGTTTGAGCTGGGTATGATGGTTGTGAATGGGTGAAGTTCTGGAGAAATTGTGAAGGGTATGGGTGTGAGGCTCCAAGGTTTTGCTGGGCTTGGGTTTGGGCCATGAAGCCTTGGGAGGGTTGGGCCACAAAGCCTTGGTCATGATAGGTTTGGGCCATGGGCCATTGTTGGGTTAGGGCCATGGGCCCTTGATGGGTTTAGGCATTGGGCCTTGATGTGTCTAGGGCATGGGCCCTTCGTGGGTCTAGCCCATTGGGCCCTGATGGGTATGGCCATGGGGCCTTGATGGGTCTGGGCTATGGACCCTTGGTGGGTCTGGCCCATTAGGCTTTGATGGGTCTAGGCCATGGGCCCTTGATGGATATGGCCCATTAGACCTTAATGGGTCTAGCCTATTGGGCCTTGGTGAATCTGGGCCATGGGGTTTTAGCCCATGGGGCCTTGGGACATTTGGGGAATGGGGGTTTGCGCCATTGGGCCATTGGATAGGTGGGTAGTGGGGGCTTGGGCCATTGGGCCTTGGGACATGTGGGTAGTCGGGGCTTGAATGATATGGATGATGGGGGGTTGATGGGGGTCATGGGGGAGTGAGGCATGGAGGCTTGATAGGGTATGGGATGGATTCATGAATGTGTGGTGTGGATGAGAGGCTATGTGTTGGGAGGCTCTCCACATGTTGTATGTTTGGAACATCTCCTCCATCATGACCATGGAAGGGGGATCAGATGGAGATGGGTTATTTGATGGTTGGAGGGGTATGGACGGGGTGTGTGAAGAGGAAAAATTGACCATCGCCCTGGTAATATTGGCCATGCCTCAGGTGAGGGGTGAAATATGGTATTTGAGGATGGATTAGGTATGTATGGGAGAGATGTATGGGGCATGGAAGTGGAAAATGAGAGAAAAAAATTGGCCATAGCTTCGGGAAAGATGGGCATGGCTTGGGTAAATGGAGGGATGTGTGGGAAATTGGATGTCTTATGGATGGATGTGGGTGGATCGGGTTGGGCAGATGAAAAATAGGGTATGTTGGTTAAGGTGGAGGATGGGTTTTGAGAGAATGTTGAGGGAAGGTGAGATGGGTTGGAGATGGCCATTGATGGAGGCATAGCTTCAAAAAATGATGGGAAATTTGGTTTTTAGGCATTTTGGGAAGTGGTGGAAGGGAAAATAGGGGCATCGAATTGGCCGGTCATGGTGGGGGTTGATTGGGTGAGGGGGGTGGAAGTAAAAGCTTCTTTGGTATGAGAATGTGGCGGGGATGAGTCAGGATCTGCATAAGCTGGGTCCACGGCCCACGACATATCTCTGTATCGGGTTAGGTATGAGTGCCTCGGGTCGGGCCCATAAAGCTTCCTCCTTCCCCTATGGGATGACGGAGGATACGATGATGTCATTGTGTCGTCACCAATCAAGACTCTATTTTTTATTTTATTTTTTTTATTCTTGTAAGTGAAAAGAAATGAGGATTCTGGGGCCTTTTGAATTCCCTTCTCGGGTGGCTCTCGTACCCTAAATAAATCCTATGGCAACGGTTCTGAAGCGCTTTGGAAGAATCAAAGGGAAACCCCTTAATCTATTGAAGGCATGAAAACCAATGCAAATAACCTGATCCCCTAAAACGAATAAAAAAGAAGTCACGCTCTTTTATCCAGCGAGGGCGTATTAGGTGTCAAAAGTTGTGAGACCTAAACAGAGGCACTAAACACACTAATCAGGGAGTCCGGGGGATTAAATAAGCCACAGATCCAAACTGAAGCTGCTCAGAACTAACCTGGTGAAACTATTAGTGGCACGAAAGCTAAATTTCCAGATTTAAAGGTGGCAAAACTAATAGTTGCGCCAGTGTACTTTTGGGACATTTTCCATTGGCACAACTACCAGTGGCGCCAGAACAAAGTGGTTCTCCAGATTGTTTGATAGCAGCAAACTCAGTCCCAAATGGGTCTTCAAATTGGCTTTTTGTGGAAGCTAGGCTTTCGGGGACTGACTGTTTAAATGATACATCTCTTTCCTCACCGATCCTAAGGGTTTAGAGGCCAAATTGGGTTTACTATTGCTCTCTTTTTCTTGGGTTCAAGCTTGGTAACGAGAAGGTTACCCACCCGATATACCTCAAGTGCAAGGACTTTTCTCAGGTAGTAGGTGGGCTGAGACTTTTCTGGATCATCACCACTAGGGGCTGCCGCCGTACTAAGACTTGGGAGTTTGTATGTGTGCCTAAATAACCCAACCCTTGAAAATCTACCACGCAAAAATCAATTTAAATCCCCTTTATTGGTTCAATTTTATTTTTCACTTTTAAGAAAATTTTCTTAAGTTCAAAGACTGGGAGTGATGATCCCGTGCCGCCTCTATAGGTCGACGTTCACAAGCGGAATATGATTACGGAACTAAAAGCACAAGTAGGCCCACCCACCAAACATCTAAGGCACTTGAAATGACAGAAATGCAAGGAATTTAAATGATAATGCACAAGTACACTCGCCGATCGGCTAAGGTGCTTGAAATGATGCAAACGTCAAGAAATTGAATGACGGTGCACAAGTAGGCCCGCTAAACGGCTAAGGCTCGTAAATGACGTAAAAATAGGGGTAAGTAAAATGGCGTAATCGGAGTGGTGAGTAAAAAAAAAAATAAACAATAATAAAAGGGTTAGTAAATCAAAAATAAAGAGGCCAAATTCAAGGGGAAGCTCTACTCGGTACTCCCCAACATAGTTGCCATATGTGCAACCATGGGATTTTTGACGATCCCGTCACGACGATGCGCTCGCTAATGAAATATTTAGAGTCGCCACCTGAAGCTTTTGCTGTCCAGAGAAGCCTAGATCAATTTTATAAGCACCGAAGTGCCACAAATATGGCTCTGAATCCGTTCTACGCCAAAGGCTCTTGGGTTGGGGCTTCGGCTATCGATTGGAAAGGTGTTAGGCACCCAATCAACCCTTAACGCGGTCTCTACTTATGGTAAAAGCAAAAAAGAAGTGAAAAATGCATATAGGTCTTCCTCTTGCCCAAGGGGCATTAAAATCCTATTCGTGCCCCTCCATTCCTCTTGAAAATTTGGCGACGTAAAAGAACAAATATGAAGATGAAGAAAGAACCAAGAAGGTTGAGTAATAGAGGGGAGAGCCGAAGCTCTCAGGCCCTTGTTGCACTGCTGTGGAGCCTTGCGTTGGCTTGCTTCAGTGAGCTTTTGATGGCTTGTATAACTTGATGATGGATTCTAACACCTAGGGTGGGTAGCTAAGAGGTAGAGAAGGGCGGATAAGGGTAGCACACACACCTAAACTAAATCTTTATGATCAAAGGCTAAGGTTTTTTGAAGGTTTGAAAGTTTTGGAATTTGGATGAAAAAGTCAGCACTAGGGGAGAGAGAGAAGGGATTCCTTAATCTCTAATTTGCAATTTTTTTCAAGCCTTTGTAGAGGGAGGGGTGCATCTTTATTTATAAGAAAAAGAGAGGTTTGGAGGGTGTTTAAAAGCTAATTTAGATTAGCAATTAGGTAATGGGAAATCTAAGGTTTCCTAGGGTTTTTAGAGCCTTGAAAAGTCTGAAGAGTTGCTCCATTGGTGGATGATAGGGTGGGGCTTTAAACCACTTAAGAGGTTGCACATAGATAATAAATGGGTGCAACAAACTAGCAAAATACACCCCAAAGGTTAAGATGGTCAACAAGTCAAACCCTAATCTCAAAATTCGAGGTAAAAACTCACAGTTACTGTTCATATGCCTAGAGCAACTATTAGTTGTGCCAAGCATATGCACAGTAACAAAATGCTTGAACAATGCCTGGGAAGTTGGCTGCCCGCGGGTTGGGTCCACTTTATAACTGGCACAACTATTAGTTGCGCCAAATCCCTAGGGGGTTCACTTGAATTTACCATTTTGCCCTTCGATTTTGGAATTCGATATCTTCTTATATACAGCTCTGATTGGGGTGATTCTTAGCCTGTTGGAAAGCTGAGGACTTCTACTTTTCAATACTATGAGATTCAATCAGAGTAGAAGGTTGTAGCTAGTCCCAGTACACCTCTCTTCATCCATTTCTCGAGAAAGCTAGGTTTAGGTTCGGAATGGGTTCTAAAGGTCGGGATGGGTTTCTAAGGGTTCAAGAAGGTTCCTAAGGGATCTAGGTTGATTTCTAAGGGTTTGGGATGGCCCCTAAGGTTGCAAAAAGGTTCCTAATGGTTTCAAATATGCCATCAAAAGCTCGGAGATGCGCCTCTCTCGAAATATGTTTCGATCGGGCCTTAGGCCAAATTTGGGTGTCTATAGGTTTGAGTGAGAGATTTGAGCAAGAGCGAGAGCAACGAGAGCGACTGAGTGAGAGAAGATGGTCGATCGTCATTTCACGAGATGTAGAGATAGGCTCTACGGGTCATGGGTTAAGAGGAGTGGGTTGGCCCAATTATGCTATCTTGTTGATGGCGGTGTTTTATTTACTGCCCAAATTACCGCCGGGGAAAACAACCTTTTTTGTAGTGTAACCATTTACCTGCTAAAAAGGGATTTTTTGTTTTTCCATCATCGTGCTTATTGTATGCATTTTATCAATTAGCTATAAGATTTTACTTGCCATCTCGCATATTTGCCCATCATGCTAATATGTTTAGCATGATAATTTGCCTGCTATTTTAGAATTTTTGCCAATCATGCTAATAGCAAATGCTGGTTCAATCAAAAATGAAGTGATCAAACATCTAGGAAGTGTATATTTGATGGATGCAACAATAATCCGCTACAGCCAATCAAGGTTGACTGTGCACTTGGCGATCTGAAAATCGAGGCTCTAATACCAATGCTAGGTCCCATGGAATTTGAATTGTTGATCCATCACCGATCACCTACTATCACTTGAGTGTCAAGGGAAGCACCAATATTAGGCTTGTGATCGATTTGATTCACTAATATCTGATATTGGGCCTTCACACCTGTAGACACCTAAATTTTGCCCAAGGCGAGATCGAAACATACTTCGAGAGAGGCACACCCCCGAGCTTCCGATAGCTTCTCCCATACCCTTAGGAAACTTCCTAGACCTCTAGGAACTTGCACTAAACCCTTAGGACTCTTCCCAAACCCTTAGGAACTTTCCCATACCCTTAGGAATTACCCCCAACCTTTAGAAACCTCTCTGAAACCCTTAGTTAACCCTCCCGGGCAATGTTTGGAGAGAGAAGAAAAAGGGCTGGTAGAGACCTCTACTAAGAATGGATTTTATACCATTGAAAAGTAGAGGTTCTCAACTTTGCAACAAGCCAAGAATCACCTCAATCCGAGTTGTACTTCAAAAGTTACGGCAATCCAAAAGGTGACCAAAATTGCACTTGGATGGGGCACATATGGCGCATGTATTACAAGCGCCGAGCCATTTTTTCTCCAAAAATGGCTTGGTGCATCTAATACATGGGCCAATTATATGTGGGACCCACCTCGGGCTCTAGACTTTCAGGTACTGTAGTTATGCTTGGCGCACGTATTAGCGCATGTAATACATGCGCCAGGCTTAGCAATAGTAACTAATGATTTTTGCTCAAATTTCACTTTTGGGGTTTGACTTGTTGACCATCTCAATATTTAGGATGGGTTTTATTAGGACTGTTGCACCCATGTTTACCCTATTTACTAGTCATTTGAAACCTCACCTATCATCTGCCATTGAACGCATTCTCACGCATCTCCATAACCTTAAATACCCAAAAAACCTTAGATTTAGGATTACCTAATCGCTAACCCTAATTAGCTTTTAAGTATCCTCCTAACCTACCCTTTTCCTATAAATAGAGAGGCACATCCCCTTGGATGAGGGGCTTGAAACATTTTCTAAAAAGAGAGAAAAGAGTAAGAAAGCTTCCCTCCCCTTTGGTGCATCATTTCTGATATAAATTCTAGAATTTCAAAACCTCCTTTGGGCCCTATATTCCATCGTAGATCCCTTAGTTTAGGTGTGAGCTATCCCTTTACCCCCCTCTCCTACCCCTTAGCTAGCAAGCTTTAGAGGTTAGAACCCACTATTCCATCATCCAAGCCATCGAAAGCTCCTTAAGTGCCTCTACACGAAGGACTACGGTGGTGCTACAAGGGCCTGAGAGCTCCAGCTCTCCCCTCTACTCCTCTACCTTCCTAGCTTTTTTTCTATCCTTGAATTTGTGTCGTTACGCTACCGAAATCTCAATAGTTGGGGAGGGGAACAAATAGGATCATAATGCCTTCAGGCAAGAGAAAGTGCTCTTTTCATTTTTATTTTCTCTTTATCTTTGGCCATAAGTAGAAACCGCTTTAGATCAGGTTGATCGGGTGCCTAACACCTTCCCGATCGATAACCAAAGCCCCTACCCAAGAGCCTTTGGTGTAGACCGGTGAATCAGAGTCACATTTTTGGCACTTCAGTGCTTACAAATTTGATTTAGGTTTCCAGGGACACCAAAAACTCCAGGTGGCATCTCTATATCTTTTCGAGAGTGTGCATCGTCGCAACTAGATCGTCGAAAAATCTCACTATTGCACAGATGGCGACTCTACTGGGGAGTAGCTAGTAGAGCTTCCCCTTGAAACTTGGCCTTTTTCTTTGTTTTTACTAATATTTGCTCTTTTTTTTCTTATCTTTCACTCACCCCTACGATTCCGTAAATTTTCTCACCCCTACTTTTCCGTCATTTTACGTGCCTTAGCCGATCGGCAAGCCTACTTGCACATTGTCTCTACAATTCCTCTATTTTCTGTCATTTATGTGCCATAGCCGATTAGCTGGCCTACTTGTGCATAGTCTTTGTGATTCCTTTACTTTTCATCATTTACGTGCCTTAGCAGATTGGCGGCCTGTTAATCAATAAAAAATACTATTTTTCACCTCCTAACCTGACCTTTGAGGGACCTTTGAGTTGACTAATCATGTGTCTTAAGTGTGTTTTGTAGTTAGCAATAAATTACAGTCATAGTGCAAAAATCTATCTAAAAATGCCAAGAAGAGACCTGCTGCTTCAACAAGTGCTCATGCAACCCAAAAAGGCTAGCCATCAAGCATCAATGAGCCTCAGAATTCTATGACAATGGCATGTGTTCCGCTCTGTACACATGGGAGCAAACCAACAGCTGCATTTGATGAAGAATGAACCCCTCAAAAGGGCACTGAGTTTTGGACAGATGAAAGCCAGCACCCAAGCTGTGTACAAGATGTGAAAACAAAGAACAGAAGTTGTCGAGAGGTTATTTCAACCTATCGAAAGGTCTAGGTGCTGGATAGAAGCTATCGAGAGGTCAGTTCAACTTATCGAGAGGTTCTACTGACGAGAAATGAACATATCAAGAGGTTTACAGAACTTATCGAATGGTTTAAACTATTGAAGAGGATCCTGTCGAGAGGTCACCTAAAGTAGCCATCCTCGCGAAGTGTAGAAGGCTGAAAATGAACATGTCGAGAGGTTCCCAAAACCTATCAAATAGTCAAAGCAAACCTATCGAAGACATACCTGAAGCTGCATGAAATCTCGCGAAGTTGCCTTCAAGCTATCGAACAGAGGTAGCCATCCTAGCAAAATGATACCTGGAGCTGTATTGGATCTCGCGAGGTTGCATCACCCTGTCAAGAGGATGGCTGAAGCTAGCATTGTAGTGAGGCATTAAATTCATCCTGTTGAGCAGTTCAACAGAATCTGTCGAAGTCTATATCCAACCTGTCGAATGGAGTAGAAATCATGTTCAAAACCTATCGAGTGGTTCTCTGAACCTCTCGAAGCATGATTTTAGAACTTCTTAGTTCTAGTTGAGAAGCACATCACTTCAGTGCTCTATAGCACATGGCTCGAGGCATGCTAACAACCTTTAAGGGCATTTTTGGAAGTCTATGGGCATGAATGAGAACTCTCTAACTCCCTCACATGCACCTGTCCAATTTGAACCAATTGATGGGTGATTCTTGAAGCAAAATCAGCCACATCAGCAGCTAAGAATAATAGAATTATTCCCTTGAGCTCTAATTGGTTGAAACAGATCTGAGACAGAAGGAAAAAGTATAAATGGAGAAGAAGCATTACAGGAGAAAAGGGGGGAGAAATCCAAAAATGGAGAGAGCTCAAAGATCAAATCCGAACCCCTTTTCCCTCCATAATCGCATCCTTCATCCTTCTTCCCCATTCTCTCTTTAGCCCAACCATGGTTGGCTAAATACTTGTAGCAGCTAGGGTGAGGTAGATCTGTAAATTGAGAGGTTTGAGGGCCTTGTATGAGGATTGTATGATGCACTGACTACAGATATGAGAACAATGTATTGTAAGTTGAATTAATTCAATAAATTGTTGGTTGTAATGTTCATTTGAATTTATAGATCATTTGGTTCCATTAGATTCCCAATCGGATACAAGTATTTGGGAATTGCCCATTCATTTAACCTTTAGATCCCTTTATTGCCATATGATTTCCCTAGATTCAATATTCCTGTGGATGCCTAAGCTTGTAGCCTTGCATCCACAACATTTGCAATGGTTTTCCTGTTCTAATTGGGGCCTTTGGATTGAAGGAAATCCCTATGATGATATGTGACTATTGAAGTGGACAGATCATAGCCTTAAGATCAATAAAATTCTTTGGTTTAGATTGGATTTGTATACCTTGCATCTGTACTTGTAGCCAGATGAAGGACAGCTGCAAATCAATCCTCTGCATTGCTGTTTAACTAATTAATTTTTAGTGGGACCAAAATCCCAAGCTGCTATTCTCCACCTTTGATTTTAATTCCCCAAAACCTTTTCTCTACTCTTTCAAATATGTTTTCTACTCTAGATCATTAGCATTTGAATTTAATTTTTTGTAGTTTAGTAAAGTGACAACCCCTAAAAACCTCTCCTCTTTTCTTTCTTGCTTTGTTTTAAATTAAGATAGGTTAGAGTGCCAGATCTGTTTTAGATATGGAGATTTACTATATTTTGAAACACATTTCCTTGTGGATATACACCTACTTACCTCTTTAAAGCTTGCTGCAACAACCTTGGTTCTTGCAGGCCTGGTTGCCTTACCTTGGTATTTTTTTTCTGTGATTTTTCTTTTAGTGTATTATTTTTAATGTCTTAATAATTATAAGGTAGGCAATACAATAAGTTTTTGGCACCGCTGCTGGGGATCTATGTTTTTAGAATTGGTAGATCTAAGTTTTTTTTCATTTTAGATTTTAGGTTTGTGGTTGTTTGTTTACTGTTTGACTAATTGCATTTGTAGTTTTTTGTAGTTTTCTAAATTTTTACAGATTTGGAGTTGTGGCTGAGAGGAGCAAAATTTTGGCTAAAAGGAGGAGCAAGCTGTGTTTGAGTTTGCATTTACTTACTCTTTTACATTTCGAGATCTGTGAAGTTTTAGATCTGCAGTAATAGTTTTTTATGTTCGTGTTTGTTTGTTGAAATTTGTGCTGTAATTTTATGTGTTGTAATCTTGTGCTGTGAGTGGAGTATGTTTGGAAGAAGAACTCTCAACCCTGAGATTTTACCATTAAATCTTGAAGTTGAGAGGATTCTTAGTTCTAAACAAACTACACTTGCACTTGTTGAATCTGAGACTGCTGAAATGGGTGAGCATCCTAGATTGTTGAGAGAATACTTTATACTTAGTGCATATAATTCTCCTTTCTGTATACAATTTCTCGCTGTAGAGGAAAATTATGAGATCTAGTCTTCAATAATTTAGATGTTACCTTCTTTCTATGAGTTGAGTAAAGAAGACCCATACAAACATGTTGATGAATTTCTTACTTTGTGTACTACTTTTAATATTGCTTGTTTGGGGCCTGAAGCCACCAAGCTTAGGCTTTTTCTTTTTTCATTAAAGGACAAAGCCAAGGCCTGGTTGTCTAAGCTCCCAACCAACAATATTAACTCTTGGAATGACCTGTAATATCAATTCTTGGCTAAGTTCTTTCCCATGTCTAGAACAAGTCATTTGAGAAAAAGCATCATATCATTTTCTCAATTCTGAACTGAAAGCTTCCATGAGGTTTGGGAAAGATTCAAAGAGCTGTTAAGGCAAAGCCCCCATCATCAAATTCCTCAATAGCAACTTGTACAAAGTTTCTACCAAGGAATTGACCCAAAAAGCATAAATATGGTGGATGCCTCTTATGGAGGTACTTACCTTCATAAAACAGCGAAGGAAGCCTAGGAGTTGTTTGAGGTTATTGGAGAGAACTCACTACAGCAGGAGACCTTGTTTAGGGACATTGAGTCTCCAGTAAAATTGATGAAAGAGAATACAACAAGAGAGAGAATGTATGAGGTCACTAGTTACAATAATTTGGAGAGAAAGGTAGATAGTTTGATTCAGAAGTTTGATCAATTGATGGGAGCAATGCAGTCTCCAATGGCTACTGTTGGGAATGTTTGCCTACCCTCAAATGAGGGTCTAAAATTATCAATAAGACTAGGCAGACATACTCATATAGACCTGCATGTATTCAGGATCTGTTGTAACAAGCTTTAAAAGAATGGTAAGGGAATATCCACTAGGAGGCTGGTTGGAAATATGATAAATCTCCAGATCTGTAAGAGATCTGGCACCCTAGCTATCTGTACTTTAGTTAAAAGACAGGGGAGATGTTTGAAATGAGTTGTCACTTAAACTAAACTATAATTAAAATGCAGATTGTCTTAAATCAAATCTGGAGCCTCAGATCTTGCAGATGGATGGTTTAAAAACTCAGAAAATGTTGAAGAACAACTTGGAGGTTGTCTTCACTGCAATAAGGTTGAGCTAAGAATATTACAGGGGTTCAAAAGCACACAAGTCCCTCAGCTGGCCACAAGCACAGCTGTAGGGTGTAAATTCCACTCCAAATCGCAGGATCCACCTAGTCTTAAGGCTATGATCTGTCCACTTTAATGGTCACAGACCATCCTATAGACTTTATGGAATCCATGGATTGCAGCGGATGAATCCAATTGAGGCCTAAGCTCATATTTACCTTAAGGTTATGATCTGTCCCCTTTAATGGTCACAGACCATCCTAGAGACCTCCTACAAAGCCAGAGCCTCAATAAGAGCAATTAAAACCACTACAGATGTTGTAATTTTCAGGTCACAGACACAGGAAATTACAGGGATATCAGATCCGGGGAATTCAGATGATATCCAAGAGGTCTACCAGTTAAGTGGGTGAGCTGATTAACCAACTCCTCTACACAAATCCAATTGAGCACCAAGAGGAATCAAAAGAGCTTTAGATCTAATTAAAACATTGAAAACAACAATTACATTGAAAACAAGGTCACTCTTACAATGGAATGCTCTCAGATCTGTAGTCTATGCAGCAATTAACCCCATCAACACTCTTAACCTTACCCAATTACAGATGTAACTCACTCCTTCCTACTCCTAGGTATTTAGCCAACCATGGTTGGGCTAAAGGAGGGAAATGGAATCTCGCTGCAAGCTCTGATCTCTGGAAAATTGCTCAGAATTTTGATTTGCATGTAGCAGGTCACCAAGTCACAACATGTGCATAACATAGTTTCTGAGAAGTTCAGCACACGATTTCGACAAGTTGCATAAGATTCTAACAGGTTAAAAGTAAGCTTGTAGCCTCTTTCGATAGATTCCCTGGTCTCTTCGATAGGTTTCGATAGGTCGGGCATAGATACTTCAGCTTCACTGCATTTTATCTGGGGCCTTCGACAGGTTGGAAGAGTAATTCGATAGGTTGAGGATTCACATTCTATTGCTTCGATAAGATGACCCTTGTTCCTATCAAAAGGTTCAAATCATTCTGTGATAGGTACTGTCTCAGCACTTCTATTTCGATAGGTTCAGTGGACCATTCGATAGGTTCAGGCAACCTTCCGATAGGTCTCCTTTTTCCCTCAAGCTAGCTTTCGATAGGTTGAATTCTCTTTCTCTTTCAACTGCTCAATAGGTTCTTGGATCCTATCGAATTCTTCACTTCTGCACGAATTCTTCCTTTTCAATGCTTTCAGCTCCTATCGAACTCTTCAGGTGACCAATCGATACGACGTTTTCAACCTATTCTCACTTTCTTCACCTTGCCCTGCTGCAGCCATGCGCTCCAAGGATTTAATGATGTGTTACCCTTTGGTGTGCTATTACTGAGTTCGTCTTGTGCTGAGAGATGGATCCTTGGGCATTCTTGAGTGCTTTTCTTCCCTAGTACCTTCTTTTATTGTTGTCTACAAAATACACTTGACAAGGGCTTATTAGTGTGCTCACAGGTCTATCAATGGTCAGGTTATAGGGTGAAAAGTGGCATTTTTCACCACTTAACACACCCCCAAGCCTAAGCTTTGCTAGTCCCTGAGCAAAGGAGAATTCAAAGAAAAAGAAAATGCACTTTTGTAGGGAGCACGGATGCATTTAGCACATGCACCAAGCATTTTAAACCCCTAGGTGATCCCTAGTGGAGGAGTGAAGTCTCCTGAGGGTTTTCAGTGAAGGTACCCACAAACTTCTCCAATGCAGCTTAGTTAATGATAGTGCAACCTGTTAAAGCAAAATTTAAGCAAATCAAATAAATTCAAATCATGCCCATTCATTAAGGGAAATTCAACAGAAAAAACATCCATTGGGAAATATGAAAGTTTACTGAAGTCTCTCCATCATCACTTAGTTTGTGTCCAGGCATTTCTTCGGAAATTTTATGCATAACTCACCATCAATTTGGGAATCCTGCTTAGATACTTCCCCCTTCACTCTAGATTTCAGACCCAAGTCTCATCAGGGTTGTTCACTCATCAGTACAGAGAAGAGAGGTAAATCATATCACTCAGCTTAAGAGCAGTTACAGCCCTCAAATAGGACTGCAAGCAGGAGCATAGGCATTGCTTGAATTTCTGACTTTTCCAGCTCGTTACACCATAAGCAAATTCTCATCTCCACATGACAGCTTAATCCACTTTCAGATCAGTAAGGTCTTTTTATTGGGTTGTAATGTAGATTAGGGATGAGGTTGGTGGAGGAACAAAAAGGGATAACAAAGTTCGAAATTGAGAAATTAGTAAAGGCTAGGAGGTGATTCATGACTTCACCTTTAATTCAGCACAATTCCATCTACTTTTTGAATTTTCAGAGCTAAAGTGGCCAGCTTCTTCTCTTCCTTTCAATTTTTTCAGTGAAATGATTTCTCTTTCTCATTCTTTTTTTTTTTTTTTTTTTAATGTAATACCACAAATACCACCAACTGTGTTTTTCTTTCTTTCAACCTGATTTAGGACCTTGCTCCTCTAACCTTTCTCCTCCTTCCTCTTCCTGATTTCTCAGATTGAGGGTGAAATGAAATAGGTCAAGAGGTTTTGGGTTTAGAATTTCTGGTTTTGATCAAAGAAAATTGGGGCTTTTATGGCTCAAGTGGTGTGCATCAAGGGCAATTCAATGGTGGGGAATTTTAGGCCCAAACTGTCCAAGAGATTGCCTTACTTCATGTCTTCCATGTTCTGAGTGCTGTCAAGTTAATTCAACTCGGATTTGCCTAACTTCTAGTGATCCAGATTAGGTCCAGTCAGTCCTTAAAGCAGAAAGAATTGCCAAGACACTCTTCAAAGAAGTTTTCAGGCCCAATTCTCACTGGGTATGGCCTTCCATCCAATTTCTGGAGAGTATCTTCATAGTCTCTTCTCGTTGCTGGTTTATCACACATCAAAAACTTCCTGTGAAAATTCTTGACATTTTCTACATGAAAAATGTTAAAACTCTAGCTAACTTCAGTTGCAAATGGTTTTTTTTTAATTTTCTTAATCAACAATTCTGAGGTGAATTCATTCCCTTTTCGATTATTCCTTTTTATCTTGGCTGCACTAAAATTAACTAGTTTATTGGTATTCATTCCACACTGTGTTAAGTAGTGAAAAATACCATTTTTCACCCCTAAACATGAGCCTTGAAAGACCCTTGAGAAGACTAAATAAGTGCTTTAGTGTGCATTTTACAGCTAACCAATCAGACAGGTCCAAATCTGAAAAGCATCCCAAAAAGATCAAAAAGCTGACAGCTCATGTCAAGTTTAAAGAAGGAGTGAAGAAATTTCAAAGAATGGCTAAAGAGGGTCTAAAAGAGCGCATAAAGACACAAGCAAGAGAGAAAGCCATCCGCAAAGAACTCCTACTATACGCAAAGAAGAATGGGAGCCTAGAGTTCAATTCGCAAAGAACTTCTACTATTCGCAAAGAAGAATGGGAGCCTAGAGTTCAATTCGCAAAGAACTTCTACTATTAAAGAACTTGCACTTTTCAGAAAGAACCTTGAACTTTGCGAAAAGAAAACACCTCGAAAGAAGATTGAACTTTGCGACGAGCTTGAAGTCATTGAACTTTGCGAAAAGGCCCCTGAACTCTGCGAAAAGGTATTCGAGATTCGCAGCCTTTAACAAGGGCATTTTAGTAATCACGACGAGACCCAATGCATTGAAAAGCCCAGTGACATTCCGGAAGATTATGAGCACGAACCAAAGGCATATTCCACCCCATGTGAACACCCAAAGATGAAATTACTTGGCGGGAACTTCTAGAAACTCTAACTACTTTACGAAAAAGCCCTTAAACTATGTGAAATGGCATTCTGGGGATTTGCAGCTCGTCCGAAGGGTATTTCAGAAACTTTTAGCCTAATGCAATCAAAACACCGAGAACATTGGAAGGTTCCAATCAAGATCCAAGGCATATTCAACCCATGTGCGCCCAAAGTTAAATTATTGGCGGAACTTCCGAAGCTCAAACAATTTCAAAATGCATAACAGAAGTGATGCCTCTGTTGCCTGATTGGCTGAACCAGATCAAGCAGTTCTGATTGGCCAGAACAGATCTGGATCCTGGTGCTCGACTCCTATTGGTTGATACACATCTGAGCTGGACTTAGGGAAAACTATAAATAGACGAACCATTTGCCCAATTTGGGTATCCAGATTTTAGAGTTTTCATCTCTGTTTCCCTCATTCGGTCGGATAGCTTATGAACCCCTGTAATCCTTCTTGTAGTTTACCTTTGAGAGCCATTGTGAGTGATTTGTACTTCCAAGTTCGGATTCAAGGATCAGTAAGTCTGAGGGCTCTGAGAAGCTCAATGAAGTCCGAGGGCTCTCTAAGCCGTGCTCTGTAATTGTAATTTTGGATTTTAAAAGGTTCTTGTAATTTGTGTCTTCTCCATTGGAGTCATGTCGAGGGTTCAATGATCACCTTAGTGCATTAGACTTCTTTAGATTCACTCATCCGCATGCAACTTCCCTTAATTCATCACTCCTGCGAATTAGCGTTGGTAACCTAATTCTAGCATTTACAATGATGTTCATGTTCAACTAAAGAATAGGCCACACTAGTCGATGTGTCCGTGACCATTTAAGTGGATGATCACGCCCATAAGTCTAAACCTATTCCTTAATTCGGATTTATTTCTCTTACATCTGTCGTAGCCGATGAAGATTGAATCGCTCTGTTGAACTACTGATTCTCCATTAAAATTCAGAGGCTAAAGTACATGAAGCTATTATTTGCATTTGTCTTATTTTAAACATCTCCCCAACTCGGCTCTGGATCATGTAGTTAGTTCTTTTCTTTATTTGCTTATAGTTAAATGTGACACAATCCAACACTCTCTTTTATCTATTCTCTTTTTTAGATAATTATAGAGCCAGATCTGGTAGCACAGATCTGGAGGTTTATCTTAAATTTTAAATCAATTCCCTGTGGACGATCTTTTACTCACTTACATTTAAAACTTGCTACAATTGGCCCTGATCTTGCAGGCCAGTGTTAGCCCCAATGTGCTGATATCCCTTTCATAAGTTAACATCCATATAACCTAGCATTCTTTAATTCTTTAATTTTTGATGCACACAATTATGGCACAATTGGAGCGACAACAAGTTTTTGGTGCCGTTGACGGGGAATAGATTTTAAAATTGGGAGACGTAAGTGTTGCTCTTTTGTAGATTTGATTTGTATTCTAATTTTGGTTTTAAACCTGCACTCTGCATTCCAAGTGCTTGATTAAATGTCTCTGACGATTTGTATAGAAAACTGGTTTTCTGCAGTAATTTTTTTTTTATTTTTCTGAGTTTTTATTCTTTGCCTACTAGTTATTTGAATAAATGCTGCTGCCACTCTTTTGTTAGTCATTTATTAATTTTGTTGTTATTTTTATGCGTCTGGTATGTACCGTAAAAGGAAAGGAAAGTTCTTAAATAGACAGTTTGTTGTACCAAACTCTCTCTCGAAGTTGTATGTTTGGCGGAGAACCCTCAACTCGAGATTCTCCGTTAAATTCGTGGTTGAAAGACTCTAAGAAACCACATACATCACGGACATCTCGAAATGGGTGAAGAACAGATTGTTAAGAGACTACTTGCCCCTCGTGCTTATAATTCCCCATTTTGCATTCAATTTCCCCAGTGGAGGGAAATTATGAAATTAAGTCCTCCACCATCCAAATGTTGCGTTCATTCCATGGATTGAGTAAGGAAGACCCTTACAAACACATTGATGAATTTCGCTTTATGCACAACATTTAACATAGGACTGGTCTGTGAGGCAACCAAGCTTAGGCTCTTCCTTTTTCATTAAAGGACAAAGCTAGAGCATGGTTATCTATGTTAGCACCAAACAACATCACATCATGGAATGATTTGCAATGTCAATTTTTGTCAAAATATTTCCCAATGACTAAAACCAATACTGAGACAAAGCATCATCTCTTTCTCCCAAAACTCAATTGAAACTTTCCATGAAGCATGGGAAAGGTTTAAAGAATCATAAGGCAATGCCCTCACCATCAAATTCCTAAATGGCAATGGTTCAAAGCTTCTATCAAGGAACCGATCAAGGGCAAGAACATGGTGGATGCCTCTTGTGGAGGTACCTACTTAAACAATTGAAGAGGTTTGGGACCTCTTTGAGGTGATTGGAGAAAATTCAACCCAAGGAATCTCCGCAAGGGACACCGAGAATCCAAATTAGGATGAATAATCCCCAATTCATAAGAGGGAAAGTTTATGAAGTCAATGAGTGGAAAGGAAAGTGGATAATTTGACCACAAAATTTGATAGGATGGACTCATTTAAAGCTCCAAATGGGTCAAGAGTAGAGGAGGCATGCGATATGCCAGTCCCCACTCATTCCATTGATCAATGTCCTTCGCATCACAATTTCCCGAACTCATGATGGAACAAGCTCATGCAATCGGTCTTATGGATGATGCAATGACTACCCATGGAGATCTCATCCTAATCTCGTGGAATCGGAAATTACCACCCCAAGCAGAGCAGCCCAAAAATCAATTACCTTTCAAACTCACCTTTCACCATATCAATAAATCAAATTTTCAGCACTAACCAACAACAAGCCATGCAAAGATGCACTCACCTTGCCCTCCTAGATCCTCGACCTTTGAAGAGCGTGTCTTGAGTTCACTTGAAATCTTGAACTACATCTCGCATCGTGAACCTTCACAGTGAGCATTAAAAAATTGAAGAAACTCGGGCCAACTCTCAAATTCATTGGCTAAGAGAGAAGAGGGTAAACTACCCACCAACCCGTGAACAATCCTAAGGGGGTTCATGGTTGGAGAATCCTCAAATGGCCATGAGGAAATCAAAGTCATGACTACTTTGAGAAGTGGAAGAATAATAAACAACACAAGGTAGTGAAGAGAAAAAGATGAAGAACAAGTGCAGAACAACAAATGGATAGCAATATGGTCGTTGATTTACATCGTAAAATTCAAAAAATGAAAAATGTAAAAATAACAAAATTGTTGAAAAGATGAGGAGAAATTTGTTCCTCACCTCCCATTTCCCCATGCAATGAAGTCGGTTCTCCTTTTGACAAAGGAAACACAAAAATTGAGGAAATGATGGAGACATTCAAGCAAGTTAAAATTAATCTACCTGCTTGATGCAATCAAACAGTCCTGCTTATGCAAAATTTCTCAAAGAGGTATGCACCCACAAAAGGCAATCTAGGATACATTTATCCAAGAAGGCCTTTGTCAGGAGAAAATCAACCAAGTGCTATCAATTGCAACACCACCTAAGATGCAAGACCACCGAATCCCCACAATCCCTGCATCATTGGGGAGCACACCATTGAGAAAGCCTTGCTAGATCTGGGTGCTAGTGTCAACACTGCTTCCCTATTACATCTATGAGAAGCTAGGTTTGGGAGAATTGAAACCCACTCAAGTGGTGTTACACTATGTGACAGATCCTGAAAGGAAACCTATGGGGTTGATTGAAGATGTTTTGGTAGGAGTAGACAAGTTTTTCTACCCGACTTTTGGTGTTGGACATGGAACCAACCAAAAGTACCACCGCCATCCTCATTATTCTGGAAGACCATTCTCGGCTACGCTAATGCATGCATTCAATGCTGTCTGCATCATGGAGGTGTCTTTTGGAAATATGAAAGTTAAATTGAATGTGTATAATGCATTACTCAACCTCAATTCTCTCACGAGGAATGTTTCCATGTTGACATCATTGATGAGTGGTGGAGGAGTCTTTACAAACATTTCGCAAGGTAAAGACTCCACCACGTAATTTAAAAATGATTGGGGATCCGAGAAAGAAGGAAAAGGAGATCAAATTCAGCGAGTCTGCTTTGTGCAAGGCACTCACCAAAAATCATCAAGTTCTCTCTCTTGGAGACTCTCGCCTCTCCTCTTCCACAAGTTACCAAGGTACCTTTGCTGCCCTCTTTTCTACCTGAATTGGAACTCAAAGCTCCCCAAAAATCTGAAATATGTGTTTTGGGAGATCATCAAACACTACTGTGATTATTTCTTCCTCCCTTACAAAGGAGCAAGAAGAGGAGTTGGTAGTTCTAAACAAGACAAGAAAGCAATTGGTCGGACCATTCTTTGATTTAGGAGGAATAAACCCAGTGTATGCATGCATAAGATCCACTGGAAGAGGATGCCAAGCCTTCTAGAGAAATGCAAAGAAGGTTGAATCCTCACATGCAAGAAGTGGTAATGAAGGAAGTTGTCAAGCTGCTAGATCTGGGGTCATTTACCCCATTTGATTCTTGGGTAGCACCCACACGTGGTGCCTAAGAAATCTAGCATCCTTGTATTGAATCAGTAAACTTATGTCCACCAGACAAACAACCTGGATGGAGGGTGCATAGACTACGTAAAATTAAATACCATGACAAGGAAAGACCATTTCCTCCCTTCATTGACCAAATCCTTGATAAGCTTGCAGGCAAAGCTTACTATGCTTCCTTGATGGGTACTGGTTACAACAGATCCTGTACCACAGGACCAAGAAAAGACCACCTTCACCGCCTTTGGCACTTTTGCCTATAGGAGGATGCCCTTTGGTCTTTGCAATGCCCTCACATTTTCAAAGATGCATGTATGCCATCTTTTCCGACATGATTGATCAATTCATGGAGATCTTCATGGATGACTTTTCAATTTATGGAGACAACTTTTCCCAATGCTTACACCACCTCAAGTTGGTGTTGCAAAGATGTGAAGAAACCAATTTGGTTCTAAGGTAAAGAGTCATTTTATGGTCACCCAAGGCATTGTCCTAGGACATGTGGTCTCCCATAAAGGCATAGAGGTGGACCAAGCAAAATTGATCTAATTGTACATTTGCCTCCTCCTTAACTGTTAAGCAAATCAAGTTTCTTAGGGCATGCGATTTTATAGGAGGTTCATCAAAGATTTCAGAAAATTTCCAAGCCACTCATGTCATTTCTTGTGTCAAGATGTTCCTTTTGTGTTTACTAATGAATGCATGTGACCTTTGAGGTCCTTAAGAAATGTCTGATTTCAGCTCCCATCTTGCAGTCCCCGACTATTCAAAGGTGCCCTTTGAGCTGATGTGTGATGCATCGGACTATGCCCTAGGAGCTGTCTAGGCGGAGAAAGGATAAGCTTCCCCATGTCATAGCTTATGCCGGCCAGATCCATGATAGATGCCCCTCAACTACACAACAATCGAGAAAGAGCTGCTGGCCATTGTGTTTGCATTGGAAAAATTCAGTTATGTTTTAGGTTCACAAATTGTGGTGTTTATCGACCACTCGCTTCTAAAGTACCTTCTGCCTAAGAAGGATACCAAGCCCAGATTTATCGTGGATCCTCCTATTGAGTTTGATCTACAGATTAAGGATAAGAAAGGAGTGGAGAATGTGGTGGCGATCACTTATCCGTAATTCTCAATACCGAGGATGATAGCTTACCCATTAATGAATCATTTCTCGATGAGCAACTTTTGCCATCAATACCCTGATCCTTGGTTTGCAAACATAGTCAACTTCTTGGCTATTGGACGATTCCTCAACATTGGAATAGAATGGATAAAGATCTTTTCTTCTCACAAGTTAAACATTTCATTTGGGAAGATCCTTATCTATTCAAGAATTGTGCGTACTAAGTGATCGTAAAGTGTGTCCCTGACCATGAATTCCCGGCATATTGTCAATGTGTCATGAAACACTGTGGAGGCCATTTCAAGGGCAATAAACAACAGTAAAAATTCTGCAGAGTGGTTTCTATTGGCCCACAATCTTTAAAGATGCCTTACACAAGATCAGAATCTTGCGTAATCGCCAAAATGGCAAGATTTCCAAAGAAACTCAATGCCCCTGCAGCCAATCGGTAGTTGAGTTGTTTGATGTTTGGGGCATAGATTTTATGGGCCCCTTTCCCTTCTAATGGAAACAATTTCATCTTGGTATGGATTATGTCTCCAAGTGGATTGAGGCCATAGCTACCAAATCCAATGATCACAAAGTGGTTTTAAGATTCCTCAAAGACCACATTTTTCGATTTGGATTCCCCAGGCCATCATTAGTGATGGGGAAGCCACTTTTAACAGCGTTTGACTCTCTATTAAAAAGTACTGTCACTCACAGTAGTAGCCACTCCTATCATCCACAAACCGGTGTGTGGAGATTTCAAATAGAGAGATCAAACACATTTTGGAAAAAGCTGAAGAAGGATAGAAAGGATGGTCCTTTAAGCTTAATGATGCTTTGTGGGCATACTGAATCGCCTACAAGACTCCTATAGGATGTCCTTTCGATCGGTTTATGGCAAGGCATGCCATCTACCAAGAGAATTAGAATATAAGGCCTTGTGGGCAATCAAAACTTTTAATATGGATCTAATCTTTAACCACAGGAAGCTTCAACTCACCGAATCGAAGAACTGAGGATGGATGCCTACACTAGCTCCAGTTGTACAAAGAAAAGGTTAAATCATTCCATGATAGGAGCCTCATGAGAAAAGAGTTCATACCGGGTCCAAGGTATGGTTATTCAACTCTAAACTTAAATTCTTTCCCAGCAAATTGAGATTCGGATGGGAAGGGCCATACATCTCATCAAGGCCTCCCTCGGGAGTCAGTGGATATTTCAGATCCCAAGGATGGAAGAATACTCAAGGTAAATGGTCGAGGCTCAAACCATGCATTGAAAACACCAGAGCCCTTCTTTGCCCACCTATCATCATGAATCTCCAAAAACTGATGGTAGAAAAGTGTATAATATGTTTGTACAACATTGTTTTTCCGATTTTTTCTTTGTTTCTCTATTTTTCTTATCGCATAGTGTAAATACACTTCAAAGTTCAAATCGCAGTAAAAAGTACTTTTCAAAAGTTCAAAGTTCTATTCGAATTGATTCGAGTCAGTAATGAACTACTCGAAAAGAACCATGTTCGCTCGAATAGTTAAAATTTCCTTTTCGAATAGAAAATCTGGGAGAAGTCCTTTGCGAAAAGATCTTTCCGAGCCAAATCCATTTCGAATAGACATATCAAGCTTTCTTTCACGAACTACACTTTCTCAAGATTTTCTAAACTCTCCCAAGCAAAACCCTTTTCAAAACCCTAGCTCACCCTCTTCTCCACGAGCTCCACACGAATAACCACCATCTATTCTAATCTTGCACTTTTCTCTTGTCAGAAATCAAAAGGGTAGAGCCCAGCTGCGCGATCTGTTCAAAGCAAAGAAACCCAAACAGAGGAAACCCCTAGATCGCGTTTTTGGATGTTTGCAGATCTGGAGCAGCCGTCCAACAAGGAGCATCTGGACCAAAGCTGGAGCAGATCTGCTTGAGTTTGCATCCCCTTCTCCTTTGTATTCATTTTCTATTTTAAATTCTTGAGAACCAAAGAATTCTATTTAATGTGTTTTTGTTTTGATTATAATTTCAGCCTTTTAGGCATGCTTGATTTTTATTTTTTATTTTTTTACAAAACCAAATACAAAATAAAAGAAGTCGAAACACAAATAGAAAATCTCCGAGTTGTTTCTCATTATTTTCAGTAAATAAGGGCTCTTGTTGAGCTCCCGTCGATCCAAAAAACAAGAAAAAAAAAAAAATAGAAAATTATAAAAACAATATAGATATCTTCCTGATGGGCTGTTTTCTCCATTTGCATCCACTTTTCCCATCCGGACCTCGCGAGATCATTTTTTTTTTAGGAATCATGTAGGATAATGAGTAGTGGATCATAGGCTGTTTTGAATATTCAATGGACCCACTGATTTTATTTTCCTTCGAGATTTCTTCATCATAAATGGGTCTCAGCTGTGTGTGAACCCTGTTTTTAATATGTGCTCCCATGCTTCATTTTTTTTTCATACACATCATCAACAAAGGGGTCAATCTTATGAATCTTGCTTTTCACTTTATTCCTGCTAGTCAGTTATATAATCACTTAGCTTCATAAGGATCTCAGGCTTTTGGGTTTGTTTCTTTGGGCTTAGGATACATCATTTGGCATTAGATTTTCTGTTTTAGGAATTTTAGTTTCAAATTCTGTTTTTAGATCGCTGATTTTTTTTTCTTTCTTAGGTTAATGTGTCCTCGTTTTTACTGATTTTCGTCATTTTTCTGTGAGTATAGTTAGTTTATAACTTTGTTTTCCTATTTTGTATTCACAAATTCAGTTTTTGTATCAACACTTTTCTTTTTCTTTTTTTTAACTTTGTATTCAGTCCCTTACCTTGCTTTTACTATTTCTCTGTTATTAGCATTAGTTTCCTTTCATTTGCGTAGTAATCCTTCTATTTGTTAGATTTTATTTAGCAGTTCTAGCATTGTTTTGTTGATTTTTCTTGCATTTGTATATCCTGTTTTCCATTTCCTTGCTCATATCTTCAGTTTTACATTTTTATTTTCTGCTGCATATAGTTTAGATTTTTTCTGTTCTTAGTTTTTCTTTCTTCTTTTACCCTGCTACTCTCATTGTCTAGAACATTAAGGACAATGTTCATCTTAGGTTTGGGGTATGGCAAATGTGTCCCGCCATGGGATAACTAGCATAAGGGCATCACAATCACCAAAGTAATCAGGAAATGAATCAATTTACTTAAGAATCATGACAATGTGGAAATTTTAAAATTTTCTTTGCAAGAATTTAGACATTCTAAACCCTACAATATTCCACATTTCCATGATGTTAACACCAGGAAAATACACTTGTATTAGCACATAGCAAGTCCACAGGAAGAGAAAAAGGTAAAGATATACTTAAAAGCTCAAGGAAAAACCATAACCAAAGGAGAATTGAGCCTTTATGTTTTACATCTCTGTTGAAGAGTGTCTGAGGCAACCCTATTCTGATACAAAGGACTGGCTGAGGCATTAGATCGACAAGAAATTAGGAAACTCCAAATCAAAACAAGCAACAAGATTCATGAAATCGAGGAAAAGATCAAGGCCTTCTTTGGACGACTTGAGCTTAATGTAACCAACCAAGAAAGATCAGGCCTAGATTGAACCCCAATAGAGCAATAAATCCTACAAAGCATCATCAAAACACGCATTTTCCTTGCACCTGAAGCAATGGAACCAATTCAGCCTTCCCTCACCTTGAGCATTCAGGAGTTAAAGGAGAAACAAGTAAAGATGGAACATTTCTTCGCAAATATCAAAATAAATGAAGAAGAAATACCTCAAAAATGGGCAGAATGGTGACTGAGAATGTAAAACAAAAACAATGTGAAAAAGAAGCAAGCAAAAAAAAGGCAAAAGGGGAACTTTATGTTGAAAATTCAAGATCAAAGGATGAAGAACTGAGTTCTTTGAACACGAGAATCTCAAAAGAAGCTAAAATCAAGAAGGTGGAGTCTTGAACCACCTCCTTCAATCCCTGACTTCTCAAAAATCCAGACCCCTGTTCAACCTTCCTATCCTCAAACCTCACTCCACGAGCCATACAACAAACCCAAATTTAAAAGTCCTTGTGATCCAAAGTTGAGTGAACTGTCATGTGGAGATAAGCGGTTTCCCAATCTATGGTGAGGAGATGTCAAGGATGCCAAGACCGAGAATCATGCCTATGCTCATGCTTACAAATCCATTTGGGAGATGTAATCGCTCTTGAGCTTGAGTGAAAATGAACCCTTCAACAAAAATCTTGATGAGAGTACACCGTAAGTGTTTGGAACTTGAGCACATTAAGTATGACTTATAACCTAATTTTTATTCAAATGATGAACTCACGACACATTTGCATGATTTCTATGGCTGCTCACAGATTGGAAAGAGTGAAACATTCATAAGGTTTATAAATGTTGAAATCCCTTGCAAACAATAAACCTAAATTTCTGCTTAAACATTGATTCAAGAGTAACTAATTTTGATCTTTGATTGCTCATGGGATGATAGTGCACTAATGCCAACTGTCCCATGGAGAAGTTTAGGGTACCTTCATTGAAAACCCTCGGGAGACTTCACTCCTCTAGGGATCACCTAGGGGTTTAAAAGGCTTGCATATGCTAAATGCACTGCTTCCTACAAAAGTGGCTCTTTATTTCGCTTTTACGTTTCTTTGCTCAGGGACTAGCAAAGCTTAGGTTTGGGGGTGTGTTAAGTAGTGAAAAATACCATTTTTCACCCCTAAACATGAGCCTTGAAAGACCCTTGAGAAGACTAAATAAGTGCTTTAGTGTGCATTTTACAGCTAACCAATCAGACAGGTCCAAATCCGAAAAGCATCCCAAAAGATCAAAAGTTGACTCATGTCAAGTTTAAAGAAGGAGTGAAGAAATGACCAAAGAATGGCTAAAGAGGGTCTAAAAGAGCAGACAAAGACCTGAAGCAAGAGAGAAAGCCATTCGCAAAGAACTCCTACTATTCGCAAAGAAGAATGGGAGCCTAGAGTTCAATTCGCAAAGAACTTCTACTATTCGCAAAGAAGAATGGGAGCCTAGAGTTCAATTCGCAAAGAACTTCTACTATTCGCAAAGAACTTGCACTTTTCGTAAAGAACCTTGAACTTTGCGAAAAGAAGAAAACACTCCTCGAAAAGAAGATTGAACTTTGCGAACAGAGCTTCAGAAGTCATTGAACTTTGCGAAAAGGCCCCTGAACTCTGCGAAAAGGTATTCTGGAGATTCGCAGCTTTAACAAGGGCAATTTAGTAATCTGCTGCACGAGCCCCAATGCATTGAAAAGCCCAGAGACATTCCGGAAGATTCTGAGCACGAACCAAAGGCATATTCCACCCCATGTGAACACCCAAAGATGAAATTACTTGGGAACTTCTAGAAACTCTAACTACTTCTGAAAAAGCCCTTAAACTATGTGAAATGACATTCGAGGATTTATTTCGTCCAAAGGGTATTTTAGGAAACTTTGCACGTGCCCCAATGCAATCAAAAGACCAAGAACATTAGAAGGTTCCAATCAAGATCCGGCATATTCCAACCCATGAGCGCCCAAAGTTAAATTACGGCGGGAACCTTCCGGAAACTCAAGCAATTTCAAAATGCATAGCAAATTGATGCCTCTGTTTCACGATTGGGTGAACGGATCAAGCGATTACGATTGGCGAAACGGTCTGGATCACGGTGCTCGACTCCTATTGGTTG
Organism: Chloranthus sessilifolius; assembly: GCA_021018995.1. NCBI lineage: Eukaryota > Viridiplantae > Streptophyta > Magnoliopsida > Chloranthales > Chloranthaceae > Chloranthus > Chloranthus sessilifolius. Next base: position 32,826,764 of record CM037595.1, read on the forward strand.
TTGATCTACATTCGATTGGTGGACTTAGGAAAACTATAAATAGGCGAACCATTTGCCCAATTTGGGTATCCAGTTTTAGAGTTTTCATCTCTGTTTCCCTCATTAGGTCGGATAGCTTATCTGAACCCCCTGTAATCCTTCTTGTAGTTTACCTTTGAGAGCCATTGTGAGTGATTTGTACTTCCAAGTTGGATTCAAGGCGTATCTCGAGGGCTCTCTGAAGCTCGGGCTATAATCCGAGGCTCTCTAAAGCCGTGCTCTGTAATTGTAATTTTGGATTTTAAAAGGTTCTTTGTAATTTGTGTCTTCTCCATTGGAGTCATGTCGAGGGTTACGAATGATCACCTTAGTGCATTAGACTTCTTTAGATTCACTCATCCGCATGCAACTTCCTTAATTCATCACATGCGAATTAGCGTTGGTAACCTAATTCTAGCATTCTGATGATGTTCATGTTACGAACTAAAGAATAGGCCACAACTATGAGTCTGTGACCATTTAAGTGGGCGGATCCATCCATAAGTCTAAACCTATTCCTTAATTCGGATTTATTTCTCTTACATCTGTCTTTGGTAGCGGATGAAGATTGAATCTGCTTTCTGTTGAACTCTGATTCTCCATTAAAATTGAGAGGCTAAAGTACATGAAGCTATTATTTCTGCATTTGTCTTATTTTAAACACCTCCCCAACTCGGATCTGGATCATGTAGTTAGTTCTTTTCTTTATTTGCTTATAGTTAAATGTGACACAATCCAACACTCTCTTTTATCTATTCTTTTTTTAGATAATTATAGAGCCAGATCTGGTAGCACAGATCTGGAGGTTTATCTTAAATTTTAAATCAATTCCCTGTGGACGATCTTTTACTCACTTACATTTAAAACTTGCTACAATTGGCCCTGATCTTGCAGGCCAGTGTTAGCCCCAATGTGCTGATATCCCTTTCATAAGTTAACATCCATATAACCTAGCATTCTTTAATTCTTTAATTTTTGATTCATAATGCACACAATTATGGCACACTTGGAGCGACAACACACTCCCAAAGCTAAACCAAACAGTGTCCTCATTGTTTTTAGCAGAATGGGTTTAGTTGTGCGGACATCCAGAGAGAATAAATTGAATAAGAAATAAAATGAGAAACAACAAGTGAGATGAACAAAACATTTTATTATAAATAATCTCAAAATAGACATGTGGACAACATCTCCTTTTGGGAAAAAAAAATCCCCCCTGGCTCGGGGATATCCTCTGCCTTTGTCAGGTGGAAGAGGAACTGGAAGTCAGGGGGGGGGAAGAAAAGGAAAAAGAAGTGAGATCAGGGGGCTGGGGGTGGGGTGGTGGATGATGATGAGGATGACGGAGGGGAGGCAGCCAGTGACTCGGTCTTCTGCCTCTTCTTCTCCCTCTTTAGGTTTTTCTTTTTCTCGTTGGCGAGGATTCGCTGGACCTCGTCATATTCATCCCAGAGAAATTGAAGAGGATCAGGCTCGACCGGTGGAGGTGGTGGTGGCCAGACTGGGAAGAACTTGATAGGCAACTTTGGGGGCTTGTCGTCAGCCATGAGTGGGGGCTGGAAGAGTTGGGCAGGTTAGGGTGGAATGGATGTGGAAGAATTGGACAAAGTGAATATTTAAGGTGCATGGGCTTTGGAATATGAAACGATGCAATAAAAGTGGCACAATCGTCGAGGCGTGCGAATTGGAGCGTGGACAGCATGATAGACTAAATTTAGGAGGGAAGATTAAGTTAAGGTGGCATGTGCCATAAATGCTGAAGCACTAAGAGAGGGTTAGGCATTCGAGAGGTGCACAGGACAAGACTTCCTTATCGATACAGGTGTGAAAAATGATTTCGATAGGATGACGAGAACGGTGGCGATAGGTCGATGTGTCCTATTGAAGGCTTGGCAATCAAAGCTTACAAAAGGTATAATTCGATAGGATCTCAACTGGTGGAACCTTCCTTTCGATAGGTTGGAATTTAACGCGATTCGTCATTTCGATAGGTTCCGATAGGTACCCAGAACCTATCGAAAAGTGTCTGTTGCCATTTTTAACCTATCGAGGGGTTGGTTTCACCTATCGTTAAGGCTCAGTGCCCCTCAAAAATGTCCAGAATCCTATCGAAATCATTAGCCGTCTTATCGAAGGGTTCTAAAAGCCAAAAGTTTGATAAATGAGTGTAGGGCTCAGTTTCAGCACCCTAAAAATTTTCCTGCTAGGTCAGTCGTCGCTTTTTTGATACAAATAAATCACATATATTACATATGATACTAGCCAAAGTCAGCTATCAACCTGGAGGGTCTTGAAGATTAATGCTCTCCTCAGGCTCACAAATCTTGTTCGCACACAGTTTGAGCCTCTGGCCATTGACCTTCATGACTCTACCATCTATAGGCCCTGACTTCAACAACTCCAGATGGGGAAACATTTACAACTATGAAGGGTCCATCCCATCTGGACTGCAACTTTCCTAGAAAGAATTTTACTCTAGAATTGAACATCCACACCATATCATTGGGTTTGAATTCTTTTCGTAGCAAATGTCTATCATGGAAGGCTTTGGTCTTCTCTTTGTAGGTCTGAGCATTGGCGTATGCTTCCAATCAGAGCTCCTCCAGCTCAGCTATCTACAGTTTCCTGTGTATACCAGTAGAGTTGAAATAAGAATTTATTGCTTTAATAGCCCAGTATGCTTTGTGTTCCAATTCAACAGGCAAATGGCATGCCTTGCCATAAACTAGTCTGAATGGGGACATACCTATGGGGGTCTTATAGGAAGTCCTATAAGCCCATAGGGCATCTGTCAATTTCATGGACCAGTCCCTCCTATCACTTCTCACAGTCTTCTCTAAAATGTGTTTGATTTCTCTATTGGAAATCTCTACTTCTCCACTGGTTTGTGGGTGGTAGGGGGTGGCTACCCTGTGGGTCACAGAGTACTTTTCCGGTAGCTTATCAAAAGGTTTATTACAGAAGTGGCTTCCCCCATCGCTGATGATGGCTTTGGGGATGCTAAACCTGGAGAAGATGTTGTCTTTGAGGAATCTAATGACAACTTTGTGGTTGTTTGTCCTTGTAGCTATGGCTTCTACCCATTTTGACACATAATTCACAGCTACAAGGATGAAATTATATCCACAGGAGGGGGGAAATGGTCCCATAAAATCAATACCCCAGACATCAAATAATTCGACCGCCAGTATGGGCTGCAAAGGCATGGAATTCCTCTTAGTAATACTTCCCATCTGCTGGCATCGAGGACAAGCTTTGCAATGTTGTCGGGCATCTTTGAACAAAGTAGGCCAATAGAAACCACTCTGAAGCACCTTCGCAGCAGTCTTGTTACCACTGAAGTGGCCCCACAAGCCTATTCGTGACTCATGGTTAAAATGTGGTGGAACTCTGTTTCTGGTACACATCTTTGAATTACTTGGTTTGAACAATTCTTAAAAAGGTAAGGATCCTCCCATATATAGTGTTTGATCTGGGAGAAAAATAAGTTTCTATCATTCTTGTTCCAATGTGGAGGGATCCTTTTCACAGCAAGGTACTTCACGATATTAGCAAACCAAGGCATATTGATCTCCACGGCAAACAACTGCTCATCCGGAAAAGAATCGTTGATGGGCAGGCTCTCTGTTTCTGCAACATGGGTCCTTGATAGATGATCAGCAACCACATTCTCCACTCCCTTCTTGTCTTTAATCTCCAAATGGAATTCCTGTTTCATCACAACTTCCTGCATGTGAGGATTGAGTTTCCTCTGCATCTCTCGAGAAGGTTTGGCACCTTCCTCAAGATGAATCTTATGCATGCACACAGCAGGGTTAATCCCCTCTAAGTCTGTAATGGTCCATCCTATTGCCTTCCTATGCCTTTTTAGCACACCAAGTAGTTCGCTTTCCTGCTCAATGGTGAGGGAAGACGAGATTATCACAGGTAATTTGTTGTTGTCTCCTAAAAAGGCATATTTCAAAGTTTTCGGGCGTTGCTTTAACTCAACCTTTGGGGGGCTGATGAGGGAGGGCAATAGGGGTGTCTTGGAGGGGGGTGGAAGAGGCAGCAAAGTAGGCTTCCATTGATGAGGCTTTGCTGGTTCTGCTCTGGCAGAGATAAGTTGCACATGCTCAGTTTCAGAGTTAAAGGTCGTTTCTACCTCTGGTTCCTTCCATACTTTAGCTATCTCATTAGACCATTCCTTACCATACAACAGCATATTCACATTTTCTTGCACAACCTCATCTATTATGTCTAGAGAAAAACAATCCTCATCAGGATGAGGTTGATTGGCTGCGTTGTAGACATTTAATTTGACCTTCATATTTCTAAATGACACTTCCATTATTTCAGACTTGCATTGAATACAAGCGTTAGCTGTGGCCAAAAAGGGTCTGCCTAGGATCACAGGTATGGAGGTGGCATTCCTTCCTGGTTCCATATCCAGCACCAAAAAGTCAGCAAGATAAAAGAATTTGTTAACTCCCACCAAAATATCCTCGATTATCCCCACAGGTTTCCTTTCAGATCAGTCGGCCAACTGTATAACAACATGTGTGGGCTTTAATTTGCCTAAGCCCAGCTTCTCATATACTGAATATGGAAGCAAATTTTCACTGGCTCCCAGATCTAATAGGGCTTTGTCAATGGTATGGTCCCCAATGATGCAGGGGATGGTGGGGAGTCCAGGGTCTTGAAGTTTGGGGGGAGTTGCAATGGACAGGACATGCTTGACTTTTTCTGCTGAAAAGACTTTCTTGGATAGGTGTATCCTGGATTGTCTTTTATGGGTGCATAGGTCTTTTAAGAATTTGGTATAAGCTGGGACTTGTTTAATGGCATCAAGTAAAGGCAAATTGATCTTTACTTGTTTAAAGGTCTCCATCATTTCCTCAATTTTACCTTGCCCTTTGTCAAAAGGGGAAGGTCCTTGCAATGCCTTCGGAAATGGCAAGTGTGGGGGTGCTCCCTCACTTGCAGCCTTAGCAAATGGGGATTCTTTCTTTTTTATTTTTTCTTTTTCTTTAGGATCCACATCATCCTCTTTATTGGCACTGGGTGGTTCGTGCAGGTCCACCACTGGTGGCCTCTGTTGTGTTCTTGGAAAACTCATCCCATTTTCTTCATTCAAACCTCTCACAGGCTCACAGCCCACTTGATTGTCCACTAGCCTACCACTCCTCAAAGTTGCCACAGATTTGGCTTCCTCATAGGTGGAGGAAACTTCACCCACTACAAACTGTCTTTATGGATTATCCTGTGGTTGGCTAGGTAACCTTCCTCCCTCTCTCCTAGTCAGAGCATCAGACAGCTGACCAAGTTGGTCCTCTATCTTTTTGATGCTCTGGTTGTGAGAGTGCACAGTTTGGGTTAAGGTGTTCAAGTTCTGTAATGAAGATAGAACTTGTTCCTCAAAAGATGGTGTTCTCACAATTTGGAGTAGGTGCGACTTGTGCACAAAACTTCTGAGTTGGGCCATGGTTTGCTGATATTGAGGTCTTGGGGCATAACCTTCTCGATAAGGCTGAGCATTTCTGTAGGGCATGGGCTGCAGGGGCTGCTGCTGCTTTTGGCTGGGGTATCCATCTTGTCTCCACCTCAAATTGGGGTGGTTTCTCCATTGATACCCAGCAGCAAGCTACTGCCCATAGGCTTGAGTTGCAGCCACATGCTCTGTTACAAAATCAGGAAATTAGGCAGCTGATGGGCATTCATTTAGGGAGTGAGCAAGGGACTGGCATATAGCACATGCCTCCTCCACTCTAGTAGCTACAGGTGACTGCATTGCTCCCATCAGCCTATCAAATTTCAGAGTTAAGCTGTCCACTTTCCTTTCCAACTCACTTGGCACACTCACTTCATATATCTTTCCTCTTGAGGTGTTCTCTTTCATCAATTTAGAAGGGTCTAGATCTCTTGCTAAGGTTTCCCTTTGCATAGAGTTTTCACTGATGATGTCAAAGAGCTATCATGCCTCCTCAATAGTTTTATGGAGGTAGGTGCCACCACAAGAGGCATCTATCATATCTCTACTTTTAGCATCAATTTCCTGGTAAAAGCTTTGAACCAATTGCCATTCAGGGATTTGATGGTGGGGGCATTTCTTGAGGAGTTCTTTAAATCTCTCCCAGGATTAATGAAAGTCTTCACTTGGATCTTCGGTGAAAGAGATGATACCCTTCCTCAACTGACTGGTCTCTGACATAGGAAAGAATTTGGCCAAAAACTGACATTGGAGATCACTCCAGGATTGAATACTGTTAGGTGGAAGCAGAGATAACCAGGTCCTAGCTCTGTCCTTTAATGAAAAAGGAAAGAGTCTCATCCTGGTGGCCTCCTCTCCCAATCCTGTGATGTTGAAGGTGGTGCACAGTCCTAAGAATTCGTCTATATGCTTATAGGGATCCTCCTTGGTCAGGCCATGAAATGAGGGTAACATCTGAATGATGGAAGATTTAATTTCATTGTTCCCTTGAGCAGCAGGGAACTGAATGCAAAAGGGGGAATTGTAGGCCCCTGGTGCATTGAATTCCTTGAGAGTTCGAGGCTGCTGGTGCTCACCCATTTCAACATATTCAATTTCAACAGCTGTTGATGTAGTTGGTCTGGATCTAAGAAGTCTTTCAACCTCTGGATTCAGTGGAACAATCTGAGGTTGCAAAGTTCTCCTACCAAACATACAACACTCACAACTGAATGCAGAGTAAATTCTTAACACAACAAATAGAAACACACAATTGATTAACTAATCTAAAAATTAGCAGATCTGAAAATAAATAAGGGAGAAGGGATGCAAACTATAGAGCAACCTTCAGCACAGCTCTCCTCTCACTCTATACTCAGATCTGGTGACATGGACACAAAAATACTGAAAAAATAGCAAAACTCACAAATGCAGCTAGTAAAATCAAACAAAAACTATAAATCTATGATCAAAACTTAGATCTATCAATTTCTAAACTGCGTCCCTGGCAGCGGCGCCAAAAACTTGTTTAAAATGTTTTCCTACCCTCAAATGAATGTCTAAAATTATCAATAAGACTAGGCAGACATACTCATACAGACCTGCAAGTATTCAGGATCTGTTATAACAAGCTTTAAAAGAATGGTAAGTACGGGAATGTCCACAGGGAGGCTGGTTCAAAATATGATAAATCTCTAGATCTGTAAGAGATCTGACACCCTAGCTATCTCTACTTTAGTTAAAAGACAGGGGAGCTGATCAAGCAACTCCTCTACACAAATCCGATTGAGCACCAAGAGGAATCGAAAGAGCTTTAGATTTAATTAAAACATTGAAAACAATAATTACATTGCAAATAAGGTCACTCTTACAATGGAATGCTCTCAGATATGTAGTCTGTGCAGCAATTAACCCCAGTAACACTCTTAACCTTGCCCAATTACAGATCTAACTCACTCCTTGCTGCTCCTAGGGATTTAGCCAACCATGGTTGGGCTAAAGGAGGGAAATGGAATCTCGCTGTAAGCTTTGATCTTTAGAAAATTGGTCAGAATTTCGATTCCCTCCAATGGCAATTGGGGATCTCAATATATAGCTTTCTCTATTTTTCTCACAAAAAATCACTTCTAAAAGATTATCAGAATTTGTTAGAGTTCTGTTGAAGCACGTGGGTCGGTTAGGGTTTTCTAGGGTATCTTCTAGAACGTCGCACCGGTCATCAAAGTGCCTCGATTTGCATGTAGCAGGTCACCAAGTCACAACATGTGCATAACATAGTTTCTGAGAAGTTCAGCACACGATTTTGACAGGTTGGAGAAGCTTCTGACAGGTTAAAAGTAATCTTGTAGCCTCTTTCGATAGGTTCCCTGGTCTCTTCGATAGGTTCCGATAGGTTGGGCTTAGATACTCTAGCTTCACTGCACTTGATCTGGGGTCTTCGACAGGTTGGAAGAGTAATTTGATAGGTTGAGGATTCACATTCTATTGCTTCGATCGGATGACCCTTGTTCCTATCGAATGGTTCAAATCATTCTGCGATAGGTACTGTCTCAGTACTTCTATTTCGATAGGTTCAGTGGACCATTCGATAGGTTCAGGGAACCTTCCGATAGGTCTCCTTTTTCCCTCAAGCTAGCTTTCAATAGGTTGAATTCTCTTTCTCTTTCAACTGCTCGATATGTTTTTGGATCCTATCGAATTCTTCCCTTCTGCACGAATTCTTTCCTTTCAATGCTTTCAGCTCCTATCGAAATCTTCAAGTGACCAATCGATAGGACGTTTTCAACCTATTCTCACTTTCTTCACCTTGCCCTGCTACAGCCATGCACTCCACGGGTTCAACTATGTGTTACCCTTTGGTGTGCTATTGTTGAGTTCGTCCTGTGCTGAGAGATGGCTCCTTATTGGGCATTCTTGAGTGCTTTTCTTCCCTAGTACCTTCTTTTATTGTTGTCTACAAAATACACTTGACAAGGGCTTATTAGTGTGCTCACAGGTCTATCAATTGTCAGGTTATAGGGTGAAAAGTGGCATTTTTCACCACTTAACAGCTGCCAAAGTGGAAGAGGCATGTCTGATATGTCAGTCTCCCACTCACTCCCTTGAAGAATGTCCCTTTGCTGTACAATTTCCAGATCTCGTTATGGAGCATGCTAGTGCTGCTCAGTCCTTTGGACAACAGCCAACTATTGGTTATCCTTGGAGAAACCACCCCAACTTGAGGTGGAGGCAAGATAATTTCCAAAACCAGCAGCAATAACAGTAGCCAATGCACTATAGAACTGCTCAGCCTTACCAGCAGAATTTCCTCCCAAGGCCCCAATATAATAGCCTATGGCCTAGCCAATGGCACAATCTGTGCACGAAAATGCACCAGCCCCAACACCCACTAGAACTCCCTCATTTGAAGAGCAAGTTTTGGCTTCATTACGGAACTTGGGCTCTTTGTCTCAAACAGTGAGCTCCCATAGCCAAAGTATTAAGAAGATAAAGGACACCCTTGGTCAGCTATCCAATACTTTAACTAGGAGATAAGAGGGAAGACTGCCTAGTCAGCCTATGAACAATGCAGAAGGGCAGTATATGATGGGTGAAGCTTCTTCATCACATGAAGAATCTAAATCTACCACCACTTTGGGAAGTGGGAGGCTGGTTGACAACAAGGTTGATGTTGAGCCTAATAGGAGTGCAAAAGAAAAGAGTACAACCCATCATGATATGCAGCAGGAGCAACATATGAGAAATAAAGGGGGTGTTGAGGAAACCCAGTAGAAAAATGAAAACAAAAATAAGAAATAAACTGATGAGATTGCTAAGGCAGCAAATGAGAGATCAGTCCCTCATTTGCCATTTCCCAATGCACTTCAACACTTTCTTCATTTGATAAGGGGAATGCTAAAGTTGAGGAAATGATGGAAACATTTAAACAAGTGAAGATCAACTTGCCTTTACTTGATGCAATCAAGCAAGTGTCAACCTATGCAAAGTTCTTAAAAGATTTGTGCACACACAAAAGGCAATCTAGGGTACACCTATCCAAGAAGGTCTTTTCTACTGAGAAAGTGAACCCAAGTGTTGTCCATTGCAACCCCAACAATACTCTAAGACCCTGGAGTTCCCACAATCCCTTGCATCATTGGAGATCACACCATTGAAAAAGCCTTGTTAGATCTAGGAGCCAGTGTGAATCTACTCTCATATTCAGTATATGAGAAGTTAGGTTTGAGAGAATTGAAGCCCACACATGTGCTATTACAGCTGGCTGACAGATTTGAAAGGAGGCCAGTAGGAATGATAGAAGATGTGTTAGTTGGGGTTGGCAAATTTTTTTATCCAACAGATATTCTAGTTCTTGGCATGGAACGAAGCAAGTGCACTACCTCCATTCCTGTAATTTTGGGCAAGCCTTTCTTGGCCACTGCCAATGCTTTTATATAATGTAGATCAGGTGTAATAGAGGTATCCTTTGGTAATAGGAAAGTGAAATTAAATGTCTACAATGCAGTAAGTTAGCCACACTTGGATAGTGAGGACTGCTTTATGATTGATGTGTTGGATGAGCTTGTGGAAGAAACTTTACCCAAGCGGCTGCATTGTGATGACATGTTTGATGTTTTTGAAAATATTTGAAATAAAATTATGGAAGAGAAGGCCCCCACACCTGAGATTCAAGAGGTGAAAACCTTAAATTCTAAAGTTGGGCCAGCAGCAAAGTATCCTCCTTGGAAACCATCTGTGTTGCCTCTTCCACCACCTTCTAAGGCACCTTTACTGTTTTCACTCATAAGTCCACCTGATGTGGAACTGAAATAGCTCCCCAAGTCTTTGAAGTATGCATTTTTGGGAGCAAATCAGAAATTGCTTGGGATAATTTCTTCTTCCCTCACTGATGAGTAGGAAGAAGAGTTGTTGTGTGTGTTGAAAAGGCATAAGAGACCAATAGGTTGGACTATTGCTAATCATGGAGGAATTAGTCCTGCTATTTGTATACATAAGATCCACCTGGAAGACAGTTCCAAACCCTCTAGAGAGATACAGAGAAAGTTAAACCCCCATATGCAAGAAGTAGTGATGAAGGAAGTGGTTAAATTGTTAGATACAGGAGTGTTGTCGCTCCAAGTGTGCCATAATTATGTGCATTATAAATCAATAATTAAAGAATTAAAGAATGCTAAATTATATGGATGTTAACTTATGAAAGGGATATCAGCACATTGGGGCTAACACTGGCCTGCAAGATCAGGGCCAGTTGTAGCAAGTTTTAAAAGTAAGTATTTCAAGATCGTCCACAGAGAAGTTTGTCTAAAATGAGAGATAAACCTCCAGATCTGTGCTACCAGATCTGGCTCTATAATTATCTAAAAAGAATAATAGATAAAAGAGAGTGTTGGATTGTGTCACATTTAACTATAAGCAAATAAAGAAAAGAACTATCTACATGATCCAGATCCGAGTTGGGGAGGTGTTTAAAATAAGACAAATGCAGAAATAATAGCTTCATGTACTTTAGCCTCTGAATTTTAATGGAGAATCAGTAGTTCAACAGAGCAGATTCAATCTTCATCTGGCTACCAGCACAGATGTAAGAGAAATAAATCCGAATTAAGGAATAGGTTTAGACTTATGGTGATCTCATCCCACTTAAATGGTCACGATCGTCAACGTGGCCTATTCTTTAGTTGTAATATGAACATCATCAGAAATCTTTGAATTAGGTTACCAACGCTAATTCGCATGAGGATGATGAATTAAGGGAAGTTGATGCGGATGAGTGAATCTAAAGAAGTCTAATGCACTAAGGTGAACATTCGTAACCTCGACATGACTCCAATGGAGAAGACACAAATTACAAAGAACCTTTTAAAATCCAACGTTACAATTCTGAGCAGAGCACGGCTTCTTAGAGAGCCCTCGGACTTCTGATCTGAGCTTCTCAGAGCCCTCAGATTCTGATCTTGAATCCGAACTTGGAAGTACAAATCACTCACAATGGCTCTCAAAGGTAAACTACAAGAAGGGATTACAGTTCGGATAAGCTATCCGGAATGAGGGAAACAGAGATGAAAACTCTAAAATCTGGATGCCTCAATTGGGCAAATGTCTTCTCAATTTATAGCTTTCCTCTATCTCGCACAAGGCTGAATTGACCAATCGAAGTGCTCAGATCTGGATTGCCCAATGGCTGTTGAGCACGGGGATCCAGATCTGTTCGCCAATGAAAATGCTCGATCCGTTCACCAATCAGCGTTAGAAGCATCAATTCTGCTATGGGAATTCAAAAGTTTGTTTGAGCTTCTAGAAGTTCCCGCCAAGTGATTTCATCTTTAGGTTTTCACGTGGGGTGAATATGCCTTTGGTTTGTGCTTGGAATCTTCCTAATGTCTACGGGCTTTTAATTACATTGGGGCATGCGAGTTCTTGAAATGCCCTTCAAAGTGGTATAGTAAATCCCGATGCCATTTCGAGTTTAAGGGTCTTTTCGCAAAGTAGTTTGGCTCGGAAGTTCTTTTCGCAAAGCATTTTGGCTTGAAGTTCTTTTGAAAAGCATCTTGGCTTGAAGTTCTTTTCATAAAGGACTTTGGCTTGAAGTTCTTTTCGAAGGACTTTGGCTTCAAGTTCTTTTCGCAAAGGACTTCTCTTCTTTTCGCAGAGGTAAATCTTCTATTCGAGGAGTGTTTTCTTCTTTTCGCAAAGTTCAAGGTTCTTTGCGAATAGTAAAAGTTCTTTGCGAATTGGACTCTAGGCTCCCATTCTTCTTTGCGAATGGCTCTCTCTCTTTTTTCAGGTCTTTGTCTGCTCTTTTAGACCCTTTTTAGCCATTGCTGAGGTTGTTTCTTCAATCCATCTTTCAGCTTGACATGAGTTGTCAGCTTTTTGATCATTTTAGGATGCTTTTCGGACTTGGACCTGTCTACTTGGTTAGCTGTAAAATGCACACTAAAGTACTTATTTAGTCTTCTCAAGGGTCTTTCAAGGCTCATGTTTAGGGGTGAAAAATGGTATTTTTCACTACTTAACAAGGAGTCATCTATCCCATTTCAGATTCTGAATGGGTGGCACCTACTCAGTTGGTACGTAAGAAATCTGGAATCAGTGTGGTTAAATCATATTCTGGTGAGCTAATTCCAACCAGGGAGACCACAGGTTGGAGGGTGTGCATTGATTATCGAAAGCTCAATTTAAAAACTAAAAAAGATAATTTTCCTTTGCCCTTCATCGACCAGATTTTGGAAAAGTTAGCAGGCAAAGCTTTTTACATGTCCATTTGGCACCTTTTCTTACAGGAGGATGTCATTTGGATTGTGTAATGCCCTTGCAACTTTCTAAAGGATTATGTATGCCATCTTCTCGAATATGATCGATCAGTTTTTAGAGATATTCATGGATGATATTTCTGTCCTTGGGGACAGTTTTAGCAAGTGCCTACGTCACCTCAACCTAGTGCTTCAAAGATGTGAAGAGATCAACCTGGTCTTAAGTTGGGAAAAGAGTCATTTTATGGTCAACCAAGGCATTGTCCTTGGTCATGTTGTTTCTCATAGAGTCATAGGGTAGACCAGGATAAAATTGATTTGATTGCACATTTGCCCCCACCTAAAACTGTCGAACAGGTCAGATCTTTTTTGGGGCATGCTAGTTTTTATAGGAGATTCATCAAAGATTTTAGTAAAATTTCAAAACCTCTTTGTCACCTGCTGTGTCAATAGGTTCCTTTTGTATTCAATGATGAATGTCTCTCTGCTTTTGAGATTTTGAAAGGATGCTTGACCTTTGCACCTGTCTTATAAGCCTCTGATTATTATTCTCCATTTGAGCTGATGTGTGATGCAACAGATTTTGCAATCGGTATTGTGTTAGGGCAAAGAAAGGACAAGTTACCTTATGTGATTGCTTATGCAAATAAGATAATGATTGATGCTCAGTTAAACTACACGACAACTAAGAAGGAATTGTTAGCCATTGTCTATGCTTTAGAAAATTTTATATCTTATGTGTTAGGATCTAGGATTATGGTGTTCACAGACCATTCAGCCCTGAAATATCTTTTATCAAAAAAGGATGCCAAACCAAGATTAATCAGATGGTTCCTCCTATTATAGGAGTTTGATCTTGAGATTAAATATATAAGAGGGGTTGAAAATGTGGTTGCAGACCACTTGTCCAGGATCCTAGCTGCTGAGTTTGATGGACTTCCTGTCAATGACTCATTCCCAAATGAGCAACCTTTTACTTTCAGCATGAGTGCACCTTGGTTTGCAAACATAGTTAATTATCTGGCAGTGGGTAGGATTCCCCCACATTGAAACAAAATGGATAAGGATTTGTTCTTCTCTTAGATCAGATACTATATGTGGGATGATCCATACCTTTTCAAGAACTTGTGAGAAGGTGTATACCTGAGAATGAATTCCACGACATACTAACAATGTGTCATGAACAGGCTTGTGGAGGCCATTTCATTGGAAACAAGACTGTTATAAAAGTACTTCAGCATGGATTCTATTGGCCTACTATATTCAAAGATGCATGGCAGTACTACAGAGCCTGTGAAAAATGCCAGAAAATGGCAAGTATTTAAAAAAAAAATTTCATGCTTTTACAGCCCATTCTTGTAGCTGAATTGTTTGAGATTTGGGGGATTGACTTCATGGGTCCTTTCCCTCCTTATGGGTATAATTTTATTCTTGTGGCTTGGGACTATGTGTCCAAGTGGGTTGAAGCCATTGCCACAAGAACCAATGATCGCAGAGTTGTCATCAAGTTCTTGAAAGACAATATTTTCTCTAGGTTTGGCACTCCCAGAGTTATCATTAGTGATGGGGGAAGTCAATTCTGCAATAGGCATTTTGAAAATCTACTTAGAATGTACTCTGTGACACACAGAGTTGCAACCCCATACCACCCACAAACCAGTGGGCAGGTGGAAATTTCTAACAGAGTGATCAAATATATTTTAGAGAAAACTATGAGAGGAGATAGGAAGGATGGGTCCCTAAAGTTGACTGATGCTCTTTGGGCTTATAGAACTGCCTATAAGACCCCAATAGGGATGTCTCCCTTTAGGTTGGTGTATGGCAAGGGATGCCATTTACCAGTGGAGTTAGAACATGAAGCCTATTGGGCTATTAAATCATTGAATTTTGATCTAACTGTTGCTGGTATGCACAGGAGGCTACAGTTGTCAGAACTTGCAGAGCTGAGATTGGATGCCTACTCCAATGCTAGGATTTACAAAGAAAAGGCCAAAGCTTTTTATGATAAGCATTTGCTGAGAAAGGAGTTTGTTGCAGGCAACAAGGTATGGTTGTTTAATTCAAGGTTAAAATTTTTCCCAGGCAATTTGAATTCTAGATGGAAGGGGCCCTACATTATGATGCATGTTTCCCCATCTGGATCTATTGAAATCATGGATCCTAAAGATGGTAGGATCATGAAAGTCAATGGTCAAAGGCTCAAAATATGTATTGAAAATATAGTGGAGCCTATGGTGACCATTCACCTTTAAGAACCTCCAAAGTGTGAATGATTTTCAACATTATACATTATCTACCATAGCTGTAATGGTGTTGCTATTTTATTTTATTTGTTTTATGTTTGTTAGATCGATAATTTTTACTTAGTTTTTCATTGAGAAAAATAACTTAGCTCTGTTGAGGTCAGGAATGTCTTTGATACATGAGAAATTAATGGGAACATAGTAGGATTGATGAATTTGTGTTGGATGGAGATAGTGAACTGATGAGAAATAATTTTAGATTACAAAGTGACCTATCGGGAGGTTAGAAGTGAAGTCCGACAGGTACTAAAGGTGTTCATGTGAAATTTGATAGGTTCTGTGTACCTGTCGAGAGGAAGTGAGATGAATTTGATAGGTACTGAAGGTGTTTGCTGTAATTTTAACAGGTTCTAAGTACCTATCGAGGGGTTGAGAGACTTCTCAGAGCCTTAATTTCTAAAAATTTGTAACCTGTCGAGAGGTTTGATGAACCTCTCGAATTAAAATTTTTGAAGCATATATACCTGTCGAGAGGTTTGAACAACCTCTCGAAGCCTTCAACTTGAGAGTCTTACATTTTCAATTGGGTTTAACTGTTTGACAGGTTGTTTCATCTTGTCGAAACCTTCTTTCCAACCCATCGAAATTGTGTTTTAATTGTTTAAAACCTATCGATAGGTCCAGCCCATCCATTCGACACCTTGAGCTAAAAGTCTGGTTCCTCCTCTGCCCGAGTTTTTAGCATCTTCTTTCTTCTCCATCTTCCTGGTTCTAGTTCCAATTACTCTGTTGTTTTTCCAATTGCATCAACTTTGCAAGGTCGACATTCTGCACCTGATTTTTACAGATTTGGTTCTATGTGTTACAAGTTCCAAGAAGCCCTAGGTTTTTGAGTAAGTTATTCTTCAACTTCTTCCTTATGATTGTTTAGCATTATAGTTCCATATTTTTGGTGAATTTTTCTGTGTGTGGTGAAGAGAAGATTGTTGTGGTTATTGAGAAGCATTGTGAGGATTTTTGAGTCTCAATGGCCGAATTTGAGGGCACCTTGACCGATTTGCTCCAATCCCCTTCCCAATCGACCCCAAAATCTACTAGGAAGTCCAATAGGTTAGCCACCCAGCCTAAGGCCAACCCACCTACTAAGAGGAAACTAGTTCTGGACAAGCCCAAGAAGGCTCAGAAAGCTAAGAAAGCTAAAATTGTTCTGGAAGTGCCTGAGGAAATTCCCAGACCTAACCCTGAGCCACAGATTGAGCTACCTTTGAACCTGACAACTCCTAATGAGTTTGTGGATGGCTTAAGCCTGATTCTTGAGACAATCTTTGACCTACCTTATTTTACTAATGTACAGGAGTGTAAGGAAACTTGACCTACTTGGAAAAGGCATCCCTGACACCTCTGTTGACCCCATCACAAGAAAAGGTCTACCCAAGACTGATCAAGTTATGGTATCAGAACATCAAGGAAAAGAAGATCCCAGGGTTAACTGATCCTACCCTAGTGGTGTTGGTTGATGACTGGGAGGTAGTGGTGGATTACAAGGACATTGGGTTGGCATTGGGAGTCCCATTTCTATATGATCCAGCCAGCAGTTTGGGAGCCCCTGACAGTGTCTCTTTTAGGAACATGGCTAGACACTTGACCCAGGGCATTGTGTGATCTAGGGAGTCTTTGATGAAGAGAGACTTAGACCCCAGCTTGTTTTTCATAGATTCAATCTTGAGGAAGAATGTCTATGTCAGTGGACATCAACAAGAGAGAAGAACCCCTATAGTGGATGCACTTTACTTCTTCTCCAAGGGCCAATTCTTTAATGTTCCTTAGCTGATATTTGAGCCCATGGTGGATGTAAATGGCAAGATCAAAAGGGGATAGGTGTTGCCAGGATTGCCTTACAGCAAACACATTACTTCTCTACTAAGGAAAGGAAAATACATGATCAAGAAAGATGAGCCAATAGAGGGTTTGAGTCTAAAAGAATTTGGGAGGAGAGCTTGGTCCACCAGCATGACTTTGATTGGGAAGAGTAAGAAGAAGCAAGTTAAGAGTTTTGAAAAGGAAGTACCTCAGGTGACCAGCTCAGCAGCTACACCTGTGATCTCTACAACTCCATCAGCCAGCTCTGTGCCTTTGCCTACCCCTGCTGGTACTAGCTCAGTACCTGTAACCTCTGCTTCCATATCAGTCCCTCCTACTGCTATTGTCAGTTCTGCTGTTGTCACCCCTACTGCACCTGTAGCCTCTGCATCCACATCTGTCACCCATTCTTCTTTGATTCCTTCTATGGTCAGTTATGCTAGTGTCATCCCATCCACTTCCATACCATCCATTTCTGTCCCCATCCCTTCTAGCAGTTCAACCATCCCCTCTATCGTCACCACCATCACCCTTGTGTTAGCTCCTCCTACCACTGATCCAATATTACTCTTGCCTTCACCAGCCATACAAACCATCTACTAGAGAAAAACCAAGCAAGCCGCATCCACAACCCCTCCAGCTAACCCATCCATTCCATGCCTAGAACCTTTAAGCCCTGAAACAACAGCTCCATTCCCATCTATATCATCTGACCTAGTTACTTCCTCTCCACTGTCTTTACCTTCTGAGATTGACCCCATTACCTCCATTTCACCTATCCATACCCAGGAGCAGGAACACTTTACCATTGAGGGGTATTCATCCCTAATAGATTCAATTATGGAAGATATTGGGCGTGAGTATTCCCCCTTACCTGATTCCCCACATCCTATCCCTTTCTACCAGGCTTCCACCTCACCATTCCAGCCTATTCCAGCCATTCCACCTGTTACCCAAGCCCAAATCTTACCAGATACCTGTGCCCAGATTCTTTCCCTTCGCACATCCATCCTAGCCCAGCTTCAAACCAACACAGCTGACCAATCTATTATGGCTAGCTGCCCACATGCCATTCAATCCACTTTAATCCCATCTACCTCAACCATTCAACCTCTTATAACTCCCACTCCTACACCCATTCCACCTCCATCTGCTCAGCTGTCCCCTCCAGTAGTGGCTACGACTGCTGAAGTGGAAGAACCAATCCCTAAACCTTCTACTGAGACTCTTCTACCAAAACTGACCCCATTGAAGATGACCTACCATCCCTACCTTTTACCTATCCCTCCACCCCACCACCTGAGTCAGTTACTGTGGAAGAGGAGCTGCCACTTACCTTCATTTTACCTTCACCACCACCACTTGAGCTGCCCGTCACCCCTTCCTCCATGGATGATACTCACCATTGGGCCATTGTCCCATATGGAACCAACACCTTTTCACCCTTGCCATCCCTCACCAAAGCCATAGAGCACAACCCTTATGTTGGGGAGGATGTCAAGTTTCTAGTGGATGCAGTCCTGACTTTGCAATGGAAGGCCCATGAAGAGGATATTGACCCAGTTTTGGAGGTTCCCAGGCAGGAGGAATGGAAGCTATGGCAGATGGTCCTCAACTCCCTTGATCTATACAAGATCTATAGGAAACAATCTGACATGCTTTCCAAACTTGTAGAGACTTTATCCCTTTATCCTGCCCTTAAAGCTGCTGAGTCAACTGACATTTCCATCAAGGATCCTGGACCAAAGCCAAAGAAGAAGAAGAAGCCAGCTGCAATCAAGTCCACACCTGATGCTGCCAGTGCAGAGCCAGTGAAGAAGGACAAGAATCCTTATGCAGAAAAATATGCCTAGACCCCTCCTTTTGTGTTAAGTTCAGATCCTGAGTCTGATTAGGTATAGATAATGGGTGTGTTTAGACTATGTAGTTCAGATACAGTTGTTCTAGGTAGCTAGGTTGTATCTAGCTTTCTTTTTGCTTTTTATCATCTCTGCAACTAGTTTGTATACAGTTTATTTTAATAAAATGTTCCTTTTATATGCCATTGTCCATATCTCGGCCGTTCATTTTTTATCTTACTTTGTGTAGTTTTATTTTACTTTTACCCTGTTGTTTTTAGTTGTTATATTTCTGAAACATTGAGGAAACTATTCCTCATAGGTTTTGGGGAATAGCTGGGTAATTTTGAAAAAATATTTATGAGATAGTTAAGCCAAGTGCAATGGTGTTAGTAGGATTAAAGAAAATTTAGCAGAATTCCAAACTAAGTAATTTTGAAAAAGAAAAATTTAAGAATGTATGGTAGATTGTTTAATGTTTGGATCCTTTTGAAAAATTCATCATTTCCATGAAAGTATCATTAAGAAATTTTGTCATAATCAGTACGTAGTGAGCCATTAAGAAGAGAAAAAAGTAAGAACATGCCTTGAGAGTCCTAAGGAAGACCATACCCGGTGAGATTTGGGCCTGCAAAAAAATTCTTTTGAAGAGTGTTTTGGCAAAAAAATTCTACTCTAAGGATTGTTTCAACCTACTCTCTTTCACTAGAAGTTATGAAACTCCAAATTGAAACAACTTGACAGTACTCATGACATTAAAGACATGATGTAATGCCCTCCTTTAGACAGTTTGAGCTTGAATTTTCCTACCTTTCAATTGCCCTTGATACACACCATTTGAGCCCTAACAATCCAAGTTTTCTTTGATAGAAACCGAAGAATTTAAACCCAAACCTCAGTGACCTGATGCAGGCTAACCCTCACTTTGAGATTTCAAAAGGTAAAGGAGAAGAAACTAAAGAAGGTTGAGCTGGTTTAAAATTTGGTGGCAGAAAAAGAAAGTACATTGTGACAGCTGTGTATCAGTTGTATAGTTGTGGCATTGTAGCACACATATAACAAAAAAAGAAAAAAAGAATACAAAAGAAAAGAATACAAAAAGAGAAAAATAGAAAAACAAAATAAAAGAGAGAAAAAGAAAGAGAAGTCACTTCATTGGAAATTTTAAAAAAGAAGATGAGAAGATGGCCACTTTAAATCTGAAAATATCAAAGAAGATGAAGATGTGCTGAAATGAAGGTGTGTATACCACCTCCTTACGTTGCTAGTTTCTCAAATTTTGAATTCTTTATATCCTTTTTATTCTTTATACCCACACCATAAGCCACATTACAACCTAATAAAAAGACCCTATTGATCTGCAGTTGATTTAGCTGTCATGTGGAGATGATGAGCTGTGTGATCTATGTTGAAAAGAGTTAGAGATTTCAAGAATTAGAGCAACTACCTATACTAATGCTTGCAGTCCTATTTGAGGGCTATAATTGCTCTTGAGTGTGAGTGAAATAGAATACCTTTGAAATCATTTATGAGAGTATGCCTTGAGATAATTGGGTATGAGATTGGATTTATTTAGGCATTGTTTAAAACTGCTTCTCCAATTAACGGTAAATGACATACTGTTTTGCACATATTATTCTCTTGATGATTTCAGATTGGTTGTGATAAGTTTGAAAAAGGATTTAGGTATTAAAATGTTCATTTTTACTGCTTTGAAGCTTTTGAATTTGAATGAGCAAGGTATGGAATGAAGCTGAATTTGTTGACATCCAACTTGTAACTGTTTGCACTTAATTTAATTATGTTCATATAGAAGTTTGTAGGTTACTTCACTGGAAACCCTCAGGATACTTCACTCCTCCACTAGGGATCACCTAAGGGTTTAAAAGGCTTGATGCATATGCTAAATGCATCTGTGCTCCCTACAAAAGTGGCATTTTTAGTCTTCAATATTTATTTTTAATCTTTCCTTTGCTCAGGGACTAGTAAAGCTTTGGTCTGGGGGTGTGTTAATCAGTGAAAAATATAATTTTTCACCTCCTAACCTAACCTTTGAGGGACCTTTGAGTTGACTAATCATATGTCCTAAGTGTGTTTTATAGTTAGCAATAAATTACAGTCATAGTGCAAAAATCTATCTAAAAATGCCAAGAGACTTGCTGCTTCAACAAGTGCTCATGCAACCTAAAAAGGCCAGCCATCAAGCATCACAGAGCCTAAAAATTCTATGGCAATGGCATGTGTTCAGCTGTGTACACATGGGAGCAAACCAGGAGCTGCATTTGATGAAGAATGAACCCCTCAAAAGGGCACTGAGTGCTGGATAGATGAAAGCCATCACCGCAAGCTGTGTGCAAGCTGTGAAAGCAAAGAACAGAAGCTGTCGAGAGGTTATTTCAACCTATCGAGAAGTTTGGGTGCTGGATAGAAGCTGATGAAAGGTCAGTTCAACTTGTTGGGAGGTTCTACTGAGGAGAAATGAACATATCGAGAGGTTTACAGAACCTATTGAGTGGTTTAAACTGCTGAAGAGGATCCTGTTGAATAGTGCAGAAGATCCGGTCGAGAGGTCACCTGAAGCAGCCATCCTCGCGAAGTGTAAAAGGCTGAAAATGAACATGTCAAGAGGTTCCCAGAACCTATCGAATAGTCAAACCCAACTTGTCGAAGACATACTTGAAGCTGCATGAAATCTCGTGAGGTTGCCTTCAACCTGTCGAATAGAGGGAGCCATCCTAGCAAAAGGATACCTGGAGCTGCACTGGATCTCGCGAGGTTGCATCAACTTTTCGAGAGGATGGCTGAAGCTAGCACAGTAGTGAGGCATTGAATTCATCCTATCGAGCAGTTCAACATAACCTATCGAAGGCTATATCCAACCCGTCGAATGGAGCAGAAAGCACGATTTTGGAACTTCTCAGTTCCAGCTGAGAAGCACATCACTTCAGTGCTCTGTGGCACATGGCCCGAGGCATGCTAACAGCCTTGGAGGGCATTTTTGAAAGTCCATGGGCACGAATGAGAAACTCTCTAACTCCCTCACATGTACCTGTCCAATTCGAACCAATTGGTGGGTGAGTCTAGAAGAAAAATCAGTCACATCAGCAGCTCAGAATAACAAAATTATTTCCTTGACCTCTGATTGGTTGAAATAGATCTAAGATAGAAAGAAAGAGTATAAATGGAGAAGAAGCATTACAGAAGAAAAGGGAAGAGAAATCCAGAAATTGAGAGAGCTCAAAGATCAAATCCGAACCCCTTTTCCCTCCATAATCACATCCTTCTTCCTTTTCCCATTCTCTCTTTAGCCCAACCATGGTTGGCTAAATACTTGTAATAGCTAGGGTGAGGTAGATCTTTAAATTGAGAGGTTTGAGAGCCTTATATGAGGATTGGATGATGCACTGACTGTAGATCTGAGAACAATGTATTGTAAGTTGTATTAATTCAATAAATTTATGGTTGTAATGTTCATTTGAATTTATAGATCATTTGGTTCCATTAGATTCTCAATTGGATTCATGTATTTGGGAATTGCCCATTCATTTAATCTTTAGATCTCTTGATTTCCATCTGATTTCTCTAGATTTAATATTTCTGTGGATGCCTGAGCTTGTAGCCTTGCATCCACAACATTTGCAGTGGTTTTCCTGTTCTAATTGGGGCCTTTGGATTGAAGGATATCCCTAGGATGATTTGTGACCATTGAAGTGGGCAGATCATAGCCTTAAGATCAATTCAATTCTCTAATTTAGATTGGATTTGTATACCTTGCATTTGTGCTTGTAGCTAGATGAAGGGCAGCTGCAAATCAATCCTCTGCATTGATGTTTAACCGATTAATTCTCCACCTTTGATTTTAATTCCCCAAAACCTTTTCTTTACACTTTCAAATCTGTTTTCTACTCTGGATCATTAGCATTTAAATTTAATTTTCTATAGTTTAGTAAAGTGACAACCCCTAAAAACCTCTCCTCTTTCCTTTCTTGCTTTGTTTTAAATTTGATAGGTTAGAGTGCCAGATCTGTTTTAGATCTGGAGATTTACTATAGTTTGAAACACATTTCCCTGTGGACATACCCCTACTTACCTCTTTAAATCTTGCTGCAACAGCCCTGGTTCTTGCAAGCCTAATTACCTTACGTTGGCATTTTTTTTTTTATTGATTTTTCTTTTACTGTGATGTTTTTAATGTCTTAATAATTACTAGTTAGGCAATACAACACGGGCCTACTTGCGCATTGCTTTATGTTTGACCAAATCTCATGAGTGGATGCCGGCCCGTAGAGGCGGCACGGGACCATCACCCCCCATTTTTTGACTTTAAAGAAAACTCCTCTAAAATCTGAAATTAAAATTGAACCAAGAGGGGACTCAACTGAATTTTTACGGGGGTATATTTTCATGGGTTGGAAATTTTAGGCAAAGATACAAGCGTCCCGGTTCATAGTACGGCGGTAGCCCCTAGGGGTGATGATCAGGAAAAGAACCACCCCACCTAATATCTGAGAAGACACTTGAGCCGGAGGTATATCAGGTTGGTAACCTATCCAGTTACAAAGCCTAAAACCCTTGGGGGAGAGCATTAGTAGTCCCGAACCGGCCTTGTATCTCTAGGTGTGGAGAGGAGAGACCCGGTATAACTAAGAAATCAGTCCTCGAAGATATTCCTTCCCGAAAGCAAAAAAAAAAGACCAATTTCGGGTTGTTATTCTGCTGTCAAAAAATTTTGACCCCACTGTTTGTGCCTGACGCATGTAAAATACGCGCCAAGCCACCATTCCCCAGGTTTGCCTTGGCACATGTAATACACGCGCCAAGCTTGGAAACACCATTTTTGCTTTGGCACATGTAATACACGTGCCAAGCTTAGTCTGACCATTTTTGGCCTGGCGCATGTAATAGACGCGCCAAACCTGACCTAAGTAATGCAGCCCGAGTCTGAGGACTTTTTCACATCCCCGAGTTCCCTACTTAGTGGTTTAGCACCTCTGATTAGGTCCCGCATTATCCAAAACCCAATACGCCCCCACCGGTCAAAGAGGGTAACCTCTTATCGACCCGCTCTGGGGGATCGGGTTGTTTGCGTTGATTCTTGTGCCTTTAATTGATCAAAGGGTTCCTCTTTGATTCTTCCAAAGTACGTCGGGGTCACGCCGTGGGATTTATTTAGGGTATAAATACCACCCGAAATGGGAATTCAAGGGCCCTGGAATCCTTCATCATAAAAATCCACTTACAAAATCTTAAAAAAAATAATAAAACCAAAAAACAGAAAAAGAAACCATCGTGGTGTCAGCACTATGGCATCACCTTATCCTCCGTCATCCTGTAGGGGAAGAAGGAGAAAGCTTTATGGGCCCCATGAGTCGCACTCGTACCCCACCTGTCACCAAGCCATGTCATGGGCAGTGGATCAGGCTTACGTCGATCCCGACTCATCCCCACAACATTCTCCAACTCATTCCCATACGGAAGAGATGTTCCAATCCAACCCCCTCACCCAACCTCCCTTTTCCATTACCGGCCCCTTCGGTGCCCCTATCTTCCTGTCCACCACCTCTCAAAACACCCTAAATCCGACACCCCATTCCCCATCATTTTCCCAAAACATGCCCATTCCCCCCGTCCCCCCTCCCCCATGTCTACGCCAAATCAATCACATTTTTCATTCCAAACCCGACCCAATTCCCTACCTCTACCACCACACCCTGTTTTCCATCTTCCCAACATCTACCCGATCCACCCACGTTTACCCATGCCACACCCAATTCTCCCCATATCCCCCTATATACCAAGGTCATGCCCAATTTTACCGGGGCCATGCCCAGTTTTTCCCACACATCCACTTAACCCCTACCCCATATTCCCTCAAATGAACCATTTCCATCCACACTCCCAAGTTTGCATGCTTCATTACCTCAAACCCACTAAGGCCCAATGGCCCAAACCCCCATCATCCACACCCACCAAGGCCCAATGGCCCAAATCCCCATCATCCACACTCTTCAAGGCCCAATGGGCTAGACCCATCAAGGCCCAATGGGACAGGCCCATCAAGGCCCAACGGGTTAGACCCACTAGGGCGCAATGGGCTAGACCCACTAGGGCCTAATGAGCCAAGCATACCAAGGCCCAATGGGCCAAATTTCCCAAGGCCTTATGGCCCAAACTCCTCCAAATTCCTTATCTAATACCCAAGCCCAGCAAGGCCCAAACCTTGGGTCCACATACCCATACCCTCCATAATTCCCTCAATATCTTCTGCACACACAAACCTCCCACCCGACCCAAGGCTAGAGCCTGGCACCTATCCTCCATCAACCCCAATTCACCCATGTCCCTGCACCCCAAAGTCATCTCCAAGCTTTCCCCCAAACACAGTGGCCCCATCAGGGCTTAACCCAAAATCCAAATTCCACTCATCCTATCACTCCATGGAACTTCTCCCCCCTCCAGTGGTCCCACCCAGTACCTATCCAGCCTAGCTAGCACCAACAAGAAAATCTCACTCTCACTACACCATATGTAGACCCACAATATGAGGAATATAAGATCAGGAATAGTGGGGCTTACGCTGGGGCATTTGCCAGCATCAATCCTCCACCCATAATCACCACCCCCCGATAGCACAAAGTGAATCAAGGTCGACCGTTGAAAAAACAACCCCACTGTCTAAAGAGTCTGAGCAGTTAAAAGAACAATTGGATAAAATCTAGAAGCAGCTGTTGAAGATGGGTGGAGCCGAAATCCATGCCATGGATTTCTCGAACTTATGTCGGTCTTTGATAAATATAACGGCATAGGCAACCCCATCGCACACCTCAAGTCCTACTTTGGAGACATGTGCCAATATGGGGGGGACGAGCGCCTGCTTATAAAAGTCTTTCAGAAAAGTCTGACGGGCCCTGCCTTGAGGTGGTTCACGTCCCTAGAACCATCAATGATAAAACATAGAAAGATCTTACACATTTATTCTAAGAGCAGTATGTCTACAACATAGACATTGAACCTCGCAACTTAGATCTGGCATGGCTAAAGCAGAACTCTAACAAGACCTTCAGTGATTTCCTTGGGCATTGGAGATCACTGACAGCTCAGGTAAGAAACAAAATACCTGACGATGAGCAGATTGAGATGATCTTAAAAAATACCTTTCCAGTCATCTCAGACTTCTTTGTTTGCCAACAGCAGTCTAGCTTTGTTGATTTGGTGAGGAACGTCAATCATTGCGAGGATGCTATCAGAGAAGGGAGTTTAAGCAAGAATACATCCGGTGGGGCCAATGGGTTCAGGAGATTCTCTGAGCAAAGAAATGATAGAAGAACTGGGGCAGATGTGCAGAATGTCACGAATGTCAGGCCCAACACCAGTATAATCCCATTCCATTTTAAAGCTTCACAGCCAGCTCCAGTCAGAAGCGAGCCAATATAGAGGACCGGAATGGACAGGGGGCATAGATGAACTCAGAATAGAGAAAGGCTTGCTGTGACCGATTGTTCACACCTTTGGGGCAATCACTGAATGTTTTGTTGCCCATACTAATAGAAAAAGAGTTGGTCACAGCACTCCAACCACGGCCTCCACCAAATCCCATCCCAAGGAACTATGACCCCAACACCCATTGCAACTTCCACCAAGGGCCGGGTCACCCTACTGATCGCTGCTTCTCATTAAAGCACGCAATACAGGATCTGATTGGGGCTAGGAAAATCATTCCCCCTGTACTTCCCCAAGCTAACCAACATGCCAACATACATTAGGTACCGCTACCCCTGCACCAACTAGGAGGGGCAGGTCCGAGACCCACCATCGGCATGGTGGCAGAGGATGATGAAGATTTTGACCTATCAGATTACATCGGCGACCGAGGAAATTTTGTGGCACTACTGTAGAGAGATTGGGGAGATAGAAGAATTGGGGTTATCGAATGCTTGAATCTGACAAATTACTTTCCCAACACCACTCCACAAATAGAACCCTTAGATCTTAGGGTATACTTCCCAGAGTCAGCTCCCATTAAATATGTCCAAATTAACTCCTATCAATCATTCGTGGCATCCTCCACCAATTATCTAATGGCTGATTATATCCCCCATCCACCTCCGGCACCCCTCAGTTATCAATGGCCTACCCCCGTCACATCACCCCCAATCCCGTCATCCGTGATCTCTGCCAACCCTATTTGGCCCACCTTCTCCACCCTTATAGAAGTTAACCATGTGATACCCACCAATTCTAATCCCTCAGCACCCATATCCCCAGTACCCACCTTCTCCCCATTTAAGATCTCAGGACTAACTTACAACCCTCATCAGGTCCCGCTCAGCTATGATCAAATGGACATTAATAAAAGCAGCAGTAGGGAAGGGGCAATTAATTTTGTCACCAGGTCAGGGAAAATCTCCAAGCAATCAGACGCACCGACACCAGCTCCAGCCCAACCAGAGGGAAAGAAAGATACCACTGCAGCAAACCTATTTGAAAAGATGAGCCGTGAGCACATACTTTAAATCCAGCTGAAGAGAATGTCGGCCCATATCACGGTTTGGGATTTGTTAATAACCTCCTTGCTTCATTTTCAAGCTCTGATGGGGGCATTAAAAAATGCACACATCTCACTCCAAGTAAGCTCAGATGAGGTTGGGCAGATAATCAGATAGATAATGGCACCCAATGCCATTTCTTTCTCGGATACAGATTTATCGGAGGAGGAAAATAATTATGTTAAATCCCTCAACATCACCGTAGAGGCCAGAAACATGGTAATCCTGCTGGTATTGATTGATAATGGGTCCGCTCTAAATGTGTTTCCTCTAAGAATTGCTACAATAATAGGCGTGGACCCTTGTATGTTGAGACAAACAATAACTAGCGTTAGAGGGTTTGATAATACAAGAAGGGAAATAATTGGAGAAGTTGATCTTAAGCTTGTGATCGGGCTAATGACCTTTTTCATACCTTTTCAAGTGATGGATATCAAATCTTATTTCAATTTGTTATTGGGATGCCCCTGGTTACATGAGGTTGGGGCGATACCTTCGACACTGCACCAGAAGCTCAAATTCGTGTTTAGGCAGAAGATCATCACCATCATATGTGAAGGGCATGAGGAAAAGGAGAAGGCTACCCATAGCATTGAGAACTCAAAGAGCTAGACGTGCTGCACATGACCGAAGATACAGACCTCCATAGTTTTGAATATGAGGTATCAAAGGTAGTCCCGGAACCCCCAGAAAGCATCACCCTAAAAATCAGAGGCGGAATGGTAGCAGTTATGACCATGCTCCAAAAGTGGGGCTATCAGAAAGGAAGGGGATTGGAACCCTGATTATAAGGCAGGAGAGAGCCAGTCAAGGTCAAAGGCGGATAGCAGGTCTGATTTGGGTTAGGATACAAGCCCATAGAAGAAGAGGTCTGAGAGGCTAAGGAGAAAACTCGAACCGTTGCTACAGCAAGAGCTCGGGGAATCAATTTGGAAGAGGAGTCCCGTCCTAGGCCTCACATCCTAAATACCTTTGTGAGTGTGGGGATTGTAAAGATCGATCAGAATGGGATCCAAAAGTATTGTCTTTTAAAATTCCAAATAGAGTTAAAGAAAATGATGCCTTGATAGAAAAGCTCGTCCCATGTGAAATCGACCTCTTTCTTGTAGAAATATAAGAAGCGGTAGGTGTCACGAGTCTGGACGAGGAAATCCCTACTGAGGAGCTCTCCAATGAACTCCTTGAGCGGTTTACCGACTTTGAGCATGGCCCTACCCCCATCGTTGAAGAAACAGAGGATGTCAACCAAGGGATCGAGGAGGCCCCTAAAATTACCAAGAGGGAACATCGCTATCTCCATAGGAAAGAAAAAGCATGATCAATTTCCTTCGGTCATATCAAGACGTCTTCGCATGGTCATAGGAGGACATGCCTGGTTTGGACACCGATTTGGTCGAGCATGAGTTGCCACTCTACCCTGATTCAAGCCAGTCAAGTAGAAATTTAGACAACTCCGACCCGAGTGGATGCTAAAAGTAAAAGAAGAGGTCATCAAGAAATATGATGCGAGATTTCTCATGGTCTCTAGGTACCCATAGTGGTTAGCCAATATTATTCCAGTACTGAAGAAGGATGGAAAGGTCTGCATGTGCATTAATTTCAGAAACTCGAACATGGTGAGCCTGAAAAATGATTTCCCGTTACCACACATCGACATCTTGGCCGATAACACTGCTAAGCATGAGATGCTCTCCTTCATGGACAGATTCTTCGGATACAATCTGATCAGGATGGCGGAGCAGACTGAGAGAAGACAATGTTCATCACTCCTTGGGGCACTTTCTGCTACCGAGTTATGCCATTCGGGTTGAAAAATGCTCGTGTAACGTACCAAAGAGCAATGACGGCACTCTTCCATGACATGATGCACCGAGAAATTGAGGGGTACATCAACGACATGATAGCCAAGTCATTGGAGTGAAGTGACCATCTGATAAACCTCTAAAAGTTGTTTGAGAGGCTGAGAAAATATAGGTTATGCCTGAATCCTCATAAATGCACATTCGGCTTCATGTCAGGCAAGTTGCTAGGATTCATCGTCAGCAGGAGAGGTATCGAGGTTGACCCAGTCAAAGTAAAGGCTATCACAGAAATTCCACCACCGTCTATCGAAAAAGAGGTCAGAGGTTTTTGGGCAGGGTACAGTACATCAGTTGGTTCACTGCACATCTCACTCCTATCTGCACACCGATCTTCAAGTTGCTGAAGAAAGATTGTCCTGTTGAATGAAACAACGACTGTCAGGCAACGTTCGATAAAATCAAGGGCTACCTTCTCAACCCTCCAGTATTAGTACCACCTGAGCCAGGGAGACCACTCTTAATGTATCTCTGCACGACGAAAATTTCAATGGGATGTGTCCCAGGGTAACATGACGAGATAGGAAGAAGAGAGCAAGCCATCTATTACTTGAGTAAAAAGTTCACCGACTATGAGACGCGCTATTCTCATCTAGAGAAAGCATGCTTGGCCCTCGTATGATCATCTTATCGATAATCCCTTACCCGATTATGAACCTCTAAGGACCAAATTCCCAGACGAGGACATCTTCTTCATGACAGAGGATGATACAGTAGAGACAGAGGAATCCTAGGTAATGCACTTCGACAGAGCGGCAAATGCCGAAGGTCAAGGAGTTGGCGTGATCCTAATCTCACCAAAGGGATCCCACGTACCAGTTTCCATCAAACTCAACTTCCCCTGCACTAAAAACATGGCTGAATATGAGGCCTGTGCAGCTGGACAGCAAGTAGCACTTAACTTGAATGTAACTTACCTCAGAGTATTTGGCGATTCGCAGTTGATCATATGTCAAACGAATGGAGATTGGAAAATGAAGGATGAGAAGTTGATCCCATACCATGAACACCTCGAAGATTTGATAGCATGCTTCGATGATGTTACTTTCTCCTATGTCCCACGGATAAGGAATCGCTTCGCCGACGCGTTAGCAACTTTCGCATCGATGGAAGAAATCTCGTACGGTGTGGAGATGAAGCCGATTATGACTGAACAGAGGAACAAGCCAGCCTTCTGCCTCTAGATCGAGGAACCCACAGGGCCTAATGATGAGCCACCATGGTTCTCAGATATCAAGAATTTCCTTTAAACTCGGGCATTCCCTGAGGGGACGACCAGAGAGGACAGACGGACCATTCAACGTTTAGCAGCAAACTACATCATCTGCGGTGAGTGTCTCTTCAAGCGGTCATATAACAACATCCTACTCCAATGCCTAACTAAAAGTGAGGCAACGAATATCATGAAAGAGATTCACAAGGGAGTATGTGGTGCCAACGTCAATGGGTACATGCTCGCCCAAAATATTTTATGCCAAGGATACTTCTATACCACTATGGAATCTAATTATTGCAAACACATTTGGAAGTGCTACAAATGTCAAGAGCACTCCAGTCTGATCCACGCCCAAACCATTGATCTTCACAGCATGACCACTCCATGGCCATTTGCCACTTAGGGCCTCGACGTTGTCGAAAAAGTAAATCCGAAAGCATTAAATGGACATCAATTCATCCTGGTTGCCATTGAATACTTCACCAAATGGGTAGAGGCAGCATCCTACATGAACATCACGACCCAACATGTTGAGAAATTCCTCAAAAGCAATATTGTTTGCTGATTTGGTGTACCCAAGGATATCATCACGAACAGCGGCACGAACTTCGCGAACAAGCGCATTAGGGCCTTCTGTGGGCAGTACAAGATCAAACATCATCGCTAGTCACCGTACCGGCCACAAACCAATGGGGCCGTGGAAGCTACTAACAAAACGGTCGTCCGCATCCTTGAGAAGATGGTCGTCACCTATCGAGATTAGCGCAAAATGTAACCATTCGCTTTATGGGCCTACAGGACATCGATCCATACCGCTACAGGGGTAACACCATTCTCCCTTGTATATGGAACTGAGGTCGTCCTGTCGGTAGAGCTTGAAGTACCCTTGCTCCGTATACTCCTTGAGTCAGGCCTACCCGAAGCTAAAAGAGAGAGATCTCCCTTTGAGTAGTTGAACCTACTGGACAAGGAAAGGCTCCTTGCCTTATGTCATACCCAAGTGTACCAGGGGCGAATAGCACACGCTTACAATAAACGTGTTCATGGTCTTGATCAGAAGGTAGGAGACACCGTACTCAAGAAAATCTTCCCGTCCCTCCACATTGATCTGAGAGAGAAATTCATGCCCAACTGGGAAGGGTCGTACATCATCTGAGAGGTGCTCCTGGGATACACTATCCGCCTCGCCACAATGGACAGAGATCACTTTCCTGAGCCCATCAACACTGGATACGTCCGACAATTCTATTCCTAAGTCTTTGTGGCAAGGTAAGTATTGATAAAAATGAATACGTGACTGCTTAAGGATGCTTTAGAAAGAGGCCATCATTTCAAAGCCCAGTAGCCAAAAAGCGTCCCTAAATACTCATACTCCTTGCTACCTCAGTTGAGTCGTTAGCCTTTCTTTCATCAACCCTTCCTAAAAAAATATATATATATACCAAACAAAAAAAAAATGAAATGGAGTTACCATCAAAATCCAAAAAAATCAGAAAAGCAAAATCCCAAAAAGAGGATGTCTGGAACAAAGAAGCGAAAAGAACAAAAAAATATATATATATAGAAAAGAAAAGGTGGGGCATGTATAGTCAAAACCCCCAAGGAAGAAGTGTATTATGCTAGCTAGAACCCAATCAAGAAAACCTTTTTGAAAACCTAGAATACCTTCAAAATTTTTAACCTATCCCATGGCCACGATACATTTCAAGAAAAAGTACTCTTTAAGGACTACAAGCAGTCGTAGTATCCATTGAGTCAACGCAAGCCAAGCCGTGAGACAACAAAAGAATTTTATCTAGCTAGCTATGATGGAATCAATGTCCATGTCGTGGCCTTTGATAAGATAAAGAAAGAAAAAAATAAAATAAAATAAAAATATGCAAGCTCAAAGCAAAGAGGACGTGGTGAAAACCCTAGGGCGCCATGGGTAAAAAGAGCGAGTTTGTGTGGACCAGATGAAAACCTGAAGAGGCGCTTGGGTCTAAAATGCAAACCCATGGACGTAGTGAAAACCCGAGAGGGCGCTACGGGTAAAAATAGGGAAACAACGGGCACGACGGAAACCCACCTTGGGCATTATGAGTAAGAAAGTTGAAAAGAGGAAATGAAAAAGAAAATAAATAAGAACCCCTTGGTTCCCCTCTCGCATCACCCAATTCTCGACGGGGTCGCTCATGTTAGCAAAAATCCGGGTCCCGACCAAGAATGTCTTCACGGGTCGCACCGTCAAACGTATGACCCAGGGTAAAGAGAAAAAGGTCGATTCGATCCAAAGAAATAAATGTTCCGGCCTTGGCAAAAATTATTGAACTTCACTAAGGACCAACCATGAAAGGGGGTTCAACCATGCTCAAAAGGGGACCCGTCATCTCCCCGACAATTAAGGGATCAAACCAAAAAAGAGAAAAAAGCAAAAAAAAAGAGAGGGTGAGGAGACCATTTTTGTCAAAGCTAACATATTTCCCTTCTCATTTTCATACCCACGCCGTGTGCACCCACCACTCCGGGATGATTGGTCTGATGACCGGAAATACCACATTTACAAAAGAAAATAAATTTTCCTTTCCCATTTCAGGCCAACACTGTGCGTGCCATGTCTCCAAAAGAATAATCGGTACAATCCTCCCCATTTTACAAAAAAAAACCTATGGAAAAGATAGAATATTTCTAAGATAATAGATTTCCTTTCTCATGTAGAAACCTATATACTGCTGACACCACATCCCAAAAAAATAATATGTGAGATGTCTAGCTTCCTTTTTTAAGATGTATCTAATTAGGAGTTTCTTATGCCCCTTTCTATGGTTTTGATATATGTAAATGTATGTGCATGAGGAAATCAATGACCCAACTCGTGCTTCAAGGCATGGATCTCTGAGCGTAAAGCATCCTCCCATACATCCCACTCTGTCATTCAGCGACCATGGAGACTCCTATACCACTTCCGGGAAGTGTCAGTGGCACCAGGAGCGTCACTCAAGGATCCTTCCAGACAAAGGACCTCACACTTTGCTACATCAGCCCTGACCTCTGCCACCTCTACTCTAACCATCTGTTTCTCTAAATTCTCATTCATGATGCACTTCTCGTCCATCAATAGCTCAATACGGCTCTGAAGAATCGACTCCTTCCTTGGCCAAGGCCTCGCCGTATCACTACTCTCTGCCTAATCCAAGTGACCAACAATAGGCTTCTCAGATAGTAGCCAAGCCTCATACTCTAGGGAGGACAAAACCGAATCCCCCTGCTCTAGATGGCACATGAGCATCGACTGACGCATCTCCCAAAAAGCAGCTATCCTATCCATGTCCCTAGAGGACCCCAGAGAGAAAATTACGTCACACAAGGGCGGTTTTGTCACACAAGGCACATCCTGAGGCCAACTGAATTGGCCAGCACCTGAAATGGGAAATGGTAAGTGCTGCCAGTCAAATCGAGGAGAGTGATGCCCTCATGATGTTTGGAGCAAACCACTGGGAAGTTCCGATCTTACTAAGGAAGCCTCCACACTAACTCGACTTTGGCCAGTCAAAGCTTCAAACCCTGCATGTCTCCCAGTGGAAGCATGGCGCATCTACCCAGGAAGCAGCGGGCCACCTCACCACGAGCAACGTAAAAGTGGGGCATGGGTCGCAAGATGGCAAGATGCTCCTCATGCCAAATTTAGAGCAAGATGGGACATCCCCAGAGACCCTCCACCTTGCCCAAGGTGAAGGCATCAAGGCAGCAATAAAGCTCCACCAACACCATATCCATCACAGAGCGGCCTCTCTCTATTTCTGCCAAGACGTCACAAAGTGCATGTGAGAAGCTCTCTCCCCCAGTATAGAAAAGAACCTCAGAAATAAGGCAAAGGGCAAATGCCTTCACATTATAAGGATTTTTGAATGGCAATTTTCGCAGGCTTTCCTCCCCGTAAAGTTCTCTTAGGAATTTCACCGAACACCTGGTGGACCCCCCAATGAGACTTTTCTCATAATCATTTTTCTTCAAGCCCAAGGTGATCTGGGTTGCTTTGGCATAACCTGGTTTCGGCAGCACCCTGGCAGGTCTCTATGCAGCTTCAAACCTAATAGATTGGAGAGCTCCTCAAGAGTAGGAGTCAACTCACGATTCCCAAAATGGAAGACATGGGTGTTAAGTCCCCAAAATGAAGCCGCGACATAAATGAAATCTCAAAGTGGAGGAACTTCAAGGAAGGACGAGAGACGACCCAAGCCGAGCCCATCCAAACCCGCAAGTTCGCTCTCATTCATGATCTCAAGCCACTTCCTTAGATGCCTAGGCCCCACACCCCAAGAGGGAAGTATCGTGGTCCCGAACCATCCACAAGAGGTAGGGCCGAAAAGCTGGTCCCTTGATGTACAAAGATGTTCCAAAGATACAAATTCAATGTAGGACGATGAACCCACCCTTGAGAAAGTAAGAAGAAAATCAGCATCAAAAAGTACCAAGCCAAAATCAAAAGGAGTAAAAAGTGCATTCTCGGGCTTAAAAGGCCAGACCATTTGCCCCCTCACAAGCCAAAAAATTAGGGTTGGGGAGGGAGTTTACACTGATCCCCTAGACAGCTTGCCAGCATTTACTGCCTTTTTCGTAAAATAGCACATCGAATCACATACGGAGGTGAATTTTTTTGGTTGCATTGAACTGATATAAATCTTCGTGCAGGAAAGTTCCACACAGGCATGGAAATGAGGGCCAAGTGTTAACAAAGTATGTGGCCCCAGAGTCCATTCTTTCTAAAAAAAATCAAGCCCATCCTGCAAGCAATCTGACACACAAACAAAAGGGAGATAGAATATGCAAAGGGCACTAACATTCAAAAGCTAAAAAAACCATCTGAAAATAAAAACAATGTCACATCATCCATTACATTTTCCATAATCCAAAATAAAATGTGTCCCAGAAAGTCTCAAAGTTCGAAAATCCAAAAAAATAGAGCCTAATCCTTATTGACACCCTTCGATTTCTTGCGCCTGCGCAATGAGCTCTGATATGTCCTGACATCTGCTACTCGAGCCCGCGCCTGAGAAAGTCGTCTAAGCAGGGAGCGCGACTCCTTTTCATGAGCACGTTGCAAGTCATATCCAATGCCATCAGTCAAGATCAGCTGAAAGATAAAAATAGCAAGGCAATGATTGAAATAGTTACAATGATACTCACCACTTCCACGTCTCGAAGGCCGACAATATTACGGTAATACTCTACCTGATTCACCGCCGATGCATAGTCCTACACAAAAAGGAGAGAGACATCAGCTATAGGAGCCACAGGCGCCAACACATGCATTTTCCAAGAAATAAGCATGCAGAAAGAAAAAAACATGCTTACCCCAGGAACCAATTCAAGAGGGGGGATCAAGATCGCGTCACCAGATATACGGGCCCGCTCCTCAACGGCCTTAATTAAACCCGAATGGAAGGCATCAACGAGGTGTCTAAAAGTCCCCTGGACCTCCACAGTCAAACTACCAGAGGCACCAGTACCAAAAGTGCCTAAGGGACCAGCTCCCATAGCCTCAGCAGTACCCACTGCCGCCTCATCATCGTCATTGGAGTCACCTCCCTTCTTGAACTATGAAAAGGAGCAGAGTTTTAGTCAGTAGAAGCAAAAACTGAATCAGAACCGCTAAAAATGTGCCAAAGGAAAAGAGAAACACCTGAGATCGCAGACCACCAAAGGCTAGGAAATTGGCACCAGGTACGAAGCGCGAAAGAATGGACCAATAGGGTAGGGACTCATACCATAGCTGGTACCCCCCAACCATGAGGAGATCATTGATGAGGAGCCCATGATGAAGAAACCAAGCAAAGAGCTCTTCAACAATACCCCCAGGAGCCATAACATCCGCAGGAGGAGCCTGTGGCCCGGCAAAGTGGTCTCGATGGTGGACCACTCTCTCTCCCAGGTATATGCCCTGGCCCAGGCCTTGTAGAAGAAGATGACACGATGGTCAACAAAGAAGCGAGACGGACCCACAACAACTCGATTCCAAAAAGGAGAACCAATGTAGGGATCATATATAACCTGCCCAAACTGAAAGTTTCCCATCAGCCAAATAGGTAGCATAAAAAGAAATGCTAAGAAAGAAAAGAGAGATGGCCATACCTGCTCTGGGATTAGCAGGTCGAACTGGGACTTCAGGCCATCTCCAGATGGTTCATACAAACATCCCTGTGGCGATGCGTGTTCTAGTTGCTCATAAGTGGATATGTGTATACGTCAGAATGCAGAAGGGGTGGCCAGGCTGGAAGTACAGATAACCCCAAATCTGAAAAGAACAGTATACAGAAAGGATGTGTCATATACAGAAAGGATGTATCATATACAGAAAGGGTGTGTTATATACAGAAAGGGTGTCAGAAATAGGATGGATGACTAACCAATAAATCAAGGAAAGAAAAGGAGTCAGTGGTTACATCAATCACCGGCCAGAAGCCAACAATAGAAACCGAGTTTCCCAATGAGACTCGGGCTAGGCTAGACATCAGAACTGCATACCTAGCCCCACCCCAATCGTATCCGTGCACGTCATCCTAGTTTCTCATAAGACTGAACAGGGACAATGAGACCTGGCTGCCACTAGCATTTGAGAAGAGGGTCTTGCCTAGTAGGAAGAGGAGTGAAATGCAAGCTAACATCATCGCACGCTTGGGCTCAATGAAGATGCCCGCATCAACCTGGCCCAAATCCACCAGCTCATTCTCTGCAAACAGATCAGACATCCATGAAATTTTAACCTCGGAGCCATGCAGATTTGTGGAGGTGGGGTAATCCCTGATTAGTTCAATCACATCATCCCGACTGGGCACGAGAAAGATAGCGACCGGTATACCCCCCATCCAAATCCCCGTAATTATAGACCAATCAACGAGGTAAGAGTCATCTCCGCCATGACCATATGAAAGGTCATAGTATCGAGAAGAAAGCACTCGATCAAGGCTCTCAGATAGGCCGCGTCGGCCTGCATGGCAGGGCACAAGAGGAAATTCCCGAAACTGGCCTGGGGAAAAAGAAACTTCACAACCGAAGGGAGGTAGAGATAGAAGCGCTAGAGGTTCAGCCAGCCTCCTCGGAAGGTGATAGAAGGCAAGTTCTGTATCCAAATAAAGGAGCATTAAATCCTGAAGATATTGCAAGCTCGTACAAATAACAACAACAAAGCTTTTTACCTTGCCGGCGACCCAAAATTCGAGATATGAGTTTATTGTAAATGAAGGAGATTAGTACGGGTGGCCTCGCCATGCATATCAAACTAGGGACAGGAGGAGCATTGCACCACAAAGATTTGCTCCCCTCGGGAATCATTTACTAAACATGCTAACAAGGAGGTAAGTAGGACCCTTTTCTTTCCTAATGGTCATCATCATTTTCAAATAATCATCATCAAATCACCCACATTTTCAAAAGAAAAGAGAGAAAAAAACAAAACAAAAAATACACTTGTGTGCGCATTTGTGTGACCAAAAAAATTCATAAAAGAAAGACAAAAGAAATATATGTAATAGTGTGTGCATTTATACAACCAAAAAAATTCAAAAAAGAGAACAAAAAATATATATATGTATATGTATGCGCATTTATACAACCAAAGAATTCAAAACGGAGAGAACAGACAAAATATTTGTATATGTGGGAGCATTTATAAAACCAAAAAACTCAAAAAAGAAAAACAAAAAATATTACACATGTGTGCGCATTTGTGTAACCAAAAAATCTAAAAAATCCAAAAAGAAAACGAAAAAATATACATGTGTGCGCATTTGTGTAACCAAAAAAATCCAAAAAAGAATCCAATATATATATATATATATATATATATATATATATATATATATATATATATATATATATGTGGGCATTTATGCAACCAAAAAAATAAAAAAGAAGAAAAAGAAAAATATATATGTGTGTGCACTTATGCAATCCAAAAATAATAATAATAATCAAAAAAGAGAAGAAAAAGAAAAGAGAAAGAAGAAATGCCCTAATAAAAAAAAATAACTCAAGAAAAAGGAAAAAAATAGGGCATCATTCAAGCCGATTTACATGAAATAAAATCAAACCAAGCCATGATAAACATACTTGCAAGAGGAATCACTCATTCATCATTCAAAAAATCGAAAATGTTAACCACATTGCAAATTATTCAAGAAAAATTTAAAGAATAAGGTTAAACATCGATTACGTTCAAGAAAATGGGTCCTTGATCTGGCGTAGAGTGGGTGTTTAATCGGCACGAGCAAGTATCGACAATGAAGCGCGATTCAAATCGATCCAAGGGAACCCTAGGAGTGACCTCCATTTCGGTTTAGAGAGGGGGGGGGGGGAGGAGATTTGGAAAAAACCCCTTTTGGCTAGGGCTCGGGCATTTTAAAAGCCCCATGTTTTGGCTTGGCTCATATAATACATGCGCCAAGCATAATTTGGCCCTATTGTGGCCTGGTGCGTGTATTACACACGCCAGGCTATTTCTGCTCAGATTTGGCTTGGCAGGTATAATACACACGCTAGGCTATTCCTGACCCTATTTTGGCTTGGCTTGTATTTTGTACACACCGAGTCTGATCTTCCTCAGACCCAAAGAGGTGCACACGCCCCCAGAACAACACGTCAACTTTCATTTGACTTGCTCGGGAGGCTATGCTAGAATAAGTGGTTCAGGGTCAACAAGCATCCCGAGCACACATGAAATAACAGTAAAAAAGTCCTAAAACATTTCATATAAAAATTCACATAAAATAAAAAAAAATTCGACATAAAAAAACAAAAAATTTCTACATGAATCCACATAAAATAACAAAAAATTTCCACATAAAAATCCACATAAAATAACAACAAATTTCCACATAAAATTACAAAATAATTCACACAAAATAATACAAAAAAACCACATAAAATAAGAAAAAAATTTCATGTAAAATAACAAAAAATTTTACATAGAAATAAGTAAAAAAGTGACACGTACTCCCAAAAAGCGTTGTTACATCAATTCGCTAGGCTTAGGTAGTGGTGCTAAATTAACTTCGGGATCAATGAGTTCGCCTATGGACCTCAAACCTTGCTTCACGCAGGGGCACCCGTGACCAGTCAAATGGGGCAATCAATGCCTCATATAATTGGACACAAGCTGTGGAGCTTCACGCATTTGTCTCACGCTTATCTTTAAGTATGGGTTGATCACCCTCTCACTCACAGAGCTATTTTATTCAGAACAAAACTTGAACATCAAATAACTTCAATCATCTCGAAAAGCAGACATTTTTCTCAGTACATTAGGCTTTCGCAACTCGCTCCACCACGGTTATGCCCAGTAATGCCACTAAGTGCTTGTGGACGATAACCTTGAGAAACGAACGTTTTTCCTGACATACAGGGCCTTCGCTTACTCACCATTTTACCCACTTGATGTTTGAGGTTCATTTTTGAATACGACAGACTCGCCAGTGATACCTTGGGCCTCTTCGAATGTCTCTTGTCTTTGACATTCGATCATTAGTGATCGGATACTAAAGAGGGGCATCTGTAGATATCCAAATTTGGCCCAAGGCCCGATCAAAACATACTTCGAGAGAGGCGCACCCCCAAGCTTCCAATAGCTTCTCCCATACCCTTAAGAAACTTCCTAGACCCCTAGGAACATTCCCTAAACCGTTAGGAATCTTTCCAAACCCTTAGTAACTTGCCTTTATCCTTAGGAATTACCCTAACCTTTAGAAACCTCTCTGAAACCCTTAGTTAACCCTCCCGGGCAATAGTTAGAAAGAGATGAATCAGGGCTTACAGAAACCTTTACTGAGACTGAATCTTATACAATTGAAAAATAGAGGTTCTTAGCTTTCCAACAAGCTAAGAATCACCTCAATCCGAGTTGTACTTCAAAAGTTACGGCGATCCAAAAGGTGATAAAAATTGCACTTGGATGGGGCACATATGGCACATGTATTACATGCGCCAAGTATATATGGAACCCACCTCGAGCTCTAGACTTCCATGTACTGTAGTTATGCTTGGCGCAGGTAATACATACGCCAAGCTTAGCTACAGTAACTGATGGTTTTGCTCGAATTTTACTTTTGGGGTTTGATTTGTTGACCATCTCAATGTATAGGATGGGTTTCATTAAGACTGTTGCACCCATGTTTACCCTATTTGTAGCCCTTTAGTCATTTGAAACCTCACCCTATCATCTACCATTGAACCCATTCTCACACATCTCTATAACCTTAAAAATCTAAAAAACCTTAGATTTAGGATTACCTAATTGTTAATCCTAATTAACTTTTAAGTATCCTCCTAACCTACAGTTTTCGTATGAATAGAGAGGCACCTCCCATTGGATGAGGGGCTTGAAACTTTTTCCAAAAAGAGAGAAAAAGGTAAGAAAGCTTCCCTGCCCTTTGGTCCATCATTTCCCATATAAATTTTAAAATTCTAAAACCTCCTTTGGGCCCTATATTCCATCATAGATCCCTTAGTTTAGGTGTGAGCTATCCCTTAGCCCTCCTCTCCTACCCCTTAGCTAGCAAGCTTTAGAGGTTAAAGCTCACTATTCTATCATCCAAGCCATCGAAAGCTCCTCAAGTGCATCTACACGAAGGACCACGGTGGTGCTACAACGACCCGAGAGCTCCGACTCTCCCTTCTACTCCTCTACCTTTTTGGTTTTTGCTCTATTCTTGAATTTGTATCGTTACGCCGCCGAAATCTCGATAGTGGCGGAGGGGCACAAATAGGATCATAGTGCTTTCGGGCAAGAGGAAGTGCTTTTTTTATTTTCATTTTCTTTTTATCTTTGACCATAAATAGATACAGCTTTAGAGCGGGTTGATCGGGTGCCTAACACCTTCCCGATCGATAACCGAAGCCCCTACCCAAGAGCCTTTGGTGTAGACCGGTGAATCATAGTCACATTTTTGACACTTCGGTACTTATAAAATTGATTTAACATTCGGTTTCCTAAGACACCGAAAGCTCCAGCTGGCGACTTTATATCTTTTCAAGAGTGCATATCGTTGCAACGGGATTGTCGAAAAATCTCACGGTTGCACAACACAGTTGTATTTCTTAGTAGTATTTTTTTTTTTTGATAGAATTTCTTATACCACACCCTATGACTATCAAATGGGTTATAAAGCCAATATTTATAAAATGCTTGGACATACCTATGAATATTATTCATGGAGAAATTAAATGGTCCTTTAATCAGTAAGTGAATAATCACGATTAAACAGAAACATGTAGCAGAAGAATAATAACTAATGAAATTTTTATTCTTCATTAATGACATGTGATGACCACTTGTACCGACTATCTGACCATCTTATCAAAGAAGTTTTTGTTCATCTTATTTAAAACTAACACGCATTTTAAGGCCTCTGAAATAAATTATATATTGCATTTGCCACTATTGGTGGCAAAAAGGCTGCTTCATGCATGATGATGCCTCTGACAATGCACTAATAAGCTGATAGCACAGCGTTAACCTTCTCGAAGAGACATATGGGAGGGGGATAAATTGGATGTATTGGCACTTAAAGAGGGGAAGGAGGGATTCAAAGATGGAAAGTGGAAGAGATTCAAAAGCACAATGAATGCAGGTTAAAAAGGTTTCAAAAGCCCCATCAACAAAATCATTTCGGTTTATTTAATTTTTTTTTGTTGTGGGGAGGTGGGGGCTGGACGGATGCATTTTGACATGAAATAAAGTGCTGTGGATTTGAGTACACTAGGGCTAATATTGGGGAGCCAACAGTTCAAGTCGGCCGATATTCCGACCCATTTTTCTTGTGTGGTGCCGGATAGGTTAAGTTAAGGGGTCAGGCCTAAGCATCCAACCCGACCTTTGCCGTATTTGGTTGACGCAAAATTCTGCCTGAACCTAGCGGATATTATATGTTTACGATGATAAAATGCAAGAATGGCTTTTAGTAGATTTTTAGTAAAAAAATACATGCACTCCAAGATTCAATCTTATAATAGTAGGTTTCACATTAAAACCATTGCCTCTTGAATAGAAGATGTAGCTCGTTTTTCACCCAGATCTTTAGAACATAATGCAACAATCACATTATGGATATATTGATTTCGCATGGAACATATTTCTAAAAAAGGACTTGATCATTAGAGTTCTCATGTCACTTTTTAGGATGTCTCACTTGAAATCAACATCTAACTTTCTGACAGGTGATCCATGCATGATTCTAAGGATTTGCGTGGGAGAATATTGGACCAAAAAACACGTCCCAATACCCATCTTAGGTTCTCCCCCTTTCATAACTCTGCTGTCACTATAAACTCTCAATCTGTATCACGTGTACATGAACATGTAACATCTGCCTCTGAAAGTTCGGACTGGTCAACCATTTGATCAACAACTGACCCATTTAGAAAGCCTTAAATGGATGACCATAGGCCTAGATACCTCAAAAATATGGGCACCAATGGATACTCAATTATAATTTTGGGGCACCAAAACATAGGAGGCACCCCATCATTTGAATTTTATGTGGCACCCACATTTAATTAGTTATATAAGTAGCACCTCTAAGGGCACCTACTATTATTTTTGAAACCGTTAAAGACACCCACCATCCAATTAATTCAAGAGGTGCCCAATAGTCTACTTTTTTTAGTCAAAA
Source organism: Chloranthus sessilifolius (assembly GCA_021018995.1). Taxonomy (NCBI): domain Eukaryota; kingdom Viridiplantae; phylum Streptophyta; class Magnoliopsida; order Chloranthales; family Chloranthaceae; genus Chloranthus; species Chloranthus sessilifolius. Next base: position 32,869,690 of record CM037595.1, read on the forward strand.
TCGATGGTGATGATCTAGTGATCATCATCAATGGAGGTGATTTGATGATACCCATCCGATGGGCCATCAATGGGCTGGTCAAATAATTGACTTAATTTTGAGGGATTAAGATACACTTATACACTAATGAAGTATTAATGGTTTAATATAGGATAGTGGCAAATCTTGTAATTTATTTAAACAAGAAGGGCTATTTTATATAATTTTTATAAAATGAAGTTTGTAAGTAAATTAATATTAGAAGTTCTAGGCATTCTTGTTCATTCATGGAGTAGACCAACCTTTACCCTATCATAGACCCTTGGATTTATCTAGGGACATTATAAAAAATAAGAATATTAGCGGCCCCAAAACTGCCACTATTAACAAAAAAAATTGTTGTTTCAATAGAGACAGGACTAATAGCGATAATTTTTTTGTTAATAGCGGCAATTTTTTGTGCCGCTAAAACTCTTATTTTTTGTAGTGAGAAATCTAAGGTGAGAGATATACCTTAGTACATACAACTACATATTTTGGAGGAATCTTGACTTTTCATTGGAGCTAGGACCACAAGAGCTTATAAAGTCCAATGGATGACCAAAGCAAAAGCTATAAGAGGATAAAAGTGGGATCCACACCTAATATTTTATTCAAGAAAATAAGTCAAATTGGAATTTTGTCCACATGCTTGCTCTACATGCATGATTTCACTTTTTTAGGGAAGAAAATTGACAAAAATGAGGTGCCTATAACATGTATATTTGGGACACTTGTAAATCTTAAAAAGTTCATAAAAAAAGCTCCCAAAGAGGAAAAACGAATTTCCACTACAAAAATAAGTTGTTTTAGCGGCACTTGCTGGTACAGCAATTTTTGGTAACAACGAAACTAATAGCGGCAGTTTTTGGTAGCGAAATGACTAATAGCGGCAGTTTTTTGTTAAAAAAACTGCCGCTAATAGTCTTATTTTTTGTAGTGTTCATCTTCTTCCTCTAGCCACCTCCATTAGAGACCTCCCAAGCATAATATTCATCATCCAACCTTTAGAACTTCAATCCACTTTCATAGCTTGATTCCCCTTAGCCCATAGCCTCATATAGTGTGAGAACACACTCATCCAAGCCCACCTCCTTGGTCAAAGAGCATAAACCAGCAAGCTCAACCTTGGTTAACAAAGGTAAAGTTTTAGCTAGGTTCATATTTGAACTTCTAGCAATGTTCTTCTAGTTTAGCCACTTAGGTTTGATTTTTATAATATTATTTTAATTTTTCCTTTTAAATGGAGCAATACCATGTGTTAGATGGTATTTCATGTGATCATAATGATCATGCATGGCCATCACTAACACAAATCAATAGTCTCTAATCATTGTGACCTATGGATGGTACCCATCCATTGTGTGATGTTCATTTGGTAATTGTGAGTGCATGGATCACATTGGTGACCATGCATGCTCTTAGGATATCCATCCACAAGATTTTGATGGTTTAAATTAGATATTTAAGGTTTCTTTCTAATTTATTGATGCAACACATCATTGAAAAATGATTGGAACCATTGATTTTGATCAATCTTGAAAACGATCCGATAAAGCTCCTTTGATTGATTTTAAAAAAATCTAGATCCACAGATGATTTGATATGATTGAATGAATACGATTTTGAAAAAAGGAATTTCGTTTGACCATAGTACATTCACTGTTTCAGATGGTTTGGCGATGGAAATGGATGGTTATAGATGTTTTTGAATCGAATCATTAATATATTTAATTATCTAGACTTCATGCATATAGTTTAGTTATTGTACAAACTCCTCGTTTATATGATTGGATTATGAGATTTTATTCTCACATGCATGTTGTTGTTATTTTGTTGTTCTTGATACTTTTTTATGAATATTGATCATACAAATTAGTCATGTTAGATTATAGTTGATTGATAGACTTGATGTACTCTTGTTAGTGTTGATTAAATATCTTATGATGATAGATAGATATAAATAATTGTTGCTTGACATCATAGATTAAGTTATTTTGACTCTGTATATTGATGAAAATACTGAGTTTATCAATGATTTTGATGAATGGAATGAATAGTAAAATATATACCAATGAATAATAGGCTAGTTTATGAATTCGACTATTTTGATTATATTGTCACCATTGAATTTATAATAGAAATAATATAAGATTTGATGATTGGATTATATACTTTGGAAAGGGTTGATAGATGATAACCATCATATTAGTCCTAATAAAATTGATGAAATTGATGTGTGGTATTAGATGTGCCCAAAGCAGACTTCACCTATTCACTGTTTTAAAAACTGCCAAAAATCTGTGTTTTTGGTCAAATTAAGATCATTGATTTTCGAAGATATAAATTTGTAAAAATTCTGTAAAAATGACACAAGATGTGTCAAGGGATCTATCATGCGTCTGAAAAATCTCAGCCACATATCTGGTGTAGTTTGACTTACACGAATTCTAGAGTGGGGATGCTACAAAACTGTCCTAAAATGCACAGGAAAATAGCTCAGCTTCAGGCTAGCATTTCATGTGCAAAACTGACCCTAAAATTCTATAAAATTTAGAGTACATGGAATTATAAGTTTATTAACTTCATCTAAAAATTTATCCCCTAATTCAATTGGGTTTGAGTGACAAAAAATCTGTAGTATGAGGGTATGAAACAATGTCAAGTGAATTACACTATGACCATTGTTGGACATCCAATCAGATGTCCCTGATTCCATCATGATCCTAAAGATTTTAGTATTATGAATATAATACATTATTATAGATAAGTTAAAGATCTTCCCAACATGCTCTCATTCGCTCCATTCTGATATTGAAAAAAAAAGTTACTGCCTGATTACCAGACACCTCAAAATCTGGTCTGATATGCGAATTGGTTAAAAATCCGCTCTGTAATTTGATGGCTGTGATCACCTATGATAAGGCTTTTGCATGCCATCACCTGTGAAAGATGAGGTTCCCAGTCCTCTATCACTGAGTTTTAGAATCACCAAAAAATTCGATCGGAGTTGAAATGGTGACTCGATTACCGACCAAGGGTACAAAACCCATAGTGAAATGACTAGTATTGAAGGGATAAAGTCAAAATCTTGACTTTTCCTTGAGTCCTGTGACACAGTGATCAATGATGATCACTGTTATGATCTCAATAACCTCTGATGAACCTTGGTTAAAATATCAAATGGTTGACCACAAGTTTAACCAATCAAGGTGAGACCCTTAGAGACCATAAAATCCGATTTATTGAAATTAGACCAATTAGGGTCTAGAAACTCGCTACGACCCGACCCATAGGCCTAAGTAAATAGTCCAAGGTGACTTTTAAGACCTGATGTCCTTGAATAGGAATTGAGTGGGTCATTGCTATTGGCACCTTTCAAAATTTAGAAGTACCCACATATAACGAAGATTGTGGAGACATCTTAAAGACCCAAACTAATGGTAAATGAGACCCTATTCGACCCAACTTATGAGGCCCAAATGAACAATGATAAATAAAATAAGGATACGATATCCTCATTAAATCAAATGGTTCCTTTGTTATGACACTTGTAAAAATCTAGGAGAGTTTTTCACTATACTCTCTTGAAATCTTAATATTTAAATTGGACTTAAGATCCAAAATTGACCCAACCAATGGACCCAACAAGGGGCCTGAAATAAGTAATGAACTATTGAGACTTAGTACTTGTAGACACTCAAATTTGGCCTAAGGCCCAATCGAAACAGACTTCGAGAGAGGTGCACCCCCGAGCTTCCGATAGCATCTCCCATACCCTTAGGAATCTTCCCAAACCCTTAGAAACTTGCCTAAACCCTTAGGAATTACCCTCGACCTCTCCAGACCCATAATTAACCCTACCGAGTAATAGTTAGAGAGATATACCAAGGCTGCTAGGGATCTCTACATAGACTAAATTTTATACCATTAAAAAGTAGATGTTTCCAGCTTTCGAACAAGCCAAGAATCACCTCAATCTGAGTTGTACTTCAGAAGTTACAGAAATCCAAAAAAGACTAGAAAGTTGCACCTGGTTGAACCTCTCGAAGAGATGGGCATGCCTGACATGTATAATACACACGCTAGGCCATTCTGAGAGAAATGTTGCCTGACATGTATATTATACACGCTAGGCCATTTTTTCCTAGAAATGGCTTGCCATGTATATTATACACGCCAAATATAAATGGTCCCCCCAGCGGGCTCTGGACTTCCCAGACACTATACATATGTCTGGCGTGGATAATACACAAGCCAGGCTTAGCTACAGTAAAGCTTGGATTCACCATTTGTGAGGTTTGACTTGTTGACCATCCCAAAGTTTAGGGTGGGTTTCATTAAGACTGTTGCCCCCCCACTTACCCTATTTGCAACCCTCTAGTCATTTAAAACCTCACCCTATCATCTACAATTGAACCTGATTCACATTTTTCCAAGCCGTTAAGATCCTAGGAAACCTTAGATGTTAGTATTACCTAATTGCTAACTCTAATTAGCTTTTGAGTACCTCCTAACCCTCTCTTTTTCTATAAATAGCGAGTCACCCCCCTGCAAATGGCTTGAAAATTTTTCAAGAGAGAGAAAAAGATTAAGAGACTCCTTTCTCCCTTTTGGTGTACCAAAACCCATACAAATTCTAAAATTCAAAACTACCTTAGAAATCTCATCTTCAATCAAAAACCTTTGAGTCTAGGAGAGAACTACCCCCTATCCTTCTTCCTCTTCTCCTTAGCTATCAAGCCTTAGAGGTTAGAACCCACTCTTCAACCACTCAAGCAATCAAAAGCTCATCAAGTGCACCTACGCGAAGGTTCACAGTTGTGCTACAAGGGCCCGAGAGCTCCGACTCTCCCCTCTACTCCTCTACCTTCATAGCTTTTCCTTTATCCTTGAATTTGTGCCGTTACGTAGCTGAAATCTCAGTAATTGCGGAGGGGCACAAGTAGTATCAACGTGCCTTTGGGTAAGAGGAAGTGTTCTTTGTATTTTTATTTTTCTTTTATTTTGGCCATAAGTATAGACCATGTTTGAGCGGGTTGATCGAGTGCCTAACACATTTCCGATCGATAGTCGAAGCCCCTACCCAAGAGCCTTTTGCGTGAATCGGTAAATTACAGTCATATACGGTACTTCGGTGCATTAAATATTGATTTGAGGTTTTCCGGGACCCTAAAAGCTTTGGGTTGCGACTCTAGTCTTTTATATAAAGAGCGCATCGTCGCGACAAATCGATAAGATCCACGGTTGAACAGATGGCAACTCTTCTCGGAAGAGCTTGTAGAGCTTCCCCTTGAAATTTTGGCCTATTTTTGTTTGTTTATTTTTCTTGTCACTAACCCTATTTGCTTCATTTCTTTGATACTTACCCCTATGATTCCGTCAATTTTTACATGCCCCTACTTTTCCGTCATGTAAACGCCTTAGCCGATTGGCGGGCCTACTTGAGCATTGTCTTTACTTTCATTTATTTTTCGTCATTTACATGCCTTAACCGATTTGCGGACTTACTTGCGCATTTTACACGCCTTAACTATTTGGCTAGCCTACGTGAGCTTTTATTTTCTCGCACTCATATACCATCAGTGGACGCTGGTCCGTAGAGGCTGCCTTGTCTGTTATTGTATATTATAATTATATTAAATTCAAGTCTTAACCTATTGCAAGAACACAATGGAAATTATAGCATACCATAGGATCGTTCCCACGAGGAAGTTCATTATCTTATTAATTCTTATTTCTATCTTTTATCTAAATTCTTATCTTAAAAACTTTTATTTATCTTTAAAATTTCCTAATCTACTGGAGAAATATAAATAAAAGAATGATTTTCTAAACTAAAGTGTATAAAAATAAATCCTAATCCTCCTTCTTCAGATTAAGGTCATCAATCTCAATCTTCAGCTTTCGAATATTTATGAAAATAAACAGTACCGTTACAACATATTTCTAGTCTCCTAGCATTGGTCGTCAATCAAGTCTAAGATCCTATTAACACAGATTTAATCTAATCAACAATTAATCAGAAATTTGGGCATCAATCAAACTCTAGCAAACTGAAGATGAAAAAGTACAAACCATTACACTAATCTACAAATTCTAACCTGAGTCGTTAATTCAAATTAAAACTTGGGGATGTTTACAAAGCAAAGAAAATCTAATCTAGAAAGTAAAGTAAAATATATCCTTCACCCCTCAACCACAGTCGTCAATTGCTCCTGAGAAATTACAGATATCTACACTAATCTTCAGCACTCAATTGCAGTCATCAATTTCTCTTGAAAAACCTTTGATGTCTAATCTACTCTAATTAGTGCACACTGCTGATCGGAAGAAAATTCAACCTTAGGCATCAATTGATGTTGAAAATCTTTGATGGTTATTCCTATGTCGAGCTCTCTTATTTATAGATCATAAGGGGTCGGTTTACAGATATCTAGTTCTAATAAAAGAAACTACTAAGTATCCTAACATAACTTTAATTACTAATTTCATCTTTCCTTGCATCCTTTAGTTGATGCGCTTCTAGAGTGTTCTTTATCGAGCAGCAAAGTCCTTCAAATTAAGTTTTTATCAATCTTCTCAGATCCGTGGTTCATCAGACTTCTAATTGCAAGTCTTCTAAGTCTAGATATGGCGGTGATAGTTCTCACGTAATTAGCAACAACAATAATAGTAGGAAAGCTTTTATTTTTAAGAAATCATAAATAGCGATTCCTTCTTTCATAGCTTCTTCTCTGGAAAATCATTAATCACGACTTTCTATTTTCAGTAAACTTCCTAATAGTTGATGATTCTCTAGATTACGCTTTATCGCTTTTCTCTTTTTGTCTCTTTTGAAGAATTGTCAATTACGATTTTCTGACTTTCAATAGCGGCAAATCGTCTTTTTCGCTCAATCATTTTTCTTATTATTTTTTGAGTTCATTTTGATAAAGATTAATATTTTTACTCTGATTTACTGCTTATCATTTCTACCTACACATCAGTTGTAAAATCCTGAAAATTTTAACCTTTGAACAATATGCCTTGGTGTCCGACTGGTCACGTACCCGACACTGTGAAAATAATTGATAAGTCATATTAGGTTATGTATTAAGTGAAAATCAGGAGTAAAGTTATATGTGAAGCTTTGAATGAGTTTCGATACATCCAATTGCGGTGTATGTGCTTACAACAAAATCAAAGACTTAATATATGTGTATGAAGCCTAAGAGAATTTATATCTCTTATGATTTTTATGTTCTAGAGAGGGACTGAAAGTTTATTAATGATTAAACAACTTAGTTGACTAATTAGGCCAACTATATTTGGCTAACTAGTTGGACCAACTAATTGGGCCAACTATTAGAGCCGACTATAGGTCCTGATTGGGTGCATGTCTATTAAGAAATACGTCACCATTCGGATTTTTCAAACGGGATCGTTTTTGGTTCATTTGAGTCGTGTGAGATTTTTAGGACCAAGTTCATACACCGTGGGTGTGTGTATTGGCTCAACACCGAGTCTGATTGATAAGTGGTTTGGGTATACAAGTCCCATACCGAACCAAATGATTAATTCTATAATAGCTAACACCTCACTTAGGTGTATTTGTTTCACATGGAGTATAGTTCCTTAAATAAGGCTAACACCCAAAAGGGGTGTATGTGTTGTATAGGGGAACTAGCCCTTTAAGTTAAGAAAGTCAAAGCTGCTTTGGGAAGCTATTACTGGTTTGCCTTGTTTGGGTTTGGATTTTAGAGAGAGAGAGAGAGAAAGACGGAAGCTTGAGGAAATCGTCATCGTGACGCCAAATTGGCTCCGTTAATTTTCGAGGTATCGGCTTCGTAATGATTTGTGTGCCGCGAGAGCTGTTGGATTCCAATGTCGATGACTTTTAGAAATTTTGAGTGTGTGGGTTGACGGTAGAGAATCAACCATTGTGGTCGTGGTATATGCGATTGGGTGAGTGAAGGGTAATATGGTTTGAAAGGGAGCTTCGCCGTAAGGTTCATTTTGATTCAATCGATAAAAGGATTGCCAAATTTCACTCTAAAACCCTCTTGTGGGCGTGAGCGCATGGATCAAGGAATCAATCAATTTACAAGGTAAGAATCTTTGTAAATTTATTATGAGTTGATGTGTTAGTTAACTTAGATATATGGGATATGATAATTGAAGAAGAAAGATAAAAAATTAAAGAAAATGGGTTGTTGTAGTTCAAACCCGAGCTGACAAAACCGACCGGTCGAACTCCAAATCGACCGGTCAAATTTGTTTGAGCTCGCCGACACTACCTTAGTATTTAGGCCGTAACATTTTGGTCTGATCTCCGATTGACACGATTCTTTTGGCGTTAGAAATAGGATAGAAAGATCTATATGTTTTGTGAATTGACGAACTTGTGAATCAACTTTTTTAAAGGTCAAACTTTAGGGTGAAGTAAGGTCAAATTATGATTTTGTCAGGATACGAAACTGACCGATAGAATGGAATTCGACTGGTTGATTTTGAGAACCGACCGGTCAAAAATAGCAAGACCGGTTGATTTGAGAAAACAATGAATGTGTAATTTCGATTTTGGAAAAATTGACCGGTCGATTTGGAAACCGACCAGTAGAATTTGGAAACCGACCGATCGATTTTGTCAAAGCTTGCCGGTACTGCTTTGGTATTTTAACCATAACTCTTTACTCCGAACTTTGATTGATACGATTCTTATAGCGTTAGAAAAATGACAACGAGATCTACAACATTTATGATATTAAAAATTTTGTGAATCAAAATATTTAATTGTCAAAATTTAGTGGGAAGTTGGGTCAAATTCTAAGTTAGAACAAACTTGCCTATTTCCGCCTCGGTTTTGAAAAATTATATAAATACACAAATTTACTAATAATTAGAATGTGTTATTGATACATCATCATATGTATAATTTAGATTAAGAACGGGAGGTCGTCGATAAGAACTTTGGTATTGCTTTGAACGGTTCCGAGCTTAAGGCAGGGAAAACTCCTTAACATGTGAATTGATTACGATTAGCATGTATTTTATGATATGATAAGACATTTGTGTGGTGTGTAACTTGTCATCTATTTAGGATAAATTTTGTGATGTGAGAAATATAAGTGTGATTTATGAACCTCGTCATTTTGATAGCATGAAGTTCTTTTGTGGTTTTGAACATCAAAAGTGTATATGTGTGTGTGTGTGTGCACTCAGAGGTGTGTATGTGTGCGAAATCAGATATGTGTATGTGAAAGATTTGAAACTCCAAACCTATGGTGTGGAAATTTTGAAACTCCAAACTTAATATAACTTACCACATTTTATGGTGATGAACTATAAGTTATTTTTATACTTTGATTTAAGGTTATGAGTGATGTCCAACCAACACGGCGGTATATCCGTACAAATTGTGTTTCCAGTATAGCGGAATATCTGATCTTTGATTACTATTCTGTGGTAAATTATGCTTTCGGTGTAGCGGGATATCTGCTCTTTGATTACCATTCTATGGTAATATTCATTCTGACAAGTCACCTCCATCGAAGGGGCTTGTGTAACATATACAAATGGTTCATGTGAACGACGATGGTGGATATCCCATCGGGGGCTCGATGCTATAGTGCTTGGAGATTATTTAAGTGATCAGTTTAAGTTTTTTTTTGTTATGAAAATAAGTTTTGAAATCATGTGTTTAAGCTTTAAACAAAAAATTCATGTATGATATCAGCTTTTCTTCAAGTCGAATATTCTTCAAATTGCGAGTCTTTATGTGAAAAGCACGTTTGATTTTGTCATAAGATATATGCGTGATGTGATAATATGCATGTTATTGATGTTTCTCTACAGAACTTAAATGTAGCTCACCCATCAACTATACGTCACAGGTACAAGTGTTCCTCAGGCGCAGGCTTTGGAAAAAGGCTTAGGATCTCCTGTTTGGGAAATTTGACCTTAGGTGAGGATTTCGGTTTGTATGGTGAATGTTTTGAGGTCTTTTAGATTATGGATTTAGTATGTCTAGGGATTTAATACTGTATAAAGTTTTATTTTTGTAGGTATGTTTTTTTAGAAGCCATTGTTTAGGTGATGGTCGGCTATAACCGGTGGTTTTCTTGTGGGTCATTTTTGTTTAGTAATTATGTATAGAAGAAAACTTGTTGTCATATTTATCTATGCTTTGACTCTACTTTTGTAGGCATACCAAGTAATTCTATATTTAGATTGTGACATGTGTGATTTGACGGTCCGATTTTTCCTGAGTTTATGATGTAAGGAAAAAAAATAAAAAAATTGTTCGGGTTTTTGTTCCTTAGGAAAAATCGGGTTGTCACATCAGTAACTTATTAGTAGCAAACTAAGTCCTAGTACTACTAAGTTAATGGTGATAAAATGGCAGTCCCTAGCAAACAAGGAAACATAAAATATTTAAAACTTAAATTTAAATGCGACTTTCGTAGGGCGTACGATTGTATTTAGCAAATGCAACAAGCCTTTAAACCCTAGGTGATCCCTAGTGGAGGAGTTATAGTCTCCTGACGGTTTTCAATAAAGTTACCTACAAACTTCAAATATTTTAAAATTTTTCAAAACTAAAATTTTAAAATATAAACTAAATTATTTATTATTACTTTTTTTATATTACTAATTAGTCAGTTAGTCATTATATGTTCATTATTTCAAAATATTTCAAATCTTTTATCCTTAGCTTCCCATCATCGCAATCATCCTTGATTAGAACTCAATAATTTCAATTCTTGTATAGCATGGAATGTGTGCATATCAGTGAAAAGTTTATTCATCATAAATTTTTCTAAACTATAGTTTTTAGAAAATATTTTTATCCAAACTCTCACTTATCGACGTACTCTCAAACATTATTGAAAATTTGGGTTCTCATAATATGATATGTTTGTGAAATTCAAAGGACAATCAGCTAAAAAGATAAATCTCATGGAAAGGATAATCAATTCTTTTCATATAATTTCTTTATTTATTTATAGCATCAATCTCATATATCTCTACTAGACTCATACTTTTTTGCAAATCGTAAGTCACAAAGGTCTTCCTTCGCTTGTAATGGGGCTTTGGATTTTCAGAAGGTTTTAAAGAAAAAGGTAAAGAGGATTCAAAATTATTTCCAAGAGTTTAGCTCTTCCTTCTCTTCTTCTTCTATTTTTTAGCTTCAGTAAGTATCCTTTTTTGGATAACTTCTTCTCATTTTTTTTTTCCAAAATCCCATTTTTCTTCTTTTCAGTTTGGAAGCTTTTTGTTTCTCTTTTCATAAAATCATTATTTTGTTTTTTACGATTTTTTATTTTTCTTCCTATATTTTCATACATTTGTATTTCTTTTTCAGTTATACCCTTTTCAGTAGATCCCTTATCTATTAACTCTACTCCTTTTACTCCCTTTTCTTCCCTTCTTTTACATTCTAAACTCTCAGAAATTATAATGGTTAAGGATTGAAAGTTTTGGGCAGTACATATGATTAAGGGTTTATAAAATTTAGTACAAAGAAATTTTGTCTTTAGGCTTCTAATATGGGTTCAAATGGTAAAATATTTTAAGATTTTGGCTTTTTGGCTCTGATTAGAAAACGATGGCCTTCGATCATTTTTAGGATTTACTAATATGAATGTCTTCTTGCTCTAATATATTTAATAGACAGTTCTAAAGAAATAAATTATCATAATCATAAAATATATTGATTCTAAATTCAACAATATGAGATTTCAGATAGTAGACAAGTTCAAAGAAAATTTAGGCATAAATAAAAACAGTCTCTCTTTCTCTCAGAATAAAGAAGAAATAGGCTCTATAGCTCACTGGTTATATAATTTTGAAACTATAATCTAAAGTATATACAGTTCAGATCCCGTATAGTTTCAAACATTCTTTGATACAGTGTTCTAGAGATGCTTAACTTTGGATTGTAATTATCTTTATTTTGATTTTTGAACTACTACTATGATGGTTTGCTAAGAAATTTAGATTTTTATATATTTTTCATAATTTGCATATAATGATTCACTAAAAAAGAAAATTATAATTATAAAATTTTAAAATTTCTACGAAAAAGAAAACTAAATTAATGTGGTGTATCTCCCCCAAACAAAAATAGGACAATGTCCTCATTGTATAAAACATACAGAAAAATTTACCTATTTTATTTACTATGTTAGTAATCTAATCGGGTATATAATCTACAAAAACAATAAAAAGTCCTTTCCCCAAACTTAGGAGAAAAATACTTTCGATTTTATGGAACTAAAAAATTAGAAAAAAAATTATTAGTAATGTTAGTAACACACGCTGTTAGTAAAACAAAAAATTATAGAGGTAGTAAAAAGAAAATTATATATATATATCAGAATATTTACAATGAACAGAAGGGAAAATAAAAAATAAAATCTAATATAAGAACTAATTATATAAAAGAGTATAAACCTATGAAAAATCTAGACACAAATTAAACTATGACACTGGTAGGAATGTCCGAGAGAAGGATTCTTCGGCTTTTCCAAAATATTGTCCTGTCAAAAATGGTTTGCCTTCTTTACTCCGGGATGTCTTCCTCTTGCTGTATTTGGAAGAGGAACAATAGGCTAGGAAGGGGAATAGCGGAGATTAGGGAGAAACAGGGGGTGGTGGCTGGGCGGAAGAGGAGGTGAAGATGGGAGGTGTGATAGACGGGGAGGGTGACTCCGTCTTCTTGTTTTTCTTTTTCTTCTTTTTGTGCTTTTTCTTTTCTTTCTTTGCCAAAATCTTCTGAACTTCCTCGTACTCATCACACAGGAACTACAGAGGGTCTGGCTCTGGAGGTGGTGGTGTCTTCCCATACTGGAAAGAACTTTATTGGATTGTAGTTGATTTTATCTTCTGTCATGATTATGGATGGGATGGTAGGGATGAGAAGGAATGTTTTTGTTAAGGGCAGTCTAAAATTGTATTTTAAGTGCTTGGATGGTGGAATACGAATCATTGCATTAAATTTTCTCATCCTACCAAACTTAATTGCCATAATGATTCTACAGGAAGTTAGTTGGCGATAAATTAGACGTCGGCTAAAATAAATATAAAATGTCGTATGATTTATTATGTGTGATGATATCGAAGAGTTCATATGATGGATGATGTGATAGCAAAGTGTTTGTTTAGTAGTGTATGTATATAGGAAAGGTGTTGAGAGGAATTTGAGCATAACTACTTGTTTTTATGTTTTTAGCTTTATATGATTTTTATTTTAGAGGGCAGGGAGAGAACAAATCTGAGTTTCAAAATTTTGTGGCCGACAGAACTTAGATACTTTTAATTCGCTACTCCGAATAAACCTGCAAAAGACTAAAAAGAGATCAAAGAAAAAAATAAAAATATAAAGAAATATAAAAAGAGAAAGATAAATATTGGTTTCTAAAAGAACAAAAATATTAGATAAAAACTTGAAAGAATTAGATAAATCTGCTTCCCCGACAACGGCACCAAAAACATGACTTGTCTATTATTGTGTATTACAATTATATTAAATTCAAGTCTTAACCTATTGCAAGCGCACAATGAAAATTATAGCATAGCATAGGATCGTTCCCACGAGAAAGTTCATTATCTTATTAATTCTTATTTCTATCTTCTATCTAAATCCTTATCTTAAAAAATTTTATTTATCTTTAAGATTTCCTAATCTACTGGAGAAATATGAATAAAAGAATGGTTTCCTAAACTAAAGTGCATAAAAATAAACCATAATCCTCCTTCATATTAAGGTCGTCAATCTCAATCTTCAGCTTTCGGATATTTATGAAAATAAACAGTACCGTTACACCATATTTCTAGTCTGCTAGCATTGGTCGTCAATCAAGTCTATGATCCTATCAGCATAGATTTAATCTAATTAATAATTAACCAGAAATTTTGCTGTCAATCAAACTCTAGCAAATTGAAAATGGAAAAGTAAAAATCGTTACAGTAATCTGCAAATTCTAACCTGAGTCGTCAATTCAAATTAAAACATGGAGATGTTTACAAAGCAAAGAAAATCTAATCTAGAAAGCAAAGTAAAATATATCCTTCACTCCTCAACCGCAGTCGTCAATTGCTCCTAAGAAATTACAAATATCTACACTAATCTTCAGCACTCACTTGCAGTCGTCAATTGCTTTCGAGAAACCTCTGATATCTAATATACTCTAACTAGTAAACACTACTAATTGAAAGAAAATCCAACCTCAGGCATCAATTGATGCTTTAATTCTTCGATGCTTATTCCTATGACGAGCCCTCTTATTTATAGATCAGAAGGGGTCAGTTTACAGAGATCTAGTTCTAATAAAAGAAACTACTAAAAACAAAAGTATCCTAATATAATTCTAATTACTAATTTCATGTTTCTTTGCTTCCTTTAGTTGATGTGCTTCAAGAGTGTTCTTTATCGAGCAGCAGCAGAGTCCTTCGGATTAAATCTTTATCAATCTTGTCAGATCCATGGCTCATCAGACTTCTAATTGCAGGAGTCTTCTAATTCTGGATATGGCAATGATAGTTCTCAAGTGATCAACAACAATAATAGGAAAGTTTCTATTCTTAGAAAATCGTAAATAGTGAGTCCTTCTTTCATAGCTTCTTCTCTGGAAAATCGTTAATCACGACTTTCTATTTTCAGTAAGCTTCCTCATAGTTGATGATTCTCTGGATTACACTTTATCGCTTTTCTCTTTTTGTCTCTTTTGAAGAATCGTAAATTATGATTTTTTGACTTTCAGTAGCGACAAATCGTCTTTTTCACTCAATCATTTTTCTTATTGCTTTTTTAGTACATTTTGACAAAGATTAACATTTAGGCTCTGATTTACTACTTATCTTTAATATCTGTACATCAGTATCTTGTTAGTAGTAAACTAAGTCCTAGCACCACTAAGTTAAGGGTGATAAAATGGTAAATTATGTGATTGATTAGAGGCGGCACAGGATCACTACAACCCGTTTTTGAACCTAAGCAAACTCCCCTTTTAAAATGTAAAATTAAAATTGAACCTTAAAAGTGAATTAATGGACTTGAATCATTTTTTTCGTGGGTAGATTTTATAAAGGTTGAAAATTTTAAGCAAAGATACAAACGTCCCAGTTCTTAGTACGACGGCAAAGATACAAACCACCCCATCTAGTATCTGAGAAGGCTCTTGCGCCGGAGGTATATAGGGTGGGTGACCGATCTAGTTACGAAGCTTAAAACCCTTGGAGGAGTGTGTTAGTTGTCTCGAATCAACCTTGTATCCCTAGGTTCAGTGAGGAGGGACCCGTTACAACAAGAAAATCAGTCCCCAAAAGAATCGCTTCCAAAAAACTAGAAAAAAGACCAATTTCGGGCTTCTTGTTTGCTGTCAAAATATAAATATAAATCCCATTTTTACCTGGCATGTGTAAAATACACGCCAAGTAATTATTTCCCCAGAACTGCTCTGGCTTTTATAATACACACGCCAAGCCAAAATCCCTAGATTTTGTCGTGGCTCATATAATACACACGTCAAGCATGTTCTGGGCTAGGCAGCTCAACCTTCCCGAGTCCCCCGCTTAGTGGTTTAGCACCTCTGATAGGTCCCGCACTTTTTGATGCCCAATACGCCCTGGTCGGTCAAAAGAGGTCACCCACTTATTGATTTATTCCAAGGGATCGGGTTGTCGTGTGGATTCCCGTACCTTCACATAAATCAAGGGTTTTTCCCTTCGATTCTTCCAAAGTGTGTCGGGATCCCG
The DNA here is from genome assembly GCA_021018995.1 of Chloranthus sessilifolius. Classification (NCBI taxonomy): domain Eukaryota; kingdom Viridiplantae; phylum Streptophyta; class Magnoliopsida; order Chloranthales; family Chloranthaceae; genus Chloranthus; species Chloranthus sessilifolius. The sequence continues at coordinate 32,885,449 of CM037595.1, forward strand.
TCGTGGGAAATATTTGAGGTACAAACACCGCCCGAAACGGGAATTCCAATGCCCCAGAACTCATTCTAGAAAGGTTCATTTGCCTTATCCCAAAAAAAAATAAATTATTATTAATTAAAAAACCAAAAAAGACTTGTGGTTCCGGCGCAACGGCATCGCCCTACTCTTCGTCATGCCGAAGAGGGAGAGGAGAAGAAAATTTCACAGGGCCCATCTGAGGCATTCATACCCAACCCGCTGCCAAGCCAGGTCGTGGGCGGTGGATTCGACTTATGCCGATCCCGATTCATCCCCGCTAGGTTCCCCAACTCATTCCCACATGAAAGAAATCCCCATTTCCGATTCCCCCACCCCAACCCATTTCATTGTCACTGGACCCTACGGTGCACCCATATTCCCATCCACATTTGCCTCATTCCCTCAAAATTCACCCCATTGTCCTCCCACACCCATCCAAAATCTAAACTCCTTCCCTCATTCACCCAACACACTCATTTTTTCCCCATCTATACATGTCATGCCCCATTTCCCTTCCACATCCACTTAAAATCTCCCCCATCTTACCTCCACATCCATCCTTACCATTCCAAATCCTCCCACATCAATCCAACAAGCCCCTAATTTTCCCACATCCATCCAACAAACACCCCATACACCCTAACTTTCCTCCACATCCAATCCCAACAAGCCCCATTTTCCCACATACTCCCAAGCAATGCCCAATTTATCCCAATCCCCTCCAAATACACTCAATTTTCCCTCATTCATCCAAAATTCACCATATTTCCCTCCATCTACCCAGGTCATGCCCAATTTTCTCCAATCAACCCAAACAATGCTCAATTTTCCCTCATCAATCATGCACAATTTTCCTACCCCATTTTCTCCCATGCATGCTCCTCATGAAATGAACCATCCATCTATGCTCCCATACCCGATTCCATGGCCATCATGCAAGAAATGATGAACACCGTCAGGGCATGAAGGACCTCCCAAAACGACCCTAATCCTCCCCAAATGCCCAACCCTCAACATACCCTCCAAAATCTCCATACTTTCTTCCCCTAAAACCCTAATCAACCCCCCATTATCCATACCATCCAAGGCTCCCATCAACCTTGGCACCATTTGAGTGGGCCTCAAGGCCCAAAGACCTAAATCCAAGCTCACCAAGGCCCAATGCCCTAAGCCTATCAAGGCCCAATCCTCCAAGCCCGTCAAAGCCCAATACCCAAGCTAATCAAGGACCATTATCCCAAGCCCACCAAAGCCCAATGGCCCAAGTCCATCGAGGCCCAATATTCTAGGCCCAAACCTAGGAGCCTTAGTTTCAAACGTCCACAATTCTCACATTATCCCATATTGGCCTACCAAGCCCTCATTCCCCCTTAGATAATACACCTATCTCATCCAATCCCTCAACTCGGCCTAGGCCCTGTCCATCCACATTCTTCACACCCAACTCAATATGGGAATCCATCGCATACCATCAGTCATCCCCAATGTACCCATCCACTCATTCCCCAACTAAATATCCAAAATGTATAATGGCCTCTTCAGGCACCTACCCAAAATCCACCATTCACTCACCCCATAATCCCACAAGCTACTCCTTAGAGCTTCCCCCATGTACAGTGGTCCCATTAGGCACCCGTCTAGCACACTCAGAACCACCTATTTTAAGAATATATACATAACATCGACATAGAACCGCACACTCTGTATTAAGTGTGTTCTGTGTTTTCTAAGATTTGGGAGCCCTGATTTTGATAATTAAGCACCCATGGCCACGAGTTTAAAATTTTTAGATACCCTAGCTGCAATGCTGAACCCGTCTGTCAGTAGCAGCCCTGTGGCCACTAGAAAATCTGCAAGGATTGCAGAGGCCTCCACATTGGAGACCTCTGAGGTTTCTTCACCTGTTGTTGAGCCCCAAGTTCCACAAGCCAAGAAGAAATCAGCTCCAAAGAAGAGAGCAAGAGAGCACCCACCTGCTAAGAGCCTTGAAAAATCGAAGCAGAAACAAAAAAGGGCAAAGATATGGTCCCTGAGGATGAGGAGGAAGAGACTACTGAATACCTCAAGGTCCCTTCTGAATTTGTGCATGCAATCCAGCTGGAGGCTGAAACTATTTTTGACAAAGCCTATTTTGAGGAGCTACCAGAGACCTCTGTCTCCTAAATATGTGATCAAGGCATCTCTGATGCCCCTGTTGTGGCCCTCGATGCAGCTGATTTTTCCAAGACTAGTGAGACTATTTTATTAGAATATGGGTGACTTTGAGATGCTGTTCAACCAGTCTAACATTACAAGAATATTGGGGATACTAGCCAGGTATAGCCCTGAATGGGGCTTGGGTCCTCCTTTGGCTGCCACCATCACTGAGATAGCAAGGGAGTTAACTGGAGGAATCACTACCTCTGGAAACTCAATCAGGAAGAGGGACCTGCACCCCAACCTCAGATTCATGGATGGGGTGTTACGAAAAAATATTTATTGCTCTGTTAATGAACGAGAGAGGAGGTACCCCATAGCTGATGCCCTCTTCTCATTTCACAGAAATCATTACTTGGAAGCAGCCAAGTTGATTTTTGAGGGGATTAAGGACCTATGTGAGAAGGAGAAAATCAAGAAGAAATTTCATGCCCTTCCCTACAGCAGGTTTATTACTGCTTTGCTAAAGTTTGGGAAATACCCCTTTCAAAGGGAGGAGGAGACAGTGACCTTGAACTCCAAAAAGAGTGGAATGAAACAGTGGAAAATCTGTGGCATAATGATGGAGAAGAAGAAAAAGCAGCGGGAGGAGTTACTGAGAGAAACAACCCCCACCATTCATGAAGCAGCTGCTACTGCTGATGCTGCAGCATCCTCAACCTCACATGTGCCAGCCAACACAACCATCACCTCCCCAGCCATTCTCTCTACCTCCACGCCAACCCCAACTCTTTTACTACCACCTCCACCCTCAACCCAGACAACCCAGACCTCACAGCGCCACACAGGTCCAATACCATTACCTAAGCATATATCACCAATCACCACAGCCATACCCACCTCAATCTCACCACCAACCACCATAGTCACTGACACCCTATCCATTTCTACACCCTTACCTATTTTTCCAGCCCACAGTAGCCCACCTGTCAAGACCCCATACCAGAAGAGAAGAAAAGCTACCAAAACCCCACTGGACCCCATCCCACCTATATCTCCCAAACAATTGCAATCCTTGAAACCACAATCATTCCAGACCCCATACCCACACCCTATGAACTTGAAACCCATACCTTTGAAACCCCACCCTTTGTACCTATCACATGTGAACCCTAGATCAATCCATTCCATTATCCCATGACCATGCCCCATTTACAGGAGAGGAATTTTCCACTATGATGTCCACTATCTTAGGAGACATTAACCTGGAGTATACCCCTCTCCCAGACTCCCTCACCCTCCACACTTCACCCCTCCACATTAGAGATCACCACGGGCCACTACCTTCGCTCATAGACTCACTTCCCCCTTTCAACCAGTTTCTCCTATCCAACCCATGGCCACTACCATAACTGACCTATTACCCAAAATCCTGCACCTCCTACTCTCCCTTCATTCCCAAATATTGGCCAATACCCAAACCCAAGCCTCTATCGAGACCTACATTCATTCCATAATCTCCACCCTCCAAAACCAGGCCTACCTAGACACCAGCCTACAGGCCATTCAATCAACCTTGGCCACTTTACCCTAACCATCGCATTCACCAACTATCCCTACCACCCCACCTTTACCTACTCCACCCTTTTTCCCCTAATATTTATCTTCAGCTGTACCCACCCCCCTCCCTATCTTCATTGAAGCATTTACACTAACTAATCATGAACCTATCCCAAAACTCCCACCAGTTGTAGATACCTCTGATGCTGCGACTGATGTGGTGACTTAATACCCACCTCTTTCAGGTCGATCCAAACAGAACCTGAACTGGAGACCCAACCTGAACCTCCATCTGCAATTTCACAGCCCACCCCTTTTCATTCCTTGCTGCCCCTTCTTCAAGTGAGGAATAGCCCTTGATTCATGTCTTTCTTTTTTCATCCCCCCATACTCCATCGACCTTCATGCAATGAAATCTAATCCCTACCTCAAAAAGGATGTCATTCAAGAGATGACTGCAATTAGAACATCACTCAGGATACCCTATGAAGAAAGGATCCATCTCATGAAATTGGATACCAAAATACAGCTGAAAAATATAGCTAAGGGCTGGAAATGAATATTGCGTCTATATGAAGCCCAAGAGCGTATGACTTCCCAAGCGAAGCTGAATGCTAAACAAGAGAAAATGGCTACTGCAACAGAAAAGCTAAGGGCTGATGGATTGGAGAAAAGGTTGGCTACTTCAAAGGAGATTAGGGAGCTCTTTGCATTCAGAACTGAATTGGCTAAACAAAAGGCTGAAATCCTGGAAAGGCAACTTGCTCGATTAACTGGGGGAGTACCTTCTACTACAGCTGGACCTGCTCAAGAAGCTACTGCTATGAAGAAAGAAGGAACCAACAGATGATTAGATGATTAATTTTTGCACATGTATTTAGTTAGGAAGTAGTGTGTAGTTTTATAGTTTATTTTCCCTTCGTAAATATTTTTGTTGTTATAATAGAATTTGTTTTGTAATGTGCTATTTCGTTCACTATCTTTCTTTAGTTTTGTTTGTTTATTAGTTATTTGTTGTGTGTTATCTATTTTTCTTTCCTGATGTTTTTTTTCTTTTAATACCTCTATTTTGAGCATGCTGCACATCCACATCTACCCTTGAAATAGTGAGGACACTACTCCTCATAGGCTTGGGGGTGGGACAGGATGTTGCGAATCCCAGTGTGCTTAGTTTATTTGTTGGTGGTAAAAGCAATTTAAAATCAAAGTAAAACAGGGGATGCAATCAGCACAACTGTAAAATTCTAGACCTACAAGATATAGGGTCCTTTTGTAGCAAGTTTTGATAAGTAAGAGTTTGTCCCACAGGGAAAGGTGATCGATGGCTCCAAGGGAGCCATCTCTAGTAGTCCCTCTAGATCTGACTACAGATCTGGCAGTCCTAAAAGGAAGGGACTTTAGGGTCACTTATTCTAAATATCCTAAGGTAGCCTAATGAATTAACTACAAAAAGGGTTGAGAAGATGCATGGAGTGTGGGAAAATTAATATAAAAGGGGGAGAAGTATGCTATTGGGTCTAGATTAGAGGAGTTTTGAAACTCAGATTCAGATCTGATGTTATAGAAATCCTATCCAATGGCTACATTATCACCACTAAGGAGAAAGAATCGAACCCATCTTTGTGCCATGATCCAATCCCTTAAGGCTATAACCTGTCCACTCAAATGGTCACAGACTATCCCATAGAGGAACCACAGTCCAGAGATGGGTCAAAACAAGTTAATTATTGTAGGCACTACTTCATCCAGGCTACAAGCTCAAGAATCCATAGGGAACCTCAACCTCTAAAGCTCTATGTGTGAGGCTAGGGCTGTATAGGACCATGTTAGCCCTGACACATAGAACCAGCAAGGGATTGAGTACAACCTTCGATCTAGCTATCCATTACTTGAGTGGGACTACAATGGTCCAGTCACAAGCCTACAATCTCCATAACCAGATCAGATCTAACATCTGATGGCGGGTCTATACAAATATAGGGGAGTCTGCCTCTGTACAATCTCCCACAAGGCTACAAGCACATGTGCAGAGAAGAAGAATCCATCTTGGATCCTACGGATTGGCTTCACGCTAAGGCTATAGCCTGTCCACTTGAATGGTCACAGACTATCCCAGAGGCTATCCTCCTCATAGAGTCCAAAATGGAACAGTAATATTGCTGCCATCACCATGGTCACAAGGCTACCAGCTCAGGCTCCCATGGGGATTTCAGATCTAGTGGGTCCTATGGTGGGGCTAAGGCTGTATCGGACCATGATAGCCCAGACACACAGGTCACTTGGATCTGAATGGATCCTTAGAATCAGTCTTCCATTGCTTTGAATCACAGCCAAAGTAATGGCGGATCACAAGGCAGCAGCCTTGCACAGAGCAACTCTCATTCACACACATCCCATAAAAGTGCATATCTTATTATAAAACATCCATTAAACTAGTTCAAAAATACATACAAAAGCGTAGCCAGCAAGTACTGGACTATGGAGAGAAAGATAAAGAAAAAGGAAAACTACTTACAACTACAGAAGAACAGAAAAGAAAATGATCTCAGATCCCGTATCAGTGATAAAGTCTGAGCCCCTAAACCTAAACCAAGTTTGGGTTTATATAGCAGTGATGTGGCGGCGCATTAGGGTTAGGAAACCCTAATTTTAACGATGCCACGTGGTCGAACACTATTCCTTGAATGCCTCGGGGTGCGTGCATAGAAATTTTAGCATGGGGGTGCGTGCCCTAATCCTTAGAAATTCCCAAAAAGTCCTCTGCTGAAGGGATGGAAGGTTAAAGTTTAGAGCTTCGCTAGGTAGCCATCGTTTCCCAGGCTCATCATGTGGTAGCTCTGTTCTTTGCGTGGTTGAGTTTAACTCTGAAGCTTTAGCTGTCGCGAGGTTGGTGCGCTCTCGCTGGATTGAGCTTCGCGAGGTTGGGTTGGAATAACGCAGGAACTGTGCGAGCATCACTCGAATGGATCTTCACAAGGGTCCTCGCGAGGCTTTAATAGTTTCTGAGCTGCGCGACAGGTTCTCTTGACATTTGCATCCCGCGGCTACTGCTCGACAGCTACGCGAGGCAGGATTCTGAAGCTAGTCTGTCACTCAACTGCGCGAGAAGTTATGAAGTCTTGGGAATTCACGAGGACTGCGTGAAGCATATTTTTCTGAATCCTCTGAAGCTTTGAGAAGCTACGCGAGGCTCTTCTCAGGTCTGGATTTAGTTCTCATTCTTCTGAGGGACTTCTGGGGTCAAAACAGGCTCCTTAGCAGGATTTATGGCCTTATTGCACTGCTGTTTATTACCTACAAAAATATCTTAACAAACATTTATTAAAGGGCTAAGGGTCTAATCACAGGTTAAGTTAAGGGGTGAGAAGTGGTACTTTTTAGGTCTTAACACACCCCCAAACCTAATCTTTGCTAGTCCCTTAGCAAAGCAACACTAAAATAACTACAGAAATTAAATGCCACTTTCGTAGGGAGCACGGATACATTTAGCCCCTGTACCTAGCCTTTTACCCCTAGGTGATCCCTAGTGGAGGAGTGAAGTCTCCTGAGGGTTTTCAGTGAAGACACCCACAAACTTCTCAATGAGACAGTTAACAACAGTGCATTATTATCAAGTGAGCAGTCAAGAAGCAGAGTTAGTTCACCCTTGAATCAGTAAGAGATATAAGAAATTCAAACACCTTGGCTGCACAGAAATTTAAACAGTATAAGCTTCTCATGAAAGCATAGCATTTCCAATCAGTTTACACCAAAGAATAATTCACATATGTGTCAGCACTGAGCTCATCACTAGATCAAAAATTAGGTTGTAGATCATACTTAATGCATTCAATATCAGACCCAAAACTCTCTAGGGCATACTCTCATGAGGAACTTTTAAGGGTTTCTCTTTCTCTCAAGCTCAAGAGCAGTTACATCCCCCAAATGGGTCTGTAAGCATGAGCATAGGCAAAGCTCTTAAGTGCTGGCATCATTGACAGATCCTCACCATAGATTAGATAACTCTTTATCTCCACATGACAACTCACTCAATTGTGGATCACAAGGGCTTTAACTGGGCTGTAATGTGGCTTATGGAGTGGGGTTAAAAAGAATGGAAGGTTGAAAAGGGGTTTAAAATTGAGAAATCAGTAGGTGAAGGAGGTGATTCATGACTTCACCTTCTTTAATTCAGCTCCTTTAATCTTCTTTGAGGTTTTCAGATTTGAAGTGATCAGTTTCTCTTCTTGATTTTGATTTTCCCAATGAAAGTTCCCTCTTGACTCCTCTCTTACTCCTCTTCGTTATTGTTTTTGTTTCTTTTTGACGCATTTTTCTTCTTTTTATTTTATTTTTGCTTTTCTGAAATGCCACCATTTTCTCAGTTACCATACTGCCAGAATTTTGAGATACTTTTTCTCCATTCACCTAGTGTTGACCATAGCTAGTCCATCTTCAACTCTTTCTGCTTTTCCTTCTGAATTCTCAGAGTGAGGGTAGGCTGAATCAGGTTCATAGGTTTAGGTACAAGTACTCAGGTGCATTTTGAAGAAATTTAGGATTTAAAGCTCAAAGGGGGTATGGACAAGAGCAGTTGCTTAAGGTTGGTCTATTTAGGCTCAAACTGTCCAAGAGAAGGCCTTGATCCTTTCCTAAGTCTCATGAGTGTTGTCAGTTGTTTCAACTTGGAGTTGCCTAACTTCTAGTGAGCACAGTGACTCAGCCAGTCCTTAGAGCTACAAGAATTTTGCCTTAGTCACTCCTCAAAGAAAAAATTTTTGTATAGGCCCAAATCTCACTGGTTATGGTCTTCCTTTGAATTCTTAAGTATGTCCTTACCCTTTTCTCTCTCTGGTGATTCACTAAGTGCTGATACAAGTGAGTTTCCTTGGTGATCTCATCATGGAAATGTGAAATTTTAAAAGTTTGTAATGCCTAAAGTCTGGAAAAAATTTTAAATTTCATTATTTTTCTCATTCTCTAGTGAACATGACCCATTTCCATCTTACCCACATGATTCTGCTACACTTAGGTTAACTATTCCATTGGCAGGATCTGCCTGCCACACCCCCAAACCTATAAGGAGCAGTGTCCCCACTGATTCAAAGGTGGGTATTCAACAGATTTATCAATGACAAAATAAAAGGAAATAACATGGAGCAAAACAGACACAAGACAAAGAAAAATAGCAATGACAAAAGAAGAAGATCTATTATAAGAGAGAAATGTACAAAATGAAAAACAACAGGAGAAAAAGAAAATGCAGAAACAGAAAAATCCTAGGTGCAAGCTAATCGGAGCCTGAATCAATCCCAGTCCCAACCCATCTTCTTGGCATGCTCTCGAAGGAGAGCCTCTTCCTCTTTTTTCTTTCATTCCCTCTCTTCCTTTCTTTGGGCTGCAGTTTTGGGCATGGTTGGAGCTTTTGGTGCCCTCACCCTCATTTTGGGGGCCTTTGGTGCAGGAGGGATCACTGGGGATTTGTGTGTGGTTTGCTCAGGTGATTTGATAGGACTTCTTCCTTTGGGACTCTTCCCTTTTGGGCCCTGCCCTTGCTGAGTCTTACCCTAAAACTTAGGGTTCTGTTCAATCTGATGCACGAAAGACCGTGAGAGCTCCTATCAGAGGGCAACGGTGATGGAGGCTGTAGGAGCAAATCCCCAAAATTTGAAGGTGAATGGAGGACTCTAGAAAGGATGCTGGAGGAGAGAGATTAATGGGAGTCAGAGCTAGGGTTTCGCTGGCTGGAGAAGAAAGATAAAACAGAAAAGGAAAGCAATGCGGGGTTGGATTATATATATTGTGAGGCTTGGCGCACTTTAAAATTATCTGCTCGCTGGATAGAAATGAGTGGGTCGCGAGATTGGATGTTCATCTAAACTGCGCGAGGAAGCCCACACAACTACATTTGAAACTCGCGGCAACTAAGCAGAGTAGTTCCCTATGACCTGCGCGAGAGGAAGCCAAGCCAAATCTTCAGAACCTCGCGACGGCTTAAACAAAGTCAAAAAATCACACACCCACTAATCAGCCTTTGACCTTTGTTTTGTGGGTGGATTCTCTCATATGCTCTCGTCCAGGGACACCCTTAATCATTCTAAATAGGACTCTCCATGCTTTCCCAACAATTAATCATGCAATTACTCAAAAAGCATTTAATAAAAACCTCATATCCAAAAAAAAAAAGCATTCTCATTATCAAAATAGTATAATCATCATTCATTCACTCAAAATCATCAATTCAAAGGGGACAAGAAGCAAAGCAGGCAGAAAAATTTTCAAGTCATATACACTCAGACTCCGACAAGATCACTAGAAATTCCTATAAACAGAAAAAAAAAATGAACCATACTAAAATACATAACATACACAATGCACAGTTCTGTGAATCAATTTAATGAAAGTTCCCCCTGCCCCTCAAGGTTTGAGGATCCTTCACGAATAAAAAATTGACCCTTGGGGTTAACCACTGGCTGACTGGGCAACCTCCCCTCCTCTCTTTTAGCTAAGGCATTCGCTAGTTGGCCAATCTGCTCTTCCATCTTCATTATGCTCTGACAATGAGAATTGACAGTCTGAGCCACGGACCCCAGGTTTTGCAGTGAGGTCAAGACTTGGTCCTCGAAAGAAGTATTTCTGGCTTGAGATGGGGGTAAGACCAATTGATTTTGTTGCTGATGGGGCTGCTGCTAGTGTTGGAAATTAGACCTAGGGGCATATCCCTGATTGAACTGCTGCTGTGGCCTTTGGGGTAAGGCCAACATTTGCTGGGGCTGCATATAATTGTCTTGCCTCCACCTCAGATTTGGGTGGTCTCTCCATTGGTAACTTGACATTTTGGTCTTTGGTATCCAAATATTTGTCTGTTGTAGCTACCCAGTTGTTCTTGCCAAAAGATTATAACAACAAGATGTTCTAATACCAATTCAGGATATTGCCCTGCAGATGGACATTCCTCTACTGTGTGTTATGGGGACTGGCATATCTGACATGCCTCCACTACTTGAGCAGCCCTTCTGGGTTGCATCACAGTCAGTAATTTGTCAAACTTCTCTGAGAGGTTTGCCATCTGCAGCTGCAGATCGTTGTTCCCAGACACCTCATAAACTTTTCCTCTTCACAATGCAGCAGGCCCCACTTTTGACATAGACTCCTTACTAGTTCTTGCCAGGGATAGCTTTTGAAAAGTATTTTCACTTATTACTTCAAACAATTCCCATGCCTCATCAGCAGTCTTGTGCATGTAGGTTCCACCACAAAAGGCATAAACCATATCTCTATTTTTCTCATCAATCCCATTGTAGAAGCTTTGTACAAGCTGCCAGTCTGGGATCTTGTGGTGGGGGCATTGTTTGAGCATTTCCTTAAACCTATCCCAGGCTTGATTAAAATCCTCAGTTGGGGATTGGGCAAAAGCAAGAATTGCCTTCCTCAACTGGCTAGTTTTGGTCTCTGGGAAGAACTTTGTCAGGAACTTGGTCTGTAGGTCTTTCCACGAAGTGATGCCATTGTTGGGAAGAGTAGCCAACCAGGTACTAGCCGTATCCTTCAGAGAGAAGGGAAAAAGCCTGAGTCTAGTGGCCTCTAGTCCCAAACCAGCGATATTGAATATGGTGCACAAGGCCAAGAACTGGTCAATGTGCTTGTAAGGGTCTTCCTTGCTAAGCCCATGGAAAGAGGGCAGCATCTGGATGATTGAAGTTTTAATTTCATAATTCCCCTGAACATCAAGGAATTGAATGGTAAATGGAGAGTTATAGTCATCTGGAGCATTCAACTCCTTGAGAGTTCTGGGTTGTTCTTCACCCATGACTACTGTCTCAGATTCAATTGGGGGCTCAACTGTTGTACGCCTGTTCCTTCTAAGTCTTCTACCCCTTTCTAGCTCAGGGTTGAAAGGCTCTAAAGTAGGACTAAGAGATCTCCTACCTAGCATACAAACATACCACCAGCAGGGACAACTCCTTGCAGGCACATTGTACTTGACTCAAAGAATTTTCTAACAAATTTACAGCTATTTTAAGAAAACATAAATTTACAACTATACTAAATAACTGCTATGGAATTTTCAAAGAAACTAGACTGAGTTTTAAAGGTTAGAGGATTGCAAACAGAGGTAGCTAATCTCCAAATGCAGTCCACTGTCCTTCTCTATTGCTGTCTAGATCTGCAAGAAAGATTCAAAATTACATCAGCAGTATCAATTACTCACAACTACAAAGAATACTAAAAATATAAAAACTAAGGGTCTACTAATAGATCAACGTTCCCCGGCAACGGCACTAAAAACTTGTTGCGAATCCCAGTGTGCTTACTTTATTTGTTGGTGGTAAAAGCAATTTAAAATCAAAGTAAAACAGGGGATGGAATCAGCACAACTGAGAAATCCTAGACCTGCAAGATACAGGGTCCTTTTATAGCAAGTTTTGATAAGTAAGAGTTTGTCTCACAGAGAAAGGTGATCTACGGCTCCAAGGGAGCCATCTCTAGTAGTCCCTCCAGATCTGACTACAGATCTGGCAGTCCTAAAAGGAAGGGAGTTTAGGGTCACTTATTCTCAATATCCTAAGGTACCCTAATGAATTAACTACAGAAAGGGTTGAGAAGATGGATGGAGTGTGGGTAAATAAATATAAAAGGGTGAGAAGTATGCTATTGGGTCTAGATCAGAGGAGTTTTGTAACTCAGACTCAGATTTGATGTTATAGAAATCCTGTCCAATTGCTACATTATCACCACTAAGGAGAAAGAATCTAACCCATCTCTGTGCCATGATCCAATCCCTTAAGGCTATAACCTGTCCACTCAAATGGTCACAGACTATCCCGTAGGGGAACCATAGTCCAGAGATGGGTCAAAACAAGTTAATCATTATAGGCACTACTTCATCCAAGCTACAAGCTCAAGAATCCATAGGTAACCTCAACCTCTAAAGCTCTATGTGTGGGGCTAGGGCTGTATAGGACCATGTTAGCCTAGACGCATAGAACCAGCAAGGGATTGAGTACAACCTTCGATCTAGTTGTCCATTGCTTGAGTGGGACTATAATGGTCCAATCACAAGCCTACAATCTCCATAACCAGATCAGATCTAACATCTGATGGCGGGTCTATACAAATATAGGGGAGTCTGCCTCTGTATAATCTCCCACAAGGCTACAAGCACATGTGCAGAGAAGAAGAATCCATCTTGGATCCTACGGATTGGCTTCACGCTAAGGCTATAGCTTGTCCACTTGAATGGTCACAGACTATCCTAGAGGCTATCCTCCTCATAGAGTCCAAAACGGAACAGTAATATTGCTGCCACCACCATGTTCACAAGGCTACCAGCTTAGGCTCCCATGGGGATTTCAGATCTAGTGGGTCCTGTGGTGGGGCTAAGGCTGTATCGGACCATGATAGCCCAGACACACAGGTCACTTGGATCTGAATGGATCCTTAGAATTAGTCCTCTATTGCTTTGAATCACAGCCAAAGCAATGGCGGATTACAAGGCAGCAGCCTTGCACAGAGCAACTCTGATTCGCACACATCCCATAAAAGTACATATCCTATTACAAAACATCCATTAAACTAGTTCAAAATATTAAAGGCATAGCGACAAGTCTTTGGACTATGGAGAGAAAGAAAAAGAAAAAGAAAAACTACTTACAACTATAGAAGAACAGAAAAGAAAATGATCTCAGATCACGTATCAGTGATAAAGTTTGAGCCCCTAAGCCTAAACCAAGTTTGGGTTTATATAGCAGTGGTGTGGCGGCGCATTTGGGTTAGGAAACCCTAATTTTAATGATGCTACGTGGCTGAATATTGTTCCTTGAATGCCTCGAGGTGCGTGCACAGAGATTCTAGCATGCGAGTGCGTGCCCTAATCCTTGGAAATTCCCAGAAAGTCCTCTGCTGAAGCGATGGAAGGTTAAAGTTCAGAGCTTCTCTAGGTAGCCATCGTTTCCCTGGCTCGTCGCGTGGTAGCTCTATTCTTCGCGTGGTTGAGTTTAACTCTGAAGCTTCAGTTGTCGCGAGGTTGGTGCGCTCTCGCTGGATTGAGCTTCGCGAGGTTGGGTTGGAATAGCGCAGGAACTGCGCGAGCATCACTCCAATGGATCTTCACGAGGATCCTCGCGAGGCTTTAATAGTTTCTAAGCTGTGTGATAGGTTCTCTTGACAGGATTCTGTTAGTCTCGCTACCAAGCGCTATGAGAAGTTGTTGTGAAGTCTTGGGTATTCGCGAGGACTGCGCAAAGCATATTTTTCTGAATCCTCTAAAGCTTTGGGAAGCTGCGCGAGGCTCTTCTCAGGTTTGGATTCAGTTCTCATTCTTCTGAGGGACTTTTGGGGTCAAAACAGGCTCCTTAGCAGGATTTATGGCCTTATTGCACTTCTGTTTATTACCTACAAAAATAGCTTAACAAACATTTATTAAAGGGCTAAGGGTCTAATCACAGGTTAAGTTAAGGGGTGAAAAGTGGTACTTTTCAGGTCTTAAAACAGGACCTGCCAATGAAATAGTTAACCTAAGTGTAGTAGAATCAAGTGAGTAAGATAGAAATGGAGCCATGTTCACTTAAAAATTATAAAAAAATGGGAAATTTAATTAAAAATTTTGCAGACCTTTTTTTTTTAGGCATTACAAGCTTTTAAGTTTTAGCATTTCTATGATGTGAACACCAAGAAAACTTACTTGTATCAGTACTTAGTGAATCATTAAAGAGAGAAAAAGGTAAGGGCATGCCTAAGAGTTCAATGGAAGACCATAACTAGTGATATTTGAGCCTAAAAATTTTACTTCCTTCCTTTGAGGAGTGACTGAGGCAATTCTTATAGCTCTAAGGACTGGCTGAGTCAATGCCCTCACTAGAAGTTAAGCACCTCCAAGTTGAAACAACTGGCAGCACTCATGACACCTAGGAAAGGATCAAGGCCTTTTCTTGGATAGTTAAATAGACCAAACCCTAATCAACTGCCCTTGTGCACACACCTTTTGAGCCTTAATTTCTAATTTTCTTCAAAATACACCTGAGTACTTCAACCTGAACCTATGGACCTGATTCAAACCTACCCTCACTCTAAGAATTCAGAAGGTAAAGGAGAAGGAGATGAAGATGGACAAGATAGGGTCAACATTGGGTGAATGGGGAAGAGATACCTAAAGCTTAGCAGTGTAACAGGTGAGGAAAGAGGTGGCAAGTCAGAAAAATAAAAAGAAAAACAAAAAGAAAAATACATCTAAAAGAAAGAAAAACAATAATGAAGAGGAATAATAGAAGAGTCAAGAGGAAAAGTTCATTGAAAAAAAATCAAAAACAAGAGGAAAAGTTGGCCACTTCAAGTCTGAAAAATTTTAAAGAAAGTGAAAGGTGCTGAACTAAAGAAGGTGACGTCATGAAACACCTCCTTCACCTACTGATTTGTCAATTGTGAATCCCTTTTCAACCTTCCATTCTTTATAACCTATCCCATAAGCCACATTACAACCCAGTCAAAAGACTCTATAATGCAAAGTTGAATGAGCTGTCATGCAGAGACAAAGAGTTGTCCAATCTATGGTGAGGATTAGCCAATGATGCCAAAACTTAGGTGCTTTGCCTATGCTCATGCTTACAGACCTATTTGGAGCATGTAACTTCTCTTGAGCTTGAGAAAAAATGAAAACCTTCAAAGTTACTTGTGAGAGCTTGCCTTGGTGAGCATTGGGTTTGATGTTGAATGTATTGGGCATGGCCTATAACCTAATTTTTGAATTAATGATGAGCTTAGTACGGACCTACATGTGATGTTTTCCCTTATTGTGAGCTAACTGAAAATGATGTGCATCTATGTAAAGGTTATGATGATTAAATGTTTGTGCATATCATATGTTCAAATTCCTCACATTTTTGTTGAATCAAAGGTGAACTGATGCTCTATTTCTTGACAGCTGACTTGATAATTTTGCACTTTTGCTAACTATTTTATTGAGAAGTTTCTGAGTATCTTCACTGAAAACCATCAGGATACTTCACTCCTCCACTAGGGATCACCTAAGGGTTTAAAAGGCTTGATGCATAAGCTAAATGCATCTGTGTTCCCTGCAAAAGTGGGATTTAAATTCTTAGCGTAGTTATTTTAATTTTTCCTTTGCTCAGGGACTAGCAAAGATTAGGTTTGGGGGTGTGTTATTCATTGTAATGCACTACTTTTCACCTCTTAACCTAGCCTTTGCTGGACCTTGAAGCTCACTAATAATCATTTGTTAAGTGTGTTTTGTAGTTAGTAATAAACTGTGCAGTTAAATACAAAATCCCTACTTATTGGTCCAAAGAAGATAAAGAAAACATGCAAAGATGACAATTGAGCCAAAGCCTAATGGAAAACCCTGGTAGTGCTCACCATGGTGACTCATTTGTCGGTCATTATTGACCAAAAGTCTAATGGATGAAAGAAGTTAGCTGAGAATGGAGGAAGCTAAAACAGCAGCAAGTGCAATGCATCAGAGAATCAAAAGACTCACCTCGCAGAGTTGAGGAGCTCCCTCACGGAGCTAAGGATACAGTGAAAGCTGCCCTCGCACAGATAGGACGCACAGTCAAGAGGAGAGCAGTAAAGACATCGTGAAGATCTCGCATCTTAAAACCCTCAGAATTTATGCTCACGAAGCTCTCACAGAGATCGAGCCTTAAAGTAGCCACGCACAGAACATAGTGAGTCCATATGCATTAAGAATAATTTGTCACCTCGCGGAGTTCTCGCGAAGCCCTAGAAGAGAGAGATGCCTAAAATTTTCCTCGCGCAGCTCTCGCGCACTCTAAAGCCTAACCAGTTACTATGCGAGCGCAGGAGCCTACCTGCATGAGTATCCAGCGAGAGAACTTCTGAAGCTCTACTGCGCGATAAATCCAAGCGTTCCTAAATCTCCTCCACGACAACATTGCAATGTAAAGCTGCGCAATCAACTGAGAATCTACCTTGCAAGTGAACAATCCTCCTAAGCTAAATGCTTCTCCGTGAAGACTCTGCCACTGCACGAGTCAATTAATGTAGATGCCAGCCTAGCAAAGCTTGAGTTCTCCACTTCTCAGCCCTAACTTAAGGACCTTTTGGGAATTTCCCAAGGCTAGGGCACACTTGTTGAGGCACAGATTCTGAGGTGCACATCTCAAGGCATTCAAGGGTTGTAACAATGCCACGTCTACTCGAAAAAATTATGGTTAATCTCTTTTAAGCCAATGCCTTATGGACAGAGTATATAAGTTGTACTTAGAGTTTAGTATTTTCATCTTTCCTTCATCCTCTATCGGTTGAGAGCTCCAGCAGGCTAGGGTTAGAGTTTGATCATCTCTTTTTATTAATTTTCTTCTCTCTTAACCCAACATTGGCTGGCTAAACCTATTGTAAGAAGCTAGGTTTGGTTTAATTTTAGTTTTGTAATAGGTTTTGTATACATTGGGATCTTTTGGATGAGCAACTGTGTACAGGCTGTAGCCTTGAGACAGTTCATTATAAGTTTTCCTTTTATCAATGGATTATTGTTTTAATGACTAATGATTTCTATAGATCTTATGGTTTCCTTAGATGTCTATAGGATCCATACTTTTAGACTAGCCCATTCAGTTTCTAGTAGATCTATTATTTACCATCTGATTTCCCTTGGTTTAAGAGAGCCATGCATAGCAAGCCGATCTGTAGCTAGATCTGGAAAGCTCGTTGCCCTGGGACCTTATGGTGGCAGCAGTAGTTTACATGTTCTTTCTCAGATCTCTGTAGTAAGGACAAACCTATTGGATACCCTATGACCATTTGAGTGGATAGAGTATAACCCTAAGGTGGTGTCTAGCCACATGTCTGAGAAGGATTCTTCTCCTCTGCACATGAGCTCCTAGAGCCTTTGAAGAGGTTTGTGCAGGAACTAGCTCCCCTCTATTTTACTTGATCGATATCAGATATTAGATATGATTTCTCTGTAGTAATTATAGCTTAAGGCTGAGTCATTGCAGGCCTTTTATAGCAATGACCAGCTGAATCTAAATCCTTATTCAACCTGTTGTTGGTCCTTTGTATGGGCACAGTGAGTCGTTGGCCTTGACAAAGCACTTAGGACTTTATGGATTGGAATACCTATGGATGTCAGCCAAATCTGTGCATAAATCTGGGAAGCTTGTAGCACTGGCATTACATAGTATCTGCAATGATATTCCTGGCCTGATCGGGTCCATTGGTAGGGGAAATGATCAGTCTACTCCTTTGGATTAGGTTAGCATTTCTGGTTTAATCAATGACATTTGACAGACTCTATCAGATACTCTATGACCATTTGAGTGGGCAGAGTATAGCCCTAAGAGCACCCCAAATGGCATGGGTAAAATTAGATTCTTCTACCTTATTGAGGTTATTAATAGCATATCAGTAAGGACCACTGCAGAGACAGTCTAAATCTGAGTTACATTATAGCATTAACTCTGGCTTAACCTGCTTACTTCCCATCTTTTTTATATTTTATTTTGACACACACCATCACCGTCTTCTTCTTAACCCTTTCTTTAGGATAGGGCTACACTTTATTTCTCTTTTGTTAGGGTTAATTTAGTGTGGTCATGACACTTAACTCTCTTTCTTTAGGATTGTCAGATCTGGAGGCCTACTATTACAACCCATTTTTGGGTTCTAGATCAATTTCTCTGTGTGGCAAACTCTTACTTTTCAAAACTTGCTATAATAGGCCCTGTATCTTACAAGTCTAGGATGTTTTAGGATTGCTATTTTCACCATATCTTTATCCTCTGTTTCACTTTGATTTTAATTTTCTTCCAACACCACATAATAAATCAACACATCCGGAACGACAACACACGGTACTCAAGAAAATCTTTTTGTCTCTCCATGCCGATCCAAGAGGGAAATTGAAGCCTAACTAGGAAGGGTCATTCGTCATCCGATAAGTACTTCCTGGATGCACGCTCCACCTCGCCACCATGAACGGAGATCACTTTCCTGAGCTAATCAACACTGGATACGTCTGACGATTCTATTCCTAAGTCTCCCACAGCAACGTAAGTACTGATAAAAATGGATACGTGACTGCTTAAGGATACTTTAAAAAAGAGTCCATTTCTAATCCAAGTAGCCAAAAAGTGTCCCTGAATAATCATACCCTTTGCTACACCCGTTGAACCATTGGCCTTTCTTTCATAAACCCCTCCCAAGAAAAGATGGAAAAAGTGTATATACCAAACAAAAAAAGAAGAAAAAGAGTTACCATCAAATCCCAAAAAATTAGAAAAGCGAAATCCCAAAAAGAGATTGTCTAAAAAGAAAAAGTGGGGCTTGTACAGTCAAAATTCTCAAGGAAGAAGTATATTACGACAACTGGAACCCAATCGAGGAAACCTTTTGAAACCCGATAATACCTTCAAAATTCCTAACCTAACCTATGGCAAAGATACACCCCTAAAGAAAGCCCTCCTTAAGGTCCACAAGTAGTCACAGTATCCGTTGAGTCAACACAAGCCAAACTGGGAGGCAACAGAAAGAATTCCATCCAACCGACTATGACGGAATCGACATCCATGTCGTGGTCCTTGAAAGAAAAGAAAGAAGAAGAAAAGAAAATGAAAATAAAAATATACAAGCTCAAAGCAAAACGGACATAGTGAAAACCCAAAAGGGCGCTATGGGTAAAGAGAGTAGCTTGTGTGGACCAGGTGAAAACCTAAAAAGGCACCTGGGGTAAAATGTATACCCATGGACATAGTAATAAACTGAAAAAGCGCTATGGGTAAAAAAGAGGGCAACAATGGCCATGGTAAAAACCCGTCTTGGGCGCTATGAATAAAAAAAAAGGTTGAAAAAGAAAAAGAAAAATTATTCAGTGACTCCTTTGGTTGTATTTCCGAATTATCTGGTCGCTAATTGGGCCACTCATGTTTGCCCAAAGCTGGTCCTGATCTAGTATATCTTTAGACTGCACCATCGAACGTGTGACCCGAGGTAAGGAGAAAAGGTTGATTCGATCCAAAAGGATGGATGTTTTGACTTTGGTAAAAATTCTGAACCTCACTAAGGTCTGACCCCATGAACGGGTTCGACTATGCTCAAAATGGGACCCGTTACTTCTCCTCATTGTTAAGGCATTAGACAAAGAAAAAAAAAAGAAGAAGAAAAGAAAGAGAAAAACAATAAAAATAAGAAATCCGGAAAAATCCAAAAAATATATACTCCTTCCATGTACATATTTACAGCATCGTACTTCCATCTCAAAAATGGAGAAAAAGAATAAAAAAATCTCTGCACACAAAAATTCAAAAATATATAAATCATGAAAATTGAAAATGTGTAGGTAAAGGTTTGCTTCTCATATTTTTAATTAGAATGCATATTGCTACTTTTATAAACAAAAAAGGGACTGGCGCTTTGTCAAGAATGTACAGGAACATCAAATGGTCCAAAGCCTTGAAGTAGGTATCCGCTCAGCAATGGACTAATCAGATGAAGCATTTCACCACCGACGGCTAGTCTATTCCAAAAAAAGAGAGAAGAAATTCATTTTGAAAAAGAAAAAAGATAGCTATATCTTTGTGGTAATTTTGCTACGAACATGCGTGCTCCAATGCGATAAAATATCAATATTTATCGACAACACAGCTGTGCTACATTAACATACTGAGTCTAAGGTTTGCCTTGGATCTTTGGATCCTACTTTAATGTAGGAGCAACGGTGTCAATCCCAGTCGAACAATCAATGTTTCAATCAGGTTGATTCCACTGCTAAATCCTTGCGCCAAGCGCTCCATTTTTGGATTCACGTGAACTTAAGTGTCTTAAGCTTCAAATTCCTCGAAATAAGGTCAATTATTGGTTAAAACCAACCTGTCAAAAGGGAAATTACCTATCGAAAAACTATGTTCAAATATGCATTCTAACGGGCTCATTTTAGGGTGCAGGGTTAAAACCTATATTTGTACGGTATCCCTATAAAGTGTATGCCTGACGTCTGGGTATCCATTGGGTGGTCATTTGTTCTCATAAATTATACCCGGACGGGTTTTGGGTCGGGACTTCCATTCCTCTTTATGTTTATCTACCCCTGATGAGTGCATGTTTTTGCATAATTGTTTGATAATAAGATCATCATTAACATAGACTAAGACTGAGTGCCTCCTTCGGTAGGCACCCAATTTTGGCCGAATATATCTAGTATTATTTGAAGTTGGGTACTCTAGGTCATGTTGATCCAAGACACACTTTCAAAAATGGTACACACTCCAAAAAAATATTGCGACATCAATATTCGCTCCGCTTGGGTGGTTATGCTAAATTAACCTCGGGATCGATGCGTCTGCCCAAAGATCTCGAACCCTACCTCGTTAGGGGCACCCGTGGCTGATCAAATGGGGCAATCAATGTCTCATGGGATTAGACACAAACTATGGATCTTCGCATCATTGCTTCGTATCAATCTTTAAGTATGGGTCGATCACCCTCCCGCTCGTGGGGCTATCTTGTTCAAAGTTATTCTCAAACATCCTGTATCTTCAATTACACCATCACAATTTTTCCTAGTAATGTCGCTAAGCGCATGGGGATCGGTGGCCTTGAGAAACAGACATTTTCCCAATTGTTGGGCTTCCGCTACTCTTGAGTGAGACACGTTTTCCCTAATGTTGGGCTTACGCCACTCTCCATTTAGTTGTTTTTCTTTTTAAATTTACTTATAATGTTTGAGGTTCGCTTTGAATATGGTGGACCCGTTAGCATTGCCTTGGGCCTCTTCGGATGTCTTTTCTTTGACATTTGATCATTAGTGACCGGATACCAAAGAGGGGCATCTGTAGACACCCAAATTTGGCCCAAGGCTCGATCAAAATAGACCTCGAGAGAGGATCACCCCCGAGCTTCTGATTGCATCTCCCATACCCTTAAGAATCTTCCCAAACCCTTAGACACTTGCCTAAACCCTCAAGAATTACCCCCGACCTCTCCGGACCCATAGTTAACCCTACTGGGAAATGGTTAGAGAGAGATATATCAGGGCTAGCAGGGACTTATACTAAGACTGAATCTTATACCATTAAAAAGTAAAGGTTCCAAGCTATCCAACAAGCCAAGAATCACCTCAATCCGAGTCGTACTTCAAAAGTTACGACAATCCGAAAAAGACTCGAAAGTTGCGCCTGGTTGAACCTCTCGAGAACCTCTCGAGGAGATGGTCATGCCTGGCGTGTGTAATACACATGTAAGGCCATTCCTAGAGAAATGTTGCCTGTCATGTATATTATACATGCCATGCCATTATTTCTCAGTAATGGCTTGGTGTGTATATTATACGCGCCAAACATAGATGGGGCACCCAACGGGCTTTGGACTTCCCAGACACTGTACATATGCCTGGCGTTGATAATACACATGCCAGGCTTAGCCATAGTAAAACTTGGATTTTGCCCAAATTTCACTTTTGGGGTTTGACTTGTTGACCATCCCAATGTTTAGGGTGGGTTTTATTAGGACTGTTGCACCCCCACTTACCCTATTTGCAACCCTCTAATTATTTGAAACCTCACCCTATCATCTACCATTGAACCCGATTCATATCTTTCCAATCTCTTAAGATCCTAGGAAACCTTAGATATTAGGATTAGCTAATTGCTAACCCTAATTAGCTTTTAAGTACCCCCTAAACTTCTCTTTTTCTATAAATAGAGAGGCACCCCCTTGCAAATGGCTTGAAAATTTTCCAAGAGAGAGAAAATGATTAAGTGTACCCCTTTCTCCCCTTTGGTGCACCAAAACCCATACAAATTCAAGAATTCAAAACCACCTTAGAAACCCCATCTTCCATAAAAAACCTTTGAGTCTAGGAGAAAACTACCCCCTAGCCTTCTTCCTCTACCCCTTAGCTATCAAGCCTTAGAGGTTAGAACCCACTCTTCAACCACTCAAGCTATCGGAAGCTCATCAAGTGCACCTATGTGAAGGTCCACAGTTATGCTATAAGGGCCCGAGAGCTCCGACTCTCCCCTCTACCCCTTTTCCTTCTTAGCTTTTCCTTTATCCTTTAATTTGTGTCGTTATGTCGCTGAAACCTCAGTAATTGCGGAGGGGCACAAGTAGGATCAACGTGCCTTTGGGCACGAGGAAGTGTTCTTTGCATTTTTATTTTTCCTTTATTTTGGCCATAAGTAGAGACCCCGTTTGAGCAGGTTGATCGAGTGCCTAACACTTTCCCAGTCGATAACCGAAGGCCCTACCCAAGAGCCTTTGGCGTGAATTGGTAAATCAGAGTCATATTCGGCACTTCGATGCATTTAATATTGATTTGAGGTTTCTCGGGACACCAAAAGCTCCCGGTGGCAACTCTGGTGTTTTATATAAAGAGCATATCATTGCGACAGATCGATAAGATCCACGATTGCATAGTACCCTTGATTGATAAATTGGTGTGCCCTAACTAATGACACTCAGTCAAAATTAAATTGACACCCACCTGAAGTAGTACCTTTATGTGAGATATTAAGGGAAAATACAAGATATGGGATAAGAGAATGAATTTTTAAATATTATAGTCCCGATCAAAGCTTGATCAATAATAAAATAGATGACACTAAATAGACCACCAATTAATCCATTTTGGTGGAAAACATAATTAAACACTATCTGTGTGCAATCAGTGATTGATATTGAGTCTACCATAATGATTTTTGAAACAATTGGAAAGATAGACCTCTTCTATTACCCTACAGAATTATTTATGAAATATAAGTCTCCGATGGACTCTGAATTATGGCAGCACTCATTACAAAACCTAAGATTATTAGCAGCAGCCAAAACTGCCGCTATTAACAAAAAAGTTGCCGCTAATACCCTCGTCGCTAATAGTCTTAATAGCCTTTAATAGATTTTTTGTTTATAGCGGCAATTTTTAGCGACCGCTAATTGTCTTATTTTTTGTAGTGACTAAGCATAGTGTAAAGTGATTCAGGAAAGTAGTATGCCTAGTGATCCTACTATATATGGGATCAAAATATTAATAATGATTAATTTGATAGAAATCCAATATTGACTCTAGGATTTGGACTGATTGGATTGGACCTGGAACTTGACTGAATTGCTAAACTATAGTATATAACAATTGAACTCGAACATCGATTGAATTATTGATTTTTGATATAGATTGAGATTACATTCGAAGATTGATAAAATTGTCAATATTTGATATATTTTGAAATCAACTTGAAAATTGACTTTGAAATAGTAAATTGTCCATTGAAAAATGATTGGCGAATAATATCGAAAGAATACCGTATGAAAAGAATCTGAAAATGTTGACTAAATTACGATAATAGCGATATTGAAAGAATCGAAGCATTAAATATAGAGCATTGAATTGAATATAGAAAATTGAATATTGAACATTGAATACCAAATATTGAATCGAATATTAAATATTGAATACCGAACACTGAATATTGAATAATTGATATTGAAATTTGATAGTCGAAAGATGACACTGGATTGATTATTGAACCTCGTATAGCTAACCATTGTTCTTGCGAATGGGCTCGTTATGAGTGACCCATATTCAGATGAGTTTGAAATACCAGCTGAGGATTGGGTCTAGTTAGACTAACAAGGTCATTAATCCTTGTCTTGATTGACTAAAAGACAAAGAGTGTCAGCCCCTTTTTGCACGACATTGACAACTGATATTGATATCGGACAATAATTGGTATTTAGTATAGCACCGAAATTAATAAAAGACATTAATAAATCACCAAACAAACTAAACTAAAATAATTACCTAATATTGTTAATTTTGTGACAACCAAATATATTTGAGTAATTAATTAAATGAATAAATCGTGATTAAATTACGATGAACTAACCTGATACTCCTTGATGATATTGATAGAAAGGTAAATTGGTAACTGAATTTGATATTTTACTATTGATATTCTCAGAATTGATACTGATAGAATATATTATTGAAAATCGAACTTGACATTTCTTTATTGATGTTGATATTTGGAATTTATAATTGATCATGTCTTGAAAATGAAAAATCGAATGATCACCTTATATCGAATGGATTCTTGAACATCATCGTCATTGTCTTATTAGTGCTTAATGAGTCATTGTTTGATAGATTGATAGATCTAGAACTTAGATATAAGGATATTGTATTGTTGATTAGATAGATAACTGATAAAGTTTAACTAAAAACACTAGTTGAATCATGAGAATTTACTTTAGGGAGCAATTACTTGCACTTGCTTTTTAAGTGATTGCACCGAGGTTAAAAAAAGGCTATGTATTTTAGGGACATGTGACATGTGAAAACATAATCTCGACCATTGATCAGTCACATAATTTACTATTTTATCACTCTTAACTTAGTGATGCTAGGCATTAGTTTGCTACAAATAACTTACTGATATGCAGATATTAGAGATAAAGAGTAAAAGAGAGCCTAAGTGTTAATATTCATCAAAGTGAACTCAAATAGCAGTAAGAATGACCATTGAGTGTGTAAAGATGATTCACCGCTAAAGAAAGTTGAGAAATCATATTAAACGATTTTGCGCTAATGCTGAAGTAAGAAGAAAGAAAGAAATGAGAAATCGTAATTTTACAATTCTTTAAAAAGGAGATTCTTCAGAAGCGACAAAAGAGAAAAGACGACAAGAGAGAAAAAGTGATCATTTATAATAGAAAATCGTCCAAAGACCAAGTCGAGTATGAAAGCCCTGAGAAAAGAAAATCATGATTTACGAATTTCCAAAGAAACTATAATGGAAGAAAGAAATCGTGATTGACGATTTCTCAGACTGGAAGCTTTCTACTACTGCTGATCACTTGAGAACTATCACCGCCATACACCAAATTATAAGATCTCTAGAAGTCTGGTGAATCACGGATCTGAGAAGATTGGTGAAGATACACTGCGAAGATCTTTGCTTCCGTTACTAAAGAATAATCCAGAAGTATATCTACCGTCTGAAGCAAGGAAAGATAAAATTAGGAATTAGAGTTATATTAAAAATCTTTTGTTTTTAGTAGTTTCTTTTATTAGAATTAGAAATCTTTGTAAACCGACTCCTTATGACCTATAAATAAGAGAGCTTGGTATAGGAATAATCATTGAAGAATTGCAGCATCAATTGATGCCCGAGGTTGGATTTTCTTCCGATCAAAGTAGTGTAAAATAGTTAGAGTAAATTAGATATCCAAGATTTCTCAAGAGCAATTGACGGCTGCAATTGAGTACTGAAGATTTGAGTAGATATCGGTAGTTTCTTAGGAGCAATTGACGACTGCAGCTGAGGGGTGAAGGATATATTTTACTTTACTTTTTAGTTAAAATTTACAGCTTTGTAAACATCTCCAAGTTTTAACTTGAATTGACGACTCAGGTTAGAATTTGCAGATTAGTGTAATGGTTTTTACTTTTCCATCTTCAATTTTCTAAGATTTGATTGACGCCTAGATTTTATAAAGTTGTTGATTAGATTAAATCTGTATTGATAGGATCTTAGACTTGATTGACAACCAATGCTAAGACACTAAAGATACGGTGTAACGGTACTAGTTAAACTCATAAATATCCAGAAGCTGAAGATTGGGATTGACGACCTCAATCAGAAGGAGGATTTAGATTTTTTTTATGTACTTCAGATTAAAACAAATTCTTTTATTTATATTTCTACAGTAGATTAGATCTTAAAGATAAATAGAAAATTTTAAAATAATGATTTAAATAGAAGATATAAATTAGAAGTAATTAGATAAATAAACTTCCTCGTGGGAACGATCCTATGGTAGTACTATAATTTCTATTATGCACATGCATTAGATTAAGACTTGAATTTAACATAATTTTAATATACATAATAAAGTTCGATCAAGTTTTTGGCGCCACTGTCGGGGAAGCAGAATTTATCTTTATTTCTATTTTTATCTAATATTTCTATTCTTTTAAAAACCAATATTTATCTTTCTCTTTTTACATTTATTTATATTTTTATTTTTCTTTGATCACTTCTTAATATTTTGCAGGGCAAGCCCTAGAAATTTAGAAGCTCAGATTTGTCTCTCTCCCTGCTTGCTTAAATAAAAAGTAAATAATATTAAAACCAAACCCTAATACAAAAAGTGTCTATACCAGTATGGCACACTATAGTTAGAACATAACTAAAGCGATGGGGGAACATTATGCTTTAACACCTCTTATACCTCCCCCATGTATACAATTAACCCCTATGACCGGTAATGAGACTTTTAAAATTACGCCCAAAATATTTCAAACACTTCCAATATTTTGTGGGCTAAGGGATGAAAATCTTTATTCACATTTAAGACAGTTCATAGAAGTGTGCAACCTTATCCGAATCCAAAATTTTCTAGAAACATCTCTTCGTCTAAGGCTGTTTTCATATTCTCTTAGAGATGAAGCAAAGCAGTTGATACATTCTTTGCCTCATAATTCGTTCACCAATTGGGAGGACTTGGAACAAGGATTTCTCATGAAATACTATCGAAAACATAGAATGAATCAAATCCGATATTTGATTAGAACATTCAAACAATCTCTAGATGAATCTCTTTAAGAGGGGTGGACGCCCCTCAACGATCTTTTATATGGGTGTCCTCATCATGAAGTCACCCATTGACAAATAGTCCTCACATTTTATGAAGGTCTGAATGACCAAAACTAACACATAGTTGATGTTGCTTATGGGCGGATGTTCCGCATGTTGTCTGCTGAAGCTGCTTGGGAACTCTTTGAGAACTTTAGTGAGGAACCAGTGCAATGCCAAGCACCGGGTGAGATTGAATCTGAGACTTCAAGGAGTATACCTCTTAGGGAGAGACGACTATACAAATTAAACAAAATGATGAATTGTCTCCCAAAATTAAAATTGTGGAAGACAAAAATTCAATCTCTGGTGGGTGTAAAATTACACTCAACATCTCAATAAGGAAAAGCCTGTGAACCTAACTGCAGCTTAACACAGAAAATTTCTCAGCACTCTCTTGCATGTTGTCCCACACAGACCGAAGACCACACTGACATTGCAAAAAATTTGTGGCAATTTACCGAAAGCTGGTTGTAACATGGCCATATTCAGCAGCTACTCAATAATCTCCAGGAATCCATTACACAGTTAGAAACTCGGGTTGAACAATTAACCATTCTGGTTAACTCGGGAGAGAGTAACTATTATTTTCCATGGCCAGTTGGCACCCTAGGAGGAAATACATTTTTGGGAGGGATATCAACTACCCTTGATCGTCATTGAATTCCTCCTGAATTTGTCAAGCTACCGACTCACTTGTAGCAAACATGTGTAACATATGTACATAAGTACTTTTGAAATGACCCCTTTATGATTTATAAGATATTACTAATCGTAAAGACACTTTCTTTTGTTTTAATCACTTGAAGCGCATGGATTTACGAATTCTCATGAGTTTGGAGTCCAATCGTAGCAAGTACGATTTTCCAGTCATAGATTCTCATGATTGTTATCCAAAATTGCAAACGAACCTAGCGATTAGTCTTATTAGAACCATTAGAAGTGAAACCCATTTAAAATTGTATAGGAAATAGACATGAAATACATTCAATTTCACCATTTCCCAACCACCTTAGTGTTAAGCAGTGAAAAATACCATTTTTCACCTCCTAACCTAACCTTTGGTGGACCCTTGAGTTGACTAATAATATGTTTTAAGTGTATTTTGTAGATAAGCAATGAATTGCAAGCTTAGTGTAGATATTCACTTAAAAGAGCCAAAGAAACAATTTGTTGCTCAACATGTGACCTTATAGCCCAAAGGCCAGCCAATCAAGAAGTTCACAAGAGCCTTAGAGATTCATGAGAATGTCTTAAACCCAACTGGGGATGCTTGAGGCCAAGTGTAGTTGCAAAGAATGAAGATTGAATCCTCCAAGAGGTTGCAGAATGCTGAACAATTGAAGAACAACCCACTTGAGAGGTGTTCCAGCTGTGGAAGTACTGAAAATAACCTTTCGAGAGTCTCCATGAAGCTGTCGAGAGCTCCTCTCCACCTGTTCAGAAGTTTTGAAGGTTAATTATAACATGTCAAGAGGTTCTGAGGAGAAACTATAAAGTGATCGAGAGGTTCCATAGCTGTCGAGAGGTTGTGATACACAGGAACTAAGATGTCGAGAGGTTCTAAAAGTGAAACTGTAAAGAGATTGAGAGGATGATAGATTCTGTCGAGAGGTTGGAAGTGCAGTAAAAAGATCCTGCCAACATCATACCTGGAGGTGTAGAAGAAGTCGAGAGGTTCCAAGTACATCTCGAGAGGTTCAGCTGAACCTATCGAGTAGTCGAAGCCAACCTGTCGACAGCTTGCCGGAAGCTATTCTCATTCTCATGAGGATTGAGCCAACCTATCAAGAGCTCAGTGGTAGTTTGTATAACTAGTTGACAGGTTGATTATAACCTGTCGAGAGGATGAATGGAGAAATGGACAGAATGGTGACAGAGGCTTCCAATCCTGTCGAAAGACACACAGATCTTGTCGACGAGTCATCAAAACCTATCGACTAGTGCAATTCAACTCATCGAGAGGTTCCCAAACCTATCGAAATGAAGAGCAAGGAGACAGAAAACCTATCGAGAGGTTCCCTGAATCTCTCGACACTCGAATTAGGGACTTCTCAGCATGTTTCTTCAGCAGCTGCCAATTTTAGAATCCTGTGCACACATCCCAAAGCACGTCAGCGACCCCTGGGGGTATTTTTGGCATTCAACTATGCATGATTGGAAACCCTAACTGCCTCACGTGTGTTTACCAATTGTGGACCAATGGGAGAAGAGCTTCTAGAAGAGAAATTAGCCACATCATTAGCCAGAATAAAAAAATTATTCTCTTGGACTCTAATTGGCTGAAACAGATCTGAGACAAAAGGAGAAGGTATAAATAGAAGAGAGCTTTTACAGAAGAACCATCTAGAATTTGAGAGAACCATATCTTAGTTCGAGATCCATTTTTCCTTCAAGAACTCCCTCTCTCTTCCTTCTTCTCTCATTCTCTATTTAGCCAATCATGAGTGGCTAAACTCTTTTTAGTTGTTAGGAAGAGGTCTTGAGCTATAAATTGAAAGTTTCATTGGCTTGTAAAGGATTGTTTATTGCACAGATTGCAGATCTGGGCACAATAGGATTGTATTTTTATAATATAATTGTGGTTTTAAAGGTGATTCTAATCTACATTTCACTTCTTTATATTTGATTTCCCTGGATTGGATACTCCTGTGGATGCCAGCCAGAAATGGAGAGCTGGTAGTCTGGTATCTATAGCATCTTTAATGGTTTCCCTGTTCTAATCAAGACCAACATATTGGAGCAATCTCTGAGATGAACTGTATCCAGTAGAAGGGAAAATCATAACCTTAAGAGTGTATCCAATAGAAGGGCAAATCTTAATCTCAGGATTGCTCTGATTCATTGGTGGAGATTGGATTCTTTTACCTTACATCTGTCGGGGGAACTCGGGGAGCTAGTAGCCAAATAGGATTGTTGCAAAAACTGTCCTCTACACTACCTTTGATTCCTTTAATTTTCAGTAAGAGACCAAGGCCCCAAGCTGTTGTTCTCCATCTTTTAAATTTTCATCTTTTCTATATCTCCCCTCATCTCTATGTTTGATTAGATCTGGATCAATTGCATTTAACTTTTATAGTTTGTAGTAAAAGTGACAAAAACCTAAAACCTCTCCTCTTTCCTGTTTTAGTTTAGCTTAAATTAGGATAGAATGTCAGATCTATCATAGATCTAAAGATTTACTATAGTTAAATCACATTTCTCTGTGGACATACCCTTACCTTTTAAAACTTGTTACAACAGCCCTAGTTCTTACAGGACTGGTTGCTCACCTTTATTCCATACATATGTAGTTTTAGCCTTTTAATTGGCTACTTTAATCATATATTAATTGCATGGTGGGTAGCACAACACCTAGCCTAGGAACCTACACATAGACATTTACTCGAAGTGTTGGTTCAATACTTTTTCCTATAAATCCATACCCATACATTAACTAAAACCATCCCACAACCTTTCTTCTTCCTCTATCTTTAACCCTAAAACCCCATGACGGAAGAACGTAATTAGAGTAATTTCAGTAAAAGACTCGATCAAATTCTCAAAAAATATAGAGCTGAGCTACTAGTTGGACAATAGAAAATAGAAGAATTAAAGCGCCAGCAACCTACTCAAGATGCTGAATCGTCCACTAAATCAACCCTTGACCCTAAACCTAACCCAAATCTGAAAATATATACCATGAACCCGTCTCCCCTCACTTCCTAAACTTTACACCATCACAACCGACCCCGAATGCATGTTTGCTTATAATAAGGATGGGTTATAATTTTCCAGTGTCATTTTCTAACCCATACTTGATCTCCTCGCTACCCCTCTTCATTGCTTATCTTCTCCCTTTGCTTGCACTATAATCTCTGCATAAAATCTTCGCAGGAGAGTAGTATCGGCTGAATAGGGTCTGAGATGTGTCATCTTCCAACTCTCCTCAACTTCTTCCCGTAACTGCATTAACGGTGCAGTTGATGAATCATGGACCAATTATGAAGATTGAGGGGCAGAGTTCGACAGCTCTTGGAGTAGCGATCCCAATGTGGATGCCCACTCTAAAGAAGAGGGGAGGCGACCTAGCAAAGGCATGGATATGCCTTTGGAAGGAAGGAATGTAAGATTTTCATTAAAAGAAGTTAGAAGCCGAAGGACCGATCTTCAGCAGAAGATTTCTCTTAGACGTTGCTGTCAGTGTCTTAGTTTAGTATGTGTCTAGATTTTTCATAGGAATTTCTTTTGATGTCATTAGTTTTCTTTCCATTTTTCTGTAAGTAGTTCATATATATGAATTTTTTTTTTTTTTCTTTCTTTGTTGTTTTTGACTAATTTTCTAATAGTACTACTAACATCTAACTTTTTATTTCCATTAAATCGGTAGTATTTTTCTCCTAAGTTTGGGGGAAGATTTTTTATTATTTTTGCTGATTATAAATTCAGTAACTAACCTAGCAGTAACATAAGGTAATATTTTTTTTGTCCCCTGTTTTGCACAATGAGGACATTGTCCTATTCAAGTTGGGAGGGGATACATCAGATATGAGTATACTAGTATAGTAGTTTTTTATAATTTTACAGTTTTTAAAATTAAAAAAAAATATATTTGTTTTTCTAGAAAGTTAATCATTATATGAGAATTATTATTAAACATAATGAAAATCCAAAATTTTTAGCAACCCATCATAGTAGTAGTTCAAAAATCAAAATCAAAATAGTTACAATTCAAAGTAAAGCATCTCTAGAACATTGAATCAGGAGAATGTTTGAAACTATACGATTGATCTGAATTGCAAATATTTTAGATGATAGTTTCAAAATCATATAACCATTGAGCTTTAGAGCCTATTTCCGCTTTCATTCTAAGAAAGAGACTATTTTTATTCATGCTAAATTTTCCTTGAACTTCTCTACTCTTTGAAATCTCATAATATTGAACTTAGAATCAAAATATTCTATAAATATGATGATTTATTTATTTAGAACTGTCTATTAATTATATCAAAGCAATAAGAAATCCATATTAGTAAATCATGAAAATAACCAAAGGCCATCTTTTGTTAAACCAGAGCGAAAAAACTAAAAATCCCAGAATATTTTATCCTTTGAACCCATATTAGAAGCCTAAAACCGAGTTTTTTTGTACCAAAATTTTATAAACCTTTAATCATATTTACTGCCCAAAACTTTCTATCCTTGACCCTTACAATTTATGAGAGTTTAGAATGTAAAATAAGGGGAGAAGAGGGAGTGAAAGCAGTATGCATGTAACAGATAAAGGATTTGCTGAACAGGGTACAAGTAAGAAGAAATGCAATCATATGAAAATATTGGAAAAGAAATAGAGAAAACCATAAAAAGGCTATTCTAAAAAAATTAAAGCAAAAAGCTTCCAACCCGAGAAAAATGGTATTTATACTAGAAAAGAAATGAGAAGAAGTTATCCAAAATGAGGATATTTACTAGAGCTGAAAAATATAGAAGAAGAAGAGAAGGAAGAGCTAAATTCTCATAAATAATTTTGAATCCTCTTTACCTTTTTCTTTGAAACCTTCTAAAAATCCAAAGCCCCATTACAAGCCGAAGGAAAGACCTTTGTGATTTATGATTTGCAAGAATATGAGTCTAGTAGAGATAGATAAAATAGATACTATAAATAAATGGAGAAGTTATATGAACAGAACTGATTATCCTTTCTATGAGATTTATCTTCTTAGCTAATTGTCCGATAAAATTTACATATATATCTACAATATTGTGAGAACCCAAAAAAAATTGATTATTCTTGAGAGTATGCCAATAAGTGAGAGTTTGGATGAAAATATTTTCTAAAAACTGCAGTGTAGATACCAAAATTTGGCCCAAGGCCCGATCGAGACACATTTTGCGAGAGGCGCATCACTGAGCTTTTGATGGCATGAATGGAACCCTTAGGAACCCTTCTGAAACCTTAGGAACCCTTCTAAATCCCTAGGAATCACCCTAGATCTCTTAGGAACCTTCCTGAATCCTTAGAAACCAATCCCTACCCTTATAACCCATCCCGAACTTAAACCTAACTTTCCCGATAAATGGATTAAGAGTGGTGCACCGAGAATAGCTGTGACCTCCTACTATAATAAAGTCTTACACAATTTAAAAGTAGAAGTCATCAGCTTTCCAACGGGCTAAGAATCACCCCAATCGGAGCTATGTACAAAAAGATATCACATCTCGAACCCGAAGGGCAGAATGGTAATTTCATTCGAACACTCTTAGGGATTTGGCGCAGCTAATAGTTGCGCTAGTTATAGGTGGGCTAGGCGCAACTATTAGTTGTCCCAAGACATCTCTCTGCAAAAAAGGCCTGGCGCAACTAATAGTTGTGCCAACATTAATGTGGGTCACCCGGGAGCAGCCAACTTCCCAGGCCTATGAACAGTAACTGTGTATTTTTGCCTCGAATTTTAAGATTGGGGTTTGACTTATTGACCATCTTGATTTTTGGGGTGTGTTTTACCAGTTCTGTTGCACCCATTTACTACCTATGTGCAACTCCTTAAGTGATTTAAAGCCCCACCCTATCATCTACCATTGGAGTACCTTCTCACATTTTTCAAGGCTCCAAAAACCCTAGGAAACCTTAGATGCCAGATTACCTAATTTCTAATCTTGCTTAGCCTCTAAGTAGCTGCCTAACCCACCCTTTTCCTATAAATAGAACCCCCCTCCCCTTGAGTTAAAGGCTGAAAAAATTTGCCTAAGAGAGAAGGAGCTTAAGTGAGATGATCTTTCTCCCTTTGGTGCGCCATTCCCATACAAAATCCAAAATTCCAAAACCTCCTTTGAGCCATGTTTTCCACCTTAGATCCCCTAGTTTAGGTGTGTGCTACCTATTTGCCTTCTCCCTCTACCTCTTAGCTATTAAGCCTTAGGTGTTACAACCCCATTCCATATCATACAAGCCTTTAAAAGCTTACCGAAGCAAGCCAACGCAAGGCTCTACAATGGTGCAACAAGGACCCAAGAGCTCTGACTCTCCCCTCTAATCCTCTCCCTTCTCGGTTTCTCCTCTATCCCCTCATTTGTGCTGTTAGGCCGTCGAATTTTTGGTAGAAACAGAGGGGCACAAATAGGATTTTAAGACCCATTTGGGCAAGAGGAAGCCTTTTTCATTTCATTTCATTTATATTATTATTATTTTAGCTATTAGTAGAGAGCACATTAAGCGGGTTGATTGGGTGCCTAAGACCTTCCTAATCGATAATCAAAGCCCCTACCCAAGAACCTTTGGTATGGACTGGATTCAGAGTCATATTTGTAGCACTTTGGTGCTTATAAAAATGATCTAGATTTCCCGGGACACCAAAAGCTTGAGGTGGCGACTCTATATTTTTGTTAGAGAGGGCCTCGTCGCAACAAGATCGTCAAAAATCCCACGGTTGCACAGATCGCGACTCTGCTGGGGATTTGCTAGTAGAGCTTTCCCTTGAACTTGGCCTCTTTATTTTTACTTTTACTAATATTTTATTACTATTTTTTATTTTATTTTTACTCACCCCTCAAACTACGTCATTTTACTAACCCTTACTTTTACGTCATTTACGAGCCTTA
This sequence comes from Chloranthus sessilifolius, assembly GCA_021018995.1. Taxonomy (NCBI): domain Eukaryota; kingdom Viridiplantae; phylum Streptophyta; class Magnoliopsida; order Chloranthales; family Chloranthaceae; genus Chloranthus; species Chloranthus sessilifolius. The sequence continues at coordinate 32,920,329 of CM037595.1, forward strand.
GCCGATCGACAGTCCTACTTACGCATAGTCTTTAATTTCCTTTACTTTTTTATCATTTTAGGTGCCTTATCCGATTGGCGGTTGTTAATCACTGAAAAGTATCACTTTTCACCTCTTAACCTAGTCTTTGTTAGACCATGAAGCTCACTAATAACTCCTTTTTAGCTTGTTCTATAATTAAGAATAAATTATGTAACTTAACACAAAGTTTGTGATTTTGGTGCTAAGAAGAGAGATTTTATGCAAAAGATTACAGTTGAAACAAAAAAAATGGAGCACGATGATGGTACACACCATGGTGACTATTTTGCATGTCACACTGGACCCAGAAAGTCTAGCAGACGATAAAAGTTTGTGTGAGAGTGGAGGAAGCTGCAACAGAAGCATGCACATAGTAGCAGAGAAGCCATTGACCTATCTCGCATAGCTGAGGTAATGCCTCACAGTTTTAAGTCACTGGCAGAGCTCCCTCGCACAGCTAAGACATGCGACATGATAGAGCTCACGAAGAAGTCGGGCAGTTAAAATGGAGAGTTCTCGCGAAGTACCTCTCGCGCAGCAGCCACACACTTCAATGGAAAGCATCAGATAAAGAAACTAGCGTAGCTTTCTATTAAGTAATGAAAAATACCATTTTTCACTTCTTAACCTGACCTTTGTTGAACCCTTGAGCTAACCAGTAATGTGTTTTAAGTATGTTTTGTAGTTAAGCAATAAATTACAAGCTTAATACAGATTTCCACTCAAAAGAGCCTAAGAAGCACTGTGCTACCTAATTGGAAAGGCCAGAGACCAAGTCCAACTACAAGAAATAAAGATTGAACCTACTGAGGGGTCGTTAAGTGCTGAACAATGGAAGAACATCACACCCAAGAGGTGTGCCAGCTGTGGAAGCACTGAAAATAAGGTGCCGAGAGGTTCCATGAAGCTATCAAGAGCTTCCCAGCACTTGTCGAGAAGTCCTGAGGGCAAGGAATGAAGCAGTCGAGAGGTTGAACATGTGTAAATGAACCTATCGAGAAGATACTCCAAGGTACAGATGAAGTCAAGAAGTTCCAAGATACTTATCGTGAGGTTCAGCTGAACCTGTCGAGCAGTACAAGATAACCTGTCGACGACTTACCTGAAGCAGCGCTCATTCTCGTGAGTAATGAGCCTACTTGTCGAGCACTTCACTAGAGAATGTATAACTTATTGATAGGTTGATTATAACCTGTCGATAGGATGAATGAGGAACTGAACATAACGGTGATTCAACATCTCGAGACATTCTCCTATCGATGAGCCATCCTGTCGACCAGCCATCAATCCTATCGATAAGTTCAAATCAGCATCTCGAGAAGTTCTCCCAAGCTATCGACAGGATCTTCATCAACCGTCGAGATTTGTTCAAATCTATCAAGAGCCATTCCAAACTTGTCGACTAGTACTTCAATCCTATCGAGAAGTCTGCAAAGTTGTCGGAAGCCAATGCAACCTGTTGAAATGATTATAATCCAGATTCAGAACCTGTCGAGAGGATCCCCTGAACCTCTCGACACTCATTTTGGCAACTTCTCAGCATCCTCCTTTAGCAGCTGCCAAATCTAGATTTATGTACACGAGTTCCAAAGCACTTCAGACACCCTTGGGGGTATTTTTAGTATATGTTTGGGCATGCATGGAAATCCTAACTACTTTAGGTGTACTCGCCAGTTGAGAGCCAATGGAAAGGGAACTTCTAAAAGAGAAATCGGCCACATCAGTTGTTCAGAATAACAGAATTATTCTCTTGAACTCTGATTAGCTGCAATGGATTTGAGGACAGAGGAGGAGAGTATAAAAGCTTGAAGAAAATACAAACCAAACGATCCAGACTTGGAGAGAACCAGAGCCTAGAGCGAGATTCATTTTTCCCTCCAAATTCTCCTTCCTTCTTCCTTCTTCTCCCATTCTCTCTTTAGCCGATCATGAGTGGCTAAACTCTTCTCAGTAGTTAGGGTGAGGTCTTAAGCTATAAATTGAGAGATTCAGAGGCTTGTAATAGACTGTATATTGCACAGATTGCATATCTGGGCGCAATAGTATTGTAAGCTTGCAATATAATTGTGGAGTTGAAAGGTTATTCTGATTTATATTTCACTTTTTCGTATTTGATTTCCCTGGATTGGATACTCCTGTGGATGCCAGCCAGAAACGGGGAGCTAGTAGCCTGACATCTACAACAGCTGTAATGGTTTTCCTATTCTAATCAAGATCCTTGAAGTGGAACAATCTCTAGGATGGTTTGTGACCATTAAAGTGGACAGATCATAGCCTTAGGATTGCTTCAATTCTCTGGTTGAGATTGGATCCTTATACCTTGCATCTACCAGAAATGGGGTGCTTGTAGCCAGATGGAGGATTATAGCAAATCAGATCTATGCAAGGCCTTTTGATTCCTTTGATTTTCAGTGAGAGACCAATACCCCTAACTGCTGTTCTCTCCTTTTGAATTTCTCATCTCTTCTATATCTCCTCTATTCTCTGTGTTAGACTAGATCTGGATCAATAGCATTTAATTTTGTAGTCTGTAGTTAAAGTGACAATCATAAAACCTCTCCTCTTTCCTGCTGTAGTTTAGTTTAAATTAGGATAGAGTGCCAGATCTACTCTTGATCTGGAGATTTACCATCCTTTAGAACACATTTTCCTGTGGACATACCCTTACTTACCTTTTAAAACTTGCTACAACAGCCGTATTTATTGGCAGGCTTTGTGTAGGCTTACCATGGTGTGCAGTCAATAGACCTTTAATTTTCTGATTTTAATCTCTTTTTAAAGCACAAGGTAGCCAGACAACAAGTTTTTGGTGCCGCTGCCGGGGATCTGTATTTTTAAAAGTGGTAGATCTAAGTTTTCTCATTTTTAGATTTCGATTTCTCATTGTCCGTTTAGTATTTGATTAATCGCTTCTGTAGTTGTTTGTGTAGTTTCTAATTTTTTTTGCAGATGTAGAGCTGTGCTTAGAGAAGCAATTTTTTCTAGGAGGAGCAAGCTGGACTAAGTTTGCATTTTCTTTCACTTTTACATTTCCAGATCTGTGAATTTTTAAATCTAATAGTGTTTTACTTGTGTTGTAATTCTTGACTGTTTGCTTTAAATTTGAGCTGTAATTGTACATTGGGATTATGAGTGGTGTATGTTTGGAAGAAGAACCCTCAACCCTCAGCTTGTGTCATTCAATTTATAGGTTGAGAGGATTCTTAGCCTAATCAAACCCCGCCTGCATCTGCTGCACTTGAATTTGTTGATATGAGTGAGCAACCAAGGCTGTTGAGGGATTACTATGCACCTGGCGCATATAACTCTCCCTTTTGCATTCACTTCTCTGCTGTAGAGGGAAATTATGAAATTAAAGCTTCAACCATCCATATGCTAACCTCCTTCCATGGTTTAAGTAAAAAGGATTCATACAAACATGTTAATGAATTCCTTGCCTTGTGTACTACCTTCAACATTGTAGGACTGGGGCCAGAAGCAACCAAGCTTAGGCTATTTTCTTTTTCATTAAAGGACAAAGCTAGGGCCTGGTTGTCCTCACTTCCTCCTAACAGTATCAAATCTTGGAGTGACCTGCAAAGTCAATTCTTAGCTAAATTCTTCCCGATGTCTAGAACAAGTCAGTTGAGGGAAAATATCATCTCATTTTCTCAACTCCCAACTGAAGGGTTCCATGAAGCATGGGAGAGATTCAAAGAGCTGTTAAGGCAATGCCCTCAACACCAAATTCCTCAATGGCAACTTGTACAATGTTTCTATCAAGGAATTGATTCTAAGAGTAGAAATATGGTGGATGCTTGTTGTTGAGGCACATACCTTCATAAAATAACTAAGGAAGCTTGGGAATTGTTTGGTGTTATTAGTGAAAACTCCATACAGCAGGAGTCTTTCACTAAGGACATGGAGATTTCAGTAGGAGTGTTGAGGGAAAACACAACAGAAGGAAAAATGTATGGGATTAATGGGTATAATGACTTGGAAAGAAAGGTAGACAACTTGACCCAACAGTTGGAGAAAATGATGGGAGCAACGCAGTCTCCAATAGCTGCTAATGTGGAAGAGGCATGTCTCATCTACCAATCTCCCACTCATCCCATTCAAGATTTTCCCTCTACTACTCAATTCCCAGAACTAGTGTTGGAATATGTGCAGGCTGCTCAGACCTTTGGCCAGTAACCAAATGCTGGTTACTCTTGGAGAAGCCACCCTAATCTGAGGTGGAGGCAAGAAAATGTTCAAAACCAGCCACATCAGTTCCAACAGTAGTTCTATCCATAGGAGTTAATGCCTTATAAACCTGCTCCTCAAAATTACCAGTAGCATTTTGTCCCAAGGCCTCAATACCAGCAGACCATGGCTCAGCTTGTGCAACAATCTACCCAAGCACCCGTCACCAGATCACCCTCTTTTAAAGAACAAGTTCTGGCCTTATTGCAGAATTTGGGCTCTTTATCCCAAACAGTCCACTCTTATAGCTAGAGCATTAAAAAGATGGAAGACCACCTTGGTCAGCTATCTAATGCCTTGACAAAGAGAGAAGAGGAGAGGCTGCCTAATCAGCTCATGGATATTCCAAAGAGGTATTATGTGGTGGGTGAAGTTTCTTCCTCACATGAAGAAGCTAAATCTATCACTACTTTGAGAAGTGGGAGGACATTTGACAACCAAGTTGGTATTGGGCCTGAGAAAAAGGCAGAAAAAGAAAAAGAAAAAAAAACAGCCCCAAAAGATATGCAGTAGGAGCAACATAGACTGAATAAGGGGAATGTTGATGCTCCCCAATAAAATAATGAAAATAAAAAGAAAAGTGATGAATTGGCTAAGGCAGCAAATGAAGGAGCAGTCCCTCACTTACCATTTCCAAGGGCACTTCAAGCACCTTCTCCTTTTGATAAGGGGATTGCTAAAGTAGAGAAAATGATAGAGAATTTTAAACAAGTAAAGATCAACTTGCCTTTACTTGATGCAATCAAGCAAGTGCCAGCCTATGCCAAATTTTTGAATGCACCCATAAAAGACAGTGAAGGATACATTTATCCAAGAAGGTCTTCTCAGCTAAAAAAGTGAACGAAGTGTTGACCATTGCAACCCCAACTAAGCTACAAGACCTTGGAGTCCCCACAATCCCTTGCATCAATGGAGATCACACCATTGAAAAGGCTTTACTAGATCAGGGAGCTAGTGTGAATCTGCTTCCATACGCAGTTTATGATAAGCTGGGCCAAGGAAAGTTGAGGCCCACACATGTGGTCTTACAATTAGCTGACAGATCTGAAAGGAAGCCAGTGGGGATTATAGAGGATGTGCTAGTTGGAGTTGACAAATTGTTTTACCCAGCTGATTTCCTGGTGCTAGACATGGAACCAAGCAAGTGTGCTACCTCCATCCCCGTGATCTTGGGTAGGCCATTTTTGGCTACTGCAAATGCATGTATACAATGTAGATTAGGGGTGATGGAGGTAACTTTTGGCAATATGAAAGTCAGATTAAATGTGTATAATGCAGCCCATGAACCTCACTTGAATGATGAGGATTGTTTTTCAGTTGATGTTTTGGATGAGCTTGTGGAAGAGACTTTCCCCACACTGCTGCATTGTAATGATCTTTGTGACGATGCTGGTGAAGTTTTTGAGAATGTGGTGGAGTTTGTATCGACCATTCGCTATCATGAACCTCCATGACATGATTAAGCTCCTACAAATGTATACCATGTATAATAAATTATGTCTTTAGTTATTTATTTTTTCTAATTCTTTCTATTTTTATTTCAGTTCTTTGTGTCATTATACATAAATTTTCCATGCAGGTTAGTAACCCAGATAGGAAAATAAGTCAGAATTGGTGAAGTAACCTGAGTTGGAGGGTCAGATCTATTGAGAAATTAACTCGGAATGGATTACAAGTCTGTTTCAACTGAAATATAACCTGTCGATAGGTTTTAAGAACATGTCGATAGGTTCTGAGAATTCCCAGTCTGCTTTTCGACAAGATCTAGAAGCTGTCGAGAAGTGTGAACTAATTCTCGGCAAGTTTGGAAGGTGTAAAAATGGTTGTCGATAGGATCTAGGAGCATTCCGACAGGTTCTAAAGATTTTTAGTTGAGTTCTCGACAGGTTCAGAGTACCTATCGAGTGGTTCCGATAACCTCTCAAAGTAATTTTTCAGGAGTGTAGAACCTGTCGAGAGGATTGCTTATTGATTTCAAAGAACTTGTCGAGAGGTTCTATGAACCTCTCGAAAAGATGGCTCCTATATTTTTGAACTCTTCGACAGGATTGTGTGGACCTCTTGCAAGGATCTGTCACTTTGCACTTGTCGACAGGTTGCATCGACATATCGAAGACTTGCCCCAATCCTATTGAGAATCATTTTCCACTACTTTAAACCTGATGACAACTCCATTTTTTCCATTCGACAACTTCTCTTTGCGCTTTAAGTTTGCTCTGGCGATTTTTTCCATTTTATTTTTTCTCTCTATCTCACTGACTATTACAACAACTTCCTAGCTACCTTCCCATTTGCTTCAATCCATCAAAAGCTACACTTCGCACCTGGTTTGAGCTGGTTTGGTGCTTTGCATTTTAAGATCTATGAAACCCTAGGTTTCTGCTGGTAAGCTTCTTTTCAGCTCCTCTTTCTGATTTCCAAGATTGGCATTTCAATCTTTACTTTGTTTGGGTTGTTTGAGAATTCAAGAATTTTTTGTGGTAATTACTATTGTATTAGTGGTGATTGATATTGTGTAATGACTGGTCAAGAGGACACATTGGCGAACCTTTTTAAGGTGCCTTCTAAATCTGCCACCAAAGCCACTAGGAAATCTAGTAGGCAAACCAAAAAGCCTAAGGAAGCCCCACCTGCCAAAAGGAAGCTTGTCATGGAAGAAGCTGAGAAAAATGTGAAATCTAAGAAATCCAAGAAATCTAAGAGCGCCCAAAGAAGTACAGACATTATGGAGGCTGCTCTTGAGACACAACCACCCTTGAGCCTGAAATTCCTGAGACTGAACCTAACCCTGAATTGGTGCCTGAAGCCCCTTCGCTCAGATCCACACCTAATGAATTTATGGATAAATTAGATCTGATCCCAGAAACCATTGTTGACACTCCCTATTTCTCTAAGGTTGAGGAGTGTCAGGGTACTTTGAATTATTTGGTGAAGGCTAGCCTGGCACCCATGATGTGCCCATTGCATGAAAACTCTTACCCAAGGCTAATTATGTTGTGGTATCAGAATCTCAGGAAACAAACCAAGCCAAATTCAATTGAGCCCTGCTTTGTAATTTTAATTGATCATATGGAGATGATGGTGGATTACAGAGATATAGGGATAGCATTGGGGGCCCCTTCTATTTTTGATCCAGTTTATGACCTGGCTGCACCTGAGAATGTCTCTTTCAAAGCAATGGCCAGGCACCTCACTTAAGGCATTGTCGGGCCTGGGCATTCAATCATGAGAAGAGATTTACACCCCAACATGCTCTTCTTTGATGTAATTTTGAGGAAAAATATCTACGTGAGTTGGCATCAACAAGAGAGGAGAGTGCCAATAGTGAATGCCCTATATGCCTTCTCTAAGGGCCAATTTTTGAATGTTGCCTAGCTAGTTTTTGAAGCAATGGAGGATGTGAATGACAAGTGTAGGAGGGCCCAAGCCCTACCAGGGCTCCCCTATAGCAGGCTCATTATTGCCCCGCTCAAGAGGATACACTTTATTTTCAAGGAGGGGGAGGAACTGGAGAGGGTGGCCCCTAAAGTATTTGGGAAGAAGGTCTGGTCTACCAGTAGGACTATGATTGGGAAAAGTAAAAGCAAATCTGTGGAGAGTCCTGAAAGGGAGACACCTCAAGTGGCCAGCTCTGCAGTTGCTCCTTTGATTCCCTCAGCACCTGCAGTCATTCCCTCCATTCCAGCTGATATCCCTGTTTCCCCCATCCCATCAGTATTAACTACCCACCTGTGAACCCTGCACCAACTTCATCAACTAGCCCAGCTACTTCTTCTCCTCCATCTATTCTCTTTGACTTTGATTCCACTTTTCACATCTCACCTCCACACCCCTAGGACCAGTTGACCACTGAGGGTTTTTCATCATTGATAAAATCCACTGTGGAGAACATTGGGCATGACTACATGTTAAGCACTAATTTTTGCAACTTCTACACCTTTAAACCTGGCTTTTGATGGGACTTAGAGTGTTTAATACTTGCTTTTGATGTTGTTTTGTAGCAAGGAGGCAAGTGTGTCCTTAGTGCAGCTTTTAGTTAAAAAGCACCAATAAGAAGAGTTTTTGAATCAACCCACAGTTGGGAATGAGAGGTGAATGGAATGGTACGATAGAGAAAGAAAACAATAGCTTGAACCTTGCAGATTGATCAGAGGGATACAAGGCTTGTTGAAGGGATCCTTACAGCTGCACTCACATAGATCTGTATTTAGTGGACAACAGCTGCACATGCATGGAACCCCAGGCAACATCCTCGACCTGCCGAAGACCAAGTTGCTGTTGCTGCAACTACCATTGAAAATATGACACTATTACTGTGATATGCATTCTTGAGTAGCTGCAAATATTAGAAAAGGAACCTATTGAGCTGAGGCCAATTAAGTTTGTCGAATGTATAAAATGCAGCAAGGTTAGCAAGTTATTTTGATCTTGTCGATTTGTTCCCTCCAACCTATCGACATCTGAAAGCAGTAGCCTTGGAACCTCACGACACCTTTAGCAAACTCCAAGCCAATCTACATGACCAGTTGTAGCCAAGAACCTCTCGAATGCACCTACTGCAAGCGCCCAACAATCCTCTCAACTTACACTTCAAGTCCACACACAAACCTGTCGACCATGTGAGCATTGTGCCTGTCGACCATGTGAGCATTTTGCCTGTCGACAACATAAAGCAACAACCTCTAAAATACTTTGAAACTTGTCGACTGCATTCTGCTGCAAGCTCTATACATCTCGAGCAGTCCAACTTCTAAACCTATCGACCACTGGAACCTTGAACATGTCTGAACCTGTCGACCTCTTTAAGGCACCAACCTATCGAGATTCTCAAGCCTCCAAAACCTGCACCAACCTCTCGACAAGCACCCGCAATCCTCCAGCTTCTATCCTTTCAAGCGAGGCATTTTAATGTACCCACAAACTTGTCGACTTGCACCCCCTTGAACCCCTTGAGTGGATGCTCACCAGCTATAAATCCACCAACCAAACCTGTCAAGATGCCCAAGTTAACCTTTATCCAAGCATGTCGACAACATTGCTCCCAGCTCCAAAACCTCTCGAGATCCCAACAATCTTGTCAACCATTTAAAAGAAAATCTTCTCAACCAGGCACTCGATAGGTGCTGCTACCCAACCTGTCTACCTTGCTCCAGAAACCCTTCCAAATCCTCACGACAGCAGGCTTTATTTGCAGACGTATATATATATATATATATATATATATATATATATATATATATATATATATATAAATAAATACATGTACACCCAACTCCAATATATAAAGTGCAGTCCCCACCTTTCAATCCTGTCAAGAGGCATAAGGAGCAGCCTCAGCGCCTTCAAATCCTGACGAGCTCTGCACTTCGTCTTCTCCAAAGCTGCAATAAAGATGCAGGATTAAATCTCCATCAGCCCATAGCCCTTCGAGCTGATCAAGCTTAAGGCCCATCAAATCCCAACCATCAAAACTGCTATGCAGCCATGGCATCGAGCATCTTTCTAGCTGAGAGAAATTTTAGTAGTGGCAGGGGTATTTTGGGGGCAGCCAGGAAGAGGGTGAGTTCTACTTGGGACATGCCCAGCAATTTGGGGTACCATTATTTGGGGTATGCAGTAGGAAACATCTTTGGTTGGCAAGGACATTTTGGGAACTCCAAGGCACGGAAGAAGGCTACACATGGGCAAATTAATTTGCAGAAATTAGTGAATGGTGCAGCTGAGTATTTTGGGTGGCAAGGGTAGATTTGGAACTTCAATGCACAGGAAATTCTATACATGGGCGTGAAGTGATTTTTGGCGGGAATGCAAGTTAGTTTCAGCTGGGCACAAACAAAACTAGATCCATATCTGCTCTCTGGTTGGTTGAAATGCTAAAACCTAGATTAGGCATCAAATCCTCTCCTCTGATTGGCTGCAATTCAAAGCACTTGGATCACTGCAAATGTATAAATAGAAATCCTTGCTGCTGTAATTTCTCAGCAAGGAAATCATAGAATAACTTTGGCTCTCCTTGACACATTTAGGTTTTATTTTTGGTTTTATTTTTATTTACCCCACCAATCCCACCAATCCAACTCATAGCCCCTGTCCCACCTGATCTTTTACCCCAAATCCTAAACCTCTTACTTTCCCTCCAATCCCAAGTGATGGCCAATAACTAAACTCAAGCATCAATTTTGGCCACACTTCAAGCCATGAACTCCACTCTCCAACACCAAGCCTATATTCCTTCCACTGTGCTAGCCATAAATTCCACATTACAAATTTTATCCCAACCATCCCAAAAGGCTGCTAGCCCTTTACCCATCAATCTCACCACTCCCTCCATTTCTCCACAACCCTTATAATTAAATGAACCTACTGTTATTCACTAAAAAGTACCACTTTTAACCTCTTAACCTATCCTTTCATGGACCTTGAAGGCCACTAATAAACACGTGTTAAGTATGTTTTGCAGTTGGTAATAAAATGTGCAGCTTAATGCAAAATCCTTGCCTTTTGGCCTAAAAAAGAGAGAAAGAATACAAGCAAAGATGACAGCTGAGCCCAAGCCTGATGGAACATCTTGGTAGTGCTCACCATGGTGACTCACTGTTGCTGATCATCATTGACCAATCTAGCAGATGAATGAAGATTAGCTGAGAAGGGAGGAGACTGTGACAGCAACAAGTGCAATGCACTAGAGCAGCAAAAGATGAACTCCGCAGAGTTGAGGAGCTTCCTCGCGAAGCTAAAGATGCAGTGGAAGAGGCCCCAACGGAGATGAGGCAATCAAGAGGCAAGTTGTAAAGCCATCACGAAGATCTCGCGACTTAAAACTCTCAGAATCTGCTCTCGCGAAGCTCTCACAAAGATTGAGCCCCAAAACAGCTGTGCGCAGAACACTACAAGCTCATATGAACAAAGAACCAAAAGTCGCCTCGCGGAGTTCTCGCATGGCCCTAGATGCGAGAGATGCTCAAAATTCCTCTCGCACAGATCTCGCACACCCTGGAGCCTTACAAGTTACTACGTGAGAAAGAGCTTCTGAAACTCTACTGCGCGAGAAATCTTGGCACTTCAGATTATCTTCACGATAGCATTGCGATGCGAAGCAACTGCACGATTCACTAAAAGTCCTACTGCATGAATAAGCCCTTCCCACCAGCCAAAGCCAACTCCACGAAGGCAAAGTAGCTGCGTGAATGAGCTAAAAGCAAATTCCAGTCCCGCGAAGCACGAGCTCTCAACTTCTCTGTTTTATTCAAGGACCTTTTGAGAATTTCCCAAGGCTAGGGCACACTTCCTGAGGCACAAATTTTGAGGCACACATCCTGAGGCATTCAAGGGTTGTAATAGTGCCACGTTTGCTAAAAAAATTAGGGTTAACCTCTTAAGAGCCAAGGCCATTTTCAGAGAGTATATAAGTTGTACTTAGAGTTTATTATTTTCATCTTTCCTTCATCCTCTGTTAGCTGAGAGATTTAGTAGGCTAGGGTTAGGGTTTGATCACCTCTGTTTTCCTATTTTTTTCTTCTCTCTTAGCTCAGCACTTGCTGGGTAATCCCCTTGTAAGTCGCTAAGTTTAGTTTTGTTTCAGTTTTATAATAGATTTTTGAATACATTGAGATCTTGGAAGAGTAGTTGTGTATGGGCTGCAGCCAGGAGATAGTTCATTATAAGTTTTACTGTTATCAATGAACTGTTGTTTTAATGCTTAATCAAATCTATAGATCTTATAGTTTCTTTAGATGTCTATAGGATCCATGTATTTGGGACTAGCCTATTTAGTTTCTAGTAGATCTTTTATTTACCATCTGATTTCCCTTGGTTTGATAGACACATGGAAAGCAATGCTGATCTGTAGTGAGATCCAGGGAGCTCGAAGGCCTGCAGACCATGGTGGTTGTAGCGGTTTTCATGTTCTTTCTCAGGCCTCTGTGGATGGACAGGCCAATGGGATACCCTATGACCATTCAAGTGGATAGAGTATAACCCTAAGATTGTATCCATCCACATGTATGAGAAAGATTCTTCTCCCTTGCACATGAGCTTATAAAGCCTTGTGAGGAGGTTTGTACAGTAGCTTGCTCCCCTTTGTTCTACCTAATCGATATCACATGTTAGATATGATCTCTTATAGTAATTGCAGCTTAAGGCTGAGTCATTGCAGGCTGTTTGTAGCAATGACCAGCTGAGCTAAAGGCCTTATTCAACCTGTTGCATGGTCCTTTTTGCAAGCACTAGTGAGCACTATACCTTAGCAAAGTACTTAGGATCTTATGGGTTAGAATACCTATGGATGTCAGCCAGGTCTGTGCGCAGATCTGGAGAGCCTGTAGCACTGGCATTATATAGTGCTACAATAGTATTCATGGCTAGAGTTGGTCTAGTGGCTGTGGAAATGATCTGTCCACTCTTCTAGATTAGACCAGCGAATTTCTGGTTTCACTAATGGGATTTGACAGACTCTATCGGATATCTTTTGAGCATTATAGTGGATAGAGTATAACCCTAAGTGCGCCCCAAATGGCATCGGTTAAATTGGGAGCTTATATCTTGTTGAGGGTTTTAATAGCATCTCAGCAAGGAGAACTGAAGAGACAAAGTAAATCTGAGTTACATTACTGTATCATTAACTCGAGCTTAACCTACCTACTTCTCATAATATTTGTATTTTATTTTGACACACACTACCACCATCTTCTTTTCAACACTTTCTTTAGGATAGGCCTGCACTTTATTTTCCCTTTTTGTCTAAATTTAGTGTAGTCGTGACACCCATCTCCCTTCTCTTAGGATTGTTAGATCTATAGTCAGATCTGGACGCCTACTATTAGTGCCCACTTTGGGCTCTTGATCATTTTCTCTATGGGACAAACTCTTACTTATCAAAACATGCTACAATTGACCCTGAATCTTGCAGGTCTAGGATTACTTTGGTTGTACTGAATCCATTCTTTTATATTACATTGTTTTCAATTGATTTCCACCACACAATAACATAAGCACACTTTCACACCAAGTAACCAAAGCAACAAGTTTTTGGCGCTGTTGCAGGGGAATTTTGATATTTTTAGGAGACCTGAGTTGTATTGTAATTTAGGCTAACAAATTCTTTGTAGCTGTGTTTAATCTAGAATAACAGTATTACTGATTCTTTTTAGAATTTTACAGAAATGGATAGCAGAAGCAGGGAAAAGCTAGAGCTGCAAGTGGAGAGTAGCTAGCTCTGTTTGCACTTTCTTTCCCCTTAATCTCATGCCATTTATGTTGAATCCCCTGTTATCTTGTTTAGTGTAAATTTGTGTAGCTATTATTTTTATTGTGTGAAATTCTTTTTGTGTGCCTGTAAGCATTTTTATTACTATTGGTGAGTGTATGCTTGGTAGAAGGTCCTTAAACCCTGACTTGGAACCTCCAAATCTGGAGGTGGAAAGCATCCTTAGACCTAGACACACCACACTGAACCCTGTTGTTGAGATTGAAGCAGACACCATGGCTGAGAGGCAAAGGACATTAAAAGAATACAATGCACCTGGGGAGTACACCTCTCCCTTCTGCATTCAGTTTCCCTCTGTTGAGGGGAACTATGAAATTAAATCCTCCACCATCAATATGCTGCCTTCATTTCATGGGCTGAGTAAAGAAGATCCCTACAAGCATATTGACCAGTTTTTAGCACTTTGCACTACCTTCAACATTGCTGGCTTGGGGCCTGAGGCCACTAAATTGAGGCATTTTCCTTTTTCACTAAAGGATAAAGCCAGCACATGTCTATCAAAGCTCCTTGCCAACAACATACAGTCATGGAGGGACCTTCAAACCAAGTTCCTGGCAAAAATTTTCCCTATGAACGAAACAAGTTAGATGAGGACAAAAATTTTGTCATTCACTCAGTCTTCGACTGAGAACTTTAATGAAGCTTGGGAAAGATTCTAGGAGATGTTAAAACAATTCCCCCACCACCAAATCCCAATGTGGCAGCTTGTCCAAGTGTTTTATCAAGGAATTAATATCAAGAGCAGGGATATGGTGGATGCTTCCTGTGGTGGTAGCTACCTCCACAAGACAGCTGAGGAAGCTTGGGAGCTATTTGACATAATAGGGGAAAATTCCATGTAGCAAGAATCTCTATCACACAATGACAGCCAGATTCCAGCTAAAATGGTGAAAGAGGTGTTGAGAACTAGAAAATACCATTTTCCGCCCTTTAACCTGGGCCTTGATAGACCCTTGAGAGAACTAAATAAGTGTTTTAAGTGCTTGTGTTACAGCTAACAATAAAGACAGGCTTAACCTTGAAAGCAGCCTAAAAGTGCCAAAAAGATGATAATCCATGTCGATCCAAAGGAAGAAAGAGAAGGGACAACCTCACTAGCTGTCAAAATGCCTGAACTGAAGAGGCAAAGACCTAGTCTCAACCCAGAAAAGAAATGTGGAGCAATTCGAACAGAAAAATGCACTACAGAGTGCTTTTCGAAAAGAACCTAAACTCTGCGAAAAGAACTAAAAGCTCCAAGCTTAGTTTTCGAAGAGCACCTGAACTCTTCGAAAGGATGATTGACCTATTCGAAAAGAAGAGAACTCCTTGCGAACAAAACCTGAACTTTACGAAAAGAGCTTCAGGAGTCATAGTACCTTGCGAAAAGTTCCCTAAACTATGCGAAATAGTATTTTGGAGATTCCTAGCTTCTGCAAGGGTAATTTAGTAATCTTTTTCACGTGTCCCAATGCATTTAAAAACCTAGGGACATTTCAGAAGATTCTAAGCATGAAGCGAAGGCATATTCCACCGCATGTGAGCACCCGAAGATGAAATCACTTGGCGGGAACTTCTAGAGGCTCTAACAGATTTTCAAATTGCATAACAGAATTGATGCTTATGTCGCCTGATTGGCTGAACCAGATCGAGCAATTCTGATTGGCCAGAACAGATCTGGATCCTTGTGCTCGACTACCATTGGTTGATACAGATCTGAGCACTTCTGATTGGTCGATACGCATCTGAGCTAGACCTGGGGAAAACTATAAATAGATGAACCATTTGCCCAATTTGGGCATCTAGATTTTGAGTTTCATTCCTATTCCCCCATTTCCAAATCAGCTAGTTTGTCTGAAACCCCTGTAATAGCCTAACTTTTACTTGCAATTGAGAGCTGTGAGATACCTCTGTAATTCAAAAGAGAATTGTATTCAAGATTACAAATCTGAGAGCTGTTTAAGCTGTGCTCTGTAATTGTAATGGTGAATTTGAAAAGGTTGCTGTAAACCGTACATTCTCAATTGGATTCGTGTTAAGGGTTCCCTCTGATCTCCTTATTGCACTAGACTCCTTTAGATTTACTGTTTTTCATGCAATTTCCCTTGATTCATTAACCCTGTGGGAATTAGTGTTTGTAACCTAATCTCTCACAGGATTTGTAGTGATATTTCTTATTCTAAATGAAGGGTTTAGATTAAAGACTATTGGATGGTCTGTGGCCATTGAAGTGGACAGACCATAGCCATAAGCCTAAATCTAATCCATGAGTTAGATTTATTTCTCTTACATCTGTGCTTGTAGCCAGATGGAGATTGGATCATCTCTCATTTGATCTGCAGTCATTCTCATTGTGTTTCAGGGACCAAATCAAAGTTAGATATTATTCCTACATTTTTATAAGTTTACATCAAAATTCCCCCAACTCAGATCTGGATCATTTAGTTTAACTTTTACTTTTATCATTTAGTTAATGTGACAAATTCAACCTCCCATCTTATTTGCTTTGTAGATAGGATAAGAGGCCAGATTAGGTAACCCAGATCTGGAGGTTTATCTTGCATTTTAAAATCAATTCCCTGTGAACGATCTTTTACTCACTTACATTTAAAACTTGCTACAATTGGCCCTGATCTTGCAGGCTAATTATGTTCTCTCTGTGCTAATATTTTCTTATTCTTTTTATTTTTACAAATTCAGTACAATTCATCATTTGTAAGTCTGTTTTCAAAACACAAATAAATCATGCACACTAGAATCACCAACAAGTTTTTGGCACCGCTGTCGGGGAATTTATTTTAAAATAGGTAGACCTAAGTTTTCATTTTTATTTTTACATCAGTGCTAAACTATTCTATTGTTTATATCTGTGCAGTTATTCATATCCATTTTGAAGAGGGGAATCTACTTTAAAAGGAATTCTGAAGGTTTGCTATGCATAATCTGATTCTTTGTTATGTGTTGTATGTTTGGTAGGAGGACTCTCAGCCCTGAGCTTGTCCCTCTAAATTTAGAAGTTGAAAGGCTATTACGAACCAGACAAACAGCACAGAATTCTGCTGAAACAGTTACTATGGGTGAAGAACCTCGACTTTTGAGGGATTACTTTGCACCTGGTGCTTATAATTCTCCCTTTTGCATTTAATTTCCTACTGTTGAAGGAAATTATGAGATCAAATCATCGACTATCCAAATGCTTCCTTCCTTCCATGGGTTGAGTAAGGAAGATCCATACAAACATGTGAATGAATTCTTGTCTTTTTGCACCACATTCAACATAGTTGGACTTGGTCCAGAGGCAACCAAGCTTAGGCTCTTTCCTTTTTCATTAAAGGACAAAGCTAGAGCATGGTTGTCTATGTTAGCACCAAATAGTATCACTTCTTGGAATGATTTGCAGTGTCAATTTTTAGCCAAATACTTCCCTATGTCTAAAACAAGCCAATTGAGACAAAGTATTATTTCCTTCTCACAAAACTCAACTGAAACTTTCCATGAAGCATGGGAAAGGTTTAAGGAACTTTTAAGGCAATGTCCTCATCATCAAATTCCCCGATGGCAACTTGTTCAAAGCTTCTATCAAGGAATTGATCAAAAAGGCAAGAATATGGTAGATGCTTCCTGTGGAGGCACTTACTTGCAAAATACAGTTGAGGAGGTTTGAAGTAATTGGTGAAAACTCAACTCAACAGGAATCTTTGTCAAGAGATATTGAGAATCCTGCTAGGTTGAACAATCAGCAAACCACCAAAGGAAAGATTTATGAGGTGAATGAGTTGGAAAGAAAGATGGATAATTTAACCACAAAGTTTGATAGATTAATGGACTCACTTAAAAATCCAATGGTTGCAAGAGTAGAGGAGGCATGTCTGTTATGCCATTCCCCTACTAATTCACTTGACCAATGTCCCGCTGCACCACAATTCCCAGATCTAGTGGTAGAACAAGCTCACGCTGCCCAATCATTTGGACTGATGCAATCAAATGAATATCCATGGAGAGGGCACCCCAATTTGAGGTGGAGCCAGGGGAATTATCAATCACAACAGCAGCAACAAACAAAGAACCAAATGCCTTTCAAAACTACTCAGCCTTATCAGCAGAATTTTTATGCCAAGCCAAATTTTCAGCAGCCCATTCCACAACAACCTGTACAGCAATCTGCTCCAGTTCAAGTCCCTTCCAGGTCCCCTTCTTTTGAAGATCAAGTCCTAAATTCACTCCAGAATTTAGGATCTTTAACTCAGACTGTGAACTTTCACAGTCAGAGCATAAAGAAGATTGAAGAAACATTGGGTCAACTTTCAAATACTTTGGCCAAAAGATTGGAAGGAAAGTTACCCAGCCAACCTTTGAACAATCCCAAAGGACAGTTCATGGTTGGAGAGGCTTCTATTTCACATGAAGAAGTAAAAATTGTCACAACTTTGAGAAGTGGAAGAATTATAAATAACAAAGTGGGTACTGAAGAAGAAAAAAGTGAGGAAAATGCTAAAAATATGCAGCAGGAGCAACATAATGTTAGCGGTGGGGGTGCTGATGTATCTCAGAAAAATCAAAAAAATGAAAAACAAAAAAATCAAAAAGATTCTGATAATGCTTCTAAAGCTGTAGATGATGGACTAGTTCCTCATTTACCATTTCCTCATGCCATGAAATCTGTATCCCCTTTTGATAAAGGGAACACAAAAATAGATGAAATGATGGAGACTTTCAAGCAAGTCAAGATAAATCTACCTTTGCTTGATGCAATCAAACAAATTCCAGCATATGCAAAATTTTTGAAAGATATTTGCACTCACAAAAGACAGTCTAGGATACAGTTATCCTAGAAGGTCTTTGCTATGGAAAGAGTTAATCAGGTGTTGTCTATTACCACACCTCCAAAACTTCAAGATCCTAGAATCCCCACAATCCTTTGCATTATTGGGGAACATACCATTGAAAAGGCTTTATTAGATTTGGGTGCTAGTGTCAACCTGCTTCCGTATTCTGTATATGAGAAACTAGGTTTGGGAGAATTAAAACCCACTCATGTGGTGTTACAACTAGCAGACAGATCTGAAAGAAAGCCAGTTGGGATGATTGAGGATGTATTGGTAGGAGTAGATAAATTTTTCTATCCTACTGATTTTCTAGTTTTGGACATGAAACCTACAGAAAGCAAACTTCCATCCCTGTCATTTTGGAAAGACCATTCCTGGCTACAGCAAATGCTTGCATTCAATGCAGGTCTGGTATTATGGAAGTCTATTTTGGAAATATGAAGGTGAAATTAAATGTTTATAATGCAGTCACACAGCCTCAATTCAGCTCTGAGGAATGTTTTCATGTTGATCTATTGGATGAACTGGTGGAAGGGACTTTACAACAGTTTTTGCAGTGTGAAGATTTAATCACAGATTCTAAAGATGCTTGGGGAAATTCTGAGGAAGAAACATTTTGTACCTCAAAGTCTGAGGAAGTAAATGCTGTGCAAGGAACTCATAATCAATCAGCAAGTTTCTCTTCTTGGAAACCTGCTATTCTTCCCCTTCCACAAACAGCTAAGGTACCTTTGCTACCTTCTTTTCTCAGCCCACCTGATGTAGAACTGAAGCAGTTGCCAGAAAATTTGAAATATGTGTTTTTAGAAGACCATAAATCATTGCCTGCGATTATTTCTTCCTCCCTCACAAAGGAGCAGGAGCAAGAGCTGTTGATTGTTTTGAAACAACATAAAAGGGCAATTGGCTGGACTATTGTTGATTTGGGAGGAATCAGTCCAGCTGTTTGCATGCATAAAATCCATTTGGAAGAAGATGCAAAGCCTTCTAGGGAAATGCAAAGGAGGTTGAACCCTCATATGCAAGAAGTGGTCATGAAAGAGGTTGTTAAGTTGTTGGATGCAGGGGTCATTTACCCCATTTTAGATTTAGCTTGGGTGGCACCTACACAGGTGGTACCTAAGAAATTTGGGATCACTGTTGTAACCTCAGATTCTGGTGAGCTTATGTCAACCAGACAAACAACTGGTTGGAGGGTTTGTATTGATTGCAGAAAATTAAATTCAATGACTAGAAAAGACCATTTCCCTCTCCCATTCATTGATCAAATTTTAGATAAGCTAGCAGGAAAAGCTTATTACTGTTTTCTTCATGGTTACTTTGGTTACAACCAGATTCCTGTGTACCCACAAGATCAGGAAAAGACCACATTCACTTGCCCTTTTGGCACTTTTGCCTATAGGAGAATGCCTTTTGGTCTTTGTAATGCTCCTGCTACCTTCCAAAGATGCATGCACTCCATTTTCTCTGATATGATTGACCAATTTATGGAGATTTTTATGAATAATTTTTCAATCTATGGAGATAGTTTTGCCCAGTGTTTACATCATCTCAGATTGGTGTTACAGAGATGTGAAGAAACCAATCTAGTTTTGAGCTGGGAGAAGAGCCATTTCATGGTCACCCAGGGCATTGTCCTTGGCCATGTTGTCTCCCACAAGGGCATTGAGGTAGACAGAGCAAAAATTGATTTAATTGCACATTTACCACCTCCCAAAACTGTTAAACAGATCAGAAGTTTTCTAGAACATGCTGGATTTTACAAAAGGTTCATTAAGGACTTCAGTAAAATAACCAAGCCTCTTTGTCATTTATTGTGCCAAGATGTCCCTTTTGTTTTCAACAATGAATGCATGAAGGCATTTGAATTCTTAAAAAACTGTTTGATTTCAGCTCCAACATTATAGTCTCCAG
This sequence comes from Chloranthus sessilifolius, assembly GCA_021018995.1. NCBI lineage: Eukaryota > Viridiplantae > Streptophyta > Magnoliopsida > Chloranthales > Chloranthaceae > Chloranthus > Chloranthus sessilifolius. Next base: position 32,940,561 of record CM037595.1, read on the forward strand.
ATTATTCACTGCCTTTTGAACTAATGTGTGATGCATCAGATTATGCTTTGGGAGCTGTCCTTGGACAGAGAAAGGATAAGCTGCCTCATGTCATAGCTTATGCCAGTAGATCAATGATTGATGCACAGCTCAATTACACAACAACTGAGAAGGAGCTGCTGGCAATTGTTTTTGCTTTAGAGAAATTCAGGTCATATGTCTTGGGTTCACAAATAGTGGTGTTCACTGACCACTCTGCCTTGAAATACCTTCTGTCTAGGAAGGACACCAAATCAAGATTAATCAGGTGGATCCTCCTATTACAGGAATTTGATTTACAGATCAAAGATAAAAAGGGTGTGGAGAATGTGGTGGCTGATCACCTATCTAGAATTTTAACTGCTGAGATTGATAGGCTGCCTATCAATGAATCTTTCCCTGATGAGCAACTTTTTGCTATTAGTATACACACCCCTTGGTTTGCAAACATAGTCAACTTTTTGGCTATTGGAAGAATTTCTCAACATTGGAATAAAATGGATAAAGATCTTTTCTTCTCAAAGGTTAAACATTTTATTTGGGGAGATCCTTATCTGTTTAAGATTTGTGCAGACCAAATAATAAGAAGATGTGTCCCTGAAGAAGAATTTCATAGCATACTTTCTATGTGTCATGAACAGGCCTGTGGAGGTCATTTTAGTGGAAACAAAACTGCTGCAAAGGTTTTGCAGTATGGATTTTATTGGCCTACACTTTTCAAAGATGCTCTGTCGCACTGTAAGTCTTACCAGAACTGCCAAAAATTGGGCAACATTTCCAAGAGAAACTCAATGCCTTTACAGCCCATTTTGGTAGTTGAATTATTTGATATTTGGGGGATAGACTTCGTGGGCCCCTTTCCTCCTTCCATTGGGAGTAATTTCATTTTAGTAGCTGTGGATTATGTATCCAAATGGGTTGAAGCCAAAGCCACTAAAACCAATGATCACATAGTGGTTCTGAAATTTTTAAAGGATCACATTTTTTCCAGGTTTGGTTTTCCCAGAGCTATTATCAGTGATGGGGGAAGCCATTTTTGTAATAAACATTTTGAAGCTTTATTGAAAAAATACTCTGTGACTCATAGAGTAGCTACTCCATATCATCCACAAACCAGTGGACAAGTGGAGATTTCCAATAGAGAAATCAAACATATACTGGAAAAGACTGTGAAGAAGGACAAAAAGGATTAGTCCTTTAAGCTGAATGATGCATTGTGGGCATATAGGATAGCCTATAAAACCCCAATTGGCATGTCCCCATTCAGATTGGTATATGGCAAAGCATGCCATTTACCAGTGGAGTTAGAATATAAAGCCTTTTGGGCTATTAAAACATTGAACATGGATCTGACTACTGCTGGTAATCACAGGAAACTGCAACTTGCTGAGTTGGAGGAGCTGAGAATGGATGCATACACCAATTCAAGATCTTACAAAGAAAAAGTCAAAGCCTTCCATGATAAAAATTTGTTGAGAAAAGAGTTCACAGCTGGCTCTAAGGTATGGCTATTTAACTCAAAACTTAAGTTTTTTCCTGGAAGCTGAGATCCTAATGGGAAGGGCCATATACTATCATTCATGCAGCTCCTTCTGGGGCTGTTGAAATTTTAGACCCAAGTGATGGAAGAATCTTGAAAGTAAATTGTCAGAGGCTCAAACCATGCATTGAAAATACCAGAGCCTGCGACCATCTATCATCAAGAACCTCCCAAATCATGGTATACAACTGTACAATATGTTTTTGTTCTGTAGTTTTTGCATAGTTTTCTATTTCTCTGTTTTTAGTCATGTTTGTTCTCTTTTCGAGAAGTTTAAATATGTGAAAAATTAATTCGCAAAGTAAAAATTGTCTTTTCGCAAAGTTTAATTTGCTTTTCGAAAAGGATCTGGATTTGTAACGAACTACTCGAAAGCAATGATTTGCTTTTCGAATAGTTGTTTCTGAAGCCACTTGCTTTTCGAAAAGTTGCTTCGGAAGCTATTAGCTTTTCGAATGGTACTGATGCCATTCTCTGTTGTAAAAAGGATTGTTTTGAACTTTTCAAAAACTTAAAAATTACTTTGCGAAAATAACTTTGAGCATATTTAAACCCTTTCGAAGTAAGGGTTTCATATTCGAAAGCTTTTTGAGAACGCCCTGTTTCACAGAAACCCCATTTCTTTCTTTCCTTGCGTGATTTTAGAATTCAGCCACACTTTTCTTCACATTTGTTCGATCATTTAAGCTTTAAGAGAGGGATTTTAGCTTCTGGTTCTGGTGGATTTCAGTGAGCAAGCAACACGTTCAACCAAAACCCTAGATTTCGGTATTTTTCTGTGCATTTCCTCTGTTTATCATTTGCAAAGTTTGATTTTGTGTCAGCATTTGTTGTGGGCATTTTTATACACAACTTTAGAATGGGGAAAGCTGAAAAATCACTGGCTGCCATGTTCCCAAAATCTTCTGCTAAGAAAATTAGCAAACCAACCCCAAAAGGAAAAAACCAAAGCTTCAGCCAAAAGAAAACTATCAATGGATAGAGCTGATAGGATTGAGAAAGGGAAGAAGGTTAGACATGAGGAACCCATCCCAGCAGCTGCTAGTCCTGAGCCTATGCTTCCCCCTCTGCCTATGCATTTGGTACTGCCAAATCCATTCATTGAAGCTCAGAAGCTGATTCCTGAGCTTATCGTGGATGAAACTTTTTTCGTCAACAAACCGGACTGTCAGCTATCTTTAAGATACATTAGGGATGCCTCACTGAGCAATATCCTTACCCCTCTGCCAGAGAAAATTTATCCGTGAATGGTGAAATTATGGTACCAAAACATGGTAAAAGTGACAGAGAAAGATGCTGATGTCCCTACTCTTGTTATTTTCATTGATGATTGTGATTTAACTGTCACATATGAAGACATTGGGAATGCTTTGGGGATACCTTTTCAATATGATCCTGCTGGTCCATTGGCTACACCAGAAGCAGCCTCTTTCAGAGAAATGGCTGCACATTTAACCCAAGGGATCGTTGGAACTGGACAGTCCATAATGAGGAGAGACCTAGCACCTCAATTTTTACTGATGGATTCAATTTTGAGGGGAGGTTTTTATGTCACTGGGCACATCCAAGAAAGGAGGACACCAATTTTAGAGGCTCTCTTTCATTTTTCTAAGGGGCAATTTTGCAATGCCCCTATGTTAATTTTTGAAGCCATGGCTGATATTAGTGCCAAGTTGAAAAAGGAGCATAAATTAGCTGGAATCCCATTTGGTAGACTGATCACAGCCCTACTAAGAGCTAAGTTTGACATAGATGACCAGGAGCCATTTGAAGTCATAGCTCCTCATACTTTTGGGAAAAAGGCTTGGACTACAAGCCAAGCAATGCTGAAAAGAATGAGAGAGGAAGGTGAGCCTGCAATTTCTATCGAGCAGATCCGAGATGCTAGTGAACCTGCCATACATGAACCTGCCCCTGCAGCTCCCTTAGAACCTGCTTTGCCAGACCCTGAGGTGACCAGCTCTTTAGCTGCACCCATTCTTGAAGAAGCTGTCCTTCCTGTGGTGACCAGCTCTTCAGCTGCACCCTTTCTTGAAGAAGTTGTCATTTTACCCTCCTCACCTAGTCCAGCTCCGACCACTTCACCTATTCCAGCAGTCCCATCTCCCATACCCACCATAATCCCAATTGCAGACTCCCCCTCTACACCAACCACTCCAGCCATACTCACACCACCAATTTCTCCCACCAATGCCAAAGACCTGGCCACAGATTTTACTGAACAATCTCCTAGCACTCCTCTTCTCTAAAGCCTCTCAAGTTCACCTGCTCCTTCAACCCACACACCTGAAGTAACCCATACCCCTAAACCTGAGATTTTTACTACAGAGGCTTATTCATCATTGATGGGGTCTATTTTTGAAAACATTGGGCTTGAATCTGTCCCTATACCTGACCCTCCTCATTTCACTCACTTGGCTACTTCTCTCTTTACAGCCATTTCACCTATTGCACCTCCACCATCCACTTCAGTTTTACCAGCCCTTGCTATGCATACCACACCCACACCTGAATCAATTAGCCAAATATTTACCTTTCTCCAATCCATCCAAGCCCAACTATAGATCAACACAGATAATCAGTCTGTGACCAATGACCTTCTCCAAACCTTAGCCTCCACATCCGACACAACTACTTTAGCCACTGTACCTGCTGTTGATGACCATGCTACCCAAACAGAACCTAAGGCAGTATTGGTTGATCCACCCACCCTCACCACTACTGACCATGCTACCTAAACTGAACCTGAGGTAGCTCTTGTTGAGCCCCCTTCACCTCTCCTCACTTTCTCTGATCAAGCCAATCAAACCGACCCTGAAGTCATCCTTCTGGACCCCTCTTCTCCCACTGCCACAGCTGGGATACCTTTGGTCCCCAACCATTCCATTCCCATTCCCAGATTTGCCACTCTCAAAAGGGCTATGGAAGAGAATCCATATATCTGTCGAGATGTCCTCAAGGGATTAGCTGATTTGCAAGCTTACATTAGAACCCCTTATGAAAACCAGATTCGGAAATTGGAGTTATTCATGAAATTTGAGAGAGAGAAAATGAAGGACCTGCTGGGTCAAACTTTTCAAATGGTTAGGAGTGAGCAGCATAAGGTGACCATGTTGCAAGCAAATTGAACAGAAAAACGAGGACTACTAGACTTGGAAAGTACATTGGCCTCACCAAAAGATCAAATCGAGGAATACACTGCAAAACACAATCGAGGAGAAGGCTAAATCGAGTTCAGACTACGTCGATTCTAGTTCGACTTTGATGACTCGATTCTCGATCCCATTGAACCAACTTATGATATAGATTTTGACCCCGCTTATTAGATCACATTGTACTTATCTGTTATGAGTTTGTAATATAAAATTCTGGTTTTCTTGTGTAATTCTGTGCATTCTGTTCTTTCTTCTTGTCATTATGATTTCGCTTGATTGTTTCTTTTCTTTGCTTTGGATGCTGGACCTCGCTCACCATAGGTTTGGGGTGTAAATGTCAATAATTGAGTTAACATCAATGCAGGTTATGATCAGTAGAATTTTTGAAAATGAAGTAATTTCACACCTGTTGTTTTGAAAAATGAGGAAGTAAAACTTTTTAAAATTAATTTCTAGTGTAATTCTAATACTTTCATGAAGTGAATGTCAGAAAATTTCCAAAAGAAAATTGATGTTTTAGTAAACCTAAAAAGAGAGAAAACAATGATGATATACTTCAGGAATTTGATAGAAAACCACACCCAGTGAGATTTGGACCTGAAATGTATTCTTTGGAGGTATGAATTGGCAATTTTTTCTGCTCTAGGGACTGTTTAAACCTGCTTGTTATCACTAGAAGTTACATATATCCAAGTTAAAATAGTTTGACAGCAATCATGATATTAAAGACATGATGTAAGGCCTCCTTTTAAACAGTTTCAACTTCAAAAAGCCCAACCTTTTGAAACTGCCCTTGATACACACCAATTGAGCTTTATAAATCCAAGATTTCTTTGAAACCTCATCAACCTCATTTAGCCTAACCCCCACTTTGAGAATTCAGAAGGTAAAGGAAAGAAAGCTGAAGAAAGGTGAGTTGGGTAACAGTTTGGTAAAAAAAAAAATTGAAGGCAATGATGTATCAGCAGAAGAAATGTGGCATTCTAGTCAATGTTGCTTTGAACAAAAAAAAAAAAAAAAAAAAGGAGAAGGCATTTCATTGGAAGTTTGAAAAAGAAAGAGAAAAAGATGGCCACTTTGGCTCTGAAAATTCAAAGAAGAAGATGAAATTGTGCTGAATTGAAGAAGGTGTGTCTATCACCTCCTTACCTTGACTAACTTCTCAATTTTGAACTCCATTCCACCCCTTCATTCTTGATAAATTTCACCCATAAGCCACATTACAACCCAAGTTAAAGTCCTTATTGATCAATGATGGATTGAGCTGTCACATGGAGATAAGGATTTGTGTAATCTATGGTGAAAAGAGCAGTGAATTCAGAACTAAAAAGCAATGCCTATGCTCATGCTTACAGTCCTATTTGTGGGTCAGAATCGCTCTTGAGTAGTGAAATAGTACAACCCTCTTACTTACATGTTGAGTGAAAACCTGGTGAGAGTTGGGTTTGAAATCGACTTATTTGGGGTAACATCAAAGTTGGATTCTCAAATAGAAGGCAAGCTGTTCATTAATTTTTCTTGTAAATAACTTTTTGACACAAATTGAGTGAATGGTAAAAGGAATTACAGCAGAATTTTAGTTTTGAACTGATGTTTTCTTGAAAATCTTCTTACAGCCTGACTGATGCAGGTGTGAATAATCTGATTGGATGAAAGTTTGCTTTAACAGAACTGCATTGATCTTAACTGATTTATTGGAGACATTTGTGGGTACCTTCATTGAAAACCCTCAGGAGACTTCACTCCTCCACTAGGGATCACCTTGGGGTTTAAAAGGCTTGTTGTATATGCTAAATGTAACTGTGTTCCCTACAAAAATGGCTTTTTTTTTTTATTCTGCTTTTAATTTTGACTTTGCTAAGGGACTAGCAAAGCTTAGGTTTGGGGGTGTGTTGAGAACTAGAAAATACCATTTTCCACCCTTTAACCTGGGCCTTGATAGACCCTTGAGAGAACTAAATAAGTGTTTTAAGTGCTTGTTATATAACAATAAAGACAGGCTTAACCATGAAAGCAGCCTAAAAGTGCCAAAAAGATGATAATCCATGTCGATCCAAAGGAAGAAAGAGAAGGGACAACCTCACTAGCTGTCAAAATGCCTGAACTGAAGAGGCAAAGACCTAGTCTCAACCCAGAAAAGAAATGTGGAGCAATTCGAACAGAAAAATGCACTACAAAGTGCTTTCTGAAAAGAACCTGAACTCTGCTAAAAGAACTAAAAGCTCCAGGCTTAGTTTTCGAAGAGCACCTGAACTCTTCGAAAGGATGATTGACCTATTCGAAAAGAAGAAAACTCCTTACGAACAGAACCTAAACTTTACGAAAAGAGCTTCAGGAGTCATAGTACCTTGCAAAAAGTTCCCTAAACTATGCGAAATGGTATTTTGGAGATTCCTAGCTTCTGCAAGGGTAATTCAGTATTCTTTTTCACGTGTCCCAATGCATTTAAAAACCTAGGGATATTCCAGAAGATTCTAAGCACGAAGCGAAGGCATATTCCACCCCATGTGAGCACCCGAAGATAAAATCACTTGGCGGGAACTTCTAGAAGCTCTAACAGATTTTCAAATTGCATAACAGAATTGATGCTTATGTTGCTTGATTGGCTGAACCAGATCGAGCAATTCTGATTGGCCAGAACAGATCTGGATCCTTGTGCTCGACTACCATTGGTTGATACAGATCTGAGCACTTCTGATTGGTCGATACGCATCTGAGCTAGAGCTGGGGAAAACTATAAATAGATGAACCATTTGCCCAATTTGGGCATCCAGATTTCGAGTTTCATTCCTATTCCCCCATTTCCAAATCAGCTAGTTTGTTTGAAACCCCTGTAATAGCCTAACTTTTACTTGCAATTAAGAGTCAGGAGATACCTCTCAGAATTCAAAAGAGAATTGTATTCAAGACTACAAATTTGAGAGCTGTTTAAGCTGTGCTCTGTAATTGTAATGGTGAATTTGAAAAGGTTGCTATAAACCGTACATTCTCAATTGGATTTGGGTTAAGGGTTCCCTCTGATCTCCTTATTGCACTAGACTCCTTTAGATTTACTGTTTTTCATGCAATTTCCCTTGATTCATTAACCCTGTGGGAATTAGTGTTTGTAACCTAATCTCTCACAACATTTGTTGTGATATTTCTTGTTCTAAATTAAGGGTTTAGATTAAAGATTATTGGATGGTCTGTGGCCATTGAAGTGGACAGACCATAGCCATAAGCCTAAATCTAATCCTTGAGTTAGATTTATTTCTCTTACATCTGTGCTTGTAGCCAGATGAAGATTGGATCATCTCTCATTTGATTTGCAGTCATTCTCATTGTGTTTCATGGACCAAATCAAACTTAGATATTGTTTCTCCATTTTTATAAGTTTACATCAAAATTCTCCCAACTCAGATCTGGATCATTTAGTTTAACTTTTACTTTTATCATTTAGTTAATGTGACAAATTCAACCTCCCATCTTATGTGCTTTGTAGATAGGATAAGAGGCCAGATCAGGTAATCGAGATCTGGAGGTTTATCTTGCATTTTAAAATCAATTCCCTGTGGACGATCTTTTACTCACTTACATTTAAAACTTACTACAATTGGCCCTGATCTTGCAGGCTAATTATGTTCTCTCTGTGCTGATATTTTCTTATTCTTTTTATTTTTACAAATTCAGTAAAATTCATCATTTGTAAGTCTGTTTGCAAAACACAAATAAATCATGCACACTAGAATCACCAACAAGAGGCCACCCCTAGAGGTGGAATATATAAAGTAAAGGTGCAAGGTGATTTGGAGAGAAAGGTAGACAACCTGAGCTTGAAGTTTGACAAATTGATGAATGTGATGCAGCCCCGGATGGTTGCACAGGTGGAGGAGGCATGTTTGATATGCCAATCTCCCACACATTCTATTCATGATTGTCCATCTGCCAATCAATTTCTAGATTTTGTTATGGAGCAAGCCATTGCTATGCAAACCTTTGGGTAGCAGCCTGCTGGGTATTCTTGGAGGAACCACCCAAATCTCAGGTGGAGACAAGACTCATATCCTCAACCCCAGCAGCAGCAAATGGTAGCTCCTTATAGACCCTAACACCAGTTTAATCAAGGTTACCCACCAAGGCAAAATTTCTTGTTACCTACCCCACAGTCTAACCAGTTTGCTCTGCCCCCACAACAGCCCAGATCCTCTTCATTTGAAGAGCAGATGATGGCTTCATTGTAAAATCTGGGGAGCCTGGTTCAGACTGTCAATTCTCATGGACAGAGCATCAAAAAGATTGAGGACTAGCTTGGTCAGATCTATAATGCTCTGAATAGCAGGGAGGAAGGAAAATTGCCTAGTCAACCCTTGACAAATTCGAAAAGTTAGTTCATGATTGGTGATGCATCCTCTACTCAGGAGTAAGCTACTAGCCAGTGAGCCAAGTACTGGTAATAATTATATCATATGTATGGAAAATTCTATGTTGAATTGTGTACTTTAGAATTTTGTTGGTTGTGTTTTGTGTGTTATGTTGGTTTGATTGTTTGGCTTTGTTTGTATTTTAATTGTTTGTCAATGAAAATATGTGCCTTTGTATCATCTGAATCAGCTATGTGTTTGCTGATGAATGGCTGAATTACCCTGATCATGGCTTGCATGGAGATTGAGCTGAAAAAAAAAATCTATTTTAAGACTTTATAACGTTGATGAATTGTTGATTGAAAATGGCCATAAATTTTGAAGGAGAAAAATGAAGTACCTGTCTGTAGGTTGGTGCTCATGCACAGTGGAAGGGTGCACAACAGCAGGTGGCACCAACCAATATGCTGCACTGAGTTAAAAGAGTACAGGCTGTGCAAGAAATGCTCTCTCGCTAAGTTGGAAGGCTTGAGTTTGTTGCGCGAGCCATCTTTTGGCTCCCTCGCGTGCTAGAATAGCTAAGCACGGAATGAAAAAGTACCTCGCGGAGTTGCTTTCTACTCCGCGAGCTGAATTTGTGTGCAAAGAATGCGTTGTGTATTGTTCGGCACGAGCACCGTGCGAAGTACATTTCTGAAGCAAAAGGATGTCTCGCACACCTACGCCACTGTCGCCAACTCCGCGAAATTCACTGAGTGTCAAATACCCTGTTGAGCGACAGAGCCTTTTGTAGACTTAAAAGCAATCTGGGCGACAATCCTACTCCACCAAAGCCATAAGCCAACTCCGTGAACCGCGGGATTTGACCTTTAAACTTAGCAAAAACCATCATTTGCTTCATTTTCTTCCTCTGCCCTAACTCGCTCCACCCAAAATCACTCCCATCTTTCTCTGTTTTCCTCTCCACAGCTTGAGCACTCCATCTAAAGGCTTTTCCTCTTACCATTTTACTCCCCGGCTGTTCCTGGTTACTTCGAGCACGGCTTGGGGGGATTTGAGCCACTATGCACACTTCAAAGTGGAACCCTAGCTCGCATTGGGTAAGCCCTACAACTCTCCCTTTGTGCTTTGATTGCTTTAGTAAATTAGAGAGAGAGAAGACAAATTGTGTTATTTTGGTGCCCATTTAGAGTAATATGCATTCTTTGAGGTCTGTGAACCTTGATTTTGAGATCTGAAGCACCTATGTCCAAGAGTTCAAAAATCATTGATACATTGGCGGCTATGTTGAACCCTGCTCCCAGTGGCAGCCCTGTAGCCACTAGGAAATCCACAAGGATTGCAAAGGCCTCCACATTAGAGACCTCTGAGGTGCCTGCACCTAGTGTTGCCCCCTCAATCTTAAAAGAAAAAAAAGAAATATGCTCCAAAGAAGAGGGCCAGAGAGCACCCACCTGCTATGAGCCCTGAAAAATCACAGAAGAAGTAAAAAAATTAAGAGCTGATGCCTTAGAGAAAAGGTTGAATGCCTCCAAGGAGATCAGGGCACTCCTTATTGGCCGAGCTGAATTGGCTTAATGAAAAGCTGAAATTCTTGAGAGGCAACTAGCTGCCGCAACTAGGAGAGTCCCCCCACTACCAACTGTACAACAGAAGAAAGACAAAGGCAAGGGGGTTACAATTAAGAAAAGGGTTAAAATTAAGAAAGAACCAGCTGACCCTTAGATGATTGATGTTTGCACACGTTTTGAGTTAGGAGTAGTGTGTTGTACATAAATTTTCTAATATAATGTAATGTCCTTTTGTTACTTCAGTGTACTTGTTCTTTATTTCATTTTTATTTGTTTGTTTGTGTGTCTGTTAATGTATTGTGTGTTCTTTTTTTCTTTTGTAGTTTCTATTTTGTTAATTTTTAAGTTTTATGCTTGCTGCATATCTCACCTTTGAATCAGTGAGGACACTGCTCCTCATAGGTTTAGGGGTGTGACAAGCTCTGCCAATGAAATAGTTAACCTAAGTATAGCAGATGCAAGTGAGCAAGACAGAAATAAAACCATGTTCACTAAAGAGTCATTAGAAAAATGAGAAATTTAAAACTTTTGCAGACTTTTAGGCATTACAATTTTTTAAGTTTTAACTTTTCCTTGATGTGAATACCAAGTAAACTCACTTGTATCAATACTGAGTGAATCATTAAAGAGAGAAAAAGGGAAGGACATACTTAAAAGTTCAATAGAAAACCATAAGCAGTGAGAGTTGGGCCTACAAATTTTTTTTTTTCCTTCCTTCGAGGAGTGACTGAGGCAATTTTTCTAGCTCTAAGGACTGGCTGAGGTAATACCCTCACTAGAAGTTAGGCACCTCCAAGTTGAAGCAACTGATAACACTCATGAAACCTAGGAAAGGATCAAGGCCTTCTCTTGGACAGTTTGAGCTTAAACAGGCCAAATCCTTCAACTGTCCTTGAGCACATAGCTGTTGATCCTTAACTCCCAATTTTCTACAAAATACACCCGAGTACTTGTACCTGAACCTATGGACCTGATTCAAGCGTACCCTCACTCTGAGAATTCAGAAGGTAAAGAAGAAGGAGCTGAAGATGGACAAGATAAGGTCAATATTGGGTGAATGGAGAAGAGATACCTAAAGTAGAGCAGTGTAGTAGCTGAGGGAAGAGGTGGCAAATCACAAACACAAAAACAAAAATAAAAATAGAAAGAAAAATACAAGAAAAGAAAGAAAAACAATAATGAAGAGGAGTGAGAGAGGAATCAAGAGGATAAGTTCATTGGAAAAATCAGAATGAAGTGGAGAAACTGGCCACTTCAAGGATGAAAAATTTGAAAAAAAATGAAAGGTATTGAACTACAAAGGGGTGAAGTCATGAATCACCTCCTTCACCTACTGATTTATCAAATTTTAAACCCCTTTTCAACCTTACATTCTTTATGACCCACTTCATAAGCCAAATCACAACCCAGTTAAAAGACCTTGTGATCCAAAGTGAATGAGCTGTCATGTAGAGAGAAGGAGTTGTCCAATCTATGGTGAGGCTAGGCCAATGATGCCAGGACATAAGTGCTTTTCCTATGCTCATTCTTACAGACTCATTTGGGGGCTGTAACTGCTCTTGAGCTTGAGAGAAAATGAAACCCACAAGGTCCCTTGTGAGAGTATGCCTTGGTGAGCAGTGGGTCTAATGTTGAATATATTGGGCATAGCCTACAACCTAATTTTTGAATTAATGATGAGCTTAGTGCAGACATACATGTGTTGTGAGCTAATTGGAAATGTTGTGCACTCAGGTAGAATTTGTGATGATTAAATGTCTGTGTTTTTCATATCGAAATTCCTCACATTTTTATTTGAATCAATGGTGAACTGATGCTCTGTTTCTTGACAGCTGACCTATTAATATTGCACCTTTGTTAACTGTTTCATTAAGAAGTTTGTGGGTATCTTCACTGAAAACCCTCAGGACACTTCACTCCACTAAGGATCACCTAGGGGTTTAAAAGGCTTGGTACATATGCTAAATGTATCCGTGCTCCCTATGAAAGTGGCTTTTCAATTTCTTAGAATAGTTGTTTTAATTTTCCCTTTGCTCAGGGACTAGCAAAGATTAGGTTTGGGGGTGTGTTATTCACTGAAAAGTACCACTTTTCACCTCTTAACCTAGCCTTTGATGGACCTTGAAGCCCACTAATAAACATGTGTTAAGTATATTTTGTAGTTGGTAATAAAATGTGTAGCTTAATACAAAATCCTTGCTTTTTGGTCCAAAAGAGAGAGGGAATACAAGCAAAGATGACAGCTGAGCCAAAGCTTGATGGAACACCTTGGTAGTGCTCACCATGGTGACTCACTATTGCTGATCATCATTGACCAATCTAGCAAATGAATGAAGATTAGCTGAGAAGGGAGGAGATTGTGACAATAATAAGTGCAATGCACTAGAGCAGCAAAAGATGAACTTTGCGGAGTTGAGGAGCTTCCTTGCGAAGCTAAAGATGCAGTGGAAGAGGCCCTCATGGCGATAAGGTGCACAATCAAGAGGCGAGTTGTAAAGCTATCGCGAAGATCTCACGGCTTAAAACTCTTAGAATCTGCCCTCGCGAAGCTCTCACGAAGATCGAGCCCCAAAGCAGTTGTGCACAAAACACTGCGAGCTCATACGCACTGTTAATCTCTGAAAAGTACCATGTTTCACCCCTTAACATGAGGTTTGATAGACCTATGAGTGGACTAATAAATGCTTGTTGAGTATGTCTTGTAGATAGCAATAAAAGGCAGTCATAGTGCATAAATTCATCTCTCAGTGCAGTTCAGACCCAACAATGGCCTACTTAGAGTATGTAGCAACCGCAAAGCAGCTTTGAAGGAGTGAAAACAAGCTAAAAACAACTTGTCGAGAGGTTACTGGAACCTGTCGATAGGATCTGAAGGCTGAAAAAAGGAAGAAGTCGTGAGGATGGGAGAATTCGATAGGATACAGAACCTATCGCGTAGTCAAAAATGAAAAGGGAGAATCCTACCGAATGGTTGCCTGAGCTCAAAGAGAACCTATCGAGAAGTCTGAAAGCTGTCGATAGGAGCTAGAAGCAAACCTATCAAGAAGTCTAGAACCTACCGATAGGAGCAAGATGCAAACCTATTGAGAAGTCTGGAACCTGTCGATAGGAGCTAGAAGCAAACCTATCAAAATTTATTGCAAAGAGATCAACCTATCGAAAGGATCCCCCAACCTGTCGAACACACCAGATGAAGGCTATGGATGCTGGAGCTTTATTGTCAGCACAAACCTATCAAAACCTATCGAAAGGATCCTGAATCCTAGATAATGGAACAGAAGGCCTGTTTGGAACCTATCGAAAGCTTCAAGAACCTTTCAAAATTGACTGAAGGACTTCTCAGAAAAGCTACTATGCACACGCTACAAGTTTGTCACCTACTGCATCCAATCCGAGGCACTCTGGTGATCAGCACAAAGTTTCTAGAAGTGCCCTAGGAAACCCTAGCCGACCCACGTGCTCTCCCCCAACTCTAACTAACTGAGAAAGCCTTTTAGAAGGGGAATAAAAGAGGAAATAATAGAATTATTCTAGCTGAGCTGTGATTGGCAGAAAAAATAGATCTGAGGCTGAAGGGGTGAGCTATATAAGGAGGGAAGCTGCTAGAAAACGGGGAATCAATTCTCGAGATCAAAGATTGCATCAAAATTTCCTGTTCTTCCTTTTTGCCCAACTATGGTTGGCTAATTTCTTTGGAGCAGCAAGGAGTGAGGTTGGATCTGTAACTGGGGAGAGTTGAGAGTGTTATTGAGGGTTAGATGATGCACAGACTACAAATCTAAGAGCATTTCATTGTATAGTGATTTTGTTTCAATGCAATGCTGGTTTTATTGTTTTAATTAGATCCATAGTTCATTTGGTTTCATTTGGTGCTCGATCAGATTTGTGTAGATGGGAATAGCTCACCCACATAACTAGTAGACCTCTTGGATACCATTTGATCTCCCTAGATCTGATGTTCCTGCAATTGCCTATGTCTGTGGCCTAGCAGTTGTAGCATTTATAGTAATTATAATGTTCTGATGGAAACCTGAGAATGGGGTGAATCTATTGGATGATCTGTGACCATTAAAGTGGACGGATCAGAGGCTTCAGATCAATCCAAATCTCTGGCTTAGAATAGATCCTTTTATCCTGTAGTTGTGCTTATAGTCAGATGAGGGATTGATGCACTCTGAATTCTTTATGGCACTGTCAGCACAATCTAATTGTAGCAAGACCAAACTCCAAGTTGTTTCTCTCCATTTTTTGTTTCCAATTTCACCAAATATTCACCTCACTTGCAAGATCTGAACTCTAGATTTAATCTCAATTCATTTATGCATTTAATTGTATTTTTATAGTTTAGATTAAAGTGACAACCCCTTAAAGCCTCTCCTCTCTCTTTTGCTATTTCAGTATTAGGTAGGGTGCCAGATCTGCCTTAGATCTAGAGATTTACTTAATCTTCACATTTCCTTGTTGACATATCCTTACTTACCCTTTTAAACTTGCTACAACAGGCCCTGAATACTTGCAGATCTATGTGTCTGCTTGCCTTAGCGTGTGCTACCAATAGATCCTTTAATTGTGTGATTTTAAACCCCTTTTTGAACAGAAGGTAAGAAGCCAACATGCACAAAGAACTAAAAGTCACCTCGCAGAGTTCTCGCATGGCCCTAGATGAGAGAGATGCCCAGAATTCCTCTCGCACAGATCTCGCACACCATGGAGCCTTAGAAGTTACTATGCGAGCGCAGGAGCTCACCTGCGCAAGTACTTAGCGAGAAAGAGCTTCTGAAGCTCTACTGTGTGAGAAATCCTGGCGCTCCAGATTATCTCCGCGATAGCACTGCAATGCGAAGCAATTGTGTGATTCACTAAAAGTTCTACTGCAAGAACGAGCCCTTCCCATCAGCCAAAGCCAACTCTGCGAAGGCAAAGTAGCTGTGCGAATGAGCTAAAAGTAAATCCCAGCCCCGCGAAGCACGAGCTCTCAACTTCTCAGTTTTATTCAAGGACCTTTTGGGAATTTCCCAAGGCAAGGGCGCACTTCTTGAGGTGCGAATTTTGAGGCAAACGTCTCGAGGCATTCAAGGGTTGTAATAGTGCCACGTCTGTTAAAAAAATTAGGGTTAACCTCTTAAGAGCTAAGGCCATGTTCAGAGAGTATATAAGCTGTACTTAGAGTTGATTATTTTCATCTTTCCTTCATCCTCTGCTAGCTGAGAGCTCTAGCAGGCTAGGGTTAGGGTTTGATCACCTCTGTTTTCCTTTTTTTTTCTTCTCTCTTAGCTTAGCACTTGCTGGCTAATCCACTTGTAAGAAGCTAGGTTTAGTTTTGTTTTAATTTTGTATTAGATATTTGTATACATTGGGATCTTGGACGAGCAGTTGTGTATGGGCTACAGCTAGGAGACAATTTATTGTAAGTTTTGCTGTTATCAAGGAACTGCTGTTTTAATGCTTAATCAAATCTATAGATCTTATGGTTTCTTTAGATGCCTATAGGATCCATGTATTTGGGACTAGCCCATTTATTTTATAGTAGGTCTTTTGTTTACTATATGATTTCCCTTGGTTTGATAGACACATGGAAAGTAATGCTGGATCGGTAGTGAGATCCAGGGAGCTCGAAGGCCTACAAACCATGGGGGTTGTAGCGGTTTTCATGTTCTTTCTCAGGCCTCTGTGGGATGGACAGACCAATGGGATACCCTGTGACCATTCAAGTGGACAGGGTATAGCCCTAAGGTTGTGTCCATCCACATTTTTGAGAAGGATTCTTCTCCCCTGCACATGAGCTTCTAGAGCCTTGTGAGGAGGTTTGTACAGTAGCTGGCTCCCCTCTGTTCTACCTAATCGAAATTAGATGTTAGATCTGATCTCTTATAGTAATTACAGCTTGAGGCTGAGTCATTGTAGGCTGTTTGTAGCAATGACCAGCTGAGCTAAAGGCCTTATTCAACCTGTTGCATGGTCTTTTTTACAACAAAGCACTTAGGATCTTATGGGTTGGAATACCTTTGGATGTCAGCCAAGTCTATGCACAGATCTAGGGAGCTTGTAGCACTGACATTACATAGCGTTGCAATAGTATTCATGGCTAGAGCTGGTCTAGTGGCTGTGGAAATGATCAGTCCACTCTTGTGGATTAGACTAGAGAATTTCTGGTTTAACTAATGGGATTTGACAGACTTTATCGGATACCCTGTGAACATTATAGTTGACAGAGTATAGCCCTAAGAGCGCCCCAAATGGCGTGAGTTAAACTGGGAGCTTATACCTTGTTGAGACTTTTAATAGCATCTCAGCAAGGAGCACTACAGGGACAAACTAAATAAGAGTTACATTACTGTATCATTAACTCTAGCTTAACCTGTTTACTTCTCATAATTTTTGTATTTTATTTTGACACACACTTCCACCATCTTCTTCTCAACCCTTTCTTTAGGATAGGCCTGCACTTTATTTTTCCTTTTCATGTAAATTTAGTGTAGTCGTGACACCCAACTCCCTTCTCTTAGGATTGTCAGATCTGAAGGCCTACTATTAATGCCCACTTTGGGCTCTTGATCATTTTCTCTGTGGGACAAACTCTTATTGATCAAAACTTGCTACAATAGAATCTGAATCTTGCAGGGCTAGGATTACTTTGGATGTGCTGAATCCATTCTTTTATATTACTTTATTTTCAATTAATTTCCACCACAAAATAACATAAGCATACTTTCACACCAAGTAACCAAAGCAACATCTATCCCTATAGTTCCTCTCCCTACCTTTACTACTGCCTCCACCGAAACTGACCCTGACCCTGAGGTTGCCATCCCCTCTACTACCATCCCACCCATGCCATCCTCCATCACCCCTCCACAGCTGGCTGACCCTACTTCCCCTGCTGATCAGTCCATCCTACTTGCCTCTCTTACTTCCCCTCCTCCCTACTTGACTCTTTTCAAGGCCGTGCAAGCCAATGCATATATTAAGAGACATGTACTTCGGGGCATGGTTGACCTGAGAATCACTGTGAGGGAGCCTCTGCTTGATCATATCAAATTCCTACAAGTGACTTACAAGCTAGAGAAGAAAGAAATAAAAAAGGGTTGGCAGGAAATTATGGAGAAATACAACGAGGAGAAGACTAGAGCTGAGGGCCAGGAGGATGTGATAAAGGCACTACAGGCACAGCTGAGAGTAACACAGGACAAAGTGCAGGAGCATGGGCTGACTATTGCAGCCATGCAGAAGGATTTAACTGCGAAGACTGACAGGGAGTTCGCTGAGGCTCTCTCCAGAGAATTGAACCCTGACGCACCTACCTTGGCAACAGCCCCTCCCCCACAGGAGCCGAGCAAAGTCAAGCCTGACATTAAACACAAGGAGCCCCCTTCCAAGCCTATGCCACCCCCTCCAAAGAAATCCACCTCTAGAGCTAGAAAACCTTCCACCAAGAGGTCCCAATCCACTGCTGCTGCTAGGAAGGAAGCAAAGGGTAAAGGACTCAAAGATCCACCTGAGGTTGCAGAAGAGTCAGATGATTAGAGTTGTACAGTTAGGATATTTTTACCTCACTGCTTGTAGACTACTTCCCCTTACATTTTGCTTATTTTGGTGTTAATATAAAAATTTTGCTTTAGTCTTGTCCTCTTTTGTCTATATTGCTGTTCTTTCTTAAGCTGCACTTTAGTTGTGTATTTTTCTATCCTTGTTTTCCTATATATGTCTTTCTTACTACACATTTCCCTATCTTCCAAACCGTGAGGACACTGCTCCCCATAGGTTTGGGGGTGTGGCAGCCTGCCAATGGGATAGTTAATGGTAGTGCAGCAAGATTTTTAACAAAAAATGAGGAAATGAAATAATTTCACACCTGATTTTTGTTTCAAAGAGAGGAAATTAAAACTTTTTAAAACTAGAACATGTTATAGTTCTAACACCTTCATGAAGCAAATGTCAAGAATTTTTATAAATGAATGCTTAGTGAACCTGAAATGAGAGGAAATTGTGAGGATATACCCCAGAAGTTTAATGAAAGACCATATCCAGTGAGATTTGGGCCTAAAAAAAATTAATTTTCTTGAAGAGTGTCTTGGCAACTTTTTCTGCTCTAAGGACTGATTGGACCTAGCTTTGCTCACTAGAAGTTAGGTAAATCTGAATTGAAATAGTTTGACAGTATTCATGACATTGAGGACATGAAGTAAGGCCATCCTTTGGACAGTTTGAGTTTAAAATATCCTTACCCTTTGAACTGCCCTCGATACACACCTTTTGAGCCTTAAAAATCCCAATTTTCTTTAACAACAACCAAAAAAATTTGAACCCAAAACCTCAGTGACCTAATTCAGCTTGACCCTCACTCTGAGATTTCAGAAGGTAAAGGAGAAGACGTTAAAAAAGGTGGAGCCGGTTCAACAATTGGTGAAAGAAGAAGAAAACACATCGAAAGGCAGTTGTGTATTAGAAGTATAGTTGTGGCATTCCAGCCAATAAAACTTTAGAGAAGAAAATAAAAAGAAAAAAATAAATAAATAACAGAGCATACAAAAAAAAAAGGAAATAAAAAATAAAAAAGCAAAACAAAAGAATTAGAAAGAGAAGCCACTTCATTTGATATTTTGAAAGAGAAGAGAAAAAGTTGGCCATTTTGGCTCTGAAAATTCAAAGAATATGAACACTATGCTGAAATGAAGAAGGTGCACATGTCACCTCCTTACTTTACTGATTTCTCAATTTTGAATTCCATTCCACCCTTTTATTCTTTGTAAACTTCACCCATAAGCCAGATTACAACCCAATAAAAAGACCTTACTAATCTAAAATTGATTGAGTTGTCATGTGGAGATAAGAATTTGTTTAATCTATGGTGAAAAGAGTTAGAAAAATTGAGAAATTAGAGTAATGCCTATGCTTATGCTTACAGTCCTATTTGAGGGCTATAATTGCTCGAGTTGTGTGAATTGATACACCCTTCTATTTCTATTGAGAGAGGCAGCCCTGGTGAGTTTTGGGTATGAAATTAAGATTGATAGGGGTACTATCCAAAAATATGATTCTCAATTTGAAGGTAAGCTTTATATTAATTTTCATACAAAATACCTTAACATGAGCTAATTGATTGTGAAGTATTATAGCAAGATCTTAGTTTTAAATTGTCATGTTTTTACTAAGAATCCTCTGAAACTAAATGTACAAGGTGTGGAATGAATTTTATATTGCTTGAATGTTGTTTTCACATGATGCACTATTATTAACTGACTTTGTTGGAGAAGTTTGTAGGTAACTTCACTGTAAACCCTCAAGAGACTTCACTCCTCCACTAGGGATCACCTAGGGGTTTAAAAGGCTTGGTGCATGCACCAAATGCACCCATGTTCCCTACGAAAGTGGCATTTAATTTTGTAGGTTAATTATTTTTACTTTCTCCTTTGTTCAGGGACTAGCAAAGCTCAGGTTTGGGGGTGTGTTAAGTAATGAAAAATACCATTTTTCACTTCTTAACCTGACCTTTGTTGAACCCTTGAGCTAACTAATAATGTGTTTTAAGTATGTTTTGTAGTTAAGCAATAAATTGGAAGCTTAATACAGATTTCCACTTAAAAGAGCCCAAGAAGCACTATGCTACCTAATTGGAAAAGCCAAAGACCAAGTCCAGCAGCAAGAAATAAAGATTGAACCTACTGAGGGGTCGTTAAGTGCGGAATAATAGAAGAACAGCACACCCAAGAGGTGTGTGAGCTGTGGAAGCACTGAAAATAAGATGCCGAGAGGTTCCATGAAGCTATCGAGAGCTTCTCAGCACTTGTCGAGAAGTCCTGAGGGCAAGGAATGAAGCAGTCGAGAGGTTGAACATGTGTAAACGAATCTATCGAGAGGATACTTCAAGGTACAGATGAAGTCGAGAAGTTCCAAGATACTTATCACGAGGTTCAACTGAACTTGTTGAGGAGTACAAGATAACCTGTCGATGACTTACTTGAAGTAGCGCTCATTCTCACGAGGAATCAACCTACTTGTCGAGCACTTCACTGGAGAATGTATAACTTATCGACAGGTTGATTATAACCTGTCGACAGGATGAATGAAGAACTGAACAGAATGGTGAAATGAGCTTCCCATCCTGTCGACGAGCCATCAATCCTATCGACAAGTTCAAATCAACATCTCGAGACGTTCTCCCAAGCTGTCGATAGGATCTTCATCAACCTGTTGAGATGCGTTCAAACCTATCGAGAGCCATTCCAAACCTGTCGACTTGTACTTCAATCCTGTTAAGAAGTCTGCAAAGCAATCGAAAGCCAATGCAACTTGTCAATGTGATTATAATGCAGATTCGGAACCTATCGAGAGGATCCCCTGAACCTCTCGACACTCATTTTGGCAACTTCTCAGCGTCCTCCTTCAGTAGCTACCAATTCCAGATTTAAGTGCACAAGTTTAAAAGCACTTCAGCGACCCCTGAGGGTATTTTTGGTACATGTTTGGGCACGCATAGAAACCCTAACTACTTCATGTGTACTCGCAAGTTGAGAGTCAATGGGAAGAGAACTTCTAGAAGAGAAATCAGCCACATCAGCAGCCCAGAATAATAAAAGTATTCTCTTGAGCTCTGATTGGCTGAAAAGGATCTGAGGATAGAGCAGGAGAGTATAAAAGCTTGAAGAAAATATAAACCAAACGATCCAAATTTGGAGAGAACCAGAGCCTAGAGCGAGATTCATTTTTCCCTCCAAATTCTCTCTCCTTCCTTCTTCGCCCATTCTCTCTTTAGCCAATCATGAGTGGCTAAACTCTTCTTAGTAGTTAGGGTGAGGTCTTAAGCTATAAATTGAGAGATTCAGAGACTTATAATAGACTGTATATTACACTGATTGCAGATCTGGGCGCAATAGTATTATAAGCTTACAATATAATTGTGGAGTTTAAAGGTTATTCTTATTTACATTTCACTTTTTCGTATTTGATTTCCCTAGATTGGATACTACTATGGATTCTAGCCGGAAATGGGGAGCTGGTAGCCTAACATCTGCAACATCTGTAATGGTTTTCCTGTTCTAATCAAGATCCTTGAAGTGAAACAATCTCTAAGGTGGTCTGTGACCATTAAAGTGGACAAATCATAGCCTTAGGATTGCTTCAATTCTCTGGTTGAGATTGGATCCTTATACCTTACATCTGCCAAAAATGGGGAGCTTGTAGCCAGATGGAGGATTGTAGGAAATCAGATCGATGCAAGGCCTTTTGATTCCTTTGATTTTTAGTGAGAGACCAATACCCCTAGCTATTATTCTCACCTTTTGAAATTTTCATCTCTTCTATATCTCCTCTATTCTCTGTGTTGGACTAGATCTGGATCAATAGCATTTAATTCTATAGTCTGTAAAACCATAAAACCTCTCCTCTTTCCTCCTTTAGTTTAGTTTAAATTAGGATAGAGTGCTAGATCTATTCTGAATCTGGAGATTTACCATCCTTTAGAACACATTTCCCTGTGTACATATCCTTAGTTACCTTTTAAAACTTGCTATAATAGCCCTGTTTACTTACAGGCTTTGTGTAGGCTTACCTTGGTGTGCAGTCCATGGACCTTTAATTTTCTGATTTTAATCTCCTTTCGAAGCACAAGGTAGTTTCACACACTAAGCTTTTAGAAATATAGCTCATGCAGTTCTCACGAGGATCAAGCCTGAGCACAGTAGAGCACACTACCACGCGAGGCTAACTGGCACGAACAACAACAGAAACCTTCCGCAACTCTTGCATGGCTCTGGAGGAGAGAGACGCCCAGAAATCCTCTCGTGCGCCTAAAGTCTATCCTAAGCGAGATGCGAAGGCATCTGCGTGAGTACCTATCGAAGGAAGTTCCTGAAGCCCTTCTCCGCGAGCAATCCATGCACTAAAAGTTCTTCTGTGCGAGTACATTCAAAGCTGAGGCAGCCGCGGGATCATCTGAAGCCCTATTGTGTGAGACAGCAATTTTAACACGAAACCCTACTCCTCGAACACATTGCATACTGCACGACAGAAGAGAAATGCAGAAGCAATGCTCGTGAAGCTCGGGCTCTCCACTTCTCAATCTTAACCTAAGAACCTTTTTAGGATTTCCCGAAGTCTAGGGCACGTACCTTGATGCACAAATTATGACGCACGCATCCAAGGGTTGAAACAGTGCCACATCTGCCTAAAAAATTAGGGTTTACTCTCCTTTCAGCCACAACATTGAGACTAAGTATATAACCTGCGCTTGTAACTTAGAAAATGATCATTCACTTTCTCCTTCAACCTATGTCGGCTGAGAGCTTAGGCAGGCTAGAGTTAGGGTTAGGGTTTGATCACCTCTTTTTCCATTTTTTCTTTTTTCTTAGCTCAACACTTGCTGGATAAACCTTTGGTAAGCATTTATATATAGTTTTATTTCAGTTTTGTAATAGGTCAGTAAACATTGGGATTTGGTGTTGAGCTGTTGCGCACAAGGCTATTGCTTAGAGTGATTTTTTTTATTAATAACACCAGTTCAATGGAATCTTTGTTTGAATGCTTACTCAATCTATTATTTTCTTATTTGTTCGTAGTTCTGTTCAAGCTATAGCATAGATTTAGGATTTGAACTTATTGAAAGGCCCATGGAAGCTTGAGTGTGATGCCCTGGGGCCATGGTGGTAGACAACAGTTTTTATTCTCTATTTTAGTATTTGTGGGTAAGGGAGCCTTTATGGATAGCCTGTGACCATTTGAGTGGACAGACTACAGCCCTAGGGCAAACTTGGTCCCGGATCTGAGATGGATTATTCTTCTCTGAACTTGGGCTTGTGCCTTAGTGAGAGATTGTGCAGGAATAGACACCCGTCTATTTTACTCGACCGCCATCAGATGTTAGATTTGGCTTCTCTGTACTGATTGCGGACTGGGAGGCTGAGTCATTACAGGCCTTTAGTACCAATGATCAGCTATGCTTCAATCCTTATTCAACCTTTTGTTGGTCCTTTGTGTGGGCATCAATGTGCCGTTGGCCTTAACAATACACATAGGGCTTTATGGGTTGGACCTCCTATGAATGTTAGCCAGATCTATGGACAGAACTGGGGAGCTTGTAGCCTGACAAACATAATGTCTGCAATGGTTTTCATGGCCTGATTTGATTCATTGGATAAGGTTTTATCAGCTTACTCCTTTGGATTAGATTAGCAATTTCTAGCTTGATCAATGGGATTTGCCAGACTCTATAAGATAGACTACAGCCATTTGAGTGCACAGACTATAGCCTTAAGAGCACCCCAAATGGCATGGGTTAAGTTGGATATTTCCACCTTATTGAGGTTAGTGATAGCACTTCAGCAAGGACTTGCTACAGAGAGAGCCCTAAATCTGACTTGCATAACCAAATGAACCTTTAACCTAAGTTGCTTACTTCTCACCCTTTTATCCTTATGTTAACACACCACCATCCCCTTCTTTATAACCCTTTCTTTGGATAGGACTGCACTTTATTTCTTTCTTTAGATAATTTAGTATACAAGTGACACCCAAGTCCCTTTGTTTAGGATTGTCAGATCTGTAGCTAGATCTGGAGGCCTACTATTATAGCCCATTTTAGGTTTTAGACCAACTTATCTGTGGGATAAACTCTTAGTTATCAAAACTTGCTACAATAGCCTTGGATATTGCAGGCTTAGGATTACTTTAGTTGTGTTGTTTCCATCTTTTATTTTACTTTGCAATTTTTTTATTTGTTCTCACCACACAATAAGCAAGCACACAGTAAATCTGACAACAAGTTTTTGGCACCGCTGTTGGGGATCTTGATCTTTTTAGTAGACCTGAGTTGTATAAAATAGTATTATATTGTATTTTAGAAAATTCTTTGTAGCTATACCATAGTAGAATAAAATTACTACTGATTCTTTGTGAATTTTATAGGATTCAGCAACAACAGAAATGAAAAGCTAGAGCTGCAATGGGAGTCTAGCTAGCTCTGTTTGTACTTCTTTTACCCTGAAATCTAGTCCTTTAATATTGAAATTCCTTATAATTAAGTTAGTGTAAATTTGTTTAGTGATTATTTTAGTTTAGAATTTCTTTAAGTGTTGTAAGCATTTTCCTTGTTGAGTTTGTGGGTGTAAGCTTGGAAGAAGGTCACCAAACCCTGAGTTGGAACCTCCAAATCCTGAGGTTGAAATGATACTCAGACCAAGAAACACCACACAAGGCCTGTTGGAGTATTTTAAATGCTTACTGCTAACTTTATTGAAAACAGTGATAAGAATGTGTTAGTGAAAATAAATCAAAGGTGGATTGAAAAATACAAAGCAGCAAATCCAAAAATACACAGACCTACAAGATACAGAGCCTGTTGTAGCAAGTTTTAATAAGTAAGAGTATGTCCCACAGGGAAAATGGTCTAAAGCTCCAAGGGAGCCATCTTTAGTAGGCCCTTCAGATCTGACTACAGATCTGGCAATCCTAAATGGAAGGGGATTTAAGGTCACTATTGTTTAAATCCTATGGTAACCTAATGCCTAAACTGCAGAAATGGTTGAGAAGAATGATGGCGTGTGAGAGAATAAATATAAAATGGGTGAGAAGTAGGCTATTAGGTACAAATCTGATGGGTTCTATAACTCAGACTCAGATTTGCTGCTATAGAAGTCCTGTCCAATGGCTACATTATCACCAAAGAGAAGAAAGGATCCAACTCTCCCCTGTGCCATGATCCAATCCCTTATGGCTATAACCTATCCACTCAAATGGTCACAGACTATCCAATAGGGGAACCACAGCCCATAGATGGGTCAGAACATGTTTATCATTGTAGGCACTACCTCAGCCAGGTTACCAGCTCAAGAATCCATAGGAACCTCAACCTCTAAAGTTCTGTGTGTGGGTCATAGGCCTGCAATGTGTACTAGCCTGGACACACAGGACTAGCAAAAGTTTGAGTACTAGCTTTAGATCTAGCTTTTCATTGCTTTAGAGAGACAACAGTGATCCAGTCACAAGCCTACAATCTCTATGGCCAGATCAGATATACCATCTGATGGTGGGTCTATACAAATACAGGGGAGTTTGTCTCTGCACAATCTCATATAGGGCTACAAGCACAAGTGCAGAGAAGAAGAATTTGTCTTATATCTGTGGATTGGCCTTACCCTAGGGCTATAACCTGTCCACTCAAATGGTCACAGACTATCCACAGAGGCTATCCTCCTCACAGAGGTCTGAGACAGAACAAGTAGATTGCTGCCACCATCATGTTCACAAGGCTACCAGCTCAAGCTCCCATGGGGATTCAGATTTAGTGGATCTTGTGGTGGGGCATAGGCCTATAATGTGCCTAGCCTGGACACACAAGTCACTTGGATCTAAATAAATCCTTAAAAACAATCCTCCATTGCTTACAATACAACTTAGCAATGGAGGATATTCGGGCAGCAACCTTGTATAGAATAACCCTCAAACATCAATCCCATACATGCACAAGATCCTATTATAAAACTTCATTAAAACTATTCCAAATAGACATACAAAGGCATATTCAGCAAGTGCTGGACTATGGAGAGAAGAAAAAGGAAAAAGAAACTACCTAAACCCTAATCTTAGCCTACTGGAACTCTACAGGTATTTCCAGAAGACCCGCCTTGAAATTCAGTCCTAACTCCCCTTTAAATCTAAACTACGCTTAGGCTTATATAGTAGTCGGCTATGGGAGCATTAGGGGTAGGAAAACCCTAATTTTAACGATGCAAATGTGACCCATTTTTGTTCCTTGGATGCCTCGGGGTGCGTGCATAGAGAAGGGACCATTGGAGTGAGTGCCTTAGTTGTTGGAAGTTCCCAGACTACCCCTGCAGAAGTGGGGGGGGGGGGAAGTTAAGATCCCGAGCCTCGCTAGGTAGCATGGGTTTGCAAGCCTTGTCACGTGATAGAGTTGTCGTCACAGGATTGAATTGACTGATGCTCTTGCAGTCGCGGGATAGATAGTTTGGTCATCACGGGCATGCTCTGATTGTTGTGGGATTGCGCTTTCTATTTGAGTGGCGCGAGAATCGCGCATGCAGTTCATTCCTTAGTGAATCTCGCAGGGATCCTCGCGAAGAAGCAATTGCATCATCCTCTAGATTGCGGGAGTAGTTCCCTGGAGATCTGCATCCCGCGGCCACTGCGCGACAGCTATGCGCAGAAGTGCCTGAAGCTCTCTCTCCTCAGCGGATCGTGTGAGGATTAAATGCTCCTCTCTTAAGTTGCGCGAGACTGCGCGAGTGCTTTCAACTGAGCCTCATAAGAACTGCGCGAAGTCTGCTTCTTGAGCCCTTCTGTCATTAATCTGCGCGAGAACAGCGCGAGCAGTTGGTGTGCTGCCTTGAGAGAGCTACGACAACTGCGCGAAGCATTCTTTCTGAATCAATTGAACCTTGCGACATCTGTGCGAGGCTCATTTCTTGACTTGTTGCTGCTGTGCTTTGCCTATGTTGCAGCCAAGTTGTGTCTGGATTCAATTTCCTTTCTTCTAAGGAACTCCTAGGGAAAAAGTAGGCTTCTTAGCAGGGTTAGGGCCTTATCTGCACCTGCTGCTTATTACATACAAAATGGGCTTAACACATTTATT
Organism: Chloranthus sessilifolius; assembly: GCA_021018995.1. Lineage (NCBI taxonomy): Eukaryota > Viridiplantae > Streptophyta > Magnoliopsida > Chloranthales > Chloranthaceae > Chloranthus > Chloranthus sessilifolius. The sequence continues at coordinate 32,967,770 of CM037595.1, forward strand.
AAATGACTAAGGGTCTAGCAGAGATTAAGTTAAGGGGTGAAAAGTGGCACTTTTCAGGTCTTAACAAGGCCCTACTGTTGAAACTGAGCGAGCTAACATGGCTGAGAGGCAAAGAACCTTGAAGGAATACAATGCACCAGGGGAGCACACCTCTCCCTTCTGCATACAATTCCCTTAAGTGGAAGGAAACTATGAAATCAAGTCCACCATCAATATGCTGCCATCTTTTCATGGGCTCAGTAAGGAAGATCCTTATAAGCACATTGACCAATTTTTGGTACTTTGCACCACCTTCAATATTGCTGACTTGGGACCTGAAGCCACCAAACTAAGGCATTTTCCTTTTTCTTTAAAGGACAAAACCACTATATGGCTCTCTAAGCTCCCAGCCAACAACATATAAACATGGAGTGACCTCCAAAGCCAATTTCTGGCTAAATTTTTTCCCATGAACAAAACCAGCAAGATGAGGACAAGTATTTTGTCATTTACTCAGTCCTCAACTGAGGATTTTTATGAAGCTTGCGAGATATTCCAGGAGATGTTAAAATTATGCCCCCACCATAAAATTCTAATGTGGCAATTAGTGCAAGTATTTAACCAAAGAATTAATCCCAAGAGTAGGGATATGGTGGATGCCTCATGTGATGGTAGCTACCTCTATAAGATAGCTGATGAAGCTTGGGAGTTGTTTGACATTATAGGGGAAAACTCCATGCAGCAAGAGTCACTATCCCGCAATGACAGTCAAACCTCTACTAAGTTGGTGAAAGAAACCACCCCTAGAGGTGGAATATATGAAGTGAAGGTGCAAAGTGAGTTGGAGAAGAAGGTGGACGATTTGAGCTCGAAATTTGATAAATTGATGAGTGTGATGCAGCCTAGAATGGTTGCACAAGTGGAGGAGTAGATCCGACAACAGCGGTCTTGTAGTGATGGTTTAGTGTGTGCTTGCTTATTGTGTGGTGAGAACAAATAAAAAAAATGCAAAGTAAAATAAAAGATGGAAACAACACAACTAAAGTATTCTTAATCCTGTAAGATCCAGGGCTATTGTAGCAAGTTTTGATATATAAGAGTTTATCCCACAGAGAAGTTGATATAAAATCCAAAATGGGCTATAATAGTAGGCCTCCAGATCTGGCTACAGATATGACAATCCTAAACAAAGGGAGTTGGGTGTCACTCTTATACTAAATTACCTAAAGAAAGAAATAAAGTGTAGTCCTATCCAAAGAAAGGGTTATAAAGAAGGGGATGGTGGTGTGTTAACATAAGGATAAAAGGGTGAGAAGTAAGCAGCTTATGTTAAAGGTTCATTTAGTTATGCAACTAAGATTTAGGGCTCTCTCACTGCAGCAAGTCCTTGCTAACGAGCTATTACTAACCTCAACAAGGTGGAAGTATCCAGCTTAACCCATACCATTTGGGGTGCTCTTAAGGCTATAGTCTATCCACTCAAATGGCCACAGTCTATCCTATAGATTTTGTCAAATCTCATTGATCAAGCCAGAAATTGCTAATCTAATCCAAAGGAGTAAGCTAATCAAACCTCATCTAATGAATCAAATCTGGCCATGAATATCATTGCAGACACTATGTTTGCCAGGCTACAAGCTCCCGAGTTCTGTGCACAGATCTGGCTAACATTCACAGGAGTTCCAACCCATAAAGCCCTATGTGTATTGTCAAGGCCAGCGGTACATTGATGCCAACAGAAATGACCAGCAACAAGTTGAATAAAGATTGAAGCACAACTAATCATTGCTATAAAAGGCTTGCAATGACTCAGCCTCCTAGTTCGCAATCACTACAGAGAAGCCAAATCTAACATCTGATGGTAGTCGAGTAAAACAGAGGGAAGTCTATTACTCCACAATCTCTCACTAAGGCACAAGCCCAACTGTAGAGAAGATAGTCCATCTCAGATTCGTGACCAAGTTTGCCCTAGGGCTATAGTCTATCTACTCAAATGGTCACAGGCTATCCACAGAGGCTCCCTTACCCATAAATACTAAAACAGAGCATAAAAACTACTATCTGTCACCATGGTCACAGGGCATCACATTCAAGCTTCCATGGGCCTTTCAATAAGCTCAAATCCTCAATGTATGCTATAGCCTGAACAGAGCTACAGAAAAATTGAAAAATAACAGATTGAGTAAGAATTCAAACAAAGATTCCATTAATCTGGTATTATTAATAATGAAATCCCTCAAGGCAGCAGCCTTGAGCACAACAGCTCAACACCAAATCCCAATGTTTACTGACCTATTATAAAACTGAAATAAACTATACATGAATGCTTACCAAAGGTTTATCTAGTAAGTGCTCAGCTAAGAAAGAAGAGAAAATGGAAAAGGAGGTGATCAAACCCTAACCTTAACCCTAGCTTGCCCGAGCTCTCAGCCGACAGAGGTTGAAGGAGAAGGTGAATGACGTTTTTCTAAGTTATAAGCGCAACTTATATACTTAGTCTCAATATTGTGGCTGAGAGGAGTGTAAACCCTAATTTTTCAGGTAGATGTGGCACTTTTTTAACCCTTGGATGCGTGCATCGTAATCTGTGCCTTGAGGTATGTGCCCTAGACCTGGGGGAATCCCAAAAAGGTCCTTAGGTTAGGATTAAGAAGTGGAGAGCCCGATCTTCATGAGGTTGGCTTCTGCATTTCTCTTCTGTCGTGTAGTATGCAGAGAGTTTGTGGGGTAGAGTTTGGTGTCAAAATTATTGTCTCGCGCAGTAGAGCTTTAGATGATCGCGCGGCTTCCTCAGCTTTGAATGTACTCGTGCAGAAGGGCTTCAGGAACTCCATTCGTGAGCTACTCACGCAGATGCCTTCGCATATCGCTCAGAATAGACTTGAACTTTCAGGCGCGCGAGAGCTACACAAGAAGATTTCTGGGCATCTCTCTCTTCCAGAGCAACGCGAGAACTGCCCGTGATTTCTATAGTTGTTCGTGCCAATTAGCCTCGCGAGGTAGTGTGCACTACTGCGCTATGGCTTGATCCTCGCGAGAATTGTGCGAGTTGTATTTCTGAAGGCTTAGTGCGTGAAAGCTCCACGAGTTTCTTCATATGATGCTTTCCATTAAAGTGCGCGATTGTTGTGCGAGAGCTACTTTACGATAACTCTTCATTTAAACTGCGCGACTTCTTCACGAAGTCTGTCGTGTTGCATGTCTTAGCTGCGCGAGGGAGCTCTGCCAGTGACTTAAATAGCGTGAGGCAACACCTCAGCTATGCGAGATAGGTCAATGGCTCCTCTGCTGCTATGTACATGCTTTTGTTGCAGCTTCCCCCACTCTCACTTATACTTCTCTCATCTGCTAGACTTTCTGGGTCCAGTATGACATGTAAAAATAGTCTCCATGGTGTGTACCACCATGGTGTTCCATCACTTCTGGTTCAGCTGCCATCTTTTGCTTGAAATCTTTCTCTTCTTAGCAAAGTACAGACTCTGTGTTAAACTGCACAATTTATTCCTAACTACAAAACAAGCTAAAAAGGAGTTATTAGTGAGCTTCAAGGTCCAGCAAAGACTAGGTTAAGAGGTGAAAAGTGGTACTTTTCAATAATTAATACACCCCCAAATCTAATCTTTGCTAGTCCCTGAGCAAAGCAAATATAAATTGCTACTTTAAGAATATAAATGTCACTTTTGTAGGGAGCACGGATGCATTTGGCTTATGCATCAAGCCTTTTAAACCCCTAGGTGATCCCTAGTGGAGGAGTGAAGTCTCCTGAGGGTTTTCAGTGAAGGTACCCACAAACTCTTCAATGAAGCAGTTAACAAAAGTGCAAACAGTGCTGAACTCAGTTTAAAATAAATACAGTTCATTTCACTCTTGCTCTGTCAAAATTAGAGGAGTTACAAAGAAGTATATGTAAATAATTTAACACCTCAGTTATGCATGTAGGCTCATTACATCCAATCAGCTGGCACCAAGAAAAATAGTATGTGCAAAATAGTACTATGTTTACAAGTACATCAAAGTTCAAGTTCAAGCAATGCCTGAATGATTTAAATTTCAGACCCAATGCTTACCAGGGTTGTCTCTCATAACTGAATTTAAGGGTGTATCATTTCACACAAGCTCAAGAGTAGTTACGTACCCTAAATGGGTTTGCAAGCATGAGCATAGGCAGCTATTCGAATTTTTGGCATCACAAAGTACTTCTCACCATAGATTAAACATTCCTTTATCTTCATATGACAGATCATTTGACTTTGGATCAACAAGGGCTTTTCATGGGTTGTAATGTGGCTTATTGGGGAAAACTGTAAAAAAAAAAAAGGGGGGGTAAAAAGAATTCAAAATTGAGCAATCAACATAGGTAGGAGATGATTTATGACTTCACCTTCTTTATTTCAGCATAACTTCATCTTCTATTTTGAAAATTCAGAGCTAAACTAGCCAACTTCTTCTCTTCTTCACATTTCCAATGAAGTTCTTCTTTTGACTTCTTATTCATTTTCTTCCCTCTTTTTTTTTTTTTTTTTTTAATGGTGGTTGCTAAGCATCTACAACTGCTATACTATTATTTATAGATCGCCACCTCTCTTCTCCCCTTTCACCAAATGTTAAACTTTGCTCACTTGTCTTCCACATCCTCTCATTTACCTACTAAATTCCCAGAGTGAGGGTAGGGCTGAATCAAGTTAAGAGGTTCAGGTTCAAGTACTTTGGTGTTTGTTAAAAAAAAATAGGGCTTTATGGCGCAAAGAGTGTATGCACAAGGATAGTTTTACAGGTTGGATCTTTTAGGCTCAAACTGTCCAAATGAAGGCCTTGATCCTTTCCTTAGTTTCATGATTATTGTCAAACAACTTCAACTTGGGGTGTCTAACTTCTAGTGAAAAGGACTGGGTTCAGTCAGTCCATAGAACAGGAAAAAAAATTTGCCATAGGCACTCCTAAAAAAATTTTATAGGCTCCAAGTTCATTGGGTATGGTCTTCCTTTGCACTCAAAGGGGTATGCTTTCACCTATTTTTCTCTTCACTGGTTCACTCACTACTGCTTAAAAAAATAATTTTTTTCTGATGTTCACCTCATGGAAGTCTTGATTTTCAAATGATTTGAGTGTTAAAAAGGTCTGCACAATATTTAAATTTCTTCACTTTTAACATTACTTAGGTGAAACTCATTATATTTATTCCTTACTTAGTTAAGAATGTTGCACTTAAGTTAAATGGATCATTGCAGTAGGGAGCAAATAAAAATAACACTAAAATAAAGCAAATAAAAGCAAGACGCAAGACACACACAAACTAGTTATGAAACAGAAATGGAAAGCAAACAAAACAGAACAAAAAGTAAAATTTCATTGATTAAGCATAGTTTGTACATGGATGGGAAAGATTTATAGCAAAAATAAAAGGAACTTGCTGCTTCCGGAAGAGGAACTGTAAGCTAGAAAAGAGTGGGACAATAGGGGCTAAGGAGCATGGTGTGGGGTAGGTGGTGGATGGGGTGAAGTGGGAGGGGCGGAAGGTGCAGATGGTTTTATCTTTTATTTCTTCTTCTTCCTCCGATTCTTTTTCCTTTCCTCCTTGGCCAAAATCCTATGTACCTCCTCATACTCGTCCCATAAGAATTGTAAGGGGTCAGGTTCCTTTGGCGGTGGGTACTCCCAAGCTGGATCGAATTTGATCGAAAACTCAATGGGTTTGTCATCCGCCATAGTTATGGGTAGGGACGGAGTGCTGGGGGGTCAAAAGAAAATGAATGTGGTGGAGGTGAAGTGGGCTAATATATAGCATGCATGGGTGATGGAATTTACATCGGTGTAATAAATTTTCTCCTTCTTCCAAAGTTAATTGCAATAATGGTATTAAAGAAAGTTAGTTAGCAATAATTGCATTGGTTGTGAGAAACATAAAATGTCGTGCGATTTATTATGGGGAATGATCTCGCCGAGTGCATGCTGGCCTATTATTAGTAATGGGAGTTAAGGCAAAAATAAATGAAATGAAGAACTTGCAGAGATTCACCAGGGTTTAAAGTGCAAACCTGTGCCTCGCGCAGATGCTTATAGGTGCTTGCGGGGCACCTTTCTCGCGCAGTGCACAGTCAGTTCTGCGAGGAGTTCTGTCACATAGAAGAAGGTAAATACTTCTCAATATAGTTCATAGAGCTGACACTGGGCCTTGGTGCTCGAGTTGACCTTTATTTTTTAAGCAGTTGCACTGTCTAACTTTGCGAGATGACAAAATGTAGAGCGTAAAGTGCCTCGCGAAGTTGAATGCATGGAGTCAGTCATTCGCACAGTACCAAAATTCTGCCAAGATCAAGCCTTGCGGGGCTCAAATTGTCATTAGAGCTCCACGAGATTGGCATTGTGCCTGTTAGCATTGTGAGAGCCTATATGCACCAATTTTCTCAGTGCAGTATGCTGGACAGTTTCCCTAAAATGGCATGCACCTATCTAATGTGCATCAGCACCAACCCTTTCACATATACTCCACTTAACCACCACAATGATGTGCCCATTATCAACCACTATTATTGTGCCATTTATCATGAGAGTCCTCAACCTTGTACAACAAATTCATAAGGCAACCATGCACATGTACTCAAAATAAAGATGCATAAAACAGATAAAACAGAAATCAAACACAAAATCAAATCAACATCCTCAGTGCATGAATGGAAAATCTTCTAAGTAAAAATAAATCAGTTAACTCATATGGTACATATGTTACAAAGCTGTGGATCACTGAGCAATGGGATGCTCATGTAGGTGACTGGTTTGAGGTGGCTCCACTAAATTTTCTATACAAATTTTTAACCTTTGCCCATTCACTTTCCTGATCTTCCCAGACATAGGATCTAAGATCTCCACAGCACCAGATGGGGAGGCATGAATGACAGTATAAGGTCCTTCCCATCTGGATTTCAACTTCCCTGAAAAAAAATTCAGTCGGGAGTTGAAAAGCCAAATTTTAGTGGTAGCATTGAATTCCCTTTGCATTAGCTTCTTGTCAAAGAATGTCTTTGATTTCTCCTTGTATATTCGAGCATTTGAATAGGCTTTCATCCTCAGCTCATCAAGCTCTGCCATCTGTAATTTCTTGTGAGAATTACCAGAAGTTAGATCAAAATTCAGTGCTTTGATAGCCCAATAGGCTTTGTGCTCTAACTCCACTGGTAGGTGGCAGGCTTTGCCGTAAACCAGCCTAAATAGGGACATGCCAATAGGGGTCTTATAGGTAGTCCTATAAGCCCACAAGGCATCATTCAGCTTTTGTGCCCAATCCTTCCTATCAGTCCTCACTGTCTTCTCTAAAATATGCTTCATCTCCCTATTGGAAATTTTAACTTGCCCACTAGTTTGTGGGTGGTAGGGAGTTGCAACTTTATGGGTAACAGAGTACTTTTTGAGGAGATTCTCAAAAGGTATGTTACAGAAATGACCCCCCTAATCACTAATGATAGCTCTGGGGGTGTCAAATCCTGAGAAGATATTGTCCTTTAAAAATTTAAGGATAACTGTGTGGTCATTGGTCCTTGTCGCAATGGCTTCCACCCACTTGGACATAGTCCATTGCCACAAGTATGAAGTTAAAACCCTTAGATGGACGAAAGGGGCCCATAAAATAAATGTCCCAGATGTCAAAAAGTTCTACCACAAGGATGGGCTACAATGGCATAGAATTTTTCTTGGAAATGCCTCCCATCCTTTGACATCTCTCACAGGCTTTATAATGTACAAATGTATCTATAAAACAAGGAAGGCCAATAAAAACCACATTGCAGCACTTTTGCTGTAGTCTTATTGCCATTGAAGTGACCTCCACAAGCTTCCTCAAAGTACATTAAAAGAATGCTATGAAACTCACTTTCCGCTACACATCTCCTAACAACCCGGTTAGCACAATATTTAAATAGGTATAGATCCTCCCACAGAAAATGCCTGACCTGAGAGGAAAATAGGTCTTTGTCCATTTTGGACCAGTGAGGGGGAATCCTACCAACAGCTAGAAAATTGACAATGTGTGCAAACCAAGGCACACTAGACTGCATAGCAAATAGCAGTTAATCAGGGAACAACTCATTAACATGTGATGCTGCACATTCTTCCAAAACAATCGTAGAGAGGTGGTCAGCCACCACATACTCCACTCCCTTTTTGTCCTTGATCTCTAGATCAAACTCCTTTAATAGGAGGATCCATCTGATCAACCTTGGCTTGGCATCCTTTTTAGCCAATAGGTATTTCAGGCCTGAGTGATCCGTGAAAACAATAATTGTAGACCCAAACAAGTAAGGTCTAAACTTGTCCACAACAAACACAATAGCTAGCAGCTCTTTCTCAGTAGTGGTGTAGTTCAGTTGAGCTTCAGCTAGTGATTTGCTGGCATAATAGATCATTGCAAGCAACTTGTCGTTCTTCTATCCTAAGACAGCACCTATGGCCAAATCTAATGCATCACACATCAGTTCAAAGGAGAGTGAGTAATCTGGGGCCTGAATTACAGGAGTAATGGTGAGGCACTTTTTCAAGAGCTCAAAGGCCTCAAGGAACTTAGCAGAGGAGTGAAATGGCACATCCTGACAAAGCAAGTGGCACAATAGTTTTAAAATTTTGCTAAAGTCCTTGATGAACCTCCTGTAAAATCTAGCATGTCTTAAAAAATTATCTGATTTGTTTGACAATCTTGGGTGGGGGCAGGTGTGAAATCAAGTCCACTTTAGCCTTGTCAACCTCTATTCCTTTGTGAGAGACCACTGTTGTGGGCGGATTCCCTAGTGCTTGTTTATTGTTTGGTGGAAACAAATTTAAAGATAAAGTAAAAGAAAAGAATGGATTCAGCGCAACGAAGGTAATCCTAGACCTGCAAAATACATGACCTATTGTAGCAAGTTTTGATAAGTAAGAGTTTGTTCCACAGAGAAATTAATCTAGAACCCAAAATGGGCTATAATAGTAGGCCTCCAGATCTGGCTATAGATCTGACAATCCTAATGAAAGGGAGCTGGGTGTCACGACTACACTAAAATAATCCTGACAACTGAGAAATAAAATATAGCCCTATCCTAAAGAAAGGGTTAAGAAGAAGATAGTGATGGTGTGTTCCAAAATAAAATATAAAAATTGGTGAGAAGTAAGCAGGTTAAGTTTAGAGTTAAAGCAGTAATGTAACTCAAATTAAGTTTGTCTTTGTAGTGCTCCTTGCTGAGACGCTATCAAAAGCCTCAACAAGGTAGAAGTGTCCAACTTAACCCATGCCATTTGGGGTGCTCTTATGGCTATAGGCTGTCCACTCAAATGGTCACAGCCTATCCTATAGAGTCTGTCAAATTCCATTGATCAAGCCAGAAGTTGCTAATCTAATCCAGAGGAGTGGACTGATCATTTCCCCAACCACTAGACCAGACCAGGCCATGAATACTAATGCAGCACTATGTAATGCTAGTGCTACAAGCTCCCCAGATCTGCGCATAGATCTGGCTGACATCTATAGGTATTCCAACCCATAAAATCTTAAGTGCTTTACCAAGGGCAACAGGTCACTGGTGCCCACAAAAAGGACCATGTAACAGGTTGAATAAGACTCTAAATCTAGCTAGTCATTACTACAAAAGACATGCAATGACTCATCCTCAAGCTGCAACTACTACAAAGACATCAGATCTAACAATTGATATCGATTAGGTAAAACAGAGGGGAGCTAGTTCCTGTACAAATCTCCTCACAAGCCTCTAGAAGCTCATGTGCAAGGGAGAAGAATCTTTCTCAAACATGTGGCTGGACACCACCTTAGGGCTATACTCTTTCCACTTTAATGATCATAGGGTATCCCATTGGTCTGTCCATACCACAGAGGTCTGAGAAAGTGCATGAAAACTGCTGTAACCATCATGGTCCACAGGCCTCTGAGCTCCCCAAATCTCACTACAGATCCAGCATTGCTTTCCATGGGGCTATCAAACCAAGGGAAATCAGATAGTAAATAATAGATCTATTGAAAACTCAATTGGCTTGTCCCAAATATATGGATCCTATAGACATCTAAAGAAACCATAAGATCTTTAGATTTAATTAATCATTAAAATAACAATCCAGTAATAACATCGAAACTTACAATGGATTGCCTCCAGGTTGTAGCCTGTACACAATTGCTCATAAAAAATCCCAATGTATACAAAACCTATTACAAACTAAAATAAACTAAACATAACTGCTTACAAGGGGATTAGCCAGCAAGTGCTGGGCTAAGAGAGAAGAAAAATGGGAAAAAGAGGTGATCAAACCCTACCCTAGCCTGCTGGAGCTCCTAGCCGACAGAAGAATAAAAAAAAGGGTCAATGCTAAAACTAAACTCTAAGTATGGCTTATATACTCTGTCCATACGGCCTTGGCTCTAAAGAGATTAATCCTAATTTTTCCAGCAGACGTGGCACTGTTACAACCCTTGAATGCCTTTAGACATGTGCCTCAAAATCCATCCCTCAGGAAGTGTGCCCTAGCCTTGGGAAATTCCCAAAAGGTCCTTGAGTTAAAACTGAGAAGTGGGGAGCCCATGCTTCACGGGGGTGACATATGCATTCATTCATTCATTCGCGCAGTTGCAGAGCCTTCGTGGAGTAGGTTTTGGTTGGTGGGAAGTGCTCACTCGCGTAGTGAATCTTCAGTTAATCGCACAGTTTCTTTGCACTGCAATGTTGTTGTGGAGATGATCTAGAGTGCCTAGACTTCTTGCACAATAGAGCTTCAGAAGCTCTCTCTCTCGCTGGATACTCGCGCAGGTATGCTCCTGTGCTCGCATAGTAATTGGTAAGGCTATAGAGTGTGTGAGATCTACGCGAGGTGAATTCTAGGCGTCTCTCTCTTCCAAGGCCATGCACGAACTCCATGAGGTGAAATTTATTTAGTACACACATGGACTCGCTATGTTCTTCGCGTGGCTACTTTAAGGCTTGATCTCCGTGACAGCTTCATGACCACAAATTCTGAGGATTTTAATCCGCGAGATCTTCGCGATGTCTTTACAGCTCTCCTCTTGATTGCATGTCCTATCTGCGCGAGGGCATCTTCCACTACATCCTTAGCTTCGTGAGGGAGCTTCTCAACTCTGCGAGATCTATCTTTCTACGCTCTGATGCATTGCACTTGTTGCTGTTGCAGTTTCTCCATTCCCAACTAACTTCATCCATCTACTAGGCTTTTTGGTCAATGACAACTAGCAAATGAGTCACCATGGTGAGCACTACCAGGGTGTTCCATTAAGCTTTGGCTCACCTTTCATCTTTGCATGTCTTCTTCCTCTTCTTTGGGCCAATAAGGATGGATTTTGTATTAAGCTGCATAGATTATTGTTAACTATAAAACACACTTAACAAATGATTATTAGTTTGCTTCAAGGTCTATCAAAGGCTAGGTTAAGAGGTGAAAAGTGATACTTTTTAGTTATTAACATACCCCCAAACCTAATCTTTGCTAGTCCCTGAGCAAAGGAAAATTTAAAGAAACTATTATAAGAATTTAAATGCCACTTTCGTAGGGAGCACGAATACATTTAGCATATGTACCAAGCCTTTTAAACCCCTAGGTGATCCCTAGTGGAGGAGTGAAGTCTCCTGAGGGTTTTCATTGAAGATACCCACAAACATCTCAATAAAACAATTAACAGAAGTGCAAGATTATCGAGTTAGCTGTAAAGAAATAGAGTATTAGTTCTCCTTTGATTCAACAAAAGAAAATATATGAGGAATTTGAACATATGATTATGCACAGACATTTACTCATCATAACTTCTACATAGATGCACATCATTTCCAATTAGCTCACAGTAGGGGAAAACATCACATGTAGGTCAGTACTGAGTTTATCATTAATTCAAAATTTAGGTTATAGGTCATGCCCAATACATTCAACATTTGACCCAATGCTTACCAGGACATACTTCTCACAAAGAACTTTGAGGGTTTCCATTTTCTCTCAAGCTCAAGGCAGTTACAAGTCCCAAATGGGTCTGTAAGCATGAGCGTAGGCATAGCATCTAAGTTCTGGAATCATTGGTTAATCCTTACCATAGATTGAATAGCTCTTTGTCTCTGCATGACATCTCATTCAATTTTGGATCACAGGGACTTTTAACTGGGTTGTAATGTGACTTATGGGATAGGTTATAAAGAATGGGTTGTTGAAAAGGGATTCAAAGTTGAGAAATCAGCAGGTGAAAGAAGTGATTCATGACTTCACCTTCTGTAATTCAGCACCTTTCATTTTCTTTAAAATTCTTCAGACTTGAAGTGGCCAACTTCTCTTATTTTTGATTTTTCAATGAACGTTTCCTCTTGACTCCTCTCTCATTCCTCTTCATTATTGTTTTTCTTTCTTTTGGATACATTTTTCTTTTATTTTTATTTTTCTGACATGCCACCTCTCTCCTTAGCTGCTACACTACTAAGTTTTAAGTATCCCTTCTCCATTCACCCAATGTTGACCTTATCTTGTCCATCTTCAGCTCCTTCTCCTTCACCTTCTGATTTCTTAGAGTGAGGGTAGGTTTGAATTAGGTCCATAGGTTCAGGTACAAGTACTCAAGTGTATTTTGAAGAAAATTAGAAATTAAGGCTCAAAAAGTGTGTGCATAAGGGCAGTTAATTAACGTTTAGTCTGATTGTTCTACACAAATCTTGAGCCTCTAACCATTTACTTTCATGATCTGCCCTGACATTGGATCCAGGATCTCCACAGCACCAAATGGGGAGGCTTTAATGACAGTATAAGATCCATCCCATCTTGATTTCAACTTCCCTGAAAAGAATTTAAGTCTAGAGTTGAAAAGCCAAACCTTAGTGTCAACATTGAAGTCCTTCCTTAACAACTTCTTATCAGAGAATGCCTTTGATCTCTCCTTGAACATTCTGGCATTTGCATAGGCTTCTAACCTCATTTCATCAAGTTCTATCATTTGCAACTTCCTGTGAGAACCAGCAAAACTTAGATCTAAATTCATTGCTTTGATAACCTAATAGGTTCTATCTTCTAACTCCACAGGTAGGTGGTAGGCCTTTCCATATACCAGCCTAAATGGGAACATGCCAATAGGGGTCTTATAGGCAATCCTATAAGCATCATTAAGTTTTTATGCCCAATCCTTCCTATCAGTCCTCACAGTCTTCTCCAGAATATGCTTAATCTCCCTATTGAAAATTTCAACTTATCCACTGGTTTGTGGGTGGTAGGGAGTTGTAATTCTGTGTATAATAGAATACTTCTTGAGCAGGTTCTCAAAAGGTCTGTTACAAAAGTTGCTCCCCCCATCACTGGTGATAGCTATGGGGATGCTAAATCGTGAGAAGATATTGTCCTTTAAGAAGTTAAGGACAACTGTGTGGTCATTGGTCCTTGTGGGAATGGCTTCCACCCATTTGGACACATAGTCATTGCCACAAGTATGAAGTTAAATCCCATAGATGAAGGAAAGGGGCCCATAAAATCAATGCCCCAAATGTCAGAAAGTTCAACAACTAGGATGGGCTACAATGGCATAGAGTCTCTCTTGGAAATGCCTCCCATCCTTTGACATCTCTCACAGGCCTTGCAATGTAAGTATGCATCTCTGAACAAAGAAGGCCAAAACAAACCACATTAGAGCACTTTTGCTATAGTTTTTTACTGAAGTGATCTCCACATGCTCGCTCATGGCACATTGAAAGAATATTGTGAAAGCCATTTTCAGGAACACATCTCCTAATGACCTGATCTGCAAAATGCTTGTAAAGGTATGGATCCTCCCACATAAAATTTCTAACCTGAGACAAGAACAGGTCTTTGTCCATCTTAGACCAGTGTGAAGGGATCCTACCAGTAGTAAGAAAATTGACAATGTGAGCAAACCAGGGCATACAAGATTGCAAAGCATAAAGTTGCTCATCAGGGAATAACTCATTAATAGGTGTTGCTGCACATTCTTCCAGAATAATCCTAGAGAGGTGGTCAGCCACCACATTCTCAACTCCCTTCTTGTCTTTTATCTCCAGATCAAACTCCTGTAAGAGGAGGATCCATTTGATCAACCTAAGCTTTGCATCCTTTTTATCCAGTAGGTATTTTAGGGCTGAGTGATTTGTAAAAACTATAATCTTAGACCCCAACAAGTAGGGTCTAAACTTGTCCACAGTAAACACTACTGCAAGTAGCTGCTTCTCAGTTGTGGTGTAGTTCAGCTGAGCTTTAGCTAGTATTTTGCTGGCATAATATATCACTATAGGCAACTTATCTCTCCTCTGTCCTAAGACAACACCTATGGCCATGCCTGATGCATCACACATCAGCTCAAAGGGGAGTGAGTAATCTGGGGCCTGGATTACAGGGGCAGTAGTAAGGCACTTTTTCAAAGCCTCAAAGGCCTCAAGGCACTCAGCAAAAAATACAAATGACACATCCTGGCAAAGCAGGTGGCACAATGGTTTGGAAATCTTACTAAAGACCTTGATTAACCTCCTTTAAAATCCAGCATGTCCAAGAAATCATTTGATTTGTTTGACAGTCCTGGGTGGGGGCAGATGTGAGATCAAGTCTACTTTAGCCTTGTCAACCTCAATTCCTTTGTGAGAGACCACATGGCCTAGTACAATACCTTGTGTCACTATAAAGTGACTATTTTCCCAACTTAGGACCAAGTTGGTCTCTGTTATTCACTAAAAAGTACCACTTCCCACCTCTCAACTTGGCCTTTGCTAGACCTTGAAGCTGACTAATAACCATTTGTTAAGTGTATTTGTAGTTAGCAATAAAATGTACAGCTCAATACAAACTCCTTGCTTTTTTATCTAAAAGAGAGAGAGAATGCACTCAAAGATGACAGCTAAGTCAAAGCCTGATGGAACACCTTGGTAGTGCTCACCATGGTGACTCATTATTGTTGATCATCATTGACCAAAGTCTAGCAGATGAATGAAGTTAGCTGAGGAAGGAGGAAACTGTGACAGTAGCAAGTGCAATGCACCAGAGTAGCAAAAGATAGACTTCATAGAGTTGAGGAGCTTCCTCGCGAAGCTAAAGATGTAGTGGAAGAGGCTCTCCTGTAGATACATCGCACAGTAGGAGGACAGCTTAAATGACCATGTGAAGATCTCGTAGGTTAAAACTCTCAGAATTTGCTCTCATGAAGCTCTCGCGGAGATCAAGCCTCAAAGCAACCGCCCAAAGAACCCAACAAGTCCATATATACACTAAACAGAATGTCACGTCGCGTAGTTCTCGCGTAGCCCTAGATGAGAGAGACGCCTAGAGTTCTCTTCGCACAGATCTCGCGCACTCTGAAGCCTTACCATTGACTACATGAGCGCAGGAGTATAGCTGCACGAGTACTTATTGAGAAAGAGCTTCTAAAGCTCTACTGCACGAGAAGTCTAGGCACTCCAGATAATCTTCGCGGCAGCATTGTAGCACAAAGGAACTGCGTGATGAACTGAAGATTCACTGCATGAGAAAGCACTTCCCACTAGCCAAAGGTAACTCTGTGAAGGTCAAGCAGCTGCGCAAATGAGCTAAAAGTAGATACCAGCCTTGCGAAGCACGGGCTCTCCACTTCCCAGTTTTAACTGAAGGACTTTTTAGGAATTTCCCATGGCAAGGGCACACTTCCTGAGGTGCAGATTTCGAGGTGCATATCTCCAGGCATTCAAGGGTTGTAACAGTGCCACGTCTGCTGGAAAAATTAGGGTTAATCTCTTTACAGCCAATGGCATTTTGACAGAGTATATAAGCTATACTTAGAATTTATTATTTTCATCTTTCCCTTATCCTCTATCAGCTGAGAGATCTAGCATGCTAGGGTTACGGTTTGATCACCTCTTTTTCCTATTTTTCTTCTCTCTTAGCTCAGCAATTGCTAGCTAATCCCCCTGTAAGCAGCTAGGTTTAGTTTTATTTCAGTCTCGTAATAAATTTTGTATAAATTGGGATCATGGATGAGCAGTTCTGTATAGGCTGCAGCTAGGAGACAGTTCATTGTAAGGTTTTAGTGTTATCAATGAACTACTGTCTTAATGCTTAATCAAATCTATGGATCTTATGGTTTCTTTAGATGTCTATAGGATCCATATATTTGGGACTAGCCCATTCAGTTTCTAGTAGATCTATTGTTTACCATCTGATTTCCCTTGGTTTGATAGACACATGGAAAGCAATGCTCGATCTGTAGCGAGATCTGGGGAGCTCGGAGGCCTACGAACCATGGTGGTTGCAGCAGTTTACATGTTCTTTCTTATACCTCTGAGGTATGAACAGACCAATGGGATACCCTCTGGCCATTGTAGTGGACAGAGTATAGCCCTAAGGTTGTGTCAAGTCACATGTTTGAGGAGGATTCTTTTCTCTTGCACATGAGCTTCTAGAGACATGTGAGGAGGTTTGTACAATAACTGACTCCGCTCTATCTTACTTAATCGACATCAAATGTTATATCTGGTCTCTTTATAGTAATTACAATTTGAGACTGAGTCATTGTAGGCCTTTTATAGCAATGACCAGCTGAATCTAAAGCCTTATTCAACTTGTTGCATGGTCCTTTTTGTGGGCATCAAGTACCGCCGGGCTTGGCAAAACACTTAGGATCTTATGGGTTGGAATATCTATGGATGTCAGCCAGATCTGTGCACAGGTCTAGGGAGCTTGTAGCACTAGCATTACATAGTCCTGCAATAGTATTTATGGCTAGAGCTGGTCCAGTGGCTGGGGGAAATGATCAGTCCACTCTTCTGGATTAGACTAGCAAATTTCTGGTTCAACTAATGGGATTTGACAGAGTATATCGAATACCCTATGACCATTATAATGGATAGAGCATAGCCCTAAGAGCACCCCAAATGGCATGGGTTAAACTGGGAGCTTATATCTTGTTGAGGCTATTAATAGCGTCTCAGCAAGGACCACTACAGAGACAAACTAAATCTGAGTGACATTATTGCATCATTAACTCTAGCTCAACCTGCTTACTTCTCACCAATTTTTATATTTTATTTTGATACACTCCATCACCATCTTCTGTTTAACCATTTCTTTAGGATATGGCTGCACTTTATTTCCCTTCTTTGATGTTAATTTAGTGTAGTCGTGACACCCAACTCCCTTCCTTTAGGATTGTCAGATCTATAGCCAGATATGGAGGCCTACTATTATAGCCCATTTTGGATTCTTGATCATTTTCTCTGTGGGACAAACTCTTACTTAACAAAACTTGCTACATTAGACCCTTATCTTACAGGACTGTGTGTATTTCAGACTTGTTGTACTGACCCATCTCCAATTCCCCACTCTTGATTTATTCTCTCCATTGTTCTTAATAAAATAGCAGCAAGAGTCTCAAAACATGACCAACAAGTTTTTGGCACTATTGCCGGGGAACTTGATCTTTTTAGTAGACCTGAGTTGTACGATAACTTAGACTAATAAATTCTTTGTAGATGTGTTCAATCTTGAATTAAAGTACTACTGATTCTTTATAAAATTTTGCAAAAATGGACAGCAGAAGAAGGGAAGAGCTAGAGCTGCAAGTGGAGTGTAGCTGGCTATGTTTGCACTTTCTTTCCCCTAAATCTCATGCCATTTATGTTGAATCCCCTGTTTTTTTTTTTAGTGTAAATTTGTGTAGTTATTACTTTTTTTTTGTTTAAAATTCTTTCTGTGTGCTTGTAAGCATTTTCATTACTGTTTGTGAGTGTATGCTTGGTAAAAAGTCCTTAAACCCTGACTTGGAACCCCCAAATTCGAAGGTGGAAAGGATCCTTAGACCTAGACATACCACGCAAAGCCTTGCTATTGAGACTGAACTAGCTACCATGGCTGAGAGGCAGATGACATTAAAAGAATACAATGCACCTGGAGAGTACACCTCTCCCTTTTGCATCCAGTTTTCCTCTATTGAGGGGAACTATGAAATTAAATCCTACAACATCAGTATGCTGCCTTCATTTCATGGGCTGAGTAAAGAAGATCCCTACAAGCATATCGACTAGTTTTTAGCACTTTGCACTACCTTCAACATTGTTGGCTTGGGGCCTGAGGCCACTAAACTGAGGCTTTTTTCTTTTTCGTTAAAGTACAAAGCTAGCACATGGCTATCAAAGCTCCCAGTCAACAGCATACAGTCATGGAGTGACCTTCAAACCAAATTTCTGGCAAAGTTTTTTCCTATGAACAAAGCAAGCCAGATGAGGACAAATATTCTGTCATTCACTTAGTCCTCAACTGAGAATTTTAATAAAGCTTGGAAAAGATTCTAGGAGATGTTAAAACAATGCCCCCACCAACAAATCCCAATGTGGCAACTTGTTCAAGTGTTTTATCAAGGAATTAATCTCAAGAGCAGGGATATGGTGGATGCTTCCTGTGGTTGTAGCTACCTTCACAAGACAACTAAGGAAGCTTGGGAGCTGTTTGACATAATAGGGGAAAATTCCATGCAGCAGGAGTCTTTGTCATGCAATGATAGTTAGATTCCAGCTAAAATGGTGAAAGAGGCCATCCCTAGAGGTGGAATATATGAAGTGAAGGTGCAAGGTGATGTTGAGAACTGGAAAATACCATTTTTCACCCCTTAATCTGGGCCTTGATAGACCCTTGAGAGAACTAAATAAGTATTTTAAGTGCCTATGTTGCAGCTAACAATAAAGACATGCTTAACCATAAAAGCAGCTCAAAAGTGCCAAAAAGATGACAATCCATGTCAGTCCAAAGGAAGGAAGTGAAGAAACAACCTCATCAGCTGTGGAAAGGTCTAAATAGAAGAGGCAAAGACCTGTAAGAGAAGCAGGGAACATTTCGAACAGAGAAATGCACTACAGAGTTCTTTTCGCAAAGAACTTGCACTTTTCGTAAAGAACCTTGAACTTTGCGAAAAGAAGAAAACACTCCTCAAAAAGAAGAAAACACTCCTCGAAAAGAAGATTGAACTTTGCGAACAGAGCTTCAGAAGTCATTGAACTTTGCGAAAAGGCCCCTGAACTCTGCGAAAAGGTATTTTGGAGATTCGCAGCTTTAAGGGCAAAGGGCAATTCGACGCTGCCGCAATGCATTGAAAAGCCCAGACATTCCAAGATTACGAGCACGAACCAAAGGCATATTCCACCCCATGTGAACACCCAAAGATGAAATTACTTGGGAACTTCTAGAAACTCTAACAAACTTTAAAATGCATAATGTAATTGATGCCTCTATTTCGATTGGTGAACCAGATCAAGCAGCTCGATTGGCTTTAACAGATCCGGATCCCGGTGCTCGACTCCTATTGGTTGATACCGATCTATCCAATTACGATTGGTTGATACACATTTGAGCCGGCTTAGGAAAACTATAAATAGGCGAGAACCATTTGCCCAATTTGGGCATCCATTTTAGAGTTTTCATCTCTGCTTTCTCATTCGGCCGATAGCTTATCCGAACCCCCTGTAATCCCTTCTTGTAGTTTACCTTTGAGAGCCATTGTGAGTGATTTGTACTTCCAAGTTCGGATTCAAGACTGTAAGTCCGAGGGCTCTCTAAGAAGCCGTGCTCAGAATTGTAATTTTGGATTTTAAAGGTTGTGTAATTTGTGTCTTCTCCATTGGAGTCATGTCGAGGGTTCCGAATGTTCACCTTAGTGCATTAGACTTCTTTAGATTCACTCATCCGCATGCAACTTCCTTAATTCATCACCCCGCGAATTAGCGTTGGTAACCTTAATTCTAGCAAGATTTACAAGGATGTTCATGTTTCGAACTAAAGAATAGGCCACAACTATTGGATGATCTGTGACCATTTAAGTGGATGATCATAGCCATAAGTCTAAACCTATTCCTTAATTCGATTTATTTCTCTTACATCGTCTTGGTAGCCGAGATGAAGATTGAATATGCCTGTTGAACTCTGATTCTCCATTAAAATTCAGAGGCTAAAGTACATGAAGCTATTATTTCATTTGTCTTATTTTAAACATCTCCCCAACTCGGATCCGGATCATGTAGTTAGTTCTTTTCTTTATTTGCTTATAGTTAAATGTGACACAATCCAACACTCTCTTTTATCTATTCTTTTTTAGATAATTATAGAGCCGATCCGTAGCACAGATCCGGAGGTTTATCTATCGCTTTAGACAAAATTCTCGTGGACGATCTTGAAATACTTACTTTTAAAACTTGCTACAATTGGCCCCGATCTTGCGGGCCGTTGTTAGCCCCAATGTCGATATCCCTTTCATAAGTTAACATCCATATAACCTAGCATTCTTTAATTCTTTAATTTTGATTCATAATGCACACAATTATGGCACACTTGGAGCGACATCAAGTTTTTGGCGCTGTTGGGAAGTTTGTTCTAAAATAGATAGACCTATGTTTATTTTCATTTATTTATCACCATTTATTAATTTTGTTGTTATTTTTATGCGTCTGGTATGTAAAAGGAAAGGAAAGTTCTTAAAAGACAGGTTTGTTGTACCAAACTCTCTACGAGTTGTATGTTTGGTGAGAACCCTCAATCTCGAGATTCTCCGTTAAATTCGAAGTTGAAAGACTCCTAAGAAACCACATCACGGACATCTGCTGAAATGGGTGAAGAACGAGATTGTTAAGAGACTACTTTGCCTGGTGCTTATAATTCCCCATTTTGCATTCAATTTCCCACAAGGAGGGAAATTATGAAATTAAGTCCTCCACCATCCAAATGTTGCCTTCATTCCATGGATTGAGTAAGGAAGACCCTTACAAACACATTGATGAATTTCGGCTTTATGCACAACATTTAACATATGGACTGGGTCGGAGGCAACCAAGCTTAGGCTCTTTCCTTTTCATTAAAGGACAAAGCTAGAGCATGGTTATCTATGTTAGCACCAAACAAAGATCACATCATGGAATGATTTGCAATGTCAATTTTGTCAAAATATTTCCCAATGACTAAATCCAGCCAACTGAGCCAAAGCAACATCTCTTTCTCCCAATACTCGAGTGAAACTTTCCATGAAGCATGGGAAAGGTTTATAGAACTGTTAAGGCAATGCCCTCACCATCAAATTCCTAAATGGCAGCGGGTTCAAAGCTACTATCAAGGAACTAATCAAGGGCAAGAACATGGTGGATGCCTCTTGTGGAGGTACCTACTTGCAAAAAAATTGAAGAGGTTTGGGACCTCTTGAGGTGATTGGAGAAAATTCAACCCAGCAGGAATCTGCCAAGGGACACCGAGAATCCGACTAGGATGAATAATCCCAATTCACAAGAGGGAAAGTTTATGAAGTCAATGAGTGGAAAGGAAAGTGGATAATTTGACCACAAAATTTGATAGATCGATGGACTCATTTAAAGCTCCAAATGGGTCAAGAGTAGAGGAGGCATGTCGATATGCCCACTCATTCCATTGATCAATGTCATACGCATCACAATTTCGAACTCATGATGGAACAAGCTCATGAGCTCGATCTTATGGACAGATGCAATCGAATGACTACCCATGGAGATCTCATCCTAATCTCGTGGAAGTGGAAATTACAACAAAGAAGAAATTTCAAAAATCAATTACCTTTCAAACACCTTTCACCATATCAAGAATTTTATAATAAATCAAATTTTCACTAACCAACAACAAGCCATGCATGCACCCAGCCCCACCGCCTCCTAGATCCCCGACCTTTGAAGAGCAGTCTTGAGTTCACTTCAAAATCTTGAACTACTGTCTCGTGAACCTTCACAATGAGCATTAAAAATTGAAGAAACTCGGGCCAACTCTCAAATTCATTGGCTAAGAGAGAAGAGGGTAACTACTACCAACCCGTGAACAATCCTAAGGAGCTTCATGGTTGGAGAATCCTCAAATGGCCATGAGGAAATCAAAGCGTGACTACTTTGAGAAGTGGAAGAATAATAAACAACAGTGGGTAGTGAAGAGGAAAAGATGAAGAACAAGTGCAGAACAACAAATTGGATAGCAATATGGTCATTGATTTACATCGAAAAATTCAAAAAATGAAAAAAGAAAAATAACAAAATTGTTGAAAAGATGAGGAGGAGAAATTTGTTCCTCACCTCCCATTTCCCCATGCAATGAAGTCAGTTTCTCCTTTTGACAAAGGAAACACAAAATTGAGGAAATGATGGAGACATTCAAGCAAGTTAAAATTAATCTACCGCTGATGCAATCAAACAGTCCCTCGCTATGCAAAATTTCTCAAAGAGGTGTGCACCCACAAAAGGCAATCTAGGATACATTTATCCAAGAAGGCCTTTGTGGAGAAAATCAACCAAGTGCTATCAATTGCAACACCACCTAAGATGCAAGACCGAATCCCCACAATCCTCGCATCATTGGGGAGCACAACATTGAGAAAGCCTTGCTAGATCCGGGTGCTAGTGTCAACTCGCTTCCCTATTCATCCTATGAGAAGCTAGGTTTGGGAGAATTGAAACCCACTCAAGTGGTGTTACATGGAATATGACAGATCCGAAAGGAAACCTATGGGGTTGATTGAAGATGTTTTGGTAGGAGTAGACAAGTTTTTCTACCTCACGACTTTTTGGTGTTGGACATGGAACCAACCAAAAGTACCACCGCCATCCTGTCATTCGGGAAGACCATTCTGCTACAGCCTAATGCATGCATTCAATGCGTGTCCTGCATCATGGAGGTGTCTTTTGGAAATATGAAAGTTAAATTGAATGTGTATAATGTCATACTCAACCTCAATTCTCTCTCACGAGGAATGTTTCCATGTTGACATCATTGATGAGCTGGTGGAGGAGTCTTTACAAACATTTCTGCAAGGTAAAAACTCCACCACAGAATTTAAAAATGATTGGGGATCCACTGAGAAAGAAGGAAAAGGGAGATCAAATTCAACGAGTCCGCTTTGTGCAAGGCACTCACCTGATCATCAAGTTCTCTCTCTTGGAGACCTGCTCCTCTCCCCCGTGCACAAGTTACCAAGGTAGCTTTGCTGCCCTCTTTTCTGAGCCCACCTGGATTGGAACTCAAACAGCTCCCCACAAAACTGAAATATGTGTTTTTGGGAGAACATCAAACACTACCTGTTATTATTTCTTCCTCTCTTACAAAGGAGCAAGAAGAGGAGATGTTGGGAGATCTAAAAGAACACAAGAAACCAATTGGACCATTGCTGATTTAGGAGGAATAAACCCAATTGTATGCATGCATAAGATCCACTGGAAGAGGATGCCAAGCCTTCTAGAGAAATGCAAAGAAGGTTGAATCCTCACATGCAAGAAGTGGTAATGAAGGAAGTTGTCAAGTCGCTAGATGCCGGGGTCATTTACCCCATTTCAGATTCTCGCTGGTAGCACCCACATGTGGTGCCTAAGAAATCGGCATCATCAGTAGCAAATTAACTGTAAACTTATGTCCACCAGGACAAACAATGGATGGAGGGTCCAGCATAGACTACAGAAAATTAAATACCATGACAAGGAAAGACCATTTCCCCTCCCTTCATTGACCAAATCCTTGATAAGCTTGCGGTGCAAAGCTTACTATCGCTTCCTTGATGGGTACTGTTACAACCAGATCCTCAGTGTACCCAGGACCAAGAAAAGACCACCTTCACCTGCCCCTTTGGCACTTTTGCCTATAGGAGGATGCCCTTTGGTCTTTGCAATGCCCTCACTTTTTTCAAAGATGCATGTATGCCATCTTTTCCGACATGATTGATCAATTCATGGAGATCTTCATGGATGACTTTTCAATTTATGGAGACAAATTTTTCCCAATGCTTACACCACCTCAAGTTGGTGTTGCAAAGATGTGAAGAAACCAATTTGGTTCTAAGTCGAAAGAGTCATTTTATGGTCACCCAAGGCATTGTCCTAGGACATGTGGTCTCCCATAAAGGCAAAGAGGTGGACCAAGCAAAATTGATCTAATTGCACATTTGCCTCCTCCCGTAACTCATAAGCAAATCAAGTTTCTTAGGGCATGCAGGATTTTATAGGAGGTTCATCAAAGATTTCAAAGAAAATTTCCAAGCCACTCTGTCATTTATCGTGTCAAGATGTTCCTTTTATGTTTACTAATGAATGCATGACAGCCTTTGAGGTCCTTAAGAAATGTCCGATTTCAGCTCCCATCTTGCGCCGACTATTCGTTCCCTTTGAGTGATGTGTGATGCATCAGACTATGCCCTAGGAGCTGTCCTAGGCGAGAAAGGATAAGATTCCCCATGTCATAGCTTATGCCGAGATCCATGATAGATGCCCAGCTCAACTACACAACAACCGAGAAAGAGTCAGCCATTGTGTTTGCATTGGAAAATTCAGCCTTATGTTTTAGGTTCACAAATTGTGGTGTTTATGACCACTCGCCCTAAAGTACCTTCTCTAAGAAGGATACCAAGCCAGATTAATCGGTGGATCCTCCTATTACGTGAGTTTGATCTATAGATTAAGGATAAGAAAGGAGTGGAGAATGTGGTGGTGATCACTTATCCGAATTCTCAATCGAGGATGATAGCTTACCCATTAATGAATCATTTCGATGAGCAACTTTTTGCCATCAATACCCACGATCCTTGGTTTGCAAACATAGTCAACTTCTATGATTCCTCAACATTGGAATAGAATGGATAAAGATCTTTTCTTCTCACAAGCTAAACATTTCATTTGGGAAGATCCTTATCTATTCAAGAATTGTGCGTACCAAGTGATCGTAAAGTGTGTCCCGACCATGAATTCCCGGCATATTGTCAATGTGTCATGAACAGACTGTGGAGGCCATTTTCGGGCAATAAAAAACAAAAAAATTTGCAGTGTGGTTTCTATTGGCCCACAATCTTTAAAGATGCCTTACAAAGATCAGAATCTTGCCAGAATCGCCAAAACTGGCAAGATTTCCAAAAGAAACTCAATGCCCTCGCAGCCAATCTCGGTAGTTGAGTTGTTTGATGTTTGGGGCATAGATTTTATGGGCCCTTTCCCCTTTTAATGGAAACAATTTCATCTTGGTAGTGGATTATGTCTCCAAGTGGATTGAGGCCATAGCTACCAAATCCAATGATCACAAAGTGGTTTTAAGATTCCTCAAAGACCACATTTTTCCATTGGATTCCCGAGCCATCATTAGTGATGGGGAAGCCACTTTTTGAGCGGTTTGACTCTCTATTAAAAAGTACTGTCACTCATGAGTAGCCACTCCCTATCATCCACAAACCGGTGGATAGGTGGAGATTTCAAATAGAGAGATCAAACACATTTTGGAAAAACTGTGAAGAAGGAGAAAGGATGGTCCTTTAAGCTTAATGATGCTTTGTAATCGCCTACAAGACTCCTATAGGGATGTCCTTTCGATCGGTTTATGGCAAGGCATGCCATCTACCAAGAGAATTAGAATATAAGGCCTTGTGGGCAATCAAAACTTTAATATGGATCTAACTGCTGGTAACCACAGGAAGTTTCAACTCACTGAATTGGAAGAACTGAGGATGGATGCCTACACTAGCTCCAGATTGTACAAAGAAAAGGTTAAATCATTCCATGATAGGAGCCTCATGAGAAAAGAGTTCATACCGGGGTCCAAGGTATGGTTATTCAACTCTAAACTTAAATTCTTTCTCGGTAAATTGAGATCCGTATGGGAAGGGCCATACATCATCATCAAGGCCTCCCCTCAGAGTCAGGATATTTCAAATCCCAAGGATGGAAGAATACTCAAGGTAAATGGTCAGAGGCTCAAACCATGCATTGAAAACACCCAGGAGCCCTTGCTGCCCACCTATCATCATGAATCTCCAAAAATCTGATGGTAGAAAAGTGTATAATATGTTTGTACAACATTGTTTTTCTGATTTTTGCTGTTTCTGTCTATTTTTCTTGTACGCATAGTGTAAATACACTTCAAAGTTCAAATCGCAAAGTAAAAAGTACTTTTCGAAAAGTTCAAAGTTCTATTCGAATTGATTCTGGAGCTGTAATGAACTACTCGAAAAGAACCATGTTCTGTTCGAATAGTTAAAATTTCCTTTTCGAATAGAAAATCTGGGGAGAAGTCCTTTGCGAAAAGATCCTTCTGGAGCCAGTTTACTAATTTTCGTCATTTTTCCTGAGTTATGCTTAGTTTCTAACTTTGTTTCCCTATTTTGCATTCACAAATTCTGTTTTTGTATCAACACTTTTCTATTTTTTTTAACTTTATATTCAGTCCCTTACCTTGTTTTTACTGTTTCTCTGCTATTAGCATTAGTTTCCTTCCATTTGCATAGTAATCCTTCTATTTTTTAGATTTTATTTAGCAGTTCTAGCGTTGGTTTGTTGATTTTTCTTGCATTTGTATATCATGTTTTCCATTTCCTTGCTCATATCTTCAGTTCTACATTTTTATTTTCTGCTGCATATAGTTTAGATTTTTTCTGTTCTTAGTTTTTCTTTCTTCTTTTACCCTGCTGCCCCTAGTCTCTCATTGTCTAGAACATTGAGGACAATGTTCATCTTAGGTTTGGGGGTATGGCAGGTATGCCAATAAAATAAGTTAATGCTTGATGCAGCTTATGATCAGCAGAATTTTTGAAAATGAAGTAATCTCACACCTGTTTTTTTTTTTAAATGAGGAAGTTAAAACTTTTTTTCTAGTATAATTCTAATACTTTCATGAAGTGAATGTCAGAAAATTTCCAAAATAAAAATTGATGTTTTAGTAAACCTAAAAAGAGAGAAAACAGTGATGATATACCTCAAGAATTTGATAGAAAACCACACCCAGTGAGATTTGGGTGAAATGTATTCTTTGGAGGTATGAATTGGCAATTTTTCCGCTAGGGACTGTTTGAACTCGCTTGTTTTCACTAGAAGTTACACATATCCAAGTTAAAATATCTTGACAGAATCATGATATTAAAGACATGATGTAAGGCCTCCTTTTGGACAGCTTTGAACTTCAAAACCCAACCTTTTCAAAGCGCCTTGATACACACCAATTGAGCTTTATAAATCCAAGATTTCTTTGAAACCTCATCAACCTCATTTAGCCTAACCTCACTCCGAGAATTCAAGGTAAAGGAAAGAAAGTGAAGAAAGGTGAGTTGGGTAACAGCTTGGTAAAAGAAAAGAAAAATAATTGAAGGCAATGATGTATCGCCAGGAAGAAATGTGGCATTCCAGGTCAATGTTGATTTGAAAAAAAAAAAAAAAAAAAAGAAAAGAAAAGGAGAAGGCATTTCATTGGAAGTTTGAAAAGAAAGAGAAAAAGATGGCCACTTTGGCTCAAAATTCAAAGAAGAAGATGAAATTGTG
Source organism: Chloranthus sessilifolius (assembly GCA_021018995.1). Lineage (NCBI taxonomy): Eukaryota > Viridiplantae > Streptophyta > Magnoliopsida > Chloranthales > Chloranthaceae > Chloranthus > Chloranthus sessilifolius. The sequence continues at coordinate 32,994,994 of CM037595.1, forward strand.
TCAATTGAAGAAGGTGTGTCTATCACCTCCTTACCTTGACTGACTTCTCAATTTTGAACTCCATTCCACCTTTATTCGTGATAAATTTCACCCATAAGCCACATTACAACCCAAGTTAAAGTCCTTACTAATCGGGTGATGGATTGAGTCACATGGAGATAAGGATTTGTGTAATCTATGGTGAAAAAAGTAGTAAATTGAAGAAAAGCAATGCCTATGCTCCTCGCCACAATCCTATTTGAGGATGAATTGCTCTTGAGTCAGTGTGAAATAGTGCAACCCTCATATTTACATGGTGAGTGAAAACCACGTGAGAGTTGAGTTTGAAATCAAATTATTTGGGGTAACATCAAAGCTGAATTCTCAAATAGAAGGCAAGCTTTTCATTAATTTTCTTGTAAAAACTTTTTGACACCAATCGAGTGAATGGTAAAGGAATTACAGAATTTTAGTTTTGAACTGATGTTTTCTTAAAAATCTTCTTACAACTATCGATGCAGATGTGAATAATCGATTCGATAAAAGTTTGCTTTAACATGTAATGCATTGATCTTAACTGATTTATTGGAGAAGTTTAGGGTACCTTCACCGAAAACCCTCGGAGACTTCACTCCTCCACTAGGGATCACCTAGGGGTTTAAAAGGCTTGTTGCATATGCTAAATGCAATCGTGTTCCCTACAAAATGGCTTTTCATTCTATTTTTAAATTTTGTCTTTGCTCGTGGGACTAGCAAAGCTTAGGTTTGGGGTGTGTTGAGAACTGAAAATACCATTTTCACCCCTTAACTGGGCCTTGATAGACCCTTGAGAGAACTAAATAAGTATTTTAAGTGCCTATGTTGCACTAACAATAAAGACATGCTTAACCATAAAAGCATTTGAAAAGTGCCAAAAGATGACAATCCATGTCACCAAAGGAAGGAAGTGAAGAAACAACCTCATCACCGTGGAAAGGTCTAAATAGAAGAGGCAAAGACACAAGAGAAGCTGGAACATTTCAACAGAGAAATGCACTACAGAGTTCTTTTCAAAGAACTTGCACTTTTCAGAAGAACCTTGAACTTTGCGAAAAGAAGAAAACACTCTCGAAAAGAAGATTAAACTTTGTAACAGAGCTTGAAGTCATTGAACTTTATGAAAAGGCCCTAAACTCGCGAAAAGGACTAAAACTCTGTGTAGCTCAAGAGCATCCGAACTCCTCAAAAGAAGATTGAACTTTAACAGAGCTTGAAGTCATTGAACTTTATGAAAAGGCCCACGAACTTCTGCGAAAAGGTATTCGAGATTCGCAGCTTTAACAAGGGCACCAAAGAATGCTACACGCGCCCCTAATGCATTGAAAAGCCCAGACATTAGGAAGATTACGAGCACGAACCAAAGGCTTATTCCACCCCATGTGAACACCCAAAGATGAAATTACTTGGCGGGAACTTCTAGAAACTCTAACAAACTTTCAAAATGCATAACAGAATTGACGCCTCTGTTTCCTGATTGGCTGAACCAGATCAAGCGATTCACGATTGGCCGTAATGATCCGGATCCTAGTGCTCGACTCCTATTGGTTGATACAGATCTATCCAATTCTGATTGGTTGATACACATTTGAGCTGGCTTAGGGAAAACTCTAAATAGACGAACCATTTGCCCAATTTGAGCATCCAGATTTTAGAGTTTTCATCTCTGTTTCCCTCATTCGCCGATAGCTTATCCGAACCCCGTAATCCCTTCTTGTAGTTTACCTTTGAGAGCCATTGTGAGTGATTTGTACTTCCAAGTTCGGATTCAAGATGTAAGTCCGAGGGCTCTCTAAGAAGCCGTGCTCTGTAATTGTAATTTTGAATTTTAAAAGGTTGTAATTTGTGTCTTCTCCATTGGAGTCATGTCGAGGGTTACGAATGTTCACCTTAGTGCATTAGACTTCTTTAGATTCACTCATCCGCATGTAACTTCCTTAATTCATCACCCCTGCGAATTAGCGTTGGTAACCTAATTCTAGCACATTCTGATGATGTTCATGTTACGAACTAAAGAATAGGCCACAACTATTGGATGATCTGTGACCATTTAAGTGGATGATCATAGCCATAAGTCTAAACCTATTCCTTAATTCAATTTATTTCTCTTACATCTCTTTGGTAGCCGATGAAGATTGAATCTGCTCTGTTGAACTACGATTCTCCATTAAAATTCAGAGGCTAAAGTACATGAAGCTATTATTTCTGCATTTGTCTTATTTTAAACATCTCCCCAACTCGGATCTGGATCATGTAGTTAGTTCTTTTCTTTATTTGCTTATAGTTAAATGTGACACAATCCAACACTCTCTTTTATCTATTCTTTTTTTTAAATAATTATAGAGCCAGATCTGGTAGCACAGATCTGGAGGTTTATCTCTCAGTTTAGACAAAATTCTCTGTGGACGATCTTGAAATACTTACTTTTAAAACTTGCTACAATTGGCCCTGATCTTGCAGGCCAGTGTTAGCCCCAATGTGCTGATATCCCTTTCATAAGTTAACATCCATATAACCTAGCATTCTTTAATTCTTTAATTTTTGATTCATAATGCACACAATTATGGCACACTTGGAGCGACAACACTACCCAAGGGCCTTTGGTGTGGACCGGGTTCAGAGTCATATTTTTAGCACTTTGGTGCTCATAAAAATGAACTAGGTATCCTGGGACACCAAAAGCTCTGGGTGGCGACTCTATATTTTACCGTTAGAGAGCGCCTCGTCGTGACGGGATCGTATCGATTCTCACGGTTGCACAGATGGCGACTCTGCTGGGGATTATCATGTAGAGCTTCTCCTTGAACTGGGCCTTTTTTTTTATTTTTCTAACATTTTATTACTATTTTTTTATTATTTTTGCTGTTTTTCTGTCACTCACCCTCCGACACGCTATTTTACTCACCCCTACGATTCCACTTTAAATTTCAGCAATCTTTGCCTAGTCACTTGACTGACACCTTTTTTTACTCACCCCTACGATTCCGCTTTAAATTTCAGCAATTTTTTCCTAGTCGCTTGACTGGCACCTTTCTTTTACTCACCCCTACGTTTCCACTTTAAATTTCAGCAACTTTTTACCTAGTCACTTGACTGGCACCTTTTAAATTTCCGCACTTTATATTTCCCGCCTAGTCGCTTGACTGGGCTCGTCTTTTTTTATTATTCATATCCTAACAGTGGACGCCGACTTGTAGTGGCGGCACGGGAGAATCACCCCCGGTCTTTGAACTAAAGAAAACTTCCAGAAAAAGAGAAAAGCTTTGAAAAAAAAATTAAAATTGAACCAATTTAGGGAGCTTAATTAATTTATTTTGCGGGATAGATTTTTCAAAAGGGTTGGTTTAGGCACACATACAAACACTCGGGTCTTAGTATGGGGGCAGCCCCTAGTGGTGATGATCCAGAAAAGTCCCAGCCCACCTAGTATCTGAGAAGGCGCTTGTGCCGGAGGTATATCGGGTTGGTTCCCATTCAGAAGCTTAAAACCCTTAGGGAGCGTGCTAGCGAGCTATACCGGACTCAATCCTTTAGGTGCGGTAAGGAGAGAATCGATCAGCATAAAATAGCTCAGTTCTCGGAAGCCTAGCTTTCACAAAAAACCAAAAAAAAATACTCATTTTGGGCATCAGTGGCTACTGTTCTCTATTTTGGAGAGGCAGTTTTTGCCTGGCGGATGTATTAGTTGCGCCAGTGTAAAAGGGCTAGATTTTATAATTGGCGCAACTAATAGTTTTGCTAGCTTTAAACTCCCAATATTTAACTTGGCGCAACTAATAGTTGCGCCTGTGTAAAAGTCCTCCCCTGCAACCTGGGCGCAAGTATTAGTTGCGCCAGGTTTGTTTGGCAGCACCCAACCCGAATCCTTGGCCCTTTCCACCTCCCGAGTTCCCCTATTAGTGTGCATAGTTCCTTGTTTAGGCCCCGCCATCTCCGACACCCAATACGCCCTCGCCGGTCAAGAGAAGGTATCTTCTTTTTGGCTCATTACGGGGGATCGGGTAGTTTGTCTCGATTTTCATGCCTTCAATAGATCGAAGGTTCTCCTTCGATTCTTCTGAAGTGCTTCGGAATCGTCGCCATGAGTCTTGAATTAAGGTACGAGAGCCACCCGAAAAGGGAATTCTAAGGCCTCGAAACCTTTATTTTTTCAAAAAAATTTCATAAATTTCATAAAATTCAAAAAAAAATATATATATATATATATATAATCAAAACACAAAAAATATTTAGTTTGTGGTGCCGGCACAACGGCATCATCTTGCCCTTCGTCGTCTCGTAGGGGAAGAAGGAGGAGGATTTTTGGGCCTTATCCAAGGCACCCTTACCTGACCCACTCCCAAAGAATGTTGTGGGTAGTGGACCCAGTTTATGCCGATCCCGACTCATCCCACCACATTCTCCAACCCACTCCCATTCGGGAGAAGTCTTTTCCACCATCCCCCTCACCCAACCCCCTTTTACCGTTACTGGCCCATTTGGCGCCCCCATTTTCCCAATCACTACCCCCCAAAATATCCAAAATTCAACCCCCCATTCTCCATCTTTTGCCCAAGCCATGACAAGTCCAACTCATCTCCCATCCACATCCATACAAAACCCAAACCCATTTTCCCAATCCACATCCATGGCCCAGTTCCCGTCGTCCCGCTATAGACCCGATCCACCCACATTCCCATACGCCTCTTCCACCCTATCTGACCCCCCACAAAATCCCCCATGCATTCGAGTCATGCCCCTTTTAACCGAGGCCATGCCCAACTTTCCTCATCCCTCTACATCATGCCCCCCATCATCCCAAAACATACCCAATACATCCCCTCATCCACCCCATACACCCCCACCTACCATAGCCATGCCCAATTATACCGGGGCCATGCCCAATTTTTCCACCACCTCCACCCCATCACCCCTAAAATCCACCATCCACATCCCACCCCCCTCCCATGGCCATGACGGAGGAGATGTTCAAGCATACTCCTCATGGAGGGCTTCCCAAAATATCTCTCCTCCACACCCCACATCCATGAATCCATCCCACACCTTAGCAAACCTCCATGCTTCACTCCCCCATGACCCCCATCAACCTCCCATCATCCACACCATCCAAACTCCCATCACCCACATACCCCAAGGCCCATTGGCCCACACCCCCTTTTCCCACACATCTTAGGGCCCCATGGCCCAATACCCCTCCATCCATGAACCCCAGGGCCTCATGGCCCACTACCCATCATCTCTAAGGCCCATTGGCCCAAACCCCCATTACCCATATCCCCCAGGGCCCATTGAGCCAAACCCATCAAATCCAAACTCATCAGGGGCCCATGACCCAAATCTACCAATGGCCCATGGCCCAGACCCCCACAAGGCCCATCGGGCCAGACCCATCAAGGCCCATTGGGCCAGAGCCAACAAGGCCATTGGGCCAAACCCACTAAGGCCCATTGGGCCAGACCCACCAAGGCTCATTGGTCTAGACCCAATAAGGCACATTGGGCTAGACTCACCAAGGGCCCATGGCCCAAACCCATCAAGGCCCATCGGGCTAGACTCACCAAGGGCCCATGGCCCATACCTACCCAGGCCCATTGGCCCAAACCTATCTAGGGCCCATAGCCCAAACCCATTAGTGGCCTACGGCCTAAAATGACCAAGGGTTCATGGCCCAAATCCAAACCCCACACTCATACCTTCCACAACACCCCCAACACTTAACCCAACCTTCACAACTGGGTCAAACCCATATCATCCCCCAAACCCAATTCCCCCATGGCCCCACACCCCAAGGCCATCCCCAAACCTTCCCTCACACCCAATGGCCCTATCCGACCCCACTTCAAAACCAAATGCTCATCACCCAACAAACATTCCCTCACCCCCAATGGGCTCACCCAACCCCTACTCATGTCATTCCCATCCAACCCATGCAGCAATAGGTTGAGAATCCCATATTCACTGCACATTACGACCAAAGAAGATGAGGAGGACGAGATTAGAACAAATAGGCCTATCTTTGGGGCATTGACCAGCCTCAACCCTCCAACAATAATTGCCCACCCCCTGGTAGCCTAGAGTGAAGTCCGACTGACAGCCGAGAAAGCGGCCCCTATATCGAAAGAGTCAGAGCAGCTGAAAGAAAAATTAGACCAAATATAAAAACAACTGATGAAAATGGGTGGTGCTGAAATCCACACCATGGACTTCACAGACCTATGCCTGTTCACTGAGGTCCCCTTGCCCCCCAAATTTAAAATGCCAGTATTCGACAAGTACAATGGCACAGGCAACCCGATCGCATACCTCATGTCCTATTGTGGGGACATGTGCCAGTACGGGAGGGATGAAAGATTGCTAATAAAAGTCTTTCAGAAAAGTTTGACCGGACCGGCCCTGAGGTGGTTCACATCTCTTGAACCATCCATGATGAAGACATGGAAAGATTTAGCGCATTTGTTCCAAGAGCAATATGTCTATAATACTGATATTGAACCATGCAAGTTTGATTTGGCCCGTTTAAAACAGAATCTAAACGAGACCTTCAGTGACTACTTAGGGCGATGGAGAGCACGGGCAGCTCAAATCAGAAATAGAATGTCGGATGATGAGCAGATAGAGATGATTTCAAAGAACACTCTGCCGGTGATCTCTTATTTTCTTGTATACCAACAGCAGTCTAGTTTTGCTGATTTGGTGAGGAATGCCAACCGCTGCGAGGATGCCATCAAGGAAGGACGTCTGAGTAAGAATACTTCAGGGAACCCTAGCGGGGTCAGAAGATTTTCTGAGCAGAGGAATGAGAAGAGAACAGGGGGCGATGTCCAGAACATGGCCAACACCAAGCCCAATAATAATACTGCTCCGTTTCAATTTCAGGCGGCCCCACCAACACCAGTTAGGCCTGAGCAGATGCAAAGAACGGGGAATGGGCAAGGAATGCAAATGACCCCGAAACAGAGGAGAGCCCGCTACGACTGAGTCTTCACACCTCTGGGGAATTATAAGCACCAGGGGCAAAGTAGTCTCTTAACAATCTCTGTTCTTCACCCATTTCAGCAGATGTCTGTGATGTATGTCGGTTTCTTAGGAGTCTTTCAACTTCTGAATTTAATGGGAGAATCTCAGGATTGAGGGTTCTCCTGCCAAACATACAACTCAAAGAGAGTTTGGTACAGCAAACCTGTCTATTTAAGAACTTTCCTTTCCTTTTACACAGCTGTACGCTGCATAAAAATAACAACAAAATTAATAAATGACTGATAAATAAATGAAAATAAACATAGGTCTATCTATTTTAGAACAAACTTCCCAAGAACGGGCGCCAAAAACTTGTTGTCGCCTCCAAGTGTGCCATAATTGTGTGCATTATGAATCAAAAATTAAAGAATTAAAGAATGCTAGGTTATATGGATGTTAACTTATGAAAGGGATATCAAGACATTGGGGCTAACACCGCCCTGCAAGATCGTGGCCAATTGTAGCAAGTTTTAAAAGTAAGTATTTCAAGATCGCCCACGAGAATTTTGTCTAAGAGAGATAAACCTCCAGATCTGCTACAGATCCGGCTCTATAATTATCTAAAAAAAGAATAGATAAAGAGAGTGTTGGATTGTGTCACATTTAACTATAAGCAAATAAAGAAAAGAACTAACTACATGATCCAGATCCGAGTTGGGGAGATGTTTAAAATAAGACAAATGCGTAAATAATAGCTTCATGTACTTTAGCCTCGAATTTTAATGGAGAATCAGTAGTTCAACAGGCAGATTCAATCTTCATCTCGCTACCAAAGACAGATATGTAAGAGAAATAAATCCGAATTAAGGAATAGGTTTAGACTTATGGCTATGATCTGTTCACTTAAATACTTAAATGGTCATAGACCATCCAATAGTTGTGGCCTATTCTTTAGTTCAGAACATGAACATCATCAGAAAGGTCGCTAGAATTAGGTTACCAACGCTAATTCGCAGGGTGATGAATTAAGGGAAGTTGCATGCGGATGAGTGAATCTAAAGAAGTCTAATGCACTAAGGTGAACATTCGTAACCCTCGACATGACTCCAATGGAGAAGACACAAATTACGAACCTTTTAAAATCCAAAATTACAATTACAAAGCACGGCTTTAGAGAGCCCTCGGACTTACGATCTTGAATCCGAACTTGGAAGTACAAATCACTCACAATGGCTCTCAAAGGTAAACTACAAGAAGGATTATAGGGGTTCAGGATAAGCTATCCGACCGAATGAGGGAAACAGAGATGAAAACTCTAAAACTGGATGCTCAAATTGGGCAAATGGTTCGTCCTATTTATAGTTTTCCTTAAGCCGACTCAAATGTGTATCAACCAATCGAATTGGATAGATCTGTATCAACCAATAGGAGTCGAGCACTAGGATCCGGATCTATTCTAGCCAATCAGGCTTGCTTGATCCGGTTCAATCGAGAAACAGAGGCATCAATTCTGTTATGCATTTTGAAAGTTTGTTAGAGTTTCTCAAAGTTCCCGCCAAGTAATTTCATCTTTGGGTGTTCACATGGGGTGGAATATGCCTTTGGTTCGTGCTCAGAATCTTCCGGAATGTCTCTGGGCTTTTCAATGCATTGGGCGCTGTAGCGACATCGAATTGCCCTTGTTAAAGCCGCGAATCTCGAATACCTTTTCGCAGAGTTCGGCCTTTTCGCAAAGTTCAATGACTTCGAAGCTCTGTCGCAAAGTTCAATCTTCTTTTCGAGGAGTTCGGATGCTCTTCAAAGCTACACCTAGAGTTTTAGTCCTTTTCGCAGAGTTTAGGGCCTTTTGCAAAGTTCAATGACTTCAAGCTCGCTCGCAAAGTTCAATCTTCTTTCGAGGAGTGTTTTCTTCTCGAGGAGTGTTTTCTTCTTCGCAAAGTTCAAGGTTCTTCTTAAAAGTGCAAGTTCTTCTTGAAAAGAACTCAGAGTGCATTTCTCTGTCAAATGTTCCCCGCTTCTCTTGTGTCTTTGCCTCTTCTATTTAGACCTTTCCACAGCTGATGAGGTTGTTTCTTCACTTCCTTCCTTTGGACTGACATGGATTGTCATCTTTTTGGCACTTTTGAGCTGCTTTTATGGTTAAGCATGTCTTTATTGTTAGCTGCAACATAGGCACTTAAAATACTTATTTAGTTCTCTCAAGGGTCTATCAAGGCCCAGATTAAGGGGTGAAAAATGGTATTTTCCAGTTCTCAACAGGTGATCTGGAGAGGAAGGTGGACAACCTAAGCTGGAAGTTTGACAAATTGATGAATGTGATGCAGCCTCGGATGGTTGCACAGGTGGAGGAGGCATGTCTGATATGCCAATCCCCCACACATTCTATTCATGATTATCCATCTGCCAACCAATTTCCAAATTTTGTTATAGAGCATGCCAATGTTGCTAAAACCTTTGGGCAGCAGCCTATTGGGTATTCTTGGTGGAACCATCAAAATCTGAGGCGGAGACAAGACTCATATCCTCAACCCTAGCAGCAGCAGACGGTAGCTCCTTACAGACCCCAGCACCAGTTTAATCAAAGTTACCCACCAAGGCAAAATTTCCAATTACCTGCCCCACATTCTAACCACTTGGCTCTGACCACAGAACAGCACAGGTCCTCTTCATTTGAAGAGCAGATGATGGCTTCAATGCAGAATTTAGGGAGTGTTGGTCATATTTCGAGACTCTTGCTGTTATTTTATTAAGAACAGTGGAGATAATAAATCAAGAGTGGGGAATTGGAGATGGGTCAGCACAGCACGTCTGAAAAACACACAGTCCAGCAAGATATAGGGTCTATTATAGCAAGTTTTGATAAGGAAGAGTTTATCCCACAGAGAAAATGATCAAGAACCCAAAATGGGCTATAATAGTTGGCCTCCAGATCTGGCTATAGATCTGACAATCCTAAAGGAAGGGAGTTGGGTGTCATGACTACACTAAATTAACACTAAAGAAGAAAAATAAAGTGTAGCCCTATCCTAAAGAAAAGGTTAAACAAAAGATGGTGATGAAGTGTGTCAAAATAAAATATAAAAATTGGTGAGAAGTAAGTAGGTTGAGCTAGAGTTAATGATGCAATAATGTAACTCAGATTTAGTCTATCTCTGCAGTGGTCCTTGCGGAGACACTATTAATAGCCTAACAAGGTATAATCTCCCAGTTTAACTCATGCCATTTGGGGCGCTCTTAGGGCTATACTCTGTCCACTGTAATGGTCACAGGGTATCCGATAGAGTCTGTCAAATCCCATTAGTTAAACCAAAAATTTGCTAGTCTAATCTAGAAGAGTGGGCTGATCATTTTCCTCAGCCACTGGACCAGCTCTAGCCATGAATACTATTGCAACACTATGTAATGCGAGTGCTACAAGCTCCCTAGACCTGCACACAGATCTGGCTGACATCCATAAGTATTCCAACCCATATGATCCTAAGTGCTTTGTCAAGCCTAGCGGTACTTGATGCCCACAAAAAGGACCATGCAACAGGTTGAATAAGGCCTTAGATTCAGCTGGTCATTGCTAGAAAAGGCCTACAATGACTCAGCCTCAAACTGTAATTATTACAAAGAAACCAGATCTAACATCTGATGTTGATTAGGTAAGACAGAGGGGAGCCAGTTATTGTTCAAACCTCCTCACAAGGCTCTAGAAGCTCATGTGTAGGGGAAAAGAATCCTCCTCAAACATGTGACTGGACACAACCTTAGGGCTATACTCTGTCCACTATAATGGTCACAGGGTATCCCATTGGTCTGTCCATACCTCAGAGGTCTGAGATATAGCATGTAAACTGTTGCAACTACCGTGGTCCGCAGGCCTCCGAGCTCCCCAGATCACACTATAGATCTAGCATTGCTTTCCATGTGTCTATAAAACCTAGGGAAATCAGATGGTAAATAATAGATCTACAAGAAACTGAATGGGCTAGTCCCAAATACATGGATCCTATAGACATCTAAAGAAACCATAAGATCTATAAATTTGATTGGGCATTAAAGCAGTAGTTCATTGATAATAACAAAACTTACAACTGTCTCCTGACTGCAGCCTATACACAACTGCTCATCCACGATCCCAATGTATACAAATTCTATTACAAGATTAAAACAAAAGTAAACCAAGCTGCCTACAGGATGATTAGACAGCAAGTGCTGAGGTAAGAGAGAAGAAAAATAGGAAAAAGTGGTGATCAAACCCAAACCCTAGCCTGCTAGAGCTCTCAGCCGACAGAGGATGAAGGAAAGATGAAAATAATAAACTCTACGTATAGCTTATATACTCTGTCAAAATGGCCTTGGCTCTCAAGAGATTAATCTTAATTTTTCTAGCAGACGTGACACTATTACAACCCTTGAATGTCTAGAGATATGTGCCTTGAAATCCGTGCCTTGGGAAGTGTACCCTAGCCTTGGACAATTCTTAAAAAGTCTTTCAGTTAAAACTGAGAAGTGGAAGCCCGTGCTTCGCGGGGCTGCTGTCTGCTTTTAGCTCATTCGTGCAGTTACTTTGCCTTTGCAGAGTTGCCTTTGGCGAGTGGGAACTGCTTGTTTGCGCAGTGAATCTTCAATTCATCATGCAGTTCCTTTACGCTGTAATGCAGTCGTGGAGGTTATCTGGAGTGCCTAGACTTCTCACACAGTAGAGCTTTAGAAGCTCTTTGTCGCTGAGTACTCACGCAGTAATGCTCCTGCACTCGCATAGTCAACGGTAAGGCTTTAGAGTGCGCGAGATCTGCGCAAAGAGAATTCTGGGCATCTCTCTCATCCAGCGCTACACGAGAACTCTGCGAGGTGACATTCTATTTAATGAACATATGGACTCGCTGGGTTCCTCGCGCGGTTTCTTTGAGGCTTGATGTTGGATTATTTTAGAGTGCTTGCTACCGACTTTATTGAAGATAGTGATAAGAATGGGATGGATAAAAATTGAATGAAAGATAGAGTGAGAACTATGGAGCAGCAAACCTAAAATATATACAGTCCTGCAAGATACAGGGTCTGTTGTAGCAAGTTTTGATAAGTAAGAGTTTGTCCCATAGGGAAGTTGATCTTAGGCTCCAAGGGAGCCATCTTTAGTAGGCTCTCCAGATCTGTCTACAGATCTAGCAATCCTAAATGGAAGGGGATTTAGGCTGACTAAAATCTAAATTCTAAGGTATCTTAATGTCTAAACTATAGAAAGGGTTAGGAAAGGGGATGGAGTGAGAAAATAAATATAAAAGAGTGAGAAGTATGCTATTAGGTTCAAATCTGAGGAGTTTCATAACTCAGATTCAAATCTACTACTATAGAATTCCTGTCCAATGGCTACATTATCACCACTGAGGAGAAAGAATCCAACTCATCTCCGTGCCATGATCTAATCCCTTTATGGCTATAACCTGTCCACTTAAATGGTCACAGACTATCAAATTGGGGAACCATAGTCCAGAGATGGGCAAGAACGAGTTTATCATTGTAGGCACTACTTCATCCAGGTTACAAGCACAAGAATCCATAGGGAACCTCAACCTCTAAAGTGCTATGTGTGGGGCTAGGCCTGTATGGGAGCATGTTAGCCCAGACACATAGAACCAGTAAGAGTTTGAGTGCAGCCTTAGATCCAACTGTCCACTGCTTTAGAGAGACTGCAGTGGTCCAGTCGCAAGCTTACAATCTCTATAACCAAACCAGATCTACCATCGGATGGCGGGTCTGTACACATACAGGGGAGTTTGTCATTGCACAATCTCTCACAGGGCAACAAGCACAAGTGCAGAGAAGATCAATCCGTCTTGAGTCTGTGGATTGGCTTCACCCTAAGGCTATAACCTATCCACTTGAATGGTCACAGACTATCTCAGAGGCTATCCTCCTCACAAAACTCAAGATAGAATAAGAAACATTGTTGCCACCACCATGCTCACAAGGCTACAAAAGCTCATTGCTCCCATGGGGATTTCAGATCTAGTGGGTCCTATGGTGGGGCTAGGCCTATATGGGAGCATGTTAGCCCAGACACATAGGTCACTTAGATCTGAGTAAACCATAAAATCAGTCCTCCATTGCTTGCAATGGATCCTAGCAATGGAGGATCTCAAGGTAGCAGCCTTGTAAGAACAACTCACAAACAAGAATCCCTTAAATGTAAAACACCCTATTATACAACTCCATTAATCTATTTCAAATAATCATACAAAGGCATAGCCAGCGAATGCTGGACTATGGAGAGAAGAACAAGATAAAAAGAAACTACCTAACCTAAACTTACAGGAGATCTACAGCCGATTCCAGAAGAAGAAAAACTAAGTTCAATTCTAAGCAGAGACCCCTAAACCTAAACTAGGCTTAGGTTTACATAGCAGTCAGCCTGGCGGCACATTAGAGTTAGGAAACCCTAATCTTAACGATGCCACATGGCCTAATACTGTCCCCTGGATGCCTCGGCACGCATGCACGGAACTTGGAGCGTTGGAATGCGTGCCCTAATTGCTGAAAGTTCCCAGAATGTCCTCTATAGAGGTGAGGGAGAGTTAGAGTTCAGAGTCTCGCCAGGTAGCATTGGTTTCCAAGACTGTCGCGTGGTAGCATGATCTTCGAGAGATTGGATTAGCTTGAAATTCTAGCCGTCGCAGGGTTGTCTTAGTTACAATTGAATCATTCGCGCGATAGAGCATTGAATCCTCACTGGATTGCTCTGGTCTTCGCGGGGTTGTACTTTCCTTCTGAATGGCGCGAGAATCGAGCGAGCAGTTTATTTCTCAATGGATCTTTATGAGGACGTGATGTGTATTGGTCTCTAAACTATGCGAGAGGTTTTTCTAAAGTCTTGCATCCCGCAGCCACTGCGCAATAGCTGCGCACCGAAATACCTGGACCTCTCTCTCTCTTCAGTTGATTTGAGTGAACTGCGCGAGGCTTGAGAGCTGCTTTCTTAAGCTGCACGAGAACAGCGAGGAAAATTGGAAATGAAGTCTTGGGAAACTCGCGAGGACTGTGCGAGGCTTAATTTCTGAATCCTCTAAAGCTTGTGAAAGTTGCACGAGGTTCAATTCTTGTCTGGATTCAGCTTTCCTCCTTCTGAGGACTTATGGGGCAAAAGTGGGCTCCTAGACAGGGTTTAGGCTTTATTGTGGCTGCTGTTTATTACCTACAGAAATGACTTAACACATTTTTATTAGATGGCTAAGGGTCTAACAGAGGCTAAGTTAAGGGGTGAAAAGTGATACTTTTCATGTCTTAACACACCCCCAAGCCTAATCTTTGCTAGTCCCTTAGCAAAGCTACACTAAAAATCACTGAAATTAAATGCCACTTTCGTAGGGAGCACGGATACATTTAGCATATGTACCAAGCCTTTTAAACCCCTATGTGATCCCTAGTGGAGGAGTGAAGTCTCCTGAGGGTTTTCAGTGAAGATACCCACAAACTTCTCAATAAAATAGTTAACAGTAGTGCAAGATTATCAAGTTAGCCGTCAAGAAACAGAGTATCAGTTCACCTTTGAATCAGTAAAAATATAGGAAATTTAAATACATTGTCTGCACAGATGTTTAAACAAAATAAACTTCACATGATAGCACAACATTTCCAATCAGTTCACAACAGGGGAAAAATATACATGTGTGTTAGCACTGAGCTCCTCATTAAGTTAAAAATTAGGTTGTAGGTCATGCCTAGTACATTCAATATTAAACCCAAAACTCTCCAGGGCATACTCTCACAAAGAACTTTTGAGGGTTTCATTGTCTCTCAAGCTCAAGAGCAGTTACATCCCCCAAATGGATCTGTAAGCATGAGCATAGGCATAGCATTCAAGTTCTGGCATCATTGGCAGATTTTCACCATAGATTGGGCAGCTCATTACCTCCACATGACAGCTCATTCAACTTTGGATCACAAGGGCTTTAACTGGGTTGTAATGTGGCTTATGGTATTGGGTTATAAAAAGAATTGGAAGGTTGAAAAAGGGGTTCGAAATTGGAGAAATCAGTAGGTGAAGGAGGTGATTCATGACTTCACCTTCTTTAATTCAGCTCCTTTCATCTTCTTTGAAATCTTCAGATTTGAAGTGATCAGTTTCTCCTCTTTCTCCTTTACCTTCTGAATTCTCAGAATGAGGGTAAGGTTAAATCAGATCCATAGGTTCTGGTACAAGTACTCAGGTGTGTTTTGAAGAGAATTGGATTTTGAGGCTCAAAGAGTGTATGAGCAAGGGCGGTTGCTTTAGGGTTTGGTCTGTTTAGGCTCAAGCTGTCCAAGAGAAGGCCTTAATCCTTTCCTAAGTGTCATGAGTGTTGTCAGTTATTTCAACTTGGAGTTACCTAACTTCTAGTGAACACATTGACTCAGCCAGTCCTTAAAGCTAGAAGAAATTTGCCTCAATCACTCCCAAAAACAAAATTATAGGCCCAATTCTCACTGGTTATGGTCTTTCTTTGAACTTTTAAGTATGCCCTTACCTTTTTCTCTTTTCAATGATTCACTAAGTGCTAATACTAGTGAGTTTTCTTGCTATTCTCATCATGAAAATGTGAAATTTTAGAAATTTACAATGTCTACAGATCTGCAACAAGTTTTTAAATTCCTTAATTTTCCTAATTCTTAAGTGAACACAGCTCCATTTCTATGTTACTCACATGACTCTGTTGCACTTTAAGTTAACTATGTTATTGGCAATCCTACCTGCCACACCCCCAAACCTATGAGGAGCAGTGTCCTCATTAGTTCAGAGGTGAGAATAAAAGGTTGAATCTAAGGAAACATAGAAAAATAAACACATATGAAGAGAGGGAAAGAAAAATATAAAACTGAACAGTATGGAACTAAAAGAAAACTGTCATTAAAAGAAAAAGAAAATAAGACAAAAAGATGGAAAAGGAAAAGACAAAATGGGGTGGGGAGTCAAGCTGTAGTAGGGGGAGGGTTTGAGGAAGATGGAGGGGGAGATGCAAGTGGTGCCCTTTTTCTCTTCTTCTTTTCTCTCCTCTTTCTTCTTCTTTTGCTTTTCTTCCTTGGCGAGGATTCGCTGGACCTCGTCATACTCATCCCAGAGAAATTGCAAGCGGCTCCTTAGGTGGTGGGGGATCTTCCCAGATGGGATAAAATTTGATTGGGAATCCGAAGGGGCTGTCATCCGCCATTTGTGGGAGTAGGAGTGTACTTCTAGGGTTAGAAGAGGAGGGATGAGATGAAGCGGGACTGAGGGCCGGTTTAAGAAGAGAGGGACGAGGGAACATGAATCGACAAAATTGAATTGCGCCCCCTTTTACACTTGGGAATAAATGAATGTTGTGTGGGGAAAGAAGAAAATACACAACGGGCGCTTTGGAAAAGAGAAGTAGCATTAAAGGAATATCTAAAGATAGGCATGGAATTTTAATAGGTAAGTGTATCTCACGGGGATCCTCACGAGGAGCAATAAGTGATGAGGAAAGGACAGTTCTCGCGCAGCTGAGCTTGGGATCCTCACGAGGTACACTTAACATGGCACAACACTTTGAAGAGGAAGCCATTGCAATCCCTAAGGTAGGCATTTGCACAAATTTATATAGCCAACATCTCCGCGACATGGATTACTAGTGCAAAGAAAAATCTTCACCCAAAAACTCTTCTCCCATGAATGGCAAAAAGAACAAAATCAAAAGTAACAAATATGTAGAAGGAAACACACAGAACAGAGCAATAGACAAAACTAGAATTTCTAATAAAGTGTGAGAAAAATAGTTACAAGTGGAATTACGAAAAGAAAAACCTAAGATATAATCTAGAATGTCGGATCTAATCTGAATCAGAATCTGTAAGGAAATCCCAACCCATTTTTTTAGCCTGTGCCTTAAGGGCCGCTCTGTCTTGTTTCTTCTTTTCCTCCCTCTCCTTTTTCTTTTCAGCTGGTGTTTTCACAGCAGATGGAGATTTAGGTGCCCTCACCCTCATTTTTGGTGCTTTGGGAGCCTTTGGTTCCTTGGGTTCTTGAGGGGCTTTGCCTTTTCGTTTAGTAGGGGGGGTGGCAGGGGATTTTCCTTTACCTTTGCCTTTAACTTCTGCAGGGGAGGCCACTGGGGATTTCTCTTTTCCTCTAGCTTTGGGTTCCTCAGTGGGGACCACTGGTGCCTTTCCTTTTCCAGTGAGCTCAGGTTTGGCAGGGGACTGTGCCTCTTCAGACTGGGCAGCAGGCTCTTTGCCAATTTTTAAAGGGGCAGCTTTTGGAGCAGACCTCTAGGCTGTGACTTTCCTCCGTTGAGGATAAGTTTACTCTTGTGGAGGTGCAGCAGAGGCCTTAGGAGGTGGAGGCTGCTCAGTAGTTGTAGGCTGCGCCGTAGGAGGTGAAGCAGGAGCTTTTCCTTTATCTTGGTGGGGCCTAGGTGGTGCCTCCTCAAACTGGGCAGGTGGAGCTGGAGTAGTAGAAGGTGCAGACACTTGAATATTGATGGGAGTCGAATTGTAAGGTTCATTGCGAGCAGCAGCCAAAGCAGATTCCAAGGAAGCTATCTTGATTTCAAATTTGAGGGCGTCGGTCTCATGGATCTCCTTTTGAATTTTCTAGATTTCTTGGGCATTCTTAAGGCATTTTTCAAGCATTCTCGCCCGGGCAGTTGCTGCAGTGGCATTAGAATTCTCATACTCCCAATTGATCTGATAGTACGTAGCTATAGCCTTTGTCTTCTGAAATTCCTCCATGATATTTTTCCACCCCAAGGAGATGCCCAGTAGTTGCTCGCTGTGGGCCTCCGTCACCTCATCAATCTTTTCCAGCAGGGGGGTCTCGATTGATTGGCGTAGCTGAGCCATTCTCCTCAGATCATCCTTCCTCAGGTATGCATTATCTCTCATATGATGGAGGATGGTGAGGTAAGGAGGGCAGTAAAAATGATGTTTTGTGGCAATGAGGAGAGATGAGGTGGAAGGAGCAAAGTGTGCTTAGTCCTGGGTGGGAGAAGGTGGGGTAACAGGGGGTAGGTCTATTTGTGGGGGAAGGGGTATAAGCTCTGGGTCAGTCGGGGTTGGTTTGTCAATGTATATTGGAGGTGGGAGGATAAGTGGGGGAATGGAGGGAATAGTGGGAAAATCAAGTGTTGGAGGGATGGGTTCTGGTTCAGGATCGGTTTGTGTAGATTTGGTAGAGAAGATGGGGGGAGGATAAGAGGGGGAAAGGAGGGTATAATGGGAAAAGAAAAGGGTGTAAGCTCAATAGGAGTTGGGGGTGATGGGGGCTGAAAAATGGGAATGGTGAAAAGGATTAAAGGAAAGGGGTGGGGAAAAGGTAATGGTGATGGTGGGAGGGGTAATGAATCAGGGGGGATGTCTGTTTGGGTGGTTTTGTCAGTGAACAGGACCAGGGGCGGTGAAGTGGGTGGTGGAGGGATGGGTGGAGTGGTTAAGGTGTGTTGGGTGGATTGGATGGAGGTGAGTTCATCTTGCATCTGGTCCTGTTTATGGGTGTTGGTGGATAATTAGGCCTGTATGTCTTGGATAAGGGGTAGGAGGAGGGTTAGTGGGTCAAAGCTAGGAGGTTGGGTGTGGGAAGAAGATGGTATGGGTTGGAAAGGAGAGGAGGGTGCATGATAGAAAGTGGAGGGAGGGGAAGAGGGGGGTTCTGGGGAGTGATGTTGTGAGATAGTTGGGGAGTCTAGGAGAGGGGTGTAGTGGGTGGGAATTGTTTCAAGGAAGGTGGAAATGAAGGCTTGGAACCCTATGGAGGTGCTGAGGGTTAAGTCAATCTCTGGGAGAGGGGGTGTAGAGGAGCTGGCTGGGGTGGTGGTTTCTTCAAGGTGGGGTGGGTTAATGGGGATAGAAGGGATTGAGGGTGGTGTCTGGGATATAGTGGGGATGGAAGCAGTGGTCTTTGGTTTTTTGTATGAGATGAGGGGGGGGGACTTGCAGGCTTAGGTGGAAATGAGGGGGGAATTGTGGCTGTGTATTGAGGTAAGGTAGGGGATGGTGAGTTCTCCCAGGAACCCAGCACAGGAGAAGGGGGAGTGGGCATGGAGAATGGAAACAGAGGGGGGTGAGAGATGGATGCAAGAGGGGTAGTGGATGCAGAAGTAAAAGGTGGAGGGGGAATAGGTTCTGCTGCAGTGATGGCACTTCCTTTGTAGCAGGGATGGACCCTGATGCAGTTGCATGTGCCTGCCTGGGCTGGGCTTGAGCCTCAGCTTTCTTCTTTTTCTGACCCCCTATCAAGCTCCTACTGATGCCCCATTGCCTCTTCACAAATGTGGTAGGGGTAAGGGTGGTGTTTTCTTCAGTTCTCCCTATCTGGTAGCCCCCCTTGATCAGCAATAGGGTGATGATTCTTGCAAAGGGTAGGGTGTGAGGCTTTTTGTTGGATCCTAACTTCTCCACTACATCCTTCATAGCCTCAAAAATCAGCCAGGCTGCATGGAAGCCATGGCCCATGTGGTAAGAGTAGACAGCATTCGTAATTGGGGTTCTCCTCTCCTGCTGATGTCCTAAGCAATATATGTTCTTTCACAGGACTTGATCAATGAACAGCAGTTCAGGTTCTAGTTCCCTCCTTCTGATTGAGTCCCCTGTGGCTTTGATTCCTCTAGTTAGGGCCCTTGCAATTGTGTCAATTGATGTAGTCAGAGGGGGGCCATATCCACAGCTAGGATTGAATGCTGTTGGGATGCCCAAAACTTTAGCAATCATCTTGGGGCCCATTAACATAGTAAAATCATCAATCTTCACCATCAAGCACCCTTGTCCATCGGTGTCCTTCTCGACCTTGAGGTGCTGGTAAAACAGCTGCACTAGCCTGGGGTAGGCTAGTGTTGGAATTGCTTTCATCAATGGCATCAAGCCCGCTTTAATCATGAATTGAATTGCAGGGGCAGAGAGAGGTTCTTTCTCAAACAATGGTACATCAAAAACTGATTCAGGCTCTAATGGAATTTTCTCCAGGAGCTCAGAAGGAGTGGAGTACTTAGAGGTTGGTACCGCCGCCTCCTCAACCACTTCTTTTCCTTTCTTGGGGGACTTTGAAGTCTTGGCCTTTTTAGGGATGGCTGCTGTTGGGTCCTTGTCCTTCCCCTTCCTCTTTTGTGCAGATTTTGGAGCCATATCTAACTCTATCTTCTAGTATGAGCGAGCAATGGGGACTGAGATCTAGGGTTTGGTTTGATTTGATGCACGAGGCACCTTAAGATCTCAGAGCAGAGGGCAAGAGATGAGGGTGATGCTAGGAACACTTGTATAGCGTTGTGGAGTGAACGATGAGTTGTAGGAGTGATGCTGTAGGAGAGAAGGGAGAGCGGCAGCAGCTAGGGTTTCGCAGATGGAAGAAGGAAGCAGATAATGAAAAAGGGACAAAACGCGGGGTTGAAATACTTATCGTGAAGCTCGGCGCGCTTTAGAACATCTAGTCACGGGGTTGGAGATAAACCTAGCGAGGGTGTTGATTACATCTGGATTGCGCGACAAGCTCAAAAGTTATCCTTGGAGCGCGTGACAGAGTGAGGTTAATTAATGTGAATTGCGTGAGCGGTTCTCAAGGCTCTATTTGGATTGCGTGAAAAGCTCTGGAGTATATTTTGAATCTTGCAATAGACTTATAATCTCGCGATAGTAAATGAAATATTTCTGTTAAATTGCGAGAGATTCTCCCAGTTTACCATGTGAACCTCGCGAAAAGTTCTCAGGAACGCATGAATCTCGCGACAGCAAATGGAAAGTGTCCATGGGAACTGCGCGAACTCCTCTCAGACTTCCTCTTTAACCTCGCGAGAGCTGTTGAATCTCGCGATAGTCTCCCAGACTTTACTTTGGACCCAACGACAGTAAGGTATAAAGTAGAGAGCGTGTGCTCTCTGTTCTGCCCCTTTGCTTGATGGCTTGTGGTTGGATCCAGGGCTTGACTATCTCCTATGGCTACCTCTAGACATATGTAAACTCAGACATTCACTCAAAAATGATCTCCCACATTAAGCATTCAATCAAAAGCAAGTAATTCAAAAGCAGTAAGAATTAAATCATGCATCAAAAGCTTAAAACAAAGATAGGTCAAAATTCAGTTAAGGCCACTATCTAATCCTAGAGAAAAGAAACTAAAGAAAGCAATCAAAATCAAGCAAAAACTAAGTACATATGGTACAGTTATGATACACCTGTGGAATCAGTTTGAAGAAGGATCCCCTTGACAGTGAATGGTGTCCAAAAGGTCGGCAGGTTTTTCAAAACAAGGCTTAAGCCTCTGACCATTCACCTTCAAGAGTCTCCCCGACTTAGGATCCTTGATTTCCACAGCACCAGATGGGAAAACATGCATGACAATGTAAGGACCTTCCCATCTGAATTTCTATTTGCCTGGAAAAAATTTCAGTTTGGAATTAAATAACCAAACCTTATCACCAGCATTGAAACTCTTTCTCAACAGCCCTTTGTCAAAGAAAGCTTTGAACCTTTCCTTATAGATCCTTGCATTGGCATATGCATCCATCCTTAGTTCTTCCAATTCCGACAGCTGCAGCAACCTGTGAGGACCAGCAGAAGTTAGATCTAAATTCAAACGTTTGATGGCCCAATAGGCTTTGTGTTCTAACTCCACTGGGAGATGACAGGCCTTGCCATAAACCATTCTGAATTGGGACATACCAATGGGAATCTTATAGGCAGTCCTACAAGCCCACAGTGCATCATTAAGTTTGTCAGCCCAATCCTTCCTATCAGTCCTCACAGTCTTCTCAAGGATATGCTTGATCTCCGTAGTTGAAATTTCAACTTGCCCACTGGTTTGTGGGTGGTAGGGAGTAGCAATCCTATGGGTGACAGAATATTTCTTGAGCAAGCTCTAAAAATTTCTGTTATAAAAATGGCTCCCCCCATCACTAATAATGGCTCTGGGGGTGCGAAATCTGGAGAAGATATTCTGCTTTATGAACTTGAGGGCAACCTGATTATCATTAGTTCTAGTGGCAATGGCTTCTACCCATTGGGAAACATAGTCCACTGCCACTAAGATGAAATGAAAATCATTTGAAGGAGGAAAGGGGCCCATAAAATCAATACCCCACACATCAAACAGTTCAACAACAAGGATGGGCTGTAAAGGCATTGAATTTCGTTTGGACAGCCCTCCTAATTTTTGACATCTTTCACAGGGCTTGCAGTGTGTATGGGCATCTCTGAAAAGAGAAGGCCAATAGAAATCACACTGTAACACTTTTTCAGTTGTTTTTCTCCCACTAAAATGACCCCCACAGGCATTTTCGTGGCACATGGCTAGAATACTGGGGATATCACTTTTGGGAACACATTTCCGAATAATTTGGTCTGCACAATACTTGTACAAGCAAGGTTCCTCCTAGAAAAAGAATTTAACCTGTGAGAAAAACGGGTCTTTATCCATTTTTGTCCAATGGGAAGGGGTCTTGCCGATAACCAGATAATTGACAATATGTGCATACCAAGGAACTAAAGATTGGATAGCAAACAATTGTTCATCCGGGAATACATCATTTGTAGCAAGGTCATCAACACCTTTCTCCAACCTAATTCGGGACAAGTTGTCAGCCACCACATTTTCTACACCTTTCTTGTCCTTGATTTCGATGTCAAACTCCTGCAACAGGAGTATCCATCTAATCAATCTTGGCTTTGCATCCTTCTTGGATAGTAGGTACTTTAATGCTGAGTGGTTAGTGAAAATGACAGTTTTAGACCCAAGTAGGTAAGGTCTAAACTTGTCCATAGCGAAAACCACTGCCAGAAGCTCTTTCTCTGTGGTTGTATAGTTCAGCTGAGCTTCAGCGAGTGATTTACTGAGATATGCAATGACCACAGGCAACTTATCCTTTCTCTGGCCCAAGACAGCACCTATTGCCAAGTCAGATGCATCACACATCAACTCAAAGGGCAGGGTATAGTCAGGTGTTTGGAGTACAGGGGTAGAGGTGAGGTAGATTTTTAGAGTTTCAAAAGCCTTCAGACATTCAGCAGAGAAGTCAAAGGGCACATCCAGGCAGAGCAAGTGGCACGATGGCTTGGCAATTTTGCTGAAGTCTTTGATAAACCTCCTATAGAATCCAGCATGCCCAAGGAAGGATCTGATTTGCTTGATTGTTCTCGGAGGGGGCAAATTTTTAATGAGGTCAACTTTTGCCTTGTCTACCTCAATTCCATCTTTAGGGCCAAGAACTGGTCAATGTGCTTGTAAGGGTCTTCCTTGCTAAGCCCATGGAAAGAAGGAAGCATTTGGATGATGGAAGTTTTGATCTCATAATTACCCTGAACATCTGGGAAATGAATGCTGAATGGAGAATTGTAATCATCCGGAGCATTAAATTCCTTCAATGTTCTAGGTTGCTCTTCACCCATAACTGCTATCTCTATTTCAATTGGGGGCTCGACTGTGGTGTGCCTTTTCCTTCTCGGTCTTCTACCCCTTTCAATCTCAGGGTTAGCAGGCTCTAATGTAGGACTGAGAGATCTCTTTCCTAACATGCACACACACCAACAACAGGGAAGACTATTCGCAGGCACATTGCACTTAATAAAAATTGCAACTATCTTAATCAAGTACTATGGAATCTTCAAATGAGAAATAGACTGAGTTTTGAGGGTTAGAGAAGTGCAAACAGAGGTGGCAAGACTCCCAGTGCAATTCTACTTTTCTTCTCTGCTACGGTCTAGATCTGCAAGAAAAATTCCAAATGTAATTCAGCAGTATCAATTATTCACAAGTACAGCTACCATAGAATAAAGAATCAAAAATCTAGAGTCTACTAAAAGATCAATTTCCCCAGCAGCGGTGCCAAAAACTTGTTGGATTATTTTAGAGTGCTTGCTACTGACTTTATTGAAGACAGTGATAAGGATGGGATAGACAAAAATTGAATGAAAGATAGAGTGAGAACTATGGAGCAGCAAGCCTAAAATATACACAGTCCTACAAGATACAGGATCTGTTGTAGCAAGTTTTGATAAGTAAGAGTTTGTCCCACAGGGAAGTTGATCTTAGGCTCCAAGGGAGCCATCTTTAGTAGGCTCTCCAATTCTGTCTACAAATCTGGCAATCCTAAATGGAAGGGGATTTAGGATCACTAAAATCTAAATTCTGAGGTATCCTAATGTCTAAACTATAGAAAGGGTTAGGAAAGGGGATGGAGTGAGAAAATAAATATAAAAGGGTGAGAAGTATGCTATTAGGTTCATATCTGAGGAGTTTCATAACTCAGATTCAGATCTACAGCTATAGAAGTTCTGTCCAATGGCTACATTATCACCACTTAGGAGAAAGAATCTAACACATCTTCGTGCCATGATCCAATCCCTTTATGGCTATAACCTGTCCACTTAAATGGTCACAGACTATCCAATTGGGGAACCATAGTTCAGAGATGGGCCAGAACGAGTTTATCATTGTAGGCACTACTTCATCCAGGCTACAAGCACAAGAATCCATAGGGAACCTCAACCTCTAAAGTGTTATGTGTGGGGCTAGGCCTGTATGGGAGCATGTTAGCCTAGACACACAGAACCAGTAAGAGTTTGAGTGCAGCCTTAGATCCAGCTGTCCACTGCTTTAGAGAGACTGCAGTGGTCTAGTCGCAAGCCTACAATCTCTATAACCAAACCAGATCTGCCATCTGATGGCAGGTCTATACACATACATGGGAGTTTGTCGATGCACAATCTCTCACAGGGCTACAAGCACAGGTGCAGAGAAGAACAATCCGTCTTGAGTCTGTTGATTGGCTTCACCCTAAGGCTATAACCTGTCCACTTGAATGGTCACAGACTATCCTAGAGGCTATCCTCCTCATAAAACTCAAGATAAAACAAGAAACATAGCTGCTACCACCATGTTCACAAGGCTACAAAAGCTCATTGCTCCCATGGGGATTTCAGATCTAGTGGGTCCTACGGTGGGGCTAGGCCTGTATGGGAGCATGTTAGCCCCAGACGCAGAGGTCACTTGGATCCGAGTAAACCATAAAATCATTCCTCCATTGCTTGTAATGGATCCTAGAAATGAAGGATCTCAAGGTAGCAGCCTTGTAAGAACAACTCACAAACAGAAATCCCTTAAATGTAAAATACCCTATTATACAACTCCATTAATCTATTTCAAATAATCATACAAAGGCATAGCTAGCAAATGCTGGACTATGGAGAGAAGAACAAGATAAAAAGAAACTACCTAACCTAAACTTATTGGAGATCTACAGCTGATTCCAGAAGAAGAAAAACTAAGTTCAATTCTAAGCAGAGACCCCTAAACATAAACTAGGCTTAGGTTTATATAGCAGTCAGCCTGGCGGCGCATCAGAGTTAGGAAACCCTAATCTTAATGATGCCACATGGCCAAATACTGTCCCTTGGATGCCTCAGGGCGCATGCACGAAACTTAGAGCGTTGGAATGCATGCCCTAATTGCTGGAAGTTCCCAGAATGTCCTCTACAGAGGTGAGGGAGAGTTAGAGTTCAGAGTCTCGCCTGGTAGCATTGGTTTCCAAGATTGTCACGTGGTAGCACGGTCTTGGCGAGATTGGATTAGCTTGAAAAGCACGGTCGTTGCGGGGTTGTCTTAGTTGTAGTTGAAACATTCGCGTGATAGAGCATTCATTCCTCGCTGGATTGCTCTGGTCTTCGCGGGGTTGTACTTTCCTTCTGAATGGCACGAGAATCGAGCGAGCAGTTTGTTTCTCAATGGATCTTCGCAAGGACGTGATGTGTATTGGTCTCTGAATTGCGCGAGAGGTTTTTCTGAAGTTTTGCATCTCACGGCCACTGCGCGACAGCTGCGTGCCAAAATACCTGGAGCTCTCTCTCTCTTCAGTTGATCTGAGTGAACTGCGCGAGGCTTGAGAGCGCTTTCTTAAGCTGCGCGAGAATAGCGTGGACAATTGGAAATGAAGTCTTGGGAAACTCGTGAGGACTGTGCGAGGCTTAATTTCTGAATCCTCTGAAGCTTGTGAAAGTTGTGCGAGGTTCAATTCTTATTTGGATTCAGCTTTCCTCCTTCTAAGGGACTTCTGGGCCAAAAGTGGGCTCCTGGACAGGGTTCAGGCTTTATTGTGGCTGTTGTTTATTACCTACAAAAATGACTTAACACATATTTATTAGATAGCTAAGGGTCTAACAGAGGCTAAGTTAAAGGGTGAAAAGTGGTACTTTTCATGTCTTAAGACTTGATCTCCGCGAGAGCTTCGCGAGGGCAAATTATGAGAGTTTTAACCTTTGAGATGTTTGCGAGGTCATTTCAGTTGTCCTCCTAACTGCGCGGTGCATCTGCATGAGGGCTTCTTCCACTGCATCTTTAGCTTCATGAGGAAGCTCCTCAACTCTGCGAGGTCTGTCTTTTACTACTCTGGTGCATTGCACTTATTGTTGTCACAGTCTCCTCCTTTTTCAGCTAACTTGATTCATCTGCTAGACTTTGGTCAATGATGATCAGCAATAATGAGTCACCATGGTGAACACTACCAAGGTGTTCCATCAGGCTTTGTCTCAGTTGTCATTTTTGAGTGCATTCTCTCTCTCTTTTGGGCTAAAATGCAAGGAGATCATATTAAGCTGAACATTTTATTGATAACTACAAAACACACTTAACAGATTGTTATCAATCTGCTTCAAGGTCTAGCAATGGTTAAGTTAAGAGGTGAAAAGTGGTACTTTTCAATGAATAACACTCCCCCAAACCTAATCTTTTCTAGTCCCTGAGCAAAGAAAAAATTAAGACAACTACTCTAAGAATTGAAATGCCACTTTCGTAGGGAGCACAGGTAGATTTAGCATATGTACCAAGCCTTTTAAACCCCTAGATGATACCTAGTGGAGTGAAGTCTCCTGACGGTTTTCAGTGAAGATACCCACAAACCTTTCAATGAAACAGTTAACAAATGTGCAACATTATCAAATCAGCTGCCATGAAATAGGGCATCAGTTCACCTTTGATTCAATAAAAATGTGAGGAATTTGGACATGAAAAGCACAGACATTTAATCATCACAACCTCTTCCTGAGTGCATAACATTTCCAGTTATCTCACAACAAGGGGGTTAGCACATGTATATCAACACTGAGCTCATTATTAATTCAAAAATTAGGTTATAAGCCATGCCTATTACATTCAACATCTGAACCAATGCTCATCAGGGCATACTCTCACAAGGGACATTGAGGGTTTTGTTAAGACTTGAAAAGTACCACTTTTCACCCCTTAACTTAATCTCTGTGAGACCCTTAATCATTTAATAAATATATTTTTAAGTCTATTCTGTAGGTAATAAGCAGTAGCTGCAAATAAACCCCTAACCATGCCAAGAAGCCTACTGTTACCCAGAAGCCCCTCAAAAGAATGAAGGTTGAACCCAGACAATGAATTGGTTGTAGTATAGGCATAGCAAAGTAGAAACAAACTAAGAAGAATGCCTCGCACAGATGTCGTAGGGTTCAATTGAACTAGAGAGAATTCCTTCGCGCAGTTGTCGCGGGCTTCTGAAGATAGCACACCAGCTGGTCACGCAGTCTTCACGTCGTTCTCGCGTGGTTTGATAATAGAAAGAATTGAAAAGCAGACTTCACAAGGTTCTTGTGAGTTTCAGTCATTAGCGCTCGCGTAGTCTCATGTAGCTCAAGAAAGGAGTCTTCAATCGTCGCGCGATTCACTGAAGAGAGAGAGTTCTAGGCACTCTAGCGCGCGGCTGTCGCATAGCGGCCGCGGGATACAAACCTTCAAGGAAATGCTCGCGCGATCCATAGGCCTATGAACACTACTTCTTCGCGAGGATCCCCACGAGATTCACCAAGGGACGAACCGCGCGCGCAATTCCCCCGCCATTCAAAAGGAAAGAGCAATCTCGCGACAGCAAGAAGTATCCCACGATGACCAAAGTATCAATCACGCGACTACATGAGTTTCAAGTCAATTCAACCCTGTGATGCCAATTCTACCACGCGATAAGATCTAGAAATCTTTTCTATCCAGCGAGGATCGGGTTCTAAACTTCTCCCCACTTCTGTAAGGGCAATCTGGGAACTTCCAGCAATTAGGGCACGCACTCCAATCTCTGTGCACATGCTCCGAGGCATCGAAGGAATAGAATTGGGCCACGATAGCATTGACAAATTAGGGTTTTCCTAACCCTAATTCACAGGGAGCCGACTGCTATATAAGCCTAAGCCTAGCTTAGGTTTAGAGGACCTTTTTGGGACTTGACTTCTGTACTCCTTCTTCTTGAAACCGACTGTAGAATTATAGTAGGCTAAGGTTAGGGTTTAGGAGTTTTCTTTTTTCCTTTTTCCTTCTCTCCATAGTCCAGCACTTGCTGGCTATGCCTTTGTATGATTATTTGGTATAGTTTTAATGGAGTTTTGTAATAGGATCTATTGCATGTATGGGATTGGTGTTTTGTGAGTTGTTCTATGCAAGGCTGCTGCCTTGAGATCCTCCATTGCTAAGTTGTATTGTAAGCAATGGAGGATTGTCTTTAAGGCTGTACTTAGATCCAACTGACCTGTGTGTCTAGGTTAGGCACATTGCAGGCCTAGCCCCACCACAGGACCTACTAAATCTGAATCCTCATGGGAGCTTGAGCTGATAGCCTTGTGAACATGATGGTGGTAGCAATGTTCTTGTTCTGACTTAGACCTCTGTGAGGAGGACAGCCTCTGTGGATAGTTTGTGACCATTCAAGTGGGCAGATTATAGCCCTAGGGTGAGGCCAATCCACAGATCTAAGACAGATTCTTCTTCTCTGCACTTGTGCTTGTAGCCTTGTGAGAGATTGTGCAGAGACAGACTCCCCTGTATTTGTATAGACCCACCATCAGATGGTAGATCTGATCTGGCTGTAGAGATTGTAGGCTTGTGACTGGATCACTGCTATCTTTCTAAAGTAGTGAACACCTAAGCTTAAAAGCTAGTACTCAAACTCTTGTTGGTTCTGTGTGTCCAGGCTAGTGCACGTTGTAGGCCTAGCCGCACACAGAGCTTTAGAGGTTGAGGTTCCTATGGATTCTTGAGCTTGTAGCCTGGATGAAGTAGTGCCTAAAATGATAAACTTGTTTTAACCCATCTCTGAATTGTGGTTCCCCTATTGGATAGTCTGTGACCATTCAAGTGGACAGGTTAAAGCCATAAGGGATGGATCATGGCACAGGAGTGAGTTGGATCCTTTCTCCTCTTTGGTGATAATGTAGCCATTGGATAGGATTTCTATAGCAGCAGATCTAAGTCTGAGTTATAAGACCCATCAGATCTGTAACTAATAGCATACTTCTCACCCTTTTATATTTATTTTCTCACACTCCATCACTGTTCTCAACCCTTTCTGTAGTTTAGGCATTAAGTTACCTTAGGATTTAGACTACAGTGACCATAAATCCCCTTCCATTTAGGATTGTCAGATCTGTAGCCAGATCTGGAGGGCCTACTAAAGATAGCTCCCTTGGAGCTTTAGATCAACTTTCCCTGTGGGACAAACTCTTACTTATCAAAACTTACTATAACAGGCCCTGTACCTTGCAGGACTTTGTATTTTTAGGCTTGCTGCTCCTTAATCCATCTTTGATTTTCACTTAACCAATTCTTATCACCATCTTCAATAAAGTTAGTAGCAAGCACTTAAAATACCTCAACAGGTTTCATTTTCTCTCAAGCACAAGAGCAGTTACAGCCCCCAAATGGGTTTGTAAGCATGAGCATAGGCAAAGCACCTAATTCGTGGCATTATTGGCAGGTCCTCACCATAGATTGGACAACTCCTTGTCTGTACATGACAATTCATTTAACTTTGGATCACAAGGTCTTTAGCTGGGTTGTGATGTTGCTTATGAAGTGGGTTATAATGAATGAATGGTTGAAAAGGGATTCAAAATTGAGGAATCAATAAGTGAAGGAGGTGATTCATGACTTCACCTCTTTTTAGTTCAGTACCTATTCATCTTCTTTCAAAAGTTTCAGACTTGAAGTGGCTAGCTCCTCCTCTTCATTTTGATTTTTCTTTCTTTTCTTGATTTTTTGTTTTTGTTTTTATTTTTATTTTTTTGTTTGTGACTTGCCACCTCTTTCCTCAACTGCTACACTGTTCAACTTTAGGTATCTCTTCTCTATTCACCCAATGTTGACCCTATCTTGTCCATCTTCAACTCCTTCTCCTTTACCTTCTGAATTCTCAGAGTGAGGGTAGGTTTGAGTGAAGTCCATAGGTTCAGGTGCATTTACTCAGTTGTATTTTGAAGAAAATTGGAAATTAAGGCTCAACAGGTGTGTGCACAAGGGTAGTTGATTAGGATTTGGTCTGTTTAAGCTCAAACTGTCTAAGAGAAGGCCTTGATCCTTTCCTAGGTTTCATGAGTGCTGTCAGTTGTTTCAACTTGGAGGTGCCTAACTTCTAGTGAGGGCCTTGCCTCAGCCAGTCCTTAGAGCTAGAAGAATTGCCTCAGTCACTCTTCGAAGGAAGGAAAAAAAATTTTTGTAGGCCCAACTCTCACTGGTTATGGTCTTCCATTGAATTTTTAAGTATGTCCTTACATTTTTCTCTCTTTAATGATTACTCCGTACTGATACAAGTGAGTTTACTTGGTGTTCACATCATGAAAAAGTTAAAATTTAAAAGCTTGTAATGCCTAAAGGTCTTCAAAATTTTAAATTTCTCATTTTTTTAATGATTCTTAGGTGAGCATGATTCTATTTCTATCTTACTCACTTGAATCTGCTGCACTTAGGTTAACTATTTCATTGGCAGAATCTGCCACACCCCCAAACCTATGAGGATCAGTGTCCTCACTGATTGAAAGGACAATGGTTGTGCGCAGTGAACAAATAGAGATATATAAAACACTACACTAAAGCAGAGAAAATCAAAAAATGAACACAGCACATTAACAAATACACAAATAGATAAACAAAAATTAAACAAAGTAATAGGTACACAGAAGTAACAAAAAGAAAGTTCATTATATTAGAAAATATATTTACAACAGACTACTCCTAACTCAAAACATGTGCAAATATCAATCATCTGAGTCCGTGTGTTCAGTAGGTGGTTCCTGGATCTCTTTATCCTTTGCTATCTTTAAAGCAACAGCCTTAGACAGTGGTCTTTTTGAAGTGGTTTTCCTAGGCTTGGTTGTGTTTTTTCTTTTTAAAGTGGGTGATTGCTTTGGAGTAGGGTCCTTCATTTTGAGTCCAAGTTTGACGGGGCTAGGACTCGAGGCATCCGGACCAGATTGTTGAAGAGGTACATCAGGGTTGAGTTCTTTAAAAAAAGCTTCTGCCATCTCCCGGTCAGTTAATGCATTTGTCCTTTTCTCTAAGGCTACAATAGTCACCCCGTAATCATAAGCTCTCTCCTTAGTCAGTCGGAGTTTCTCTTTTAGTTCTTTGATAACATCTTGACTCTCCACCCTTATCTTCTCCTGGTTGTATTGGAACATAATCTCTCTCCATTAATCCTTAATTTCCTTTTCTCAATCTTGTGGGCAAACATCAGGAGTTGAATTTTATCCAGGAGGGGTTGTCGCACTGCTACTTTCAAGTCGGCCTTGCCTTGAATTATATCTCTTTTTATGTAGAAATTTGCTTGCATGAGTCAGAGTAGGGTGGGATAGGGTGGCATGGGAGTAGAAGAATCATGAAATAAGGTCAGATTAGTAATGGAAGGCCCAGCCATGGAAGTAGAGGGGGTGGGTGTAGGCAAAGGTGGGGAGGATGATATAGTTGGATGTATGTCAAGGGTGTGACTTAGGTTCGGGGTCAGTTTAGGTGAAAGCATCTTTAGAGGGAATAGGAGAAGCTTCTATGATAGGGACAATGGGTGTGGGAGTAGTTGAAGGGTGACAGATTGATGGGGAAACATGTGACTGTTGGGAAGTTTGGGTTAGAGTGGATAGAGTTGTATGGATGGATTGTAAAATGGTGGGGATGGAGGTAGGGTTTGGTAGGGTGGAGTGAATAGAGTAATGGGGGCTTCAAGGGTTGATTGGTTTTGGGTATTGGTTAATATTTGTGATTAGAGGGACAGTAGGAGGTGTAGGATTTGGGGTAAGAAGTCTGGTATGGTATTGGGTGTAGGTTAGAAGGGTGAAACTGGCTGGAAGGGAGATGTGGGTCTATGAGTGAAGGGAGTGGCCTGTGGTGGTGTAAAGTGTGGTGGGGTAAAGTGTGGGGGGGGAGGTGAGTCGGGGAGAGGTGTATACTTAAGGTTGATGTCTCCTAGGATAGTAGACATCATAGTGGAAAATTCCTCTCCTGAAAATAGCTCATTATCATGGGATAAGGGAATGGATTGGGAAATGTAGGTGGGATGGGTTGCTATGGGGGCTGTCCCTTTTGTGAGTTTTCTTTCCTTAGTATAGGCAACTTTTATAGGTAGGCTAGTATGAGCTGGAAAAGGGGGTAAGGGTGCAGTAGTGGGTAGGGTGGTAGTGGTTAACATGGTTTGTGGAAAGATTAAGGTGGTTAATGCTATGGTGATTGGGGAGATAGGCTCAAGTAATGGTGTTAAGACCTGAAAAGTACCACTTTTCACCCCTTAACTTAACCTTTGATTAGACCCTTAGCCATCTAATAAGTTTTTGTTAAGTGTTTTATGTAGGTAATAATCAGCAGTAAAATAAGGTCAGGAATCCTGCTAAGGAGCCTGTTTTGGCACCAGAAGTCCCTCAGAACGATGGACTTTGAATCCAGACCTGAAATGAGCCTCGCGCAGCTGACCCAAGCTTTAGAGGATTCAGGAGAAATATGCCTCGCGCAGTCCAACTGAGCTTCCCAAGACTTTACAACAACTTCTCACACAATCCAACTGAGCTTCCCAAGACTTTACAATAACTTCTCGCGCAGTTGAGTGACTGAAGAGCTTCAAAAGCACAAACTCACGCAGCTCTTGCGAAGCTCAAGAGTAGAACACATCGCGTAGTCTCACGCAGTTCAAAGTAGACCTCTCTCAACCTCGCACAGTTCGCTCAGAACGGCTGAGGAGAGAGAGCTTCAGAAGACTTTTCGCGCAGCTATTGCGCAGTAGCCGCGAGATGCAAATATCAGAAGAGAACTCCTCGCGCAGTTCTCATGCTATTCAAGAAGAAAGCATCCTCGCGAAGACAGAGCCATCCTCGCGAAGATCAATTAAGACATGGAACCTCGCGCAGTTTAGAACTCATTAAATCCTCGCGAGGAAACTCGCGAAGTCATTTGAAGAGAAGTGCTCACGCAGTTCTCGCGCTATTCAGATCCATCCTCGCGAAGATCAACCCAACGAATGCGCAACTACCTCGCGACTGCTTGAACTCCAACCCCGCGACATCTGAGGCTTTGATGTCTACTCAACCTTGCGAAGCCCAATCCAGCGAGAGCGCAATTCTCTACCGCGCGATAGCCTGAAGAGCAAACCAAGGCAACCTCGGGACGGTTGAAGCTTTAATGTCAAACCATCCTCGCGAAGAGCAAGAGCTACCACGCGACAAGTCTGGGAAACAAGAGCTACCACGCGACAAGTCTGGGAAATAATAGCTACCTAGCGAAGCTTTGAACTTTAACTTCCATCACTTCAGTAGAGGACTTTTTAAGAATTTTCAGCCATTAGGGCACGCACTCCCATGCTTAAATCTTTGTGCACGTGCCCCGAGGCATCCAAGGATCACTATTAGGCCACGTGGCATCATTAAAATTAGGGTTTCCTAACCCTAATGTGCCACCACACCACTGCTATATAAACCCATACTTAGCATAGGTTTAGAAATCTTGGAACAAATCTGGGAACACGTCTCATCTCTTGGAGATTTGATCTGAGATCGTTTTTCTTTTCTTTTATAGCTGTAAGTAGTTTTCTTTTTCCTTCTCTCCATAGTCCAACACTTGCTGGCTATGTCTTTGTATACATTTTGAACTAGTTTAATGGAAGTTTTGTAATAGGATTTTTACTTTGTGGGATTTGTGTTTGAATGTGATCTGCTCTGTGTAAGGCTGCTGCCTTGTGATCCGCCATTGCTTTGGCTGTGATTGAAAGCAATGGAGGACTATTTCTAAGGGCCACTCAGATCCAAGTGACCTGTGTGTCTAGGCTATCATGGTCTTATACAGCCTTAGCCCCACCACAGGACCCACTAGATCTGAAATCCCCATGGGAGCTTGAGCTGGTAGCCTTGTGACCATGGTGGTGACAGTGACATTCTTTTTTTGTCTTGGGCTTCGTGAGGAGGATAGCCTCTGGGATAGTTTGTGACCATTCAACTGGACAGGTTATAGCCTTAGGGTGATTCTAATCCACCGATCTAAGATGGATCCTTCTTCTCTGCACCTGAGCTTGTATTAGCCTGGTGGGAGATTGTATAGAGGCAGACTCCCCTATATATGTATAGATCCGCTATCAGATGTTAGATCTGATCTGGTTATAGAGATTGTAGGCTTGTGACTGGACCATTGTAGCCTCACTCAAGCAATAGACAGCTAGATTGAAGGTTGTACTCAATCTCTTGCAGGTTCTATATGTCTGGGTTATCATGGTCCTATACAGCCTTAGCCCCACACATAGAGCATTAGAGGTTGAGGTTCCCTATGGATTCTTGAGCTGGTAGCCTCGATGAAATAGTGCCTACAATGATTAACTTTTTTTTACCCATCCCTGGATTGTGGTTCCCCTATGGGATAGTCTGTGACCATTTGAGTGGATAGGTTATCACCTTAAGGGATTGAATCATGGCAGAGAGATGGGTTGGATCCTTTCTCCTCAGTGGTGATAACGTAGCCATTGAACAAGACTTCTATAACATCAGATCTGAATCTGAGTTACAAAACTCCTCTGATCTAGGTTCAATAACATACTTCTCACCCTTTTATATTTATTTTCCACACTCCATCCATCCTCTCAACCCTTTCTGTAGTTTAGACATTAGGCTACCTTAGGATCTGTAAACTAAGTGACCTTAAACTCCCTTCCCTTAAGGACTGCCAGATCTGTAGTCAAATCTGTAGGGACTACTAGAGATGGCTCCCTTGGAGCTGTAGATCATCTTTTCCTGTGGGACAAACTCTTACTTATCAAAACTTGCCACAATGGACCCTGTATCTTGCAGGTCTAAGACTTCTCAATTGTGTTGATTTCATCCCCTGTTTTATTTTGATTTTAAATTTCTTTTACCACAAACAAATATAGAAAGCACAGTTGGGGAAGCAACAAAGGGTACTGTGCTTATGAGGGGTTGTGATGTCTGGATGAAGGGTAGAGATGGTGGGGCAATGGGTGTAGATAAAGTTGAGGGAGAGGGGTTTGGTGCTGGCAATGAGATTGGTGGCCTGGCTGGCCCAATAAAGACTGTTGCTTCAGCAGTGGCAGCAGCAGCAGCAGCAACCACTTCCTAAATGGTGGGGGCCGCTTCTCTCAATAATTCCTTCCTCTTCTCCCTCTTTCTCATCATTGTGCCACTGATATCCCATTATTTCTTTCCACTATTTTTGGGGTTCAGGGCCACTGTCTCCTCCTCCCTTTTGAAGGGTAATTCCCATATTTCAGTAGTGCAGTAATCAACCTGTAGTAGGGAAGGACATGCAGTTTCTTGTTAACCTTCACTTTCTCACAAAATTTTTTAATCCCTTCAAACACTAACTTGGCTGCATCCCAGTAGTGGTTTCTATGAAATGAGAGAAGGGCATCAGCTATGGGGTACCTCCTCTCTTGCTCATGACCCAAGCAATACACATTTTTCTTCAGCGCCCTATCCATGAATCTGAGGTTGGGGTGCAGATCTCTCTTCCTGATTGAGTCCCCTGAAGCCATGATTCCTCTAGTTAGTTCCCTAGCTATCTCTGTAATAGTGGCAGTCAGGGGGGGTCCCAAGCCAAACTTAGGGTCATACCTCGCTGGTATCCCTGGTACCCTTGCAATATCAGACCAGTTAAACAATATTTCAAAATTATCAATCAGTACCAGCAGTGATGGATTCCCATCATCACTAGTCTTCAACCTCATATTCTTATAAAACAATCTGACTAATCTTGGGAACACCAGCTGCATAGGGGCCCTCAACAGGGGCAACAGAGATGCATTGGTCAGATACTCAATGGAGGCAGAGGTCTCTGGTAGCTCCTTAAAGTAGGCTTTATCAAAAATGGTTTCAGCCTCTAGCGGAATTGCCGACACAAACTTAGAAGGGACCTTGAGGTATTCATTATTTTCTTCCTCCTAAACCTCAGGGGGCAAAGGGGTCACAGTCTTGCCCTTTTTTTGCTTCTTTGATTTTTCATGGCTCATAGCAGGTGGGTC
Organism: Chloranthus sessilifolius; assembly: GCA_021018995.1. NCBI lineage: Eukaryota > Viridiplantae > Streptophyta > Magnoliopsida > Chloranthales > Chloranthaceae > Chloranthus > Chloranthus sessilifolius. Next base: position 33,031,197 of record CM037595.1, read on the forward strand.
CTCTCTGTCTCTCTTCTTTGGGGCAGATTTCTTCTTTTCTTTCAAAATTATAGGGTCAACACTAGGCGAGCGCACATCTGAAGTCTCTAATATGGAGGCCTCTGCAATCCTTACGGATTTCCTAGTGGCCACAGGGCTGCCACTAGGAGTAGGGTCTAGCATAGCCGCCAATGTATTGACGAATTTTAAACTCTTGGCCATGGGTGCTTAAATTTTAAAAATTAGGGTTCACAAATCTTGGAAAATGCAAAACGCAATGAGTAAAATCAGAAACACCAAATTTTAGCCCTACTACTCTCTGGAACATAAATCAATCATAGCACAGAGAGAGAATGGAGATCATACCATTTAGGAGCTAGGGTTCCGCCTCAACGTATTCACAGTGGCTCAAATCCCCCCAAACCTTGTTCAAAGAGACTGGAGGGTGCTGGGGAACAAAATGGTAAGAGGAAAAAGCTTTAGGTGTAGAGGCTTAAGAGGTAGAGAAGAAAGGAAGAACTGGGAGCTCTGGTTGAGTGCTCCGAAAACTAGGGCAGACAGATAAAATGAAGAAAATGAGGGGTTTCGCTAAGTTTATAAAGCAAATCCCGCGATTTGTGGAGTTGGCAACAGGTCGTCACGGAGTAGATTTCTCGCGCAATTGGTTTTGAAGTCCCCAAGACGTTCGGTCGCATAGCAGAATATCTGACACCCAGTGAATTTTGTGGAGTTAGCAACAGTGGCTTCGATGAGCGAGACCTTATTTGGCTTCAGAATTGAACCTCGCATGGTGCTCGTGCAGAACAACACAACACAACACACACTTGACGCACAGATTGGGCTCGCAGAGTAAAGGGTAGCTCCGCAAGGCACATTTTTAGCCAATGCTCTGTTGTTCTAGCGCGCGATGAAGCCAAAGGATGGCTCGCGCAGCATATTTAAGCACCTCAACTCAGTGAGCTAGCTTTTATGCACATCCTTTACTCTGTTAGCCCAGTGCAACACATTGGTTGGTGCATCCATATTATTGTGTACCCAACCACTGTGCATGAGCACCAAGGTACAGACAGGTACTTTATTTCACTCATTTAAAATATATGCCCATTTGCATTCAGCAGTTCATCAATATTGAAGAATCCTAAAATAGTTTTTCAACTCAATTTTCATGCAAATTTTGATAATGGCACCTCAACCATTCTTCAACAAATACAGTTCAAATTCAGATGAAACATAGGCACATGTATTCACTCACAACAATTCGAACACAAACAACGCAAAATAAATAATTTAACAACATACTAAAAACTAAAATGACGGAATTCTAAAGAATACAATTCAACACAAAATTTTCATACATATGATATAATTATTACCAATATTTGGCTCACTCGGCACTAGCTTCTTCCTGAGTAGAGAATGCATCACCAATCATAAACTGACCTTCCGGGTTTGTCAAGGGCTGACTAGGCAATTTTCCTTCCTCCCTCCTATTCAGAGCATTATAGATCTGACCAAGCTGGTCTTCAATCTTTTTGATGCTCTGTCCATGAGAATTGACAGTCTGCACCAAGCTCCCCAAATTCTGCATTGAAGTCATCATCTACTCTTCAAATGAAGAGGACCTGGGTTGTTGTGTGGGCAGAGCCAACTGGTTATACTGTGGGGTAGGTAACAGGAAATTTTTTCTTAGTGGGTAACCTTGATTAAACTGGTGCTGGGGTCTGTAAGGAGCTACCATCTATTGTTGCTGGAGTTAAGGATATGAGTCTTGTCTCCACCTCAGATTTGGGTGATTCCTCCAAGAATACCCAGCAGGCTGCTGCTCAAAGGTTTGAGCAGCATTGGCATGCTCCATAACAAAATCTAGAAATTGGTTGATAGATGGACAATCATGAATAAAATGTGTGGGGGATTGACATATCAGACATGCCTCCTCCACCTGTGCAACCATCCGAGGCTGCATCACATTCATCAATTTGTCAAACTTCAAGCTCAGGTTGCCCACCTTCCTCTCCAGATCACCTTGCACCTTAACTTCATATATTCCACCTCTAGGGATGGCCTCTTTAACCATTTTAGCTGGAATCTGACTATCATTGCATGACAGAGACTCTTGCTGCATGGAATTTTCCCCTATTATGTCAAATAGCTCCCAAGCTTCCTCAGCTATCTTGTGAAGGTAGCTACCACCACAAGAAGCATCCACCATATCCCTGCTCTTGGCATTAATTCCTTGATAAAAACTTGAACAAGCTGTCACATTGGGATTTGGTGGTGGGGGCATTGTTTTAACATCTCCTGGAATCTTTCCCAAGCATCATTAAAATTCTCAGTTTAGGACTGAGTGAATGATAGAATATTTGTCATCATCTGGCTTATTTTGTTCATTGGGAAAAACTTTGTCAGGAATTTGGTTTGAAGGTCACTCCATGACTATATCCTATTTACTGGGGGCTTTGATAGCATGTGCTGGCTTTGTCCTTTAATGAAAAAGGAAAAAGTCTCAATTTACTGACCTCAGGCCCAAGCCAGCAATTTTAAAGGTAGTGCAAAGTGCTAAAAACTAATCGATGTGCTTGTAGAAAATTTCTTTACTCAGCCCATGAAATGAAGGTAGCATACTGATGGTGGAGGATTTAATTACATAGTTCCCCTCAACAGAGGGAAACCTACTGCAAAAGAGAGAGGTATACTCTCCAGGTGCATTGTATTCTTTTAATGTCCTCTGCCTCTCAGCCATGGTATCTGGTTCAGTCTTAATAGCAAGGCTTTCCACCTCCGGATTTGGGGGTTTCAAGTCAGGGTTTAAGGACCTTCTACCGAGCATACACTTACCAACAGTAATGAAAATGCTTACAAGCACACAGAAAGAATTTAAAATAAAAAAAAAGTAATAATTACACAGATTTATACTAAATAAAATAACAGGGGATTCAACATAAATGGCATGAGATTTAGGAGAAAGAAAGTGCAAACAGAGCTAGCTACACTCCACTTGCAGCTCTAGCTTTTCCCTTCTTCTGCTATCCATTTCTACAAAATTCCATAAAGAATCAGTAGTACTTTAGTTCTAGATTAAACACATCTATAAAGAATTTGATAGTCTAAGTTATAGTACAACTCAAGTCTACTAAAAAGATCAAGATTCCCTGGCAGCGGTGCTAAAAAGTTGTTGGTCGTGTGTTTCGAGACTCTTGCTGCTATTTTATTAAGAGCAATGGAGAGAATAAATCAAGAGTGGGGAATTAGAGATGGGTCAGTACAGCAAGTCTGAAATACACACAGCCCTGCAAGATACAGGTTCTATTGTAGTAAGTTTTGATAAGTAAGAGTTTATCCCACAGAGAAAATAATCAAGAACCCAAAATGGGCTATAATAGTAGGCCTCCATATCTGGCTACAGATTTGACAATCCTAAAGGAAGGGAGTTGGGTGTCACAACTACACTAAATTAATACTAAAGAAGAGAAATAAAGTGCAGCTCTATCCTAAAGAAATGGTTAAATAGAAGATGGTGATGGAGTGTGTCAAAATAAAGTATAAAAATTGGTGAGAAGTAAGCAGGTTGAGATAGGGTTAATGATGCAATAATGTAACTCAGATTTATACTATCTCTACAGTGGTCCTTGCTGAGACGCTATTAATAGCCTCAACAAGGTTTAAGCTCCCAGTTTAACTCATGTCATTTGGGGCGCTCTTAGGGTTATACTCTGTCAACTATAATGGTCATAGGGTATCCGATAGAGTCTGTCAAATCCCATTAGTTAAACTAGAAATTCGCTAGTCTAATTCAGAAGAGTGGACTAATCATTTCCCCCAGCCACTGGACTAGCTCTAGCCATGAATACTATTGCAGAACTATGTAATGCCAGTGCTACAAGCTCCCCAGACCTGCACACAGATCTAGCTGACATCTATAGGTATTCCAATCCATAAAATCCTAAGTGCTTTGCCAAGCCCAGCAGTACTTGATGCCCACAAAAAGGACCATGCAACAGGTTGAATAAGGCTTTAGATTCAACTGGTCATTGTTACAAAAGGGCTGCAATGACTCAGCCTCAAACTACAATTACTATAAAGAGACTAGATCTAACATCTAATGTCGATTAGGTAAGACAGAGGGGAGCCAGTTACTGTATAAACCTCCTCACAAGGCTCTAGAAGCTCATGTGTAGGGAAAAAGAATCCTCCTCAAACATGTGACTGGACATAACCTTAGGGCTATAATCTGTCCACTATAATGGTCACAGGGTATCCCATTAGTCTATCCATACCTCAGAGGTCTGCGAAAGAACATGTAAACTGTTGTAACCACCATGGTCTGCAGGCCTCCGAGCTCCCCAGATCTCACTACGAATCCAGCATTACTTTCCATGTGTCTATCAAACCAAAGGAAATTAGATGGTAAACAATAGATCTACTAGAAACTGAATGGGCTAGTCCCAAATACATGGATCCTATAGACATCTAAAGAAACCATCAGATTTATAGATTTGATTAACCATTAAAACAGCAGTTCATTGATAACAGTAAAACTTATAATGAACTGTCTCCTGGCTACAGCCTATACACAACTGCTCATTCACGATCCCAATGTATATAAAATTTATTACAAGATTGAAACAAAACTAAACCTAGCTACTTACAAGGGGATTTGCCAACAAGTGTTGAGCTAAGAGAGAAGAAAAATAGGAAAAGGAGGTGATCAAACCCTAACCCTAGCCTGCTAGAGCTCTCAGCTGATAGAGGATGAAGGAAATATAAAAATAATAAACTCTATGTACAGCTTATATACTCTGTCAAAATGACCTTGGCTCTAAAGAGATTAACCCTAATTTTTCCAGCAGACATGGCACTGTTACAACCCTTGAATGCCTGGAGATATACCCCTCGAAATCCATGCATCGAGAAGTGTGCCCTAGCCTTAAGAAATTCCTAAAAAGTCCTTTATTTAAAACTGAGAAGTGGAGAGCTCGTGCTTCACGGGGTTGGTGTTTGCTTTTAGCTCACTCGCGTAGCTGCTTTGCCTTCATGGAATTTCCTTTGATTAGTGAGAAGTGCTTACTCGTGCAGTGAATCATTAGTGTGTCATGCAATCCCTTTGCGCTGCAATGCTATCATGGAGATTATCTAGAGTTCCTAGACTTCTCACGCAGTAGAGCTTAAGAAGCTCTTTCTCGCTGAGTACTCGCGCAGTAATGCTCCGGCGCTCATGTAGTCAATGGTAAGCCTTCAGAGTGCGCGCGATCTGCGAGAAGAGAATTCTTAGCGTCTCTCTCATCCAGGGCTATGCAAGAACTACACAAGGTGGCATTCTGTTTAGTGTACATATGGACTCGCTGGGTTCTTTGCGCGATTGCTTTGAGGCTTGATCTCCGTGAGAGCTTTGCGAGGGCAAATTCTAAGAATTTTAATCGGTGAGATCTTTGCGAGGTCATTTCAGCTGTCCTCCTGACTGCACGAGGGCCTCTTCCACTACATCTTTAGCTTCATGAGGAAGATCCTCAACTATTTGAGGTCTATCTTTTGCTGCTCTGGTGCATTGCACTTGCTGCTGTCACAGTCTCCTCCTTTCTCAGCTAACTTCATTCATCTGCTTGACTTTGGTCAATGATGATCAGCAACAATGAGTCACCATGGTGAGTACTACCAAGGTGTTCCATCAGGCTTTGTCTCAGCTGTCATCTTTGAGTGCATTCTCTCTCTCTTTTGGGCCAAAAAGCAAGGAGTTCATATTAAGCTGCACATTTTATTCCTAACTATAAAACACACTTAACATATGATTATTAGTCTGCTTCAAGGTCCAACAAAGGCTAAGTTAAGAGGTGAAAAGTGGTACTTTTCAGTGAATAATAGGGAGTCTGGTCCAAACTATCAATTCTCATGGACAGAGCATCAAAAAGATTGAGGACCAGATGAGACAGATTTGTAATACTTTCAACAGGAGGGAGGAAGGAAAATTGCCTAATCAGCCCCTAGCCAATTCAAAAGGACAACTCTTTCTTGGAGAGACACCCTTTTCCCATGAGGATACTGATGCCATAACTACCCTTAGGATTGGCAGGGTGGTTGACAATTTAATGCGCAAGGAACAGGAGGAGGTCATAGAAAATGAAACTGAAAATGAAAGGATTGTTAGTGTCAAGGAGCCGGGGCTTGTGTCCCCTGCTGTGGATCAGCTAGGGCAAAATAATGGGGCTGATGCTGAGCCCCATCATAACGAAATAAATGAAGATAAAAGAAAAAGAAAAAAATATGTCCATGATGGCAGTAGGCGTGAAGTAGTGGCACCAGCAGTGCCACAGCTGCCATTTCCTCAAGCTCTAGCTGGCCCATCCCTTCTTGATAAAGGGATTGTTTAGATAGAGGAGATGTTGGAGACTTTCAAGCAGGTTTGGACCAACTTGCTCCTGCTTGATGCCATAAAGCAAGTCCATGCCTATGCTAAATTTTTAAAGGACCTCTGCACATAAAAGAGAAAAGCTAGGGTGCAATTGTCTAAAAGAGTTTTTACTGTTGAGCATGTTGAGTCAGTTCTGTCCATCCCCACACCTGAGAAATTACAAGACCAAGGGGTACCTACTATTCCCTACATAATCGGAAACCACACCATTGGAAAAGCCCTCTTGGATTTAGGGGTCAGTGTAAACTTACTCCCTTATTCAGTGTATGAGAAGCTAGGTTTGGGGGAGCTTAAACCTATATTAGTTGTGCTCCAACTGGCTGACAGGTCTGAGAGGAGACCTATGGGTGTGGAAGAGGATGTCTTAGTTGGGGTGGACAAATTCTATTATCCAGCTTATTTTCTTGTTTTAGACATGGACCCTTGCAAAAGGAAAACCCTAATTCTTGTTTTGGCAGACGATTCTTAGCTACTGTAAATGCTTGCATATAATGCAGGTCAGGGGTAATGGAGGTTACCTTTGGGAACATGAAGGCCCATTTAAATGTGTACCATGCTGCTATAGTGTCTCAAATTTCCATTGAGGACTGTTGTGCAGTAGATGTACTAGATGGCCTAGTAAAAGAAGTATTATCCAATCTGCTGGATTGGGATAATCTAACTGAAAGCCTGGAAAGTGTTTGGAGTCTGTTTGAGAGGGAGGCCCAAATTCCCATGATAGAAGACAACACAAATACTGAGTCTTCTGTGGGCCTAGTGCAGCACATATTATTGCACCTTCCTCAGGCCACTAAGGCACCACTATTGCCTTCAATTGAATGTCCCCCTGAGCTGGAGCTGAAGCAGCTCTTAGCCATATTAAAATAGGCCTTCTTAGGGTAGGATAGCAAGCTTCCTGTGATTATATCCTCCTCTCCCATTAGTGAGCAGGAGGAGGAATTGCTGAATGTCCTTTTGAAGCATAAGAAAGCAATTGGGTGGACAATAGCTGACCTTGGAGGCATTGATGCCTCAGTTTTCATGCACAAGATTCGACTGGATGAGGGTGCAAAACCCTTAAGGGAGATGCAGAGGAAATTAAATCCTCACATGCAGGAGGTGGTGCTTAAGGAAATAGTAAAACTGTTGGATGCAGGGGTGATTTACCCCATTTCAGATTCCGAATAGGTATCACCTATCCAGGTGGTACCTAAAAAGTCAGGCATCATAGTTGTTACCTCTGATTTTGGGGAGTTGATGCCAGCCAAAGAAACCACTAGCTGGAGAGTGTGCGTTGATTATAGAAAGCTCAACTCCAAAACCAGAAAAGACCACTTTCCCCTGCCTTTTACTGACCAAATTCTAGATAAGCTGGCTAGGAAGGCATATTACTATTTTCTTGATGGATATTCAAGGTATAACCAAATCCCTGTGGATCCTCAAGATCAGGAGAAGACTACTTTCACCTGTCCCTTTGGCACCTTTGCCTATAGAAGGATACCTTTCAGATTGTGCAATGCCCCAGTCACTTTTCAGAGGTGCATGTTTTCAATTTTTTCTTATATGATTGACAAATTCTTGGAAATCTTCATGGATGACTTCTCGATATTTAGGGACAGCTTTAGCCAGTGTCTTGTCCACCTTGAAAAAGTTTTGCAAAGATGTGAGGAGACCCACTTGGTCCTAAGCTGGGAAAAGAGTCACTTCATGGTGGCCCAAGGTATTGTACTAGGACATGTGGTCTCCCACAAAGGAATTGAGGTGGACAAGGCTAAAGTAGACTTGATTTCACATCTGCCCCCACCCAGGACTGTCAAGCAAATTAGATCATTTCTTGAACATGATAGATTTTACAGGAGGTTCATCAAGGACTTCAACAAGATTGTCAAACCATTGTGCCACCTGCTTTGCCAAGATGTGCCATTCATATTTTTTGTTGAATGCCTTGAGGCCATTGAGGCTTTGAAAAAGTGCCTCACCATTGCCCCTGTAATCCAGACCCTAAAATACTCACTCCCCCTTGAGCTGATGTGTGATGCATCAGACTTGGCCATAGGTGTTGTCTTAGGACAGAAGAAAGATAAGCTGCCTATAGTGATCTATTATGCTAGCAGAACACTAGCTGAAGCTCAATTGAACTACACTACAACTGAGAAGGAGCTACTTGCAGTAGTTTTTGCTGTGGATAAATTCAAACCCTACTTGTTGGGGTCTATGATTGTAGTTTTTACAGATTACTCGGCCCTAAAATTCCTATTGGCTAAGAAGGATGCAAAGCCTAAGTTTATTAGATGGATTCTCCTCTTGCAGGAGTTTAATCTTGAGATCAAAGACAAGAAGGGAGTTGAGAAAGTGGTGGCTGACCACCTCTCTAGGATTATCTTGGACGAATGTGCAACAACACCTATTAATGAGTTGTTCCCCAATGAGCAACTTTTTGCCGTAGAGTCTAGTGTGCCCTGGTTTACACATATTGTCAATTTTCTTGATGCTAGTAGGATCCCTCCACACTAGTCTAATGTGGACAAAGACCTATTCTTCTCTCAGGTTAGACATTTTTTGTAGGAGGACCCATATCTTTATAAGCATTGTGCAGACCAGGTCATTAAGAGATGTGTGCCTGAAAATGACTTCCACAACATTCTTTTAATATGCCATGAGCAAGCCTGTGGAGGTTATTTCAGTGGTAAAAGACTGCAGCAAAAGTGCTCCAATGTGGTTTGTATTGGCCTTCTTTGTTCAGAGATGCAAACTTGCATTGCAAGGCCTGTGAGAGATTTCAAAGAATGGGAGGCATTTCTAAGAGAGACTCCATGCCATTGCAGCCCATCCTAGTTGTAGAACTTTTTGACATCTGGGGCATTGATTTTATGGGCCCCTTTCCTTCCTTTATGGGATTGAACTTCATACTTGTGGCAGTGGACTATGTGTCCAAATGGGTGGAAGCCATTGCCACAAGGACCAATGACCACACAATTGTCCTTAAATTCTTGAAGGATAATATCTTCTCACGATTTGGCATCCCCAGAGCTATTATCAGTGATGGGGGGAGCCACTTCTATAACAAACCTTTTGAGAACCTCCTCAAAAGGTATTCTGTTACACACAAAATTGTAACTCCCTACCACCCGCAGACCAGTGGGCAAGTTGAAATTTCCAATAGGGAGATTAAGCATATTCTGGAGAAGACTGTGGGACTGATAGAAAGGATTCGGCACCAAAGCTGAATGATGCTTTGTGGATTTATAGGATTGCCTATAAGACCCCCATTGGTATGTCCCCATATAGGCTAGTGTATGGCAAGGCCTGACACCTACCTATAGAGTTAGAACATAGAGCCTACTGGGCTATCAAAGCAATAAATTTAGATCTAACTATTGCTAGTTCTCACAGAAAGTTGCAAATGGCAGAACTTGATGAAATAAAGCTAGAAGCCTATGCAAATGCCAGAAGGTACAAGGAGATATCAAAGGCATTCTTTGACAAGAAGCTGTTAAGGAAGGACTTGATTGCTGACACTAAGGTTTGGCTTTTTAACTCTAGACTTAAATTCTTTTCAAGGAAGTTGAAATCCAGATGTGATGGACCTTACACTGTCATCAAAGCCTCTTCATCTGGTGCTGTGGAGATCTTAGCTCCAAAGTCAGGGAAGAGCATGAAAGTAAATGGTCAGAGGCTCAAGATTTGTGTAGAACAACCATTGGAGCTTCCTCAGACCATTAACTTACTTGAACCTCCCACTGTTCAGTGATCCACAACTTTATATTATGTGTGCCATACATGTTTTGTGTGTTTATTCTGTTCTATTCTGTGTGCTTATTTATTTTTAATTGCTTTATAGATTTTATTTTGAGTACTATTTCGCTTATGTTAGTAACATGGGAGATGAATACTTTTTGCTGTTGTGTGAGCAAAGTACTAGCACAACAACTGTTTAGAATCTATTTTCATCAAGGTATTTTATTATTTAGAATTTTTGCTATGCATGTGCTAGTATTAGGGAGGCTATTATCAATTGAAAAAGGGATATATGTGAAAGTTAGATTCTGATGGCCATTGAATGGATGCATGAAATTGTACAAGCACAGGCCTGAACACAAATGGTGCAAAGAGGTTGAGGGTTGGTCTCTCGCGGGGTTAAATGGCCTAATTTTCACAGTTGTGGACCATTTTACCACTTTCTCGCAGAGTCATAAGGGCACGAATTGTAGATTTCAGAACATTCTATTGCGTGAGACCTCTAAAACTCCTAATGGATGTTATTCACGGAGTTCACCAGTTAAATGACTTTGCGTGCTCAATCCCAACGTCTATTCCGCGAGCCACACACAGTCTTAATTTTGTACTAGCGGAGCTACATGCTTCTGCATGATTATCCTCCTCACGGAAGTACATCTGTACTGCACGAGTATTCGACTGAGCGAGCACTTAGGAAAAATGCACAAAATGTGGGATTGCCCTATTTCCCAAGGCCAAAAATTAGACCACCATTTATTGTGAGCTCTCTTTCCCCATAATAGGTTGTGCGATTTATCATTCCCAGAATAATCACAATTTATTGCCACGCTCAAAAAGAGACAAAATTTAATATGACCATCTGTATTTCACCGGCCAAGTACTTTTAATACAGGGACAGTTCATCTTCGTCTCATCTATTCTCCTCTAACCTTAGTAATCCCTCCTTACCCACAACCATGGCGGACGACAAACCCATCGAGTTTCCAAACAAATTCTATCCAATGTGGTTGGACCCCCCACCGCCTAAGGAGCCGGACCCACTACAATTTCTTTGGGATGAGCATGAAGAGGTCAAGAGAATCCTGGCCAAAGAGGAGAGGAAAAAGGAGAAGAAAAAAAAGAAGAAGCAAAAAACCGCACCACCTACATCTGTCCCCCCATCTCCTTCAGAAGCCCCACCACCTACTCCACACCCATCTCCCTAATCGTCGCCTTCCCCCTCCTCCCAGCTTGCATTTCCTCTTCCACAGTAGCTTGAGGATATCCCTATGCCAGGAAGAAGAACCATTTTATTCGACAGGATATTTTTCTTAGATTGTTCTTAGGTTTATAATTTTCTATCATTTTATAATCTGTTTGCTTTTGTATCTATAATAAAATGTCTTTTCCCTACAATCTATCACTTTTTGTTTTTATATTTGTTTGAGTCTTTTTTTATTTGTTATGTGTTTTACTTTTCTCTCTTGTAGTTTTTGGTAGTTTATTTTTGTTTGATCACTGCTGCACAACCATTGTCCTTTGAATCAATGAGGACACTGCTCCTCATAGGTTTGGGGGTGTGGCAGGTTCTACCAATAAAATAGCTAACCTAAGGGTAGCAGATTCAAGTGAGTAAGACAGAAACAGAACCATGTTCACCTAAGAATCATTAGAAAATGAGAAATTTTAAATTTTGCAGACCTTTAGGCAGTACAAGCTTTTAAATTTTAACTTTTTCATGATTTGAACACCAAGTAAACTCACTTGTATTAGTACTGAGTGAATCATTAAAGAGAGAAAAAGGTAAGGACATACTTAAAAATTCAATGGAAGACTATAACCAGTGAGAGTTGGGCCTACAAAAAAAAAATTTCCTTCCTTCGAGGAGTGACTGAGGCAATTCTTCTAGCTCTAAGGACTGGCTGAGGTAATGCCCTCACTAGAAGTTAGGCACCTCTAAGTTAAAACAACTGACAGCACTCATGAAACCTAGGAAAGGATCAAGGCCTTCTCTTAGACAGTTTGAGCTTAAACAGACCAAATCCTAATCAACTGCCCTTGTGCACACACTTGTTGAGCCTTAATTTCTAATTTTCTTCAAAATACACCTGAGTAATTGCACCTAAACCTATGGACCTGACTCAAACCTACCCTCACTCTGAGAATTCAGATGGTAAAGGAGAAGGAGATAAAGATGGACAAGATAGGATCAATATTGGGTGAATGGAGAAGAGATACATAAAGTTGAGCAGTGTAACAGTTGAGGAAAGAGGTGGTAAGTCACAAACACAAAAATAAAAACAAAAATAGAAAGAAAAATATAAGAAAAAAAAGAAAAATAATAATGAAGAGGAGTGAGAGAGGAGTCAAGAGGAAAAGTTCATTGGAAAAATCAAAATGAAGAGGAGGAGCTAGCCACTTCAAGTCTGAAAATTTTGAAAGAAAATGAAAAGGTGCTTAACTAAAAAGAGGTGAAGTCATGAATCACCTCCTTCACTTAAGATTTCTCAATTTTGAATCCCTTTTCAACCTTCCATTCTTTATAACCTACTTCATAAGCCACCTCACAACCTAGCTAAAGACCTTGTGATCCAAAGTTAAATGAGCTGTCATGTAGAGATAAGGAGTTGTATAATCTAGAGTGAGGACCTGCCAATGATGCCATGACTTAGGTGCTTTGCCTATGCTCATGCTTATAGACCCATTTGGGGGCTGTAACTGCTCTTAAGCTTGAGAGAAAATGAAACTCACAAGGTCCCTTGTGAGAGTATGTCCTGGTGAGTATTGGGTCTAATGTTGAATGTATTAAGCATGGCCTATAACCTGATTTTTGAATTAATGATGAGCGCAGTGCTGATATGTATGTGTTATCCCCCTTGTTGTGAGCTAATTGGAAATGTTGTGCACTCAGGAAAAGGTTGTGATGATTAAATGTCTATGCTTTTCATGTCCAAATTCCTCATATTTTTATTGAATCAAAGGTGAACTGATGCTCTGTTTCTTGACAGCTGACTTGATAATGTTGCACCTTTATTAACTGTTTCATTGAGAAGTTTGTGGGTATCTTCACTGAAAACCCTCAGGAGACTTCACTCCTACACTAGGGATCACCTAGGGGTTTAAAAGGCTTGATACATATGCTAAATGTATTTGTGCACCCTATGAAAGTGGCATTTCAATTCTTAGAGTAGTTGTTTTAATTTTTCCTTTGCTCAGGGACTAGCAAAGATTAGGTTTGGGGGTGTGTTATTCCCTGAAAAGTACTACTTTTCACCTCTTAACTTAGCCTTTGCTGGACCTTGAAGACGACTAATAACTATTTGTTAAGTGTGTTTTGTAGTTAACAATAAAATGTGCAGCTTAACACAAACTCCTTACTTTTTTGCCCAAAAGAGAGAGAGAATGCACTCAAAGATGATAGCTGAGATAAAGCCTGATGGAATACCTTGGTAGTGCTCACCATGGTAACTCATTGTTGTAGATCATCATTGACCAAAGTCTAGCAGATGAATGAAGTTAGATTAGAAAGGAGGAGAATGTGACAGCAGCATGTGCAATACACCAAAGCAGCAAAAGATAGACTTTGCAGAGTTGAGGAGCTTCCTCGTGAAGCTGAAGATGCAGTGGAAGAGGCCCTAGCGCAGATACACCGCGCAATCAGGAGGACAACTGAAATGATCTCGCAAAGATCTCGCAGGTTAAAACTTTCAGAATTTGCCCTCGCGAAGCTCTCGCGGAGATCAAGCCTCAAAGCAACCACGCGAAGAACCCAGTGAGTCCATATGTACACTGAACAGAATGTCACCTCGCGTAGTTCTTGCATAGCCTTTGATGAGAGAGATGGCTAGAATTCTCTTCGCGCAGATCTCGCACACTCTGAAGCCTTACCATTGACTATGCGAGCACAGGAGCATAACTGCGTGAGTACTTAGTGCAAAAAAGCTTCTGAAGCTCTACTGTGCGAGAAGTCTAAGCACTCCAGATAATCTCCACGACAGCATTACAGTGCAAAGGAACTATGCGATGAACTGAAGATTCACTGTGTAAGCAAGCACTTCCCTCCAGCCAAAGGCAACTCTGCGAAGGCAAAGCAGTTGCACGAATGAGCTAAAAGCAGATACCAGCCCTGCGAAGCACGAGCTCTCCACTTCTTAGTTTTAACTGAAGGACTTTTTGAGAATTTCCCAAGGCTAGGGCACACTTCCCAAGGTGTAGATTTTGAGGTGCATATCTCCAAGTATTCAAGGGTTGTAATAGTGCCACGTCTGCTGGAAAAATTAGGGTTAATCTCTTTAGAGCCAAGGCCATTTTGATAGAGTATATAAGACGTACTTAGAGTTTATTATTTTCATCTTTCCTTCATCCTCGGTCGGCTGAGAGCTCTAGCAGGCTAGGGTTAGGGTTTGATCACCTCTTTCTCCTATTTTTCTTCTCTCCTAGCTCAACACTTGCTTTCCAATCCCCCTGTAAGCAGCTAGGTTTAGTTTTATTTTAGTCTTGTAATAGATTTTGTATACATTGGGATCGTGGATGAGCAGTTGTGTATAGGCTGCAGCCTGGAGACAGTTCATTGTAAGTTTTGTTGTTATCAATGAACTGCTGTCTTAATGCTTAATCAAATCTATAGATCTTATGGTTTCTTTAGATGTCTATAGGATCCATGTATTTGGGACTAGCCAATTCAGTTTCTAGTAGATCTATTATTTACCATCTGATTTTTCTTGGTTTGATAAACACATGGAAAGCAATGCTCGATCTGTAGTGATATCTAGGGAGCTCGAAGGCCTGCAGACCATGGTGGTTGCAACAGTTTACATGTTCTTTCTCAGACCTCTGAGGTATGGATAGACCAATGGGATACCTTGTGACCATTGTAGTGGACAAAGTATAGCCCTAAGGTTGTGTCCAATCACATGTTTGAGGAGGATTCTTTTCCCCTACACATGAGCTTCTAGAGCCTTGTGAGGAGGTTTGTAGAGTAACTGGCTCCCCTCTGCCCTACCTAATCGACATCAGATGTTATATCTGGTCTCTTTGTAGTATTTGTAGTTTAAGGCTGAGTCATTGCAGGCCTTTTATAGCAATGACCAGCTGAATCTAAAGCCTTATTCAACCTGTTGCATGGTCCTTTTTATGGGCATCAAGTTCCGCTGGGCTGGGCAAAGCACTTAGGATCTTATGGGTTGGAATACTTATGGATGTCAGCCAGATCTGTGCGTAGGTCTGGGGAGCTTGTAGCATTGGCATTACATAGTGCTGCAATAGTATTCATGGCAAGAGCTGATCCAGTGGCTAGGGGAAATGATCAGTCCACTCTTCTGGATTAGACTAGCGAATTTCTAGTTTAACTAATAGGATTTGACAGACTTTATCGGATATCCTGTGACCATTATAGTGGACAGAGTATAGCCCTAAGAGCGCCCCAAATGGCCTGGGTTAAACTTGGAACTTATACCTTATTGAGGCTATTAATAGCGTCTCAGCAAGGCCCACTGCAGAGACAGACTAAATATGAGTTACATTATTACATCATTAACTCTAGTTCAACTTACTTAATTCTCACCAATTTTTGTATTTTTTTTTTTACACACTCCATCACCATCTTCTATTTAATCATTTCTTTAGGATAGGGATGTACTTTATTTCCCTTCTTTAGTGTTAATTTAGCATAGTTGTGATACCCAACTCCCTTCCTTTAGGATTGTCAGATCTGTAACCAGATCTGGAGGCCTACTATTATAGCCCATTTTGAGTTCTTGATCATTTTCTCTATGGGACAAACTCTTATTTATCAAAACTTGTTTCAATAGACCCTGTATCTTGCTGGACTGTGTGTATTTCGGACTTGCTGTGCTGACCCATCTCCAATTCCCCACTCTTGATTTATTTTCTCCACTGTTCTTAAAAAAATAGCAGCAAGAGTCTCGAAACATGACCAACAGTCTGCTCACATCTTTGTAAAACTCTTTCAAGGTGACTCAGACACTGGCTAAAGCTGTCCCCATATACTGAGAAATCATACATTAAGATCTTCAAGAATTTATCAATCATATTAGAAAAATTGCATACATGCACCTCTGAAAAGTGGCTGGGGCATTGTACAGTCCAAAAGGCATCCTTTTGTAAGCAAAGGTGCCAAAGGGACATGTGAAAGTAGTTTTCTCATGATCTTGAGGATTCACAGGGATTTGGTTATACCCTAAGTATCCATTAAGAAAACAGTAATATGCCTTCCCAGCCAACTTGTCTAGAATTTGGTCAATAAAAGGGAGACGGAAATGGTCCTTTCTGGTTTCGGAGTTAAGCATCCTATAATCAATGCACACTCTCCAGCCAGTCATCTCTCTGGCTGGCATCAACTCCCCAGAATCAGAAGCAACAACTGTGATGCCTGACCTTTTAAGTACCACCTAAATAGGTGACACCCATTCAAAATCTAAAATGGGGGTAAATTACCCCTGCATCCAACTGTTTCACTATTTTTTGAGGACCACCTCCTGCATATGAGGATTTAATTTCCGCTGCATCTCTCTTGAGGATTTTACACCCTCATTCAGGTGAATCCGGTGCATGTAAACTGAGGCATCAATGCCTCTAAGGTCAATTATTATCCACCTAATTTCTTTCTTGTGCTTCTTAAAAATATTCAATAGTTCCTCCTCCTGCTCACTAGTGAGAGAGGAGGAGATAATCAAGCGAAGCTTGTTGTCTTACCCCAAGAAGGCATACTTCAATGTGGCTGGGAGTTGTTTCAGCTCTAGTTCAGGGAGACTTTTAATTGAGGGCAACAAATGTGCCTTAGTGGTTTGAGAAAGGGGCAACAATGTGTGTTGCACTAGGCCCACAGAAGACTCAGTATTTATGCTGTCATCTGTCATGGGAATTTGGGCCTCCTTCACAACCAGACACCAAACACTTTCCAGACTTTCAGTAAGATTATCCCAATCTAGCAGATAGGATAATTCTCCTTTTATCAGGCCATCTAGTACATCTACTGCACAGCAGTCCTCAATGTTAATCTGAGGCACTGTAGCAGCATGGTACATATTTAAATGTCCCTTCATGTTCCCAAAGGTAACCTCCATTACTCCTGACCTGCATTGTATGCAAGCATTTGCAGTCACCAAGAATGGCCTGCCAAGGATAACAGGGATTGGGGTTTTGCTTTTGCAAGGGTCCATGTCTAAAATAAGAAAATCAGTTGAATACTAGAATTTGTCCACCCCCACCAAGACATCCTCTACCACGCCCACGGGCCTCCTCTCAAACCTGTTAGCCAGTTGGAGCACAACTGAGGTAGGTTTAAGCTCCCCCAAACCTAGCTCCTCATACACTAAATAGGGGAGTAAGTTCACACTGGCCCCGGAGTCAAAAAGAGCTTTACCAATGGTGTGGTTTTCGATTATGCAGGGGATAATAGGTACCCCTGGGTCTTATAATTTTTCTGGTGTGGCAATAGATAGGACTAGCTCCACATGCTCAGCAGCAAAGATTTAGCATAGGCAGGGACTTGTTTTATGGCATCAAGTAAAGGCAAATTGATTCTAACCTGCTTGAAAGTCTCTAACATTTTCTCCATCTGAGCATTCCTTTTATCAGGAGGGATTGGGCCAGCTAGAGCTTGAGGAAATGGCAGTTGTGGCACTGTTGGTGCCACTGCTACATGCCCATTGACCTCATGGTCATATTTTTGTCTTTTTTTTTATCTTTATTTATTTCTTTATATTGGGGCTTAGCATCAGCCCCCTTATTTTGCCCTTGCTGATCAACAGCAAGGGGTACAATCCTTGGCTCTTTAACACTGACACTCCTTTCATTTTCATCTTCATTTTCCGTGACCTATTCTGTTACCTTGCCCACCAGATTATCAACCACTCTCCCAATCCTAAGGGTAATGATAGCATTGACACCCTTATTGGTAGAGGGTGCTTCTTCAATCATATATTGTCCTTTCGAATTTGTCAGGGGCTGATTAGGCAATTTTCCTTCCTCCCTCCTATTCAGAGCATTACAAATCTGGCCCAGTTGGTCCTCAATCTTCTTGATGCTCTGTCCATGAAAATTGACAGTCTGCACCAAGCTTCCCAAGTTTTGCATTGAAGTCATCATCTGCTCTTCAAATGAAGAGGATTTGGGCTGTTATGGGAGCAAGGCCAACTGGTTAGACGGTGGGGTAGGTAAAAAAAAAATTTCCCTTGGTGGGTAACCTTGATTAAACTGGTGCTGGAGTCTATAAGGAGCTACCATTTGTTGCTGCTGGAGTTGAGGATATGAATCTTATCTTCACCTCAGATTGGGGTGGTTCCTCTAAGAATACCCAGCAGGCTACTGCCCAAACGTTTGAGCAGCATTGGCATGTTCCATAACAAAATTCAAAAACTGGTTGGCAGATGGACAATCATTAATGGAATGTGTGAGAGATTGACATATCAGACATGCCTCCTCCACCTGTGCAACCATCCGGGGCTGCATCACATTCATCAATTTGTCAAACTTCAAGCTCAGGTTGTCCACCTTCCTCTCCAGATCACCTTGCACCTTCACTTCAAATATTCCATCTCTTTTACCATCTTAGCTGGAGTCTGGCTATTATTGCGTGACAGAGACTCTTGCTATATGGAATTTTCTCCTATTATGTTAAACATCTCTCAAGCTTCCTCAACTGTCTTACGGAGGTAACTACCACCACAGAAAGCATCCACCATATCGCTGCTCTTGGAATTAATTCGTTGATAAAATACTTGGACAAGCTGCCACATTGGGATTTAGTGGTGGGGGCATTATTTTAACATCTCCTAGAATCTTTCTTAAGCTTCAAAAAAATTCTCAATTAAAGATTGAGTGAATGACAAACTATTTGTCCTGATATGGCTGGTTTTATTCGTGGGAAAGAATTTGGCCAAGATTTTGGTTTGAAGGTCACTCCGTTACTGTATGTTGTTTGCTGGGAGCTTTGATAGCCATGTGCTGGCTTTGTCCTTTAGTGAGAAAGAAAAAAGCCTCAGTTTGGCGGCCTCAGGTCTCAAGCCAATAGTATTGAAGGTAGTGTAAAGTGCTAAAAATTAGTCTATATGCTTGTAGGGATCTTCTTTACTAAGCCCATGAAACGAAGGCAGTATATTGATGGTGGAGGATTTAATCTCATAATTCCCTTCAACAGAGGGGAATTGAATGTAGAAGGGAGAGGTGTACTCCTCAGGTGCATTGTACTCCTTTAATGTTCTCTGCTTCTCAGCCATGATAGCTGGTTCAGTTTCAATAGCAGGGCCCTATGGGATGCGTCTAGGTCTAAGGATTCTTTCAACCTCTCGATTTAGAAGTTCTAGCTCAGGGTTTAATGACCTTCTACCATGCATATACTCACACCCACATTAAGTTTAGAAAATGCTCACAAGAACACACGAAGAATATTTCAAACAAAAATTAACAACTACAAAGATTTACACTAAACACACAATAGGAAAGTAAACATAAATGGACTGAGATTTAGGGGAAAGTAAGTGCAAACAGAGCTTGCTTCACTCCAATTGCAGCTCTAACTTTTCCCTTCTTCTGCTGTCCATTTCTGTAAAATTGTATAAAGAATCAGTAGTACTTTTATTCTAATTTAGGTATAGCTACAAAGAATTTAGAAATCTAAAGTATAGTATAACTCAGGTCTACTAAAAAGATCAATGTCTCGGTAACGGTGCCAATAACTTGTTGTGGGCAGATTCCTTAGTGCTTGTTTATTGTTTGGTGGAAACAAATTTAAAGAAAAAGTAAAATAAAAGAATGGATTCAGCGCAACCAAGGTAATCCTAGACCTGCAAGATACAGGGCCTATTGTAGCAAGTTTTGATATGTAAGAGTTTGTCCCACAGAGAAATTGATCTAAAACACAAAATGGCCTATAATAGTAGGCCTCAAGATCTAGCTACAGATCTGATAATCCTAAAGAAATGGAACTGGGTGTCACGACTACACTAAATTAATCTTAACAATAGAGAAATAAAATGTAGCCCTATCCAAAAGAAAGGGTTAAGAAGAAGATGGTGATGGTATTTTCTGAAATAAAATATAAAAATTGGTGAGAAGTAAGCAGGTTATGTTCAGAGTTAAAGTAGTAATGTAACTCAGATTTAGTCTATCTCAGCAGTGCTCCTTACTGAGATGCTATCAAAAGCCTCAACAAGGTAGAAGTGTCCAACTTAACCTATACCGTTTGATGTGCTCTTAAGGCTATAAGTTGTCCACTCAAATGGTCACAGCCTATCCTATAGAGTCTATCAAATCCCATTGATCAAGCCTGAAGTTGCTAATCTAATCCAGTGGAGTGGACTGATCATTTTCCAAACCACTGGACCAGACCAGGCCATAAATACTATTGCAACACTATGTAATATCAGTGCTACAAGATCTCCAAATCTATACACAGATCTGGCTGACATCTATAGGTATTCCAACCCATAAAATCCTAAGTACTTTGCCAAGGCCAATGGCTCACTGGTGCCCACAAAAAGGACCATGTAACAGGTTGAATAAGGCTCTAAATTCAGCTGGTCATTGCTACAAAAGGCCTGCAATGACTCAGCCTCAAGCTTCAACTATTACAGAGACATCAAATCTAACATCTGATATCGGTTAGGTAAAACAAAGGGGAGCCAGTTCCTATACAAATCTCCTCACAAGGGTCTAGAAGCTCATATGCAGGGGAGAAGAATCTTTCTCAAACATGTGGCTGGACACCACCTTAGGGATATATTCTCTCCACTCAAATGATCACAGGGTATCCCATTGGTCTGTCCATACCACAGAGGTCTGAGAAAGAGCATGAAAACTGCTACAACCACCATGGTCTACAAGCCTCCGAGCACCCCAGATCTCACTACAGATCTAGCATTGCTTTCCATGGGGCTATCAATCCAAGGGAAATCAGATGGTAAATAATAGATCTACTGAAAACTGAATGGGCTCATCCCAAATACATAGATCCTATAGACATCTAAAGAAACCATATGATCTTTAAATTTAATTAATCATTAAAACAATAATCCCTTAATAACAGTGAAACTTATAATGGACTGCCTCCAGGCTGCAGCCTATACACAGCTGCTCATCAAAAATCCCAATGTTTATAAAACCTATTACAAACTGAAATAAACTAAACCTAACTGCGTACAAGGGGATTAGCTAACAAGTGCTGAACTAAGAGAGAAGAAAAATGAGAAAAAGAGGTGATCAAACCCTAACCCTAGCCTGCTGGAGCTCTCAGCCGATAGAGGATGAAAAGAAGGATCGATGCTAAAACTAAACTCTAAGTGTAGCTTATATACTCTATCCATATGGCCTTGGCTCTGAAGAGATTAACCTTAATTTATCTAGTAGACATGGCACTGTTACAACCCTTGAATATCTTGAGATGTACGCTTTAAAATCTATGCCTCGAGAAGTGTGCCCTAGCCTTGGGAAATTCCCAAAAGGTCTTTGAGTTAAAACTAAGTGGGGCACCCATGCTTCGTGAGACTGGCATATAAATTCATTCATTCCAATAGTTGCAGAGCCTTCACAGAGTAGCTTTAGATTGGTGGGAAGTGCTCACTCGCGCAGTGAATCTTCAGTTAATCGTGCGGTTCCTTTACGTTGCAATGCTATCACAGAGATGATCTAGAGTGCCTAGACTTCTCGCGCAGTAGAGCTTCAGAAGCTCTCTCTCTCATTGGGTACTCGCGCAGGTATGCTCCTGCGCTCGTATAGTAATTGGTAAGGCTTTGTTGCTACCCTAGCTATGCTTTCTATATTTGTTTGTGGTAAAAGAAATTTAAAATCAAAATAAAGCAGGGGATGAAATCAGCACAACTGAGAAGTCCTAGACCTCTAAGATACAGGGTCCATTGTGGCAAGTTTTGATAAGTAAGAGTCTGTCCCACAGGGAAAGATGATCTACAGCTCCAAGGGAGCCATCTCTAGTAGTCCCTCCAGATCTGGCAGTCCTTAAGGGAAGGGAGTTTAAGGTCACTTAGTTTACAGATCCTAAGGTAGCCTAATGTCTAAACTACAGAAAGGGTTGAGAGGATGGATGGAGTGTGGAAAATAAATATAAAAGGGTGAGAAGTATGTTATTGAGCCTAGATCAGAGGAGTTTTGTAACTCAAATTCAGATCTGATGTTATAGAAATCTTTTCCAATGGCTACGTTATCACCACTGAGGAGAAAGAATCCAACCCATCTCTGTGCCATGATTCAATCCCTTAAGGTTATAACCTGTCCACTCAAATGGTCACAGACTATCCCATAGGGGAACCACAATCCAAGGATGGTAAAAACAAGTTAATCATTATAGGCACTACTTCATCCAGGCTACCAGCACAAGAATCCATAGGGAACCTCAACCTCTAAAGCTCTATGTGTGGGGCTAAGGCTGTATAGGACCATGATAGCCCAGACACATAGAACCAGCAAGAGATTGAGTACAACCTTTGATCTAGCTATCCATTGCTTGAGTGAGGCTATAATGGTCCAGTCACAAGCCTACAATCTTCATAACAAGATCAGATCTAACATCTGATAGCGGATCTATACATAATCTCCACCAGGTACAAGCTCAAAAGGAGAAGAAGGATCCATCTTGGATCGGTGGATTAGAATCACCCTAAGGCTATAACCTGTCCACTTGAATGGTCACAGACTATCCCAGAGGCTATCCTCCTCACGGAGCCCAAGACAAAACAAGAATATCGCTGCCACCACCATGGTCACAAGGCTACCAGCTCAAGCTCTCATGGGGATTTCAGATCTAGTGGGTCCTGTGGTGGGGCTAAGGCTGTATAGGACCATGATAGCCCTGACAGACAGGTCACTTGGATCTGAGTGGCCCTTAGAATCAGACCTCCATTGCTTTGAATCACAGCCAAAGCAATGGCGGATCACAAGGCAACAACCTTGCACAGAGCAGATCGCATTCAAACACAAATCCCATAATGTAAAAATCCTATTACAAAACTTCCATTAAACTAGTTCAAAATGCATACAAAGACATAGCCAGCAAGTGCTAGACTATGGAGAGAAGGAAAAAGAAAAAGAAAACTACTTACAGCTACAAAAGAAAAGAAAAATGATCTCAGATCAAGTCTCCAAGAGATGAGATGTGTTCCAAGATATCTAAACCTAAGCTAAGTATGGGTTTATATAGCAGTGGTGTGACGGCGCATTAGGGTTAGGACACCCTAATTTTAACGATGCCACGTGGCCTAATAGTGATCCTTGGATGCCTCGAGGCACGTGCACAGAGATTTAAGCATGGGAGTGCATGCCCTAATCATTGGAAATTCCCAGAAAGTCCTCTACTGAAGCGATGGAAGTTGAAGTTCAGAGCTTCGCTAGGTAGCTATTATTTCCCAGACTTGTCGCATGATAGCTCTTGCTCTTCGCGAGGATGGTTTGACATTGAAGCTTCAACCGTCGCGAGGTTGCCTTGGTTTGCTCTTCAGGCAGTCGCGCGATAGAGAATTGCGCTCTCACTGGATTAGGCTTCGCAAGGTTGAGTAGACATCAAAGCCTCAGATGTCGCGGGGTTGGAGTTAAAGCAGTCGCGAGGTAGCTGTGCATTCTCTCGATTGATCTTCGCGAGGATGCTTTCTTCTTGAATAGCGCGAGAACTACATGAGGAGTTCTCTTATGATATCTCTCTCTCGCGCGAACTGCGCGAGGTTGAGAGAGGTCTCGCCCGAATCGCATTGAGACTGTGCAATGTGTTCTACTCTTGATCTTCGTGAGAGCTACGCAAGTTTGTGCTTCTGAAGCTCTTCAGTCACTCAACTACGCGAGAAGTTGTTGTAACGTCTTGGGAAGCTCAGTTGGACTGCGTCAGGCATATTTCTCCTGAATCCTCTAAAGCTTGGGTCAGCTGCGCGAGGCTCATTTCAGGTCTGGATTCAGAGTCCATCCTTCTGAGGGACTTCTGGTGCCAAAACAGGCTCCTTAGTAGGATTCCTGGACTTTTTTCACTATTGATTATTACCTACATAAAACACTTAACAAGAACTTATTAGATGGCTAAGGGTCTAATCAAAGGTTAAGTTAAGGGGTGAAAAGTGGTACTTTTTAGGTCTTAACACACCCCCAAACCTAATCTTTGCTAGTCTCTAAGCAAAGCTATATTAAATCTACTACAAAAATTAAATGCCACTTTCGTAGGGAGCACGGATACATTTAGCATATGTACCAAGCCTTTTCAACCCCTAGGTGATCCCTAGTGGAGGAGTGAAGTCTCTTGAGGGTTTTCAGTGAAGACACCCACAAACTTCTCATTGAAATAGTTAACAAAAGTGCAATATCATCAAGTGAGCAGTCAAGGAGCAGACTTAGTTTACTCTTGAATCAGTAAAAATAAAAGAAATTCAATCCATTGGTTGCACAGAAATTTAAACAGCATAAACTTCTCATGAATGCACAGCATTTCCAATCAGTTTACAGCCACAGAAAACTGCACAAGTGTGTGCCAGCACTGAGGTCATCATCAGATCAAAAATTAGGCTATAGATCATACCTAACGCATTCAAAATCAGACCTAAAACTTTCCAGGGCATACTCTCATAAGGCTCTTGTTGAGGGGTTCATTTGCTCTTAGGTTCAAGAGCAGTTACATCCCCCAAATGGGTCTGTAAGCATGAGCATAGGCATAGCTTTGAAGTTCTGGCATCATTGACAGATCCTCACCATAGATTGGGTAACTCATTATCTCCACATGACAACTCACTCAACTTTGGATCACAAGGGCTTTTAACTGGGCTGTAATTTGGCTTATGGAGTGGGGTTAAAAAGAATGGAAGGTTGAAAAGGGGTTCAAAATTGAGAAATCAGTAGCTGAAGGAGGTGGTTCATGACTTCACCTTCTTGAATTCAGCTCCCTTCATCTTCTTTGAGATTTTCAGATTTGAAGTGATCAGTTTCTCTTCTTGATTTTGATTTTCCAATGAAAGTTCCCTCTTGACTCATCTCTTACTCCTCTTCATTATTATTTTTGTTTCTTTTTTATGGAATTTTCTTCTTTTTATTTTTGTTTTTGCTTTTCTGAAATGCCACCATATTCTCAGTTACCATACTGTCAGAATTTTGAGATACTTCCTCTCCATTAACCTAATGTTGACCATAGCTAGTCCATCTTCAACTCTTTCTCCTTTACCTTCTGAATTCTCAGAGTGAGGGTAGACTGAATCAGGTTCATAGGTTCAGGTACAAGTACTCGGGTGTATATTGAAGAAATTCAGGATTTAAAGCTCAAAGGGGGTATGGACAGGGGCAGTTGCTTTAGGGTTGGTCTTTTTAGGCTCAAACTGTCCAAGAGAAGGCCTTGATCCTTTCCTAAGTCTCATGAGTGCTGTCAGTTGTTTCAACTTGGAGTTGCCTAACTTCTAGTAAGCACAGTGACTCAGCCAGTCCTTAGAACTAGAAGAAATTGCCTTAGTCACTCCTCAAAGGATGGAAAAAAATTTTATAGGCCCAATTCTCACTGGTTATGGTCTTCCTTTGAACTTTTAAGTATGTCCTCACCTTTTTCTCTCTCTAATGATTCACTAAGTGCTGATACAAGTGCGTTTCCTTGGTGATCTCATCATGGAAATATGAAATATTAAAAGTTTATAATGTCTAAAGTGTGCAGAAATTTTTAATTTCTTATTTGTCATGATTCTTAAGTGAACATAGATCCATTTCCATATTACTCACATGACTCTGCTGCACTTAGGTTAACTATTCCATTGGTAGGGTCTACCTGCCACACTCCCAAACCTATGAGGAGCAGTGTCCTCACTGGTTCAAAGTGAATGTTCAGCAGATCCATTATTTGCAAAAAGAAAGGGAAATAGCATGGAGCAAAACACACAACAGACAAAGAAAAATAGTAAGGACAAAAGAAGAAAATCTATTAAAAATAAGAAATGTATAAACTAAAAGAAAACATAAGCAAAAGAGTGCAAAAATAGAAAAAATCCTAGGTACAATCTAATCAGAATCTGGATAAAAACTTGTCCCAACCCATCTTCTTGGCATCCTCTTGAAGGTAAGCCTCTTCCTCTTTTTTCTTTCGTTCCCTCTCTTCCTTTCTTTAGGCCGCAGTTTTGAGCATGGTTGGTGCCCTGACCCTCATTTTACTGGTCTTTGGTTGAGGAGGGATCACTGAAGATTTATCTGTGGTTGGCTCAAGGGATTTGATAGGACTTTTTCCTTTGGGACTCTTCCCTTTTGAGCCCTTCCCTGGCTGAGGCTGAGGGGGAATGAGAGGGGATTGGGCTTGTTCGGGCTCAGGAGGGACAACAGGGGATTCATCTTTTTCTTTCACCTGAGGCAGGAGAGGACTTTTCCCTTTGTCAAGCTTAGGGGGAGCCACAGAAGACTTTTCTTGTTCCTTTGCTGCAGGAATGGCAAGGTTGTTCCTCTTCTCTGGCTAGCTCATTGGTGGTGCCTCCTCAGACTGGGCAGATGTTTCTTTTCCAATTTTTAGAGAGGCAGCAGTGTGAGAAGTTCTTTTAGCTGTAACTTTTTATCTCTGAGGATAGGCTTGTTCAGCAGGACTTGATGAAGGAGCAGCAACAGGAGTCTTGGCACTTGGATCCATAGGTGGTGCAGAATTAGAGTCTGAGTCAGAAGGAAAAAGCTCAATGGGATCCAAACCAAGGGTAGTAGCAACCTATTTGCGTTCCTCTTTGGAAAGTAGGCGACCATGGGGATCATCCTGAGCAGAAGCTCTGGTGACCTTTGGAGGTGGGGATGGAGGGGCTGGCCTTTTTCCTTTTTGGGCTGCAGTGGCTCTTTTGGAGGTGGAAGGTTTCTTGAAAGGAGTCCTTTTTCTTTTAAGGGCAGGAGATTGAATAGGGGGAGGCACTGAGACAGGAGCAGGAGTTGGAGTAGGGACTTTAGGAGGAGCAAGAACTTGAGTAGGAGCAGGAGGAGGTACCGGAGTTGGGGCTGTAGGAGGTGGGGGAACAGGTTGTGTCGGTGTAGGGGCAGGGGGAGTGGAAGAAGATGGCCCTGGTTGTGTGGAAAAGGATGGGGCCTCAGGGGGTGCTGTGGCGAGAGGGGTGGCCTGAATTGGGCTAGTAGGAAGGCAACCCTCTGTTCCAAAATCTCAATTTTCTTGGTAGCATATAGGAGATTCGTATCTGAAAGCTCCTTACTGAGTTTGTTGATCTCCTGAGCATTGTTCAGTTTCCTTTCTAACAATCTGGGTCTCGATTGCACATGCTGGGCATTTTCCTTCTCCATCTCTGTAGTCATTCTATAGTAGGTTGCCTCAGCCTTCTTCGCATTGAGTGTCTCCAAAATTGCTTCCCACCCCTTGGAAATATCTCTCAGCTTCTCGCTGTGAGCAAGCTTCAAGTCACTCAGCTTCTGCCGCCAAGGGGATTCAATGGATTGGCGAAGTTATGCCATACCCCTCAGAACATCCCTCTTGATATAGGCATTGTCCCTCATGGCATGGAGGAGGGTGAAGTAGGGAGGGGTGTAATAGGAGTGTCTGGGTAAGATTGGTAGAAATGGAGTGAAAGAAGTAGAAGGTGATTGATCCTGGGGGGGTAAAGTGGGGGCTGTAGTGATGAGGCCTAGAGGAGGGGTAGAAGTTGCTGGGGCAGTCTGTGTTGAGTGGTCAGTGAATTAAGGAGGGGGTAGGATAAGAGGTGGAATGGAAGGCATGGGTAGAAAATTAAATGAAGGATGGTCAGTGGAGGTGGATGGTTCTGGGTAAGGGAAAATTGGAATGGTGAAGGGTTGAAATGGAAGTGGTGGGGTTACAAATATGTGGGGTTTAATGGGAAAGGTGGATGGGAAAGGAATGGGGTCTGTTTGGGTGGAAGTGTTGGTAAATTGTGGTGGAGGTAATATGAGTGGGGGAAGGATAGGTAGAGTGGGGAAGGAGTGGTGGGGTATGGTGTCTTGGAGGGTGAAGGGTGTAGTTAAGTCAATTGGGGTGAGGTCTGGTTGCACTGTGGAGGCAGAGGTGGAAGGGGGCTGGATCAGTGGGCTGGTAGGAGGTTGTGTAGAGATGGGTGGGTTTGTCAATATTTGAAGGGTGGATTTTATGTTGGTGATGTCAGTCTGCATTTGGTCTTGAGATTGTGTTGTGGTGGATAGCTGTGTCTGGATGTCATGTATTAAGGAAAAGACATGGGTAAGGGTGTCTGAGGTTGGTTGGGGTGGAGTATGAGAAGAGGAGGGAACAGGTTGGAAAGGGGAAGTGGGGGCATGATGGAAAGTTATAGGGGGAGAAGATGAAAGGTCTGGTGAGTGATGTGGTGAAGGGAGTGGGGAATCTGGGAGAGGGATGTCATGGGTTGGCATGGTATCAAGCAAGGTAGTCATGAAGGCCTGATACCCTGAAGTGGTGGCAAGATTAAAGTCAAGGTCTGGGAGTGGAGGTGAAGTAGGGATGGTTGGTATGGTGTCTGGGTCAATGTGTATGGTTTCAACGGTTGTAGAAGGAGTAAGGTGTGTCTGTGTTTATGAGGGAATGGTAGAGGTTGTGGTCTTCCTTTTCAGGTAGGATATCAGGGGAGGGCTATCAGGGTTTAGGTCAGATGATGTTAGAGATATTGGGGTTGTGTATTGAGGTAAGGTGGGTGAAGGGGGAGAGCTGTCATGGGGTTCAATACTTTCCACCCAGGAACGAATCACAGGGGGAGGTGGAATGGAAAAGGGAGATAAGAGAGGGAAAGGGAGAGATGGAATAGGCAAAGAAACTGATGGAGGGGTAAGTGTGGTGGATGGAGGTATTACTACAGAAGCAGAGG
The DNA here is from genome assembly GCA_021018995.1 of Chloranthus sessilifolius. Lineage (NCBI taxonomy): Eukaryota > Viridiplantae > Streptophyta > Magnoliopsida > Chloranthales > Chloranthaceae > Chloranthus > Chloranthus sessilifolius. The sequence continues at coordinate 33,060,039 of CM037595.1, forward strand.
TGACAGAAGCTTGCATCACCTTCTTTGGAGCAGGGGCTTTAGCCCTCTTTTTGGGGGCAGGGGTAGCCTTTACCACAACAGTTCCCTCTCCTTGCTTAGAAACAACCTGAGCTTCACCCTTCTTCTTCTTCTTCTGGGGATCCATCAGACTCCTGCTGATCCCCCATTATCTTTTGGCAAAAGTGGTGGGAGTGAGGTCAGCAGATAACTCCCCCACTGGTATATTGTACCCTACCCTCAGAAGTAATTTGGTGATGAGTCTTCCATAGGGGAGAGTGTGGATCTTCCTTTTCAGCCCGAGCTTCACCATTATATCCTTCATGGCCTCAAAAATCAACCATGCAGCATTAAATCCATGGCCCAGAGAGAAGGAATAGAGAGCATCACCAATTGGTGTCCTCCTCTCTTGCTGATGGCCAGAGCAATAAATATTCTTCCTCAGCACTTGATCAATGAACAACAATTTGGGATCCAAATCTCTTCTTCTGATGGAGTCCCCGGTGGCCTTCAAACCTCTGGTAAGGGCTTATGAAATGGTATCAATGGGGGCACTCACAGGGGAACCATAACCATAGTTGGAATAAAAAATGGCAGGGATGCCCATGACTTTAGCAATCAACTCTGGGCTGAGTAGCATCTCAAAATTGTCAACTAACACAAGGAGGCCTGGCTGCCCATGTGTGTCTGGTTTGACCCAAAGGTTCTGGTAAAAGAGTTGCACTAACCTAGGGTAGGCTAGTGCAGGAATCATTTTCATCAAGGGGATCAAACTAGCCTTGCGCAAGAACTCAATGGCAGGTGCTGACAATGGCTCAGTTTCAAAGAAAGATATATCAAAAATGGCTTCAAGCTCTAAGGGAATGGAAATGAGGAGCTCAGAGGGTGTAGAGTAATAAGATATTTGTTCAGCCACCTCAGGAATCACCTCCTTCCCTTTTTGTTGTGTCGTAGAGGACTTGGCTTTCTTAGGGGCAGGTCCCACGGGAGCCTGATCTCGGGCTCTCTTTACAGGTGCACTTTTAGGAGCCATTAAGATTCTCCTTGGTGAGTGTGCAGTTGAAATTTTGAAAGAAAAAATTAAGAGCTGAGTCTTACCCTAAAAGTTAGGGTTCTGTTCAATTTGATGCACGGTAGACCGCAGGAGCTCCTACCAGGGGGCAACTGTTGATGGAAGCTTTAAGAACAAAAATCCAGAATTTCAAAGTGAACGATGAACTGTAGATAGGATGCTGGAGGAGAGAGATTGGGAGGAGTGGGAGCTAGGGTTTCGCTGGCAGGAGAGGAAAGAGAAAACAGTAAAGAAAAGCAGGGCGGGGTTGGATTTTAAATATCGCGAGGCTTGGCGCGCTTTAAAAATATCTACTCGCTGGATAGGCATGAATTGGTGCTTCCTCGCGCATTTAAACTGCGCGAGGAAGCCCACACAACTATATCTGAAACTCGCGACAGCAAAGCAAAGTAATTCTTTACGAACTGCGCAAGAGGAAACCAAACCAAATTTTCAGAACCTCACGACTGCTTAAACAGAGTCAGAATTCACACACCCACTAGTCAGCCTTTTGACCTTTATTTTGTGGGTGGATTCTCTCACAGGATCTCTTCCAGGGACACCCATAAGCATTATAAAACATTCAAAAATTCCCATTCTCTCAAAGTATTAAATTCACATATCATGAAAAGCATTCAAATAATTCCATCATCATTCAATCACTTGAAATTATCAAACAGAGGGAACAGGAATAAAAGTAGGAATAAAGCACTAAACGCAGACTCCAACAAGATCACTAAAAATTCCTATAAACAGTAAAATACATAACATACAAAGTGCATAGTTCTTAGCATCAATTCAATGAAAGATCCCCTTCATGGTTTGAGAATCCTTCACCAATTAAAAATTGGCCCTTGGGATTAACCACTGGTTGACTGGGTAACTTCCCTCTTCTCTTTTGGCTAAGGTATTCGCTAGTTGGCCAATCTGCTCTTCCATCTTCTTGATGCTCTGACCATGAGAATTCACAGTCTGAGCCAAGGAACCCAGGTTTTACAGTGAGGTCAAGACCTGGTCCTCGAGAGAAGTATTTCTGGGTTGAGATGGGGGTAAAACCAATTGATTTTATTGCTGATGGTGCTAGAAGTTAGACCTAGGGGCATACCCTTGATTGAACTACTATTGTGGCCTTTAAGGTAAAGCCAACATTTGCTTAGGCTGCATATAATTGTCTTGCCTCCACCTCAGATTTGAGTGGTCTCTCCATTGGTAACCAGCATTTTGGTGCTGGTAACCATATGGCTGTCTGTTGTAGCCACCAGATTGTTGCTAGTCGAAAGATTGAGCAGCAGCAGCATGTTCCAAAATCAATTCAGGATATTGCCCTGCAAATGGACATTCCTCTACTGTGTGCTGTGGGGACTGACATATCAGACATGCGTCCACCACTTGAGGAACCCTTCTGAGTTGCATCACAGTTAGTAATTTGTCAAACTTCATAGAGAGGTTTGCCATCTGCAGCTGCAGGTCATTGTTCCCAGACACCTCACAAACTTTTCCTCTTGTCAATGCAGCAGGCCCCACTTTTGACACAGGCTCCTGACTAGTTCTTGCCAAGGAAAGCTTTTGAAAAGCATTTTCACTGATTACTTCAAACAATTCCCATGCCTCATCAGCAGTTTTGTGCATGTAAGTGCCACCACAAGAGGCATCAACCATATCTCTAATTTTTTCATCAATCCCATTGTAGAAGCTTTGAACAAGCTGCCAGTCTGGGATCTTGTGGTGGGGGCATTGTTTGAGCATTTCCTTAAACTTATCCCAGGCTTGATTAAAATTCTCAGTTGGGGCTTGGGCAAAAGCAAGAATTGCCTTCCTCAACTGGCTAGTTTTGGTCTCAGGGAAGAACTTGGTCAGGAACTTGGTCTGCAGGTCTTTCCATGAAGTAATGCTATTGTTGGGAAGAGTGGTCAACCAGGTACTGGGCCTATCCTTCAGAGAGAAGGGAAAGAGTCTGAGCCTAGTAGCCTCAGGTCCCAAACCAGTGATATTAAAAGTTGTGCACAAGGCCAAGAACTGGTCAATATGCTTGTAAGGGTCCTCCTTGCTAAGCCCATGGAAAGAGGGCAGCATCTGGATGATTAAAGTTTTGATTTCATAATTCCCCTGAACATCAGGGAATTGAATGCTAAAAGGGGAGTTATAGTCATCCGGAGCATTCAACTCCTTGAGAGTTCTGGGTAGTTCTTCACCCATATTTACTGTCACAGATTCACTTGGGAGCTCTCCTGTGGTGTGCCTTTCTCTTCTAAGTCTCCTTCCCCTTTCTAACTCAGGGTTAAGAGGCTCTAAAGTAGGGCTGAGAGATCTCCTCCCTAGCATAAAAGAACACCAACAACAAGGAGAGCTTCTTGCAGGCACATTGCAAATGAATAACTTTACAATTAACAAATTTATCTAACTAATTTACAGCTATTCAAAGAATACATTTACAACTATCCTAGATACTGCTAGAGAATTTTCAAGAAAGATAGACAGAGTTTCAAAAGTTAGAGAGTTTGCAAACAGAGGTAGTTAAGCTCCAATTGCAGTCCAACTGACCTTCACTGCCGCTGTCTAGATCTACAAAATAAATTCACAAATACATCAGCAGTATCAATTATTCTTAACTACCAAAGAATAATAAAACTACAAAAACTTAGGGTCTACTAATAGATGAACTTTCCCCGACAACGGCGCCAAAACCTTGTTGCTACCCCAGCTGTGCTTTCTTTATTTGTTTGTGGTAAAAGAAATTTAAAATCAAAATAAAATAGGGGGTGAAATCAGCACAATTGAGAAGTCCTAGACCTGCAAGATACAGGGTCCATTGTGGAAAGTTTTGATAAGTAAGAGTTTGTCCCACAGGGAAAGATGATCTACAGCTGCAAGGGAGCCATCTCTAGTAGTCCCTCCAGATCTGACTACAGATCTGGCAGTCCTTAAGGGAAGGGAGTTTAAGGTAACTTAGTTTACTGATCCTGAGGTAGCCTAATGTCTAAACTACAGAAAGGGTTGAGAGGATGGATGGAGTGTAGAAAATAAATATAAAAGAGTGAGAAGTATGTTATTGAGCCTAGATCAGAGGAGTTTTGTAACTCAGATTTAGATATGATGTTATAGAAATCTTGTCCAATGGCTACGTTATCACCACTGAGGAGAAAGAATCTAACCCATCTCTGTGCCATGATTCAATCCCTTAAGGTTATAGCCTGTCCACTCAAATGGTCACAGACTATCCCATAGGAGAACCACAATCCAGGGATGGGTCAAAACAAGTTAATCATTATAGGCACTATTTCATCCAGGCTACCAGCTCAAGAATCCATAGGGAACCTCAACCTTTAAAGCTCTATGTGTGGGGCTAAGGCTATATAGGACCATGATAGCCCAGACACATAGAACCAGCAAGAGATTGAGTACAACCTTCGATCTAGCTGTCCATTGCTTGAGTGAGGCTACAATGGTCCAATCACAAGCCTACAATCTCTATAACCAGATCAGATCTAACATTTGATAGCAGATCTATACAAATATAAGGGAGTCTGCCTCTGTACAATCTCCCACCAGGCTAATACAAGCTCAGGTGCTAAGAAGAAGGATCGATCTTGGATCGGTGGATTAGAATCACCCTAAGGCTATAACCTGTCCACTTGAATGGTCACAAACTATCCCAGAGGTTATCCTCCTCACGAAGCCCAAGACAAAACAAGAATGTCGCTGCCACCACCATGGTCTCAAGGCTACCAGCTCAAGCTCCCATGGGGATTTCAGATCTACTGGGTCCTGTGGTGGGGCTAAGGCTGTATAGGACCATGATAGCCCAGACACACAGGTCACTTGGATCTAAGTGGCCCTTAGATTCAGTCGTCCATTACTTTGAATCACAGCCAAAGCAATGGCGGATCACAAGGCAGCAGCCTTGCACAGAGCAGATCACATTCAAACACAAATTCCATAATGTAAAAATCCTATTACAAAACATCCATTAAACTAGTTCAAAATGCATACAAAGACATAGCCAGCAAGTGCTGGACTATGTAGAGAAGGAAAAAGAAAAAGAAAACTACTTACAGCTATAAAAGAAAAGAAAAATGATCTCATATCAACTCTCCAAGAGATGAGATGTGTTCCAAGATATCTAAACCTTAGCTAAGTATGGGTTTATATAGCAGTGGTGTGGCGGCTCATTAGGGTTAGGAAACCCTAATTCTAATGATGCCACATGGCCTAATAGTGATCCTTGGATGCCTCGAGGCGCATGCACAAAGATTTAAGCGTGGGAGTGCATGCCCTAATCATTGGAAATTCCCAGAAAGTCCTCTGCTGAAGCGATGGAAGTTGAAGTTCAGAGCTTCACTAGGTAGCTATTGTTTCCCAGACTTGTCGCATGGTAGCTCTTGCTCTTCGCGAGGATGGTTTAACATTAAAGCTTCAACCTTCGTGAGGTTGCCTTGGTTTGCTCTTCAGGCAGTCGCGTGGTAGAGAATTAGGCTCTCGCTGGATTGGGCTTCGCGAGGTTGAGTAGACATCAAAGCCTCAGATGTCGCGGGGTTGGAGTTCAAGCAGTGGCGAGGTAGTTGTGCATTCGCTGGGTTGATCTTCGTGAGGATGGCTCTGTCTTCGTGAGGATGCTTTCTTCTTGAATAGCGCAAGAACTGTGTGAGGAGTTCTCTTTTGATATTTGCATCCTGCGGGTACTGCGCGATAGATCTGAAGCTCTCTCTTCTCAGCCGTTCGGAGGGAACTGCGCGAGATTGAGAGAGGTCTGCTCTGAATTGTGCAAGACTGCGTGATGCTTTCTACTCTTGAGCTTCACGAGAGCTGCGCGAGTTTGTGCTTCTGAAGCTCTTCAGTCACTCAACTGCATGAGAAGTTGTTGTAACGTCTTGGGAAGCTCAGTTGGACTGCGCGAGGCATATTTCTCCTGAATCCTCTAAATCTTGGGTCAGCTGCGCGAGGCTCATTTCAGGTCTGGATTCAGAGTCCATCCTTCTGAGGGACTTCTGGTGCCAAACAGGCTCCTTAGTAGGATTCCTGACCTTATTTCACTGCTGATTATTACCTACATAAAATACTTAAGAAGAACTTATTAGATGGCTAAGGGTCTAATCAAAGGTTAAGTTAAGGGGTGAAAAGTGGTACTTTTTAGGTCTTAATGGCTTCAAAGTGTGAGATTTGCGCGAGGAGAATTCTAGGCCCCTCTCTCTTCCAAGGTCATGCACGAACTCCACGAGGTGAAATTTTGTTCAGTACACACATGGACTCGCTATGTTCTTCATGTGGCTGCTTTAAGGCTTGATCTCCATGAGAGCTTCGTGACCATAAATTCTGAGGATTTTATTCCATGAGATTTTTGTGATGTCTTTACAGCTCTCCTCTTGACTGCCCGTCCTATCTGCGTGAGGGCATCTTCTACTGCATCCTTAGCTTTGCGAGGGAGCTTCTAAACTCTGCGAGATCTATCATTCGATGCTCTGATGCATTACACTTGCTGTTGTTGCTGTTTGTCCATTCTCAGCCAACTTCATCCATCTGTTAGGCTTTTGGTCAATGATGACCAGCAAATGTGTCACCATGGTGAGCACTACCAGGGTGTTCTATTAGGCTTTGGCTTAGCTGTCATCTTTGCATGTCTTCTTTCTCTTCTTTGGGCCAATAAGGATGTATTTTTTATTATGCTGCACAGATTATTACTAACTACAAAACACACTTAACAAATGATTATTAGTCAGCTTCAAGGACTATCAAAGGCTAGGTTAAGAGGTGAAAAGTGGTACCTTTTAGTGAATAACAACCACATGGCCTAGTACAATTCCTCGTGTCACCATAAAGTGACTCTATTCCCAACTTAGGACCAGATTGGTCACCTCACATCTTTGTAAAATCAGCTCAAGGTGACTCAAGCACTGGCTAAAGCTGTCCCCATATACTGTGAAATCATCCATGAAGATTTCCAGGAACTTGTAAATCATATCAGAAAAGATTGTGTACATGCACCTCTGAAAAGTGGTTGGGGCATTGCATAGTCTAAAAGGCATCCTTCTGTAAGCAAAGGTGCCAAAGGGATATGTGAAAGTAGTTTTCTACTGATCTTGAGAATCCATAGAGATTTGGTTATCCCTTGAGTATCCATCAAGAAAACAGTAAAATGCCTTCCCAACTAACTTATCTAAAATTTGGTCAATGAAAGGGAGGGGGAAGTGATCCTTTCTAGTCATGGAGTTGAGTTTTCTATAGTTTATGCAAACCCTCCAGCCAGTGGTCTCCCTGGCTGGCATCAACTCCCTAGAATCAATAGTGATAACTGTTAACCCCGCGATCGAGACCAACACTCAACCTCTTTGCACCATTTGTGCTCAATCTTATACTTGCTCAATGTCATGCACCCACTCAGTTGCCATCAGTATCTACTCGTCACATGTATTCCTTTTTCAAATGAGAATAGCCTCCCTAATACTAGTACATGCATAGCAAAAATTGCAAATGATAAAACCCTTTTATACAAACAAAGTCTAAACAACTGCAGTGGTAGTACTTTGCTCAATATTCATCTCCCATGTTATTGACAGAAATGAACAATATTAAGAATAAAACCTATACAGCATTTGAAAATAAACAAGCACACAGAATAGAACAGAACAAACACACAAAATAGATATGACACATATAATACAAGGCTGTGGATCACTGATCAGTGGGAGGTTCATGTAGGTGAATGGGCTGGGGAAGCTCCACTGGTTGTTCTTCACAAATCTTGAGCCTCTGCCCATTTACTTTCATAATCTGCCCTGACTTTGGGTCTAAGATCTCCACAACACCAGATGGGGAGGCTTTGATGATAGTATAAGGTCCATCCCATCTGGATTTTAGCTTCTCTGGAAAGAATTTAAGTCTGGAGTTAAAAAGCCAAACCTAGATGCCAGCAATGAAGTCCTTCCTTAACAACTTCTTGTCAAAGAATGCTTTTGATCTCTCCTTATATATTTTGGCATTGGCATAGGCTTCTAGCTTCATCTCATCAAGTTCTACCATTTACAACTACCTGTGATAACTAGCAGAAGTTAGATCTACATTCATTGCTTTGATAGCCTAATAGGCTTGATGCTCTAACTCCACAGGTAGGTGGCAGTCCTTGCCATACACCAGCCTAAATGGGGACATGCCAATAGGAGTCTTATAGGCTGTCCTATAACCCCACAAAGCATCATTCAGCTTTGGTGCCCAATCCTTCCTTTCAGGCCTTACTGTTTTCTCCAGAATATGATTAATCTCCCTATTTGAAATTTCAACTTGCCCACTGGTTTGTGGGTGATAGGGAGTTGCAATTCTGTGTGTAACAGAATACCTTTTGAGTAGGTTCTCGAAAGGTTTGTTACAGAAGTGACTCCCCCCATAACTGATAATAGCTCTGGGGATACCAAATTGTGAGAAGATATTGTCCTTCAAGAATTTAAGAACAACTGTGTGGTCATTGGTCTTTGTGGCAATAACTTCTACCCATTTGGACACATAGTTCACTGCCACAAGTATGAAATTAAATTCCATAGATGAAGGAAAGGGGCCCATAAAATCAATGCCCCAGATGTCAAAAAGTTCTACAACTAGGATGGGATGCAATGGCATGGAGTCTCTCTTTGAAATGTCTCCCATCCTTTGACATCTCTCATAGGCCTTGCAATGCAATTTTGCATCTCTGAACAAAGAAGGCCAATACAAACCACATTGTAGCACTTTTGCTGTAGTCTTTTTGCCACTGAAATGACCTCCACAGGCCTACTCATGGCACTTTGAAAAAATGTCATGGAAATCATTGTTAGGCATACATCTCCTAATGACCTAGTCTGCACAATACTTGTAAAGGTATGGATACTCCCACATAAATTGTCTAACCTGAGAGAAGAATAGATCTTTGTCCACTTTAGACCAGTGTGGAGGGATCTTACCAGTAGCAAGAAAATTGATAATGTGTGTAAACCAGGGCACACATGACTGCAATGCAAAAAGCTGCTCATTAGGGAACAACTCATTAACTGGTGTTGTTGTCAACCACCACATTCTCTACTCCCTTCTTGTCTTTGATCTCAAGATTAAACTCCTGCAAGAGGAGAACCCATCTGATCAACCTAGGCTTTGCATCCTTCTTACCCAATAGGTATTTTAGGGCCGAGTGATCTGTAAAAACTATAATTTTAGACCCAATCAAGTAGGGTCTAAATTTGTCCACAGCAAATACGACTGCAAGTAGCTCCTTCTCAGTTGTAGTGTAGTTCAGCTAGTGTTCTGCGGACATAATAGATCACTACAGGAAGCTTGTCTTTCCTCTGTCCTAAGACAACACCTATGGCCAAGTCTGATGTATCACACATCAGCTTAAAGGGGAGTGAGTAATCTGGGTCCTGGATTATAGGGGCAGTGGTGAGGTACTTCTTCAAAGCCTCAAAGGCCTCAAGGCATTCAGCAGAAAATATGAATGGAACATCCTAGCAAAGCAGGTGTCACAATGGTTTGGCAATCTTGCTGAAGTCCTTGATGAACCTCCTGTAAAATCCAGCATGTCCAAGAAATAATCTAATTTGCTTGATAGTCCTGGGTAGGGGCAGATGTGAAATCAAGTCTATTTTAGCCTTGCCCATCTCAATTCCTTTATGGGAGACCACATGGCCTAATATAATACCTTGGGTTACCATGAAGTGACTTTTTTCCCAGCTTAGGACCAAGTGGGTCTCCTCACATCTTTGCAAAACTTTTCAAGGTGGGCTAGACACTGGATAAAGCTATCCCCAAACACAGAGAAATCATCCATGAAAATTGCCAGGAATTTGCCAATCATATCACAAAAAATTACATACATGCACCTCTGAAACGTGGCTGGTAATTGCACTGTCCAAAAGGCATCCTTCTGTAAGCAAAGGTGCCAAAGGGACATGTGAAAATAGTTTTCTCCTTGTCTTGAGGATTCACAGGGATTTGGTTATACCCTGAGTATCCGTCAAGAAAACAATAGTATGCCTTCCCAGCCAACTTGTCTAGGATTTGGTCAATAAAAGGGAGGGGGAACTGGTCTTTTCTGGTTTTAGAATTGAGCTTTCTATAATCAATGCACACTTTCCAGCCAGTGGTCTCTCTGGTGGGCATCAGCTCCCTAGAATTAGAAGAAACAACTGTGATGCCTGACTTTTTAGGTACCTCCTGGATAGGTGACACCCATTCGGAATCTGAAATGGGGTAAATCACTCCTGCATCCAACAGTTTTACTATCTCCTTAAGGACTATCTCCTGCATGTGAGGATTTAATTTCCTCTGCATCTCCCTTGAGGGTTTTGCACCCTCGTCCAAGTGAATCCTGTGCATGCAAACTGAGGCATCAATGCCTCTAAGTTCAGCTATTATCCACCCAATTGCTTTTTTGTGCTTTATAAGGACATTCAATAATTCCTCCTCCTGCTCACTAGTGAGAGAGGAGGAGATAATCACGGAAAGCTTGTTATCTTACCCTAAGAAGGCATATTTTAATGTGGCTGGGAGCTGCTTCAACTCTAGCTCAGGTGGACATTCAATGGAAGGCAATAATGGTGCCTTAGTGGCTTGAGGAAGGGGCAGTAACATGTGCTGCACTAGGTCCATAAAAGACTCAGTATTGGTGTTGTCTTCTGTCATAGGAATTGGAGCCTCCTTCTCAAACAGACTCTAAACACTTTCCATGCGTTCAATCAGATTATCCCAATCCAGCAGATTGAATAATTCTTCTTCTATCAGGCCATCTAGTACATCTACTATACAACAGTCCTCAATGTCAATACGAGGCACTGTAGCAGCATGGTATACATTTAAATGGGCCTTTATGTTCCCAAAATTAACCTCCATTACCCCTAACCTGCATTGTATGCAAGCATTTGCAGTAGCCAAGAATGGTCTACCAAGGACCACAAGAATTAGGGTTTTTCTTTTGCAAGGGTCTATATCCAAAACAAGAAAATCAGCTGGATAATAAAATTTGTCCACCCCTACTAGGACATTCTCTACCACACCCATAGGCTTGTCAGCCAGTTGGAGCACAACTGATGTAGGTTTGAGCTCCCCCAAACCTAATTCCTCATATACAAAATAAGGAAGTAAGTTCACACTGTCTCCTAAATCCAAGAGGACTTTTCCAATGGTGTGATTTTCGATTATGCTGGGGATAGTAGGTATCCCTGGGTTTTGTAATTTTTCAAGTATGGTGATGGACAGAACTGACTCAACATGCTCAATAGTAAAAACTCTTTTAGACAATTGCACCCTAGCTTTCCTCTTTTGAGTGCACAGGTCCTTTAAAAAGTTAGCATAGGCAGGGACTTGCTTTATGGCATCAAGTAGGGGCAAGTTGATTCGAACCTGCTTGAAAGTCTCTGACATTTCCTCCATCTGCGCATTCCTTTTATCAAGAGGGGGTGGGCTAGCTAGAGCTTGAAAAAATGGCAGCTGTGGGACTGCTGGTGCCACTGCTGCATGCCTACTGTCATCATGGTCATATATTTTTCTTTTTCTTTATGTTGGGGCTCATCATCAGCCCCATTATTTTGCCCTAGCTGATCAACAGTAGGGGACACAGGCCTCGACTCCTTGACATTAACAATCCTTTCTTTTTCAGTTTCATTTTCTATGACCTCCTCCTATTCACTACCCACTAAATTGTCAACCACCTTGCCACTCCTAAGGGTAGTTATGGCATCGGCATCCTCACGGGTGAAGGGTGTTTCTCTAAGCAAGAGCTGCCCTTTTGAATTGGCTAGGGGATGACTGAGCAATTTTTCTTCTTCTCTCATGTTCAGAGCATTACCGATCTGACTAAGTTGGTCCTCAATCTTTTTTATGCTCTGTCCATGAGAATTGACAGTCTGAATTAGGCTCCCAAGATTTTTCATTTACGCCATCATCTACTCTTCAAATGAAGAGAATCTGGGCTGTTGTGGGGACAGAGCTAACTAGTTAGACTGTGGGGCAGGTAACAAAAAATTTTGCCTTGCTTGGTAACCTTGATTAAACTGGTGTTAGGGTCTGTAAGGAGCTACCATTTGCTATTGTTAGGGTTGAAGATATGAGTCTTGTCTCCACCTCAGATTTGGGTGGTTCTTCCAAGAATACCCAGTAGCCTGTTGCCCAAAGGTTTACGCACCATTGGCTTGCTCCATAATAAAATCTAGAAATTGATTGACAGATGGACAATCATGAATGGAATGTGTGGGAGATTGGCATATTAGACATGCCTCCTCCACCTGTGCAACCATCCGGGGCTACATCACATTCATCAATTTGTCAAACTTCAAGCTCAGGTTGTCCACCCTTCTCTCCAAATCACCTTGCACCTTTATTTCATATATTTCACCTCTATGGGTGGCCTCTTTCACCATTTTAGCTGGAATCTGGCTGTCATTGTGTGACAGAGATTTCTGCTGCATAGAATTTTCTCCTATTATGTCAAACAGCTCCCAAGCTTCCTCAGCTGTCTTATGAAGGTAGCTACCATCACAGGAAGCATCCACCATATCCCTACTCTTGGCCTTAATTCCTTGATAAAATACTTGAACAAGATGCCACATTGGGATTTGGTGGTGGAGGCATTGTTTTAACATCTCCTGAAATCTTTCCTAAGCTTCATTAAAGTTCTCAGTTGAGGACTAACTAAATGATAAAATTTTTGTCCTCATCTGGCTTGTTTTGTTCATAGGGAAAGTTTTTGCCAGAAACTTAGTTTGAAGGTTACTCCATGACTATATGTTGTTGGCAGGGAGCTTTGATAGCCATGTGCTGGCTTTGTCCTTTAGTGAAAAAGGAAAAGACCTCAATTTAGTGGCCTCAGGCCCCAAGCCAACAATGTTGAAGGTAGTGCAAAGTGCTAAAAACTGGTTAATTGCTTGTAGGGATCTTCTTTATTCAGCCCATGAAATGAAGGCAGCATACTAATGGTGGAGAATTTAATTTCATAGTTCCCCTCAACAGAGGAAAACTAAATGCCGAAGGGAGAAGTGTACTCCCCATGTACATTGTATTCTTTTAATGTCCTTTGTCTCTCAGCCATGGTGTCTTCTTCAGTCTCAACAACAGGGCTCAGTGTGGTGTGTCTTGGTCTAAGAATCCTTCCCACCTCCGGATTTGGGAGTTCCAAGTCAGGGTTTAAGGACCTTCTACCAAGCATACACTCACCAATAGTAATGAAAATGCTTATAGACACACAAAAAGAATTTCACACAACAAAAATAATAGCTACACAAATTTACACTAAACAAGGTAACACGGGATTCAACATAAATGGCATGAGATTTAGGGGAAAGAAAGTGCAAATAGAGCTAGCTACTCTCCACTTGCAGCTCTAGCTTTTCCCTACTTCTGTTATCCATTTATGCAAAATACCACAAAGAATCTGTGGTACTTTTATTCTAGATTAAACATAGCTACAAAGAATTTGTTAGTCTAAATTACAGTACAACTCAGGTCTATTAAAAATATCAAAATTCCTCAGAAACGGCACCAAAAGCTTGTTGCTTTGGTTACTTGGTGTGAAATTGTGCTTACGTTATTGTGTGGTGGAAATCAATTGAAAACAAAGAATATAAAAGAATGGTTTCTGCACAACCTAAGTAATCCTAGACCTACAAGATTCAGGGTCTATTATAGCAAGTTTTGATAAGTAAGAGTTTGTCCCACATAGAAAATGATCAAGAGCCCAAAGTGGGCACTAATAGTAGGCCTCCAGATCTGACTAAAGATTTGACAATCCTAAGAGAAGGGAGTTGGGTGTCACAACTACACTAAATTTACACAAAAAAAAAAAATAAAGTGCAGACCTATCCTAAAGAAAGGGTTGAGAATAAGATGGTGGTAGTACGTGTCAAAATAAAATACAAATATTATGAGAAGTAAGCAAGTTAAGCTAGACTTAATGATACAGTAATGTAACTCAGATTTAGTCTATCCCTGCAGTGCTCCTTGATGGGATGCTATTAAAAGCCTCAACAAGGTATAAGCTCCCAGTTTAACCCATGCCATTTGGGGAGCTCTAAGGGCTATACTCTGTCCACTATATTGGTCACAGGGTATCCGATAGAGTCTGTCAAATCCCACTAGTTAAATCAGAAATTTGCTAGTCTAATCCAGAAGAGTGGACTGATCATTTCAATAGCCACTAGACCAACTCTAGCCATGAATACTATTACAACACTATGTAATGTCAGTGCTACAAGCTCCCCAGATCTGCGCACAGACTTGGCTGACATCCATAGGTATTCCAACACATAAGATCCTAAGTGCTTTGCTAAGGCATACTGCTCACTAGTACAAACCTCAGAAGGCTCTAGAAGCTAAAGTGCAAGGGAGAACAATCCTTCGCAAACATGTGGATGGACACAACCTTAGGTCTATACTCTATCCACTTGAATGGTCACAGGGTATCCCATTAGTCTGTCCATCCCACAGAGGCCTGAGAAAAAACATAAAAACTGTTGCAACCATCATGGTCTGCAGGCCTTTGAGCTCCTTGGATCTCACTATAGATCCAGCATTACTTTCCATGTCTCTATCAAACCAAAGGAAATCAGATGGTAAACAAAAAACCTACTTGAAACTAAATGGGCTAGTCCAAAATACATGGATCCTATAGACATCTAAAGAAACCATAAGATCTATAGATTTGATTAAGCATTTAAAATAGCAGGTCATTGATAACAGCAAAACTTACAATGAACTGTCACCTGGCTGCAGCCCATACACAACTACTCGTCCAAGATCCCAATGTATATAAAAATCTATTACAAAACTAAAACAAAACTAAACCTAACTGCTTATAGGGGGATTAACCAGCAAATGCTGAGCTAAGAGAGAAGAAAAAATAAGAAAACAGAGGTGATCAAACCTTAATCCTAGCCAGCTAGAGCTCTCAACCGGCAGAGGATGAAGAAAAGATGAAAATAATAAACTCTAAGTATAACTTACATACTCTCTGAAAATGGCCTTAGCTCTTAAGAGGTTAACCCTAATGTTTTTAGCAAACGTGGCACTGTTACAACCCTTGAATGCATCGAGACGTGTGCCTTAAAATTTGTGCCTTAGGAAGTGTACCCTAGCATTAGGAAATTTCTAAAAGGTCCTTAAATAAAATTGAAAAGTTGAGAGCTCGTGCTTCGCGGGGCTTGGATTTGCTTTTAGCTCATTCGCATAGCTGCTTTGCCTTCGGGGAGTTGGCTTTGGCTGATGGGAAGGGTTCATTCGCCAATAGAACTTTTAGTGAATTGCATAATTGCTTCATATCATAGTGCTATCATAGAGATAATCTGGAGCACCAGGATTTCTCACACAGTAAAGCTTCAGAAGCTCTTTCTCGCTAAGTACTCACGCAGGTGAGCTCCTATGCTTGCATAGTAACTTGTAAGGCTCTAGGGTGCGCGAGATTTGTGCGAGAGGAATTCTGGGCGTCTCTCTCATCCAGGGCCATGCGAGAACTCTGCGAGGTGACTTTTGGTTCTTTGTGCATATGAGCTCGCAGTGTTCTGTGCGCAGCTGCTTTAGGGCTCGATCTTCGGGAGAGCTTCGCGAGAGCAGATTCTGAGAGTTTTAAGCCATGAGATCTTCATGATGGCTTTACAACTCGCCTCTTGATTGTGAATCTTATCTCCACAAGGGCCTCTTCCACTGCATCTTTAACTTCGCGAGGAAGCTCCTCAACTCTGCAAGTCCATCTTTTGCTGCTCCAGTGCATTGCATTTGTTGCTATCACAGTCTCCTCCCTTCTCAGCTAATCTTCATTCATCTGCTAGATTGGTCAATGATGATTTACAATAGTGAGTCACCATGGTGAGCACTACCAAGGTGTTCCATTAGGCTTTGGCTCAGCTGTCATCTCTGCTTGTATTCTCTCTCTCTTTTAGGCAAAAAAGCAAGGATTTTACATTAACCTGCACATTTTATTACCAACTATAAAACATACTTAACACATGTTTATTAGTGGGCTTCAAGGTCCATCAAAGGCTAGGTTAAGAGGTGAAAATTGGTACTTTTCAGTGAATAACAATAGGTGACACCCATTCTGAATCTGAAATGGGGTAAATTATCCATGCATCTAACAGTTTCACTATCTCCTTGAGCACCACCTCCTGCATGTGAGGATTAAGTTTCCTCTGCATCTCCCTTGAGGGTTTTGCACCCTCATCCAGGTGAATCCTGTGCATGCAGACTGAGGTATCAATGCCTCCAAGATTAGCCATTGTCTACCCTAGTGCTTTTTTATGCTTCTTGAGAACATTCAATAATGCCTCTTCCTGCTCACTAGAGAGAGAGGTGGAGATAATCACTGAATGCTTGTTGTTCTGCCCCAAGAAGGCATATTTTAATGTGGCTGGGAGCTATTTCAGCTCTAGCTCAGGGGGACTTTCAATTGAAGGCAACAAAGGTGCCTTAGTAGTTTGAGAAAGGGGCAACAATATATATTTCCAGTTGGAATGCTGCACTAGCCCTACAGAAGACTCTATTTTGGTGTTGTCTTTTATCATGAACACTTGGGCCTCCTTCTCAAACAAACTCTAAATATTTGTCAGGTCATCAGCAATATTATCTCAATCCAGCAAACTGGATAATTCTTTTTCTACTAGGCCATTCAGTACATCTATTGCAAACCAATCCTCAATGTCCATCTGAGGATGCCCAGCAGCTTGGTACACATTTAATTGGGCCTTCATGTTCTCAAAGGTCGCCTCCATCACCCTTGACCTGCATTGTATGCAAGCATTTGTAGTGGCCAAGAATGGCCTTTCAAGGATGACAAAAATTGGGGCTTTACTCTTACAAGGGTCGATGTCCAAAACAAGAAAATTAGCAGGATAGTAGAACTTATCTACCCCTACCAGAACATCCTCTACCACACCTACAGGTCTCCTCTCAGACCTATCAGCCAGTTGGAGCACAACTAATGTGGGTTTGAGCTTCCCCAACCTAGTTTCTCATACACAGAATATGGGAGTAGGTTCACACTGACCCCTTAGTCCAAGAGGGCTTTACTAATGATATGGTCTCCAATTATCTAGGGGATAGTAAGTACCCCAGGGTCTTGTAATTTCTCAGGCATAGTAATAGATAGAACTGACCCAACATGCTCAACAGCAATAACCTTTTTGGACAACTGCACTCTTTCTTTTCTCTTTTGTGTGTAGAGGTCCTTCAAGAGCTTGGCATAGGCTGGGACCTATTTTATGGCATCAAGCAATGACAAATTGATCTTGATCTACTTGAAGGTCTCCATCATTTCCACTATTTAAGCATTCCCTTTATCAAGAGGAGATCGGCTAACTAATGCTTGAGGAAATGGCAAGTGTGGGACTGCTGGTGCCATAGCTGCATGCCTACCCATATCATGATCAATTTTTTATTTTTTTCTTTTATCTTCACTTATTAGTTGCTATTGGGGCTCAACATCAGCCCCTTTATTTTGCCCTTGCTGATCAGCTGCAGGGGTTGACTCCTTTAGCTCTTCACCACTATCATTTTTTTCCTTTTTATCATGCATGATCTCCTCACTTGCTCTGCCTAAGAGATTATCAACCACTCTCCCACTCCTGAGGATAATGATTGCATTAGCATCCTCATTGGTAGAGCCTGCTTCTTCAATCATATGCTGCCCTTTGGGGTTGGTCAAGGGCTAATTGGGCAGTCTACCCTCCTCTCTTTTGTTCAAAGCATTGCAAATTTTACCAAGCTGGTCTTCAATTTTCTTAATGCTTTGCCCATAAGAGTTCAATTTGGACTAGGCTCCCCAAATTTTGCATGGATGCCATCATTTGTTCTTCAAAAGAAGAGGATCTGGGCTGTTGTGGGAGCAAGGCCAACTGGTTGGGCTGTGGAGCAGGTAACTAAAAATTTTGCCGAGGTGGGTACCCCTGGTTGAACTGGTGCTGAGGTATATATAGAGCTACCAACTGCTGCTGCAGGGGTTGAGGATAATTATCTTGTCTCCACCTTAAATTCGGGTGGTTCCTCCAAGAATACCCAGCAGGTTGCTGCCCAAATGTTTGGGTAGCATTGGCTTGCTCCATAACAAAATCAGGGAATTGGTTAACTGATGGACAATCCTGTAGTGAATGTGATGGAGATTGGCATATTAGACATGCCTCCTCCACTTGCACAACTATTCTAGGTTGCATCACACTCATCAATTTATCAAATTTTAAGCTCAAATTATCTACCTTCTTCTCCAACTCACTTTGCACCTTCACTTCATATATTCCACCTCTAGGAGTGGTCTCTTTCACCAACTTAGCAGAGGTCTGACTGTCATTGCGAGACAGTGACTCCTGCTACATGGAGTGTTCCCCTATAATGTCAAATAGCTCTCAAGCCTCATCAGCTGTCTTGTGGAGGTAGCTACCACCACATGAGGCATCCACCATATTCCTTCTCTTCGGATTAATTTCTTGGTAAAATACATGCACTAATTGCCACATTAGAATTTGGTGGTTAGGGCATTGTTTTAATATCTCCTGCAATCTCTCCCAAGCTTCATAAATATCCTCAGTTGAGGACTGAGTAAATGACAAAATACTTGTCCTCATCTGGTTGGTCTTCTTCATGGGAAAGAATTTAGCCAGGAATTGGCTTTAGAGGTCACTCCATGTTTGTATAGTGTTGGTTGGGAGCTTAGAGAGCCATGTGTTGGCTTTGTCCTTTAAAGAAAAAGGAAAAAACCTCAGTTTAGTGGCCTTAAGTCCCAAGCCATCAATATTGAAAGTGGTGCAAAGTAACAAAAATTGGTCAATGTGCTTGTAAGGATCTTCCTTACTAAGCCCATGAAAGGATGGCAGTATATTGATGGTGGAGGCTTTGATGTCATAGTTTCCTTCCACTAAAGGGAATTGTATGTAGAAGAGAGAGATGTACTCCCCTGGTGCATTATATTCCTTTAATGTTCTTTGCCTCTTAGCCATGTTTGCTTGCTCAGTCTCAGCAGTAGGGCCTTGTGGAGTGTTTTTTGGTCTAAGGATCCTTTCAACCTCAGGATTTGAAGGTTCAAACTCAAAATTTAGGGACCTTCATCCAAGCATACACCCACAAACTTAGCAAGTAAGGAAAATGCTTACAACACTCAAAGAATTTCTAAATTAAAATAACAACTAAACAAGTTTACACTAACTTAATTATAAGTAATTCAACATCAAGGGACTAAGTTCAGGGGAAAAGAAGTACAAACAGAGCTAGCTAGACTCCAGTTGCAGCTCCAGCTTTTCCCTTCTGCTATTGTATAATTCTATAAAATTCACAAAGAATTAGTAGTCCTTTTATCCTACTATGGCACAACTACAAAGAATTTTCTAAAATATAATATAATACTATTTTATACAACTCAGATCTACTAAAAAGATCAAGATCCCTGATAACAATGCCAAAAACTTGTTGTAGTGATGATTTACTGTGTGCTTACTTATTGTGTGGTGAGAATAAATAAAAAAACTGTAAAGTAAAATAAAAGATGGAAACAACACAACTAAAGTAATCCTAAGCCTGCAAGATCCAGGGTTATTGTAGCAAGGTTTGATAAGTAAGAGTTTCTCCCATAGAGAAGTTGTTCTAAAACTCAAAATGGGTTATAATAGTAGGCCTCCAGATCTAGCTATAGATCTGACAATCCTAAAGAAAGGGAGTTTGGTGTCATGCCTACACTAAATTACCTAAAGAAAGAAATAAAGTGCAGTCCTATCATAAGAAAGGATTATAAAGAAGGGGATGATGGTGTGTTAAAATAAGGATAAAAGGGTGAGAAGTAAGCAACTTAGGTTAAATGTTCATTTAGTTATGCAACTCATATTTAGGGCTCTCTCTCTGAAAGTCCTTGTTGAAGTGCTATTACTAACCTCAACAAGGTGGAAGTATCCAGCTTAACCCATGCCATTTGCGGTGCTCTTGAGGCTATAGTCTGTCCACTCAAATGGCCACAGTCTATCCTATAGAGTCTGTCAAATCCCATTGATCAGGCCAGAAATTGCTAATCTAATCCAAAGGAGTAAGCTAATCAAACCTCATGCAATAAATCAAATCGGGCCATGAATATCATTGCAGACACTATGTTTACCAGGCTACAAGCTCCCCAGTTATGTGCATAGATCTGGCTGACATTCATAGGAGTTCTAACCCATAAAGCCCTATGTGTATTGTCAAGGCGAGCGACACATTGATGCCCACACAAAGGACCAACAATAGGTTGATAAAGGATTGAAGCACAGCTAATCATTGCTACAAAAGGCCTACAATGACTCAGCCTCCCAGTCCGTAATCACTACAGTGAAGCCAAATCTAATATCTGATGGTGGTCGAGTAAAACAAAGGGGAGTCTATTCCTGTACAATCTCTCACTAAGGCACAAGCCCAAGTGCAGAGAAGAATAATCCATCTTAGATCCGTGACCAAGTTTGCCCTAGGGCTATAGTCTGTCCACTCAAATGGTCACAGGCTATCCACAGAGGCTCCCTTACCCACAAATACTAAAATAGAGCATAAAACTACTGTCTGCCACTATGGTCCCAGGGCATCACGCTCAAGCTTCCATGGGCCTTTCAATAAGCTCAAATTCTAAATGTATGCTATAGCCTGAACAGAACTACGGATAAATAGGAAAATAACAGATTGAGTAAGCATTCAAACAAAGATTCCATTGATATGGTATTATTAATAATGAAATTTCTCAAGCCAGCAGCCTTGTGCATAACAGCTCAACACCAAATCCCAATGTTTACTAACCTATTATAAAATTAAAATAAAACTATACATAAATGCTTACCAAATATTTAGCCAGCAAGTGTTGAGCTAAGAAAGAAGAGAAAATGGAAAAAGAGGTGATCAAACCCTAACCCTAACCCTCACCCTAGCCTGCCTGAGCTCTCAGTCGATAGAGGTGCCTCGGGGTGCATGTCCTAGACCTGGGGGAATCCTAAAAAGGTCCTTAGATTAGGATTGAGAAGTGGAGAGCCCGAGCTTTGTGAGGCTGGCTCCTGCATTTTTCTTTTGTCACACAGTATGCAGAGTATTTGCGGGGTAGAGTTTGGCATGAAAATTGTTGTCTCAAGTAATAGAGCTTCAGATGATCGCGCAGCTACCTTAGCTTTGAATGTTCTCACGCAGAAGGGCTTCAGGAACTCCATTCGTGAGGTACTCGCATAGATTCCTTCGCATCTTGCTCGATATAGACTTGAACTTTTAGGCGCGTGAGAGCTGCACGAGAAGATTTCTGAGCATCTCTCTCTTTCAAAGCCACGTGAGAACTGCGCGAGATTTTTGCTGTTGTTCATGCCAACTAGCCTCTCAAGGTAGTGTGCTTTGTTGTGCTAAGGCTTGATCCTCGCGAGAACTGTGCAAACTGTATTTCTGTAGGCTTAATGTGCGAAAGCTCTACGAGTTTCTTCATATGATGCTTTCCACTGAAGTGCACGACTACTGCGCAAGATCTACTTTGTGATAAATCTCCATTTAAACTGCGTGACTTCTTCGCGAGCTCTGTCATGTTGCATGTCTTAGCTGCGCGAGGGAGCTCTACCATTGACTTAAACAGCGTGAGGCAGCACCTCAGCTGTGCAAGATAGGTCAATGGCTCCTCTGTTGCTATGTACATGCTTCTGTTGTAGCTTCCCCCACTCTCACCAATACTTCTCTCATCTGCTAGACTTTCTGGGTTCAGTATGACATGCAAAAATAGTCGCCATGGTGTGTACCACCATGGTGTTCCATCACTTCTGGTTTAGCTGTCATCTTTTGCTTGAAATCTCTCTCTTCTTAGCACCAAAAGCACAGACTCTGTGTTAAGCTGCACAATTTATTCCTAACTACAAAACAAGCTAAAAAAGAGTTATTAGTGAGCTTCAAGGTCCAGCAAAGGCTAGGTTAAAAGGTGAAAAGTGGTACATTTTAGTGATTAACAGCGGGCCTACTTGCGTTTTGCATTTAAATTTCTTTACTTTTATGTCATTTAAAGTGCCTTAGTCGATTGGCGGGCCTACTTATACAATCATATCGTAACAGTTGAGGAACATGGGATCATCACCCTCGATTTTTGGACTTAAGAAAACTTTCATAAAATTTTTTGAAAAAAAAATTAAAATTGGACCAAGAAAGGGGACTTAATCAATTTGTTTGTTTACGGGGTAGATTTTTAAAGGGTTGGGTTCTTAGGCACACATACAACCACCCGGATCTTAGTATGGCGACAGCCCATAGTGGTGATGATCCAGAAAAGTATCAGCCCACCTAGTATCTGAGAAGGCGCTTTGCCTGGAAGTATATCCCGTGGGTCACCTATTCCTACAAGCTTAAAACCCTTTGGGGAGTGCGCTAGCGAGTTATACCGGACTCAAACCTATAGGTTCGATGAGGAGAGAACGATTTACTAAAAAAATTAGTCAGTTCTCGGATGCGCAGCTTCCATAAAAAACCCAAAAGGAGACTCATTTCGGGTTGTTATTTGCTACTGTCAAAAAATCTGAAGCTTCATTTTAGCCTGGCACAAATAATAGTTGCGCCAGTACAAAAATCCTAGAATTATGCAACTATTAGTTGTGCCAGCTTTAAATCTGGCCAGTTTTACCTTCACGCAACTAATAGTTGCGCCAGCTTAAAATAGTGGCATTTTTTACGTGGCGCATGTATTAGTTGCGCCGAGTTTGTTTTGGACAGCAACAGCCTCAATCTGTGGCCTTTTCCACGTCCCGAGTCCCCCAATTAGTGTCTTAGTAACCTTGTTTGGGTCCTGCCATCTCCAACACCCAATACGCTCTCGCCGGTCAAAAGAAGGTGACTTCTCTTTTACTCATTTCGGGGGATCGAGTTATTTGCATCGATTTCCATGTCTTCAATAGATCAGAGGTCTTCCTTTGATTCTTTCGAAGTACTTCGGAATCGTCGCCGCTGGTCCTAAATTAGGGTATGAAAGCCACATGTGAAGGGAGCTCCAAGACCTTGGAACCTTTTTTTTCACTTATAAAAATTCAATTCAAAAAGTAAAAAATAAAAAAAAATTAATAAAATAATAAACCTAAAAACTGGAGTCTTTGTGTTGCCGGCATAACGATATCATCTTACCCTTCATCATCCCGTAGGAAAAGGAGGAGGAAATTTTTTGGGCCTTATCCAAGGCACCCATACCCAACCCACCAACAAAGGATGCCGTGGGTAGTGGACCCGGCATACCCTGGTCCCGATTCATCCCCACCACATTCACCAACCCATTCCCATTCAGGAGAACTTTTCACCACTATCCCCATCACCCTATCGCCATTTACAATTATCAAGTCCTTTGGTGCCCCCATTTTTCCAACCACCACTTCTCAAAATATCCAAAATCAACCCCCCCCCTTCCCCATCTTTCTCACAAACCATGCTCATACCCCCCCCTATATCCATGCCTAATCCAACACATTTCCCATCCCCATCCATGACAAACCCAACCCAACTTCCCGCATCCACATCCATGCCCCATTTTCCATCTTTCCCATATAGGCCCAATCCGCCCTCATTCACATTATCACCTCCACCCTATCCACCCCCCCACAAATCCCCCCATCTACCCTGGTCATGCCCACTTTTACTGGGGCCATGCCCGGTTCTTCCCTAACATCCACACCTTACCCTTCATCATACCCATCCGCCTTTTCCAATGCTCTACCTCATTTCACCAATCCACCCCATATCCCATCTCCTACCCGGGTCATGCCCGATTTTATTGGGATCATGCCCAATTTACCCTCCACATCCACCCCATCCATGCCCCTCCAAACCTCAAATAACCCGTCTGATCGCCCTTCCATGACCATGATGGAAGAAATGGTCTAAGCCTATAATATGTGGAAGGCCTCCCAACACATCCCCTCTCATCCATACCACACTCCCATGGATCCATCCCATACCCTATCAAGCCTCCATGCCTCACTCCCCCATGACTCCCATCAACCCCTCATCATCCACACCATTCACATGCCTCAGTACCTAATGGCCCAAACCCCTATTCCCTAAATGTCCCAAGGCCCCATGGCCCAAAACCCCACAACCCATACCTATCATGGGCCCATGGCCCAGACCCACCAAGGCCCATGGGCCAAACTCACCAAGGGCCTATGACCTAAACCCATCAAGGCCCAATGGGCTAGTCCCATCAAGGGGCCATGGCTCATACACATCAAAGCCTAATGGGCCATACCCATCATGGGCCCATGGACCAGACCTATCAAAGGCCCATGGCCTAGACCCATCAAGGGCCCATGACCCAAACCCATCAATGGCACATGGCCCAAACCTATCATGACCAACGCTTTGTGGCCCAACCCTCCCAAGGATTCATAGCCTAAACCCAAGCCTAGCAAAACCTTGGAACCTTACACCCATACCCTTCCCAATTTCTCCAAAATTTCACCCATTCACAACCCTCATACCTCGATCAAACCCATGCCTTATATCAACCCCAATTTACCCATATCCCTACATCCCAAAGTAAGCTTCAAACCTTCCCCCATGCTTAATGGCCTCATCAGGCCCCACTCTACAATCTAACTTCCACTCATCCCATCACCCAACAAACCTTCCTCCATCCCCCATGGACTCACCCAATCCCCACTCATGCCATTCCCCCCCAGTCCATGCAACACCAGCAAGAGAATCCTGCCCTCACTGCACACTATATTGACCAACAGTATGAAGAGGACGAGATTAGGAACAGTAGAGCCTATACTGGGGCAATGACCAGCCTTAATCCTCCTCCTATCATTTCCCACCCCTTGGTAGCCCAAAGTAAAGTCCAACCAGCTGCCGAGAAAGTGGCCCTCATATCCAAGGAGTCAGAGCAATTGAAAGAACAGCTGGACAAAATATAAAAACAGTTGATGAAAATGGATGGTGCTAAAATCCACGCCACAGACTTCACAGATTTTTGCTTGTTCGTTGAGGTCCCCTTGCCTCCCAAATTAAAAATGCCAGCTTTTGACAAGTACAACGGCACCGACAATCCTATTGCATACCTCAAGTCTTACTGTGGGGACATGTGCCAATATGGAGGGGACGAAAGACTGTTGATAAAGGTCTTTCAAAAGAGTTTGACTGGTCCGACCCTAAGGTGGTTCACCTCTTGGGAACCATCTATGATGAAAACATGGAAGGACTTAATGCACCTGTTTCAGGAACAATGTGTCTATAATATAGACATCGAGCCGCATAAGTTAGACTTGGCCCGTTTGAGATAAAACCCGAATGAGACCTTCAACGACTACTTGGGGCAGTGGAGAGCACTATCTACTCAGGTCAGAAATAGGATACCTGACGATGAGCATATCGAAATAATTTCTAAGAATACTTTACCAGTAATCTCAGACTTTTTGGTGTACCAGCAGCAGTCCAGTTTTGTTGATCTAGTGAGGAATGCCAATTGCTATGAAGATGTCATCAGGGAGGGGCGTCTGAACAAAAATATACCAAGTGGAGCCTGTGGGGTCAGAAGATTTTTGAAACAAAGGAATGATAAGATAACCGGGGCCAATGTCCAAAACATTGCCAATGCCAGCCCCAACAATAACATAACCTCGTTCCAATTCCAAGTGGCCCAGCCAGCACCAATCAGAACTAAGCAGATGCAGAGAGCAGGGAACGGTCAACTAATGCAGATGACACTGGAGCAAAGGAGAGCCCGTTACGACCAAGTGTTCATGCCCTTGGGGCAATCATTAAGTGTACTTTTGCCTTTATTAGTAGAAAAGGGATTAGTCACTATTCGTCAACCGCAACCTCCTCACCCGATCCGAAAGAACTATGACCTAAATATCCACTGCAATTTTCATCAGGGTTCGAGTCACCCGACTGACCACTGCTTCCCATTGAAGCACGTGATCCAAGATTTGATTGATGCTAAAAAACTCATTCCACCAACACCTTCTCAAGTAAACCAGCACGCCAACATCTATCAAGTGCCATTACCCCCACATCCTATGGGAGGAGCAAGTCTCAGACCCACCATCAGGATGACATAAGAGTGTGAATTTGAGTTTGACCCATCTGATTACATCAACATTCAGGAGAGCTACGTGGCACCATTTCCAAGGAATGGTGAAGAAAGGAATAATAGGGTGATTGAACCCCTGAATTTATCAGACTACTTTCCTAGCCCAACACCACGAGCTGAACCCTTAGATCTTAGGGTTTATTTTCTATCGCCTACTCCTGTCAATTATGTACATATAAATGCATACCAACCATACACCACCACCCCCGTCAATTACCCAATGGCCCATCATACTCCTAATCCCCCACCAGCACCTATCAACAACCAATGGCCTAATCTTACCCCTTTTCCTCCGGTGCCACCACCCTCAAGCTTCACCACCCCCATTTGGCCCAATTTTACCACCCAACCAGCTATCACCGAGGTAAATCAAGTGTTTCCCACACCCCCTAAGCCCACAGTGCAAGTGCCTCTGATACCGGCAGCTATACAATTCCAAATCTCGGGACTGGCCTATGATCCTCATCAGGTCCCGCTGAGTTATGAACAAACAGATATTAACGCTGACAGCCACAGAGAAGGAGCAGTGAACTTTGTGACCCGATCCGAGAAGATCTCGAAGCAACCGAAAGTAGCACAAGCCCAACCCAAAGGAAAGAAGACAGTGTCGTGAATCCGTTTGAGAAAATGAGTCGAGAACATATACTGGAGACTCAGCTGAGAAGAATGCCTGCCCATATTACTGTATGGGATCTATTGATGACGTCCCCACTCTATTTCCAAGAATTAATGGGGGCATTAAAAAATGTGCATGTATCCCTTCAGGTTAGCCCAGATGAAGTTGGACAAATAATTGGTCAAGTGATGGCCCCGAATGCCATTTCTTTTTCTGATGTCGATTTACCTGAGGAAGGAGGTAGTCACTCAAAGTCCTTGAATATAACCGTTATGTCTAAAAATATGGTAATCCCCTTGGTCCTAATCGATAACAAGTTTGCATTGAATATATGCTCGCTAAGAACCGCCACCAAGATCAGGGTAGATCCTTGCATGTTGAGACCCACAAGAACCAGTGCCAGATGTTTCGATAACATAAAAAGAAAAATAATGGGAGAAGTTGATCTTCAGCTATTAATTAGGCCAATGACCTTCTCCATCTTGTTTCAAGTGATGGACATCAAATTCTCATTTAATCTGCTGCTAGGGCACCTATGGCTACATGAAGTCGGAGCCATACCCTCCACATTGCACCATAAACTCAAATTTGCATCTCGGCATAAGATCATCACAATCATCGGTGATGGGCACAGTGAGAAAGCGAAGGCCACCAACAGTGTCGAAAAACCCAATGTGTTGGATGTATTGCACACCGTTGAGGACATCGACCTCCATAGTTTCGAATATGAGATATCGACGATACTCCCGGAGCCCATCGAGGGCATCATTCTAAGAACCGGAGGTGGTATGGTAACGGCAGTGGCTATGCTCCAAAAATGGGGCTATAAAAAAGAAAGGGGTCTTGGGCCCATATTACAAGGAAGGAAGGAGCTCGTCATAGCTAAGGGTGATCAGAAAGTCAGGTTTGGGCTAGGATACAAGCCCACGGAAGAAGAGGTGCGGGAGGGTAAGGAGAAAGCCCGTGCGATGGCAGTTGCAAAAGCCAAGGGGATCCACATAGAGGAGAAACCTCGGCCTAGGCCTCACATCAGGAATTCATTCATAAGTGTCGGGGTTGTGAAGATAGACCAAAATGGGGAAACACGATTAACCCCATATAAGCTTATAGCACCAGGTCACCCCACCAATCCCTACATCACCCTTCCCAGCCTGGAGATAGACTTGGCTCCATTATCCCTCTTTGAGGAACGACGGCCAATACTTGAACAAACTCCCCCCATTGTGAATCACCATAAAACCATTTTAACATTTGAGGATATCATCTCAGATGAAATGGGGATCAACATGATGGAGGCTGACTCCGAAGAGCCGTATCAGTCAGCACCCTCCATTCAAACAGGTAAAGGAGCAGTCCCTCAGGTACGCAACTGGGCATCTTTGCCCCAAACCTTGGAAGCGAGGAGTGGCTTAACATTTGACACCTGTTTTCTAAAAAAAAACAACCAATAAAAAGTAAGATAAGCCCTTGGCAGGCAATACCATGTATATTATTGGGATCTTGCCTTGTGTTCAAAAAGGGGTTTAAAATCAGACAATTGAAGAGTCTGTAGATAGCACACACCAAGGCAGGCTCAAACACAGTCCTACAAGTATTCAGGGCCTGTTGTCGCAAGTTCTAAAAGAAAGTAAGGGTATGTCCACAGGGAAATGTGTGTCAAAATTAGGAAAATCTCCAGATCTGTGGTAGATCTGGCACCCTTCCTAATGCTAAAACAGTAAGAGAAAGAGGAGAGGTTTAAGGGGTTGTCACTTCTAAATTAAACTATAAAAACAAGTAAGATTGTAGAAATAGATGTTAGGATTAAATCCAGAGTACAGATCTTGCAGTGAGGGGGAATTAAACACAGAAAATGGGGAGAAGCAGCTTGGAGTTTGGTCTTGCTGCAATTAGGTTGAGCTGCTAGGGTTACAGAGAGTTTCGAGCACACCAATCCCTCATCTGGCCATAGGCATAGCTGCAGGGTAGAAGAATCTACTCTAAACCAAAGGTTTGAACTGATCTGAAGGGTATGATCTGTCCACTTTAATGGTCACAGATCATCCTATAGACTTCCTCCAAATCAAAGGATTAAAGTAGAAGAATCTAATTTAGATCAAAGGTTTGAATTAATCTTAAGGTTATGATCTGTCCACTTTAATAGTCACAGATCATCCTAGGGGTTTCCTTCAAATCAAAGGTTTCAATTAGAGCATTATAACCACTACAAATGCTGCAATTACCAGGCCACAGACACAGGAAATTATAGGAGCATCAGATCTAGGGAGATCAAATTGCATCCAAGAGGTCTACCAGTTAAGTGGGTGAGCTATTCTCATCTACACAAAGCTGATCGAGCACCAAATGAAACCAAAGGAACTATAGATCTAATTACAACAATTAAACTAACATTACATTGAATTAAACTGATGATACAATGAAATATCCTTAGATTTGCAGTTTGTGCATCATCTAACCCTCAATAACACTCTCAGCTCTCCCTAATTACAGATTCGACCTCACCCTTTGCTACTCTCAAGAAATTAGCCAACCATAGTTGGGCTAAAGGAAAGAATTAGAGAATTTTGCTCTAACCTCTGGTTTCTAGAATTGATCCCTTTTTCAGATGGCTTCCTCTCTTCTTATAGCTTTCTCTTTCAGCCTCAGATCTAGTTTTTCCAGCCAATCCCCACTTCTAGAATGATTCTGTTATTCCCTCTTTTATTCCCCTTCTAGAAGGCTCTTTTAGTTTGTTCGTGTTGGGGGAGAGCACGTGGGTCAGTTAGGGTTTCCCAGGGCACTTATAGAAGCCTCATGCAGATCACCAAGGTGCCTCAGTTTGTGTGCAGTAGGTCACCAACTCGCAGCGTGTGCACAGCAGCTTTTCTAGGAAGTGTTTAGATTGATTTCGCTAGGTTGAAATCAAGTACTTTGGTCCTTTCGCTAGGATTCAGGATCCTATCGAAAGGTTCCAATAGGTTGAATCCTACAATTAGAGCTTCAACATCTGTAGCCTTCATTTGATGCTTTTGATAGGTTGAAGGATCCTTTTGACAGGTTGAGCTCTTGTGCAATTGTTTTCGATAAGTTCTCAGACTTTTTGATAGGTTCTGTTCAAGCTCAGGCAACCATTCGATAGGATGCTCCCTTGTTGTTTTCGACTACACGATAGCTTTTGGATCCTATCGAATTCTTCCTATCTTCACGATTTCTTCCTTTTTCAGCCTTCAGATCCTATCGATAAGTTGCAATAACGTATTGACAGGTTGTTTTCAGCCTATCTTTCCTTTTTTCAACATTGTTTTGCTATTGCTGCCTGCCCCAAGTGGGCATTGGTGTGGGGCCCTTCTGTGTGCCATAGTTAGGTCAGAGATGTGGTGAGAGATGGACCTTCTTGTGGAGCACTTTAGGGTGGATTTCTACACTATGATTGATTATTACAGTTATCTATAAAATATGCTCAACAAGCACTTATTAGTATATTCATAGATCTATCAAAGGTCAAGTTAAAGGGTGAAAAATGGCATTTTTCACTTCTTAACACACCCCCAAACCTAAGCTTTGCTAATCCTTGAGCAAAGGAAAGATAAAGAAAACTAAAATGCCACTTTTGTAGGGAGCACAGATGCATTTAGCATATGCATCAAGCCTTTTAAACCCCTAGGTGATCCCTAGTGGAGGAGTGATGTCTCATGAGGGTTTTCAGTGAAGGTACTCACAAACTTCTCCAATAACATCAGTTAGTACTAGTGCAACATGCTAAAACAAAGCTTTAGTGAGATAAAATAAATTCCACACCAAGTGCATTCAATTCTAGAGGATTTTCAGCAGAAAAATCATCAATTTAAAACCTAAAATTCTGCTATAATTCCTTCATTATCAGTCAGTTCATGTCAAGGCATTGTGTCAGAAAATTGATGCAGAGCTCACTGTTAATTTGAGAATTTTATTTTTGATAATGCCCCAAACAACCAGATTTTTGACCCAAGTCTTACCAGGGCTGTTCTCTCACAACAAAATAGAAGGGCGCATCATTTCACATAGCTCAAAAGCATTTACAGCCCTCAAATAAGACTGCAAGCATGAGCATAGGCAGTGCTCTAATTTCAATAATTTTCTAATTTTCTTCACCATAGATCAGACAAATCCTTGTCTCCACATGACAGCTAAATCTATTTCAGATCAGTAAGGTCTTTTTATTAGGTTGTAATGTGGCTTATGGGTGAAGTTCTACAAAGAATAAAAGGATAAAAAGGATTCAAATTGAGAAATCAATAAAAGTAAGGAGGTGATTTGCAACTCAACCTTCTTCATTTCAGCACATCCTCATTTTCTTTTTGAATTTGCAGACTTGAAGTGATCAGCTTCATCAATTTTTTATCTTTTTGTAGATTTTCAAATGAAGTGACTTCTCTTTTCTTTTGGTGTTTTTTTTTTTTTTTACGGGCTGGAATGCCACAACACCACCAAATGTCCTTCTTTCTTTTTCAACCAATCATCGAACCTTGCTCCTCTAACCTCAGTTCTCCTCCTTTTTCTTGATTTCTCAGATTGAGGGTGAACTAAAATAGGTCAAAAGGTTTTGGGTTCAAATTTTTTGGTTTTCATCAAAGAAAACTGAGATTTTTAGGACTCAAGTGGTGTGTATCAAGGGCAGTTCAAAGGTGGGACATTTTAAGCTCAAACTGTCCAAGGGATGGCCTTACTTCATGTCCTCAATGTCATGAATCTGTCAAGCTGTTTCAACTTGGATTTGCCTAACTTCTAGTGATTAAAATTAGATCCCATCAGTCCTTAGAGCAGAAAAAATTGCCAAGACAATCTTCAAAGAAAATTTTCTTCAAGCTCAAATCTCACTGGATATGGCCTTCCATCAAATTACTTGGGTGTATCCTTACAATTTTCTCTCATTTCAGGTTCACTACACATCCATTTTCTGAAAATTCTTGACATTTGCTTCATAAAGAATGTTAGACTACAGCTTATTTCAGTTTTAAAAAGTTTTAAATTTCCTCTTTTTCTAAAAATCAGGTGGGAAAGCACTTTATTTTAAAAAAAATTTTAAACATACCTGCACTAGCATTAACTCATTTCATTGGCACACCTATCATACCCCCAAATTTAAACTAAACAGTGTCCTCACTATTGAGAGAGTATGATAGCAAGGAGAAAATATCAAAAATACGCAGAACAGAAGGGAAAATAAGCAAAAAGAAAGGTATAATACAAAAAGAAATTACTATTTAATCAGCAAAAATATGTATAAGGGACAAAACAGTAAAAGAAAGAAGCCTAAACTATATTTATTTGCAAGCATCATCAGGACAATCATATAAATCTTGCAAATTTTTCAAATCGTCCTTTGATAAAGGAGCTTTTCTTTTTGGTTGGGAATTCTTGGTGGACTACTTGGGGGCCTCCCCAGACTGGGCAACAGGTTTCTGGGGCGTCTTGGTAGAAGGAGGAGCAGAGTCAGAATCAGAATCAGAAGGGAAAAGGGCAGTAGGATTGAGACTGGGTAGCAGGTTCCTTCCCTTTACTGCGAGCAAAAGTAGAGGAAATAGATCTCTTGGCAGTAACTTTTCTCTTTGTAGAAGTCCTCTTAGGGTGTGGGGGAAGGGTTAGCTGTAGAAAGATCTTGGGTTGGAAGGGGGGTGACGTCTGCATATGGGGTAGGAGTAGGTTGAGTGGCAGGAGGGTTGGGAGGTGGAGGTGGAGCTGTAGCAAGAGGGGTAGGTTGAAATGGTTGAGAAGTCAATGAAGCAATTCTTCTCTCCAGAATATCTATTTTCTTCACTGCATAAAGCAGGTCTGACTCAGAGAGTTCCTTTGTGGCCTTGAGTATCTCCTAAGTGTTGGCTAATTTTTTCTGGAGAAGCTTAGCATTCTTTTTCTCAAACTCTGCAATGCGAGTCTGAGCCGCAGCAAGAAGTTTGGCGGACTCATAACGAGTCAGGATTTCCTTCCACCCCTGAGAGATATCCCGGAGCTGGATTCTTTGCTCCAATTCCATGAAAGTAATCTGCTCATCATAGGAGATTTCCAGGGATGCTCGGAGGGCAGCCATACCACTCAGGACATCCCGACGGATGTAGGGATTGTCCCCCATGACATACAGTAGGGTGAGGTAAGGGGGTATGTAGATGGGGGACCTGAGGATAATGGGCAAAGAAGGGGGTGGAGTGGAAGAAGAGGAGGGGATGGAGAAAAACAATTCTTCACATGGATCAGTTTGGGTGGAGGCATCTTGGAAGACAGGTGTAGGGAGAGTGGGATGTTGGGTGGTATGTGATACAGCAGCTTTAGTGGCTACTATTAGGGGTGAGGAAGGGGTAAAAGATGGGGATGGGATAGGTATGGAGCAAAATGGAGGGGCTACTATATCAGACTGGGTAGCAGCTGTGGGGGCTAGAACTATGGGTGAAGATGGAGGGGATAAAAGGATAGGTGATTAGACAGGGGAAAGAGGGGAAGTGTGAGGGGGTTGAGGAACTAAAGAGGACGGAGTAAGGGTGGATTGAATGGAATGAAGGCAGGAGCCCATGAGGGCTTGGTTGCTGGTGTTGGTGGTCAATTGAGTCTGAATGGACTGTAAGAGGGACAGAATTTGGGTGAAGGTGCCAGGCATGGTGGGGGTTGAGGGGAAAGGTGTTTGGATGGGATGGAAAGGAGAGGAGGGTGCATGATTAAAATGAGGAGGAGTGGGGTGTGGGGAGTCAGGTAGTGGGGTGTACTCATGAGCAAGATCCTCCACAATGTATGTCATGAGGGCAGTGAACCCAACAGTGGGGAACTGGTCCAAACCCTGGGTATGTAGAAGGGGTTAGGGAGGGGGGAAGTCAGAAATGGGTTGGTCAACGGGTGGAGAAGACAGGGTAGGGGTAGGCTCTGATAATGTAGGAGCTTCAAGGACTTCAGGTTGGAAGACTTGAGTGGTGGGTGGAGGTAAAACTGGTTCAGAGGTGAGAGGAGAGGGGTCTGTTGGGAGAGGAACCGATACAAAGGAAAAAAGCAACGTGGGTGTAGGTGTGGGTGATGGGACACGTAAGGTAGGTGAAGGGATGGATGAGGTTATCTCAGTAGGAAAATCTGTTGCCATGGTAGTGGGCACCTCCTCAGCCTTCTCCATCTCAACTGGCTTACTCTTCTTAAACAACATTAGGCTGGTGGACCATTCCCTTTTCCTATATACTTTTGTAGTCAACTTCTCCATTGGCTCATTCCTTTTGACTACATATTTTCCAGCCTTGAGCAAGCATGTAATGAGCTTGGTAAAAGGCAGCCCACCTCCTTTAGCAAATACTTGTCTTTTAAGCACTTTCTCATTGATATCCACCTGTCTCAAAAATCAACTGAGGTGCATTGAAAAATTGCCCTTTTGAATAATAGTACAAGGCATCTACCACTGGGGACCTTCTCTCCTGCAGGTGCCCAGTGACATAGACATTTTTCCTCAAAATAGCATCAATGAATCTGAGACTGAGTTGGAGGTCTCTTCTCATTAAAGATTCACCAAAGCCCACAATTCCATTGGTGAGCTCCTTAGCCATTTCTTTCAATGTTACCCATTTGGGTGCTCTCTCAGATCTAGTGGAGTCAAATTTGTGTGGAACTCCCAAAGCCATCCCAATATCCTTACTGTCTACTGTGATTTGCCAATCATCAATCAAAATTTCTAGCACAGCCTCTTTCCCAGGCACCAGCTTCTTTTTCAAATTCTGGTACCACAATTTAACCAGCCTAGGGTACACATTCTCCTTCAAGGGTGTAAGTAGGGGTAACAATCCGTCCTTCTTTAGATACAGTAGTGTCCCCTGGCACTCCTCTATGATGGCAAAGTATGCCAGATCAAAATCTGTCTTAGGGACAAGGCTCAACCTATTCACAAACTCATTAGGAGTGGTTAATGCAACAGGAAGTTCGACCGCCGATTAAATGTCAGGGTTGGCTAAAGGTGCTTCCCCAGTCGAAGCAGATCTTTCCATGGGTATTTCTACAATAGGTTCCTGAATTGCTACATACTTGGCTTTTTTAGCTTTAGGAGCCTTTTTGGGTATCCCCTCATGGAGCTTCCTTTTGGTAGGTGGTTTGGTGGTAGGTTTTGATTTCTTGGAGGATTTTGGGGTGGAAGAAGTTGGTTGCCGAAACAGGTCAGCTAGGGTTTCTTCAGAATCGGCCATTTTGCTCACAGAAATTGGTCTCTCAAGGCTCACTCACTAATTTGTAGGGAAACTCTGAAGTAAACAGCTAGAGAAATCACAGGAGAACAACTCACCCCAAAACTGTTAGAATTTTGCAGAACCTGCGATGCACAATTCCAATTTCCCAAAGATCAGGTGCAAAATGCGCCATTGTAGAGGCTGAATAATCTTGATGAACAACAAATCGAATGAGAAACAGTCCTAAGAGTATTTGGTGGAAAGAGGGCAGCGGCAAATGAGGAAGAGAGAGCTAGGGTTTTACAGAAAGTGTAAAATGGGTGAAAGTGACCTACCTATAGCTATATATAGAGGAAAAATCGATTTCGATAGGATGAGTTGGATGATTTCGATAGGTCAAAGCGACCTGTCGAACGCTATAAAAATACAACATGCAGATGAAATGCCTCGATAGGTCAAACCTTCCTATCGATAGGTTCATGCGGCGTATGATTTATCCTTTCGATAGGTTCCCGATAAGTATCCAGAACCTATCGAAACCTTATTTTCGACCTTTAGAACCTATCGAAAAGCTGTTTTTGCCTATCGACAAGTTTCAGTGCCTATCGAAATTCTCAAATGACCTATCGATAGGTCCCAAATGTCCATTAAAACTACATTTTCATGCAGTGCCCAGCCTCAGCACTCAGCAAACTCTTTTGTTGTTCTTCCATTCACTATGTTTTCATTATTTACACACTCCCATGGTCCCTAAACTGTTGACAAGATTGAAATGATGCCCTAATGCTGTCATAGCAATTCTATTGTGAACAAAGCATCAAAACAGAGAGTAATCATTTAAAATAGAACTAAAATATGGTACATATTATACACACTGAAATCAGGTAGAAATTGGAGGGTCCTGAAGATCAATGGTCTCCTCAGGTGCACAGATTTTTAATCTTTGGCCATTGACTTTCATAACCCTACCATCTCTAGGATCCTTGATTTCTACAACTCTAGGTGGGGAAACATGTAAGACTGTGTAAGGCCCATCCCATCTGGACTGCAATTTGCCTGAAAAGAGTTTCAATCTAGAATTGAATAACCATACCATGGCACCTGGTTTGAATTCTTTCCGCAGCAGGTGCTTGTCATGAGGGGCCTTGGTTTTGTCTTTGTACATCCTTGCATGTGAATATGCTTCCTTCCATCCTCAACTTCTGAAGCAGAATTTCTTACACAAACTCATCCAGCACATTAATGGAAAAGCAGTCCTCATTCGCTAAGTGGGTTGATGAGCTGCATTGAAGACATTCAGCTTGACTTTCATATTACCAAAAGATACTTCCATGTCCCCTGATCTGCATCATATACAAGCATTTACTGTGGCCAAAAAGGGCCTGCCTAAGATCACAGGGATAGAAGTATCACACTTGCTCGGCTCCATGTCCAACACCAAAAAATTAGCAGGATAAAAGAATTTGTCAACCCCGACCAAGACATCTTCAATAACCCCCACAGGCTTCCTTTCAGATTTGTCAGCTAGTTGTAAGACCACATGTGTGGGCTTTAACTCTCCTAATCCTAGCTTCTCATATACTGAATATGGAAGCAAATTCACACTAGCTCCTAGATCTAACAAGGCTTTTTCAATGGTATGATCCCAAATGATGCGGGGGATAGTGGGGATTCTAGGGTCTTGGAGTTTGGTTGGAGATGCAATAGTCAGGATTTGTTTTACTTTTTCTGCTCAAAAGACCTTCTTGGACAAATGTGTCCTTGATTGTCTTTTGTGGGTGCAAAGGTCTTTCAAAAACTTGGCATAGGCTGGAACTTGCTTGATTGCATCAAGTAGAGGCAGATTGATCTTCATTTGTTTAAAAATTTCTATCATTTCCTCTATTTTGGCATGCCCTTTATCAAAAGGGGAACGTGCTTGCATTGCCCTAGGAAATGGCAAATGTGGGGCTGCTCCCTCATTTGCAACCTTAGCCAACTCATCATCTCTTTTTTTGATTTTTTTATTTTCTTGAGGATCATCACTATCCTTCTTATTCAACATGGGTTGCTCCTGTTGTTGCTTCTCCATGACCACTTCTTTTTCTTTTTCTGAATTTCTCAAAGGCCCACAGCCTACTTGATTGTCTACCAACCTTCCACTTCTTAATGTGGTGACAGATTTGGCCTCCTCATGGGAAGTGGAAACCTCACCTACCACATATTGTCTCTTTGGGTTATCCATGGGTTGGCTAGGCAGCCTCCCTCTCTCTTGGCTAAAGCATTAGATAGCTGACCAAGATGGTCTTCTATCTTTTTAATGCTTTGACTATGAGAATGCACAGTTTGACACAAGGGTCCTAAGTTTTGTAATGAAGCTAGAATTTGTTCCTCAAAAGAAAGAGATTTAGCAGCTGGTGGGGGTGCAGATTGCTGCACAGGCTGAGCCATAGGTTGTTGGCATTGAGGCCTTGGGAAGTAATTCTGGTGAGATGGCTGAGCATTTTTGTAAGGCATAGGCTGCTATGGCTACTGCTGGTTTTGAAAACCATCTTGTCTCCACCTCAAGTTGGGGTGGTTTCTTCATTGGTAACCAGCAGTAGGTTGTTGCCCAAAAGACTGGAAGGCAGCTACATGCTCCATCATAAAGTCTAGAAATTGAATAGCTGAGGGGCATTCCTCAAGGGAGTGAGTGGGGGACTGGCATATAACACATGCCTCCTCCACTTTAGCAGCCATGGCTGACTGCATTGCTCCCATGAGCTTATCAAATTTCTGGGTCAAACTGTCCACTTTCCTTTCCAAATCATTGTGTCCACTTACCTCATATAATTTTCCTCTTGTGGTGTTTTCTTTCACCAGTCTAGGAGTGTCCAAATCCCCAGACAATGTCTCTCTCTGCATAGAGTTCTTACTGATAATGTCAAACAACTCCCAAGTCTCCTCAGCAATTTTGTGGAAGTAAGTACCACCACAAGAGGCATCGACCATATCCCTACTTTTAGAGTCAATCCCTTGATAGAAACTTTGGACAAGTTGCCATTCAGGGATTTGATGATGGGGACATTTCTTCATGAGTTCTTTGAATCTCTACCAGCTTGGTGAAAATCCTCAGTTGGATCTTAAGCAAACAAGATAATGCCCTTCCTCAACTGGCTGGTCTTGGACATGGGGAAAAACTTGGCCAAAAACTGACATTGAAGATCACTCCAGGACTGCATACTATTGGATGGGAGAATTGACAACTAAGTCCTGGCCCTATCCTTTAGTGAAAAAGGAAAGAGTCTCATCCTAGGTGCTTCCTTCCTCAAACCTACAATATTGAAGGTAGTGCACAGTCCTAAAAATTCATCAATGTGTTTATATGGGTCTTCTTTGGTCAGGCCATGGAATGAGGGTAGCATTTGGATTATGGAAAACTTGATCTCATAGTTCCCTTGAACAACAGGGAATTGAATGCAGAAGGGAGAATTGTAAACCCCTGGTGCATTAAATTCAGGTTGTTGTTGCTCACCCATTTCAGCAAATCCAGATGCAGCAGATGTAGGTGAGATTTGTTTAGTTCTAAGGAGTCTTTCAACCTCTGGATTTAATGGAACAATCTGAGGATTGAGAGTTCTCCTTCCAAACGTACACCACTCACACTCTTAATGCACACACAATGCAAAGCCAATTAAACACAACAATCAGGAATCAACATAATTAATTCACAAATCTACAAATCCACAGATCAGAAAAATAAAAGGAGTAGAGGAATGCAAACTTTAACACAGCCTCTAGTAAAATTCTTCTCGTTAGCAACAACTTCTGATCTGAAGAAATAACAAAAACTACTACAAAACAACAGAAATTGTTAACAACAGTTAGTGAAAATTTAAACAGGGTATTACATATCTACAATCTATTTTAAAAATATAAAAAAAAACTTAGATCTACCAATTTTAGGCACATAGATCCCCGGCAATGGTGCCAAAAACTTGTTGAGATCCTGCCTTGTGTTCAAAAAGGGGTTTAAAATAAGACAATTAAAGAGTCTATAGATAGCACACACCAAGGCAGGCTCACACACAGCCCTGCAAGTATTCAGGGCCTGTTGTAGCAAGTTTTAAAAGAAAGTAAGGGTATGTCCACAGGGAAATGTGGGTCAAAATTAGGTAAATCTCCATATATGTGATAGATCTAGCACCCTTCCTAATGCTAAAATAATAAAAGAAAGAGGAGAGGTTTAAGGGGTTGTCACTTCAAAATTAAACTACAAAAACAAGTAAGATTGCAGAAACGGATGTTAGGATTAAATCCAGAGTACAGATCTTGCAGTGAGGGGGAATTAAACACAGAAAATGGGGAGAAGCAGCTTGGAGTTTGGTCTTGCTGCAATTAGGTTGAGCTGCTAAGGTTACAGAGAGTTTAGAGTACACCAATCCCTCATCTGACCATAGGCACAGCTGCAAAGTAGAAGAATCTACTCTAAACCAAAGGTTTGAACTGATCTTAAGGGTATGATCTGCCCACTTTAATGGTCACAAATCATCCTATAGAGTTCCTCCAAATCAAAGGATTAAAGTAGAAGAATCCAATTTAGACTAAAGGTTTGAATTGATCTTAAGGCTATGATCTATCCACTTTAATAGTCACAGATCATCCTAGGGATTTCCTTCAAATCAAAGGTTTCAATTAGAGTATTATAACCACTACAAATGCTGCAATTACCAGGCCACAGACACAAGAAATTGCAGGAGCATCAGATCTAGGGAGATCAAATGGCATCCAAGAGGTCTACCAGTTAAGTGGGTGAGCTATTCTCATCTACACAAAGCTGATTGAGCACCAAATGAAACCAAAGGAACTATAGATCTAATTACAATAATTAATCCAATATTACATTGAATTAAACTAACCATACAATGAAATGTCCTCATATTTGCATTTTGTGCATCATCTAACTCTATATAACACTTTCAGCTCTCCCTAATTACAAATTTAACCTAACCCTTTGCTGCTCTCAAGAAATTATCCAACCATAGTTGGGCTAAAGGAAATAATTAGAGAATTTCACTTCAAGCTCTGGTTTTCATAATTGATCCCTTTTTTAGACGGCTTCCTCTCTTCTTATAGCTTTCCCCTTCAGCCTCAGATCTAGTTTTTCCCGCCAATCCCTACTTCTAGAATGATTCTGTTATTCCCTCTTTTATTCTCCTTCTAAAAGACTCTTTTCGTTCATTTGCCTTGGGGGAGAACATGTGGGTTAGGGTTTCCCAGGACACTTTTAGAATCCTCGTGACGGTCACTAAGGTGCCTCAGTTTACGTGCAGCAGGTCACCAACTCGCAGCATGTGCACAACTGCTTTTCTGGGAAGTATTTAGATCGATTTCGATAGGTTGAAGAGGCTTTCGATAGGTTGAAATCAAGTACTTTGGTCATTTTGCTAGGATTCAGGATCCTATTGAAAGGTTTCGATAAGTTTAATCTTGCAATTAGAGCTTCAGCATCTGCAGCCTTCATTTGATGCTTTCGATAGGTTCAAGGATCCTTTCGATAGGTTGAGCTCCTGCGCAATTGTTTTTTATAGGTTCTCAGACTTTTCGATAGGTTTTGTTCAAGCTCAGGCAACCATTCGATAGGATGCTCCCTTATTGTTTTCGACAGCACAATAGGTTATGGATCCTGTCGAATTCTTCCCATCTTCATGATTTCTTCCTTTTTCAGCCTTCAGATCCTATCGATAGGTTGCAATAACCTATCGACAGGTTATTTTTAGCCTATCTTTCCTTTTTTCAACACTGCTTTGCTGTTGCTGCCTGCCCCAAGTGGGCATTGGTGTGGGGCCCTTTTATGTGCCATAGTTGGGTCAGAGCTGTGGTGAGAGATGGACCTTCTTGAGGAGCACTTTAGGGTGGATTTCTGCACTATGACTACTTATTACTACTATCTACAAAACATGCTCAACAAGCACTTATTAGTCTATTCATAGGTCTGTCAAAGGTCAGGTTAAAGGGTGAAAAATGGCATTTTTCACTACTTAACATATATACACAGACTTATGCTGTCAAGGGTCCATCTCTGAAGAAATTAAAAATCCCAAGAACATTGAAAAAATACAAAGTCCAAAATTATTGTCATTTAAAATTCCAAATAAAGTCCCATAGAAAAATGCCTTGATCAAAATACCCGTCCCACATAAAATCGACCCCTTTCCTATAGAAATACAAGAAGAGATAGGAGTTATGAGTCTGCAAGGATATCCTTTTGGAGGAGCCCCCCAATGAGCTCTTCGACCAGTTAGTTGAATTTGAGCATGGCCCTACCCCCGTTGTCGAAGAAACTGAGGGCGTTAATCTAAGAACTGAGGAGATTCCTCGAATTACCAAGATTGAAACGTCGATGTCTCCCGAAGAAAGAAAAAGCATGATCGACTTCCTTTGGTCATACCAAGAAATTTTTGCCTGGTCGTACGAGGATATGTCTGGTCTAGACACTTATTTGGTCGAGCATGAGTTGCCACTCTACCCTAATATGAAGCCGGTTAAGCAGAAGCTGAGACATCTCCGACCCGAGTGGATGCTGAAAGTCAAAGACAAGGTCATCAAGTAGTATGATGCAGGGTTTCTCATGATATCTAAGTACCCACAGTGGCTAGCCAATATTTTTCTTGTGCCAAAGTAGGATGGAAAGGTCCGCATGTGTATCGATTTTCGTAATTTGAATAGGGTGAGCTCGAAGGATGATTTCCCATTACCGCATATCGACATCTTTGCCGATAACACTGCGAAGCACGGGATGCTTTCTTTCGTGGATGAATTCTCCGAATACAATCAGATTAAGATGACAAAGGCAGATCGAGAGAAGACAACATTCATCACTCCTTAGGAGACCATTTGCTATCGAGTCATGTCATTTAGGTTGAAGAAAGCCAGTGCAACGTACCAGAGAGCTATGACTACGCTATTTCATGACATGATGCACCGAGAAATTGAAGTGTATGTCGATGATATGATAGCCAAGTCACCGGAGCGAAGTGATCACTTGGTAAACCTTCAAAAGCTGTTTGAGAGACTAAGAAAGTATATGTTATGTCTAAATCCACAGAAGTGTGCAGTTGGTGCTATGTTCGAAAAATTGTTGGGATTCATCGTCAGCAAGAGAGAGAGCAAGGTTGACCCAGTCAAAGTTAAAGCGATCACCGAAAAGCTGCCACCATCTACAGAGAAAGAAGTTAGAAGATTCTTGGGTAGAATACAATATAGCAGCCTGTTCATTGCACAGCTAACTCTAATTTGCATGCCGATCTTCAAACTACTATGGAAGAACTCGCCCGTTGAATGAAACGACCATTGTCAGGCAGCATTTGATAAAATTAAAAGCTACCTCCTTAACCCACCGGTGTTAATACCACCTGAGCCAGGGATACCACTCTTGATGTATCTCTCTATGACGGAAGTCTTTATGGGATGTGTCTTAGGGCAGCACGATGAGACGAGAAGGGAGCAGGCTATCTACTATCTGAGCAAGAAGTTTATTGATTACGAAATGCGTTATTCTCATATGGAGAAAGCATGCCTGGCTCTTGTATGGGCAACTCAGAGGCTCCGCCATTACTTGCTATCCCAAGTTGTTCTACTTTTTGCCTGAATGGACCTGTTAAAGTACCTTTTCGAGAAACCGGCTCTTACTGGACGAACCGCATGATGGTAGCTTTTATTGTCTGAGTTTGACATCACCTACGTCACTCAAAAGTCGAATAAGGGGCAGGCACTCACCGATCATCCTGCCAACAATCTTTTGCCAGATTATGAACCTTTGAGAATTGAGTTCCTCGATTAGGACATCCTGTTCATGACAGAAGACAATACAGAAGAAGTAGAAGAATCATAGGTAATGCACATCAACAGAGCAGCAAATACCGAGGGTCAAGGAGTTGGCGCCATTCTGATTTCACCAAAAGAATCTCACGTACTAGTCTCTATCAAACTCAACTTCCCTTGCACTAACAACATGGCCGAGTACAAAGCTTGTGCCGCTGGTTTGCAAGAAACTCTCGATCTGAATATAACTCACCTTCAAGTGTTTGGCGATTCGTAGATGATCATATGCTAAAAAAATGGAGATTGGACAAAAGATGAGAAACTGATCCCTTACCATGAACACCTCGAGGATCTGATAGTTTGCTTCCAAGACGTGACATTCTCATATGTCCCTCGGATAAGGAATCGCTTTACCGATGCACTAGCCACTTTGGCGTCAATGATTGAAATCCTGTATGGTACCGAGATGAAGCCGATCATAATCGAGCAAAGGAATGAGCCGGCCTTCTGCCTCCAGATTGAGGAACCTATAAAGCCTGATGATGAGCCACGTTGGTTCTCAGATATCAAGAATTTTCTCAAGACACTAACTTTCCCTGAGGGTACTTCCAAGACAGACCGGCGAACCATTCAATGTTTAGTGGCAGGCTACGTCATTTGTTGGGAATGCCTTTACAAGCGATCCTACAATAACATCTTGCTCAGGTGCCTTAAAGAAAGTGAAGCGATCAATATTATGAAGGATATCCATGAGGGAGTATGCGGTGCCCACGTCAACGGTCACATGCTCGCCAAAAAATTTTTATGACAGGGATACTTTTGGATCACCATGGAATCGGATTGCTGCAAACATGTTCAGAAATGCTACAAGTGTCAGGAACACTCCACTCTGATACACGCTCCTGCCATCGATCTTCACTGCATGACCACTCCTTGGCCATTTGTTATTTGAGGCCTTGACGGCATCA
Organism: Chloranthus sessilifolius; assembly: GCA_021018995.1. Lineage (NCBI taxonomy): Eukaryota > Viridiplantae > Streptophyta > Magnoliopsida > Chloranthales > Chloranthaceae > Chloranthus > Chloranthus sessilifolius. The sequence goes on from CM037595.1 coordinate 33,103,618, forward strand.
GAATGATTAATCCGAAAGCATCAAATGGACATCGGTTCATCCTTGTTGCCATTGAATACTTTACTAAGTGGGTAGAAGCGGCATCATATGCCAACATCAAGGCCAGTCACGTCGAAAAGTTTCTCAAAAATAATATTGTGTGCCAATTTGGAGTACCCAAGGATATTATCACGGACAATGACATAAACATTGTGAATAAGCGCATCCGAGCCTTCTGCGAGTAATACAAAATCAAGCACCATCGCTCATCCCCTTATCGGCCTTAAACTAATGAAGCCATGGAAGGTGCGAACAAGACAGTGATCCACATCCTCGAGAAAATGTCGTCACTTACCAAGATTGGAGAGAAATGCTACCATTTTCTTTATGGGCCTACAGAATGTTGATTTGTACTATTACAGAGGCAACACCATTGTGTATGGAATTGAGGTCGTCCTACCAGTAGAGGTTGAAGTACCCTCGCTCTGAATCCTCATGGAATCAGGCTTACTCGAAGCAGAGAGAGAGAGATCCCACTTTGAACAATTGAACTTATTGTACGAGAAGAGACTCCTAGCCTTGTGCCATACTCAAGTGGGCGAATCGCATGCGCTTATAATAAACGTGTCTGCAGTCAAGATCTGAAGATAGGAGACACTGTGTTGAAGAAGATCTTCCCATCCCTCCACGCCGATTCGAGAGGGAAGTTCAAACTAAACTGAGAGGGACCTTACGTCGTCCAAGAAGTGCTGCCGAGATACGCCATCTGCCTCGCCACCATGGACAGAGATCATCTTCCTGAGGCCATCAATGCTGGAAAAGTCCGACAGTTCTACTCTTAGTCTATTGCGATAAGGTAAGTATTGGTGAAATAGATGCGTGACTGCTTAAGAATCACTCAAAAGAGGCCATCATTCCAAGCATAGTAGCAAAAAAAGCACCCCTAAAAATTGATGATATCCTTTGCTACCCCATTTGAGCTTGGGCCTTTCTTTTAAATAAACTCCTTTCCCAAAAAAAGAATGTGTGTATATATACAAAAAAAGAGGTAAAGTTACCATCAAAATCCAAAAAAAATCGAAAAAGCAAAACTTCAAAAAGAGACAAGAAAAAAGAAAAAATAGAATCGCGGGGCGTGTACAGTAAAATCCCCCAAGGAAGAACACAAGCAGTCATAGTATCTGTTAAGTTAACACAAGCCGAGTTATGAGACAACACCGGAACCCCATCTAGCTGGCTATGATGGAATCGACGTCTGTGTCATGACTTTCGATTGAGAAAATAAAATAAAAATACAAGCTCAAAGCAAGATAGGTGTAGTGAAAACCCGAAAGGGCACTACGGGTAAAAACATTGAGTTTGTGCGAACCAGGTGAAAACCCGAAAGGGCACTTGGGGTAAGGAAGCTAAACCCATGGACATGGTGAAAACCTGAAAGGGCGCCACAGGTAAAAAGAGGGCAAAATGGGCACAACGAACCCACCTTGGGTGCTGTGAGTAAAAAAGGATTAAAGAATCAAAAAGAAAAGAAAAGTTTAAACTGATTGAGAAGATTGTTGTTGAAAGAGCCTCTCCCTGATACCCCCTTTCCAATTAGGCCACTCATGTCAGTGCAAATCAAACCCCGACCAGAGTTGCCTTGGTGGAACTACTTCGTCAAAAGTATGACTTAGGGTAAGGAGAAAGGTTTGACTCAGTCTAAGGGGGTTGACGTTCTAGTATTGGTAAAGCTATTAAAACTCTCTCAGAGCCGACCATTTAAAAGGGGGGTTTGACCATGCTCAAAGAGGACCCGAGATCTCAGCCATTGATTAAGGCACCACACCCAAAAAATATACAAAACAAAAAAAACAAAAAAGAAGTCTTTGTAAAATATAATCATTTTTTACAACTGTCTCACTTACACCAGATCCCAAAAAATAGTCGGTGTGATGTCTAGCTTTCTTTCTTTCTTTCTTTACAAAAGCAGAAAAGATAAAAACATAAAGAAAATATGTATACCAAAAAGTGTGTATCTGTGAAGGGGTTTCTTGTGCCCCTTTTCTGTGTATCTGATATGTGTAAAAAGTTATATGTGCAGGAAGGAATCAACAGCCCAGCTCGCGCTTCCAGGCACTAATCTCAGTACGAAAACCATCTTCTTGGGCATTCCACTCAGTCAACCAACGATCATGCAAATTCTTGTACCTCTTCGGAGAAGCATCAGTGGCTCCAAGAGCAACACAAAGATCCTTTTAGATGAAGGACCTCTCTCTTTGCTATCCTTGATCTAACTTTTTCTTGTGCTAAAAGCTCGTGCAAGACCCTCTTCTCATCAACCAACAACTAGATGTGGGTGCGGAGCGTCGTCTTTCCCGTATCAATGCTCTCTGCCCGATCTAGATAATCAGCAACCAACTACTCCGTCAATAACCAAGCCTCATACTCAGGGGAAGAGTGAGCTAAATCTCCCTACTCCATATCACACATTAGTGTCTACTGATGCATTTCCCAAAGAGCGGCGATGCGATATGCGTCCCCGAAGGACCCCCTAGAAAAGATCAAATCACATAGAGGGGGTTTTGCCTCGCAAGGCACCTGCTGAGAGCAGCTGAACTGATGCAACACCCGAAACGGGAAGTAGCAAGTGTTGCCAGTCAATCTTAAGAGGGTTATGCCCTCATGGTCTCTGGAATGAACTATCGGGAAGATCCATTCCAACCAAGGAAGCCTCCATGTTAGCTCGGCATCATTCAACCAAAGCTTCAAAGCTTACGAATTGCCCGGCGAAAGCAAGTGACACCCACCCAAAAAGCATCGAGTCACCTCACCTCGGGTAATATAAAAGCATGGCATAGGTCTCAAGATAGCGAGATGCTCACCTAACCAGACTTGAAGCAGCAAAGGACATCCCCTAAGGCTCTCCACCTTACCTAGAGCAAATATATCAAGGCATTGGTATAGTTCAGGAAGGACCAAATGCATCATTGATCGACCCTCTACCAATTCGATCAAAATATCGCAAAGAGCCAGAGAGAAGCGCTCTTCTCAGGTAAAGAAAAGGACTTCCGAGATGAGACCTAGAGCAAAGGCTTTCACATTGAAGATGTTCCTAACCAGTAATTTTTGAAGACTTTCACCACCAAAAAGTTCTTTGAGGAATTTGATCGAACACCTTGTGGGCCCCCCAACGAGACTTTTCTCATACTCAAATTTCTTCAAACCGAGGGTAAGGTGAATGGATTTGGAGTAGCCCAACTTCAGCGTGACTCTTATGAGGCCTCTGTGAAGCTTCAAGCCAGATAAATTGGATAGCTCCTCAAGGGGTTGGAGTTAGCTCCCGATTCCCAAAAGGGAGCACATGGGCGTTTGCATCCCAAAACGACGCGGTTGCATGAAGTAGGTCCCATCGTGGAAGAACCTCGAGGAAGAAGGGAAGGCGTGATAGGCTGAGCTACTCAAGCTCAATGAGCTCGCTCTCATTCAGGCTGCCAAGCCAACTTTTAAGAAAATTGGGTCCCAAGCCTAAGGAAATAAGTAAATTGGTTCCGGGCCCTCCTTGTAAGGGAGGGTGGAAAGTGGGTCCATAGACATATAAAGCTCTTTCAAGAATATAAAATTCAATGTTTGTTGATGGAACCGCCCTTGGGAAAGCAAGGAGAAAAGGAATCAGTCAAAAAGGCTAAGTCAAAAGGAAAAGAGAGGGAATTTGGACTGGCTCGGGTATATAAGGCCCCACAGCTCCCCAGGCCAAAACTAGCGCAACTATTAGTTGCGCCAGTGCATTTTGTCCCAGATTAAGCTAGGCACAACTAATAGTTCATGCCACTTTTTACTGGTTTTTTTTGGAATTTTTGTGGGCCATTACTGGCCCCCTTAGCCTGCTGACCTGATTCACCTACTATATAAAAACATCTACCCTAAGAATTAAAAGGGCATCTAACATAAAAAAGGGTTTGACTCTTGTGCAGGATTAGCCCGCACCAAGGCATGCGGCATCAAGGGCCACTTTCATGGGCGATCATCGAGATCTTCCTGCAAGCAGTTGGATATATTCAAGAGAGAGATGACATTGCAATCAAAGAAAAGCATTGAACATGTCCAAAACAGAAAATCATCCATCCAATGCCAGAAATATCTATTACAAACTTTGCAAAAATCCCAATTGAATTGTCTCAAAAAGTGTTAAAATATTTGAATTATTCAAATATGCAGAAACTAGGGTCTAATCTTTGCTGGCACTCTTTAACTTCTTTCGCCGACATGAGGAGCCCTGGTAAGTCCACATATCTCCCACCCGAGACCAGGCCTACGAAATCCTACTAAGCAAAGATCGCGCCTCCTTGGCACGGGCACACTGCAAGATAGCCAAAATCAGAGATCAGGATCAATTAAGGACCCAAGGATAGTAGAAACATTAAGAAAAGTTGAGCGGCAGGATACTCACCGCCCCCACATCCCGAAGCTCCGAGATGTTGTGATGATACAACGCGTACTCCATAGCCGAGTAAAAATTCTACATTCAAAGGGATAGGATGTTAGTTATGAGGGCAATTACAAGACACATGCAATTACAAAAGAAATCGAGACAAAGGAAGAATGGTCATAAAAAGGCTTACCCCTGGAATCACCTCAAAAGGAGGAACTCGGGCCGCTTCAGCAGGGAGGTGCGCCTGCTTATCCACATCGGCACACAGGTCTGAGAGAAAGCTATCATCAAGGCGTCGGAAGGTCCCATATACTACGGGTGGATCACCACCAATGGCACCCGCATGAGAGGTACCCGACGGACCGGCTCCTGAAGAACCCTCACCCAAGGGACCCGCACCAAAGGGACCAGCACCTAAAGAACCAATCCCCCGAAGTATCAGCAGTACCCGCCACCACTCCACCTCCATTATCCGAGTCATCCCCTTGTGCAAACTGTGAACAAAATAGAAATCTGCTCAGAATGAACAAAGGCTAAATTAAAATAAAAGGGGACTAACCTAAAAAGAAAGGGGAATTACCTAACCACGTGGGCCACCGAGTGCAAGGAAGTTGGCACTGGGGACGAAGCGTGGCAAGATGAACCGATACGGCAGGCACTCGTACCATATGTGATAATCTTCTAGCACAAGAAGGGCATTGATAGCGAGCCCATTATTGAGGAAGGCCGCTATGAGCTCCCCAATGCTGCCAACGGGATCCATGACATTAGTAGGAAGGTTCATGGGTATGGCATGATAACCCTGATACTGGTGCACTACCCGCTCCTCCAGATAGTAAACCATGGCCCATGCCCCATAAAAGAAAACAATGCAGCTATTATTGAATAGGCATGATGGACCCACGGCTGCCCAGTGCCAGAAAACAAAGGTGAGGTACGGGTCATGGAGGATCTGTCCGAGTTAAGGGATGACCAAGCAGTAAGAATTGCAATGTAATATCAAAGGACCATTGTCAAACTGAGATAAACAAAGTTGAAAAGGCATTACCTACTCAAGGACCATCAGGTCCCGTTGGGACCTCAGGCCCATCTCAAGGTGCTTCATGCCCATGTCACAGGGCCTGGCTTTGTTCCAGTTGCTGAGAAGAGGATGGGTGTATGCATCAGAATGGAGAAGCAGGCGCTAAGGATGAAAGTGATGGAACCTCCATACCTGAGAGGAGCAAGGCGCAAAAGAGTAAGTCAGTGGCATACAAAGATCATCCAAGTGAAACTGATGAAAATAAAAGGGGTTAGGAATTATCTCCAATGCCGCCCAAAAGCGAACAATGGATTTGGCCTCCCTAATGCTCACCTGGGCTACGACATACATCAACCAGGCGTATCCGACCCTGCCCCAATCGTACCGATGAATGTCAAGGAAGTTGTCCATAATGCTCAGCATTGCTAAACTGACTCGGACACCGCTCGCATTGGTAAAGAGGGTCTTACCCAGCAGGAGCAGGAGAGTGATGCTGGCCAAGATGATCGCCCGCTCGAGCGTAATGTAAAGCACCCTATCTGGCTATTCCAGGTCCACCAACTCATTAGCTACAAAGAGGCTAGATAGCCAGCCCATCTTGACCTTAGTACCATGCATCTGCCCACGAGGAGGATACGCCCCTATCAATTGGATGACGTCCTCTCTGCTTGGCACCACAAAGCCAACTATCGCTATGCCCCCCATCCTGATGCCAGTAATCATCGCCCAATCCACGGGCGTCAAGGTCATCTCAGCATATGGCATATGGAAGGTCATAGTCTTGGGGCGGAATCGCTCAATCAGCACCTTCAAGTACACTGCATCGGCTCTCGTAGGGGGGCAGGATAGAAACTCCCTAAGGCCCCCCTGTCTTAGCAAGTACTTCACCACGGGGGGAACGTAGCGGTAGAAGTCGTGAAAATCCAGCCACCCCCCGCGGAATACAATAGAGGGCAGGTCCTACGTCCAAAAAGAAAATGCATCATATTGTGGAAATAAAGCAAAGCTACACAAAAGAAAGAACTGAACCTATCTTTTACCTTGCCTGCTATCCCGAAATTCAAAATGTGAATGTACTGTTGGTGTAGGAGGCCGACTTGAGCGGCCTCACCCCGCATTTCAAACCAAGGGCCCACTTTCCGCTCTATCTAAAAGAACTGCTCCCCCCGCGGACCATAGACTATCTCGGGCCCCTCCTCATGGCCCTCCTCAGGTACGTATTCTTCGTCACCGGACATGCGGAGGCAACAAGCAATCACATCAAAGCAGATCAGTGATAAAGAACCATTGTGCACAACGCCAAAGGAAGTTAAATTTGCTCACCCATTTCATTCAAGAAATAAACATACACACATACATAAAAAAAACAATCCCTTTTAGAATGAAAATGCAAAAAAATCCCTTCCTTTTATCTTCGAAAGTAAATAAAAATATAACAAATTTCCCTTTTCTATGTTTAAAAATAAAGCAAGTTACAAAAAAAAAAAGAGAGAACATTTCCTTATGCTTCCAAAATCAAAAGTCCAAAATAAAAAAAAATCCCTCTTCTATGTTTAGAAAAGCAAGAAAATCCTTTCTAAAAATAATAAAATATATATAGAGAGTTCTTCTTTTATGTTTATAAAATCAAAAACAAAGAGAAATCCCTTCTTTTGTGTCCATAAAATCAAAACAAAAACAGAAAAAAAAAACAAGTCATTTCCCTAGGTGCATATATATAAAATAAAAAAACCTAAAAAACAAAACAAAAAAATCCCTTTCTTTTTATAAAACCAAAAAAAAAAACAATCCATGCCTTAGGTAGTTTTCAAAAAAAACAACCAAAGGCCAAAAATCATTTACCTAAAAAAAATAAATAGAAATCAAAAATCATTTCCCATTAATTAATCTTCAAAATACAGAAACAAAAAATCCCCTTTTCCTAACTAATGTTCAAATTTTTTTTTTGAAAAAGACCAAAAGTCCTTGCTTTATATTCCAAACAAAAAAAAATATATGTATAAACCCCTTGCTTATATGTACAAATAAAAAACAACACAAAAGGAGTATCTAAATATACAGACATATATATTAGGCATCAATAAAATCTATAAAAATAGGGCATCATTCACAAAAATCATCCACATCCCATAAATAAACATGCTTACAAAGAAAAAAAACTATTATTCATCCAAAAATGCAAAATCATGATCATATTTCCAAGGAAAAGCAAGAAAAATCAAAGAAAATTTTAAATGGTTACCTTGTGGAGAATATGGGGTCTTTAATGTAGCATGAATAGGACGATCAAATGGCGCAAGCGAATGCCGGTATTGGGGCACGCGTAGAGGAAATGTGAAGGAACCCTAGGGAAGCTCTGGTTTTCGGTTTAGAGAGGGGGAAGAGAGTAATTTCGAAAAAACACGCTGGCTGCCCGAACTTGGGCTGCTTAAATTCAAAACCAAGCCATACCTGGCGCAACTATTAGTTGCGCCAAGCCATTTTGCACCCTATTTTGCCTTGGCGCAAGTAATAGTTGCGTCAGCCACTTAGGTGTCGGGTCTTTGGGCCTAGTGCGGGTCAGATACATAACCCGGTATCCCCTCTCTTTATTTTGTTCCCCCCGACAGACGCGCGTGCCCCCCCCAATGGTGTGACAATCCTCATTCGACTTACCTGGGAAGCCGCGCTAAGAATAAAATGGACCGAGAGCAATAGGCGTCTCGATCCTACATAGAAAAATGTTAAAAAGTCCAAAAAATGATGAAAAAAATCCCCATAGAAAAAGCCCAACATAATAGAATAACTCACATAAAAAGATAGGATAAATCATATAAAATAATAGTTCTAAAAACCTAAAAAAATTCCATAAAATGATCACATAAAATGACAACTTAAAAATCTAAAAATCCCCCAAAAAAAAATATATTAAGAAAATCCCAAAAATAATTTGCATAAATAGAAGTAATAAAGTCATAAAATCACATGAAATAATAACTTAAACTCCAAAAAATCACATAAAATGATAACTTAGAATAAAAAAACCACATAAAAAGGTAAACACAAAAAAGGATCAAAATTCCCCTCATAAAATAACAAAAAATGTGTGTTTAGAAAAGACGGCACGTACTCTCAAAAACTATTGCGATATCTATTCGCTCCGCTCGAGTAGTCATGCTAAATAAACTTCGAGATCAAAGGGTTCACCCAAAGACCTTGAACCCTGCTTCAAGCAGGGACACCTATGGCTAGTTAAGTGAGGCGGTCTATGCATCATATGATTGGACGCACATGCATGCTTCATTGCGGTAAAATGTCAATATTTTATTAGCAACACAATTGTGCTATAGCAACGTCCTAAGTCTAAGGTTCGCCTTGGATTTTTGGATCCTACTTAAAGGAAGGAGCAATGGTGTCAATCCCGATCAAACGATCAATGTTTCGATCGAGTTGACTCCACTGCTAAATCTTTACGACGAGTGCTCAGTTGGCGGATTCATACGAACGTAAGTGTGTAACTTGAGATTCATCACAAGCTATTTCGGAGGTGTGGACTCTCGGTCTGCACAGTCTGGGCATGCGCCCTATGGGGTTTGAGGTCTGGGTAACTCCGTTATGAAAAAGGTCAATCGTTGGTTGAAACTAACCTGTTGAAAATGAAACTATATATCAACCAAACTATATGTAAACATGCAAGAAGAAGGGTACATTTTCCTTTATTTTCACAGGCTTAAAACCTCTATTGGCGCGGTATCTCTATAAAGTGTATGCCTTATGTCTGGGTATCCGTAGGATGGTTGTTTGTTCTCATAAATTATACTCGAATGGGATCTCGGTCGAGACTTCCATCGCCTTTATTGCTTATCGCCCCTAATGGGTGCATGTTTATGCATAGTTAATTGATTTATAAAATCATTGTTGGCAGAGGCCGGGATTGGAGGGGGACACCCAATGTTTTGGTCGGATCTATTCTGTGTTATTTAAGGTTAGATACTCTGGGTCATGATGGTCCGGGGCACGTTGAAAAAATGGCATGTACTCTCAAAAAGCGTTACGACCTCTGTTCGCTCTGCTCGGTAGCCATGCTAAATAAATTTCGGGATCAATGGGTTCACCCAAAGACCTTGAACCCTGCTTCAAGCAGGGGCACTTGTGACTAGTCAGATAAGGTGGTCAATGCCTCATATGATTGGACACAAACTATGGAACCTTACGTACTTGCATTGCGTCTATCTTTGAATGTGGGTTGATCACCCTCCTTCCTTACGAAGCTATTGCATTCAGAATGAATCTTGAACATCAAGCTCCTTCAAATCATCTCGATAAGCAACTATTTTCCCAACTATTGGGCTTTCGTAACTCATTTTCTACCTCGATTATGCCCAGTAATGTCGCTAAGCGCTTGGGAACCGATTACCTTGAGAAACAATCATTTTTCCCAACATACAGAGCTTTCATTTTCTCACGATGTTACCCATCTGATGTGTGAAGTTCGTTCTAAATGTAGCAGACCCGTCAGTAATGACTTGGTCCTCTTCGAGTGTCTCTTTTCTTTGGTATTCGATCATTAGTGATCGAATACGAAACAGGGGCATCTGTAGACACCCAAATTTGGCCCAAGGCCCGATCGAGACACATTTCGAAAGAGGCGCATCACCGAGCTTAGGATGGCATGTATGGAACCCTTAGGAACCCTTCCAAACTCCTAGGAATCACCCTAGATCCCTTAGGAACCTTCCTGAATCTTTAAAAACCAATCCCAACCCTTACAACCCAGCTCGGACCTAAACCTAGCTTTCCCGAGTAATGGATGAAGAGTGGTGCACCAAAACTAGTCGTGACCTCCTACTGCAATCAAGTCTTATACCATTGAAAAGTAGAAGTCATCAACTTTTCAACGAGATAAGAATCACCCCAATCAGAGCAGTGTACCAAAAGATATCACATCTCGAACCTGAAGGGCAGAATGATAATTTAATGTGAACGCCCTAAGGGATTTGGCACAACTAATAGTTGCACCAAGCCATTTCTTCCCAAAAATGGCTTAGCGCAACTAATTGTTGCTCCAGTTATAGGTGGGCTTGGTGCAACTATTAGTTGTGTCAAGCAATCTCTCCCCAGAAATGGCCTAGCGCAACTAATAGTTGCACCAGCATTAAGGTGGGTCCCCCGCTGGCAGCCAACTTCCTAGGCACTGTTCATGCACTATTTTACTGTGCATATACCTGGCGCAACTATTTTTACCTCAAATTTTGATATTGGGATTTGACTTGTTGACTACCTTGATCTTTGGGGTGTGTTTTGCTAGTTCTGTTACACCCATTTACTAGTTATGTGCAACCCCTCAAGTGATTTAAAGCCCCACCCTATCATCCACCATTGGAGCACCTTCTCACATTTTTCAAGACTCTAAAAACCCTAGGAAACCTTAGATGCCAGATTACCTAATTCTTAACCTTGTTTAGCCTCTAAGTAGCCTCCTAACCCACCCTTTTTCTATAAATAGAACCCCCCTCCCCTTGAGTTAGAGGTTGAGAAAATTTGCCTAAGAGAGAAAGAGCTTAAGTGAGAAGATCTTTCTCCCTTTGGTGCACCATTCCCATACAAAATCCAAAACTTCAAAACCTCCTTAGAGCCATATTTTCCACCTTAGATACCCTAGTTTAGGTGTGTGTTACCTATTTGCCTTCTCCCTCTACCTCTTAGCTACAAAGCCTTAGGAGTTAGAACCCCATTCCATACCATACAAGCCTTCAAAAGCTCACCGAAGCAAGCCAATGCAAGGCTCCACAATGGTGCAACAAGGGCTCAAGAGCTTCGGCTCTCCCCTCTATTCCTCTACCTTCTCAGTTTCTCTTTTATCCCCCCATTTAGGCCGTTATGTCACCAAATTATTGGTAGGAACGAAGGGGTAAAAATAGGATTTTAAGAGCCATTTGGGCAAGAGGAAGCCTTTTTTATTTCATTTATACTGTTGTTGTTTTGGCCATTAGTAGAGACCGTATTAAGCTGGTTGATTGGGTGTCGAACACCTTCCCAATCGATAACCAAAACTCCTACCCAAGAACCTTTGGTGTGGACCAGATTCATAGTCATATTTGCTGCACTTTGGTGCTTATAAAAATGATCTAGGTTTCCCAAGACACCAAAAACTCCGGGTGACAACACTATATTTTTATTAGAGAGGGAGAGGGCCTCGCCGCGACGGGATCGTCAAAAATATCACGGTTGCACATACAGTTTAGAAAAATCTATGATGAATAAACTTTTCACTGATATGCACACACTCCACCCTATACCGAATTGAAATTATTGAGTTCTGATAGAGGATAATTGCGATGATGGAAAGCTAAGGATAAAAGATTTAAAAAATTTTAAAAAATAATGAACATCTAATGATTGACTGAGTAATTAGTATATAAAACTTTATATTTTGAATTTTTAGTTTTGAAGAATATTTTAAAAAATCCAAAAATATTAGAAGTTTGTAGGTAACTTCACTGAAAATCTTCAGGAGACTACAACTCCTCCACTAGGGATTACCTAGGGGTTTAAAGGCTTGTTGCATTCGCTAAATGCAATCGTGCTCCCTACGAAAGTGACATTTAACTTTCTAATTTTATGATAGTTTAATTTTCCTTGTTTGCTAGGGACTAGTAAAACTTAAGTTTGGGGGTGTGATCAGTCACATAATTTACCATTTTATCACCCTTAACTTAGTAATCTTAGACTTTAGTTTGTTACAAATAACTTACTGATGTGCAGATATTAGAGATAAATAGTAAAAGAGAGCCTAAGTGTTAATATTCATCAAAGTAAACTCAAATAGCAGTAAGAATGACGATTGAGTGTGTAAAGATAATTTGCCGTTAAAGAAAGCTGAGAAATCGTATTTAACAATTTTGCGTTGCTGCTGAAGTAAGAAGAAAGAAATGAGAAATCGTAATTTTACAATTCTTTAAAAAGGCGATTCTTCAGAAGTGACAAAAGAGAAAAGACAACAAGAGAAAAAAGCGATCGTTTGTAATAGAAAATCGTCCAAAGACCAAGTCCAGTATGAAAGCCCTGAGAATAGAAAATCATGATTTACGATTTTTCAAATAAGCTATAATAGAAGAAAGAAATCGTGATTGATGATTTTTCAGACAGGAAGCTTTCTACTGCTGCTGATCACGTGAGAACTATCACCACCATACACCAAATTAGAAGACCTCTAGAAGTCTGGTGAATCACGGATCTTAGAAGATTGATGAAGATACACTGTGAAGATCTTTATTGTCGTTACTAAAGAACAATCCAGAAACATATCTACCGTCTGAAGCAAGTAAAGATAAAATTAGGAATTAGAGTTATATTAAGAATATTTTATTTTTAGTAGTTTTTTTTATTGGAATTAGAAGTCTTTGTACACCGACCCCTTATGACCTATAAATAAAATAGCTTGGTATAGGAATAATCATCGAAGAATTTCAACTTCAATTGATGCCTGATGTTGGATTTTCTTCCGATCAAAGTAGTGTAAAATAGTTAGAGTAGATTAGATATCTAAAGTTTCTCAAGAGCAATTGACGACTGCAATTGAGTACTGAAGATTAGAGTAGATATCTGTAGTTTCTTAGGAGCAATTGACGACTGCGGCGGAGGAGTGAAGGATATATTTTACTTTACTTTTTAGTTTAAATTTACAGCTTTGTAAACATCTCCAAGTTTTAATTTGAATTAACGACTCAGGTTAAAATTTGCATAATAGTATAATGGTTTTTACTTTTCCATCTTTAGTTTTCTAAGGTATGATTTACACCCAGATTTCAGGAAGTTGTTGATTAAATTAAATCTGTATTTATAGGTTCTTAGACTTGATTGACGACTAATACTAAGAAACTAGAGATATGGTGTAACCGTATTGTTTAAATTCATAAATATCCGATAGCTGAAGATTCGGATTGACGACCTCAATCAGAAGGAGGATTTAGATTTATTTTATGCACTTTAGATTAAAACAAATTATTTTATTCATATTTCTCCTATAGATTAGATCTTAAAGATAAATAGAAAATTTTTAAATAAGGATTTAAATAGAAGATATAAATAAGAAGTAATTAGATAAATAAACTTCCTCGTGGGAACAATCCTATGCTAGTACTATAATTTCCATTGTGCCCTTGCAAAGGGTAATTTTACTTGAAATTTAACATAATTTTAATGTATATAATAAAGCCCGATCAGCCGTTTGATTTAAAATTCATGATCTATAGATCCTTAGTAGATAAGATTGACACGAAATATAATCTTTATCATGTAATTAAATATAGTCAAAGGCAATTCTTTGATTCAACGATTGACAATAATAGATCATATGATAAATATCGTGTTTTGCTCCAATCTTATCTACTAAGGATCTATAGATCATGAACTTTAAATCGGATGGCCTAGATTGCATTTTCACATGTCACATTTCCCTAAAATACAAAGTCTTTCTTTAACCTTGGTGCAATCACTTAAAAAGCGTGTGCAAGTAATAGCTCCCTTTACTTTATTAAGCTTCACCACTTATGTCATTTCATGACAAATAATTTCAGAGACAAGATAGAAATCGCCCAGTCAGAGCTAGACAGAGCGGCCGGGTAGATATTTAGAAGGGTTGTGCAACCGTGGGAACTCTCATGAGCCCAGTTGCGACGATGCGCTCCTAAGGAAAAATATAGAGTCACCACCCGGAGCTTTTGGTGTCCCGGGAAACCTAAATTAATATTAAAAGCACTGAAGTGCAAAAATATGACTTTAATTCCGGTTTACGCCAAAGACTCTTGGGTAGGGGCTTCGGATATCGATCAGGAAGGTGTTAGGCACCCGATCAACCCACTCATAAGCGGTCTCTACTTTTTGGCCAAACGAAAAATAAAAATAAAATAAAACAGCACTTCCTCTTCCCCGAAGGCACTCCGATCCTATTTACGCTCCCCGCAATCACCGAAATTTCGACGGCGCAACGACATTGATTCAAAGATATAGGAAAAGCAAAGAAGGTAGAGGAAAAGAGGGGAGTGTCAGAGCTCTCGGGCTCTTGTAGCACCGATGGACCTTTGCGTGGGTGCACTTGATGGGATTCCGATAGCTAAAAAGGTTGAAAGATGGGTTCTAATCTCTAAGGCTTTGTGGCTAAGAGGTAGAAGAAGAAGGCTAAAGGATAGTTCTCACCTAGGCTAAGGGGGTTTTGATGGAAGGTGGAGGATAAAGGATGACTTTGAATTCTGAAATTTGTAGGGGTTTGGTGCACTAAAGGGGAGAACGAAATCTCTAATCTTTCTCTCTTTGGAAAAATCTTCAAGCCATTAGTAAGGGGGGTGCCTCTTGATTTATAAAAAATAAGAGGATTAGGAGGGTACTTAAGAGCTAATGAGATTAGCTACTAGGTAATCCTAAATATAAGGATTTTTGGTTTTCAAGACTATGAAAAGGTGCGAATGTGGTTCAATGGTAGATGTTAGGGTGGGATTTTAAAAGGCTAGAGGGTTACAAATAGGGTTAATGGGGGTACAACAGTCCAAAGAAACCCACCCTAAACATTGGGATGGTCAATAAGTCAAATCTCAAAAGTCATTTTCGGACAAATTTTCAAAATTACTGTAGCTAAGCCTAACATGTATATTATACAAGCTAGGCATATGTAAAGTGTTTTTGAAAAGTCCAGAGGTTCTGAACTTGCAGTTGTGGGGCCCACAGAAAGAAAATTTGGTCTAGCGTATATATTATACACGCTAGGCAAAATTTGCCCAGAAATGGCCTAGCGTGTATATTATACAAGCTAGGCAAAATGTCCTCCCCTCAGCTCGAATTTAGATCATCATAACTTTTGGTATATGACTCGGATGGAGGTGCTTTTTTGCTTGTCGAAAAGCTGGGAACCTCTACTTTCCAATGGTATATGATTCAGTTTCCATAGAGATCCCCGTAGGCTTTGGCACACTTCTTTCCAACCAATCCCTAAGAGGGTTCGAAATTGGTTTGGGAATGGTTTCAAGGGTGTAGGGTTGATTCCTAATGGTTTTGGGAAAGTTCCTTTTGGGAAGGTTCCTAAGGGTGTGGGAGATGCTATTGGAAGCTTTGGGGGTGCACCTTTCTCGAAGTATGTTTCCATCGAGCCTTCGGCCAAATTTGAGTATCTACAAGGTCCCATCGAGCTGAAAGCGTTTAACTCAATTTATCTAAGGAGTTACCAGCACATACGTGTGCAGACCACGTGACACTTACACTGGATCTTGACTTTGTACAGTTGTTTTACTTTTATTTAGGACTAGTTTTGGTTTATTATTTTATGAAACCACTAGTCTCATTGTGAATATCGAACTTCAAAATTATTTTAATCGAAACAGTGCTTACTCTTACTTTAACTCGTCTTTCCTCAACAAGTAGAAATTTCGAAAGAACTCGTGTTTTCCTAATAAATGAATAATCAAATTTGATAATCGATCAGGTTAAGAAAATGAGATTTTCCACAACAATTAAACTTTATATATTTTTCTCTAAATTGGGGAGAAAATATTGATATTGAACACTGATAATCGAGGTATGTTGTGTCGACCCGGCTCATGGATCGAAATGTGCAGGTGCGAGAGCCGCCCGCCGCATGAGGTAAAGGGTTGGGAGTGTGACAACACATGCCACCACTACTATATAATAATAATACGGCGGACATAGTTAAATGGGGGACAAATTTTAAGTTGACAAAGTGCTGGCGGCTGATGGGGCACGACGCAATTGGCTGCATTAGTAGTGGGGCTCAATTAATTAATGCAGGTTACTACAGCCAATCACATCGCGCCACGTCAGGTTCTTGTACTTGATCTATATCACATCTGTCCTCCCTTTATAATTTTCCATAAGGGGATTTTGGTTGGGTTGGTCCAATCTACTTTTCAGGGTTGGATTTAACCCGCGAGTTGTCGGGCCAGGGCGTCACTATTAGATACGTAGTCCCCAAGTCGTCTCCAGTTGATTGAATTGGGAAGTTGGAATCACTGAATGTGGCGCCTCACTATTAGATACGTAAACCCTTTTCCTGCCGCACAACGAATATATCTAGCGATGTATTTAGTTGGACAATTAGACGCCATAGGTGGAGCAAAAGGTGATGAAACTGAGAGACACTGCATCTGATGATAGCGAGCAACATGTCCGTGTGAAAACTGTCGCAAATGAGGTGTCTACAGTAAATAAGTGTTTACAAATGCACTACATGTCATATTATACAAAAAAGAATAAGTACTTTCGGTCATATTATACAAAAAAGAAAAAGTACTTTCTTTTCAACACTAACGAAAGAGGCTGAAAAATGATTCTCTTCGTTGGTGGGGCTTTTGAATCTTTTCAAAACTAAATTCATTGCGCTTTTGACCTCTTTTATTTTCTTTGCTTTACATGTTTCAATCAGTTCTCCACTGCTAGTGCCAATAGATTAAATAATTCTAATCCAATCTGCCGTGGGTCTGTGAGTTAGCTGCTATGATGAATGAGGAATCTCTGAGCCGCTTATTACTACTTTTCATCTTTTAGAATACCCAAAGTTTTGGTAGTTTGAAGTTGGACTATCATATATATTCTTGAGGTCAAATTCAAAGTATCTGTGGTTGCTTTACATCTTACCAAACAAATGATACCTTTACCGAACCAACTAACCTCAAATGGACCTTGGCAAGCCCAGCTTGTTTCCATTATTTGCTTTAGGGTACTTTCATCTACAGCCCAAGATTCTTCCTTCTCACCCCGCATTCCATGTGCTTAAAACATTTGACTCTTTTGAATCAAATGATAGATCATTTTTTCCTCCAATCTTCTATATAATGGATCTGGAGATCATGGGCCTACCATTGAACGATCAGATTTGATTTCATGTGGAACACATCCCAAATAGTGAAGATGATCATGGGCTTACATAAAACTTGGTTATTGGGATGAGTGCCATATGGAATCAAAATCTGTCTGTTTGATGGTTGGCCCATGATCTCCAGTTCTATTGTGTGAAAGATTCGGGTAGAAAATCATCTCCATCATCTGATTCAAAATAATCAAGATTTTAAGCACATGAAATGCAGGTTGAGAGGGGAGAGGATCTGGGGTTGTAGATGAAAGTACCCTTTGCTTTATTTTTACATTTTTCACTGATATGTCTCTATATCCTTTCTTGACATTCATAATTATAATCATAACTTTATCCCACCTCTGATGGACATTTCTAAACCATAATCTGTATACATATATTTAGTTTCTTTTCATGATATTCATGTAGTTAGTCATAGAGGGCTCATATGAAATTGTCATGAAAGTAATGTTTGGGGTTTTGGCCGTTGGATTTATGATTTTAATGCCGTTAATTACCTAATTAAGGGAACATTTTAGGGAAATCTATTAATCAATTGGTGTGGAGAGATTGAACGTCTTCAACTACCCCTTGCATGATTTTTCACATGGAAAAAAGTACACAACTAGTGTGGGGTGATGGTTTCTCTAATATCTTGGTGAGCTCCACACCAACAAAAATGTGTGTTTGATACACATTGTACGTAGTCATCATAAAGTATCGACGAGTTAGTTTTTCTACTAATGGATCTTGTACCATTGAAACTTTTTTTGGTTTTTTTTTACACAAAGGAGTAGAGATAAAATAACGTTGTCCGGTGTATGTCTGTCCTTAAAATTCTCTTTACATGTTTGGTAAATGTTAAAAATAGGAGGTTTTGAGTTGGCAAACGACAGTGAGGCCAACGGGAAGCCAAGATTTTCGAAGTCTTATGCATTTGATTGTATATATGAGATGTTAACATGAGATCTATTGAATAACCATAATTTTGTTCTCAATTACGATGTGGAGCATATATTTTTTTTTTTGAAAATTGTGTTTGTATTAATATAAAAAAGCTAAACATAAGCCTCGGAGAGACCGATAAAAGCTCATGCTAGCACTACAGACATTTTTATCTGGAAAACCGGACCTCCCGGAGAAAATCAGAATGGGTACCTGGGCAGACGAAGGAAAGCCAAAGGAGAGGGGAAAAACCTACGTCGGGAGGAAACCGAAATGTCGGGGAAAAAACCTCCAAAGAAAGGACTTAGTCTATTACAAAAACACGAAAACCCCATTACAATACATTAATGAGGGAAAGAAGTTGTGCAACTTCAAATTTTCTGGTACTGAAAATGGAAGGCTGATCGATGTTGGCAACCAATGGCCAGGTACAAATAGTGTATATGCAGTTCCGAATGACTTTGTCTTCATCGAAAACACCCTGTTTGCATCTGATGTTATTTCTCATAATTGATACATTCCACAAAATTGATACATGAAAACACCCTGTTTGCATCGACACATTCCACAAAATTGATACATGAATGTGTGCCCATAGCCACTTTTTCAACCCCGCAAATCAACTCGGATATTCCTTTTTGGATGCAGCCGGATACTCCGAAAGCTTTACAACATTTCCCCCGGATAGGTCATACTTTGAGACAATAAAGAAAAAGGTGAGTTGTGTCTTCCTCTACTAGGTTACATTAGTAGCACTTTTGATCTATAGTTATGCCTCTCCTATTAAGATTGGAGACAGTGGATGTCTTATGCGAAATTAACGTCCATACAAAAAAGCTTACCTTAGAGGGGAGTTGAAAGTTTCAGATGAAGCTCCATTCAACCACCTGATGATGAGAATTCAACATTTTGAAAGCTAACTTGACTGAGAATATTTTATTACTATTGTTCGCCCACAAGCGGCAGTCTTTCTGTGCATGGTTGAGGCAAATGTTATCAAGGATCGCAGTCAGCTCACTATACTCCGAGATTTCCTCATCATTTAATCTTTTTTTAAAATTGATGACCCATTGATTGTTGTAGTTAGGGAAGGTAGTAGCGAGGGTAGCAGATGGATTACCGGATATAACATAGAGATTTGGAAATTTCAAGCAGAGAGGTTGATCAAGTGTGTCCCATTTGTTGGTCCAAAGATGGATATGGTCTCCTTTACCTAATTTGAAGTTGATGTTCTTTGTAAATTCCGCTCTAGTAGAAAGAATTTCTTTCCACCATCAAGAAGTGTGATATTTGCTATTTTTTATTGCCCAACCATATTCGCAAACACGGTATTTATTAATAATGATATCTTTTCACCAACCTTCGGTAGACTCACCGAGTCGCCACACTACAAAAAACAAGACTATTAGTGACAGTCAAAAACTGCCGCTATTAACACAAAATTGCAGCTAATAACCTTGCCGCTAATAGTCTGTAATAGTTTTTTGTTAATAGCGGTAGTTTTTTGCTCCAAAAAATTGCCGCTAATAATCTATTTTTTTGTAGTATCACCACCATTTCATTAACAAGGATTGATTCATTTGTCTGATTTGTCTAATGCCGAGACCACCCACCCATTTGGGTTTCACAATTTTGCCCCAACCAATCAGATGGATTTTCCTAGTGTTTCCAAGATCGCCCCACAAAAAGTTGCACTCAAGCCTTTCAATTTCTTCACAAACCTTGGTTGGGCATTTGTAAATGGATAAGTAATAAGTTGGCAAAGCACTCAGGAACGATTGCACAAGAATCAATCTATCTCCTTTGGATAGAATGCTGCTCTTCCATCCAAGGATCAAAATTTCGTGTAAAATTTCGGTTTTGGGTTCGACCAAAATAAAAAATTTGAACCGAAATTTCGGCCGAAAATCGAAAATTTGGCCGAAATTTTGGGTCCCATACAAATTTGGACAGAAATTTCGGTCCAAATTATAGTTTCGGTGGGGACCGATAATTTCGGTCATTTCGGCCAAAATTTTGATCCTTGCTTCCATCCGTTAAGTCTATCATTAACCTTAGATATGATGGGTTCCCAGCCAGATACTTTGAGTTTACCAATTGTAATGGGAACGTCGAGATAAGTAAAAGTGGCCATTGTTAGGTTCGAGGATTGGGCCCACATTGATAGAGACTGAATTTCGATGTTAACACCATAAATATTAGATTTCCCATAGTTCACACTTTGATCTGAAGCTTCTTCGTAAGATTTGAGGATGCTTAAGACTTGATGAATATAAGAGAGTTGTCAGCATATTGTAATAAATTAACATTAAAGCTACATCTAGGATTGGAAAATCCGATTACAGTACCTTCGACTTCGGCTTGTTGGAAGAGATGAGCGGCTTGTTGGAAGAGATGAGCAAGGCCTTTGCTATCAATATTTAATAGATAGGGAGACAAAGGACATCCTTGTCTCAACCCTCTTAAAGCTTCAAAAAAGTTGCATGCTTTCCCATTTATTATAATTGAGAAGTGAGCGCTTTCTAGGCATCCGTGAATCCAAGATCTCCATCTTTCCCCAAAACTCATATTTTTCATCATCCGTAGAAGATAATCCCAGCTAACTCTGTCGTAAGCCTTCTCCATATCTACCTTAATAAGAACCCCTTTTTTGTTGGACGACTGTGTAGAGTGTTTGCTCTCTTTGAGCAATTACAACAAGATCAAGAATATTTTTGCCTTCTATAAAAGCCCCTTTACTTTTGGAGATGACCGATCCTATGACATTCTTCAAACGGTTGGCAAGGATTTTGGCGATGATCTTGTAGAGACTGGAGACAAGAGAGATCGACCTAATCTTTTTCCTATCAGAAACACCTCTATCTTTAGGGATTAGGACAATGAAAGTGGAGTTGATAGACTTGTGAATATGCCCATCTTCCAAGAACTTCTGGAGCATGCAAATCAGATCGTCTTTGATGATAGGCCAGAATTTCAAGAAAAAAGCAAGTGTAAACCCATCCGGTCCAGGGGCGCGCTGGAAATTGCAGTCTTTAATAGCTGCCCAAATTTCATCTGCCTGAAATTCACGTTCGAGTTGCTCTGCTTCAGCTTGGGAGATCGATTTCGGATGGACATTGTTCAACCTTGGTCTGAGATTGTTAGTTTCCTCAAACAGGTCTGTGTAATGGTCAATTGCAATTTGGGCGATGTCATCAGGACTAGTGTAGGGACAACTATTCTTATAGATGGTAGAAATGGAATTAACTCTTCTTTGAGCATTTGCGGAAGCATGGAAAAAAGTCGTATTTTTATCACCTTTCTTAAGTCATCTGATGCAAGCCTTTTGTCGCCATTCCCTTTCCTTGATTAGAGTCAGATTTTCAAATGATGATTTAGCGCTCTCCCTCTCTAGAGACTTCACAACAGATAAAGATCTAGTTTCTTGACTGTGAGCTAGCTATTCAATAGTGTCCATTAAGAGTACCGTTGTAGCTTTGTTAGAGATGATCTGACCTTTGTTCCATTCAACTATTCAACCTTTGAGAGATCAGAGTTTAGTGAAGATAGAGTAAGAATTTCTGACTTCCGACCACCATGACTACAATTTGGCGACGAAATCTTCATTGTCGAGCCATTGATTATAGAACCTGAAGGGAGAGGAGCCCCATCTAATGCCATTCAAGCAGAGGGTGATCGGAGCATGGTAGATGCCATCCTTATGATTGTTTTACAATTGGCGGTGGGATAAAGATTGGCGAAATCTTTGTTAATTAGATAGCAGTCCAAACGACATAAGGTGGTTGGGCTTCTACCATTGGTCCAAGTGAATTCGGCACCGGACATCGGAATGCCTATCAGTTTAGCCTCGTTGATGAATTCAGCAAAATTCCTCATAGAGCTTGAAATACGGGAATTGTTCGATCTTTCGGCTAGATGGGAGATGTAATTAAAGTCCCCACAGATTACCTAAGGTCCTTTGTGTAGAACCTTCCAACTATATAGATCGTACCAAAGCTCAACGTCCGATCCCCTAGAACAAGGGCCGTACACACCGGTAAAAAGGAAACAACCGTTACAATTTTTATCTTGAAAAAGCAAGGATATATTAAAATAGCTAGACCATTGACCTTTGCAAATGTATGGCAATTCGTTCCACACGACGAGAGGTCCCCCTTTCGCTCCATCCGCTTCTTTGTGGGACCAATTCCAGTTCACATTCGGAGCAATAGATCACATTTTACTGTTGTCCATAGACTGTTACTTTTTCTCTTGAAGCATCACTATATTAGCTTTGCTACTAGCCACGACGTTTTTAACTGCTGCACACATACTTGGCCTACCTAGGCCCCTTATATTCCAAGAAAGAAAAACCATAAGATAGATGCAACGAAACTGAAGATAGAGGCAACTAATGGGAGTAGTTCAAAGACCATTGAAGTCTTTTCAATTCCACCTTCTTTTTGTCTCTACTAATAGATTTTGCTGAAGAAATGGACTAAAATTCATTTTCCTCGTTATTGATTAGGAAATGATTGTCAGTAGCGGATATTTCCCGACCTTGGTAGTGCAAGGAATATGAGAGATTTCATTGAAGCAGATTGTGGATGTGTTGCTAGGTGAATTAGGTTGACTGGGCTTGTCCATATTATGGGAAAAGCGACCCTCGCCGAAAGATATATCTAAATCTAGGTCGTCGTTTATGTCGTCCTTCCAACTACTTCCCCCCTCACTCACATTATCATCTTCTAAAATACCCACTGGTGTTAGTACCATTGGGCTAGTGACGTTTGGCAAACGATGAAAACCAGGAGGCGTGGCCACAGATGCGCCTGAAAAGATTATAGCTAAAGGAGATCTTTGCGAAAATTCATGATTTTTTGTTGTAATGAAACTCTGGAATTCATTTGTGGTAGCTTGAGGAAAAACTCATTGTTCAGCTTGGTTTTGCGGCCCATCGATAGTCACATTGGAGTTTTGAATCCTACCCGGATTGTTAGGAGAAGTGTGGACGGATTGATTTTGTGGCCCAGAAAGGATCTCATTGACCTCGGTGATCAGGCCCGACCCAATGGGGATAGTGGTTGGTGAAGGCAACTCCGTGAAATTGGAATTCTCCACATTATTAGGAACCAATTTTGGTAACTAGGTAGTTTTGGGAATAAAGAATTATCATGTATGGCGGGGACACGTCTTACAGCTTTATTGGGATTATCCCGTCCTTCACCAATTTGAATTTCAAAATTTAGATTATCGAAGCGAGAATCATCGTCAAATATTTGGCCAGATCTTCCAATCGCCATCTCTGGAGTGATGAAAGGCTGGACCTCCCTCAGTGCCATGGATTTTGCTTGGGTTTTGGACGGAGTAACGAGAACTTCTCTCTTCACCGGCCCTGAAGACTCCTTATCGTTTACATGAATTGGACTAAAGAAGGTAATAGATGAAACGGGCTTACAATCAAGTTCAATGTCGATAGCAATCAGGATCACCTCTTAACTTGCATCTCTAAGGCATACGGGATCTCCCACCAGAAGGATGTGGAGACCCTCAATCTAGCGAATTTGGTTTTCTTGAAGTTAGGAGAGTTCAAATCAGCCTCGATGAGGCCATTCCAACGGGAACTGATCTCTTCGAATTTGGCCATGTTCCAGTGGTGAACCGGTAATCCTCTTATTCGAATCCAATACGAGCCGCTAAGCAGAGGGGTGATCATATTACAGGTGGGGTACCATCTGGAGAAGGCCACTTTTTGTCCATCAGTAACATCTGATCTGGACTGAATTAAGTATGAGGACGCCGAGTGACTATAAAAATATACCAGGAAAGTGAATCTAT
Organism: Chloranthus sessilifolius; assembly: GCA_021018995.1. Taxonomy (NCBI): domain Eukaryota; kingdom Viridiplantae; phylum Streptophyta; class Magnoliopsida; order Chloranthales; family Chloranthaceae; genus Chloranthus; species Chloranthus sessilifolius. Next base: position 33,127,624 of record CM037595.1, read on the forward strand.
TGAGCCTCCAGCTACCAATAACTTCATTGGTGTCCGACTTGGAGGAAAGCCAGGTTATGATTTTGGTCAATGAAACCTTCCCATTTGGACCCCCCTATTTGATAAGCTTGCTTCCCAATGATCAGCCTCGGGATCATGATCTCTTCCAATAGGAGATTCAGAGCATTGTGAATCTTACTTTACCTTTTCTCCAAATGGAGAAGCCCTGATGTAAATCTTTGAGTTGATTGGTGGTAGGTTGAGGGATCAGTGGATGTAACGACCCTAAAAATTTAAAACTGAATTTGTGGTATTAGATTTGTTTTGCACAAAGCGTGGTGTTAGTGCTCTATACCAGAACCTATCCTAGTTGAAAAAGTACATATTTTGATTTTTCAAAAAGGTTTTATATTTACAATTATCCTTATTTGACACAAGTTGTGTGGTGGCCAAGTGGTTGAAAGACTTTGGTTATAAACAAGAGGTCTAAGGATCAAATCTTACTACGTGAGTTTAAACCTCTATTTTAAACCTTGAAATAAAAGCCTATAGACCCTTATTTAGTGCGACCGCTTAACACCGAATTAATGCCCATATATTATAAATAAGAAAGTAACGGAGAACCCTAAATCATTATTATAAGAATTCTTCTTAAAAACCCTAGCCGTCACTCCATCTTCTTCTATAGCCACCCTTTTCTAAAAACACCCTAATCTCTTTTAAATCTCTTGTGTGTTCTTTCACAAGAACCACCGTGGTATTTTTCTATCGTCAAATCGAGGTGAAGGCGGCGTAATCGTGGACGACCCATCGTGTGGAAGCCGATCTCTATCGCCCTAACCGCCGTCGATTTGCCGAGCACGCTTCAAGAGGTGGGTACCCATCCATCCATCTCGTCCTTCTCAGATCCCGTCGCATAGGATACGGTTCTATCATGTATCGACGAGTTAAATAAAAATAACCTATTTTCTTTTCTAAATAATATTACTTTAGGATTGAAAGATGTTATTTATCTTTGTTTTGATATTATTTATTTATTTATATATTTAATTTATTTCGAAACCTTACTTGTTTTATTTTTAACTTAATTATTTTAATTGGAGTAAAAACAGTAAACCCAATTAATATTGCCGCTCGGTCGGTTAACTTGGTTGAATGGTGCATAGCTATTTTATATTAAATATTATATATATTAGTCTTCTTCATTATTGTCAATTCAACTGATGTGATTTTATTATATTATATGTATTGCTAGTTTCACTCAATTGGTTACATTGCCTTAAAATTTAGAAGGTAATTTGTGCGTTGCCTTTTAACCGCTATAATATGACATCTTTTACATTATAAGAATAGTAATATATTCATGTCCAGAAAAGTGACTGTCTTCTTATTATTTATTTCTATGAATGACAATTGCCCATAAAACTCATTACACTTAGTGAGTTTCTTTCGTTTCAACCGATCGCTTTGATTACATTTTACTTTATTTGGTCGAGTTCTATTTTTATGGGTAAATATTTAATTAGAACTTGTGCTTTTATAAGAATATATTATATTATAAACACTTATAACTTAAACTAAATATCTATTAAAATATTACATAATAAAGTGTTATACAACTTACAGTTATATAATAATATATTTTTACCTAATTGTTCTTCTTAAGTACCTACTTTATTGTAAAAATAAAGTAATAAAATTGTCTTATAAGACACATGCAAGGTGTCATTCCTTATTTTGAATTCGTACCCTTCTTAACTCATTTGATGTTGGACCGTGACCCATCTAATGTTGGACTGTGACCCATCTGATGTATCGAACCGTGACCCACCTGATGTGGATCTGGACACATTTGATGTTAGACTTTGACCTATCTGATGTGGACCAACCCATCTGATTTTATTTCATAGGATGATATTAAATTAATTAAAGTATCTCTTACAATATATGATGATATATTTAAAGAGAAAGTGATTTTAGATAGTAATATAAAATTAATAAATATTATACACTTATATTTTAGTATTATTTTATTCTCATATAAAATAAAAGTACTTGGTTACTACCTTATTTTAATATTATAAAATTATCTTATAAGGTACATGAGTAATAGTATCCCCTGTCAGAGTTCAATTAGTTTCCTTTCCATAGATGGGTCGACTGATTAAAACCGATCAATCGATCTTGAACTAAATGACAACTTACACCTCATTAAATCTAATCTATCGATTTTTATTTTTCGATCGATCGATTTTCATCCGAATAGACGACCTGATTCACACCAAAATTTTACTATTGTTCGACCAAAAATTTAGTGCACATTAATCACTTGCATTTCCGATCGATGGTCGTGATGTACTCCACTTTAAATTGCATTGCCCCTTTTTATTTGAGCATTTAATTATAGTATACTATATATATATATATATATATATAAATATCATTTCATCGCTTCAACGCTATCACTTCGAAAACACAAAGTGTTAGAACTTCGATGCCTTTATGAAATCGAACTCTGACCTTTACAATTATCGAAATCACACTTATAACCCTATTCTATAATTATATTGGTGTGTTATGTAAATAAATATAAATATAAATATAACCAAAATCTAAGTGTAAACTGTTCTATATGTGTGATATTTTTGTATTTGCAACTTAATCAATTTATACGAGTTAAGAATATGTTAGATCATGAGTACGAGAGTGTATGAGATCATGCCTACGCTTGGGTGTGGTGACTCACTGAGATGGTATCGAAACGAGGAATACACCGTATTCACATGCCTTACAACTCATGGTGGAATGGGACCCATGACGAGTCAGGTGAATGTGAATTCAGTATAACTTCGTATACGGTGGCATATACAGTGATCTTATCATCCCGAATTTTAATACGAGAGGATAAGATATGAGATATGATACGAGAATCAGGCGTTGAGCCTTTAGCTGTGGTGAGGTTTCTTTTACGGTCACGTGAAACTCGAAATATTGGCGTCCATGTACGGATGCAACACCTCTATGGTAATATAAACTATCACACGAAGTACATCCAGGTTACTACGAAACATTTTTTTTAGGAAGCGTGAATTAGGAAAGTTGCCTCACTATAGTTTGTCCTAGGATTAAGTATAAGAGTATGATAAGATATGAATATGAGATAAGATAAGTTATGATACGAGTACGATAATAAGACATCGCTGTGTAGGCCAGCAAAAGATAAAAAACTTAAGTCTCTGTATGTGCCGTTCCTTGCGTAGCCACCATAAGGGCAATAACGTCTTTCAGTCAAGACGGATCTCTGGGAGAGATTATGAGTATGTTATGAGTGAGTTTGGCCATTATGTCTTCCCATTGGCTGGATGGTGGAGTATGAGTATGACACGAGGGCGTTATAATATGGTTGTATCATACTATGTTGACCCTCCCATAGTAGCTCGAGCAACGACTCTGGCACAGGTCGTTTAGGATTTCACGAGTATGTTAGTTACGCTCATGCGATGTACAGACGTATGTGCGAGAATGATAATAAGACATGGTAGGATATGTTATGAGATATGGTAAGGTACGTTAGGATATGAGTGTCTAGATCATGGTCTTGCATTTATGATATGAGCTTTACGATATGCATGTGATTTTGTCATTCTTTTGCTATCTGCTTTGAGATATTATGTTTATCACTCACAAGATGCACCCACAATGCACCTGAGTAGTATGGGGTGGATTGGTGGTGTATCCCACTGAGTTTACGTGACTGAGTAAACTCATCCCACGATAATTTAATAGCTACAGGTGACTATACCGACGGTGTGGACGTGGGTTTCTCTGATCTGATTAGTGCTGAGAACGTCGACCCAGTGAACGTTGATTACCAAGAGCCTTTGGAGGGTGACATTACCGGTTATCAGGAGGACTACAGTGTTGATTTTGATCCGAGCATCGGATATTGATTTAGTAGACTCGGTATTGGATTTTACCTTATATCATTATCATTGACTCTATGCTTTCATTTTTATCGGATTTGTCTCCGATTTGACTTACATGTTACCTGTGGATTAATAGCATTTTATCGCATTTTATCAGATTTATTCAGCATTTATGATTATTTTATATTCCACTATGGTATGTTGGCTTTCACGGATTTCGTGGAACCATTATTGCGCGAGAACTCTGATTAGGTGTATGTCCGCTTAGCATATCCGGGATATGTGCGGGTCATAACTCGGAATTCTAGGCCCTCGGGATGGGGTAGAATTTTGGGTCGTGACAGTGGAACTTTTGGAACATAGGTTTTCCAAGGGAAACAGGTTCCTGTGGAGGCGCTACAAAAAATAAGACTATTAGTGGCAGTTTTTTTTTAAAAAAACTGCCACTATTACTCTTGTCACTATAAAAAAACTGCCGCTATTAACTTTGCCGCTATAAAAAATTGCCTTAACAAGTGCCACTAATACACGTTATTTTTGTAGTGAGGCCCTAGCAGCGCAGGTCCTTCTGTTGCAAATAGCTTCTAATTTGAAGTTGTAGTATCAACAGAAAACACATTTCCAATCGCCCGGTCGCCATTCGTAATTAATTCTTCCTTCTTGAGGGCGCCTTGGTTTGATCCCTGGAGTTCTTTAACTGAAATCTTCTAAACAGTTGTAGTTAGCCATCCTCTCTCTCTTTGAAAGCTTCCCCTTAAATGATAAACACTAGGAATCTGGCATTCTGAAGCTGTCTTCTTCTTTTGCTGTTGTAGAGTTGGGTTGGGATGGGGATTGAGGAAGACGAAGGGGGGGTTTGGGTTGGGGATTAGGGATTGTAGAGTTGGGTCGGGATTAGGGATTGGATGGGGAATGGGGAAGACGAAGGGGGGTTTGGGTTGGGGACTGGGGATTAGGGATTAAGGAGGATTGTAGAGTTGGGTGGGGATTAGGGATTAAGGAGGATTGTAGAGTTGGGTGGGGATTAGGGATTTGGTGGGGATTAGGGATTGGATTATTTGAAATAACTTGCTATGACGTGAACCATACTTGAAGTAATAGATGGTAAAATGTTGCTTTATTCAACAAGATAAATAGTTTTACCAATTTCTTTTTAACATTTTCATAAAGTAAATTTTAAAAATATTTCAAAATAATATTTGGTGAATGGCTAAAGATCGATCAGAATATTCCGGAGATCTATGGTGGCCTAGTAGTCACTTGAGAAGGATATAGGATATTTGAGGAACAAGTGTATCATTGTGAATGACATTGGTTAATAGATTTGGTGGTATGATGTGTTATGGGACGTAATATTGAGTTTGCTTGGTTTTAGCGTTCTAGCTTTGTGTTAAGCATTGATCCTTAAAAGGATTCATATAAATTTCACTCTTGAATGTCGCTTTTCTCTCGCACAAATTAAAAGTATGCTCCGCCTCAAATAAAGGTTTCTTACAAAATAATAAATCTAAGTAAAATATTATGAATAAAGAGGTTTTAATTATAGAGTTTAGTGTCTTCATTTCCTAGAAAGAGAGATCACTCATAGATCTTAAGCGAGTGATAGGAAGAAGATCGTTACGAAATTTTTTTTTTGGGAGGTGAAGCTTCGTCATCGAGTAGTGAAACTAGTGATATCGTCTTTTTGCGTCATTGCTGATATAAAAGTGCTAACTAACGGATGAGTTTATATCTTTTAAAGTCATTATTCTCTAAAATTAATCAAAGATATTGGAATGGTTGTAGATCAGTATTTGAATTCGTTGTTGATTGGGCATCAAACGCTAGAAGGTAGATAAGAAGTGCATAAACAAATTCAAAGCTTTAGTGCGTTTGGGAGGCCAATGTGCACACATATGACATATGAGAGATTGGCCTACGTTTTGCTACTTTTGAAATTTTGTCTAGGTTTAGTTTTGTTTTTTATTAGGGTTCCTTTAATAAGTAGTTTACTTTAGAATTAGTTTCCACTATAAAAAATCAGACTATTAGCGGCGGCAAAAACTGCCGCTATTAATAAAAAAATAATTAAAGATTATTAAGACTATTAGCGATGAGAGTATTAGCAGCACTTTTTTTGTTAATAGTGGCAGTTTTGGTTGCCACTAATAGTCTGATTTTTTGTAGTGTTTCCTTATGCCATGCCCCTAGCCCCTGGCCTCGCACGCCAGGCCATTCTCGCGCCCCCCATGTACCGATCTGTGAGCCGGGTCAACGCGATACACGCATACCAATATCGATTTCAATGTTATAGTCATTTTCCAAAACTTGATTAAATCATGATTCAGTTAACTTCTTTTTAACACACACACACACACACACACACACACATATATATATATATATATATATATATATATATATATATATATATATAGAATATTGTGGGAAATCTTTTTGCTTAAGACTTTCTTTTCATTGCCCATTCTTGTTAACCTGATTGGGCAAATTCGATTTTTTTTAAGCTTTTAACGTAAAAATACTCCTACTTGTCGCTGAATTATAACCAAGACAATTAGAAATGTAGTTTCAAAAAGTTCAACATCCAAGACAAATATTTACAAAATGTCCATTAACAAAAACACATCCATGGTTTTAAAATTGATGGACTGAACAAAAAAAGAAGAAAGGAGATAGATATTATCAAAATCAGCATGTGAGTGATCAGTCAAATAATTTACCATTTTATCACCCTTAACTTAGTGATGCTAGGTCATAGTTTGCTACTAACGAAATGCTGATGTGCAGATATTAGAGATAAGCAGTAAATTAGAGCCCAAGTTCTAATCTTTAACAAAATGAACTCAAAAAATAATAAGAAAAACGATCGAGCGAAAAAGACGATTTGTCACTACTTAAAGTCAAAAAATTGTAATTTACAATTCCTCAAAAGTGACAAAAACAGAAAAGCGATAAAGTGTAATTCAGAAATCGTCAACTATAAAGAAGCTGTGAGAAATAGAAAGTCGTAATTAACGATTCTCTAGAAAGAATCTATGAAAGACAGAAAATCATGATTAACGATTTTCTAGAAAAAGAACGATTATCTAAAACACTTCTCCATGTTGTTGTTGGTGATCACGTGAGAATTGTCACGATCATATTCAGAATTAGAAGATCTATATAATTAAAAGTTCTGCGGATCACAGATCTGAGAAGATTGATGAAGATTGATAGTCCGAGGGACTCTGCTGCTGCTCAGTAAATAACACTCTAGAAATGCATCAACTAAAGGAGGCAAGGAAAGATAAAATTAGGAATTAGAGTTATATTATGATACTTTTATTTTTAGTAGTTTCTTTTATTAGAATTAGATCTATGTAAACCGACCCCTTATGATCTATAAATAAGAGAACTCGGCATAGGAATAAGCATTGAAAAATTTCAGCATCAATTGAAGCCTGAGGTTGGATTTTCATCTGATCAAGTAGTGTATACTAGTTTGAATAATTTAGATATCCGAGGTTTCTCAAGAGCAATTGATGACTACAATTGAGTACTGAAGATTAGTGTAGATATCCATAGTTTCTCAAGAGTAATTGATTACTGCAAATGAGTGCTTAAGATTAGTGTAGATATCTGTAGTTTCTCATGAGCAATTGACGACTACAGCTGAGGAGTGAAAGATATAGTTATTTGCTTTCTAGTTTAGATTTATTTGCTTTCTAAACATCTCTAAGTTTTTATTTGAATTGACGACTCAGATTAGAATTTACAGATTAGTGTACCGATTTTTACTTTTTCATCTTTAGTTTGCTAGAGTTTGATTGACGCCAAATTTTTTTATTAATTATTGATTAGATTAAATATGTATTGATAGAATCTTAGATTTGATTGACGACCAATGCTAGGAGATTAGAAGTATGATGTAACGATACTGTTTATTTTCATAAATATCCGAAAGTTGAAGATTAAGATTGACGACCTTAATCTGAAGGAGGATTAGGATTTATTTTTATGTACTTTAATTTAGAAGACCATTCTTTATTCATATTTTTTCGGTAGATTAGGAACTCTAAAAGATAAATAGATGTTTTTAAAATAAAGATTTGAATAGAATATAGAAATAGAGAAAATTTAGATAATCACTTCCTCGTGGGAACGATCCTAATGCTAGTACTATAATTTCCATTGTGCGCTTACAATAGGTTAAGACTTGAGTTAAATATTAATATAACATACAGTAATCAAGACCGACCAAGTTTTTGGCGCCGCGATCGGGGAAACGGATTTATCTAGTTCTTTCAAAATTTTTATCTAATATTTTTATCCTTTTCGAAATCAATATTTATCTTTCTCTTTTTATATTTCTTTATATTTTTATTTTTTCTTTGATCGCTTCTTAAACTTTTGCAGGTTTATTCGGAGTAGCTGATTAAAACTTCAACACTTTTGCTGGCCACAAAGACTATAAACTTAGATTTGTTTCTCTCCCTACTCTCTAAAATAAAAATCATTTAAAGCTAAAAACATAAAAATAAGTAGTTATGCTCAAATTCCTCTCAACACCTTTTGTGTCAGCCCGAATTTCGATGCCCCGAAGCCCGCATCGTCAACACGACCCCCAAGGCCGTGCCCCATAACCATGCACAAAACACTTACAATATCCATATAATAGCGGAAGCAAAGCATGAAACAAAAGAAAACTAACAACTGAACTAAATCTCCAGTTCTAAAAGACAAAAGATCAAAAGGCAATTCTAATCTCATGTTACTGCATGAGCAAAAGAACTGACCCGAACCATCGGTAACAAAACAAGAGTCACCCCAAATAGTTTGCCAAAATAATATCTCTCCATACACATAATCTGTATAAAAACTCTACAAAAGGCCAAACATATCAAGTCGTACAAATCTTCTCTCAAAACTATCAAAGTAAACGCAATTGTCTACTAAAAGAACTCCTCCGGAGGGGGCTCCGACTCCTCCTCGGGAACGTATTCAATATCCTCTGGATCCATGTCACCAGATGCAGCAGCCGCTAACTATAAACCTGTGACGTATAGTCAAAAAGAGTGAGCTACATCATAGCTCATAGCTTACACATATTTCATGACATATGCTAAGCATGATCTCATAAGCTGAAAACACTTTAAAATATTTAAATTGCCAAACATATAAATTGAAATGCATATTTCACATCTTATCTTTTCTTATCTTATTTTCATATCACACAAAGACTGGTCTCACAAACTTATATCAAATCACTTAAATTATCCTCAAGTAATATATATCATCGAGCCTCGATGGAATACCCTCCATTGTCGTTCAATTGAACCCTTTTTAATATAAACACATGCTCAAGTCCCTTGCACAGAGGCAACTTGGCTTTACATATCACATCACATACTTATATTGATATCCCACCATATCGGTCACGGATATCCCGCCGAGTCAATCACGGATATACCGCCGTGTCGGTCGGGTATTTACAAAACCTTATGTCGAATGTCCAAAGTACCTATAGTTTATCACCATGTGCTTGTGCTAAATATAATATCTCAAAAATTTTCCACACATCATGTCTCACATTTCATACACATCCGTGGGATGCCACATTCACATTTTACTGGTTTCTTTCTTAGTATACACACACACATTTGATTTCACGTACTTAATCTCAAATCGAATTTACACATCACATACACATGTTTGTAGCACACACACGTAACAGATACACATATCACTATGCACATGTTATTGTAATCAAGAGTACCTGTCCAGAACATTCCCTACCTCACACGAAGTCACACCAAACTTCCTCTACCCGAGCTAGCCTTAAACATTCAAGATCCGTCTCAAACCTAAGTATGGTTAAAACATATTTAACATGTCAAAAAGAACGTAAACAAAGAGTTCTGAAGCTTAGTCACAACACACAAAGTAAAACTCAACAAAAGCCCGAATCAATCGAAATAGATCGAACGATTCTAAATCGATCGAATAGTTCTAAACTGATCGAACGATTCTAAATCGATCGAGTGATTCTAAACCGATCGAACGATTTCCCAAAATCGATTGAACGAAAAATGATTTCATTCAATCGGTTTCCTCTGATACACAACACTACAGATTTTCTCCTTTGGAAAAATCGATCGAACATTCACTTATTTCGTTCGATCGATTTTGCCAACTTTAGAACATCATCGAGTTCCAACTTTCCGAACTCATTTCTCAAACAACTATACCCTTTGCTTACCTATTTTTCACATACAATAAGTCAGATTCATAGTATAGCAACTAGAAATTCACTCAAATAATTAAGCTTCCTTTCTAACCGATCAGATCTCTTGATCCCTAGCTTCCTTTCTCAACTAGGTTTTCGCAAATCGGAATTTCAGATTTCTTGTCGATTCATAGCCTTTAATCCGCAAAGCTTTCCAATCTACCCTCAATCACACACATTCAATACGCACTCACACTCTCACTCCTCTCATTCACTCCTTCATAAATTCTCAACAACCAACACTAATGGGAAATAAATTCTCACAAGTCATTATAACCCAACTCATGTCTTGGTGTAAAGCACACACACATAAATAGGTGTATGTGACCTAACAAATGACTATTACACCACACACGTAATCCATTTTCTCATATGACCTATCTAACCTAAGACATCAAGTCGGCTTTTACTTGGTCAAACAAGTGACCAGTCGGGCACACATCCTGAGGTATACTATTCAAAGTCAAAAATTTCGAGGTCGTTATATTCTCTCCAACTTAAGAATTTTCGTCCGCGAAAATTAGCCAAGGCCTCCCCTAGTTCCAAAGGATTTATGTGTCAAATATCAACACACAAGATACCTAATAAATCAATCCAGAGCATAGAAGACACCTGATAAGTATTTTAAAACAAAACCACCAACAAAACTCAAACCACAAACAAAACTCTGTAAAACTGATATAAAACTCATAAAAGCAACCAATTAGTTGATGGACCACAAAAACAATAATTACAACAAATGATGGTATGCACCATCATAGAAGGCACCGAATTAAACACCTGCACGACAAAGCATGTACCACAATCGGGCATATAAAATTTAAAACATAATTAACGTGCAGAAAGGTCAGGTTAAGCATGAAATTACACCCAAAAATTTAATTACATCACTTGAGGACAACCATGCCCCAATAGTCCAAAAGATTGGTAGAAATGGGAACCATGCCACAATTGTTTGAAAGGACTCAAGTCCAAGGTACCTATTTTGAAAGTTTACAAAAACCCAAAATATATGACCATTTACAAAATGTTATACCCCACAATATATCTCATTCAAACCGCTGCGTCACCGGGCTGAACACCATCCTCACCATGGTCTCCCGCACCCGAGCTCGACGCCGCAAGAAACCATGCTTGAGCTGCCGCCATGCCTTGAAGGTAGTTTGCGGGATACATGAAGTGCATGGCCTCGGCGTGCAAGGCATCATGGTAGTCTAATTGGCGGTTGAGTAGGCCGTTGTTCTCAACCATCTGACGGGTGTTTTCTTCCATGAGTGCATAGATGTTATCAATAGTCAGTGTAGGAGCACCCGAATGTGGTGGTGGTGTATGGGTCTGAGCACGCTGCCGAGGAGGATTGGTAGCAGCCGACTCATCCTGAACTGAAGCATCATGAGGTGGTTGGTCTTGGTCTTGTGGATCAGGCTGTGGTTGTACCTCAACTGTCGGTTTCTTTATCACCTTTACATAAGTTCGGTACCAATCAACCATAGTATAGGGTTGCACATTGCCAGTCAACTTCGGTTCACTTTTCGAAAGAGTGTACATCTCATCACCGACATAATCCTCAATCATGAGGGAAATGAGATGGGCATATGGCATGTCGTCAATCGGTTTCTTCACCCCTTCTAACATTTTCCTCCGCGCATACTTCATACCCCCAAGAATGACACGTGCATTAAACCATCTGCCATTGAAAGCCGAAAACAAAGCCATTTGGATTTCTCCCACTCTTTCCATTTTATGCCTCAAAGGATATAAATTACACTTGATGATAGAATTGAGCATCCACAGCTCGCGCGGTAAATCGACTTGTTTGATTGAGTTGCCAGATCCTACCCTACCTTGGGTCATCTCAACTGCCACAGGCTTGTGGTCCAAAGGTGTAGGAAAAGGTTATGCCAAATTCAATTTTGAGACTACATGTGTGATAACACTCTAATGCATCAACTACATCGTCGTATGGGAACTCGTACGCCCTATGATCTATTTTGGTTCTAAGGATTGTCGGGATAGTGTTGTCCTCCATGTTCTTGTAAAACAGCCTCACAAGACGAGGGTAAAAATTGTCTTTGCATGGCCGTAGTATCCCCTCTAATCCCGCCGTAGAGATATACTTAAAGGCCCAAAGCTTCTCTTCACGCTTCGCGAATAATTTTGGGTCAATAAACCATTCTAGCTCAAAATCTTTATCAGTCCACCATTCATTTGGTTGTTCACGTCTTTGTGGTGGTGGCTGAGGTATTGGTTGAGGCAGTGGTTGGGTTTTCGAAGGTGGTCGTGATGCAGAACCCGTCGGTGCCGTGGGTTTCCTCGACAGTGGTTGGGAAGAGGAACCCGCTTGTGTCGTGGGTTTCTTTGAAGTGGTGCTCGCCATAGATTGACGAGTTTTGGGTGCCATCACAACCACAATCCACAATCCAAAAGAAATAGGGATAGGGTTTTGCCCCAAATCAACTAGAACCTAGGGTATGGTATATCAAACTCAAATAAAAAACTTTAAAGAGGTTGATGTTTACCTCTTGGTGACATTAGGAGTTGATCGTGCGAAAATCTGAGCTCGAAAAGGCTGGGAACCACCAATATGAAATACCAATATCGAGCCTTAGAAAAGCATCTCAAAGAAAAAAAATAGATTTGAAAAATTGGTGTGAAAAACTAAAACCTGCATGCCATATATATAGGCAGCGAAATCAATCGAACGGTTTGAAATCGTTCGATCAGTTTCAAATATTTAATGTAGCCCCCCAAAATTTCATTCGATCGGTTACTAATTCCGATTGAACGGTTTCCTAAACTACCCTGCCATTCCATTTTTGTCCCACTGGCCCAGTGGTTTTGATTGAACAGTTTCCACTTTTGATCAAACGATTTACCACAAACTATTAGGCCTCAACTGTCATTAGTTCGATCGAACGGGTTAAATTTCGATTGAACGATTTTACTAAAAACAGTGCAAAGTTGCATTTCTTGTCCTTCAAAATCCATTGTCAAAACAGACTTTAACTGTGAAGACAGCTACCTAATTATACATATATAATCCCTAACCAACACTCCACAATTAGACAGTAGCTCAACTATAATTTATACATCAATTTCACCACAAGTTTAATTCATATCATTTGGGTTCTACAAATACAAGTTAAAGTTTGAGTGGTCAAAACATGCATTACAAGTAAAATTTGAAATTTGCACTATGATTATCACTTGCTGCTCAATTTTTCTGAAACAAATGGGGGTATAGCTCCTTAATTTCCTCCTCACGCTTCCAAGTCGCTTATTCCTCAAGATGATTCCTCCATTTGACAAGTACTAAAGGAATAATCTTTGTGCATAAAATTTATTCTGTTCTTTCCAAAATTTGGATCGGTTCTTCTATCATGGTCATGTCTTCATACATCTCGATCGGTTGATCGTCCAAGACATGTGTAGGATCTTTGACATACTTTCGAAGCATGGATATATGAAACACATTATGTACCCGGTCAAACAAAGGGGGTAATCCAATTCTATAGGCGACCTCAGCAACTCAACCCAAAACCTCAAAGAGCCCAACGTAATGAGGGCTTAGCTTTCTCCTCTTCCCAAATCTCATAACACCTTTCATGGGCGATATATTAACGAATACGTAATCGCCAACCCCAAAATCCACACTCGTTCTCTTGATATTGACATAACTCTTCTACCTACTCTGAGCCTACTAAATTCTGTCTCAGATCACACGAACGATAGTGGCATTGTCTTCAAGTATTTTTTGACCCAATATGAACTTTTTGCCTGTCTCTTTCCAATTGATAGGCGATCTACATTGCCTTTCATAGAGTGCTTCATAAGGTACCATTCCAATGCTCGTTTGAAAACTATTATTATATACAAACTCGATCAATGGTAGATGCTGATCTCACGATCCTTGAAAATCAAGCATACATGCTCTGAGCATATCTTCTATTATCTTATTGACCCGTTCTGTTTGTCCATGAGTGTGCGGATGGAACACCGAACTGACATCCAATCGAGTACCCATACCCTCTTGAAAATTTTGCCAAAATTTTGAAGTATACAAAGGTTCACGATTTGAAATGATGCTAACTGGAATGCCGTGTAGTCGAACGATTTCCTTCATGTACAGCTCTGCAAGTCTTCCAGCCGTATACATGGTATTGTATGGCAAAAAGTAAGCGAACTTGGTTAACTATCGACAATTATCCAAATGACATTGTGTCGCTTCGCAGTCCGTGATAACCCCACAATGAAATCCATGGAAATGGACTCCCACTTCCACTCTGGTATAGGTAGAGGTTATAATAATCCTACAGGATGTCTATGATCTACTTTCACCTGCTGACATACTAAACACTTAGAAACATACTTAGCCACATCATGTTTCAACCCTCTCCACCAGTAGTTCATCCTAATATCTTGATACATTTTCGTACTACCAGGGTGTATAGCATACTTAGATTTATGAGCTTTGTCTAGAATAGTTTGCAGCAGATTGGCATCAATTGGTATGCATAGACATCCCTTGAATAATAAGGAGCCATCTTCCCTTACTGAGAAATCGGGTCTAGTGCCGTCAATCCCACTTTGTCTGATTTTTGCTAACTCTGAGTCTTTCATTTGCAATTCCTGAATTTGCTCAAAGATCATCGATCTAACTGTAATGTTGGCCAAAAAGGCCCCTGAAGCTTGCATCTCGATCTTTACATCATACAAAGAAAGATCCTCTAGCAATTTCCATCTGTGAAATCCTGTAACAAAGCTAGACAATAAAGCTGAATTCTTTCTACCTAAGGCATTTGCTACCACATTAGCCTTGTCCGGGTGGTATTGAATGGAGCAATCGTAATCCTTGAGAAATTCCATCCATCTGCATTGCCTCATATTAAGGTCTTTCTGTGTAAATAAATATCTGAGGCTTTTATGATCTGTGAATATCTCGAAGGTCTCACAGTATAAGTATTGCCTCCATATCTTTAGTATGAATATGACTACTGCAAGCTCTAAATTATGGGTTGGATAATTCTTCTCGTGATCTTTCAACTGTCTTGACCCATAAGCAATCACCTTCTTATTTTGATTGAGCACATATCCTAACACACTGTGTGAAGCGTCACTGTAAACAACGTATCCTCCACTGCCTGAAGGAATAGCTAATACTAGAGCTGAAGTCAGTCACTTCTTAAGTTCTTGAAAACTCTTCTCTCATTCTTTAGTCTATTTAAACTTCACATCCTTCTTGGTAAGCTTCGTAAGTGGTCCAGAAAGCTTTGAAAATCCCTCTAAAAATCACCTGTAATACCCAGCCAGACTGAGGAAACTACAGATCTCCGTTACAATTTTTGGCTGCTCCCATTCAACTACGGCTTCGATCTTAGCTTGATCTACAGTAACTCCATCCTTTGAGACCACATGTCCTAAAAAACTGACCTTCTCAAACCAAAACTCACACTTACCGAGATTTGCATACAGTTGGTGGTCACGCAAGATCTGTAGAGTAATCCTCAAATGTTCTTTATGCTCTTTCTTGGTCTTAGAGTAGATGAGGATGTCATCAACGAACACTATGACACACGAATCAAGGTGTCGTTCAAACACCCGATTCATTAAGTCCATAAATGACACTGGTACATTTGTCAATCCAAACGATATCACTAAAAACTCATAGTGTCCATATCTCATTCTGAACTCCGTCTTTGATATATCCTCTACCTTAACTCTCAACTAATGATATCCTAATCTCAAATCGATCTTGGAGAAGAATCTTGTGCCTTGTAACTGATCAAACAGATCATCAATCCTCGGAAAAGGGTACTTATTCTTAATCGTCAGCTTGTTCAAATGACGATAGTCGATACAAAGTCTCATTGACCCGTCCTTCTTAATAAACAAGACTGGTGCTCTCCAGGGAGACACACTAGGTCTTATGAAGCCCTTGTCCAACAACTCTTGCAACTGATCTGTTAATTTTCTCAATTCAGCAGGAGCCATTCGGTAAGGTGCTTTTGATACTGGCTCGGTGCCTTGAGCTAAGTCAATTGCAAATTCAATCTCTCGATCTGGTGGTAAACCTAGCAACTCATCTAGAAAAGCGTCCTCGAATTCGCACACAATAAGAATCTCAGTTATGACATTTTTCGTTCCCTTATCCTCCTTCAGAAACGCTAGATAACCACTACATCTTTTCTTCATCAGATGTTAGGCTCTGACTGTAGAAATGAGTGGCATAAACTTTGATCTCATCCCTAAGAATCAGAATGATCTCCTCGTATTCGGTCTAAATGTGACCACTTTGTTCCTACAATCGACACTTGCACAATGCTTGGACAACCAGTCCATGCCAAAGATCATGTCGAATCCTTGCATGTCTAATAGTATTAACTTCGCCACTAATTCATGAACATCATAATCCCTCACTGCGACAATGACTGACGGACAAACCATATCAGTACTTACTAAATTCCCCGTCGGAACTGACACTGCCAAAATGAAGTCCAAGGCCTCAGGAATGACCTTCACTTTCTTCGCAAACAATGGAGTAATAAATGAGTGGGTGGACCCTGGGTCTATCAACACTCTCGCTTCATATGCCAAGTCACTTCTCTTCCCATACATTTGTAAAGTACCTATGTAGCATATGCATCTTAGTAATCTACTCGTACATCAAGTCAAAACATGTAAAGAACTAGATTAAACAAATCCCTATATATAGATACACCTTCTCTATCTAGAATTTACATTTCAAATCAATGAATTAATTAAATTTAAAATAAAATTTCACCTTATATAATGTCATTACTGTTTTGAGCATCCTGAGCCGTTACTGCATATGTCTGTCCTTGAATAATTGGCTTCTTTGCTTGCATTTGTCTAGTCACAGGAGCAGAAGCTACCCGTCCTTGCTGGTTTATGGGAATTGAAGTCGTCCCTTCTTTCCTCATTTTTGGGAAATCTCTTATTATTTGCCCTATTTTCCCACACTTGAAGTACCCGGCCGTGCCTCTTCTACAAGCAGAAGTCTTATGTGGCTTACCACATATGGCACAAGTCTCAACAAGGGAGGAAGATGCTGCCCTAGAAAAACCCTGAGTAACAGATACTCCGGTGGTGGTAGCAGGGTTCTCATATCGGATCGGTCTCCCAGAAGCAAGCATATGTAATCTAGGATATTATGTTTGCAATGGTCTGATAAAACTGGTCTGAAACTGTTGTCTCTGAATGGGTGCTAAGAATCGCGGCTTTTTGTTCACCGACTCATAGTTTCCAACTTTACTCTGATCTATCCTCCCCTTTCCCTGTTGATCTCTCCTCTCATATCTATCCTCATTATCTTCTTCTATCACCAGAGCCTTGCTCATGACCTCTCCATATATTTTCAATTCAAAGGCAACAACTCTTCCCTTAATATCCGGCCTGAAGCCACGTTGAAGTCTTTTGGCCTTCATCAAATCTATAACCACATACTCAGGAGCAAATCGTGCGAGTCTCATAAACTCCACTCCATATTCTCTTACAAATATGTTTCCCTGCTCTAGTTGAAGGAATTTCACTTCCATCTGATTTCGCACTACCGCAGGGAAATACTGTTTATTGAACTCTGCTATGAATTCATCCCAGGTCCATAATAATCCTGGAGTTTCTTATGGTCTAGTCCTCGACACAAACTTTCACCATGGGCCTGCCTCACCGTCTAACATATATGCTACCCATCGAACACTCTCGTCTTTAGTGCACGTAAGCACATTGAATGCTTTTTCCATTTCACTTAGCCAATTCTCCGCTTCTATTGGTTCGGCTTGCCCTGAAAAATTTGGAGGATGCATCCTCTGAAACTCCGTAAATGCCGAGTCTAATGGTGGAGGTGGCATAGTAATCACTGGGGGCATAGGTGGTATCTGATGCCGGTCATTGGCATTATGAGCTGCCAAAGACGCACCCTACTGCGCCATGGCGTTTGCCTTAGTTTTCAAAGTGTGCATCATTCTCTGTTGCTCTTCTCTTTCTTTATTTCTCTCTGGAATCCTTTCTTGATCTCTCTCTTGATTTCCCTCCTGATTTCTACTTCCCTGATTACTTCCTTTCGGGGCCTCTCTATTCCCCAATGGCACTCTATTTGAAGCCAAGACGTGACCGTCTCCACTCCGTAAATTCCTACCATGGCCGCCCCTTGGCCGACCCCTCCCTTAAGAAGACATAACGCTCTGCAACATGAAACTAAAGTTTCATTAGTAGAAGGTCCCTATACTCTGAAAAAATCAAAACTTGTTAGAAATCATAAAGAAATTACTTTAATACCAACTATGACAGCCTAGATTTTGGCGCCCCGAAACCCTTGTAGTCGGCACGACCTCGAGGCCGTGCCCTATAAGCATGCACAAAATACTTGGTATATCCACACAAAAGTGGAAGCAAAGCATGAAACAAAAGAAAACTAACAACTGAACTAAATCTCCAGTTCTAAAAGACAAAAGATCAAAAGGCAATTCTAATCCCATGCCACTGCATGAGCAAAAGAACCGACTCGAACCATCAGTGAAAAAACAAGAGTCACCCCAGCTGGTTCACCAAAATAATGTCTCTCCATACACATCATCTATATAAAAACTCTACAAAAGGCTAGACATACCAAGCTGTACAAATCCTCTCTCAAAACTATCAAAGTACATGCAACTATCTGCTAAAAGAACTCCTCTGGAGGGGGTTCCGACTCCTCCTCGGGAACGTATTCAATATCCTCCGAATCTACGTCACCAGATGCAGCAGCCACTAACTCTGAACCTGTGACATATAGTCAAAAGGAGTGAGCTATATCATAGCTCAATAGGAAAAATAACTGAACATGTAAATCTATCTTACTCACACATATTTCATGACATATGCTAAGCATGATCTCATAAGCTGAAAACAGTTTAAAATATTTAAATTGCCAAACACATAAACTAAAATGCACATTTTACATCTTATCTTGTTTTCATATCGCACTAAGACTGGTCTCACAAACTTAAATCAAATCACTTAAATAATCCTCGAGCAATATAGCATCGAGCCCCGATGGAATACCCTCTATCGTCGTTCAATTGAACCTTTTTAATATAAACACATGCTCAAGTCCCTTGCACAGAGGCAACTTAGCTTTACATATAACATCACATACTTATACGGATATCCCCCCGTATCGGTCATGGATATCCCGCCGAGTCGGTCACGGATATTCCGTCGTGTCGGTCGGGTATTTATAAAACCTTAAATCGAATCTGCAAAGTACATATAGTTTATCACCGTGTGTTTGTGCTAAATATAATATCTCAAAGTTTTCCCACACATCATGTCCGACATTTCATACACATCCCTGGGATGCCACATTCACATTTTACTGGTTTCTTTCTTAGTATATACGCACACATTTGATTTCACATGCTTAATCTCAAATCGAATTTACACATCACATACACATGTTTAAAACACACACACGTAACACATACACATATCACTATGCACATGTTATTGTAATCAAGAGTACATGTCCAGAATTTTTCTTTCTTCACATGAAGTCACACCAAACTTCCTCTACCCGAGCTAGCCTTAAACATTCAAGATCCGTCTCAAACCTAAGCATGGTCAAAGCATATTTAACGTGTCAAAAAGAACGTAAAACAAAGAGTACTGAAGCCTAGTCACAACACATAAAGAAAAACTCAACAAAAGTCAAAATTAGCCCAAACCGATCGAACGATTCTAAATTGATCAAACGATTTGCCAAAATCGATCGAACGGTTCTAAACCAATAAAAACAATTTCCCAAAAATCTATCGAACGTTCACTTATTTCATTCGATCGGTTTTGCCAACTTTAGAACATCATCGAGTTCTAATTTCCAAAACTCATTTCTCAAACAACTATACCCTTTGCTTACTTATTTTTCACATACAACAAGTCAGATTCATAGTATAGCAGCTAGAAATTCACTCAAATAATTAATCTTACCTTTCTAGCCGATCAGATCTCTTGATCCCTAGCTCCCTTTCTCAACTAGGTTTTTGCAACTCGGAATTTCAGATTTCTTGTCGATTCATAGCCTTTAATCCGCAAAGCTTTTCGTTCTTCCCTCAATCACACGCATTCAATACACACTCACACTCTCACTCCTCTCATTCACTCCTTCATAAATTCTCAACAACCAACACTAATGAGAAATAAATTCTCACAAGCCATTATAACCCAACTCATGTCTACGTGTAAAGAACACACACCTAAATAGGTGTATGTGACCTAACAAATGACTATTACACCACACATGTAATACATTTTCTCATATGGCCTATCTAACCTAAGTCATCAAGTCAACTTTTACTTGGTCAAACAAGTGACCAGTCGGGCACGCATCTTGAGGTACACTATTCAAAGTCAAAAATTTCAGGGTCGTTAGACTTTTCCTTATATAAACTCTAGTAAACAAACACTTTGCTACCACATGAAAATAATTATTACCCATCAAATGAACTCTTCGATATCATCACACATAATAAATAGAATGACGTTTTATATTTATTTCAGCCGACGTCTAATTTATCACTAACTAACTTCCTGTAGAATCATTATGGCAATTAAGTTTTGTAGGATGAGAAAATTTAAAGCAACGATTCATATTCTACTATCCAAGCACTTTAATGATAGAATTAGACCACCTTTAACAAAAACATTCCTTCTCATCCCTACCATCCCATCCTTAACCATGACAGATGATAAAACCACTTGTAATCTAATAAAGTTTTTTCCAGTATGAGAAGACCCACCACCACCTCTAGAGCCAGACCCTTTGCAGTTCCTATGGGATGAGTACGAGGAAGTTCAGAAGATTTTGGTAAAGGAAGAAAAGAAAAAGCATAAAAAGAATAAAAAGAAAATTAATAAGACGGAACCACCTACTCCGTCTGACATAACTCCCATCCTCACCTCCTCTTCCGCCTAGCCACCACCCCCTGCCTCTCCCTAATCTCCACTATTCCCCTTCCTAGCCTAATGTTCCTCTTCCAAATGCAGCAAGAGGAAGACATTCCGGAGCCAGGAAAGTAAATCATATTTTATGGGATACATTTTTGAAAAAGCCGAGGACCGATCTTTATTGAAGAATCCTTCTCTCGGAAGTTGTGGCCAGTGTTATAGTTTAGTGTGTGTCTAATTTTTGCCTAGGTTTATGCTCTTTTATTAGTTCTAATATTAGATTTTATTTTTATTTTCCATTCCGATTATTGTAAATATTCCAATATATATATATTTTTCTTTTTACTAACTCTGCATTTTTTACTAACAACGTGTGTTGCTAACATTACTAACAATTTTGTTTTTCTATTTGTTTTTAGTTCCATAAACCGAAAGTATTTTTCACCTAAGTTTGGGGAAAAGATTTTTTATTATATACCCGATTACTAACATAATAAATAAAATAGGTAAGGTTTTTTTATATGTCCCCTGTTTTGCATAATGAGGACATTGTCCTATTTAAGTTTGGGGGGATACATCACAATAATTTAGTTTTTTTTTTCGTAAAAATTTTAAAATTTTAACTTTTTTAGTGAATCATATTATATGCGATTTATAAAAGAAAATATAAAAATCCAAAATTCTTAGCAATCCATTAAAGTAGTAGTTTGAAAATCAAAATAAAAATAGTTACAATTCAAAGTAAAGCATCTCTAGAACACTGTATCAGAGAATGTTTGAAACTATATGATTAATCTGAACTGCAAAAAAAATTTAGATCAGAGTTTCAAAATTATATAACCAGTGAGTTATAGAGCCTATTTCCTCTTTTATTCTGAGAAAAAGAGAGACTATTTTTATTCATGCCTCCTAAATTTCTTTGAACTTCTCTACTATGTGAAATATTATACTACTGAACTTAGAATTAATATATCCTGCGATGATGATGATTTATTTATTTAGAACTGTCTATTAAGTATATCAAAGCAATAAAACATCCATATTAGAAAATCATGAATATGATCAAAGGCCATCTTTTGTTAATCCAGAGCCAAAAAGCTAAAATCACATAACATCTTACCATTTGAACCCATATTAGAAGCCTAAAAGCTTACATTTATTTATACCAGAATTTATAAACCTTTAACCATATGTACTGCCCAAAGCTTTATATCCTTAACCCTTATAATTTCTAAGAAGTTTAGAATGTAAAAGAAGGGGAGAAAAGGGAGTGAAAGGAGTATGAGTTAACAGATAAAAGATATGCTGAAAATTGTACAAGGAAAAAGAAATACACACGTATAAAGATATGGGAAAAGAAAAGAAAAAAATAAAAAATTATAAAAGATGATTTTGTGAAAAGAGAAGCAAAAAGCTTCCAAACTTAAAAGAAGAAATATGAGATTTACAAAAAGAAAAATAATTGGGAAGAAGTTATCCGATTTATGGATACTTACTGAAGCTGAAAAAAATAGTAGAAGAAGATAGGAAAAAGAAGAGCTGAAATTTTCATAAATAATTTTGAATCCACTTTACCTTATCCTTGAAACCTTCCAAAAACCCAAAACCCCATTACAAGCCAAAGGAAAGACCTTTGAGATTTACGATTTGTAAACATATGAGTCTAGTAGAGATATGTGATGTAGATACAATGAACAAATAAGGGAATCATAAGAACAGAATTGATTATCTTTTCATGGGATTTACCTTTCTAATTGATTGCCCTCTGAGATTTATCATATATATCGAGAAAACCTAAAAATTTTGATTATTTTTTAGAGTATGCCAATAAGTGAGAGTTTGGATGAAAATATTTTCTAAAAATTACAGTTTCAAAAATCTATGATAAATAAACTCTTCACTGATATGCACACACTCCACGCTATACTGAATTGAAATTGTGGAGTTCTGGTGAAGGATGATTATGATGATGGAAAGTTAAGGATAAAAGATTTAAAATATTTTGAAACAATGAACATATAATGACTACCTGACTAATTAGCTTATATTTTAAATTTTTAATTTTAAAAAATATTTTGAAAATTCTAAAAATATTTAAAGTTTGTAGGTAACTTTACTGAAAACCTTCAGGAGACTAGAACTCCACTAGGGATCACCTAGGGGTTTAAAGGCTCGTTGCATCTGCTAAATGCAATCATGCTCCCTACGAAAGTGGCATTTAAATTTAAGTTTTAAATATTTTATCCATCCTTGTTTGCTAGGGATTAGCAAAACTTAAGTTTGGAGGTATAATCAGTCATATAATTTACCATTTTATCACCCTTAACATAGTGATGCTAGGCCATAGTTTGCTACTAATGAGATACTGATATGAATATATTAGAGATAAGCAGTAAATTAGAGCCTAAGTGCTAAAAAAAATGACCAAGCGAAAAAGACAATTTGTCGCTACTGAAAGTCAGAAAATCATAATTTATGATTCTTCAAAAGAGATAAAAAGAGAAAAGCGATAAAGCGTAATTCAGAAAATCGTCAATTATAAGAAAGCTGTGAGAAATAGAAAGTCGTAATTAACTATTCTCTAGAAAGAATCTATGAAAGACAAAAAATCATGATTAACGATTTTCTAGAAAAAGAATGATTATCTAAGGCTCTTCTCCATGTTGCTGTTGATGATCACGTGAGAATTGTCACCGCCATATCGAGAATTAGAAGATCTATAGAATTAGAAGTTCTGCGGATTACGGATCTGAGAAGATTGATGGAGATTGATAGTTCGAAGGACTCTGCTACTGCTTAGTAAAGAACACTCTAGAAGTGCATCAACTAAAGGAAGAAAGGAAAGATAAAATTAGGAATTAGAGTTGTATTAGGATACTTTTATTTTTAGTAGTTTCTTTTATTAGAATTAGATCTATATAAACCAACCCCTTATGATCTATAAATAAGAGGACTCAACATAGGAAAAAGCATTGAAAAATTTCAGCATCAATTGAAGCCTGAGGTTGGATTTTCTTCCGATCAAGTAGTGTATACTAGTTAGAATAGTTTAGATATCCAAGATTTCTCAAGAGCAATTGACGACTGTAATTGAGTGCTGAAAATTAGTATAGATATCTGTAGTTTCTCAGGAGCAATTAACGACCGCAGCTAAGGGGTGAAAGATATATTTATTTGCTTTGTAAATATCTCTAAGTTTTTATTTGAATTACGACTTAGGTTAGAATTTGCAGGTTAGTGTAACGGCTTTTACTTTTCCTTCTTCAGTTTGGTAGAGTTTGATTGACGCCAAATTTTTTGATTAATTGTTGATTAGATTAAATCTGTATTGATAGGATCTTAGACTTGATTGATGACCAATGCTAGAAGACTAGAAATATGGTGTAACGATACTGTTTATTTTCATAAATATCTGTAAGCTAAAGATTAAGATTAACGACCTTAATCTGAAGGAGGATTAAGATTTATTTTTATGCACTTTAGTTTAGAAAACCATTCTTTATTCATATTTCTCTAGTAGATTAGGGATTCTTAAAGATAAATAGATATTTTTAAAATAAGGATTTGAATAGAAGATAGAAATAAAGAAAACATAGATAATCACTTTCTCGTGGGAACGATCATAATGCTAGTACTATAATTTACATCGTGCACTTGCAATAGGTTAAGACTTGAGTTAAATATTAATATAAGATACAATAATCAAGACCGACCAGTGAGCCGCTCACATGTGTGAAAGAGCTGGCAGCTTTATAGACAAAACAAGATCAAACTATCAGCTCCGTGGGCGCTTATGGATCTCTTCTCATACTACTCCCTTAGCTCTGACTGGGTGGCTGCTGGCTGGCCTTTGAAATTTTTGGGTCATGAAATGACTTTAAGCGGTGAAGCTTAATAAAGTCTTAGTCATTGAAGTTATGGTTCCTAGTACAGTTAATGTAAGACGATTCATATAGTGATTATGCAAGTGAGGTTTCCAGCATAACGTAATATGAATGGAGTAATTATAGACTAAACTAACGCTAAATAGAAGAATTCTTAGTATGAGATACAAAGTACAATACACATTATACAGTTACTATTTAGCTTGAAATGAGCATTAACAGTACAATGATGAGAATAACACTTTATGATGTAAGAATTACAGTTATAATATGGAATGGACATTCTACAAGATAGCAAATTTCGCACAAATAATGTATTAATAGGCTTAAAAGATTTACAAGGTTCATTAAAAACTTATGAACTTATTTAGGTGTCAATTTATTGATTCATTTGATTTCTTTTATTCATTTATTTATTATTTATCAAATAAATAATTTAATTAGTGTCATTTAATTAATTTGGTGCGATATCAAACACCAATCATGGTCTAATAATCAATATTCAATTGCCAATGTCGTGCAAAGAGAGGATGACACTCTTCGTCATTTAGTCAATCAAGACAAGGATCAATGACCTTGTTGGTCTAATGAGATCCAATCCTTAGCTGTCGTTTGAATATGAGGTGCTCATACGAGCCAGCTCAAAAGAACATTGGTCTGCTATGTGAGGTTCTGGATTCAATGCAATATCATCTTTTCACTTTTAAAGTTTTATTATTCGTTATCAATTAATCAATATTCAAGTTTAGTAGCTCATATTTCATATTTAATTCATTATTCAATATTGGATATCCAATATTCGATATTCAATATTCAAGATTCGATATTCGGTAAATTCAATATTCCATGTTTCATATTTAAGAATCACTTTTCAATATTCGGTAATTTCATTACCCTTTTTCAATTTAATATCATTGAATGTATCTCATATTGAGGTTCAATATCCAGGTAAGCTTTTATCATACCACTAAAAGTTCCATAATCAATTTAGGTTATAGTTTCATATCATTTTGATGACTTTATCTTTTAAAGTCCGCCAATCATTTTTCACTGTGTCCATATTTATTCAAGATTAATATCAAGCATTACACACCATTCAACTTATCATTGATCTACATCTATCAATCAGTTCTATCAATATCAATCAATAAGTCTAAATCAAGTATTGTCATCAGTCAATCATTCTTAACCAATCCATTAATCAGAGTTTAATCCATGAAATTTAGAACTCAATCCTGGTGGAGGATTTCGTTGGTTCACACTATAAATGTTACCTTATTTTAGAGTCCCTATTGAACTAATATTTGTTGTTATTGATAAGAAAGAACCAATCATCTCGAATCATTATTAAGGCATCATGGTGCCTGTTTCTAGTTGTTCTATGAGTTTTCTCCATCACTCTCTTCTTACTAACACCTGAGTCGAGTCAACCATTTAACTTTTCATCGGCGTATAAATTTTCTTTTTATCTATTGGGAAAGATTCTTGGCATTCATCATGGTTACCCCCTCCTAGTAATCATACAAGCTTATTTTTTACTTCTCGATAAATTTTCTGATCTGTCGGTCTAAGTTCATGTTACATCCTAAGGTTTTGATCTTTTTCTCATAGAGCATCATAACACTCGTTTGAGGATTAAGAGAGATATTTATTTAGGGAAGGTGTCACACCCCCAGCCCCCAGCTTCTCATGTCGGGCGGCTCTCGCGCCTCGCACGTTTCGATCCACGAGCTAGGTCGACATGACGCACCTCGATTTTCTGTGTTCAATATTAAAAATTTTCTTTCAAATCGGAGGAAAATAAAACCTTAATTTATTGCAGAAAATCCCATTTTCTTAACCTAATCAATTTTCAAATTCAATTATTCATTTATTATGAAAATGCGAGTTCCTTTGAAATTTTTACTTGTTGCAGAAAGACAAATTAAAACAAAAATATGCACTATTTTGATCAAATGCACAATGAGATCAATGGTTTTATAATATAATAAACCAAACTAGTCTTAAACCAAAGTAGGCAATTCTACAAAGTTAAAATCTAGTGTAAGGGTGACAGCCCGAATTTCGGCACCCCGAAACCCGTGCCATCAGCACGATCCTCCAGACCGTGCCCCAAAGCTATGCACGGAATATTGGTATAACAAGCAATAATAAAAAGATAAAGCAAATAATTTCATAAAGCGGAAAAAGTTAATATGCCCAACTGACACATTCAAAAGACAGTTCTACTTTCATGCCACTGTATGAACAGAGAACTGACTCGAACCATCGGTGATAAACAGATCACCCCAGATGGTTCGCCAAAAGAATGATTCAATTTAATTACATTGTTTATTAAAATAAAGGCTTGACATACTGAGCCGTACAATTAGCTCTCAAAAGCTACTCTCTGTCAAAGTACACAGCAGAGTCTCCTAGAAGAAGTCCTAGGGAGGAGGCTCCAACTCGTCTCCAGGCACGTAATCCGAATCACCCGGATCTACGTCTCTCGAAACCTCAGCTGCTGCTAACAAAGGACCTGCGACGTATAGTCTAAAGGGTGAGCTAAATCCTAGCTCAATAGGGAACAACACAATGAACATATAAATCAAAACTCACATATATTCCATGATATTCTAAGCATAATATGTCTATGCATTAGCTAGAAAATAGTTCAAAAGATGGTAATTGCATTCAAGATTTACTGATAATTTGTATGTCTTACTTTACTGTTGATTTATCATGAATGACACTGAAGAGGCCTAAAGCAAAAACTTAAATCTTCAACTTAAGTAATCCCCGAGCAATATAGTATCGAGCCCCGATGTAATACCCACCATCGTCGCCTAAATAGACAGTTGTAAAAATGTATTCCCTAGGAATACTACCCAAGCCCCTTTCTCACTAGGCGGCGGGGTTAAATCTCACTCATCATCCCTGAGATGTGTTTACTGTGTACGGATAGACCTCTACACTGGTGTACGGATTGGCCGTCGTACCGGTCACGGATATCCTGCCGCGTCAGTCGTGGGTATCCCGTCATGTCGGTGGGGTATTCTAAACAAACCTCAAATAACAGAAATAACATGTGCTTTACATATAGTTATTTATCGTGTAAAGTGTTATCTTACATCAGTTAGGCCTTAACAGTAATTATTCAATCATATGTATATACATCCTTGGGATGTATAACTTACTCACATCACACTGATGCCTTTATTACTTTCTCATCCTCTGGGGATGTCTTATTCTCATTAGATTACTTGATTTCAGTTACTCGCATCACACAGATGCCTTTATCATATTCTTGGTGTCACACACACACCCATTTTCACAAAGCCTTTCATGGTTAAAACATTTTCAATTCTGATAAATATATCACTACATACATGCTCTTGCAATTAAAGTACATGTTCAAGGTGTTCCCTACTTCAATTCTCTGAAGGTCCAAGCATCAAGGTCCCACACGGCTCCTTGTGCTCGCTTTCACACGTACCCCCTATGGTACATTATAACACATGCAATACATCACCAAATATGTAATAAAGAAGGTCCTAGACCCTCAATGAATCTCAAAGCAAAACTAGAAAGTTAAGTAAAACTACCAAGGTCGATTAATCGATTCCCAAAATCGATTAATCGAAACACAAATCGATTAATCGATTCCCAAAATCAATTAATCAAAACCCAAATCGATTAATCGATTTCCAAAATTGATTAATCGAGATTCAAATTCGATTAATCGATTAATCGAAGTCTCTAACATAATAAGGTCGATTCTCAAATCGAGTGGTCAAAAATTTGAAATCGATTAGTCGATCCCAAATCGATTAATTGAAATCCAAAATCGATTAATCGATTTTCCAACTCGATTAGTCGATTTCCCCAGGTCTTGTTTCTCCAGCCACTAGAGGTACCCAGTCGATTAGTCGATTTCCAAATCGATTAATCGGACTTCTAAATCGATCAATCGAAATCTAATTCGATTAATCAAAATCGGGCATCCTTGACTTTTCAACTTCTAGGCCAAAATCGATTAATCGAACCTCTATTTCAATTAATCGATTTGGCTAGATTCTGCCTCCTTTCAGGCTGTTCTTCCAAATCTTTTCCCTTTCTTTTCTAAGCCTTTAATCTATCCCTTTTAACCCTACTTGACTGGATTTAATCATCTACCATCTATGCATTAACTTCAATTAAAACTCACCTCAATAAATCCCTTAAAGGATTGATTTGTTGGGTATTGGTGGCTAGGGGTCTAGCTTTTGCTTCAACGTTTCTAACCCGTTGAATTCGGCAATCAATGCTAACTCCTCTTGATTTGCGTTAACATCTAGCCTCCATAACTCCTCTTGTTTTCTCCCTCTCTCTCTCTCTCTTCTTAATTCTCTCTTCAACAACCAACAAAGGAACTTTTAAGGTTACCCTTATATCTGCTCTCCTGCTTGTGTGTTAAACATATACATCAGAGATAGGTGTATGTATCTCTAAACCAATAACATTCACTATACTTAAGTCACATCTGTGTCGCATCAGTTCATCACTTCATGTATTTAATGTTTGGCCATCACTTGGTCAAACCTATGACTAATCGGTCACGGATCCCGAGGTCAAAGTTAAACGCTCAATTTTTCGGGATATTACAGTAACTGTCACATAGTCCGTCCACATATGTGCTGGTAACTCCTTAGATAAATTGAGTTAAACGCTTCAGCTCGATGGGTCCTTCTAAATCTTTACCCGATCACTCCGCTTAGCTCTGGCTGGGCGACGTCTATCCAGTCTCTAGAATTTTTTGTCATGAAACGACCTAAGCGGTGTAGCTTAATAACGTATTAGCTATATTTATGAATGCATTCCAGTAATTTCTCATAATTCAGCCAGTGTTTTCAGTCAAATTGCATCGGTTGTCTATCTTGATCAATAGTACAATATTCGTATATCTCAGTTCTAAATCTATCAATCTATCCAACAATGACTCATTTGGCACTAATGAGACAATGACGATAATGTTCAAGGATCTATTAGATACAAAGATCATTCAATTTCCCATTTTCAGCACAAGATCAATCAAAATTTCCAATGATCAACATCACTAAAGCAATGTCAAGTACGATTTTCCATCACCTATTCTCTCAGTACAATTCTAAAAAAATCAATAGTAACATATCAAATTCAATTACTAATTTACCATTCAAACAATGTCATCAAGAAGTATCCGGTTCCTTCATTGCAATTTAATCATGGTTTCTTCATTCAAATAATTATTTAGATATATCACCACAAAATTAAAATTATTAGGTAATTAATTTTATGCAGTTAGTTTGATGATCTATTAATATCTTTTATTTATTTTGGTGTGGTACTAAACACCAATCATGGTCCAGAATTCAAAATTTGATTGTCAATGTCATGCAAACAAAGGCTAACACTCTTCGCCATTTAGTCAATCAAGACAAGGATAATTGACCACGTTGGTCTAACGAGACCTAATTCTCAACTGACATTTCAAATTCTTCTAAACATGAGTCGCTTATAGTGCCTGTTCGTAAGAACTGTGGTCAGCTTTGCGAGGTTCAAAAATCAATGTAGTATCATCTTTCCACTTTCAAGTTTTCAATATTCGTTATCAATAAATCAATATTTAGGGGACAATAGATTCAAGGTTTAATTTTCAATAATTCTACGTTCATTGTTCGATAATCAAACTGATATTTGGTATTCAATGTAAAATGTTCAATACTCAATACTCGATTCAATGATCGGTATTCAATGTTAAATATTCAATATTCAAAATACATCAAATATTTAACAATTCAATCAATCTTCATATTCAACCTCAATCTATATAAAAAATCAATGACTCAATCAGTGTTGGGGTTCAATTATGAGTTCCATCTAATATCGGTTTAAATCAACTACGAGTTTCAATCAATATCGGATTCCGATTCAAATACGAGTTCCATCAAGTGTCGGTTTCAAATCAAATACGAGATCCAATGAATATCAATTTCATATTCAAATAAGAGTTCCATCAAATATCAATTTCAAATCAAATATGAGTTTCAATCAATATTGGGTTCGGATTCAAATACGAGTTCCATCAAATATCGGTTTCAAATCAAATACGAGTTTCAGTCAATATCAGGTTTGGATTCAAATGCGAGTTCCATCAAATATCGGTTTCAAATTAAATACGAGTTTTAATCAATATTGGATTTGAATTCAAATACAAGTTTCTTCAAACATGGTTTCAAATCAAATATGAGTTTCAATCAATATCGGGTTCGGATTCTAATATACTATAATTTAGCAATTTAGTCAAGTTTCAGATCCAATTCAATTGGTCTGAATACTAGGATCTATCACATTAATCACTGTCAATATTTTGATCCCATATATATGCCTAATACGAACACTAGGCATACTAATTTCCTAAATCAATTTACATTATCATTATCAATTGCAAATGTCGCTCAAACAAAGGTTGACAGTCTCCGCCATTTACGCAATCAAGACAAAAATAAATGATCTTATTGGTCTAACGAGACCCAATCCTCAGCTGACATTTCAAACTCGTTTGAATATGTGTCACTCATGGTTCCTGTTCGCAAGAACAGTGGTATGCTTTGTGAGGTTCAATAATCAATGCAGTATCATCTTTCCACTATCGATTTTTCAATATTTGTTATCTATAAATCAATATTCAAGGATCAATAGTTCATTCAATGTTTAAGATTCAAAGTTCAATATTAAAAAATTCTATGTTAAATATTCGATAATCAAACCGATATTTGGTATTCAATGTTCAATATTCAATACTCAATACTCGATTCAATGATCGACATTCAAATGTTTAATATTCGATATTCAGTATTCGAATCAATAATTGGTATTCAATGTTCAATATTTGATTCAATAATCGATATTCAATGTTCAATATTCAATATTCAAAATACTTCAAATATTTAATAATTCAATCAATCTTCGAATTCAATCCCAATCTATATCAAAAATCAATAATTAAATAGGTGTTTGGGTTCAAATACGAATTCCATCAAATGTCGGTTTCAAATCAAATACGAGTTTCAATCAATCACGAGTTCGGATTCAAATATGAGTTCTGTCAAATATCGGTTTCAAATCAAATATGAGTTTCACAAAATATCGGGGTCACATTCAAATATGCGTTTCATCAAATATCAGTTTCAAATCAAATACGAGTTTAAGGAAATATTGGTTTCAAATCAAATACGAGTTTCATCAATTATCAGTTTCAATTCAAATATGAGTTTCAATCAATATCTCGAATTCAAATATGAGTTTCATCAAATATCGATTTCAAATCAAATACGAGTATCGATCAATATCAGGTTCGGATTTAAATACGAGTTTTATCAAATATCGATTTCACATCAAATATGAGTTTCAATCAACATCAGGTTTGGATTCAAATAAGAGTTTCATCAAATATCAGTTTCGAATGAAATACGAGTTTCAATCAATATCGGGTTCAGATTCAAATACGAGTTTTATCAAATATTGATTTCAAATCAAATACACTGTAATTCAGCAATTTAGTCAAGTTTCAGGTTAAATTCAATCAGTCCGAATCCTAGGATCTATCACATTAATCATTATAAATATTGTGATCCCATATTCAAGCATAA
Organism: Chloranthus sessilifolius; assembly: GCA_021018995.1. Lineage (NCBI taxonomy): Eukaryota > Viridiplantae > Streptophyta > Magnoliopsida > Chloranthales > Chloranthaceae > Chloranthus > Chloranthus sessilifolius. The sequence continues at coordinate 33,160,268 of CM037595.1, forward strand.
TGGGATCACTAGGCATACTGATTTTCTGAATCAATTTACACTATACTTAGTGTTGCCATAATTCCAAGTCCATCGAGGACTTATATTTCATAAATAATTCAGTAGGGTTATAGAAAGGATTTATCTCTCCAATTGTTCCAAACCAAATCATTAAGACAAAGTCAATGTCAGTCACTGGTTACTCACAGATATTGTATAACCCTATTTTCCACCAAAATGGATTAATTGGTTGTCTATTTATTTTAGAGTTAATCAAGCTTTGATCTGGACTTTAATATTATAAAATTTATTTTCTTATCTCATATCTAGTACTTTCCCTTGATTTCTCAAATTAAGGTACAAATTCAGGCGGGTATCCATTTCAATTTTGACTAGGTGTTGTTAGTCGGGGCACACCAGTGTATAAATCAAGGGCACTAAGTCCCAATAGCTCATCAGTTCTGTCGGACCTCTTGTTGAGTCCATTGGTCGGGTCAATTTTAGATCTTAAGTCCAATCAATACTAAGATTTCAAGGGAGTATGGTATTAAACTCTCTTATATTTTTACAGGTATCCATAACAAAGGAACCACCTGATTAACGAGGATATCGTATCCTTATTTGATTCATCATCATACAATTGGGCTTTATAGGTTGGGCCAAATAGGATCTTATTTACAATCAGTATGGGTCTTAAAGGTGTCTTCACATTTTTGATGTGGGTGCTTTTAGTTTTCAGTGAGTGCCATTAGTAGTGGCCCACAAGGCTGTCAAATCGGGACATCAAGTCACAACAATTTTATTAATTGCCTTAGACCTCTTATATCGGGTCACTCTGGTCCTATATCGAAAGCAATCCGGTTTTCTAGTGAAATTCATATTTGCAATGTTGGTGCTTCCAAATTTTGAGGGGTGCCAATAGAAGTGGACCACTTGATTTCTAAATAAGGACATAAGGTCCTATAAGTTATCTTCAACTATTTTCTTAGGTCCATGGGTCAGGCCGTATCGGGTTTATAGATCCTAATTGGTCTAATTTAAAGAAATCAGGTTTTTGGCTTCTAAGGTTCCCATCTTAATTGGTCAAACTTATAGTCTACCATTTGATATTTTAACTAAGGGAATCAGTGGTTACTGAGACCAAAACAGTGATCATCGATGATCTTTGTGTCACGGGATTGGAGGGAAAGTGAAGATTTTGACCTTATCCCTTCAATACTAGTTATTTTTTTAAGGGTTTCGGACCCTTGGTCGGTAATCAGGTCACCATTTTCAACTCCGATCGAGTTTTTCGATGATTCAAAAACTCAGTGAAAGATGACTGAGAGCCTCATCTTTCACTAGTATTGGAACTCAAAAATATGATCAAATATGATCATGGCCATCGATTTACGGAATGAAATTTTGACCAATTTGTATATCAGCCCAGATTTCTAGGTCTCCGATAATCCGGTCATAATTTTCATTTCTGATATCAGAATGAGGCGAATTAGAGCTTGTTGGAAAGCTCTTCAAGTTATCTATAATATTGTTAGTGATTTCTAATACATGAAATGTCAAGATCATGATGCAATCAGGGCCATATGATCCAATGTCCAACAATGTTCATAGTGTGTGCAATTTGACATGGTTTCATACCCTCGTTTTTTGGGTTTTCTATCCGTCTAAACTGATCAAGTTGGAGGCCGAATCTTTAGATGAAGACAATATATATATATATATATATATATATATATATATATATATATATATATATATATATATATATATATATGTATGTATATAATTTCATCTTCTCAAATTGTTATATAATTTTTGGGGTCACTTTGTCCCATGAGATAATAGTTTTAAACTAGGTCATTTTTCGGCCATACTGGCCTTTGGGCCTTCTAAGAGTCAATACTTGACTTGGTCAACTAATGTTAACAATTTTGATTTCAGGTCATCAGTGGCCTTTAAAACCTTATTTGTGATCATTCATAGTAACAATATATTTTGACTTAACCCGTTCATTTTATAAATTTCAGGTAAGGGTATCGAACCCTTGCCGGTAATCGGGTTGTCATTTTTAATCTCGATGGAATTTATGAGTGATTCCAAAACCCAGTGAAAGATGATGGATGGCCTCATCTTTAATAGGTGATCGTACTCAAAATTTAGATCATATTGCTCAGGGCCATTGATTTGTAGAACTTGTTTTTAAATTTATTGGTCATCATACCAGATTTTATAGCCTCATATAATGGGTCATGCCTTTTATTGACGGTATCTGAATTGAACAAATGAGAGCTTGTTGGAAAGCTCTCAAAGTCATCCATGATATTTCTATATATCTATAATATTAAAGCTATTTGGATTAAGATGGAAACAGATCCATCTGATCAACTGTCTGATAGCTGTCACTAAATGTGCCACATAGAACGAATTTATGTGTTCTCGGATTTAGGATTTTCTACTAATCAAACTAAATTGAATCAAGATCTGAAATTCTATAGAGTGATGATACACTGATAAATCTATATCCTCAGATTTTTACAGAATTTTTAGGCAAATTCACATCAAGAGATTCAAAGGCTCAATCTCAGACAGATTTTAGGTACACTATACCAGGCATATCTGCTCAGTACTACGTCAGAATTTGTGTCGATCAAATCATAGTGAATCAATGTCTAAAATTTTATAGAGATGATCTACACTTATGTATACAAGTCCACGAATTTTTCTAAAATTTTTTTAAGGCATGACAGTGGTCAATTAGTGACCATTAGATCAGTCAAAATTACAATTTTTTGTATTTTTAAAACAACGACTATATTCATCAAAATTTGCTTGTAAATCTCACACCATCTAACTATTTGATCACCAAAATATTAAGTACTTGATTTATGTGAAATGTATAAGTACCATATATTAGTATTATTCCCGTCAATATCAAATAAATTAATTTAATTTGGTTAGTAAACCAATCTACATATTTCATCATGTAACATCTATCCCCATTCAAACAAATCATAAAAAGTACTTCAAATACACTGTGATTTACAGATATTAAATGACATCTAACTCATGGAAAAGCTTTACTCATAATATTACAAAACAAATATTGGAAAATAAATCAAAGAATAAGACTATTTGCAAAAATTTACTAGGATATACAAAAACATTTCTAAACTAATACTTTACTTTGATCTCCAAGCCATCCCTTGATGGTTTGATCAAATTTATGTGGCGGAAAGCGCTGGGTTGAGGTTCAATCTATTAAATGTGTGTAGACACCTAAAATTGACCCAAGGCTCGATTGACCCATACTTCGAAAACGGCGTACTTCCAAGCTTCTGAAAGCACTTCCCATAACCTCTAGAACTTAACCCAAACCCTTTGAACCCTTACTGGACCCCTAGAACCCTTACCGGACCCTAGAACCCATACCGAAGCATCCCCCGTAGAAATCCTTTAGAACCCTAGATACCCTGAGGCAAACTTAGAAAAACCTTAGAGAATGATCACTGATTCCCGGATGGTGCCAAAGTCAGCCCATGAAGGTTTGAGACCCTAAAAGATTGCATTTCATGGATTAATGATGTTGCACGGCTCTCAAACTTTCGATGGCCATAACTTTTGATAGAAATGTATGATTGACTGTTATTATATATCATTTTGGGGTAGCTTGAGATGATACATCCAATGGCCTTATAAAGGAAGAGAGGAAAAAATTGACACATGCGTACATACTATGTACGCATAGAGTAATGTTTGAAATTTTTGGCTATGCGTACATAGTATGTACTCAAATTTTTTGAAATTTTTGGCTATGAATATATAGTATATACACACAGGTGATTTGGTGTTTTTCTAGCACGGGACTGAACTTCTCATATCCTAAAATGGGTTTTTTTGATTTGGGGGTTTGAGTTGTGGACCATCCACGATTTCGGGGATTGTTTCTTTCGGACCCTAGTACCCTTAGTAGCCTAAAATATAACCCTTATGCCACCCACACACTCACTTTCTACAATTTAGTCCCGTGCTACAAGTGCCTCTTTTCCTCTACTTTCTTTGTTTTTCCTCCATCCAAGGATTCAAGCCGTTACGGCGCCAAAATTTTGGTATTGGCGGCGGAGAGCTTGATAGGATAGTAGTACCTTCGGGCAATAGGAAGTACTGTTCATTTGTTCTCTTTATGTATATATATATATATATATATATATATATTTATATACATCTAAACACAAACTCGGCCATCGTAGAGATCGCTTACGAGCGGGTCGATCAGGTGCCTAACACCTTCCCGATTGATAACCGAATCCCCCACCAAAGAGCCTTTGGCATTGACCGATAAATCGGAGTCATATTTTGCACTTCGGTGCTCATAATATTAATTTTGGGTATCCCGGGACACCAAAAGTTCCGGGTGGTGACTCCATCTTTTTTAAGAGAGCGCATCGTCGCGACAGACTCGCGAGAGCCCATGGTTGCACAGATGGTGACTCCGCTGACGATAGCTTGTAGAGCTTCTCCTTGAAGTTTTGGCCTTCTTCTTTTATTTTATGTGTTTTTCTTTGTTTTATTAACTTTTTGTTTTTTTCGCTTACTTACCCCTATGATTCTATCATTTACCGCCTCAGCCATTTGGCGGGCCTACTTGATGTACTTTTTGCTTACTCCTACTATTCCCTCATTTATCACCTTAGCCGTTGGTGGGTTACTTGATAATTTAGCTTTATTTTCCGTCATTTTACCACCTTAGCCATTTGGCGGGTTACTTGATAGCTTAGCTTCATTTTTCGTCATTTTACAACCTTAGCCGTTTGACAGGTTACTTAATATCTTTGCTTCCTTCTTTGTCATTTTACCACCTTAGTTGTTTGGAGGGTTACTTGATAGTTTAGATTAATATTCCATCAGCGGACGCCGGCCCGTAGAGGCGGCATGGGACTCTCACAACCCATTTTTGGACTTAAAGAAAACTTTCTTAAAATTGAATTTTAAAAGTGAACCAAGAGGAACTTAATTAATTTGTTCTCATGGGTAGCATTTACAAAAGGAGGGATTTTTAGGTAGCCATATACCCGTCCCAGTTCCAAGTAGAACGGCAGCCCTAGTGGTGATGATCTCGAAAGGAACCACCCCATCCAGTATCTGAGAAGGCATTCGTGCTGGAGGTATATCAGGTGGGTGACCGATCTTATTACTTAACCCTAAAACCATTAGGGAGACCGTTAGTAGAACCGAATCGACCTTGTATCCCTAGGGACAGAAAGGAGGGACCTAATAAAAACAAAGAAAAATAGTCTTCGGAAGCATTGCTTCCGAAATACCAAATCAAAGCCCAACTCGGATCTGTTGTATGAGAAATCTGTATATATCAATTTATGCGTACATATTATGTACGCATAGGCAAAAAAACTAAAAATTTATTCATGCGTACATACTATGTACGCATAGCTAAAAAATAAAAAATTTGTTGATGCATACATACTATGAACGTGTTGTAAAAAATTCCAGAAATTTGCTTATGCATACATACTATGTACGCATAGATTCATATACAGTTTCCAGAATTTGGGTGCTTTCATCACAGTTCCGGAACCCCCCGCATAGTGGCTTTAAGATTCTCGATAAATCCCACACTTTTGACATCCAAAATGCCCTCGTCAATCAAAAGAGGTCACCCTCTTATTGACTCTTCCGAGGGATCAGATTGTTGCGTTGATTTTCGTGCCTTTACATAGATTAAAGGGTTCCTTTTGATTCTTTAAAAGTGAATCGGAATCCCGCCGAGGGAGGCATCACGGGTGTGAACGCCACCTGAAAAGGGTGTTCCAAAGCCCCAAAGAGAACTGTAAGAGAAAGAAGTTCAACATTTTTCACAAAGTCTTTTTCAAAAATAAAAAAAAATAATCAAAAAATCCAAAAAAGAGAGTGTAAGTGGTGCCGTAACCACGGCATCGCCAAACCCTCCATTATCCCATAGGGAAAGGAGAAGGAAAATCTTTGGTCCATACCCAAGAAGTCCATACCCGACCCGCTGCCAAACCATGTCTTGGGTGGTCGATCCAACCGCCTTTGATCTAGACTCGTTCCCACCACATTCCCCATCACATTTTTATGCCGAGGAGATCCCCATTTCCAAACCCTCCACCCAACCCCCATTTAATTTCACTGGACCATTCGGTGCACCCATTTTTCCTTCCACTCAAAATCCACCCCACTTTCCCTCCACATCCACCCAAAGTTTACCAATTTGCCCATCCACTTCCACTCAAAATACAGCTAATTTTCCCCACACATATGCCCAGGTCATAACCACTTTTCCCCCATCCACTCCACATACACCCATTTTCCATCCACTTCCACTCAAGATACACCCCATTCTTCTCCCACATCAACCCAAATCATGCCCATTTTTCCTTTCACTCCAAATGCACCCAACTTTCCCCCCACAACCAATCCAATACACCCCATTTTCTCACATCTACGCGAGTCATGCCAATTTCTCCCCCACATTTACCCAGGTCATGCCCAATTTTCCCCCATCCATCCAACATACCCCTCATTTTTCCTCCACATCCATTCCAAATGAACCCCATTTTCCCTCCACATCCAACTCCACATCCAATCCAAATACACCACACTTTCCCTCATCCACCCAATCCATGCCTAATTTTCCCCACATATCTACCCAGGTCATGCCCAACTTTCCCCATACAAACCCCTCATCAGAAGGGCCATCCACATCCACTAACCCCATGGCCATGATGGATGACATGGTTAGGGCTTACACCGCTTGAAAAGCCACCCAAAGCCTTCCTCATCCATCCCAAATACCTCTAAACCCATCACAAACCCTCCAAAATCTCCACACCCTATTCACCCAAAACACCATCCCCAATCAACCAACCTTAATCCATACCACCCACGGCACCCAACATCAACCATGGGGCCATCGAAGTGGGCCTCAAGGGCCCAATACCCAACCACAAGCCCATTTAGGCACAAAGCCGAGGGTCACATTTTCCAACCCTCCTTCATTTCCCCAATTCCCCACCTTCACTTACACCCAACAAACACACTCCATTCCCTCTGAAATAATAAACCCATCTCATTCACTCCATCAACCTGGCATGGGCCATAGATATCCACACCCATCAATACCAACACAATATGGAAATCCATCCCATACCATCAACCATCCCCAATTTACCCATTCACTCACTCACCAATCAAATCCCCAAAATATACCATGGCCCCATTAGGCACCTGTCGGAAATCCATAATTTGCTCATCCCCTAATCCCACAAGCCACTCATCAAAGTTTCCCCCATGTACAATGGTCTCACCAGGCGGCCGTCCAACCCTTGCTGAATCAACAAGCTAATCTCATTTCTCCCCCATTCGTTGATGCAGATAACCAATATGAGGAGGATGAGGCCCGAAATAGTGGGGCCCCCCAACCCACCTTTACCAAGCCCAAGGCCATTAAGAATGAAGGGGGACAACCCAGTGGGAGAGCAGCCCCAGTTCTACAGTTCAGGGAATCAGATCTGTTAAAGGAACAAATGGATAAAAATTCAGAAATAACTAATAAAGCTAGGGGGGACCGAGATCCATGTCACAAAATTTTCAGATTTGTGCCTTTTTGCCGAGGTGCCTTTGCCATCTAAATTTAAAGTGTCATCCTTCGATAAATAAAATGGCGCCGGCAACCCCATTGCTCACCTAAAGTCCTACTGCGGGGACATGTGCCAGTACTGTAGAGATGAGCACCTGCTCATAAAAGTTTTTCAAAAGAGTCTCACCGGCCAAGCTTTGAGGCGGTTTACCTCTCTTGAACCATCTATGATAAAAACTTAGAAAGACTTCACCCACTTGTTTCAAGAACAATATGTCTACAATATGAACATTGAGTCGTGCAAGTCTGATCTGGCCCATCTAAGGCAGAAATCTGATGAGACATTTAACGAATACCTTCGACGGTGGAGGGCCTTAGCAGCCCAAGTAAGGAACCACATCCCAGACAAGGAGCAAATCGAGATGATCATAAATATCACCCTAACCATTCTCTTTGATTTTCTGGCGTACCCGCAGCAAGCCAGTTTCCCTGATTTGGTAAGGAACGTAAACTGCTGTGACGACGCCATAAGAGAGGGGTGGTTAAACAAAACTACAACCAGCTAAGCCAGTGGGGCTCGTAAATTCATCAAGCAGAGAACCGAGAGAAGTAGAGGGACAAAGGTTCATGCTAAAATAACCACACAGCCCCACGCTGCATGGTACCTTTTAAGTTCGCAGCAACACAACCAACACCAACACTAACACCCGCAAATCAGGGGCAGAGATAGGGCAATGTCTCTGGGGGCAGTAGACCCCCGAACAGAGAAGGGCTATCCTTAACCGAGTGTTCACGCCATTGGGACAATCCCTAAGTTTCTTGTTACCCTTGCTGATAAAAAATGGCTTAGTCACTCTGCTTTAACTGCGACCTCCGCAAAATCCAATCCTTAGAAATTATGACCCTAATACACACTGCAGTTTTCACTAGGAACCGAGGCATCCCACCGATCGGTGCATTCCTTTGAAGCAGGCGATAGAGGATTTGATAGAGGTGGGAAGGATCATCCCTCCAGAACCTCCCCAGGTGTTCGGGCTATTATCGTACTAAATTCTTAACCTATTGCAACTGCACAATGGAAATTATAGCACCAGTATAGGATCGTTCCCACGAGGAAGGTGTTTTTCTTTTATAGTTTCGTGTATTTTAAAAACTGTTATTTGTCTTTTAAGATCCTAAACTACAGGAGAAATATGAATAAAGAATAGGTTATTTAAAACTAATTGTAGAAATTAAATCTAAATCTTCCTCCTTCCAGATAATGCTCGCCAATCACAATCCTTCAGTTCTCGGATGTCTACAAAATTAAAGTACCGTAACACCATATTTCAGTCCTCTTAAATTTGGGCATCAATCAAACTCTAAAATTCCTTAACACAGATTTATGCTAATCAACAATCTTCCTAGAATTTGGGTGTCAATCAAACTTAAGAAAATTGAAAATGGAAAAGTAAAACCGTTACACTAATATCCTCAAACTCTCAATCTGAGTCGTTGATTCAAATCAAGAAAAATTGGATGTTTACAAAGCAGTAAAGTACAATAAAATAAATCTAAACTTGAAAATAAAAAAAAGATCTTTCATCCCTCAGTCACAGGCGTCAATTGCTTCTGAGAAACTATGGATACTCTACTATAATCTTCCAACTCCCAATTGCAGTCGTCAATTGCTCTCGAGAAACCTTGGATATCTAAATTAAACAAAACTAAAGTTGATCGGAAGAAAACCTAACCTCAGTCATCAATTGATGCTAAGAGTTCCTTCAATAATTCTTCTCTTATGCCGAGCTCCCTTATTTATAGATCAAAAGGAGTCAGTCTATATTATTCTAAGTCTAAGAAAATTCTAAAAATAAAAGTTTCCTAATATAATTCTAACTTCTAATCCTTGTTCTTCCTTGCTTTGAATAGTTGATGCACTCAGGGATTGCTCCTTGATTTCAGCAGTAGAGTTCTTTAGGAATCTCTCTTCATCAATCTTCTCGGATCTTTGATCTGGCAAACTTCTAATTCAAGAGGTCTTCTAATTATATCCATGACGGCATAGATCTTCACGTGATCAGTAGCAATAGCGAGCTTCCATCTTTGTAAAATCGTAATCACAATTTCCTTTTTCAACACAACTCTCTCTCTCAGAACGATTCTACGTTACAAACGATCGCTTTTCTTTTTATATCACCTTTTTGTTGTAACAGCTTTTTGAAGAATCATAATTCATGATTTCTCATTACTTTCTTTCACTACGTTCTATCGTCTTTTATGATTTCTTGCTTTTAGGAGCGGTTCAAATCATCTTTACGTTCAATCGTCTTTCTTACTACTCTTTGAGTTCATTTTCACGAAGATCTTCATGTGATCAGTAGCAACAACAAGCTTCCATCTTTGTAAAATCGTAATCACGATTTTCTTTTTCTGCACAGCATTCTCTCTCAGAATGATTCCACGTTACGAACAATCGCTTTTCTTTTTATATCGCCCTTTCACTGAAACATCATTTTGAAGAATCATAATTGATGATTTCTCATTTCTTTCTTTCACTACTTTCCATCGTCTTTTAAGATTTCTTGCTTTCAGGGGTGGTTCGGATCATCTTTACGTTCAATCAACTTTCTTACTACTCTTTGAGTTAATTTTGACGAAGATTAATACATTGGTTCCCTTTTGTTGTTTAATTAATATCTGCACATCATTAACGTGTTAGTAGCAAACTGGGGTCTAGCATCACTATTTTAAGGGTGATAAGATAGTATATTGTGTGACTGATACTGTAGGCACCATTTCCACCGCATCCACAAGGGGGAATGGGCCTAAAGGCTGCCATCAACATGATGGAGAGGGACGCAGGTGAATTTGACCCCTCCAAATATATCGCCGGAGGAGAAAGCCCCGCATTACCCAGACAAGGGGATCAAGAAAGAGAGACGGTAGGGGTAGTTGAACCCTTGTCTTAGCTGATTATTTTCCGAGCCCAACACGCCAGGTGGTGCCTTTAGATTTAAGGCTATACCTCTCGACGCCCACGCCTGTTGGCCACATTAACTCAGCTAGACCCACCTCCGCAATCCAATCATATCCGGTATTGACCCCCGTTAATTATATGATGCCTAATTTTACCTCGCCTTGTGAGTCAACTCCCGTCAACCATATTTGGCCCCATTTAACCACTCCATCATCAGCCCATCCACCTTCACCTTTCGCACCAACCCTGAACAGCCCAAATTTTAGCTCCCCGAAACCCCTACCATCAGCACGACCCTCGAGGCCGTGCCCCATATGCCTGCACGAAACATTGTTATATCCAAGCAACAATAAAGAAAAATAAAGCATAAGAACTGAATCAAACTAAATCTCCAGTTCTATATATATAACCCTCAAAATAAGTAATCCAAAAGATGGTTCTAATCTCATGCCAACGCATGAGCAAAAGAATCCACCCGAACCATCAGTGACGACACAACAGTCACCCTGGATAGTTCGCCAAAAGAATATATCATCATTAATTATATTTTCTCAAAAATAGCTTGACATACCAAGCCATAGAGTACTCTCTCAAAACTAAATCAAAGTACGCACAGATCCTCTAGAAGAAGGCCTCGGGAGACGGCTTCAACTCCTCCCCAGGCACGTAATCCGAATCCTTCGGATCTACGCCTCTCGGAGTAGCAACAACTGCAAGCACAGGACCTGTGACGTATAGTCTAAAGGGTGAGCTACATCATAGCTCAATAGTGAAATAACTAAATAAACATATAAGTTAATCTCTCACATATATTCCATGATATTTAGTAGCATGATGTATAAATGAATTAGCTAGAAAAGATATTTAAATTATTGAAAAGATGCTCTGGATGTTATGGTTACTTTACATGTTTCCATTTGTTCTCAACTTGCTCATATAAGACAATGATTTGGCCTAAAGACTTAAATCATAACTTAAATATTCTCCGATTTACTATAGCATCAAGCACCCGATGGAATACCCTCCATCGTCATCTAATCAGACTATTTTCATATTCTTTTTCATTCATTCAATACTGCTTAGTTCCCTTTCTCATAGGCGACAAGGTTTAATTCTCATACATGTATCTCTGGGATATGCAACTGGGGTACGGATTGGCCGCTATACCGGTCACGGATATTCTGTCGAGTCAGTCGTGGGTATCCCGCCACGTCGGTGGGGTATTCTCTAAATCTTAAATATCAAGAGTACACTACATATAGTTATTCATCATGTGATTATGCTAAATATATTATATTAGGCCTTATCAACTTTCATTCACTTTGCTTTACAATTTCACATACATCCCTGGGATGTCCAACTTAATACATCACATATATGCCCTTAACACATTCACATCCCCTGGGGACGTCACATACTCATTTGTATCTCAATTTTTTAACTTAGTATTCACACACACGCACTTAGGTTTCACATTTATTCGATTCTATATTATTACATACATGCTCTTACAATTAAAGTACATATTAAAGGTGTTCCCTACCGCATGCGCGTTAATTCTCAAGCGTTAAGGTCCAAGGCGTTTCCCATGCTTACACTCACTTGTATAACCTACGTTACATCATAGCATAAATAAAGCATCAAGTAAGATGCATAAAAGAAGATACAAGACCCTCCTAGAACCTCAAAGTCCAAAACAAAAGTCAATCGAAACTGCTCAAATCGATTGATCGATCTCCAAAATCGATCAATCGAATTCCCAAAATTAATTTATTAATCGATCCCAAATCGATTAATAAAATTCCAAAATCGATTGATCAATTTTCAAATCGATCAATTGGTTTTCCCAGGCTCTTAATTTTCCAGCCACTAGGAGTGCTCAGATGATTAATCAATTTTAAATCGATTAATCAAAATCCAAAATCTATTGATCGATTTTCAAATCGATCAATCAGTTTTGGGCATTCTTGCCTAGCTTACTTCTAAGTCAAAATCGATTGATCGAATTTCCAAATCGATCATTCGATTTGGTCAGAAATCCAGCCCTTTGCGAGCATTTCTTCCAGTTTCCTTCCTTACAATTTCTCATTTATTCTACTTCTTTAATTCATCATTTAATCCATAATTTAATGCACAACAACATGTTTTTAGAAGATTTAATAGAACTCACCTCAATCAATCCCTTGATTAATCCAATAGATTAATTTATGGGCTAGGGTTCCAAACTCCAACTCTAATGAGTTCACCCTCGTGTTGCTGTCGTAATTTATAGCTCAAATGTGGCTTCAATCCGTCATTCCACCCAATTCCCTAAAAATTACTCCATCTTACTCTCTCTCTCTCTTCATAACTCTACACCAACCTAACTTAAAGAGAAATAACTTCTCTTAAGTCATTTGTTCCTTTTAACTCCCTCCTGCTTTGGTGTAAAGCACATAACCAAAGATAGGTGTATATGATCTCTAAACTAGATCCTACACTATACATACGTGCTTATTTACATCAAGGCTGATTTAACCATAGTCATCATGTTGACTCTCACTTGGTCAAACATACGACCAGTTGAGCACGCATCCCAACGACACTGTTCAACGCCCAATTTTCGGGGATGCTACATTCTCCCCACCTTGGGAATTTTCATCCTCGAAAATATACCCAAAGGCTTCCTTGTGGAATACCCACACACATTGACATATGTAGTTTGAATAAAAAGCAATTCTAAGTAAACAAATACAAGCTAAAACAATTTACGAACCAAAATTGGATTTGTATGCGATACAGCGGTTACTCGCACCCAAAATAAGTACAATTCTATAAAAGGAATGGCACCCATGCCAGATAGTTCCATACATAACATTTTCAAAAATAATTACAATCCAAAAAGAAATGCCACAAGCGAACCATCATGCAGTTCCATCCCCTGGCTGGTCCTCATCGTCAGCCGCACGTGTACCAGAGCCTGAAGCATCAGGAGCCCATTTCCGCGCCGCCGTGATGCGCTGCTGGTAATCGGTGGGATACATGAACTATATGGTCTGTTAGAGCAATGCCTCGTGAAAATCTAGCCTATGGTCCATGAGTGTTCTAGTCTTCTCCATACGCCACTGGTGCTCCAGCATCTGTCGATTGTTCTCCACCATGAGGGTGAGAACACCATCAATAGTACTCGGCGCAGGGGCCTGAGATGCCCACCTCAGGTGAACTCGTGCATAAGTAGTAGGAATGGACTGTGAAGGACCGAGAGGTGACACTAAAGGATGCTCCTCAAGTGGTACTAGGTCATGAGGCTGCTCCCCCACTGCGTGGTCCTGTGGTGGTATAGCAGACTGCTCCCCCTCTACTGGGGGGTCCTACTGTGGTGCTGCATTACTAGCCTGGGCAGGTGCTGGCCCCTCAACTGGTAAAGCCTTTTTCCACATTCTGTAGCTACTACCCCACTTAGCTATGGAATAATATTTCACGTGGTTGTTGGCCTTGTGCTCGGCAGGAGAAATCACATACTCTGAGGGGTCAGAGTAGCATTCCAACATACTTGAAATCAGTCGAGCGTAGGGCATGCGCTCCTTGGGTCTCAAAGGGCCTTTTCACCATTTTCCCATTTATATAAATCATCCCCTCAAAGACTATCTTGGAAGCGTCGAACCAACGGCCGCGATATGCCGTGTATAGGGCCCGTTGGACCAACTCTACCTGCTCAGTGTCATGGCGCATAGGGTAAAGATTAGACTTGATTATTGAATCAAGCATCCACATGTAAGGAGGTAAGTAGGCCCTCCGTATAGATTTGCTGGATCCCTTGTTTCCCCTTGTTAATTCCGTTCTAATTTCCTCATAATCGATGAGCTGTGGGAAGGGAGGAAAAAGATTTATTTCGGGCACATGGTTTAGGTAGCACTCTAAGGAGTGGTGGACATGGCGTCGGGTGAAAAGGTAGTTACGACCATCAATCTCGGTCATTAGGTGTCGTCCACTCAACCCTTTTTCAAATTCTGGTAGAACAACCTAACGAGTCTAGGGTAGTAGTACTCGTGTAGCTGTTTCAAAAGGTTACCGAGACCCACATTTAAAAGGTATTGTCGGGCCCATTAGGTTTCACCCTTGACATCGGGATCGATAAACAAGGCCTCGTCGACAATATATTCGTATTCAAACTCTTTTGAAGCCCACGATTCATTTGGTTGGTGCAAATTTTTAGGTGGTGGGGGTGGGGGCGACGATTCGTGTGATGACGCGTCCGTCGAGTATGATGAATCTGTCGATGATGGTGATGATGATGACGAAGGTGTAGGTGGTGGTGGCACGGCATTCTTACGCCAAACCGGTAGCTTGGAGGTAGCTTGCTTCGAAGCTAACCGCATTTTTGGTGGCATTATGGGTTTTAAAATCAAGAAAAATTCAAAAACTAAGGCTGCAACAACTCAAATTGGAAGGAAAAATGAAAAACTAGGGTTTACCATGAGTGTTCGATCTGAATAGCTAGGTTTTGATCCGAACTTGATCTGTAAAACCTCAAATCCTAGTGGTAATGGTAGCAAAGGGAAGGAGAAGAACTGGCGCCCAAATGAAAAAACACAAACTGAATTTCGAATGGGAAAAAAAAATCCCAAAACTGGCTTATATAGGCAAAACTTGATTGATCGATTTTTACAACTTAACATCAGCTTTGCGAAATCGATTGATCGATTTCAAAGATCGATTGATCGATTTTCAAAATCGATTAATCGAATTTGACTCGATTAATTGAAATTTTCTACTATTTATTTCCAGGTTTTTCATCTCACTAGCGTGTGCCAATCATTCGATCGAACGAAATTGATTAATCGATTTTGACAGAAAGTTCAAAAAAAAATTTGCTTTTTATTTCCCTTTACTCCCTTCTGTTTCCTTGTCAGTTTGCTTTTGGTTTTGTGGAGCATGTATTGATCATCCATTTCATGATGCGATTACCATTAAGCCATGCATTTGAATTGCACAACGGTACATTTACAACTCACATTCGTTCCACTCATTCCTTGAATAAGTTAGCCTAAACGGTCAACCTTTGATTTCATAAACAGTTCAAACTTACAAGCATACATTCGAAGAGACAATTAGGCTCTCAACTCTCTGTAAACAAATCCGGTTATTGCTCTCTCACATCCGCCTCTCGTTCCCATGTAGCTTCTTCGGCCGGATGATTCTTCCATCGAACAAACACTAATGGAATCACTTTCGTGTGCAACACTTGCTCCTTTCTATCCAATATCTCCTTCGGTTCCTCTATCATGCTCATATCTTCATGCATTTTCAAAGGTTGACCTGCCAAGATATGGGAAGGATCAATCACATACTTTCTAAGCATAGAGACGTGGAAGATGTTGTGTACCCAATCAAATCATGGAGGTAATCCAACGCGATATGCAACCTCGCCTACACGACCCAAAACCTAAAAGGGTCCAAGGTAATGGGGACTTAACTTGCCACTCTTTCTAAATCTCATAACGCCTTTCATACGTGATACCTTCACAAACACATGCTCGCCAACGGTGTAGTCTACACTCATCCTCTTGATATCGGCGTAGCTTTTCTATCTGATCTGAGCCAACCTAAACCTCTCTCTGATCATATGGACAACGATAGCATTATCTTCAAGTAACTCCGCCCCCAAAATAAAATTTTCACCGATTTCTTCCCAATTGATAGGCGACCTATATCGCCTTCCATAGAGAGCTTCGTACGGTGCCATTCCAATGCTCGCTTGGAAGCTATTATTATATGCAAATTCAATCAATGGTAGTGTTGATTCCATGATCCCTATAGTTCAAGCATACACGCTCTGAGCATGTCCTCTATCACTTGATTCACTCGCTCTGTTTGCCCATCGGTCTGCAGATGGAAAGCCGAACTAAAATCCAATCGCATACCCATGCCTTTCTGAAACTTGTTTCAAAACTTTGAAGTATATAACGGGTCACGATCAGAGACAATACTACTCAGGATCTCATGCAAACGTATGATCTCCTTCATATATAACTCTGCAAGTCTTCCTGCTGTGTACATTGTGTTATAAGGTAAGAAGTGTGCTGACTTGGTTAATCGATCCACGACTACCCAAATGGCGTTGTATCTCTTCGCTGTATGCGGTAGTCCAACAATGAAGTCCTTGGAGATTGACTCCCATTTCTACAATAGTATGGGTAGAGGCTGTAATAATCCAGCAGGATATCTATGATCGACTTTCACCTGCTGACAAGTTAAACACCGTGACACGTACTTGGTCACATCTTGCTTCAAACCTCTCCACCAGTAATTCTTCCTCAAGTCTTGATATATTTTAGTACTACTAGGGTGGATAGCATACTTCGACTTGTGAGCTTCATCAAGTATAGTTTGTCGCAGATCGCCATCATTTGAAATACAAAAATGACCCTTGAATAGTAAGGAACCATCCTCTTTCACTAAGAACTCTAATTTGATGCCTTGAAATACATCTTGGCGAATCTTGGTTAACTCCAGGTCTCTCATCTGTAGTTCATGGATATGCTCAAAGATTATAGGTCTCACTGATATGTTAGCTAAGAAAGCTCATGTAGAGTGCACCTTAATATTTGCATCATATAATGACAGATCTTCGAACAAATTCCATCTGTGCATTCCCATGATCAAATTAGCCAACTGAGCTGAACCCTTTTGACTCAAGGCATCGGCTACCACATTAGCCTTGCCTGGATGATACTGTATGGAGTAATCATAGTCCTTGAGAAACTCCATCCATCTACACTGCCTTATATTCAACTCTTTCTGTGTAAACAGGTACCTAAGGCTCTTATGGTTTGTGAAGATCTCAAAGGTCTCACCGTACAAATAATGTCTCCAAATCTTCAACGAAAATATGACTGCAACTAATTCCAGGTCATGTGTCAGATAGTTCTTTTCATGATCTTTCAGCTGTCTTGACCCGTAAGCTATCACCTTCTTGTGTTGGTTGAGCATGCAACCCAAACCATTATGCGAAGCATCACTAGATGCCGTAAACCCTCCACTGCCTAAAGGAATTGCTAATACTGGAGCTGAAGTGAGTCTCTTCTTGAGTTCTTGAAAACTCTTTTCACATGCTTCACTCCACTCAAATATCGCATCCTTCCTTGTAAGTCTCGTAAGAGGTCCCGATATTTTAGAAAATCCCTCTATAAAACATCGATAGTAGCTAGCTAGACCAAGGAAACTACGAACGTCTGTTACTGTCTTTGGTTGCTCCTAATTTACCACTGCTTCAATCTTCGTCGGATCTACTGTGACACCTTCCTTTGAGACTATAAGTCCCAAAAAGCTAACTTTTTCCAACGAAAACTCACACTTACTGAGTTTGGCATATAGTTGGCATTCACGTAAAGTTTATAGAGTAACTCTCAAGTATTTTTCATGCTCCTTCTTTGACTTGGAATATATCAAGATGTCGTCAACAAATACTATGACGCAGGAGTCCAGGTGTGATTTAAACACCCGATTCATTAAATCCATAGATGATGCTGGTGCATTTGTTAAACCAAATGGCATCACTAAGAACTTGTAGTGTCTGTACCGTATCCTGAATGTTGTCTTCTGGATGTCCTCTGCCTTGACTCTCAGCTGATGGTATTCAGATCTTAGATCGATCTTGGAAAAATATTTTACTCCTTATAGCTGATCAAACAAATCGTCAATCCTAGGCAATGGATATTGATTCTTGATGGTCAGCTTGTTTATCTGGCGATAGTCAATGCACAGTCGCATTAACCCATCTTTCTTCTTTATAAATAAGACTGGTGCTCCCCACGGAGACACGTTAGGTCTTACAAACCCCTTACCCATGAGCTCTTGCAACTGCTCTTTCAACTCTTTCAACTCATCAGGAGCCATTCTATATGGTGCTTTGGAAACAGGCTCCATTCTAGGTGCTAAGTCGATAGCGAATTCTACTTCTCGTTCTAGAGGTAATCCTGGTAATTCCTCTAGAAACACATCTTCGAATTCACGTATAACTGCTATCTCTGAGACAATGTTCTTTCCTTCCTTATCTTCCTTTAAAAATGCCAAGTAACCACTGCACCCCTTCCTATTCAAACGCTCGACCCTGACTGCAGAGATAAGTAGCATAAACGTTGATCTCACTCCTCGAAATCAGAACGATCTCCTCATATTAGGTCGGAAGATGACGACCTTATTCTTACAATCTACAGTCGCACAATGCTGTAACAACCAGTCCATGCCAAGGATCACATCGAATCTTGGCATGTCTAACATAATTAAATTTGCCGGTAGTTCAAAGATTTCTCCATCCCTGATGGTCACTATCACCGATTTACAAACCCTTTCCATGTCGATCGATTCCCCAGTTGGGATAGATACCACTAATACAAAGTCTAGCATCTCAGGGTTGACTTTCGTTCTCTTTGCAAAGTGCGGAGTAGTAAATCATAAGCTAGGTCACTCCCTTTGCCCTACACTTCAAAAGTACCTATAAAGCATACATATTTATATACATAGCATACTATATACATCAAAATTTATGGAAGGGAACTAGTCTATTCTACTTATATGAATGCACCTTCTCTTTCTAAAAACTTTTAAGAAATTGAAATTCTTATATGTGCTTCCTGTGCCGTAACTGCATATGCTCTTCCTTGTACGATCGGCTTCCTTCCTTATATAGGTCATGGCATTGAAACAGAAGCCATCCTCTCCTTAGCCATCTCAGGGCAATCTCGGATTATGTCACCCACCTTTCCACATTTATAGAAACCTCGAGTATCCCTTCTACACTCTGCTGCCTTATCAGACTTGCCACACTTGCCACAGGTCTCCACTGTAGTAGACGCTGCTCGTTAGAAACCTTGTGTAACTGTTGCTCTAGTGGTGGTAGAAGGGTTCTCATATCTTATCGGCCTCTCCGACGCAAGCACATGTAGTCTCTGATAGTTTGTCTACTGCGCCAGTGTAACATACCCTATTTGGAATGGTTGTCGCTAAATAGGTGCTACGAATCTCGACTTTCTGTTCATCGGCTCGTAGTTTCCAACCCTACTCTGATCTGCTCTTGCTCTCCTTTGCTGATCCCTTCTTCTATATCTATCTTCATTATCCTCTTCAATAACCAGGGCTTTACTCATGACCTCTCCATAGGTCTTCAACTCAAATGCTGCTACTTTCCCCCTGATGTCCGACCTCAAGCCACGTTGTAGTCATTTTACTTTCATCAGGTCCGTGACTACGAAATCAGGAGCAAAGTGAGCAAGCCTCATAAACTCAGCCCCATACTCTCTAACTGACATTCTTCCCTGCTTGAGCTGTAAAAATTTTACTTCCATCTGATTTCATACAACTTCAGGGAAGTACCGTTTGTTAAATTCTTCCACAAACTCATTCCACGTCCAGGGCAATCCTGGGGTCTCCTGAGCCCTAGTCTTAGAAACGCACTCCCACTAAGGGCCTGCCTCCCCATCTAACATGTAAGCTAACCAACGGACACTCTCGTCCTTCGTGCATGTAAGCACGATAAATACTTTCTCCATCTCGCTCAGCTAATTTTTCGCATCAATTGGCTCTGCTTGCCCTGAAAAGCTAGGAGGACGCATCCTCCTAAACTCTATACATGCAGAGGGCACTAGCAGTAGGGACCTACTGGAGGTGTAGGTGGCTGATGCTGCTCATTGGCATTGTGAGCTGCCAAGGACGGTGCTTGTTGAGCCATGGCATTTGCTATGGTTTCCATAGTATGTATCATCTGCTGACACACTTCTCTCTCCTCATTTCTTTCTTTAACTCTTTTTTATTCTCTCCGCTCTCGATCCTGACGATTTCTATCCTGATTCTCTACCTGGCCACTACTCCCTGGGGCCTCTCTATTCCCCATCGGTACCCTATTCAAAGCTGAGACAAAATCGTCCCTGCTTCATAAGTTTCTGTCTTGGCCGCCTTGAGGCCATCCTCTTCCCCTAGAATACATAACGGTTTTCACATGAAACTATAGTTTCCTTAGCAGATGTCTCTATGCTCTGACAAAACCAAGAACTGTCAAAAATTCTAAAAGAAACTGCTCTGATACCAACTAAGAAAGCCTGGATTTCAACTCCTCAAAACCATGCCATCAGTACAACCCTCGAAGTCGTGCCCCATATGCCTGCATGGAACATTGGTATATCCAAGCAAAAATAAAGCAAAATAAATCATAAGAACTGAATCGAACTAAATCTCCAGTTCTATATATATAACCATTAAAATAAGTAATCCAAAAGATGGTTCTAGTCTCATGCCAACGCATGCACCCACCCGAACCATCAGTGACGACACAACAGTCACCCTAGATGGTTCACCAAAAGAATATATCATCAATAATTACATTTTCTTAAAAATAGCTTGACATACCAAGCCGTACAGTACTCTCCCAAAACTAAATCAAAGTAAGCACAAATCCTCTAGAAGAAGTCTTCAGGCACGTGATCCAAATCCTCTGGATCTACGCCTCCCGAAGTAGCAGCAGCAGCAAGCATATGACCTGTGACGTATAGTCTAAAGGGTGAGCTACATCATAGCTCAAGAGAAAAACAACTAAATAAACATATAAGTTAATCTCTCACATATATTCCATGATATTTAGCAGCATGATGTATAAATGAATTATCTAGAAAAGCGATTTAAATTACTGAAAAGATGCTCTGGATTTTATGGTTACTTTACATGTTTCCATTTGTTCTCAACTTGCTCATATAAGACACTCAAAATGAGGGAATAATTTGAGGTTGGAGGGTTCTCCTACCATACATACAACACTCAAAATCTGAATGCAAAACAGATCTTCAACACAATAAGCAGAATCAACCAAATTTATCTAACTACTTTAACAAAAATTATCAACAGATATGAAAAATAACAGGGGAGTAGAGGGATGCAAACTACAGAGCAGTCTCCAGCACGATTCTCCTGTCACTGGTAGCCTTAGATCTGCTGAAATGCACACAAAATTCTGAAAAATGAAATAACTTACAAATGCCTTTAGTAAAAATCAAATAAAAACTACAGATCTACGATCAAAACTTAGATCTATCAATTTCTAAACATGCCTCCCTGGCAGTGACGCCAAAAACTTGTTGGGATGTTTGCCTTCCCTCAAATGAGGGTCTAAAA
The DNA here is from genome assembly GCA_021018995.1 of Chloranthus sessilifolius. NCBI lineage: Eukaryota > Viridiplantae > Streptophyta > Magnoliopsida > Chloranthales > Chloranthaceae > Chloranthus > Chloranthus sessilifolius. Next base: position 33,181,960 of record CM037595.1, read on the forward strand.
TCATCAATAAAACTAGGCAGACACACACACACAGACCTGCAAGTAGTCAGGGTCTATTGTAGCAAGATTTACAAAAATGGTGAATAAGGGACTGTCCACAGGGAGGCTAGTTTAAAAATATGATAAATCTCCATATCTGAATTAGATCTTGCACCCTAATTATTACTAATTTAGCTAAAAGACAGGGGAGAGGTTTGAAATGGATTGTCACTTAAGCTAAGCTAAAATTAAACAAAAACTAACTTGGATCGAGTTTAGGATCTTAGATCTTGCAGGGGAAAGAGGTAAAAAGAACAGAAAATGGAGAAGAGTAGCTTGGAGCTTGGTTTTCATTGAAATCAGATTCGATTAATCATGCTACAGAGGTTCAGAGCACACAATTCCCTCAACTGGCTATAAGCACAGCTGCAGGGTATAAATTCCACTCCAAATCATAGGATCCACCTGGTCTTAAGGCTATGATCTATCCACTTTAATGGTCACAGACCATCCTATAGACTTTATCGAATCCATTGATAGCACCAGATGAATCCAATTGGAGCCTGAGCTTAGATTCATCTTAAGGTTATGATTTGTCCACTTTAATGGTCACATACCATCCTAGGGATCTCCTTCAAAACTAGAGCATCAATTAGCACAATTAAAACCATTACAAATGCTACAATTCCCAGGTCACAGACTCGAGGAATCATAGGAGCATCAGATCCAGGGAGATCAGGTGGTATCAAAGAGGTCTACCAGTTAAGTGGGTGAGCTGATATACAAACTCCTCTACACAGATCCGATCGATCACTAACTGGAACCAAAGAAAATTTAGATCTAATTAAGACATTAAAATCAGCATTAACATTGCAATCAAAGTCACTCTACAATGGAAATACTCTCAGATCTATAGTCTGTGCAGCTAGGAACCTACAATAACACTCTTAACCTCACCTAGTTACTGATCTAACATTTCTCTTCACTACTCTAAGGGAATTAGCCAACCATGGTTAGGCTAAAGGAGGGAAATAGAATTTCTCTGCAAGTTCTAATCTCCAGAATTTGGCTAAGATCTCGATCCCCCCCAATTACAATTGGGGGTCTTTATATATAGCTTTCTCCTTTATTTTTCTCGCCAAAAATCCCTTCTAGAAGGTTCTTAAAGTTTGTTAGAGTTTTGTTAGAGCACGTGGGTAGGTTAGGGCTTCCTAGGGCATTATCTGGAACCATTGTGTGGGTCAGCAAGTGCCTCGGGTTACGTGCAATAGGTCACCAAATCATAATGTATGCATAGCTGAATTTCTGAGAAGTTCTGCACACTATTTCGACAGGTTCAGGAAGCTTTCGACAGGTCTCAATAGAGCTTTTTGGTCCTTTTGCTAGATTCTCAGACCTGCTCGATAGGTTCCGATAGGATGATTCTTCGCTTAGAGTTCCATCATTCTCAGTCCTTGGTCTGGAGTATTCGACATGTTGGAGGGACTCTTCGACAGGTTGGAGACCCATTTCGACAAGTTCTCCTTTACATGCCATCATTTCGATAGGGTTGCTTTCACTCCTATCGAAAGGCTCAAGTACCCTTCGATAGGTTCTGTTCCAGCGTCTTCATCTCGATAGGTTCAGGAAACCATTCGACAGGTTCCCTTGACGCCTCAAGTAGGATTTCGATAGGATGGTTTCTTCCTTTCAGCTGCTCGATAGGTTCTTGGATCCTATCGAACTTCTCTATCCACACGAATCCATCCTTCTTCTACCTTCAAATCCTGTTGAAATCTCTTCAACTGCACGAATTCTCTCTTTCTTTGCTTTCATCTCCTATCGAAGTCTTTGGGTGACCAATCGATAGGATGTTTTCAGCATGTTCTCACTTACTTCGCCTTGCCCTACTATAGCCACGTGCTCCAAGGGTCCAGTGATGTGGTAACCTCTGGTGTGCTGTTGCTGGGTTTGTCCTGTGCTGAGAGATATCCCCTTTTTGGGCATTCTTGAGTGATTTTCTGCATTAATGTCTGCTTTTATTGCTGTCTACAAAATGCACCTGACAGAGACTTATTAGTGTGCTCACAGGTCTATCAATGGTCAGGTTAAAGGGTGAAAAATGGTATTTTTCACCACTTAACACACCCCCAAACCTAAGCTTTGCTAGTCCCTGAGCAAAGGAGAATTAAAAGAAAATAAAAATGCCACTTTCGTAGGGAGCACAGATGCATTTAGCATATGCACCAAGCCTTTTAAACCCCTAGGTGATCCCTAGTGGAGGAGTGAAGTCTCCTGAGTTTTTCAGTGAAGGTACCCACAAACTTTCCCAATAAAGTTAGTTAATAATAGTACATCCCGCTAAACCGAATTTCAGTAAACTAGAATAAATTCTCATCATGTCTTTTCAGTTCTGAAGGGTTTTCAGCAGAAAAGTCACCAACTTAAAACATGAAATTTTGTAGTAATTCCTTCATCATCAATCAGTTCATGTCAAGGTATTATGTCTAAAGATTGATGCATGGCTCACCTTTCATTTGAGAATTCTGTTTTGATACTACCCCCATCAAATTGGATTTCAGGCCCAAGTCTCACCAGGCCTGTTAACTCACAACAACAATGAAGGGTGTAGAATTTCACACAGCTCAAGAGCAGTTACAGTCCTCAAATAGGGCTGTAAGCATGAGCATAGGCATTTCTCTAATTTCTGAAATTTTCTAACTCTTTTCACCATATATTAGATAGATCCTTATCTCCACATGACAGCTCAATCCATTCCAGATTAGTAAGGTCTTTTTATTGGGTTGTAGTGTGGCTTAGGGATGAGGTTTGTAAAAGAATGATAGGGTAAAAGGGATTCAAATTGAGAAATCAGTAAAGGTAGGGAGGTGGTTTAGACAACACCTTCTTGATTTCAGCCCAATTCCATCTATTTCTTGAATTTTCAGAGCCAAAGTGGCCAGCTTCTTCTCTTCCTTTCAAAAATCAGCTTAGGTGCATTCACAAATTGCCCCTTTGAACAGAAGTATAGTGCATCCACTAAAGGGGTCCTTCTCTCTTGCAAATGGCCAGAGACATAGACATTTTTCCTCAGAATGGTATCAATGAGTCTGAGGTAGGATGGAGGTATCTTCTCATCAAGGATTCACCAGAGCCCACTATTCCATTAGTAAGCTGTTTAGCCATTTCCCGAAATGTAGCCCCTTTAGGTGCTCCCTCAGCTCTGGTGGAGTCAAATTGATATGGGACTCCCAAAGCCATCCCAATATCTCTGTAGTCGACAGTCAGCTGCCAGTCATCAATCAAGATTTCTAGTATATCCTCAGCCCCAGGTACCACTTTCATTGTCAGGTTTTGATACCACAATTTGACCAACCTGGGGTAGACATTTTCCTTTAAGGGTGAAAGCAGGGGTAATAGACCTTCTTTCTTCATATATTCTAACGTCCCCTGGCACTCTCCATTGTTAGCAAAATATGTCAGATCAAAATCTGTCTCAGGAACAAGACTTAAATTTTCTACAAACTCATTGGGGGTAGTTAACCGCGCTGGCAGCTCTACTGGAGGAGCAGCTCTTGCTAAGGTATCTTCCACTATAGGCTCCTCAATCGCAACAGCTTTGGCTTTCTTAGCTTTAGGAGTCTTTTTGGGTGACATCTCAGTGAGTTTCCTCTTGACAGGTGGTTTGTCAGCAGGCTTCGACCTCGCGAAGGATTTGGGGGTGGAAGCAGTTGCTCTCCGGCGTATGTTTGCTAGAGTTTCCTCCGGTTCATCTATTTTACTCTCGGAGACTAGTCACTCACCAACTTGGAGTGGAGCTTGAAGGTGAAGAATTAGAGGAACAACAGATTGATGGTGGGAAGGTAACTAACCTCGAAATCCCTAGGGTTTAATAGAAATCGCAATACACAGCTTTAATTTTCTGAAGTCAGGGGCAAAATGCTCCTCTGTGCAAGCTGAATGTACTGACAAAATGGTATACTGAACAGCAGAAGGTTCTGTGAGGATTTAGTGGAGAAAGAGGGAGGTGAAAGACAGAGGAAAAGAGCTAGGGTTTTGTAGAAGGTATGGAATGAGGTACAAATGACCTATCGACAGGTATATAAGGGGTGGAATATGATTTCGATAGGGTGAACTGAACGGTTTCGATAGGTTCATGCGTCATATCGAAAACATGGCAGATAAAACTCTGAAAGGGGATGATTCGATAAGATCTTGATAGGTGGAACTATCCTTTCAATCAATTTAAACAGCAGCTGAGTCTTCATTTTGATAGGTTCCGGATTGGTATCTAGAACCTATCGAAATCTCCATTTTGCTCTTTTTAACCGATCGAAAAGTTAATTTCACTTGTCGAGAAGTTCAGTTCCTATCGAAACCATCGAACATCCTGCCGAAATCACCATGTGACCTATCGAAAGGTGAACTTTACCTGTCGAAGACTTCTAAAAACCAAATAAGGCTGCATTCGGTACTTTCGGCCTCGGATAGCCTGAGTCTTGTTTTCCTTGTGGCCAAGCTCCTGTTATCTCAGGATAACTGGTAATACTGAAATTACGGCCTAGTATTAAGCATGGCAGTTTATTTCTCTCCCTAATTTATTTTTCTTTTCATGTTGCAAGAAATAATAAAAAAATCAATTAACAATAAAGTAAACACCTAAAACAAAAGCAAAGTATGGTACATATGATACATACTAATTGCAGGGGCTAATCTGGAGGGTCTAGAAGGTCCATAGTCTCCTCAGGCTCATCAAACTTGGCACTTTTTATAGATCTTTTTCTCATCCATTGTCCATTCCCTAGGGGCAGTTTTCCATCTGTGAACCAAGCATTGTCCTGCACCAGCCCATGTGGATTATTATGCATCACTTTCTTTTGGGCATTAATAGAAAAGCAAGCGTCTTCAGGAGAGGGTTGATAGCCAGTGTTATACACATTCAGCTTAACTTTCATGTTTCCAAATGACACTTCCATGATCCCATACCTGCATTGTATGTGGGCATTGGCAGTGGCCAAAAAGGGTCTGCCTAGAATCACAGGTATGGAAGTGGCACATTTGCTTGGTTCCATGTCCAATACTAAAAAGTCAGCAGGATAGAAGAATTTGTCAACTCCAACCAAAACATCCTCAATTATCCCCACAGGTTTCCTTTCAGACCTGTCAACCAGCTAGAGGACCACATGTGTGGGCTTCAATTTGCCTAAGCCCAGCTTCTCATATACTGAATATGGAAGCAAATTTACACTGGCTCCCAGATCAAATAAGGCTTTGTCAATGATGTGATCCCCAATGATGCAGGGGATTGTGGGGGTTCCAGGGTCTTGTAATTTGGTTGGGGTTGCAATCGACAAAATTTATTTCACTTTCTCTGCTGAAAAGATTTTCTTGGATATGTGTATCCTGGATTGTCTTTTATGGGTGCATAGTTCTTTTAAAAACTCGGCGTAGGCTGGGACTTGTTTAATGGCATCAAGTAAAGGTAAATTGATCTTTACTTGCTTGAAAGTCTCCATCATTTCCTCAATTTTTCCTTTCCCTTTATCAAAAGCGGAAGGTGCTTGTAGTGCCTTAGGAAATAGAAAATGTGGGATTGCTCCCTCACTTGCAGCCTTAACCAATGGGGCCTCTTTCTTTTTTAGTTTTTCTTTTCATGAAGATCCTCATTATCCTCTTTATTCACAGCTGATTGTTCCTTCAAGTCCACCACTGGTGGTCTTTGTTGTGTGCTGGTAGAAATCACTTCATTTTCTTCCTCCAAGTTCCTCACAGGCTCACAGCCCACTCGGTTGTCCACTAACTTACCACTTCTCAAAGTTGTAACAGATTTGGCTTTCTCATAGGTAGAGGAAACTTCACCCACTACAAACTGCCTTCGTGGATTGTCCTATGGTTGGCTAGGCAACCTTCCTCCCTCTCTCCTAGTCAGAGCATCAGATAGTTGACCAAGTTGGTCCTTTATCTTTTTGATGCTTTGGTTGTGAGAGTGCACAGTTTGGGTTAAGGTGTTCAAGCTCTGCAGTGAAGATAGAACTTGTTCCTCAAAGGATGGTGGTCTCACAGTTGGAGGAGGTGCAGCTTGCTACACAGGAGGAGCTATAGGTTGGGCCATGGGTTGTTGATACTGAGGACTTGGGGCATAACCTTCTCGATAGGGCTGAGCATTTCTGTAGGGCATGGGCTACTGGGGCTGCTGTTGCTGGCTGGGGTATGCATCTTGTCACCACCTCAGATTGGGGTAGTTCCTCCATTGGTACCCAGCAATAGGCTACTGCCCATAGGACTGAGCTGCAGCCACATGCTCTGTTATAAAATCAGGAAATTGGTCAGCAGATGGGCATTCTTCCAAGGGATGAGCAGGGGACTGGCATATGGCACATACCTCCTCCACTCTAGCAGCCACAGGTGACTGCATTTCTCCCATCAGCCTATCAAATTTCAGGGTTAGGCTGTCCATTTTCCTTTCCAACTCACTTGGCACACTCACTTCATATATCTTCCCTCTTGAGATATTCTCTTTCACCAAGTTTGGAGGCTCTTGATCTCTTGCTAAGGTTTTCCTTTGCATAGAGTTCTCACTAATAATGTCAAAGAGCTCCATGCCTCCTCAGCAGTTTTATGGAGATAGGTGCCACCACAGGAGGCATCTATCATATCTTTGTGTTTAGAATCAATTCCTTGATAAAAGCTTTGAACCAATTGCTATTCAGGGATTTGATGGTGGGGGCATTTCTGAATAAGGGAATGTCCATAGGGTGGTTAGTTTCAAAATATGATAAATCTCCAGATCTGAATTAGATCTGGCACCCTAACTATTACTAATTTACCTAAAAGACAGGGGAGAGGTTTGAAATGGATTGTCACTTAAGCTAAGCTAAAATTAAACATAAACTAACTTGGATCGAGTTTAGGATCTTAGATCTTGCAGGGGAAAGAGGTAAAAAGAACAGAAAATGGAGAAGAGTAGCTTGGAGCTTGGTTTTCACTGAAATCAGATTCGATTAATCATGCTATAGAGGTTCAGAGCACACAATTCCCTCAACTGGCTATAAGCACAGCTGCAGGGTATATATTCCACTCCAAATCACAGGATCCACCTGGTCTTAAGGCTATGATCTGTTCACTTTAATGGTCACAGACCATCCTATAGACTTTATCGAATCCATGGATTACAGCATATGAATCCAATTGGAGCCTGAGCTTAGATTCATCTTAAGGTTATGATCTGTCCACTTTAATGGTCACATACCATCCTAGGGATCTCCTTCAAAGCTAGAGCATCAATTAGAACAATTAAAGCCACTATAAATGCTGCAATTCCCAGGTCACAGACTCAAGGAATCACAGGAGCATCAGATCTAGGGAGATCAGGTGGTATCCAAGAGGTCTACCAGTTAAGTGGGTGAGCTGATATACAGACTCCTCTACACAAATCTGAGCGATCACCAACTGGAACCAAAGGAACTTTAGATCTAATTAAGGCATTAAAATCAACATTAACATTGCAATCAAAGTCACTCTACAATGGAAATACTCTCAGATCTATAATCTGTGTAGCTAGGATCCTACAATAGCACTCTTAACCTCACCCAATTACAGATCTAACCTTTCTCCTGCTACTCCAAAGGAATTAGCCAACCATGGTTGGGCTAAAGGAGGGAAATAGAATTTCTCTGCAAGCTCTAATCTCCAGAATTTGGCTCAGATCTCGATCCCCCCCCAATTGCAATTGGGGGTCTCTATATATAGCTTTCTCCTCTGTTTTTCCTGCCTTAGATCTGATGAAATGCGCACAAAATACTGAAAAATAACACAACTTACAAATGTAGTTAGTAAAAATCAAACAAAAACTACAGATCTACGATCAAAACTTAAATCTATCAATTTCTAAACATGCCTCCCCGGTAGCGGAGCCAAAAACTTATTGGGATGTTTGCCTTCCCTCAAATGAGGATCTAAAATCATCAATAAAACTAGGCAGACACACTCACACAGACCTGTAAGTAGTCAAGGTCTATTGTAGCATGTTTTACAAAAATGGTGAATAAGGGACTGTCCACAGGGAGGTTAGTTTAAAAATATGATAAATCTCCAGATCTGAATTAGATCTGGCACCCTAACTATTACTAATTTACCTAAAAGACAGGGGAGAGGTTTGAAATGGATTGTCACTTAAGCTAAGCTAAAATTAAACAAAAACTAACTTGGATCGAGTTTAGGATCTTAGATCTTGCAGGGGAAAGAGGTAAAAAGAACAGAAAATGGAGAAGAGTAGCTTGGAGGTTGGTTTTCACTGAAATTAGATTCGATTAATCATGCTATAGAGGTTCAGAGCACACAATTCCCTCAACTGGCTATAAGCACAGCTGCAGGGTATAAATTCCACTCCAAATCATAGGATCCACCTGGTCTTAAGGCTATGATCTGTCCACTTTAATGGTCACAGACCATCCTATAGACTTTATCGAATCCATTGATAGCACCAGATGAATCCAATTGGAGCCTAAGCTTAGATTCATCTTAAGGTTATGATTTGTCCACTTTAATGGTCACATACCATCCTAGGGATCTCCTTCAAAGCTAGAGCATCAATTAGCACAATTAAAACCACTACAAATGCTACAATTCCCAAGTCACAGACTCGAGGAATCACAGGAGCATTAGATCCAGGGAGATCAGGTGGTATCAAAGAGGTCTACCAGTTAAGTGGGTGAGCTGATATACAAACTCCTCTACACAGATCTGATCGATCACTAACTGGAACCAAAGAAACTTTAGATCTAATTAAGACATTAAAATTAGCATTAACATTGCAATCAAAGTCACTCTACAATGGAAATACTCTCAGATCTATAGTTTGTGCAGCTAGGAACCTACAATAACACTCTTAACCTCACCTAGTTACAGATCTAACCTTTCTCTTCACTACTCTAAGGGAATTAGCCAACCATGGTTGGGCTAAAGGAGGGAAATAGAATTTCTTTGCAAGCTCTAATCTCCAGAATTTGGCTAAGATCTCGATCCCCCCCAATTACAATTGGGGGTCTCTATATAAAGCTTTCTCCTTTATTTTTCTCGCCAAAAATCCTTTCTAGAAGGTTCTTAAAGTTTGTTAGAGTTCTGTTAGAGCACGTGGGTCGATTAGGGCTTCCTAGGGCATCTTTTGGAACCGTCGTGCCGATCACCAAGTGCCTCAGGTTGCGTGCAACAGGTCACCAAATCACAACGTATGCATAGCTGAATTTCTGAGAAGTTTTGCACACGATTTCGACAGGTTCAGGAAGCTTTCGATAGGTCCCAATAGAGCTTTTTGGTCCTTTCGCTAGGTTCTCAGACCTGTTTGATAGGTTCCGATAGGATGAGTCTTTGCTTAGATTTCCAGCATTCTCAGTCCTTGGTCTGGAGTATTCCACAGGTTGGAGGGAGTCTTCGACAGGTTGGAGATCCATTTCGACAAGTTTCGCTTTGCATGCCATCATTTTTATAGGGTTGCTTTCACTCCTATTGAAAGGCTCAAGTACCCTTCGATAGGTTCTGTTCCAGCGTCTTCATCTCGATAGGTTTAGGAAATCATTCGACAGGTTCCCTTGACGCCTTAGGTAGGCTTTAGATAGGATGGTTTCTTGCTTCCTTTCAGCTGCTCGATAGGTTCTTGGATTCTATCGAACTTCTCTATCCACACGAATCCATCCTTCTTCTGCCTTCAGTCCTGTCGAAATCACTTCAACTGCACGAATTCTCCCTTTCTTTGCTTTCAGCTCCTATCGAAGTCTTTGGGTGACCAATCGATAGGATGTTTTTAGCCTGTTCTCGCTTCCTTCGCCTTGCCCTGCTGTAGCCACGCGCTCTAAGGGTCTAGTGATGTGCTACCCTCTGGTGTGTTGTTGTTGGGTTTGTCCTGTGCTGATAGATAGCCCCTTTTTGGGCATTCTTGAGTGATTTTCTGCATTAATGTCCTCTTTTATTGCTATCTACAAAATGCACTTGACAGAGACTTATTAGTGTGCTCACAGGTCTATCAATGGTCAGGTTAAAGTGTGAAAAGTGGTATTTTTCACTACTTAACAATTAGCCAGCAAGTGTTGAGCTAAGAGAGAAGAAAAATAGGAAAAAGAGGTGATCAAACCCTAACCCTAGCCTGCTAGAGCTCTCAGCTGACATAGGATGAAGGAAAGATGAAAATAATAAACTCTAAGTATAGCTTATATACTCTGTCAAAATGGCCTTGGCTCTAAAGAGATTAACCCTAATTTTTCTAGTAGACGTGGCACTGTTACAACCCTTGAATGCTTGGAGATATATGCCTCAAAATTCAAACCTCAGGAAGTGTGCCCTAGCCTTGGGAAATTTCCAAAAAGTCCTTCAATTAAAACTGAGAAGTGGAGAGCCAGTGCTTCACGGGGCTGGTATCTACTTTTAGCTCATTCGCGCAGCTGCTTTGCCTTCACGGAGTTACCTTTTAGTCAGGGAAGTGCTTACTGCATAAGAATCTTTAGTTCATCATAGCTCCTATACCGCAATGTCAGCTTGTGAGATTATCTGGAGTGCCTAGACTTCTCACGCAGTAGAGCTTCAGAAGCTCTTTCTCGCTAAGTACTCACATAGTAATGCTCTTGCGCTCGCATAGTCAATGGTAAGGCTTCAGAGTGCGCGAGATCTATGCAACGAGAATTCTGGGCGTCTCTCTCATCCAGAGCTACGCGAGAACTATGCAAGGTGACATTCTATTCAGTGTACATATGGACTCGTTGGGTTCTTTGCGCAGTTGCTTTGAGGCTTGATCTTCGTGAGACCTTCGCGAGGGCAAATTCTGAGAGTTTTAACCTGTGAGATCTTCGCGAGGTCATTTTAGCTGTCCTCCTGACTGCACGGCGTAACTGCGCGAGGGCCTCTTCCACTGCATCTTTAGCTTCGCAAGGAAGCTCCTCAACTCTGCGAAGTTCTCATAAAGTTTAGCTATCCTCAACTCTTCCACTACATCTTTATCTTCGCGACAAATTTTAAACTCTTGGACATGGGTGCTCAAAGTTTAAAAATTAGGGTTCACAAATCTTGGAAAATGTCGAACACAATGAGTAAACTCATAAACACCAAATTTTAGCACTACTACTCTCTAAAACTCAAATCAATCATAGCACAAAGAGGGAATAGAGATCGTACCATTTGAGAGCTAGGGTTCCACCTCAACGTGTTCACAGTGGCTCAAATCCTCTCAAACCTTGTTCAAAGAGACCGGAGGGTGCTGGGGAACAAAGTGGTAAGAAGAAAAAGCTTTAGGTGGAGAGGCTTAAGAGGTAGAGAAGAAAGAAAGAAGTGGGAGCTCTGGTGGAGTGCGCCGGAAACTAGGGTAGATAGCGGAAATGAAGAAAATGAGAGTTTTCGCTGAGTTTATAGAGCAAATCCCACGGTTTGCGCAGTTGGCAACAAGTGCTCACGGAATAGGATTTTCACACAGTTGGCTTAGGAGTTCGCGAGATGTGCTGTCATGCAGCAGAGCATTTGACACCCAGTGCATTTCGCAAAGTTGGCAATATTGGCTTAGGTGCGTGAGACCTTATTTTGCTTCAGAACTGTACCACGCGTGGTGCTCGCGCAAAACAACACAACACACACTTCATGCACAGATTAGGCTCGCAGAGTAAAAGGTAGCTCCGCGAGGCACATTCTTAGCCAATGCTTTTTTGTTCTAGCACGCGAGGAAGCCAAAGGATGGCTCGCGCAACATATTTAAGCACCTCAACTCAGTGAGCTAGCATTCTTGCACATCCTTTACTCTATTAGCCAAGTGCAACACATTGGTTGGTGCATCCATATTATTGTGAACCCAACCACTGTGCATGAGCACCAAGGTACAGACAGGTACTTCATTCTACTCATTTAAAATATATAACCATTTGCAATCAGCAGTTCATCAACATTGTAGAATCCTAAAATAGTTTTTCAGCTAAATCTTCATGCAAATTTTGATAAGGGCACCTCAACCATTCTTCAACAAACACAGTTCAAATTTAGATGAAACATAGGCACATGTATTCACTCACAACAATTCAAACACAAACAACGCAAAACAAACAATTCAACAACACACTAAAAACTCAAATGACAGAATTCTAAAGAACACAATTCAACACAAAATTTTCATACATATGATACAATTATTATCAATATTTGGCTCACTGGGCACTAGCTTCCTCCTGAGTAGAGGATGCATCACCAATCATAAACTGACCTTTCGAGTTTGTCAAGGGCTGACTAGGCAATTTTCCTTCCTCCCACCTGTTCAGAGTATTACAAATCTGACCAAGTTAGTCTTCAATCTTTTGGATGCTCTGTCCATGAGAATTGACAGTCTACACCAAGCTCCCCAAATTTTACATTGAAGCCATCATTTGCTCTTCAAATGAAGAGGACCTGGGTTGTTGTGTGGGTAGAGCCAACTGGTTAGATTGTGGGGCAGGTAACAAGAAATTTTGCCTTGGTGGGTAACCTTGATTAAACTGGTGTTGGGGTCTGTAAGGAGCTACATCTGCTTCTGCTGGGGTTGAGGATATGAGTCTTGTCTCCACCCCAGATTTGGGTGGTTCCTCTAAGAATACCTAGCAGGCTACTGCCCAAAGGTTTGAGCAGCATTGACATGCTCCATAACAAAATCTGAAAATTAGTTGGTAGATGGACAATCATGAATAGAATGTGTGGGGGATTGTCATATCAGACATGCCTCCTCCACCTGTGCAACCATCTGAGGCTGCATCACATTCATCAATTTGTCAAACTTCAAGCTCAGGTTGTCCACCTTCCTCTCCAGATCACCTTGCACCTTCACTTCATATATTCCACCCTCTAGGGGTGGCCTCTTTCACCATCTTAGCTGGAATCTGACTGTCATTGCGTGACAGAGACTCCTACTACATGGAATTTTCTCCTATTATGTCAAACAACTCCCAAGCTTCCTCAGCTGTCTTGTGGAGGTAGTTACCACCATAGGAAGCATCCACCATATCCCTGCTCTTGGTATTAATTCCTAAACAAAACACTTGGACAAGCTGCCACATTAGAATTTTATGTTGGGGGCATTGTTTTAACATCTACTAGAATCTTTCCCAAACTTTATTAAAATTCTTAGTTGAGGACTGAGTGAATGACAGAATATTTGTGCTCATCTGGCTTATTTTGTTCATAGGGAAAAACTTTGTCAGGAATTTGGTTTGAAGGTCACTCCATGACTGTATGTTGTTGACTGAGAGCTTTGATACCCATGTGGTGGCTTTGTCCTTTAATGAAAAAGGAAAAATTCTCAGTTTAGTGGCCTCAGGCCCCAAGCCGGCAATGTTGAAGGTAGTACAAAGTGCTAAAACCTGGTCGATATGCTTGTAGGGATCTTCTTTACTCAGCCCATGAAATGATGGCAGCATACTGATGGTGGAGGATTTAATTTCATAGTTTCCCTCAACAGATGGAAACTTAATGAAAAAGGGAGAGGTGTACTCTCCAGGTGCATTGTATTCTTTTAATGTCCTCTGCCTCTCAGCCATGGTAGCTGGTTCAGTCTCAATAGCAAGGCTTTACGTGGTGTGTCTAGGTCTAAGGATCCTTTCCACCTCCGGATTTAGGGGTTCCAAATCAAGGTTTAAGAACCTTCTACCGAGCATACACTCACCACCAGTAGTGAAAATGCTTACAAGCACACAGAAAGAATTTCAAATAAAAAATAGTAATAACTTCACAGATTTACACTAAACAAAATAATAGGGGATTCAACATTAATGGCATGAGATTTAAGGGAAAGAAAGTGCAAACAGAGCTAGCTACACTCCACTTGCAGCGCTAACTTTTTCCTTCTTTTGCTATCTATTTTTGCAAAATTCCACAAAGAATTAGTAGTACTTTAATTCTAGATTAAACACATCTACAAAGAATTTATTAGTCTAAGTTATAGTACAACTTAGGTCTACTAAAAAGTTCAAGATTCCCCAGCAGCGGCACCAAAAACTTGTTATTCATTTTTCGAGACTCTTACTGCTATTTTATTAAGAACAGTGGACAGAAAAAATCAAGAGTGGGGAATTGGAGATGGGTCAGCACAACAAGTCTGAAATACACACAATCCTGCAAGATACAGGGTCTATTGTAGCAAGTTTTGATAAGTTAGAGTTTGTCCCACAGAGAAAATGATCAAGAGCCCAAAATGGGCAATAATAGTAGGCCTCAAGATCTGGCTACAGATATGATAATCCTAAAGGAAGGGAGTTGGGTGTCATGACTACACTAAATTAACACTAAAGAAGGGAAACAAAGTGCAGCCCTATCCTAAAGAAATGGTTAAATAGAAGATGGTGATGGAGTGTGTCAAAATAAAATACAAAAATTGGTGAGAAGTAAGCAGGTTGAGCTAGAGTTAATGATGCAATAATGTAACTCAGATTTAGTCTATCTCTGCAGTGGTCCTTGCTGAGACGCTATTAATAGCCTCAACAAGGTATAAGCTCCCAGTTTAACCCATGCCATTTGCGCTCTTAGGGCTATACTCTGTCCACTATAATGGTCACAGGGTATCCGATTGAGTCTGCCAAATCCCATTAGTTAAATCAGAAATTCACTAGTCTAATTTAGAAGAGTGGACTAATCATTTTCCCCAGCCACTGGACCAGCTCTAGCCATGAATACTATTGTAAAACTATGTAATGCTAGTGCTACAAGCTCCCTAGACATGCGCACAGATCTGGCTGACATCCATAGGTATTCCAACCCATAAGATCCTAAGTGCTTTGCCAAGCCCAACGGTACTTGAAGCCCATAAAAAAAACCATGCAACAGGTTGAATAAGGCTTTAGATTCAGCTGGTCATTGCTACAAAAGGCCTAAAATGACTCAGCCTCAAACTGCAATTACGATAAAGAGACCAGATCTAACATCTGATGTCGATTAGGTAAGACAGAGGGGAGCCAGTTACTGTACAAACCTCCTCACATGACTCTAGAAGCTCATGTGCAAGGGAAAAGAATCCTCCTCAAATATGTGACTGGACACAACCTTAGGGCTTTACTCTGTCCACTATAATGGTCACAGAAATCCCATTGGTCTGTCCATATCTCAGAGGCCTGAGAAAGAACATGTAAATTATTGCAACCACCATGGTCCGCAGGCCTCCGAGCTCCCCAGATCTCACTATAAATCCAGCATTGCTTTCCATGTGTCTATGAAACCAAGGGAAATCAGATAGTAAACAATAGATCTACTAGAAATGAATGGGCTAGTCCCAAATACATGGATCCTATAGGCATCTAAGGAAACCATAAGATCGATAGATTTGATTAAGTATTAAGACAACAGTTCAATGATAACAGAAAAACTTACAATGAACTATCTCCTGGCTGTAGCCTATACACAACTACTCATCCACAATCCTAATGTATACAAAATCTATTACAAGACTAAAATAAAACTAAACCTAGTAGCTTATAGGGGGATTAGCCAGCAAGTGTTGAGCTAAGAGAGAAGAAAAATAGGAAAAAGAGATGATCAAACCCTAACCCTAGCCTGCTAGAGCTATCAGCCAACAAAGGATGAAAGAAAAATGAAAATAATAAACTCTAAGTACAAATTATATATTTTGTCAAAATGGCCTTAGCTCTAAAGAGATTAATCATAATTTTTCTAGCAGACGTGGCACTGTTACAACCCTTGAATGCCTGGAGATATGCACCTCGAAATCTATGCCTCGGGAAGTGTGCCCTAGCCTTGAGAAATTCCCAAAAAGTCCTTCAGTTAAAACTAAGAAGTGGAGAGCCTGTGCTTTGCGAGGCTGGTATCCACTTTTAGCTTATTCGTACAGCTGCTTTACCTTCACGGAGTTGCCTTTGGCTGGTGCGAAGTGCTTGCTCGCATAGTGAATCTTCAGTTCATCATTCAGTTCCTTTGCACTGTAATGCTGTCGTGGAGATAATCTAGAGTGCCTAGACTTCTCGCGCAGTAAAGCTTCAAAAGCTCTTTCTCGCTATGTACTCACGCAATTATGCTCCTGCGCTCACGTAGTCAATGGTAAGGCTTCAGAGTGCACGAGATTTGTACGAAGAGAATTTTGGGCATCTCTCTCATCCAGGGCTACGCGAGAACTACGCAAGGTGGCATTCTGTTCAGTGTACATATAGACTCGATGGGTTCTTCGCGCGGTTGCCTTGAGGCTTGAACTCCGCGAGAGCTTCGTGAGGGCAAATTTTGAGAGTTTTAACTTATGAGATCTTCGCGAGGTCATTTCAGCTGTCCTCTTGACTGCGCGGCGTATTTGCGTGAGGGCCTCTTCCATTGCATCTTTAGCTTTGTGAAGAAGCTCCTCAACTTTGTGAAGTCTATCTTTTACTGCTCTGGTGCATTGCACTTGCTGCTGTCACAGTCTCCTCCTTTCTTAGCTAACTTCATTCATCCGCTAGACTTTGGTCAATGATGATCAGCAACAATGAGTCACCATTGTGAGCACTACCAAGGTGTTCCATCAGGCTTTATCTCAGCTATCATCTTTAAGTACATTCTCTCTCTCTCTTTTGGGCTAAAAAGCAAGGAGTTTGTATTAAACTGCACATTTTATTGCTAACTACAAAACATACTTAACAAATGGTTATTAGTCTACTTAAAGGTCTAGCAAAGTCTAAGTTAAAGGTGAAAAGTGGTACTTTTCAGTGAATAACATGATTATGCTAAATATATTATATTAGGCCTTATCAACTTTCATTCACTTTGCTTTACAATTTCACATACGTCCCTGGGATGTTCAACTCAATGCATCAGACAGATGCCCTTATCACATTCACATCCCCTAGGGATGTCACATACTCATTTGTATCTCAATTTCCTCACTTAGTGTTCACACACGCACACTTAGATTTCACATTTATTCAATTCTATATTATTACATACCTGCTCTTGCAATTAATGTACATGTTCAAGGTATTCCCTACCTCACATGTGTTAATTCTCAAGCGTCAAGGTCCAAGGCGTTTCCCATCCTTGCACTCACTTGTATAGCCTATGTTACATCATAGCATAAGCATAACATCAAGTAAGATGCATAAAAGAGGGTACAAGACCCTCCTAGAACCTCAAAGTCCAAAACAAAGTTAACAGAAGCAGCTCAAAATGATTGATCGATCTCCAAAATCGATCATTAGAATTCCGAAAATTGATTAATCGATCCCAAATCAGTTAATCGAAATTCCAAAATCGATTGATCAATTTTCAAATTAACCAATCAGTTTTCCAAGGCTGTTGATTTTCCAGCCATTGGGAGTGCTCAGACGATTAATCGATTTTAAATCGATTAATCGAAATCCAAAATCGATTGATCGATTTTGGGCATTCTTGCCCATCTTACTTCTAAGTCAAAATCGATTGATCTATTTTCCACATCAATTTTGCGGGCATTTATTTCAGTTTCCTTCCTTACCATTTCTCATTCATTCTACTTCTTTAATTCATCATTTAATCCATAATTTAATGCACAATAACATGTTTATGGAAAATTTAATAGAACTCACCTCAATCAATCCCTTGATTCATCCAATGGATTGATTTATGGGCTAGGGTTCCAAACTCCAACTCCAACGAGTTCACTCTCACATTACTATCGTAATTTATGGCTCAAATGTGGCTTCAATCCGTTATTCCACCCAATTCCCTAGCAATTACTCCATCTTACTCTCTCTCTCTCTGTTCATAACTCTACACCAACCTAACTTAGAGAGAAATAACTTCTCTTAAGTCATTGGTTCCTTTTAACTCTCTCTTGCTTTGGTGTAAAGCACATACACCAAAGATAGGTGTATATGATCTCAAAACTAGATCCTACACTACGCATACATGCTTATTCATATCAAGGCTGATTTAACCATAGTCATCATATTGACTTTCACTTGGTCAAACATACGACCAATCGGGCATGCATACCGAGGACACTGTTCATTGCCCAAGTTTCGGGGATGTTATAAACCCAATGCAGCTGGCCTAGTACTATCGCACTGCTACTAGTATATTCACCTCCAACACCAACCTAATATAGTTTGCTCAATTTTGCCACATCATCATCAGTTTAGCAACCTCCTATGATAGTAAACCACAATTGGCCCAACATTGCCACACCAGCCCCGCCAGTTCAATCATATTTGATATCTCCATCTATCTCATTTCAAATTCTAGGACCAACATATGATCGCCATCAGATCCCACTCAACTATAACTGGACAGATGCCAATGCAAGCGGCAGTAGGGAAGAGGCAATTAAGTTCATAACTCAGTCGGGCAGAATCTCCAAACAACCTGAGTTATTGGTACCAGCCCAACTAGAAGAGAAGGGAACCGGTAGCAGTACATCCCATGAAATGCATGAGTTGAGAGTTGATCAGTCACATAATTTATCATTTTGTCACCCTTAACTTAGTGATGCTAGGACTTAGTTTGCTACTAACAAATTAACGATGTGCAGATATTAAAGAAAAATAGTAAAAGAGAGCTAAAGTGTTAATATTCATCAAAATAAACTCAAAAGGTAGTAAGAAAGACGATTGAACGAAAAAGACGATTTCCCGCCTACCAAAAAGCCAAAAAATTCTAATTTATAATTCTGCAGAAGTGACAAAAGAAGAAAAGTGAAAAATCGTAATCCAAAGAATCATCCGAATAGGAAACTATGAAAATAGAAAATCGTGATTTGCGATTATCCAGAAAAGAAGCATTCCTATTACTACTGTTGCTACTGATCACGTGAATGAAGATTATCACCACAAAGAACAGAGTTAGAAGATATCTAAAATTAGAAGTTTGGTGAATCACGGATCTGAGAAGATTGATGAAGATAAGCTCTTAGGAAATCTCGGTTGCTGAGATAAAGGAGAATAATCTCGAAGCACATCAACCATTGAAAGCAAGGAAGAATAAAATTAGGAATTAGAGTTATATTAGGAATCTTTTATTAGTTTCTTTTATTAAAATTAGAAGTCTTTGTAAACAGACTCCTTATGATCTATAAATAAAAGAGCCCGATGTAGGAATAAGCATCGAAGAATTTCAGCATCAATTGACAACTGAGGTTGGATTTTCTTTCGATTAGTAGTGTAAAATAGTTAGAGTAGATTCGATATCAGAGGTTTCTCAAGAGTATTTGACGACTGCTATCGGGTGCTAAAGATTACTATAGATATCCTAGTTTCTCTGAAGCAATTGACGATTGCAGTTGAGGGATGAAAGATATATTTATTTGTTTTCTAGTTTAGATTTTATTTGCTTTATTTATATTCTTTGTAAACATCTTCAAGTTTTAATTTGAATTGATGACCCAGGTTGGAATTTGTACATTAGTGTACCCAGTTACCCCTTACTATCCATCCATGGAGGAAACTGAACAAGTTTTCACTTCTCATTGGGGTTGCAGGAGTATCTACAACCCTCAGTGGGGAACCCATTATGACTTCTCAAGGGAAAACTAGCAAGACTTCTCATATGCATATTCGCAAGAGCCTCAGGGTTTTCAACAATCCTATGTCGAAAACCAATATTTTGACCAACAGTCCATTAGAAATGACAATACTACTATTGTTCAGATCCTTCAAGACCTGCAGCAATAGACACATCGATGATCTAAGGAACTATCTCAATTGACTCAAATTTCCCAAGACCTATAGTCCTACTCTCAATCCATTGGAAATTTAGGGACCAAAGTTGAACAACTAGCCATGCAATGGGAGAGAACAGGAGACAACCAAAGGTGTTTCCCAGTAGGGACCGATTTAAGAGTACAGTCAAGTAAAGGATTTACACCAAATCCTACACCTCACATTCAGGCTATTCAAACTCTACGAAGTGGGAAAACTATGGACAATAAGGTAGAGATGCTTACACCAATAGTTGCCCCTGAAACTCATGCCAAAGAGAAGCAAACCCTAGAAGAAGTCCCCTTGCCAAAAAAATAAAAATAAGTAGAGAAAGAAAATAAAAAATATAGTAATGAGGAGAGTACACTAAAATCTGTGGCTGAAGTACCATATGTACCGAAGTTATCTTTTCCAAATGCCTTTGGTGCACCACCTCCTTTTGATAAAAATCCAAAAAAATTAGAAGAAAATTTTGAAATCTTCAAGGAAGTAAAGATTAATTTGCCTCTCTTAGAAGCAATTAAATAAGTCCCCGCCTATGCATGATTCTTGAAAGAGATGTGTACGCAGAAAAGAAAAAGGCAAAAAAATATCTCGCAAAATGTTTTCTTGACAGAGCAAGTAAGCTCAGTCTTGCAAGTCTGAACCCCACCTAAACGTAAGGATCCTGGAGTGCCTACAATTTCATGTATTATAGGCAATCACTCTATAAATAAAGCACTTCTTGATCTAGGAGCTAGTGTAAATCTGCTACCATACTCCGTCTACAAAAAGTTGGGACTGGGAGATATGAGTCATACTTTGGTAACTCTTCAGTTAGCCGATAGATTAGAAAGAAGGCTAGTAGGAGTCATTGAAGATGTTATGGTTGGGGTCGACAAATTTATCTTCCCTATAGATTTCTTAGTGCTAGACATGGAGCCCAGTTTGAGATCTCCACAAACTCCCGTTATACTCGGTATACCATTCTTGGCTACGGCCAATGCATGCATTAATTGAAAAATCAGAGTAATGGAAGTTTCTTTTAGAGATATGCGAATTTAGTTAAATGTTTTCTCTGCAGCCAACCAAATGGCCTCAATTGACGATGAGGAATGCTTCAGTGTAGATGAAATTAAAGAATTGGTGGAAGAAACATTACCTCTAGTATTATCTAAGGATGTGCTTCAAACCGCATTATGGTATACGGACTTGGAAGAATCAAACTACCAACTAAGGGAGGTAACTTCTGTGCTGGGCACTTCTGTCTGTGAACTCCAGTTCAAAACATGGAAGTCATGGATTGAACCTTTGCCCACTAACCCCAATGAACCATTACAACCTTCCATCGAAAAAGCACCATCCTTAGATCTAAAACTACTTTCCAGCACCCTTAAGTATGCTTTTCTTGGGCCTAATGAAATTCTCCTAGTGATCATTTCATCTGCTCTTAAGAGGGAATAGGAGAGCAAATTGCTGGCTATACTTATAAAATATAAACGTGCAATCTGGTGGACTGTCACCGACCTTAAAGGGCCTGATCCGTCAATTTGTATGCATCGAATTCATTTAGAGGACAATACCAAAACTTCATGTGAAAGTCAGTGACGATTGAATCTAAATATAAGGGAAGTAGTCCAAAAGGAAATCGTAAAACTATTAGACGCAGGTATTATTTACCTAATTTTTAACATTGAGTGGGTGAGTCCCATTCAGGAAGTTCCAAAGAAATATGGGATTACCGTGAAAGAAAATACATTCGGTAAGCTAGTGCCATTACGCGAAGCCATAGGATGACATGTATGCATCGACTACCGGAAGCTTAACTCCAGGACACGCAAGGATAATTTTTCACTACACTTCATTGACAAAATTTTGGAAAAACATGCGGGTCAAGAATATTTCTATTTTCTAGATAGTTACTCAGGGTACAACCAGGTTTCGATATACCTAAAAGACCAAGAAAAGACCACCTTCATGTGTCCTTTTGGGACATTAGCTTATCTTCGTATGCCCTGTGGGCTATGCAATGCACCTGCAACCTTCCAGAGATGCTTGATGGACATCTTTTCTGATATAATAGATAGGTTTCTATAAGTATTTATGGATGATTTTTCGGTATTTGGCCAGACCTTTTATTCCTATTTTGATCACCTTGCCCTTGTTCTAGAAAGATGTGAGGAGGCGAACTTGGTACTAAGTTGGGAGAAGAGCCATTTTATGGTTCAAGAAGGCATAGTCTTAGGGCACATTGTCTTTAAAAGAGGAATAGAAGTTGACAGGGCTAAACTTGTACGGCAGATTCAATCTTTCCTTTGCCATGCCGGCTCCTATCGTCGCTTTATTAAGGATTTCTCTAAAATCTTGAGACTTCTTTTCCATTTATTAGCAAATGATGTACCTTTTAACTTCGACGACGCCTGCCTTGACGCATTTAATAAGCTTAAAGTCATTCTCTCATCAACACCAATCATTCAATTACCTAACTACTCCTTGCCTTTTGAAGTAATGTGTGATGCCCCTCCAACCAATTTTGATCATAGAACCCTTTGACGTCTGGGGCATAGACTTCATGGGCCCATTTCTACCTTCGTTCGGATTCATGTATATACTTGTAACTGTTGACTACGTATCAAAATGGGTAGAAGCAACAACTACAAGAATAAATGACCATAAGGTGGTAGTCTCTTTTATTAGGGAAAACATATTTTCACGGTTTGGAACCCCACACGCCATTATAAGTGATGGCGGAAGCCATTTTTACAATAGGTATTTCGAGAGCTTGCTCAAGAAATACGGTATGACCCATAAAATCGCAATCCCCTACCACCCGCAAACAAGTGGGAAAGTTGAGGTTTTCAACCGAGAAATAAAGAAAATATTGGAAAGAACTGTTTGACCTGACAGAAAAGACTAGTCCCTGAGACTAAATGATGCCTCATGGGCATACAGAACGGCCTATAAAACACCTATTGGCATGTCTCCTTTTTGACTGGTGTACGGTAAGGCCTGCCATCTACTTGTGGAATTAGAGCAT
The DNA here is from genome assembly GCA_021018995.1 of Chloranthus sessilifolius. Lineage (NCBI taxonomy): Eukaryota > Viridiplantae > Streptophyta > Magnoliopsida > Chloranthales > Chloranthaceae > Chloranthus > Chloranthus sessilifolius. The sequence goes on from CM037595.1 coordinate 33,204,571, forward strand.
AGGGCCCTATGGGCTATCAAAGCATTAAATTTTTAACTAGACGCATCTAGAGAACAAAGGAAGCTTGAGCTTAATGAATTGAAGAAATTTGCAATGATGCCTATCAAAATGCTCGAGTTTATAAGGCCAAAATTAAAGCATTTCATGATAAACACATTTTGAGGAAGAGTTTTAAGACAAGCCCACAAGTTTGGTTATATAATTCAAGGCTAAAACTGATCCCTGGAAAACTACGAAGTCGTTGGGACGGACCTTACAATGTGGTCGAAACATTCCCTCATGGGGCTGTCACTATTCAGGATCCCAAAGATAATCGTACTTTCAAGGTTAATGGGCAGAGACTTAAACTTATGGTATCTTTACAAGAAAAAGGGACAGTGACTACTATGTCACTAAAAGACCCAGAGTATGTCTGATATGCTCTCGGGCACTGTACCATAGCGATTTTATTTAAATTACTTCCCTAATCTTAGTTGTACAATATTAGGTGACTATATGTTTCAATATATGTTCAGAGGGTACGAAATATCGTAGTGATTGCGATTTTTCAACCATACATTTTTCATAATACAAGCATGATACTCACGATTGCTGGGAATATGATTTATTAGGACTTTATACGCTGATATCAGAAGGGCATGACTTCTGATATCAATGGCGTCGCCTCGTTTCATGTTGAGCAGACACGTCTTCCAGCATTAATAAGAATTACCAACCAGTTTGCATTCTTCATCGCCAGCCATACCTCTCATTTATGACAATCTTTCATTTTTCCTATTTCAGACTACATATAAATAAGCATTCTCACCATCCATTATCATTATATTCCTTTAGCTTCCATCTTCACTACCAATATCCTAGCCATGGAGAATCCACCAGACTGGTCTGAAATATCAGAGGCCTTTCTCCGCCTCATCCGATGCCATGACGAGGAACTCGCCGTAATCTTAGATGAAAGGAGGCTGATAATAAGTGAAATCATCCTCTCTTCTCCTCCCTCCCTATTCAATATCCAACAACGGAACCACCATCTTCCCCTCGTACACCTCATTCCCCACCGCCACCTCCTTCATCCTCTTAAACCGTCCTTTTCCCTTTTCTATGGGATGCACCTACCGTCGGACGGTGATTTTTTTTATATGGGCGACAATAGAAGCCGAGGACTAATCTTCATTGAAGACCCCTTTTCGGATGTTGCTGCCAGTATCTCACTTTAGTGTGTCTAGATTTTTCCTAGGTTTATACTCCTTTATGTAATTAGTTCTTAGGATGGATTTTAGATTATACTTGCCCTTTCATATCATTGTTAATATTCAATAATATATGAAATATTTTTTTTACTAACAGTGTGTTTTACTAACATTACTAACATTTTTTTTCTTACTAGTATTTTTGTTATTGATACTCTAAGAATAAGCTGTGGATATTTTCTCTCAAGTTTGGGGGAGAGTACATATTTGGTAAGAGATTTTTTTTCGGTAAATAATAAGTATATCAATAATTTTTTATTTTGTGTCCCCTATTTTTGTACCAATGAGGACATTGTCTGATTTAAGTTTGGGGGGATACACAATTTCTGTGCTTAGTAATTTTATTTGAATTTTTGAAAATTATTATTATTATTATTATTATTTATCAGTACATAGGAATTATGATAGAAAAAATTATAAATCCTGAAAACTTATGATTCATTATAATAGAAGTTTAATTATTAGAATTTAGAATAGTTATAATTCATGTTTAGCTCATTGAAATACTATATTAGAATGAATTCTTGAAACAATAGATTTATCTAAACTGTAAAAATTTATACTATAATTTCAAAATTATAAACCAGTGAGATTTTGGGCCATATTTCCTCTTTTACTCGGAGAGAGACTGTTTCTATTCAAAATCGTGAAAATTTCTTTGAACTTCTATGTTGATATAAAATCTCATATTTTTGAATTTAAAATCGAATTATTCTATGAATATAATGAATTGATTTTTTGTTTGAAACAATCTACTAGAAATATCCAAGCAATAAAGCATCTATGCTAGTAAATCGTGAAAGTGATCAAAGGCTTTCTTTTGTTTAAACCAGAGCCAAAAAGCCAAAATCGTAGAACATTTTATCCTTTGAACCTATATTAGAAGCTTAAAACCGAATTTCTTTGTACTAAAATTTAATAAACCTTTAACCTTATATACTACCCCAAGCTTTCTACCTTTAACCCTTGTAATTTCAAAGAGTTTAGAATACAAAAAAGGGAAGAAGAGGGAGTGAAAGGAGTAAGAGCAAAACAGAGAAGGAATGTTAGAAAAGAGGTACAAAAGAAGAAAAAAAAAAATATGAGAAAGGAGTGAAAAAGAAGAACGATTCTTTTGCAAAAAAAAAATAAAAAAAATAAAAAAAATCGTAAAAGATGATTTTATAGCTGAAGAACTAGGATATGTATATCTATAAAAAAAAAAGAGAAGTATATGGGATGAAGTTATCCAATAATGGATACATACTAAAATAAAATAGTAGAAGAAGATAGGAAAAGAAGAGCTAAATTCTTAGAAAAATTTTGAATCCTTTTTTACCTTTCTTTGATACCTTCTGAAATCTAAAACCCCATTACAAGCTAAAGGAAAGACCTTTCTGATTTACAATTTGCGAAGGCATAAGCCTAGTAAAGATAAAGATAATGGATACTATGGATTGTATAGGGAATCATAAGAATAGGATAAGATTATCTTTTCTATGAGATTTATTTTTGCAATTATCGTTGACTAAATTCTTCTGAAAAATATACTAAGAAAAGTTTCAATATCTTTTTGAGTGTATGTCAATAGTGAGTTTCTAAATGAAAATATTTTCTAAATCTGCAGTTTAGAAAAATTTATGAAGAATAAACTGTTCACTAGTGCATATACACTCTGTGCTTATTATGAATTGAAATTATTGGAGTTCTAATCAAGGATAACTGTTGTAATGGAAAATAAGGATAAAGAATTGGTAATTTTAAAAAATCGCCATAGACTATGTATTGACCAGTTAAGTAGATTAGTTAGATTTTTATTTACTTTTAAAGAAAAAATATATTTTGAAAAATCTAAAACTATTTAAAGTTTGTAGGTAACTTTACTGAAAACCTTCAGGAGACTACAACTCCTCCACTAGGGATCACCTAGGGGTTTAAAGGTTTGTTGCATCAGCTAAATGCAATCATGTTCCCTTCGAAAGTGGCATTTAAATTCATAGTTTATATATTTTATGTTTCCTGGTTTGCTAGGGACTAGCAAAACTTAAGTTTGGGGGTGTGAACAGTCACATAATTTATCATTTTATCACCATTAACTTAGTGATGTTAAGCCTTAGTTTGCTACTAACAAGTTAACGATGTGCAGATATAAAAGAAAAATAGTAAAAGAGACCCAAAGTGTTAATATTCATCAAAATGAACTCAAAAAATAGTAAGAAAGAAGATTGAGCGAAAAAGACAATTTCCTGGCTACCAAAGGCCAGAAAATCATAATTTATAATTCTGCAAAAGAGACAAAAGAAGAAAAGCAAAAAATCGTAATCCAGAGAATCGTCCGAATAGGAAACTATAAAAGATAGAAAATCGTGATTTATGATTATCCAGAAAAGAAGCTTTCCTACTACTGTTGTTGCTGCTGATCATGTGAATGAAGATTATCACCGTCAGAAATAAAATTACAAGATATCTAAAATTAGAAGTTTGGTGAATCACGGATCTGAGAAGATTGATGAAGATAAGCTCTTAGGAAATCTCGGTTGCTGAGATAAAGGAGAACAATCTAGAAGCACATCAACCATTGAAAGCAAGGAACAATAAAATTAAAAATTAGAGTTATATTAGGAATCTTTTAATAGTTTTTTTTTTTAGAATTAGAAGTCTTTGTAAACCGACTCCTTATAATCTATAAATAAGAGAGCTCGGTATAGGAATAAGCATCGAAGAATTGACAACTGAGGTTAGATTTTCTTCCAATCTGTAGTGTAAAATAGTTAGAGTAGATTAGATATCAAAGGTTTCTCAAGAGCAATTGACAACTGCTATTGGGTGCTGAAGATTAGTGTAGATATCCTAGTTTTTCAGAAGCAATTGATGACTGCGGTTGAGGGGTGAAAGATATATTTATTTGCATTCTAGTTTAGATTTTATTTGCTTTAATTACATGCTTTGTAAACATTTTCAAGTTTTAATTTGAATTGACAACTCAAGTTGGAATTTACAGATTAGTATAATAGTTTTTACTTTTTCATGTTCAATTTTAGTTTTTGATTGACGCCTAAATTGTAGAAGACTGTAATACGGTGTAACGGTACTGTTTATTTTTATAAATATCCAATGGCTGAAGATTGGGATTGACGACCTCAATCTAAAGAAGGAGGATTAGGATTTATTTTCTGCACTTTAGATTAAGAAACCATTCTTTTATTCATATTTCTCAAGTTGTTTAGAACCTTAGAAGATAAATATAAACTTGAAAATAGAAATATAGATATAAGATAAAACTTCTTCGTGGGAAAGATCCTATACTAGCTCTACAATTTCTATTGTGCGCTTGCAATAGGTTAAGACTTAATTAGACATACATAGTAAGTCGATCAAAAGTACGCATTAGAAACTCAGTTGAGGCAAACTCCGGCCCACATCACCATTTGGGACCTATTAATGGCGTCTCCACCATACTTCAGAGCTTTAATGGTGGCATTAAAAGGTGCCCATGTATCAGACAAGGTCTCCCCAAATGAAGTGGGGCAAATGATTGGGCAAGTTTTGGCTCCCAGTGCTATCTCATTTTCGGACACCGATCTTCCAGCATATGGAGGTAACCACTCCAAATCCCTCAATATCACGGTCGGAATCGGGAACTTGGTAATACCACTTGTATTAGTAGACAATGGTTCAACATTAAATGTATGCCAGCTAAGAACTGTGACCAAGATTGGGGTCGATCCATCAATGTTTTGACTGGTAAGGATAGGAGCTCGAGGGTTCGATAATACGACAAGAGAGATGATAGGAGATGTCGATATTGAGCTCACCATTGGGCCAATGACCTTCTCAATCCCGTTCCAAGTCATGGACATCAAGTCCTCCTTCAACCTACTACTAGCATGCCCATGGCTGCATAAATTCGTGGTGGTACCCTCCACTCTACATCAATAGCTCAAGTTCATCTCAGAAGAGAGAGTTGTATCCATCATGGGAGAAGGGGGAGAGGAAAGAGAGAAAATGGCCCACAGCATCAAAAACCTCAAGGTGCTAGATGCACCGCACACCGCTGAGGACACAGAGCTTCATAGTTTTCAATATGATGTGTCAGTGGTAGTGGCACCAGAATCTCTCGAAAAGGTCAACAAAAAAATCAGAGGAGGAATGAATGCAGCAGTAGGAATACTCCAAAAGTGGGGTTACCAAAGAGATAAAGTGTTGGGCCCTCGCTTGTAAGGTTAACGGGACCCAGTCAGAGCAAAAGGCAGTCAATATGTTAGATTCCGCTTAGGCTACAAGCCTATCGAAGAAGAAATTCAAGAGGCCAAGGAAAAAGCCCAAAACATTGCCATCGCCAAAGCCGTGGGGATAGACCTAAAAGATTAACCCCGTCCATGGCCACACATCAGGAGCACATTTGTGAGTGTCAGGGTCATTAAAATTGATCAAAATGGGGCAACACAGCTAATCTTGCACAAAAAGGCCGCCATCCACCAAACAAATCTCCAAATCATTCCCCTGAAAATTGAGATAGACTTGGCCTCCTTATAACTCTTTGAGGAGGAAGTACCCCTGCCCATACAGCAGCTGGTCCTAAACCACCCCAAGCCCGTGCTAATGTTTGAGGACCAGGTCCCAGACAAGCCAATGGTAAATATGATGGAGGCTGACCCTCAAAAGTAATCTCAATCAGCTTCCTCCACAAGACCAGGTAAAGGTTTGACACCTCATGTGAGGAATTGGACTTCAATGCCCCCAACTCTGGAAGCATCAAATAGTCATAAATACGACACTAGCTTCCAAAAAATATAACCTATACAAAGTGATATTAGCCCTTGGGAAGCAATACTAAGTGTATATAGAAAACCGCCTTGCCGAGGGCTCATCTCCAAAGAAAAGAAAAATCCTTAAAAAATTGAAAAAATACAAAATCCAAAAAGATTGCCTTTTAAAATTTTTGAAAAAGGCAAGAAAAATGATGCCTTAAAAGAAAAACCCTCCTGACGTGAAGTCGACCTCTTTCCTGTAAAAATATAAGAAGAGGTAGGAGTCATGGATCTGGATGGTGAGGACTTAATCAAGGAGCTTCCCAATGAGCTCCTTGAATGATACGTCGATTTTGAGCATGGCCCTAACCCGATCATTGAAGAGACTGAAGATGTCAATCTGGGTAACGATGATGTTCCTAGAATCATTAAAATCGGAACGTCACTTTCTCTAGAGGAAAGAAAAAGCATGATTGATTTTCTTCGGTCATACCAATATGTCTTTGCATGGTCATACGAGGATATGCCTGGTTTGGACACCGATTTGTTCGAACATGAACTATCGCTATATCCAGATGTTAAGCCAGTCAAGCAGAAATTGAGGCGACTCAGGTCAGAATGGATGCTAAAAGTAAAGGATGAAGTCATCAAGTAGTACAACGTCGGCTTTCCCATGGTCTCTAAATACTCGCAGTGGTTGGCCAACATAGTGTCAGTGCCAAAGAACTATAGAAAGGTTCGCATGTGCATAGACTTCAGAAACCTTAACAAGGCGAGCCCGAAAGACGACTTCCCTTTGCCACACATCGACATCTTGGTCGAAACATGGCTAGACATGATCAAAATGGCAGAAGCGGACCGAGAAAAGACATTGTTCATCACTCCATGGGGAACTTTCTGCTACTGAGTCATGTTGTTCGGGTTAAAGAATGTCAGGAAAACATATCAAAGGACCATGACAGCACTGTTCCATGACATGATGCACTAAGAAATTGAGGCATATGCCGATGACATGATAGCCAAGTCTCAAGAGAGAGGTAATCATTTGGTGAACCTCCAAAAGTTGTTTGAAAGACTGAGAAAATACAAGCTACGTCTAAACTTGCAAAAATATGCATTCAATGCCATGTCAGGAAAGCTACTGAGCTTCATTGTCAGCAGGAGAGGCATCAAGGTTAATCCAATCAAAGTGAAAGCCATTGTCAAAATGCCACCATCATCTATCGAAAAAGAGGTAAGAGGTTTCTTGGGCAGGACACAGTGCATTAGTCGATTCATTGCACAACTCATTCCTATCTACACGCTGATCTTCAAATTACTGAGAAAAGATTCCCCCTTTGAATGAAACGATGATTGTCAAGCGGCATTCGATAAGATCAAAGGTTACCTTCTTAATCCTCCATTTTTTGTATCCCTAGTACCCGGGAGAGCACTCCTAATGTATCTCTCAAGGATAAAATTTTCGATGGGATGTGTATTAGGGCAGCACGACAAAATCGAAAGAAGAGAGCAGGTCATCTACTATCTAAGAAAGAAGTTTACTGATTACGAGACACGCTATTCTCATCTAGAGAAAGCATGTCTGGCTCTCGTATGGGCAACATAGAGGCTTCGTCACTACTTGTTATCTTAGGTAGTTCTCCTTCTAGCATGAATGGATCCGTTGAAGTACTTGTTTAAAAAGCCAACTCTTATTGGGCAGACCGCACATTGATAGCCCCTCTTATCAGAGTTTGACATCACATATGTCGCCAAAAGTTATCAAAGGGCAAGCACTCCCTAATGATCTTGCCAAAAACCCTTTACCAGATTACGAACCTTTGAGAACTAAATTCCCTGATGAAGACATCTTATTCATGACAGATGATGGCACAAAAGAGGCAGAAGAGTCCTGGGTAATGCACTTCAATGGGGCATGAAATGTCTAAGGACAAAGAGTTGACACTTTTCTAATCTCACCAAAAGGATCCCACATCTCAGTCTCCATCAAGCTCAACTTCCTGTGCACCAACAACATGGATGAGTACAAAGCCTTCGTAGCTGGCTTACAGGCAGCTCTTGACCTGAACGTAACTAATCTCAGGGTATTTGGTGACTCACAACTAATCATATTCCAAACCAACGGGGACTAGAAGACGAAGGATGAAAAGCTGATCCCATATCATGAGCTCCTCGAAGATCTGATAGCATGCTTCGATGATGTTACCTTCTCCTATGTCTTGCGAGCGAGAAATCAATTTACCAATACACTGACAACCTTAGCATCAATGAGAGATATTCCATATGGTGTCAAAATGAAATCGATCATGATCGGACAAAGAAACTAGTCAGCTTTCTGCCTCCGGATCGAAGGATCCATAAAGTTAAATGACGAGCCTCTATGGTTCTTAGATATTAAGAATTTTCTTGAAACACAATCATTTCTTGAAGTCACGTCCAAGACGGATAGGTGGACAATCCAACGTTTAGCGACAAATTATGTCATCTGTGGCGAGTGCCTCTATAAACGGTCATATATCAATATCCTGCTAAGACGCCTAACTGAATGCGTTGTAGCCAACATCATGAAAGAGATCCACGAAGGAGTATGGGGGGCCCAGATCAATGGGCACATGCTCACCAAGAAGATCCTACCACAAGGGTATTTCTGGACTACCATGGAAACTAACTATTGCAAGCACTTTCAAAAGTTTTATTAATGCCAAGAATACTCCAAGCTGATACATGCTCCAACCATAGATCTACACAGCATGACAACCCCGTGGTCGTTCACCTATTGGGCCTCGATGTCGTCAGAAAGGTCAATCTGAAAGCTTCTAACAGGCATCAGTTCATCCTCGTCGCCATTGAATACTTCACCAAATGGGTAGAGGCAGCGTCATACTCGAGCATCAGGACCAGTCATGTTGAGAAGTTTATCAAGAACAACATCTTTTGCCAATTTGGCATGCCCAAGGACATCATCACGTACAATGGCTCCAACTTTGCGAACAAACGCATTAGAGTCTTATGCGAATAGTACAAAATTAAACATATCACTTGTCACCATATCAGCCGCAAACTAATGGAGCTGTCGAAGCTGCCAACAAAATAGTGGTCTAAATCCTTGAGAGAAAATGGTAATCACATATTGAGATTAGAGTGAAATGTTACCCTTCACACTATGGGCCTATCGAACGTCGATCTGTACCGTTACAGGGGCAACACCAATCTCCCTTGTGTACGGAATAGAGGTAGTGCTACCAGTTGAGGTTGAAGTGCCTTCACTTTGTATCCTCATTGAGTCTGATTTACCAGAAGCTGAATGAGAAAGATCCTATTTTGAATAGCTGAACCTGGTCGATGAGAAAAGGCTCCTAGACATGTGTCACACCCAGACCTATCAGAGGAGGATCGCACAGGCTTACAGCAAGCGTGTCCACACTCGAGATTTGAAAGTGGGTGACATTGTACTAAAGAAAATCTTTCGTTCTCTCCACGCTAATTCGAGAGGGAAATTCAAGCCCAACTGGGAAGGGACTTACGTCATCAGAGCAAGCTTATGTGGACCAGGTGAAAATCTAAAAAGGTGCCTGGGGTAAAAATGCATACCCATGGAAGTAGCAAAAACCCAAAAGGGAGCTATGAATAAAAAATAGGGCAACAACGAGCATGGCAAAAACCCATCTTGGGCATTGTGAGTAAAAAAGCTAAAAAGAGAAGAAAAAGAAAGGAAAATTATCAGTTACTCCTTTGATTACATTTTTGGGTTTTCTGGTTGTCTTTATGCCACTTATGTTAGTTCAAATCAAGTCCTGATCAGCTATATCTTCAAAGTCATACCATCAAACACATGACCCGAGATAAGGATAAAATATTCATTCAACCCAAAGGGATGGACGTTCCGACCTTGGTAAAAATTTTAAACCTCACTTAGGTCCGACCGCATGAATGGGTTCGACTATGCTCAAAATGGGATTGTTACTTCGTCTCATTATTAAGACATCAAGCAAAAAAGAGAAGAAAAGAGAGACAAAAAAAAAATCTGAAAAAAATCCAAAAATATATACTCATTTTTATGTCCATGTACATATTTACAGCATCGTACTTTCATCTCAAAGAAGAGAGAGAAAAAGGAAAAACCAAAAAAATTTAAAAATATAAGTTTTGAAGAAAGAAAAAATACAAAAATGTAGGGAAAAGTATATTTTTTCTGTTAATTAGAAAGCACATTGGTTATCTGTATAAATAAAAAAGGGACTGACATTTTTTAGAGAATGTGCAGGAACATCAAATGGCCCAAAGGTTCGAGGCAGGAAACCTCTCAGCGATGGGTAGAGCAGAGGAAGCATCTCACTACTTTTGCCGGTCTATTCAAGAAAAAAAATGGAAAAAGTAATCATTTGGAGAAAAAAGGAAATCTGTGTTGTCGGTGTACTTTTTGTCACACACAGCTACGCACATGTGTGCTTCAATGTGGTAAAATATCAATATTTTTTCGACAACGCAGCTATGCTAAATTAATATTCTAAATCTAAGGTTCGCCTTAGAGTTTCGGATCTCACTTCAAAGTAGGAGCAACAATGTCAATCTTGGTCAAACAGTCAATGTTCTGATCAGTTTGATTCCACCACTAAATGAGATTACATATCGAACAACTATGTTCAAACATAGATGCACAAGGGATCTTTTCCCATGTTTATTCTCGGTTGCAGGCTTAAAAACCTACACGGTATCCCTGTAAAGTGTACGCCATACGTCAGGGTATTTGTAGGATGATTGTTGTTCCTGTAAATGGTAGCAGAACGGGATCTGCGTCGGAACTTCCATTCTTCTTTGTTATTTATCGCCTCTAATGGGTCTTGTTTCTGCAATATTGATCTATTTGTAAGATCATTGTCAAAAGTGGCACACACTCTCAAAAAGTGTTGTGACATCAATATTCGCTCCACTAGGGTAGTTGTGCTAAATTAACTTCGGAATCGATGGGTTCGCCCAAAGATCTTTAACCCTACCTCACTTAGGGTCACCCGTGGCCAATCAAGTGGGGCAATCAATGCCTCATAAGATTAGGCACAAATCGTTGGATATTCACGTCTTTGCTTTACGCCAATCTTTACGTATGGGTTGATTACCGTCTCGCTCGCAGGGCAGTCTTGTTCGAAATGAATTTCAAACATCGTGCATCTTCAATTATACCATCATGGTTATGCTTAGTAATGTCGCTAAGTGCTTGGGGACCGATAGCCTTGAGGAATGAATGTTTTCCCAACACATTGGGCTTCTGCCACTCTCCGTTTAGTTTTTTTTCTTTTACTTTTTTATGTTTGAGGTTCACTTTGAATATAACGGACCCATTAGCATTTGCCTTGGGCCTCTTCGCACGTCTCTTTCTTTGGCATATGATCATTAGTAATCAGATACCAAAGAGGGGTATCTGTAAACACCCAAAATTGGCCCAAAAGTTGATTGACCCATACTTCAAGAACGGTGTACTTCCGAGCTTCCGAAAGCACTTTCCATAATCTTTAGAACTTAACCCAAACCATTAGAACCCTTATTGGACCCCTAGAACCCTTACCAGACCCCTAGAACCCATACCATGGCACCTCCTATAGAACTCCTTTAGAATCCTAGATACCCTAAGGAAAACTTAGAGAATGATCCCCGATTCCTAGATGGTGCCTGTTATGTACTGAAAAGTACCACTTTTCACCACTTAACCTAGCCTTTGATGGACCTTGAAGCTCACTAATAATCATTTGTTAAGTTTGTTTTGTAGTTAGTAATAAAAAGTGCAACTTAATAAAAAATCCTGGCTTTTTGGCCCAAGGAAGAGAAGAATACAAGCAAAAATGGCAGCTAAGCAAAGCCTAATAGAACACCTTGGTAGTGCTCACCATTGTGACTCACTGTTGCTGATCATCATTGACCTAAAGTCTAGCAGATGACTAAAGTCAGCTGAGAAGGAAGGATGCTACAACAATAGCAAGTGTAGTACAGCAGAGTGTCAAGAAACAGACCTCGCAGAGTTGAGGATCCTCCTCTCAAAGCTGAAGATGCAGTGGAAGAAGCTCTCGCACAGATAGGTCGCGCAGTTAAGAGGAGAGCTGCAAAGATATCACGAAGATCTCGCTGTGTAAAACCTTTAGAGTTCATGGTTGTAAAGCTCTCGCAGAGATCAAGCCTCAAAGCAGCCGTGCGAGGAACACAGTGAGTCCATATGCATAGAGAGTAAAAAGTCACCTCGCAGAGTTCTTACGTGGCCCTGGAAGAGAGAGATGCCCCGAATTCCCCTCACCCAAATCTCACGCACTCTAGAGCCTTACAACTTACCACGCGAGCACAGGAGCCCACCTGCGCGAGTACTTAGCGAGAGAGAGCTCCTGAAGCTCTACTGCATGAAACACCCTGGCTCTTTAGATCATCTCCGCGACAGCACTGCGACGTGAAGCAACTGTGTGATTCACTAAAGGTTTTACTACACGAATGATTCCTTCCCATCAGCCAAAGCAACTCTATGAAAGCAAAGCAACTGCACTAGTAAACTAAAACAATTGCCAGCCCTGCAAAGCGTGGGCTCTCCACTTCTCAGTGTCAACTCAGGGACCTTTTAGGAATTTCCCAAGGCTAGGGCACACTTCTCAAGGCATAGATTTTGAAGCGCACATCTTGAGGCATTCAAGGGTTGTAACAGTGCCACATTTGTTGGAAAAATTAGGGTTAATCTCTTTAGACCCAAGGCCATTTTGACAGAGTATATAAGCTGTACTTAGAGTTTATTATTTTTATCTTTCCTTTATCCTCTGTCGGCTGAGAGCCCTAGCAGGCTAGGGTTAGGGTTTGATCACCACTTTTTCTAATTTTTCTTCTCTCTTAGCCCAACACTTGTTGGCTAATTCCCCTGTAAGCAGCTAGGTTTAGTTTTGTTTCAGTCTTGTAATAGATTTTGTATACATTAGGATCGTGGATGAGCAGTTGTGTATAGGCTGCAGCCAAGAGACAGTTCATTGTAAGTTTTGCTGTTATCAATGAACTGTTGTTTTATTACTTAATCAAATCTAAAGATCTTATGGTTTCTTTTGATGTCTATAGGATCCATGTATTTGGGACTAGCCCATTCAGTTTCTAGTAGATCTATTGTTTACCATCTGATTTCCCTTGGTTTGATAGACACATGGAAAGCAATGCTTGATCTGTAGTGAGATCTGGGGAGCTCGAAGGCCTACGGACCATGGTGGTTGCAGCAGTTTATATATGTTCTTTCTCAGACCTCTGTGGGATGGATAGACCAATGGGATACCCTGTGACCATTCAAGTGGACAGAGTATAGCCCTAAGGTTGTGTCCATTCACATGTTTGAGAAGGATTCTTCTCCTCTGCACATGAGCTTCTAGAGCCTTGTGAGGAAGTTTGTACAGTAACTGGCTCCCCTCTGTCTTACCTAATTGACATCAGATGTTAGATCTGGCCTCTTTGTAGTAATTGTAGTTTGAGGCTGAGCCATTGCAGGTCTTTTGTAGTAATAACCAACTAAATCTAAAGCCTTATTCAACATATTGTATGGTCCTTTTTATGGGCACCAGTGAGCAGTTAGCCTTAGCAAAGCACTTAGGAACTTATGGGTTGGAATACATATGGATGTCAGCCAGGTCTATGCACAGATCTGGGGAGCTTGTAGCACTGGCATTACATAGTGCTGCAATAGTATTCATGGCTAGAGCTGGTTCAGTGGCAGTGGAAATGACCAGTCTACTCTTCTAGATTAGATTAGCGAATTTCTGGTTTAACTAATGGGATTTGACAGACTCTATCGGATACCCTGTGACCATTATAGTGGACAGAGTATAGCCCTAAGAGCGCCCCAAATGGAATGAGTTAAAATGGGAGCTTATATCTTGTTGAGGTTATTCATAGCATCTCAGCAAGGAGCACTGCATAGACAGACTAAATCTGAGTTACATTACTGTATCACTAACTCTAGCTTAACCTGCTTACTTCTCATAATTTTTATATTTTATTTTGGCACACACTACCACCATCTTCCTCTTAATCCTTTCTTTAGGATAGGGCTACATTTTATTTATCTGCTTTTAGGATTAATTTTGGGTAGTTTTGACACCCAACTCTCTTTCTTTAGGATTGTCAGATCTGTAGCCAGATCTGGAGGCCTACTATTATAGCCCATTTTAGATTCTAGATCAATTTCTCTGTGGGACAAACTCTTGCTTATCAAAACTTGCTACAATAGACCCTATATCTTGTAAGACTGTGTATATTTCAAACTTGCTATTTTGTGTTTTTCAATCCACCTTTGAATTATTTTTACTAATACATTCTTGTCATTGTTTTCAAATAAAGTTAGCAGTAAATATTTAAAATACCCTATCAAGTTTTTAGCGCCGCTGTCTGGGATATTGATCTTTTTAGTAGACCTGAGTTGTACTATAACTTAGACTAACAAATACTTTGTAGTTGTGTTTAATCTAGAATGTTATGTTTAATCTAGAATTAAAGTACTACTGATTCTTTGTAGAATTTTGTAGAAATGGACAGCAGAAGAAGGGAAAAGCTAGAGCTTCCAATGGAGTGTAGCTAAATTTGTTTGCACTTTCTTTCCCCTAAATATCATGCCATTTATGTTGAATCCCATGTTATTTTGTTTAGTATCAATCTGTGTAGTTATTAATTTTTTTGTTCGAAATTCTTTCTGTGTGCTTGTAAGCATTTTCATTACTGTTAGTGAGTGTATGCTCGATAGAAGGTCCTTAAACCCTTACTTGGAACCCTCAAATTCGGAGGTGGAAAGGATCCTTATACCTAGAGACACCACCTAGGGCCCTGCTATTGAGACTGAACCAGCTACCATGGCTGAGAGGCAAAAGACATTGAAATAATCTAATGCACCTGGGGAGTACACCTCTCCCTTCTGTATTTAGTTTACCTCTGTTGAGGGGAACTATGAAATTAAATCCTCCACCATCAGTATGCTTCCTTCATTTCATGGGCTGAGTAAAGAAGATCCCTACAAGCATATTGACTAGTTTTTAGCACTTTGCACTACCTTCAACATTGTTGGCTTGGGGCATGAGGCCACTAAATTGAGGCTTTTTCCTTTTTCATTAAAGGATAAAGCTAGCACATGGCTATCAAGGCTCCTAGTCAACAGCGTATAGTCATGTAGTGACCTTCAAACCAAATTCCTGACAAAGTTTTTCCCTATGAACAAAACAAGCCAGATGAGGACAAAAATTATGTCATTCACTCAGTCCTCAACTGAGAATTTTAATAAAGCTTGGGAAAGATTACAGGAGATGTTAAAACAATGCCCCCACCACCACATCCCAATGTGGCAGCTTGTCCAAGTGTTCTATTAAGGAATTAATACCAAGAGCAAGGATATGGTGGATGCTTCCTGTGGTCGTAGCTACCTCCACAAGGCAGCTGAGGAAGCTTGAGAATTGTTTGACATAATAGGGGAGAATTCCATGCAGCAGGAGTCTCTGTGATGTAATGACAGTCAGATTCCAGCTAAGATGGTGAAAGAGGCCACCCTTAGAGGTGAAATATATGAAGTGAAGGTGTAAGGTGATCTGGAGAGCAAGGTGGACAACCTAAGCTTGAAGTTTGACAAATTAATGAATGTGATGTAGCCTTAGAAGGTTGCACAGGTGGAGGAGGCATGTCTGATATGTCAATGCCCCACACATTCTATTCATGATTGTCCATCTGCCAACTAATTTTTGGATTTTATTATGGAGCATGCCAATGATGCTCAAACCTTTGGGCAGCAGCCTACCGGGTATTCTTGGAGGAACCACCCAAATCTAAGGTGGAGACAAGACTCATATCCTCAACCCCAGCGGCAGCAGATAGTAGCTCCTTATAAACCCCAACACCAGTTTAATTAAGGTTACCCACCAAGGCAAAATATCTTGTTACCTGCCCCACAGTCTAGCCAGTTCGCTCTGCCCACACAATAGCCCAGGTCCTCTTCATTTGAAGAGCAGATGATGGCTTAAATGCAGAATTTGGAGAGCTTGGTGCAGACTGTCAATTCTCATAGACAAAGCATCAAAAAGATTGAGAACCAGCTTGGTCAGATCTGTAATGCTCTGAACTAGAGGGAGGAAGAAAATTTCCTAGTCAGCCCCTAACAAACCCGAAAGGTCAGTTTATGATTGGTGATGCATCCTCTACTCAGGTGGAAGCTGGCGCCCAGTGAGCCAAATATTGGAAATAATTGTATCATATGTATAAAAATTTTGTATTTAATTATGTTCTTTAGAATTCTGTCATTTGTGTTTTATGTGTTATGTTGGTTCAGTTGTTTTCCTTTGTCTGTATTTTCATTGTTTGTGAATGAAAACATGTGCCTTTGTATCATCCGAATCGGCTGCGTTTGTTGATGAATGGCTGAGATACCCTTATCATGATTTTCATGAAATCGAGCTAAAAAACTACTTTTACAATTTTGCAATGTGGATGAACAGCTGATTAAAAATAGATATAAGCTTTTTATGAGTGAGATGAAGCACCTGTCTGAGGCTTGGTGCTCATGCACAGTGGTTGGGTGCACAACAGCATGAGGCACCAACCAATGTGTTACACTGAGATTAAAAGAGTAAAGGCTGTACAAGAAATACTATCTCACTGAGTTGGAAGGCTTGAATTTGTTGTGTGAGCCATCTTTTGGCTTCCTCGCGCGCTAGAACAGCTAAGCACTGACTGTGAAAGTGTCTCGCGGAGTTGCTTTCTACTCCGCGAGCTTAATTTGTGTGAAAAGGATGCCTTCAGGGTGTTCTATGCGAGTACTGCGCGAGGTAATTTCCTGAAGTATATCAAGTACTCGTGCACTACAGCCAAGGCCTCAGCTCCGTGAAAGGCACTGTGAGGCTGTCTGTTCTGTTGTGTGACAGAACCTTTTGCAAACTTAAAAGCCATCTGTGCGACAATCCTACTCTGCGAGAGCCTTAAGACAACTCCGCGAATCGCAGGATTTGCTCTATAAATTCTGCGAAACCCCTCATTTGCTTCATTTTCTCTCTCTACCCTAGCTCTCTCCACCCAAAAGCGAGCCCCTCTTTCTCTATTTTCCTCTCCACAGCTTGAGCCACTCCATCTAAAGCTTTTTCCTCTCACTATTTTCTTCCTTAGCTATTCTTGGTTACTTTGGGCACGGTTTGGGGGGATTTAAGCCATTGTGCACATTTCTAGGTGGAACCCTAGCTCGCATTGGGTAAGCTCTGCAACTCTCCCTCTGTGCTTTAACTGGTTTAGTAAATTAGAGAGAGAGAAGATAAATTGTGATATTTTCGGTGCTTACTTAGAGTAATATACATTCTCTTAGATCTGTGAGCCCTATTTTGAGATTTGGAGCACCTATGGCCAAAAGTTCAAAATTCATTGATACATTGGCGGTTATGTTGGACCCTGCTCCTGGTGGCAGCTCTGTGTCCACTAGGAAATTCGCAAGGATTGTAGAGGCCTCCACATTAGAGACCTCTAAGGTGCCCTCACCTAGTGCTGACCCTACAATTTTAAAGGAAAAGAAGAAATCTGCTCCAGAGAAGAGGGTCATAGAGCACCCACCTTCTATGAGCCCTAAAAAATTAAAGAAGCAGAAAAAGGGCAAGGTCGTGACCCCTGGGGCCCCTGAGGTTGAGGAGGAAGAAAATAATGAATACCTCAAGGTCCCTTCTGAGTTTGTGTCGGCAATTCCACTGGAGGCTGAAACCATTTTTAATAAAGCCTACTTTGAGGAGCTACCAGAGACCTCTACCTCCATTGAATATCTAACCAATGCATCTCAGCTGCCCTTGTTGAGGCCCCCTATGCAGTTGGTGTTCCCAAGATTAGTGAGATTATTTTTTCAGAATATGACGTTGAAGACTAGTGATGATGGGAACCCAGCACTGGTGGTATTGATTGATAATTTTGAAATGTTGTTTAACCAGTCTGATATTGTAAGGGTACTAGGGATACCAGCTATCTATGACCCTAAGTTTTGCTTGGGAACCCCCCTGACTGCCACCATTACAGAGATAGCCAGGGAACTAACTAGAGGAATCATGGCTTCAGGGAACTCAATCAGGAAGAGAGATCTGCACCCCAACCTCAGATTCATGGATGGGGTGCTGAGGAAAAATGTGTATTGCTCAGGCCATGAGCAAGAGAGGATGTACCCCATAGCTGATGCCCTTCTCTCATTTCACAGAAACCACTACTGGGATGCATCCAAGTTAGTGTTTGAAGGGATTAGAGATTTGTGTGAGAGAGTGAAGGTTACCAAGAAACCACATGCCCTTCCCTACTGCAGGTTGATTGCAGCACTGCTAAAAGATGGGAAATATCCCTTCAAAAGGGAGGAGGAGATAGTGGCCCTGAACCCCAAAAATTGTGAAAAGAAACAATGGGGTATCAGTGGCACAATGATGAGAAAGAGGAAGAAGAAGGAATTATTGAGAGAAGCAGCCCCCACCATTCAGGAAGTGGCTACTGCTGCTACCACTGTTGAGGCAGCAACCTCTGTTGGGCCAACCAGGCCACCAACTTCATTTCCAACACATAACCCCTCTCCCTCAAATTTATCTACACCCATTTCCCCACCACCTCCACCCTTCATCCACACATCACAACCCCACAAAGGCACAGTACCTTTACCTGAGCTACCCCAACCCACATCCACCATTGCAACCTTACCCACTATTGCACCCTTACCCCCTTTTCCAGCCCATACCTGCCCACCTGTAAAAGTTGCCTACACTAAGAATAGAAAACTCACAAAAGACACAGCCCCCATAGCACCCCATCCCACCTATATTTCCCAAACTATTCCAATCCCTGATACCACCTTCATTCCAGACCCAATACTCACAACCCATGCACAAGAACCCCATACCTTTGACACCCCCCAGCAGTCCATTGAGACTTTCCCACCTTTTGTACCTATCCCTAGTGAGCTTGTAGACCAATCCATTTCCTTATCCCATGATAGTGAGCCATTTTCAGGAGAGAAATTTTCTACTATGATTCTACTATCCTAGGAGACATCAACCTTGAGTATACACCTCTCCCCGACTCACCTCCCCCCCCACACTTTACCCCACCACACTTTACACCACCATAGGCCACTACCTTCACTCATAGACCCACATCTCCCTTCCAGCCAGTTTGACCCATCCAACCCACACCCAATACCATACCAGACCTCTTACCCCAAATCCTACACCTCCTACTGTCCCTCCAATCACAAATGTTAACCAATACCCAAACTCAATCATCTATAGAAACATATATTAATTCCATAACCACCACCCTCCAAACCAGGCCTCCATAGAAACTAGCCTACAAGCCATCCAATCCACCTTAGCCACTTTACCCCAACCATCACCTTCACCAACTATCCCTACCTCCCAACCTTTACCTACTCCACCCCTTTCCACTTTCACTGATGCCATTACCCAAACTGAGGATGAACCTATTCCAGAGAGCCCATCTACTATAGCTACCTCTGATGCTATGACAGATGTGGATGACCTAATACCCATCTCCTCCAAGTCAATCCAAATAGACTCTGATCTGGAGCCCCACCCTGAGCCTCCACACACCATTTCCCAACCCACCGACCTTTCATTCTTAGCTAGCCCCTCTTCAAGTGAGAACCTCCCCTTAATTCTTACCTCCTCTTTTACCAGGCCTCCATACTCTACTCTCCTTGCAATGCAGTCCCATCCTTACATCAAAAGAGATATTATTAAAGGAATGACTATTCTTAGAACGTCCCATGAAGCACAGATTCAGTGCCTAAAATGGGATACCGAACAGCTGCTCAGGGACATAGGAAAGGGCTGGAAACAAATGTTGCATCTACATAAATCCCAAGAGAGTTTGGCTACAAAAGATAAGCCCAATGATGAATAAGAAAAAATGGCTGCTGTAACAGAAAAGTTGAGAGCCAATGCATTAGAGAAGAGTTTGATTGCCTTAAAGGAGATCAGGGCACTCCTTATTGCCCGAGCTGAATTGGCTAAACAAAAGGCTTAAGTCCTTGAGAGGCAACTAGCTATAGCAACTGAGAGAGTACCCCCACCACCAACAGTACAGCAGAAGAAAGAGAAAGGAAAAGGGGTTAAAATTACGAATGAACCAGCTGACCCTTAGATGGTTAGCATAGTGCACATGTTTTGAGTTAGGAGTAGTGTGTTGTAAATACATTTTCTAATATAATGAACTTTCTTTTTGTTACTTCTGTGAACCTATTACTTTGTTTCATCTTTGTTTGTCTGTTTGTGTATTTGTTAATGTGTTGTGTGTCCATTTCTTGATTTTCTCTGCTTTAGTGTAGCATTTTATATATCTATGTTTGTTCACTGCTGTACACCCATTGTCCTTTGAATCAGTGAGGACACTGCTCCTCATAGGTTTTGGGGCGTGGCAGGTTCAGCCAATGAAATAGTTAACCTAAGTGTAGCAGATTTAAGTGAGTAAGACAAAAACAGAACCATGTTCACCTAAGGATCATTAAAAAAATGAGAAATTTAAAATTTTGCAGACCTTTAGGCATTATAAGCTTTTAAATTTTAACTTTTCCATGATGTGAATACCAAGTAAACTCACCTGTATTAGTACTGAGTGAATCATTAAAGAGAGAAAAAGGTAAGAACATACTTAAAAGTTCAATGAAAGACCATAACCAGTGACAGTTGGGCCTACAAAAAAAAAAAATTCCTTCCTTTGAGGGGTGACTGAGGTAATTCTTCTAGCTCTAAGGACTGGCTGAGGCAATGCCCTCACTAGAAGTTAGGCACCTCCAAGTTGAAACAACTGATAGCACTCATAAAACCTTGGAAAGGATCAAGGCCTTCTCTTGGACAGTTTGAGCTTAAACAGATCAAATCCTAATCAACTGCCCTATGCACACACACTTGTTAAGCCTGAATTTCCAATTTTCTTCAAAATAGACCTGAGTACTTGCACCTGAACCTATGGACTTTACTCAAACCTATCCTCACTCTGAGAATTCAGAAGGTAAAGGAGAAGGAGCTGAAGATGGATAATACAAGGTCAACATTGGGTGAATGGAGAAGAGATACCTAAAGTTTAGCAGTGTAGCAACTGAGGAATGAGGTGGCAAGTCACAAACACAAAAAAAAAAAAAAAAAAAAAAAAAAATTAGAAAGAAAAATGCAAGAAAAGGAAGAAAAATAATAATGAAGAGGAGTGAGAGAGGAGTCAAGAGGAACAGTTCATTGGAAAAATCATAATGAAGAGGAGAAGCTGGCCACTTCAAGTCTGAAATTTTTAAAAGAAAATGAAAGGGACTAAACTAAAAGGCGGTGGAATCAGGAATCACCTCCTTCACTTACTGATTTCTCAATTTTGAATCCCTTTTCAACCTTCCATTCTTTATAACCCACTTCATATGCCACATTACAACCCAGCTAAAGACCTTATGATTTAAAGTTAAATGAGCTGTCATGTAGAGACAAGGAGTTGTCCAATATATAGTGAGGACCTGCCAATGATGTCAGGACTTAGATGCTTTGCCTATGCTCATGCTTACAGACTCATTTGGGGGCTGTAACTACGCTTAAGCTTGAGAAAAAATGAAACCCTCCAGGTCCCTTGTGAGAGTAAGCCCTGGTGAGCATTGGGTCTGAAGTTGAATGTATTAGGCATGACCTATAACCTAATTTTTGAATTAATGATGAGCTCAGTGCTGATATACATGTGTTGTACCCCTTATTGTGAGCTAATTGGAAATGTTGTGCACTCAGGTAGAGTTTGTGATGATTAGAGGTCTGTGCTTTTCATGTCCAAATTCCTCACATTTTTATTGAATCAAAGGTGAACTGGTGCTCTATTTCTTCATAACTGACTTGATAATGTTGCATCTTTGTTAACTGTTTCATTGAGAAGTTTGTTGGTATCTTCACTGAAAACTCTCAAGAGACTTCACTCCTCCACTAGGGATCACCTAGGGGTTTAGAAGGCTTTGTACATATGCTAAATGTATCCGTGCTCCCTACGAAAGTGCCATTTCAATTCTTAGAGTAGTTATTTTAATTTATCCTTTGCTCAGGGACTAGCAAAGAGTAGGTTTGGGGGTGTGTTATGCATTGAAAAGTACCACTTTTTACCTCTTAACCTAGCCTTTGATGGACCTTGAAGCCCACTAATAATCATTTGTTAAGTATGTTTTGCAGTTAGTAATAAAATGTACAGCTTAATACAAAATCCTGACTTTTTGGCTCAAGAAAGAGAGAGAATACCAGCAAAGATGACAACTAAGCCAAAGCCTAATAGAACACCTAAGAAGTGCTCTCCATGGTGACTCACTGTTGCTAATCATCATTGACCTAAAGTCTAGCTGATGACTGAAGTCAGCTAAGAAGGAAGGATGCTACAACAGCAACAAGTGTAGTGCAGCAGAGTGTCAAGAAACAGACCTCGCAGAGTTGAGGAGCCACCTCGCGACGTTGAAGATGCAGTGGAAGAAGCTCTCATACAGATAGGCCACGCAGTCAAGAGGAGAGCTGCAAAGACATCACGAAGATCTCGCAGTATAAAACCTTCAGAATTCGTGATCGTTAAGCTCTCGTGGAGATCAAGCCTCAAAACAGCTGTGTGAGGAACACAACAAGCCCTCATGCATAGAGAACAAAAAGTCACCTCGCGAAGTTCTCACGTGGCCCTGGAAGTGAGATGCCCATAAATCTCCTCGCTCAGATCTCGCGCACTCTAGAGCCTTATAAGTTACCACGTGAGGGCAGGAGCCCACCTGCGTGAGTACTTAGCAAGAGAGAGCTCCTGAAGGTCTACTGCACGAAACACCCTGGCTCTCTAGATCTTCTCCGCGGCAGCACTACGACGCGAAGCAACTGTGCGATTCACTAAAGGTTTACTATGCGAATGAGCCCTTCCTAACAGCCAAAGGCAACTCTGCGAAAGCAAAGCAACTGTGCTAGTAAACTAAAACAGCTACCAGCCCCACGAAGCGTGGGCTCTCCACTTCTCACTTCTCAGTGTCAACTCAGGGACCTTTTGGGAATTTCCCAAGGCTAGGGCACACTTCCCGAGGCATAGATTTTGAAGCACACATCTCAAGGCATTCAAGGGTTATAACAATGTCACATCTGTTAGAAAAATTAGGGTTAATCTCTTTAGAGCCAAGGCCATTTTGACAGAGTATATAAGCTATACTTAGAGTTTATTATTTTCATCTTCCTTTATCCTCTGTTGACTGAGAGCTCTAGCAGGCTAAGGTTTGGGTTTGATCACTTCTTTTTCCTAATTTTCTTCTCTCTTAGCCTAGCACTTGCTGGCTAATCTCCCTATAAGCAGCTAGGTTTAGTTTTGTTTCAGTCTTGTAATAGATTTTGTATACATTGGGATCGTGGATGAGCAGTTGTGTATATGATGCAGCCAAGAGACAGCTGATTGTAAGTTTTACTGTTATCAATGAACTGTTGTTTTATTACTTAATCAAATCTATAGATCTTATGGTTTCTTTAGATGTCTATAGGATCCATGTATTTGGGACTAGCCCATTCAGTTTCTAGTAGATCTATTATTTACCATCTGATTTCTCTTGGTTTGATAGATACGTGGAAAGTAATGCTTGATCTATAGTGAGATCTGGGGAGCTCGAAGGCCTGTGGACCATGGTGGTTGCAGCAGTTTACATGTTCTTTATCAAACTTCTATGGGATGGACAGACCAATGGGATACCCTGTGACCATTCAAGTGGACAGAGTATAGCCCTAAGGTTGTGTCCATTCACATGTTTGAGAAGGATTCTTCTCTTCTACACATAAGCTTCTAGAGCCTTGTGAAGAGGTGTGTACAGTAACTGGCTCCCCTCTGTCTTACCTAATCGTCATCAGATGTTAGATCTGGTCTCTTTGTAGTAATTGCAGTTTGAGGCTGAGTCATTGCAGGCCTTTTGTAGCAATGACCAATTGAATCTAAAACCTTATTCAACCTGTTGCATGGTCCTTTTTGTGGGCACTAGTGAGTAGTTAGCCTTAGGAAAACACTTAGGATCTTATGAGTTGAAATACCTATGGATGTTAGCCAGGTCTGTGCGCAAATCTGGGGAGCTTGTAGCACTGGCATTACATAGTGTTGTAATAGTATTTATGGCTAGAGCTGGTCCAATTGCTGTGGAAATGATCGGTCCACTCTTCTAGATTAGACTATCGAATTTTTTGTTTAACTAATGGAATTTGACAGACTCTATCGAATACCCTGTAAGCATTATAGTGGATAGAGTATAGCCCTAAGAGAGCCCCAAATGACATGGGTTAAACTGGGAGCTTATACCTTGTTGAGGCTATTAATAGCGTCTCAGCAAGGAGCACTTCAGAGACAGACTAAATCTGAGTTACATTATTGTATCACTAACTCTATCTTAACCTGCTTACTTCTCATAATTTTTATATTTTATTTTGGCACATACTACCACCATCTTCCTCTTAACCCTTTCTTTAGGATAGGGCTACATTTTAATTCTCTGCTTTTAGGATTAATTTAGTATATTCGTGACACCCAACTCCCTTTCTTTAGGATTGTCAGATCTGTAGTCAGATCTGGAGGCCTACTATTATAGCACATTTTGGGTTTTAGATCAATTTCTCTGTAGGACAAACTATTTAGAATTTGTAGATTAGTGTAACAGTTTTTACTTTTCCATCTTCAGTTTTCTTGAGTTTGATTGATGCTCAAATTTCTGGTTGATTATTGATTAGATTAAATATGTATTGATAGGGTCTTAGACTTGAATGACGACCAATGCCAGGAGACTAGAAATATGGTGTGACAGTATTGTTTATTTTCATAAATATCCGAAAGCTGAAAATTAAGATTGACGACCTTAATTTGAAGAGAGAGAATTAGGATTTATTTTTATGCACTTTAGTTTAATAACTAATTCTTTTATTCATATTTTTCTAGTAGATTAGATCTTAAAGATAAATAAATGTTTTTAAGATAGGGATTTAGATAAAAAATATAAACTAGAAATTAATTAGATAATGAACTTCCTCATGGGATCGATCCTATACTAGCTCTACAATTTCCATTGTGTGGTTGCAATAGGTTAAAACTTAAATTTAATATAATTATAATACATAATAAACAACCGATCAAGTTTTTGGCGCCGCTGCCGGGGAAGTGGAATTTATCTAATTCTTTCAAGTTTTTATCCAATATTTTTATCCTTTTAAAAACTAATATTTATCTTTCTCTTTTTATATTTCTTTATATTTTTAATTTTCTTCAATCACTTCTTAAGCTTTTGCAGGTTTATTCAGAGTAACGAATTAGACTTTCAACACTTCTGCGGGCCCCAAAAATTTGGAAGCTCAGATTGGTCTCTCTCCCTGCTTGCTCAAATAAAAAGTAAATAATATTAAAACTAAATCGGAATACAATAAGTGTCTATACCAATATGACACACTATAGTCAGAACATGACTAAAACAATGGGGGAACATTATGCTTTAACATATTTTACACCTCCCCCATGTATACAAATAACCCCTATGACCGGTAATGAGACTTTTAAAATTACGCCCAAAATATTTCAAACACTTCCAATATCCCGTGGGCTAAGGGATGGAAATCCTTATTCACATTTAAGACAGTTTATAGAAGTATGCAACCTTATCTGAATCCAGAATTTGCCAGAAATATCTCTTCGTCTAAGGTTGTTTTCATATTCTCTTTGAGATAAAGCAAAGCTGTGGATACATTCTTTGCCTCATAATTTGTTCGTCAATTGGGAGGATTTGGAATGAGGATTTCTCATGAAATACTTTCCGATACATAGGACGAATCAAATCCGGTATCTAATTAGAATTTTCAAACAATATCCGGATGAATCTCTACAAGCGGGGTGGATGCGCCTCAACGATATTTTATATGGGTGTCCTCATCATAAAGTCCCCCATTGGTAGATATTCCTCGCTTACTATGAAGGTCTGAATGACTAAAATCGGCACATAGTTGATATTTCCTGTGGGGGGATGTTCGACACCATGTCTGCTGAGGCTGCTTGGGAATTTTTTGAGAACGTGAGCGAGGAACCAATGCATTGCCAAGCACCGAGTGAGATTAAATTTGAGACTTCAAGGAGTATACCTCTTAGGCAGAGAGGTTTATACAAATTAAAGTCAATGATGAATTGCCTTCCAAAGTTAAAACTGTGGAAGACAAAAATTTAATCTCTGGTGGGTGTAAAATCGCACCCAACATCTCAACAAGGAGAAGCCGTTGGATCTAATAGTGGCTTAACTCAGGAAATTCCTCAGCACTCTCCTGAATTTTGCCCCACATAGACCCAATACTACACTAACATTGAGGAAGCCTTGTTGCAATTGGCCAAAAATTGGCTGCAACGTGGCCATATTCAAACGTAGCTACTCAATAATCTCTTGGAATCTATTACACGATTAGAAACTCAGGTTGAGCAATTAGCCATTCTTGTTAACTCAAGAGAGAGAGTAACTATTCTTTCTCATGGCCAGTTAGCACCCCAGGAGGAAATACTTTTATGCGAGGGACATTAACTCCCCTTGATCGCTATTGAATTCCTCCTGAATTTGTCGAGCTACCGACTCACCCGTACCAAACTCATGTAACATATGTATATAAATACTTTTGAAATGACCCCTCTACGATTAATAAGATATTACTAATCGTAGAGACTCTTTTCTTTGTTTTTAATCACTTAAAATACATGGATTTGCAATTCTTGTGAATATAGAGTTCAATCATAGCGAGTACAATTTTCTTAGTTTTAGATTCTCGTGAACATTATCTAGAATTGCAAACGACAATTCTGGGGAATAGGAGAACCTAGTGATCAGTCTTTTCGGGTGCATTGGAAGTAAAACCAATTCAATTTTGTATAAGAAACGGACAAGTTTTGCATTCAAAACTACCACCCCCCAACCACCCTAGCCTAGGAACCTACACATCGACATTTACTCGAAGTGACGGTTCAAGATTTCTTTCCTATAAAATTCATACACATCCATTAACCAAAACTAGTTCATAACCCTTCTTCTTCCTCCGTCTGTAACCTTAAAACCCCATGACGGAAGAATATAACGAGAGCGACTTCAGCAAAAGACTCGACAAAATTTTAGAAAAATATAGAGCTGAGCTCCTGGCTGTATAATAGAAAATCGAAAAATTGAAGCGTCAGCGATTTGTCTTTAATGCTAAATCATCCACCGAAACTACCCTTGACCCTAAACCTAACCCAAATCTGAAACTATATACCAGGAACCCATCTTCCCCCACTTCCTAACCCTTATACCATGACAACCCACCTAGAATGCGACTTCTTATATAGTACGGATGGGCTATAATTTCTAGTATCTTTTCCCATCCAATCCTTGATCTCCTCACCACCCCTCTCCCTTGCTTATCTTCTCCCTTCGCTTGCACTACAATCTCTTCATGAAATTTTCATAAGGGAGCAATATAGGCTGAATGGGGGGGTAGAGATGTGTCTTTTTCCAACTCTCCTCAACTTCTTCCCGTAACTGCATTACCGGTGCAGTTGATGAATCATGGAGGGATTTGGAAGGGCAGTGGGGAGTGATTCGACAACTCTTGGAATAGCAACCCTCCAAAGGTTGGAGCTCCTTTTGTTGTTGGGATGCGAGACTTTGATTGAAGGTGGTTAAAAGCTGAGGACCAATCTTTATCAAAGGTTTATTCTTGGACGTTACTACCAAAATCTTAGTTTAGTGTGTGTCTAGATTTTTTCTAGGAATTTCTTTGATGTAATTTTTTTTTTTCATATGACTATAACTAATTTCTTTATAGAAATAGTTTTTTTAAGTAATTGTTGATCCTAATCTTTATGTTTCATCATTTTTATATTTTTTTTACTAATAGGGTGTGTTACTAACATTACTAACAATTTTTTCTACTAACATTTAACTTTATAAAATCAGAAGTATTTTTCTCCCAAGTTTGGGGGGAAGAATTTTTTATTTTTTTTACAGATTATACACCCGATTACTAACATAGTAGTAGTAAAGTAATTGGTTGGTGTGCTGGGTCCTATGTGACTTGATCTACGATATGAATGATCGCAACCAAATTAATTGGGAAGATCACCAAGCCACTAACTGAGATAATACGCAACACCTGTTAAACTTAGACATCTTAAACAATCCCATGCTCAATCACACCAACCAATACCATGATCCCGCCTCCCATACACTACTGTAAATCTCCCTAGTCGAATAACCGCTCACCCATCCACCCTTGTTACCTGAATTGACCCGCCAAACTCCCCCATCAATCCAATTGAAGCCCAAAGACTACCAATTAACCAAATTCCAAACCCACCACCATACCCAACAATCCCCAACGATGAATCCAATCTTTTAGAGGTTGGATCCCCAACTTACATAGACACCCCTTAGGACCCACAACTCCACCTAATCCTGAATCAGCTCCACTACCTCTTCCCTCTTCTGATTCTGAATCCGAAGAAGACGAATCCGTTCATCAAATATTGCCTGAGGATGGCAACCCATCAGAACATACTTGTGATAAAAAAGCGGAGATAATCACAGAACATGAACCAAGAAGTGTTAATACTGGCCAAGAAATTAAGGAACCGAGTAAGGTCGAGACTTTAATTGCTACATTTAGGGAGGAGGAGGATTACACGCAGTATCTCCCTCCATAGAATGGTGTGAGGCCGGTCCATATTCCCTCCTCCAATTTTACTCCCTTTTGTTCCAATGTTTCAGGAACCCTACCTGGATAGACTGCCCAACTCTCAAGTCAGGTAGAAACTACTCACCCCTGCCTTTTCCTCGTCATTGTGCAGAAGGCAAGTAAATAAGGTAAGTAAATAGCACATCTGGTTCTTCTAGAATTGGAAACTAAATATTCAAAATATTTAGTTATTTTCCTTTGAGATGGCTATAAATCATTATCATCATCAATTTTTTATTAATATAATATCAAAAAGTAAAATGTTTTCCATTTTCTGTGTTTGTCAAACAGTCTTCACACCTTTCCCTTTGTTTGGGATCTTGATTGTGTTAGATGTAGCAATTTATGCCTACATGATTCCTTTTGCACCATTCAACCTCAACCTTCCAAAATAAGTTGTGTTGAGCTGCATTATGGAGTACACTTCTATCAGCTTGTTTGGTCTTCTCTGTAATCTAGGTTTAAAATTACCATCAATAAATGCTCTCTTTTTTTAATATATATAAATTAATTAATAGGAATGGTTAAAATATATTGGGCCTTTCATTTATATCATTTGATCTAATTGTGCAGGCACTAGGTGCCCCAACATCATTGATAGCTCACATTGCGAGAGTGGAAGGTGAGGTGGTTGTGGAAAAGATCAAGGATAGTGATTGCGAAATTGGAATGACAGACAAATACGAAAACCTAGATGAAGCAGGAGTCATTGACCCTGTCAAGGTGACCTGATGTGCTTTGCAGAATGCAGCTTCCGTGGCTGGAATGGTTTTCACAACGCAAGCCATCGTCATGATGGTCCATGAGAAAGGTTCATCAGAGGAAAAGAATATCACCAAGATCCCATATATATAAATCATTTGGAAAGAAACCCATTTCATATAAAATAATAGTTGTTTCCAATTCCGACGGGAGTGGTTCCTCATCAAGTAAATCTGCCACATTGTCAGGCAAGCCAAAATCCAAACAATTGCCAGAGAATCAAATTGAGGAAGCCAACTCCACACCATCTGGACTTGGTTTGGTAGCACAAATCTTTCAATTGGTTCTAGCTCTACAATTGTCTCCTGGTTTCTATTGTGTTATTACTAATTCAAGATAGGGGGGCCTTATAGACAAGTCACTTCTCCGTTGAAATCACTACTGAGTTTTCACCATATACTATTCATAGAAGATTACTAGCATTTGTTAGAGTTATAAGACAGAATCATTGATGGCACTGATCCGGTTTTGTACCCATATTACCGAGGACAGGGTATTAATCTGTAGCTATGTTGTGGTATTTTGGAATGCCTTATATGAAGAGAACTTTTCTGCGATTTTTTTTTTTTTTTTGTGTTTGATTTGATTTTCCATATTTCGGTTTCAAATTATATCATTGGGAAAATAAATTATATCCTCAAACCTATGCCGACGGATACAACGGTTTGCATAGATTTATTTATTTATTTTAAAGTAGTATTTAAAAAAAAAAATTGCATAAAAAATGACTACCTAGATTAGTCATTCTTCTATACTATTAAAAGTAGTCATTGTTGAAGTTCATAAACGACTATCATGTACAGTAGTTAAAAAAAACTACTATTTGTTTTTCAACTGTCTCCTCGACAGTCAAAGACAGTCGTTTTTTTGAAAAGACGACTGGTATTGGCAGTCATTTTTTTTTCTTTTTCACATAATAAAATACAGATACGATATCTCAAATATGGAATTCATGGAAACAAATTACAAAAATTTTCAAAAAGTTGTTTTGCACCATTTTGAAATATAAAATGGTGGCACTTTAAGTCAAGCCTAATGTCTTTTTTTTTTGGTAGTTAGTCAACCCTACTGTCATTTAGATAAACACAAAATCTCTTTCCCCCTCCATAGTCAAAGCATTAAAAAGTTTTTAGCATCACCATCCTACCGACGTTGGAGAAGCCTTTTAGCCGCCAAATATCATGACAAGTTGACAGCCACAATTTTTGAGGGCCTTGAGATCCCCTCCATCCTAGAGCTTGATGTCACTTGTGAATGAGGCTTGAAATACTGAGGAGATTCGCTTTATAAAGTGGTAGTGGACATTCACCAACTCCTCCAAAATGTAGGCAAATGGAAGAGGAAATCAAAATATGAACGATCAGCAGTTAGTCATTTGAGTTTGGTCATAACTGAGAAGGCTCTGTCGGCTGAGAGAGAGAAAAGAGAGCGGGAGAAGTAAATAAATGAGTCAATGGCACGTTGACCATATAAATAGGATTACATTGTACAATATAGCGACGTGGGTTCAGGGGTTCCACACGGTCATGGTTTTCTACCTTTATCTTTAATTAACCTTTATTTATAACTAGAGATTCTCTCCCCGCAATCAGATTTGCAAGTGTGAAAGTTGGTGAATACATTGAATCAGACGATGCACGTACTTATCTCAATCTCCACACAATAGATCTTGAGATCATGGGTCTACCATTAGATGGTCAGATGTTGGTTTCAAGTGACACATCTCAAAGTGACATGTGTTTGGTAGTACACCCATGATCATGCTCAGATGTATGCTACACAGAATCAAAATCTGACCTGGTGTTAAGCCCATGATCTCAAGATCTATTTTTTGGAGATTTGGATGAAAAAACACAACCTCCATCATCTGATTGAAAGCAATCAATAGTTCTACATCTGCAAACCCTAGTTGTGAAGAATGAATTCCGAGTTGTAAATAATGGTACCCAATTTAATTTAGGCAGACCCTGAAGTCCTTGATGCAAACATTGAAATCCTATGTAGATTCAATGTATGCAGTCTTTTGGTTACTATAAATACCCTTCAGCCCATAATTTCTCCAACACACCTCTCTCTCTCTCTCTCTCTCTCTCTCTCTCTCTCTCTCTCTCTCTCTCTGTCTCTCTCTCTCTCTCTCAAGCGTGTAGAGCTTATTATTTAAACCTTCAGAAAAGTTACAAATTTTAGGTACATTTGATCATGTCGATTATGCCTAAGGTAATTACAAACCTCCCCCTCTCTCTCTCTCTCTCTCTCTCTCTCTCTCTCTCTCTCACACACACAGCATACATATCAGGGGTAAAGATTCTATGTTTCCTGGTCTATCTTTTTCCCAATCTCCTACAGGACACACTGATCAATAAAATAGAAGGCTGCGAAATTTGGAGTTCACAGCAGAAAATCTATTCACTCATTTGGATGATCGTAACTGTTTAAGAAAATCAAGGTTTTAGTCAATATTTTCTATTCAATAACTTTAGAACATCAGATTAGAGTGACCTTTTTTGCAATAGACTACCGCACACAATTAATTGCCTATCAACTGACTGGTTTAGTTTGATATGGACCTGTGTCACATGTGCCACCTAGCATTATGGGAACATATTAAGAATCATGTATCTTATGGCCATACACTTCTCTGAGGGCTAAACGTTTGATTGTCCAAGGGGAAAATGGCATATGCCCGACCCGACCCGACTCGACATCTAACCTGAAAACCCGACCCGACATCTAACCCGAAAACCCGACATCTAACCTGAAAACCCGACCTGATAACTACCCTATCTTGAATACTTTTATATCAATATCGGGTTTGGTTCGGTCAACCTGATTTTTGTCCAACCCGACCTAAAGTTTGGGTCGAATGTCTCATGCCTGACCTGACCCGAAGGTCGGGCCAGAAGTTGGAAATTGTGGTGGGAGTTGATATTATCAAAAAATTAGTTCCGATCATAGGTTTCTAACAATTCTGTGTGAGCTCTTTTTGGTAGGGACATTAATCCATAATGTAAACCATACGAAAGTGTTCCAATTGGAAGATAGTTACCCACTGATGTGGGGATATTTTTAGGCTAAGTTCAGATGATACCTAAACATTGGGTATATCCTTTTAGCATGTGATACCTGGCAAAACAAGTGGACAAAAGTGGCCCATCTATTCATTCATATAGGTGACCAGAGTCCATCTATATTATCATTATTATTAAACAATGATATCTGCTCATTTGCAGGAAGAGGAGAAAGCTGGTGTTGCAGAATCTGCTTCCCAACCATCAACAAGTGGAAAACTAGGGGGATTTAGAGCTACCATATTCATCTTCTGTGAGTAGAATAGATGGTAGATGGTGCCACTCATTTTCTGTGAGTAGAATAGATGGTAGATGGTGCCACTTGGTAAATTATACCAATTCTATTGGCCACCTCTTGAAAAACTTATGAAATTACCGTGCAGTCCTTTTATCACGCCACACATGTCAACTATCAGTGAATAAAAAAAATCATGCCTGTTAGCAGTTTTTAATCATCCGATTGATGTACTTTAATTTTAACCATTAAAATAGAGAATATAAATAACTGTTCATTTTGGATTGCATTAGATAATATAGTTCAGATCATCGATTTAGTGTTGGTCCAAACTTTAGTTCATTGTATGAACTCTCAGTTTTGATGGCTTGGATTGGTCAAAGCTACATGCCCATATATGCCCCAACCAATGGACATTTTTGAGAATGATCTATTTAACAGGACTCATATATCATTGTGGACCCAATCATGATACCCTCATTTAAACACCAATATTGTGTTTAAATGATTTTATACCCTCAATAATTTAAGATGTAGGTTATATATACCATCAAAGTGATAGATCATAGATTGAAGTTCATCATGCCCAAACATGGTGTTTTAGGGAGATTTAAATCATCTAATCTCTCGACTATAATATTAATTGTTGATTTTAATTTTAATGGCTAAAAATAAAAGTTCATCAATCAGATGGTTCACATCCATTTATAGGCATATTTCTTTGGGCTGAAATATGTTCTAAAGATAAGATTGTCACTTCGGGTGCACCACATGGCATAATAATAAATCATGGTGTGAGACAAAAAAATATAATTTTAACTGTGTAAGATCATTTAAACACCATTTCAGTGTTTGCCTATAGATCCAGATCAGCCATTATCCTATGATTATTCTTATCTTTTTATAGTCTCCCAATAATTTCTATGAATTGACATTCGGTAACTAATTCGTGCACCAGGGGTGGTGCATGGGTCAGTCTCCCACCACAAACTTTTAGAGATACACACACTGCTTTTTGAACTCAAGTTCAGTGTGACTAATATTTCGGTCAATCTTGTGTGATCTAATAGTTGATCTTCTCAACTATCAGCCACCCAAAAAGAGACATTTTCGGTATAAAAATACCACCACAAAAAGCCACGTGGCAGCTTAGTATCGCTCCTAGGTCTATTGGCTGATGATTAGTGATGGCTGTATCCGCCACCGTGGTTTTAAATATCCCGGGTATCCCATCAATTTTATTATTAATTTTTTTTTTATCAGTAATAACTCTAAATTTATATTAAGGTAGAAGTATCCCATCAATTTTGGCCGATATGTACCACCCTTTTATCCCCATCAATTTTGGCCGATATGTACTACCCTTTTATCCCCATCAATTTTGGCCGATAGGTATCTTTAGCCCCCTCCCTTTTATCCCCTGAGTCGATATAAGGTCAAATATCAAGTCAAAACAGTCAAATATCGGGTTCTCTAATATGAATCGGGCACAATATCAAAAATGCCCTTTGAGTAACCTTTTTTATTATTTTGAAATATTTATATATTATTTAATATTTTTTAATAATAAAAAATACTTTAATATCAATCGTCTGGTCGAGATGTATCGGCTTGGAACTTGGCTGATATGCTGATATGTATCCTTTTTAAATCCCTGATAGGAATGCTCTTCGGCTGTTCCTAGCTGCTCTTAGCTTCAGCGGAGTGCTACTGAGAGCGTGTTTGGTGAAGTATGTGGAGAGCTAATTGGGTGCTGTGGGGATAAAGATTTTCATGAAAAACCCTCCCTTCGCAAGAGCAGGTTTTATCTGCTCTTCCAGGGCATAGATGGGAGTGGATGGGGCGCTGGTGCGCTCTCACGCAGAACCGTTGCCAAACACAACCGTTGTTGCCGTTTATTTGAGTTTTATATTTCTAGCCAAAGATTCGGTGTCTAAAATAAAAGACTTAAGTTTGAAACCTTTGATTTCAGAGACCAAATCTTCAGTTGCAAATAATCAATCCACATTTATAAATGGTAAAAATTCCGGTCCCCGCACTCTGCGCTCTCTCCTCTCTCCCCTTCTCTCTCTCTCTCTCTCTCTCTCTCTCTCTCTCTCCTCTTTCTCTGCACTGCTGCACTCCCCTCTTGAGTTTGAGCTCCACGACAATATTCAGCAGGAATCTCTCTTCCTCTCTCTCTATCTTCCTATCTTCTTAAATTTCTAAACTTAAGTTTTAAATACCAAATTAATGGGGTCATGATAACTATAAATTTATTTCTAAACCCTACTTTTAAAATCTTTAACTTAATTTTAAACACTAAATCAATTTCCCTACTTTTTTAAACCCTAAATTCATAAATTAAACAATAATATTTTTAGATTGGATCCAAACCCATGTCTGTCATTTAAACACCAAAATAGTGTTATAATGATCTTACTTCATTAATGTTTTAAGATGTCGGAGATATGTGCCATCAACTGATAGATCATAGATTGAAGTGTAATATACCAAAAAATGGTGTTCTGGGTAGATTTTAAATCATCTGAGCTTTGATCTACAATATCAACCGGTGTATTTTGTTTTATTGGCTGATATCAAAGTTCATCAATCGGATGGTTCAAATCTACTTATAGGCATATTTCTTTGATCCTGCATCCGTCACTGAATCCAGGTATCACTACAAAAATTAAGACTATTAGTTAAAAAAACTGTTACTATTAGTCCTGTTGCTACCAAAAACTGCTGCTATTAAAAACTTCCTTAACAGCAAGTGCCGCTGAAACACCTTATTTTTGTAGTGTATAAAGGCTTTTATGAAGTCCAAGTCCATATGTGGGCATACACCAGATTTTGAGGGTTACTACTGCTATCAATTTTTCAAAAGATGACTTGGGCTGGGTCTAAATTTCTTATTTTGATGTAGACTCACAATCCACTGGGCCACGAGTCGGGCTTTTGGGCCTTCAAGAGGTTAATTTGTTGACATAATAAACCAAGTCAACCTTATCAAAGTTCAACAATGCATCATCAGTAGTCACTGTGATATGACATTGTATTAGTTACCACGGGTTTCCTGAAAAAGTCAAAATTTTGACTCTATTCCTAGATTTACAGAATTCTTCTTAAGGGTATCGGACACCTTGTGGTAAATTCGCTGCCATTTTCGATTCCGATCGAATTTCTGAGTCCCTCCAAAACTGGGTGAAAGAGGACTGATAACTTCATCTTTTTCAGGTAGTGGAACTCAAAAATTTGATAATGGTTGATCAGGGCCATTAAATTATAGAGATTTGTTTTCTCCTTAATGTGTCATCAGACCAGATTTGATAGTCTCCGATATTGGGTCTATATCTTTTGATGCCGATATCGAAATCAGATACTTAGTAGCTTGTTGGAAAGCTTTAAAAGTTATCTAAATTTTCTCTATACATATTTTAGGTAAAAAAAACTCATAGATAATGATGGAATCGGGGCCATCTGATCAGGCGTCAGATCTGGTCATAGTCATGTGCCACTTAACACAATTTTGTGTCCCCAATTCCCGAAATTTCTAGCCTTCAAATCATATGGATATTTCCTCTAAACTTTTACCCAGTATTGGGGAACAGGTCATAATTTGACCCAGATTTTTCACGGATTTAATGGAGTGATGTTTACACTTAAAATCATAGCCTTTCTAAGGCATAGATTTCTGGTGCAAACAGGGCAGATTTACTACTTTCTACGTGTAGGTCAAACCACAGGGATTTAAGATCTAAAATATGACTATGCTATTGGGAACCCATTTATTTGCCTAATTTAATTTTTCTAGATGTTTTCTTAATTTATTTCTCACAAATTTATACTCATCTCAATGAGTTCTCTATTTTGGGCCTTAAAATCCTTAACTTTTGCATTTAATGGGGTCCACCTAGTGGCCCATCATACACGACAAATTTTTCTGATCTGATCTGAGGACATTCCAGATCAGTTACAGATCAGCCATAAGTCTTTTAAAGTCTAAACCTATAGATCTAACACCACGATTAGCCGTAGCACTATCTTATTCGTAAATATTCAAAATTTTAGTACTATATCGATGGTATTCGATCTGGCCTCTTAGGGCTAGCTGATCAAACCAATTTTTATGTCATTAGTTTTTAAAACCATCATTTCAGATAATAATATTTTTAAATCAATTTATTTGTGACCATTTGATCACCATTCAAACCTCTTATGGGGCTCGTTTCCCTATGATTTAGTAATTAGCAATTTACAAGGCACTAACTAACTCATTGATCAATCACCATTAATCTTTCATCAAATCTAATCATATTAGTGATGAAAGACAGCATTTTTATACATTTTATTTACAATTATCCAATACGTGAACAAGGCATAATCTATAACATGCAAATACTACTATTTCTAACACATGCAATTTATTACCATTCATTAACCATGTTCAAAACAGTGAGCATAAAATTTGGAAATCCGGAATTTCATCAAGAATCAAAGTAGTCTAAACCATACGATCTCATGCAAATATTCCACCATTTTCTACAAAAACCACCATTTATTTTAAAAGTCTGGTTTATGAGAAATCGGCTAAGGACAATCAAGTAGATCTAAAACCATTTGATTTTTTATCATAATTAAGACAAAAAATTGACCTTTTCCAAAAGCTCTGGGATCACATGATTATTTGATGTGTGATCAAGGGTTGAGGAGTCATGCTAAGTCATCAAATGACGCATGCAATCAACTCTAGTCCTCTTGCATCACAACCATCAAATTAAAGATGGGTCTACGACAATCCGATTTCCGTCATGGGTGGTAAGATGGCAGTGTGTTATCATCATGATCACCGACACCACTATCTCACACCATGCATCTATGCCGTCGATTATAAAAAACAAATCTTTTCAAAACATCAAAGAAAATAGAAATTTTAGCCTTTTTAGGAAATTAGTCCTAGGCTAGCATTGGACATAGTCCAAGCCTTACCTATTTGGGCCATTAGATGGCCATAAATGATCATAAAAATTACATGCAAGGTCATCATAGTCTTCACTTACATCCGAGCTCCAATATTTCTCAAAGAATCAAAAGGAATCAAAGAAAATTCAAGAAATCTAAAGCTAAAATCCTACACTACCCCTATACTAAATGCTATAACTCTTAAGTAACTAAGCCTTCACCTTAATTCTCCTTATTGCTTGTTGGTTTGGACTATTTTAAGATGAAGAGGGCTGGGATGGGGCTGAATTTAGATTATGTGGAACTAGAAGTGAAGGGGAATCCAATGGTGGGTTTGGGATTTACTTCCAAGGGTTGGATGTAGGAGAGTTCAAGGTAGAAGATGAGGGAGCTCTAATGGATTTTTTAGATGAGGAAGAAGTTAAGAGAGAGAGAGTTTCTAATTTTTCAAGGCTTGGGCTTTAAGCCCTTTTAAGAACAAGTTTGACATGTGTCAAGCTTGCTCTTCCCAATCTCTCTTTCTCTCTCCTCTTTCACTATGCGCATGGGAGAGTGCGCTCACCACTCATTTAGTTCTCATCTTGACTTTTGATTACTTTAGTGCCCCCAATTATGTGAAAGGAAACTTTTCAAAAGATCTTGTGGTGCATGGCTTGAAACCCATCTCTTAACATAGATTTTCCCACGGCAAATCTAAGGTTGAGAGATGTCATCAACTCATCCAATAGTTAGGATTTGTTAGAACTTTAATAATTTTGAATTTCTTAGTTTCTAATTAAAAGAAATTAGTTCTAATAGCCCTCCATGTTGCTTCCTATTTACCCAAAAAGCCTCTCTCATATGCCACGCCTATAAACTTTAGTTTAAGTGTTAGCTAGGTGGCTTTCATCGGATTTCAAAGTCTATGTTTGACCTTATTTATGGGCCACTATTTTTTATGACCATCAAATCTACACCATTGATAATGATCTTCAAAACATCACCTTGGTTCAGTCCTAATTTGGGTCAAACCTCGGGTCAAGATCAATCACATGCCCATTCGGGTCTCAAATGGGTGGCTTAAGATGGTAGGTTAAGCTAGTGGGTGTGTTGCTCTTAAAATTGCTACCACACCCATCTATTTGAATTTGTGCCCTATGGGTGCCTTTAGAAATAGCCTCTTTATTTCGGGCTGTAGGTGGGTGCTCAATATTTTTTAGAGGACCAGGCCTCAGGCTGACTCCTGGTAAAGTCAAGTCCTGTTGGGTCTCAATCAACTGGTTGATTGTTCCAAATGTTGAGGGGTGTGTGCTACACTTCGCTACCGAGGTGCCAGTGCCTCGCTATTGATGTGTAAGTGCTTTTCTCTCGAGATGTCAGCGCTTCGCTACCTAGGTGTCAGTGTTTCGCTACCAGGGTGTCAATGTTTCTCTATTGAGGTGTCAGTACCTTGCTACTGGGGGCCCACATTTTTCAGTAAAATAAATTGGAAAAAGTAAGTTTGACACTTTTTTAGAAAAAAGGAGAGGAGAGAAAAAAAAGAAACTTCTAAAAAAGTGAAGTATCACTACAAAAATACGACTATTAGGGACAGTTTTTTGACTATTAAAGACTATTAAGACTATTAGCGTCAAGGGTATTAGTGGCAGTTTTTTGTTAATAGTGACAGTTTTTTACTGCGGCTAACAATTTTATTTTTTTTTAGTGTATGATAGCTGAAAGGGAATATAACTTTTAAATTTTTGTAAAAATTTTAACCCTAGTTAGTAAAGTAGGCCCCATGCCACATATCGATCTTAGAGCAGTCTAAGCATAGAGAAATCTCTACGCACGGGTGCATTCTCCCCTCAGCCATATATATATATATATATGGGAGCCGGTTAGGTCCTCCAATGGAGGACGGTAGCTGTTCTCAAAGATACACATGGAGCTCCACATGGAACTCAAAACACATTTTGGGCGGCACGTGGAGTACAGGTGTGTTGTCTGTATCAATTTTAAAAGAAAAGTTTCAAAAAAACATTTTTAAAGCACAAATCAAACTTAGATTAGTTTGATTGGTCCAAATTTTATTGTTGAAGAAATACATGGTAGAGATGAGTTTTCAAATTATTTTTTTTCAAAGACGATCTAAGCAATGCACTTGTACTCTATATGACATCAACATGGTATTACAAGTGTCACATGAAGCTCCTTGTAGAATCTAGGAGGACGGAATCCTTTTCCTATATATATATATATATATAAATAATAATAATAATAATAATGTAAAACTTTATATATATATATACATATATATAAAATAATAATAATAATGTAAAACTTACTTCTTCATAGTCCCACCATTCATGAAACAAACTTGAAACCATCATCTAATCAATGAAATCCACACATGTTGGCCACTAAAAATACTATTTCAGCCATTAAAACCATCATGGCCACCGTTTTTTTCTTCTTAGACACAGCAGAATCCATGAATAGACAATCAAACCATCGCTGCAGGCTTGATAACCACCCATCTTCGTCAATAAAATTCATCTTACTCGCTAAACCATCGAGGCCACCTTCTTCGTCTTAGCCACGCCTCCACGAAAACCCCACTTTAACACCACGTATCTCATCCGTGATAACGACCCATCTCATTCATTAAAAAATTATATCTCAGGGACTAAAAAATAGGTAGTTTTATTGGCGCCCACATGTTCTCTTAGAGTGCCTATGTCTCCAACCCCTTGTAAACCGTTGATTGCTTCAGGTGATGGATATCGTGTTTCTCTTCGATCTTTTACACAACAGATCTTGAGATCATGGCACACCTATCAGAAAGTCAGATTTTTATTCCATGTGCCACAAACTCCCAAAAAATACCCTAAAATCACTTTTGAGCATGATTTGTGCCATATGATTGAAGATCCGCTTTTTGGGGATCTGTCAAAATTTGACAGTCTGATACGTACATCATGATCTCAAGATCCGTTGTGTGGAAGATGGAGATGAAGCACAGTCTCGATCATCTGATCTAAAGCAATCAATGATTTTCTGTTGACTTAAAAACAAGCCAAAACCAATATCATCAAGCTTCGATATCAATGTTGGCTCATAATAAACAAAGCCGATCTGAGGTAAGCATTTAACTAGCTTCACCAAAAAGTCACTATAAAAAAAAGACTATTAGCGGCAACCATAAAATGCCGCTATTAACAAGAAAACTGCCGCTAATACTCTTGCTGCTAGTAATCTTAATAGTTTTTTTGTTAATAGCAACACTTTTTTACTGCAAAAAATTGCCGCTAATAGTCTTATTTTTTGTAGTGTGTACACAGCAAAAAAAAAAATAAAGAATGCTAAGTCGGAGATACATGATCAAGGAGATCCATGCGGAGCTCCTAAAAGCAACACAATCACTACAAAAAATAATACTATTGGCGGCAATTTTTTGGAGCAAAAAACTGCTGCTATTAATAAAAAAACTGTTAAGACTATTAACAGTAAGGGTATTAGCGGTAGGTTTTTTGTTAATAGCAGCAATTTTTGGCTGCCGCTAATAGTCTTATTTTTTGTAGTGAATAGACGACTCTCAAAACTATATATTTTCTTTATATGTTATGAGGACACACTTAAATAGACTTCGGTTCACAACTTTGATTTTGATGATTTGTCTGTATGATATAGACAAAAGACCCTTTTATAAACTACTAGGACCTAAACTTAGTATATCATAATTAATACACCTTTTACACTTTTCAAGACACTTGTTAACATCACATACATTTTAAAGTGAATTTAACTTAATTGACACACTTAACTAAGAATGACTCTTAGTAATCTACTCATATCACTTCGGTTAACTCAAAACATTTAATTTTGATTTACAACTTCCAATGCTTCTCCTTAAATCAAAATTACGCACTGCTTCGCGCTTCAGCTTGAATCATCTTCTTCAAGTTCTTCACTTCTTTAAGAGTCTTGATCGATTTTTCAAGCTCGTGCCCTTTGACTTGTGCTCCAATCACAACCTCATAGTTTGCATTAATAAATTTGATATTGTATATTTCTAGAAGATAATGAAGTGCATCGAACATGGCATTCTCGATAGCATCCTTCTTGGATGATGCTTCATTTCCATCAAACTCATGATAAATATAATTTCTGTTAATAGTGACAGAAGCCTTAAATACTGGTGTGTGATCTGAACCAGTTTTCCACACTTTGTAAATTGAAATTTTGAGCTTTAATTCATCAATCACATCTTGTAATATTTTTTTGAATGGGGCTTTGACAACAACGGAGTCAGTCGCCATAGTACTGCACATGAAACAAATTATTAAATAAAATATTGACCATACCTGTGTTTGCAAATACTAGACAGACTCACTGTGAACTTCACTCGTCCAAAAGTAAAAATAGACTTCAGTCGTCCAAAACAAATGAGAAATACAGCTCTCACATAGCTCGGATGCTTCCGGCTCAACTCTACATAGAGTGACTCTTTTCATCGTCAAACTCTAATACACCACACTTTGTGCAATATAACCACTAAACCCTTAACAGAATTTCACCCATTTAAAAATGTTCTCATACAACACATATTTTTATTTCTCCCAAAATGATGTTGGCTCATAACAAGCCATATCTAAGATCGCCCAAGCTTTGATAAATAGGACAACTTGTGCTGATGTACTACAAAAGATTTTCTTATATTAAAATAGCTTGCTAGCTACTAATACTTGCTTTGATACAACTGTTAGCTCAAAAAATAAGAGTCGATCTGAGGTAAGCATCTAACTAGTTTTACCAAAATTTACATAGCGAAAACACAATAAAGCATATTAAATCGAATATGCATGATCAAGGAGATCCATGCGAAGCTCCTAAACACAACACAATAGACGACTCTAAAAACTATATGTTATGAGGACACACTTACAGTAGACTTCGGTTCACGACTTTGATTTTGATGGTGTGTCCATTTAACATAGACAAAAGACCATTTTATAAACTACTAGGACTTAAACTTAGTACATCATAATTAATATACCTTTTACACTTTTCAAAACACTCATTAACATCACACACATTTTAAAATGAATTTAACTTAATTGACACACTTAATTAGGAATGACTCTTAGTAATCTACTCATAACACTTCGGTTAGCTCAAAACATTTAATTTTAATTTATCACTTCCAACATTTTCAAGGGGTGCTTTCAGAAAACGTGTGGGCGCAAATAGAGCTGCGCACCCTTAAAAAAAACGTCTATCGCAGCCATTAAAACTGAGCAAAATGGTGTAACAAAGAAAGGTGTGCAATTTTTTTTTTTTTGGGATAATTAGAGAAACATGCCTCAAAAACAAACTTTTTAGCAAAAAAGACTCGACTTCAAACGTTTTAGAAAAACAATGCTTTCACGGATTTTGGAACTTTAGAAAACCGTGAAAGTACCATTTTTTTTAATTTTTATTTTAAGAAAAGGTGCTTTCACGATTTTTTAAAATTCTAAAATCCGTGAAAGCATTGTTTTTCTAAAAGGTTTGAAGTCGGGTCTTTTTTGCTAAAAAGTTTGTTTTTGAGGCATTGTTTTCTAAAGTGCCCTTTTTTTTTTCGTGTGCAATCAAAACATGTGACATGTAATGGGACATTTTCTTAATATTGTATGCGCAGGAAGAGTTTACATGCAAGTAGTTGCTCCCAATTTCTAAACGTACCACATTAGTAAATCTCTTAAACTCTGTGAATACTCTCAACTAGAGTATATTATCTAGCAACTAATATGTGTTATTTAAATTAACTAAATATTATGATGTGTTTTTAAAATCACATTGCTTGCCTTGCCTAGCAAAATGAAAAGTAAAAATGCTCATAATCCATTCATTTACTGCATTTTTTTCTTAATTTTTGCAGTAATGGTGGCATTGGAGAACATGGGCTTCGTTGCAAATATGGTGAGCATGGTGCTATACTTCACATCTATAATGCACTTTGATCTATCTGGTTCAGCAACTACTCTCACAAACTTTGCGGGCACCGCCTTCATGCTTGCGCTCCTCGGCGGGTTCATCTCTGACACTTATCTTAGCAGACTAAACACTTGTCTAATATTTGGAGCATTTGAATTAATGGTAAATTCGAATTCTTAATTTAATGATAACCCTTAAAACTTGTTTAGCATAACTGATAAATAGAGGGCTCTTATGGTATAAGGCTTCATTCGGGTGATTTGTAGCTTTTCCCTAACAGCTTAGAATCCTGTTAGCTCAGAATCCTACAGACTTTGAGCTTAATTACTCAGAATCCTAGGTTTCTAGGATGTGTTTTTGAATTACTCACATTAAATTCCTAGTATTTTGTGAGTTTTTCCCCAAAAAAACTCAAATTCCT
This sequence comes from Chloranthus sessilifolius, assembly GCA_021018995.1. Taxonomy (NCBI): domain Eukaryota; kingdom Viridiplantae; phylum Streptophyta; class Magnoliopsida; order Chloranthales; family Chloranthaceae; genus Chloranthus; species Chloranthus sessilifolius. The sequence continues at coordinate 33,248,648 of CM037595.1, forward strand.
GTGTTCTTTTATTTTACTTTTCTGGCAACGGGGTATATTAGCCTTCAGCTTTCTGAGGTCAGAAACTGAGTGTTTCCGAGTATTTTTCTCGGAAATCAATCTATCACTTTCACTCGAAAAAGCTCAGAAAGCATGAAATCCAAGAAAAACTTTCAAATACGCTTGGAAGGTGCTCGCAAATACCAGTTTCCGAGTCAAAAACTCAGATTCTATGCGCTTTTGCACTCTCCAACGAGGCCTAAGAGTTGTGTTGATCATGAATTTCATACCAATTTATTAACAAACACATGTAAATTAAGATATATTTTTTTTATCAATAAATGTAGTTTGGCTCAGTCAATGGAAAATGAAGTCTAGTTTGCACACTTTTTATGCTAATTTGTATTTTGAATTATTGAACTTTTAGGGATATCTCCTGCTTACAACTCAAGCCCATTATCCAAGTCTGCAACCGAAGGATTGTGCGAAATCACAGTGTGTGGAAGGTGTTAAAGCTCTGATATTTTACAGTTCAATTAGTTTGATTGCTTTGGGGGCAGGTGGAGTAAGAGGGTCGCTTCCGGCTCTAGGTGGGGATCAATTTAACAGAAACGATATGGAGGAACGAAAGCATCAATCACGCTTCTTCAATATGCTTTTTCTAAGTATAAATATTGGAGCAATTGTAGGAGTTACTGTAATTGTTTGGGTAAGCAAGAACAGTGGTTGGGATTTTGGTTTCTTTATCTCTATGATGGCTGCTTTTTTGGGTCTTGCTATTGTTGCCTTGGGAAGGCCACGTTACCGCAGTCGAATCCCTGGAGCGAGTCCCCTTATGAGGGTTATCCAGGTATATCTATTTATCGCTCTTTTTCTCTGATTGCTTTCAATTCAAGTATATAACACTCATTTCAAAGTGGTTGTACAGGTTTTGGTCGTGGCCTTTCGAAATAGGAATCTTCAACTCCCAGAGAATCCGGGCATGTTATATGAGAAAGATGATAAAGAAGCTGTTACTGATGTAGAATGTCTCCCCCATACCAACCAATTCAGGTGTTTATTTTAATCTTTAAGAATTCTTGGCTTCATATTTTGAGTTTACATCTTGGATTGCTCAAATATTTACTTGCAACTCTGTTTGAAGTCATGTTCATTATTAGAATTCTGAAATTCAAATTGTCCATTTATTGTTATTTATATAATGGGGAATGCTAATCTCACCCTTCTTATTGTTAGGTTAGCATCGTCTCCGGACAATTATACACTTCTTAAAGGGCTTTTTCATAAAATTACAAAGGACAGTTTAGTGAAGTTGAGCTAAATAGTAAATGAGGTGTCCTCATTTATTATCTAATTTAATTTTACTAAAATGTCCCATGTAATTTTATAAAAATGCTCTTTAATAAAGGTATTATCGTCCAGGGACGATGCTAACATCACAATGACGAGGATGAGGTTAGCATTCCCCTTATATAATAGACTTAAATGTAAAGGACACAATACCCAAGTATACTTTCCAATCAAAGCTAAAAGACAATGCACTCTTCACTTCCAGTAAATTCTTTTCAAATCCTAAAATATAGATTGAAAACTTAAATAAAGTCCATCTATTTGACCAGGTCATTGGACAATGCTGCCATTCTTCCCCATGGCTTGAAGCCAAAAGCATGGAGGGTCTGCTCAGTGACAGAAGTTGAAGAAGTAAAGATCCTAACAAAGATGATGCCAATCATCTTAAGCACCATTTTGATGAACACCTGCTTTGCGCAATTGCAGACTTTCTCTATCCATCAAGGGACCCTCATGAATACGCACTTAGGCTCTTTGGATGTCCCCTCAGCTTCGATACCAGCCATCCCATTGATTTTTATGTCCCTTCTCATACCCGCCTATGAATTCTTCTTTGTGCCTATCACACGAAGATACACAGGTCGGCTGACCGGTATAACTTACCTCCAGAGAATTGGTATTGGTCTCATTCTCTCGTTTGTCGCCATGGTTATAGCAGGATGCATAGAAGTGAAGAGGAAGAATGCATATAATCACCATGGGCACAAGATAAGCCTCTTCTGGCTCTCCTTCCAATTTGCTCTCTTTGGAATCGCTGACATGTTTACTTTTGTTGGGATGATGGATTTCTTCTATAGCGAGGCACCGACGGGTATGAAATCTCTTTCGGCTTCTTTCTCTTGGCTCTCAGTGTCGATTGGTTACTTCTTGAGCTCGGTTTTTGTCAAAGTCATCAATGCAATGACTAGTAAGTTGACGACGAGCAAAAGAGGGTGGCTGGAAGGGCATGACATGAACAAGAACCATGTAGAGCTCTTCTTTTGGTTCTTGGCTATTATTAGTTGCGTTAACTATTTCAATTATCTTTATTGGGCTTCATGCTACAAGTACCAGAAAGAAGTTTCTATCATTGATAATGAAAAGGCTCTTAGTGGAGGCCTAGATAACAAGGAAGAAGAAAAAGAAACAGCAGAAGTAAAAAAAGAAAGAGCTAGAAGCTATTGACTAAGAATAACTTCCATGGAGTATAGTTCACATCAATCAAATATCAAAGAATTTAAACCAAGTGATGGGTTGGGGATTGTGGATTTAAGCCTAGATGTTAGTCTCTATGATAAGGAGATTGCCAAAATGGATGACGGATTGTTTATTGGGATAAGCAAAATGACATTTTCCTCTTCTTTTTTTTGATGGGGACATTTTCCTCTTGAACATATATATTTAATATTTTCTGTCCTTTTTCATCGCCAAGGAACTAGGTGAGCAATGGGTTTCTACTTTTGCTATTACATGATCTTAATTCATATATAGCCAACTAATTACTACTTTTGATAGATATTTTTCACGATATATTTTAAAAGAGCGTGTGAATCTTTTTTTTGACTTATTAATATCTAAATAAGGATTCTTAGATTTTGAAGTTTTTAAAACTTATTAATTAGTATTTTACCTATGTTACTTAGTTCGCTTTAATTAGTGTTTTACCTATGTTACTTAATTCGCTCCCTCGTCCAGGGAATCACGAATTAAATACACGAATCAAATTCGACATAACAAACGAATTGTTGAATTAATCCTTGCCAATTGGAGTCATTTAAAGTTTTAAAAGCACTAGCAAAAAGGCACGTACAAATGCAGGTGGGCATTAGGACTTTTAAATGATTGAAGTGACCCGAGTATTAAGAGCGTTAACGGTCGATAACCACATATGTGACATGTACATGGCCCAATTATACTATATCTGGGTATCTTATTTGTACATGACCGAATTATACTATTCGGTGGGGGAATTTAAAGGTAAAAAAACAATGGAAGTCAAGATTCTCTACAATCCAATAGCTGTAAAAATGATTGAAGTCACATCTGGTTCAATCAGTTGGACTTGATCATTTCCCAATGGTTGATTGGAACCAGGGTTAGGTTAGGTGGCAAAAGAAGTTCGATTAGAACTCTTGTTATATATGCGTTATGAGATATTTAGGGGCAATTTAGATTAAGACTCTTGCTCTATATATATATATATATATGAGATATGAGATATTTATGAGTAATTTAGGCATGGACATGTGGAAACAAAAATTGACAGAAACTATTTTTGCTTTTATATAGTAATAAGAATTTATATAGTAGTAAGGATAATAAGGATAATGATAATAAGGTGGTCAACAACTCAAGTTGTTGAGTCGGGCCGGGTAGAATCATTGTTTCGAGTTGTGGGTCAGGTTATTTGGGAGTGTCACCAAGTCGAGTTTCCGGTCAAGGCGAGCCGATTCGGGTCATGCATCTAAACCCAACCTAAAATTTATGTTAGGTCAACCTGACCCGCTAGCATAGTGACCAAGCCCGGGTTCGGGAATAAATCGGCATTAAATGTGAACAGAACCAAATCCAGCCCAAACAAAAAAAATCTTTTCTAACAAAAACTCTTGACCATGTTAAGCACTTTTTAAGAGTGGTCAACGTATGGAAATGCATGTCCAATCAGTTTGGAGCAAATAGTATACTCCATCCATGTGAGCGGCATCTTTCTTGATCTGTTGGAATCCTAGAAATATATGTGCGTAAAGCAAGCTGTCTCATTTTCTAATCTCTTGTGCAATATATTTACACATACCCATTCAAAACAAACAATTATGACAGTGAGTAGAATTGAAGAGACTCAAATCCAAGGGCTTTGAGCTTGCACCAACCATCATCATTTGATGAGTGGTCTTCCTCCATGCTAAACTATTCCCACTAAATCAAGTAGACACTCCGTAATGAGAAAGAATTCCATCACATCATATGATCATTTTGCCATCAACTTAAGTAGAATCTTGAGACCTGTAATTCATTATCCAACTGTGTGACCATAGTTAATTAGCTCATTGGTTCGCTCTGTTCGAATTCTGATTTGCAATTCCCTGCATCAAGCAAACGATTCGCTACGGGTAGGATGAGTTTTAAAAGTATTTATTTGTAATATAAAATTGCACACTTTAATATAAAGAAATGCAAATGAACACTTGGTTAGCTACAAAATTTAAAAATCATAAAGTATTAGCTCAAACTCCCTCTTTATGCTTTTAAAATTTTATTTAAAAAATAGTTAGCATTGAGCAGTCAATTCGCTTGTCACGTCGAATTTGATCAAATTAACTGGTTCATTGTAACCAATTCACTAGGAATTATGCTAATTTCCTCGGGGAGGTCATTCATCTATGATGCATAATAACCCCCCATATCAGGATTGAGAGAATTACTCGCCCAAAAAGGTGTCTCACTGCTCTCGAGGTAAATATCTACTTATGCACTGGGGTTAACTCTATCGTTTCTGCTGGATTGATCCACACCCTCAAAGAACACTGCAGTAGGGATATGGTGAACCTTCCAATGAAGTATTATTTTCACATTAGGTATAGACTAATACGTAAATATCTACTTATGCACTGGGGTTAACTCTGTCATTTCTAGTGGATTGATCCACACCCTCAAAGATCACTACAGCAAGGATATGGTGAACCTTCCAATGAAGTATTATTTTCATATTAGGCGTAAATTAATAGATTGGATAACATATCACCTGAAGATAATAAAAAACTACAATCACAAAGTTCGTTGACTTGACCTTGTCCTATGAATACAATTGATCGAATGATTTATAGTTCAAATTGAATTTATTTGTATCTAATGGGTCATGCTTGTGAAACATGTCGCAGATTTATTATTTCATTTGCTATATCTTCCCTTGAGTGTGCTACAATGGACAACTTTATTTTTAAGAATTCACCGTGAATTTGCTTTGCATGCATTGAACATTATATCAATTACCCAACTGATTTTTCATATTTTAACATGTTAGTGAAGTTATGCATGACAGTAAATATTTAGGTTCGAAATTAATATGAGATTCAAAATAGGCCTTGTTTTCTTGATTCATATATAAATCGGATGCGTTGAATCGAACTGGTCGATCGCTTAGGAATCTAAAATATTAATCCATCATCCGTATAGAAATCAAAATAACTACAAAAAGAAAATTAAAAAATCGCAGTGAGTCGTGATCCAAACAGGAAAGTATAAAGAAAGAATACCTTACATGAAGCAAGAGAAGGGCTCCTATTGATGCGGTCTTGAAACCCTACAGAGTTCGATAGTTAACTAAGAATTAGGAAGGAGAAAATGTAGGTTTTCAGGAGTTTTATTTGTAGCAAATTAGCAAGTTAGATTAGTACTCTTGCTATCTATGAGATATGAGATATTTAGGAATAATTTAGGCATGGATGTGGGCTTTATTTGTAGAAAATTAGCAAGTTAGATTAGGACTCTCACTATATACGAGATATGAGAAATTTAAGGGCAATTTAGCAAATTAGCAAGTTAGATTAGGACTCTCACTATATATGAGATATGAGATATATAAGGGCAATTTAGCTAATTAGCAAATTAGATTAGGACTCTATGGACATGGGTTTTATTTAGGGGCTAGTTACGCATGAACGTGTGGAAATACAAACTGACAAAAACTATTTTTGCTTTTATATAGTAGTAAGGATAAAGAGATGATTTGAACTTAATATTTTATGTAATTAATAAATAATTTTAAAACTCATCCTATGTGAGCGAATTGAATTGATTTAAAAGTAGCGAATTGCGAATCTGAATTTGAATGAAGCGAACCAACGAGCTAAATAACTGTGTTTTACTATAGGTAAGATAGAGAATATAGAAGGAAGGGGTTCGAGCGAGAGAAATTCTTTTATTGAAAAAGGCATTAAAAAGAGTGTTTTTATTGAAAAAGTGTGAAACCAGAACTTGCTTTCGTACTTTATACATGATGACTTTTGGAGGTGTGTACCACGTGGAATCAACATGTGACCGTCAAATAGGTGCACCTTGATCTCAAGATCTTTTGTGTAGAAGATTGGGATGAAAAACGATCTCCATCATCTGATTGAAGACAATCAATGATTTTTTATGGTGGATATGCGCGTTTTCTTCAAAGGTTTAACAGGTGTACATAACGCTGACCTAATTTAAATTTTTGGTATTAAAAATAAAATATTTGGTGTTTTGCACTAAAGATCTTTAGATCATGCCCTTCAAACCGGATTGGTTATATAATATTTTCACATGACTACACGAGTAACCAAAGTATCAAGCCTTTCTTCTACATTCTTCTACATTGCCCTCGGGCCAACTTTGTATGGGCAATAATAGTTTCCATCGAATAAATAACATGTCAGCCCAACCTACGGAGCTCCAACTTGCCAATGAGATTTGGACCGTAGTACATAATTTTGAAAGAAACACTTGCTATTTTTGGGATCTGTGCCATATTGAACACTATCTGAGTCTTTTGATTTAAAGTCATGATGTAAAAGATCTTTGGTGCCAAAGATTGGCACAGAATATGATTTCTATCATCTGATTTGTCACAATTAACCATTAAAATAAATGTTAGGCTTTGACTGAGTTGAATTATATGATAAAGATCATATTTTCGGCTAATCTTTAGCTCCAAAGATCTTTACATCATGGCCTTTAAATCAAACGGCTCAGATGGTATTCCACATGGTATAGAAACATCTTTAAAATAAAATAAAAAATTGTATCACGGTACCATATATTAGGGTAACCTTTTCGAATGTGTGCCTTGTGAAATAGAAAACTACCGTATGATAGAACGCCCACACTACAAAATAAATAGCATTTACTGGCGGCTACAAATTTTATATTTTTTCTTATAGTGGCAACTACGATTAATGGACCGCCACAAGCACTACGTCAAAAGGGCCTCTAAGAACCAAATAATAAAACACTCCCCAAAGCTTTTTCAGCTATCATTCACTTATTGCTATCCCTCTCCTCTTCATTTAGAACAACTCTCGCCGATGATATTGCTATCCGTCTCCTCGAGCCCCATTTGCAAACCCTAACTCTCAATCAGATCATCTTCTCAGCTGATGAGATTCAGATTCTCCAATTTTTCAGCTGTAAAAGATCTGGTTGTATCTGATGTAAAAGAATTTTACAGATCTTTTACAGCTGTAAAAAAATAAAAAATGTTGGAAGAGATTAAACCCTAACTCAATCAGATCATCTTCTGAATTGAGGTCATCTCCTTCTTCCCTAAACACTAAGTCATTGTTTCGATTCGATTTCAGCCTAACCTCTTCGATTCAAATATTTTTCCCCAATTCTAATCACAAAACCCTAACCTCTTCGATTTGATTTCGGCTTTGAAATCTCCACCGGCCGTATTCGGATCTTCAATCGAAGTGAATCTGTGACCCTAATTTTTACAAGTCGAAATCGATGTGTTCCATGTGGAATCGCCAAAACTATTCTCTTCACGGAGCGATTGATCCTTGAAGGTATCCCATCTCTTTTGTTGTTTATATTATGTAATTATTATAATATTTCATTATTGTTTTGAAATACAGATTCAATACGAACATGTTTGATTTTTCCAATCGTCTCTGAGATTTCGCAGCGTGAAACCCTAACTATTTTACAGATCCTATATCTATATATTTACTGGTTGATCCTAGATCTAATGATTTTTTATTGTTATTATGTTTTGATAATCTATTTTTTTTTAATTGTGTAATTTGCTTGTTATATGAGTCTTTGATATAAATTCCTCCGCTTGTTGATCATCATCGTCATTGTTTCGTTGTCCGATATATCGGCTCAGCAAAATTTTGAGTCTTATTTCTGCACTCAAATTAATAGATCTGTGGTCTTTGAGCGCCGTTCTAATAATCTAATATTCCAAACTCATAGATCTACTGAGTTTTCTTTATTTTTATGTTTTATCTTTTAGGTTTTCTTTTTTCTTGCTTTTTGTGACAACTAATTAATTATTTTGTTCAATCTCTAAAACAATCCCTCTGCTCATGGACTGTAGATGAATAGTTTCACCATGTTATTCTCAATAACCAAGTTTGGGTTCATGCTAAAGAATGCATTGCCTTAACCCAACATGGATCTGGAAACTAAGGATCTCTTCTCAAAATGTGTATATGTTTGCTGACCTTTTTAATGTAAGAAGAGTATGTAGGCTCTGGAATATGTGATCTCACACCTTTTCTCTTGCAGGAACTTTTCTTGGTGATATTTTAGAACTATGGAGAGTGGTGAGCCTACTCCAATTTTTGAATATTCAGCAAGTCGGAAGCAAGGCATGAAATCTCCCCCAGTACTTGGCAATTTTATCCTGTTAATTACTTTGTTTTCTCAGCATTCGATGCATCTTATTAATGACGTGCAGGACAACCCATTAATTATAGATTGCTTCAACTTCATTACCACTGGAAAACACTATTTGATTGGGTAGACTTTCCTCCTTGTGTTTGCTCTTTAAATGTTTCTAGATTTCTGTTTGGCGTCTTTGCTTGGAGTCTGATATTCCTTATTTGTTATATTTTTATTTTATTTTATTTATTTATTTATTTATTTGATCGGTGTTATTTGTTATGGATCAAACAGAACAGTTCAAAATCACTGGCAGACTTGAAAAATGTTCACAATAGCCAGCACGAAGAAAACTTATTTTTACCAACTCTTGTTGGACAAAATATCCACAACAAGGTATTTGAATCAGTCATTTTCCCACCCTATAGGCTCATATCAAATTGCCTTTTGTTAACAAAAATTTTCTGTTTTTTCCTCAAGAATTACAGGGTCAGTTATTTGTTGATAAGTATTTTGGAACGATGCAAAATACTTTCCTAGATTACATTACCAGTGGATGGGAACTGAACTTCATGGTGGCTATTGATTTCACTGGTATTCATGTATGCATAATTCTGCTGATTTACATCTACTCTTCATTTAATATTGATGAGCAGACCCTTTTTATATTGATTCATATTGCTATATTTGGAAATTTCTTGTTTATTAGCTTCAAATGGAAATCCTTGACTCCCATATTCCTTGCATTATATGGACCAATCAGGTCGGCCAAATGCGTACCAAAAGGTAAGAAGCTTGCCTCTACTTTATTTTAATAATAATAATAATTATTATTATTATTAATGGGTCACTGATTATGGCCACATGGCGCGTGGTTTCATCAAGTGTGTTGTGTGATTCGAAGGACCTGATACAAATATCTGGTCACTCGAAGATTGCATCGAAACATCTTCATCATGTGATTCCAATTCGCCAAACACGTTTAAATTAATGGCTACCATGTAAGTCCCTAAAATCAGTTTCTGTAGTTCATTTTAAAAGCATTGACTGCTTTGGCTGTTGTAGGCAATCTTGGAGGCTGCAAAGGTATTGCAATTTTACAATTCTGATAAATGCTCCCCTGCATGGGGTTTTGGAGCAAGGCCAATTGATGGTCCGATCTCTCATTGTTTTAGCTTGAATGGAAGCAATGATCATTCTGAGGTAAATTAACAAAATATTTTATTGATCTAAAAATTGAATGAGATCATATAGGAAGCGTCTACCATATTCAACAGACTGGAGTGAAAATTGGTTAATTTATTTGAGAATAACAAAACCTGGAGGGGTAGCTCAGTTGGCTAGGCCTTGGGTTTTCTCCCCAATGGTCACCAGTTCGAGTCCCCTCAGGTCCACTAGAGTATTACCCGGTTGTTAGCTCCAGGTCCCCGTGGGATTAGTCGAGGTGTGCGCAAGCTGGCTCGGGCACAAACGGATATAAAAAAAAAAATTGAGAATAACAAAAGGTCCAAGCAACCTTAGAACCTTACAGCAGCTTTCAAAGTAAAATGTGCCTACAGTTTTGGGCATTTAGATTCCTTCCATGGACTTGAAAGATGGAAAAGTGGACAAATCAGCTACTACTTGGTGCTATGCAGCTTAGACCTGGACTGTTGTATTGATCATAGATATGAAGTGTCCAACATGGCAACTTTCGGGATATATATGCTACAAAGAACTTAAATATGGATATGGATACAAGGTGCCCGCAAAGTAGTTGTCTAAACATATGGACGGTCCCTGTTACATAAGCACCGTCTTTCTTGGTGTTGTGGGAAACATCTCGATTTTATGGTTTTGGACCTTTGGTTGATATTTCGAACAAAAATTAAAGAAACCAATAGGAAAATGGTTACAAAATGAATATCAGTTAACAATTCAATAAAGGGATAATGGCTCCTGACCGACATTTAAATACCAAAATGGTGTTTAAATGATCTTACACAAAAAATTAGAGCTTTTCATGTTACACCAGTGAAGTGTGGTTTTTTATTATGCCATGTGGTGCACATTTGAGCTCAATCGAAACTGTCCAAGTGGCAATCCATCATTAGAACATGTTTTAGGTAAAGAATCATGCTCATAAGGTAATGTGAACCATTCGATAGGTGAAGTTTAATATCAGCCCGTTAAAACTAACAACAGCTAGTATGAGATTCCATAGATCAGATGGTTCAAACCTCTCAAAAAATATGATTTTGGATCCATATATCCCCTCTACTTATGATCTATCACTCTGATTGTGTGGATTACCCCCATCTTAAACCATTAATGGTGTATGATCATTTAAATACCATCTTGGTGTTTAAATGACGGTTAGGAGAGTCGGCCCCTTCAATAAAATATGTGAGGAAGTACAAAACTAAGATCAGTCCTATATCACTCTACGGTTCTTCTATCTTTCCTTGAGAAATGGATTTTTATTTCATGGTTGCAGGGGATTCTCTTGAATTGACTCCCTGATGGTTTTTGGCAATGATGATTTTCTCACCGCACTTTATGATTCCAGGAGGAAGGACTCCAAGGAATAATGTATGCTTATATCAGTGCCCTCCAGACTGTGTCATTAGCGAGTCCCACCCTTTTTGGGTGAGTGATCAGTAATGTAACTCTAATAGCCTGCAAATCCCATCTTAACAGTCAACAAAAGTACTTTGTTCTGTTAGTAATCACGGTAAAAGGGAAATCCAAAAGGTGTTATCTTTTGCTTTTATTGCCATTAATTTGGACACATGGGAGTGAAGTGTACAGTAGAGGTATAAATTAATTTGTAATTCTGTGACTTCAAGATGGAGCAGTAACGGATCTCCAAGAAACGAGAGATGCTCTCGTAGAGGCATCTGAGCTGCCTTTGTCAGTTCTCATTGTTGGAGTTGGCAGGGCTGACTTCAAAGAAATGGAGGTATGGCATTTCAGTGAGTGTTGTTCAATCTTAGTGTGCTTGATTTATGTGTGTTTTGAAAATAGTTTTAAAGTTGCCAAATTACAGTGGCTCTAGACTATATAAGAAATTAAAGAAATATCAGCACAGTTAGAAGAGAATTAGCCTGCAAAATCAGGGCCAATTGTAGCAAGTTTTAAAAGTAAGTGAGTGAAAGATCGTCCACAGAGAATTTGTTTAAAATGTAAGATAAACCTCCAGATCTGAGCTACCAGATTTGGCTTCTTATCCTATCTAGAAAGCTGATAAGATGAGAGGTTTGAATTTGTCACGTTTAACAAACTAAAAACAAAGGAAAATTTAAACTAAATGATCCAGATCCGAGTTGGGGGAGTGATTGAAACAAAGATGGAGAAGTAATATCTAACTCTGATTTGGTCTTTGAAATCTAATGAGAAATCTCGATTTGAGAGGTGATCCAATCTTCATCGGCTACAAGCACGGATGTAAGAGAGATAAATCTAATTCAAGGATTAGGCTTACACTTATGGCATATGGTCATCCACTTTAATGGCCACAAATCATCCAATAGTTTTAATCCAAATCCTCAATTGAGGAAACATCACTACAAATGTAAGAGACTAGGTTACCAACACTAATTCTTACAGGATTAATGAATCAAGGAAATTGCATAAAAACAAGAATCTAAAGGAGTCTAATGCAATAAGGAGATCGAGAGGAACCCTTAACATGAGTCCAATTGAGAAAATACGGTTTACAAAGAACCTTTTCAAATCCATTGCTATAATTACAGAGCACTTAAACTTGAATACAACTCTCTTTTGAATTACGAAACGCCTCACAAACTCTCAATTGCAAATCAAAGTGAAGCTATTACAGGATTTCGCATAAACCGTGGCCGGGAAATGGGGGATTAGAAATGAAACTCAAAATCTGGATGTCCAAATTGGGCAAATGGTTCGTCAATTTATAGCTTTCCCCAAGTCCATCTCTAATGTGCATCAACCAATCAGAATTGGTTAAATCCATATCAGCCAATAGGAGTCGAGCACCGTGATCCAGACTGTTTCGCCAATCGTAATCGCTTGATCTCGGTTCACCAATCAAGAAACAGAGGCATCAATTACATAGGAAATTCAAAAATCTGTTGGAACTTCTAGAAGTTTCGGCCAAGTAATTTCATCTTTGGGTGTTCACATGGGGAGGAATATGCCTTTGGTTCGTGCTCAGAATCTTCCGGAATGTCCTTGGGTTTTAAAACGCATTGGGACGCATGCACAGACATCGAATTGCCCTTGTTAAAGCCTGAATCTCCGTATACCTTTTCGCAGAGCTTAAGGGCCTTTTCGCAAAGTGCTGTGGCTTCTGAAGCTCTTTTCGCAGAGTTCAATCTCTCTTCGAATTGTGTTTTCTCCTTTTCGCAAAGTTCAATCTTCTTTTCGAAGAGTTCAGATGCTCTTGCTTCAAAACTAAGCCCGAGGTTTTATTCCTTTCGCAGAAGTTTGTGTTCTTACTGAACGTCGTGTTCTTTCGAAAAGAACTCTCAGATTGCATTTCTCTCTGCTCAATTGTTCCCTGCTTCTCTTACAGGTCTTTGCCTCTTCCTTTTAGACTTTTCCACAGCTGATGAGGTTGTTTCTTCACTTCCTTCCTTTGGACTGACATGGATTGTCATCTTTTTGGCACTTTTGAGCTGCTTTTATGGTTAAGCCTGTCTTTATTGTTAGCTGCAACATAGGCACTTAAAACACTTATTTAGTTCTCTCAAAGGTCTATCAAGACTTAAGTTTAGGGGTGAAAAATGGTATTTTTCACTTGTCAACAGTGAGTCTTTTGATGTTTTTGGTAAATAAGTTTTTTACTCTTTGGCAATGATAATTTTCTCACCGCACTTCATGATTCCAGGTGGAAGGACTCCAAGGAATAATGTTTGTTGATATGAGTGCCCACCAGACTATGTCATTAGCGAGTCCCACCTTTTTTGGGCGAGTGATCAGTAACACAGCTCTAATAGCCTGCAAGTCCCATCTTAACAGTCAACAAAAGTACTTTGTTCTGTTAGTAATCACAGTAAAAGGGAAATCCAAAATGTTATCTTGTGGTTGACACATGGGAGTGAAGTGTACAACAGAGGTATAAATTAATTTGTAATTTTGTGACTTCAGGATGGAGCAGTAACGGATCTCCAAGAAACTAGAGATGCTCTCGTAGAGGCATCTGAGCTGCCTTTGTCAGTTCTCATTGTTGGAGTTGGCAGGGCTGACTTCAAAGAAATGGAGTTATGGCATTTCAGCGAGTCTTTTGATGTTTTTGGTAAATTAAGTTTGTTACTCTTTTGTCTAAGGAAAAAAAAAGCTATCTAAAAAAGATTCTGCGGGGGTTAATAAAGCTACCTAAAAAAGAAAAGAGTTTGTTACTCTTTGCCTAGAAATTTGATCACAGGAACATACATTATCATTGCACTAGTTAGATTTTCTCCTTGCCTAGATTATTTCAACTATATGCTTTTATTGCGCATATAATCTATTACTCATTCGTATAATTTTCTTTGCTTGGCAGTTTTTAGATTCAGCTAAAGGAGAGAGACTTGAAAGCTCAACTGGACAAGTGGCATTGCGAGATACAGTGCAATTTGTTCCTATGCGCACTATCCAGTTACAAAAGCAACCCCACAAAATTGTGTGTGGCTCCGGGATCTGTTATGTCTGGCCCTGGGGTTTGGGGCTACCCCTTCGGCTCTTTTTGTTACTTTTTAGCTCTTTGTCTCTCTTTTTATCAGTGTATACCTACCTGCTGGGAACCTTGAGATGACAGAATTTTCAGTGTTCACTCACTCTGCTGTCACTTTTCAGACAGTAATCACTTGTTCTCAAACCCATCTGCCAGAAAATCATTAGCATCTCAATTTAAAAAAGCTTCGTTAATAATATTTTTTCTTCATCCAAGGTAAGAGTAGTAAAATAGTTACTCCAATAAAGGTTTCAATGTGTTGATCAGCTCAAATTTTACTGGCACTTTTTCCCTAGTAATATCTAATCTCGTGGTCTTACTGAAAATCCTATAAAAATGTCCTAGTTCCTCTCCAAAGCATAATCCTCATCTGAAACACATCCTCTCCAAACAACCACCTCCGTGAGACAAGGTGAACTAAAAATTCAGAGTTAATAGATTCAAGAATTAATTAAAGAAGCTAGATTATGAACAAAATATATAAGCAATAGTTTGAGCCATTTCTTTACAATTTTGATCCAAATTTCTCTTTATATTACAATTTTCTTCTGTAGGTTCAGAAGGAGAGATCTAAATCACTAGCAGTCTTTGGGACTTTGGTTTCTCCAAAACTCCGGGCTACCCAAGTTTTCCTTCGAGACAGGTAAGTGACTTGGCTTGTGTGCTTTAGAATATTATGTCCAAATAATATGCATGTGGGTAAAAGCCCCACATGATATATTTAGTATTTCGGCTTTTACGTGCAACATTGGAGATTCTTGTCAAAATAACAAATATGCGGTCCTTGATGCTGCCAGCTTTTGCTCAAGTTCAACAGGATATGAATCGTGCGGGTTGATCTAAACAAACGATCAGGGAAAGAAAGAAAAAAAGATTGCCTTCAACATTTTGTCACCGAGTCCTAAGAAGGTATTCAATCAATCCAAATGCATGAATTTGATTTCTGGTCATTCACATTGTCACTTAAAGTTATCTCTCTTTTTTCTTACACAGATAGATAACCCTGCTTTGATAATGGCGGGTCCGCCTCACTGCTTAACAATGGCATCTGATCACCCTCCTTCCTGAACTGGACTGTATGCAAGTTTCTTTCCTAACTTTGAGGTAATTTTTCATAACTTAGGTCTTTCTCATTGTAAAATTTGTCCTTGAGGAAATAGAGTGTGTTTTATAGATTCCTTGACCATCATTCATCCCCCTTTGTGTACATAAAAGAAGAGAACAAAAATATTCCTATGTCTGACCAAATAACTTATCTAAACTTATTGCGGTATCCCTTGGCATTCGATTTCCAATTTTTCAAATTCAAAATAACAATACTAGTTCAATGCAAAGTTTTAGTGATTTGAGTTTAAAAAGAAAATTAAGTTATGAACGACATCCCGCAAGCTTAGGAACAATAGCGATTAATGGGGTGTCAAAGGCATTGTAACTCATTACGCGCTTTTGAGCCCTAAATTCACAGAAACCAAATTTCAATAGGATTAGTGGCTAAAAGGTACTTCATAGTTCATAGCCTTATGATACCCCAGAGGAGAGTCATTCTCTTATTAAACTTGCCACAATTGCCCTTCTGCTAGTTGAATTCCGCATTCTTAAAATTTGACCCTTCAATCCCTAAAATTTGATCCTTCAATTCCTAAATTTGACTCTTCAACCAATTTTATAAATGTATGATGTAGGCCTTTTTAGGTGCCATCAATTCGTAGGTTTAGCTGTAAGATCAATTTTGTGCAGAAAAAATCTCTCATCTGTTTCTAATTTGTCTATTTTGAAACTGAGAAAAATTCTATTTTTTCAGATGAAAGTTTGAAGATAAATACTCATATATCACCAACTTCCTCCCCACATTGAATTGACATATTGGAATCCTGTTAACATGCATCTATTTGTTAATATATTGAATTTGCAAATGCCAAAAAATTGCCTATTCTATTTCTTTACATAGAAGATAGTCTACTACTCCTAGGCTTTGAAATTCTGACCCAGAGAGGATACGAAACTTTATACCATTTTATGCGGGAACTTACTAAATGCAATGTTAGGGCTGAGATGAGGATTAAAATTAATTTAATCAATTAAAATAATAATTTCTCATAATAAATTATCATGAAAATTCTAGAAATTCAATTAGGTGATTTAATTTCGGCCCAAAATAGTGTTACTTTCGTGTACGTTCTTTATCGTGGATCTAGAAGACTAGGGTCCTTATGAACGGCTAGATCTCCGATAGTTTTAAGGAGTCGAACGAACTCGCAAGCGAGTTCCCCCCATACCAAACGAAAATAAAAGGCTAATAAAATTAATGATAAACAAAATATTGATTTAAGGGTTTTTATGAGATCAATAAAATAATTAGGATTACACTACTTACGCAAACTGTAGATCTAAAGAAGATAAAGATAGAAGAAGAGTTGGCCTGGCACCAAACCGTAAGCGGGAATCAAAGAATTGCTCTCCGTTTTCAGAGAATCACACCCTCACGAAAGTTTAGAACTCTCAATTTGGATAAACAATTTTTATTAATAAAAAAACTCATAATAAAAGTGTTTACAAGCCTTAAAATAGGCTAGCCAATGCATAAAATTAGAAATCCTATTATAACTCTAATTCCTAATTCAAATAAAAGAAATATCCTAATTCTTCTAAACAATAAAGTCCTAAAACAATAAGAAAACTAATCGTGTTTCTAATAAAAGAAATAATTCTTACTTTCTAAAATAAAATAATAAAAGATTTTAATCCTAATTCAATTAGGATTCTTGAAATTCATCACTTTATGTCCAACTTTCGAAAACTGACTATAACTTATTCAATACTTGTCGGAATTGCTCAAATTTTGGCTCGTTGGAAAGTTATTTCGATAAGCTTTCAAATCTGACCAATTTCATTTCAATCTGACTTCGTTTAACACTTCAAAATAGGCCAAACATAAAAGTGATGGGATTAAAAGTTGAAGACCCTAATAAATTTTGAATTTTCTTCTTTTTTATCAAATGGGTCTTTAATAGGCCTTTTTTTAAAAACCCATTCATGGGTCCACTTTCTATTTTGACATCTCCTCTTTATCCGACGACGATTTAAATAGGTAGATCTAAAATTCACATCGATCCCCTCTACTTTACGGTCGCGATCACAGACAATATATAGGGAACCTCGATCAGAAACAGCTTGAATCGGACGTCCCCATCAACTCTCTCCGGGTTAGACGGATTCATCTCGATGAATGCTGGTTGTGATAATGGTTCAAAAGATCTGGATCAAGCTGTTAAACTTCCTCCCGTGTAATCCAAGTATTTTCTGTGTTGGCCTTGTTCTTCCACTTGACCAAATACTTCTAAAGTCTCCCGTGGTTGGTGGATACAATCTGATCTTCCAACACATCTTCGATGATCTCACAGATTTTTCGAGTAGGTGAGGGTAATGGTGTAGGAAGGAAAATAATTGGATCATCGGATGTAGAAGGCTCAAAGGGGTTGGCAAGGATGGTTGAAGGGCCATGGAATGGAACAAGGTCCTCCACATTAAAAGTCGTGCTAATCCCCAATTTCGGTGAAAGATCTAAGATGTAAGTATTAGAATTGGCACGCTTCAAGATCTGATATGGTCCAGCATTACGAGCTCGTAACTTCTTTGCAACTCCTTGAAGGAATCGCACGGGTCTATTTTGAACCATCACAAAATCACCCTCTTGGAATTCTTTGAACCGTCTGTGAGAATCTGCAGAGAACTTATATTTTTCGTTCTTTAAATTAATTCTTTTCTTAATCTCAGTATGCAACTCATGAATGTGATATGCAAAAGTGGATGCAGACTCTAATGACCTTTGATGAATGGACATTGGGAGAAAATCTGTGTGTTCTAGTATTCGGCTTACCTTCCACTTGATGAGGTATGCCTGATGTTTCTCAAATTGTGTACTCCTTGCAGTCCAAGTGTTGTCAATTTTCGATTTACCTTTCCGCTTAAGAAGATACTCTTGATATGATTGGTGTGTCTTTACCTTAGTAACAAAATATGGATCTCCCAAAATTTTTCCGTCTAACCTCTTCACATATTGTTCAGGCGGGTATTTGGAAATCAATGAGTAGATAGAATTGGGCACAGGTGGATGGGCAACCAGGAATGGGTCTAAAGGTTTTGTTGTTAGGCCTAAAAAAGGTGTACGTGTATCTACACTCGACTCGATTAACTCATGTGTACTCGCTTCAACCAAAACCAAAAACTCTGGGGTACTCAATTCAATTGACACTAATGGTTTTTATGTACCCAGTTTGAGGGACTCACATGTATTCGACCCAATGGGCACCAACAAGTTGTGTGCGTCCAACTCTATGGGTACCAATGACTCATAGGCAAGTGGCTCAATTGGTTCACGTGTGGGTGATTCAACATCACTACTCACAAGGAAAATAGAAGTCTCTTTAACACAAATTAGACTTTCATTAGCTTGTTCTATCTCCTCTTTACTCAGTACGGTACTAGGGTCGTACATTTCTTTCACTTCCCTATTCTCCGACTCCTTAGGACTCACTCTTTTAGTTAATAAATTCGGAGTGAGAAATTTCGTGGGGCATTGGTATGCAAAATGTCTAAACCCTTGACACTTAAGACAATCAGGACACTTATTCGTCTTAGTTTTCAAACCCCAAAGAAGGTGATAGTGTGTTAAAGGAACATACTTTTCAATAAGTCTCACCTTCATGTCCTCCCATGTGGAGATGTGCTTATTTCGAAGAGATTCAGTACGACGTTCTACGCGAGTCGAAAACCCACTTGACTAAGTACTTCTGAAGTCTCAGCCATGCTCTGATACCAATTTGATGTGGGAACTTACTAAATTGCAATTTTGGGGCTGAGTTTAAGATTAAAATTAATTTAATCAATTAAAATAATAATTTCTCATAATAAATTGTCACAGAAAATTCTAGAAATTCAATTAGGTGATTTAATTTCGACCCAAAATAGTGTTACTTTCATGTACGTTCCCTATCGCGGATCTAGAAGACTAGGCTTCTTATGAACGGCTAGATCTCCGATAGTTTTAGGGCGTCGAACGAACTTGCAAGCGGGTTCTCTCGATACCAAATAAAAATAACAGGCTAATAAATTAATGATGAATAAAATATTGATTTAGGACTTTTATAAGATCAATAAAATAATTAAGATGATGCTATTTACGCAAACCATAGATCTAAAGAAGATAGAGATGAAAGAAGAGTTGGCCTCGCACCAAACCGCAAGCGGGAATCAAAGAATCGCTCTCCGTTTTGAGAGAATCACACCCTCACGAAAGTTTAGAACTCTCAATTTGCATAAGCGATTTTCATTAACCAAAAACTTCTAACAAAAGTGTTTGTTAGCCTTTAAATAGGCTAACCAATGCATAAAATTAGAAATCCTAGTATAACTCTAATTCCTAATTCAAATAAAAGAAATATCCTAATTCTTCTAAAACAATAAAGTCCTAAACAATAAGGAAACTAATCCTATTTCTAATAAAAGAAACAACTCTTACTTTCTAAAATAAAATAATAAAAGAGACTAATCCTAATTTAATTAGGATTCTTGAAATTCGTCACTTTATGTGCAACCTCTGAAAACTGACCATAACTTCTTCAATACTTGTCGGAATTACACGTTTTTTGACTCGTTGGAAAGCTACTTCGATAAGCTTTCAAATATGATCAATTTTCCATCAATCCAACTTTGTTTGACACTTCAAAATAGGCCAAAAATAAAAATGACGGGATTGAAAGTTAAAAACCCTAATAAATTTTAGATTTTTTTCTTTTTAATCAAACGGGTCTTTTTAAAAAAAAAACCTATTCGTGGGTCCACTTTCTCTTTTGACATCTCCTCTTTATCCAATCACGATTCAAATAGGTGGAGCTAAAATTTACATCACCATTCCAGAGAATTTGAACACCTCGTCAAAAACTCATGGATTCCGGAGCTACTATAGGTTTAGTAGTATTTAGGATTAACTCACTAATTTTTTGATGAGTAAGTTGGGCTCAAACGTGCACTGATATCAACATACACTGTCTACTAAAAAGGCCCATGAAAATATGATGCATCTTCTATGAAACTATATGTATTCCTTCATAAAATTAATGACAAACACTTGTAGACCACCAATCTGTTTTCTGTTGATTGGTTATCAGGTCAGCGAATATGAACCGCAGGAGTTTAAACACAGGCCAACGATGAGCACCATCGTCGAAACATTGGAGCCTCTCCAACGATGAGCACCATCCCTAATTGGGCACTTTGTATACACCGCACCAGCAGAAAAAGGGAAGGAAGAACGAAGTGGGCAAGGTGTCAAAGAAAGAGGTTCCCCTGGAAGCGCCGAAGAAGAATGTGCCTCATCCACATGACTGCAGACACCGGATCCATGCCCCGATTTCCCCGATATCTCCGATGAGCTACTCTGACATGGCCGTATACAAAAAATCAGCAAACAATGGTTTAAACTGAGAACTTCCGAGACACCAAACTAAGGTGGCTCAATAAAACAATTTGTGAAACAATTGTATTGTCAAATCAACGACAATTTGCAGCTTGCCATGGTTGCACAAACAGATGCAATTTGAGCTTGCCATTATTCTATTATGATGTGTACAAACGGATGCAATTTGATGTTGTATAGCGTTCATTTTTAAGGAGATTTATGATGATGATGTGTGTCTTTTATCATAATCTCTACATCGGCAAAGCTTCTAGTGGGCATTTCCCTGTTTGTAATGCCAGTGGCAGTTTTTTAATTGCTACTATTATTCCCAGCTTAGCAGCAGCTGTAAAAACAGCCGCTAATACCCTCATCGGCAGATGTAAAAACTACCACTAAAACAAAGTAGCGACAGCACTAGTAGCGGCAGTTTTTACAACTACCGTTGAGGGTATTAGCGGCAGTTTTGGCTGCCGCTAATAGTCTTATTTTTTTTAGTGCCATGATCTCAAAATCTGTTGTGTGGAAGATTGAGATAAAAAACAATCCCTATCTTCTGATTCAAAATCGGTCAATGCATGATGGCATGGAGGAGATGGAGTGAGATCAAAGTTCTATTGATCATGAACTTCCAATTAGACGGCCAATATTGTATTTTTACATATCACATGTCCCTAAAATACTAAGTCTTTCTTTAAATTCGGTGCAATCACTTGAAAAACGTGTGCAAGTAATGGCTCCCATAGAGAAAATAGGGTGAAATGTCCGAAAACAATCCTTTATTTTTATGTGGGACTAAAGGGAGTCATTACTTGCACACGCTTTTCAAGTGATTGCAATGGATTGCACCGAATTTAAAAGAAGATTTTGCAAGTTTGGCGACCTCTACTATGTGAAAACAACATTTAAGCCGTTTGATTTGAAGGCCATGATTTAAAGATATCAATTGCAAAAGATTAGAACAAAATATAATTTTCATCATTTGATTAAATGGAGTCAAAAGGCTATTTATATAATTCAACAGTTGACTACAATAGATCATATAACAAGTATCCTCTTTTGCTCCAATTTTATGTACCAAAGATCTATTGATCATGAACTTCAAATTAGACGAACCATATTGCATTTTTACCTATCACATGCCCCTAAAATACGAAGTCTGTCTTTAAATTTGGTGCAATCACTTGAAAAATGTGTGCAAGTAATGGCTCCCGGACTAAAAATGGGTATTTTTTATATTGAAAAGTGTGAAAATATAATTGCCTTTCTTGCTTTTATTAGTAGTACTAGTACAAATGCACGTGCAATGCATATGCCAATAAAAAGATAAAGAGATCATTGCCAGCAGTGAATCGGAAGATGGTGATTGCTTTTCATTTCAATCTTTCATGAAATGGATCTTGAGATCATGCGCGTACCACTAGACGCTTTGGCTGTGTTTGGGTTAGCTCTTATAAGAGCATAAGCAGCTCTCTGCCTACTCTCTGGCAGAGTAGATAAAATCTGCTCTGGCAGAGAGTAGAGAGTAGACAGACAAAAGTTTTATCACTTAAAATAGTTCCCCGCCAGAGCAAATGGGCCGAGGAGTTGTGCTACCAAACATGAAAATAGTTCTCTGTCGGAACCAAAGAGTAAAAGAGCTGCTCTTTGCCTTAAAAGAGCTAACACAAACGAAGCCTTAGATTTTGATTCTGTGTGGCATACATCCCAAAAAATGAGTCGAGAACCTTGGTTGATGTACCCTGATATGTTCACTGTTTGGGATGTGTGCCACCTGGAATCAACTTCTAACTGTCTCAAGGTTGGCCTATGATATTAAGATATATGATTTAAAATTATCAATTAATTTAGCAGGTGAAACCTGAATTGATAAGAAACAATCTCGCGTTATGAATAAAGATACCCAATCTATATGAAATAATGCTCATTGTACCCTTGTTTCATGATGCTTATCAACACATTGTAAGTGATACATGAAAGTTTTACCTCAACACATTGCTCAAAATGACAGGCTTGATATTTTTGGGATATATTTCATGTGGAATACTATATAAACCGCCTTATTTAAATGCCATGATGTAAAGATGTTTGCTGCCCAAGATTGGCGGGAAACACGATCTCTACCATAGAAATTGTCTCCATCTACCTTTGAATTTAATGTGGTCTTTGACTGTATTGAATCAGATAAAAGAGATCACATTTCATCCCAATCTTTAACATAAAAGATATTTACATCATGGCCTTCAAAATAAAAGGGTTAGATGATGTTGCACATGATGCAAATATAAAAAGGGAACGACTCTCCTGACCATCATTCAAACATCAAAATAGTGTCTAAATGATCATGCTCAATCAATGGTTTATGATGTGGGATATTAGTACCTTCAAAGTGACAAAGGGTGGATTGAACTGTACTAGTCTTGAAAATGGTGTTGTAAGGACTTCAGTGTTAGAGGGTGATGTATATATATATATATATATATATAAAGACTACATTTTCATAATAGTTTTTTTGTATTTTCATTAAGGAGAAAAGCCTCTTTAAATAGAGATGAATACAATCAATAAGATATCAAGAGATTTTAAAATTCAAAATATTTCCTAAGATATTTATCTAAGTATTCTTGAATTAATCATGCCTAAAACATAAGGTACACATCTCGATGTGTATCTTTCTTTCAATCCTAAATATTCCCTATTACCCTCCCGCAATTACATGTTTCTTTGAAGAAGGAACGCGTGATTGGTAATATAAAACTTTAGCCCTCGATCTTATAATATGAATTGAATAGTATATAACGTTTGATCGTGTTTGCTTGTAGTCGCCGTCTGTCGGTGATATCCATCATTGTCGCGTTCCACTCTTTATTGTGTCTGTCAAAGCTGGTGGCTCACTAGGTCAAGTCCGTCATGATCTCCCCTAGAAACTTACGATGCAGAATCATGCGGCTTGAATAAAACCCTTGTTAGAGATGTATTAGATATATATAAAAAATGAGATCGTGTAGCTTGAAAGTATAGACTAAGGGAGCCTGTAGAGATAAAATGAAGCATACAAATTTATTGAAAAAAAAAATTAAGAAAATTGAGAAGGGAGTAGAGGGCGCACCATCCAAGACCATGGCCGGCCTAATCGTGAGATCGAACCGACCATGGCTTTGATACCATAAAGAAATTATTAGACTATATTTTTTAATGATTTTTTTGTATTTTCATTAAGGAGAAAAGCCTCTTTAAATAGAGGTGAATACAATCAACAAGATCTCAATCTGAAATATTCTCTATTACCCTCCCGCAATTACATGTTCCTTTGAAGAAGGAACGTGTGATTGGTTATATAAAATCTTAGCCCTCAATCTTCTAATGTGAATTGAATAGTCTGTAACGTCTGATCGTGCTTGCTAGTGGTCACCGTCTGTCGGTGATATCCATCACTATCGCATCCCGCCCTTTGTTGAGTCTGTCGGAGTTAGTGGATCACTAGATCACGTCCGTCATGATCTCCCCTAGAAACTTATGATGTAAAGAGGATTCACACTACTAAGGTTTTGTATTTTGAACTCACACAATTTTTGTTCATGCTGTGTATATTTATACAACCCAAGAGTCCTAATTTTAGGCATTTAAAAAAATATGTAACTGAAAAGCAAATTTACAATCACAATTAATAGCAATATTTACAAAGATAAGAAACAGATCTTGATCGGACCCAAAAGTTGCAAAAAATATCCTCGGATTTCGGCTTTGTTAGACCTCACCTAACCACTAATATATGCTTTTAGTTCGTGTTGTGTTGCAACAGGTGTAAAGGTGGGTTAAACATAAAGAGAGTTAAAAGATCAAAGTTAGGAAGAAACCCAAGCAAACGAAAAGGATCCAAGAAGGAGCAGCTGAAAGGAGAGCTTCAAATGGTCACTTAGACCAGTCGAAACTGCAAATTTCGATCGGTCGATATTGCGCAGCAGAAGGGTATAATAGCTGAAGAGAACAAGTCCAAAATGGACTAGTCAAAGTGTCAGAATTAACCGGTCAGAACCCCAAGAGACTTCAGAAATGGAAAGAGAGACCGGTCAGGACTCAACTGACTGGTCGAAACTGGAAGAGCATATACACTCAAAGGAATTACTTGACCGGTCTAATTAAAATGATTTGACCGGTCTATTAATTCTTGAAGCGGAAGTCTCTGCGGGTCGTCTCCTACCTGAAGAAGGAAACTGAATTCGACTGGTTGGTGCATCAATCCCAACTGGTCCAAATAGAGTTTCTGAGCAAAGAATCAGCTACGCCAGCTATGAATGAGCTCTACCTCCGAGATCTTCTCCGGTATTCTCTTCAACAAATCTGGATAACTCCAAAACAGTGTAGAATACCTTCCGGATTCTTCTTCCTTGGAAGATTTTTAGGATCTAGAGAATCATTGCAGTGTATATCTATTCCAGGGCCTTGTAATCAATAAATAAGGACCCTAGGGCTTAGTTTTATGGGACTCGCACGCTAGAATCTTTCTAGAGGGCTCTTACATGAGTTTCCATAGTAGTAGGTTAGGATTAGTTCTAGAGTGAAGGGAGATTGAATGTAATCATTATCTAGAGCCTGCACTAGCGACGATGGAGACCTCTGGATTGATACGCACATAGAAGCCTTAGGTTGGATCTCTTCTATATTTTGGATGAGTATCTTAATGAATTTCTATTTTCTTTTTCTATTTGGGAATTTCATTATGGTACGATTACATGTTCGAGGTTCTTATTAGATCGAGAACGCGATAGTAACGCTGTAATTTTATTTATTTTAATTCAGTGGCCTTGTAGGGATTGGAATAACCTAGATAGGATATTCACTGATGGGGTAGGCCTTGTAGGATAGTTCTGTTGGTTCATGCAATAGTTCTTTAACAATTAGGTACTTCTAACTCGCGATTAGATTTACCTAAGCCACATACGAAGTAAATGAGCTTGTAGCCAGAAGCGGGGGTACCAGGGATTCACGATAGAGAGAAAATTAAGATTTATTAACTTACCTGTCTGAAATGCAAGAGGGATTCTAGCCCACTTTCTCTTTCCTTACTTCCAAAACTATTTAGATTTTCTTTTGTTTATTAGGAAATCAATATTACAAAAGTCTTTGTAAAAAGAAATTAAATAAGAGATAAACAACAAATATCTGTGGTTCGACACCCTTGTACTCGCCCAAGTACATTCGAACTTGTGCACTTGCAAGGTTTTGAAATTAAAACGATCAAGTTTTTGGTGCCGTTACCAGAGATTTCGGCTTTATTTCTTATTTGAGTTCAGTTTTACTATATCTTTGTATCATTACACTAACTGTAGTTTCTGTTTTCTTTTTAGGCTTGGAAGATTGGGAGCTTTAAGACGTATCGAAGGTTTGTCACGGGACGCTGTGAGAGGCTAAGGTGCATACTTACGATTTTCAGTAACTGATTTAGATATTCTATTTTACTTCATTTTTGTCAAGGTGTGGTTGTCATTCTCTTCTCTCTTATGTAGCCCGATCTTGAGCTTGAGTGAACGAGCCAGCAGATTCACGCTAGCTCCTGTTCATCTCACAACATCGGAATAGTGAACATTATAGTCCCCCATGCTATTTTTCAATCAGATCTATCATGGTGGGAGACCATATGCGTTGAGGGAGTATTACACATCGGCAAGTTTAGCAACACCCTTGTGTATTCGAGTACCTGCAGCCACCGGGACTGATCAAGTCCAATGTAATTCAATTGTTACCTATTTTTCATGGGCCTAGTAATGAAGATCCCCACTTGTGTTTAATGAACTTTTTGGAAATTTGTGCCTTATTTAAGATCAAAAATTTAACAGAAGAGGCCACTCTATTGAGACTTTTCCCATTTTCACTAAGGGATAGGGCAAAGCAGTGGCTCCACTCTTTGCCCATTGACTCAATTACTAGTTGGGAGGAGTTACGATATGTATTTTTCCATGAATATTTCCCAACTTGTAAGACAAGTCAATTCTAAAAAATAATCACAATATATTATCAAATCCAGGAAGAGTCATTTGCTGAATGTTGGAATCGCTTCAACGAGCTTCTGCTGAGTTGCCCTAATCATGGGGTTTCGTGTTGGGAATTGGTGCTCAGTTTCTATGAAGGTTTGAAGGACCGAATTGGTAATGGATTTATGATACCTATGGGGGTATGTTCCTCTCATTTATGGCAACAGATGCATGGGAATTTTTATGGACCCTCAGTATGGAATCGATGCCGCACCCGACACCGAGTAGCACTGGAGCAGAGATATTACGAAATACACCTCCTAAGCGAGGAAGGTTGTACAACCTGAAATCTAGGATGACTTTTCTTCCAAAGTTGTAGCTTTAGAAGATAAAACTCCAGTCCATGTTGGGAATAAAATCGCACCCAACATCACAAGGAGGGGAGGTTCGTGGTCTTAACCAGAATCATGCCCAATAGGTTCCTGTGTATCCTGTTGCCCCTATGCCCCCCAAAGTAACCTTAGATCATCCGGCTGCAGCATGTTCCTTTTAGCGTTTGGATAATAATTATGGTTGTGTAAGTATTTATAATCTAACCTGGAGGAACCACCCAAGTCTGTCCAGGCAACACAATGGGA
Organism: Chloranthus sessilifolius; assembly: GCA_021018995.1. Taxonomy (NCBI): domain Eukaryota; kingdom Viridiplantae; phylum Streptophyta; class Magnoliopsida; order Chloranthales; family Chloranthaceae; genus Chloranthus; species Chloranthus sessilifolius. The sequence continues at coordinate 33,276,050 of CM037595.1, forward strand.
TGCGAAAAAATAATTAGCCTTTCAGACCAATGCATGCTCCGCCATTTATGGGATAGTAATATCATTCGCCTCGCGGGAATGATTCTTGGGAGGAGGCTTTGCTACTGATAGTCTAGACCTGGTGGCAACAAAGCCAACACCACGAGAATTTACTCCGCCCCTCACGGATTCTCGAGCTGTTTTGGCTACTCGGATTGAGGGGCTAACTACAATTTTAAAAAGAGAGGAGGCTCGGTTGCCTACACGACCGGTTGATGTTCGTAATGGCAAAGCTATGGATGGGGAGACTTCGTCTTCCTATGAGTCGCCAATGCTCCAATGAGCGCTTTGACCTTGTCAAGCTATCGACGCATCCGTAGTATTTCTTGGGAGGCAACCCAAGTAATTATAAAGTATTTAATTCTAAGTTTTTAGGGTGTGTCAGTGTAATCTGGGCTGAGAACAGAGTTCTCTAGCAAGTTTAGACTGGTCGGAATGGATTCCGACAAGTCAAGACGCTCACATAGGAAGATCCATAGCAGCACCAGGTTTCTGCTATGCATAGCCGGTCAAAATCTACTGGGGGAGTGTAAGAGAAATCCATTTTTCTCTAATTTTTGGACCGATCAAATTGGTTTCGACCGGTCGAATTTATTAGCATTAGGCTATTTAAAGTCTTTCAAACCGATCAAAATCTATTTTCGATCGATCCTGCACTAGTTTTCCCCAACAGTTTTCTTCTTCTTCAAGCCGTGTGAGTGTCGTTTGAACTTTGGCGCACGACTTCTCACCCTCCAGCCGCCTACCTTCCCCATTAAACACGACCCTTCATTTTCTCCACCACCTTCCATTCTATAACCAGCACCCATCTCATCAATCTCACTCATCTCTTCATCTTCAAAACCCCCCTTTAACCATGGCCGATGAAACCAACTGGTCGGCAGCCCGTAGGGCCATCACAGGCTGTTTGTAGAGAGAGGCCGCCACCATGCCGAAGGTGGAGAAAGACATGGGAAGCATTGCTTATTTTTGTGCTGGCGCTGAATTTCCAAATCTAGCGTCCTCGTCTTCACCAACTTTTCCTCTTCCCCCTCTCAAACACCAGTGCATCCACCCAGCATCTCCGCCCTTACCACTGCCTCCTGCATAACTCCTTTGCGGGGTCAGGTTATCTGTCCTCTTCTCTAGGATACATGTTGAGGGTAACTCGAACCCCAGGAATGAATACCCTTTTGAGGGAGCGGATCCTTTTTGGAGACCACAGTTCCATCGCGCGTTCACCTCATGGGTCGCTACAATTGTTCAAACCTGTATAGTTTTTTCCTAGGTTTTAATTTTTTTTTCCAAATGGCATCTATAAATTATACAACTTAAATATATAAAGTCTCTTTTATTTTTCATGTGTTAATTTTGTGGTTGCTAACAATTTTATGGAGGTGTGAATGATCCTATTGAACATGTTTGGGGGAGGTACATAGTTCCTCTTTTCCATATGTATTTTTTTTTAATGATTTTGGGGTTTCTGACCCAACTTGTCGGATGATTTTAATGTTGCATTTTGGCTCGGCTTGTCCTTGCTACAGTGCTTATTGCTTGACCACTTCACACCTCTCTATAATTGCCTTGTTGCTTGTATACTATTTTTAGTTTTGTGCAATGAGGACATAACACCACTTAGGTTTAGGGGTGTTGTGCCCAACTGCGTGATTCATGATCGTAAATGTTGTTCATAATATACAGAATTACTATTTTAGATACCCTCAAAACCTTATTTTAAAACCATCGAAATTTATTTTCCCGAAGTTTTCAAAATGTAGTCAAAGATACATGAAAATTTGAATTGTTACATACCAATGACATGACAAAACCGCGGTTGTTTAGGACAATTATCCCCAATATAAACATTTAAGGATTAGTTTGAATTTCATACCTAGAAATTTTCTGTACACCATTGGCCATGCTTAGGTCTGGAAGTCAATGGACTAATTCGAATATGGAATTTTAGGATTGCAAGAATCGACTAAGACCAGTGAGCTTTAGAACCTTTTGTCCGTCGTCTTTGATGAGTGCTAAATAAATTTGGAGTATCCTTGAAATTTATGATAAATTATTTAAATCTGATACGATTTACTTTGGTTTGTTGAATATGCATTGTTTATACGACTGCACTAGAACTTATTGTATTTGAACCAAAAACAAATAGGCATCGTTATCACTGAGAAAGGAGATGATTAAAGGCCATCTATTTGGCTCGTTTTTGCCCAAAATGCCCCACCTTATACTTATTTACGTTGTTGCACCCCTTTGAGCCTCAATTGAAAATCCTTGACCCCATATTCTTTTGTTAAGCCACGTTATCCACACCCCATACCAGTGCTGAAAAATGTAAGGCCTTTACCTTCAATCTCTAAGAAATTAGGAAAGAAGGGATGAGAGTAAAAGAGAAAAATAAAGGAGTAGGAAATGTGCTTACTAGCATATGGAAAAATCGAAAAGAAGAAAAGGGGAGAGAAAAATAAAAGAAAAATAGTTATGAGGTGGTAATTCAAAGAAAAAGAAGGAATGAAAAGAAGGAAGAATTGAGAAAAGAAAATCTTGAAAAATTTGAAGAAGAAAGAGCCAAAAATAGAAAATAAAATTGAGTTCTTTTTTGATTTCTCAGAGATATTTGAATCCATACTTCCCCTATCTTTCTTAACCTTCACCCAAGCCCCATTACAACCTTTAAAAAGGCCTTTTTGATTCAATCTCGGATGGTAAATGCCTTGTGGAGGGAGATGATACAATGACTATGGTACATAGTATGACATGCGACACAAACATCACTCTTCTATGAGATTATAGTTTAAATTTATGTGATGCACCGTCTTTTTGATACTGTGTGGGATTCATTAATTTGGGTTGTAACTCTATCCCACATGTGAGCAAAGTGCCCATTCATCAATTTTTGAGAGTGTATGCCTAAAGTGAGGATTGAGTCGAGACTTGGGATCCGACGATTCCTGGGTTGGATTGATCCAAAGATAGAAATATTATAGCATTGGCATCTGCATACACAACACTCTAGGCATGGAAGAAAGATAGGTCAAGGATCAGAGCATTGGGCTGATTGGAATAAACAACAGTGGAACTGTCATGGTATCGATATTTAGAATACAAATTTGCATGCTGACATGATTATAGGTTTTGATTTTTAAATGTATATATGTTATATGAAAACTAGTTTTGAAAATTCTTTTACCGATGGCTTTGAAACAGTTTTGGAAGTTTGTGGGTGTCTTTACTGAAAACCCTCAGGAGACACAACTCCTCCACTAGGGATTAGCTAGGGGTTTAAAGGCTTGTTGCATGTGCTAAATGCAATCGTGCTCCCTATGAAAGTGGCCTTTACTTTTATAGAATAGTCTGTACAATATTGGAATAAATTGCTTTTAGGTTATGGTTTAATGTTGCCTTTGCTCGAGGACGAGTAAAGTTGAGGTTTGGGGGTGTGATTGGACCCAAAAGTTGTACAAAATATCCTTGGATCCTAGAATTGTTAGACCTCAACTAACCACTAATATATGCTTTTAGTTCGTGTTGTGTTGCAACAGGTGTAAAGGCGGGTTAAACGTAAAGAGAGTTAAAAGAGCAAAGTTAGGAAGTAACCAAAGCAAACAGTAGGGATCCAAGGAGGAGCAGCTGAAAGGAGAGCTTCAAATGGTCAATTAGACTGGTCGAAACTACAATTTTGACCGGTCGATATAGCACAGCAGAAGGGTCTAAAGAGAACAAGTCCAAAATGGACTGGTCGAAGTGTCAGAATCGATCGATCAGAACCCCAAGAGGCTTCAAAAATAGAAAGAGAGACCGGTCAGGACTCAACTAAGCGGTCGAAACTGGAAGAGCAAATACATTCAGAAGAATTACTCGATCGGTCCATTAATTCATGAAGTTGAAGTCTCTGCGGATCGTCTCCAACCTGAAGAAGGAAACTGAATTCCACCGGTCGGTGCATCAATCCCAACTAGTCCAAATAGAGTTTCTGAGCAAACAATCAGCTACGCCAACTATGGATGAGCTCTACCTCTGAGATCTTCTTCGGGATTCTCTTCAACAAAGCTGGATAACTCCAAAACCACATAGGATACCTTTCAGATTCATCTTCCATGAAGGATTTTTGGGATCTAGAGAATCCTTGCAGTGTATATCTGTTCTAGGGCCTTATAATCTATAAATAAGGACCCTAAGGTTTAGCTTTAGGGGACTCACACGCCAGAATCTTTCTAGAGAGCTCTTACGTAAGTTTCTGAAGTAGTAGGTTAGGATTAATTCTGGAATGGAGGGAGATTGAATATGATTATCATCCAGAGCCTGCATCAGCAATGATAGAGACCTCTGGATTGATGCGCACGTAGAAGCCTTGGGTTGGATTTCTTCTGTATTCTGGATGTGTATCTTAATGAATTTCTATTTTCTTTTTCTATTTGTGAATTCCATTATGGTATGAATGCATGTTCGAGGTTCTTATTAGATCAAGAATGCGATAGGAACGCTGTAATTTTATTTAGTCTAATTAAGTGGCCTTGTAGGGATAGGGTTAACCTAGATCAGATATTCATTGACGGGCTAGGCCCTGTAGGGTAGTTTTGTTGGTTCATACATTAGTTCTTTAATGATTAGGTCCTTCTAACTCATGATTAGATTTACTTAAGCTACATACGAAGTGACTGAGCTTGTAGCCAGAAGTGGGGGTACCAGGGATTCACGATAGAAAGAAAATTAGGATTAGTAACTTACCCATCTGGAATCCAAGAGGGATTCCAATCCACTTTCTCTTTCCTTACGTCCAAAACTACTTAGATTTTATTTTGTTTATTAGGAAATCAATGTTACGAAAGTCCTTGTAAAACGAAATTAAATAAGAGATAAACAACAAATCCCTGTGGTTCGATACCCTTGTACTCGCCCAAGTACATTCAAACTTGTGCACTTGCAAGGTTTTGAAATTAAAACGATCAGATCCTATAATCATGGGAGGCACAAAATCTAGTAATGTTCATGGTGATAGCTAGGCTTGAGTTGGCACTTGTTTGAAATCATCAGTTTCCTTGATACGCCCCACAAGAATGGGCTGCCATCGGATAGGCCGATCTTTTTTCATAGATTGTGACGACCCGACTTTTCCAATCCCTCAGGTATAGGAAAGGCCGGTTCGCCAACCTATCGAATAAACGATAAGCCGGACAAACAAGGCACATATCAGAGTAAAGCGCAATAAATATCCATAGCTAAAATAAATGCGGAAGCAATTAAAAGTAAAGAACCACCGATGATGGCCAACCATCATCGAAACATGGCTCATAACAGAAATCAACGTCAAGTATAAAACTATGATATCCAACTAAAATGGCCCACAAATTCAAGTCTAACTCTCACCACAATTAAGAAAATCAGTAAGTTCTATACTGGGAAAAACTCCTCAGGAGGAACCTCAAGCTCTTCCTCAGGCACGTAGTTAGGATCAGTCTCACAGCCCTGAATAGCCACGTCAGTACCTGAACCTGTGACGTATAGTCGGAGTGAGCTAACCAACAAAGCTCAGTAGAAGAAAGACATCTACGACATTTTACTTTAACTAATATGATTTCAAAATAAATATCGGAATATAGCTTGTCAAACATATAAGCAGATAATAAACTGAATTTAGGTGCAGAAATCATATGTAAGATTTATTTCTAAATGTGTGAAAACAGTTTCAAGAACAGATGCAGTGTTTCAGTGTCTTAGTTTCTCTAACTTCTATATGCATAGTTCAGTAATTCATGACTTAATCCTGAACTTAAAATACCTCCCGAGTAAACTATATCTCGAGAGCAGGAATATAGCCGATGGGAACCCCTACCTACCATCGTCGTTCATGAACCCTTTTTCAGGATGCAACAAGCCTCTACGTAATGAGGGAAACTTGTGCCAGGAAATTGTTCAAGAATTTTAGAGGGGTCGTTCAGGTCAATCATAAAACAAATGCAGATACTAATATAAATCAGATGCAAGTCTCTTATACATAGTTCAGGTTCTTGATTTCATTTTGAGCTTAAGCGATTCAGTTTCGTGATTCGTAGATTTAGATTTTCACTCATTCATATCAATTTCGCATTACGATGTGATTTCAATGGCATATGCAAGTTTAAAGATTTTAATTCAAAATATCCATGCAATTAAAATAAAATATCAGAAGATGAGATTCTCCTACCAAAACTCGGAGTAATGCGAAGTCAAGCAAAGTCCTATTGATGGCCTCTCGCCCTCAATCTACATCACAATATACGTTCATGCATTAAGATAAACTCTAATTACTAATAATATAGACCTATTTAAGCGTTTCCTCAAAAACAAGTCAAAACAGGCAAGTTGCGCAAATCCTAGAATTTGATGTAATATTCTCATATATTTTTGACTATCAAGACGATTGATCCATGAGTTGATCAAAACATAAAAGTTATAGATTTTTCTATTAGCTTTCCAACGCAAAAAGAATCGTCTCAATCGGAGTTTGGGACAAAACGTTATGAGTAAATTACCAAGGAAATATCGAAGTTCGACAATACCTCGCTCGAGCGATGATAATAGCTCGCTCGAGTGATTTGATGTAACATTCTCATATATTTTTGACCATCAAGACGATTGATCCATGAGTTTGTCAAAACATGAAAGTTGTAGATTTTTCTATTAGCTTTTCAACGCAAAAAGAATCGTCTCAATCGAAGTTCGGGATAAAATGGTATGACTAAACTACTAAGGCAATGTCGGAGTTCGGTGATACCTCGCTCGAGCGATGATAATAGCTCGCTCGAGCGAGCTACAGTGACGCGATTTCGCTGGTTTTCACCCGCATCGAAACCCATACATCCCAAAGCAAAACCCATGGCTAATCTAATGATTTAATCGAAAAGTTTAATTAAAACGTACCTTTAATCTAAGGATTCCTAGATTAGAAATGAGTCACGCGAATGGAGCTTCGGAATTAAACCGACGGGTTTCCTCAACGATTCGTGCCGCGATTGATCCCACGAGTTCACAGAGACAACTCCAACACGCCCCCAATGATCTCAACCTCTCCCAATAGCCAACTACGAATCCAAGGTTGATTCAAGTTCTTTCTAAGGTTTAAGTGTTTTCAACAAAGAGGGTTCTAGAGAAGGAGGTTTTCTAAATCGATCTCCTACGATGATTGAAGAAGAGAGAAGATGGAGTTTCACACGGTTGGATAACTATCCTCTCTTAACAAAACCTAGTATAATACGGGAATGTAATTCCTTCTTATAATAGGATTGCTCACAAAGTAAAACATACACACACATCTTATGTATTATACACTTATAATTTTAAAACTCAAGTCCGGTGTTGAGCGGCTACACCGAGGTCGGTGCACAACTTTCGCACGAGGGTCCAAATGGGCTCTAAATTAAAATCTGTCCGTACAATCACATCTAGATAAAAATCCAAAACAAATGGTGACGTCGGTTGCCGAGCCGAATACACACACAGGGTCAGTCTAACTCGGGTTCAAAATACGGGTCTTTACATTCTACCCTCCTTAGGAATTTTCGTCCTCGAAAATGTACGGATAGCTAAATTCCTAACACCAGTATAAAGCAAAATCGAAACAGTCTAAAGTCAAAGAACTTTGGTCGCGATGCGGTAGGCTTCACTAAGCACGCTTTCAAGGGTCGGGATCCGTAGTAACCTAGATGTACTGCGTGTGGCATCCCATACTGCCATAGAGGATTGCATCCGTACATGGATGCATACTTTCCCAAGTGTCACGTGCCTGGAAACATACTTCACCATGACACAAACCTAGCACACACACCTACCTCACCCTTTTGGTAATAATTTGAGCAGAAATTTCAGATGTCAGAATCGAATACTTATTCAAAAGCATGATCACATGCCTGGTAACATGTTCTAACTGATGACACGGGTTCCAACAGACATACGGTTCTAACCGAGAATGAATAAATATGACATTTAAGATTTTATTATGTGATCGTTATAGATATATATGTAAAGCATCGATGTTATGAACCAATTTATCATTGAAGACTTTGAAGAAATTCTCCCTTTTTTTTTTTTTTTTTTTTTAAAGAAGCAAATTCAAGAATTTAAAGGTACGTATGGTTTTCTTACATAACTATAGTTTACAATATACCTTCACTCGAAAAGTTGTGGAAATTGCTCGCGAATCTCCGCTTCACGCTCCCATGTGGCTTCCTCTGAAGAATGGTTCCGCCACTTCACGAGTACTAAGGGAATGCTCTTTGTCCGTAAGATTTGTTCTTTACGATCCAAGATTCGTATCGGTTCCTCAACCAAGAATAGGTCTTCTTGGAGCTCAATGGGCTGGTAGTCCAATACGTGAGTCAGGTCCTTAACATATCTTCGTAACATGGACACATGAAACACGTTGTGCATTTCCGATAGCTGCGGTGGCAAGGCTACTCGATAGGCAACCTCGCCGACTCGGCCCAATACCTCGAAAGGTCCAACATAGCGCAGACTCAGCTTCCCACGCTTCCCAAAACGCATCACGCCTTTTGTTGGAGAGATTTTGACAAATACGTTATCTCCCACCTTAAACTCAACATGGTTTCTTTTCAGATCAGCGTAGCTCTTCTGACGACTTTGAGCAATGCGTAGTCTCTCACGGATTAACCGAATCGTCTTGCTGTATTCTCCACGATCTCGACCTAAAATGAGTTTCTCACCCACTTCTTCCCAATTAAGTGGAGACCTGCACCGCCGTCCATACAAAGCTCCGTAGGGTAGCATGCCGATGCTAGCCTGGTAACTGTTATTGTAGGCGAACTCGATCAGCGGTAAATGTTGGTCCCATGACCCCTGAAAATCCAACATGCAAGCACGTAACATATCTTCTATAATCTGATTCACCCTCTCAGTCTGCCCATCGGTCTGAGGATGGAATGCTGTACTATAATCGAGCCTAGAGCCCATTCCTTCTTGAAATCGTTGCCAAAACTGAGATGTGTACATCGGGTCTCTATCGGATACGATACTGACCGGTATACCATGCAGCCTAACTATCTCCTTGATGTATAATTCTGCGAGCTTGTTGGCGGTATACGACGTATTATAAGGAAGGAAGTGTGCGGACTTAGTCAATCGATCCACAATGACCCAGATGGCATTGTATTTTCTTAATGTTCTTGGCAATCCTAAAATAAAGTCCATAGAAATGGCCTCCCATTTCCACTCAGGTATCGGTAGTGGTTGCAACAGTCCTGCCGGATTTCGATGATCCACCTTTACTTGCTGACACACAAGATATCTCGAGACATACACAGCGACATCTTTCTTTAAACCTCTCCACCAGAAGCTTTTCTTTAAGTCCTGGTACATCTTGGTACTGCCAGGGTGAATAGCGTACATAGACTTATGAGCCTCTTCCAAAGTAGTGTCCCGAAGCTCAGTACTAGTTGGTACGCATACCCGGTTTCTAAACAACAAAGTGTCATCATCTTTGATAGAAAAATCTATTTTTCTTCCCCCAATCACATCCCGTCTGATAGCCATAAGTTCATCATCCGTCATCTGAAGTCTGCAAATGTTCTCATAGAGGGTGGAACGAATCACCAGTGTAGCCATTAATGCACCTGAACCTTTTACGTCAAATCTCATGCTACTTAGAGCCATATCTTCTAATAGATGCCATCTTCGCACCCTTACGGTGAGATGTGATAACTGAGCAGAGAACTTCCGACTTAACGCATCTGCCACTACGTTTGCTTTTCCGGGGTGGTACTGGATGGTACAATCATAATCTTTCAAGAACTCCATCCATCGACGCTGTCTCATATTCAACTCCTTTTGTGAGAAGAGATACTTGAGGCTCTTATGATCGGTAAATATATCGAAGGTCTCCCCATAAAGGTAATGCCTCCAGATCTTCAGAGCAAAAATCACTGCTGCCAACTCAAGATCATGCGTCGGGTAATTCTTCTCATGGTCTTTTAGCTGTCTAGACCCATAAGCAATGACTCTCTCATTCTGGTTAAGCACACAGCCTAAACCCCCATATGATGCATCACCCAGTATCGCAAAGCCTCCCCGCCGATGGTATATAGCATCGCGCAGAGTCAATCGTTTCTTGAGTTCCCAAAACTTTGCTCACACCGCCTCATTCAATCAAATTTAGTATTCTTCTTCGTAAGTTGTGTAAGAGGACCTGATATCTTGGAGAAGCCCTCCATAAACCTTCTGTAGTATCCTGCCAAACCGAGGAAACTACGAACCTCAGTAACGGTCTTTGGCTATTCCCAATTCATCACTGACTCAATCTTTCTTTGGGTCAACTGTAATACCGGTCTCGAGATAACATGGCCTAGAAACCGACTCAAGCCAACTCACACTTACTAAGTTTTGCATATAACTGATGGTCTCTAAGGGTTTGTAGAGCCACTCGTAGATGTTGCTCATGTTCTTCTCGCGTCTTTGAATAGATGAGGATGTCATCTATAAAAACTACTACAGACTTGTCCAAATGTGACTTGAATATCCGGTTCATCAAGTCCATAAATGACACGGGTGCGTTTGTCAACCCAAATGGCATGACCAAGAACTCGTAGTGCCCATATCGGGTTGAGCAGCCCTTCAATGTCTTCAGACTTAACTTTCAACTGATGGTAGCCTGACCTCAAGTCGATCTTTGAGAAGAACCTTGCTCCTTGTAACTGATCGAACAGATCATCAATTCTTGGAAGTGGATAACGGTTCTTAATTGTCAACTTATTTAGCTGGCGGTAATCGATGCAAAGCCGCATTGAACCGTCTTTCTTCTTTACAAATAGAACCGGTGCTCCCCAGGGTGACACACTCGGTCTGATAAAGCCCTTATCTAGCAGTTCCTGAAGATGCTCCTTCAACTCTTTCAATTCTGTAGGCGCCATTCGATACGAAGTTTTTGATACTAGTTCAGTACCCGACACTAACTCAATCGCAAACTCAATCTCCCTGTCAGGTGGTAATCCAGGTAGATCTTCAGGAAAAACATCTGAATACTCGCAAGCAATCGTAATATCTGCAATATTTTTCTTCTCCTCCTTATGATCTTGCAAGTAGGCCAGATAACCACAACACCCGTTCCTCATCATACGGTCTGCTCGAATGGCAGAGATAAACGGTATCACACAAGATTTGACTCCGCAAAATCGAAAAGATTTTTTCTTCGGCGGGCGGAATGTTACAATCTTTCGAAGACAATCCACGCTCGCTTGGTAAGTAGATAACCAATCCATCCCTAGTATCACGTCGAACCCTTCCATGCTCAAAATGCTCAAATCAGCCACTGTCTCGTCGTCTTCGATCATCACAATCACTGATTGACACATGGTATCGGTGCTCACTGAGTTGCCCGTAGGAATTGACACTGCCAAGATGAAATCAAGGGCCTTGGGAATGATTCCCAACTTCTCAGCGAACAATGGAGTAACAAAAGAATGTGTAGACCCAGGGTCTATCAACACTCAAGGCTTGGTTTTGCTTACACCGCTCCCCCGATGCATAAAAAGGGTACCTTAGTTTAGACAAGCGTTTCAATTAAAAGTTTCTAAGCATGTGTGTTCATCCATAACTTATTAACAAAATTTATTAAATATCAAGCAATTATATATAACACATAAAATAAGAAGACATCTCAACTTTTAATAATACCTTGGATCACGCTCGTCGATGTTCCTTCGAAATCCGCGGCATAAGCTCGACCTTGAACAAGAGGGTCGGTCGATCTCAGTAGAAGCCGAACTAGTTCTTCCCTTGTCCTCCCGAGGACAATCCTTAACCATGTGTCCGATTCACACCGAAAACACGCCCAGTGTTCCTCCTACAATCCTCGGTCTTGTGTGGTTTCCCGCACCTTAGGCACATAGTGACCGAAACAAAAGATGGTGCACGAGAGGATCCTTGTGCCACTGAAGCTCCACTAGCCGTAGAACCCGCTGGTCGTACGGAGTGCACAGGTGATGATGCTACTAATCTCTGATAAGGGGTCGGTCCAGAAGAAAATGTTGGTCTAGAAAATGCAGGTTGAATAAGGTTCACTGGCGGCTTTGTAAACTTGGCCCTCTTATCTTCATAAGTACCGATCGCCTTTGTACAACCCCCCTCGTCCTTGTTCGGTGACCGCTTCTCAAAACCGCTTTTGAATTTCTTCCTCGCTATGAGGGCCTTTGACAAGATTCTCCATATGTTTCCATTTCCACATAGCCACGCTCTCAGATACTCGGCCTAAGACCCTGAAATTTTCTGGCCTTCATCATATCGGTGGCCACATGTTGAGGTGCAAACCTTGAAAGTCACGTGAACTCATCTCCATACTCACGCACTGACATTGTCCCCTGCTTCAGCTCGATGAACTGAACTTCCATGAGATGCCTAACGATCTTGGGAAAGTACTGATCGTTGAACGCTTCGATAAACTCAGCCCATGTCCAAGGAGTATTGGGAAACTCCTGCTCCCGGTGTCTAGCCACGGACTTCCACCATGGTCCAGCCTGTCCATCCAGTTTGAAGGTTGCCCATCTAACCTTCTCGACATCGGTGCACTGAAGCACCTCGAAGATCTTTTCCATCTCATCCAACCAACCTTCAGCTTCCATCGGGTCGGTCTGTCCAGAAAAATTTGGAGGTCTCATCCTCCTGAATTCGGCAAATCCTGATGATTGTTGTTGTTGTCCAGCAGAAATCAGCTCTGCTTGTTGGGCGATTGCAGCAGTTTGCTGAGCCATAGATGCGGTCTGCTGAGCAATGTTGGTGGCCAGACTTTCCAACACTTATTCCATTCTTTCACCCTAACCTCTATCAACTCCGGCTCCTATAGGGACTACATTAGAACCGGATGCGAAGGCAACTCCCCTTGATGTACCGACACCTTCAGGAATGTCCTCTAAAGGCACCGTCCTACCTCTGCCTCTAAATCTTGGGGGTTACAGATCCGCCATTGTGAACACCACAACATCATCAACATTGATTGTAAAGACAATCACAAACAGATTAGTGATTCGGACCTAACGACATGACTACGATGCGAATCATCTGGTCATGGTTGGTTCTCATGGGTCCTTAGAGAATCTAAAAACCATGGCTCTGATACCAACTGTGACGACCCGACTTTTCCAATCCCTCAGGTATAGGAAAGGCCGGTTCGCCAACCTATAGAATAAACGATAAGCCGGACAAACAAGGCACATATCAGAGTAAAGCGCAATAAATATCCATAGCTAAAATAAATGCGGAAGCAATTAAAAGTAAAGAACCACCGATGATGGCCAACCATCATCGAAACATGGCTCATAACAGAAATCAACGTCAAGTATAAAACTATGATATCCAACTAAAATGGGCCCACAAATTCAAGTCTAACTCTCACCACAATTAAGAAAATCAGTAAGTTCTATACTGGGAAAAACTCCTCAGGAGGAACCTCAAGCTCTTCCTCAGGCACGTAGTCAGGATCAGTCTCACAACCCTGAATAGCTGTTAAGTAGTGAAAAATACCATTTTTCACCCCTAAACATGAGCCTTGAAAGACCCTTGAGAAGACTAAATAAGTGCTTTAGTGTGCATTTTACAGCTAACCAATCAGACAGGTCCAAATCCGAAAAGCATCCCAAAAAGATCAAAAAGCTGACAGCTCATGTCAAGATTAAAGAAGGAGTGAAGAAACAGCCTCAGCAATGGCTAAAGAGGGTCTAAAAGAGCAGACAAAGACCTGAAGCAAGAAAGAGAGCCATTCGCAAAGAAGAATGGGAGCCTAGAGTTCAATTCGCAAAGAACTTCTACTATTCGCAAAGAACTTCTACTATTCGCAAAGAACTTTGAACTTTGCGAAAAGAAGAAAACACTCTGCGAAAAGAAGAGAAGTCCTTTGCGAAAAGATCTCCTGAAGCCAAAATGCTTTGAAAAGATCTCCTGAAGCCAAAATGCTTTGCAAGAGAGCTTAGCCAAACTACTTTAGTAAAAAGCCCTTAAACTATGCGAAATGGCATTCTGGGATTTGCACCGTCCAAGGGTATTTCAGAAACTTTGCACGCTACCTAATGCGCTTTAAAACCCAAGGACATTCCGGAAGATTCGAGCACTAACCAAAGGCATATTCCACCCCATGTGAACACCCAAAGATGAAATTACTTTGGAACTTCTAGAAGCTCAAACAGATTTTTGAATTACATAATGTAATTGATGCCTGCTTCGATTGGTCAACCAGATCAAGCATTTCATTGGCCGTAATGATCCGATCCCGGTGCTCGACCTATTGGTTGATACAGATCTATCCAATTTCGATTGGTTGATACACATCTGAGCCGCTTAGGGAAAACTATAAATAGACGAACCATTTGCCCAATTTGGGTATCCAGATTTTAGAGTTTTCATCTCTGCTTCTCATTCCTATTCGATAGTTTATCCAACCCCCGTAATCCCTTCTTGTAGTTTACCTTGAGAGCCATTGTGAGGATTTGTACTTCCAAGTTCGGATTCAAGATCAGAACTGAGGGCTCTTCGAGAAGCTCAGATCAGAAGTCCGAGGGCTCTCTAAGAAGCCGTGCTCAGAATTGTAACGTTGGATTTTAAAAGGTTGTCAGAATTTGTGTCTTCTCCATTGGAGTCATGTCGAGGGTTCCAATGTTCACCTTAGTGCATTAGACTTCTTTAGATTCACTTATCCGCATCCAACTTCCCTTAATTCATCATCCCCGTATGAATTAGCATTGGTAACCTAATTCAAGCAAAGATTTACAAGGATGTTTTATGTTCAACTAAAGAATAGGCCACAACTATTGGATGATCTGTGACCATTGGATGATCATAGGCATAAGTCTAAACCTATTCCTTAATTCGATTTATTTCTCTTACATCCGGCCGCAGGTAGCCGATGAAGATTGAATCGCGCTGCTGAACTACAGATTCTCCATTAAAATTCAGAGGCTAAAGTACATGAAGCTATTATTTCTGCATTTGTCTTATTTTAAACATCTCCCCAACTCGGATCTGGATCATGTAGTTAGTTCTTTTCTTTATTTGCTTATAGTTAAATGTGCCACAATCCAACACTCTCTTTTATCTATTCTTTATTTTAGATAATTATAGAGCCAGTTCTGGCAGCACAGCTCTCGTGCCTTATCTCTCATCCTAGACACACTTCCCTCTGGACCATCTTGGAATACTTACTTTTACAACTTGCTACAATTGGCCCTGTTCTTGCAGCCTGTTAGCCCCAATGTGTCGAGATATCCCTTTCCTAAGTTAACATCCATATAACTTAGCATTCTTTAATTCTTTAATTTTTGATTCGTAATGCACATAATTATGGCACACTTGGAGCGACAACAAGTTTTTGGCGCCGTTGCCGGGGAAGTTTGTTCTAAAATAGATAAACCTATGTTTATTTTCATTTATTTTAATTTTTGCTTTAAACCTGCACGTTGCATACCAAGTGCTTGATTAAATGTCTACGCAGCTTTTGTATAGAAAACCTGCTTTCTCAAAGAGAATTTTATTTTATTTTTATTTTTTGAGTTTTTATTCTTGCCTTCTAGTTATTTGAATAAATGTCGCCACTCTTTTGTCTTTTGTCAAATTTGGGCAAGAGCTTGAGTTTTTCTTTTATTTTGTCAATACTTGAATAAGGTATCGCAGCTTTTTGGATGTTTGCAGATCCGAGCACATTCCAACAAGGAGCATTTGGACCAAAGTGGAGCAGATCCGCTTGAGTTTGCATCCCTTCTCCTTTGTATTCATTTTCTATTTTAAATTCTTGAGAACCAGCAATTTCATTGTGTTTAATGTCCTGCTTTGATTTACATCGAAAATTCAAAAATGAAAAACAAAAAATAACAAAATTGTTGAAAAGAGGAGAAATTTGTTCCTCACCTCCCATTTCCCCATGCAATGAAGTCAGTTTCTCCTTTTGACAAAGGAAACACAAAATTGAGGAAATGATGGAGACATTCAAGCAAGTTAAAATTAATCTACCGCTTGATGCAATCAAACAGTCCCGCTTATGCAAAATTTCTCAAAGAGGTGTGCACCCACAAAAGGCAATCTAGGATACATTTATCCAAGAAGGCCTTTGTCAGGAGAAAATCAACCAAGTGCTATCAATTGCAACACCACCTAAGATGCAAGACCCTCGAATCCCCACAATCCCTGCATCATTGGGGAGCACACCATTGAGAAAGCCTTGCTAGATCTGGTGCTAGTGTCAACTCTTCCCTATCATCTGAGAAGCTAGGTTTGGGAGAATTGAAACCCACTCAAGTGGTGTTGCTGACTAATGGACAGATCCGAAAGGAAACCTATGGGGTTGATTGAAGATGTTTTGGTAGGAGTAGACAAGTTTTTCTACCTCAGACTTTTTGGTGTTGGACATGGAACCAACCAAAAGTACCACCGCCATCCTCATATTCGGGAAGACCATTCCTGCCAGCTACCTAATGCATGCATTCAATGCAGTCCGGCATCATGGAGGTGTCTTTTGGAAATATGAAAGTTAAATTGAATGTGTATAATGTCACATTACTCAACCTCAATTCTCTCGAGGAATGTTTCCATGTTGACATCATTGATGAGCTGGTGGAGGAGTCTTTACAAACATTTCTGCAAGGTAAAGACTCCACCACAGAATTTAGAAATAATTGGGGATCCACTGAGAATGAAGGAAAAGGGAGATCAAATTCAACGGGAGTCTGCTTTGTGCAAGGCACTCACCAACAAATCATCAAGTTCTCTCTCTTGAGACCTGCTCCTCCCCCTCTTCCACAAGTTACCAAGGAAGCTTCAACTCACTGAACTGGAAGAACTGAGGATGGATGCCTACACTAGCTCCAGATTGTACAAAGAAAAGGTTAAATCATTCCATGATAGGAGCCTCATGAGAAAAGAATTCATACCGGGGTCCAAGGTATGGTTATAATTTCTGCTGTCTTTTAGGCATGCTGTTTTTCTCCATTTGCATCCACTTTTCCCATCTGGACCTGCTGAGATCATTTTTCTTTTTTAGGAATCATGTAGGATAATGAGTAGTGAATCATAGGCTGTTTTGAATATTCAATGGACCCACTAATTTTATTTTCCTTCGAGATTTCTTCATCATAAAGGGGTCTCAGCTGTGTGTGAACCCTGTTTTTAATATGTGCTCCCATGCTTCATTATTTTTTTTCATACACATCATCAACAAAGGGGTCAATCTTATGAATCTTGCTTTTCACTGTATTCCTGCTAATCATTTTTATAATCACTTAGATTCATAAGTATCTCAGGATTTTGGATTTGTTTCTTTGGGCTTAGGATATATCATGTGGCATCAGATTTTCTGCTTTTAGGAATTTTAGTTTCAAATTTCGCTTTTAGATCGATTTTGTTTTCTTTCTTAGGTTAATGTGTCCTCGCTTTTACCGATTTTCGTCATTTTTCTCGTGAGTATGCTTAGTTTCTAACTTTGTTTTCCTATTTTGCATTAACAAATTCTGTTTTTGTATCAACACTTTTCTATTTTTTCAACTTTGTATTCAAATTCCCTTACCTTGTTTTCTTGTTTCTCATTATTAGCATTAGTTTCCTTCCATTTGCATAGTAATCCTTCTATTTGTTAGATTTTATTTATTCTAGCGTTGTTTTGTTGATTTTTCTTGCATTTGTATATCATGTTTTTTCCTTGCTCATATCTTCGCTTTTACATTTTTATTTTCTCGCATATAGTTTAGATTTTTTTCTGTTTTAGTTTTTCTTCTTCTCCTGCCCCTAGTCTCTCATTGTCTAGAACATTGAGGACAATGTTCATCTTAGGTTTGGGGTGTGGCGCAAGTCCCGCTTAGGAATAGTTAACATAAGGGCGCAGAATCACCTAAGTAATTAGGAAATGTATTAATTTACTTAAGAATCATGACAACTAGAAAATTTAAAATTCCTTTGCCAAATTTAGACATTCTAAACCTTGATATTCTACATTTCCATGATGATTACACCATAAAAACATATGTATCATCGTAGTAAGTCAAAAGGAAGAGAAAAGGTAAAGATATACTTAAAAGCTCAAGGAAAACCATAACCATGAGAATTGAGCCCATATATTTTCCATCTCGTTGAAGAGTGATCGAGGCAATTTTTTCTAATTCAAAGGATGAGGCATTAGATCCACTAGAAATTAGGAAACTCCAAATCAAAACAAGCAACAAGATTCATGAAACCGAGGAAAAGATCAAGGCCTTCTTTGGACTGACTTGAACCTAACAGAACCAACCAAGAAAAATCTGCCTGTTTGTACCCCATTTGAGCAGAATCCTACAATTCTTCATCAAAATACTCAAAAGTACTTGCACTGAACCTATGGAACTAATTCAGCCTTCCCTCACTCGAGAATTCGGGAGGTAAAGGAGAAAGAATCAAGATGGACCATTTCGGGCAACATCAAGAAAATGAAGAGAAAACAAAAAGCAGGCAATATGGTGATGAGAAAAGAAGAGACAAACAATGTAAAAAAGTTGCAAGCAAAAGGCAAAAAGGGACCTTATGTTGAAAAATGCAAGATCAAAGAAAGAACTGATCACCGTGGAATGTGAGAATCTCAAAAGAAGAAGAAAGAAGCTAAACTCAAAAGGTGGAGTCATGAACCATCTCCTACACTTAGTTCTCAAATTCAAACCTCTGCTCAAACCGCGCCTTTCCTTGAAACTTCACTCCATAAGCCATACAAACCTAGATTAAAAGCCCTTGTGATCCAAAGTTGAGTGAGTCATGTGGAGATAAGAAGTGACCCAATCTATGGTGAGGAGATGTCAATGATGCCATTGCCTAAGAATCATGCCTATGCTCATGCTTACAGATCCATTTGGGAGATGTAATCGCTCTTGAGCTTGAGTGAAAATGAACCCTCAACAAAAACACCGATGAGAGTATACCTGGTGAGTGTTTGGGTTGGAACTTGAGCACCTTAAGTATGACTCATAACCTAATTTTTATCCATAGGATGAGCTATCACTGGCACATTTGTATGATTTTCTATGACTCACTGATTGGAAATATTGAAACATTCATGAGGTTTATAAATGTTTAAATTCTTGTGCAAACAATAATCAAATTTTCTGTTTCATCATTGATTCAAGAGTAACTAACCTCGCTCCTTGATTGCTCATTTGATAATATTGCACCGATGTTAACTGCTTCATGGAGAAGTTTGTGGGTACCTTTCATCGAAAACCCTCAGAGACTTCACCTCCTCTAGGGATCACCTAGGGGTTGAAAAGGCTTGTTGCATATGCTAAATGCACTGTGCTTCCTACAAAAGTGGCTCTTTACTTTGTTTTTTATGTTTCTTTGCTCAGGGACTAGCAAAGCTTAGGTTTGGGGGTGTGTTAAGTAGTGAAAAATACCATTTTTCACCCCTAAACATGAGCCTTGAAAGACCCTTGAGAAGACTAAATAAGTGCTTTAGTGTGCATTTTACAGCTAACCAATCAGACAGGTCCAAATCCGAAAAGCATCCCAAAAAGATCAAAAGTCGATGACTCATGTCAAGATTAAAGAAGGAGTGAAGAAACAGCCTCAGCAATGGCTAAAGAGGGTCTAAAAGAGCAGACAAAGACCTGAAGCAAGAAAGAGAGCCATTCGCAAAGAAGAATGGGAGCCTAGAGTTCAATTCGCAAAGAACTTCTACTATTCGCAAAGAACTTCTACTATTCGCAAAGAACTTTGAACTTTGCGAAAAGAAGAAAACACTCTGCGAAAAGAAGAGAAGTCCTTTGCGAAAAGATCTCCTGAAGCCAAAATGCTTTGCGAAAAGATCTCCTGAAGCCAAAATGCTTTGCGAAGAGAGCTTCTGGAGCCAAACTACTTTGCGAAAAAGCCCTTAAACTATGCGAAATGGCATTCTGGGGATTTGCAGCTCGTCCGAAGGGTATTTCAGGAAACTTTGCACGCGCCCCAATGCGTTTTAAAACCCAAGGACATTTCGGAAGATTCTGAGCACGAACCAAAGGCATATTCCACCCCATGTGAACACCCAAAGATGAAATTACTTGGCGGGAACTTCTAGAAGCTCAAACAGATTTTTGAATTACATAACAGAATTGATACCTGCTTTCGATTGGTGAACGGATCAAGCATTTCGATTGGCCGTAACAACCGGATCCCGGTGCTCGACTCCTATTGGTTGATACAGATCTATCCAATTCGATTGGTTGATACACATCCGAGGGCTTAGGGAAAACTATAAATAGACGAACCATTTGCCCAATTTGGGTATCCAGTTTTAGAGTTTTCATCTCTGTTTCCTCATTCCGGATAGTTTATCTGAACCCCCAGAATCCCTTCTTGTAGTTTACCTTTGAGAGCCATTGTGAGTGATTTGTACTTCCAAGTTCGGATTCAAGATCAGAACTCGAGGGCTTCGAGAAGCTCGATCAGAAGTCTGAGGGCTCTCTAGGAAGCCGTGCTCTGTAATTTGTGTCTTCTCCATTGGAGTCATGTCGAGGGTTCTGAATGTTCACCTTAGTGCATTAGACTTCTTTAGATTCACTTATCCGCATCCAACATCCCTTAATTCATCATCCTGCAAGAATTAGCGTTGGTAACCTAATTCAAGATTTACATGATGTTCATGTTCAACTAAAGAATAGGCCACAACTATTGGATGATACGTGACCATTGGACGATCATAGCCATAAGTCTAAACCTATTCCTTAATTGATTTATTTCTCTTACATCTGCCGGTAGCGGATGAAGCTTGAATCTGCTCTGTTGTACTACTGATTCTCCATTAAAATTCAGAGGCTAAAGTACATGAAGCTATTATTTCTGCATTTGTCTTATTTTAAACATCTCCCCAACTCGGATCTGGATCATGTAGTTAATTCTTTTCTTTATTTGCTTATAGTTAAATGTGACACAATCCAATACTCTCTTTTATCTATTCTTTTTTATAGATAATTATAGAGCCAGATCTGGTAGCACAGATCTGGAGGTTTATCTCTCAGTTTAGACAAACTTCTCTGTGGACGATCTTGAAATACTTACTTTTAAAACTTGCTACAATTGGCCCTGATCTTGCAGGCCAGTGTTAGCCCCAATGTGCTGATATCCCTTTCATAAGTTAACATCCATATAACTTAGCATTCTTTAATTCTTTAATTTTTGATTCATAATGCACATAATTATGGCACACTTGGAGCGACAACAATAGCCACGTCAGTACCTGAACCTGTGACGTATAGTCGGAGTGAGTTAACCAACAAAGCTTAGTAGAAGAAAGATATCTACAGCATTTTACTTTAACTAATATGGTTTCAAAACAAATATCGAAATATAGCTTGTCAAACATATAAGCAAATAATAAACAGAATTTAGGTGCAGAAATCATATGTAAGATTTATTTCTAAATGTGTGAAAACAGTTTCAAGAACAGATGCAGTGTTTCAGTGTCTTAGTTTCTCTAACTTCTATATGCAAAGTTCAGTAATTCATGACTTAATCCTCAACTTAAAATACCTCCCGAGTAAACTATATCTCGAGAGCAGGAATATAGCCGATGGGAACCCCTACCTACCATCGTCGTTCATGAACCCTTTTTCAGGATGCAACAAGCCTCTACGTAATGAGGGAAACTTGTGCCAGGAAATTGTTCAGGAATTTTAGAGGGGTCGTTCAGGTCAATCATAAAACAAATGCAGATACTAATATAAATCAGATGCAAGTCTCTTATACATAGTTCAGGTTCTTGATTTCAGATTTTCAGAGCTTAAGCAGATTCAGGTTTCAGGATTCAGGTAGATTTAGATTTTCAGTCATTCATATCAATTTCAGTTTACAGATGTGATTTCAATGGCATATGCAAGTTTAAAGATTTTAATTCAAAATATTTATGCGAATTAAAATAAAATACTGTAAAGATGAGATTCTCCTACCAAAACTCGGAGTAATGCGAAGTCAAGCAAAGTCCTATTGATGGCCTCTCGCCCTCAATCTACATCACAATATACGTTCATGCATTAAGATAAACTCTAATTACTAATAATATAGACCTATTTAAGCGTTTCCTCAAAAACAAGTCAAAACAGGCAAGTTGCGCCAATCCTAGAATTTGACGTAACATTCTCATATATTTTTGACTATCAAGACGATTGATCCATGAGTTGGGAAAAACATAAAAGTTGTAAGTTTTTCTATTAGCTTTCCAACGCAAAATGAATCGTCTCAATCGGAGTTCGAGACAAAAAGTTATGACTACAATACCAAGGCAATATCGAAGTTCGACAATACCTCGGTCGAGCGATGATAATAGCTCGCTCGAGCGATTTGATGTAACATCCTCATATAATTTTGACCATCAAGACGATTGATCCATGAGTTGGTCAAAACATAAAAGTTGTATATTTTTATATTAGCTTTCCAACGCAAAAAGAATCGTCTCAATCAGAGTTCAGGATAAAAAGTTATGACTAAAATACTAAGGCAATGTTAGAGTTCGGTGATACCTCGCTCGAGCGATGATAATAGCTCGCTCGAGCAAGCTACAGCGACGCGATTTCGCTAGTTTTCACCCGAATCGAAACCCATACATCCCAAAGCAAAACCCATGGCTAATCTAATGATTTAATCAAAAAGTTTAATTAAAACGTACCTTTAATCTAAGGATTCCTAGATTAGAAATGAGTCACGCGAATGGAGCTTAAACTGGGTTTCCTCAATGATTCGCGCCGCGATCGATCCCACGAGTTCACAGAGACAACTCCAACACGCCCCCAATGATCTCAACCTCTCCCAATAGCCAACTACGAATCCAAGGTTGATTCAAGTTCTTTCTAAGGTTTAAGTGTTTTCAACAAAGAGGGTTCTAGAGAAGGAGGTTTTCTAAACCGATCTCCTACGATGATTGAAGAAGAGAGAAGACGGAGTTTCACACGGTTGGGTAACTATCCTCTCTTAACAAAACCTAGTATAATACGAGAATGCAATTCCTTCTTATAATAGGATTGCTCACAAAGTAAAACACACACACACATCTTATGTATTATACACTTCTAATTTTAAAACTCAAGTCCGGTGTTGAGCGGCTACACCGAGGTCGGTGCACAACTTTCGCACGAGGGTCCAAATGGGCTCTAAATTAAAATCTGTCTGCACAATCACATCTAGATAAAAATCCAAAACAAATGGTGACGTCGGTTGCCGAGCCGAATACACACACAGGGTCAGTCTAACTCGGGTTCAAAATACGGGTCTTTACATAGATAGTCTGTCCTTTGTCTTCAAAGTGGCTTGGTAAGTAAATCTGTGAGCTGGTCATTAGTGTGAACATGCCGAACATGAAGAATTTTTTTCTCTACCAAATCTTGCACAAAGTTAATATCTATCTGGACATGCTTCATACTTGAATGTTGGACAGAATTAAAACTCAGTTGGGTTGCACCCAAATTATCACACAAGAGTAGGGGTGGTTGTGGTAATCTAAATTTCATTTCTTGAAATAGAGATCGCAGCCACATGGACTCTGTTGCAGCCATTGCTAAAGCCCTATATTCAGCTTTAGTTGATGACCGTGCAACGGCATGTTGTTTTTTGGAGCTCCATGAAATGGGTGTGTGACCAAGGAAAAGGAGATAGGCTGAAGTTGATTTTCTGTCATCCAAACTACCAACCCAATCAACATCCAAGAAGCATGTGAGTGTTGGGCTTGATGTTTTTTTGATATTGGTGCCATGAAAAATGCTGTTCTTCAAGTATCGCAGCCGTCTTTTAGTGGCTATCCAGTGGATTTTTGTGAGGCGATGCATAAACTGTGAGAGTTTATTTTCGGCGAAGCTTATATCAAGTCGAGTAAAGGACAAGTATTGCAATGCTCCAATCACTCTATGATATTCGGTCAAATCAATAGATGATGAACCATATGCCAGCTTTAGAGAAACCGATGTAAAGAGAGGAGTTGTGACATCCTTAGCTCCGTCCATACTTGTCTTAGCAAGTATATCTCAGATGTACTTATCCTGACTTAGAAACAAGCCATCTTATGTAAGAATTACCTCAACATCGAGGGAAAAATGTAAGGATCCCAATTCTTTGATGGAGAATTTCTATCCAAGTTGATCAATAATGCTTGCAACAAATCTTGAATTGTTTCCAGTGAGAATCAAATCATCGACATAAACTAGGCAATAGACAAATATGGAACCATCATGAAACACAAATAGAGAAGAGTCGGATTTAGCATCGATGAAACCAAATTCTAACGTGCCTGTTTGAGAGCAGAGTACCAAACACGAGGTGCCTGTTTTAGCCCATATATTTCCTTTGTAAGGCAGCAAACATGATCTTGTTTTCTGGACTCCTGAAACCAGGTGGTTGCTTCATATACACCTTTACTGTGAGATGCCCATGAAGAAAGGCATTATTGACGTCTGATTACTTTAGAGACCAACCTTGCATAACAACAAGTGTTAAGATAGTGCGTATGGTGATAGGTTTGATGACAGGACTGAATGTCTTTCTAATCCTGTCCTGGTCTTTGATTGAACCCTTTCGCCACAAGTTTTGCCTTGAATCGATCAACAGATCCATCAGCATGCCTCTTAATCCGAAACACCCACTTACAACCAACAATATTACAATCATTCGGAGGTGGTACTAGTTGCCACGTATTATGACGAATTAACGTAGTCAATTCAAACAACATGGCATCACGCCATTTGGAATCAGTGAGTGCTTCAGTAACACTCATGGGTTTCAAGGAGGATGGAAGAGGGTGCTTAGTGACAAGAAAAGTTTATTTTGGCTTATAGATATCATTCATGGATTGGGTAGTCATTCGGTGAGTGCGCACTTCATTATTCTCAGAGACAACAAGTTCATGCACTTTTAATGAAGGAATTTGGCTCGAAATCAAGGGAGGAGAAGAGAGAGTACTTACTTGGAGAGGAGGCAGTTCAGGGGATGACCCATTCTTAGGCGATGGCGAGACGTCAGTACGCGTGTTTGGAGACTCTGTAGTGCCAAGTGGAGGCAAGAGGACTTGCGGTAGGGAGATAGTTATAGAGGAGTCTTCGATAGTAGATGGAGGGGAGATGGGATTGTTGGGATCTGATTTTTGAAAAGGGAAAATCCCTTCGTGAAATATGACATGCCGAGAGGTAAAAATCTTTCTGGTATTATGCTCAAAATAGAGATACGTATTTTGAGAGAGGGAGTAGCCCACGAACGTGCATGGTTGGGCCTTGCGCTCAAGTTTGTGTTTATTATAAGGCTTAGTTAATGGATAACATAGGTAGCCAAATTGCTTGAGCTTAAGGTAATTTGGCATTTGTTTGAACGATTTTTCAAACGGAGATTGATTGTTCAAAGTCGAGGTGGGCATTCGTTTGATGAGATAGGCAGCGGTTTGAAACACGTATGACCAACATGAGAGAGGTGTGTGAGCATCCATGAGTAAGGTGAGACCAGTCTCAACAAGATGGCGATGTCATCTTTCAGACATGCCATTTTGTTGTAGAGTCTGGGAAGTGGTTGTGTAATGACTAATCCCATGAACGGAAAGATAAGATTTGAGGCCAATATATTCCCCACCATTGTTGGAATAAAGACTCGTTATTTTTGTATTAAACTTATTTTACACAGGATTTCGAAATTGCGGAAAAAAATTTAGAACATCTGATTTATGAGTCATAGGATAGAGCCAAATGTACTTGGCATAGTGGTCAACAAAAATAACATAATATTTTGGACCATCAATACCAATATCATGAGATGGGCCCCAAACAACCGTGTAAATCAATTCCAAGGGAGCGGTGCTAGTAAGACCATGAGTATTAAAAGTTTGACGACGAGCTTTATTTTGAGAACATGAAGTACAAAGAGATAAATGCGCATTTTTATTGGTGGTTAAAGAAAAAGCATGAATTATGATGGACCAATTTTGACGATGGATGACCAAGCCTTTTGTGCCTTCCATCGGTTGTAGTACGTACATGAACATAGGCAACGACATTTTTGGAGTTTGGTAGTAGATTGTTAAGCACTGATTTTTGCCACTTTCTACACCTTTAAACCTGGCTTTTGCTAAGCCTTAGAGCTGTTTATGATTACTTTTAGCTTGTTTTGCAGTTTAGGGAGAAAGTGCGGCCTTTGTGCAGTTTTGTGGTAAAAAGGTGCCAATGAGAGAGAAATGAGCTGAAAAGAAAGGGAGTCTCGCATGAAAACTATGTGGCTTCAGCTTAAGCAGTCTCTGAGCTACAACTTAGTACCCATTGCAGCAGCCGATGTCTAATATGTGAAGTGGAGCTTCAGCTAACCTTCCATCCAATCTTGTCGAAAGCTGCATTTGGAGCTTAAATCCTGTCGAGTTCAGCTGTTTCCAAGCAGCTAACCTATCGAGTTCTGCTCGTGAACCTATCGAAGTGAAGCTTCCAATCCTATCAAACTACCCAGCTGCAACCTATCGAACACTTCAAGTGCTGGGTTTTAATCTCCTCAGCAACCTGTCGAAACCTGCTGCTTTAGCCCCCTTGAACATGTCGAATGGTGAGGAAGCTAGAGCAGCCAAACCTGTCGACAACTAGAAGCTTCCAATCCTTTCAAGCAGCAGCAGCTCCAAGCTCTAAATCCTCTCGAGATACACTTCAAGACCCCAGCTTCAAACATGTCAACTTGTTGAAGCTGCCACTAAACCTGTCGAGCTGTTCACAATGCAACCTCACGAATGGATTAGGAAGTCACTTGCTGAACCTATCGAGTAGATTGATTCCCTGCATGCAAAGCCCCAACTGCAAGCCAGACCATAGCAGCTATTGACCGCTTAAATGTCCGAATATGTCGAGACGCCCAACCTGCAGCTCTCCTCTAACCTCTCGTGTGCGTTCAAGATCCTATCCGACCATCTTGACCAGCAGAACCCTTGCTGCAATCCCATACATCCCGACACCTGGTCTTGCATCCATCATCTTCAACCTCACGACATGCACCCTGCTTCAGACAACATCTCAAACAGCAAGTGCAGCACCCAATCCTCTCGACCATTGCATGTAAACTGTCAAGGAGTGCAAATCTATGCAGCAGCTCTTACTTGTCAAGCAGATGCAGCCTCCAAGCTACGATCCATCAAGTTGCACATAGTCCATCCCCACGAAAACATGCTGAAGTTCCCTAAGCTTGCACTAGCCGGCCATGTGGGATGAGATCCTATCGAAATGCATCTTCTCCCGTTGCAGCCAAGCAAACCTATCGACCACTTGGAGGATGCTGCTGCCATCCTATCGAGCTGCTGACACCTATCGAAATATCTAGCTGCAGCCCCATCTTTCATCCTATCGAATGCATCTACATGCAGACCACTACCGTGAACCTATCGAACCAGCAAGCTGCACCTAGCTCCTACCGAAATACTCAACTGAAACCTTCAATCCTATGGAAATGGAGCTCCCCAGCCTTCAACTTATCGGATGCTACAAAGAACAACCTTGCACCTGTCGAGAACTCCCAGCTGTAACCTATCGAATGGTCCAATATACAGCAGCCTCCTAACAAAATTGCATGCAAAATTTAGCTGCAAAATCAGACCATAAAGCCCTTTGACCACTTAAATATCGTAATCCGTCGAGATGCCCAACCTGCAGGCTGCTTCAAATCTGCCGATGTGCAGTCAAGATCCTATCCAACCGTCGATTTCTCAGAAACACCCCTCAAACCTAGCGTCTTATGTGCAACTGCATACATATTTGTATATTTATACTTCTTGCTTCAGCCTCCCATTGCAACCTGTGGAAGGATTCTTTGGACCGCAAATCAGAACCAATCGAATGGTTCATGTGGCTGCAGCTCACCCTATCGAAATGTTTCCAGCTTATTCCGTCAACCTGCCGAGCTGCAGCCATGAAATTTAACATCAGCAGTGTAGTAAAATAGGGCCCATTTAAGGCTGTTTTGGTGACAAACAATAAAAGTATATTGAGGATATTTTGGGGGCAGGCGAGAATAATTATTTTGTGGGCAATCACTTGAGGTGTGCAGCTGGAAAGAGTAATGGACAGCAGGGGCAGCTTGGGTTCATTTTACAGATAGCAAGTATAAAGATGAGTAGCAGGTATTTTGTAGTTAACAAGGGCAGATTGAGAACTCTAATGCACAAGAAATTCTGCACATGAGTATGAGCTAATTTTTGGCGGGAATGCAACTGAAGCACAACAAAAGGGGATCCATCTCTGATCTCTGATTGGTTGAAACCCAAAGCACAAGGATCAATGCATATGTATAAATACCCATCTTTCTGCTATTTTTCTTCAGCAAGGAAAGTAGGAATAAAGGAATAGTCTGTGTTCTCCTTAGCTCATTTAGGTTTAGTTTTAGGTTTTATTTTTCTTTTTTCTTCCCCCTTCTCTCTCTATTCCAGCCTGTTGGATTAGATCTAGGTACCAGCTCAGATCTGATTTGTAATTGTAATTTCAACATGAAGAAATGTGGATCGATGCACAGACTACAGATCTGAGAACAATGTTATTGTAAGTTATTTTTGATTAAAGCAATAAATTATTGATTTTAAAGCTTAGTTAAATCTAAAGATCTTGTGGTCCCATTAGATTCTCGATCGGATTTATGTAGAGGAGTTTGTTAATCAGCTCACCCACTTAATTGATAGATCTCTTGATGACCATCTGATTTCCCTGGGTTTGATATGCCTGTGGGTGTCTGTGCATGTGGCCTTACATCCACAACATCTGTAGTGATTATCTTGTTCTGATCGAAGCCATTGGAATGGAGGAAACCTATTGGATGATCTGTGACCATTTAAGTGGACATATCATAGCCATAAGATCAATCCAAACCAGGGATGGAGGAAATCTATTGGATGATCTGTGACCATTGAAGTGGACAGATTATAGCCTTAAGATGAATCCAAACCACCGGTCTATATTAGATTCTTATACCTTGCATTTGTGCTTGAAGCCAAATGAAGGATGGCTGCATATCCTCAGATCTTGATCTATTTTGCAATAAAAACCAGGCCCTAGCTATCTATTTCTCACCATTTGATCTTTATTTTTCCATCCATCTTCCTCCATCTTTTTTATTTAGTTTTATATTTTAATTTTGTAGAATTAGATCTAGTGACACCCGAAAAGCTCTCTTTCTTCTTAGAATTGTCATATCTGTAGCCAGATCTGGAGGTCTACTATACACCTTTTAGGTTTAGATCACTACTCCCTGTGGGATAAACTCTTACTTATTGAAACTTGCTGCAAAGGACCCTGTATCTTGCAGGTCTAGGATATTTTAGATGTGCTGAATCCATCCTCTATTTTACTTTATTTTTATTTTGCTTTTATTATTACACAATAATCAGCACACTGAAATTCCCCAACAAGTTTTTGGCACTGCTGCCGGAGAATTTTGATCTAGATAGTAGATCTGAGTTTTTCATTTTGTAGATATGATTTCTTTTAGTTTTTATTATTGTTTTATCTTAGATTTTTATACTGCAGTCCAACTGCTTGATTTAATGTTTGCTGTAGTTTTTGTATGGAAAATCAGTTTTAAATTTCAGCAACTCTATCTTTCTCTGAGTTTTTATTCTTTGCCTTCTAGCTATTTGAATAAATGCTGCTGTCACTCTTTTGTCCTTTTGAAAAAATGAGGCAGTAGCCTAAGTTTTTCTTTTTATTTTTTGTTAATATACATGAATAAGGTACTGCTACAATTTTTTGGATTTTTGCAAATCTGGAGCAGCTGCCAAACAAGGAGCAGATGGATTGCTGCAGGAGCATATCCGCTTGAGTTTGCATCCCTTTCTCCTTTATATTTATTTTTTTTAATTCTTTAGAAACAACTGTTTTGCTGTGTTTGATGTTTATTTTGATTATAATTTCTGTTGTCTCTTAGGCATGCTGATTTTTTTACAAAACCAAATATAAAAATAAAAGAAAATGAAAACACAAATAGAAAATTTTTGAGTTGTTTCTTATTATTTTTTCAGCAATAGTAAATAAGGGCTCTTGTGGAGCCCAAGCTGATAAAAAATCACATAAAAAAGTAAAAAATTATAAAATCATAAAAATTTCTTCAGATGGGCTATTTTTCTTTGTTTTTATTCATTTTTTCCATCTGGACCTGCTGAGATCATGTTTTTTCATTTTCAGGAATCATGTAGGATAATGAGCAGTGGATCATATGCTGTTTTGAATATTCAATGGAGCCCTTGATTTTATTTTTCTTCGAGATTTCTTCACCATCACATGGATCTTAGCTATATGAATCCTGTTTTTAATGTGTGCTTCCATTCTTCATTACATAGAAATTCTTTTTGATTCTTACACACCATCAACATAGGGGTCAGTCTTATGAATCTTGCTTTCCACTATATGTTATTCTTGCTGATCATTTTACAAATTCACATTGATTCATAAGTAGCTGTAGACACTAAAATTTGGCCCAAGGCTCGATCAGTCTGTACTCTGAGAGAGATGTACTCCTGTGCTTCTAATGGCACCCTAGACCTTTAGGAATCATGCTGAACCTTTTAGAACCATCCCCCCAACCCTTAGAGATCACCCCTAAACCCTAGGATCCCTTCCCAGACTCAACTTAAACCCTTCTGAGCAATTGATGGGAGGAGAGCTACAAGATTTTACACCAATCACTGCTAAGGATGAGACACATATCATTGGAAGGAGGACTTCTCCAGCTTTCCAACAATCCAAAGATCACCCAATTTGGAGTTATGGTTCAAAAGTTATGGCCGATTGAAGTTTTACATAAAATCATAACTTTTGCTCATGCGCATGTATTAGATACGCCCAACAAATTTGGCCCCATTTTGGTCAGGCGTATATATTATATATGCCTGGCATTTTTGGGCCAAATTTCGCCAGGCATACATAATACATACCCCCAACATAGGTAGGGCCCATCGCGGACACCCACCTTCTCAAGTCTCCTCTGGTTTTCTTGAAAATCATTGTATATAAACTGGGGGTATGTAATATATACGCCCAGCTTAGCTACAGTAACTGTCATTAGAAGCTCAAAATTCCTTCATCAGGTTTGACCTTTTGACCATCCCCTTATTTAGGTAGGTGTCTTAAGGTTGGTTGCACCCCCTTTGAGCTTATATGCAACCCTTCAGTCACCTATGGTCTCATTCCATCATCTGCCATTGAAAATGGTTCCCCAAACCCCTAGGACCCTAAAATCCTAGAAAACCTTAGATGGAGGATTACCTAATTGCTAAACCAATTAGCTCTTAAGTAACCCTCTAACCCACCTCTTCTCTATAAATAGAAAGGCCCCCCCTCTTCCCAAAGAGTTGAAAAATTAAGGTTGAAAGTTGAGCTTAAGAGAGAGAGCCCTAGTGAGAGAAAGTTTCCTTTTATTTTTGCATTCTTCAACCAGAATTTCAGCATGCTTAGTTCACCCCTTTCAATCAATTTCAACCATTAGATCACCCCTTTTTAGTCAAGATTAGTCCCTAACATCATCCTACACTTCCCATCTACCGAATCCTAGCATTAGAATCCATTCCCCTATCATTTAAACCATTTAAAGCCATCGGAAGTATGCCGAAGTGAAGGTCTTCTACGATACAACAAGGGCCCGTGAGCTCCGACTCACCCCTCTCTTCCTCTACCTTCTTGGTGTTTCCTCCGTCCAAGGATTCAAGCCATTACGTCGCCGAAATTTTGTTTTTGGCTAAAAGCTTGATAGGACCATATTGCCTTCGGGCAAGCGGAAGCTCCGCCCATTTATTTTTTATTTTGGCCATAGATAGAGACCGCTATGTGTGGGTTGATCGGGTGCCTAAACCCTTCCCGATCGATAACCGAAGTCCCTACCGTAGAGTCTTTGGCAAAAATTGGTAAATCAGAGTCATATTTAGCACTTCGGTGCTCAAAATATTGATTTAAAAGTTTCCCGGGTCACCAAAAGCTCGGGGTGGCGACTCTATATTTATTCTATCGCGAGTGCATCGCTGCGACGGGTTCGAGAGAATCCATGGTCGCACAGTAGCTGATGGGCTCAGGCTTTTGGGGTTTTCATTGGGCTTCAGGGATTTATGATTTGGTCTTAGGATTTTTTTTTTAGGAATTTTAGTTTCATTTCTGTATTTAGATTACTGATTTTTCATTGTTAGGTCTTAACTTTATTAATTTTCTGCATTTTGGTAGTTTGGTATTCTTCTAACTTTGCTTTCCTGTTTTTGTATATGCAATTCTGTTTTTATATTTGCATTTTTCTGTTTTTATAGTTTTATATTAAGTTTTTTACTTTGGTTTTGCTATTTTTTCTGTTACTAGCATTAGTTTCTTTTCATTTGTTTCACATTTCTAGCCTTATTTTACTGTTTTTTCTATTTTAGCAATAATTTTCCTGCATTTGTATATCATTTTTCCATTTTTGGTTCATGTATTCAGTTCTGCATTTTTATTTTCTGCTGCATATAGCTGTAATTTTTTTTTTTTTAGTTTTCTTTCTTCTTTTACCATACTGCCCCTGATTTCTCAGTGTGTAGAACATTGAGGACAATGTTCATCTTAGGTTTGGGGGTATGGCAGGTGTGCCAATGAAATGAGTTAATACTAGTGCAGCTATGTTGAAATTTTTTTTGAAAAGAAAGTGATTTCCCACCTGATTTTTAGAAAAAGAGGAAACAAAAAACTTTTTAAACCTGAAATGAGCGGTAGTTTTAACATTTTTCATGAAGAAAATGTCAAGAATTTTCAAAACTTAATATTTAGTGAACCTGAAATCAGAGAAAACTGCAAGGATACACCCCAGAAAATTTGATGGAAGGCCATACCTAGTGAGATTTGGGCCTGAAATTTTTTCTGCTCTAAGGACTGATGGGATCTAATTTTAATCATTAGAAGTTCGGCAAATGCAAGTTAAAATAGCTTGACAGCATTCATGACATTGAGGACATGAAGTAAGGCCATCCCTTAGACAGTTTGAGCTTAAAATGTCCCACCTTTGAACTGCCCTTGATACACACCATTTGAGCCATAAAAATCCCAGTTTTCTTTGATGAAAATCAAAAAATTTGAGCCCAAAACCTTTTGACCTATTTCAGTTCACCCTCAATTTGAGAAATCAGGAAAAATGAGAAGTGAGGTTAAAGGATCAAGGTTCGATGATTGATCGAAAAAGAAGGAAGCACATTTGGTGGTATTGTGGCATTCCTGCCCATAAAAAGAGAAATACAGAAAAATACAAAAAAAAAAAAAAAAAAAAAAAAAAAAAAAAATATATATATATAAAGGAAAAACAGAAAAATCAAACAAAATGAATGAGAAAGAGAAGTCATTTCATTTGATATTTTGAAAAAGAAGATTAGAAACTGATCACTTCAAATATGAAAATTCAAGAAGCAAATGAAATTGTGTTGAGATGAAGAAGGCTGAGTTGCAAATCACCTCCTTACCTTTATTGATTTCTCAATTTGAATCCTTTTTACCCCTTTATTCGTTTGTAAATTTCACCCATAAGCCACATTACAACCCAATAAAAAGACCTTACTGATCTGAAACGGATTGAGCTGTCATGTGGAGATGAAGATTTGTTTGATCTATGGTGCAAAGAATTAGAAAATATAAGAAATTAGAGAAATGCCTATGCTCATGCTTGCCGTCCTTTTTGAGGGCTGTAACTGCTCTTGAGGTGTGTGAAATGATGCACCCTTCTATTTTTGTTGTGAGTGAACAGCCCTGGTAAGACTTGGGTCTAAAATCTAAATTGGTTGGGGCATTATAAAGAAGAATTCTTAAATTGAAGGTGAGCTCTGCATTGATTTTCAGGCACAATGCCTTGACCTGAACTGATTGATGATGAAGGAATTACAGCAGAATTTTAGGTATTGAACTAGTGCTTTTTTTGCTAAAAATCCTCTAGAATTGAATGGACATGGTGTGGAATTTATTTTATTTACTTAAACTCTATTTTAGCATGTTGCATTAGTACTAACTAAATTTATTGGAGAAGTTTGGGGGTACCTTCATTGAAAATCCTCAGGAAACTCCACTCCTCCACTAGGGATCACCTAGGGGTTTAAAAGGCTTGGTGCATGTGCTAAATGCATCCATGTTCCCTACGAAAGTGACATTTAATTTCTTAGGTTAGTCATTTTAAATTTCACTTTGCTCGAGGACTAGCAAAGGTTAGGTTTGGGGGAGTGTTAAGCAGTGATTTTGCCACTTTCTACACCCTTAAACTTGGCTTTTGATAGGACTTGGACTATTTAATAATTGTTTTTAGTGTTGCTTTGCAACAAGGAGTTAATTTCATCCTTAGTGCAGTTTTCAATTAAAAGGTGCCATTTAAAGGAGTTTTAGCACCAGGCAAACAGTAGGGAATGGAATGGTTATGTGGCCAGTTAATGAGGAAGCAAATTACAGCAGTTCTATGGGAGGAAATGGGTTCAGTCCTATGCACAATAGAGGCACCTTGAGGTTCACTCTCCAATAGCTGCAAGGTACACTTATGAGCAGCAGCTCATTCAATCAAAGGGAAAACCAACGGCAATACCTGAGGAGTTGAAGAGCTGAAACCAGCTTTGGGACACTCGAGCTGCAGAATTATAAGGCCAAACATGTATATATCTGAGGACCAGTTGATAGCCGCTGTGATGAAGGCAGCCAAGCATTGAATGCGCACTCTAGCAGCAACAGAGAATGCGAGCTGCAATACAAGCATTGCAACTCTTGAAAGTGCAGCAGCTTTTGCAACTTGTCGAAGTCCGATAGCAAAGCAGCTACACCCATTGGCACAGCAGCCTATCGAATGGATGCTCCAATGCACTGCATTCAGCCGACCTGTCGAGGAGTCCTTTGCTGCCTCCAAGCCCATTGACTAACCTGCAGCTCATCTTCAACCTCACGACATGCACCTGCACCAACCAAATTGTCATTGAACCTATCTAATTGCTGAAGTGGCTGAAATAGCAAACATGTCGAGCAGATGAAGAGTGCACATCCATCCTGTCGAGCAGTGCAGCAAAGTACACATAGATCCTATCGAAACCTTCCAGCAGCCCTCTACAGCTAACCTATCGAAATACTCAGTTGGAACCTTCATCCTATCGAAACAGCAAGCAGCACCAAGCACTTATTGAAACACCAACTGCAGCCCCACCCTTCATCCTATCAAATTTGTCAAGTGCTGCAGTTGATCCTATCGAAATGGAGCTCCCCAGCCTTCAACCTATCGAAAGGCTGAAGTAATGGCTTCACCAAACCTCACGACAGCTTCTCTGCATGCAAGCTTCAGCTGCAATCTAGTCCACAACACCGGTTGACCGCCTAAATACCTCAATCCAATGAGATGCCCAACCTCCGGCCTTCTCCAATCTGCCGATGTGCAGTCAAGATCCTATCCAACCGTCGATTTCTCAGAAAGCCCCTCAAACCTGACATCTTAAGTGCAGCTGCATTTATATATATATGCTCCTTGCTTCAACCTCCCATTAGAACCTATTGAAGGGTTCATTTGGATGCTGCTAACCTATCAAAATGCTTCAAGCCTATTCTTTCAAGCTGCAGCCATGAGATTTAATATCAGCAGTTTAGTAAAACGGGGACCATTTGGGGCTGTTTTGGTGACAAACAACATGGGTATTTTGGGGCAGCGAGAATGATTATTTTGTGGGCAATCACTTGAGGTGTACAACTGGAAAAAGTAATGGACAACAGGGGCAGCTTGGGTCCATTTTGCGAACAGCAGATATAAAGATGAGTAGGAGGCATTTTGTGGTTGACAAGGGCAGATTGGGAACTCCAATGCACAGGAAACCCTGCACATGGGTGTGAACTAATTTTTGACGGGAATGCAACTGAAGCACAATAGAAGGGGATCCATCTCCGCTCTCTGATTGCTTGCAACCCAAGGCACAAGGATAAATGCAAATGTATAAATAGAACACCTTTCTGCTGTTTTTCTCCAGCAAGGAAAGTAGGAACAAAGGAATAGCCTGAGTTCTCCTTAGCTCATTTAGGTTTAGTTTTAGGTTTTATTTTTCCTTTTCTCTTCCCCCTTCTCTCTCTAATCTAGCATGTTGGATTAGATCTAGATCGCAGCTCAGATCTGGTTTGTAATTATAATTTCGACATGAAGAAATGTGGATCGATGCACGGACTACAGATTTGGGAACAAGTTTATTGTAAGTTGTTTTGTTTGAAGCAATAAATTGTTGATTTTAAAGCTTAGTTAAATCTAAAGATCTTGTGGTCCCATTAGATTCTCGGTCGGATTTGTGTAGAGGAGTTTGTTAATCAGGTCACCCACTTAATTGATAGATCTCTTGATGACCATCTGATTTCCCTGGGTTTGATATGCCTGTAGGTGTCTGTGCATGTGGCCTTGCATCCACAACATCTGTAGTGATTATCTTGTTCTGATCGAAGCCATTGGAATGGAGGAAACCTATTGGATGATCTGTGACCATTTAAGTGGACAAATCATAGCCATAAGATCAATCCAAACCAGGGATGGAGGAAATCTATTGGATGATCTGTGACCATTGAAGTGGACAGATCATAGCCTTAAGATGAATCCAAACCACCGGTCTAGATTAGATTCTTATACCTTGCATTTGTTCTTGTAGCCAAATGAAGGATGGCTGCATATCCTCAGATCTTGATCTGTTTTGCAATGAAAATCAGGCCCTAGCTGTCTATTTCTCACCATTTGATCTTTATTTTTCCATCCATCTTCCTCCATCTTTTTTATTTAGTTTTATATTTCAATTTTGTAGAATTAGATCTAGTGACACCCGAAAAGCTCTCTTTCTTCTTAGAATTGCCATATCTGTAGCCAGATCTAGAGGTCTACTAAACAACTTTTAGGTTTAGATCACTACTCCCTATGGGATAAACTCTTACTTATTAAAACTTGCTATAAAGGACCCTGTATCTTGCAGGTCTAGGATATTTTAGATGTGCTGAATCCATCCTCTGTTTTACTTTATTTTTATTTTGCTTTTATCATTACACAATAATCAGCACACTGAAATTTGCCCAACATAGATGCTCCGGAAATGGGTACACTCTATCTTCACATTCGCCTTTGAGTAGTATCGCCCCCGTGATCCAATCCTTCACTAAAAAATAAGCAGGATGAAATTCAAGGTAAACATTATTCTGCTTGGTAAAGTGGTGAATGGAAATAAGATTTTTTTGAATTGTTGGAACACAAAGGGTATCACGTAAATAAAAAACACGATTAGTTGATGCAAGAGATAATGAACCAATATGAAACACAGGCAAACCTGATCCATCACCAGTGACCACCTCATCAGTGTCATCATATTCATAATTAATCAATAGATTAGAAAGGTCGGTGGTCATATTGTGAGATGCCGCTGAGTCAACTAGCCACTTGTGAGTTTTTCCTTGGGAGGATGTTGCACAGTCTGCGGTGAAGTCAGCAGAAGATATTTTAGGGTAATTTTTGGTTGTATGGACCATTTGCTCACACCATTGGCATTTTGGCTTATATTTCCTGTGGACCGAATTGGAGGGCCCATTTTTGTGGTGCCCATTGTTGATGCGACTCTTGTTGGAGAAAAAATTAGGGCTCGATTTATGTTGTCCAGGGGTACCACCTTGCCGATGAGAGTAATGAGTGGTGGGAACAAATGTTGTTGCCGATTGATTCTCCAGCCGTCGACGGTAACTCCCATGACCGACAAGAAGATCATGTATTTCCTCAAATTTTAGAGAGGTCTCACGAGCACGAATGGGTGTGACAATTTCTCTAAATTCGGAACCCAATCCATTGAAAATGTAGAGGGTTAAATCATCATCCGAAAACGGATGATCAATGATTGCGAGTTCATCGACAATCACTTTGATTGCTTGAAGGAACTTAGTGATGGTGTGAGTTCCATGAGTGCTCAAGGTCAAATCTTCCTTGAGCTGCATCGCACGCGTCCTTGATTTTCTCGAGTATAAACGCGTAAGTGTTGTCCAAGCCTCATGGTATGCTTTGTAGGCAGCAAGAAGGGGGGTAATAGTGGTGGAGGAGGAGGCAAGGATGGTGTGGAGGATGAGTTTATCTTAGCGAACCCAGTGGGAGTTCACGGCTTTGGAGGCAGTGGAATTCATTGCATCAATGGCAGGGCATTTTTTTACACCCGTGACAAGTCGATGAGATCATAGCCAATGAGCAATGCTTCAATTGATCCCTCCACTGAGGGAGGGTAGAGGGGGTGAGTTTTTCATTGATGGTTGTTGCGTCATTGACGGTGATGATGGGTGAATCAGTGGTAGATGCAGAGATGGCAGCCATGTCACAGGAAGAAAGGAAAGATACTCGTTAGAGGTTTGGGGCTTTGATGCCATAAAGAGGATTCACACTACTAAGGTTTTGTATTTTGAACTCACACAATTTCTGTTCATGCTTTGTATATTTATACAACCCGAGGGGCCTAATTTTAGGCGTTCAAAAATATGTAACTGAAAAGAAAATTTACAATCACAATTAATAGTAATATTTACAAAGATAAGAAACGGATCCTATAATCATGGGAGGCACAAAATCTGGCAATGTTCATGGTGACAACTAGGCTTGAGTTGGCACTTGTTTGAAATCATCAGTTTCCTTGATATGATGCAGGATCATGTGGACTGAAGAGAGGCCTTAGATATAAAAAAAAAATGAGATCATGTAGCATGAATGTATGGACAAAGGGAGCTTGTAGAGATAAAATGAAGCATACAAATTTATTAAAAAAAAAATTAAGCAAATTGAGAAGGGAGTAGAGAGCGCACCATCTAGGACCATGGCCAGCCTGATCGCGAGATTGAACTCCACCATGGCTCTGACACCATAAGAAATTATAAGACTATATTTTTTAAATGATTTTTCTATATTTTCATTAAGGAGAAAAGCCTCTTTAAATAGAGGTGAATACAATCAACAAGATCTCAAGAGATTTTTAAATTCAAAATACTTCCTAAGATATTTATCTAAATATTATTGAATAATCATGCCTAAAACATAAGATGCACATCTATGATGTATATCTTTCTTTCAATCCAAAATATTCTGTATTAAAGATGAGTAGCTTGCATCAGTCCCAAAATAATTGTCTAGGCCTAAAAAAATTTCCTAACCCAAAATATTGTTTAAGAAATGTTATAGGCTCCAAAACAGTTGAAGAAAGGTTATTTCTAGGATCTAAAAATAATTTTCCATTTCATTGTGTGCAACCAAGGATCTTGATCGATCTGTCGCGACAACACGCTCTAGCGAAAAATATAGAGTCGCCACTTTTAGCTTTTGGTGTCCCGGGAAACCTCAAATCAATATTAAATGCACTGGAGTGCCAAATATGACTATGATTTACCGATTCACGCTAAAAGCTCTTGGGTAGGGACTTCGGTTATTGATCGGGAAGGTGTTAGGTACCCGATCAACCCTCTCGTAAGCGGTCTCTACTTATGGCCAAAAAGAAAAAATAAGAATAAAATTAAAACAACACATCCTCTTGCATGAAGGCACCCCGATCCTATTTCTGCCCGCCACAATCACCGAAATTTCGGTGGCGTAACAACGCAAATTCAAGGAGAGAGGAATAGCAAAGAAGGTAGAGGAATAGAGGGGAGAGCCGCAGCTCTCGGGCCCTTGTAGCACGGCTCTGGACCTTCGCGTGGGTGCACTTGAGGGGCTTCCGATAGCTAGAAAGGTTGGAAGATGGTTTCTAAACATTAAGTAGCTAAGGGGTAGAGGAAGAAGGCTAGGGGTAGATCTCACCTAGACTAAAGGATTTTTGATGGAAGATGGGATCTAAAAGATGGTTTTGAATTTTGGAATTTGTATGGATTTGGTGCACCAAAGGGGAGAAAGGGATCTCTTAATCTTTTTTCTCTCTTGGAAATTTTTCAAGCCTTTTTAAAGTGAGGGGTGCCTCTCTATTTATAGAGAAAGGGGTGGTTAAGGGGACACTTAAGAGCTAATGGGATTAGCAATTAGGTAATCTCCAATCTAAGGTTTCCTAGGATTTTGGGAGGTTAGATATGTGGGAAAGTGGTTCAATGGTAGATGATAGGGTGGGGGTTCAAATGAATAGAGGGATGCAAATAGGGTAAATGAGGGTGCAACAGTCCTAATGAAACCCACGCTAGGCATATGTACAATGCTCCAGAAGTTCAGAGCCCGCTGGGGGCCCCATCGAAGCTTATCGTGTGTATTGTACACGCTAAGTCAAATCTGTGAAAAAAGGGCCCAATGTGTATAATATATTCACTAGGCAACATTTCTCTCAGAAATGGCTTAGCGTGTATATTATACACATTAACCTTACCCAATGCCTTGAGAGGTTCTTGAGAGGTTCAGAGCCTGTCGAGGGGTTCATTCAAATGCAGCTTTTAGGCTAGAAACTTTGGATTGAGGTGTAGGACTTGGATCGAGGTGATTCTTGGCTTGTTGGAAAGCTGGGAACCTCTACTTTCCAATGGTATATGATTTAGTTTTAGCAGGGGTCCCCACAAGCTTTGGCACACCTCATCCCAACCACTACCTGGGAGGGTCAATAATAGGTTCGGAGAGGGTTCTATAGGTTGGGGTTAATTTCTAAGGGTTTAGACAAGTTTCTAAGGGTTTGGAGAGGTTCTTAAGAGTACGAGAGATGCTATTGGAAGCTCAGGGGTGCGCCCTTCTCGAAGTATGTTTCGATTGGGCCTTGGGCCAAATTTGAGTGTCTATAGATGCCCCTCTTTGGTAGTCGATCACTAATGATCGAATGCCAAAGACAAGAAACATACAAAGAGGCCCAAGGCAACGCTGACTGGTCCGCCGTATTCAAAACGAACCTCAAACATTAGGTGGTAACATGGTGAGTAAACGAAAGCCCTGTATATCGGGAAAAATGTCCTTTCCTCAAGGCTATCGATCCCCAAGCGCTTAGCAACATTATTGGGCATAACTGAGATGGTGCGAGTTGCAAAAGCCCAATATGTTGGAAAAAATGTCTGCTTCTCAAGATGATTGAAGTTGTTTGATGTCCAAGTTTCATTCTAAATAACACAGCTCCATGAGTGGGAGGGTGATCGACCCATACTTAAAGACAGGTGCGAGATAAAAATACAAAGTTCCACAATTCGTGTCCAATCATATGAGGCATTGATTCCCCTTTTTGATGAGTCACGGGTGCCGCTGCGTGAAGCAGGGTTTGAGGTCTTTGGGCGAACCCATCGATCTCGAAGTTAATCTAGCATGACTACTTGAGCGGAGTGAATTGATGTCGCAACACTTTTTGGGAGTACATGCTGCTTTTTGAAAGTTATTTATATATATATTTTTGTTACTTTATATATGTAGTTTTTTTATTTTTCTCCTTTATTTTTATATTTATTTTGTTTGTTCAAGATTTTCATTGATCCCAAACCATTTATTTTAGCATAGCTTCCCGAGCAGGTCAAATGGAGATTGATGCACTCCTTGAGGGCGTGTGCACCTTCTTGTGCCCTAGGGGGAATAAGCCTAGCGTGTGTAATAGATACGCCAGGAAAAATCTGGGAAATTTTGCACTAGTGTGTGTATTACACACACTAGGTGCTTTTCGGGGAGTGGGGGGCCTTTTAGGCCTGAGAATGCACCATTTTTTCTTTCTTTTTAATTAGGTCTTGTATTTTCTACTATCATTATTTTGCTTCTTCGAGGGTGGGTCCATTGTCCTTCATTGATTTGTAATTTCAAAGACATGTTTGTATGATCATGGACCCGCTTTCCGACCCCGCCTCGCATGGGGGTCTGGGACCTTTGTACTTCCCTCTTCGAGTATAGGGCCCAATTTTCTTATGAAATGGCTTGAAAGCTTGAACGAGAGCAAGCTTGCGGATTTGGATCGGCTTGGATTGGCCCGTCTCTCGTCTTTCCTTGGAGTCCCTCCACTTTGGGATCTCATTTATGCAGCAACTTCTTTTTGGGAAGTGGATACCCATGTCTTCCATTTTGGGATCGCGAGTTAACTCCCACTCTTGAGGAGCTCTCTAGCCTGTCGGGTTTGAAGTTGTATAGAAACCTTGCCAAGGTAGTGCCGAAACTAGGTTACGCTAAAGCCGTCCACACGACTTTGGGTTTGAAGAAAGCTGATTATGAGAAAAGCCTCGTTGGTGGGCCCACCAGGTGGTCGAGGAAATTCCTGAGAGAACTTTTTGGCGATGAGAGCCTGCAGAAATTGCCGGTTAGAAATATCCATAACGTAAAGGATTTTACTCTGAGTCTTCTCTCAGAGGTCCTTTTCTACACTTGCACTTTGTGATGTCCTAGCGGAACTTGGGGGAGGCCGTTACCTAATGCATCTGGTTTTGGCAGAGCTTTATCGCTGCCTTGATGCCTTTGCTTTAGGAAAAGTCGAGTACCTCCGGGGATGCTCTATTCTATTCCAGGTCTGGATTGGGGAGCATTTTGCTATTTTGGGGCACTTTTATGTTGTTTCTGGTGAGGCAGCTCACTACTTTTTAAGGTCGATGCCATAGGATGCCGCAGGGGAATATACATGCGCTGAAGCTTTGGCTGGCTAGGCTAAACTAGTGTGGAGGCTTCCCTAGTTAGACAGGGCTTTTCCAGTAGTTTGATCTAGGGATTACGAGGGCATCACTCTTCTTTGTTTGACCAGCAACACCTAGTACTTGCCATTTCGGGTGCTGTGCCAGTTTGGTTGTTCTCAGCAGGTGCCCTGTGCGATGAAACCACCCCTATGTGACATGATTTTTTCTTGGGGATCCTCTGGGGACTTGGATAGGATAGCCTCTCTCTAGGAAATGCGTCAGTCGATGCACATGTGCGATCTGGAGTAAGAGAATCTAATTTTATCTTCTCCAGAGTATGAGGCTTGGTTATTATCTGAGAGGCCTCCTGCTTGTCGCTTGGATTAGGCAGAGAGTAGTGATGCAGGGAGACCTTGGCCAAAGAAGGAGTCGACGCTTCCAACCCGTGTTGAGCTGCTGATAGATGAGAGGCAGAGTCCTCCATGAGTAATTAGAAAAATAAAAGGTTAGAGCAGAGGTGGCGAAAGCACGAGCCGACGTAGCTGAGTGTGAGGTTCTTCATCTGGAAGGAGCCTTGAGTGATGGTCTTGGTGCTACTGATGTCTCCCGAAAATGATATAAGAGTCTTCACGGCAGCTGGATGACAGAGCGGGATGTTCGGGAGGATGCTTTACGTGTCGAGATCTGTGCCCTAAAGAGTGAGTTGGGTCGTTGATTCCATCCTGCACACTTCTTTTACATAGATCAAATTACCACAGGAAGGGGCATAAGAACCCCTGTTAAATTTTTTTTTTTGGATATATATATATATATATATATATATATATATATATATATATTTTTTTTTTTTCTTTTTATGTGTGTTTTTTTTTTTGCTTTTTGGTAAAAAAAGGGTACGCTAGGCATCACACAGATTATTTTTTGAGATGTGGTGACAGTGTAGTATAGAAATGTAAAGGGAAATCTACTATCTTGCACCAATTCTATCTTTCTTTGTTTTTGTAAATGGGAGAAAACTAGGTATTATGCCGATCATCCTTTTGGGATGTGGTGCATATAGTGGCGGCCTACAAATGGGAAAGGGAAATTTATTTTTTTTGCAAATGTGGTCCTTCCAGTCATCAAACCAATCATCCCAGGGTGGGGTGTGCACAGTGCTGGCCTGAAAATGGGAAATGAAAAGTTATTATCTTTTGCAAATGTGGTCCTTCCGGTCATCAAACCGTTCATCTCGGGGTAGGGTGTGCATAGTGCTGGCCTAAAAATGGTAAAGGAAAATTTATTATCTTTTGCAAATGTGGTCCTTCCGGTCATCCTTTGTTTGTTGAAGCCCCAACGGTGAGTCCCATTCTAAGTATAGCCGAACCCGTTTATGCGGTCGGCCCTAAGTGAGGTTCAACAATTTTTACCAAGGTTGGAATGCCCATCCCTTTAGATTGAATCGACCTTTTATCCTTACCCTGGGTCATACGTTTAGCGGCGCGGTCTAAAGGTATACTTGATCAAGACCCGATTTGAGCTAGCATGAGCAGCCCAGTTGGCGACAAGAAAAATCAGAATTGTGACCAAGGGAGTAACCGATGACTCTCTTTTTCCTTTTCAACCCTTTTTCACTCATAGTGCCCAAGACAGGTTTTTGTCGTGCTTGTTATTACCCTCTTTTTACCTGTAGCGCCCTTTCGGGTTTTAACTATGTTCGTGGGTAGCATTTTTACCCTAGGCGCCTTTTTAGGTTTTCACCTAGTTCGTGCAAGCTCGCTCTTTTTACCCGTGGCGCCCTTTCAGGTTTTCACCACGTTCATTTTGCTTTGAGCATGTATCTATATATATATATATATATTTTTTTTTTTCTTTTCTTCTTCGTTTTCTTTTTCTGAAGGCCACAACATGGACGTTGATTCCGTTTGAGCTGACTGAACG
Organism: Chloranthus sessilifolius; assembly: GCA_021018995.1. Classification (NCBI taxonomy): domain Eukaryota; kingdom Viridiplantae; phylum Streptophyta; class Magnoliopsida; order Chloranthales; family Chloranthaceae; genus Chloranthus; species Chloranthus sessilifolius. The sequence goes on from CM037595.1 coordinate 33,320,458, forward strand.
GAATTCTTGTTGTCTCTCAGCTTGGCTTGTGTTGACTTAATAGATACTGTGATTGCCCGTAGGACCTTAAAGAGGGATTTCCTTAGGGATGTATCTTGGCCATGGGTAAGGTTAGGGATTTTTGAAGGTATTCTGGGCTTAAAATGGTTTCCTTGATAGGGTTCCAGTTGCCATAATACACTCCCTCCTTAGGGAATTTTGACTATGCAAGCTCCACTTTTTCTTTTCTATTTCTTGCTCTTTCTCTCTTTTTTTTTTTAGACATCCTCTTTTGGGATTTTGTTTTTTCTGATTTTTTGGTTTTGAGGGTAAATCTTTTTCTCCCTTTTTGGTTTGGTATATACACTTTTTCTGTCTTCTTTTCTGGGGAGGGGTTTAACAAAAGAAAGCCCAATTGCTCAACGGGTATAGCAAGGGTATGAGCATTCAGGGATGGTTTTTTTTTTGCTACTTGGCTTTAAAATGATGGCCTCTTATATGGGGTCCTTAAGCAATCACGTATCCATTTTATCAATACTTACCTTATCGCGGGAGATCTAGGAATAGAAACGTCAGACGTATCAAGCGTTGATGGGCTCAGGAGAGTGATCTCCGTCCATGGTGGCGAGGTGGAGCGCGTACCTTGGGAGCACTTATTGGATGACAAAGAGTCCTTCCCAGTTAGGCTTAAATTTCCCTCTCGGATCAGCATGGAGAGATGGGAAGATTTTTTTGAGTACAGTGTCTCCCACCTTCAAATCTCAGCCGCGAACACATTTGTTGTAAGCGCGTGCAATTTGCCCTTGATAAACTTGGGTATGACACAAGGCTATGAGCCTTTTCTCGTCCAGCAGATTTAGTTGCTCAAAGCGGGACCTCTCTCTTTCAGCCTCGGGTAGGCTTGATTCGATGAGGATGCGGAGTGACGGTACTTCAATCTCGACTGGCAGGACGGCCTTGGTTCTATACACAAGGGACAATGGTGTTGCCCCTATAGCGGTACAGATTGACTTTCGATAGGCCCATAATATGAATGACAACATTTCACTCCAATCTCGATATATGATAGCCATCTTTTCAACGATGCGAATGACCATTTTATTAGCTACTTCTATGGCCCCATTGGTTTGCGGCCGATATGGTGATGAGCGATGATGTTTGATTTTGTACTATTCACAGAAGGCTCTTATGCATTTTTCACAAAGTTGGTGCCATTGTGCGTGATGATGTCCTTGGGTAAACCGAATCGACATACAATATTATTCTTGATAAACTTTTTGACGTGATTGGTTGTGATATTCGTATATGATGCTGCTTCTACCCATTTGGTGAAGTACTCAATAGCGACCAGGATGAATTGATGCCCATTTGATGCTTTTGGGTTGATCTTTCCGACGACGTCGAGGCCCCATGTAGTGAATGGCCAAGGAGTGGTCATGCTGTGTAGATCTATAGCAGGAGCATGTATCAGACTAGAGTGTTCTTGGCATTTGTAGTACTTTTACACGTGTTTGCAACAGTTAGTTTCCATGGTGGTCTAGAAGTAGCCCTACCGTAGGATTTTCTTGGCGAGCATATGCCCATTGACGTGGGCCCCGCATACTCCCTCATGGGTTCTCTCCTGATGCTGGCCGCTTCGCCCTCAGTAAGGCATCAGAGCAGGATGTTATTATACGACCGCTTATAGAGGCACACACTACAGATGACATAGTTGGCAGTTAAATGTTGGATGGTCCATTTGTTTATCTTGGACATACCCTCAGGGAAAGTTCGAGTTTCAAGAAAATTCCTGATATCTGAGAACCATGGTGGCTCATCATCTAACTTTAGGGGTTCCTCAATCTGTAGGTAGAAGGCGGGTTCCTTTCTTTGCTCAATCATGATTGGCTTCATCTCGACATGGTATAAAATTTCAACCATTGATGCCAACATTGCCAGTGCATCGGTGAAGTGATTTCTTGCTCGTGGGACATAGGAGAAGGTAACATCTACATAGCATGCTATCAGGTCTTCGAGGTGCTTATGGTATGGGATCAGTTTCTCATCTTTCATCTTCCAATCTCCGTTGGTCTAACATGTGATCAGCTGTGAATCACCAAATACCCTGAGATGAGTTACACTCAGGTCAAGTGCTGCTTGTAAGCAGGCTGCACAGGCTTTAGATTTGGCCGTGTTGTTTATGCATGGGAAATCGAGTTTGACGGAGACCGGTACGTGAGATCCTCTTGGAAAAATTAAAATAGCGCCAACCCCTTGACCTCGTCATTTGCTTCTCCATCGAAGTGCATTACCCAAGACTCCTCCATTTTTGTTGTGTCATCCTCCGTCATGAACAAGATGTCCTCATCTGGGAATTCAGTCCTCAAAGGTTCATAGTTAGGTAAAAGATTCTCGACAAGATGATCGACAAGTGCCTGCCCCTTAATCGACTTCTGAGTGATATATGTGATGACAAATTCTGATCGAAGAAGCTGCCAGTGTGTAGTTTGGTCAGTGAGAGCTGACTTTTTGAATAGGTACTTCAGCGGGTCCATTCGCGCTAGCAGGAGAAACACTTTAGATAGCAAGTAGTAGCGGAGCCTCTGTGTAGCCCGAACAAGAGCCAGGCATGCTCTCTCTAGATGAGAATAGCGCATCTTCTTGCTGAGGTAGTAGATGGCCTGTTCTCTTCTTCCTGTCTCATCATGCTGCCCTAAGACGCATCTCATTGAAACATCCATTGCGGAGAGGTACATTAAGAGTGTTCTCCCGAGTACGAGTGGTACTAATATCGGTGAGTTGAGAAGGTAACCTTTGATTTTATCAAGTGCTACTTGACAGTCGTCGTTCCATTCAATGGGTGATTTTTTTCTTAGTAGCTTGAAGATCGGCATGCAGATAGGAGTGAGTTGTGCAATGAACCGACTAATGTACTGTATCCTACCTAAGAAGCCTCTGACCTCTTCCTCGATAGATGGCAGTGGCATTTCGACGATGGCCTTTACTTTTATCGGGTCAACCTCGATGCCTCTCCTGCTGACAATGAAGCCTAGTAGTTTTCCTGACATGACACCGAATGCGCATTTTTGAGGGTTCAAATGCAGCCTGTACTTCCTCAGCCTCTCAAATAGCTTTTGGAAATTTATCAGATGGTCACTTCTCTTGGTGACTTAACAATCATGTCATCCACATACACCTCAATCTCTCGGTGCATCATGTCATGGAAGAGTGCTGTCATTGCTCTCTGATATGTTGTGCTAGCATTCTTCTGTCCAAAAGGCATAACTCGATAGCAAAAAGTTTCCCATGAAGTAATGAATGTGTTTTCTTACAGTTTGCCTCTGCCATCTTGATCTGATTGTATTCGAAAAATCCATCCATGAACGAGAGCATCCATGCCTCACAGTGTTATCGTTCAAGATATCGATGTGTGTCAATGGAAAGTCGTCCTTTAGGCTGGCTTTATTGAGGTTTCGGAAATCAATGCACATTCGAACCTTTCAATCTTTCTTCGGTACCGGGACCATGTTGGCTAGCCACTGCAGGTACTTGGAGACTATGAGAAATCCCGCATCATACTATTTGATAACTTCATCTTTTACTTTCAACATCCACTCAGGCCGGAGACATCTTAACTTTTGCTTGATTGACCTAACATTCGGGTAAAGTGGTAACTCATGCTCGACCAAATCGGTATCCAAATCGAGAATGTCCTTATATGACAATGCGAAGACGTCTTAGTATGACCGAAGGAAATCAATCATGTTTTTTCTTTCCTCAGGAGACAGTGATGTTCTGATCTTGGTGATTCTAGGAGCCTCCTCGGTCCCTAGATTGACGTCCTCAGTTTCTTCAACGATCGGGGTAGGGACATGCTCAAAATCGGTGAACCGTTCAAGGAGCTCATTGGGAAGCTCCTCAGAAAGGATTTCCTCATCCAGACTCGTGACTTCTATCTCATCTTATATTTCTACAGGAAAGGGGTTGATTTCACAAGGGATGGGCTTTTCTATTAAAGCACCTTTTTCTTTGATTTTCTTGGAAATTTTGAAACACAATTTTTTTGGATTATTTGGTATTTCTTTTATTTTTTTGGATTTTTCCTTTTCTTTGGAAATAGGCCCTTAGCATGGCGGGTCCCTATATACACATGGTATTGCCTGCCAAGAGCTCACCTCATGATTTATAAGTTTTTTTTTTGGGGAAGTGGGTGTCGAATCTTAGGCCATTCGAAGCTTCCAAAGTTAGGGGCACGGACGCCCAATTCCTTCCCTATGGTGCCGCCCCTTTACCTGCTTGGATGGAGGAGGCTGATTGATATGGACTTTGGGAGTTAGCCTCCATCATGTTTATCCTAGGCTCATCTGGGACCCTGCCCTCAAACGCCAACATGGTTCTGCCGTTATTTACCACAGGGGGGGATTGTATAGGCATGGGAAACTCCTCCTCAAAAAGGGACAGGGAGGATAGGTCTACTTCAAACTTGGGAGGGATGATTTGGAGGTTGGTTGGGTGGTGGATTAGGGATGCTAGTTTGTGTGGGGTTCACGGCGTTGCCCCATCTTGATCATCCTTTATGACCCCGGTTCTTATGAATGTATTCCGGATGTAAGGCCGTGGACGGGGCTCGTCCTCCATGTCTATTCCCCGAGCTTTTGTAGCAATGGTTCGAGATTTTTCTTTATCCTCTTGAACCTCTTCCTTAGTAGGCCTATAGCCTAGACTGAATCTGACCCGTTGTCTGCCTTTGGCTCTAACTGGGTCCTTTCGTCCTTGTAACTGTGGTCCCAATCCCTTACCTTTTTTATAGCCCAATTTTTGGAGCATGGCTATAGCTGCGACCATTCCGCCATCAATTTTCAAAGTGATTCTCTTGAGGGGTTCTGAGATCACTGCCGACACATCATACTCAATGCTATGAAGATTTGTGTCTTCGATAGTGTGTGGCACATCCAATACCTTGGGTTTCTCTATACTGTTTGTAGCTTTTTCTCTTTCCTCCTGCCCTTCACCCAGAATGGTGATAATCTTTTGCTCAGCTATAAATCTCAGTTTTTGGTGTAGGGTGGATGTTATTGCCCCGACCTCATGTAACCAGGGTCACCCTAATAACAGATTGAAAGTAGATTTGATGTCCATGACTTGGAATGGTAGGGAGAAGGTTATTGGCCCGATGACGAGCTCAAGGTCAACTTCCCCAATTATCTCTCTTCTGGTGTTATCAAATCCCCGGGCACTTGTTCTCGTGGGTCTGAATGCGGAGGGGTCCACCCCTATCTTGGTTACGGTTCTAAGCGGGCACACATTCAAGGCTGATCCATTGTCTATCAATACCAATGGGATTACCAAATTCCCAGCTTCCACCGTGATGTTGAGGGGTTTAGAGTGATTATTCCCCTCATCCGATAAATCAGCATCTGAAAAAGAGATAGCATTAGGAGCCAGCACTTGCCCGATGATTTGTCCCACTTCGTCAGGGGTTACCTGAATAGACACATGTGCATCTTTTAACGCTCCCATCAGAGATTGGAAATGGAGTGGTGTTGGTGTCTTCTGGTGTGCTTACATTATTGGTTGGTGGTGAAAGTCATTGAAAATCAAAGGAAGAGTAAAACAGGGGGTGAATTCAGCACAACTCAGAAGTCCTAGACCTGCAAGATACAGGGTCCTTTGTAGCAAGGTTTGATAAGTAAGAGTTTGTCCCACAGGGAGAGGTGATCTACAGCTCCAAAGGAGCCATCTCTAGTAGTCCCTCCAGATCTGACTACAGATCTGGCAGTCTTAAAAGGAGGGGAGTTTAAGGTCACTTATTCTAAGTATTCTAATGTCTATACTACAAAAAGGGTTGAAAGGATAGATGGAGTGTGGAAAATAAATATAAAAGGGTGAGAAGTATGTTATTGAGCCCAGATCAGAGGAGTTTTGTAACTCAGATTCAGATCTGATGTTATAGAAGTCCTGTCCAGTGGCTACATTATCACCACTGAGGAGAAAGGATCCAACCCATTACTCTGCCATGATTCCACCCTTAAGGCTATAACCTGTCCAGTCAAATGGTCACAGATTATCCCATAGGAGAGCCACTATCCAAGGATGGGTCAAAACACAACAAGTAAATCATTGCAGGCACTATTTCATCCAGGCTACCAGCTCAAGAATCCATAGGGAACCTCAATCTCTAAAGCTCTATATGTGGGGCTAAGGCTGTATAGGACCATGATAGCCCAGACACATAGAACCAGCAAGAGATTGAGTAGAACCTTCGATCTAGCTGTCCATTGCTTGAGTGAGGCTACAATGGTCCAGTCACCAGCCTACAATCTCTATAACCAGATCAGATCCAACATCTGATGGTGGATCTATCAAATATAAGGGAGTCTGCCTCTGTACAATCTCTCACCAGGCTTCTACAAGCTCAGGTGTAAAGAAGAAGGATCCATCTTGAATCTGTGGATTAGAATCACCCTAAGGCTATAATCTGTCTACTTAAATGGTCATAGACTATCCCAAAGGTTATCCTCCTCACGGAGCCCAAGACAAAATAAGAATATCGCTACTACCACCATGGTCACAAGGCTACCAGCTCAAGCTCCCATGGGAATTTCAGATTTAGTGGGTCCTGTGGTGGGGCTAAGGCTGGAGGACCATGATAGCCCAGACACACAGGTCACTTGGATCTGAGAGGCCCTTAGAATCAGTCCTCCATTGCTTTGAAACACAACCAAAGCAATGGCGGATCACAAGGTAGCAGCCTTGCACAGAGCATCTCACATTCAAACATAAATCCCATAAAATACAGATCCTATTACAGAATTTCCATTGATCTAATTCAAAAACACATACAAAGGCATAGCCAGCAAGTGCTGGACTATGGAGAGAACGAAAGAGAAAAAGAAAACTACTTATAGATAAAAAGAAAGAGAAAAGAAAAATGATCTGAGATGTGTTCCTAGATACCTAAACCTAAGCTAGGTATGGGTTTATATAGTAGTGGGGTGGCGGCGCATTTGGGTTAGGAAATCCTAATTTTAATGATGCCACGTGGCATAACAGTGATCCTTGGATCCCTCAGGGTGCGTGCACGGAGATTTGAGCATGAGAGTGCATGCCCTAATTGCTAAAAATTCCCAGAAGGTCCTCTGTTTAAGAGATGGAAGTTTAGGTTTAGAGCTTCGCTAGGTAGCGGTAGTTTCCTAGACTTATCGTGTGGTAGCTCTTTGCTCTTCGCTAGGATTATTTGACATTGCAGCTTCAGCTGTCGCGAGGTTGCCTTGGCTTGCTCTTCAGGCAGTCGCGCGGTAGAGAATTGCGCTCTCGCTGGATTGGGCTTCGCGAGGTTGACTAGAAAACACAGTCTCAGATGTCACGAGGTTGAAGTTCAAGCAGTCGCGAGGTTGCTCAGTCTTCCCTGGGCTGATCTTCGTGAGAGTGGCTTCGCCTTCGCAAGGATGTTTTCTTCTTGACTGGCGCGAGAACTGCGGGAGGAGTTCTTTTGATAATTGCATCTCGCGGCGACTGCGTGACAGCTACATGAGGAATCTTCTGAAGCTCTCTCTCCTCAGCCGTTCAAAACGAACTACGCGAGATTGAGAGAGGTCTGCTTTGAATTGCACAACACTTCGTGATGTGTTCTACTCTTGAGCTTCGTGAGAGCTGTGCGAGTTTGAGTTTCTGAAGCTCTTCAGTCACTCATCTGCGCGAGAGGTTGCTGTAAAAGTCTTAGGAAGCTCAGTTGAACTGCGCGAGGCATATTTCTTTTGAATCCTCTAAAGCTTGGGTCAGCTGTGCGAGGCTCATTTTAGGTCTGGATTTAGAGTTTATTCTTCTGAGGGATTTCTGGTGCCAAAGCAGGCTCCTTAATAGGATTCCTGTCCTTATTTCACTGCTGATTATTACCTACACAAAACACTTAACAAGAACTTATTAGGAGGCTAAGGGTCTAATCAAATGTTAAGTTAAGGGGTGAAAAGTGATACTTTTCAGGTCTTAACACACCCCAAACCTAATCTTTTCTAGTCCCTTAGCAAAGCTACATTAAATCTACTCTAAAAATTAAATGCCACTTTCGTAGGGAGCACGGATACATTTAGCATATGTACCAAGCCTTTTAAACCCCTAGGTGATCCCTAGTGGAGGAGTGAAGTCTCCTGAGGGTTTTCAGTGAAGACACCCACAAACTTCTCCAATGAAACAGTTAACAAAAGTGCAATATCATCCAATGGGCAATCAAGGAATCAGATTTAGTCTACTCTTGAATCAGTACACATAAAAGAAATTTAATTCATTGGTTGCACAGTAACTTAAACAGCATAAACTCTTCATGATTGCACAACATTTCCAAATAGTTTACAATCACAGAAAACTGCACAAGTATGTGCCAGCACTGAGCTATCCTTAGGTCAAAAATTAGGTTAAGGTCATACATAATGCATTCAAGTTCAGACCCAAAAACTTTACAGGGCATACTCTCATAAGGATTTTGTTGAGGGGTTCATTCTCTCACAGGCTCAAGAGCAGTTACATCCCCCAAATGGGTTTGTAAGCATGAGCATAGGCAGAGTTCTTAAGTGCTGACATCATTGGCAGTTCCTCACGATAGATTGGATAACTCTTTATCTTCACATGACAGCTCACTCAACTTTGGATCACAAGGGCTTTTAACTGGGCTGTAATGTGGCTTATGGAGTGGGGTTGAAAGAATGGAGGGTTGAGAAGGGGTTCAAAATTGAGAAATCAGTAGGTGGTAGAGGTGATTCATGACTTCACCTTCTTGAGTTTAGCTCCTTACATCTTCTTTGAGATTTTCAGATTTGAAGTGATCAGTTTCTCTTCTTGATTTTGATTTTCCAATGAAAGTTCCTCTTGACTTCTCTCTTATTCCTCTTCATTATTATTTTTGTTTCTTTTTACTGGAGTTTTCTTCTTTTTATTTTGTTTTTGCTTTTCAGAAATGCCACCATGTTCTCAGTTACCATATTGCCAGATTTTTGAGATCCTTCTTCTCCATTCACCTAATGTTGACCATAGCTAGTCCATCTTCAACTCTTTCTCCTTTACCTTCTGAATTCTCAGAGTGAGGGTAGGTTGAATCAGGTTCATGGGTTCAGGTTCAAGTACTCAGGTGTATTTTGAAGAAATTTAGGATTTAAAGCTCAAAGGGGGAATGGACAAGGGCAGTTGCTTTAGGATTGGTCTTTTTAGGCTCAAACTGTCCAAGAGAAGGCCTTGATCCTTTCCTCAGTCTCATGAGTACTGTCAGTTGTTTCAACTTGGAGTTACCTAACTTCTAGTGAGCACAGTGACTCAGTCAGTCTTTAGAACTAAAAGGGATTGCCTTGGTTACTCCTCAAAAGATGGAAAAAATTATTATTCACTGGATATGGCCTTCCTTTGAATTTTCAAGTATGTCCTCACCTTTTTCTCTCTCTACTGCTTCACTGAGTGCTGATACAAGTGAGTTTCCTTGGTGATATTATCATGGAAATGTGGAGTATTAGAGGTTTATAATGTCCAAGGTTTGCATAAATTTTAAATTTCTTAATTTCATGATTCTTAAGTGAACAGAGGTCTATTTCCATATTACTCAGATGAGTCTACTGCACTTATGTTAACTATTCCATTGGCAGGGTCTGCCTGCCATACCCCAAAACCTACGAGGAGCAGTGTCGTCATTGGTTCAAAGGTGGCTGTGCAGCAGAGTTAATGAGGCTAAAAGAGAAGGAAAGACAGGGAACAAAACACACAACAGGCAAAACAAGATAGTAAAGACAGGGGAAAAGTCTATGAAAAATTAGAAATGTACAAAATACAAGAAAACAGAAGCAAAAGAAACAGAGAAAATCCTAGGTACAATCTAGTTAGAATCGATCTCAAAACTTGTCCCATCCCATCTTTTTTGCATGCTCTTGCAGGAGAGTCTCTTCTTCTTTCTTCTTTCGTTCCCTCTCTGCCTTTCGTTGCTCGGGAGTTTTGGGTATGGTTGGAGCCCTGATCCTCATTTTTCTCTTCTTTGGTTCAGGAGGGATCTCTGAAGATTTATCAATGGTTGGCTCAGGGGGTTTGGTGGGAGATTTTCCTTTGGGGCGCTTACCTTTGGAGGCTTGCCCTTGCTGAGGCAGAGGGGGAATAAGAGGTGGTTGGGCTGGTGCTGGCTCAGGAGGGGCAACAGGGGATTTAGCTTGTGCATGCACTGGAGACAGGAGAGGACTTTTCCCTTTTTCTGGTTGAGGGGGAGCCACAGAAGATGGTTCTTGTACTTTGGCCGCAGGGATGGCAGGGCTTTTCCCTTTCACGCGCTGGCCTAGTGGTGGTGCCTCCTCAGACTGGGCAGATTTGTCTTTTCCAATTTTCAAAGATCCACCTGGGGGGGTAGTCCTCTTGGCAGCAACCTTCCTTCGCTGAGGATAGGATTGTTCGTGTGGATGAAGGAGCGAGAGTAGTGGGGCAGATCCTTTGGTGGTTCATAAGCAGAGTCGGAGTTAGAAGGAAAAAGCTCAGAGGGATCCAATCCAAGGGTAGCAGCAGCCTGTCTGCGTTCCTCTTTGGAAAGTAGGCGACCATGGGGATCATCCTGAGCAGAAGCTCTGGTGACCTTTGGAGGTAGGGATGGAGGGGCCGGCCTTTTGCCTTTTTGGGTTGCAATGGCTCTTTTAGAAGTGGGTTTTTTCTTGGAAGGGGTGCATTTTCTTTTGGGAGCAAGAGAGGGAATAGGGGGGGCACTGAGAGAGGAGCAGGAGCTACAGTAGGGAGTTGAGCAGGAGCAGCAGGTTGTGTAGGCATTTGAGGAGGAACAGAGACTGCGATAGGCTTTTGAGGAGGAATAGGGACTACAGTAGGCGTTTGAGGAGGAATAGGAGGAGCTACCGGAGTTGGGGCTGTGGGAGGTGGGGGAACAAATTGTGTAGGTGTTGGGGTAGGGGCAGTGGAAGAAGATGGGCCTTGTTGTGTGGAAGAAGAGGGGGCCTCAGGGGGAGCTGTGGCGAGAGGGGTGGCCTGTATGGGTTGGGAAAGTAGGAAGGCAACTCGCTGTTCTAAGATTTCAATTTTCTTGTTAGCCCACAGGAGGTTGATATCTGCAAGCTCCTTACTGAGTCGGTTGATCTCCTTAGCATTGTTCAATTTTTTCTCTAATAGCCTGCTGTGCTTTTTCGCCCTCTCTGCATTGGCCTTTTCAATCTCAGTAGTCATTTTATAATACGTTGCTGCAGCCTTGTTCGCATTTAGGGTCTCCAAAATTGCCTCCCACCCTTTGGAAATATCTCTCAGCTGCTCGCTGTGAGCAAGCTTCAAGTCACTAAGTTTCTGCAGTAAGGGGTATTCGATGGCTTGGCGGAGTTGGGCCATGCCATTGAGAACATCCCTCTTTATATAGGGATTGTCCCTCATGGCATGGAGGAGGGTGAAGTAGGGAGGGTGTAATAGGAGTGTCGGGGTAAGATGGGTAGAAATGGAGTGGAAGAAGTAGAAGGGGATTGATCCTGGGGGGAAAGAGTGGGTGGTGTAAGGATGAAGTCAAGGAAAGAGGTGGAAGTGACTGGGGTAGTTTGTGTTGAATGGTCAGTAAATTGGGGAGGGGGAGGGAGAAGAGGTGGAATGGAAGGTATGGGTGAAAAGTGAAATGAAGGAAGGGCAATGGAGGTGGATGAGTCAGGGTAGGGGAAGAATGGGATGGTGAACGGTCGAAATGGAAGGGGTGGGGTTGCAAATAAGTGGGGTTGAATGGGAAAGGTGGATGGGAAGGGAATGGGGTCAGTTTGGGTAGAAGTGTGGGTAAATTGAGGTGGAGGTAGTATTAGAGGGGGTAGGGTAGGTAGAGAGCGGAAGGAGTGGTAGGGTATGGTGTCATGGAGGGAGAAGGGTGTAGGTAAGTCCATGTGGGTGAGGTGCTGGAACCTGTTGGGTCATGGAGGTGGAAGGGGTTGGGTCAATGGGGTAGTAGGAGGATAGGTAGGAATGATTGGGTTTGTCAATGTTTGAAGGGTGGATTGTATGGTGGTTATGTCAGTTTGTATTTGGGCTTGGGTTTGTGTGGTGTTGGAGAGTTGGGTTTGGATGTCATGTATGAGGGAAAGGATATGGGTAAGGGTATCTGAGGTTGGTTGAGGTGGAGTATGAGGATAGGAAGGAATAGGTTGGAAAGGGGAAGTGGGGGCATGATGGAAAGTGGTAGGGGGAGAAGGTGAAGGGTTTGGTGTATGATGTGGTGAAGGGAGAGGGGACTCAGGGAGAGGGATGTCATCGGTGGGCAAGGTATCAAGCAGGGTAGTCATGAAGGCCTGATACCCTGAAGTGGTGGCTAAGTTAAAGTCCAGATCATGGAGAGGTTGGACTAAGGGTTGGTCAATATGGGGTGTGTCTGTGGGAAGGACAGGGGAGGTGGAAGTGGGTAAAGATATGGTAGCTGTGGTGTGAGAGGGCTTCTTTTTGAGGTAGGTTATCAGGGGAGGGCTGTCAGGGTGTGGGTCAGATGATATGGGAGAGACTGGGGCTGGGAATTGAGTTATGGTGGGTGAAGGTGGAGTGTTGTCCTAGGGTTCAACACTTTCTTCCCAGGTACAGATAATAGTGGGAGGGGGAATGGAAAAAAGAGATACAAAAGGGAAAGGGAGAGATGGAATAGGTGAAGAAACTAATGGAGAGGCAAGTGTGGTGGATGGAGGAGTTGCTGCAGAAGCAGAGGTGACAGAAGCTCGCACCACCTTCTTTGGAACAGGGGCTTTGGCCTTCTTTTTGGGGGCAGGGGTGGTCTTTGCCACAGCAGCTCCCTCTCCCTGCTCGGAAACACGCTGAGCTTCAGCCTTCTTCTTCTTCTTCTGGGGATCCATTAGACTTCTGCTGATCCCCCATTGTCTTTTGGAAAAAGTGGTGGGAGTGAGGTCAGCAGATAACTCCCCCATTGGTATCTTGTATCCTCCCCTCAGAAGTAGTCTGGTGATGAGTCACCCATAGGGGAGAGTGTGGATTTTCTTTTGCAGCCCCAGCTTCACCATTGTATCCTTCATAGCCTCGAAGATCAACCATGCGGCATTAAATCCATGGCCCAAAGAGAAGGAATAGAGAGCATCAGCAATTGGTGTCCTCCTTTCTTGCTGATGGCCGGAGCAATAGATATTCTTCCTCAGCATTTGATCGATGAACAGTAGTTTGGGCTCCAAATCTCTTCTTCTGATGGAGTCCCCTGTGGCCTTCAAACCTCTTGTAATGGCCTGGGTAATGGTGTCAATGGGGGCACTCATAGGGGCACCATAATCGCAGTTGGGATCAAAACTGGCAGGGATGCCCATGACTTCAGCAATTAACTCAGGGCTAAGCAGCATCTCAAAATTGTCAACTAATGCAAGGAGGCCTGGCGGCCCCTGTGTGTCTGGTCTGACCCTAAGGTGCTGGTAAAAGAGTTGCACTAACCTAGGGTAGGCTAGTGCAGGAATCATTTGCATCAAGGGGAACAATCCAGCCTTGCGCAGGAACTCAATAGCAGGTGTTGACAACGGCTCTGATTCAAAGAAAGAGATATCAAAAATGGCTTCAGGCTCTAAGGGAATGGAAATGAGGAGCTCAGAGGGTGTAGAATAATCAGGTGTTTGTGCAGCCACCTCAGGAACCACCTCCTTCCCTTTTTTTTGTGCCGTAGAGGACTTGGCTTTCTTAGGGGCAGGCTCCACAGTGGCCTTGTCCCTGGCTCTCTTCACAGGTGCACTTTTAGGAGCCGTCACGACTCTCCTTGGTGAGTGTGTAGTTGAAATTTTGAAAGGAAAGATCAAGAGCTGAGTCTAACCCTAAAAGTTAAGGTTCTATTCAATTGGACACATGGTGGATCTCAAGAGATCTTAGCAGGGGACAATTGTTGATGGAAGCTTTAAGAACAAAAATCTAGAATTTCAAAGCAAGCAATGAACTGTAGACAGGAAGCTGGAGGAGAGAGATTGAGAGAAGTGGGAGCTAGGGTTTCACTAGAAGGAGAGGAAAGAGAAAGCAGTAAAGAAAAGCAGCGCGGGGTGGGATTTAAATATCGCGAGGCTCGACGCGCTTTGAAAATATTCGCTCGCTGGCTGGGAAAGAATGGGTCGCGAGATTAGATGTTCCTTTAAACTGATGACTCACCCGATTATCTCAAACTCATGACAAAGAAAACAAAGTAGTTCTTTATGAACTGCGCGAGAGGGGACCAAACCCATTATTCAGAACCTCGTGATGGCCTAACCGAGGTAGAATTCACTCACACACTAGTCAGCTTTTTGACCCTGACTTTATGGGTGGATTCTCTCACAGACTCTCTTCCAAGGACACCCATAAGCATTATAATGCATTCATAAATTCCCACATTCTCAAGGCACAAAATTCACACATCATGAAAAGCATTCAAATACTACATTATCATTCAATCGCTTGAAATTAGCAAACAAGGGGAACAGGAATAAAAGTAGGCATAAAGCACTAAACTCAGATTCCAACAAGATTACTACACATTCCTATAAACTGTAAAGTACATATTATACAAAGGTGCACAGTTCTTATCATAAATTCAATGAAAGATCCCCTTCAGGGTTTGAGGATCCTTCACCAATCAAAAATTGGCCCTTGGGATTAACCATTGGTTGACTGGGCAACCTTCCCTCTTCTCGTTTGGCTAAGGTGTTCGTTAGTTGTCTAATCTATTCTTCCATCTTATTGATGCTCTGACCATGAGAGTTCACAGTCTGAGCCAAGGAACCCAACTTTTGCAGTGAGGTCAAGACCTGGTCCTCGAAAGAAGTATTTGTAGGTTGAGAAGGGGGTAAGACCAACTGATTTTGCTGGGGATGGGGCTGCTGATGGTGCTGGAAGGTAGACCTAGGGGCATTCCCTTGGTTAAACTGCTGCTGTGGCCTTTGTGGTAAGGCCAACATCTGCTGGGGCTGCATGTAGTTGTCTTGCTTCCACCTCAGATTTGGGTGGTCTCTCCATTGGTAAACAACATTTTGGTGCTGGTATCCATATGGCTGCCTATTGTAGCCCCCAGATTGTTGCTAGCCATAAGATTGAGCAGTAGCAGTATGTTCCAAAACCAATTTAGGAAATTGCCCTGCAGATGGACATTCCTCCACTGTGTGCTGTGGGGACTGGCATATCAGACATGCCTCTGCCACATGAGCAGCCCTTCTGGGTTGCATCACAGTCAATAATTTATCAAACTTCATTGAGAGGTTTGCCATCTGCAGCTGCAGGTCATTGTTCCCAGACACCTCATAAATGTTTCCTTTTGATCCGACAGTAGGCCCCACCTTTGACTCAGATTGCTGACTAGTTCTTGCCAGGGATGGCTTTTGAAAAGCATTCTCACTAATCACCTCAAACAATTCTCATGCCTCCTCAGCAGTCTTGTGCATGTAGGATCCACCACAAGAGGCATCGACCATATCTCTATTTTTCTCATCAATCCCATTGTAGAAGCTTTGTACAAGCTGCCACTCAAGGATCTCGTGGTGGGGGCATTGTTTGAGCATCTCTTAAAACCTATCCCAGGACTGGTTAAAATCCTCAGTTGGGAATTGAGCAAACGCAAGAATCTCTTTCCTCAACTAGCTAGTTTTGGTCTTAGGGAAGAACTTGGTTAGGAATCTGGTCTGCAGGTCTTTCCATGAAGCAATGCTATTGTTGGGAAGAGTGGTCAGCCAGGTACTGGCCCTATCCTTCAGAGAGAAGGGAAAGAGTCTGAGCCTAGTAGCCTAAGGTCCCAAACCAGTGATATTAAAAGTGGTGCACAAGGCCAAGAACTGGTCAATATGCTTGTAAGGGTCCTCTTTGCTAAACCCATGGAAAGCTGGCAGCATCTGGATCACTGAAGTTTTTATCTCATAGTTCCCCTGAACATCAGGGAATTGAATGCTAAAAGGGGAGTTATAGTCATCCGGAGCATTCAACTCCTTGAGGGTTCTGGATTGTTCTTCACCCATAATTGCTATCACAGATTCACATGGGGGCTCTCCTGTGGTGTGCCTGTCTCTTCTAAGTCTCCTTCCCCTTTCTAACTCAGGGTTAAGAGTCTCTAAAGCAGGGCTGAGGGATCTCCTCCCTAGCATACAAGCACACCAACAGCAAGGAAAGCTTCTTGCAGGAACACTACAAAAGAATGATTATACACTAATAAATTTATCTAACTAGTTTACAGCTATTCAAAGAATACATTTAAACTATCCTAGATACTGCTAGAAATTTTTTTTAAGAAAGATAGACAAAGTTTTAAAAGTCAGAGAGTTTGCAAACAGAAGTAGCTAAGCTCCAATTGCAATCCAACTATCCTTCACTGTTGCTGTCTAGATCTGCAAGAAAGGTTCAAAATTATGTCAGCAGTATCAATTATTCACATGTGCAAAGAATACTAAGAATACAAAAACTAAGGGTCTACTAATAGATCATCTCTCCCCGGCAACGGCGCCAAAAACTTGTTGGTGTCTTCTGGTGTGCTTACATTATTGGTTAGTGGTGAAAGTCATTGAAAATCAAAGGAAGAGTAAAACAGGGGATGAATTCAGCACAACTCAGAAGTCCTAGACCTGCAAGATACAGGTCCTTTGTAGCAAGTTTTGATAAGTAAGAGTTTGTCCCACAGGGAGAGGTGATCTACAGCTCCGAAGGAGCCATCTCTAGTAGTCCCTCCAGATCTGACTACAGATCTGGCAGTCCTAAAAGGAGGGGAGTTTAAGGTCACTTATTCGAAGTATTCTAATGTCTATACTACAAAAAGGGTTGAAAGGATAGATGGAGTGTGGAAAATAAATATAAAAGGGTGAGAAGTATGTTATTGAGCCTAGATCAGAGGAGTTTTGGAACTCAGATTCAGATCTAATGTTATAGAAGTCCTGTCCAGTGGCTACATTATCACCATTGAGGAGAAAGGATCCAACCCATAACTCTGCCATGATTCCACCCTTAAGGATAAAACCTGTCCACTCAAACGGTCACAGATTATCCCATAGGGGAGCCACTATCCAGGGATGGGTCAAAACACAACAAGTAAATCATTGCAGGCACTATTTCATCTAGGCTACCAGCTCAAGAATCCATAGGGAACCTCAATCTCTAAGGCTCTATATGTGGGGCTAAGGCTGTATAGGACCATGATAGCCTAGACACATAGAACCAGCAAGAGATTGAGTACAACCTTCGATCTAGTTGTCCATTAGTTGAGTGAGGCTACAATGGTCCAGTCACCAGCCTACAATCTCTATAACCAGATTAGATCCAACATCTGATGGCGGATCTATACAAATATAGGGGAGTCTGCCTCTGTACAATCTCTCACCAGGCTTCTACAAGCTCAGGTGTAAAGAAGAAGGATCCATCTTAGATCGGTGGATTAGAATCACCCTAAGGTTATAATCTGTCCACTTAAATGGTCACAGACTATCCCAGAGGTTGTCCTCCTCACGGAGCCCAAGACAAAACAAGAATATCGCTGCTACCACCATGGTCACAAGGCTACCAGCTCAGGCTCCCATGGGAATTTCTGATTTAGTGGGTCCTGTGGTGAGGCTAAGGCTGTAAGACCATGATAGCCCAGACACACAGGTCACTTGGATCTGAGTGGCCCTTAGAATCAGTCCTCCATTGCTTTGAAACACAGCCAAAGCAATGGCGGATCACAAGGCAGCAGCCTTGCACAGAGCATCTAACATTCAAACATAAATCCCATAAAATACAGATCCTATTACAGAATTTCCATTGATCTAGTTCAAAAACACATACAAAGGCATAGTCAGCGAGTGCTGGAATATGGAGAGAGGGAAAGAGAAAAAGAAAACTACTTACGAATAAAAAGAAAGAGAAAAGAAAAATGATTTGAGATGTGTTCCCAGATACCTTAACCTAAGCTAGGTATGGGTTTATATAGTAGTGGGGTGGTGGCGCATTAGGGTTAGGAAACCCTAATTTTAACGATGCCACATGGCCTAACAGTGATCCTTGGATGCCTCGAGGCACGTGCATGGAGATTTGAGCATGGGAGTGCGTGCCCTAATCACTAGAAATTCCCAGAAGGTCCTCTACTGAAGAGATGGAAGTTTAGGTTCAGAGCTTTGCTAGGTAGCTATAGTTTCCCAGACTTGTCGCGTGGTAGCTCGTTGCTCTTCGCTAGGATGATTTGACATTGCAGCTTTAGCCATCGCGAGGTTGCCTTGGTTTGCTCTTCAGGCAGTCGTGCGGTAGAGAATTGTGCTCTCACTGGATTGGGCTTCGCGAGGTTGAGTAGAAAACATAGTCTCAGATGTCGCGCGGTTGAAGTTCAAGCAGTCGTGAGGTTGCTCGGTCTTTGCTGGGCTGATCTTCATGAGAGTGGCTTCGCCTTCGCAAGGATGTTTTCTTCTTGAATGGAGTGAGAATTACGCGAGGAGTTCTTCTTCTGATAATTGCATCCCGCAGTGACTGCGCGACAGCTGCGCGAGGAATCTTCTGAAGCTCTCTCTCCTCAGCAGTTCTGAGCGAACTGCGCGAGATTGAGAGAGGTTTGCTTTGAACTGCTTGACACTGCACGATGTGTTCTACTCTTAAGCTTCACGAGAGCTGTGCAAGTTTGAGTTTCTAAAGCTCTTCAGTCACTCATCTGTGTGAGAGGTTGCTGTAAAAGTCTTGGGAAGCTCAGTTGAACTGCGCGAGGCATATTTCTCCTGAATCCTCTAAAGCTTGGGTCAGCTCCGCGAGGCTCATTTCAGGTCTGGATTCAGAGTTCATTCTTCTAAGGGATTTCTGGTGCCAAAGCAGGCTCCTTAACAGGATTTCTGGCCTTATTTCACTGCTAATTATTACCTACACAAAACACTTAACAAGAACTTGTTAGGAGGCTAAGGGTCTAATCAAAGGTTAAGTTAAGGAGTGAAAAGTGGTACTTTTCAGGTCTTAACAAGTGGGGCCATCATTAATAAGTCTCACACCGTGATGTGTGCGGGCATTCTCTTCGATTGTGTTTCAAGTATATGTTCCCAACTCATCTTCTCAAAGGGGTTTATAGCCGTAGGTTCCTTTTTCTCATCTGGCCGGGCTGGTGCCAGTACTTCTGATTGCCTTGAGATTTTTCTTGATCGGGTGACAAAATCCACTGACCCCACTCTGCTGCTGCCTTTATTGACGTCTGTCTATTCATAACTGAGGGGAACTTGATAAGGATTGTAGGTTAGCCTTGTAATTTGAAATGGAGTGGACATAAGCCTCCAAGGTGCTTGGGTCGGTAGATTGGGATGGGTGGATAACACTTGGTTAACCTCTGTGGGGTTGATCAGGGGAGTGGCAAAAATGGGCCACGTGGGGTTAGTGGGGGTTGTGAATGGCTGTGTTGGGGGTGGTGTGATAGGCCATTGATAATTAGCTGGTGCCGGAGGGGGTACGGGGCAAAGTCAACCATCTAGTAACTAGTGGAGGTTGCTACTGCATATGGTTGACACTGGTTGTTTTGGACATAGCTAATGGGAACTAGTGATGGAAAATATACGCTTAGATCTAAGGGTTCTGTTGGTGGTGTAGGATTAGGAAAGTAATTAGCTAGATTCAGGGGCTCAATCACTTTGATACCTCTATTCTCTCGATCTCTCTACCTTGGTGTTACAAAATCTTCTCGGGTGCGGATGTAATCAAACGGGTCAAACTCCTCGTCCTCCTCCTCCATCATGCTGACAGTTGACCTTGGTCTCGCTCCACCAGGTGGATGTGGTGGCAACGACACTTGATGTATGTTGGCATGCTAGTTGGCCTTGGGAAGTACTGGAGTAATGATTTTGTTAGCCTCTATTAAGTCTTGTATCGCATGCTTTAAAGGGAAGCAGCGATCAGTTGGGTGGCCTGATCCTTGATGGAAATTACAATGGGTATTTGGGTCATAATTCCTTGGAATAACATTTGGCGAAGGTCGTGACTGGAATGCAGAGACCAAACCTTTCTCAACTAGCAAGGGCAATAAGATGTTCAAAGACTATCCTAAAGGAGTGAAAACCCGATCAAAACGAGCCCTTCTCTATTCTATGGTCATCTATGCCCTTGGCCCATTTCCAATTCTTTGTATCGGCTCGCTTCTGGCTAGAGCTGGCTGTGTGGCTTTAAATTGGAATAGGGTTATGCTAGTATTGAGTTGCGTATTTATGACAGTTTGCACATCTGCCTCAGTTCTTCTATCGTTCCTCTGGTCAATGAACCTTCGAACCCCACTGGCCCCACCGGACACATTCTTGCTCAAATGCCTTTCTCTGATTGCATCTTCGCAATGATTAACATTCCTCATGAAATCAGTAAAGCTGGATCGCTGTTGGTACACTACAAAGTCTGAGATGACCGGTAGGGTGCTTTTTGAGATAATCTCGATCTGCTCATTGTCGGGTATTTTGTTTCTGACCTGAGTTGCCAATGCTCTGCACTGCCCAAGGTAGTCGCTAAACGTCTCATCTGGTTTCTATTTTAGGCAAGCCAAATCTGACTTGCGGGGTACAATGTCTATATTATAGACATATTGCTCTTGAAATAAATGGGTCAGATCTTTTCATGTTTTGATTATAGAAGGTTCCAATGAAGTGAACCAGCTTAACATTGGGCCTGTGAGGCTTTTCTGAAATACCTTTATGAGAAAATGCTCATCCCCCCATGTTGAAGTGTATTTTTTAAGTGCTTGCTATTGACTTTATTGAAGACAGTGATAAGAATTGGATGAATAAAAATGAATAAAAGATAGAGTGAGAATTATGGAGCAGCAAGCCTAAAAATACACAATCTTGCAAGATACAGGGCCTTTTGTAGCAAGTTTTGATAAGTAAGAGTTTGACCCACAGGGAAGTTGATCTTAAGCTCCAAGGGAGCCATCTTTAGTAGGCCCTCCAGATCTGACTACAAATCTGGCAATCCTAAATGGAAGGAGATTTAGGGTCACTAAAATCTAAATTCTAAGGTATAGAAAGGGTTAGGAAAGGGGATGGAGTGAGAACATAAATATAAAAGGGTGAGAAGTATGCTATTAGGTTCAGATCTGATGGGTTTCATAACTCAGATTCAGATCTGCTGCCATAGAAGTCCTGTCCAATGGCTACATTATCACCACTGAGGAGAAATAATCCAACTCATTGCTGTGCCATGATCCAATCCCTTTATGGCTATAACCTGTCCACTTAAATGGTCACAGACTATCCAATTTGGTAACCACAGTCTAGAGATGGGTCAGAACAAGTTTATCATTGTACGCACTACTTCATCCAGGCTACAAGCACAAGAATCTATAGGAAACCTCAACCTCTAAAGTGCTATGTGTGGGGATAGGCCTGTATGGGAGCATGTTAGCCCAGACACATAGAACCAGCAAGAGTTTGAGTGCAAGCATTAGGTCTAGCTGTCCACTGCTTTTAGAGAGACTGCAGTGATCCAGTCACAAGCCTACAATCTTTATAACCAAACCAGATCTTCCATCTGATGGTGGGTCTATACACATACAAGGGAGTTTGTCTCAGCACAATCTCTCATAGGGCTACAAGCACAAGAGCAGAGAAGGACAATCCGTCTTGAGTCTGTGGATTGGCTTCACCCTAAGGCTATAACCTGTCCACTTGAATGGTCACAGACTATCCAAGAGACTATCCTCCTCACAAAACTCAAGATAGAACAAGAAACATTGCTGCCACCACCAAGTTCACAAGGCTATAAAAGCTCATTGCACCCATGGGGATTTCAGATCTAGTGGGTCTTGTGGTGGGGCTAGGCCTATATGGGAGCATGTTAGCCCAGACACACAGGTCACTCGGATCTGAGTAAACCATAGAATCAGTCCTCCATTGCTTGCAATACATCCTAGCAATAGAGGATCTCAAGGTAGCAACCTTGTATAGAACAACTCACAAACAGAAATCCCATAAATGTACACACCCTATTATAAAACTCCATTAATCTATTCCAAATAATCATACAAAGGCATAGCCAGCAAATGCTAGACAATGGAGAGGAAAAAAAGATAAAAAGAAACTACCTAACCTAAACTTACTGGAGATCTACAGTCGATTCCAGAAGTAAAAAACTAAGTTCTATTCTCTGAGATTCAAGAAGTTCCTTAAACCTAAACAAGGCTTAGGTTTATATAGCAGTCAGCTTGGCGGCGCATTAGGGTTAGGCAACCCTAATCTTAACGATGCCACGTGGCCTGATATTGTTCCTTGGATGCCTTGGGGTGCGTGCACAGAAATTGGAGAGTTGGAATGCATGCCCTAATTGTTGGAAGTTCCCAGAATGTCCTCTACAGAAGTGAGGGAGAGTTGGAGTTCAGAGCCTCGCCAGGTAGCACTGGTTTCCAAGATTGTCGCGTGGTAGCACGGTCTTCACGAGATTGGATTATCTTGAAATTCTAGCCGTCACGGGGTTGTCTTACTTACAGCTGAGGCAGTCGTGCGATAGAGCCTTGAATTTTGCTGGATTGCTCTGGTCTTCGCGGGATTGCACTTTCCTTCTGAATGGCATGGGAATCGCACGAGTAGTTTATTTCTCAATGGATCTTCACGAGGATCCTCACGAGGACGTGATGTGCATTGGTCTCTGAACTGCGCCAGAGGTTTTTCTGAAGTTTTGTATGCCGCAGCCACTACGAGACAGTTGCACGTAGAAATACCTGGAGCTCTCTCTCCTCAGTTGATCGTAGTGAACTGTGCGAGGTTTGAGAGCTGCTTTCTTGAGCTGCGTGAGACTGCACGAGCATTTATATCTGGGTTTCGCAAGAGCTGCGCGAGATATAATTTTGAAGCTCTTCTGTTACTGAGCTGCGCGAGAACAACGTCGACAATTGGAAATGAAGTCTTAGGAAACTCGCAAGGACTGCGCGAGGCTTAATTTCTGAATCCTTTGAAGCTTGTGAAAGCTGCGCGAGGTTCAATTCTTGTCTAGATTCTGCTTTCATCCTTCTGAGGGGCTTCTGGGGTAAAAGTGGGCTCCTAAACAGGGTTTAGGCTTTATTGTAGCTGCTGTTTATTACCTACAGAAATGACTTAACAAACTTTTATTAGATGGTTAAGGATCTAACAGAGGCTAAGTTAAGGGGTGAAAAGTGGTACTTTTCATGTCTTAACACAGCCCCAAACCTAATCTTTGCTAGTCCCTTAGCAAAGCTACACTAAAAATCTATAGAAATTAAATGCCACTTTCGTAGGGAGCACGGATACATTTAGCATATGTACCAAGCCTTTTAAACCCCTAGGTGATCCCTAGTGGAGGAGTGAAGTCTCCTGAGGGTTTTCAGTGAAGATACCAACAAACTTCTCAATAAAATAGTTAGCAGTAGCGTAAGATTATCAAGTTAGCAATCAAGAAATAGAGTATCAGTTCACCCTTGAATCAGTAAAATAAAGGAAATTTAAATACATTGTCTGCACAGATGTTTAAGCAACATAAACTTCACATGATAGCACAACATTTCCAATCAGTTCACAACAGGGGAAACTACACATGTGTGTCAGCACTGAGCTCATCATTAAATTAAAAATTAGGTTGTAGGTCATGCCCAATACATTCAATATCAGACCCAACACTCTCCAGGGTATACTCTCACAAAAAACTTTTGAGGGTTTCATTGTCTCTCAAGCTCAAGAGCAGTTACATCCCCCAAATGGGTCTGTAAGCATGAGCATAGGCATAGCATTCAAGTTCTGGCATCATTGGCAGATTTTCACCATAGATTGGGCAACTTATTATATCCACATGACAGCTCATTCAACTTTGGATCACAAGGGCTTTAACTGGGCTATAATGTGGCTTATGGTATTGGGTTATAAAAAGAATTGGAAGGTTGAAAAAGAGGTTCGAAATTGAGAAATCAGTAGGTGAAGGAGGTGATTCATGACTTCACCTTCTTTAATTCAGCTCCTTTCATTTTCTTTGAAATCTTCAGATTTGAAGTGATCGATTTCTCCTCTTGTTTGATTTTTTTTCAATGAATGTTTCCTCTTGACTCCTCTCTTACTCCTCTTCATTATTGTTTTCTTTTCTTTCTGATGCAGTTTTCTTCTTTTTATTTTTGTTTTTACCTTGATGAATTGCCACCTTTTTCCTCAGTTGTTGCACTGCTAGAACTTCAGATAATTCCTCTCCACTCATCCAATGTTGACCATATGTAGTCCATCTTTAATTCTTTCTCCTTTACCTTCTGAATTCTCAGAGTGAGGGTAAGGTTAAATCAGATCCATAGGTTCAGGTACAAGTACTCTGGTGTGTTTTGAAGAAAATTGGACTTTGAAGCACAAAGAGTGTATGAACAAGGGCAGTTGCTTTAGGGTTTGGTCTGTTTAGGCTCAAACTATCCAAGAGAAGGCCTTGATCCTTTCCTAAGTGTCATGAGTGCTGTCAGTTGTTTCAACTTGGAGTTACCTAACTTCTAGTGAACACATTGACTCAGCCAGTCGTTAATGCTAGAAGAAATTTGCCTCAATTACTCCTAAAAGAAAAAAATTGTAGGCCCAATTTTCATTGGTTATGGTCTTTCTTTGAACTTTTAAGTATGTCCTTACCTTTTTCTCTCTTCAATGATTCACTAAGTGCTAATGCCAGTGAGTTTTCTTGGGGTTCTCATCATGGAAATGTGCCATTTTTGAAATTTATAATTTCTAAAGATCTGCAAAAAGTTTTAAATTCCTTGATTTTCATTTTTCTTAAGTGAACACAACTCCATTTCTATGTTACTCACATGATTCTGCTGCACTTTAAGTTAACTATGTTATTGGCAGACCTACCTGCCACACCCCCAAACCTATGAGGAGCAGTGTCCTCACTGGTTCCGAGGTGATAAAAAGTAGTAGAATCCAAGCAGTCAGACAAAAATAAATATAGAAGAAGATAGAGAAAAAGAGAATGCAAACTGCACAGTGTAGAAGTAAAAGAAACTTTCATTGAAATAAAAGAGAAAATATGACAAAAAGATGGAAAAAGAAAAGAGAAAATGGGGGGGGGGTCAATTTGTAGCTGGGGGAGGGTGTGAGGAAGATGGAGGGGGAGAGGCAGGTGGCACCCTTTTTCACTTCTTCTTATCTCTCTTCTCTTTCTTCTTTTTCTTTTCTTCCTTGGCTAGGATTCGTTGGACCTTGTCATACTCATCCCAGAGAAATTGCAAGGGGTCCGGCTCCTTTGGCGGTGGGGGATCGTCCCAGATGGGGTAAAATTTGATTGGAAACCCGAAGGGGCTGTCATCTGCCATTTGTGGGAGTAGGGTGGAAAAAGAGGGATGAGATGAAAAGGGAATGAGGGCCGGTTTAAAAGGGAGGGACGAGGGAACATGAATCGGCGGGATTGAAATTGCGCCCCTTTTTACAGTTGGCAATAAATGAGTGTTGTGTGGGGAAAGAAGAAAATACACAACGGGCGCTTTGGAAAAGAGAAGTAGCATTAAATGAATATCTAAAGATAGGCATGGAATTTAAAGAGGTAAGTGTATATCGCGGGGATCCTCGCGAGGAGCAATAAGTGATGAGGAAGGGACAGTTCTCGCGTAGCTGAGCTTGGAATCCTCGCGAGGTACACTTAACATGGCACAACACTTGGAAGAGGAAGCCATTGCAATCCCTGAGGTAGGTTTTGCACAAAGTTATATAACCACCATCTTTGTGACATGGATTACTGGTTCAAAGAAAAATCTCCTCCCAAAAACTCTTCTCCATGAATGGCAAAAAGAATAAAATCACAAGTAACACATAAGTAGAAGGAAACACACAGAACAAAGCAATAGACAAAACTTGAATTTCTATTAAAGTGTAAGAAAAATAGTTATAAGTGGAATTACAAAAAGAAAAATGTATGATACAATCTAGAATGTAGGATCTAATCTGAATAAGAATCTGTAAGGAAATCCCAGCCCATTTTTTTAGCCTGTGCCTTAAGGGCAGCTCTATCTTGTTTCTTCTTTTCCTCTCTCTCCTTTTTCTTTTTAGCTGGTGTTTTCACACCAGATGGAGCTTTAAGTGTCCTCACCCTCATTTTTGGTGCTTTGGGAGCCTTTGGTTCCTTGGGTTCTTGAGGGGCTTTGCCTTTATGCTTAGCAGGGGGGTGACAAGGGATTTTCCTTTGCCTTTGTGTTTAGCTTCGAGTTCCTCAGTGGGGACCACTAGTGACTTTCCTTTTCCAGTGGGCTCAGGTTTGGCAGGGGACTGTGCCTCTTCAGACTAGGCAGCAGGCTCTTTGCCAATTTTTAAAGGGACAGCTTTTGGAGCAGACCTCTTGGCTATGACTTTCCTCCGCTGAGGATAAGTTTGTTCTTGTGGAGGTGCAGCAGAGGCCTTAGGAGGTGGAGGCTACTCAGTAGTTGTAGGCTATGCCGGGGGAGGTGAAGCAGGAGCTTTTCCTTTATCATGTTGGGGCTTAGGTGGTGCCTCCTCAGTCTGGGCAGGTGGAGCTGGAGTAGGAGTTGGCGTAGGCTGAGGCACGTGAACAAAGAGTGGGGTTGGGTGGTAGGGTTCATTTCTGGTAGCGGCCAATGCGAATTCTAATGAGGCTATCTGGACTTGAAATTTGAGGGCGTCAATCTCATGTGGTTTTTAATCCTCTTGTTAGGGCCCTTGCAATTGTGTCAATTGATGCACGCAGAGGGGGGCCATATCCACAGCTAGGATTGAATGCTGCTGGAATGCCTAATACTTCAGCAATCATCTTGGGGCCCACTAATAAATCAAAATAGTCAATCATCACCAGCAAGCACTCTTGTCCATTATTATCCTTCTTGACCTTGATGTGCTGGTAAAACAATTGCAATAGCCTGGGGTAGGCTAGTGCTGGAAGTCCTCTCATCAATGGCATCAGGCCCGCTTTGCTCAGAAATTATATTATAGGGGCAGAGAGAGGTTCTTTTTCAAAAAATGGGACATCAAAGGCTGTTTTAGGCTCTAAGGGAATTGACTCCATGAGCTCAGAAGTAGAGAACATTGTGGTTGGTACCGCCGCCTCCTCAACCACTTCCTTTCCCTTTTTGGGGATCTTTGAAGTCTTGACCTTTTTAGGGGTTGTCTCTGTAGGGCCCTTCTCCTTCCCTTTTCTCTTTTGTGCAAATTTTGGAGCCATATCAAGCTCTGTCTGCTAGTATGAGCAATGGAGATTGAGATCTACGGTTTGGTTTGATTTGATGCACAAGGCACCTCAAGATCTCTGAGCAGAGGGCAATGGATAAGGGTGACGCTAGGAACACTTGTATAGAGTTGTGGAGTGAATGATGAGCTGTAGGAGTGATGCTGGAGGAGAGAAGGGAGAGCGGCAGAAGCTAGGGTTTCGCAGAGGGAAGAAGGAAGCATATAATGAGAAAGGGACAAAGCACGCGTTTCAAATACTTATCGCGGAGCTCGGCGCACTTTGTAACATCTGGTCGTGAGGTTGAAAATAAACCTAGCGAGGGTGTTGATTACATCTGGATTGCGCGATAATCTCTAAAGTTGTCCTTGGAGCGCGTGACAGAATGAGATTAATTCATGTGAATTGTGCGAGCGGTTCCTAAGGCTCTATTTGGATTGCGCAAAAAGCTCTGAGGTTTATTTTGAATCTCGCGACAGACTTAGAATCTCGCGACAGTAAATGAAATATTTTTATTGAATTGCGCGAGATTCTCCCAATTGATCTTGTGAACCTCACGACAGCTTGATAATCTCGTGATAACTACTGAATTGCTCGATGTGGACCGCGTGAGAGGTTTGTCAGGTACGCCTGAATCACGTGATAGGTAATGTATGGCTCTATATGAATTACGTGAGAGGCTCTCAGATACTATGAATCTCGTGACACCAAATAGAATGTGTCTATGTGAACTGCGTGAACTTCTCCCGGACTTCCTCTTTAACCTCGCGAGAGCTTATGAATCTCACGATCGTCTCCTAGACTTCCATTTTGGGCCCTGACGATGAGTTATAAAGCAGAGCATGTGCTCTACATTGCCTTACTCGCATGTTTCTTTGTGGTTGAATCCACAGGCATGACTCTCTCCTATGATTGTCTTGAGACACATGTAAACTCAACCATACACTCAAGGACAACAAAAATGACCTTCCACATATTCATTCAACAAAAGCTATCAATTCAAAAGCAATAAGAATCAAGCCAAGCTTCAAAAGTTCACAATAGATAGGGCAAAATTCAGATAAGGCCACTAGCAACTCCTAGAGAATAGAAACTATAGAAAGCAAGATAAATCAACCAAAAACTAAGTACATATGCTACAGTAATGACACACCTGTGGAATCAGTGTGAAGAAGGATCCCCTTGACAGTGAATGGTGTCCAAAAGGTCGGCAGGTTTTTCAAAACAAGGCTTAAGCCTTTGACCATTCACCTTCAAGACTCTCCCAGACTTAGGATCCTTGATTTCCATAGCACGAGATGGGGAAACATGTATGACAATGTAAGGACCTTCCCATCTGGATTTCAATTTGTCTGGAAAAAATTTAGTTTGGAGTTAAACAACCAAACCTTGTCACCAACAATGAAACTCTTTTGCAACAGCCCTTTGTCAAAGAAAGCTTTGGACCTTTCCTTATAGATCCTTGCATTGGCATATGCATCCATCCTTAGTTCTTCCAATTTCGACAGCTGCAGCAACCTGTGAGGACCAGCAGAAGTTAGATCTAAATTCAAATATTTGATGGCCCAATAAGCCTTGTGTTCTAACTCCACTGGGAGATGACAGGCCTTGCCATAAACCATTCTGAATGGGGACATACCAATGGGAGTCTTATAGGCAGTCCTATAAGCCCACAGTGCATCATTAAGTTTGTCAGCCCAATCCTTCCTATTAGTCCTCATAGTCTTCTCAAGGATATGCTTGTTCTCCCTATTTGAAATTTCAACTTGCCCACTGGTTTGTGGGTGGTAGGGGGTAGCAATCCGATGGGTGATAGAATATTTCTTGAGCAAGCTCTCGAAATTTTCGTTACAAAAATGGCTCCCCCATCACTGATAATGGCTCTAGGGGTATCAAATCTGGAGAAGATATTCTGCTTTATGAACTTGAGGATAACCTGATTATCATTAGTTCTTGTGGCAATGGCTTCTACCCATTTGGAAACATAGTCCACTGCCACTAAAATGAAATGAAAACCATTTGAAGGAGGAAAGGGGCCCATAAAATCAATACCCCACACATCAAATAGTTCTACAACAAGGATGGGCTGTAAAGGCATTGAATTTCGTTTGGACAGCCCCCCTAATTTCTGACATCTTTCACAGGCTTTGCAGTGTGTATCGGCATCTCTGAAAAGAGAAGGCCAATGGAAACCACACTGTAACACTTTATCAGCTATTTTTCTCATACTAAAGTGACCCCCACAGGCATTTTCATGGCACATGGCTAGAATACTGGGGATATCACTTTCGTGAATACAGTTTCAAATAATTTGGTCTGCACAATACTTGTACAAGCAAGGTTCCTCCCAGAAAAAGAATTTGACCTGTGAGAAAAACAGGTCTTTATTCATTTTTGTCCAATGGGAAGGGGTCTTGCCTATAACTAGATAATTGATAATGTGTGCATACCAGAGAACTAAAGATTGGATGGCAAACAATTTCTCATTCGGGAATACATCATTTATAGCAAGGTCATCAACACCTTTATCCAACATAATTCTGGACAAGTGGTCAACCACCACATTTTCTACACTTTTCTTGTCTTTGATTTCGATGTCAAACTCCTGCAATAGGAGTATCCATCTAATCAATCTAGGCTTTGCATCCTTCTTGGACAGTAGGTACTTTAATGCTGAGTGGTCAGTGAAGATGACAGTTTTAGACCCAAGTAGGTAAGGCTTAAACTTGTCCACAGCAAAGACCACTGCCAGAAGCTCTTTCCCCGTGGTTGTGTAGTTCAATTGAGCTTCAACAAGTGATTTGCTGAGATATGCAATGACCACAGGTAGCTTATCCTTTTTCTGGCTCAAGACAACACCTATTGCCAAGTCAAATGCATCACACATCAACTCAAAGGATAGGGTATAGTCAGGTGTCTAGAGTATAGGGGCAGTGGTGAGGCAGATTTTTAGAGTTTCAAAAGCCTTCAGACATTCAGCAGAGAAGTCAAAGGGCACATCCTGGCAGAGCAGGTGGCACAATGGTTTAGCAATTTTGCTGAAGTCCTTGATAAACCTCCTGTAGAATCCAGCATGGCCAAGGAAGGATCTGATTTGCTTGACTATTCTTGGGGGGGGCAGATTTTTAATGAGGTCAACTTTTGCCTTGTCTACCTCAATTCCATCTTTAGAGACTACATGGCCTAACACAATTCCCTGTGTTACCATAAAGTGGCTCTTCTCCCAACTTAAGACCAAATTGGTCTCTTCACATCTTTGTAGGACTTGATGGAGGTGTTGTAGACATTGGTCAAAGCTATCCCCATAGACCAAAAAGTCATCCATGAAAATTTCCAAGAATTTGTTAATCATATCAGAAAAAATGGCGTACATACACCTCTGAAAGGTTGCTTGGGCATTACACAGTCCAAAAGGCATCCTTCTGTAAGCAAAGGTGCCAAAAGGACAAGTAAATATAGTTTTCTCTTGATGAAGGGGGTGCACAGGGATCTGATTGTACCCTGAGTACCCATCAAGAAAATAATAAAAAGCCTTCCCAGCCAACTTGTCCAAAATTTGATCAATAAAAGGAAGAGGGAAGTGGTCTTTTCTGGTCTTGGAGTTGAGTTTTTGATAATTGATGCAAACTCTCCAGCCAATGGTCTCCCTGGCTGGTCTCAACTCTCCAGACTCACTTGTGATCACTGTTATGCCAGATATCTTGGGTACCACCTGGATTGGTGCTACCCATTCAGAATCAGAGATGGGGTAGATTACCCCAACATCCAGCAATTTAATAATTTCTTTTAAGACCACCTCCTGCATGTGAGGATTCAATTTCCTCTGCATTTCCCTGGAGGGTGATGAGCCCTCCACTAGATGAATCCTATGCATATAGATTGATGCATCAATTCCTCCTAGATCAGCAATGGTCCAGTAAATTGCTTTCTTGTGCTTCCTCAAAACTGTTAGCAATTCCTCCTCTTGCTCACTGGTAAGAGAAGAGGAGATAATCACAGGAAATTTTTCTTCTTTCTCGAGGAAAGCATATTTTCATGTCTCTGGCAGCTTCTTAAGCTCCAGATCAGGGGCTTGTTGTATGGATGGTATGATTGGTGTATTGTTGGTTGGAGGGAGGGGCAGCAATGTAGGTTTCCAATTGGAATGTTGCACTAAGCCCACAGAAGACTTCACTAGGGGTGTGTCTTTTGGCATTAAAGCTAGGCTTCCTTCCTCCACCATGTTCCAAACTTTAGTTAAATCAGTGACAATGTTGCCCCACTCCAGCAGAGAGGGCAGTTCTTCTTCAACAATTTCATCTAGTACATCCACTGTAAAGCATTCCTCATTGTCCACCTGAGGGTACTTTGCGCTATTGTACACATTAAGCTCAACTTTCATATGTCTGAAAGTGACCTCCATGATTCCAGACCTGCATTGAATGCATGCATTGGCAGTGGCCAAGAATGGTCTGCCCAGAATAACAGGTATCGGAGATGTACTCTTGTTGTAACCCACGTCCAAGACAAGGAAGTCTGCAGGATAGAAGAACTTGTCTACCCCCACTAGGACATCCTCAACCACTCCCATGGGTTTCCTCTCAGACCTATCAACCATCAATAGCACAATAGGGGTGGGCTTGAGCTCCCCCAAACCTAGCTGCTGATATACACTATATGACAGTAGGTTAACACTGGCTCCAAGGTCCAAAAGGGCCTTCCCAATCGTGTGGTCTCTAATAATACAGGGAATAGTGGGTATCCCTGGGTCTTGCAACTTCTCAGGCATTGTCATGGTTAATGCAGAATTCACTGTATCAGTTGCAAAGACCTTTTTGGATAAATGGCCTCTAGCCTTCCTTTTCTGAGTATAGAGGTCCTTCAGAAACTTTGCATAGGCTGGGACCTGTCGGATTGCATCAAGCAGGGGTAAATTTATTTTGACCTGCATAAATGTTTCCATCATTTCCTCGATCTGTGCCTGACCCTTATCAAAAGGGGCAGGGCAACTCAAAGCTTGAGGAAATGGCAATGAGGTCTTCTGAGTTCCTCATTTGCAAATATCATTTGAACTTTTGTTTTTTTCTTTTTTCTATTTTTATATCCTGCTGAGGCTCAACTACAACCTCTTTATTTTTCCCTTGTTGAAGGGGAGCAGGCAGTTCTTTACTCTGTGCCCTAACAAAATCCTTATCTATTTCACATGATATTTCCTTGGGATAGACCTCTCCTTGTTCCTTTCCCACCTGGTTGTCTACCAGTTTGCCAAACCTTAAGGCTATGATGGCATTGGCCCCCTCAAAATTGGAGGAGCCTTCTCCGATGGAATACTGGCCCTTAGGGTTGGCAATTGGTTGGCTAGGCAACCTGCCCTCCTCTCTTTTAGCCAGAGCATTGGCTATTTGGCCAAGCTGCTTTTCTATTTTCTTAATGCTTTGACTGTGAGAAGTCACAGTCTGATTCAAGGGTCCAAGGCTTTACAACTGGGCTAAAACCTGGTCCTCGAAAGAAGCACTTCGGGGCAGAGGTGGTGGGGCTACCAATTGATTTTGTTGTTGGGGCTACTGTTGTTGGAAATTCGACCTTTGGGCATAACCCTGGTTAAACTGTTGTTGTGGCCTTTGAGGTAAGGCCAACATCTGCTGTGGCTGCATATAATTGTCTTGCCTCCACCTCAAATTTGGGTGGTCTCTCCATTGGTAACCAGCATTTTGGTGCTGGTATCCATGTGGTTGCTTATTGTTAAGACCTGAAAAGTACCACTTTTCACCCCTTAACTTAACCTTTGATTAGACCCTTAGCCACCTAATAAGTTCTTGTTAAGTGTTTTGTGTAGGTAATAATCAGCAGTGAAATAAGGCCAGGAATCCTGTTAAGGAGCCTACTTTGGCACCAGATATCCCTCAGAAGAATGAACTCTGAATCCAGACCTGAAATGAGCCTCGCGCAGTTGACCCAAGCTTTAGAGGATTCAGGAGAAATATGCCTCGCGCAGTTCAACTGAGCTTCCCAAGGCTTTACAGCAACCTCTCGCACAGATGAATGACTGAAGAGCTTCAGAAACTCAAACTCGCACAACTCTTGTGAAGCCCAAGAGTAGAACACATCCCACAGTGTCGCGTAGTTCAAAGCAGACCTCTCTCAATCTCGCACAGTTCGCTCAGAACGGCTGAGGAGAGAGAGCTTCAAAAGATTCCTCGCGCAGCTGTAGTGCAGTCACCACGGGATGCAATTATAAGAAGAAGAATGCCTCGCGCAGTTCTCACGCCATTCATGAAAGAAAACATACTGGCGAAGGAAAAGCTAATCTTGCGAAGATCAAGTGAGACATAGAGCCTCGCGCAGTTCATAACTCAGCAGAGCCTCGCGAGGTAACTCGTGAAGTCCAAGTAAAGAGAATTGCTCGCGCAGCTACCCAGCGAAGACCGATCGATTGCTTGAATTTCAACCCCGCGACACATGAGATTGTGTTTTCTATTCAACCTCGCAAAGCCCAATCCAGCGAGAGCGCAACTCTCTACTGCGCGATTGCCTGAAGAGCAAACCAAGGCAACCTAGCGACGGCTGAAGCTTCAGTGTCAAATCATCCTAGCGAAGAGCAAAGAGCTACCACGCGAAAAGTCTGGGAAACACAACTACCTAGCGAAGCTCTGACCCTAAACTTCCATCTCTTCAGCAGAGGACCTTCTGGGTATTTCCAGTGATTAGGGCACGCACTCCCATGCTTAAATCTCTGTGCATGCACCCCGAGGCATCCAAGGATCATTATCAGGCCACATGGCATCGTTAAAATTAGGGTTTTCTAACCCTAATGCGCCGCCACCCCACTGCTATATAAACCCATACCTGAGCTTAGGTTGAGGCATCTGGGAACCCATCTCAGATCGTTTTGTCTTTCTCTTTCTTTTTAGCAGTAAGTAGTTTTCTTTTTTCTTTCCTTCTCTCCATAGTCAAGCACTTGCTGGCTATGCCTTTGTATGTGTTTTTGAATTAGATCAATGAAAATTCTGTAATAGGATCTGCACTTTGTGGGATTGGTGTTTATGTGTGAGATGCTCTGTGCAAGGCTGCTGCCTTGTGATCCGCCATCGCTTTGGCTATGTTTCAAAGCAATGGATGGCTGATTCTAAGGGCCACTCAGATCCAAGTGACCTGTGTGTCTGGGCTATCATGGTCCTACAGCCTTAGCTCCACCACAGGACCCACTAGATCTGAAATCCCCATGGGAGCTTGAGCTGGTAGCCTTATGAGCATGGTGGTAGCAGCGATAATCTTGTTTTATTTTTGGCTCCGTGAGGAGGATAACCTCTGGGATAGTCTGTGACCATTTAAGTGGACATATTATAGCCTGAGGGTGATTCTGATCCACCGATCCAAGATGGATCCTTCTTCTTTACACCTGAGCTTGTAGAAGCCTGTTGAGAGATTGTACAGAGGCAGACTCCCCCATATTTGTATAGATCCGCCATCAGATGTTGGATCTGATCTGGTTATAAAGATTATAGGCTGGTGACTGGACCATTGTAGCCTCACTCAAGCAATGGACAGCTAGATCGAAGGTTGTACACAATCTCTTGCTGGTTCTATATGTCTGGGCTATTATGGTCCTACAGCCTTAGCCCCACATATAGAACTTTAGAGGTTGAGGTTTCCTATGGATTCTTGAGCTGGTAGCTTGGATGAAATAGTGTCTGTAATGATTTACTTGTTATGTTTTGACCCATCCCTGGATAGTGGCTCCCCTATGGGATAATCTGTCACCATTCAAGTGGACAGGTTATAGCCTTAAGGGTGGAATCATGGCAGAGTGATGGGTTGGATCCTTCCTCCTCAGGGGTGATAATGTAGCCTCTAGACAGGATTTCTATAACATCAGATCTAAATCTGAGTTACAAAACTTCTCTGACCTTGGCTCAATAATGTACTTCTCACCCTTTTTATACTAATTTTCCACACTCCATCCATCCTCTCAACACTTTCTGTAGTTTAGATATTAAAATACTTAGAATAAGTGACCTTAAACTCCCCTCCTTCTAGGATCGCCAGTTTGCGCGGATCGGGAGGGACTACTAGAGATGGCTCCCTTGGAGCTCTAGATCACCTTTCCCTGTGGGACAAACTCTTACTTATCAAAACTTGCTACAAAGGACCCTGTATCTTGCAGGTCTAGGACTTCTAAGTTGTGCTGGATTCACCCCCTGTTTTACTCTGTCTTTGATTTTTAAATAACTTTCACCACCAACCAATAATGAAAGCACACCAGAAGTTTGCAACAAGTTTTTGGCGCCGTTGCTGGGGAGAGATGATCTATTAGTAGACCCTTAGTTTTTGTATCCTTAGTATTCTTTGCACATGTGAATAATTGATACTGCTGACATAATTTTGAACCTTTCTTACAGATCTAGACAGTAGCAGTGAAGGATAGTTGGACTGCAATTGGAGCTTAGCTACTGCTGTTTGCAAACTCTCTGACTTTTAAAGCTCTGTTTATCTTTCTTAAACAGTTTTTTTTTCTAGCAGTATCTAGGATAGTTTAAATGTATTCTTTGAATAGCTGTAAACTAGTTAGATAAATTTATTAGTGTACAATCATTCTTTTGCAATGTGCCTGCAAGAAGCTTTCCTTGCTGTTGGTGTGCTTGTATGCTAGGGAGGAGATCCCTCAGCCCTGCTTTAGAGCCTCTTAACCCTGAGTTAGAAAGGAGAAGGAGACTTAGAAGAGACAGGCACACCACAGGAGAGCCCCTAAGTGAATCTGTGACCGCAATTATGGGTGAAGAACAACCCAGAACCCTCAAGGAGTTGAATGCTCCGGATGACTATAACTCCCCTTTTAGCATTCAATTCCCTGATGTTCAGGGGAACTATGAGATAAAAACTTCAATCATCCGAGATCTTGACTTTCCATGGGCTTAGCAAAGAGGACCCTTACAAGCATATTGACCAGTTCTTAGCCTTGTGCACCACTTTTAATATCACTGGTTTGGGACTTGAGGCTACTAGGCTTAGACTCTTTCCCTTCTCTCTGAAGGATAGGGCCAGTACCTGGCTGACCACTCTTCCCAACAATAGCATTGCTTCATGGAAAGACCTGCAGACCAGATTCCTAACCAAGTTCTTCCCTGAGGCCAAAACTAGCCAGTTGAGGAAAGAGATTCTTGCGTTTGCTCAATCTCCAACTGAGGATTTTAACCAGTCCTGGGATAGGTTGAAAGAGATGCTCAAACAATGCCCCCACCACAAGATCCCTGGGTGGCAGCTTGTACAAAGCTTCTACAATGGGATTGATGAGAAAAATAGAGATATGGTCGATGCCTCTTGTGGTGGATCCTACATGCACAAGACTGCTAAGGAGGCATGGGAATTGTTTGAGGTGATTAGTGAGAATGCTTTTCAAAAGCCATCCCTAGCAAGAACTAGTCAGGAATCTGAGTCAAAGGTGGGGCCTGCTGCTGGATCAAAAGGAAAAATTTATGAGGTGTCTGGGAACAATGACCTGCAGCTGCAGATGGCAAACCTCTCTATGAAGTTTGATAAATTATTGACTGTGATGTAACCTAGAAGGGCTGCTCATGTGGCGGAGGCATGTCTGATATGCTAGTCTCCACAACACACAGTGGAGGAATGTCCATCTGCAGGATAATTTCCTGAATTGATGTTCGAACATGCTGCTGCTGCTTAATCTTATGGCCAGCAACAATCTGGGGGCTACAATAGGCAGCCATATGGATACCAACACCAAAATGTTTGTTACCAATAGAGAGACCACCCAAATCTGAGGTGGAAGTAAGACAACTACATGCAGCCCCAGCAGATGTTGGCCTTACCACAAAGGCCACAACATCAGTTCAATCAAGGGAATGCCCCTAGGTCTACCTTCCAACACCATCAGCAGCCCCATCAGTAGCAAATCAGTTGGTCTTACCGCCTTCTCAACCTAGAAATACTTCTTTCGAGGATCAAGTCTTGACATCACTGCAAAACCTGGGTTCCTTGACTCAGACTGTGAACTCTCATGGTCAGAGCATCAAGAAGATGGAAGAACAAATCGGACAACTAGCGAACACCTTAGTCAAAAGAGAAGAGGGAAGGTTGCCCAGTTAACCAGTGGTCAATCCCAAGGGCCAATTTTTGATTGGTGAAGGATCCTCCAACCCTGAGGGGGATCTTTCATTAAATTAATGATTAAGAACTGTGCACCGTTGTATGATATGTATTCTACAGTTGATAGGAATCGTTAACAATCTTGTTGGAATCTGAGTTTAGTGCTTTAATGCCTACTCTTATACTAGCTCCCCTTGTTTGATAATTTCAAGTGATTAAATGATGATGTAGTATTTGAATGCTTTTCGTGATGTATGAATTTAATGCCTGGAAAATATGGGAATTTGTAAATGCTTTATAATGCTTGGGGGTGTCCCTGGAAGAGAGTTTGAGAGAGAATCCACCCATAAAGTCAGGGTCAAACAGCTGACTCATGGGTGGGTGAATTCTTACTCGGTTAAGCCATCGTGGGGTTCTAAATAATGGGTTTGGTCCCCTCTCGCGCAGTTCATAAAGAACTACTCTGTTTTGCTATCGCGAGTTTCAGATATAACTGGGTGGGCTGCCTCGCGCAGTTTAAAGGAACATCTAATCTCGTGACCCATACATTCCCAGCCAGCGAGCAGACATTTTCAAAATGCGCCGAGCCTCGCGATATAAAAATCCCACCCCGCGCTGCTTTACCTTACTGCTTTCTCTTTCCTCTCCTACCAGCGAAACCCTAGCTCCCACTCCTCTAAACCTCTCTCCTCTAGCATCCTGTCTATAGTTCATTGTTCACTTTGAAATTCTGGATTTTTATTCTTAAAGCTTCCATCAGTAGTTTCCCCCTGCTAAGAGCTCTTGAGATCCACCGTGCGTCCAATTGAATAGAACCCTAACTTTTAGGGTTAGACTCAGCTCCTGATATTCCCTTTCATAATTTCAACTGCACACTCACCAAGGAGAGTTGTGATGGCTCCTAAAAGTGCACCTGTGAAGAGAGCTAGGGACAAGGCCACTGTGGAGCCTACCCCTAAGAAAGCCATGTCCTCTACGGCTCAGCACAAAGGGAAGGAGGTGCTTCCTGAGATGGCGGCACAAACACCTGATTATTCTACACCCTCTGAGCTCCTCATTTCCATTCCCTTAGAGCCTGAAGCCATTTTCGATATCTCTTTCTTTGAATCAGAGCTGTTGTCAGCACCTGCCATCGAGTTCTTGCGTAAGGCTGGTGTGTTCCCCTTGATGCAAATGATTCCTGCACTAGCCTATCCTAGATTAGTGCAACTTTTTTACCAACACCTTAGGGTCAGACCAGACACACAGGGGCAGCCATGCCTCCTCGTGTTAGTTGATAATTTTGAGATGTTGCTTAGCCCAGATTTAATTGCTGATGTCTTGGGCATCCCGGCCATTTTTGATCCAAACTGCGGATATGGTGCCCCTGTGAGTGCCTCTCTCTATACCATTGCCCAAGCCATTACCAGAGGCTTGAAGGCCACAGGGGACTCCATCAGAAGAAGGGATTTGGATCCCAAGCTGCTGTTAATCGATCAAGTGCTAAGGAAGAATATCTACTGCTCTGGCCATCAGCAAGAAAGGAGGACACCAATTGCTGATGCTCTCTACTCTTTCTCGCTGGGCCACGGATTTAATGCTACATGGTTGATTTTTGAAGCCATGAAAGACATGATGGTGAAGCTTGGGCTTCATAAGAAGGTCCACACTCTCCCCTATGGAAGACTCGTTACCAGATTACTTCTGAGGGGAGGGTACGAGATACCAATGGGGGAGTTATCTGCTAGCCTCACTCCCACCACTTTTACCAAAAGACAATGGGGGATCAGCAGAAGTCTAATGGATCCCTAGAAGAAGAAGAAGGCTGAAGCTCAGAATGTCTCCGAGCAGGGAGAGGGAGCTGCTGTGGCAAAGGCCACCCCTGCCCCCAAAAAGAAGGCTACAACCCCTGCCCCAAAGAAGGTGGCGCGAGCTTCTGTCACCTCTGCTTCTGCAGCAATCCCTCCATCCACCACTCTTGCCTCTCCACTACCTTCTTCACCCATTCCATCTCTCTCTTTCCCTCTTTTATCTCCTTTTTCCATTCCACCTCCCACTATTATCTGTACCTGGGAAGAAAGTGTTGAACCCCAGGACAACACTCCACCTTCACCCACCATACCTCAATACACAGCCCCAGTCTCTCCCATATCCTCTGATCCACACCCTGACAGACCTCCCTTGATAACCTACCTTAAAAAGAAAACCTCTCCCACTACCCCTGCCTCATCTTTACCCACTTCCACCTCCCCTGCCCTTCCCAAAGACACACCCCTTATTGACCAACCCTTAGTCCCACCTCTCCATGACCTGGACTTTAACCTAGCCACCAATTCAGGGTATCAAGCCTTCATGACCACCTTGCTTGATACCTTGCCCACCCAAGACATCCCTCTCCCTGAGTCTCCTCTCCCTTCACCACATCATTCGCCAGACCCTTCACCCTCCCCCCCTACCACTTTCCATCATGCCCCCACTTCCCCTTTCCAACCTGTTCCTTCTTATCCTCATACTCCACCTCAACCAACCTCAGATACCCTTACTCATATCCTTTCCCTCATACATGACATCCAAACCCAACTATCCAACACCACACAGACCCAAGCCCAAATACAAACTAACATAACCACCATACAATCCACCCTTCACACATTGACAAACCCACCAATCCCAACACAACCTCCTACAACCGCATTGACCCAACCCCCTTTCACCTCTGACTCCCCAGTTCCAACAGACTCCACCCCCATTGACTTACCTCCATCCTTCCTCCTCCATGATACCATACCCGACCACTCCTTTCCCTCTCTCTCTATCCTTCCACCTCTATTACTACCTCCCCCTCAATTTACCAACACTTCTACCCAAACTGACCCCATTCCATTCCCATCCACCTTTCCCATTGCACCCCCCCTATTTGCACCCTCACCCCTTCCATTTCAACCCTTCACCATCCCCTTCTTCCCTTACCCTGAACCATCCACATCCGCTGCCCTTCCTTCTTTTCATTTTCCACCCATACCTTCCATTCCCCCTCTTCTCCCACCCCCTCCTCAATTCACTGACCATTCAACCCAGACCACCCCAACCATTTCTACAACCCCCACTTTTCTCCCCCAGGATCCATCACCATCTCCTCCTTCCACTCAATTTCTACCAATCTTGCCCAGACACTCCTACTACACCCCTCCCTACTTCACCCTCCTCCATGCCATGAGGGACAATCCCTATATCAAGAGGGATGTTCTCAATGGCATGGCCCAACTCCGCCAAGCCATCGAATACCCCTTGCTACAGAAACTTAGTGACTTGAAGCTTGCTCACCATGAGCAGTTGTGAGATATTTCCAAAGGGTGGGAGGCAATTTTGGAGACATCAAATGCGAACAAGGCTGCAGCAACGTATTCATGTAATGACTCGAGATTGAAAAGGCCAATGCAGAGAGGGTGAAAAAGCACAACAGACTATTAGAGAAAAAATTGAACAATGCTCAGGAGATCACCCGACTCAATTTGGAGCTTGCAGATACCAATCTCCTATGGGCTAACAAGAAAATTGAAATCTTAGAACAGAGAGTTGCTTTCATACTGTCCCAACCTATACAGGCCACCCCCATCGCCACCGCTCCCCCTAAGGCCCCATCTTCTTCCACACAACCAGGCCGACCTTCTTCCACTGCCCCTACCCCAACCCCTACACAATCTGTTCCCCCAACTCCCACAGCCTCCACTTTGGTAGCTCCTCCTGTTCCTCCTCAAATGCCTACTGTAGTTCCTTCTGTAGTACCTACACAGCCTGTTGCTCCTACTGTAATCCCTACTGCAGCTCCTGCTCCTCCCTCAGTGCCCCCACTATTCCCTCTCCTGCTCTCAAAAGAAAATGCACCCCTTCCAAGAAAAAACCCACTTCTAAAAGAGCCACTGTAGCCCAAAAAGGTAAAAGGTCGGTCCCTCCATCCCCACCTCTAAAGGTCACCAGAGCTTCTGCTCAGGATGATCCCCATGGGCGCCTACTTTCCAAAGAAGAACACAGACAGGCTGCTGCTACCCCTTGGATTGGACCCTACTGAGCTCTTTCCTTTTGACTCCGACTCTGATGATGCACCACCTACAGATCCCAGTTCCCAACCTACTGTTGCTGCTCCTTCATCTGGTCCTGCTGCACAATCCTATCCTCAGCGAAGGAAAGTTTCTGCAAAGAGGACTACTCCCCCAAGTCGCTCTTTGAAAATTGGAAAAGAAACATTTGCCTAGTCTAAGGAGGCACCACCACTAAGCCAGCTCGTGAAAGGGAAGAGCCCTACCATTCCTACAGTGAAATTACCAGATCCATCTCCTGTGGCTCCCCCTAAACCAGAAAAAGGGAAAAGTCCTCTCCTGTCTCTGGTGCAAGCCCAAGCTAAATCCCCCGTTGCCCCTCTTGAGCCAGCACAAGCCCAATCATCTCTTATTCCCCCTCTGCCTCAGCAAGGGCAAGCCTCCAAAGGTAAGGGCCCCAAAGGAAAATCTCCCACCAAAC
The DNA here is from genome assembly GCA_021018995.1 of Chloranthus sessilifolius. Classification (NCBI taxonomy): domain Eukaryota; kingdom Viridiplantae; phylum Streptophyta; class Magnoliopsida; order Chloranthales; family Chloranthaceae; genus Chloranthus; species Chloranthus sessilifolius. The sequence continues at coordinate 33,362,020 of CM037595.1, forward strand.
CCCCTGAGCCAACCACTGCTAAATCTTTGGAGATCCCTCCTGAACCCAAGAAGAGAAAAATGAGGGTCCGGGCTCCAACCATACCCAAAACTCTCGAGCAAAGAAAGGCAGAGAGGGAACGAAAGAAGAAAGAAGAAGAGGCTCTCCTGCAAGAGCATGCAAAGAAGATGGGCTGGGACAAGTTTTAAGACAGATTCCAACTAGATTGTACCTAGGAATTTCTCTGTTTCTTTTACAACTGTTCTCTTGTATTTTGTACATTTCTAATTTTTCATAGACTTTTCCCCTGTCTTTACTATCTTGCTCTGCCTGTGTGTGTTTTGTTCCTTGTTCTTTCTTTTTCTTTTAGCATTATTAGTTCTGTTGCACATCCACCTTTGAACCAGTGAGGACACTGCTCCTCATAGGTTTGGGGGTATGGCAGGCAGACCCTGCCAATGGAATAGTTAACATAAGTGCACCAGACTCATCTGAGCAATATGGAAATGGACCTCTGTTCACTTAAGAATCACGAAATTAAGAAGTTTAAAATTTATGCAAACCTTGGACATTATAAACTTCTAATATTCCACATTTCCATGATAATATCACCAAGGAAACCTACTTGTATCAGCACTTAGTGAATCATTAGAGAGAGAAAAAGGTGAGGACATACTTGAAAGTTCAAAGGATGACCATAACCAGTGAGAATTGGGCCTACAAAATTTTTCTATTCTTTGAGGAGTAACTAAGGCATTTCTTTTAGTTCTAAGGACTAGCTGAGTCACTGTGCTCACTAGAAGTTAGGTAACTCCAAGTTGAAACAACTGACAGTACACATGAGACCTAGGACAGGATCAAGGCCTTCTCTTGGACAGTTTAAGCCTAAAAAGACCAATCCTAAAGCAACTGCCCTTGTCCATACCCCCTTTGAGCTTTAAACCCTAAATTTCTTCAAAATATACCAGAATACTTGAACCTGAACCTATGAACCTGATTCAACCTATCCTCACTCTGAGAATTCAGAAGGTAAAGGAGAAAGAGTTGAAGATGGACTAGCTATGGTCAACATTAGGTGAATGGAGAAGAAGGATCTCAAAAATCTGGCGATGGTAAGTGGCGAGAACATGGTAGCATTTCTGAAAAGCAAAAACAAAATTAAAAGAAGGAAACTCCAGTAAAAAGAAACAAAAATAATAATGAAGAGGAATAAGAGAGAAGTCAAGAGGAACTTTCATTGGAAAATCAAAATCAAGAGGAGAAACTGATCACTTCAAATCGAAAAATCTCAAAGAAGATGAAGGGAGCTGAATTATGCAAGGTGAAGTCATGAACCACCTCTGTGACCTACTGATTTCTCAAATTGGAACCCCTCTTCAACCTTCCATTCTTTTTAACCCTACTCCATAAGCCACATTACAGCCCAGTTAAAAGTCCTTGTGATCCAAAGTTGAGTGAGCTGCCATGTGAAGATAAGGAATTATCCAATCTATGGTGAGGAACTGACAATGATGTTAGCACTTAAGAACTCTGCCTATGCTCATGCTTACAAACCCAGTTGGGGGATGTAACTGCTCTTGAGCCTGTGAGAAACTGAACCCCTCAACAAACCTTTATGAGAGTATACCTTGGAAAGCTTTCTTTTGGGTCTGAACTTGAATGCATTATGTATGACCTTAACCTAATTTTTTGACATAAGGATAAGCTCAGTGCTGGCACACACTTGTGCAGTTTTCTGTGATTGCAAGCTATTTGGAAATGTTGTGAAATCATGGGAGTTTATACTGTTTAAGTTACTGTGCAACTAATGAATTAAATTTCTTTTATGTGTACTGATTCAAGAGTAGACTAAATCTGATTCCTTAACTGCTCATTGGATGACATTGCACTTTTGTTAACTATTTCATTTGAGAAGTATGTGGGTGTCTTCACTGAAAACCCTCAGGAGACTTCACTCCTCCACTAGGGATCACCTAGGGGTTTAAAAGGCTTGGTACATATGCTAAATATATTCGTGCTCCCTACGAAAGTGGCATTTAATTTTTAGAGTAGATTTAATGTAGCTTTGCTAAGGGACTAGAAAAGATTAGGTTTGGGGGTGTGTTAAGACCTGAAAAGTACCACTTTTCACCCCTTAACTTAACCTTTGATTAGACCCTTAGGCACCTAATACGTTCTTGTTAAGTGTTTTGTGTAGGTACTAATCAGCAGTGAAATAAGGCCAGGAATCTTGTTAAGGAGCCTGCTTTAGCACCAGATATCCCTCAGAAGAATGAACTCTGAATCCAGACCTGAAATGAGCCTCGCGCAGCTGACCCAAGCTTTAGAGGATTCAGGAGAAATATGCCTCGCGTAGTTCAACTGAGCTTCCCAAGGCTTTACAGTAACCTCTCGCTTATCTGAATGACTGAAGAGCTTCAGAAACTCAAACTCGCGCAGCTCTTGTGAAGCTCAAGAGTAGAACACATCGCACAGTGTCGCGCAGTTCAAAGCAAACCTCTCTCAATATCGCGCAGTTCGCTCAGAACGGCTGAGGAGAGAGAGCTTCAAAAGATTCCTCGCGCAGCTATTGCGCAGTCATCGCAAGATGCAATTATCAGAAGAAGAACGCCTTGCGCAGTTCTCGCACCATTCAAGAAAGAAAACATCCTGGTGAAGGCAAAGCCAATCTCACGAAAGATCAAGTGAGACATAAAACCTCATACAGTTCAGAACTCAGCAGAGCCTCGCGAGGTAACTCGCAAAGTCCAAGTAAAGAGAAGTGCTCGCGAAGTTCTCGCGCTGCTGCCCAGCAAAGACCGATCGACCGTGCGACTGCTTGAATTTCAACCCCGCGACACTTGAGACTGTGTTTTCTATTCAACCTCGTGAAGCCCAATCCAGCGAGAGCGCAACTCTCTATCGCGCGACTGCCTGAAGAGCAAACCAAGGCAACCTAGCGACGGCTGAAGCTTCAATGTCAAATCATCCTAGCAAAGAGCAAAGAGCTACCATGCGACAAGTTTGGGAAACTACAGCTACCTAGTGAAGCTCTGACCCTAAACTTCCATCTCTTCAGCAGAGGACCTTCTGGGTATTTCCAGCGATTAGGGCACACACTCCCACGCTCAAATCTCTGTGCACGTGCCCTGAGGCATCCAAGGATCATTATCAGGCCACGTGGCATCGTTAAAATTAGGGTTTTCTAACCCTAATGCGCTGCCACCCCACTGCTATATAAACCCATACCTGAGCTTAGGTTGAGGCATCTGGGAACCCATCTCAGATCGTTTTGTCTTTTCTCTTCCTTTTTAGTAGTAAGTAGTTTTCTTTTTTTCTTTCCTTCTCTCCATAGTCCAGCACTTGCTGGCTATGCCTTTGTATGTGTTTTTGAATTAGATCAATGGAAGTTCTGTAATAGGATCTGCACTTTGTGGGATTGGTGTTTATGTGTGAGATGCTCTGTGCAAGGCTGCTGCCTTGTGATCCGCCATCGCTTTGGCTATGTTTCAAAGTAATGGAGGACTGATTCTAAGGGCCACTCAGATCCAAGTGACCTGTGTGTCTGGGCTATCATGGTCCTATAGCCTTAGCCCCACCACAGGACCCACTAGATCTGAAATTCCCATGGGAGCTTGAGATGGTAGCCTTGTGAGCATGGTGGTAGCAGCGATAATCTTGTTTTGTTTTGGGCTCCGTGAGGAGGAAACCTCTGGGATAGTCTGTGACCATTTAAGTGGATAGATTATAGCCTTAGGGTGATTCTGATCCACCGATCCAAGATGGATCCTTCTTCTTTACACCTGAGCTTGTAGAAGCCTGGTGAGAGAGATTGTCTGAGGCGACTCCCCATATTTGTATAGATCCGCCATCAGATGTTGGATCTGATCTGGTTATAAAGATTATAGGCTGGTGACTGGACCATTGTAGCCTCACTCAAGCAATGGACAGCTAGATCGAAGGTTGTACACAATCTCTTGCTGGTTCTATATGTCTGGGCTATTATGGTCCTACAGCCTTAGCCCCACATATAGAACTTTAGAGGTTGAGGTTTCCTATGGATTCTTGAGCTGGTAGCTTGGATGAAATAGTGTCTGTAATGATTTACTTGTTATGTTTTGACCCATCCCTGGATAGTGGCTCCCCTATGGGATAATCTGTCACCATTCAAGTGGACAGGTTATAGCCTTAAGGGTGGAATCATGGCAGAGTGATGGGTTGGATCCTTCCTCCTCAGGGGTGATAATGTAGCCTCTAGACAGGATTTCTATAACATCAGATCTAAATCTGAGTTACAAAACTTCTCTGACCTTGGCTCAATAATGTACTTCTCACCCTTTTTATACTAATTTTCCACACTCCATCCATCCTCTCAACACTTTCTGTAGTTTAGATATTAAAATACTTAGAATAAGTGACCTTAAACTCCCCTCCTTCTAGGACTGCCAGATTTGCAGACAGATCAGGAGGGACTACTAGAGATGGCTCCCTTGGAGCTCTAGATCACCTTTCCCTGTGGGACAAACTCTTACTTATCAAAACTTGCTACAAAGGACCCTGTATCTTGCAGGTCTAGGACTTCTAAGTTGTGCTGGATTCACCCCCTGTTTTACTCTGTCTTTGATTTTTAAATAACTTTCACCACCAACCAATTATGAAAGCACTCCAGAAGTTTGCAACACTTATTGTAGCCACCAGATTGTTGTTGTCCAAAAGATTAGGCAGCAGCAGCCTGTTCCATTACAAACTCAGGGTATTGCCCTGTAGATGGACACTCTTCTACTGTGTGTTGTGGGGATTGGCATATCAGACATGCCTCCATCACTTGTGCAGCCATTCCAGGCTGCACCACAGTCAACAGTTTATCAAATCTTTTAATAAGATTGGCCATCTGCATTCTCAAATCATCATTTCCCCTAACTTCATACATTTTTACTTTAGAAGTCTCAGCAAGTCCCAGCTTAGGAGATGGTTCTTGAACAATTCTAGAAGAGGACATCTTCTAGAAAGCATTTTCACTTATGACCTCGAACAAGTCCCATGCCTCATTTGCTGTTTTATGCATGTAAGTTCCACCACCAGAGGCATCTACCATGTCTCTACTCTTCTCATCAATCCCAGTGTAGAAGCTCTGGACAAGCTTCCAGTCAGGGATCTTGTGGTGGGGACATTGTTTGAGCATCTCTTTAAATCTATCCCAGCATTGGTTAAAGTCTTCAGTTTGGGACTGGGTAAAAGAAAGTATGCCTTTCCTCAACTGGCTGGTCTTGGTCTCTGAGAAAAATTTAGACAGAAATCTTATCTGGAGGTCTTTCCAGGAAGTGATGCTATTGTTTGGGAGAGTAGATAACTAGGTCATGGCCTTGTCCTTTAGGGAGAAAGGAAAGAGCCTTAACCTAGTGGCTTCTGGTCCCAGACCAGCAATGGAGAATGTCGTGCATAGGGCCAAGAACTGGTCAATATGCTTGTAAGGGTCTTCCTTGGTAAGCTCATGGAAAGAGGGAAGCATTTGGATGATGGAAGTTTTGATCTCATAAGTACCCTGAACATCTGGGAATTGAATACTGAATGGAGAATTGTATTCATCCGGAGCATTCAATTCCTTCAATGTTCTAGGTTGCTCTTCACCCATATCTGCTATCTCGATTTCAATAGGGGGCTCAACTGTGGTGTGTCTATGCCTTCTCGGTCTTCTATCCCTTTCTATCTCAGGGTTAGTAGACTCTAATGTAGGACTGAGAGATCTCCTTCTTAACATGCACACACACCAACAGCAGGGAAGACTATTTATAGGCACATTGCACTTAATAAAAATTGCAACTATCCTAATTAACTGCTATGGAATCTCCAAATGAGAAATAGATTGACTTTTGAGGGTTAGAGAAGTACAAATAGAGGTAGCTAGACTCCCAGTGCAACTCTACTCTCCTTCTCTGCTACGATCCAAATCTGCAAGAAAAATTCCAAATGTAATTCAGCAGTATCAATTATTCACAAGTACAGCTACCAAAGAATAAAGAATAAAAAACCTAGAGTCTACTAAAAGATCAATAATCCCCGACAGCGGCGCCAAAAACTTGTTGAAGTGTATTTTTTAAGTGCTTGCTACTGACTTTATTGAAGACAGTGATAAGAATGGGATGAATAAAAATGAATAAAAGATAGAGTGAGAATTATGGAGCAGCAAGCCTAAAAATATACAATCCTGCAAGATACAGGCCTGTTGTAGCAAGTTTTGATAAGTAAGAGTTTGTCCCACAAGAAAGTTGATCTTAAGCTCCAAGGGAGCCATCTTTAGTAGGCCCTCCAGATCTGACTACAGATCTGGCAATCCTAAATGGAAGGGGATTTAGGGTCACTAAAATCTAAATTCTAAGATATCCTAATGTCTAAACTATAGAAAGGGTTAGGAAAGGGGATGGAGTGAGAAAATAAATATAAAAGGGTGAGAAGTATGCTATTAGGCTCAGATCTGATGGGTTTCATAACTCAGATTCAGATCTGCTGCCATAGAAGTCCTGTCCAATGGCTACATTATCACCACTGAGGAGAAAGAATCCAACTCATCTTTGTGCCATGATCCAATCCCTTTATGGCTATAACCTATCCACTTAAATGGTCACAGACTATCCAATTTGGGAACCACAGTCCAGAGAAGGGTCAGAACAAGTTTATCATTGTAGGCACTACTTTATCCAGGCTATAAGCACAAGAATCCATAGGGAACCTCAACCTCTAAAGTGCTATGTGTGGGGCTAGGACTGTATGGGAGCATGTTAGCCCAGACACATAGAACCAGCAAGAGTTTGAGTGCAAGCATTAGGTCTAGCTATTCACTGCTTTTAGAGAGACTGTAGTGATCCAGCCACAAGCCTACAATCTCTATAACCAAACCAAATCTGCCATCTGATGGCGGGTCTATACACATACAGGGGAGTTTGTCTCAGCACAATCTCTCACAGGGCTACAACCACAACTGCAGAGAAGGACAATCCGTCTTGAGTCTGTGGATTGGCTTCGCCCTAAGGCTATAACCTGTCCACTTGAATGGTCACAGACTATCCCAGAGGCTATCCTCCTCACAAAACTCATGATAGAACAAGAAACATTACTGCCGCCACCATGTTCACAAGGCTACAAAAGCTCATTGCTCCCATGGGGATTTCAGATCTAGTGGGTCCTGTGGTGGGGCTAGGCCTGTATGGGAGCATGTTAGCCCAAACACACAGGTCACTCAGATCTGAGTAAACCATAGAATCAGTCCTCCATTGCTTGCAATACATCCTAGCAATAGAGGATCTCAAGGTAGCAGCCTTGTACAGAACAACTCACAAACAGAAATCCCATAAATGTACACACCCTATTATAAAACTCCATTAATCTATTCCAAATAATCATACAAAGGCATAGCCAGCAAATGCTGGACTATGGAGAGGAGAAAAATATAAAAAGAAACTACCTAACCTAAACTTACTGGAGATCTACAGCCGATTCCAGAAACCGAAAGCTAAGTTCTATTCTCAGATTCAAGAAGCTCCTTAAACCTAAACCAGGCTTAGGTTTATATAGCAGTCAGCTTGGCGGTGCATTAGGGTTAGGCAACCCTAATCTTAACAATGCCACGTGGCCTGATACTATTCCTTGGATGCCTAGGGGTGCGTGCACAGAAATTGGAGCATTGGAATGCGTGTCCTAATGGCTGAAAGTTTCCAGAATGTCCTCTACAGAAGTGAGGGAGAGTTGAAGTTCAGAGCCTCGCCAGGTAGCACTGGTTTCCAAGACTGTCGCATGGTAGCACAGTCTTCGTGAGATTGGATTATCTTGAAATTCTAGCCGTCACGGGGTTGTCTTAGTTGCAGCTGAGGTAGTTGCGCGATAGAGCCTTGAATTTCACTGGATTGCTCTGGTCTTCGCAGGATTGCACTTTCCTTCTGAATGGCACGGGAATCGCGTGAGTAGTTTATTTCTCAATGGATCTTCTGCGAGGATCCTTGAGAGGACATGATGTGCATTGGTCTCTGAACTGGACGAGAGGTTTTCCTGAAGTTTTGTATCCCGCGGCCACTGCGCAACAGCTGCACACAGAAATACCTGGAGCTCTCTCTCCTCAGTTGATCTTAGTGAACTGCGTGAGGTTTGAGAGCTGCTTTCTTGAGCTGCGCAAGACTGCGCGAGCATTTATATTTGAGCTTCGCGAGGTTGTGCAACCATGGATCCTCTTCAACCCGTCGCGGCGATGAGCTCGCTTTTAATGAAATGTAGAGTCGCCACCCGGAGCCTTTGGTGACCCGAGAAACCCTCAAATCAATATTTTGAGCACTGAAGTGCTAAATATGACTCTGACTTATCGGTCTTTGCCAAAGGCTCTAGGGTAGGGGCTTTGGTTATCGATCGGGAAGGGTTTAGGCACCTGATCAACCCGCACCTAGCGGTCTCTATCTATGGCTAAAAATAAAAATAAAAGGGCAGAGTTTCCCCTTGCCCGAAGGCAATACGGTCCTATCAAGTTTTGAGCCAAACCGAAATTTCGGCGATGTAACGGCTTGAATCCTTGGACGGAGGAGACACCAAGAAGGTAGAGGAAGAGAGGGGTGAGCTGGAGCTCACGGGCCCTTGTTGCACCTTGGAAGATCTTCGCTTTGGCGTGCTTCCGATGGCTTAAACGGTATGGAAATGGATTCTAGCACTAGGATTCGGTAAAATAGGAAGTGTAGGGTGAGGATAAAGGCTAGACTTTAGCTAAAGGGAGTGATATAATGGTGGAAATGGACTGAAATAGATGAAACATGCATGGTGGAATTCTGGAAAAATATTGGCATTTTCTCTCACTAGGGTTCTCTCTTAAGCACTCTCTAATCCTTCAACAAAAATTCAACCCTTTCGGAAGAGGGGGGCCTCTCTATTTATAGAGAAGGGATGGGTTAGGGGCTTACTTAAGGGCTAATGGGTTTAGCAATTAGGTAATCCCCCATCTAAGGTTCTCTAAGTTTTCAAGGTCCTGGTGTTTTGGGAAACTGATTTTAATGGCGGATGATGGGGTGAGACCATGGGTGACTTAAGGGTTGTCAATAAGCTCAAAGGGGGTGCAACCAACCTCAAGACACCCACCTTAACTATGGGGATGGTCAAAGGGTCAAAATAGATGAAGGAAATTTGAGCAACTGATGACAATTACTGTAGCTAAGCTGGGCGTATATATTATATACGCCCAGTTTAGGAACAGTAAATTTCACCAAAAACAGGGGAACCTTGGGAAGATGAAGCTCGTGGTGGGTCCCACCTATGCTGGGCGTATATATTTTATACGCCTGGCCAAATTTCCCCCAAAAAGGCAGGCGTATATAATATACACGCCCGACTAATCTGGGGCCAAATTGGCTGGGCGTATGTAATATACACGCCTGAGTAAAAGTTTTATGATTTTATGTGAAACTTCAATCGGCCATAACGTTTGAACCGTAGCTCCAAATTCGGTGATCTTTGGCTTGTTGGAAAGCTGGAGAAGGTCTCTTTCCAATGGTATATGGCTCATCCTCAGTAGTGGATTGTGTAATGTTTTACATCTCTCCTCCCATCAATTGCTCAGAAGGGTTTAAGTTGAGTCTGGGAAGGGATCCTAGGGTTTAGGGGTGATATCCAAGGGTTGGGGGAATGGTTCTAATGGGTTTTAGGTGATTCCTAGAGGTCTGGATAGATTTCCAAGGGTTCAAGGGTGCCATCGGAAGCACAGGGGTATATATCTCCTGAAGTACAGATTGATCGGGCCTTGGGCCGAATTTGGGTGTCTACAGATGCCCCTCTTTGGCATTCGATCACTAATGATCGGATGCCAAAGACAAGAGACATCAGAAGAGGTCCAAGGCATGTTTGATGGGTCTGCCTGGTTCAACTCAATTATCAAACATTCATGGTGATGGTGAGTGTACGTAAGCCCTCTCATTTCAGGATATCGTCCGTACCTCAAAGCTAACAGTCCCCAAGCGCATTGCAACATTACTGGGCATAACTGTGATGATCACAAAATGTGTAAGCCCACTAGTCGGGATATCATCCACTTCCTAAGGGAAATTATAGATTCGTGATGTTGAGTATTAATCTAAACCAGACAGCTCCGTGAAACGGGATGATCGATCTATGCTTCGAAATTGATGCGAAGCACACAAAGTGAAGTCCTTCAAACTGTGTCCAATCCTATGGGATATTGACAGCTCCATTGGATTGGCCACGGGTGCCCTTACCTAGGTAAGGCTCAGAGTCTTTGGGCGAACCCATCAACCTCGAGGTTGCTTTAGCATGATTTACCCGAGTGGAGCGAATATTGATGTCGCAACACTTCTTGGGAATGCATGCCCATTTTTCGAGTAATTTTTTTTGTGTCATTTTCTGAATTTTCTTTTGTTTTGAGACCTCTAAGAAAAGTTCAAGGACCTCTGACAACTTTATTCTTGCACAACTCTTTAAGTGGATCAAATGCCAGTTGATACGCTTTTAAGAGTGCGTGCGCCATGCCGGGGATAGGTACACCTTGGGGATGTGCTCGTTCTGGTGGTGAGGTGCTCCTGATTCACATGAACCAGAGTGCCTTAACTTAAGACAAAGTTAAAGATCGGGCTAGGACTGATTATCCCTTGAAAGAGATGGCCAATTCTAGCCTCCATCCCTAATGAAATCACATCTTACTAACTATGCACAGACAGACACCCATCAGGGGCGATAAGCAGCAAAATAGGCGCGAATGGAAGCCTCGACCCTAAGGTACAATTTACGAGGACAAATGACCATCCTGCGGATACCCAGACGCAAGTGCATACATTCAACAGGGACACCGTGCCTATACAGGTTTTAAGCCTGTGTAAAAGGAAATAAAAGGGAATGAGCCCTTCGGTCTGTATGTTTGCACATAAGTTTGATTGGTGGTAATTTCATTATTGACGGGTCAGTTTCAACTGACAATAGACTTTTCGAATGGTCTGAAGTCGGGGGCACTCTTGGTCAACATAGATCCGAAGGGGGGTGACCAGAGTGAATGCTTGGAAGGTGGGGTCAACCCACTCAGGATTTTTACTAAGCAACAACAGGTTATTATTTCTTATCCTTTTTTCTTCTTTTTTTTTCATGTCAGGTTGAGACTCTGGGCATGCTCAAACTGCCTTTATTTCTGCACGAATCCTTAGGCGAATCAACTTGCCATGTTGATATACCTTAGGGACGTGTGCATTCCGGTGATGGGTTCTTGGTTTGCCTGTCGGATTAGGCCTCGACCTCTGCTGAGGGAGATCTGGGGCTATGTGTACGCTCCCAGGAGTGACTGGTGATGAATGAAATTCATTTGCCTGCCAGATCAGGTATGGGGTGTCCCTGTGTATGACGGGGTTCGAGAACTTTTAGGTGGACCCTGATCATTCCGAATTGATTTAACACGGTTCTCGGAGTGGTGCAAATGGTCGGAGTGGTGCAAATGGTTCTCGGAGTGGTGCAAATTCTCAGAGTCACTTTCGGCATTTTCTTTCTTCTTTTTTTTCTTCCTTTTTTTTTATTTGTTTGATTTTATGGGCGCAATAGGTTGGCGCCTACGGACCTATATCCGTTTATTGTTGCACAGTCCCTTTGGGCCAATTGAAGGGAACTCGAAGGGTCATTTAGGGATGCGTGCACTCTTGCCCGATGATACGTGGACTTCTAAGAGGGGCAGAGCCTTGATATGGGGCATACAAAGAGCCAGAGCCGAGATTGCGGAGGTGAGAGCTGCTACGGCTGAGAGTGTGGTTCTTCGATTGACTGGGCTTTTGATCAATCTCGCAAAGACAAAGTCTTGATGCTTCACCATGGTAGGTGGATGTCTGATCGAAATGCCCGCGAGAACTCTTTGCTTACAGAGATTAGCGCTTTGAAGCGTGCTCCCTACCCTTGACCTATTCCTGCATATATCATAGATCATATACACGGAGTGAAGGAATGCCCCCTAACAGAGATCTTTTTTTGGGTTATTTTTCTTCTTTTTTTTGTTGTTATATATATATATAGATATATATATGTTTTTTAGTTTTTTTATCTGTAAAGAAAGCAGCAAAATAGAAAGTGTGTCATGTCGTTATCTTTTTGGGACGTGACACTCCACACGTAATACTGTAAGAAATGGAATGAAATCTATACATACATATATTTTTCGTTTTTCGACTTTTTCCTTTGTACGTTTCGCAATGTAAGGCTTTTTATGGAGATTTTCTCCACAACGTGGGGCTTTTTATGGGAAAGGGAAATCTATTATCTTTCTTAAAATTTTCTCCTCCACAATGTGGGGCTTTTTATGAGAAAGGGAAATCTATTATCTTTTCTTTTTTTTGAAATTTTCTCCTCCACAGTGTGGGGCTTTTTATGAGAAAGGGAAATCTATTATCTTTTTTAAAATTTTTTTTGAAATTTTCTCCTCCACAGTGTGGGGTTTTTTATGGGAAAGGAAAATCTATTATCTTTTTTGAAATTTTCTCCTCCACAGTGTGGGGCTTTTTATGGGAAAGGGAAATCTATTGTCTTTTTTGAAATTTTCTCCTCCACAGTGTGGGGCTTTTTATGGGAAAAGGAAATCTATTATCTTTTTTGAATATTTTTTTGAAATTTTCTCCTCCATAGTGTGAGGCTTTTTATGGGAAAGGAAAATCTATTATCTTTTTTGAAATTTTCTCCTCCACAGTGTGGGGCTTTTTATGGGAAAGGGAAATCTATTGTCTTTTTTAAAATTTTCTCCTCCACAGTGTAGGGCTTTTTATGGGAAAGAGAAATCTATTATCTTTTTCTGAAATTTTCTCCTCCACAGTGTGGGGCTTTTTATGGGAAAGGGAAATCTATTATCTTTTTTTGAAATTTTCTCCTCCACAGTGTGGGGCTTTTTATGGGAAAGGAAAATCTATTGTCATTTTTGAAAATTTCTCCTCTACAGTGTAGGGCTTTTTATGGGAAAGGGAAATCTATTATCTTTTTTTGAAATTTTCTCCTCCACAGTGTGGGGCTTTTTATGGGAAAGGAAAATCTATTATCTTTTTTTGAAATTTTCTCCTCCACAGTGTGGGGCTTTTTATGGGAAAGGAAAATCTATTGCCTTTTTTAAAATTTTCTCCTCCACAGTGTGGGGCTTTTTATGGGAAAGGAAAATCTATTATCTTTTTGAAAATTTCTCCCTTTAGGTCTTTTGTGATGTCGGTAATTACAAGGCCAAACCAGTGGGTCTTTTTTGAGCCCGGTCTAACCCTGTTCATGAGATACAGGGTTTTTTTTTTTTTTCTTTAAACATGGGAAGGTTGGCTTCCCAGGGATTGGTCTAGTCTTCTGTCTTTACTTTTGGTCATGCATCAGACACCGCGGTAGGTATGACATACTTGATCGGGATCTGATCTAATTTTCACATGAGTGGCCCATCGAAAAAAAGGGGAGAAAGGGGCTCAAGGGGTTCAAACTGAAGTGGGCGGGCCAGAACAGGTCTTCTCCTAATCTCTCCTTGCTTGACATTTTTTCTCATAGCGCCCAACACGGGTTTTCGCCATGCCCGTCATCCCTGTATTTACCCGTAGCACCCTTTCGGGTTTTTACTACGTCCATGGGTTCGCTTTCTTACCCCAGGCGCCCTTTCGAGTTTTCACCTGGTCCACGTGGGTTCGCTGTTTTTGCCTGTGGTGCCCTTTCGGGTTTTCACCACGTCCATCTTGCTTTGAACCCAAATTAATTTTCTGTTTTTCATTTTTTTCTTCTTCTTTTTTCTTTTTCTTTCTTCTTCTTTATTTTTTTTTAGAACCAGAGGGCCACGACATGGACTTCGATTCCGTCATAGCCGGCTGAATGAAGTTCTATGTGATTTGTTAACTCAGCTTGTTCTGATGCAGTAGATGTTATGACCGCTTGTGGACCTTAAAGAGGGCTTTCTTCCGGATTGTAATGTGGCCGGGGTTCAAATAGGTTGTGTTTTTCTGGGGATTTGGATCTAAGTTTTGAGTGAATTCTAGATTAGGGGACTCCTCTTTCTTTCCAAAGGCTTTTTATGCCCCAGTCATTTCTTTTTTCTTGGTCCCCCTCTTTTTTTGGTGGGTTTTGCTTTCTTCATCTTCTTTCTCCTTTTTCTTCTTCTCTTTTTTTTTGGTTTGGATTTTCCCTCTTTTCTCTTTTCTCTTTTTCTGGAATTTTGGGAGGGGTATATAAAAGAAATGGTTATTGGCCCGACGTTTGTAGCAAAAAGGGTGAAGGTTTTTAGGGAATATTTCTTTTGGGCTACTTGTCTTTGAAGTGATGGCCTCTTCTATGGGGTCCTTAAGTGGTCACGCATCTACTTTTATCAAAACTCACCTTGTCCCAAGACCTATGAGTAGAACTTGCGGAGGTATCCAGCGTTGATGGGCTCAGGAAAGTGGTCTCCGTCCATGGTGGCGAGGCGAACGGCGTATCCTGGCAAAACCTCTCGGACGACGTAGGGTCCTTCCCAATTTGGCTTAAACTTCCCTCTCGGATCGGTGTGGAGAGACGGAAAAATTTTCTTCAGTACAGTGTCTCCTACCTTCAAATCTCGGCCGCGAACGCACTTATTGTAAGCACGTGCAATTCTCCTCTGATAGATCTGGGTGTGGCAAAGGCTAGGAGTCTCTTCTCGTCAATTAAATCCAACTGTTCAAAGCCGGCTCTTTCCCTCTCAGCTTCAGGTAGATGGGATTCCAAAAGGATACGGAGTGACGGTACTTCGACCTCAACGGGTAACACGACCTCGGTTCCGTACACAAGGGAGAATGGTGTTGCCCCTGTAGCAGTACGGATAGACGTTCTATAGGCCCAAAGTGCGAAGGGTAACTGCTCACTCCAATCTTTGTAAGTAACTACCATCTTCTCTAGGATGCGGATCATAGTTTTGTTGGCCGCATCTACAGCTCCGTTCATCTGAGGCCTGTATGGGGATGAGCGATGATGCTTGATCTGAAACTACTCACACAAGGCCCGGATGCGCCTATTAGCAAAATTAGTGCCATTATTAGTGATGATATCTTTGGGTACGCCGAATCTGCAAATGATGTTGTTCTTGATAAACTTCTCAACCTGACTAGCCTTAATGCTCATGTAGGAGGCCGCCTCTACCCACTTCGTAAAATACTCTACCGCGACGAGGATGAACTGATGTCCATTGGGAGCCTTAGGATTGATTTTGCCGATGACATCGAGACCCCAGGTGGCGAACGGCCAAGGAGTGGCCATGCTGTGCAAATCAATGGTCGGAGCATGTATTAGACTAGAATGCTCTTGGCACTTGTAGCACTTTTGCATGTGTTTGCAGCAATCGGTCTCCAATGTGGTCCAAAAGTATCCTTGCCTTAGAATCTTCTTAGCAAGCATGTGTCCACTGACATGTGCCCCGCAGACTCCTTCATGGATCTCCTTCATGATCTCACTCCCTTCTTTCTGGGTTAGGCATCGGAGCAGAATATTATCGTGAGACCGTCTATACAGGAGATCGCTGCAGATGACATAGTTCGTTGCCAATCTTTGGATGGTGCGTCTGTCTACCTTCGATGTTCCTTTTGGGATAGTTCGAGTCTCGAGGAAATTTTTGATGTCCGAGAACTAGGGTGGTTCATCATCTAACTCTGTAGGTACTTCGATCAGGTGACAGAAAGCCGATTCGTTCCTCTACTCTATCATGATCGGCTTCATCACAACTCCGTATGGAATCTCAACCATGGAGGCCAGGGTAGCCAGGGCGTCAGCAAATCGATTCCTTGCTCATGACACATAGGAGAAGGTGACCTCCTCAAAGCAAGTTATTAGATCCTCAAGATGTTCATGGTATGGGATCAGTTTCTCATCCTTGGTCTTCCAATCTCCGTTGGTCTGGCATATAATTAACTGTGAATCTCAAGAGACTCTAAGGTGAGTTATATTTAGATCAAGAGCCGCCTGTAAACCAGCTGTACAGGCTTCATACTCGGCCATATTGTTGGTGCGTGGGAAGTTCAATTTGATTGAGATGGGTATATGTGATCCTCTTGGCGAGATAAGAATGGCGCCAACTCCTTGGCCTTCAATATGCGATGCTCCATCAAAGTGCATTACCCAGGACTCCTTTGTTTCCTCAGTATCTTCGTCAGTCATGAACAGAATGTACTCATCGAGGAATTTGGTCCTTAAAGGCTCATAATCCGGCAGAGGGTTCTCAGCAAGATGATCAGCGAGTGCCTGCCCCTTAATCAACTTCTGGGTGACATAGGTAATGTCAAATTCAGATAGGAGTAGTTGCCATCGTGCAGTTCGGCCAGTGAGTGCAGGTTTCTTGAATAAGTACTTTAGCGGATCCATCCGTGCTAGAAGTAGGACGGCTTGGGATAATAGGTAGTGTCGAAGTCTTTGAGTAGCCCAAACGAGTGCCAAGCATGCTTTCTCCAGATGAGAATAGCGCGTCTCGTAATCAGTGAACTTTTTGCTCAGGTAGTAAGTGGCTTGCTCTCTTCTTCCTGTCTCATCATGCTATCCTAACACACAGCCCATGGAAAATTCTATTATTGATAGGTACATTATCAGAGGTCTACCAGGTATGGGGGGTACGAATACCGAAGGTTTCAGGAGGTAACCTTTAATCTTGTTGAATGCAGCCTGGCAGTCATCATTCCATTCAACTGGTGATTCCCTTCTCAGTAGTTTGAAGATTGGTGCGCATATCGAAGTTAACTATGCGATGAATCAACTGATGTATTGGATTCTACCTAAAATGCCTCTGACCTCCTTCTCTGTAGACGGTGGCGGCATTTCAGTGATGGCCTTGATCTTGGTCGGATCGACCTCGATCCCTCTCCTGCTGACAATAAAGCCCAACAACTTTTTTGACATAGCACCGAAGGTGCACTTCTAGGGGTTCAACCGTAACCTGTACTTTCTCAACCTCTCGAACAACTTTTGAAGGTTTATCAAGTGGTCCTCCCTTTCTGGTGATTTGGCAATCATGTCGTCGACATATACTTCAATCACTTGGTGCATCATGTCCTGGAACAGGGCCGTCATTGCTCTTTGGTAGGTTGCCCCAACATTCTTCAGCCCGAATGGCATTACTTTGTAGCAGAAGGTTTCCCAGGGGGTAATGAACGTTGTCTTCTCGCGATCAACCTCTGCCATCTTTATCTGATTGTATCCTGAGAATCCATCCATAAATAAGAGCATTCCATGCTTTGCAGTGTTATCGACCAGGATATCGATGTGGGGTAGCGGGAAGTCGTCCTTAGGGCTTGCCTTGTTGAGATTGCAGAAATCGATACACATTAGAACCTTTCCATCCTTCTTCGGTATGGGGACGATATTAGCTAGCCACTGTGGGTACTTGGATACCATGAGAAACCCCGCGTCATACTGCTTGATGACCTTGTCTTTGACTTTCAGCATCCATTCGGGTCAGAGGCGTCTCAGCTTCTGTTTAACCGGCTTAACATCGGGATAGAGTGGCAACTCATGCTCAACCAGATTGGTATCCAAACCAGGCATGTCTTCATACGACCATGCGAAGACGTCTTGGTATGACCGAAGGAAGTCTATCATGCCCTTCCTCTCCGCAGGGGACAGCGATGTTCCGATTTTGGTGATTCTGGGGGCCTCTTTGGTGCCCAAATTGACATCCTCCGTCTCTTCGACGATCGGGGTAGGGCCATGCTCAAAATCAACAAATTGTTTGAGGAGCTCATTGGGGAGCTCATCAGTTTGACCTTCCTCGTCCAGACTCGTGACTCCTACCTCTTCTTGTATTTCTACAGGAAAGGGGTCGGCTTCACGTGGGACAGGTATCACGACATCAATTTCAATCTTATTGGGAATTTTAAAGGACAATATTTTTGGAATTAGTATTTTTTCTATTTTTATGGTCTTTTGCATTTTTTTAGAGGTCAGCCCCTGGCGAGGTGGATCTCTATATATACAAGGTAGAGTGGTCCAGTGGCTAACCTCACTTTTTACAGGTTGTATTTTTTTGGGGAGTCGGTGCCATTTTCATGGTATTTGGCGGTTCCCAGGAGTTGGGGCAAGGATGTCCAGTTACTCACCTGCGAGGCTTGGCTTTTACCTCTTTGATTAGGAGCGGCATCGATAGGCTCTTACAGTTCCTCCCTCAACATATTTATAGAGGGATCCTCTGGGACCCTGTCCTCTATGGTTAGGATGGGCCCAGAGTGGCTGGTGCTAGAGTGATGGGTGGATCAGGGAACTTCTTCCTCAAATAAGAAAAGGGCGGCTAAGTCCATTTCGAAGTCTAGGGGGATGATGTAGGGATTGGTGGGGTGGATTGAAGTTGGCTTATGTGGGGTGACCCTCGTCTCCCCATTTAGATCAATTTTTACAACCCCGGCGCTCACAAAGGTTTCACGGATGTGGGGGCGAGCGTGAGGTTCCTCTTCCAAGATGATTCCTCTGGCCTTGGCGACTGCTGCGGCTCTCATCTTTTCCTTAGCCTCTCTGACTTCCTCTTCTCTGGGCCTGTAGCCTAAGCCGAATTTAGTTTGTTGCCCCTTGGCCTTGACGGGGTCTCTTCTTCCTTGGAGGTGTGGGCCCAGCCCTTTCCCTTTTTGATGGCCCCATCTGTGGAGGATGAACACAACTGCGTCCATTCCTCCTCCAGTTTTATTCGGGGTCTTTTCAGTTGGTCCAAGGGAGACGGCTGAGAAGTCATACTCGAATCGGTGAAGGTCGGTGTCCTCTGCTGTGTGCGATATGTTCAGCACTTTCGGATTCTCAATGTGCAGGGTGCTTCTTTCCCTGTCTTCTCTGCTCTCACCCAAGATGGTGATAATTTTTCCTTCCGAGATGAATCAGAGCTTTTGGTGCAAGGTAGATGGTATTGCTCCGAGCTTATGTATCCATGGCCAGCCCAACAACAGATTGAAAGTAGACTTGATGTCCATCACCTGAAAGGCGGTAATGAAGGTTTGTGGCTTGAGGATTAGGTCGAGGTCTACTTCTCCTATGATTTCTCTTTTGGTGTTGTCGAATCCCTAGGCGCTTGATATGGATGGCCGGAAGGTGTCGGGGTTCGCCCCAACTTTGATTGCCGTTCTTAGAGGGCATACGTTCAATGCCAACCCGTTGTCGATTAGGACCAACGACACCACCAAGTTTCCTACTTCCACTATTATATTCAAGGGCATAGAGTGGTCATTCCCCTCGATTGGTAGGTCTGTATTGGTGAATGATATGGCATTTGGGGCCAACACTTGCCCTATTATTTCTCCTACTTCATCTGGAGTTATGTGGGTGGAGACATGTGCGTCCTTGAGTGCTCCCATCAGGGCTTGGAAGTGGAGGGGGGACATGATTAACAAATCCCACACAGTGATATGTGTGGGTGTTCTCTTGAGCTGTGTCTCTAATATATGTTCTCTGGCCATTTTTTCAAAGGGATTCCCTACAGCCTGTTCTTTCCTCTTCTCTTCTCCTCTAACAGCCCCTGATGCCTCCGGCTGTGTAGAAATCTGGCCTGACCGGGTAATAAATTCAACAGCCTCCTCTTAGTTGCAGACATTCATATGCATACATTCATAACAAAGACACACGATGGGAAAGGAGTGCATGGCAATTCTGGGGAGGATTGGGTTGGACACGCGGTTTCGGGTCCTACCAGTTGACTCAAGTGGGGCGAAGCGGAAGTGGAATTGGCGGGGTTGAGTGTGCGGGTGTAAGAGGGGCTTGTACAGGTATTGCCTAGTCTTTGTAAGACCAGTGGTGATTGGGAGCAGGTGATAAGGGGATTGGGTGAGGGGTTGCTTGCTTGGGTGGCGGTGGAGTTGGATTGGGGCCAAAATAATGAAGGGATGGCGGGAGTGTGACTGGGATGGAGGGATGGGGAGATATCTAAGGAGCGGGGTGATAGGGATATGAAGGGTTTGTATATGGGGTGGCAGGGTGGGATGATGCCGGATTCATGAATGACGTATGGTAAATTAGGGGTGATGGAGTTGTGCATGGAGCGGGATGATTGGGACATGACAGGGTAGTGGGTGGAATAGGGGGATATGAAGGGTTTGTGGCATGGTGGGATGATGATGGGTTTGTGGATGAAATGGGATAGATTGGGGATGATGGAGTTGTGCATGGAGCGGGGTGATTTGGGGGTGACAGAGGGGTGTATGGTATAAATTGGGTGGTGGGGAAGGTGTGTATGGAATGGGGTAACTTGGGGATGGCAGAGTAGTGTATTGGGTGGAGAGATTTGAGGGCGTGTATGGGGTAGGATAATACGGGGATGGCGGAGTTGTGTATGGTATGGGATGATTTGGGTGTGACGGAGGGGTGTATGGGGTAAATTGGGCATGGGGTGGATATGCGTATGATTGCGGCGGGGCTGTGCCCGTTTGGATTTGATAGGCGGGAGCAGGGGTGGAAAAATACTGCCCTAAATCTAAGGGCTCCTCTTGGTACGTTGGTGTGGGGAAATAATCGGCTAGAGACAACAGCTTGATCACCCCAACAGATAGTTCATCTTTGTTCGACCTGGGGAGTGAAAATTCCTCCTGATTACTGATATAATTCAAAGGGTCAAACTCTTCTTCTTCCTCCTCTATCCAATGTATGTTAGGCCTGGGCCTCCTAGGTGCGGTAGTAGAGAGGCTTGATGGATATTCTGGTTCTACCCTTGAGGAAGTGGCTGGGGAATGATTTTTCCTGCCTCTATCAAATCTTGGACCACGTGCTTTAATGGGAAGCACCGGTCCGTAGGGTGACCCAGTCCCTGGTGGAAATTGCAATGTAAATTTGGATCATAGTTCCTCGGTATGGGATGGGGTGGTGGTCGAGGCTGGAGTAGATTGACCAATCCTTTTTGTAGCAACACTGGCAATATGACACTCAAGGATTGCCCCAACGGTGTGAACACTCGTTCGAACCGTGCTTTCATCTGTTCCTGGGTAAACGGGGCTCTTGGTCCATTGCCTGGCCTTAGTACTTGCTCGAAATGGGCCAGGGGTGGCTGTGTAACCTGGAGCTGTATCGGGGGGGCATTGGTATTGGCCTGAGGGTAAACAATGTTCTGTACCTCTGTCCCTGGTCTTCTTTCAATTCTTGGTTCGGCAGCTTTTTAAACCCCGGTGGCCCCGTTGGCCACATTCCTTCCTAACCTGCCCTCTCTAATGGTGTCTTCGCAACAATTGGCATTTCGGACCAGATCAGCAAAACTAGACTGCTGCTGATTTACTAAAAAATCTACGATGACTGGGAGGGCTCTTTTGGTTATCAATTCAATTTGCTCATCATCGGGAATCCGGTGAGTTACCTGAGCAGCCAATGCCCTCCACCTTCCCAAGTAAGCACTGAATGTTTCATCATGTCTTTGCTTTAAACGGGTCAAATCTGACTTCCTTGGCTCTATGTCCATGTTATAGACATATTGCTCTTGAAATAAGCGTGTCAGATCTTTCAAATTTTTTATCATGGACGGTTCTAGGGATGTGAGCCATCTCAGTGCTGGGCCCGTTAAACTCTTCTGAAACACTTTGATGAGAAGTCGTTCATCTCCGCCATACTGGCACATATCCCCACAGTAAGATTTTAAGTGGGCGATGGGGTTGCCGTCTATACGCATCTTGAATTTATGTGGCAGGGGGACATCAGAGAACAGACATAGGTCTGAAAAGTCTGTTGAATGTAGTTCTATTCCTCCCATCTTCATCAGTTGCTTCTGTATTCTGTCTATTTGTTCTTTCAACTGTTCTGGTTCTTTTGAGGCTGTAGTGGGGACTGCTTCCCCCTGATTTTGTTCTACCCTAGGTGTGATGATGGTGGGCCCGAGAGGGTTAAAGCTGGCAACTCCTCCACTGTTGCGGATTTCATCCTCCTCATACTGTTGGTCATGGTATTAGTGAGGGGCGAGTTCTGCTATTTGGACTTGGGGGGTGAGGGGTTAGATGACCTGGTGGGGCCATATGATTTGTAGGGGATGAGAAGGGATAAATGGGTGAGCGGTTTATGGGTAAGTGATGTGCTGAGTTGGGTGCACTTTCTGGGGGTGATGGGGGTGTGGTTGAGGTGGCGGGACATTGTGGGTTTGAGGAATGGGATGGATTGAATTTCTCGTTGGAGGCGGGATGGGGGCGTAAGGGGTATAGGTGAATGAAGGGTACTGGTGGGGGGGTATGGAGTTAGTGAATGGGCCTTGATGAGCGTGGGTGGATGGGCCTTGGGTTTGAGGGATTTGGGTTTGATGGTTTTAGAAGGCTTGGATTGATGGGCCTTGGGCTTGGGTGTGGGGGTTAGTATGACTCTGGGTCAATGGGCCTTGTTGGGTTTGAGCTAATGGGTCATGAGGGGGTTGGGTTTAGATCTGAGCCTGATGGGCTTGGGTCCATGGGCCTTGGGCTTGGGCTTGATAGGCCCTGGGGGCTTGGACTTGGGCCTGGGTCTGATGGGTTTGGACTTGGCCCCATGGGTTTTGAGGGTTTCGGGTCTGGGCTTGAGCTTGATGGGCTTGGGTTCATGGGCCTTGAGGATTCTGGGCCTGGGCTTGGGTCCATGGGTTTTGAGGTTCTGGGGCCTGGGCCTGATGGGCTTGGGCTTGGGCCTGGGCTTGAGAGTCTTGGGCCTGGGCCTGCTGCGCTTGGGCCCATAGATTTTGAGGGTTTTGGGTCTAGGCCTGATGGGCTTGGGCTTGGGCCCATGGATTTGTATGGGTTTGGGTTTGGCATTGAGGTGGGGGATTTTAGGAGGTTTGGACGATGCCTGGTTGGGCATGGTTAGGAGGGAATGGGGTATGGATGTTTTGGAAATTTGGATGCGGGGTTTGAGATGTAGGGTTCTGAGAAGCAGCCCACAGGGCGTACATCGTTCTCATGTCCTCCATTGAGGGCATGGATTCAGGTGTGAGATTGGGGGGTGATGGCTCACTTAAGGATGGAGGGGTTGGGAGAAATTGGGCATAACCCGGGTAAATGGGGGTATGTTGGGATGTGGATGGGCCAGGGGGAGGGAATGGTATGTGGGATGAGGTGGATGGGATGTGGGATGTAGGGGGCATGGATGATGAGAGGGATGGAACGTGGGAAGTAGGCGAGGGATGGGGCTCCCTATGGGGCGTTTGGAAATATGGGAATGCGGTAAGGGTGTTTGGATGGGAGATGGGGATGTATGGATCGGTTGGGAAATGAGGGGTTTCAGTAGGGGATGAAAAGGGGGTATGTTGGGAGAATGTGAGGGAGGGGGATGGGGTGGATGTGAACACGGGTGCCCCAAATGGACCGGTGATATTGATAAGTAGTGAAAAATACCATTTTTCACCCCTAAACATGAGCCTTGAAAGACCCTTGAGAGGACTAAATAAGTGCTTTAGTGTTGATATTGTAGCTAACCAAAAAGACAGGTCCCAATCCGAAAACCATCCTAAAATGATCAAAAAGCTGACAGCGCATGTCAAGCTCAAAGAGGGAGTGAAGAAATAGCCTCAGCAATGGCTAAAAAGGTCCTAAAAGAGCAAGAAAAGACCTGAAGAAGAAGAATGGAAGCTAAAGCTCAATTCGCAAAGAACTTCTACTATTCGCAAAGGAAAAATCAAGTTAAAAGTCAATTCGCAAAGAAGAATGGGAGCCTAGACTTCAATTCGCAAAGAACTTCTACTATTCGCAAAGAACCTTGAACTTTGCGAAAAGAAGAAAACACTCCTCGAATAGAAGAATGACCTTTGCGAAAAGAAGAAAAGTTTAATTCGAACAGAACTGAAACCCCACGAAAAGAGCTTCAGGAGCCAAATTACTTTGCGAAAAGACCCTTAAACTCTGCGAAATGGCATACTGGGGATTTACAGCCACTTTGAAGGGCATTTCAGTAAACTCTGCACGCGCCCCAATGTAATTAAAAGCCTAGAGACATTCCGGAAGATTCCAAGCACAAACCAAAGGCATATTCCGTCCCACGTGAAAACCCAAAGATGAAATCACTTGGCGGGAACTTCCAGAAGCTCAAACAGAATTTCAAACCCATAACAGAATTGATGCTTCTGGCACCTGATTGGCCGAACCAGATCAGAGCATTTCCATTGGCCAAAACAGATCTGGATCCCCGTGCTCAACCCTCATTGGGCAATCCAGATCTAAAGCATTCCTGATTGGTCAATCCAGCCATGCGCAGGATGGAGGAAAAAGTATAAATAGAGAAGCCATTCGCCCAAATTGGGTATCCAGATTTTAGAGTTTTCATCTCTGTTTCCCTCATTCCGGTCAGATAGCTTATCTGAAACCCCTTTAATCCCTTTTTGTGGTTTGCCTTTGACAGCCATTGTGGGTGATTTGTAGTTCCAATTTCGGATTCAAGACTGAAAGTCTTAGGGCTCTCTAAGAAGCCCGCTCTGTAATTGTAATTTTGGATTTTAAAGGTTCTTTGTAATTTGTGTCTTCTCCATTGGAGTCATGTCGAGGTTACGAATGTTCACCTTAGTGCATTAGACTTCTTTAGATTCACTCATCCGCGTGCAACTTCCTTAATTCATCACCCACAATGCGAATTAGTGTTGGTAACCTAATTCTAGCGGCATTTGATGATGTTCATGTTACGAACTAAAGAATAGGTCACACTATTGGATGATGGATCATGTGACCATTTAAGTGGGCAGATCAACCATAAGTCTAAACCTATTCCTTAATTGGATTTATTTCTCTTACATCCTGTGGTAGCCGATGAAGATTGAATCTGCCTGTTGAACTACCGATTCTCCATTAAAATTGAGGCTAAAGTACATGAAGCTATTATTTCTGCATTTGTCTTATTTTAAACATCTCCCCAACTCGGATCTGGATCATATAGTTAGTTCTTTTCTTTATTTGCTTATAGTTAAATGTGACACAATCCAACACTCTCTTTTATCTATTCTTTTTTAGATAATTATAGAGCCGGATCGTAGCACGAGATAGGTTTATCTTAAATTTTAAATCAATTCCTGTAGACGATCTTGAAATACTTACTTACATTTAAAACTTGCTACAATTGGCCCCGATCTTGCAGGGCAGTGGTAGGCCCAATGTGCTGGTATTCCCTTCATAAGTTAACATCCATATAACCTAGCATTCTTTAATTCTTTAATTTTGATTCATAATGCACACAATTATGGCACACTTGGGCGACAACAAGTTTTTAGGCGCCGTTCTTAGGGAAGTTTGTTCTAAAATAGATAGACCTATGTTTATTTTCATTTATTTATCGTCATTTATTAATTTTGTTGTCATTTTTATCGTCGGTATGTAAAAGGAAAGGAAAGTTCTTAAATAGAGCGAGTTTCTTTTACAAACTCTCTACGAGTTGTATGTTTGGCGGGAGAACCCTCAATCTGAGATTCTCCCATTAAATTCGAAGTTGAAAGACTCCTAAGAAACCGACATACATCCACGGACATCTGTGAAATGGGTGAAGAGCAGAGATTGTTAGAGACTACTTTGCCTGGTGCTTATAATTCCCCATTTGCATTCAATTTCCCAGTGGAGAAATTATGAAATTAAGTCCTCCACCATCCAAATGTTGCCTTCATTCCATGGATTGAGTAAGGAAGACCCTTACAAACACATTGATGAATTTCGGCTTTATGCACAACATTTAACATAGTAATTTGGGTCAGAGGCAACCAAGCTTAGGCTCTTTCCTTTTTCATTAAAGGACAAAGCTAGAGCATGGTTATCTATGTTAGCACCAAACGACATCACATCATGGAATGATTTGCAATGTCAATTTTGTCAAAATATTTCCCAATGACTAAAACAGCCAAAACTGAGACAAAGCATCATCTCTTTCTCCCAAAACTCAATGAAACTTTCCATGAAGCATGGGAAAGGTTTAAAGAAGCTGATTAAGGCAATGCCCTCACCATCAAATTCCTAAATGGCAGCTGGTTCAAAGCTTCTATCAAGGCGGTCGGAAGGGCAAGAACATGGTGGATGCCTCTTGTGGAGGTACCTACTTGCGAAAAGCAGTTGAAGAGGTTTGGGACCTCTTTGAGGTGATTGGAGAAAATTCAACCCGGAGGAATCTCTTAGCGGACCGAGATTCCAGCTAGGATGAATAATCCCCAATTCTCAAGAGGGTAAGTTTATGATGTCTATGAGCTGGAACGGAATGTGGATATTTTGACCACAAAATTTGAGTCAGAGATGGACTCATTTAAAGCTCCAAATGGGTCAAGAGTAGAGGAGGCATGTCGATATGCCGGTCCCCACTCATTCCATTGATCAATGTCATACGCATCACAATTTCGAACTCATGATGGAACAAGCTCATGCGGCTCAGTCTTATGGGCAGATGCAATCGAATGACTACCCATGGAGATCTCATCCTAATCTCGGGTGGAATCGAAATTACAGCAACACAGCTCAAAAATCGATTACCTTTCAAACACCTTTCGGCCATATCGGCAGAATTTTTATAATAAATCAAATTTTTAGCAACTAACCAACAACAAGCCATGCGGCTGCACCAGCCCCACCCTCCTAGATCCACGACCTTTGAAGAGCGGGTCTTGAGTTCACTTCAAAATCTTGGAACTACTGTCTCGGTGTGAACCTTCACAAGTCGAGAGCATTAAAAATTGAAGAAACTCTGGGCCAACTCTCAAATTCATTGGCTAAGAGAGAAGAGGGTAAACTACCCAACCTGTGAACAATCCTAAGGGAAGTTCATGGTTGGAGAATCCTCAAATGGCCATGAGGAAATCAAAATGTGACTACTTTGAGAAGTGGAAGAATAATAAACAACACGATTGGGTAGTGAAGAGGAAAAGATGAAGAACAAGTGCAGAACAACAATTTGGATAGCAATATGGTACATTGATTTACATCGAAAATTCAAAAATGAAAAACAGAAAAATAACAAAATTGTTGAAAAGATGAGGAGGAGAAATTTGTTCCTCACCTCCCATTTCCCCATGCAATGAAATCGTTTCTCCTTTTGACAAAGGAAACACAAAAATTGAGGAAATGATGGAGACATTCAAGCAAGTTAAAATTAATCTACCTGCTTGATGCAATCAAGCGAGTCCTACTTATGCAAAATTTCTCAAAGAGGTGTGCACCCACAAAAGGCAATCTAGGATACATTTATCCAAGAAGGCCTTTCTTTGTGGAGAAAATCAACCAAGTGCTATCAATTGCAACACCACCTAAGATGCAAGACCACAGAATCCCCACAATCCCTGCATCATTGGGGAGCACACCATTGAGAAAGCCTTGCTAGATAAAGGTGCTAGTGTCAACACCTTCCCTATTACATCTATGAGAAGCTAGGTTTGGGAGAATTGAAACCCACTCAAGTGGTGTTACGACTAGGCAGCAGATCACGAAAGGAAACCTATGGGGTTGATTGAAGATGTTTTGGTAGGAGTAGACAAGTTTTCTACCTCGACTTTTTGGTGTTGGACATGGAACCAACCAAAAGTACCACTGCCATCCCTGTCATTACGGGAAGACCATTCACAGCTCTGACTAATGCATGCATTCAATGCAGTGTCCGGCATCATGGAGGTGTCTTTTGGAAATATGAAAGTTAAATTGAATGTGTATAATCTTTGTTACTCTACCTCAATTCTCTCTTTGAGGAATGTTTCCATGTTGACATCATTGATGAGGGTGGAGGAGTCTTTACAAACATTTCGCAAGGTAAAGACTCCACCACGGAATTTAAAAATGATTGGGGATCCTTGAGAAAGAAGGAAAAGGAGATCAAATTCAGCAGAAGTGCACTTTGTGCAAGGCACTCACTGTGATCATCAAGTCCTCTCCCTTGGAGACCTGGTCGTCTCCCTCTTCCACAAGTTAGCAAGGTACCTTTGCTGCCCCCTTTTCTCAGCCCACCTCAATTGGAACTCAGACAGCTCCCCAAAAAACTGAAATATGTGTTTTGGAGATCATCAAACACTACTGTGATTATTTCTTCCTCCCTTACAAAGGAGCAAGAAGAGGAGCTGTTGGTAGTTCTAAAAGCACAAGAAAGCAATTGGTGGACCATTGTGATTTAGGAGGAATAAACCCAAGCTGTATGCATGCATAAGATCCACCGGAAGAGGATGCCAAGCCTTCTAGAGAAATGCAAAGAAGGTTGAATCCTCACATGCAAGAAGTGGTAATGAAGGAAGTTGTCAAGCTGCTGAATCTTTGGGGTCATTTACCCCATTTGGATTCTGCTTGGGTAGCACCCACAGTGGTGCCTAAGAAATCTGGCATCCTTGTTATGGCATTTGAATCTGGTAAACTTATGTCCACCGGACAAACAAGCTGGATGGAGTGCGCATAGACTACGAGAAAATTAAATACCATGACAAAGGAAAGACCATTTCCTCCCTTCATTGACCAAATCCTTGATAAGCTTGCGGGCAAAAGCTTACTCACTTCCTTGATGGGTACTCTGTTTACAACCAGATCCTGTGTACCCACATGACCAAGAAAGACCACCTTCACCGCCTTTGGCACTTTTGCCTATAGGAGGATGCCCTTTGGTCTTTGCAATGGCCTGCTACTTTTCAAAGATGCATGTATGCCATCTTTTACGACATGATTGATCAATTCATGGAGATCTTCATGGATGACTTTTCAATTTATGGAGCGACTTTTCCCAATGCTTACACCACCTCAAGTTGGTGTTGCAAAGATGTGAAGAAACCAATTTGGTTCTAAAATTTGGGAAAAGAGTCATTTATAGTCACCAAGGCATTGTCCTAGGACATGTGGTCTCCCATAAAGGCATAGAGGTGGACCAAGCAAAATTGATCTAATTGCACATTTGCCTCCTCCCAGGATTAAGCAAATCGAAGTTTCTTAGGGCATGCGAGATTTTATAGGAGGTTCATCAAAGATTTGATAAAATTTCCAAGCCACTCTGTCATTTCTTGTGTCAAGATGTTCCTTTTGTGTTTACTAATGAATGCATGGCCTTTGAGGTCCTTAAGAAATGTCGATTTCAGCTCCCATCTTGCGTGACTATTCGGTGCCCTTTGAGCTGATGTGTGATGCATCGGACTATGCCCTAGGAGCTGTCTAGAAGCGGAGAAAGGATAAGCTTCCCATGTCATAGCTTATACGGCCAGATCCATGATAGATGCCCGGCTCAATTACACAACAAGCGAGAAAAAGCTGCTGGCCATTGTGTTTGCATTGGAAAAATTAGGGCCTTATGTTTTAGGTTCACAAATTGTGGTGTTCTTGACCACTCGCCTAAAGTACCTTACATCTAAGAAGGATACCAAGCCAGTTAATCGGTGGATCCTCCTATTACGAGTTTGATCTCTGATTAAGGATAAGAAAGGAGTGGAGAATGTGGTGGTGATCACTTATCCGAATTCTCAATCGAGGATGATAGCTTACCCATTAATGAATCATTTTGATGAGCAACTTTTGCCATCAATACCCTGATCCTTGGTTTGCAAACATAGTCAACTTCTTGGCTATTGGACGATTCCTCAACATTGGAATCGAATGGATAAAGATCTTTTCTTCTCACAAGTTAAACATTTCATTTGGGAAGATCCTTATCTATTCAAGAATTATGGAACCAAGTGATCGGAAAGTGTGTCCGGACCATGAATTCACTGGCATATTGTCAATGTGTCATGAGCAGGCTGTGGAGGCCATTTCCAATAAAACATTTGCAAAAATTCTGCAGTGTGGTTTCTATTGGCCCACAATCTTTAAAGATGCCTTCTGACCTTTGTAAATCTTGCGAAGCGCCAAAAATGGCGATTTAAACTCAATGAATCTGGTAGTTGAGTTGTTTGATGTTTGGGGCATAGATTTTATGGGCCCTTTCCCCTTCTAATGGAAACAATTTCATCTTGGTAGTGGATTATGTCTCCAAGTGGATTGAGGCCATAGCTACCAAATCAATGATCACAAAGTGGTTTTAAGATTCCTCAAAGACCACATTTTTCGATTTGGATTCCCCAGGCCATCATTAGTGATGGGGAAGCCACTTTTACCTTGACGGTTTGACTCTCTATTAAAAAGTACTTTCACTCACTCAGAGTAGCACTCCCTATCATCCACAAACCCGGTGGACGGTGGAGATTTCAAATAGAGATCAAACACATTTTGGAAAAAAAGCGTGAAGAAGGAATGAAAGGAATGGTCCTTTAAGCAATGATGCTTTGTGGGCATACTGAGCGCCTACAAGACTCCTATAGGGATGTCCCCTTCGGGGGTTTATGGCAAGGCATGCCATCTACCGAGAATTAGAATATAAGGCCTTGTGGGCAATCAAAACTTTTAATATGGATCTAGCAATTGGTAACCACGGAAGCTTCAACTCACCGAAGGCGAAGATGGATGCCTACACTAGCTCCAGTTGTACAAAGAAAAGGTTAAATCATTCCATGATAGGAGCCTCATGAGAAAAGAGTTCATACGGGGTCCAAGGTATGGTTATTCAACTCTAAACTTAAATTCTTTCACAGCAAATTGAGATCCAGATGGGAAGGGCCATACTTGTCATCAAGGCCTCCCTCTCGGGGGCTGTGGATATTTCAGATCCCAAGGATGGAAGAATACTCAAGGTAAATGGTCGAGGCTCAAACCATGCATTGAAAACACCGAGCCCTTCTTTGCCCACCTATCATCATGAATCTCCAAAAATCGATGGTAGAAAAGTGTATAATATGTTTGTACAACATTGTTTTTACGATTTTTCTTGTTTACATCTATTTTTCTTGTTAGCATAGTGTAAATACACTTAAAAGTTCAAATCGCAAAGTAAAAAGTACTTTTGAAAAGTTCAAAGTTCTATTGAATTGATTACGGGCTAATGAACTACTCGAAAAGAACCATGTTACTGTTCGAATAGTTAAAATTTCCTTTTCGAATAGAAAATGCAGGAGAAGTCCTTTGCGAAAAGATCTTTCTTGAGCCAAATCCATTTCGAATAGACATCTTTGAAGCTCAGTTCTTTCTGCACTTTCTCAAGATTTTTTTACCTTTCGAAGACACTTTTGCCTTTCGAAATAGAAAAGGACTCTTTTGGAACTTTTCGAACACTTAAGGGTGCTTTTCGATTTCACTTGTTAGTATATTAGGTCATTTTGAAAGTCCTTTGGATATCTCGCAAACACTCTCCCAAGCAAAACCCTTTTCAAAACCCTAGCACACCCTCTTCTCTCCACGAGCTCCACACGAATAACCACCATCTATTCTAATCTTAGCTTTTTCTCTTGTCGAAATCAAAAGGGTAGAGCCCAGCTGCGCGATCTATTCAAAGCAAAGAAACCCGAACAGAGGAAACCCCTAGATCGCGGGCACACCCAAGAAAGGAGCATCTGGACTAAAGCTGGAGCAGATCTGCTTGAGTTTGCATCCCCTTCTCCTTTGCACTCATTTTCTATTTTAAATTCTTGAGAACCAGTAGATTACATTGTGTTTAATGTTATAATTTCTGCATCTTTTAGGCATCTTTGATTTTTTACAAAACCAAATACAAAATAAAGAGAATGAAAACACAAATAGAAAATCTACAGTTGTTTCTCATTATTTTTGATAGTAAATAAGGGCTCTTGTTGAGCATTTGATCAAAACAAGTAAAAAAAAATAAAATAAAAAAAAATAGAAAATTATAAAAACAATATAGATATCTTAGGATGAACATTTTCTCCATTTGCATCCACTTTTCCCATCTGGCTCTTTGAGATAATTTTTTTTTTTTTTTTAGGAATCATGTAGGATAATGAGTAGTGAATCATAGGCTGTTTTGAATATTCAATGGACCCACTAATTTTATTTTCCTTGAGATTTCTTCATCATAAAGGGTCTCTGTGTGAACCTGTTTTAATATGTGCTCCCATGCTTCATTATTTTTTCATACACATCATCAACAAAGGGTCAATCTTATGAATCTTGCTTTTCATTGTATTCACCTTAATCATTTTATAATCACTTAGATTCATAAGTATCTCGGGCTTTTGGGTTTGTTTCTTTGGGCTTGGATATATCATTTGGCATTAGATTTTTTGTTTTAGAATTTTAGTTTCAAATTCATTTTAGATATGATTTTTTTTTTTTTTCTTTCTTAGGTTAATGTGTCCTCGTTTTATTGATTTTCGTCATTTTTCTGTGAATATAGTTAGTTTATAACTTTGTTTTCCTATTTTGCATTCACAAATTCAGTTTTGTATCAACACTTTTCTTTTCTTTTTTACTTTGTATTGAGTCCCTTACCTTGTTTTCTTTTTCTCTGTTATTAGCATTAGTTTCCTTCCATTTGCATAGTAATCCTTCTATTTGTTAGATTTTATTTAGCAGTTCTAAGCGTTGTTTTGTTGATTTTTCTTGCATTTGTATATCATGTTTTCATTTCCTTGCTCATATCTTGATTTTACATTTTATTTCTGCTTGCATATAGTTTAGATTTTTTCTTAGTTTTCTTTCTTCTTTTACCTACTTGCTCCAGTCTCTCATTGTCTAGAACATTGGGGACAATGTTCATCTTAGGTTTGGGGTATGGCAAGCAGGTCCACCTTCCATGGGATAATTAGCATAAGGGCATCACAATCACCAAAGTAATGTCGAAATGAATCAATTTACTTAAGAATCATGACAATGTGGAAATTTTAAAATTTTCTTTGCAAGAATTTAGACATTCTAAACCTACAATATTCCACATTTCCATGATGTTAACACCGGAAAATACACTTGTATTAGCACATAGCAAGTCCACGAGAAGAAAGAAAAAGGTAAAGATATACTTAAAAGCTCAAGGAAAAACCATAACCGGTGAGAATTGAGCCTATATGTTTTACATCTCTGTTGAAGAGTGGTAGAGGCAACCCTTTTACGATTCAAAAGGAATTTGGTGAGGCATTAGATCCACTAGAAATTAGGAAACTCCAAATTAAAACAAATGACACTCATGAAGCGAGGAAAAGATCAAGGCCTTCTTTGGACAGGACTTGAACCTATGAGAACCAACCAAGAAAAATCTGCCTGTTTGTACCCCATTTGAGTATAAATCCTACAATTCTTCATCAAAAATACTCAAAAGTACTTTTTGCAGAACCTATGGAACCAATTCACCTTCCCTCACTGAGAATTCAGAGGTAAAGGAGAAAAGAAGCGAAGATGGACCATTTACAGGCAACATCAAGAAAATGAAGAAAATACCTCAAAAGCAGGCAATATGGTGGTGAGAAAGAAGAGACAAACAATGTGAAAAAAGTTGCAAGCAAAAAAAGGCAAAAAAGGGACCTTATGTTGAAAATGCAAGATCAAAGAAAGAAGCGATCCTTGTGAATGTGAGAATCTCGAAAAGAAGAAGAAGAAGCTAAACTCAAAAGGTGGAGTCATGAACCATCTCCTGCACTTCTGAGTTCTCAAATTCAAACCTCTGTTCAAGCGCCTTTCCTTGAAACTTCACTCCATAAGCCATACAAACAAACCTAGATTAAAAGCCCTTGTGATCCAAAGTTGAGTGAGCTGTCATGTGGAGATAAGTGACCCAATCTATGGTGAGGAGATGTCAATGATGCCATTGCCTAAGAATCATGCCTATGCTCATGCTTACAAATCCATTTGGGAGATGTAAGCGCTCTTGAGCTTGAGTGAAAATGAACCCTCAACAAAAACAACATGAGAGTATACCTGGTGAGTGTTTGGGTTGGAACTTGAGCACCTTAAGTATGACTTATAACCTAATTTTTATCCATAGGATGAGCTTCTGGCACATTTGTATGATTTTCTATATTTGTTCACTGAGTTGGAAATATTGAAACATTCATGAGGTTTATAAATGTTTAAATTCTGCAAACAATAATCAAATTTTACATTTCATCATTGATTTAAGAGTAACTAACCTGCTCCTTGATTGCTCATTTGATAATATTGCCTTGATGATTAAGCTGTTTAGTGGAGAAGTTTGTGGGTACCTTCTTGAAAACCCTCGGAGACTTCACTCCTCCTCTAGGGATCACCTAGGGGTTGAAAAGGCTTGTTGCATATGCTAAATGCACAATGTGCTTCCTACAAAGTGGCTCTTTACTTTGTTTTTATGTTTCTTTGCTCGGGGACTAGCAAAGCTTAGGTTTAGGGGTGTGATAAGTAGTGAAAATACCATTTTCACTAAACATAACCTTGAAAGACCCTTGAGAGGACTAAATAAAGTGCTTTAGTGTTCATATTCTGACTAACCAAAAAACGAGGTCCAAATCGAAAACCATCCTAAAATGATCAAAAGTGACAGCGCATGTCAAGCTCAAGAGGAGTGAAGAAATAGCTCGACAATGGCTAAAAGGTCTAAAGAGCAGAAAAGACACGAAGAAGAATGAGCTAAAGCTCAATTACATAAAGAACTTCTACTATTACAAGGAAAAATCAAGTTAAAAGTCAATTCGAACTTCTACTATTAGAAGGAAAAATCAGTTAAAGATTAGCAAAGAAGAATGGGGAGCCTAGAGTTCAATTCGCAAAAAGACTACTATTAAAAAGAAGAACCGAAAGAAACACTCCTCGAATAGAAGAATGACCTTTCCTGAAGAAAGTTTAATTGACAGGCTGAAACCCCACGAAAAGCTTGAGGCCAAATTACTTTGCGAAAAAGGACCCTTAAACTCTCTGAAAGGAAATGGCATCTTTGAGGATTCTGACTTTGAAGGGCATTCGAGAAAAACTGCAACCCCAATGTAATTAAAGCCGAGACATTCCGGAAGATTCCAAGCACAAACCAAAGGCATATTCAACTGTGAAAACCCAAAGATGAAATCACTTGGCGGGAACTTCGGAAACTCAAGCAATTTCAAACCCAAATTGATGCTTACATTTTGATTGGCGAACGGATCGGAGCATTTCCATTGGCCAAAAGCAGTCTGGATCCCATGCTCAACCCTCATTGGGCAATCGGATCTAAAGCATTCTGATTGGTCAATCGACCCCATGCATGATGGAGGAAAAAAGTATAAATAGAAGCCATTGCCCAAATTGGGTATCCAGTTTTAGAGTTTTCATCTCTTTCCCTCATTCCGGTCAGATAGCTTGTCCCAGAACCCCTGTAATCCTTCTTGTAGTTTACCTTTGAGAGCCATTGTGAGTGATTTGTACTTCCAAGTTGATTCAAAATTTATGAAATCGAGGGCTCTCTAAGAAGCGTGCTCTGTAATTGTAATTTTGGATTTTAAAGGTTGCGATAATTTGTGTCTTCTCCATTGGAGTCATGTCGAGGGGTTACGAATGTTCACCTTAGTGCATTAGACTTCTTTAGATTCACTCATCGCATGCAACTTCCCTTAATTCATCATCACAATGCGAATTAAGCGTTGGTAACCTAATTCTAGCGACATTCTGATGATGTTCATGATTGCGAACTAAAGAATAGGCACACTAGCATGATCATGACCATTTAAGTGGGAGATCCCCATAAGTCTAAACCTATTCCTTAATTGGTTTATTTCTCTTACATCTGTCTTGGTAGTAGAGATGAAGATTGAATCTGCTGTTGAACGATTCTCCATTAAAATTAGGAGGCTAAAAGTACATGAGCTATTATTTCTGCATTTGTCTTATTTTAAACATCTCCCCAACTGGGATCGGATCATGTAGTTAGTTCTTTTCTTTATTTGCTTATAGTTAAATGTGACACAATCCAACACTCTCTTTTATCTATTCTTTTTTAGATAATTATAGAGCGGTCTGGTATACGGATCTGGAGGTTTATCTTAAATTTTAAATCAATTCCTGTGGGCGATCTTGTACTACTTACATTTAAAACTTGCTACAATTAGCCTGATCTTGCAGGCCGATGTTAGCCCCAATGTCTTGATATCCCTTTCATAAGTTAACATCCATATAACCTAGCATTCTTTAATTCTTTAATTTTTGATTCATAATGCACACATTGGCACTTGGGGCGATAACAAACTGTGTTAAAACATGGCTCAAGTAGAGAATATAAAATCTAAGTGTCATAATTGAGATCCTATCAAAAATTGACAAAATGAGTGAACATAATGGTCTGTATTTCAATCAGATTAAGTTGACTTCTTGAGGCACTAATTAAAATGTTGATCGAAAATGAAATTATCTCAGATCCGAAATCAAAATCTGGATGCGATTGAATGCTTCTCATTTATAACTTTCCTCTATCCTCACTGAAAGATTAATCGAGGAAATTCTTCAGTCTGGATTGCAATGTGGCCGTTGAGCACGGATCCTCAATTACAGCGAGAATGAAAATGCTCATCTGAGTTGAGTCGAGCATCAGAAACATCAATTTTATTATGGAATTCAAAATGCATTTGAAGTTAGAAGTTCCTAGTGATTTCATCTTTGGAATTTCTGTGTGGAAATGCCTTTGTTGCTTGGAAGCTTAGGAAGTCCTATTTTAATGTTTCTTGGATCTTTCTTGTGATTTCTTCAGCATTAAAGAATTGCTGATTTGCATGCAGGTTTGAAAACTCAAATGCATATTAAAAGGCATGCAAAAAAAACAAAAAAAAAAAAAAAAAAAAATTAAAGAAAACACCTCATCGGTTGGGAGTTTGAGGCTCAAAGAACAGTTGATGGGTGACCAATGGAAATGCTGGGGAACCACTATTTGATGAGAAGTTTGTAATACAAGAGTAAGGCTGAATAAGTGAGATCATGGGTCTGATGAACGTCTTGAAATTTTACATAGGTTTTAATTCACATTGAAGAAAGCGTGAACATTTGAAATAAAATACTCTTGCCCAAATTTGACAAAAGAAGACAAGAGTGGCGGAAATTTGTTCAAATAACTAGAAGGCAAGAATAACTGAAAAATAAGCAACAATAAAAGTTGCTCTAATGGTAAAGGTTTTCTATAAAAAGCTCTTTAGACATTTAATCAAGCACTTGGAATACAAAATGCGGGTTAAAGCAAGATTAAAATGAGCAAAGAAAATCAAGCAGGTTATCTATTTAGAACAAACTTCCCTTGGGAAAACTTTGTTTGCTCTGTGCCATAATTGTGCCGTATAGTCAAATTAAAGAATTAAAAATTTAAAGGTTATATGGATGTTAACTTATGAAAGGATATGATGGGGCTATCACCTATTCTTCACAAGATGACCAATTGGTAACAAGTTTTAAATAGTATTTCAAGATCGTCCGAGAAGTTTGTCTAAAATGAGATAAACCTCGGAACTTGGCTACCGGATGCTGGCTCTATAAATATCTAAAATGGAATACGATAAGAGAGTGTTGGATTGTGTACATTTAACTATAATAAAGAAAGAACTAATTACATGATGATCACTTGGGAGATGTTTAAAATAAGACAAATCGATAATAGCTTCGCAGGTACTTTAGGCCTCGAATTTTAATAAATGCGTAGTTCAAATGATTCAATCTTCATCACAGATCATGAAGCATAAATCGAATTAAAGGAATGGTTTAGACTTAAGTTTATGATCTGTCCCATAAATGGCGATCATCCGATAGACCTTTGGCCTATTCTTTAGTTGGTATGAACATCCTAAATCTTTAGAATTGAAGGTTACCAAGCTAATTCACGAAATTGATGAATTAAGAAATTGCATCTGGATGAGTAGAATCTAAAAGTCTAATGCCTTAAGGTGAACATTGAGAACCCTATTTCTCCAATGGAGAAGACACAAATTAGACCTTTTTGTAAAATTACAATTCACGGCAATTCTTAGAGCCCTCAGGTTCTGGTCTTGAATCGAACTTGAGTACAAATCACTCTGAAATGGCTCTCAAGGTAAACTACAAGAAGGGATTCTGAGGGAGTTAGATAACTATACATGGTTAGAATGAGAAAGCAGAGATGAAAACTCCTAAAATGGATGCTGGTGGGAAAATGTCTTCTCAATTTATAGGGTCTTTCCTCTATCACCAAGAAAAATTTGAGTTGATATCGGAAGTGCTCGGATCTGGATTCTTGATGGCGAATTGAGCACGATCGGATCTGTTAGTGAAATGCTTTCGATGCAGTTCATTATCTCATTAGAAGCTCCAATTCTGTTATTCAAAAGTGATTTGAGCTTCTAGAAGTTCCATGAGTGATTTCATCTTTGGGTTTTCACATTGTGCGGAATATGCCTTTTAGGGAATGCTTTTTTCAAAAAAATGCAAAAATAAATTCAATTATATCCCCACACTGTTGGTTCACTTTTAATTACAGATTTTTAAAAGGGAGTGAAATTAAGTCCAAAATCGTGGGGATGACAAGTGTCGATCACTCAACGGGCCGGCGTTCAAAGGTGAGATATGATGACCAAAATAAAGTGTGCAAGTAGGCCTGCCAAATGGCTAAGGCTCGTAAATGACTGAAATTTAAATGACGTGAAAGGTAAATGCGAGCGAGCCCACCAAATGCCTAAGGCGGCTTAAATGACAAGAATTGGAAAAACAGAAATTTAAAGGCACACGTAGGCCCGCCAATTGACTAAGGCACTTAAAGGACTGAATCGTAGGGGTGAGTATGTTAGTAAAAACAACAAAAATATAAAATAAAATAGCAAAAAATAAGAAAAAAATAGCAATGGTTAGTAACAAAAAACAAGGCCAACAAGAGGGGAAGCGCTAGGGTGATGTGTCCCCAGCGGAGTCGCCATCTGTGCGACCATGGATCCTCTTGAACCCGTCGAGGCGATGCACTCGCTTTTAATGAAATGTAGAGTCGCCACTCGGAGCTTTTGGTGATCCGGGAAACCTTCAAATCGATATTTTGAGCACCGAAGTGCTAAATATGACTATGATTTACCGGTCTTTGCCAAAGGCTCTAGGGTAGGGGCTTCGGTTATCGATCGGGAAGGGTTTAGGCACCCGATCAACCCGCACGTAGTGGTCTCTATTTATGGCCAAAAATAAAAATAAAAGGGCGGAGTTTCCCCTTGCCCGAAGGCAATACGGTCCTATCAAGCTTTGAGCCAAACCAAAATTTCGACGGTGTAACGGCTTGAATCCTTGGACGGAGGAGACACCAAGAAGGTAGAGGAAGAGAGGGGTGAGCTGGAGCTCAAGGGCCCTTGTTGCACCGTGGAAGATCTTCGCTTTGGCGTGCTTCCGATAGCTTAAACGGTATGGAAATGGATTCTAACAGTAGGATTCGGTAAAATAGGAAGTGTAGGGTGAGGCTAAAGGCTAGACTTTAGCTAAAGGGAGTGATCTAATGGTGGAAATGAACTGAAATAGATGAAACATGCATACTGGAATTCTGGAAAAATATTGGCATTTTCTCTCACTAGGGTTCTCTCTTAAGCACTCTTTAATCCTTCAACAAAAATTCAACCCTTTGGGAAGAGGGGGGCCTCTCTATTTATAGAGAAGGGATGGGTTAGGGGCTTACTTAAGAGCAAATGGGTTTAGCAATTAGGTAATCCCCCATCTAAGGTTCTCTAGGTTTTCAAGGTCCTAGTATTTTGGGAAACTGATTTTAATGGCGGATGATGGGGTGAGACCATGGGTGACTTAAGGGTTGTCAATAAGCTCAAAGGGGGTGCAACCAACCTCAAGACGCCCACCTTAACTAAGGGGATGGTCAAAGGGTCAAACTAGATGAAGGAAATTTGAGCAACTGATGATAGTTACTGTAGCTAAGCTGGGCATATATATTATATATGCCCAGTTTAGGAACAGTAAATTTCACCAAAAACAGAGGAGCCTTGGGAAGATGAAGCCCGTGGTGGGTCCCACCTATGCTGGGCGTATATATTATATATGCCCAGCCAAATTTCTCCCAAAAAAGGCAGGCATATATAATATACACGCCTGACTAATCTGGGGCCAAATTGGTTGGGCGTATGTAATATACACACTTGAGTAAAAGTTTTATGATTTTATGTGAAACTTCAATCGGCCATAACTTTTGAACTGTAGCTCCAAATTGGGTGATCTTTGGCTTGTTGGAAAGCTGGAGAAGTCCTCTTTACAATGGTATATGGCACATCCTCAGTAGTGAATTGTGTAAAGTTTTTCAGCTCTCCTCCCATCAATTGCTCAGAAGGGTTTAAGTTAAGTTTGGGAAGGGATCCTAGGGTTTAGTGGTGATCTCTAAGGGTTGGGGGAATGGTTCTAATGGGTTTTATGTGATTCCTAGAGGTCTGGATATATTTCTAAGGGTTCAAGGGTGCTATCGGAAGCACAGGGGTACTTCTCTCCCGAAGTACAGATTGATCGGGCTTTGGGCCAAATTTGGGTGTCTACAGAGGTATAATTTTGAAGCTCCTCTGTTACTGAGCTGCGCGAGAACAGCGAGAACAATTGGAAATGAAGTCTTGGGAAACTCGCGAGGACTGCACGAGGCTTAATTTCTGAATCATTTGAAGCTTGTGAAAGCTGCGTGAGGTTCAATTCTTGTCTGATTCAGCTTTCATCCTTCTGAGGGGCTTCTGGGGCAAAAGTGGGCTCCTAAACAGGGTTCAGGGTTTATTGTAGCTGCTATTTATTACCTACAGAAATGACTTAACACACTTTTATTAGATGGTTAAGGGTCTAACAGAGGCTAAGTTAAGGGGTGAAAAGTGGTACTTTTCATGTCTTAACACCCCGTAACAGTAGGATTTGAGGTGTGCAATGGGATTACCTATGCCGTTGTATTTGTCAAAGATCGACACTTTGAATTTTGGGGATAAGGGGACCTCTGAAAATAGGCATAGGTCCGAGAAGTTCGTGGCATGGATTTCTGCTCCACCCATCTTCATTAGCTGCTTTTGAATCTTATCCATTTATTCTTTCAACAACTCTAACTCTTTAGATGGTGGGGTCGTCCTCTCGACGGGCGGCCACCATTCACTCTAGGATGTCGGTGGGTTAGTGATTACGAGTGGTGGGGGATTGAAGCTGGTGAATGCCCTTTGATAGGCCCCACTGTTCCTGATCTCGTCTTTGTCATACTGTGGGTCTACGTATGGTGGAGGAAGGGTGACATTATCCTATTTATTCTGTGTTGGAAGGATGGGTACTTCATGAGATCACTGAATATGGGGAAATCCTTGGGGATGAGTTTGAGAGGTATGCTG
Source organism: Chloranthus sessilifolius (assembly GCA_021018995.1). Classification (NCBI taxonomy): domain Eukaryota; kingdom Viridiplantae; phylum Streptophyta; class Magnoliopsida; order Chloranthales; family Chloranthaceae; genus Chloranthus; species Chloranthus sessilifolius. Next base: position 33,402,899 of record CM037595.1, read on the forward strand.
GTGAGGGAGGCTGATGTCATGGGATGGATTCTTGTATTGAACTACATATGAGGGTTGTGGATGAGTGAGGCCCACGCTATGTTGGGAGACTTGCCTGATGTGGGAGCATCATCTGGGGTGGAATGGGGGCCTATTGGGTGTATGTGGGATATTGGGGGAATGAGGGAGGATGGGAGAATGGGGCTCCCGGGTGTGGGCCTTGATGGGGTTGGGGGACGAGGCCCTGGTGGGCTTGGAATTGGACTATTAGGCATTGATGGGATTGGGCTACTGGGCCTTGGTGGGTTTAGGCCATTGGGCCTTGGTGGTCGTGGGCCATTGGGCCTTGGTGGGTTTAGGCCATTAGGCCTTGGTGGTCTTGGGCCATTAGGCTTTGGTAGGCTTGGGTCATTAGACCTTGGTGGGCTTGGGAAATTGGGCCTTAGTGGGCTTGGGACATTGTGTTTTGAGGCCCACTCCAATGACCCCATGGTTAATGGGGTCCTTGGATGGTATGGATGATGGGGGGTTGATTGAAGTCTTAGGAAAAGGAGGCATGAAGACTTTGGAGGGCATGGGATGAGTTTGGAGATGTGTGGGTTGGATGGAGGAGGCTGCTTTGAGAACCCTTCCGACTGGTATAGGCCCTGACCATCTCGTCCATCATGGCTATGGGATTGGGTGAGGGGGTAGGCGTAAAGGGTGCATCCAATGGAGGGGAACATGGGGTATAGATTGGGTGGGTGCCTAGGAAAAATTGGGCATGACCTGGGTAGACGGGGGAATATGTGGTGGATTGGGCATGGTATTGGTAGATGTAGGAAAATTGGGTATGTGTTGGGAAGATGGGAAATTGAGTATGGTATGGGGAAAATTGGGCATGGTGGATGGATCGGGCATGCGTGTGCTTGGGGTGGATGTAGGGAAGTGAGATGTAAGTGGGTTTGTCATGGGGGAACAATGGGGTGAATTTTGAGTGGTGGCAGATGTGGATAGGGAAAATTAGGGTCATTCGAATTTGAGGGGGGATGGGATGAAAACTGGGATGTATATGTGGTGAATGTGGATGGATTTTGGGTGGATGGAAAAATGGGTGCGGAAGGAAAAATGGGTGCACCGAAGGGTCCGGTGACGGTAAATGGTGGTTGGGTGAGTGGATTGGAGGTGAATATTTCCTCTGAATGAGAATGGATTGGGGGGCTTGGCGAGGATGAATCGGGATCGGCATAAGCCGGATCAACTGCCCACGACATGGCTTGGCGGTGGGTTAGATGCCAATGCCTCGGATGGGGTCCGTAAAATTTTCTTCTCCTCCCTCTTCGGGATGACAGTGGAGAGAATAAATCAAGAGTGGGGAATTGGAGATGGGTCAGCACAACAAGTCTGAAATACACACAATCCTGCAAGATACAGGGTCTATTGTAGCAAATTTTGATAAGTAAGAGTTTGTCCCACAGAGAAAATGATCAAGAACCCAAAATGGGCTATAATAGTAGGCCTCCAGATCTGACAATCCTAAAGGAAGGGAGTTGGGTGTCACGACTATACTAAATTAACACTAAAGAAGGGAAATAAAGTACAACCCTATCCTAAAGAAATGGTTAAATAGAAGATGGTGATGGAGTGTGTCAAAATAAAATACAAAAATTGGTGAGAAGTAAACAGGTTGAGCTAGAGTTAATGATGCAATAATGTAACTCAGATTTAGTCTGTCTCTGCAGTGGTCCTTGCTGAGACGCTATTAATGGCCTCAACAAGGTATAAGCTCCCAGTTTAACCCATGCCATTTGGGGCACTCATAGGGCTATACTCTGTCCACTATAATGGTCACAGGGTATTCAATAGAGTCTGTCAAATCCCATTAGTTAAACCAGAAATTCGCTAGTCTAACCCAGAAGAGTGGACTGATCATTTCCCCCAGCCACTGGACCAGCTCTAGCCATGAATACTGTTGCAGTACTATATAATCCCAGTGCTACAAGCTCCCTAGACCTATGCACAGATCTGGCTGACATCCATAGGTATTCCAACCCATAAGATCCTAAGTGGTTTGCCAAGCCCAGCGGTACTTGATGCCCACAAAAAGGACCATGCAATAGGTTGAATAAGGCTTTAGATTCAGCTGATCATTACTACAAAAGGCCTACAATGACTCAGCCTCAAACTGCAATTACTACAAAGATTCCAGATCTATCATCTGATGTCGATTAGGTAAGACAGAGGGGAGCCAGTTACTGTAAAAACCTCCTCACAGGGCTCTAGAAGCTCATGTGCAGGGGAAAAGAATCCTCCTCAAACATGTGACTGGACACAACCTTAGGGCTATACTCTGTCCACTACAGTGGTCATTGGGTATCCCATTGGTCTGTCCATACCTCAGAGGTCTGAGAAAGAACATATAAACTGCTGCAACCACCATGGTCTGTAGGCCTTCGAGCTCCCCAGATCTCGCTACAGATCTAGCATTACTTTAGATGTGTCTATCAAATCAAGGGAAATCAGAAGGTAAATAATAGATCTACTAGAAACTGAATGGGCTAGTCCCAAATACATGGATCCTATAGACATCTAAAGAAACCATAAAATCTATAGATTTGATTAAGCATTAAAATAGCAGTTCATTGATAACAGCAAAACTTATAATGAACTGTCTCCTAGCTGTAGCCTATACATAACTGCTCATCCACGACCCCAATGTATATAAAATCTATTACAAGACTGAAACAAAACTAAACCTAGCTGCTTACAGGGGGATTAGCTAGCAAGTGCTGAGCTAAGAGAGAAGAAAAATAGGAAAAGGAGGTGATCAAACCCTAACCCTAACCTGCTGGAGCTCTTAGCCGACAGAGGATGAAGGAAAGATGAAAATAATAAACTCTAAGTACTGCTTATATACTCTGTTAAAACGGCCTTGGCTCTAAAGAGATTAACCCTAATTTTTCCAGCAGACATGGCACTGTTACAACCCTTGAATGCCTGGAGATATGCACCTCAAAATATGCACCTTGAGATGTGTGCCCTAGCCTTGGGAAATTCCTAAAAAGTCCTTCAGTTAAAAGTGAGAAGTGGAGAGCTCGTGTTTCATGGGGCTGGTATCTGCTTTTAGCTCATTCGTATAGCTGCTTTGCCTTCGCGGAGTTGCCTTTGGCTGGTGGAAAGTGCTTGCTTGCATAGTGAATCTTCAGTTTGTCACGTAGTACCTTTGTGCTGCAATGCTGTCACAGAGATTATCTGAAGTGCCTAGACTTCTCGTGCAGTAGAGCTTCGGAAGCTCTTTCTCGTTGAGTACTCGCGCAGTTATGCTCCTGCACTCATGTAGTTAATGGTAAGGCTTCAGAGTGTGCGAGATCTAAGCAAAGAGAATTCTGGGCATCTCTGTCATCCAAGGCTACGCGAGAACAACGCGAGGTGACATTTTATTCAGTGTATATATGGACTCGCTGGGTTCTTCACGCGGTTGCTTTGAGGCTTGATCTCCGTGAGAGCTTCATGAGGGCAAATTCTGAGAGTTTTAACCTACGAGATCTTTGTGAGATCATTTCAGTTGTCCTCCTGACTGCGTGACTTATCTGTGCGAGGGCCTCTTCCACTGCATCTTTAGCTTCGCGAGGAAGCTCCTCAACTCTGCGAGGTCTATCTTTTGCTGCTTTGGTGCATTACACTTACTACTGTGACAGTCTCCTCCTTTCTCAGCTAACTTCATTCATCTGCTAGACTTTGGTCAATGATGATCAGCAACAATGAGTTACCATGGTGAGAACTACCAAGGTGTTCCATCAGGCTTTGTCTCAGTTGTCATCTTTGAGTGCATTCTCTCTCTTTTTGGCCAAAAAGCAAGGAGTTTGTATTAAGCTGCATATTTTATTGCTAACTACAAAACACACTTAACAAATGGTTATTAGTCTGCTTCAAGGTTCAGCAAAGGCTATGTTAAGAGGTGAAAAGTGGTACTTTTCAGTGAATAACAGTAGGGCGATGTGCTGGCACCACGAGCTTTCTTTTTGGTTTTAGAATTTTAATTTTTTTATTTAAGTTTTGGATAAAAAATGAACCTCTCTAAGATGAGTTTCGGGGCCTTGGAATTCCCATTTCGGGTGGCGTTCACACCCCAAATATTTCCCATGGCGAGATCCCGACGTGCTTCGAAAGAATCAAAAGAAAATCCTTTGATCTATGTGAAGGCATGGGAATCCACGTGACAACCCAATCCCTCAGAAAGAGTCAATAAGAGGGTGACCCCTTTTGACCGGCAAGGGCGTATTTGGTGTCGGAATGTGTGGGATCTATCAAAGGTACTGGACCGCTAAGTGGGGGACTCGAGGGAAGTGAGGAAAGGCCTCAGCTAGGCCAAAAATCTGGAGATTTTGGGTTAGCGTGTATATTATATGCGCTAGGCTAAATCTGAAGAAGGTTGGCTTAGCGTGTATATAATACACGCTAGTGCAATTATGGGGGAAGTTAGTTTAGTGTGTATATTATACATGCTAGGCTAAACAGAATATAGAATAGTTTTGACAGCAAACAGCAAGCCTGAAATTGGTCATTTTTATTTTTTATTTTTCGGGAAGCGGTGCTTCCAGGGACTGATTTTCTTTGTTGTAACGGGTTCCTCCTCTCTGATCCTAGAGACACACGGTTGATTCAAGGTAACTAACGCACTCCCCCAAGGGTTTTAAGCATTGTATTTGGATCGGTCACCCGCCCTATATACCTCAGGCGCGAGCACCTTCTTAGATACTGGGTGGGGTGGTACTTTTTTGAATCATCACCACTAGAGGCTGCCACCATACTAAGAACCGAACCGTTTGTATCGCTGCCTAAAATCCACACCCTTTAAAATCTACCCCCGTAAAAAATGATTTAAGTCCCTTAATTCATTTTTAAGGTTAAAGTTTAAATTTAATCATTTTTTTTAAAACATGAGTTTGCTTAGGTTCAAAGACGGGTTGTGATGATCACGTGTCGCCTCTACGGGTCGACGTCCACTGATGGTATATGAGTACGAGAAAGTAAAAGCTCACGTAAGCCCGTGAAACGGCTAAGGCATGTAAATGCGCAAGTAAGCATGCCAATCGGCTAAGGCATGTAAATAATGGAAAAATAAAGGAAAGTAAATACAGTGCTCAAGTAGGCCCATCGATCAGCTAAGGCACGTAAATGACGAAAAAGTAGGCGTAAGCAAAAACAGACAGAATTGTAGGGGTGCATTTCAAAAACAAATAAAAAATAGGCCAAGACTTCAAGGGGAAGCTCTACATGATACATCCCCAGCAGAGTCACCATCTGTGCAATCAAGGATCTTGATCGATCTGTCATGACGACATGTCTTGCGAAAAATATAGAGTCGCCACGCGGAGCTTTTGGTATCCTGAGAAACCTCAAATCAATATTAAATGCACCGGAGTGCCAAATATGACTCTGATTTATCGATTCATATTGGAAATATTTTAGGTGCTGATTATTGTGTGCATGGAAATAAAATCAAAATAAAACAGAAGATGAAATAGATGAAAAACTGCAACTCTAAAATATTTAGACCTGCAAGATATAGGGTCTTTTTGTAGTAATTATTAAAAGTAAGAGTTTTTCCCACAGGGAGTAGTGATCTAAAACCTAATAGGTTGTATAGTAGACCTCCAGATCTACTACAGATCTGGCAATTGAAGAAGAATTCAAACCAAACCAAAGGCTTGAACTGATCTTAAGGGTATTATGTGTCCACTTGAATGGTCACAGATCATCCTATAGACTTCATCCAATCCAAAGGTTCAAATTGAAACATTAAAATCACTACAAATGTTGTGGATGTAAGGCTACAAGCTCAAGAATCCACAGGGATATTAAACCAAGGGAAATCAGATGGCAATCAATAGATCTACTAGTAAACTGAATGGGCTATTCCCAAATACATGAATCCTATAGACATCTAATGAAACCGTAAGATCTTTAGATTTAATTGGACTTTAAAATCAAAAATTTATTGAATCAAAATTACTTACAATAACCTTGTTCTCAGATCTGTAATCTGTGCATCAATCCACACATCTTCATGCAGAAATTACAATTACAAACCATATCTGAACTGCTACCTAGATCTAATCCAACTGGCTAGATTAGGGAGAGAAGGGGGAAGAGAAAAAGGAAAATAAAAGCTAAAACTAAACCTAAATGAGTCAAGGAAAACTAAAGCTATTCCTTGGTTTCCTTGCTGAAGAATTACAGCAGCAAGGATGCTTATTTATACAAATACAGTGATCCATGTGCTTTGAATTGCTGCCAATCAGAGGAGAGAGTTTCCATTTCAAATACTTCTAATCCAGTTATGCTCAACTGAAGGTTCCCGCCAATAATTGCATTGAAAATCAGTTTGCGTGTGGGCAGCTATCCCATTGCTTTGGAGTTCCCAAAAATGCCCCTCCTACCCATTGGTTTTTCCTGCTGTAGCTACCATAAAATTGTTGCAAATAACTTGAATCCAAGCTGTTGTTATTTCCAAAATAGCCCTCACACTTTAGACTTTATGGGGCCCTGATGCTAGTTTGAGAGGATGTATCTAGGTGATCCACAGGTTGGAGGTGTGGTTCATTTACTCGAGGGGATGAAAGATTTTCTGAAGCAATGCTCGAGAGGATTGCTTAATGTTTTACTTATCCATTCGAGAGGATGGAATTAATATGCAGCACCTTCAGGCATCTATTCGTGAGGTTGGAAGAAGGATTCGAGAGGATGTGAAGCTGCTGCTGCTCCATTCGATAGGTACTAAAGTTACACTTGGCAGGATGTGGGAGGATGGCTGAAGCTTAAGTCGAGAGGTTGGGAGCTTGGAGTACTCGATAGGATGGCGATAGCATGGAAGGTGATCCACTCGATAGGCTGTTGATGGTGTAGAGGAAGATGTCGATAGGTTGGTTGACGGTGTAGAGGAAGATGTTGACAAGTTGGCTGATGGTGTAGAGGAAAAGGTCAACAGGTTATGGGAGGATATGGGAGCTACTAGTCGAGAGGTACTGAAGGTAGGGCTGAAGAACTTGAGAGGATGAAGTCTTGGGAGCTGCAAAAGTTGACAGGTTGTGAGAGGTTGCTGAAGCTGCAGCTAGAGCTTGAGAGGTAATGCGAGGATGCTGGAAGTAGGTGCATGAAGCTGAGATATACTGAAGCTAAAGCATCTACAAGTCGATAGGTTAGTGCTGTTTGAATTCTGATCTGCTCGACAGGTAGGATTGGGTTTTAATACGCTTCGAGAGGTTGAATTGGCAGCTGTAAAGTCGACGGTTGGCTGCATGCAATGTCAAACCATTCAAGAGGTTGGTTGTGTAGTGCAATGAAGAGCTCGTTAGGTACGAAAGCTGCTACTCCTTCCATTCGACAGGTTTAATTGGTGAGTCTTAAAATGCCCCAAGTCGATAGGTTGGTGCCCTTCTTCTTCGAGAGGTTGCAGCTACTTTGTTTTATACTCCACTCTAGAGGATGCTATAGGTTGTTGCTGGTGCAACTCAACAGGTAGGCTGGGGTGTAGTTGTAGGGTTTGAATGCAGATCTGTTTGATAGCTTTAAACCTCCAAAGCACTTTCTTCAATACATTGCAACTTTGCATTGACTTTAGTTCCAACTAGCTTTTCAAAAGGGCACAACTTATCAGGATTGCTTTTCATTCTTGAACCATTCATGGCCTTCAATCATCAGCTCAAGGGAATGGTGTAGTACCTATTTTGATTAATGCAACAACATTTGTATGGGCTGTATTTATAGGACCTGAAAAGGGCAGCTAACTGCTTTATGCTCTCAAGCTTTCCATGTGATAGCTGCTGCATAGCACACTGCTGCTCCCTTGTATAGCTTGAAGGTATGCTGCTCTAAGGTGCACCCATTCATTATGCACTCTACTGAAATGTGCAGCTAATGCTCTGGATCTGCTCATTAGCCAAAAATGTATAGCATTGCAGCCCCTTGAGTCCTCTTGATAGCTGCTTGCTTGAATGTACTGAACCACACAATTGTATCCAACTGCTGATGTAGATGGAAGCATTTGGTTGCTCTAATCTCCTCTTCTAGCACTTGAACATGCACTTGCGGCATATTATTGGCTAACTGTAAAACAATATTAAAAGCCAATTATTATACACTCTAGGCCCTAGCAAAAGCCAAGTTAAGGGGTATAAAATGGTATAAATCAGTGACTAACACACCCCCAAACCTAAACTTTGCTAGTCATCGAGCAAAGTAAAATTTAAAATAATTAATCTACAACACTAAATGCCACTTTCGTAGGGAACACAAATGCATTTAGCATGTGCACCAAGCCTTTTAAACTCCTAGGTGATCCCTAGTGGAGGAGTAGAGTCTCTTGAGTGTTTTCAGTGAAGGTACCCAAAAACTTCTCCAATAAAATAGTTAATTTCAGTGCAACATGTTAAAACAGAGTTTAAACAAAATAAAATTCATTCCACACGTTGTTCCTTCAACTCTTCAGAGGATTCTCAACAGTAAAACAATAGTTTAATACTGAAATTCTGTTGTAATTCCTTCACAATCAATCAGCTCATGCCGAGGCATTGTGTGTGAAAATTAATGCAAAGCTCACCATTAATTTGAGAATTCTATTTTGATAATGTCCCAAACAAATTCAATTTCAAACCCAAGTCTCACCAGGGCTGTCACTCACAATAAAATTGAAAGGTGCATCATTTGACACAACTCAAGAGCAGTTGCATCCCTCAAATCGGACTGCAAGCATGAGCATTGCTCTAATTCTTGAAATCTTCTAGCTCTTTTCATAGATTACACAATCCTCATCTCCACATGACAGCTTAATCTAAATAAGATAAGTAAGGACTTTTTATTGGGTTGTAATGTGGCTTATGGGTGAGGTTTATAAAGAATAAAGGGGAATAAAAGGATTCAAATTTGATAAATAAGTAAGGTAAGGAGGTGGTCATGAGAACACCTTCTTCATTTCAGCACAATCCTCATCTTCATTGAAGTTTCATATTTGAAGTGATCAATTTCTAATGTTCATTTCAATGTATCCAGAAGGGACTTTTCTTTCACATTTTTGTATTGTTTTTTTGTTTTTTATTTTTTTTTCTTTCTATGTGTTAAGCACTGATTTTTGCCACTTTCTACACCTTTAAACCTGGCTTTTGTTAGTACCTAGAGTGGTTAATAATAGTTTTTAAGTATATTTTTTAGTTAGGGATGAAATATAGAATAATGCAATTTTCCTATGTAAAAATGCCAAAAAGAGGACTTGCAACCATCTATTAGAACTGAGGCAAGAAGGGCGATGATGTGATCAATCTTAGAGCAGAACAACAGCTTGAATTGTGCTTGAAATGAAGAGAAGCTCCACCAATGCAGCTCTATGAACATGCCAGCAGAGGAACTCCCAGCAGATGCATCACTCCAAGCTCAAGCATCAAGTGAAGTGACAGCTAAGCAGCTGAAAGAAGCACAAAACTTCAAGTTGTAGCCAGCTGCACATTAACAGTTTCAGAAAGGAGGACTTGCTGCACACTGGCCGCACACTACAGAAGCTGCATATTAGAGAAATTGCACACTTTCAGCAAAGCCAAACTGCAACAGCAATATATGAGCAATAGCGGTGAATGTCAACTGTGTGCATTTAAATATGATAGAACAACAGCAGTACACATGGAAAGCTAACCTATCGAAGTGCTGCAGTTATTGCACCTATTGAATGGAACTCCTCAGCAATTAGGAACCTATTGAATGCTAAAAAGAGGCTTCAGTTTTACATCCTCTCGATCAGTGGTTTTATCCTGTCGAATGGTGAAGACTACTGATGACGTAGAACCTGTCGGAAGGTTATGATATAAGAAGGGATCCTATCGAGCAGTTGGCTAGAGAAATTGTCGACCAGGATACACAACAGAAGCCCTTAGCCTATCAAGATGCCTTGAATACAATAGCTACTGAACCTGTCGAAGTGCTCAAATAGGAGCTTGAACCTATCGACTGGTTGGTAAACTTGATCAACTGGAGCCAAGTGCAATGGAACTTATCGAATGCTTCAATAAACCTGTCAATTGGTTCATGATGTTGGAGCTCAACCTATCGAATGGTTCAATCCACCAACCTGTCTAAAGCTTCAAACATGCAGCTTGTACCTATCGAATTCTTGAGCTCCCTATCCTTTGAACCTGTCGACAGGTGCAACTTCCAATCCCGTCGACAGCTTGAGGCTGCAGCTAGCCCATCCTCAAGATACCTTCAGCCAGCCATTAAAGCACCTCCATACACTTGAACCTCTCGATCAGCAGCCCACATTTCTAATTGATAAGGGAAATGTTGGTAATTACTATAGTTTAATTCCATATTAATTCAGGTATTATACGAAGGCTGCAGCAGAAAATATCAGTGGCCGGCAGGGGCATTTTTGAGAGCTGCAAAGACACATCAGCTGGGCATAAAATTTTGCACATGGAACAGTAATCCACATGTGATTTTCTTTAGCCGAAATGAAGACACCACAACTGTGCATAATAGAACTGAGTCCTCTACTCTCTGATTGGCTGCAACTCAAGGCACATGGATCGATGCATATGTATAAATACCGATCTATTCTACTATAATTTATCAGCAAGGAAAATAGGAACAAAGGAATAGCCTGAGTTCCCCTTAGCTCATTGTTGCTGCTCTAAGTGTGCATGATTTATTTTTATGTTGAAAACATACTTGCGAATGAAGAATGCTACTGAATTTGGAAAATTAGAACGAATAAGAAAATATCAGCACAGAGAGAAATTAATTAGCCTGCAAGATCAGGGACAATTGTCGCAAGTTTTAAATGTAAGTGAGTAAAAGATCGTCCACAGGGAATTTATTTAAAATGTAAGATAAACCTCCAGATCCGAGCTACCAGATCTGGCCTCTGATCCTATCTACAGAGCAAATAAGATGGGAGGTTGAATTTGTCACATTAACTAAATGATAAAAGTAAAATTAAAACCAAGTGTTCCAGATCTGAGTTGGGGAGATTTTGATGTAAATTAATAAGAATGGAGAAATAATATCTAACTTTGATTTGGTCCTTGATGCAAAAAGAATGAGAATAAATGTAGATCAAATGAGATGTGATCCAATCTTCATCTGGCTACAAGCACAGATGCAAGAGAAAGTAATCTAACTCAAGGGTTAAAGTTAACCTTATGGTTATGGTCTGTCCACATCAGTGGCCATAGACCATCCAATAGTCTTTAATCTGATCCCTTAATTCCGAACGAGAAACACCACTACAAATGCTGTGAGTGATTAGGTTACAAACACAAATTCTCACAGGGATAATGAATTAAGGGAAATTGCTTAAAAAATAGTAAATCTAAAGGAGTCTAGTGCAATAAGGAGATCACAGGGAACCCTCAACACGAATCTAATTGAGAACGTACGGTTCACAGCAACCTTTTCAAATTCACCATTACAATTCTGAGCGACTTAACTCTCGGATTTGTAATCTTGAATACAATTCTCTTTTGAATTACAGAAGTATCTCACAGCTCTCAATTACAACTAAAAGCTAGGCTATTACAGGAGTTTCAGACAAGCTATCTGAATTGGAAATGAGGTAATAGAAATGAAACTCAAAATCTGGATGCCCAAATTGTGCAAATGGTTAATCTATTTATAGTTTCCCCCAAGTCTAGCTCAGATGTGTATCGACTAATCAGAATTGGTTAGATCTGAATCAACTAATGGGAGTCGAGCACAAGGATCCAGATCTGTTTTGGCCAATCAGAACTGCTTGATTTGGTTCAGCCAATCAGATGACAGAAGCATCAATTCTGTTATGTATTTCAAAAATCTGTTAGAACTTCTAGAAGTTCCCGCCAATTGATTTCATCTTCGGTGCTCACATAGGGTGGAATATGCCTTTAGTTCATACTCAGAATCTTTTGGAATGTCCCTGGGCTTTTAAATGCATTGGGGCACATGCAAAAGATTACTGAATTACCCTTGCAGATGCTAGGAATCTTCAGAATACCATTTCGCATAGTTTGGGAAACTTTTTGCAAGGTACTGTTACTTCTGAAGCTCTTTTCGCACAGTTCTCGTGCTGTTCGCAAGGAGTTCTCTTCTTTTCGAATAGGTCAGAAATCCTTTCGAAGAGTTCAGGTGCTCTTCAAAAACTTAGCCTGGAGCTTTTAGTTCTTTTCGTAAAGTTCAGGTTCTTTTCGAAAAGTTCAGATTCTTTTCGAAAAGCACTCTGTAATGCATTCTTCTTTTCGAATAGCTCCACACCTCTTTCCAGGTTACAACCAGGCCTTTGTCCTCTTTAGTTTAGGAATTTTGATAGCTCGTGAGGTTGTCCCTTCTCTTTCTTCCTTTGGATCAATAGGGATTATCATCTTTTTGGCACTTTTAGGCTGTTTTCATGGTTAAGCCTGTCTTTATTGTTAGCTGTAACACAAGCACTTAAAACACTTATTTAGTTCTCTCAAAGGTCTATCAAGGCCCAGGTTAAAGGATGGAAAATGGTATTTTCTAGTTCTCAACACACCCCCAAACCTAAGCTTTGCTAGTCCCTGAGCAAAGACAAAATTGAAAATAGAATAAAAAGCCACTTTTGTAGGGAACACAGTTGCATTTAGCATATGCAACAAGCCTTTTAAACCCCTAGGTGATCCCCAGTGGAGGAGTGAAGTCTCCTAAGGGTTTTCAGTGAAGGTACCCACAAACCTCTCCAATAAATCAGTTAATATAAATGCGATTCATTAAGCACTTTTATCCTCAAAGTTATTCACACACTGCATCAAACTAAAAGATCTTCAAGAAAACATTAGTTTAAAACTAATATTCAGCTGTAATTCCTTTTACCATTCACTCAGTTGGTGTCAAAAAGTTTTTATAAGAAAAATTAATGAAAAGCTTGCCTTCTATTTGAAAATTCAGTTTTGATGTTACCCCAAATAATTTGATTTCAAACTCAACTCTCACCAGGGTACTCACCATGCAAATATGAGGGTTGTACTATTTCACACAGCTCAAGAGAAATTACAGTCCTCAAATAGGACTGTAACCAAGAGCATAGGCATTGCTTTTTGATTCGAATCACTCTTTTCTCCATAGATTACATAAATCCTTATCTCCATGTGACAGCTCAATCCATCATTGATCAGTAAGGACTTTGACTTGGGTGGTACTGTGGCTTATGAGTGAACTTTATCAAGAATAAAGAGGTGGAATGGAATTCAAAATTGAGAGGTCAGTCAAGGTAAGGAAGTGGTAGACACATCTTCTTTATTTCAGCCCAATTTCATCTTCTTCTTTGAATTTTCAGAGCCAAAGTGGCCATCTTTTTCTCTTTCTTTTTTCAAATTCCTAATGAAATGACTTTTTCTGACTTTTTTCCTTTTCAAAGCACATTGACTGGAGTGCCACATTTCTTTTGTTGATACATCATTGCCTTCAATTATTTTTCATCTTCTTTTACCAAACTGTTACCCAACTCTCCTTTCTTCAGCTTCCTTTCCTTTACCTTCTGAATTTTCAGAGTGAGGGTTAAGCTTGATGAGGTTGATTAGGTTGGTTGATGAGGTTACAAAGAAGTCTTGGATTTATAAAGCTCAACTGGTGTGTATCAAAGGCAGTTTCAAAAGGTGGGGCTTTTTAAAGTTCAAACTGTCCAAAAGGAGGCCTTGCATCATGTCTTTAATATCATGATTCCTGTCAAGTTATTTCAATTTGAATATGTGTAACTTCTAGTGATAGTAAGCAGGTTCAACAGTCCCTAGAGCAGAAAAAATTGCCAATTCATATCTCCAAAGAATACATTTCAGGCCCAAGTCTCACTAGGTGTAGTTTTCTATCAAATTCCTGAGGTATATCATCACTGTTTTCTCTCTTTTTAGGTTTACTTAAAACATCAATTTTATTTTAAAAATTTTCTGACATTCACTTCATGAAGGTATTGGAATTACTCTAAAAATCAGTTTTTAAAAAAAATTTGACTTCCTCATTTTTCAAAACAACAGGTGTGAAATTACTTTATCTTTAAAAATTCTGCTGTGATCATAAGCTGCACTGATTTTAACTAAACTATTGGTAATTCTGCTACATCACCCCCAAACCAATGATGAGCAGTGACCTCACTGGTCCGAAATACATTAGAAAAGAAGCAATCAAACAAAAAGCATAATGTCAGAGAAGAAAGAAAAGGAATGCACAGTAATTACTAATGAACAAAATTTTAACAGAAAACCAGAGGTGCATATCACAGACCCACAAAACAAACATGTACAATGTAATCTAATAACTGGGGTCAAAATCTATATCATAAGTTGGTTCAATGGGATCAGAACTGGAGTCACCGCCGAGGCGAATACAGAATCGATGATTGGAGTCTGAACTCGATTTAGCCTGCTCCTGGATTGTGTTTTGCAGCTCGGTGTATTCCTCAGATTTGATCTTTTTGGTGAGGCCAATATACTTTTCAAGTCTAGTAGCCCTCAATTTTTCCTGTTCAAGCTGTGCTTGCAACATGGTGACCTTGTGCTACTCACTCCTAACCATCTGAAAAGTTTGACCCAGCAGGTCCTGCATCTTTTCTCTCTCAAATTTCATGAACAACTCCAATTTCCGAATCTGGTCTTCATAAGGGGTTCTAATGTAAGCTTGCAGATCAGCTAACCCCTTGAGGACATCACGACAGATATAAGGGTTCTCTTCCATAGCCCTTTTGAGAGTGGCAAATCTGGGAATGGGAATGGAGTGGTAGGGGACCAAAGGTATTCCAGCTGCGGGAGAAGAGGAGTCTAAAAGTATGACCTCAGGGTCTGTTTGGGTTGCTTGAGCAGCGACATTAAGGATGGGTGTAGGTGTATCCAAAGGTAGTGCCTCAGGTTCAAATTGGGTAGCATGATCAGACACAGTGGGGATGGGTGAATCTAAAACTATTACCTCTGGATCAGTTTGGGTAGCATGGTCAGCAATAGCAGATACAGTGGCTAAGGTGGTTGTTTGGGATGTGGAGGCTAAGGTTTGGAGAAGGGAATTTGTCACAGACTAATTGTCTGTGTTGATCTGTAGTTGGGCTTGGATGGATTGGAGAAAAGTAAATATTTGGCTAATTGATTCAGGTGTGGGTGTGGTATGCAGAGTAGGGGCTAGTAAAATTGAAGTAGATGGTTGAGGTGCAATGGGTGAAATGGCTGTAAAGGGGGAAGTAGCCAAATGGGTGAAATGAGGAGGGTCAGGTATAGGTACAGATTCAAGCCCAATATTCTCCAAGATAGATCCCATCAGTGATGAATAGGCCTCTGTAGTGAATATCTCAGGTTCAGGGGTATGAGTTATTTCAGGTGTATGAGTTGAATGGGCAGGTGATCCTGAGAAACTTTGGAGAAGAGGAGTGCTAGGAGATTGTTCAACAAAATCTGGGGCTAAATCTTGGACATTGTTAGGAGAAATTTGTGGTGTGAGTATGGCTGGAGTGGTTGGTGTAGAGGGGGGGTCTGCAATTGGGATTATGTTGGTTATGGGAGATGGGATTGCTGGAATGGGTGAGAGAATAGGAGCTGGGCTAGGTGAAGTGGGTAAGATGATAACTTCTTCAACAATGGGTGCAGCTGAAGAGCTGGTCACCACAGGAAGGACAAATTGTTCAATGTCAGCTGCAGTTGAAATAGGTGCAGCTAAAGAGCTGGTCACCTCAAGGTCTGGTAAAGCAGATTCTTGGGCAGCTGCAGGGGTTGGTTCAGGTATGGCAGGTTCAATGGCAGCTGCAGGGGCTAGCTCCGCTTCCTCCCTCATTCTATTCAACATGGTTTGGCTTGTAGTCCAAGCCTTTTTCCCAAAAGCATGAGGAGATATAACTTCAAATGACTCTTTCTCATCAATGTCAAATTTGGCTCTTAGTAGGGCTGTGATCAACCTAACAAATGGTATTCGACTAACCACTCCTTTTCAGCTTGGTACTAATATCAGCCATGGCTTCAAAAATCAACATAGGGGCATTGAAGAATTACCCCTTAGAGAAATGAAAAAGAGCCTCTAAAATTGGTGTCCTTCTTTCCTGGCTGTGCCCAGTGACATAAAAACATCCCCTCAAAATAGAATCCATCAGCAAAAATTGAGGTGCTAAGTGGCTCCTCATGATGGATTGTCCAGTTCCAACTATGCCTTGGGTTAAATGTGCAGCCATTTCTCTAAAAGAGGATGTTTCTTGTGTGGCCAACGGACCAGCAGGATCATATTGAAATGGTATCCCCAAAGCATTTCCAATGTCTTCATAAGTGACAGTTAAATCACAATCATCAATGAAAATTACAAGAGTAGGGACATCAGCATCCTTCTCTGTCACTTTTACCAAGTTTTGGTACCATAATCTCACCATTCGCGGATAAATTTTCTCTGGAAGAGGGGCTAGGATATTGGTCAGTGAGGCATCCCTAATGTATTTCAAAGATAACTGACATTCAGGTTTGTTGTAGAAAAAGGTCTCATCAACAATAAACTATGGGATCCGCTTCTGAGCTTCAATGAATGGGTTTGGCAGTACCAAATGCAAAGGCAGAGGAAGAAGCTCAGGCTCAGGACTAGCAGCAGCTGTGGGGGTGGGTTCCTCATATCTAACCTTCTTTCCTCTCTCAATCCTGTTAGCTTTATCCATCGATAGTTTCCTTTTAGATGAGGTTTTTGCTTTTCCTTTTGGGGTGGATTTGCTAATTTTCTTAGCAGAAGATTTTGGGAACATTGCAGCCAATGATTTTTCAGCTTTCCCCATTTAAAACTTTGTTTGAATCTCCCCCAATGAATGCTGATACCAAATTAAACTTTGCAAAACACAAACAGAGGAAACGCACAGAAAAATACCGAAATCTAGGGTTTTGTTTGAACTTGTTGATCGCTTGATGAAGTCCACCAGAATCAGAAGCAAAAAGTCCCTCTCTTCAAGTGCAATCCGTCGAACAAATATGAAGAAAATTGGGGCTGAATTCTAAAAACACGCAAGGAAAGAGAAAGGGTTTTCTGTGAAACAGGACGCTCTGAGAAGGCTTTCGAATATGAAACCCTTGCTTCGAAAGGGTTTAAATATGCTCAAAATGATATTCGCAAGGTATCTTTGAAGTTTTCGAAAAGTTTAAAATAGTTCTATTTGCAAAAGAGAATGGCATCAGTACCATTCGAAAAGCAAATAGCTTCAGAACCAACTTTTCGAAAAGCAAAAGGCTTCAGAAACAACTAATCGAAAAGTAAAACATTCTTTTCGAGTAGTTAGTTACAGGTCCAGATCCTTTTCGAAAAGAAAAATAAACTTTTCGAAATGTATTTTTTTCTTTTGCGAATTAATTTTTCACATATTATAACTTTTCGAATTGAGTGTAAACATGACTAAAAACAGAGAAGAATAAACTATGCAAAAATTACAAAACAAACATGAGTAGAATACATATGATACAGTTGTTTAACATCAGATTTGTGGAGGCTCTTGATGGTAGATGGTCAGCACAGGCTCCAGGGTATTTTCAATGCATGGTTTGAGCCTCTGCCCATTTACTTTCAAGGTTCTCCCATCACTTGGGTCCAAAATTTCAACAGCCCCAGAAAGAGATGCATGAATGACAGTATATAGCCCTTCCCATCTGGATCTCAACTTTCCAGGAAAGAACTTAAGTTTTGAGTTGAATAACCATACCTTGGAACCAGCTATGAACTCTTTTTTCAGCAAATTTTTGTCATAGAAAGCCTTAACTTTTTCTTTGTAAGATCTTGCATTAGTGTATGCATCCATCTTCATCTCTTCCAACTCAGCAAGCTGCAGTTTCCTGTGATTACCAGTAGTAGTAAGATCCATGTTCAAGGTTTTAATAGCCCAAAAGGCTTTATATTCTAACTCCACTGGTAATTGGCATGCTTTGCCATAGACCAATCTGAATGGGGACATGCCAATTGGGGTTTTATAGGCTGTCCTATATGCCCATAATGCATCATTCAGCATAAAGGACCAATCCTTTATGTCCTTCTTCACAGTCTTTTCCAGTATATGTTTGATTTCTCTATTGGAAATCTCCACATGTCCACTAGTCTGTGGATGATATGGAGTAGCTACTTTATGAGTCACAGAGTACTTTTTCAATAAAGCTTCAAAATGCTTATTACAAAAATGGCTTCCCCCATCACTGATAATAGCTCTGGGGGAATTAAACCTAGAAAAAATATTGTCTTTTAAAATTTTCAAGACAACTCTATGATCATTGGTTTTAGTAGCTGTGGCTTCAACCCATTTGGATACATAATCCACAACTACTAAGATGAAATTACAACCATTTGAAGGAGAAAAAGGTCCCATAAAATCTATCCCCCAAATATCAAACAATTCCACTACCAAAATGGGCTGTAAAGGCATT
Source organism: Chloranthus sessilifolius (assembly GCA_021018995.1). Classification (NCBI taxonomy): domain Eukaryota; kingdom Viridiplantae; phylum Streptophyta; class Magnoliopsida; order Chloranthales; family Chloranthaceae; genus Chloranthus; species Chloranthus sessilifolius. The sequence goes on from CM037595.1 coordinate 33,421,240, forward strand.
GAGTTTCTCTTGGAAATGCTGCCCAATTTCTGGCAGTTCTGACAAGACTTACAGTGCTGCAGTGCATCTTTGAAAAGTGTAGGCCAATAAAATCCACACTGTAAAACCTTTGCAGCAGTTTTGTTTCCACTAAAATGGCCTCCACAGGCCTGTTCATGACACATGGAAAGAATGTTATGAAAGTCTTCTTTAGGGACACATCTTCTAATTATTTGGTCTGCACAAATCGTGAATAGATAAGGATCCTCCCAAATAAAATGTTTAACCTTTGAGAAGAAAAGATCTTTGTCCATTTTATTCCAGTGTTGAGGAGTTTTTCCAGTAGCCAAAAAGTTGACTATGTTTGCAAACCAAGGGGTGTGTATACTGATAGCAAAAAGTTGCTCATCAGGGAAAGATTCATTGATAGGCAGCCTATCAATCTCAGCATTTAGAATTCTAGACAGGTGGTCAGCCACCACATTTTCCACACCCTTTTTATCTTTAATCTGCAAATCAAACTCCTGTAATAGGAGGATCCACCTGATTAATCTTGGTTTGGTTTCCTTCTTAGACAGAAGGTATTTCAAGGCTGAGTGGTCAGTGAACACCACTATTTGTGAACCCAAAACATATGACCTAAATTTCTCTAAAGCAAAAACAATTGCCAGTAGCTCCTTCTCAGTTGTTTTGCAATTAAGTTGTGCATCAATCATTGATCTACTAGCATAAGCTATGACATGAGGCAGCTTATCCTTTCTCTGCCCAAGAACAGCTCCCAAAGCATAGCCTGATGCATCACACATCAGCTCAAAAGGCAGTGAATAGTCTGGAGACTGTAGTATTGGAACTGAAATCAAATAATTTTTTAAGAATTCAAATACCTTCAAGCATTCATTGTTGAAAACAAAAGGGACATCTTGGCACAATAAATGACAAAGGGGCTTGGATATTTTACTGAAGTCCTTAATGAACCTTATGTAAAATTCAGCATGTCCTAGAAAACTTCTGATTTTCTTAACAGTTTTGGGAGGTGGCAAATGTGCAATTAAATCAATTTTTGCTCTGTCCACCTCAATGCTCTTGTGGGAGACAACATGACCAAGGACAATGCCTTGGGTGACCATGAAATGGCTCTTCTCCCAGCTCAAAACTAGATTGGTTTCTTCACATCTCTGTAACACCAAGTTGAGATGATGTAAACACTGGGCAAAACTGTCTCCATATACTGAAAAATCATTCATAAAAATCTCCATAAATTAGTCAATCAAATCAGAGAAAATGGAGTACATGCATCTTTGAAAGGTAGCAGGAGCATTACAAAGGCCAAAAGGCATTCTTCTATAGGCAAAAGTGATAAAAGGGCAAGTGAATGTGGTCTTTTCTTGATCTTGTGGATGCACAGGAATCTGGTTGTAACCAGAGTAACCATCAAGAAAACAGTAATAAGCTTTTCCTGCTAGCTTATCTAAAATTTGATCAATGAATGGAAGAGGGAAATGGTCTTTTCTGGTCATTGTGTTTAGTTTTCTGTAATCAATACAGACCCTCCAACCAGTTGTTTGTCTGGTTGACATAAGCTCACCAAAATCTGAGGTTACAACAGTGATCCCAGATTTCTTAGGTACCACCTGTGTAGGTGCCACCCAAGCTGAATCTGAAATGGGGTAAATGACCCCTACATCCAACAAATTAACAACCTCTTTCATGACCACTTCTTGCATATGAGGATTCAGCCTCCTTTGCATTTCCCTAGAAGGCTTTGCATCTTCCTCCAAATGAATTTTATGCATGCAAACAGCTGGGCTGATTCCTCCCAAATCAGTAATAGTCCAGCCAATTGCCCTCTTATGTTGTTTCAATACAATCAACAACTCTTCCTCCTGCTCCTCAGTGAGGGAGGAAGAAATAATCACAGGCAGTGTTTTATGGTCTCCTAAAAACACATATTTTAAATTTTCTGGCAACTGTTTCAGCTCTACATTAGGTGGACTGAGAACAGAAGGTAACAAAGGTACCTTGGCTGTTTGTGGAAGGGGAAGAGAACCTTGCTGATTGATCATGAGTTCCTTGCACAACATTTACTTCCTTAGACTTTGAGGTACAAAATGTTTCTTCCTCAGCATTTCTCCAAGCATCTTTAAAATTTGTGGTTAAATCTTCACACTGTAAAAACTGTGGTAATGTTTCTTCTACCAGTTCATCCAACAAATCAATAAGAAAATATTCCTCAGAAGTGAATTGAGGCTGTGTAACTGCATTGTAGACATTTAACTTTACCTTCATATTTCCAAAAGACACTTCCATAATACGAGATCTGCATTGAATGCAAGCATTGGCTGTAGCCAGGAATGGTCTCCCCCAAATGACAGGGATGGAAGTTTTACTTTTTATAGGTTCCATGTCCAATACCAGAAAATCAGCAGGGTAGAAAAACTTATCTACTCCTACCAGCACATCCTCAATCATCCCAACTGGCTTTCTTTCAGATCTATCTGCTAGTTGTAACACCACATGGGTGGGTTTTAACTCTCCCAAACCTAGTTTCTCATATACAGAATATGGACGCAGGTTGACACTAGCACCCAAATCTAATAAAGCCTTTTCAATGGTATGTTCCCCAATAATGCAAGGGATTGTGGGGATTCCAGGATCTTGAAATTTAGGAGGTGTGGTAATGGATAAAACCTGATTAACTCTTTCCACAACAAAGACCTTCTTGAATAACTGTATCCTAGATTGTCATTTGTGAGTGCAAATATCTTTCAAAAATTTTGCATATGCTAGGATTTGTTTTATTGCATCAAGCAAAGGTAAATTTATCTTGGCTTGCTTGAAAGTGTCCATCATTTCATCTATTTTTGTGTTCCCTTTATCAAAAGGGGATGCAAATTTTATGACGTGGGGAAATGGCAAATGGGAAACTAGTCCTTCATTTACAGCTTTAGAAACATCATTAGAATATTTTTGATTTTTCTGTTTTTCATTTTTTTGATTTTTCTGAGGTACATCAGCACCCCCAATGCTAACATCATGCTGCTCCTGCTGCATATCTCTAGCAGTTTCCTCAATTTTTTCTTCTTCCTTTTCAGTACCCACATTGTTATTTACAACTCTTCCACTTCTCAAAGTAGTGATAGCTTTTACTTCTTCATGTGAAACAGAAGCCTCTCCAACCATGAACTGTCCTTTAGGATTGTTCAAAGGTTGGCTAGGTAACCTGCCTTCCTCTCTTTTGGCCAAAGTATTTGCAAGTTGACCCAATGTTTCCTCAATCTTCTTTAAGCTTTGAGTGTGAAAGTTTACAGTCTGAGTTAAAGACCCTAAATTCTGGAGTGAATTTAGAACTTGATCTTCAAAAGAAGGGGATCTGGAAGGGGTTAGAACTGGAGCAGATTGTTGTCCAGGTTGTTGTGGAATGGGCTGCTAAAAATTTGGCTTGGTATAAAAATTCTGCTGATAAGGCTGAGCAGTTTTGAAAGGTAATTGGTTCTTTGGTTGCTACTGCTGTTGTGATTGATAATTGCCCTGGCTCCACCTTAAATTGGGGTGCCCTCTCCATGCATATTCATTTGATTGCATCTGTCTAAATGATTGGGCTGCATGCGCTTGCTCCACCACCAAATCTGGGAACTGTGGTGCAACTGGACATTGATCAAGTGAATGCGTAGGGGACTGACATATCAGACATGCCTCCTCTACTCTTGCAACCATTGGATTTTTAAGTGAGTCCATCAATCTATCAAACTTCGTGGTTAAATTATCCATCTTCCTTTCCATCTCATTCACCTCATAAATTTTTCCTTTGGTGGTTTGCTGATTGTTCAATCTAGCAGGATTCTCAATGTCTCTTGACAAAGATTCCTGTTGAGTTGAATTTTCACCAATTACTTCAAATAAATCCCAGACCTCCTCAACTGTTTTTTGTAAGTAGGTGCCTCCACAGGAAGCATCTACCATATTCTTGCCCTTTTGATCAATTCCTTGATAGAAGCTTTGAACAAGCTGCCATCGGGGAATTTGATGATGAGGACATTGCCTTAACAGTTCTTTAAATCTTTCCCATGCTTCATGGAAAGTTTCAGTTGAGTGTTGTGAGAAGGAAATGATACTTTGTCTCAACTGGCTGGTTTTAGACATAGGGAAGTATTTGGCTAAAAATTGACACTGCAAATCATTCCAAGAAGTGATACTATTTGGTGCCAACATAGACAACCATGCTCTGCCCATGTCCTTTAATGAAAAAGGAAAGAGCCTAAGCTTGGTTGCCTCTGGACCTAGTCCAGCTATGCTGAATGTGGTATAAAGAGACAGGAACTCATCCACATGCTTGTATGGATCCTCCTTACTTAAACCACGGAAGGAAGGAAGCATCTGGATAGTTGATGATTTGATCTCATAATTTCCTTCAATAGTAGGAAATTGAATGCAAAATAGAGAATTATATGCACCAGGTGCAAAGTAATCCCTCAAAAGTTGAGGTTCTTCACCCATAGTAGTAGTCTCAGCAGAATTCTGTGATGTTTGTCTAGTTCTTAGTAGCCTTTCAACTTCTAAATTCAGAGGGACAATCTCAGGATTGAGAGTCCTCCTACCAAACATACAACACAGAAACAAAGAATCAAATTATGCACAACAAACCTTTAGTATTCCTTTCAAAGTATGTTCCACGCTCAAAGTGTATATGAATAACTGCACAGATTTAAACAATAGAATAGTTAGCACTGATGCAATAATAAAATAAAAACTTAGGTCTACCAATTTTAAAATAAATTCCCCAGAAATGGCACCAAAAACTTGTTGCTGCTCTAAGTGTGCATGATTTATTTGTATGTTGAAAGCATACTTGCGAATGATGAATGCTACTGAATTTGGAAAATTAGAACGAATAAGCAAATATCAGCACAGGGAGAAGTTAATTAGCCTGCAAGATCAGGGCCAATTGTAGCAAATTTTAAATGTAAGTGAGTAAAAGATCATCCACAGGGAATTTATTTAAAATGTAAGATAAACCTCCAGATCCGAGCTATCAGATCTGGCCTCTGATCCTATCTACAAAGCAAATAAGATGGGAGGTTGAATTTGTCACATTAACTTAATGATAAAAGTAAAATTAAAACTAAGTGATCCAGATCTGAGTTGGAGAGATTTTGATGTAAATTAATAAGAATGGAGAAATAATATCTAACTTCGATTTGGTCCTTGATGCAAAAAGAATGAGAATAAATGTAGATCAAATGAGATGTGATCCAATCTTCATCTGGCTACAAGCACAGATGCAAGAGAAAGTAATCTAACTCAAGGGTTAGAGTTAAACTTATGGTTATGGTCTGTCCACTTCAATGGCCACAGACCATCCAATAGTCTTTAATCTGAACCCTTAATTGAGCGAAACACCACTACAAATGTTGTGAGAGATTAGGTTACAAACACAAATTCTCACAGGGATAATGAATTAAGGGAAATTGCTTAAAAAACAGTAAATCTAAAGGAGTCTAGTGCAATAAGGAGATCACAGGGAACCCTCAACATGAATCCAATTGAGAATGTACGGTTCATAGCAACCTTTTCAAATTCACCATTACAATTACAGAGCACAGCTTAAACAACTCTTGAATTTGTAGTCTTGAATACAATTCTCTTTTGAATTACAGAAGTATCTCACAGCTCTCAATTACAACTAAAAGCTAGGCTATTACAGGAGTTTCAGACAAGCTATCTGAATTGGAAATGAGGCAATAGAAATGAAACTCAAAATCTGGATGCCCAAATTGGGCAAATGGTTCATCTATTTATAGTTTCCCCCAAGTCTAGCTCAAATGTGTATCGACCAATCAGAATTGGTTAGATCTGTATCAACCAATGGGAGTCGAGCACAAGGATCCAGATCTATTTTGGCTAATTAGAACTGCTTGATTTGGTTCAGCCAATCAGATGACAGAAGCATCAATTCTGTTATGTATTTCAAAAATCTGTTAGAACTTCTAGAAGTTCCCGCCAATTGATTTCATCTTCGGGTGCTCACATGGGGGTGGAATATGGCTTTGGTTCGTGCTCAAAATCTTTCGAAATGTCCCTGGGTTTTAAAATGCATTGGGGCGCGTGTAAAAGATTACTGAATTACCCTTGAAGATGCTTGGAATCTTCAGAATACCATTTCGCATAGTTTGGGGAACTTTTCACAAGGTACTATGACCTCTTTTCGCACAGTTCTCGTGCTGTTCGCAAGGAGTTCACTTCTTTTCGAATAGGTCAGAAATCTTTTCGAAGAGTTCAGGTGCTCTTCGAAAACTAAGCTTGGAGCTTTTAGTTCTTTTCGCAAAGTTCAGGTTCTTTTCGAAAAGTTCAGATTCTTTTCAAAAAGCACTCTGTAATTCATTCTTCTGTTCGAATAGCTCCACACCTCTTTCCAGGTTACAACCAGGCCTTTGTCCTCTTTAGTTTAGGCATTTTGACAGCTCGTGAGGTTGTCCCTTCTCTTTCTTCCTTTGGATTAACATGGATCATCATCTTTTTGGCACTTTTAGGTTGCTTTCATGGTTAAGCCTGTCTTTATTATTAGCTGTAACACAAGCACTTAAAACACTTATTTAGTTCTCTCAAAGGTTTATCAAGGCCCAAGTTAAAGGGTGGAAAATGGTATTTTCTAGTTCTCAACACTCATTTAGGTTTAGTTTTAGGTTTTATTTTCCCCTTTTCTCTCCCCCCTTCTCTCTCTAATCCAGCCTGTTAGATTAGATCTAAATAAGCAGGCTAGATCAGCGTTGCAATTGTACTTTGAAAGCTTCACAGAATTTGGGAATAGATCGATGTTGCACAGAGTGCTGATCCGAGCTCAATATGCTGTAAGATTACAATGATTGTGGATTTTAAAGGTGATTCTAATCTATATTTCACTTTTTTCATATTTTTTTTCCCTAGATTGGATATTCCTTTAGATGTTAGCCTATGAAGGACTCGTAGTCTGGCATCTACAGCATCTGCAATGGCTTTATAGTTCTGATCAAGATCCTTGGAGCTGAACAAACTCAAGGATGCTCAATTGACCATTAAAGTGGACAGATCATAGCCTTAGGATTGCTTCAATTCTCTGATTGAGATTGGATCCTTATACCTCACCTCTGCCAGGATAACCTAGGAAGCTAGGAGCCAGAAAAGAGGATTGTAGCAAATCAGTTCTATACAATGCCTTTGATTCAATAGATTTACAATAAGAACTAGTCCCTAGCTGCCTATATCTCACCATTTGATCCTTATTTTTCCATCTGTCTTCTCCATATTTTTGATCTAGTTTTATATTTCAGTTTTAAAGATTAATTACATCTAGTAATACCAAAAAAGCTCTCTTTCTTCTTAGAATTACCAGATTTGTAGTCAGATTTGGAGGTCTACTATACACCTTCTTGGTTTAGATCACTACTCCTTGTGGGACAAACTCTTACTCATTAAAACCTGCTACAAATGGACCCTGTATCTTGCAGGTCTAGGAGATTCTAGTTGTGCTGAATCCATCCTCTATTTTACTTTCTTTTTATTTATACTTTTATCATTACATAATAATCAGCACCTAAAATCCCCCAACAAGTTTTTGACGCCACTGCCGGGGAGTTTTGATATAGGTAGTAGATTTGAGTTTTTCATTTTTGTAGATCAGATTTTTATTTTCATTTTATAGATGTGATTTTTCTTAATTTTTATTATTGTTTTGTTTTAGATCTTTATAGTGTATTCCAACTGTTTAGTTTAATGTCTGCTGCAGTTTTTGTGTAGAAAACCTATTTTATTGCAGTAGAATTTCTTATTTTTCTGAAATTTATTCCTAACCTTCTAGCTGTTTGAATAAATGCTGCTGTAGTTTTTTTTGTTTTTTTTATTTTTACAAATTTACGTATTGCTGAATTTTACGTGGTAGAGGTAGATGCACTGAATGGTGGTAAGGTTCTCCTTGTGCAATACACCTCGGCTTGAAATGGTGCAGGTCCTTTGTGACCAAGGAGGTCTTGATGGGGAATTCTGTGAGGGGAGGTTCTCCTTTGCTTTCATTTTCTAGTTTCAAATTCTTTAAAACTAGCAGTTCTGTTGTGTTTAATGTTTGTTTTGATTATAATTTCTGCTATTTTTTAGGCATGCTAATTTTTTTTTTTTACAAAACCAAATACAAAAATAAAAGAAAATGTAAACACAAATAGACATTTCTGATTTGTTTTCTTATTAATTTTCGACAGTAGTAAATAAGGGCTCTTGTTGAGCCCAGGCTGATCAAAAACACATAAAAAAGTAAAAAATTATAAAATCATATAATTTTTCTCCAGATGGGCTATTTTTCTTTGTTTTTATTCATTTTTCCCATCTCGACCTGCTGAGATCATGGTTTTTCCTCTTCATGAATCATGGAGGTTAATGAGCAATAGATCATATGTTATTCCTACTGATCATTTCTCAAATTCACATCGATTTATAAGTATCTGATTGGCTCAGGCTCTTGGGATTTTCTTTGGGCTTAGGATTTATGATTTGGTATTAGGATTTTCTGTTTTAGGAATTTTAGTTTAAAATTCTACTTTTAGATCGCTGATTTTTCTTTCTTAGGTTAATGTGTCCTACTTTTACTGTTTTTTTGCATTTTTTTGTGATTATAGTTAGTTTCTAACTTTGTTTTCTATTTTTTTATCTACAACTCTATTTTTGTATCAACACTATTCTGTTTTTTGTAGCTTTGTATTTAGTTCCTTACTTTGTGTTATTAACAATAGTTTCCTTTCAATTGCATAGCAGTCCTTTTATTTTCAGTCTATATATGCAGTTTTTAGATGTTATTTTGTAGCAGTTTTAGCTTTGTTTTGTTGTTTTGTCTGTTTTACCAGTAATTTCCTACACTTGTATATTATTTTCTCCATTTTCCTGCACATATATTCAATTTTGTTTTTTTTGTTTTCTACTGCACATAGCTGCAAATTTTCTGCTTAGTTTTTCTTTCTTCTTTTACCCTGCTGCCCCTCGTTTCTCTTTGTGTAGAACATTGAGGACAATGTTCATCTTAGGTTTGGGGGTATGGCAGGTGTGCAAATGAAATGAGTTAATGCTAGTGCAGCTATGTTGAAAATAGTTTTTGAAAATAAAGTGATTTCCCACCTGATTTTTGGAAAAGAGGAAATTAAAAAAAATTTAAAACTGAAATGAGCTGTAGTTTAGCATTTTTCTTGAAGCAAATGTTAAGAATTTTCAAATTTGATGTTTAGTGAAGCTGAAATGAGAGAAAACTAGAAGTTAGGCACATCCAAATTAAAATAGCTTGACAGCATTCATGACATTGAAGACAATGAAGACATGGAGTAAGGCCATGCCTTAGATAGTTTGAGCTTAAAATGTCCCACCTTTGAACTGTCCTTGATACACACCATTTGAGCCTTAAAATTCCCAATTTTCTTTGATGAAAATCAAAAATTTTGAATCCAAAACCTCAATGACCTGATACAACCTGACCCTCACTCTGAGATTTCAAAAGGTAGAGCTGGTTTGATGATTGGTTGAGAAAGAAGAAAGCACATTTGGTGGTGTTGTGGCATTCCAACCCATAAATAGATAAATGAAATAAAATATATACAAAAAGAAAAACATACAAAAAGAAAAGGAAAAATAGAAAATCAAAGAAGAGGAATGAGAAAGAGAAGTCATTTAATTGAAAGATTGAAAAGAGGATTAGAAACTGGCCACTTCAAATCTAAAAATTCAAGAAGTAGATGGAATTGTGCTGAAATGAAGAAGGTGTTGTCTAGACCACCTCCTTACCTTTACTGATTTCTTAATTTGAATCCTTTTTACCCCTTTATTCTTTTACAAATTTCACCTATAAGCCACATTACAACCCAATAGAAAGTCCTTACTGATCTGATATTTGATTGAGCTGTCATGGGGAGATAAGGATTTGTGTAATCTATGGTGAAAAGAGTTAGAAAATTTCAGAAGTTAGAGCAATGCCTATGCTCATGCTTGCAGTCCTATTTGAGGGCTATAACTGCTCTTGAGCTGTGAGAAATGATGCACCCTTCTATTTTATTGTGAGTGACAGCCCCTATAAGATTTGGGTCTGAAATCAAATTTGGTTGGGGCATTATAAAAACAGAAATCTTAAATTGAAGGTGAGCTCTACATTTATTTTCAGGCATAATGCCTTGACATGAACTGATTGATGATGAAGGAATTAGAGTAGAATTTTAGGTCTTAAACTGATGTTTTTCTGCTGAGAATCCTCTAAAAATTGAATGGACAAGTTGTGGAATTTCATTTCCCTTCTTAAACTCTGTTTTAGCTTGTTGCATTAGTACTAACTAATTTTATTGGAGAAGTTTGGGGGTACCTTCATTGAAAACCCTCAGGAGACAACACTCCTCCACTAGGGATCACCTAGGGGTTTAAAAGGCTTGGTGCATGTGCTAAATGCACCCGTGTTCCCTACGAAAGTGACATTTATTTTTGTAAGTTAGTTGTTTTAAATTTCACTTTGCTCGAGGACTAGCAATGGTTAGGTTTTGGGGTGTGTTAAGCACTGATTTTTGCCACTTTCTACACCTTTAAACCTAGCTTTTGTTAGTACCTAGAGTGGTCAATAATAGATTTTAAGTATATTTTGCAGTTAGGGATTAAATATAGAATAATGCAGTTTTCCTATGTAAACATTCCAAAAAGAGGACTTGGAACCATCTATTAGAACTGAGGCAAGAAGGGCCATGGTGTGATCGATCTTAGAGCAGAACAACAACTTGGAGTGTGCTTGAAATGAAGAGAAGCTCCACCAATGGAACACTATGAACATGCCAGCAGAGGAACTTCGAGTAGCGGCAGCACTCCAAGTTCCACCACCAAGTTCAGTGACAGCTAAGCAGCTGAAAGAAGAATAAAACTTCAAGCTGTAGCCAGCTGCACATTAACTGTTTCAGAAAGGAGGACATGCTGCACACTGGCCGCACACTACAGAAGCTGCATATTAGAGAAATTGCACACTTCTAGCAGCGCCAAACAGCTGCAGCAATATATGAGGAGTAGTTATGCATTTCAGCTGTGTGCATTTAAATATGATAGAACAACAGCAGTACACATGGAAAGCTAACCTATCGAAGTGCTGCATTATTGCACCTATCGAATGGAAATCCCTAGCAGTTAGGAACCTATCAAATGCTTAAAAGAGGCTTCAGTTTTATATCCTATTGAGCAGTGGTTTATCCTGTCGAATGGTTAAGACTATTGATGAAGTAGAACCTGGCGATAGGTTCTAAAATAAGAAGGGATCCTATGAGCAGCTGGCTAGAGAACCTATCGACTAGGATACACAGCAGAAGCCCTCAACCTATCGAGATGCCTTGAATACAATAGCTACTGAACTTGTCGAAGTGTTCAAATAGGAGCTTGAACCTATCGAATGGTTGGTAAACTTGATCAGCTGCAGCCAAGTGCAATGGAACCTATCGAATGCTTCAATAAACCTGTCGATTGGCTCATGAAGCTGGAGCTCAACCTATCGAGTGGTTGCAATTCAACCTATCGAATGCTTAAAGAATGCTGCAGTTTTATACCTATCGAGCAGTCCTCAATGCATCAGCTTTGAACCTATCGAATGGTTCAATCCACAAACCTGCCTAAAGCTTCAAAGATGCATCTTGTACCTATCAAATTCTTGAGCTCCCTATCCTTTGAACCTGTCGACAGGTGCAACTTTTAATCCCATCGACAGCTTGAGGCTGCATCTAGCCCATCCTCATGGCACCTTCAGCCAGCCATTAAAGCAGCTCCATACACTTGAACCTCTCGATCAGCAGCCCACATTTCTAATTGGTAAGGGCTATGTTGGCAATTACTATAGTTTAATTCCAAATTAATTTAGCAATTATACAAAGGTTGCAACAGAAAATATCTGTGGCCGGCAGGGGAATTTTTGAGAGCTGCAAAGACACATCAGCTAGGCATAAAATTCTATACATGGAATAGCAGTCCTCATGTGATTTTCTTTGGTCGAAATGAAGACACCACAGCTGTGCATAAAAGAACTGAGCCCTCTACTCTCTGATTGGCTGCAACTCAAGGCACATGGATCGATGCATATGTATCAATACCCATATATTCTACTAAAATTTCTCAGCAAGGAAAGTAGGAACAAAGGAATAGCCTGAGTTCTCCTTAGCTCATTTAGGTTTAGTTTTAGGTTTTATTTTTCCTTTTTCTCTCCCCCCTTCTCTCTCTAATCTAGCATATTGGATTAGATCTAGATAAGCAGCCCAGATCTGTTTTGCAATTGTATTTTGAAAGCTTCACAGAATTTGGGAAGAGATTGATGTGGCACAGATTGTAGTTCTAAGCTCAATATACTGTAAGATTACAGTGATTGTGGATTTTAAAGTTGATTCTAGTCTATATTTCACTTTTTTTGTATTTGTTTTCCCTGGATTGGTTATCCCTGTAGATGTTTGCCTATGAGGGACACGTAGCCTGGCATCTACAGCATCTGCAATGGCTTTTCAGTTCTGATCAAGATCCTTGGAGCAGAATAATCTCTAGGATGCTCAATTGACCATTAAAGTGGACAGATCATAGCCTCAAGATTGCTTCAATTCTCTGATTGAGATTGGATCCTTTTACCTCACCTTTGCCAGGATAACCTGGCAAGCTGGGAGCCAGAAAAGAGGATTGCAGCAAATCAGTTCTATATAATGCCTTTGATTCAATTGATTTACAATAAGAACCAGTCCCTGGTTGCCTATTTCTCACCATTTGATCCTTATTTTTCCATCCGTCTTCCTCCATCTTATAGATCTAGTTTTATATTTCAGTTTTATATATTAATTAGATATAGTTACCCCTGAAAAGCTCTCTTTCTTCTTAGAATTACCAGATCTGTTGTCAGATCTGGAGGTCTACTATGCTCCTTCTAGGTTTAGATCACTACTCCCTGTGGGACAAACTCTTACTTATTAAAACTTGCTACAAATGGACCCTGTATCTTGCAGGTCTAGGAGATTCTAGTTGTGTTGAATCCATCCTCTGTTTTACTTCATTTTTATTTTTGCTTTTGTCATTACACAATAGTCAGCACCTAAAATCACTATTAAGACCTGAAAAGTACCACTTTTCACCCCTTAACTTAACCTTTGATTAGACCCTTAGCCATCCAATAAATGCTTGTTAAGTGTTTCCTGTAGGTAATAAACAGCAGGGCAATAAGGCCATGAATCCTTCTAAGGAGTCTGTTTTGGCACCAGAAGTCTCTCAGAAGAATAAACCATGAATCCAGACCATAGAAGAGCCTCGCGCAGCTGACAAAGCACCAGAGGATTCAGAAAAATACACTTCGCACAGTCCTCACAAAGTCCCAAGACTTCACAAACAAGTTCTTGCACAGTAGAGTGGCAGAAGAACTTCAGAAGCCTTGAGTCACGCAGCTCTCGCGAAGTTTAGAAGTTAAAGGTCGCGCAGCTCTTGCGCAGTTCAAAATGACCACTCTCACCCTCAGACGGTTCGCTCAGAACAGCTGAGAGAGAGCTTCAGAATCCTACCCCGCGCAGTCGTCGCAGGATGTAAATATCAAGAGAACCTGTCACACAGTTCTCACACTATTCAGAAAGAAAGCAGTCTCGTGAAAGCCAGAATTAGCCTCGCGAAGTGAAGAGGAAAACTCGCGCAGTTTCTGCGCTATTTCACAAATTATCAATCCAACTACGCGAAGCCCAACCCAGCGAGAGCTTAACTGTCTACCTCGCGACTACTCAAAGCATCAAGAAGTTGTAACCAAGCGACGTCTGAAGCTTTAATGTTAAACTCAACCATGCAAAGATTGGAGCTAGCACGCGACAAGTCTGGGAATCGACTGCAACCTGGCGATGCTCTGAACTCCAACATCCAACATTCTGCAGAGGACTTTCTCAGGATTTCCAAAGATTAGGGCACGCACTTCCATGCTCAAATCTCCGTGCACGCACCCTGAGGCATCCAAGGATCATTAATGTGCCACGTGGCATCGCTAAAATTAGGGTTTCCTAACCCTAATGCGCCGCCACAGCCACTGCTATATAAGCCTAAGCCTGGTTAGGTTTAGGGGGGATCTTTCTTTTGGGAATCCTTGAGACTTTTTGATCGGAGATCATTTTCTTTTCTGTTTCTCTATAGCTGTAAGTAGTTTTCTTTTTTTTCTTTTTCTTCTCTCCATGGCTCAGCAATTGCTGGCCATGCCTTTGTATGTCCATTGAGATTAGATTAATGGAGTTTGTGTAATAGGATTTGTACTCTTATGGCATTTGTGTATTTGTGAGCTGTTTTGTGCAAGGCTGCTGCCTTGTGATCTGCCATTGCTTTGGCTGTGTTTAAAAGCAATGGGGGACTGATTCTAAGGACCCATTCTGATCCAAGTGACCTGTGTGTCTAGGCTATCATGGTCCTTTACAGCCTTAGCCCCACCATAGGACCCACTAGATCTGAAATCCCCATGGAATCCTGAGCTGATAGCCTTGTGACCATTGTGGTAGCAGCAATTAACTTGTTTTGTCTTGGGCTCCGTGAGGAGGATAGCCTCTGGGATAGTCTGTGACCATTCAAGTGGACAGGTTATAGCCTTAGGGTGAATCCAACCCGCCGATCCAAGATGGATCCTTCTTCCCCGAACCTGAGTTGTTAAGCCTGGTAGGAGATTGTGCAGAGGCAGACCCCCCATATATTTGTATAGACCCGCCATCAGATGTTAGATCTGATCTGGTTATAGAGATTGTAGGCTTGTGACTGGACCATTGCAGCCCCACTCAAGCAGTGGACAGCTGGATCGAAGGTGGTACTCAACCTCTTGCTGGTTCTATGCGTCTGGGCTATCATGGTCCTATACAGCCTTAGCCCCACACATAGAGCTTTAGAGGTTGAGGTTCCCTATGGATTCCTAAACTTTTTTAGCCTGGATGAAGTAGTGCCTACAATGATTAATTTGTTTTGACCCCTCTCTGGACTGTGGTTCCCCTATGGGATAGTCTATGACCATTTAAGTGGACAGGTTATAACCTTAAGGGATTGGATCATGGCACAGGGATGAGTTGAATTCTTCCTCCTCTTTGGTGATAATGTAGCCATTGGACAAGATTTCCATAACATCAGATCTGAATCTGAGTTACAAAAACTCCTTTGATCTAGACTCAATAACCTACTTCTCACCCTTTTATATTTATTTTCCACAATCCATCCATCTTCTCAACCCTTTTTGTAGTTAACTCATTAGACTATCTTAGAATACTTAGAATAAGTGACCTTAAACTCCCCTCCTATTAGGACTGCCAGATCTATAGTCATATCTGGAGGGACTACTAGAGATGGCTCCTTTGGAGCTGTAGATCACCTCTCCCTGTGGGACAAACTCTTACTTATCAAAACTTGCTACATATGGACCCTGTATCTTGCAGGTCTAGGATTTCTCAGTTGTGCTGATTCCATCCCCTGTTTTACTCTTTCTTTGATTTTAAATTGTTTTTACCACTAACACATAAAGCAAGCACACTGAGATTTCGCAACAAGTTTTTGGCGCCGTTGTCGGGGAACAGATGATCTATTAGTAGACCCTTAGTTTTTGTATTTTTAGTATTCTTTGTAGTTGTGAATAATTAATACTGCTGATGAAATTTTGAATCTTTCTTGCAGATCTAGACAGCAGCAGAGAAGGATAGTGGACTGCATTTGGAGCTTAGCTACCTCTGTTTGCCAATTCTCTAACCTCTAAAACTTTGTCTATTTCTCTTACAATTTCCATAGCAGTATTTAAGATAGTTTTAAATTTATATTTTCTTAGATAGCTATAAATTTATTAGATAAATTCTTTGAGTCCAGTGCTATGTGCCTGCAAGGAGTTGTCCCTACAGGTGGTGTGTTTGTATGCTAGGTAGGAGATCTCTTAGTCCTACTCTAGAGCCTTTCAACCCTGAGCTAGAAAGGGGTAGAAGACTTAGAAGAAACAGGCACACCACAGTTGAGCCCTCAATTGAATCCGAGACAGTACTCATGGGTGAAGAACAACCCAGAACTCTCAAGGAATTGAATGCTCCGGATGACTATAACTCTCCATTTAGCATTCAATTCCCTGATGTTCAAGGGAATTATGAGATTAAAACTTCAATCATCTAGATGCTGCCCTCTTTCTATGGGCTCAGCAAGGAGGATCCTTACAGGCATATTGACCAATTTTTCGCCTTGTGCACCACATTTAATATTGCTGGTTTGGGACCTGAGGCTACTAGGCTCAGGCTCTTTCCCTTCTCTCTGAAGGATAGGGCTAGTACCTGGCTGGCCACTCTTCCAAACAATGGCATCACTACATGGAAAGACCCGCAGACCAAGTTCCTGACAAAGTTCTTCCCTGAGACCAAAACTAGCCAGTTGAGGAAGGAGATTCTTGCTTTTACCTAATCCCCAACTGAGAATTTTAATCAAGCCTGGGATAGGTTTAAGGAAATGCTCAAACAATGCCCCCATCACAAGATCCCAGACTGGCAGCTTGTACAAAGCTTCTATAATGGGATTGATGAGAAAAATAGAGATATGGTCGATGCCTCTTGTGGTGGATCCTACATGCATAAGACCGCTGATGAGGCATGGGAATTGTTTGAGGTGATTAGTGAAAATGCTTTTCAAAAGCCATCCCTGGCAAGAACTAGTCAGGTGTCTGAGTCAAAAGTGGGGCCTGCTGCTACATCAAGAGGAAAAGTTTATGAGGTGTCTGGGAACAATGACCTGCAGCTGCAGATGGCAAACCTCTCTATGAAGTTTGACAAATTACTGAGTGTGATGTAACCCAGAAGGGCTGCTCAAGTGGTGGAGGCATGTCTGATATGCCAGTCCCCATAGCACACAGTGGAGGAATGTCCATCTGCAAGGCAATTTCTTGAATTGGTTTTGGAACATGCTGCTACTGCTCAATCTTATGGCCAGCAACAATCTGAGGGCTACAATAGACAGACATATGGATAACAGCACCAAAATGCTGATTACCAATGGAGAGTCCACCCAAATCTGAGGTGGAGGCAAGACAATTACATGCAGCCCCAGCAGATGTTGGCCATACCCCAAAGGCCACAACAGCAATTCAATCAGGGATATGCCCCTAGGTCTAGTTTCCAACACCAGCAGCAGCCCCACCAGCAACAAAATCAATTAGTTTTACCCCCATCTCAACCCAGAAATACTTCTTTTGAGGACCAGGTCTTGACCTCACTGCAAAACCTAGGGTTCGCTGCTCAGACTGTGAATTCTCATGGTCAGCATCCATGAAGATGGAAGAGCAGATAAGCAAAATTTCAAATGCCTTGGCTAGGAGCTAACCCCCAGGGTCAGTTTTTAATTGAAGAAGCTTCCTCAAGTTTTGAGGGAACCAATGTTGTCACTACCCAGGTGCAGGTGATAGACAACAGTGGGTAGACCAGAGGTCATTTCCACAGATTATTCAAATGTGTGTGATGAAGATGTGGTTGGAACACAGAGCCAAGAATTGCCTGCCACCCAGCAGCAGGAGAAAAATAAAGAGGCTATACTTGAGCCTCAATAGGAAGAAAAATAAGAAAAAAGGAAAAATAGAAGTTTAGTCATGGGCTAGCAGCTGAGGAACCAGCAGTACCTCAGCTGCCATTCCCTCAAGCTTTGGGTGTTCCTGTCCCTTTTGAGAAAGGGAATGCCCAAATGGAGGAAATGATGGAGACCTTCAGGCAGGTGAAAATCAATTTGCCCCTGCTTGAGGCAATTAAACAGGTCCCAGCCTATGCAAAGTTCCTGAAAGACCTCTGTACCCAAAAGAGAAAAGCTCGAGGCCATGTGTCCAAAAGAGTCTTTGCAACTGATACAGTGAATTCTGTATTTAACATATCAATGCCTGAGAAGTTGCAAGATCCAGTGATACCCACTATTCCCTGCATCATTGGAGACCATACAATCGGGAAGGCCCTTTTAACCTCTGCCATACATGTATATCTCAGCTCTAGGTTTGGGGAGTCAAACCTACCCCCATTGTGCTAATGATGGCGGATAGATCTGAGAGGAGGCCTATGGGAATGATTGAGGATGTCTTGGAAGGGGTAGATAAATTCTTTTACCCGGCTGACTTCCTAGTTTTGGACATGGGCTGCAGCAAAAGTACTAATCCCATACCTGTTATCTTGGGCAGGCCATTTTTGGCCACTACCAATGCTTGCATTCAGTGCAGGTCTGGAGTCATGGAGGTAACTTTCGGGCATATGAAAGTTGAGCTGAATGTGTACAACAGTGCAAAGTACCCTCAAGAGGACAATGAGGAGAGCTTTGCAGTGGATGTACTAGAAGAAATTGTGGATGAAGAATTGCCCACTCTACTGGAGTGGAGCAACACTGTCAGGAATTTAGTTAAAGTCTGGGATATGGTGGAAGAAGAGAGCCCAGCTGTGATAACAAAAGACATGACCTCATTGAAGTCTTCTGTGGCCTCAGTGCAACATTCCATTTGGAAACCTACATTGCTGCCTCTTCGTCCAACCACCAATGCACCAATTTTGCCATCCACCCAACAAGCCCCTGATCTGAAACTCAAGAAGCTTCCAGAAACATTAAAATATGCCTTCCTTGAGAAAGGTGATAAGCTTCCTGTGATTATCTCTTCCTCTCTTACCAATGAGCAGGAAGAGGAATTACTAACAGTTTTGAGGAAGTACAAGAAGGCAATTGGTTGGACCATTGCCGATCTGGGAGGAATAGATGCATCAATCTGTATGCATAGGATTCATCTTGAGGAGGGAGCACTACCCTCCAGGGAAATGCAGAGGAAGTTAAATCCTCACATGCAGGAAGTGGTCCTCAAGGAGATCATTAAATTGCTAGATGCAGGGATGATTTACCCCATCTCTGATTCTAACTGGGTGGCACCTATCCAAGTGGTGCCCAAGAAATCTGGCATAACAGTTATTAAAACTGAATTTGGAGAGTTGAGACCAGCCAAAGAGACCACTGGCTGAAGAGTGTGCATTGATTATAGAAAGCTCAACTCTAAGACCAGAAAGGACCATTTCCCTCTCCCCTTCATTGATCAAATTTTGGACAAATTGGATGGAAAAGTTTTTTACTATTTTCTTGATGGGTACTCAGGGTACAACCAGATCCCTGTGCATCCTCAAGACTAAGAGAAAACCCCCTTTACCTGTCCTTTTGGCACCTTTGCTTACAGAAGGATGCCTTTTGGGCTGTGTAATGCGCCAACCACTTTTCAGAGGTGTATATATGCCATATTCTCTGATATGATTGACAAGTTTTTGGAGATTTTTATGGATGATTTTTCTATCTATGGAGACAGTTTTGGCCAGCGTCTATAACACCTCAACCTAGTTTTGCAACGATGTGAGGAGACCAATCTGGTCTTAAGCTAGGAAAAGAGCCACTTCATGGTAACACAAGGCATTGTGTTGGGCCATGTAGTCTCTAAAGAAGGGCTTGAAGTAGACAAGGCCAAAGTTGACCTCATTGCCAATCTGCCCCCTCCAAAAATAGTCAAGCAAATCAGATCTTTCCTTGGGCACGCAGGATTTTACAGGAGGTTCATTAAGGACTTCAGCAAAATTGCCAAGCCATTGTGATACCTGCTCTGCCAGGATGTGCCTTTCTACTTCTCTGCTGAATGTCTAAAGGCTTTTGAGACTTTGAAAGTCTGCCTTACCTCTGCCCCTGTACTCCAAACACCAGACTATACCCTGCCCTTTGAATTAATGTGTGATGCATCAGATTTGGCAATAGGTGCTATCTTGGGCCAAAGAAAGGTAAGCTGCTTGTGGTCATTGCTTATGCCAGCAAGTCACTGGCTGAAGCTCAGCTGAATTATACCACAACTGAGAAAGAGCTTCTGGCAGTGGTGTATGCTATGGACAAGTTTAGATCCTACCTGCTGGGATCTAAAACTGTAATCTTCACTGACCACTCAGTGTTGAAGTACCTATTGTCCAAGAAAGATGCTAAGCCCAGGCTGATTAGATGGATACTCCTACTGTAGGAGTTTGACATCGAAATCAAGGACAAAAAGGGTGTGGAAAATGTGGTGGCTGACCACTTGTCCAGAATTGTGTTGAAGAAATGTCTTGATGGTCCTACAAATGATGCCTTCCCGGATGAGCAACTATTTGCAATCCAATCCTTGGTCCCCTAGTTTGCTCACATTGTGAATTATCTTGTTATAGGAAAGATTCCTGCCCACTGGACCAAAATGGACAAAGACCTATTTTTCTCACAGGTCAAATATTTTTTCTGGGAGGAACCTTGCCTATACAAGTACTATGTAGACCAAATCATTCGAAGATGTGTTCCCGAAAGTGATGTCCCCAGTATTCTGGACATGTGCCATGAAAATGCCTGTGGAGGCCACTTTAGTGGAAGAAAAATAGCTGACAAGGTCCTGCAGTGTGGGTTTTATTGGCCTTCTTTATTCAAAGATGCACATACACACTCCAAGGCATGTGAGAGATGTCAAAAATTAGGAGGGTTGTCCAAAAGAAATTCAATGCCTTTGCAGCCCATCCTTGTTGTAGAACTGTTTGACGTATGGGGTATAGACTTCATGGGCCCTTTTCCTCCCTCTAATGGTTACCAGTTCATCTTAGTGGCAGCGGATTATGTTTCCAAATGGGTGGAAGCCGTTGCCACAAGAACCAATGACAACCAGGTGGTCCTCAAATTGGTAAGGCAGAACATTTTCTCAAGATTTGGAACCCCTAGAGCTATTATCAGTGATGGGGGTAGCCATTTCTACAACAGGAATTTCGAAAGCTTGCTCAAGAAATATTCTGTGACCCATAGGATTGCTACTCCCTACCACCCACAGATAAGTGGGCAAGTTGAAATTTCTAATCGAGAGATTAAGCACATCCTTGAGAAAACAGTAAGGACTGACAGGAGAGATTGGGCTGACAGGAGAGATTGGGCCATTAAAAACTTAAATATGAACCTAACTTCTACTGGTCAACACAGGTCCCTGCAGTGTCTGAATTGGACGAACTGAGGATGGATGCCTACGCCAATGCCAAGATCCACAAGGAACGGTCCAAAGCTTTCTTTGACAAGGGCTTACTAAGAGCTTCATCCCTGGTGGCAAGGTTTGGTTATTTAACTCCAGACTAAAATTCTTTCCTGGCAAACTAAAATCCCGATGGGAAGGTCCCTATATTGTTATAAATGTTTCCCCATTTGGTGCTGTGGAAGTCAAGGATCCCAAATCTGGGCGGACCTTGAAAGTGAATGGTCAGAGGCTTAAGCCTTGTCTCGAAAAACCTGTAGATCCTATGAACACTATTCATTTTCAAGGGACCCCTTCATCAACATGACCCACAGTTGTGTCCATATTGTACTATACTGCTTTAGTTTCTTCAATAGTTTTTAGAAAATTGTAGTCTCTCGGTGCGGTCTGAGTCTATGGGGTCAGATAGAGTTTCGGTGGGGTTGGTATGATTACTTCTTGTAGACACCCAAATTCGGCCCAAGGCCCGATCAATCTGTACTTAGGGAGAGATGTACCCCTGTGCTTCCGATGGCACCCCCCTGAACCCTTAGGAACCTACCTAGACCAGTAGGAATCACTCTAAGACCTTTAGATCCATTCCCCCAATCCTTAGAAGCCACCCCTACACCCTAGAATCCCTCCCCATACCTAACTTAAACCCTTCTGGCGGTTGATGGGAGGAGAGCTACATAATTTCACAAAGACCAGTACCATGGATGAGCCATATAACGTTGGAAAGAGGACTTCTTCAGCTTTCCAACGAGCCAAAGATCACCCAATTTGGAGCTACGGTTCAAAAGTTATGGCCGTTTTAAGTTTCACATAAAATCATGAATTTTACTCAGGCGTAGATATTACATACGCCCAGCCATTTTTACCCCAGATTACTCAGGCGTATATATTATAAACGCCTGCCTATTTTGGGGATTTGGCATGATATAATATATACGCCCAGTATAGGTGGGAACCCACCACGGGCTTCATCTTCTCAAAACTCCCCTGATTTTGGTGAAAATTACTGTTCCTAAATTGGGCGTATATAATATATACGCCCAGCTTAGCTACAGTAACTGTCATCAGTAGCTCGAATTTCCTCCATCTATTTTGACCCTTTGACCATCCCCTTGGTTGAGGTGGGTGTCTTGAGATTGGTTGCACCCCCTTTGAGCTTATTGGCAACCCTTAAGTCACCCATGGTCTCACCCCATCATCCGCCATTGAAACCAGTTTCCCAAAACCCTAGGACCTTGAAAACCCAAAAAACCTTAGATGGGGGATTACCTAATTGCTAAACCAATTAGCTCTTAAGTAAGCCCCTAACCCATCCCTTCTCTATAAATAGAGAGGCCCCCCACTTCCCAAAGGGTTGAATTTTTGTTGAAGGATTAGAGAAGTGCTTAAGAGAGAACCCTAGTGAGAGAAAATGCCAATATTTTTCAGAATTCCAGCATGCATACTTCACCTATTTCAACGCATTTCCACCATTAGATCACTCCCTTTTGCTAAAGTCTAGCCTCTAGCTTCACTCTACACCCCTTACTTAATTGAATCCTAGCATTAGAACCCATTTTCACACCATTTAAGCCATCAAAAGCACGCCAAAGTGAAGATCTTCCACGGTGCAACAAGGGCCCGTGAGCTCTGGCTCACCCCTCTCTTCCTCTACCTTCTTGGTGTCTCCTCCGTCCAAGGATTCAAGCCGCTATGCCGCCGAAATTTCGATTTAGCTCAAAGCTTGATAGGACCGTATTGCCTTCTGGCAAGGGGAAACTCCGCCCTTTTTATTTTTATTTTTGGCCATAGATAGAGACCGCTACGTGCGGGTTGATCGGGTGCCTAAACCCTTCCCGGTCGATAACCGAAGCCCCTACCCTAGAGCCTTTGGCAAAGACCGGTAAATCAGAGTCATATTTAGCACTTCGGTGCTCAAAATATCGATTTGAAGGTTTCCCGGGTCACCAAAAGCTCCGGGTGGCGACTCTACATTTTATCATAGGCGAGCGCATCGCCGCGACGGATTCGAGAGGATCCACGATCGCACAGATGGCGACTCTGCTGGGGATTTCACCCTAGCGCTTCCCCTCTTGTTGGCCTTTCCTTTTATTTTGTTATTTTACTAACCATGGCTATTTTTTGTTCTAATTTGCTGCTGTTTTTCATTATTTTTTATTGTTTTTACTAACGTACTCACCCCTATGATTCAGTCCTTTAAGTGCCTTAGCAGTTTGGCGGGCCTACTTGCGCCTTAAATTTCAGTTTTTACGATTCTAGTCATTTAAGCCGCCTTAGCCATTTAGCGGGCCCGCTCGCATTTATTTTCACGTCATTTAAATTTCGGTCATTTACAAGCCTTAGCCGTTTGGCGGGCCTACTTGCGCACTTTATTTCGGTCATCATATTTCACCTTTGAACGCCGGCCCGTTGTGGCGGCACGAGTTTGTCATCCCCGGCCCGATTTTGGACTTAATTTCACTCCCCTATAAAAAATCGTAATTAAAAGTGAACCAACAGTATGGGGACATAATTGAATTTATTTTTGCATTTTTGGGTAGTTTCCGGGGGGTTTAGGCACGACGGATACAATTACCGATTCCCAAGAAGGCGGCATTCTAGTGGTGATGATCTGAAAAGAACCACCCCTTCCAAGACGAGAAGGCGCTTACGGAGGTATATCGGTTGGGTTGTCAATTCGATCAAGCCAAAACCCGCATTGGTGAGAGCGTAGAAACCCAAAATTCAGCCGTATCCCTAGGAAACGAAAAGGAGGGACCCGATAACAACACAAATAGCCGCCGGAGCATTTCTCCCAAGAAACTAGTTCAAAGCGATATAATATATACGCCCAACAAAATAGCCTCAGATTTATTATTAAAGCAGATATATATATACGCCACCAAAAATCCTCGATTTAAGCCAAAGCATATATAATATATACCCACCAATTTAGCACTTTTTGGTCAGCGTGCATAATATATACGCCAAAGATATATCTGCAACAACTGACCCGAGGCCCAATCCACCACCCCAATTCTCCGATTAACGGTATTAGTATCCACGGTAGCCTCCCACATTTTCTAACACCACATATGCCCCGCCCAATTAAAAGAAGCGACTTCTTATTGATTTGCTCAGGATCGGGTCATTTATGTGATTCCTCCTTCAATAGAACGAAAGGGTTCCTTCGCTTCCAAGTGTGTGATCCCGCCGTGGGACCTACTAAAGGTACATATATCACCCGAAACGGGAGTTGACCCTGGGCACCAGGTCATCAATCATCTAAGTAGAGGGGAGTTAATTGCAAAAAAAAGAGAGAAAATCCTCATCTTCAAAAAAAAAATCCACCTTCAAAAAAAAAAAGAGGAACAAATCAATCAAAATCAAAAATCAAAAATCACAAATTCACTTTTCAAAATCAAAAAAATAAAAAAAATCATCATTTTCCAAAACCCAAAAAAAAACACACAAAGAAAAACAATCAAAAATATACCATGGTGTGACCGACACTACGGCGACCTCAAACCCGGCCCGTAGGAGAAGAACCAGGAAGGTATTCGGCCCTTATCCGCGACATCAATACAACACTCGTCGGCGGATCATGTCAAGAGCCGATACATCCCCACCGTCATCCCCTTCCCATTCCCGTATAGGAGAAGACCCGGTCTCCGACACCTTCACCCAAGCCAGGTTCGATATCACGAGCCCATTTGGGGCGCCCGTATTCAACTCCACCTCATCCCCTCCCCTTACATTCCCCCAAAATACCCCCTTTTCACCCCCTATTGAAACCCCTCATTTCCCAGCCGATCCTTACATCCCCATCTCCCATCTAAACACCGTTACCGCATCCCCATACTTCCAAAGACCCCCCAGGGAGTCCCATCCCCCACCTACTTCCCACGTTCCATCCCTCTCATCACCCATGCCCCCAACATCCTACATCTCATCCACCCCATCTCATATACCATCCACATCCCAACATACCCCCCCGTTTACCCAGGTCATGCCCAATATCTCCCAACCACCTCCATCCTCAAGTAATCCATCACCCCCCAATCCCACACTTGAGTCCATGCCCTCGATGGAGGACATGAGAACAATGTATGCCCTATGGGCTGCTTCTCACAACCCAACCTCTCTAACCCCGCATCCAAATTTCCAAAACCTCCACACCCCATTCCCTCCCAACCATGCCCAACCACCCATCGTCCATACCTCCCAGAATCCCCCACCTCAATTCCAGACCCAAACCCACACAAATCCATGGGCCCCAGCCCAAACACCTCTAGATGCCCAGACCCAAAACCCTCAAATCCTATGGGCCCAAGCCCAAGCTTATCAGGCCCAGGCCCTAGCCCAAACACCTCCAAACCTATGGGCTCAAGCCCAGGCCCCAGCCCAAACACCTCCAAACCCATGGGCTCGAGCCCAAACCCACCAAACCCAGGCCCAAACCCAAGACCCTGAAAACCCCTGGGCCCAAGCCCAAACCCACCAGACCCAGACCCAAGTTCAAGCCCCCCAGGGCCCATGGACCCAAACCTACCAAACTCAAACCCAGGGCCCATGGACCCAAACCCAGCCCCCTCACGCCCCAGTAGCCCAAACTCAACAAGGCCCATTGGCCCAAAGTCATATTAATCCCCACACCCCGACCTAAGGCCCGTCGATTCGAGCCTTCCAAAACCATCAAACCCAAATCCCCCAAACCCAAGGCCCATCCGCCCACACTCATCAAGGCCCATTCACTAACCCCATACCCCCCCACCAATACCCTTCATTCACCTATACCCCTTACGCCTCCATCCCACCTCCAATGGGAAATCCAACCCATTCCATTCTTCAAAACCACAACATCCCGCCATCTCAATCACACCCCCATCACCCTCAGAATGTGCCACCAACTCAGCACATCACTTACCCACAAAACGCTCACCCATTTATCCCTTCTCATCCCCTTCAAACCATGTGGCCCCACCAAGTCATTCAACCCATCACCCCCCAAGTCCAAATACCAGAGCTCGCCCCTCACCAATACCACGACCAGTAGTACGAGGAGGATGAGATCCGCAACAGTGGAGGAACTGCCAGTTTTAACCCTCCAAGGTCCACCATCATCACACCTAGGGTCGAACCAAATCAAAGGGAAGCGGTCCCCACCACAGCCTCGAAGGAACAGGTGAAAGAACGAGATAAATGAGAATACGTATACCGATGAAGATGGGAGGAATGGAACTACACTCGACAGACTTTTCAGACTTATGTCTGTTCTCTGACGTCCCCCTGCCACAGAAATTCAAGATGCCATCATTTGATAAGTATAATGGCACTGGCAACCCCATCGCCCACTTGAAATCTTACTGCAGGGATATGTGCCAGTATGGCGGAGATGAACGACTCCTCATCAAAGTGTTCCAAAAGAGTTTAACGGGCCTGGCACTGAGATGGTTCGCATCCCTGGAACCATCCATGATAAAAAATTGGAAAGATCTGACACACTTATTTCAAGAACAGTATGTCTATAACATGGACATAGAACCAAGGAAGTCGGACTTGGCCCGATTAAAGCAAAGACATGATGAAACATTCAGCGCTTACTTAGGGAGGTGGAGGGCCTTAGCTGCTCAGGTAACTCATCGAATTCCCGATGATGAGCAGATTGAATTGATAACCAAGGGAGCCCTCCCAGTCATCGCAGATTTTTTAGTATATCAGCAGCAGTCAAGTTTTGCTGATTTGGTCCGAAATGCCAACCATTGCAAAGACGCCATTAGAGAGGGCAGGCTAGGAAGGAATGCGGCCAACGGGGCCATTGGAGTTCGAAAAGCCACCGAACCAGGAATTGAAAGAAGACCAGGGATAGAGGTACAGAACATTGTTTACCCCCAGGCCAATACCAATGCCCCCCCGATACAACTCCAGGTTACACAACCACCCCAGACCCATTTCGAGCGAGTACCAAGGCCAAGCAACGGACCAAGAGCCCCGTTTACCCAGGAACAGATGAAAGCATGCTTCGAACGAGTATTCACCCCGTTGGGGCAATCCTTGAGTGTCTTACTGCCGGTGTTACTACAAAAAGGCCTGGTCAATTTGCTCCAACCTCGCCCCCCACCCCACCCAATACCAAGGAATTATGATCCGAATCTGCATTGCAATTTCCACCAGGGACCGGGTCACCCTATAGACCGGTGCTTCCCGTTAAAGCACGCGGTCCAAGATCTGATAGAGGAGAGAAAGATCATACCCCCGCCACTTTCCCAAGGGCAGAACCAGAATATCCATCAAGCCCCTCTACCACCGCACCCAAGAGGCCCCAGGCCTAACATACATTGGATAGAGGAAGAAGAAGAAGAGTTTGACCCTTCATATTATATTAGTAATCAGGAGGAATTTTCGCTCCCCAGGTCAAACGAAGATGAACTATTTGTTGGGGTGATCGAGCCACTGTATCTTGCCGATTATTTTCCCACACCATCTTACCAAGAGGAGCCCTTAGATTTAGGGCAGTATTTTTCCACCCCCGCTCCCGCCTATCAAATCCAAACGGGCACAGCCCCGCCGCAATGATACACATATCCACCCCACGCCCAATTCATCCCATACACCCCTCCGTCACACATAAATCATCCTATTCCTTACGCAATTCCTCCATCCCCATATTATCCTACCCCATACACGCCCTCAAGTCCCTCCACCCAATACAATGCTCCGCCATCCTCAAGTTACCCCATGCCATACATGCCTTCAAGTCCCGCTACCCAATTTACCCCATACACCCCTCCATCACCCCTGAATTACCCCGCTCCATGCGCCACTCCGTCATCCTCAATCTATCCCATTTCATCTACCAACCCATCATCTTTCCACCATGCCACAAACCCTTTATATCCCCCCAATCCACCCACTACCCTGCCATGTCCCGGTCATCCCGCTCAATGCACGACTCCATCGCCCCCAATTTACCCCACTTCATCCACAAACCCGTCACCATCCCATCATACCTCCCCATATACAAATCCTTCATACCCCCATCATCCCGCGCCCACCACACCTCAAACGTCTCCCCATCCCTCCAACCCAGTCACACTCTCGCCATCCCTTCGCTATTTTGGCCCTAATCCGACTCCACCACCACCTGGACAAGCAACCCCTCACCCAATCACCACTGGTCCTACCATGCCCAGGTAACGCCAGTACAAGCCCCCTCCATGCCCACAACTCCAATTCCCAATTCCCCACTACCATTCCACCCCCATTGAGTTAACTCGTCGTGGACCCGACAAATCGGTATATCCGGCCCAATCCTCCCCGGAATCCTCACGCACCCCATTTCTCATCCCAAAACCTGCTTATGACCCGCATCAGGTGCCATTGAGCTATGAACAAACGGACATGAATGTCGGGTGCAACCAAGAAGAGGCTGTTGAGTTTGTCACTCGATCGTCAATTTCTACCAAATGTAAGCATCGGCAGTTAGAGGAGAAGAAAAGAATAAAGAACAGGCCACAGGAAATCCCTTTGAAAAAATGATCAGGGAACATATACTGGAGACACAGCTCAAGAGAACACCCGCACATATTACCGTGTGGGATTTATTTATCACGTCTCCACTCCACTTTCAAGCCCTAATGGGAGCGCTCAAGGACGCGCATATCTCCACCCATGTAACTCCAGATGAAGTAGGGGAAATAATAGGGCAAGTGTTGGCCCCAAACGCCATCTCTTTCACCGATGCGGACCTACCGATCGAGGGGAATGACCATTCTAAACACCCCTAAATATAACAGTGGAAGTAGGGAACTTGGTGGTGCCGTTGGTCCTGATCGACAACGGGTCGGTGCTGAATGTATACCCTCTAAGGACGGCAATCAAAATTGGGGCGAACCTCGACACCTTCCGACCATCTATATCATGCGCACGGGGATTCGACAACACTGGAAGGGAAATCATAGGAGAAGTAGACCTTGACCTGATCCTCGGACCACAAACCTTCACCACCCCCTTTCAAGTGATGGACATCAAGTCTACCTTCAATCTGCTATTGGGCGGGCCATGGATACATAAGCTCAGAGCAATACCATCTACTCTACACCAAAAGCTCTGATTCATCTCAGAAGGAAAAATTGTCACCATCATAGGTGAGAGCAGAGAAGACATGGGGAAGAGCGCTCTGCACATTGAGAATTCGAAAGTGCTGAACATACCGCACACAACTGAGGACGCCGATCTCCATCGATTTGAGTACAAGTTCTTAAATGTTACCCTCGAACCAACTGAAAAGACCCCGGATAAAACTGGAGGAGGAATGGACGCAGTTGTGTTCATGCTCCACAGATGGGGCCATCAAAAAGGGAAAGGACTGAGCCCATGCCTTCAAGGAAGAAGAGACCGTCAAGGCCAAGGGGCAACAAACTAAATTCGGCTTAGGCTACAGGCCCAGAGAAGAGGAAGCCAGAGAAGCCAAGGAGAAGATGAGAGCCGCAGCAGCCGCCAAGGCCAGAGGAATCATCTTGGAAGAGGAACCTCACGCTCGCCCCCACATCTGTGAAACCTTTGTGAGCGCCGGGGTAGTAAAAATTTATCTGAATGGGGAGACGAGGGTAACCCCACATAAGCCTACCGCAATCCACCCCACCAATCTCTACATCATCCCCCCAAATTTCGAAATGGACTTAGCCGCCCTTTCCTTGTTTGAGGAAGAAGTGCCCCGATCCACCCCTCACTTCAGCACCAACCACTCTGGGCCCCCCTCCTAACCGTAGAGGATAAGGTCTCGGAGGATCCCTCTGTAAATATGTTGGGGGAAGAAATGCAAGAGCCTACCGATGCCGCTCCCGATCAAAGAGGTAAAGGCCAAGCCTCGCAGGTGAGTAACTGGGCATCCTTGCCCCAACTCTTGAGAGTCGCAAAATGCCATGAAAATGGCACTGACTCTCCAAAAAAAACAACCTGTAAAAAGTGAGGTTAGCCTCTGCACCACTCTACCTTGTATATATAGAGATCCACCTCGCCAGGGGCTGACCTCCAAAAAAATACAAAAGATCATAAAAATAGAAAAAATACCAATTCCAAAAATATTGTCCTTTAAAATTCCCAATAAAATTAAAATCAATGTCGTGATACCTGTCCCATGTGAAGCCAACCCCTTCCCTGTAGAAATACAAGAAGAGGTAGGAGTCACTAGTCTGGATGAGGAAGGCCAAACCGACGAGCTCCCCAATGAGCTACTCAATCAATATGCCGATTTTGAGCATGGCCCTACCCTGATCATCGAAGAGACAGAGGATGTCAATTTGGGCACCACAGAGGCCCCCAGAATCACCAAAATTGGAGCGTCGCTGTCCCCTGCGGAGAGGAAAGGTATGATAGATTTCCTTCGGTCATACCAAGACGTCTTCACATGGTCGTATGAGGACATGCCTGGTTTGGATACCGATCTGGTTTTAGTATGAGTTGCCACTCTACCCCGATGTTAAACCGGCGAAACAGAAGCTGAGATGACTCCGACCCGAATGGATGTTGAAGGTGAAGGATGAGGTCATTAAACAGTATGACGCAGGTTTCCTCATGGTATCCAAGTACCCACAGTGGCTAGCCAATATCGTCCCCGTACCAAAGAAGGATGGAAAGGTTCAAATGTATATCGACTTCCAAAATCTCAACAAGGCGAGCCCTAAGGACGATTTCCCACTGCCGCACATCGATATCTTGGTCGATAACACCGCAAAGCATGGAATGCTCTTGTTTATGGATGGATTCTCAGGATACAATCAGATAAAGATGGCAGAGGTTGATCGCAAGAAGACAGCATTTCTGGGGAACCTTCTGCTACAAAGTGATGCCATTCGGGTTAAAGAATGCTGGGGCGACCTATCAAAGAGCAATGACGGCCCTGTTCCACGACATGATGCACCGAGAAATTGAAGTATATGTCGACGACATGATTGCCAAATCTCCAGAAAGGGAGGACCACTTGATAAACCTACAGAAACTATTCGAGAGGCTGAGAAAATACAGATTGTGGTTGAATCCCCAGAAATGCGCATTTGGCGCTATGTCCGGAAAGCTACTGGGCATTATTGTCAGTAGGAGAGAGATCGAGGTCGATCAGACCAAGATCAAGGCCATCACTGAAATGCCACCACCATCTACAGAGAAGGAAGTCAGAGGCTTTTTAGGCAGGATCCAGTACATCAGCCGATTCATTGCACAGTTAACTCCGATATGCACACCAATCTTCAAGCTGCTGAGAAAGGACTCACCAGTTGAGTGGAATGATGACTGTCAGGCTGCATTCGACAAGATTAAAGGTTATCTCTTGAAACCTCTAGTATTGGTACCGCCTGTACCCGATAGACCCCTAATAATGTACTTGTCCACGACTGAGTTTTCCATGGGCTGTGTGTTAGGACAGCATGATGAGACGGGAAGGAGAGAGCAGGCCATCTATTACCTAAGCAAGAAATTCACTGATTACGAGACGCGCTATTCTCATCAAGAGAAAGCATGCCTGGCGCTCGTTTAGGCTACTCAGAGGCTTCGACACTACCTGTTATCCCAGGCCGTTCTACTTCTAGCACGGATGGATCCATTGAAGTACCTATTCGAGAAACTTGCTCTCACTGGCCGAATCGCACGTTGGCAACTACTCCTATCTGAGTTTGACATTACTTATGTCACGCAGAAGTCGATTAAGGGGCAAGCACTCGCCGATCATCTTGCTGAGAACCCTCTGCTGAACTATGAGCCTCTAAGGACCGAATTCCCCGATGAAGACATTTTGTTCATGACCAACGAGGATACAGAGGAAACGGAAGAGCCCTGGGTAATGCACTTCGATGGGGCATCGCATGTTGAGGGCCAAGAGTTGGCGCCATTCTTATCTCACCAAAAGGATCCCATATACCCATCTCAATCAAATTGAACTTCCCATGCACCAACAATATGGCCGAGTATGAGGCCTGTACAGCTGGTTTACAGGTGGCTCTTGATCTAAATATAACTCACCTTAAGGTCTTTGGAGATTCACAGTTAATTATATGCCAAACGAACGGGGATTGGAAGACCAAGGATGAGAAACTGATCCCATACCATGAACATCTGGAGGATCTGATAACTTGCTTTGAGGAAGTCACCTTCTCTTATGTGCCACGAGCAAGAAACCGGTTTGCTTATGCCCTGGCTACCCTGGCCTCTATGGTTGAGATTCCATACGGAGTTGTGATGAAGCCGATCATGATAGAGCAGAGGAACGAACCGGCTTTCTGTCACCTGATCGAAGGACCTACAGAGATAGATGACGAACCACCCTGGTTCTCAGACATCAAGAATTTCCTCAAGACCCAAACTATCCCGGAAGGAACATCAAAGGTAGACAAATGCACCATCCAGCGATTGGCAACAAACTATGTCATCTGCGGCGATCTCCTGTATAGACGGTCTCACGACAATATTCTGCTCCGATGCCTAACCCAGAGGGAAGCGGTTGAGATCATGAAGGAGATTCATGAGGGGGTCTGTGGAGCCCACGTCAGCGGTCACATGCTTGCTAAGAAAATTCTAAGGCAAGGATACTTTTGGACTACTTTGGAGACTGATTGCTACAAACACGTACAGAAGTGCTACAAATGCCAAGAGCACTCCAACCTAATACACGCTCCGGCCATTGACTTGCACAGCATGGCCACCCCTTGGCCGTTCGCCACCTGGGGTCTCGACGTCGTCGGCAAGATCAATCCTAAGTCTTCCAATGGACATCAATTCATCCTTGCCGTTGTGGAATACTTTACAAAATGGGTAGAGGCGGCCTCCTATACGAGCATTAAAGATAGCCATGCTGAGAAGTTCATTAAGAACAACATCATTCGCAGATTCGGCGTACCCAAAGATATCATCACTGATAATGGCACTAATTTCGCTAATAGGCTCATCTGGGCCTTGTGTGAGCGGTTCTAGATCAAGCACCATCGTTCATCCCCGTACAGGCCTCAAACGAATGGAGTAGTAGAGACAACCAACAAAACTCTGAACCACATCCTCGAGAAGATGGTAGTTACTTACAAAGATTGGAGTGAGCAGTTACCCTTCGCACTTTGGGCCTATAGAACGTCTATCCGCACCGTAATAGGGGCAACACCATTCTCCCTTGTGTACGGGACCGAGGCCGTGCTACCCGTTGAGGTTGAAGTTCCGTCACTCCGTATCCTTTTAGAATCCCATCAACCTGAAGCCGAGAGCGAAAGAGCCCGTTTTGAATAGCTAGACTTGATTGACGAGAAAAGACTCCTAGCCTTATGCCACACTCAGGTCTATCAGAGGAGAATTGCACGTGCTTACAATAAGGCGTCCGCGGTCGAGACCTGAAGATAGGAGACACTGTACTAAAGAAAATTTTTCCGTCTCTCCACGCCGATCCGAGAGGGATGTTAGGCCAAATTGGGAAGGACCCTACGTCATCCGAGAGGTTCTGGCAGGATACGTTGTTCGCCTCGCCACCATGGACGGAGACCACTTTCCCG
This sequence comes from Chloranthus sessilifolius, assembly GCA_021018995.1. NCBI lineage: Eukaryota > Viridiplantae > Streptophyta > Magnoliopsida > Chloranthales > Chloranthaceae > Chloranthus > Chloranthus sessilifolius. Next base: position 33,454,750 of record CM037595.1, read on the forward strand.
AGCCCATCAACGCTGGATACCACCGTAAGTTCTACTCATAGGTCTTGGGACAAGGTAAGTTTTGATAAAAGTAGATGCGTGACCGCTTAAGGGCACCATAAAAGAGGCCATCATTTCAAAGTCAAGTGGCCCAAAAGAATATTCCCTGAAAACCTTCACCCCTTTTTGCCACACACTTCGGGCCAACAACCGTTTCTTTCATATACCCCACCCAAAATTCCAAAAAAAAAAAAAAAAGAGAGAAGAAAGGAGGGAGGAAAAAAACAACAAAGAAAAGGAGGGGTACCCCAAAAAAACAAAAAACAAAAACCCCAAAAAAATGAATGATGACTGGGGCATAAAAACCCAACCTAGAAAAACCCAACCTATTTGAACCCCAACCACATTACAACCCGGAAGAAAGCCCTCTTTAAGGTCCACAAGCGGTTATAACATCTACTGCATCAGAACAGGCCGAGTTAACAAACCACACAGAACTTCATTCAGCCGGCTATGACGGAATCGACGCCCATGTCGTGGCTTTCTGGTTCTTAAAAAAAAAAAAAAAGAAGAAAAAGAAAAGAAAGAAAAAAAGAAGAAAAAAAATTAATTTGAGTTCAAAGCAAGACAGACGTGGTGAAAACCCGAAAGGGCGCCATGGGTAAAAACAGCGAACTCACGCGGACCAGGTGAAAACCTGAAAGGGCAACTGGGGTAAGAAAGCGAACCCATGGACGTGGTGAAAACCCGAAAGGGCGCTACTGGTAAAAATAGGGATGACAGGCATGGCGAAAATCCGTCTTGGGCACTATGAGCAAAAAATATCAAGAAAAGAGAGATTAGGAGAAGATCTGTCCTAGCCTGTCTATTTCAGTTTGGATCTCTTAAGCCTCTTCTCCCCTTTGATGGGCCGCTCATGTTGGAAATTGGATCGGATCCCAATCAAGTATGTCGTCTCTACCGCAGCGTCTGACGCATGACCAAAAGGAAAGACAGAGGGCTGAACCAATCCCAGGGCAGCTAACCTTTCCATGTTTAAAGGAAAAAACCTGTGCCTCACAAACAGGGTTCGACCATGCTCAAAATAGGACCCACTGGTTTGGCCCCATAAAAAACCTCACCTTGTGAGGAAGAAAATTCCAAAAAAGATAATAGATTTTCCTTTCCCATAAAAAACCTCACCCTGTGAGGAAGAAAATTCCAAAAAAGATAATAGATTTTCCTTTCCCATAAAAAAACCTCACCTGAGTGAAGAAAATTCAAAAAGATAATAGATTTCCCTTTCCCATAAAAAACCTCACCCTGTGAGGAAGAAAATTCCAAAAAAGATAATAGATTTCCCTTTCCCATAAAAAACCTCACCCTGTGAGGAAGAAAATTCCAAAAAGAAAATAGATTTCCCTTTCCCATAAAAAACGTCACCCTGTGAGGAAGAAAATTCCAAAAAGGATAATAGATTTCCCTTTCCCATAAAAAACCTCACCCTGTGAGGAAGAAAATTCCAAAAAGAAAATAGATTTCCCTTTTCCACAAAAAGCCTCACCCTGTGAGGAAGAAAATTCCAGAAAAAAATAGATTTTCCTTTTCCATAAAAAGCCTCCCACGGCGGAGGAGAAAATTTCAAAAAAAAGAAAATAGATTTCCCTTTTCCATAAAAAGCCTCACACGGCGGAGGAGAAAATTTCAAAAAAAAGAAAATAGATTTCTCTTTTCCATAAAAAGCCTCACACTGTGGAGGAGAAAATTCCAAAAAAAAAAAAAAAAGGAGAAACCCCGCCAGGTGAAAAAAAAGAAAAAATCCCATAAAAAGTCTTACATTGCAGGATTACAAAAAGAAAAACAAGAGCGCATGTATAGATTTCATTCCCTTTCTTTACAAGTGTTGCCTGCTGAGTGTCACGTCCCAAAAAGATAACGACATGACACACTTTCTATTTTTGCTGCTTTCATTACAATAAAAAACAAAACCCAAAATGTATATAGCTGTATATATATGAAAAGAAGAAGAAGAAAAGAACAGAAAAAGATAACCCAAAAAGAGATCTCTGATAGGGGGCTTTCCCCCCGTGAATATGATCTATGATATGTGCAGGAATAGGTCAAGGTCCGGGAGCACGCTTCAAAGCGCTAATCGAAGGGAGTCCTCATGGCGTTCGATCAGACATCCACCTACCATGAAGACTCTTCTGCCGTCTCCATGATGCTTCAAAGGCCATGGTCTCACCAAAAGACTACCAACCAAGAACTCGCTCTAGGTCAGAAGCGGCTCTCACCTCTGCAATATCAGCTCTGACCCTTTCTTTCTCCAAAGTCTCGATCAAATCCAGCCTCTCTACGGAAAGAGACTCAATCCGGGTCCGAAGCATCGCTTCCTTACATGGCCAGGGCCCTGTCTCTACCACATCTACCAAAGCTGGGCTAGGAGTAGGTAATTCCTCAGATACTAGCCAACCCTCGTAACCCGGAGAGATAACGCCCCCCTGAACCAAGCTACACATATGCGCCGATTGGCGGGTTTCCCAGAGGGCAGCTATGTGATCAAGATCACTAAGAGAACCGCGAGAGAATATCAGAGAGCACAGGGGAGGCCTCGCGGTGCACGACACATGCTGAGTATACCCGAATTGGCAGAGCACCCGAGATGGGAAGTAGTATGTGCTACCAGTCAGCCCCAAAAGTGTGATGCCCTCACAATCCCAAGAGCGGACAATCGGAAAGGTGCCGTCCGTCCAGGGAAGTTGCTGTGTCAAGATCGAGATACAGCAGCTCGGCCTCCTCGACGCTCCCACCAAGCAGTCTCGAACTCTGGATTAGAAAACCTCGAGCCACATCCCCTCTAATCAAGCAGAATCTCGGCACAGGCCCCATGATGGCCAAATGCTCTCCTAACCAGATCTGAACAAGAAGCGGGCTCCCGCTAAAAATCCCAACCCGGCCCAAGGCCGAAGCATCCAACCTCGATACATCTCCGCCAGGACCAGGTGTACCAATGAGCGACCTCCCTCTAGTTCGGTCAAAACATCACATAGCCCAAGGGAAAAGCTCTCACCCCCAGTGAAGAAGAGAACCTCCGACAACAAATAAAGAGCAAAGGCCTTCACATTGAAGGGATCTCGAATAGGCAACTTTCGAAGGCTCGAGTCACCGAAAAGTTCTCTGTGAATTTCACCAACACCGTGGGCCCTCCCAAACATTTCTCATATCCACCCTTCTTCAAGCCAAGGACCACGTGGACCGCCTTTGCATACCCCGGTTTGGGCACTACTTTGGCAAGGCCTCGATGCATCTTCAAGCCGGTGAGGGAGGCTAACTCTTCCAAAGTTGGGGTCAGCTCCCTAGACCCAAATTTAAAAACATGGGCCCTATGGTCCCATGATGCCAAAGCCGCCTATAGTAGGTTGGGCAACAGTGGAATAGCGAGGAGAGAAGAAAGACGGGACAACCCGAGGCCATTCAGAATAGCAAGCTCGCTCTCGGCGAAACTATCATGCCATTTTTGCAAAAAGTTGGGCCCCGAGTCTAAACAGGGAAGTATACTGGTCCCCGTATAAAAGCTTGGGCCCCCTTTTGAAGGCAGGTCCATCGGCGTGCAAAGAGGTTCTTTATCGGTCACTATATGGCGATGGGCCCGCTAGAAAAAGAGGGGAGAGAAAGAAAATAAAAGGAGGGGCAAAACAGCCAAACCAAAGTAAAAGAGGAGACAAGGAGGGAACCAGGCGCGGGTTATAAGGAGCCCGCTGGGTACAGTCTATAGCAGGCGTATATATTATATACACCAAGGCAAATTTTGAACAATTTTTGCCTGGCGTATATAATATATACACCCGGCCATTTTTGCTGGGGATTGGTCAGGCGTATATAATATATACGCCTGGCTATTGATTGCTAAATGTTGACCTGGCGTATATAATATATATGCCCGATTTAAGCCGAGGCTGGTAAGGCCCCCCCCCCCTTCACTGGTCTGTTTCTTTTCCCAAGAAGAGACGTAGTTATTTTGACCCACCTTTTCGTCGCAAGAGCGCACATGGGCGGCCATGCCACACCTGTGAGAAACACCCGGGTGGCGCGCCGTCGGTGGCTCACATACGAAGGGTCACCTGCATGATCAACCTCATCATTGGAGAGGTGCCAGTTCATTCCGAGCAAGGAAAAGAGGAAGGAAACCACCAAAGCAAAGGAATACCCAAATAAAACATTCATATAAACCATAAAAATTATAAACCATCTAAACAAAATTTTTTTTTATTGTTATTACATATCCCCAAATAAAGTCAAGTCTAAACTGTTTTATTATGTCAAATTTGCAGGAAATAAACTAATCCTGGGCAGCCCCCATCGACTTCTTCCGGCGCCGGCTCGCACTTTGAAAGGTACGGGTCTCCCCCACCCGAGTCCATGCCTGAGAGATACGGCTAAGCAAGGAGCGCGACTCCTTTTCACGAGCACGCTACAAAGGCACACCAAAAGCCATCAGATAGAGAAACAGGCGGAAAGTAAACTAGGAAAATGACTAGGTTGGGCCAGCATTCACTCACCACTTCGGTCTCCCTAAGCCCAACGAGGTTACGATAGTATTCGGCCTGACTCACTGCCGACTCATAATCCTGGCCAGTAAGAAAAAGGAAGTGTTAGTCACACAGGCCATCAGCATAATTCAAAGGGAAAGAGAACAGAGCAACAAGGTAGAGATTACCCCAGGAATCAGCTCGGGAGGTGGGACCTGGATAGCTTCAGTAGAAATCCGTGCCTTTTCGGCCACGTCGGCACACACGCGTGACAAAAAGGCATCATCCAGGCGCTTGAAGGTCCCTTGGACCTCGACGGGCGAGCTACCAGAAGCACCGGCACCAGAAGGGTCAGAGGGTCTAGCACCTGAAGCCACGCCAGAGGCACCAGCCCCGGAAGGATCGGAAGGTCCAAAGACTGTTGCATCATAGGAGCAGCCTCTCCCCTCATCTCGCCGCTTTGCTCAAATCAGAGAGAAATATTTTATCATTAAGGACAGTCAATCAAGGTAACCACATGAAAGTCGAATGAAAGAAGAAAAGGGGCATTACCTGAGATCGCGGCCCGCCAAATGCTAAAAAGTTAGCACTGCACGAAGCGAGCGAAAAGAAGAAATGGTAGGTGGAGTCGACAAGACCTGCTATTCCCGCAGGAGAAGGTCATCGATAGGAACCCCATGATGAAGAAAGTGAGCAGTGAGCTCATCAATGGAGCCCTCTGGGGCCAACACGTCGGCGAGAGGAGCTTGGGGCACGGCAAAGAGAGGGCGATACTGATGAACCGCTCTCTCCCCTAAATAGTAGGCCTTAGTCCGGACCCGTAGAGAAAGATGATACGACGGTCCAGCAAAAGACGAGAGGGGCCCACTGAGGCCAAATTCCAGAAGGGGGATCCTATGTAAGGGTCGAGGATGACCTGCAAAAGAAGAAAAAATCGGAAGGGGAGGCGCACATTTGATCAGAACCCCTAGCACACAGAAGCTGAGCTACCAAATTTACAAAAAGGGAATTGTTTTACCTGCTCTGGGATCAACAGGTCGAACTGAGAGCGCAGTCCTAACTCCAAATGCGGCGACCAACATACGATTACTCATAAGAGGAACGAGCAATGTCGACTGAAGCGAAGGCGACCATGAAAGTGAAGGTACCCCAGACACGAAAAGCATGAAGATGAGGACAGGTATGCTATAAAAGAAAATTGAGTAAACTAAAAACAAAGATAAAATACCTCGATGGCAGGCCAGAAACCCACAATGGAGCTAGACTCCCTAAGAATGGCCCGCTTTAGGCTGGACATGAGTACGGCATAGCCAGCGCCGCCCCAATCGAATCGATGCACGGTCTCCCAGTTCACCGTCAAGCTGAGCAGAGACAAAGAGACTCGCCCTCCATTGGTGTTGGAGAGGAGAGTCTTGCCCAGGAGGAACAGTAAGGAGATGCGGGCCAGCATAAGTGCGTGCGCAGGCTCGATGTAAATGTCCATGTCGGGCTGCCCCTGGTCCACCAACTCATTAGGCCCAAACTGATCAACCAACCAGGATAGCTTGACCTCCGAGCCCCTTAACGTTCCTCGAGGACGGTAGGCCCCTAGCAAATTGAATCACCTCCTCCCTACCGGTGTGCGGGTAGGTACCACGGCACACCTCGATGCACCCTGATCATAGACCAAATCCCCGAGTGAAGGCCATCTCGCCATGGCCATGTGGAAAACGCCTATCTTTTTAAATAGGCCAGATCGGCTCTTCTGGGCACGAAAATGAAGTCCCCAAAACCGGCAGCAGTGAGTAGGTCCTTCACCACTGGGGGAAGGTAAAGCACAAGACGCTGAAGGTCAAACCAACCGCCTCGGAACATAATGTGCGGCAGGGGCTGCAAGCAAAAGGCATCAATCTGATAGGGGCAGGGAGATATAATGAGGGCATCAAAGGAAAACGAAAGCGGAAATGAGGAGGGGGTCCATCTGTTTACCTGACCAACGATCCCGAAGTTGAACATATGAGTGTGCTGGCAGTAGAGGAGGCCCGTGTGGGCGGCCTTACCTTGCATCTCATACCAAGGCTGGGAGGAGCGTTGAGACACAATGAACTGTTCCCCACAGGGGCCGTAGGCCATTTCCGGCCCTTCTTGCTGATCATGCCCCTCGTCACCAGACATCCTGAAAACATGAGACGCATCGGCATATGAGGGGTTGCCAACAAAAAAAGAAGAAAGAGAAAATATGTATATGCACTAATCCAAAGAATAATAACAAAAAAAAAAAAATACCATGTGTGTATGTATACTAATCCAAAACAAAAAAAGAGGTGTGTGTGTGTGTGCTAAAAAAAAAAAAAAAAAAAAAAAAAAAAAAAACCCAAAAAAAACATGTGTATGAATACTAATCCAAAACCAAAAAAAATAAGAGAGATGTGTGTGTGTGTACTAAACAAAAAAAAAAAAAAAAAAACATGTGTATGTATACTAATCCAAAACAAAAAAAAGATGTGTGTGTACTAAAAAAAAAAAAAAAAACTCATGTGTATATACTAATCCGAAAGAAAAGATGTGTGTGTGTACTAAAAGAAAAAAACAAAAAAAATCACGTGTGTGTGGGTACTAATCCAAAAAAGAGATATGTGTGTATAAAAAAAACAAAAACAAAACCATGTGCGAGTGTGCTAATCCAAAAAAATAAGATGCACTAATCCATCGAAAACAAAAAAGAAAGAGAAAATAGGATGAGATGAAAAAAAATAGGCCTAAGGAAAACAACATAAAAAAAAAAAAAAAAACAACAAAAAAACCGAGAGAAAAGGAACATAGGCATCACATATGTTTAAACGGAAATGAAAAAAAAGCATCAAACAATAATATTATCAAAATACAAAGGGAAAGTAAGGGAAGGTAATGGTTACCTTCAATGGGGGAGAAAAACGAAGAGCGGCGGAGGATAAGCGCCTTTCGATCCACACCCGCGACCGCTGATAATGGAATTCAAGACAAATCAAATGAAAAAACCCTAAGGGGGTGTCCCGGACTCAAGAAGAAAGGAGGGAGGAAGAGAGAATTTGAAAAGGGGGGCCCCTTTTGTGCTCGGCTCGGGCGATTCAGAATCGCAGATTTTAGACGTATATAATATATACCGACCATTCACAGATTTTGGTCAGGCGTATATATTATATATGCCCGACCAAAAATGGCAGTTTTTAAACTGCCCGACCTCCTTTTTTTCGATTTTTAGGCCCAACGGCCCCCTTGTATGCTATGGACCTCAATCCGGACCCCCTTTGAGGCCCACGAGTCGTCGGCCATGGTGCACGCGTTCCCAAAATGACCGTTCGATTTTCCTTCGATTGGCCCAAAGGGACCATGCTATAATAAACGGGTCTAGATCCGTAGGCGCCCACAAAATCAAAAAAAAAAAAAAAAAAGAAAAAACAATAAAATATAAAAATACAACGTTGGTTCTCACAGGAGCATCGCAATGTCTGTTTGCCCCACCCCGAGAGCCGTGTTAAATCAATTCGAAATGATCGGGTTCACCCGAAAGTTCTCGAACCCCGTTTCATGCGTGGACACTTTGTACCTGATCCGGCAAGCAAATGAATTTCATTCATCACCGGGAGCATACACTTAGCCCCAGATCTCCCCCAGCAGAAGTCAAGGCCTGATCTGGCAGGCAAACCAAGAACTCATCACCGAAACGCACACGTCCCTAAAGAGGATCAACATGGCAAGTTGATTCGCCTAGGGATACGTATAAAAAAAAAAAAATAAAGGCAGCTTGAGCATGCCCGGAGTCTCAATCAAAATGAAAAAGAAAAAAAAAAGAGGAAGAAAAGGACAAAAAATGACAACCTATTGCTGCTTAGTGAAAACCCTGAGTGGGTTGACCCCACCTTCCACGCATTCACTCTGATCATCCACCTTCGGATTGATAGTGACCAAGAGTGCCCCCAACTTCAGACCATTCGAAGAGCCTATTGTCAGTCGAAACTGACCCGCCAAAAATGAAATTGCAACCAACCAAACTATGTGCAAACATACAGACCAAAGGGCTCTTTTCCTTTTTTATTTCCTTTTACACAGGCTTAAAACCTGTATAGGCACGGTGTCCCTGTTGAATGTACGCACTTGTGTCTGGGTATCCGCAGGATGGTCGTTGTCCTCGTAAATTATTCCTTAGGGTCGAGGCTTCTGTTCGTGCCTATTTGCTGCTTACCACCCCTGATGGGTGTCTGTTTGTGCATAGTTAGTAAGATGTGATTTCATTAGGGACGGAGGCTATAATTGGCCATCTCTTTCGAGGGATGTTTGGTTCTAGCCCGATCTTTAGCTTTGTCTTGAGTTAAAGCACTCCGGTCCGTGTGAATCAGGGGCACCTCACCACTGGAACGTTCACATCCCTAGGGTGCACCTATCCCCAACAGAGCGCACGCATTCTTAAAGCGTATCAATTGACATTTGATCCACTTAAAGAGTTGTGCAAAAATAAAGTTGTCAGATGTCATCGAGCTCTGCTTAGAGGCCTCGAAACAAAAGAAAATTCAGAAAATGACACAAAAAAAATTACTCGGAAAATGGGCATGCATTCCCAAGAGGTGTTGTGACATCAATATTCGCTCCACTCGGGTAAAACATGCTAAAGCAACCTCGAGGTTGATGGGTTCGCCCAGAAACTCCGAGCCTTACCTAGGTAAGGGTACCTGTGGCCAACCCAATGGAGCTGTCATTATCCCATAGGATTGGACACAGTTTGAAGGCCTTCGCTTTGTGTGCTTCGCATCAATTCCGAAGCATAGATCGATCATCCCGTTTCATGGAGCTGTCTGGTTCAGATTAAGACTCAACATCACAAATCTATAATTTCCCTCAGGAAGTGGATGATATCCCGGCTAGCGGGCTTACACATTTTGTGATCATCGCAGTTATGCCCAGTAATGTCGCAATGCGCTTGGGGACTGTTAGCTCTTAGGTACGGACGATATCCCGAAATGAGAGGGCTTACGTACGCTCACCATCACCATGAATGTTTAAGAATTGAGTTGATCCTGGCGGACCCATCAAATGTGCCTTTGACCTCTTTAGATGTCTCTTGTCTTTGCCATCCGATCATTAGTGATCGAATACTAAAGAGGGGCATCTGTAGACACCCAAATTCGGCCCAAGGCCCGATCAATCTGTACTTCGGGAGAGATGTACCCTTGTGCTTCCGATGGCACCCCCCTGAACCCTTAGGAACCTACCTAGACTAGTAGGAATCACTCTAATACCTTTAGAGCCATTCCCCCAATCCTTAGAAGCCACCCCTACACCCTAGAATCCCTCCCCAGACCTAACTTAAACCCTTCTGGTGGTTGATGGGAGGAGAGCTACAGAATTTCACACAGACCAGTACCATGAATGAGGTATATAGAATTGGAAAGAGGACTTCTTCAGCTTTCCAACGAGCCAAAGATCACCCAATTTGGAGCTACGGTTCAAACGTTATGGCCGTTTTAAGTTTCACATAAAATCATAAATTTTACTCAGTAGAACCCAGATATTACTCAGTATATATATTATACGCCCGCCTATTTTGGGAAAATTTGGCGGGCGTATATAATATATACGCCCAAAGATAGGGACCCACCACGGGCTTCATCTTCTCAAAACTCCCGATTTTGGTGAAAATTATCGTTTTAAACCGGGCGATATAATATATCGCCCAAATTAGCTACAAGAATCCATCATGAGCTCAATTTCCTCCATCTAGTTTGACCCTTTGATCATCCCCTTGGTTGAGGTGGGTGTCTTGAGATTGGTTGCACCCCCTTTGAGCTTATTGGCAACCCTTAAGTCACCCATGGTCTCACCCCAGCATCCGCCATTGAAACCAGTTTCCCAAAACCCTAGGACCTTGAAAACCCAAAAAACCTTAGATGGGGGATTACCTAATTGCTAAACCAACTAGCTCTTAAGTAAGCCCCTAACCCATCCCTTCTCTATATATAGAGAGGCCCCCCTCTTCCCAAAGGGTTGAATTTTTATTGAAGGATTAGAGAAGTGCTTAAGAGAGAACCCTAGTGAGAGAAAATGCCAATATTTTCCAGAATTCCAGCATGCATACTTCACCTATTTCAACCGATTTCCACCATTAGATCACTCCCTTTTGCTAAAGTTTAGCCTCTAGCTTCACTCTACACCCCTTACTTTATTGAATCCTAGCATTAGAACCCATTTTCACACCATTTAAGCTATCAAAAGCACGCCAAAGCGAAGATCTTCCACGGTGCAATAAGGGCCCGTGAGCTCCGGCTCACCCCTCTCTTCCTCTACCTTCTTGGTGCCTCCTCCGTCCAAGGATTCAAGCCGCTACGCCGCTGAAATTTCGGTTTGGCTCAAAGCTTGATAGGACCGTATTGCCTTCGGGCAAGGGGAAACTCCGCCCTTTTTATTTTTATTTTGGCCATAGATAGAGACCGCTACGTGCGGGTTGATCGGGTGCCTAAACCCTTCCCGATCGATAACCGAAGCCCCTACCCTAAGGCCTTTGGCAAAGACCGGTAAATCAGAGTCATATTTAGCACTTCGGTGCTCAAAATATCGATTTGAAGGTTTCCCGGATCACCAAAAGCTCCGGGTGGCGACTCTACATTTTATCATAGGCGAGCGCATCGCCGCGACGGGTTCGAGAGGATCCACGGTCGCACACTTCTTCTTCTGTGATTTGCTAATTTTTGAATTGAATGCTGAACTGCATGAATTACTCCCTGTTTGGTACTAAGCCTCGTCCATTCCAATTTGAGATTTGGGAAACTCTCGCACACTACAAGCTACAACATTCATCATCGCGAGATTTCGTTCCCATCTCGCGACCCCCTTGCCCAGCTGCGCAAGTCAAATGCATTTTTCATTTCCCACGTTGATTGCTGGGACTTTTTGTTTCCCAACTCACTCTCAATTAATTGCGGCGACTTGGATGTTATTCCACCGTTTCATCTTCCACCATCCTCGTCTTTAAAAATACAGGGAGCCCCTTTCATATTCATCTCATCCTTTCTCCTCTCACCCTAGCGGTCCTTCCCTAGTCCTAACAATGGCAGATGCCAAGCCTAATGCGCTACCTAACAAGTTTTACCCGATGTGGTTGGAACTACCCGCACCTAAAGAGCCGGGCCCCCTACAACCCCTCTGGGATGAATACGAGGAGGTTCAGCAGATCCTGGCTAAGGAGGAGGAGGAAAAGCTCCAGCCACAGAAGAAAAAGCAAAAGATAGAACCATCCCCTGCCCCCTCCACTCAACCCCTTCCACCACCTTCTCACCCCCCCCATCCTTGATCCCTCTCTCCTCCCTTCTTTCTTTTTGTAATTTTCTTTTTAGTCTTAATGAAACTTTCTTGTTCTGATTATTCTGTACAGTTCTCAATTCTTGGTGTTTTTCTTTCTTACTGTTTCCTTTTATTATGCCCTTAATAAATATGCTGCACAGACACCTTTGAACCAGTGAGGGCACTACTTCTCATAGATTTGGGGGTGTGGCAGGCAGATCCTGCCAATGGAATAGTTAACCTAAGTACAACATAATCATGTGAGTAATATGGAAATGGAACCATGTTCACTGGAGAATCAGAAAATAATGAAATTTAAAATTTTTCCAAACTTTAGACAGTATAAACTGTTAAAATTTCACATCTCCATGATGAGATCACCAAGGACACTCACTTATATCAGCACTTAGTGAATCATTAGAGAGAAAAAGGTAAGGACATACTTAAGAATTCAAAGGAAAACCATAACCAGTGAGATTTGGGCCCATACAAAATTTTTCTTTGAGGAGTGACTAAGGCAATTTCTTTCTAGCTCTAAGAACTGGCTGAGTCACTGTGCTCACTAGAAGTTAGGCAACTCCAAGTTGAAACAACTGACAGCACTCATGAGACTTAGGAAAGGATCAAGGCCTTCTCTTGGACAGTTTGAGCCTAAATAGACCAACCTTAAGCAACTGCCCTTGTCCATACCCCCTTTGAGCCTTAAATCCTAAATTTCTTCAAAAATACACCTGAGTACTTGCACCTGAACCTATGTATCTGATTTAACCTTACCCTCACTCTGAGAATTCAGAAGGTAAAGGAACAAGAGTTGAAGATGGACTAGCTATGGTCAACATTAGGTGAAGAAAGAAGAAGTACCTTAAAGTCTGGCAGTATGGTAACTGAGAAAATGGTGGCACTTCAGAAAAGCAAAAACAAAATAAAAAGAAGAAAAATGAATAAAAAAGAAACAAAAGCAATAATGAAGAGGAGTAAGAGAGGAGTCAAGAGAGAACTTTCATTGGAAAAATTGAAATCAAGAAGAGAAACTGATCACTTCAAATCTGAAGACCTCAAAGAAGATGAAAGGAGCTGAATTAAAGAAGGTGAAGTCATGAATCACCTCCTTCACCTACTGATTTCTCAATTTTGAACCCCTTTTCAACCTCCCATTCTTTTTAACCCCACTCCATAAGCCACATCACAGCCCAGTTAAAGCCCTTGTGATCCAAAGTTGAGTGAGCTGTCTTGTGGAGACAGAGAGTTGTTCAATCTATGGTGAGGATCTGTCAATGATGCTAGAACTTCAGAGCTATGCCTATGCTCATGCTTACAGACTCATTTGGGGGATGTAACTGCTCTTGAGCTTGAGATAGAATGAAACCCTCAATAGTTCTTTATGAGAGTATGCCCTGAAGAGTTTTGGGTCTGATATTGAATGCATTAAGCATGACCTATAACCTAATTTTTGATCCAGGGATGAGCTCAGTGCTGACACACATGTGAATTGTTCTTTAGTGTAAACTGATTGGAAATGCCGTGCTTTCATGAGAAGCTTATAATGTTTAAATTTCTTTGCAGCCAATATGTTTGAATTTCTTATATTTTTAATGGTTAAAAGGTGAACTAACTCTGTTCCTTGACTGCTCATCTGATAAATTGCACTTTTGTTAACTGCTTCATTGAGAAGTTTGTGGGTGTCTTCACTGAAAACCCTCAGGAGACTTCCCTCTTCCACTAGGGATCACCTAGGGGTTTAAAAGGCTTGGTACATATGCTATATGTATCCATGCTCCCTACGAAAGTGGCATTTAAATTCTATAGTTGATTTAGTGTAGTTTTGCTAAGGGACTAGCAAAGATTAGGTTTGGGGGTGTGTTAAGACCTGAAAAGTACCACTTTTCACCCCTTAACTTAGCCTTTGATTAGACCCTTAGCCATCTAATAAATGTTTGTTAAGTGTTTCCTGTAGATAATAAACAGTAGGGCAATAAGGCCATGAATCCTACTAAGGAGCCTATTTTGGCACCAGAAGTCTCTCAGAAGAATGAACCACAAATCCAGACCATAGAAGAGCCTCGCGCAGCTGACAAAGCTCCAGAGGATTCAGAAAAATACACTTCGCACAGTCCTCGCGAAGTCCCAAGACTTCACAAATAATTTCTCGCGCAGTAGAGTGACAGAAGAACTTTAGAAGCCTTGAGTCGCACAGCTCTCGCGAAGTTTAGAAGTTAAAGGTCGCACAGCTCCCGCGCAATTCAAAATGACCCCTCTCACCCTCGCGTGGTTTGCTCAGAACAGCTGAGGCGAGAGCTTAAGAATCCTGCCTTGTGCAGCTGTCGCACAGTAGCCGTGAGATGTAAATATCAAGAGAACCTGTCGCGCAGTTCTCGCGCTGTTCAAAAAGAAAGCAGTCTCGCGAAAGCCAGAATTAGCCTAGCAAAGTGAAGAGGAAAACTCGCACAGTTCCCGCGCTATTTCAAAAATTATCAATCCAACTGCGCGAAGCCCAACCCAGCGAGAGCTTAACTGTCTACCTCGCGACTGCTCAAAGCATTAAGAAGCTGCAACCATGCGACGTCTGAAGCTTTAATGTTAAACTCAACCACGCGAAGACTGGAGCTAGCACGCGACAAGTCTGGGAATTGACTGCAACCTGGCAAAGCTCTGAACTCCAACATCCAACATTCTGCAGAGGACTTTTTAGGGATTTCCAAATATTAGGGCACGCACTTCCATGCTCAAATCTCTGTGCACGCGCCTCGAGGCATCCAAGGATCATAAATGTGCCACGTGGCATCGCTAAAATTAGGGTTTCCTAACCCTAATGCACCGCCACAGCCACTACTATATAAACCTAAGCCTGGTTAGGTTTAGGGGGGATCTTTCTTTTGGGAATCCTTGAGACTTTTTGATTGGAGATCATTTTCTTTTCTGTTTCTCTGTAGCTGTAAGTACTTTTCTTTTTTTCTTTTTCTTCTCTCCATGGCTCAGCACTTGCTGGCCATGCCTTTGTATGTCTATTGAGATTAGATTAATGGAGTTTGTGTAATAGGATTTGTACTCTTATGGGATTTGTGTATTTGTGAGCTGTTCTGTGCAAGGCTGCTGCCTTGTGATCCGCCATTGCTTTGGCTGTGTTTCAAAGCAATGGAGGACTGATTCTAAGGACCCATTCAGATCCAAGTGACCTGTGTGTCTGGGCTATCATGGTCCTTTACAGCCTTAGCCCCACCACAGGACCCACTAGATCTGAAATCCCCATGGAAGCCTGAGCTGGTAGCCTTGTGACCATGGTGGTAGCAGCAATTAACTTGTTTTGTCTTGGGCTCCGTGAGGAGGATAGCCTCTGGGATAGTCTATGACCATTCAAGTGGACAGGTTATTGCCTTAGGGTGAATCCAACCCGCCGATCCATGATGGATCCTTCTTCCTCGAGCCTGAGCTGTTAAGCCTGGTAGGAGATTGTGCAGAGACAGACCCCCCATATATTTGTATAGACCCGCCATCAGATGTTAGATCTGATCTGGTTATGGAGATTGTAGGCTTGTGACTAGACCATTGCAGCCCCACTCAAGCAATGGACAGCTGGATCGAAGGTGGTACTCAACCTCTTGCTGGATCTATGTGTCTGGGCTATCATGGTCCTATACAGCCTTAGCCCCACACATAGAGCTTTAGAGGTTGAGGTTCCCTATGGATTCTTGAGCTTTTGTAGCCTGGATGAAGTAGTGCCTACAATGGTTTATTTGTTTTGACCCATCTCTGGACTGTGGTTCCCCTATGGGATAGTCTATGACCATTTAAGTGGACAGGTTATAACCTTAAGGGATTGGATCATGGCACAGGGATGAGTTGAATTCTTCCTCCTCTTTGGTGATAATGTAGCCATTGGACAGGATTTCCATAACATCAGATCTGAATCTGAGTTACAAAAACTCCTCTGATCTAGACTCAATAACCTACTTCTCACCCTTTTATATTTATTTTCCACAATCCATCCATCTTCTCAACCCTTTCTGTAGTTAACTCATTAGACTATCTTAGAATACTTAGAATAAGTCACCTTAAACTCCCCTCCTTTTAGGACTGCCAGATCTGTAGTCAGATCTGGAGGGACTACTAGAGATGGCTCCTTTGGAGCTGTAGATCACCTCTCCCTGTGGGACAAACTCTTACTTATCAAAACTTGCTACATATGGATTCAGTATCTTGTAGGTCTAGGATTTCTCAGTTGTGCAGATTCCATCCCCTGTTTTACTCTTTCTTTGATTTTAAATTGTTTTTACCACTAACACATAAAGCAAGCACCCTGAGATTTCGCAACAATCACCCAACAAGTTTTTTGTGCCACTGTCGGGTAGTTTTGATCAAGGTGGTAGATCTGAGTTTTTCATTTTTATAGATCTGATTTTTCTTAGTTTTTATTACTATTTTTTTTTATATCTTTATAGTGCATTCCAATGGTTTGATTTAATGTCTGCTGCAGTTTTTGTATAGAAAACCTGTTTTACTGCAGCAGAATTTCTTATTTTTCTTAAATTTATTTCGAACCTTCTAGCTATTTGAATAAATGCTGCTATAGTTTTATTTTATTTTTTTGGCAAAAATAATAGTGGCCTGAGTTTTTTCTTTTTGTCAATATACTTGAATAAGGTACTGCAGTAATTTTTCAATTTTTTGTAGATCTGGAGTACCTACCACAGAAGTAGCAAATGGATTGCAGCTGGAGCCGATCTTCCTGAGTTTGCACCTCCTTCTCCTTTGCTTTCATTTTCTAGTTTCAAATTCTTTAAAAGTAGCAGTTCTGCCATGTTTAAGGTTTGTTTTGATTATAATTTCTGCTATTTTTTAGGCATGCTGATTTTTTCTTTTTACAAAATGAAATACAAAAATAAAAGAAAATGTAAACACAAATAGGCATTTTTGATTTGTTTTCTTATTAATTTTCAGTAGTAGTAAATAAGGGCTCTTGTGGAGCCCAGGCTGATCAAAAACACATAAAAAAGTAAAAAATTATAAAATCATAAAAATTTTCCCCAGATGGGCTATTTTTCTTTGTTTTTACTCATTTTTCCCATCTCGACCTGCTGAGATCATGGCTTTTCCTCCTGAGGAATCATGGAGGTTAATGAGCAATAAATCATATGTTATTCCTACTGATCATTTTTCAAATTCACATCGATTTATAAGTATCTGATTGGCTAAGGCTCTTGGGGTTTTCTTTGGGCTTAGGGGATTTATGATTTGGTATTAGGATTTTCTGTTTTAAGAATTTTAGTTTAAAATTCTATTTTTAGATCGCTGATTTTTCTTTCTTAGGTTAATGTGTCCTACTTTTACAATTTTTTTGCATTTTTCTGTGATTATAGTTAGTTTCTAACTTTTTTTTCCTATTTTTTTATCTACAACTCTGTTTTTGTATCAACACTTTTATGTTTTTGTAGCTTTGTATTATGTTCCTTACTTTGTGTTATTAGCAATAGTTTCCTTTCAATTGCATAGCAGTCCTTTTATTTTTCTGTCCATATATGCAGTTTTTAGATGTTATTTTGTACCAATTTTAGCTTTGTTTTGTTGTTTTTTCTGTTTTACCAACAATTTCCTGCACTTGTATATCATTTTTTCTATTTTCCTGCTCATATATTCAGCTTTATTTTTTTTATTTTCTACTGCACATAGCTGCAATTTTTCTGCTTAGTTTTTCTTTCTTCTTTTACCTTGCTGCCCCTAGTTTCTCATTGTGTAGAACATTGGGGACAATGTTCATCTTACGATTGGGGGTATGGCAGCTGTGCCAATGAAATTAATGCTAGTGCAGCTATGTTGAAAATACTTTTTGAAAATAAAGTGATTTCCCACCTGATTATTGGAAAAGAGGAAATTTAAAACTTTTTAAAACTGAAATGGTTGTAGTTTTAGCATTTTTCATGAAGCAAATGTCTAGAATTTTCAAAAATTGATGTTTAGTGAAGCTGAAATGAGAGAAAACTGTAAGGATACACCCCCAGAAAATTTGATGGAAGGCCATACCCAGTGAGATTTGGGCCTAAAAAATTTTCTTTGAAGAGTGTCATGGCAATTTTTCGGCTCTAAGGACTGATTGGATCTAGTTTCGATCTAGGCACATCCAAATTAAAATAGCTTGACAACATTCAGGACATTGAAGACATGAAGTAAGACCATTCCTTGGACAGTTTGAGCTTAAAATGTCCCACATTTGGACTGCCCTTGATACACACCATTTGATCCTTAAAATTCCTGATTTTCTTTGATGAAAACCAGAAAATATAAACCCAAAACCTCAGTGACCTGATACAGCATGACCCTTACTCTGAGAATTAAGAAGGTAGAGCTGGTTTGATGGTTGGTTGAAAAAGAAGAAAGCACATTCGGTGGTGTTGTGGCATTCCAACCCATAAAAAGATAAATGAAAAAGAAAAAAAAATACTAAAAGAAAAATTAAAATAAAAAATCAACGAAAAGGAATGAGAAAGGAAGTTAGTTCATTGAAAGACTAAAAAGAGGATTAGAAACTGGCCACACCAAATCTAAAAATTCAAGAAGTAGATGGAATTGTGCTGAAATGAAGAAGGCGTTGTCTAGACCACCTCCTTACCTTTACTGATTTCTTAATTTAAATCCTTTTTACCCCTTTATTCTTTTACAAATTTAACCTATAAGGCTCATTACAACCTAATAAAAATTCCTGACTGATTTGAAATTTGATTGAGCTGTCATGTGGAGATAAGGATTTGTGTAATCTATGGTGAAAAGAGTTAGAAAATTTTAGAAGTTAGAGCAATGCCTATTCTCATGCTTGCAGTCCTATTTGAGGGTTGTAACTGCTCTCGAGCTGTGAGATATGATGCACACTTCTATTTTATTGTGAGTGACAGCCCCTGTAAGATTTGGGTTTGAAATCAAATTTGGTTGGGGCATTATCAAAACAAAATTCTTATATTGAAGGTGAGCTCTGCATTAATTTACAGGCACAATGCCTTGACATGAACAGATTGATGATGAAGGAATTACAGCAGAATTTTAGGTCTTAAACTGATGTTTTTCTGCTGAATATCTTCTAAAAATTGAAGGGACAATGTGTGGAATTTATTTTATCTTCTTAAAACTCTGTTTTAGCATGTTGCATTAGTGCTAACTAATTTTATTGGAGGTGTTTGTGGGTACCTTCACTGAAAACCCTCAAGAGACTCCTCCTCTAGGGATCACCTAGGGGTTTAAAAGGCTTGGTGCATGTGCCAAATACACCCGTGTTCCCTAGGAAAGTGGCATTTATTTTTGTAAGTTAGTTGTTTTAAATTTCACTTTGCTCGAGGACTAGCAATGGTTAGGTTTGGGGGTGTGTTAAGCACTGACTTTTGCCACTCTCTACACATTTAAACCTGACTTGTGTTAGTACCTAGAGTGGTTAATAATAGTTTTTAAGTATATTTTGCAGTTAGGGATGAAATATAAAATAATGCAATTTTCCTATGTAAAAATGCCAAAAAGATGACTTGGAACCATCTATTAGAACTGAGACAAGAAGGGCCATGGTGTGATCGATCTTAGAGAAGAACAGCAGCTTGAAGTGTGCTTAAAATGAAGAGAAGCTCCACCAATGCAGCACTATGAACATGCCAGCGGAGGAACTCCGAGCAGCTGCAGCACTGCAAGTTCAAGCATCAAATGCAGTGAAAGCTAAGCAGCTGAAAGAAGCATAAAACTTCAAGCTGTAGCCAGCGGAGGAACTCCCAGCAGCTGCAGCACTGCAAGTTCAAGCATCTAATGCAGTGACAGCTAAGCAGCTGAAAGAAGCATAAAACTTCAAGCTGTAGCCAGCTGCACATTAATAGTTTCAGAAAGGAGGACTTGTTGCACATTGGTCGCACACTACAAAAGCTGCATATTAGAGAAATTGCACACTTTCAGAAGCGCCAAACTGCTACAGTAATATATGAGGAGTAGCTGTGCATTTCAGCTGTGTGCATTTAAATATGATAGAACAACAGCAGTACACACGGAAAGCTAAGCTATCGAAGTGCTGCAGTTATTGCACCTATCGAATGAAACTCCTCAATAGTTAGGAACCTATCAAATGCTTAAAAGAGGCTTTAGTTTTATATCCTATTGAGCAGTGGTTTTATCCTATCGAATGGTGAAGACTACTGATGAAGTAGAACCTGGCGATAGGTTCTAAAATAAGAAGGGATCCTATCGAGCAGTTGGCTGGAGAACCTGTCGACTAGGATACTCAGCATAAGCCTTCAACCTATCGAGATGCCATGAATACAACAGCTACTGAATCTGTCGAAGTGTTCAAATAGGAGCTTGAACCAATCGACTGGGTGGTAAACTTGATCAGCTGCAGCCAAGTGCAATGAAACCTATTGAATGCTTTAATAAACCTGTCGATTGGTTCATGAAGCTGGAGCTCAACCTATCGAATGGTTGCAATTCATCCTATCAATTGCTTAAAGAATGCTACAGTTTTGTACCTATCGAGTAGTCCTCAATGCATCAGCATTGAACCTATCGAATGGTTCAATCCACCAACCTGTCTAAAGCTTCAGACATGTAGCTTGTACCTATCGAATTCTTGAGCTCCCTATCCTTTGAACCTTTCGACAGGTGCAACTTCTAATCCTGTCGACAGGTTGAGGCTGCAGCTAGCCCATCCTCACGACACCTTCAGCCGGCCATTAAAGCAGCTCCATACACTTGAACCTCTCGATCAGCAGCCCACATTTCTAATTGATAAGGGAGATGTAGGTAATTACTATAGTTTAATTCCAAATTAATTCAGTAATTATACAAAGGCTGCAGCAGAAAATATCTGTGGCCAGCAGTGGCATTTTTGAGAGCTGCAAAGACACATTAGCTAGGCATAAAATTTTGCACATGGAACAGCAGTCCACACGTGATTTTCTTTGGACAAAATGAAGACACCTCAGCTCTGCATAACAGAACTGAGCCCTCTGCTCTCTGATTGGCTGCAACTCAAGGCACATGGATCGATGCATATGTATCAATGCCCATCTCTTATGTTGTAATTTCTCAGCAAGGAAAGTAGGAACAGAGGAATAGCCTGAGTTCTCCTTAGCTCATTTAGGTTTATTTTTAGGTTTTATTTTCCCCTTTTCTCTCTCCCCTTCTCTCTTTAATCCAGCCTGTTGGATTAGATCTAAATAAGCAGCCCAGATCTATTTTGCAGTTGTATTTTGAAAGCTTTACAGAATTTGGGAATAGATTGATGTTGCACAAATTGCAGATCCGAGGTCAATATACTGTAAGATTACAGTGATTGTGGATTTTGAAGGTGATTCTAATCTATATTTAACCTTTTTCGTATTTGTTTTCCCTGGATTGGATATTCCGGTAGATGTTAGCCTATGAGGGACTCGTAGCCTGGCATCTACAGCATCTGAAATGCCTTTCTAGTTCTAATCAAGATCCTTGGAGTGGAACAATCTCTAGGATGCTCAATTGACCATTAAAGTGGATAGATCATAGCCTTAGGATCGCTTCAATTCTCTGATTGAGATTGGATCCTTATACCTCACCTCTGCCAGGATAACCTGCGAAGCTGGGAGCCAGAAAAGAGGATTGTAGCAAATCAGTTCTATACAATGCCTTTGATTCAATTGATTTACAATAAGAACCAGTCCCTCGCTACCTATTTCTCACTATTTGATCCTTATTTTTCCATCCGTCTTCCTCCATCTTTTAGATCTAGTTTTATATTTCAGTTTTATAGATTAATTAGATCTAGTGACACTCGAAATGCTCTCTTTCTTCTTAGAATTACTAGATCTGTAGTCAGAGCTGGAGGTCTACTATACACCTTCTAGGTTTAGATCACTACTCCCTGTGGAACAAACTCTTACTTATTAAAACTTGCTACAAATGGACCCTGTATCTTGCAGGTCTAGAAGATTCTAGTTGTGCTGAATCCATCCTCTATTTTCCTCTATTTTTATTTTTGCTTTCATCATTACACAATAATCAACACCTAAAATCCCCCCACAAGTTTTTGGCTCCGCTGCCAACTAGTTTTGATCTAGGCAGTGGATCTGAGTTTTTCATTTTTGTAGATCTGATTTTTATTTTCATTTTGTAGATTTGATTTTTCTTAGTTTTTATTGCTATTTTATTTTAGATCTTTATAGTGCATTCCAGCTGTTTGATTTAATGTCTGCTATAGTTTTTGTAAAGAAAACCTGTTTTACTGCAGCAGAATTTCTTATTTTTCTGAAATTTATTCCTAAACTTCTAGCTGTTTGAATAAATGCTGCTATAGTTTTTTTTTTTTTTTTTTTTTTGCAAAAATAATGTAGTGGCTTGAGTTTTTTCTTTTTGTCAATATACTTGAATAAGGTACTACTGCAATTTTTTATTTTTTGCAGATCTGGAGTAGCTGCCACAGAAGGAGCAAATGGATTGCAGCTGGAGCCGATATGCCTGAGTTTGCACCCCCTTCTCCTTTGCTTTCATTTTCTAGTTTCAAATTTTTTAAAACTAGTAGTTCTGTTGTGTAAAATGTTTGTTTTGATTATAATTTCTGCTAGTTTTTAGGCATGCTGATTTTTTTTTTTACGAAACCAAATACAAAAATAAAAGAAAATGTAAACACAAATAGACATTTCTGATTTGTTTTCTTATTGATTTTCAGCAGTATTATATATGGGCTCTTGTGGAGCCCAGGCTGATAAAAAACACATAAAAAAGTAAAAAATGATAAAATCATAAAAAATTTCTCCAGATGGGCTATTTTTCTTTGTTTTTATTCATTTTTCCCATCTGGACCTACTGAGATCATGGTCTTTCCTCTGAAGGAAGCATTGAGGTTAATGAGCAGTAGATCATATGTTATTCCTACTGATCATTTTTCAAATTCACATCGATTTATAAACATCTGATTGGCTCAGGCTCTTGGGGTTTTCTTTGGGCTTAGGGGATTTATGATTTGGTATTAGGATTTTCTGTTTTAGGAATTTTAGTTTAAAATTCTATTTTTAGATTGCTAATTTTTCTTTCTTAGGTTAATGTGTATTAGTTTTACTAATATTTTGCATTTTTCTGTGATTATAGTTAGTTTCTAACTTTGTTTTCCTATTTTTTTTTCTACAACACTATTTTTGTATCAACACTTTTCTATTTTTTATAGCTTTGTATTCAGTTCCTTACTTTGTGTTATTAGCAATTGTTTCCTTTCAATTGCATAGCAGTCCTTTTATTTTTCTATCCATATATGCAGTTTTTAGATGTTATTTTGTAGCAGTTTTAGCTTTGTTTTGTTGTTTTTTCTGTTTTACCAGTAATTTCCTGCACTTGTATATCAATTTTTCCATTTTCCTTCTCATATATTCAGTTTTGTTATTTTTATTTTCTACTGCACATAGCTGCAATTTTTCTGCTTAGTTTTTCTTTCCTCTTTTACCCTGCTGCCCCTAGTTTCACATTTTGTAGAACATTGAGGACCATTTTTCATCTTAGGATTGGGGGTATGGCAGGTGTGCCAATGAAATGAGTTAATACTAGTGCAGCTATGTTGAAAATAGTTTTTGAAAATAAAGTGATTTCCCACCTGATTTTTTGAAAAGAGGAAATTAAAAACTTTTTAAAACTAAAATGAGGTATAATTTTAGCATTTTTCATGAAGCAAATGTCAAGAATTTTTAAAAATTGATCTTTAGTAAAGCTGAACTGAGAGAAAACTGTAAGGATACACCCCCAAAAAATTTGATGGAAGGCTATACCTAGTGAGATTTGGGCCTAAGAAATTTTCTTTGAAGTGTGTCCTGGCAATTTTTCTGCTCTAATGACTGAATGGATCTAGTTTCAATCACTAGAAGTTAGGCACATCCAAATTAAAACAGCTTGGCAGCATTCATGACATTGAAGACATGAAGGCCATCCCTTGGACTGTTTGAACTTAAAATGTCCCACCTTTTAATTGCCCTTGATACACACCATTTGAGCTTTAAAATTCCCAGTTTTCTTTGATGAAAACCAGAAAATTTGAACCCAAAACCTCAGCGACCTGATATAGCCTGACCCTCACTCTGAGATTTCAGAAGGTAGAGCTGGTTTGGTGGTTGGTTGAGAAAGAAGAAAGCACATTTGGTGGTATTGTGGCATTCCAACCCATAAAAAGATAAATGATAAAAAAAATACAAAAACAAAAACATAAAAAGAAAAGGAAAAACAGAAAATCAAAGAAAAGGAATGAGAAAGAGAAGTCATTTCATTGAAAGACTGAGAAGAGGATTAGAAACTGGCCACTTCAAATCTAAAAATTCAAGAAGTAGATGGAATTGTGGTGAAATGAAGAAGGTGTTGTCTAGACCACCTCCTTACCTTTACTGATTTCTTAATTTGAATCCTTTTTACCCCTTTATTCTTTTACAAATTGGACCTATAAGCCACACTACAACCCAATAAAAAGTCCTTACTGATATGAAATTTGATTGTGCTGTCATGTGGAGATAAGGACTTGTGTAATCTATGGTGAAAAGAGTTAGAATATTTCGGAAGTTAGCGCAATGCCTATGCACATGCTTACAATTCTATTTGAGGGCTTTAACTGCTCTCGAGCTGTGAGAAATGATGCACCCTTCTATTTTATTGTGAATGACAGCCCCTGTAAGATTTGGAATCAAATTTGGTTGGGGCATTATTAATACAGAATTCTTAAATTGAAGGTGAGCTCTACATTAATTTTCAGGCACAATGCCGTGACATGAACTGATTGATGATGAAGGAATTACAACAGAATTTTAAGTCTTAAACTGATGTTTTTCTGCTTAGAATCCTCTAAAAATTGAATGGACAATCTGTGGAATTTATTTTATTTGCTTAAAACTCTGTTTTAGCATGTTGCATTAGTACTAACTAATTTTATTAGAGAAGTTTGGGGGTACCTTCACTGAAAACCCTTAGGAGACTCCACTCCTCCACTAGGGTCACCTAGGGGTTTGAAAGGCTTGGTGCATGTGCTAAATACACCCGTGTTCCCTACTAAAGTGGCATTTATTTTTGTAAGTTAGTTGTTTTAAATTTCACTTTACTCGAGGACTAGCAAAGGTTAGGTTTTGGGGTGTGTTAAGCACTGATTTTTGCCACTTTCTACACCTTTAAACCTGGCTTTTGTTAGTACCTAGAGTGGTTAATAACAGTTTTTAAGTATATTTTGCAGTTAGGGATGAAATATAGAATGATGCAATTTTCCTATGTAAAAATGCCAAAAAGAGGATTTGGAACCATCTATTAGACCTGAGGAAAGAAGGGCCATGGTGTGATCGATCTTAGAGCAGAACAGTAGTTTGAAGTGTGCTTGAAATGAAGATAAGCTCCACCAATGCAGCTCTATGAACATGCCTGCAGAGGAACTCCCAGCAGCTGCAGCACTCCAAGTTCAAGCATCAAGTAGAGTGACATCTAAGCAACTAAAAGAAGCATAAAACATCAAGCTGTAGCCAGCTGCACATTAACAGTTTTAGAAAGGAGGACTTGTTGCACACTAGCCGCTCACTACAGAATCTGCATATTAGAGAAATTACTCAATTTCAGCAACGCCAAACTGCAACAGCAATATATGAGGAGTAGCTATGCATTTTAGTTGTGTGCATTTAAATATGATAGAACAACAGCAGTACACCTGGAAAGCCAACCTATCAAAGTGCTGCAGTTATTACACATATCGAATGGAACTCCTCAGCAGCTAGGAACCTATCGAATGCTTAAAAGAGGCTTCAGTTTTATATCCTATCGAGCAGTGGTTTTATCCTGTCGAATGGTGAAGACTACTGATGAAGTAGAACCTGCGATAGGTTCTGAAGTAAGAAGGGATCCTATCGAGCAGTTGGCTAGAGAACCTGTCGACTAGCATACAGAGTAGAAGCCCTCAACCTATCGAGATGCCTTGAATACAATAGCTACTGAACCTATCGAAGTGTTCAAATAGGAGCTTGAACCTATCGACTGGTTGGTAAACTTTATCAGCTGCAGCCAAGTGCAATGGAACCTATCGAATGCTTCAATAAACCTGTCGATTGGTTAATGAAGTTAGAGCTCAACCTATCGAATGGTTGCAATTCAACCTATCGAATGATTAAAGAATGTTGTAGTTTTGTACCTATCGAGCAGTCCCCAATGCATCAGCTTTGAACCTATCGAATGGTTCAATCCACCAACATGTCTAAAGCTTCAAACATGCAGCTTGTACCTATTGAATTCTTGAGCTCCCTATCCTTTGAACCTGTCGACAGGTGCAACTTCTAATCCTGTCAACAGCTTGAGGTTGCAGCTAGCCCATCCTCACGACACCTTTAGCCAGCCATTCAAGTAGCTCCATACACTTGAACCTCTCAATCACCAGCCCACATTTCTAATTGATAAGGCCTATGTTGGTAATTACTACAGTTTAATTCTAAATTAATTCAGTAATTATACAAAGGCTGTAGTAGCAAATATCGGTGGTCGATAGGGGCATTTTTGAGAGCTGCAAAGACACATCAGCTGGGCACAAATTCTGCACATGGAACAACAGTCCACATGTGATTTTCTTTGGCAGAAATGAAGACACCTCAGCTGTGCATAACAGAACTGAGTCCTCTGCTCTCTGATTGGCTACAACTTAAGGCACATGGATCAATGCATATGTATAAATACCCATCTATTCTGCTGTAATTTCTCAGCATGGAAAGTAGGAACAAAGGAATAGCCTGAGTTCTCCTTAGCTCATTTTGGTTTAGTTTTAGGTTTTATTTTCCCCTTTTCTCTAACCCCTTCTCTCTCTAATCCAGCCTGTTGGATTAGGTCTAAATAAGCAGCCCCGATCTATTTTGTAATTGTATTTTGAAAGTTTCACAGAATTTGGGAATAGATCGATGTTGTACAGATTGCCGATCCGAGCTCAATATGCTGTAAGATTATAGTCATTGTGGATTTTAAAGGTGATTCTAATCTATATTTCACTTTTTTCGTATTTGTTTTCCCTGGATTGGATATTCCTGTAGATGTTAGCCTATGAGGGACTCGTAGCCTGACATCTACAGCATCTGTAATGGCTTTCCGGTTCTGATCAAGATCCTTGGAGCGGAACAATCTCTAGGATGCTCTGTGACCATTAAAGTGGATAGAACATAGCCTTAGGATTGCTTCAATTCTCTGATTGAGATTGGATCCTTATACCTCACCTCTGCCAGGATAACCTAAGAAGCTGGGAGCTAGAAAAGAGGATTGTAGCAAATCAGTTCTATACAATGCCTTTGATTCAATTGATTTACAATAAGAACCAGTCCCTGACTGCCTATTTCTCACCATTTGATCCTTATTTTTCCATCCGTCTTATCTTTTAGATCTAGTTTTATATTTCAGTTTTATAGATTAATTAGATCTAGGGACACCCGAAAAGCTCTCTTTCTTCTTAGAGTTACCTGATATGTAGTCAGATCTAGAGGTCTACTATACACCTTCTAGGTTTAGATCACTACTCCCTTTCGGACAAACTCTTACTTATTAAAACTTGCTACAAATGGACCCTGTATCTTGCAGGTCTAGGGAGATTCTAATGGTGCTGAATTCATCCTCTGTTTTACATTATTTTTATTTTTGCTTTTATTATTACACAATAATCAACATCTAAAATCCCCCAACACTATGCTTTTCTTTTTCATTTTTTTTTAATTGGCTGGAATGCCACAACTATACATCTGATACACAATTTCCTTCTAGTGTTCTTTCTTTTCCTTTTACCAAATGTCAAACCAACTCTACCTTCTTCAACTCTTTCACCATTACCTTCGAAATCTCAAGATAAGGGTCATGCTGCATCAGGTTACTGAGATTTGGGTTTAAATTATCAGGTTTTTGTCAAAGAAAAATTTGAATTTTTAAGGCTCAAATGGTGTGTATCAAGGGCAGTTCAAAGGTGGGAAATTTTAAGCTCAAGCTGTCCAAAGGACAACCTTACTTCATTTCTTCAATGTCATGAATGCTGTCAATTTGTTTCAACTTGGATTTGCATAACTTCTAGTGACCAAGAATAGATTCAATCAGTCCTTAGAGCAGAAAAATTGCCAAAACACACTTCAAAGAAAATTTTTCAGGCCCAAATCTCACAGGGTATGGTTTTCCATCAAATTCTTGGGGTATATCCTCACAATTTTCTCTCTTTTTAGGTTCACTATGCACCAATTTAAGAAAATTCTTGACATTTGCTTCATGAAATTGTTAGAGTTTCAACACATTTCAGTTTTAAATTTTTTTTAATTTCCTCTTTTTCAAAAATCAGGTGGGAAATCACTTTATTTTAAGAACTTTTATCCAATATTACTGCACTAGCATTAACTATTCCATTGGCACACCCTGCCATAACCCCAGACCTAAGATGGACATTGTCCTCAATGTTTACACACTGAGTAACTAGGGGTACCAGGGCAAAACAAGAAAGAAAAATAAGTAGCAAAATAAAAGTTATATGGAGCAAAGAAGAAAAAATAAAAGCTCAAAGCTGAATATAGATAGAAAAATAAAAGAAATGCTATAAAAATGCAATAAAATTCCTGCAAAAACATAAATTCAAATACAAAAGCAGTAAAACAAAATAAAAAACTGAATACAAATATCCAAAAATGAAAAAAAAATCAGTCAAAATAGTATACACATTATCCTACGAAAAATTCAACAAACTAAAAACAATATTTAAACTAAAATTTCTATAACAGAAAATCCTATGTCTACAATGCAAAAGATGAACCAGTTGTTGTTGCCACTAATGAATCTATGGGAATTTGAAAAATAATTAGCAAGAATAGCACACAGTGCAAAGCAAGATTCATAAGACTATGTCCTGTGTTGACGATTTGTATGAATCAATATAAATTTCAAAGTAATGCCAACATGAATGCACACATTTAAAATCAGGATTCATACATAGCTGAGACCCATTAATGGTGAAAGATCTTGAAAGTGAATAAAATTAGAGGCTCCATTAAATTTTCAAAACAAAATATGATCCTTTATTCATTAACTATCATGATTCTTCCAAAATTTAAGAACCATGATCACAACAAAATCAATTCCAGATGAGGGTACATGAATGATAGCAAAAGAAGACAGCCCACCTGGATCTGAAAAAATTTTATGTTTTAAAATATTTCTTATTTTTATTGTTTTAAAATTTTTATTGTTTTTTTGTTTAAATTAGAAGCATGGGCTCAACCATAATCCTTATTTACTACTGCTGAAAAAAAATAAATCTGAAATTTTTTTTTGTTTATATTGTCTCTTATTTATTTATTATTTTATACAAAAACAAGAGCATATAAGAATGATAGCAGAAATTAAAACAAAGACAAACACAAAACATAGCAAAACTTCTGGTTTTAAAGAATTATTAACAAACACAATACAACTTTGGTGTTTTGACCAACTTATGAATCTAAAGTTTTAAAGGTCAAAATTTAGGGAGAAGGTTGCATTAAATTCTATATTGGCATGAAATTGCCTGTTTCGACTCGATTTTGAGAAAACACTTAAATAGGTATAAGTTATTAGTGATTAGAATTGATCTTTGATGTATCATTTTATATTTCTGATATAGATTAAGGGAGAAAGGCCATCGATAGGGCCTTGCTTGTTTTGAGGTTAAGGTAGGGGAACTTCAACATAAACTTGCATGCTTAACTTGATTCATAGTTCTTTGATGTATTTAGATGTAAGTTTGATAGTGATTTGAATGAGAATTTTGAACTCTTTGCAAAAATATAAATTTAAGTCTTTCAGTCGAAAAGGTAACTTTCGAACCGTGAAGTCGAATCTTAAAACTTTACTATGTGTTCTTTGAACTGTGAGTTTTAAATCGTGTTTTGAAGAGTTGAACGTGAATGAGAACTCAGAACATTAGAGTTTAGTAGATGTGTATGCTTGTACGCCTTTGGACCGCTTTTACGGGATTTTACATACTCCTTTGGACACTGTTGTAAGTCATGTACGTATTTGGACCATTTTTATGGGATTTTACGTACTCCCTTGGACACGGTTGTGAGTCATGTACGCCTTTGAACTGTTTTCACAGGATTTTACGTACTCCTTTGGATAATACTGGGATTCATGTATGCCTTTGGACCATTTTTACGGGATTTATGTATACCCTTGAACTACGATGTAAC
The DNA here is from genome assembly GCA_021018995.1 of Chloranthus sessilifolius. Classification (NCBI taxonomy): domain Eukaryota; kingdom Viridiplantae; phylum Streptophyta; class Magnoliopsida; order Chloranthales; family Chloranthaceae; genus Chloranthus; species Chloranthus sessilifolius. Next base: position 33,484,685 of record CM037595.1, read on the forward strand.
CATGTACGCCTTTAGACTGCTTTTACGGGATTTTACGTACACCTTTGAACCTTGTTGTGACTTGGTACTCCCTTGGACTGCTTTCGCGGGATTTTACGTATTCTTCGATTTTTACTTCATAAATCAAATGATAAGTCATGAGATTAAGATGGACCGCTATGGGCGGATTTTGTGTATGTGGACCGCTGTGGGTGGATTATGCTTGCCGTAGACCGCTATGGGCATAGTATAAGTACCATGTGGGCCACTGGGGAGGATTTGAAATCAGTTTTTATGTGATAAGTAAATATTTTGAAATCAGTTTTTATGTGAGAAGCAAATATTTTGAAAGCAGTTTTAGAGGATAAGGAAATCAGTTTTGAAACTAGTTTTGTGTGATAAGGAAATCAGTTTTGGTGTGTTAAAGAAATGTCTTTGAAATCTGTTTTGTGCAATCAGGTAATGTTTTGGAAATCAGCTTGGTGCAATAAGAAAAAAGTATTTAAAAATCAGTTTTGTTTGATAAGAAAAGTGCTTTGAAATTAGTTTCAGTTTTAAATATGAAAATGGTTGATTTTGACATTGAATCTATGCTTCATTATGATAAGATCTGAATTTGTATTGAGTTTCCTCTATTGAGCTAGGATATAGCTCACCTCTCGACTATACGTCATAGGTATAGCTTCTATTTGGACACTGGATTTGCAGATTGAGGAATTGAGGAGTGCTATGATATTCGGGGTCGTAGATTGAGTGCCTTGTGGAGTTTGGTAAGTGTGGCTTGGTACAATGTGTTATTATATACTCCTTGTATACCACTGTTTGGTGATGTTAGTACATCACCGGTGGTCATTGTTAGTTACTGCAATATTAGATATTAGAATTGGAGATTTATTTATGTCATATATATTATCTTCTTTGATTTCTAATGTATGTGGATGTACCAAGCATTCTGTATAGATTGTGATCTACGATCTGGCGGTCCGGGTTTTCCCATTAGTGTTTGAAGAAAAAAAAAATATCTCGGGAAAATTCAGGTTGGGAAAATCCGGGCTGTCACAGTTGGTATCAGAGCTTTTGCATTAGGTCTTGTTGGGACCTAAAAATTTAGGAATCAATTGCAATGGCATTACATTATGTCGGAACTTAGGAGGGATTCGCATTCCCTATTCTGAAATCTTCTAGAAATTTAGATCCATGTCTCTCAATGACATTAGGTTGTCGGGTCTTAGGCGTTAAGTCTCCCATGAGACTGTGAGTCTTAGTGATGTGTGCGGAGTGTGATTGTAGGTCTATAGATGTGACATTAGATTTTGTCAGAGTATATTTTGTGAGCTTTTGAAAGTCCTGTTTGAGTATAATAACTGATTGCTAATTGAAACTTTTGTTTCATTGTTATAACAGATCATTATGTCTGGTAGAGGTCGACGACCTAGAGATAGTCGAGGTGGTAGAGGTTTCCAGTCAAATACAAATAGAGTACCGTTGGGGAATAGAGATGTCCCAGGAGGCAGTGGTCAGGGGAGCAGAGACCAAGAGGGGAACCAAGATAGAGATCAAAGAGAACAAGAAAAAGTAAGAGAAAGAAATGAAGAAAGAGAAGAACGTCAGAGGATGATGCATACCATGGAAACCATGGCAGCCACCATGGCTCAGCATGCGGCATCATTGGCAACTCATAATGCCAATGACTAGCATCAGCCACCTCCTACTCCTCCAGTGGGTACCACTCAGCAGATACCTTCCGCATTCACCGAGTTTAGGAGGATGTGTCCTCCGAGTTTTTCAGGGCAAGAAGAGCCAATGGATGTAGAAAATTAGCTAAGCGAAATGGAGAAGGTAATCAGTGTACTTACATGCACAGAGGATGAGAGTGTACATTGGGCAACCTATATGCTAGATGGGGAGGTAGGCCCATGGTGGAAGTCCGTGTCGTGGACTAAAGCGCAAGAGACCCCAGGATTTCCTTGGTCATGGGTGGAATTCGTAGGGGAATTCAACAAACAGTACTTCCCTGAGGTAGTGAGAAATCAAATGGAAGTGAAATTCCTACAGCTTGAGCAGGGGAGGATGTCTATGAGAGAGTATGGAGTTGAGTTTATGAGGCTTGCTCGCTTTGCTCCTAAGTTCATGGTGACGGATCTGATGAAAGCCAAAAATTTCAGCGCGGCTTAAGACTGGATATCAGGGGAAAAGTCCTTGCTTTTGAGTTGAAAACTTATGGCGCAATAATGAGCAAGGCTCTTGTGGTGGAAGAAGATGTTGAAGAAATGTATAAGAGAATGGATCAACAGCGTTGAGAAAGAGCAAGTTAAATGCAGTCATATGCCCATGAGCAGGCACCCGAGATACCAAGACTCTTATTGCCAGCACCCCCTAAGTCTACTCAGACCGTTTATGCAGGACCACCTACGTCTATGCCTGTAGTGACCTTTCCTCCTTCAAATCTTAAGACAACTGGAGTGCCACAAATACAACAGGCTCCACCCACCTCATCATTTATAGCTGGCAAATCATGCCCAAGATGCGGGGGACGACATCGTGCAGCCAAGTGTAGCTGGACCACAGGTGCACTAAAGTTATTCATCCAAATTAGCTTGACTTTATTCATCCAAATTAAACCAACATTGCTGCACTAAAGTTAACTGTTCTATTGGCAGGACTACCCTGCCACACGCTAAACTACAGCAGGGTGCAGGACAGACACACGCTAAACTACAGCAGAAAATAAAGAGGAAAATGAACTAAAACAATGCAGGAAAGTAAACTATGAAGGAGAAAAAGAGAAGAGATAGAACATGACTACTAAGAAAATAAAATAGCTACACAAATTCCTAAAAACAACAACTATATGTTGTAGAAGTGACAGTAAAAAAAAAAAAAAAAAAAAACTAGCATGTATATAAAAACATAAAATAAACTAAACAATTAAAATCATAAACACAAAATTTTAGAACGTGATCTGAGTATGAATCATAATTGATGACACAGAATTTTGAAAATTAAAAGCACACATTGTAAAGCAGGATTCATACAAAAATCAGATCACACTACACTATATAGACAAAATTTTCAAACACTAAAAAGAACTATGTTACATATGGTACACAGTGTTGGAGCAACAATCAGTGGAAGGACTTGAAAGTAAATGATTTTAGAGGGCTCAACTGAATTTCCAACATAAATTTATAACCTCTGATCATTAACCCTCATTACTCTTCCTACATTAAGACTCATGATCTCAACAGTCCAGATGGGGGTATATAAATGACCGAAAATTAAGACAACCCATCGGGAACTCAGCTAAATCGGAAAGAACTATAATTCAGAAGGTAAAAAGCCATACCTTTGCAGATGCAAAGGCATCAAACCTCAGTCCTCCAGCCTAAAAAATTTCAGTTGCTTGAGAGATATAGAGAGTAACTCCAGCTCCACATTCGCTAGAGAGGCAATCACAGGCAGCAAAGGTGCCTAAAATGGCTGAGGGCAGTTGTCCAAGTGAAGTGGTGCACACACCCCACTGAGAAGCCCAAAATGAGTACTTTTTAGTACATAGGTGGGGGCCTCCTCAGTTCATACATCAAAATTTTTAGCAAATACCTCAGCGCAAGTCCAGCAGGTTGGGCACGGTCTCATCCACTATGTCACCAATGACTGCAACTGTTTAATAAATTTCATTTCCTTCATCATATCCTTCCCCTTATAAGAAGGAGAAGGACCTTTAAAAATTTGAGAAAGTGGCAGATGAGGTACTGCTGGTCCTCATCTGCTGACACATCAATTTTTTCTTTAGTATTTTTTATATTTCTTTAGTATTTTTTTTTTTTTTAAATTTTATTCTATTAATTTTTTTTTATTACAGCTGTACTTATTGAAACATTATAAAGACACAAAAATTCTAAAACATAAAATGAAGAAATGTTTTGAAAATCACACAAAAACTAAAGCCGACATTTATTCAAACACTACATCTACAAAGAATATAGCTCAACAAAAACATAGATTACTATACTAGATCAAAACTCTCCGGCAACGACGCCAAAAACTTGTTGGATTTATTTTAAGATGCTTGTTGCTAACTTTATTTGAAAACAGTGATAAGAATATGTTAGTAAAAGTAAATTAAAGGTGGATTGGAAAACACAAAACAGCAAATCTAAAAATACACACAGACCTGCAAGATACAGGGCTTGTTGTAGCAAGTTTTGATAAGTAAGAGTTTGTCCCACAGGGAGTATTGATCTGAACCACAAGGAAGGGTGTTTAGGTGTTTAAGTGTCACTAAGCTATATTAAAAATATAAATGAAGAAATAAAACTACAAGTAAAGAGGGGTGAAGAAGGATGATGACATGTATGATAAAATAAAGATAAAATATGGAGAAGTAAATAGCTAGGGAGAAATCAGAAATGTAACTCAGATTTAGTCTGTCTCTGAAGTGGTCCTTGCTGAGACGCTATTAATAGCCTCAACAAGGTATAAGCTCTCAGTTTAACCCATGCCATTTGAGGCGCTCTTAGGGCTATACTCTGCCCACTATAATGGTCATAGGGTATCCGATAGAGTCTGTTAAATCCTATTAGTTAAACAAGAAATTCACTAGTCTAATCCAGAAGAGTGGACTGATCATTTCTACAGCCACTAGACTAGCTCTAGCCATGAATACTATTACAGCACTATGTAATGCCAGTGCTACAAGCTCCCCAAATCTGCATACATACCTGACTGACATCCATAGGTATTCCAATCCTTAAGATCCTAAGTGCTTTATTGAAGCTTATTACTCACTAGTGCCCGCAAAAAGGACCATGTAACAGGTTGAATAAGGCCTTTAGCTCAGCTGGTCATTGCTACAAACAGCTTGCAATGACTCAGCCTCAAGATGTAATTACTACAAGACATTAGATCTAACATCTGATATCTATTAGGTAGAACAAAGGGGAGCCAGTTACTGTACAAACCTCTTCACAAGGCTCTAGAAGCTCATGTGCAGGGGAGAAGAATCTGTCTCAAACATGAGAATGGACACAACCTTAGGGCTATACTTTGTCCACTCGAATGGTCACAAGGTATCCCATTGCTCAGTCCATCCCATATAGGCCTGAGAAAGAACATAAAAACTGTTGCAACCACCATGGTTCACAGGCCTCTGAGCTCCCTGGATCTCTCTACAGATCCAGCATTGCTTTCCATGTGTCTATCAAACAAAGGGAAATCAGGTGACAAACAATAGATCTACTAGAAATTGAATGGGTTAGCCCCAAATACATGGATCCTATAGACATCTAAAGAAGCCATAAGATCTATAGATTTGATTAAGCATTAAAACAAGCAGTTCATTAAAAAAAAGCAAAACTTACAATGAACTGCCTCCTGGCTGTAGCCTATACACAACTGCTCATCCAAAATCCCAATGTTTATAAAACCAATTACAAAACCAAAATAAAACTAGCTATTATATAGAACTTAGCCCAGCATTGCTGCTGTGCTAAAGAATAAGAAAATGGAAAAAGAAAAAGGAAAAGGAAACTAAACCCTAAATGAGCACAGGAAACCCTGGCTTCGATCTCAGGCTATTCCTGGATTTAAAACCCTAAGTGAACAAGGCTAATCCTGGCTCGAAACCCTAATCCTAGAAAGCTAAAACCGCAAAAGGGGGATCTCGGGCTAACCCTTCGATCCTTTACTAATGTAGATAATAGCCCTTTATATAGGCAACCCATGAAACCCTAATATGCATTAGCCATTCAGAACTAAGGATGCCTTAGGAGTGGCTCATCCGTGACCCTTGGATGCTTCGAAGTGTGTGTGGCATAGATTGGAACCTCGGGATGTGTGCCCTAATTAAAGTGAAATCCCAAAACTGTCCATGAACATTAGAAACTAGTGGCTAAGAAGTTGGGGCCCCGAGCTTTGCACAGTTGGAGTTGTTTCAAGTGCTCACTTGCAAGGCTGTCGCTGGGCTGAATTGCTGCTCGCTAAGATCATCTAGGAGCTCGCAAGGTTGAAAATGCAGCAGCGCGAGATATGCGCAAGAGCTAGGCAACTGGTGGTAGCAGCTCACGAGGTTAAGATCTTAGCTTTGCGAGGTTCATAGTGTGTAGCTTTAGTGTGCTCGCAATGATTAATGAAGTGCGCGACAACTGCGCGATGTGCCTTCCTGAAGCTCTATCTGCCCGAGATCTATGTGAGCGCCTAGGAATATGAAAATTATGAACCGTGCAAGGACTGCGTGAGGTCCACTTCTGAAGCCCTTTCGCCATTGATCTGCGTGAGATATGTGCGTGTGATTTAAGTGCTGCAAGCTTGTGAACTTCACGACAACTACACGCGACATTCTCTGAATAAATTGATCGTTGCGACCACTTTGTGAGGGTTCATTTCTGGTCCTCTGCTGTTGTGCAGTGCCTGCTGCAGCCATGTCCTCTATCTTGGTCCACCTTCCTCTCTTTTGTGGAACTTCTGGGGCCCACTTAGGCATGCAATATGGCACATGTGGTGTGATCCACCATGGTGTATCCTCTTATCTTCACCTAACTCCACAGCTTAGCATGAAATTCATTCTTATTGGCTTAAAAAGATGGATTGCAGCATTAAGTTTTTATTTCATATTTTCTACCAAAATACACCTAAAAACACATTATTAATATGCTCACGGGCCCATCAAAGGCTAGGTTGAGGAGTGAAAAATGGTATTTTTTAGTGCTCAACAATGGTGAAGGATTTAATTTCATAGTTCCCCTCAACGGAGGGAAACTGAATGCAGAAGGGGGAGGTGTATTCCCCAGGTGCATTGTACTCTTTAATGTCCTCTGCCTCTTAGCCATGATAGCTGGTTCAGTTTCAATAGCAGGGCCCTGTGGTGTGTGTCGAGGTCTAAGGATCCTTTCAACCTCTGGATTTGGAAGTTCTAACTCCGGGTTTAAAGACCTTCTACCATGCATATACCCACACCCACAGTAAGTACATAAAATGCTCACTATCACACACAAAGAATATTTCAAACAAATATCAGCAGCTACACAGATTTACACTAAACAAACACAGGGATGTAAGCATACATAGACGAAGATTTAGGGGGAAGGAAGTGCAAACAAAGCTAGCTACACTCCAGCTGCAACTTTAGCTTCTCTTTTCTTCTGCAGTCCATTTCTGCAAAATTTCGCAAAGAATCAGTAGTACTTTTATTCTAGATTAGTCACAGCTACAAAGAATTGGTTAGTCTAAATTATAATACAACTCAGGCCTACTAAAAAGATCAATGTCCCCGGCAGCGGCGCCAAAAACTTGTTGGTCAGCTTTCAGATTGCTGCTATTTTCTTAAGAATAGTGGAGATGTGCAGATGGGTCATTACAGCAAGTCTAAAACACACACAGTCCTGCAAGATACAACGTCCATTATAGCAAGTTTCCATAAGAGTTTATCCCATAGAGAAATTGATCAAGAACCCAAAATGGGTTATAATAGTAGACCTCTAGACTTGGCTATAGATCTGGCAATCCTAAAGAAAGGGAGTTGGGTGTCACAACTACACTAAATTAATCCTAAAAATAGAGAAATAAAATATAGCCCTATCCTAAAGAAAGGGTTAAGAGGAACATGGTGGTAATGTGTGCCAAAATAAAATATAAAAATTATGATAAGTAAGCAGATCAAGCTAGAGTTAAAGCAGTGATGTAACTCAAATTTAGTCTGTCTTCGCAGTGTTCCTTGCTGAGGCACTATTAAAAGCCTCAACAAGGTAAAAATATCCGATTTAACCCATGCCATTTGGGGCGCTCTTAGGGTAATACTCTGTCCACTCTAATGGTCATAGGGTATCCGATAGAGTCTGTCAAATCTCAATGGTTAAAACAGATATTGCCAATCTAACCCAGGAGAGTGGGCTGATCGTTCCCCCAGCCAATGGGCCAGATCTAGCCATGAATGCTATTGTAGCACTATGTAATGCCAGTGGTATGAGCTCCCCAGATCTGCGCACTGACCTGACTGACATCTGTGGGTATTCCAACCCATAAGATCCTAAGTGCTTTGCTAAGGCCAACTGCTCACTAGTGCCCACAAAAAGGGCCATGCAATAGGTTGAATAAGGCTTTAGATTCAGCTGGTCATTGCTACAAATGGCCTGCAATGACTCAGCCTCAAGCTGTAATTACTACAAAGAGATTAGATCTAACATCTGATGTCGGCTATGTAAAACTGAGGAGAGCCAGTTCCCATACAAACCTCCTCACAAGGCTGTAGAAGCTAATGTGCAGAGGATAAGAATCCTTCTCAAACATGTGAATGGACACAACCTTAGGGCTATAATCTGTCCACTTGAAGGGTCACAGGGTATCCCATTGGTCTGTCCATCCCACAGAGGCCTGAGAATGAACATGAAAACTGCTGCAACCACCATGGTCCACAGGCCTCTGTGCTCCCTGGATCTTACAACAGATCCAACATTGCTTACCGTGGGGCTATCAAATCCAGGGAAATCAGATGGTAAATAATGGACCTACTAAAAACTGAATGGGCTAGTCCCAAATACATGAATCCTATAAACATCTAAAGAAACCATAAGATCTTTAGATTCAATTAGGCATTAAAACGGTAATCCATTGATGAACACAAAACTTACAATGAACTGTGTACAGGTTGCAACCTGTACACAACTGCGCATCCAAAAATCCCAATGTATACCAAAAACCTATTAAAAACTGAAAATAAAACTAAACCTAGCTGCTTATTGGGGTTAGCCAGCAAGTGCTGGGCTAAGAGAGAAGAAAAATAAGAAAAAGAGATGATCAAACCCTAACCCTAGCCTGCTGGAGTTCTCACCTGACAGAGGATGACAGAAAGATGAAAATAATAAACTCTAAGTACAGCTTATATACTCTGTCAAAATGGCCTTGGCTCTAAAGAGATTAACCCTAATTTTTCCAACGGACGTGGCATTGTTTCAACCCTTGGATGCCTGGAGATATGTGCCTCAAAATCTGTGCCTTGAGAAGTGTGCCCTAGCCTTGGGAAATTCCTAAAAAGTCCTTCAATTAAAACTAAGAAGTGGAGAGCCTGAGCTTCACGGGGCTGGCATCTGCATTAGTTCATTTGCACAGTTGCAGAGCCATCACGAAGTTACCTTTAGCTGGTGAGAAGTGCTTACTCACACAGTCACTCTTCAGTTTGTTGTGCAGTTCCTTTGCGCTACCTTGCTATCGCAAAGATGATCTGGAGCGCCAGTATTTCTTGCTCAGTTGAGCTTTGAAAGCTCTCTCTTGCTAAGTACTCACGTAATTATGCTCTTGCACTCGCGTAGTCAATGGTAAGGCTTCAGAGTGCACGAGATCTGTGCGAAGAGAATTCTAGGCATCTCTCTCTTCTAGGGTTATGCAAGAACTCCGCGAGGTGACATTTTGTTCAGTGTACATATGGACTCGTTGTGTTCTTCACGCGACTGCTTTGAGGCTTGATCTCTATGAGAGCTTCGTGACCACAAATTATGGGGACTTTAACCTGCGAGATCTTCGCGAGGTCATTTCAGCTGTCCTTCTGATTGCACGATGTATCTGCACAAGGGCCTCTTCCACTGCATCTTTAGCTTCGCGAGGAAGCTTCTCAACTCTGCGAGGTCTATCTTTTGCTGCTTTGGTGCATTGCACTTACTGCTGTCGCAGTCTCCTCCCTTCTCAGCTAACTTCATTCATCTATTAGACTTTCGTCAATGGTGATCAACAACAATGAGTCACCATGGTGAGCACTACCAAGGTGTTCTATTAGGCTTTGTCTCAGCTATCATCTTTGTGTGTATTCTCTCTCTTTTGGGCTAAAAAGTAAGGAGTTTGTATTAAGCTACACATTTTTATGCTAACTACAAAACATACTTAACAAATGGTTATTAGTCTGTTTCAAGGTCCAGCAAAGGCTAAGTTAAGAGGTGAAAAGTGGTACTTTTCAGTGAATAACAGGTGGACAAGTTCTACTATAATGCTAATTTCCTAGTTTTGGACATGGACCCTTGCAAAAGTAAAACCCAATTCCTGTCATCCTTAGTAGGCCATTCTTTGCCACTACCAATGCTTGCATTTAATGTAGGTCAGGGGTGATGGAGATAACCTTTGGGAATATGAACGCCAAATTAAATGTGTACAATGCAGCTAGGCAGTCTCAGATGGACATTAAGGACTGCTGTGCAATTGATGTAATAGATGGCCTTATAGAAGGAGAATTATCCAATCTGCTGGATTGGGATAATGTGGCTGAGAACCTAAAAAATATTTAGGGTAAGGTTGAGGAGGAGGCCCAAGCTCTCATTATAGAAGACAACACTAAAATAGAGTCTTTTGTGGGCCTAGTGCAGTATTCCAGTTGGAAACCTATATTGTTGCCCCTTCCTCAAACCATCAAGGCACCTTTGTTGCCTTCCATTGAAAGTCCCCTGATCTAGAGCTGAAACAGCTCTCAGACACATGAAAGTATGCCTTCTTAGGGCAAAACAATATGCTTCCAGTGATTATCTCTTCCTCTCTCACTAGTGAGCAGGAGGAAGAATTATTGAGTGTTCTCAAAAAGCACAAAAAGGCAATGAGGTGGACAATTGCTGACCTTGGGGGGATTGATGCCTCAGTTTGCATGCACAAAATTCACCTGGAAGAGGGTTCAAAACCCTCTAGGGAGATACAGAGGAAGCTTAATCCTCACATGCAGGAGGTGGTCTTCAAAGAAATAGTAAAACTGTTGGATGTAGAGGTGATTTACCCCATTTCAGATTTAGAGTGGGTGTCACCTATTCAGGGGGTATCCAAAAAGTCAGGTATAATAGCTACTACTTTTGATTCTGGGGAGTTGATGCCAGCCAGGGAGACCACTGGCCGGAGAGTTTCTATAGATTATAGAAAACTCAACTCTAAGACAAGGAAAGACCACTTCCCGCTCCCTTTCATTGACCAAATTCTAGACAAATTGGCTAGGAAGGCATTTTATTGCTTTCTTGATGGATACTCAGGGTATAACAAAATCCCTGTGTATCCTCAAGATCAAGAGAAGACCACCTTTACATGTCCCTTTGACACTTTTGCCTATAGGAGAATGCCTTTTGGTCTATGCAATGCCCCAACCACATTTCAGAGGTGCATGTATGCCATTTTCTCTAATATGATTGACAAGTTCCTGGAAATATTTATGAATGATTTTTCAGTTTATGGGAATAGCCTTAGCCAATGCTTCAGCCACCTTGACCTAGTGTTGGAAAGATGTGAAGAGACCAATTTGGTCTTAAGCTGGGAAAAGAAGCACTTTATGGTAACACAAGGAATTATGTTAGGCCATGTGGTCTCCCACAGAGGTATAGAGGTTGACAAAGCTAAAGTTGACCTAATTTCACACCTACCCCCACCCAAGACTGTGAAACAAATTAGATCCTTTTTAGGACATGCTGAATTCTACAGGAGTTTCATTAAGGACTTCAGCAAAATTTCAAAGCCATTGTGCCACCTACTGTGTCAGGATGTGCAATTTGAATTTTCTACTGAGTGCCTTGAGGCCTTTGAGGTCTTAAAAAAGTGGCTCACCACTACTCCTATAATCCAGGCCCCAGATTACTCACTCCCCTTTGAACTGATGTGTGATGTACCAGACCTAGCAATAGGTGATGTATGAGGACAAAGGAAGGACAAGCTGCCAACAGTGATTTATTATGCCAGCAAAACACTTGCAGAGGCCTAGCTCAATTATACCACAACTGAGAAGGAGCTGCTAGCTGTGGTATTTACTATGGACAAGTTTAGACCCTACGTGCTTGGGTCTAAAATTGTTGTGTTTACTGATCACTCAGCCCTGAAATACCTATTAGCCAAAAAGGATGCTAAACCTAGGCTAATTAGATGGATCCTCCTGTTGCGGGAGTTTGATCTTGAGATCAAGGATAAGAAAAGAGTGGAGAATGTGGTGGCTGATCACCTTTCTAGAATTTTATTAAATGAATGTGTAACTACACCTGTTAATTAATTGTTCCCTGATGAGCAGCTATTTGTTGTTCAGTCTAGTGTGCCTTGGTTTGCACACATTGTGAATTTTCTTGCGGTTGGTATGATCCCCTCTCATTGGTCCAAGATGGACAAAGCCCTATTTTTCTCTCAGGTCAAACATTTTCTGTGGGAGGACCCTTACCTATACAAGCATTGTGTAGATCAGATTGTTAGGAGATATTGGCCTGAAACTGAGTTCCACAACATTCTTTCTATGTGCCATGAGCAGCCCTGTGGAGGTCACTTTAGTGGCAAAAAGTTTGCAGTAAAAGTGTTGCAATGTGGGTTCTACTGGCCCTCTTTGTTCAGAGATGCTCACTTACATTGCAAAGCCTGTGCAAGATGTCAAAGGTTGGGAGGCATTTTCAAGAAAGATTCAATGCCATTGCAACACATCCTTGTGGTAGAACTGTTTGACATTGATTTTATGGGCCCCTTTCCTCCTTCTATGAGTTTCAATTTCATCCTTGTTGCAGTGGACTATGCGCCCAAGTGGGTTGAAGCCATTTCCATAAGGAAAAATGATCACACAGTGGTCCTCAAATTTTTAAAGGACAACATTTTCTCTAGATTTGGCACCCCCAGAGCTATCATTAGTGATGGGGGGAGTCATTTCTGTAATAGGCCTTTTGAGAATCTGCTCAACAAGTATTCTGTTACACACAGGATTGTAACTCCCTATCACCAACAGACTAGTGGGCAAGTTAAAATTTCTAATAGGGAGATTAAGCACATCATGGAGAACACTGTGAAGACAGATAGGAAGGATTGGGCACATAAGCTGAATGATGCACTCTGGGCTTATAGGACTGCCTATAAGACCCCTATTGGCATGTCCCCTTTTAGACTGGTTTATGACAAAGCGCGTCATCTACCAGTGGAGTTAGAACATAGAGCCTACTAGGCTATTAAAACACTGAATTTTGATCTAACTACTACTGGTTCACACAGGAAATTGCAACTGTCAGAGCTTGATGAGTTGAGATTGGAGGCCTACACAAATGCAAGAAATTATAAGGAGAGATTCAAGGCATTTTTTGACAAGAATCTGATGAGGAAGAACTTCAAGGCTAGTACCAAGATTTGGATTTTTAACTCCAAATTAAAATTCTTTCTAGGGAAGTTAAAATCTAGGTGACGTGGACCTTATACTATCATCCATGCCTCCCCATCTGGTGCTATGGAGATCTTGGATCCCATTACTAGGAAGAACATGAAAGTGAATGGTCAAAGGCTGAAGGTTTGTGTAGAAAATTCTATGGAGCCTCCTCAGACAATCCACCTTCATGAACCTCCCACTGCTTAGTGATCCATAGCTCTGTACACTGTGTACCATACTTTGTGAATTTTTGTGTTGTTTTCATTAAAAATCTGCCATGTGTTGTCTTTGTTTTGTTGTTGATGTACATGTGCTGTTTTGTTTTGTGTTGTTGTTGTTGTTGATGTGCATGTTGCCTGCTGTGATAGGAATATGCATGGACATGCTGTCATTTAAATGTGCAAGAACTTGCCATAAGTTTAACTCATTTGAATGCTGAATTTTTACTCTTTGCATAGGTTGGTAATGGGCATGAGTTGGTCAGAGGAGAAATGGAAGAAATGTGAGGAAGGTTGGTGCTGATGCATAATGGCAAGGTGCATGACAGAGTACATGCACAGGCCAATATGCAGGCACTGAGAGAAGAGTGAATATTGCTTTGTCGCGAGGCTAAATGGCCTCCATTTAACACTCGCAAGCTGTTTTAGCCTTCTCCCGAGGCTCAAAAATGAAAATTACTACTCGCGAGAGCCTTGCGAGTGAGAAATCTGAAGAAGGGTTGAAAATGAGCCTCGCAAGGCTTTGTCTTCTCCGCGACATTGAGCTGCGCAAAAAATGAAAATCATGAACTTTGTACCTCACGAGCATAACTTCTAAAGCTCGTACTGAAAAATACCTCGTGAGGCCCTTGGCTCACTAAATATATTTTCCTGAAGAGGACCTTTGCTTCAGCTACACAACGGATACACATGTCCTCTTGCGCGACTCAAATTCCAATCAACTTTGCGATGACCTCGCGAGGCATTTTTCTTCTTTGTGACTGGATTTCTTGTGAGATCTCACCATAGCACGTCAGAAGATTTTACCCTGTGAGTACCTTGCGAGAACCACGTGAGGCACGGGTTTCACCCACTTTTACCCTATGAGTTTTACATTTCTTCATTCATTCTCTTCTTTGCCCTAGTTTCCATTGCACACCTCTGATTTTCCTTCTCCATTATTTCTTCTTAATTGCTTATACCACTCCAACTCAGCCACTCTTCTTCTACCATTGTGTTTCACAACAACTCCTGATCATTTTGCACTTGATTTAGGGAGATTTGATCCACTAGGCTGCATTTGGACCGAAACCCTAGCAATTTGGTGGTAAGTGTTCTCACTCTTTCATTTGGATTGATCAGTCCATGAGTTTAACGTTGAGTAGGGTGCATTTCTTGTACAAAACTTCCATTAGAGTATATACTACAGAGTCTGTGTATTTCAAGACCAATTTTTTAGAATTTGTGTAGCCATGGCCACGGGTTCTAAATTTATTAATACCTTGGCTGCCATGCTGAACCCTTCCCTTACTGGCAGCCCTGTGGCCACCTGGAAATCTGTGAGAATTGCAGAGACCTCCATTGTGGAGTCCATTGAGATACCTACACGACCTATGGAGCCCCAAGTGAAAAGACTAAAACGAGGGCTGCCCCTACGAAGAAGGCCAAGTCTGTAGCCTCTTATGCCCCTAACCCAAAGAAAAAATCACCACCAAAGAATAGGGCCAGAGACCACCCCCTACAGCTAAGAGCCCTGAAAAATCTAAGAAAGAGCAGAGAAAGGGCAAGGAAGTGGTCCCTGAGGTTGCCTAAGAGGAAGACCAAGAGGATGCGTCACTTATAACTCCCTCTGAGTTTGTTGTTGCCATCAAGCTAGAGGCTGAGACAGCCTTTGACAAGGCTTTCTTTGAGGAAGAGCCAAAGACTGCAGCTTCCAAGGGATACCTCACCAAGGCGTCACTGTTGCCCCTGCTAAGGTCCCCACTGCAGCTAGTCTTCCCTAGGCTAGTGTAATTATTTTATTAGAACAACAGGGTGAAGACAGGGGATGATGGAAACCCTGCATTGCTGGCTTTGATTGATGATTTTGAGATGCTATTCAACCAGGCAATAATTGCTGAAATACTTGGGATACTAGCTACATACAATACAGAGTGTGGCTTGGATGCACCATTGATAGCCACTATCCCTGATATTGCCAAAGAGCTCATTGGAGGGATCACAACCTCTGGGGTGTCAATTAGAAAGAGAGACCTGCTTCCAGGCCTAAGATTTATGGATGGGGTTTTGATAAAAAATGTATACTGCACTAGGAACCAGCAAGAGAGGTCCCTAATTGCTGATGCCCTCTACTCCTTCCACTGCAATCACTAATTTGAAGTTGCAAAGCTGATTTTTGATGGGATGAAAGACATCCATGAGAAGGTTAAGAGAGAGCAGAAGCCCCATGCCTTGCCCTATTGCAGGCTCATTACAGCCCTGCTGCAGCTGGGGGGCTACAACTTTCATATGAATGAGGAGACCCTAAACCTGGCTCCCAACAAATATGGAATGAAGCAGTGGGGAATCACTGACACAATGATTGAGAAAAAGAAGAAGAGCAAGGAGGAGCTGCTAGCTCAAGCAGCCCCCACAATTCAAGAGGGAGCTGCCACTTCTGCAGCTGTCACACCCACCAGCTCTGCTACTATTTCTATAGGAGCCACCTCCATTGTGCCAGCTACACCTACTATACCTGCAGCCACCATCCCACCCCCATCAGACCCCATTCCACCATCATCAACTACACAACTTCCACACTCACCTCCATTCTTATGCCGGCTAGTGTGTCAGCCATCCCTACCATACCCTTCCCTACACCTCCTCTCCTTATCTCACAGCCTACCATACCTGCTGTGACCATACCTTTACCTACAACCACACCTGAGTCAGTTCCACCAATTTTCCTTGCTCACCCAAGCCCACCTGTCAAAAAAATATACATAAAAAAGATGGCCTACTCCCCACTACTTCCATTGCCTCCCAAATAGACCCTGAGGTAGTAGACCTTACCCAACCTGAACCTGAAGTCTCCCAACCTTTACCCTCTACCTCCAACCTACCCATTCTATTATCCATCCCTTCATCTTCATCCACACCACCTCATGCATTGGCTGGCCCTTCTTCCCCTGCTGACAATCCCATCCTACCTGCCTCTTCCAATCCCATGCCTCCATTCTCCACCATTCTAAGAGAAATGAAAGAAAATGCCTACATCAAGAGGGATGTCATAAGGGGCATGGCTGACCTCAGAACTATAGTCAAGCAACGCTTCCTAGATCAAATCAAATTTCTAGAATTAACTCACAAGATAGAAAAAAAAAGGATCAAGCACGGTTGGAGGGAGACATTGCTGCAATATAATCAAGAGAAAAATAGAGCTGATAAACTTGAGGATGTAAAAAAGAACTTACAGTTGGCACTGAGATTGGTGGAGGAGAGAGCTAATGATTATGCAATGATTACTGCAGCATTGCAACAAACCTTATCTGAAATTGGTGACAGAGTCATAACAGAAGCAGCTGCCAAACTCTTCACTGCTGCAACACCTCCTATGGCAACCTCTCCTAAACCCCAAGAGCCCAGAAAATTAAAGCCTGGAATCAAGATTAAGGAGCTCGAACCCACAAAGCCTGATTCCACTCTAAAAGGAGAAGCAGCACCAAGCTGAGAAAGACTACTTCCAAGAGATCCAATTCCACTGTTGCTGCCCTCAAGAAGGAACGAGGGAAATCTGTCCAAGAACCTGCAGATGTAGATTCAGATGATTAGACTCTGTACATGTATTTAGTTAGGATGGTTTTGTAGAATCTTTTGAAGTTATTTTCCCTTGCAGTACAAATTATTGTGTTATAAATGAAAGTTCTTTTTTTGGATATCTTTTGTTTGAGTTTGATTTAATTTTGATTATGCCTGATGTTTGTTGATTTTACTTGCCTTGTTTGGTGTCTTATTTTTATACAATACACTGCTGCACATGTTCTGTATCTTTGAATCAGTGAGGACATTGTTCCTCATAGGTTTGGGGGTGTGGCAAGATATGTCAATGATGTAGTAAACCTAAGTGTAGTAGAACCAAGTGAGTAGGATAGAAATAGAGCTAAGTTCACCTAAGAAACATTGAAAATGAGGAAATTTAAAATTTTACAGACCTTTAGGCATTAAAAGCTTTTGAAATTTAACATTTCCATGAGGTGAACACCAAGAAAACTCATTTGTGTCAGTACTTAATAAACCATTAAGGAGATAAAAAGGTAAGAACATGCCCATGAGTTCAATGGAAGACCATACCTAGTGAGATTTGGGCCCACAAATTTTTTTTTTTCTTTGAGGAGTGTCTTAGGCAATTATACTACTCTAAGGACTGGCTAAATTTATTTCCTCACTAGAAGTTAGGCATCTCTAATTTTTTCAGCTGACAGTACCCACGACATTTAGGAAAGGATCAAGGCCTTCTCTTGGACAGTTGAAGCTTTAAAATATCAAACCTAGTAAACTGCCCTTGTGTATACACCTTTTGAGCCTTAATTTCCAATTTTCTTTAAAATATACCTGAGTGTTTACACCTAAACCAATGAACCTGATTCAAACCTATCCCCACTCTGAGAATTTAGAAGGTAAAGGAGGAGTTGAAGATGGACAAGCTAGGATCAACATTTGGTGAATAGAAAAGAAACACAAAAGGAGGATAGCAGTGTAGCAGCTGGGAAGAGGGTGGCATTTCAGAAAAATAAAATCAAAAAGAAAAGAAAGATGTATCCAAAAAGGAAAACATAAAAATAATATAATGAAAAGGAAGAGAGAGGAGTTAAGAGGAAATTTCATTGGAAAAAGTAAAAATAAGAAGAGAAGTTGGCCACTTCAAGTCTAAAAAATATCCAAGAAGATGAAATATGCTGAATTCAAGAGGTGAAGTCATGAACCACCTCATTCACCTATTGATTTCTCAATTTTGCAACCTTTTTGCCCTTCCATTCTTTGTAACCTACACCCATAAGCCACATTACTACCCAGCCATAAGACCTTGTGATCCTAATTGAAATGAGCTGTTATGTGGAGATAAGGAGTTGTTCAATCTATGGTCAGAAATAGTCAATGATGCCAGAACTTAGGAGCCTTGCCTATGCTCACGCTTGTAGACCCATATGGGGGCTGTAACTACTCTTAAGCCTGTGTGAAAATAAAAATCCTCAAACTCAATTGTGAGAGACTGCCCTGGTAAGCATTGGGTCTAACATTGAATATATTGTGCTCTGTTTAAACCTAATTTTTAAATTGATGGTGAGCTCAGCACTGACATACACTTGCTGTTTTTCTAGATATAAGCTGATTGGAAATTATGTGCATTCATGTAAGAGTTTTTCATGTTAACTGGTCTGTGAATTTCATATGTTTAAACTCGTCACATTTTGAAAAGAATCAAGGGTGGACTGATGCTCTGTTTATTGAAAACTCATTTGATGATGTGTGCACTTTTGTTAACTGTTTTATTGAGAAATTTGTGGGTACCTTCATTGAAAACCCTCAGGAGACTTCACTCCTCCACAAGGGATCACCTAGGGGTTTAAAAGGCTTGATGCATAAGCTAAATGCATTCGTGTTCCCTCCAAAAGTGGCATTTATATTCTTAGAGTAGTTGTTTAAATTTTGTTTTGCTCGAGGACTAGCAAAGATTAGGTTTCAGGGTGTGTTATTCAATGAAAAGTACCACTTTTCACCTCCTAACCTAGCCTTTACTACACCTTGTAATAACTGTGCAGCTTAATACAAAGTCCATGCTTTTCGTGCTAAGAAGAGAAAGAATTCAAGCCAAGGATGACTGTTGAGCCAAAGACTGATGGAACACCATGGTGGTACACACAATGGTGACTAGTTTGCATGTCAAGGTGGTCCAAAGAAATCCAGCAGATGAGAGAAGTATGAATATGAGTGGAGAATGATGCAACAGCAATAGCTACATTATAGCAGTGGAGCAGAGGTGTTATCTCGCACAGTCAGGAGTGCTGCCTCACACTGCTTAAGTCCATAGCAGCCACGTCGCGAGGTCAATACTTGCAGCACAAAGTGAACTCGTGAAGAACTCACGCGCTCAGTGAAAGAATTAACCTCAGAGAACTGCTTTGCACAGTAGTCATGCGCTTCATCTGCTAGCAACACAAAGTCCTTGCGAAAGTTTGATGCACTAAAACCTTCAGAAATCCAATTCACGAAGCTCTCACGAGGATCAAGTCTCATATTAGCGGAGCGCACAATCTCGCGAGGCCAATTTTCACAAAGGACTCAAACTAGCTTGCGCGGCTCTCGCAAAGCTTAAGAGGAGAGAGAGCTCTATTATTGACTTCTAGTGTGCTGATTTATTATATAATGATAAGAGCAAAAAATAAAAATCAAAATAAAATAGAGGGTGAATTCAGCACCACTAAAATAGTCTAGACCTGCAAGATACAGGGCCTATTGTAGCAAGTTTTAATAAGTAAGAGTTTGTCCCACAGGGAAAAATGGTCTAAAGCTCCAAGGGAGCCATCTTTAGTAGGCCCTCCAGATCTGACTACAGATCTGGTAATCCTAAATGGAAGGAGATTTAAGGTCACTATGATTTAAATCCTATGGTAACCTAATGCCTAAACTACAGAAATGGTTGAGAAGAATGATGAAGTGTGAGAAAATAAATATAAAAAGGGTGAGAAGTAAGCTATTAGGTACAGATCTGATGGGTTTTATAACTCAGACTCAGATCTGCTACTATAGAAGTCCTGCCTAATGGCTACATTATCACCAAAGAGGAGAAAGAATACAACTTACCCATGTGCCATGATCCAATCCCTTAGGGCTATAACCTGTCCACTCAAATGGTCGTAGACTAGCCAATAGGGGAAACACAGTCCATAGATGGGTCAGAACATGTTTATCATTGTAGGCACTACTTCATCTAGGCTACCAGCTCAAGAATCCATAGGAACCTCAACCTCTAATGTTCTGTGTGGGGCATAGGCCTGCATATGTGCACTAGCCTGGACACACAAGACCAGCAGGAGTTCGAGTACTAGCTTTAGATCTAGCTGTTCACTGCTTTAGAGAGACAGCAGCGATCCAGTCACAAGCCTACAATCTCTACAGCCAGATCAGATCTGTCATCTGATGGTGGGTCTATACACATACAGGGGAGTCTGTCTCTGCACAATCTCTCACAAGGCTATAAGCACAAGTGCAGAGAAGAAATATCTGTCTTAGATCTGTGGATTGCCCTCACCCTAGGACTATAACCTGTCCACTCAAATGGTCACAGACTATCCACAGAGGCTATCCTCCTCACAGAGGTCTGAGACAGAACAAGTAGATTACTGCCACCACCATGTACACAAGGCTACTAGCTCAGGCTCCCATAGGGATTAAGATTTAGTGGATCCTGTGGTGGGGCATAGGCCTGTATATGTACACTGGCCTGGACACACAGGTCACTTGAATCTGAGTAAATCCTTAAAAACAATCCTCCATTGCTTACAATACAACTTAGCAATGGAGGATCTCAAGGCAGCAGCCTTGTACAAAACAACCCTCAAACATCAATCTCATACATGTATAACATCCAATTATAAAACTTCATTAAAACTGTTCTAAATAGATATACAAAGGCATAGCCAGCAAGTGCTGGGCTATGGAGAGAAGAAAAAGGAAAAAGATGCTACCTAAACCCTAACCTTAGCCTACTGGAACTCTAACACCGATTCAAGAAGATAGGAGGAATTCAGTCCTCACCTCCCCTTCCAACCTAAACTAGGCTTAGGCTTATATAGCAGTCGGCTGTGGGAGCATTAGGGTTAGGAAAATCCTAATTTTATTGATGCAAACATGGCCCATTTCTGTTCCTTGGATGCCTCGGGGCGTGTGCACTGAGATTGGAGCATTGGAGTGCGCACCCTAATTACTGAAAGTTCCCAGACTGCCCCTACAAAAGTGGGGGAAAATTAAGATCCTGAGCCTCGCTAGGTAGCAAGGGTTTCCAGGTCTTATCTTGTGATAGAGTTGTCATTGCGGGATTGAATTGACTTGAAGCTCTTGCAGTCGCGGGATAGATAGTTTGGTCATCGCGGGATTGCACTTTCCATTTGAGTGGCGAGGGAATCGCGCGCCCAGTTCATTCCTTGGTGAATCTCATGGGGATCCTCGTGAAGAAGCAACTGCATCATCCTCTAGATTACGCGAGCAGTCCTCTGAAGATCAGCATCCCGCGGCCACTGCACGACATCTACGCGCAGGAGTGCCTGGAGCTCTCTCTCCTCAGTGAATTGTGTCAGGATTAAATGCTCCTCTCTTGAGCTGCGCGAGACTGTGCGAGACTGCACAAGTGATTACAATTGAGGCTATCAAGAACTGCGCGAAGTCTGCTTCTCGAGCGCTTTTGTCATTCATTTGTGCGAGAATAGTGCGAGCAATTGGTGTGCTGTTGTTGCGATTCCCAGTGTGCTTACTTTATTTGTTGGTGGTAAAAGCAATTTAAAATCAAAGTAAAACAGGGGATGGAATCAACACAACTGAGAAATCCTAGACCTGCAAGATACAGGGTCCATTTGTAGCAAGTTTTGATAAGTAAGAGTTTGTCCCACAGGGAAAAGTGATCTACGGCTCCAAGGGAGCCATCTCTAGTCGTCCTCCAGATCTGACTACAGATCTGGCAGTCCTAAAAGGAAGGGAGTTTAGGGTCACTTATTCTAAATATCCTAAGATAGCCTAATGAATTAACTACAGAAAGGGTTGAGAAGATGGATGGAGTGTGGGAAAATAAATATAAAAGGGTGAGAAGTATGCTATTGGGCCTAGATCAGAGAAATTTTGTAACTCAGATTCAGATTTGATGTTATAGAAATCCTGTCCAATGGCTACATTATAACCACTGAGGAGAAAGAATCCAACCCATCTCTGTGCCATGATCCAATCCATTAAGGCTATAACTTGTCCACTCAAATGGTCACAGACTATCCCATAGGGGAACCACAGTCCAGAGATGGGTCAAAAAAAGTTAATCATTGTAGGCACTACTTCATCTAGGCTACAAGCTCAAGAATCCATAAGGAACATCAACCTCTAAAGCTCTATGTGTGGGGCTAGGGCTGTATAGGACCATGTTAGCCCAGACACATAGAACCAGCAAGGGATTGAGTACAACCTTCAATCTAGCTGTCCATTGCTTGAGTGGGACTACAATGGTCTAATCACAAGCCTACAATCTCCATAACTAGATCAGATCTAACATCTGATGGCGGGTCTATAGAAATATAGGGGAGTTTGCCTCTGTACAATCTCCCACAAGGCTACAAGCACATGTGCAGAGAAGAAGAATCTATCTTAGATCCTACGGATTGGCTTCACTCTAAGGCTATAGGCTGTCCACTTGAATGGTCACAGACTATCCCAGAGGCTATCCTCCACATAGAGTCCAAAACAGAATAGTAATATTGCCGCCACCACCATGGTCACAAGGCTACCAGCTTAGGCTCCCATGGGGATTTCAGATCTAGTGGGTCCTGAGGTGGGGCTAAGGCTGTATCGGACTATGATAGCCCAAACACACAAGTCACTTGGATCTGAATGGATCCTTAGAATCAGTCCTCCATTGCTTTGAATCACAGCCAAAGCAATGGCGGATCACAAGCCAGCAACCTTGCACAGAGCAATTCACAAACACACGAATCGCATAAAAGTACAACACCCAATCACAAATTCCATTAATCTAATCTCAATAAACATACATAGGCATGGCCAACAAATGCTGGGCCATGGGGAGAAAGAAAAAGAAAAAAAAAAAAGAAAACTACTTACAACTACAGAAGAACAGAAAAGAAAATGATCTCAGATCCCTTATCAGTGATAAAGTCTGGACTCCTAAACCTAAACCAAATTTGGGTTTATATAGCAGTGGTGTGGTGGCGCATTAGGGTTAGGAAACCCTAATTTTAGCGAAGCTACGTGGCCTATTAATGATCCTTGGATGCCTCGGGGTGTGTGCACAGAGATTCGAGCGTGAGAGTGCGTGCCCTAATCCTTGGAAATTCTAAGAAAGTCCTCTACTGAAGCGATGGAAGGTTAAAGTTCAGAGCTTCGCTAGGTAGCCATCGTTTCCCAGGCTCGTCGCGTGGTAGCTCCGTTCTTCGCATGGTTGAGTTTAACTCTGAAGCTTCAGCTGTCGCGAGGTTGGTGCGCTCTCGCTGGATTGAGATTCGCGAGGTTGGGTTGGAATAGCGCAGGAACTGTGCGAGCATCACTCTAATGGATCTTCGCGAGGATCCTCGTGAGGCTTTAATAGTTTCTGAGTTATGCGAGAGTTCATTTCTTGATAGATCTTCACGAGGATCCTCGCGATAGCTTTGAGGCTTTTCTGAACTGCGCGACAACTCCTTTGATGCTTTGTATCTCGCGGCAACCGGGCAGCGGTTGCGCGAAAACTTTCCTGAAGCTCTCTTGAACTACGCTAGACTGCGCGACCTTTAACTTCTGAACTTCGCGAGAGCTGTGCGACTCAAGGCTTCTGAAGCTCTTCTGTCACTCCACTGTGTGAGAACTTCTCGTGAAGTCTTGGGAAATGTAGCGAGGACTGCGTGAAGCCTAAATTCCTGAATCCTTTGGAGCTTTGTCAGCTGTGCGAGGCTTAGCTCAGGTCTGGATTCATGGCTCATTCTTCTGAGGGACTTATGGTGCCAGTCATGGGTTCCTTAACAGGATACCTGGCCTTATTGTACTACTATTTATTACTTACAGAAAACACTCAACAAACCTTTATTAGATGGCTAAGGGTCTAATCAAAGGCTAAGTTAAGGGGTGAAAAGTGGTACTTTTCAGGTCTTAACACACCCCCAAACCTAATCTTTGCTAGTCCCTTAGCAAAGCTACATTAAATCAACTACAGAAATTAAATGTCACTTTCGTAGGGAGCACAGATACATTTAGCATATGTACCAAGCTTTTTAAACCCCTAGGTGATCCCTAGAGGAGGAGTGAAGTCTCCTGAGGGTTTTCACTGAAGACACCCACAAACTTCGCAATGAGACAGTTAACAAAAGTACATTATTATCAAGTGAGCAGTCAAGAAACAGAGTTAGTTCACCCTTGAATCAGTAAAAATATAAGAAATTCAAACACCTTGGCTGCACAGAAATTTAAACAGTATAAGCTTCTCATGAAAGCACAACATTTCCAATCAGTTTACACCAAAGAATAATTCACATGTGTGTTAGCACTAAGCTCATCACTAGATCAAAATTTAGGTTGTAGATCATACTTAATGCATTCAATATCAGACCTAAAACTCTCCAGGGCATACTCTCATAAAGAACTGTTGAGGGTTTCATTTTCTCTCAAGCTCAAGAGCACTTACATCCCCCAAATGGGTCTGTAAGCATGAGCATAGGCATTGCTCTGATGTTCTGGCATCATTGACATATCCTCACCATAGATTGAACAATTCTCTGTCTCCACATGATAGCTCATTCAACTCTGGATCTCAAGGGCTTTTAACTAGGTTGTAATTGCGCTTAGTATGGGTTATAAATAGAATGGAAGGTTGAAAAGGGGTGCAAAATTGAGAAATCAGTAGGTGAAGGAGGTGATTCATGACTTCACCTTCTTTAATTCAGCTCCTTTAATCTTCTTTAAGGTTTTCAGATTTGAAGTGATCAGTTTCTCTTCTTGATTTCGATTTTCCCAATGAAATTTCCCTCTTGACTCCTCTCTTACGCCTCTTCATTATTGTTTTTATTTCTTTTTGATGCATTTTTCTTCTTTTTATTTTATTTTTGCTTTTCTGAAATGCCACCATTTTCTCAGTTACCATACTGCCAGAATTTTGAGATACTTTTTCTCCATTCACCTAGTGTTGACCATAGCTAGTCCATCTTCAACTCTTTCTCCTTTACCTTCTGAATTCTCAGAGTGAGGGTAGGATGAATCAGGTTCATAGGTTTAGGTACAAGTACTCATGTGCATTTTGAAGAAATTTAGGATTTAAAGATCAAAGGGGGTATGGACAAGGGCAGTTGCTTAAGGTTGGTCTATTTAGGCTCAAACTGTCCAAGAGAAGGCCTTGATTCTTTCCTAAGTCTCATGAGTGCTGTCAGTTGTTTCAACTTGGAGTTGCCTAACTTCTAGTGAGCACAGTGACTCAGCTAGTCCTTAGAGCTAGAAGAATTTTGCCTTAGTTACTCCTCAAGGAAATTTTTTTTGTATAGGCCCGAATCTCACTGGTTATGGTCTTCCTTTGAATTCTTAAGTATGTCCTTACCTTTTTCTCTCTCTAATGATTCACTAAGTGCTGATACAAGTGACTTTCCTTGGTGATCTCATCATGGAAATGTGAAATTTTAAAAGTTTGTAATGCCTAAAGTCTGGAAAAAGTTTAAATTCCTTAGTTTTCATGATTCTTAGATGAGCATGGTTCCATTTCCATATTACTCACAAGATTCTACTGCACTTAGGTTAACTATTCCATTGGCAGGATCTGCCTGCCACACCCCCAAACCTATGAGTAGTAGTGTCCCCACTGATTCAAAGGTGGGTGTGTAGCAGATTTATTATCAGAGAAAAGAAAACAGCAAGAATGAAAACAACCAAAAACAGAGAACTTTATAGAATAACAGGAAAAGAAAGTTTCATTAAGACTAAAAGATTACAAAAAGAAAACTCCTAAGAAGAAAGGAGAGAGGGATCAAGGATGTGGTGGCTGAGAAGGTGGTGGAAGGGGTTGAGTGGAGGGGGCAGAGGATGGGGATGGTTCAATCTTTCGCTGTTTCTTCTTTGGCTGGTGCTTGTCCTTCTCCTCCTTAGCCAGGATCTGCTGAACCTCCGTGTATTCATTCCAGAGGAATTGTAGGGGGTCTAGCTCTTTAGGTGGGGGCGGTTCCAACCACATCGGATAAAATTTGTTAGGCAGAGCATTAGGCTTGTCATTTGCCATTGTTAGGACTAGGGAAGGACCTCTAGGGTGAGAGGAGAAAGGATGAGATGAATATGAAAGGGACTCCATGTGTATTTAAAGACGAGGATGGTGGAAGATGAATCGGTGTAATAACATCCAAGTTGTCGCAATTAATTGAGAGTGAGTTGGGAAGTGAAAAGTTACAGCAATCAGCGTGGGAAATGAAAAATGCGTGTGACTCGCGCAGCTGGGCAAGGGGATCGCGAGATAGGAACGGAATCTCGCGATGGTGGATGTTGCAGCTTGCAGTGCGCGAGAGGCTCTACAGCATTTGTTGAAGCTCGCGACGGCGTAATAAATACTCTATGTGAATTGTGCGAGAGCTTCCCAAATCTCAATTTGGAATGCGTGAGGGCTTAGTACCAAACAGGGAGCAATTCATGCTGTGCAGCATACTCATCAAAAATATTCAAACAGTATACATTCAATTCAAAAATCAGCAAATCGCAAAAGAAGTAATCATACCAACCCCACATAAACTCTATCAAACCCAACAGACTAAGACCCCATTGAGACACTACAATTTCCTAAAAACTATTGAAGAAACGAAAGTAGTATAGTACAACATGGACACAACTGTGGGTCAGGTAGATGAAGGGGTCCCTTGAAAATGAATAGGTTCATAGGGTCGGCCGGTTTTTCGAGACAAGGCTTAAGCCTCTGACCATTCACTTTCAAGGTCCTCCCAGATTTAGGATCCTTGACTTCCACAGCACCAGATGGGGACACATTTAAGACAATATAGGGACCTTCCCATCGGGATTTTAGTTTGCCAAGAAAGAATTTTAGTTTGGAGTTAAATAACAAAACCTTACCATCAGGTACGAAACTTTTTCTCAGTAAGCCCTTGTCAAAGAAAGCTCTGGACCGTTCCTTGTAGATCCTGGCATTGGTTAGGCAACCATCCTCAGCTCGTCCAATTCAGACAGCTACAGGGACCTGTGATGATCAGCAAAAGTTAGGTTCATATTTAAGTTTTTAATGGCCCAATATGCCTTGTATTCTAACTCTACTGGGAGATGGCAAGCCTTGCCATAGACCAGTCTGAATGGGGACATTCCAATGGGAGTCTTATGGGCAGTCCTATAAGCCCACAGTGCATCATTAAGCTTATCAGCCCAATCTCTCCTGTCAGTCCTTACTGTTTTCTCAAGGATGTGCTTGATCTCCCTATTGGAAATTTCAACTTGCCCACTTGTTTGTGGGTAGTAGGGAGTAGCAATCCTATGGGTCACAGAATATTTCTTGAGCAAGCTTTTGAAATTTCTGTTGCAGAAATGGCTATCCCCATCACTGAAAATAGCTCTAGGGGTTCCAAATCTTGAGAAAATGTTCTGCCTTACAAATTTGAGGACCACCTGGTTGTCATTGGTTTTTGTGGCAATGGCTTCTACCCATTTGGAAACATAATCCACTACCACTAAGATGAAATGGTAACCATTAGAAGGAGGAAAAGGGCCCATGAAGTCTATACCCCATACATCAAACAGTTCTACAACAAGGATGGGTTGCAAAGGCATTGAATTTCTTTTGGACAACCCTCCTAATTTTTGACATCTCTCACATGCCTTGCAGTGTGTATATGCATCTTTGAATATAGAAGGCCAATAAAACCCACACTACAGGACCTTGTCAGCTATTTTTCTCCCACTAAAGTGGCCTCCACAGGCATTTTCAGGGCACATGGCCAGAATACTGGGGACATCACTTTCGGGAATACATCTTCGAATGATCTGGTCTGCACAGTACTTGTATAGGCAAGGTTCCTCCCAAAAAAAATATTTGACCTGTGAGAAAAATAGGTCTTTGTCCATTTTGGTCCAGTGGGTAGGAATCTTTCCTATAACAAGATCATTCACAATGTGTGCAAACCAGGGGACCAAGGATTGGATTGCAAATAATTGCTCATTCAGGAAGGCATCATTTGTAGGACCATCAAGACACTTCTCCAACACAATTCTGGACAAGTGGTCAGCCACCACATTTTCCACACCCTTTTTGTCCTTGATTTCGATGTCAAACTCCTGTAGGAGGAGTATCCATCTAATCAGTCTGGGCTTAGCATCTTTCTTGGACAATAGGTACTTCAATGCTAAGTGGTCAGTGAAGATTACAGTTTTAGATCCCAGCAGGTAGGATCTAAACTTGTCAACAGCATACACCATTGCCAGAAGCCCTTTCTCAGTTGTGGTATAATTCAGCTGAGCTTCAGCAAGTGACTTGCTGACATAAGCAATGACCACAGGCAGCTTATCCTTTCTTTGGCCCAAGACAGCACCTATTGCCAAATCTGATGCATCACATATTAATTCAAAGGGGTGGTATAGTCCGTGTGCAGGCAGTAAGAGAGGTAAGGCAAAGTCTCAAAAGCCTTTAGACATTCAGCCGAGAAGTCGAAAGGCACATCCTGGCAAAGCAGGTGGCACAATGGCTTAGTAATTTTGCTAAAGTCCTTAATGAACCTCCTGTAGAATCCTGCATGCCCAAGAAAAGATATGATTTGTTTGACTGTTTTTGGAGGGGGTAGATTGGCAATGAGGTCAACTTTGGCCTTGTCTACCTCAAGCCCTTCTTTAGAGATTACATGGCCCAACACAATGCCTTGTGTTACCATGAAGTGGCTCTTTTCCCAGCTTAAGACCAGATTGGTCTCCTCACATCTTTGCAAAACTAGGCTGAGGTGTTGTACACACTGGCCAAAATTGTCCCCAGAGACAGAAAAATCATCCATAAAAATCTCCAAAAACTTGTCAATCATATCAGAGAATATGGCATACATACACCTCTGAAAAGTGGTCATTACACATTAAAAGGCATCCTTCTGTAAGCAAAGGTGCCAAAAGGATAGGTAAAGGTGGTTTTCTCTTGGTCTTGAGGATGCACAGGGATCTGGTTGTACCCTGAGTACCCATCAAGAAAACAGCTTAAAACTTTTCCAGCCAATTTGTCCAAAATTTGATCAATGAAGGGGAGAGGGAAGTGGTCCTTTCTGGTCTTAGAGTTGAGCTTTCTATAATCAATGCAAACTCTCCAGCCAGTGGTCTCCCTGGTTGGTCTCAACTCTCCAGATTCAGTTTTAATAACTGTTATACCAGATTTCTTGGGCACCACTGGGATAGGTGCCACCCAGTTAGAATCAGAGATGGGGTAAATCACCCCTGCATCTAGCAATTTAATGATCTCCTTGAGGACCACTTCCTGCATGTGAGGATTTAACTTCCTCTACATTTCCCTGAAGGGTAGTGATCCCTCCTCAAGATGAATCCTGTGCATGCAGATTGATGCATCTATTCCTCCCAGATCTGCAATGGTCCAACCAATTGCCCTTTTGTGCTTCCTCAAAACTGTTAGTAATTCCTCTTCCTGCTCATTGGTAAGAGAGGTGGAGATAATCACAGGAAGCTTATCACCTTTCTTAAGGAAGGCATATTTTAATATTTCTGGAAGCTTCTTAAGTTCCAGATCAGGGCCTTGTTGGGTGGATGGCAAAATTGGTGCATTGGTGGTTGGAGAAAGAGGCAGTAATGTAGGTTTCCAAATGGAATGCTGCACTGAGCCCACAAAAGACTTCAATGTGGTCATGTCTTTTGTTATCACAGTTGGGCTTTCTTCCTCCACCATATCCCAAACTTTAACTAAATTCCTAATAGTGTTTCTCCACTCCAGCAGAGTGGGCAATTCTTCATCCACAATTTCTTCTAGTACATCCACTGCAAAGCTCTCCTCATTGTCCACTTGAGGGCACTTTACACTATTGTACACATTTAGCTCAACTTTTATATGTTCGAAAGTTACCTCCATAACTCCAGACCTGCACTGAATGCATGCATTGGCAGTGGCCAAGAATGGCCTGCCCAAGATAACAGGTATGCGATTAGTACCTTTGCTGCAGCCCATGTCCAAAACTAGGAAGTCAGCAGGGTAAAAGAATTTCTCTACCCCTACCAAGACATCCTCAATCATTCCCATAGGCCTCCTCTCAGATCTATCAGCCATCATTAGCACAATGGGGGTAGGTTTTAGCTCTGCCAAACCTAGCTACAGATATACACTGTATGACAGCAGGTTAACACTGGCTCCAAGGTCTAAAAGGGCCTTCCCGATTGTATGGTCTCCAATTATGCAGGGAATAGTGGGTATCCCTGGATCTTGCAACTTCTCAGGCATTGATATGTTAAATACAGAATTCACTGTATTAGTTGTAAAGACTTTTTTGGACACATGGCCTCGAGCTTTTCTCTTTTGGGTACAGAGGTCCTTCAAGAAATTTGCATAGGTTGGGACCTATTTAATTGCCTCAAGCAAGGGCAAATTTATTTTCACCTGCCTGAAGGTCTCCATCATTTCCTCCATCTGGACATTCCCTTTCTCAAAACGGACAGGACCACCCAAAGCTTGAGGAAATGGCAGCTGAGGTACTGCTGGTTCCTCAGCTGCTA
The DNA here is from genome assembly GCA_021018995.1 of Chloranthus sessilifolius. Classification (NCBI taxonomy): domain Eukaryota; kingdom Viridiplantae; phylum Streptophyta; class Magnoliopsida; order Chloranthales; family Chloranthaceae; genus Chloranthus; species Chloranthus sessilifolius. The sequence continues at coordinate 33,515,192 of CM037595.1, forward strand.
GCCCATGACTAAACTTCTATTTTTTCCTTTTTTCTTATTTTTCTTCCTGCTGAGGCTCAACTACAGCCTCTTTATTTTTCTCCTGTTGGAGGGTGGCAGGCAATTCTTGGCTTTGTGTTCCAATAACATCCCCATCACACTCATTCTAATAATTTATGGAAATGACCTCTACTGGTCTGTTATCCACCTGGTTGTCTATCAGCCTGCCAGACCTTAGGGTAGTGAGCATTGGTTCCCTCAAAACTTGAGGAAGCTTCTTCAATTAAAAACTGACCCTTGGGGTTAGCAACCGGCTGGCAGGGCAACCTCCCCTCATCTGTCCTAGCCAAGGCATTTGAAATTTTGCTTATCTGATCTTCCATTTCATGGATGCTCTGACTGTGAGTGCATCCAGTCTGAGCCAAGCACCCCAGGTTTTGCAATGAAGTCAAGACCTGGTCCTCGAAGGAAGTATTTCTAGGCTGAGATGGGGGTATGACCAATTGATTTTGTTGCTGATGGGGCTGCTGCTGGTGTTGAAAATTAGACCTAGGGGCATATCCTTGATTGAACTGCTGCTGTGGCCTTTGGGGTAAGGCCAACATTTGTTGGGGCTGCATATAATTGTCTTGCCTCCACCTCAGATTTGGGTGGTCTCTCCATTGGTAACCAGCATTTTGGTGCTGGTATCCAAATGGCTGTCTGTTGTAGCCACCAGAATGTTGCTGGCCAAAAGATTGCACAACAGCAACATGTTCCAATACCAATTCAGGATATTGCCCTACAGATGGACATTCCTCTACAGTGTGTTGTGGGGACTGGCATATCAGACATGCCTCCACCACTTGAGCAGCCCTTCTGGGTTGCATCACAGTCAGTAATTTGTCAAATTCTCTGAGAGGTTTGCCATCTGCAGCTGCAAGTCATTATTCCTGGACACCTCATAAACTTTTCCTCTTGACAATGCACCAGGCCCCACTTTTGACACAGACTCCTGACTAGTTCTTCCCTGGGATAGCTTTTGAAAAGCATTTTCACTGATTACTTCAAACAATTCCCATGCCTCATCAGCAGTCTTGTGCATGTAAGTTCCACCACAAGAGGCATCAACCATATCTCTATTTTTCTCATCAATCCCATTGTAGAAGCTTTATACAAGCTGCCAGTCTTGGATCTTGTGGTGGGGGCATTGTTTGAGCATTTCCTTAAACCTATCCCAGGCTTGATTAAAATCCTCAGTTGGGGATTGGGCAAAAGCAAGAATTTCCTTCCTCAACTGGCTAGTTTTGGTCTCAGGCAAGAACTTTGTCAGGAACATGGTCTGTAGGTCTTTCCACGAAGTGATGCCATTGTTGGGAAGAGTAGCCAACCAGGTACTAGCCTTATCCTTCGGAGAGAAGGGAAAGAGCCTGAGTCTAGTAGCCACAGGTCCCAAACCAGGGATAATGAATGTGGTGTACAAGGCCAAGAATTGGTCAATGTGCTTGTAAGGGTCTTCCTTGCTAAGCCCATGGAAAGAGGGCAGTATCTGGATGATTGAAGTTTTAATTTCATAATTCCCTGAACATCATGGAATTGAATGCTAAATGGAGATTTATAGTCATCCGGAGCATTCAACTCCTTCAGAGTTCTGGATTGTTCTTCACCCATGGCTACTGTCTCAGATTCAATTGGGGGCTCTACTGTGGTGTGCCTGTTCCTTCTAAGTCTTCTACCCCTTTCTAGCTCAGGGTTGAAAGGCTCTAAAGTAGGACTAAGGGATCTCCTACCTAGCATACAAACACACCACCAGCAGGGACAACTCCTTGCAGGTACATTGCACTTGACTCAGAATTTATCTAACAAATTTACAGCTACTTAAGAAAACATAAATTTACAACTATCCTAAATAACTGCTATGGAATTTTTAAAGAAACTAGACTGAGTTTTAAATGTTAGAGAATTGCAAACAGAGGTAGCTAATCTCCAAATGCAGTCCACTGTCCTTCTCTGCTGCTGTCTAGATCTGTAAGAAAGATTCAAAATTACATCAGTAGTATCAATTTTTTACAGCTACAAAGAATACTAAAAATACAAAAATCCTAGGGGCTACTATTAGATCAACGTTCCCCGACAGCGGTGCCAAAAACTTGTTGTGATTCCCAGTGTGCTTACTTTATTTGTTGGTGGTAAAAGAAATTTAAAATCAAAGTAAAACTGGGGATGGAATCAGCACAACTGAGAAATCCTAGACCTGCAAGATACAAGGTCCATTTGTAGCAAGTTTTGATAAGTAAGAGTTTGTCCCACAGGGAAAAGTGATCTACGGCTCCAAGGGAGCCATCTCTAGTAGTCCCTCCAGATCTGACTACAGATCTGGCAGTCCTAAAAGGAAGGGAGTTTAGGGTCACTTATTCTAAATATCCTAAGGTAGCCTAATGAATTAACTACAGAAAGGGTTGAGAAGATGGATGGAGTGTGGGAAAATAAATATAAAAGGGTGAGAAGTATGCTATTGGGCCTAGATCAAAGGAGTTTTGTAACTCAGATTCAGATCTGATGTTATAGAAATCCTGTCCAATGGCTACACTATCACCACTGAGCAGAAAGAATCCAACCCATCTCTGTGCCATGATCCAATCCCTTAAGGCTATAACCTGTCCACTCAAATGGTCACAGACTATCCCATAGGGGAACCACAGTCCAGAGATGGGTCAAAACAAGTTAATCATTGTAGGCACTACTTCATCTAGGCTGCAAGCTCAAGAATCCATAGGGAACCTCAACCTCTAAAGCTCTATGTGTGGGGCTAGGGATGTATAGGACCATGTTAGCCCATACACATAGAACTAGTAAGGGATTGAATACAACCTTCGATCTAGTTGTCCATTGCTTGAGTGGGACTACAATGGTCCAATCACAAGCCTACAATCTCCATAATCAGATCAGATCTAATATCTGATGGCGGGTCTATACAAATATAGTGGAGTCTGCCACTATACAATCTCCCACAAGGCTACAAGCACATGTGCAGAGAAGAAGAATCCATCTTGGATCCTACGGATTGGCTTCACCCTAAGGCTATAGCCTGTCCACTTGAATGGTCACAGACTATCCCAGAGGCTATCCTCCTCATAGAGTCCAAGACAGAACAGTAATATTGCTGCCACCACCATGGTCACAAGGCTACCAGCTCAGGCTCCCATGGGAATTTCAGATCTAGTGGGTCCTGAGGTGGGGCTAAGGCTGTATCGGACCATGATAACCCAGACAAATAGGTCACTTGGATCTGAATGGATCCTTAGAATCAGTCCTCCATTGCTTTGAATCACAGCCAAAGCAATGGCAGATCACAAGGCAGCAGCCTTGCACTGAGCAACTCACAAACACACGAATCCCATAAAAGTACAACACCCAATCACAAATTCCATTAATCTAATCTCAATAAACATACATAGGCATCGCTAGCAAGTGCTGGGCCATAGAGAGAAAGAAAAAGAAAAAAAAAAAAAAAAAACTACTTACAACTACAGAAGAACAGAAAAGAAAATGATCTCAGATCCCTTATCAGTGATAAAGTCTGGACTCCTAAACCTAAACCAAGTTTGGGTTTATATAGCAGTGGTGTGGCGGCGCATTAGGGTTAGGAAACCCTAATTTTAGTGATGCCACATGGCCTATTAATGATCCTTGGATGTCTTGAGGCACGCGCACAAAGATTCGAGCATGGGAGTGCGTTCCCTAATCCTTAGAAATTCCCAGAATGTCCTCTACTGAAGCGATGGAAGGTTAAAGTTCAAAGCTTTGCTAGGTAGCCATCGTTTCCCAGGCTCGTCGCGTGGTAGCTCTGTTCTTCGTGTGGTTAAGTTTAACTCTGAAGCTTCAGCTGTCGTGAGGTTGGTGCGCTCTTGCTGGATTGAGCTTCGCGAGGTTGGGTTGGAATAGTGTAGGAATTGCTCGAGCATCACTCCAATGGATCTTCACGAGGATCCGCGCGAGGCTTTAATAGTTTCTGAGCTACGTCAGAGTTCATTTCTTGATAGATCTTCACGAGGATCCTCGCTATAACATTGAGGCTTTTCTGAACTGCGTGACAGCTCCTTTGATGCTTTGTATCTCGTGGCAACTGGGCGGCGGTTGCGCGACAACTTTCCTGAAGCTCTCTTGAACTGTGCGAGACTGCGCGACCTTTAACTTCTGAACTTCGCGAGAGTTGTGTGACTCAAGGCTTCTGAAGCTCTTCTATCACTCCAATGTGTGAGAACTTCTCATGAAGTCTTGGAGAGCGTAGTGAGGACTGTGCGAAGCCTAAATTTTTGAATCCTTTGGAGCTTTGTCAGCTGCACGAGGCTTAGCTCAGGTCTGGATTCATGGCTCATTCTTCTGAGGGACTTATAGTGCCAGTCATGGGTTCCTTAACAGGATACCTGGCCTTATTGTACTGCTGTTTATTGCTTACAGAAAACACTTAACAAACCTTTATTAGATGGCTAAGGGTCTAATCAAAGGCTAAGTTAAGGGGTGAAAAGTGGTACTTTTCAGGTCTTAACAGCTATCTTGAGAAACTCGCGACAACTGCGTGAAGCATTTTTCTCTGAATCACTTGAACCCTGCGACATCTGCGTGAGGCTCATTTCCTATACTGCAACCAAGTTCTCTATCTGGATTCAACTTCCTTTCATCTGAGGAACATCTGGGACAAAAGTAGGCTTCTTAGCAGGGTTAAGGCCTTGTCTACAGCTGCTGCTTATTACCTACAAAATGGCCTTAACACGGATTTATTAAATGACTAAGTGTCTAACAGAGGTTATGTTAAGGGGTGAAAAGTGGTACTTTTTAGGTCTTCACACACCCCCAAACCTATTATGTACTAGTCCCTTAGCAAAGCTTTAACTGAACATCTACACCTTAATTAAATGCCACTTTCATAGGGATCACGGGTACATTTCGCATATGTACCAAGCCTTTTAAACCCCTAGGTGATCCCTAGTGGAGGAGTGAAGTCTCCTGAGGTTTCAGTGAAGATACCCACAAACTTCATTATTAAAATAGTTAACAGTGGTGCAATCAATGACAAAACAAATTTTAATGAATAAAGCATCAATCCACATCTCTTTAGAATTTAGAGGAAATTACAGCAGTAATGCGAGCCATTTAAGACTCAAAATTTTTTAGCATGTGTTTGCATTTCCACTAATCATCTTACATTAGAAATTCAATGTGCACATATCAGTACCAAGCTTGCCTTAAATTTGAAAATAAGGTTGGATACAACCCTAATGAAGTTACAAGTCAAACCCAATTCTTACCAGGGCTATCTCTCAATAATGAATATGTAGGGGTGTTCACATTTAAAGCAGCTCTAGAGCAGTTACAGACCCCAAATGGGCCTGCAAACATGAGCATAGGTAAAGCTTCTAATTTCTGACATCCTCATGACTTTTCACCATAGATTAGGCACTCCCTCATCTCCACCTGACAACTCATTTCACTTTGGGTCTTCAAGGTCTTTTGAATGGGTTTTAATGTGGCTTATGGGTGAGGGATAAAAAGAATGAAGGGGTAAAAAGGAAATCAAAATTGAGAAATTAGCAAGGTAAGGAGTGACTCATGACTTCACTACCTTCATTTCATTCAGCATACTTCATCTTCCTTGATATTTTTCAGATTCAAAGTGGCCAGCTTCTCTTCTTTTGTCCAATTTTCTAAATTCTCAGATTGAGGCTAAGGTTGAATCAGGTCTACAGGTTGAGGTGCAGGTACTCTGGTGTATCTTGAAGAAAAATTGATTTGAAGGATCAAAATGTTTATGCAAAAGGGCAGTTTCAATGGCTTGATACTTTTAGGCTCAAACTATCCAAATGAAGGACTTGAATCATTTCCTTAGTGTCATGTGTTGTTGTCAACTAGTTTTGATTTGGAGGTGCCCAACTTTTAGTAAAAAGTGCTGAGTCAATCAAACATTAGAGCAGAAAAAATACCAAAAACACTCCTCAACAGAAATTGATGGGTCCAAATCTCACTAGATATAGTCTTCTTTTTAACTCATCGAGTGTATTTTCACCTTTTTCTCTCCTCTTAGGTTTACTAGGTACTAATTTAAAATTTTTGATGTTAGCTTCATGGTGGTGCTAAGATTTTAACATTTTCATTTTCAAAGTGTCTGCAAAAATGTTTTGATTTCTCACAAATTTCCTCATTGTAGCAAGTTAGGTGAAAATTGACTTTGTTCATCTCAATTACAGCACCACTACTACACTGAAGTTAACTATTCTATTGGCAGACCTACCCTGCCACACCCCCAAACCATGAGGAGCAGTGTCCTCACTGGTTCAAAGGTTAGAAAGTGCAGGGTAATAGTAATGAAAAAGGAGTAAACACACACAGACAATATACACAAAGCAATATAAAAAAAAAAGATATTCTATTATCTTCAAAAGAAATGTACAATGGGAATTACAAGAACAAGAAAAAAAAAAAGCAAAGGAAAGAAAAGCCTAACTACAATCTAGTTTAAGAGGAGGAGTGGGAATCTGAGTCTGTGAACCAGTCCCAACCCATCTGTTGTGCATGTTTCCTAAGTTCAGCTTTATTCCCAGAACTGAGCTTGGACTTGGTTCTGTTTGTGGGAGCTTTGGTCTTTTTCTGCTTTGCTTGCTTCCGAGTTGGACTCTTTTTCTTTGGCTGGGCTGGTGGTTTCTTCATGGATGGAGCTTTTGGTGCCCTCACCCTCATTTTTCTGGTCTTGGGTTTAGGAGCGATCATAGGGGATTTTCCTTTATCTTGCTCAGGAGGGGCGACAGGGGACTTCCTTTTTTCTGGCTGGCCATGTGGTTGTGCCTCCTCAGACTGGGCAGCTAGCTCTTTGCCAATTTTGATAGAGGCTGCTATGGAAGCAGTCCTCTTAGTAGTGACTTTCCTCTATTTAGGATAAGTTTGCTCAGTAGGAGGTGATGAAGGACGGGCAGCAGGGGTATGGGTAAGTTCAGGCTCAAGTGAGGGAGTGGTCCTGTGTGTGTGTTGTTATGGACAGTTGTGATTGGATGTCTTGGATGAGGGAGAGGATAAGTGTTAGTTTGTCTGGGTTGGGAGGTTGAGGTTGTGTAGAAGATGGAACAGATTGAAAAGGGGAGGAAGGGGCATGATGGAAAGTGGAAGGAGGAGGAGATTGGAGTGCTGGTGAGTGATGTGGTGATGTATTTGAGGAATCCGAGAGGGGGGTGTAGTGGATGGGCATGGTATCAAGGAAACTAGCCATAAAGGCTTTGAATCCGGTGGTTGTGTTAAGGTTGAGGTTTATGTCTGTGAGTGGGGATGTAGTAGGCATGATTGGAGTGGTGTCTTGGTCAATGTGAGGTGTGTCAGTGGGGATAAAAGAGATTGTGGATGGGGATAGGGACATGGTGGGGGTTGTGTCAATGGTTTTCTTTTTCTTGTATGAGATCAGTGGAGGGCTACCAGGGGTTTTATGGAGATGATGGGGGAATTGGGGCTGTGTATTAAGGTAGTATAGGGGAAGGTGTGGGGCTGACATGGGGGGTGGTGTCCTCCCAGGTACCAATCACTAGAAAAAGGGGTGTTGGCATGGACAATGAAGACAGAGGAGGGTGAGAGAGAGATGGGGTAGGCGAAGGGAAATGGGATATAGTAGGGGTAGGGGATCCTGTAGTGAAAGGTGGGGTGGATGTGGGGGCTGCTGCAGCAGTGGTAGTGACAGGATCTTGAACCACCTCTTTGGTAGCAGGGGTGGGCTTTGTAACAGCCGCCGCATCTGTTTGCTTGGGAGGGGCCTTAGCCTCAGCTTTCTTCTTCTTCTTCTTTTGAGTTTCCATCAGGCTCCTGCTAATTCCCTATTGCCTCTTGGTAAAAGTTGTAGGGGTGAGGGTGGTAGTCTCCTCTCCTTTCGTTATCTTGTATCCCCCCCTCAAAAGTAATTTGGTGATGACTCTGGCATAGGGGAGTGTGTGTGGCTTCTTTTTCTGCCCTAATTTCTTTGCCAAATATTTAATTGCTTCAAAAATTAACCAGGCTGCATGGAAGCCATGACCCAGAGAGAAAGAGTACACAACATCAGCAATATGAGTCCTCCTCTCCTGCTGATGGCCTGAGCAGTAGATGTTCTTTCTCAGGACTTGGCCAATGAAAAGGAGTCTAGGCTCCAACTCTCTTCTTATGGAATCCCCTGAGGCCTTTAACACTCTAGTAAGAGCCCTCGCAATGGTATCAATTGAGGCACTCAGGGGAGGACCATATCCACAGCTAGTGTCAAATGCAGCTGGGATGCCCAATACAAGGAAGCCTAGTGTCCATCTTGGTCCTTGTTGACCTTGATTTGTAGATAAAAGAGTTGCACTAGCCTAGGGTAGGCTAGTACTGGAATTCCTCTCATCAAGGGTGTCAGACCTGCCTTACTCATAAATTCAATGGCGGAGGCAGAGAGAGGCTCCGTCTCGAAGAAGGGCAGGTCGAAAGCTGTTTCAGGTTCCAAGGGGATTGAAGCCATGAGCTCAGAGGGTGTAGAAAACTCAAGGGTTGGCTCCTCCAACTCCTCAATCACTTCCTTCCCTTTTTTCGGTGCCTTAGAAGTCTTGACCTTCTTAGGGGCGGGCTCAACAGGGGCCTTATCCCTGGCCCTTTTCTTTGGTGCACTCTTAGGGGCCATGAAAAAAATCTCTTTTCTGAGATAGTACTTTTGAAAATGAAAAAGGGAGACTGAGATCTGATTGCTTACCCTAAAATTGTAGGGTTTGGTTTAATCTGAGGCACAGTGAACCACGAGATCTCTGAGCAGAGGGCAACTGATGGGGATGACGTTGGGAACAAATCTCTAGGATCCTGGTGTGAATAATGGGTTGTAGAATGGACGCTGGAGGAGAGAGGGAGAAGAGCACCAGAACCTAGGGTTTCACTGGATGGAGAAGAGAGAGAGAGAGTACTGGAAAAGGAGACAATCACGGGTTTGGAATACTTATCGCTGTGCTTGGCGGCATTTGGAAATATATGGTCGCAGGATGGGAAGCGGAATCTAGCGACTGTGTAATTGCAACTTGGATTGCGCGAGAGGCTCCCAGGGTTTACTTTGGACCTCACGACAGCTAGTGAAGTATTCCATTTGGATTGCGCGAGAGGTCCCATGGTTTACTTTGGACCCCGCGACAGCAAAGCTTTTAAACAGAGAGCATGTGCTCTTAATTCTGCCATTTCTATTTGTGCTGTAGCTAGTTCCTAGGTATAACTCACCACCAGGGGCACCCCCAGACACTTTAAAATGACCTCCCACTTATAGCATCAAACATTCAAGCATATGCAGCAAAAATCATTATCCAAACATCGTGCATTCAATCAAAAACTACCAATTTAAGAGAAGTAATCATTCAAACCAAGCATAAAAAGAAATTAGACCAGATAGATTCAGACTCAAGTGAGGCCACTAAAATTTCCTAAAAAATTTGAACAAAAGAAGGCAATTAAACCTAACAAAACCAAAGTACATATAACACAACATGGACACATCTGTGGATCAGTTTAATGAAGGGTCCCCTTGAAAGTGAATGGTGTCTATAGGTTCAGTAGGTTTTTCTAAACAAGGCTTAAGCCTCTGACCATTCACCTTCAATGTTTTCCCAGACTTGGGATCCTTGATTTCCACAGCACCAAATGGAGAAACATTCATGACAATATAGGGGCCTTCCCATCTGGATTTCAGTTTACCAGGAAAAAAATTAAGTTTGGAGTTAAACAACCAAACCTTATCACCAGCCATGAAGCTCTTTCTTAAAAAACCCTTGTCAAAGAAAACCTTGGACCTTTCCTTGTATATTCGGGCATTGGCATATGCATCCATCCTCAGCTCATCCAGTTCTGACAGTTGCAGCGACCTGTGATGACCAGTTGAAGTTAGATTTAGATTTAATTTTTTTATGGCCCAATAGGCCCTATGTTCTAACTATACTGGGAGATGGCAAGCCTTGCCATAAACCAGTCTGAATGGGGGCATCCCAATGGGAGTCTTATAAGCAGTCCTATAAGCCCATAATGCATCATTTAGCTTTTCAGCCTAGTCCTTTCTGTCAGCCCTCACTGTCTTCTCATGGATGTGCTTAATCTCCCTATTAGAAATTTCAACTTGCCCACTGGTTTACGGGTGGTAGGGAGTAGCAATCCTATGGGTGACAGAATATTTCTTGAGCAATCTCTCAAAATTTCTATTGCAGAAATGGCTACCCCTATCACTGATAATGGCTCTAAGGGTGCCAAATCTTGAGAAGATATTCTACTTTACAAATTTGAGGACAACTGATGATCATTGGTTCTTGTGGCAATAGCTTCTACCCATTTTGAAACATAATTCACTGCCACTATGATGAAATGATAACCATTTGAAGGAGGAAAAGGGTCCCATAAAGTTAATACCCCAGACATCAAACAGTTCCACAACAAGGATGGGCTGCAAAGGCATTGAGTTTCTTTTGGATAGCCCTCCTAATTTCTGACATCTCTCACATGTCCTGCAGTGTGTATTGGCATCTATGAATAAAGAAGGCCAATAGAACCCATACTGCAAGATCTTGTCAACTATTTTTCTTCCACTAAACTGGCCCCCATAGGCATTTTCATGGCACATGGCCAGAATACTGGGGATAACACTTTCTGGAACATATTTTCGGATGATTTGGTCTGCACAATATTTGTATAAGCAAGGTTCCTCCCAGAAAAAGAATTTGACCTGTGAGAAGAACAGGTCTTTATCCCATTTGGTCCAATGGGTTGGAATATTTCCTATAACTAAATAATTTACAATGTGTGCATACCAAGGAACCAATGTTTGGATGGCAAACAATTGCTCATCATGAAAAACATCATTTGTAGGGTCATCAACACATTCTTCCAACACAATTCTAGACAAGTGGTCCACCACCACATTTTCCACACCCTTTTTGTCCTTGATTTCAATGTCAAACTCCTACAACAGGAGTATCCATCTAATCAGCCTCGGTTTAACATCTTTCTTGGACAATAGGTATTTCAATGTTGAGTGGTCTATGAAGATTACAGTTTTAGACCCAAGTAGGTAAGGTCTAAATTTATCAACAGTAAAAACCACTGCCAGAAGCTCTTTCTCAGTTATGGCGTAATTCAGCTGAGCTTCAGCAAGTGATTTGCTGACATAGGCAATGACCACTAGCAACTAATCACTTCTTTGACCCAAAATATCACCTATTGCTAAGTCGGATGCATCACACATCAGCTAAAAGGGCAGTGCATAGTCAGGTGTTTGGAGTACAGGGGCAGAGGTGAGGCATATCTTCAAAGTTTCAAAAACCTCAAGACATTCAGCAGAAAAATTAAAGGGCACATCCTGGCAAAGCAGGTGGCACAATGATTTTGCAATTTTGTTGAAGTCTTTAATGAACCTCCTGTAGAATCTTGCATGTCCAAGGAAAGATCTGATTTGTTTGACTGTTCCTGGAGGGGGCAAATTTGTAATGAGGTCAACTTTGGCCTTATCTACCTCAATCCCTTCTTTAGAGACTACATGGCCCAACACAATACCTTGTGTTACCATGAAGTGGCTCTTTTCCCAACTTAAGACCAGATTGGTCTCCTCACATCTTTGCAAGACCAGGTGGAGGTGTTACAGATATTGGCCAAAACTGTCCCCATATACAGAGAAATCATCCATAAAGATTTCCAAGAACTTGTCAATCATATTAGAGAATATGGCATATATATACCTATGAAAGGTGGCTCGTGCATTACACAGCCCAAAAGGCATCCTTCGGTAAGCAAAGGTGCCAAAAGGGCAAGTGAATGTAGTTTTCTCTTGGTCGTGAGGGTGCATAGGGATCTGGTTGTACCCTGACTACCCATTAAGAAAGCAATAAAAAGATTTTCCAGCCAACTTATCTAGAATTTGATCTATGAAGGGGAGAGGGAAATGGTCTTTTCTGGTTTTAGAGTTGAGCTTTCGATAATCTATGCACTCCAGCCAATGGTCTCCCTGGGTGGTCTCAGCTCTCTAGACTCAGTGTAATAACTATTATGCTAGATTTCTTGGGCACCACTTGGATAGGTGCCACCCATTCATAATCAGAAATGGGATAGCGCGACACGACCCTCACTGGCATTGGCAAGAATAGTCTTGCCTAAAAGGTAAAGAAGGGATATACGAGCCAACACCAGGGTGCCCCCAGGCTCAACAACAACATCCACATCAGCTGATGCGGATCAACAAGCTCGTCAGTCTCGAATAGACTCTCCAACCATGATTTCATGACCTCAGAGACGGTCATGTAGTCAGAGGAATGGTAGGCCCTAATCAATCGAGTCACCTCCTCACAATCAGGAACGCGAAGACAGATTACTAGCACCCCCTATCCCAATCCCCGTGATCATGGACCAATATATGGGAGTGATGGTCATCTCAGCTATAGGCAAATGGAAGGTCATCGTCTTTGGACGAAACCTCTCCACTAGGGCCCTCACATAGGTCGAGTCGCCTCGCATAGTAGGGAAGGACCAAAAGTCTTCAAAACCTGATTGGGCCAAGAGAAACCTCATGACAAAGGGGAGGTGGGTGTAGAAGTGTTGGAAGTGAAACCAACCCTCGCGAAACATGATCTGAGGCAAGGGATGCATCAAAAGAATGGAGGATGTCAGATCCTAGAATAAAATGCATAAACAAAAAGAAGTAACTAAAAAAAAAAATTTACCTAGCTAGCAAACTCGAAGTTGGAGATGTGGGGTATACTGTTGATGGAGCAACTCACTGTAGTCCGCCTCGCTCTGCATCTTGTACCAGATACGAGAGGAGTGGTACACCTGTATGAGACGCTCACCCCTGATACCGAAGATCACGTCAGGGCTACCCTCGTGGGCTTGACCCTCATCGCTGGATGAATCATGTGCCATCCTGAAAAGAGATACACCTCCAAATATTAAAGGATGATAAGCCGGAGGAAATCCAACACTTATCTAAAGGATCATGAAACTGAGCGAAGGTAAGTATGCCTCATTCATGTCGAAATGTCCAAGAAAATAAAAATAAAAATAAACAAAAACAAACACAAAAACAAAAAAATATATGTATAAAAATCTCTCTTTGCCAAGAAAAATCAATGATTTTCAACCCACACTTTTTAAAAAGGGGTCACCATTTACCAAAAACAAAAAAGAGAGAGAGAGAGGGGGAACGGATACAAATCAACTAAAATTTTGCCGAAATCCGTCCCAAAAAAAATGCATATACATCACTGATTCAATCAAAAGCATTTGTGTCCCCAAAAAAAATCCATTTTTACCTTACCCCTAATGCATTGATAAAGTAAAAATTCAAGAAAATCCAAAAAGGGGCACGAATCACCCATGTTTTCACCAAAGTCCCTACAAATATGCACATAAAATCATAATAGGGATCACAAAGGATCACATTGGCATGAAATAACACCCTTTTATCATCTAGGAAGATGAACCCTAACCATATTGGTATAAAATCAAAAGAATTTAAAAAGAAAGGGTTTTTTAAATTGATTACCTTGATGGAAGTTTAAACCCTAGGTCCGGCGTGGAATACACGTTCAATCGACGATAACAACACTAGCACAATGTCGAGGTTTTGAATCGGATCTAGGAAGCACAAGGTAGAACTCCCGTTTCGGTTTGGTGAGGGAGAGGAAAAAAAGTTGGAAAATAGCACCTTTTCGGGTATCAAGTCGCGCTCGGCCATTTTAAACCCATTTTTGGCCTAGCGTGTCTAACACACACGCTAGGCATAATTTTCCCAGATTTTGCCTAGCGTGTGTATTACACACACTAAGCTTAATTTTCTCTTGGGTTGGCCTAGCGTGTCTAATACACACACTAGGCTTATTTTTGCCCTCGTTTTGCTTTGTTTCATTCGGGTATGGCCCGACAAACAAGTTTGGCTTGCCAACCCAGGAAGTTGCACATGTTCCCAAAAAGTGCATCAACCTTCATTTGATTCGCTGGGGAAACGGTGCTAAAATAAAAGTGTTTAAAGATCAATGCGCATGCTAAAAATATATATATATATATATATATATCTGTATAATAAACATAAAATAACGAAAATAGTAAAAGAAAAATGGCACACACTCCCAAAAAGCATTGTGACATCAATATTCACTCCGCTCGGGTAGTTGTGTTAAATTAACCTCAGGATCAATGGGTTTTCCCAAAAATCCTGAACCCTACCTCGCGTAGGGGCACCCATGACTGATCAAATGGGGCAGTCAATGCCTCATGGGATTGGATACAAACTGTGGATCTTCGCGTCATTTGATTTATGCCCATCTTGAAGTATAGGTCGATCACCCTCCCGCTGATGTGGTTGTCTTGTTCAGAATAAAACTCAAACATCACACCTCATCAATCGTATCGAGGAACAGACATTTTTCCCAACATATTGGGCTTTGGTAACTCGCACCATCTCGGTCATGCCCAATAATGTCGCTAAGTGCTTGGGGACCGATAACCTTGAGGAATGGACATTTTTTCCCTACATACAGGCCTTTCGTATACTCACCATATTACCATTTGATGTTTGAGGTTCGCTTTGAATGTGATGGACCCGTTAGCGTGTCTTGAGGCTCTTCGGATGTCTCTTTCTTTGGCATGCAATCATTAGTGATCGAATACCAAAGAGGGGCATCTGTAGACACCCAAATTTGGCCGAAGGCCCTATTAACTTACACTTTGAGAAAGGCGTACCCTCCGAGCTTCCGTGAGTACTTTCCAAACCCTTAGAACTTAACCCAAACCCTTAGAAACCTATCACCCGACCCTTAGGAATCAACCCTAACCATTAGAACCCCTCTCGAACTAGTTTTTAACCCTCCCAGGCAATGGTTTATAGGAGGAGTCTAAATGTTTACACATACCTCTTTTGGAGCTAAGACCAATCCCTTTGGAAAGGGGATGTTCCCAGCTTTCTAACACAGCAAGAATCGGCCCAATCCGAGTTGTATACCGAGAGTTATGGCGATTTGAAAATTGGGCAGAAATGCACGAATTTTGCCTAGCGTATGTAATACACAAGCTAGCCCTTTTTTTGGCAGTTTTGGCCTAGTGTGTCTATAGCGTATCTAATAGACACGGTAGGCAAAAATTTGACTTTTGTGAGCCCCCATAGCGAGCTCTGAACCTCCAGGATCCTTGAGTGGAGTGTTCCTATACCAAGCGTATCTAATACATACGCTAAGCTTAGGAACAGTGATTTTTTAATTTTTGGTCAAATTTCAAAAGTGGAGTTTTACTTATTGACCACCCCATCCATTGAGGTTAGTTTTGGTAGGACTGTTGTACCCCTGCTAGCCCTCTTTTTAACCCTTTTGCCACTTAGGATCCCACCCTATCATCTACCATTAAAACCCAATTCCCACCTATCTAAGCCCTAGAAAACCTAGGAAACCGTAGATCCCTATTACCTAATTGCTAACCCAATTAGCCCCTTTTAACTACACTAATTCCCCTTTTCTCTATAAATAGAGAGCACCCCCCTAGGATTAGAGGCTTGAAAAATTTTTCAAAGGGAGGAAAGATTTAGTGATCCCCCTTCTCCCATTTTAGCATTCACCTATACAAATTCCATAACTTAGGTCACCCTTTAGAACCCATTTTCCATCATCAAACCCTTAGTTTTTGGAAGAACAAGGCCTTAGCTTATCTCTCCTTCCTCCTAGCTCTTAAACCTTAGAGCTTAAAGCCCATCTTTCAACCCCTTTTGCATCAATACCTCATCGGAGGTGCACCCACGCGAAGGTCCACAGCGGTGCGACAATGGCATGAGATCTTCGGCTCTCCCCTCTTTTCATATACCTTCTTTGCTTTTCCTCTATCCTAGAATTTGAGCTGTTACGCCGCCAAAATTCTAGTGATTGTGGGGGGCTTAAATAGGATTCTATTGCCTTCAGGCAAGAGGAAGTGCTATTTTATTTTTTATTTTTCTTTTTATTTGGACATAAGTAGAGACCGCTTACGAGTGGGTTGATTGGGTGCCTAACACCTTCCCGATCGATAACCGAAGCCCCTACCCATGAACCTTTTATATAGGCTGGAATCAATCATATTTTTGTACTTCAGTGCTTCAAATATTGATTTGGGTTTCTCGAGACACCAAAAGCTCCGGGTGGCGACTATATATTTTTCATACGAGCGCATCGTCGCGACGGATTCCATAAGATCCACGATTGCACAAGTCCAAATGGATCGGTCGAAATTGCCATTTCGACTGGTTAAAACTCTCAGCAACTTTAGCAACATCAAAATGGATCAGTCAAAACCTGTTCGACCGGTCAGAGAAGTAAACAAGTAGAACCTTTAAAAGCTTTGAATATTGTCGACCAGTCACTATTTGTTCGACCGGTCAAAGATTCAAGTAATGTTGAAGCTTCGCGAAGTATCTTCAACATGGAAAGCAAATCGAAGCCTGATCAATCGAGAATCCTATTTCGACCGGTCACAATTGTATTTCCAAGCAAAAAATCAGGTGTAAATAACTTATAGCGTTCGAGATATTCTCTGAATTTCTCTTCTATAGCTGGATAACTCAAAGCTACATAGATTTCTATCTGGATTCTTCTTCCTTGGAGGATTTTAAGGGATCCTAGAGAGTTACTTGTCGTATATAATGTTCTAGGGCCTTATAATCTATAAATAAGGACCTTAAGGTTAGGTTTTAGGGGATTCGTATGGTGGAGCATTTCTAGAGAGATCTGGTGTGAGCTTTGGTAGTTTAGGTTAGGAATAGTTTTGAAATGGAGGGAGATTGAATATGATCATTGATACGAGCCTGATTCAACGATGATGATGGTTGATGAATCGATGCATCCTTAAAGCTTTAGGTTGGATCTCTTGTAAATTTTGGATAAGTATTCAATCAAATTATGTTTCTTTCTTTATTTTGAATTTCATTTATGGTACGATTGGATGTTCGAGGTTCCGACTAGATCAAGAACGAGATGGTAACATTGTAATCTTATTTAGTTTAATTCCAGTGGCCTTGTAGGGAATGAGGTTAGCCTAGATTGGATATTCACCGACGGACTAGGCCTTGTAGGGTAGTTTTTGTTGGTCCATGCAATGATGCCTTGACGATTAGATTTATCTAACTCGCAATTAGATTTCTCTAATTCATAAACAAAGCGACTGAGCTTGTAGTCAGGAGTGGGGGTACCTGGGATTCATTATAGAAAAGAAATATGTTTTATTATTTACGAATCTAAAATCCAAGAGAGATTCCAGACTGCCTTCTCCTCTCTTATTCCCAAAATATTTAAGTTTACTTTTATTTATTTGAATAATTTAAAAAATCTAATGTTACAAAGTATATTATAAAATGGAAATTGAATCGAGGTGTGCAACCGTCAGATTTTATGATGATCCCGTCGCGACGATGCGCTCTCATGAAAAATTTTGAGTCGCCACCCGGAGCTTTCGGTGTCTTGGGAAACTCAAATCAATTTCATAAGCACCAAAGTGCCACAAATATGACTCTGATTTACCGATTCACGCCAAAGTCTCTTGGGTAGGGGCTTCGGTTATCGATCGGAAAGGTTTTAGGCACCCAATCAACTAGCTTAATGCAGTCTCTACTTATGGCCAAAGACAAAATAAAAAAAAGGAAAATGTACTCCCCTTTGCCCTAAGGTACTAATGGTCCTCTTTGTGCCCTTCCACTTTTGTTGGAATTTCGACGGCATAACGGAACAAATGAGTGGATAAAGGGAAAACTAAGATGGTAGAGGAGTAGAGGGGAGAGTCATAGCTCTTGGGCCCTTGTTGCACCGCTGTGAACCTTTGCATAGGTGTGCTTCGGTGAGCTTCTGATGGCTTGTATGGTTAGGTCAAGGAGATCCTAGGGCTTGAAGGCCAAGAGGTAGAGAAGGGAAGCTAGAGGATAGTTCTCACCTAAACTTGGAGTTTTTTAAGGAAAGGTGAGGTCTAAAGGGGATATTGGAATTCTTGAATTTATATGGGGATGGTGCACCAAAGGGGGAAAGGGAGCTCTTTCTATTTTTTTCTCTCTTTGGAAAATTTTCAAGCCTTTGTAAAGGGAGGGGTGCCTCTCTATTTATAGGAAAAGGAGAGGTTAGGAGGGTGTTTAGAGGCTAACATGGATTAGCAATTAGGTAATCTAGCCATCTAAGGTTTCCTAGGATTATTGAATCCTAGAAAAGTATGAAAGTTAGCTCCAATGGTGGATGATAGGTTAGAGTTTTAAACCACTCAAAGGGTTGCAAATAGAATTGGGAAGGGTGCAATAGTACAAGCAAAACACACCCAGGGGATAAGATAGTCAACAAGTCAAACCCTAATCTCGAAATTCAAGCAGAAAACTCAGGATTACTATAGCTAAGCCTGGCGGAACTAATAGATGCGCCAAGCTTATGTACAATAAAATAGTGTCAAAACAAGGTTTTGGGAGGTTGGCTGCCCATGGGACGCACTTGTGCTTGGCGGAGCTATTAGTTATGCCAGGCCATTTCTAGGGAGAAATGACTTGGCGCAAGTATTACTTGCTCTAACTACAAAGTACTTCTCGCAAAGTTTTGGTGAGGTTCCAAATGAACCTCTCGACAGGTGTAAAATATGCCCATTTTGTGCCCAACCTTCGAATCACTGTAACTTTTGATGTATAACTCCGATCGGGGTGATTCTTTGCCCGTTGGAAAGTTGGAGACTTCTCAGCCAGTCCTGGTGCACCACTCTTTGATCCTTGCTCGGGAAAGTCTAGGTAAGGGTTTGGAAGGGATTCTAAAGGTTAAGATTGGTTTTTAAAGGTTCGGGGAGGTTTCTAAGCTATCAGGGGTGATTCCTAAGGGTTTGGGATGACTTCTACAAATGCCCCTCCTTTATATCTAATCACTAATGATCGAATGCTAAAGACAAGAGACATTCGAAGGGGCCCAAGGCATTACTGTATTCAAAACAAACCCTAAACATTAGGTGAGTAACATGGTGAGAAAATGAAATCCCTATATGTCGGGAAAACCATCCATTTGTCAAGGTTATCGGTCCCTAAGCGCTTAGCGACATTATTGGGCATAATCGAGATTAAGCGAGTTGTGAAAGCCCAATATGTTGGAAAAAATGTCCACTTATCAAGATCATTGAAGATGTTCGATGCTCAAGTTTCATTTTGAATCCAACAGCTCCGTGAGTAAGAGGGTGATCGACCCACACTTAAAGATAGGCGCAAAGCAAATATGCAAAGGTCCACAATTTGTGTCCAACCCTATGAGGCATTGACTGCCTCATTTTACTGGTCACAGGTGCCCCTGCATGAAGAAGAGTTTGAGGTCTTTGGGCGATCCCAACGATCCCAAAATTGATATAGCACAACTACCTGAGAGGAGCGAATAGATGTCGCAACCTTTTTTAGGAGTACGTGCCGCTCTTTGTTATTATTTTGGGTAGAATTTTTTATGATTTTAAGTGAGTTTTTTAGATTTTTGTGTTATTTTATGTGAATTTTTTTGGACTTTTTCCTATGATTTTATGTGAATTTTTTAGACTTTTTGTTGTGATTTTATGTGAATTTGTTTTAGACGTTTTGCTATGATTTTATGTGAGTTTTTTTGGACTTTTTTGTTATGATTTTATGTGAAAATTTTCTGGACTTTTTGCTATGATTTTATGTCTGATCGGGATTCTTTGAGCATGCTCATTAATCTAGATCCATTTATTCTAGCACAGCTTCCCAGGCAAGTCAAATGAGAGTTGACAGGCCATTTGGGAGTGTGTGCACCGAAAAATGTCAAAACGAAAGAAAAGAGGTCAGGTCGGGTGTGCATAAACCACACCTAGTCAGAACCTAGCCCAGAAGTAGCTTAGCGCAACTATTAGTTGCGCTAGGCCAAATGGGGGCCAAAATATACTTGGCGCATGTAATACATGCCCCAAGAAAAACCTGGGGGCATTTTAAAATGCCCTAGCCAGAGCCAAAAAGGGGTATTTTTCAAAAACGCCTTCCCTGTCTCAAAACCAAAACGAAACCTCCTCCTAGGGTTATTTCGCATTGATCCTTAACATGCTTCATTGTCGGTGCTCACTTGCACCGATTAAACCCCTGCTCCACGCCGAAACAAGGATCCATTTGTCTTGAAGGTAATCATTTCAAGCCCATTTTACTAGGTTTTTCTTTGAATTTTCTTGTAATGTGGGTATGATCTTTGCTTTTCTAGATGATAAATGGGTTATTTCTTTTGCAAGCATGATTGTTGTTGATTTTATTCCATATAAATGATGCCCTATATTCCTTTTCCTTGAGCTATTTTCATGATTTAGGGTATTTAAGAGAGGGATTTATATATAATTTTTTGTTTTGCTTTTGTATCAGCAAGAGAAGGATTGGTTTTTTTGTTTTTTTTTTTTTGTATATAGAAGAGAAGGATTATTTTTTTTTAACTTTTGTATAAACAAGAGAAGGATTTTTCATGTTTTACTTTTGTATAAACAAGAGAAGGATTTTTTTGTTTTTGTTTTTGTATAAACAAGAGAAGGATTTTTTTTGTTTTATTTTTGTATAAAGAAGAGAAGGATTTTTTTTTGTTTTATTTTTATATAAACAAGAGAAGGATTTTTTGTTTTTGTTTTTGTATAAACAAGAGAAGGATTTTTTTTTTGTTTTTGTTTTTATTTTTTCACATAAAGAACGGATTTTTTTTTTGTTTCTAATTTTATAAAAAGGAAGGGAAAAAAATTTTGTTATCATTTTGGTTTTATTTATTTTTTTGAAAACAAAAAGGAGAGGGGATTTAGGATACTTACCTTCCCTTGACCTATAGCACAATGGTTTCTCATCATTGGATCACACCTGATATGATTGCTTGTATTTGTCCCAGAATGTCTAGTGAAGAAGAATATGTGTAGGAGGAAGAACAAGAAGAGGGGCAGGAAATGGTCTATGCTCCCCGGGGAGAACAATTCTTTGTGGTGGAGCTCCCTGACAGCTCTTGGTACGAAATGCAGGGCGAGGCTGCTCATACTGGTCTCCTCCATCAGCAGCATATTTATATTTCCAATTTCGGTATCGCCTGCAAGGTAAAGGGATAAATTCAACTTTTTTCTTGTGCGATCGTGCTGCGTTTCCATTACCTGATGCCTCTTTTACTTTGGTGCATGACTTGCCCCATATCGTGTTTCGAAGCGGTTGGTTGGAGTTTTAGCAGTTTTATCGCTACCTCCAATCTATCGTGAAGTTCCTGCTTGGATAGGCCAGTTTTGGAGAGTTCCTCTCATGCTCCACCATGTGAGCTGATGCGGCCTATTTGAGGGCCCTTATTGAGCATTTCCGTCCGAAGACTATGACCTTTCACATGGCCACAACCAAGATGACGCAGACTCCCATAGATTGGGCCATGATTACGGGGATCCGGATACAGGTGGCCAACCATGTAGTGCCTGTTGTTAGGATATTTTAGATGCTTGCTGCTAACATTATTGGAAACAGTGATAAGAATGTGTTAGTGAAACTGAATCAAAGGTGGATTGAAAACTACATTGTAGCAAGTCTAAAAATACACAGACCTGTAAGATACAGGGCCTGTTGTAGCAAGTTTTAATAAGTAAGAGTTTGTCCTACAGGGAAAATTGATCTAAAGCTCCATGAGAGCTATCTTTAGTAGGCCCTCCAGATCTGACTACAAATCTGGCAATCCAAAATGGAAGGGGATTTAAGGTCACTATTGTCTAAATCCTATGGTAACCTAATCCCTATACTACAGAAATGGTTGAGAAGAATGATGGAGTGTGAGATAATAAATATAAAAGGGTGAGAAGTAAGCTATTAGGTACAGATCTGATGGGTCTTATAACTCAAACTCAGATATGCTACTATAGACATCCTGTCCAATGGATACATTATCACCAAAGAGGAGAAAGGATCCAACTCACCCCTGTGCCATGATCCAATCCCTTATGGATATAACCTGTCCACTTAAATGGTCACAAACTATCCAATAGGGGAACCACAGTCCAGAGATGGATCAGAACAAGTTTATCATTGCAGGCACTACTTCTTCCATGCTACCTGCTCAAGAATCCATAAGAACCTCAACCTCTAAAGTTCTATGTGTGGGGCTAGGCCTGCAATGTGCACTAGCCTGGACACACAGGACCAGCAAGAGTTTGAGTACTAGCTTTAGGTCTAGCTATTCACTGCTTTAGAAAGACAGCAGTGATCCACTCACAAGCCTACAATCTCTACAGCCAGATCAGATCTGCCATCTGATGGTGGGTCTATACAAATATAGGGGAGTCTGTCTCTGCACCATCTCTCACAAGGCTACAAGCACAAGTGCAGAGAAGAAGAATCTGTCTTAGATCTATGGATTGGCCTCACCCTAGGGCTATAATATATCTACATGAATGGTCATAGACTATCCACAGAGGCTATCCTCCTCACAGAGGTCTGAGACAGAATAAGAAGATTACTGCCACCACCATGTTCACAAGGCTACTAGCTCAAGCTCCCATGGGGATTCAGATTTAGTGGATCCTGTGGTGGGGCATAGGCCTGCAATGTGCCTAACTTGGACACACAGGTCACTTAGACCTAGATAAACCCTGAAAAATAATCCTCCATTGCTTACAATGCAACATAGCAATGGAGGATCTCAAGGTAGCAGCCTTGTACAGAACAACTCTCAAACACCAATCCCATATAAGTATAACATCCTATTATAAAACACCATTAAAACTGTTCCAAATAAACATACGAAGGCATAACTAGCAAGTGCTGGACTATGGAGAGAAGAAAAGGGAAAAAGAAGCTGCCTAAACCCTAACCTTAACCTATTGGAATTCTATCGCTGATTCAAGAGGAAGGAGTACAGAAGTCCCTTAAACCTAAAGGAGGCTTAGACTTATATAACAGTCAGCTGTGGGAGCATTAGGGTTAGGAAAACCCTAATTTATCAATGCAATCATGGCCCATTTTTGTTCCTTGGATCCCTCGGGGCGTCTGCACGGAGATGGGAGCATTAGACTGCATGTCCTAGTTGCTGATAGTTCCTAGATTGCCCCTATAGAAGTGGGGAGAAGTTAAGATCCCGAGCCTCGCTAGGTAGCAAGGATTTCCAGGTCTTGTCGCATGATAGAATTGGCGTCGCGGGATTGAATTAACTTGAAGCTCTTGCTGTCGCAGGATTGATACTTTGGTCATCACGGGTATGCTCTGGTCGTCGCGGGATTGAGCTTTCTATTTGAATGGAACGGGAATTGCGCACGCGGTTTGTTCCTTGGTGAATCTCACGGAGATCCTCACGAAGAAGCAATGCGCATGGGCTTTTAGATTGCGCGAGTAGTTCCCTGAAGGCTTGTATCCTGTGGCCATTACGCGATAGCTGCGCGCATGGATGCCTGGAGCTCTCTCTCCTCAATGAATCGCGCGAAGATTAAAGGCGCCTTTCTTGAGCTGCGCGAGACTGTGCGAGACTATGCAGGACTACGCGGGACTGCGTGAGAGCTTATGACTGAGCCTCATGAGAACTGCATGAAGTCTACTTTCTGGGCTCTTCTGTCATTCATCTGCGCTAGAATAACGAGAGCAGTTGGTGTGCTGCCTTCAGAATCCCGCGACAACTACGCGAAGCCTTTTTCTCTGAAATAATTGAACCCTGTGACACCTGTGCGAGGCTTACTTCTTAACATTTTTTTGCTTTATTATGGCTATGCTGC
Organism: Chloranthus sessilifolius; assembly: GCA_021018995.1. Taxonomy (NCBI): domain Eukaryota; kingdom Viridiplantae; phylum Streptophyta; class Magnoliopsida; order Chloranthales; family Chloranthaceae; genus Chloranthus; species Chloranthus sessilifolius. The sequence goes on from CM037595.1 coordinate 33,538,850, forward strand.
AGCCAATTCTCTGTCTGGGTCCAACCTCCTTTCTCTTGAGAAACTTCTGTCGCAAAAGGAAGCTTCTTGGCATGGTTAGGGCCTTATCTGCAGCTGCTGCTTATTACCTACAAAATGGGCTTAACACACATTTATTAAATGACTAAGGGTCTAACAAAGATTAAGTTAAGGGATGAAAAATGGTACTTTTCAGGTCTTAACACACCCCCAAATTAAATCTTTGCTAGTCCCTTAGCAAAGCTTTAACTAATTAAATGCCACTTTTGTAGGGATCACGGGTACATTTTGCATATGTCAAAGCCTTTTAAATCCCTAGGTGATCCCTAGTGGAGGAGTGAAGTCTCCTGAGGGTTTCCAGTGAAGATACCCACAAACTTCCCCATTAGAACAGTTAAGTATAGTGCAGTTAATGACAACAGAGATTTCAATGTATAAAGCTTCATTTCACACCCATTCTTTAACATTTAGAGGGAACTGCAGCAGTAATGCAGGCCATTTAAAACTCAAAATTAGTATGTGTTTGCATCACCACCATTCAATTTACATTAGAAATTCAATGTGTACAAATCACTACCCAGCTTCCCTTAAATTCAAAAATCAGGTTGGATACAACCCCAATGAGGTTTAAATTCAGACCCAATTCTCACCAGGGCTATCTCACAACATTGACAATCTGAGGGTGTTCACATTCAAAACAGCTCAAGAGCAGTTACAGACCCCAAATGGGCCTGCAAGCATGAGCATAGAAAAGCTTCTAATTTTTGACATCCTCATGACTTTTCACCATAGATTGGACAACTCCTCACCTCCACATGACAGCTCATTTCACTTTGGATCTACAAGGTCTTTTTGAATGGGTTGTAATGTGGCTTATGGGCCAGGGATATAGAGAATCAAGGGGTAAAAAGGGAATCAAAATTAAGAAATCAGCAAGGTAAGGAGTGATTCATGACCTCACAACCTTCATTTAAGCAAAACTTCATCTTACTTGATATATTCCAGAATCAAAGTTGCCAACTTCTCCTCTTCTTTTCAATTTTCAGATGATGTTCTTCTCTAGACTTCTCTTTCTTTTTCTCTTTTTATTTTTATTCAATATTTTTATGATTTTTTTATGATGAACTGCCACACAAATACCATTGATACACTGTTGTTCATAAGTTGCTTTTCTTCACCTTCCACAGAATGTTGGACCACTCTCACTATCTTTAACTCCTTCTCCTTTCCCTTCTGAATTCTCAGAGTGAGGGTGAGGTTGAATCAGGTCATGAGGTTAAGGTGCAAGTACTCTGGTGTTTGTCAAAGAAAAGTAGGATTTTTAAGGCTCAACTAGTGTATGCGGAAGGGCAGTTTTAAAAGGTTGGATTTTCAGGCTCAAACTGTCCAAATGAAGGCCCTGAATCATTTCCTTAGTGTCATGAGTGTTGTCAATCAGTTTTGATTTGGAGGTGCCTAACTTCTAGTGAAAAAGTCTTGACTCGATTAGTCCTTGGAGCATAAATAATGCCAAAAATACTCTTCGAAATAAAATGATGGGCCCAAATCTCACTAGGTATGGTCTTCAAATTAACCCATGGGGTGTATTTTCACCTGTTTCTCTCCTCTTAGGTTCACTAAGTACTAACTGAAAATTTTTCTGATGTTAACTTCATGGTGGTGTCAAGATTTTCACATTTTCAGTTTCGAAATGTCTGCAAAAATATTTTAATTTTTCACAAATTTCCTCATTGCAGCAAGTTAGGTGGAAATTGACTTTATTCATCCCAGTTACACCACCATTACTGTATTAAAGTTAACTATTCTATTGGCAGTCCTACCCTGCCACTGCCCCAAACTATGAGGAGCAGTGTCTTCACTAGTTCAAAGGTGAGAAGGTGCAGGGTAATAGTCAGGAACAAAAAGGTAAACACACACAGATCAAATACACAAAGCAGAATACAAAAAGAGTTTTATTAATATAGAAAGAAATGTACAACTGTAATTGAAATGATAAGAAAAAAAAAGTGGAAAGGAAAGAAAAGCCTAAGTACAATCTATTCTAAGAGGAGGACTCGAAATCTGAATCTGTGAACCAGCCCCAACCCATCTGTTTTGCATGTTTCCTCATTTCTGCTTTGCTCTCAGAACTGGGCTTGGACTTGGTTCTATCTGAGGGAGCTTTGGTCTTTTTCTTTCGGGCTTTCTTCTCAGTTGGGCTCTTTTTCTTTTGCTGTCTTGGTTTCTTTAATTTTGGTGGTTTCTTCATGGTTGGAACTTTGGTGCCCTCACCCTCATTTTCCTGGTTTTGGGTTCAGGAGGGATCATAGGGGATTTTCCTTCGTCTTGCTCAGTGGGGGCTACTGGGGACTTCCTTTTGGCAGGTTGGCCATGTGGTGGTGCCTCCTCAGACTGGGCAGTTGGCTCTTTGCCAATTTTAATAGAGCCTGCTGTGAAAGCAGTCCTCTTAGCAGTGACTTTCCTCTGTTTAGGATAAGTTTGCTTAGTATGATGAGCAGCAGGAGTTGGTGTAGGTTGAGGCTTCTCAGTAGGGGGTGCAACAGGGGACTTTCCTTTATCTGGCTGGCCAAGTGGTTGTGCCTCCTCAAACTGGGCAGCTGGGGTTTGGGAAGGTTTACTCTCAGGTTCAGGCATGAGTACAGAGAGTGGGGTGGGCTGTTGAGCTGCAGTTCTAGTAGCAGCTAATGCGGCTTCCAAAGAAGCTATCTGAATTTTGGCTTTGAGGAGGTCAGTGTCATGGATTTCCTTTTAGAGTCAGAAGATCTCCTGGGCATTGTTGAGTCTCTTTTCAAATATCGTGGCCTTCATCCTCTCCACATTGGTATTTGCCTTGTCCAGCTCCAAATTCATCTGATGATAATCAGCCATAGTTTTTGCCTTCTCATAGGCCTCCAAGATGTTGGTCCACCCAAGGGAAATACTCAGTAATTGCTTTCTATGGGCCTCCTCAAGTTCGATAATCTGCTGCAGTAGGAGAGTCTCAATGGACTACCTAAGTTGGACCATGCCCCTCAGGACATCCCTCTTAAGATAGGGATTGTCCCTCATGGCATGGAGGATGGTGAGGTAGGGAGGGATGTAAAAGGAGTGTTTGGGTGCGATAGGAAGAGAAGAAGTGGAAGGAGCAAAATGTGATTGGTCCTGGGTGGGGGAAGTGGAGTTATCAGTGGGTAAGTCTAGTTGTTGGGGGATCGTAACAGGTTCTGGGTCTGTTTGGGTCTGTCTGCAAGTGAATGTTGGAGGGGGTAGGATAAGAGGTGGGATTGAAGGCATGGGGGGGAAAGAAAATGAGGTAGGCTCACTAGGAGTAGGGGGTGATGGTGGAGGGAAAAAGGGAATGGTGAAAGGTATGAAAGAGAATGGTTGGGTTGTGGGGTCAAGGCTGGGAGGGGAAAGGACTAGGGGGGGTTTGAGTGGATTGTTGAGGGATGGGTGGGCTGGTCAATGTCTGATATGTAGATTTGATGGATGCGAGTTCAGTTTGCATCTGGTCATGTGTGTCTGTTGCGGTGGATAGTTGAGATTGGATGTCTTGGATGAGGGAGAGGATGAGTGTCAGTGTGTCTGGGTTGGGAGGTTGAGCTTGTGTAGAAGATGACACAGGTTGAAAAGGTGAGGAAGGGGCATGATGGAAAGTCGAGGGAGGAGGAGATTAGGGTTCTAGTGAGTGATGTTGTGATGTAGTTGGGGAGTCCGGGAGGGGGGTGTAGTGGGTGGGCATGGTGCCAAGGAAACTAGCCATAAAGGCTTGGAATCCTGTGGTTGTGTTAAGGTTGAGGTCTATGTCTGTGAATGGGGATGTAGTAGGCATGGCAGGGGTGGTGTCTTGGTCAATGTGAGGTGTGTCAGTGGGGATAAAATGGATTGTGGGTGGTGTCTGAGAGATGGTGGGAGTTGTCTCAGTGATTTTCCTTTTCTCGTAGGAAATGAGTGGAGGGTTGTTAGGTTTATGTGAAGATGATGGAGATATTGGGGCTGTGTATTGGGGTAGGATAGGGGATGGTGAGGGGCTGACATGGGGGGTGGTGTCCTCCCAGGTACCAATCATAGGAGAAAGGGGTGTGGGCATGGATAATGAAGACAAAGGAGGGTGAGAGAGAGATGGAATAGGGGAAGGGGATGTTGTTAGGATAGGGGGTGCTGGATTGAAAGGTGGGGGGGATGTGGGGGCTGCTGCAGCAGTGGTGGTGACAGGCTCTGGAACCACCTCTTTGGTAGCAGGGGTAGGCCTTGTAATAGCTTCCTTATCAGCTTGCTTGGGAGGGGCCTGAATCTCAGCTTTCTTCTTCTTTTATGCTTCCATCAGTCTTCTGCTGATTCCCCATTGCCTCTTGACAAAAGTTATAGGGGCAAGGGTGGTAGTCTCCTCTATTTTTGCTATCTTGTACCCCGCCTTTAGAAGCAGCTTGGTGAAGACTCTAGCATAGGGGAGTGTGTGTGGCTTCTTGTTCTGCCCTAATTTCTCCACCAGATCCTTCATTGCTTCAAAGATTAATCAGGCTGCATGGAAGCCATGGCCCAGAGAGAAGGAGTAGACAGCATCAGCAATAGGAGCCCTCCTCTCCTGTTGATGGCCTGAGCAGTAGATGTTCTTTCTCAGGACCTGGTAAATGAAAAAGAGTCCAGGCTCTAACTCTCTTCTTCTGATAGAATCCCCTGAGGCCTTTAATCCTCTAGTCAGAGCCCTTGCAATTGTATTAATTGAGGCACTCAGGGGAGGGCCATATCCACAGCTAGTGTCAAATGCGACTGGGATGCCCAATACCTCTGCAATTAACTTTAGGCTAATTAATATTTCAAAATCATCAATCAACACAAGGAGACCTGCTTGTCCATCTTTGTCTTTGGTGACCCTGATGTACTGGTAAAAGAGTTGCACTAGCCTAGGGTAGGCTAGTGCTGGAATTCCTCTCATCAAGGGTATCAGGCCAGCCTTGCTCATAAATTGAACGGCAGGGACAGAGAGAGGCTGCTTCTCAAAGAAGGGCAGGTCTAAAGTTGTTTCACGCTCTAATGGAATTGAAGCCATGAGCTCGGAGGGTGTAGAAAACTCAGGGGTTGGCTCCTCCACCTCCTCAACAACTTCCTTCCCTTTTTTCGGTGCCTTTGAAGTCTTGACCTTCTTAGCAGTAGGTTGAAAAGGGGCCTTATCCTTGCCCCTTTTCTTTGGTGCACTCTCAGGGGCCATTCCAAACTCTACTTTCAAAGATAAAAATGAGGGACTAAGATCTGAGTGTTTACCTTAAAATCGTAGGGTTTGGTTCAATCTGACGCACAGTGCACCATGAGATCTTTGAGCCGAGGGCAATTGATGGGGATGATGTTAGGAACAAATCTGTAGATTCCTGGTGTGAATGATGGGTTGTAGGATGGACGCTGGAGGAGAGATGTAGAAGAGCATCGGAAGATAGGGTTTCGCTGGATGAAGAAGGAAGAGAGTACTGGAAAGGGAGACAAGCGCGGGATTTAAATACTTGTCGCTAAGCTTGGCGCGCTTTGGAAATATCTGGTCACAGGATTGGAAATGAAACCTAGCGAAGGTGCAATTGCAACTTGGATTGCGCGAGAGTCTCCCATGTTTACCTTAGAGCGCGCGACAGCTTGTGAAGAATTCTAAGTGAATTGCGCGAGAGTCTCCCAGGCTTCCTTTTGGACTGTGCGAGAGGTTCCCAAGTTCACTTTGAATCTTGCGACAGCCTTTTGAATCTTGAGATAGCTGGTAAAGTATTCAATTTCAATTGCGCAAGAGTCTCCCAGGCATCCTTTGAATCTCGCAATAGCCATTGAAGGGTTCTATGTGAATTGCGCGAGTCTCCCAGGCCTCCTTTTGGACCCAGCGACAGCAAAGTATTAAACAGAGAGCATGTGCTCTTCATTCTGCCATTTCCATTTGTGTTGTGGCTGGTTCCTAAGCATGACTCATCAGCAGGGGTACCCCCAGACACTTTAAACTCAAACATTCAGGCATAAACAGTAAAAATCATTATCCAATATCGTGCATTCAAGTAAAAACCACCAATTCAGATTCAAGTGGGGCCACTAAAATTTCCTAGAGAATTTGAACAAAAGAAAGCAATACAAATCTAACAAAACCAAAGTACATATGATACAATATTGACACACCTGTGGATCAGTTTAATAAAGGATCCCCTTGAAAGTAAATGGTGTCCATAGGTTCAGCAGGTTTTTTAAAACAAGGCTTAAGCCTCTTACCATTCACCTTCATGGTTTTCCCAGACTTGGGATCCTTGATTTCCACAGCACCAGATGGGGAAACACTCATGACAATATAGGGACCTTCCCATCTGAATTTCAGTTTGTCAGGAAAAAATTTAAGTTTGGAGTTAAACAACCAAACCTTGTCACCAGCCATGAAGCTCTTTCTCAACAAACCCTTGTCAAAGACAGCCTTGGACCTTTCCTTGTAGATCCGGGCATTGGCATAAGCATCCATCCTCAGCTCATCCAGTTCTGACAGCTGCAGCAACTTGTGATGACCAGCAGAAGTTAGGTCTAGATTTAAATTTTTTATGGCCCAATAGGCCCTGTGTTCTAACTCTACTGGGAGATGACAAGCCTTGCCATAAACCAGTCTGAATGGGGACAACCCAATGGGAGTCTCATAGGCAGTCCTATAAGCCCACAGTGCATCATTTAGCTTTTCAGCCCAGTCCTTCCTGTCTGTCCTCACAGTCTTCTCAAGGAAGTGCTTGATCTTCCTATTGGAAATTTCAACTTGCCCACTACTCTGTGGGTGGTAGGGAGTAGCAATCCTACGGGTGACAGAATATTTCTTGAGCAAGCTCTTGAAATTTCTATTGCAGAAATGGCTACCCCGATCACTGATAATGACTCTAGGGGTGCCAAATCTTGAGATGATATTCTGCTTTACAAATATGAGGACAACCTTATTATCATTAGTTCTCATGGCAATAGCTTCTACCCATTTTGAAACATAATCCACTACCACTAAGATGAAATGATAACCATTTGAAGGAGGAAATAGGCCCATAAATTCAATACCCTAGACATCAAACAGTTCCACAACAAGGATGGGCTGCAAAGGCATTGAGTTTCTTTTGGACAACCCTCCTAATTTTTTACAACTCTCACATGTCCTGTAGTGTGTATTGGCATCTCTGAATAAAGAAGGCCAATAGAAGCCACACTGCAAGATTTTGTCAGCTATTTTTCTTCGACTAAAGTAGCCTCCACAGGCATTTTCATGGCACATGGCCAGAATACTGGGGACATCACTTTCTGGAACACATTTTCGGATGATTTGGTCTGCACAATACTTGTATAGGCAAGGTTCCTCCCAGAAAAAGAATTTGACCTGTGAGAAAAATAGGTCTCTATCCATTTTTGTCCAATGGGCAGGAATCTTGCCTATAGCAAGATAATTTTTAATGTGTGCATACCAAGGAACTAAGGATTGGATGACAAACAATTGCTCATCCGGGAAAACATCAGTAGCAAGGCCATCAACACCTTTTTCCAACACAATTCTAGAGAAGTGGTCAGCCACCACATTTTCTACACCCTTTTTGTCCTTGATTTCAATGTCAAACACCTGTAATAGGAGTATCCATCTAATCAGCCTAGGCTTAGCATCTTTCTTGGGCAGTAGGTATTTCAATGCTGAGTGGTCAGTCAAGATTATAGTTTTAAACCCAAGTAGGTAGGGTCTAAATTTGTCAACAGTAAAAACCACTGCCAGAAGCTCTTTCTCAGTTGTGGTGTAATTCAGCTGAGCTTCAGCAAGTGATTTGCTGAGATAGGCAATGACCACTAGCAGCTTATCTTTCCTTTGGCCCAAAACAACACCTATTGCCAAGTCGGATGCATCACACATCAGCTCAAAGGGGAGTGCATAGTCAGGTGTTTAGAGTACAGGGGCAGTGGTGAGGCATATCTTCAATGTTTCAAAAGCCTTAAGACATTCAGCAGAAAAATCAAAGGGCACATCCTGGCAGAGGAGGTGGCACAATGGTTTAGCAATTTTGTTGAAGTCTTTAATGAACCTCCTGTAGAATCCTGCATGTCCAAGGAAAGATCTGATTTGTTTAACTGTTCTTGGAGGGGGCAAATTTGTAATGAGGTCAACTTTGGCCTTATCTACCTCAATCCCTTCTCTAGAGACTACATGGCCTAACATAATACCTTGTGTTACCATGAAGTGGCTCTTTTCCCAACTTAAGCCCAGATTGGTCTCCTCACATCTTTTCAAGACCAGGTGGAGGTGTTGCAGACATTGGCCAAAACTATCCCCATATACCGAGAAATCATCCATAAAAATTTCCAAGAACTTGTCAATCATATCAGAGAATATGGCATACATACACCTTTGAAAGGTGGCTGGGGCATTACACAGCCCAAAAGGCATCCTTCGGTAAGCAAAGGTACGAAAAGGGCAAGTAAATATAGTTTTCTCTTGGTCATGAGGGTGCACAGGGATCTGGTTGTACCCTGAGTACCCATCAAGAAATACTAAAAAGCTTTTCCAGCCAACTTATCCAGAATTTGATCAAGGAAGGGGAGAGGGAAGTGGTCTTTTCTGGTTCTAGAGTTGGGCTTCCGATAATCTATGCAAAAACTCCAGCCAGTGGTCTCCCTCACTGGTCTCAACTCTCCAGACTCAGTTGTAACAACTGTTATGCCAGATTTCTTAAGCACCACTTGGATAGGTGCCACCCATTTAGAATTAGAAATGGGGTAAATTACCCCAGCATCCAGCAATTTAATGGTCTCTTTGAGGACCACTTCTTGCATGTGAGGATTCAATTTCCTCTGCATTTCCCTGGAGGGTGCTGAGCCCTCCTCTAAATGGATCTTGTGCATATAGATTGATGCATCTATCCCTCCTAGATCCGCAATGGTCTAGCCAATTGCCTTTTTATGCTTCCTCAAGACTGTTAGTAATTCTTCCTCTTGCTCATTGGTAAGAGAGGAGGAGATACTTACAAGAAATTTTTTATCTTTCTCAAGGAAAGCATATTTCAATGTTTCTGGAAGCTTCTTGAGATCCAGATCAGGGGCTTGTTGGGTGGATGGTAAGATTGGTGCTTTATTGGTTTGAGGAAGAGGCAGCAATGTAGGTTTCCAAATGGAATGCTGCACTGAGCCCACAGAAGACTTTAATGTGGTCATGTCTTCTGTCATAACAGCTGGGCTTCCTTCCTCTACCATGTTCCAAACTTCAATTAAACTTGTGACAATGTTGCCCCAATCCAGCAGAGTGGGCAATTCTTCTTCAACAACTTCCTCTAGTACATCTACTGCAAGGCTTTCCCCATTGTCCAGCTAAGGGTACTTTGCATTGTTGTACACATTAAGTTCAACTTTCCTATATCCGAAATTTACCTCCATGATCCTCGACCTGCATTGAATGCATGCATTGGCAGTGGCCAAGAATGGCCTGCCCACTACCAAATTTCATAGTGGTAACTTGTACAAGTCTTTTACTAAGGAATTAATCCCAAGAGTAGGGACATGGCGGATGCCTCATGTGAGGGTAGTTACCTCCACGAGACAACTGATGAGGTATGGGAGTTGTTTGACATTATAGGTGAGAATTTCATGCAGCAAGAGTTATCGTCTCGTAATGACAGCCAGACCCCAGCTAAATTGGTGAAAGAATCAACCCGTAGAGGTGGCATATATGGGGTTAAGGGCAGAGTGAATTAGAAAGGAAGGTGGACAATCTGAGTTTAAAGTTTGATAAATTGATGAATGTGATGCAGCCTAGGATGGTTGCATAGGTAGAAGAGGCATGTCTGATATGCCAATCTCCCACACATTCACTTTAAGAATGTCCATGAGCCAACCTGTCCCCTGAATTAGTTATGGAACATGCCAATGCTGCCCAAGCATATGGGCAGCAGCCTGCTGGATACACATGGAGAAACCACCCCAATTTGAGGTGGAGACAAGACACATACCAATAATCCCAGCAGCAACAGTTGGTAGCTCCATACAGACCTCAGCCTCATTTTAACCATGGATATGCACCAAGGCAGAATTTTTAGTTGCCTGCTCCACAATAAAATCAGTTGGTTGTGCCCCCACCATAGCCCAAATCCTCTTCCTTTGAAGAGCAAATGTTGGCATCAATGCAAAATCTGAGAAATTTAGTACAAACTATGAACTCTCATGGAAAAGCATTAAAGAAATAGATGACCAGCTGAGTCAAATCTGTAATGCTTTGAATAAGACAGAGGAGGACAGACTACCTAGTCAACACTTGGCCAACCCTAAACGGCAGTACATGATTGGAGAAGGCTCCTCTACCCATGTGGAGGCTACTGTAATGACTACCCTAAGGAGCGAAAGGGTGGTTGACAATTTAGTGGGTAGGGCAGCTAAGAAGGTCATGGAAAGTGAAAAAGAAGAAAATATGAGTGTTGAAGAACCAGTGAATTTATCCCCTACTGTGGAGCAGCAAGGACAAATTAAAGGGGCTGATGTTGAGCCCCAACAATAAGCAATAAATGAAGAAAAAAGAAAAAAAAAATTTGACCATGATGTTGTTAGGCATGCAGCTTTGGCACCAGTAGTCCTATAGCTGCCATTTTCTCATGCACTTGCTAGTCCATCTCCTTTTGATAAGGGGAATGCATAGATGGAGGAAATGATGGAGACCTTAAAGTAGGTCAATATCAATTTGCCCCTGCTTGATGCTATAAAACAGGTCCCTGCCTATGCCAAATTCTTGAAGGACCTCTACACACAAAAGAGAAAAGCAAGGGTACAGCTGTCCAAAAAGGTTTTTACTATTGAACATGTTGAATCAATGCTATCTATAGCAACACCTGAGAAATTGCAGGACCAAGGGGTGCCTACTATCCCCTGCATAATTGGAAACCATACCATTGGTAGAGCCCTCTTGGACTTAGGAGCCAGTATGATCCTGCTCCTATATTTTGTGTATGGGGAGCAGGGTTTGGGGGAGCTAAAATCTATATCAGTTCTGCTCCAGCTGGCTAATAGCTCTGAGAGGAGACATGTGGGTGTGGTGGAGGATGTTTTGGTAGGGGTGGACAAGTTCTACTATCCTGTTGATTTCCTAGTTTTGGACATGGACCCTTGCAAAAGTAAAACCCCAATACCTGTCATCCTTGGCAAGCCATTCTTGGCCACTACCAATGCTTGTATTTAATGCAGGTCAGGGGTGATGGAGGTGAACTTTGGGAACATGAAGGCCCAATTAAATATATACAATGTTGCTAGGCAGCCTCAAATGGACATTAAGGACTACTGTGTAATAGATGTACTAAATGGCCTTGTGGAAGGAGAATTATTCAATCTGCTGGATTGGGATAATGTTGCTGAAAACCTGGAAAATATTTGGAGTACGGTTGAGGAGGCCCAAGCTCTTATGACAAAAGACAACACCAAAATAGAGTCTTCTGTGGGCCTAGTGCAGCATTCCAGCTGGAAACCTATATTGTTGCCCCTTCCTCAAACCACCAAGGCACCGTTGTTGCCTTCCATTGAAAGTCCTCCTGAGCTAGAGCTGAAACAACTTTCCCAGACACATTAAAGTATGCCTGCTTAGGGTAAAAATAAAAGCTTCCAGTAATTATCTCTTCCTCTCTCACTAGTGAGCAAGAGGAGGAATTATTGAGTATTCTCAAGAAGCACACAAAAGCAATGGGGTGGACAATTGCTGATCTAGGGGGCATTGATGCCTTAGTTTGCATGCACAAAATTTACCTAGAAGAGGGTGCAAAACCCTCTAGGGAGATACAGAGGAATCTTAATCCTCACATGCAGGAAGTGTTCTTGAAGGAGATAGTAAAGTTGTTGGATGCATGGGTGATTTACTCCATTTGATATTCAGAGTGGGTGTCACCTATTCAGGTGGTACCCAAAAAGTCAAGCATAATAGTTATTACTTCTGATTCTAGAGAGTTGATGCCAGCCAGGGAGACCACTCACGGGATAATTTGCATAGATTACAGAAAACTCAACTCCACGACAAAGAAAGATCACTTCCCTCTCCCTTTCATTGGCAAAATTCTAGGCAATTTGGCTGGGAAGGCATTTTATTGCTTTCTTGATGGATATTCAGGGTATAACCAAATCCCTGTGTATCCTCAAGATCAAGAGAAGACACCCTTTACATGTCCCTTTGGCACTTTTGCCTACAGGAGAATGCCTTTTGGTCTATGCAATGCTCTATCCACATTTTAGAGGTGCATGTATGCCATTTTCTCTGATATGATTGACAAGTTCCTGGAAATCTTTATGGATGATTTTTCTATTTATGGGGACAGCTTTAGCCAGTGCTTGAGTCACCTTGACCTGATTTTATAAAGATGTGAAGAGACCAATTTGGTCTTAAGCTGGGAAAAGAGCCACTTCATGGTAACAAAGGGAATTGTGTTAGGCCATGTGGTCTCCTATAGAGGTATAGAGGTTGATAAAACTAAAGTAGACCTGATTTCCCACCTGCCCCCACCTAGGACTGCTAAGCAAATCAGATTCTTTTTAGGATATACTGGATTCTACAGGAGGTTCATTAAGGACTTCAGCAGAATGGCAAAGCCACTGTGCCACCTGTTGTGTCAGGATGTGCCATTTGAATTTTTTACTGAGTGCCATGAGGCCTTTCAAGTCTTAAAAAAGTGTCTTACCACTGGTCTTGTAATCCAGGCTCCAGATTACTCACTCCCCTTTGAACAGATGTGTGATGCATCAGACTTTGCCATAGGTGTTGTCTTAGGATAGAGAAAAGATAAGTTGCCTGCAATGATTTATTATGCAAGTAAAATACTAGTAGAGGCTTAGCTCAATTATACCACAACTGAGAAGGACCTGCTACATGTTGTGTTTACTGTTGAAAAGTTTAGGCCCTACCTGGTTGGTTCTAAAATTATTATTTTTACTAATCACTCAACCCTGAAATTCCTATTGGCTAAGAAGGATGCCAAACCAAGGCTGATCAGATGGATCCTCCTATTGTAGGAGTTTGATCTTGAGATCAAGGATAAGAAAGGAGTTGAGAATGTGGTGGTTAACCACCTCTCTAGAATTGTGTTGGAATGATGTGCAGCAGCACCTGTCAATGAATTGTTTCCCAACGAGAAGTTATTTATTATGCAGTCTAGTGTGCCCTGGTTTACACATATTGTGAATTTTCTTACTGTTGGTAGGATCCCCCTCATTGGTCTAAGATGGACAAAGACCTGTTTTTCTCTCAGGTCAAATATTTTCTGTGGGAGGACCCATACCTTTACCAGCATTGTGTAGACCAGATTGTGAGGAGATGTGTGCCTAAAAGTGAGGTCTTTGTGGGATAGACAAAGACTTGTTTTTCCATGAGCAGGCCTGTGGAGGTCACTTTAGTAGCAAAAAGACAGCTGTAAAAGTATTACAATGTGGGTTTTATTTGCCCTCTTTGTTCACAGATGCACACATACATTGTAAAGCCTGTGCAAGATTTGAAAGGTTGGAAGGCATTTCCAAGAAAGATTCAATGCCATTGCAGCTCATCCTTGTGGTAGAACAATTTGACATATGAGGGATTGATTTTGTGGGCCCCTTTCTTCCTTCTATGGGTTTCAATTTTATCCTTGTGGCAGTGGACTATGTGTCCAAGTGGGTGGAAGCCATTGCCACAGGGACAAATGACCACATAGTTGTTCTCAAATTTCTAAAGGACAATTTCTTCTCTAGAATTTGCACCTCCAGAGCTATCATTAGTGATGAGGGGAGTCATTTCTGTAACAAGCCTTTTGAGAATCTGCTCAAAAGGTATTTTGTTATATACAGGATTGCAACTCCCTACCACCCACAGACCAGTAGGCAAGTTGAAATTTCTAATAGGGAGATTAAGCACATCTTGGAGAAGACTGTGAGGACAGCTAGGAAGGATTGGGCACAGAAATTTAATGATGCATTGTGGGCTTATAGGACTGCCTATAAGACCCCTATTGGTATGTCCCCTTTTAGGCTGGTTTTTGGCAAGTCCTGTCACCCACCAGTGGAGTTAGAGTGTAGAGCCTACTGGGCTATTAAAACACTAAATTTTGATCTAACTACTATTGGTCCGTACAGGAAATTGTAACTATCAGAACTTGATGAGTTGAGATTGGAAGCTTATACAAATGCAAGAATTTACAAGGAGAGATACAAGGCATTTTTTGACCAGAAACTGATGAGGAAGGACTTCAATGCTGATACCAAGGTTTGACTATTTAACTCTAAATTAAAATTCTTTCCAGGGAAGTTAAAATCTAGATGGGATGGACCTTATACTATCATCCAAGCCTCCCCATTTGGTGTTGTGGAGATCTTGGATCGCATGTCTGGGAAGATCATGAAAGTGAATCATCAAAGGCTAAAAATTTGTGTAGAAAACTCTATGGAGCCTCCTCTGACCATTCGCTTGCATGAACCTCCCACGGATTAATGATCCACAGCTCTGTATACTATGTACCATACTTTGGGAATTTGTGTGTTGTTTTGTTTAAAAATCTGTCAAATGTTGTTTGTGTTGTGTGTTGATGTGCATGTTTTATTTTATTTTGTCTTGTTGTTCTTGAAGGGAAAGTTTTGTCATCTGAATTTAATGTGCATGGACCTAATGTTGATGTGCATGGCCTATTGCTATTGTGTGGTTGTTGTACTGTCATTTAAATGTGCATGAATCAGTTGGAAGTTGAAATCATTTGAATGCTAACATATTTATTCTATGCATATGTTGATATTGGGCATGAACTTATCAAAGGTGACAAGGAATGAATTGTGGAGAAAGTTGGTGTTGATGCACAATGGCAAGGTGCATGTCAGTGTAGATGTACAGGCCAATGTGCAGCACTGAGAAAGAGTGAATATTGCTTTGTCACGAGGCTCAATGGCCTCCATTTTACACTCACGAGCCATTTTTAGGCTTTCTCGCAGGGCTCTGATTGGAATTTTGTGCTTCGTGGGAACCTCGCGAGCGATATGCCTGATGAAAGCTTGAGATTGAACCTCGCGAGATTATTTCTTCTCCGCGACATTGAGTTGTGCGATAATTGGAAGTCATGTATTTTGTTCCTCACGAGTGCCTTGCGAGAGAATATCAGAAGGCTACACTTCAAACTGCCTCATGTGGCCCTTGATGCTCTGAGTTTATGAGTCTCGCGAGTTTGAAAGCTCAACTGCGTGAAATATACAAATGTCCTCTCGCGCACTCAGACCCCAGTCCGCTACACGATTGATCTCGTGAGACTGCAGGGTCTCTTTAACTACATTCCTCGTGAGGCAATTTTCTTCTTTGCGATTGCAATTCTCGCAAGATCTCACCTTAGAGCACGAGAAGAATGTGCCCTGTGAGTCCCTGTCTAGTGCCGTGCGAGGCACGGGGCACATTCTTATACCCTGTGCATTTTCCACTTTTTCATTTCATCTCTTCTTTGCCCTAGTTCCAACTAAACACCTCCGAGCTCCATTATCCATCCTTTCTCCTCTACTGCCTAAAGCTCTCCAACTTAGCCACTTTTCTCCCACCATTGTGTTCCACAACAACTCCCGGTCATTTTGCACCTACTTTGAGGAGATTTGATACATTGGGCAACATTTGGACCGAAACCCTAGCTCTCTTGTGGTAAGTGTGCTCACTCTATTATTTGGCTTGATTTATCTGTTATTATTGTGTTGAGTAGAGAGGATTTAGTGGGCATAACCTCCATTGAAGTGTGAACTACCCAATCTTTGATTTTAAAGACCCAATTTGAAAAATCAGAGTAGCCATGGCCATGGGTTCTAAATTTATTGATACTTTGGCTGCCATGCTGAAACCTTCCCTTACTGATAGCCCTGTGGCCACATGAAAATCTGTGAGGATTGTAGAGGCCTCCACTGTGGAGACCTCTGAGGTACCTACACAAACTATTGAGCCCCAAGTGGAACAAACTAAGAAAAGGGTTGCCCTTGTGAAGAAGGCCAAGGTAGTGGCCTCTGATGCCCATGCTATAAAAAAGAAGTCAGCCCCTAAAAAGAGAGCCAGAGCCCACCCACTTGCTAAGAGCCCTGAGAAACCAAAGAAAAAACAAAAAAAGGGCAAAGAGGTGGTCCCAAAGTTGGTCCCTGAGGTTGCCCAAGAAGATGAATCAGAGGGTGAGTCGCTCAAAACCCCCTCTGAGTTTGTGGCTGCAATTAAGCTTGAAGCTGAGACAGCTTTCGACAAGGCATTCTTTGAGGAAGAGCTTGAGATTGTTGCTTCCATAGAGTACCTCACCAAAGCTTCACTATTTCCCCTTCTCAGGCCCCCACTGCAGCTAGTCTTCCCTAGACTAGTGCAGCTATTTTACCAAAACATCAGGGTGAAAACTAGGGATGATGGGTACCCTGCATTGCTGGTGTTGATTGATGACTTTGGGATGCCGTTTAACCAAGCAACCATTACTGAAATTCTTGGGATACCGGCCAAATACTGCCCAGAGTATGGCTTGGGTGCTCCTTTGACAGCCACCATCCCTGAAATTGCCAAGGAGCTCACTGGAGGGATCACAACCTCTGGAGTATCAATCAGAAAGAGAGACCTGCATCCAGGCCTGAGATTTATGGATGAGATTATGAGGAAGAATGTCTATTGCTTTGGGTAAGAACAAGAGAGGAGGTTCCCAATTGCTGATGCCCTCTACTCCTTCAACTGCAACCATTATATTGATGCTGCAAAGCTAATATTTGAAGGAAAAAAAGATATACATGAGCAGGTAAATGTTGAGAACTAGAAAATACCATGTTTCACCCTTTAACCTGGGCCTTGATAGACCCTTGAGAGAACTAAATAAGTGTTTTAAGTGCTTGTATTACAGCTAAACAATAAAGACAGGCTTAACCATGAAAGCGGCCTAAAAGTGCCAAAAAGATGATGATCCATGTTGATCCAAAGGAAGAAAGAGAAGGGACAACCTCACTAGCTGTCAAAATGCCTAAACTGAAGAGGCAAAGACCTGGTCTCAACCCAGAAAAGAAATGTGGAGCAATTCGAACAGAATAATGCACTACAGAGTGCTTTTCAAAAAGAATCTGAGCATTTCGAAAAGAGCCTGAACTTTACGAAAAGAACTAAAAGCTCCAGGCTTAGTTTTCAAAGAGCACCTGAACTCTTCGAAAGGATGTCTGACCTATTCGAAAAGAAGAGAACTCCTTGTGAACAGAACTTGAACTTTGCGAAAAGAGCTTCAAAAGTCACAGTACCTTGCGAAATGTTCCCCAAACTATGCAAAATGGCATTCTGGAGATTCCTAGCGTCTGCAAGGGTAATTCAGTAATCTTTTGCACGTGCCCCAATACATTTAAAAACTCAGGGACATTCTAGAAGATTCTGAGCACGAAGCAAAGGCATATTCCACCCCATGTGAGCGCCCGAAGATGAAATCAATTGGCGGGAACTTCCAGAAGTTCTAACAGATTTTCAAGTTACATAACAGAATTGATGCTTCTGTCATCTGATTGGCTGAACCAAATCAAGCAATTCTGATTGGCCAAAACATATCTGGATCCTCGTGCTTGACTACCATTGGTTGATACAGATCTGACTAATTCTGATTGGTCGATACACATCTAAGCTAGACCTGGGGGAAACTATAAATAGATGAACCATTTGCCCAATTTAGGTATCCAGATTTTGAGTTTCATTTCTATTGCCTCATTTCCATTTCAGATAGTTTGTCTGAAATTTCTATAATAGCCTAGATTTTATTTGTAACTGAGAGCTGTGAGATGTCTCTGTACTTCACGTGAGAATTGTATTCAAGACTAAAAATCTAAGAGTTGTTTAAGCTGTGCTCTGTAATTGTAATGGTGAATTTGAAAAGGTTACTGTGAACCATACGTTCTCAATTGGATTCGTGTTGAGGGTTCCCTGTGATCTCCTTATTGCACTAGACTCCTTTAGATTTATAGTTTTTCAAGCAATTTCCCTTGATTCATTATCCCTGTGGGAATTAGTGTTTGTAACCTAATCTTTCACAACATTTGTCGTGGTGTTTCTTATTCTGAATTGAGGGTTCAGATTAAAGACTATTGGATGGTCTGTGGCCATTGAAGTGGACATACCATAGCCATAAGTTTAACTCTAGTCCTTGAGTTAGATTACTTCCTCTTGCATCTGTGCTTGTAGCCAGATGAAGATTGGATCATCTCCCATTTGATCTACATTTATTCTCATTTTGTTCCAAGAACCAAATCAAAGTTAGATATTATTTCTCCATTCTTATTAATTTACATCAAAATCTCCCCAACTCAGCTCTGGATCATTTAGTTTAATCTTCACTTTTATCATTTAGTTAATGTGACAAATTCAACCTCCCATCTTATGTGCTTTGTAGATAGGATCAGAGGCCAGATCTGGTAGCTCAGATCTGGAGGTTTATCTTACATTTTAAATAAATTCTCTGTGGACGATCTTTTACTCACTTACATTTAAAACTTGCTACAATTGGCCCTGATCTTGCAGGCTAATTTACTACTCTCTGTGCTGATATTTCTTTATTCTTTTTAGTTTTCCAAATTCAGTACAATTCATTATTTGCAAGTTTGTTTTCAAAACACAAATAAATCATGCACACTTAGAAGATAGCAACAGTAAAGAGAGTAAAACCCTCATGCCTTGCCCTACTGCAGGCTCATTATAGTCCTGCTATAGCTGGGGGGCTATCACTTTAAGATGAATGAGGAGACTCTCAACTTGGCCCCTAGCAAATGTGGAAGGAAGCAATGGGGGATCAGTGGAACATTGATTGAGAATAAAAAGAAGGAGGAGCCGCTAGCTCAAGAAGCCCCCACAATTCAAGAGGTAGCGGTTGCTGCTGCTGCTTCTGTGGCAACCTCTGCAGCAGTCACTACTTCAGCTCCTGCAGCTCTCAGCCCAACTATCCTCACCATCCCATTCCCATCACTCCCCATTCCACCATCATCAGCTATCAGCAGTACTTCTACACCCACCTCCATTCCCTTGCCTGCCATTGTACCAACCATCCATACACCCAGTATCTCAGCAACAACAACCTCATTACCTCAGCAGCCATCCATTACTTCATCACCCATAACCTCCATAATCACTTTCATTCTCATGTCAGCTCCTACCATAACCCCAACCTCACAACCCCCCATAGTTCTATTATTTATACCTATACCTTTACGCATTACATCAACCACAACTAGCTCAGCCATCCCCACCATACTTACTATGACTTTACCATTACCATCCTCCATAACCCATCCCAACCCACCTGTTAAAGTCACATATAGAAAAAGGAAATAATTCAAAGCCCCCACTGAGCCCCAACCCACCTATATCTCCCAACTTATCCCTATCCCTGAAACATCAGCCATTTCAGACCCAACCACAAATGTACAACCACCCTCACTAGCCCATACCCCTTCAGTTCACCATGCTGTACCTGAGCCTCAAATTCCTGTCATCCCACACAGCTCCCCTATTTCCTCACATCATCCCATTGAAACCTCTACATACACTGAAACTGAACCCTTGGGCCAATCCATTCCTCATTCCCCCTCCCATGACCAAGACCCCTTCTCATCAGAGGGGTACTCAATAATGATGGACTCTATCATAGGGGACATCAACTATGAGTTCACCCCACTCCCAGATTCACCACAACCTCATCACTTTACCCCTACCCCTACTTCCCCATAGCCAACCAACTTCCATCATTTACCCACTTCACCATTTCAACCAATTCCAACCACCCAACCCACATCACCTATCATATCTGATCCCCTACCCCAAATCTTTAACCTCCTCCTTTCCCTTCAAACCCAAATAATGGCCAATACCTAAACCCAAATATCCATAGAGGCCAACCTTCGAGCCTTGCACTCCACCCTCCAAAACCACGACAACATTCAAACCAGTTTATAAGCCATCCAAGCAACCTTATTATCCTTAACCCAATCATCACAATAGCCAACTATCCCTCCACCCACCCATATACCTACTCCACCCTCATCTCCCCAACCCTAAACCTTAACAGTAATAATAATTGTTGTTCCACCCATTGAACTTATTCAAGAAGTCCCTCTAGTTAAATTTACCATTGCCTCAACCTAAACTAACCCTGAACCTGAACCTCAACCTAACCCTATACAGCCTCCCATTATTGTCTCACCTCTAGAACTCACCTACCCACAATCCCAACCTACAACCCCACTTATAGTAACAACAACTGATGCTACCACAGATGTGGATGACCTATTCCCCATTTCCTCAAAAGCCTCCCAAACAGACCCAGAGATAATAGACCACACCCTACCTGAATCTAAAGTCCCCCAGCCTTTACCCTCTACCTCCGCCCTACCCATGCCATCATCCATCACCTCATCATTATTGGTTGGCCCTTCTTCAAATTCTGAGCAGCCCATCCTACCTTCCTCTTCCAACCCTATGCCTCCATACTCAACCCTCCTAAGAACAATGAAGTAAAATGCCTACTTCAAGAGGGATGTGATTAGAGGCATGGCTGACCTCAAAACTTTAGTTAAGCAGCCCTCCTAGACTAAATCAAATTTGTAGAGCTAACACACAAGATGCAGAGAAAAAGGATAAAACATGGATGGAGGGAGACACTGCTAAAATACAATAAAGAGAAAAATATAGCTGATAGGATGGAAGATGTGATCAAGAACTTGTAGGTGACACTAAGATTGGTGGAGGAAAGAGCTAATGATTACGCTAAGACTGCTGCAGCATTGCAGTAGACCTTATCTGAGATTGGTGATAGAGATTTAGTAGAAGCAGCTGCCAAACTCTTCGCTGCTGCAGTCCCCCCTGGTAACTATCCCCAAACCCAAAGAGACCAAAAAAATAAAGCCTGGAATCAACATCAAAGAACCTACTCTAAATCCTAAAACTACTCGCCAAAATAGAAGCACAACCAGGCAGAGAAAGACTACTTCCAAGAGATCCAAGTCCACTGCTGCTGCCATCAAGAAGGAAAGAGGCAAAGGTGCCCAAGAACAGGCTGATGATAATTCAGATGATTAGGCTTTGTACATGTAATTAGTTTAGATGCCTTTGTAAAAAATCATTTATAGTTATTTTCCTTAACATTGTACATATTACTGTTATGAATGAAAGTTCTTTTTGGTAATTTTTGTGTGACTGCTATTTTGTTTCCTTTGTTTCTATTATTTTACTTATCTGTTTTACTTGTTTCTCCCTCAAACAGTTAGGACACTGTTCCTTATAGGTTTGGGGGTGTGTGTTGTGGGATTTCCAGTGTGCTGTACTTTTATTGTGTGGTGGCAATAAATTAAAAATCAAAGTAAAATAAAAGATGGAAATAGCACAACTAAAATAATTCTAAGCCTATAAGATACAAAGTTATTGTAGCAAGTTTTGATAAGTAAGAGTTTATCCCACAGAGAAATTGATCTAGAACCCAAAAGTGGGCTATAATAGTAGGCCTCCAGATCTGGTAACAGATCTGACAATCGTAAAGAAAGGGAGTTGGGTGTCACAACTACACTAAATTACCTACTAAAGAAAAGAAATAAAGTGCAATTCTATCTTAAGAAAGGGTTATGAAAAAAGTGGTGATGGTGTGTTAAAATAAAGATAAAAGGATGAGAAGTAAGTAGTTTAGGCAAAAGTTCATTCAGTTATGTAACTCAGATTTAGGGCTCTCTCTGCTGCAAATCCTTACTGAAGTTCTATCAATAACCTCAGCAAGGTAGAAGAATCCAACTAAACCCATGCCATTTATGGTGCTCTTAAGGCTATAGTCTTTTCACTTAAATGGCCACACTCTATCCAATAGAGTCTGTCAAATCTCATTGATCAAATCAGAAAAGCTAATCTAATCCGAAGGAGTGGAATGATCCCAACCAATGAATTAAATCAGGCCATGAAAACCATTACAGACACTATGTTTGCTCGGCTACAAGCTCCCCAGATCTGCTTACAGATCTGGCAGACATTCATAAGAGTTCCAACCCATAAAATCCTCTATGTGTTGCAAAGGTCATCAGCACAATGAGCCGACACGTAGGAGAAGCAACAGGTTGAATAAGGACTTAGATTTAGTTGATCATTGCTATAAAATGTCTGCAAGGACTTAGTCCCTCAAGTCTGCAATCACTACAGAGAAGCTAGATCTAATATCTGATAGTGGTCAAGTGAAACAGAGGGGAGCCTGTTCCTGCACAATCTCTCACCAGGCTACAAGCTCAAGTGCAGAGAAAAAGAATCCATCTCAGATCTGTGACCAAGATTTCCCTAGGGCTATAGTCTATCCACTCTAATGATCACAGGCTATCCACAGAGGCTTCCTTACCCACAAATGATGAGATAGAATATGCAAATTGCTACTACCACCATGGTCCTAGGCCTACAAGCTCAAGCTTCCTTGGGCCTTTCAATAAGCTCAAATCCTAAATGCATGCTATATCCTGAATAAAACTACGGGAAAATAGGAAAATAATAGATTAAGTAAGCATTTAAAGCATAAATTCCATTGATCAGATGTTACCAACTATGAATTCTCTCAAGGCAACAGCCTTGTGCACAACAGCTCTTCACAAAAATCCCAATGTTTAAATGTTCTATTATAAAACTAAAATAAAACTAAACCTAAGTGGTTACCAAAGATTTAGCTAGTGAGTACTGGGCTAAGAGAGAAGAAAAATGGAAAAAGAAGTGATCAAAACCCTAACCCTAACCCTAATCTGCTTGAGCTCTCAGCCGACAGAGGTTGAAGGAGAGAGTGATTGATAATTTCTAAGTTATAAGCTCTGCCTATATACTTAGTCCTAATGTTGTGGCTGAGAGAAGAGTAAACCGTAATTTTTCAAGCAGATGTGGCACTGTTATAACCCTTGGATGTCTTGGGATGTGTGCATTGAGATCCATGCCTTGAGATTTGTGCCCTAGACCTGGGGAAATCCCTAAAAGGTCCTTAAGTTAAGATTGAGAAGTGGAGGGCCTGAGCTTCACGAGGTCTTCACTGTTGTTCGCGCCAATTGGTCTCACGAGGTAGTGCACGTAGCTGCATTAAGGCTTTAAATTCACGAGAACTTCGTGAGCTATATTTCTGAAGGCTTAGTGCATGAGAGCTCCGTGAGTTTCTTCACGTGTTGTTTGCAGTTGAAGTGTGCGACTACTGCGCAAGACGTTTCTTTATGACAACCCCTTCATTAAGCTGTGCGACTTCTTCGCGAGCTCTAATATGCTTCATGTCTTAGCTACACGAGGGAGTTTTGCCAGTGAATTGAACACCGTGACGTAGCACCTCAACTGTGCGAGATTGATCATTGACTCCTCTGTTGCTATGCACATGCTTCTGTTGCAGCTTCCTCCACTCTCACCTATACTTGGTTCATTTGCTGGACTATCTTGGTTCATTGTGACATGCAAAATAGTCACCATGGTGTGTACTACTATGGTATTCTATCACTTTCTAGTTTAGCTATCATCTTTTGCTTGAATTCTCTCTTCTTGGTACCAAAAGTATAGACTTTGTGTTAAACTACAGAATTTATTAGTAACTACAAAACAAGCTAAAAAGGTGTTATTAGTCAGCTTCAAGGTCCAGCAAAGGCTAGGATAAGAGGTAAAAAGTGGAACTTTTCAGTGAATAACACACCCCAAACCTAATCTTTGCTAGTCCCTGAGCAAAGCAAAATTTAAACAGTTACTGTAAGAATGTAAATGCCACTTTCGTAGGGAGCACAAATGCATTGAGCTTATGCATCAAGCCTTTTAAACCCCTAGGTCATCCCTAGTGGAGGAGTGATGCCTCCTGAGGGTTTTCAGTGAAGGAACCCACAAACCTCTTAATGAAACAGTTAACAGAAGTGCACACAGTGGTTAATCAATTTGAAATAAATATAGTTTATTTCACCTTTGCTCTGTCAAAATTAAAGGAGTTCCAAAGTATTTATGCAAATAATTTGACACCTCAGTCATGCATGCATTCTCAACACATCCAAGCACCTGACACCAAGAAAGCATTATATGCAAAACAGTGCTAAGCTTAGCAATACATCAAAATTCAGGTTCAAACAATGCCCCAATGATTTCAATCTCAGACCCAATGCTTACCAGGGTTGTCTCTCATAAATGCATTTAAGGGTGTATCATTTCACATAAGCTCAAGAGCAGTTACATATCCCAAATGGGTTTGCAAGCATGAGCATGGGCATTGCATCTAATTTCTAACATCATAAAGTACTCTCACCATAGATTAGACATTCCCTCATCTTCACATGACAGTTCATTTGACTTTGGATCAACAAAGGCTTTTCTTGGGTTGTAATGTGGCTTATTGGTGAGGGTTATAAAGAATAAAAGGGGTAAAGAGGAATTCAAAATTGAGAAATCAACACAGGTAGGAGATGATTCATGACTTCACCTTCTTTATTTCAGCACAACTCCATCTTCTTTTGAAATTTCAGAGCTAAAGTGGCCAACTTCTTTTCTTCTTTCCAATATTTCCATTCGAATTCTTCTTTTGACTTCTCTTTCTTTTCTTTTTTTGTTTTGTTTCTTGTATTTATATATTTTTTTATGATGGTTTCCACACATCTACAACTGCTACACTATTATTTACAGATTTCCTTCTCTTTTCTTCTCCTTTCACCAAATGTTAAACTTTACTCACCTATCTTCACATCCTCTCCTTTACCTTCTAAATTCTTAGAGTGAGGGTAGGGCTAAATTAGCTTACGAGGCTCAGGTTCAAGTACTTTGATGTTTGTTGAAGAAAATGGGGCTTTAAGGCTCAAAAGAGTGTATGCACAAGGGTAGTTTCACAGGTTTGATCTTTTAGGCTCAAACTGTCCAAATGAAATCCTTGATCCTTTCCTTAGTGTCATGATTACTGTCAAATAGGTTCAACTTGGGGTGTCTAACTTCTAGTGAAAAGGGCTTAACTCAGTCAGTCCTTAGAACAGAAAAAATTGCCATAGACACTCCTAAAAAAAAAAAAATTTAGGCTCAAAGCTCATTGGGTATGGTCTTCAATTGAGCTCAAAGGGGTGTGCTTTCACCTGTTTCTCTCCTTAGTGGTTCACTAACTACTATTTATAAAAAAATTTCTTGTTATTCACCTCATAGAAGTATTAATTTTTAAATGATTTTAGTATTAAACAGGTTTGCACAGTGTTTAAATCTTCTCACTTTCAACATTGCTTAGGTGAAGTTCATTCTATTTATTCCTCACTTAATTAAGACTGTTGCACATAGGTTAACTAAATCATTGGAAATTCTTGCCACACCTCCAAACCTATGAGGAGCAGTGTTCTCACTGATTCAATGATAAAGGACATGTACAACAAGGAATCATAGACAAAATCAGATACAAAATAAAGGAAGTGAAAGCATGAAAGAAAGTACACACAAGCAACTAGAACAAACAAAGCAGATATAAAGACAAAAAGTAAAACTTAACAAAACATAAGAAAAAGAAATTGCATTTATAAAACAAGAATTGGTACAGTGTAAGGAAAAAGAAACTACATAAAGTATCCTAAATAAGTACAGGTGCATAGTTAATCATCGTAATTATCTGTTGGCTCAGTTTTAACTTTGGGTCCTTCGCCTTTCTCTTTGGTAGTAGTAGGGGAAGTAGCAGGAGGGATAGACTCAGCTACTTGTGGAGGAGTTGTGCTAGTTAGTTCAGCAAGCTTCCTTTCAAGGATTTCTGCCTTCTTTTTAGCATACAGAGTTCTCATTTCATAGAGCACCCTGGTGGCCTTTGCGACATCCTTTGAGGCAGCTAATCATTGTTCTAGGCCATCAGCTCTCATCTTCTCCATTGTTACAATATTCTTTTCAGCTTCATACTGGATCAAAATTCTACCCCATCCCTTAGATATACCTATCAATTGAACTCGGTGATCGAACTCCATCCAACTGATTTTCTCTTTATAGGGCAGTTTGATGGAAGTTCTGATGGTAGCCATGCCCTTAATGACATCATTCTTCAGGTATGGGTTCTCTTGCATGGCATGGAGGAGAGTGGTGTAGGGAGGTATAGAAAAGGAAGAGGCTGGAAGGATGTGTTGTTGATCACTTGAAGAAGGGATAACCACTGAGGGAGAGGGGATGGATGAGGTGAATATGGAGGATAAAGGGTGATGGACTGCAGGTTCAGGCTCAAGGTCTGTTTGGGTAGGAATTGAGGTGGTTGGGATGAGGTCTTCCACATCAGTTGTAGCATTAGAGGTTGCTACAGCAGGTGGGGGATCAAGTAGGGAAATAATGGGCATCTGGATAGGGGTAGGTTCAGGTTCTAGTTCAAAGTCAGTTTGTGTGTAGGCATTGGTAAAGGTAGTTGGAGGGGTAACGGGGACATGTTTAATGGGTGTAATGGCAGGAGTGTTGAAAGCTGAGGGTATGTGTTGGGGAGAAGGACGTGGGGTAGGTGGTTGTTGTGATGTTGGGGTTAAAAGTGACAAGGAGGCTTGGATGGCTTCTAAGCAGGTGTGGATTGAGGTTTGGTTTGGGAGGTTGGAGTGTATGGCATGCAGGTTTACATCAAAGGATGATTGTGTTTAGGAGTTGGTCAACACTTGGGCTTGGATGGAGAGTAATAGGTTAAAGATATGGGGTAGGAAATCAGGGGTGGTGGGTAGAATTGGTTGAAATGGGGAAGTGGGTACATGAGTGAAGGTGGTGAGCTGTGGTGACTGTGGCGGAGGGGTGAAATGTGGAGGGGGAGGGGGGGTCAGGGAGAGGGGTAAACTCATAGTTGATGTTCCCTATGATAGAGGACATCATGGCTGAGTATCCCTCATCTGAAAGAGGGATTAGGTCATGGGTAGGTAAGGATGGAATGGATTGGTCTAGGGGATCAAGGAACTCAGGTGAAAAAGGTGTGGAGGTTTCAATGGGCTTGGGGGGGGTGTAGTGGGGAACTATGAGGGATTTCAAGGGTGTAAGGCTCAGGCTCTAAGGCTTGGGCTGTGGAGGTTGCTGGTAGGCCAATGGTTGGGTCTGGTATAGTTGTGATTTTAAGAATTGCGACAGTTTGGGATATATAGGTGGGTTGGGGTTCTGTGTGGGCCTTGGTTAATTTTCTTTTTTTTTTATAGGTGGCCTTCACAAGTGGGCTAGGGTGAGCTGGGTAGGTAGGCAAGGGTACAGAAATGGGTAAAGGGACTATTGAAGGTTGTGAGGCTTGGGTTGATGGGGTAGTGGCTTGCATGGAAGGTGAAGGGGTTGCTGATGAGGTAATGGCTGCAGCTGTGGTGGTGGTGTTGGCTGGCACAAAAGAATAGACTACCTGAGAGAGGTCAGCAGAAGGTGGAGCCATAGAGGCAGCAACATCAGAGGTTGCTAGCACCTCTGGCTTCTTCTTCTTCTTCTTCTCAATGAGAGTACCACTGATCCCCCATTGCTTCTTTCCACAATTTCTGGGGTTCAGGACAATGATTTCTTCATTTATTTGAAATTGATACCCTCCAAGCTTCACTAAGGCTGTAATAAGCTTGCAGTAGGAAAGGGAATGGGGTTTCTTCTTGATCTTCACCTTCTCAGTAATGTCAGTCATCCCCTCAAAAATTAACTTGGCGGTATCCAATTAATGGCTCTTGTGGATGCAGAATAGTGCATCAATAATAGGAGACCTCCTCTCCTACTCATGTCCAGAGTAATAAACATTTTTCCTCAGCACTCCATCCATGAATCTGAGGTGGGGGTGCATGTCTCTCTTCTTGATTGATGCTCCTGAGGCTGTGATTCCTCCAGTCAGCTCCTTAGCAATATCTAGGATGGTGGCTGTCAAAAGGGGGACCCAAGCCATATTCAGGACTATACTGGGCTGGTATCCCAAGAATTCTAGCAATGGCTTCCTAATTGAACAGCATCTCAAATTTGTCAATTAGTACCAGCAATGATGGGTTCCCATCATCCCTAGTTTTGACTCTGATATTTTGATAGAACAATTACACTAGTCTAGGGAATACTAGTTGCATTAGGGGCCTCAGCAAGGGAAATAGATTGGATTTTGTGAGGTATTTCATGGAGGCAGCTATCTCAGGTAGCTCCTCAACGAAGGCTTTATAAAATATTGTCTCAACCTCCAGCTTGATTGTTGTAACAAATTATCTTCTTCCTCTTCCTCCGCAGGGACCTAAGTGGCTATTTCCTTTCCATTTTCTATTTCTTCTTTGATTTCTCAGGGATTTTAGATGTGGATGCACTCTGGCCCTCTTCTTAGGAGCAGATTTTTTTTTGGTACCTTTGGCATCAGAGGCCACCCCCTTTCCTTTCTTTACAGTTTTTTCAATTTGGGGCTCCTCAGTGGGTGCAGTTACCACAGGGGTCTCCACATTGGGGGCCTCTATAATTATTGCAGATTTTCTAGTGGCCACAGGGCTCCCAGTAGGTGGTGGGGATACCAAAGCAGACAAGGTGTCTGAGAATTTTGAACTCGTGACCATATCTATCAAGTTTCTCAAAATTAGGGTTTCAAAATCCTAGCAATTGTAATGCACTCTTCACAAATAAAATAGACCCCAAATTGCTCTCTACTTACACTAAAGTAATGTCCAATTAAATCAACTAAGAGAGAGTGAGAAATCTTATCAAATGATAGCTAGGGTTTCACTTCACACGTTGCACAGATGCTCAAATCCCCCCAAACCTAGCTCAAAGTGACCAGGAGGTGATGGGGAGTATAATGGTGTGAGGAAACTAGCTGAGGTTGAGTGGAATAGGTAGTATAAAAGAAAGAAGAAAAGGGGAAGCTCAAAAACATGCAATGAAAGCTAAGGCAAAGAGAAATGAATGAAAGAAATGGAGAAATCGCTGGGTTTATAGGACTAAACCCGTGGTTCGCGCTGCTATCGCGAGGCTCTCGCAAAGTAAATTTTTTGTGTAGTACAGAGCCAACCTCGTGAGAAAAGATTTAAAGGATTAAAATGTGTGTCTCAAGCACCGCGAGAAAAGATTTAAAGGATTTATGACCCTCGCGAGGTACTTCGCAGAGTTAAATTCAGGCCCAAGCCCGCAAAGTAGTTGCTCATCTTTCATGCAGCTAGAGTAGTGAAGCCTCACGAGCATTAAAATGTGAGTCTCAAGCACCTCATGGGGCTCGCTATCAGTCTGCAGCAGACGTCCTTTTTTTCAAGAAGCTCTCGCGTGGTACAAAATACCCATCAGAACTCCACGAGAAAGCTTCAGGTGGCTTGCGTGCTTAAAATTTAGGCCATTTAGTCTCGCGACAAGGCAACACAGCCTTTTCTCTCACCTTGTGTCCTGGCCTGTGCATGTATAATGTCATGCACCAATTCAGTGTACATCAGCACTAACTCCTACATATGTACACCATTTCATCATGACAGTTAAGTTACCCTTTATCAGCATTTAAACATAAAAAAATCAGAATTCCACAGATAATCTTTCAGATCAAATGCATGACATGTATTATGAGAGCATCTCAACCATTAATAATAGACATGAGTATCAAAATTCAGATGACAGATATGCACATGTACTAAAAACAAAATAAAACAAGACAAAATCCAACACAAGCAAAGCATCACTCTAAAGCAGTAAATGAAAATTTTCTAAGCAACACAAATCAAAACACACAATTAATTCATACGGTACACACATTTTTTGGTTCTTTACCAGCCACCTTCACTTTTCATGACCCCTTCAGTTGCCTTGTTCTACTGAATTATCATCCATATGGGTAGAGGATGCTTCACCAATCATGTACTACCCTTTAGGGTTGGCTAAGGGTTGACTAGTTTGTCTACCTTCCTCTCTTTTGTTTAAAGCCTTGTAGATTTGATCCAACCGGTCCTCTATTTTATTAATGATTTTCCCATGAGAGTTCATAGTTTGGACTAGGTTTCCCAAGTTCTTATGGATGCCAGCATTTGCTCTTCAAAAGAAGAGGATCTAGGCTGTTGTGGGGGTATGGCTAACTGAATGGGCTGTGGGGCAGGCAACTAAATTCTGTCAAGGTGGGTATCCCTGGTTAAACTATTGTTGGGGCCTGTATGGAGCTACCAACTGCTGCTGCTGGGGTTGAGGATTATCTTGTCCCCACCTCAAATATTGGTGGTTCATCCATTAGTACCCAGCAAGCTATTGCCCAAATGCTTGGGCAATATTGGCTTGCTCTATAACAAAATCAGGGAATTGGTTGGTTGATGGACAATCTTGGAGTAAATGTGTGGGGGAATGGAATATTAGACATGCCTCTTCCACTTGTGTAACCTGTTGTGGAATTCTAGTGTTCTGATTTATGGTGTGAAAATTAAGAGAAAATAGAGATGGATTCAGCACAGCTAAAATAGACTAGGCCTACAAGATACAGGGTCCTTTGTAGTAAGCTTTAAAATAATGGTGAGTAAGGGACTGTCCACAGGGAGGTTGTTTTAGAAATAGGATAAATCTTCAGATCTATAAGAGATCTGACACCCTAGCTTTCTCTACTTTAGTTAAAAGACAGGGGAGGGTTTTCAAATGAGTTGTCACTTAAACTATACTACAAATAAAATGCAGATTGTTCTGGATCAAATCTGGCACTTCAGATCTTGCAGAGGGAAGGTTTAAAAATTCAGAAAATGGAGAAGAGCAGCTTGGAGATTCTTTTCACTATAATCAAGTTGAGCTAAGCATGTCACAGGGGTTCGCACATAAGTCCCTCAGCTGGCCACAGGCACTGTCCGCAAACACAGCTACAGGGCAAAACTTCCACTCCAAATCACAGGATCCACCTGGCCTTGAGGCTATGATCTCTCCACTTTAATGGTCACAGACCATCCTATAGGCTTTATCGAATCCATGGATTACAGTAGATAAATCCAATTGAGGACTGAGCTCATATTTACCTTAAGGTTATGATCTGTCCACTTTAATGGTCACAGACCATCCTAGAGATCTCCTACAGAGCCAGGGCCTCAATTAGAACAATTAAAACCACTACAGATGCTAGAATTTCTAGGCCACAGACACAGGAAATTAAAGGGATATCAGATCCAGGGAATTCAGATGATATCCAAGAGGTCTACCAGGTAAGTGGGTGAGCTGATCAAGCAACTCCTCTACACAAATCCTATCGAGCACCAAGAGGAATCAAAAGAGCTTTAGATCTAATTAAAACATTGAAAACAACATTTACATTGCAAACTAGGTCACTCTTACAATGGAATGCTCTCAGATCTGTAGTCTATGCAGTAATTAACCCCAGCAACAATCTTAACCTTACCCAATTACAGATCTAACTCACTCCTCGCTACTCGAAGGGGTTTAGCCAACCATGGTTGGGCTAAAGGAGGGAAAAGGGAATCTCGCTGCAGGCTCTGATCTCTTGAAAATTGCTCAGAAATTCAATCTCCCCCAATGGCAATTGGGGGTTCCAATATATAGCTTTCCTTCTCTGTTTTTCCCGCCAAAGATCCCTTCTAGAAGGTTGTCAGAATTTGTTAGAGTTCTATTAAAGCACGTGGGTCGGTTAGGATTTCTTAGGGCATCTTCTAGAATGTCACGTCGATCACCTAAGTGTGTCGATTTGCGTGCAACAGGTCACCACGTCTCAGCGTGTGCATAGCATGGTTTCTGAGAGGTTCAGCACACGATTTTGACAGGTTGAAGAGGCTTCTGACAAGTTGAAAGTAAGCTTGTAATTCCTTTCGATAGGTTCCCTGGTCTCTTCGATAGGTTCCGATAGGTTGGGTTTAACTTACTGCACTTGATCTGGGGCTTCGACAGGTTGGAAGAGTGATTCGATAGGTTGAACATTTACATTCTGTCACTTCGATCGGATGACCTTTGTTCCTATCGGAAGGTTCAGATCATTCTTCGATAGGTGTTGTCTCGGCATTTCTATTTCGATAGGTTCAGTGAACCATTCGATAGGTTCAATGAACCGTCCGATAGGTCTCCTCTTTCCCTCAACTAGCTTTCGATAGGTTGAATTCTCTTTCTTTTTCAACTACTCGATAGGGTCTTGGATCCTGTCGAACTCTTCACTTCTGCACAAATTCTTCCTTTTGCTGCTTTCTGATCCTGTCGAACCCTTCAGGTAACTAATCGATAGGACGTTATTAACCTATTCTCGCTTCCTTCACCTTATTCTGTTGTTGGGTCCGCATGATGCTGAGAGCTGACTTCTTTGTGGGAATTTTTAAGTGGTTTGCTGCATTATTATCCGATTTTCCTGCTAGCTACAAAATGCACTCAACAGAGGCTTATTAGTGTGCTTGCAGGTCCATGAAAGGTCAGGTTAATGGGTGTAAAGTGGCATTTTTCACCACTTAACACACCCCCAAACCTAAGCTTTGCTAGTCCCTGAGCAAAGGAGAATTCAAAAGAAAAATAAAATACCACTTTCGGAGGGAGCACAGATGCATTTAGCACATGCACCAAGCCTTTTAAACCCCTAGGTGATCCCTAGTAGAGGAGTGAAGTCTCCTGAGGGTTTTTAGTGAAGGTACACACAAACTTCTCCAACATAACTTAGTTAATAGTAGTGCAGCGTGTTAAAGCAGAATTGAATCAAATCAAATAAATTCAAATCATGTCCATCCATTAAGGGAATTTCATATTTCCATTTGGGCATGTGAAAGTTTACTGAAATATCTTCATTATCACTCAGTTAGTATCCAAGAACTTCTTCTGGAAGATCATGCATAACTGACCATCAATTTGAGGATCCTGCTCAGATACTTCCCCCATCAACTGGATTTCAAACTCAAATCTCACCAGGGCTGTTCACTCATTAGTAGAAAGAAGAGGGGTAAACCATATCACTCAGCTCAAGAGCAGTTACAGCCCCCAAATAGGATTGCAAGCAAGAGCATAGGCATTGCTCTAGTTTATGATGTTTTCTAATTCTTTGCACCATAGATCAAACAAATCCTCATCTCCACATGACAGCTCAATCCATTTCAGATCAGTAAGGACTTTGTTATTGGGTTGTAATATGGCTTATGGGTGAGGTTTATAAAGAATAAGAAGGGTGGAATGGGATTTAAACTTTGAGAAATCAGTAAAAAGTAAAGAGGTGATTTACGACTCAACCTTTTTCATGTCAGCACAATTTCATGTACTTCTTGAATTTTCAGAGCTAAAGTAGCTAGCTTTTTCTCTTTCTTTCAATCTTTAAATGAAATGACTTCTCTTCCTTTTCAACCAAAAATCGAACCTTACTCCTCTAACCTCACTTCTCCTTCTTTTTCTTGATTTTTCAGATTGAGGGTGAACTGAAACAGGTGAAGGGGTTCTGAGTTTGAGTTTCCTGGTTTTCTTCAAAGAAAATTGGGATTTTCAGGGCTCAAATGGTGTGTATCAAGGGTAGTTTACAGGTGGGGAAATTTTAGGCTCAACCTGTCCAAGGGATGGCCTTACTTCATGTCCTCAATGTCATGAATGTTGTCAAGTTATTTCAACTTAGATTTGCCTAACTTTTAGTGATTAAAATTAGATCCCATCAGTCCATAGAGCAGAAAAAATTGCCAAGACACTCCTCAAAGAAAAAATTTCAGGCCCAATTCTCACAGGGTATGGCCTTCCATCCAATTTCTGGAGAGTATCTTCATAGTTTCTTCTCGTTGCTGGTTTATCACACATTACAGGCTTCCTGCAAAATTTCTTGACATATTCGTCATGAAGAATGTTAAAATTTCAGCTTGTTTCAGATGTAAATGGTTTTGTAGGTTTCCTTAAGAACAAATAGGAGATGAATTCATTCTTTTTTTTATTATTCCTTTTTAACTTGGCTGTACTACAATTAACTAGTTTATTGGCATACATGCCACACCCCCAAACCTTAACTAAACAGTGTCCCCACTGTTTGATGCAAAATGAGTTTAGTGGTGTAGACATTCCATACAAATAAATTGAAGCAAGAAATATATTGAGAAATAGGAAGTAAAAAGAAGGAATTTATTATAAATATTCAGAAAACAGAAATGTGGACAACATCTAATTTAAGAACAGAAAACTGCGCCCCTGGCGCCGGGATATTCTCCGTCAGGGTCGGGTGGAAGAGGAACTGCAAGCAAGGGGGGGGGGGAAGAAAAGGAAAAAGCGAGGTCAGGGGGCAGGGGGTGGGGTGGTGGATGATGATGAGGATGACGGAGGGGAGGCAGTTGGTGACGTGGTCCTCTGAATCTTCTTCTCCCTCTTGAAATTTTTCTTTTTCTCCTTGGTGAGGATCCACTGGACCTCGTCATATTCATCCCAGAGAAATGACCTCGTCATATTCATCCCAGAGAAATTGAAGAGGATCAGGCTCGTCCGGTGGCGGTGGTGGTGGCTAGACTGGGAAGAATTTGATAGGCAACGCTGGAGGTTTTTCGTCGGCCATGAATGGGGGCTGGAAGAGTTGGGCAGGTTAGGCTGGGAGGGATGTGGAAGGACTGGACAATGTGAATATTTAAGGTGCATGGGTGCAGTAAGATGAAGGGACGTAATAAAAGCGGCACAGTCGTCGAGGTGTGGGAATTGAAAGTGGAGGGTGGAAATACAGGGATTGGTGGTTGTTGGGCGGGAGATGGACTACATGAGAGACTAAATTTAGGAAGAATAATTAAATTAGGGTGGCATGCGCCATAAATGCTGAAACACTGCACCATTAAACAAGAGAATCGATTTCGATAGGATGGCGCGAATGGTGGCGATAGGTGACTGTGTCCTATCGAAGGCGTGGAAATCCGTACTTACAAATGGTACAATTCGATAGGAACTTCGACAAGTGAGACCTTCCTTTCGATAGGTTGGAGTTTGAAGTGATTCAATATTACGATAGTTTCTTGTAGGTGCCCAGAACCTATCGAAAAATGTTTGTTGGAAATTTTAACCTATCGAGGGGTTGTTTTACCTATCGTCAAGGCCCAGTGCCCTTTGAAATGTTCAGCATCCTATCAAAATCATCCGACGTCTTGTCGAAAGGTTCTAAAAGCCACGATTGAGTGTAGTGCTCAGTTTGAGCACTTTGAAAATTTTTCTGCTAAACTAGCTGTCCATTGTTGATACAAATAAATCACATACTTTACATATGATACAAGCCAATCATCGGCTATCAACCTGGAGGGTCTTGAAGATCAATGCTTTCCTCGGGCTCACAAATCTTGTTCATACACAATTTAAGCCCCTGGCCATTGACCTTCATGACACTACCATCTGTAAGGTCTCTGACTTCAATAGCTCCAGATGGGGAAACATGTACAACTATGAAGGGTCCATCCCATCTGGACTGCAACTTACCTGGAAAGAATTTTAATCTAGAATTGAACAACCACACCTTGTCATTGGTTTTGAATTATTTTCGTAGTAGGTGTCTATCGTGGAAGGCTTTGGTTTTTTCTTTGTAGATCTAAGCATTGGTGTATGCTTCCAATCTCCAATCTCCTCTAGCTTAGCTATCTGCAATTTCCTGTGTATACCAGCAGAGTTGAAATCAGAATTTATTGCTTTAATAGCCCAGTACGCTTTGTGTTCCAATTCAACAGGCAAATGGCATGCCTTGCCATAAACTAGTTTGAATGGGGACATACCTATGGTGGTCTTATAGGCAGTCCTATAAGCCCTTAGGGCATCTATCAATTTCATGGACCAATCCCTCCTATCACTTCTCACGGTCTTCTCTAAAATGTGTTTGATTTCTCTGTTGGAAATCTCTACTTGTCCACTTGTTTATGGGTGGTAAGGGGTGGCTACCCTGTGGGTCACAGAGTACTTTTCCAACAGCTTATCAAAAGGTTTATTACAGAAGTGACTTCCCCCATCGCTGATGATGGCTTTGGGGATGCCAAACCTGGAGAAGATGTTGTCTTTGAGGAATTTAATGACAACTTTGTGGTCGTTTGTCCTTGTAGCTATGGCTTCTACCCATTTGGACACGTAGTCCACCACTACAAGGATGAAGTTATATCCACAGGAAGGGGGAAATGGTTCCATAAAATCAATGCCCCAGACATCAAACAATTCGACCACCAGTATTGGTTGTAAAGGCATGGAATTTCTCTTAGTAATACTTCCCATTTGCTGGCATCAAGGGCAGGCTTTGCAATGTTGTTAGGCATCTCTGAACAGAGTAGGCCAATAGAAACCACGCTGAAGCACCTTCGCAGCAGTCTTGTTACCGCTGAAGTGGCCCCCACAAGCCTGTTCATGACTCATGGTTAAAATGTGGTGGAACTTTGTCTCTGGTACACACCGTCGAATGACTTGGTCTGAACAATGCTTAAAAAGGTAAGGGTCCTCCCATAAATAGTGCTTGATCTGAGAGAAAAACATATTTCTATCATTCTTGTTCCAATGTGGAGGGATCCTTTTCACAGCAAGGTAGTTCACTATATTGGCAAACCAAGGCGTATTGATCTCTACGGCAAACAGCTGCTCATCTGGAAAGGAATCATTGATGGGTAGGCTCTCTGTTTCTGCAACTTGGATCCTTAATAGATGATCTGCAACCACATTCTCCACCCCCTTCTTGTCTTTAAACTCCAAATGGAATTCCTGCAAAAGGAGAATCCATCTGATTAATCTTGCTTTGGCGTCCCTCTTAGAAAAGAGGTATTTCAAGGCTGAGTAATTAGTGAACACAGTGATTTTTGAGCCTAACACATACGATCGGAGTTTTTCTAAGGCAAAGACAATGGCTAACAAATCCTTCTCCGTCGTGGTGTAATTCAATTGAGCATCAACCATTGATTTAATAGCATATGCCACCACACATGGTGCCTTGTCTCTTCTTTGTCCCAAAACAGCCCCCATAGCAAAGTCTGATGCATCACACATCAGCTTAAATGGTAAGGAGAAATCAGGGGCTTGTAGGATAGGGTTGTAGTCAAGCAAGTTTTTAGCTGCTCAAAAGCAGCCAGGCAGTCATCATTGAACTCAAAGGGTACC
Organism: Chloranthus sessilifolius; assembly: GCA_021018995.1. Taxonomy (NCBI): domain Eukaryota; kingdom Viridiplantae; phylum Streptophyta; class Magnoliopsida; order Chloranthales; family Chloranthaceae; genus Chloranthus; species Chloranthus sessilifolius. Next base: position 33,575,682 of record CM037595.1, read on the forward strand.
TCTTGACACAGTAGGTGGCACAGGGGTTTGGTGATTTTGCTGAAGTCCTTAATGAATCGCCTATAAAACCCAACATGGCCCAGAAAAGACCTGACTTGTTTGACAGTTTTGGGAGGGGGCAGATGGGAAATTAAGTTAATCTTAGCCTGATCAACCTCTATTCCCTTGTGGGAGACCACATGTCCAAGGACAGTGCCCTAAGTCACCATAAAGTCACTCTTTTCCCAACTTAGGACCAGGTTGGCCTCCTCACACCTCTGTAGCACAGAATCGAGATGGTGCAGGCATTGGCCAAAATCATCTCCATAAATGGAGAAATCATCCATGAAGATCTCCAAATATTTGTCAATCATGTCAGAAAAAATGGCGTACATGCATCGTTGGAAGGTAGCAGGTGCATTACACAGTCCAAATGGCATCCTCCTGTATGCAAAGGTCCCAAATGGGCAAGTGAATGTAGTTTTTTCTTGATCTTGGGGGTAGACAGGGATCTGATTGTACTCTGAATATCCATCAAGAAAACAATAATATGCCTTACCTGCGAACTTGTTCAAGATTTGGTCTATAAAAGGCTGTGGGAAGTGGTCCTTGCTAGTTTTTTCATTTAGCTTTCTGTAATCAATGCATACTCTCCAACCAATGGTTTGTCTGGTTGGAATCACCTCTCCTGAATTTGCTTCCACAATCGTGATGCCAGATTTCTTGGGTACAACCTGGGTAGGTGCCACCCATTGGGAATCCGAGATAGGGTATATGATGTCAGCATCAAGGAGTGTAACTACCTCCTTCTTCACAACTTCCTGCATGTGAGGGTTAAGTTTCCTCTGTATCTCTCGAGATGGTTTGGCACCTTCCTCGAGATGAATCTTATGCATGCACACGACAGGATTAATCACCCCTAAGTCTGCAATGGTCCATCCTATTTCCCTCCTATGCCTTTTGAGCACAACAAGTAACTCTCTTTCCTGCTCAATGGTGAGGGAAGAAGAGATTATCATAGGTAATTTGTTGTTGTCTCCTAAAAAGGCATATTTCAAAGTTTGCGGGAGTTGCTTTAACACCACCTCTAGGGGGCTGATGAGGGAGGGAAATAGGGGTGTCTTGGAGGGAGGTGGAAGGGTCAGCAAAGCAGGCCTCCATGGATGGAGCTTTGCTGGTTCTACTCCGAAGGAGACAAATTGAACATGCTCAATTTCAGGGGTGGAAAATGTTACTTCTTCTGGTTCCTTCCATGTTGTCGCGAGCTCATTAGACCATTCCTTACCATGCAGTATTAGATTCATATTTTCTTGCACCACTTCATCTATTATATCTAGAGAAAAACAATCCTCATCAGGATGAGGTTGGGTGGCTGCATTGTATACATTCAGTTCGACCTTCATGTTCCCAAATGACACCTCCATTATCCCGGACCTGCATTGGATACACGCGTTAGCTGTGGCCAAAAAGGGTCTGCCTAGGATCACAGGGATGGAAATGGCATTCCTGCTGGGTTCCATATCCAGCACCAAGAAATCAGCAGGAAAAAAGAATTTGTTAACTCCAACCAAAACATCCTCGAAAACCCCCACAGGTTTCCCTTCAGATCTATCGGCCAGTTGTAGAATAACATGTGTGGGCTTTAGTTTGCCTAAACCCAGCTTCTCATAAACTGAATATGGAAGCAAATTTACACTGGCTCCCAGATCTAATAGGGCTTTATCAATGGTATGATCCCCAATGATGCAAGGGATGGTGGGGAGTCCAGGGTCTTGGAGTTTGGGAGGAGTTGCAATGGACAGTAGATGCTTGACTTTTTCTGCTGAAAAGACCTTCTTGGATAGGTGTATCCTGGATTGTCTTTTATGGGTGCGTAGGTCTTTTAAGAATTTGGCGTAGGCTGGGACTTTTTTAATGGCATCCAGTAAAGGCAGATTAATCTTTACTTGCTTGAAAGTCTCCATCATTTCCTCAATTTTGCCCTGCCCTTTGTCAAAAGGGGAGGGTCCTTGCAATGCCTTGGGAAATGGCAAGTGTGGGGTTGCTCCTTTACTTGCAGCCTTAGCCAATGGGGCTTCTTTTTTTCCAATTTTTTCTTTTTCTTGAGGATCCATGTCATCCTCTTTATTGACACTGGGTTGTTCCTGCAGGTCCACCACTGGTGACCTCTGTTGTGTTCTCGGAAAAATCCTTCCATTATCTTCCTTCAGACTTTTCACAGGCTCACAACCCACTTGATTATCTACTAGCCTACCACTTCTTAAAGTTGTAATAGATTTGGCTTCCTCATATGTGGAGGAAACTTCACCCACTACAAACTGTCTTCGTGGGTTATCATGTGGTTGGCTAGGTAACCTTCCTCCTTCTCTCCTAGTCAGAGCATTAGACAGCTGACCAAGCTGGTCTTCTATCTTTTTTATACTCTGGTTGTGAGAGTGCACAGTTTGGGTCAAGGTGTTCAAGTTCTGTAATGAAGATTGAACTTGTCCCTCAAAAGATGGTGTTGTCACAGCTGAAGTAGGTGCAGCTTGCTGCACAGGAGGAGCTACTGGTTGGGCCATGGTTTTCTGATATTGAGGCCATGGGACATAACCATCTCGATAGGGTTGAGCATTTCTGTAGGGCATGGGATGCTGGGGCTACTGCTGTTGTTGACTGGGGTATCCATCTTGTCTCCACCTCAAATTGGGATAGTTTCTCCATTGATACCCAACAGCAGGCTGCTGCCCATAGGTTTGAGTTACAGCCACTTGCTCCATTATGAACTCCAGAAATTGGGCAGCTGAGGGGCATTCATCTAGGGAGTGAGCAGGGGACTGGCATATAGCACATGCTTCCTCTCTTCTAGCAGCCACAGGTGGCTGCATTGCTCCCATGAGCCTATCAAACTTTAGGGTTAAGCTGTCCACTCTCCTTTCCAACTCACTTGGCACACTCATTTCATATATCTTTCCTCTTGAGGTATTCTCTTTCATCAGTTTAGATGGTTCTAAATCTCTTACCAAGGTTTCCCTTTGCATAGAGTTCTCACTGATGATGTCAAAGAGCTCCCATGCCTCCTCAGCAGTTTTATGAAGATAAGTGCCTCCACAAGAGGCATCTATCATGTCCCTACTCTTTGAATCAATTCCCTGGTAAAAGATTTGAACCAGTTGCCATTCAGGGATTTGATGATGGGGGCATTTCTTGAGTTCTTTGAATCTCTCCCAGGACTGATGAAAATCTTTAGTTGGATCTTGGGTAAAAGAAATAATAGCCTTCCTCAACTGACTAGTCTTTGACATAGAAAAGAATTTGGCCAAAAACTGACATTGGAGATCACTCCAAGACTTTATGCTGTTAGGTGGAAGCAGAGATAACCAGGTTCTAGCTCTGTCCTTTCATGAAAAAGGAAAGAGTCTCATCCTAGTGGCCTCCTCCCCCAAACCTGTGATGTTGAAGGTGGTGCACAGTCCTAAGAATTCATCTATATGCTTATAGGGATCCTCCTTGGTCAGTCCATGAAATGAAGGCAACATTTGAATGATGGACGATTTAATCTCATAATTTCCTGGAGCAGCAGGGAACTAAATGCAGAAGGGGGAATTATAGACCCCTGGTGCATTGAATTCCTTGAGAGTTTGAGGCTGCTGCTGCTCACCCATTTCGACAGCTTCAAATTCAACAGTTGTGGATGTAATTTGTCTGGTTCTGAGAAGTCTTTCAACCTCTAGATTTAGTGGAATAATCTCTGGTTGAAGAGTTCTCCTACCAAACATACAACTCCCACAACTGAAATTAGAGTAAAACTTCACACAACAAATAGGAACACACAATTGATTAACTAATCTAAAAAAAATCAACAGATCTGAAAATAAACAGGGGAGAAACGATGCAAACTATAGAGCAGCCTTCAACACAGCTCTCCTCTCATTCTGTACTTAGATCTGCTAAAATGGACAAAAAGAATACTGGAAAACAGCAAAACTCACAAATGCAGTTAGTAAATTAAGACAAAAACTACAAATCTATGATAAAAACTTAGATCTATCAATTTCTATTCTACCTCCTCGGCAGCGGCGCCAAAAACTTGTTGTGGAATTCTAGTGTGCTGATTTATGGTGTAAAAATTAAGAGAAAACAGAGATGGATTCAGCCCAGCTAAAATATCCTAGGCCTGCAAGATACAGGATCCTTTGTAGCAAGCTTTAAAATAATGGTGAGTAAGGGAATTTCCACAGGGAGGTTATTTTAGAAATAGGATAAATCTTCAGATGTATAAGAGATCTGACACCCTAGCTATCTCTACTTTAGTTAAAAGACAGGGGAGAGTTTTTGAATGAGTTGTCAGTTAAACTATACTACAAATAAAATGCAGATTGTTCTGGATCGAATCTGGCGCTTCAGATCTTGCTGAGGGAAGGTTTAAAAACTCAAAAAATGGAGAAGAGCAGCTTGGAGATTGTTTTCACTATAATCAGGTTGAGCTAAGCATGTCACTGGGGTTCAAAAGCACATAAGTCCCTCAGCTGGCCACAAGCACTGCCCTCAAACACAGCTGCAGGGTAAAACTTCCACTCCAAATCACAGGATCCACTTGGCCTTCAGGCTATGCTCTGTCCACTTTAATGGTCACAGACCATCCTATAGGCTTTATCGAATCCATGGATTGCAGCAGATATATCCAATTGAGTCCTAAGCTAAGATTTATCTTAAGGTTATGATCTATCCACATTAATGGTCACAGACCATCCTAGAGATCTCCTACAGAGCCAGGGCCTCAATTAGAATAATTAAAACCACTACGGATGCTATAATTTCTAGGTCACAGACACAGGAAATTACAGGGATATCAGATACAGAGAATTCAGCTGATATCCAAGAGGTCTACCAGTTAACTGGGTGAGCTGACCAAGCAACTCCTCCACACAAATCTGATCGAGCACCAAGAGGAATCAAAAGAGCTTTAGATCTAATTAAAACATTGAAAACAACATTTACATTGCAAACTAGGTCACTCTTACAATGGAATGCTCTCAGATCTGTAGTCTATGCAACAATTAACCCTAGCAACAATATTAACCTTACCCAATTATAGATCTAACTCACTCCTCGCTGCTCGAAGGGACTTAGCCAACCATGGTCGGGCTAGAGGAGGGAAAAGGGAATCTCGCTGCAAGCTCTGATCTCTGGAAAATTGCTCAGAAATTCGATCTCCCCCGATGGCAATTGGGGGCTCCAATATATAGCTTTCCTTCTCTATTTTTCCCGCCAAAGATCCCTTCTAAAAGGCTGTTAGAATTTGTTAGAGTTCTGTTAAAGCACATGGGTCGGTTAGGGTTTCTTAGGGCATCTTCTAGAACGTCGCGTCAGTCACCAAAGTGCCGCAGTTTGCATGCAACAGGTCACCAAGTCTCAGTGTGTGCATAGCATGGTTTCTGAGAGGTTCAGCACACGATTTTGACAGGTTGAAGAGGCTTCTGACAGGTTGAAAGTAAGCTTGTAATTCCTTTTGATAGGTTCCCTAGTCTCTTCGATAGGTTCCGATAGGTTGGGTTTAGCTTACTGCACTTGATCTGGGGCTTTCGACAGGTTGGAAGAGTGATTCGATAGGTTGAATATTTACATTCAGTCGCTTCGATCGGATGACCTTTGTTCCTATCGAAAGGTTCAGATCATTCTGCGATAGGTGTTGTCTTAGCATTTCTATTTCGATAGGTTCACTGAACCATTCAATATGTTCAATGAACCTTCCGATAGGTCTCCTCTTTCCCTCACCTATCTTTCGATAGGTTGAATTCTCTTTCTTTTTCAACTACTCGATAGGGTCTTGGATCCTGTCGAACTCTTCACTTCAGCACGAATTCTTCCTTTTACTGCTTTCTGATCCTGTCAAACCCTTCAGGTAACTAATCGATAGGACGTTATCAACGTATTCTTACTTCCTTCACCTAATTCTGTTTCTGGGTCTGTATGATGCTAAGAGCTGACTTCTTTGTGAGCATTTTTAAGTGGTTTGCTACATTATTACCAGATTTTCCTGCTAGCTACAAAATGCACTCAACAGAGGCTTATTAGTGTGCTTGCAGGTCCATGAAAGGTCAAGTTAAAGGGTGCAAAGTGGCATTTTTCACCACTTAACATAACCATTCTAGGCTGCATCACATTCATCAATTTGTCAAACTTCATGCTCGGGTTGTCTACCTTCCTCTCCAACTCACTTTGAACCTTAACTTCATACATTCCACCTCTATGGGTGGACTCTTTCACCAACTTAGCTGGGGTCTGGCTGTCATTACGAGACAGTGACTTCTGCTGTATGGAGTTTTCCCCTATGATGTCAAACAGCTCCCAAGCCTCATCAGTTGTCTTGTGGAGGTAACTACCACCACATGAGGCTTCCACCATATCCCTAATCTTGGAATTAATTTCATGGTAAAATACTTGCACTAGTTGCCACATTGGAATTTGATGGTGGGGGCATTGTTGTAACATCTCTTGAAATCTCTCCCATGCTTCCTAAAAATCCTCAGTTGAGGACTGAGTAAATGAAAAAATACTTGTCCTCATCTGGCTGGTTTTGTTCATGGGAAAGAATTTTGCCAGAAATTGGCTCTGAAGGTCACCCCATGTTTGAATGATGTTGGCTGGGAGCTTAGAGAGCCATGTGCTAGCTTTACCCTTTAGGGAAAAAGGAAAAAGCCTCAGTTTGGTGGCTTCCGGTCCCAAGCCAACAATATTGAAAGTGGTGCAAAGTGCCAAAAATTGGTCAATGTGCTTGTAAGGATCTTCCTTACTAAGCCCATGGAAGGATGGCAGCATGTTGATGGTAGAGGACTTGATTTCATAGTTTCCTTCCACTGAAGGGAATTGGATGCAAAAGGGAGATGTGTAATCCCCAGGTGCATTGTACTCCTTCAGGGTCCTTGCCTCTCAGCCATGCTAGCTGGTTAAGTTTCAACAGTAGGGCCTTGTGTGGTGTTTCTTGGTCTAAGGACTCTTTCAACCTCAGGATTTGGAGGTTCCAACTCAGGGTTAAGAGACCTTCTCCCAAGCATACACACACAAACTAAGCAAGTAAGGGAAATGCTTACAGCACATAAAAATTCTCAAACTAAAATAACAACTAAACAAATTTATACTAAGACTAATTATAGGAAATTCATCATTAAAGGACTGAGTTTCAGGGTAAAAGAACTACAAATAAAGCTAGCTAAACTCCAACTGTAGCTCTAGCTTTTCCCTTCTGCTGTTGTCCAATTCTACAAAATGCTATAAAGAATCAGTAGCACTTATTATTCTATATATGGCACAACTACAAAGAATTTTCTAAACTACAATATAATACAACTCAGGTCTACTAAAAAGATCAATATCCCCAGCAACGATGCCAAAAACTTGTCGTAGGATTTCTAGTGTGTTGTGCTTTTATTGTGTGGTGAGAACAAATTAAAAATCAAAGTAAAATAAAAGATGGGAATAGCACAACTAAAATAATCCTAAGCCTGTAAGATACAGGGCTATTGTAGCAGGTTTTGATAAGTAAGAGTTTGTCCCACGGAGAAATTAATCTAGAACCTAAAATGAGTTATAATAGTAGGCCTCCAGACCTGGCTACAGATCTGACAATCCTAAAGAAAGGGAGTTGGGTGTCACAACTACACTAAATTACCTACTAAAGAAAAGAAATAAAGTGCAGTCCTATCCTAAGAAAGGGTTATGAAGAAAGCGGTGATGGTGTGTTAAAATAAAGATAAAAGCATGAGAAGTAAGTAGTTTAGGCAAAAGTTCATTCAGTTATTTAACTCAGATTTAGTGCTCTCTCTACACCAAATTCTTACTGAAGTGCTATCAATAACCTCAGCAAGGTAGAAGAATCCAACTTAACCCATGACATTTGGGGTGCTCTTAAGGCTATAGTCTGTCCACTCAAATGGCCACAGTCTATCCAATATAGTATGTCAAATCGCATTGATCAAATCAGAGAAGCTAATCTAATCCAAAGGAGTGGAATGATCCCAACCAATGAATTAAATGAGGTCATGAATACCATTGCAGACATTATGTTTGCCAGGCTACAAGTTCCCTAGATCTGGTTACAGATTTGGCAGACATTCATAGGAGTTCCAACCCATAAAATCCTATGTGTGTTGTAAAGGCCATTAGCACAATGAGTCGACACATAGAAGAAGCAACTGGTTGAATAAGGACTTAGATTCGGCTAATCATTGCTATAAAAGGCCTAAAATGACTCAGCCCCCCAAGTCTGCAATCACTACAGAGAAGCCAGATCTAACATCTAATAGTGGTCAAGTGAAACAGAGGGGAGCCTGTTCCTGCACAATCTCTCACCAGGCTACAAGCTCAAGTGCAGAGACAGAATCCATCTCAGATCTGTGACTAAGATTGCCCTAGGGCTATAGTCCATCCACTCTAATGGTCATAGGCCATCCACAGAAGCTCCCTTACCCACAAATGATGAGGTAGAACATGTAAACTGCTGCTACCACCATGGTCCCAGGGCTACAAGCTCAAGCTTCCATGGGCCTTTCAACAATCGCAAATCCTAAATGCATGCTATAGCCTGAACAAAACTACGAGCAAATAGGAAAATAACAAATTAAGTAAGCATTTAGAGCACAAATTCCATTGATCTGATATTACCAACAATGAAATCTGTCAAGGTAGCAGCCTTGTGCACAACAGCTCTTCACAAAAATTCTAAACACCTAAGTGCTTTCAAAAGATTTAGCCAGTAAGTGCTGGGCTAAGAGAGAAGAAAAATGAAAAAAGAAATGATCAAAACCCTAACCCTAACCCTAATCTGCTTAAGCTCTCAGCAGACAAAGGTTGAAGGAGAGAGTGATTGATGATTTCTAAGTTACATGCACTACTTATATACTTAGTCCTAATGACAATGCTGAGCGAAGAGTAAACCCTAATTTTTCAAGTAGATGTGACACTGTTACGACCCTTGGATGTCTTAGGACGTATGCATCGGGATCCGTGCTTCAGGATGTGTGCCTTAGACCTGGGGAAATCCCCAAAAGGTCCTTGAGTTTAGATTGAGAAGTGGAGGGCTCGAGCTTCGTGAGGCTGGCTCCTGCATATCACTTCTGTCGCGTAGCTAAAAAGTGTTCACGGGGTAGAGTTTGGCTTTGAATATTGTTGACTCGTGTAGTAAAACTTTGGATGATCGCGCAGCTGCTTTAGCTTTGAATGCACTCGCGCAGTAGAGCTTCAGACATTTTCTTTCATGAGGTACTCACACAGATACCTTTGCATCTCACTCAGTTCTGGGTTAAGCTTCTAGGCGCGCCAGAGCTACGCGAGAGAATTTCTGGGCATCTATCTCTTCCAGAGCCACGCGAGAACTTTGTGAGGTCTTTGCTGTTGTTCATGCCAATTGGTCTTGTGAGGTAGTGCACACGACGGCCATAAGGCTTGATCCTTACGAGAACTTCGCGAGTTGTATTTCTGAAGGCTTAGTGTGCGAGAGCTTCGCGAGTTTCTTCACATGTTGATTGCAGCTGAAGTGCACAACTGCTGTGCGAGAGGTTACTTTGAGATAACCCCTTCATTGAGTTGCGCGACTTCTTCGCGAGCTCTAATAGCTGCATGTCTTAGCTGTGCGAGGGAGTTTTTCCAGGGAATTGAACAGCGTGAGACCGCACCTCAACTGTGTGAGATAGGTCATTGGATTCTCTACTGCTATGCACATGCTTCTGTTGCAGCTTCCTCTACTCTCACCTATACTTGGTTCATCTGCTGGACTCTCTTGGTCCATTGTGACATGCAAAATAGTCACCATAGTGTGTACTACCATGGTTTTTCATCACTTTCTAGTTCAGCTGTCATCTTTTGCTTGAATTCTCTCTTCTTGGCACCAAAAACATAGACTTTGTGCTAAGCTACACAATTTATTACTAACTACAAAACAAGCTAAAAAGGAGTTATTAGTCAGCTTCAAGGTCCAACAAAGGTTAGGTTAAGAGGTAAAAAGTGGTACTTTTCAGTGAATAATAGTGTGGCAAGGTATGCCAATGATGTAGTTAACCTAAGTGCAGCAGAACCAAGTGAGTGAGATAGAAATAGAGCTAAGTTCACCTAAGAAACTTTAAAAATGAGGAGTTAAAAATTTTATAGACCTTTAGGCATTAAAAGCTTTTAAAATTTAACATTTCCACGAGCTGAACACCAAGAAATCTCATTTGTGTCAGCACTTAGTGAATCATTAAAGAGAGAAAAAGATAAGGACATGCCTATAAGTTCAATGAAAGCCCATACCTAGTGAGATTTGGGCCTACAAATTTTATTTTTTTCTTTGAGGAGTATCTTAGGCAATTCTTTTTACTCTAAGGACTGGTTGAGTCTTTTCATCACTAGAAGTTAGGCATCTCCAAGTTAAAACAACTGACAGTACCCATGACATTTAGGAAAGAATCAAGGCCTTCTCTTAGACAGTTTGAGCCTAAAAATACCAAACCTCATAAACTGCCCTTGTGCATACACCTTTTAAGCCTTAATTTTTAGTTTTCTTCAAAACACACCTGAGTATTTGCAACTAAATCTGTGGACCTAATTCAACCCTACCCCCACTCTGAGAATTCAGAAGGTAAATGAGAAAGAGTTGAAGATGGACAAGCTAGGGTCAACATTTGGTGAATGGAAAAGAATCACAAAAAGATGACAGCAGTCTAGCAGCTGGGAAGAGAGTGGCATTTCAGAAAAATAAAAATAAAAAGAAATAGAAAATGAATCCAAAAGAAAAATAATAAAAATAATTTAATAAAAAGCGAGAGAGAGAAGTCAAGGAGGAAATTTCAATGGAAAAAGTAAAAATAAGAGAAGCTGGCCACTTCAAGTCTGAAAAATATCAAAGAAGATGGAATATGTTGAATCAAAGAAGGTGAAGTCATGAATCACCTCCTTCACCTACTGATATCTCAATTTTGTATCCTTTTCACCCTTCCATTCTTAGTAACCTACACCCATAAGCCACATTACAATCCAGTCATAAGACCTTGTAATCCTAATTAGAGTGAGCTGTCATGTGGAGATGAGGAGTGTCCAATCTATGGTAAGAAATAGTCAATGATGCTAGAATTTATGAGTCTTGCCTATGCTCATGCTTGTGAGGCCTTAAAATGGAAATAATTTAAGGATTCTGAGGCCTTTGAATTCCCGTCTCGGGTGGCTTTCATACCTTAAATAGGTCGCGCTGCAAAGACTCTGAAGTGCTTTGGAAAAATCAAAGGGAAACCCTTTGATCTATTGAAGGCCCAAAAATCAATGCAAAACAAATCGATCCCCCGGAGCGGGTCAAAAAGATGTCACCCTCTTTTGACCGCTATTGTGGGATTTCTATTGTGCTAATTTATTATGTAATGATAAAAGTAAAATAAAATTAAAGTAAAATAAAGGATGGATTCAGCATATCTAAAATATCCAAGACCTGCAAGATACAGGGTCCATTTGTAGCAAGTTTGGATAAGTAAGAGTTTGTCCCATAGGGAGTAGTGATCTAAACCTAGAAGGATGTATTGTAGACCTCCAGATCTGACTACAGATCATGTAATTCTAAGAAGAAAGAGAGCTTTTTGAGTGTCACTAGATCTAATTAATCTACAAAGCTGAAATATAAACCTAAGTCTAAAAGATGGAGGAAGATGGATGGTAAACTAAAAATCAAATGGTGAGAAATAGGCAGCCAGGGATTGGTTCTCATTGTAAATCGATTGAATCAAAGGCATTGTATAGATCTGATTTGCTACAATCTTCTTTTCTGGCTTCAAGCTTCCCAGGTTCCCCCAAATCAACCAATGGATCAAAGCAATCCTGAGGTTAGGATCTGCCCTTCTACTGGATACACTCCTAAGTTTATGATCTTCCCTTCTACTGGATACAGTTCATCCCCGAGATTACTCCAACCTGTTGATCTACTCAGGTTCTCCAGGTAAAGGTGAGGTATAAGAATCCAATCTCCACCAATAGTTCAAGGCAATCCTGAGGTTAGGCTCTGCCCTTCTATTGGATACAGTCCTAAGTTTATGATCTGCCCTTCTACTGGATATAGTATATCCTCGGGATTACTCTAATCTATTCCTGTCTTTTATTGTTATCTATAAAACAGACTCAACAGGTGTTTATTAGTGTGCTCACAGGTCCATCAAAGGTCAGGTTAAGGGGTGAAAACTAGCATTTTTCACTACTTAATACACCCCCAAACCTAAGCTTTGCTAGTCCCTGAGCAAAGGAAAAACAAAGAAAATTAAAATGCCACTTTCGTAGGGATCACGGATGCATTTAGCATATGCATCAAGCGTTTTAAACCCCTAGGTGATCCCTAGTGGAGGAGTGAAGTCTCCTGGGGGTTTTCAGTGAAGGTATCCACAAACTTCTCCAATAAAAATTAGTTAATACTTATGCAGCATGCTGAAATAGAGTTTATGTAAATAAAATAAGTTCACACCACGTCCATTCAATTCATTAGAGGAATTTCAACAGAAAAAAAAAGCATCAGTTCAAAACTTGAAAGTCTGCTGTAATCCTTCACCATCACTCAGTTCATGTTAAGGCATTTCTCCTAAAAATTAATGCATGGGTCACCATCAATTCCAGAATTCTGCTCTGATATTACCCCCAACAAATTGGATTTTAGACCCAAGTCTCACCAGGGTTGTTCACTCACAACAAAAAAAAAATGAAGGGTGTAGAATTTCACACAGCTCAAGAGCAGTTACAGCCCTCAAATAGGACTGCATGCATGAGCATAGGCATTGCTCTAATTCCTGAAATTTTCTAACTCTTTTCACCATAGATTAAACAAATCCTTATCTCCAGATGACAGCTCAATTCATTTTAGATCATTAAGGTCTTTTTATTAGATTTTAATGTGGCTTAGGGATGAGGTTTGTAAAAGAATGAAAGGGTAAAAGGGATTCAAATTTGAGAAGTCAGTAAAGGTGAGGTGATTTGCAACTGAACCTTCTTCATTTCAGCACCTCTTCACTTTCTTTTTGAATTTTCAGACTTGAAGTGATTAGCTTCATCAGCTTCTTATCCTCTTGTAGATTTTCAAATGAAGTGACTTCTCTTTCTCATCCTTTTGCTCTGTTTTTTATTTTTTTTAATTTTTTTTTTCTTTTTGTATTTTTCTCAATTTTTTTTCTTATCCTCTAGTAGATTTTCAAATGAAGTGACTTCTCTTTCTCATCCTTTTGCTCTGTTTTTTTTTTTTTTTTTTTCTTTTTGTATTTTTCTCTATTTTTTTTTTTTTTTTTTAGATTGGGATGCCACAACTATACGTCACAGTAGCCTTCAAATATACTTTGTTCTTCTTTTAACCAAACATCGAACCTTAAACTTCTAACCTTACTTCTCCTCTTATTTCCTGTTTTCTCAGATTGAGGGTGAACTGAAATAGGTCAAAAGGTTTTGGGTTTACATTTTCTGGTTTTCATCAAAGAAAAACTGGGATTTTTAGGGCTCAAAAGTGGGTGTATCAAGGGCAGTTCAAAGGGTAGGATCTTTAATTTCAAACTGTCCAAGGGATGGCCTTACTTCATGTCCTTCATGTCATGAATGTTGTCAAGCTGTTTCAACTTGGATTTGCCTAACTTCTAGTGAGTAGAATTAAGTCCAATCAGTCCTTAGAGCAGAAGAATTTGCCAAGACACTCTTCAAAGAAAAATTCTCAGGCCCAAATCACTGGATATGGCCTTCCATCAAATTTTTTGGGGTGTATCTTCACAATCTTCTCTCATTTCAAGTTTACTACACATAAAAAAAAAAAAATTTGAAAATTGTTGACATTTGCTTCATGAAGCCTGTTAGGCTACAACTTATTTCAGATTCAAACAGTTTTTTAATTTCCTCCTTTCCAAAAAAAAATCAAGTGAGAATTTACTCTAATTCCAAACACTCCTTTTTAGCCTAGCTGCACTATCATTAACTCATTTCATTGGTATACCTACCATATCCCCAAACCTAAATTAAACAGTGTCCTCACTATTTTACACTATGAAATCAGTAGAGAGGCATGGTAAGAAGATATCTACACAGTAAAAAAAAAAAGTACATGAAAACAAAATTGTATTAATATGTCAAATATATACATGATACAAGTGAAAAAGAAACAAAAACAACAAACTGCCACATCTATTTACAGGCATCATCTGGCCAGCCATAGAGGTCAGCCAGGTTTTTTAGCTCATCCTTAGATAAAAGAGTTTTTCCTTTCGATTTTGATCCGACTGGGCAGCTAATTTTTTTCCATTTGGATCAACAACAACAACAGAATCTGAATATGAATAAGAAGGAAAAAGGTCATTGGGGTCCAATCCTAGAGCCATAGCAATCTTCCTTCTTTCTTCCCTAGAGAGTAAGGTGAAGGAAGTTTTAGGTGTTGGGGTGTTTGCCTTCCCTCAAATGAGGGTCTAAAATCACCAATAAAACTAGGTAGAACACACTCACACAGACCTGCAATTAATCAGGGATTGTCCACAAGGAGGTTGGTTTAAAAAGGTGACAAATCTCTAGATCTGTAGTAAATCTGGCACCCTAACTAATGCTACGTTAGCTAAAAGACAGGGGAGAGGTTTAAAATGGAATGTCACTTAAGCTAAGCTAAAATTAAACATAGACTAACTTGGATCGAGTTTGGGAAGTTAGATCTTGCAGGGGGAAAGATCTAACTTCATTGAAATCAGATTCAATTAATCATGCTACAGAGGTTCAGAGCACACAATTCCCTCAACTGGCTATAAGCACAGCTGCAGGGTAGAAAGCTCCACTCGAAATCGCAGGATCCACCTGGTCTTAAGGCTATGATCTCTCCACTTTAATGGTCACTATTAAGCACTGAATTTTGCCACTTTTTACACCTTTAAACATGACTTTTGCTATGACTTAGAGTATTTAATATTTGTTTTTAATATTGTTTTGCAGCGAGGAGTTAATTGTGTCTTTAGTGCAGTTTTCAGCTGAAAAGTGCCATTTAGAGGAGTTTTGAAATTAATTAACAGCTGAAAGAGAGATCTGGAAAGAGTGGGCTATGGCTTGTTGATAAGGAAGAAAATAGCAGCAACAAGGTGGAATGGAATGGCTTCAGCTCGATAGAGGTGCCATGAGAACCACTCTCAAATTGCTGCAAGCCTAAGCAATCCCATGTTAGGAAGAATTTGCAGTTGTAGTGCAGTTTCTCAGTTAAAAGGGCCAATAAGAGGAGTTTGAAATCATTCAAGAGCGGAGAGAGTGAGATGTGCTTTCACACATGAAGAAGTGCTGCTGTAGCTACCTAGTGAGGACTCGAGCAACTGAGAAGTTTAGCAATATTTGGAATATGATGAACACCTTGCAGCAATCGCATCAGTTTTAGATAAAGCTTTGTGCACATTCTTTGTGGTTCACCATCTCAAGCTGCAGCAATACATGATTCAGCATAGCCCAAGCCATAGCAGTGGTTGCACCCCACCTACATAGCAGCTTCACATTAAGAACCTGGTCGCAGCAACTCAAGCTTTAGCTTGTGCACTCACATGAGCTGCACACATATTCTTTTGAGCAGCAGTGCATCCCAATTGCTGAACCTGTTGAAGTGGGTCATTGAACTCACGAATGACTGTTGTGTGAAGCCTATATTGCACCTATCAAAGGGTTCTTCAAACCAGCAACCATCTTATCGACTAGATGAAGGACTTACCAGCACAACCTGTTGACATTTAAGTGCAGCTACCCAGCCTTTCAACCTGGCGACTTGAGCACTTGGAGCCCCAACCAACCCATCGACAGGATTCAACACCAAACCTTCAACCCCATGAATGGCATAGCATCCTATCGAATGGATGCCCAATGCACTCAACATACCTGTGAAAGCCCGAATTTCGGCACCTCAAAACCCGTGCCATCAGCATGATCATCTTGACCATGCCCCTTAGTTAAGCATGGAACATTGGTATATCAAGCACATAATTGAAATAGTAAATGAAACTTCAGAATTAATTCGCTATATAAGCATTTCCCAAAAGACAGTTCTACCCTCATGCCTCTGCATGAATGGAGAACCGATCCGAACCATCGATGATAGCTAATCATCACAGATGGTTCGCCTAAAAGAAAAATCACGAATTTATACACATACATTGTTCAATCAAACAAGGCTTGGCATACCAAGCCGTACAAATCTCTCCAAAAACCCTCAAAGTGGCACAACGGAGTCCTCTAGAAGAAGTCCTCAGGAGGTGGCTCCAACTCGTCTCCGGCCGTGAGGTCCGACACACTGGGGTCAGCGTCTCCTGAAGGCTCGGCAGCTGCTAGTAGTGGACCTGCGACGTATAGTCTATAGGGTGAGCTACATCCTAGCTCAATAGGGAACAAAACACAGTTGAACATATAAATTATTACTCACATATATTCCATGATATGCCAGGCATGATGTGTCTATGCAATTACTGATGAAAACAGTTAAAAAGCATCACATTTTACGGGTAGTTTACTCATGTATTTTATTTATTCATGAATGATGCTGGAAAGGCCTAAAGCAAAACTTAAACTTTCAACTTAAGTAATCCCTGAGAAATATAGCATCGAGCCCCGATGAGATACCCATCATCGTCATCTATATAGACAGTTTTAACGTATTCCCTGGGAATACAAATAGTATCCAAGCCCCTTTCCCCTGGGGATTGGTGGCTGGGTTTCACTAGTCTCAATCAACACCCCTGGGGTGTGCTTACTGTGTACGGATAAGCCTCCGCACTGGCCTACGGTTTTTCCGTCATATCGATCACGGATATCCTGCCGTGTCAGTCGTGGATATCCCGCCACGTCGGTGGGGTACCCTATCAAACCTCAAATAACAAAAATATCGGTGCCTTACATAGAGTTATTCACTGTGTAAATGTGCTATCTTATATCAGTTAGGCCCTATCAAACATGATTCAATCTTGGATACATCCCTAGAATGTATCCATTCACTTGCATCACACCTGATGCTCTTATCTCTTTACTTCCTCATCCCCTAGAGATGGCTCATTATGATTAATTTTATTGATGTCACACACACACACTTTTTCACAAACTCTTTAAGCAATAAAACGTTTGAATTTAAATCTATATCACTACATACATGCTCTTGCAAAATAAAGTACATGTTCAAGGAGTTCCCTACCTCAAGTCTTCGTTTGATCAATGCATCAAGGTCCCACGTGGCTCCTTGTGTACTAGCTCACACGTACCACCTATGGTACCACATAACATGTGAAACACATCACTAAAGATGCAATAAAGGAGGTCTAAGACCCCCCAAGAATCTTAAAGTCAAACTCAGAAGTCAACATAAACTGGCCCAGTCGATTAATCGATTTCTAAAATCGATTAATCAAATCTGATTCGATTAATCAATTTCCAAAATCGATTAATCGAGATTCCCATTCGATTAATCGAAACCCAATTCGATTAATCGAAATTCTCTGCTCTATCAAGTCGATTCTCAATTCGAGTAATCAAATTTCCAAAATCGATTAATCGATCCCAAATCGATTAATTGAAATTATAAATCGATTAATCGAATTTTCATTTCGATTAGTCGATTTCATCAGGCCAATTTCTTTTCTCCACTGGAGTCCACTGTAGGCTCCCAGTCGATTAATCGATTCTAAATTCGATTAATCGAAATCTAAGGTCGATTAATCGAAACCCAATTCGATTAATCGAAATCGGGGTCCTCTGACTTTTCAACTTCTTGGCCAATTTCGATTAATCGAAACCCAATTTCGATTAATCGAAATTACCAGATTTTGTCTCCTTCTAGTTGCTCTTCCAAATCTTTCTCCATTTATTTTCTTTCTTTTTCTAAGCCTTTAATCTATGATTTTAATCATTCCTAACTATGATTAATCTCCCATAACTTATGCATTTAATTCACAAGAAATTTACCTCAATCAATTCTCGATTTGATTAGATCTAGTGGTTGGAAAGGCTAGGGTTCCAGCTTTGGCTCTAACGGATCCAAACCGTGTCGAATCCGGCTTTTATCGCTTGAATCCCCCCTTCCAATCAGTTGCAATAACTCCTCTCTTAACTCCTCTCTCTCTCTCTCTTCTTTACTCTCCTTCAACAACCAAAACCATTAATTTTAGGGTTATTAAACCCTTTTATCTCTCCTCTCACTTGTGTGTTGAGCACATGCACCAGGATAGGTGTATAAGACTTCTCATTCACATCACACACTACATAATCACTCATATCATCACATCTCGTCCGTTCATCATACTCTATGATAACCCTTGATCTCCTAATTGGTCAAACTTATGACCAATCGGGCACGGATCCCGAGGTCACTGTTTAACGTGATTTTTCAGGATATTACAATACCCATAGAGAGATAAAGGCCTCAGCAGCAACCTATCGACTTGCCGAAGTAGCTGGAACAACATCTTGTCCAAACAATTGTAGCAGCCCCCTTAGATCTTGTCGAGAGCATTTCATTCTTCAACGGCCATTGTACATGTCGACCGGTTCAGCACCTTGAACCTATCAAATTACCCAGCTGCAGCCCATCTCCAACCTGTCGACACCTTGTTGCACTTACACCTTGCCATCCTATCGAATAGATATCCATCCCAGCCTTTAACCTATCGACAACATGAACTACAATCCTTTCCTCCAACCTGTCGACTCCTTGCATGCAAACCTCACTCCAAAGCTGTAGCCATGCAAAGTTCCAGCTGCAATACAACCCACAGCACCCGTTGACCCCCCTAGATATCTTAATCCGCTGAGAGGCCCAACATCCAGCCTTCTTCGGACCTGTCGACTTGCATTCAAGATCCCATCCAAACTGCGGTTTCAGCTGAAACAGCCTGAAAATTCCCTTGAACCTGTCAGGGACTCCCTTGCATGCACCAACCTCTGTAGCAGCAGCCACCCACAGATTTTGTCGATTGCACCTACTACAGGCTCACACTCGAGATGTTGCAGCTCAGCTCCTCAATCCTAACAAGAAAGCCTCAGCTCCATACAACGTTCCCTTCTCCGAGTAAATGAAGCTTCATCCATCTTCTGACGTGCCGATGACTCAGGAGACTATAGTTGCAGCAATACAGCTGCCATTTGCACCTTGCTCCTATCAAAATTCCTTGCTGCATTTTCACCTTCAATCCTATCGAATACTACAGTAGCAGCAGCCTCCTAGCAAACTTGTATGCAAATTTGAGCTGCAAAAATCCAGACCAAAGCAGCCTTTGACTGCTTCAATATCACAACCTATCAAGAAGCCCAACCTCTAGCCTACCCCAAACCTTTCAAGATGCAGTCAAGATCCTATCCAACCGTCAATTTCCTAAAAGGCCCCTCAAATCTAGCGCCTCGAGTGCAACCGCATATACATTTATATATATACACATATATTTCTTGCTTCAGACGGGGCCCAATTGGGACTATTTTGGTAACAAGCAGCAGGGTATTTTGGGGCAGCGAGAATGATCATTTTGTGGGCAATCATTTGAGGTGTGCAACTAGAAAAAGGGGCAGCTTGGGCCCATTTTGCGGACGACAAATATAGAGATGAGTAGCTGAGTATTTGTGGCTAAGCAAGGGCAATTTTGGGAACTCCAATTCACAGGAAACCCTGCACATGGGTAGGAGCTAATTTTTGACGGGAATGCAACTGAAGCACAACAGAAGAGGGATCCATCTCTGCTCTCAGATTGGCTGAAACCCAAGGCACAAGGATCAATGCAAATATATATATAGAACTCCTTTCTGTTGTTTTTCTTCAGCAAGAACAAAAGAATAGCCTGAGTTCTCCTTAGCTCAGTTAGGTTTAGTTTAGGTTTTAATTTTCCTTTTCTCTTCCCCTTTCTCTCTCTAATCCAGCCTATTGGATTAGATCTAAATAGGCAGTCCAGATCTATTTTTTAATTGTATTTTGAAAGCCTCAAGGAATTTTGGAATAGATTGATGTTACACAGATTACAGATCCGAGCTCAATAAGCTGTAAGATGGTATTACAGTAATTGTGGGTTTAAAGGTGATTCTGATCTAAATTTTACTTTTTCGTATTTGGTTTTCCTGGAATGGATACTGCTGCATGCCAGCAAGAAATGGGGAGGTTGTAGCCTGACATTCGCAGCATTTGTAATGATTATCCTGTTCTAATCGAGACCCTTAGTTTGAGCCAATCTCTAGGATGATCTATGACCATTCAAGTGGACAGGTCATAGCCTTAGGACGCTTTGATTCTTTGGTCAAGATAAGATCCTTATACCATACATCTGCTGGGGTTGAACCTGGGGAGCTTGTAGTCAGATGGCGGATTGTAGCAAATCAGATCTATACAATGCCTTTGATTTAATTAATGAGAACTAGGTCCTGGCTGCCTATATCTCACCATTTGATCTTTATTTCACCATCCATCTTCCTCCATCTTTTAGATTTAGTTTTATTTCAGTTTTGTAAACATCTCCAAGTTTTGACTTGAATTGACGACCCAAGTTAGAATTTGTAAATTAGTGTAACGGTTTCTACTTTTCCATCTTCAGTTTGCTAGAGTTTGATTGACACTCAAATTTCTAGTTGGTTGTTGATTAGATTAAATCTGTATTGATAGGATCGTAGACTTGATTGACGACCAATGCTAGGAAACTTGATATATGGTGTAACGGTACTATTTATTTTTATAAATATCCTATAGCTAAGGATTAAGATTGACGACCTTAATCTGGAGAAGGAGGATTAGGATTAGATTAAATCTATATTGATAGAATCCTAGACTTGATTGACGACCAATGCTAGGAAACTTGATATATGGTGTAACGGTACTATTTAATTTCATAAATATTCGATGGCTAAGGACTAAGATTGACTACCTTAATTTGAAGAAGGAGGATTAGGATTTATTTTTATGCACTTTAATTTAAATAACCATTCTTTTATTCATATTTCTCCAGTAGTTTAAAAATCTCCAGTAGATCTATAAAATAATTAGATCTAGTGACACAGAAAAACTCTCTTTTTTTTCCCTGTTTTCATAGAATTGTCAGATCTGGAGGTCTACTATACACCTTCTTGGTTTAGATCACTACTCCCTGTGGGACAAACTCTTACTGATTAAAACTTGCTACAAAGGATCCTGTATCTTGCAGGTCTAGGATATTTTAGATGTGCTGAATCCATCCCCTGTTTTACTCTGATTTTATTTTGTCTTTATCATTACACAATAAATCAGCACACTAGAAATCCCCAACAAGTTTTTGGCGCCGCCGCTGGGGAGTTTTGATCTAGATAGTAGATCTGAGTTTTTCAATTTTGTAGATCTGAATTTTATTTTAATTTTTGCTTTAAACCTGCACTTTGCATTCCAAGTGCTTGATTAAATGTCTACTGCACTTTGTATAGAAAACCTGTTTTACTGCAGCAGAATTTTTTTTATTTTTCTGAGTTTTTATTCTTTGCCTTCTATCTATTTGAATAAATGTTGCTGCCACTCTTTTATCCTTTAGCAAAAATGAGGCAGTGGACTGAGTTTTTCCTTTTCGTTTTTGTCAATATGCTTGAATAAGGTACTGCTGCAGTTTTTGAATTTTTGCAGATCCAGAGCTGCTGTAGCACAAGGAGCATCTGGATTGCAGCAGGAGCAAATCTGCTTGAGTTTGCATCCCCTTCTCCTTTGCATTCATTTTCTATTTTTAAATTCTTTAAAACCAGTAGTTCTGCTGAGTTTTGAGTGTGTCTTAGTTTAAATTTCTGCTATTGGCATGTTGATTTTTAGATAACAAATCCAAATACAAAAATAGAAGAAAATGAAAATACAAATTAAAATTTCTTATTATTTTTCAGCAATAGTAAATAAGGGCCCTTACTGAACATAGGCTGATCCAAAACAAATGAAAAAGTAGAAAATTATAAAAACATAAAAAAATATCTTTCAAATGGGCTGTTTTTCTTTATTTGTATCCAATTTTCCATCTTGACCTACTGAGATCTAATTTTTTTTCATTTTTAGGAATCATGTAGGAAAATGAGCAGTGGCTCATAGGCTGTTTTGAATATTCAATGGACCCACTGATTTTATTTTCCTTCGAGATTTCTTCATCATAAATGGGTCTTAGCTGTGTATGAACCCTGTTTTAATGTGTGCTCCCATGCTTCATTATTTAGAAATTCTTTTTGATTCATACACATCATCAATATAGGGGCCAGTCTTATGAATCTTGCTTTTCACTATATGTTGTTCCTGTTAATCATTTTTATAATCACTTAGATTCATAAGTATCTGATTCGCTCTGGCTTTTGGGGTTTTCTTTGGGCTTAGGGGATTTATGATTTGGTCTTAGGATTTTCTGTTTTAGAAATTTTAGTTTCATTTCTGTATTTAGATTGCTAATTTTTCATTCTTAGGTCTTAACTTTTCTAATTTTCTGCATTTTGGTAGTTTGGTATTCAGTTTCTAACATTGTTTTCCTGTTTTTGTATATACAATTCTGTTTTTATATCTGCATTTTCTATTTTTATAGTTTTACATTCAGTTCTTTACTTTGGTTTTGCTATTTTTTCTGTTACTAGCATTAGTTTCTTTTCATTTGTTTCACATTTCTAGCCTTGTTTTGCTATTTTTTCTATTTTACCAGTAATTTCCTGCATTTGTATACCATTTTTCCATTTTTCGGTTCATGCATTCAGTGTTATTTTCTTTATTTTCTGTTGCACATAGTTGTAAATTATTTCTGCATAGTTTTTCTTTCTTCTTTTACCCTACTGCCCCTAGTCTCTCATTGTTTAGAGCATTGAGGACAATGTTCATCTTAGGTTTGGGGGTATGGCAGGTGTGCCAAAGAAATAAGTTAATGCTTTGTGCAGCTATGTTGAAAAGGTTTTTGAAAATAAAGTGATTTCTCACCTGATTTTCTTGAAAAGCGGGAATTAAAAAAAAATTTGAAACTGAAACAAGCTGTAGTTTTAACATTTTTCATGAAGCAATTGTCAGGAATTTTCAAAATTTGATGTTTAGTGAACCTGAAATGAGAGAAAACTGCGAGGATAACCCCCATAAATTTTGATGGAAGGCCATACCGAGTGAGATTTGGGCTTGAAAATTTTTTTTAATTTCTTTGAAGGGTGTCTTGGCAATTTTTTCTGTTTTGAGGACTGACTGGACCTAATTCTGATCACTTGAAGTTAGACAAATCCAACTTGACAGCATTCATGACATTGAGGACATGAAGTAAGGCCATGCCTTGGACAGTTTGAGCCTAAAATTTTCCCACCTTCGAACTGCTCTTGATACACACTACTTGAGCCTTAAAAGTCCCAGTTTTCCTTGATGAAAATCCGAAAATTTGGATCCAAAACCCTTCGACCTATTTCAGCTCACCCTCAATCTGAGGAATTCAAGAAATAGGGGGAGAAGTGAGGTCCGAGGTACAAGGTTCGATGTTTGGTTAAAAGAAGAACAAAGTATATTTGAAGGCTAGTGTGATGTGTAGTTGTAGCATCCCAATCCATAAAAATAAAAGAAAATAGAAAAAAAAAACAAAAAGAAAATCAAAGAAAAAGAATAAGAAAGAGAAGTCATTTCATTGAAAGATTGAAATGAGGATTAGAAACTGATCACCTCAAATCTGAAAGTTCAAGAAGTAAATGGAATTAGGCTGAAATGAAGAAGGTTGAGCTGCAAATCACCTCCTTACCTTGTTGATTTCTCAATTTTGAATCCCATTTTACCCCTTTATTCTTTTACCAATTTCACCCCTAAGCCACATTACAACCAAATAAGAAGACCTTACTGATATGAAATGGATTGAGTTGTCATGTGGAGATAAGGATCTGTTTAATCTATGGTGAAAAGAGTTAGAAACTAGAGCAATGCCTATGCTCATGCTTGCAGGCCTATCTGAGGGCTGCAACTGCTCTTAAGCTGTGTGAAATGATGCACCCTTTTCTTTTTATTGTGAGTAACAGCCCTGGTAAGAGTTGGGCCTCAAATCTGATTTTTTTGGGGCATTATGGAAACAGAATTCTTAAATTAAAGGTGAGCTTTGCATCAATTTTCGGGCACAATGCCTTGACAAGAATCGATTGATGATGAAGGAATTATAGTAAAATATCAGGTTTCAAACTAATGTTTTTGCTGCTGAAAATCCTCTAAAACTGAAGGGATATGGTGTGAAATTTATTTTATTTTACTTAAACTCTGTTTTAGCAAGTTGCATGAGTATTAACTACTGTTATTGGAGAAGTTTGGGGGTACCTTTACTGAAAATCCTCAGGAGACTTCACTCCTCCACTAGGGATCACCTAGGGGTTTAAAAGGCTTGGTGCATATGCTAAATGCACCCGTGCTCCCTAAGAAAGTGGCATTTTAATTCATAGGTTAGTTGTTTTAAAATTCACTCCGCTCGAGGACTAGCAAAGGTTAGGTTTGGGGGTGTGTTAAGTACTGATTTTTCCCACTTTTTACACCTTTAAACTTGAGTTTTCTAGGACTTAGAGTATTTAATATTTGTTTTTAGTACTGTTTTGCAGCAAGGAGTTAATTGTGTCCTTAGTGCAATTTTCAGTTGAAAAGTGCCATTTAGAGGAGTTTTGGAATTAATTAACAGCTGAAAGAGTGATCTAGAAAGGGTGGGCTATGTCTTGTTGCTAAGGAAGAAAATAGCAGCAACAAGGTGGAATGGAATGGCTTCAGCTCGATAGAGGTGCCTTGAGAACCACTCTCAAATTGCTGCAAGCCTAAGCAATCCCAAGTTAGGAAGAATTTGCAGCCGTAGTGCAGTTTCTCGGTTAAATGGGCCAATAAGAGGAGTTTGAAATCATTCAAGAGCAGAGAGAGTGAGATGTGCTTTCACACATGAAGAAGAAGTGCTGCTGTAGCTACCTATTGAGGACTCGAGCAGCTGAGAAGTTCAGCAATATTTGGAATAAGCACAGTAAAGAAAACAGCAATGAACACCTTGCAGCAATCGCATCAGTTTTAGATAAAGCTTTGTGCACATTCTTTGTGGTTCACCATCTCAAGCTGCAACAATACATGATTCAGCACAGCCCAAGCCATAGCAGTGGTTGCACCCCACCTACATAGCAGCTTCACATTAAGAACCTGGTCGCAGCAACTCAAGCTTTAGCTTGTGCACTCACATGAGCTGCACACATATTCTTTTCAGCTGCAGTGCATCCCAATTGCTGAACCTGTTGAAGTGGGTCATTGAACTCACGAATGACTGTTGTGTGAAGCCTATATTGCACCTATCAAAGGGTTCTTCAAACCAGCAACCATCTTATCGACTAGATGAAGGACTTACCAGCACAACCTGTTGACATTTAAGTGCAGCTACCCAGCCTTTCAACCTGGCGACTTGAGCACTTGGAGCCCCAGCCAACCCATCGACAGGATTCAACACCAAACCTTCAACCCCATGAATGGCATAGCATCCTATCGAATGGATGCCCAATGCACTCAACATTCCTGTGAAAGCCCGAATTTCGGCACCTCAAAACCCGTGCCATCAGCACGATCATCTTGACCATGCCCCTTAGCTAAGCATGGAACATTGGTATATCAAGCACATAATTGAAATAGTAAATGAAACTTCAGAATTAATTCGCTATATAAGCATTTCTCAAAAGACAGTTCTACCCTCATGCCTCTGCATGAATGGAGAACCGATCCGAACCATCGATGATAGCTAATCATCACAGATGGTTCGCCTAAAAGAAAAATCACGAATTTATACACATACATTGTTCAATCAAACAAGGCTTGGCATACCAAGCCGTACAAATCTCTCCAAAAACCCTCAAAGCGGCACAACAGAGTCCTCTAGAAGAAGTCCTCAGGAGGTGGCTCCAACTCGTCTCCGGCCGCGAGGTCCGACACACTGGGGTCAACGTCTCCTGAAGGCTCGGCAGCTGCTAGTAGTGGACCTGCGACGTATAGTCTATAGGGTGAGCTACATCCTAGCTCAATAGGGAACAAAACACAGTTGAACATATAAATTATTACTCACATATATTCCATGATATGCCAGGCATGATGTGTCTATGCAATTACTGATGAAAACAGTTAAAAAGCATCACATTTTACGGGTAGTTTACTCATGTATTTTATTTTTTCATGAATGATGCTGGAAAGGCCTAAAGCAAAACTTAAACTTTCAACTTAAGTAATCCCTGAGAAATATAGCATCGAGCCCCGATGAGATACCCATCATCGTCATCTATATAGACAGTTTTAACGTATTCCCTGAGAATACAAATAGTATCCAAGCCCCTTTCCCCTGGGGATTGGTGGCTGGGTTTCACTAGTCTCAATCAACACCCCTGGGGTGTGCTTACTGTGTACGGATAAGCCTCTGCACTGGCCTACGGTTTTGCCGCCATATCTATCACGGATATCCTGCCGTGTCAGTCGTAGATATCCCGCCACGTCGGTGGGGTACCCTATCAAACCTCAAATAACAAAAATATCGGTGCCTTACATATAGTTATTCCTAGCCAACCCGTCGACAGGATTCAACACCAAACCTTCAATCTCACGAATGGCATGGCATCCTATTGAATGGATGCCTAATGCACTCAGCATACCCATCGAGCGATAAAGGCCTCGGCAGCAACCTATCGACTTGCCAAAGTTGCTGGAACAACATCTTGTCGAAACAATTGTAGCAGCCCCCTTAGATCTTGTCGAGAGCATTGCATTCTTCAACGGCCATTGTACATGTCGACAGGTTCAACACCTTGAACCTATCGAAATACCTACCTGCAGCCCATCTCCAACCTGTCGACACCTTGCCATCCTATGGAATAGATCTCCATTCCAGCCTTTTAACCTATCGACAGCATGAACTACAATCCTCTCCTCCAACCTGTCGACTCCTTGCATGCAAACCTCACTCCAAAGCTGTAGCCATGCAGAGTTCCAGCTGCAATAGAGCCCACAGCACCCGTTGACCGCCTAGATATCTTAATCCGCTGAGAGGCCTAACCTCCAGCCTTCTTCGGACCTGTCGACGTGCATTCAAGATCCCATCCAAACCATGGTTTCAGCTGAAACAGCCTGAAAATTCCCTTGAACCTGTCGCAGAGTCCCTTGCATGCACCAACCTCTGTAGAAGCAGCCACCCACAGATTTTATCGATTGCACCTACTACAGTCTCCCATTAATCACTCGAGATGTTGCAACTCAGCTCCTCAATCCTAACAAGAAAGCCTCAGCTCCATACAGCGTTCCCTTCTCCGAGTAAATGAAGTTTCAGCCATCTGCACCTTGCTCCTATCAAAATACCTTGCTGCATTTACACCTTCAATCCTATCGAATACTACAGTAGCAGCAGCCTCCTAGCAAACTTGTATGCAAATTTGTATGCAAATTTCAGCTGCAAAAAACCATACCATAGCAGCCTTTGACCGCTACAATATCACAACCTATCGAGAAGCCCAACCTCTAGCCTGCCCCAAACCTGTCAAGATGCAGTCAAGATCCTATCCAACCGTCAATTTCCCAAAAGGCCCCTTAAATCTGGCGCCTCGAGTGCAGCCGCATATACATTTATATATATACACATATTTCTTGCTTCAGAAGGGGCCCAATTGGGACTGTTTTGGTAACAAGCATTAGGGGTATTTTGGGGCAGCAAGAATGATCATTTTGTGGGCAATCATTTGAGGTGTGCAACTGGAAAAAGGGGCAGCTTGGGCCCATTTTGCGCACAACAAATATAGAGATGAGTAGATGAGTATTTGTGGCTAAGCAAGGGCAATTTTGGGAACTCCAATTCACAAGAAACCCTGCACATGGGTAGGAGCTAATTTTTGGCGGGAATGCAACTGAAGCACAACAGAAGAGGGATCCATCTCTGCACTCTGATTGGCTGAAACCCAAGGCACAAGGATCAATGCAAATATATAAATAGAACTTCTTTCTGCTATTTTTCTTCAGCAAGGAATGTAGGAACAAAGGAATAGCTTGAGTTTTCCTTAGCTTAGTTAGGTTTAGTTTAGGTTTTTATTTTCCTTTTCTCTTTCCCTTTCTCTCTCTAATCCAGCCAACTAGATTAGATCTAAATAAGCAGTCCAAATCTGTTTTGTAATTGTATTTTGAAAGCTTCAAGGAATTTGGGAATAGATTGATGTTGCACAGATTACAGATCCGAGCTCAATAAGCTGTAAGATGGTATTATAGTAATTGTGGGTTTAAAGATGATTCTGATCTAAATTTCACTTTTTCATATTTGATTTTCCTGGATTGGATACTCCTGCATGCCAGCTAGAAATGGGGAGTTTGTACCCTTGCATTCGCCGCATCTGTAATGATTATCCTATTTTAATCGAGACGCTTGGCTTGAGCCAATCTCTAGGATGATCTGTGACCATTCAAGTGGACAGGTAATAGCCTTATGATTGCTTTGATTCTTTGGTTAAGATAAGATCGTTATACCGTACATCTGCTGGGGTTGAACTTGGGGAGCCTGTAGTCAGATGGCGGATTGTAGCAAATCAGATCTATACAATGCTTTTGATTAAATTAATGAGAACCAGTCCTGGCTGCCTATATCTCACCATTTGATCTTTATTTCACCATCCATCTTCCTCCATCTTTTAGATTTAGTTTTATTTCAGTTTTGTAAACATCTCCAAATTTTGACTTGAATTGATGACTCAGGTTAGAATTTGCAGATTAGTGTCACGGTTTCTACTTTTTCATCTTCAGTTTGCTAGAGTTTGATTGACATCCAAATTTCTGGTTGATTGTTGATTAGATTAAATCTGTATTGATAGGATCTTAGAGTTGATTGACGACCAATGCTAGGAAACTTGATATATGGTGTAACGGTACTGTTTATTTTTATAAATATCCGATAGCTGAGGATTAAGATTGACGACCTTAATTTGAAGAAGGAGGATTAGGATTATACTAAATCTGTATTGATGGGATCCTAGACTGGATTGACGATCAATGCTAGGAAACATGATATATGGTGTAACGGTACTGTTTATTTTCATAAATATCAGATAGCTAAGGACTAAGATTGACAACCTTAATATGAAGAAGGAGGATTAGGATTTATTTTTATGCACTTTAGTTTAAATAACTATTTTTTTTTTCATATTTCTCCAGTAGTTTAGAAAATCTCCAGTAGATCTATAAAATAATTAGATCTAGTGACAAAGAAAAACACTCTTTCTTTTCCCTGTTTTCATAGAATTGTCAGATCTGTAGCCAGATCTGGAGGTCTACTATACACCTTCTAGGTTTAGATCACTACTCCCTATAGGACAAACTCTTAGTTATTAAAACTTACTACAAAGGACCCTGTATCTTGCAGGTATAGGATATTTTTGATGTGCTAAATCCATCTCTTGTTTTACTTTGATTTTATTTTGTCTTTATCATTAAACAATAAATCAGCACACTAGAAATCCCCAACAGTCACAGACCATCCTATAGACTTTATCTAATCCATGAATTTGCAGCAGACGAATTCAATTGGAGTCTGAGTTTGGACTAATCTTAAGGTTATGATCTATCCACTTTAATGGTCACATACCATCCTAGGGATCTCCTCCAAAGCTAAAGCATCAATTAGAATAATTAAAACCACTACAGATGCTGCAATTCCCAGGTCACAGACTCAAGGAATCACATGAGTATCAGGTCCAGGGTGATTGGGTGGTATCCAAGAGGCCTACCAATTAAGTGGGTGAGCTGATCTACAGACTCCTCTACACAAATCCGATCGATCACCAAATGAAGCCAAATGAATATTAGATCTAATTAAAACATTAAAAACATCATTGATATTGCAATCAAAATAACTCTACAATAGAAATACTCTTAGATTTATAGTCTGTGCAGCTGGGAACCCACAAAAGCAATCTTAACCTGACCTAATTATAGATCTAACCTCTCTCCTCGCTACTCCAAGGGAATTAGCCAACCATTGTTGGGCTAAAGGAGGGAAATAGAATTTCTCTACAAGCTCTAATCTCTAGAATTTGGCTCAGATCTCAATCTCCCCTAATTGCAATTGGGGGTCTTTATATATAGCTTTCTCCTCTATTTTTCCTGCCAAAAATCCCTTCTAGATGGCTATCAAAGTTTGTTAGAGTTCTGTTAGAGCACGTGGGAGTTTTTTAGAGTTCAGGTCAAGGGCTGAGAGTTTGTTAGAGTTCTGCTGCACTAGGTCACCAAGTCATAGCGTGTGCGCAGCTAAATTTCTGAGAAGTTTTACACACGATTTTGACAGGTTCAGGAAGCTTTTGACAGGTTTAAATAGAGCTTTTTGGTCCTTTCACTAGGTTCTCAGATCTCTTCGATAGGTTCCGATAGGATGAGCCTTCTCTTAGAGTTTCAACATTCTCAGCCCTTGACCTGGAGTATTCGATAGGTTGGGGAAGGTTTCCGACAGGTTGGAGCACCATTTTGATAGGTTCCGCTTTGAATGCCATTGTTTCGATAGGGTTGCTTTCACTCCTATCGAAAGGCTCAAGCACTCTTCGATAGGTTCTGTTCCAGCGTCTTCATCTCGATAGGTTCAGGAAACCATTCGATAGGTTCCCTTTACACCTCAGGCAGGTTTTCGATAGAATGATTTCTTCCTTCCTTTCAGCTGCTCGATAGGTTCTTGGATCCTATCGAACTCCTCAATCCACACGAATCCATCCTTCTTTTGCCTTCAAATCCTATCAAAACCTTCTTAACTGCACGAATTCCTTCTTTCTTTGCTTTCAGCTCCTATCGAAGTCTTCAGGTGGCCATTCGATAGGATGTTTTCAACCTGTTTTTACTTCCTTCGCCTTGCCCTGCTGTAGCCACATGCTCCAAGGGTCCAGTGATGTGCTACCCTCTGGTGTGTTGTTGCTGGGTTTGTCCTGTGCTGAGAGATGGCCCCTTTTTGGGCATTCTTTAGTGGTTTTTTGTATTAGTGTCCTCTTTTATTGCTGTCTATAAAATGCACTCGACAGAGGCTTATTAGTGTGCTCACAGGTCTATCAATGGTCAGGTTAAAGGGTAAAAAGTGGCATTTTTCACCACTTAACATTAGGTTGGGTTGGGGGCTTCGTGGGGTGAGCTTCTTTAGATTGGGCAGCAGGCTTCTTTCCTTTCTTGACAGAAACAGCAGAGGGAGCAGATCTTTTGGCAGTAACTTTCTTCTTGGTGGAATACCTTTTAGATTTTGGAGGGGCAGATTGAGTAGGGGGAGGTTGCTAGGCTAGAGGAGGGTGAACATCCACAGGTGGGGTAGGAGGAGGTTGATTTGTAGAAGGGGGACAGGTTTGAGTGAAGGGACGCTTAGTAGAAGGTGCTGTAGCTAGAGGGGTAGGTTGAAAGGGCTGAGAGGTAAAGGAAGCAACCTTTTTCTCCAATATGTCAATTTGTTTTGCGGCATAGAGCAGGTTGGCATCAGAGAGTTCGTTGGTGGCCTTGAGTATCTCCTGAGCATTGGCTAATTTTTTCTTGAGAAGCTCAGAATTCTTCTTCTCATATTTGGTAATTAGACTCTCAACAGTAGGAAACTATTTTGCTGACTCATAACGAGTCAGGATTTTAGTCCACCCTAGAGAGATATCTCGGAGCTTGATTTTGTGCTCCAATTCCATGTTGGCAATCCTCTCCTCATAAGAGGCTTTAAGGGAAGCTCATAGTGCAGCCATACCTCTCAGGACATCCCTTTGGATGTAAGGGTTGTCCCTCATGGCATATAGCAGGGTGAGGTAAGGGGGGATGTACATGATTTGTCTAAGGACAACGGGCAAGGACAGGGGTGTAGTGGATGAAGAGGAGGGGGTGGAGAGAACCAGATCCTCCCATGGATTAGTTTGGGTGGTGGCATCTTTGAAAACAGGTGGAGAGAGAGGGGAGGAGTAGGTGATGGGTGATTCAGCCACTGCAGAAGCAATTATAGGTGGTGATGAAGGGAGAATAAATGGTGGTGAGGAATGTATGCGGAGAGATGGGGCTGCTACCTCCTCGGACTGGGTAGCAGCAAGGGGTGGTGAAGCTATGGGTGAAGAAGGAGGAGATAAACGGATGGGTACATGGATAGGTGAAAGAGGGGAAGTGGGAGGGGGTTGAGGAGCTAGAGAAGATTAGGTAACGGTGGATTGAATTGATTAGAGGTAGGAGCTCATGAGGGCTTGGTTGTCGGTGTTTATGGTCAATTGATATTGAATGGACTGTAGGAGTGAGAGAATTTGGGTGAAAGTGTCAGGCATGGTGGGGGTAAAGGGGACAGGTGTTTGAATGGGATGGAAAGGAGAGGAGGGTGCATGGTTAGAATGAGGAGGAGTGGGGTGTGGGGACTCGGGAAGTGGGGTGTACTCATGAGTAACATCCTCCATAATTAAAGTCATGAGGGCAGTGAACCCAGTAGTGGTGAACTGGTCCATACCCTGTGTATGCAGAGGGGGTTACGGAGGGGGGAAATCAGAAATGGGTTGGTTAATGGGTGGAGAAGACATGGTAGGGGTAAGCTCGGAGAATGTGGGAGGTTCAAGGACTTCAGGTTGGAAGACCTGAGTGGCGGGTGATGGTAAAATTGGTTCAGAAGTGGGTGGAAAGGGGTCTATTGGAAGAGGGACTGATACAAAGGGAAAAAGCAACGTGGGTAGCGGTGTGGGTAATGGGACAGGTATGGTATGTGAAGGGATGGATAAGGGTATCTCGACAGGAAGATCTGCTGCCACGGTAGTGGGTACCTTCTCAACCTCCTCCATTCCAGCTGGCTTACTCTTCTTAATCAAGGTGAGGCTGGTGGACTATTCCCGCTTTCCATACACTTTTGTGGTCAGCTTCTCCATTGGTTCATTCTTCTTTAGCACATACTTCCCAGCCTTGAGCAGCTATGTGATGAGTCAGTTGAAAGGCAGACCACCTCCCTTAGTAAAAGCATGTCTCTTCAGCACCTGTCATTGATGTCCACCATTTTTTCAAAAATCAGCTTAGGTGCATTCATAAATTGCCCCTTTGAATAGTAGTAGAGGGCATCCACTAATGGGGCCCTTCTCTCTTGCAAATGCCCAGTAGCATAGACATTTTTCCTCAAAATGGTATCAATGAGTCTTAGGGTAGGATTGAGATCTCTTCTCATCAGGGATTCACCTGAGCCCACTATTCCGTTAGTAAGTTGTTTAGCCATTTCCCTAAATGTAGCCCCTATAGGTGCTCCCTCAGCTCTGTTGGAGTCAAATTGATATGGGACTCCCAAAGCCATCCCAATGTCTCTGCAGTCGACAATCAACTGCCAGCCATCAATCAGGATTTATAATACATCCTCAGCCCCAGGCACCACCTTCTTTGTCAGATTCTGATACCACAATTTCACCAGCCTAGGGTACGCTTTCTCCTTCAAGGGCGTAAGTAGGGTAACAAACCTTCCTTCTTCAAATATTCCTGTGTCCCTTGGCATTCCCCAATGTTGGCAAAGTATTCCAGATCAAAGCCTATCTCAGGGACGAGGCTTAAATTCTCTACAAACTCATTGCGAGTTGTTAACCCAGCTGGAAGCTCTACTGCAAGTGGTCTGTCAAGGGTGGGCAAAGGTGTTTTCGTAGCAGGAGCAGCTCTCTCTAAGGGTGTTTCCACCTCAGGCTCCTGAATTTCAACAACTTTGGCTTTCTTGGCTTTAGGGGCCTTCTTGGGTGTCTCTTCAGAGAGCTTCCTCTTAACAGGTGGTTTGGAGGCTAGCTTCGATTTCTTGGAAGATTTGGGGGGAGAAGAAACTGGTCTCTGGAGTAGGTTCGCCAGGGTTTCCTCTAGCTCAGCCATTTTACTCTCAAAGATTGCTCACTCACCAACTTGTAATGGAATTCAGAGGTTAACAATTAGAACAACAACAGATTGGCAGTGGGAAGGCAACTTACCCCAAAATTCCTAGGGTTTAACAGAGATCGCAATGCACAGCTCCAATTTCTCCAAAATCAGATGCAAAATGTTCCTCTACGCAAGCTCAATGCACTTACGAAATGACAGACTGAATAGCTGAAGGTTCTGTGAGGATTTAGTGGAGAAAGAGGGAGGCAAAAGAGAGAGGAAGAGAGCCAGGGTTTTGCAGATGGTAGGGAGTGAGGCACAAATGACCTATCGACAGGTATATAAGGGTTGGGTTGTCTGCCTTGCCTTCAAAAAGGGTTTAAATTCACTCAAATCAAGGCAGATCACACACAAGACCTACAAGTAGTCAGGGCCTGTTGTAGCAAGCTTTAAAATAAAGGTAAGTAAGAGAATGTCCACAGGGAGGTGAGTTCAAAATATGGTAAATCTCCAGATCTGAAAGAGATCTGGCACCCTACCTAATACTAGGCTATTAAAAGTAAGGGGACAGGTTTTAAAGGGTTGTCACTTAAACTAAACTACACATGAAATGCAAACTAACTGAGATCGGGTCCAGAGATCTATATCTTGCAAGTGGAAGGGTTTAAAAATAGAAAATGGAGAAGAGCAACTTGGAGATTGGTCTCACTGCAATCGGGTTGAGCTGATCATGTTATAGGGGTTCAAAGCACACAAATCCCTCAGCTGGCTACAAGCACAGCTGCAGGGTAGAAGACTCCACTCTAAACTAAAGGATTTAACTGATCTTAAGGCTATGGTCTGTACACTTCAATGGTCATAAACCATCCTATAGACTTCATTCGATCCAAAGGTTTATGGTAGAAGAATCCAATTGAAACCAGAGATTGGACTGATCTTAAGGCTATGATCTGTCCACTTCAATGGTCACAGATCATCCTAGGGAATTCCTCCAAACCAAAGGTTTCAACCAGAGCATTAAAGCCACTACAGATGCTGCAATTTCCAAGTCACAGACACAAGAAATTGTAGGGATATCAGATATAGGGAGATCAGATGGTATCCAAGAGGTCTACCAGCCGTCTACTTCTCAATGTAGTAACAGATTTATCTTCCTCACGGGTGGAGGAAACTTCACCCACTACAAACTGTCTCCTTGGGTTATCCAATGGTTGGCTAAGCTGCCTCCCTTTCTCTCTCTTAGTCAAAGCATTAGACAGCTGACCAAGATGGTCTTCTACCTTTTTAATGCTTTGGTTGTGGGAGTCCACAGTTTGAGATAAGGGACTCAAGTTCTGTAATGAGGCCAGAACTTGTTCCTCGAAAAAAAGTGATCTCACAGCTGGAGGGGGTGCAGGTTGCTGCACAGGCTGGGCCATGGGCTACTGGTAATGAGGCTTGGGAACATAACTTTGGTGGTAGGGTTGAGCATTTTTGTAGGGCATGGGCTGCTGTGACAGCTGCTACTAGTTTGGGTAGGCATCTTGTCTCCACCTCAAGTTGGGGTGGTTTCTCCATCGGTTCCCAGCAACAGGCTGTTTCCCAAAGGACTGTGTGGCAGCCACATGCTCTAAAACAAAATCTAGAAATTAGACAGCTGAGGGACATTCCTCAGGAGAATGAGTGGGGGACTAGCATATAGCAAATGCCTCCTCCACTCTAGCAGTCATGGGTGGCTGCATTGTTCCTATGAGCTTATCAAATCTCAATGCCAAACAGTCCACTTTCCACTCCAAATCACTATACACATTTACCTCAAACATCTTCCCTCTGGTGGTATTCTCTTTCACCAATCTAGGAGGATCTAAGTCCCTAGAAAAGCTCTCCCTCTGCATGGAGTTCTCACTAATGATATCAAATCAACTCCCATGCCTCCTCAGCAGTTTTATGGAGGTAGGTGCAACCACAAGAAGCATCTACCATGTCTCTGCTTTTCGAATCAATCCCTTGATAAAAACTTTGAACCAATTGTCATTCAGGGATTTGATGGTGGGGGCATTTCTTTAGGAGTTCCTTCAATCTCTCCCAGGCCTAGTGAAAATTCCTTCCTCAACTGGCTTGTTTTAGACATGGGGAAGAATTTGGCCAAAAGCTGACATTGAAGATCACTCCAGGACTGAATATTGTTGGGGGGAAGCATGGATAACCAGATCCTGGCTCTATCCTTCAATGAAAAAGGAAAGAGTCTCATCCTGGTTGCCTCTTCCCCCAAACCTGTGATATTGAAAGTGGTGCACAGTCCTAAAAATTCATCAATGTGCTTATAAGGATCCTCTTTTTTCAGGCCATAAAATGAGGGTAGCATCTAGATTATGGAAGACTTTATTTCATAACTTCCTTGAGCAGCTGGGAAGTGAATGCAGAAGGAGGAATTGTAAACCCGTGGTGCATTAAATTCCTTGAGAGTTCTAGGCTGCTGTTGCTCACCCATTTTGGGAAATTCAGCTGCAATAGATGTGAGTAGAGTTTCTCTAGATCTGAGAAGTCTTTCAACCTCTGGATTTAATGGGACAGTCTGAGGTTGGAGAGTTCTTCTCCCAAACATACACCACTCAAGATCTACTGCAGAGCAAATCTTCAAACACAACAAGCAGGAACAAAAATAAATGACTACTGAATCTAAAAATTAACAGATCTGGCAAATAAAGGGGACTAGAGGGATGTAAACTCAAGAGCAGCCTCCAGCATAATGCTCCTCTTTCGCAGTAGCTTCATATCTGATGAAATACAAACATAATTAAAACAATAAGACTTACAAACACAGTTAGTGAAAAATCAAACAAACTATCACAGATCTATGATATAAACTAAATCAAACTTAGATCTACCAATTTCAAAAAAACCACCTCGGGAACAATGCCAAAAACTTATTGGGTTGTTTGCCTTGCCTTCAAAAAGGGTTTAAATTCGCTTAAATCAGGGCAGATCACACACAAGACCTGCAAGTAGTCAGGGCCTGTTGTAGCAAGTTTTAAAAGAAAGGTAAGTAAGGGAATGTCCATAGGGAGGTGAGTTCAAAATATGGTAAAGCTCCAGATCTGAAAGAGATCGAGTCCAGAGATCTAGATCTTGCAAGTTGAAGGGTTTAAAAACAGAAAATGGAAATGAGCAGGTTGGAGATTGGTCACATTGCAATCAGGTTGAGCTGATCATGTTATAGGGGTTCAAAGCACACAAATCCCTTAGCTAGCTACAAGCACAGCTGTGGGGTAGAAGACTCCACTCTAAACCAAAGGATTTAACTGATCTTAAGTCTATGGTGTGTCCACTTCAATGGTCACAAACCATCCTATAGACTTCATCCGATCCAAAGGTTTATGGTAGAAGAATCCAATTGAAACCAGAGATTGGATTGATCTTAAGGCTATGATCTGTCCACTTCAATGCTCACAAATCATCCTAGTGAATTCCTCCAAACCAAAGGTTTTAACCAAAGCATTAAAACCACTACAGATGTTGTAATTTCCAGGTCACAGACGTAAGAAATTGTAGGGATATCAGATCTAGGGAGATCAGATGGTATCCAAGAGGTCTACCAGCCGTCCACTTCTCAATGTAGTAACAGATTTAGCTTAATCACCGGTGGAGGAAACTTCACCCAATACAAACTGTCTCCTTGGGTTATCCAATGGTTGGCTGGGCAGCCTCCCTTCCTCTCTCTTAGTCAAAGCAATAGATAGCTGACCAAGATGGTCTTCTATCTTCTTAATGCTTTGGCTGTGAGAGTGCACAGTTTAAGATAAGGGACCCAAATTCTGTAATCCTCAACAGAAAGTGATCTCACAGCTGGAGGGGGTGCAGGTTGTTGCAAAGGCTGGGCCATGGGCTGTCGGTAATGAGGCTTGGGAACATAACTTTTATGGTAGGGTTGAGCATTTTTGTAGGGCATGGGCTGCTGTGGCTGCTGCTGCTGGTTTTGGTAGGCATCTTATCTCCACCTCAAGTTGGGATGGTTTCTTCATGGGTACCCAGCAGCAGGTTATTGCCCATAGGACTGGGTGGCAGCCACATTCTCTAGAACAAAATCTGGAAATTAGGCAGCTGAGGGGCATTCCTCAAGGGAGTGAGTGGGGGACTGACATATAGCACATGCCTCCTCCACTCTAGCAGCCATGGATGGCTACATTGTTCCCATGAGCTTATCAAATCTCAATGCCAACTATCCACTTTCCTCTCCAAATAACTTTACACATTTACCTCAAACATCTTCCCTCTGGTGGTATTCTCTTTCACCAATCTAGGAGGATCTAAGTCCCTAGACAAGGTCTCCCTCTACATGGAGTTCTCACTAACGATATCAAACAACTCTGAGGGCTCCTCAGCAATTTTATGGAGCTAGGTGCCACCACAAGAAGCATCTACCATGTCTCTATTTTTCAAATCAATCCCCTGACAACAACTTTGAACCAATTGCCATTCAGGGATTTGATGGTGGGGGAATTTCTTTAGCAGTTCCTTGAATCTCTCCCAAGCTTGGTGAAAATTTTCAGTTGGACCTTGGGCAAATGAGATGATTGTTAAGACGTGAAAAGTACTACTTTTCACCCCTTAACTTAACCTCTATTAGACCCTTAGTCATTTAATAAATCTGTGTTAAGACCATTTTGTAGGCAATAAGCAACAGCTGTAGAGAAGGCCATAACCCTGCTAAGAAGCCTACTTTCACCCCAAAGTTCCTCAGAAAAAAGTAAGTTGAGTCCAGACAGAACTTGGCTGCAGCATAGGCAAAGCACGGCAGCAACAAGTTAAGAAGTGAGCCTCGCGCAGATGTCGCAAGGTTCAATTGATTCAGAGAAAAATGCTTCGCACAGTTGTTGCCGATTTCTGAAGGCAGCACACCAACTGCTCGCGCTGTTCTCGCACAGATTAATGACAGAAGGGCTCAAAAAGTAGACTTCGTGTAGTTCTCATGAGGCTCAGTTGTAAGCGCTTGTGCAGTCTCGCGCAGCTCAAGAGAGGAGCATTTAATCCTCACGCGATTCACTGAGGAGATAGAGCTCCAGGCACTCCTGCGCGTAGCTGTCGCACAGTGGCGGCGGGATGCAGATCTTCAGAGGATTGCTCGCACAATCTAGAGGATGATGCAATTGCTTCTTCGCGATGATCCCCGTGAGATTTACCAAGGAATGAACTGCGTGCGCGATTCCCGCACCACTCAAATGGAAAGCATAATCCCGCGATGACCAGAGCATTCTCGCAATGACCAAACTATCTAACCCGCGACTGCAAGAGTTTTAAGTTAATTCAATCTTGTGATGACAACTCTATCATGCGACAAGACCTGGAAACCCTTGCTACCTAGCGAGGCTCGGGATCTTAACTTTTCCCCACTTCTACTGGGGAAGTCTGGGAACTTCCAGCAACTAAGGCATGCATTCCATTGCTCTAATCTCCATGCACATGCCCTGAGGCATCCAAGGAATAGAAATGGGCCACATTTGTATCAATAAAATTAGGGTTTTCGTAACCCTAATGATCCCACAGCCGACTGCTATATAAGCCTAAGCCAAGTTTAAGGGAGGTGAGGTGAGGACTGAATTGCTCCTATCTTCTTGAATCGGCTGTAGAGTTCCAGTAGGCTAAGGTTAGGGTTTAGGCAGCTTTTTTTTTTCTTTTTTCTTCTCTCCATAACCCAGCACTTGCTGGCTATGCCTTTGTATGTTTATGTGGAACAGTTTCAATGAAGTTTTATAATAGGATGTTATACATGTATGGGATTGGTGTTTGAGGGTTGTTCTGTACAAGGCTGCTGCCTTGAGATCCTCCATTGCTCAGTTGTATATTAAGCAATGGAGGATTATTTTTTAGGGTTTACTCAGATCCAAGTGACCTGTGTGTCCAGGCTAGTGAACATATATAGGCCTATGCCCCACCATAGGATCCACTAAATCTGAATCCCCATGGGAGCCTGAGTTGGTAGCCTTGTGAATATGGTGGTGGCAGCAATCTACTTATTCTGTCTTAGACCTCTGTGAGGAGGATAGCCTCAGTGGATAGTCTGTAGCCATTTAAGTGGATAGGTTATAGCCCTAGGGTGAGGCCAATCCACAGATCTAAGACAGATTCTTCTTCTCTGCACTTGTGCTTGTAGCTCTGTGAGAGATTGTGCAGAGACAAACTCCCCTGTATGTGTATAGATCCACCATCCGATGGCAGATCTGATTGGCTATAGAGATTGTAGGCTTGTGACTGGATCACTACTGTCTCTCTAAAGCAGTGAACAGCTAGATCTAAAGCTAGTACTCGAACTCTTGCTGGTCCTGTGTGTCCAGGCTAGTGCACATATGCAGGTCTAGCCCCACACATAGAACTTTAGAGGTTGAGGTTCCTATGGATTCTTGAGCTGGTAGCCTAGATGAGTAGTGCCTACAATTATAAACATGTTCTGACCCATCTATGGACTGTAGTTCCCCTATTGGATAGTCTGTGACCATTTGAGTGGACAGGTTATAGCCATAAGGGATTGGATCATGGCACAGGGGTGAGTTGGATCCTTTTTCCTCTTTGGTGATAATGTAGCCATTGGACAGGACTTCTATAGCAGCAGATCTGAGTCTGAGTTATAAAACCCATAAGATCTGTACCTAATAGCTTACTTCTCACCCTTTTATAGTTATTTTCTCACACTCTATCATTCTTGTCAACCATTTATGTAGTTTAGGCATTAGGTTATCATAGGATTTAAATAATAGTGACCTTAAATCCCCTTCAATATAGGATTGCCAGATCCGTAGTCAGATCTGGAGGGCCTACTAAAGATGGATCCCTTGGAGCTTTAGACCATTTTTTCCTATGGGACAAACATTTACTTATTAAAACTTGCTACAACAGGCCTTGTATCTTATAGGTCTAGGCTATTTTAGTTGTGCTGAATTCACCCTCTATTTTATTTTGATTTTTATTTTTTGCTCTTATCATTACACAATAAATCAGCACAGTAGAAGTCAACAACAAGTTTTTGGCACTATTGCCGGGGATTTTTAAATCTATTAGTAGACCCTAGATTTTTGTATTTTTTTTATTCTTTGGTAGTTGTGCTTGTGAATAACTGATACTGCTGATTTACATTTAGAATTTTTCTTTGCAGATCTGCACAGTAGCAGAGAATGAAAGTTTAACTAAACTAGGAGTCTAACTACCTCTGTTTGCATTTCTCTAACTCTCAAAACTCAGTCTATTTTTCCTTTACAAATTTCATAGCAGTTGATTAGGATAGTTGTAATTTTATTTAGATAATTCTTTGAGTTAATTGCAATGTGTCTGCAAGTAGTCTTCCCTGTTGTTGGTGTGTGTGCATGTTAGGAAGGAGATCCCTCAGTCCCACATTAGAGCCTCCTAACCTTGAGATAGAAAGGGCCAGAAGACCAAGAAGGCCCAGACACACCACAGTTGAGCCCCTAACTGAAACCGAGACAACATTCATGGATAAAGAACAACCTAGAACATTGAAGGAATTGAATGCTCCTGATGATTATAATTCCCCATTCAGCATTCAATTCCCAGATGTTTAGGGAAACTATGAGATTAAAACCTCAATCATCCAAATGCTTCCCTCTTTCCATGGGCTCGGCAAGGAAGACCCCTACAATCACATTGACAAATTCTTGGCCTTGTGCACAATATTTTCCATTACTGGTTTAGGACCATAAGCCACTAGATTAAGGCTCTTTCCTTTCTCCCTAAAAGACAGGTCCAACACCTGGTTAGCTACTCTCCCAAACAATAGCATCACTTCTTGGAAAGACCTCCAGACCAAATTTTTGACAAAATTCTTCCCAGAGAAAAAAACCAGTCAGTTGAGGAAAGCAATACTTACTTTTGCCCAATCCCCAACTGAGGATTTTAATCAAGCATGGGACAGATTCAAGGAGATGCTCAAACAATGTCCCCACCACAAGATCCCTGGCTGGCAGCTTGTCCAGAGCTTTTATAATGGGATTGATGAGAAAAGTAGAGACATGGTAGATGCCTCTTATGGTGGAACTTACATGTAGAAAATAGCTGGTGAGGCATGGGAGTTGTTCGAGGTCATCAGTGAAAATGCTTTCCAAAAGATATCCTTGCCAAGAACTGTTCAAGAGCCATCTCCTAAAATGGGACTAGCTGCAACTTCCAAAGGAAAGATGTATGAAGTAACTGGGAATAATGACCTGCAAATGCAGATGGCAAATCTTTATGATAAGTTTAATAAACTATTGACTATGGTGCAACCATGATGGGCCGCACAGGTGATGGAGGCATATCTGATATGCCATTCTCCACAACACACAGTAGAAGAGTGCCCATCTGCAGGGCAATATCCTAAGTATGCGATGGAACAAGTTGCTGCTGCCCAATTGATTAGGCAGCAATAGTCTGTTGGCTACAACAAGCAGCCATTTGGATACTAGCACCAAAATGCTGGTTACCAGTGGAGAGATCACCCAAATTTGAGGTGGAGACAAGATAATTATATACAGCCACAACAGATGTTGGCCTTACCTCAAAGGCCACAGTAGTAATTTAACCAGGGATATACCCTAAGGTTAAATTTCCAGCACCAGCAGCTGCCCCAGCAGCAAAATCAGTTGGTAGTTTTCCCACCTTAGCCTCAAAATGCTTCTTTTGAGGATCAGGTTTTGACCTCATTGCAAAACCTTGGAACCTTGACTCAGACTATGAACTCTCACAATCAAAGCATAAAGAAGATGGAAGAGCATCTAGGCCTAATATCCAATGCCTTGGCCAAAAGAGAGGAGGGAAGGTTACCAAGCCAGCAAGTGGCCAACGCTAAGGGCCAATATTTGATTGGAGAAGGTTCCTCAAGTTTTGAGGGAGCTAATGCCATCACAACCCTAAGGTCTAGCATGCTGGTGGACAACCAGGTTGGAAAGGAACAAGGAGAGGTCATTTCCAAAGAATTTTCGAATGAATGTGAAAAAGAATATGTTAGAGCACAGAGCCAAGAGTTGCTTGCCACCCTGCATCAAGAGAAAAATTATGAGGTTGTAGTTGAGCCTCAGCAGGAAATAAAAGATGAAAAAAGAAAAAAACAAAAGTTTAATCATAGTTTGCAAATGAGGAACCAAAGAAGATTTTGCCATTTCCTCAAGCTTTGAGTGGCCCTACCCCTTTTGATAAGGGGAATGCACAGATAGAGGAAATGATGGAGACCTTTAAGCAGGTAAAAAGCAATTTGCCCTTGCTTGATGCAATTAGATATGTCCCAGCCTATGCCAAATTTCTGAAAGACCTTTGTACCCAAAAAAGAAAAGTTAGAGGCCATTTGTCCAGAAAGGTCTTTGCAACTGATACAGTTAATTCTGTATTAAACACAATAATACCAGAGAAGTTGCAACACCCAGGGATACCCACTATCCCCTACATAATTGGAGACCACACAATTGGAAGGGCCCTTCTAGACCTTGGAGCCAGTGTAAACCTGCTGCCATATAGTGTCTATCAGCAGCTAGGTTTGGGAGAGCTAAAACCCACCCCCATTGTGTTGTTAATGGCTAATAGGTCTAAAAGGAGACCTATGGGAGTGGTTGAGGATGTCTTAGTAGGGGTGGACAAGTTCTTTTACCCTGCAGACTTCCTGGTTTTGGACATGGGCTGCAATAAGAGTACAACTCCTATACCTGTTATTTTGGACAGGCCATTCTTGGCCACTGCCAATGCTTGCATTCAATGTAGGTCAGGAATTATGGAGGTAACTTTGGGACAAATGAAGGCTGAACTGAATGTGTACAATAGTGCAAAGTACCCTCACCTGGACAATGAGGAAAGCTTTGCAGTGGATGTACTAGAGGAAGTTGTTGAAGAAGAATTGCCCAATCTGCTGGATTGGGGCAACATTGTGAAAAGTTTAGTTGAAGTTTGGGACATGGTAGATGAAGATAGCTCAGTTGTTATGACAGAAGACATGACCACATTGAAGTCTTCTGTGGGCTTTGTGTAGCATTCTATTTGGAAACCTACATTGTTGCCTCTTCCTCAAACCAACAAAGAACCAATCTTGCTATCTACCCAACAAGCCCCTGATCTGAATCTCAAGAAGCTTCCAGAAATATTGAAATATGCCTTCCTTGAGAAAGGTAAAAAACTTTTTGTGATTATCTCCTCCTCTCTTACCAATGAGCAGGAGGAAGAATTATTAACAGTCTTGAGGAAGCACAAAAAGGCAATTGGCTGGACCATTGTAGATCTCGGAGGGATAGATGCATCAATATGTATGCACAGGATCCATTTAGAGGAGGGCTCAGTACCCTTCAAGGAACTGCAGAGGAAATTGAATCCTCACATGCAGGAAGTGGTCCTCAAAGTTATTATTAAATTGCGAGATGCTGGGGTAAGTTACCCAATTTCTGATTCTGAATGGGTGGCACCTATCTAAGTGGTGCCCAACAAATCTGGCATAACAGTTATTACAATTGAGTCTGGAGAGCTGAGACCAGCCTGGGAGACCACTGGATAGAGGGTTTGCATAGATTATCG
The DNA here is from genome assembly GCA_021018995.1 of Chloranthus sessilifolius. Classification (NCBI taxonomy): domain Eukaryota; kingdom Viridiplantae; phylum Streptophyta; class Magnoliopsida; order Chloranthales; family Chloranthaceae; genus Chloranthus; species Chloranthus sessilifolius. The sequence goes on from CM037595.1 coordinate 33,619,906, forward strand.
GAAGCTCAACTCTAAAACTAGAAAAGACTATTTCCCTCTCCCCTTCATCGATCAAATTCTGGATAAGTTGGCTGGAAAAGCTTTTTATTGCTTTCTTGATGGGTACTCAGGGTACAACCAGATCCTTGTGCACCCTCACGACCAAGAGAAAACTATATTTTCTTGCCCTTTTAGCACCTTGGCTTACCGAAGGATGCCTTTTGGGCTGTGTAATGCACCACCCACCTTTCAGAGGTGTATGTATACCATATTCTCTGATATGATTGACAAGTTCTTGGAAATCTTTATGGATAATTTCTCTGTATATGGGGACAGTTTTGGCCAATGTCTGTAACACCTCCACCTGGTCTTCCAAAGATGTGAGGAGATCAATCTGGTCTTAAGTTGGGAAAAGAGCAACTTCATGGTAACACAAGGTATTGTGTTGGGTCATGTAGTCTCTAGAGAAGGGATTGTACATAAGGCCAAAGTTGACCTTATTATAAATTTACCCCCTCCAAGAACAATCAGACAAATCAGATCTTTCCTTGGACATGCAGGATTCTACAGGAGGTTCATTAAAGACTTCAGCAAAATTGCTAAACCATTATGCCACCTGCTCTGCCAGGATGTGCCCTTTGATTTTTCTGTTGAATGTCTTAAGGCTTTTGAAACTTTGAAGATATGCCTCACCTCTACCCCTATACTCCAAACACCTGACTATGCACTACCCTTTGAGCTGATGTGTGATGCATCCGACTTGGCAATAGGTGTTGTTTTGAGCCAAAAGAAAGATAAGCTGCCAGTGGTCATTGCCTATCTCAACAAATCACATGCTAAAGCTCAGCTGAATTACACCACAACTGAGAAAGAGCTTCTGGCAGTGGTTTTTACTGTTGACAAATTTAGACCTTACCTACTTGGGTCTAAAACTGTAATCTTCACAGACCACTCGGCATTGAAATACCTATTATCCAAGAAAGATGCTAAGCCCATCCTTGTTGTGGAACTGTTTGATGTCTGGGGTATTGACTTTATGGGCCCCTTTCCTCCTTCAAATGGTTATCAATTCATCTTAGTGGCAGTGGATTATGTTTCAAAATGGGTAGAAGTTATTGCAACAAGAACCAATGATCATCAAGTTGTCCTCAAATTTATAAAGCAGAATATCTTCTCAAGATTTGGCACCCCTAGAGCCATTATCAGTGAAAGGGGTAGCCATTTCTGCAGCAGAAATTTTGAGATCTTGCTCAAGAAATATTTTGTCACCCATAGGATTGCTACTCCCTACCACCCACAAACCAGTGGGCAAGTTGAAATTTCTAATAGGGAGATCAAGCACATCCTTGAGAAGACAGTGAGGACTGACAAAAAAGACTGGGCTGAAAAGCTAAATGATGCATCATGGGCTTATAGGACTGCTTATAAGACTCCCATTGGGATGTCCCCATTCAGACTGGTTTATGGCAAGGCTTGCCATCTCCCAGTAGAGTTAGAACACAGGGCCTATTAGGCCATTAAAAAAATTAAATCTAAACCTAACTTCTGCTGGTCATCACAGGTCACTGCAGTTGTCAGAACTGGATGAGCTGAGGATGGATGCATATGCCAATGCCCAAATATATAAGGAAAGGTCCAAGGCTTTCTTTGACAAGGGTTTGTTAAGAAAGAGCTTCATGGCTGGTGATAAGGTTTGGTTGTTTAACTCCAAACTTAAAATTTTTCCTGGCAAACTGAAATCCAGATGGAAAAAACCCTATATTGTCATGAATGTTTCCCCATCTGGTGCTGTGGAAATCAAGGATCCAAAGTCTGGGAAAACCTTGAAGGTGAATGCTCAGAGGCTTAAGCCTTGTTTAGAAAAATCTGTTGAACCTATGGACACATTTCATTTTCAAGGGGACCCTTCCTTAAACTGATCCACAGATGTTTCCATGTTGTATTATATGTACTTTGGTTTTGTTAGGTTTATATTGCCTTCTTTTGTTCAAATTTTTTAGGAAATTTTAGTGACCTCACTTGAGTCTGAATCTGTCTGGTCTGATTTCTTTTTATGCTTGGTTTGAATGATTACTTCCCTTAAATTGGTGGTTTTTGATTGAATGCACGATGTTTGGATAATAATTTTTGTTGCCTATGCTTGAATGTTTGATGCTATAAGTGGGAGGTCATTTTAAAGTGTCTGGGGGTGCCCCTGGTGGTGAGTTATACCAAGGAGCCAGCTACAACACAAATGGAAATGGCAGAATGAAGAGTGCGTGCTCTCTATTTAAAGCTTTGCTGTCGTGGGGTCCAAAATGGTACCTGAGAGGCTCTCCTGCAATCCAAAAGGAATACTTCACTAGCTGTCGTGAGATCCAAGGTAAACCCTGGGAGCCTCTCGCGCAATCCCAGTGCTAAATATTGACCTACATTTATTCTGCGCTTTCTTTCCCCATAATAAGTTGTGCGACTTATCACTCCACAAAAGAATCACTATTTATTGCTAAACTTGGAAGGAGACAAACTTTAATATGCCGATTCATATTCCACCGTCCAAGTATTTTAAATACGCAGTTAGTTCGTCTTCATCACATTCTTTCTCCTCTAACCTTGTCAGTCCTGCCCTACTCATAACCATGGCGGATAAAAAACCCACAGAGCGGCCAAACAAATTCTACCCGATGTGTTTGAACCCGCCACCACCTAAAGAACCAGACCCACTACAATTCCTCTAGGACGAATATGAGGAGGTGCAGAGGATCCTGGCCAAGGAGGAGAAGGGAGAGAGCAAGACAAAGAAGAAGAAGCAAAAGACCAAACCACCCCATCTTCTCCCCGATCCTCCTCAAACCCTCCACCACCTACTCCCCCTTGATCCCTGTTCTTTCCCCCCCTCCCCACATGCACCAAGTTGATCATATCCCTAGGCTAGGGGGAATAACTATATTGTTTTTGCAGAATGTTTTGGTGTTCTGAGTCTAGTCTGTTCTTAGAATTTTACCTTTTTGTAAACCTTTTTGTAATATTTTTATATTATAATAAAATTTTCTTTTTTGTTCTATACTGTTCAGTTTACTATCTCTGCTTATTTCTGTTTGTTTGCTCTTATGTATTTTTGTTTGTCTTCTTGTGTGTTTACTTGTTGTGTACTTTATTTCCTGCTATTTCTGTTCTCCTATCTCTATATTGAATCTACTGCATATCCACTCTTAACTTTGAACCAGTGAGGACACTGCTCCTCATGGTTTGGGGGTGTGGCAGGGTAGGTCTGCCAATAGAATAGCTAACTTTAGTGTAGTAGTGGTGGTATAATTGGGATGAATAAAGTTAATTTTTACCTAACTTGCTGCAATGAGGAAATTTGTGGGAAATTAAAAATTTGTGCAGACATTTCGAAAATGAAAATTTTAAAATCTTAGCACCACCATGAAGATAACATCAGAAATTTTAAATCAGTACCTAGTAAACCTAAGAGGAGAGAAAAAGGTGAAAATTCACTCCATGAGTTAAAAAGAAGACTATATCTAGTGAGATTTGAACCCATCAATTTATGTTGAGGAGTGTTTTTGGTATATTTTTTTTTTGCTCTAAGGTTTGAATGACTCAGCACTTCTTACTAGAAGTTAGGCACCTCCAAATCAAAACTAGTTGACAACAACACATGACACTAAGGAAATGATTCAAGGCCTTCATTTGGACAGTTTGAGCCTAAAAGTACCAAGCCATTGAAACTGCCCTTTTGCATAAACATTTTGAGCCTTCAAATCAATTTTTCTTCAAGATACACCAGAGTACCTGCACGTCAACCTGTAGACCTGATTCAACCTTAGCCTCAATCTAAGAATTCAGAAGGTAAAGGAGAAGGAGATGAGTGCAACATGTGGTGAATGGAAAAGAGAAGCAATATATGAACATAAGTCTAGCAGTGGTTCAGTTGTGGCATTTCATTAAAAAAATAAAAATAAATAAATAATAAAAAAAAGAGAAAAGAGAAGTCAAGAGAATACCTTCATCTGAAAATTGGACAAAAGAAGAGAAGATGGCCACTTTGAATCTGAAAAATATCAAGGAAGATGAAGTATGCTGAATGAAATGAAGGTAGTGAAGTCATGAGTCACTCCTTACCTTGCTGATTTCTCAATTTTGATTTTCTTTTTACCCCTTCATTCTTTATATCCCTCACCCATAAGCCACATTACAACCCATTCAAAAGACCTTGAAGACCCAAAGTGAAATGAGTTGTCAGGTGGAGATGAGGGAGTGCCTAATCTATGGTGAAAAGTCATGAGGATGTCAGAAATTAGAAGCTTTACCTATGCTCATGCTTGCAGGCACATTTGGGGTTTGTAACTACTCTTGAGCTGCTTTAAATGTGAACACCCCTAGATATTCATTGTTGAGAGATAGCCTTGGTGAGAATTGGGTTTGATTTATAACTTCATTCGGGTTGTATCCGACCTGATTTTTGAATCTAAGGCAAGCTTGGCACTTTTATGTGCACATTGAATTTCTAATGTAAAATGATTGGTGGAAATGCAGACACATGCTAAAAATTTGAAGTTTTAAATGGTCTGCATTACTGCTGCAATTTCCTCTGAATTCTAAAGAGAAGTGGATTGATGCTTTATTCATTGAAATTTGTTTTGTCATTGACTACACCACTGTTAACTATTTTAATATTGAAGTTTGTGGGTATCTTCACTGAAAACCCTCAGGAGACTTCACTCCTCCACTAGGGATAACCTAGGGGTTTAAAAGGCTTGCTACATATGCTAAATATACCCGTGATCCCTACGAAAGTGGCATTTAATTAAGGTGTAGATGTTTAGTTAAAGCTTTGCTAAGGGACTAGCAAAGATTAGGTTTGGGGGTGTGTTAAGACCGGAAAAGCACCACTTTCCACCCCTTAACTTAACCTCTGTTAGACCCTTAGTCATTTAATAAATCTGTTTTAAGACCATTTTGTAGGCAATAACCAGCAGCTGCAGATAAGGCCCTAACCCTGCTAAGAAGCCTACTTTTGCCCCAGAAGTTCATCAAAAGAAAGGAAGTTGAGTCCAGACAGAACTTGGCTGCAGCATAGGCAAAGCACAGCAGCAACAAGTCAAGAAATGAGCCTCGCGCAGATGTCGAAAGGTTCAATTAATTCAGAGAAAAATGTTTCGCACAGGTGTTGCAGGTTTCTGAAGGCAGCACACCAACTGCTCGTGCTGTTCTCGTGCAGATTAATGATAGAAGGGTTCAAAAAGCAGACTTCACGCAGTTCTCGTGAGACTCAGTTGTAAGCACTCGCGCAGCTCAAGAGAGGAGCATTTAATCCTCGTGCGATTCACTGAGGAGAGAGGCTCTAGGCACTCCTGCGCACAGCTATCGTGCAGTGGCCGCGGGATGCAGATCTTTAGAGGACTGCTCGCGTAATCTAGAGGACGATGCAATTGCTTCTTTGCGAGGATCCCCACGAGATTCACCAAGCAATGAACTGCGCGTGCGATTCCCGCGCCACTCAAATGGAAAGCGCAATCCCATGATGACCAGAGCATTCCCGCGATGACAAAACTATCTATCCCGCGACTGTAAGAGCTTCAAGCCAATTCAATCCCGTGATGACGACTCTATCACGCGACGAGACTTAGAAACCCTTGCTACCTAGCGAGGCTCAGGATCTTAACTTTCCCCCACTTCTGTAGGAGCAGTCTGGAAACTTCCAGTAATTAGGGCACACACTCCAATGCTCCAATCTTCGTGCATATGCCCTGAGGCATCACAAGAACATAAATGGGCCATGTTTGCATCGATAAAATTAGGGTTTTCCTAACCCTTATGCTCCCACAGCCGACTGCTATATAAGCCTAAGCCTAGTTTAAGGGAGGGGAGGTGAGGACTGAATTGCTCCTATCTTCTTGAATCGGTTGTAGAGTTCCAATAGGCTAAGGTTAGGGTTTAGGAAGCTTCTTTTTCCTTTTTTCTTCTCTCCATAGCCCAGCACTTGCTGGCTATGCCTTTGTATGCTTATGGGGAACAGTTATAATAAAGTTTTATAATAGGATGTTATACATGTATGGGATTGTTGTTTGAGGGTTGTTCTGTACAAGGTTGCTACTTGAGATCCTCCATTACTAAGTTGTATTGTAAGTGATGGAGGATTATTTTTAAGGGTTTACTCAGATCCAAGAGACCTGTGTGCCCAGGCTAGTGAACATATACAGGCCTATGCCCCACCATAGGATCCACTAAATCTGAATCCCCATGGGAGCCTGAGCTGGTAGCCTTGTGAACATGGTGGTGGTAGCAATCTACTTGTTATGTCTCAGACCTCTGTGAGGAGGATAGCCTCAGTGGATAGTCTGTGGCCATTTAAGTAGATAGGTTATAGCCCTGTGAGAGATTGTGTAGAGACAGACTCCCCTGTATGTGTATAGACCCACCATCAGATGGTAGATCTGATCTGGCTGTAGAGATTGTAGGCTTGTGACTGGATCACTGTTGTCTCTCTAAAGCAGTGAACAACTAGATCTAAAGCTAGTACTTAAACTCTTGCTGGTCCTGTGTGTCTAGGTAGCACATATGTAGGCCAAGCCCCACACACAGAACTTTCGAGGTTGAGGTTCCTATGGATTCTTGAGCTAGTAGCCTAGATGAAGTAGTACCTACAATGATAAAGATGTTCTGACCCCATCTATGGACTATGGTTCCCCTATTGGATAGTCTGTGACCATTTGAGTGGACAGGTTTAGCCATAAGGGATTGGATCATGGCACATGGGTGAGTTGGATCCTTTCTCCTCTTTGGTGATAATGTAGTCATTGGACAGGACTTCTATAGCAGCAGATCTGAGTCTGAGTTATAAAACCCATCAGATCTGTACCTAATAGCTTACTTCTCACCCTTTTATATTTATTTTCTCACACTCCATTCTTCTCAACCATTTCTGTAGTTTAGGCATTAGGCTACCATAGGATTTAAATAATAGTGACCTTAAATCCCCTTCCATTTAGGATTGCCAAATCTGTAGCCAGATTTGGAGGGCCTACTAAAGATGGCTCCCTTGGAGCTTTAGACCATTTTTCCCTGTGGGACAAACTCTTACTTATTGAAACTTGCTACAACAGGCCCTATATCTTGCAGGTCTAGGCTATTTTAGTTGTGGTGAATCCACCCTCTATTTTATTTTGATTTTTATTTTTTGCTCTTATCATTACATAATAAATCAGCACACTAGAAGTCAACAACAATGATGCCCTTCCTCAATTGGCTTGTTTTAGACATGGGGAAGAATTTGGCCAAAAACTGACATTGAATATTACTCCAGGACTGAATACTGTTGGCAGGAAGAATGGATAACCAGGTCCTAACTCTATCCTTCAATGAAAAAGGAAAGAGTCTCATCCTGGTTGCCTCCTCCTCCAAACCTGTGATCTTGAAAGTGGTGCACAGCCCTAAGAATTCATCAATGCGCTTATAAGGATCCTCTTTGGTCAGACCATGAAATGAGGGTAGCATCTGGATTATGGAAGACTTTATTTCAAAATTTCCTTGAGCAGTTGGGAACTGAATGCAGAAGGGAGAATTGTAAACCTCTGGTGCATTAAATTCCTTGAGAGTTCTAGGCTGCTGTTGCTCACCCATTTCTAGAAATTTAGCTGCAACAGATGTGAGTGGAGTTTCTCTAGATCTGAGAAGTCTTTCAACTTCTGGATTTAAAGGGACAATCTGTGGTTGGAGAGTTCTTCTCCCAAACATACACCACTCAAGATCTACTGCAGAGCAAATCATCAAACACAAGCAGGAACAAAAACAAATGACTACTGAATCTAAAAATTAATAGATCTGACAAATAAAGGGTAATGGAGGGATGCAAACTCAAGAACAACCTCTAGCATAATGCTCCTCTTTCGCAGCAGCTTCAGATCTGATGAAATACAAACATAACTAAAACAACAAGACTTACAAATACAGTTAGTGAAAAATCAAACAAACTATCACAGATCTATGTTCTAAACTAAATAAAATTTAGATTTACCAATTTCAAAATTACCTCCCCGGCAGCGATGCCAAAAACTTGTTGGGTTGTCTACCTTGCCTTCAAAAAGGGTTTAAATTCACTCAAATCAAGGCAGATCACTCACAAGACCTGCAAGTAGTCAGGGCCTATTGTAGCAAGTTTTAAAAGAAAGGTAAGTAAGGGAATGTCCACAGGGAGGTGAGTTTAAAATATGGTAAATCTCCAAATCTGAAAGAGATCTGACACCCTACCTAATACTAGGTTAGTAAAAGTAAGGAGAGAGGTTTTAAAGGGTTGTCACTTAAACTAAACTACACATGAAATGCAAACTAACTGGGATCGAGTCCAGAGATCTAGATCTTGCAAGTGGAAGGGTTTAAGAACAGAAAATGGAGAAGAGTAGCTTGGAGATTGGTCTCACTGCAATCGGGTTGAGCTGATCATGTTACAGGGGTTCAAAGCACACAAATCCCTCAGTTGGCTACAAGCACAACTGCGATGTAGAAGAATCCACTCTAAACCAAAGGATTTTACTGATCTTAATGCTATGGTCTGTCCACTTCAATGGTCACAAGCCATCCTATAGACTTCATCCGATCCAAAGGTTTATTGTAGAAGAATCCAATTGAAACCAGAGATTGGACTGATCTTAAGGCTATGATCTGTCCACTTAAATGGTCATAGATCATCCTAGGGAATTCCTCCAAACCAAAGGTTTCAACAAGAGCATTAAAACCACTACAGACGCTACAATTTCTAGGTCACAGACATAAGAAATTGCAAGGATATAAGATCTAGGGAGATCAGATGGTATCCAAGAAGTCTACCAGCCGTCCACTTCTCAATATAGTAACAGATTTAGCTTCCTCACGGGTGGAGGAAACTTCACCCACTACAAACTGCCTCCTTGGGTTATCCAATGGTTGACTAGGCAGCCTCCCTTCCTCTCTTAGTCAAAGCCTTAAACAGCTGACTAAGATGGTCTTCTATCTTTTTAATGATTTGGCTGTGAGAGTGCACAGTTTGAGATAAGGGACCCAAATTCTGTAATGAGGCCAGAAGTTGTTCCTCGAAAGAAAGTGATCTCACAGCTAGAGGGGGTGCTGGTTGCGGCATAGGCTGGGCCATGGGCTGCTGGTAATGAGGCTTGGGAACATAATTTTGGTGGTAGGGTTGAGCATTTTTGTAGGGCATGGGCAGTTGTGGCTGCTGTTGTTGGCTTGGGTAGGCATCTTGTCTCCACCTCAAGATGGTGTGGTATCTCCATTGGTACCCAGCAGCAAGCTGTTGCCCATAGGACTAGGTGGCAGCTACATGCTCTAGAACAAAATCTAGAAATTGCACAGTTGAGGGGCATTCCCTAAGGGAGTGAGTGGGGGAGTGGCATATAGCACATGCCTCCTCCACTATAGCAGCCATGGGCAGCTGCATTGTTCCCATGAGCTTATCAAATCTCAATGCCAAACTATCCACTTTCCTCTCCAATCACTATGCACATTTACCTCAAACATTTTCCCTCTAGTGGTATTCTCTTTCACCAATCTAGGAGGATCTAAGTCGCTAGACAAGGTCTCCCTCTGCATGGAGTTCTCACTAATGATATCAAACAACTCCCAGGCCTCCTTGGCTATTTTATGGAGGTAGGTGCCACCACAAGAAGCATCTACCATGTCTTTACTTTTCGAACCAATCCCTTGATAAAAACTTTGAACCAATTGCCATTCAGGGATTTGATGGTGGGGGAATTTCTTTAGGAGTTCCTTGAATCTCTCCCAAGCCTGGTGAAAATCCACTGTTGGATCTTGGGCAAATGAGACGATCCCCTTCTTCAACTAGCTTGTTTTAGACATGGGGAAGAATTTGGCCAGAAACTGACATTGAAGATCACTCTAGGACTGAATATTGTTGGGGGGAAGCATGAATAACCATGTCCTGGCTCTATCCTACAATGAAAAAGGAAAGAGTCTAATCCTGGTTGCCTCCTCCCCCAAACTTGTGATATTAAAAGTGGTGCACAGTCCTAAGAATACATCAATGTGCTGATAAGGATCCTCTTTGGTCAGGCCATGAAATGAGGGTAGCATCTAGATTATGGAAGACTTTAGTTCATAATTTTCTTGAGCAGCTAGGAACTGAATGTAGAAGGGGGAATTGTAAACCCCTGGTGCATTAAATTCCTTAAGAGTTCTAGGCTACTGTTGCTCACCCGTTTCGAGAAATTCAGCAGCAACAGATGTGAGTGGAGTTTGTCAAGATCGGAGAAGTCTTTCAACCTCTTGATTTAATGGGACAATCTGAGGTTGGGGAGTTCTTCCCCCAAACATACACCAGTCAAGATCTACTACAGTGCAAATCTTCAAACACAACAAGCAGGAACAATAACAAATGACAACTGAATCTAAAAATTAACAGATCTGAAAAATAAAGGGGAGTAGAGGGATGCAAAATCAAGAACAGCCTCCCGCACAATGCTCCTCTTTCACAGCAGCTTCAGATCTGATAAAATACCAACGAAACTAAAACAACAAGACTTACAAACACAGTTAGTGAAAAATCAAACAAACTATCACAGATCTATGATCTAAACTAAATCAAACTTAGATCTACCAATTTCAAAAACATCTCCCCGACAGTGGCGTTAAAAACTTGTTGGGTTGTCTACCTTACCTTTAAAAAGAATTTAAATTCACTCAAATCAAGGTAGATCACACTCAAGACCTGCAAGTAGTCAGGGCCTGTTGTAGCAAGTTTTAAAAGAAAGGAAAGTAAGGGAATGTCCACAGGGAGGTGAGTTCAAAATATGGTAAATCTCCAGATCTGAAAGTGATCTAGCACCCTACCTAATACTAGGTTAGTAAAAGTAAGGGGACAGGTTTTAAAGGGTTGTCAACTAAACTAAACTACCCATGAAATGCAAACTAACTGAGATCGAGTCCAGATATCTATGTTAAGACCTGAAAAGTACCACTTTTCACCCCTTAATTTAACCTTTGATTAGACCCTTGGCCACCTAATAAGTTCTTGTTAAGTGTTTTATGTAGGTAATAATCAGCAGTGAAATAAGGCCAAGAATCTTGTTAAGGAGCCTGCTTTCGCACCAGATATCCCTCACAAGAATGGACTCTGAATCCAGACCTGAAATAAGCCTCACGCAGCAGACCCAAGCTTTAGAGAATTCAGGAGAAATATGCCTCGCGCAGTTCAACTAAGCTTCCTAAGACTTTACAGCAACCACTCGCGCAGATGAGTGACTGAAGAGCTTCAGAAACTCAAACTCGTGCAGCTCTCATGAAGCTCAAGAGTAGAACACATCGCACAGTGTCACGCAGTTCAAAGCAGACCACTCTCAATCTCGCGCAGTTCGCTCAGAATGGTTGAGGAGAGAAGCTTCAGAAGATTCCTTGTGCAGCTGTTGCGCAGTCACCGCGGGATGCAATTATCAGAAGAAGAACGCCTCACGCAGTTCTCACGCCATTCAAGAAAGAAAACATCCTGGTGAAGGTAAAGCCAATCTCGGGAAGATCAAGTGAGACATAGAACCTCGTGCAGTTCAAAACTCAGTAGAGCCGCGCGAGGTAACTCGCGAAGTTCAGTAAAGAGAAGTGCTCACGAAGTTCTCGCGCTGCTGAAATTCACTCTCGCGAAGATCAGCCCAGCAAAGACAGATCGACCTTGCGACTGCTTGAATTTCAACCCCGTGACATTTGAGACTGTGTTTTCTTTTCAACCTTGCGAAGTCCAATCCAGCGAGAGCACAACTCTCTACCGTGCGACTGCCTGAAGCGTAAACCAAGGCAACCTCATGACGGTTGAAGCTTCAGTGTCAAATCATCCTAGCGAAGAGCAAAGAGCTACCATGTGACAGGTCTGGGAAACTATAGGTACCTAGCGATGCCCTGACCGTAAACTTCCATCTCTTCAGCAGAGGACCTTCTGGGTATTTCTAGCAATTAGGGCACGCACTCCCATGCTCAAATCTCCATGCACGCGCCCTGAGGCATCTAAGGATCATTAGCAGGCCATGTGGCATTATTAAAATTAGGGTTTCTTGACCCTAATGCATCGCCACCCCACTGCTATATAAACCCATACCTGAGCTTAGGTTTAGGCATCTGGGAACTCATCTCAGATCATTTTTTTTTTCTCTTTCTTTTTAGCAGTAAGTAATTTTCTTTTTCTTTGCTTCTCTCCATAGTCCAACACTTGCTGGCTATGCCTTTGTATGTGTTTTTGAATTAGATCAATGAAAGTTCTGTAATAGGATCTGTACTTTGTGGGATTAGTGTTTATGTGTGAGATGCTCTGTGCAAGGCTGCTGCCTTGTGATCCGCCATCGCTTTGGCTGTATTGCAAAGCAATGGAGGACTGATTCTAAGGGCCATTCAGATCCAAGTGACCTGCGTGTCTGGGCTATCATGGTCCTACAGCCTTAGCCCCACCACAGGACCCACTAGATCTGAAATCCCCATGGGAGCTTGAGCTGGTAGCCTTGTGAGCATGGTGGTAGCAGCGATAATCTTGTTTTGTTTTGAGCTCCGTGAGGAGGATAACCTCTGGGATAGTCTGTGACCATTTAAGTAGATAGATTATAGCCTTAGGGTGATTCTGATCCACCGATCTAAGATGGATCATTCTTCTTTACACCTGAGCTTGCAGAAGCCTGGTGAGAGATTGTACAGTGGCAGACTCCCCCATATTTGTATAGATCCGACATCAGATGTTGGATCTGATCTGGTTATAGAGATTGTAGGCTGGTGACTGGACCATTGTTGCCTCACTCAAGCAATGGACAGCTAGATCGAAGGTTGTACTCAATCTCTTGCTGGTTCTATGTGTCTGGGCTATCATGGTCCTACAGCCTTAGCCCCACATATAGAACTTTAGAGGTTGAGGTTCCCTATGGATTCTTGAGCTAGTAGCCTGGATGAAATAGTGTCTGCAATGATTTACTTGTTATGTTTTGACCCATCCCTGGATAGTGGCTCCCCTATGGGATAATCTGTGACCATTCAAGTGCACAGGTTATAGCCTTAAGGGTGGAATCATGGCAGAGTGATGGGTTGGATCCTTTCTCCTCAGAGGTGATAATGTAGCCTCTGGACAGGATTTCTATGACATCAGATCTAAATCTGAGTTACAAAACTTCTCTGACCTTGGCTTAATAACGTACTTCTCACCCTTTTTATATTCATTTTCCACACTCCATCCATCCTCTCAACACTTTTTGTAGTCTAGATATTAAAATACTTAGAATAAGTGACCTTAAACTCCCCTCCTTCTAGGACTGCCAGATCTGTAGATAGATCTGGAGGGACTACTAGAGATGGCTCCCTTGGAGTTCTAGATCACCTTTCCCTGTGGGCAAACACTTACTTATCAAAACTTACTACAAAGGACCCTGTATCTTGCAGGTCTAGGACTTTTGAGTTGTGCTGGATTCACCCCCTGTTTTACTCTGTCTTTGATTTCTAAATAACTTTCACCACTAACCAATAATGAAAGCACACCAGAATTTACCAACATGTTTTTGGCGCCGTTGCTGGGGAGAGATGATCTATTAGTAGACCCTTAGTTTTTGTATTCTTAGTATTCTTTGCACATGTGAATAATTGATACTGCTGACATAATTTTGAACCTTTCTTGCAGATCTAGACAGCAGTAGTGAAGGATAGTTGGACTGCAATTGGAGCTTAGCTACCTCTGTTTGCAAACTCTCCGACTTTTAAAGCTCTGTCTATCTTTCTTAAATTTTCTTTTTCCTAGCAGTATCTAGGATAGTTTAAATGTATTCTTTGAATAGTTGTAAACTAGATAGACAAATTTGTTAGTGTATAATTATTCTTTTGCAAAGTGCCTGCAAGAAGCTTTCCTTGTTGTTGGTGTGCTTGTATGCTAGGGAGGAGATCCCTTAGCCCTGCTTTAGAGCCTCTTAACCCAGAGTTAGAAAGGGGAAGGATACTTAGAAAAGACAGGCACACCACAGGAGAGCCCCCAAGTGAATCTGTGATAGCAATTATGGGTGAAGAACAACCCAGAACCCTCAAGGAGTTGAATACTCCGGATGACTATAACTCCCCTTTTAGCATTCAATTCCCTGATGTTCAGGGGAACTATGAGATAAAAACTTCAATCATCCAGATGCTGCCAGCTTTCCATGGGCTTAGCAAAGAGGACCCTTACAAGCATATTGAGCAGTTCTTGGCCTTGTGCACCACTTTTAATATCCCTGGTTTGGGACCTGAGGCTACTAGGCATAGACTCTTTCCCTTCTCTCTGAAGGATAGGGTCAGTACCTGGCTGACCACTCTTCCCAACAATAGCATTGCTTCATGGAAAGACCTGCAGACCAGATTCCTAACTAAGTTCTTTCCTAAGACCAAAACTAGCCAGTTGAGGAAAGAGATTCTTGCGTTTGCTCAATCCCCAACTGAGAATTTTAACCAGTCCTGGGACAGGTTTAAAGAGATGCTCAAACAATGCCCCCACCACAAGATCCCTGAGTGGTAGCTTGTACAAAGCTTCTACAATGGGATTGATGAGAAAAATAGAGATATGGTCGATGCCACTTGTGGTGGATCTTACATGCACAAGACTGCTGAGGAGGCATGGGAATTGTTTGAGGTGATTAGTGAGAATGCTTTTCAAAAGCCATCCCTGGCAAGAACTAGTCAGGAATCTGAGTCAAAGGTGGGGCCTGCTGCTGGATCAAAAGGAAAAATTTATGAGGTGTCTGGGAACAATGACCTGCAGCTATAGATGGTAAACCTCCCTATGAAGTTTGATAAATTATTGACTGTGATGCAACCCAGAAGGGCTGCTCATGTGGCGGAGGCATGTCTGATATGCCAGTCCCCACAGCACACAGTGGAGGAATGTCCATCTGCAGGATAATTTCCTGAATTGATGTTGGAGCATGCTGCTGCTACTCAATCTTATGGCCAACAACAATCTGGGGGCTGCAATAGGCAGCCATATGGATACCAGCACCAAAATGCTGGTTACCAATGAAGAGACCACCCAAATCTGAGGTGGAAGCAAGACAACTACATGCAGCCCGAGCAGATGTTGGCCTTACCACAAAGGCCACAGCAACAGTTCAATCAAGGGAATGCCCCTAGGTCTACCTTCCAACACCATCAACAGCCCCATCAGCAGCAAAATCAGTTGGTCTTACCCCCTTCTCAACCTAGAATGCTTCTTTCGAGGACCAGGTCTTGACATCGCTGTAAAACCTGGGTTCCTTGACTCAGACTGTGAACTCTCATGGTCAGAGCATCAAGAAGATGGAAGAACAAATTGGACAACTAGCGAACACCTTAGCCAAAAGAGAAGAGGGAAGGTTGCCCAGTCAACCAGTGGTCAATCCCAAGGGCCAATTTTTGATTGGTGAAGGATCCTCCAACCCTGAGGGGGATCTTTCATTAAATTAATGATTAAGAACTGTGCACCATTGTATGATATGTATTCTACAGTTGATAGGAATCGTTAGCAATCTTGTTGGAATCTGAGTTTAGTGATTTAGTGCCTACTTTTATACCAGCTACCTTTGTTTGATAATTTCAAGTGATTGAATGATAATGTAGTATTTGAATGCTTTTCATGATGTATGAATTTAATGCCTAGAAAATATGGGACTTTGTAAATGCTTTATAATGCTTGGGGGTGTCCCTGGAAGAGAGTTTGTGAGAGAATCCACCCATAAAGTCAGGGGCAAACAGCTCACTCATGGGTGAGTGAATTCTAACTCGGTTAAGCTGTCGCGGGGTTCTGAATAATGGGTTTGGTCCCCTCTCGCGCAGTTTATAAAGAACTACTCCGTTTTGCTGTCGCGAGTTTCAGATATAACTGGGTGGGCTACCTCGCGCAGTTTAAAGGAACATCTAATCTCGCGACACATTCATTCCCAGCCTGCGAGCAGACATTTTCAAAGCGCGTTGAGCCTCACGATATTTAAATCCCACCCCGCACTGCTTTTCCTTACTGCTTTCTCTTTCCTCTCCTACCAGCGAAACCCTAGCTCCCACTCCTCTCAACCTCTCTCCTCTAGCATCCTGTCTACAGTTCATTATTCACTTTGAAATTATGGATTTTTGTTCTTAAAGCTTCCATCAATAGTTGCCCCATGCTAAGAGCTCTTGAGATCCACCGTGCGTCCAATTGAATAGAACCCTAACTTTTAGGGTTAGACTCAGCTCCTGGTTTTTCCTTTCAAAATTTCAACTGCACACTCACCAAGGAGAGTTGTGATGGCTCCTAAAAGCGCACTTGTGAAGAGAGCCAGGGACAAGGCCACTGTGGAGCCTACCCCTAAGAAAGCCAAGCCCTCTGCGGCTCAGCACAAAGGGAAGGAGGTGGTTCCTGAAGTGGCTGCACCAACACCTGATTATTCTACACCCTCTGAGCTCCTCATTTTCATTCCCTTAGAGCCTGAAGCCATTTTCGATATCTCTTTCATTGAATCAGAGCCGTTGTCAGCACCTGCCATCGAGTTCTTGCGCAAGGCTGGTTTATTCCCCTTGATGCAAATGATTCCTGCACTAGCCTACCCTAGATTAGTGCAACTCTTTTACCAACACCTTAGGGTCAGACCAGACACACAGGGGCAGCCAGGCCTCCTCGTGTTAGTTGATAATTTTGAGATGTTGCTTAGCCCAGATTTAATTGCTGAAGTCTTGGGCATCCCGACCATTTTTTATCCCAATTGCGGATATGGTGCCCCTGTGACTGCCTCTCTCGATACCATTGCCCAAGCCATTACCAGAGGCTTGAAGGCCACAGGGGACTCCATTAGAAGAAGGGATTTGGATCCCAAGCTGCTGTTCATCGATTCAAATTATCGTTTCGATCGGGCCAAGATATTGGAAATTCAATTTATCGGCCGATAATTTGCTAATCATCAAATTATCGGCCGATAATTTCTAGTCCATTTTGAGTCTTGAAAAATTAAAAATTGGCACTGAAATTTTGGCTGAAATTTTGGTTTTGGTTGTGCCCGAAACTGATATTTTGATCCTTGGTCGTGGCCACCAAAAAGTGTTATGTTATGCAACTCTGCCTAAACCAAAGATATAGCTTCCCTTTTATCTTTTTATGGAAGCAGTTTATTAAGAAAATATTTAGATTAAAAAATATGATTGTATACATTGTATTGTCTGCTATGATGCGTTGTGCATATATCAAATGTCTGTTGATCTTACAAGGAAAAAGGGTACTCTTGACATTTTAGTGTACGATATTCTTGACATACATGCCGCCCTTATACCTGAAATTTGTCGGCCAATCTGGCATAACACACGATATTTTTAACTCTGATTTGGTTTTATATATAGATCTATATTTTATGCCACTAACATAACTCACCTACTGGCAATTCTTCATCATCTTGTCATGCACCATTGCGGTAGGAACCAACCTTAGTCACTTCATCTGCATCGGCAGATTCACTGCTGTGTCTTTCCAAGTCCTCGGTCACATGAATACTATTCTCGTCTTAATCTTGGGATTCTTCTTCTTTGGAAGAGATGGTCTCAATCTACAAGTAGTATTGGGCATGATATTAGCTGTGGTGGAAATGGTCTGATATGGAAATGCCTCATCTAAGCCTGGGGGAAAAGACTTACTCTGCTTGTGTAGTAAGCATCTTGATTTTTATTTAATGGTCCTTAAATAATTCTTGGGCTATTTCCATCATTCTAGTTTAAGTGACTTCATAATTGTTCATGCAGGAAGATCATTCCAAGGGATGCAGGTGCCTGCAAGGATTTAAGGGTGATGGGATCAACAAATGTGAAGGTACCTTTTCATTTGATCTTCTTAATTTTTTCAATTAGCGGTAATTCAGACCCAATTCGGCATCTTGTAATATGTATGTTGGGATAGTTGATGCTACTTGGGTCAATATTTTTGTGGGCCATTATTGGGATAGTTGCACAATTCTAATATAAAGTTGAAAGATATATTATTATATCAATTTTATGGAATAATGGGATGTGGAAGCATTTATAGATATTTCCCATGAGAACCACCCTTTTTTTAGGCCACGTGGCCTACTTTATTTTAATCTTTTCAAGTGTTTCATGTGGATATCCATCACTTGTACTGCACTCAGCCTGAAAATCACGTATATCAAAGCATTGGAACCATCCAATCAGAGCAATTTAATGCGTCCATAAAAATACTCCGATTGGATGGTTCGAATGATTTGATATCTTTGATTTTCAGACAGAGTGAGGTACAAGTGGCGACCAAAATGGATACTCCTCATCTCATGGCACTATCTATGTAAAACAGTTACAGGAGCTGCTCTCTAATTTTTATGTAAAATTAGTAAGGTCCAGAAGAGTTTATTTAGATTAATAGGGATACTTAATATAATATGGAAGTGATTAATAATACCAAAAACTATGATCAAGGTAAATGACGTTCTTTTTACTTTTAGCAATGTCCACCAGCAGATTTTCTTTAAATGATTGTCTCCCCTCGTTTATTCAGGTACGACAATTAACCAATGATTACATACATAGATTAGAAGATTGTAATTGAATTAATAGGACTATATTACAACTACATTTTGTTAAGGGTGAGCATGGTGTTGAACGTGTGACCTCAATGCTACAGCTTCTAAAGGTAGCACTGGGGTAAATGCCCAATTCCAACATTATATCTATATAAAAGTGTATAATAATACAAAAACTAGGAAAATGGATAGACAGTTGTTTCTATTCTCGGCCGTGTCCAACAGAAATTTATTTTTGCGAGGATGCAATCTCCCTTTTATGTAGATTATAGTCAACTATGAAATGTATCTGTGCTGCTAATTCAATTGCACACGTTTGTATATTTCAGATGTAGACGAGTGCAAAGAAAAGGTTGTTTGCCAATGCCCAGAGTGCAAATGGAAGAACACATGGGGAAGTTACGAGTGCAGCTGTAGTGGTGATCTTTTGTACATGAGAGAGCATGGCACGTGCATCAGTGAGTGCATTTATGAGGATTTCCTATTTCTTTGTTTGAGAAGATAAATTAATACGCCAAATTATTCATGAACCAAATGATTTAAGACTTAGGAAATTTTTATACAATAAAAACTGTCATTGATGCTTTGCCCTCTACTTTGTATTTCCATACGCAACGTTGCTGGCAACTTTTCAAATTTTGCTGCAAGCAATCTTTCTTACCACATATTGCTCTTTTCTGTGGTGTTTCATAATAATCAGGAATCACTTATTGAAAAGGATAAAAATGGAAATAAGGACCTAAACCTTTCTATGTAAAGAACAACTACCCAACATTTTTGCCATAGCCACTCAGACAGACGTGAGACTCTCATAACTGAACTAGGAATGTCTCATGTTAATTTTATGTTTGAGAACATTAAGTGGTTGAATGGCTTATTTCATACATTTGTATTTCGTTACTTATAAAAGAACTATTGCATTTTCTATCAAGTTAATATATAAATATTTTTTATCTACGATTTTACACCACTGCCGGTTTTATTTCATACATTTGTATTATGATGACACTTCAGTCGTCCCACATTTAGGCCACATGGTTCCATGTGGCACACATTTCTACCAGTCCAAGACATTCAAATTGCAGGACATCATTTAAATTCAACTCAGCCACAAAAAAAAAGACATTCAAATTGCAGGACATCATTTAAACTCAACTCAGCCACAAAAAAAAAGCCCATCAGAAGATCTCTACTACCCAATTTGCGCACATCAATGTCGACCCTACATAAATATGAACAACAGTCTCCATAAAAGTGCCCAAAAAGAATGGTGTGAGTCTTATTATAGGAATGGGATGTCTAGAACAGCTTGAAGTGGTTAAAAAAGCTTGCATTAGCCCAATGTTTCAACATGGTGTAAATTTAAATCGCGGTCTACCACATGGGTGATCTCGATCGACTGAGCCTATGCCTCACTTTAACCCAATGCATAGGTACCCCATAAATCTTTAAAAACAATGAGATAAGGGAGTGAGAGAGCGTGTGGGAGAGAGAGAGACCAAAAAATAGCTTTCACCAAGTTGCAAGCTCTGCAATGTTACTCCAAATTGGTTGACAGGGAGAGGGTCTCCAGACGAGTCCAGTACCACTACATCTTGACCAAACATAGCTTTTATGTCGATTGGTCCATTTGGAATCTCACAAGGTACCCCATTCATAAATACTGTTATAAATCCTGCAGCCATATATGGTAATGTTCACATTTATCAATCATCAAATGCAATTTCACTGCAAAATATAATTCTATAAACTCTGATATATGGGGACTACTAATACCTAATCCAACTGTAGAGAATAGGAGTTGTTGCTAATTAGAGTGATAAATCTAATTTCTTTTTGCTGTTTCATCTTATGCATTTATTTTTTTCTTGTTTCATCTTACGCATTAAACTAACTTGCTTCTCTTAATGCAAACAGCTGTAAATAATTCAGAGGATGGTTTACAAGAAGAAAACCTGATAAGTAGAACAAGCTATACCAACCCAAATTCATTTGAAGTGAGTGACTCTTGTTATTTATATTATTTTAAAATTGTGTCTGTTTGATTGGTTTCTAAACAACTATTGGGTAGGATTGACTTAAATCATGGTACTAAACTGCTTTTATAGGCACCCATAAGTAAATCATGGTACCACACCTATACGTACATATAGTTTTATAGCAGCTGCTATAATCTGAGCAGTTTTATATCAAACTGCTATGTTCTGCTATGAACCTACATATACATATAGTTATCTAGCAGCTCCTATAATCTAAGTAGTTCTATAGCAGCTGCTATATATGCGATACATGCTTACATTAGCTGTTTTCAATTTTCTGAATGGATCAATTTCTGATTCAACACTATCCTCTTCTTAAGTCAATGCTTTATCGTATCCATATAGAAGCATCTATGGAAATCTGACAAGCATCCACATTTCTTCTTTTCTCTTAGTTGCATTTGCTTGAGGTAAATTACAGTGTATATAACAACTGCTCGGCTTAATACGGTATTCAAAATCTCTTACTTCGCTGCAGGATTCCCTATTGCCGCATGTAAAGACACCTAGCTGAATGATTTCTAGTGGCACTTCGGTCTCACCAAACATACACGCCCAAACACATGTGTGAACTGCTTTAATGCACATGTCAATGAACTTTAACTTGTTCATTATCTTTTCTTTTATTCATTACTGTTTTGATGCTTCTCACTCTCACTAAAAAATAATTATGTCACCATAATGATATGCATACTTCACCAACTGCGGCCTTCAGGTCGAACTTGAATTCAGATATGTTATGGATGTGTGCTTCCATCTTGTAAGAACTTGGTCCATTGTGTGTGTGGGGGGGTAAATTTGTAGTAGTAAAATTTTTTGCTATACTCATTTGTGGTTGTTTATTATAAATATATTTTTTTTATTACGATTTTAAAAAAAAGACTGTCTAAGACCTTATTTTTTTAAATTTTTTTCCCAAAATTTATAAAATAAGACGGTTCCAAACTGTCTTATTTTAACGGTCTTTCAAATAGGACGGTTCAGAAAGGACTTTCCGATATAGTAAATAAGACAGCTCATGACCGTCTCCCAATAAGGAACGATTTATTAGAGACGGTCGTGCGCTGTCTAATTTATTGGTCAGTGACCGTCTTTAGTGGATAAAATGAGACGGCTTCAGACCGTCTTATAGTAGGACTGCCGAAAACAGTCATTCTCTACGGTCTTATTTGTTGAATATAAGACGGTTTAGGACCGTCTTATAAATTTAAGACGCCCAAAAAAAGAACGGACGTGAGGACGGCTTTAGGCCGTCTTATTTTTAAAATAAGATGGCTTTGGGCAGTCTTATTTCGACTTTTTGACGTAGTGTCTTATCCTCAGCGAAGGAAAGTTGCTGCAAAGATGACTACTCTCCCAAGTCGCTCTTTGAAAATTGGAAAAGAAACATCTGCCCAGTCTGAGGAGGCACCACCACTAAGCCAGCCTGTGAAAGGGAAGAGCCCTGTCATTCCTACAGTCAAATTACCAGATCCATCTCTTGTGGCTCCCCCTAAACCAAAAAAAGGGAAAAGTCCTCTCCTGTCTTAGGTGCAAGCCCAAGCTAAATCCCCCGTTGCCCCTCCTGAGCCAGCATAAGCCCAATCATCTCTTATTCCCCCTCTGCCTCAGCAAGGGCAAGCCTTTAAAGGTAAGGGCCCCAAAGGAAAATCTCCCACCAAACCCCCTGAGCCAACCACTGCTAAATCTTCGGAGATCCCTCCTGAACCCAAGAAGAGAAAAATGAGGGTCCGGGCTCCAACCAGACCCAAAACTCCCGAGCAAAGAAAGGTAGAGAGGGAACGAAAGAAGAAAGAAGAAGAGGCTCTCCTGCAGGAGCATGCAAGGATGATGGGATGGGATAAGTTTTAAGACTGATTCTAACTAGATTGTACCTAGGAATTTCTCTGTTTCTTTTACAACTGTTCTCTTGTATTTTGTACATTTCTAAATTTTCATAGACTTTTCCCCTCTCTTTACTATCTTGCTTTGCTTGTGTGTGTTTTATTCCCTATTCTTTCCTTTTCTTTTAACCTCATTAGTTCTACTGCCCATTCACTTTGAACCAGTGAGGACACTGCTCCTCATAGGTTTGGGGGCGTGCCAGGCAGACCCTGCCAATGGAATAGCTAACATAAGTGCAGCAGACTCATCTGAGCAATATGGAAATGGACCTCTGTTCACTTAAGAATCATGAAATTAAGAAGTTTAAAATTTATGCAAACCTTGGACATTATAAACTTCTAATATTCCACATTTCCATGACAATATCACCAAGGTAACCTACTTGTATCAGCACTTAGTGAATCATTAGAGAGAGAAGAAGGTGAGGACATACTTGAAAGTTCAAAGGATGACCATAACCAGTGAGAAGTGGGCCTACAAAATTTTTCTGTTCTTTGAGTAACTAAGGCATTTCTTTTAGTTCTAAGGACTGGCTGAGTCACTGTGCTCACTAGAAGTTAGGTAACTCCAAGTTGAAACAACTGACAGTACTCTTGAGACCTAGGAAAGGATCAAGGCCTTCTCTTGGACAGTTTGAGCCTAAAAAGACCAATCCTAAAGCAACTGCCCTTGTCGATACCCCCTTTGAGCTTTAAATCCTAAATTTCTTCAAAATACACCTGAGTACTTGAACCTGAACCTATGAACCTGATTCAACCTACCCTCACTCTGAGAATTCAGAAGGTAAAGGAGAAAGAGTTGAAGATGGACTAGCTATGGTCAACATTAGGTGAATGGAGAAAAAGGATCTCAAAAATCTGGCAGTATGGTAACTGAGAATATGGTGGCATTTCTGAAAAGCAAAAACAAAATGAAAAGAAGAAAACTCCAGTAAAAAGAAACAAAAATAATAATGAAGAGGAATAAGGGAGAAGTTAAGAGGAACTTTCATTGGAAAATCAAAATCAAGAAGAGAAACTGATCACTTCAAATCGAAAAATCTCAAAGAAGATGAAGGGAGCTGAATTATGAAAGGTGAAGTCATGAACCACCTCTGTGACCTACTGATTTCTCAAATTGGAACCCCTTTTCAACCTTCCATTCTTTTTTAACCCTAGCTCATAAGCCACATTACAGCCCAGTTAAAAGCCCTTGTGATCCTAAGTTGAGTGAGCTGTCATGTGAAGATAAGGAATTATCCAATCTATGGTGAGGAACTGCCAATGATGTCATCACTTAAGAACTCTGCCTATGCTCATGCTTACAAACCCAGTTGGGGGATGTAACTGCTCTTCAGCCTGTGAGAAACTGAACCCCTCAACAAACCTTTATGAGAGTATACCCTACAAAGTTTACTTTTTGGTCTGAACTTGAATGCATTATGTATGACCTTAACCTAATTTTTTTGACATAAGGATAAGCTCAGTGCTGACACACACTTGTGCGGTTTTCTGTGATTGCAAACTATTTGAAAATGCTGTGCAATCATGCGAGTTTATGCTGTTTAAGTTACTGTGCAACCAATGAATTAAATTTCTTTTATGTGTACTGATTCAAGAGTAGAGTAAATCTGATTCCTTAACTGCTCATTGGATGACATTGCACTTTTGTTAACTATTTCATTTGAGAAGTTTGTGGGTGTCTTCACTAAAAACCCTCAGGAGACTTCACTCCTCCACTAGGGATCACCTAGGGGTCTAAAAGGCTTGGTACATATGCTAAATGTATTCGTGCTCCCTACGAAAGTGGCATTTAATTTTTAGAGTAGATTTCATGTAGCCTTACTAAGGGACTAGCAAAGATTAGGTTTGGGGGTGTGTTAAGACCTGAAAAGTACCACTTTTCACCCCTTAACTTAACCTTTGATTAGACCCTTAGCCACCTAATAAGTTCTTGTTAAGTATTTTGTGTAGGTAATAATCAGCAGTGAAATAAGGCCAGGAATCCTGTTAAGGAGCCTGCTTTGGCACTAGATATCCCTTAGAAGAATGAACTCTGAATCTAGACCTAAAATGAGCCTCGCGCAGCTGACCCAAGCTTTAGAGGATTCAGGAGAAATATGCCTCGCGCAGTTCAACTGAACTTCCCAAGACTTTACAGCAACCTCTCGCGTAGATGAGTGACTGAAGAGCTTCAAAAACTCAAACTCGTACAGCTCTCGCGAAGCTCAAGAGTAGAACACATCGCACAGTATCACACAATTCAAAGCAGACCTCTCTCAATCTCGTGCAGTTTGCTCAAAACGGCTGAGGAGAGAGAGCTTCAGAAGATTCCTCGCTCAGTTGTCGCATAGTCGCCGCGGGATGCAATTATCAGAAGAAGAACGCCTCGCACAGTTCTCGCGCCATTCAAGAAAGAAAACATCCTGGCGAAGGCAAAGCCAATCTCGCAAAGATCAAGTGAGACATAGAACCTCGCGTAGCTTAGAACTTAGTAGAGCCTCATGAGGTAACTCACGAAGTCCACTAAAGAGAAGTGCTCGCAAAGTTCTCGCGCTGCTGAAATTCACTCTCGCGAAGATCAGCCCAGTGAAGACCGATCGACCTCGTGACTGCTTGAATTTCAACCCCGCGACACTTGAGATTGTGTTTTCTATTCAACCTCACGAAGCCCAATCCAGCGAGAGCGCAACTCTCTACCACGCGACTGCCTGAAGCGCAAACCAAGGCATCCTCGCGATGGCTGAAGCTTCAGTGTCAAATCATCCTAGCGGAGAGCAAAGAGCTACCACGTGACAAGTCTGGGAAACTACAGCTACCTAGCGAAGCTCTGACCTTAAACTTCCATCTCTTCAGTAGAGGACCTTCTGGGTATTTCTTGCAATTAGGGCACACACTCCCACGCTTAAATCTCTATGCACGTGCCCTGAGGCATCCAAGGATCATTATCAGGCCACGTGGCAGCATTAAAAATAGGGTTTCCTTACCCTAATGCGCCGCCACCCCACTGCTATATAAACCCATACCTGAGCTTAGGTTTAGGCATCTGGGAAAACATCTCAGATCATTTTTTTTTCTCTTTCTTTTTAGTAGTAAGTAATTTTCTTTTTCTTTCCTTCTCTCCATAGTCCAGCACTTGCTGGCTATGCCTTGGTATGTGTTTTTGAATTAGATCAATGGAAGTTTTGTTATAGGATCTGTACTTTGTGGGAGTGGTGTTTATGTGTGAGATGCTCTGTGCAAGGCTACTGCCTTGTGATCCGCCATCGCTTAGGCTGTGTTTCAAAGCAATGGAGGACTGATTTTAAGGGCCATTCAGATCCAAGTAACCTGTGTGTCTGGGCTATCATGGTCCTACAGCCTTAGCCCCACCACAGGACCCACTAGATCTGAAATCCCCATGGGAGCTTGAGCTGGTAGCTTTGTGAGCATGGTGGTAGCAGCGATAATCTTGTTTTGTTTTGGGCTCTGTGAGGACGATAACCTCTGGGATAGTCTGTGACCATTTAAGTGGACAAATTATAGCCTTAGGGTGATTCTGATCCACCGATCCAAGATGGATCCTTCTTCTTTACACCTGAGCTTGTAGAAGCCTGGTGAGAGATTGTACAGAGGCAGACTCCCCCATATTTGTATAGATCCACCATCAAATGTTGGATCTGATCTGGTTATAGAGATTGTATGCTGGTGACTGGACCATTGTAGCCTCACTCAAGCAATGGACAGCTAAATGGAAGGTTGTACTCAATCTCTTGCTGGTTCTATGTGTGGGCTATCATGGTTCTACAGCCTTAGCCCCACATGTAGAACTTTAGAGGTTGAGGTTCCCTATGGATTCTTGAGCTGGTAGCCTGGATGAAATAGTGCCTACAATGATTTACTTGTTATGTTTTGACCCATCCCTGGATAGTGGCTCCCCTATGGGATAATCTCTGACCATTCAAGTGGACAGGTTATAGCCTTAAGGGTGGAATCATGGCAGAGTGATGGGTTGGATCCTTTCTCCTCAGAGGTGATAATGTAGCCTCTGGACAAGATTTCTATAACATCAGATCTAAATCTGAGTTATAAAATTTCTCTAACCTTGGCTCAATAACGTACTTCTCACTATTTTATACTCATTTTCCACACTCCATCCATCCTCTCAACACTTTCTGTAGTCTAGATATTAAAATACTTAGAATAAGTGACCTTAAACTCCCCTCCTTCTAGGACTACCAGATCTGTAGACAGATCTGGAGGGACTACTAGAGATGGCTCCCTTGGAGCTCTAGATCACCTTTCCCTGTGGGACAAACTCTTACTTATCAAAACTTCCTACAAAGGACCCTGTATCTTGCAGGTCTAGGACTTCTGAGTTGCGCTGGATTCACCCCCTGTTTTACTCTGTCTTTGATTTTTAAATAACTTTCACCACCAACCAATAATGAAAGCACACTAGAATTAACCAACAATCTATATCTTGCAAGTGGAAGGGTTTAAAAACAGAAAATGGAGAAGAGCAGCTTGGAGATTGGTCTCACTGCAATCAAGTTGAGCTGATCATGTTACAGGGGTTCAATGCACACAAATCCCTCAGCTAACTACAAGCACAGCTGCAGGGTAGAAGACTCCACTCTAAACCAAAGGATTTAACTGATCTTAAGGCTATGGTCTGTCAACTTCAATGGGCACAAATCAACCTATAGACTTCATCCGATCCAAAGGTTTATGGTAGAAGTATCCAATTGAAAGCAGAGATTGGACTGATCTGAAGGCTATGATCTGTCCACTTCAATGGTCACAAATCGTCCTAGGGAATTCCTCCAAACCAAAGGTTTCAACCAGAGCATTAAAACCACTACAGATGTTGCAATTTCAAGGTCACAAACACAAGAAATTGTAGGGATATCAGATCTAGGCAGATCATATGGTATCCAAGAGATCTACCAGCCGCCCACTTCTCAATGTAGTAACAGATTTAGCTTCCTCCCCGGTGGAGGAAGCTTCACCCACTACAAACTGTCTCCTTGGGTTATCCAATGGTTGGCTAGGCAGCCTCCCTTCCTCTCTCTTAGTCAAAGCATTAGACAGCTAACCAAGATGGTCTTCTAACTTTTTAATGCTTTGGCTGTGAGAGTGCACAGTTTGAGATAAGGGACCCAAATTTTGTAATGAGGCTAGAACTTGCTCCTCGAAAGAAAGTGATCTCGCAATTGGAGGGGGTGCAGGTTGTTGCACAGGCTGGGCCATGGGCTGCTTGTAATGAGGCTTTGGAACATAACTTTTGTGGTACGATTGAGCATTTTTTTAGGGCATGGGCTGGTATGGCTACTACTACTGGTTTGGGTAGGCATCTTGTCTCCACCTCAAGTTGGGGTGGTTTCTCTATTAGTACCCAGCAGTAGGCTGTTGCCCATAAGACTAGGTGGCAGCCACATGCTCTAGAATAAAATCTCGAAATTGGACAGCTGAGGGGCATTCCTCAAGGGAGTGAATGGGGGATTGGCGTATTGCACATGCCTCCTCCAGTCTTGCAGCCATGGGCGGCTGTATTGTTCCCATGAGCATATCAAATCTCAATGCCAAACTGTCCACTTTCCTCTCCAAATCACTATGCACATTTACCTCAAACATCTTCCCTCTGGTGGTATTCTCTTTCAACAATTTAGGACGATCTAAGTCCCTAGACAAGGTCTCCCTTTGCATGGAGTTCTCACTAATGATATCAAACAACTCCCAGGCCGCCTCAACAGTTTTATGGAGGTAGGTGCCACCACAAGAAGCATCTACCATGTCTCTGCTTTTCGAATAAATTCCTTGATAAAAATGTTGAACCAATTGCCATTTAGAGATTTGATGATGGGGGCATTTCTTTATGAGTTCCTTGAATCTCTCCCAAGCCTAGTGAAAATCCTTAGTTGGATCATCGGAAAATGAGATGATGCCCTTCCTCAACTGGCATGTTTTAGACATAGGGAAGAATTTGGCCAAAAATTGACATTGAAGGTCACTCTAGGATTGAATACTGTTGGGGGGAAGCATGGATAACCAGGTCCTGGCTCTATCCTTCATTGAAAAAGGAAAGAGTCTCATCCTGGTTGCCTCCTCCCCCAAACCTGTGATATTGAAAGTGGTGCACAGTTCTAAGAATTCGTCAATGTGCTTATAAGGATCCTCTTTGGTCAGGCCATGAAATGAGGGTAGCATCTGGATTATGGCAGACTTTATTTCATAATTTTCTTGAGCAGCTAGGAACTGAATGCAGAAGGGGGAATTGTAAACTCCTGGTGCATTAAATTCCGTGAGAGTTCTAGGCTACTATTGCCCACCCATTTCAGGAAATTCAGCTGCAACAGATGTGAGTGGAGTTTCTCTAGATCTGAGAAGTCTTTCAACCTCTGGATTTAATGGGACAATCTGAGGATGGAGAGTTCATCTCCCAAACATACACCACTCAAGATCTACTGCAGAGCAAATCTTCAAACACAACAAGCAGGAACAAAAACAAATGACTACTGAATCTAAAAATTAATAGATCTGGCAAATAAAGGGGAGTAGAGGGATGCAAACCCAAGAGCAGCCTTCAGCATAATGCTCCTCTTTCACAGCAGCTTCAGATCTGATGAAATACAAATAGAACTAAAACAATAAGACTTACAAACACAGTTAGTGAAAAATAAACAAACTATCATAGATCTATGATCTAAACTAAATCAAACTTAGATCTACAAATTTCAAAAACACCTCCCCGACAGCGGCGCCAAAAACTTGTTGGGATGTCTGCCTTGCCTTCAAAAAGGTTTTAAATTCACTCCAATCAAGGCAGATCACACACAAGACCTGCAAGTAGTCAGGGCCTGTTGTAGCAAGTTTTAAAAGAAAGGTAAGTAAGGGAATGTCCACAGGGAGGTGAGTTCAAAATATTGTAAACCTTCATATCTGAAAGAAATCTGGCACCCTACCTAATACTGGGTTAGTAAAAGTAAGGGGAGAGGTTTTAAAGGGTTGTCACTTAAACTAAACTACACATAAAATGCAAACGAATTGAGATCGAGTCCAGAGATCTAGCTCTTACAAGTGGAAGGATTTAAAAACAGAAAATAGAGAAGAGCAGTTTGGAGATTGGTCTCACTGCAATCAGGTTGAGTTGATCATGTTATAGGGGTTCAAAGCACACAAATCCCTCAGCTGGTTACAGGCACAGCTGCAGGGTAGAAGACTCCACTCTAAACCAAAGGATTTAACTGATCTTAAGGCTATGGTCTGTCCACTTCAATGGTCACAAACCATCCTATAGACTTTATCTGATCAAAAGGTTTATGGTAGAAGAATCCAATTTAAACCAGAGATTGGACTGATCTTAAGGCTATGATCTGTCCACTTCAATGGTCACAAATCATCCTAGGGAATTCCTCCAAACCAAAGGTTTCAACCAGAGCATTAAAATCACTATAGATGCTACAATTTCCAGATCACAGACACTAGAAATTATAGAGATATCAGATCTAGGGAGATCAGATGGTGTCCAAGAGGTCTACCAGTTAAGTGGGTGAGCTGATCAACAGACTCCTCTACACAAATCTGATCGAGCACCAAATGAAACCAAAGGAACTATAGATCTAATTAAAACAATAAAAATAACATTTACCTTGCAATAAAACTCACTCTACAATGAAATGCACTCAGATTTGTAGTTTGTGCAGCAATTAACCCACAATAACACTCTCAACCTTACCCAATTACAGATCTAACCTCTCTCCTCGCTGCTCCTAGGGAATTAGCCAACCATAGTTGAGCTAAAAGAGGGAAAATGAAATTTCGCTACAAGCTCTGATCTCCAGAATTTGATCCAAATCTCGATCCCCCTAATTACAATTGGGGATCTCATTATATAGCTTTTCCCTCTTGTTTTTCCTGCCAATATTCCCTTCTAGAAGGTCCTCAGAGTTTGCTAGAGTTATGTTAGAGCACATGGGTTGGTTAAAGTTTCCTATGACATCTTTTGGATCGTCGTGCCAGTCACCAAAGTACCTCAGTTTGCGTGTAGCAGGTCACCCAGTTGCAGCGTGTGAACAACCTATTTTTTGAGAAGTTCTTCACACGATTTTGATAGGTTGGGGAAGCTTTCGACAGGTTCAAATGGAGCTTTTTGGTCCTTTTGCTAGGTTCTTAAAACTCTTCGATAGGTTCCGATAGGATGAGCCTTCTCTTAGAGCTTCAACGTTCTCTGCCCCTTTTGTCTGGAGCATTCGACAGGTTGGGAAAGCTTTTCGATAGGTTTAGCTCTGCATGCCAGCAGTTTGATAGGATTGCTCTCACTCCTGTCAAAATGTTCAAGTACCTTCCGATAGGTCTGAGCTACAGCTTCCCCATCTTGATAGGTTCAGGCAACCATCCGATAGGTTCCCTTTACACCTCAGGCAGGCTTTCGATAGGATGATTTCTTTCTTTCTTTTAGCTACTCGATAGGTTCTTGGATCCTATCGAACTTCTCAATCCTCACGAATTCTTTCTTTCTCTGTCTTCAGATCCTATCGAAACCCTTCCATCTGCACGAATTCCTCCATTTTCAGCCCCCAGCTCCTATCGAAGCCTTCAGATAACCTCTCGATAGGATGTTTTCTTTCTGCTTTCACTTCCTTAACGATGTCCTACTGTTGCCACACGCCCCAAGTGGCCAATGGTGGGCAGCCCTCTTATGTGCCATTGCTGGGTCTGCACTGTGCTGAGAGATGGACTTCTTTGTACAGCATTTTTGAGTGATTTTTTGCACTATTCCTATCTTTTATTGCTATCTACAAAACAGACTCAACAGGTGATTATTAGTGTGCTCACAGGTCCATCAAAGGTCAGGTTAAGGGGTGAAAATTGGCATTTTTCACTACTTAACAAATATTTGTATCCTTGAACTCTGAATCTGAAAAGAATATTGTATACTTGAACTTTAAATCTAAAATAATTCTAAATCTAAAAAGAATATTTGTATACTTGAACTCTGAATTTGAAAGAATTATGAATCCGAAAAGAATATTTGTATGCTTGAACTCTGAATCTGAAAGAATTCTGAATCTGAAAAGATTATCTAAATACCTAAACTTTGGACCCAAAATGGGTATCTGAATATATGAACTCTGGACTCAAAATGGGTATCTGAATATGAATCTGAATCTCATAAAGGAAGTAATATGTTATGAAACCCCAGAAATTGGGACATAGAATATAGAAGATGAAAGATTGACTCTGAATTATATGAAAGAATGCAGAATTTGAAAGATAATGCAATGAAAATTGAAAATTTTTAAAATGGAAAAATGCTACCATTAGGTTATGTTCTGGCCTCACATGGTTGATCACTGTTATCACGAACGGGCTCGTATGAGCATTCTGTGTGTAAAAGAATTTTGAAATATTAGCTGAGGATCAGGTCTAGTCAGACCAATAGGGTCATTGATCCTTGCCTTGAATTGCTAAACGGTGGAGAGTGTCGGCCCTTGTCTGATTAACATTAGCATTTCAATTTTGTCTCGACCATTGTTGGTGTTTAGTATTAACATTGAATTAATTTAAAGATACTAATAATTAACTCATACTTCTCAATTTAATAATAATTAATTCATCTTTAAGATAATTAAATTTTTATTTAATCATATTATGCTTAATCTAGAAGAAATGTAACTTATGCCTAATGATATTATTGAAATTCCTCTCTTTTCATATATTTATGCCTAAAGATATTATTGAAATTCTTCTCTTTTCACATTGTTGTTGTAGATAATTTGTAGATTTTAATCTAGTACTTAGAACTTTAAAGTACATTATTTTCTATTCAGTGATAAGTTTAACATCATTAAATTGCTATTACCTCTACAAACGTGAGTGTTAATTAGCTTCAGTTGTATTGTATATAGTTAGAAATATTGCTTGATGATTAGTTATACTCACAACTGCTGGAAACCCCACTTGCACATGCACCTATGAAATATCTATATGCTACATGAACTAGAATTCTAAGACCATATTAACTGAGATTTTACTGATGTTCATCGCTTATAGTCATTTCATGACCCAAAAATTTCAAAGGCCAGTCAGCAGCCACCTAGCCATGGTCGAGAAAGTTGGACACGAAAGGATCCAGGAGTGATAATGAGCTGATAGTTTGAAGCTCCTTTTATCTAGTAGAGCTACCAGCACCTATACTTAGTTTAGAAGGATCTTTCCTTCTTGTTTTCTTTTGGCTTTTGTTTAAGTCCATTACGTTTAAATTCGGGTTATAATTTTGTAATTGGGCTTGTATAAATAGTTTAACGTTTAAGGTTTTATTTTGATGGAAAAAGGTTTTAAAAGCTGCCTTCATTATATTGTTTTACTCTGAAAATCGTTTACGATCAAATTGTAATTCTGAATTTGCTCGTCAGGTTGACGAAATTGGGAGGTTAAATTGATAGTGTTTGACTTAAGTTTTCACGCATACTTTGATAAATAAAAACACTTTGTTTCTGCAATTAAGTATTTTTCAAAATATTTATATGAAAAAAAATATGTGGAGAATTACATGAAAAAGAGAAATGGCTTTAGTGTTTGAATTTCTCAAACCCGCATCAGAATATGAAAGTGTGTTGATGGGTGTAAGTGTGGCGCTAGCATGCCCACGCCACTGCTCAGCTCCTCCAAACGGACTAGGGAGGTGTGGGGGCGTGACACATTTAGTGTAATACTCGGTTGCAATGAGGATGAAGGCGTGCTTATGAGTGTTCTCGACAGTGTTTATGAAAGGCCCAATTAAGTGAAGGCCCACATTGAGAACGGCCATGGTGAGACCATGGGGTTTAACGAGACGGATGGGGCTTTGATAAGTGCAGCATGCTCTTGACATTGTTTACAACATTGAACATAGACGTGGAAATCCCTCGTCAGTGTGGGCCAATAGTAGCCTTTTTTATGATCTTCTCTGAGAATCTTTGGCTTCCAGCGTGAGCGTCGCAGGCGCTTACGTGTGCTTCATGGATAATATATTGTCCTTCGGCTTCTGTGACACATCTCAATAAGACTCCTTTAGTGAAGGCTTCTTTGTATAGTATTTATTCTAGGATGCAGAATCTGGCATATCGACTCCTTATTATCGTCCATTCAATCTTTGATGCGTAAGGGGGAATGTGCTGATACTTCAAAAAGTTTCAGATGTTATAGTACCATGGATGTTCATCGTCAATCGGTGATTACTAGAATATGAAGGTTACCACAGTAGTTTCTTTCTCTATAGGATTTTTGCAATAGATTTTCCTTGTTCAGTAGTCTTTGGAAGGACTGGTAGTTCTGACTTCACTTTCCAAGCTACCTCGTGGACCAGCATAGTTAGTTTCTCGATGAAGATGAACTTTGTGCTCTGCCCGATTGGTATTTGTATTACTGAAGCTAAAGTGGCCAGAGAATCTGTTAGCTCATTTTCTAATCTCGGAACATGGGTAAAGGAGATTCTTTCAAACTTCTTTACCAGGAATTGAGCGGTTTCAAGATATGCCATCAGTCTTCTCTCCTTTGTCTTCCATTCTCCGTCTTTTGATATCACAAGCTTAGAGTCACCAATAGTCTTCAACTACTTGACTCCTAACTGTAGTGTCACTCGTGATCCAGCTATAAAGGCTTCATATTCAACCACATTATTAGTAACTGGAAAATCTAGTTGAAAGGCTTTAGGTATGACAACTCCTTCTAGGCTTAATAGGACTATCCCAATCCCTTTTCCTTTCTGGTTAAGAGCCCCATCGAAGTAGAAGGTTCATGAGGATTTACTGGGTTCTTCTTCTTGAATTGAGATTAGGTCTTCATCGGGAAAATTTGTCCATACTGGCTCATTGCCTGAGAGTGGAAGATTAACGAGGTAATCGGTGATTGTCTATCCTTTAATTGACTTTTGTGCAATGTAAGTGATGTCAAAATCTTGTAGTAGCATGTGCCATCGAGCAGTCTTTTCGGATGTGGAGGGCTTTTCAAATATGTACTTTAGGGGATCCATGCGGGCTAATACCATTATTTTGTGTGTCCCAAAGTAATGTCATAGTTTTGTTGAAGCCCATACCAGTGTTTAAAAGGTCTTTTCCATGGCTATATAGTTCTGTTCGTACTCGACCATCATCTTACTGAGGTAGTAGATGGCCTTGTCCTTCATCCTATCTTCATCGTGTTGTCCTAAGATTATCCCCATCACTTTATCATTGGCTGAGATGTATAGGATCAAGGGTATTCTGGGGATTGGTAGCGATACTATAAGAGGATTGAGGAGGTACTACTTGATATTGTTGAAGGCTTGTTGACACTGGTCATCCCATATGTACTCGACTCCTCCTTTTAGTAGCATATAGAAATGATCGCATCGATAAGAGTGCTAGGAGATGAACCTCCTGATGAACTATAATCTTCCTATTAGGCCTCATAGTTCTTTGATATTACTGGGAGGTGGCATTTCAAGAATTCCTTTGACTTTCACTGGATCGACTTCTATTCCTCGCTTATTGACTATGAATCCTAGTAGCTTTCAAAGCTTACTCCAAACACACATTTCTTTGGATTCATTTTTAGCTGATAGTTCTCAGACCGTTTTGCACAAGTCGGAGCGCCTCAGCATGTCCTGCACGAGTCTGTGACTTTACTAATATATCATTGACTTATACTTTACACACTTGTTCATCATGTCTTGGAATATAGCCATCATGGAACGTTGATACGTGGCACCTGCGTTCTTCATCTCGAATGTCATGATGACGTAGCAATAAGTTTCCCATGGCATAGTGAATGAAGTCTTCTCTTTGTCAGATTTTGCTAACTTGATCTGATTATATCCGAAGAAATCATCCATGACAGACAACATCTCATGTCCCACAATATTATCAACCTGAGTGTCAATGTGAGGTAGAGGAAAGTCGTCTTTTGGGCATTCTTGGTTAAGGTTTGGAAAGTCGATGCATACCTGTACTCTGTCGTCCTTCTTAGTAACTGGTACAATATTTGTAACCCACTTAGGGTAGAGGATGACTCAGATGAATTTTTCTTTGTGTAGCTTGTCGATGTCCTCTTTGACTTGTAGCGCTTTCTGAGGATGCATTCTTCTTAGCTTTTGCTTGATCGACTAAGCATCAGGTTCTAGGACTAAACAATGTTCTACTAGGCTCGGGTCCAAACCAGGCATATCCTTGTAGAACCATGCAAAAGAGCTGAGGTGTTCTTGAAGGACTTGGATTATCTGATGTCGTTCCTTGGGGCTAAGCGTGGCGCTAATTTGCAGCTTCTTAGGCTTCTTCTCGGTGCTAAAGTTGATTTCTTCTATAGGCTCCACGGCAGCCTAATTTTTCCTGTCTAAGCATTTGATGACCCGTTGGAAGTCCTGTGTTTCTTCGGTGGCTTGTCCTTCTTTACTATCGATGAATTCGTAAATTGTAAGATTGCTACACTAGGGAATTAGATTTGCGAGAGCTAACCCTTCATCAATTCATTTCATGACTGTAACCTTTTTGGTGAGGTGCAGATCAAGGCTATTCATTCTCCTTTTGAAGTCGTAGAGTCTCTCTTCGAGTATGATTATCAGCTTACTTTTTTGTCAAGATGCCTTGCACTCTTGTGAGGAGGTATTAAGGTTGCATTGGGCGGGATCAAGGAGTGGCCTCGTGGTGTCGAAAGTAGTGGCATGACTTGGCGTAAGTGTGTCAGTTATTTCTTCCTTGATTTTGTCAGCCAAACCATTACCTGTAGCCTTAAGAGAAAAGTCTCTTTGTCGGTCGGTAGATGGGTTCAAGATGAAGGGCTCCCTCTTTTTTTCAAAATTTTTTAATTTTTTAGCCTTTTAATTTTTGAATTTTTAGGTGTTTTGGGGTTTTTTATTTTTTTGATTTTTGATAATAAGTAGGATGCATGGTCAGATTCTTGAAGAATAACCGACACGGGTTCTTCCATTAGTTGGGGGAGTGTGACAGCTGCTAGAGCCATTCGGGTGAGCCTTCAGATGATGTGGATTCGTTCTGAATTGACATTTTTTTTATAGCCTTCACCCGATGTGATTCTCTGAATGAGCGATGAAGGTGGCAGTCAGGTTGATGATTCAACCTCTTCTATTACGAGAATTACTTGGTTTTCAAAGAAGGTTAGAAGGTTCTCTGGTTCTTCTTCTTTAGGTGGGTCTAGCTAACCGATTGTAGGTTCTTCTTTTTAGGATTCATGGTAACTTAACATGACAGCGCATACCCTACAACGAGGTTGGTACGACAGAGCGATGCATGGATATCCCCACGGGCATTCCCTTCTCCTAAATAATCGTTTGAGATTAGGGTCATTATCGAAGTCAAGATCCTCTTATTGAGGTTCGACCTCTTCCTCGAATAACCTTTGGAGGTTGTTGCCTAGTTGTTCTTCTATCTCGAGAGTGGGGAGATCTAGCTAGTAATCTTCATCCTCGCTTAGTGCCAGGATGCCATTCTTCTTCTAAGGTTCTCTAGAAAATTTAAAGCGGTGGTGATCCAGGTAATTGAGGGTCATCAAGTGTTAGTTCTTCGACCTCTATAACGGTAATGTGGAAATCTTCCTTATCAGTTGACTCCTAGTCTTCTATGAGCGGCTCAGTTTCTATGTATTCTTGACTTTTCCTATTGGGAAGTTCTTCAGCTTTGAACAAGGGGCTGACTCCCTCAAGGGCTTTATTCGTTTCTTCATTCTGACTTAGATCTATTAGATCAGCAAAGGCTTCAGCCATTGGTTTGATCTTCGTTATTTAGGGCTTGGTGAAGGGTTCTTCTCTCTTTGGCACGTTGGCCTTCTCAGTAGTTCCGTACACAAAGTGATCATATAATGACCATTTGGGGGAAGTTAAGAAGGTGTTGACTTCTTTTCCATCTGGTTGGTAGCCTACACCTATGAGTTTCTGGACCTTCTTTGGGACTACGGGCCTTCATCCTTGCTTGTTCTGGCCAAGTCTCGTGTGTGGGATGTATCCCAATTGATACATGAAAGTTGGTACGAACTTTTTCTGGGTTCCTTTCGATCCCCGAAAGAAGTGGCCCAATCCGGTCCTAGCAGACTCTGGCTAGGGCGGTGGAATAAGAAATTGTGAAATATTAAATTATTGAAATTAAAGAGGCAAATATTATATGAAGGATACCTGTGTTGATGCGATCGCCAGCTGCAGATATTTATCGACGCTGCAACACATCGCTGATCATGCTTTATAGAGTGTGGGTTAACTCCTTTGTTGAATGTCAGCCTGCCAACTCCAGTAGCTATGAGTCACCTTCGGGTTTAGCTAGTTTGGTTTCCTAATCCTGCTTTGAGTCTAATTGGTTTTGTCTTCTGGTTCTTCTCTACGTTTGGCTGACTGGGGGTCTCCTAGTGTTACTTTAACCCTAACTGACCGAGTTTCCTACTGCCACTCTAACTCTAATTAATTTAGTTTCCTAATACCATTCTAACTAGAAAAAGGGGATTGTGGCCCATTATGCTAAGGAGGATAGGCCCCGTTCCTGGGTACCCTCCGTTAGCTCCCTTGGGAAAATCGGTTGGCTAAGGGCTATTTTGTAAATATTGGAAATTAAAGACTGAATTTGAACTGAGAATTAAGAATTTAAGGATTGAAAATTAATAATTTAAGAATTGGAAATTAAGAGATAAAAAAGGCTAGAACTAAGAACCGAGAATTAGAACTAGAAATTAAAAACTAGAAGAAGATTACCTGAAGCCGAGTGCTTCTTTCTCCTTCTAGTGCTGCAGAGAAGGAAAGACTCGAGCTTGGGAGAGGCCTGAGCTCGAGAGGAGAGAGATTGCTATTAAAATTCGTTTGGTTTGGGGCAAGGTAAGGTGGTCTTTTTATAGGTGTCGGGCTAATTCTGCACATGTGGGCATGTGCAGGATTGGTCGATTCCGCGTGTATGAGGTAGAGATTAAATGAATTTCGCACAATGGCGTATGCGCTTAATTCACTTAGTGTTGACTATGAACCGGGCTTCCTTGTTCTAGTAAGCCTGGGAAACCAATTCCGCGCAATGGCATTTATGCTTGATCAGAAGTTTAGGTAGTCTAGGGAATTAAAGGCCGGGTTCGATTGGGAACCAATTCCGTGTATCCAGTGACATGTGGAATTGATTTCTTCACAGTGAATGATGCGCAAGATTTGGGTCCCTGGACAGTTTGGGGAGTAGAGTCTCAGTCTAATTTGGACCGATTACGCATGTTGTCTCACATGTGGAATCGATTCTGCCCAAGGGTATCTACGAGGGATCGGGGTCTTTGGGTGGTGCACGAAAGGCATGCCCTACTCCAACTGGGTCTAATTCCATGCAACTGTGTTGCGTGGAATCGGAATACGTGCGTAGTGTCTTGCGCATAATGTGGGGCTTAAGTGGTCCGTGGGAGGAGTGAACCTGGTCCATGTGGGACAAATTTCGGGCATGTGGCCACATGTGTAATCGATTTTGTGCATCCATATGTGTGTAAAATTCAAGATTTTCCGGGATCGGGTCGGGTCCGAGCCACAGAGTTATTGTTTCAGCCTGGATCTTAACCATATTCTATTATTTCAGTAATGGTCCCTATATTTTGGGTTTTAAGGTCTTCGGAGAAGCTTAGTTCTTTTTCGAAGATTGTGGGCAAGGTTAAAGGTTGACTGAATAGGATTGTATACTCCGAGAGGGAAAATTTGGGGTGTCTATAGATGCCCCTCTTCAGCGCGTCCTTGCGGAGTAAGGATGCGACGAAGAAGTATACACCCCTCTTCTGAGGTGCCTTCTCGTTTCTTTGAGAGATCACAAGTGTGAACAGGTGAGCTGACATGAAATGCTTGGATTGCTTATCTATCAGCACAAGCTAAGGAGGAGCATTCGGGGGCCCAGTGGTAGTTGTTGAGAGGTATATCCTCATGTATGGGTGTAAGTGGCATCCTACTGCATATCATGACCAGCTGCAAGGAGCAGTCAAACAGAGGGACATTGACGCAATCGAGATACCGGGGGGCGTCATACGAACGTTCAAAAATGAGGTCAAGTGACCAGATGATATAATATAATGGTGAAGGCTTTTGCTGATCATGTTAGACCAGGCACATCATTGCTCCCACCAATGGCATGTTAGGGGTCCTTTTTCAGTGGACATTTGTGATTTCTCAGAGTAGAGTATACTCAGTGTTTAGTTTCCCAGGGGAAGGAATGGATTGGAGTGATAAGCGATGAAGTTAGATAGATAGGAGGTTTATTTATTACCATTTTCTGAAAGTTTGAGACTTTTAACGTAAGATCAATTCAATAGTAAAATGGTGGAATACGTGGATTCTAAGACTTCGCTAAGCAGATCCATCGGAATGGGATTTATGTACTTGACCATTTGTGTGATTGTCAAAACGACACTTGGTATGTCAGATACTTCGTCTAATCTTCGCATGAATACTGATGATTGTCTCTTATGGGAGGACTACAGTGATTTGCGAGTCTAGAGAGATGGGTTTTGAAAACATTTGACTTAATATTAGGCAACTATACCTTACAAGGAATGTCGAGTAGAAAGAAAGGGGTGATAATTACCTGATTTGTTGTGCGATGGGATGTCCGGATCGCCTAATGAGATGTTCGTAATGGGACTTGATAGTTGATGGGTGATGCTGCTTCGTGGTGGTCGAGGCTCGCGATGGGGCTTGATATTTGTTGGGTGCAATGGGACGTCAAAGAAATTCCTCTCTTCTTTCAGTTTCTGTAGTGGCAAGGGCGGATGTTTGCTGGCGCGATGGGTCGTACTGATTGCCACAGTGGGACATTCAGGGGGTCTAGATTCATTCTCCGAGATGGGACATTGGTTGAACTTCTCTTCTGGTTTTGTGCCGTGGAGCATTATGATGGGACTTAGTTGCTATGCGATGGGACCACTAGGCTTATTTCTTTCTTTGACAAATCTTGGGTTATACAATGGGTTGGGGTAAGTTTGAATGGTGTCTGAGATCACGACAGGACTTGCTTTTAGCCTTGGTAGTGTGGTAGAGCCTTGATGATTATGCTGATGGATGTACGGTGAGTGTATGTGAGGTTCTGGGGTGGGCTAGTGTCGCGATGGGACTGTAAGGGGTGTGATGGGACATTGGTTTAGTGCGTGATGGGATGAGGGAGTGAGTCCAATTGTGGTAGCACATCAGGGGGTGATTTTTTCGCGATGGGACTACAGAGGAGGGAAATAGTCTTCCTTTTCTAACCCTAGGGTCATGGTGGGGCTATGGGGAATGATTTTGTGTATGGTTGGAAATGGTCTGTATGTTTGGTAGGGGTGACGCTTGTGTGAATTTAGATGAAAGTCAAGTGGACGTATCAGGTGTTGTATTGGGAATTATGCGCGTAGAGGTGGGCATTTAAATTAGGAATACACATGGTTTTTCTTGCGTTGAATTGGTTTTCGTGCTTTGTTTCTTGCGCTTTATGTTCATTTTGTGTTCTATGTTCTCATTCTAGGTTGTATGATCAGGAGGTATGCCTCCGGTGATACTTGTAAAACTTTAAGTTTTGAATAAAGAGGTGTTTTGTTGTTGTGTTCATTTCGTTTATGTTTGTTCACATCTGGCTGTTGTGTGTTTCTTGGGTTGCATCGGAAGGTGAATGGGTAGTGTCGGGGTAGTGCATTTATTGTTCGATGTCTTGCATGTATCTTGTTTGTTTTGTTTTGGATGTTTTCGGTCCCATGGCGGAAAAGTAAGAAACAGATTGAAAAGAAAAAAAATAATGCCCCAGTTTGGGGTGTTGGTCTAGTGATTGGAGTATCGCTACCAAGGTGCTAGCGCTCTTAAAAAACAATGCCCCAGTGTCAAGTGATGGTAGGGACTTTTATCTGCCTCATAGATGTCCTGGAGTGTATTTGTAATGCTCCTATATTTGGAAGTAGTTTGATTATTTCAGCCACATGCTAAGCTCGATTTCGTAAGTGAGGAATGATCATCATGTATCGTAGCTTTTAGCGAGGTTGGGATGAATGGTAAAAAATGAGTGGTTGCATCACTTGTCATTCAAAACTTTTCATTTTATTTTTGAAGAGATCTTGAAGATCATTTGATTCATTGTCTGAAAAGAAAATAAAGGCTGAAGAAGAGATAAGGTTTATTGATCCGAGGGTAGCTTCTTATTTCACAACTTTCTGAAATAACAGTCAACTACTTTCTTCTCGTGTGGA
Organism: Chloranthus sessilifolius; assembly: GCA_021018995.1. NCBI lineage: Eukaryota > Viridiplantae > Streptophyta > Magnoliopsida > Chloranthales > Chloranthaceae > Chloranthus > Chloranthus sessilifolius. The sequence goes on from CM037595.1 coordinate 33,661,441, forward strand.
TAATGTGGTGCCATAATTAAGCTATCTGTCATGGTCTAACACCATCAAATCTTCAAATTCTATGGTTAGCAGGAGTTTTGTTCTCCTCCTGCCACCGTACGATGACATCTAGAAGTGTGAAGATGTCAAGGATGCCCTTGCAATTTGCTTATGCTTCCCTAGTGGGGAATATCAGGGGTGCCCTCAGAGTTTTACTTATGCTTCCCTGGTCTCATTGACTTGGTTACTCGTCGCATTTTCTCGCTTGGTTGTGTTTCTTTTCTATATGTATATTGAAACAACCTGCTAACGCAAGAATTGTGCAGTTTGATGGAACCTTACGTTTTCATTTTTTCTGCTCTATCATCGACTCCAATGGCCGAAGAGGGTGTATAAGAATCCAGAGTTTTCTATATTTCAAAAAGGTTTCTTGATTCACTGGTCCTTTCAATCAACTTGCCTGAATAGGACGGGTGGTTAATGAGTCAGATGATTTTTAAAATGGTTCAAAAGAATAATGACCTATGATTGGCGCATGCCTTGCGATGACTACTAGGATGATAAATATATAGTTACGCCTGTTTAAGCTACGAGACATGATGATCATTGAGTCATGCTTCCAAGGGTCAGGAAGTCTTTGCCTTGTAGCTATTTTTTGGGCATGTTGCCAAATTAGTGAAAGTACTCCCCATGCAGGGTTTTGATTTCCTCCAAGCGAGGCGGTTGTGTAGGCATTGTTCCCTTAGCACTAGCTCCTCGACTTCGAGTTCTCGGTCGAGTAAGAGTTATAAGTCAGAGAAATTATTGGGTTATTTTTGTATTATATTTGTTATTATTATTATGTTATGGTACAACATCAGTTCCTTAAGTAAGGACTGACTCAGAAGGTCAAATGGACGGAGTGACAGTAGATAATCCATTTTGATGTCCTTGATATTATTGATTAGGGATGAGATAGAGGTTATGTTCAAGTTTGTGGTTTGGATGATGTGAGAGTTGTCAAAATGAGTGTGACGTATTTTTACTTCTTTTGATGAGTCTTTTACGGTTGGTGGCTCCTTGTCAGGAGGGACCTTCTTTAGTTTCTCGATGGAGTGAGGCATCTCATAGAGTTGGAGCGTAGAGTTGTTAGAGAGTTTTTTGAGTTGTCGAAAAGTTATTTTCGGGTGAAGTTGGAGTGGAATTCATTGGTGTTATAAAGGTAATGATAGGATATGGCAACGGTAAAGCAGGAGGAGGAGACGCGAGGGTGTAGGCCAACGTGGACCTTTCCTCTATGTGGGGCGGTTTTGATTTCCCTTGTTTTATTTGATGTGTATTTTGGGTTTATCGTGAGGTTGTTTTAAAGTTTTGTTTGTAATTTTTTGAGGAGGTTTAGTGTCAAAGGTTTGATGTTGCGGTATTATCGTCGGTTTAATTTCTACAGGGACCTTGATTGTGAGGTCTATGGAGATTTTGATATGAGATTCAGATGAAATTTTAATTGTGATGTCAATTTTATATTATGAGGTTTGAGGATTAGGTGACATGTTAGTTTGGATGTTGATCGGAGTTGTAGGATTTGGGTTTGATTTGATATCAGGAGTTGAGGAGTGACAGATTTTTGGGTTTGTTTGTCATCAAGTTCAGTGGTTGGTCCAAAGGTGGTTGAAGTTGGTGTTGTAGGGATAGGTTTGGGCTTGATCATAAGTTTAGTTTCGATAACGGGTTCGTGTTTGATGTTATGTTTGAGTTCAATGATGGGTTCAGGTTTAGTGGCAAGTTTAGGTTCAAGGTTTAGTTTCGTAGTCGGTGGAGCGGTAAGTTCGATAGTGGGCTTAAGTTCTTGTTTCAGAGTTGAGGGGATGATAAGTTCAGTGGCGAGTTCTGTAGGGGTGATTCATGAGTTGGTTCTGAAATTGGCCCAACGAGTGATTCTTGAGTGGGTGGATCGGAGATCTGTTTGGCGATAGAGCCAGATTCAGGGTTTCATTTTGAAGTTGGTGAGGTGACGAGTTCGGTAGTGAGTTTAGGTTTTGAAATGGGTTTTGGTTCGAGCGCTGGTTCGAAGGTTGGTAGGGTGAAGTGTTTATTGTTGAGTTCATGTTTTAAAGCAGGAGTAGGGATTGATTCAGGGACTAGTTTTGAGATTGGTGGGACAATGTGTTTGACAGTATGTTCGAGTTTGGGGGTTAGTTACAGAGTTGGTTCAATAAGGGGTTTTAATTGGATAACGGGTTCATGTTCAGAGTTAATCTTTGTGATTGGTTTAAGTAGGAATGGCATCATAGTATATGGATAGATTAATTCGGGAATTGCTTCCGGGATAGGTGAGGGAGTTTGTTTAGGGAGTGGTCATGGAGTTGGTTTGGGTATTGATTGTGAAGTCGGTTTTGCGGTGAACTCAGGGAGCTTGGTGACATATTTGCTAGGGGGTAGACTATCAGGTTTTAAGATAGGTTAAGTTGGTTCACGGGCTAATTGGTTGATATTAATGTGTTAATCACTGATTTATACCACTTTCTATCCTTTAAACCTGGCTTTTGCTAGGACTTAGAGTGATTAATAATTGCTTTTTAGTTTGTTTTGAAGATAAGCAACAATATGCAGCCATCCATGTAATAGGTGCCAAAAGAGGAGACTTAGAATCATTCATGAAGAGTTGATACAAGTGGGGTCCATTGCTTAAAAGATAGCTGCTGATTGGAGTATACAACAGAGATATCTCCAGCCACAACTGTCTGATGCAGCTCCACAATAGAGAAAACTTCATCAGAGCCAATGCTACAGTAGTACAACTCAGCCATATAGCTCTCCATCTATAACACCTTCAGTAGTGTGCACAATAAATGGGTGCCCATTAGAGCAGCATACCTTCAAGCTATATGATGGAGCAGCAGTGTTGCTATGCATTAAAGCCTCTCAAACTACTGTCATGAGCAGCTTAAATTAATAAAGAATGATGATTGAAAAGTGCAGCAGCATAGACAAGGATGTAGCTGCCGCCACATGAATCAATTCGAGCTGTGCATAGTGCAGAGAGGAGTTTGAGCAGTTTCAGCAGCAATACATTTGAGTAAATGAGAGCTTCATAGATACAACACAAAGCAGTCAAAGCTTTCAGTTGTGTACACACTAAGCACAAAAACTGCAGTATTGGAGCTTTTAGCATAATGGAGGAACACATTTCAGCAGTTGCACATTAAATAGCAGGGAGTATATTAGAAAGAAGTTGAGCCTTTAGCAGAAACAGTAAAGTGGAGCTTGAGCAGATGATCACAAGCAGCCACCAAGTCAACTATTCGAGTGGCTTAATGGTTGAGAAGTGAACCTCACGAATGAATATTTGATCCATTCAATAGGTGCTGAAGCTCAACAGTGAACTATTCGAGTAGTCCAGCTCCCAAGCAACCTCACGAGATATTTAGGATGCTAAAATACAACCTCACGAAGTGTATGTGGCTAGAAGATCAACCTATCGAGTTCATCTAAAGAACCTCTCGAATGGATAGCTGCACCTTCAGCCATCCTCTTGAGTAGATGGACTACACCCTTAACCTATCGACTTGTGCTTCACCCAACCTCTCGAGCACTTCATTTCAGCAAACCTCTCGAACAGTACCTTGCCCCAGCTATCATCCTCTCGAGTTGTACTCTCCATCTTGTCGAGTTTACTTCAGTACCTCTCGAATGGTGCCTTGCTGACGCTCAAACCTGTCAAGTTGTTCATGGAACCTCACGAAATGATGGCTGCTGTTCAGCCCTTCATCCTATCAAGTACACCTCAGCAGCCTTCGGGACCTCTCGAATCCTTCAGCAACTACTCGAAATACACCTCCATTCTCTCAAGATATATGTAGAACCTCTCGAAGCTCGGGTTCTAATTATTTCCAGCCATTACCAGTGGTCGACAGGGGCATATGTGAGAAGTTCTTTATGCACATGGGACAACTGTCCACATGCAGATAGTTTTTTGAATTAAATGGAGCATTTCTTGGCGGGAAGCAAACCATTTCAGCTGTACATAACTGAATGGATCACTCTCTTCTCTCTGATTGGCTAGAATGCTAAACACGTGGATCAACATAAACTGAAATAAATTCCTCTCATCTGATTGGCTGAAACCAAGTAACATGGATCAATGCATATGTATAAATACCCATCTATTTTCTATTATTCTTTAGCAAGGATTACTGAGGAATAGATTTAGTTTTCTTTAGCTCAATTTAGGTTTAGTTTTAGGTTTTCTTTTTCCCTTTTATTTTCCCCCTCTTCTTTCCCTAATCCAGCCTGTTGGATTACATCTATGTAGCAACCAAAGGTTGGTTTGAATTATAAATAGATCTGTAAATTCAATGTGAAGAGCTCCAAATTCATGCACAGACTGTAAGCTTGAGGCAGATCATTGTAAGTTTTGTTTAATCAATGAAATATTGTTTTTAAAGATTCATCTAATCTATAAGTCTTTTGGTTCCATTAGATTCTCATCGGATTTATGAATTTAGGAATGCCCATTGAGTTAACCTTTAGATCTCTTGATTTCCATCAGACTTTCCTAGATCTGATGCACCTATGATTGCCTAAGATTGTAGCCTTGCAACCATAGTGCTTGCAGTAATTTTTATGTTCTAATCTTTATCCTCATTGCTGGAGTAAATCTCTAGAATGATCTGTGACCATTCAAGTGGACAAATCATACCCTTAGGACTAATCCAAAGGTGAAGGTGAAATTAGATTCTTCCTCTTTGCACTTGTGCTTGTAGTGAAGTGAAAGATTGTAGCAAATCCGACTCTTACTCTGATTTCCAGATCAGTTTTCAATGAAGAGATTTGGAATTATGCGGAGATTGCAGGCTTGTGAGCTCAGCCATTGCAACTATTGGAAGCAATGTTCAGCAGAGTTTAGATTCCTAAATAATCTATGATTTATAGTGGTTCTCACCAGATCTACTTGGATTATTTGATCCTATAGTTGTAAGTGCTTGTAGCCTTACAAGCATAGTGGCTGCAATGGTTTTATTATTTCAATTTGAACCATGGGATTGGATGAAGTCTATAGGATGATCTGTAACCATTCAAGTGGACATATCATACTGTTAAGATCAGTCCCTAGCTGCCTACTTCTCACAATTTTATATTTTATTTCACCACCTCGTCATCATCCTTCTTCATCCCCTTTGTTTAAGTTGTAGTTTTATTTTTGTTTTTAGTATACTTTAGTTTGTGACACCTAAACACCCTTCCTTTACCTTGCTCTCTAGCTTAGATTTAGAATTGCCAGATCTGGAGATAACTATATGCCTTTAGGTTTTTAGATTATTACTCCCTGTGGGATAAACTCTTACTTTTAAAATTTGCGACAAAAGGGCCCTGTATCTTGTAGGTCTGAATATTTTAGATATGTTGTTTTCATCTCTTTCATCCTTCATTTTACTTGGATATTATTTTTCCTTTATGATAATATTCAGCACTCTAAAATATCAATAACAAGTTTTTTGCGCTGTTGCCCGGGAGTTTTGATCTAAGTATAGTAATCTGAGTTTAGTTTTTATTCTTTGTAGATGTAGTGTTTGAATAAATGCCGGCTACAATTTTTATGATTTTTTTTTCATTTTTATTTTTTATTTTTTATGTTTGATAAAATTACAGCTATGACTTCTATTAAAAAAAAATAAAAAAAATCAAAATTTTTTTTTAGAATGATACATCAGCAAATGAGGACCTGCAGTCCCTCATTTGCCATTTCCTTATGCTTTTCAATAGCATTCTCCTTCTTTAAGGGGAAAGCTAAATGGAGGAAATGTGGCTTATTTGTCAGTGCTAGATGGTGGAATACCTTGCCCACACTGTTGGTTTGGGGTAAGATATATGCTGAAATTGTTGAAATATGGATTGAGGAGGCTGTTGATCTCTGAAAAGTACCACTTTTCACCCCTTTGCCCGACCTTTAATAAACCTCTGAGCTGTTTAATAATGGTGTTTTAAGTGTGTGATGTAGATAACAGGAATTTATAGCTTAATGAGGCAATCCATCATATTTCAAGCCAAGAAGGAGGATTTTTATGCTATGTTGTGGAGCTGAAGAATTTATTGGGAATGCACCATGGTGGTTCACACCATCGGGACAATTTTGGCATGCTTTGGGACCTTTGAAGACCCATTGAGGGTGAGAAGTGGAGTCAAGTTAGGGGACTGCTGCTGCAGTGAAGTAAATAGAACACCACTTTAAGTGGCACAGCAGAGAGCTCAATTAAGATTGAACTACTTGATCTACAAGAGCTACACACATTAGAGCTTGGCGAGTTGTATTTTTCTTATGTGTGCACACATCATCTTGGCGAGCTCCTTAAACAGCTGCATTAGAGCTTGGCGAGCAGCAATATATGAACCTCGCGAGCTTCAAAGAAACTTAATGAGTAGCTGTTGTGTGAACCTCGCGAGTTGCTGCAATTTGATGCTGCTGTGCACACATTTGAACTTGGAGAAATTTGATGAGCTACATTTCAGCCTAGCGAGCCACCAAAAGAACCTTTCATTTAATTCTCATAAGCAGCAATAGCTGCTACATTTTATCTGAGCCTAGCGAGCAGTTAGAGCTACTGATTTGAACCAAAAGAGCAGCAGCAAAGTGATCCTCACGAGCTAGGAGTTGCTGTAATTTGATCCTTGCGACTTGAAGCTGCTGCAAAGTGAACTAAGCGAGCTGCACCCAATGAGCCTAGTGAGCTGTCCGAGCTCCATTTGAACCTAGTGAGCTCCTTATTGTTTTGAGCCTAACGAGCAGCACTTTAATCCTTTGGAGCAGCTAAAGCTTTCATCCTCTTGAGCTGCAAAGCTGTGGCACTATCCAGTAAAGTTGCACACCAATGTTGTGCACACTCTTGCTGCTGCACTAACTGCAGTCCAAAGCTGCAATGATGAGGATTTCAAGCCACATAGCTGGAGCAACATTGCGGCCATGGAAGCAGCCTATACTTGAAGCCAACAACACTTGATCACTTTCAAAATGAACTTTATGTGCTGCTGCACCATCCAATTGGGTTGCTATATATATTTCAGACACATGATAGCAGTAGCACTGCAGCCTACATTCAATTCACAAAGCAGCTGCTGCACTCAAGCAATCCATAAAGAGTAGCTACTGAGCACCTCCGACCTATCAAGCCATTTTAGACAGCTGAGCATGCAAATTGCGGCTCACATCACAGCAGCTGTAATTTCAAGCCATTCTAGCAGCTTAAGGTGCTGCTGTTTTAACTCTGTAAAGTTGTAGACTGGGAGCAAACTGCTATCGATATGGCTGTAAATCAAGACCTTCGAGCAGCTACACTTGCTGGGCAAGTGACCTCTCGAGCACATCATTTGAGCAGCAGAAAACAACAGCTGCACTACACCATTCAAGTTGCAAAGCAGCTGCATTGAAAAACATGAGTTGTAAACTTGCATATTTAGCACATTGGAGCAGTGTATAGGCTAAAAGCATTTTATCGAACAGCTGTTGTGTACTCTCGAGGCAGCTGTGGAGCACCATTGAGCCGTTTAACTAAACCCCACAGGCTGTGGACTCAAAGTCGAGTGGTGTAGAGCTAAAAAAATATAGGCATCAGAGTTGTTTTGCTATTGAGGAATTCTATCGAACAGGTGCAGTGCTGAAAAATGATGTATTTCAGCCCAGCGAGATTTAAAAATGCTATATTTCAGCCCAGTGAGATTGAAGCTCCTGCAATATTTCAGCCCAGCGAGATTTAAAAATGTTGTATGCCTAGCGGGATTGAAGCTCCTACTGTATTTCAGCCCAGCGAGATTTAACTTCTGAAGTTACAGACCAGCAAGATTTAACTTCTGAAGCATTTCAGCCCAGTAAGATTTAACTTCTGAAGCATTTCATCCCAGTGAGATTTAACTTCTGAAGCATTTCATCCCAGTGAGTAAACTTCTAAATCTGAAACCCAGTGAGATCTCAGTGAGATGCATACCTGAAGTTGTCTTCTACGCGAGGCACAAATTCCAGCAGCCTATTTTAGCACCCAAGGATATTTTGGATATTTCACACCTTCTAAGGCATGCATCCCAATATCCCACACTTCCCAAAGCATCCATGGGCCACAGATGGGCCACGAAATCAACTCCAAACCTTCTCAAATCTGATTGGCTAATGTATATTAGGACTTCAAGGGGTTGCATATATAAAGGACTGTTATCTACGTTTGTAAAGTATCCAGGGTTAGCCTGTGATCGCTTAGGGTAGGGTTAGGTTTTGATCACTTCTTTTTCCATTTTTTCTTCTCTCTTAGCCCAACACTTGCTAGCTAAACCTTTGGTAAGCATTTATGTGTAGTTATATTTAGGTTTTGCAATAGGTTAGTTAAACATTGGGATTTGGTGTTGAGCTGTTGTGCACAAGGTTGCTACCTTGACGAATTTCATTGTTAATAACAGTAGATCAATGGAATTTTTGTTTGAATGCTTACTCAATATGTTATTTTCCTATTTGTCTGTAGTTCTGTTCAGGTTATAGCATACATTTAGGATTTGGGCTTATTGAAAGGCCCATGGAAGCTTGAGCATGATGCCTTGGGACCATGGTGGCAGATAGCAATTTTCATATTCTGTGTCAGTATCTACGGGTAAGGGAGCCTCTGTGGATAGCCTATGCCCATTAGAGTGGAGAGACTATAGCTCTAGGGAAAACTGGGTCACTGATCTGAGATGGATTCTTCTTCTCTACACTTAGACTTGTGGCCTAGTGAGAGATTGTGCAGGAACAGGCTCCCGTCTATTTCACTTGACCACTATCAGATGTTAGATCTAGCTTCCCTGTAGTGATTGTAGCTGGGAGTACATTTGTATTACAAGCTATTTTTAAGCAATAAATTGTTGATTTAAAGTCTATTTAAAACTATAGGTCTTTTGGTACCACAAGATTCTCGATCGGATTTGTGGTTCTAGGATTTGTCCATGCACTTAACCTTTAGATCTTTTGATTGCCATATGATCTTCCTAGGTTTAAAACCCCTATGGATGCCAGCCAGATCTGTGCACAGATCTGGGGAGCTCGGAGCACTGGTAGACATAGTGTCTGTAATATTATTCATGGCCTGATTTGATCCATTGGATGAGGTTTGATCAGCTTACTCCTTTGGATTAGATTAGCATATCTGGCTTGATCAATGGGATTTGACAAACTCTATTGGATAGACTGTGGCCATTTGAGTGGATAGACTATAGCCTTAAGAGCACCCCAAATGGCATGGGTTAAGTCGGATGCTTCTACCTTGTTGAGGTTAGTAATAGCACTTCAGCAAGGACTTGCTACAGAGAGAGCCCTAAATTTAAGTTGCATAACTAAATGAATTTTAACCTAAGCTGCTAACTTCTCCCCCCATTTACTTTTATTTTAACACACATCATCATCCTTCTTTATCCCTTTCTTTAGTATAGCTTAGTGACACCTAAACACCCTTCCTTTAGGAATGCCAGATCTACAGTTAGATCTGGAGACTACAATACAACCCTTGTGGTTCAAATCAATACTCATTGTGGGACAAACTCTTACTTATCAAAACTTGCTACAACAAGCCCTGTATCTTGCAGGTCTGTGTATATTTTTAGACTTGCTGTTTTGTGTTTTTCAATCCACCTTTGATTATTTTTACTAACACATTCTTATCACTTGTTTCAAATAAAGTTAGCAAGCATCTAAAATATCCTATCAGAGGCCCCCACCTAGGTACTGAAAAAGGTTTCATTTTGTGCTTCTCAGTGGGGTTGGTGCATCAGCTCATTTGCACACTTGCCCTGCTTTCCCCCTTCCCTCAGCCATATAAGGCACCTTTGCAGCTTTTTCACTAACCATCCACTAGCTATGGAGCTAGAGCTGCTACTCATATCTCTCAAGCAATTAAAATTTCTGAGCTGAAGAACTGAGATCTTATGCCTATGCATCTGCAAAGGTATGGTTTTTAACTTTCGCATTTAAAGTTCTTTTCAGCTGAGATCTAGATGGGTTGTTTTATTTTGTTGTCATATATGAACCCCCTTCTAGGATTGCTGAGATCATGGATTTTACTTTTTGGGAAGAATCGTGAAGCTTAATGAGCAGAGACTCATATTTTGTTTTGACTATTCTATGGGGCCTCTGAGTTCACTCACTTTCAAGACCTTCCACCGCTAATTGATCTCAGCAGTGTACCATATGTATCATAGTAGTTTTTAGTGCTGCCAGCCTTTTGCATTTTTTGCAAAACTGGAGCAGTAGCCTGAGTTTTTCTTTTTGTTTTATTTTTTATTTGTTTATTGCATTCAATATGCTTGAATAAAGTACTGCTGTAGTGCTTAGACTTTTACAGATTGGAGTAGTAGCCAACCGAGGAGCTAACAAGTTGCAGCTGGAGCAGATTCACCTGAGTTTGCATTTCTTTAACCTTTGAATACAACATAATTTCTTTACTTTTTAAAGACAAGCAGAGGCTCATATCCTGTTTTAAAATTTCTATGGAGCCTCTGAATTCATTCACTTTTAAAAACTTTCCACCTGTTAGTTGATCTCAGCTGTGTACTGTCCATATGAATCTTCCTTTTCAATCTGTGCTATTCATGCTACTCATTTTTTTTAACATTCACATAGATTCATACGTATCAACATCAACTGGTTCATTTTTTTTCACTACATACTTCCCTTGTTTAACTATCATACTCAGCTCAGCTCATTTTAGGAAGCCATAGGATTTTTTTTGTTTTGGGAGTTTTGTTTTGCTGTTTTTAGTATATCTGTTGTTTTTAGTTTATATGTTGTTTGTTTTGTTTGCTGATTTTCCTTTCTTAGGATAATGTGTGTACTATTTTTTTACTATTTTTCTTCATTTTGGTATGTTTGTATTTAGTTTTTAACTTTGTTTTACTATTTTTATCTGAATTTCTATTTTTGCATAAATTTTCTTCCATTTATAAAGCATTCTTTCTATTTTTTTGTCAATATATTTAGTTTTGTGCTTTTATTTTTTCTTCTTTTCTGCTTATAGTTCATTCTTTATTGATTGCAAACCCTGCTGCTCCTAACTACTCATTGTGCAAACATTGAGGACAATGTTCATCTTAGGTTTAGGGGTATGGCAGGGTGTGCTAATGGAATAGTTAATGCTAGTGCAGCCGTGGTGGACAAAAATTTCAAAATATAACATTTTTTAAAATAAAGTGAAATTCCACCTGATTTTTGTAAAAAGAGGAAATTAAAAACTTTTTAAAACTAAAATTTGTTGAAGCTCTAACACTTTCATGAAGTAAATGTCAAGAATTTTTCACAAATTGGTGCTTAGTGAACCTGAAAAGAGAGAAAATTGTGAGGATATACCTCAAGAATTTGATGAAAGACCATACCTAGTGAGATTTGGGCCTGTAAAAAAAAAATTCTTTGAAGAGTGTTTTGGCAAATTTTTTGTTCTAAGGACTAATTAAACCTATTCTTTTCCACTAGAAGTTATTCACTCCATGTTGAAACTGCTTGACAGTATTCATAACATTAAAGATATGATGTAAGGCCATCCCTTGGACAGTTTGAGCTAAAAACCTCCCTACCCTTTGAGCTGCCCTTGATACACACCATTTGAACCTTTAAAAATCCAAGCTTTCGTTGATAAAAACAAAAGAAATTGATCCTAAAACCTCAGTTACCTGATATAGCCTGGCCCTCATCCTGAGATTTCGGAAGGTAATGGTGAAGGAGTTGAAGAAGGTAGAGTTAGTTTAACATTTGGTAAAAGAATAAGAAAGGACATTTGAAGACAGTTGTGTGTCAATTGTGGAGCTGTGGCATTCCAACCCATATAAATTTTTTTTGAGAAAAATAGAAAAGAAAAGCATACAAAAAGGAGAAAAATAAAAAAACAAAATAAAAGAGAGAAAAAGAAAGAGAAGTCACCTCATTGGAAATTTTGAAAAAGAAGATGAGAATATGGCCACTTCAAATCTGAAAAATATCAAGAAAGATTGAATTGAGCTGAAATGAAGGTTGTGAAGTTGCAAATCACCTCCTTACCTTATTGATTTTTAAATTTTGAATTCCTCTTTACCCTTTTATTCTTTATAAACCTCAACCATAAGACATATTACAATCCAATAAAAAGACCTTACGGATCTAAAATTGATTGAGCTGTCATGTAGAGATGAGGAGCTGTGTAATCTATGGTGAAAAGAGTTAGAAGATTTCAAATTTTAGAGCACTGCCTATGCTCATGTTTGCAGTCCTATTTGAGGGCTGTAACTGCTCTTGAGTCGAGTGAAATGATACACCTTCTATTTTTATTTTGAGTGACAGCCCTGGTGAGACTTGGGTGTGAAATTGAATTTTTTTGGGTGCATTATCAAAACAGAATTCTCAAATTAGTGGTGAACTTTGCACTAATTTTCACACACTACACCCTTGACATGAGCTAATAGGTGGTGAAGGAATTAAAACATGATTTTGGTGTTAAAATGTTGTTTTACTAATGTGACTCCTCTAAAAATTTGAATGAGTAATGTCTAGAATGAAATTTATTTGCGTGAACTCTATTTTGACATGTTGCACTGATATTAACTATTTTATGGGAGAAGTTTGTGGGTACCTTCACTGGAAACTCTCAGGAGACTCCGCTCCTCCACTAGGGATCACCTAGGGGTTTAAAAGGTTTGGTGCATGTGCAAAATGCATCTGTGTTCCCTACAAAAGTGGCATTAAGTTTTGTAGGTTAATTGTTTTAAATTTCACTTTGGTCGAGGACTAGCAAAGATTAGGTTTGAGGGTGTGTTAATCACTGATTTATACCACTTTCTATCCCTTAAACCTGGCTTTTGCTAGGACTTAGAGTGATTAATAATCGCTTCTTAGTTTGTTTTGTAGATAAGTAACAATATACAGCCATCCATGTAATAGGTGCCAAAAGAAGAGATTTAGAATCATTCATGAAGAGTAGATACAAGTGGGGTCCATTGCTTAAAAGATAGTTGTTGATTGGAGTATACAACAGAGATATCTCAAGCCCACAACAGTCTCATGCAGCTGCACACCACAAAAAGTTTCATCAGAGCCACAGCTATAACAGTGCAGCTCAGCCATATATATCTCCATCTATAACACCTTCAACAGTGTGCACAATAAAGGGGTGCACATTAGAGCAACATACGTTCAAGCTATGTGATGGAGCAGCAGTGTTGCTATGCATTAAAGCCACTCAAACTACTATCATGAGCAGCTTAAATTAATAAAGAATGATGATTGAATAGTGTAGTAGCATAGACATGGATGTAGCAGCCACCACATGAATCCATTCGTGCTGTGCAAAGTGCAGAGAGGAGTTTGAGCAGTTTTAGCAGCTATACATTTGAGTAAATGAGAGCTTCATAGATATAGCAAAAATCAGTCCAAGCTTTCAGCTGTCTACACACTAAGCACAAAAACTGCAGCAGTGGGGTTTTCAGCAGAATGGAGGAACACATTTCAGTAGCTGCACATTAAATAGCCGGGAGCATATTAGAAAAAAGTTGAGCCTTCAGCAGTAGTAAAGTGGAGCTCGAGCAGATGATCACAAGCAGCCACCAAGTCAACTATTCGAGTGGTTTAATGGTTGAGAAGTGAACCTCACGAATCATTATTTGATCCATTCAATAGGTGTTGAAGCTCAACAGTGAACTATTCGAGCAATCCAGCTCCCAAGCAACCTCACGAGATATTTAGGATGCTAGAATACAACCTCACGAAGTGTAAGTGGCTGGAAGATCAACCTGTCGAGTTCATCTAAAGAACCTCTCGAATGGATAGCTGCACCTTCAGCCATCCTCTCAAGTAGACGGACTACACCTTGAACCTGCTGACTTGTGCTCCACCCAACCTCTCGAGCACTTCATTTCAGCAAACCTCTCGAATAGTACCTTGCCCTAGCTATCATCCTCTCAAGTTGTACTCTCCATCTTATCGAGTGTACTTCAATACCTCTCGGATGGTGCCTTGCTAATGCTCAAACTTATCGAGTTGTTCAAGGAACCTCACAAAATGATGCTTGAAGCTACTGTTCAGCCCTTCATCCTATCGAGTACACCTCAGGAGCCTTTAGGACCTCTCAAATCCTTCAGCAACTGCTTGAAATACATGTCCATTCTCTCAAGATATATGCAGAACCTCTCAAAGCTTGGGTTCTAGCTATTTCTAGCCATTAGCAGTGGACGGCAGGGGCATATATGAAAAGTTCTTTATGCACATGGGACATCTGTCCACATGCAAACTATTTTTTGAATTAAATGGAGCATTTCTTGGTGGGAAGCAAACCATTTCAGCTATGCATAATTGAATGGATCTCTCTCTTCTCTTTGATTGGCTAGAATGCTAAACACATGGATCAGTATGAACTGAAATCAATTCCACTCCTCTGATTGGCTGAAACCCAAGGCACATGGATCAATGCATATGTATAAATACCCATCTGTATTCTGTAATTCTTCACCAAGGAATTACAAAGGAATATCTTTAGTTTGCCTTAGATCAATTTATGTTTAGTTTTAGGTTTTCTTTTCCCCTTTTATTTTCCCTCTTCTTTCCCTATTCCAGCCTGTTGGATTAGATCTGTGTAGCAGCCAAAGGCTGATTTGAATAGATCTATAAATTCATTGTGAGGAGCTCCGGATTCATGCACAGACTGAAGGCTTGAGGTAGATCATTATCAGTTTTGTTTAATCAATGAAATTATGTTTTTAAAGATTCATCTAATCTATAGGTCTTTTGGTTCCATTAGATTCTCATCGGATTTATGTGTTTGGGAATGCCCATTCATTTAACCTTTAGATCTCTTGATTTCCACCAGACGTTTCTAGATCTGATGCACCTATGGTTGCCTGAGCTTGTAGCCTTACAACCATAGTGCTCCTAGTAATTTTTATATTCTAATCTTTATCCTCACTGCTGGACTAAATCTCTAGGATGATCTGTGACAATTCAAGTGGACAGATCATACCCTTAGAACTAATCCAGAAGTGAAGGTGAAATTGGATTCTTCCTCTTTGCACTTGTGCATGTAGCCAAGGGAAAGATTGTAGCAGATCTGACTCTTACTCTGATTTCTAGATCTATTTTTAGTGAAGAGATCTGGAATTATGCGGAGATTGCAGCCTTGTGAGCTCGGCCATTGCAGCTGTTTAAAGCAATGTCCAACTGAGTTTAGATCCCCAAATAATCTATGATTTCTAATGGTTCTCACCAGATCTACATGGAACATTTGATCCTAGGGTTGTAAGTGCTTGTAGCCTTACAAGCATAGTGGCTGCAATGATTTTATTGTTTCAATTTGAACCATGGGATTGGATGAAGTCTATAGGATGATCTGTGACCATTCAAGTGGACAGATCATACCCTTAAGATTAGTTCAAGCCTTTGGCTCAGTTTGAATTCTTCCACCTTGCAGTTTTGCTTGTAGCCAAGTGAAGGTCAACTACAAGTCCACAATCTTAATCTGTTTGTAATAAAAACCAGTCCCTAGCTGTCTACTTCTCACAGTTTTATATTTTATTTCACCATATCATCATCATCCTTCTTCATCCCCTTTCTTTAAGTTGTAGTTTTATTTCTGTTTTTAGTATAGTATAGTTTGTGACACCTAAATACCCTTTCTTAACCTTGCTTTCTAGCTGAGGTTTATAATTGCCAGATCTGTAGCCAGATCTGGAGATAACTATACGTTTTTAGGTTTTTAGATCATTACTCCCTATGGGACAAACTCTTACTTTTAAAACTTGCTAAAAAAGGGCCCTGTATCTTGCAGGTCTGAATATTTTAGACGTGCTATTTTCATGTCTTTGATCTTCCATTTTACTTTGATATTATTTTTCCTTTACAATAATAATCAGCACTCTGAAATATCAACAACATAAGGATCGACTGGGTTACTTTCCGATCCTGTTTGATGATTTTAGTGATCGGTCGAGCGTTTTGGGAATATGTTTGGTGACTTCGGCTGTAGGTTGGATTAGTTCATTGAACTTGGTGATAAGTTTGGTGATGGGTTGAGTTAGTTTAGGGGCGAATTCGACGATAGGTTGGATTTTAGTGAATTTAGTGACTGGTTCAGGGCAATAGGCGATTTCGCATTTATAAGTACGTGGGATAGGGTTTGTTGGTTGTGAGTGAATGGTATAGATGTGCACTGAGGGAGGTTCAATCCTTCAGATTAGGCTAGCCAGATGGAATGGGGCAGGAATGAATGAGTGTACGGTATCGTATGCGGGTTGAGTTAGATCGAACAAAGGATTGTAGTAGGTAAGGTTAGTTTGTGTAGCATTGGAGAATTGGTTTTGGCTTTGGTCATGGTATAGGGGTTGTTGGGGATCATAGTGTGGATTCGTGCATTGGTTGGGGTATAGAGGTTGGCTTTGGTCGGAGTGTAAGTCTGTGTATTAGTAGTTTGTTTGGTTAGCGTTGATTTATCTGGGGCTCTGCATTTCGTTTAGGTTGTTTGTTCTAGGGTTGTTGGACAAGGGTCATTCAGATGTTAGTGTAGAGAGATTAAGGTCCCCATTCTTCAGGCGGTGTTCTATGTATAAAGCTCATTGTTAAAGGCCCGTGAAGTCGTGATGATCGCTTAAGATGTAAGTGCTTCGAAGGGGTTCTTGGGTATTCATGATCACAATCTCATTCGCATCATTTTCTTTTATTTGATTCCCCGTTCGGGCAGCCAGCCTCCTTCAACGGTTAGGGAACGTTGTGAAGTCTTCATCGTCTTCTTGTCTTGTGTGCATCAAGTCAGTAAGACTGATCTCTTCATGGGTCAGGTGTTGGTATGGGTTTAGGAATTTGTCCGCCAGATCTTTGAATGTCACGATTTCGGCTAGAGGTAAGGCAGCGAACCACTCAAGGGATTCTCCTTCTAGCGATCTCTGAAAGTAGTGGATAAGGAGCCCATGTTCGAGATATTTTAGGGTGTTGGTTATTATTGGAGATAAAACAAATAATGACCAGATAAAAGGTGAGAAGAAAGAGATGAAAAAAGAAACTCTAAAATATACAGACTTGCAAGATACAGGGTCCTTTGTAGCAAGTTTTAAAAGTAAGAGTTCGTCCCATAGGGAGTAGTGATCTAAAACCTAATAGGCTTTATAGTAGACCTCCAGATCTGCTATAAATCTTGCTATTCTAGCCTAATAGAAGAAAATAGGGAAAAAAGAAAGTTTTTCGGGTGTCACTAGATCTAATCTATAAAACTAAAATATAAAACTAGATCTACAAGATTGAGGATGATGAATGGTAAAATAAAATATAAAATGGGGAGAAATATACAGCTAGGGACTGGTTTTTTACTGTAAAACAGATTAAGACTTGTGGATATGCAGCTGTCCTTCACTTGGCTACAAGCACAAGTGGAAGGTAGAAGAATCCAATTTAGACCAGAGGTATGAATTGATATTAAGGCTATGATCTATCCACTTCAATGGTCACAGATCATCCTAGGGATTTCCTCCAAATCAAAGGCTTCAATTAGAACATTGAAATCACTACAGATGTTGTGAGTGCAATGCTACAAGCTCAGGCATCCACAAGGATATTAAACCTAGGGAAATCATATGGCAATTAAGAGATCTACTAGTTAAATGAATGGGCTATTCCCAAATACATATATCCTATAGACATCTAATGGAACCAAAGGATCAATAGATTTTATTAAACATTAAAATCAATAATTTATTGAATCAAAATTACTTACAATAAACTTATTCTCAGATCTGTGGTTCATGCATCAATCGACACATCTTCATGCCGAAATTACAATTACAAACCAGATCTGAGCTGCTAACTAGATCTAATCCAATAGGCTGGATTAGAGAGAGAAGGGGGAAGAGAAAAAGGAAAATAAAACCAAAAATTAAACTTAAAGGAGTTGAGGATAACTCAGAGAATTTTCTAGTTTCCTTCCTGAGGAATTGCAGCAAAAAGGATGGGTATTTATACATATGCATTGATCCATGTGCCTTGAGTTGCAGCCAATCAGAGGAGAGAATTTCCTTTTAGTTTATGCTAATCCAAGTGTTTAGCATTCCAGCCAATCAGAGAGAAGAGAGAGATCCATTCAGTTATACACAGCTGAATTGGTTTGCTTCCCGCCAAGAATTTCTCCAAAACAGTTTACTTAGGGGTAATCTTTGGAGTTCCCAAATCTGCCCCTGCCGACCACTTATAATTGCTGAAAGTAGCTACTGCCCGAGCCTCGAGAGGTTCTGCATATATTTCAAGAGGATGGAGGTGTATTTTGAGCAGTTGAAGAAGCAATTTGATAGGAAGGCTGGCTGGATTCATCTATTCGAACAGTTGGCTGAAGACATGAAACAACCTCGAGTTGTTTGGAGCAGCTGATATCATCCATTCGAGAGTCTGGAAGAATGGCTTGCTAAGTTTAAGAGGATTACTGAAGGTGTAGGCAAGAATTCGAGAGGTTGAAAGAACTAGCTGAAGCCATCTAGAGAAGTTGGTTTGAACCAGTCGATAGGATGATTTTAGGTTCACAACACAACAGCTTGAAGCATCTCTTCTAGAGGTTAGTTGAAGAAATCGATAGGTTGCAGCATCAACTTGAGAGGTACTGAGTGTAGGTTGACAGGAACAATGGCAGCCTCGATAGGTTGACTGGAGTGTAATTGCAGATTATATGTCGAGAGGTTCAAGGGAGCTGGGCATTAGGAACTCGAGAGGTTGGCTTGGGATTCAGCAATCTATCCCTTCGAGAGGTTTGAGTTTCAGCTGTATATATATTTCATGAAATTCTTTTGGAGCTGAACTAGTCGACAAGTTGGCTGAAGGGATGGAGATCCACTCAACTTGCACACTTTTGTTTCAGCACCGATCCAAGAGGTTCATTTTAAGCAACTACACTGCTTGAGCTTCATCCAGCTAGCTCTGGTTTATCAAGGTGCAGCTTGTGATGTTTAATGGTAGCAGGCCTGCACTTTGAGCTAGTGAATATAAGTGTAAGAGCTGCTCGAATTCTTCCAACTATAGGTCTATATGTTGAAGGGATGGAGCTGCAACTTGAGTGGAATTGACTTTTATATCAGCAACTGTAGTGCTGATTTATTGCAGCTTTGAAGATAGGTAGTGTCTGCTGTGGCTGCTCCATATTTACTGCTGCTGCTTGAGATGGTGAATCACAAAGCTGCTCTTGTGTGCAACTGGATGTTAGGCTACTTTAATCAATTCATTCAACAATTTCTCCTTTCTAATTTGCACACAGCGGCAGGTTCTCTTTTAGCTTAAGCACACCATAGGTTGCTGCAATAAGCTCCTTGAACTACTGTTTTACTTCAACAACTGCTAGTCTTCATGTGTGATTCCCTATTTTCTCAGCTTTAAGGTTCTCATCTCCTCTTATTGGCACCTTTTACATGGATGGCTGCATATTGCTGCTTATCTACAAAATAAATTTAAAAAGCAATTATTAATCACTCTAAGCCCTAGCAAAAGCCAGGTTTAAGGGGTATAAAATGGTATAAATTGGTGACTAACACACCCCCTAAACCCAATCTTTGCTAGTCCTCAAGCAAATTAAAATTTAAACAATTAACCTACAAAACTTATGCCACTTTCGTAGGGAACACGGATGCATTTAGCACATTCACCAAGCCTTTTAAACCCCTAGGTGATCCCTAGTGGAGGGGTGAAGTCTCCTGAGGGTTTCCAATGAAGGTACCCACAAACTTCTCCAATAAATTAGTTAATATCAGTGCAACGTGTTAAAACAGAGTTCACACAAAATAAAATTCATTCCACGCGTTACTCATTCAATTTTTTAGAGGATTCTCAGCAGTAATATAGCAGTTTAATACTGAAATTCTGCTATAATTCCTTCACAATCAATCAGCTCATGTCAACGCATTGTGTGTGAAAATTAATGCAAAGCTCACCATTAATTTGAGAATCTTGTTTTAATAATGCCCTAAACAAATTCAATTTCAGACCCAAGTCTCACCAGGGCTGTCACTTAAAATAAGCATGAACGATGCATCAGTTTACACAACTCAAGAGCAGTTACAACCCTCACGTAGGACTGCAAGGATGAACATAGGCAATGCTTTAATTCTTGAAATCTTCTAACTCTTTTCACCATAGATTATACAGCTCCTTATCTCCATGTGATAGCTCAACCCATTTCAGATCAGTAGGGTCTTTTTATTGGGTTGTAATGTGGCTTATGAGTGAGTTTTATAAAGAATAAAGGGGAATAAAAGGATTCAAATTTGAGAAATCAGTAAGGTAAGGAGATGATTCATGACTTCACCTTCCTAATTTCAGCACAATTCCATCTTCTTTTTGAATTTTTAGAGCCAAAGTGACCAGCTTCTTCTCTTCTTTTTCAAAATTTCCAATGAAATGACTTCTCTTTCACATTTTGGTTTTGCTTTTCTATTTTTCTCTTTTATTTTTATTTTTTTGTATGTTTTTTTTTTCTTTTTTCTTTTGTATTTTTCTCATCATATTTTTTTATGGGCTGGAATGCGACAACTATACATCTAATACACAACTGCCTTCAAATGTGCTTTCTTCTCCTTCCACCAAATGTCAATCCAGCTCTACCTTCTTCAACTCATTCACCTTTACCTTCTGGAATCTCAGATTGAGGGTCAGGCTGCATCAGGTCACTGAGGTTTGGGTTCAAATTCTCTGGTTTTCGTCAAAGAAAAACTTGAATTTTTAAGGCTCAAATGGTGTGTATCAAGGGCAGTTCAAAGGGTATGGATTTCTAAGCTCAAACTATCTAAAAGATGGCCTTACATCATGTCTTTAATGTCATGAGTTCTGTCAATTTGTTTCAACTTTGAGTGCATTACTTCTAGTGAAAAAGAGTAAGTTCAAACACTCCTTAGAGCAAAGAACATTGCTAAAACACTTTTCAAAAGAAAATTTTTTACAGGCCCAAATCTCACTGGGTATGGTCTTCCATCAAATTCCTGGGGTATATCCTGACAATTTTCTCTCTTTTCAGGTTCACTAAGCACCAATTTGTGAAAAATTCTTGACATTTACTTCATGAAAGTGTTAGAGCTACACAAATTTCATTTTTAAAAAATTTTTAATTTCCTCTTTTTTCAAAAATCAGGTGGGAATTCACATTATTTTCAAAAAATTTATCCAATACTGCTGCACTAGCATTAACTATTTCATTAGCACACCCTGCCATGCCCCCAAACCTAAGATGAACATTGTCCTCAATATTTTCACAGTGAGTAATTAGGGGCACCAGGGCAAAGCAAGGAAGAAAAATGAAGTGCAAAACAAAAGCTATATGCAACAAAGAAAATAAATGCTCAAAACTGAATATATGGACAGAAAAATAGAAAGAATGATAGACAAATGAAAGAAACACAAGCATATGCTTACAAAAAATAGAAAAATAGAAGTCAAAAACTGAATACAAACATGCAAAAATGAAGAAAATCAATAATAATAGTATACACAAATATCCTAAAAAGGAAAAATCAGCAAACTAAAAACAACATTTAAACTAAAAAGAAAATTCCTAAAACATAAAATCCTAAGACAATAACCTACAATCAGTTGTGCTTGTGCTTGTGCTGAGTTCTATGGTATGGATGTGTATGAATCAATATGAATTTCAAAGTAATGTCAGCATGAATGCACAGATTAAAAACCAGGATTCATACACAGATGAGACCTATTAACAGTGAAAAATCTGGAAAGTGAATGAAGTCAGAGGCTCCATTGAATTTTCAAAACAGAATATGATCCTCTGCTAATTAACTTTCATGATTCTTTCAAAATTTAAGAGCCATGATCTCAGCAGTTCTAGATGGGGGTATATGAATGACATCAAAAGAAAACAACCCATCTGGAAAAAAATTATTTATTATTTATTTTTTTATTTTTATGTTTGTATATATATATATATATATATTTTTTTTTTTTTTTATCAGCCGAAGCTCAATAATAGCCCTTATTTACTACGACTGAAGAATACAAAAAATATTGAAAAACAAATCTAAAATGTTTTATTTGTGTTTATATTTTCTTTTATTTATTATTTATTTTTATTATTTTACACAAAAATAACAACATGCTGAAAATGACAGCAGAAATAAAAACAAAAATAAACACAAAACATAACAAAATTGCTGGTTTTAAAGAATTAAAAAAAAAAAAAAAATTGACAACAAAGGAGAAAGACATGCAGACTTGGGCAGATCTGTTCCAGCTGCAATCCATTTGCTCCTCTTTTGGCAGCGGCTCCAAATCTGTAAAAATTAAAAAATTGCAGCAGTACCTTATTCAAGAATATTGAATGTAATAAATAAAACAAAAAAAAACAAGAAAAAAAACGCAGGCTACTGCCCTAATTTTGTAAAAAGGCTACAACAGCATTTATTCAAACACATGGGATGCAATATACAAATCTAAAACAATACTAAAGAAAATCAGATCTACCAAATATAAAACTCAGATCTACTAACTAGATCAAAACTCCCCGGGAGCGGTGCCAAAAACTTGTTTGAGATATGTTAGGGTGTTGATTATTATTGGTGATAAAACAAATGATAATCAGATAAATGGTGAGAAGAAAGAGATGAGAACAACAACTCTAAAATATATACAAACCTGCAAGATACATGGTCCTTCGTAGCAAGTTTTAAAAGTAAGGGTTTGTCCCATAGGGAGTAGTGATATAAAACCTAATAGGTTGTATATTAGACCTCTAGATCTGCTATAGATCTGGCAATTCTAGCCTAATATAAGAAAACAGGGAAAGAAAGAGAGTTTTTCAGATGTCACTAGATCTAATCTATAAAACATAAATATAAAAACTAGATCTACAAGATTGACGAAGATGAATGGTAAAATAAAATATAAAATGGGAAGAAATAAACAGCTAGGGACTGGTTTTTATTGCAAAATAGATTAAGACTTGTGGATATGCAGCAGTCCTTCACTTGGCTTCAGGCACAAGCGCAAGGTAGAAGAATCCAATTTAGACCAGAGGTTTGAATTGATCTTACGGCTATGATCTGTCCACTTCAATGGCCACAGATCATCCTAGGGATTTCCTCTAAATCAAAGGCTTCAATTATAACATTGAAATCACTACAGATGTTGTGGGTGCAAGGCTACAAGCTCAGGCATCCACAGGGACATTAAACCTAGGAAAATCAGATGGCAATCAAGAGATCTACTGGGTAAATGAATGGGCAATTCCCCAATACATAAATCCTATAGACATCTAATGGAACCAAAGCATCTATGGATTTAATTGAACTTTAAAATCAACAATTTATAGAATCAAAATTACATACAATAAACTTGTTCTCAGATCTGTAGTCTGTGCATCAATCCACACATCTCCATGCCAAAATTACAATTACAAACCAGATTTGAGCTGCTAACTAGATCTAATCCAACAGATTAGATTAGAGAGAGAAGGGGGAAGAGAAAAAGGAAAATAAAACCTAAAATTAAGCCTGAATGAGTCAAGGAGCATAGTGACAAATTTCGTTTTCGGGAATTTTTCGGTGGGGGGTCCTTTCGGTACATTTCGGATTAATTTCGATACTTTTCGGAAAAATTTTGGGAAATTTTCGGGGATTAAAAATATATATTTAATATTTCTTTTAATATTTTAAAAAAATTTACCGAAATATACCGAAAAGTACCGAAATATCGAAAACCAAAATTTTTCTAGAAATTTTCGTTTGACCCCCATTTTGCGAAATTTCACGAAATTTTGCCAAATTTCGGCCAAATTTGGCATTATGTCAAGGAGAACTCAGAGAATTTCCTAGTTTCGTTGCTGAGGAATTACAGCAAAAAGGATGGGTATTTATACATATGCATTGATCTATGTGCCTTGAGTTACAACCAATAAGAGGAGAGAATTTCCTTTTAGATTTTGCTAATTCATGTGTTTAGCATTCTAGCCAATCAGAGAGAAGAGAGAGATCCATTCAGTTATACACAACTGAATTGGTTTGCTTCCCGCCAAGAATTTCTCCAAAAAGTTTGCATGTGGGCAGCTATCTTTGGAGTTCCCAAATCTGCCCCCTGCCGACCACTTATAATTGCTGAAAGTAGCTACAGCTCGAGCCTCGAGAGGTTCTGCATATATTTCGAGAGGATGGAAGTGTATTTCGAGCAGTTGAAGAAGCAATTCGATAGGTAGGCTAGCTGGATTCATCTATTCGAGCAGTTGGCTGAAGACATGAACCAACCTCGAGAGGTTTGGAGCTGCTGATATCATCCATTCGAGAGTTTGGGAGAATGGCTTGCTAGGTTCGAGAGGATTGCTAAAGGTGTAGGCCTGAATTCAAGAGGTTGAAAGAACTAGTTGAAGCCATCTCGAGATGTTGGTTTGAACCAGTAGACAAGATGATTTTAGGTTCACATCACAACAACTTCAGGCATCTCTTCGAGAGGTTACTTGAAGATATCGATAGGTTGCAGCATCAACTCAAGAGGTACTGAGTGTAGGTCGACAGGATCAATAGCAGTCTCGATAGGTTGGATGGAGTGTAATTGCAGATTATATGTCGAGAGGTTCAAGGGAGCTGGGCTTTAAGAACTCAAGAGGTTGGCTTGGGATACAACAATCTATCCCTTTGAGAGGTTGGATTTTCAGTTGTATATATATTTCATGAAGTTCTTTTTGGAGCTGAACTAGTCGACAAGTTGGCTGAAGGGATGGAGATCCACTCAGCTTGCACGCTTCTGTTTCAGCACCAATCTGAGAGGTTTATTTTAAACAACTACACTGCTTGAGTTTCATCTAGCTAGCTCTGGTGTATCAAGGTGCAGATTGTGATGTTTAATGGTAACGGGCCTGCACTTTGGGCTGGTGAATATAAGTGCAAGAGCTGCTCGAATTCTTCCAACTACAGGTCTATATGTTGAAGTGATGGAGCTGCAACTTGAGTGGAAGGTCTTGCTGCAGATTTTAGGTGTTTGAATTGACTTCTATATCAGCAAGTGTAGTGCTGATTTTTTGCAGCTTTGAAGAGATGTAGTGTCTATTGTGGCTGCTCCATATGTACTGCTGCTTCTTGAGATGGTGAATCACAAAGCTGCTCTTGTGTGCAACTGGATGTTAGGCTGCTTTAATCAATGCATTCAACAGTTGCTCCTTTTTAATGTGCACACAGCTGCAGGTTCTCTTTTAGCTTATGCACACCATAGGTTGCTGCAATAAGCTCCTTGAACTGCTTATTTTACTTCAATTACAGCTAGTCTTCATGTGTGATTCCCTCTTTTCTCAGCTTTTAGGTTCTCATCTCCTCTTATTGGCACCTTTTACTTGGATGGCTGGATATTACTGCTTATCTACAAAACAAATTTAATAAGCAATTATTAATCACTCTAAGCCCTATTAAAAGCCAGGTTTAAGGGGTATAAAATGGTATAAATCGGTGACTAATAGCCCATGATTAGTTCGAACCGATCGGCAATCTTTATAGAATTGGGCCAAGTGGTGCTTTGGATTGCCTGCACCATTGTATTTGTTGAATTTTAGGGGTTTAAAGCCAGCGGGTAAATTGAAGTCGATTTCCCGAAAAAATTTGTCGAACGTGCAAGATTGGTTAGAGCGTTCTCTCTTAGCCATGTAGTTGTCTAAGAATCGATGGAGGTCATTCATGTTTACAATGGGGTCTTTTTTAGGTGTCTCGGGAGAGGGTTGTCTTCGATAGTTGTTGTTGTAGGAGGTGTGAAAGGTATGTTCGTTAGATGTTGGGGGAGTTAAGATATGTGTGGGAGTTGGTGACTTTTCCCCTCATCCGGTTTTTGGGGTAGCTTGTCTTTCGCTTATCCGTCTTTGGTCTGCTATAACTTTGTATAAGTTGGCCAAGGATTGTTGTAGAGCATCGGTCACTTTTCCTCCCTTCATCAGTTTGTTGGCAGTGTGGTCCATAATTTGGCTAGCCGTGGAGTTCTATCCATCGTCACTTTCTCCGTTGTTGTTGCCGTTATTATTAAGTGGGGTAAAAAGGGGTTGTTTGCCTCCCCCGACCATATTTATTCGGCCACGACGTTGGACTATCCATGGGGATGGTTTAACGCTATACTCGAGGTCATTAAAGTTCAATTTTTTAATGCCTAACATTTTTATGTTTTTGGATAAGCCGAGTATGCAGTGTGCCTTTTTCAAGTTATGGGGGTAGTAGAAAAGGGCGTCAAGAATGTCTATATGTACATAGGTGTGTGTGTGGAAAAGTAAATAAAGTAGAAAAATAAAACCAAACTAATTAGATTGGGGCAACCTTACCAAAAAGTGTCACATCACGATTGTCAGTCTATTCGTACGCACTTTTTCTGGGTTCCTTTCTGTCCCTGAAAGAAGTGGCCCAATTCGGTCCAAGTGGACTCTGGCTAGGGCAGTGGAATAATAAATTGTGAAATATTAAAATGCTGAAATTAAATAGGTGAATATTAAATGAAGGATATATGTGTTGATGCAATCGCCAACTGCAAATATTTATCGACACCGCAACATGTCGCTGATCATGCTTTACGGAGTGTGGGTTAACTCCTTTGCTGAATGTCGGCCTGCCAACTCTAGTAGCGATGAGTCATCTTGGGGTTTAGCTAGTTTGGTTTCCTAATCCTACTCTAAGTCTAATTGATTTTGTCTTCTAGTTCTTCTGTGAGTTTGGCTGACTGGGGGTCTCCAAGTGTTACTCTAACCCTAATTGCCTGAGTTTCCTACTGCTACTCTAACTCTAATTAATTTAGTTTCCTAATTCCATTCTATCTTGAAAAAGGGGGCTGTGGCCCATTATGCTAAGGAGGATTGGCCCGTTCTCAGATACCCTCTGTAAGCTCCCTTGGGTAAATCGGTTGGCTAAGAGCTATTTTATAAATATTGAAAATTAAAGACTGAATTTGAATTGAGAATTAAGAATTTAAGAATTGGAATTTAAGAGAGAGAAAAGGCTAGAACTAAGAACTGAGAATTAGAACTAGAAATTAAAAACTAGAAGGAGATTACCTGAAGCCGAGCGCTTCTTTCTCCTTCTGGCACTGCAGAGAATGAAAGACCCGAGCTTGTGAGAGGCCTGAGCTCTAGATGGGAGAGATTTCTATTGAAATTCATTATGTTTGGGGTGAGGTAAGGGAGACCTTTTATAAGTGTCGGGCTAATTTCGCGCATGTGGGCATGTGAGGGATTGACTGATTCCATGTGTATGAGGCGAAGCTTAATTGAATTCTGCACAGTGGCATATGCACTTAATTCACTTCGAGTCGGCTTATGAATCGGGCTTCCTTGTTCCAGTAAGCCTGGGAAACCAATTCCGCATAGTGGCATTTGCGCTTGATCAAAAGTTCAGGCGGTCTAGGGAATTAAAGGTTGGGTTCGATTGGGAACTAATTATGCGTATCCAGTGACACATTGAAATGAATTCCGCACAGTGGATGATGCATGGGATTTGGGTCCCTAGGTAGTTTGGGGAGTAGAGTCCCAGTCCAATCTGGACCGATTACGCGTGTTGTCTCACACATGGAATCGATTCCGCGCAAGTGTATCTACGCGAGATTGGGGTCTTTGGGTAGTGCATGAAAGGCATGCCCTAGTCCAATTGGGACTAATTGCAAGAAACTGTGTCTGCATGGAATCGGATTAAGTGTGTAGTGTCTTGTGTGAAATTTGAGTCTTAAGTGGATTGCGAGAGGAGTGAACCTAGTCTAAGTGGGACCAATTCTACACATGTGGCCACACATGGAATCGATTTCACGCATCCGTATGTGCACAGAATTTGAGATTTTCTCGGGTTGGGTCGGGTCCAAGCCGCAGAGCTATTATTTCAGCTTGGGACTCAACCTTATACTATTGTTTTAGTAATGGTCCCCATATTTAGGGTTTTAAGGTCTTCATAGAAGGTCAATCCTTTTTCAGAGATCGTGGGCAAGGTCAAAGGTTGACTGAATAGGATTTTATACTCTGAGAGGGCAAAATTGGGGTGTCTGCAATGAGGTCCCACTATTTTGTTGTGGTCGAGATTACATCGTACATTCGTACAAGGTTGGGATTAACTTCTCTCTTTGTTAACTTCTGCTGGTTTGCTGGAGAAGACCATGGATGGTTGACTTCTGCTATGGATGTGCTGTTGAGGGTTTTCATCTTCCTAATGCAACCGGTAGATAGTACTGAATCATGTGCAGTCGGGATGCTCGTGGCATAGTCAGTGTCCATGTTTTCCTAAGGTGCGTCAGCGTACACCCTAATGATAGTGTGCTCATGGGGGAATTTGACACACTGATGATAAGTTGATGCAATAACTTTCATAGATTCTAGTTGTAAGTACTGGAGGAGTCTGACACCTGGAATGTGACATCCTTTGTCATAGGTCCAAGACAAACTTGGAGTTTGATAGTTCCCTTGACGAAGTGCCGCGTGACGTCATATGCTATAAGGGAAAACGATGATAGTCGTATTTCCTATTCTATATATTCAAGGTTCTTAAGCGTCGTTAGTGGGCTGATGTTCAGACCTGCTCCTGTATCAACTAAAGAATGAGGGATGCAAAATCCCTTGATTATCACTGTTAGGTATTTGGGGGTTGAACTCCCGCGTAGTGATTCCTTTGGCATGTCAGTGTTTATAAAGGTCAGAGCTGGGGGTTGAGCCATGACTGAAGTAATATAGTGCAACTCATCCAGAGTGGTGTCTTCAGCTATGCGAGTTTCAGCCCTTGCCTTCATTAATCGCCAGTAATGCTCTAGGGATTTCTTGATCAGGTCAAGTATTAAGATTTGAGCGAGGACTTTATCGAGGTGTCGTAGGAGATCATACTCTTGACCTTATTCAAAGTTGGCTCCTTATCGGGTATGTGTACTTTTATCATGACCGGATGATGCAGTTGAGGTGCTAGTACTTGTGGTGGAGGAATTACGTGTGGTAGGGGAACCAGATTCATTTCCCTATCTCTTGTTATCCTCATTGGCGGTTGAGTGCTTGTATTCTCTTTCTCTCAGGGGAATGGCAGTGGCAGGTAATTCATCCCTAACTTATGTAGTGGATACATGGATTGCTGATCCTTGAGCCATGTTGTGGCTTGTCTTGATGAGTTTCCTGAAACACTTGTTATGAACGAGGTGAAATTGGAGTAAGCGATATGAATCGAGGCCACACCATTTCGTGGAGGGAAGTATTGCATGTAGTTTTCTTCCTCGAGAAAGGAAGAAATTAATACCTCTTCCTTACTCATTCCTTCATCTAGTTGATGCTCAGTCCTTGTCTTGGATTCTTGCTCTGGAGTGTTCTGGAACAAGTTGTCTACCCGGAGTAAACTTTGAGGAGTAGTCTTTTCAGTTTCAGATTCAGAGTTGGATAAGGGAAGTGGTAATGGATTTGGTTCTGGGTTTGGGGGAGTTAAGGGTTCTGGTGGGTGTCTCAGGAGGTTAGGTCTCCTAGCCCTGAACGATTGGACTCATATTTAGGTGAAGGCTAGATATGGTTGAGGGTTCGGTGGTTCGATTTAGGTGATCAAAGTCGAAGGGAGTGGTCGAATAATTGGGAGTCCCTAAGGTTCAGTTGGGTTGACCGGGGTGTCCGAAGGGTTAATACTGGTGATCAAGGTTGAGGGGTGCATTGTAAGTCGACTAGGAAGGTCCACGATTGTGATGTGGGATATTGGTCCCTGGTTATGGTTAGGCATGGGATTATTGATTATCCCTAGATTCTGTGGAGTTTGGTTGTTATTTCAAAGGGATTCTCAATCAATTTGTTTTGATCATTCATATCATAGATCATGTCCTGTAAGACCCAGCAATTTTCCAAGTTGTGTCCTATAAATCGATGGAATGCATAGAACTTACCATAGTCTAAATGTGCTGGCCATGGGAGTGGTCTCTCTGGTGGGAACCTGATTAGGTTTTGGTTACTAAGGAGACAAAAGATATTGGGGATGGTATCGGGTAGCAGAGAATAGTGCTCACTCTTTGGTTGGTAATCGGGCCTGGCTTGTTGATTTGCATTCTGTGGGGGTGGTACATTATTATAACTCGGAGGGTTAGTTGTCTAGGTCTTAGCTAGGTTATGGTTCTAGTTTTGGTATTGGTTGTGTAGGTGTTTAGGTTTTGATATTGATGGCAATTTTGGTAGTAATTCTAATATTGCTTGGAATATCGTGGTTGACTTTGATTCTGGTATTGGTATTGGCTGAGGTATATTGGTTGGGAATTGTCGTTTATGAAGTTTTACCCTTGGTTGACAAGCATGTGAACCTGCTCAGAGCCCAAGGTTTTCTTGTTTTTCTTTGTCTTGGAGTCCATGGAAGAGGCAGTTTTAGATGCTATTACCGAGAGGGAGAGGTCCCTGATAGCGGTTTATATGTGTCTCTAATTAAGTCTTAACCTATTGCAAGCGCACAATGAAAATTGTAGTGGTAGTATAGGACCGTTCCCATGAGGAAGTGTTTTACCTTTATATCTCGCTTTTCTATAGAAAACTTATATTTATCTTTAAGATTCTAAACTACTTGAGAAATATGAATAAAAGAATGGTTTCTTAAACTATGTTGCAGAAAATAAATAAAAATCCTCCTCCTTCTAGATTATGGTCGTCAATCACAATCCTTCAAGTCTCGGATGTTTACAAAATGAAAATACCGTTACACCAAATATCAAGTTTTCTAGCATTAGTCGCCAATCAAAACTAGAATCCTATTAATATAGATTTAATCTAATCAATAATCAACCAAAAATTTGGGCATCAATCAAATTCTAGAAAATTGAAGATGGAAAATAAAAGCCATTACACTGATCTGCAAATCTCAACCTGAGTAGTCAATTCAAATCAAAACTTAGAGATGTTTACAAAGCAGTAAATTCCATAAAAATAAATCTAAACTAGAAAACAAAGTAAAAATATATCTTTCACCCCTCAGCCGCAGGCGTCAATTGCTTCTGAGAAACTACGAATATCTACACTAATATTTTAGCTCTCAATCCCAGTCGTCAATTATAATCGAGGAACCTTGGATATCTAATCTAAACTAAACTAAACTAAATTTTGATCGAAAGAAAACCCAACCTCACTTGTCAATTGATGATGAAAATTCCTTCGATAAGTTTTTCTATGTGCCGAGCCTCTTATTTATAGATCATAAGGGGTTAGTTTACAGTGATCTAATTCTAATAAAATAAACTACTTAAACAATAGCTTCCCAATATAACTCTAATTCCTAATTTTATCTTCCCTGCTTTGGATTGTTGATGCGCCTTTGGACTTTCTCCTTAATTTCAGTAGCCGAGATCTTTATGAGTCTTTCTTCATCCATCTCCTAAGATCCGTGATTCACCAAACTTCTAATTCAAAAGTTCTTCTAAGTATAATCATGGTGGTGCAGATTCACAATCGGTAGCAACGAGAAGCTTCTATTTGTGTAAAATCGTAAATCCCAATTTCATTCTTCTTTACAGCTTTTCTCTTTGGACGATTTTATATAACGATCAATCACTTTCTTTCTTCTATCGTACTTTTGCTTTGAACGTCTTCTGAAGAATCGTAAATTACGATTTCCTATTTCTTTGGCTTTGTTCAATCGTAAAATACGATTTTTTAGTTTTCAGTAGTGTCGAATCGTCTTTTACGATTTCTTGGCTTTGAACATCTTTCTTACTACTTTATGAGTTCATTTTGATAAAGATTTTATATAACGATCTTCTCTTTGGACGATTTGAACATCTTCTCTTTGGACAATTTTATATAACGATCAATCACTTTCTTTCTTCTATCGTACTTTTGCTTTGAACGTCTTCTGAAGAATCGTAAATTATGATTTCCTATTTCTTTGGCTTTGTTCAATCGTAAAATATGATTTTTTAGTTTTCAGTAGTGTCGAATCGTCTTTTACGGTTTCTTGGCTTTGAACATCTTTCTTACTACTTTATGAGTTCATTTTGATAAAGATTAATACATTGGTTCTCTTTTACTGATTTTCCTTAATATCTGTACATCGTTAACTTATTAGTATCAAATTGGGGTTTAGTAGTACTAAGTTAATCGTGATAAAATGGTAAATTATGTGACTGAACACACCCCCAAACTTAAGCTTTGCTAGTCCCTATCAAACAAGGAAAGAAAACTACTTGAAAATTTAAATGCCACTTTCATAGGGAACACGATTGCATTTAGCAGATGCAACTAGCCTTTAAACTCCTAGGTGATCCCTGGTGGAGGAACTGTAGTTTCCTAAAGGTTTTCAGAGAAGTTAACTACAAACTTAAAATATTTTTGGATTTTAAAAAAAAAATTCAAAATTAAAAGAAAAAAAAAGGTTAAAAATCTAAACTAATTCTATACACTAGCTAACTTAATCATCACATGGTTGTTATAATTTTTAAAAATATGTTTCCATCAACCATCACTTTCCATCCTAACAGTTATCCTTGATTAGAACTCAACAATTTTGATTCTGTAAAGCGAGGAGTGTGTGCATACCAATGAACAGTTTATTCTTCATAAAATTTTCTAAACTGCAGATTTAGAAAACATTTTCATCCGAAAACTCTCACTATTGGCATACTCTCAAAAAAAAATATTTAAATTTTTGGTTCTCTCTGTATAATGTCTCTTGAAGAATTATTGAAAGGATAATTGTAAAAAATTAAATTTCATGGAAAAAGATAATCAATTCTATTCATATGATTCCCTGTGCAATCCATAGTATCTATTATTCACATATCTACTAGGCTTATGCTTTTGCAAATCGTAAAGCAAAAAGGTCTTTCTTTCGGTTTGTAATGGGGCTTTGGGTTTAAAAGGTTTCAAAGAAAGGTAGATAGGATTTAAAATATTTTGAGAATTTAGATCTTCCTTCTCTATCTTCTTCTCTTCTTTTCTACTTTAGCAAGTATCCAAAAATTGGATAACTTCTTTCCATTTTCTTTTTCTGTAAATTCTAATTCTTCTTTTTTTCTTTTTTCTTTTTTCCTTTCAATATCCTTTTGATTTTCAGCTTTAGAAGCTTTTTTCTTCTCTTTTTGTAGAATCGTGTTTTATGATTTTTGACTCTTTTCCCATATTTTCTTCTTTTTATTTCTTTTCAGCTACACCCTTTTTTGGTATATCCCTTATATATTTTCTTTTATTCCTTTCACTCCCTCTTCTTTCCTTCTTTTACATTCTAAACTCTGAAAAATTGTCAGGTTAAAGGTTCAATGTTTTGGGTAGTACATATGATTAAGAGTTTATAAAATTATGGTACAAAGAAATTTAATTTAGGCTTCTAATATGAGTTCAAAGGATAAAATATTTTTTGAGATTTTGGCTCTGGTTAACAAAAGATGACATTTAATCATTTTTACAATTTACTACCATACATGCCTTATTGTTTTGATGCTTCTAATATATAGTTCTAGACAAAAAATAGGTTAGCATAATTATAAAATATTTTGATTCTAAGTTCAGCAATATGAGATTTTTCATAAAAATAGTAGAGAAGTTTAAAGGAATTTTTGAATTATAAAGAGTAGTTCTTTGTCCAAAGACTGGAAAAATTTAGTCTCTAAAGCTCACTGGTGTAGACACCCAAATTCGTCCCAAGGCCCGATCGGTCTGTACTCCGGGAGAAATGCACCCATGTGCTTCCGATGGCACCCCTGAACCCATGAAAGTCTATCCAGACCTTTAGGAATCACCTAAAACCCATTAGGACCATTCCCCCAACCCTTAGAGATCACCCGTAAACCCCAGGATCCCTTCCCAGACTCAACTTAAATCCTTCTGAGTATTTGATGGGAGGAGAGCTACAAATTTTTATACAGACCACTACTGATGCTAAGTCATATACCTTTGGAGAGAGGACTTCTTCAGCTTTCCAATGAGCCAAAGATCACCCAATTTGGAGTTGTGGTTCAAAAGTTATGGCCATTTGAAGTTTCACATAAAATCATGAGTTTTTGCTCAGGCGCATGTATTACATACGCCTAGCAAATTTGGTCCCAGTTTGGTCAAGCGTATGTATTATATACGCCTGGCTTTTTTGAGCCAAATTTAACCGAGCGTATATAATACATACGCCCAGCATAGGAAGGCCCCACCACGGGCACCCATCTTCTCAGATTCCCCCTGGTTTTCATTAATTTCACTGTGCATAAACTGGGCGTATGTAATATATACGCCCGGCTTAGCTACAGTATCTGTCATTAAATGCTCAAATTTCTTTCATCTGGTTTGACCCTTTGACCATCGCCATGGTTGAGGTGGGTGTCTTAAGGTTGGTTGCACCCCCGTTGAGCTTATTAGCAACCCTTAAGTCACCCATGGTCTCACCCCATCATCCGCTATTGAAACCAATTTTCCAAAGCTCTAGGACCCTAAAAACCTAGAAAACCTTAGATGGAGGATTACCTAATTGCTAAACCAATTAGCTCTTAAGTAACCCTCTAACCCACCTCTTCTTTATAAATAGAGAGGCCCCCCTCTTCCCAAAAGGGTTGAAAAAATCAAGGTTGAAAAGATTAGGGTGAAAGCTTGAGTTAGGAGAGAGAGAGCCCTAGTGAGAGAAAGTTCTTTTCTTATTTCTTCAACTAAAATTCCAGCATGAATAGATCATCCTTTTCAACCCTTTTCAACCATTAGATCACCTCTTTTAGTTAAAGCTTAGCCCCTAGCTTCATCCCACACTTCCTATCTATCGAATCCTAGCATCAGAACCTATTCTTCTACCGTTTAAGCCATTTAAAGCCATCGGAAGCACGCCGAAGCGAAGGTCTTCTATGGTACAACAAGGGCCCGTGAGCTCCGGCTCACCCCTCTCTTCCTCTACCTTCTTGGTGTTTCCTCTGTCCAAGGATTCAAGCCATTATGCCGCCGAAATTTCAGTTTGGCTCAAAGCTTGATAGGACCATATTGCCCTCGGGCAAGGGGAAGCTCCACCCATTTATTTTCATTTTTTTGGCTATAGATAGAGACCGCTACGTGCGGGTTGATCGGGTGCCTAAACCCTTCCTGATCGATAACCGAAGCCCCTACCCTAGAGCCTTTGGCAAAGACCGGTAAATCAGAGTCATATTTAGCACTTCAGTGCTTAAAATATTGATTTAAAGGCTTCCCGGGTCACCAAAAGCTCCGAGTGGCGACTCTATATTTCATTCCATCGCAAGTGCATCACCGCGAAGGGTCCGAGTGGATCCATTCTCGCACAGATGGCGACTCTGCTGGGGATGTCACCCAAGCGCTTCCCCTCTTGTTGGCCTTTCTTTTTATTTATTTTTTTTACTAACCATGGCTATTTTTTTGTTCTAATTTTCTGCTATTTTTCTTTATTTTTTGTTGTTTTTACTAACATACTCACCCCTACAATTCGGTCCTTTAAGTGCCTTAGCGGATTGGTGGGCCTACTTCCGCCTTTAAATTTCAGTTTTTTACGATTTTGTCATTTAAGCCGCCTTAGCTATTTGGCGGGTCTGCTCGCATCTACTTTCCACCTCATTTAAATTTCAGTCATTTACGAGCCTTAGCCGTTTGGCGGGCCTACGTGCCCTCTTTATTTCAGTCATCATATCCCACCATTGAACGCCGGCCCGTTGAGGCGGCACGGCCTTGTCATCCCTGACCCGATTTTGGACTTAAATTCACTCCCCTTTAAAAATTTGTAATTAAAAGTGAACCAACAGTGTGGGGACTTAAATTCACTTCCCCAAAGCCTCAGTCAAAGCCAGCTTCTCTCTAAAAGGAGACTCAATTCTAGTCGGGAGCACCGTTTCCTTGAATGGTCAGGGCCCCGTCTCTATCGCATATACCGAAATCGGGTTAGGAGCAGGTAAGCTCTCAGATGCCAGCCAAACCTCGTAATCAGAAGAGAGGGCACCCCCCTGAACCAAACTGCACATATGTGCCGATTGGTGGGTCTCCCAGAGTGCTGCTATGCGATCTAGGTCACTGAGAGAACCTCGAGAGAATATTAGGGAACACAAGGGCGGCTTCACAGTGCACGACACATGTTGGGTATATCCGAATTGACGAAGCACCCGAGATGGGAAATAGTAGGTACTACCAGTCAACCCGAAAAGCGTGATACCCTCAAAATCCAGAGAGCGGACAATCAAAAAGGAGTCGTCCAACCAGGGAAGCTGCCAAATCAGCTCGGCATCAGATAGCCACAGGCTCAATTCTTCGATGCTCCCATGGGGCAGCCTCGAATAGCATGTCAGAAAGCCCCGAGCCACATGCCCTCTTACCAAGCAGAACCTCGGTACAGGCCCCATGATAGCCAAATGCTCTCCTAGCCAAATCTGAATGAGGAGTGGACTCCCGCGAAGAATCCCAACCCGACCCAAGGCTGAGGCATCTAGGCCCCGATACATCTCAACCAAGACTAGGTGCACCAATGAGCGGCCTCCCTCCAATTCGGTCAAAACATCTCATAACCCGATGAAAAATGTCTTGCCCACAGTAAAGAAGAGAACTTTCGACAGCAATTAAAGGGCAAAGGCCTTCACATTGAAAGGATCTCGAGTAGGCAACTTTCGGAGACTCGAGTCGCCAAAAAGTTCTCTCAGGAATTTCACGAGCACCTAGTGGGACCGCCGGTGAAGCCCTTCTCATACCCACCCTTTTTCAAACCAAGAACCGCATAGACCGCCTTTGCATACCCCGGTTTGCGCACCACTTTAGCAAGCCCCCGATGCATCCTCAAGCCGGTGATAGAGGCTAGCTCCTCCAAGATTGGGGTGAGCTCCCTGGACCCGAATCTGAAGACATGAGCCCTATGGTCCCATGACGCTAAAGCCGCCTTTAGGAGGTCGGGCAACAAAGGAACAGCAAGGAGAGAGGAAAGGCGAGATAACCCGAAGCAATCCATAGCAGCGAGCTCGCCCTCAGCCAAGCTAGTAAACCACTTTTGCAAAAAACTGGGCCCCGAGTCCAAACAGGGAAGTACACTAACCCCACCCCCCGTGTGAGAATTTGGGTCGGGAAGCGAGTCCATGGATATACAAGGATGTCCTCTATAAGGCTCGGTCAATGTAGGGCGATGGACCCACTTGTCAAGGAAAAGGGGAAGAGAGAAAAGAAAGAAAAAGGAGGGGCAAAAAGGCAAAGCCCGAGTGAATAGTGAGGTAAAGAGAGCTGGGCGCGGATTATAAGGAACCCGTCGAGCACCAGTTATATGGGGCGTATATAATATATACGCCAAGGCAAAATTCAATTTTTTTAGCCAAGCGTATATATTATATACGCCAGGGTAACATGGCAGATGTTTTGCCAGGCGTATATATTATATACGCCCAGGCAAATTTTCAAAATTTTTGCCTGGCATAGATAATATATACGCCCACTTAAAGAAGCAGGGCCGCGTGGCTTCCCCTCACATCGGGCTATGCTCTTTTTATTTTTCCTTCTACAAGGGAGGGCCGGGTGTCGCTCAGCCTACTTTTTCTCCAGGGGCAGCCCACAGGCGGGCACGCTCACGTGCCCATGGGAAGCCCTTGGATGACGTGGCACCCATGGGACATATGCGGGTAGTCACACGCGAGCTCCCCCCCCATCATTGGATGGGGCACTAGCCCGCTTCGTGCCAAAGAAAAAAAACACATCATAGAGGCAGAAAAATAAATAAACGGAGCATTCATATAAACCATAAAAGTTGTGAGACCATCCAAAAAAAAAATCAAAAGAAAATTATTACATATTCCCCAATATTCCAAAATCTAAACTGTTTCATTGTTTCAAATTTTCGGAAAAGGAACTAATCCTGGGCAGCCCCCTTTGACTTCTTTCGGCGTCAGGTCACGCTTTGAAAGGTATGGTCTCCCCCACCCGAGTCCATGCCTGAGAGATGCGGCCAAGCAGAGAGTGCGACTCCTTTTCACGAGCACGCTGCATCAGCACACGAAGGGCCATCAGTTGGGGAAACAAGCAGAAAGTAAATATGAGTTAGGGAAGTAAGCAAAAAGTAAATATTAGGATGACTAGATAAGGTTAATATTCACTCACCACCTCAACCTCCCTAAGACCCGCAATGTTATGGTAATATTTGGCTTGGTTTACGGCTGACTCATAATCCTGTAGCAAAAAGATAAAGAGAGAGGTATCAGTCACACAGGCCATCGGCATAATCCAAGAAAACAGAAGAGCAAGATAACAAGGGAGAGAATACCCCAGGGATCAGCTCTGGGGGTGGAATCTAGATAGCTTCAGCGGATATGCGTGCCTTCTCAGCCACATCAGCACACATACACGACAGAAAGGCATCATCCAAGTGCTTAAAGGTTCCCTGGACCTCAGTCGGCGAACTGCCGAAGCACCAGCACAGGAAGGGTCGGAAGGTCCTGCACTAGTAGCCTCACCAGGAACAGCTGCCTCATCCCCCTCATCTGAATCATCACCCTGTCCAAACTACAGGAAGAAACAGTCTTTGTTCAAGTAAAAGGGCGATTAAGGTAATCATATGAAAGGCTGCTAATAGAAAGAGGAAAGAATATTACTTGAGATCGCGGACCACTAAAAGCCAAAAAGTTGGCACCGGGCACAAATCGGGGCAGCAGTGAACGATAGGGCAGAGACTCATACCACATCTAATATCCCCCAGGAAAGAGGAGGTCATCAATAGGGACCCCGTGGTGGAGGAAGTGAGTAGTGAGCATTTCGATAGAACGGCTCGCACCAAGCTAGACATGAGCACCGCGTAGCCAGCACCTCCCCAATCGAACTGATGTACGGTGTCCCAGTTCACCATAAGACTGAGTAGGGACAATGAGACCCACCCTCCGCTGGTATTTGAAAGGAGAGTCTTGCCCAGGAGGAACAACAGAGACATGCGAGCCAACATCAGTGCACGCTCTGGCTCAAGGTAAATGGCCGCATTAGGTTGGCCCAGGTCCACTAACTCGTGAGGCTCGAACAAACCCACCAGCCAAGATAACTTGACTTCGGACCCACGAACATTCCCAGAGGTCGGGTAGGCCCCTACCAGCCGAGTCACCTCCTCCCTATCAGGCGTGCGGACAGGTATCACTGGCACCCCCCTCCAACACGAACCCCAGTATTCATGGACCAGTCTGCAAGCGTGAGGGTCATCTCAGCCATGGCCATGTGAAATGTCATGGCCTCGGGGCGGAAGTGCTCTATCAGGGCCTTCAGATAGGCCGTGTTAGCCCTCACAGCGGGGCATGAAATAAAGTCCCCAAAACCAGCTTGGGCGAGCAGGTCCACCACCTGGGGGAGATAAAGTACGAGGCACTGGAGGTCGAACCAACCACCCCGGAACATAATGTGTGGTAGGGGCTGCAAACAAAAGGCACCAGTCAAATAAGAGCAAGGTGGTATAATGAAGGCATCAAAGGAAAACAAACGAAATAGGGGCAAGTTGGAAATATGGGTATGCTGACAATGCAGGAGGCCAGTACAAGCGGATTTACCTTGCATTTCGTACCAAGGTTGGGATAAGCACTGTTAAACAATGAACTGTTCCCCGTGAGGACCATAGGCCATCTAGGGCCCCTCCTGTGGACCCTGCCCTTCGTCGCCGGACAACTGAAAATATGGAACACATCGGTATAAGAAAGGGCTGCTAAAAAAAAAAAGGAGAAAGAGATTAACAAAAAAAAATGCACTAATCCAAAAATAAATTATGATGAATGAAGAATGAATAATGATGAATAATGAGAGGGGAGCGTAGGCCTAAGGAATCACATATAATGAAAAAAAAACTACAAAAAAAAAGAAGAACCTCAAGCATTTCAGACCCAAAAGAAAAAAGAGAAGGAGAAAAGTAACAAAAATAAAAAATATATATATAATAATATATGTGCACTAATCCATCACAAAAAAAAAACAACAAAAAAACAAACAAAAACAACAAACAAATGAGAATCAAGATGATGATGGATGAGGAACGGTGATGATACATATAATCAAAATTGATGAGATAATAAATAAATAGAACAAAAAAAACAAACAAACACAAAAAAGAGGCATCACACATAATAATAATAAAAAAAAAAGAGGCATCACATAGAAACAAAAAAAAAAAAAAAAGCATAGGCCTAAGGAACCGCATATAATAAAAAGAAAAAAAACACAACAAAGAGGGGAGCATAGGCCTAAGGAATCGCATATACTAAAAAAAATGCATTCCAAAAAGGAAGAACACCAAGCATTTCAAACCAAAAAAGAGAGAAAGAGAAAAGTAACAAAAAAACACAAAAAGATATATATATATATATATATGTTTACTAATCCAAAAAAAATAAAAATAAAAAGAGAGAGAGAAAAAACAAAGCAAACAAAAACCACAAACAAATAGGAACAAAGATGGTGAGCGGTATATAATAATAATATGATAATGGTACAATAAAAAAAAAAAAGAGGATGATGATGAAAAAAAAAAGTGGAAGAAGAAAGAGAAAAAGCAAGAGAAAAGAGCATGAGCGCAAAGAATCACATATACTTGAAAAAAAAAAAAAAAAAAAAAGAGGACATCAAGCAATATGCAAGTAGAAGGAACATCAAGCATTATCAAAATTCAAAAAGGAAATGAAAGAGGGGGGTTGAGGATTACCTTCAATGGGGAGAGAAATAGATGCAAAATTGGCAGAGAATAAACGTCTTTGGATCCGCACACGCAACTCCCGGTAATAGAACTTGAAAAAATCAAATGCCAAAACCTTAAGGGGCTGTCCCGAACTTGAGAAAGGAGGGAAGAAGATAGAGTTTGAAAGAGGGGGTCCCTTTTGTGCTCGGGCTCAGGCAGTTTTAAAACTGCCAATTTTGGTCAGGGTATATAATATATACGCCCGACCATTCTTTTGCCAATTTTGGTCAGGCGTATATAATATATACGCCCGACCATTTTTTGCTGCAGATTAGCTAGGCGTATATACTATATACGCCAGACCAAAATCGGCAGTTTTAAAACTGCCCAACCATTTTTTTGCTTTGAGGCCCGACAGACCCCCCTATGCTACGGTCCAAGGTCCGGTCCCTCTTAAAAGCCCACGCACCGTCAAGCAGTCGTGCAAGCATCCCCAAACAGCCCTTCAAGCTCTCTTCGATTGGCCCAAAGGGACCGTGCCATAGTAAACGAGTCTAGGTCGGTGAGCACCCGCTGAGTGCTCCATAAAATCATAAAATCATAAAAAATAAAAAAAAAATTCTGAAAAAGCACACTAGTTCTCAAAAGAGCGTTGCAATAACTGTTTGTGCCACTCCGAGAACCGTGTTAAATCAATTCAGAATGATCCGGTTCACTCAAAAACTCTCGAACCCTGTTTTACACAGGGACACCCCGTACCTGATCCGGCAGGCAGATAATTTCACCCATCCTTGGTCCCTATTCCCTAAATATACCCTAGGAGGCAACCCCGCGGGCACACCGAGGACTTATCACCGGAATGCGCATGTCCTCAGGGCGTGTCAACATGACAAGTTGATTCGCCTAAAGATACATGCAAAAATAAAAGTAGTTTGAGCATGCTCAAAGTCTCGAACTCACATGTGAGGAGAAAAAAAGAAAAAGAAAAAGGAAAAAAGAGAGGAAATAACAAGCTTTTGTTATGAAGTAAAAATCTTGAGTAGGCTGACCCCACCTTCCAAGTTTTGGCTCCGATCATCCACCTTATGATCTATGATTGACCAAGACTGTGCCCGACTTCAAACCATTCGAAAAATCTATTGTCAATCGAAACTTACCCGTAAAAAATGAAATCACAACCAACCAAACTATGTGCCAGCATACAAACCAAAGGGCTCATTCCCTTTTACTTCCTTTTACACAGGCTTAAAACCTGTATAGGTACGGTGTCCCTGTTGAATGTACGTGCTTGTGTCTGGGTATCCGCAGGATGGCCGTTTGTCCTCGTAAATTGTACCTTAGGGTCGAAGCTTCCGTTCGCGCCTATTTGCTACTTATCACCCCTGATGGGTGTCTGTCTGTGCATAGTTAGTAAGATGTGATTTCATTAGGGACGGAGGCTAGATTTGACCATCTTTTTTGATGGATGTTTGGTTCTAACCCGATCCTTTTAGCTTTGTCTCAAGTTAAGGCACTCCGGTTCATGTGAATCAGGAGCACCTCACCACCGGAACGAGCACATCCCCAAGGTGCACCCATCCCCGGCGGAGCGCACGCATTCCTAAAGCGTATCAACTGACATTTGATCCACTTAAAGAGTTGTGCAAGAATAAAATTCCCAGAGGTTCTTGAGCTTTTCTTAGAGGCCTCGAAACAAAAGAAAGTTCAAAAAAAAAACACACAAAAATTACTCTGAAAATGGGCATGCATTCTCAAGAAGTGTTGCAATATCAATATTCGCTCAACTCGGGTAAATCATGCTAAAACAACCTCGAGGTTGATGAGTTCACCCAGAAACTCTGAGCTTTACCTAGGTAAGGGCACCCGTGGCCAATTAAATGGAGCTGTCAATACCTCATATGATTGGACACATTGTTTAGGCCTTCTCTTTGTGTACCTCGCATCGATCCCGAAGCATAGATTGATCACCCCGTTTCATGGAGCTGTCTGGTTCAGATTAATACTCAACATCATAAATCTATAATTTCCCTTAGGAAGTGGACGATATCTCGGCTAGCGGGCTTACACTTTTTGTGATCATCGCAGTTATGCCCAGTAATGTCGTTATGCGCTTGGGGACTGTTAGATGAGGTACGGACGATATCCTAAAATGAGAGGGCTTATGTACACTCACCATCACCATGAAAGTTTGAGAATTGAGTTGAACCAGGCGGACCCATCAACATGCCTTGGACCTCCTCGGTTGTCTCTTGTCTTTGGCATCTGATCTTTAGTGATCGAATACCAAAGAGGGGCATCTGTAGACACCCAAATTTGGCCCAAGGCCCGATCGGTCTGTACTCCGGGAGAAATGCACCCCTGTGCTTCCCATGGCACCCCTGAACCCTTGGAAATCTATCCAGACCTTTAGGAATCACCTAAAACCCATTGGAACCATTCCCCTAACCCTTAGAGATGACCCCTAAACCCCAGGATCCCTTCCCATCCTAAACTTAAACCCTTCTAAGTATTTGATGGTAGGAGA
The DNA here is from genome assembly GCA_021018995.1 of Chloranthus sessilifolius. NCBI lineage: Eukaryota > Viridiplantae > Streptophyta > Magnoliopsida > Chloranthales > Chloranthaceae > Chloranthus > Chloranthus sessilifolius. Next base: position 33,704,405 of record CM037595.1, read on the forward strand.
GCTACAAATTTTTATACAGACCACTGCTAAGGATGAGCCACACACCGTTGGAGAGAGTACTTCTCCATCTTTCCAATGAGCTAAAGATCACCCAATTTGGAGTTGTGGTTCAAAAGTTATGGCCATTTGAAGTTTCACATAAAATCATGACTTTTTGCTCAGGTGTATGTATTACATACGCCCACCTAATTTGGCCCCAGTTTGGTCAGGCTTATGTATTATATATGCTTGGCATTTTTGGGCCAAATTTGGTGAGGTGTATATAATACATACGCCCAACATAGGAAGGCCCCACCACGGGCACCCATCTTCTCAGATTCCCCCTAGTTTTCATGAATTTCACTGTGCATAAACTGGGCGTATGTAATATATACGCCCAACTTAGATATAGTATCTGTCATTAAATGCTCGAATTTCCTCCATCTGGTTTGACCCATTGACCATCTCCTTGGTTGAGGTGGGTGTCTTAAGGTTGGTTTCACCCCCGTTGAGCTTATTGGCAACCCTTAAGTCACCCATGGTCTCACCCCATCATCCGCCATTGAAACCAATTTCCCAAACCTCTAGGACCCTAAAAACCTAGAAAACCTTAGATGAACGATCACCTAATTGCTAAACTAATTAGCTCTTAAGTAACCCTCTAACCCACCTCTTCTCTATAAATAGAGAGGCCCCCCTCTTCCCAAAAGGGTTGAAAAAATCAAGGTTGAAAAGATTAGGGTGAAAGCTTGAGTTAGGAGAGAGAGAGCCCTAGTGAGAGAAAGTTCTGTTCTTATTTCTTCAACCAGAATTCCAGCATGCATAGATCATCCTTTTTAACCCCTTTCAACCATTAGATCACCTCTTTTAGTTAAAGCTTAGTCCCTAGCTTCATCCCACACTTCCTATCTACCAAATCCTAGCATTAGAACCTATTCTTCTACCATTTAAGCCATTTAAAGCCATCGGAAGCACGCCGAAGCGAAGGTCTTCTACGGTACAACAAGGGCCCTTGAGCTCCGGCTCACCCCTCTCTTCCTCTACCTTCTTGGTGTTTCCTCCGTCCAAGGATTCAACCCATTACGTCGCCAAAATTTCGCTTTGGCTCAAAGCTTGATAGGACCATATTGCCTTCGGGCAAGGGGAAGCTCCGCCCATTTATTTTTATTTTTTTGGCCATAGATAGAGACCGCTACGTGCGGGTAGATCGGGTGCCTAAACCCTTCCCGATCGATAACCGAAGCCCCTACCCTAGAGCCTTTGGCAAAGACCGGTAAATCAGAGTCATATTTAGCACTTCGGTGCTCAAAATATTGATTTAAAGGTTTCTCGGGTCACCAAAAGCTCCGGGTGGCAACTCTATATTTTATTCCATCGCGAGTGCATCGCCGCGACGGGTTCGGGAGGATCCATGCTCGCACAACTGGTTATATAATTTTGAAACTATAGTCTAAATATTGCACTTCAAATCAACCTATAGTTTCAAACATTCATTTTGATACAGTGTTCCTGAAGAGCTAAAACATGAAGTGTAACTATTCTATTTCTGATTGTTGAAATTCTACTACGATGGATTGTTAGGTTTCTGATTTCATATATTTTTTTCTATCATACGCACATGTGATGTTTAATCAAAAAAAATTCTAAACTAAGATATACTAAAAAATAACTAAAAACTGAAACAGAAAAAAAAAATTCTTCTGCAAAAATTCTAAAGGTATTGCAAAAATAAACTAATATATACACAAGATGATATCCCTCCCCCAAACTTAAACTGTACAATGCCCTCATTGGCACAAAAAAAGGAGATACTCTCGAAATTAACAAAAGGATCATACTATGAGGCTTGTGATGTTCTAAAAATTTTACTCAATTGGTGATGCTTGATATGGTACATGGGCTGAAGAAGGAACTAGTTATGGTGCAAGTAAGGCTAGCAGTGAGGTGAAATTGCTCAATAAGTCTTACTCAGAGTCGGATACCACATTTGTAGAGTAATCATATTGTTATACTGGAAGTGGTTTTCTTTGTGTCTCTAGCCCAACCTCCTTATAGGGAACATCAGTGCTTACCTTTTCAACTAGCAATTTGCAATAGTTCTCTTTTAGACTCTGTAGCTCCTCTTCAACCTTTTCTTCGTTTTTCAAATCCTCATTCAACTTTTTAATCGCAGTAGATTTCAATTGTATCTCCAGTCTCAGCTTTTCTGCTTCAACTTTTTCTTTTGTCACTGCGGTCCAGCATTTCTTTATGATAGACTCAATAGTCCTCTTCTGTTCATCATTAGCTAACCTGAGGGAATCATTATCCTCTTGAAATTTCAGATTTGTCCCCTCTGCTATGGTTTGTAGATGATTTTTCTCATCCACTATTTATTGAGTTCTTGCTGGTAATCTTGATAAGCTTTTTCTTTCGCAGCTTCCCTGACTTCTGGATCATTAATGAATTCGACGAATTGCTCAATCAAATTAACGATTTTATCCTTGTACACCTTTTTCTCGCTCTCCCATGCCTGTTGGTCATGTCGTAATACTCTGTTTTCTTCCTGCAGCTGTACAATTTGAGATTGAAATGCCCCAGTGGCTGCATGAACTTTCCTTGCGGTTTCTATTGTCCAATGTGCCCGGTGGACATTCACAGTTTTTCATCATAGATTTTCTACTAACTCTTCGCGTTCTTGTGTAGTAGGCATGGATTAAAGGACTCTACTTTTCAATCTATTGAATTCTTCCATCAATTTTCTGACTATACTTGGCAATGGTATTAAGTTTGGTGCATTTGTAAGATGCCATTGTTCTACTTCTGTTAGTCTTCTTTCTAGATCAGGCTATTCAAATATTGGAACCGTTGTAGTAGTTGCTGGAGGAGACATCTCTTGATTCAATAATTCGATGAAACCCACTCTTGGAGCTTCAAAACTTGGCCCTGCGTCTATAGTTTGAAATGTTGGAGTCTGCTCTATAGCGGATGAAACTGCGGGTGGAGTGTTGTGGAATTCCAGTGTGCTGATTTATGATGTAAAAATCAAGAGAAAACAGAGATGGATTCAGCACATCTAAAATATCCTAGACCTGCAAGGTACAGGGTCCTTTGTAGCAAGCTTTAAAAAAATGGTAAGGGAATGTCCACAGGGAGGCTTGTTAGAAATATGATAAATCTCCAGATCTGTAAGAGATCTGGCACCCTAGCTATCACTACTTTAGTTAAAAGACAAGGGAGAGTTTTGAAATGAGTTGTTACTTAAACTAAACTACAAATAAAATGCAGATTATTTTGGATCGAATCTGGAGCCTCAGATCTTACAGATGGAAGGTTTAAAAACTTAGAAAATGGAGAAGAACAGCTTAGAGATTGTCTTCACTGCAATCAGGTTGAGCTAAGCATATTACAGGGGTTCAAAAGCACACAAGTCCCTTAGCTGGCCACAGGCACTGTCCGCAAGCATAGCTGTAGGGTATAAATTCCACTTCAAATCACAGGATCCACCTGGCCTTAAGGCTATGATCTATTCACTTTAATGGTCACAAACCATCCTATAGCCTTTATCGAATCCATGGATTGCCGCAGATAAATCCAATTAAGGCCTGAGCTCAGATTTACCTTAAGGTTGTGATCTGTCCACTTTAATGGTCATAGACCATCCTAGAGATCTCCTACAAAGCCAGAGCCTCAATTAGAACAATTAAAATGACTACAAATGTTGTAATTTCCAGGTTACAAATGCAGGAGATTACAGGGATATCAGATCCAGGGAATTTAGATGATATCCAAGAGGTCTACCAGTTAAGTAGGTGAGCTGATCAAGCAACTCCTCTACACAAATTCGATCGAGCACCAAAAGGAATTAAAAGAGCTTTAGATCTAATTAAAACATTAAAAACAATCTTTATATTGCAAGCAAGGTCACTCTTAGAATGGAATGTTCTCAGATCTGTAGTCTGTGCAGCAATTAACCCCAGCAACACTCTTAACCTTACCCAATTACAGATCTAACTCACTCCTTGCTGCTCCTAAAGATTTAGCCAACCATGGTTGGGCTAAAGGAGGGAAATGGAATCTCGTTGCAAGCTCTGATCTCTAGGAAATTGTTCAGAAATTCGATCCTCCCCAATGGCAATTGGGGATCTCAATATATAGTTTTCTCTTCTATTTTTCCCTCCAAAAATCCCTTCTAGAAGGATATCAGGGTTTGTTAGAGTTCTATTAAAGCACGTGGGTCGGATAGGTCACCAAGTCTCAGCGTGTGCATAGCATAGTTTCTGAGAAGTTCAGCACACAATTTCGACAGGTTGGAGAAGCTTCCGACAGGTTAAAAGTAAGCCTGTAGTTCCTTTCGATAGGTTCCTTGGTCTCTTCGATAGCTACCGATAGGTTGAGTTCTCTCTTTGAAGCTTCAGGGTCCTCAGCCCAATATCTGGAGTATTCGATAGGTTGGCTGAGTAGTTCGATAGGTCCAGTGGTCCTTTTAAGCTTCCTTCGGCTTCCCGATAAGTTTGCTCTCATTCCTATCGAAAGGCTTAAGCATCTTTCGATAGGTTCAATTTCAGCATCTTCATTTCGATAGGTTTAGGGAGCCTTCGACAAGTTAGAATCAAGTATATTTTAGTCCTTTCGCTAGGTTCTCAGATCTGTTCGATAGGTTCCTTTGACACTTCAGGCAAGTTTTCGACAGGATAGTTTCTTCTTTCCTTTCTTTGCTCGATAGGTTCTGAAATCCTATCGAACTCCTCAATCCATGCGACTTCATCCTTCTTCTGCTTTCGGATCCTATCAAACCCTTCTCCAACTACAAATTTTTTTTCCTTTTAATCCTCAGCTCCTATCGAAGTCTTCCAACATCCTCTCGATAGGATGTTTTGGACCTATCTTCACTTCTTTCTCCTTATTCTATTGCTGGGTCTCTGCATGGTGCTAAGAGATGACTTCTTTGTGGGCATTCTTAAGCGGTTTGCTCCATTATTATCAGCTTTCCCTGCTATCTACAAAATGCACTCAACAGAGGCTTATTAACGTGCTTATAGGTCCATGAGAGGTCAGGTTAAAGGGTGCAAAGTGGCATTTTTCACCACTTAACACACCCCCAAACCTAAGCTTCGCTAGTCCCTGAGCAAAGGAGAATTCAAAGAAAAATAAAATGCCACTTTCGTAGGGAGCACGGATGCATTTAGCACATGCACCAAGCCTTTTAAACCCCTAGGTGATCCCTAGTGGACGAGTGAAGTCTCCTGAGGGTTTTCAGTGAAGGTACCCACAAACTTCTCCAATACAACTTAGTTAATACTCATGCAACATGTTAAAACAGAGTTTTAGTGAAATAAAATAAATTTCACACCATGTCCATTCAATTCCAGAGGATTTTCAGCAGAAAAAATCTCCAATTCAAAACCTGAAATTCTGCTGTAATCCCTTCATTCTCAATCAGTTCACGTTAAGGCATTGGGCTTAAAACTTTGATGCATAGCTCCCCTTTAATTCCAGAATTTTGTTCCTATACCACCCCAAATCTCTGATTTTAGACACAAATCATACCGGGGCTGTTCACTCATAACAAAAATCGAAGGGTGCATCATTTCACGCAGCTCAAGAGCAGTTGCAGCCCTCAAATAGGACTGCAAGTAGGAGCATAGGCATTGCTTTAATTCCTAAAATTTTCTAACTCTTTTCACCATAGATTAAGAAAATTCTCATCTCCAGATGACAGCTCAATCCATTTCAGATAAGTAGGGTCTTTTTATTGGGTTGTAATGTGGCTTATGGGTGAAATTTGTAAAAGAAATAACAGGGAAAAAATAGGATTCAAAATTGAGAAATCAGTAAGAGTAAGAAGGTGTCTAGACAATACCTCCTTCATTTCAGCATAATTCCATCTACTTCTTGAATTTTCAGATTTGAAGTGATCAGTTTCTAATCCTCTTTTCAGTCTTTCAATGAAATGACTTCTCTTTCTCAACCTTTTATTTTGCTTTTCTATTTTTTTTGGGCTGGAATGCCACAACACCACCAACTGTGTTTTTCTCCTCTTGTACCCACTTCTCAAACCAGCTCTACCTTCTTCCATTCCTTTACCTTTACCTTCTGAAATCTCAGAGTGAGGTCTGGCTGCATCAGGTTAAAGAGTTTTGGGTTCGCATTTCTGGTTTCTATCGAGGACAAATTGTGATTTCAAGGCTCAAATGGTGTGTATCAAGGGCAGTTCAAAGGTGGGGCATTTTAGGCTCAAACTGTACAAGGGATGGCCTTACTTCATGTCTTCAATGTCATGAACGCTGTTAAGCTGTTTCAACTTGGAATTGCCTAACTTCTAGTGATTAGAATTAGATCCCATCTGTCCTTAGAGCAGAAGAAATTGCCCAGACACTCTTCAAAGAAATTAGAAATTTTCAGGCTCAATTCTCACTAGGTATGGTCTTCCATCAAAATTTATGGGGGGTATCCTAAGTTTTCTCCCATTTCAGGTTCACTAATCATCAATTTTTTTGAAAATTCTTGACATTTGCTTCATGAAAAATGTTAAAACTACAACTCATTTCAGTTTTAAAAAGTTTTTAATTTCCTCTTTTCCAAATAAAGCTCAGGTGGGAAATCACTTTATGGTCAAAAACGTTTTCAACATAGCTGCACAAAGCATAAACTTATTTCATTGGCACACCTACCATAGCCCCAAACCTAAACTAAACAGTGTCCTCACTGTTTTGAGAAAAAGCAATCAAGAGGGAGACGGGGTAAGAAGATATCTATAAAATAGCACAACAAAAATGTCAACTATATACAAGAGACGAATACAAAAGAAACTGAAACAACACATGGCAACATTCATATACAGCTTGGTGCCAGCTACCGCTTAGATGCAGGGGCTTTTCCCTTGGATTTAGATTGCTTAGGTTGTTTAGTGCGTGCCTCCTTAGACTGGGCAGCAGGCTTTTTGCCCTTACGATCAACTGCAGGCGCAGGATCAGAATCTGAATCGAAAGGGAAAAGGGCCATGGGGTCCAATCCTAGAGCCACAACAGCCTTTCTTCTATCATCCGTAGTGAGTAGGGTGCCATGGGGGTCAGAATGAGGGGAGGATCTGGGGGGCTCAGCTTCTTTGGATGGGGCAGCAGGTTGTTTCCCTTTTTTTATAGCGGCGACAGAAGAAGCAGATCTCTTGGTGGTGGTGGTTCTTTTGGAGGAAGTCCTCTTCCCTTTGGGAGGGATAGGTTTGTCAGGTGGAGGTACTTCAGCAGGAGGAGGAGGGGGAGCCTCCATAGGTGGGGTGGGAGGGGGTTGCGAGGTAGGAGGTGCTGGAGGAGGGGCAGTGGCAGGAGGGGTAACATCCACAGGTGGGGTCGCGGAAGGAATAGTTGTAAGGGGGGGCATGGGGGAGGGGAGGGAGGTGCAGCAGGGGGTACTGTAGCAAGTGGGGTAGGCTCAAAGGGTTGAGACAACAAGGAAGCAACCTTTTTCTCCAAAATATCAATCTTCTTGGTAGCATAGAGGAGCTTAGCATCTGAGAGCTCCTTGGTGGCCTTGATGATCTCCTGAGCATTGGCTAACTTTTTCTTGAGGAGCTCAGAATTCTTCTTCTCATACTTGGCAATGAGACTCTCAGCCGCTGCCAGTTGTTTTGCTGACTCATATCGAACCAAGATTTCAGACCATCCTTGAGAGATATCGTGGAGCTGGATTCGGTGTTCTAATTCGATGTTGGCAATTCTCTCCTCATAAGGGGCTTCAAGGGAAGCCCGAAGTGCAGGCATACCTCTCAAGACATCCCTGTGGATGTAAGGGTTGTCCCTCATTGCATACAGGAGGGTGAGGTAGGGGGAATGTACATGATTTGGCGAAGGACAAGAGGCAAAGATAAGGGTGGATTGGATGAAGAGGAGGGGGTGGAAAGAACCAGATCCTCCCATGGATCAGTTTGGGGGGAGGCATCCTGGAAAACACGGGGGGAGGAACAAGGGAAATGGGTGGTGGGTATCTCAGCAACTGCAGAAATAGGGGCAGGTGGGGATGAAGGTATAACAGGTGTTGGGGGGGAAGGTGTGGGTAAAGATGGAGCGGCTAACTCCGCAAAAAGGATATCAGTAGGGATGGGGGAGCGCATAGGTGAAAAGGGAGGAGAGAAATGGAAAAGTGAGGGATCAGGGGATGGAGGAGAAGTGGGAAAAGGTTGGGAGACTGAAGTGGGGGGAGTGACGGTGGATTGAATTGATTGGAGACATGAGCTCATGAGGGCCTGGTGGTCAGTGTTAGTGGCTACTTGGGCCTGAATGGAGTGAAGGAGGGAGAGGATTTGGCTGAAAGTATCAGGCAGGGTGGACATAGAGGTGATGGATGAATGAATGGGATGGAAAGGAGAGGTTGGGGCATGGGTAAAATGAGGAGGAGTGGTGTGGAGGGAGTCAGGAAGTGGGGTGTACTCATGAGCAACATCCTCCACAATTGAAGAAATGAGGGTAGAGAAACCAGTAGAAGTGAACTGGTCTAAACCCTGTGTATGTGTAGGAAGTGGTGGAGGGGGAAAATCAGGAAGGCGTTGGAGGGAGGGTGAGGAAGACATGGTGGGGATAGGCTCGGAGAAGGTGGGGAGTTCCAGGATCCCGGGTGTAGGTGATGGTGTAGGTAAGGTGGATGAAAAAGTGGGTGATGTAGGAGGAATGGTGGATGGGGGAATGTCAGCAGCATGATCTGCTTGTTGAGGTAGTGGGCACCTCCTTCTCTGCTGCAGCCGACTTGGTCTTTTGAATCAGGGTTAAACTTGTACACCATTCTCTCTTTCCAAAAACCTTGTGAGCCATTTTCTCCACTACCTCAGCCTCCTTGATCTTATACTTTCCAGCTTTGAGCAGACAGGTGATGAGTCTGTTGAAGGGTAGGCCTCCTCCCTTACCAAAAGCCTATCTTTTTAGCACCTTGTCATTTATGTCCACCATAGTTTCAAAGATCAGCTCAGGTGCATTCACGAACTGCCCTTTGGAATAATAAAATAAAGCATCCACTAATGGGGATCTTCTCTCCTGCAAATGTCTTGTAACATAGACATTTTTCCTTAAGATGGTATCCATGAATCTTAGGCTAGAATGGAGGTCTCTTCTCATTAGGGATTCTCCAGAACCCACAATCCCTTGGTTATCTACTTGGCCATATCCTTAAATGTAGCTCCAACAGGTGCTCCCTCAGCACAGTTAGAGTCAAATTGGTATGGGACCCCCAAAGCCATTCCTATGTCTCTGTGATCGATAGTCAGTTGCCAATCATCAATCAAAATTTCTAATACATCATTCGTCCCTGTGCCACCTTCTTCTTCAGATTTTGGTACCATAACTTCACCATCCTGAGATACACTGATTCCTTCAATGGCAACAGTAGGGGCAACAAGCCTTCTTTCTTCAAATAGCTCAGTGTTTTCTGGCACTCTCCAATGTTGGCAAAATATGCCAGATCAAATCCGGTCTTAGGGACAAGGTTTAACTTGTCAACAAATTCATTGGGGGTGGTTAGTATAGCCGGAAGCTCTACAGCAATGGGCCAGTCAGGGGTAGCTCTCTCTAAGGGTGTTTCTACCACAGGTTCCTGAATTTCAATAGCTTTGGCTTTCTTAGCTTTAGGACTCTTTTTGGGTCCCCCCTCGGGGAGCTTCCTCTTTACAGGTGGTTTGGTGGTAGGTAGTGCTTTCTTGGAGGATTTAGGGGTGGATGTAGTTGATTTTCGGCGTATGCTGGCTAGCATTTCCTCAGGCTCATCCATTATAATCTCAGGGAGTAATTTCGCACCAACTTGGAATGAGAAAACTTAGAAAGACAACAGAGTGATGGTAGGAAGGCAACTCACCTCCTGGTACCTAGGGTTTCACATAGCTAGCGATGCACCGCTATAATTTCTCTAAAATAAGGGGCAAAATGCTCCTCTACCCAAGCTGAATGTACTGACAAGATGGCACACTAAACAATAGAAGAATCTGTGAGGATTTAGTAGAGAAAGAGGGAGGCAAAAAATGAGGAAGAGAGCTAGGGTTTTTCAGAGGGTAAGGAGTGAAGCACAAATGACATATCGACAGGTATATATAGGTGAAAATGCAATTTCGATAGGATGAATGGAATGGTTTTGATAGGTTGATGCGTCCTATCGAAAGCTTAGACATCAAAGCTTTTAAAAGGGATGATTTTTAAGGATTTCGATAGGTACGACCATCCTATCGATAGGTTTAAACGACAGAGATAACATCTTTTTGATAGGTGCCCGATATGTACTCAACACCTTTCATCTTTGTTTGCCCTTATTTAACCTGTCAAGTAGTTGGTTTTACCTGTCGAAACATCCAGTTCCTATCGAAACCATTAGATAACCTATCGAAATCACCATGAAACCTAACTAAATGTAGATTAGGCCTATAGAAGGTTTCAAAACCCAGATAAAGCTGCCTTTCTGGGCCCCCTTAGCTTCAGCACTTATCAAGCTCTGTTGCTGCGCGACCCTATGATTGGATTCTTATGTGAATGAGCTTCCCTTAGCTTAGAGTAGCTGGCAAATTTGAAAAGATAAACCACTAGAGAACATGGTGTATTTATTGCAAAAGAATTCTACTAGAGATGCAAAGTAAAATAAATCTAAAACAGAAGCAAAATATGGTACATATGATACATACTCAACTGCAGGTGCTAATCCGGAGGATTTGGAAGGGTAACGGCCTCCCCATGTCCCTTGAACTTTTCATCCTTCTTGGATCCATTCCTCAGCAATTGTTCAACCCCTGGTTGCAATTTTGTCTCTATAGGCCACTCATTGTTCTGCAGCTGCGTTGAGGATTCTCATGCAGAGCCTCCTCTAGCCCTGTAATGGAAAAACAAGTTTCATCAAAAGGGGGTTGAGAGCTGGTGCTGTACACATGCAGTTTTACTTTCATGTTGCGAAAGGAGACCTCCATGATTCTGGATTTGCACTGAATGCAGGCATTTGTAGTGGCCAAGAAGGGCTTGCCCAGAATCACAGGGATGGAGGAAATACCTTTACTTGGCTCCATATCTAATACCACAAAGTCAGCAGGGTAAAAAAAATTGTCAACTCCCACCAGGAAGGACATCCTCAATGACTCCCACAGGCTTCCTTTCAGACTTGTCACCCAGTTGCAAAACCACAGGTGTGGGCTTCAAGTCTCCCAGGTCTAATTTTTCATAGACTGCATAGGGCACCAAGTTCACACTGGCTCCTAAGTCCAATAGGGCCTTCTCAATTTTATGATGCCTAATGATGCAGGGGATAGTAGGCACTCCATGGTCTTAAAGTTTGGTGGGGGTTGCAATGGACAGAATGTGTTTTACCTTCTCTGCTGAAAAACTTTCTTGGACAAGTATGTCCTAGACTGTCTTTTATGAGTGCATAACTCCTTCAGAAATTTGGCGTAGGCTGGGACTTGTTTGATGGCATCCAGTAAAGGTAGATTAATCTTTACTTGTTTGAAAGTCTCCATCATTTCCTCACTTTTACCCTGCCCTTTGTCAAAAGGGGAGGGTCCTTGCAATGCCTTGGGAAATGGCAAGTGTGGGGGTGCTCCCTCACTTGCAGCCTTAGCCAATGGGGCTTCTCTCTTTTTGATTTTTTCTTTTCCTTGAGGATCCATATCATCCTCTTTATTGACATTGGGTGGTTCCTGCAAGTCCACCACTGGTGGCCTTTGTTGTGTTCTTGGAAAACTCATTCCATTTTCTTCATTCAAACTTCTCACAGGCTCATAGCCCACCTGATTGTCCACTAGCCTACCACTCCTAAAGTTGTCACAGATTTGGCTTCCTCATAGGTGGAGGAAATTTCACCCACTACAAACTGTCTTCGTGGATTATCCTGTGGTTGGCTAGGTAACCTTCCTCCTCTCCTAGTCAGAGCATCAGACAGCTGACCATGCTGGTCCTTTATCCTTTTGATGCTCTGGTTGTGAGAGTGCACAGTTTGGGTTAAGGTGTTCAAGTTCTATAATGAAGATAGAACTTGTTCATCAAAAGATGGTGTTCTCACAGCTGGAGTAGGTGCAACTTGCTGCACAGGAGGAGCTACAGGTTGGGCCATGGTTTGCTGATATTGAGGTCTTGGGGCATAACCTTCTTGATAGGGCTGAGCATTTCTGTAGGGCATGGTCTGCTGAGGCTGCTGCTGTTGCCGGCTAGGGTATCCATCTTATCTCCACCTCAAATTGGGGTGGTTTCTCCATTGATACCTAGCAGCAGGCTACTGCCCATAGGCTTGAGTTGTAGCCACATGCACTGTTACGAAATTAGGAAATTGGGCAGCCGATGGGCATTCATCTAGGGAGTGAGCAGGGGACTGGCATATAGCAAATGCCTCCTCCACTCTAGCAGCCACAGGTGACTGCATTGCTCCCATCAGCCTATCAAATTTCAGAGTTAAGCTGTCCACTTTCCTTTCCAACTCACTTGGCACACTCACTTCATATATCTTTCCTCTTGAGGTGTTCTCTTTCATCAATTTAGAAGGGTCCAGATCTCTTGCAAAGGTTTCCCTTTGCATAGAGTTTTCACTGATGATGTCAAAGAGCTCCCATGCGTCCTCAGCAATTTTATGGAGGTAGGTGCCTCCACAAGAGGCATCTATCATATCTCTTCTTTTAGCATCAATTCTCTAGTAAAAGCTTTAAACCAATTGCCATTCAGGTATTTGATGGTGGGGGCATTTCTTGTGGAGTTCTTTTAATCTCTCTCAGGATTGATGAAAGTCTTCAGTTGGATCTTGGGTACAAGACATGATACCCTTCCTCAACTTACCGGTCTTTGACATAGGGAAGAATTTAGCCAAAAACTGACATTGGAGATCACTCCATGACTATATACTGTTAGGTGGAAGCAGAGATAACCAGGTCCTGGCTCTATCCTTTAATGAAAAAGGAAAGAGCCTAATCCTAGTTGCCTCCTCCCCCAATCCTGTGATGTTGAAGGTGGTGAACAGTCCTAAGAATTCATCTATATGCTTATAAGGGTCCTCCTTGGTCAGGCTATGAAATGAGGGCAACGTTTGAATGATGGACGATTTGGTCTCATAGTTTCCTTGAGCAGCAAGGAACTGAATACAGAAGGGAGAATTGTAGATCCCTGGTGCATTGAATTCCTTGAGAGTTCGAGGCTACTGCTGCTCACCCATTTCAACAGATTCAAATTCAATAGCTATGGATGTAGTTGGTCTGGTTCTGAGAAGTCTTTCAACCTCTGGATTTAGTGGAATAATCTGAGGTTGCAGAGTTCTACTAAACATACAACACTCACAACTGAATGCAGAGTAAATTCTCACACAACAAATAGCAACAACATAATTTATTAACTAATCTAAATATTAGCAGATTTGAAAATAAATAGGGGAGAAGGGATGAAAACTATAGAGCAACCTTCAGCACAGCTTTCCTCTCACTCTATACTCAGATCTGGTGAAATGGATACAAAAAATATGAAAAAATAGCAAAACTCACAAATGCAGTTAGTAAAATCAAACAAAAACTACAAATCTATGATCAAAACTTAGATCTATCAATTTCTAAATTGCCTCCCCAGCAGCGGCGCCAAAAATTTGTTGTGGAATTCCAGTGTGCTCATTTATGATGTTAAAATCAAGAGAAAACAGATATGGATTCAGCGCATCTAAAATATCCTAGACCTGCAAGATATAGGGTCCTTTGTAGCAAGCTTTACAAGAATGGTAAGTAAGGGAATGTCCACAGGGAGGCTGGTTAGAAATATGATAAATCTCCAGATCTGTAAGAGATCTGGCACCCTAGCTATCTCTACTTTAGTTAAAAGACAGGGGAGAGTTTTGAAATGAGTTGTCACTTAAACTAAACTACAAATAAAATACAGATTGTTTTGGAATGAATTTGGAGCCTCAGATCTTGCAGATGGAAGGTTTAAAAACTCAGAAAATGGAGAAGAATAGCTTGGTGATTGTCTTCACTACAATCAGGTTGAGCTAAGCATATTACAGGGGTTCAAAAGCACACAAGTCCCTCAGCTGGCCACAGGCACTGTCCGCAAGCATAGCTGCAGGGTATAAATTCCACTTCAAATCACAGGATCCACCTAGCCTTAAGGCTATGATATGTCCACTTTAATGGTCACAGAGCATCCTATAGGCTTTATCGAATCCATGGATTGCAACAGATAAATCCAATTAAGGCCTGAGCTCAGATTTACCTTAAGGTTATGATCTATCCACTTTAATGGTCACAGACCATCCTAGAGATCTCCTACAAAGCCGGAGCCTCAATTAGAACAATTAAAACCACTACAGATGCTGCAATTTCCAGGTCACAGATGCAGGAGATTATAGGGATATCAGATCCAGGGAATTCAGATGATATCCAAGAGGTCTACCAGTTAAGTGGGTCAGCTGATCAAGCAACTCCTCTACACAAATCTGATCGGGCACCAAAAGGAAGTAGAAGAGCTTTAGATCTAATTAAAACATTGAAAATGACATTTACATTGCAAACAAGGTCACTCTTACAATGGAATGCTCTCAGATCTATAGTCTGTGCAGCAATTAACCCCAGCAACAGTCTTAACCTTACCCAATTATAGATCTAACTCACTCCTTGCTGCTCCTAAAGATTTAGCCAACCATGGTTGGGCTAAAGGAGGGAAATGGAATCTCGCTGCAAGCTCTGATCTCTAGGAAATTTTTCAGAAATTTGATCCTCTCCAATGGCAATTGGGGATCTCAATATATAGATTTCTCCTCTATTTTTCTTGCCAAAAATCCCTTCTAGAAGGTTGTCAGGGTTTGTTAGAGTTTTATTAAAGCACGTGGGCCGATTAGGGCTTCCTAGGGCATCTTCTAGAATGTTGCGCTGGTCACTAAAGTGCCTTGATTTACGTGTGATAGGTCACCAAGTCTCGGTGTGTGCATAGCATAGTTTTTGAGAAGTTCAACAGACAATTTTGATAGGTTGGAGAAGCTTCCGACAGGTTAAAAGTAAGGTTGTAGTTCCTTTCGATAGGTTCCCTGGTCTCTTCGATTGGTACCAATAGGATGAGTTCTCTCTTTGAAGCTTCAGGGTCCTCAGCCCAATATCTGGAGTATTCGATAGGTTGGCTGAGTAGTTCGATAGGTCCAGTGGTCCTTTTCGATAGGTTCAACTCTGTGTGCCGTCATCCCGATAGGTTGGCTCTCATTCCTATAGAAAGGCTTAAGCATCTTTCGATAGGTTCAGGGAGCCTTCGACAGGTTGGAATCGAGCATTTTAGTCCTTTCGCTAGGTTCTCAGATCTGTTCGATAGGTTCCTTTGACACTTCAGGCATGTTTTCGACAGGATAGTTTCTTCTTTCCTTTCTTTGCCTGATAGGTTCTAAAATCCTATCGAACTCCTCAATCCATGTGACTTCATCCTTCTTCTGCCTTCGGATCCTATCGAACCCTTCTCCAACTGCATGAATTCTTTCCTTTTAATCATCGGCTTCTATCGAAGTCTTTCGGCATCCTCTCGATAGGATGTTTTGGACCTATCTTCACTTCTTTCTCCTTGTTATGTTGCAGCGTCTGCATTGTGCTGAGAGATGACTTCTTTGTGGGCATTCTTAAGTTGTTTACTGCATTATTATCAGCTTTCCCTGCTATCTACAAAATGCACTCAACAGAGGGTTGTTAGCATGCTCATAGGTCCATGAGAGGTCAGGTTAAAGGGTGCAAAGTGGCATTTTTCACCACCTAACATGGAGCAATCGACTCAATAGGGGTAGGAACATGGCTAAAAGTAGCCATTTCACCAACTTGCTCTATTAGCGGAGAAATTTCTTCCCCAGTTGCTACCATTGGATTCATGGGCTCTGCTTCAGTAGTAACCGGCAGTGTCTGCCTCGACAGAAGGGAGCAAAGCAGGCCCTGTTGGTGACTCCAATGTTGAGTCATTGAGACTAGGTTGTTCTTCTGGTATTAGAGGGTTAAGCTCTGATCTCTCTTGAGGTGGAGTAGAAGTACTCCCTCCCTTGTCTACTAGTTCTTTCGGCGACAGGGTTTCCGATATTGGCTTAAAAGTAGGCACCTGTGTTATCTGTGGCGTAGAAGAGATTTTCTTTCTTTGTGCAGCAGTGGGAATTTTCTTTTTATTTTCTACACTCAGGGTTCTCCTATACGTCATTATAGTTACACCTTCCTCTGGTCTAGGTAGAGCCTTTTCTTTGGAATCAAATTCGTATCCCACATTCATTTACAAATTAGTGATTAGGCCTTAAAAGGCAAACTTAATTTATTTTTTTCATACTTCTCTCTATTCAGTTTTTCTCCCACGATATTTATTACCTCTAAAAGATAAGAAGGGACATCAAACCAGTAATGATTCACCATTACATACAATGCCCTTACAAAAAGTACTTGTCTCTGTGTACCATGACCCGTGGAGTGAATAGTCTTAAGAATTAAAACATCTAAGAAGTCAAGTGATAAACTCCTTACTTCAAAATCTTTGCGAAGGAAAAATGAACTATCCCTAGGAGATTTTCCTAGTAGAGCAGTCGCCATTTGAACAAATTTTTGAAGGTTATTGGGTGGCATCCTTAATATATGGGCTTTCGATTGGTCAGAGGACAATTCAGGTATTTGCACAAGTGCGTGCATTACTCTAGCGATCATCTCCTTTGTAATCTGGATTGGTAACCCATCAATACTAGTGGAGAGGACTGGGACTGGACCATTGTTGCTGTTGATCATGTCTTTATAAAACAACCTCACCACCCTAGGATTGACTTGTGTGACTCCTAGTTCTAGGAAGTACTGCAGCCCGACATCCTTAAAATACTTGACGACTTCTCCACGAATTTCAAATTTTTCCAAAAACTCAATGTCCACCATGACTTCGACTCCCACTATATGATGTTTCATGAATGCCCTTTTTCTAATCACAACTCTGAAGGATTTAGACTTCTTTTTGGGTGGATCTGCTGCTTTTGGTTTGGCTTTAATGGCAGCAGTCCATGCAGAGATGGCTATTAAGTGGAGAGTTATCTAAACTGTTACCCCCCTCTTCTTCCTCCCTCTGTCGCTTGCCTGTTGAATCCGTCATGATGGGACTCCTTTTTCCTGCAAGATATAAATGAACATTTCCTAGGAAATTGCATATAAAATAAGAGATACTAATAGAGACCCATCTGTTTGAGGATGGGTATTGGTACCTTTGCACAAAATAGTGAAATTACCAAACCCTAATTTCATGATTTTGTCTAGAAGGTAGATAGGGATTCCAAAATCTAACAGGGGTTAAAAGGGAGTTTTAAGGAGCAAAAACTGTTGGTTTGAGAGATTTTCAAAAATTAGAGGGAAAAATAGGAGTAAAAATGGAAAGTTCGAAAATGGGGCTTGTTGGTACGCAATTTTTTTAGGTTCCTTTCGATCCCCTGAAAGCATGCCCCAATTCGATCCAAGTGGACTCTAGCAAAGGCGGTGTTTTTTAGAGGTAATTAAGTATTGGAAAAGAAGCAGTAAATCTCAAATAAATACCTGGTTTGTTGCGATCGTCAGCTGCAAATATTTATCAACACTGCAACACGTCACTGATCACGCCCTCCGGGGTGGAGATATGGGTTGTTCTCTTTACTAAATCATCGGCCGAACGATGTTAGCAGCTCTGGGTCACCTATAAGTTAAGCTAGTTTTCCTAGGTCTCTTCTAATTACTTTACTTTTCCTACTTGTGCAATGATTATCAGGGATCTAATCAGTTTTAATCCTATTAAAGGTCTAATTAATTGGAGAATTCCAATTCAACTAGGCCTCCTAATCGGACTAGAAGTCTAATTATCTTAAATATTTTAATCCTATTAAAAATCTAAATAATTGAGTCTCCTAATCCTACTAGGGATGCAAATATGGAAATTAATTAAGAATGTACTACTTCTATTGAAATTTTAATTAATTAAAAATATACTAATTCTATTAAAATTCTAATTAAAGTAAATATACTAATTTTACTAAAAATCTAAAAAATGGGGTTTTGGCCCGCTATGCTAAGGAGGATCAGCCCCGTTACCGAGTACCCTCTATAAGCTCCCTGGGGCAAATCGGGTGGCTAGGGATGATTTTAGTAATAATATGCATTGAAAAACTAATTTTTAATTTATAAATTGTGGATTTATGAATCGAAAATCGAGTATTTTGAGAATCAAGTTAAAACTAAGAAAGGAAATTTCAAGACTGAAATTAAGGATTGATTCTAGAAATTAAGAACTAGCATCAGAAGAACTTGAAATTTAGACTAAAACCTAAGATCTCAGATCTAGAGTTTAAGAACTAGAGAGCTAGAACCTAAATCTAGAACTAGAATTAAGAAAAGTGGAACTGGTTCTAAAACCTAAGAACTACCATGAAAAAATGTAAAAAACTAAGGATCAAAGAGATTTAAAATCTAGGATTTAGAACTAAAAGCTTAAGAACCTAAAGTCTAGAGCTAATGATCTAGAACTAAGAACTAGAACTAGAAGAATTAAAAACTAGAAGAAAAATATACCTGAGACTAGGGCCGCGGTGAGGAATCTCGAATCCTTAAGCTTGAAGGCCGAAACTCGAGAGAAGTCCGTGTTATAATGAATTGATGTGTTTTTGGGACGAGGTTGTCGGTCATATTTATAGGTATTTGGCCAATTACGAGCTCTGTGGGGTGCGTACAATTGGTCGGTGAATTTCAATTATGCGCCCAATTTGGTGCGCTTAATTGAATTATGCACCCAGTATCCGGCACACAATCACTTTGAGTTCATTTATTTCATTATTGTTCTTTGTTGTTTTTTTTTTTAAATTTTAGAAATGTCACTAAGTAGATCCACAGGTACGGGATTTGTGGACCCGATTGTTTGCGTGGTTGTCAAGACGACACTTGGTATGTCGGATGCTTTGTCTAACCTTCTTATGAATATTGATGATTGACGCATATGGGCGGACTATAGTGATTCACGGATAGAGAGAAACAAGTTTTTTAAAAACATTTCACTTAATATTATTTAACTATATAGTATAGAAATATCAAGTATAAGGGGGGTGATAATACTTACCTAATTTATTGCCTGCTGGTGCTTTTTGTATGCCATGGGACTTGATGGTTGTCGCAGTGGCGTCGCAATGGAACATAAGAGGATTTCCTCTCTTTACTTTCATTGCCGGTGGACCTGAGGGTCACTAATGTGGTAGGATGTCTTGGGGAGGTGAGGTTCGTGATGGGACATGGCGCTCCTCCCCTTATTGTCATGTTCTATAGTGAGTCCCGTCGATTGTAGGTGTGATGGGACCTAAGGGAGACTCTGATGAGATGTTTACGCTGGAACGTGGTATGGGTGTGATGGGAGGTTGAAGCGCTTCCTATCTTCTTTTTATTTCTGTGATGGTAGCGGCTCGTAGATCATCGTGAGATGGGACGGTGGAGGGTCTATCCTCCTCTACTGCCAGCGAGAGTGTGTTTCGGTTGCGATGGAGTCTGGTGATTACTGCATGGCAATGGATTTGGAGATTAGGTTCTCTGCTTTCATGATTGGACATGCTCGAGCCTTCCCATCTATTGGTTATGTAAAGTTATTCGATGGGATTTTGGGGAAGTGTGATTTGTGATGGGGTCTGTAAGGTTCGGCTCTCTGTGATTGCACATTGACTGAGCCTTACCTTCTTGATCGTGCATTGTGACGGGACATGTTCGAGCATCTTAGGTAGTAATGTCATAATGACACAGGTTTGTGATGGGATCAAGTTGTAATTGTATCGCGATGAGACATGTGCTCGGTTGATGATTCCTTAATTTTCTCAATGTCGTGATAGGGCAAGGATGGTGTTTCTTTCTTTGGCAGATCTTGGTTATGTCATGGGTTGGAGTCAGTTTGATTGGTGTTTGAGAGTGCGACGGGATTTGACTTTGGTCTTGATGATATAGTAAGATTTTCGGGAGGTTCAGTCTTAACTTGTCATGATGGGATATTGGTCGAGATTTCCATAGATCGCGTGGTGAAGTTTTAGCGTCGCGGTGGGGCATCGGTGTGGTCAACGGTTCTCCCTCTCTCTAAATGGCCTATGAGGCTACGCGATGGGATGGAGGAGAAAGAGGGATTCTGATCGAGATGGGGATAAAAGGGGTATGAGGGTGTGCAGTCTATGTGGTCGTAACCGAGTGTTGTTCACAGGGTACCGGATGTTTGATTAAATTACACAGTGGGTAATGTGTGCATGATTCTGGGATTCGAGGGGTGATTGCACGTTATTGTGTATGCGTTCAATGTCATTATGCACTCTGAGAACAATGGGCGATCGAAGAATCACGGGGCTGGCAGAGCAGAAGTGTTCGGGTGTCGATTTGAATTCCACGCATTAGTTCTAACGTGTAATCCAATTATGCACTGAAGTCTGTGTGTGCAATCGGAGCATCGCCAGGTCACTGTGCGGGTGCCCCTTCAGATTTCGCGCTGTAATATAGTCATGTAATTAAATTGTGTGTGTAATTATCTGCGTGTGATTATTTTGTCAGGATTGTTTATGGGCGGAAGTTTTATTACGCTCCCCTTGTGGGTGCACATTATTATGTTTAAGCGCTTCTATGTATGCGCATGATTGAATTGCACATTCTCTTGCATGTGTTTAATTAAGCCAGTGTCTATATATACCTGAATTCCTTTCATTTTTCTTCATTCGTTCCTGTTTTTCTCTAATCTCTGAGTTTTAACGATAACTTGTAATCCATCCATCAGATTTTGATATCATTTCTTCCTATATTTGTGGGTTTGGGTGATCTTCAACCTAACGGGGCTTCCAATAGTGGTGTGACTTGGAGAATGGGCGGTATTGGGAAGGAGGAGGTCGGCCTTCACATCGGTCCTTTTTAGGGAGCAGTGAAGGTAGCGTTTAGGCGGGGGCAGCAGAGGAGGTGAAGATGGCGGAAGAGACGGTGTTATAAGTGGAGGGATGTGTTCCCCAACCAATCCTTCATCTTGCCTTTTCTGAAGCCTCCGATTGGAGGCTCCAAGCTTGGGCCTTCGGGCTTAGTTTTCATTATGGGTTGTAAATTAGGTTTATGGGTTTTCATTTTGGGTTGCATGTTCAGGAGGTATGCCTCTGGTGATCTTGTAAAGAATTTAATATGTTTATTGTCTTCATTTGCTGCATTTATTTTAAATTAAACTTTATTTTTAATTTTGCAGTTAAGGGGACTTTTATTTAAGGTTTGAGGTATTTTATTTTAATCCTATGTTTGATTTGCTATGTGAATTGCATGAATTTAAGGTTTAACTTAAAAGGGTTCTAGATGGGTGTCAGGTGTTTTAATCTTATTGGTTTATTTTTTCTATGGTGGATTTGTGTTTCCTAGAAGGATAAGTGTTGTGTGATTATTGGTTTCTCTCGACTTGTCATGGATTGGTGTTTCTAAAGGGGGCAAGTGTCTTGTTTTAATGAAGATAGATGAAGGGGGCTTATAAGTAAGTGTTAGTCTATTTTAAGTGCTTGCTACTGACTTTATTGGAGACAGTGATAAGAATGGGGTGAATGAAAATGAATGAAAGGTCGAGTGAAAACTACGGAGCAGCAAGCCTAAAATATGCATAGTCCTGCAAGATACAGGGCCTGTTGTAGCAAGTTTTGTTAAGTAAGAGTTTGTTCCACAGGGAAAGTTGATCTAAAGCTCAAAGGGAACTATCTTTAGTAGGCTCTCCAGATCTGACTACAGATTTTGCAATCCTAAATGGAAGGGAATTTAAGGTCACTATAATCTAAATCCTAAGGTAACTTAATGTCTAAACTACAGAAAGGGTTAAGAAAGAGGGTAGAGTGTGAGAAAATAAATATAAAAGGGTGAGAAGTATGTTATTAGGTATTGATCTGATGGGTCTTATAACTCAGACTCAGATCTGCTGCTATAGAAGTCCTGTCCAATGGCTACATTATCACCAAAGAGGAAAAAGGATCCAACTCACCCCTGTGCCATGATCCAATCCCTTATGGCTATAACCTGTCCACTTAAATGGTCACAGACTATCCAATTGGGGAACCACAATCTAGAGATGGGTCAGAACAAGATTATCATTGTAAGCACTACTTCATCCAGGCTACAAGTTGAAGAATCCATAGGAACCTCAACCTCTAATGTTCTGTGTGTGTGGCCAGGCCTACAAAGTGCACGAGCCTAGACACACAGGACCAACAAGAGTTTGAGTACTAGGTTTTAAACTTTGCTGTTCACTGCTTTAGAAAGATAGTAGTGATCCAGTCACAAGCCTACAATCTCTACAGCCAAATCAGATCTGTAATCTGATAGGGGAGTCTGTCTCTGCACCATCTCTCACAAGGCTACAAGCACAAGTGCAAAGAAGAAGAATCAGTCTTAGATCAGTGGATTGGTCTCACCCTAGGGCTATAATCTGTCCACTTGAATGGTCACAGACTATCCACATAGGCTATCCTCCTCACAGAGGTCTAAGACAGAATGAGAACATTGTTGCCGCCACCATGTTCACAAGGCTACCAGCTCAAGCTCTCATGGAGATTTAGATTTAGTGGATCCTGTAGTGGGGGAAGGCCTGCAATATGCCCAACCTGAACAAACAGGTCACTTGGATCTAAATAAAACCTTAAAAGCAATCCTCCATTGCTTACAATAAAACTTAGCAATGGAGGATCTCAAAGCAGCAGCCTTGTATAGAACAACTGACAACAAAAATACCATCCTATACATGCAATAGATCCTATTACAAAACTCCATTAAAAACTATACCATTCAATCATACAAAATGCATAGCCAGCAAGTGCTGGACTATGGAGAGAAGGAAAAAAGGAAAAAGAAAAACTCCTAAACCCTAACCTTAGCCTACTGTAATTCTTAGTCGGTTTCAAGAAGAAGCACAAAAGTCAAGAAAAAAAGTCCCCTAAACCTAAGCTAGGCTTACGCTTATATAGAAGTCGGTTCTTTGTAAATTAGGGTTAGGAAAACCCTAATTTCATCAATGTAATTATGGCCCATTCTTGTCCCTTGGATGCCTCAGGGCGTGTGCACGAAGATTGGAGCATTGGAGTGCGTGCCCTAATTGCTGAAAGTTCCTAGATTACAGAAGTTTAGAACCCGATCCTCGCTGATTAGAAAAGATTTGTAGATCATACCGCATGGTAGAATTGGCATTGTGAGGTTGCTTTGACTTGAAGTTCTTGCATTCGCGGGGTTCATACATTGATCATCGCAGAAATGCTTTGGTCGTCGCTGGATTGGTCTTTGCATTTGAATGGCACGAGAATGACGCGCGCAGTTCGTTCCTTGATGAAACCCGTGGTGATCCTCGTGAAGAAAACAATGTACATAGGCTTCATCAAGTGATGACCGCGCTACTGAATGCTTGGAGCTCTCTCTATTCAGTGAATCGCATGAAGGTTGAGAATTCATCTCTTGAGTTACGCGAGACTGCGCGAGTGCTTAAGACTGAGCCTCGCGAGGACTGCGTGAAGTATACTTTTTACTCCTTGCTGACATCCATCTACGCGCGAACGGCACGAACACTGCGCGACCAGTTCGGTTGCTCCCTTCAGAAGCCCGCGACAACTACGCAATGCATTCCTCTTGATTTGTTTCTGCTTTGCTGTGCCTCTGCAGCAGCCAATTCTCTGTCTGGGTTCAACCTTTACACTTCTGAGGGGCTTCTGGGTCAGCAGTAGGCTTCTTGGCATGGTTAGGAGTTTATTTGCAATTGTTGCTTATTACCTACAGAATAGAGTTAAAACACATTTATTAAATGATTAAGGGTCTAACAGAGATTAAGTTAAGGGGTAAAAAGTGGTACTTTTCAGGTCTTAACACACACCCAAACCTAATCTTTGCTAGTCCCTTATCAAAGTTGTAATTAAATGCCACTTTCGTAGGGATCACGGGTACATTTAGCATATGTACCAAGCCTTTTAAACCCCTAGGTGATCCCTAGTGGAGGAGTGAAGTCTCCTGAGGGTTTTTAGTGAAGACACCCACAAACTTCACCATTAGAATCAATTAAGTATAGTGCAGATAATTACAACACAGATTTTGATGTTTAAAGCTTCATTCCACACCCAATTTTTTTTAACACTTAGAGAAAACTGCAGCAATGTTGCAGGCCATTTAAAACTTAAAAGTTAATATGTGTTTGCCACCATTCATTTATCATTAGAATTTCAATGAATAAAAATCAGTACCCAGCTTGCCTTTAATTCAAAATTCAGGTTGGATACAACCCCAATGAGGTTAAAATTCATACCCAATTCTCACTAGGGCTATCTCTCAACATTAACAACCTGAGGGTGTTCACATTTAAAATAGCTCAAGAGCATTTACAGACCCCAAATGGGTCTGCAAGCATGAGCATAGGCAAAGCTTCTAATTTCTGACATCTTCAAGAATTTTCACCATAGATTGGACAACTCCTCATCTCCACATGACAGCTCATTTAACTTTGGATCCACAAGGTCTTTTTGAATGGGTTGTAATGTGGCTTATGGCTGAGGGATGTAAAGAATAAAGGGGTAAAAAGGGAATCCAAATTAAGAAAAGCAGCAAGGTAAGGAGTGATTCATGACTTCACAACCTTCATTTCAGCAAAAAGTTCATCTTTCTTTATATATTTCAGACTCAAAGTGGCGAGCTTCTCCTCTTCTTTTCAATTTTCAGATGATGTTGTTGCTAGACTTCTCTTTCTTTTTCTCTTTTTTTTTGTTCATTCTTTTTTTTATGATTTTTTTATTTTATTTAATATTTTTTATGATGAACTGCCACACAACTGCCATTGATACACAGCTGTTCATAAGTTGCTTTTCTTCACCTTCCATAGAATGTTGGACCATTCTCAGTATCTTTAACTCCTTCTCCTTTACCTTCTGAATTCTCAGAGTGAGGGTAAGGTTGACTCAGGTCATGAGGTTAAGGTGCAAGTATTTTGGTGTTTGTGAAACATTCTAGCCCGCACCTTCTCTGTAGCAGCATTTGGATGCTGAAGATCTCTTGGGCATTTTTGAGCCTCTTTTCAAACATTCTGGCTCGCGCCTTCTCTGTAGCAGCATTTGCTTTCTCCAACTCCAAATTCAGCGCATTGTACTCAGTTGTCACCTTGGTCTTCTGATAGTCCTCCAGGATGTTTTTCCACCCCAAGGAGATGTCCAGAAGTTGTTTTCTGTGGGCCTCCTTCATTTCATTGATCTGCTCCAGCAGAGGGGTCTTAATGGATTGGCAAAGTTTGGCCATGCCCCTTAGGACGTCCTTCCTAAGGTAAGCATCATCCCTCATGTGATGGAGGATGGTGAGGTAGGGAGGGCTGTAAAAATGATGTTTTGGTGTGATGGGCAGATAGGAAGTGGTAGGAGCAAACTGTGATTGGTCCTAGGGGGGAGAAGGGGGTAACAGGGGTAAGTCTATTTGTGGGGAAGGGGATAACTGCAGGTGGGTCTATGTCTTTTTGTGAGGGTAAGTTGGAGGTGGTAGGATAAGAGGTGGGATGGAGGGTATATGGGGAAATGAGAATGGGGTAGGCTCTATAGGAGTAGGGGGTGATGGGGGGGGGGAATGGGAATAGTGAAAGGTATGAAAGGGAAGGGGGGGTAAAAGGTAATGTTGATGGTGGGGGGGTTGTGAGTCAGGAGGGAAGTCGGTTTGGGTTTCTTTGTCAGTGGACAGGACCAGGGGGGTTGTAGTGGGTGGTGGAGGGATGGGTAGGGTGGTTAAGGTGTGTAGGGTAGATTGGATGGAGGTGAGTTCAGTCTGCATCTGGTCTTGTTTTTGGGTAGTGGTAGATAAATGGGCTTGGATGTCTTGGATAAGGGATAGGATATGGGGTAGTGTGTGAGGGCTGGGAAGTTGGGTCTGTGAAGATGAGGGCACTGGTTGGAATGGTGAGGAAGGCGCATGGTGGAAAGTGGAAGGAGGGGAAGAGTGGGGTTCTAGTGAGTGATGGGGTGATGTAGTGGGAGAGTCCGGGAGGGGGGTGTAGTGGGCGGGCACTGTCTCAAGGAAGGTAGACAGAAAGGCTTGGAAGCTTATGGATGTGTTAAGGGTTAAGTCAATGTCTGTGAGGGGGGATGTAGTAGGTATGGCTGGGGTGGTGGTTTCTTCAAGGTGTGGTGTGTCAATGGGGATAGAAGGGATTGAGGGTGGTGTCTGGGAGATGGTTGGGATTGTCTCAGTGGTCTTTCATTTTTTATAGGAAATGAGTGGAGGGCTTGCAGGTTTATGTGTAGCTGAAGGGGGTACTGGGGTTATATAATGAGGTAGGGTAGGGGAAGGGGAGTCCTCCCAGGTACGAAGCACAGGTGAAGGGGGAGTGGGCATGGAGAATGGAAACAGAGGGGGGTGGGAGATGGATGCAAGAGGGGTAGTGGATGCAGGAGTAAAAGGTGGAGGGGGAATGGGTGCTGCTGCAGCAATGGTAGTGATAGGCTCTCGGGGCACCTCCTTGGTAGCAGGGGTAAATCCTGATCTGGGTGCCTCTTCTTCTTGCTTGGGCAGGGCCTGAGCCTCAACTTTCTTCTTCTTCTGGGCCTCCATCAAGCTCCTACTGATTCCCCATTACCTCTTGGCAAAGGTAGTAGGGGCAAGGGTGGTGGTCTGCTCCGTTTTTCCTATCTTGTATCCCCCCTTGAGTAGCAGCAAAGTAATGATCCTAGCATAAGGGAATGTCTGAGGCTTCTTGTTTATCCCTATCTCTTCCACTATGTCTTTCATTGCCTCAAAAACTAGTTAGGCTACATGGAAGCTATGGCCCAGGTGGAAGGAGTAGACAACATCCGCAATGGGGGTTCTCCTCTCCTGCTGATGTCCTGAGTAGTATATGTTCTTTCGCAGGACTTGGTCAATGAACAGGAGTTCAGGTTCCAATTCTCTCCTTCTGATCGAGTCTCCTGTGGCTTTTAATCCTCTAGTTAAGGCCCGTGCAATTATATCAATCAATGCACTCAGAGGGGGGCCATATCCACAGCTAGGGTCAAATGCGGCTGGGATGCCCAAACCTTCAGCAATCACCTTGGGGCTCACTAACATATCAAAGTCGTCAATCAGCACCAGCAAGCACACTTATCCATCTTTGTCCTTCTTGACCCTGATGTGCTAATAGAACAATTGCACTAACCTAGGGTAGGCTAGTGCTGGAATGCCTCTCATCAATGGCATGAAGCCTGCTTTGCTCATAAACTGTACTGCAGGGGCAGATAGACGTTCTTTCTCAAAAAATGGTACATCAAAGGCTGTTTCAGGCTCCAATGGAATTGACACCATGAGCTCAAAAGGAGCAGTGAACTTAGGGGTTGGTTCCGCCACCTCCTCAACCACTTCCTTTCCTTTTTTGGGTGACTTTGAAGTCTTTGCCTTTTTAGGGGGGGTCTCTGCAGGGTCCTTGTCCTTCCCCTTCCTCTTCTGTGCACTTTGGGAGCCTTGTCAAACTCTATCTTTTAATGTGAGGATTGGAGATTGAGATCTAGGTGCTTACCCTAAAATCTAGGGTTATGTTTGATATGATGCACAGGGCACTGCGAGAGCTCTGAGCAGAGGGCAATGGATGGGGGTGATGCTAGGAACAATTCTATAGATTTGTGGAGTGAATGATGAGCTGTAGGATTGATGCTGGAGGAGAGAGGGGGGAGAGCACCAGAAGCTAGGGTTTCACAAAGGGAAGAAGGAAGAAAATAATGGAGAAGGAACCAAGCGCGGGGTTAAAATACTTATCGCGAAGCTCGGCGCGCTTTGGAACATCTGGTCGTGGGGTTGGAAATGAACCAAGCGATGGTGTTGATTCAATCTGGATTGCACGACAATCTCCCAGGTTGTCCTTGGAGCACGCGAAAGTGTGAGATGAATTCATGTGAATTGCGCGAGCGGCTCCTAGGTCTCTATTTGGATTGTGCAAAAAGCTCTGAGGTTCATTGTGAATTGTGCGACAGCATTAGAATCTGGCAACAACAAATGAAGTATTTCTGTTGAATTGCGCGAGAGTCCCAGTTTACCTTCTGAACCTCGCGATAGTCTTGGAATCTCACGATAACAAAAGGAATAGATCTATGTGGATCGCGCGAGAGGTTCTCAGGTACACATGAATTTTGCGATAGCTATTGAATGTTTCCATGTGAACTGCGCGAAATTCTCCCAGACTTCCTTTTTAACCTCACGACGGCTATTAGAATCTCACGACAACTGATGAAATATGTTGTTTGTAGTGCGTGACGATCTCTCAGGCTTCATTTTGGACCCAGCGACAGCAAAGTATAAAACAGAGAGCAAGTGCTCTCTGTTCTGCCCTCGTGCATATGTGTTGTGGTTGAATCCTCGGCAGGACTCTCCCCATGGATACCTCTAGACACATAAAAACTCAAGCAAGGACAACAAAAATTAACCTCCCACATTATGCATTCCAACAGAAACTATCAATTAAAGAGCAGGAAACATCAAACCAAGCATAAAAGGTTTAAACCAAACAGATCCGTATTCATATGGGACCACTAACAATACCTATAGAATTTTCACAAAAAGAAAGTAAAATAAATCTACCAAAATCAAAGTACATATGATACAGCAAGGACACACCTGTGGATCCGTTGAAAGAAGGATCCTCTTAGAGGTGAATGGTGTCCATGGGATCGACAGGTTTGGCAAAACAAGGCTTTAGCCTTTGACCATTCACTTTCAAGGTTCTCCCAGACTTGGGATCCTTGATTTCCACAGCACCAAATGGGGAAACATGCATGACAATGTAAGGACCTTCCCATCTGGATTTCAATTTGCCAGGAAAAAATTTAAGTTTGGAGTTAAACAACTAAACCTTATCACCAGCTCTGAAACTCTTTCTCAACAGCCCTTTGTCAAAGAAAGCTTTGAACCTTTCCTTGTAGATCTTGGCATTGGCATATGCATCCATCCTTAGTTCTTCTAATTCAGATAGCTGCAGCAACCTGTGATGACCAGCAGTAGTTAGATCTAGATTTAAATGTTTGATGGCCCAATAGGCCCTATGTTTTAACTCCACTAGGAGATGACAAGCCTTGCCGTAGACCAGTCTGAAAGGGGGCATACCAATGGGAGTCTTACAGGCAGTCCTATAAGCCCACAGTGCATCATTAAGCTTGCCAGCCCAATCTTTCCTATCAGTCCTCACAGTCTTCTCGAGGATGTGCTTGATCTCCCTATTTGAAATTTTTACTTGCCCACTGGTTTGTGGGTGGTAGGGAGTAGCAATCCTATAGGTAACAGAATATTTCTTGAGCAAGCTCTTGAAATTTCTATTATAGAAATGGCTATCCCCATCACTGATGATGACTCTAGGGGTGTCAAATCTCGAGAAGATATTCTGCTTTATAAACTTGAGGACAACCTGATTATCATTAGTTCTTGTGGCAATGGCTTCTACCCATTTGGAAACGTAATCCACTGCCACTAAGATGAAATGAAAACCATCTGAAGGAGGAAAGGGGCTCATAAAATCAATACCCCACACATCAAACAGTTCTACAACAAGGATGGGCTGTAATGGCATTGAATTTCATTTGGACAGCCCTCCTAATTTCTGGCATCTTTCACAGGTCTTGCAGTGTGTATTGGCATCTCTGAAAAGAGAAGGCCAATAGAACCCACACTGCAACACCTTGTCAGCTATTTTTCTCCCACTAAAATGACCCCCACAGGCATTTGCATCGCACATGGCCAGAATACTGGGGACATCATTTTCGGGAACACATTTCTGAATGATTTGGTCTGCACAATACTTGTACAGGCAAGGTTCGTCCCAGAGAAAGAATTTGACCTATGAGAAAAACAGGTCTTTATCCATTTTTGTCCAGTGGGTAGGAATCTTGCCTATAACTAGTTAATTAACAATATGTGCATACCAAGGAACTAAAGATCGAATGGCAAACAGTTGCTCATCCGGGAAGACATCATTTGTAGCAAGGTCATCAACACATTTTTCCAACATAATTCTAGACAAGTGGTTAGCCACCACATTTTCTATACCCTTCTTGTCCTTGATTTTGATGTCAAACTCCTGCAATAGGAGTATCCATCTAATCAATCTAAGCTTTGCATCCTTCTTGGACAGTAGGTACTTTAATGTTGAGTGGTCAGTGAAGATGACAGTTTTAGACCCAAATAGGAAAGGTCCAAACTTGTCCATAGCAAAAACCACTGCCAGAAGCTCTTTCTCAGTTGTTGTGTAGTTCAGCTAAGCTTCAGCAAATGATTTGCTGAGATATGCAATGACCATAGGTAGCTTATCTTTTCTCTGGCCTAAGACAGCACCTATTGCCAAGTTAGATGCATTACACATCAACTCAAAGGGCAGGGTATAGTCAGGTGTTTGAAGTACAGGGGCAGAGGTGAGGCAGATTCTTAGAGTTTTAAAAGCCTCCAGACATTCAGCAGAAAAGTCAAAGGGCACATCCTGGCAGAGCAGGCACATCCTAGCAGAGCAGGTGGCACAATGGTTTAGCAACTTTGCTGAAGTCTTTGATGAACCTCCTGTAGAATCCAGCATGCCCAAGGAAAGATCTAATTTGCTTGACTGTTCTTTGAGGGGGCAAATTTGCAATGAGGTCAACTTTGGCCTTGTCTACCTCAATTCCATCTTTCGAGACTACATGGCCCAACACAATTCCTTGTGTTACCATGAAGTGGCTCTTTTCCCAACTTAAGACCAAATTGGTCTCCTCACATCTTTGTAAGACCTGATGGAGGTGTTGCAGACATTGGTCAAAGCTATCCCCATAAACCAAAAAATCATCCATAAAAATTTCCAAGAATTTATCATTCATGTCAGAAAAAATGGCATACATACACCTCTAAAAGGTGGCTGGGGCATTACACAGTCCAAAAGGCATCCTTCTGTAAGCAAAGGTGCCAAAAGGACAAGTAAAAGTAGTTTTTTCTTGGTCAAGAGGGTGCACAGGGATCTGATTGTACCCTGAGTACCCATCAAGAAAATAGTAAAAAGCTTTCCCAGCCAACTTTTCCATAATTTGATCAATAAAGGGGAGAGGGAAATGGCCTTTTCTGGTCTTGGAGTTGAGTTTTCAATAATCGATGCAAACTCTCTAGCCAGTGGTATCCCTGGCTGGTCTCAACTCTCCAGACTCAGTTGTGATCACTGTTATGCCAGATTTCATGGGTGCCATTTGGATTGGTGCCACCCATTCAGAATTAGAGATGGGGTAAATTACCCCAGCATCCAACAATTTAATGATTTCTTTCAGGACCACTTCCTGCATGTGAGGATTCAATTTCCTCTGCATTTCCCTGGAGGGTGTTGAGCCCTCTTCTAAAAGAATCCTATGCATACAGATCGATGCATCAATCCCTCCTAAATCAGCAATGGTCTAGCCAATTACTTTCCTGTGCTTCCTCAAAACAGTTAGCAATTCCTCCTGTTGCTCACTGGTAAGAGAAGAGGAGATAATTATAGGAAGTTTCTCATCTTTCTCGAGGAAAGCATATTTCAATGTCTCTGAAAGCTTCTTGAGCTCCAGATCAGGGGTTTGTTGGATGGATGGCAGGATTGGTGTATTGTTGGTTGGAGGAACGGGCAGCAATGTAGGTTTCGAATTGGAATGCTGCACTAAGCCCACAGAAGACATCAATAGGGACATGTCTTCTGATATTAAAGCTAGGCTTCCTTCCTCCACCATGTTCCAAAATTAAGTTAAATCAGTGACAATGTTGCCCCACTCCAGCAGAGTGGGCAGTTCTTCTTCAACAATTTCTTCTAGTACATCCACTGCAAAGCATTCCTCATTGTCCAGCTGAGGGTACTTTGCACTGTTATACACATTAAGCTCAACTTTCATTTGTCTGAAAGTGACCTCCATGATCCCAGACCTGCATTGAATGCATGCATTGGCAGTGGCCAAGAATGGTCTTCTTAAAATGACAAGTATCGGGGATGTGCTCTTGTTGCAGCCCATGTCCAAAACAAGAAAGTCTGTAGGGTAGAAGAACTTGTCTACCCCCACTAGGACATCCTCAACCACTCCCATGGGTTTCCTCTCAGACCAATCAGCCATCAATAGAACAATGGGGGTGGGGTTCAGGTACCCCAAACCAAGCTGCTGATACACACTGTATGGCAGCAGGTTAACACTAGCTCCAAGGTCTAAAAGGGCCCTTCCAATCGGGTGGTCTCCAATAATACAGGGAATAGTGGGTATCCCTGGGTCTTGTAACTTATCAGGTATTGTCATGGTTAATACAGAATTAACTGTATCAGTCAGAAAGACCTTCTTGGACAAATGGCCTCTGGCCTTCCTTTTCTGAGTACAAAGGTCTTTCAGAAACTTTGCATAGGCTGGGACCTATCGGATTGCATCAAGCAGGGGTAAATTTATCTTGACCTGCTTAAAGGTCTCCATCATTTCCTTGATCTGTGCCTGCCCCTTATCGAAAGGGGCAGGGCCACTAAAAGCTTTAGGACATGGCAAATTTGAGATACTCCGATTCCTCATTTGCAAGCCTTTTTCTTTTTTCTATTTTTATCTCCTGCTGAGGTTCAACTATAACCTCTTTATTTTTCCCTTGTTGAAGGGTAGCAGGCAATTCTTGACTCTATGCTATAACAAAGTCCTTATCACTTTCACTCGACATTTCTTTGGGAATGACCTCTCCTTGTTCCTTTCCCACCTAGTTGTCTACCAACCTGCCAGACCTTAGGGCTGTGATGGCATTAGCCCCCTCAAAATTTGAGGAGCCTTCTCCGATGGAATACTGGCCCTTAGGGTTGGCTACTGGCTGGCTTGGCAACCTGCCCTCTTCTCTTTTAGCCAAGGCATTGGCTATTTGGCCAAGCTGCTCTTCTATTTTCTATATGCTTTGACTGTGAGAAGTCACAGTCTGACTTAAGGGTCCAAGGCTTTGCTATTGGGCCAAAACCTGATCCTCGAAAGAAGCACTTCCGGGCTGAGGTGGGGGAACTACCAATTGATTCTGTTGCTGGGGCTGCTGTTGCTGCTGGAAATTTGACCTTGGGGCATAACCCTGGTTGAACTGCTGCTGTGGCCTTTGAGGTAAGGCCAACATCTGTTGTGGCTGCATTTAGTTGTCTTGCCTCCACCTCAAATTTGGGTGGTCTCTACATTGGTAATCAACATTTTGGTACTGGTATCGATATGGTTGTTTATTGTAGCCACCAGATTGTTGTTGTCCAAAAGATTGGGCAGCAGCAGCCTGTTCCATTACTTACTCAGGGTATTGCCTCACAGATGGGCACTCTTCTACTGTGTGTTGTGGAGATTTGGCATATCAGACATGCCTCCATCACTTGTGCAGCCATTCTAGGCTGCACCACAGTCAAAAGTTTATCAAATCTTTCAGTAAGATTGGCCATCGACATTCTCAGGTCATCATTTCCCCTAACTTCATACATCTTTCCTTTAGAAGTCTCAGCAAGCCCCAGCTTAGGAGAAGGCTCTTGAACAGTTCTAGATGAGGACATCTTCTGGAAAGCATTTCCACTTATGACCTCGAACAAGTCCCATGCCTCATCAGCTGTTTTATGCATGTACGTTCCACCACAAGAGGCATCTACCATATCTCTACTCTTCTCATCAATCCCATTGTAGAAGCTCTGGACAAGCTGCCATTCAGGGATCTTGTGGTGGGGACATTGTTTGAGCATCTCTTTAAATCTGTCCCAGGCTTGGTTAAAATCTTCAGTTAGGGATTGGGCAAAAGCAAGTATGCCTTTCCTCAACTGGCTGGTTTTGGTCTCTAGAAATTTTTTTGACAGAAATCTTGTTTGGAGGCCTTTCCAAGAAGTGATGCTGTTGTTTGGGAGAGTAGATAACCAGGTCATGGCCCTGTCCTTTAAGGAAAAACAAAAGAGCCTTAACCTAGTGGCTTCTGGTCCCAAACCAGCAATGGAGAATGTCGTGCATAGGGCCAAGAACTGGTCAATGTGCTTGAAAGGGTCATCCTTGCTAAGCCTATGGAACAAGGGAAGCATTTGGATGATTAAAGTTTTGATCTCATAATTACCCTGAACATCTGGGAATTGAATGTTGAATGGAGAATTGTAATCATCCGGAGCATTCAATTCCTTCAATGTTCTAGGTTGCTCTTCACCCATAACTGTTGTCTCAATTTTAATAGGGGCTCGACTGAGGTGTGTCTGTGGCTTCTCGGTCTTCTACCCCTTTCTATCTTAGGGTTAGTAGGCTCTAATGTAGGACTGAGGGATCTCCTTCCTAACATGCACACACACCATCAGCAGGGAATACTATTCGCAGGCACATTGCACTTAACAAAAATTGCAACTATCCTAATCAACTGCTATGGAATCTTCAAAGGAGAAATAAACTGAGGTTTTGAAGGTTAGAGAAGTGCAAACAGAGGTAGCTAGACTCCCAGTGCAATTCTACTCTCCTTCTTTGCTACGGTCCAGATTTGCAAGAAAAATTCCAAATGTAAATCAGCAGTATCAATTATTCACAAGTACAGCTACTAAAGAATAAAGAATACAAAAATCTAGAGTCTACTAATAGATCAAGGGTCCCTGGCAATGGCGCCAAAAACTTGTTAGGCTATTTTAAGTGCTTGCTACTAACTTTATTGGAGACAGTGATAAGAATGGGGTGAATGAAAATGAATGAAAGGTGGGATGAAATTACGGAATAGCAAGCCTAAAATATGCACAATCCTGTGAGATACAGAGCCTGTTGTAGCAAGTTTGATAAGTAAGAGTTTGTCCCACAGGGAAAGCTGATCTAAAGCTCCAAGGGAGCTGTCTTTAGTAGGCTCTCCAGATCTGACTACAGATCTGGCAATCCTAAATGGAAGGGGATTTAGGGTCACTATAATCTAAATTCTAAGGTATCTTAATGTCTAAACTATAGAAAGGGTTGAGAAAATAGATGGAGTGTGAGAAAATAAATATAAAAGGGTGAGAAGTATGTTATTAGGTACAGATCTGATGGGGTCTTGTAACTCAGACTCGGATCTGTTGCTATAGAAATCCTGTCCAATGGCTACATTATCACCAAAGAGGAGAAAGAATCCAACTCATCCCTATGCCATGATCCAATCCCTTATGGCTATAACCTGTCCACTTTAATGGTCACAGACTATCCAATAGGGGAACCACTATCCAGAGATGGGTCAGAACAAGATTATCATTGTAGGCACTACTTCATCCAGGCTACAAGCTCAAGAATCCATAGGAATCTCTTCCTCTAAAGTTCTATGTGTGGGGCTAGGCCTACTATTGAGAACTGGAAAATACCATTTTCCACCCCTTAATCAAGGCCTTGATAGACCCTTGAGAGAACTAAATAAGTGTTTTAGGTGTTTGTTTTACAGCTAACAACAAAAGCAGGCTTAACTCTGAAAGTAGCTTAAAAGTACCAAAAAAATGATGACCCATCTTGATCTGGACGAAGAAGGAGAAGGGACAACTACACTGGCCATTCGGAAAGAAGAATGCACTAGAGAATGCTATTCGAAATGATTCCTGATCTATTCGAAAGGATTCCTGATCTATTCGAAAAGAACCTGATCTATTCGAAAAGAACTAAAGCTCCAGGCTTGGTTTTCAAAAAGAACCTGATCCATTCGAAAAGAACTAAAGCTCTAGGCATGGTTTTCGAAGAGCACCTGATCTATTCAAACGAAACAAAATTTGCTGATGATCCTTTCGAACAGAAGAAAACTCCTTGCGAACAGCACTAAATCTATGCGAATAGAGCTCGAGAAGTCATATTTCCTTTTGAAAAGGTCTCCAATTTGTGCGAATAGAGCTCTGTTGCTATCTTCTAAGTGTGCATGATTTATTTGTGTTTTAAAAACAAACTTACAAATAATGAATTGTACTAAATTTGGAAAACTAAAAAGAATAAAAAATATCAACACAGAGAGAAGTAAATTAGCCTGCAAGATCAGGGCCAATTGTAGCAAGTTTTAAATGTAAGTGAGTAAAAGATCGTCCACAGAGAATTTATTTAAAATGTAAGATAAACCTCCAGATCTGAGCTACCAGATCTGGCCTCTGATCCTATATATAAAGCACATAAGATGGGAGGTTGAATTTGTCACATTAACTAAATGATAAAAGTGAAGATTAAACTAAATGATCCAGAGCTGAGTTGGGGAGATTTTGATGTAAATTAATAAGAATGGAGAAATAATATCTAACTTTGATTTGGTTCTTGGAATAAAATGAGAATAAATGTAGATCAAATGGGAGATGATCCAATCTTCATCTAGCTACAAGCACAGATGCAAGAGGAAGTAATCTAACTCAAGGATTAGAGTTAAACTTATGGCTATGGTATGTCCACTTCAATGGCCACAGACCATCCAATAGTCTTTAATCTGAACCCTCAATTCAGAATAAGAAACACCACTATAAATACTGTGAAAGATTAGGTTACAAATACTAATTCCCACAGGGATAATGAATCAAGGGAAATTGCTTGAAAAATAGTAAATCTAAAGGAGTCTAGTGCAATAAGGAGATCACAGGGAACCCTCAACACGAATCCAATTGAGAACGTACGGTTCACAGCAACCTTTTCAAATTCACCATTACAATTACAGAGCACTGCTTAAACAGCTCTCGGAATTGTAGTCTTGAATACAATTCTCACGTGAAGTACAGAGACATCTCACAGCTCTCAGTTACAAATAAAAGCTAGGCTATTACAGAAATTTCAGACAAGCTATCTGAAATGGAAATGAGGTAATAGAAATGAAACTCAAAATCTGGATACCCAAATTGGGCAAATGGTTCATCTATTTATAGTTTCCCCCAGGTCTAGCTTAGACGTGTATCGACCAATGAGAATTGGTTAGATCAGTATATCAACCAATGGTAGTGCATTCTTCTGTTCGAATTGCTCCACATTACTTTTCTGGGTTGAGACCAGGTCTTTGCCTCTTCAGTTCAGGCATTTTGACAACTAGTGAGGTTGTCCCTTCTCTTTCTTCCTTTGGATCAACATGGATCATCATCTTTTTGGCACTTTTAGGCCGCTTTCATGGTTAAGCTTGTCTTTATTGTTTAGCTATAATACAAGCACTGAAAACACTTATTTAGTTCTCTCAAAGGTCTACAAGGCCCAGGTTAATGGGTGAAACATGGTATTTTTTAGTTCTCAACACACCCCCAAACCTAAGCTTTGCTAGTCCCTGAGCAAAGACAGAATTAAAAATAGAATAAAAAGCCACTTTTATAGGGAACACAGTTGCATTTAGCATATGCAACAAGCCTTTTAAACCCCTAGGTGATCCCAAGTGCAGGAGTGAAGTCTCCTGAGGGTTTTCAGTGAAGGTACCCACAAACTTCTCCACTAAATCAATCAATATCAATGCAGTTCTGTTTAAAGCAGATTTTTATCCAGTCAGGTTATTCATACCTGCATTAGTCAAGCTGTAAAAAGCTCTCCAGGAAAATATTAGTTTAAAACTAAAATTCAGCTGTAATTCCATTTACCATTCACTCAGTTGGTGTCAAAAAAATTTTAAAAGAAAAATTAATCAAAAGCTTGCCTTCTATTTGAAAATTTAGTTTTGATGTTACCCCAAATAATTTGATTTCAAACTCAACTCTTACCAGGGTTTTCACTCATCATGCAAATATGAGGGTTGTACTATTTCACACAGCTCAAGAGCAATTACAGTCCTCAAATAGGACTATAAGCAAGAGCATAGGTATTGCTTTTCAGTTCTGAATCTACTGCTCTTTTCTCCATAGATTACACAAATCCTTATCTCCATGTGACTGCTTAATCCATCATTGATCAGTAAGGACTTTGATTTGGGTGGTACTCTGGCTTATGAGTGAACTTTATCAAGAATAAAGAGGTGGAATGGAGTTCAAAATTGAGAAGTCAGTCAAGGTAAGGAAGTGGGAGACATATCTTCTTTCTTTCAGCACAATTTCATCTTCTTCTTTGAATTTTCAGAGCCAAAGTGGCCATCTTTTTCTTTTTCTTTTTTCAAATTCCCAATGACATGACTTTTTCTGACTTTTTTCCTTTTCAAAGCAACATTAACTGGAGTGCAACATTTCTTTTATTGATACATCATTGCCTTCAGTTATTTTTCTTCTTCTTTTACCAAACTGTTACCCAACTCTCCTTTCTTCAGCTTTATTTTTTTTTTCTTTTACCTTCTGAATTTTCAGAGTAAGGGTTAGGCTCAATGAGGTTGATTAGGTTGGTTGATGAGGTTACAAAGAAATCATGGGCTTATAAGGCTCAACTGGTGTGTATCAAAGGCAGTTTCAATAGGTGGGGCTTTTTGAAGTTCAAACTATCCAAAAGGAGGCCTTACATCATGTCTTTAATATCATGATTGCTGTCAAGTTATTTCAATTTGAATATGTGTAACTTCTAGTGATAGTAAGCAGGTTCAAACAGTCCCTAGAGCAGAAAAAATTGCCAATTCATATCTCCAAAGAATACATTTCAGGCCCAAGTCTCACTAGGTGCGGTTTTCTATCAAATTCCTGAGGTATATCATCACTGTTTTCTCTCCTTTTAGGTTTACTAAAACATGGAATCCATGGCCCTGAGAGAAGGAATAGAGAGCATCAGCAATTGGGGTCCTCCTCTCCTGCTGATGGCCGGCACAATAGATGTTCTTTCAGAGAACTTGATCAATGAACAAGAGTTTGGGGTCCAAATCTCTTCTCCTGATGGAATCCCCTGTGGCCTTCAACCCTATGGTAAGGGCTTGGGCAATGGTACCAATAGGGGCACACAGAGGGGGCCATATCCGCAGTTGGGGTTAAAGACAGCAGGGATACCCATTACTTCAGCAATCAACTCAGGGTTGAGTAACATTTCAAAATTATCAACTAACACTAGGAGGCCTGGCTGTCCACGATGGTCTGGTCTAGCCCTAATGTGCTGGTAAAAGAGTTGTACTAGTCTAGGGTAGGCTAGTGCAGGGGTAGCTTGCAGCAGTGGGGTTAAACCAGATTTACGGATAAACTCAATGGCAGGGGCTGACTGAGGCTCCGTTTCAAAGAAAGAGACGACAAAAATAGCTTCAGGCTCCAAGGGAATGGGAGTCAGGAGCCCAGAGGGTGTAGAGTAGTCAGGTGTTAGCGCAACCACATCCTGAATTGCTTCCTTCTCTTTTTGTGGCGCCTCAGAGGGCTTGGCCTTCTTGGGAGTGGGCTCAATGGGAGCCTTATCCCTTGCTCTTTTCACAGGTGCGCTCTTAGGGGCCATGGAACTTCTCCGATGAGAGTGTGTAATTGGAAAAATGAAAAGTAAAAGTTGAGAGCTGAGGCTTACCCTAAAAGTTAGGGTTCTGTTCAATATGATGCACAAAAGATCGTGAGAGCTCTTAGTAGCGGGCAACTGGTGGAAGAGGCTTTAGGAACAAATCCCCAGAATGAGAAGGTGAATGATGGATTGTAAACTGGATGCTGGAGGAGAGAGATTAATGGGAGTCAGAGCTAGGGTTTCGCTGGCTGGAGAAGA
The DNA here is from genome assembly GCA_021018995.1 of Chloranthus sessilifolius. Lineage (NCBI taxonomy): Eukaryota > Viridiplantae > Streptophyta > Magnoliopsida > Chloranthales > Chloranthaceae > Chloranthus > Chloranthus sessilifolius. The sequence continues at coordinate 33,743,780 of CM037595.1, forward strand.
AAGAGAAAACATAAAAGGAAAGCAACGAGGGGTTGGATTATATAAATCACAAGGCTTGGCGCGCTTTGAAATGCTCTGCTCGCTGGATAAAAGTGAGTGGGTCGCGAGGTTGGATTTTCATCCAAATTGCGCGAGGAATTCACACAACAGCGTTTGAATCGCACGAGGGCATAACAGTTCCTTATGATCTGCGCGAGAGGGAGCCAAGCCACATGTTCAGAACCGCGCGACGGCTTAAACAGAGTTAAAAATGCACACACCCACAAGTCAGGCTTTAACCTTTGCATTGTGGGTGGATTCTCTCACATGCTTTAGTCCAGGGACACCCTTATTCATTCACAACCGGATTCTCCATGCTTTCCCAACAATTAATCATGCAATTGCTCAAAAAGCATTTAATCAAAATCTCATCTCCAAAACATTCTCATTATCACACAATCTAATCATCATTCATTCTTTCACAAGCATCAATTCAAAGGGGACCAGAAGTAAAGCAGGCAGACGAATTGTTCAGGTCATATACATTCAAACTCTGACAAGATCACTAAAAATTCCTAAAAATAGTAAAAAGAATAAACCATACTAAAATACATAACATACACCGTGCACAGATTTGTGAATCAATTTAATGAAAGATCCCCCTGCCCCTCAGGGTTTGAGGATCCTTCACCAATCAAAAATTGGCCCTTGGTATTTACCACTGGCTGGCTGGGTAACCTCCCCTCTTCTCTTTTAGCTAAGGCATTCGATAGTTGGATGTTGTTGTTCTGAATGTGCATGATTTATTTGTATTTTGAAAACCGATTTGCAAATGATGAATTATACTGAATTTGGAAAACTAAAAAGAATAAAGAAATATCAGCACAGAGAGAAGTAAATTAGCTTGCAAGATCAGGGCCAATTATAGCGAGTTTTAAATGTAAGTGAGTAAAAGATCGTCCACAGAGAATTTATTTAAAATGTAAGATAAACCTCCAGATCAGAGCTACCGGTTCTGGCCTCTGATCCTATCTACAAAGCACATAAGATGGGAGGTTGAATTTGTCACTTTAACTAAATGATAAAAGTAAAGATTACACTAAGTGATCCAAATCTGAGTTGGGGAGATTTTGATGTAAATTAATAAGAATGGAGAAATAATATCTAACATTGATTTGGTTCTTGAAACACAATGAGAATAAATGTAGATCAAATGAGAGATGATCCAATCTTCATCTGGCTACAAGCACAGATGTAAGAGGAAATAATCTAACTCAAGGATTAGAGTTAAACTTATGGCTAAGGTATGTCCACTTCAATGGCCACAGACCATCCAATAGTCTTTAATCTAAACCCTCAATTCAGAACAAGAAATACCACTACAAATGCTGTGAAAGATTAGGTTACAAACACTAATTCCCACAGGGATAATGAATCAAGGGAAATTGCTTGAAAAACAGTAAATCTAAAGCAGTCTAGTGCAATAAGGAGATCACATGGAACCCTCAACACGAATCCAATTGAGAACGTACGGTTCACAGCAACCTTTCAAATTCATCATTACAATTACAGAGCACAGCTTAAACAGCTCTCGGATTTGTAGTCTTGAATACAATTCTCACGTGAAGTACAGAGACATCTCACAGCTCTCAGTTACAAATAAAAGCTAGGCTATTACAGAAATTTCAGACAAGCTATCTGAAATAGAAATGAGGCAATAGAAATGAAAATCAAAATCTGGATACCCAAATTGGGCAAATGGTTCATCTATTTATAGTTTCCCCCAGGTCTAACTCAGATGTGTATCGACCAATAAGAAGTGCTTAGATCTGTATCAACCAATGGTAGGCGAGCACGAGGATCCAGATCTGTTTTGGCCAATCAGAATTGCTTCTTTTGTTTCAGCCAATCAGATGATAGAGGCATCAATTCTGTTATGTAATTCAAAAATCTGTTAGAACTTCTAGAAGTTCCCGCCAACTGATTTCATCTTCGGGCGCTCACGTGGGATGGAATATGCCTTTGCTTCGTGGTCAGAATCTTTTGGAATGTCCCTGGATTTTTAAATGCATTGGGGTGCGTGCAAAAGATTATTGAATTACCCTTGCAGATGCTAGGAATCTCTAGAATACCATTTCACATAGTTTAGGGAACTTTTCACAAGGTACTGTGACTTCTGAAGTTCTTTTCGCAAAGTTAAGGTTTTGTTCGCAAGGAGTTCTCTTCTTGTCGAATAGGTCAAACATCCTTTCGAAGAGTTTAGGTACTCTTCGGAAACTAAGCCTGGAGCTTTTAGTTCTTTTCGCAAAGTTCAGGTTCTTTTAGAAATGTTCAGATTCTTTTCGAAAAGCACTCTGTAGTGCATTCTTCTGTTCGAATTGCTCCACATTTCTTTTCTGGGTTGAGACCAGGTCTTTGCCTCTTCAGTTCAGGCATTTTGACAGCTAGTGAGGTTGTCCTTTCTCTTTCTTCCTTTGGATCAACATGGATTATCATCTTTTGGCACTTTTAGGTTGCTTTCATGGTTAAGCCTGTCTTTATTGTTAGCTGTAACATGAGCACTTAAAACACTTATTTAGTTCTCTCAAGGGTCTATCAAGGCCCAGGTTAAAGGGTGGAAAATGGTATTTTCTAGTTCTCAACACACCCCCAAACCTAAGCTTTGCTAGTCCCTGAGCAAAGACAAAATTAAAAACAGAATAAAAAGCCACTTTTGTAGGGAACACAGTTGCATTTAGCATATGCAACAAGCCTTTTAAACCCCTAGGTGATCCCTAGTGGAGGAGTGAAGTCTCCTGAGGGTTTTTAGTGAAGGTACCCACAAACTTCTCCAATAAATCAGTTAATATCAATGCGATTACATTAAAGCATTTTTATCCAACAGTTATTCACACTGCATCACCAAGTCAGAAAAGATCTTCAAGAAAACATTAGTTTAAAACTAAAGTTCAGCTGTAATTCCTTTTACCATTCACTCAGTTGGTGACAAAAAGTTTTTATAAGAAAAATTAATGAAAAGCTTGCCTTCTATTTGAAAATTCAATTTATGATGTTACCCCAAATAATTTGATTTCAAACTCAGCTCTCACCAGGGTTTTCACTCACCATGCAAGTATGAGGGTTGCACTAATTCACACAGCTCAAGAGCAATTACAGTCCTTAAATAGGATTGTAAGTAGGAGCATAGGCTTTGCTTTTTAGTTATGCATTCACTGCTCTTTTCACCATAGATTACACAAATCCTTATCTCCATGTGACAGCTCATTCCATCATTGATCAGTAAGGACTTTAACATGGGTTGTAATGTGGCTTATGGGTGAAATTTATCAAGAATAAAGAGGTGGAATGGAATTCAGAATTGAGAAGTCAGTCAAGGTAAGGAAGTGGTAGACACATCTTCTTTATTTCAGCACAATTTCATCTTCTTCTTTGAATTTTCAGAGCCAAAGTGGCCATCTTTTTCTCTTTCTTTTTCAAATTCCCAATGAAATGACTTTTTCTGACTTTTTTTTTCTTTTTTCGAAGCAACATTGACTGGAGTGCAACATTTCTTTTGTTGATACATCATTGCCTTCAATTATTTTTCTTCTTCTATTACCAATCTGTTACCCAACTCTCTTTTCTTCAGCTTCTTTTCCTTTACCTTCTGAATTTTCAGAGTGAGGGTTAGGCTCAATGAGGTTGATTAGGTTGGTTGATGAGGTTACAAAGAAATCTTGGGTTTATAAGGCTCAACTGGTGTGTATCAAAGGCAGTTTCAATAGGTGGGGCTTTTTTAAGTTCAAACTGTCCAAAAGGAGGCCTTACATCATGTCTTTAATATCATGATTGCTGTCAAGTTATTTCAATTTGAATATGTGTAACTTCTAGCGAAACTAAGCAGGTTTAAACAGTCCCTAGAGCAGAAAAAATTGCCAATTCATATCTCCAAAGAATACATTTTACACCCAAGTCTCACTGGGCGCAATTTTCTATCAAATTCCTGAGGTATATCATCACTGTTTTCTCTCCTTTTAGGTTTACTAAAACATCAATTTTAATTTTGAAAATTTTATGACAATCCCTTCATGAAGGTATTGGAATTACACTAAAAATCAGTTTTAAAAGTTTTAACTTCCTCATTTTTCAGGTGTGAAATCACTTTATTTTCAAAAATTCTACTGATGATCAGTTGCATTAATGTTAACTCAATTATTGGCATTTCTGCCACACCCCCAAACCTATGGTGAGCAGGGTCCGCACTGGTCCGAAGTGTATTAGTAAAGAAAAGAAACAAGCAATCAGAAATCATAATGACAAGAAGAAAGAAAAGAAATGCACAATGTATGTACAATGCATTAACACAAAACCAAATTTTATATTATAGACTCATAAAACAGATATGTACAATGGATTCTAATAACTGGGGTCAAAGTCTATATCATAAGTTGGTTCCATGGGATCAGAACTGGAGTCACTGTCAGAGTCAGAATTAGAATCAGTATTGGAGTCTGAACTCGATTTGGCCTTCTCCTGGATTGTGGCTTGCAGCTCGGTGTATTCCTCAGCTTTGATCTTTTTGGTGAGGCCAATATACTTTTCAAGTCTAGTAGTCCTCAATTTTTCCTATTCAAGCTGTGCTTGCAACATGGTAACCTTGCGCTGCTCACTCCTAACCATCTTAAAAGTTTGGCCCAGCAGGTCCTGCATCATCTCTCTCTCAAATTTCATTGACAACTTCAATTTTTGAATCTGGTCTTCATCAGGGGTTCTAATGTAAGCTTGCAGATCAGCTAACTCCTTGAGAACATCATGACAGATATAAGGGTTCTCTACCATGGCCCTTTTGAGAGTGGCAAATCTGGGAATGGGAGGGAATGGTAGGGGACCAAAGGTATCCCAGCTATGGGAGTGGGAGAAGAGGGGTCCAGAAGAATGACCTCAGGGTCGGTCTGAGTGGCTTGATCAGAAAAAATGAGGAGAGGTGAAGGGGACTCAATAAGAACTACCTCAGGTTCTGTTTGGGTAGCATGGGCAGTAATGGTGGGGATGAGTGGATCTACAAAGACTACCTCAGGATCTGTTTGGGAAGCATGGTTATCAACAGGAGGTACAGTGACTAAGGTAGTTGTATGGGATGTGGAGGCTAAGGTTTGGAGAAGGGCATTGGTCACAGACTGATTGTCTGTGTTGATCTGTAGTTGGGCTTGGATGGATTGGAGAAAGGTAAATATTTGGCTAATTGATTCAGGTGTGGGTGTGGTATTGTTGAGAACTAGAAAATACTATTTTCCACCCTTTAACCTGGGCCTTAATAGACCCTTGAGAGAACTAAATAAGTGTTTTAAGTGCTTGTGTTACAGCTAACAATAAAGACAGGCTTAACCATGAAAGCAGCCTAAAAGTGCCAAAAAGATGATAATCCATGTCGATCCAAAGGAAGAAAGAGAAGGGGCAACCTCACTAGTTGTCAAAATGCTTGAACTGAAGAGGCAAAGACCTGGTCTCAACCCAGAAAAGAAATGTGGAGCAATTCGAACAGAAAAATGCACTACGGAGTGCTTTTCGAAAAGAATCTGAACATTTCGAAAAGAACCTAAACTCTGCGAAAAGAACTAAAAGCTCCAGGCTTAGTTTTCGAAGAGCACCTGAACTCTTCGAAAGGATGATTGACCTTTTTGAAAAGAAGAGAACTCCTTGCGAACAGAACCTGAACTTTGCGAAAAGAGCTTCAGGAGTCACAGTACCTTGCGAAAAGTTCCCTAAACTATGCGAAATGATATTCTGAAGAGTCCTAGCTTTTGTAAGGGTAATTCAGTAATCTTTTTCACGCGTCCCAATGCATTTAAAAACCTAGGGACATTCCAAAAAATTCTAAGCACGAAACGAAGGCATATTCCACCCCATGTGAGCACCCGAAGATGAAATCACTTGGCGGGAACTTCTAGAAGCTCTAACAGATTTTCAAATTGCATAACAGAATTGATGCTTATGTGCTTTGATTGGTGAACCGGATCGAGCAATTCGATTGGCGAACAGATCTGGATCCTTGTGCTCGACTACCATTGGTTGATCTGATCTAAGCACTTGATTGGTCGATACACATCGAGCTAGACACGGGAAAACTATAAATAGATGAACCATTTGCCCAATTTGGGCATCCAGTTTTGAGTTTCATTCCTATTCCCCATTTCCAAATCGACTAGTTTATGCGAAACCTGTAATAGCCTAACTTTTACTTGCAATTGAGAGCTATGAGATACCTCGTAATTCAAAGAGAATTGTATTCAAGACTACAAATCGAGAAATTTATTTAAGGCATGCTCTGTAATTGTAATGGTGAATTTGAAAAGGTTGCTGTAAACCGTACATTCTCAATTGGATTCGTGTTAAGGGTTCCCTCTGATCTCCTTATTGCACTAGACTCCTTTAGATTTACTATTTTTCATGCAATTTCCCTTGATTCATTAACCCTGTGGGAACTAGTGTTTGTAACCTAATCTCTCACAGCATTTGTAGTGATATTTCTTGTTCTAAATTAAGGGTTTAGATTAAAGACTATTGGATGGTCTATGGCCATTGAAGTGGACAGACTATAGCCATAAGCCTAAATCTAGTCCTTGAGTTAGATTTATTTCTTACATCTGAGCTTGTAGCCAGATGAAGATTGGATCATCTCTCATTTGATCTGCAGTCATTCTCATTGTGTTTCAAGGACCAAATCAAAGTTAGATAATATTTCTCCATTTTTATAAGTTTACATCAAAATTCCCCCAACTCAGATCTGAATTATTTAGTTTAACTTTTACTTATATCATTTAGTTAGTGTGACAAATTCAACCTCCCATCTTATGTGCTTTGGAAATAGGATAAGAGGCCAGATCTGGTAGCTCAGATCTGGAGGTTTATCTTTCATTTTAAACAAATTCTTTGTGGACGATCTTTTACTCACTTACATTTAAAACTTGCTACAATTGGCCCTGATCTTGCAGGCTAATTCACTTCTCTCTGTGCTGATATTTCTTTACTCTTTTTAATGTTCCAAATTCATTATAACTTAACAGTTGCAAATCTGTTTTCAAAACACAAATAAATCATGCACACATAGAATCACCAACAAGTTTTTGGCGTCGTTGCAGGGGAAATGTGTTTTAAAATAGGTGGACCTAAGTTTTCATTCTTTTTTACATCAGTGCTAAACTATTCTATTGTTTATATCTGTGCAGTTATTCATATCCATTTTGAAGAGGGGAATCTACTTTAAAAGGAATTCTGAAGGTTTGTTGTGCATAATCTGATTCTACATTACATGTTGTATGTTTGGTAGGAGGACTCTCAGCCCTGAGATTGTCCCTCTAAATTTAGAAGTTGAAAGGCTATTACAAACAATAACCAAAGCAGTAATCTCAAATACTATGGGTGAAGAACCTCGACTTTTGAGGGATTACTTTGCACCTGGTGCTTATAATTCTCCCTTTTGCATTCAATTTCCTACTGTTGAAGGAAATTATGAGATCAAATCATCGACTATCCAAATGCTTCCTTCCTTCCATGGGTTGAGTAAGGAAGATCCATACAAACATGTGGATGAATTCTTGTCTCTTTGCACCACATTTAACATAGCTGGACTTGGTCCAGAGGCAACCAAGCTTAGGCTCTTTCCTTTTTCATTAAAGGACAAAGTTAGAGCATGGTTGTCTATGTTAGCACCAAATAGTATCACTTCTTGGAATGATTTGCAGTGTCAATTTTTAGCCAAATACTTCCCTATGTCTAAAACAAGCCAATTGGGACAAAGTATTATTTCCTTCTCACGAAACTCAACTGAAACTTTCCATGAAGCATGGGAAAGGTTTAAGGAACTTTTAAGGCAATGTCCTCATCATCAAATTCCCCGATGGCAGCTTGTTCAAAGCTTCTATCAAGGAATTGATCAAAAAGGCAAGAATATGGTAGATGCTTCCTATGGAGGCACTTACTTGCAAAAAATAGTTGAGGAGGTTTGGGACTTATTTGAAGTAATTGGTGAAAACTCAACTCAACAGAAATCTTTTTCAAGAGATATTGAGAATCCAGCTAGGTTGAACAATCAGCAAACCACCAAAGGAAAGATTTATGAGGTGAATGAGTTGGAAAGAAAGATGGATAATTTAACCACAAAGTTTGATAGATTGATGGACTCACTTAAAAATCCAATGGTTGCAAGAGTAGAGGAGGCTTGTCTGATATGCCAGTCCCCTACTCATTCACTTGACCAATGTCTAGCTGCACCACAGTTCCCAAATCTAGTGGTGGAACAAGCTCATGCTGCCCAATCATTTAGACAGATATAGTCAAATGAATATCCATGGAGAGGGCACCTCAATTTGAGGTGGAGCCAGGGGAATTAGCAATCACAACAGCAGCAGCAACCAAAGAACCAAATGCCTTTCAAAACTGCTCAGCCTTATCAGCAGAATTTTTATGCCAAGCAAAATTTTAAGCAGCCCATTCCACAACAACCTGTACAACAATCTGCTCCAGTTCAAATCCCTTCCAGGTCCCCTTCTTTTGAAGATCAAGTCCTAAATTCACTCCAGAATTTAGGATCTTTAACTCAGACTGTGAACTTTCACAGTCAGAGCATAAAGAAGATTGAAGAAACATTGGGTCAACTTTCAAATACTTTGGCCAAAAGAGAGGAAGGAAAGTTACCCAGCCAACCTTTGAACAATCCCAAAGGACAGTTCATGGTTGGAGAGGCTTCTATTTCACATGAAGAAGTAAAAACTGTCACAACTTTGAGAAGTGGAAGAATTATAAATAACAAAGTGGGTACTGAAGAAGAAAAAAGTGAGGAAAATGATAAAGATATGCAGCAGGAGCAGCATAATGTTAGCAGTGGGGGTGCTGATGTACCTCAGAAAAATCAAAAAAATGAAAAAACAAAAAATCAAAAAGATTCTGATAATGCTTCTAAAGCTGTAGATGAAGGACTAGTTCCTCATTTACCATTTCCTCATGCCATGAAATCTGTATCCCCTTTTGATAAAGGGAACACAAAAATAGATGAAATGATGGAGACTTTCAAGCAAGTCAAGATAAATCTACCTTTGCTTGATGCAATCAAACAAATTCCAGCATATGCAAAATTTTTGAAAGATATTTGCACTCACAAAAGACAGTCTAGGATACAGTTATCCAAGAAGGTCTTTGCTGTGGAAAGAGTTAATCAGGTGTTGTCTATTACCACACCTCCTAAACTTCAAGATCCTAGAATCCCCACAATCATTTGCATTATTGGGGAACATACCATTGAAAAGACTTTATTAGATTTAGGTGCTAGTGTCAACCTGCTTCCATATTCTGTATATGAAAACTAGGTTTGGGAGAATTAAAACCCACTCATGTGGTGTTACAACTAGCAGACAGATCTGAAAGAAAGCCGTTGGGATGATTGAGGATGTATTGGTGGGAGTAGATAAATTTTTCTATCCTACTGATTTTCTAGTTTTGGACATGGAACCTATAAAAAGCAAAACTTCCATCCCAGTCATTTTGGGAAGACCATTCCTGGCTATAGCAAATGCTTGTATTCAATGCAGGTCTGGTATTATGGAAGTCTCTTTTGGAAATATGAAGGTGAAATTAAATGTTTATAATGCAGTCACACAACCTCAATTCAGCTCTGAGGAATGTTTTCATGTTGATCTATTGGATGAACTGGTGGAAGGGACTTTACAACAGTTTTTGCAGTGTGAAGATTTAACCACAGATTCTAAAGATGCTTGAGGAAATTCCGAGGAAGAAACATTTTGTACCTCAAAGTCTGAGGAAGTAAATGCTGTGCAAGGAACTCATAATCAATCAGCAAGTTTCTCTTCTTGGAAACCTGCTATTCTTCCCCTTCCATAAACAGTTAAGGTACCTTTGCTACCTTCTTTTCTCAGCCCACCGGATGTAGAACTGAAGCAGTTGCCAGAAAATTTGAAATATGTGTTTTTAGGAGACCAAAAATCATTGCCTGCGATTATTTCTTCCTCCCTCACAAAGGAGCAGGAGGAAGAGCTGTTGATTGTTTTGAAACAACATAAAAGGGCAATTGGCTGGACTATTGCTGATTTGGGAGGAATCAGTCCAGTTGTTTTCATGCATAAAATCCATTTGAAAGAAGATGAAAAGCCTTCCAAGGAAATGCAAAGGAGGTTGAACCCTCATATGCAAGAAGTGGTCATGAAATAGGTTGTTAAGTTGTTGGATGCAGGGGTCATTTACCCCATTTCAGATTCAGCTTGGGTGGCACCTACACAGGTGGTACCTAAGAAATTTGGGATCACTGTTGTAACCTAAGATTCTGGTGAGCTTATGTCAACCAGACAAACAACTGGTTGGATGGTCTGTATTGATTACAAAAAATTAAATTCAATGACCAGAAAAGACCATTTCCCTCTCCCATTCATTGATCAAATTTTAGATAAGCTAGCAGGAAAAGCTTATTACTGTTTTCTTGATGGTTACTCTGGTTACAACCAGATTCCTGTGTACCCACAAGATCAGGAAAAGATCACATTCACTTGCCCTTTTGGCACTTTTGCCTATAGGAGAATGCCTTTTGGTCTTTGTAATGCTCCTGCTACCTTTCAAAGATGCATGTACTCCATTTTCTCTGATATGATTGACCAATTTATGGAGATTTTTATGGATGATTTTTCAATCTATGGAGACAGTTTTGCCCAGTGTTTACATCATCTCAAATTGGTGTTACAGAGATGTGAAGAAAGCAATCTAGTTTTGAGCTGGGAGAAGAGCCATTTCATAGTCACCCAGGGCATTGTCCTTGGCCAAGTTGTCTCCCACAAGGGCATTGAGGTAGACAGAGCAAAAATTGATTTAATTGCACATTTACCACCTCCCAAAGCATTAAAGCAAATGAGAAGTTTTTTACGGATTTCTGAAGGTTCATTAAGGACTTCAGTAAAATAACCAAGCCTCTTTGTCATTTATTATGCCAAGATGTCCCTTTTGTTTTCAACAATGAATGCATGAAGGCATTTGAATTCTTGAAAAACTGTTTGATTTCAGCTCCAATATTACAGTCTCCAGATTATTCACTGCCTTTTGAACTGATGTGTGATGCATCAGATTATGCATTGGGAGCTGTCCTTGGACAGAGAAAGGATAAGCTGCCTCATGTCATAGCTTATGCCAGTAGATCAATGATTGATGCACAGCTCAATTACACAACAACTGAGAAGGAGCTGTTGGCAATTGTTTTTGCTTTAGAGGAATTCAGGTCATATGTCTTGGGTTCACAAATAGTGATGTTCACTGACCACTCTGCCTTGAAATACCTTCTGTCTAAGAAGGACCCCAAACCAAGATTAATCAGGTGGATCATCCTATTACAGGAATTTGATTTATAGATCAAAGATAAAAAGGGTGTGGAGAATGTGGTGGCTGATCACCTGTCTAGAATTTTAACTGCTGAGATTGATAGGCTGCCTATCAATGAATCTTTCCCTGATGAGCAACTTTTTTCTATTAGTATACACACCCCTTGGTTAGCAAACATAGTCAACTTTTTGGCTACTGGAAGAATTCCTCAACGTTGGAATAAAATGGATAAAGATCTTTTCTTCTCAAAGGTTAAACATTTTATTTGGGAAGACCCTTATCTGTTTAAGATTTGTGCAGACCAAATAATAAGAAGATGAGTCCCTGAAGAAGAATTTCATAACATACTTTCTATGTGTCATGAAAAGGCATGTGGAGGTCATTTTACTGGAAACAAAACTGCTACAAAGGTTTTGCAGTGTGGATTCTATTGGCCTACACTTTTCAAAGATGCTCTGCAGCACTGAAACTGCAACTTGCTGAGTTAGAGGAGCTGAGAATGGATGCATACACCAATTCAAGATCTTACAAGGAGAAAGTCAAAAGCCTTCCATGATAAAAATTTGTTGAGAAAAGAGTTCACAGTTGGCTCTAAGGTATGGCTATTTAACTCAAAACTTAAGTTTTTTCCTGGAAAGCTGAGATCCAGATGAGAAGGGCCATATACTGTCATTCATGCAGCTCCTTCTGGGGCTGTTGAAATTTTAGACCCAAATGATGGAAGAATCTTGAAAGTAAATGGTCAGAGGCTCAAACCATGCATTGAAAATACCCAGGAGCTTGTGCTGACCATCTATCATCAAGAACCTCCCCAAATCTGATGGTATTCAACTGTACAATATATTTTTGTTCTGTAGTTTTTGCATAGTTTTCTATTTCTCTGTTTTTAGTCATGTTTGTTCTCTTTTCGAGAAGTTCAAATATGTGAAAAATTAATTCGTAAAGTAAAAATTGTTTTTTCCCAAAGTTCAATTTGCTTTTTGAAAAGGATCTGGATTTATAACGAACTGCTCGAAAGCAACGATTTACTTTTCGAATAGTTGTTTCTGAAGCCATTTGCTTTTTGAAAAGTTGTTTCTGAAGCTATTAGCTTTTCGAATGGTACTGATGCCATTCTCTATTGTAAAAAGGACTGTTTTGGAACATTTCGAAAACTTAAAAATGACTTTGCGAAAATAACTTTGAGCATATTTAAACCCTTTCGAAGTAAGGGTTTCATATTCGAAAGCTTTCTGAGAACGTCCTGTTCCACAGAAACCCCATTTCTTTCTTTCCTTGCGTGATTTTAGAATTCAGCCACACTATTCATCACATTTGCTCGATCATTTAAGCTTGAAGAGAGGGATTTTAGCATCTGGGTCTGGTAGATTTCAGCGAGCAAGCTACACGTTCAACCAAAACCCTAGATTTCGATATTTTTCTGTGCATTTCCTCTATTTATCATTTGCAAAGTTTGATTTTGTGTCAACATTTGTTGTGGGCATTTTTATACACAATTTTAGAATGGGGAAAGCTAAAAAATCACTGGCTGCCATGTTCCGAAAATCTTCTGCTAAGAAAATTAGAAAACCAACCCCAAAAGGAAAAACCAAAGCTTCAGCCAAAAGAAAACTATCAATGGATAGAGCTGATAGGATTGAGAAAGGGAAGAAGGTTAGACATGAGGAACCCATCCCAGCAGCTGCTAGTCCTGAGCCTGAGCTTCCTCCTCTGCCTATGCATTTCGTACTGCCAAATCCATTCATTGAAGCTCAGAAGCTGATTCCTGAGCTTATCGTGGTTGAAACTTTTTTCGTCAACAAACCGGACTGTCAGCTATCTTTAAGATACATTAGGGATGCCTCACTGAGCAATATCCTTACCTCCGCGAGAAAATTTATCCGTGAATGGTGAAATTATGGTACCAAAACCTGGTAAAAGTGACAGAGAAAGATGCTGATGTCCCTACTCTTGTTATCTTTATTGATGATTGTGATCTAACTGTCACATATGAAGACATTGGGAATGCTTTGGGGATACCTTTTCAATATGATCCTGCTGGTCCATTGGCTGCACTGAATCACCTCTTTCGAGAAATGGTCATATTTAACCCAAGGGATTGTTGGAAATGGACAGTCCATAATGAGGAGAGACCTAGCACCTCAATTTTTACTGATGGATTCAATTTTGAGGGGAAGTTTTTATGTCATCAGCACGACCAAGAAAGGAGGACACCAATTTTAGAGGCTCTGTTTCATTTTCTAAGGGCAATTTTTCAATGCCCCTATGTTAATGAAGCCATGATGATATTAGTGCCAAGTTCAAAAGGAGCAGTAAATTAATGGAATCCCATTTGGTAGACTGATCACAACCCTACTAAGAGCTGAGTTTGACATTGATGACCAGGAGCCATTTGAAGTCATAGCTCCTCATACTTTTGGGAAAAAGGCTTGGACTACAAGTCAAGCAATGCTGAAAAGAATGAGAGAGGAAGGTGAGCCTGCACCTGCAATTGCTACTGAGCCTGCATCTACAGCTGCTAGTGGACCTGCCATACATGAACCTGCCCCTACAGCTCCCTTAGAACCGCGTGACCTTGAAGAAGTTGTCCTTCCTGTGGTGACCAGCTCTTCAGCTGCACCCATTCTTGAAGAAGTTGTCATTTTACCCTCCTCACCTAGTCCAACTCCTGCCACTTCACCTATTCTACCAGTCCCATCTCCCATACCCACCATTATCCCAATTGCAGACTCCCCCTCTACACCAACCACTCTAGCCATACTCACACCACCAATTTCTCCCACCAATGCCCAAGACCTAGCCACAGATTTTATTGAACAATCTCCTAGCACTCCTCTTCTCCAAAGCCCCTCAAGTTCTGCCTCCTTAATTCCCACACACACACAAGTAACCCATACCCCTACTGAGCTTTTCACCTTATTCATCATTGATGGGGTCTATTTTTGAAAAGCGTTGGGCTTGAATCATCCTATACGACCCTCCTCATTTCACTCACTTGGCTACTTCTCCCTTCTGGGCATTTCACCCATTGCACCTCCACCATCCACTTGGTTTACATTACCGCTATGCATACCACACCCACACCTGAATCAATTAGCCAAATATTTACCTTTCTCCAATCCATCCAAGCCCAACTACAGATCAACACAGATAATCAGTCTGTGACCAATGACCTTCTCCAAACCTTAGCCTCCACATCCCACACAACTACCTTAGCCACTGTACCTGCTGTTGATGACCATGCTACCCAAACTGAACCTGAGGTAGTATTGGTTGATCTGCCCACCCTCACTACTACAGCCCATGCTACCCAAACTGAACCTGAGGGATTGGTTGATCTGCCCACCCTCACTACTACAGCCCATGCTACCCAAACTGAACCTGAGGTAGCTCTTGTTGAGCCCCCTTCACCTCTCCTCACTTTCTCAGATCAAGCCAATCAGACCGACCCTGAAGTCATCCTTCTGGACCCCTCTTCTCCCACTCCCACAGCTGGGATACCTTTGGTCCCCTACCATTCCATTCCCATTCCCAGATTTGCCGCTCTCAAAAGGGCCATGGAAGAAAATCCATATATCTGTCGAGATGTCCTCAAGGGGTTAGCTGATTTGCAAGCTTACATTAGAACCCCTTATGAAAACCAGATTCGAAAATTGGAGTTATTCATGAAATTTGAGAGAGAAAAAATGAAGGACCTGCTGGGCCAAACTTTTCAGATGGTTAGGAGTGAGCAGCACAAGGTGACCATGTTGCAAGCACAACTTGAACAGGAAAAACTGACGACTACTAGACTTGGAAAGTACATTGGCCTCACCAAAAAGATCAAATCAAAGGAATACACTGAGCTGCAAAACACAATCCAGGAGAAGGCTAAATCGAGTTCAGACTCCAATACTAATTCTAGTTCTGACTCTGACAGTGACTCCAGTTATGATCCCATTGAACCAACTTATGATACAGATTTTGACCCCAGTTATTAGATCACATTGTACTTATCTGTGTTATGAGTTTGTAATATAAAATTCTGGTTTTTCTTATGTAATTACTGTGCATTTCTGTTCTTTCTTCTTGTCATTATGATTTCTGCTTGATTGTTTCTTTTCTTTGCTTTGGACCAGTGCGGACCCTGCTCACCATAGGTTTGGGGGTGTGGCAGAAATATCAATAATTGAGTTAACATCAATGCAGCTTAAGATCAGTAGAATTTTTTTGAAAATGAAGTAATTTCACACCTGTTGTTTTGAAAAATGAGGAAGTTAAAACTTTTTTAAATTAATTTCTAGTGTAATTCTAATACTTTCATGAAGTGAAAGTCAGAAAATTTGCAAAAGAAAATTGATGTTTTAGTAAACCTAAAAAGAGAGAAAACAGTGATGATATACCTCTGGAATTTGATAGAAAACCACACCCAGTGAGATTTGAACCTGAACTGCATTCTTTGGAGGTATGAATTGGCAATTTTTTCTGCCCTTGGGACTGTTTGAACCTGCTTCTTTTCACTAGAAGTTACACATATTCAAATTGAAATAACTTGACAACAATCATGATATTAAAGACATGATGTAAGGCCTCCTTTTGGACAATTTGAACCTTACAAAGCCCCACCTTTTGAAACTGCCCTTGATACACAACATTTGAGCCTTATAAATCTAAGATTTCTTTGAAATCTCATCAACCTCATTTAGCCTAATCCTCACTCTGAGAAGTCAGAAGACAAAGGGAAGGAAGCTGAAGAAAGGAGAATTGAGTAACAGTTTGATAAAAGAAGAATCATAATCGAAGGCAATAATGTATCAGCAGAAGAAATGTGGCATTCCAGTCAATGTTACCTTGATAAAAAAATAAAAAATAAAAAAAAAATAAAAAAGAAGGAGAAGGCATTTAATTGGAAGTTTGAAAAAGAAAGAGAAAAAGATAGCCACTTTGGCTCTGAAAGTTCAAAGAAGAAGATGAAATTATGCTGAATTGAAGAAGGTGTGTCTATCACCTCCTTAACTTGACTAACTTCTCAATTTTGAACTCCATTCCACCCCTTTATTCTTGATAAATTTCACCCATAAGCCACATTACAACCCAAGTTAAAGTCCTTACTGATCAATGATAGATTGAGCTGTCACACGGAGATAAGGATTTATGTAATCTATGGTGAAAAGAGCAGTGAATTCAGAACTAAAAAAAAAAACAATGCCTATGCTCATGCTTACAGTCCTATTTGAGGGCTGTAACTGCTCTTGAGCCGTGTGAAATGGTACAACCCTCTTATTTGCATATTGAGTGAAAATCCTGGAGAGAGTTGGGTTTGAAATCAACTCATTGGGGTAACATCAAAATTGAATTCTCAAATAGAAGGCAAGCTGTTCAATAATTTCTCTTGTAAATAACTTTTTGACACAAATTGAGTGAATGGTAAAAGGAATTACAGCAGAATTTTAGTTTTGAACTGATGTTTTCTTGAAAATCTTCTTATAGCCTGACTGATGCAGGTGTGAATAATCTGATTGGATGAAAGTTTGCTTTAACAAAACTGCATTGATCTTAACTGATTTATTGGAGAAGTTTGTGGGTACCTTCACTGAAAACCCTCAGGAGACTTCACTCCTCCACTAGGGATCACCTAGGGGTTTAAAAGGCTTGTTGTATATGCTAAATGCAACTGTGTTACCTACAAAAGTGGCTTTTTATTCTGTTTTTAATTTTGACTTTGCTAAAGGACTAGCAAAGCTTAGGTTTGGGGGTGTGTTGAGAACTAGAAAATACCATTTTTCACCCTTTAACCTGGGCCTTGATAGACCCTTGAGAGAACTAAATAAGTTTTTTAAGTGCTTGTGTTACAGCTAACAATAAAGACAGACTTAACCATGAAAGCAGCCTAAAAGTGCCAAAAAGATGATAATCCATGTTGATCCAAAGGAAGAAAGAGAAGGGGCAACCTCACTAGCTATCAAAATGCCAGAACTGAAGAGGTAAAGACCTGGTCTCAACCCAGAAAAGAAATGTGGAGCAATTCGAACAGAAAAATGCACTACAGAGTGCTTTTCAAAAAAAATCTGAACATTTCGAAAAGAACCTGAACTCTGCGGAAAGAACTAAAAGCTCCAGGCTTAGTTTTCGAAGAGCACCTGAACTCTTCGAAAGGGTGATTGACCTTTTCGAAAAGAAGAGAACTCTTTGCGAACAGAACCTGAACTTTGCGAAAAGAGCTTCAGGAGTCAGTACCTTGCAAAAAGTTCCCTAAACTATGTGAAATGGTATTCTGGAGATTCCTAGCTTTTGCAAGGGTAATTCAGTAATCTTTTTCATGCGTCCCAATGCATTTAAAAACCTAGGGGCATTCCAGAGGATTCTAAGCACGAAGCGAAGGCATATTCCACCCCATGTGAGCACCCGAAGATGAAATCACTTGGCGGGAACTTCTAGAAGCTCTAACAAATTTTCAAATTGCATAACAGAATTGATGCTTATGTCACCTGATTGGCTGAACCAGATCGAGCAATTCTGATTGTCCAGAATAGTTCTGGATCCTTGTGCTCGACTACCATTGGTTGATACAGATCTGAGCACTTCTGATTGGTCGATACACATCTGAGCTAGACCTGGGGAAAACTATAAATAGATGAACCATTTGCCCAATTTGGGCATCCAGATTTTGAGTTTCATTCCTATTCCCCCATTTTCAAATCAGCTAGTTTGCCTGAAACCCCTGTAATAGCCTAACTTTTACTTGCAATTGAGAGCTGTGAGATACCTCTGTAATTCAAAAGAGAATTGTATTTAAGACTACAAATCTGAGAGCTGTTTGAGCTGTGCTCTGTAATTGTAATGGTGAATTTGAAAAGGTTGCTGTAAACCATACATTCTCAATTGGATTCGTGTTAAGGGTTCCCTCTGATCTCCTTATTGCACTAGACTCCTTTAGATTTACTATTTTTCATGCAATTTCCCTTGATTCATTAACCCTGTGGGAATTAGTGTTTGTAACCTAATCTCTCACAACATTTGTAGTGATATTTCTTGTTCTAAATTAAGGGTTTAGATTAAAGACTATTGGATGGTCTGTGGCCATTGAAGTGGACAGACCATAGCCATAAGCCTAAATCTAATCCTTCAGTTAGATTTATTTCTCTTACATCTGTGCTTGTAGCCAGATGAAGATTGGATCATCTCTCATTTGATCTGCAGTCATTCTCATTGTGTTTCAAGGACCAAATGAAAGTTAGATATTATTTCTCCATTTTTATAAGTTTACGTCAAAATTCCCCCAACTCAGATCTGGATCATTTAGTTTAACTTTTACTTTTATCATTTAGTTAATGTGATAAATTTAACTTGCCATCTTATGTGCTTTGTAGATAGGATAAGAGGCCAGATCTGGTAGCTCAGATCTGAAGGTTTATCTTGCATTTTAAACAAATTCTTTTTGGACGATCTTTTACTCACTTACATTTAAAACTTGCTGCAATTGGCCCTGATCTTGGAGGCTAATTCACTTCTCTCTGTGCTGATATTTCTTTACTCTTTAATGTTCCAGATTCATTATAACATAATAGTTGCAAATCTATTTTCAAAATACAAATAAATCATGCACACATAGAATCACAAACAGGTATGCATAGTAGGGGCTGGTAAAACTGAAGAGGATGGTTGAGATGCAATGGGTGAAATGGTTGTAAAGGGTGAAGTAGCCAGATGAGTGAAATGAGGAGGGTCAGGTATAGGGACAGATTCAAGCCCAATATTCTCTAAAATAGATCCCATCAGTGATGAATAAGCCTCTGTAGTGAATATCTCAGGTTCAGTTTGGGTATGGGTTACTTCAGGTGTATTAGTTGAATTAGCAGGTGAACCTGAGAAGCTTTGGAGCATAGGAGTACTAGGATCATGTTCAACAAAGTCAGGGGCTAAATCTTGGATATTGTTGAGAGAGATTGGTGGTGTGAGTATGGCTGGAGTGGTTGGTGTAGAGGAGGAGTCTGCAACTGGGATTATGTTGGTTATGGGAGATGGGATAGCTTGAAAGGGTGCAAGAATAGGAGTTGGGCTAGGTGAGATAGGTAAGATGACAATTTCTTCAAGAAGGGGTGCAGCTGAAGAGCTGGTCACCACAGGAAGGACAACTTGCTCAATGTCGGCTGTAGGGAAAATACGTGCAGCTAAAGAGCTGGTCACCTCAGAGTCTGGCAAAGCAGGTTCTAAGGTAGCTGCAGGGGCAGGTTCAGGTATGGCAGGTTCACTAGCAGCTGCAGGGGCAGGTTCCACTTCCTCCCTCATTCTTTTCAACATTGCTTGACTTGTAGTCCAAGCCTTTTTCCCAAACGCATGAGGAGATATAACTTCAAATGGCTCTTGCTCATCAATATCAAACTTGGCTCTTAGTAGGGCTGTGATCAGCCTACCAAATGGTATTCCGGCTAATTTCTGCTCCTTTTTCAGCTTGGTACTAATATCAGCCATGACTTCAAAAATCAACATAGGGGCATTGAAAAATTGTCCCTTAGAAAAATGGAAGAGAGCCTCTAAAATTGGTGTCCTTCTTTCTTGGCTGTGCCCAGTGACATAAAAACATCCCCTCAAAATAGAATCCATCAGTAAAAATTGAGGTGCTAGGTCTCTCCTCATTGTGGATTGTCCAGTTCCAACAATGCCTTGCATTAAATGTGCAGCCATTTCTCCTAAAGAGGCAGTTTCTGGTGCGGCCATTGGACCAGTAGGATCATATTGAAAAGGTATCCCCAAAGCATTCCCAATGTCTTCATAAGTGACAGTTAAATCGCAATCATCAATGAAAATAATAAGAGTAGGGACATCAACATCCTTCTCTGTCACTTTTACCAAGTTTTGGTACCATAATTTCACCATTCGTGGATAAATTTTCTCTGGAAGAGGGGTTAGGATATTGCTCAGTGAGGCATCCCTAATGTATTTCAAAGATAACTGACATTTAGGTTTGTTGTAGAAAAAAGATTCATCCACGATAAGCTCTGGAATCAGCTTCTGATCTTCAATGAATGGGTTTGGCAGTACCAAATGCATAGGGAGAGGAGGGAGCTCAGGCTCAGGACTAGGGTCAGCTGCCGGGATGGGTTCCTCATGTCTAACCTTCTTCCCCTTCTCAATTCTATCTGCTTTATCCATCGAAAGTTTTCTCTTGGCTGAAGCTTTGGTTTTTCCCTTTTTGGACGGTTTGCTAATTTTCTTAGCAGAAGATTTTTGGAACATTTCAGCCAATGATTTTTCAGATTTCCCCATTCTAAAGCTTTGTATAAAAACTCTCACAATAAATGCTGATACCAAATCAAATTTTGCAAATGATAAACAGAGGAAATGCACAGAAAAATACTGAAATCTAGGGTTTTGGTTGAACTTGTTGCTTGCTCGCTGAAATCCACCAGAACCAGAAGCTAAAATCCCACTCTTCAAGCTTAAATGATCGAACAAATGTGAAGAAAAGTGTGGCTGAATTCTAAAATCACACAAGGAAAGAGAGAAATAGGGTTTCTGTGAAACAGGACGTTCTCAGAAAGCTTTCGAATATGAAACCCTCACTTCGAAAAGGGTTTAAATATGCTCAAGATGATTTTACCAAATATCTTTGAACTTTTCGAAAAGTTCAAAATAGTCCTTTTTTTACAAGTGAGAATGGCATCAGTACCATTCGAAAAGCATATGGCTTCAGAAACAACGTTTCGAACAGCGAATAGCTTCAAAACTCACTATTCGTAAAGCAAATAGCTTCAGAACTAACTATTCGAAAAGCAAATAGCTTCAGAACTAACTATTCGAAAAACAAATAGCTCTTTTCGATCAATTAGTTACAAGGCCAGATCCTTTTCAAACAGAAAATTGAACTTTTCGAAATGAATTTTTTTTCTTTGCGAACTCATTTTTCACATATTATAAACTTCTCGAATTGAATGTACACAAGATTAAAAACAGAGAGCAAACAACTATGCAAAAATTATAAAACAAGCACTGGTAAAATACATATGATACAGTTGTTTATCATCAGATATGTGGAGGTTCTTGGTGATAGATGGTCAGCACAGGCTCCAGAGTATTTTCAATGCATGGTTTGAGCCTCTGACCATTTACTTTCAAGATTCTCCCATCACTGAGGTCTAAAATTTCAACAACCCCAGAAGGTGATGCATGAATGACAGTATATGGCCCTTCCCATCTGGATCTCAGCTTTCCAGGAAAAAACTTAAGTTTTGAGTTAAATAGCCATACCTTAGAGCCAGCTATGAACTCTTTTCTCAACAAATTTTTATCATGGAAGGGCTTGACTTTCTCTTTGTAAGATCTGGCAGTGGTGTATGCATCCATCCTCAGCTCTTCTAACTCCTCAAGCTGTAATTTCCTATGATTACCAGCAGTAGTAAGATCCATGTTCAAGGTTTTAATAGCCCAAAAAGACTTATATTCTAACTCCACTGGTAAATGGCATGCTTTGCCAAAGACCAATCTGAATGGGGACATGCCAATTGGGGTTTTATAGGCTGTCCTATATGCCCACAATGCATCATTCAGCTTAAAGGACCAATTCTTTCTGTCCTTCTTCACAATCTTTTCCAATATATGTTTGATTTCTCTATTGGAAATCTCCACTTGTCCATTGGTTTGTGGATGATATGGAGTAGCTACTCTATGAGTCACAGAGTCTCTTTTCAATAAAGCTTCAAAATGTTTATTACAAAAATGGCTTCCCCCATCACTGATAATAGCTCTGGGAAAACCAAACCTGGAAAAAATGTTATCCTTTAAAAATTTCAGAACCACTCTGTGATCAATGGTTTTAGTGGCTGTGGCTTCAACCCATTTGGATACATAATCCACAGCTACTAAGATGAAATTACACCTATTGGAAGGAGGAAAGGGACCCATGAAGTCTATCCCCCAAACATCAAACAATTCAACTACCAAAATTGGTTGTAAAGGCATTGAGTTTCTCTTGGAAATGCTGCCTAATCTCTAGCAGTTCTGACAAGACTTACAGTGCTACAGTGCATCTTTGAAAAGTGTAGGCCAATAAAATCCACATTGCAAAACCTTTGCAGCAGTTTTGTTTCCACTAAAATGACTTCCACAGGCCTGTTCATGACACATAGAAAGTATGCTATGAAAGTCTTCTTCAGGGACACATCTTCTTATTATTTGGTCTGCACAAATCTTGAACAGATAAGGATCCTCCCAGATAAAATGTTTAACCTTTGAGAAGAAAAGATCTTTATCCATTTTATTCCGATGTTCAGGAGTTCTTCCAATAGCCAAAAAGTTGACTAAGTTTGCAATCCAAGGGGTGTGTATACTGATAGCGAAAAGTTGCTCATCAGGGTAAGATCAACTGATTTTGTTGCTGATGGAGCTGCTGCAGGTGCTGGAAATTGGACCTAGGGGCATATCCTTGATTGAACTGCTGCTGTGGACTTTGAGGTAAGGCCAACATCTGCTGGGGCTGCATATAGTTGTCTTACTTCCACCTCAGATTTGGGTGGTCTCTCCATTGGAAACCAGCATTTTGGTACTGGTATACATATGGTTGTCTGTTGTAGCCACCAGATTGTTGCTGGCCATAAGATTGCACAGCAGCAGCATGTTCCAAAAATAATTCAGGATATTGCCCTGCAGATGGACATTCCTCTACTGTGTGATGTGGGGACTGGCGTATCAGACATGCCTCCACCACTTGAGCAGCCCTTCTGGGTTGCATCACAGTCAGTAAGTTGTCAAACTTCCCTGAGAGGTTAGCCATCCGTAGGTCCAGGTCATTATTCCCAGACACCTCATAAACTTTTCCTCTTGACAAAGCAGCAGGCCCCACTTTTGACTCAGACTCCTGACTAGTTCTTGCCAGGGATGGTTTTTGAAAAGCATTTTCACTAATTACCTCAAACAATTCCCATGCCTCATCAGCAGTCTTGTGCATGTAGGTTCCACCACAAGAGGCATCAACCATATCTCTATTTTTCTCATCAATCCCATTGTAGAAGCTTTATACAAGCTGCCAGTCTGGGATCTTGTGGTGGGGGCATTGTTTGAGCATTTCCTTAAACCTATCCCAGGCTTGATTAAAGTCCTCAGTTGGGGATTGGGCAAAAGCAAGAATCACCTTCCTCAACTGGCTAGTTTTGGTCTCAGGGAAGAACTTTGTCAGGAACTTGGTCTGTTGGTCTTTCCATGTAGTGATGCCATTGTTGGGAAGAGTAGCCAACCAAGTACTAGCCCTATCCTTCAGAGAGAAGGGAAAGAGCCTGAGCCTAGTAGCCTCAGGTCCCAAACCAGCGATAATGAAAGTGGTGCACAAGGCCAAAAATTGGTCAATATGCTTATAAGCGTCCTCCTTGCTGAGCCCATGGAAAGAGGGCAGCATCTGGATGATTGAAGTTTTAATCTCATAATTCCCTTGAACATCAGGGAATTGAATGCTGAATGAAGAGTTATAGTCATCCGGAGCATTCAACTCCTTGAGAGTTCTGGGTTGTTCTTCACCCATGAATACTATCTCAGATTCATTTGGGGGCTCTACTGTGGTGTGCCTGTTCCTTTCGAGTCTTCTACCCCTTTCTAGCTTAGGGTTGAACGGCTCTAAAGTAGGACTAAGAGATCACCTACCTAGGATGCAAACAAACCACTAGCAGGGACAACTCCTTGCATGCACATTGCACTTGATTCAAAGAATTTTTTAACAAATTTACAGCTAATTTAAGAAGACATACATTTACAACTATATTAAACAATTGCATGTAATTTTCAAAGAAACTACACTGATTGTTAAAGGTTAGAGAATTGCAAACAGAGGTAGCTAATCTCCAAATGCAGTCCAATGTCCTTCTCTGTTGTTGTCTAGATCTGCAAGAAAGATTCAAAATTATATCAGCAGTATCAATTATTCACATTTATAAAGAATACTAAAAATACAAAACTAAGGGTCTACTAATAGATCATCTTTCCTCGACAGCGGCGCCAAAAACTTGTTGCGTGATCTCAGTGTGCTTGTTTTATTTGTTGGTGGTAAAAACAATTTAAAATCAAAGAAAGAGTAAAACAGGGGATGGAATCAGCACAACTGAGAAATCCTAGACCTACAAGATACAGGGTCCATTTGTAGCAAGTTTTGATAAGTAAAAATTTCTCCCACAGGGAAAGGTGATCTACAGCTCCAAAGGAGCCATCTCTAGTAGTCCCTCTAGATCTGACTACTGATCTGGCAGTCCTAAAAGGAGGGGAGTTTAAGGTCACTTATTCTAAGTATTCTAAGATAGCCTAATGAGTTAACTACAGAAAGGGTTGAGAAGATGGATGGATCGTGGAAAATAAATATAAAAGGCTGAGAAGTAGGTTATTGAGTCTAGATCAGAGGAGTTTTGTAACTCAGATTCAGATCTGATGTTATGAAAATCCTATCCAATGGCTACATTATCACCAAAGAGGAGGAAGAATTCATCTCATCCCTATGCCATGATCCAATCCCTTAAGGTTATATCCTGTCCACTTAAATGGTCACAGACTATCCCATAGGAGAACCACAGTCCAGAGATGGGTCAAAACAAATTAATCATTGTAGGCACTACTTCATCCAGGCTACAAGCTCAGGGAATCCATAGGGAACCTCAACCTCTAAAGCCCTATGTGTGGGGCTAAGGCTGTATAGGACCATGATAGCCCAGACACATAGAACCAACAAGAGATTGAGTAACACCTTAGATCTAGTTGTCCATTGCTTGAGTGGGGCTGCAATGGTCCAATCACAAGCCTACAATCTCCATAACCAGATCTGATCTAACATCTGATGGCGGGTCTATACAAATATATGGGGAGTCTGCCTCTGCACAATCTCCTACCAGGCTTAACAACTCAGGCTCGGGGAAGAAGGATCCATCTTGGATCAGCAGATTGGATTCACCCTAAGGCTATAGCCTGTCAACTTAAATGGTCACAGACTATCCCAGAGGCTATCCTCCTCACGGAGCCCAAGACAAAACAAGTTAATTGCTGCTACCACCATGGTCATAAGGCTACCAGCTCAGGCTCCCATGAGAATTTCAGATCTAGTGGGTCCTGTGGTGGGGCTAAGTCTGTATAGGACCGTGATAGCCCAGACACACAGGTCACTTGGATCAGAGTGGATCCTTAGAATCAGTCCTCCATTGCTTTGAAACACAGCCAAAGCAATGGCGGATCACTAAAGCGTGACCTACAACTCACAAATACACAAATCCCATAAGAGTACAAATCCTATTACAAAAACTCCATTAATCTAACCTCAATAGTCATACAAAGGCATGGCCAGCAAGTGCTGAGCCATGGAGAGAAGAAAAAGAAAAAAGAAAACTACTTACTGTTACAGGAAGAACAAGAACGGAAAAGAAAATTACAAAATCTAAGATAGGAGTTCCTCTTCTAAATTCTAACTCCAAGTCTCCCTTCCGATCCCCTTAAACCTAAACCAGGCTTAGGTTTATATAGCAGTAGTGTGGCGGCGCATTTGGGTTAGTAAACCCTAATTTTAATGATGCCACGTGGCCGAATAATGATCCTTGGATGCCTTGGGGCGCATGCACAGAGATTTGAGCTTAGGAGTGCGTGCCCTAATCCTTGGAAATCTCTAGAAAGTCCTCTACAGAATGATGGAAGTTGGAGTTCAGAGCTTCGCTAGGTTGCAGTCGATTCCCAGACTTGTCGCGTGGTAGCTCTAGTCTTCGCGTGCTTGAGTTTAACATTAATGCTTCAGACGTCGCATGGTTTCTGCTTCTTAATGCTTTGAGCAGTCGCGAGGTAGACAGTTAAGCTCTCGCTAGTTGGGCTTCGCGTAGTTGGATTGATAATTGTGAATAGCGCGGGAACTACGCGAGCTTTCCACTTCACTTCACGAGGCTAATTCTGGCTTTCGCGAGACTGCTTTCTTTTTGAATAGCACGAGAACTATGCGAGAAGTTCACTTCTTAATGGATCTTCGCGAGGATCCTGGTGAGGTGTTGAGGCTTTTCTAAACTGCGCGATAAGTTCTTGTGATATTTGCATCTCGCAGCTACTGCGTGACAGCTGTGCGAGACAGGATTCTGAAGCTCTCTCTCCTCAGCTGTTCTGAGTGAACCGTGCGAGGGTGAGAGGGGTCTTCTTGAACTGCGTGGGAGCTGTGTGACCTTTAACTTCTAAACTTTGCGAGAGCTGTGCGACTCAAGGCTTCTAAAGCTCTTCTGTCACTCTACTGTGTGAGAACTTATTTGTGAAGTCTTGGGACTTCGTGAGGACTACGTGAAGTGTATTTTTCTGAATCCTCTGGAGCTTTGTTAGCTGCGCGAGGCTCTTCTATGGTCTGGATTCAGGGTTCATTCTTCTGAGGGACTTCTAGTGCCAAAATAGGCTCCTTAGCAGGATTCATGGCCTTATTGCCCTGCTGTTTATTACCTACAGAAAACACTTAACAAGTATTTATTAGATGGCTAAAGGTCTAATCAAAGGCTATGTTAAGGGGTGAAAAGTGGTACTTTTCAGGTCTTAACACACCCCCAAACCTAATCTTTGCTAGTCCCTTAGCAAAGCTACACTAAATCAACTATAGAATTTAAATGCCACTTTCGTAGGGAGCATGGATACATTTAGCATATGTACCAAGCCTTTTAAACCCCTAGGTGATCCCTAGTGGAGGACTGAAGTCTCTTGAGGGTTTTCAGTGAAGACACCCACAAACTTCTCAATGAAGCAGTTAACAAAAGTGCAATTTATCAGATGAGCAGTCAAGGAACAGAGTTAGTTCACCTTTGAATCATTAAAAATATAAGAAATTCAAACACATTGGCTGCACAGAAATTTAAACAGTATAAGCTTCTCATGAAAGCACAACATTTCCAATCAGTTTACAACAAAGACACTACACATGTGTGTCAACATTGAGCTCATCACTGGATCAAAAATTAGGTTGTAGATCATGCTTAATGCATTCAATATTAGACCCAAAACTCTCCAGGGCATACTCTCATAAAGAACTATTGAGGGTTTCATTTTCTCTCATGCTCTGAAGTTCTGACATCATTGACAGATTCTCACCATAGTTTGAATAACTCTTTATCTCCACATGACAGCTCACTCAACTTTGGATCACAAGGGCTTTAACTGGGCTGTAATGTGGCTTATGGAGTGGGGTTAAAAAGAATGGAAGGTTGAAAAGGGGTTCAAAATTGAGAAATCAGTAGGTGAAGGAGGTGATTCATGACTTCACCTTCTTTAATTCAGCTCCTTTCATCTTCTTTGAGGTTTTCAGATTTGAAGTGATCTGTTTCTCTTCTTGATTTTGATTTTTCCAATGAAAGTTCCCTCTTAACTCCTCTCTTACTCCTCTTCATTATTATTTTTGTTTTTTTTATGCATTTTTCTTCTTTTTATTTTGTTTTTGCTTTTCTGAAATGCCACAATTTTCTCAGTTACCATACTGCCAGAATTTGAGGTACTTCTTCTTTCTTCACCTAATGTTTACCATAGCCAATCCATCTTCAACTCTTGTTCCTTTACCTTCTGAATTCTCAGAGTGAGGGTGAGGTTAAATCAGATACATAGGTTCAGGTGCAAGTACTCAGGTGTATTTTTGAAGAAATTTAGATTTAAAGCTCAAAGGGGGTATGGACAAGGGCAGTTGCTTTAGGGTTTGTCTGTTTAGGCTCAAACTGTCCAAGAGAAGGCCTTGATCCTTTCCTAAGTCTCATGAGTGCTGTCAGCTGTTTCAACTTGGAGTTGCCCAACTTCTAGTGAGCATAGTGACTCAGCCAGTCCTTAGAGCTACAAGAAATTGCCTTAGTCACTCCTCAAGGAAAAATTTTTGTATAGGCTCCAAACCTCACTGGTTATGGTCTTCCTTTGAATTCTTAAGTATGTCCTTACCTTTTTCTCTCTCTAGTGATTCACTAAGTGCTGATACAAATAAGTTTCCTTGGTGATCTCATCATGGAAATGTGAAATATTATAAGCTTATAATGCCTAAAGTCTGGAAATAATTTTAAATTTCATTATTTTTCATGATTCTCTAGTGAACATGGTTCCATTTCCATATTACTCACAAGATTCTGCTGCACTTAGGTTAACTATTCCATTGGCAAGATCTGCCTGCCACACCCCCAAACCTATGAGGAGCAGTGTCCTCACTGGTTCAAAGGTTGGTGTGCAGCAAATTTATTAATGGCAAGAGAAAAGGAAATAGCATGGAGCAAAACAGACACAAGAGACAGAAGAAGAGTAATGATAGAAGAAGAAGATCTATTATATAAGAGAGAAATCTACAAAAGGAAAAACAAAAGGGGAAAAAGAAAATGTAGAAACAGCAAAAATCCTAGGTACAAGCTAATCGGAGCCTGAATCAAAACCGGTCCCAACCCATCTTCTTGGCATGCTCTTGAAGGAGAGCCTCTTCCTCTTTCTTCTTTCATGCCCACTCTTCCTTCCGTTGGGCATCAGTTTTGGGCAAGGTTGGTGCCCTGACCCTCATTTTTCGGGTCTTTGGTTCAGGGGGTCACTGAAGATTTATCTTTGGTTTGCTCAGGTGATTTGATAGGACCTTTTCCTTTAGGACTCTTACCTTTGGGGCCCTTCCCTTTGGAGGTTGGCTCTTGCTGAGTCTCAGGGGGAATAAGAGGAGATTTAGCTTATTCTGGCTCAGGAGGGACAAGCGGGCGCTTGCCTTTATCTTTCAGTGGTGGTGCCTCCTCAGACTGGGCTGATTGTTCTTTTCCAATTTTGATAGAGGCAGCTATGTGAGTTGTCCTCTTAGCTGTAGCTTTCCTTCTCTGAGGATAAGTTTGCTCAGCAGGGTCAGAAGAAGGAGGAGCAACAGGATTTGTAGAACTTGGATGCACAGGTGGGGCAAAGTCAGAATCAGAATCAGAGGGAAAGAGAATAGTGGGGTCCAATCCAAGGGCTGCAGCAACCTGTCTGCGTTCTTCTTTAGAAAGCAATTGACCATGGGGGTCATCCTGAGCAGAAGCTCTGGTGGCCTTTGGTGGTGGGGATGGAGGGGCAGGATTTTTTCCTTTTTGGGCAGCAATGGCTCTTTTGGAGGGAGTGGGTTTCTTGGAATGAGTCCTCTTTCTCTTGGGTGCAGGTGGTTTGGCAGGGGGAGGCACTGTAGCAGGAGGTGGTGGAGGTTCTTGAGTAGGGGGTGGAGGAGGTGGAGATGTAAATGTAGGAGCCGGGCGGATGGAAGAAGATGGTCTGGGGTGTGTGGAAGGTGGAGCCTCAGGGGTTACTGTAGCAAGAGGGGTGGCTGTAATTTGTTGGCCTGTCAGAGATGCAATCATTTTTTGTAAAATTTCAATCTGTTTTTCAGCATAAAGGAGGTTGGCATCAGAAAGCCCCTTAGTGAGCCTGTGGATCTCCTCAGCATTGTTCAGCCTTTTTTCAAACATCCGGGCTCTCTTGTGCTCCAGATCAGCATTGGCTTTCTCCATCTCCGCCTGCAGTTTATAGTATGTTGCATCAGCCTTTGTCGTAGTGAGGGTCTCCAAAATTGACTCCCACCCCTTTGAAACATCTCACAGCTTCTGCCTGTGAGCAAGCTTCAGGTCACTCATCTTCTGCAGCAAAGGGTACTCAATGGATTGTCTGAGTTGGGCCATTCCCCTGAGAACATCCCTCTTGATGTAGGTATTGTCCCTCAAGGCATGGAGGAGGGTAAAGTATGGTGGGGTGTATTAGGAGTGTCATGGTAAGATTGATAGAAATGGGGTGGAAGAAGTAGAAGGTGATTAGTCCTGGGGGGTAAAGTGGAGACTGCAGTGACGAAGTCTAGTTGAGGGGGAGGGGTAGAAGGTTCTGGGTAAGGGAAAAATGGAATGGTGAAGGGTCAGAAAGGTAATGGTGGGGTGAAAAATGTGGGGGTGTTAATGGGAAAGGTGGATGGGAAAGGAATGGGGTCTGTTTGGGTGGAGGTGTGGGTAAATCGGGGTGGAGGTAATATGAGTGGGGGAAGGATAGGTCGAGTGGGGAAGGAATGGTGGGGTATGGTGTCTTGGAAGGGGAGGGTTGGAGTTAAGTCAATGGGGGGAAAGTCTGGTTGAACTATGGAGGCAGAAGTGGAAGGGGACTGGATTTGTGGGGTAGAAGTGGTTGTTGTTGTTGCTTCTTAGTGTGCTTGATTTATGTGTGTTTTGAAAACAGGTTTGCAACTGCTAAATTATACTGAATCTAGAATATTAAAAAGAGTAAAGAAATATCAGCACAGGTAGAAGTGAATTAGCCTGCAAGATCAGGGCCAATTGTAGCAAGTTTTAAATGTAAGTGAGTGAAAGATCGTCCACAAAGAATTTGTCTAAAATGCAAGATAAACCTCCAGATCTGAGCTACCAGATCTGGTCTCATATCCTATCTAGAAAGCACATAAGATGGGAGGTTGAATTTGTCACATTAACTAAATGATAAAAGTAAAAGTTAAACTAAATGATCCACATCCGAGTTGGGGGAACGTTTGAGGTAAACTTATAAAAAATGGAGAAGTAATATCTAACTTTGATTTGGTCCTTGAAATCTAATGAGAATGATTGCGGCTCAACTGAGAGATGATCCAATCTTCATCTGGCTACTAGTGCAGATGTAAGAGAAATAAATCTAATTTAAGGATTAGGTTTAAGCTTATGGCTATGGTCTGTCCACTTTAATGGCCACAAACCATCCAATAGTCTCTAATCCAAAACCTTAGTTTAGAACAAGAAGCATCACTACAAATGCCGTGAGAGATTAGGTTACCAACACTAATTCTCACAGGATTAATGAATCAAGGGAACTTGCATGAAAAATAGTAAATCTAAAGGAGTCTAATGCAATAAGGAGATCAGAGGGAACCCTTAACATGAGTCCAATTGAGAATGTACGGTTTACAGCAACCTTTTCAAATCCACCATTACAATTACAGGGCACAGCTTAAACAGCTCTCAGATTTGTAGTCTTGAATACAACTCTCTTTTGAATTACAGAAATATCTCACAACTCTCAATTGCAAGTAAAAGTGAAGCTATTACAGGGATTTCAGACAAACTATCTGGTTTGGAAATGGGGGAATAGGAATGAAACTCAAAATCTGGATGCCCAAATTGGGCAAATGGTTCGTCTATTTATAGTTTTCCCTAAGTCCAGCTCAGATGTGTATCAACCAATCAGAAGTGCTCAGATCTGTATTGACCAACGGTAGTCGAGCACGAGGATCCAGATCTGTTCTGGCCAATCAGAATTCCTTGATCTGGTTCAGCCAATCAGGTGAAAAAGGCATCGATTCTGTTATGCATTTTGAAAGTCTGTTAGAGTTTCTAGAAGTTCCCGCCAAGTTATTTCATCTCTTGGTGCTCACGTGGGGTGGAATATGCCTTCGCTTCATGCTTAGAATCTTCTGGAATGTCCCTAGGTTTTTAGATGCATTGGACCGGGTGAAACAGATTACTGAATTACCCTTACAAAAGCTGAGAACCTCCAGAATACCTTTTCCCAAAGCTTAAGGGGCTTTTCGCAAGGTGTTGTAACTCCTAAAGCTCTTTTCACAAGGTTTTGGTTCTGTTCGAATTGAGTTTTCTTCTTTTCGAAAAGGTAAATCATCTCTTCGAAGAGTTTAGATGCTATTCGAAAGCTAAGCCTGAAGTTTTTATTCTTTTCGCAGAGTTTCAGGTTCTTTGCGAACAGTTCAGGTTCTTTGCGAAAAGTACTCTGTAGTGCATTTTCTGTTCGAATTGCTCCATACTTCTTTTCTGGGTTGAGACCAGGTCTTTGCCTCTTCAATTTAGACCTTTCAATAGCTAGTGAGGTTGTTTCTTCTCTTTCTTCCTTTGGATTGACATGGATTGTCATCTTTTTGGCACTTTTGAGCTACTTTCAAGGTTAAGCCTGCCTTTATTGTTAGCTGTAAAACAAACACTTAAAACACTTATTTAGTTCTCTCAAGGGTCTATCAAGGCCCAGATTAAGGGGTGAAAAATGGTATTTTCCAGTTCTCAACACACCCCCAAACCTAAGCTTTGCTAGTCCCTGAGCAAAGACAAAATTTAAAAATAGAATGAAAAGCCATTTTTGTAGGGAGCACAGTTGCATTTAGCATATGCAACAAGCCTTTTAAACCCCTAGGTGATCCCTAGTGGAGGAGTGAAGTCTCCTGAGGGTTTTCAGTGAAGGTACCCACAAACTTCTCCAATAAATCAGTTAAGATTAATGCAGTTCTGTTAAAGCAAACTTTCATCCAATCAGATTATTCACACCTGCATCAGTCAGGTTGTAAGAAGATTTTCAAGAAAACATCAGTTCAAAACTAAAATTCTGCTGTAATTCCTTTACCATTCACTTAGTTGGTGTCAAAAAGTTTTTACAAGAAAAATTAATGAAAAGCTTGCCTTCTATTTGGGAATTCAGTTTTGATGTTACCCCAAATAATTTGATTTCAAACTCAACTCTCACCAGGGTTTTCACTCACCATGCAAATATGAGGGTTGCACTATTTCACACAGCTCAAGAGCAATTACAGTCCTCAAATAGGATTGTAAGCAGGAGCATAGGCATTGCTTTTCAGTTCTGAATTTACTACTCTTTTTTTTTTCCATAGATTACACAAATCCTTATCTCCATGTGACAGCTCAATCCATCATTGATCAGTAAGGACTTTAACTTGGGTTGTAATGTGGCTTATGGGTGAAATTTATCAAGAATAAAGTGGTGGAATGGAGTTCAAAATTGGGAAGTCAGTCAAGGTAAGGAGGTGATAGACACACCTTCTTCAATTCAACACAATTTCATCTTCTTCTTTGAATTTTCAGAGCCAAAGTGGCCATCTTTTTCTCTTTCTTTTTCAAACTTCCAATGAAATGCCTTCTCCTTTTTTTTTTTTTTTTTTTTTTTTTCAAAGCAACATTGACTGGAATGCCACATTTCTTCTGCTGATACATCATTGGCTTCAATTATTTTATTTTTTTTACCAAACTGTTACCCAACTCACCTTTCTTCAGCTTCCTTCCCTTTATCTTCTGACTTCTCGGAGTGAGGGTTAGGCTAAATGAAGTTGATGATGTTATTGGATGAGGTTTCAAAGGAATCTTAGATTTGTATGACTCAAATCATGTGTATCAAGGCGCTTCAACAGGTTGGGCTTTTTGAAGTTCAAACTGTCTAAAAGGAGGCCTTACATCATGTCTTTAATATCGTGATTGCTGTCAAACTATTTTAGCTTGGATATATGTAACTTCTAGTGATAACAAGCAGGTTTAAACAGTCCCTACAGCAGAAAAAATTGCCAATTCATACCTCCAAAGAATACATTTCAGGTCCAAATCTCACTGAGTGTGGTTTTCTATCAAATTCCTGAGGTATATCATCACTGTTTTCTCTCTTTTTAGGTTTACTAAAACATCAATTTTCTTTTGGAAATTTCCTGACATTTACTTCATGAAAGTATTAGAATTACACTAGAAATTAATTTTAAAAAGTTTTAACTTCCTCATTTTTCAAAACAACAGGTGTGAAATTACTTCATTTTAAAAAATTCTACTGATCATAAGCTGCACCAAGCATTAACTTACTTATTTTATTGGCATACCTGCCATACCCCCAAACCAAAGGGGAGCAGGGTCCACACTGGTCCAAAGCAGAGAAGAGATATAAGCAAGAAAAAATAAAAAAATAAAAAAATCATGATGACAAGAGGACAGACAGAAATGCACATTAATTTCACAAGAAAAACCAGAATTTATATTACAAACTTATACCACCGATAAGGAAAAAGTGCTTTAATAACTGGGGTCAAAATCTATGTCATAAGTTGGTTCAATTGGCTCAGAACTAGAGTCACTGTCAGAATCAGAACTAGAATCAGTATTGGAGTTTGAACTTGATTGAGCATTCTCCTGGATTGTGTTTTGCAGCTCAGTGTATTCCTCTGATTTGATCTTTTTGGTGAGGCCAATGTACTTGCCAAGTCTAGTGGTCTTCGTTTTCAGGTCAAGTCATGCTTCAACATGGTCACCTTGTGCTGCTCACTCCGAACCATCTGAAAGGTTTGACCCAGCAAGTCCTTCATTTTCTCCCTCTCAAATTTCATAAATAACTCCAACTTCCGAATCTGGTTTTCATAAGGGGTTCGAATATAGGCTTGTAAATCAGCTAACCCCTTTAGAACATCTCGACAAATATAAGGATTTTCTTCCATGGCCCTTCTGAGGGTGGCAAATCTGGGAAGGGGAATGGAATGGTAGGGGACCAAAGGTGTCCCAGCTGTGAGAGGGGGAGAAGAAGTGTCCAGAAGGAGGACTTCAGGGTCGGTCTGAGTGGCTTGCTCAGAGAAAGTGGGGAGTGGTGAAGGAGATGCAACCGGAGGACTTGAGTTCGATTTGGGTTGCATGGGCGAGTGGTGGGGTGGGCGGATCAACCAATACTACCTCTCCGGTTCATTTGGGTAGCATGGGAATCAACAGAGGTGAGGTAATGGTGGTTGTGTGGGATGTGGAGGCTAAGGTTTGGAGCAGGTCATTGGTCACAGACTAGTTTCTGTGTTGATTTGGAGTTGGGCTTGGATGGATTGGAGGTAGGCAAGTATTTGGTTAATAGATGCAGGTGGGGGAGAGGTGGGCATAGCAGGGATTGGTACAACTGAATTGGAGGGTGGGGGTGCAATGGCTGTAAAGGGAGAAGTAGGTAAGTGAGTGAAATGATGAGGGTCGGGTATAGGGATAGGTTCAAGCCCCATGGTTCCAAAAAGAGATCCCATTAAGGAAGAATAAGCCTCTGTAGTGAAAGGCTCAGGTTCAGATGTATGGGATACTTCAGGTGTGTGGGCTGAATGAGCAGGTGAATTTGAGGGGCTTTGGAGCAGAGGAGTGCAGGGAGATGGGGCAATAAAGTCTGCAGCTAAAACATGGGCATTGGTGGGAGAAATTGGTGGTGTGAGTATGGTTGGAGTGGTTGGTGTAGAGGGGGAATCTATAATTGGAATAATGGAGGGTATGGGAGATGGGACAGCTGGGATAGGTGAAGTGGCAGGGGCTGGAATAGGGGAGGAGGGTGAAAGGCCAACTTCCTCAAGAATTGGTGCAGCTGAAGAGCTGGTCACCATGGGAAGGATAGTTTCTTCAACAATGGGTGCAGCTAAAGAGCTGGTCACCACAGGGTCTGGCAGAGCTGCTTCAAGAAGTGGTGCAGCTAAAGAGCTGGTCACCAGTGTTCGCTAAAACCGGTTCTAAGGGAACTGCAGGGGCAGGTTCAGGTGCAGGTTCAGGTTCACCTTCCTCTCTCATTCTTCTCAGCATGGCTTGGCTTGTAGTCCAAACCTTTTTCCCAAAATTGTGAGGAGCAACGACTTCAAATGGCTCCTCATTATCAATGTCAAACTTGGCTCTGAGGAGGGCTGTGATCAATCTACCAAATGGGAGGCCAGCTAATTTCTGCTCCTTTTTCAACTTAGCACTAATATCAGCCATGGCTTCAAAAATTAACATAGGGGCATTGAAAAACTGCCCCTTAGAAAAATGAAAGAGAGCCTCCAGAATTGGTGTTCTCCTCTCTTGGCTGTGCCCGGTGACATAAAAACTTCCCCTCAAAATGGAATCCATCAATAGAAATTGGGGGGCTAGGTCTCTTCTCATGATGGACTGTCCAGTGCCCACAATTCCTTAGGTTAAATGTGCAGCCATATCTCTAAAGGAGGCTGTTTCTGGAGCAGCCAATGGACCAGAGGATCAAATTGGAAGGGTATCCCCAAAGCATTCCCTATGTCTTCAAATGTGACAGTAAGATCGCAATCATCAATAAAGATATCCAGGGTAGGGACATCAGCATCTCTCTCAGTGACCTTGATTAGGTTTTGGTACCATAACTTCACCATTTGTGGGTAAATTTTCTCTGGCATGGGGGTAAGGATATTGCTTAATGAGGCATCTCTTCTGTATTTTAAAGATAACAGGCAATCCGGTTTGTTGACGAAAAAAGTTTCGTCCACAATCAGCTCAGGAATTAGCTTCTAAGCTTCAATGAATGGATTTGGTAGTACCAAATGTATAGGCAGAGGAGGAAGCTCAGGCTCAGGACTAGCAGCAGCAGAGATGGGTTCCTCATGTCTCACTTTCTTCCTTTTCTCCACCCTATCCGCTTTATCCATAGATAGTTTTCTTTTGGCTGAAGTTTTGGTTTTTCCTTTTGGGGTAGGTTTGCTAACTTTCTTAGCAGAGGATTTTGGGAACATGGCAGCCAACGATTTCTTCGCTTTTCCCATTCTAAATTGATGTATGAAAATGCCCACAACAGATGCTGACACAAAATCAAATTTTCCAAATGATAAACAGAGAGAATGTGTAGAGAAATATCGAGATCTAGGGTTTTTGATTGAACTTGTTTTTGCTTGCAGAAATCCCCCAGACTAGAAGCTAAAATCCTTCTCTGAAAACTCAAATGATCGAACAAAGGTGAAGAAAAGTGTAGCAAGATTCTCAAATCGCGCAAGGAAAGAAAGAAATAGGGTTTCTGTGGAACAGGTCGCTCTTCAGAAAGCTTTCGAATATGAAACCCCTACTTCGAAAGGGTTTAAATATACTCAGAGTTAATTTCGCAAAGTCCTTTTTAAATTTTTGAAAAGTTCCAAAATAGACCTTTTACCAACTACGAATGGCATCAGTACCATTTGAAAAGTTAATAGCTTCAGAAACATCTTTTCGAAAAGAACTTAGCATCAGAACCAACTATTCGAAAAGCAAATAACTTTAGAAATATCTTTTCGAAAACAAAATAGCTTCAGAACCAACAATTCGAAAAGCAAATAGCTTCAGAAATATCTTTTCGAAAAGAAAATAGCTTCAGAACCAACTATTCAAAAAGCAAATCCTTGCTTTCGAGCAGTTCGTTACAAATCCAGAGTCTTTTCGAAAAGTAATTTGAACTTTGTGAAAAGATAATTATTACTTTGCGATTTAACTTGGAGCATATTTAAACCATTCGAAAAGAGACAAATCATGAATAAAAACAGAAACAAAGAAACTAAGCAAAAACTATGAAATAAAAACATAATGTACAGTTATCCACCATCAGATTTTTGGAGGTTCGTGATGACAGATGGGCAGCACAGGCTCCTGAGTATTTTCAATGCATGGTTTGAGCCTCTGACCATTTACTTTCAGGATTCTTCCATTACTTGGATCAAGGATGTCAATCCAGAAGCTGTTTGAATAAGATGTATGGCCCTTCCATCTGGATCTCGACTTTCACAGGAAAAACTTGAGTTTTGAGTTAAATAACCATACCTTAGAGCCAGCTGTGAACTCTTTTCTCAATAAATTTTTATCATGGAAAGTTTTGACTTTCTCTTTGTAAAATCTTGAATTTGTGTATGCATCCATTCTCAGCTCCTCCAACTCAGCAAGTTGCAGTTTCCTATGATTACCAGCAGTAGTTAGATCCATGTTCAATGTTTTAATGGCCCAAAAGGTTTTATATTCTAACTCTACTGGTAAATGGCATGCTTTGCCATAGACCAACCTGAATGGGGACATGCCAATTGGGGTTTTATAGGCTGTCCTGTATGCCCACAATGCATCATTCAGCTTAAAGGACCAATCCTTTCTGTCCTTCTTCACAGTCTTTTCCAAAATATGTTTGATTTCTCTATTGGAAATCTCCACTTGTCCACTGGTTTGTGGATGATATGGAGTGGCTACTCTATGAGTCACAGAGTATTTTTTCAATAAAGTTTCAAAATGTTTATTACAAAAATGGCTTCCCCCATCACTGATAATGGCTCTGGGAAAACCGAACCTGGAAAAAATGTGATCATTTGGTTTAGTGGCTGTGGCTTCAATCCATTTGG
Organism: Chloranthus sessilifolius; assembly: GCA_021018995.1. Lineage (NCBI taxonomy): Eukaryota > Viridiplantae > Streptophyta > Magnoliopsida > Chloranthales > Chloranthaceae > Chloranthus > Chloranthus sessilifolius. Next base: position 33,781,908 of record CM037595.1, read on the forward strand.
ATACATAATCCACAGCTACTACAATGAAATTATTCCCATTGGAAGGAGGAAAGGGACCCATGAAGTCTATCCCCCAAACATCAAACAACTCAACTACCAAAATAGGCTGTAAAGGCATTGAGTTTCTCTTGCAAATGCTGTCCAATTTCTGACAGTTTTGGCAAGACTTACAATGCTGCAGAGCATCTTTGAAAAGTGTAGGCCAATAAAATCCGCACTGCAAAACCTTTGCCGCAGTTTTGTTTCCACTAAAATGACCTCCACAAGCCTGTTCATGACATATAGAAAGTATTCTATGAAATTCTTGGTCAGGGACACATTTTCTTATTATTTGGTCTGCACAACTCTTAAACAGATGAGGATCTTCCCAGATGAAATGTTTAACCTTTGCGAAGAAAAGTTCTTTATCCATTTTATTCCAATGTTGAGGAATTCTTCCAGTAGCCAAAAAGTTGACTATGTTTGCAAACCAAGGAGTGTGTACACTAAGGGCAAAAAGTTGCTCATCAGGGAAAGATTCATTGATAGGCAGCCTATCAATCTCAGCAGTTAAAATTCTAGACAGGTGATCAGCCACCACATTCTCCACCCCCTTTTTATCTTTGATCTATAAATAAAATTCCTGTAATAGGAGAATCCACCTGATTAATCTTGGTTTGGTGTCCTTCTTAGACAGAAGGTATTTCAAAGCAGAGTGGTCAGTGAACACCACTATTTGTGAAACCAAGACATATGACCTGAATTTCTCTAAAGCAAAAACAATTGCCAGTAGCTCCTTCTCAGTTGTTGTGTAATTGAGTTGTGCATCAATCATTGATCTACTGGCATAAGCTATGACATGAGGCAACTTTTCTTTTCTCTGTCCAAGGACAGCTACCAAAGCATAATCTGATGCATCACACATCAGTTCTAAAGGTAGTGAATAATCTGGAGACCGCAATATTGGAGCTGAAATCAAACAGTTTTTTAAAAATTCAAAAGCCTTCATGCATTCATTATTGAAAACAAAAGGGACATCTTGGCACAGCAAATGACAAAGAGGTTTGGTTATTTTACTGAAGTCCTTAATGAACCTTCTGTAAAATCCAGCATGTCCCAGAAAACTTCTGATTTGTTTAACGGTTTCGGGAGGTGGTAAATGTGCAATTAAATCAATTTTTGCTCTGTCCACCTCAATGCCCTTGTGAGAAACAATATGGCCAAGGATAATGCCTTGGGTGACCATGAAATGGCTCTTTTCCCAGCTCAAAACTAGATTGGTTTCTTCACATCTCTGTAATACCAATTTGAGATGATGTAAACACTAGGAAAAACTATCTCCGTAGATTGAAAAATCATCCATAAAAATCTCCATAAATTGGTCAATCATATCAGAGAAAATGGAATACATGCATCTTTGAAAGGTAGCAGGAGCATTACAAAGACCAAAAGGCATTCTCCTATAGGCAAAAGTGCCAAAAGGGCAAGTGAATGTGGTCTTTTCCTGATCTTGTGGGTACACAGGAATCTGGTTGTAACCAGAGTAACCATTAAGAAAACAGTAATAAGCTTTTCCTGCTAGCTTATCTAAAATCTGATCAATGAATGGGAGGGGGAAATGGTCTTTTCTGGTCATTGCATTTAATTTTCTGTAATCAATACAGACTCTCCACCCAGTTGTTTGTCTGGTTGACATAAGCTCACCAGAGTCTGCGGTTACAACAGTGATCCCAGATTTCTTAGGTACCACCTGTGTAGGTGCCACCCAAGCTGAATCTGAAATGGGGTAAATGACCCCTGCATCCAACAACTTAACAACCTCTTTCATGACCACTTCTTGCATATGAGGGTTCAGCTCCTTTGCATTTCCCTAGAAGGCTTTGCATCTTCTTCCAAATAGATTTTGTGCATGCAAACAGCTGGACTGATTCCTCCTAAATCAACATTAGTCCAGCCAATTGCCCTTCTATGTTCTTTCAAAACTATCAACAGCTCTTCTTTTTGCTCCTTTGTGAAGGAGGAAGAAATAATTGCAGGCAATGATTTATGATTTCCTAAAAACATATATTTCAAATTTTTTGGCAGCTGCTTTAGTTCTAAATTAGGTGGGCTGAGAAAAGAAGGTAACAAAGGTACCTTAGCTGTTTGTGGGAGGGGGAGAGTAGCAGGTTTCCAAGAAGAGAAACTTGCTGATTGATTATGAGTTCCTTGCACAACATTTATTTCCTCAGAATTTGAGATACAAACTGTTTCTTCCTCAGAATTTCCCCAAGCATTTTTGACATCTGTGGTGAAATCTTCACCGAAATGTAAAGTCCCGTCTACCAGTTCATCCAATAGATCAACATGAAAACATTCTTCAGAGCTGAATTGAGGTTGTGTGACTGCATTATAAACATTCAATTTTACCTTCATGTTTCCAAAAGAGACTTCCATAATACCAGACCTGCATTGAATGTAAGCATTTGCTGTAGCCAGGAATGGTCTTCCCAAAATGACAGGGATGGAAGTTTTGCTTTTGGTTAGTTCCATGTCCAAAACTAGAAAATCAGCAGGATAGAAAAATTTATCTACTCCCACCAATACATCTTCAATCATCCCAACTGGCTTCCTTTCAGATCTGTCTGCTAGTTGTAACACCACATGAGTGGGTTTTAATTCTCCCAAACCTAGTTTCTCATATACAGAATATGGAAGTAGGTTGACACTAGCACCTAGATCTAATAAAGCCTTTTCAATGGTATGTTCCCCAATAATGCAAGGGGTTGTGGGGATTCCAGGATCTTGAAGTTTAGGAGGTGTGGAAATGGATAACACCTGATTAATTCTTTCCATAGCAAAGACCTTCTTGGACAACTGTATCCTAGACTGTCTTTTGTGAGTGCAAACATCTTTCAAAAATTTTGCATATGCTGGAATTTGTTTGATTGCCTCGAGCAAAGGTAGATTTATCTTGACTTGCTTGAAAGTCTCCATCATTTCATCTATTTTTGTGTTCCCTTTATCAAAAGGGGATACAGATTTCATTGCATGTGGAAATGGTAAATGAGGAACTAGTCCTTCATCTACAGCTTTGGAAGCATTTTCAGAAACTTTTTGGATTTTTTGTTTTTCATTTTTTTGATTTTTCTGAGGTCCATCAGCACCCCTACTGCTATCATTATGCTGCTCTTACTGCATATCTTTATCATTTTCCTTATTTTTTTCTTCTTCAGTACCCACGTTGTAATTTATGATTCTTCCACTTCTCAAAGTGGTGACAGTTTTTACTTCTTCATGTGAATTAGAAGCTTCTCCAAGCATGAACTATCCTTTGGGATTGTTCAAAGGTTGGCTGGGTAACTTTCCTTCCTCTCTTTTTGTCAAAGTATTTGAAAGCTGTCCCAATGTTTCTTCAATCTTCTTTATGCTCTGGCTGTGAAAATTCACAGTCTGAGTTAAAGATCCTAAATTTTGGAGTGAATTTAGGACTTGATCTTCAAAAGAAGGGGACTTGGAAGGGGTTTGAACTGGGGCAGATTGCTGCACAGGTTGTTGTGGAATGGGCCGCTAAAAAATTTTGTTTGGCATAAAAATTTCAACGATAAAGTGCGCTTTGAAAGGCATTTGGTTCTTTGGTTGTTGCTGCTGTTGTGATTGATAATTCCCTTGGTTCCACCTCAAATTAGGGTGTCCTCTCCATGGATATTCATTTGACTGCATCTGTCCAAATGATTGAGCAGCATGAGCTTGTTCCACCATTAAATCTGGGAACTGTGGTGCAGCAGGACATTGGTCAATTGAATGAGTAAGGGAATGGCATATCAGACATGCCTCCTCTACTCTTGCAACATTTGGATTTTTAAGTGAGTCCATCAATCTATCAAACTTTGTGGTTAAATTGTCCATCTTTCTTTCCAACTCATTCACCTCATAAATCTTCCCTTTCGTGGCCTCTTATCCTATCTAGAAAGCACATAAGATGGGAGGTTGAATTTGTCACATAAACTAAATGATCCACATCCGAGTTGGGGGAACGTTTGAGGTAAACTTATAAAAAATGGAGAAGTAATATCTAACTTTGATTTGGTCCTTGAAATCTAATGAGAATGACTGTAGCTCAACTGAGAGATGATCCAATCTTCATCTGGCTACAAGCGTAGATGTAAGAGAAATAAATCTAATTTAAGGATTAGGTTTAAGCTTATGGCTATGGTCTGTCCACTTTAATGGCGACAAGCCATCCAATAGTCTCTAATCCAAAACCTTAGTTTAGAACAAGAAGCATCACTACAAATGCCGTGAGAGATTAGGTTACCAACACTAATTCTCACAGGATTAATGAATCAAGGGAAATTGCATGAAAAATAGTAAATCTAAAGGAGTCTAATGCAATAAGGAGATCAGAGGGAACCCTTAACATGAGTCCAATTGAGAATGTAAGGTTTACAGCAACCTTTTCAAATCCACCATTACAATTACAAAGCATAGCTTAAACAGCTCTCAGATTTGTAGTCTTGAATACAACTCTCTTTTGAATTACAGAAATATCTCACAGCTCTCAATTGCAAGTAAAAGTGATGCTATTACAGGGATTTCAGACAAACTATCTGGTTTGGAAATGGGGGAATAGGAATGAAACTCAAAATCTGGATGCCCATATTGGGCAAATGGTTCGTCTATTTATAGTTTTCCCTAAGTCCAGCTCAGATGTGTATCAACCAATCAGAAGTGCTCATATCTTTATTGACCAATGGTAGTCGAGCACGAGGATCCAGATCTGTTCTGGCCAATCAGAATTCCTTGATCTGGTTCAGCCAATCAAGTGAAAAACGCATCGATTCTGTTTTGCATTTTGAAAGTCTGTTAGAGTTTCTAAAAGTTCCCGCCAAGTTATTTCATCTCTGGGTGCTCACGTGGGGTGGAATATACCTTCGCTTCATGCTTAGAATCTTCTGGAATGTCCCTAGGTTTTTAGATGCATTGGGCCGTGTGAAACAGATTACTGAATTGCCCTTGCAAAAGCTGGGAGCCTCTAGAATACCTTTTCGTAAAGCTTAGGGGGCTTTTCACAAGGTGTTGTAACTCCTGAAGCTCTTTTCGCAAGGTTTTTGTTCTGTTCAAATTGAGTTTTCTTCTTTTCAAAAAGGTAAATCATCTCTTCGAAGAGTTTAGATGCTCTTCGAAAGCTAAGCCTGGAATTTTTGTTCTTTTCGCAGAGTTTCAGGTTCTTTGCGAACAGTTCAGGTTCTTTGTAAAAAGTACTCTGTAGTGCATTTTTCTGTTCGAATTGCTCCATACTTCTTTTCTGGGTTGAGTCCAGGTCTTTGCCTCTTCAATTCAGACCTTTCAACAGCTAGTGAGGTTGTTTCTTCTCTTTCTTCCTTTGGATTGACATGGATTGTCATCTTTTTGGCACTTTTGAGCTACTTTCAAGGTTAAGCCTGCCTTTATTGTTAGCTGTAAAACAAACACTTAAAACATTTATTTAGTTCTCTCATGGGTCTATCAAGGCCCAGATTAAGGGGAGAAAAATGGTATTTTCCAGTTCTCAACAGTTGTGCAGAGGTGGGTGGTTTTGTCAATGTTTAAAGGGTGGATTGGATGTTGGTGATGTTAGTCTGCATTTGGTCTTGGGTATGAGTTGTGTTGGATAGTTGGGTCTAAATGTTATGTATGAGAGAAAGGATATGGGTAAGTGTGTCTGAGTTAGGTTGGGGTGGGGTGTGAGAAGAAGAGGCAAGAGGTTGGAAAGGGGAAGTAGGGGCATGGGGGAATGTTGTAGGAGGAGATGGAGGGTCTGGTGAGTGAGGTGGGGAATCTGGGAGAGGGACACCATGTGTTGGCAGGATGTCAAGCAAGGTAGTCATGAAGGCTTGATAGCTTGAAGTAGTGGCGAGGTTAAAGTCAAGATCTGTGAGTGGAGATGTAGTGGGGAGGGGTTGGACTAAGGGTTGGTCAATATGTGGTGTGTCTGTGGGAATGATAGGTATGGTTGGGATAGGTAAAGATATGGCAGGGGTTGTGTGAGAGGTTTTCTTTTTAAGATAGGTTATCAAGGGAGGGCTGTCAGGGTTTAGTTCAGATGGTGGGGGAATTGGGGGTGTTTACTGAGGCAATGTGGGAGAAGGTAGGGGGATGTCATGGGGGTCAACACTTTCCTCCCAGGAACGAATCACAGGGAATTCTGGAGCGGGTATGGAAAAGGCAGATAAAAGAGGGAAAGGGAGAGATGGAAGAGGCAAAGAAACAGATGGAGGGGTAGGTGTGGTGGATGGAGGTAATGCTACAGAAACAGAAGTGATCGGAGCTTGCACCACCTTCTTGGGAGCAGGAGCTTTAGCCACCTTTTTGGGAGCAGGGTGGTCTTCGCAGCAGTAGTCCCTTCTCCTTTCTCAGAAGCAGTCTGACTCCTGCTGATCCCCCATCAGACTCCTGCTGATCCCCCATTGTCGCTTTGCGAAAGTGGTAGGGGGGTGGTCAACAGTTAACTCCCCCACTGGTATCTTGTACCCTCCCCTCAAGAGTAATTTGGTGATGAGCTTTGCATAGGGGAGAGTGTGGAGCTTCTTTTTGTGCCCTATCTTTACCATAATATCGTTCATGGCCTCAAACATCAACCCGACAGCATGGAATCCGTGGCCCCGAGAGAAGGAATAGAGAGCATCAGCAATTGGGGTCCTCCTCTCCTGCTGATGGCCGGCACAATAGATGTTCTTTCGGAGAACTTGATCAATGAACAGGAGTTTGGGGTCTAGATCTCTTCTCCTGATGGAATCCCCTATGGCCTTCAACCCTCTGGTAAGGGCTTGGGCAATGGTATCAATAGGGGCACACAGAGGGGGGCCATATCCGCAGTTGGGGTTAAAGACAGCAGGGATACCCATTACTTCAGCAATCAAGTCAGGGTTGAGTAACATTTCAAAATTATCATCTAACACTAGGAGGCCTAGCTGTCCACGATGGTCTGGTCTAGCCCTAATGTGCTGGTAAAAGAGTTGTACTAGTCTAGGGTAGGCAAGTGCAGGGGTAGCTTGCAGCAGTGGGGTCAAACCAGATTTACAGATAAACTCAATGGCAGGGGCTGACAGAGGCTCCGTTTCAAAGAAAGAGAGGTCAAAAACAGCTCCAGGCTCGAAGGGAATGGGAGTCAGGAGCTCAGAGGGTGTAGAGTAGTCAGGTGTTAGCGCAGCCACATCCTGAATCGCTTCCTTCCCTTTTTGTGGCACCTCAGAGGGCTTGGCCTTCTTGGGAGTGGGCTCAATGGGAGCCTTATCCCTTGCTCTTTTCATAGGTGCGCTCTTAGGGGCCATGGAACTTCTCCGCTGAGAGTGTGTAGTTGGAAAAATGAAAAGTAAAAGTTGAGAGCTGAGGCTTACCCTAAAAATTAGGGTTTTGTTCAATCTGATGCACAAAAGATCGTGAGAGCTCTTAGCAGGAGGCAACTGGTGGAAGAGGCTTTAGGAACAAATCCCCAAAATGAGAAGGTGAATGATGGATTGTAAACTGGATGCTAAAGGGGAGAGATTAATGGGAGTCAGAGCTAGGGTTTCGCTGGCTGGAGAAGAAAGTGAAAACATTAAAGGAAAGCAACGCGGGGTTGGATTATATAAATCGCGAGGCTTGGTGCGCTTTGAAATGCTCTGCTCGCTGGATAAAAGTGAGTGGGTCGCGAGGTTGGATTTTCATCCAAATTGCGTGAGGAATTCACACAACAGCGTTTGAACCGCAAGAAGGCATAGCAGTTCCTTATGATCTGCGCGAGAGGGAGCCAAGCCACATCTTCAAAACCCTGCAACGGCTTAAACAGAGTTAAAAATGCACACACCCACAAGTCAGCATTTAACCTTTGCTTTGTGGGTGGATTCTCTCACATGCTTTAGTCCAGGGACACCCTTATTCATTCACAACCGGATTCTCCATGCTTTCCCAACAATTAATCATGCAATTGCTCAAAAAGCATTTAATCAAAATCTCATCTCCAAAACATTCTCATTATCACACAATCTAATCATCATTCATTCTTTCACAAGCATCAATTCAAAGGGGACCAGAAGTAAGGCAGGCAGACAAATTGTTCAAGTCATATACATTCAAACTCCGACAAGATCACTAAAAATTCCTAAAAACAGTAAAAAGAACAAACCATACTAAAATACATAACATACACCATGCACAAATTTGTGAATCAATTTAATGAAAGATCCCCCTGCCCCTCAGGGTTTGAGGATCCTTCACCAATCAAAAATTGGCCCTTGGGATTTACCACTTGCTGGCTGGGTAACCTCCCCTCTTCTCTTTTAGCTAAGGCATTCGATAGTTGGCCTAGCTGCTCTTCCAACTACTTTATGCTCTGACCATGAGAATTCACAGTCTGAGCTAAGGACCCCAGGTTTTGTAGGGAGGTCAAGACCTAGTCCTCAAAAGAAGTATTTCTTGGCTGAGGTTCAGGTAAGATCAACTGATTTTATTACTGATCGGGCCGCTGCAGGTGCTGAAAATTGAACCTAGGGGCATATCCTTGAATGAACTGCTGCTGTGGCCTTTGAGGTAAGGCCAACATCTGCTGGGGCTGCATATAGTTGTCTTACTTCCACCTCAGATTTGGGTGGTCTCTCCATTGGTAACCAGCATTTTGGTGCTGGTATCCATGTGGCTGTCTGTTGTAGCCACCAGATTGTTGGTGGCCATAAGATTGCACAGTAGCAGCGTGCTCCAAAAATAATTCAGGATACTGCCCTGCAGATGGACATTCCTCTACTATGTGCTGTGGGGACTGGCATATCAGACATGCCTCCACTACTTGAGCAACCCTTCTGAGTTGCAAAATAGTCAGTAAGTTGTCAAACATCCCTGAGAGGTTAGCCATCCGCAACTGCAGGTCATTATTCCCAGACACCTCATAAACTTTTCCTCTTGACAAAGCAGCAGGCCCCACTTTTGACTCAGACTCCTAACTAGTTCTTGCCAGGGATGGTTTTTGAAAAGCATTTTCACTAATTACCTCAAACAATTCCCATGCCTCATCAGCAGTCTTATGCATGTAGGTTCCACCACAAGAGGCATCAACCATATCTCTATTTTTCTCATCAATCCCATTATAGAAGCTTTGTACAAGCTGCCAGTCTGGGATCTTGTGGTGGGGGCATTGTTTGAGCATTTCCTTAAACCTATCCCAGGCTTGTTTAAAGTTCTCAGTTGGGGATTGGGCAAAAGCAAGAATCACCTTCCTCAACTGGCTAGTTTTGGTCTCAGGGAAGAACTTTGTCAGGAACTTAGTCTGCAGGTCTTTCCATGTCGTGATGCCATTGTTGGGAAGAGTAGCCAACCAAGTACTAGCCCTATCCTTCAGAGAGAAGGGAAAGAGCCTGAGCTTAGTAGCCTCAGGTCCCAAACCAGTGATATTGAAAGTGGTGCACAAGGCTAAAAATTGGTCAATATGCTTATAAGGGTACTCCTTGCTGAGCCCATGGAAAGAGGGCAACATCTGGATCATTGAAGTTTTAATCTCATAATTCCCTTGAACATCAGGGAATTGAATGCTGAATGGAGAGTTATAGTCATCCGGAGCATTCAACTCCTTGAGAGTTCTGGGTTGTTCTTCACCCATGAATACTATCTCAGATTCAGTTGGGGGCTCTACTGTGGTGTGCCTGTTCATTCCCAGTCTTCTACCCCTTTCTAGCTCAGGGTTGAACGGCTCTAAAGTAGGACTAAGAGATCTCCTACCTAGCATGCAAGCACACCACTAGCAGGGACAACTCCTTGCATGCACATTGCACTTGATTCGAAGAATTTTTTAACAAATTTATAGCTAATTTAAGAAGACATACATTTACAACTATATTAAACAACTTCATGTAATTTTCAAAGAAACCACATTGAGTGTTAAAGTTTAGAGAATTGCAAACAGAGGTAGCTAATCTCCAAATGCAGTCCAATGTCCTTCTCTGCTGTTGTCTAGATCTGCAAGAAAGATTCAAAATTATATCAGCAGTATCAATTATTCACATTTATAAAGAATACTAAAAATACAAAACTAAGGGTCTACTAATAGATCATCTTTCCCCGACAGCAGTGCCAAAAACTTGTTGCGTGATCTCAGTGTGCTTGTTTTATTTGTTGGTGGTAAAAACAATTTAAAATCAAAGAAAGAGTAAAACAGGGGATGGAATCAGCACAACTGAGAAATCCTAGACTTGCAAGATACAGGGTCCATTTGAAGCAAGTTTTGATAAGTAAGAATTTGTCCCATAGGGAAAGGTGATCTACAACTCCAAAGGAGCCATCTCTAGTAGTCCCTCCAGATCTGACTACTGATCTGGCAGTCCTAAAAGGAGGGGAGTTTGAGGTCACTTATTCTAAGTATTCTAAGATAGCCTAATGAGTTAACTACAGAAAGGGTTGAGAAGATGGATGGATTATGGAAAATAAATATAAAAGGGTGAGAAGTAGGTTATTGAGTCTAGATCAGAGGAGTTTAGTAACTCAGATTCAGATCTGATGTTATGAAAATCCTATCCAATGGCTACATTATCACCAAAGAGGAGGAAGGATTCAACTCATCCCTGTGCCATAATCTAATCACTTATGGTTATAACCTGTCCACTTAAATAGTCACAGACTATCCTATAGGGGAACCACAGTCCAGAGATGGGTCAAAACAAATTAATCATTGTAGGCACTACTTCATCCAGGCTACAAGCTCAGGGAATCCATAGGGAACCTCAACCTCTAAAGCCCTATGTGTGGGGCTAAGGCTGTATAGGACCATGATAGCCCAGACACATAGAGCCAGCAAGAGATTGAGTAACACCTTAGATCTAGTTGTCCATTGCTTGAGTGGGGCTGCAATGGTCAAGTCACAAGCCTACAATCTCCATAACAAGATCAGATCTAACATCTGATGGCGGGTCTATACAAATATATGGGGAGTCTGCCTCTGCACAATCTCCTACCAGGCTTAACAGCTCAGGCTCGGGGAAGAAGGATCCATCTTGGATCGGCGGATTGGATTCACCCTAAGGCTATAGCCTGTCATCTTAAATGGTCACAGACTATCCCAGAGGCTATCCTCCTCACGGAGCCCAAGATAAAACAAGTTAATTGCAGCTACCACCATGGTCACAAGGCAACCAGCTCGGGCTCCCATGAGAATTTTAGATCTAGTGGGTCCTGTGGTGGGGCTAAGGTTGTATAGGACCGTGATAGCCCAGAAACACAGGTCACTTGGATCAGAGTGGATCCTTAGAATCAGTCCTCCATTGCTTTGAAACACAGCCAAAGCAATGGCGGATCACAAGGCAGCAGCCTTGCACAGAACCACTCACAAATACACAAATCCCATAAGAGTACAAATCCTATTACAAAAACTCCATTAATCTAACCTCAATAGTCATACAAAGGCATGGCCAGCAAGTGTTGAGCCATGGAGAGAAGAAAAAGAAAAAAGAAAACTACTTACTGTTATAGGAAGAACAAGAACGGAAAAGAAAATTACAAAATCTGAGATAGGAGTTCCTCTTCTAAATTCTAACTCCAAGTCTCCCTTCCGATCCCCCTAAACCTAAACCAAGCTTAGGTTTCTATAGTAGTGTGTGGCGGCGCATTAGGGTTAGTAAACCCTAATTTTAACGATGCCACGTGACCGAATAATGATCCTTGGATGCCTTGGGGCGCATGCACAGAGATTTGAGCGTGGGAGTGTGTGCCATAATCCTTGGAAATCCCCAGAAAGTCCTCTACAGAATGATGGAAGTTGGAGTTTAGAGCTTCGCCAGGTTGCAGTCGATTCCCAGAATTGTCACGTGCTAGCTCCAGTCTTCGCGTGGTTGAGTTTAATGTTAAAGCTCCGGACGTCGCGTGGTTGTAGCTCCTTGATGCTTTGAGCAGTCGTGAGGTAGACAGTTAAGCTCTCGCTAGGTTGGGCTTCGCGCAGTTGGATTGATAATTGTGAATAGTGTGGGAACTACGCGAGCTTTCCACTTCACTTCGCGAGGCTAATTCTGGCTTTCGCGAGACTGCTTTCTTTCTGAACAACGCGAGAACTGCGCGAGAAGTTCACTTAATGGATCTTTGCGATGATCCTCGCGAGGCATTGAGGCTTTTCTAAACTGCGCGACTGTTGCGTGAGGCAGGATTCTGAAGCTCTCTCTCCTCAGCTGTTCTGAGCGAACCGCACGAGGGTTAGAGGGGTCTTCTTGAACTGCACGGGAGCTGCACGACCTTTAACTTCTAAACTTCGCGAGAGGTGCGCGACTCATGGCTTCTGAAGCTCTTCTGTCACTTTACTTCGTGAGGACTACGTGAAGTATATTTTTCTGAATCCTCTGGAGCTTTGTCAGCTGCGCGAGGCTCTTCTATGGTTTGGATTCATGGTTCATTCTTCTGAGGGACTTCTAGTGCCAAAACAGGCTCCTTAGCAGGATTCATGGCCTTATTGCCCTGCTGTTTATTACCTACAGAAAACACTTAACAAGCATTTATTAGATGACTAAGGGTCTAATCAAAGGCTAAGTTAAGAGGTGAAAAGTGGTACTTTTCAGGTGTTAACAAAGGGCCATATACTGTCATTCAAGCATCTCCATCTGGAGCTGTTGAAATTATGGACCCAAGTGATGGGAGAACCTTGAAAGTAAATGGTCAGAGGCTCAAACCATGCATTGAAAATATCCTGGGGCCTGTGATGACCATCTATCTTAAAGAGCCTCCACAAATCTAATGTCATACAGCTATATCATATGTATTTTAACTGTGTCTGTTATGTGATTTTTGTATAGTTTTGTGTAATTATTTTTCTCTGTTTTAGTCATGTTTTAGTTAAATTTTCTTTGAGGAATCATAAGTTCCGAAAGCTTTGTGGTTTTAATTGATTGAGATAATAAATTCCAATGATTCTGATGTGGAGATTTTGTTAAAAATAAAAGAAAATAATAAAAATTTCAGTTCTGTACTTCAGAGCATTTGTTCAAAAGTAAATTCAATCAATTCAAAAAGTTTGACAGTCAATTCAAAAAGTTTTACAGTCAATGTGAAAAATCAATTCTCAAAGGAAAATTCAGTTCGAAAAGTATAAACTCCTTTTTGAAAAGGATCTGAACCTCTAACCACAACTGCTCGAAAAGAATGGTAAACTTTAAGAATAGATGCAGATCTTTTCGAACAGATGTTTCTGAAGCCATTTGCTTTGCGAAAGGTACTGATGCCTTTCTCCTTTTCGAAAAGGACTTTTTGGAACTTTTCGAAAGAATTAATGATGCTTTGCGAAATCGATTTAAACATATTTAAAACCATTCGAATAGAGGTTTTCATATTCGAAAGCATTTCCAGCTTGTCCTGTTTCGCAGAAAACCGATCTTTTTCCATCTCTGTGTTCTTTTGGAATCCAGATCCAATTTCCTTCCATTTTTTCCGCTGATTAAGCTTGAAGAGAAGGATCTTTTGCCTCTGACTCCGGTAGATTTGATCAAGCGGTCAGAGATTTCGAGCAAACCCTAGGTTTTGGTATTTTTCTCTTCATATCCTATCTGTGCTTTAAAATTTTGAATTTTTTTAAGCATACAGTGTCTGGGATTCAAGAGAGTTGTTTGTTAATTGTTGTTAGAAGGAGGAATTATTTGAACGAGTTTTTAGAAATTTTTAATGGGGAAAGCTGAAAAATCGTTGGCTAAGATGTTCCCTAGGTCTTCTGCTAAGAAAGCTAGCAAATCCTCCACCAAAGGAAAAGCTAAAACCTCAGCCAAGAGGAAATTATCAATGGATAAGGCTGATAGGATTGAGAAGGGAAAGAAGGTTAGAATTGAGGAACCCATCTCGGAAGCTGACCCTATTCCTGAGACTGAGCTTCCTCCTCTTCCTAATCATTTGGTACTTCCAAACCCTTTCATTGAAGCTTAGAAGCTTATTCCAGAGCTCAATGTGGATGAGACTTTTTTCTTGAACAAATCAGAATGTAAGTTATCCTTGAACTACATCAGGGATGCTTCATTGAGTAATATCCTGACCCCTCTTCTAGAGAAAATTTATCTAACGATGGTGAGATTATGGTACCAGAACATGGTGAAAGTGACTGAGAAGGATGCTGATGCCCCAACTTTGGTAATTTTTATTGATGATTGTGATTTAACCATCACTTATGAAGATATTGGAAATGCCCTGGGGATACCATTTCAGTATGATCCTGCTGGCCCTTTGGCTGCACCTGAGATAGCTTCTTTTAGAGATATGGCTGCACATCTAACCCAAGGCATAGTTGGAACTGGGCAGTCCATCATGAGGAGTGACTTAGCACCCCAATTTTTACTGATGGATTCAATTTTGAGAGGGAGTTTGTATGTCACTGGGCACAGTCAGGAAAGAAGGACACCCATTCTAGAGGCCCTCTTTCACTTTTCCAAAGGGAAATTCTTCAATGCCCCCATGCTGATATTTGAAGCAATGGCTAACATCAGTGCCAAGATGAAGTAGGAACAGAAAGTGGCTAGAATACCATTTGGAAGGTTGATCACAGCCCTACTAAGGGCTAAATTTGACATTGATGAGCAAGAGCCTTTTGAGATTGTAACACCTCATGCTTTTGGGAAGAGGGCTTGGAATACAAGCCAAACTATGTTGAAAAGAATGAGGGAGGAGGCAGAGCCAACCCAGGAGGCTGCTATACCTGAACCTGAGGTGACCAGCTCTTTAGCTGCACCCATTGCACCTGCAGCTGCCATTGAACCTACTACCAATGTTGAGGAGACCATCATCATGTCCACCTCACCTATCACAACACCTATCCCATCACCTATCCCAGTCACCACCACAATTCCCATTGCAAATTCTCCCCCAACACCAACCATTCCAGCCATACTTACACCACCAATTTCACCTAACAATTTCTCATATTTACCCACAGATTTTGTTGTAAACACACCTAGCACTCCTCACCTACAAAGCTTCTCAGTTTCACCAGCCCATTCAGCTCATACACCTGATATCACCCATACTCCTGAACCTAAGATATTCACCATTGAGGCCTATTCATCCTTGATGGGATCTATCTTGGAGAATATTGGGCATGAATATGCCTCAGTACTTGACCACCCCCAATTTACTCATTTGGCTACTTCCCCCTTTACAGTCATCCCACCTATTACTCTTCCACCACCTAGACCAATCATACCAGTCACCACCCTGCCTACCACACCCACACCTGACCCAATTAGCCAAATCTTCACCTTTCTCAAATCTATCCAAGCCCAGTTGCAGACCAACACAGACAACCAGTCTGTGATAAATTCCATTCTCCAAACCTTGGCCTCCACATCCCAACCAACTACCTCAGCCACAGTACCTTCCACTTCTGACCATGCTACCCAAATAGAACCTGAGGTAGTGCTTTTAGATTCACCTTTCCCCATCCCCACTGTCTCTGACCTTGCTATCCAAACTAAACCTGAGGTAGTACTTTTAGATTCACCTTTCCCCACCCCCACTGCTGGGATACATATGGTCCCCTACCACTCCATTCCTGTTCCACGTTTGCCACTCTTCAAAGGGCTATGGAAGAGAACCCTTACATCTCTAGCGATGTCTTTAAGGGGATTGTGGATGTTCAAGCTTACATTAAGACTCCTTATGAGGACAAGATTAGGAAGTTGGATGCCCAATACCTCCGCAATCAGCTTGTGGTTAATCAACATCTTGAAATCATCAATCAGCACGAGGAAGCCTGATTGTCCATCTTTATCCTTGGTGACCCTGATATGCTGATAAAAAAATTACACTAGCCTCGGGTAGTCTAGTGCTGGAATTCCTTTCATCAAGGGTGTTAGACCAGCCTTGCTCATAAATTGAATGGCAGGGGCAGAGAGAGGCTCCATCTAAAAGAAGGGCAAGTCAAAAGTTGTTTTAGGCTCCAAGGGGATTGAAGCCATGATCTCAGAGGGTGTAGAAAACTCAGGGGTTGGCTCCTCCTCCTCCTCAACCACTTCCTTCCCTTTTTTCGATGCCTTAAAACTCTTGACCTTCTTAGGAGTGGGCTCAATAGGGGCCTTATCCCTGGCTCTTTTCTTTGGTACACTCTTAGGGGCCATTAGAAACTACTTTTAAAGATGAAAAAGGGGGACAGAGATCTGAGTGCTTACCCTAAAATCGTAGGGTTTGGTTCGATCTGACACACAGTGCACCATTAGATCTCTGAGCAGAGGGCAACTGATGGGGATGACGTTAGGAACAAATCTCTGGGATCCTGGTGTGAATAATGGGTTGTAGAATGGACGCTGGAGGAGAGAAGTAGAAGAGCGCCGGAAGTTAGGGTTTCGCTGGATGGAGAAGAGAGAGAGTACTGAAAAGGGAGACAAGTGCGGGTTTAAAATACTTGTCGCTAGGCTTGGCGTGCTTTGGAAATATCTGGTCGCGGGATGGGAAATGAAACCTAGCGACGGTGTAATTGCTACTTGGATTGCACGAGAGGCTCCCAGGGTTCACTTTGAATCTCGCGACAACTATTGAAGTGCTCTATTTGGATTGTGCGAGAGGCTCCCAGGGTTCATTTTAGACCCCGCAACAGTAAATGAAGTATTCCATTTGGATTGCGCGAGAGTCTTCCAAGCCTCTTTTTGGATCCCGTGACAGTAAATCATTAAAAATAGAGCATGCACTCTTCATTCTGCCATTTGCATTTGTACTGTGGCTGGATCCTAGGTAAAACTCACCCCCAGGGGCACCCTCAGACACTTTAAACTCAAACATTCAAGCATAGACAGTAAAAATCATTATCCAACATCGTGCATTCAAGCAAAAACCACCAATTCAAGAGCAGTAATCATCAAATCAAGCATAAAGAGAAATCTAACCAAACAAATTCAGACTTAAGTGAGGCCACTAAAATTTCCTATAAAATTTGAACAAAAGAAAGCAATACAAACCTAACAAAACCAAAGTACATATAATACAATATTGATACACTTGTGGATCAGTTTAATGAAGGGTCCCCTTGAAAGTGAATGGTGTCCATAGGTTCAACAGGTTTTTCTAAACAAGGCTTAAGCCTCTGACAATTCACCTTCAAGGTTTTCCCAAATTTGGGATCCTTGATTTCCACAGTACCAGATGGGGAAACATTCATGACAATATAGGGGCCTTCCCATCTGGATTTCAGTTTGCCAGGAAAAAATTTAAGTTTGGAGTTAAACAACCAAACCTTATCACCAGCCATAAAGCTCTTTCTTAACAAACCCTTGTCAAAGAAAGCCTTGGACCTTTCCTTGTATATCCGGGCCTTGGCATATGCATCCATCCTCAGCTCATCCAGCTCTGACAGCTGCAGCAACCTGTGATGACCAGCAGAAGTTAGGTCTAGATTTAAATTTTTTAGGGCCCAATAGGCCCTGTGTTTTAACTCTACTAGGAGATGGCAAGCCTTGCCATAAACCAGTCTGAATGGGGGCATCCCAATGGCAGTCTTATAAGCAGTCCTATAAGCCCATAATGCATCATTTAGCTTATCAGCCCAATCCTTTTTGTCAGTCCTCACTGTCTTCTCAAGGATGTGCTTGATCTCTCTATTAGAAATTTCAACTTGCCCACTGGTTTGCGGGTGGTAGGGAGTAGCAATCCTATGGGTAATAAAATATTTCTTGAGCAAGCTCTCAAAATTTCTGTTGCAGAAATGACTACCCCCATCACTGATAATGGCTCTAGGGGTGCCAAATCTTAAGATATTCCTCTTTACAAACTTGAGAACAACTTGATTATCATTGGTTCTTCTAGCAATAGCTTCTACCCATTTTGAAACATAATCCACTGCCACTAAGATGAAATGATAACCATTTAAAGGAGGAAAAGGGCCCATAAAGTCAATACCCCAGACATCAAACAGTTCCACAGCAAGGATGGGCTGCAAAGGCATTGAGTTTCTTATAGACAACCCTCCTAATTTCTGACATCTCTCACATATTCTGCAGTGTGTATTGGCATCTCTAAATAAAGAAGGCCAATAGAACCTACACTGCAAGATCTTGTCAGCTATTTTTCTTTCACTAAAGTGGCCCCCACAGGCATTTTCATGGCACATGGTCAGAATACTGGGGACATCACTTTCTGAAGCACATTTTCGGATGATTTGGTCTGCACAGTATTTGTATAAGCAAGGTTCCTCCCAGAAAAAGAATTTGACCTCTGAGAAGAACAGGTCTTTGTCCATTTTAGTCCAATGGGTAGGGATCTTGCCTATAACTAAATAATTTACAATGTGTGCATACCAAGGAACCAAGGATTGGATGGCAAACAATTGCTCATCCGGGAAAACAACATTTGCAGGGTCATCAACACATTTTTTCAATATAATTCTGGATAAGTGGTCAGCCACCACATTTTCCTCACCCTTTTTGTCCTTAATTTCAATGTCAAACTCCTGCAACAGGAGCATCAATCTAATCAGCCTGGGCTTAGCATCTTTCTTGGACAATAGGTATTTCAATGCTGAGTGGTCTATGAAGATTACAGCTTTAGACCCAAGTAGGTAAGGTCTAAATTTGTCAATAGCAAAAACCACTGCCAGAAGCTCTTTCTCAGTTGTGGTGTAATTCAGCTGAGCTTTAGTAAGTGATTTGCTGAGATAGGCAATGACCATTGGTAGCTTATCTTTCTTTTCGCCCAAAACAACACCTATTGCCAAGTCGGATGCATCACACATCAGCTCAAAGGGCAGTGCATAGTCAGGTGTTTGGAGTATAGGGGCAGTGGTGAGGCACATCTTCAAAGTTTCAAAAGCCTCAAGACATTCAACAAAAAATTCAAAGGGCACATCCTGGCAGAGCAGGTGGCACAATGGTTTAGTAATTTTGCTGAAGTCTTTAATGAATCTCCTGTAGAATCCTGCATGTCCAAGGAAAGATCTAATTTGTTTGACTGTTCTTGGAGGGGGCAAATTTATAATGAGGTCAACTTTGGCCTTATCTACCTCAATCCCTTCTTTAGAGACTACATGGCCCAAAACAATACCTTGTGTTACCATGAAGTGGCTCTTTTCCCAACTTAAGACCAGATTGGTCTCCTCACATCTTTGACAGACGAGGTGGAGGTGTTGCAGACATTGGCCAAAACTGTCCCCATATACAGAGAAATCATCTATAAAAATTTCCAAGAACTTGTCAATCATATAAGAGAATATGGCATATATACACCTCTGGAAGGTGGCTGGGGCATTACACAGCCCAAAAGGCATCCTTCTGTAAACAAAGGTGCCAAAAGGGCAAGTAAATATAGTTTTCTCTTGGTCATGAGGGTACACAGGGATCTGGTTGTACCCTGAGTACCCATCAAGAAAATAATAAAAAGTTTTTCCAGCTAACTTATCCCGAATTTGATCTATGAAGGGGAGAGGGATGTGGTCTTTTCTAGTTTTAGAGTTGAGCTTCCGATAATCAATGCAAACCCTCCAGCCAGTGGTCTCCTTGGCTGGCCTCATCTCTCCAGACTCAGTTGTAATAACTGTTATGCCAGATTTCTTGGGCACCACTTGGATAGGTGCCACCCATTCAGAAGCATAAAGAGGGTAAATTACCCCAGCATCCAGTAATTTAATAATCTCTTTGAGGACCACTTCCTGCATGTGAGGATTTAATTTCTTCTGCATTTCCCTGGAGGGTATTGAGCCCTCCTCTAAATGGATCCTGTGCATACATATTGATGCATCTATCCCTCCTAGATCCGCAATGGTCTAGCCAATTGCCTTTTTGTGCTTCCTCAAGACTGTTAGTAATTCATCCTCTTGCTCATTGGTAAGAGAGGAGGAGATGATTACAGGAAGTTTTTCACCTTTCTCAAGGAAGGTATATTTCAATATTTCTGGAAGCTTCTTGAGTTCCAGATCAGGGGCTTGTTGGGTGAATGGCAAGATTGGTGCCTTGTTGGTTTGAGGAAGAGGCAGCAATATAGGTTTCCAAATGAAATGTTGCACTAAGCCCACAGAAGACTTTGATGTGGTCATGTCTTCTATCATAACAGCTAGGCTTCCTTTCTCTACCATGTCCCAAACTTTAATTGAACTTGTGACAATGTTACCCCAATCCAGCAGAGTGGGCAATTCTTCTTCAACAACTTCCTCTAGTACATCCACTGCAAAGCTTTCCTGATTATCCAACTGAGGGTACATTGCACTGTTGTACACATTCAGTTTAACCTTCATGTGTCCAAAAGTTACCTCCATAATCCCTGACCGGCATTGAATGCATGCATTGGCACTGGCCAAGAATGGCCTACCCAAAATAGCAGGTATTGGGGTTGTACTCTTGTTGCAGCCCATATCCAAAACCAGAAAGTCTGCAGGGTAAAAGAACTTGTCCACCCCCACTAAGACATCCTCAGCCACTCCCATAGGTCTCCTTTCAGACCTATCAGCTATTAACAGCACAATGGGGGTGGGTTTTAGCTCCCCCAAACCTAGCTGCTGATACACACTATATCGCAACAGGTTTACACTGACTCCAAGGTCTCGAAGGGCCCTTCCAATTGTGTGGTCTCTAATTATGCAGGGGATAGTGGGTATCCCTGGGTCTTGCAACTTCTCTGGTATTATTATGTTTAATACAGAATTAACTGTATCAGTTGCAAAGACCTTTTTGGACAAATGGCCTCTAGCCCTTCTTTTCTAGGTACAAAGGTCTTTCAGAAATTTGGCATAGGCTGGGACCTGTCTAATTGCATCAAGCAGGGGGCAAATTGATTTTTACCTGCTTAAAAGTCTCCATCATTTCCTCTATCTGGGCATTCCCCTTATCAAAAGGGGGAGGGCCACTCAAAGCACGAGGAAATGGCAACTGAGGTACTACTGGTTCCTCAGCAGCAAGCCTATGACTAAACTTTTGTTTTTTTTTTTTCATCTTTTATTTCCTGCTGAGGCTCAACTACAGCCTCTTTATTTTTCTCTTGTTGCAGGGTAGCAGGCAACTCTTGGCTCTATGCTCTAACAAATTCTTTTTACTTTTATTCAAAAATTCTTTATAAATGGCCTCTCCTTGTTCCTTTCCAACCTGGTTGTCCACCAGCCTGCCATACCTTAGGTTGTGATGGCATTAGCTACCTCAAAACATGAGGAACCTTCTCCAATCAAATATTGGCCCTTGGGGTTGGCCACTGGCTGGCTTTGCAACTTGCCCTCTTCTCTTCTGGCTAAGGCATTGAATATTTGGCTTAGCTGCTCTTCCATTTTTTTTATGCTTTGACTGTGAGAGTTCACAGTCTGAGTCAAGGTTTCAAGGTTTTGCAATGAGGCCAAACCTAATCCTCAAAAGAAGCATTTCGGGGTTGAGGTGGGGGAACTATCAACTAATTTTACTGTTGGGGCAGCTGCTGATGCTGGAAATTTGACCTTGGGGCATATTCCTGGTTAAATTGCTGCTGTTACCTTTGAGGTAAGGCCAACATCTGTTGTGGCTGCATGTAATTATCTTATCTCCACCTCAAATTTTGGGTGGTCTCTCCACTGGTAACCAGCATTTTGGTGTTGATATCCAAATGGTTGCTTGTTGTAGCCAACAGATTGTTGCTGGCCAAATGATTGGGCATCAGCAGCTTGTTCCATCACATACTTAGGATATTGCCCTGTAGATTGGAACTCTTCCATTGTGTGTCGTGGAGATTGGCATATCAGACATGCCTCCATCACCTGTGCAGCCAATCTGGGTTGCACCACAGTTAATAGTTTATCAAACTTATCAGAAAGATTGGCCATCTGCATTTTCAGGTCATTATTCCCAGTTACATCATACATCTTTCAGCTAGTCCCATTTTAGGAGAAGGCTCATGAACAGTTCTTGACAAGGACATCTTTTGGAAAGCATTTTCACTGATGACCTCGAACAAATCCCATGTCTCATCTGTTGTTTTGTGCATGTAAGTTCCACCACAAGAGGTATCTACCATGTCTCTACTTTTCTCATCAATCCCATTATAGAAGCTCTGGAGAAGCTGCCAGTCAGGGATCTTGTGGTGGGAACATTGTTTGAGCATCTCCTTGAATCTATCCCATGCTTGATTAAAATCTTTAGTTGGGGATTGGGCAAAAGCAAGTATTGCTTTCCTCAACTAGCTGGTTTTTGTCCCTGGGAAGAATTTTGTCAAAAATTTGGTCTGGAGGTCTTTCCAAAAACTAATGTTGTTGTTTGGGAGAGTACCTAACCAGGTGCTGGCCCTGTCCTTTAGGGAGAAAGGAAAGAACTTTAATCTAGTGGCTTCTGGACTCAAACCAGTAATGGAAAATGTTGTGCACAGGGCCAAGTATTGGTCAATGTTCTTGTAGGGGTCTTCCTTGCTGAGCCCATGGAAAGAGGGAAGTATTTGGATGAATGAGGTTTTAATCTCATAGTTTCCCTGAACATTTGGGAATTGAATGCTGAATGGGGAATTATAATCATCAGGAGCATTCAATTCCTTCAATGTTCTGGGTTGCTCTTCACCTATGACTGCTGTCTCGATTTCAGTAAGGGGCTCAACTGTGGTCTGTTTGGGCCTTCTTGGTCTTCTAGCCTTTTCTATCTCAGGGTTAGGAGGCTCTAATGTGGGACTGAGGGGTCTCCTTCCTAACATACACAGTCACCAACTACAGGGAAGACTACTTGTAGACACATTTCAATTAACTTAAAGAATTATCAAAATTACAACTATCCTAATCAAGTGCTATGGAATTTGCAAAGGAGAAATAGACTGAGTTTTTGAGGGTTAGAGAAGTGCAAACAGAGGTAGCTAGACTCCTAGTGCGGTTCAACTTTCCTTCTCTACTACTGTCCAGATCTGCAAGAAAATTTTCAAATGTAAATCAGCAGTATCAGTTATTCACAAGCAGAACTACCAAAGAATAAACAACACAAAAATCTAGGTTCTACTAATAGATCAAGAATCCCCGGCAACGGTGCCAAAAACTTGTTAAGCTATTTTAAATGCTTGCTGCTAACTTTATTGACAACAATGATAAGAATGGGTTAGTGAAAATAAATCAAAGGTGGAATGAAAACTACAGAGCAGCAAGTCTAAAAATACACAGACTTGTAAGATACAGGGCCTGTTGTAGCAAGTTTTAAGAAGTAAGAGTTTGTCCCACAGGGAAAGATGATCTAAAGCTCTAAGGGAGCTATCTTTAGTAGGCCCTCCAGATCTAACTACAGATCTGGCAATCCTAAATGGAAGGGGATTTAAGGTCACTATTGTTTAAATCCTATGGTACCCTAATGCCTAAACTACAGAAATGGTTGAGAAGAATGATGGAGTGTGAGAAAATAAATATAAAAAGGGTGAGAAGTAAGCTATTAGGTACAGATCTGATGGTTCTTATAACTTAGACTTAGATCTGCTGCTATAGAAATCCTGTCCAGTGGCTGCATTATCACCAAAGAGGAGAAATGATCCAACTCACCCATGTGCCATGATCCAATCCCTTATGGATATAACCTGTCTACTCAAATGGTCACAGACTATCTAATAGGGGAACTACAGTCCATGGATGGGTCAGAACATGTTTATCATTGTAGGCACTACTTCATTCAGGCTACCAGCTCAAGAATCCATAGAAACCTTAACCTCTAAAGTTCTGTGTGTGGGGCTCGGCCTGCAATGTGCACTAGCCTGGACACACAGGACCAGCAAAAGTTTGAGTATTATCTTTAGATCTAGTTATTCACTGCTTTAGAGAGATAGCAGTGATCCAGTCACAAGCCTACAATCTCTACAGCCAGATCAGATCTGCCATCTGATGGTGGGTCTATACAAAAATAGGGGAGTCTGTCACTGCACAATCTCTCACAGGGCTATAGGCACAAGTGCAGAGAAGAAGAATCTGTCATAAATCTGTGGATTGGCCTCACCCTAGGGCTATAGCCTGTCCACTCAAATGGTCACAGACTATCCATAGAGGCTATCCTCCTCACAGAGGTCTGAGATAGAACAAGTAGATTGCTGCCACCACCATGTTCACAAGGCTACCAGCTCAAGCTCCCATGATGGGGATTCAAATTTAATGGATCCTGTGGTGGGGCATAGGCCTGCAATGTGCCTAACCTTGACACACAGGTTACTTGGATCTAAATAAATCCTTAAAAATAATCCTCCATTGCTTACAATACAAATTAGCAATAGAGGTTCTCCAGGCTGCAGCCTTGTACAGAATAATCGTCAAACATCAATCCCATACATGCATAAGATCCAATTATAAAACTTTATTAAAACTATTTCAAATAGACATATAAAGGCATAGCCAGCAAGTGCTGGACTATGGAGAGAAGAAAAAGAAAAAAAAACTACCTAAACCCTAACCTTACCCTATTGGAACTCTACAGCTAATTAAAGAAGACAGCGTCCAATTCAATTCATTCCTAACTCCCCTAAACCTAAACTAGGCTTAGGCTTATATAGCAATCGGCTGTGGGAGCATTAGGGTTAGGAAAACCCTAATTTTAATAATGCAAACATGGCCCATTTCTGCTCCTTGGATACCTCGGCGCACATGCATGGAGATTGGAGCATTAGAGTGCGTGCCCTAGTTGTTGGAAGTTCCTAGACTGCCCCTGCAGAAGTGGGGGGAAGTTAAGATCCCGAGCCTCGCTAAGTAGTAAGGATTTCCAGGTCTTGTCACATGATAGAGTTGTCATCGCGGGATTGAATTAACTTAAAACTCTTGCATTTACGGGATAGATAGTTTGGTCATCGCGGGATTGCTCTAGTCGTCGCTGGATTGCGCTTTCCTTTTGAGTGGCGCGGGAATCGCACGCGCAGGAATGCCTGGAGCTCACTCTCCTCAGTGAATCGCGCGAAGATTAAATGCTCCTCTCTTGAGCTGCACGAGACTGCACAAGACTGCGCGAGCACTTACAACTGAACCTTGTGGGAACTGCGGGAAGTCTGCTTTCTGAGCCCTTCTGGTATTAATCTATGTGAGAACAACACGAGCAGTTGGTGTGCTTTGCCTATTTGAACCTTGCGACATCTACACGAGGCTCACTTCTTGACTTGTTGCTGCTGTGCTTTGCCTATGCTGCAGCCAATTTCTGTCTGGATTCAACTTCCTTTCTTCTGAGGCAAAAGTAGGCTTCTTGGCAGGGTTAGGGCCTTATCTACAGCTGCTGCTTATTACCTACAAAATGGGCTTAAAACTCATTTATTAAATGACTAAGGGTCTAACAGAGATTAAGTTAAGGGGTGAAAAGTGGTACTTTTGAGGGCTTAACAGTGCTGAGGAAAAATGTGTATTGCTCGGGTCATGAGAAGGAGAGGAGGCACCCCATAGCTGGTGACCTTCTTTCATTTCATAGAAACCACTACTGGGATGCAGCCAAGTTAGAGTTTGAAGGGATTATGGATTTGTGTGAGAAAGTGAAGTTAACAAGAAACTACATGCCCTTCCCTATTGTAGGTTGATTACTACACTGCTGAAAGATGGGAAATACTCCTCAAAAGGGAGGAGGAGACAGTGGCCCTGAACCCTAAAAATAGTGGAAAGAAATAATGGGATATTAGTGGCACAATGATGAGAAAGAAGGAGAAGAGAAAGGAATTATTGAGAGAAGCATTTCACCATTGGAAGTGGCTCTGCTGCTTCAGCCCTTGAGGTAGTAACCTCCTCTGTTACCAGCCACCAACTTCATTGCCAGCACCAACCCCCTCTCCCTCAACTTTATCTACACCCATTGCCCCACCACCTCTACCCTTCATCCACATATCACAACCCCTCATAGGCATAGTACCCTTACCTGAGCCACCCCAGCCCACATCCATCATGGCCACCTTACCCACTATTGCACCCTTACCCCCTTTTCCAGCCCATACCAGCCCTCCTATAAAAGTTGCCTACACTAAGAAAAGAATACTCACAAAAGGCACAACCCCCATAGCACCCTATCCCACCTACATTTCTCAAACCATTCTAATCTCTGATACCACCTTCATTCCTGACCCAATACCCACAACCTATGCACCAAAACTCCATACCTTTGACACCCCCCAGCAGTCCATTGAGACTTCCCCACCTTTTGTACCTATCCCTACTGAGCCTGTAGACCAATCCAGTTCCTTATCCCATGATAGTGAGCCATTTTCAGTTGAGAAATTTTCCACTATGATATCTACTATCCTAGGAGACATCAACCTTGAGTATACACCCCCCCCCCCCCCCCCACACACTGTACCCCACCACACTTTACACCACCACAGGCCACTACCTTCACTCATTGACCCACATCTCCCTTCCAGCCAGTTTCACCCATCCAACCCACACCCAATATCATACCAGACCTTTTACACCAAATCCTGCACCTCCTACTATCCCTCCAATCACAAATATTAACCAATATGCAAACCCAATCATACATAGAAACATTTATTAATTTCATAACCACCACCCTCCAAAACCAAACCTCCATAGAAACCAGCCTATAAGCCATCCAATCCACCCTAGCCACTTTATCCCAACCATCACATTCACCAACTATCCCTACCTCCCAACCTTTACCTACTCCACCCCTTTCCACTTTGACTGATGCCATTACCCAAACTGAGGATGAACCTATTCCCGAGTGCCCACCTGCTGTAGCTACCTCTGATGCTATGACAGATGTGGATGACCTAATACCCATATCCTCCAACTCAATCCAAACAGACTCGGATCTGGAGCCCCACCCTGAGCCTCCACACACCATTCCCCAGTCCACCGTCCATTCATTCTTAGTTGACCCTTCTTCAAATGAGGACCACTCCTTATTCTTGCCTCTTCTTTTCCCAGTCCTCCATACTCCACCCTCCTTCTTGCAATGCAGTCCCATTTTTACATCAAAAGGGATGTTATTAAAGGAATGACTATTTTTAAAACGTCCTATAAGGCACAGATTTAGCGCCTGAAATGGGATACCGACCAGCTGCTTAGGGACATAAAGAAGGGCTGGAAACAAATGTTGCGTCTACACAAAGCCCAAGAGAGTTTTACTACAAAAGAGAAGCTCAATGCTGAACAAGAAAAAATAGCTGCTGTAACAGAAAAGTTGAGAGCTGATGCATTAGAGAAAAGGTTGACTGCCTCGAAGGAGATTAGGGCACTCCTTATTACCCGAGATAAATTGCTGAGCAAATGGCTGAAATCCTTGAGAGGCAACTAGCGATAGCAACTGGGAGAGTACCTCCACCACCAATTATATAGCAGAAGAAAGACAAAGGAAAAGGGGTTAAAATTAAGAATGAACCAGCTGACCCTTAGATGGTTAGCATAGTTCACATGTTTTGAGTAAGGAGTAATGTGTGGTAAGTATATTTTCTAATATAATGAACTTTCTTTTTGTTACTTCTGTGAACCTATTACTTTGTTTCATCTTTGCTTGTTTGTTTGTTTGTGTGTTTGTTAATATGTTGTGTGTCCATTTCTTGATTTTCTCTGCTTTAGAGTAGTGTTTTATGTATCTTTATTTGTTCACTGCTGCACACCCATTGTCCTTTGAATCAGTGAGGGCACTGCTCCTCATAGGTTTGGGGGCATGGCAGGTTCTGCCAATAAAATAGTTAACCTAAGTACAGCAGATTCAAGTGAGTAAGACAGAAACAGAACCATGTTCACCTAAGGATCATTAGAAGCATAAGAAATTTAAAATTTTGCAGACCTTTAGGCATTACAAGCTTTTAAATTTTAACTTTTCCATGATGTAAACACCAAGTAAACTCACCTCTATCAGTACTAAGTGAATCATTAAAGAAATAAAAAGGTAAGGACATACTTAAAAGTTCAATGGAAGACAATAACCAGTGAGAGTTGGGCCTACGAAAAAAAAAAAATTTCCTTCCTTTGAAGAGCGACTGAGGTAATTTTCTAGCTCTAAGGACTGGCTGAGGCAATGCCGTCACTAGAAGTTAGACACCTCCAAGTTGAAACAACTGACAGCACTCATGATATCTAGGAAAGGATCAAGGCCTTCTCTTGGAAATTTTGAGCTTAAATAGACCAAATCCTAATCAACTACCCTTGTGCACACACCTGTTGAGCCTGAATTTCCAATTTTCTTTAAAATACACTTGAGTAATTGCACTTGAACCTATGGAACTAACTCAAACCTACCCTCACTCTAAGAATTTAGAAGGTAAAGGAGAAGGAGCTGAAGATGGACAAGATAGGGTCAACATTGGGTGAATGGAGAAGAGATACCTAAAGTTCAGCAGTATAACAGCTAAGGAAAGAGCTGGCAAGTCACAAACACAAAAATAAAAAAAATAGAAAGAAAAATGCAGGAAAAGAAAGAAAAACAATAATAAAGAGGAGTGAGAGAGGAGTCAAGAGGAACAGTTCATTGAAAAAATCATAATGAACAGGAGAA
Source organism: Chloranthus sessilifolius (assembly GCA_021018995.1). Classification (NCBI taxonomy): domain Eukaryota; kingdom Viridiplantae; phylum Streptophyta; class Magnoliopsida; order Chloranthales; family Chloranthaceae; genus Chloranthus; species Chloranthus sessilifolius. The sequence continues at coordinate 33,810,191 of CM037595.1, forward strand.
GCTGGCCACTTCAAGTCTAAAAAGTTTGAAAGAAAATGAAAGGGACTGAACTAAAAAGAGGTGAAATCATGAATCACTTCCTTCACTTACTGATTTCTCAATTTTGAATCCCTTTTCAACCTTCCATTATTAATAACGCACTTCATAAGCTAGATTACAACCCAGCTAAAGACCTTGTGATCCAAAGTTAAATGACTTGTCATGTAGAAACAAGGAGTTGTCCAATCTATGGTGAGGACCTGCCAATGATGCCAGGACTTAGATGTTTTGCCTATGCTCATGCTTACAGACCCATTTGAGGGTTGTAACTTCTCTTGAGCTTGAGAGAAAATGAAACCCTCAAGGTCCCTTGTGAGAGTATGCCCTGGTGAGCATTGGGTTTGAAGTTGGATGTATTAGGCATGGCCTATAACCTGATTTTTGAATTAATGATGAGCTCAGTGCTGATATACATGTATTGTCCCCCTTGTTGTGAGATAATTAGAAATGTTGTGCACTCAGGTAGAGTTTGTAATGATTAGATGTTTGTGCTTTTCATGTCTAAATTCCCCACATTTTTATTAAATCAAAGGTGAACTGATGCTTTGTTTCTTGACAGCTGACTTGATAATGTTGCACCTTTGTTAACTGTTTCATTGAGAAGTTTGTGGGTATCTTTACTGAAAACCCTCAGGAGACTTCACTCCTCCACTAGGGATCACTTAGGGGTTTAAAAGGCTTGGTACATATGCTAAATGTATCCGTGCTCCCTACGAAAGTGGCATTTCAATTCTTATTTTTAAATTTATCCTTTGCTCGGGGGACTAGCAAAGCTTAAGTTTAGGTTTATACCTTTGAAAAGTACCACTTTTCACCTCTTAACCTAGCCTTTGATGGACCTTGAAGCCCACTAATAATCATTTGTTATGTATGTTTTGCAGTTAGTAATAAAATATACACCTTAATACTAAATACTGGCTTTTTGGCCCAAGGAAGAGAGAGAACGCAAGAAAAGATGACAATTAAGCCAAAGCCTAATAGAACACCTTGGTAGTGCTCACCATGGTGACGCACTGTTGCTGATCATCATTGTACTAAAGTCTAGCGGATGACTAAAGTTAGCTAAGAAGGAAGGATGCTACAACAGCGACAAGTGTAGTGCAGCAGAGTGTCATGAAACAGACCTCACAGAGTTGAGGAGCCTCCTCGCGAAGCTGAAGATGTAGTGGAAGAAGCTCTCATGCAGATAGGCCATGTTGTTCTCCCAAGTGTGCTTCGCTTATTGGTTGGTGGTGAAAGTTATTTAAAAATAAAAAATAGAATAAAACAGGGGATGAATCAGCACAACTCGGAAATCCTAGACCTACAAGATACAGGGTCCTTTGTAGCAAGTTTTGATAAGTAAGAGTTTGTCCCATAGGGAAAGGTGATCTAAGGCTCCAAGGGAGCCGTCTCTAGTAGTCCCTCCAGATCTGTCTACAGATCTAGTAGTCCTAAAAGGAGGGGAGTTTAAGGTCACTTATTCTAACTATTCTAATAACTAAATTATAGAAAGGGTTGAGAGGATGGATGGAGTGTGGAAAATAATTAAAAAAAGGTGAGAAATATGTTATTGAGCCAAGGTCAGAGGAGCTTTGTAACTCAGATTTAGATCTGATGTTATAGAAATTCTGTCCAAAGGCTACATTATCACCTCTGAGGAGAAAGGATCCAACCCATCTCTACTGCCATGACTCTACCCTTAGGGCTATAACCTGTCCACTTAAATGGTCATAGACTATCCCATAGGGGAGCCACTATCCAGGGATGGGTCAGAACATAACAAATAAATCATTGCAGGCACTATTTCATCCAGGCTACCAGCTCAAGAATCCAAAGGGAACCTCAACCTCTAAAGTTCTATATGTGGGGCTAAGGCTAGAAAACCATGATAGCCCAGACACATGAAACCAGTAAGCGATTGAGTACAACCTTCGATCCAGTTGTCCATTGCTTGAGAGAGGCTACAATGGTCCAGTCACCAGCCTACAATCTCTATAACCAGATTAGATCCAACATCTGATGGCAGATCTATACAAATATGGGGGAGTCTACTGCTGTATAATCCCTCACCAGGCTTCTACAAGCTCAGGTGAAAAGAAGAAGGATCCATCTTGGATCGGTGGATCAGAATCACCCTAAGGCTATAATCTGTCCACTTAAATGGTCACAGACTATCCCAGAGGTTATCCTCCTCACGGAGCCCAAAACAAAACAAGATTATCGCTGCTACCACCATGTTCATCAGGCTACCAGCTCAAGCTCCCATGGGGATTTCAGATCTAGTAGGTCCTATGGTGGGTCTAAGGCTAGAAGACCATGATAGCCCAGACACACAGGTCACTTGGATCTAAGTGGCCCTTAAAATCAGTCCTCCATTGCTTTGAAACACAGTCAAGGCAATGGGGGATCACAAGGCAGCAGCCTTGCACAGAGCATCTCACATATAAACAACAATCCCACAAAGTGCAAATCCTATTGCAAAACTTCCATTAATCTAACTCGAATACATATATAAAGTCATAGCTAGCAATTGCTAAACTATGGAGAGAAGAAAAGAAAAAGAAAAAGAAAAACTACTTACTGCTATAAAGAAAGAGAAAAGAAAAGTGATCTGAGATAGGTTCCCAAATACCTAAACCTAAGCTAGGCCTAGGTATATATAGCAGTGGGGTGGCGGCGCATTAGGGTGAGGATACCCTAATTTTAATGATGCCACGTGGCCTTATACTGATCCTTGGATGCCTCGGGGCATGTGCATGGAGATTTGAGCGTGGGAGTACGTGCCCTAATCACTAGAAATTTCCAGGATGCCCTCTACTGAAGTGATGGAAGCTTAGGTTCAGAGCCTCGCTAGGTAGTTGTAGTTTCCTAGACTGGTCACGTGGTAGCTCATTGCTCTTCGCTAGGATGATTTGACACTGAAGCTTCAGCCGTCGCGAGGTTGCCTTGGTTTGCTCTTCAGGTAGTCGTGCGGAAGAGAGTTGAGCTCTCGCTGGGTTAGAGTTCACGAGGTTGAATAGAAAACACAGTCTCAAGCGTCGCGAGGTTGTAATTCAAGCAGTCGTGCGGTAGATTAGTCTTCGCTGGGTAGCAGCGCGAGAACTGCCCGAGGTCTTCTCTTTACTTGGACTTCGCGAGTTACCTCGTGAGGTTCTTTTGAGTTCTAAACTGTGCGAGGTTCTTTGTCTCACTCAATCTTTGCGAGCTTGGCTTTACCTTTGCCAGGATGCTTTCTTTCTTGAATGGCGCGTGAACTGTGCGAGGCGTTCTTCTTCTGAGAATTGTACCCCGCGGTGACTGCGCGACTGCTGCACGAGGAATCTTCTGAAGCTCTCTCTCCTCAGCTGTCTTAAGTGAACTTTGCAAGATTGAGAGAGGTCTGCTTTGAACTGCGCGACACTTAGCGATGAGTTCTACTCTTGAGCTTTGCGAGAGCTGCACGAGGTTGAGTTTCTGAAGCTCCTCAGTCATTCATCTGCGTGAGAGGTTGCTATAAAGCCTTGGGAAGCTCAGCTGATCTGCGTGAGGCTTCAAAGTTCATTCTTGCTGAGGGGCATCTGGTGCCAAAGCAGGCTCCATAACAGGATTCTTGGCCTTATTTCACTGCTGATTATTTCCTGAATAAAACACTTAAGAAGAGTTTATTAGGTGGCTAAGGGTCTAAACAAAGGTTAAGTTAAGGGGTGAAAAGTGGTACTTTTCAGGTCTTAACACACCCCCAAACCTAATCTTTGCTAGTCCCTTAGCAAAGCTACATTAAATCTACTCTAAAAATTAAATGCCACTTTCGTAGGGAGCACGAATACATTTAGCATATGCACCAAGACTTTTAAACCCCTAGGTGATTCCTAGTGGAGGAGTGAAGTCTCCTGAGGGTTTTTAGTGAAGACACCCCCAAACTTCTTCAATGAAATAATTAACTAAAGTGCAATGTCATCCAATGAGCAGTTAAGGAATATGATTTAGTCTACTCATGAATCAGCATAAAAGAAATTTAATTCATTGGTTGCACAGGAACTTAGACAGCATACACTCTCATGTTTGCACAACATTTCCAAATAATTTGTGATCACAGAAAACTGCACAAGTGTATGTCAGCACTGAGCTTATCCGTATGTCAGACAATTAGGTTAAGGTCATACATAATGCATACAAGTTCAGACCCAAAAGAAAGCTTTACAGGGCATACTCTCATTAAGGTTTGTTGAGGGGTTCGCTTCACAAAGCTCAAGAGCGCTATACATCCCCAACTGGGTTTGTAAGCATGAGCATAAGTAGAGTTCTTAAGTGCTGGCATCATTGTCAGTTTCTCACCATAGATTGGATAATTCCTTATCTACACATGACAGCTCACTCAATCTTTGGATCACAAGGGCTTTTAACTGGGTAGGAATGTGGCTTATGGAGTATGGTTAAAAAGAATGTAAGGTTTGAAAAGGGGTTCAAAAATTGAGAACTCAGTGGGTGCAGGAGGTGGTTCATGACTTCACCTTCTTGAATTCAGCTCCCTTCATCTTCTTTGAGATTTTCATATTTGAAGTGATCAGTTTCTCTTCTTGATTTTGATTTTCCAATGAAGGTTCCTCTTGACTTCTCTCTTATTCCTCTTCATAATTATCTTTTTATTTCTTTTTGCTGGAGTTTTCTTCTTTTTATTTTGTTTTGGCTTTTCAGAAATGCCACCATGTCCTCAGTTACCATTCTGCCAGAATAGATGCTTCTTCTCCATTCACCTAATGCTGACCATAGCTAGTCCATCTTCAACTCTTTCTCCTTTACCTTCTGAATTCTCAGAGTGAGGGTAGGTTGAATCAGGTTCATAGGTTCAGGTTCAAGTACTCAGGTGTATTTTGAAGAAATTTAGGATTTAAAGCTCAAAGGGAGTATGGACAAGGGCAGTTGCTTTAGGATTGCTCTTTTTAGGCTTAAACTGTCCAAGAGAAGGCGTTGATCCTTTCCTAGGTCTCATGAGTACTGTCAGTTGTTTCAACTTGGAGTTACCTAACTTCTAGTGACCACGGTGACTCAGCCAGTCATTAGAACTAAAAGAAATGCCTTAGTTACTCCTCAAAGAAAAAATTTTGTAGGCCCAATTCTCACTGGTTATGGTCATCCTTTGAACTTTCAAGTATGTCCTCACCTTTTTCTCTCTCTAATGATTCACTAAGTGCAGATACAAGTGGGCTTCTGTTGAGAACTGGAAAATACCATTTTTCACCCCTTAATCTGGGCGTTGATAGACCCTTGAGAGAACTAAATAAGTGTTTTAAGTGCCTATGTTGCAGCTAACAATAAAGACAGTCTTAACCATAAAAGCAGCTTAAAAGTGTAAAAAAGATGACAATCCATGTCAGTCCAAAGAAAGGAAGTGAAGAAACAACCTCATCAGCTATTGAAAGGTCTAAAGTAAAGAGCCAAAGACCTATAGGTGAAGCAGGGAACAATTCGAACAGAGAAATGCACTACAGAGTTCTTTTCGTAAAGAACCTGCACTTTTCGTAAAGAACCTTGAACTCTGCGAAAAGGACTAAAACTCCAGGCATAGCTTTCGAAGAGCATCTGAACTCCTCGAAGAGAAGATTGAACTTTGCGAAAAGGTCCCCAAGCTTTGCGAATAGATCTCCAGAAGTTACAGTTCTTTTCAAAAAGGTCTCCAAACTGTGCGAAAAGAGCTTCAGAAGTCACAACACTTTGCAAAAAGACCCTTAAGCTCTGCGAAAAGGTATTCTAGAGATTCACAGCTTTAACAAGGGCAATTCAGTAATCTGTTGCACACATCCCAATGCATTTTAAAACCCAAGGACATTTTGAAAGATTCTGAGCATGAACCAAAGGCATATTCCACCCCATGTGAACACCCAAAGATGAAATTACTTGGCAAGAACTTCTAGAAGCTCAAACAGATTTATGAATTTCCTATGTTTGATGCCTGCTTTCTCGATTGGTCGAACCAGATCAAGCAGTTCTGATTGGCCAGAACAGATCTGGATCCTGGTGCTCGACTCCTATTGGCTGATACGGATTTAACCAACTCTGATTGGTTGATACACATCTGAGTTGGACCTGGGGAAAGCTATAAATTGATGAACCATTTGCCCAATTTGGGTATCCAGATTTTGAGTTTCATTTCTAACCCCCCATTTCCCAGCCAGACAGCTTGTCTGTAATCCCTGTAATAGCTTCACTTTGACTAGCAATTGAGAGCTGTGAGATATTTCTGTAACTCAAAAGAGAGTTGCAAATCCAAGGTCATTAAGCCGTTTCGTAATTATTGTAACGGTGGATTTTAAAAGGTTGCTGTAAACTATGCATTCTCCATTGGACTCATGTCAAGGGTTCCCTCTGATCTCCTCAGTACATTAGACTCCTTTAGATTCATTGTTTTGCATGTAATTTCCCTTGATTCATTAATCCTGTAAGAATTAGTGTTGGTAACCTAGTCTCTTACAACATTTATAGTGATGTTTCTTGTTCTGAATCGAGGAATTGGATTAAAGACTATTGGATGGTTTGGGGCCATTAAAGTGGACAGACCATAGCCATAAGTGTAAGCCTAATCCTTGAATTAGATTTATCTCTCTTACATCTGTGCTTGTAGCCAGATGAAGATTGGATCACCTCTGCTGAGCTTCAGTTTTTCTCATTAGATTTCAAGGACCAAATCAAAGTTAGATATTACTTCTCCATTTTTTGTATAAGTTTACCTCAAACGTTTCCCCAACTCAGATTTGGATCATTTAGTTTAATCTTTACTTTTATCATTTAGTTAACGTGACAAATTCAACCTCCCATCTTATGTGCTTTGTAGATAGGATCAGAGGCCAGATCTGGTAGCTCAGATCTGGAGGCTTATCTTAAATTTTAAATCAATTCCCTGTGGACGATCTTTTACTCACTTACATTTAAAACTTGCTACAATTGGCCCTGATCTTACAGGCTAATTCTCTTCTAATTGTGCTGATATTTCTTTAATTTCTTATATAGTCTAGAGCCACTGTAATTTGGCAACTTTAAAAACTGTTTTCAAAACACACATAAATCAAGCACACTAAGAAGCAACAACAAGTTTTTGGCGCCGTTGCTGGGGAATAGATTTTAGAATTGGTAGACCTAAGTTTTTCAATTTTGTAGATTTGATTTTCATTTTAATTTTTGCTTTAAAACTGCACGTTGCATTCCAAGTGCTTAATTAAATGTCTACTGCAGTTTTGTATAGAAAACCTGCTTATCAGTAAAGAAATTTTTTTTATTTTTCCGAAGTTTTTATTCTTTGCCTCCTAGTTATTTGAATAAATGCTACTGCCACTTTTCTGTCTTTTTGTCAAATTTGGGCAGGAGCCTGAGTTTTTCTTTTTATTTTGTCAATACTTGAATAAGGTAATCGCAGCTTTTTGGATTTTTGCAGATCCGAGCAATTCCCAACAAGGAGCATCTGGATTCAAAGTCGAGCAGATCTCGCTTGAGTTTGCATCCCTTCTCCTTTGCATTCATTTTCTATTTTTAAATTCTTGAGAACCGTAGCTCATGTTTAATGTTTGTTTTGATTATAATTTCATTGCCTTTTAGGCATGCCGATTTTATTTTTTTACAAAATCAAATACAAAATAAAAGAAGTCGAAAACACAAATAGAAAATCTGAGTTGTTTCTCATTATTTTCAGAAGAGTAAATAAGGGCTCTTGTTGAGTCTTGCCGATCCAAAACAAGTGAAAAAAATAAAATAGAAAATTATAAAATAAAATAAAAAAATATATATATATATATAAATATCTTCCTGATGAATGTTTTTCCATTTGCATCCACTTTTCCCATCCGGACCCGCCGAGATCATTTTTTCTTTTTAGGAATCATGTAGGATAATGAGTAGTGAATCATAGGCTGTTTTGAATATTCAATGGACCCACTAATTTTATTTTCCTGAGATTTCTTCATCATAAATGGGTCTCAAATTTGTGTGAACCCTGTTTTTAATATGTGCTCCCATACTTCATTATTTTTTTTTATTCATACACATCATCAACAAAGGGGTCAGTCTTATGAATCTTGCTTTTCACTGTATTCCTGCTAATCATTTTTATAATCACTTAGATTCATAAGTATCTCAGGCTTTTGTTTTTTTTCTTTGGGCTTAGGATGTATCATTTGGCATTAGATTTTCTATTTTAGGAATTTTAGTTTCAAATTCTGTTTTTAGATCGCTGATTTTTTTTCTTTCTTAGGTTAATGTGTCCTCGTTTTACTAATTTTCGTCATTTTTCTGTGAGTATGCTTAGTTTCTAACTTTGTTTCCCTATTTTGCATTCACAAATTCTATTTTTGTATCAACACTTTTCTATTTTTTTTAACTTTATATTCAGTCCCGTACCTTGTTTCTACTGTTTCTCTGTTATTAGCATTAGTTTCCTTCCATTTGCATAGTAATCCTTCTATTTTTTAGATTTTATTTAGCAGTTCTAGCGTTGGTTTGTTGATTTTTCTTGCATTTGTATATCATGTTTTCCATTTCCTTGCTCATATCTTCAGTTTTATATTTTTATTTTCTGCTGCATATAGTTTAGATTTTTTCTGTTCTTAGGTTTTCTTTCTTCTTTTACCTACGCCCTAGTCTCTCATTGTCTAGAACATTGAGGACAATGTTCATCTTAGGTTTGGGGTATGGCGGTATGCCAATAAAATAAGTTAATGCACGACTTATGATCGTAAGAATTTTGAAAATGAAGTAATCTCACACTGTTTTTTTTAAAATGAGGAAGTTAAAACTTTTAAAATTAATTTCTAGTGTAATTCTAATACTTTCATGAAGTGAATGTCAGAAAATTTCCAAAAGAAAATTGATGTTTTAGTAAACCTAAAAAGAGAGAAACCAGTGATGATATACCTCAAGAATTTGATAGAAAACCACACCCAGTGAGATTTGGACCTGAAATGTATTCTTTGGAGGTATGAATTGGCGCTTTTTTCGCTCTAGGGACCTGCTTTGAACTTGTTTTTACTAGAAGTTACACATATCCAAGTTAAAATATCTTGACAGCAATCATGATATTAAAGACATGATGTAAGGCCTCCTTTTGGACAAGTTTGAACTTCAAAAAGCCCAACCTTTTGAAACTGCCCTTGATACACACCAATTGAGCTTTATAAATCCAAGATTTCTTTGAAACCTCATCAACCTCATTTAGCCTAACCCTCACTCTGAGAATTCAGAAGGTAAAGGAAAGAAAGCTGAAGAAAGGTGAGTTGGGTAACAGTTTGGTAAAAGAAAAAGAAAAATAATTGAAGGCAATGATGTATCAGCAGAAGAAATGTGGCATTCCAGTCAATGTTGATTTGAAAAAAAAAAAAAAAAAAAAAAAGAAAAGGAGGAGGCATTTCATTGGAAGTTTGAAAAAGAAAGAGAAAAAGATGGCCACTTTGGCTCTGAAAATTCAAAGAAGAAGATGAAATTGTGCTGAATTGAAGAAGGTGTGTCTATCACCTCCTTACCTTGACTGACTTCTCAATTTTAAACTCCATTCCACCCCTTTATTCTTGATAAATTTCACCCATAAGCCACATTACAACCCAAGTTAAAGTCTTTACTGATCAATGATGGATTGAGCTGTCACATGGAGATAAGGATTTGTGTAATCTATGGTGAAAAAAGTAGTAAATTCAGAACTGAAAAGCAATGCCTATGCTCCTGCTTACATTCCTATTTGAGGACTGTAATTGCTCTTGAGCTGTGTGAAATAGTGCAACCCTCATATTTGCATGGTGAGTGAAAACCTTGGTGAGAGTTGAGTTTGAAATCAAATTATTTGGGGTAACATCAAAACTGAATTTTCAAATAGAAGGCAAGCTTTTCGTTAATTTTTCTTGTAAAAACTTTTTGACACCAACTGAGTGAATGGTAAAGGAATTACAACAGAATTTTAGTTTTGAACTGATGTTTTCTTGAAAATCTTCTTACAACCTGACTGATGCAGGTGTGAATAATCTGATTGGATGAAAGTTTGCTTTAACAGAACTGCATTGATCTTAATTGATTTTTTTGGAGAAGTTTGTGGGTACCTTCACTGAAAACCCTCAGGAGACTTCACTCCTCCACTAGGGATCACCTAAGGGTTTAAAAGGCTTGTTGCATATGCTAAATGCAACTGTGCTCCCTACAAAAATGGCTTTTCATTCTATTTTTAAATTTTGTCTTTGCTCGGGGACTAGCAAAGCTTAGGTTTGGGGGTGTGTTGAGAACTGGAAAATACTATTTTTCACCCCTTAATCTGGGCCTTGATAGACCATTGAGCGAACTAAATAAGTGTTTTAAGTGCCTATGTTGCTGCTAACAATAAAGACAGTCTTAACCATAAAAGCAGCTTAAAAGTGTCAAAAAGATGACAATCCATGTCAGTCCAAAGAAAGGAAGTGAAGAAACAACCTCATCAGCTGTTGAAAGGTCTAAAGTAAAGAGCCAAAGACCTATCGGCGAAGCAGGGAACAATTTGAACAGAGAAATGCACTACAGAGTTCTTTTCGCAAAGAACCTGCACTTTTCGTAAAGAACCTTGAACTCTGCGAAAAGGACTAAAACTCCAGGCGTAGCTTTCAAAGAGCATCTGAACTCCTCGAAGAGAAGATTGAACTTTGCGAAAAGGTCCCCAAGCTTATGTAATAGATCTCGTGGTTACGCTTCTTTTCGAAAAGGTCTCCAAACTGTGCGAAAAGAGCTTCAGAAGTCACAACACTTTGCGAAAAGACCCTTAAGCTCTGCGAAAAGGAATTCTGGAGATTCGCAGCTTTAACAAGGGCAATTCAGTAATCTGTTGCACGCGTCCCAATGCATTTTAAAACCCAAGGATATTCTAAAAGATTCTTAGCACGAACCAAAGGCATATTCCACCCCATGTGAACACCCAAAGATGAAATTACTTGGCAAGAACTTCTAGAAGCTCAAACAGATTTTTGAATTTCCTAACAGAAATGATGCCTTTGTTTCCTGATTGGCTGAACCAGATCAAGCGATACGATTGGAACAGATCTGGATCCTGGTGCTCGACTCCTATTGGCTGATATGGATTTAACCAACTCTAATTGGTTGATACACATCTGAGCTGGACCTGGGGAAAGCTATAAATTGACGAACCATTTGCCCAATTTGGGTATCCAGATTTTGAGTTTCATTTCCAACCCCCCATTTCCCAGCCAGACAGCTTGTCTGTAATCCCTGTAATAGCTTCACTTTGACTAGCAATTGAGAGCTGTGAGATATTTCTGTAATTCAAAAGAGAGTTGTATTCAAGACTGCAAATCCAAGGGCTGTTAAGCCGTGCTCTGTAATTGTAACTGTGGATTTTAAAAGGTTGCTGTAAACTATGCATTCTCCATTGGACTCATGTCAAGGGTTCCCTCTGATCTCCTCAGTACATTAGACTCCTTTAGATTCATTGTTTTGCATGCAATTTCCCTTGATTCATTATTCCTGTAAGAATTAGTGTTGGTAACCTAGTCTCTTATAGCATTTGTAGTGATGTTTCTTGTTCTTAATCGAGGATTTGGATTAAAGACTATTGGATGATTTGGGGCCATTAAAGTGGACAAACCATAGCCATAAGTGTAAGCCTAATCCTTGAATTAGATTTATCTCTCTTACATCTGTGCTTGTAGCCAGATGAAGATTGGATCACCTCTGCTGAGCTTCAGTTTTTCTCATTAGATTTCAAGGACCAAATCAAAGTTAGATATTACTTCTCCATTTTTTGTATAAGTTTACCTCAAACGTTTCCCCAACTCAGATCTGGATCATTTAGTTTAATCTTTACTTTTATCATTTAGTTAACGTGACAAATTCAACCTACCATCTTATGTGCTTTGTAGATAGGATCAGAGGCCAGATCTGGTAGCTCATATCTGGAGGTTTATCTTAAATTTTAAATCAATTCCCTGTGGACGATCTTTTACTCACTTACATTTAAAATTTGCTACAATTGGCCCTGATCATGCAGGCTAATTCTCTTCTAATTGTGCTGATATTTCTTTAATTTCTTATATAGTCTAGAGCCACTGTAATTTGGCAACTTTAAAAACTGCTTTCAAAACACACATAAATCAAGCACACTAAGAAGCAACAACAGCTTCCTTGGTGAAACTATTATGGAAATGTGGAATATTAGAAGTCTATAATGTTCAATGTTTGCATAAATTTTAAGCTTCTTAATTTCATGATTCTTAAGTGAACAGAGGTCCATTTCCATATTGCTCAGATAAGTCTGCTGCACTTATGTTAACTATTCCATTGGCAGGGTCTGCCTGCCATACCCCCAAACCTATGAGGAGCAGTGTCCTCACTGGTTCAAGGTCAATGTGCAGCAGACTTATTACAATATAAAAGAAAAGGAAAACAAAACACAGACAGAGTAAGACAGTAAAGACAGGGGAAAAGTCTATGAAATATTAGAAATGTACAAAAGACAAGAGAACATATGTAAAAGAAATAGAGGAAATCCTAGGGACAATCTAATCAGAATTTGGGTTAAAATTTGTCCCAGCCCATCTTCCGTGCATGTTCTTGAAGGAGAGCCTCTTCTTCTTTCTTCTTATGTTCCCTCTCGGCCTTCCTCTGCTCTGGAGTTTTGGGTATGGTAGGAGCCCAGACCCTAATTTTTCTCTTCTTTGGCTCAGGGGGTTTGGTGGGGGATTTTCCGCTGGGGCCCATACCTTTGGAGGCTTGCCCTGGCTGAGGCAGAGGTGGAATAGGAGATGATTAGGCTGGTGGAGGCTCAGGAGGGGCAACGGGAGATTTAGCTGGAGCTGGCATTTGAGACAGGAGAGGACCTTTCCCTTTTTCTGCTTTAGGGGGAGCCACAGGAGATGGAACTGGTAATTTCTCTGTAGGCGCGGCAGGGCTCTTCCCTTTCTCGGACTTGCTCGGTGGTGGTGCCTCCTCAGACTGGGCAGATGGTTCTTTTCCAATTTTCAAAGGGCGAGTTGGGGGAGTGATCTTCTTAGCAGCAACTTTTCGTCGCAGAGGATAGGATTTGGCTGCAGGGGCATCTGAAGGGGCAGCCACTGTAGGTTGGGCACTGGGATCCGTAGGTGGTGCCTCATCAAAGTCAGAATCAGAAGGAAAGAGCTCAGTAGGGTCCAATCCTAGGGCAGCAGCAGCCTATCTGCGTTCTTCTTTGGAGAGGAGGCGCCCATGGGGATCATCCTGAGTGGAAGCTCGGGTGACCTTTGGTGGTGGGGATGGAGGGGCCGGCCATTTGCCTTTTTGGGCTGCAGTGGCTCTCTTAGGAGTGGGCTTTTTCTTAGAAGGGGTGCGTTTCCTTTTGATAGCAGGAGAGGGAATAGGTGGGGCACTGATGTAGGAGGAGGAGCTACAGTAGCGGTTGCAGCAGGAGCAACAGGTTTTGTAGGTACTGCAGAAGGAATGGTAGTAGGCATTGGAGGAGGAACAGGAGGGGCTACCAGAGTGGGGGTTGTGGGAGTTCGGGGAACAGACTGTGTAGGGGTTGGTGTAGGGGTTGTGGAAGAAGATGGGCCTGGATGTGTGGAAGAAGAAGGGGCCTCAGGGGGAGCGGTGGCGATGGGGGTGGCTTGGATAGGTTGGGACAGCAGGAAAGCAACTCTCTGTTCCAAGATGTCAATTTTCTTGTTAGCCCATAGGAGATTGGTATCCGCAAGCTCCTTACTGAGACGGGTGATCTCCTAAGCATTGTTCAATTTCTTCTCTAATAGCCGGTTATGCTTTTCACCCTCTCGCATTGGCCTTTATCTCAAGAAATATTTTATAGTAAGTTGCTGCAACCTTGTGCCCAGTTGATGTCTCCATAACTGCCTCCCATCCTTTTGAAATATCGCAAGCCATTGCTAGAGCAAGCTTCACATCACTAAGCTTCGCAGAAGGGGTATTCAATGGCTTGATGAGTTAGCTATGCCATGGGGAACATCCCTCTTGATATAAGGATTGTCCTCATGGCATGGAGGAGGTGAAGTGGGAGGTGTAGGAGGGTCTGGGCCAGATTGGGAGAAATGAAGTGGAAGGAAGGGAGGGTGATGGAGCCTGAGGGGGAGAAGTGGGGGTTGTAGAAATGGTTTGGGTGGTCTGGGTGGAATGGTCAGTGAATTGAGGAGGGGGTGGGAGGAGAGGGGGAATGGAAGGTATGGGTGGAAAATGAAATGAAGGAAGGGCAGCTTATGTGTATTGTTCAGGGGAAGGGAAGAAAGGTATGGTGAAGGGTTGAAATGGAAGGGAGGGGGGTGCAAATAAGGGGGGTTGGATGGGAAAGGTGGATGGGAATGGAATGGGATCTGTCTGGGTAGAAGTGGTGGTGAATTAAGGGGGAGGTAGTATTAGAGGTGGAAGGATAGGGAGAGAGGGAAAGGAGTGGTCAGGTATGGTATCATGGAGGGGGAAGGATGGAGGCGAGTCAATGGGGGTAGGGTCTGTGGAACAGGGAGGCAGAGGTGGAAGGGGGTTGTGTTGGGATTGGTGGGTTTGTCAATGTGTGAAGGGTGGATTGGATGGTGGTTATGTCATTTGGGCTTGGGTCTCTGTGGTGTTGGATAGTTGGGTTTGGAGGTCATGGATAAGGGAAAGGATATGAGTAAGGGAATCTGAGGTTGGTTGAGGGGGGGTAGGAGGGTAAGAAAGAATAGGTTGGAAAGGGAAAGTGGGGGCATGATGGAAAGTGGTAGGGAGGAAAGGGGGGGGGGTCGGGATAATGATGTGGTGAAGGGAGAGGAGACTCAAGGAGAGGGATGTCTTGGGTGGGAAAGGTATCAAGCAAACTGGTCATGAAGGCTTGATACCCAGAGGTGGTGGCTAGGTTGAAGTCCAGGTCATGGAGAGGTGGGTCTAAGGGTTGGCACTAAGGGGTGTGGCTGTGGGAAGGGCAGGGGCAGCGTGAGAGGTTTTCTTTTTAAGGTAGGTTATCAAGGGAGGGCTGTCAAGGTGAGGATCAGGGGCTATGGGAGAGACTGGGGTTGTTGATTGGGGTAGGGTGGGTGAATGTGTAGTGGTGTCTTGGGGTTCAACACTTTCTTCCCAGGTTTAGATAATGGTTGGAGGGGGAATGGAGAAAGGAGAGGAAAGAAGAGAAGTGAGAGATGGAATGGGTGAAGAAGGTAGGGGAGAGGCCAGAGTAGTGGATGGAGGAATTGCTACAGAAGCAGGGGTGACAGAAGCTCGTGCCACCTTCTTTGGGGCAAGGGTTTTTGCCTTCTTTTTGGGGGCAGGGGTGGCCGTTACTACAGCAGCTTCCTCTCCCTATTCGGAGACCTCCTGAGCTGCAGTCTTCTTCTTCTTCTTCTGGGGATTCATTAAGCTTCTACTAATCCCCCATTGTCTTTTAACAAATGTGGTGGGAGTGAGGTCAGCAGATAACTCCCCCATTGGTATCTTATATCCTCCCCTCAGAAGTAGTCTGGTGATGAGTCTTCCATAGGGGAGAGTGTGGCTCTTCTTTTACAGCCTCAGCTTCACCATTGTACCCTTCATGGCCTCGAAGATCAACCATGCAGCATTGAATCCATGGCCCAGAGAGAAGGAATATAGAGCATCAGCAATTGGTGTCCTCCTTTCTTGCTGATGGCCAGAGCAATAGATGTTCTTCCTCAAAACTTGATCAATGAACAGCAGTTTGGGCTCCAAATCTCTTCTTCTGATGGAGTCCCCTGTGGCCTTCAAGCCTCTGGTAATGGCATGGGCAATTGTGTCAATGGGGGCACTCAAGGGGGACCATAATCGCAATTGGGATCAAATCTGGCAGGGTTGCCCAAGACTTCAGCGATCAACTCTGGGCTAAGCAGCATCTCAAAGTTGTCAACTAATGCAAGGAGACCTGGCTGCCCTTGTGTGTCGGGTCTGAGCCTAAGGTGCTGGTAGAAGAGTTGCACTAACCTAGGGTAGGCTAGTGCAGGAATCATTTGCAGCAAGGGGAACAGACCAGCCTTGCACAAGAACTCGATGGCAGGTGCTGATAATGGCTCAGATTCAAAGAAAGAGATATCAAAAATGGCTTCAGGCTCTAAGGGAATGGAAAGGAGGAGCTCAGAGGGTGTAGAATAATCCGATGTTGGTGCGTACCACCCCTTCCCTTTTTGCAAGAGTCAGAGAGGACTTGGCTTTCTTAGGTGTAGGCTCCATGCCCTTGTCCCCGGCTCTCTTCACACGCTTTTAGGAGCCATCCCAACTTCCTTGGTGAGTGTGGAGTTACAAATTTGAAAGGAAATACCAGGAGCTGAGTCTAACCCTAAAAGTTAGGGTTCTATTTAATGGAACGCACAAAGGATCTCAAGAGCTCTAAATAGGGGGCAACTATTAATGGGAGCTTGAAGAACAAAAATCCTGAAGTTCGAAGTGAATAATGATCTGGGGACAGGGTGCTAAAGGAGATAGGTGGAGAGGAGTGGGAGCTAGGGTTTCGCTGGTAAGAGAGGAAAGAGAAAGTAGTAAGGAAAAGCAGCGCGGGGTGGGATTTAAATATCGCGAAGCTCGGCGCGCTTTGGAAACATCCTCCCACTGGTTGGGAATGAATGGGTCGCGAGATTAGATGTTCCTTGAAACTACGCGATGCAGCCCACCGAGTTCTTTGAAACTCGCGACATCGCAACAAAGTAGTTCCTTATGAACTCCACGAGATGGGACAAAACTCACTATTCAGAAACCCGCGATGGCTTAATCGAGGCAGAATTCACTCACCCACCAGTCCGCTGTTTGACCCTTACCAAAGGGGTGGATTCTCTCACAGACTCTCTTCCAGGGACACCCCTAATCATTATAAAGCATTCACACTTCTTATACTCTCAAGGCAAGAAAGTCACATGTCCCGCAAAGCATTCAAATCATCATTCAATCACTTAAAATTATCACACAGGGGAAGTTGGTATCAAAGTAGGCATTAAAGCACTAAACTCAAATTCCAACAAGATTGCAAACTATTCCTACAAACTGTAAAGTACATATTATACAATGATGCACAGTTCTTATCATCAATTCAATGAAAGATCCCCTTCAGGTTCTGAGGATCCTTCACTAATCAAAAATTAGCCCTTGGGATTAACCACTGGTTGACTGGGCAACCTTCCCTCTTCTCTTTTGGCTATGGTGTTCGCTAGTTATCCAATCTGCTCCGCCATCTTCTTGATGCTTTGACCATGAGAGTTCACAGTCTGAGCCAAGGAACCAAAGTTTTACAATGAAGCCAAGACTTGGTCCTCAAAAGAAGTATTTCTTGGTTGAGAAGGGGGTAGAACCAACTGATTTTGCTGCTTATGGGGCTGCTGGTGGTGTTGGAAGGTAGACCTCGGGGCATGCCCTTGATTGAACTGCTGCTGTGGCCTTTGTGGTAAAGCGAACATCTGCTGGGGCTGCATGTAGTTATCTGGCTTTCACCTCAGATTTGGGTGGTCTCTCCATTGGTAACCAGCATTTTGGTGCTGGTATCCATATGGCTGCCTGTTGTAGCCCCTAGATTGTTGCTGACCATAAGACTGAGCAGCAGCAGCATGTTCCAACATTAATTTAGGAAATTGCCCTGCAGATGGACATTCCTCCACTGTGTGCTGTGGGGACTGGCATATCAGACATGCCTCCGCCACATGAGCAGCCCTTCTGGGTTGCATCACAGTCAATAATTTATCAAACTTCATAGAGAGGTTTGCCATCTGCAGCTGTAGGTCATTGTTCCCAGACACATCATAAAATTTTCCTTTGGATCCAGCAGTAGGCCCCACCTTTGACTCAGATTCCTGATGCGTTCTTGCCAGGGATGGCTTTTGAAAAGCATTCTCACTAATCACTGTTGTCGATTTCAAGTGTGCTTCCCTTATTAGTTGGTGGTGAAAGTATTTAAAAATAAAAAACAGAATGAAACAGGGGATGAATCAGCATAACTCGAAAATCCTAGACCTACAAGATACAGGGTCCTTTGTAGCAAGTTTTGATAAGTAAGAGTTTGTCCCACAGAGAAAGGTGATCGAAGGCTCCAAGGGAGCCGTCTCTAGTAGTTCCTCTAGATCTGTCTACAGATCTAGCAGTCCTAAAAGGAGGGGAGTTTAAGGTCACTTATTCTAAGTATTCTAATAACTAAATTACAGAAAGGATTGAGAGGATAGATGGAGTGTGGAAAATAATTATAAAAAGGTGAGAAATATGTTTTTAAGCCAAGATCAGAGGAGTTCTTATAACTCAGATTTAGACCTGATGTTATAGAAATCTTGTCCAGAGGCTACATTATCACCTCTGAGGAGAAAGGATCCAACCCATCGCTACTGCCATGACTCCACCCTTAGGGCTATAAACTGTCCACTTAAATGGTCACAGACTATCCCATAGGGGAGCCACCATTCAGGGATGGGTCAGAACATAACTATTAAATCATTGTAGGCACTATTTCATCCAGGCTACCAGCTCAGGAATCCATAGGGAACCTCAACCTCTAAAGTTCCATGTGTGGGGCTAAGGCTAGAAAACCATGATAGCCCAGACACATAGAACCAGCAAGCGGTTGAGTACAACCTTTGATCCAGCTGTCCATTGCTTGAGAGAGGCTACAATGGTCCAGTCACCAGCCTATAATCTCTATAACCAGATCAGATCCAACATCTGATGACAGATCTATACAAATATGAGGGAGTCTCTCAGATAATCCCGCACAATCACGCTTCTACAAGCTCGTGAAAAGAAGAAGGATCCATCTTGGATCGGTGGATCGAATCACCCTAAGGCTATAATCATCCACTTAAATGGTCACAGACTATCCCAGAGGTTATCCTCCTCACGAGCCCAAGACAAAAGAAGATTATCGCTACCACCATGTTCAAGCTCCCATGGCGATTTCAGATCTAGTAGGTCCTGTGGTGGGTCTAAGGCTGGAAGACCATGATAGCCCAGACACACAGGTTACTTGGATCTAAGTGGCCCTTAAAATCAGTCCTCCATTGCTTAGGCAATGGAGGATCACAAGGCAGCAGCCTTGCACAGAGCATCTCACAATTTAACAGCAATCCTACAAAGTATAAATCCTATTGCAAAACTTTCATTAATCTAACTCAAATACATATACAAAGTCATAGCCAGCAATTGCTGGACTATGGAGAGAAGAAAAGAAAAAGAAAAGAAAACTACTATCGCTAAAAACAAAGAGAAAAAAAAAGCGATCTGAGATAGGTTCCCAGATACCTAAACCTAAGCTAGGCCTGGGTATATATAGCAGTGGGGTGGCGGCGCATTAGGATTAGGAAACCCTAATTTTAACGATGCCACGTGGCCTTCTACTGATCCTTGGATGCCTCGGGGCATGTGCACGGAGATTTGAGCGTGGGAATGCGTGCCCTAATCATTGGAAATTTCTAGAATGCCCTCTATTGAAGAGATGGAAGTTTAGGTTCGGAGCCTCGCTAGGTAGTTGTAGTTTCCCAGACTTCTCGCATGGTAGCTCATTACTCTTCGCTAGGATGATTTGACAATGAAGCTTCGACCATCGCGAGGTTGCCTTGGTTTGCTCTTCAGGCAGTCGCGCGGTAGAGAGTTGAGCTCTCGCTGGGTTAGAGTTCATGAGGTTGAATAGAAAACACAGTCTCAAGCGTCGCGAGGTTGCAATTCAAGCAGTCACGCGGTAGATTAGTCTTCGCTGGGCAGCAACACGAGAACTGTGCGAGCTCTTCTCTTTACTTGGACTTCGTGAGTTGCCTCGCGAGGTTCTTTTGAGTTCTAAACTGTGCGAGGTTCTTTGTCTCACTCAATCTTCGCGTGCTTGGCTTTGCCTTTGCCAGGATGCTTTCTTTCTTGAATGGCGCGTGAACTGCGTGAGGCGTTCTTCTTCTGAGAGTTGTACCACGGCGATCGCGCTGACAAGGCGAGAAATCTTCAAGCTCTCCTCAATGTCTTAAGCGAACTTCGCGAGATTGAGAGAAGTCTACTTTGAATTATGTGACACTGAGTGCAGTATTCTACCCTTGAGCTTCGCGAGAGCTGCACGGAGTTGAGTTTCTGAAGCTCCTCAGTCATTCATCTGCGCGAGAGGTTGCTTGTAAAGCCTTGGGAAGCTCACCTGATCTGTGCGAGTCTTCAAGGTGCATTCTTGCTGAGGGGCATCTAGTGCCAAAGCAGGCTCCATAACAGGATTCTTGGCCTTATTTCACTGCTGATTATTTCCTGAACAAAATACTTAAGAAGAGTTTATTAGGTGGCTAAGGGTCTAATCAAAGGTTAAGTTAAGGGGTGAAAAGTGGTACTTTTTAGGTCTTAACACACCCCCAAACCTAATCTTTGCTAGTCCCTTAGCAAAGCTACATTAAATCTATTCTAAAAATTAAATGCCACTTTCGTAGGGAGCACAGATACATTTAGCATATGTACCAAGCCTTTTAAACCCCTAGGTGATCCCTAGTGGAGGAGTGAAGTCTCCTGAGGGTTTTCAGTGAAGACACCCACAAACTTCTCCAATGAAATAGTTAACTAAAGTGTACTGTCTTCCAATGAGCAGTTAAGGAATCAGATTTAGTTTACTCATGAATCATCATAAAAGAAGTTTAATTCATTGGTTGCACAGGAACTTAGACAGCATAATTCGTATGTGAGCACAACATTTCCATATAATTTGTGAACACAGAAAACTGAACAAATGCATGTCAGCACTAAGCTTATCCTTATGTCAGAAAATTAGGTTAAGGTCATACATAATATATTCAAGTTCAGACCCAAAAGAAAGCTTTACAGGGCATACTCTCATCATGGTTTGTTGAGGGGTTCAGTTTCTCACAGGCTCAAGAGCAGTTACATCCCCCAACTGGGTTTGTAAGCATGAGCATAGGCAGAGTTCTTAAGTGTTGGCATCATTGTCAGTTTCTCACCACAGATTGGATAATTCTTTATCTTCACATGACAGCTCACTCAATCTTTGGATCACAAGGGCTTTTAACTGGGTTGAAATGTGGCTTATGGAGTATGGTTAAAAAGAATGGAAGGTTTGAAAAGGGTTCAAAAATTGAGAACTCAGTTGGTGCAGGAGGTGGTTCATGACTTCACCTTCTTGAATTCAGCTCCCTTCATCTTCTTTGAGATTTTCAGATTTGAAGTGATCAGTTTCTCTTCTTGATTTTGATTTTCCAATGAAGGTTCCTCTTGACTTCTCTCTTATTCCTCTTCGTTATTATTTTTTTGTTTCTTTTTGCTGGAGTTTTCTTCTTTTTTTTTTTATTTTGTTTTTGCTTCTCAGAAATGCCACCATGTCCTCAGTTACCATTTTGCCAGAATAGATGCTTTTTCTCCATTCACCTAATGCTGACCATAGCTAGTCCATCTTCAACTCTTTCTCCTTTACCTTCTGAATTCTCAGAGTGAGGGTAGGTTGAATCAGGTTCATAGGTTCAGGTTCAAGTACTCAGGTGTATTTTGAAGAAATTTAGGATTTAAAGCTCAAAGGGGTATGGACAAGGGTAGTTGCTTTGGGATTGATCTTTTTAGGCTCAAACTGTCCAAGAGACGGCCTTGATTCTTTCCTAGGTCTCATGAGTACTGTCAGTTGTTTCAACTTGGAGTTACCTAACTTCTAGTGAGCACAGAGACTCAACCAGTCCTTAGAACTAAAATAAATGTCTTAGTTACTCCTCAAAAGAAAAATTTTGTAGGCCCAATTCTCACTGGTTATGGTCATCCTTTGAACTTTTAAGTATGTCCTCACCTTTTTCTCTCTCTACTGATTCACTAAGTGCAGATACACGTGTGTTTCCTTGGTGAAATTATTATGGAAATGTGGAATATTAGAAGTCTATAGTGTTCAATGTTTGCATAAATTTTAAACTACTTAATTTTATGATTCTTAAGTGGACAGAGGTCCATTTCCGTATTGCTCAGATGGGTTTGCTGCACTTATGTTAACTGTTCCATTGGTAGGGTCTGCCTACCGTACCCCCAAACCTATGAGGAGCAGTGTCCTCACTGGTTCAAGGTCAATGTGGAGCAGAGTTATTGCAACATAACAGAAAAGAACATGAAATAAAGTAACCAACAATAGAAAACAGGATAGTATATCAGAAAAGAAAGATATTATTATGCTGAAAAGAAAAGTACAAAAAGAAAGAGGGAAAGGGAGAAAGATTAAGGGTGCGGGGGTTGAGAAGGAGGGGGGGTGGGTGGAGAAGGTGGGGGAGGGGGTGGAGTGGAGGGGGATGGCTCGGTCTTGCATTTCTGCTTCTGCGGCTGGAGCTTTTCCTCCTCCTCCTTGGCAATGGTTTGCAGAACCTCCTTGAATTCATCCCAGAGGGGTTGGAGGGGATCTTGCTCTTTTGGGGGCTGCGAGTCCAACCACATCGGGTAAAACTTGTTAGGCAGTGCGTTTGGCTTGTCATCTGCCATGGTTAGGAATAGGGAAGGACCGCGAGAGTGAGATAGGATGCTGTGAAGATGAACATGGCCTTCCTGTGTATTTAAAGGCGAGGGATTGTGGAAGTGAACCGATTGAGCAACTTCCAAGTCGCCGCCATTAAATGAGAGTGACTTGGGAAACGTCAAGTCCCAGCGGTCAATGTGGGAAATGACAAATGCATTAGGTTCGCGCAGCTAGGTAAGTGAATCATGAGAGACCAGAATCACGCGATTATGGGAGTTAGCACTGGAAGCACGCGTGATATTCTGCAGCATTGAAACTCATGATAGTGAAAGAATTGGGCCATGCGAATTGCGCGATCCTTCCCAAATCAGCATGTGGAACTAGCGAGGGCCAAATCAGAAATTCACAGAAGAAGAAGAAATCATACCGATCTCCCTTAACCATTAGTAAGGACAACAATATCAAACTCCACATATCTCCTCGAATTTCCTAAAATTTAAGAAAAAAAAACTAAAGTAATATAGTACAATATGGACACAACTGCGGGTCAGGTAGATGTACGGGTCCCATGAAAAAGAACAGTGCACATAGGATCTGCAGGTCGTTCAATGCAAGGCTTCAGCCTTTGACCATTCACTTTGAAGGTCCTCCCAGATTTTGGGTCCTGGACTTCCGCAACACCAGATGGGGAAACATTTACGACAATATAGGGACCATCCCAACTGGATTTTAATTTACCAGGAAAGAATTTTAGTTTGGAGTTGAATAACCAAACCTTACCACCCGGTTCGAAGCTTTTCCTCAGCAAGCCTTTGTCGAAGAAGGCTTTAGCCCGTTCCTTGTAGATCTTGGCATTGGCGTAAGCATCCATCCGCAGCTCATCCAATTCCGATTGTTGTAATGACCGGTGTTGACCAGCAGAAGTTAGATCCATGTTCAAGTTCTTAATGGCCCAATAGGCCCTGTGTTCTAACTCGACTGGGAGATGGCAGGCCTTGCCATAGACTAGTCTAAATGGGGACATTCCGATAGGGGTATTATAGGCAGTCCTATAGGCCCACAGTGCATCATCCAGTTTCTCAGCCCAATCTTTTCGGTCAGTCCTAACTGTTTTCTCAAGGATGTGCTTAATCTCCCTATTGGAAATTTCAACTTGCCCACTTGTTTGTGGGTGGTAGGGAGTAGCAATCCTATGGGTCACAGAATATCTCTTGACCAAGCTCAAAATTCTCACAGTATGGCTACCCCCATCATTGATAATAGCTCTAGGGGTTCCAAATCTTAAGAAAATGTTATGCTTAACGAATTTGAGGACTACCTGGTTATCATTGGTTCTTGTGGCAATGGCTTCAATCCATTTGGAAACATAGTCCACTACCACTAAGATGAATTGGTAACCATTGGAGGGGGGAAAGGGGCCCATGAAGTTGATTCCCCATATATCTAACAGTTCTACAACAAGGATGGGCTGTAATGGCACTGAATTCCTTTTAGACAGCCCTCCTAATTTCTGACATCTCACACATGCCTTGCAGTGTGTGTGTGTATCCTTGAATAAGGATGACCAGTAAAAACCACACTGCAGGACCTTGTCAGCAGTTTTTCTCCCACTAAAGTGGCCTCCACAGGCATTTTCATGGCACATAGCCAGAATACTGGGGAAATCACTTTCGAGAACACATCGTCGGATGATCTGGTCGGCACAGTACATGTATAGGCAAGGTTCCTCCCAGAAAAAATACTTGACCCTTGAGAAGAATAGGTCTTTATCCATTTTGGTCCAGTGGGGAGGAATCTTTCCTATAACCAGATAATTAACTATGTGTGCAAACCAAGGGACTACGGATTGGATGGCAAACAATTGCTCATCAAGGAAGGCATCATTTGTAGGGCCATCCAGGCATTCCTCCAAGATAATTCTGGACAAGTGGTCAGCCACCACATTCTCCACACCCTTTTTGTCCTTGATTTCGATGTCAAACTCCTGTAATAGGAGTATCCATCTAATCAGCCCGGGCTTAGCATCTCTCTTGGACAGTAGGTACTGCAGTGCCGAATGGTTAGTGAAGATCACAGTTTTAGATCCTAATAGGTAGGCTCTAAATTTGTCAACAGCGTAAACCACTTTTAGAAGCTCTTTCTCAGTTGTGGTATAGTTCAGCTGAGCGTTAGCAAGTGATTTGCTACTATAAGCAATGACCACAGACAATTTATCTTTTCTTTGGCCCAACACAGCACCTATTGCCAAGTTTGATGCATCACACATCAGCTCAAAAGGCAGGGTATAGTCCGGTGTTTGGAGTACAGGAGCAGAGGTGAGGCAAATTTTCAATGTTTCAAAAGCCTTCAGACATTCAGTAGAAAAGTTGAAGGGGACATCCTGACAGAGCAGGTGGCATAATGGCTTGGCAATTTTGCTGAAGTCCTTAATGAACCTCCTGTAAATTCCTGCATGCCCAAGGAATGATCTGATTTGCTTGACTATTTTTGGAGGGGGTAGATTGGCAATGAGGTCCACTTTGGCCTTGTCTACCTCAAGCCCTTCTTTAGAGACTACATGGCCGAACACAATACCTTGTGTTACCATGAAGTGGCTCTTTTCCCAGCTTTAAACCAAATTGGTTTCCTCACATCTTTGTAGAACTAGGCTGAGGTGCTGTAGACACTGGGCAAAGCTGACTCCATAGACAGAAAAGTCATCCATAAAAATCTCCAAAAACTTGTCAATCATGTCAGAGAATTTGGCATGCATACACCTCTGAAAAGTGGCTGGTGCATTACAGAGTCCAAAAGGCATCCTTCTGTAAGCGAAGGTGCCAAAGGGACAGGTGAAGGTGGTTTTTTCTTAGTCTTGAGGATGAACAGGGATTTGGTTGTACCCCGAGTATCCATCAAGAAAATAGTAAAAAGCTTTTCCAGCCAATTTGTCCAAGATTTGATCAATGAAGAGGAGAGGGAAATGGTCCTTTCTAGTTTTAGAGTTGAGCTTCCTATAATCAATGCACACTCTCCAGCCAGTGGTTGCCCTGGCTGGCCTCAACTCACCAGTTTCAGTCTGAATCACTGTTATGCCAGATTTCTTGGGCACCACTTGGATAGGTGCCACCCAATGAGAATCAGTGATGGGGTAAATCACCCCTGCATCTAGCAACTTATTGATTTCCTTGAGGACCACTTCCTACATGTGAGGATTTAACTTCCTCTGCATTTCCCTGGAGGGTAATGCTCCCTCCTCAAGATGGATCCTATGCATGCAAATTGATGCATCAATTCCTCCCAGATCGGCAATGGTCCAACCAATTGCCTTCTTGCGCTTCCTCAAAACTGTGAGTAATTCCTCTTCCTGCCCATTGGTAAGGGAAGAAGAGATAATTACAGGAAGCTTCTCACCTTTCTCAAGGAAAGCATATTTTAATGTTTCTAGAAGCTGCTTACGTTCCAGATCAAGGGCCTGTTGGGTGGATGGCAAAATAGGTGCATTGGAGGTTGGAGGAAGAGGTAGCTGTGTAGGTCTCCAACTGGAGTGCTGCACTGAGCCCACAGGAGCCTCTGATATTGGCATGTCTTCTGATCTCCTATCTGGGCTCTCTTCCTCCACCATGTCCCAAATGTCAACTAAATTCCTGACAATATTGCCCCACTCCAGCAGAGTCGGTAATTCTTCTTCTACAATTTCCTCTAGTACATCCACTGCAAAGCTTTCCTCATTATCCATCTGAGGGTACTTTGCACTGTCATACACATTCAGCTCAACTTTCATATATCCAAAGGTTACCTCCATTACTCTAGACCTACATTGGATACAATCATTGGCAGTGGCCAAGAAAGGCCTACCGAATATAACGGGTAAGGGGTTTGGGCTAGTGTTGCAGCTCATATCCAAAACTAAGAAGTCAGCAGGATAGAAAAACTTATCCACTCCTACTAAGACATCCTCAACCATCCCCAGAGGTTTCCTCTCAGACCTGTCAGCCATCATCAGCACAATGGGGGTAGCCTTCAGCTCCCCCAAACCTAGTTGCAGATATACATTGTATGGCAACAGGTTAACACTGGCTCCAAGGTCTAAAAGGGCTTTTCCAATTGTATGATCGCCAATTACACAGGGAATAGTGGGCATACCTGAATCTTGCAACTTCTCAGGCATTGCTATCTTAAATACAGAATTCACTATATCGGTTGCAAAGATCTTCTTGGACACATGGCCTCTAGCCTTTCTCTTTTGGGTGCGGAGGTCTTTCAGAAACTTTGCATAGGCTGGGACTTATTTAATTGCCTCAAGCAGGGGTAGATTGATTTTTACCTGCCTGAAAGTCTCCATCATTTCCTCCATCTGGGCATTCCCTTTTTCAAAAGGGACAGGACTATTTAGAGCTTGAGGAAATGGCAGCCGAGGTACTGCTGGTTCCTCAGCTGCAAGCCCATGATTAAACTTCTATTTTTTTCTTTCTTCATGTTTATCTTCCTACTGAGGCTCAACTACAGCCTCTTTATTTTTCTCCTACTGCAAGGTGGCAGGCAGTTCTTGGCTTGGTGGCCCAACAACATCTCTTTCATGATTGTGTGCATCACCTATGGAAATTGCCTCAGCTGGTCTGTTACCCACCTGGTTATTTACCAGCCTGCCAGACCTTAGGGTAGTGACAACATTGGTGTCCTCAAACTCTGAGGAAGCTTCCTTAATGAAAAACTGACCCTTGTGGTTAGCAATTGGCTGACATGACATTCTGCCATCATCTCTCCAAGCCAAGGTTTTGGACATTTGGCTCAGTTGCTCTTCCATTTTCTGGAGGCTCTGACCATGAGAATCCACAGTCTGAGCTAAGGAACCCAAGTTTTGCAATGAAGCCAAGACTTGGTCTTCGAAGGAAGTATTTCTCTGTTGAGAAGGAGGTAGAACCAACTGATTTTGCTGCTGATGGGGCTGCTGGTGGTGCTGGAAGGTTGACCTTGGGGCATGCCCTTGATTGAACTGCTGCTGTGGCCTTTGTGGTAAAGCCAACATCTACTGGGGCTGCATGTAGTTATCTTGCTTCCACCTCAGATTTGGGTGGTCTCTCCATTGGTAACCAGCATTTTGGTGCTGGTATCCATATGGCTGCCTGTTGTAGCCACCAAATTGTTGCTGGCCATAAGACCGAAAGCAGCAAAGAAAGATGTTCCAACATTAATTCAAAATTGCCTCAAGATGGACATTCCTTCATCGTGTGCCGTGGGACGGCATATCAGACATGCCTCCGCCACATGAGCAGCCCTTCTGGGTTGCATCACAGTCAATAATTTATCAAACTTCATAGAGAGGTTTGCCACCTGCAACCGTAGGTCATCGTTCCCAGACACATCATAAATTTTTCCTTTGGATCCAGCAGCAGGCCCCACCTTTGACTCAGATTCCTGATTAGTTCTTGCCAGGGATGGCTTTTGAAAAGCATGCTCACTAATTGCCTCAAACAATTCCCATGCCTACTCAGCAGTCTTGTGCATGTAGGATCCACCACAAGAGGCATCAACCATATCTCTGTTTTTCTCATCAATCCCATTATAGAAGCTTTGTACAAGCTGCCACTCAGGGATCTTATGGTGGGAGCATTGTTTGAGCATCTCTTTAAACCTATCCTAGGACTGGTTAAAATCCTCAGTTGGGGATTGAGAAAATGCAAGAATCTCTTTCCTCAATTGGCTAGTTTTTGTCTCAGGGAAGAACTTGGTTAGGAATCTGGTATGTAGGTCTTTCCATGAAGCAATGCTGTTGTTGGGAAGAGTGGCCAACCAGGTACTGGCCCTATCTTTCAGAGAGAAGGGAAAGAGTCTGAGCCTAGTAGCCTCAGGTCCCAAACCAGTGATATTAAAAGTGGTGCACAAGGCCAAGAACTGGTCAATATGCTTGTAAGGGTCTTCTTTGCTAAGCCCATGGAAAGCTGGCAACATCTGGATGATTGAAGTTTTTATCTCATAATTCCCCTGAACATCAGTGAATTGAATGCTATAAGGGGAGTTGTAGTCATCCGGAGCATTCAACTCCTTGAGGGTTCTGGGTGTTCTTCACCCATGGTTGCTGATGCGGATTTTCCTGGGGGCTCTCCTGTGGTGTGCCTGTCTCTTCTAAGTCTCCTTCCCCTTTCTATCTCAGGGTTTAGAGACTCTAAAGTAGGGCTGAGGGATCTCCTCCCTAACATACAAGCACACCCACAGAAAGGAAAACTTCTTGCAGGCACATTGCAAAAGAATACTTATACACAAACAAATTTATCTAACTATTTTACAGCTATCAAAGAATACATTTAAACTATCCTAGATACTGCTGGAAAAATTGATTAAAAAGAAAGATAGACAGAGCTTTAGAGTTAGAGAGTTTGCAAATAGAGGTAGTTATGCTCCAATTGCATTCCAACTATCCTTCACTACTGCTGTCCAAATCTGCAAGAAAGATTCACAATTATGTCAGCAGTATCAATTATTCACGTGTATAAAGAATACTAAGAGTACAAAAACTAAGGGTCTACTATTAGATCATCTTTCCCCGGCAACGGCGCCAAAAACTTGTTGTCGATTTCAAGTGTGCTTCCCTTATTGGTTGGTGGTGAAAGTATTTAAAAATAAAAAATAGAATGAAACAGGGGATGAATCAGCACAACTCAAAAATCCTAGACCTGCAAGATACAGGGTCCTTTGTAGCATGTTTTGATAAGTAAGAGTTTGTCCCACAGGGAAAGGTGATCTAAGGCTCCAAGGGAGCCCTCTCTAGTAGTCCCTCCAGATTTGTCTACGAATCTGGCAGTCCTAAAAGGAGGGGAGTTTAAGGTCACTTATTCTAAGTATTCTAATAACTAAATTACAGAAAGGATTGAGAGGATGGATGGAGTGTGGAAAATAATTATAAAAAGGTGAGAAATATGTTTTTGACCCAAGATCAGAGGAGTTCTTGTAACTCAGATTTAGATCTGATGTTATAGAAATTCTGTCCAGAGGCTACATTATCACCACTGAGGAGAAAGGATCCAACCCATCGCTACTGCCATAACTCCACCCTTAGGGCTATAACCTGTCCACTTAAATGGTCACAGACTATCCCATAGGGGAGCCACTATCCAGGGATGGGTCAAAACATAACTATTAAATCATTGCAGGCACTATTTCATCCAGGCTACCAGCTCAAGAATCCATAGGGAACCTCAACCTCTAAAGTTCCATGTGTGGGGCTAAGGCTGGAAAACCATGATAGCCCAGACACATAGAACCAGCAAGCGGTTGAGTACAACCTTCGGTCCAGCTGTCCATTGCTTGAGAGAGGCTACAATGGTCCAGTCACCAGCCTACAATCCCTATAACCAGATCAGATCCAACATCTGATGCCAGATCTATACAAATATGGGGGAGTCTGCCTCTGTACAATCCCTCACCAGGCTTCTACAAGCTCAGGTGAAAAGAAGAAGGATCCATCTTGGATCGGTGGATCAGAATCACCCTAAGGCTATAATCTATCCACTTAAATGGTCACAGACTATCCCAGACGTTATCCTCCTCACGGAGCCCAAGACAAAACAAGATTATCGCTGCTACCACCATGTTCACTAGGCTACCAGCTCAAGCTCCCATGGGGATTTCAGATCTAGTAGGTCCTGTGGTGGGGCTAAGGCTGGAAGACCATGATAGCCTGCATAACAGTTACTTGGATCTGAGTGGCCCTTAAAATCAGTCCTCCATTGCTTAGGCAATGGAGGATCACAAGGCAGTAGCCTTGCACAGAGCATCTCACAAATTAACAGCAATCCCATAAAGTATAAATCCTATTGCAAAACTTCCATTAATCTAACTCAAATACATATACAAAGTCATAGCCAGCAATTGTTGGACTATGGAGAGAAGAAAAGAAAAAGAAAAAGAAAAACTACTAACTACTAAAAAGAAAGAGAAAAGAAAAGCGATCTGAGATAGGTTCCCAGATACCTAAACCTAAGCTAGGCCTGGGTATATATAGTAGTGAGGAGGCGGCGCATTAGGGTTAGGAAACCCTAATTTTAACGATGCCACATGGCCTTCTACTGATCCTTGAATGCTTCAGGGCATGTGCACGGAGATTTGAGCATGGGAGTGTGTGCCCTAATAATTGGAAATTTCCAGGATGCCCTCTGCTGGAGAGATGGAAGTTTAGGTTCAGAGCCTTGCTAGGTAGTTGTAGTTTCCCAGACTGGTCGTGTGGTAGCTCATTGCTCTCCGCTAGGATGATTTGACACTGAAGCTTCAGCCATCGTGAGGTTGCCTTGGTTTGCTCTTAAGGCAGTCGCGCGGTAGAGAGTTGAGCTCTCGCTGGGTTGGAGTTCACGAGGTTGAATAGAAAACACAGTCTCAAGCATCGCGATTGCAATTCAAGCAGTCGCGTAGTAGATTAGTCTTCGCTGGGTAGCAGCGTGAGAACTACGCGTGGTCTTCTCTTTACTTGGACTTTGCGAGGTTCTTTTGAGTTCTGAACTGCACGAGGTTCTTTGTCTCACCCAATCTTCGCGAGCTTGCCTTTGCCTTCGCCAGGATGCTTTCTTTATTGAATGGCGTGCGAATTGCACGAGGATTTTTTCTTCTGAGAATTGTACCCCGCGATGACTGCACGATAGCTGTGCAAGGAATCTTCTGAAGCTATCTCTCCTCAGATGTCATAAGCGAACTTTGCGAGATTGAGAGAGGTCTGCTTTGAACTGCGCGACACTGAGCGATGTGTTCTACTCTTGAGCTTCGTGAGAGCTGCGCGAGGTTGAGTTTCTGAAGCTCCTCAGTCATTCATCTATGCGAGAGGTTGCTGTAAAGCCTTGGGAAGCTCAGCTGATCTGCACGAGGCTTCAAAGTTCATTCTTGCTGAGGGGCATCTAGTGCCAAAGCAGGCTCTATAACAGGATTCTTAGCCTTATTTCACTGCTGATTATTTCTTGAATAAAACACTTAAGAAGAGTTTATTAGGTGGCTAAGGGTCTGATCAAAGGTTAAGTTAAGGGGAGAAAAGTGGTACTTTTCAGGTCTTAACAGGCCACACAGTCAAGAGTAGAGTTACAAAGACATCATGAAGATCTCGCGGTGTCAAACCTTCAGAATTCGTGGTCGCAAAGCTCTCATCGAAATCAAACCTCAAAGCAGTCGTGCGAGGAACACAGCGAGCCTATATGCATAGAGAACAAAAAGTCACCTCGCGGAGTTCTCGCGTGGCCCTGGAAGAGAGAGATGCCCATAATTACCCTTGCACAGATCTCGTGCACTCTGGAGCCTTACAAGTTACTATGCGAGTGCAGGAGCCCACTTGCACAAGTACTTAGCGAGAGAGAGCTCCTGAAGCTGTACAACGTGAAACACCCTAGCTCTCCAGATCATCTCTGTGATAGCACTGCGACGTGAAGCAACTATGAGATTCACTAAAGGTTAACTGCGCGAATGAGCCCTTCCCTTCAGCCAAAGTTAACTCTGTGAAAGTAAAGCAACTGTGCGAGTAAAAAAAATAGCTGCCAGCCCCGCAAAGCGCGGGCTCTCCCCTTCTCAGTGTTAACTCAGGGACCTTTTGGGAATTTCTTAAGGCTAGGGCACACTTGCTGAGGCATAGATTTCAAAGTGCACATCTCAAGGCATTCAACGGTTGTAACAGTGCCACATCTGCTAGAAAAATTAAGGTTAATCTCTTTAGAGCCAAGGCCGTTTTAACAGAGTATATAAGTTGTACTTAGAGTATATTATTTTCATCTTTCCCTCATCCTCTGTCGATTGAGAGCTCTAGCAGGCTAGGGTTAGGGTTTGATCACCTCTTTTTCTTATTTTTCTTCTCTCTTAGCTCAGCACTTGCTGGCTAATCCCCTGTGGCAGCTACATTTAGTTTTGCTTCAGTCTTATAATAGATTTTGTATACATTGGGATTATGGATGAGCAATTGTGTATAGGCTGCAGCCAGGAGACAATTTATTATAAGTTTTACTGTTATCAATGAACTGTTGTTTTAATGCTTAATCAAATCTATATATCTTATGGTTTCTTTAGATGTCTATAAGATCCATGTATTTGGGACTAGCCCATTCAGTTCCTAGTAGATCTATTATTTACCATCTGATTTTCCTTGGTTTGATAGACACATGAAAAGTAATGTTGGATCTGTAGTGAGATCTGGGGAGCTTGGAGGCCTGCAGACCATGGTGGTTGCAGCAGTTTACATGTTCTTACTCAGGCCTCCGTGGGATGGACAGACCCATGGGACACCCTATGACCATTCAAGTGGACAGAGTATAGCCCTAAGGTTATGTCCATTCACATGTTTGAGAAGGATTCTTCTCCTCTACACATGAGCTTCTAGAGCCTTGTGAGGAGGTTTGTACAGTAACTAGCCCCCCTCTGTCATACATAATCGACATCAGATATTAGATCTGGTCTCTTTGTAGTAATTGCAGTTTGAGGTTGAGTCATTGTAGGCCTTTTGTAGCAATGACTAGTTGAATCTAAAGTCTTATTCAACCTATTGCATGGTCCTTTTTGTGGGTACTAGTGAGTAGTTAGCCTTAGCAAAGCACATCGAATCTTATGGGTTGGAATACCTATGGATGTCAGCCAGGTTTGTACGCAGATTTGAGGAGCTTGTAGCACTGGCATTACATAGTGCTGCAATAGTATTCATGGCTAGAGTTGGTCTAGTGGCTATGGAAATGATCAGTCCACTCTTCTGGATTAGACTAGCGAATTTTTGGTTTAACTAATGGTGTTTGACAGACTCTATAGGATATCTTGTGGCCATTATAGTGGATAGAGTATAGCCCTAAGAGCGCCCCAAATGGCATGGGTTAAATTGGGAGCTTATATCTTGTTGAGGCTATTAATATGGTCTCAGCAAGGAGCACTGTAGAGACAGACTAAATCTAAGGTACATTACTGTATCACTAACTCTAGCTTAACCTACTTACTTCTCATAATTTATATATTTTATTTTGGCACACACTACCACCATCTTCCTCTTAACCCTTTCTTTAGGATAGGGCTAAGTTTTATTTCTCTACTTTTAGGATTAATTTAGTATAGTCGTGACACCCAACTCCCTTTCTTGAGGATTGTCAAATCTATAGCCAGATTTGGAGGCCTACTATTATAGCCCATTTTGGGTTTTGGATCAATTTCTTTATGGGACAAACTCTTACTTATCAAAACTTGCTATAATAGACACTATATCTTGTTGGACTGTGTGTATTTCAGACTTGCTATTTTGTGTTTTTCAATCTACCTTTGAATTATTTTTACTAACACATTCTTATCACTATTTTTAAATAAAGTTAGCAGTAAGCATTTAAACTACCCTAGCAACTGGCCGGTGAATCAATTGAGAGCTTCTCCTTCTAGTGACCTTTGAAAATAATGGATGAGAAGTCCTTGATTATTGCGAATAGGTTGACAGTCATTGCAGAATAATATCAGGTGGTGATTTAGGTTTCCCGTGATGTTGTATTTGCTAAAATTGGGAGGCTTAAAGCCTATTGGTAAGTTAAATTCGAGGTCTCGACAGAATTTGTTGAAACCAAACAAAAATTCGGGACGCACTCTCTTAGGTATGTAATCGTCTAAAACTGGCATCTTTCTTAGTGGTTTGAGGATGAGTTCTCCACTCCCCTGGCGATTGTTACTAAAGGAGTGAGCGGTCGTCCTTGGTGGTGACCTATGAGGGGACATGGTGCTCAAAGTGGGCAGTGGCTTCTCCTCTCTTTGTTGCTCTTGATCCTCTCAATCCTACTGCTCCATGGTGGCTTTGTATATGGCTCTTAGGCTCTGAAGTAATTCCTGGTCTTCTGGTCCTACTCTTGATAATGTGTAGAGATTTAGACCTATGATCTGTTTGGCGGTGTAGTTTTGCCCGACGCCGCTTTCCCTTCTACCATTATTATTGCTGGAACTCGGGGGTGTATGAGGTATTCGCTCATCTTCTCCCGCCATTTTAATTTTGGTATGATGAGATGACCCATCATCGTATGCGGGATAATTATGAAGCCCCCATAAGGGTTGGTCATTACTACTGGTAAGATATAATCGGCGTATTCTTGACATCTCCACTCTTCAAGTAGTGCTTATATATGTTCACAATTATTCTTGTATGCATAAACACGTGTGTGTAAAAAAGTGATAAAATTAAAGCAAGAAAGTAAAACCAAACTAAACAAACTAGGATGACTCTAGCAGAAAGGGTCCCATTCGGGTCTCGATGTAAGTGGCCCAATTCGGTCCACATGGACTCTTATTGCGATGGGGGAAGACTACGGAATAGTATCAAAAGAAAATATTTAAATTTAGCAAAGTGAAAGAAGATGAATTATAAATAGAGAATACTTGGGTAATGCGATCGCTAGTTACGGATATTTATCGATGTTGTAACACATCACTGAAAATGCTTTACCAGATGCGGGTTGAACTCCTTTATTGAACACCGGCTGGCCAACTTCAGCAGCTATGGATTGCCTAAGGTCTGTGTTAAGACCTGAAAAGTACCACTTTTCACCCCTTAACTTAACCTTTGATTAGACCCATAGCCACCTAATAAGTCCTTGTTAAGTATTTTATGTAGGTAGTACCCAGCAGTGAAATAAGGCCAGGAATCCTGCTAAAAAGCCTGTTTTGGCACTAGAAGTCCCTTTGAAGGATGAAGTCTGAATCTAGACCTAAAAATGAGCCTCGCACAGTTCAGCTGAGCCTCCCAAGACTCTACAATAACTTCTCACATAGATGATTGACTGAAGAGCTTCAGAAACATAAAGTCGCGCAGCTCTCACAAAACCCAAGAATAGAACACCTCGCACAGTCTCGCACAGTTCAAAGCAGACATCTCTCAACCGCACGTAGTTCACTCAGAACAGCTAAGAAGAGAGAGCTTCAAAAGACTCCTCGCACAGCTGTCGCGTAGTCGCCGCGGGATGCAACTATCAGAAGAGAACTCCTCGCGCAGTTCTCGCGCCATTCAAGAAGAAAGCGTCCTTGCAAAGGCAAAGCCACCCTCGTGAAGATTAGTTAAGACATGGAACCTCGCGCAGTTCGAAACTCATTAAAGCCTCGCGAGGTAACTCGCGAAGCCCAGTGAAGATAAGTGCTCGCAAAGTTCTCGCGCTATTTAAATCTATCATCATGAAGATCAACCTCGCGACTGCTTAAGCTCCAACCCCATGACATCTGAGGCTCTGATGTCCAATCAACCTCGCGACTGCCTGAAGAGCAAACCAAGCCAACCTCGCGAAGGCGAATGCTTTAATTTCAAATCATCCTAGCGAAGAACAAAAGCTACCACATGACAAGTCTGGGAAACAATTGCTACCTAGCGAAGCTCTGAACCTCAAACTTCCATCTCTTCAGCTGAGGAATTTCTGGGAATTTCCAGCGATTAGGGCACGCACTCCCATGCTCAAATCTCCATGCACGCGCTCCAAGGCATCGAAGGATCACTATTCAGGCACGTGACATTGTTAAAATTAGGGTTTCCTAACCCTAATGCGCTGCCACACCACTGCTATAAATACCCACACTTAGCTTACGTTTTAAGAAGCCTAGACTTTCTTTTCTTTCTACATCCTGGAATAGCTAGGAACCCATCTCATTTCTGGGAGACCTGATCTGAGATCGTTTAGTTTTTCTTTTTATAGTTGTAAGTAGTTTTCTTTTTCTTTTTCCTTCTCTCCATAGTCCAGCACTTGCTAGCTATGTCTTTGTATGTATTTTGAACTAGATTAATGGAAGTTCTGTAATAGGATCTGTACTTTGTGGGATTTGTGTTTGTGTGTGAGATGCTCTGTGCAAGGTCACGCTTTCAGGATCCGCCATTGCTTTGGCTGTTTTCAAGGCAATGGAGGACTGATTCTAAGGGCCACTCAGATCCAAGTGACCTGTGTCTGGGCTATCATGGTCCCATACAGCCTTAGCCCCACCACAGGACCCACTAGATCTGAAATCCCCATGGGAGCTTGAGCTGGTAGCCTTGTGACCATGGTGGTAGCAAATGATATTCTTGTTTTGTCTTGGGCTCCGTGGAGGAGGATAACCTCCGGGATAGTCTGTGACCATTTAAGTGGATGATTATAGCCTTAGGGTGATTCTAATCCACCGATCCAAGATGGATCCTTCTTCTTACACCGAGCTTGTAGAAGCCTCGGTGGGAGATTGTACAGAGGCGCACTCTATATTTGTATAGATCCACCATCGATGTTGGATCTGATCCGTTATAGAGATTGTAGGTCTGATCGGACCATTGTAGCCTCACTCAAGCAATGGATAGATCAAGGTTGTACTCAATCTCATCGTTGGTTCTATGTGTCCGGGCTATCATGGTCCTATATGCCTTAGCCCCACACATATAGAGCTTTAGAGGTTGAGGTTCCCTATGGATTCTTGAAATGGGTAGCCCTGATGAAATAGTGCCTGCAATGATTTATGGTTATGTTTTGACCCATCCTCGATAGTGGTTCTCTATGGGATAATCTGGTCCATTTGAGTAGACAAAGTGTTATAGCCTTAAGGGTGGAATCATGGAGAGTGATGGGTTGGATCCTTTCTCCTCGGTGATAATGTAGCCATTGGACAGATTTCTATAACATCATATCTCAACTGAGTTACAAACTCCTCGATCTGGGCTCAATAACATACTTCTCACCCTTTTATATTTATTTTCCACACTCCATCCATCCTCTCAACCCTTTCTCGTAGTTTAGACATTAGAATACTTAGAATAAGTGACCTTAAACTCCCTCCTTAGGACCGCCAGATC
The DNA here is from genome assembly GCA_021018995.1 of Chloranthus sessilifolius. Lineage (NCBI taxonomy): Eukaryota > Viridiplantae > Streptophyta > Magnoliopsida > Chloranthales > Chloranthaceae > Chloranthus > Chloranthus sessilifolius. The sequence goes on from CM037595.1 coordinate 33,847,264, forward strand.
TATAGTCGATCCGAGGGACTACTAGAGATGGCTCCTTTGGAGCAGAGATCACCTTTTCTCGTGGGACAAACTCTTACTTATCAAAACTTGCTACAATGGACCTCAGATCTTGTAGGTCTAGGATTTCTTAGTTGTGGATTCCATCTCTATTTTACTCTTTCTATGATTTTTAAATAACTTTCACAAACCAATAAAGTAAGCAAGCACACTCGAGATCCGCCAACAAGTTTTTGCCGCTGTTTGGGAAAGATGATCTATTAGTAGACCCTTAGTTTTTGTATTCTTAGTATTCTTTGCACATGTGAATAATTGATACCGACATAATTTTGAATCTTTCTACAGATCTAGAGACAGGATGAAGGACATGACTGCAATTTGGAGCTTAGCTACCTGCTTTGCAAACTCTCAACTTTTAAAACTCGCTCTATCTTTCTTAAAAAAATTTCTAAAGATTCTAGGATAGTTTAAATGTATTCTTTGAATAGCTATAAACTAGTTAGATAAATTTGTTAGTGTACAATTATTCTTTTGCAATGTGCCCGCAAGAAGCTTTCTTGTCTATTGGTGTGCTTGTATGCTAGGGAGGAGATCCTCACCTACTTTAGAGCCTCTAACCTCGAGTTAGAAAGGGAAGGAGACTTAGAGAGACAGCACACCATAGGAGAGCCCCCAAGTGAATCTGTGACAACAAATTATGGGTGAAGAACAACCTGTAACCCTCAAGGAGTTGAATGCTCCGGATGACTATAACTCCCTTTAGCATTCAATTCTCGATGTTCTGGGAACTATGAGATAAAAACTTCAATCATCCAGATGCTGCCCGCTTTCCACGGGCTTAGCAAAGAGGACCCTTAAAAGCATATTGACCAGTTCTTGGCCTTGTGCACCACTTTTAATATCAATGGTTTGGGACCTGAGGCTACTAGGCTCAGACTCTTTCACTTCTCTCTGAAGGATAGGGCCAGTACCTGGCTGACCACTCTTCCCAACAATAGCATTGCTTCATGGAAAGACCTGCAGACCAAGTTCCTAACCAAGTTCTTCCCTGAGACCAAAACTAGCCAGTTGAGGAAAGAGATTCTTGCGTTTGCTCAATCCCCAACTGAGGATTTTAACCAGTCCTCGGATAGGTTCAAAGAGATGCTTAAACAATGCCCCCGCCACAAGATCCCTGAGTGGCAGCTTGTACAAAGCTTCTACAATGGGATTGATGAGAAAAATAGAGACATGGTCGATGCCTCTTGTGGTGAATCCTACATGGACAAGACTGCTGAGGAGGCATGGGAATTGTTTGAGGTGATTAGTGAGAATGCTTTTCAAAATCCATCCTGCACTGAGTCAAAGGTGATCAAGAGGAAAAGTTTATGAGGTGTCAACAATGACTCAGTGCAGAATGGCAAACCTCTCATGAAGTTTGACAAATTATCGACTATGATGCAACCGGTAAGGGTTGCTCATGTATGAGGCATGTCTGATATGCTCCCCACAAAGACAAGTGGAGGAATGTCCATCTGCAGGTAATTTCTGAATTGGTTTTGAACATGTCGCCTTGCTCAATCTTATGGCCAGCAATAATCTGGTGGCTACAACAGACAGCCATATTGATACCAGCACCAAAATGCTGGTTACCAATGGAGAGACCACCCAAATCTGAGGTGGAGGCAAGACAACTACATGCAGCCCCAGCAGATGTTGGCCTTACCTCAAAGGCCACAACAGCAGTTCAACCAAGGTATGCCCCTGGGTCTAATTTCCAACACCAACAGCAGCCCCATCAGCAACAAAATCAGTTGGTCTTACCCCTTCTCAACCTAGCTAAGATACTTCTTTTCGAGGACCGTGTCTTGACCTCATTGCAAACGGGGTTCCTTGGCTCTGATCATGTGGACTCTCATGGTCGAGCCTCAAGAAATGGAAGAGCAGATAAGCCAAATGTCAAAAGCCTTGGCTAGGACAGGTGAAGGCAGGTTGCCCCGCCACCCGTTGGTTAACCCTAAGGGTCACCTTTTAATTGGTGAAGGATTCCTCAAAGTTTTGAAGGGAACCAATGTCATTGAATTGATGATAAGCAGTCGAGTAGACAACTGTGGGTAATAGACCAGCAGAGGAATTTCAGCAGATGATGCAAATGATCATGATAGAGATGTTATGGGAACACAAAGAATTACCCGCCAATTTCAAGGAGAAAAATAATGAGTATAAGTTGAGCCTCATGGAAAAACATGAAAAGAAAGAAAGAAGTTTAGTGGGCTTTGCGAGGAACCAAGAGAATGCCATTATCAAGCTTATGGGTGTCATCCCCTTTGATAAAGGAATGCCCAAATGGAGGAAATGATGGAGACCTTCAGTGTGTGAAAATCAATTTACCTCGCTGAGGCAATTAAACAAGTCCTAGCCTATGCAAAGTTCTCAAAGACCTCGCACTCAAAAGAGAAAGGCTAGAGGCCATGTGTCCAAAAAGGTCTTTGCAATCGACATGTTGAATTCTCAGATTTAACATATCAATGCCTCGAGAAGTTGCAAGATCCTGTGGATACCCACTATTCCTCACGTAATTGGAGACCATACAATTGAAAAGCCCTTTAGACCTTGGAGCCAGTGTTAACTCATGCCAGGTATATCTGCAAGTAGGTTTGGGGGAGCTGAAAGCTACCCCCATTGTGCTGATGATGGCTGATAGATCTGAGAGGAAACCTCTGGAAATGGTTGAGGATGTCTTGGTTGGAGTGGATAAGTTTTTCTACCCTGTCGACTTCTTAGTTTTGGACATGGGGTGCAGCAATAGCCCAAATCCCATACCTGCTATATTGGGCAGGCCTTTCTTGGACACTGCCAATGCCTGCATCCAATGCAAGTCTAGAGTAATGGAGGTAACTTTTGGACATATGAAAGTTTAGTTGAATGTGTACAACAGTGCAAAGTACCCTCAGATGGACAATGAGGAGAGCTTTGCAGTGGATGTACTAGAGGAAATTGTGGAAGAGGAATTGTCCACTCTGCTGGAGTGGGGTAACATTGTCAGGAATTTAGTTAAAATTTGGGACATGGTGGAGGAAGAGAGCCCAGATTGGAGATCAAAAGACATGACCATATCGAAGTCTTCAGGCTCAAGCAAGATTCCGCTTGGAAACCTACATTGCTACCTCTTCCTCCAACCTCCAATGCACCAATTTTGCCATCCGCCCAACAGGGCCCTGATCTAGAACTCAAGAAGCTTTCAGGAACATTAAAATATGCCTTCCTTAAGAAAGGTGATAAGCTTCCTGTGATTATCTCTTCCTCCCTTACCAATGAGCAGGAAGAGGAATTACTAACAGTTTTGAGTAAGCACAAGAAGGCAATTGGTTGGACCATTGCCGATTTGGGAGGAATAGATGCATCATTCTGCATGCATAGGTTTCATCTTGAGGAGGGAGCACTACCCTCCAGGGAAATGCAGAGGAAGTTAAATCCTCACATGCAGGAAGTGGTCCTTAAGGAGATAATTAAATTGCTAGATGCAGGGGTGATTTACCCCATCTCTGATTCTCATTGGGTGGCACCTATCCAGGTGGTGCCCAAGAAACTGCATAACAAAGGATTAAGATCAAACGAGAGTTGAGGCCACCAGGCAACCACCGGCCGGAGAGTGCATTGATTATAGGAAGCTCAACTCTAAAACCGAGAGGACCATTTCCTCTCCTTCATTGATCAAATTTTGGACAAATTGGTCCGGAAAAGCTTTTTACTTTTCTTGATGGGTACTGTGGTACAACAAGCAAATCCTCGTGCATCCTCAAGACCAAGAGAAACCACCATTACCCTTTTGGCACCTTTACTTCTATAGGATGCCTTTTGGACTTTGTAATGTGCCAGCCACTTTTCAGAGGTGTATGTATGCCATATTCTCTGATATGATTGACAAGTTTTTAGAGATTTTTATGGATGATTTTTCTGTCTATGGGGACAGCTTTGGCAGTCTCACAACACCTCAAATTTAGTTTTGCAAAGATGTGAGGAAACCAATTTGGTTTAAGTCGAAAGAGCCACTTCATGGTAACACAAGGCATTGTGTTGGGCCATGTAGTCTCTAAAGAAGGGCTTGAGGTAGACAAGGCCAAAGTTGACCTCATTGCCAATTTGCCCCTCCAAAATAGTCAGCAAAAATCAGATCTTTCCTTGGGCATGCGGATTTTACAGAGGTTCATTAAGGACTTCAAAGAAATTGCTAAGCCATTGTGCCACCTGCCCGCCAGATGTGCCCTTTGACTTTTCTCAATAATGCCTTAAGGCTTTTGAAACATTGAAAATATGCCTCACCTCGCTATACTCCAAACACCGACTATACCCTACCTTTTGAGATGATGTGTGATGCATCGAACTTGGCAATAGGTGTTGTTTTGGGCCAAAGAAAGATAAGCTCGTGGTCATTGCTTATAAAGAAATCACTTGGTCAAGCTCAATCGAACTATACCACAACTGAGAAAGAGCTTCTAGCAGTGGTTTATGCTGTTGACAAATTTAGAGCCTATCTACTAGGATCTAAAACTGTAATCTTCACTGACCATTCGATTGAAGTACCTACTGTCCAAGAAAGATGCTAAGCTGGCTGATTAGATGGATACTCACCTTTCTGAGTTTGACATCGAAATCAAGGACAAAAAGGGTGTGGAGAATGTGGTGGCTGACCACTTATCTAGAATTATCTTGGAGAAATGCCTGGATGGCCCTACAAATGATGCCTTCCCTGATGAGCAATTATTTGCCATCCAATCCTTAGTCCCTTGGTTTGCACACATTGCCAATTATCTAGTTATAGGAAAGATTCCTCCCCACTGGACCAAAATGGATAAAGACCTATTCTTCTCAAGGGTCAAGTATTTTTTCTGGGAGGAACCTTGCCTATACAAGTACTGTGCCGACCAGTTCATCCGAAGATGTGTTTCCGAAAGTGATATCCCCAGTATTCTGGCCATGTGCCATGAAAATGCCTGTGGAGGCCACTTTAGTGGGAGAAAAACACCTGACAAGGTCCTGCAGTGTGGTTTTTACTGGCCATCCTTATTCAAGGATGCATACACACACTGCAAGGCATGTGAGAGATGTCAAAAATTAGGAGGGTTGTCCAAAAGAAATTCAATGCCTTTACAACCCATCCTTGTTGTAGAACTGTTTGATGTATGGGGAATTGACTTCAAGGGCCCCTTTCCTCCCTCTAATGGTTGCCACTTCATCTTAGTGGCAGTGGACTATGTTTCCAAATGGGTAAAAGCCATTGCCACAAGAACCAATGATAACCAGGTGGTCCTCAAATTTATAAAGCACAACATTTTCTCAAGATTTGGAACCCCTAGAGCTATTATCAGTGACGGGGGTAGCCATTTCTGCAACAGAAATTTTGAGAGCTTGCTCAAGAAATATTCTGTGACCCATAGGATTGCTACTCCCTACCACCCACAAACATGTGGGCAAGTTGAAATTTCCAATAGGGAGATCAAGCACATCCTTGAGAAAACAGTTAGGACTGATAGGAAAGATTGGGCTGAGAAATTGAATGATGCACTGTGGGCCTATAGGACTGCCTATAAGACTCCCATTGGAATGTCCCCATTCAGACTGGTTTATGTTAAGGCCTGCCATCTCCCAGTAGAGTTAGAACACAGGGCCTATTGGGCCATTAAGAATTTGAACATGGACCTAACTTCTGCTGGTCATCACAGGTCATTACAATAGTCGGAATTGGATGAGCTGAGGATGGATGCTTACACCAATGCCAGGATCTACAAGGAACGGGCTAAAGCTTTCTTCGACAAGGGCTTGCTGAGAAAATGCCTCGAACCGGGTGGTAAGGTTTGGTTATTCAACTCCAAACTAAAATTCTTTCCTGGGAAATTAAAATCCAGATGGGATGGTCCCTATGTTGTCTTGAATGTTTCCCCATCTGGTGCTGCGGAAGTCAAGGATCCCAAATCTGGGAGGACCTTCAAAGTGAATGGTCAGAGGCTTAAGCCTTGCATTGAACAACATGCTAATCCTATGAGCACTATTCATTTTCATGGGACCCCTACATCTACCTGAGAAGCAGTTGTGTCCATGTTGTACTATACTACTTTTGTTTCTACCTTAAGTTCTAGGAAATTTTATGGGTTATTTGGAGTTTGATATTGTTGAGCTTGATAGAGTTTATGTGGGATTGGTATGATTTATTCTTCTTCTTCTGTGAATTGCTGATTTTTGAATTTGAATGCATATTATGTGAATACTTGTGATGAGTAGGCTGCACTAACTATAGTGCCCCTATTTGGTACTAGGCCCTCGCGCATTCCAAATTGTGATTTGGGAAGACTCGCGTAATTCGCATAGACCATTTCTTTTACTGTCGCGAGTTTCAATGCTATAGAATCTCTCACGCACTTCTAGCTCTAACTCCCATAATCGCGCGATTCTGATATCTCGTGATCCCCTTACCAAGCTGCACGAGTCTAATGCGTTTGTCATTTCCCAACTCACTCTCAATTAATTGTGGTGACTTGGATGTTATTCAACCGTTTCATCTTCCACCATCCTCACCTTTAAATACACAGGGAGGCCCTGTTCATCTTCATTGCATCCTATCTCCTCTCACCCTAGCGGTCCTTCCCTAATCCTAATCATGGTAGATGATAAGCCGGATGCGCTGCCTAACAAGTTTTACCCGATTCGGTTGGATCTGCCGCCGCCTAAAGAGCCGGACCCCCTCCAACCCCTCTGGGATGAATACGAAGAGGTTCTGCAAATCCTTGTCAGCAGAAGAAGAAGTAAAAGACAGAGCCATCCCCTGCCCCCTCCACTCCACCCCCTCCCCCACCTTCTCAACCCCCTCACCCCTGATCTCTCTCTCCTTCCCTCCTCCGTTTTTGTATTTTTCTTTTAATCTTAATGAAATTTTCCTTTTCTGATATGTTGTACCGTTTTCTAGTCTTGGGTACTTTATTTCTTGTTCTCATCTTCTATGTTGTAATAACTCTGCTACACAGACACCTTTGAACCAGTGAGGACACTGCTTCTCATAGGTTTGGGGGTGTGCCAGGCAGCTCCTCCCAATTGAATAGCTAACATAAGTGCAGCTGACTCATCTGAGCAATATGGAAATGGACCTCTGTTCACTTAGGAATCATGAAAATAAGAAGTTTAAAATTTTTGCAAACTTTTGACATTATAAACTTCTAATACTCCACATTTCCATGATAATATCACCAAGGAAACTCACTTGTATCAGCACTCAGTGAATCAGTAGAGAGAGAAAAAGGTGAGGACATACTTAAAAGTTCAAAGGAAGACCATAACCAGTGAGAATTGGGCCTATAAAATTTTTTTCCATCTTTTGAGGAGTAACCAAGGCAATCCCTTCTAGTTCTAAAGACTGACTGAGTCACTGTGCTCACTAGAAGTTAGGTAAATCCAAGTTGAAACAACTGACAGTACTCATGAGACTGAGGAAAGGATCAAGGCCTTCTCTTGGACAGTTTGAGCCTAATAAGACCAACCCTTAAGTAACTGCCCTTGTCCATACCCCCTTTGAGCTTTAAATCCTAAATTTCTTCAAAATATACCTGAGTACTTGCTCCTGAACCTATGAACTTCCTTCAGCCTACCCTCACTCTGAGAATTTAGAAGGTAAAGGAGAAAATGTTGAAGATGGACTAGCTATGGTCAACAGTAGGTGAATGGAAAAGAAATACCTCAAATCTGGCAGTATGATAATTGGGAGCATGGTGGCATTTCTGAAAAGTAAAAACAAAAAATAAAAAAATAAAAAAAAATCAGAAAATTCCACAAGAAGGAAACAAAAATAACAATGAAGAGAAGTAAGGGAGGAGTCAAGAGGAACTTTCATTGGAAAAACAAAATCAAGAAGAGAAACTGATCACTTCAAATATGAAAATCTCAAAGAAGATGAAAGGAGCTGAATTCAAGAAGGTGAAGTCATGAATCACCTCTGTCACCTACTGATTTCTCAATTTTGAACCCCTTCTCAACCCTCCATTCTTTCAACCCCACTCCATAAGCCACACATTAAAAGCCCTTGTGATCCAAAAGTTGAGTGAGCTGTCATGTGAAGATAAAGAGTTATCCAATCTATGGTGAGGAACTACCAATGATGTCAGCACTTAAGAACTCTGCCTATGCTCATGCTTACAGACCCATTTGGAGGATGTAACTGCTCTTGAGCCTGTGAGAGAGTGAACCCCTCAACAAAACCCTTATGAAAGTATGCCCTGGAAAGGTTTTGGGTCTGAACTTGAATGCATTATGTATGACCTTAACCTAATTTTTGACTTAAGGATAAGCTCAGTGCTGGCACACACTAGTGCAATTTTCTGTGATTGTAAACTAATTGGAAATGCTGTGCAATCATGAAGAGTTTATGCTATTTAAGTTACTTGCAACCAATGAATTAAATTTCTTTTATGCTTAATGATGCAAGAGTAAACTAAGTTGCTCATTGGATGATATTGAACTTTTGTTAACGGTTTCATTGAAGAAGTTTGTGGGTATCTTCACTGAAAACCATCAGGAGACTTCACTCCTCCACTAGGGATCACCTAGGGGTTTAAAAGGCTTGGTACATATGCTAAATTTATCCGTGCTCCCTACGAAAGTGGCATTTAATTTTTATATTAGGTTTAATGTAGCTTTGCTAAGGGACTAGCAAAGATTAGGTTTGGGAGTGTGTTAAGACCTGAAAACTACCACTTTTCACCCCTTAACTTAACCTGTGATTAGACCCATAGCCACCTAATAAGTCCTTCTTAAGTGTTTTATGTAGGTAGTACCCAGCAGTGAAATAAGGCCAGGAATCCTGCTAAAAAGCCTGTTTTGGCACCAGAAGTCCCGTAGAAGGATGAAGTCTGAATCCAGACCTGAAAATGAGCCTCGCGCAGTCCAGCTGAGCCTCCCAAGACTCTACAACAACTTCTCATGCAGATGATTGACTGAAGAGCTTCAAAAACATAAACTCACACAGCTCTCGCAAAACCTAAGAATAGAACACCTCGCACAGTCTCACACAGTTCAAAGCAGACTTCTCTCAACCGCGCACAGTTCACTCATAACGTCTGAGAAGAGAGAGCTTCAGAAAACTCCTCGCGCAGCTGTCGTGCAATCACCGCGGGATGCAACTATCAAAAGAGAACTCCTCGCGCAATTCTCGTGCCATTCAAGAAGAAAGCATCCTTGCAAAAGCAAAGCCACCCTTGCGAAGATCAGTTAAGACATGGAACCTCGCACAATTCGAAACTCATCAAAGCCTCGCGAGGTAACTCGCGAAGCCCAGTGAAGATAAGTGCCCACAAAGTTCTCGCGCTATTCAAATCTATCTTCACGAAGATCAACCTCGCGACTGCTTAAGCTCCAACCCCACGACATCTGAGGCTCTGATGTCCAATCAACCTCGTGACTGCCTGAAGAGCAAACCAAGCAAACCTCACAAAGGCGGAAGCTTCAATTTCAAATCATCCTAGCAAAGAACAAAAGCTACCACGCGACAAGTCTGGGAAACAATGGCAACCTAGCGAAGCTCTGAACCTCAAACTTCCATCTCTTTAGCTGAGGACTTTCTAGGAATTTCCATCGATTAGGGCACGCACTCCCATGCTCAAATCTCCATGCACGTGCCCCAAGGCATCGAAGGATCACTATTCGGCCATGTGGCATTGTTAAAATTAGGGTTTCCTAACCCTAATGCACCACCACACCACTGCTATAAATACCCACACTTAGCTTAGGTTTTAAAAAGCCTAGACTTTCTTTTCTTTCTACATCCTGGAATAGCTAGGAACCCGTCTCATTTCTGGGAGACCTGATCTGAGATCGTTTAGTTTTTCTTTTTGTAGTTGTAAGTAGTTTTCTTTTTCTTTTTCCTTCTCTCCATAGTCAATCACTTGCTAGCTATGTCTTTGTATGTATTTTGAACTAGATTAATAGAATTTCTGTAATAGGATCTATACTTTGTGGGATTTGTGTTTGTGTGTGAGATGCTCTGTGCAAGGCTGGTACCTTGTGATCCGCCATTTCTTTGGCCATGTTTTAAAGCAATGGAGGACTGATTCTAAGGGCCACTCAGATCCAAGTGACCTGTGTGTCTGGGCAATCATGGTCCTATACAGCCTTAGCCCCACCACAGGACCCACTAGATCTTAAATCCCTATGGGACCTTGAGCTGGTAGCCTTGTGACCATGGTGGTAGTAGTGATATTCTTGTTTTATCTTGGGCTCCGTGAGGAGGATAACCTCTGGGATAGACTGTGACCATTTAAGTGGACAGATTATAGCCTTAGGGTGATTCTAATCCATCGATCCAAGATGGATCCTTCTTCTTTACACCTGAGCTTGTAGAAGCCTGGTGGGAGATTGTACAGAGGCAGACTCCCCTATATTTGTATAAATCCGCCATCAGAAGTTGGTTCTGATCTGGTTATAGAGATTTTAGGCTGGTGACTGGACCATTATAGCCTCACTCAAGCAATGGACAGCTAGATCGAAGGTTGTACTCAATCTCTTGCTGGTTCTATGTGTCTGGTCTATCCTGGTCCTATACAGCCTTAACCCCACATATAGAGCTTTAGAGGTTGAGGTTTCCTATGGATTCTTGAGCTAGTAGCATGGATGAAATAGTGCCTGCAATGATTTACTGGTTATGTTTTGACCCATCCCTGGATAGTGGTTCCCCTATGGGATAATCTATGACCATTTGAGTGGACAGGTTATAGCCTTAAGGGTGGAATCATGGAAGAGTGATGGGTTGGATCCTTTCTCCTCAGTGGTGATACTGTGACCACTGGACAGGATATCTATAACATCATATCTGAATCTGAGTTACAAAACTCCTCTGATCTGGGTTCAATAGCATACTTCTCACCCTTTTATATTTATTTTCTACACTCCATCCATCCTCTCAACCCTTTCTGTAGTTTAGACATTAGAATACTTAGAATAAGTGACCTTAAACTCTCCTCCTTTTAGGACTGCCAGATCTGTAGTCATATCTGGAGGGACTACTAGAGATGGCTCCTTTGGAGCTGTAGATCACCTTTCCCTGTGGGACAAACTCTTACTTATCAAAACTTGGTACAATGGACCCTGTATCTTGCAGGTCTAGGATTTCTTAGTTGTGCTGATTCCATCTCCTGTTTTACTCTTTCTTTGATTTTCAAATAACTTGCACCACCAACCAATAGAGTAAGCACACAGTCAGAAATCTGCTAACAGTCTGACAAGTTGGTTTTTCTACTCGTACCGGGATCTATCTAAAAGGGGGGGGGGGGGGTGGCCCGTTATGCTAAGGAGGATCGACCCCATTCCCGGGTACCCTCCGTAAGCTCCCTTGGGCCAATCAAGATGGCTAAGGCTATTTTAAAAATGAACATGTAGGAGTGTGTTGGTCTCTAAGGGCGCTAGGGTTTGGGGTTTGTAGCAGAGGCTTCCTAGGCAAATACTCCTTCTAGAGTCAAGCCTAGTGGGCCAACACCACTAGCTTGACTCCATGAGGTTTCTAGAGAAAAGTCTGTAGTTCTAGGATTCTAGAATGAAGCTGAACCCCCTTTCTTTGAAAACCTTAGAGAGAACCTCGAATTTTATAAAGGAATAAGCTTAAGAGAAGTGATTTGTTGAAAAAAATTGGTGAGTTTGGCTGTGGGGTAGGGACCTTTTAATAGGTATACAGATAATTAAATGCATGGGGGAATGTGCACAATTAGGCAATTGTGCACATTAGGCAATGCGCATAATTGAATTGCATGCATGGAAACCGACACGTAATCCTCTAGAAGTCAGTCACCGACTGTGGGGTAGGGGCCTTTTAATAGTTACATGGATAATTAAATGCATGGGGGAATGTGCACAATTAGGCAATTGCACGCATTAGGCAATGCGCATAATTGAATTGTGCGCATGAAAACCGGCCCGTAATCCCTTGGAAGTCAGTCACCGACTGGGGAATGACCGGCTGACTGGCTCAGCCGGGTGTCCTAGTTTCAGTCTACTTTAAATTGATTATGCGCATGGAGCCATGCACATAATCCAATTATGCACATAATCAGGGAGTACAGGTGATCATGGGATTGCTAATGTTGGTCCAACTTTGGTCTAATTACTTACAACCAGTATCATGCGTAATCGAATTAAGCGCATGGGTTAATGCGCGTAATCCATGAATTTTTGTCAATGCACGAAAAGTGTGCCCCAGTCCACTTGGACTGATTGCATGCATAGATTGATGCGTGCAATCTAATTATACGCATGGATTCATGCCCATAATTTGGGAACTTATCGGGACAAATCATCCGAGTCTATGGGTTTATGTTTCAGCTCAGAACTAATACACTGTGAATAGTATATAGTCCCCATATTTAGGGTTTTAAGGCTCGCGAAAATGATTGGTCTCTTTCTAGAAGTCATGGGCAAGGTCAAAGGTTGATCGAACAGGTTTGTATACTTTGAGAGGGCAAAAATGGGGTGTTTATAATTACTTCCTCATCTCAGGTCATACATCGTAAACAAAAATCAGAACCGAAATTCCAAGAAAACTCCATCAAATTTTCAAAACATTTTAATACTTGTTCTAGACTAATGATGGACATAGTCCATGTTTGATCGATTTGGACTATTGGATGGCTTTGCATGATCATCAAAATAACAAGCATGACATCGTATGGTTCTGGTCTACCAATGCTACAAAAATTTCAAACTTTTTCAAAAGAAATGTAACACTTGCCCCTCAAATTCTGTGTCAATCACCTATGACTGAGGCCTAATGAGACTTGACTGTGTCAGGTCACTGCCCGAGCCAGGTCCATCTAAAAATATTAAGCACCTACCTATAGATTGATGAGATAGTATCATTTCTAGTGGCACCCATAGGGCACCCCTTTTATTCAATTTGATGTGTTAGTAATTAAGTAAAATACCCACCACATCTCACATCACATGAGAAGCCCGAAATTGCTTCTGATTGACCCTCACCCGAGAATTGGCCTGAATTAGGACTAAGCCTTGGTGAAAATGTGGAGATCATCATCAATGGTTTAGATTTTGATGATCATCCCGATGATGAAAGATACTTTAGGTCAAACATAGACCCCAAAATTCAAGAAGACTAGATGTACTTACACTTTAAATATTATGTGCGTGGCTCATATGGAATAGTGACAATTCTTGTAAATAGTTATAAACCCAAGGGCTATTTTAGTTAATTTTCCTAATTTCTTTAATTAGAATTAGAATTTTGTAAAGTTCTAGCACATCCTAGCCACATATCTACTTGACCAACTTTGACCTCATTTTAGACCATTGAAAAACTTTGGAGAAATCTAAGGTGAAAGATGGGCTTTCACACATGCACCACAAGATTGGGTTGAAAAGTGTACATTCACTAGATTTAAGGACCTTGAGAGCATAAAAAGACAAGAGAAGACAAATTGGGTGGTAAAAATGGAACCCAAGTGGGTCCCATTTATCCCATACGCATGTGATATGGAGGAGAGAGGAGAGAGAAAGATGCTTTGGAAGAAAGAAAGAGACACTTGGCTAGCCATTGGAAGGCCATGTCTCCCCACTCCTTGCAAAAACTGATTCTTCTAGACCCTCCTCATTCCATCTTCTTCTTCCTCCATTTTCTCCATCAGAAGATCCAGTATTTGCCCTCTCAATCCAATCATTGATACTATGATCCAACACCACCATCACTCCTAGAACCACATATATCAGATTGAACCTCATCCTAGCCCTTTCCATCATAGAAATTTGATCAAACCAGCAAGGGATAGCTTGGAGAACAATGTAAAGTATTTGTTTTGAATTATTTTTACATATCCTACTAAATTTTTGCAAATAGTCTTATTCTTTGATTTCTTTTTTAATATTCTTTTGAAATATTACGAGTAAAGATTTTCCATGAGTTAGATGTAATTTAAAATCTATAAATCATAGTTTATTGATGTTCTTTTTATGATTGATTTGAATTGTGATAGATGTCACATGATGAATATACTCACTGTTTTAAAAATACAAAATTTGTGTTTTTGATTGATCTAATGGTCATGATTTGACCATTGTCTAGGATTAGAAAAATTCTAGAAAACTTCCTGGACATTCAAACATAAGTATAGATTATTTTTGAAAATTTTGAGGCATTGATTCACTGTAGCTTGATCGACACAAATTCTGAGGGTGGAACTATGCAGATCTGCCTGGTACAGTGCACTAGAATTCTGGCAGAGATTGAGCCTACGAATCTCTTGAGATAAATTTGCCTAAAACTTCTATGAAAAATTGAGAATGAAACCATATTACTATATCATCACTGTATAAAATTTCAGATCTTCATTCAGTTTCTTTTGACCGGTAGAAAATCCAGAAACTGAGAACGCATAAAAATGTTCTACGTAGCACATCTAATGACTACCATCGAATAGTCGATCAGATGGCTCTATTTCTATTGTGATCCAAATATATTTAGTATTACAAATATGCAAAAATATCGTAGAGGACTTTGAGAGCTTTCCAACAAGCTCTCATCTGTCCGATTCGGATATCGGCAATAGATGTTATGACCGATTATCAAAGGCCTTAAAATCTGGTATGATGACCAATTGAATTAAAAATATGTTAAGTAAATCAATGGCCCTGATCAATCGTGATCTAAAATTTGAGTGTCGTCACTTGTAAAATATGAAGCAATGAATAATCTTTCCCTATATTTTGGAATCACTCATAAATTCGCTCGGGATTGAAAATGGCAGCTTGATTACTGACAAGAGTGATACCCTTACCTGAAATTCATAAAATGAACGGGTTAAGTCAAAATCTTCACTTTCTTCCTAAATTCTATGATATTGTGACTATTAGTGATCACAGATAAACTTTAATGGTCACTGATGACTTGTAATCAGAATGGTTGGTCTTAGTTGACTGAGTTAATGATTAACTCTTAGAAGGCTCAAAGGCAGAGATGGCCAGAACATGACCCAGTTTAGAGCTATCATCTCATGGGTCAAAGTGATCCCAAAAATTATATAAAAATTTGGGGAGATGAAATTATAAATATATTAATTTACTCTAGAAGATCAGCCTCCGACTTGGTCATTTTTGATGCATAGGAAACCTGAAAAATAAGGGTACGAAACTATGTCAAGTGCCATGTACTACGACCACTGTTGGACATCTAATCAGATGGCCCTAATTCCATCATGAGTCTGATATTTCTAGTATTATAAATATAATAAGATATCATAGATAACTTGAATATCTTTCCAACAAGCTCTAATTCTCCCCATTTCAATGTTGGAAATGAGAGATACTACCGGATTACCGGAGACTTGGAAATCTGGCCTAATATACGAATTGGTCAAAAACCCATTCGGTAAATCGTTGGCCATGATCACGTCTGATCGCCTTTTTGAGTGTCATTACTTATGAAAGATGAGACTCCCCATTCTTTTTCCGTGAGTTTCTGAATCATCAGAAAACTCGATCAAAGTTGAAAATAGTGACCAAATTAGCGACCAAGGATCGAAACCCTTAGTGAAATAACTAGTATTGAAGGGATAGAGTCAAAATCTTAATTTCCCTCTAATTATGTGGGATAGAGATCACTGATGATTACTATTATGGTCTCAGTAACCACTAATAACCCTTGGTTAAAATATCTAGATGGTTGACCACAAGTTTGACCAATCAAGATGGGACCCTTAGAAACCCAAAAACCTGATTCCTTGAAATTAGACCAATTAGGGTCTAGAACCCGATATGGCCCGACCCATGTGTAGACACCCCATTTTTGTCCTCTCGGAGTATACAAACTTGTTCGATCATCCTTTGACCTTGCCCATGACTTTCGGAAAGGGAACAATCCTCTCTGGAAGCCTTAAAACCCTATAATCTGAGAATTATACAGTATATAAGCAATGCATAATGGAGTTTTGGATTGAAATCTCAACCCACAAACTTGGACACGGCTCAGCCCGGAAGGTCCTGAATTATGTGCATGGATCCATGCACATAATTTGATTATGCTGAGGCTCCCTTGCGCACAATCATTCCAAGATGGACTGGGGCACACCTTCTGTGAACTGCCTGAAATCGCCGATTATGCGAAGGCCACCTTGCGCATAATTCGATTGTGTGCATACCCATTTGCTCCCAATCAGTCCAACTTGAACTAGGAATAAGCTTTCCCGTACACCGCCCTTGCACCACCTGTAGTTCCAAACTGTGCGCATGCTACCATGCACATAATTCGATTATGCGCACGGATGCATGTGCATAATTAGTCTCAAGTGGCCTAGAACTAGACTACACTGGCTACGCCAGTCAACCGATCATTCTATAGTCGGTGATCGACTTTCCCAGAATTGTGCATAGAGGAACCTGCACACAATTCAATTATACGCAGGGCTCCATGCGCACAATTCTCGAATTGTGCCCATGGCCACTTGTGTATAATTGCCCGAATACCTATAAATAGACCCCCTAACCCACAGCCAAAGCAATAACTCTCATTCTCCAGATTGCTCCTTTTCGAAAATTTGGGGTTTGTTCTGAGATTGCATACAAAGGAGTTGAGCTGCCCTCTAGGTTTTTGGTTCCTAGAACTACAAACATTTCTCTAGAAATCACAAGGTATTCGAGCTAGTGGTAGTGGCCCACTAAGGGATAATTGCATAGCTTTAGATTCAACCCCTAGGAAACCCTTGCTAAAATTCTTAACCTAGCGCCAATTAGGTCCCTAACCCTTCTCAATATTTATAAAATTTTCCCTTAGCTCGTCGATTTTCCCAAAGGGAGCTTACGATGGGTACCCAAGAACGGGGTCGATCCTCCCTAGCATAGCAGGCCACAACCCTCTTTCTTAGGTAGTTCCAATTAGGAGTAGGTGTTGTTGCTTCTTAGTGTGCTTGATTTATGTGTGTTTTGAAAACAGATTTATAGCTGCTAAATTACAGTGGCTCGAGACTATATATAAAAAAATAATGAAATATCAGCACGGTCAGAAGAGAATTAGCCTACAAGATCAGGGCCAATTGTAGCAAGTTTTAAAAGTAAGTGAGTGAAAGATCGTCCACAGAGAATTTGTTTAAAATGCAAGATAAACCTCCAGATCTGGTAGCTCAAAGATCTGGCTTCCTATCCTATCTAGAAAACTGATAAGATGAGAGGTTTGAATTTGTCACGTTTAACTAACTACAAACAAAGAAAAATTTAAACTAAATGATCCAGATCCGAGTTGGGGGAATGATTGAAACAAAGATGGAGAAGTAATATCTAAATCTGATTTAGTCTTTGAAATCTAATGGGAATAACTGCAGCTCAACAGAGGTGATTCAATCTTCATCTGGCTACAACCCCAGATGTAAGAGAGATAAATCTAATTCAAGGATTAGGCTTACGCTTATGGCTATGGTCTGTCCACTTTAATGGCCACAAACCATCCAATAGTCTTTAATCCAAATCCTCAATTCAGAACAATAAACATCACTACAAATGCTGTAAGAGACTAGGTTACCAACACTAATTCTTACAGGATTAATGAATCAAGAGAAATTGCATGCACAACAATGAATCTAAAGGAGTCTAATGTACTGAGGAGATCAGAGGGAACCCTTGACATGAGTCCAATGGAGAATGCATAGTTTACAACAACCTTTTAAAATTCATCCTTACAATTTATAGAGCACGGCTTAAGAACTCTCGGATTTGCAGTCTTGGATGCAAACTCTCCTTTGAGTTACAGTAGTATCTCACAGCTCTCAAATGCAAGTACAAAGTAGGCTATTACAAGGATTGCAGACAAGCTGTCTGGCTGGGAAATGGGGGATTAGAAATGAAACTCAAAATCTGGATGCCTCAATTGGGCAAATGCTTCATCTATTTATAGCTTTCCCCAGGTCCAGCTCAGATGTGTATCAACCAATCAGAGGTTCTCAGATCTGTATTGACCAATGGTAGTCGAGCACGGGGATCCAGATCTGTTCTGGCCAATTAGAATTCCTCGATCTGGTTCAGCCAATCAGGTGAAAAAGGCATCAATTCTGTTATGCATTTTGAAAGTTTGTTTAGAGTTTCTAGAAGTTCCCGCCAAGTTATTCCCTCTCTAGGTGCTCACGTGGGGTGGAATATTCCTTCGCTTCATGCTCAGAACCCTCTAGAATGTCCCTAGGTTTTAAAACGCATTGGGACGCGTGTAACAGATTACTGAATTGCCCTTGTTAAAGATGTGAATCTCCAGAATACCTTTTCGCAGAGTGTTGTGACTTCTGAAGCTCTTTTCGCAATGTTCAATCTTCTCTTCAAATTGTGTTTTCTCCTTTTCGCAAAGTTCAATCTTCTCTTCGAATTGTGTTTTCTCCTTTTCGCAAAGTTCAATCTTCTCTTTGAGGAGTTCAGATGCTCTTCGAAAGCTAAGCCTGGAGTTTTAGTCCTTTTCACAGGGTTCAAGGTTCTTTACAAAAAGTGCAGGTTCTTTGCGAAAAGAACTCTGTAGTGCATTTCTTTGTTCGAATTGTTCCCTGCTTCTCTTACAGATCTTTGCCTCTTCACTTTAGACCTTTCAACAGCTGATGAGGTTGTTTCTTCACTTCCTTTCTTTGGACTGACATGGATTGTCATCTTTTTTGTACTTTTAAGCTGCTTTTATGGTTAAGCCTGTCTTTATTGTTAGCTGCAACATAGGCACTTAAAACACTTATTTAGTTCTCTCAAAGGTCTATCAAGACTTAAGTTTCGGGGTGAAAAATGGTATTTTTCACTTGTCAACACACCCCCAAACCTAAGCTTTGCTAGTCCCTGAGCAAAGAAAAGAATAAAAAAAACAAAGTAAAGAGCCACTTTTGTAGGGAGCACAGTTGCATTTAGCATATGTAACAAGCCTTTTAAACCCCTAGGTGATCCCTAGTGGAGGAGTGAAGTCTCCTGAGGGTTTTCAGTGAAGGTACCCACAAACTTCTTCAATAAGTTAGTTAAGATCACTGCAGTTCTGTTACAGCCACTTTCCTCAATTGATTATTCGCACCTGCATCAGTTATTTTGTAAGAAGGTTTTTCAAGAAAGCTATCAGTTTAAAACTAAAATTCTGCAGTAATTCTTGTTACTACTCAGTCGATTTATGTCAGAGGCCATTTACAGGGAAAATTTACGAACAGCTAGCCTTTGATTTAGGAATCCAGCTTCGATGTTGCCCTAATCAGTTGATTTTAAACCCAATTCTCACCAAGATTTTCACTCAATAAGCAAATGAGAGGGTTGTACTATTTCACACAACTCAAGTGCAGTTACAGTCCTCAAATAGGACTGTAAGCAGGAGCATAGGCATTGCTTTTAGTTATAAATTCACTGCTCCTTTCACCATAAATTACACAAATTCTTATCTCCATGTGATAGCTCAATCCATCATTGATCGGTAAGGACTTTTACTTGGGTTTTATTGCGGCTTATGGGTGAAATTTCTCAAAAGGGTTGGAATGGTGTTCATATTTGAGAAGTCAGTCAAGGTCAGGAGGTTATATACAAGCCCACTCTTCTTTAGCATAGTTTCATCTTCTTCTTTTGAATTTCCAGAGCCAAAGTGGCCATCTTTTTCTCTTTCTTTTTCAAACTTCCAATGAAAATGCCTTCTTTCTTTTGTTTTGCTCAAATATTAGCAATGACTGCATGCCACATTCCCTCTGCTGTTTCATCATTGCTTTCAACTTTTACCCTTCTTTTGCTGTTAAATTGTTACTCAATTCTCCTTCCTCAGCTAAATTGTTACTCAATTCTCCTTCCTCAGCTTCCTTCCCTTTATCTTCTGCCTTCTCGGGGTAGGGTTAGGCTAAATGAGGTTGATGAGGTTTATTGGGGGAGATTTCAAAGGAATCATAGATTTATTTAGCTCAAATGGTGTGTATCAAGGGCAGTTTCAAAAGGTGGGGCTTTGTAAGGTTCAAACTGTCCAAAAGGAGGCCTTACATCATGTCTTTAATATCATGAGTGCTATCAAATTATTTCGATTTGGATATGTGTAACTTCTAGTGTAAGTAAGCAGATTCACATAGTCCCAAAAGCAGAAAAGATTGCCAAAGCATACCTCCAAAGAATACATTTCAGGCCCAAACCTCACTGGGTGTGGTTTTATATCAACTTCTTGAGGTATATCTTCACTGTTTTCCTTCATTTTAGGTTTACTAAAACATCAATTTTCTTTTGGAAATTTCCTGACATTTACTTCATGAAAGTCTTTAGAATTACAGTAGAAATTCATTTTAAAAAGTTTTAACTTCCTCATTTTTCAAAACAACAGGTGTGAAATGACTTCATTTTCAAAAGTTTTACTGATCATAAGCTGCAGCAAGCATTAACTTATTTTATTGGCATACCTGCCATACCCCCAAACCAAAGGGGAGCAGGGTCCACACTGGTCCAAAACAGAGGAAAAATATATGCAAGAAAGAAAAACAACAAAAGTAATGATGGCAAGAAGACGATGTAAATGCACGAGTATACACAAAATGTAAGTTTCTATTACAACTTTATAACACAAAAGTACAATGAGAGCTAATAACTGGGTCAAAATATGTATCATAGGTTGGTTCGTGGCTCCAACCGAGTCACCGCTTCGAATCAGAGCTAGAGTCAGTGTTGGAGTCTGAACTTGATTGATCTTTCTCCGGAATGGTGTTTTGTAGCTTAGTATACTCCTCAGATTTGATCTTTTTGGTGAGGCCAAGGTGTTTGGTGAGGCTAGTGGTCTTCAATTTTTCTTGATCCAGTTGGGCTTGCAACATGGACACCTTGTGTTGCTCAATCCTCACCAGCTGAAATGTTTGACCCAGCAGGTCCCTCATTTTATCTCTTTCAAATTTCATAAAAATCTCTTACTTCCGGATTTGGTTTTCATAGGGGGTGCGGATGTAAGCTTGCAAATCAGCTAGCCCCTTTTGAACATCTTTGCGGATATAAGGGTTATTTTCCATGGCTTTGATGAGGGTGGCATCTCGGGGAGAATGGAATGGTAGGGGACTAAAAGGTGGCCCAGCTGTGGTGAGGGGAGAAGTGGCTAGAAAGGGGTGGCGGCGAGGTGCATGCGAGGTGGCCTTTCGGAGAAAATGGGGAGTGGTGGAGGATGGAATCAAGGAGCTTGGTTTGAGTATGTCTTTGCATGGGTAGTAGTGGTGGGGTGGGCGGATCAACCAATATTACCTGGATCCGTTTGGGTGGCTTGGGAAGAAAAAATAGATGCAGGGGTAATGGTGGTTGTTTGGGATGTGGAAGCTAAGGTATGGAGCAGTTCCATGATTCTGGTTGATTATGTGTTGATTTGAAGTTGGGCTTGGATGGATTGGAGGTAGGTAAGGATTTGGGTAATGGATGCGGTGTGGGAGAGGTGGGCATAGTAGAGGCCAGGGACAAGCGAGGTGGAGGGTGGAGGTCAATGGTGTAAAGGGAGAGGTTGGAAAGTGGGTGAAGGGAGGAGGAGCAGTATAGGGGTGGGGTCTAGTTCCATGGTTTCAAAATAGAACCCATTAAAGAAGTAGGCCTCTGTAGTGAAGGGCTCGGGTTGTGTGGGGACCTCGGTGTGTGGGTGAATGGGCGGGGGGAATTTGAGGGCTTTGGGCAGGAGTGCGAGGGAGATGGGGCAATAAAATGCAGCTAACTCTTCTAAAACACAGGCATTGGAGGGTGAAATTGGTGGTGTGAGAATGGTTGGAGTGGTTGGTGTAGAGGGAATCCACAATTGGAATGATGGAAGGCGTGCGAGATGGGACAGCCGGGATAGGTGAAACTGCAGGGGCTTGAGTAGGGGAGTAGGGTGCAAGGGCAACTTCCTCCAAAGTAGGTGCAGCTGAAAAGCTGGTCACCAAAGGTACTGGCAGAGATGTTTCAAGAAGTGGGGTAGCTAAAGAGCTGGTCACCACAGGAGTTGGCAGAACTGGATCGGGCAAAGTTGATTCTGGCAAATTTGGATCGCAACATGGCGAGGGCTCAATTGTAAGCTCAAATTCATTGAGGTGGCTTGGTGCAGAGGCTCATCTGCGAGGTGGGTTCTGCTCACTCCTGGCTGCATTGGTTCAAAGTGGAGGCATGTGCGGGTTCACCGCCTCTCATCCTTCTCAGCATAGCCTGGCTTGTAGTCCAAGCCTTTTTCCCAAAATTGTGAGGGGTAATGACTTTAAATGGCTCCTCACTATCAATGTCGAATTTGGCTCTGAGGAGGGCTGTGATCAATCTGCCAAATGGTAGGCCAGCTATCTTCTGCTCTTTCTTCAGCTTCGTACTGACATCAGCCATAGCTTCAAAAATTAACATAGGGGCATTGAAAAATTGCCCCTTGGAGAAATGAAAGAGGGCCTCTAAAATTGGTGTTCTCCTCTCTTGGCTGTGCCCAGTGACATAAAAGTTGCCCCTTAAAATGGAATCCATCAATAGAATATGGGGGGCAAGGTCTCTTCTCATGATGGACTGCCCAGTGGCCACAATACCTTGGGTTAAATGGGCAGCCATCTCTCTAAAAGAGGCTGTTTCTAGAGCAACCAAAGGACCAGAGGGATCAAATTGGAATGGCATCCCTAAAGCATTTCCTATGTCTTCAAATGTCACAGTAAGATTGCAATCATCAATAAAAATGACAAGGGTAGGGACATCGCATCTTTTTCAGTGACCTTGACTAGGTTTTGGTACCATAACTTCACCATTCTTGGGTAAATTTTCTCTGGCAAGGGGGTAAGGATATTGCTTAGTGAAGCCTCTCTAAGGTATCTTAAGGATGGCAAGCACCGGTTTGGTGTGAAAAAGTTTGTCTACCATCACTATTAGTCGAGCTTCAATGAAGGGATTTGGTAGGACCAAATGAATGGGCGAAGGAGTAAGCTCGGGCTCGGGGCTCATGTCTAATTTTCTTTCCTTTCTCCACCATCGCCTTATCCATTGTAAGTTTCCGTTTAGCTGAAGTTTTGGCTTTTCCTTTTGCTTTTGGGGTCGATTTGCTCACTTTCCTCGCAGAGGATTTGGGGAACATTGCAGCCAATGATTTCTCTGCTTTTCCCATTCTAGATTGATGTAGAAAAATGCCCAAAATAGATGCTGACATAGAATCAAATTATTAAATGATAACCAGAGAGAATGGGTAGAGAAATACCGAGATCTAGGGTTTATGTTTGAACGAGTTGGTTGCTTTTGCGAAATCCCCAGTTACACAAGCTGAAATCCTTCTCTGAAAATGCAAATGATCTACACAATCAGTTACAAAAGGGTAGTAAACTTGTTAACTCGTACAAGGAGAGAGGGAAGTAGGGTAGCAGTGAAGAGTCACTCTGCAGAAAGAGTTTGAAATGAAACCCCAACTTCGAAAGGGGTTAAATATACTCAAAGTTAATATCGCAAAGCGCCTTTAAGTTTTCGAAAAGTTCCAAAAGAGACCTTTTTACAATTGTGAATGGTATCAGTACCATTCGACAAGTTAACAACTTCAGAAACATTATTTCGCAAAGGAATTAGCTTCAGAACTCTCTTTTCGAAAAGAAAATGTTTCCAGAAACAACTATTCGAAAAGCACATCTTTGCTTTCGAGCAGTTCATTACAGCTTCAGAATCTATTCGAAAAGCAAATTGGACTTTGCAAAATGCGAATTATTACTTTGCAACTGAACTTTAAGCATGTTTAAACTATGCGAAAAGAGATAAAAGCAGAAACAGAGAACATAAGCACAAACTATGATATACAAACATTATGTATAGTTTTCTACCATCAAATTTTTGGAGATTCGTGATGATAGATGGGCAACACAGGCTCCTGGGTATTTTCAATGTATGGTTTGAGCCTCTGATCATTTACCTTTATGATTCTTCCATTACTTGGATCAATGATGTCAACAGCTCCTGAAGGGGCTGCCTTAATGACAGTGTATGGTCCTTCCCATCTGGATCTCAGTTTTCCTGGGAAAAACTTGAGCTTTGAGTTAAATAACCATACCTTAGAACCAGCTGTGAACTCTTTTCTCAATAAATTTTTATCATGAAAAGTTTTGATTTTCTCTTTATACAATCTTGAATTTGTGTATGCATCCATTCGTAGCTCTTCTAACTCAGCAAGTTGTAGTTTCCTGTGATTACCAGCAGTAGTTAGATCCATGTTCAATGTTTTAATGGCCCAAAAAGCTTTATATTCTAACTCTACTGGTAAATGGCTGTCCTATATGCCCACAATGCATCATTCAACTTACAGGACCAATCCTTTCTGTCCTTCTTCACAGTCTTTTCCAAAATATGTTTGATTTCTCTATTGGAAATCTCCACTTATCCACTGGTTTGTGGATGATATGGAGTGGCTACTCTATGAGTCACAGAGTATTTCCTCAACAAAGTTTCAAAATGTCTATTACAGAAATGGCTTCCCCCATCACTGATAATGGCTCTGGGAAAACCAAACCTGGAAAAAATGTGATCCTTAAGAAATTTCAAAACCAGTTTGTGATCATTTATTTTAGTAGCTGTGGCTTCAATCCATTTGGATACATAATCCACAGCTACTAGAATGAAGTTATTCCCATTGGAAGGAGGAATGAGACCCATGAAATCTATCCCCCAAACATCAAACAACTCGACTACTAAAATAGGTTGTAAAGGCATTGAGTTCCTCTTGGAAATGCTGCCTAATTTCTGGCAGTTTTGGCAGGACTTACAATGCTGCAGGGCATCCTTGAAAAGTGTAGGCCAATAAAATCCACACTGTAAAACTTTTGCAGCCATTTTGTTCCCACTAAAATGACCTCCACAGGCCTGTTCATGACACATAGAAAGTATTCTATGAAATTCTTGGTCAAGGACACATTTCCTTATTATTTGATCTGCACAACTCTTAAACAGATAAGGATCCTCCCAGATGAAGTGTTTAACCTTTGAGAAGAAAAGATCTTTATCCATTCTATTCCAATGTTGAGGAATTCTTCCAGTAGCCAAGAAGTTGACTATGTTTGCAAACCAAGGAGTGTGCATACTAATGGAAAAAAGTTGCTCATCAGGAAAAGATTCATTGATAGGCAACCTATCAATCTCAGCAGTTAAAATTTTGGAGAGGTGATCAGCCACCACATTTTCCACCCCCTTTTTATCTTTAATCTGTAGATCAAATTCCTGTAATAGGAGAGTCCACCTGATTAATCTTGGTTTGGTGTCCTTCTTAGACAGAAGGTATTTCAAGGCAGAGTGGTCAATGAACACCACTATTTGTGAACCCAAGACATATGACCTGAATTTTTCTAAAGTAAAAACAATTGCCAGCAGCTCCTTCTCAGTTGTTGTGTAATTGAGCTGTGCATCAATCATTGATCTACTGGCATAAGCTATGACATGAGGTAGCTTATCTTTTCTCTGCCCAAGGACAGCTCCCAAAGCATAATCTGATGCATCTCACATCAGTTCAAAAGGTAATGAATAATCTGGAGACTGCAATATTGGAGCTGAAATCAGACAGTTTTTTAGGAATTCAAAAGCCTTCACGCATTCATTATTGAAAACAAAAGGGGCATCTTGGCACAGTAGATGACAAAGAGGTTTGGTTATTTTACTGAAGTCCTTGATGAACCTTCTGTAAAATCCAGCATGTCCTAAAAAACTTCTGATTTGTTTAACAGTTTTGGGAGCTGGTAGATATGCAATTAACTCAATTTTTGCTTTGTCCACCTCAATGCCTTTGTGGGAAACAACATGGCCAAAGACAATGCCCTGGGTGACCATGAAATGGCTCTTTTCCCAGCTCAAAACCAGATTGGTTTCTTCACATCTTTGTAGTACCAATTTGAGATGGTGTAAACATTGGAAAAAACTGTTGCCATAGATTGAAAAATCATCCATAAAAATTTCCATAAATTGGTCAATCATATCAGAAAAAATGGCATACATGCATCTTTGGAAGGTAGCAGGAGCATTATAAAGACCAAAAGTCATTCTCCTATAGGCAAAAGTGCCAAAAGGGCAAGTGAATGTGGTCTTTTCCTGATCTTGTGGGTACACAGGAATCTGGTTGTAACCAGAGTAACCATCAAGAAAACAGTAATAAGCTTTTCCTGCTAGCTTATCTAAGATCTGATCAATGAATGGGAGGGGGAAATGGTCTTTTCTGGTCATTGCATTTAATTTTCTGTAATCAATACAGAGTCTCCATCCAGTTGTTTGTCCGGTTGACATAAGCTCACTAGAATCTGAGGTTACAACAGTGATTCCAGATTTCTTAGGTACCACCTGTGTAGGTGCCACCCAAGCTGAATCTGAAATGGGGTAAATGACCCTTGCATTCAACAACTTAACAACCTCTTTCCTGACCACTTCTTGCATATGAGGGTTCAACCTCCTTTGCATTTCCCTAGAAGGCTTTGCATCTTCTTCCAAGTTGATTTTGTGCATGCAAACAGCTGGACTGATTCCTCCTAAATCAGCAATAGTCCAACCAATTGCCCTTTTATGTTCTTTCAAAACTATCAACAACTCTTCCTCTTGCTCCTTTGTGAGAGAGGAAGAAATAATGGTAGGCAATGATTTATGATTACCTAAGAACACATACTTCAAATTTTCTGGCAGCTGCTTTAGTTCTAAATCGTGAAATTTGAGAAAAGAAGGTAACAAAGGTACCTTAGACGTTTGTGGAAGGGGGAGAGTAGCAGGTTTCCAAGAAGAGAAACTTACTGATTGATTAAGAGCTCCTTGCACAACATTTATTTCCTCAGAATTTGAGATACAACTTGCTTTATTTTCAGCATATCCCCAAGCATCTTTAACATCTGTGGTGAAGTCTTCACCTAGAAATTGTTGTAAAGTCCTTCCACAAGTTCATCCAATAGATCAACATGAAAACATTCTTGAGCTGAATTGAAAGTGTGTTGCATTATAAACATTTAATTTTACCTTCATGTTTCCAAATGAGACTTCCATAATACTGACACGCATTGAATGCAAGCATTTGTTGTAGCCAGAATGGTCTTCCCAAAATGATTTGGGATGGAAGTTTTGCTTTTGGTTGGTTCCATATCCAAAACTAGAAAATCAGTGAGGATAGAAGAATTTATCTACTCACCAATACATCTTCAATCATCCTCTTGGCTTTCTTTGGGATCATCACGCTGGTTGTAACACCATATGAGTGGGTTTTAATTCTCCCAAACCTAGTTTCTCATATAGAATATGGAAGTAGGTTGACACTAGCACCAGGATCTAATAAAGCCTTTTCAATGGTGTTCCCCAATAATGCAAGGGATTGTGGGGATTCCATGATCTTGAAGTTTAGGAGGTGTAGCAATGGATAACACACAGTTAATTGTTTCAGAAAGACCTTCTTGGACAAGCTGTATCCTAGATTGTCTTTTGTGAGTGCAAACATCTTTCAAAAATTTTGCATATCTTTGGAATTTGTTTGATTGCTTCAAGCAAAGGTAAATTTATCTTGACTTGCTTGAAAGTCTCCATCATGTCATCTATTTTTGTGTTCCCTTTATCAAAAGGGATGATTTCATTGCATGAGGAAATGGTAAATGAGGAACTAATCTTTCATCTCTAGCTTTAGAAGTATTTTGAGAAATTTTTGATTTTCATTTTTCATTTTTGGTTTTTAAGGTACATCAACCCCACTATTATCACTATCTTTGCTCTTCTTTGCATATCTTTATCCTCTTCCTCATTTCTTTCTTCTTGACCACTTTGTTATCTATCATTTTCCACTTCTCAAAGTGGTATTTTACTTCTTCATGTAAATTAGAAGCTTCTCCAACCATGAAGCATCGTCCTTTGGGATTGTTCAAAGGTTGGTAGTAACTTTCCTTCCTCTCTTTTTGCCAAAGTATTTGAAAGTCATTCCAATGTTTCTTCAATCTTCTTTATGCTCTGTGAAAATTCCAGTTTGAGTTAAAGATCCTAAATTCGGAGTGAATTTAGGACTTGATCTTCAAAAGAAAGGGACTGCGGGATTTGAACGAGGCATCACGCCAGTTGTTGTGGAATGGGCTATTGAAAGTTTGGTTTGACATGAAAATTCTGCTGATAAGGCTGTGCAGTTTTGAAAGGCATTTGATTCTTTGGTTGTTGCTGTTGTTGGGATTAGTAATTCCCTTGGTTCCACCTCAAATTGGGGTGTGCTCTCCATGGATATTCATTTGGCGCATCTGTCAAATGATTGAGCACATGAGCTTGTTCCACCATTAAATCTGGGAACTGTGATGCGAGACATTGGTCAATTGAATGAGTAGGGGACTGGCATATCAGACATGCCTCCTCTACTCTTGAAACATTTGGATTTTTAAGTGAGTCCATCAATCTATCAAACTTTGTGGTTAGATTGTCCATCTTTCTTTCCAACTCATTCACCTCATAGATCTTCCCTTTGGTGGGTTGATGATTGTTCAACCTAGCAGGATTTTCAATTTCTCTTGACAGAGATTCCTGCTGAGTTGAGTTTTCACCAATCACTTCAAATAAGTCCCAAACCTCTTCAACTGCTTTTTGCAAGTAAGTGCCTCCACAGGAGGCATCCACCATATTTTTACCTTTTTGATCAATTCCTTGATAGAAGCTTTGAACTAGCTGCCATCTAGGAATTTGATGATGAGGACATTACCTTAAAAGTTCCTTAAATCTTTCTCATGCTTCATGGAAAGTTTCAGTTGAGTTTTGGGAGAATGAAATGATACTTTGTCTCAATTGACTTGTTTTAGACATTGGAAAATATTTGGCTAAAAATTGACACTGCAAATCATTTCAAGAAGTGATACTGTTTGGTGCTAACATGGATAGCCATGCTCTAGCTTTATCCTTTAATGAAAAAGGAAAGAGCCTAAGCTTGGTTGCTTCTGGACCAAGTCCAGCTATGTTGAATGTGGTGCAAAGAGCCAAGAATTCATCCACATGTTTGTATGGGTCTTCCTTACTCAACCCATGGAAGGAAGGAAGCATTTGGATAGTTGATGACTTGATCTCATAATTTCCTTCAACAGTAGGAAATTGAATGCAAAAGGGGGAATTATAAGCACCAGGTGCAAAGTAATCCCTTAAAAGTCGAGGTTCTTCACCCATAGTAGCAGAATTCTGTGTTGTTTGTTTGGTTCGTAGTAGCCTTTCAACTTCTAAATTCAATGGGAGAATCTC
Organism: Chloranthus sessilifolius; assembly: GCA_021018995.1. Lineage (NCBI taxonomy): Eukaryota > Viridiplantae > Streptophyta > Magnoliopsida > Chloranthales > Chloranthaceae > Chloranthus > Chloranthus sessilifolius. The sequence continues at coordinate 33,876,382 of CM037595.1, forward strand.
AGGGCTGAGAGTCCTCCTACCAAACATACAACTCAGAACAAAAAAATTTGATTATTCACATCAAACCTTCAGAATTCCTTTCAGTAGTTTCCCTTCTTCAAAAATCTGAATATGAATAACTGCACAAGTATAAACAATAGAATAGTTTAGTACTGGTAAAATTTAAAATGAAAACTTAGGTCTATCTATTTTAGAACAAATTCCCCGGCAACGGCGCCAAAAACTTGTTGTTGCTTCTTAGTGTGCTTGATTTATGTGTGTTTTGAAAACAGATTTATAGCTGCTAAATTACAGTGGCTCGAGACTATATATAAAAAAATAATGAAATATCAGCACAGTCAGAAGAGAATTAGCCTGCAAGATCAGGGCCAATTGTAGCAAGTTTTAAAAGTAAGTGAGTGAAAGATCGTCCACAAAGAATTTGTTTAAAATGTAAGATAAACCTCTAGATCTGGTAGCTCCAAGATCTGGCTTCCTATCCTATCTAGAAAACTGATAAGATGAGAGGTTTGAATTTGTCACGTTTAACTAACTACAAACAAAGAAAAATTTAAACTAAATGATCCAGATCCGAGTTGGGGGAATGATTGAAACAAAGATGGAGAAGTAATATCTAAATCTGATTTGGTCTTTAAAATCTAATGGGAATAACTACAGCTCAATAGAGGTGATCCAATCTTCATCTGGCTACAAGCACAGATGTAAGAGAGATAAATCTAATTCAAGGATTAGGCTTACGCTTATGGCTATGGTCTGTCCACTTTAATGGCCACAAACCTTCCAATAGTCTTTAATCCAAATCCTCAATTCAGAACAATAAACATCACTACAAATGTTGTAAGAGACTAGGTTACCAACACTAATTCTTACAGGATTAATGAATTAAGGGAAATTGCATGCACAACAATGAATCTAAAGGAGTCTAATGTACTGAGGAGATCAGAGGGAACCCTTGACATGAGTCCAATGGAGAATGCATAGTTTACAGCAACCATTTAAAATTCATCCTTACAATTTACAGAGCACGGCTTAACAGCTCTCGGATTTGTAGTCTTGGATGCAAACTCTCCTTTGAGTTATAGCAGTATCTCACAGCTCTCAAATGTAAGTACAAAGTAGGCTATTACAAGGATTGTAGACAAGCTGTCTGGCTGGGAAATGGGGGATTAGAAATGAAACTCAAAATCTAGATGCCTCAATTGGGCAAATGCTTCGTCTATTTATAGCTTTCCCAGGTCCAGCTCAGATGTGTATCAACCAATCAGAGGTTCTCAGATCTGTATTGACCAATGGTAGTCGAGAACGGGGATCCAGATCTGTTCTGGCCAATTAGAATTCCTCGATCTGGTACAGCCAATCAGGTGAAAAAAGGCATCAATTCTGTTATGTATTTTGAAAGTTTGTTTAGAGTTCCTAGAAGTTCCCGCCAAGTTATTCCCTCTCTAGGTGCTCACGTGGGGTGGAATATTCCTTCGCTTCATGCTCAGAACCCTCTGGAATGTCCCTAGGTTTTAAAACGCATTGGGGCGAGTGCAACAGATTACTGAATTGCCCTTGTTAAAGCTGTGAATCTCTAGAATACCTTTTCGTAGAGTGTTGTGACTTCTGAAGCTCTTTTCGCAATGTTCAATCTTCTATTCGAATTGTGTTTTCTCCTTTTCGCAAAGTTCAATCTTCTCTTCGAATTGTGTTTTCTCCTTTTCGCAAAGTTCAATCTTCTCTTCGAGGAGTTCAGATGCTCTTGACTAAGCTCGAGTTTTAGTCCTTTTTGCGAGTTCAAGGTTCTTTCTGAAAGTGCGGAGTTCTTTCCAAAAGAACTCAGAGTGCATTTCTCTGGTGCTCTTGCTTCTCTTCTCTTTCTTCACTTTAGACCTTTCAACAGCTGATGAGGTTGTTTCTTCACTTCCTTTCTTTGGACTGACATGGATTGTCATCTTTTTGGCACTTTTAAGCTGCTTTTATGGTTAAGCCTGTCTTTATTGTTAGCTACAACATAGGCACTTAAAACACTTATTTAGTTCTCTCAAAGGTCTATCAAGACTTAAGTTTAGGGGTGAAAAATGGTATTTTTCACTTGTCAACAGTAGGAAACCAAATTAATTAAACCCTTGGCAACCCATAGTTGTTAAAGTCGGTTGGCCAACGTTTAACATAGGAGTTTGACCCATACCCGCACCCTATCCTCACGTGATCAGTGATGTTCTACAGCGTCGATAAATTTGTACATGGCGATCACATAAAAATCAGGTATACTCTATTTAGAATTAGTTTTGAAACTAACAACCCATTTCTGTAGGTGCATTTAAAGATTCCCCTTTTATTATTCTATCACCCTTCGCCAAACATTGTAGACGGAGTCCACTCGGGATCGATTTGGGCCACTTATTTTGGGACCCGAAAGGGACCTAGAAAAAGCGTGTTTGAACAATCTGGCCATCGCGATGGGATAGGGTTGCCGCAATTTAGTAAGTTTGTTTTTTTTTTTTTTTCTACTTTATTTCTCACTTCTTTACACACACATATAGGCATTCTAGCAACCATTCTCTACTACCCCCTCCGACTATAAGGGTCGGTGTGATCATCTCTTCAGGGATTCAATCTGAGGAACTTCCTACACTTCAGACATTCTAGCAAGTCCTAATTGGACGCAGATTGTACCTACCCACCAAACCCAAAGAAGAACACTTGCATACGTAGTGAGAAACCTAGGAACCTAAAGTGGAAGAAACTCCTATCTCCTTAGTTCTTAAACCACCGAGAGCTTTTGAGTGCCCATGAACATTTTTCAAAAACTCGAAATGTCTAAAATTTGTAAACTTAACCTAAGAAATAATGACCCACCATTATGGAGCTTCAATGATAATCCAGCGTATGATAGTGAACCATCTCACGACTTTGTCTAAAATCACCCTGAGATTAACATGGTGGGCGAAGATGACCAAATACCTCATACACCTCTGAGCACCTGTAATAGCAGCACCTGTAATAACAATGGTAGAAGAGAGAGCGGCACTGGACAAAACTACACTGCCAAACAAATCATAGGTCTGAATTTCCACACATTATCAAGAGGAGGCAAAGAAGCCTAGGAATTACTTCAAAGCTTAGCTACCGTATACAAAGCCACCATGGATCAACAGAACCAGGAGGATCAAGAACTACATGATGAAGATAAGCCATTGACCACAAGTACCGTATCAGTCTGTGTATCACCACAAGGGCGGGCTGCTGTAATTCACTGAAAAGTATCACTTTTCACCTCTTAACCTAGCCCTTACTACACCTTAGAGCTGACTAATAATCCTTTGTTAAGCATGCTCTATAGTTAGTAATAACAGGTGCAACTTAATACAAAGTCCATGCTTTTGGCACTAAAAAGAGAGAATTCAAGCTAAGGATGAATGCTGAGCCAAAGACTGATGGAACACCATGGTGACTAGTTTGCATTTCAAGCTGGACCAAAGAAGTTCAACAGATGAGTGCAGTATGGATATGAGTGGAGAAAGCTGCAACGGCAGTAGCGGCATTACAACAGAGGAGCAGAGGTGTTATTTTGCACAGTAGAAATGTTGCTTCGCGCTGCTTAAGTCTACAATAGCCACCTCGCGAGGCCAACACTTGCAACACAAAGTGAACTCACGAAGAACTCACGTGCTCAGTGAAGGAATTAACCTCAAAGAACTGCTTCATGCAGTAGTTGCGTGACTTAATGGCTCTAAACATTCCAAGACCTCGCGAAACTCTCGCGCACTAAAAGCTTCAAAAATCTAGCTCGTGAAGCTCTCATGAGGATCAAGACTCAAATACTGTGCACGCAGTCTCCCGAGACTAAGTTATATAAAAGAACTCAAGCTAGCTCGTGCAGCTCTCGCATAGCTCATGAGGAGAGAGAGCTCAAGAAATTATCTCACGTAGCTCTCGCTCACGTAAAAGTCTAAACCTCTACCTAGCGAGCTATGCTATGCACTACACACGAAGCCTGGCGAGATCAAAACTCTTCCTCGCGAGACCCTTGTGGCAGAGATTTCTGAAGCTCCACTGCACGAGCAAAGCCAAAGCATTGCAAATTCTACCTCGCGAGTGCATTTCATCGCAGAGCAGTTACGCGATAATAAAAAGCCTTCTGTGCGACCAAGGAGCTTTCCAAACCAAATCTGACCTCATGAGCACTCTGCAACTACACGACTGCATGAAAGCATAAAAGCCAGTCTCGTGAAGCTCGGGCTCTCCACTTCTCAGTCCATACTCAAGGACCTTTTAGGGATTTCCCCAGGTCTAGGGCACACATCTCGAGGCCCTAATCTCTATGCACATATCTCAAGGCATCCAAGAGTTGTAACAAAGCTGTGTCTACCATAAAATTAGGGTTTAATCTTCTCTTGGCCAAGGCATCAATGACAGAGTATATAAGCTGTAATTTGAACTTAGAAAATATCTTTCCTTCAACCTCAGTCGGCTGTGAGCTCTAGCAGATTTGGGTTAGGGTTAGATCACCTTCTTTTTTCATTTTTCTTCTTCCTTAGTCCAACACTTGCTAGCTATAATCTCTGTATACAATTAGGTATAGTTTGGTTTAACTTTCGTAATGGGTTTTGTAAACATTGGGATTTGTTGAGGGTTGTTCTGCACAAGGCTACTGCCTTGAGAAATTTTATTATAAGTATTGTTTAATCAATGAAATTTATGTTTTAATGCTTTTTCAATCTTTCATTTTCCTATTTGTTTATAGTATTCTTTGGTCTATGCCATGCATTTAAGACTTTAGCTTATTTGAATCGCCCATGGATGCTTGAGCTTGTAGCCCTGTGACCATGGTGTAGCTGTAATTTTCATATTCCATCTTAGTCCTCTGTGGTGTGGATAACCTCTGTGGATAGCCTGTGGCGATTTAAATGGACAGACTATAGCCCTAGGGTGATTCCAAGCCATAGATCTGAGAAGGATTCTTTTCCTCTGCACTTGAGCTTGTAGCATTGTGAGAGGTTGTAGCAGGAACAACCGTTCCTTTGTTTTACATGACCATCATCAGATGTTAGCACTAATTTCTCTACAGAGATTACAGACTTGTGAGTTGAGTCATTGCAAGCCTTTTATAGCAATGACTAGTTGCATTTAAGTCCTCAAATAGCTTTTGAGCAACTGTGGCTTCCACTGGTTTTTCAAGAGCTATTTGTTCCCATGGATGCCTGAGCTTATACCCTGGCAAATGTGGTGTCTGTAATGATTTTAATATTCTGATTTGATCCATTGGGTGGAGGACATCTATTGGATAATCTAGGACCATTTAAGTGGATAGGTTATTACCTTAAGATCAGGCCATTCCCTTGGATAAGATTGGTTTTCCGATTTAACTCGTGTGGTTTGATCCTCTCTATTGGATAGCTTGTGACTATTTAAGTGGACAGGTTATAGCCTTAAGAGACCAAGTCAAACCATAAGAGTTGAGGTAGATTCTTCCTCCTTGCAGATGTGCTTGTAGCCATCTGAGGGATTGTTGCAGAGACAACCCTAAATCTGAGTTACATAACTGAAATAACCTTAGCTTAATTGCCTACTTCCCATCCTTTTTATTTTTATTTTATCACACACCATCACCACCTTCATAACTCGTTCTTTAGGATAGGACTATACTTTCTTTCTCTTCTCTTAGTATTAATTTAGTGTAGTTGTGACACCAAACTTCCTTTCTTTAGGATTGTCAGATCTGTAGCCAGATCGGAAGACTTACTAATACAACCCATTTTAGGTTCTAGATCAATTTCTCTATGGGACAAACTCTTACTTATCAAAACTTGATAGAACAGCCCTGTATCTTGCAGGCTGTGTATTTTAGACTTGTTGTTTTAACCAATTTCCATCTCTTTACTTTTTGAGTTATTTTTCTTCACCACTGCTTTCTCACCAATAACAAACAGTAACTCTAGAATAAAGCAACAAGTTTTTGGTACCACTGTCGGGGATATTAATTTTTTTAGTAGACCTAAGTTGTATTATATTTTAGTCTAGAAAATTCATTGTAACTGTGCCTTAAATAGAATAAAAAGTACTACTGATTTTTATTAGAATTTTTACAGATTTGGACCACAGCAGTAGGGAAAGGCTAGAGCTGCTGCAGGAGTTTAGCTAGTTCTGTTTGCACTTCTTTTACCCTAAAACTTAGTCCATTTGTGTTGATTTCTCTGTCAATACTTTAGTTATAAATCTGTTTAGCTGTTATTTTGTTTGCAAATTTTTTAGTGTGCTGTGAGTATTTTCTTTACCTACTGATTCTGTGTGTGTATGCTTGGTAGAAGGTCCCTTAACCTTGAGTTGGAACCTCCAAATCCTAATGTTGAAAGGGTCCTTAGACTGAGAAACAACACACCAGCCCCTATTATTAAAATTGAGCCAGTTGTGATGGCTGAGAGGCAAAGGACTCTGAAGAAATACAATGCGCCTGAGGATTACACATCTCCCTTCTGCATTTAATTTCCTTTAGTTGAGGGAAATTATGAAATTAAGTCCTCCACCATTAACATGATACCATCTTTTTATGGGCTCAGTATGGAAGATCCTTGCAAGCACATTGGTCAATTCTTGGCGCTTTGCAGCACTTTTAATATTGCTGGCTTGAAACCTGAACCTAAAAAATTTAGGCTTTTTCCTTTTTCCCTAAAGGATAAAGCTAGCACATGTCTCTCTAAGCTCCCAGCCAATAGCATCCAGACATGGAGTGACCTTCAAAGCTAATTTTTGGCATAATTCTTTCCCATGAATAAAATTAGTCCGATGAAGACAAACATGCTGTCATTTACTCAATCCACAACTGAAGATTTTCATGAGGAATGAGAGAGGTTTCAAGAAATGGTAAAATAGTATCCCCACCACCAAATTCCATAGTGGCAACTTGTGTAAGTCTTTTACTAAAGAATTAATCTCAAAAGTAGGGACATGGTGGATGCCTCATGTGGGGGTAGTTACCTCCATAAGACGGTTGCTGAGGCATAGGAGTTGTTTGACATTATAGGTGAGAATTCCATGTAGCAGGAGTCATTGTCCCGTAATGACAGCTAGACCCCAGCTAAACTGGTGAAAAAATCAACCCCTAGAGGTGGCATGTATGAGGTCAAGGTGCAGAGTGAATTAGAGAGGAAGGTGGACAATCTGAGTTTAAAGTTTGATAAGTTGATGACTGTCATGCAACCTAGGATTGCTACACAAGTAGAAAAGACATGTCTGATATGCCAATCTCCCACACATTCAATGCAAGATTATCCATCAGCCAACTAGTTTCCTAAATTGGTTATAGAACATGCCAATGTTGCCCAAGCATATGGGCAGCAACCTGCTGGGTACACATGGAGAAATCACTCAAATCTGAGATGGAGACAAGATACATACCAACAGCCCCAGCAGCAACAATTGGTAGTTCCATACAGACCTCAACACCAATTCAACTAGGGATATGCACCTACGCAGAAAGTTTAGTTGCCTCCCTCACAGCCAAATCAGTTGGTTCCCATCACAGTCCAGATCCTCTTCCTTTGAAGAGTAAATGCTGGTATCAATGTAAAATCGAGGAAATTTAATACAAATTGTGAACTCTCATGGATAAAGCATTAAAAAAATAGAGGACCAGCTGGGTTAAATCTTCAATGCTTTGAACAAGAGAGAGGATGGTAGATTGCCTAGTCAACCCTTGGCCCTAAAGGACAGTACATGATTGGAGAAGGCTCCTCTACCCATGAGGAGGCTAATGCAATCACTACCCTGAGGAGTGGCAGGGTGGTTGACAACTTAAGTGGGCAGGAAAGTTGAGGAGACCATGGAGGGTGAGAAAGAAAGAAATGTGAGTGTTGAAGAACCAGTGAATTCATCCACAACTATGGAGCAGCAAGGACAAAAGAAGGGGGCCGATGTTAAGCCCTAACAATAAGCAATAAATGAAGAAAATAGGAAAAAATATAAATTTGACCATGATGTTGCTAGGCAAGCAGCTGTGGCACTAGCAGTCCTATAGCTATCATTTCCTCATGCACTTACTTGATGCTATAAAACAGGTCCCTGCCTATGCCAAATTGTTGAAGGACCTTTGTACATAAAAGAGAAAAGCAGGGGTGCAGCTGTCTAAGAATGTTTTTATTGTGGAACATGTGGAATCAATTCTGTCCATAGCCAAACCTGAGAAATTGTAGGACCCAGGAGTACCTACCATCCCTGCATAATTGGAAACCACACCATTGGTAGAGCCCTCTTAGACTTGGGGGCTAGTGTGAACTTGCTCCCATATTCTGTATATGAGAAGCTGGATTTGGGGGAGCAAAAATCTATATCAGTTGTGCTCCAGCTGGTTAATAGGTCTGAAAGAAGACCTATGAGTGTGGTAGAGGATGTTTTGGTGGGGGTGGACAAGTTCTACTATCCTGCTGATTTCCTAGTTTTGGACATGGACCCTTGCAAAAGTAAAACCCCAATTCTTATCATCCTCGGAAGGCCATTCTTGGCCACTGCCAATGATTGCATTCAATGCAGTTCAGGGGTGATGGAGGTGACCATTGGGAATTTGAAGGCCCAATTAAATGTATATAATGTTGTCAGGCAGCCTCAGATGGACATTAAGGATTGTTGTGCAATAGATGTACTCGATGGCCTTGTAGAAGGAGAATTATCTAATCTGCTGGATTGGGATAATGTGGGTGAGAACCTAGAAAATTTTTGGAGTATGGTTGTGGAGGAGACCCAAGCTCTCATGACAGAAGACAGTACCAAAATAGAGTCTTCTGTGGGCCTAGTGTAGCATTCCAGCAGGAAACCTACATTGCTACCCCTTCCTCAAACCACCAAGGCACCTTTGTTGCCTTCTATTGAAAGTCAGCCTGATCTGGAGCTGAAACCGCTCCCAAACACATTAAAGTATGCCTTCTTGGGGCAAAACAAAAAGCTTCCAGTGATTATCTCTTCCTCTCTAACTAGTGAGCAGGAGGAGGAATTATTGAGTGTTCTCAAGAAGCACAAAAAGGTAATGGGGTGGACAATTGCTGATCTTGGGGGCATTGATGTCTTAATTTTCATGCATAAAATTCAATTGGAAGAGGGTGCAAAACCCTCTAGGGTGATGCCGAGGAAGCTTAGTCCTCACATGCAAGAGGTGGTTTTGAAAGAGATAGTAAAATTGTTGAATGCAGGGGTGATTTACCCTATTTCAGATTCAGAGTGGGTGTCACCTATTCAGGTGGTACCCAAAAGTTTAACATTATTACTTATTACGATTACGGGGCTGATCGAGCAGAGACCAGTGGAGAGTGTGCATAGATTACAGAAAACTCAACTCCACGACCAAGAATGTAAAGACCTGTATTTTGAACCCGAGTTAGACTGACCCTGTGTGTGTATTCGGCTCGGCAACCGACGTCACCATTTGTTTTGGATTTTTATCTAGATGTGATTGTGCGGACAGATTTTAATTTAGAGCCCATTTGGACCCTCGTGCGAAAGTTGTGCACCGACCTCGGTGTAGCCGCTCAACACCGGACTTGAGTTTTAAAATTAGAAGTGTATAATATATAAGATGTGTGTGTGTGTTTTACTTTGTGAGCAATCCTATTATAAGAAGGAATTGCATTCCCGTATTATACTAGGTTTTGTTAAGAGAGGATAGTTACCCAACCGTGTGAAACTCCTTCTCTCTTCTTCAATCATCGTAGGAGATCGGTTTAGAAAACCTCCTTCTCTAGAACCCTCTTTATTGAAAACACTTAAACCTTAGAAAGAACTTGAATCAACCTTGGATTCGTAGTTGGCTATTGGGAGAGGTTGAGATCATTGGGGGCGTGTTGGAGTTATCTCTGTGAACTCGTGGGATCGATCGTGGCGCGAATCGTTGAGGAAACCCGTCGGTTTTTATCATCGCTCGAGCAAGGTATCACCGAACTCCGACATTGCCTTAGTATTTTAGTCATAACTTTTTATTCCGAACTCTGATTAAGACGATTCTTTTTGCGTTGGAAAGCTAATAGAAAAATCTACAACTTTCATGTTTTGACCAACTCATGAATCAATCTTCTTGATGGTTAAACAAAATATAAGAATGTTACATCAAATCGCTCGAGCGAGCTATTATCATCGCTCGAGCGAGGTATCACCGAACTCCGACATTACCTTAGTATTTTAGTCATAATGTTTTATCCCGAACTCCGATTAAGACGATTAATTTTGCGTTGGAAAGCTAATAGAAAAATCTACAACTTTTATGTTTTGACCAACTCATGAATCAATCGTCGTGATGGTAAAAAAAAAATGAGAATGTTACGTCAAATCGCTCGAGCAAGCTATTATCATCGCTCGAGCGAGGTATCACTGAACTCCGGCATTGCCTTAGTATTTTAGTCATAATTTTTTATCTCGAACTCCGATTGAGACGATTCTTTTTGCGTTGGAAAGCCAATCTAAAAATATACAACTTTCATGTTTTGATCAACACATGAATCAATCGTCTTGATAGTCAAAAAAATATGAGAATGTTAGATCAAATTCTAGGATTGGCGCAACTTGCCTGTTTTGACTTGTTTTTGAGGAAACGCTTAAATAGGTCTATATTATTAGTAATTAGAGTTTATCTTAATGCATGAACGTATATTGTGATGTAGATTGAGGGTGAGAGTCCATCAATAGGACCTTGCTTGACTTCGCATAACTTCGAGTTTTAGGTAGGAGAATCTCATCTTTACAGTATTTTATTTTAATTCGCATGGATATTTTGAATTAAAATCTTTGAACTTGCATATGCCATTGAAATCACATCTGTAAATTGAAATTGATATGAATGACTAAAAATCTAAATCTACACGAATCACGAAACTGAATACCTTAAGCTCGAAGATAAATCAAGAACCCGAACTATGTATAAGAGACTTCCATCGATTATATTAGTATACGCATTTGTTTTATGATTGACTGACGACCCTCAAAAATTCTGAACAACTTCACGGCACAAGTTTCCCTCATTACTGTGAGGGCTTGTTGCATCTGAAAAAGGTTCATGAGCAGCGATGGTAGGTAGGGGTTCCATCGGCTATATTCTGCTCTCGAGATATAGTTTACTCGGGAGGTATTTTAAGTTGAGGATTAAGTCATGAATTCGAACTTTGCATATAGAAGTTAGAGAAACTAAACACCTTTGAAAACTTGCATACATTCTTGAAATAAATCTTACATATGATTTTCGCACCTAAATTCAGATTTATTATACGCTTATATGTTTGACAAGCTATATTCGATATTTGTTTTGAAACCATGTTAGTTAAAGTAAAATCGTAGATGTCTTTCTTCTCGAGCTTTGTTGTAGCTCACTCGACTATCGTCCACAGTTCGGTATTGGACGTGGCTATTGAAATTTGTGATGATCGACTACGTGCCTGAGGAAGAGCCTGAGGTTCCTCCTGAGGAGTTTTTCCCAATATAGAACTTACTGATTTTCTTATTTGTGGTGAGAGTTAGACTTGAATTTGTGGGCCCATTTTAGTTGGATACCATAGTTTTATATTTGACGTTGATTTCTGTTATGAGCCATGTTTCGATGATGGTCGGCCATCATCGGTGGTTCTTTACTTTTAATTGCTTCCGCATTTATTTTAGCTATGGATATTTATTGCGCTTTACTCTGATATGTGCCCTATTTGTCCGGCTTATCGTTTATTCGATAGGTTGGCGAACTGGCCTTTCCTATACCTGAGGGATTGGAAAAGTCGGGTCGTCATAAAGAAAGATCACTTTCCTCTCCCTTTCATTGACCAAATTCTAAATAAATTGGCTGGGAAGGCATTTTATTACTTTCTTGATAGATGCTCAGGGTATAACAAAATCCCTGTGTATCCTCAAGATCAAGAAAAAATTACATTCACATGTCCCTTTAGCACCTTTGCTTACAGGAGGATGCCTTTTGGACTGTGTAATTGTTAAGACCTAAAAAGTACCACTTTTCACCCCTTAACTTAACCTTTGATTAGACCCTTAGCCATCTAATAAGTTCTTGTTAAGTGTTTTATGTAGGTAATAATCAGCAGTGAAATAAGGCCAGGAATCCTGCTAAGGAGCCTGTTTTGGCACCAAAAGTCCCTCAGAAGGATGGACTTTGAATCTAGACCTGAAATGAGCCTCGCGCAACTGACCCAAGCTTTAGAGGATTCAGGAGAAATATGCCTCGCGCAGTCCAACTGAGCTTCCCAAGACATTACAACAACTTCTTGTGCTGTTGAGTGACTGAAGAGCTTCAGAAGCACAAATTCACGCAGCACTCACGAAGTTCAAGAGTAGAACACATCGCGCAGTCTCGCGTAGTTCAAAGCAGACCTCTCTCAACCTCGCATAGTTCACTCTAAATGGCTGAGGAGAGAGAGCTTCAGAAGACTCTTCGCGCAGCTGTCTCGCAGTAGCTATGGGATGCAAATATCAGAAGAGAACTCCTCGCACAGTTCTTACGCTATTCAAGAAGAAAGCATCCACGTGAAGACAAAGCCATCCTCACGAAGATCAATTAAGACAAGGAACCTCGCATAGTTCAGAACTCATTAAAGCCTCGCGAGGAAACTCGTGAAGTCGATTGAAGAGAAGTCCTCGTGCTATTCAAATCCTTCCTCGTGAAGATCAACCCAGCGAATGCGCAGCTTCCTCGTGACTACTTGACATCCAACCCCGCGACATCTGAGGCTTTGATGTCTACTCAATCTCGCAAAGCCCAATCCAGCGAGAGCGCAATTCTCTATCGTGTGACTGCCTGAAGAGTAAACCAAGGCAACCTCGCGATGGTTGAAGCTTCAATGTCAAACAATAGTTACCTAACGAAGCTCTGAACCAACTTCCATCGCTTCAACAGAGGACTTTCTAGGAATTTCCAGCAATTAGGGCACGCACTCCCATGCTTAAATCTCTATGCATGCGCCTCGAGGCATCCAAGGATCACTATTAGGCCACATGACATCGTTAAAATTAGGGTTTCCTAACCCTAATGCGCCGCCACACCACTGCTATATAAACCCATAATTAGCGTTGGTTTAGGGACCTTGGAACACGTCTCATCACTTAGGGATTTGATCTGAGATCATTTTTCTTTTCTTTTGTAGCTGTAAGTAGTTTTCTTTTTCTTTTTCTTTCTCTCAATAGTCCAGCACTCGCTGGCTATTTCTTTATATGCATTTTGAACTAGTTTAATGGAAGTTCTGTAATATGATTTTTACATTATGGGATTTGTTTTTGAATGTGATCTGCTCTGTGTAAGGCTGATGCCTTGTGATCCACCATTGCTTTGGCTGTGATTAAAAGCAATGGAGGACTAATTCTAAGGGCCACTCAGATCCAAGGGACCTGTGTGTCTAGGCTATCATGGGCCTATAAAGCCTTCGCCCCACCACAAGACCCACTAGATCTGAAATCCCCATGGGAGCTTGAGCTGGTAGCCTTGTGACCATGGTGGTGGCAGCGATATTCTTATTTTGTCTTGGGCTCCGTGAGGAGGATAGCCTCTGGGATAGTCTGTGACCATTCAAGTTGACAGGTTATAGCCTTAGGGTGATTCTAATCCACCGATCCAAGATGGATCCTTCTTCTCTGCACCTGAGCTTGTATTAGCCTGGTGGGAGATTGTACAGAGGCAGACTCCCCTATATTTGTATAGATCCGCAATCAGATGTTATATCTGATTTGGTTATAGAGATTGTAGGCTTGTGACTGGACCATTATAGCCTCACTCAAGCAATGGACAGCTAGATCGAAGGTTGTACTCAGTCTCTTGCTGGTTCTATGTGTCTGGGCTATTATGGTCTTATACAGCCTTAGCCCCACACATAGAGCTTTAGAGGTTGAGGTTCCCTATGGATTCTTGAGCTGGTAGCCTGGATGAAATAGTTCCTACAATGATTAACTTGTTTTGACCCATCCCTGGATTGTGGTTCCCCTATGGGATAGTCTGTGACCATTTAAGTGGACAGGTTATAACCTTAAGGGATTGAATCATGGCAGAGAGATGGGTTGGATCCTTTCTCCTCAGTGGTGATAATGTAGCTATTGGACAGGATTACTATAACATCATATCTATATCTGAGTTACAAAACTCCTCTGATCTAGGCTCAATAACATACTTCTCACCCTTTTATATTTATTTTCCACACTCCATCCATCCTCTCAACTCTTTCTGTAGTTTAGACATTAGGCTACCTTAGGATTTGTAAACTAAGTGACCTTAAACTCCCTTCCCTTAAGGACTGCCAGATCTGTAGTCAGATCTGGAGGGACTACTAGAGATGGCTCCCTTGGAACTGTAGATCATCTTTCCCTATGGGACAAACTCTTACTTATCAAAACTTGCCACAATGGACCCTATATCTTGCAGGTCTAGGACTTCTCAGTTGTGCTGATTTCATCCCCTATTTTATTTTGATTTTAAATTTCTTTTACCACAAACAAATAAAGAAAGCACAGCTGGGGTTGCAACAAGTTTTTGGTACCGCTGCCAGGGAAAGTTGATCTATTAGTAGACCCTAAGTTTTTATAGTCTTATTATTCTTTGGTAGTTAAGAATAATTGATACTGCTGACGTATTTGTGAATTTTTTTTTTTTACAGATCTAGACAGCAGCAGTGAAGGACAGTTAGACTGCAATTGGAGCTTAGCTACCTCTGTTTGCAAACTCTCTAACTTTTAAAACTCTGTCTATCTTTCTTGGAAATTCTCTAGCAGTATCTAGGATAGTTGTAAATGTATTTTTTGAATAGCTATAAATTAGTTAGATAAATTTGTTAATTGTAAAGTTATTCATTTGCAATGTGCCTGCAAGAAGCTCTCCTTGCTGTTGGTGTGCTTATATGCTAGGGAGGAGATCTCTCAGCCCTACTTTAGAGCCTCTTAACCCTGAGTTAGAAAGGGGAAGGAGACTTAGAAGAGACAGGCACACCACAGGAGAGCCCCCAAGTGAATCTGTGACAGCAAATATGGGTGAAGAACAACCTAGAACTCTCAAGGAGTTGAATGCTCCGGATGACTATAACTCCCCGTTTAGCATTCAATTCCCTGATGTTCAGAGAAATTATGAAATAAAAACTTCAATCATCCAGATGCTGCCCTCTTTCCATGGGTTTAGCAAGGAGGACCCTTACAAGCATATTGACCAGTTCTTGGCCTTGTGCACCACTTTTAATATCACTGGTTTGGGACCTGAGGCTACTAGGCTCAGACTCTTTCCTTTCTCTGTGAAGGATAGGGCCAGTACCTGGTTGACCACTCTTCCCAACAATAGCATTGCTTCATGGAAAGACCTGTAGACCAAGTTCCTGACCAAGTTTTTCCCTGAGACCAAAACTAGCCAGTTGAGGAAGGCAATTCTTGCTTTTGCCCAAGCCCCAACTAAGGATTTTAATCAAGCCTGGGATAGGTTTAAGGAAATGCTCAAACAATGCCCCCACCATAAGATCCCAGACTGGCAGCTTATTCAAAGCTTCTACAATGGGATTGATGAAAAAAGTAGAGATATGGTTGATGCCTCTTGTGGTGCCACTTACATGCACAAAATGGCTTATAAGGCATGGGAATTGTTTGAGGTGATTAGTAAAAATGCTTTTCAAAAGCTATCCTTGGCAAGAACTAGTCAGGAGTCTAAGTCAAAAGTGGGGCCTGCTGTTAAATCAAGAGGAAAAGTTTATGAGGTGTCTGGGAACAATGACCTGCAGCTGCAGATGGCAAACCTCTCTATGAAGTTTGACAAACTACTGACTGTGATGCAACCCAGAAGGGCTGCTCAAGTGGTGGAGGCATGTCTGGTATGCCAGTCCCCACAGCACACAGTGGAGGAATGTCCATCTACAGGGCAATATCTTGAATTAGTTTTAGAACATGCTGCTGCTGAGCAATCTTTTTTCCAGCAACAATCTGGAGGCTACAACAGACAGCCATATGGTTACCAGCATAAAAATGCTGGTAACCATATGGAGAGACCACCCAAGTCTGAGGTGGAGGCAAGACAATTATATGCAGCCCCAGCAGATGTTGGCTTTACCTCAAAGGCCACAACAGCAGTTCAATCAAGGGTATGCCCCTAGGTCTAAATTCCAGCACCATCAGCAACAAAATCAGTTGGTCGTACCCCACTCTCAGCTAAGAAATGCTTCCTTCGAGGACCAGGTCTTGACTTCATTGCAAAACCTGGAATTCTTGGCTCAGACTGTGGACTCTCATGGTCAGAGCCTCCAGAAAATGGAAGAACAGATAAGCCAAATTTCAAATGCCTTGGCTAGGAGAGATGAAGGGAGGTTGCCCTACCAGCCAGTTGCTAACCCCAAGGGTCAGTTTTTAATCGAAGAAGCTTCCTCAAGTTTTGAGGGAACCAATGCTATTGCTACCCTAAGTGCAGTAGGCGATAGACAGCGGTGGATAACGAACCGAGAGGTCATTTCTACAGATGATGCAAATGATCGTGATAGAGATGTTGTTGGAACACAAAGTCAAGAATTTCCTGCCACCCTACAGCAAGAGAAAAATAAAGAGTCTATAGTTGAGCCTCAGCAGGAGGAAAACATGAAAAAAGAAAAAAATAGAAGTGTAGTCATGGGCTAGCAGTTGAGGGACTAGCAGTACCTTAGCTGCCATTTCCTCAAGCTTTGGATGGTCCTGTCCCTTTTGATAAAGGGAATGCCCAGATGGAGGAAATGTTGGAGACCTTCAGGCAGGTGAAAATCAATTTGCCCCTGCTTGAGGCAATTAAACAGGTCTCAGCCTATGCAAAGTTCCTGAAAGACCTCTGCACCCAAAAGAGAAAAGCTAGAGGCCATGTGTCCAAAAAGGTCTTTGCAACTGATACAATGAATTTTGTATTTAACATATCAATGCCTGAGAAGTTGCAAGATCCAGGGATACCCACTATTCCCTGCGTAATTGGAGACCATACAATTGGAAAAGCCCTTTTAGACCTTGGAGCCAGTGTTAACCTGTTGCCATACAGTGTATATCTGCAGCTAGGTTTGGGGGAGCTGAAAGCTACCCCCATTGTGCTATTGATGGCTGATAGGTCTAAGAGGAGACCTCTGGGAATGGTTGAGGATGTCTTAGAGGGGGTGGATAAGTTTTTCTACCCTGCTAACTTCTTAGTTTTGGACATGGGCTGCAGCAATAGCCCAAATCCCATACCTGTTACATTGGGCAGGCCTTTCTTGGCCACTGCCAATGCATGCATTCAATGCAGGTTTGGAGTGATGGAGGTAACTTTCGGGCATATGAAAGTTGAGCTGAATGTGTACAACAGTGCAAAGTACCCTTAAGAGGACAATGAGGAGAGCTTTGCAATGGATGTACTAGAAGAAATTGTGGATGAAGAATTGCCCACTCTGCTGGAGTGGAGCAACATTGTCAGGAATCTAGTTAAAGTTTGGGATATGGTAGAGGAAGAGAGCCCAGCTGTGATAACAAATGACATGACCACATTGAAATCTTCTATGGGTTCAGTGCAGCATTCCATTTGGAAACCTACATTGCTGCCTCTTCCTCCAACCACCAATGCACCAATTTTGCCATCCACCCTACAAGCCCCCGATCTGGAACTCAAGAAGCTTCTAGAAACATTAAAATATGCCTTCCTTGAGAAAGGTAATAAGCTTCCTGTGATTATCTCTTCCTCTCTTACCAATGAGCAGGAAGAGGAATTACTAACAATTTTGAGGAAGCACAAGAAGGCAATTGGTTGGACCATTGCTGATCTGAGAGGAATAGATGCATCAATCTACGTGCACAGGATTCATCTTGAGGGGGGAGCACTACCCTCCAGGGAAATGCAGAGGAAGTTAAATCCTCACATGCAGGAAGTGGTCCTCAAGGAGATCATCAAATTGCTAGATGCAGGGGTGATTTACCCCATCTCTGATTCTAACTGGGTAGCACCTATCCAAGTGGTGCCCAAGAAATCTGGCATAACAGTAATTAAAACTGAGTCTAGAGAGTTGAGACCAGCCAGGGAGACCACTGGCTGGAGAGTTTGCATTGATTATAGAAAGCTCAACTCTTAGACCAGAAAGGACCACTTCCCTCTCCCCTTCATTGATCAAATTTTGGACAAATTGGCTGGAAAAGCTTTTTACTGTTTTCTTGATGGGTACTCAGGGTACAACTAGATCCCTGTGCATCCTCAAGACCAAGAGAAAACCACCTTCACATGTCCTTTTGGTACCTTTTCTTACAGAAGGATGCCTTTTGGGCTGTGTAATGAGCCAGCCACTTTTCAGAGGTGTATGTATGCCATATTCTCTGATATGATTGACAAGTTTTTAGAGATTTTTATGGATGATTTTTCTGTCTATGGGGACAGTTTTGGCCAGTGTCTAGAACACCTCAGCCTAGTTTTGCAAAGATGTGAGGAGACCAATCTGGTCTTAAGCTGGGAAAAAGCCACTTCATGGTAACACAAGGCATTGTGTTGGGCCACGTAGTCTCTAAAGAAGGGCTTAAGGTAGACAAGGCCAAAGTTGACCTCATTGCCAATTTGCCCCCTCCAAAAACAATCAAACAAATCAGATCTTTCCTTGGGCATGCACGATTTTATAGGAGGTTCATTAAGGACTTCAGCAAAATTGCTAAGCCATTGTGCCACTTGCTCTGCCAGGATGTGCCCTTTGACTTTTCTGCTGAATGTCTTAAGGCTTTTTAAACATTGAAAATATGCCTCACCTCTGCCCCTGTACTCCAAACACCAGACTATACCCTACCTTTTGAGTTGATGTGTGATGCATCAGACTTAGCAATAGGTGCTGTTTTGGGCCAAAGAAAGGATAAGCTGCTTGTGGTCATTGCTTATGTCAGCAAATCAATTGCTAAAGCTCAGCTGAACTATACCACAACTATGAAAGAGCTTCTGGCAGTGGTTTATGCTGTTGACAAATTTATAGCCTATCTACTAGGATCTAAAACTGTAATCTTCACTGACCATTCAGCATTGAAGTACCTATTGTCCAAGAAAGATGCTAAGCCTAGGCTGATTAGATGGATACTCCTGCTGCAGGAGTTTGACATCGAAATCAAGGACAAAAAGGGTGTGGAGAGTGTGGTGGCTGACCACTTGTCTAGAATTGTCTTGGAGAAATGCCTTGATGGTCCTACAATTGATGCCTTCCCGGATGAGCAATTATTTGCCATCCAATCCTCGGTCCCTTGGTTTGCACACATTGTCAATTATCTAGTTATAGGAAAGATTCCTGGCCACTGGACCAAAATGGACAAAGACCTATTTTTCTCAAAGGTCAAATATTTTTTCTGGGAGGAACCTTGCCTATACAAGTACTGTGCAGACCAAATTATCCGAAGATGTGTTCCCGAAAGTGATGTCCCCAGTATTCTGGCCATGTGCCATGAAAATGCCTGTGGAGGGCACTTTAGTGGGAGAAAAATAGCTGACAAGGTCCTGCAGTGTGGGTTTTACTGGCCTTCTTTATTCAAAGATGCATATACACACTGCAAGGCATGTGCGAGATGTCAAAAATTAGGAGGGTTGTCCAAAAGAAATTTAATGCCTTTGCAGCCCATCCTTGTTGTAGAACTGTTTGATGTATGGGGTATAGACTTCATGGGCCCCTTTCCTCCTTCTAATGGTTATCAATTCATCTTAGTGGCAGTGGACTATGTTTTCAAATGGGTAGAAGCCATTGCCACAAGAACCAATGACAACTAGGTGGTCCTCAAATTTGTAAGGCAGCACATTTTCTCTAGATTTGGAACCCCTAGAGCTATTATCAGTGATGGGGGTAGCCATTTCTGCAACAGAAATTTCGAGAGCTTGCTCAAGAAATATTCTGTGACCCATAGGAATGCTACTCCCTACCACCCACAGACAAGTGGGCAAGTTGAAATTTCCAATAGGGAGATCAAGCACATCCTTGAGAAAAGCAGAATGGGGGACAGAGAGATTGGGTCGATAAAAGTGAATGATGCCTTTGTGGGCTTATAGGTATATAAGACTCCCATTGGAATGTCCCCATTGCTTGCCATCTCAAGGCCTATTGGGCCATTAAGAATTTAAATATGAACCTAACTTCTGCTGGTCATCACAGGTCATTGCAGCTGTCTGAATTGGATGAGGTGAGGATGGATGCTTACACCAATGCCAGGATCTACAAGGAACGGTCCAAAGCTTTCTTTGACAAGGGCTTGCTGAGAAAAAGCCTCATACCTGGTGGTAAGGTTTGGTTATTCAATTCCAAACTAGAATTCTTTCCTGGCAAATTAAAATCCAGATGGGAAGGTCCCTATGTTGTCTTAAATGTGTCCCCATCTGGTGCTGTGGAAGTCAAGGATCCTAAATCTGGGAGGACCTTCAAAGTGAATGGTCAGAGGCTTAAGCCTTGTATCGAAAAACCTGCTGTATGAACACTATTCATTTTCATGGGACCCCTACCTCTTCTTGACCCACAGTTGTATCCATGTTGTACTATACTACTTTTGTTTCTTCAATAATTTTTAGGAAATTGTAGTGTTTATGTGGAGTTTGAATATGTTGAGCTTGATAAAGTTTATGTGGGATTGGTATGATTTCTTTTTCTTCTTCTGTGAATTGCTGATTTTCAAATTGAATGCATATTGTTTGAATATTTTTGATGAGTATGCTGCACTACCTGTATTGCCCCTGTTTGGTACTAAGCCCTCGCGCATTCCAAATTGAGATTTGGGAAGCTCTCGCGCAATTCAACAAATGCTCCAGAGTGTCTCGCGCACTTCAAACTCCTACATCCATCATCGCGAGATTCAGTTATCTCATGATCCCCTTGCCTGGCTGTGTGAGTCACATGCATTTATCATTTCCCACGCTGATTGCCGTAATTTGTCATTTCTCAACTCACTCTCAATTAATTGCGGCAACTTGGATGTTATTACATCGATTCATCTTCCACCATCTTCATCTTTAAATACACAGGGAGCCCCTTTCATATTCATCTCATCCTTTCTCCTCTCCCCTTGCGGTCCTGCGCTAGTCCTAACAATGGCGGATGACAACCCCAATGCCCTGCCTAGCAAATTTTATCCGATGTGGTTGGATCTGGCCCCACCTAAGGAGCCGGACCCCCTACAGTTCCTCTGGGATGAATACGAGGAGGTCCAGCACATCCTGGAGAAGGAAGAAAAGAAAAAGGACAAGCAAATGAAGAAGAAGCAGAAAATAGCACCATCTCCCTCCCCTCCTCCACCTACTCAGCCTCCCCCACCACCTCCCCAGACTCCATCTTCTTGAACCCTATCCACCTTTTTCTTAGGATTTTACTTTTTTTTCTTTGTACTTTTTTTTTCTTTTTGTTTTTAGTCAAAAAAAATTTTCTTTTTCTATTCTGTCTATTATTTCTGTGTTTTGTTCCATGTTATTTTCTTTTCTTTTTACCATCAATAAATCTGCTGCACATTCACTTTGAACCAGTGAGGACACTGCTCCTCATAGGTTTGGGGATGTGGCAGGCAGACCCTGCCAATGGAATAGTTAACCTAAGTGCACCAGAGTCATGTGAGTAATATGGAAATGTATCTATGTTCACTTAAGAATCATGAAAAATAAGAAATTTAAAATTTCTGCGAACTTTAGACATTATAAACTTTTAATATTTCACATTTCCATGATGATATCACTAAGGAAACTTACTTGTATTAGCACTTAGTGAATCACTAGAGAGAGAAAAAGGTGAGGACATACTTAAAAGTTCAACGGAAGACCATAACCAGTGAGAATTGGGCCTATAAAATTTTTTTCCATCCTTTGAGGAGTGTCTAAGGCAATTTCTTCTAGTTCTAAGGACTGGCTGAGTCACTGTGCTCACTAGAAGTTAGGCAACTCCAAGTTGAAACAACTGACAGAACTCATGAGACTTACGAAAGTGTCAAGGCCTTCTCCTGGACAGTTTGAGCCTAAAAAGACCAACCCTAAAGCAACTGCCCTTGTCCATACCCCCTTTGAGCTTTAAATCCTAAATTTCTTCAAAATACACCCGAGTACTTGTACCTGAACCTATGAACCTGATTCAGTCTACCCTCACTCTGAGAATTCAGAAGGTAAAGGAGAAAGAGTTGAAGATGGACTAGCTATGGTCAACATTAGGTGAATGGAGAAGTAGTATCTCAAAATTCAGGCAGTATGGTAACTGAGAATATGGTGACATTTCAGAAAAGCAAAAAAACAAAAATAAAAAGAAGAAAATTCTATTAAAAAAAAAAAGAAATAAAAATAATAATGAAGAGGAGTAAGAGAGGAGTTAAGAGGGAACTTTCATTGGAAAAATCAAAATCAAGAAGACAAACTGATCACTTCAAATCTGAAAATCTCAAAGAAGATGAAGGGAGCTGAATTCAAGAAGGTGAAGTCATGAACCACCTCCTTCACCTACTGATTTCTCAATTTTGAACCCCTTTTCAACCTTCCATTCTTTTTAACCCCACTCCATAAGCGACATTATAGCCCGTTAAAAGCCCTTGTGATCCAAAGTTGAGTGAGTTGTCATGTGGAGATAAAGAGTTACCCAATCTATGGTGAGGATCTGTCAATGATGTCAGCACTTAAGAACTCTGCCTATGCTCATGCTTACAGACCCATTTGGGGGATGTAACTACTCTTGAGCCTGAAAGAAAATGAACCCCTCAACAACACCCTTATGAGAGTATGCCCTGAAAAGTTTTTGGGTCTGATCTTGAATGCATTATGTATGACCTATAACCTAATTTTTTATCTGATGATGAGCTCAGTGCTGGCACACACTTGTGCAGTTTTTTGTGGCTGTAAACTGATTGGAAATGCTGTGAGCAAAGATTAGGTTTGGGGGTGTGTTAAGACCTGAAAAGTACCACTTTTCGCCCCTTAACTTAACCTTTGATTAGACCCTTAGCCTCTAATAAGTTCTTGTTAAGTGTTTTATGTAGGTAATAATCAGCAGTGAAATAAGGCCATGAATCCTACTAAGGAGCCTGTTTTGGCACCAAAAGTCCCTCAGAAGGATGGACTCTGAATCCAGACCTGAAATGAGCCTTGAGCAGCTGACCCAAGCTTTAGAGGATTTAGGAGAAATATGCCTCACGCAGTCCAACTGAGCTTCCCAAGACTTTACAACAACTTCTCGCACAGTTGAGTGACTGAAGAGCTTCAGAAGCACAAACTCGCGCAGCTCTCTCGAAGCTCAAGAGTAGAACACATCGCGCAATCTCGCGCAGTTCAAATTAGACCTCTCTCAACCTCGCGCAGTTCGCTCAGAATGGCTGAGGAGAGAGAGCTTCAGAAGACTCTTCACGCAGCTGTCGTGCAGTAGCTACGAGATGTAAATATCAGAAGAGAACTCCTCGTACAGTTGTCACGCTATTCAAGAAGAAAGGATCCTCGCGAAGACAGAGCCATCCTCATGAGGATCAATTAAGACATGGAACCTCGCACAGTTCAGAACTCATTAAAGCCTCGCGAGGACACTCACGAAGTCCATTGAAGAGAAGTCCTCGCACTATTCAAATCCTTCCTCGCGAAGATCAACCCAGCGAACCGCAGCTACCTCACGATTGCTTGAACTCCAACCCCGCGACATCTGAGGCTTTGATGTCTACTCAATCTCGTGAAGCCCAATCCAGTGAGAGTGTAATTCTCTACCGCGCGACTGCCTGAAGAGCAAACTAAGGCAACCTCGCGATGGTTGAAGCTTCAATGTCAAACCATCCTCGCGAAGAGCAAGATCTACCACGCGACAAGTCTGGGAAATAATAGTTACCTAGTGAAGATCTGAACTTCAACTTCCACCACTTCAGCAGAGGACTTTCTGGGAATTTCTAGCGATTAGGGCATGCACTCCCATGCCTAAATCTCTATGCATGCGCCTCGAGGCATCCAAGGATCACTATTAGGCCACGTGGCATCGTTAAAATTAGGGTTTCCTAACCCTAATGCGCCGCTACACCACTGCTATATAAACTCATAATTAGCGTAGGTTTAGGGACCTTGGAACACGTCTCATCACTTAGGGATTTGATCTGAGATCATTTTTCTTTTCTTTTGTAGCTGTAAGTAGTTTTCTTTCTCTTTTTCCTTCTGTCCATAGTGCAGCACTTGCTGGCTATGTCTTTGTATGCATTTTGAACTAGTTTAATCGAAGTTCTATAATAGGATTTTTATATTATGGGATTTGTTTTTGAATGTGATCTGCTCTGTGCAAGGCTGTTGCCTTGTGATCCACCATTGCTTTAGCTGGGATTCAAAGCAATGGAGGACTGATTCTATGGGCCACTCAGATCCAAGGGACCTGTGTGTCTGGGATATCATGGTCCTATACAGCCTTAGTCCCACCACAGGACCCACTAGATCTAAAATCCCCATGGGAGCTTGAGCTGGTAGCCTTGTGACCATGGTGGTGGCAGCGATATTCTTGTTTTGTCTTGGGCTCCGTGAGGAGGATAGCCTCTGGGATAGTCTGTGACCATTCAAGTGGACAGGTTATAGCCTTAGGGTGATTCTAATCCACCGATCCAAGATGGATCCTTCTTCTCTGCACCTGAGCTTATATTAGCCTGGTGGGAGATTGTACAGAGGCAGACTCCCCTATATTTGTATAAATCCGCTATCAAATGTTATATCTGATCTGGTTATAGAGATTGTAGGCTTGTGACTGGACCATTGTAGCCTCACTCAAGCAATGGACAGCTAGATCGAAGGTTGTAATCAATCTCTTGCTGGTTCTATGTGTCTGGGCTATCATGGTCCTATACAGCCTTAGCCCCACACATAGAGCATTAGAGGTTGAGGTTCCTTATGGATTCTTGAGCTGGAAGCCTGGATGAAATAGTGCCTACAATGATTAACTTGTTTTGACCCATCCCTGGATTGTGGTTCCCCTATGGGATAGTCTGTGACCATTTAAGTGGGCAGGTTATAACCTTAAGGGATTGAATCATGGCAAAGAGATGGGTTTGATCCTTTCTCCTCAGTGGTGATAACGTAGCCATTGGATAGGATTTCTATAACATCAGATCTGAATCTGAGTTACAAAACTCCTCTAATCTAGGCTCAATAACATACTTCTCACCCTTTTATATTTATTTTCCACACTCCATCCATCCTCTCAACCCTTTCTGTAGTTTAGACATTAGCCTACCTTAGGATCTGTTTAAAAGAAAGAGAAGAAATCGATTACTCTGTTGGTTATGTTTGCAAGCTTTGGTCTTCATTTAGGCCGCTCAGGTTAGCTCAAAATGGATTTTGATCAGGTGTGTCCTTAAGCCGCACCACCAAATGTATGACCCAAGGTAAGGAGAAAAGGTTGATTCAATCTAAAGGGATGGATGTTCCGACCTTGGTAAAATTTCTGAACCTTAATCACGTCTGACCATATGAACAAGGTTCGACTATACTCAAAATGGAACCCGTTACCACCCCTCATTATTAAGGTATAAAAAAAAAAGAGAGAGGAGAAGACTACACTCATAAAAGATAATAAATTTCCCTTTCCCATTTTTATGTCAGCACTATGTGTACACCACATCTCAAAAGGATGATCAGTGTGACACCTGGTTTCTCCCTTTGCAAGCTTGGAAAGAAAAAGCAATGAAAAGATAAACAAAATAAAAGAAAAAAGGATGATACTTGTGTAAAATAATAGATTTCCCTTTCCTATTTACATATCTGTACTTCGTGTAGGCACCCAAATTTGGCCCAAGGGCCGATCGAAACACACTTCGAGAGAGGCACACTTTCGAGCTTCTGATTGCATGTATCAAACCTTTAGGAACCTCCTCCAAACCTTAGGAGCCATCCCAAACCCTTAAGAATCACCCTTAACCCCTTAGAAACCTCCCCGAACCTTTAGAAACCAATCCCAACCTTTAGAACACCTTCCAAACCCATACCTAGATTTTCTCAGGGAATGATCAAAGAGTGGTATACTATGACTAGCTGATATCTTCTACTGCAATTGAATCAAATACCATTGAAAAGCAGAAGTCTCTAGTTTTCCAACGAGCTAAGAATCGCCCCGATCGGAGTTGTACATCAAAAGTTACGGCCATTCGAAGATTGGGCACAAAATGGGCATGTTTTGAACCTGTCGAGAGGTTCATTTGGAACCTCGTGAGTGGTATTGTGTACTTGGTGCAAGTAATACTTCTACCAAGCCATTTCTCTCCAGAAATGGCCTGGCACAACTAATAGTTGCGCCAAGCACAAGTGGGTCCCACCTCGGGGAGCTAACTTCCCAAAACCTTGTTTTCACACAATTTTACTGTACCTAAGCTTGGCGCATCTATTAGTTGTGTCAGGCTTAGCTACAGTAACCCTTGGTTTTTGGCTCAAATTTCCTCTTTGGGGTTTGACTTGTTGACCATCTTGATGCCCTGGGTGTGTTTCATTTGTTCTGTTGCACCCTTCCTTATCCTATTTGAAACCCTTAAGTGATTTGAAACACTACCCTATCATCCACCATTGGAGCAACTTTCACACTTTTCTAAGCTTCAAAAACCCTAGGAAACCATAGATGACTAGATTACCTAATTTCTAATCCTACTTAGCCTCTAAACACCCTCCTAACCTCTCCCTTTCCTATAAATAGAGAGGCACTGCTCCCTTTACAAAGGCTTGAAAAATTTACTAAGAGAGAAAATTAAGAAAGAAGCTCCCTTTCCCCATTGGTGCACCATTCTCCATACAAATTCCAGAACTTGAAAGTTTCCTTTAGACCCCCAACTTTTATCAAAACCCCTTGGTCTAGGTGAGAGCTACCCTCTAGCCTTCCTTCTCTACCTCTTAGTTATCATGCCCTAGGAGCTAGAACCCTTGTTCTAACCATACAAGCCATTGGAAGATCACTGAAGCACGCCTACATCAAGATCCACCGCGGTGCAACAAGGAACCGAGTGCTTCGACTCTCCCCTCTACTCCTCTACCTTCTTTGTTCTTCCTCTTTCCTCGCATTTGTGCTATTACGTCGTCGAAATTTTGGTAGGAACGGAGGGGCACAAATAGGATATTGGTCCCTTAGGGCAAGAGGAAGGACATTTTTGCTTCTTTTATTTTATTTTTGTTTGGGCCATAAGTAGAGACCACATTAAGCGAGTTGATTGGGTGCCTAACACCTTCCCAATTGATAACCGAAGCCCCTACCCAAGTGCCTTTGGCGTAGACCGGTGAATCAGAGTCATATTTTATACTTCGGTGCATTTAATATTGATTTTAGGTTTCCTGGGAAACCAAAAGCTCCGGGTGGCGATTCTAAATTTTCCTACGAGTGTGTATCGTCACTACGGGATCGTCAAAAAATCCCACTGTTGGACAGATGGCGACTTTGTCGGGGAGTAGCTAGTAGGGCTTCCTGTTGAATTTGGCCTCTTATTTTTTATTTTACTAACCTTTTTTGCTATTTTTTTTCTATTTTTACTCACCCCTACAATTACGTCATTTTACTCAGCCCTACTTTTACATCATTTATGTGCCTTAGCCGATTGGCGAGCCTACTTGCGCATAGTCCTTACTTTTCTTTACATTTTCATCATTTAAAGTGTCTTAACCGATTGACGGGCCTACTTGCACTTTGTTATTTAATTTCTTTACTTTTATGTCTTTTAAGCGCCTTAGCCGATTGGCGGGCCTACATATGCATTTACTTTATTGCAAACATATTCCATTAGTGGATGCCGGCCCATAGAGGTGGCACAGGATCATCACCCCCGATTTTTGAACTTTAAGAAAACTCCCCTAAAATTGAAAAATAAAGTTGAACCAACAAAGGGGACATAATTGAATTTTGCGGGGTAGATTATTACAGGTTGGTATTCCAAGGCATACATACAATCTCTTAGTTCTTAGTACAATGGCAGCCCCTAGTGGAGATGATCCGAAAAAGTTCCAGCTCGCCTAGTACTTGAGAAAGCACATGTGCTGGAGGTATATCGGGCGGGTAACCTTCTCTTTACTTAGCCTAAGACCCGTGTGAAGAAAGCGTTAGCAAACCCGCACCGGCCTTTTATACCTTAGGTTCGGTGAGGAGAGACCCGATATAATTAAGCTATCAGTCCCAGGTAGCATAGCTTCTAGAAAAACTAAAAAAAGAGACTCATTTTGGACTATAGTTGTACTATCAAACTGTCAAAAAACTGCCTGTTTCCCTAGTGCAACTAATACCTGCGCCAAGCCAATTTTATGCAGGAGTCCTCTTGTGCAACTAATATATGCGTCAGCTTAAAATCTAAGTATTTGTGACCTGGCGCATCTATTACTTGCGTCAAGCCTGTTTTAGGCAGTGCAACCCTAGTCTGTGGCTGATCTCACCCTCCAAAACTCCCCAATTAGTGATTTTAGTGCCTCTATTTAGGCCCCACAGTTTCTAACACCCAATACACCCTTTCCGGCCAAGAGAAGGTTACTTCTTTTTTACCCATTCCCGGGGATCGGGTTTTTTTTCATCGATTTTCGTGCCTTCAATAGATCAAAGGGTTTGCCCTTTCATTCTCTCACAGCGCTTCAGATTTTTTGCCACGGGACCTATTTAGGGTATGAAAGCCACTCGAGATGGGAATTCAAAGGCCTCAAAATCTTTAATCATTTCATTTTTAAAATTTTTAAAAAATTTGAATAATCAAAAGACCTAAAAATAGAGATTTGTGGTGCCGGCACAATAGCATCATTTGGTCCTCCAACATCTCGTAGGGAAAGAAGGAGGAAATTTTATGGGCCCCACCCGAGGCACCCGTACCCTACCTGATATCGAGCCATGTCATGGGCGGTGGATCCGGCATACGCCAATCCCGACTAATCCCCACCACATTCCCCGACTCACTCCTACACGGAAGAAATGTTTACTTCCGTCTCCCTCACCCAATCACCCTTCACCGTTACTGGCCCATTTGGCGCCCCCAAT
Source organism: Chloranthus sessilifolius (assembly GCA_021018995.1). Lineage (NCBI taxonomy): Eukaryota > Viridiplantae > Streptophyta > Magnoliopsida > Chloranthales > Chloranthaceae > Chloranthus > Chloranthus sessilifolius. The sequence continues at coordinate 33,905,238 of CM037595.1, forward strand.
TTCCCATCTTCCACCTCACAAAATGCCCAAAATCTAACCCCCCATTCCATATCATTTTCCCAAGTCATGCCCATTTATCTACCCAGTTCATGCTCATTTTTACTAGGGCCATGACCGACTTTTCTCTCTCATCCCCCACATCCATACCCCATCCCTCATCATTCCAATATGTCTCCAATCCACCAACATTCACCAATGCCCCACCTAATTTCTCCAACTCACCCCATACCTCACCACTTACCCAGGTCAAGGTTGATTTTACCGGGCCATGCCAAATTTTCCCACCACATCCACCCCATCTATACCCCATCATCCCTTAAATACACCATCTCCATCCGATCCCTCTCCAATGGCTATGATGGAGGAGATGGTCCAGGCCTACAATAGATTGAAAGCCTTTCAAGACATCTCCTCTGACCCACACCCCACATCCCTAAATCTCTCTCGTGCCCTACCAAGCCTCCATGCCTCAATCCTCCATGACCATCATCAACCCCCCATCATCCATACCCACAAAGAGCCCATAACCGCAACCCACCAGGAGCCCATCACCCTCATACCACAAGGCCTAATGGGCCAGACCCATCAAGGTCCAACGTACTAGGCCCATCATGGCCCAACGAACCAGGCCCATCAAGGTCCAATGGGCCAAACCCAAGGCCCGGTGGGCAAGACCCACCAAGGCCTCATGACCCAAACTCCCCAAGGCATCATGGCCTAAACCCATCAAAGCTCTTTTCCCTACCCCCAAGCCCAATAGGGCCCAAACCTTGATTCCTCACACCCATATCCTTCTCAAATCCTCAAAAATTTCAATTACCCACAACCCTCATACCCAGCTCAAACCCAAGCCCTGAGTCAACCCCAATTTACCCATGTCCCTACACCTCAAAGCCATCTCCAAGATTTTCCCCATACCCAATGGCCCCATCAAGCCTAAAATTTAACTTCCACTCACCCCATCACCCAACAAAATTTCCCTCACATACAATGGTCACACCCGACCCCCATTCAGTCCATACAGTACTAACAGGAGAATCCTGCCCTCACTGCACCATATGTAGACCAGCAGTATGAAGAGGACGAGATTAGGAATAGTGGGGCTTATGATGGGGCATTGGCTAACATTAATCCTCCTCCCATAACAACCAACCCCCTGGTAGTACAGAGTGAATCCCAATCGATTACTAAGAGGGCAACCCCCCATGTCTAAGGAGTAAGAGCAGCTAGACAAAATCCAGAAACAACTATTGAAGATGGGTGGAGCCGAAATCCATGCCACGAACTTCTCAAACTTGTGTTTATTTACTTAAGTCCCCCTACCCCCTAAATTCCAAATGTCGATTTTTGATAAAAATAATAGCACTGGCAATCCCGTTTCACACCTCAAGTCTTATTATGGGGACATGTGTCAGTATTGGGAGATGAAAGACTACTGATAAAGGTCTTTCAGAAAAGTTTAACTGGTCCGGCCTTGAGGTGGTTCACATCCCTAGAATAGTCTTTGATAAAGACAAGAAAACATCTAGCTCAATTGTCTCAAGAGTAGTATGTCTACAATATAGACAATGAACCACACAAGTCAGACTTGGCCCAATTGAAGCAGAACCCTAATGAAACCTTTAGTGATTATTTAGGGCGATGGAGGGCACTGGCAGCTCAGGTGAGAAACAAAATACCTAATGATGAGCAGATAGAGATGATCTCAAAGAATACCCTGCCAGTGATCTCAGACTTTCTAATTTACCAATAGCAGTCCAGTTTTGCTGATTTAGTAAGAAACGCCAATCATTGCAAGGATGCTATCCAAGAGGGTCATATGAGCAAGAACGTACCTGGTGGAGCCAGCGGGGTTAGAAAGCTTCTATACCACTTCAAGGCACAAATCTCAGCACATAGGGCATCCTCCCGTACGTCCCGCTCAGTCATCCAACGACTGTGAAGGCTCTTATATCGCTTTCGGGATGCGTCGGTAGCACTAAGAGCATCATTCATGGCTCCTCCCAGACGAAGGACCTCCCACTCGGCTACATGAGCTCTGGCCTCTGTCGTTTCTACTCTAACCTTTTATTTCTCTGAATGTTCATGTAGAATGTGTTTCTCGACCACTAGCAGCTAAATACGGTCTCAAAGCACCGACTCCTTCATCGGCCAAGGCCCTCCCGCATCGTCGCTCTCTACCTGATCCAGATGATCAACAGTAGGCTGGTCAGATCATAGCCAGGCCTTGTACTCAGGGGAGGACAGAACAAAACCTCCCTACTCCAAATAGCACAGAAGCGTCGACTGACGCGTCTCCCAGAGAGCAGCAATTTGATCCATGACCCCAGAGGACTGTTGTTGCTTCTAAGTGTGCTTGATTTATTTGTGTTTTGAAAACAGGTTTGCAACTGCTAAGTTATAATGAAAAAAGCGTAAAGAAATATCAGCACAGATAGAAGTGGATTAGCCTGCAAGATCAGGGCCAATTGTTGGAAGTTTTAAATGTAAGTGAGTAAAAGATCGTCCACAGAGAATTTGTCTAAAATGCAAGATAAACCTCCAGATCTGAGCTACCAGATCTGACCTCTTATCCTATCTAGAAAGCACATAAGATGGGAGGTTGAATTTGTCACATTAACTAAATGATAAAAGTAAAAGTTAAACTAAATGATCCAGATCTGAGTTGGGGGAACGTTTGGGGTAAACTTATAAAAATGGAGAAGTAATATCTAACTTTGATTTGGTCCTTGAAATCTAATGAGAATGACTGCAGCTCAACTGAGAGATGATCCAATCTTCATCTGGCTACAAGCACAGATGTAAGAGAAATAAATCTAATTCAAGGATTAGGTTTAAGCTTATGGCTATGGTCTGTCCACTTTAATGGCCACAAACCATCCAATAGTCTTTAATCCAAATCCTTAATTTAGAACAAGAAACATCACTACAAATGCCGTGAGAGACTAGGTTACAAACACTAACTCTCACAGGATTAATGAATCAAGGGAAATTGCATGAAAAATAGTAAATCTAAAGGAGTCTAATGCAATAAAGAGATCAGAGGGAACCCTTAACATGAGTCCAATGGAGAATGCACGGTTTACAACAACCTTTTCAAATTCACCATTACAATTATAGAGCACAGCTTAAACATCTCTCAGATTTGTAGTCTTGAATACAACTCTCCTTTGTATTACAAAAGTATCTCACAGCTCTCAATTGCAAGTAAAAGTGAGGCTATTACAGGGATTTCAGACAAACTATCTGATTTGGAAATGGGGGAATAGGAATGAAACTCAAAATCTGGATGCCCAAATTGGGCAAATGGTTCGTCTATTTATAGTTTTCCCTAAGTCCAGCTCAGATGTGTATCAACCAATCAGAAGTGCTCAGATCTGTATCGACCAATGGTAGTCGAGCACGAGGATCCAGATCTGTTCTGGCCAATCAAAATTTCTCGATCTGATTTAGCCAATTAGGTGAAAAAAAGCATCAATTCTGTTATGCATTTTGAAAGTCTGTTAGAGTTTCTAGAAGTTCCCGCCAAGTTATTTCATCTCTAGGTGCTCACGTGGGGTGGAATATGCCTTCGCTTCATGCTTAGAATCCTCTGGAATGTCCCTAGGTTTTTAAATGCATTGGGATGCGTGAAATAGATTACTGAATTGCCCTTGCAAAAGCTAGGAATCTCCAGGATACCTTTTCGCATAGCTTAGGAGACTTTTCGCAAGGTATTGTAACTCGTGAAGCTCTTTCCGCAATGTTCTGGTTCTATTCGAATTGAGTTTTCTTCTTTTCGAAAAGGTCAATCATCTCTTCGAAGAGTTCAGGTGCTCTTCGAAAGCTAAGCCTGGAGTTTTAGTTCTTTTCGCAGAGTTCAGGTTCTTTGCGAACAGTTCAGGTTCTTTGCGAAAAGTACTCTGTAGTGCATTTTTCTGTTCGAATTGCTCCATACTTCTTTTCTGGGTTGAGACCAGGTCTTTGCCTCTTCAGTTCAGACCTTTTAACAGCTAGTGAGGTTGTCTCTTCTCTTTCTTCCTTTGGATTGACATGGATTGTCATCTTTTTGGCACTTTTAAGCTGCTTTTATGGTTAAGCCTGTCTTTATTGTTAGCTGTAACACAAGCACTTAAAACACTTATTTAGTTCTCTCAAAGGTCTATCAAGACTCAGGTTAAGGGGTGAAAAATAGTATTTTTCAGTTCTCAACACACCCCCAAACCTAAACTTTGCTAGTCCCTGAGCAAAGACAAACTAAAAACAAAGTATACAGCCACTTTTATTGGGAGCACAGTTGCATTTAGCATATGCAACAAGCCTTTTAAACCCCTAGGTGATCCCTAGTGGAGGAGTGAAGTCTCCTGAGGGTTTTCAGTGAAGGTACCCACAAACTTCTCCAATGAATCAGTTAAGATTACAGCAGTTCTGTTACAGCGAACTTTCATCCAATCTGTTTATTCACACCTGCATCAGTCATGTTGTAAGAAGATTTTTCAAGAAAAACATCAGTTCAAAACTAAAATTCTGCTGTAATTCTTGTTACTACTCAGTCAATTTATGTCAAAGGTTATTTACAAGAAAAATTAATGAACAGCTTGCCTTCTATTTAGGAATCCAGCTTCGATGTTACCCCAATGAGTTGATTTCAAACCCAACTCTCACCAGGATTTTCACTCAACATGCAAGTAAGAGGGTTGTACTATTTCACACGGCTCAAGAGCAATTACAACCCTCAAATAGGACTGTAAGCATGAGCATAGGCATTGCTTTTAGTTTGGAATTCATTGCTCTTTTCACCATAGATTACACAAATTCTTATCTCCATGTGATAGCCCAATCCATCATTGATCAGTAAGGACTTTACTGGGGTTGTAATGTGGCTTATGGGTGAAATTTCTCAAGAATAAAGGGGAGGAATGGTGTTCAAGTTTGAGAAGTCAGTCAAGGTAAGGAGGTGATATACAAACCTTCTTTACTTCAGCATATTTTCATTTTCTTCTTTGAATTTCCAGAGCCAAAGTGGCCATCTTTTTCTCTTTCTTTTTCAAACTTCCAATGAAATGCCTTCTCCCTTTTTGTTTTGCTCAAATATTCTTTTTTTTTTTTTTTTCAAATTAGCATTGACTGGAATGCCACATTTCTTCTGCTGTTACATCATTGCCTTCAACTTGTACTCTTCTTTTGTTATCAAATTGTTACTCAATTCTCCTTTCTTCAGCTTCCTTCCCTTTATCTTTTGACTTCTCGGAGTGAGGGTTAGGCTAAATGAAGTTGATGAGGTTATTAGATGTGGTTTCAAAGGAATCTTAGATTTGTACAGCTCAAATGGTGTGTATCAAGGGCAGTTTCAAAAGGTGGGGCTTTGTAAGGTTCAAACTGTCCAAAAGGAGGCCTTACATCATGTCTTTAATATCACGAGTGCTATCAAATTATTTCAATTTGGATATGTGTAACTTCTAGTGCAAGTAAGCAGATTCAATCAGTCCCAAAAGCAGAAAAAATTGCCAATTCATACCTCCAAAGAATACATTTCAGGCCCAAACCTCACTAGGTGTGATTTTTTTATCAAATTCCTGAGGTGTATCCTCACTGCTTTCCTTCTTTTTAGGTTTACTAAAACATCAACTTTCCTTTGGAAATTTCCTGACATTCACTTCATGAAAGTATTAGAATTACACTAGAAATTAGTTTCAAAATGTTTTTTAACTTCTTCATATTTTTCTTTTTTTTTTCAAAACAGCAGGCATGAAATTACTTTATTTTCAAAAATTCCATTGATCATAAGCTGTACTGATGTTAACTCAATTATTGATTATTGACATTTCTGTCACACCCCCAAACCAAAGGGGAGCAGGGTCCACACTGGTCCAAAGCAGAGAAGAGACATAAGCAAGAAAAAAATTCATGATGACAAGAGGACAAACAGAAATGCACAGTAATTTCACAAGAAAAACCAGAATTTATATTACAAACTTATACCACAGATAAGTACAAAGTGCTTTAGTAACTGGGGTCAAAATCTGTATCATAAGTTGGTTCAATTGGCTCAGAACTGGAGTCACTGTCAGAATCAGAACTAGAATCAGTATTGGAGTCTGAACTTGAGTGAGCTTTCTCCTTGATTGTGTTTCTACTGATTTGATCTTTTGGTGAGGCCAATGTACTTGCCAAGTCTAGTGGTCTTGATTTTTTCACAGTCAAGTTGTTGCTTCAACATGGTCACCTTGTGCTGCTCACTCCGAACCATTTGAAAGGTTTGACCCAGCAAGTCCTTCATTTTCTCTCTCTCAAATTTCATAAATAACTCTAATTTCCGAATTTGGTTTTCATAAGGGGTTCTAATGTAGGCTTCTAGATCAGCTAACCCCTTTAGAACATCTCTACAGATATAAGGATTTTCTTCCATGGCTCTTCTGAGGGTGGCAAATCTGGGAAGGGGAATGGAATGGTAGGGGACCAAAGGTGTCCCAGCTGTGGGAGGGGGAGAAGAAGTGTCCAAAAGGAGGACGTCAGGGTCGGTCTGAGTGGCTTGCTCAGAGAAAGTGAGGTGTGGTGAAGGGGACGCAACCAGGGGGACTTTAGGTTCAGTTTGGGTAGCATGGGCAGTAGTGGTGGGGGTGGGCAGATCAACCAATACTACCTCTGGTTCAGTTTGGGTAGCATGGGAATCAAGAGTATGTACAAGGGTAATGGTGGTTGTGTGGGATGTGGAGGCTAAGGTTTGGAGAAGATCATTGGTCACAGACTGGTTTTCTGTGTTGAGTTGTAGTTGGGCTTGGATGGATTGGAGGTAGGAAAGTATTTGGTTAATAGATGCAGGTGGGGGAGAGGTGGGCATAACAGGGACTGGTACAACTGAAGTGGAGGGTGGAGGTGCAATGGCTGTAAAGGGAGAAGTAGGTAAGTGAGTGAAATGATGAGGGTCAGGTATAGGGATAGGTGCAAGCCCCACGGTTTCAAAAATAGATCCCATTAAGGAGGAATAAGCCTCTGTAGTGAAAGGCTCAGGTTCAGGTGTATGGGATACTTCAGGTGTGTGGGCTGAATGAGCAAGTGAATTTGAGGGGCTTTGGAGCAGAGGAGTGCAGGGAGATTGGGCAATAAAGTCTGCAGCCAAAACATGGGCATTAGTGGGAGAAATTGGTGGTGTGAGTATGGTTGGAGTGGTTGGTGTAGAGGGGGAATCTATAATTGGAATAATGGAGGGTATGGGAGATGGGACAGCTGGGATAGGTGAAGTGGCAGGGGCTGGACTAGGGGAGGAGGGTAAAAGGTCAACTTCCTCAAGAATTGGTGCAGCTGAAGAGCTGGTCACCATGGGAAGGATAGTTTCTTCAAAAGCTAAAGAGCTGGTCACCACAGGGTCTGGCAGAGCTGCTTCAAGAAGTGGTGCAGCTAAAGAGCTGGGCACCTCAGGATCTGGCAAAACCGGTTCTAAGGGAACTGCAGGGGCAGGTTCATTAACAGCTGTAGGTGCGAGTCAGTGCAGTGCTGTGTCGAGTTCATTAACTGCAGTGCAGTGCAGTTCACCTTCCTTTCTCATTCTTCTCAGCATGGCTTGGCTTGTAGTCCAAGCCTTTTTCCCAAAATTGTGAGGAGCAATGACTTCAAATGGCTCCTCGTTATCAATGTCAAACTTGGCTCTGAGGAGGGCCGTGATCAATCTACCAAATGGGAGGCTAGCTAATTTCTGCTCCTTTTTCAACTTGGCACTAATATCAGCCATGGCTTAACATAGGGGCATTGAAAAATCGCCCTTAGAAAAATGAAAGAGAGCCTCCAGAATTGGTGTTCTCCTCTCTTGGCTGTGCCCGGTGACATAAAACTTCCCCTCAAAATGGAATCCATCAATAGAAATTGGGGGGCTAGGTCTCTCCTCATGAAGGGATCCGGTGCCAACAATTCCTTGGGTTAAATGTGCAGCCATTTCTCTAAAGGAGGCGTTTACAGTGCGAATGGACCAGAAGGATCAAATTGGAAGGGTATCCCCAAAGCATTCCCTAGTCTTCAAATGTGATAGTAAGATCGCAATCATCAATAAAGATAACCAGGGTAGGGACATCAGCATCTCTTTCAGTGACCTTGACTAGGTTTTGGTACCATAACTTCACCATTCGTGGGTAAATTTTCTCTGGCAAGGGGGTAAGGATATTGCTTAGTGAGGCATCTCTTATGTATCTTAAAGATAACAGGCAATCCGGTTTGTTGACAAAAAAGTTTTGTCGAATCATTTCAGAATTAGCGAGCTTCAATGAATGGATTTGGCGCAAATGTATAGGCGAGGAGGAAGCTCGAAGCTCGGGAATAGCGACTGAGGATGGGTTCCTCATGTCTCACTTTCTTCCCTTTCTCCACCCTATCTGCTTTATCCATTGATAGTTTTCTTTTGGCTGAAGTTTTAGTTTTTCCTTTTGGGGTAGGTTTGCTAACTTTCTTAGCAGAGGATTTTGGGAAAATGGCAGCCAACGATTTCTCTGCTTTTCCCATTCTAAATTGATGTATGAAAAACCCCACAACAGATGCTGACACAAAATAAAAATTTTCAAATGATAAACAGAGAGAATGTGCAGAGAAATACCGAGATCTAGGGTTTTTGATTGAATGACGGCAAAAACTTGTTGTTGCTTGCTGAAATCCCCCAGACTAGAAGCTAAAATCCTTCTCTGAAAACTCAAATGATCGAACAAAGGTGAAGAAAAGTGTAGCAAGGTTCTCAAATCGCACAAGGAAAGAAAGAAATAGGGTTTCTGTGGAACAGGTCGCTCCTCAGAAAGCTTTCGAATATGAAACCCTTACTTCGAAAGGGTTTAAATATGCTCAGAGTTAATTTCGCAAAGTCCTTTTTAAGTTTTCGAAAAGTTCCAAAATAGACCTTTTGACAACTGTGAATGGCATCAGTACCATTCGAAAAGTTAATAGCTTCAGAAACATCTTTTCGAAAAGAAACTAGCTTCAGAAATATCTTTCTAAAAAGAAAATAGCTTCGAAACCAACTATTCGAAAAGCAAATCCTTGCTTTCGAGCAGTTCGTTACAAATCCAGAGTCTTTTCGAAAAGTAAATTGAACTTTGCGAAAAGATAATTATTACTTTGCGACTTAACTTTTCACATATTTAAACCATGCGAAAAGAGACAAATCCTGAATAAAAACAGAAACAAAGAAACTAAGCAAAAACTATGAAATAAAAACCTAATGTACAGTTATCTACCATCAGATTTTGGGAGGTTCGTGATGATAGATGGGCAGCACAGGCTCCTGGGTATTTTCAATGCATGGTTTGAGCCTCTGACCATTTACTTTCAAGATTCTTCCATTACTTGGATCAAGGATGTCAACAGCTCCTGAAGGAGCTGCCTAAATGACAGTGTATGGCCCTTCCCATCTGGATCTCAGCTTTCCTGGAAAAAACTTAAGTTTTGAGTTAAATAACTATACCTTAGAGCCAACTGTGAACTCTTTTCTCAATAAATTTTTATCATGGAAAGTTTTAACTTTCTCTTTGTAAAATCTTGAATTTCCCGCCTGTCACGCGGGTGACCCGGGTTCGATCCCCGACAACGGCGCCAAAAACTTGTTGTTGCTTCTAAGTGTGCTTGATTTATTTGTGTTTTGAAAACAGGTTTGCAACTGCTAAGTTATAATGAAAAAAGCGTAAAGAAATATCAGCACAGATAGAAGTGAATTAGCCTGCAAGATCAGGGCCAATTGTAGCAAGTTTTAAATGTAAGTGAGTAAAAGATCGTCCACAGAGAATTTGTCTAAAATGCAAGATAAACCTCCAGATCTGAGCTACCAGATCTGGCCTCTTATCCTATCTAGAAAGCACATAAGATGGGAGGTTGAATTTGTCACATTAACTAAATGATAAAAGTAAAAGTTAAACTAAATGATCCAGATCCGAGTTGGGGGAACGTTTGGGGTAAACTTATAAAAATGGAGAAGTAATATCTAACTTTGATTTGGTCCTTGAAATCTAATGAGAATGACTGCAGCTCAACTGAGAGATGATCCAATCTTCATCTGGCTACAAGCACAGATGTAAGAGAAATAAATCTAATTCAAGGATTAGGTTTAAGCTTATGGCTATGGTCTGTCCACTTTAATAGCCACAAACCATCCAATAGTCTTTAATCCAAATCCTTAATTTAGAATAAGAAACATCACTACAAATGCCGTGAGAGACTAGGTTACAAACACTAACTCTCACAGGATTAATGAATCAAGGGAAATTGCATGAAAAACAGTAAATCTAAAGGAGTCTAATGCAATAAGGAGATCAGAGGGAACCCTTAACATGAGTCCAATGGAGAATGCACTGTTTACAGCAACCTTTTCAAATCCACCATTACAATTACAGAGCACAGCTTAAACAGCTCTCAGATTTCTAGTCTTGAATACAACTCTCCTTTGTATTATAGAAGTATCTCACAGCTCTCAATTGCAAGTAAAAGTGAGGCTATTACAGGGATTTCAGACAAACTATCTGATTTGGAAATGGGGGAATAGGAATGAAACTCAAAATCTGGATGCCCAAATTGGGCAAATGGTTCGTCTATTTATAGTTTTCCCTAAGTCCAGCTCAGATGTGTATCAACCAATCAGAAGTGCTCAGATCTGTATCGACCAATGGTCATCGAGCATGAGGATCCAGATCTGTTCTGGCCAATCAGAAATTCTTGATCTGGTTCAGCCAATCAGGTGTAAAAAAGCATCAATTCTGTTATGCATTTTGAAAATCTGTTAGAGTTTCTAGAAGTTCCCACCAAGTTATTTCATCTCTGGGTGCTCACGTGGGGTGGAATATGCCTTCGCTTCATGCTTAGAATCCTCTGGAATGTCCCTAGGTTTTTAAATGCATTGGGACGCATGAAACAGATTACTGAATTGCCCTTGCAAAAGCTGGGAATCTCCAAAATACCTTTTCGCATAGCTTAGGGGACTTTTCGCAAAGTATTATAACTCCTGAAGCTCTTTTCGCAATGTTCTGGTTCTGTTCGAATTGAGTTTTCATCTTTTCGAAAAGGTCAATCATTACTTCGAAAACTTCAGGTGCTCTTCGAAAGCTAAGCCTGGAGTTTTAGTTCTTTTCGCAGAGTTCAGGTTCTTTGCGAACAGTTCAGGTTCTTTGCGAAAAGTACTCTGTAGTGCATTTTTCTGTTCGAATTGTTCCATACTTCTTTTCTAGGTTGAGACCAGGTCTTTGCCTCTTCAGTTCAGACCTTTTAACAGCTAGTGAGGTTGTCTCTTCTCTTTCTTCCTTTGGATTGACATGGATTGCCATCTTTTTGGCACTTTTAAGCTGCTTTTACGGTTAAGCCTGTCTTTATTGTTAGCTGCAACACAAGCACTTAAAACACTTATTTAGTTCTCTCAAAGGTCTATCAAGACTCAGGTTAAGGGGTGAAAAATGGTATTTTTCAGTTCTCAACAAGGACCCCCGAGAAAAGATCAAATCACATAAAGGGGGCATCCCGCAGGGCACCTGTTGAGAGCAACCAAACTGACGCAGCACTCGAAATGGGAAGTAGAAGGTACTGCTAGTCAATCGAAGGAGGGTAATGCCCTCATGGCCTCTAGAGCGAACCACTAGGAAGGTTCGATCTAACCAAGGAAGTCTCCATACCAGCTCTGCATTGGTCAGCCAAAGCTTCAACTCTGACATATCTCCCTATGGAAGCATGTGATACCTGCCCAAAAAGCATCAGTCCACTTCACCATGAGCGATATAGAAGCGAGGCACTGGTCCCAAAATAGCAAGATGCTCTCCTAGCTAGACCTGGAGAAGAAGCGGACATCTCCTAAGGCACCACACCTTGCCCAGAGCAAAAGCATCAAGGCAATGGTAGAGTTCGCCTAAGACCAGATGCATCATTGACTGCCCCCCCTCTAATTCTGTCAAAACATTGTAGAGAGCAAGAGAGAAGCTGTCTCCCCCAGTGAAGAAAAGGATTTTAGAAATGAGACCTAGAGTAAAGGCCTTCACATTGAAAATGTTCTGAACCAGTAATATTTGAAGGCTTTCGTCACCGAAAAGTTCTCTTAGGAATTTTATAGAACACCTAGTGGGCCCTCCAATGAGGCTTTTCTAATATTCAGATTTCTTCAAATCAAGAGTGAGGTGGATAGCTTTAACATGGCTCAGACTTGGCACAACTCATGCAAGGCCTAGTGAAGTTTCAAGCCTGGCAGATTGGAGAGCTCTTCATGTGTTGGAGATAGTTCCCCCTTCCCAAAATGGAACACATGGACATTTACAACCCAAAAGGAGGTCGCCACATGAAGTAGGTCCCACCGTGGAGGAGCCTCAAGGAAGGATGAGAGGCACGACAATCCGAGTCAATCTAAATCAATGAGTTCACTCTCATTCAAGCTCCCAAGCCACCTTTTGAGAAAACTTGGCCCTAGGCCCAAAGAGGGGAGTAAATTGGTTCTGGGCCTTCCATATAAGGGAGGTTTGGAAAGCGGGTCCATTGACATACAAGAAATTTCAAAAATTTAAAAATTTGATGTACGACGATGGACCCACCCTTGGGAAAACAAGGAGAGAAAAAGGCAGCGAAAAAAGTCAAGCCAAAATGAAAAGAGAAGGAAAATGGTATAGTCTTAGGCTATAAAGACCCCACTGCCCCCAAGTTTGGCCTGGCGCATCAATAAGAAGCACCAAGCCACTTTTCCCCAGGATTGGTTTGGTGCATGTAATACATGTGCAGATCCAATCTGGCCCCTTTTAAAGAAAATGTGGGGTTTTTTGGGGGGGGGGGGAATTTGTGGTCTTTGCTAGACCCCCTAGCCAGTTCACCTGTGCTTCATGTTGTGATCACATAACAAAATTTTTATTGCACCTAACTTATATGAGCATTTATTTATGCAGGAAAAAATTTACGCCAAGGTATGACGCCCCAGGAGCCAGCTTATCTGAAAAATAAGCAATCATCAAACCCATCTTGCAAGCAATCAGATACAATACAAGGGAAGTAGAGCATGTGATAAAAAGGGAAAAAGCACCAATATTCCAAAGAAGCTGAAAAACCATCCAAAAGAAAGTGAACAAAGCATCACATCATCCACTACAAATTGATCAAAATCCCAAAAAGAGTATGTCCTATAATGTCTAAAGTTCAAAACCAAGATATAAGACTAATCCTTGGTGGTGCCCTTTGATTTCTTTCGCCGACATGAAGAGCTTTGATAGGTATAAATATCTCATACCCGGGTCCATGCCTGAGAAAGTCGGCTGAGCAGGGAGCGTGATTCCTTTTCACGGGCATGCTGCAAGATAACAACCAATAAGATCAGTTGGAAGATAAATGGCAAGACAATAATTAAAGAGTGATCAGTATGATGCTCACAACTTCCACATCCCAGAGATCGACAATGTTGCTATAATATTCGGCCTGATTCACGGCCGACTCATACTCCTGCATTCAGAAAAAGAAGGATATCAGCTGTAGGGACTGCAAGTACAAATAAAAGCATATCTCTGAAAAGAAAAAAAAAACATGAAGAAATGGAAAAACTTACCTTGGGAACTAACTCATGAGGGGGAACCCGGATAGCCTCTGTAGATATACGGGCCGGGTCATCGACCGCAACACATAATATCATGAGAAAGGCATTGTCAAGGCGCCTAAAGGTCCCCTGGACCCCGACGGTAGAACTACCCGAGGCACCCGTGTCATAGGGGCTAGCACTCATAGGCTCAGAACTACCCACCGCCACCCCATCATCATCATCAAAATCACCTCCTTGCTCAAACTAAGAAAAGAAATAGGGTTTTCATTAGTCAAGATCACAAGTCAACCAAAGCTACAGGGAACTGATTTGAAGGAGAAGGAAAAACTACTTGATAGCGTGGGCTACCAAAAGCTAAGAAGTTTATGGCAGGAATGAAGTGTGGGAGAAGAGACTAATAAGGCAAAGACTCATACCACATTCGATAGTCTCCGGGTATTAGGAAGGCATCAATAGAGACACCATTTTGAAGGAACCCGGTAGTGAGCTCCTCTATAGTACCTACAGGCGCCATGACATCTGCAAGAGGAGCCGAGGGCACGACAGGATAGTGTTGGTCGTCCAGAGTGTTGTCTTGTTATTGGTGAGAAAACAGTGGAAGAAATATAAATAAAACAGGGAAAGAATAAAAATTAGTTAAAACAACAAATCTGAAATACACTTAGCCTGCAAGATACAGGGCTGTTGTAGCAAATTTTAAGTAAGAGTTTGTCCCACAGAGAAATTGATCTAGAACACAAAATGGGTTATGTTAGTAGGCCTCCAGATCTGGCAATCCTAAAGAAACGGAGTTGGGTGCGTCACAACTACACTAAATTAACACTAAAAGAAGAGAAACAAAGTGTAGTCCTATCCTAAAGAAAGGGTTATGAAGAAGGTGGTGATGGTGTGTATGAAAATAAAGATAAAATGATGGGAAGTAAGCAGTTAAGCTAGGGTTACATCAGCTATGTAACTCAGACTTAGGCTTGTCTCTACAACAATCCCTCAGATGGCTATAAGCACAACTACAAGGAAGATGTATCCAACTCAACCCTTATGGTTTGACCTGATCTCTTAAGGCTATAACCTGTCCACTTCAATGGTCACGGACTATCCAATAGAGAGGAGCAAACCACAGGGACTAAGTCAGATAACCAATCTGATCCAAAGGAGTAGACTAATCTTAAGGCCATAACCTGTCCACTTAAATGGTCACAGATTATCCAATAGATATCCTCCACCCAATGGATCAAATAAGAATAGTAAAACTATTGCAGACACCATGTATGCTAGGCTACAAGCTCAAGCATCCATGGGAGCAAATAGTTCTTGAAAACCTAGTGAAGACCACATTTGCTCAAGGGCTATTTGGGGACTTAAATGCAACTAGCCATTACTTTAAAGGACCTGCAATGACTCAGCTCATAAGTCTACAATCACTACAAAGAAATCAGATCTAACATTTGATATTGGTCAAGTAAAATAGAGGGGTGCTTGTTCCTGCAACAACCTCTCACAACGGTACAAGCTCAAGTGCAGAGGAGAAGAATCCTTCTCAGATCTGTGGCTTCGAATCACCCTAGGGCAACAGTCTGTCCACTTAAATGTTCACAGGCTATCCACAGAGGTTATCCACACCACAAAGGTCTGAGAGAGGACATGTAAATTGCTGCTGCCACCATGGTCCCAGGGCTACAAGCTCAAGCTTCCATGAGCTTTTCAATTAAGCTCAATTCCTAAATGCATGCTTAGCTTGAACAAAACTATGGGCAAATTGAAAAATCATAGATTGAATGAACAATTAAAGAACAAATTTCATTGATAAAAAATACTCACAATGAGATTTCTCAAGGCAGCAGCCTTTTGCACAATAGCTCTTCACAAAATCCCAAAGGTTACAAGACCCATCACAAAACTAACAAAACTAGGCCTAATTACTTACAGAGGATGTAGCCAGCAAGTGCTAGGGTAAAAGAGAAGAAAAAAAAGAGAAGAAGAGGTGATGAAGCCCTAACCCTATCCTACTCGAGCTCACCACAGACAAAGGTTGAAGGAGGGATGATAAATTTTAAGTTACCATGTACAGCTTAAATACTCTGTCCTAATGCCTTAGTCAATAGAAGATTAACCCTAATTTCCTAGGGTAGATGTGGCACTGTTACAACCTTTGGATGCCTTGAGATGTGTGTCTTGAGATTAAGGCCTCGAGATGTGTGCCCTGAACCTGAGAAAATCTCAAAAAGGTCCCTAAGTAGAGAGTGAGAAGTGGAGAGCTTGAGCTTCGCAGGGCTGGCCTTGGTGCATTAATCCATTCACGCGGTTGGTAGAGTGCTTGCAAGGTAGCATTTGGCTTTGAAAGTTGTTCACTCACGTAGGTGGACTTTGTATTGTTGCATAGCTGCTTTGGCCTTGAATGCACTCACACAGAAGAATTTGTAGTGCTTGGCTTCCTCATGCGACATAGTTTCAAAATTTTCTCTCGCGAGGGTGTCCCAAGGATGCCTTTAAATCTCTCTCGGCTTCTTGCTGAAGGAATTATAAAGGTCGCTCGGTAGAGGGTTGATCTATTAAATGCGTGAGAACTACACGAGGGCATTTCTGGAGCTCTATCTCCTCTTAAACCACGTGAGGACTTTGCGAGTTTGTTATTATTATTTGTACAGATTAGCTTCACGAGATAGAGCACGCAACTGATTTGAAACTTGTTCCTTGTGAGAGCTCCGCGAGCTAGATTTCTGAAGGCTTAGTGCGTGAGAGCATCGCGAAGTCTTTGAGTGTTGGTTGCAGCTGAAGTGTGCAATTGCATCGCGATTTTTCTTGTGCTACATATATTAGATGCGCGAGATAACTTTGCTACGGACTTCAACAGCGCGAGGCAGCACTTCTACTATGTGAGAGAACACATTTTCTCCTCTTATGCACTGCAATTGCTACTGTTGTAGCTTTCTCCACTTACATCCAGATTTTTCACATCTGCTGGCCTTCTTGGGTCCACTTTGACATGCAAACTAGTTACCATGGTGTGTACCAGCATGGTGTTCCATCAGTCTTTGGCTCAACGTCATCTCTTGCTTCAATTCTCTCTCTTCTTGGCACCAAAGGCATGAACTTTGTGTTAAGCTGCACAATTTATTACTAACTATAAAACACACTAAACAAAGGATTATTAGACAGCTACAAGGTGTAGCAAAGGTCAGGTTAAGAGGTGAAAAGTGGTATTTTTCAGTGAATAACACATAGTCCCGATACTGATGAATTACCCGCTCCATCAGGTAATATGCCCTGGCCCAGGCCACATAGAAAAACACGACGCGCCGGTCGATGAAGAGGCGAGATGGACCTATAGTGGCTCGTTCCTAATAAGAAGAACCAATGTAGGGGTCATATATAATCTACCCAAATCAAGGAGTGCCCGATCAGTCAAACATGCAATGCAATATAAAGGAGAAGCTTGGAAATGAAAAAGGTGAAAAATAGCCTTACCTGCTCCGGTATCAGCAGGTCGAATTAGGACCTCAGGCCCATCTCCAGGTGTTTCATGCTAACATCCCTATAGCGGTGCGTATTCTAATTATTCAGAAGCGGATAAGTGTATATCTCAGAGTGAAGAAGGGGGCGGCCAGGATGAAAGTGCAAATACCCCCACGCCTGACAACAGTAGTGCATAAGAGACGTGTTAGAAGCAAAGAATGATCATCCAAATAAACTGTGGAAAGCAAAAGAGTCAGAGGTTACCTCCAAAGAAAGCCAAAAGCCGACGACGGACTTTGTGTTGCCAACAGAGACTCGGACTAGGTTGGACATCAATGCGGCATAGCCATCCCCACCCCAGTCATATCTATGCATGTCATTCCAATTGTCCATGAGGCTGAGCAAGTCCAGGGAGACCCGCCCACCGCTGGTATTAGCAAAGAGGGTCTTGCATAGTAGTAGGAGTGAGATGCAGGCCAACATAATCGCATGCTTGGGCTCAATAAAAATGTCCACTTCTAGCTACCCCAGATCTACCAACTCATTCAGCTCAAAAAGATTAGACAGCCAGAACATTTGACCTCAGCACCATGCAGACTTGTGGAAGGGGGATAATCCCTTATCAATCGAATGATCTCATCCCTATTAGGCAATGGAAGGTTGGCCACCAGAACCCCCCTATCTGGATCCCCGTAATCATGGCCCAATCTACACGAGTCAACGTCATCTCTGCCATGGCCATATGAAAAGTCATGGTCTCCGAACAGAAATGCTCAATAAGGACCGTCAGATAGGCCGTGTCAGCTCCCATAGCGAGGTATGTGAGGAACTCTCCAAAGTCGGTTTGTCCACGCAAGAACTTCATGATCGGTGTGAGGTAGCGATAAAACTGTTGAAAGTTCAACCAACCGCTTCGAAACACGATATGGGGCAAGGCCTGCAGCAAGGTAAAAGAGGCATTAGGTCATGGAAATATAGCAAGATCGCATAGGAAAAAAGAAGGCTGAATTTATCCCTATACCTTACCAGCAATATCAAAATTGGAGATATGAATATGTTGCTGATGGAGGAAGCTAGCATGGGCGGCCTCACCCTGCATTTCGTACCATGGGTCGGCATGGCACTCCACCACAAAGAATTGTTCTCCTCGGGGACCATAGACCATTTTCGGCCCCTCTTCTTGTTCCTCCTCCTGCACGTATTCTTCTTCGCTTGACATTCTGGGGCAAATATGAGCAATCATGTCAAGGTTGATCAATGATAAGAAACCATTGAGCTATAGGTCAAGGGAAGGTAAGTATGATAAAACCCCTCTCTTTTTTCAAAATTAAACCAAATAATAATAATAATAATTGAATAAAATAACACTAAAATAAAAAAAAATTCCCCTTTCCTTTACAAAAATAACAACAAAAAAAAGAAAAATCCCATTTTATCTAAAGAAAACCCTGAAAAAGAAAAATCCCTTTTTGGGTCTAAAGGAAAACAAAAACTAAATAAAAAGAAATCCTTCTCTTGTTTATACAAAAACAACAACAAGAGAATCCTTCTCTTGGTTTATACAAAAATAAAACACAAAAATCCTTCTATTATACAAAAACAAACCCAAAAATCCTTCTCTTCTATATACAAAAAGCAAAAACAAAAAATCCTTCTCTTATTTATACAAAAATGAAACAAAAAAAGTATATATAAATCCCTCTCTTAAAAAACCTAAATCAGGAAAATAGCTCAAGGAAAAGGAAAATAGGGCATCATTTATAGGGAATAAAATCAACAACAATCATGCTTGCAAACGAAATAACCCATTTATCATCTAGAAAAGCAAAGATCATATTCTCATTGCAAGATAATTCAAAGAAAAGCCAAGTAAAACGGGTTTGAAATGATTACCTTCAAGACAAATGGATCCTTGTTCCGGCATGGAGCGGGGGTTTAATCGACGCGAGCGAACACCGGCAATGAAGCACGTTTGGAATGGATTCAAAGGTACCGTAGGACAGAGCCTCATTCTGGTTTAGAGAGAGGGGGAGAGAAAATTTTGAAATAAACCCCTTTTTGGCTCATGCTCGGGCATATTAAAATGCCCCCAGTGTTTGCTTGGCGCATGTATTACATGCGCCAAGTATATTTTGGCCCCCATTTGGCCTAGCACAACTAATAGTTATGCGAATCTACTTTCGGGTTGGGTTCTGGCTAGGTGTGGTTTGTACACACCTGGCTTGCCCCCTTTTCTTTTGTTTTGTTATTCTATAGGTGCACACACCCCCAAATGGCATATCAACTCTCATTTGACTTGCCCAGGAAGCTGTGCTAGAATAAATTGATCAAGACCGATGAGCATGCTCAAAGCTTCCCGATCATACATAAAATCATAGCAAAATTTTTTTAAAATTCACATAAAATCATAGCAAAAAGTTTAAAAAATTCACATAAAATCATAGCAAAAGTCCAAAAAATTCACATAAAATCATAACATAAAAATCCAAAAATTCACATAAAGTCATAGCTAAAAAATCTATATAAAAATCCACATAAAATCATAAAATAATCTCGTATAAAAATCCACATAAATCATAAAATGTTACATAAAAATAATAAAAAGCAGCATGTACTCCCAAAAAGCGTTGCGACATCTATTCACTTCGCTTGGGTAGTCGTGCTATATCAATTTCGAGATCGTTGGGTTCACCCAAAGACCTCGAACTCTGCTTCATGCAGGGGCACCAGTGACCAGTCAAATGGGGCAGGCAATGCCTCATAGGGTTGGTTGCAAACTGTGGACCTTTTCGTATTTGCTTTGTGCCTATCTTTAAGTATGGGTCAATCACTTCTTACTCATGGAGCTATTGGATTCATAATGAAACTTGAACATCGAACATCTTCAATTATCTCAAGAAGCGGACATTTTTCCTAACATATTGGTCTTGAACAACTTAGTCCATCTCCGTCATGCCCAGTAATGTCGCTAAGCACTTAGGGATCGATAACCTTGAGAAACGGAAATTTTTTCCGACATACAGAGCTTTCATTTTCTCACTGTGTTACCCACTTGATGTTTCAGGTTCATTTTGAATACAAAAGACCTGTTGGGCCTCTTCGAATGTCTCTTATCTTTGGCATTCAATCATTAGTGATCGGATACCAAAGAGGGGCATCTGTAGACACTCAAATTTAGCTCAAGGCCCGATCGAAACACACTTCGAGAGAGGCAAACTTTCGAGCATTCGATGGCATGTATCAAACCCTTAGGAACCTTTCCGAAACCTTAGGAGTCATCCCAAACCCTTAGGACTCACCCCTAATCTCTTAGAAATGTACTCCACAAACCTTTAAAAACTAATCCCAACCTAGACTTTCTCGAGCAATGATAAAAGAGTGGTGCACCGGGACTAGTTGGGATCTTCTACTATGATTAAATCATATACTATTGAAAAGTAGAAGTTTCCAGCTTTCCAACTAGCAAAGAATCACCCCGATCGGAGTTGTACATCAAAAGTTATGGCCATTCGAAGATTGGGTACAAAATGGGCATGTTTTGAACCTATCGAGATGTTCATTTGGAACCTCGCGAGAACCTCGCAAGAGGTACTGTGTACTTGGCGCAAGTAATACTTGTGCCAAGCCATTTCTCCCTAAAATGGCTTGGCGTAACTAATATTTGTGCCAAGCACAAGTGGGTCCCACCTCGGGCAGCCACCTTCCCAAAACCCTGTTTTGACACTATTTTACTGTCCCTAAGGTTGGCACATCTATTAGTCACGCCAGGCTTAGCTACAATAACCCTGGGTTTTTTCCTCAAATTGTATCTTTAGGGTTTGACTTGTTGACCATCTTGATGCCCTGGGTGTGTTTCATTTGTTCTGCTGCACCCTTCCTTATCCTATTTGAAACCTTTAAGTGATTTGAAACACTACCCTATCATCCACCATTAAGCAACTTTCACACTTTTCTAAGCTTCAAAAACCCTAGAAAACCTTAGATGGTTAGATTACCTAATTTCTAATCCTACTTAGCCTCTAAACACCCTCCTAACCTCTCCCTTTCCTATAAATGGAGAGGCACCCCTCCCTTTACAAAGGCTTGAAAAATTTCCTAAGAGAGAAAATTAAGAAAGAACCTCCCTTTCACCTTTGGTGCACCATTCCCCATACAAATTGTAAAACTTGAAAGTTTCCTTTAGGCCCCCCACTTTCATCAAAACCCCTTGTTTTAGGTGAGAGCTACCCTCTAGGCTTCCTTCTCTACTTCTTAATTATCCAGCCCTAGGAGCTAGAACCCTTGTTCTAACCATACAAGCAATTGGAAGCTCACTGATGCACGCCTACGCAAGGATCTACAGTGGTGCAACAAGGGCCCGAGAGCTCTGGCTCTCCCTTCTACTCCTCTACCTTCTATGTTCTTCCTCTATCCTCACATTTATGCCATTACACCGCCAAAATTCTAGTAGGAATGGAGGGGCACAAATAGGATATTGGTGCCTTAGGGCAAGAGGAAGGACCTTTTTGCTTCTTTTATTTTATTTTTGTTTTGGCCATAAGTAGAGAACACATGAAGTGGGTTGATCGGGTGCCTAACACCTTCCCCATCGATAACTGAAGCCCCTACCCAAGAGCCTTTGTCATAGACCGGTGAATCAGAGTCATATTTGGCACTTTGGTGCATTTAATATTGAATTTACGTTTCCCGGGACACCAAAATCTCTGGATGGCGACTTTAAATTTTCCTATGAGTGTGCATCGTCGCAACGAGATCATGAAAAAATCCCATGATTGCACACTTTGCTTGCACCACATCTCAAAAGGATAATCGGTTTGATGAAACTTAAAAAGTAATAAAAAACACCAAGAAAATATATATACCAAAAAGATATCTGTCAGGGGTTTTTATGCCCCTTCCTATGGTGTTTGATCTATGCAAATAGTATGTGTAGGACTAGGTCAACGACCCAACTCATGCTTCAAGACACGAATCTCTGTAGAAAAAGCATCCTCCTGAATATTTTGATCTGTCATCAAGTGGCCATGAAGGCCCTTATATCGCTTCCAAAAAGCATCGATAACACTAAGAGCATCACTCAAGGCTCCTTCCAGATGAAGAACCTCACATTCATCAACACCGGCTCTTGCTTCTGTAATATCAGCTCTAACCTGCTCTTTCTCTAAACACTCGTGCAGGACCCGCTTCTCGTCTATCAATAATTTAATCTGAGTCTGAAGCACCGACTCCTTCCTGGGCAAAGGTCCCTCTACATCACTATTCTCTGCTTGGTCCAAGCGACGGGCAGAGGGCCTCTAGATAGTAACCAAGCATCGTACCTAGAAGAAGTCAATGACAGATTCCCTTGTTCCAGGTTGAACATATATGTTGACTGACGTGTTTCCCAAAGGGCGGCTATCCTATCAAAATCCCTAGAGGACGCACGAGAGAAAATCAAGGAACATAGGGGTGGTTTTGTCGCACAAGGAGTGTAACCAAACAGGTGCAACACCCGAGATCGGAAGTAATAGGTATTTCCAGTCAAGCCGTGGGGTGATACCTTTATGGTGTCTGGATCAAACTATCGGGAAAGTCCTGTCAAGCCCTCCATACTAGCTCAGCCTCAGTCAACCAAAGATTTAGCTCACAAGTGTTCCCCTGTGACAACTTGGAGCATCGGCCCAAAAAGCAGCGAGGAACCTCCCCTTGAACAACATAAAAGTGGGGCACGGACCCCAAAATGGTGAGATGCTCCCCAAGTCAAACCTAAAGCAGAATAGGGCGAAAGAACTCCACCTTACTCAAAGCAAAGGCATCAAGACAGCGGTAAAGCTTCGCTAATACCAGATGCATCATGGAGCGCCCCCCTTCAAGCTCTGCCAGTATATCATAAAATGCAAGAGAAAAGCCCCCCTGTTAAGACCTGAAAAGTACCACTTTTCACCCCTTAACTTAGCCTTTGATTAGGCCCTTAGCCATCTAATGAAGGTTTGTTAAGTGTTTTCTGTAGATAATAAACAGTAGTGCAATAAGGCCAGAAATCATGTTAAGGAGCCCATATTGGCACCAGAAATCCCTTAGAAGGATAAACACTGAATCAAGCCTGGCGCAACTTCCACAAAGCTTCAAAAGATTCAGACAACTATGCTTCGCGCAGTCCTCGTGAGCTTCCCAAGACTTCAAAACAAGTGCTCATGCAGTTGAGTAACAGAAGAGCTTCAGAAGCACAGCCTCGCGCAGCTCTCGCAAAGTTCAGGAGTAAATGGTCGCATAGTCTCGCGTAGTTCAAGAAGACCTCAAATCAATCTCGCATAGTTCACTCAGAACCGCTGAGGAGAGAGTGCTTCAGGAGATTCCTCACGCAGTAGCCGTGGGATGCAAATGTCAAGAGAACCTGTCGCGCAATTCAGAAATGCCTCATAGCTATCATGAGGATCCTCGTGAAGATCTATCAAGAAAAGAAGCTGTCGCGCGGTTCAGGAAGAAAGCAGCATCGCGAAGCCAGAGTTAGCCTCGCAAAGTGAAATGGAATGCTCGCATAGTTCTCGCACTATTCACAAGTAATAATCCAACCATGCCTAATCCAGCGAGAGCTTAACTACAGACCTCGCGACTGCTCAAAGCATTAAGATGCTGCAACCCCACGACGTTTGAAGTTCTAATGTTAAACTCAACCACACGAAGAACAGAGCTACCACGCGACAAGTCTGGGAATCGATTGCAACCTCGCGAAGCTCTAAACTCTAACTTCCATCATTCTGTAGAGGACTTTCTAGGAATTTCCAAGGATTAGGGCACGCACTCCCACACTCAAATCTCTATGCACGCGCCCGGAGGCATCCAAGGATCATTAATAGGCCATGTGGCATCGCTAAAATTAGGATTTCCTAACCCTAATGTGCCGCCACACCCACTGCTATATAAACCTAAGCCTGGTTTTGGTTTAGGAGGAGAGCAAGAGGCCGGAAGAGTTCAGTTTCTACTCTGTTTTGTTTTTAGCATTATAGTCTTATTTTTCTGTAGCTGTAAGTAGTTTTCCTTCTTCTTTTTCTTCTCTCCATGGCCTAGCATTTGCTGGCCATGCCTTCGTATGCTTATTCAGTTTAGATCAATGGAATTTGTGATTGGGTGTTGTATTTTTAAGGGATTCATGTGTTTGTGAGCTGTTTTGTGCAAGGCTACTGCCTTGTGATCCGCCATTGCTTTGGCTATAATTCAAAGCAATGGAGGACAGATTCTAAGGTCCCATTCAGATCCAAGTGACCTGTGTGTCTGGGCTATCATGGTCCTTTACAGCCTTAGCCCCACCACAGGACCCACTAGATCTGAAATCCCCATGAAAGCTTGAGCTAGTAGCCTTGTGACCCATGGTGGTAGCAGCAATATTCTTATTTTATTTTGGACTCCGTGAGGAGGATAGCCTCTGGGATAGTCTATGACCATTTAAGTGGGCAGGTTATAGCCTTAAGGTGAATCCAATTCGCTGATCCAAAATGGATCCTTCTTCTCCGAGCCTGAGCTTGTTGCCTGGTAGGAGATTGTACAAAGGCAAACTCCCCTATATTAGTATAGACCCACCATCAGATGTTAGATCTGATCTGGGTATGGAGATTGTAGACATGTGACTGGACCATTGTAGTCCCACTCAAGCAATGGAAAGCTAGATCTAAGGTGGTACTCAATCTCTTACTGGTTCTATGTGTCTGGGCTATCATGGTCCTTTACAGCCTTAGCCCCACACATATTGCTTTAGAGGTTGAGGTTCCCTATGGATTCTTGAGCTTGTAGCCTAGATGAAGTAGTGCCTACAATGATCAACTTGTTTTGACCCATCTCTGGATTGTGGTTCCCCTATGGGATAGTCTGTGACCATTTAAGTGGACAGGTTATAACCTTAAGGGATTGGATCATGGCACAGGGATGAGTTGAATTATTTCTCCTCTTTGGTGATAATGCAGCCATTGGACAAGATTTCTATACCAGCAGATCTGGATCTGAGTCATAAATTCCAGCAGATCTGAACCCAATAGCATACTTCTCACCCTTTTATATTTATTTTCCCTCACTCCATCGATCTTCTCAACCCTTTTCTGTAGTTAGTTCATTAGGCTACCTTAGGATACTTAGAATAAGTGACCCTAAACTCCCCTCCTTTTGAGACTGCTAGATCTGTAGTCAGATCTGGAGGGACTACTAGAGATGGCTCCCTTGGAGTTGTAGATCACCTTTCCCTATGGGACAAACTCTTACTTATCAAAACTTGCCACAATGGACCCTGTATCTTGCAGGTCTAGGATTTCTCAGTTGTGCTGATTCCATCTCCTATTTTACTTTGATTTTAAATTGTTTTACCACCAACAAATAAAGTAAGCACATCTGAAAATCCGCAACAAGTTTTTTGTGCCGTTGCCGGGGACAAATGATCTATTAGTAGACCCTTAGTTTTTATATTTTTAGTATTCTTTGTAGCTCTGAATAATTGATATTGCTGATGTAATTTTGATTC
The DNA here is from genome assembly GCA_021018995.1 of Chloranthus sessilifolius. NCBI lineage: Eukaryota > Viridiplantae > Streptophyta > Magnoliopsida > Chloranthales > Chloranthaceae > Chloranthus > Chloranthus sessilifolius. Next base: position 33,930,671 of record CM037595.1, read on the forward strand.
TTTCTTACAGATCTAGACAGCAACAAAGGAGGACAGGGGACTGCAGTTGGATATTAGCTACCTCTGTTTGCAAATTCTCTAACTTTTGAAACTCTGTCTATTTCTCTTACAATTTCCACAGCAATTTTTAGGATAGTTGTAATTTTATGTTTTCTTAAATAGTTGTAAATTTGTTAGATAAATTCTTTGAGTCAAGTGTAATGTGCCTGCAAGGAGTTGTCCCTGCTGGTGGTGTGTTTGTATGCAAGGTAGGAGATATCTTAGTCCTACTCTAGAGCCTTTTAACCCTGAGCTAGAAAGGGGTAGAAGACTTAGAAGAAACAGACACACCACAGTAGAGCCCCCAATTGAATCTGAGACAGCACTCATGGGTGAAGAACAACCCAGAACTCTCAAGGAGTTGAATGCTCCGGATGACTATAACTCTCTATTTAGCATTCAATTCCCTGATGTTCAGGGGAATTATGAAATTAACACTTCAATCATCCAGATGCTGCTCTCTTTTCATGGGCTTAGCAAGGAGGACCCTTACAAGCATATTGACCAATTTTTAGCCTTGTGCACCACATTCAATATCGCTGGTTTGGGACCTGAGGCTACTAGGCTCAGGCTCTTTCCCTTCTCTATGAAGGATAGGGCTAGTACCTGGTTGGCCACTCTTCCCAACAATAGCATTGCATCTTGGAAAGACCTACAGACCAAGTTTCTAACAAAGTTCTTCCCTGAGACCAAAACGAGCCAGTTGAGGAAGGAAATTCTTGCTTTTGCCCAATCACCAACTAAAAATTTTAATCAAGCCCGGGATAGGTTTAAGGAAATGCTCAAACAATGCCCCCACCACAAGATCCCAGACTGGCAGCTTGTACAAAGCTTCTATAATGGGATTAATGAGAAAAATAGAGATATGGTTGATGCTTCTTGTGGTGGAACCTACATGCATAAGACTGCTGATGAGGCATGGGAATTGTTTGAAGTAATCAGTGAAAATGCTTTTCAAAACCTATCCCTGGCAAGAACTAGTCAGGAGTCTGTGTCAAAAGTGGAGCCTGCTGCATTGTCAAGAGGAAAAGTTTATGAGGTGTCTGGGACCAACGATCTGCAGCTGCAGATGGAAAACCTCTCTTTGAAATTTGACAAATTACTGACTGTGATGCAACCTAGAAGGGCTGCTCAAGTGGTGGAGGCATGTCTGATATGCCAGTCCCCACAACACACAGTAGAGGAATGTCCATCTGCAGGGCAATATCTTGAATTGGTATTGGAACATGCTGCTGCTGCACAATCTTTTGGCCAGCAACAATCTGGTGGCTACAGGGCGACCATATGGATACCAGCACCAAAATGCTGGTTACCAATGGAGAGACCACCCAAATCTGAGGTGGAGGCAAGACAATTATATGCAGCCCCAGCAAATGTTGGCCTTACCCCAAAGGCCACAGCAACAGTTCAATCAGGGATATGCCCCTAGGTCTAATTTCCAACACCAGTAGCAGCCCCATCAGCAACAAAATCAATTGGTCTTACCCCCATCTCAACCCAGAAATACTTCTTTCGAGGACCAGGTCTTGACCTCACTGCAAAACTTGGGGTCCGTGGCTCAGACTGTGAGTTCTCATGGTCAGAGCATAAAGAAGATGGAAGAGCAGATTGGCCAGCTAGCGAATGCCTTAGCTAAAAGAGAGGAGGGGAGGTTGCCCAGTCAACCAGTGGTTAATCCCAAGGGCCAATTTTTGATTGGTGAAGGATCCTCAAACCTTGAGGGGCAAGGGGATCTCTCATTGACTTGATTCACAGAATTGTGCATTGTGTATGTTATGTATTTTAGTATGGTTCATTTTTTTTTCCTATTTATAGGAATTTCTAGTGATCTCATCGGAGTCTGAATGTACATGACCTGAGAATTATTCTGCCTGCTTTGGTTCTTATTCCCTTTGAATTGATAATTTTGAGTAAATGAATGATGATTGTACTGTTTTGATAATGAGAATGCTATTTGAATATGATGTTTTGGTTAAATGCTTTTTGAGTAATTGCATGCTTAAATGTGGAGAACGCATGAGGGAATCCCTTTTTAGAATGTTTGTGGGTGTCCCTGGAAAAGATAATGTGAGAGAATCCACCACAAAACAAAGGAAAATGACAGACCAATGGGTGTGTGATCCTTGTCACTATTTTAGCTGTCGCAAGGTTCTGAAAAATAGGCGTGGTTTCTTCTCGCGCAGTTCATAAGATATTAGCCTGCTAAGGTGTCATGAGAATCAATATAATTGTGTAGACTCTCTCACACAATCCAAATGAAAGTCCAATCTCGCGACCCACTCATTTCTATCCAGCGAGCTGACATTTTCAAAGCGCGCCGAGCCCCGCGATATATATAATCCAACCCCGTGCTGCTTTCCTTTCTGTTTTCTCTTTCCTCTCCAGCCAGCGAAACCCTAGCTCTGACTCCCATTAATCTCTCTCCTCCAGCATCCATTCTACAGTCCATCATTCACCTTCAAATTCTGGGGATTTGCTCCTAAAGCCTCCTCCACCAGTTGCCCTCTGATTGGAGCTCTCGCAGTCTCTCATGCATCCGATTGAACAGAAGCCTAAGTGTTAGGGTAAGACTCAGCTCTCAACCTTTGCTCTTCATTTTTCAAAGTACACATTCACAGAGGAGAAGTTCCATGGCCACTAAGAGTGCACCTGTGGAAAGAGCAAGGGATAAGGCTCCCATGGAGCCCACTCCCAAGAAGGCCAAGTCCTCAGCGGCGTCGCAAAAAGGGAAAGAAGTGATTCAGAAAGGGGCCTATTAAGACCTGAAAAGTACCACTTTTCACCCCTTAACCTTTGATTAGACCCATAGCCACCTAATAAGTCCTTGTAAATTGTTTTATGTAGGTAATAACTAGCAGTAAAATAAGGCCAGGAATCCTGCTAAGGAGCCTGTTTTGGCACCAGAAGTCCCTCAGAAGGATGGACTCTAAATTCAGACTTGAAATAGCCTCGCGCAGTCCAGCTGAGCTTCCCAAGACTCTACAACAACTTCTCACGCAGATGATTGACTGAGGAGCTTCAGAAGCATAAACTCGCGCAGCTCTCGCGAAGCTCAAGAGTAGAACACATCGCGCAGTCTCGCACAGTTCAAAGCAAACCTTTCTCAACCTCACACAGTTTGCTCAGAACGACTGAGAAGAGAGAGCTTCAGAAGACTCCTTGCGCAGCTATCGCGCAGTCGCCGCGGGATGCAATTATCTGAAGAGAACTCCTCGCGCAGTTCTCGTGCCATTCAAGAGGAGAGCATCTTCGCAAAGGTAAAGCCACCCTTGCGAAGATCAATTAAGATATGGAGCCTCGCACAGTTCAGAATTCATTAAAGCCTCGCGAGGTAACTCTCGAAGTTCAGTGAAGAGAAGTGCTCACGAAGTTCTCACGCTATTCAAATCTATCCTCGCGAAGATCAACCTAGCGACTGCTTGAACTCCAACCTCGAGACTGCCTGAAGAGCAAACCAAGCCAACCTCGCGATGGCTGAAGTTTTAATTTCAAATCATCCTAGCGAAGAGCAAAAGCTACCACGTGACAAGTCTGGGAAACAATGGCTACCTAGTGAAGCTATGAACCTCAAACTTTCATCTCTTCAGCAGAGGACTTTTCAGAATTTTCAGCGATTAGGGCATGCACTCCCATGCTCAAATCTCCGTGCATGCACCCCAAGGCATCGAAGGATCACTATTCGGCCACATGGCATCGTTAAAATTAGGGTTTCCTAACCCTAATGCGCCGCCACACCACTGCTATAAATACCCATTGGTTTGGGGATGTGGCAGGCAAACCCTGCCAATGGAATAGTTAACCTAAGTGCAGCAGAGTCATGTGAGTAATATGGAAATGGATCTATGTTCACTAAAGAATCATGAAAAATAAGAAATTTAAAATTTCTACAAACTTTAGACATTATAAACTTTTAATATTTCAAATTTCCATGATGATATCACCAAGGAAACTTACTTGTATCAGCGCTTAGTGAATCATTAGAGAGAGAAAAAGGTGAGGACATACTTAAAAGTTCAAAGGAAGACAATAACCAGTGAGAATTGAGCCTATAAAATTTTTTTCCATCCTCTGAGGAGTGACTAAGGCAATTTCTTCTAGTTCTAAGGACTGGCTGAGTCACTATGCTCACTAAAAGTTAGGCAACTCCAAGTTGAAGTAACTGACACCACTCATGAGACTTAGGAAAGGATCAAGGCCTTCTCTTGGACAGTTTGAGCCTAAAAAGACCAACCCTAAAGCCACTGCCCTTGTCCATACCCCCTTTGAGCTTTAAATCCTAAATTTCTTCAAAATACACTTGAGTACTTGTACCTGAACCTATGAACCTGATTCAGTCTACCCTCACTTTGAGAATTCAGAAGGTAAACGAGAAAGAGTTGAAGATGGACTAGCTATGGTCAACATTAGGTGAATGGAGAAGAAGTATCTTAAAATTCTGGCAATATGGTAACTGAGAACATGGTGGCATTTTAGAAAAGTAAAATAATAAAAATAAAAAGAAGAAAATTCCATAAAAAAAAAAAGAAACAAAAATAATAATGAAGAGGAGTAAGAGAGGAGTCAAGAGGGAACTTTCATTGGAAAAATCAAAATCAAGAAGAGAAACTGGTCACTTCAAATCTGAAAATCTCAAAGAAGATGAAGGGAGATGAATTCAAGATGGTGAAGTCATGAACCACCTCCTTCACCTACTAATTTCTCAATTTTGAACTCCTTTTCAACCTTCCATTCTTTTTAACCCCACTCCATAAGCCACATTATAGCCCAGTTAAAAGCCCTCGTGATCCAAAGTTGAGTGAGCTGTCATGTGGAGATAAAGAGTTACCCAATCTATGGTGAGGATCTATCAATGATGTCAGCACTTAAGAACTCTACCTATCCTCATGCTTACAAACCCATTTGGGGGATGTAACTGCTCTTGAGCCTGAAAGAAAATGAACCCCTCAACAAGACCCTTATGAGAGTATGCCCTGTAAAGTTTTTGGGTCTGATCTTCAATGCATCATGTATGACCTATAACCTAATTTTTTATCTGATGATGAGTTCAGTGCTGGCACACACTTGTGCAGTTTTCTGTGGCTTTAAACTGATTGGAAATGTTGTGCATTCATGAGAAGTTTATTCTGTTTAAATTTCTGTGCAACCAATGGATTAAATTTCTTTTATTTTTACTGATTCAAGAGTAAACTAAGTCTGCTCCTTGACTACTCACTTGATGATATTGCACTTTTCTTAACTGTTTCATTGAGAAGTTTGTGGGTGTCTTCACTGAAAACCCTCAGGAGACTTTACTCCTCCACTAGGGATCACCTAGGGGTTTAAAAGGCTTGGTACATATGCTAAATGCATCCATGCTCCCTACGAAAGTGGCATTTAATTTTTGTAGTAGATTTAATGTAGCTTTGCTAAGGGACTAGCAAAGATTAGGTTTGGGGTGTGTTAAGACCTGAAAGTACCACTTTTCACCCCTTAACTTAACCTTTGATTAGACCCTTAGCCATCTAATAAGTTCTTGTTAAGTATTTTATGTAGGTAATAATCAGTAGTGAAATAAGGCCAGGAATCCTGCTAAGGAGCCTGTTTTGGCACCAAAAGTCTCTCAGAAAGATGGACTCTGAATCCAGACTTGAAATGAGCCTCGCGCAGCTGACCCAAGCTTTAGAGGATTTAGGAGAAATATGCCTCACAGAGTCCAACTGAGCTTCCCAAGACTTTACAATAACTTCTCGCGCAGTTGAGTGACTGAAGAGCTTCAAAAGCACAAACTCGCGCAGCTCTCACGAAGCTCAAGAGTAGAACACATCGCGCAATCTCGCGCAGTTCAAAGCAGACCTCTCTCAACCTCACGTAGTTCGCTCAGAACGGCTGAGGAGAGAGAGCTTCAGAAGACTCTTCGCACGGCTGTCGCGTAGTAGCTACGGGATGTAAATATCAGAAGAGAACTCCTCGCGTAATTGTCACACTATTCAAGAAGAAAGCATCCTCGCTAAGATAGAGCCATCCTCGCGAAGATCATCTAAGACATGGAACCTCGCACAGTTCATAACTCATTAAAGCCTCACGAGGAAACTCGCGAAGTCCATTGAAGAGAAGTCCTCGTGCTATTCAAATCCTTCCTCGCCAAGATCAACCCAGCAAATGCGCAGCTACCTCGCGACTGCTTGAACTCCAACCCCGCGACATCTGAGGCTTTGATGTCTACTCAGTCTCGCGAATCCCAATCCAGCGAGAGTTCAATTCTCTACTGCGCGACTGCCTGAAGAGCAAACTAAGGCAACCTCGCTATGGTTGAAGCTTCAATGTCAAACCATCCTCGTGAAGAGTAAGAGGTACCATGCGACAAGTCTGGGAAACAATAGTTACCTAGCGAAGCTCTAAACTTCAACTTTCATCGCTTCAGCAGAGGACTTTCTGGGAATTTCCAGTGATTAGGGCACGCACTCCAACGCTTAAATCTCTGTGCATGCACCCCGAGGCATCCAAGGATCACTATTAGGCCACGTGGCATCGTTAAAATTAGGGTTTCCTAACCCTAATGCGCCGCCACACCACTGCTATATAAACCCATACTTAGTGTAGGTTTAGGGACCTTGGAACACGTCTCATCTCTTAGGGATTTGATCTGAGATCATTTTTCTTTTCTTTTATAGCTGTAAGTAGTTTTCTTTTTCTTTTTCCTTCTCTCCATAGTCCAGCACTTGCTGGCTATGTCTTTGTATGCATTTTGAACTAGTTTAATGAAAGTTCTGTAATAGGATTTTTACATTATGGGATTTGGGTTTGAATGTGATCTCCTCCGTGCAAGGTTGCTGCCTTGTGATCCACCATTGCTTTGGCTATGATTTAAAGCAATGGAGGACTGATTCTAAGGGCCACTCAGATCCAAGTGACCTGTGTGTCTGGGCTATCATGGTCATATACAGCCTTAGCCCCACCACAAGACCCACTAGACTGAAATCCCCATGGGAGCTTGAGCCGGTAGCCTTGTGACCATGGTGGTGGCAGCGATATTCTTGTTTTGTCTTGGGCTCCGTGAGGAGGATAGCCTCTGGGATAGTCTGTGACCATTCAAGTGGACAGCTTATAGCCTTAGGGTGATTCTAATCCACCGATCTAAGATGGATCCTTCTTCTTTGCACCTGAGCTTGTATTAGCCTGGTGGGAGATTGTACAGAGGCAGACTCCCCTATATTTGTATAGATCCACTATCAGATGTTAGATCTGATCTAGTTATAGAGATTGTAGGCTTGTGACTGACCATTGTAGCCTCACTCAAGCAATGGAGAGCTAGATCGAAGGTTGTACTCAATCTCTTACTGGTTCTAGGTGTCTGGGCTATCATGGTCCTATACTGCCTTAGCCCCACACATAGAGCTTTAGAGGTTGAGGTTCCCTATGGATTCTTGAGCTGGTAGCCTAGATGAAATAATGCCTACAATGATTAACTTGTTTTGACCCATCCCTGGATTGTGGTTCCCCTATGGGATAGTCTGTGACCATTTAATTGGACAGGTTATAACCTTAAGGGATTGAATCATGGCAGAGAGATGGGTTGGATCCTTTCCCCTCAGTGGTGATAACGTAGCCATTGGACAGGATTTTTATAACATCAGATCTGAATTTGAGTTACAAAACTTCTCTGATCTAGGCTCAATAACATACTTCTCACCCTTTTATATTTATTTTCCACACTCCATCCATCCTCTCAACCCTTTCTGTAGTTTAGACATTAGGCTACCTTAGGATCTGTAAACTAAGTGACCTTAAACTCCCTTCCCTTAAGGACTGCCAAATCTGTAGTCATATCTGGAGGGGCTACTACAGATGGCTCCCTTGGAGCTGTAGATCATCTTTCCCTGTGGGATAAACTCTTACTTATCAAAACTTGCCACAATGGACCCTGTATCTTGCAGGTCTAGGACTTCTCAGTTGTGCTGATTTTATCCCCTATTTTATTTTGATTTTAAATTTCTTTTACCACAAACAAATAAAGAAAGCACAGCTGGGGTTGCAACAGTAATGCCCTAGCCACATTCAAGAGGTGCATGTATGCCATTTTTTCTGATATGGTTAATAAGTTCCTGGAAATCTTTATGGATGATTTTTCAGTTTATGAGGACAGCTTTAGTTAGTGCTTCAATCACCATGACCTAGTTTTGCAAGAGACCAATTTGGTCTTAAGCTGGGAAAAGAGCCACTTTATGGTAACACAAGGAATTGTGTTAGGCCATGTGGTCTCCCATAGAGGTATAGAGGTTGACAAAGCTAAAGTGGACCTGATCTCACACCTGCCCCCACCCAGGACTGTCAAGCAAATCAGATCATTTTTAGGACATGTTGGATTCTACAGGAGGTTCATTATGGACTTCAGCAGAATTGCAAAGCCACTATGCCACCTGCTGTGTCAGGATGTGCAATTTGAATTATTTGTTGAGTGCCTAGAGGCCTTTGAGGTCTTAAAAAAGTGCCTCACTACTGCTCCTGTAATCCAGGCCCCAAATTACTCTCTCCCCTTTGAACTAATATGTGATGCATCAGACCTAGCAATAGGTGCTGTCTTAGGACAGAGGAAGGACAAGCTACCAGCAGTGATTTATTATGCCAATAAAATACTAGCAGAAGCTCAGCTCAACTAGACCATAGCTGAGAAGTAGCTGCTAGCTATTGTGTTTACTGTGGACAAGTTTAGACCCACTTGCTTGGGTCAAAAATTGTTGTGTGTACTGATCACTTAGCCCTGAAATACCTATTGGCCAAAAAGGATGCTAAAACTAAACTAATCAGATGGATCCTCCAGTTACAGGAATTTGATCTTGAGATCAAGGATAAGAAAGGAGTGGAGAATGTGGTGGCTGATCACCTCTCTAGAATTGTGTTGAATGAATGTTCAACTGCACCTGTTAATGAATTGTTCCCTGATGAGCAGTTGTTTGTTGTTCAGTCTAGTGTGCGTTTGTTTGAACACATTATGAATTTTCTTGTTGTTGGCAGGATCCCCCCTCATTGCTCCAAGATGGACAAAGACCTATTTTTCTCTCAGGTCAAACATTTTTTGTGGGAAGACCCTTACCTATACAAGCATTGTGCAGATCAGATTGTGAGGAGATATGTGTCGGAAATTGAGTTCCACAACATTCTTTCTATGTGCCATGAGCAGGCTTGTGGAGGTCACTTTAGTGGCAAAAATACAACAACAAAAGTATTACAATGTGGGTTCTACTGGCCCTCTGTGTTCAGAGATGCTCACATACAATGAAAATCCTGTGCAAGATGTCAAAGGTTGGGAGGCATTTCCAAGAAAGATTCAATGCCATTGCAACCCATCCTTGTGGTACAACTGTTTGACATCTGGGGGATTGATTTTTTGGGTCCCTTTCCTCCTTCTATGGATTTCAATTTTATCCTTGTGGCAGTGGACTATGTGCCGAAGTGGATTAAAGACATTGCCACAAGGACAAATGAACACACAGTTGTCCTCAAATTTTTGAAGGACAACATTTTCTCTAGATTTGGCACCCCCAGAGCTATCATTAGTGATGGGGGAGCCATTTCTGTAACAGGCCTTTTGAGAATCAGCTCAAAAGGTATTCTGTTACACATAGGATTGCAACTCCCTACCACCCATAGACCAGTGGGCAAGTTGAAATTTCCAATAGGGAGACTAAGTACATCTTGGAGAAGACTGTGAGGACAGATAGAAAGGATTGGGCACAGAAGTTGAATGATGCACTCTGGGCTTATAGGATTGCCTATAAGACCCCTATTGGCATGTCCCCTTTTAGACTGATTTATGGCAAGGCATGTCATCTATCAGTGGAGTTAGAGCATAGAGCCTATTGGGTTATTAAAACATTGAATTTGGATCAAACTTCTGCTAGTTCACACAGGAAATTGCAATTGTTAGAACTTGATGAGTTGAGATTGGAGTCCTATACAATTGCAAGAATTTACAAGGAAAGATCCAAGGCATTGTTTGACAAGAAACTGATGAGGAAGGACTTCAAGGCTGGTACCAAGGTTTGGCTTTTGAACTCCAAATTAAAATTCTTTCCAGCGAAGTTAAAATCCAGGTGGGATGGACCTTACAATGTCATCAATGCCTACCAATCTAGTGTTGTGGAGATCTTGGATCCCATTTCTGGGAAGAACATGAAAGTGAATGGTCAAAGCCTGAAGACTTGTGTAGAATATTCTGTGGAGCTGCCTCAGACCATCCACCTTCATGAACCTCTCACTGCTTAGTGATCCACAGCTCTGTACACTGTGTACCATACTTGTTGAATTTTTGTGTTGTTTTGTTTAAAAATCAGTCTTGTGTTGTCTGTTTTGTTGTTGATGTGCATGTTTTGTTTTGCTTGTTTTGTGTTATTATTGATGTGCATATTTTTTCATCTGAATCTAATGAGCATGTTGCCTGCTGTGATTGAAATATGCACGGACCTGCTATCATTTTAATGTGCATGAACCTGCTGTAAGCTTAACTCATTTGAATGTTGAATTTATACTCTGTGCATATGTTGGTAATGGGCATGAATTTATCAGAGTTACAATAGATGAATTGGGAAGGAAGTTGGTGTTGATCCACACTAGTAGGGTTGCATGACAGTTTACATGCACATGCTAATGTGCAGGCATTGAGAGAGAGTGGAATTATCTTTCTCGCGAGGCTAAATGGCCTCCATTTCACACTCGTGAGCTGTTTTGGCCTTCTCACGGGTCTCAAAATTGAAAATTACTACTTCGTGAGAGCCTTGTCAGCGAGAAATCTGATGAAGGCCTGAAAATGAGCCTTGCGAGGCTTTGTCTTCTCCACGACATTGAGTTGCATGAAAAATGGAAATCATGTATTTTGTACCTCGCGAAAGCCTCGCGAGCATAACTTCTGAAGCTCGTACTGAAAAAACCTCGCAAGGCCCTTGGCTCATTGAATATATATTCCTCATGAGGACCTTTACTTTAGCTGCATGAGGGATACACATGTCCTCTCGCGCGACTCAGATTCTAATCAACTCTGCGATGACCTTGTGAGGCATTTTTCTTCTCCGCGACTGAATTTCTCGCGAGATTTCACCTTAGCACGTGAGAAGATTTTACCCCGCGAGGCACGAGTTTCACCCACTCATACCCTATGAGTTTTCAATTTTTTCATTCTACTTTCTCTTTGCCCTAGTTCCCATTGACCGTCTCTGAGCTTCCTTCTCCATTCTTTCTCTTTACTGCATATATCACTCAAGCCCAGGCACTCTGCTCTTACTATTGTATTCTACAACTGCTCCCGGTCATTTTACACTTGATTTGAGGAATTTGATCCACTAAGCAACATTTGAAGTGGAACCCTAGCTATCTAGTGGTAAGTGTTCTCACTGTTTCATTTGGATTGATTATTTTGAGTTTAGTATTGAGTAGGGGGCATTTCTGTGTGAAAAACTTTCATTGGTGTCTAAACTACACAGTTTTTAAGTTTTAAACCTAATTTTAAGAAGTTGCGTAGCCATGGCCATGGGTTCTAAATTTGTTGATACCTTGACAGCCATCTTGAACCCTTCCCCAACTGGCAGCCAGATGGCCACCCAAAAATCTTTGAGGATTGCAGAGGCCTCCACTGTGGAGACCTCTGAGAAACCTACACCACCTATGGAGCCCCAAGTGGAACAGACTAAAATGAGGGCTGCCCCTGTGAAGAAGGCCAAGTCTGTGGCCTCTAATGCCCCTAACCTAAAGAAAAAATTAGCACCAAAGAAGAGGGCCAGAGACCACCCCCTTGCTGCTAAGAGCCCCAAAAAACCTAAGAAAAAGCAAAAAAAGGGTAAGGAAGTGGTCCCTGAGGATGCCCAAGAGGAAGACCAAGAGGATGAGTCACTTAGAACTCCCTCTGAGTTTGTGGCTGCCATCAAGCTAGAGGCTGAGACTGCCTTTGACAAGGCTTTCTTTGAGGAAGCGCCAGAGACTGCTGCTTCCATTGAATACCTCACCAAGGCCTCCTTACTACCCCTATTAATGCCCCCACTGCACCTAGTCTTCCCTAGGCTAGTGCAATTGTTTTACCAGAACATCAAGGTGAAGATAGGGGAAGATGACTGCATTGCTGGTTTTGATTAATGATTTTGAGCTGTTGTTCAACCAGGCAGCAATTGCTGAAATACATGGGATACTAGCCACATACAACCCAGGGTGTTGCTTGGGTACACCTTTGACTGCAACCATCCCTGAGATTGCCAAAGAGCTCACTGGAGCGATCACAGACTCTGGGGTGTCAATTAGGAAGAGAGACCTGCATCTAGGCCTGTGATTCCCCAATTGCTGATGCCCTCTACTCCTTCCACTGCAACCACTACTTTGATGCTGCCAAGTTGATTTTTGATGGGATGAAAGACATCCATGAGAAGGTTAAGAGAGAGCAGAAGCCCCATGTCTTACCCTATTGCAGGCTCATTATAGCCCTGCTGCTGCTGGGGGGCTACCACTTTCATATGAATGAGGAGACCCTCAACTTGGCCCCCAGCAAATATGGGAAGAAGCAGTGGGGAATCAGTGGCACATTGATTGAAAAAAAGAAGAAGAACAAGGAGGAGCTGCTAGCTCAGGCAGCCCCCACAATTCAAGAGGGAGCTGCCACTTCTGCAGCTATCACACCCACCAACTCTGCTGCTATTTCTCAAGCAGCCACCTCCATTGGGCCAACTACACCTACCTTACCTGCTGCCACCATCCAATCCCCATCACAACCCATTCCACCATCATCAACTACACACACAACTTCCACACTCACCTCCATTCCCATGCCAGCTAGTGTGCTAGCCATCCCTACCATACCCTTACCTACACCTCCTCTCCTTATCCCACGGCCTACATACTTGTTGTGACCACACCTTAACTACATCCACACCTAAGCTAGTTTCACCCATTTTCCCTGCTCACCCTAGCCTACCTGTCAAACAAACATACACCAAAAAGAAAGCCTCATAGACCACCAAATCCCCCACTCAATCTCCCCAGTCCATTACCTTACCAACCCCTACCCCATTACCTCAGTCCATTCAACTTCAAGAGCCCCCAACCACCACTTCTACTACCTTTCCAGAAACTATCCCAGCCTCTCAGCCCATCCCAATCCCCACTACCACCTCTATTATAAAAACAACAGCTATGCCAGACCCTATACCCACTGATCTACCATCACCATCACCTCCATCTTCATTCCACTATGATTGGAGTGAGCCTCAGCTCACTGACATTCCACATAGCTCCCCTGTAACCACTCCCTTTGCCCACATTGAACCTACCATACATGAACCCATGGGCCAATCAATTACATTTTTCCCTTCCCATGACCAAGACCCCTTCTCATCAGAGGAGTATTCAGTAATGATAGACTCTATCATTGGGGACATCAATTATGAGTTCACCCCTCTTCCAAATTCACCACAGCCCCATAATTTTACCCCTACCCATACTTCCCCACCACCCACCAATTTCCAACATGTACCCACCTCCTTTCCTTTCAAACCCCAAATGATGGCCAACACCCAAACCCAAACATCAATAGAAGCCAACCTACAAGCCATCCAATCCACCTTGTCAACCTTAACCCCACCCTCAAAATAGCTATTTACCCCTCCACCTATCCATATACCTACACCACCCCCATTTCCCCAACCCTTAAACTTAGCAGCAACAATAGTTGCTGCTACCCACATTGAACCTGTTCAGGAAGCCCCTCCAATTATATTTACCACTGCCTCAACCCAAACTGACCCTTAACCTGACCCTATACAGCCACCCATTATTGCCCCACCTCTGAAACTCACCTACCCACACCCCCAACCTGCAACCCCACCTATAGTAGCAACAACTGATGCTACCACATATGTGGATGACCTACTCCCCACTTCTTTCATTGCCTCCTAAATAGACCCTGAGGTAGTAGTAGACCTTACCCAACCTAAACCTGAATTCCCCTAGCCATTACCCTCTACCTCCAGCCTACCGAGTCCATCATCCATCCCTTCGTCTTCATCCACACCACCCCATTTGCTGGTTGGCCCTTTTTCCCCTTTTGAGAATTCAATCCTACTTCCCTCCTCCAACCCCATGCCTCCATTCTCCAACCTCCTTAGAGCAATGAAAGAAAATGCCTACATCAAGAGGGATGCCATAAGGGGCATGGCTGACCTCAAAACTACAGTTAAGCAGCCCCTCCTCGATCAAATCAAAATTTTGGAATTAACTCACAAGATAGAGAAGAAAATGATCAAGCATGGATGGAGGGAGACATTGCTATAATACAATCAAAAGAAAAATAGAGCTGATGGACTAGAGGATGTAGTCAAGAACTTATAGCTGACATTGAGATTGGTGGAGGAAAGAGCTAATGATTATGCTAGGATTGTTGTAACATTGCAGCAGACCTTATTCGAAATTGGTGATAGAGACATAGCAGAAGCAACTGCCAAACTCTTCATAGCTGCAGTACCTCCAATGGCAACTGCTCCTAAACCCCAAGAGCCCAAAAAATTAAAGCCTAGAATCAAGATCAAGGAGCCTGAACTCACACAACCTGAACCGACTCCAAAAAGGAAAAGTAGCACCAAATAGAGAAAGACTACTTCCAAGAGATCTAAGTCCACTGCTGCTGCCCTCAAGAAGGAAAGAGGGAAATCTGTTCAAGACCAAGTAGATGTAGATTCAGATGATTAGAATGTGTACATGCAGTTAGTTAAGATCTTTTGTAGAATCTTTTTTATTTATTTTTAATAGCATTGTACATCTTACTATTTTATGAATGAACATTCTTTTTGGTAACTTTTTTGTGAGTTTTGTTCGATTTACTTTGCTTGTGTTGTTTCTAAATTTTACTTGCCTTGCTTTGTGTTATTTTCATAAATGTACACTGCTGCACATGTTCTGTATCTTTGAATCAGTGAGGACACCTCATAGGTTTGGGGGTGTGGCAAGATATGGCAATGATGCAGTTAACCTAAGTGCAGCAGAACAAAATGAGCAGGATAGAAATAACGCTAATTTCACCTAAGAAACATTGAAAATGAGGAAATTTAAAATTTCACAGACATTTAGGCACTAAAAGCTTTTAAAATTTAACATTTTCATGAGGTGAACACCAAGAAAACTCATTTGTATCAGTACTTAGTGAACCATTAAAGAGAGAAAAAGGTAAGGGCATGCCCATGAGTTCAATGGAAGGCCATACCTAGTGAGATTTGGGCCTACAATTTTTTTTTTTTGAGGAATGTCTTAGGCAATTCTTCTTGCTCTAAGGACTGGCTGAGTTTATTTCCTCACTAGAAGTTAGGCATCTCCTAGTTGAAATAACTAACAGTACTCATGACATTTAGGAAAGGATCAAGGCCTTCTCTTAGACAGTTTGTGCTTAAAAATACGAAACCTAGTAAACTGCCCTTGTGCATACACCTTTTGAGCCTTAATTTCTAGTTTTCTTTAAAACACACCTGATTATTTGCACCTAAACCTGTGGACCGGATTTAACCCTACCCCCACTCTGAGAATTTAAAAGGTAAAGGAGAAGGAGTTGAAGATGGATAAGCTAAGGACAACATGTGGTGAATAGAGAAGAAACACAAAAGGAGGACAATAGTGTAGCAGCAGGGAAGAGGGTGGCATTTCAGAAAAATGAAAACAAAAAGAAAAGAAAGATGTATCCAAAAAGAAAAACATAAAAATAATATAATGAAAAGGAAGAGAGAGGAATCAAGAGGAAGTTTCATTGGAAAAAGTAAAAATAAGAAGAGAAGCTAGACACTTCAAGTCTGAAAATTATCTAAGAAGATGAAATATATGTTGAATTCAAGAAGGTGAAGTCATGAATCACTTCCTTCACCTGCTGATTTCTCAATTTTACAACCTTTTCACCCTTATATTCTTTGTTACCTACACCCATAAGCCACATTACAACCCAGTCATAACACCTTGTGATCCTAATTGAAATGACTTGTTATGTGGAGATGAGGAGCTGTCCAATCTATGGTGGGAGATTGTCAATGATGCCAAAATTTAGGAGCCTCGCCTATGCTCATGCTTGCAGACTCATTTCGGGACTGTAACTGCTCTTGAGCTTGTGGGAAAATGAAAACCCTCCAATTTATTTGTGAGAGACTGCCCTAGTATGCATTGGGTCTGACATTGAATGTATTGGGCATTATCTAAACCTAATTTTTGAATTAATGGTGAGCTTAGTACTGGCATACACTTGCTGTTTTTCTAGTTATAAGCTGATTGAAAATGATGTGCATTCATGTAAGAGTTTTTCATGTTAACTGGTCTGTGCATTTCATATGTTTAAACTCCTCACATTTTGAAAAGAATCAAAAGTGGGCTGATGCTCTCTTTATTGAAAACTGATTTGATAATCTGTGCACTTTTGTTAACTATTTTATTGAGAAGTTTGTGGGTATCTTTACTGAAAACCCTCAGGAGACTTCACTCCTCCACTAGGGATCACCTAGGGGTTTAAAAGGCTTGATGTATAAGCTAAATGCATCCGTGCTCCCTACGAAAGTGGCATTTACATTCTTAGAGTACTTGTTTAAATTTTGCTTTGCCCGAGGATTAGCAAAGATTAGATTTGGGGGCGTGTTATTCACTTAAAAGTACCCCTTTTTAGCTCTTAACCTAGCCTTTATTACACCTTAGAGCTGACTAATAATCCTTTGTATACCATGTTGTGTAGTTAGTAATAACAAGTACAACTTAATACAAAGTCCATGCTTTTGGTGTCGAAACGAGAGAATTCATGCCAAGGATGACAGCTAAGCCAAAGACAGATGGAACACCATGGTGACTAGTTTGCATGTCAAGCTGGACCAAAGAAGTCTAACAGATGAGAGAAGTATGGATATGAGTGGAGGAAGCTACAACAGCAGTAGCTGCATTGCAACAAAGGAGCAGAGGCGTTATTTCGCACAGTAGAAATGCTACCTCACGCTGCTTATGTAAACAGCAGCCACCTTGCGAGGCCAACACTTGCAACATAAAGTGGACTCGCGCGCTCAGTGAAGGATATAACCTCAGAGAACTGCTTCGCACAGTAGTCGCGTGCCTCCATGGCTCTAAACATTCCAAGACCTCGCAAAGCACTTGCGCACTAAAACCTTCAGAAATCCAACTCGCGAAGCTCTCAAGAGGATCAAGACTTAATGAGCTACACGTAGTCTTGTGAGACTAAGTTATATAAAAGAACTCAAGCTGGCTCGCGCAGCTCTTATGTAGCTCAAGAGGAGAAAGAGCTCTAGAAATTCTCTCGCGCAGCTCTCACGCACGTAAAAGCCTAAACCTCTATCTAGAGAGCTATGCTATGCACTACACGCAGAGCCTTGGGAGTTCCAAACTCTTCCACGCGAGACCCTCGCGATAGAGATTTCTGAAGTTCCACTGTGCGAGCAAAGCCAAAGAATTGCAAATTCTACCTCGCGAGCACATTTAATGGCAAAGCAGTTGCACAATAAGTAAAAGCCTTCTTCGCGACCAAGGAGTTTTCCAAGCCAAATCTAACCTCGTGAGCACTCTGTAACTGTGCGATTGCATGAAAGGATAAGAGCCAGCCCCGCGAAGCTCGGGCTCTCCACTTCTCAGTCCATACTCTGGGACCTTTTAGGGATTTCCCAATTCTAGGGCACACATCCTGAGGCCCTGATCTCTATGCACATATTCCCATGAATCCAAGGGTTGTAACAAAGCCATGCACATATTCCTCTGATTGGAGTTCTCGCGGTCTCTCGTGCATCCGATTGAACAGAACCCTAAGTTTTAGGGTAAGACTCAGCTCCAAACCTTTGCTCTTCATTTTTCAAACTACACATTCACAAAGGAGAAGTTCCATGGCCCCTAAGAGCGCACCTGTGAAAAGAGCAAGGGATAAGGCTCCCGTGGAGCCCACTCCCAAGAAGGCCAAGTCCTCAGCGGTGCCGCAAAGAGGGAAAGAAGTGGTTCAGAAAGGGGCCAGTTAAGACCTAAAAAGTACCACTTTTAACCCCTTAACTTAACCTTTGATTAGACCCATAGCCACCTAATAAGTCCTTATAAAGTGTTTTATGTAGGTAATAACCAACAGTGAAATAAGGCCAGGAATCCTGCTAAGGAGGCTGTTTTGGCACCAGAAGCCCGTCAGAAGGATGGACTCTGAATTCAGACCTGAAATAGCCTCGCACAGTCCAACTGAGCTTCCCAAGTCTCTACAATAACTTCTCGCATAGATGATTGACTGAAGAGCTTCAGAAGCATAAACTCGTGCAGCTCTCGCAAAGCTCAAGAGTAGAACACATCGCGCAGTCTCGCACAGTTCAAAGCAAACCTCTCTCAACCTCGCATAGTTTGCTTAGAACGGCAGAGAAGAGAGAGCTTCAGAAGACTCCTCGCGCAGCTGTCGTGCAGTCGCCGCGGGATGTAATTATCAGAAGAGAACTCCTCACGCAGTTCTCGCACCATTCAGGAAGAGAGCATCCTTGCGAAGGCAAAGCCACCCTCGCGAAGATCAGTTAAGACATGGAACCTTGCACTGTTCAGAACTCATTAAAGCCTCGCGAGGTAACTCGTGAAGTCCAGTGAATAGAAGTGCTCATGAAGTTCTCGCACTATTCAAATCTGTCCTCGCGAAGATCAACCCAATGACTGCTTGAACTCCAACCTCGTGACTGCCTGAAGAGCAAACCAAGCAAACCTTGCGATGGCTGAAGTTTCAATTTCAAATCATCGTGGCAAAGATCAAAAGCCACCATGCGACAAGCTTGGGAAACAATGGCTACCTAGTGAAGCTCTGAACCTCAAACTTACATCTCCTCAATAAAGGACTTTCTGAGAATTTCCAGTGATTAGGGCACGCACTCCCACGCTCAAATCTCTGTGCACGCGCCCCAAGGCATCGAAGGATCACTATTTGGCCATGTGGTATCATTAAAATTAGGGTTTCCTAACCCTAATGTGCCGCCACACCACTGCTATAAATACCCATACTTAGCTTAGGTATAGAGGAGAAAAATAAGCAGGAGAAAGCTTAGACCAATCGTTTCTTTTCTACATCCTAGAATAGCTGGGAATGCATCTCATTTCTTAGAGACTTGATCTGAGATCGTTTTGTTTTTCTTTTTATAGTTGTAAGTAGTTTTCTTTTTCTTTTTCCTTCTCTCCATAGTTCAGCACTTGCTTGCTATGTCTTTGTATGCATTTTGAACTAGATTAATGGAAGTTCTGTAATAGGATCTATACTTTGTGGGATTTGTGTTTGAATGGGAGATGCTCTGTGCAAGGCTGCTGCCTTGTGATCCGCCATTGCTTTGGCTGTGATTCAAAGCAATGGAGGACTAATTCTAAGGGCCATTTACATCCAAGTGATCTGTGTGTCTGGGCTATCATGGTCCTATACAGCCTTAGCCCCACCACAGGACCCACTAGATCTGAAATCCCCATGGGAGCTTGAGCTGGTAGCCTTGTGACCATGGTGGTTGCAGCGATATTCTTGTTTCGTCTTGGGCTCCGTGAGGAGGATAGCCTCTGGGATAGTCTGTGACAATTCAAGTGGACAGGTTATAGCCTTAGGGTGATTCTAATTCATCGATCCAAGATGGATCCTTCTTCTTTACACCTGAGCTTGTAGAAGCCTGGTGGGAGATTGTACAGAGGCAGACTCCCCTATATTTGTATAGATCCACAATCAGATGTTGGATCTGATCTGATTTTAGCGATTGCAGGCTTGTGACTGGACCATTGTAGCCTCACTTAAGCAATGGACAGCTAGATTGAAGGTTGTACTTAATTGCTTGCTGATTCTATGTGTCTGGGCTATCATGGTCCTATACAGCCTTAGCCCCACACATAGAGCTTTAGAGCTTGAGGTTCCCTATGGATTCTTGAGCTGGTAGCCTGGATGAAATAGTGCCTGCAATGATTAACTTGTTATGTTTTGACCCATCCCTGGATTATGGTTCCCCTATGGGATAGTCTGTGACCGTTTGAGTGGACAGGTTATAACATTAAGGGATTGAATCATGGCAGAAGTGATGGGTTGAATCCTTTCTCCTCAATGGTGATAATGTAGCCATTAGACAGAATTTCTATAACATCAGATCTGAATCTAAGTTACAAAACTCCTCTGATCTGGGCTCAATACCATACTTCTCACCCTTTTATATTTATTTTCCACACTCCATCCATCTTCTTAACCTTTCTGTAGTTTAGACATTAGAGTACCTTAGAATACTTAGAATAAGTGACCTTAAACTCCCCTCCTTTTAGGACTGCCAAATCTATAGTCAGATCTGGAGGGACTACTAGAGATGGCTCCTTTGGAGCTGTAGATCACCTTTCCCTGTGGGACAAACACTTACTTATCAAAACTTGCTACAATGGACCTGTATCTTGCAGGTCTAGGATTTCTTAGTTGTGCTGATTCCATCCCCTGTTTTACTCTTTCTTTGATTTTTAAATGACTTTTACCATCAACCAATAAAGCACACAAAACTCAGAAATCGCCAACAAGTTTTTGGCACCGCTGCCGGGGATAGATGATCTATTAGTAGACCCTTAGTTTTTGTATTCTTAGTATTCTTTGCAAATGTGAATAATTGATACTGCTGAAATAATTTTGAACCTTTCTTACAGAACTAGATAGCAGCAGTGAAGGACAGTTGGACTGCAATTGGAGCTTTGCTACCTCTGTTTGTAGACTCTCTGAGTTTTAAAACTCTGTCTATCTTTCTTAAAAATTTTCTAGCAGTATCTAGGATAGTTTTAGATGTATTCTTTGAATAGCTGTAAATTAGTTAGATAAATTAGTTAAATTGTAAAGTTATTCTTTTACAATGTGCCTGCAAGAAGCTTTCCTTGTTGTTGGTGTGCTTGTATGCTAGGGAGGAGATCTCTCAGCCCTACTTTAGAGCCTCTTAACCCTGAGTTAGAAAGGGGAAGGAGACTTAGAAGAGACAGGCACACCACAGGAGTGCCCCCAAGTGAATCTGTGACAACAATTTTGGGTGAAGAACAACCCAGAACCCTCAAGGAGTTGAATGCTCTGAATGACTATAACTCCCCTTTTAGCATTCAATTCCCTGCTGTTCAGGGGAACTATGAAATAAAAACTTCAATCATCCAGATGCTGCCCTCTTTCCATGGGCTTAGCAAGGAGGACCCTTACAAGCATATTGACCAGTTCTTGGCCTTGTGCACCACTTTTAATATCACTGGTTTGGGACCTGAGGCTACTAGGCTCGAACTCTTTCCCTTCTCTCTGAAGGATAGGGCCAGTACCTGGTTGACCACTCTTCCCAACAATAGCATTGCTTCATGGAAAGACCTACAGACCAAGTTCCTGACCAAGTTCATCCCTGAGACGAAAACTAGCCAGTTGAGGAAAGAGATTCTTACTTTTGCTCAATCCCCAACTGAGGATTTTTACCAGTCCTGGAATAGGTTTAAAGAAATGCTCAAACAATGGCCCCACCACGAGATCCCAGAGTGGCAGCTTGTACAAAGCTTCTACAATGGGATTGATGAGAAAAATTAAGATATGGTCGATGCCTCTTGTGGTGGATCCTACATGCACAAGACTGCTAAGGAGGCATGGGAATTGTTTGAGGTAATTAGTGAGAATGCTTTTCAAAAGCCATCCCTGGCAAGAACTAGTCAGGAATCGGAGTCAAAGGTGGGGCCTGCTGCTGGATCAAGAGGAAAAGTTTTTGAGGTGTCTGGGAACAATGACCTGCAGCTGCAGATAGCAAACCTCTCTATGAAGTTTGACAAATTGCCGACTGTGATGCAACCTAGAAGTGCTGCTCATGTGGCGGAGGCATGTCTGATATGCCAATCCCCACAGCACACAATGGAGGAATGTGCATCTGCAGGGCAATTTCTTCAATTGGTTTTGGAACATACTCCTGCTGCTCAATCTTATGGCTAGCAACAACATGGGGGCTACTGTTGGCAGATTTCTGAGTGTGTGCTTACTTTATTGGTTGGTGGTGAAAGTCATTTAAAAATCAAAGAAAGAGTAAAACAGGGGATGGAATCAGCACAACTAAGAAATCCTAGACCTGCAAGATACAGGGTCCATTGTAGCAAGTTTTGATAAGCAAGAGTTTTCCCACAGGGAAAGGTGATCTACAGCTCCAAAGGAGCCATCTCTAATAGTCCCCCCAGATCTAACTACGGATCTGGCAGTCCTAAAAGCAGGGAGTTTAAGGTCACTTATTCGAAGTATTCTAATGTCTAAACTACAAAAAGTGTTGAGAGGATAGATGGAGTGTGGAAAATAAATATAAAAGGGTGAGAAGTATGTTATTGAGCCCAGATCAGAGCAGTTTTGTAACTCAGAGTCAGATCTGATGTAATAGAAATCCTGTCCAGTGGCTACATTATCACCACTGAGGAGAAAGGATCCAACCCATCACTCTGCCATGATTCCACCCTTAAGGCTATAACCTGTCCACTCAAATGGTCACAGATTATTCCATAGGGGAACCACTATCCAGGGATGGATCCAAACACAACTAATAAATTATTGCAGGTACTATTTCATCTAGGCTACCAGCTCAAGAATCCATAGGGAACCTCAACCTCTAAAGCTCTATATGTGGGGCTAAGGCTGTATAGGACCATGATAGCCCAGACACATAGAACCAGCAAGAGATTGAGTACAACCTTCGATCTAGCTATCCATTGCTTGAGTGAGGCTACAATGGTCCAATCACCAGCCTACAATCTCTATAACCAGATCAGATCCAATATCTGATGGCGGATCTATACAAATATAGGGGAGTCTGCCTCTGTACAATCTCCCACCAGGCTTTTACAAGCTCAGGTGTAAAGAAGAAAGATCCATCTTGGATCAGTGGACTGGAATCACCCTAAGGCTATAATCTATCCACTTAAATGGTCACAGACTATCCCAGAGGCTATCCTCCTCACGGAGCCCAAGACAAAACAAGAATATCGCTGCTACCACCATGGTCACAAGGCTACCAGCTCAAGCTCCCATGGGGATTTCAGATCTAGTGGGGTCCTGTGGTGGGGCTAAGGCTGTATAGGACCATGATAGCCCGACACACAGGGCTCTTGGATCTGAGTGGCCCTTAGAATTAGTCCTCCATTGCCTTGAAACACAGCTAAAGCAATGGTGGATTACAAGGCAGCAGCCTTGCACAGAGCATCTCACACACAAACACAAATCCCACAAAGTACAGAACCTATTACAGAACTTCCATTAATCTAGTTCAAAATACATACAAAGACATAGCCAGCAAGTGCTGGACTATGGAGAGAAGGAAAAAGAAAAAGAAAGCTACTTACAACTACAAAAAGAAAAACTAAACGATCTCAGATCAAGTCTCCTAGAAATGAGATGGGTTCGTAGCTATTCCAGGATGTAGAAAGAAAAGAAAGTCTAAGCTCCCAAACCTAGGCTAAGTGTGGGTATTTATAGCAGTGGTGTGGCAGTGCATTAGGGTTAGGAAACCCTAATTTTAATGATGCCACGTGGCTGAATAGTGATCTTCTGATGCCTTGGGGCGCGTGCACAGAGATTTGAGCATGGGAGTGCATGCCTAAATCACTAGAAATTCCCAAAAAGCCCTCAACTAAAGAGATGGAAGTTTGAGGTTCAGAGCTTCGCTAGGTAGCCATCGTTTCCCAGACTTATCGCGTGGTAGCTTTTGTTATTTGCTAGGATGATTTGAAATTGAAGCTTCCAGTTACGTATTACTAATTGGCTTTTGCTCTTGACGATCCACGAGGTTGAGTGGACGCCCTCAATTGGGTTGGAGCTTAAGCAGTAGCGAGGTTGGTCTTCAAGAGGATAGATTTGAATAGCGCGAGAACTTCACAAGCACTTATCTTCACTGGGCTTCACGAATTACCTCACGAGGGTTTGATGAGTTCTGAACTGCGCGAGGTTCCATGTCTTAACTGATCTTCGCGAGGGTGGCTTTGCCTTCGCAAGGACGCTTTCTTCTTGAATGGCGTGAGAACTGCCCGAGGAGTTCTCTTTTGATAATTGCATCCTGCGGAGACTGCGTGACAGCTATGCGAATTTATGTTTCTAAAGCTCCTCAGTCAATCATCTGTGTGAGAAGTTGTTGTAGAGTCTTGGGAAGCTCAGCTAGACTGCGCAAGGCTGATTTTCAGGTCTGGATTCAGACTTCATCCTTCTAGGGACTTCTGGTGCCAAAACAGGCTTTTTAGCAGGATTCCTGACCTTATTTCAGTGCTGGGTACTACCTACATAAAATACTTAAGAAGGACTTATTAGGTGGCTATGGGTCTAATCAAAGGTTAAGTTAAGGGGTGAAAAGTGGTACTTTTCAGGTCTTAACAGCTACAATAGACAGCCATATGGATACCAGCACTAAAATGCTGGTTACCAATGGAGAGACCACCCAAATCTGAGGTGGAGGCAAGACAACTACATGCAGCCCCAGCAAATGTTGGCCTTACCACAAAGGCCACAGCAGTAGTGCAATCAAGGGAATGCCCCTAGGTCTAACTTCCAGCACCATCAGCAGCCCCATCAGTAACAAAATTAATTGGTCGTACCCCCATCTCAACCTAGAAATACTTCTTTCGAGGACTAGGTCTTGACCTCACTACAAAACCTGGATTCCTTGGCTCAGACAGTGAATTATCATGGTTAGAGCATCAAGAAGATGGAAGAGCAGATTGGCCAACTAGCAAATACCTTAGCCAAAAGAGGAGAGGGAAGGTTGCTTAGTCAACCAGTGGTTAACCCCAAGGGCCAATTTTTTATTGGTGAAGGATCCTCAAACCCTGAAGGGGATCTTTCATTGAATCGATGATAAGAAATGTGCACCTTTGTATGATATGTACTTTACAGTTTAGAGGAATTTATAGTGATCTTGTTAGAATTTGAGTTTAGTGCTTTATGCCTACTTTTATTCCTGCTCCCCTTGTCTGCTAATTTCAAGTGATTGAATGATGATGGTATTGTATGAATGCTTTTTATGATGTGAGAATTTAATGCTTTGAGAGTATGGGAATTTTTGATTGTTTTATAATGCTTATGGGTGTCCCTGGAAGCGAGCCTGTGAGAGAATCCACCCACAAAATAAAGGTTAAAAGGCTGACTAGTGGGTGTGTGAATTCTAACTCTGTTAAGCCATCACGGGGTTCTAAATATTTGGTTTGGTTTCCTCTCGCACAGTTCATAAAGAATTACTTTGCTTTGCTGTCGCGAGTTTCAGTTATAGCTGGGTGGGCTGCCTCGCACAGTTTAATTGAATATCTAATCTCGCGACCCATTCATGCCTATCCAGCGAGCGAATATTTTCAAAGTGCGCCGAGCCTCGCGATATTTAAAATCTCACCCCGTGCTGCTTTTCTTTACTGCTTTCTCTTTCCTCTCTTGCCAGCGAAACCCTTGCTCCCACTCCTCTCAATCTCTCTCCTCTAGCATCCTGTCTACAGTTCATTGCTCACTTTGAAATTCTAGATTTTCGTTCTTAAATCTTCCATCAATAGTTGCCCCCTACTAGGAGCTCTTGCGATCTACCGTGCATCAAATTGAACAGAACCCTAACTTTTAGGATAAGACTCAGCTCTTGATTGTTTTCTTTCAAAATTTTCAACTGCACACCCACCAAGGAGAATCTTGATGGCTCCTAAAAGTACACCTGTGAAGAGAGCCAGGGACCAGGCCATCGTGGAGCCTACCCCTAAGAAAGCCAAGTCCTCTACGGCACAATAAAAAGGGAAGGAGGTGATTCCTGAGGTGGCTGCATGAACACCTGATTACTCTACTCCCTCTGAGCTCTTCATTTCCATTCCCTTAGAGCCTGAAGCCACGTTTGATATATCTTTCTTTGAAACTGAGCAGTTGTCAGCACCTGCCATTGAGTTCTTGCGTAAGGCTGGTTTGTTCCCCTTGATGCAAATGATTCCTGCACTGGCCTATCCTAGGTTAGTGCAACTCTTTTACCAGCACCTTAGGGTCAGACCAGACACACATGGGCAGCCAGTCCTCCTTGTGTTAGTAGATAATTTTGAGATGCTGCTTAGCCCAACGCTGATTGCTGAAGTCATGGGCATCCCTGCCATTTTTTATCCCAACTACGGTTATGGTGCCCCTGTGAGTGCCCCCATTGACACAATTGCACAGGCCATTACTAGAGGTTTGAACGCCACAGGGGACTCCATCAGAAGAAGAGATTTGGATCCCAAACTGTTGTTCATCGATCAAGTGCTGAGGAAGAATATCTATTGCTCCGGCCATCAGCAAGAGAGGAGGACACCAATTGCTGATGCTCTCTATTCCTTCTCTCTGGGCCATGGATTTAATGCTGCATGGTTGATTTTTGAGGCCATGAAGGATATGATAGTAAAGCTCGGGCTGCAAAAGAAGATCCACAGTCTCCCCTATGGAAGACTCATCACCAAATTACTTCTGAGGGGAGGGTACAAGATACCAGTGGAGGACTTATCTGCTAACCTCACTCCCACCACTTTTACCAAAAGACAATGGGGGATCTGCAAAAGTCTGATGGATCCCCAGAAGAAGAAGAAGAAGGCTAAAGCTCAGGTTGTTTCTGAGTAGGGAGAGGGAGCTGCTGTGGCAAAGGCCACCCCTGCCCCCAAAAAGAAGGCTAAAGCCCCTGCTCCAAAGAAGGTGGCGCAAGCTTCTGTCACCTCTGCTTCTGCAGCAATCCCTCCATCCACCACACTTGCCTCTCCATTAGTTTCTTTGCCTACTCCATCTCTCCCCTTCCCTCTCTTATCTCCCTTTTCCATTCCACCCCCCACTGTGATTCGTTCCTGGGTAGAAAGTGTTGAACCCCATGACAACACTACCCCTTCACCCACCTTACCTCAATACACAGTCCCAGTATCTCCGACATCATCAGACCTAAACCCTGACAGCCCTCCCTTGATCACATACCTTAAAAAGAAAACCTCTCACACAACAGCTACCATACCTTTACCTACCCCACCCACCCCTATCACTCCCACATACACACCATATATTGAAGAACCCTTAATCTAACCCCTCCCAACAACATCTTCACTCCATGATCTTGACTTTAACCTAGCCACCACTTCAGGGTATCAGGCCTTCATGACTACCTTGCTTGACACCCTGCCATCCCATGATACCTGTTAAGACCTGAAAAGTACCACTTTTCACCCCTTAACTTAACTTTTGATTAGACCCTTAGCCACCTAATAAGTTCTTCTTAAGTATTTTATGCAGGTAATAGTCAACAGTGAAATAAGGCCAAGAATCCTGTTAAGGAGCCTGCCTACGCACCAGAGATCCCTCAGAAGAATGAACTCTAAATCCAGACCTGAAATGAGCCTCGCGCAACTAACCCAAGCTTTAGAGGATTCGGGAGAAATATGCCTCACGCAGTTTAGCTGAGCTTCCCAAGGCTTTACAGCAACCTCTCGCATAGATGAATGACTGAAGAGCTTCAGAAACTCAAACTCGCATAGCTCTCGTGAAGCTCAAGAGTAGAACACATCCCTCAGTATCACACAGTTCAAAGCAGATCTCTCTTAATCTCGCACAGTTCGCTCAGAACGGCTGAGGAGAGAGAGCTTCAAAAGATTCCTTGCACAGCTGTTGCGCTGTCACCGCGGGATGCAATTATCAGAAGCAGAACGCCTCGCGAAGTTCTCATGCCATTCAAGAAAGAAAACATCCTGGCAAAGGCAAAGCTAATCTCACGAAGATCAAGTGAGACATAGAACCTCGTGCAATTCTGAACTCTGAAGAGCCTCGCGGGGCAACTCGCGA
Source organism: Chloranthus sessilifolius (assembly GCA_021018995.1). Lineage (NCBI taxonomy): Eukaryota > Viridiplantae > Streptophyta > Magnoliopsida > Chloranthales > Chloranthaceae > Chloranthus > Chloranthus sessilifolius. The sequence goes on from CM037595.1 coordinate 33,958,476, forward strand.
AGTCCAAGTAAAGAGAAGTGCACGTGAAGTTCTCGCACTGCTGCCTCGCGAAGACCGATCGACTGCATGACTGCTTGAATTTCATCCCCGTGACACTTGAGACTATGTTTTCTATTCACCCTCGTGAAGCCCAATCCAGCGAGAGCTCAACTCTCTACCGCGCGACTACCTGAAGAGCAAACCAAGGCAACCTCATGACGGCTAAAGCTTCAGTGTCAAATCATCTTAGCAAAGAGCAAAGAGCTACCATGCGACAAGTCTGGGAAACTACAGCTATCGAGCGAGACTCTGACCCTAAACCTCTATCTCTTCAGCAGAGGACCTTCTGGGTATTTCCAGCGATTAGGGCACACACTCCCATGCTCAAATCTCCATGCATGCACCCCGAGGTATTCAAGGATCATTATCAGGCCATGTGGCATTATTAAAATTAGGGTTTCCTAACCCTAATGCACCGCCACCCCACTGCTATATAAACCCATACCTGAGCTTAGGTTTAGGCATCTGGGAACCCATCTCAGATCGTTTTTCTTTTCCCTTTCTTTTTAGTAGTAAGTAGTTTTCTTTTTCTTTCCTTCTCCCCATAGTGCAGCACTTGCTGGCTATGTCTTTGTATGTGTTTTTGAATTAGATCAATGGAAGTTTCACAATAGGATCTGTACTTTGTGGGATTGTTGTTTATGTGTGAGATGCTCTGTGCAAGGCTGTTACTTTGTGACCCGCCATTGCTTTGGCTGTGTTTCAAAGCAACAGAGGACTAATTCTAAGGGCCACTCAGATCCAAGTGACCTGTGTGTTTGGGCTATCATGGTCCTACAGCCTTAGCCCCACCACAGGACCCACTAGATCTGAAATCCCCATGGAAGCTTGAGCTGGTAGCCTTGTGAGCATGGTGGTAGCAGCGATAATCTTGTTTTGTTTTGGACTCCGTGAGGAGGATAACCTCTGGGATAGTTTGTGACTATTTAAGTGGATAGATTATAGCCTTAGGGTGATTCTGATCCACTGATCCAAGATGGATCCTTCTTCTTTACACCTGAGCTTGTAGAAGCCTGGTGAGAGATTATACAGAGGCAGACTCCCCCATATTTGTATAGATCCGCCATCAGATGTTGGATCTGATCTAGTTATAGAGATTGCAGGCTAGTGAATGGACCATTGTAGCCTCGCTCAAGCAATGGACAACTAGATCGAAGGTTGTACTCAATCTCTTGCTGGTTTTGTGTGTCTGGGCTATCATGGTCCTATAGCCTTAGCCCCACATATAGAGCGTTAGAGGTTGAGGTTCCCTATGGATTCTTGAGCTGGTAGCCTGGATGAAATAGTGCCTGTAATGATTTACTTGTTATGTTCTTATCCATCCTTGGATAGTGGCTCCCCTATGGGATAATTTGTGACCATTCAAGTGGACAGGTTATAGCCTTAAGGGTGGAATCATGGCAGAGTGATGGGTTGGATCCTTTCGCCTCAGAGGTGATAATGTAGCCTCTGGACAGGATTTCTATAACATCGGATCTAAATCTGAGTTACAAAACTTATCTGACCTTGGCTCAATAACATACTTCTCACCCTTTTTATACTTATTTTCCACACTCCATCCATCCTCTCAACCCTTTCTGTAATTTAGACATTAGAGTACCTTAGAATACTTAGAATAAGTGACCTTAAACTCCTCTCCTTTTAGGACTGCCAGATCTATAGTCAGATTTGGAGGGACTACTAGAGATGGCTCCTTTGGAGCTGTAGATCACCTTTCCCTGTGGGACAAACTCTTACTTATCAAAACTTGCTACAAAGGACCCAGTATCTTGCAGGTCTAGGACTTCTGAGTTGTGCTGGATTCACCCCCTGTTTTACTCAGTCTTTGATTTTTAAATAACTTTCACCACCAACCAATAATCAAAGCACACCAAAAGTAGTCAACAAGTTTTTGGCGCCGTTGCTGGGGAAAGATGATCTATTAGTAGACCCTTAGTTTTTGTATTCTTAGTATTCTTTGCACATGCGAATAATTGATACTGCTGACATAATTTTGAACCTCTTGCAGATTTGGATAGCAGCAATGAAGGATAGTTAGACTGCAATTGGAACGTAGCTATCTCTGTTTGTAAACTCTCTAAATTTTTAGCTCTGTCTATCTTTCTTAAAGAATTTTTGTAGTAGTATCTAGGATAGTTTAAATGTATTCTTTGATTAGCTATAAACTAGTTAGATAAATCTGTTAGTGTATAATTATTCTTTTGCAATGTGCCTGTAAGAAGCTTTCCTTGCTGTTGGTGTGCTTGTATGCTAGGGAGGAGATCCCTTAGCCCTGCTTTAGAGCCTCTTAACCCTGAGTTAGAAAGGGGAAGGAGACTTAGAAGAGACAGGCACACCACAGGAGAGCCCCCAAGAGAATTTGCGACAGCAATTATGGGTGAAGAACAACCCAGAACCCTCAAGGAGTTGAATGCTCCGAATGACTATAACTCCCCTTTTAGCATTCAATTCCCTGATGTTCAGGGGAACTATGAGATAAAAACTTTAATCATCTAGATGCTGCCATCTTTCCATGGGCTTAGCAAAGAAGACCCTTACAAGCATATTGACCAGTTTTTGGCCTTGTGCACCACTTTTAATATCACTGGTTTGGGACTTGAGGCTACTAGGCTCAGACTGTTTCCCTTCTCTCTGAAGGATAGGGTCAGTACCTGGCTAACCACTCTTCCCAACAATAGCATTGCTTCATGGAAAGACCTGCAGACTAGATTCCTAACCAAGTTCTTCCCTGAGACCAAAACTAGCCAGTTGAGGAAAGAGATTCTTGCGTTTGCTCAATCCCCAAAAGAGGATTTTAACCAGTCCAGGGATAGGTTTAAAGAAATGCTCAAATAATGCCCCCACCACAAGATCCTTGAGTGGCAGCTTGTACAAAGCTTCTACAGTGGGATTGATGAGAAAAATAGAGATATGGTCGATGCCTCTTGTGGTGGATCCTACATGCACAAGACTGCTGAGAAGGCATGGGAATTGTTTGAGGTGATTAGTGAGAATGCTTTTCAAAAGCCATCCATGGCAAGAACTAGTCAGAAATCTGAGTCAAAAGTGGGGCCTGCTGCTGGATCAAAAGGAAAAATTTATGATGTGTCGGGGAACAATGACCTGCAGCTACAGATGGTAAACCTCTCTATGAAGTTTGATAAATTATTGACTGTGATGCAACCCAGAAGGGTTGCTCATGTGGCGGAGGCATGTCTGATATGCCACCCCACAAAGACACAAGAGAGAGGAATGTCCATCTGCAGGACAATTTCAATTGATGTTGGAACATCGCTCAATCTTATGGCCAGCAACAATCTGGGGGCTAAAATAGGCAGCCATATGGATACCAGCACCAAAATGCTGGTTACCAATGGAGAGACCACCCAAATCTGAGGTGGAAGCAAGATAACTACATACAGCCCCAATAGATGTTGGCCCTACCACAAAGGCCACAGCAGCAGCTCAATCAAGGGAATGCCCCTAGGTCTACCTTCCAGCACCCTCAGCAGCCCCATCAGCAGCAAAATCAGTTGGTCTTACCCCCTTCTCAACCTAGAAATACTTCTTTCGAGGACCAGGACATCACTGCAAAACTTGGGTTCCTTGACTTAGACTGTGAACTCTCATGGTCAGAGCATCAAGAAGATGGAAGAACAGATTGGACAACTAGCGAACACCTTAGCCAAAAGAGAAGAGGGAAGGTTGCCCAGTTAACCAGTGGTTAATCCCAAGGGCCAATTTTTGATTGGCGAAGGATCCTCAGACCCTGAAGGGGATCTTTCATTGAATTGATGATAAGAACTGTGCACCTTTGTATAATATATATTTTACAGTTTATAGGAATAGTTAGCAATCTTGTTGGAATTTGAGTTTAGTGCTTTAATGCCTACTTTTATACCAGCTCCCCCTGTGTGATAATTTCAAGTGATTAAATGATGATGTAGTATTTGACTGCTTTGCGTGATGTGTGACTTTAATGTCTTGAGAGTATGAGAATTTGTGAATGCTTTATAATGCTTATGGGTGTCCCTGGAAGAGAATCTGTGAGAGAATTCACCCATAAAGTCTAGGTCAAAAGAGCTGACTAGTGGGTGAGTGAATTCTACCTCGGGTAAGCCATCGCGGGGTTCTGAATAATGGGTTTGGTCCCATTTCCCGCAGTTCATAAAGAACTACTTTGTTTTGCTGTCGCGAGTTTCAGATATAGCTGGGTGGGCTGCCTCACGCAGTTTAAAGGAACATCTAATCTCGTGAGCCATTGATTCCCAACTAACGAGTGGAAATTTTCAAAGTGCGTCGAGCCTCACGATATTTAAATCCCACCCCGCGCTGCTTTTCCTTACTGCTTTCTCTTTCCTCTCCTACCAGCGAAACCCTAGCTCCCACTCCTCTAAACCTCTCTCCTTCAGCATCCTGTCTACAGATCATTATTCACTTTGAAATTCTAGATTTTTGTTCTTAGAGCTTCCATCAACAGTTGCCCTCTGTGAAGAGCTCTTGCGATTCTCCGTGCGTCCAATTAAATAGAACCCTAACTTTTAGAGTTAGACTCAGCTCCTGATATTTCCTTTCAAAATTTCAACTACACACTCACCAAGGAAAGTTGTGATGGCTCCTAAAAGCGCACCTGTGAAGAGAGCTAGGGACAAGGCCACTGTGGAACCTACCCCTAAGAAAGCCAAGTCCTCTACGGCTCAGCAGAAAGGGAAGGAGGTGGTCCCTGAGGTGGCTGCACCAACACAGGATTATTCGACGCCCTCTGAGCTCCTCATTTCCATTCCCTTAGAGCCATAATCCATTTTCGATATCTCTTTCTTTGAATCAGAACCATTGTCAGCACCTGCCATCGAGTTCTTGCGGAAGGCTGGTTTGTTCCCCTTGATGCAAATGATTCCTGCACTAGCCTACCCTTGGTTAGTGCAACTCTTTTACCAACACCTTAGGGTCAGACCAGACACACGGGGGCTGCCTGGCCTCCTTACATTAGTTGACAATTTTGAGATGCTGCTTAGCCCGGAGTTAATCGCTAAAGTCTTGAGCATCCCTGCCAGTTTTGATCCCAACTGCGGTTATGGTGCCCCCGTGAGTGCCCCCATTGACACCATTGCCCAGGCCATTACCAGAGGCTTGAAAGCCACAGGGGACTCCATCAGAAGAAGATATTTGGAGCCCAAACTGTTGTTTATCGATCAAGTGCCGAGGAAGAATATCTATTACTCCGGCCATCAGCAAGAAAGGAGGACACCAATTGCTAATGCTCTCTATTCCTTCTCTCTGGGCCATGGATTTAATGTTGCATTGTTGATCTTCGAGGCTATGAAGGATACAATGGTGAAGCTGGGGCTGCAAAAGAAAATCCACACTCTCCCCTATGGAAGACTCATCACAAGACTACTTTTGAGGGGAGGGTACAAGATACCAGTGGGGGAGTTATCTGCTGACCTCACTCCCACCACTTTTGCTAAGAGACAATGGCGGATTAGTAGAAGTCTAATGGATCCCCAGAAGAAGAAGAAGAAGGTTGAAGCTCATAATGTCTTCGAGCAGGGAGAGGGAGCTGCTGTGGCAAAGGCCACCCCTGCCCCCAAAAAGAAGGCTAAAAACCTTGGCCCAAAGAAGGTGGCGTGAGCTTCTGTCTCCTCTGCTTCTGCAGTAATTCCTCCATCCACCACTCTTGCCTCTCCACTACCTTCTTCACCCATTCCATCTCTCCCTTTTCCTCTTTTATCTCCTTTTTCCATTCCACCTCCAACTATTATCCGTACCTGGGAAGAAAGTGTTGAACCCCAGGACACCACTCCACCTTCACCCACCATACCTCAATCCACAACCCCAGTCTCTTCCATAGCATCTGATCCACAGCCTAACAACCCTCCCTTGATAACCTACCTTAAAAAGAAAACCTCCACACTACCCCTGCCTCATTTTTACTCACCTCCTCCTCCCCTATCCTTTCCATAGACACACCCCTTATTGACCAAACCTTAGTCCCACCTCTCCATGACCTGGACTTTAACCTAGCCACCACTTCAGGGTATCAAGCTTTCATGACCACCTTGCTTGATACCTTGCCCACCCAAGACATCCCTCTCCCTGAGTCTCCTCTCCCTTCACCACATCATTCGCCCGACCCTCCCCCCTCCCCCCCTACCACTTTCCATCATGCCCCCACTTCCCCCTTCCAACCTGTTCCTTCTTATCCTCCTACACCACCTCAACCAACCTCAGATACCCTTACTCATATCCTTTCCCGCATACATGAACTCCAAACCCAACTATCCAACACCACACAGACCCAAACCCAAATGCAAACTGACATAACCACCATACAATCCACCCTTCACATATTGACAAACCCACCAATCCCAACACAACCTCCTACCACTCCATTGACCCAACCCCCTTCCACCATTGACTCCCCTGTTCCACCAGACCCCACCCCCATTGACTTACCTCCATCCTACCTCCTCCATGATACCATACCCGACCACTCCTTTTCCTCTCTCCCTATCCTTCCACCTCTAATACTACCTCCCCCTCAATTTACCAACACTTCTATCCAAACTGACCCCATTCCATTCCCATCCACCTTTCCCATTCCACGCCCCCTATTTACCCCCACACCCCTTCCATTTCAACCCTTCACCATCCCCTTCTTCCCTTACCTTGAACCATCCCCATCCGCTGCCCTTCCTTCCTTTCACTTTCCACCCATACCTTCCATTCCCCCTCTTCTACCACCCCCTCCTCAATTCACTGAACATTCAACCCAAACCACCCCAGCCATTTCTACAACCCCCACTTTTCTCCCCCAGGATTCATCACCATCTCCTCCTTCCACTCCATTTCTACCAATCTTGCCCAGACACTCCTACTACACCCCTCCCTACTTCACCCTCCTCCATGCCATGAGGGACAATCCCTATATCAAGAGGGATGTTCTCAATGGCATGGCCCAACTCTGCCAAGCCATCGAATACCCCTTCTGCGGCTGGTGACTTGAAGCTTGCTCTAGCATTGCAAGATATTTCCAAAGGGTGGGAGGCAATTTTGGAGACATCAAATGCAAATAAGGCTGCAGCAACATACTACAGAATTGCTACTGAGATGGAAAAGGCCAATGCAGAGAGGGTGAAAAAGCACAACCGGCTATTAGAGAAAAAATTAAACAATGCTCAGGAGATCACTCGACTCAGTAAGGAGCTTTCAGATACCAATCTCCTATGGGCTAACAAGAAAATTGAAATCTTGGAACAGAGAGTTGCTTTCCTGCTGTAATCCCTACTGCAGCTCCTGCTCCTACCTCAGTGCCCCCCCCTATTCCCTCTCCTGCTCTCAAAAGGAAACACACCCCTTCCAAGAAAAAGCCCACTTCTAAGAGAGCCACTGCAGCGCAAAAAGGTAAAAGGCTGACCCCTCCATCCCCACCTCTAAAGGTCACCAGAGCTTCTGCGCAGGATGATCCCCATGGGCGCCTCCTTTCCAAAGAAGAACACAGACAGGCTGCTGCTGCCCTTGGATTGGACCCTACTAAGCTATTTCCTTCGGATTCCGGCTCTGATGGTGCACCACCTCTGGATCCCAGTGCCCAACCTACTATTGCTGCTCCTTCCTCTGGCCCTATGGCACAATCCTATCCTCAGCGAAGGAAAGTTGCGGCAAAGCGGACCATTCCCCCAACTCGCTCTTTGAAACTTGGAAAAGAAACATCTGCCCAGTCTGAGGAGGCACCACCACTAAGCAAGCTCGTGAAAGGGAAGAGCCCTGCCATTCCTACAGTGAAATTACCAGATCCATCTCCTGTCGCTCCCCCTAAACCAGACAAAGGGAAAAGTCCTCTCCTGTCTCAGGTGCCAGCCCCAGCCGAATCCCCCGTTGCCCCTCCTGAGTCAGCACAAGCCCAATCATCTCCTATTCCCCCTCTGCCTAAGCAAGGGCAAGTCTCCAAAGGTAAGGGCCCCAAAGGAAAATCTCCCACCAAACCCCCTGAGCCAACCACTGCTAAATCGTCGGAGATCCCTCCTGAGCCCAAGAAGAGAAAAATGAGGGTCCGGGCTCCTACCATACCCAAAACTCCCGAGCAAAGAAAGACAGAGAGGGAACGAAAGAAGAAAGAAGAAGAGGCTCTCCTACAAGAGCATGCAAGGAAGATGGGATGGGATAAATTTTAAGACAGATTCTAACTAGATTGTACCTAGGAATTTCTCTATTTCTTTTACAACTGTTCTCTTGTATTTTGTACATTTCTAATATTTCATAGACTTTTCCCCTATCTTTACTATCTTGCTTTGCATGTGTCTTGTTCCTTATTCTTTTCTTTTCTGCTATAATAAATCTGCTGCACATTAACCTTGAACCAGTGAGGACACTGCTCCTCATAGGTTTGGGGGTATGACAGGCAGGCCCTGCCAATGGACTAGTTAACATAAGTGCAGCTGACTCATCTGAGCAATATGGAAATGGACCTCTGTTCACTTAAGAATCGTGGAATTAAGAAGTTTAAAATTTATGCAAACATTGAACATTATAAACTTCTAATATTCCACATTTCCATGATAATATCACCAAGGAAACCTACTTGTATCTGCACTTAGTGAATCATTAGAGAGAGAAAAAGGTGAGGACATACTTGAAAGTTCAAATGATGACCATAACCAGTCAGAATTGGGCCTACAAAATTTTTCTATTCTTTGAGGAGTAACTAAGGCATTTCTTTTAGTTCTAAGGACTGGCTGAGTCACTGTGCTCACTAGAAGTTAGGTAACTCCAAGTTGAAACAACTGACAGTACTCATGAGACCTAGGAAAGGATCAAGGCCTTCTCTTGGACAGTTTGAACCTAAAAATACCAATCCTAAAGCAACTGCCCTTCTCCATACCCCCTTTGAGCTTTAAATCCTAAATTTCTTCAAAATACACCTGAGTACTTGAACCTGAACCTATGAACCTAATTCAACCTACCCTCACTCTGAGAATTCAGAAGGTAAAGGAGACAGAGTTGAAGATGGACTAGCCATGTTCAATATTAGGCTAATGGAGAAGAAGGATCTCAAAAAAAAATAAAAATAAATAAATAAATCTAGCAGTATGGTAACTGAGAACGTGGTGGCATTTCTGAAAAGCAAAAACAAAATAAAAAGAAGAAAACTCTAGTAAAAAGAAACAAAAATAATAATGAAGAGGAATAAGAGAGAAGTCAAGAGGAACTTTCATTGGAAAACCAAAATCAAGAGGAGAAACTGATCACTGCAAGTTGGAAAATCTCAAAGAAGATGAAGGGAGCTGAATTATGGAAGGTGAAGAAATGAACCACCTCTGTGACCTACTGATTTCTCAAATTGGAACCCCTTTTCAACCTTCCATTCTTTGTAACCCTACTCCATAAGCCACATTACGGCACAGTTAAAAGCCCTTGTGATCCAAAGTTGAGTGAGCTGTCATGTGAAGATAAGGAATTATCCAATCTATGGTGAGGAACTGACAATGATGTCAGCACTTAAGAACTCTGCCTATGCTCATGCTTATAAACCCAGTTGGGGGATGTAACTGCTCTTGAGCCTGTGAGAAACTAAACCCCTCAACAAACTTTATGAGAGTATACCCTGCAAAGCTTTCTTTTGGGTCCGAACATGAATGCATTATGTATGACTTTAACCTAATTTTTTGACATAAGGATAAGCTCAGTGCCGACACATACTTGTGCAGTTTCCTGTGAGTACAAACTATTTGGAAATGTTGTGCAATCATGAGAGTTTATGCTGTTTAAGTTACTGTGCAACCAATGAATTAAATTTCTTTTATGTGTACTGATTCAAGAGTAGACTAAATCTGATTTCTTAACTGCTCATTGGATGACATTGCACTTTTGTTAACTATTTCATTTGAGAAGTTTGTGGGTGTCTTCACTGAAAACCCTCAGGAGACTTCACTCCACCACTAGGGATCACCTAGGGGTTTAAAAGGCTTGGTATATATGCTAAATGTATCCGTGCTCCCTATGAAAGTGGCATTTAATTTTTAGAGTAGATTTAATGTAGCTTTGCAAAGGGAATAGCTATAGTTTCTCAGACTTGTCGCACGGTAGCTCTTTGCTCTTTGCTATGATGATTTGACATTGAAGCTTTAGCCGTCACGAGGTTGCCTTGGTTTGCTCTTCAGGCAGTCGCGCGGTAGAGAGTTGAGCTCTCGCTGGGTTAGGTATCGCGAGGTTGAATAGAAAACACAATCTCAAGTGTCACGGGGTTGAAATACAAGCAGTCGCTCGGTCGATCGGTCTTCGCTGGGCAGTAGCACGAGAACTTCGTGAGACTTCGAGAGTTACCTCGCGAGGCTCTTTTAAGTTCTAAACTACGCGAGGTTCTATGTCTCACTTGATCTTCGCGAGATTGGCTTTGCCTTCGTCAGGATGTTTTCTTTCTTGAATGACGTGAGAACTATGCGAGGCATTCTTCTTCTGATAATTGCATCCCACGGCGACTGCGCGACAGCTGTGCGAAGAATCTTTTAAAGCTCTCTCTCCTCAGCCATTCTGAGTGAACTGTGCGAGATTAAGAGAGGTCTGCTTTGAACTGTGCGACACTGTGCCATGTGTTCTACTCTTGAGCTTCGCGAAAGCTGCGCGAGGTTGAGTTTTTAAAGCTCTTCAGTCATTCATCAGTGCGAGAGGTTGCTGTAAAGCCTTGGGAAGCTCAGGTTAACTGTGTGAGGCATATTACTCCTGAATCCTCTAAAGCTTGGCTCAGTTGCGCGAGGCTCATTTCGGGTCTGGATTCAGAGTTCATTCTTCTGAGGGATATCTGGTGCCAAAGCAGGCTCCTTAACAGGATTCTTGGCCTTATTTCACTGCTGATTATTACCTGTACAAAACACTTAACAAGAACTTATTAGGTGGCTAAGGGTCTAATCAAAGGTTAAGTTAAGGGGTGAAAAGTGGTACTTTTCAGGTCTTAACACACCCCCAAACCTAATCTTTGCTAGTCCCTTAGCAAAGCTACATTAAATCTACTCTAAAAATTAAATGCCACTTTCGTAGGGAGCACGGATACATTTAGCATATGTACCAAGCCTTTTAAACCCCTAGCTGATCCCCAGTGGAGGAGTGAAGTCTCCTAAGGGTTTTCAGTGAAGACACCCACAAACTTCTCAAATGAAATAGTTAACAAAAGTGCAATGTCATCCAATGAGCAGTTAAGGAATCAGATTTAGTCTACTCTTGAATCAGTACACATAAAAGAGATTTAATTCATTGGTTGCACAGTAACTTAAACAGCATAAACTCTCATGATTGCACAACATTTCCAAATAGTTTGTACTCACAGGAAACTGCACAAGTATGTGTCGGCACTGAGCTTATCCTTATGTCAAAAAATTAGGTTAAAGTCATACATAATGCATTCATGTTCGGACCCAAAAGAAAGCTTTGCAGGGTATACTCTCATAAAGTTTGTTGAGGGGTTTAGTTTCTCACAGGCTCAAGAGCAGTTACATCCCCCAACTGGGTTTATAAGCATGAGCATAGGCAGAGTTCTTAAGTGCTGACATCATTGTCAGTTCCTCACCATAGATTGGATAATTCCTTATCTTCACATGACAGCTCACTCAACTTTGGATCACAAGGGCTTTTAACTGTGCTGTAATGTGGCTTATGGAGTAGGGTTAAAAAGAATGGAAGGTTAAAAAGGGGTTCCAATTTGAGTAATCAGTAGGTCACAGAGGTGGTTCATGACTTCACCTTCCATAATTCAGCTCCCTTCACCTTCTTTGAGATTTTCCAATTTGAAGTGATCAGTTTCTCTTCTTGATTTTGATTTTCCAATGAAAGTTCCTCTTGACTTCTCTCTTATTCCTCTTCATTATTATTTTTGTTTCTTTTTACTGGAGTTTTCTTCTTTTTATTTTGTTTTTGCTTTTCAGAAATGCCACCATGTTCTCAATTACCATACTGCCAGAATTTTTTTGAGATCCTTCTTCTCCATTCGCCTAATATTGACCATGGCTAGTCCATCTTCAACTCTGTCTCCTTTACCTTCTGAATTCTCAGAGTGAGTGTAGGTTGAGTCAGGTTCATAGGTTCAGGTTCAAGTACTCAGGTGTATTTTGAAGAAATTTAGGATTTAAAGCTCAAAGGAGGTATGGACAAGGGCAGTTGCTTTAGGATTGGTATTTTTAGGCTAAAACTGTCCAAGAGAAGGCCTTGATCCTTTCCTAGGTCTCATGAGTACTGTCAGTTGTTTCAACTTGGAGTTACCTAACTTCTAGTGAGCATAGTGACTCAGCCAGTCCTTAGAACTAAAAGAAATGCCTTAGTTACTCCTCAAAGAATAGAAAAATTTTGTAGGCCCAACTCTCACTGGTTATGGTCATCCTTTGAACTTTCAAGTATGTCCTCACCTTTTTCTCTCTCTAATGATTCACTAAGTGCAGATACAAGTAGGTTTCCTTGGTGATGTTATCATGGAAATGTGGAATATTAGAAGTTTATAATGTCCAATGTTTGCATAAATTTTAAACTTCTTAATTTCATGATTCTTAAGTGAACAGAGGTCCATTTCCATATTGCTCAGATGAGTCTGCTGCACTTATGTTAACTATTCCCTTGGCAGGGTCTGCCTGCCATACCCCCAAACCTATGAGGAGCAGTGTCCTCACTGGTTCAAGGTCAATGTGCAGCAGATTTATTATAGTATAAAAGAAAAGGACAAGAAATAAAGTAACCAACAACAGAAAACTGTACAGCATATCAGAAAAGGAAGATATCATTAAGCTTAAAAGAAAATTATAAAAAAAAGGGGGAGGGAAAGGGAGAAAGATCAGGGGTGAGTGGGTTGAGAAGGAGGGGGAGGAGGTGGAGAAGGTGGGGGAGGGGGGGGAGCAAGGGATGGCTCTGTCTTGCGCTTCTTCTTCGGCGGCTGGAGCTTTTCCTCCTACTTGGCAAGGGTTTGCAGAACCTCCTCGAATTCATCCCGGAGGGGTTGGAGGGGATCTGGCTCTTTAGGGGGCGGCGGGTCCAACCACATCGGGTAAAACTTGTTAGGCATTGCGTTTGGCTTGTCATCTGCCATGATTAGGATTAGGGAAGGACCGCGAGGGTGAGATAGGATGCGATGAAGATGAACAGGGCCTCCCTGTGTATTTAAAGGCGAGGGATGGTGGAAGATGAAATGGTTGAATAACATCCAAGTCGTCGCCATTAAATGAGAGTGAGTTGGGAAACGTCAAGTCCCAGCAGTCAGCGTGGGAAATGACAAATGCATTAGGCTCGCGCAGCTAGGTAAGGGAATCACGAGAAATCAGAATCACACGATTATGGGAGTTAGTGCTGGAAGTGCGTGAGAGATTCCGTAGCATTGAAACTCGCGATAGCAAAACAAAGTAGTTCTTTATGAACTGCGCGAGATGGGACCAAACCCATTATTCAAAATCCCGCGATGGCTTAACTGAGGCAGAATTCACTCACCCACTGGTCAGCTTTTTGACCCTGACTTTATGGGTGGATTCTCTCACAGACTCTCTTCCAGCGATACCCATAAGCATTATAAAGCATTCACAAATTCTCCTACTCTCAAGGCATTAAAGTCACACATCACGCAAAGCATTCAAATACTACATCATTTAATCACTTGAAATTATCACACAGGGGGAGCTGGTATAAAAGTAGGCATTAAAGCACTAAACTCAAATTCCAACAAGATTGCTAACTATTCCTATAATCTGTAAAGTACATATTATACAAAGGTGCACAGTTCTTATCATCAATTCAATGAAAGATCCCCATCAGGGTCTGAGGATCCTTCACCAATCAAAAATTGGCCCTTGGGATTAACCACTGGTTGACTGGGCAACCTTCCCTCTTCTCTTTTGGCTAAGGTGTTCGCTAGTTGTCCAATCTGTTCTTTCATCTTCTTGATGCTCTGACCATGAGAGCTCACAGTTTGAGTCAAGGAACCCAGGTTTTGCAGTGATGTCAAGACCTGGTCCTCGAAAGAAGCATTTCTAGGCTGAGAAGGGGGTAAGACCAACTAATTTTGCTACTGATGGGGCTGCTGATGGTGCTGGAAGGTAGACCTAGGGGCATTCCCTGGATTGAACTGTTGTTGTGGCCTTTGTGGTAAGGCCAACATCTGCTGGGGCTGCATGTAGTTATCTTGCTTCCACCTCAGATTTGGGTGGTCTCTCCATTGGTAACCAACATTTTGGTGCTGGTATCCATATGGCTGCCTATTGTAGCCTCCAGATTGTTGCTGGCCATAAGATTGAGCAGCAGCAGCATGTTCCAACATCAATTCAGGAAATTGTCCTGCAGATGGACATTCCTCCACTGTGTGCTGTGGGGACTGGTATATCAGACATGCCTCCGCCGCATGAGCAGCCCTTCTGGGTTGCATCACAGTCAATAATTTATCAAACTTCATAGAGAGGTTTGCCATCTGCAGCTGCAGGTCATTTTTCCCAGACACCTCATAAATTTTTCCTTTTGATCTAGCAGCAGGCCCCACCTTTGACTCAGATTCCTGACTAGTTCTTGCCAGGGATGGCTTTTAAAAAGAATTCGCACTAATCACCTCAACCAATTCCTATGCCTCCTCAGCAGTCTTGTGCATGTAGGATCCACCACAAGAGGCATCGACCATATCTCTATTTTTCTCATCAATCCTATTGTAGAAGCTTTGTAGAAGCTACCACTCAGGGATCTTCTTGTGGGGGCATTGTTTGAGTATCTCTTTAAACCTATCCTAGGACTGGTTAAAATCCTCTGTTGGGGATTGAGCAAACGCAAGAATCTCTTTCCTCGACTGGCTAGTTTTAGTCTTAGGGAAGAACATGGTTAGGAATCTAGTTTGCAGGTCTTTCCATGAAGTAATGCTATTGTTGGGAAGAGTGGTCAGCCAGGTACTGGCCCTATCCTTTAGAGAGAAGGGAAAGAGTCTGAGCCTAGTAGCCTCAGGTCCCAAGCCAGTGATACTGAAAGTGGTGCACAAGGCCAAAAATTGGTCAATATGCTTGTAAGGGTATTCTTTGCTAAGCCCATGGAAAGCTGGCAGCATCTGGATGATTGAAGTTTTTATCTCATAGTTCCCCTGAACATTAGGGAATTGAATGCTAAAAGGGGAGTTATAGTCATCCGGAGCATTCAAGTCCTTGAGGGTTCTGAGTTGTTCTTCACCCATAATTGCTGTCACAGATTCACCCGGGGGCTCTCCTGTGGTGTGCCTTTTTTTTTTAAAGTCTCCTTCCCCTTTCTAACTCAGGGTTAAGAGGCTCTAAAGCAGGGCTGAGGGATCTCCTCCCTAACACACAAGCACACCCACAGCAAGGAAAGCTTCTTGCAGGCACATTGCAAAAGAATAATTGTACACTAACAAATTTATCTAACTAGTTTACGGCTATTCAACGAATACATTTAAACTATCCTAGATACTGCTAAAAAAAATTGTTTAAGAAAGATAGACAGAGCTTTAAAAGTCTGAGAGTTTGCAAACAAAGGTAGCTAAGCTCCAATTGCAGTCCAACTATCCTTCACTGTTGCTGTCTAGATCTGTAAGAAAGGTTCAAAATTATGTCAGCAGTATCAATTATTCACATGTGCAAAGAATACTAAGAATACAAAAACTAAGGGTCTACTAATAGATCATCTTTCCCAGGCAACGATGCCAAAAACTTATTGACCACTTCTGGTGTGCTTTGATTATTGGTTGGTGATGAAAATTATTTAAAAATCAAAGACAGAGTAAAATAGGGGGTGAATCCAGCACCACTCAGAAGCCCTAGACCTGCAAGATACAGGGTCCTTTGTAGCAAGTTTTGATAAGTAAGAGTTTATCCCACAGGGAAAGGTGATCTAAAGCTCCAAGGGAGCCATCTCTAGTAGTCCCTCCAGATCTATCTACAGATCTGGCGGTGACTGCACGACAACTGATAATTGCATCCTGTGATCGCGCGTGATGTTGTGCGAGGAATCTTCAAGCTCTCTCCTCGGTCATTCGAGAGAACGCATGCGAGATTGAGAGAGGTCTGCTTTGAACTATGCAACACTGTGCGATGTGTTCTACTCTTCAGCTTTGCGAGAGCTATGCGAGTTTGAGTTTCTGAAGCTCTTCAGTCAATCATCAGCGCGAGAGGTTGTTGTAAAGCCTTGGGAAGCTCAGTTGAACTGCGCGAGGCATATTTCTCCTGAATCCTCTAAAGCTTGGGTCAGCTGCATGAGGCTCATTTTAGGTCTCAATTCAGAGTTCATTCTTTTGAGGGATATCTGGTGCCAAAGCAGGCTCCTTAACAGGATTCTTGGCCTTATTTCACTGCTGATTATTACCTGCACAAAACACTTAACAAGAACTTATTAGGTGGCTAAGGGTCTAATCAAAGGTTAAGTTAAGGGGTGAAAAGTAGTACTTTTCAGGTCTTAACACTATGCTCATGCTTACAGACCCATTTGGGGGATGTAACTGCTCTTGAGCCTGTGAGAAAATGAACCCCTCAAAAAAACCTTTATGAGAGTATGATGCCCTGTAAGGTTTTTGGGTCCGAACTTGAACGCATTATGTATGACCTATAACCTAATTTTTGACCTAAGGATGGGCTCAGTGTTGGCACACACTTGTGCAATTTTCTATGGTTGTAAACTGATTGGAAATGATGTGCATTCATGAGAAGTTTATGTTGTTCAAATTACTGTGCAACCAATGGATTAAATTTCTTTTATGATTACTGATTCAAGAGTAAACTAAGTCTGCCCCTTGACTGCTCATTGAATGATATTACACTTTTGTTAACTGTTTCATTGAAGAAGTTTGTGGGTGTCTTCACTAAAAACCCTCAGGAGACTTCACTCCTCAACTAGGGATCACCTAGGGGTTTAAAAGGCTTGGTACATATGGTAAATGTATCCGTGCTCCCAACGAAAGTGGCATTTAATTTTTATAGTAGATTTAATGTAGCTTTACTAAGAGACTAGCGAAGATTAGGTTTGGGGGTGTTAAGACCTAAAAAGTACCACTTTTCACCCCTTAACTTAACCTTTGATTAGACCCATAGCAACCTAATAAGTCCTTGTAAAGTGTTTTATGTAGGTAATAACCAGCAGTGAAATGAGGCTAGGAATCCTGCTAAGGAGCCTGTTTTGGCACCAGAAGTTCTTTAGAAGGATGGACTCTAAATTTAGAGCTGAAATAGCCTCACGCAATCCAGTTGAGCTTCCCAAGACTCTACAACAACTTCTCGCGCAGATGATTGACTGAAGAGCTTCAGAAGCATAAACTCGTGCAGCTCTCGCAAAGCTCAAGAGTAGAACACATCGCACAGTCTCGCGCAGTTCAAAGCAAACCTCTCTCAACCTCGCGCAGTTTGCTCAGAATAGCTGAGAAGAGAGCTTCAGAAGACTCCTCGCGCAGCTGTCACGCAGTCACCGTGGGATGCAATTATCAAAAGAGAACTCCTCGCGCAGTTCTCGCACCATTCAAGAAGAGAGTATCCTTGCGAAGGCACAGCCACCCTCGCAAAGATCAGTTAAGACATGGAACCTCGCGCAGTTCAGAACTCATTAAAGCTTTGCGAAGTCCAGTGAAGATAAGTGCTCGCGAAGTTCTCGGGCTATTTAAATCTGTCCTCGCGAAGATCAACCCAACGACTGCTTGAACTCCAACCTCGTGACTGCCTGAAGAGCAAACCAAGCCAACCTCACGATGGCTGAAGTTTCAATTTCAAATCATCCTAGCGAAGAGCAAAATCTACCATGCGATAAGTCTAGGAAACAATGGCTACCTAGAGAAGCTCTGAACCTCAAACTTCCATCTCTTCAGCAAAGGACTTTTTGGGAATTTCTAGCGATTAGGGCACGCACTCCCATGCTCAAATCTCCATGCACGTGCCCCAAGGCATCGAAGGATCACTAATTGGCCATGTGGCATTATTAAAATTAGGGTTTCCTAACCCTAATGCGCCACCACACCATTGCTATAAATACCCATACTTAGCTTAAGTATAGAGGAGAAAAAGGAGGAGAAAGCTTAGACCAATCTTTTCTTTTGTACATCCTGGAATAGCTGGGAACACATCTCATTTCTTGGAGACTTGATCTGAGATCGTTTTATTTTTCTTTTTGTAGTTGTAAGTAGTTTATTTTTTCTTTTTCCTTTTCTCCATAGTCCAGCACTTGCTGGCTATGTCTTTGTATGCATTTTGAACTAGATTAATGAAAGTTTTGTAATAGGATCTGTACTTTGTGGGATTTGTGTTTGAATGTGAGATGCTCTGTGCAAGGCTACTGCCTAGTGATCTGCCATTACTTTGGTTGTGATTCAAAGCAATGGAGGATTGATTCTAAGGGCCATTTAGATCCAAGTGACCTGTGTGTCTAGGCTATCATGACCCTATACAGCCTTAGCCCCACCACAAGACCCACTAGATCTGAAATCCCCATGGAAGCTTGAGCTGGTAGCCTTGTGACCATGGTGGTGGCAACGATATTCTTGTTTTGTCTTGGGCTCCGTGAGGAGGATAGCCTCTAAGATAGTCTGTGACCATTTAAGTGGACAGGTTATAGCCTTAGGGTGATTCTAATTCACCGATCCAAGATGGATCCTTCTTCTTTACACCTGAGCTTGTAGAAGCCTGGTGGGGGATTATACAGAGGCAGACTCCCCTATATTTGTATAAATCTGCCATCAGATATTGGATCTAATCTGGTTATAGAGATTGTAGGCTTGTGACTGGAGCATTGTAGCCTCACTCAAGCAATGGACAACTAGATCGAAGGATGTACTCAATCGCTTGCTGGTTCTATGTGTCTGGGCTATCATGGTCCTATACAGCCTTAGCCCCACACATAGAGCTTTAGAGGTTGAGGTTCCTTATGGATTCTTGAGCTGGTAGCCTGGATGAAATAGTGCCTGCAATGATTAACTTATTATGTTTTGGCCCATCCCTGGATTGTGGTTCCCCTATGGGATAGTCTGTGACCATTTGAGTGGACAGGTTATAACCTTAAGGGATTGAATCATGGCAGAAGTGATGGGTTGAATCCTTTCTCCTCAATGGTGATAATGTAGCCATTGGACTAGATTTCTATAACATCAGATCTGAATCTGAGTTACAAAACTCCTCTGATCTGGGCTCAATACCATACTTCTCACCCTTTTATATTTATTTTCCACACTCCATCCATCCTCTCAACCCTTTCTGTAGTTTAGACATTAGAGTACCTTAGAATACTTAGAATAAGTGACCTTAAACTCCCATCCTTTTAGGACTGCCAGATCTGTAGTCAGATCTGGAGGGACTACTAGAGATGGCTCCTTTGGAGCTGTAGATCACCTTTCCCTGTGGGACAAACTCTTACTTATCAAAACTTGCTACACTGGACCCTGTATCTTATAGGTCTAGGATTTCTTAGTTGTGCTGATTCCTTCCCCTGTTTTACTCTTTCTTTGATTTTTAAATGACTTTTACCATCAATCAATAAAGCACACAAAACTCAGAAATCGCCAACAGGGTCGAACTAACACCTGATTACTCTACACCCTCTGAGCTCCTGACTCCCCTTCCCTTGGAGCCTAAAGCTATTTTTGACCTATCTTTCTTTGAGACGGAACCTCTGTTAGCCCCTGCCATTGAGTTCCTGTGCAAAGCTGGTTTGACCCCTCTGCTGCAAGCTATCCCTGCACTAGCCTATCCTAGACTAGTGCAACTCTTTTACCAGCACATTAGGGCTAGACCAGACCACCGTGGGCTGCCAGGCCTCCTTGTGTTAGTTGACAATTTTAATATGTTACTCAGCCCTGAGTTGATTGCTGAAGTGATGGGCATCCCTGCTATCTTTGACCCCAATTGTGGATATGGCCCCCCTATGTGTGCCCCCATTAATACAATTGCACAAGCCCTAACCAGAGGATTAAAGGCCACCGAGGATTCCATAAGGAGAAGAGACTTGGACCCTAAACTTCTGTTCATCGATTAAGTTCTGCGAAAGAACATTTATTATGCCGGCCATCAATATGAGAGGAGGACACCAATTGCTGATGCTGTTTATTCCTTTTCTCTGGGCCACGGTTTTCATGCTGCAAGGTTGATTTTTGAAGCAATGAAGGATGTTATGGTGAAGCTAGGGCACAAAAAGAAGCTCCACACTCTCCCCTATGCAAAGCTAATCAGAAGACTACTCTTGAGGGGAGGATACATGATACCAGTGGGGGAGTTAACTATTGACCTCCCCCCTACTACTTTCGCAAAGAGACAATGGGGGATCAGTAGGAGTCTGATGGATCCCCAAAATAAGAAGAGGAAGGTTCAGGCCCAGGTTGCTACAGAGCAAGGAGAGGGGACTGTTGTTGGAAAGGCCACCCCTGCTCCCAAAAAGGTGGCTAAAGCTCCTGCTCCCAAGAAGGTGGTGCAAGCTACTGTCACTACTGACTCTGCAGCAACACCTCCATCCACCACACCTGCCCATCCATCAGTTTCTTTGCCTATTCCATCTTTCCCTTTTCCTCTTTTATCTCCCTTTTCCATACCCACTCCAGATTTCCCTGTGATTCGTTCCTGGGAGGAAAGTGTTGACCCCCATGACAGCCCTTTACCTTCACCTACAATACCTCAGTACCCACACCCAATTCCACCATCATCTGAACTAAACCCTGACGCCCTCCCCTGATCACCTATATTAAAAAGAAAACCACTCACACCACCCCTGCCATATCCTTACCTACACCAACCACCCCTATCATTCCCACAGAAACCCCACACATTGACCCAGCCACCATCCCAGCCATCCCAGCCATCCCTACTTCACCTCCACTCCCAGACCTTGACTTTAACCTAGCAACTACTTTCAGATATCAGGACTTCATGACTACATTGCTTGACACCCTGCCAACCCATGATATCCCTCTGCCAGATTCCCCACTTCCTTCGCCACATCACTCACCAGAACCTCCATCTCCTCCTCCTACAACCTTCCATCATGCCCCTACTTCCCCTTTCCAACCTGTTCCCTCTTCTTCTCATACTCCACCCCAACCACACTCAGACACACTTACCCATATCCTTGCCCTAATCCATGACATTCAAACCCAACTATCAACCACAACACATACCGAAGACCAAATGTAAACTGACATCGCCACCATCAAATCCACCCTTTAAACATTGACAAAACAACCCATCTCAGCATAAAAACCTCCTACACCACAAATCCAGTCCCCTTCCACCTCTGAATCCACAGTGCACCCAGATTTTCCCCCCATTGACAGCATACCCTACCACTCCTTTCCCCCTCTACCTACCCTTCCCCCACTCATTTTACCCCCACCACAATTTACCAATCAATCAACCCAAACAGACCCCATTCTCTTCCCATCCACCTTTCCCATTAACCCCAACACATTTTTAACCCCACCCTTACCATTCAGACCCTTCACCATTCCATTTTACCCTTACCCAGAACCACCCACCTTCAGTGACCCCCCTTCATTTACTTGTCCACCCTTGCCTTCCACCCCACCTCTTATCCTACCCCCTCCTTAATTCACTGACCACTCTGCACAAACTGACCCAGAACCTTCTACCCCTCCCCCTCAACTAGACTTCATCACTGCAGCCTCCACTTTTCTCCCACAGAACCAATCACCTTCTACTTCTTCCACTCCATTTCTTCCAATCTTACCCAGACATTCCTACTACACCCCTCCTTACTTCACCCTCCTCCATGCCATGAGGGATAATGCCTACATCAAGAGGGATGTTCTCAGGGGAATGGCCCAACTCGGACAGTCCATTGAGTACCCTTTGCTGCAGAAGATGAGTGACCTGAAGCATGCTCACAGGCAAAAGCTGAGAGATGTTTCAAAGGGATGGGAGTCAATTTTGGAAACCCTCACTGCGAAAAAGGTTGATGCCACTTACTATAAACTACAGGTAGAGATGGAGAAAGCTAATGCCGAGCTGGAGCACAAGAGAGTCCGAATGTTTGAAAAGTGGCTAAACAATGTTGAGGAGATCCACAGGCTCACTAAGGGGCTTTCTGATGCTAAACTCCTTTACGCTGAAAAACAGATTGAAATTTTGCAAAAATGGATTGCATCTCTGACAGGCCAACCAATTGAAGCCACCCCTCTTGCTTCAACACCCCCTGAGGCCCCACCTTCCACACAACCCGTACCATCTTCTTCACACCCCCTGCTCCTACATCTCCATCTCCTCCTCCACCCCCTCCTCCACCTCCTACTCAAGAACCTCCACCACCTCCTGCTCCAGTGCCTCCTCCGGCCAAATCCCCTGCACCCAAGAGAAAGAGGATTCCTTCCAAGAAACACACTCCCTCCAAAAGAGCCAGTACTGTCCAAAAAGGGAAAAAGCCTGCACCTCCATCCCCACCACCAAAGGCCACCAGAGCTTCTGCTCAAGATGAACCCCATGGTCAATTGCTTTCAAAAGAAGAACACAGACAGGCTACTGCAGCCCTTAGACTAGACCCCACTGCTCTCTTTCCCTCTGATTCTGATTCTGACTTTTCCCCACCTATGCATCAAAGTGCTAAATCTCCTATTGCTCCTCCTTCTTCTGACCCTGCTGAGCAAACTTATCTGCAGAGAAGGAAAGTTACAGCTAAGAGGACAACTCACACATCTGCCTCTATCAAAATTGGAAAAGAACAATCTGCCCAGTGTGAAGAGGCAGCACCACTGCACCAGAAAGATAAAGGCAAGAGTCCGATTGTCCCTCCTGCACAAGCGAAAGCAAAATCTCCTCCTATTACCCCTCAGACTCAGCAAGGGCAAGGCCCAAAAGGGAAGAGCCTCAAAGGGAAAAGTCCTCTCACATCAGCTGAGCAAACCAAAGACAAATCTTCTGTGATCCCCCCAGAACCAAAGACCCAAAAGATGAGGGTCAGGGCACCAACCTTGCCCAAAACTGATGCCCAACGGAAGGAAGAGCGGGCACGAAAGAAGAAAGAGGAAGAGGCTCTCCTTCAAGAGCATCAAGAAGATGGGTTGGGACCGGTTTTGATTCAGGCTCCGATTAGCTTGTACCTAGGATTTTTGCTGTTTCTACATTTTCTTTTTCTCCTTTTGTCCTTCATTTTGTACATTTCTCTCTTATATAATAGATTTTCTTCTTTTGTCATTGCTATTTTTCTGTCTTTTGTCTATTTTGCTCCATGTTATTTCCTTTTATTTTGCCCTTCATAAATCAGCTGCACAACTACCTTTGAACCAGTGAGGACACTGCTCCTCATAGGTTTGGGGGTGTGGTAGACAGATCCTGCCAATGGAATAATTAACCTATGTGTAGCATAATCATGTGAGTAATATGGAAATGGACCCATGTTCACTGAAGAATCAGAACAATAATGAAATTTAAATTTTTTTTCAGACTTTAAACAATATAAACTTTTAATATTTCACATTTTCATGATGAGATCACCAAGGAAACTCACTTGTATAAGCACTTAGTGAATCATTAGAGAGAGCAAAAGGTAAGGACATACTTAATAATTCAAAGGAAGACCATAACCAGTGAGATTTGGGCCTATACAAAAAATTTTCCTTGAGGAGTGACAAAGGCAATTTCTTCTAGCTCTAAGGACTGGCTGAGTCACTGTGCTCACTATAAGTTAGGCAACTCCAAGTTGAAACAACTGACATCACTCATGAGACTTAGGAAAGGATCAAGGCCTTCCCTTGGACAGTTTGAGCCTAAATAGACCAACCTTAAGCAACTGCCCTTGTCCATACCCCCTTTGAGCTTTAAATCCAAATTTCTTTAAAAATACACCTGAGTACTTACACCTGAACCTATGTATCTGATTTAACCTTACCCTCACTCTTAGACTTCAGAAGGTAAAGGAACAAGAGTTGAAGATGGACTAGCTATGGCCAACATTAGGTGAATAAAGAAGAAGTACCTCAAATTCTGACAGTATGGTGACTGAGAAAATGGTGGCATCTCAGAAAAGCGAAAACAAAAGAAAAAGTTGAAAAATGCATAAAAAAGAGACAAAAACAATAATGAAGAGGAGTAAGAGAGGAGTCAAGAGGAAACTTTCATTGGGAAAATTAAAATCAAGAAGAGAAACTGATCACTTCAAATCTAAAAACCTCAAAGAAGATTAAAGGAGCTGAATTAAAGGTAAAGTCATGAATCACTTCCTTCACCTACTGATTTCTCAATTTTCCACCCCTTTTCAACCTTCCATTCTATATTTAACCCCACTCCATAAGCCACATCACAGCCCAGTTAAAGCCCTTATGATCCAAAGTTGAGTGAGTTGTCATGTGGAGATAAAAAGTTGTCCAATCTATGGTGAGGATCTGTCAATGATGCCAGAACTTCAGAGCTATGCCTATGCTCATGCTTACAGACCCATTTGGGGGATGTAACTGCTCTTGAGCTTGAGAGAAAATGAAACCCTCAATAGTTCTTTATTAGAGTATGCCCTGGAGAATTCTGGGTCTGATATCAAACGCATTAAGTATGATCTACAACCTAATTTTTGATCCAGTGATGAGCTCAGTGCTAACACACATATAAATTGTTCTTTGGTGTAAAGTGATTAGAAATGTTGTGCTTTCATGAGAAGCTTATACTGTTTAAATTTTTGTGCAGCCAATGTGTTTGAATTTCTTATATTTTTACTAATTCAAGGGTGAACTAACTCTGTTTCATGACTGCTCACTTGATAATAATGCACTTTTATTAACTGTCTCATTGAGAAGTTTGTGGGTGTCTTCACTGAAAACCCTCAGGAGACTTCACTCCTCCACTAGGGATCACCTAGGGGTTTAAAAGGCTTGGTATATATGCTAAATGTATCCGTGCTCCCTACGAAAGTGGCATTTAATTTTTGTAGTTGATTTAATGTAGCTTTGCTAAGGGACTAGCAAAGATTACGTTTGGGGGTGTGTTAAGACCTGAAAAGTACCACTTTTCACCCCTTAACTTAGCCTTTGATTAGGCCCTTAGCCATCTAATAAAGGTTTGTTAAGTGTTTTCTATAGATAATAAATAGCAGTGCAATAAGGCCATAAATCATGTTAAGGAGAGCATATTGGCACCAAAAATCCCTCAGAAGGATAAACACTGAATCCAACCTCGCACAGCTTCCACAAAGCTTCAAATGATTTAGACAACTATGCTTCACGCAGTCCTTGCGAGCTTCCCAAGACTTCACAATAAGTGCTCACGCAGTTGAGTAACAGAAGAGCTTCAGAAGCACAGCCTCGTGCAACTCTCGTGAAATTCAGGAGTAAATGGTCGCGCAGTCTCGCACAGTTCACTTAGAGCCGCTGAGGAGAGAGAGCTTTAGGAGATTCCTCATGCAGCTATCGCGCAGTAGCCACGGGATGCAAATGTCAAGAGAACCTGTCGTGTAGTTCAGAAATGCCTCACAGCTATTGCGAGGATCATCGCGAAGATCTATCAAGAAAAGAAGCTGTCGCGCGATTCAGGAAGAAAGCAGCCTCGCGAAGCCAGAGTTAGCCTTGCGAAGTGAAATGGAATGCTCGCGCAGTTCTCGCGCTATTCATAAGTAACAATCCAACCGTGCGAAGTGCAATCCAGCGAGAGCTTAACTACCAACCTCACGACTGCTCAATGCATTAAGAAGCTGCAACCCCGTGACGTCAGAAGTTCTAATGTTACACTCAACCACGTGAAGAACAAAGCTACCACGTGACAAGTCTGGGAATCGACAGCAGCCTGGCAAAGCTCTAAACTCCAACTTTCATCATTATGTAGAGGACTTTCTAGGAATTTCCAAGGATTAGGGCATGCACTCTCACGCTCAAATCTCCATGCACGCACCCCAAGGCATCCAAGGATCATTAATAGGCCACATGGCATCGTTAAAATTAGGGTTTCCTAACCCTAATGCACCGCCAGACCCACTGCTATATAAACCTAAGCCTGGTTTAGGTTTAGGAGGAGAGCAAGAGGCCAGAAGAGTTCAGTTTCTGCTCTGTTTTGTTTTTAGCATTATAGTCTTGTTATTCTATAGCTGTAAGTAGTTTTCCTTCTTCTTTTTCTTCTCTCCATGGCCCAGCATTTGCTGGCCATGCCTTTGTTTGCTTATTAAGTTTAGATCAATGGAATTTGTGATTGGGTGTTGTATTTTTAAGAGATTCATGTGTTTCTGAGCTGTTCTGTGCAAGGCTGCTGCCTTGTGATCCGCCATTGCTTTGGCTGTTATTCAAAGCAATGGAGGACTGATTCTAAGATCCCATTCAGATCCAAGTGACCTGTGTGTCTGGGCTATCATGGTCCTTTACAACCTTAGTGTTGCTACCCCAGCTGTGCTTTCTTTATTTATTTGTGGTAAAAGAAAGTTAAAATCAAAATAAAATAAGGGATGATATCAGCACAACTGAGAAGTCCTAGACCTACAAGATACAGGGTCCATTGTGGCAAGTTTTGGTAAGTAAAAGTCTGTCCCACAGGGAAAGATGATCTACAGCTCCAAGGGAGCCATCTCTAGTAGTCCCTCCAAATCTGACTACAGATCTGGCAGTCCTTAAGAGAAGGAAGTTTAAGGTCACTTAGTTTACAGATCCTAAGGTAGCCTAATGTCTAAACTACATAAAGGGTTGAGAGGATGGATGGAGTGTGGAAAATAAATATAAATGGGTGAGAAGTATGTTATTGAGCCTAGATCAAAGGAGTTTTGTAACTCAGATTTAGATCTGATGTTATAGAAATCCTGTCTAATGGCTACGTTATTGCCACTGAGGAGAAAGAATCCAACCCATCTCTGTGCCATGATTCAATCCCTTAAGGTTATAACCTGTCTACTCAAATGGACACAGACTATCCCATAGGGGAACCACAATCCAGAGATGGGTCAAAACAAGTTAATCATTGTAGGCACTATTTCACCTAGGCTACCAGCTCAAGAATCCATAGGGACCCTCACCCCCTAAAGCTATATGTGTGGGGCTAAGGCTGTATAGGACCATGATAGCCCAGACACATAGAACCAGCAAGAGATTGAATACAACCTTCGATCTAGCTGTCTATTGCTTGAGTGAGGCTACAATGGTCCAGTCACAAGCCTACAATCTCTATAACCTGATCAGATCTAACATCTGATAGCAGATCTATACAAATATAGGAGAGTCTGCCTCTGTACAATCTCCCACCAGGCTAATACAAGCTCAGGTGCAGAGAAGAAGGATCCATCTTGGATCGGTGGATTAGAATCACCCTAAGGCTATAACCTGTCCACTTGAATGGTCACAAACTATCCCAGAGGCTATCCTCCTCATGGAGTCCAAGATAAAGCAAGAATATCGCTGCCACCACCATGGTCACAAGGCTAGCAGCTCAAGCTCCCATGAGGATTTCAGATCTAGTGGGTCCTGTGGTGGGGCTAAGGCTGTATAGGACCATGATAGCCCAGACACACAGGTCACTTGGATCTGAGTGGCCCATAAAATCAGTCCTCCATTACTTTGAATCACAGCCAAAGCAGTGGCGGATCACAAGGCAGCAGCCTTGCATAGAGCAGATCACATTCAAGCACAAATCCCATAATGTAAAAATCCTATTAGAAAACTTCCATTAAACTAGTTCAAAATGCATACAAAGACATAGCCAGCAAGTGCTGGACTATGGAGAGAAGGAAAAAGAAAAAGAAAACTACTTACAGCTACAAAAGAAAAGAAAAATGATCTCAGGTCAAGTCTCCAAGAGACGAGATGTGTTCCAAGATTTCTAAACCTAAGCTAAGTATGGGTTTATATAGTAGTGGTGTGGCGGCGCATTAGGGTTAGAAAACCCTAATTTTAACGATGCCATGTGGCTTAATAGTGATCCTTGGATGCCTCGAGGTGCGTGCATGGTGATTTAAGCATGGGAATGCATGCCCAAATCGCTCGAAATTCCCAGAAAGTCCTCTGCTGAAGTGATGGAAGTTGAAGTTCAAAGCTGCACTAGGTAGCTATTGTTTCCTAGACTTGTCGCGTGGTAGCTCTTGCTCTTCGTGAGGATGGTTTGACATTAAAGCTTCAACCGTCACGGGGTTGGAGTTCAAGCAGTCGCGAGGTAGCTGTGCATTCGCTGGGTTGATCTTTGCGAGGAAGGATTTGAATAGCGTGAGAACTGCGCGAGCACTTCTCTTCAATGGACTTTGCATGTTTCCTCTTGAGGCTTTAATGAGTTCTGCACTACACGAGGTTCCATGTCTTAATTGATCTTCGTGAGGATGGCTCTGTCTTTGTAAGGATGCTTTCTTCTTGAATAGCATGAGAACTGTGTGAGGAGTTCTCTTTTGATATTTACATCCCGCGGTTATTGCACGATAGCTGCGCGAAGAGTCATCTGAAGCTCTCTCTCCTTAGCCGTTCTGAGCAAACTATGCGAGGTTGAGAGAGGTCTGCTTTGAACTGCACGAGACTGCGCGATGTGTTCTACTCTTGAGCTTCGCGAGAGCTGTGCGAGTTTATGCTTCTGAAGCTCTTTAGTCACTCAACTGCGTGAGAAGTTGTAAAGTCTTGGAAAGTTCAGTTGGACTGTGCGAGGCATATTTCTCCTAAATCCTCTAAAGCTTAGGTTAGCTGCGCGAGGCTCATTTCAGGTCTGGATTCAAAGTCCTTCCTTCTGAGGGACTTCTGGTGCCAAAACAGGCTCCTTAGCAAGATTTTTGGCCTTATTTCACTGTTGATTATTACCTACATAAAACACTTAACAAGAACTTATTAGATGGCTAAGGGTTTAATCAAAGGTTAAGTTAAGGGGTGATAAGTGGTACTTTTCAGGTCTTTACATACCCCCAAACCTAATCTTTGCTAGTCCCTTAGCAAAGCTACATTAAATCTACTACAAAAATTAAATGCCACTTTCGTAGGGAGCACGGATACATTTAACATATGTACCAAGCCTTTTAAACCCCTAGGTGATCCCTAGTGGAGGAGTGAAGTCTCTTGAGGGTTTTCAGTGAAGACACCCACAAACTTCTCAATAAAATAGTTATCAAAAGTGTAATACCATCAAGTGAGCAGTCAAGGAGCAGACTTAGTTTACTCTTGAATCAGTAAAAATAAAAGAAATTTAATCCATTGGTTGCACAGAAATTTAAACAGCATAACCTTCTCATGAATGCACAACATTTCCAATCAGTTTACAGCCACAGAAAACTGCACAAGTGTGTGCCAGCACTGAGCTCATCATCAGATCAAAAATTAGGTTATAGGTCATACCTAATGCATTCAAGATCAGACCCAAAACTCTTCAGGGCATACTCTCATAAAGAACTATTGAGGGTTTAATTTTCTCTCAGGCTCAAGAGCAGTTACATCCCCCAAATGGGTCTGTAAGCATGAGCATAGGCAGAGTTCTTAAGTGCTGACATCATTGACAGATCCTCACCATAGATTGGATAACTCTTTATCTTCACATGACAACTCACTCAACTTTAGATCACAAGGGCTTTTAACTGGGCTGGAATGTGGCCTATGGAGTGGGATTAAAAAGAATGGAAAGTTGCAAAGGGGTTCAAAATTGAGAAATCAGTAGGTGGAAGAGGTGATTCATGACTTCACCTTCTTGATTTTAGCTCCTTTCTTCTTCTTTGAGATTTTCAGATTTGAAGTGATCAGTTTCTTTTCTTGATTTCGATTTTCCAATGAAAGTTCCCTCTTCACTCATCTCTTACTCCTCTTCATTATTATTTTTGTTTCTTTTTTATGGAATTTTCTTCTTTTTATTTTTGTTTTTACTTTTCTAAAATGCCACCATGTTCTTAGTTACCATACTGCCAGAATTTTGAGATACTTCTTCTCCATTCACCTAATGTTGACCATAGCTAGTCCAACTTTAACTCTTTCTCCTTTACCTTCTGAATTCTCAAAGTGAGGGTAGACTGAATCAGGTTCATAGGTTCAGGTACAGGTACTCAGGTGTATTTTGAAGAAATTTAGGATTTAAAGCTCAAAGGGGGTATGGGCAAGGGCAGTTGCTTTAGGGTTGGTCTTTTTAGGCTCAAACTGTCCAAGAGAAGGCCTTGATCCTTTCCTAAGTCTCATGAGTGCTGTCAGTTGTTTCAACTTGGAGTTGCCTAACTTCTACTGAGCACAGTGACTCAGCCAGTCCTTAGAACTAGAAAAAATTTCCTTAGTTACTCCTCAAAGAATAGAAATTTTCTTTTGTAGGCCCAATTCTCACTGGTTATGGTCTTCCTTTGAACTTTCAAGTATGTCCTAACCTTTTTCTCTCTGTAATGATTCACTAAGTGCTGATACAAGTGAGTTTCCTTGGTGATCTCGTCATGGAAATGTGAAATATTAAAAGTTTATAATGTCTAATGTTTACAGAAATTTTAATTTCTTATTTGTCATGATTCTTAAGTGAATATAGATCCATTTTCATATTACTCACATGACTCTGCCGCACTTAGGTTAACTATTCCATTGGCAGGGTCTGCCTGCCACACCCCCAAACCTATGAGGAGCAGTGTCCTCACTGATTCAAAGGTGTGTGTGCAGTAGGTCCATTATTTGTAAAAAGAAAGGGAGATAACATGGAGTAAAACACACAACAGACAAAGAAAAATAGTAATGATAAAAGAAGAAAATCTATTAAAAATGAGAAATGTACAAACTAAAAGAAAACAAAAGCAAAAGAGTGCAGAAACAGAAAAAATCCTAGGTACAATCTAATCAAAATCTGGATCAAAACTTGTCCCAACCCATCTTCTTGGCATGCTCTTGAAGGTAAGCCTCTTCCCCTTTTTCCTTTAGTTCCCTCTCTTCCTTTCTTTGGGCCACAGTTTTGGGCACAGTTGGTTCCCTGACCCTCATTTTTCTAGTTTATGGTTGAGGAGGGATCACTGAAGATTTATCTGTGGTTGGCTCAGGGGATTTGATAGGACTTTTTCCTTTGGGACTCTTCCCTTTTGGGCCCTTCCCTGGCTGAGGCTGAGGGGGAATGAGAGGGGATTGGGCTTGTTCTGGCTCAAGAGGGACAACAGGAGATTTATCTTTTTCTTTCACCTGAGGCAGGAGAGGAGTTTTCCCTTTGTCAAGCTTAGGGGGAGCCACAGAAGACTTTTCTTGTTCCTTTGCTGCAGGAATGGCAGGGCTCTTCCCCTTCTCCGGCTGGCTCATTGGTGGTGCCTCCTCAGACTGGGCAGATGTTTCTTTTCCAATTTTTAGAGAGGCAGCAGTGTGAGAAGTTCTTTTAGCTGTAACTTTCCTTCTCTGAGGATAGGTTTGTTCAACAGGGCTCGATGAAGGAGCAACAACAGGAGTCTTGGCACTTGGATCCATAGGTGGTGCAGAATCAGAGTCTGAGTCAGAAGGAAAAAGCTCAGTGGGATCAAAACCAAGGGCAGCAGTAGCCTGTATGCGTTCCTCTTTAGAAAGTAGGCGACCATGGGGATCATCCTGAGCAGAAGCTCTGGTGACCTTTGGAGGTGGGGATGGAGGGGCTGGCCTTTTTCCTTTTTGGGCTGCAGTGGCTCTTTTGGAGGGAGTGGGTTTCTTAGAAGGAGTCCTCTTTCTCTTGGATGCAGGAGATTTGGCAGGGGGAGGCACTGTAGCAGGAGGTGGTGGAGGTTCTTGAGTAGGGGCTGGAGGAGGTGGAGATGTAGATGTAGGAGCCGTGGGAATGGAAGAAGATGGTTCAGGGTGTGTGGAAGGTGGAGCCTCAGGGGGTGCTGTAGCAAGAGGGGTGGCTTCAATTGTTTGGCCTAACAGAGATGCAATCCTCTTTTGCAAAATTTCAATATGCTTGTCTGCATAGAGGAGTTTGGCATCAGAAAGTCCCTTAGTGAGCCGGTGGATCTCCTCAGCATTGTGGAGTTTCTTTTCATACATCCAGGCTCGCTTTTTCTCCATTTCGACATTAGCCTTTTCCATCTGTGTAGTCATTCTATAGTAAGCTGCCGCAGCCTTGTGCTCATTGAGGGTCTCCAAAATTGACTCCCACCCCTTTGAAACATCTCGCAGCTTCTGCCTGTGAGCAAGCTTTAGGTCACTCAACTTCTGCAGCAAGGGGTACTCAATGGCTTGTCGAAGTTGTGCCATGCCCCTCAGGATATCCCTCTTGATATAGGCATTGTCCCTCATGGAATGGAGGAGGGTGAAGTAGGGAGGGGTGTAATGAGACTATCTGGGTAAGATTGGTAGAAATGGAGTGGAAGAAGTAGAAGGTGATTGATCCTGGGGGGATAAGGTCGAGGCTGTAGTGGTAAGTCTAGAGGAGGGATAGAAGTTGTTGGGGCAGCCTGTGTTGAGTGGTTAGTGAATTGAGGAGGGGGTAGGATAAGAGGTGGAATGGAAGGCATGGGTGGAAAATTAAATAAAGGATGGTCAGTGGAGGTGGATGGTTCTGGGTAAGGGAAATATGGAATGGTGAAGGGTCGAAATGGAAGTGGTGGGGTTACAAATATGTGGGGTTGAATGGGAAAGATGGATGGGAAAGGAATGGGGTCTGTTTGGGTGGAAGTGTTGGTAAATTGTGGTGGAGGTAATATGAGTGGGGGAAGGATAGGTAGAGTGGGGAAGGAGTGGTGGGGTATGGTGTCTTGGAGGGTGAAGGGTGTAGTTAAGTCAATTAGGGTGAGGTCTGGTTGCCGTGGAGTCGAGGTGGAAGGGATTGGACTGCTGGGGTGGTAGGAGGTTGTGTAGAGATGGGTGGGATTGTCAATGTTTGAAGGGTGGATTTTATGTTGGTGATGTTAGCCTGCATTTGGTCTTGGGTTTGTGTTGTGGTGGATAGCAGGGTCTGGATGTCATGTATTAAGGAAAGGATATGGGTAAGGGTGTCTGAGGTTGGTTGGGGTGGAGTATGAGAAGAGGAGGGAACAGGTTGGAAAGGGGAAGTGTGGGCATGATGGAAAGTTGTAGGGGGAGAAGATGAAAGGTCTGGTGAGTGATGTGATGAAGGGAGTGGGGAATCTGGGAGAGGGATGTCATGGGTTGGCATGGTATCAAGCAAGGTAGTCATGAAGGCCTGATACCCTTAAGTGGTGGCAAGATTAAAGTCAAGGTCTAGGAGTGGAGGTGAAGTAGGGATGGTTGGTATGGTGTCTGGATCAATGTGTATGGTTTCAACAGTTGTAGAAGCAGTAGGGTGTGTCTGTGTTTGTGAGGGAATGGTAGAGGTCGTGGTCTTCTTTTTTAGGTAGGATATCAGGGGAGGGCTGTAAGGGTTTAGGTCAGATGATGTTGTAGATACTGGGGTTGTGTGTTGAGGTAAGGTGGGTGAAGGGGGAGTGCTGTCATGGGGTTCAACACTTTCCACCTAGGAACGAATCGCAGGGGGAGGTGGAATGGAAAAGGGAGATAAGAGAGGGAAAGGGAGAGATGGAATAGGCAAAGAAACTGATGGAGGGGCAAGTGTGGTGGATGGAGGTATTGCTGTAGAAGCAGAGGTGGCAGAAGCTTGCACCACCTTCTTTGGAATAGGGGCTTTAGCTTTCTTTTTAGGGGCAGGGGTGGCCTTTGCCACAGCAGTTCCCTCTCCTTGCTCAGAAACAACTTGAGCTTCAGCCTTCTTCTGTCAAAAGTGGTGGGAGTGAGGTCAGCAGATAACTCCCCCACTGGTATGTTGTACTTGTTGACGAGTGAAAAATATCATTTTTCACCCCTAAACTTAAGTCTTGATAGACCTTTGAGAGAACTAAATAAGTGTTTTAAGTGCCTATGTTGCAGCTAACAATAAAGACAGGCTTAACCATAAAAGCGACTCAAAAGTGCCAAAAAGATGACAATCCATGTCAGTCCAAAGGAAGGAAGTAAAGAAACAACCTCATCAGTTGTGGAAAGGTCTAAAAGGAAGAGGCAAAGACCTGTAAGAGAAGCAGGGAACAATTCGAACAGAGAAATGCAATACAGAGTTCTTTTCGCAAAGAACCTGCACTTTTCGTAAAGAACCTGGAACTCTGCGAAAAGGACTAAACCTCCAGGCTTAGTTTTTGAAGAGTATCTGAACTCTTCGAAAAGAAGATTGAACTTTGCGAAAAGGAGAAAACACAATTCGAAGAGAGATTGAACATTGCGAAAAGAGCTTCAGAAGTCACAGCACTTTGCAAAAAGGCCCTTAAGCTCTGCGAAAAGGTATTCTGGAGATTCGTAACTTTAACAAGGGCAATTCAGTAATCTGTTGCATGTGTCCCAATGCGTTTTAAAACCCAAGGACATTCCGGAAGATTCTGAGCATGAACCAAAGGCATATTCCACCCCATGTGAACACCCAAAGATGAAATTACTTGGCGGGAACTTCTAGAAGCTCAAACAGATTTTTGAATTACATATGTAATTGATGCTTCTATCACGATTTGAACCGGATCGAAGAATTCTGATTGGCCAGAACAGATCTGGATCCTCGTGCTCGACCACCATTGGTCAATACATTCTGAGCACCTCTGATTGGTTGAAACACATCTGAGTTGGACTTGGGGAAAACTATAAATAGACGAACCATTTGCCCAATTTGGGCATCCAGATTTTGAGTTTCATTCCTATTCCCCCATTTCCAAACCAGATAGTTTATCTGAAATCCCTGTAATAGCTTCACTTTGGCTTGCAATTAAGAGCTGTGAGACATTTCTGTAATTCAAAAGAGAGTTGTATTCAAGACTACAAATCTGAGAGTTGTTTAAGGTGCGCTCTGTAATTGTAACGGTGGGTTTGAAAAGGTTGCTGTAAACCATATTTTCTCAATTGGACTCATGTTAAGGGTTCCCTCTGATCTCCTTATTGCATTAGACTCCTTTAGATTTACTGTTTTTCATGCAATTTCACTTGATTCATTAATCCTGTGAGAATTAGTGTTGGTAACCTAATCTCTCACGGCATTTGTAGTGATGCTTCTTGTTCTAAACTAAGGCTTTGGATTAAAGACTATTGGATGGTTTGTGGCCATTAAAGTGGACAGACCATAGCCATAAGCTTAAACCTAATCCTTAAATTAGATTTATTTCTCTTGCATCTGCGCTTGTAGCCAGATGAAGATTGGAACACCTCTGCTGAGCTGCAGTTATTCTCATTAGATTTCAAAGACCAAATCAGATTTAGATATTACTTCAACATCTTTGTTTCAATCACTCCCTCAACTCGGATCTGGATCATTTAGTTTAAAATTTTCTTTATTTTTAGTTTGGTAAACGTGACAAATTCAAACCTCTCATCTTATCAGCTTTCTAGATAGGATAAGAAGCCAGATCTGGTAGCTCAGATCTGAAGGTTTATCTTACATTTTAAACAAATTCTCTGTGGACGATCGTTCACTCACTTACTTTTAAAACTTGCTACAATTGGCCCTGATCTTGTAGGCTAATTCTCTTCTAACTGTGCTGATATTTCCTTATTTGTTTATATAGTCTAGAGCCACTGTAATTTAGCAGCTATAAATCTATTTTTTCAAAACTCACATAAATCAAGCACACTAAGAAGAAACAACAAGTTTTTGGCGCCGCTGTCGGGGAATTTGTTCTAAAATAGATAGACCTAAGTTTTTCATTTTAATTTTTATCATACTAAACTATTCTATTGTTTATACTTGTGCAGTTATTCATATTCCGGTTTTTAAAGAAGGGAAATTACTGAAAGGAATTTTGAAGGTTTGCTGTGCATAATCAGAATTTTTTGTTCTGAGTTGTATGTTTGGTAGGAGGACTCTCAGCCCTGAGATTCTCCCATTGAATTTAGAAGTTGAAAGGCTACTACGAACCAAACAAACAACACAGAATTCTGCTACTATGGGTGAAGAACCTCGACTTTTGAGGGATTACTTTGCACCTGGTGCTTATAATTCCCCCTTTTGCATTCAATTTCCTACTGTTGAAAGAAATTATGAGATCAAGTCATCAACTATCCAAATGCTTCCTTCCTTCCATGGGTTGAGTAAGGAAGACCCATACAAACATGTGGATGAATTCTTGTCTCTTTGCACCACATTCAACATAGCCGACTTGGTCGAAGCAACCAAGCTAGGCTCTTTCCTTTTCATTAAAGGATAAAGCTAGAGCATGGTTATCCATGTTAGCACCAAATAAGTATCACTTCTTGGAATGATTTGCATGTCAATTCTTAGCCAAATATTTCCCAATGTCTAAAACAAGCCAATTGAGACAAAGTATCATTTCATTCTCCCAAAACTCAATCAAACTTTCCATGAAGCATGGGAAAGATTCAAGGAACTGTTAAGGCAATGTCCTCATCATCAAATTCCTAGGTGTGGTTCAAAGCTTCTATCAAGGAATTGATCAAAAAGGCAAAAATATGGTGGATGCTTCCTGTGGAGGCACTTACTTGCAAAAAATATTTGAAGAGGTTTGGGACTTATTTGAAGTGATTGGTGAAAACTCCACTCAGCAGGAATCTCTGTCAAGAGAAATTGAAAATCCTGCTAGGTTGAACAACCACCAACCCAACAAAGGGAAGATCTATGAGGTGAATGAGTTGGAAAGAAAGATGGACAATCTAACCACAAAGTTTGATAGATTGATGGACTCACTTAAAACTCCAAATATTTCAAGAGTAGAGGAGGCATATGTCCGATATGCCGCCCTACTCATTCACTTGACCAATGTCCTGCTGCATCACAGTTCCCAGATTTAATGGTGGAACAAGCTCATGCTGCTCAATCATTTGGACAGATGCAGTCAAATGAATATCCATGGAGAGCACACCCCAATTTGATGTGGAACAAGGGGAATTACCAATCCCAACAACAACAACAACCAAAGAATCAAATGCCTTTCAAAAGCGCACGGCCTTATGTCAAACCAAACTTTCAATGACCCATTCCACAACAACATGTGCGTGATGCGCCCAGTTCAAAACCCTTCCAGCTCCTTTCTTTTGAAGATGAAGTCCTAAATTCACTCCGAATTTAGGATCTTTAACTCAAGGAATTTTCACGGCGGAGCATAAAGAAGATTGAAGAAAGATTGGGACAGCTTTCAAATACCTTGGCAAAAAGAGAGGAAGGAAAGTTACCCAGCCAACCTTTGAACAATCCCAAAGGATAGTTCATGGTTGGAGAAGCTTCTAATTCACATGAAGAAGTAAAAATTGTCACCACTTTGAGAAGTGGAAAAATGATAGATAACAAAGTGGGTACTGAAGAAGAAAGAAATGAGGAAGAGGATAAAGATATGTAGCAAGAGCAACATAGTGATAGCAGTGGGGTTGCTGATGTACCTCAAAAAACCCAAAAAAATGAAAAACAGAAAAGTAAAAAATTTTCTGAAAACACTTCTAAAGCTGTAGATGAAAGATTAGTTCCGCATTTACCATTTCCTCATGTAATGAAATCTGTATCCCCTTTTGATAAAGGGAACACAAAAATAGATGAGATGATGGAGACTTTCAAGCAAGTCAAGATAAATTTACCTTTGCTTGAGGCAATCAAACAAATTCCAGCATATGCAAAATTTTTGAAAGATGTTTGCACTCACAAAAGACAGTCTAGGATACAGTTGTCCAAGAAGGTCTTTGCTGTGGAAAGAATTAACCAGGTGTTATCCATTGCTACACCTCCTAAACTTCAAGATCCTGGAATCCCCACAATCCCTTGCATTATTGGGGAACACACCATTGAAAAGGCTTTATTAGATCTGGGTGCTAGTGTCAACCTACTTCCATATTCTGTATATGAGAAACTAGGTTTGGGAGAAT
This sequence comes from Chloranthus sessilifolius, assembly GCA_021018995.1. Lineage (NCBI taxonomy): Eukaryota > Viridiplantae > Streptophyta > Magnoliopsida > Chloranthales > Chloranthaceae > Chloranthus > Chloranthus sessilifolius. The sequence continues at coordinate 33,996,103 of CM037595.1, forward strand.
TAAAACCCACTCATGTGGTGTTACAACTAGCAGACAGATCTGAAAGAAAGCCAGTAGGGATGATTGAAGATGTATTGGTGGGAGTAGATAAATTCTTCTATCCTGCTGATTTTCTAGTTTTGGATATGGAACCAACTAAAAGCAAAACTTCCATCCCTGTCATTTTGGGAAGACCATTCCTGGCTACAGCAAATGCTTGCATTCAATGCAGGTCTGGTATTATGGAAGTTTCATTTGGAAACATGAAGGTAAAATTAAATGTTTATAATGCAGTCACACAGCCTCAATTCAGCTCTGAAGAATGTTTTCATGTTGATCTATTGGATGAACTTGTGGAAGGGACTTTACAACAATTTCTGCAGGGTGAAGATTTCACCACAGATGTTAAAGATGCTTGGGGATATGCTGAAAATAAAGCAAGTTGTATCTCAAATTCTGAGGAAATAAATGTTGTGCAAGGAACTCTTAATCAATCAGCAAGTTTCTCTTCTTGGAAACCTGCTACTCTCCCCCTTCCACAAACATCTAAGGTACCTTTGTTACCTTCTTTTCTCAAATTTCGATTTAGAACTAAAGCGAAAATTTGAAGTATGTGTTCTTAGGTAATCATAAATCATTACACACATTATTTCTTCCTCCCTCACAAAGGAGCAAGAGGAAGAACTATTGATAGTCTTGAAAGAACATAAAAAGGGCAATTGGTTGGACTATTCTTTGATTTAGGAGGAATTAGTCCAAATTGTTTGCATGCACAAAATCCACTTGGAAGAAGATGTAAAGCCTTCTAGAGAAATGCAAAGAAGGTTGAACCCTCATATGCAAGAAGTGGTCATGAAAGAGGTTGTTAAGTTGTTGGATGCAGGGTCATTTACCCCATTTCAGATTCGACTTGGGTGGCACCTACGGTGGTACCTAAGAAATCTGGAATCACGTTGTAACCTCGGATTCGTGAGCTTATGTCAACCGTGCAAACAATCGGATGGAGAGTCTGATTGATTACGTAAAATTAAATGCAATGACCGAAAAGACCATTTCCTCCCATTCATTGATCGATCTTAGATAAGCTAGCGGGAAAAGCTTATTCGCTTTTCTTGATGGTTACTCGTTACAACCAGATTCTGTGTACCCACAAGATCAGGAAAGACCACATTCACGTGCCCTTTTGGCACTTTTGCCTATAGGAGAATGCCTTTTGGTCTTTGTAATGCTCCTACCTTCCAAAGATGCATGTATGCAATTTTTTACGATATGATTGACCACTTTATGGAGATTTTATGGATGATTTCTCAATCTATGGCAATGATTTTTCCAGATTTACACCATCTCAAATTGGTACTACAAAGATGCGAAGAAACCAATCTGGTTTTGAGCTGGGAAAAGAGCCATTTCATGGTCACCCAGGGCATTGTCCTTGGTCATGTTGTTTCCCACAAGGGCATTGAGGTGGACAAAGCAAAAATTGAGTTAATTGCACATTTACCACCTCCCAAAACTGTTAAACAAATCAGAAGTTTTCTAGGACAAGCTGGATTTTACAGAAGGTTCATCAAGGACTTCAGTAAAATAACTAAACCTCTTTGTCATTCGTTGTACTAAGATGTCCCTTTTGTTTTCAATAATGAATGCATGAAGGCTTTTGAATTCCTAAAAGACTCTCTGATTTCAGCTCCAATATTACAGTCTCCAGATTATTCATTACCTTTTGAACTGATGTGTGATGCATCAGATTATGCTTTGGGAGCTGTCCTTGGACAGAGAAAAGATAAACTGCCTCATGTTATAGCTTATGCCAGTAGATCAATGATTAATGCACAGCTCAATTACACAACAACTGAGAAGGAGCTGCTGGCAATTGCTTGTGCTTTAGAAAAATTCAGGTCATATGTCTTGGGTTCACAAATAGTGGTGTTCACTGACCACTCTGCCTTGAAATACCTTCTGTCTAAGAAGGACACCAAACCAAGATTAATCAGGTGGATTCTCCTATTACAGGAATTTGATCTACAGATTAAAGATAAAAAAGGGGTGGAGAATGTGGTGGCTGATCACCTCTCCAGAATTTTAACTGCTGAGATTGATAGGTTGCCTATCAATGAATCTTTCCCTGATGAGCAACTTTTTGCCATTAGTGAACACACTCCTTGGTTTGCCAACATAGTCAACTTTTTGGCTACTGGGAGAATTCCTCACCATTGGAATAGAATGGATAAAGATCTTTTCTTCTCAAAGGTTAAACACTTCATCTGGGAGGATCCTTATCTGTTTAAGAGTTGTGCAGATCAAATAATAAGGAAATGTGTCCCTGACCAAGAATTTCATAGAATACTTTCTATGTGTCATGAATAGGCCTGTGGAGGTCATTTTAGTGGGAACAAAACTGCTGCAAAAGTTTTGCAGTGTGGATTTTATTGGCCTACACTTTTCAAGGATGCCTATGACATTGTAAGTCCGCAGCGTCAGAAATTAGGCATCTCCAAGAGAAACTCAATGCCTTCTGACTATTTTGGTAGTTGAGTTGTTTGATGTTTGGGGGATAGACTTCATGGGCCCCTTTCCTCCTTCCAATGGGAATAACTTCATTTTAGTAGTTGTGGATTATGTATCCAAATGGATTGAAGCCACAACTACTAAAACAAATGATCACAAAGTGGTTTTGAAATTTCTTAAGGATCACATTTTTTCCAGGTTTGGTTTTCCCAGAGCCATTATCAGTGATGGGGGAAGCCATTTTTGTAATAGACATTTTGAAACAATGTTGAAGAAATACTCTGTGACTCATAGAGTAGCCACTCCATATCATCCACAAACCAGTGGACAAGTGGAGATTTCCAATAGAGAAATCAAACATATTTTGGAAAAGACTGTGAAGAAGGACAGAAAGGATTGGTCCTTTAAGCTGAATAATGCATTGTGGGCATATAGGACAATTGGTATGTCCCCATTTAGGTTGGTCTATGGCAAAGCATGCCATTTACCAGTAGAGTTAGAATATAAAGCTTTTTGGGCCATTAAAACATTGAACATGGATCTAACTACTGCTAGTAATCACAGGAAATTGCAACTTGCTGAGTTAGAAGAGCTGCGAATGGATGCATACACCAATTCAAGATTGTATAAAGAGAAAGTCAAAACTTTTCATGATAAAAATTTATTGAGAAAAGAGTTCACAGCTGGTTCTAAGGTATGGTTATTTAACTCAAAGCTCAAGTTTTTCCCAGGAAAACTGAGATCCAGATGGGAAGGGCCATACACTGTCATTCAAGCAGCCCCTTCGGGAGCTGTTGGCATCCTTCATCTAAGTAATGGAAGAATCATAAAGGTCAATAGTCAGAGGCTCAAACCATGCATTGGAAATACCCAGGAGCCTGTGCTGCCCATCTATCATCACGAATCTCCAAAAATTTAATGGTAGAAAACTGTACATTATGTTTGTATATCATAGTTTTTGCTTATTTTCTCTGTTTCTGCTTTTATCTCTTTTCGCATAGTTGAAACATGCTTAAAGTTCAGTCGCAAAGTCATAATTCGCTTTTCGCAAAGTCCAAATTACTTTTCGAATAGACTCTGGAGCTGTAATGAACTGCTCGAAAGCAAAGATGTGCTTTTCGAATAGTTGGTGCTGAAGCCATTTTCTTTTCGAAAAGATAGTTCTGAAGCTAATTCCTTTGCGAAATGATGTTTCTGAAGCTGTTAACTTGTCGAATGGTACTGATGCCATTCGCAATTGTAAAAAGGTCTCTTTTGGAACTTTTCAAAAACTTAAAGGCGCTTTGCGATATTAACTTTGAGTATATTTAAACCCCTTTCGAAGTCGGGGTTTCATTTCCAACTCTTTTTGCAGAGCGACTCTTCACTGCTACCCTACTTCGCTCTCTCCTTGCACGAGTTAACAAGTTTACTACCCTTTTGTAACTGATTGTGTAGATCATTTGCATTTTTAGAGAAGGATTTCAGCTTGTAATCTAGGGGATTTCTGCAAAGCAAACAACTTGTTCAAACATAAACCCTAGATCTCGGTATTTCTCTACCCATTCTCTCTGGTTATCATTTAGTAAGTTGATTCTGTGTCAGCATCTATTTTGGGCATTTTTTCTACATCAATCTAGAATGGGAAAAGCAGAGAAATCATTGGCCGCAATGTTCTCCAAATCCTCTGCTAAGAAAGTGAGCAAACCGACCCCAAAAGCAAAAGGAAAAGCCAAAACTTCAACTAAACGGAAACTTTCAATGGATAAGGTAGACATGGTGGAGAAAGGTAAGAAAATTAGACATGAGGAACCCACCGCTGCTGCTGCTAGCCCTGAGCCTGAGCGTACTCCTCTGCCCATTCATTTGGTCCTACCAAATCCCTTCATTGACGCTCAGAAGCTAATACCCGAGCTGATGGTTGACGAAACTTTTTTCGTCACCAAACCAGAGTGCTTGCCATCCTTAAGATACCTTAGAGAGGCTTCACTAAGCAATATCCTTACCCCCTTGCCAGAGAAAATTTACCCGAGGATGGTGAAGTTATGGTACCAAAACCTAGTCAAGGTCATTGAAAAAGATGCTGATGTCCCTACCCTTGTAATTTTCGTTGATGATTGCGATCTTACTGTGACATTTGAAGACATGGGGAACGCTTTAGGGATACCATTCCAATTTGATCCCTCTGGTCCTTTGGCTGCTCTAGAAACGACCGCTTTTAGAGAGATAGATGCCCATTTAACCCAAGGTATTGTGGGCACGGGGCAGTCCATCATGAAAAGAGACCTTGCCCCCCAATTTCTATTAATGGATTCCATTTTAAGGGGCAGCTTTTATGTCACTGGGCACAGCCAAGAGAGGAGAACACCAATTTTAGAGGCCCTCTTTCATTTCTCCAAGGGGCAATTTTTCAATGCCCCTATGTTAATTTTTGAAGCTATGGCTGATGTAAGTACTAAGTTGAAGAAAGAGCAAAAGATAGCTGGCCTACCATTTGACAGATTGATCACAGCCCTCCTTAGAGCCAAATTCGACATTGATAGTGAGGAGCAATTTGAAGTCATTACCCCTCACAATTTTGGGAAAAAGGCTTGGACTACAAGCCAGGCTATGCTGAGAAGGATGAGAGAGGCAGGTGAACCTGCACATGCCCCTACTGCTGCACCTGAACCTGCAGTTGTGAGTGAGCCAGAACCCACATCTGCAGATGAGCCTCCACCTGAAGCCACCCCTGCTGCATTTGAGCTTACAATTGAGCCTGCCCCTGCCATGTTGCTAGATCCAAATTTGTCAGAAGCAACTTTTCCCGATCCACTTCTGCCAACCCCTGTGGTGACCAGCTCTTTAGTTGCCCCACTCCTTGAAACATCTCTGCACAAGATTTTGGTGACCAAATTGTTCACCACCTACTTTGGAGGAAGTTCCCCTTGCACCCTACTCCCCTACTCAAGCCCATGCACTTTCACCTATCCCAGCTGTCCCATCTCCCACTCATTCCATCATTCCAATTTTGGACTCCCCCTCTACACCAACCACTCCAAACATTCTAACACCACCAATGTCCCCCGTCAATGCCCAGGCTTTAGAGGAGTTAGCTACAGATTTTATTGCCCCATCCCCCTGCACTCCTCTGCTCCAAAGCCCCTCAAATTCCCCTATTCCATCAGCCCACACACCTGAAACCTCCCCTACACCTGAACCTGAGCCCTACTCAACAGAGGCCTACTCTTCTTTAATGGGTTCTATTTTTGAAACCATGGAACTAGACCCCACCCCTATACCGCTCCTCCTCCTTCACCACTTTCCAACCTCTCCCTTCTGACCATTGCACCTCCTCCCTCCACCTCGGTTGTCCCAGTCTCTACTATGCCCACCTCTCCCATACACATCCATTACCCAAATCCTTACCTACCTCCAATCCATCCAAGCCCAACTTCAAATCAACACAGACAATCGATCAGAACCATGGAACCCTCCATACCTTAGCTTCCACATCCCAAACAACCACCATTACCCCTGCACCTATTTTTTCTTCCCAGGCCACCCAAACAGATCCAGAGGTAATATTGGTTGATCTGCCCACCCCACCACTACTACCACTCAGCACATACTCAAACTGAAGCTCCTTTGATTCCATCCCTCCACCACTCCCCATTTTCTCTGAGCAAGCCACTCAGGCAGACCACATTGTCCCTTTTCTAGCCACTTCTCCCCCCCACAATTGGGCCACCTTTAGTCCCCTACCATTCCATTCCCTCCCCGATATGCCACCCTCATCAAAGCCATGGAAAATAACCCTTATATCCCAGAGATGTTCAAAGGGCTAGCTGATTTGCAAGCTTACATCCGCACCCCTATGAAAACCAAATCGGAAGTTAGAGATTTTATGAAATTTGAAAGAGATAAAATGCGGACCTTTGGGTCAAACATTTCATTGGTGAGGACTGAGCAACACAAGGTGTCCATGTTGCAAGCCCAACTGGATCAAGAAAATTGAAGACCACTAGCCTCACCAAACACCTTGGCCTCATCGGAAAGATCAAATCGAGGAGTATCTTGAGCTACAAAACACCATTCCGAGAGAGAGCTCAATCAAGTTGAGACTCCAACACCGACTCTAGCTCTGATTACAGCGGTGACTCGATTGAGCCACAGAACCAACCTATGATACAGATTTTGACCCCAGTTATTAGCTCTCCTTGTACTTTTTGTGTTATACAGTTGTAATAGAAAATTCTGTTTTGTGTATACTACTGTGCATTTCTGTCTGTCTTCTTGCCATTATTACTTTTGTTGTTTTTCTTTCTTATATTTTCCTCTGTTTTGGACCAGTATGGACCCTGCTCCCCTTTGGTTTGGGGGTATGGCAGGTATGCCAATAAAATAAGTAAGTTAATGCTTGCTGCAGCTTATGATCAGTAGAACTTTTGAAAATGAAGTCATGTCACACCTGTTGTTTTGAAAAATGAGGAAGTTAAAATTTTTTAAAATGAATTTCTACTGTAATTCTAAAGACTTTCATGAAGTAAATGTCAGGAAATTTCCAAAAGAAAATTGATGTTTTAGTAAACGTAAAATGAAGGAAAAAAGTGAAGATATACCTCAAGAAGTTGATATAAAACCACACCCAGTGAGGTTTGAGCCTGAAATGTATTCTTTGGAGGTATGCTTTGGCAATCTTTTACCTTTTGGGACTATGTGAATCTTACTTACTCTAGAAGTTACACATATCCAAATTGAAATATTTTTATAGCACTCATGATATTAAAGATATGATGTAAGGCCTCCTTTTGAACAGTTTGAACCTTACAAAGCCCCACCTTTAAAAACTACCTTGATACACACCATTGGAGTATAAATCAATGAATCCTTTGAAATCTCATCCAATAAACCTCATCAGTTTCATTTAGCCTAACCCTACACTGACTAGGCAGAAGAGAAAGGGAAGAAAGGTGAGGGAAGGAGAATTGAGTAACAATTTAATAGCAAAAGAAGGGTAAAAGTTGAAGGCAATGATGAAACAATGAGAGGGAATATGGCATGCGATCAAGCTAATTCGAAAAGAAAAGAAAAATATTTGAGCAAAACAAAAGAAAGAAGGCATTTTCATTGGAAGTTTGAAAAAGAAAGAAAAAGATGGCCACTTTGGCTCGGAAATTCAAAGAAGAAGATGAAACTATCTTTGAAGAAAAGTTAGTTTGCATATAACCTCGACCTTTTGATGACTTCTCAAATATGAACACCTTTCCAACCCTTTTTAGAGATTTCACCCATCAGCCACAATCAAACCCAAGTAAAAGTCCTTATTGATCATTGATGGATTGAGCTATCACATGGAGATAAGAATTTGTGTAGTCTATGGTGAAAGGAGTAGTGAATTTTTAACTAAAAGCAATGCCTATGCTCCTGCTTACAGTCCTATTTGAGGACTATAATTGCTCTTGAGCTGTGTGAAATAGTACAACCCTCTCATTTACTTATTGAGTGAAAATCCTGGTGAGAATTGGGTTTAAAATCAACTAATTAGGGCAACATCGAAGCTGGATTCCTAAATCAAAGGCTAACTATTCGTAAATTTTCCCTGTAAATGGCCCCCTATATATCATGAGTAGTAACAAGAATTACCGCAGAATCTTAGTTTTAAACGATAGTTTTCTGAAAAACCTTCTTACAAAATAAGCGATGCGGTGTGAATAATCAATTGAGGAAAGTGGTATGTGAGCTACGTGATCTTAACTAACTTATTGAAGAAGTTTGTGGGTACCTTCCGAAAACCCTCGGAGACTTCACTCCTCCACTAGGGATCACCTAGGGGTTTAAAAGGCTTGTTGCATATGCTAAATGGTATGCTCCCTACAAAAGTGGCTCTTTACTTTGTTTTTTTTTATTCTTTTCTTTGCTCAGGGACTAGCAAAGCTTAGGTTTGGGGGTGTGTTGACAAGTGAAAAATACCATTTTTCACCCCTAAACTTATGTCTTGATAGACCTTTGAGAGAACTAAATAAGTGTTTTAAGTGCCTATGTTGCAGCTAACAATAAAGACAGGCTTAACCATAAAAGCAGCTCAAAAGTGCCAAAAAGATGACAATCCATGTCAGTCCAAAGGAAGGAAGTGAAGAAACAACCTCATCAGTTGTGGAAAGGTCTAAAAGGAAGAGGCAAAGACCTATAAGAGAAGCAGGGAACAATTCGAACAGAGAAATGCAATACAGAGTTCTTTTCGCAAAGAACACAGAAAGAACCTGGAACTCTGCGAAAAGGACTAAACCTCCAGGCTTAGTTTTCGAAGAGCATCTGAACTCTTCGAAAAGAAGATTGAACTTTGCGAAAAGGAGAAAACACAATTCGAAGAGAGATTGAACATTGCGAAAAGAGCTTCAGAAGTCACAGCACTTTGCGAAAAGGCCCTTAAGCTCTGCGAAAAGGTATTCTGGAGATTCGCAGCTTTAACAAGGGCAATTCAATAATCACAGCACGCGTCCCAATGCGTTTTAAAACCCAAGGACATTCCGGAAGATTCTGAGCATGAACCAAAGGCATATTCCACCCCATGTGAACACCCAAAGATGAAATTACTTGGCGGGAACTTCTAGAAGCTCAAACAGATTTTTGAATTACATAACAGAATTGATGCTTCTATCACCTGATTGGCTGAACCAGATCGAAGAATTCTGATTGGCCAGAACAGATCTGGATCCTCGTGCTCGACCACCATTGGTCAATACATTCTGAGCACCTCTGATTGGTTGAAACACATCTGAGTTGGACTTGGGGAAAACTATAAATAGACGAACCATTTGCCCCATTTGGGCATCCAGATTTTGAGTTTCATTCCTATTCCCCCATTTCCAAACCAGATAGTTTGTCTAAAATCCCTGTAATAGCTTCACTTTGACTTGCAATTGAGAGCTATGTGACATTTCTGTAATTCAAAAGAGAGTTGTATTCAAGACTACAAATCTGAGAGTTGTTTAAGTTGCGCTCTGTAATTATAACAGTGGATTTGAAAAGGTTGCTGTAAACCGTATTTTCTCAATTGGACTCATGTTAAGGGTTCCCTCTGATCTCCTTATTGCATTAGACTCCTTTAGATTTACTATTTTTCATGCAATTTCCCTTGATTCATTAATCCTGTGAGAATTAGTGTTGGTAACCTAATCTCTCACGGCATTTGTAGTGATGCTTCTTGTTCTAAACTAAGGCTTTGGATTAAAGACTATTGGATGGTTTGTGGCCATTAAAGTGGGCAGACCATATCCATAAGCTTAAACCTAATCCTTAAATTAGATTTATTTCTCTTGCATCTGCGCTTGTAGCCAGATGAAGATTGGAACACCTCTGCTGAGCTGCAGTTATTCTCATTAGATTTCAAAGACCAAATCAGATTTAGATATTACTTCTCCATCTTTGTTTCAATCACTCCCCCAACTCGGATCTGGATCATTTAGTTTAAAATTTTCTTTATTTTTAGTTTGGTAAATGTGACAAATTCAAACCTCTCATCTTATCAGCTTTCTAGATAGGATAAGAAGCTAGATCTGGTAGCTCAGATCTGGAGATTTATCTTACATTTTAAACAAATTCTCTGTCGACGATTGTTCACTCACTTACTTTTAAAACTTGCTACAATTGGCCCTGATCTTGCAGGCTAATTCTCTTCTAACTGTGCTGATATTTCCTTATTTGTTTATATCGTCTAGAGCCACTGTAATTTAGCAGCTATAAATCAGTTTTTTCAAAACTCACATAAATCAAGCACACTAAGAAGAAACAACAGTACTCTCCCCTCAGAAGTAATTTGGTGATGAGTCTTCCATAGGGGAGTGTGTGGATCTTCTTTTGCAGCCCGAGATTCACTATTATATCCTTCATGGCCTAAAAAATCAACCATGCAGCATTAAATCCATGGCCCAGAGAGAAGGTATAGAGAGCATCAGCAATTGGTGTCCTCCTCTCTTGCTGATGGACGGAGCAATAAATATTCTTCCTCAGCACTTGATCAATGAACAGTAATTTGGGATCAAATTCTCTTCTTCTGATGGAGTCCCCTATGGCCTTCAAACCTCTGGTAAGGGCCTGTGCAATGGTATCAATGGGGGCACTCACAGGGGTACCATAACCACAGTTGGGATAAAAAATGACAGGGATGCCCAAGGCTTCAACAATCAACTCTGGGCTGAGTAGCATCTCAAAATTGTCAACTAACACAAGGAGGCCTTGCTGCCCATGCGTGCCTGGTCTGACCCTAAGGTGCTGGTAAAAGAGTTGCACTAACCTAGGGTAGGCTAGTGCAGGAATCATTTTCATCAAGGGGATCAAACCAGCCTTGCGCAAGAACTCAATGGCAGGTGCTGACAACGGCTCAGTTTCAAAGAAAGATATATTAAAAATGGCTTCAGGGTCTAAGGGAATAGAAATGAGGAGCTCAGAGGGTGTAGAGTAATTAGGTGTTTATTCAGCCACCTCAAGAACCACCTCCATCCCTTTTTGTTGTGCCGTAGAGGACTTGGCTTTCTTAGGGGCAGGGTCCACGGGAGCCTGATCCTGGGCTCTCTTCACAGGTGCACTTTTAGGAGCCATTAAGATTCTCCTTGGTGAGTGTGTAGTTGAAATTTTGAAAGAATAAATTAAGAGTTGAGTCTTACCCTAAAAGTTAGGGTTCTGTTCAATTTGATGCACGGTAGACTGCAGGAGCTCCTAGCAGGGGGCAACTATTTATGGAAGCTTTAAGAACAAAAATCTAGAATTTCAAAGTGAACGATGAACTGTAGACAGGATACTGGAGGAGAGAGATTGAGAGGAGTGGGAGCTAGGGTTTCACTGGAAGGAGAGGAAAGAGAAAGCAGCGCGGGGTTGGATTTTAAATATCGCGAGGCTTGGCGCGCTTTAAAAATATTTGCTCGCTGGATAGGCATGAATGGGTCGCGAGATTGGATGTTCATTTAAACTGCACGAGGAAGCCCACACAACTATATCTGAAACTTGCGACAGCAAAGCAAAGTAATTCTTTATGAATTGCACGAGAGGAAACCAAACCAAATTTTCAGAACCTCGCGACGGCTTAAACAAAGTTAGAATTCACACACCCACTAGTCAGCCTTTTGACCTTTGTTTTGTGGGTGGATTCTCTCACAGGCTCTCTTCCAGGGACACCCATAAGCATTATAAAACATTCAAAAATTCTCATACTCTCAAAGCATTAAATTCACACATCATGAAAAGCATTCAAACAATACCATCATCATTTCATCCCTTAAAATTATCAAACAAAGGGAACAGGAATAAAAGTAGGCATGAAGCACTAAACTCAGACTCCAACAAGATCACTAAAAATTCCTATAAACAGTAAAATATATAACATACAAAGTTCACAGTTCTTGGCATCAATTCAATGAAAGATCCCCTTCAAGGTTTAAGGATCCTTCACCAATCAAAAATTGGCCCTTGGGATTAACCACTGGTTGACTGGGCAACCGTCCCTCTTCTCTTTTGGCGAAGGTATTCGCTAGTTGGGCAATCTGCTCTTCCATTTTCTTGATGCTCTGACCATGAGAATTCATAGTCTGACCCAAGGAACCCAGGTTTTGCAGTGAGGTCAAGACCTGGTCCTCGAAAGAAGTATTTTTGGGTTGAGATGGGGGTAAGACCAATTGATTTTGTTGCTGATGGGGCTGCTGATGGTGCTGTAAGTTAGATGTAGGGGCATACCCTTGATTGAACTATTGTTGTGGCCTTTGAGGTAAAGCCAACATCTGCTGGGGCTGCATATAAGTGTTTTGCCTCTACCTCAGATTTGGGTGGTCTCTCCATTGGTAACCAGCATTTTGGTGCTGGTAACCACAGGGCTGTCTATTGTAGCCCCCAGATTGTTGCTGGCCATAAGATTGAGCAGCAGCAACATGTTCCAAAACCAGTTCAGGATATTGCCCTACTGATGGACATTATTCCACTGTGTGTTGTGGGGACTGGCATATCAGACATGCCACCCCCACTTGAGAAGCCCTTATGGGTTACATTACAGTCAATAATTTGTCAAACTTCCCTGAGAGGTTTGCCATCAGCAGCTGCAGGTCATTATTCCTAGACATCTCATAAACTTTTCCTCTTGATGTAGCAGTAGGCCCCACTTTTGACACAGACTCCTGACTAGTTCTTTCCAAGGATAGCTTTTAAAAAGCATTTTCACTAATCACCTCAAACAATTCCCATGCCTCATCAGCAGTTTTGTGCATGTAAGTGCCACCACAAGAGGCATCAACTATATCTCTACTTTTTTTATCAATCCCATTGTAGAAGCTTTGAACAAGCTGCTAGTTTGGGATCTTGTGGTGGGGGCATTGTTTGAGCATTTCCTTAAACCTATCCCAGGCTTGATTAAAATCCTCAGTTGGGGCATGGGCAAAAGCAAGAATTGCCTTCCTCAACTGGCTAATTTTGGTCTCAGGGAGGAACTTGGTTAGGAACTTGGTCTGCAGGTCTTTCCATGAAGCAATGCTATTGTTAGGAAGAGTGGTCAACCAGGTACTGGCCCTATCCTTCAGAGAGAAGGGAAAGAGTCTGAGCCTAGTAGCCTCAGGTCCCAAACCAGTGATATTAAAAGTGGTGCACAAGGCCAAGAACTGGTTAATGTGCTTGTAAGAGTCCTCCTTGCTAAACCCATGGAAAGAGGGCAACATCTGGATCATTGAAGTTTTTATTTCATAATTCCCCTTAACATCAGGGAATTGAATGCTAAAAGGGGAGTTCTAGTCATCCGGAGCATTCAACTCCTTGAGAGTTCTGGGTTGTTCTTCACCCATATTTGTTGTCACAGATTCACTTGGGGGCTCTCCTGTGGTGTGCCTGTCTCTTCTAAGTCTCCTTCCCCTTTCTAACTCAGGGTTAAGAGGCTCTAAAGTAGGGCTGAGAGATCTCCTCCCTAGCATACAAGCACACCAACAGCAAGGAGAGCTTCTTGCAGGCACATTGCAAATGAATAACTTTACAATTAACAAATTTATCTAACTAATTTATAGCTATTCAAAGAATACATTTACAACTATCCTAGATACTACTAGAGAATTTTCAAGAAAGATAGACAGAGTTTTAAAAGTTAGAGAGTTTGCAAACAGAGGTAGCTAAGCTCCAATTGCAGTCCAACTGTCCTTCACTGCTGCTATCAAGATATGGAAAAAAAATTCAAAAATACATTAGTAGTATCAATTATTCTTAACTACCAAAGAATAATAAAACTACAAAAACTTAGGGTCTACTAAAAGAGCAACTTTCCCTAGCAACGGCGCCAAAAACTTGTTGCGACCTCAGATGTGCTTTCTTTATTTGTTTATGGTAAAAGAAATTTAAAATCAAAATAAAACAGGAGATGAAATCAGTACAACTGAGAAGTCCTAGACCTACAAGATATAGGGTCCATTTTGGCAAGTTTTGATAAGTAAGAGTTTGTCCCACAGGAAAAGATGATCTACAGCTCCAAGGGAGCCATCTCTGGTAGTCCCTCCAGATCTGACTATAGATCTGGCAGTCCTTAAGGGAAGGGAGTTTAGGGTCACTTAGTTTACAGATCCTAAGGTAGCCTAATGTCTAAACTACATAAAGGGTTGAGAGGATGGATGGAGTGTGGAAAATAAATAAAAAAGGGTGAGAAGTATGTTATTGAGCCTAGATCAGAGGAGTTTTGTAACACAGATTCAGATCTGATGCTATAGAAATCTTGTCCAATGGCTACGTTATCACCACTGAGGAGAAAGAATCCAACCCATCTTTGTGCCATGATTCAATCCCTTAAGGTTATAACCTGTCCACTCAAATGGTCACAGACTATCCCATAGGGGAACCACAATCCAGAGATGGGTCATAACAAGTTAATCATTGTAGGCACTATTTCATCCAGGCTACCAACTCAAGAATCCATAGGGAACCTCAACCTCTAAAGCTTTATGTGTGGGGCTAAGGCTGTATAGGACCATGATAGCCCTGACACATAGAACCAGCAAGAGATTGAGTACAACCTTCGATCTAGCTGTCCATTGCTTGAGTGAGGCAACAATTGTCCATTCACAAGCCAACAATCTCTATAACCAGATCAGATCTAACATCTGATGGCGGATCTATACAAATATAGGAGAGTCTGCCTCTGTACAATCTCCTACCAGGCTAATACAAGCTCAAGTGCAGAGAAGAAGGATCCATCTTGGATCGGTGGATTAGAATCACCCTAAGGCTATAACCTATCCACTTGAATGGTCACAGACTATCTCGGAGGCTATCCTCCTCACGGAGCCCAAGACAAAATAAGAATATCGCTGCCACCACCATAGTCACAAGGTTACCAGCTCAAGCTCCCATGGGGATTTCAGATCTAGTGGGTCCTGTGGTGGGGCTAAGGCTATATAGGACCATGATAGCCCAGACACACAGGTCACTTGGATCTGAGTGGCCCTTAGAATCATAGCCAAAGCAATGGCAAATCACAAGGCAGCAGCCTTGCACAGAGCAGATCACATTCAAACACAAATCCCATAATGTAAAAATCCTATTACAAAACTTCCATTAAACTAGTTCAAAATATATACAAAGACATAGCCAGCAAGTGCTAGACAATGGAGAGAAGGAAAAAGAAAAAGAAAACTACTTACAACTACAAAAGAAAAGAAAATGATCTCAGATCAAGTTTCCAAAAGATGAGATGTGTTCCAAGATATCTAAACCTAAGCTAAGTATGGGTTTATATAGCAGCGGTGTGGCTGCGCATTAGGGTTAGGAAACCCTAATTTTAACGATGCTCTTCGCGAGGATGGTTTGACATTGAAGCTTCAACCGTCGCTGGATTAGAGCTCAAGCAGTCGCGAGGTACTTGCGCATTAGCTGGGTTGATCTTCGCGAGGAAGGATTTGAATAGCGTGAGAACTGTGCTAGCACTTCTCTTCAATGAATTTCGCGTGTTTCCTCGCGAGGCTTTAATGAGTTATGAACTGCGTGAGCTTCCATGTCTTAATTGATCTTCATGAGGATGGCTTTGTCTTCGTGAGGATAGTTTCTTCTTGAATAGCGCGAGAACTACGCGAGGAGTTCTCTTTGGATATTTGCATCTCGACTCTTTTGTCGGCGATTTACCGAAGAGTCTTCAGCACTCTCTCTCGCCATTCTCGAAATAACCGCACGAGGTTGAGAGAGGTTTGCTTTGAACTGCACGAAACTGCGTGATATGTTCTACTCTTGAGCTTTGTGAGAGCTGCGTGAGTTTGTGCTTCTGAAGCTCTTCAGTCACTCAACTGCGAGATAAGTTGTTGTAAAGTCTTGGGAAGCACAGTTGGACTGCGCGAGGCATATTTCTCCTGAATCATCTAAGGCTTGGGTCAGCTGCGCGAGACATATTTCTCCTGAATCCTCTAAGGCTTGGGTCAGCTGCGTGAGGCTCATTTCAGGTTTAGATTCAAAGTTCATCCTTCTGAGGGACTTCTGGTGCCAAAACAGGCTCCTTAATAGGATTCCTGGCCTTATTTCACTGTTGATTATTACCTACATAAAACTCTTAACAAGAACTTATTAGATGGTTAAGGGTCTAATCAAAGGTTAAGTTAAGGGGTGAAAAATGGTACTTTTCAGGTCTTAACACTTAGCCCCACCACAGGACTGTTGGCGAATCTCAGAGTGTGCTTGCTTTATTGGTTGGTGGTAAAAGTAATTTAAAAGTCAAAGAAAGAGTAAAATAGGGGATGGAATCAGCACAACTAAGAAATCCTAGACCTGTAAGATACAGGATCCATTGTGGCAAGTTTTGATAAGTAAGAGTTTGTCCCACAGGGAAAGGTAATCTACAGCTCCAAGGGAGCCATCTCTAGTAGTCCCTCCAGATCTGACTATAGATCTGGCAGTCCTAAAAAGGAGGGGAGTTTAAGGTCACTTATTATAGATATTCTAAGGTAACCTAATGTCTAAACTACAGAAAGGATTGAGAGGATGGATGGAGTGTGGAAAATAAATATAAAAGGGTGAGAAGTATGTTATTGGGCCTAGATCAGAGGAGCTTTGAAACTCAAATTCAGATATGATGTTATAGAAATCCTGTCCAATGGCTAAGTTTTCACCACTGAGGAGAAAGGATCCAACCCATCTCTCTGCCATGAATCAATCCCTTAAGGTTATAACCTGTCCACTCAAATGGTCATAGAGTATCCCATAGGGGAACCACAATCCAGGGATGGGTCAAAACAAGTTAATCATTTTAGGCACTATTTCATCCAGGCTACCAGCTCAAGAATCCATAGGGAACCCCAACCTCTAAAGCTTTATGTGTGGGGCTAAGGCTGTATAGGACCATGATAACCCAAACACATAAAACCAACAAGAGATTGAGTACAACCTTCGATCTAGCTGTCCATTGCTTGAGTGAGGCTACAATGGTCCAGTCACAAGCCTACAATCTCTATAACCAGATCAGATCTAACATCTGATAGCGAATCTATACAAATATAGGGGAGTCTGCCTCTGTACAATCTCCCACCAGGCTTTTACAAGCTCAGGTGTAAAGAAGAAAGATCCATCTTAGATCGGTGGATTAGAATCACCCTAAGGCTATAACCTGTCCACTTGAATGGTCACAGACTATCCCAGAGGCTATCCTCCTCACAGAGCCCAAGACAAAACAAGAATATTGTTGCCACCACCATGGTCACAAGGCTACCAGCTCATGATCCCATGGGGATTTCAGATCTACTGGGTCCTGTGGTGGGGCTAAGGCTGTATATGACCATGATAGCTCAGAGACACAGGTCACTTGGATCTGAGTGGCCCTTAGAATCAGTCCTCCATTGCTTTGAATCACAGCCAAAGCAATGGAAGATCACAAGGCAGTAGCCTTGCACTGAGCATCGCACATTCAAGCACAAATCCTACAGAGTACAAATCCTATTACAAAACTTCCATTGATCTAGTTCAAAAAGCATACAAAGACAAAGCCAGCAAGTGCTGGACTATGGAGAGAAGGAAAAAGAAAAAGAAAACTACTTACAGCTATAAAAAGAAAAGAAAAACGATCTCAGATCAAGTCTCCAAGAAATGAGATGTCTTCCTAGCTATTCCAAGATTTTTAAACCTAAGCTAAGTATGGATTTATATAGCAGTGGTGTGGCGGTGCATTAGGGTTAGGAAACCCTAATTTTAATGATGCCATGTGGCCAAATAGTGATCCTTGGATGCCTTGGGGTACGTGCATGGAGATTTGAGCGTGGGAGTGTGTGCCCTAATCACTAGAAATTCCCAGAAGGCCCTCTACTAAAGAGATGGAAGTTGAAGTTCAGAGCTTCGCTAGTAGCTATTGTTTCCCAGACTTGTCACGTGGTAGCTCTTGCTCTTCGTGAGGATGATTTGATATTGAAGCTTCAACCGTCGCGAGGTTGCCTTGGTTTGCTCTTCAGGCAGTCACATGGTTGAGTAGACATCAAAGCCTTAGATGTCGCGGGGTTAGAGTTCAAGCAGTCATGAGGTAGGAGCGCGATCGCTGGGTTGATCTTCGTGAGGACAGATTTGAATAGCGCGAGAACTTCGCGAGCACTTCTCTTCAATGGACTTCGCGAGTTTCCTCGCGAGGCTTTAATGAGTTCTGAACTGTGCGAGGTTTCATATCTTGATTGATCTTCGTGAGGATGGCTCCATCTTTGAGAGGATGCTTTCTTCTTGAATGGCGCAAGAACTATGCGAGTTCTCTTCTAATAATTGCATCCTGCGGCCACTGCGCGAGGAGTCTCCTGAAGCTCTCTCTCCTCAGTCGTTCTGAGCGAACTACATGAGGTTGAGAGAGGTCTGCTTTGAACTGAGTGAGAGTACATGATGTGTTCTACTCTTCGACTTTGCGAGAGCTGCGCGAGTAGTTGTAAAGTCTTGGGAAGCTCAGTTGGACTGCGCAAGGCTCATTCCAGGTCTGGATTCAGAGTCCATCCTTCTGAGGGACTTCTGGTGCCAAAACAGGCTCCTTAGCAGGATTCCTAGCCTTGTTTCACTGCTGATTATTACCTACATAAAACACTTAACAAGAACTTATTAGATGGCTAAGGGTCTAATCAAAGTTTAAGTTAAGGGGTAAAAAGTGGTACTTTTAAGGTCTTAACACACCCCCAAACCTAATCTTTGCTAGTCCCTTAGCAAAGCTATATTAAATCTACTACAAAAATTAAATGCCACTTTCGTAGGGAGCAAGGATACATTTAGCATATGTACCAAGCCTTTTAAACACCTAGGTGATCCCTAGTGGAGGAGTGAAGTCTCCTGAGGGTTTTCAGTGAAGACACCCACAAACTTCTCAATGAAACAGTTAACAAAAATGCAATATAATCAAGTGAGCAGTCAAGGAGCAGACTTAGTTTACTCTTGAATCAGTAAACATAAAAGAAATTTAATTGATTGGTTGCACAGTAATTTAAACTGCATAAACTTCTCATGAAGGCACAACATTTCCAATCAGTGTATAACCACAGAAAACTGCACAAGTGTGTGCCAGCACTGAGCTCATCATCAGATTAAAAATAAGGTTATAGGTCATACATAATGCATTCAAATTCAGACCCAAAAACTTTCCAGGGCATACTCTCATAAGGGTCTTGTTGAGGGGTTCATTTTCTCCCAAGCTCAAGAGCAGTTACATCCCCCAAATGAGTTTGTAAGCATGAGCATATCATAGCTCTTAGGTGCTGACATCATTGACACATCCTCACCATAGATTGGATAACTCTTTATCTCCACATGACAATTCACTCAACTTTGGATCACAAGGGCTTTTAGCTGGGCTGGAGTGTGGCTTATGGAGTGGGGTTAAAAGAATGGAAGATTGAAAAGGGGTTCAAAATTGAGAAATCAGTAAGTGAAGGAGGTGGTTCGTGACTTCACCTTCTTGATTTTAGCTCCTTTCTTCTTCTTTGAGATTTTCAGATTTGAAGTGATCAGTTTCTCATCTTGATTGAAAGTTCCTCTTAACTCCTCCCTTACTCCTCTTCATTATTGTTTTTGTTTCTTTTTTATGGAATTTTCTTCTTTTTATTTTTGTTTTTGCTTTTATGAAATGTCACCATGTTCTCAGTTACCATACTGCCAGAATTTTGAGATACTTCTTCTCCATTCACCTAATATTGACCATAGCTAGTCCATCTTCAACTTTTTCTCCTTTACCTTCTGAATTCTCAGAGTGAGGGTAGGCTAAATCAGGTTCTTAGGTTCAGGTACAAGTACTTGGGTGCATATTGAAGAGATTTAGGATTTAAAGCTCAAAGGGGGTATGGACAAGGGCAGTTGATTATAGGGTTGGTCTTTTTAGGCTCAAACTGTCCAAGAGAAGGCCTTGATCCTTTCCTAAGTCTCATGAGTGTTGTCAGTTGTTTCAACTTGGAGTTGACTAACTTCTAGTGAGCACAGTGACTCAGCCAGTCCTTAGAACTAGAAGAAATTGCCTTAGTTACTCCTCAAAGGATGGAAAATTTTTTATAGGCCCAATACTCACTGGTTATGGTCTTCCTTTGAACTTTTAAGTATGTCCTCACCTTTTTCTCTCTCTAATGATTCACTTAGTGCTGATACAAGTGAGTTTCCTTGGTGATCTCATCATGGAAATGTGAAAAATTAAAAGTTTATAATGTCGAAAGTTTACAGAAATTTTAAATTTCTTATTTTTCATGATTCTTAAGTGATCATAGATCCATTTCCATATTACTCACATGCCTCTGCTGCACTTAGGTTAACTATTCCATTGGCAGGGTATGCCCGGCACACCCCCAAACCTATGAGGAGCAGTGTCCTCACTGATTCAAAGGTGTCTGTGCAGCAGATTTATTAAGGGCATAATAAAAGGAAACAACAAGAAAGAAAACAACTAAAAAAAAGCAGAAAATTTCATTAAAATGAAAAAAGAAAATTACAAAAAGGGGGAAGAAGGGAGAGTGGGATCAAGGGTGAGGGGGTTGAGAAGGTGGGGGAGGGGGGGGAGTGGATGGGGCAGGGGATGGTTCTATCTTTTGCTTTTTCTGCTATGGCTGGAGCTTTTCCTCCTCCTCCTTAGCCAGGAGCTGCTGAACCGCCTCGTACTCATCCCAGAGGGGTTGTAGGGGATCTGGCTCTTTAGGTGGTGGTGGGTCCAACCACATCGGGTAAAATTTATTAGGCAGTGTAGTAGGCTTGTCATCTGCCATTGTTACGAGTAGGGAAGGACCACTAGGGTGAGAGGAGAAAGGATGCGATGAATATGAAAGGGGTTCCCTGTGTATTTATAGACGAGGATGGTGGAATAACATCCAAGTCACCACAATTAATTGAGAGTGAGTTGGGGAACGTCAAGTCCCAGCAATCAGCGTGGGAAATGACAAATGCATTTGACTCGCGCAGCTGGGTAAGGGGATCACGAGATAACTGAATCTCGCGATTATGGATGTTGGGGATTGAAGTGCGCGAGAGGTTCCCAAATCTTCATTTGTAATGCGTGAGGGCTTAGTACCAAACAGGGGCAATACAAGTAGTGTAGCATACTCATCAAAAATATTCAAACAAAAGGCATTCAATTCGAAAATCAGCAATTCGCAGCAAAAGAAGAAGAAATCATACCAATCGCACAAAAACTCTATCAAGCTCAACATATTCAGACTCCACATAAACACTACAGTTTCCTAAAAATTATCGAAGAAACAAAAGTAGTATAGTATAACATGGACACAACTATGGGTCAGGTAGAGGTAGGGGTCCCACGAAAATGAATAGTGGTCATAGGGTCAGTAGGTTTTTCGATACAAGGCTTAAGCCTCTGACCACTCACTTTGAAGGTTCACCCAGATTTGGGATCCTGGACTTCCACAGCACCAGATGGGGAAACATTTAAGACAATATAGGGACCTTCCCATCTGGATTTTAATTTGCCAGGAAAGAATTTTATTTTGGAGTTGAATAACCAAACCTTACCACCAGGTATGAGGCTTTTTCTCAGCAAACCCTTATCAAAGAAAGCTTTGGACCGTTCCTTGTAGATCCTGGCATTGGTGTAAGCACCCATCCTCAGCTCATCCAATTCAGACAGCTACAATGACCTGTGAAGACCAGTAGAAGTTAGGTTCATATTTAAATTCTTAATGGCCCAATAGGCCTTGTGTTCTAACTCTACTGGGAGATGGCAAGCCTTGCCATAGACCAGTCTGAATGGGGACATTCCAATGGGAGTCTTATAGGCAGTCCTATAAGCCCACAGTGCATCATTCAGTTTATCGGCCTAATCTCTCCTGTCAGTCCTTACTGTTTTCTCAAGGATGTGCTTGATCTCCCTATTGGAAATTTCAACTTGCCCACTTGTCTGTGGGTGGTAGGGAGTAGCAATCCTATGGGTCACAGAATATTTCTTGAGCAAGCTCTCGAAATTTCTGTTGCAGAAATTGCTACCCCCATCACTGATAATAGCTCTAGGGGTTCCAAATCTGGAGAAAATGTGTTGCCTTACGAATTTGAGGACCACCTGGTTGTCATTGGTTCTTGTGGCAATGGCTTCTACCCATTTGGAAACATAGTCCACTGCCACTAAGATGAACTGATAACCATTAGAAGGAGGAAAGGGGCCCATGAAGTCTATACCTCATACATCAAACAATTCTACAACAAGGATGGGCTGCAAAGGCATTGAATTTCTTTTGGACAGCCCTCCTAATTTTTGGAATCTCTCACATGCCTTGCAGTGTGTATATGTATCTTGGAATAAAGAAGGCCAGTAAAACCCACACTGCAGGACCTTGTTAGCAGTTTTTTCTCCCACTAAAGTGGCCTCCACAGGCATTTTCATGGCACATTGCCAGGATACTGGGGACATCACTTTCGGGATCACATCATCAGATGATTTGGTCTGCACAGTACCTGTATAGACAAAGTTCCTCCCAGAAAAATATTTGACCTTTGAGAAAACCAGGTCTTTGTCCATTTTGGTCCAGTGGGCAGGAATCTTTCCTATAACTAGATAATTGACAATGTGTGCAAACCAAGGGACCAAGGATTGGATGGCAAATAACTGCTCATCCGGGAAGGCATCATTTGTAGGACCATCAAGGCATTTCTCCAAGATAATTCTGGACAAGTGGTCAGCCACCACATTCTCCACACCCTTTTTGTCCTTGATTTCGATGTCAAACTCCTGCAGCAGGAGTATCCATCTAATCAGCCTAGGCTTAGCATCTTTCTTGGACAATAGGTACTTTAATGCTGAATGGTCAGTGAAGATTACAGTTTTAGATCCTAGTAGATAGGCTCTAAATTTGTCCACAGCATAAACCACTGCAGAAGCTCTTTATCAGTTGTGGTATAGTTCAGCTGAGCTTCAGCAAGTGATTTACTAACATAAGCAATGACCACAGGCAGCTTATCCTTTCTTTGGCCCAAAACAACACCTATTGCCAAGTCTGATGCATCACACATCAGCTTAAAAGGTAGGGTATAGTCTGGTGTTTGGAGTACAGGGGCAGAGGTGAGGCATATTTTCATGTTTTAAAAGCCTTATGGCATTAAGCAGAAAAGTCAAAGGGCACATCCTGGCAGAGCAGGTGGCACAATGGCTTAGCAATTTTGCTGAAGTCCTTAATGAACCTCCTGTAAAATCCTGCATGCCCAAGGAAAGATCTGATTTGCTTGACTATTTTTGGAGGGGGCAAATTGGCAATGAGGTCAACTTTGGCCTTGTCTACCTCAGGCCCTTCTTTAGAGACTACATGGCCCAACACAATGCCTTGTGTTACCATGAAGTGGCTCTTTTCCCAGCTTAAGACCAGATTGGTCTCCTCACATCTTTGCAAAACTAGGCTGAGGTGTTGTAGACACTGGCAAAAACTGTCCCCATAGACAGAAAAATCATCCATAAAAATCTCCAATAATTTGTCAATCATATTCGAGAATATGGCATACATACAACTCTGAAAAGTGGCTGGCGCATTACACAGTCCAAAAGGCATCCTTCTGTAAGCAAAGGTGCCAAAAGGACAGGTGAAGGTGGTTTTCTCTTAGTCTTGAGGATGCACAGGGATCTGGTTGTACCCTGAGTACCCATCAAGAAAATAGTAAAAAGCTTTTCCAGCCAATTTGTCCAAAATTTGAACAATGAATGGGAGAGGGAAGTGGTCCTTTCTGGTCTTAGAGTTGAGCTTCCTATAATCATTGCATTCTCTCCAGCCAGTAGTCTCCCTGGCTGGTCTCAACTCTCCAGTTTCCGTTTTGATCACTGTTATGCCAGATTTCTTGGGCACCACTTGGATAGGTGCCACCCAGTTAGAATCAGAGATGGGGTAAATCACCCCTGCATCTAACAATTTGATGATCTCCTTCAGGACCACTTCATGCATGTGAGGATTTAACTTCCTCTGCATTTCCCTGGAGGGTAGTGCTCACTCCTCAAGATGAATCCTGTGCATGCAGATCGATGCATCTATTCGTCCCAGATCGGCAATGGTCCAACCAATTGCCTTCTTGTGCTTCCTCAAAACTGTTAGTAATTCCTCTTCCTGCTCACTAGTAAGAGAGGAAGAGATAATCACAGGAAGCTTATCACCTTTCTCAAGGAAGGCATATTTTAATGTTTCTGGAAGCTTCTTGAGTTCCAGATCGGGTGCTTGTAAGGTGGATGGCAAAATTGGTGCATTGGAGGTTGGAGGAAGAGGCAGCAATATAGGTTTTCAACTGGAATGCTGCACTGAGCCCACAGAAGACTTCAATGTGGTCATGTCTTTTGGTATCACATCTGGGCTCTCTTCCTCCACCATGTTCCAAATTTTAACTAAATTCCTGACAATGTTGCCCCACTCCAACAGAGTGGTCAATTCTTCTTCTACAATTTCCTCTAGTACATCCATTGCAAAGCTCTCCTCATTGTCCATCTGAGGGTACTTTGCACTGTTGTACATATTCAGCTCAACTTTCATATGTCTGAAAGTTACCTCCATTACTCCAGAGCTGCATTGAATGTAAGAAATGGCAGTGGCCAAGAAAGGCCTGCCCAATATAGCAGGTATGGGATTTGGGCTATTGCTGCATCCCATGTCCAAAACTAAGAAGTCAGCAGGGTAGAAAAACTTATCCACCCCCACTAAGACATCCTCAACCATTCCCAGAGGTCTCCTCTCAGACCTATCAGCCATCATTAGCACAATGGGGGTAGCTGGCTCCCGAAACCTAGTAGATATATACCATGGCAACAGTTAACACTAGCCCAAGGTCTAAAAGGCTTTTCCAATTGTATGGTCAATTACGCAAGGAATAGTGGGTATCCCCAGATCTTGCAACTTCTCGCATTGATATGTTAAATACGTAATTCAATCGTATCGCTTGCAAAGACCTTTTGGACACATGGCTCTAGCTTTTCTCTTTGGGTGCAGAGGTCTTCAGAACTTTGCAGGCTAGACTGTTAATGTGCCAGGCAAATTGATTTTCACCGCCTCAAGGTCTCCATCATTTCCTCCATGGCATTCCCTTTATCAAAAGGATGTATTATCCAAAGCTTGAGGAAATGGAAAATGAGGTTCCTCTTCCTCACCGCTAGCCCATGACTAAACTTCTGCTTTCTTTTTCATGTTTTTCTCCTCATCAAACAATTTCTTTATTTTTCTCACTAGGTGAAGGTGTAATTCTTGGCTTTGTGTTCCAACAACATCTCTATCCCGATCATTTACATCATCTGAATGGCCTCACGTCTATACCCACCGGTTGTCTATCACCTCAGCATCTTAGGTAGTCACAGATTGGTTCTCAAACTTGAGGAAGCTCAATTAAAATTGACCTTGCAACGGTGGCAACCTATTCATCTCTCCTAGCCAAGGCAAAATTTGGCTTATCTCTTCCATTTTTGGAGGTTTTGACTCATGAGAGTCCACCTGAGCCAAGGATCCTGTGTTTGCAATGAAGTCAAGACCTGGTCCTCAAAGGAAACATTTTTAGCTGAGTGGGGTACAACCAACGATTTGTTGTGATCATATGTGCCGGAAATTAGACCTAGGGGCATTCCCTGATTGAACTGGCTATTTTTGGTAAGGCCAACATCTCGAGAACTTTGTTTCCACCTTAGTTTGGGTGGTCTCCATTGGTAACCAGCATTTTGGTGTCAGTATCCATATGAGCTGTCTCTTTCAGCCGCCATGATTGAGCAAAGAAAAAGATGTTCCAAAACCAATTCGTGAAATTGCCTGATGGACATTCTCCATGCCGTGGGGAGGGTCAAACATGCCTGCCCACATGAGCAGCCTTTATCATTAAGAATTTGTCAAACCATAGGTTTGCCAGAAGCAGTATTGCTTGAATCAAAACTTTTCCTCTTGTAAGCCATGCATCACGGATGATGATTGAAGTTTTTATTTCATAATTCCCCTGAACATCAGGGAATTGAATGCTAAAAGGGGAGTTATAGTCATCCGGAGCATTCAACTCCTTGAGAGTTCTGGGTTGTTCTTCACCCATATTTGTTGTCACAGATTCACTTGGGGGCTCTCCTATGGTGTTCCTGTCTCTTCTAAGTCTCCTTCCCCTTTCTAACTCAGGGTTATGAGGCTCTAAAGTAGGGCTGAGAGATCTCCTCCCAAGCATACAAGCACACCAATAGCAAGAATAGCTTCTTGCAGGCACATTGCAAATGAATAACTTTACAATTAACAAATTTATCTAACTAATTTATAGCTATTCAAAGAATACATTTGCAACTATCCTAGATACTGCTAGAGAATTTTCAAGAAAGATAGACAGAGTTTAAAAGTTAGAGAGTTTGCAAACAGAGGTAGCTAAGCTCTAATTGCAGTCCAACTGTCCTTCACTGCTGCTGTCTAGATCTGTAAGAAAGGTTTAAAATTATATCAGCAGTATCAATTATTCACATTTGCAAAGAATACTAAGAATATAAAAACTAAGGGTCAACTAATAGATCATCTTTCCTCGGCAACGGCGCCAAAAACTTGCTGGCGGATCTCAGAGTGTGCTTGCTTTATTGGTTGGTGGTAAAAGTAATTTAAAAGTCAAAGAAAGAGTAAAATAGGGGATGGAATCAGCACAACTAAGAAATCCTAGACCTGTAAGATACAGGATCCATTGTGGCAAGTTTTGATAAGTAAGAGTTTGTCCCACAGGGAAAGGTAATCTACAGCTCCAAGGGAGCCATCTCTAGTAGTCCCTCCAGATCTGACTATAGATCTGGCAGTCCTAAAAAGGAGGGGAGTTTAAGGTCACTTATTATAGATATTCTAAGGTAACCTAATGTCTAAACTACAGAAAGGATTGAGAGGATGGATGGAGTGTGGAAAATAAATATAAAAGGGTGAGAAGTATGTTATTGAGCCTAGATCAGAGGAGCTTTGAAACTCAAATTCAGATATGATGTTATAGAAATCCTGTCCAATGGCTAAGTTTTCACCACTGAGGAGAAAGGATCCAACCCATCTCTCTGCCATGAATCAATCCCTTAAGGTTATAACCTGTCCACTCAAATGGTCATAGAGTATCCCATAGGGGAACCACAATCCAGGGATGGGTCAAAACAAGTTAATCATTTTAGGCACTATTTCATCCAGGCTACCAGCTCAAGAATCCATAGGGAACCCTAACCTCTAAAGCTCTATGTGTGGGGCTAAGGCTGTATAGGACCATGATACCCTAGACACATAGAACCAACAAGAGGTTGACTACAACCTTCGATCTAGCTATCCATTGCTTGAGTGAGGCTATAATGGTTCAGTCATAAGCCTACAATCTCTATAACCAGATCAGATCTAACATTTGATAGCGGATCAATACAAATATAGGGGAGTCTGCCTCTGTACAATCTCCCACCGGGCTTCTACAAGCTCAGGTGTAAAGAAGAAGGATCCATCTTAGATCGGTGGATTAGAATCACCCTAAGGCTATAACCTGTTCACTTGAATGGTCACAGACTATCCCAGTGGCTATCCTCCTCACAGAGCCCAAGATAAAACAAGAATATCGCTGCCACCACCATGGTCACATGGCTACCAGCTCAAGCTCCCATGGGGATTTCAGATCTAGTGGGTCCTGTGGTGGGGCTAAGGCTGTATATGACCATGATAGCCCAGACACACAGGTCACTTGGATCTGAGTGGCCCTTAGAATTAGTCCTCCATTGCTTTGAATCACAGCCAAAGCAATGGCGGATCACAAGGCAGCAGCCTTGCACAAAGCATCTCACATTCAAACACAAATCCTACAGAGTACAAATCCTCTTATAAAACTTCCATTGATCTAGTTCAAAAAGCATACAAAGACATAGCCAACAAGTGCTGGACTATGGAGAGAAGGAAAAAGAAAAAGAAAGCTACTTACAACTATAAAAAGAAAAGAAAAATGATCTCAGATCAAGTCTCCAAGAAATGAGATGTCTTCCCAGCTATTCTATGATTTTTAAGCCTAAGCTAAGCTTGGGTTTATATAGCAGTGGTGTGGCGGCGCATTAGGGTTAGGAAACCCTAATTTTAACGATGCCACATGGCTGAATAGTGATCCTTGGATGCCTTGGGGCACGTGCACAGAGATTTAGGCATGGGAGTGCGTTCCCTAATCGCTGGAAATTCCTAGAAGGCCCTCTGCTGAAGAGATGGAAGTTGAAGTTAAGAGCTTCGCTAGGTAGCCATTATTTCCCAGACTTGTCGCGTGGTAGCTCTTGCTCTTCGCAAGGATGATTTGATATTGAAGCTTCAACCGTCGCGAGGTTGCCTTGGTTTGCTCTTCAGGCAGTTGCAAGGTTGAGTAGACATCAAAGCCTCAGATGTCGCAGGGTTGGAGTTCAAGCAGTCGCGAATTAGCTGCGCGATCGCTGGGTTGATCTTCGCAAGGACAAATTTGAATAGCGCGAGAACTTCACGAGCACTTCTCTTCAATGGACTTCGCGAGTTTTCTCACGAGGCTTTAATGAGTTCTGAACTGCGTGAGGTTTCATGTCTTGATTGATCTTCGCGAGGATGGCTCCGTCTTCGCGAGGATACTTTCTTCTTGAATGGCACGAGAACTGCGTGAGGAGTTCTCTTCTGATAATTGCATCCCACGGCCACTGCACGACAGCTGCATGAGGAGTCTCCTGAAGCTCTCTCTCCTCTATCGTTTTGAGCGAACTGCGCGAGGTTGAGAGAGGTCTGCTTTGAATTTTGTGAGACTGCGTGATGTGTTCTACTCTTGAGCTTCGCGAGAGCTATGCGAGTAGTTGGACTGCATGAGGCTCATTACGGGTCTGGATTCAGAGTCCATCCTTCTGGGGGACTTCTGGTGCCAAAACAGGCTCCTTAGCAGAATTCCTAGCCTTGTTTCACTACTGATTAGTACCTATATAAAACACTTAACAAGAACTTATTAGATGGGTAAGGGTCTAATGAAAGGTTAAGTTAAGTGGTGAAAAGTGGTACTTTTCAGGACTTAACAAGGACCCACTAGATCTGAAATCCCCATGGTAGCCTGAGCTGGTAGCCTTATGACCATGGTGGTTGCAGCAATATTCTTGTTTTGTTTTGGGCTCCGTGAGGAGGATAGCCTCTGGGATAGTCTGTGACCATTTAAGTGGACAAGTTATAGCCTTAGGTTGAATCCAATCCGCCGATCCAAAACGGATCCTTCTTCTCTGAGCCTGAGCTTATAGCCTGGTAGGTGATTGTACAGAGGCAAACTTCCCTATATTAGTATAGACCCGCCATCAGATGTTAGATCTGATCTGGGTATGGAGATTGTAGGTTTATGACTGGACCATTGTAGTCCCACTCAAGTAATGGACAGCTAGATCTAAGGTGGTACTCAATCTCTTGCTGGTTTTATGTGTCTGGGCTATCATGGTCCTTTACAGCCTTAGCCCCACACATAGAGCTTTAGAGGTTGAGGTTCCCTATGGATTCCTGAGCTTGTAGCCTGGATGAAGTAGTGCCTACAATGATAAACATTTTTTGACCCATCTCTGGATTGTGGTTCTCCTATGGGATAGTCGGTGACCATTTAAGTGGACAAGTTATAACCTTAAGGGATTGGATCATGGCACAGGGATGAATTGAATTCTTTCTCCTCTTTGGTGATAATGTTGCCATTGGACATGATTTCTATACCAGCAGATCTGGATCTGAGTCATAAATTCCAGGAGATCTGAACCCAATAGCATACTTCTCACCCTTTTATATTTATTTTCCCTCACCCCATCCATCTTCTCAACCCTTTTCTGTAGTTAGTTCATTAGGCTACCTTAGGATACTTAGAATAAGTGACCCTAAACTCCCCTCCTTTTAGGACTGCCAGATCTGTAGTCAGATCTGGAGGGACTACTAGAGATGGCTCCCTTGGAGCTGTAGATCACCTTTCCTTGTGGGACAAACTCTTACTTATCAAAACTTGCCACAATGGACCCTGTATCTTGCAGGTCTAGGATTTCTCAGTTGTGCTAATTTCATCTCCTATTTTACTTTGATTTTAAATTGCTTTTACCACCAACAAATAAATTAAGCACATCTGAAAATCCGCAACAACCCCTAGTATAAAAAAGGACCTCTGAGAGAAGACAAAGAGCGAAAGATTTGACATTATGAATATTCTTAATCAAAATTTTTTATAAACTTTCATCACCAAAAAGCTCTCTCAGGAAATTCAACGAACACCTGGTGGGCCCACTGGCAAGGCTTTTCTCCCAATCATCCATTTTCAGGCCTAAAGTCGTGTGGATGACCCTAGCATAACCCGGTTTTAGTAGCACCTTAGCAAGGCCTCGATGTAGCCTCTAACCCAACAAAATGCAGTGCTCTTCAAGTGTTGGAGTTAACTCACCAGTCCAAACGTGGTGGACATGGGTTTCCACGTCCCAGTGTGAAAAGGCCGTGTGAATGAGGTCCCAAAATAGAGGAACCTCAAGGAAAGATGAGAGACAAGCTAGCTTGAGTTTATCCAAACTTTCAAGCTCGCTCTCGTTCAAGCTATCGAAGCATTTCTTCATAAAACTAGGCCCCACACCCAAAGAGGGAAGTATAAAGGTCCTAGACCCCCGAGAGAGACGGGGTCTGAATGCCGGTCCATGGTCATACAAAGACGTTTAAAGAATCATGATTCAATGTAGGACAATGGACCCACCCTCGGGAAGAAAGGAAAAAAATAGGGAAGCAAAACTCGAAACCCAACCCAAGATAATAAGAAATGGGTGCATTCTCGGGCTTTATAAGCTCACCTTTGCTCAGAATTACCTAGCGTATGTATTACACACGCTAGGACAAAAAATGCCCAGAATTGCCTAGCGAGTGTATTACACACACTAGGCCAAAAATTGCCAAAATTTACCTAGCATATGTATTATACACGCTAGGCCAAAAGAGGCCCATAAATGCCTAGCGTGTGTAATACACATGCTAGACCAAAAAAAAGAAAAGGAGAGGGGGGGGGGTCTTTCTTCCCCTCCCTTAGGACCAAACCACCTGCACACAAAAAGCTAATTTCTCCTTTATGGCACCCCTGGCCACAAGATGGGACACCTAGATTTACCATTTAAACTATTTAAGAACTCTTCTTTTACAGGAACCATGCTCACAATAAACAAAGTAGAAGTTTTTTAATCCTGGCCACTTCAGCCAACTCATAAATTAGGGGGCATTCCCCCCCATTTTTGCCAAACTTATGGCTATCCTACAGAAGAGTACGAGGGCTAAATTACAATTTCACAAGCCATCAAACATCTCTTTCAATTTTCAGGCAAGCATGTCACATCCAAAAGGGGAAATACCAGTCAAGAAGGCAAAACAAATGTGTTCATTCAAAATAAAATATCTAAAATGCACCAAGCAGTCGCTTCATTATTACAAGTTGTTTCAAAAAGTGCTCCAAAATTCAAATGTTCATAAAAAATGAAAAGAAAGACAATAGAGGGAGCCTCCAATCATGCTTTAGGTCCCTGAGAGACCCTCTTCCGCGAGTGTCTAGTTCTTTGAAATGTCCGAGTATCCCCCACACGAGACCACGACAGGTTCAACCGGCTGAGTAGTGAATGTGACTCCTTCTCCTGGGCACGCCGAAAGCATCACACCAGTAGGATCAGTTAGGGGAAAGCATAAACTAATAAAAAGTAGTAGGGATGAACCAATATCATACTCACCACTTCAGCCTCCCGAAGGTCAGCAATATTGCGGTAGTAGTCCTCTTACTGAATAGCTGACTCATAAACCTATAAAAGGGGGATGAATGGAAAAGTCAGCAGCACGTAAAGACCGAGAAGGCATATATAGCCTAAAAAGTAACTCACCCCTAGGATCAACTCAGGGGGAGGTACTCTAACCACCTCGGTAGAAAGGTGGGCATGCTCAACCACATCAGCACACAGACCAAAAATAAATGCATCATCCATGCACCTAAAAGCACCCTGGGTCCCTGCGACAGACGCCCTTACACCAGAAGCATCCAAAGGTCCTGCACCTGCCTCCTTGTAATTCACTGAAAAGTACCACTTTTCACCTCTTAACCTAGACTTTGCTGGACCTTAAAGTTGACTAATAACTCTCGCTTAGTTTATTTTATAGATTAGTAATAACTTGTGCAGCTTAACACAAAGTCCATGCCTTTGGTGCCAAGAAGAGAGAGAATTCAAGCCAAGGATAATAGCTGAGCTAGAAATTTATGGTACACCATGGTGTACACACCATGGTGATTATTTTGCATGTCATAATGAATAAAAAAAGTCCAACAGATGAAAGAAGCACAGATGTGAGTGGAGAGAGCTGAAACAGTAGTAGCTGCATAGGAGTAGAAGAGTAAATGAGTTATCTCACACAATTGAGGTGCTGCCTCTCGTGGCTAAAGCTACAACAAAGCTCCCTCACACAGATGTTACATGCAGCACAATAGAGTTCGCGCAGCTCAGTGAAGGGATTATCACAGAGCAGTCTCTCCCACAACAGTCACGCACTACAGCTGCAATCAACACTTAAAGAACTCACGAAGTAGTCGCGCACTAAACCTTCAGAAATCTAGCTCGTGTAGTTCTCGCGAGGATCAAGGCCTATATTAACCATGTGTGCTATCTCACAAAGGCAATTTGCACAAGAACCACACCTAACTCAGGAAGTTCTCACATGGCTCTAGAAGAGAGAGAGCTCTGGAAGTTCTCTCGCGTAGTTCTCGCGCGCTTGGAAGCTCAACCCTTTGCCGAGCGAGATGTAAAGGCATCTGTGCGAGTTCCTCACGACAAAAGATTCTGAAGCTCTACTACACGAGTGAGCCAAGCATTGCAAACTCTTCCGTGTGAGTGCATTCAAAGCAAGAGCAGTTGTGCGATAATGTGAAGTCCACCTACGCGAGTGAACAAAACTTTCAAGCTAATTCTTACCTTGCGAGCACTCTACAAGCTGTGTAAAGGAACTAAAGAGCAAGAAGCAATTTCACGGTAGAATTAATATGTATAAGGCAGCCTCGCGAAGCTCGGGCTCTCCACTTCTCAGTCTTAACTCCAGGGACCTTTTGGGGATTTCCCCAAGTCTAGGGCACACATCCTGAGGCCCTAATTTTGAGGCACACATCCTAAGGCATCCAAGGGTTATAACAGCACCACATCTACTAGAAAAATTAGGGTTTACTCTTCTCTGAGCTAAGGCATTCGGACTGAGTATATAAGTTGTACTTGTAACTTAGAATTATCATCTCTCCTTCAACCTCTCTTTGTGGTGAGCTCGAGCAGGCTAGTGTTAGGGTTTGATCATATCTTTTTCCCATTTTTCTTCTCTCTTAGCCTAGCATTTTCTGGCTAAATCTTTTTGTAAGCAGTTAGGTGTAGTTTCATTTAGTTTGGTAATGGGTCTTGTAATCTTTGGAATTCTGTGAAGAGTTGTTGTGCACAAGGCTGCTGCCTTGAGAAATTGCATTGTAGCTCATTTTGATCACTGGAATTTATACTTTAAATGTTCATTCAATCTGTTATTTTCCTATTTGCCTATAGTTTTGTTCAGGCTATAGCATGCATTTAGGATTTGAGCTTATTAAAAGGCCCATGGAAGCTTGAGCTTATAGCGCTGAGACCATGGTAGCAGCAGCAGTTTATATGTTCTATCTCATTATCTGTGGGTAAGGCAGACTCTGTGGATAGCCTGTGACCATTTGAGTGGATAGACTATAGCCCTAGGGCAGGTCTTGGTCCCAGATCTGTGAAGGATTCTTCTCCTCTGCACTTGAGCTTGTAGCCTAGGGAGAGGTTGTTGCAGGAGCAAGCTCCCCTCTATTTTACTTGGCCAATATCAAATGTTAGATCTTATTTCTCTGTAGTGATTATAGACTTGTGAGCTAAGTCATTGCAGGCCTTTTGTAGCAATGATCAGCTGAATCTAAATCCTCATTCAGCTTGAGGTACCTTATGGTTTCCACCTAGTTTTCAAAGTCTGTTTTCTCCTATGACTGCCCGCCAGATCTGTAACAGATCTGGGTAGCATATAGCCTGGCAAATATAGTGTCTGCAATGGTATTCTTGGCCTGATTTAATTCATTGGTTAGAAGATATCTATTGGATAGTCTGTGACCATTTAAGTGGATAGATTATAGCTTTAAGATCAGTCCACTCCTTTGGATTAAGTTAGTTTTTTTATTTAGTCAATGGGATTTGACAAACACTATTGGACAGTCTGTGATCATTTAAGTGGACAGAGTATAGCCTTAAGAATAGTCTAAATGGCATGGGTTAAGTTGAATTCTTCTTCCTTGCTGAGGTTTTTGATAGCACATCAGCAAGGATTTGCTACAGAGACAACCCTAAATTTGAGTTACATAACTAAAGTAACTTTAGCTTAAACTGCTTACTTCTCATCCTTTTATCTTTATTTTAACACACCATCACCACCTTCTCCATAACCCTTTCTCAGGATAGGACTGCACTTTATTTTTTTCTTTCAGTAGGTAATTTACTGTAGTTGTGACACCCAACTCCCTTTCTTTAGGATTGTTAGATCTATAGTCAGATCTATAGGCCTACTATTATGGCCCATTTTGGGTTCTAGATCAATTTATCTATGGGACAAACTCTTACTTACTTAAAACTTGCTACAATAGCCCTGTATCTTGCAGGCTATGTGTAGGTTGCTGATTTCATAGCCATTTCCCTCCACCTTTGTATTCTGACTTTACCATCTCATCACTTTAATAACTAAAGGAAGCACTTGGGTAACAAAATCAACAAGTTTTTGGCACGATTGCCAAGGATATTGATCTTTCTAGTAGACCTGAGTTGTACTATATTTTAGTCTAGAAAATTCTTTGTAGTTGTGCCTTAAAGAGAATAAAAAGTACTACTTAATTTTTATAAAAGTTTGTAGAATTTGATAACAGCAGTAGGAAAAAGCTAGAGTTGTAGCTGGAGTTTAGCGAGCTGTGTTTGCACTTCTTTTACCCTAAAACTCAATCCCTTAATGTTAAATTTCATGTCATTAGTTTAGTTGTAGATCTGTTTAGTTGTTAATTTGGTTTAAAAAAATTTTGTGTGCTGTGAGCATTTTCTTTACCTACTGAATTTGTGTGTGTATGCTTGGAAGAAGATTCCTTAACCCTGAGTTGGAACCTCCCAATCCTGAGATTGAAAGGGTCCTTAGACCAAGAAACATCACACAAGGCCCTATTGTTGAAACTAAGCCAGCTGTCATGGCCGAGAGGTAAAGAACCCTGAAGGAATACAATGCACCTGGGGATTGCACATCACCCTTTTGCATACAATTCCCTTCAGTTGAGGGAAACTATGAAATCAAGTCCTCCACCATTAACATGCTGCCATCTTTCCAAGGGCTCAGTAAGGAAGATCCTTACAAGCACATTGGCCAATTTTTGGCACTTTGCACCACTTTCAATATTGCCGGCCTGGGACTTGAAGCCCCCAAACTGAGGCTTTTTCGTTTTTCCCTAAAGAACAAAGCCAACACCTAGCTCTCTAAGCTCCTAGCTAATAGCATTCAGACATGGAGTGACCTCCAAAGTAAATTTTTGTCTAAATTCATTCCCATGAATAAAACCGGCTAGATGAGGACAAACATTTTGTCATTTACTCGGTCCTCAACTGAGGATTTTTATGAGGCATGGGAGAGATTTCAAGAGATGTTAAAACAATGTCCCCACCATCGAATTCTATAGTGGCAACTGGTGCAAGTCTTTTACTAATGAATTAATCCCAAGAGTAAGGATATGGTGGATGCCTCATGTGGTGGTAGTTACCTCCACAAGACAGCTGATGAGGCTTGGGAGTTGTTTGACATCATAGGGAAAAATTCCATGCAGCAGGAGTTACCGTCTCGCAATGACAGTCAGATCCCGGCTAAATTGGTGAAAGAGTCCAGCCCTAGAGGTGGCATGTAAGAAGTTAAGGTGCAAAGTGAGTTGGAAAGGAAGGTGGACAACTTGAGATTAAAGTTTGACAAATTGATGGATGTGATGCAGCCTAGGATGCTTGCACAGGTGGAAGAGGTATGTTTGATATGCTAATCTCCCACACATTCACTTCAAGATTGTCTATCAGCCAATCAATTCCATGATTTAGTTATGGAGCATGCCAATGCTACCCAAGCATATGGGCAGCAACCTGTTGGGTACACATGGAGAAACCACCCAAATTTGAGGTGGAGACAAGATACATACCCTCAGCCCTAGCAGTAGTTGGCAACTCCATACAGACCTTAGCACCAATTTGACTAAGGATACCCACCAAGATAGAATTTTTAGTTGCCTGCCCCACAGCCCAATCAGTTGGTCTTGCCCCCATAGCATCCCAGATCCTCTTCCTTTGAAGAGTAAATGCTGGCATCTATGTAGAATTTGGAGAACTTGTTCTAAACTGTGAACTCTCATGGGCAAAGCATTAAAAAAATAGAGGACCAACTGGGTCAGCAATGCTTTGAACAAAAGAGAGGAGGGCAGGTTGCCTAGTTAGTCCTTGGCCAACCTGAAATGGCAATACATGATTGGAGAAGCATCCTCTAATCATAAGGAGGCTAATACAATCACTACTTTAAGGAGTGGTAGGGTGGTTGATAATTTAGTGGGAATGGCAACTGAGGAAGTCATAGAGAGTGAAAATGAAAGAAATGTGAGTGGTGAAGAACCAAAGAAGTCATCCCCTACTGTGGATCAACAAGGGCAAAATAAAGGGATTGATGTTGAGCCCCAACAGTAAATAATAAATATATAAAAAAACAAATAAATAAAAATTTGACCATGATGTGGTTAGGCATATGTTGGGAATCTGCCTTGTGTTCAAAAAGGAGTTTAAAATCAGACAATTAAAGAGTCTATGGATAGCACACACCAAGGAAGGCTCCCACACAGTCCTGCCAGTATTCAGGGCCTGTTGTAGCAAATTTTAAAAAAAGTAAAGGAATATCCACAGGGAAATATGAGTTAAAATTAGGTAAATCTCTAGATTTATGGTAGATTTGGCACCCTTCCTAATGCTAAAACATTAAATGAAAGAGGAGAGGTTTAAGGGGTTGTCACTTTTAAATTAAACTAAAAATAAGTAAGATTGCAGAGAGGGATGGTAGGATCAAATCTAGAGTGCAGATCTTACAGAGAGGGGGAATTAAACATAGAAAATGGGGAGAAGCCGCTTGGAGTTTGGTCTTGCTGCAACCAGGTTGAGCTGCTAGGGTTACAGAGAGTTTAGAGTGCACCAATCCCTCATCTGGCCATAGGCACAGCTGCAGGGTAGAAGAATCTACTCTACACCAAAGACTTGAACTGATCTTAAGGGTATGATCTGTCCACTTTAATGGTCACAGATCATCCTATAGACTTCCTCCAAATCAAAGGATTAAGGTAGAAGAATCCAATTTAGACCAAAGGTTTAAATGAATCTTAAGGCTATGATCTGTCCACTTCAATGGTCACATATCATCCTAGGGATTTCCTCCAAACCAAAGGGTTCAATTAGAGCATTAAAATCACTGCGAATGCTGCAATTACTAGGCCATAGACACAGGCAATTGAAGGAGCATTAGATCCAGGGAGATCAAATGGCATCCAAGAGGTCTACCAGTTAAGTGGGTGAGCTATTCTCATCTACACAAAGTCGATCGAGCACCAAATGAAACCAAAGGAACTATAGATCTAATTGCAACAATTAAACCAACATTACATTGAATTACACTGACCATACAATGAAATTCCCTCAAATTTGTAGTCTGTGCATCATCTAACCCTCAACAACACTCTCAGCTCTCCCTAATTATAGATTCGACCTCTCTCTTTGCTGCTTGTTATGTGGTGAAAAATGCCACTTTTTACCCTATAACTTAACCATTGATAGACCTATGAGCACACTAATAAGCTCTTGTCAAGTGCATTTTGTAGACAGCAAGAAAAGAAGGTACTAATGCCGAAAACCACTCAAGAATGCTAAAAAAGGAGTTATCTATCAGCACAGGACAAACCTAGCAACAGCACACCAGAGGGTAGCACATCACTGGACCCTTGGAGTGTGTGGCTATAGCAGGGCAAGGCGAAGGAAGTGAAAACAGGCTGAGAACGTCCTATCGATTGGTCACCTGAAGACGTCGATAGGAGCTGAAAGCAAAGGAAGGAAGAATTCATGCAGCTAAAGAGGTCTTCGATAGGATCTGAAGGCAAAAGAAGGATGAATTCATGTGGATTAAGGAGTTCGATAGGATCTCAAAACCTATCAAGCAGCTAAAAGGAAAGAAGAAACCATCCTATCGAAAACCTGCCTGAAGAGTGAAAGGGACCTATCGAATGGTTTCTTGAACCTATCGAGATGAGAATGCTAGAACAGAACCTGTCAAAGGGTGATTGAGCCTTTCAATAAGACTGAAAGGAAACCTATCGAAATGGCAGAATGAAGAGCGGAACCTGTCGAAATGGTTTTCCAACCTGTCGAATACTCCAGACAAAGGACTGAGAAGGCTAGAACTCCAAGCGAAGATTCATCCTATCGAAACCTATCGAACGGATCTGAGAACCTAGCGAAAGGACCAAAATGCTCGATTCTAACCTGTCGAAAGCTTCCTGAACCTATCGAAATCGTGTGCAGAACTTCTCAGAAATTTAGCTGAGCACATGTTGTACTTTAGTGACCTGCTGCACGCAACCAGAGGCACTTGGTGATCGACACGACAATTCCAGAAGATGCCCTAGAAAGCCCTAACCAACCCACATGCTTTAACAAAACTCTAACAAACTCTGATGACCTTCTAGAAGGAATTTTTAGCGAGAAAAATAGAGGAGAAAGCTATATATAGAGATCCCCAATTCCCATTGGGAGGAGATCGAGATCTGAGCCAAATTCTGGAGATTAGCGCCTGCAGAGCAATTCCATTTCCCTCCTTTAGCCCAACCATGGTTGGCTAAGTCCCTTGGAGTAGCGAGGAGCGAAGTTAGATCTGGAATTGGGTGAGGTTAAGAGTGCTATTATAGGTTCCTAGTTGCACAGACTACAGATCTGAGAGTATTTCCATTGTAAAGTGACCTTGTTTGCAATGATAATGCTATTTTTAATACTTTAATTAGATTTAAATTTCCTTTGGTTCCAATTGGTGATCGATCGGATTTGTGTAGAGGAGTTGTAGATCAGCTCATCCACTTA
The DNA here is from genome assembly GCA_021018995.1 of Chloranthus sessilifolius. NCBI lineage: Eukaryota > Viridiplantae > Streptophyta > Magnoliopsida > Chloranthales > Chloranthaceae > Chloranthus > Chloranthus sessilifolius. Next base: position 34,035,119 of record CM037595.1, read on the forward strand.
ACTGGTAGACCTCTTGGATACCATCTGATCTCCCTGGATCTGATGCTCCTGTGATTCCTTGAGTCTGTGACTTGGGAATTGCAGCATCTGTAGTGGTTTTAATTGTTCTAATTGAGGCTCTGCCTTTGTAGGAGATCCCTAGGATGGTCTGTGACCATTAAAGTAGATAGATCATAACCTTACGATAAATCTAAGCTCAGGCCTCAATTGGATTCATCTGCTGTAATCCATGGATTCGATAAAGTCTATAGGATGGTCTGTGACCATTAAAGTGGACAGATCATAGCCTTAAGACCAGGTGGATCCTATGATTTGGAGTGGAATTTATACCCTGTAGCTGTGGTTATAGCCAACGAGGGAATTGTGTGCTCTGAACCTCTATAGCATGATTAATTGAACCTGATTTCAGTGAAAACCAACCTCCAAGCTACTCTTCTCCATTTTCTGCGTTTTTACTCTTTTCCCCTGCAAGATCTAATCTCCTAAACTCGATCTGATTTAGCTTATGTTTAATTGTAGCTTAGTTTAAGTGACAATCAATTCCAAAACTCTCCCCTGTCTTTTAGCTAAATTACTAATAGTTAGGGTGCTAGATCTGACACAGATCTAGAGATTTATCATATTTCTAAACTCCCTGTGGACATTCCCTTACTCACCATTCTTTTAAAGCTTGCTACAACAGATCCTGAACACTTGCAGGTCTATATGAGTGTGTCTGCATAGTTTTATTGATGATTTTAGACCTCATTTGAGGGAAGGCAAACATCGCGATAAGTTTTTGGCGTCGCTGCCGGCGAGGCAGTTTATAAATTGATAGATCTAAGTTTTGATCATAGATTTATAGTTTTTGTTTGATTTTACTAACTGCAATTGTAAGTTTTGTTATTTTTTCTATAGTTTGTGTGCAGTTCATCAGATCTAAGGCTACCAGTGAGAGGAGAATCATGCTGAAGACTGCTCTGTAGTTTGCATCCCTCTACTCTCCTATTATTTTAAAGATCTGTTGATAATTTTTGGTAGAATAGTTAGAATATTTGGTTGATTCTGATTGTTGTGTGTTTGGATCTGTTCTGCATTCAGAATCTGAGTGTTGTATGCTTGGTAGGAGAACTCTGCAACCTCAGATTATTCAACTAAATCCAAAGGTTGAAAGACTTCTCAGATCCATACCAACTACACCCACTTCTGTTGCATTTGATTCTGTAGAAATGGGTGAGCAACAGTAGCAGAGAACCCTTAAGGAGTTTAATGCACCAGGGACCTATAATTCCCCCTTCTGCATTCAATTTCTAGCTGCTCAGGGAAACTATGAAATAAAATCATCCATCATTCAAATGCTGCCCTCATTTCATGGCGTGACCAAAGAAGACCCCTATAAGCACATTGATGAGTTCTTGGGACTGTGCACTACATTTAATATCACAGGTTTGGGGGAGGAGGCCACCAGGATGAGGCTCTTTCCTTTTTCATTGAAGGATAGAGCCAGGACCTGGTTGTCCTTGTTTCCACCTAACAGTATTCAGACTTGGAGTGATCTCCAATGTCAATTTCTGGCCAAATTCTTTCCTATGTCAAAGACCAGCCAGTTGAGGAAGAGTATCATCTCTTTTACCCATGATCCAACTGAAGACTTTCATCAATCCTGGGAGAGATTTAAGGAACTCCTCAAGAAATGCCCCCACCATCAAACCCCTGAATGGCAATTAGTTCAAAGTTTTTATCAGGGAATTGATACTAAAAGCAGAGATATGATAGATGCCTCCTGTGGTGGCACCTATCTCCCTAAAACTGCTGAGGAGGCATGGGAGCTCTTTGACATCACTAGTGAGAACTCTATGCAAAGGGAAACCTTAGCAAGAGATCTAAAGCCTCCTAAATTGATGAAAGAGAACACCTCAATAGGAAAGATATATGAAGTGAGTGTGCCAAGTGAGTTGGAAAGGAAAGTGGACAACTTAACTCTGAAATTTGATAGGGAGATGGGAGCAATGCAGTCACCTCTGGCTGCTAGAGTGGAGGAGGCATGTACCATATGCCAGTCCCCTGCTCATCCCATGGAAGAATGCCCATCTGCAGACCAATTTCCTAATTTTATAATAGAGCATGTGGCTGCAGCTCAGTCCTATGGGCAGCAGCTTACTGCTGGGTATCAATGGAGGAACCACCCCAATCTAAGGTGGAGACATGATGCATACCCTAGCCAGCAACAGCAGCAACCCCAACAACCCATGCCCTACAGAAATGCTCAACCCTATCGAGAGGGTTATGCCCCAAGGCCTCATTATCAGCAACCCATGGCCCAACCTGTAGCTCCTCCTGTGCAGCAAGCTGCACCCCCTCCAACTGTGAGAGCACCATCCTTTGAGGAACAAGTTCTATCCTCACTACAGAGCTTGAACACCTTAACCCAAACTATGCACTCTCACAATCAAAGCATCAAAAAGATAGAGGACCAACTTGGTCAGCTGTCTGATGCTCTGACTAGGAGAGAGGGAGGAACCGGTTGCCTAGTCAACCACAGGACAATCCACGAAGGCAGTTTGTGGTGGGTGAAGTTTCCTCCACTTATGAGGAAGCTAAATCTGTTACAACTTTGAGAAGTGGTAAGTTAGTGGACAACTAAGTGGGTTGTGAGCCTGTGAGGAACTTGGAGGAGGAAAATGAGGTAATTTCTACCAGCACACAACCAAGACCACCAATGGTGGATTTGCAGGAAAAATCAGCTATGAATAAAGAGGGTAATGAGGATCCTCAAGAAAAGAAAAAACTTAAAAAGAAAGAGGCCCCATTGGCTAAGGCTGCTAGTAAGGGAGCAATCCCACACTTGCCATTTCCTAAGGCACTATAGGCACTTTCCCCTTTTGATAAAGGGCAAGGAAAAATTGAGGAAATGATGGAGACTTTCAAGCAAGTAAAGATCAATCTGCCTTTACTTGATGCCATTAAACATGTCCCAGCCTATGCTAAGTTTTTAAAAGAACTATGCACCCATAAAAGACAATCTAGGATACACATATCCAAGAAAGTCTTTTCAGCAGAGAAAGTGAAAAAAAATTCCAAGACCGTGGCACCCCCACAATCTCCTGCATCATTGGAGATCACATCATTGACAGAGCCTAATTAGATCTAGGAGCCAACATAAATTTGCTTCCATATTCCCTATATGAGAAGCTGGGCTTGGGAGAATTAAAACCCATCCATGTGGGCCTACAGTTGGTTGACAGATCTGAAAGGATACCTGTAGGGTTAATTGAGGATGTTTTGGTTAGAGTTGACAAATTCTTCTATCCTACAGACTTTTTGGTATTAGACATGGAACCAAGCAAATGTGCTTCTTCCATACCTGTGATTCTAGGCAGGCCCTTTTTGGCCACAGCCAATGCCCACATACAATGCAGGTATGGGATCATGGAAGTGTCATTTGGAAACATGAAGGCTAAGCTTGACGTGTATAACACTGGCTATCAATCCTCTCCTGACGAGGCTTGTTTTACCATTAATGCCCAAAAGAAGGTGATGCATAATAATTCACATTGGTTGGTGCAGGAAAATGCTTGGTTCACAGATGGAAAACTGCACCCAGGGAATGGACACTAGTTAAGGAAAAGATCTATGAAAATTGCAAAGTTTGATGAGCCAGAGTAAACCATGGGCCTTCCAGACCCTCTAGATTAACCACCACAGTCAGTATGTATCATATGTACAATACTCTGTTTTTGTTTATAGGTGTATACTTAGTTGTTATTTGATTCTTTTTATTTCTTTGCAATAATAAAAAGAAAACAACAAAACTACCATGCTCAATACTAGACCGTCATTCTCAGCTATCCTGAGAGAATGGGAGCTGTTCATAAGAGAATCTAATCATGGGGCACCACATCAACTGAGCCTGCTAACAACTGAGACTGCGAATGCCCAAAAATATTGCTTTATTTGATTTTTAGAAGTCTTCGACAAGTCACACTCACCTTTCGATAGGTCACTTGGTGATTTCAGCAAGATGATAGATGGTTTCGATAAGTACTGCACCTCTCGATAGGTAAAACTAACTTTTCGATAGGGAAAACGGAGATTTCGATAGGTTCTAGATACCAATCGGGAACCTATCGAAATGGAGATTTAGCTGCCGTTTAAACTGATCGAAAGGATAGTTCCACCTATCGGGATCCTATCGAATCACCCGCTTTTAAAGTTATGTCTGCCTTGCTTTTGACAGGACACACGAACCTATCAACACCATCCAGTTCATCCTATCGGAATCGTATTTCACCTTTTATATACCCGTCGATAGGGCATTTGTGCCTCATTACATACCTTCTGCAAAACCCTAGTTTTCTTTCTCTCGCAGTCGCCTCCCTCTTCCTTCACTAATTCCTCATAGAACCTTCAGCTGTCCAGTCTACCTTTTTGTTAGAACATTCAGCTTGCACATAGGAGCATTTTGCCCCTAATTTTGGAAAAATTGAAGTTAGGCAGTGCGATTTTAGTTAAACCCTACGTATTTTGAGGTTAGTTGCCTTCCCCCCATCAATCTGTTGATCCTCTAATTTTCAAACCTCAAACTCCGCTTCAAGTTGGTGAATGCTTAATTTCTGAAGAGTAAAATGGATGAGCCGGAGGAAACTCTCGTGAACATACGTCGGAGAACAACTGCTTCCACCCCCAAATCTGCCAAGAAGTCAAAGCCAACCAACACACCACCTGTCAAGAGGATGCTCACTGAGATGTCACCTAAAAAGACTCCCAAAGCTAAGAAAGCCAAAGCTGTTGAAATTCAGGAGCCTAGAGTTTCCCCTCCAATAGAGCTACCGATGGGGTTAACTACCCCCAATGAGTTTATAGAAAAATTGAGTCTTGCGCCTAAAACGGATTTTGATATGGCATATTTTGCCGACATTAGGGAGTGCCAGGGGACATTGGAATATTTGAAAAAAGAAGGTCTGCTACCCCTGCTTTCACCTTGAAGGAAAATGTCTATCCCAGGTTAGTGAAATTGTGGTACCAGAACCTGACAAAGAAGGTGGTACCTGGAGCTGAGGATACACTGGAAATCTCGATTGATGATTGACAGCTGACTATCGATTACAAAGATATTGGGATGGCTTTGGGAGTCCCATATCAATTTGACTCCACCAGAGCTGAGGGAGCACCTACAGGAGCCACCTTTCGGGAAATGGCTAAACAACTTACTAATGGAATAGTTGGCTCTGGTGAATCCTTGATGAGAAGAGACCTCCATCCTACCCTCCGACTCATTGACACCATTCTGAGGAAAAATGTCTATGTCTCTGGCTATTTGCAAGAGAGAAGGACCCCTTTAGTGGATGCACTATACTTTTGTTCAAAGGGACAATTTGTGAATGCACCTAAGCGAATTTTTGAAACAATGGTGGACATCAATGACAAGGTGCCTAAGAGGTAAGGTTTTGCTAAAGGAGGTGGCCTGCCTTTTTGCACACTCATCACATGTCTGCTCAGGACTGGAAAATATCCGATTAAGCAATCTGAACCAAAGGAGAAGCTGAATTTTAAATTGTATGGTAAGCAAGAATGGTCAACCAGCCTCACTTTGATTAAGAAAGGGCACCCAGTTGGAAGGGAGGCAACTGAGAAGACAACCACTACCGTGGCAGCAAAGATTCCTGCAGAGATAGCCTTATCCACCCCTCCACCTACCCCACCCGTCCCTTTACCCACCCCTCCACCTACTTTGCTTTTTCCATTTGTATCAGCCCCCCCACCCATCTTTGAACCTGTTTTACTTCCACCCACCTCCCAGGTTTTCCACCCTGACATCCTGGAACCTCCCACATTATCCGAGCTTACCCCTACCATCCCTTCTCCACGTAGTACCCAACCAATTTCTACTTCTCCCCCATCTCCAACCCCTCTGCATCCACAGGGTGTGGACCTGTTCACCACTACTGGGTTCACAGCACTCATGACCTCAATTGTGGAAGATGTCGCTCATGAGTACACTTCACTTCCTGACTCCCCACACCCCATTCCTCCTCATTTTCACCATGCACCATTCTCTCCCTTCCAACATGTCCACGCACCAGCCCCTTCTACTCCCACCAGGCCTGACACCCTCACTCAATTCCTTTCCATCCTCCAATCCATCCAGTCCCAATTAACCATCAACACCGACACCCAGACCCTCATGAGCTCATGTCTCCAATCAATGCAATCCACCCTTATCCCATCCTCTTCCTCTCCTCAACCCCCTCACCTATCCACTCCTGTTTCACCAATACCCACTCCACACCACGCAGCTGCCCAGCCTAAGGAAGTAGCCGCACCCGCTTTCCCCATACTTTCCTCACCACAGGCCACTTTACCCTCATCCTCAGATTTACTGGCCTCCCTAGCAGCTGAATCCCCTATACCCTTCGCCACCCCCCACCTATTTTCCAGGATAGCTCCACCGAAACTGATCCATGGGAGGATCTGGTTCTTTCCACCCCCCTCCTCTTCATCCACTACACCCTTGTCCTTGCCTATTGTCCTTCGACAATCCATGTACATACCCCCTTACCTCACCCTCCTGTGTGCAATGAGGGACAACACTTACATCCACAGGGATGTCTTGAGAGGTATGGCTGCACTTCGAGCTTCCATTGAGGCCCCTTATGAGGAGAGGATTGCCAACATCGAATTGGAACACCGAATTCAACTCCGCAATATCTTTCAAGGGTGGTCTGAAATCCTGACTCATTATGAGTCAGCAAAACAAGTGGCAACGGCTGAGAGTCTCATTGCCAAATATGAGAAGATGAATTCTGAGCCTCTTAAGAAAAAATTAGCCAATGCTCAGGATATCCTCAAGGCCACCAAAGAACTATCTGATGCCAACCTGCTCTGTGCAGCCAAACAGATTGACATATTGGAGAAAAAGGTTGCTTCCCTTACCTCTCAGCCATTCAAACCCACCCCTCTTGCCACTGCACCTCCTGCCTCGCAATCCTGCCCCCCCCCCTACAACTCAACCTCCTCCCACCCCCCTGTGGATGTGCACCCTCCTCCAGCCCAGGAACCCCCCCACTCAACCTGCCCCCAAAAACCCAAAAGGGCTCCCCCCAAGAAGAAAGTCACTTTCAAAAGATCTGCCCCCTCTGCTGCCCCTTCGAACAAAGGGAAGAGGCCTGTTGCCTAGTCTAAAACAACCTCTTCCACCCAGCCCCCTACCCAGCCTACTGCCCCTTACATCTTCGTGACAAAGGAAGAACGAAGGAAGACTTCTACAACTCTTAGATTGGACCCCACTGCCCTTTTTCCTTCCGATTCAAATTTCGATTCTGTTGTTGTTGTCGACCCCAAAGGAAAATAGCCCGCTGCCCAGTCTGAGGAGGCACCAAAGAGACAACAACCGAGGGCTAAATCTAAAGGCAAAGCTCCCTTATCCAAGGATGAGCTGAAAAACTTGGCTGACCTCTACGATTGGCCAGATGACACCTGCAAATAGCTATGGCAACTTGTTGTTTTAGTTTCTTCCTCCTTTTCTCATGTATATATTTGGCGTTATAATAAATTTTGTCTTCATGTAGATTTTCTGTATATCTCTTTTCCCCCCCGTACCTCCCCCTAATTTCATGTTGTTCACAGTGGGGACACTATTTAGTTTAGGTTTGGGGGTATGGCATGTATATATGCCAATAAATTAGTTACTTTTAGTACAGCTAGGCTACAATGAAGTGTTTGGAATTAATTAGAGTAAATCCTCACTGGAATTTTTGTAAAAAGAGGATATTAAGAAAACAACTTTTTAAAACTGAAATGAGCTATAGTTTTAACATTTTTCATGAGGCAAATGTCAACAATTTGTGAAAAATAATTTTTGATGTACAGTAAACCTGAAATGAGAGGAAATTGTGAAGACACACCCCTGAAAATGAGATGGAAGGCCATACCCAGCGAGATTTGGGCCTGAAAAAGTTTCCTTGAAGAGTGCCATGGCAATTTTTCTGCTCTTTGGACTGATTGGATCTAATTCTAATCACTAGAAGTTAGACAATTCCAAATTGAAACAGCTTGACAGCACTCATGACATTGAGGACATGAAGTAAGGTCATCCCTTGGACAGTTTGAGCCTAAAATTTTCCCACCTTTGAGCTGCCCTTGATACACACCACTTGAGCCTTAAAAGTCCCAATTTTCCTTAATGAAAACCAGAAAATTTGAACCCAAAACCCTTTGACCTATTTCAGTTCACCCTCAATCTGAGGAATTCAAGAAATAGGAGGAGAAGTGAGGCCCGAGGTGCAAGGTTCGATGTTTGGTTAAAAAGAAGAACAAAGTATATTTGAAGGCTAGTGTGATGAATAGTTGTGGCATCCTAATCCATAAAAAAAAAAAAAAAAAAACAGAAAAGCAAAATAAAAAGAAAAACAAAGAAAAAGAATGAGAAAGAGAAGTCATTTCATTGAAAGATTGAAATGAGGATTAGAAACTGATCACCTCAAATCTGAAAGTTCAAGAAGTAAATGGAATTGCGCTGAAATAAAGAAGGTTGAGCTGCAAATCACCTCTTTACCTTATTGTTTTCTCAATTTTGAATCCCATTTTACCCCTGTATTCTTTTACCAATTTCACCCCTAAGCCACATTACAACCAAATAAAAAGACCTTACTGATCTGAAATGGATTTAGTTGTCATGTGGAGATGAGAATTTGTCTGATCTACGTGAAAAGTGTTAGAAAATTTTAGAAATTAGAGCAATTCCTATGCTCATGCTTGCAGTCCTATTTGAGGGCTGCAACTGCTCTTGAGGTGTGTGAAATGATGCACCATTCTATTTTTATTGTGAGCTACAGTCCTGGTAAGACTTGGGTCTAAAATCTGATTTGAATGGGGTAGTATCAAAACAGAATTCTCAAGTGAAGGGAGAGCTATGCATCAATCCTTAGACATAATGCCTTGACATGAACCAATTGATGATGAAGGAATTACTGTAAAAATTCATGTTTTAAGTTGGCGATTTTCTCTGCTGAAAACCCTCTAGAACTGAAAAGACATGATGAGAATTTATTCTAGTTTACTGAAACTCTGTTTAGCAGGATGTACTACTATTAACTAACCTTATTGGGGAAGTTTGTGGGTATCTTCACTGAAAACCCTCAGGAGACTTCACTCCTCCACTAGGGATCACCTAGGGGTTTAAAAGGCTTGGTGCATATGCGAAATGCACCCATGCTCCCTACGAAAGTGGCATTTTTATTTTCTTTTAATTCTCCTTTGCTCAGGGACTACCAAAGCTTAGGTTTGGGGGTGTGTTAAGTGGTGAAAAATTCCACTTTTCACCCTATAACCTGACCATTGATAGACCTATGAGCACACTAATAAGCTCTTGTCAAGTGCATTTTGTAGACAACAATAAAAGAAGGTACTAATGCAAAAAACCACTCAAGAATGCTAAAAAGGAGCTATCTCTCAGCACAGGACAAACTTAGCAACAACACACCAGAGGGTAGCACATCACTGGACCATTGGACCGCGTGGCTACAACAGGGCGTGAAGGAAATGAAAATAGGCTAAGAACGTCCTATCGATTGGTCACTTGAAGATGTCGATAGGAGCTGAAAGTAAAGAAAGGAAGAATTCATGAAGTTGAAGAGGTCTTCGATAGGATCTGAAGGCAAAAGAAGGAAATGAAAATAGGCTGAGAACGTCCTATCGATTGGTCACCTGAAGATGTCGATAGGAGCTGAAAGTAAAGAAAGGAAGAATTCATGAAGTTGAAGAGGTCTTCGATAGGATCTGAAGGCAAAAGAAGGATGAATTCCTGTGGATTAAGGAGTTCGATAGGATCTCAAAACCTATCGAGTAGCTAAAAGGAAAGAAGAAACCATCCTATCGAAAACCTGCCTGAAGAGTGAAAGGAACCTATCGAGATGAGAATGCTGGAACAGAACCTTTCAAAGGGTGATTGAGCCTTTCGATAAGACTGGAAGCAAACCTATCGAAATGGCGGAATGAAGAGCGGAACCTGTCGAAATGGTTTTCCAACCTGTCGAATACTCCAAACCAAGGACTGAGAAGGTTGGAAATCCAAGCGAAGATCCATCCTATCGAAACCTATCGAACGGATCTGAGAACCTAGCGAAAGGACCAAAATGCTCGATTCCAACCTGTCGAAAGCTTCCTGAACTTGTAGAAATCGTGTGCAAAACTTTTCAGAAATTCAGCTGAGCACACATTGTACTTCCGTGACCCATTGCATGCAACCTGAGGCACTTGGTGACCGACACGAAGGTTACAGAAGATGCCCTAGAAAGCCCTAACTGACCCACGAGCATTAACAGAACTGTAACAAACTCTGATGACCTTTTAGAAGGAATTTTTGGTAGGAAAAATAGAGGAGAAATCTATATATAGAGATCCCCAATTGCCATTGTGAGGAGATCAAGATCTGAGCCCAATTCTAGAGATTAGCGCCTGCAGAGCAATCCTATTTCCCTCCTTTAGCCCAACCATGGTTGGCTAAGTCCCTTGGAGTAGCGAGGAGCGAAATAAGATCTATAATTGGGTGAGGTTAAGAGTGCTATTATAGGTTCCTAGCTGCACAGACTATAGATCTGAGAGTATTTCCATTGGAAAGTGACCTTGTTTGCAATGATAATGCTGTTTTTAATGCTTTAATTAGATTTAAATTTCCTTTGGTTCCATTTGGTGATTGATCGGATTTGTGTGGTGGAGATGTAGATCAGCTCACCCACTTAACTGGTAGACCTCTTAGATAACATCTGGTCTCCCTAGATCTGATGCTCCTATGATTCTTTGAGTCTGTGACCTGGGAATTATAGCATCTATAGTGGTTTTAATTATTCTAATTGAGGCTCTGGCTTTGTAGGAGATCCCTAGTATTAAGACCTGAAAAGTACTACTTTTCATCCCTTAACTTAACCTTTGATTAGACCCTTAGCCATCTAATAAGTTCTTGTTAAGTGTTTTATGTAGGTAATAATCAGCAGTGAAATAAGGCCAGGAAACCTGCTAAGGAGCCTGTTTTGGCACCAGAAGTCCCTCAGAAGGATGGACTCTGAATCTAGACCTGGAATGAGCCTCGCACAGTCCAACTGAGCTTCCCAAGACTTTACAACAACTACTTGCGCAGCTCTCGCGAAGCTCAAGAGTAGAACACATCGCACAGTCTCACACAGTTCAAAGCAGACCTCTCTCAATCTCACACAGTTCGCTCAGAACGGCTGAGGAGAGAGAGCTTCAGGAGACTCCTCGTGCAGCTGTCATGCAGGGGCCGCGGGATGCAATTATCAGAAGAGAACTCCTCGCGCAGTTATCATGCCATTCAAGAAGAAAGCATCCTCACGAAGATGGAGCCATCCTCGCGAAGATCAATCAAGACATGAAACCTTATGCAGTTCAGAACTCATTAAAGCGTCGCGAAGAAACTCATGAAGTCCATTGAAGAGAAGTGCTCGCGAAGTTCTCACGTTATTCAATTCTGTCCTCGCGAAGATCAACCCAGCAATCGTGCAGTTACCTCGCGACTGCTTGAACTCCAACCCCACGACATCTGAGGCTTTGATGTCTACTCAACCTCACGACTGCCTGAAGAGCAAACAAAGGCAACCTCACAACGGTTGAAGCTTCAATATCAAATCATCCTCGTGAAGGGTAAGAGCTACCAGGCGACAAGTCTGGGAAACAATGGCTACCTAGTGAAGCTCTGAACTTCAACTTCCATCTCTTCAGCAGAGGGCCTTCTGGGAATTTCCAGCGATTAGGGCATGCACTCCCACGCTCAAATCTCCGTGTACGCGCCCCAAGGCATCTAAGGATCACTATTCGGCCACGTGGCATCGTTAAAATTAGGGTTTCCTAACCCTAATGCGCCGCCACACCACTGCTATATAAACCCATACTTAGCTTAGGTTTAAACATCCTGGAATAGCTGGGAACACATCTCATTTCTTGGAGACTTGATCTGAGATCATTTTTCTTTTCTTTTTGTAACTGTAAGTAGTTTTCTTTTTCTTTTCCCTTCTCTCCATAGTCCAGCACTTGTTGGCTATATCTTTTTATGCTTTTTGAACTAGATCTATGGAAGTTCTGTAATAGGATTTGTACTCTATAGGATTTGTGTTTGAATGTGAGATGCTCTGTGCAAGGCTGCTGCCTTGTGATCTGCCATTGCTTTGGCTGTGATTCAAAGCAATGGAGGACTGATTCTAAGGGCCACTCAGATCCAAGTGGCCTGTGTGTCTGGGCTATTATGGTCATATATAGCCTTAGCCCCACCACAGGACCCACTAGATCTGAAATCCCCATGGGAGCTTGAGCTGGTAGCCTTGTGACCATGGTGGTGGCAGTGATATTCTTGTTTTGTCTTGGGCTCCGTGAGGAGGATAGCCTCTGGGATAGTCTGTGACCATTCAAGTGGAGAGGTTATAGCCTTAGGGTGATTCTAATCCACCGATCCAAGATGGATCTTTCTTCTTTACACCTGAGCTTGTAGAAGCCTGGTGGGAGATTGTACAAAGGCAGACTCCCCTATATTTGTATAGATCTGCTATCAGATGTTAGATCTGATCTGGTTATAGAGATTGTAGGCTTGTGACTAGACCATTATAGCCTCACTCAAGCAATGGACATCTAGATCGAAGGTTGTACTCAATCTCTTGTTGGTTCTATGTGTCTGGCTATCATGGTCCTATACAACCTTAGCCGCACATATAGAGCTTTAGAGGTTGAGGTTCCCTATGGATTCTTGAGCTAGTAGCCTGGATGAAATAGTGCCTATAAAGATTAACTTGTTTTGACCCATCCCTATATTGTGGTTCCCCTATGGGATAATCTGTGACCATTCGAGTGGACAGGTTATAACCTTAAGGGATTGAATCATGGCAGAGAGATGGGTTGGATCCTTTCTCCTCAGTGGTGATAACGTAGCCATTGGACAGGATTTCTATAACATCAGATCTGAATCTGAGTTACAAAGCTCATCTGATCTAGACTCAATAACATACTTCTCACCCTTTTATATTTATTTTCCACACTCCATCCATCCTCTCAACCCTTTCTGTAGTTTAGACATTAGGTTACCTTAGAATACCTAGAATAAGTGACCTTAAACTCCCCTCCTTTTTAGGACTACCAGATCTGTAGTCAGATCTAGAGGGACTACTAGAGATGGCTCCCTTGGAGCTGTAGATCACCTTTCCCGGTGGGACAAACTCTTACTTAACAAAACTTGCCACAATGGACCCTGTATCTTGCAGGTCTAGGATTTCTTAGTTGTGCTGATTCCATCCCCTGTTTTTTCTTATTTTAAATTTATTTTACCACAAACCAATAAAGCAAGCACACACTCAGAGATCCGCCAACACCTAGGATGGTCTATGACCATTAAAGTAGACAGATCATAACCTTATGATAAATCTAATCTCAGGCCTCAATTGGATTCATCTGCTGCAATCCATGGATTCGATAAAGTCTATAGGATGGTCTGTGACCATTAAAGTGGATAGATCATAGCCTTAAGACTAGGTGGATCCTATGATTTGGAGTGGAATTTATACCCTGCAGTTGTTCTTATAGCCAGCGAGGGAATTGTGTGCTCTGAACCTCTATAGCATGATTAATTGAATCTGATTTCAGTGAAAACCAACCTCCAAGCTACTCTTCTCCATTTTTTGTGTTTTTACTCTTTCCCCTGCAAGATCTAAGCTCCTAAACTCGATCAAATTTAGCTTATGCTTAATTATAGCTTAGTTTAAGTGACAATCCATTCCAAAACTCTCCCCTGTCTTTTAGCTAAATTAGCAATAGTTAGGGTGCCAGATCTGACACAGATCTGGAGATTTGTCATATTTCTAAACAAGCTCCCTATGGACATTCCCTTACTCACCATTCTTTTAATGCTTGCTACAACAGATCTTGAATACTTGCAGGTCTATATGAGTGTCTGCCTAGTTTTATTGATGATTTTAGACCTCATTTGAGGGAAGGCAAACACCCAAACACTGCTCTCAAGAAATTAGCCAACCATAGTTGGACTAAAGGAAAGAATTAAAGAATTTCGCTGCAAGCTCTAGTTTCTGGAATCGACCCCCCCCCCTTTTCTGACGGCTTCCTTCCTTCTTGTAGCTTTCTGCTTCAGCCTCAGATCTATTTTTCTCGCCAATTGCAATTTCCAGAATGATTCTGTTATTCTCTCTTTTATTCCCTTTCTAGAAGGCTCTTTCAGTTCATTAGAGCTGGGGGAGAGCACGTAGGTCGGTTAGGGTTTCCCAGGGCACTTCTAGAATTCTTGCACCGATCACTAAGGTGCCTCGGTTTGCATGCAGTAGGCCTCCAACTCACGGCGTGTGCACAGTAGCTTTTCTGGGAAGTATGTTGAGAACTGAAAAATACCATTTTTCACCCCTTAACCTGAGTCTTGATAACCTTTGAGAGAACTAAATAAGTGTTTTAAGTGCTTGTGTTTCAGCTAACAATAAAGACAGGCTTAACCATAAAAGTAGCTTAAAAGTGCCAAAAAGATGACAATCCATATCAATCCAAAGGAAGAAAGAGAAGAGACAACCTCACTAGCTGCTAAAAGGTCTGAACTGAAGAGGCAAAGACCTGGTCTCAACCTAGAAAAGAAGTGTGGAGCAATTTGAACAGAAAAATGCACTACAGAGTACTTTTCAAAAGAATCGAACTATTCAAAGAACCCGAACTCGCGAAAAGAACTAAAACTCAGGCTTAGTCAAGAGCACCTGAACTCTTCGAAGAGATGATTGACCTTTTTGAAAAGAAGAAAACTCAATTCGAACAGAACCAGAACATTGCGAAAAGAGCTTCAGGAGTTACAACACCTTGCGAAAAGTCCCCTAAGCTATGCGAAAAGGTATTCTGGAGATTCCCAGCTTTTGCAAGGGCAATTCAGTAATCTATTTCACACGTCCCAATGCATTTAAAAACCTAGGGACATTCCAGAGGATTCTAAGCATGAAGCGAAGGCATATTCCACCCCACGTGAGCACCCAGAGATGAAATAACTTGGCGGGAACTTCTAGAAACTCTAACAGACTTTCAAAATGCATAACAGAATTGATGCTTTTGCCACCTGATTGGCTGAACCAGATTGAGAAATTCTGATTGGCCAGAACAGATGTAGATCTTTGTGCTCGACTACCATTGGTCGATACAGATCTGAGCACTTCTGATTGGTTGATACACATCTGAGCTAGACTTAGGGAAAACTATAAATAGATGAACCATTTGCCCAATTTGGGCATCCAGATTTTGAGTTTCATTCCTATTCCCCCATTTCCAAATCAGATAGTTTGTCTGAAATCCCTGTAATAGCCTCACTTTTACTTGCAATTGAGAGCTGTGAGATACTTCTGTAATTCAAAGGAGAGTTGTATTCAAGACTATAAATCTGAGAGCTGTTTAAGCTGTGCTCTGTAATTGTAATGGTGAATTTGAAAAGGTTGCTATAAACCGTGCATTCTCCATTGTACTCATGTTAAGGGTTCCCTCTGATCTCCTTATTGCATTAGACTCCTTTAGATTTACTATTTTTCATGCAATTTCCCTTGATTCACTAATCCTGTGAGAGTTAGTATTTGTAACCTAGTCTCTCATGGCATTTGTAGTGATGTTTCTTGTTCTAAATTAAGGATTTGGATTAAAGACTATTGGATGGTTTGTGGCCATTAAAGTGGACAAGCCATAGCCATAAGCTTAAACCTAATCCTTGAATTAGATTTATTTCTCTTACATCTGCACTTGTAGCCAGATGAAGATTGGATCATCTCTCAGTTGAGCTGCAGTCATTCTCATTAGATTTCAAGGACCAAATCAAAGTTAGATATTACTTCTCCATTTTTATAAGTTTACCTCAAACGTTCCCCCAACTCGGATCTGGATTATTTAGTTTAACTTTTACTTTTATCATTTAGTTAATGTGACAAATTCAACCTCCCATCTTATGTGCTTTCTAGATAGGATAAGAGGCCAGATCTGGTAGCTCAGATCTAGAGGTTTATCTTGCATTTTAGACAAATTCTTTGTGGATGAACTTTTACTCACTTACATTTAAAACTTGCTACAATTGGCCCTGATCTTGTAGGCTAATTCACTTCTATCTGTGCTGATATTTCTTTACTCTTTTTAATATTCTAGATTCATTATAACTTAGTAGTTGCAAACCTGTTTTCAAAACACAAATAAATCAAGCGCACTTAGAAGCAACAATAAGTTTTTGGCGCCGCTGTCGGGGAATTTGTTCTAAAATAGGTAGACCTAAGTTTTCACTTTTATTTCTATATCAGTACTAAACTATTCTATTGTTTATACCCGTGTAGTTATTCATATCTAATTTTTGAAGAAGGGAAACTACTTAAAAAGGAATTCTGAAGGTTTGCTGTGAATAATCAGATTTTTTGTTCTGAGTTGTATGTTTGGTAGGAGGACTCTCAGCCCTGAGATTGTCCCACTAAATTTAGAAGTTGAAAGGCTACTACGAACCAAACAAACAACACAGAATTCTGCTACTATGGGTGAAGAACCTCGACTTTTGAGGGAATACTTTGCACCTGGTGCTTATAATTCTCCCTTTTGCATTCAATTTCCTACTGTTGAAGGAAATTATGAGATCAAATCATCGACCATCCAAATGCTTCCTTCCTTCCATGGGTTGAGTAAGGAAGATCTATACAAACATGTGGATGAATTCTTGGCTCTTTGCACCACATTCAACATAGCTAGACTTGGTCCAGAAGCAACCAAGCTTAGGCTCTTTCCTTTTTCATTAAAGGATAAAGCTAGAGCATGGTTATCTACGTTAGCACCAAATAGTATCACTTCTTGGAATGATTTGCAGTGTCAATTTTTAACCAAATATTTCCCAATGTCTAAAACAAGCCAATTGAGACAAAGTATCATTTCTTTCTCACAAAACTCAACTGAAACTTTCCATGAAGCATGGGAACGATTTCAGGAACTTTTAAGGCAATGTCCTCATCATCAAATTCCCAGATGGCAGCTGGTTTAAAGCTTCTATCAAGGAATTGATCAAAAAGGCAAAAATATGGTGGATGCCTCATGTGGAGGCACTTACTTGCAAAAAATAGTTGAGGAGGTTTGGGACTTATTTGAAGTAATTGGTGAAAACTCAACTGAACAGGAATCTCTGTCAAGAGATATTGAAAATCCTGTTAGGTTGAACAATCAGCAACCCACCAAAGGGAAGATTTATGAGGTGAATGAGTTGGAAAGAAAGATGAACAATTTAACCACAAAGTTTGATAGATTGATGGACTCACTTAAAAATCCAAATGTTGCAAGAGTAGAGGAGGCATGTCTGATATGCCAATCCCAGATTTAATGGTGGAACAAGCTCATGCTGCTCAATCATTTGGACAGATGCAGTCAAATGAATATCCATGGAGAGGGCACCCCAATTTGAGGCAGAACCATGGGAAATATCAATCACAACAGCAGCAACAACCAAAGAACCAAATGCCTTTATCTGAGAATTTTTATGCCAAACTAAATTTTCAATGACCCATTCCACAACAACTGTGCCGCAATCTCGCCTCGATTCAAACCCCTTCCGTGTCCCTTCTTTTGAAGAACAAGTCCTAAATTCACTGCAGAATTTAGGATCTTTAACTCGATCGTGAATTTTCACGTGAGCATAAAGAAGATTGAAGAAACATTGGGACAACTTTCAAATACTTTGGCCAAAAGAGAGGAAGGAAAGTTACCCAGCCAACCTTTGAACAATCCCAAAGGACAGTTCATGGTTGGAGAAGCTTCTAATTCACATGAAGAAGTAAAAAGTGTCACAACTTTGAGAAGTGGAAGAATTATAAATAACAAAGTGGAATCAAGAAGAAAAATGAGGAAAATGATAAAGATATAAAGAAGAGCAAGATAATGATAGCAGTAAAATGATGGACCTCAGAAAAATCAAACAAATGAAAAACAAAAAATTCAAAAAATTTCTGAAAATGCTTCCAAAGCTGTAGATGATGGACTAGTTCCTCATTTACCATTTCCTCATGCAATGAAATCTGTATCCCCTTTTGATAAAGGGAACCCAAAAATAGATGAAATGATGGAGACTTTCAAGCAAGTCAAGATAAATCTACCTTTGCTTGAGGCAATCAAACAAATTCCAGCATATGCAAAATTTTTGAAAGATGTTTGCACTCACAAAAGACAGTCTAGGATACAGTTATCCAAGAAGGTATTTGCTGTGGAAAGAGTTAATCAGGTGTTATCCATTGCCACACCTCCTAAACTTGAAGATCCTGGAATCCCCACAATCCCTTGCATTATTGGGGAACATACCATTGAAAAGGCTTTATTAGATCTGGGTGCTAGTGCCAACCTACTTCCATATTCTTCATATGAGAAACTAGGTTTGGGAGAACTAAAACCCACTCATGTGGTATTACAACTAGCAGACAGATCTGAAAGGAAGCCAGTTGGGATGATTGAAGATGTATTGGTGGGAGTAGATAAATTTTTCTATCCTGCTGATTTTCTAGTTTTGGACATGGAACCTACCAAAAGCAAAACTTCCATCCCTGTCATTTTGGGAAGACCATTCTAGGCTACAGAAAATGCTTGCAATCAATGCAGGTCTGGTATTATGGAAGTCTCTTTTGGAAACATGAAGGTAAAATTAAATATTTATAATGCAGTCACATAGCCTCAATTCAGCTCTGAAGAATGTTTTCATGTTGATCTATTGGATGAACAGGTAGAAGAGACTTTAAAATAGTTTCTGCAGTGTGAAGATTTCACCACAGATGTTAAAGATGCTTGGGGAAATTCTGAGGAAGAAACAGTTTGTATCTCAAATTCTGAGGAAATAAATATTGTGCAAGGAACTCATAATCAATCAGCAAGTTTCTCTTCTTGGAAACCTGCTACTCTTCCCCTTCCACAAATAGCTAAGGTACCTTTGTTACCTTCTTTTCTCAGCCCACCTGATTTAGAACTGAAGCAGCTGCCAGAAAATTTGAACTATGTGTTTTTTGGAGATCATAAATCATTGCCTGCAATTATTTCTTCCTCCCTCACAAAGGAGCAAGAGGAAGAGCTGTTGATTGTTTTGAAAGAACATAGAAGGGCAATTGGCTGGACTATTGCTAATTTGGGAGGAATCACCAAATGCTTGCATGCATAAATCCATTTGGAAGAAGATGCAAAGCCTTCTAGGGAAATGCAAAGGAGGTGAACCTCATATGCAAGAAGTGGTCATGAAAGAGGTTGTTAAGTTGTTGGATGCAGGGGTCATTTACCCCATTTCAGATTCAGCTTGGGTGGCACCTACACTGGTGGTACCTAAGAAATCTGGGATCACTGTTGTAACCTCAGATTATGGTGAGCTTATGTCAACCAGACAAACAACTGGGTGGAGGGTCTGTATTGATTACAGAAAATTAAATGCAATGACCAGAAAAGACCATTTCCCCCTCCCATTCATTGATCAGATTTTAGATAAGCTAGCGTAAAAAGCTTATTCTGCTTTTCTTGATGGTTACTCTGGTTACAACCAGATTCCTGTGTACCCACAAGATCAGGAAAAGACCACATTCACTTGCCCTTTTGGCACCTTTGCCTATAGGAGAATGCCTTTTGGTCTTTGTAATGCTCCTGTTACCTTTCAAAGATGCATGTATTCCATTTTCTCTGATATGATTGACCAATTTATGGAGATTTTTATGGATGATTTTTCAATCTACTGGAGCAGTTTTTCCCAAAGTGTTTACATCATCTCAAATTGGTATTACAGAGATGTGAAGAAACTAATCTAGTTTTCAAATGGAAAAGAGCCATTTCATGGTCACCCAAGGCATTGTCCTTGGCCATGTTGTTTTCCACAAGGGCATTGAGGTGATGAGCAAAATTTGATTTAATTGCACATTTACCACCTCCCAAATTAAACAAATCGAAGTTTTCGGGACATGCCGGATTTTCTGAAGGTTCATTAAGGACTTCAGTAAAATAACCAAGCCTCTTTGTCATTTGTTGTGCCAAGATGTCCCTTTTGTTTTCAATAATGAATGCATGAAGGCTTTTAAATTCTTAAAAAATTGTTTGATTTCAGCTCCCATATTGCAGTCTCCAGATTATTCACTACCTTTTGAACTGATGTGTGATGCATCAGATTATGCTTTGGGAGTTGTCCTTGGACAGAGAAAGGAAAAGCTGCCTCATGTCATAGCTTATGCCATTAGATCAATGATTGATGCACAGCTTAATTACACAACAACTGAGAGGGAGTTGCTGGCAATTGTTTTTGCTTTAGAGAAATTCAGGTCATATGTCTTGGGTTCACAAATAGTGGTGTTCACTGACCACTCTGCTTTGAAATACCTTCTGTCTAAGAAGGACACGAAACCAAGATTAATCAGGTGGATTCTCCTATTACAGAAATTTGATTTACAGATCAAAGATAAAAAGAGGGTGGAGAATGTGGTGGTTGATCACCTGTCTAGAATTTTAACTGCTGAGATTGATAGGCTGCCTATCAATGAATCTTTCCCTGATGAGCATCTTTTTGCCATTAGTGTTCACACTCCTTGGTTTGCAAACATAGTCAACTTTTTGGCTACTAGAAGAATTCCTCAACATTGGAATAAAATGGATAAAGATCTTTTCTTCTCAAAGGTTAAACATTTCATCTGGGAAGACCCTTATCTGTTTAAGAGTTGTGCAGACCAAATAATAAGAAAATGTGTCCCTGACCAAGAATTTCATAGAATACTTTCTATGTGTGGAGATCATTTTAGTGGAAACAAAACTGCTGCAAAGGTTTTGCAGTGGATTTTATTGGCCTACACTTTTCAAAGATGCTTTCTAAAGATTGTAAGTCTTGCGAATCATCGAGAAATTGGGCAAGATTTCCAAGAGAAACTCAATGCCTTTACACCTATTTTGGTAGTTGAGTTGTTTGATGTTTGGGGATAGACTTCATGGGTCCCTTTCCTCCTTCCAATGGGTATAATTTCATTTTAGTAGTGGATTATGTATCCAAATGGATTGAAGCCAATACTAAAACAAACGATCACAAAGTGGTTCTTAAATTTCTTAAGGATCACATTTTTTCCAGGTTTGGTTTTCCCAGAGCCATTATCAGTGATGGGGGAAGCCATTTTTGTAATAAACATTTTAAAACTTTATTGAAAAAATACTCTGTGACTCATAGAGTAGCCACTCCATATCATCCACAAACCAATGGACAAGTGGAGATTTCCAATAGAGAAATCAAACATATTCTGGAAAAGACCGTGAAGAAGGACAGAAAGGATTGGTCCTTTAAGCTGAATGATGCATTGTGGGCATACAGGACAGCCTATAAAACCCCAATTGGCATGTCCCCATTCAGGTTGGTCTATGGCAAAGCATGCCATTTACCAGTAGAGTTAGAATATAAAGCCTTTTGGGCCATTAAAACATTGAACATGGATCTAACTACTGCTGGTAATCACAGGAAACTGCAACTTGCTGAGTTAGAGGAGCTGAGAATGGATGCATACACAAATTCAACATTTTACAAAGAGAAAGTCAAAACTTTCCATGATAAAAATTTATTGAGAAAAGAGTTCACAACTGGCTCTAAGGTATGGTTATTTAACTCAAAACTCAAGTTTTTTCCAGGAAAGCTGAGATCCAGATGGGAAGGGCCATACACAGTCATTCAGGCAGCTCCTTCGGGAGCTATTGATATCCTTGATCCAAGTAATGGAGGAATCTTGAAAGTAAATGGTCAGAGGCTCAAACCATGCATTGAAAATACCCAGGAGCCTGTGCTGCCCATCTATCATCACGAACCTCCCAAAATCTGATGGTAGATAGATGTACATTATGTTTTTTATTTCATAGTTTTTGCTTAGTTTCTTTGTTTCTGTTTTTATTCATGATTTGCCTCTTTTCGCAAGGTTTAAATATGTAAAAAGTTAAGTCGCAAAGTAATAATTATCTTTTCGCAAAGTTCAATTTACTTTTCAAAAAGACTCTGGATTTGTAACGAACTGCTCGAAAGCTAGTTTCTTTTCGAAAAGATGTTTCTGAAGCTATTAACTTTTTGAATGGTACTGATGCCATTCGTAGTTGTCAAAAGGTCTATTTTGGAACTTTTCAAAAACTTAAGAAGGACTTTGCGAAATTAACTCTGAGCATATTTAAACCCTTTCGAAGTAAGGGTTTCATATTCGAAAGCTTTCTGAAGAGCGACCTGTTCCACTGAAACCCTAGTTCTTTCTTTCCTTGCGCGATTTGAGAATCTTGCTACATTTTTCTTCACCTTTCTTCGATCATTTGAGTTTTCAGAGAAGGATTTTAGCTTCTAGTCTAGGGGATTTCAGCAAGCAAACAGCACGTTCAATCAAAAACCCTAGATCTCGGTATTTCTCTGCACATTCTCTCTGTTTATCATTTGAAAATTTTGATTTTGTGTCAGCATCTATTGTGGGCATTTTCATACATCAATTTAGAATGGGAAAAGCGGAGAAATCGTATCGCCATGTTCCCAAAATCCTCTCGCTAAGAAAGTTAGCAAACCTACCCCAAAAGGAAAACCAAAACTTCAAAAAAAGAAAACTATCAATGGATAAAGCGGATAGGGTGGAGAAAGGAAGAAAGTGAGACATGAGGAACCCATCCTCCGCCGCTAGTCCCGAGCCCGAGCTTCCTCCTCGCCTATACATTTGGTACCGCTAAATCCATTCATTGAAGCTCGGTTAATTCCTGAGCTGATTGTGGACGAAACTTTTTTCGTCAACAAACCGGATTGCCTGTTATCTTTAAGATACATAAGAGATGCCTCACTAAGCAATATCCTTACCCCCTTGCCAGAGAAAATTTACCCACGAATGGTGAAGTTATGGTACCAAAACCTAGTCAAGGTCACTGAAAGAGATGCTGATGTCCCTACCCTGGTTATCTTTATTGATGATTGCGATCTTACTATCACATTTGAAGACATAGGGAATGTTTTGGGGATACCCTTCCAATTTGATCCTTCTGGTCCATTGGCTGCTCGAGAAATAGCCTCCTTTAGAGAAATGGCTGCACATTTAACCCAAGGAATTGTTGCCACTGGACAGTCCATCATGAGGAGAGACCTAGCCCCCCAATTTCTATTGATGGATTCCATTTTGAGGGGAAGTTTTTATGTCACCGGGCACAGCCAAGAGAGGAGAACACCAATTCTGGAGGCTCTCTTTCATTTTTCTAAGGGGCAGTTTTTCAATGCCCCTATGTTAATTTTTGAAGCCATGGCTGATATTAGTGCCAAGTTGAAAAAGGAGCAGAAATTAGCTGGCCTCCCATTTGGTAGATTGATCACGGCCCTCCTCAGAGCCAAGTTTGACATTGATAACGAGGAGCCATTTGAAGTCATTGCTCCTCACAATTTTGGGAAAAAGGCTTGGACTACAAGCTGCCATCTTGAGAAGAATGAGAGAGGAAGGAACACCGCACTGCGCACTGTTAATGAACTCATTGTTAATGAACTGCCCTAGCCCTTAGAACCGGTTTCGCCAGATCCTGAGGTGCCCAGCTCTTTAGCTGCGCCACTTCTTGAAGCAGCTCTGCCAGACCCTGTGGTGACCAACTCTTTAGCTGCACCCATTTTTGAAGAAACTATCCTTCCCATGGTGACCAGCTCCTCAGCTGCACCAATTCTTGAGGAAGTTGGCCAGTCACCCTCCAGCCCCTGCCACTTCACCTATCCCAGCTGTCCCATCTCCCATACCCTCCATTATTCCAATTATAGATTCCCCCTCTACACCAACCACTCCAACCATACTCACACCACCAATTTCTCCCACCAATGCCCATGTTTTGGCTGCAGACTTTATTGCCCAATCTCCCACTCCCTCGCTCCAAAGCCCTCAAATTCACTGCTCATTCAACACACACAAGTATCCCATACACGTAACTGAGCCTTTCACTACAGAGGCTTATTCCTCCTTAATGGGATCTATTTTTGAAACCGTGGGGCTTGAACCTATCCCTATACCTGACCCTCATCATTTCACTCACTTACCTACTTCTCCCTTTACAGCCATTGCACCTCCACCCTCCACTTCAGTTGTACCAGTCCCTATTATGCCCACCTCTCCCCCACCTCCATCTATTAACCAAATACTTGCCTACCTCCAATCCATCCAAGCCCAACTACAACTCAACACAGAAAACCAGTCTGTGACCAATGACCTTCTCCAAACCTTAGCCTCCACATCCCACACAAGCACCATTACCCCTGTACCTACTATTGATTCCCATGCTACCCAAACTGAACCAGAGGTAGCATTGGTTGATCTG
The DNA here is from genome assembly GCA_021018995.1 of Chloranthus sessilifolius. NCBI lineage: Eukaryota > Viridiplantae > Streptophyta > Magnoliopsida > Chloranthales > Chloranthaceae > Chloranthus > Chloranthus sessilifolius. The sequence goes on from CM037595.1 coordinate 34,059,422, forward strand.
CCCACCCCCACCACTACTGCCCATGCTACCCAAATCGAACTCAAGTCCCCAGTTGCGCCCCCCTTCACCACTCCTCACTTTCTCACGAGCAAGCCACTGACCGACCCTAACGCCCTCCTTACGGACACTTCTTCTCCCTCCCACACGGGACACCTTTGGTCCCCTACCATTCCATTCCCTTCCCATTTGCCACCCTCGGAAGAGCCATGGAAGAAAATCCTTATATCTGTAGAGATGTTCTAAAGGGGTTAGCTGATTTACAAGCCTACATTAGAACCCCTTATGAAAACCAGATTTGGAAATTGGAGTTATTTATGAAATTTGAGAGAGAGAAAATGAAGGACTTGCTGGGTCAAACCTTTTAGATGGTCTTGAGGAGTAAAGACAAAGGTGACCATGTTGCAAGCACAGCTTGACCAGGAAAAATGAAGACCACTAGACTTGGCAAGTACATTGGCCTCACCAAAAAGATCAAATCAGAGGAATACACTGAGCTGCAAAACACAATCCAGGAGAAAGCTCGCTCAAGTTGGACTCCAATCGATTCTAGTTCGATTCGATTAAAGGGTGACTCGATTCGAGGCAATTGAACCAACTTATGATACAGATTTTGACCCCAGTTACTAAAGCACTTTGTACTTATCTGTGGTATAAGTTTTTAATATAAATTCTGGTTTTTCTTATGAAATTACTGTGCATTTCTGTCTGTCCTCTTGTCATCATGAATTTTTTTCTTGCTTATGTCTCTTCTCTGCTTTGGACCAGTGTAGACCCTGCTCCCCTTTGGTTTGGGGGTGTGACAGAAATGTCAATAATCAATAATTGAGTTAACATCAGTACAGCTTATGATCAGTTGAATTTTTGAAAATAAAGTAATTTCACACCTGCTGTTTTGAAAAAAAAAAGAAAAGAGAAAAATATGAAAAAGTTAAAAAACTTTTTGAAACTAATTTCTAGTGTAATTCTAATACTTTCATGAAGTGAATGTCAGGAAATTTCCAAAGGAAAGTTGATGTTTTAGTAAACCTAAAAAGAAGGAAAACAGTGAGGATACACCTCAGGAATTTGATAAAAAAACCACACCCAGTGAGGTTTGGGCCTGAAATGTATTCTTTGGAGGTATGAATTGGCAATTTTTTCTGCTTTTGGGACTGATTGAATCTGCTTACTTGCACTAGAAGTTACACATATCTAAATTGAAATAATTTGATAGCACTCGTGATATTAAAGACATGATGTAAGGCCTCCTTCTGGACAGTTTGAACCCTACAAAGCCCCACCTTTTGAAACTGCCCTTGATACACACCATTTGAGCTGTACAAATCTAAGATTCCTTTGAAACCTCATCTAATAACCTCATCAACTTCATTTAGCCTAACCCTCACTCCGAGAAGTCAGAAGATAAAGGGAAGAAAGCTGAAGAAAGGAGAATTGAGTAACAATTTGATAACAAAAGAAGAGTACAAGTTGAAGGTAATGATGTAACAGCAGAGGAAATGTGGCATTCCAGTCAATGCTAATTTGAAAAAAATATATATATATTTGAGCAAAACAAAAAGAGAGAAGGCATTTCATTGGAAGTTTGAAAAAGAAAGAGAAAAAGATGGCCACTTTGGCTCTGGAAATTCAAAGAAGAAAATGAAAATATGCTGAAGTAAAGAAGGTTTGTATATCACCTCCTTACCTTGACTGACTTCTCAAATTTGAACACCATTCCACCCCTTTATTCTTGAGAAATTTCACCCATAAGCCACATTACAACCCCAGTAAAGTCCTTACTGATCAATGATGGATTGAGCTATCACATGGAGATAAGAATTTGTGTAATCTATGGTGAAAAGAGCAGGGAATTCCGAACTAAAAGCAATGCCTATGCTCATGCTTACAGTCCTATTTGAGGGCTGTAACTGCTCTTGAGCCGTGTGAAATAGTACAACCCTCTTACTTGCATGTTGAGTGAAAATCCTGGTGAGAGTTGGGTTTGAAATCAACTCATTGGGGTAACATCGAAGCTGGATTCCTAAATAGAAGGCAAGCTGTTCATTAATTTTTCTTGTAAATAACCTTTGACATAAATTGACTGAGTAGTAACAAGAATTACAGCAGAATTTTAGTTTTGAACTGATGTTTTTCTTGAAAAATCTTCTTACAACATGACTAATGCAGGTGTGAATAAACAGATTGGATGAAAGTGCGTTGTAACAGAACTGCTGTAATCTTAACTGATTCATTGGAGAAGTTTGTGGGTACCTTCACTGAAAACCCTCAGGAGACTTCACTCCTCCACTAGGGATCACCTAGGGGTTTAAAAGGCTTGTTGCATATGCTAAATGCAACTGTGCTCCCTACAAAAGTGGCTGTATACTTTGTTTTTTTTTGTCTTTGCTCAGGGACTAGCAAAGCTTAGGTTTGGGGGTGTGTTGAGAACTGAAAAATACCATTTTTCACCCCTTAACCTGAGTCTTGATAGACCTTTGAGAGAACTAAATAAGTGTTTTAAGTGCTTGTGTTTCAGCTAACAATAAAGACAGGCTTAACCATAAAAGCAGCTTAAAAGTGACAAAAAGATGACAATCCATGTCAATCCAAAGGAATAAAGAGAAGAGACAACCTCACTAGCTGCTAAAAGGTCTGAACTGAAGAGGCAAAGACCTGGTCTCAACCCAGAAAAGAAGTATGGAGCAATTCGAACAGAAAAATGCACTACAGAGTACTTTTCGCAAAGAACCTGAACAGTTCGCAAAGAACCTGAACTCTGCGAAAAGAACTAAAACTCCAGGCTTAGCTTTCGAAGAGCACCTGAACTCTTCGAAGAGATGATTGACCTTTTTGAAAAGAAGAAAACTCAATTCGAACAGAACCAGAACATTGCGAAAAGAGCTTCAGGAGTTACAACACCTTGCGAAAAGTTCCCTAAGCTATGCGAAAAGGTATTCTGGAGATTCCCAGCTTTTGCAAGAGCAATTCAGTTATCTATTTCACGCATCCCAATGCATTTTAAAAACCTAAGGACATTCCAGAAGATTCTAAGCATGAAGCGAAGGCATATTCCACCCCACATGATCACCCAGAGATGAAATAACTTGGCGGGAACTTCTAGAAACTCTAACAGACTTTCAAAATGCATAACAGAATTGATGCTTTTGCCACCTGATTGGCTGAACCAGATCGAGAAATTCTGATTGGCCAGAACAGATCTGGATCCTTGTGCTCGATTACCATTGGTCGATACAGATCTGAGCACTTCTGATTGGTTGATACACGTCTGAGCTGGACTTAGGGAAAACTATAAATAAACGAACCATTTGCCCAATTTGGGCATCCAGATTTTGAGTTTTATTCCTATTCCCCCATTTCCAAATTAGATAGTTTGTCTGAAATCCCTGTAATAGCCTCACTTTTACTTGCAATTGAGAGCTGTGAGATACTTCTGTAATTCAAAGGAGAGTTGTATTCAAGACTACAAATCTGAGAGCTGTTTAAGTTGTGCTCTGTAATTGTAATGGTGAATTTGAAAAGGTTGTTGTAAACCGTGCATTCTCCATTGGACTCATGTTAAGGGTTCCCTCTTATCTCCTTATTGCATTAGACTCCTTTAGATTTACTGTTTTTCATGCAATTTCCCTTGATTCACTAATCCTGTGAGAGTTAGTGTTTGTAACCTAGTCTCTCATGGCATTTCTAGTGATGTTTCTTGTTCAAAATTAAGGATTTGGATTAAAGACTATTGGATGGTTTGTGGCCATTAAAGTGGACAAACCATAGCCATAAGCTTAAACCTAATCCTTGAATTAGATTTATTTCTCTTACATCTACGCTTGTAGCCAGATGAAGATTGGATCATCTCTCAGTTGAGCTGTAGTCATTCTCATTAGATTTCAAGGACCAAATCAAAGTTAGATATTACTTCTCCATTTTTATAAGTTTACCTCAAACGTTCCCCCAACTCGGATCTGGATCATTTAGTTTAACTTTTACTTTTATCATTTAGTTAATGTGACAAATTCAACCTCCCATCTTATGTGCTTTCTAGATAGGATAAGAGGCCAGATCTGGTAGCTCAGATATGGAGGTTTATCTTGCATTTTAGACAAATTCTCTGTGGACGATCTTTTACTCACTTACATTTAAAACTTGCTACAATTGGCCCTGATCTTGCAGGCTAATTCACTTCTATCTGTGTTGATATTTCTTTACTCTTTTTAATATTCTAGATTCATTATAACTTAGCAATTGCAAACCTGTTTTCAAAACACAAATAAATCAAGCGCACTTAGAAGCAACAATAATGTATTTAGATCAATTTTGATAGGTTGATGAAGATTTCAATAGGTTGCAATCGAGTACTTTAGTCCTTTCGCTAGGATTCAGGATCCTTCGAAAGGTTCCGATAGGTTGAATCCTGTAATTAGAGCTTCATCATCTGCAACCTTCATTTGATGTTTTCGATAGGTTGAGTGATCCTTTTGATAGGTTGAGCTCTTTCATAATTACTTTCGATAGGTTCTCTTCTGGCTCCTATCGATACGTTCTAGAAGCTTTTGATAAGTTCACCCACCGATCTGTAGCAACCATTCGATAGGTGGCATTTTTGCGATAGGTTCCAGGATCCTGTTGACAGGATCACTTTAAGTTCCAGGGGACCTTTCGATAGGATGCTTCCTGCTTGCTTTCAACTGCCCGATAGGTTCCAGATCCTATCGAAATACTCTGATCTCCACGACTTCTTCCTTTTCAGCCTTCAGATCCTATCGATAGGTTGTATTAACCTATCGACAGGTTGTTCTCAGCCTATTTTTCCTTTTTCACCACTGCTTTTCTATTGTTGCATGCCCCAAGTGGTCATTGGTGTGGGGCCCTTTTGTGTGCCATAGCTCGGTCAGAGCTGTGGTGAGAGATGGACCTTCTTGTAGAGCACTTTAGGGTGGATTTCTGCACTATGGCTGCTTATTACTGATATCTACAAAACATGCTCAACAAGCACTTATTAGTCAACTTATAGGTCTATCAAAGCTCATGTTAAGGGGTGAAAAGTGGTACTTTTCACTGATTAATAACATGTAGCTGTGGCACCAGCAGTCCCACAACTACCATTTCCTCATGCATTAGCTGGCCCATCTCTTTTTATAAGGGGAATACTCAGATGGAGGAAATGATGGAGACCTTCAAGCAGGTCAAGATCAATTTGCCCTTGCTTGATGCCATAAAATAGGTCCCTGCCTATGCTAAATTCTTGAAGGACCTCTACACACAGAAAAGGAAAGCAAGGGTGTAATTGTCCAAAAAGGCTTTTGCTGTTGAGCATGTTGAGTCAATTCTGTCCACTGCCACACCTGAAAAATTACAGGACCAAGGGGAACTTACTATCCCCTACATAATTGGAAACCACACCATTGGAAAAGCCCTCTTGGACTTAGGGGCCAGTGTGAACCTGCTCCCATATTCTGTGTATGAGGAGCTAGGTTTGGGGGAGATGAAATCCACATCAGTTGTGCTCCAACTGGCTGATAGGTCTGAGAGGAGACCTATGGGTGTGGTGGAGGATGTTTTGGTGGGGGGGACAAGTTCTACTATCCTGTTGATTTCCTTGTGTTAGATATGGACCCTTGCAAAAGTAAAGCCCCAATTCCTGCCATCCTTGGAAGGCCATTCTTGGCCACTACAAATGCTTGCATACAATGCAGGTCAGGGGTTGATGGAGGTGACCTTTGGGAACATGAAGGCTCAATTAAATGTGTACAATGCTGCTAGGCAACCTCAGATGGACATTGAGAACTATTGGGCAATAGATGTACTAGATGGCTTAGTGGAAGAAAAATTATCTAATCTGCTGGATTGGGATAATCTTGCTGATGACCTAGAAAATATTTGGAGTATGGTTGAGAAGGAGGCCCAAGTCCTCATGACAGAAGACAACACAAAAATAGAGTCTTCTGTGGGCCTACTATAGCATTTGTTTGGTAGATCGAGTGTGCTAATTTAGTGTAATAGTAAAAGTAAGATAAAATCAAATTAAAACAGAGGGTGGATTCAACACAACTATAATCTCCTAGGCCTGCAAGATACAGGGCTATTGTAGTAAGTTTTGATAGGTAAATAAGGGTATGTCCACAGGGAAATATGAATAAACTATGGTAAATCTCCAGATCTGGAATAGATCTGGCACTCTATCCTAATTTAAGCTATACTAAAATAGGAAACAGGAGAGGTTTTAGGTTCTTGTCACTACGAACTTCAGAAATTAAATGCAGTTGATCCAGATTTTAAGAAAACACAGAGTGAAGGAAAATGGATTAAAAATCAAAGGATGGAGAGCAGCAGCTAGGGATTTGGTCTTTCACTGAAAATTAAATGAATCAAAGGCAATGCTTAGATCAGAGCTGCAACAATCCTTCATCTAGCAACAAGCTCCCCGGGTTCAACCCCGACAGATGCATGGTATAAGAATCTGATCTTAACCAGAGAATTAAAACAATCCTAAGGCTGTGACCTATCCACTTGAATGGTCACAGATCATCCTAGAGATTGTCTTTTGCCAATGGTCTTGATTAGAATAGGTTAACCATTGTAGATGCTATGAATGCCAGGCTACAAACTCCCCATTTCTGGTTGGCCCACAGGAGTATCCAAACTAGGGAAATCAAATACGAATAAATGAAGCATAACTCAGAATTAACTCTAAATCCCACAATTCCATTGCAATGTCACTACTTATAATGTTGTGCTCAGATCTACAATCTGTGCAGCATCCAATCCCTTATAAAGCCTCTAAAACTCTTAATTACAGCTCATCACCTCACCCTAGATACTCGAGAAGGTTTAGCCAATCATAATTAGATAAAAGTGAGGAAGAAGGTGAGAGAAAAGAGAGGGAAAATGAATTCAAACTTGGTTCTCGCTCTCTCAATTTTTGGATGGATTATTAATGTGATTGCTCCTCTATTTATACCTTTTTCTCAAATTTGTTTCAGCCAATCAGAACTCAAAAGAATAATGCAATTATGCTGATGTGGCTGATACCTCTTATAGATGCTTTTCTCCTATTGGTCCACAATTGACAAGTACATGTGAGGTAGTTAGAGTTCCCTCTCGTGTTCAGTTGAATACCAAAAATACCACCCAGGAGTCGCTGTCGTGCCTTGGATCGTGTGCGTGAAATCTGGAAGTTGTAGCTGCTGAAGAAGGGCCATGTGAAGTTCCCAAAATGAATGTTGAGAGGTTCAGGGAACTTCTTGATAGGTTCTTAGTCTATTTGCTCTGCATTTTCATAGGTTTGGAAAATCGCTCGCTGAGTTGAAGTGCACAAGGCGATAGGATCGGCATATCTTGATAGGATTGAAGTGGCTCTCGATACCTTCTGTTTAGTTCTTCGTTCATCCTATCGACATGTTACAATAAACCTATCGACTGGTGAAGTGTTCGACAGGTTGGGGATCATCTCGAGAGGTTCTGGAAGGTCCTGTTGAAAGCTTCTCTCGATCTACTCGATAGGTTCAGTTGAACCTCGCGACTTCCTCTTCACCTTTAGGTAAGGTGTCGATAGGATTCTTTTACTGCAAGCACAACCTATCGACATGCAACTGGAACCTTACGATAGCTTAATGGATCCTCTAGGCAGATTGGCATTTGAGCTTCAGAACTCCTCGACAGCTTCTACCTTGAGTTTCTTCAGCTGGCACCTATCTTTGGTGTGTTGTCTCCCATCCGTTAGCACTGAGCAACCCCTTGGTGGGTTCAATCTGTCTTCTTTGCAACTATGCTTGGTCTCAAGCATGCCTTGTTGATCCCATGATATTCCCAGGAATTTATGAAACTCTGATTACATGACTGACAGGCCTTTGGGCTGTTTTGAACAAATGATGAGGAGCAGATTACTTCTTTGGCCTTTTTAGGTGGATATCTGCACTAAAGCTGGATTTTATTGCTTATCAACAAAATGTACTTAAAACACATTATTAGTTGGCTCAAGGGTCCAACAAAGGTTAGGTTAATAGGTGAAAAATGGTATTTTTCATGACTTAACATACCCCCAAACCTAAGCTTTGCTAGTCCCTGAGAAAAGGAGAAAGTAAAAATAATTAACCTACAAAATTAGATGCCACTTTCGTAGGGAACACGGGTGCATTTAGCATATGCATCAAGCCTTTTAAACCCCTAGGTGATCCCTAGTGGAGGAGTGAAGTCTCCTAAGAGTTTTCAATGAAGTTACCCATAAACTTCCCCAAGGGTTCAGTTAATGTTAATGCAGCATGTTGAGAACAAAAATCAAGCCAAAATAAAATTCATTCCACACCTTGTTCCTTTAAGTTTAGAAGGTTCTTATCACAAACACAACATTTTTTTTTTTTAAACTAAAATTCTACTACAATTCCTTCACAATCAATCAACTCATATCAAGGCATTTTATCCAAAATTTAATACATAGCTAACTATTAAATTGAGAATTTTTGTTATGATGCAACCCCCAACAAACTTAATTTCAAAGTCAAAGCTCACCAAGATTGTCACTTAGAATGAAACTAGAAGGGTGCATCAGTTTACGCAGCTCAAGAGCAGTTACAGCCCTCAAATAAGACTACAAGCATGAGCATAGGCATTGCTCTGATTTCTAAAATTCTCTAACTCTTTTCACTATAGATCAGACAAATCTGTGTCTCCACATGACAGCTCAGTCAATTTCAGATCACTAAGGTCTTTTTATTGGGTTGTAATGTTGCTTAAGGGTAATGTTTACAGAGAATAAAAGGGTGGAATAGGATTCAAAATTGAGATATCAGTAAGGTAAGGAGGTGATTTGCAACTTCACAACCTTCATTTCAACATATCTTCATCTTCGTTTTGTATTTTCAGACTTGAAGTGATCAGCTTCATCAGCTTCTTATCTTCTTGTAGATTTTCAAATGAAGTGACTTCTCTTTTCTTCTGTTTTATTTTTCTGTTTTTCCTTTTATTTTTGTATGTCTTCCTTTTGTTATTTTTATTTATTTATTTATTATTTCTTTTTGTGGGCTAGCATGCCACAATTACACATCACTCTTGCCTTCACATGTATTTTCTTCTTTTACCGAATTGTCAAACCTTGCTCCTCCAACCTCTTCAATTCCTTCTCCTTTACCTTATGAATTCTCAAAGTGAGGTCAGGCTGCATCATCTCATTCAGGTTTTGGGTTCCAATTTTCTGGTTTTTTATCAAAGAAAAGCTTAGATTTGAAGGTTTAAATGGTGTGTATCAAGGGCAGTTCAAAGGGTAAGGATATTTTAAGCTCAAACTGTCCAAGGAATGGCCCTACTTCATGTCCTCAATGTCAAGAATGTTGTCAAGTTGTTTCAACTTGGATTTGCCTAACTTCTAGTAATCAAAACTAGATCCAATCAGTCCTTAGAGTAGCAAAAATTTGCCAAGACACTCTTCAAGAAAAAGAAAAAAAAAATTCTCAAGCCCAAATCTCACTGGGTATGGTCTTCCATCAAATTTTCTAGGGAGTATCCTCACATATCTTCTCTCCTTTCAAGTTTACTAAGTGCTAATTTTTGAATAAAAATTCCTGACATTTGCTTCATTATAGTGTTAGAACTATGGCATATTGCTATATTAAAAGGCTTTAATTTTCCTTAAAAAAAATTCAAGTGATAATTTACTTTATTCTCTCAATTTCTATTAAACCTTGCTGCACTACTATTAACTATCCATTGGCATACCTTGCCACACCCCTAAACCTATGAGGAGTAGTGTCCTCACTGCTTGAAAGAGGGGGATGTACAGTAAGAGTAAAAACATATGCGGAGAAGCAAAAATAAATAAACTGTAGCTAAACAAAGAACATCAAGACACAAACAAAGTAAAAAACAAATAGTAAGTAAAAAAAAAGAGGAAAAGAAAGCACAAAATAAAAACTAAGAGACAGCAAGAAAAGCATAGTAAATGACTACAAAGGGATTCTATAGAAGAACACCAAAATATGTGTAATGTAAAGGAAAGTGTTGGAGAAGAGAGTAAGCAAAAATATCCTAAATGCATAATTCTAATCATCTGACTCTTCAGCAACCTCAGGTGGATCTTTGAGTCCTTTTCCCTTTGTTTCCTTCCTAGCAGCAGCAGTGGATTTGGACAGTGTGGAAGAAGGTTTTTGAGCTTTGGTTGTGGTTTTCTTTGGAGGGGATGGCTTAGGCTTGGAAGGGGCCTCCTTGAATTTGATGCCAGGCTTGACTTTGCTCGGCTCCTGTGGGGGAGGGACTGTTGCCAAGGGAGGTGCATCAGGGTTTAATTCTCTAGAAAGAGCCTCAGCTAACTCGTTATCAATCTTTGTAGTTATGTCCTTCTGCATGGCTGCAATAGTCAGCCCATACTCCTGAACTTTGTCCTGTGTTACTCACAGCTGTGCCTGCAGGGCCATTATCACATCTTCCTGGCCCTCAGCTCTAGTCTTCTGCTAGTTGTATTGCACTATAATTTCCTGCCAACCCTTCTTTATCTCTTTTTCTCTAGCTTGTAAGTCACTTGTAGGAATTTGGTGTGATCAAGTAGATGTTGCCTCACAGTGGTTCTTAGGTCAGCCATGCCTCGAAGTACATCTCTCTTAATATACGCATTAGCTTGCATGGCCTTGAGAAGAGTAAGGTAGGGAGGAGGGGAATTAAGGGAGGCAAGTAGGATGGACTGATCAACAGGGGAAGTAGGGTCAACCAGCTATGGAGGGGTGATGGTGGGTGGCATGGGTTAGATGGAAGTAGAGGGAATGGTAACCTCCGGGACAGGGTCAGTATCGGTGGAGGCAGTAGTTAAGGTAGGGAGAGGAACTGTAAGGATAAGTTCAGGTAATTGTAAGGGTTGTGGAGAAATGGAGGGGGTGGTGGTATGGGTGGGTGAAGTGATATCAGGCTGTTTGGATGGTTGGGTTAAAATTTGTTAAGTGGAATTTATGGCTAGCACAGTGGAAGGGATGGAGGCTTGGCTTTGGAGGGTGGAGTTCATAGCTTGGAGTGTGGCCTCCATTGATGATTGGTTTCGATTGTTGGCCATCACTTGGGATTGGAGGGAAAGTAAAAGTTGAAGGATTTGAGGTAAAGGGTCAGGTGTGTTAGGGGTTGTGGGTTGGATTGGTGGAATTTGTGAAAATGGGGAAGTGTGGGTATGGGTAAAAGGTGGGGTGGATGAATGGGTAGGTTGTGGAGAATCTGGTAGTGGAGAGTACGCATGCCCAATATTGTCCACAATGGATTTTATTAGAGATGAGTAACCCTCACAGGTCAACTGGTCTTGGGTATGTGAAGGTGAGGTGAAAAAAATGGGATCAAAATCAAAGGGAACAAACGGAGGGGAAGTGGCTGGGCCAGTTGATGAAGTTGGTGCAGGGCTCAAAGGTGGAGTGGACAATGTGGATGGGCTGGCCGCAATGGGCAATGAAGGTAAGGTAGGGATTGGGTCAATGGTAAAAAGGGTGGATAGAGGTGTGGATGTGGTGATGGTGGAGAAGGAGGCTAAGGTGCTAGAAGGTATGGAGACTGGAATGGAGGGTAGGGAGGCTGGTGTGGATGGTGTGAGCAAAGGGATGGTGGTGAGGCTATCCCTCTCAGAGCTAACAGAGGATACTACTGGGAAAATGGAGGCACAAGTGGAGGAGTAGCAGTTGTGAGCACAGACCCAGAAGGGGATTACTGCATAGTTACAGGTGGAGGTGGAGCTTCTACCTTAGCCAACTCACTGGACTTGTGCTTGTTCTTGCCAATGAGGGTCCTACTGGCAGACTAGGCCTTCTTCCCAGACTTTAGGGGTCACCATCTCCACTTCCTCCCCCTCTTTAAAAAAAAATTCTTTCATCTTGAGCAGGGCAGTAATGAGCTTGCTGTAGGGGAGCCCTGGTAGGGTTTGGGCCCTTCTACACTTGTCATTCACATCCACCATTGTTTTAAAAACCAAATAAGCATCATTTATAAATTGGCCCTTAGAGAAGAAATGTAGGGCATTTACTATGGGCACTCTCCTCTCATGTTGGCGCCCACTCACATAGATACTCTTCCCAAAATTGCATCAAAGAAGAGCATGCTGGGGTGTAAATCTCTTCTCATGATTGAGTCTCCAGACCCCACAATGCCTTGAGAAAGGTGTCTGGCCATTGCTTTGAAAGAGACATTTCAGGTGCAGCCAAGTCATAAACTGGATCAAAAATAGAAGGGACCCCCAATGCTATCCCTATATCTCTGTAATCAACCACCATCTCCATATGATCAATCAAAATTACAAGGTAGGGATCAATTGAATCTGGCATGGTTTGTTTTCTGAGATTTTGGTACCAAAACTTAACCTGCCTTGGGTAAGATTTTTCATTCAATAGGCTCAACATGGGTGTTAGGCCTGCCTTCACCAGATAATTCAATGTATCATGACACTCTCCTAGTTTAGAGAAACAGGGGGTGTCAACAATAGTCTCTGGGATCAGATCTAATGCATCCCCAAATTCATTGGGTGTGGATCTGAGCGAAGGGCTTCATGCTCAACTTCAAGGTTAAGCTCAACCTCTGAAATTTCAGGCATAGGGTTAGGTTGTGTCTCAAGGGTTTACTCCATAATGTCTTCCCTGGTTTGGGCCCTCTTAGATTTCATGGTCTTCTCAGCTTCCTCCATGAAAAGTTTCCTTTTAGCTGGTGGGGTTTCCTTAGGTTTTGTGGTTTGCCTGGTGGATTTCCTAGTGGCTTTGGTAGCGGATTAAGAAGGCACTTTGAAAAGGTTAGCTAATGTGTCATCTTGACCATCCATTACTTAATCAACACAATATCAATCACCAGGAATTCAATAGCAAATTACCATAAAAACTTCTTGAATGCTCAAATGACCCACGCAAAGTAAAGATGAAATGCCAAGCTTGGAAATCACAGAGAGGAGCTGAAGAGAAGCTTACTAGCCAAACTTTAGGGTTTCATAGATCTTCAAATGCACGGCATCAAACCTGTTCAAACTAGGTGCGAAATGTAGCTTTTGAAGGATTGAAGCAATGGAGAAAATAGCTAGGAAGTTGCTATAACAGCTAGTGAGATGAAGAGAGAGAAAGCAAAATGGAAAAATCGTTAGAGCAACTTAAGGTGTGAAGAGAAGCTATCGAATGGCAAAAAATGGAGTTGCCGTTAGGTTTAAATCAGTGGAACATGACTCTTGACAAGATTAGGGCAAGTCGTCAATAGGTTGATGCAACCGGTCGAAGAGTGGAAAGGCAATGATCCTAGTGAGAGGTTCATGCAATCCTATTGAAAAGCTCAAAAAGACAGAAGTCATCTTTTCAAGAGGTTCATGGAACCTCTCGACAACCATTTTTACTGCTCGACAGCTTATAGATCTTGTCGAAAAGCAAACTGGGAGTACTCAAAACCTATCGACATGTTCATAGAACCTATCGACATGTCGTATTTCAATGTAAACCAGCTTATAATCACTTCCCAGTTCATTTCCCAACAGATTTGGCCCTCCAGCTCTGGTCACTTCACCAATTCTGACTTATTTTCCTACCTAGGGTGTTAACGTGCATGGAGAATTTATGTACAATGCCATACAGGAATCAATCATATCATAATACTAAACATAAATACTAAAGACATAATTTAGTATACATAGTGTACATTTGTTGAATCTCAATCATATCATGGAGGTTCATGATAGCGAATAGTCATTACAGGCTCCACAATATTTTCAAAAACATCACCAGCATTATCACAAAAATCATTACACTACAGCTGCTCAGGCAATGTCTCTTTCACAAGCTCATCAACAACATCAATGAAAAACCTCTCCTCAATATCCAAGTGGGGCTGATTGGCTACATTGTAAACATTCAATTTCACATTCATCTTACCACTACAAAAAAATGGACTTTTAGCGACACTTTTTGAGGCATTTTACAAAAAATGCCGCGAAAACAAATTATTGGCGTCATTTTATGATAAAGCGTCGCAAAATATGCAAAATAGTTGGATTCCGCCTAATATTTGCACGGGTTTCCCAAACAATTTGCAGCTTATACTCTCTAAAATACAAACACACCCTCATAAAACCCCTCTCATTCTTTCTCTCTCGACCCGACGCTAGACGCAGGATATATTCCTGCCCAAACTCCTCTCCACCAACGTCGTATATTCCCACCCAAACCCCTCTCTCCATCGACGACAGACGAGGAGATCCTATTTCCCACCCAAACCCACTCTCTTTCTCTCTCCAAAACCACACTCTCTCTCTCCATCGAAACCCTATTTCCCACCCAAACCCTTCTCTCCATCGATCCATTGGCATTGCTCACAATCGGATTCCATCGTTCCTTTGTCGTTGTTCGGGATCGGATTCCAACGATCCATTGCCTCTGCTCGAGATTTGAGAGTCGAATGATAAAAGGTAGATTATCGATCTCGAAACACCATGCGTACATCTCGGAACACCATGCTTAGATCTTGGAACACCGTTGAGGTAGCTTTTTGATTTTAGAGCTGAGATCTCTAGACCTAGATTTTGTTGCATGTGGTTTGAAACCTGATAGCTTTATGCTTGTTGTAGTTTATTGCTGCGATTCACGTGATTTGTACCGTGAATTTATGGTTTTGGTCTAAGAATTGATCTAGGTTGTATTTTTTTCTCTTAGATCTAGGGTTTTATTCTTAAATTAGATTTTTTTTAATTATTTCTTCAATGTCGTTTGCAATTTTTGTAAAATTTAGTTTGAAATTAAGATTATTGTATTATTAGTAACATTAGCCATCTTATCTTTTATAATCTATTTGCATATGAAAAAATAGCATTTTGTAAGCAGCAGTACTGCTGAATAGACAACAGTTTAGTGGAGCTATTTTAAACAGCAACATTGTAAACAGTAGTATTGCTAGAGCTCATCTATGGTGATTGTTTAAGGTATTTTTGGCTGGTAAGGGAGATCTATTGATATCTCTACTAAACCCTTAATTTCTAGTTTTTTCATGAATCAGTGGGTTTTGCATTACTGATCTATTTAGTGTATTTTTGTACAAGTTGAATGGGTATTGAATGAGATATCTACTTGTTTTAGGGCCACAGTCTGAGATTTTCTCATAAGTTTCCATATAGAGTGAATGAGAACTTCATTTTTGAGGCAAAAATGATTCCATGTAGTGCGGGAAACACTGAGGTCAGAAGTATCACTATAGAACTCTTCGTTTGAAGGTTGGATAGCATCTTATTGTGTAGTTTTCCTTTTTGTGTATGCTTTGTGTGGTAAAGTGGTGGATTCTTTGGATCAGCAGCTTAGTTGAGCTGTTTTAAACAGCAGCATTGTAAACAACAGTATTGCTAGAACAACAGCTTAGTGGAGCTGTGTAAGCACCAGCTTTGGTTGTGTTTTCTATTGCTCTTTGGAGGCAAATAGCAGCCACTTAAAAGAGCGTGTTTAAATTGCTCTTTTTAAGAGAGCCAAATTCAGCTCTTTCACTCTCCGAAGGAGTTAAGAAAATCATCAATTAGCATGGTTCCTTCGAGTTATGGCTACCTAAATTCTACATGATGAAAAAAAAACAAGGAAATTTATCTCAAAGACAGTAAAATCCCTAATCTAATATATTTTTCTACTTAGGTCTTAAGCATGCTTTCGGGATTGTATGCAGCGCCTCACGGTGGCCCTTTAGCTTCCCTTTAGCTTCCCTTTAGCTTTGCTCCCAGACCACAATTTTTATTTTGTTGATTTACGTCGGTAGTGTTTTGTGCGGCTTTGGAGCATCTTTTCCTATATTTTTTTTCTGCCGTGTTGTGTCCCTTTAGCTTCCCTTCATCTTTGTCATAACAATTTTATGTTTTCAAATCCACCACCAAAAAAAAAAGGATGCCTCATAAAGGTGCTCAATGGATTTGGGTCCATGGAAGACTTTTTTCACAGAAAGAATTTTCTAAAATGAAGTATGATTCTAAAGAAATACCAACCACAAAAGAAGACACATTCCACATGTGAGTGGCTCTATGATTTCCAAACAGCAAAATGAGCTTGTAAGTCTTTGAGTAATCCAATAGTTAAGTTGTCCTTGCACAACCTGGTTAGAAGGGTAATGATTTTCTCTTTGCCCACATTCAAAAATCAAGTGGTCCCATGAAACCTAATTTACTTAGCTCAAATTTGAGGGTAACAACACAAAATAATAAATTGGGATCACCCAATCGCTAGAGATTTAATGTCAAAATTATCCCAAGCTTCCAATTGATCTTTCTTGGAAAAATACAACTGTAACACAAATTGAACTCGAAAACTAAACATCAGGAGGCCATTTTACACCTCAAGGTTTTCAGTGGGCCCTATGAAGTGAACTAGAATGTCTTTTAATCTCTATTTTTTCAACAAAAGATGGCCGTCGGGAGAAGAACTAATGTCGACAGGAATCCTAGTTGGGATAATTCTTCAGTGTAGAACATTTTCTGGGTCAGTCCGAATTGTTTTAGACTTTAAAGTTCATCGTGGCTTTGAGGTTGGTCGGTATTCATCAGTTCCAGTTGATGTTGTAGTTCCTGTTGCAATGGCCAGGTTTTTTCATTGAAAGATATAAAACTCAAAGAAAATGAATGAATTCCACTTTGAAATAAAAGAAAAACAAAAAAGAGAAAACCTTTAGCATTTCTTCTTGGCAAAAGGCAGGGGTTGACAGTATAGCAACATATCTGTCACAAGCAACATATAAGTGAGGAGTATATGCGTATTAAAAAGAAATGATATAGGGTAACCAACCCATTCCCAATCTAGATTAGAACAGGTTACTTTTTTGGTCATGTGACACTATATTTTATCATTTGTACCATGTGATGGGAAGGCCACGATCTTAATGATCTGTGGTGTTGATGATTGCATAGAAAAAACATCTCTATCATGTGATTCAGTGTTCAAATGCCTTTCACACCACTTTGCAGGCATTTGATCAGTTGAATCAGAAGATCAAATCTTTGACCCACCATATTTTCACACCGAATCCTTTGCTTGACTTGGCACACTTGATGAAAATATTGCTACATGTCCAAAATCAGTGATCAGTTCACAATCTAGATTGGAGACTGTGAATGGGTTAGTTACCCCATACAAAATCTTCAAAAAAAACACACAGATTTCTTACTCGCAGTTCCTTGGTTCATCAACATTAGTGAGCTCATTTTTCAACCCACACCAAAGCCTGACCTGTAAAAAGAATAATTCACAATGAGAATTGCAGTCCCACATCTCTAGTTTTGATGCTAGAAGATGTATAGTAGACTACCTTTATACTTCTGCTAGGGCCATTCCAGCATCCATCACCATGTGAAAATTGTATAGATCTGTACGAATCCTCAAATTTATCCCAGTGCCTGATGATTTCTGGAAATGGAGTGAGTTGGTCAAGGTCGTACACTTGGAAGAAAATATAATTTTTAGACCCTTAACCCTTCACCATGATGAGTCACTATAAGCTTCTAAAATTGATTTCAAAACATTTATCTGGCTGAACAACCTTTTCTGAACCATGGAATGAATTGTTCCTTTGTTTTAATTTTTGCAGAACTAGTTCCTGTAAAGTAATTTTGGCATAGCTCTCGGGGCAACTGATATATATATATATATAAGGTTCTTCAAAAATATGCATGAATTTATCGAGCAAATATTTGGCTCCATTCCAAATACATTTGCCATGTAACTGTAAGCCTTTAACCTTGTTTTATTGGTAAATGATAACTTATATTAAGAAGTAAAGTAAAGGTACAAAGCCCAAACCAAACTGCTTCAGCACAAGACATAGCAACTGAACAGAACCAGAAGAAAAAATAAACACTGATAAAGATGCTTAAAAGACCTCCTTCAAGGAGTTCATTCCAAGTTCGAGTCGTATACAACGCTCATGTGTACACGTTCATGCCAAGTTCTCAGCAGAGTTCATGCCAAGTTTCCCATACCATTTAATAATCTTATTGAGTCGACATGGGCCTGCTTACATAAACGGTTAGGATTCATCCTTGAGCAGCAGAGCCTGTTGGGCCTTTAATATATGAACCCAAACCTTGTTTGAACTGGGCCCAAACATTGGCCAGGCAGAAATTTTACCCCCAAACCTGGTGTCGATCCATTCAAATTGCCACAGAACCCCGCTCGAATTTCTTTGAGCCAAGCTTAGGATTACCACTTAACCCAATCTGAGCCTGGTCTTGTCAAGCTGAGTTTGGAAAACTTTTCAATCCCAATAGAAAATAGGCTTGTTAAATCCTAGCTTGTCAGCACCCCTAAAAAAAGGCCATAATTACCGGATGTTGGGCGCGGTGGATGGGATACAGGCTTAACCTTTGATGGATCGTCGTACTCACTGCCTTAAATACTTAACCATCACCACACGCAGGAGTGCATGAATTTATTTCTTTGAGACCTTAGAGCTGAGATTTTTAAAGGATCATCTTTGATAAAGCCATCACCCCCAAGCTGAAGGCCAAAAAACAAAGCTAATCAGCCATAATTTAAGAGTTTCCCACGTGAACCACGAGCCACTACAAGACATACAAAAGCCTAGTAATTATGCCTAGATATTAGGCCTAGAACTGGCCCATTTATTAGGGCCTAGTGGGTTTGGGTTGGGCCTTAATGCAAATGCTAAATACGGTTAGGCTCATCTAACTTAGTTCTTAGGTCTGAGGTGCCAGAAAAGACCCAAACCACAAAATGAATTAGACAAAGCCAGCTGAGGCACGACAAGCTACCCAATCCTGTGCAATCTTATATCTAGAGGTCAAGTTCTTATTACTGTGAACTGATTTCCAAAAACCCTTCAGTAGCATCATGCTGAGCATCATCACTCGGAAATTGCCTGCAAGGCTACAATTTGAACGCCAAATGACCTCAAAGATTTTTTAAGCTATTTTCTCTTTCATAAAGGGACATTGAGCATAAATATAAATTTTATAATACATGATACCTCTAAAGTCTTAGAGCAGCAATTTCTCGGATTTTCAATAGGAATGAACAGATAGAAACCATGACAGATCCAAATCCTGAATTCTTTTAGGAGCGTTGAAGATCTTATTCCACAGTCAATTTGAACATTTTGTTTATGTATAAAAGTAGGGCTGCAACAAAGCTAAGCCAGCTCGACAGCTCGACCAAAAAATGAGATCTTTTTGAGTATTCACAAATAATGCCTTCTGCTACGCTTCTTGCTCTAGCATGACCAAGCAGTTTGCTTACAATAGCCAAGGCAAAATCCATTGCAGTTCCTGGGCCCCTACTTGTAATCAGATTACCGTCAATCACAACTCCAGCACCATTGGCAATTGAAGACTTTCACCAAGCATGGGTGACATTTAAAGAACTCTTGAAGCAATGTCCCCATCACCAAATTCTTGAATGGCAACTTGTCCAAAGTTTTTATTAAGGAATAGATCCCAAGAGCTGGGATATGGTTGATGCCTCATGTGTTGATACTTACCTCCACATAATAACTGATGAGGCTAGGGAGTTGTCTGATATCATTAGCGAAAACTCCATGCAATGGGAGACCTTGTCAAGGGACTTTGAGACCCCTGCTAGATTGGTGATAGAAAACACCACAAGAGGAAAAAGGTATGATGTTAATGAATATAATGATTTGGAAAGGAAAGTAGACAACTTGACTCAAAAGTTTGATAAACTCATGAGAGCAATGAAGTCTCCAATGGCTGCCAAAGTGGAGGAGGCATGTGTGATATGCCAGTCCCCCACTCACTCCCTTGAGGAATGTCGCTCTGCTGCCAAATTTCCAGACCTTGTGATGGAACATGTGAATGCTGCTCAGTCCTTTGGACAATAGCCTAATGCTGGTTATCGTTAGAGAAACCACCCCAATATGAGGTGGAGACAAGATACCTTTCCAAACTAGCAATAGCAGTAGTCGCAACAACATCCTCTATCTTATAAGAATGCCCACCCCTACCAGTAGAACTACTTTCCTAGGCCCCATTACCAGCAGCCTATGGCCCAACCAATGGGCTCAACTTGTGCAGCAAAGTGCACCAGCCCCAACACTCTCTAGATCCCTCACATTTGAAGAGCAAGTTCTGGCTTCACTGTAGAATTTGGGCTCTTTATCACAAACTGTCAACTCTCATAGCCAAAGTATTAAAATGATAGAGTACCACCTTGGTCAATTATCTAATACTTTTGACTAAGAGAGAGGAGGGAAGACTACTAAGTCAACCCATGAACAACTCAAGAGGGCAGTAGATAGTGGGTGAGACTTCTTCCCATGAAGAAGCCAAATCTGTCACCACTTTTAGGAGTGGAAGGCTGGTTGATAACCAGGTTGGTTTTGAGCTTGAGAACAGTCCAAGAAATGAAATAACAACCCACAGAGTTATGCAGGAGGAGCAGCAGATAAAAAATAAAAGGGCTATGGATGTACCCCAAGAAAAAATTGAAAACAAAATTAAAGAAAAATCTTATGAGCTTGCTAAGGCCGCAAATGGGATATCAGTCCCCCATTTGCCATTTCCTAATGCACTTCAAGCACCTTCTCCTTTTGACAAGAGGATTGCTAAAATGGAGGAGATGATGGAAACATTCAAACATGTAAAGACTAACTTGCCTTTACTAGATGCTATCAAGCAAGTTCTAGCCTATGCAAAGTTCTTGAAAGAATTATGCACCCACAAAAGATAGTCTAGGATACACCTATCCAAGAAGGTTTTTTGTGCTGAGAAAAGGAACCAAATGCCATTCATTGTAACCCCAACCAAACTTCAAGACCCTGGAGTTCCTACAATCCCTTGTGTCATTGGGGATAATACCATTGAGAAGGCCTTATTAGATCTGGGAGCTAGTGTAAACCTACTTTCATATTCAGTTTATGAGAAGTTAGGCTTAGGATAATTGAAGCCGACACATGTGGTGCTATAACTAGCTGACAGATCTGAAAGGAGGCCTGTGGGAATGATAGAGGGTGTATTAGTTGAGGTTGATAAGTTTTTCTACCCAGGTGATTTTCTAGTGCTTGACATGGAGCCAAGCAAGTGCACCACCTCTATTCCTATGATTTTGGGCAGGCCTTTCTTGGCCACTGCCAATGCTTGCATTCAGTGTAGATCAGGAGTAATGGAGGTGTCTTTTGACAACATGAAAGTGAAATTGAATGTTTATAATGCAGCCAGCCAGCCTCACTTGGATAGTGAGGATTGCTTTTTAATTGATGTTTTTGATGAGCTTGTGGAAGGGACTTTGCCCAAGCTGCTGCATGGTGATGATCTATATGATATTTTTGAGAATTTGTGGAGTGAGATTGTAGAAGAGAAGGCCCCCACACCCATGATTCAAGAGGTGAAAGCCTTAATTTCTAATATGGGGCCAGCAACAAGGTATCCTCCTTGGAAACCTGCTGTGTTGCCTCTTCTACCACCATCAAAGGCACCTTTATTGCCTTCTCTCATATGTCCACCAGATGTAGAGTTGAAACAGCTACCTAAGACCTTGAAATATGCTTTTTTGGGGGCAATCAAGAAGTTTTCAGTGATCATGTCTTCCTCTCTCACTGATGAGCAAGAGGAAGAACTGTTGTTTGTTTTAAAAAAGCATAAGAGAGCAATTGGTTGGACCATTGTTAACCTCGGGGGCATCAGCCCTACTGTATGCATGTATAAAATCCACTTGGAAGAGGGTTCCAAACTCTCTATAGAAATGCAGAAAAAATTGAACCCCCACATGCAAGAAGTGGTAATGAAAGAAGTGGTCAAATTGTTAGATGCTGGAGTCATCTACACTATTTCAGATTCCGAATGGGTGGCACCTATTCAGGTGGTCCCTAAGAAATCTAGAATTACTGTGATTAAAACTGATTATGGTGAGCTTGTTCCAACTAGGGAAACCACAGGTTGGAGGGTGTGTATAGACTATCGGAAGCTCAATTTGAGAACTAGAAAAGACCACTTTCCTTTGCCCTTCATTGACCAAATTTTGGATAACTTAGCAGGCAAGGCTTTCTATTATTTTCTTGATGGATATTTGGGGTATAACTAAATCCCTGTTTATCTACAAGATCAGGAAAAGACAACTTTCACATGCCCATTTGGCACCTTTTCTTATAGAAAGATGTCATTTGGATTGTTTAATGCCCCTGCAACTTTTCAAAGCTGCATATATGCTATATTTTTTGACATGATTGATTAGTTTCTACAGATATTCATGGATGATTTCTCTATTTTTGGGGACAACTTTAGCCAATGTCTACAGCATCTCAGCCTAGTGTTGCAGAGATGTGAGAAAACCAACTTGGTTTTGAGTTGGGAAAAGAGCCATTTTATGGTAAATCAAGGCGTTGTCCTTGGTGTTGTTATTTCTTAGTGTGCTTGATTTATGTGTGTTTTAAAAATAAATTTATAGCTGCTAAATTATAGTGGCTCTAGACTAAATAAAAAAAATAAAGAAATATCAGCACAGTTAGAAGAGAATTAGCCTGCAAGATCAGGGCCAATTGTAGCAAGTTTTAAAAGTAAGTGAGTGAAAGATCGTCCACAGAGAATTTGTCTTAAATGTAAGATAAACCTTCAGATCTGAGCTACCAGATCTGGCTTCTTATCCTATCTAGAAAACTGATAAGATGAGAGGTTTGAATTTGCCACGTTTAACTAACTAAAAACAAAGAAAAATTTAAACTAAATGATCCAGATCCGAGTTGGGGGAATGATTGAAACAAAGATGGAGAAGTAATATCTAAATCTGATTTGGTCTTTGAAATCTAATGAGAATAACTGCAGCTCAACAGAGGTGATCCAATCTTCATCTGGCTACAGGCACAAATGTAAGAGAGATAAATCTAATTCGAGGATTAGGCTTACACTTATGGCTATGGTCTGTCCACTTTAATGGCCACAAACCATCCAATAGTCTTTAATCCAAATCCTCAATTCAGAACAAGAAACATCACTACAAATGCTGTAAGAGACTAGGTTACAAACACTAATTCTCATAGGATTAATGAATCAAGGGAAATTGCATACAAAACAATGAATCTAAAGGAGTCTAATGTACTGAGGAGATCAAAGGGAACCCTTGAAATGAGTCCAATGGAGAATGCATAGTTTATAGCAACCTTTTAAAATTCATCCTTACAACATACAGAGCACGGCTTAACAGCTCTCGAATTTGCAGTCTTGGATGCAAACTCTCCTTTGAGTTACAGCAGTATCTCACAGCTCTCAAATGTAAGTACAAAGTAGGCTATTACAAGGATTACAAAGTCGTCTGGCCGAAATGAGGGATTAGAAATGAAACTCAAAATCTGGATGCCCCAATTGGGCAAATGCTTCGTCTATTTATAGCTTTCCCCAGGTCCAGCTCAGATGTGTATCAACCAATCAGAGGTTCTCAGATCTGTATTGACCCATGGTATTCGAGCACGGGGATCCAGATCTGTTCTGGCCAATCAGAATTCCTCGATCTGGTTCAGCCAATCAGGTGAAAAAGGCATCAATTCTGTTATGCATTTTGAAAGTTTGTTAGAGTTTCTAGAAGTTCCCGCCAAGTTATTCCCTCTCTAGGTGCTCATGTGGGGTGGAATATTCCTTCGCTTCATGCTTAGAACCCTCTGGAATGTCCCTAGGTTTTAAAATGCATTGGGACGCGTGCAACAGATTACTGAATTGCCCTTGTTAAAGCTGTGAATCTCCAGAATGCCTCTTCGCACAGCTTAGGGGCCTTTTCGCAAAGTGTTGTGACTCTTGAAGCTCTTTTCGCAGTGTTCTGGTTCTATTCGAATTGTGTTTTCTTCTTTTCGCAAAGTTCAATCCTCTTTTCGAACAATTCAGATGCTCTTCGAATGCTACGCGTGGAGTTTTATTCCTTTTCGCAGAGTTTCAGGTTCTTTGCGAAAAGTACAAGTTCTTTACGAAAAGGACTCTGTAGTGCATTTTTCTATTCGAATTGTTCCATACTTCTCTTCCAGGTCTTTGCTTCTTCTATTCAGACCTTTCAACAACTGATGAGGTTGTTTCTTCACTTTCTTCCTTTAGATTGACATGGATTGTCATCTTATTGGCACTTTTAAGCTGCTTTTATGGTTAAGCCTGTCTTTATTGTTAGCTGTAACATAAGCACTTAAAACACTTATTTAGTTCTCTCGAAGGTCTATCAAGACTCAAGTTCAGGGGTGAAAAATGGTATTTTTCACTTGTCAACACTTGGCCATATGGTTTCCCACAGAGGCATCTTGGTTGACAAGGCTAAAATTGATCTGATTATACATTTGCCCCCACCAAAAACTGTGAAACAAGTCAGATCTTTCTTGGGGCATGCTGGGTTCTATAGGTGATTCATCAAGGATTTTAATAATATCTCAAAACCCCTTTCTCACTTGTTGTGCCAAGAGGTTCCCTTTGAATTTAATGATGAATGTCTTATGGCTTTTGAGCTTTTGAAAGGCTATTTAACCCTTGCACCTATCCTTCAAGCACTTGATTTTTCTTTACCATTTGAGCTGATGTGTGATGCATCAGAGTTTGCTATTGGTGCAGTCTTGGGATAAAGGAAGGATAAGGCACCCTGTGTGATTTCTTATGCAAGAAAAACCATGATTGATACTCAGTTAAATTACACAACAACTGAAAAGGAATTGTTGGTAATTGTATATGCTTTAGAAAAGTTTAAGTCTTATGTGTTGGGATCTAGGATAGTGGACTTCATGACCACTCAGCCCTAAAGTGCCTTTTATCAAAAAAGGACGCCAAGCCAAGATTAATCAGATGGATCCTCCTATTACAGGAGTTTGATCTTGAGATTAAGGATAAAAAAGGGGTTGAAAATGTGGTTGCAGAGCACTTATCCAGGATCCTAGTTGAGGAGTTTGATAGGCTGCCTATCAATGATTCTTTTCCTGATGAACATCTATTTACTATCAACTCCTCTACACCTTGGTTTGCAAACATTGTGAACTACATGGCAGTGGGTAAGATTCCCCCACATTGGAAGAAAATGGACAAGGAGTTGTTCTTTTCAAAGATCAGACATTACATGTGGGAGGATCCATACCTGTTTAAGTATTGTGCAGACTAAGTAGTGAGGAGATGTGTCCCTGATGATGAATTCCACAATATACTAACTATATGTCATGAACAGGCTTGTGGAGTCCACTTCAGTGGGAACAAGACTGCTGCCAAGGTGCTCCAAAGTGGATTTTATTGGCCCACTCTCTACAAGGATGCATGGCAGTATTGTAAAGCTTGTGAAAGATACCAAAAATGGGATGTATCTCTAAAAGAAACTCCATGCCTTTACACCCTATACCTGTGATTGAACTCTTTGACATTTGGGGGATTGACTTCATAGGTCCTTTCCCTCCTTCCTACAGATACAGTTATATTCTTGTGGCTGTGGACTATGTGTCCAAATGGGTTGAGTCCATAGCCACAAGAACCAATGATCACAAAGTTGTCCTCAACTTCTTCAAGGACAATATTTTCTCCTGGTTTGGCACCCCCAGAGCTATCATTAGTGATGGGGGGAGCCATTTCTGCAATAAACAGTTTGAAACCTTGCTTAGAAATAATTCTGTGACACACTTGTCACAGAGTTGCCACCCCATACCACCCACAAACCAGTGGGTAGGTGGAAATTTCTAATCAAGAGATCAAACACATTTTGGAGAAAACTGTGAGAGTTGATAGGAAGGAGTAGTTCCTGAAGTTAACTAATGCTCTCTGAGCTTATAGGATTGCCTATAAGACCCCAATAGGGATGTCTCCCTTCAGGCTGGTATATGGCAAGGCATGCCATTTACCAGTAGATCTTGAGCACAACGCTTATTAGGCTGTTAAAGCATTGAACATTGATCTAACTTCTACTGGCATGCACAGGAAACTCCAACTGTTAGAGCTGAAAGAGCTGAGATTGGAGGCCTACTCCAATGTAAGGATCTACAAGGAGAAAACTAAGGCTTTCTATGACAAGCATTTGCATAGGAAGAAGTTCACAGCTGGCAGCAAGGTATGGTTGTTCAACTCTAAATTGAAATTTTTCCCAGGTAAGTTGAGATCAAGATGGGAGGGACCTTATATGGTAGAGCATGCATCCCCAACTGGAGCTGTTGAAATCAAGGATCCCAAAGATGGTAGGATCATGAAAGTTAATGGTCAAAGGCTCAAGCTCTTTGTTGAAAATATAGTAAAGCCTGTGCTGACCATTCACCTTCAAGAACCTCCACAACATGACTAATTTTCAACAATGTATAATATGTATAATAATTGCTGCTTTTGTCAGTTTTTGTTATTGTTTCTGTTTCATTACTGTTTGAGCATTGTATATATGTTGATATGTGTGTTTAATTCTTTAGTTGGAATAAGGAATTAGACTTGTTTGAGTTAGAAATGCTCTCAATCCATGGGGAATCCAAGAGGGAACAAAGTAGAAGTGACAAATTTCCATGAATGGGGACAAGGGAACTGCTGAGAAATAGGTTAAGAATGCAAAACAAACCCGTCGAGAGGTTTCAATTGACATTCGATAGGTTCTAGAGGTTCCTCCTATGTATTTCGACAAGATCTAGGATCTGTCGAGAGGGTTGAGTCGATTCTCGACAGGTTTTGAAGCTGTAAATATGAGTTTCAACAAGATCTTTTAAACTTCTCAAGATGTTGAGTGAACCTATTGAGAGGTTTTGAAGGTGTAGACTGTGTCTTGACAGGTTTTGAAACCTGGCGAGAGGATTAAATGTTGAGTTTTTAAAACCTGTCGAGAGAATGTCTGCACCTCTCGACTTGTAAAAATCTGAAGCATATATACCTTTCGAGAGGTTCAGCCAACCTCTCGACACCACAAGCTCAGACGTTATCTGCTCAACAGGCTAAGGCAACCTATCGACATCGTTTCCCCAATCCCATCGAAGCATGATTTAGGTACTTTAAACCTATCGACAACTCATTTTTGCCATTCGACAGCTTCTGTGTGCAAGCTTTGTCTCTTGTCTGTCGATTTACCATTTCTTTCTTCTTCCTCTCCCTCATTGGTTTCTACTCCAAGCAGCCTACCATTGTTCCAAATACTTCAATTCCTCCAGGGCTACACTTTGCACATAGTCTGAGCTGGTTTGGTGTCGTGCACATCGAGATATGAGAAACCCTAGGTTTCTGTGGGTAAATTTTCTTCAAAGCTCCACTCTATGATTTTCCATCATTTTAATTCTAAGTTTTAGTGAGTGTGGTAACTCTCATTGAGAATAGAGGTCTGTTGTGATTGTTGAGAGCTAATTTTGAGTGAATTGCCTGCCCAATGGCTGATTAAGAGGATACCCTAGCTACCCTTTTCAAAGCTGCCTCCAAATCCACCACAAAAGCCACTAGGAAATCCAATAGGCTAACCACACAGCCCAAGGAGACCCCACTTGCTAAGAGGAAACTTGTCATGGATAAAGCTGAAAAATCTGACAAGGCTAAGAAATCCAAGAAAGCCAAGAAGACCAAAATTGCTAAGGATACTGATGAGGAAATTGTGGAGGATATCCCTGAATCTGACCCTATGACTGAGCCTAACCTTTTGCTTGAACTGAACCCAGTAGTTGAGTTTGAAGTCAATGTAAACCTAACCACTCCAAATGAATTTGTCGATGTATTAAGCTTGATTCCAGAGACAACTATTGACATCCTCTATTTTTCTAAGGAAGAGGAGTGTAAGGATACTTTGAACTATTTGGTGAAGGCAGGCCTGACACCCATGCTGACCCCATTGAATGAAAAATCCTACCCTAGACTGGTCAAGTTGTGGTATCAGAATATCCGGAAGAAGACCAAGCTAGGTTCAACTGAGCCTTGCCTTGTGATTTTAATTGATAATTGGGAGATCTTGGTGGATTACAATGTCAGGGATCCCTTCTGTTTTTGATACATCCTATGGTCTGACAGAACCTGAGAGTGTGTCCTTTAAAGCTATGGCGAGACACCTGACTCAAGGCCTTGTGGGCTCTGGGGAGTTATTAATGAGGAGAGATCTACACCCCAGCATGCTGTTTATTGATTCAATCTTGAGGAAAAATATATATGTCAGTGGCCATCAGAAGGAGAGGAGAACCCCCATAGTGGATGCCTTGTACTTTTTCTCCAAGGGACAATTTATGAATGCCTCCAAGCTCGTGTTTCATGCAATGGTGGATGTGAATGAGAAGATTAGGAAAGTACAGGCATTGCCTGGGCTACCTTACAGTAGGCTCATCACTGCCTTGCTTAAGAAAGGAAAATTTGTGTTTCAAAACGATGAGCCTGTGGTGAAATTGAAGCCTAAGATGTTTGGGAAGAGGGCCTGGTCTGCTAGTAGGACCTTAATTGGGAAGAGTTAGAACAAATCAAATGAGGATCCTGAGATAGAAGCTCTACAAGCAGCCAGATCAGCTGCTGCACAGGGCACCTCTACTTCAGCTAGTTCAGAACATCTCCCAACACCTGCCACTAGCTCAATACCTCCTCCTGAGATCTCTACATTAGTCACCTCTGAGCCTCTCCTCACTTCTGCTGGTCCTAACTCAGAGCCTCCATTTGTACCCTTTGCACCCGTACTCATCCCTTCCACTTCAATACCCTTGCCTGTGGTCAGCCCTGATATGGCCAACATTTCCATCCCACCAGCCTCTCTACCATCCATCTCATTTCCCTTGCCCCCCTTTGCAATCTCCATACCTCCCAGCACCTCAGCCATCCTCTCAACCATCACCACACCCACACCTCTCTCAGCTCCTCCTACCACAGACCCCACTACCACCTTACCTTCACTTCCCAGTACATCCACCTACCAGAGTAGACCAGCTACAACCCATCCAGCCAGCCCGTCCACCCCTAATGTTGAACCCTTGAGCCCTACACCATCTACATCAGCTGACCCGGCTATGTCTTCCCCACCATCCATACCATTCAACTTTGATCCCACCTTTTCCATCTCACCTCCACATACCCAGGACCATTTAATCACTAAGGGGCATTCATCCATGATAAAGTCCATTATGGACAATATTGGGCATGAATAGTTCCCATTACCTGATTCTCCACAACCCACCTCTCCATAGCCTACCCACTCACAGCCTGTTGCCATCCCACCTTTCCAGCATGCTTCCACATCCCCCTTCCACCCTCTTTGTAATCACTTGTGTGACTAAATTTGTTGTTTTGTACATTTCACTATGCTTTTTGCTTTCCTTTGTGTTTAATTTTGTTCTCGCATTTTTTTTCTGTTTCCTTTGCTACTGTCTTCTATATGTACCTTATTGATTCCTGTTGTTATACTTCCAAAGCAGTGAGGACACTACCCCTCATAGGTTTGGGGGTATGGCAGGTTGTGCCAATGGATAGTTAATGTTAATGTAGCTATGTTAAATAAAATTCGTGAAAATATAGTGAAGTCCCACCTGATTTTTGAAAAAGAGTAATTTAAAAACTTTTTAAAACTGAATATTGCTGTAGCTCTAACATTGTCATGAAACAAATGTCAGGAATTTCAAAAATTGATGCTTAGTGAACTTGAAAAGAGAGAAAACTGTGAGGATATTCCCCAAAAATTTGATGGAACACCATACCCAATGAGATTTGGGCCTGAATAAAAATTTCTTTGAGGAGTGTTTTGGAAATTTTTTCTACTCTAAGCACTGATTGGATCTAGTCTTGTTCACTAGAAGTTAGACAAATCTAAGTTGAAATAGCTTGACATCATTCATGACATTGAGGACATGAAGCAAGGTCATCCTTTGAAAAGTTTGAGCCTAAGATTTCCCACCTTGGAACTGCCCTTGATACACACCATTTGAGCTTTAAAAATCCTAGCTTTTCTTCATTAAAAACCAAAGAAATTGAACCTAAAAACCTCAATGACCTGATACAGCCTAACCCCATCCTGAGATTTCAGAAGGTGAAGGTGAAAGAGTTGAAGAAGGTAGAGTTGGTTTGATATTTGGTTGAAGGAGAAGAAAACACATTAAATGGTTGGGTGTATCAGATGTACAGTTGTGGCATTCCAGCCCATAAAAAGAAAAGGAAAGAAAAAAAAATATAAAAAAAATAAATTATATATATATATATGAGAGAGAAGTCATTTTATTAGCTATTTTGAAAAAGAAGAGAAGAAGTTGGCCACTTTGGCTCTGAAAAATCAAAAAGAAGATGGAATTATGCTAAAATGAAGGTTGTGAAGTTGCAAATCACCCCCTTACCTTGGTGATTTATCAAAATTTGAATCCTTTCATTCCCTTTTCTTTCTCTATAAACCTCACCCATAAGCCACATTACAATCCAATAAAAAGATCTTACTGATCTGAAATGGATTGAGCTGTCATGTGGAGACGAGACTTTGTTTAATCTATGGTGAAAAGAGTTAGAGGAGTTTAGAAATTAGAGCAATGGCTATGCTCATGCTTGCAGTCCTATTAGAGGGCTATAACTGCTCTTGAGCTGTGTGAAATGATACACCCATCTATTCTATTTTGAGTGACAGCCCTGGTGAACTTTGGGTTCGAAATTAGGTTTGTTGAGGGCATTATCAAAACAAAATTCTCAAATTAATGGTAAGCTTTGCGCTAATGTTCACATATAATTCCTTGACATGAGCTGATTGATAATGAAAGAATTACAACAGAATTTCAGATTTAAATTATTGCTTTACTCTTGAGAATCATCTAGAAAATTGAATGAGAAAGGTGTGGAGTGAATTTTAGTTTGCTTGAATTTTGTTTTAACATGATGCATTGATATTAACTGAATCACTGGAGAAGTTTGTGGGTAACTTCATTGAAAACCCTCAGGAGACTTCACTCCTCTACTAGGGATCAACTAGGAGTTTAAAAGACTTGATGCATATGCTAAATGCATCTGTGCTCCCTACAGAAGTGGCATTTATCATTTTCAATAATTGTTTTTAATTTCAAATTTACTCAAGGACTAGCAAAGCTTAGGTTTGGGGGTGTGTTAAGTTGTGAAAAATACCATTTTTCACCTCTTAACCTGACCTTTGATGAACCTTTGAGTTGACTAATAATGGGTTTTGAGTGTATTTTGTAGATAAACAATAAATTGTAGTCTTAGTGTAGACATCCACCTAAAATGGCAAAAAAAGCAATCTACTGCCCAAACATGTGCTCAAATAGTCCAAAGGCCAGCCAATCAAAGAATCCATAGAGCCTTAGAAGTTCATGGGAATGTCATGGGCCCAACTGGGTATGCTTGGGACCAAGTGCAGTTGCATGCAATGAAGATTGAACCCACCAAGAGGCTGCTGAGTGTGGAGCAAATGAAGAACATCAACACAGAATTATATGCCAGCTGTGGAAACAAAGGATTCAACCTGTCGAGAAGTTAATTTGACTTGTCGATAGGTTTGGATGCTTAGAATAAAGCTGTCAAGAGGTTCTGAAGACTGGTTTATAAGCTATCGAGAGGTGTGGGGGTGAAAGAGTGAAGAATTTGAGAGGTTCACAGAACCTGTCGAGTTGCATAGAACATCCTGCGAGAGGATACCTGGAGGTGCAAGGCAAGTTGAGAGGTCTCAGCTACATCTCCAGAGGTTCAACTGAGCCTGTCGTGCAGGGCAAGGCAACTTGTCGACACCTTTCCTGAAGCTGCAGCCATGGGCGCGAGGTTGAGAGCAACCTGTCGAGAAGCAGACCAACCTGTCGAAAGCTCAACTGAAACTTTACAAGGAGGTTGACAGGATTGTGTATAACTTATCGAGTGGATTGAAGGAGCCTGAACAAAAGATGAGAATTCCTGTCAACCTGTCGAGAATTGTTACCAACCTGTCGAAAGCCACAAGCCAAGCTGTCGACTAATGCAACTCAACCTATCGAGAGCTACTCCATCCTATCGAAATGAATGCCAAGCAGACTCAGAACCTGTCAAGAGGTTCCTTGAACCTCTCAATAATCAAATTTAGAACTTCTCAGTTCTTTTCATAGCAGCTGCCAAAATCTAGTGCTTTGTGCACACTTTCCAAAGCACGTCAGCAACCCCTGGGGGTACTTTTGGAACCTAAATGCGCACAAATGGGAACCCTCCAACTACATTACATGTACTTGCCAGTTTCGGACCAAGGAGGGAAGAACTTCTAGAAGAGAAATCAACCACATCAGTAGCTGGAATAACTGAAATATTCCCTTGAGCTCTAATTGGCTGAAACATATATGAGGGAAGAGTATAAATAGAGAAGGAATTACATTAAAAATTCATCCAGAAATTGCGAGAACTAGAGCCAATTCGAAATTCTATTTTCCCTCAAAAAATTTCCTCTCTTCCTTCTTCCCCCATTCTCTCCTTAGCCAATCATGGTTGGCTAAACCCCTTCAGTAGATAAGGTGAGGTTGAGAACTACAAATTGAGAGTTTAAGAGGCTTTGTTAGGGATTGTATGTTACACAGATTGCAGATCTGAGAATAATAGGATTGTAAGTTGTATTATTATTGTGTAATTATAGTTTTTAAAGGTGTTTCTAATATAAATTTCACTTTTTTATATTTGATTTCCCTGAATTAGATACCCCTGTGGATGCTTGAGCTTGTAGCCTAGCACCCATAATATCTGCAATAGTTTACCTGTTCCAATGAAGATCCTTAAATTGGGACAATCTCTGGGATGATATGTGGCCATTCAAATGGACAGATCATAACCTTTGGATTGCTTCAATTCTTTGGTTGAGATTAGATTCGTATACCTTGCATCTAAGCTTGTAGCCAGATGAAGGATTGTAGTAAATTTGTCATAAGCATTGTCTTTGATTCAATTGATTTTCAGTAAAGACTAAAATCCCTAGCTGCTGCTCTCCAATTTTTGATTTCAATCTTTTCCATTCCCTTCAATCTGAGTTTAATCAGTTTTGGATCAATTTTCTTTTGATTTTTGTAGTTCTTAGTAAAGTGACAAATCTTAGAAACCTCTCCTTTTGCCTATTTTGATTTAGTCTAAATTAGGATAGAGTGCCAGGTTTGTCATAGATCTGGAGATTTACCTCATTTGAAAACACATTTCCCTGTGGACCTACCATGACTTACCTATTAAAACTTATTACAACAGCCCTAGTTCTTGCAGGACTGCTTGCTTACCTCGAACCCATACCTCTGTACTTTGTCCTCTTATTTTAATGTTTTAACACTTTAATAGTTGTAAGGTAAGCAAACCAACAGGCACTCACCACAGATGACATAGTTCGGCGCTAAACTTTTGATGGTCCGCCTATCCATCTTGGGCGTACCTTTGGGGAATGCTTGAGTTTCGAGGAAATTTTTAAAATCTGAGTACCATGGAGGCTCATCATCAAGCTTTTCGGATCCCTCAATCTGGAGGCAAAAGACTGGCTCATTCCTTTGTCTGATCATGATTGGTTTCATTTTGACCCCATAAGAAATTTCGACCATTGATGCCAATATTGCTAGTGCATTGACAAAGCTCGCAGGACATAGGAGAAGGTAACATCATCGAAGCATGCGATCATATCTTCGAGTTGCTCGTGGTATGGGATCAGCTTTTCATCCTTATCTTCCAGTTTCTGTTGATTTGGCAAATGATCAGCTGTGAATCGCCAAACACCCTGAGATGAGTTCTGGTAAGGTCAAGTGCTGCTTGTAAGCCGACTATGCAGGCTTCGTACTCAGTCATATTGTTCGTGCAAGGGAAATTAATCTTAATGGAGACTAGTACGTGTGACTCTTTTGGCGAGATTAGAATAGCACCAACTCCTTGACCTTTGACATTTGCTGCCCCGTCAAAGTACATTACCCGAGACTCCTCTATCTCCTCTATGTCATCCTCTATCATAAACAAGATGTCTTCATCTGGGAATTCAATTTTAAAAGGTTCATAGTCAGGTAAGGGATTCTCGGCTAGATGATCAATGAGTGCTTGCCCCTTTATTTACTTCTAAGTGACATACGTGATGTCAAATTTAGATAAGAGAAGTTGCCAGTGTGCAGTTTGCCCAGTGAGGGCCGACTTTTCAAACAAGTACTTCAACGGATCCATTAATGCTAGCAGGAGAATGACTTGGGATAGCAAATAATGACAGAGCCTCTGTGTAGCCCAAATGAGAGCTTCACATGCTTTCTCTAGATGAGAATAGTGTGTCTCATAGTCGATAAATTTCTTGCTTAGGTAGTAAATGGCTTGCTCTCTTCTTCCAATCTCATCATGCTACCCTAGGACACATGCCATCAAGAATTTCATCGTGGAAAGGTACATTAATAGTGCTCTCTCGGGTACTGGGGGAACCAAAATAGGCGGGTTGAGAAGATAACCTTTGATCTTATCGAATGTCTCTTGACAATCATCGTTCCATTCAATGGGCGAATCTTTTCTTAGTAGCTTGAAAATCGACATGCAGATAGGAGTTAGCTGGGAAATGAACCAACTGATGTATTGTATCCTGCCTAAGAAGCCTCTGACCTTTTTCTCTATGATAGCTTTTACTTTGAAAGGGTCAACCTTGATGCCTCTTCTGCTGATGATGAAGCCTAGTAGTTCTCCTAACATGGCACCGAATGAGCATTTTTGAGGGTTCAGACGTAACCTATATTTTCTCAGCCTCTCAAATAGCTTTTGGAGGTTTATCAAATGGTCACCCTTCTCTTGTGACTTGGCGATCATGTCGTCGACGTATACCTCAATTTCTCGGTGCATCATGTTATAGAACAGTGCTGTCATCGCTCTCTGATATGTTGCCCTAACATTTTTCAATTTGAATGACAAGACTCAGTAGCAAAATGTTCTCCATGGAGTGATAAATGTTGTCTTCTCTCTATCCGCTTCCACCATTTTGATATGATTGTAACCAGCAAATCCGTCAAGGAATGAGAGCATTCCATGCCTGGTAGTGTTATCGACCAAGATGTCGATGTGTGGCAAAGGGAAGTCATCTTTCGGGCTCGCCTTGTTGAGGTTTCAGAAATCGATGCACATGCGAACCTTTCCATCTTTCTTTAGTATCGGGACGATGTTAACTAACCATTACAGGTATTTGGACACCATGAGAAATCTTGCATCATACTACTTGATGACCTCATCTTTTGCTTTCAGCATCCATTCTGGCATAAGAAGACTTAACTTCTGCTTAACTAGCTTCGCATCAAGATATAATGGCAACTCATGCTCGGCCAAATCGGTATCCAAACTAAGCATGTCCTCGTATGACCATGCAAAAACATCTTAGTATGACCAAAGGAAATCAATCATGCCTTTTCTTTCCTCAGGAGACAGTGACATTCTGATCTTAGTGATTCTAGGAAACTCATCGGTGCCTAGATTGACATCTTCTGTATCTTCAACAATTGGCGTAGGGCCATTCTCAAAATCGGCATATTGGTCAATGAGCTCATTGGGGAGCTCCTCAACTAGGACCACCTCATCCAGACTCGTGACTCCTACCTCTTTTTATATTTTTATAGAAAAGGGGTCAATTTCACGTGGGACAAGTTTTTCAATTAAGGCATCATTTTTCTTGATTTTATCAAGAATTTTTAAAGACAATATTTTTGGAGTTTTTTGGATTTTTCCTATTTTTTTATGGTTTTCCTTTTCTTCGGAGATAGGCCCTTGACAAGGCGGGTCTCTATATATATATGGTATTGCCAGCCAAGAGCTCACCTCACTTTTTATAGGTTATTTATTTTTGGAAGCTGGTGTCGTATTTACAGTCATTTGATGCTTCTAGAATTAGGGGCATTGAAGCCCAATTCCTTACCTGCAGTGTCATACCTTTACCTGGTTTGGTGGAGGAGGCTAATTGAGATGGTTTTTGGTTGTCAGCCTCCATCATGTTTACCAATAGATCGTCTAGGACCTGGTCCTCAAATGTTAACATGAGTTTTGGATGGTTCAGGATGGGTGGCTGAATTGGTAAGGGTTCCTTCTCAAAAAGTGATAACGAGGCCAGGTCTATTTCAATTTTCGGAGGGACCATTTGGGGATTGGTTTGGTGGATGGCCACCTATTTATATGGGGTCAACTACGTTACCCCATTTTGGTCAATTTTGATGACCCCTGCGCTCACGAATGTGCTTCAGATGTGAGGGCGCGATTGGGGTTCATCTTCTAGGTCTATCCCCCTGGACTTGGCAATGGAAATGGCTCAGGCCTTTTCCTCAGCCTCCTGGATCTCTTCATTGGTAGGCTTGTAGCCTAAGCCAAATTTGATTCTTTGTCCTCCTTTGGCTCTGACTGAGTCTCTTCTGCCCTGTAGGTGAGGACTGTTGTTATTTCTTAGTGTGCTTGATTTATGTGTGTTTTGAAAACAGATTTATAGTTGCTAAATTACAGTGGCTCTAGACTATATAAAAAAAATAAAGAAATATCAGCACAGTTAGAAGAGAATTAGCCTGCAAGATCAAGGCCAATTGTAGCAAGTTTTAAAAGTAAGTGAGTGAAAGATCGTCCACAGAGAATTTGTCTAAAATGTAAGATAAACCTCCAGATCTGAGCTACCAGATCTGAGCTACCAGATCTGGCTTCTTATCCTATCTAGAAAACTGATAAGATGAGAGGTTTGAATTTGTCACGCTTAACTAACTAAAAACAAAGAAAAATTTAAACTAAATGATCCAGATCCGAGTTGGGGGAATGATTGAAACAAAGATGGAGAAGTAATATCTAAATCTGATTTGGTCTTTGAAATCTAATGAGAATAACTGCAGCTCAACAGACGTGATTCAATCTTCATCTGGCTACAAGCACAGATGCAAGAGAGATAAATCTAATTCAAGGATTAGGCTTACACTTATGGCTATGGTCTGTCCACTTTAATGGCCGCAAACCATCCAATAGTCTTTAATCCAAATCCTCAATTCAGAACAAGAAACAGCACTACAAATGCTGTAAGAGACTAGGTTAGAAACACTAATTCTCACAGGATTAATGAATCAAGGGAAATTGCATGCAAAACAATGAATCTAAAGGAGTCTAATGTACTGAGGAGATCAGAGGGAACCCTTGACATGAGTCCAATGGAGAATGTATAGTTTACAGCAACCTTTTAAAATTCATCCTTACAATTTACAGAGCACGGCTTAACACCTCTCGGATTTACAGTCTTGGATGCAAACTCTCCTTTGAGTTACAGCAGTATCTCACAGCTCTCAAATGCAAGTACAAAGTAGGCTATTAGAAGGATTGCAGACAAGCTGTCTGGCTGGGAAATGGGGGATTAGAAATGAAACTCAAAATCTAGATGCCCCAATTGGGCAAATGCTTCGTCTATTTATAGCTTTCCCCAGGTCCAGCTCAAATGTGTATCAACCAATCAGAGGTTCTCAGATCTGTATTGACCAATGGTAGTCGAGCACGGGGATCCAGATCTGTTCTGGCCAATCAGAATTCCTCGATCTGGTTCAGCCAATCAGGTGAAAAAGGCATCAATTCTGTTATGCATTTTGAAAGTTTGTTAGAGTTTCTAGAAGTTCCTGCCAAGTTATTCCCTCTCTAGGTGCTCACGTGGGGTGGAATATTCCTTCGCTTCATGCTTAGAACCCTCTGGAATGTCCCTAGGTTTTAAAATGCATTGGGACGCATGCAATAGATTACTGAACTGCCCTTGTTAAAGCTGCGAATCTCCAGAATGCCTCTTCGCACAGCTTAGGGGCCTTTTCGCAAAGTGTTGTGACTCCTGAAGCTCTTTTCGCAGTGTTCTGGTTATGTTCGAATTGTGTTTTCTTCTTTTCGCAAAGGTCAATCCTCTCTTCGAACAGTTCAGATGCTCTTCGAATGCTACGCCTGGAGTTTTATTCCTTTTCACAGAGTTTCAGGTTCTTTGCGAAAAGTATAGGTTCTTTGCGAAAAGGACTCTGTAGTGCATTTTTCTGTTCGAATTGTTCCATACTTCTCTTCCAGGTCTTTGCTTCTTCTATTCAAACCTTTCAACAGCTGATGAGGTTGTTTCTTCACTTTCTTCCTTTGGATTGACATGGATTGTCATCTTATTGGCACTTTTAAGCTGCTTTTATGGTTAAGCCTGTCTTTATTGTTAGCTGCAACATAAGCACTTAAAACACTTATTTATTTCTCTCGAAGGTCTATCAAGACTCAAGTTCAGGGGTGAAAAATGGTATTTTTCACTTGTCACCAAGGACCCAAACCTTTTCCTTTCTGATAGCCCCATTTCTGAAGCATTACCACTGTCGTAACCATTCGTCCAATTTTTTTGGTGACCTCTCTGAGGGGTTATGGCGCCACTGCCACTAACACATCATACTAAAAGCTATGAAGCTCAATGTCCTCAGCTGTGTGTGGCACATCCAACACTATGAGATTTTCAATGTGCTGGGCCATTTCTTCTTTTTCCTCTCACCCCTCTTCCATGATGGTTACAACTCTCTCTTCGAAGATGAATTTGAGTTGTTGGTGTAGAGTGGAGGGGACTATCCCAATTTCATATAGCCATGGACTCCTTAGCAGCAAGTTGAAGGAGGACTTGATGTCCATGATTTGGAACGAGATTGAGAAGGTCATTATCCCAATGGTGAGCTCAAGATCTATTTCTCCTATCACTTTCCTCCTTGTATTATCGACACCATGGGCTTCTGTTCTGGACGGTCGAAACATTAACGGGTCGACCAATCTTGGTCACAGTCCACAGTGGGCATACATTTAATGTCGGACCATTATCTACTAATATCAACGGTATCACCATGTTTCAGGTTTCTACTATGATATTGAGGGGCTTGGTGTGGTTCTTTCCTGTTGGATGATGAACGTCAGTAAATGAGATGGCATTGGGGGCCAACACTTGGCCAACCATTTGTCCCACTTCATCTGGGGAGACTTTGGTTGATACATGGGTGTCTTTTAGTGCCCCCATCAAAGCTTGGAAGTGAGTGGGGACGTCATCAGTAAGTCCCAGATGGTGATGTGAGCCGACATTCTTTTAAGTTGTGTTTCTAACGCATG
Source organism: Chloranthus sessilifolius (assembly GCA_021018995.1). Classification (NCBI taxonomy): domain Eukaryota; kingdom Viridiplantae; phylum Streptophyta; class Magnoliopsida; order Chloranthales; family Chloranthaceae; genus Chloranthus; species Chloranthus sessilifolius. The sequence goes on from CM037595.1 coordinate 34,098,264, forward strand.
CTCTCTGCTCATCCTTTCCAATTGGTGCGCCATTGTAGATTCTCTTCTTTCTTCTTACTAGGCAGGCACCAGTGCCTCAGATTGCTTTAAGATCCTTCTTGATTACGTAATGAACTTGACTGCACTACCTTTGTGTTGTTGCTGCCAGCATTGGCATCTATTTTACTATAGTCAAGTTAAACCTGATGGGGATTATATGTTGGTTTGAGGATCTGAAAGGGAATGGATAGAGATGATTGAATTGGCAGGGCTGACATGGTGAAGCTGCTCGATTTTGTTCACTGGTGTCGAGACTGGAGGCACTGGTGGCTGTGTGGCAAAATTGGGCCAACTATATTGGATAGGTGTTGGAGGTGAATACACTGGTGGGGGTATGGAAAAGTTGGGCCAATTGTAAGAGGTTGGAGCTAATTCTAAAGGCGGGGTAAAATTAGGCACCATGAAATTTATAGGGGTTTGTGCCGAATATGATTGCAACTGTGAAGGGGAGACCAATTGGGTTGGACCTGATTAATGAGAGCTGGCATGGGAAAGTACAACCTCAGATCTAGAGGTGCTACTATTTGTACTAGTGTTGTTTGAGGTGTTGGGCTAGGGAAATAATCCGCTAAGTTCAAAGGCTCAACTACCCCGATGCTTTCAACTTTTTGATTCCACTGCCCTAAGGCTCCATTGTTTTCCCCTATGCCGATATAATCCAAGGGGTCAGCCTCTTCCATTTCTCTCTATAGCATATTGATGGTTACCCTTGGGCCCATTCCTCCCTGTGGGTGTGGCGGCAATGGCGCTTGGTTGAATTTGGTGTGTTGATTGCCCTGGGGAGGTGCCAGAGGGATGAGCTTCCCTACCTCAATGAGCTCTTATATTTCATGCTTTAGAGGATAACATTGATAAGTCGGGTGTCCCGGCTCTTGATGGTAATTGCAATGGGCACTGGTATAGTAACCTTTAGGGGGCGAATTCAGTAGAGGTCATGGTTGGAGTATGGTGACCAGACCCTTTTTGACTAGTAGGGGCAATAGGATATTCAGGGACTGCACTAAGGGCGTGAACACTCAATTATATCAGGCCCTTCTTTGTTCAGGGGTCATTTGCACCCATGGGATGTGGTTCTTCCTTGGAGCTTGATTTGTCGCAATAGGGGCTGGTTGTGCTACCATAAACCAAAATGGTGCTATGTTTACAGCGGTGGTGAGGTTATTATTACCTGGACCTCTCCCACTGTTCTTCTCTTGGTTCTCTGTTCAGTGAATTTACGAGCCCCACTACCCCACTGGCTACATTCTTGTTCAACCGCTCCTCTCTAATTGCATCCTCATAGTGATTTGTGTTTCTTATTAGGTTAGCAAAACTGAATTGCTGCTGATGTACCAAGATATCCGAGATGACTTAAAGAGTGTCTTTTGAGATCATCTTAATTTGTTCATCATCAGGTATCCAATTTTTCACTTGGGCTGTCAATGCTCTCCTTCTCCCAGGGTAATCATTAAAGGTCTCATTAGACTTCTATTTCAACCAGGCCAAATCAGACTTGCGTGATTCTATGTCAATGTTATAGACATACTGCTCCTAAAATAAGTGGGTCAAGTCCTTCCATGTTTTTAACATAGATGGTTTAAGAGAAGTAAACCATCTCAAAGTTGTACCAATGAGACCTTTTTGAAACACTTTGATGAGGAGTCGTTCATCTCTGCCATATTGGCACATCTCCACAGTAGGACTTTAAATGGGTGATAGGTTTGCCGGTGCCATCGTATTTATCAAAGGTGGGCACTTTAAATTTTTGGGATAATTGCACCTCGAAAAAAGGACACAGATTTGAAAAATTTGTGGCATGAATCTCAACCCCACCCAACTTCATTAGCTGCTTTTGGATTTTTTCCATTTGTTCTTTTAGCAGCTCAGTTTCTCTGGATGGTAATGTTGGGGCTAGTCCCCCAATGGGCTGTAGGTTAGTAGAGGCGGGTTGTGGGTGGATAAAATTTATAGATGCCCTGCGTAGGCCCCACTAATTTTGATCTCCACTTCCTCGGACTGATCTCCCACATTGGTGAATTAGGGAGGAATGAGGTTATCTTGTTGATTTTGAATGGGTTGAGTGGGTACATAATGAGGCCATTGCATTTGGGGGAAGCTTTGGTGATTGGTTTGTGGAGTAAGGGAATTGGTGAATGGTGGATTTTGGATAGGTTGAGTGGGTGCTCGATGGGGCCATGGTGCACTTCAGAGGTTCGGTTGAGGAGTGAGTGGATGGATAAATTGGGGATGGTTGATGGTATGGGATGAATTCCCATGTTGGATTGGATGTGAGGGATGTGGATGAATGAGGCCCATGTCGGGTTGATGGAGTGAATGAGATGGGTTTATTATTTGAGGGGGAATGAGGGCTTGTTGGGTGTAAGTGAATGAGGGGAATTGGGGGAACGATGGATTTGACGATGGAGGGGGAATGAGGGCTTTTTGGGCATAGGTGTATGTGGGAAATTGGGGGAATGACGGAGGGTGTGATAATGAGGCCCTTAAACTTGGGCCAGGTTGGGCTTGTGGTTGGACATGGGGACTTTGGGGCCCCTAAGTGGTATGGGTGATGGGGGGTTGATTAGTATTTTGGGTGAATGGGGTGTGGAGATTTTTGAGGGTTTGTTGTGGATTGGGTATTTGGGGTGGATGGGGAAGACTTTGGGAGGCCTTTCATGTAGTGTAAGCCCTCATCATGTCCTCAATCATGGACATGGGGTCGGATATGGGGTTGGAAGTAGATGGCTCACCTGATGAGGGAGATGCATGGGAGAAAATGGTCATGACCTGGGTAGATGGGGGAAAATTGCTCATGACTTGGGAAGATGTAGATGGAAAATTGGGCATGACTTGGGTAGAGGTGGGAAATTGTGCATGGTTTGTGAGGATGGGGAAAAATTGGGCATGGTTTGGGTGTATGGGTGGGGAAAATTAGGCATGACCTTGGTAGATGGGGGGAAATGTGGGAGATTTGGATTGGATGTGGAGGAAAAATGAGGTGTACGTTGGGTGGATGGATGAAAACTAGGTATATTAGATGTGGAAGACAAATGGAGTAAATTTTGAGTGGATGGGGGAAAATTGGGTATGTTGGATGAGGAAGGGAAATGGGGTAAATTTTGGGTGGGGGATTGGGTTGGATTTTGAATGGATGTTGGGGGGGGGGATGGGGATTATGTGGAGTGGGTGTTGATGGAAATGTGGAGGTGTCTTGAGTGGATATGTATGGGGGAACTGCTGGGGAATTTCAGTGTGCCAATTATTGTGAAGTAAAAGAAAGAAAATAAAATCAAAGTAAAATCGAGGATGGATTCAGCACATCTAAAATATCCTAGACCTGCAAGATACAGGGTCCTTTGTAGCAAGTTTTAATAAGTAAGAGTTTGTCCCATAGGGAGTAGTGATCTAAACCTATTAGGTGCATAGTAGACCTCCAGATCTGGTAATTCTAAGAAGAAAGAGAGCTTTTCAAGTGTTACTATATCTAATTAATCTACAAAACAGAAATCCAGAATTAAGTCTAAAAGATTGAGGAAGATGGATGGTAAAATAAAATATATAATGGGGAGAAATAGACAGCTAGGACCTGGTTTCCTTTCATAAAACAGATCAAGGTATGTGAATTTGCAGTTGCCCTTCACTTGGCTACAAGCTGAAGTGCAAGGTAGAAGAATCCACTCTAAACCAAAGGCTTGGATTGATCTTAAGGGTATGATCTGTCTCCTTTAATGGTCATAGATCATCCTAGGGATTTCATCTAAATCAAAGGTTTAAGGTAGAGGAATCCAATCTAGATCAGGGGTTTGAATTGATCTTAAGGCTATGATCTGTCCACTTTAATGGTCACAGATCATCCTAGGGATTTCCTCCAAATCAAAGGTTCCAATTAAAACATTAAAATCACTACTGATGCTATGGATGCAAGGCTACAAGTTTAGGCGTCCACAGGGATATCAGATCTAGGAAAATCAAATGGTATTCAAGAGATCTACTAGTTAAGTGGGGTAGGCTGGTCCCATCTACACAAATTCGATCGAGAACCAAGTGAAACTAGATGATCTATAGATCTAATTAAGCAATAAAATCAACAATTCGTTGAATCAAAATTACTTATAATGACCTTGTCCTCAGATCTGTAGTCTGTGCATCAATCCACAAGATCTTCATGGAAAATTACAATAAAAAACGAGATCTGAAATACTACTTAGATCTAATCCAACAAGCTGGATTAGGGAGATAAGGGTGAAGAGAAAAAGGGAAAAACCTAAAGCTAAACCTAACTGAGCTAAGGAGAACTCAGGCTATTCCTTTGTTCCTACTTTCCTTGTTGAAGAAAAATAGTAGAACAGTTGGATATTTATACATAGGCATCAATCCATGTGCCTTGAGTTGTAGCCAATTAGAGAGCAGAGGACTCAGTTATGTTATGCACAACTGAGGTGTCTTAGAGTTCTCAAAAATGCCCCTGCCGGCCATTTATATTTTCTGTTGCAGCCCTTGTATAATTACTGGAAATTACTTTGGAATCAGGCTGCTGATCTGTTGTGTTCAATCAGTTACTGAAATAACTTGAGGTGTTGGCTGCTGCAATGAGCTATCTTCTCGATAGGTTTGCAGAGCTTTAGAGCAGCAGCTTCATGAACTTGGCAGGTTATGAAGTGTTGCCAGAAACTGACCATTCAATAGGTTGAAGTGCAGTGGTCGATAGGTTGGAGCAAATGTAGATAAGTGCTCGATAGGATGATCTTTGAGCTGTTCGATAGGTTGGAGTATTGCTATTGTACCAACTGTCTGACATCAACTAGCTTCATGGTTGAAGCTTTCGATAGGATTGATTGCTGCCCTGTAGAACTGCTCGATAGGATGAGATGAAAGCTGCATAGAAAAGTTTGACAGGGTTCTTGGAACTTCAGCCCACTGGTCGACAGGTTGGTGGACTCTATTGCTGAACTATTCGATAGGTTCTCAAGATGCTGAGTTCCTAAAGCATTCAACAGGTTGAGAGGATGGCCTACTTCTCTTTTAACTCGATAGGATTGAAGCTTTCGACAGGTTGGCATATACTGCATTGAAACGATTCGATAGGTTGGCAAACCTAGCTTTGCTCCACTTTGACAGGTTATGACTCTAGTTGTATGAACCAATCGTCAAGTTCATTGAAGCTTTCGATAGGCTCAATTGCTGCCACATATCACTACTCGATAGGATGCCTTTCTGTCTCAACACTATTTGGCAGATGCTCTCTTCAGCTTATGAGTTTTAAGTGTAGCTTACATCATTAAAAATACAGCAACAACAACTCTTTTTCAGACCATTGGGTTTCACATACTTCAACTCCAAATGAATGGCTCCATTTTTTGTTCTTTGTGGCACTTTTTAACTGGATTTCTGCACTATGCTGTAATTTCCTCCTAAACTGCAAAACAAGCTAAGAGTAATTATAAACAGCTCTAAAGCTTAGCAAAAGCCAGGTTTAATGGTGTAGAAAGTGGCAAAAATCAATGATTAATAGGAACTTGGGGGTATTTTGATTGGAAGAAAATTTGAGAAAATGTTGGATGGATGAGGATGGATGTTGGGTAGTTGTTGATGAAAAATGGGGTAAAAAATTGGGTGAATGTTGAGTGGTGGTAGATGGAAAGATGGGTGCACCGAATGTTTCGGTGACATTGAATGAGGATTGGGTGGAAGGATTGGAGAGGGTTATTTCCTCCATGTGGGAATGTTATGGGGAATATGGTGGGGATGAATTGGGGTCAGCGTAGGCCGGATCAACCGCCCATGACACGGTCTGTTGGCCGGTTGGGGACGGGTTCCTCAGGTGAGGACCAATCACCCATCATCTCCTTCCCCTATGGGATGATGGAGGATAAGGCGATGCCATTGTTTCAGTACCACAAGCTCTCTTTTTTGGGATTTTGGATTTTCTTGATTTTTTTCTTTTAGTGGTGATTTTTGAATGATGATGATGAGAACCCCCTTTTCGAATGGCATGATCACCCCTAATGCCTCCCACGATGGGATCCTGATGCACTTTTGAAGAATCAAAGGGAATCCTTTGATCTATGTAAAGGCACAAAAATTCACACGACAACCCGATCCCTCAGAAGAGTCAATAAGAGGGTAACCTTTCTTAACCGACGAGGGCGTTTGGGTGTGGAAATTATCGAGAATGTCGGAACCAACTACGGGGTGTCGGGGTGATGCCCCTTGGGACTTTTTCTTCACTTTTCGGGTCCCTCCTTTTCGTGCTTATAGGATACTAGGCTTTTTCGATTGTGCTAGCACTCTCCCAAGGGTTTTAAGGCTTGTAACAAGTTCGGTCACCCACCCGATATACCTCCAACGTAAGCACCTTCTGAGGTATTGTATGGGGTGGTCCTCTTCGAGATCATCACCACTAGGGATGCCTCTCTACTCAGAACCAGATTGCTTATATCGTTGCCTAATTCCCCCCTTTAAAATCTACCTGTGCAAAAATGAATTAAGTCCCTTGTTGGTTCAATTTTAAGTTCAGTTTTAAGGGAGTTTACTTAAGTTCAAAAATGGGCGGTGAAAATCCCATGCTGCCTCTACAGGTCGGCATCTACTGATGGCATATGACAAAGAAAAAGGAAAATGGTAGGGCTAGTGAAGCGACTAGGCGACAAAAGTAAATTACATCAAGTAGGTCCTGCCCGCCAATCGGCTAAAAATGTAAATGGCAAAATCGTAGGGGCAAGTAAAAAAATTGTTCAAGTAGGCCCACCAATCAGCTAAGGCTTGTAAATGAAGAAATTGTAGGGGTAAGTAAAAAATTGCTCAAGTAGGCCCTCCAATCGGCTAAGGCTTGTTGTAGACACCCAAATTTGGCCCAAGGCTCGATCGAAACACATTTCAAGAGAGGCGCACTTCCGAGCTTTTGATGGCATGTATCAAACCCTTAGGAACCTTCTCAAGACCTTAGGAGTCATCTCAAACCCTTAGGAATCACCCCTGATCCCTTAGAAACCTCCCCAAACCTTTAGAAACCAATTTCGACCTTTAGAACCCATTCCAAACCTAAACTTAACCTTCCCGAGCAATGGATGAAGAGGGGTGCATTGGGAATGACTGAGATCTTCTACTATAATTGAATCATATACCTTTGAAAAGTAGAAGTCTCCAGCTTTCCAACAAGCTAAGAATCAACCCAATCGGAGTTTGACACAGAAAAGTTTGAGAAAAATTAGGGTTTTGAGATGGGGATCCCTAGGGTTTTGGCACAAGTGATACTTGCGCTGGGCCATTTCTCCCCAAAAATGGCCTGGCACAACTAATAGTTGTGCCAAGCACAAGTGGGTCCCACCTAAGGTAGTAACTTCCCAAACCCATCTTTGAGATAGGTTTACTGTACATAAACTTCGCGTAACTATTAGTTGCGCTAGGCTTAGCTACAGTAACCCATATTTTCTGTTCGAATTTTGACATTGGGGTTTGACTTGCTGACCATCTTGATCCCCTAGGTGTGCTTTGCTTATTTTGTTGCACCCATTCCTATTCTATTTGCACACCTTTGAGTGACTTAAAGCTCTAACTTATCATCCACCATTGGAGCTAGTCTTCACACTTTTCCATGCTCCAAAAATCCTAGAAAACCATAGATGTATAGATTACCTAGTTCCTAATCCAATTTACCCTCTAAACACCATCCTAAATAGAGAGGCACCCCTCCCTTTAAAGGGGCTTGAATTTTTGGAAAAAAAGGACATTAAGAACTCCCTCTCTCTCTCTCCCCCCTTTAGTGCCCTTTTGCATACAAATTCCAGAACTTCAAACCTACCCTTAGACCATGCCTTTCATAAAAAACCTCTTAGTTTAGGTGTGTGCTACCCCCTAGCCTTCCCTCTTTATCACTTAGCTATCAATCCCTAGGAGCTAGAACCCCAATTCTAACCATACAAGCCATTGGAAGCTCATTGAAGCACGGCTATGCAAGGTCCACAGCGGTGCAACAAGGGCCCAAGAGCTCCAGCTCTCTCCTCTATTCCTCGACCTTCTCGGTTCTTTCTCTATCCTTGCATTTGTGTCGTTACGTCGCTGAAATTTTGGTAGGAATGGAGGGGCACAAATAGGATCTTAATGCCTTAAAGGAAAGAGGAAGGGCTTTTTGCTTCTTTATTTTTATTTTTGTTTTGGCTATAAGTAGAGACCACATTAAGCTGGTTGATCGGGTGCCTAACACCTTCTCGATCGATAACCAAAGAGCCTTTGGCGTAGTCCAGTGATTCAGAGTCATATTTGTGACACTTCGGTGCTTATAAAATTGATTTTGGTTTCCTGGTACACCAAAAGCTCTGGGCAAACGGATTAGGAGAAGGGTTCTAATCTCTAAGGCTTGGTGGCTAAGAGGTAGAGGAAGAAGGGTAGGGGGTAGTTCTATCTAAATCTCAAAGATTGATAGTGGAAAATGAGGTTTAAAGGGCAAAGATCAATTCTAGAATTTATAAGGGATTGGGGCACCAAAGGGGTAAAAGGTCTCTCTTAATATTTTCTCTCTTTTGGAAAAAATTTCAAGCCATTGGAAAAGGGGGTACCTCTCTATTTATAGGAAAAGAGAGGGTTAGCGAGGTGCTTAGAGGTTAATTAAGGTTAGCAATTAGGTAATCCTAGCATCTAAGGTTTCCTAGGGTTTCGAAGGCTTAGATATGTGTGAGAATGAACTTCAATGGTGGATGATAGGTTGATGTTTCAAATGACTAAAGGATTGCAAATAAGGTAAGCATGGGTGCAACAGCCCTAATGAAACTCATCATTCACTTTAAGATGGTCAATAAGTCAAACCCTAAAAGTGAAATTCGAGCCAAAAGCCCACAGTTATTGTAGCTAAGCCTGGCACATGTATTAGATGTGCCAGGCAAATCTACAGTGCTTGGGAAGTTCAGAACCCGTCAGGAGGATCTCGCAAGGTTCTGTCTATGCTTGGCGCAACTAATAGGTACGCCAAGCCATTTCTGGGGAGAAATGGCTTAGCGCATGTATTATATGCGCCAAGCCATTTCTGGGGAGAAATGGCTTGGCGTATGTATTACATGCACCAAGCAAAATCCTGCAAAATGGCCCCATTTTTAAATCGCCATAACTTTTGATATATAACTCCGATTGAGGCGATTCTTTGCTTGTTAAAAAACTGAGTAAGTCTTATATCTAATGGTATATAACTCAGACCAAGAAAAGATTTGGGTAAATTTTTGGACTGCTCTCTAACCATTGCTCAGGAGGGTTCAAAACTGGCTCGAGAAGGGTTTCAATGGGTCTGGGAAGATTAGGGTTGATTCCTAAGGTTCGGGATGATTCCTAAGGGTTTTGAGATGACTCCTAAGGGTTTTGGGATGACTCCTAAGGGTTTGGTGAATGCTTTCGGAAACTCAGGGGTGCGCCCTTCTCGTCTTATGTTTCGATCAGGCCTTGGGCCAAATTTGGGTGTCTACAGATGTGGATTTTTGACGATCCATCGCGATGATGCACTCGTATAAAAAATAAAGAGTTGCCTCCCAGAGCTTTTGGTGTCCCGGGAAACCCAAATCAATATTAATTGCACCGAAGTTTTAAATATGACTCTGATTCACCAGTTTACGCAAAAGGCTCTTGGGTAGGCTTCAGTTATCGATCGGGAAGGTGTTAGGCACCCGATTAATCCACTCGTAATCGGTCTCTACTATGGCCGGGTCTACGTGGCGCTGGTTTATATAATATATATATATATATATATATATATATATAAATAAGAAGCAAAATGAGCGGCACTTTCCCTTGCCCGGAGGCACACCGATCCTATTAAGCCCTTCCCGCTTGCCAAAATTTTGGCAGGATAACAGCTCAATTCTAGGATAGAGGAAAAGCCAAAGAAGAAAGAGGAATAGAGGGGAGAGCCGGAGCTCTCGGGCCCTTGGAGCACCAATGTGGTCCTTCGCGCGAGAGCATCGCCGGTGAGTTTCCGATAGCAAACGGGTTAGGAGAAGGGTTTTAATCTCTAAGGCTTGGTACCTAAGAGGAAGATGAATAAGGCTAGGGGGTAGTTCTAGCTATGTCTCAAAGATTGATGGTGGAAAATGAGGATAAAGATCATTTCTAGAATTTATATGGGATTGGGGCTCCAAAGGTGGAAAAGGTCTCTCTTAATCTTTTCTCTTTTGGGATAATTTTTAAGCCGTTTGCAAGGGGAGGTACCTCTCTATTTATAGGAAAAGAGAGGGTTAGAGAGGTGCTTAGTGGCTAATTAGGGTTAGCAATTAGGTAATCCTAGCATCTAAGATTTCCTAGGGTTTCAAAGGCTTGGATATGTGTGAGAATGAGCTTCAATGGTGGATGATAGGTTGATGTTTCAAATGACTAAAGGGTTGCAAATAGGGTAAGCATGGGTGCAACAGTCCTAATGAAACTCATCATACACTTTGAGATGGTCAATAAGTCAAACCCTAAAAGTTAAATTCGAGTAAAAAACCCATAGTTACTATAGCTAAGCCTTGTGCATGAATTAGATACGCCAGGAAAAGCTATAATGCTTAGGAAGTTCAGAACCCGTCACGAGGATCTAGTGAGGTTCTGTCTATGCTTGGTGCACTAATAGGTGTGCCAAACAATTTCTGGGGAGAAATGGCTTTGCGCATGTATTATATGCTCCAGGCCATTTCTGGGGAGAAATGGCTTGGAGCATGTGTTACATGCGCCAAGCAAAATCCGGCAAAATGGCCCAATTTGTAAATCGCCATAACTTTTGATATATAACTGTCATTGAGGCGATCTTTGGCTTGTTGGAAAGCTAGAGAAGTCCTTTTTACAATGATATATAAATCAGCCCTAGAGGAGATCAATGTATATTTTGGTACTACTCCCTTTAATCACTGCTTAGGAGGGTTTGAAACTAGCCTGGGAAGGGTTTTAATGGGTTTTGGAAGACTAGGGTTGATTCCTAAGGGTTCAAGATGATTCCTAAGGGTTTTGAGATGACTCATAAGGGTGGGATGACTCTTAAGGGTTTGCGGAATATTTTGGGAAGCTCAGGGGGTGCACCCTTCTCGAAGTATGTTTTGGTCAGGCCTTGGGCCAAATTTGGGTGTCTACAGATGTGGATTATTGACGAATGGCTAAGGCATGTAAAAACTCAAGTAAGCCCGCCAAACGGCTAAGGCATGTAATGGAAAAAATCGTAGTGGTAAGTATAAATAATGCTCAAATAGGCTCGCCAATCGGATAAGACATGTAAATGAAGAAATCGTAGGGGTAAGTATAAAATGGTGTGGAATCGTATAGGTAAGTATGCAAAGAAAAATGCAAAGTTAGTAAAAGAGAAAGGAGAAAAAATAACACATGCAAAACTTGAAGGAGAAGCTCTACAAGCAATCCCCAGCAGAGTTGCCATCTGTGCAACCGTGGACCTAGTGGGTTCGTCATGACGATGCTCTCGTAAGAAAAATAGAGTCGCCACCTAGAGCTTTTGTTGTCCTGAGAAATCCAAATCAATATTAAAAGCACCGAAGTGCCGAATATGACACTAATTCACCGAAGTGCCGAATATGACTCTGGGTCTATGTGTTGGCTGTTTTATACAATATATATATATATAAGAGAAATAAAAATGAGCGGCACTTCCCCATGCCCGAATGTACACTGATCCTATTAAGCCCTTTGCACCCACTAAAATTTTGGCGGTGTAACAGCTCAATTCTAGTATAGAGGAAAAGCAAAGCAGGTAGAGGAATAGAGGGGAGATCAGGAGCTCTTGGGCCCTTGTAGTACCGATGTCGACCTTTGCGTTGGTGCACATCCGATAGCACTATGGGTGGAGAAATGGGTTTAAATCTCTATGGTTTGGGGGCTAGGAGGTATGAGAGATAGGCTAAGGCCTAGTTCTTGCTAAGCCTAAGAGATTTATGATGGAAAATGGGTTATGAGAGATGAACCTAGGTTCTGGAATTTAGAGGGATAATGCTAGAAATGGAGGAGATATTTCTCTTTTTAGAAAAAATTTCAAGGCTTTAAGCAAGGGGGTGGTGGCTCTCTATTTATATTAGAGGGATGCTTAAAGGCTAATGGGTTTAGCAATTAGGTAATCTCTAATTTAAGGTGTTTCGGTTTTTTAAGGGTTTAGAGAAGAGGGAACTTGGGTTTAATTGTAGATGATAGGGTGGTCCTTTAAATGGATAAAGGGTTATAAAGAGAACTAGTAAGGGTGTAACAGTCCTAAAGAAACCAACCCTAATGGATGGGATGGTCAACAAGTCAAACTCTAAAAGTGATTTTCGAACATTTTCTCAAAAAACACTGTAGCTAAGCCTAGCGTGTATATTATACACGCTAGGCTTAGGAACAGTGACCATGTTCTAAAGCAGGAGGTTCAAATCCCGCCCTGGAGCCCATAAAAAGCCAATTTTGCCTAGGGTATATATAATATACATGCTAGAGTAAATTCCTATATTTCTGCATAATTTTCAAACCGCCATATCTTTTGACATACAACTCCGAATTCAGAGACTCTTGGCTCGTTGGAAAGCTGGGAACATCCTCCATCCAATGATATAGCACTCAGCTCTGGTAGTGGTATCTATAAATTTTTGCATCTCTCTTTTCATCCACTATTCTGAAGGGTTTGAAATGGGTCCGAGAAGGGTTCTAATGGGTTTGGGAAGATTTACAGTTGATTCCTAAGGGTTTGGGAAAGGTTCTAAATATTTTGGGACGATTCCTAATGGTTTGGGAAATGCTTTCAGAAGCTCGGGGGTACGCCTTGCTTGATGTATGTGTCGACCGAGCCTTGGGCCGAATTTTGGTGTCTATAATAGTTAATTTTTATCTTTTATGAGTTTCATTTATTATTATTGTTTATTTCCTTTAGAAATATTGTTAATTTTTTCTTGGTTTTAGTTTTAGGCATATGAACACTTCTTATTCCTATGCCCGAGAGTCCCCGTGGGAATGGAGCATGCCTTCATGCGATGGGGGTATGGCGGGCAGCAATGGGAGATGTCCGGTGGAGTATAGACCTGTAGACTGTGCGGCGGTTGTTCGAGGATGCGCATATGGGTCGGGTATGCTATTCTTAACTATTTTTTTAGTTCATTCTCTTTTGTATCTTAGGTTTTATTGATGATTTATTTGTCTATTTTTTATTACAAGTCGTGTGGAGGCCTTATGCGAATGAGGAGGATGCTGACCAAGTTGTTGAACAGTCTAGTCTGCCCAGCCCTTCTTCAGGAGAGAGAGATATAGGTCCATTGCTTTGGAGTCCCCCAAGGATTTCCTTCAGAGCTTTAGCCACGAGTGGTGAAGAAGATGACTAGTCCCCCCGCCATGAACTTCGAGAAGATGATGAAGACTTAGATCGAGGAATTTAGATCCCGGGGGATCGAGGTGAGGGGGGCACACGATGAGGTGGATGCTAGGGAGTTGACGAGGTGGTTCCATGACCTCGGTGGTGGTCGTCTCTTCACACGGTTCTCCTTTCAGGGGAATCGCTCCTTCAGTGTTGGCGGACCTGATTCCGCTTTGCCATTGAGGGAGAGAGTGGTCGAGCTGGAGCAGGGCCAGCTTTGCCCGGGGGTCTGCAGAGCGTTGGAAGCTCTTCATATCACACTGGAGCAGTTGGGGAGCACCCCCCATCAAGATGAGGAGATTCTTATGTCCCTTGCGACCGCTATAGTTCAATGCGAGAGTGGCGGAGGTTCAGATGAGGGCCTCGTTGGTAGACACTCGCCGAGTTTTGGTAAGTTAGTTTATTTTCTTTGTTATGTTTAGTTTGCTCATTTTGTTTTAATCGGTTGATGTGTTTGTGGGATTTTTGTTTGTTCAGGCTGCGAGGGAGAGCAAGGTCACCCGTTAGTTGGCGTACATCAAGTTACTTCAAGGCGAGCAGCTGGCCAACCGTGAGGTGCAGGATAGTCTATCCTCAGAGATTGATCGATTGGTACATGTTTATTTTTATTTAGTTAATTGTTAGCGCTTTGTATTTCTGATGTGTTTGTAAACGGTGGAGCTTGATGCTACTAGGGTATCTACTCTAGCTTTGATCCTTCCTCGGCTCTGTCATCTAGCCTGGAGGATATTGAGATGGCTCGGCTTCATGCTGAGTTAAAGCATTGGGTGAGTAATTTTATTTGAGCTTTTAGTTACTTATCTTTATCATGTTTAATTTTACCTTTCTAATGGTATTTGAATTGTTTTCTGGGCAAGCTGGCTAAGGAGCGGCAGATGGCTGATGATATGGTTGCCTCACTACGCCCTGAGAGTCAGGTATGATATTTGTTTGTGCGTGTGTTTTGTTTATTTCATTTAATAGTTTATCTGACATTCAATCCAAATCCACCCCATTTTTCCACAACCACCCAAGTCATGCCCAATCTTCCCCATCCACTACACATTCTCCCCATTTCCCCTCCACATCCAATCCAAATCCACCTCATTTTTCCATATCCACCCAAGTCATGCCCAATTTTCCCCCATCCACTCCACATACACTCCATTTCCCCTCACCATCCAATTCAAATCCACCCCATTTTTCCACATCCACCCAAGTCACGCCCAATTTTCCCCCATCCACTCCACATACACCCCATTTCTGCTCCACATCCAATCCAAATCCACCCCATTTACCTACATCCACCCAAGTCATGCCCAATTTTCCCCCATCCACTCCACATACACTCCATTTCCCCTCAACATCCAATTCAAATCCACCCCATTTTTCCACATCCACCCAAGTCACGCCCAATTTTCCCCCATCCACTCCACATACACCCCATTTCTGCTCCACATCCAATCCAAATCCACCCCATTTACCTACATCCACCCAAGTCATGCCCAATTTTCCCCCATCCACTCCACATACACCCCATTTTACCTCCACTTACAATACACCCAAATTTTCACATACCTCCACCCAAAATACACACCATTTCTCTCCCACATCAACCCCAAATACACCCCATTATCCTTACACATCCAATCCAAATACACCAAATTTTCCCCCATCCACCCAAACCATGCCCAATTATCCCTCATCCACACATGTCATTTTTCCCCGTCCAGAAAAGCCATGCCCAATTTCCCCTCACATCTACCCCGATCATGCCCAATTTTCCTCTTACACCCCTCAATAGAGGGCCATCCACCTCTAATAACCACATGGCTATGATGGATGGCATGGTGAGAGCATATACGGCTTGAAAGGCCGCCCAAAGCCCTCCTCATCCACCCCAAATACCAATAAATCCCCAACAAAGCCTCCAAAAGATCCACACCCCATTCCCCCCAAATCCCAATCAACCTCTTTAATCCATACCACCCAAGGCAGCCAATATTAACCATGGGGCCATCCGAGTGGGCCTCAAAGGCCCAATACCCAACCCCAAGCCCATTTGGGCCCAAACCCGAGGGTGACATTTTCAAACCCTCTGTCATTCCCTAAATTCCCCGCCTTCACTTACAGAAGCCCCCATTCCCCCTCAAATGGCAAATCCGCTCCACCAAATTCCACAACCCGGCATGAGCCATGTTCATCAACATTCCTCACACACAATCTAACATGGGAGTTCATCCCATACCATCAACCATCCCCAATTTATCCATCCACTCACTCCCCAACCGAATCCTCAAAATATCCACCTGATGCAATGGCCTCATCAGATATCCACCCAAAATTCACAATTCACCCATCCCCTTACCCCACAAGCCACTCACCAAAGCTTCCCTCACTCACAATTACTTAACCAAGCACCCGTCCAACCCGTGCTGAATCAGTAAAATAATCTCATTCGCCCCCCATTTGTTGATGTGTGTAACCAATATGAAGAGGATGAGGCCCGAAATAGTGGGGCCTACATAGGGGCATTCTCCAAGCTTACCCTCCCACAGCCCACCTTTACCAACCCACGGGCCATTCAGAATGAAGGGGTACCAGCCCCAGTATTTCCATCCAGAGAATCTGAGCTGTTAAAGAAACAAATGGATAAAATCTAGAAACAGCTAATGAAGTTAGGGGACCGAGATCCATGCCATAAATTTTTTAGATCTGTACCTTTTTGGCAAGGTATCTTGGCCACCTAAATTTAAAGTGCCATCCTTCGATAAGTACAATGGCACCGGCAACCCTATTGCCCACCTGAAGTCATACTGCAGAGACGTGCGGATACGGTAGAGATAAATGACTCCTCATCAAAGTGTTCTAGAAAAGTCTCACAGGCCCGAATTTGAGGTGGTTCACTTCTCTTGAGCCATCCATGATAAAAACATGGAAGGACCTCACCCACCTATTTCAGGAACAATACGTCTAGAATATGGATATCAAGCTGCGAAAATCCAACTTGGCTCGATTGAAGCAAAAACCCAATGAGACATTTAACGAATACCTTGGAGGGTGGAAGGCCCTAGTAGCCCAAGTAAGGAACCTCATCCCGGATGAGGAGCAAACCGAGATGATCTCGAAAACCGCCCTACCTATTATCTCTAATTTTTTGGTGTACTAGCAGCAAGTCAGTTTCATAGATTTGGTAAGAAATGCCAACCACTGTGAAGATGCGATAAAAGTGGGGATGTTAAACAAAAATACAAATAGTGGGGCTCGTAAATTCACCGAGCAGAGAATCGAGAGAAGAATAGGGGCATAGGTCCAAGCTATAATAACCTCACAACCAAGCACTAGCATGGTACCTTTTTAGTTCACAGCAGCACAACCAACACCAGCACTCGTAAATCAGGGGCAGAGATAAAGCAATGTCCCTTGGGGGCAATAGACCCCCGAGCAGAGAAGGACCCACATTAACCAAGTATTCATGTTGTTTGGGTAGTCCCTTAGTATCTTATTGCCCTTACTAATCAAAAAAGGTTTAGTCACTCGGTTCTAGCCGTGACTCCCACTGAATCCATTCTCAAAAAATTATGACCCCAATACACACTACAGTTTTCATTAAGAACCGGGCATCTTACCAATCGGTGCTTCCTTTAAAGCACACGATAGACGATTTGATAGAGGCGGGAAAGATCATCCCTCCAGCACCTCCCCAGGAAAACCCCCATAGCAACATATTGTAGGCATCATTACCACCTCATCCACAAGGGGGAATGGGCCTAAGGGTCACCATCAACATGGTGGAGAGGGACACAGGTGAGTTTGACCCCTCCAAATACATGGCCGAAGGAGAAAGCCTCGCATTGCCCAGACAAGGGGATAAAGAAAGAGAGACAGTAGGGGTGGTCCCCCTTGTATTTCGACAATTATTTTTCTAGCCTAACACCCCAAGTAGCGCCTTTAGAATTAAGGTTGCACTTCTCGACACCCACGCCTATTAGCCACATTTAGCCTAGCTGGATCCCACCTTTACAACACCAATCATATCCGGCATTAACCCCCATCAATTATATGGTACCCAAGTTTACCTCACCTTCTGAGTCAGCTTCTGTCAACCACATATGGCCCAATTTTGCCACACCATCATCAGCCCATCCACCTCTATCTCTAGCATGAACCCAATACAGCTAGTCCAGTACTATCGCACTGCCAACGGTATGTCCATCTCCAGCACCGATTCCCTACAATTGGCCCAGTTCTGCCGCATCACCATCAGTGCCTCCAATCACTGCACCAGTAAACCAAATGTGGCCTAGCTTCACCACACCAGCCCCGCCAATTCAATCATATCCAATACCTCAACCCGTCCCATTCCAAATCTCTGAACCATCATATGATCCCCATCAGGTCCCACTCAACTACAACCAAACGGACGCCAATGCTGGCGGCAATAAGGAAGGGGCAGTTGAGTTCATAACCTGGTCAAGCAAAATCTCTAAATAGCCTATGGTACCGGTACCAACCCAGCCAGAAGAGAGAAGGGAACCGATAGCGATACATCCCATGGAACGCATGAGCCAGGAGTATGCGCTAGAAACTCAGTTGAGGCAAACTTCGGCCCACATCACCATCCGGGACTTATTAATGACATCCCCACTACACTTTAAAGAATTAATGATGGCCTTGAAAGACTCCCATGTCCCTGATAAGGTCTGCCCAGATGAAGTGGGGCAAATGATTGGGCATGTGTCCGCTCTAAATGCTATCTCATTTTCGAACGCCGATCTTCTAGCATAAGGAGGGAATCATTTCAGATCCCTAAATATTACAATAAAAAATGGGAACTTGGTAATACCGGCTGTATTAGTCGATAATGGTTCAATGTTGAATGTGTGCCCTCTGAGAACTGCAACCAAGATAGGGATCGACCCATCAATGTTTTGACCCGCCAAAACAGGAGCCCGAGGTTTCGACAATAAGGAGGGAAGTAATAGGAGAATTCAATCTTGAGCTCACCATTGGGCCAATGACCTCATCCATCACTTTCCAAGTCTTGGACATCAAATCCTCCTTCAATTTACTGCTGGGGCGCCCATGGTTGCATGATATATGGGTAGTGCCCTCCACCCTACATCAACAACTCAAGTTTATCTTGGAAGAGAAAGTTATATCCATCTTGGGAGAAGGGCTAGAAGAAAGAGAGCCACAACATCGAAAATCTAAAGGTGCTAGATATACCACACACAGTTGAAAACACAGATCTTCACAGTTTTTAGTATGATGTGTCAGCGGTAGTAGCATGTTATGCACTAAAAAGTACCACTTTTCACCTCTTAACCTAGCCTTTGATCGACCTTGAAGCCCACTAATAATCATTTGTTAAGTATGTTTTGAAATTAGTAATAAAATGTGCTGCTTAATACAAAATCCTTGCTCTTTGGCCCAAGGAAGAGAGAGAATACAAGCAAAGATAATAGTTGAGCCAAAGCCTAATGGAACACCTTGGTAGTGCTCACCATGGTGACTCACTGTTACTGATCATCATTGACTTAAAGTCTAGCAGATGACTAAAGTCAACTGAGAAGGAAGGATGCTGTAATAGCAGCAAGGTAGTGCAGCAGAGTGTCAAGAAACAGACCTCGCAGAGTTGAGGAGCCTCCTCGCGAAGCTAAAGATGCAGTGGAAGAAGCTCTCACACAGATAGGCCGCGCAGTCAAGAGAAGAGCTGTAAAGACATCCTGAAGATCTCGTGGTATAAAACCTTTAGAATTTGTTATCGCGAAGCTCTCACGGAGATCAAGCCTCAAAGCAGTTGTGTGAGTAACACAACGAGCCCATATGCATAGAGAACAAAAAGTTACCTCGCAGAGTTCTCGCATGGCCCGAGAAGAGAGAGATGCCCAAAATTCCCCTCGCATAGATCTCATGCACTATGGAGCCTTTCAAGTTACTATGCGAGCGCAGGAGCCCACTTGTGCGAGTACTTAGTGAGAGAGAGCTCCTGAAGCTCTACTGCGCAAAACACCCTGGCTCTCCAAATCATCTCCACGATAGCACTGCGACGCGAAGCAACTACACAATTCACTAAAGGATTACTGCATGAATGAGCCCTTCCCATCAGCCAAAGGTAACTCCGCAAAAGCAAAGCAACTGCACGAGTAAAGTAAAATAGCTGTCAGCCCTGCGAAGTGTGGGCTCTCCACTTCTTAGTTTTAACTCAGGGACCTTTTTAGAATTTTCCAAGGCTAGTGCACACTTCCTGAGGCATGGATTTTAAAGAGCACATCTCGTGGCATTCAAGGGTTGTAATAGTGCCATGTCTGCTGAAAAAATTAGGGTTAATCTCTTTAGAGCCAAAGCCCTTTTGACAGAGTATATAAGCTGTACTTAGAGTTTATTATTTTTATCTTTCCTTCATCCTCTGTCGACTGAGAGCTCTAGTAGGCTAGGGTTAGGGTTTGATCACCTCTTTTTCCTATTTTTCTTCTGTCTTAGCCCAGCACTTGCTGGCAAATCCCCCTGTAAGCAGCTAGGTTTAGTTTTATTTCAGTCTTGTAATAGATTTTGTATACATTGGGATCGTGGATGAGCTGTTGTGTATAGGCTACAGCCAGGAGATAGTTCATTATAAGTTTTACTGTTATCAATGAATTGTTATATTAATACTAAATTAAATGTATAGATCTTATGGTATTTTCAGATGTCTATAGGATCCATGTATTTGGGACTAGCCCATTCAGTTTCTAGTAGATCTATTATTTACCATATGATTTCCCTTAGTTTGATATACACATGGAAAGCAATGTTGGATCTATAGTGAGATCTGGGGAGCTCGAAGGCCTGCGGACCATGGTGGTTGCAGCAATTTACATATTCTTTCTTAGACCTCTGAGGTATGGACAAACCAATGGGATACCCTGTGACCATTGTACTGGACAGAGTATAGCCCTAAGGTTATGTCCAGTCACATGTTTGAGGAGGATTCTTTTCCCCTGCACATGACCTTCTAGAGCCTTGTGAGGAGGTTTGTACAGGAACTGGCTCCCCTCTGTTTTACCTAGCTAACATCAGATGTTAGATCTGATCTCTTTGTAGTAATTGTAGCTTGAGGGTGAGTCATTACAGGCCATCTGTAGCAATGATCAGCTGAATCTAAGGCCTTATTCAACCTATTGCATGGTCCTTCTTATGGGCACTAGTGAGTAGTTAGCCTTACCAAAGCACTTAGGATCTTATGGGTTGGAATACCTACGGATGTCAGTCAGGTCTGTACGCAGATCTAGGGAGCTTGTTGCAGTGGCATTACATAGTGTTGCAATAGTATTCATTGCTAGAGCTGGACCAGTGGCTGTGAAAATGATCGATCCACTCTTCTGGATTAGACTAGCGAATTTCTGGTTTAACTAATGGGATTTGACAGTCTCTATTGAATACCCTACGACCATTGGAGTGGACAGAGTATAGCCCTAAGAGCGCCCCAAATTGCATGGATTAAACTGGGAGCTTATACCTTGTTGAGGCTTTTAATAGCATCTCAGCAAGGAGCACTACAAAGACAGACTAAATCTGAGTTACATTACTGTATCATTAGCTCTAGCTCAACATGCTTACTTCTCATAATTTTTGTGTTTTATTTTGGCACACACTACCACCATCCTCCTCTTAACCCCTTTCTTTAAGATAGGGCTACATTTTATTTCTCTGCTTTTAGGATTAATTTAGTGTAGTCGTGACACCCAACTCCCTTTCTTTAGGATTGTCAGATCTATAGCCAGATCTGGAGGCCTACTATTACAGCCCATTTTGGGTTCTAGATCAATATCTTTGTGGGACAAACTCTTACTTATCAAAACTTGCTACAATGGACCCTAGTATTCATCCCATAATCGCACAAAAGAATGTAGCTCCGTGAAAACAGAATCAGATGCTTTGTGTGCTTCATGAAGTTACTACACAAAGTTCACATTGGGCCTAAGTGCACGAAGCAGTTTCTCATATCTCCTATGGCTTAACTTATTATCTTTGCGAAGAACAACCATTTGGAGTTTCAGAGACCTCGTGCAATAACATATTTTGAATTCTTCATTTCACGCCCTCAAGACTTCACGAGAAAACCTTGAAATGGCTTGCGACTGTGAAAATTAGGCCATTTAACCCAGCGAGAAGGCAACACTTAACCCCTCTTCTCAATTTGTGCCCTGGCCTATGCATGTACAATATCATGCATCCATTCAGTGGCCATTAGCACCAACCCTTTTACATGTGCTCCATTCTCTAATGAAAATGTCCTTCCCCTCACCAGCACATGCATATAAAAAATTTAGAATGATAAAAGCTTTTCATGGAAGCAAATTCTTGACAATTATCATGCCAGTACTTCAATCACCTACTAGCAATAGGCATGTAGCTCCCATGCTAATGAAAGATACGAAAACAAACAAACAAATCTCCCTAAAAAAAAAATATATATATATAGGATATGTTCCTAGGCAAACAAAAACACACAAGTTTCAATAGACATGGTACATATATTACAAAGCTGTGGATTACTGAGCAGTGGGAGGTTCATGTAGGTGAATGGTCTGACGAGGCTCCACTGAATTTTCTATAGAAATTTTAAGCCGTTGACCATTCACTTTCATGATCTTCCCTATCTTTGGATCCAAGATCTCCACAGCACCAGATGGGGAGGCTTGATAATAGTGTAAGGTCCATCCCATCTGGATTTCAACTTCCCTGGAAAGAATTTAAGTCTGGAGTTAAAATGTCAAACTTTAGTCCCAGCATTGAAGTCCTTCCTCAATATCTTCTTGTCAAAGAATGCCTTTGATCTCTCCTTGTACATTCTGGCATTTGCATAGGCTTCCAGCCTCAGTTCATCAAGTTCTGCCATTTGCAACTTCCTGTGAGCACCAGCAGAAGTTAGGTCTAAATTCATTGCTTTGATAGCCCAATAGACTCTGTGCTCTAACTCCACTGGTAGGTGACAGGCCTTGCCGTACACCAGCCTAAATGGGGACATGCCAATAGGGGTCTTATAGGCAGTCCTATAAGCCCACAAAGCATCATTTAGCTTTTGTGCCCAATCCTTTCCATCAGCTCTCATAGTCTTTTCCAGAATATACTTAATCTCCCTATTGGAAATTTCAACTTGCCCACTGGTCTGTGGCTGGTAGGGAGTTGCAATTCTATGTGTAACAGAATACTTTTTGAGCAAGTTCTCAAAAGGTCTGTTACAGAAATGGCTCCCCCCATCACTGATGAAAGCTTTGTTGATGCCAAATCTTGAGAAAATATTGTCCTTCAAGAATTTAAGGAAAACTGTGTGGTCATTGGTCCTTATGGCAATGGCTTCCACCAATTTAGACACATAGTCCACTGCCACAAGTATGAAATTAAATTTGATAGATGTAGGAAAGGACCCCATAAAATCAATGCCCCACATGTCAAAAAGTTCTTTTACTAGGATGGGCTACAATGGCATGGAATCTCTCTTGCAAGTGCCTCCCATCTTTTGACATCTCTTAGACCTTGCAATGTAAGTAGGCATCTCTAAACAAAGAAGGGCAATATAAACCACATTGGAACACTTTTGCTGCAGTCCTTTTGCCACTGAACTGACCTCCACAAGCTTGCTCATGGCACATTGAAAGAATGTTGTGGAAGTCACTTTCAGGCACACATCTCCTAATAACCTGGGCTGCACAATGCTTGTATAGGCATGGATCCTCCCACAAAAAATGTCTAACCTGAGAGAAGAACAAGTCTTTGTCTATCTTAGACCAGTGTGGAGGGATCTTACCAGCAGTAAGAAAGTTGACAATGTGTGCAAACCATGGCACACTAGACTGCAAAGCAAAAAGCTGCTCATCAAGGAACCACTCATTAACAGGTGTTGATGAACATTCTTCCAAAATAATTCTAGAGAGGTGGTCAGCCACCACATTTTCTACTCCCTTCTTGTCTTTGATCTCAAGATAAAACTCCTGCAAGAGGAGGATCAATCTGATCAACCTTGGCTTTGCATCCTTCTTAGCTAATAGGTATTTCAGGGCTGAGTGATTTATAAAAACTATAATCTTAGACCCCAACAAGTAGGGTCTGAACTTGTCCACAGCAAACACTACAACAAGGAGCTCTTTCTCAATTGTGGTGTAATTGAGCTAAGCTTCAGCTAGTGTTTTACTGGCATAATAGATCACTACAGGTAGCTGTTAAGAACTGAAAAGTACCACTTTTCACCCCTTAACTTAACCTTTAATTAGACCCATAGCCACCTAATAAGTCCTTGTTAAGTGTTTTATGTAGGTAGTACCCAGCAGTGAAATAAGGCGAGGAATCCTGCCAAAAAGCCTGTTTTAGAACCAGAAGTCCCTTAGAAGGATGAAGTCTGAATCTAGACCTGAAAATGAGCCTCGTGCAGTCCAGCTGAGCCTCCCAAGACTCTACTACAACTTCTCGGGCAAATGATTGACTGAAGAGCTTCAGAAACATAAACTTATGTAGCTTGCGCGAAACCCAAGAATAAAACACCTCGCGCAGTCTCGCACAGTATAAAGCAGACTTCTCTCAACCGTGCACAGTTCACTCAGAACTGCTGAGAAGAGAGAGCTTCAGAAGACTCCTCGCTCAGTTGTCGGGCAGTCGCCGCGGGATGCAACTATCAGAAGAGAACTCCACGCGCAGTTCTCGTGCCATTCAAGAAGAAAGCATCCTTGTGAAGGCAAAGCCACCCTCGCAAAGATCAGTTAAGACATGGAACCTCGCGCAGTTTGGAGCTCATCAAAGCCCAGTGAAGATAACTCGCGAAGCCTAGTGAAGATAAGTGCTCACGAAGTTCTCACGCTATTCAAATCTATCTTTGTGAAGATCAACCTCGCGACTGCTTAAGCTCCAACCCCGCGACATCTGAGGCTCTGATGTCCAATCAACCTCGTGACTGCCTGAAGAGCAAACCAAGCCAACCTCGTGAAGGTAGAAGCTTCAATTTCAAATCATCCTAGCGAAGAACAAAAGCTACCATGCGATAAGTCTGCAAAACAATGGCTACCTAGCGAAGCTCTGAACCTCAAACTTCCATCTCATCAGCTGAGGACTTTTTGGGAATTTTCAGCGATTAGGGCACGCACTCCCACACTCATATCTCCATGCACGTGCCCTAAGGAATTAAAGGATCACTATTCGGCCATGTGGCATTGTTAAAATTAGGGTTTCCTAACCCTAATGCGCTGCCACAGCACTGCTATAAATACCCACACTTAGCTTAGGTTTTAAGAAGCCTAGACTTTCTTTTCTTTCTACATCCTGGAATAGCTAGGAACCCATCTCATTTCTGAGAGACCTGATCGGAGATCGTTTAGTTTTTCTTTTTATAGTTGTAAGTAGTTTTCTTTTTCTTTTTCCTTCTCTCCATAGTCCAGCACTTGCTGGCTATGTCTTTGTATGTATTTTGAACTAGATTAATAAAAGTTCTGTAATAGGATCTGCACTTTATGGGATTTGTGTTTGTCTGTGAGATGCTCTGTGCATGGCTGCTACCTTGTGATCCGCCATTACTTTGGTTGTGTTTCATAGCAATGGAGGACTGATTCTAAGGGCCACTCAGATCCAAGTGACCTATGTGTCTGGGCTATCATGGTCCTATACAGCCTTAGCCCCACCACAGGACCCACTAGATCTAAAATCCCCATGGGAGCTTGAGCTGGTAGCCTTGTGACCATGGTGGCAGCCGCGATATTCTTATTTTGTCTTGGGCTCCATGAGGAGGATAACCTCTGGGATAGTCTGTGACCATTTAAGTGGACATATTATAGCCTTAGGGTGATTCTAATCCATCGATCCAAGATGGATCCTTCTTCTTTACACCTAAGCTTGTAGAAGCCTGGTGGGAGATTGTACAGAGGCAGACTCCCTTATATTTGTATAGATCCGCCATCAGAAGTTGGATCTGATCTGGTTATAGAGATTGTAGGCTAATGACTGGACCATTGTAGCCTCACTCAAGCAATGGACAGCTAGATCGAAGGTTGTACTCAATCTCTTGCTGGTTCTATGTGTCTGGGCTATCATGGTCCTATACAGCCTTAACCCCACATATAGAGCTTTAGAGGTTGAGGTTCCCTATGGATTCTTGAGCTAGTAGCCTGGATGAAATAGTGCCTGCAATGATTTACTAGTTATGTTTTGACCCATCCCTGGATAGTGGTTCCCCTATGGGATAATCTGTGATGATTTGAGTGGACAGGTAATAGCCTTAAGGGTGGAATCATGGCAGAGTGATGGGTTGGATCTTTTCTCCTCAGTGGTGATAATGTAGCCACTGGATAGGATTTCTATAACATCATATCTGAATCTGAGTTACAAAACTCCTCTGATCTGGGTTCAATAACATACTTCTCACCCTTTTATATTTATTTTCTACACTCCATCCATCCTCTCAACCCTTTCTGTAGTTTAGACATTAGAATACTTAGAATAAGTGACCTTAAACTCCCTTCCTTTTAGGACTGCCAGAGCTGTAGTCAGATCTGGAGGGACTACTAGAGATGGCTCCTTTGGAGCTGTAGATCACCTTTCCCTGTGGGACAAACTCTTACTTATCAAAACTTGCTACAATGGACCCTGTATCTTGCAGGTCTAGGATTTTTTAGTTGTGCTGATTCCATCTCCTGTTTTACTCTTTCATTTATTTTCAAATAACTTTCACCACCAACCAATAAAGTAAGCACACACTCAGAATCCGCCAACAAGTTTTTGGCGCCGTTGTCGGGGAAAGATTATCTATTAGTAGACCCTTAGTTTTTGTATTATTAGTATTCTTTACACATGTGAATAATTGATACTGTTGACATCATTTTGAATCTTTCTTGCAGATCAAGACAGCAGCAGCGAAGGACAGTGGACTGCATTTGGAGCTTAGCTACCTCTATTTGCAAACTCTCTGACTTTTAAAACTCTGTCTATCTTTCTTAAAAAAATTTCCAGCAGTATCTAGGATAGTTTAAATGTATTCTTTGAATAGCTGTAAACTAGTTAGATAAATTTGTTATTGTACAATTATTCTTTTGCAATGTGCCTGCAAGAAGCTTTCCTTGCTGTTGGTGTGCTTGTATGCTAGGGAGGAGATCCCTCAGCCCTGCTTTAGAGCCTCTTGACCCTGAGTTAGAAAGGGGAAGGAGACTTAGGAGAGACAGGCACACCACAGGAGAGCCCCCAAGTGAATCTGTGACAACAATTATGGGTGAAGAACAACCCAGAACCCTCAAGGAGTTGAATGCTTCGGATGACTATAACTCCCCTTTTAGCATTCAATTCCCTGATGTTCAGGGGAACTATGAGATAAAAACTTCAATCATCCAGATGCTGCCAGCTTTCCATGGGCTTAGCAAAGAGGACCCTTACAAGCATATTGACCAGTTCTTGGCCTTATGCACCACTTTTAATATCACTGGTTTGGGACCTGAGGCTACTAGGCTCAGACTCTTTCCTTCTCTCGGAAGGATAGGGCCAGTACCCGGCTGACCACTCTTCCCAACAATAGCATTGCTTCATGGAAAGACATGCAGACCAAGTTCCTAACCAAGTTCTTCCTTGAGACCAAAACTAGCCAGTTGAGGAAAGAGATTCTTGCGTTTGCTCAATCCCCAACTGAGGATTTTAACCAGTCCTGGGATAGGTTTAAAGAGATGCTCAAACAATGGCCCCACCACAACATCCCTGAGTGGCAGCTTGTACAAAGCTTCTACAATGAGATTGATGAGAAAAATAGAGACATGGTCGATGCCTCTTGTGGTGGATCCTACATGCACAAGACTGCTGAGGAGGCATGGGAATTGTTTGAGGTGATTAGTGAGAATGCTTTTCAAAAGCCATCCCTGGCAAGAACTAGTCAGGAATCTGAGTCAAAGGTGGGGCCTGCTGCTGGGTCAAAAGGAAAAGTTTATGAGGTGTCTGGGAACAATGACTTGCAGCTGCAGATGGCAAACCTCTCTATGAAGTTTGACAAATTAGTGACTGTGATGCAACCCAGAAGGGCTGCTCATGTGGCGGAGGCATGCTTGATATGCCAGTCCCCACAGCACACAGTAGAGGAATGTCCATCTGTAGGGCAATTTCCTGAATTGGTTTTAGAACATTCTGCTGCTGCTCAATCTTATGGCCAGCAACAATCTGGGGGCTATAATAGGCAGCCATATGAATACCAGCACCAAAATGTTGGTTACCAATGGAGAGACCACCCAAATCTGAGGTGGAGGCAAGACAACTACATGCAGCCCCAGCAGATGTTGGCCTTACCATAAAGGCCACATCAGTAGTTCAATAACGGGAATGCCCCTAGGTCTACCTTCCAGCACCATCAGCAACCCCATCAGCAACAAAATCAGTTGGTCTTACCCCCTTCTCAACCTAGAAATACTTCTTTCGAGGACCAGGTCTTGACCTCACTGTAAAACCTGGGTTCCTTGGCTCAGACTGTGGACTCTCATGGTCAGAGCCTCCAGAAAATGGAAGAGCAGATGAGCCAAATGTCAAAAGCCTTGGCTAGGAGAGATGAAGGCAGATTGCCCTGCCAGCCAATTGCTAACCCCAAGGGTCAGTTTTTAATTGAGGAAGCTTCCTCAAAGTTTGAGGACACTAATGCTATCACTGCCCTAAGGTCTGACAGCCTGGTAGACAACCAGGTGGGTAACAGACCAACAGAGGCAATTTTCACAGATGATGCAAATGATCATGATAGAGAAGTTGTGGGACCACAAAGCCAAGAAGTGCATGCCACCTTGCAGCAGGAGAAAAATAATGAGGTTGTAGTTGAGCCACAGCAGGGAGAAAAACATGAAAAAAGAAAGAAGCAGAAGTTTAGTCATGGGCTAGCAGCTGAGGAACCAGCAGAACCTCAGCTGCCATTTCCTCAAGCTTTGGATGGTCCTATCCCTTTTGATAGAGGGAATGCCCAGATGGAGGAAATGATGGAGACCTTCAGGCAGGTGAAAATCAATTTACCCCTGCTTGAGGCAATTAAACAAGTCCCAGCCTATGTAAAGTTCCTGAAAGACCTCTGCACCCAAAAGAGAAAGGCTAGAAGCCATGTGTCCAAGAAGGTCTTTGCAACTGATACAGTGAATTCTGTATTTAACATATCAATGCCTGAGAAGTTGCAAGATCCAGGGATACCCACTGTTCCCTGCGTAATTGGAGACCATACAATTGGAAAAGCCCTTTTAGACCTTAGAGCCAGTGTTAACCTGTTGCCATATAGTGTATATCTGTAACTAGGTTTGGGGGAGCTAAAAGCTAACCCCATTGTGTTGATGATGGCTGATAGATCTGAGAGGAATCCTCTGGGAATGGTTGAGGATGTCTTGGTGGGAGTGGATAAGTTTTTCTACCCTGCCGACTTCTTAGTTTTGGACATGGGGTGCAGCAATAGCCCAAATCCCATACGCTTATATTGGCGGTGCCTTTCTTGGCCACTGCCAATGCCTGCATCCAATGCAGGTCTGGAGTAATGGAGGTAACTTTTGGATATATGAAAGTTGAGCTGAATGTGTACAACAGTGCAAAGTACCCTCAGATGGACAATGAGGAGAGCTTTGCAGTGGTTGTACTAGAGGAAATTGTGGAAGAGGAATTGCCCACTCTGCTGGAGTGGGGCAACATTGTCAGGAATTTAGTTAAAATTTGGGACATGGTGGAGGAAGAGAGCACAGATGGGAGATCAAAAGACATGACCATATCGAAGTCTTCTGTGGGCTCAGTGCAGCATTCCAGTTGGAAACCTATATTGCTACCTCTTCCTCCAACCTCCAATGCACCAATTTTGCCATCCGCCCAACAGGCCTTTGATCTAGAACTCAAGAAGCTTCCAGAAACATTAAAATATGCCTTCCTTGAGAAAGGTGATAAGCTTCCTGTGATTATCTCTTCCTCCCTTACCAATGACCAGGAAGAGGAATTACTAACAGTTTTGAGGAAGCACAACAAGGCAATTGGTTGGACCATTGCCGATCTGGGAGGAATAGATGCATCAATCTGCATGCATAGGATTCATCTTGAGGAGGGAGCACTACTCTCCAGGGAAATGTAGAGGAAGTTAAATCCTCACATGCAGGAAGTGATCCTTAAGGAAATCATTAAATTGCTAGATGCAGGGGTGATTTTCCCCATCTCTGATTCTCATTGGGTGGCACCTATCCAGGTGGTGCCCAAGAAATCTAGCATAATAGTGATTAAGACTGAGACTGGAGAGTTGAGGCCAGCCAGGGCAACCACTGGCTGGAGAGTGTGCATTGATTATAGGAAGCTCAACTCTAAAACCAGAAAGGACCATTTCCCTCTCCCCTTCATTGATCAAATTCTGGACAAATTGGCTGAAAAAGCTTTTTACTGTTTTCTTAATGGATACTCAGGGTACAACCAAATCCCTGTGCATCCTCAAGACCAAGAGAAAACCACCTTTACCTATCCTTTTAGCACCTTTGCCTACAGAAGGATGCCTTTTAGACTTTGTAATGCGTCAACCACTTTTCAGAGGTGTATGTATGCCATATTCTCTGATATGATTGACAAGTTTTTAGAGATTTTTATGGATGACTTTTCTGTCTATGGGGACAGCTTTGGACAGTGTCTACAACACCTCAGCCTAGTTTTGCAAAGATGTGAGGAAACCAATTTAGTTTTAAGCTGGGAAAAGAGCCACTTCATGGTAACACAAGGCATTGTGTTGGGCCATGTAGTCTCTAAAGAAGGGCTTGAGGTAGACAAGGCCAAAGTGGACCTCATTGCCAATTTGTCCCCTCCAAAAACAGTCAAGCAAATCAGATCTTTCCTGGGGCATGCGGGATTTTATAGGAGGTTCATTAAGGACTTCAGCAAAATTGCTAAGCCATTGTGCCACCTGCTCTGCCAGGATGTGCCCTTTGACTTTTCTGCTAACTGTCTTAAGGCTTTTGAAACATTGAAAATCTGCCTCACCTCTGCTCCTGTACTCCAAACACCAGACTATACCCTACCTTTTGAGCTTATGTGTGATGCATTAGACTTGGCATTAGGTGCTGTTTTGGGCCAAAGACAAGATAAACTGCCTGTGGTCATTGCTTATATCAGCAAATCACTTGCTGAAGCTCAGCTAAACTATACCACAACTGAGAAAGAGCTTCTAGAAGTGGTTTACGCTGTTGATAAATTTAGGGCCTACCTACTAGGATCTAAAACTGTAATCTTCACTGACCATTCACCATTGAAGTACCTACTATCCAAGAGAGACGCTAAGCCTAGGATGATTAGATGGATACTCTTGCTACAGGAGTTTGACATCGAAATCAAGGATAAAAAGGGTGTGGAGAATGTGGTGGCTAACCACTTGTCCAGAATTATCTTGGAGAAATGCCTGGATGGCCCTACAAATGATGCCTTCCGTGATGAGCAATTATTTGCCATCCAATCCTTAGTCCCTTGGTTTGCACACATTGTCAATTATCTAGTTATAGGAAAAATTCCTCCCCACTGGACCAAAATGGATAAAGACCTGTTCTTCTCAAGGGTCAAGTATTTTTTCTGGGAGGAACCTTGCCTATACAAGTACAGTGCCGACCAAATCATCCGAAGATGTGTTCTCGAAAGTGATATCCCCAATATTTTGGCCATGTGTCATGAAAATGCCTGTGGAGGCCATTTAGTGGGAGAAAAATAGCTGACAAGGTCCTGCAGTGTGGTTTTTACTGGCCATCCTTATTCAAGGATGCATACACACACTGCAAGGCATGTGAGAGATGTCAGAAATTAGGAGGGCTGTCCAAAAGAAATTCGTTGCCTTTACAACCCATCCTTGTTGTAGAACTGTTTGATGTATGGGGAATTGACTTCATGGGCCCCTTTCCTCCCTCTAATGGTTACCACTTCATCTTAGTGGCAGTGGACTATGTTTCCAAATGGGTAGAAGACATTGCCACAAGAACCAATGATAACCAGGTGGTCCTCAAATTTATAAAGCACAACATTTTCTCAAGATTTGGAACCCCTAGAGCTATTATCAGTGATGGGGGTAGCCATTTCTGCAACAGGAATTTCGAGAGCTTGCTCAAGAAATATTTTGTGACCCATACGATTGCTACTCCCTACCACCCATAAACATGTGGGCAAGTTGAAATTTCCAATAGGGAGATCAAGCATCAGGGACCGACAGAAAGATTTGGCTGAGAAACTGGATGATGCACTGTGGGCCTATAGGACTGCCTATAAGACTCCCATTGGAATGCCCCCATTCAGACTGGTCTATGGCAAGGCCTGCCATCTCCCAGTAGAGTTAGAACACAGGGCCTATTGGGCCATTAAGAATTTGAACATGGACCTAACTTCTGCTGGTCATCACAGGTCATTACAACAGTCAGAATTGGATGAGCTGAGGATGGATGCTTACACCAATGCCAGGATCTACGAGGAACGGGCTAAAGCTTTCTTCGACAAGGGCTTACTGAGAAAATGCCTCGAACCGGGTGGTAAGGTTTAGTTATTCAACTCCAAACTAAAATTCTTTCCTGGCAAATTAAAATCCAGATGGGATGGTCCCTATGTTGTCTTGAATGTTTCCCATCTGGTGCTGCGGAAGTCAAGGATCCCAAATATGGGAGGACCTTCAAAGTGAATGGTCAGAGGCTTAAGCCTTTCTTTGAACAATATGCTGATCCTATGAGCACTATTCATTTTCATGGGACCCCTACATCTACCTGACCCGCAGTTTTGTCCATGTTGTACTAAACTACTTTTGTTTCTACCTTAAGTTCTAGGAAATTTTAGGGGTTATGTGGAGTTTGATATTGTTGAGCTTGATAGAGTTTATGTTGGATTGGTATGATTTATTCTTCTTCTTTTGTAAATTGCTGATTTTCGAATTTGAATGCATATTATGTGAATACTTGTGATAAGTAGGCTGCACTAACTATAGTGCCCCTGTTTGGCACTAGGCCCTCGAGCATTCCAAATTGTGATTGAGGAAGACTCGCACAATTTGCATAGACCATTTCTTTTGCTGTCGTGAGTTTCAATGCTACAGAATCTCTCGCACACTTCCAGCTCTAACTCCCATAATCACGCAATTCTGAAATCTCGTGATCCCCTTTCCCAACTGCGCGAGTCTAATGCATTTGTCATTTTTCACGCTGACTGCTGGGACTTGACGTTTCCCAACTCACTCTCAATTAATTGTGGCGACTTGAATGTTATTCAACCGTTTCATCTTCCACCATCCTCGTCTTTAAATACACAGGGAGGCCATGTTCATCTTCATCACATCCTATCTCCTCTCACCCTAGCGGTCCTTCCCTAATCCTAATCATGGCAGATGACAAGCTGGATCCGTTGCCTAACAAGTTTTACCCGATGTGGTTGGATCTGCCGCCACCTAAAGAGCCGGATCCCCTCCAACCCCTAAAGGATGAATACGAGGAGGTTTTACAAATCCTTGCCAAGGAGGATGAGAAAAAGCTTCAGCCACAGAAGAAGAAGCAAAAGACAGAGCCATCCCCTGCCCCCTCCACTCCACCCCCTCCCCCACCTTCTCAACCCCCTCATCCCTGATCTCTCTCTCCTTCCCTCCTCCGTTTTTGTAATTTTCTTTTAATCTTAATGAAAATTTCCTTTTCTGATATGCTGTACAGTTTTCTAGTCTTGGGTACTTTATTTCTTGTTCTCGTCTTCTATGCTGTAATAACTCTACTGCACAGACACCTTTAAACCAGTGAGGACACTGCTTCTCATAGGTTTGGGGGTGTGCCAGGCAGATCCTGCCAATGGAATTGCTAACATAAGTGCAGCTGACTCATCTGTGCGATATGGAAATGGACCTCTGTTCACTTAGGAATCATGACAATAAGAAGTTTAAAATTTTTGCAAACTTTTGACATTATAAACTTCTAATACTCCACATTTCTATGATAATATCGCCATGGAAACTCACTTGTATCAGCACTCAGTGAATCAGTAGAGAGAGAAAAAGGTGAGGACATACTTAAAAGTTCAAAGGAAGACCATAACCAGTGAGAATTGGGCCTATAAAATTTTTTTCCATCTTTTGAGGAGTAACCAAGGCAATCCCTTCTAGTTCTAAAGACTGACTTAGTCACTGTGCTCACTAGAAGTTAGGTAAATCCAAGTTGAAACAACTGACAGTACTCATGAGACTGAGGAAAGGATCAAGGCCTTCTCTTGGACAGTTTGAGCCTAATAAGACCAACCCTTAAGTAACTGCCCTTGTCCATTCCCCCTTTGAGCTTTAAATCCTAAATTTCTTCAAAATATACCTGAGTACTTGAACCTGAACCTATGAACCTGCTTCAGCCTACCCTCACTCTGAGAATTCAGAAGGTAAAGGAGAAAAAGTTGAAGATGAACTAGCTATGGTCAACAGTAGGTGAATGGAAAAGAAATACCTCCAATCTGGCAGTGTGATAATTAGGAGCATGGTGGCATTTCTGAAAAGTAAAAACAAAAAAAAAAAAAAAAAAATCAGAAAATTCCGCAAGGAAACAAAAATAACAATGAAGAGAAGTAAGGGAGGAGTCAAGAGGAACTTTCATTGGAAAAACAAAATCAAGAAGAGAAACTGATCACTTCAAATCTGAAAATCTCAAAGAAGATGAAATGAGCTGAATTCAAGAAGGTGAAGTCATGAATCACCTCTGTCACCTACTGATTTCTCAATTTTGAACCCCTTCTCAACCCTCCATTCTTTCAACCCCACTCCATAAGCCACATTACAGCCCAGTTAAAAGCCCTTGTGATCCAAAAGTTGAGTGAGCTGTCATGTGAAGATAAAGAGTTATCCAATCTATGGTGAGGAACTGCCAATGATGTCAGCACTTAAGAACTCTGCCTATGCTCATGCTTATAGACCCATTTGGGGGATGTAACTGCTCTTGAGCCTATGAGAGAGTGAACCCCTCAACAAAACCCTTATGGGAGTATGCCCTGCAAAGTTTTTGGGTCTGAACTTGAATGCATTATGTATGAGCTTAACCTAATTTTTGACCTAAGGATAAGTTCAGTGTTGGCACACACTAGTGCAGTTTTCTGTGATTGTAAACTAATTGGAAATGTTGTGCAATCATGAAGAGTTTATGTTGTTTGAGTTTCTGTGCAACCAATGAATTAAATTTCTTTTATGCTTAATGATGCAAGAGTAAACTAAGTCTGCCCCTTGATTGCTCATTGGATGATATTGCACTTTTGTTAACTGTTTCATTGAAGAAGTTCGTGGGTGTCTTCACTGAAAACCCTCAGGAGACTTCACTCCTCCACTAGGGATCACCTAGGGGTTTAAAAGGCTTGGTACATATGCTAAATGTATCCGTGCTCCCTACGAAAGTGGCATTTAATTTTTATATTAGGTTTAATGTAGCTTTGCTAAGGGACTAGCAAAGATTAGGTTTGGGGGTGTGTTAAGACCTGAAAAGTACCACTTTTCACCCCTTAACTTAACCTTTGATTAGACCCATAGCCACCAAATAAGTCCTTGTTAAGTATTTTATGTAGGTAGTACCCAGCAGTGAAATAAGGCCAGGAATCTTGCAAAAAAGCTTGTTTTGGCACCAGATGTCCCTTAGAAGGATGAAGTCTAAATCCAAACCTGAATATGAGCCTCGCGCAGTCTAGCTAAGCCTCCCAAGACTCTACAACAACTTCTCACACAGATGATTGACTGAAGAGCTTTAGAAACATAAACTCGCACAGCTCTCGCGAAACCCAAGAATAGAACACCTCACGCAGTCTCGTGCAGTTCAAAGTAGACTTCTCTTAACCGCGCATAGTTCACTTAGAACGGCTGAGAAGAGAGAGCTTCAGAAGACTCCTCGCGCAGCTATCGCGCAGTCGCCGTGGGATGCAACTGTTAGAAGAGAACTCCTCACACAGTTCTCGCGCCATTAAGAAGAAAGCGTCCTTGCGAAGGCAAAGCCACCCTCGCGAAGATCAGTTAAGACATGGAATCTCGTGCAGTTTGAAACTCATCAAAGCCTCGCGAGGTTATTCGCAAAGCCCAGTGAAGATAAGTGCTCGCAAAGTTCTTGCGCTATTCAAATCTATCTTTGCAAAGATCTACCTCACGACTGCTTAAGCTCCAACCCCGTGACATCTGAGGCTCTGATGTCCAATCAACCTCGTGATTGCCTGAAGAGCAAACCAAGCCAACCTCGCGAAGGCGGGAGCTTCAATTTCAAATCATCCTAGCGAAGAACAAAAGCTACCACGCAACAAGTCTGGGAAATAATGGCTACCTAGCGAAGCTCTGAACCTCAAACTTCCATCTCTTCAGTTGAGGACTTTCTGGGAATTTCCAGCAATTAGGGCACGCACTCCCACACTCAAATCTCTGTGCATGCGCCCCAAGGCATCGAAGGATCACTATTCGGCCACGTGGCTTCGTTAAAATTAGGATTTCCTAACCCTAATGCGCCGCCACACCACTGCTATAAATACCCACACTTAGCTTAGGTTTTAAGAAGCCTAGACTTTCTTTTCTTTCTATATCCTGGAATAGCTAGGAACCCAACTCATTTCTGGGAGACCTGATCGGAGATCGTTTAGTTTTTCTTTTTATAGTTGTAAGTAGTTTTCTTTTTCTTTTTCCTTCTCTCCATAGTCCAGCACTTGCTGGCCATGTCTTTGTATGTATTTTGAACTAGATTAACGGAAGTTCTGTAATAGGATCTGTACTTTGTAGGATTTGTGTTTGTGTGTGAGATGCTCTGTGCAAGGCTGCTACCTTGTGATCCGCCATTGCTTTGGCTGTGTTTCAAAGCAATGGAGGACTGATTCTAAGGGCCACTCAGATCCAAGTGACCTATGTGTCTGGGCTATCATGGTCCTATATAGCCTTAGCCCCACCACAGGACCCACTAGATCTGAAATCCCCATGGGAGCTTGAGCTGGTAGCCTTGTGACCGTGGTGGTAGCAACGATATTCTTGTTTTATCTTGGGCTCCGTGAGGAGGATAACCTCTAGGATAGTCTGTGACCTTTTAAGTGGACAGATTATAGCCTTAGGGTGATTCTAATCCACCGATCCAAGATGGATCCTTCTTCTTTACAGCTGAGCTTGTAGAAGCCTGGTGGGAGATTATACAGAGGCAGACTCCCCTATATTTGTATAGATTTGCCATCAGAAGTTCGATTTGATCAGGTTATAGAGATTGTAGGCTAGTGACTGGACCATTGTAGCCTCACTCAAGCAATGGACAGCTAGATCAAAGGTTGTCCTCAATCTCTTGTTGGTTCTATGTGTCTGGGCTATCATGGTCCTATACAGCCTTAGCCCCACATATAGAGCTTTAGAGGTTGAAGTTCCCTATGGATTCTTGAGCTGGTAGCCTAGATGAAATAGTGCCTGCAATGATTTACTGGTTATGTTTTGACCCATCCCTGGATAGTGGTTCCCCTATGGGATAATCTGTGACAATTTGAGTGGACAGGTTATAGCCTTAAGGGTGGAATCATGGCAGAGTGATGGGTTGGATCCTTTCTCCTCAGTGGTGATAATGTAGCCACTAGACAGGATTTCTATAACAGCATATCTGAATCTGAGTTATAAAACTCCTCTGATCTAGGTTCAATAACATACTTCTCACCCTTTTATATTTATTTTCTACACTCCATCCATCCTCTCAACCCTTTCTGTAGTTTAGACATTAGAATACTTAGAATAAGTGACCTTAAACTCTCCTCCTTTTAGGACTGCCAGATCTGTAGTCAGATCTGGAGGGACTACTTGAAATGGCTCCTTTGAAGCTGTAGATCACCTTTCCCTGTGGGACAAACTCTTACTTATCAAAACTTGCTACAATGGACCCTGTATCTTGCAGGTCTAGGATTTCTTAGTTGTGCTGATTCCATCTCCTATTTTACTCTTTCTTTGATTTTCAAATAACTTTCACCACCAACCAATAAAGTAAGCACACACTCAGAATCCGCCAACAGTAGCTTATCTTTCCTCTATCCTAAGACAGCACCTATGGCCACGTCTGATGCATCACACATCAGCTCAAAGGGGAGTGAGTAATCTGGGGCCTGGATTATAGGGGCAGTTGTAAGGCACTTTTTCAAGGCCTCAAAGGCCTCAAGGCACTCAGCAAAAAATACAAATGGCACATCCTGGCAAAGTAGGTGGCACAATGGTTTGACGATCTTGCTGAAGTCTTTGATGAACCTCCTGTAAAATCCAGTATGTCCTAAAAATGATCTGATTTGCTTGACAGTCCTGGGTGGGGGCAGATGTGAAATCAAGTCCACTTGAGCTTTATCAACCTCAATTCCTTTGGGAGAGACTACTTGGCTTAGTACAATCCCTTGTGTCACCATAAAGTGACTCTTTTCCTAGCTTAGGATCAAATTGGCCTCCTCACATCTTTGTAAATCCATATCAAGGTGTTTCAAACACTGGCTAAAGCTATCCCAATACACTAAAAAATCATCCATGAAGATTTCCAGGAATTTTTCAATCATATCAGAAAAAATTACGCACATGCACCTCTAAAAAGTGGTTGGGGCATTGCACAGTCCGAAAGGCATCCTTCTATAAGCAAAGGTGCCAAAGGGACATGTGAAAGTAGTTTTCTCCTGATCTTGAGGATCCACTGGGATTTGGTTATACCCTGAGTATCCATCAAGGAAATAGTAAAATGCCTTCCCAGCCAACTTATCTAGAATTTGGTCAATGAAGGGGAGGGGAAAATGGTCTGTTCTGGTTTTGGAGTTGAGTTTTCGATAGTCAATGCAAACCCTCCAGCCAGTGGTCTCTGTGGTTGGCATCAACTCCCCAGAATTCATAGTGATAACTGTGATGCCTGACTTTTTAGATACCACCTGGATAGGTGACACCCATTCAGAATCCAAAATGGGGTAAATCAACCCTGCATCCAATAGTTTCACTATTTCCTTGGGGACCACCTCCTGCATGTGAGGATTTAATTTCCTCTACATCTCCCTTGAGGGTTTGGCACCCTCTTCCGAATGAATTTTGTGCATACAAACTGAGGCATCAATGCCTCCAAGGTCAGTTATTATCCACCCAATTGCTTTCTTGTGCTTCTTGAGAACATTCAGTAATTCCTCCTCCTGCTCACTAGTGAGAGAGGAGGAGATAATCATGGGAAGCTTATTTTCTTGCCCCAAGAATGCATATTTTAATGTGGCTGGGAGCTGCTTCAGCTCCACCTCACGGGGGCTTTCAATTGAAGGCAAGATAGGTGGCTTAGTGGTTTGAGAAAGGAGCAGCATTGTTTGTTTCCAATTGGAATGCTGCACCAGGCCCACAGAAGACTCTGTTTTGGTGCTGTCTTCTGCCATGAAAACTTGGGCCTTCTTCTCAAATAAACTCCAAATGTATGCCAGGTCATCAACAACATTATCCTAATCCAGCAGATTGGATAAGTCCTCTTCCACTAGGCCATCTAATACATCTAGCCCAACAGTCCTCAATGTCAGTCTGAAGCACTATAGCAGCATGGTATACATTCAAATGGGCCTTCATGTTCCCAAAGGTAACCTCCATCACCCCTGACCTGCGTTGTATGCAAGCATTTGTAGTAGCCAAGAATGGCCTGCAAAGGATAACAAGAATTAGGATTTTTCTTTTGCAAAGGTCCATGTCCAAAACAAGGAAATCAGCTGGATAATAGAATTTGTCCACCCCCACCAAGACATCCTCTACCACACCCACAGGTCTCCTCTCAAACCTGTTACACAGTTGGAGCACAACTGAGGTAGGTTTAAGCTCCCCCAACCCTAGCTCCTCATACACTGACTAAGGGAGTAATTTCACACTGGCTCCTAAGTCCAAGAGGGCTTTTTCAATGGTGTGGTTTTTGATTATGCAAGGGATAGTAGGTACCCATGGGTCTTGTAATTTTTCTGGTGTGGCAATGGACAGGACTGACTCAACATGCTCAACAATAAAAACTCTTTTAGACAACTACACCCTTGCTTTCCTCTTTTGTGTGTAGAGGTCCTTCAAAAACTTAGCATAGGCAGGGACTTGTTTTATGGCATCAAGCAAGGGAAAATTGATCATGACCTTCTTGAAAGTCTCTAGCATTTGCTCCATCTGAGCATTCCCTTTATCAAGAGGGGATGGGCCAGCTAGTGCTTGAGGAAATGGCAGTTGTGGCACTACTGGTGCCATTGGTGCATACCTATCAACATCATGGTCATATTTTTTTCTTCATTTATTGTTTGATGTTGAGGCTCAACATCAGCCCCATTATTTTGCCCTAGCTGATCGACAACAGGGGGTACAATCATCGGTTCTTCAACACTAATAATTCATTCATTTTCATTTTTATTTTCTAGGACCTCCTCAGTTACCTTACCCACATGATTATCAATCACTCTCCCACTCCTAAGGGTAGTGATAACATTAGTATCCTTATTGGTAGAGGCTGCTTCTTCAATCATATAAGCCCTTTGGGGTTGGTCAAGAGCTGACTAAGTAATTTATCCTTCCCTCTTTTGTTCAAAGCATTACAGATGTAGCTTAGCTGGTCCTCAATCTTATTGGTATAACTTGCTGCTACTGGGATTGAAGATATGAATCTTGTCTCTACCTAAGGTTTGGGTGGTTCCTCCAAGAACACCCAGCAGGCTGTTGCCCAAAAGTTTGAGCAGCATTGGCATGCTTCATAGTAAAATCAGGAAATTGGTTGGCAGATAGACAATCATGAATAGATTGTGTGGGAGATTGGCATATCAGACATGCTTCCTCCACCTGTGCAATCATCCGAGGCTGCATCACATTCATTAATTTGTCAAATTTCAAGGACAAATTGTCCACCTTCCTCTCCAAATCATCTTGCACCTTGACTTCATATATTCCACCTCTAGGGGTGGCCTCTTTCACCATCTTAGCTGAGGTCTGGCTGTCATTGCGTGACAAAGAC
This sequence comes from Chloranthus sessilifolius, assembly GCA_021018995.1. Lineage (NCBI taxonomy): Eukaryota > Viridiplantae > Streptophyta > Magnoliopsida > Chloranthales > Chloranthaceae > Chloranthus > Chloranthus sessilifolius. The sequence continues at coordinate 34,138,503 of CM037595.1, forward strand.
TCCTGCTGTATGGAATTTTCTCCTATTATGTCAAACAGCTCCCAAGCTTCCTCAGCTGTTTTGTGGAGGTAGCTACCACCACATGAAGCATCCACCATATCCCTGCCCTTAGAATTAATTCTTTGGTAGAATACTTGCACTAGTTTCCACATTGGGATTTGGTGGTGGGGGAATTGTTTTAATATTTCCTGGAACCTTTCCCAAGCTTCATAAAAATCCTCAGTTGAGGACTGAGTAAATGACATAATACTTGTCCTCATCTAGCTGGTTTTGTTTATGGGAAAGAACTTGGCCAGGAATTTGGTTTGAAGGTCACTCCATGATTGTATGTTGTTGGCTGGGAGCTTTGATAACCATGTGCTGGCTTTTTCCTTTAGTGAGAAAGGAAAAAGCCTGAGTTTAGTGGCCTCAGGTCCCAAGCCAACAATATTGAAAGTAGTGCAAAGTACCAAAAATTGGTCGATATGCTTGTAGGGATCTTCTTTACTAAGCCCATGAAACGAAGGCAACATATTAATGGTGGAGGATTTAATTTTATAATTCCCCTCAACAGAGGGGAATTGAATGCAGAAGGGAGAGGTGTACTCCCTAGGTGTATTGTACTCCTTTAATGTTCTCTGCCTCTTAGCCATGATAGTTGGTTCAGTTTCAATAGCAAGACCCTGTGTGGTGTGTCTAGGTTTGAGGATCCTTTCAACCTCTAGATTTGAAGGTTCTAACTCAGGGTTTAAAGACCTTCTACCATGAATGTACTCACACCCACAGTAAGTACAGAGAATACTCACAAGCACACATAAAAAAATCTCGAACAAAAATTAACAATTACATAGATTTACACTAAGCAAGTAACAGGGAATTAAACATAAATGGACTGAGATTTAGGAGAAAGGAAGTACAAATAAAGCTAGCTGCACTCCAGCTGTAACTCTAGCTTTTCCCTTCCTCTGCTCTCCATTTATGCAAAATTCTAAAAAATATCAGTAGTATTTTATTCTAAATTAGGTACAACTATAAAGAATTTGGAAGTCTAAAGTATAGTACAACTCAGGTTTACTAAAAAGATCAATATCCCCGACAGCGGTGCCAAAAACATGTTGTTTGATTTCGGATGTGCTGATTTGTTATGTGGTGTTGAAAGAAAATTAACATCAAAGTGAAATACAGGATAAAGATATGGTGAAAACAACAATCCTAAAACATCCTAGACCTGCAAGATACAGGGCCTATTGTAGCAAGTTTTGATAAGTAAGAGTTTTTCCCATAAAGAAATTGATGTAGAACCCAAAATGGGCTATAATAGTAGGCCTCCAGATCTGGCTACAGATCTGACAATCCTAAAGAAAGGGAGTTGGGTGTCACGACTATACTAAATTAACCCTAATAAAAGAGAAATAAAGTACAACCCTATCCTAAAGAAAGGGGTAAGAAGAAGATGGTGATGGTGTATGCCAAAATAAAATATACAAATGATGGGAAGTAAGCAAGTTAAGTTAGAGTTAATGCAGTAATGTAACTCAGATTTAGACTGTCTCTGCAGTGATCCTTGATGAGATGATATTACTTATCTCAACAAGGTAGAAATATCCAACTTAACCCGTGCCATTTCGGGTGCTCATAAGGCTACAGGTTGTGTTGGTGTTCTGAGTGTGCATGATTTTTTTGTGTTTTGAAAAAAGGTTTGCAAATGCTAAGTTATACTGAATCTGGAAAAAAAATAAAGAAATATCAGCACAGAGAGAAGTGAATTAGCGTGCAAGATCAGGGCCAATTGTAGCAAGTTTTAAATGTAAGTGAGTAAAAGATCGTCCACAGAGAATTTGTTTAAAATGCAAGATAAACCTCCAGATCTGAGCTACCAGATCTGACCTCTTATCCTATCCACAGAGCACATAAGATGGGAGGTTGAATTTGTCACATTAACTAAATGATAAAAGTAAAAGTTAAACTAAATGATCCAGATCTGAGTTGGGGGAATTTTGATGTAAATTTATAAAAATGGAGAAATAATATCTAACTTTGATTTGGTCCTTGAAACACAATGAGAATGACTGCAGGTCAAATGAGAGATGATCCAATCTTCATCTGGCTACAAGCATAGATGCAAGAGAAATAAATCTAACTCAAGGATTAAATTTAGGCTTATGGTTATGGTATGTCCACTTCAATGGCCACAGACCATCCAATAGTCTTTAATCTAAACCCTTAATTCAGAACAAGAAATATCACTACAAATGCTGTGAGAGATTAGGTTACAAACACAAATTCCCACAGGGTTAATGAATCAAGGGAAATTGCATGAAAAAATAGTAAATCTACAGGAGTCTAGTGCAATAAGGAGATCAGAGGGAACCGTTAACACGAATCCAATTGAGAACGTACGGTTACAACAACCTTTTCAAATCCACATTTACAATTACAAAGCACAGCTTAAACAGCTCTCAGATTTGTAGTCTTGAATACAATCCTCTTTTGAATTACAGAGATATCTCACAGCTCTCAATTGCAAGTAAAAGTTGGTTTCAGACAGGCTAGCTGATCTGGAAATGGGGGAATAGGAATGAAACTCAAAATCTGGATGCCCCAATTGGGCAGATGGTTCATCTATTTATAGTTTTCCCCAGGTCTAGCTCAGATGCGTATCGGCCAATCAGAAGTGCTCAGATCTGTATCAACCAATGGTAGTCGAGCACAAGGATCCAGATCTGTTCTGGCCAATTAGAATTGCTCGATCTGGTTCAGCCAATCAGGCGACTTAAGCATCAATTTTGTTATACAATTTGAAAATCTGTTAGAGGTTCTAGAAGCTCCCGCCAAGTGATTTCATCTTCGGGTGCTCACATGGGGTGGAATAATCCTTGGCTTCATGCTTAGAATCTTCTGGAATGTCCCTAAGTTTTTAATTGCATTGGGACACATGCAAAAGATTACTGAAGTACCCTTGCAGAAGCTAGGAATCTCCAGAATACCATTTCGCATAGTTTAGGGAACTTTTCGCAAGGTACTATGACTCCTGAAGCTCATTTTGCAAAGTTCAGGTTCTGTTCGCAAGGAGTTCTCTTCTTTTCGAATAGGTCAATCATCCTTTCGAAGAGTTCAGGTGCTCTTCGAAAACTAAGCCTGGAGCTTTTAGTTCTTTTCGCAGAGTTCAGGTTCTTTTCGAAATGTTCAGATTCTTTTCAAAAAGCACTCTGTAGTGCATTTTTCTGTTCGAATTGCTCCACATTTCTTTTCTGGGTTGAGACCAGGTCTTTACCTCTTCAGTTCAGGCATTTTGATAGCTAGTGAGGTTGTCCCTTCTCTTTCTTCCTTTGGATCGACATGGATTATCATCTTTTTGGCACTTTTAGGCTGCTATCATGGTAAAGCCTGTCTTTATTATTAGCTGTAACACAAGCACTTAAAACACCTATTTAGTTCTCTCAAGGGTCTATCAAGGCCCAGGTTAAAGGGTGGAAAATGGTATTGTCTAGTTCTCAACAGGCTGTCCACTCAAATAGCCATAGTCTATCCTATAGAGTTTGTCAAATCCCATTGACCAAGCCAGAAGTTGCTAATCTAATCCAAAGGAGTGGACTGATCATTTTGCCAACCACTGGACCATAGTAGGCCATGAATATTATTAAACATACTATATAATGCCAGTGCTACAAGCTCCCCAGATCTACGTATAGATCTGGCTGGCATCCATAGGTATTCCAACCAATAAAGTCCTAAGTACTTTGTCAAGGCCAATGGCTCACTGTGCCCATAAAAAGGACCAGCAATAGGTTGAATAATGATTTAGATTCAGCTGGTCATTGCTACAAAAGGCCTGCCATGACTCAGCCATAAGCAGTAATTACTACAGAGGAATCAGATCTAACATCTGATATCGGTCAAGTAAAACAGAGTGGAGTTCCTGCACAAACCTCCCTACAAGGATCTAGAAGCTCATGTGCAAGGGAGAAAAATCCTTCTCAGACATTTGGCTGGACACCACCCTAGGGTTATACTCTGTCCACTCAAATGGTCACAAGGTATCCGATAGGTCTATCCATATCATAGATATCTGAGAAAGAACATGTAAACAGTTGCTGCCACCAGGAGTCTCAGGGCTACTAGCTCTCCAGATCTGGCTATAGATCCAACTTGCTATCCATGGGACAATTGAACCAAGGAAAATCAAATGGTAAATAATAGATCTACTAGAAACTGAATGGGCTAGTCCAAAAGCATGGATCCTATAGACATCTAAGGAAACCACAGGATATATAGATTCAATTAGTCATTAAAACAATAATCCATTGATAAAAGCAAAACTTACAATGAACTATCTCAAGCCTGCAACCTGTACACAACTGCTCATCCCAAAGATCCTAATGTATACAAGGCCTATTACAAAACTAAAATAAAACTAAACCTAGCTGCATACAGAAGGGTTAGCCAGCCAATGCTGGGCTAAGAGAGAAGAAAAATAAGAAAATGAGATGATCAAACCCTAACCCTAGCCTGCTGGAGCTCTCAGCTGATAGAGGATGAAGGAAAGATGAAAATACTAAGCTCTAAGTACAGCATATATACTCTGTCCGTAAGGCCTTGGTTCAAAAGAGATTAACCCTAATTTTTCCAGCATACGTGGCACTATTACAACCCTTGAATGCTTTGAGATGTGCGCCTTAAAATCTGCACCTCAGGAAGTGTGTCCTAGCCTTGGGAAATTCCTAAAAGGTCCTTGAGTTAGGGTTGAGAAGTGGAGAACCCGAGCTTTGCGGGGCTAGCATCTGCATTAATTCACTCGCACAGTTGCTTTGCCTTCGTGGAGAAGCGTTAGGCTTAGGAGGATTGTATACTGGCACAGAAGATCCTCAGTTGATCGTGCAGTTGCTTTACGCTGTAGTGCGGTCATGGAGGTGATTTGGAAACATTTGGATTTGTCGCGCAGTAGAGCTTCAAAAGTTCTCTCTCGTTGGATACTCGAGCAGGTAGGCTCCTGCGCTCGCGTAGTAACTGGTTAGACTCCAGAGTGCGCGAGAGCTGTGCGAGAAAAATTTTAGGTGTCTCTCTCTTTTAGGGATACCCGAGAACTCCGCGAGGTGATAAATTGTTCTTCATGCATATGGACTTGCTATGTTCTACGCGCGACTGCTTTAAGGCTCAATCTCCGTGAGAGCTTCGTGAGCACAAAGTAGATCTTCGCAATGTATTTACTGCTCTCCTCTTGACTGCACATCCCATCTGTGCCAGGGCAGCTTCCACTGGATCCTTAGCTCCGTGAGGGAGTCCTTCAACTCTGCAAGATGATTCTTTTGATCCTCTGATGCCTTGCACTTTCTGCTATTTTAGCTTCCTCTATTCTCAGCTAAATTTTTTTATTTGCTAGACTTTTGTTCAGTGATGGACAACAAATGACTCACCATGGTGAGCACTACCAAGGTGTTCTATTAGGCATTGGCTCAGCTATCATCTTGCATGTCTTTTTTCTCTTCTTTGGACCAAAAAGCAGGGATTTTGTATTAAGCTACACAGTTTATTGCTAACTACAAAACACACTTAACAAATGATTATTAGTGAGCTTCAAGGTCCAGCAAAGCCAAGGTTAAGAGGTGAAAAGTGGTACTTTTCAGTGAATAACAATCCCTCACAAAAAAGCCATCGTCCACCAAACCAATTCCCGAATCTTCCCCCTAAGATCGAAATAGACCTTGCCTCGTTGTCACTCTTTGAGGAGGAGGTGCCCTAGCCAATGCAGCCACCTACCATGACCCACCCCAAGCTTCTGTTAAGGTTTGAGGACTAGGTCCCAGATGAACCAATGGTAAATATGATGGAGGTTGACCCTCAAAAGCCATCTCAATCAACTTCCTCTACAAATCAAGGTAAAGGTGTGGCACCTTAGGTGAGGAATTGAGCTTCAATACCCCTAACTCTGGAAGCATTAAATGACTGTAAATATGATACCATCTTTTCAACAAAAAACAACCTATAAAAAGTGAGATTAGCCTTTGGCAGGCAATACCATGTGTATATAGAAACTCGCCTTGCCGAGGGCCCATCTTCGAAGAAAAGAAAATTCTTAAAAAAATAGAAAAAATACAAAATCTAAAAAGATTATCTTTTAAAATTCTAAAAAAATCAAGAAAAATAATGCCTTAAAAGAAAAATCTGCCCGATGTGAAGTGAACCTATTTCCTGTAGAAATGCAAGAAGAGGTAGGAGTCACGGATTTGGATGGAGAGGACTTAATCGAGGAGCTTCCCAATGAGCTCCTTGAACGATACACCGATTTTGAGCATGACTCTACCCCGATCATTGAAAAGACTGAATATGTCAGTTTGGGTACCGAGGAGGTTCCTAAAATCACTAAAATTGAAATGTCACTTTCTCCGGAGGAAAGAAAAAGCATGATTGATTTCCTTTGGTCATACCAAGACGTCTTTGAATGGTCATACCAGGATATGCCTGGTTTAGACGCCGATTTGGTCAAACTTGAACTATCGCTACATCCAGATGTTAAGTCAGTCAAGAATAAATTTAGGCGACTCAGGCTGGAATGGATGCCAAAAGTAAAGGATGAAGTCACCAAGCAGTACAACCCTGGCTTTCTCATGGTCTCTAAATACCCGCAGTGGCTGGCAAACAACGTGCCAGTGCTAAATGAAGATGGAAAGATTCACATGTGCATCGACTTCACAAATCTTACCAAGGTGAGCTCGAAAGATGACTTCCCTTTGCCACACATCGGTATCATGATCGATAATACTGCCTGGCATGGGATGCTCTCATTTATGGACAGATTCTCTAGGTACAATCAGATCAAAATGGCTGAGGGGGACCAAGAGAAGACAACATTCATTACCTCATGGGGGACTTTCTGTTACCATGTTATGGCATTCAAATTGAAGAAGGCTGGGACAACATATCAAAGGGCCATGATAACACTATTCCACGACATGATGCATCGAGAAATCGAAGTATATGTCAACAACATAGTATCCAACTCTCAGGAGAGAGGTGATCATCTGGTGAACCTCCAAAAACTGTTCAAAAGACTGAGAAAGTACATGCTATGTCTAAACCCACAAAAATATGCATTCTGTGCAATGTCAGGAAAGCTACTGTGTTTCATTGTCAGCAGGAGAGGCATCGAGGTTGACCTAATCAAAGAAAATTCCATTGTTAAAATGCCTCCACCATCTATCGAGAAAGCAGTAAGAGGTTTCTTGGGCAGAATACAGTATATCAATCTGTTCATTACATAGTTAACTCTTATCTACACGTCGATCTTCAAATTATTGAGAAAAGATTCCCCCGTTGAATGGAAAGATGATTGTCAAGCGGCATTTGATAAGATCAAAGGTTATCTCCTCAATCCTCCAGTTTTGGTACCCCCAGTACCTTGGAGGCCACTCCTCATGTATCTCTCAATGACAAAATTCTTGATGGGATGTGTCCTAGGAAAGCACAAGGAAATGGAAAGAAGAGAGCAAGCTGTCTACTATTTGAGCAAGAAGTTTACTGATTACGAGGCACACTATTCTCATCTGGAAAAAGCATGCCTGGCTCTCGTATGGGCAACATAGAGGCTTCATCACTACTTACTATCTCAAGCCATTCTCCTTCTACAATGAATGGATCTGTTGAAATACTTGTTTGAAAAGCCATCTCTCATTGGGCGGACCACACGCTAGCAGCTTCTCTTATCTGAATTTGACATCACATATTTCACCTAAAAATCAATCAAGGGGCAAGCACTAGTTGATCATCTTACCAAGAATCCCTTACCTGACTACGAGCCTCTGAGAATCGAGTTTCCTGATAAGGACATCTTATTCATGATAGAAGATGATATAGAGGAGACAGAAGAGTCCTGGGTAATGTACTTTAATGGGGCATCGAATGCTAAAGGTCAAGGTGTCGGTGATATTCTAATCTTGCGACAAGGGTCCCACGTACCAGTCTCCATCAAGCTCAATTTCCCCTACACCAACAACATGGCTGAATACGAAGACTACATAGTAGGTTTATAGGTAGCTCTTGACCAGAACGTAACTATTCTTAGGGTATTTAGCGACTTGTAGTTAATCATATGCCAGACCAATGGAGATTGGAAGACGAAAGATGAGAAGTTGATCCCATACCATGAACATCTTGAGGATTTGATCTCCAGCTTTAACAATGGGCATCTGCTTGCAAAAAAGATCCTACGGCAAGGGTATTTCTAGACTACCATGGAAATTTGTTGCAAGCACATTCAAAAGTGCTACAAATCCAAAGAACACTCTAGTCTAATACATACTCCTGCTATAGATATGTACAACATGACCATTCCATGGCCATTTGCCACCTGGGGCCTCGACGTCGTCGAAAAAGTTAATCCCAAAGCTTCAAACAAGCTTTAGTTCATCCAGATTGCTATCGAGTACTTCACTAAATGGGCAGAGTCAGCATCTTACGTGAGCATCACGACCAGTCATATTGAGAAGTTCATCAAGAACAACATCGTTTGTCGATTCGACATGCCCAAGGATATCATTATGGACAACGACACCCATTTTGCAAACAAAAGCATCAGAACCTTATGCGAGTAGTATCAGATCAAACATTATCGTTCGTCATCATATCGATCCTAAACTAATGAGGCCGTCGAAGCTACCAACAAAATAGTGCTTTGGATCCTTGAGAAAAGGACATCACATACTGAGATTGGAATGAAATGTAACCTTTCTCACCATGGGCCTATCGAACATCGACCTGTACTGTTACATGGGCAACACCATTCTCTCTTGTATATTGTACTGAGGCCGTGCTACCAGTTGAGGTTGAAGTGCCTTCACTCTGTATCCTCATTGAGTCCAATCTATCGGAAGATGAGAGGGAGACATCTTATTTTGAACAGTTAAATCTGATTGATGAAAAGAGGCTCCTAGCCTTGTGTCACACCCAGGCCTATTAGTGGAGGATTGCACTACTTACAGCAAGCGTGTTCGCATTTGAGATTTAAAGGTGGGTGGCACGGTACTCAAGAAAATCTTTCGGTCTCTCCACACCGATCCATGAGGGAAATTGAAACCCAACTGGGAAGGACCCTACGTCATCAGAGAAGTACTCCCTGGATAAGTGCTTCACCTCGCTACCATGGACGGAGAATATTTTTTTGAGACCATCAACGCTGGATACGTGCGACGATTCTACTCCTAGTATCCCGCAGTAAGGTAAGTATTGATAAAAATGGATACGTGACTGCTTAAGGACCCCATAAAAGAGGCCATCTTTTCAAAACGAAGTAGCCAAAAAGCGTCCCTGAATGCTCATACCTTTTGCTACACCTATTAAGCCATTAGCCGTTCTTTCATAAACCTCTCCCCAGAAAAAGAAGAAAGAAAAACTATAAATACCAAATAAAAAAAAACAAAAAGCAGAATCCCAAAAAGAGGATGTCTGAAAAAAATTTTAAAATAAAATAAAAAAATTGGAAAGAAAAGTGATAGAAAAATCATAGGGCATGTACAGTAAAAAACCCCCAACGAAGAAGTGTATCATGACAACTGGAACCCAATAAATAAAAACCTTTAACCCCTAAGAATACCTTCAAAATTCCTAACCTATCCCTTCTAACCCATGGCCACGATTCATTCTTGAAGAAAGCCCTCTCTAAGGTTTACAAGTAGTCACAATATCTATTAAGTCTATAGAAATCAAGCTAAGAGACAACAAGGAATCCCATCAAGTCGGCTATGATATAATCAACGTGCATGTCGTGGTCTTTGGAAAAATAATGAAAAGAAAAGAAATATATATATATATATATATATATATATATATTGGCTTAAAGGAAAAAAAGGACTTGGTGAAAACTCACAAGGGCGCCACCAATAAAAAGAGCGAGCTTGTGCAGACCAGGTAAAAATATGAAAAGGCATCTAGGGTAAAAATGCATACCCATGGACGTAGTGAAAACCCAAAAAGGCGATACGAATAAAAAAGAGGGTAATAACGAGCATGACAAAAACCCATCTTCGGTGTTGTGAGTAAAAAAGCTAAAAAAAGAGATGAAAAAAAAAGGAAAATCATCAGTTACTCCTCTGATTAGATTTCTGGGTTTTCTGGTTGTCTTTGGGTCGCTTATGTTAGCTCAATTCAGGTCTTGATCAGGTATATCTTCATAGCCGCACTGCCAAATGCATGACCCAAGGTAATGATAAAAGGTTGATTCAATCTAAAGGGATGGACGTTCTGACCTTGGTAAAAATTCTGAACCTCACTAAGGTTCGACTACATGAATGGGTTCACCTATGCTCAAAATGGGACCCATTACTTCGTCTCATTGTTAAGGCATCAAACAAAAAGAGAAGAAAAAAATTAAAAAATTAAAAAATATATACTCTTTATGTCCATGGACATATTTGTAGCATTGTACTTTCATCTCAAAGAAGAGAGAAAAGGAAAAACCAAAAAAATCTAAAAATATAAGTTTTGAAGAAAGAAAAAACTAAAAAACTGTATGTAAAAGTTTGCTTCTTCTGTTAATTAGAAAGCACATTGATTATCTGTATAAATAAAAAGGGACTGACGTTTTCTTGACAATGTGTAGGAACATCAAATTGCCTAAAGCCTCAAGGCAGGCAACCTCTTGGCAATGGGCAGAGTAGAGGAAGCATCTCACAACCCACGTCAATATATTCAAGAAAAAAAATGGAAAAAGCAATCATTTGAAAACAAAAGAAGAAATCTGTGTTTTCATTATACTTTTTATCACGCACGGATACGCACACGCATGCTTCAATGCTAAAAAATGTCAATATTTCTCCGGCAATGTAGCTGTGCTAAGTCAATGTCATAAGTCTAAGGTTCACCTTGGAATTGTGGATACTACATTAAAGTAGGAGTGATAGTGTCAATCTCGGTCAAACAGTCAATATTTCAATCAATTTGATTCGACCGCTAAATGAGATTACATATCGAACAACTATGTTCAAACATGGATGCAAAAGGGATCTTTTCCCATATTTATTTTCGGTTGCAAGCTTAAAAACATGCACGGTATCCCTATAAAGTGTACGCCATGCATCTGGATATCCGTTGGATGGTCGTTTGTTCTCGTAAATAATATCCAGGCGAGATCTAGGTCGGGACTTCCATCGCCTTGCCCCTAATGAGTCCATAATTTTACATAGTTGATATATTTGTTAGTTCACCTCTAAAAAGTATCACATACTCCCAAAAAGCATTGCAACATCAATATTCGCTCCACTCAGGTAGTTGTGCTAAATTAACTTCGGGGTCGATGAGTTCACTCAAACAATCTAAACCCTACCTCATGTACGGGTACTAGTGACCAGTTAAAGTGGGGCAATCAATGCCTCATGAGATTGGGTACAAGTCGGTTGGATCTTCGCATCATTGCTCTACACCAATCTTTAAGTATGGGTCGATCACCCTCCTGCTCGCGGGGTTGTCTTGTTCAAAATGAAACTCAAAGATCATGCACCATCAATCACACCATCACGGTTTTCCCAGTAATGCCGCTAAGCACTTGGGGTCCAATAATATTGAGGAACAGATAATATACATGGCTTCTGCTACTCTCCATTTGAGGAAATAGACATTTTCTCAACATATTGGGCTTCTGCTACTCCCTTTCTAAGGAACGGATGTTTCCTCAATCGTTTGGGCTTTCGCTACTTTCTACGTTTTTCTTTCTTTCATTTTGATGTTTGAGCTTCGCTTTGAAGAAGGCAGATCCAAGAGCGTTTGCTTTGGCCTCTTTGGATGTCTCTTTCTTTGGCATACGATCATTATTGATCGGATACCGATAAGGAGCTTTTGTAGACACCCAAATGTGGCCAAAGGCATGATCGACTCGTACTTCAAAGAAAAGCGTAAACCTGAGCCTCCAAAAGTACTTCCTGAACCCTTAGGAATTAACCCAAACCCTTAGGAGCCACCTTGAAACCCTTAGGAGCCATTCCAAACTCTTAGAAAGCTCAACCAGACTCATAGAACCCGACTTCAAACCCCCAAAACAACAGATAGAAAGAGGCATGCCAAAGTTTACTTAGACCTCTAGTGGAGCTTAGACTAATATCATTAGAAAGTAGAGGTTCCCATCTTTCCAACGAGCCAAGAATCCTTGAATTCCAAGTCATACATCAAAAGTTATGGCAATTTGAAGAATGATGTAAAATGCAGGAAATTACATAGGCGTGCATAGTCTGCACGCATGTGCAATTTTCCGCAAAATTTACACATGCGTGCATAGTATGCACGCATGGCCATTTTTGGCTCTTTCTTTAGAACCCACCAGCACGGGGGCCCACTTCTGTAGTTTGAAAAGCCCGAAAATAGGCATGCGTGCATAGTATGCATGCATGCCCATTTTTTTTTATTTTTCGCAAAAATGGTTGAGTTGGGCCTTCAGGTTTGACTTGTGGACCACCCCAAAGTTTGGGGTGGGTTTCTTTAGGACCCTAGTGACCCAACTAGCCTAAACCCTAACCCTTTTGCCACTTAAACCCCCACCCTATCATCTACCATTAAAACCCAATTTCCTTCTTTTTAAGCCCTAGAAAACCTTAGATGGCCCACTACCTAATTTCTAAACCAATTAGTGACCTAATTCCTCACTAATCACCTCAACCTCTATAAACAGAGACCCACCCCTCCTTGTTTCAGACACCTTTTCCAAATCTAAAAGAAGAAACTCTATAAAATTAGCTCCCCATTTTCAAACATCAAGCCCTCCCAACCTTGAAACCCTAGCTCATCTCTCATAACCTTCACACTTCCCTCATCAACAACCATCAATCCTTCGAAACTATAGCAAGTTAGAAGTCTATTGCTATCGGAAGTTCACCGGTGTCGCACTCATGCAAAGATCCGACCACGATGATACAAGGGCTCGAGAGCTCTAGCTCTCCGCTCTATTCCTCTACCTTCTTTCTTGCTTTTCCTCTATCCTAGGATTTGGGATGTTATGCCATCGAAATTTCGGTCATTGCGAAAAGCCCAATAGGATCGAAGTGCCTTCGGGCAAGAGGAAGTGTCGCCCACTTTTATCTTTTTTTATATATATAAAATATTATATACATATATATATTTATATGAAATCTTAACGTAGACTCGGCCGTAGTAGAGACTGCTTACGAGAGGGTCGATCGGGTGCCTAACACCTTCCCGATTGATAATCGAAGCCCCAACCCAAGAGCCTTTAGTGTTGACTTGTAAATCTTAGTCATATTTTCGTACTTCGGTGCTTAGAATATCGATTTTTAGGTATCCCAGGACACCAAAAGCTTCGGGTTGAGACTTCATCTTTTTTAAGAGAGTGCATCGTCGTGACGGACCCTCAAAGTCCACGGTTGCACAGAAGGACAATCGCTTTACTTATCCTATAGTTTCGGGTATGGACCGTGGATCTAATGAGCTATGGGTCCATGGTTGATAGGTCCAAAGGGCCCAACGGGTCCAATGTCGAATGGATTATAGGTCCAATGACCCACTTCCTAGCTAACTTAGGCCTTTACTAGATCTAAAACTATATATATGGGTCTCCCCAAGGTCTAGGCCATGTGAGTTTAGTCATCATGGGCCTTAACCAACATGTCTCAGGCCAGGCTCCTATCTCGAGAACTTTATTTAGATTTGTCGAGCCATGGGCCGGGCCTTAAAGCGAAGCTGATATCTTCTTTACTAGTTCCATTCACTAAGGGTTAGGATTTGGGCCTTATTTGGTCATCAAGGTTGGGCCTTTGACTTGGTTGACCAATTTCCACATGGATCTTTACCATAGGTTATATTCATATTGACCATGTGAATGAGCCCCTTTCGATTAATCACGGGTCTCAGGTCAAAGCCCGAGTACTGGGCCTTTTCCCATTGTATATTCAGAATTTCCTGAAGGTATGGCGGATTGCTTATAGTAAATTGATCGCCAATTTCGGCTCTAATCAAAATTTTCAAAGATTCCAAAACAAGATAACTAATGAAAGCATCTTTCCCAAGTGGTGGCATCAAAAAATATGATAAGGGCTGATCAGGTGCAACGGGGCAGATTCGCCGCATCGCATTTCAGGTGCCATAACTTTCAAACCGTACAGGATTCGGGTCTGAAATTTTTACTGAGCATCGGAACCTCAGTCAAGTATGTCCCAACATTTTTAGGGATTTTTCTGGCATTTATTTCTATTTATCTAATTCACTGTTCCGAGACTGATTTTCTCTGGGCTGCAAGGTCCACAAACTTGGGCCTTAGATGGGGTTCATATAGTGGCCCATCTAATACCACAATTTATCGGGTCTCGGTCAGGGACATTTCCAAATTAATCCCAGACTCATTGAGATAAAGTTTCGAGTTCATTTTATCTATTTCAGCGATACTAATCGCTTGTCGGTACTACTCTATTCGCTGGGTTTCAATTTATCTAGTAATTTCGAACGAGCTTGGAGAGCCATCCGATCGAGCCTAATTTTTCGGACACAATTAAAATTTTCAAATCCTTTTCTTTTTAGAAAATATTTTGACTGAAATCCTAGTTTCTAAAACCCGGTTCAATCGTGTTTTGAAGCTCTAATCCCAATACGTTTCAAAGCCTATACATCGAATCTATTCCTATCCATGCATCTATCACCATTCAATTCTATGATCAAAATTTCAGAAATCTATCATATAAGTACCTTAATACTTTAACGTGAATGCTTGAACATGAACGCTTGAACATGAAAGCTTTTACGTGAATGCTTGATAGATAGTGACATGCTTGAACGTGAATGCATGAATCAGAATGGTTGAACGTGAATGCTTGAACTTGAATGCTTGGACGTGAATGTTTGAAGATGAATGATTGAACGTGAATGCTAACCTGAATGCTTGGACGTGAATGTTTGAAGATGAATGATTGAACGTGAATGCTTGAACATGAATGCTTGAAAGTGAATACATGAACCTGAATGCTTGAACGTGAATTCTTGAATGTGAATGCTTGAACCTGAATGCTTGAACGTGAATGCTTAAATCTGAGTGCTTGAACGTGAATGATTGAACGTGAGTGCATAAACTTGAAAGATTGAACGTGAATGCCTAAACGTGAATGCATGAATGTGAATGCTTTAACATCAATGCTGGAAAATGAATGCTTGAATGTTAAATGCTTGAACTTGAAAGCTTGAATGCTAATGTTGGAACATGAATGCTTGAACAAGACTGCTTAAACTGGAATGCTTGAACATGAATGCTTGAGCCTGAATGCTTCAACATGAAGGCTTGAACAAGAACGCAATAGTGACATGCTTGAACGTGAATGCTTGAATGTGAATATTGGAACCTGAATGCTTGAACGTGAATGCTTTATCGGGAATGCATGAATGTGAATGCTTGAACCTGAATGCTTTAACTTGAATTCTTGAACCTGAATGTTTGAACCTGAATGCTTGAAAGTGAATGCGTTAACCTGAATTCTTTAACATGAATACTTGAATGTGAATGCTTGAACGTGAATTCTTTAACATGAATGCTTGAACAAGAACACATGATAGATAGTGACATGCTTTAACACGACTGCTTCAATGTGAATGCTTGAACCTGAACGCTTGAACGTGAATGCTTGAACGTAAATGCTTGAACATGACTTCTTGGACCGGAATGCTTGAACGTGAATGCTTGAACCTAAATGCTTCAACATGAAAGCTTGATAGATAGTGACATGCTAGAACGTGAATGCTTGAATTTGAATGCTTGAACGTGAATGCTTGAACCTGAATGCTTCAACGGGATTGCTTGAACTTGAATGCTTGAACGTGAATGCTTGAACCTGAATGCTTGAGCCTGAATGCTTGAATCTGAATGCTTGAACCTGAATACTTGAACCTGAATTCTTGAACATGAATACATGAACATGAATGCTTGAACGTGAATGATTGAACAAGAATGAATGATAGATAGTGATATGCTTGAACGTGAATGTTTCAATGTGAATGCTTGAACCTGAATGCTTAAACGTGAATGCTTGAATGTGAATGCTTAAACGTGAATGCATGAATGTGAATGCTTGGACATAATTTCTTGAACGTGAATGATTGAACATGAATGCTTGTACATGAATGCTTGAACGTGAATGCCTTGAACAAGAATTCTTGAATATTAATGCATGAGTGTGAATGGTTGAACGTGAATGTTTGAACATGAACACTGGAACGTGAATGCTTGAACATGAGTGCTTGACCATGAATGCTTGTACGTGAATTCCTGAATGTGAATGCTTGAACATGAATGCTTGAAAATGAATGCCTGAATGTTAATGCTTGAACATGATTGCTTGAACGACAATGCTTGAATGTTAATACTTGAACATGAATGCTTAACGTGAATGCTTCAACATGAATGCCTAAACATGAATGCCTGATAGATAGTGACATGCTTGAATGTAAATGCTTGAACCTGAATGCCTGAACAGGAATTCCTGAACATGAATACTTGAGTGCATTCACCAAGCATTCATATTCAATGTAATTGCTTGAATGCTAATCGTTGAACGTGAATGCTTGGTGAATGCTTGAATATGAATGTTGGAATGTAATTGCTTGAACGTCAATCCTTGAATATGAATGCTTGGTGAATGCATGAACGTGAATACTTGAACATGAATGCTTGATTTATAATGACATGCTTGAATGTGAATGTTCAATAAACAGTGACATGAATGAACATGAAAGCTCGACAGACCACTGACATGCTTGAACGTGAATCCTTGAACGTAATGTTTGACGTGAATGCTCGAACATGAATGCTTGAACGTGAGTGCTTGAATGTGAATACTTGAACGTAATGTTTGATGTGAATACTAGAACATGAATGCTTGAACGTGAATGCTTGAACCTGAATATTTAAACATGAATACTTGAACCTGAATGTATAAACGTGAATACTTGAACATAAATGCTTGATTGATAGTGACATGCTTGAACATGAACGCTTGAACTTGAATGCTTGAACGTGAATTCTTGAACCTCAATGCTTTAACATGAATGCTTGAACTCGAATGCTTGAAGGTGAACGCATGAACATGAATGCTTGAACGTGAATGCATGAATGTGAGTACTTGAACACAAATGCTTCATTGATAGTGACATGCTTAAACGTGAATGTTGGACCCTGAATGCTTGAAGATGAATGCTTGAACGGGAATGCCTGAACCTGAATGCTTGAACCTGGATGCTTGAACATGAATGCTTGAATGTGAATGCATGGTAGATAGTTACACGCATGAACGTGAATGCCTGAACGTTAATGCTTGTACATGAATGCTTGAACGTGAATGCCTTGAACAAGAATGCATGAACATTAATGCATGAACGTGAATGCCTGAACATGAATGCTTGTACATGAACGCTTAAACGTGAATACCTTGAATAAGAATGCTTGAACATTAATGCATGAACGTGATTGCTAGAATGTGAATGCTTGAACATGAACACTTTAACGTGAATGCTTGAACGTGAATGTTTGAAAATGAATGTTGGAATGTGAATGCTAGAACATAACTGCTTTGATCTGAATGCTTGAACATTAATACCTGAGCATGAATGCTTAATGTGAATGCTTGAACATGAATGCCTAAACATGAATGCCTGATAGATAGTGACATGCTTGAACGTGAATGCTTGAACTTGAATGCCTAAACAGGAATTCTTAAACATGAATTCTTGAACCTGAATGCCTGAACAGGAATGCTTGAACGTGAGTGCTTGAACCTGAATGCTTGATTGGGAATGCTTGAACTCGAATGCTTGAACATGAATGCTTGAACGTGAACGCTTGAATAGCAAGGTTTGAAAGTGAATGCCTGAACGTGAGTGCTTGAACCTGAATGCTTGATTGGGAATGCTTGAACTCGAATGCTTGAACAAGAATGCTTGAACATGAACACTTGAACAGGAAGGTTTAAAAGTGAATGCATGAACGTGAATGCTTGATAGATAGGGGGATTATTGAACTTGAATGCTTGAACGTGAATGCATGCACATGAATGCTCGAACATGAATAATTGAACATGAATACTTAAACGTGAATGCTTGAACATGAATGCTTAAACGTGAATGCATGATTAATAATTACACATTTGAGCGTGAATGCTTTGAACAAGAAGGCTTAACTGTGAATGCTTGAACATGAATGCTTGATAGATAGCGACATGCTTGAATGTGAATGCTTTGTGAATGCTAGAACATGAATGCTTGAACATGGAATGCTTGGACGTGGATGCTTGTACGTGAATGCTTGAATGTGAATGCTTGAACGTGAATGCTTGAACTTAAATTCTTGAATGTGAATGCTTGAACCTGAATGCTTGAACATGAATGCTTGAACAAGAATGGTTAAATGTGAATGTTGGAACGTGTATGCTTGAACCTAAATGCTTGAATGTGAATGCTTTGAAACTGAATGCATGAACGTGAATGCTTCAACCGAAATGCTTGAACCATAATGCTTGGACGTTAATGCTTGAACATGAATAATCGAACATGAATGCATGATTCATAGTGACACGCTCGAACGTGAATGCTTGAACCTGAATGCTCGAACGTTAATGCTTGAACATGAATGCTTGAACGTGAATGCATGTACATGAATGCCTGAACGTTAATGCTGGAACGTGAATTCTTGAACCTGAATGCTTGAATGTGAATTCTTGAACGTGAATGCTTTGAAACCTAATGCTTGAACGTGAATGCTTGATCAGGAATGCTTGAACCTTAATGCTTGAGCGTGAATTCTTCAACATGTATGCTTGAATTATTGAACGTGAATGCATGAACGTGAATGCATGATTAATAGTGACACGCTTGAATGTGAATGGTTGAACGTGAAAACTTGAACATGAATTCTTGATAGATAGTGACACGCTTGAACGTGAGTGCTTGAACATAAATTTTTTAACGTGAATGCCTAAACATGCATGCTTGAACATGAATGCTTAAACGTGAATGCTTGAACATGAATGCTTGAACGTGAATGCTTGAACATGAATACTTGAACATGAATGCTTGAACGTGAATGCTTGACCATGACTCCATGATAGATAGTGACACGCTTGAGCATGAATGCTTGAACATGAATGCTTGAAAATGAAGGCTTGAACGTGAATTCTTGAACGTGAGTACTTGAACCTGAATGCTTGGACGTGAATGCCTGAACATGAATAATTGAACGTGAATGCATGAACATGAATGCCTGATTAATAGAGACATGCTTGAGCGTGAATGCTTGAACGTCAATGCTTGAACATGAATGCTTGAACGTGAAGGCATGAAAATGAATGCCAGGACGTGAATGTTGGAAAGTGAATGCATGCACCTGAATGCTTGATTGTGATTCTTGAATGTGAAAACTTTGAAACTGAGTGCTTGAACGTGAATGCTTCAACAGGAATGCTTGAACATTAATGCTTCACATGAATGAATGTGAATGCATGAATGGGAATGCATGATTAATAGTGACACGCTTGAACGTGAATGCTTGAACATGAATGCTTGAACGTGAAAGGTTGAACATGAATTCTTGATAGATCGTGACATGCTTGAACGTGATTGCTTGAACAGGAGTGCTTGAACATGAATGCTTTAACGTGAATGCTTAAACGTGAATGCTTGAGCATGAATGCTTGAACATGAATGCTTAAACGTGAATGCTTGAACATGAATGCTTGAACGTGAATGCTTGAACATGAATGCTTGAACGTGAATCCATGATAGATAGTGAAACGCTTGAACGTGAATGCCTGAATGTGAATGCTTGAAAATGGATGCTTGAACGTGAATGCTTAAACCTTCATGCTTGAACGGGAATACTTGAACATGAATGCTTAACTGGAATGCTTCATTATGAATGCTTGAACATGAATGCATGATAGATAGTGACATGCTTGAACGAGAATGCTTGAACTTGAATGCCTAAACATGAATGCATGTACATGAATACTTGAACGTGAATGCTGGAACATGAATCCTTGAACCTGAATGCTTGAGCATGAATGCTTGCACATTAATGCTTGAACATGAATAATTGAACATGAATGCTTGAGCAAGAATTCTTGCACATGAATGCTTGAACATGAATGCATGATTCATAGTGACACGCTTGAACATGAATGCTTTAACGTGAATGCTTGAACATGAATACTTCATAGATAGTGACACACTTGAGCGTGATTGCTAGAACATTAGTGCCTGAAGATGAATGCTTCAACATTAATGCTGAAACTTGAATGCTCGAACATGAATGCCTAAAAATGAATGCCTGATTAATAGTGACACGCTTAAATGTGAATGCTTCAAGGTGACTGCTTGAACATGAATGCTTGAACGTGATGGCTTGAAGAGGCTAGAACATGAATGCTTGAACGTGAATGCATGATTGATAGTTACACGCTTGGATGTGAATGCCTGAACGTGAATGGTTGAACATGAATGTTTGAATGACAATGGTTGAACGTGAATGCATGATAGATAGTGACACGCTTGAACATGTATGCCTGAAAATGAATGCTTGAACATGAATACTTAAACGTGAAAGCTTGAACATGAATGTTTGAACATGAATGCTAAAACGTGAATGCATGAACATGAATACTTGAACATGAATGTTTGAACATGAATGCTTGAACGAGAATGCTTGAACATGAATGCTTGAATGGGAGTGCTTGAACGTGGATGCTCAAACATGAATGCTTGAGCATGAATGTTTGAACGTGGATGCTTGAACGTGAAAGCATGAATTGAATGCTTGAACATGAATGTTTGAATGTGAATGCTTGAACGTGAAAGCTTGAACCTGAATGTAAATGCTTGAACATGAATGCTTGAAACTGAATGCCTGAATGTGAATGCTTGAACATGGTTGCGTGAACCTGAATGCCTTAACATGAATGCTTGAACATGACTGCTTGAAACTGAATGCTTGAACATGAATACTTGAACATGAATGATTAACGTGAATGCTTGGATATGAATGGTTGAACATGAATGGCTGATAGATGGGGACCTTCTTGAATCGAAATGCGTGAACCAGAATGCTTAAACTTGAATGCTTGAATCTCAATGCTTGGACATGAATGCTTGAACCTAAATGCCTGAACCGAAATACATGATTTATAGTGCCATGATTGAACGTGAATGCAAGAACATGAATGCTTGATTAATAGTGACACGTTTGAACATGAACGCTTGAACGTGAATGCTACAACAAGAATGCTTGAACATGAATGCTTGATTAATAGTGACATGTTCGAACGTGAAGCTTGAATGTGAATGCTTGAACATGAATGCTTGAATGTGAATGCTACAATGTGAATGCTTTGAACAAGAGGGCTTGAACGTGAATGCTTGAACATGAATGCATGATAGTGAATTCTTGAACATATTGCCTGAACGTGAATGCTTGAACTTGAATGCTTGAACATGAATGCTTAAACCTGAATGCTTGAACATGAATGCTTGAACATGAGTGCTTGAACATGAAAGCTTGAACATAAATGCCTGAGCGTGAATGCTTGAACGTGAATGCTTGAACGTGAAAGCTTGAACGTGAATGCTTGAACATGAATGCTTGGACGTGAACGCTTGAACGTGAATGCTTGAACATAAATTCTTGAACGTGAATGCTTGAACATGAATATTTGAACATGAATGCTTGAACGTGAATGCATGATAGATAGTGTCATGCTATATCATGAATGCTTGAACATGAAGGTTTGAATGTAAATACTTGAATGTGAATGCTTGAACCTGAATTCTTGAACATGAACGCTTGAACATGAATGCTTGAACATAAATTCTTGAACGTGAATGCTTGAACATGAATGATTGAACATGAATGCTTCAACCTGAATGTTTGAACGTGAATACGTGAAAGTGTCACGCTAGATCGTGAATGCTTGAATGTGAATGCTTGAACGTGAAGGCTTGAACATGAATGCTTGAACTTGAATTCTTGAACATGAATTCTTGAATAAGAATGCTTGAACATGATTCTCTAACGTGAATGTTTAAGCATGAATGATTGCACAAGAATGCTTGGACATGAATGCTAGAACAGGAATGCTTGAATGTGAATGCAAGATAGATAGTGACACGCTTGAACGTGAATGCTTGAACATGAATGATTGGATAGGAATGCTTGAACAAGAATGATTGAATGTGAATGCTTGAGCGTGAATGCTCCAAGGTGACTGCTTAAACATGAATGCTTGAACTTGAATGCTTAAGCAGGAATGCTTGAGCACGACTGATTGAACATGAAGGCTAGAACATGAATGTTTGAACATGAATGCATGAACGTGAATGCATGATAGATAGTGACATGCTTGGACATGAATGCCTTAACGTGAATGCTTGAACGTGAATGCTTGAGCGTGAATGCTTGAACATGAATGCTTGAACATGAAAGCATGATAGATAGTGACATGCTTGAACATGTATGCTAGAACATGAATAGAGAACATGAATGCTTGAACATGAAAGCTTGAACATGAATGCTTGAACATGAATGGTAGAACATGAAGGGATGAACGTGAATACTTGAATGTGAATGTTAGAATGTGAAGTGATGAACATGAATATTTGGATGTGAATGCTTGAGCATGAATGCTTAAACGGGAATGCTTGAACGTGCAGGCTTGAACGTTGATGCTTGAACATGAATGCATGAACATGAATGCTTGAATGTGAATGCTTGAACGTGAATGCATGGACATGATTGCTTGAACGTGAATGTTTGAACATGAATGCTTTAAAATGAATGTTTGAGTGTGAATGCTTGAACATGATTGCTTGAACTTGAATGGTTGAATGTGAATACTTGAACATGAATGCTTAACGTGAATGCTTGACCATGAATGCATGAACATGGATGCTTGAACATGAAAGCTTGATTGATAGGACATGCTTGAATGTGGATGGTTGAACCAGAATGCTTGAATGTGAATGCTTCAACATGATGCTTGAACGTGAATGCCTGAACGGTAATGCCACAACGTAAAGGCTTGAACCTGAATGCTTGAATGTGGATGCTTGAACGTGAATTCTTGAACCCAAATGCTTGAACTTGAATGCTTGAACGTGAATGCTTGAATATGAAAGCTTGAACATAAATGCTTGAATGTGAATGCTTCATTAATTGTGATAGGGATGAACATGAATGCTTGAATGTTAATGCTTGAACATGAATGTTCGAACGTGAAATCTTGAACGTGAAAGCTTGAACGTGAAAGCTTGAACGTGAATGCTTGAACATGAATGCTTGATCGAAAGTGATACACTTGAATGTTATTACTTGTACGTGAGTGATTGAACATGAATGTTTGAATGTGAATGCTTAAACATGAATGCTTGAGCATGAATGCTAGAACATGAATGCTTGAACATGAATGCTTGAACGTGTGTGCTTGAATGTGAATGCTTGAACATAACTGCCAGAACGTGAATGCTTGAGCATGAATGCTTGAAAATGAATGCTTGAATGTGAATGATTGAGCGTTAATCCTTGAACATGAATGCTAGTACGTGAATGCTTGAAAATGACTGTTTGAACCAATGCTTAAGCGTGAATGCTTGAACATGAATGCTTGAATGTGAATGCTTCAACATGAATGCTTGAACATGAATGTTTGATAGATAGTGACATGCTTGAACATGAATGCTTGAACCTGAATGCTTGAACATGAATGCTTGAGTGTGAAGGCTTGAACATGAATGCTTGAATCTGAGTGCTTGAATGTGGAACGCCTGAATGTGATTGCTTGAACTTGAATGCTTATATGTGAATGCTTGAACATGAATGCTTCAACTTGAATGCTTAAATGTGAATGCTTCATATGTAGTGGGACGCTTGAACGTGAATGCTTGAACATGAACGCTTGAACATGAATAATTGAACATAAATGCTTGAACATGAATGCTTGAGCATGAATGCGTGATCGTTAATGCTTGAACATGAATACTTGATAGATAGTGGCACGCTTGAACGTGATTGCTTGAATGTGAGTGCTTAAACATGAATGCTCTACCGTGATTGCCTGAACGTGAATGCTTAAACTTGAAAGCTTGATCGTGAATGCTTGATAGATTGTGACACTCTTGAACGTGATTGCTTGAATGTGATCACCTGAACGTGAATGTTTGAACATGAATGCTTGATAGATAGTAGACAAGCTTGAATGTGAATGCTTGATAGACAGTAACATGTTTGAACGTGAATGCTCGTTAGATAGTGTCATGCTCTAACATGAATCCTTGATAGATAGTGGTGAAATCAGAATAGCGCTGACACTTTGACCTTCAGCATTCGATGCCCCATCAAAGTGCATTACCCAAGACTCTTCTGCCTCTTCTGTGTCATCCTTTGCTATGAACAAAATGTCTTCATTAGGGAATTCAATTCTCAAAGGCTCATAGTCAGATAAGGGATTGTCGACAAGATGATCGGTAAGTTCTTACCCCTTGATTGACTTCTGGGTGACATAAGTGATGTCAAATTCAGATAGAAGTAGTTGCCAACATGCGGTTCGACCAGTGAGAGTCGGCTTCTCAAATAAGTATTTCAGTGGATCCATTCGTGCAAATAGGAGAACGGCTTGAGATAACCAGTAGTGACGAAGCCTCTGTGTAGCCCGTACGAGGGCCAAGAATAATTTATCTAGGTGAGAATAACATGTCTCGCAATCAGTGTATTCCTTGCTCAGGTAGTAGATGGCCTGCTCTCTTTTTCCTGTCTCATCGTGCTGCCCTAGGACGCATCCCATTGAAACATCCGTCTTGGAGAGGTACATTATGAGTGGTCTCCCAGGTACTGGGGGTACCAAAACTGGTGGGCTGAGAAGATAACCTTTGATTTTATTGAATGTTGCCTGACAATCTTCATTCCATTCGACAGGCAAATCTTTCATCAGTAATTTGAAAATAGACATGTAGATAGGAGTTGATTATGCAATGAACCGACTGATGTATTGTATTCTGTCCAAGAAGCCTCTGACTTCTTTCTCTGCAGATGGCAGTGGCATTTCAATGATAGCTTTCACTTTGATTGGGTCAACCTCGATGCCTCCCCTGCTAACGATGAAGCCTAGTAGTTTTCCTGACATGGTGCCGATTGTGCATTTTTGAGGATTTAGATGTAGCCTATATTTCCTTAGTCTTTCAAACAGCTTTTAGAGGTTCGTTAGATGATCACCTCTCTCCTGAGACTTGGCCATCATATCATCGACATATACCTTAATTTCTTGGTGCATCATATCATGGAAGAGTGCTATCATGGCACTTTGTTATGTTACCCCTACATTCTTTAACCTGAAAGGTATGACTCGGTAGAAGAAAGTTCCTCATAAAGTGATGAATGTTGTCTTCTCTCGATCCGCTTCTACCATTTTAATCTGATTGTATCCAGAGAATCCATCCATGAATGAGAGAATTTGATGCCTTGCAGTTTTATCGACTAAGATGTCAATGTGTGGCAACGGAAAGTCATTCTCTAGGCTCGCCTTGTTGAGATTTTTAAAATCAATGCACATGGGAACCTTTCCATCTTTCATCAGCATAGGGACAATGTTGGGTAGCCATTGTGGGTATTTGGTGATCATAACCCTGCATCGTACTGCTTGATGACTTCATCCATCACTTTAAACATCCATTTCGGTTAGAGACGTTTAAACTTCTACTTGACGAGCTTAACATTGGGATATAGCGGTAGCTCATGCTAAACCAAATCGGTATCGAAACCAGGCATATCCTCCTATAACCATGCAAAGACGTCTTGGTATGACTGAAGGAAGTCAATCAAGCCTTTTCTTTCCTCGGGAGACAGCGACGTTCTGATCTTAGTGATTCAAGGAACCTCATCGGTACCCAGATTGACATCTCCAATCTCTTGAACGATCTGGGTAGGGCCATTCTCAAAATATGCATACCATTCAAGGAGCTCATTGGGAAGCTCCTCAATTAATTCCTCACCATTCAGATCTGTGATTCCTACCACTTCTTGCATTTCTACAGAAAAGCGGTTGACTTCATGTTGGTCCGGCTCTTCATTTAAGGCATCATTTTTCTTGATTTTCTCAAGAATTTTAAATGATAATATTTTTGGATTTTGTATTTTTTCTGTTTTTGTTAGGATTCTTCTTTTCTTCGAAAATTGGCCCTTGGCAACGCGGGTCTCTGTACATGCATGGCATTGCTTGGCAAGGGCTAATCTCTCTTTTTATAGGTTAGTTTTTTTTGGGAAGTTGGTGCCGTATTTACGGCCATTTGATGCTTCCAGAGTTAGGGGTATAAAAGCTCAGTATCTCACTTGAGGTGCCGCAACTTTACATGGTTTTGTGGAGGAGGCTGATTGAAATGGCTTTTTAGGGTTATCTTCCATCATGTTTATCATAGGTTTGTCTTGAACCTGATCCTCAACGGTTAACACAGGCTTGGAATGGTTCAGGATGGGTGGTTGTACCGGCATGGGTACCTCCTACTCAAAAGGTGATAATGAGGCGAGGTCAATTTTAAATTTTGGAGGGATGATTTGGGGATTGGTTTGGTGGATGGCCACATGCTTATATGGGGTCAACTATGTTGCCTCATTTTGGTCGATTTTGATGACCCCTGTGCTCACGAATGTGCTTCAGATGTGAGGTTCTCGGGCGGGGTTCATCCTCCAGATCTATCCCCCCGGCTTTGGCGATGGCGATGGTTCGACCCTTTTCTTGGGCATCCTGGATTTCTCCTTCAGTGGGATTGTATCCTAACTCGAATCTAACATGTTGGCCGCCTTTAGGATTTTTACTAGAAGTTAGGCACTCTAAGTTGAAACAAATTGGTAGAACTCATGACATGAAAGACATGATGTAAGGCCATCCTTTGGACAGTTTGAGCTAAAAATTCTTAACCCTTTGAACTGCCCTTGATACACACCATTTGAGCCTTAAAAATTCATGTATTTCTTCGACAAAAAATAAGAGAATTTAAACCCAAACCTCAGTGACCTGACCCTCATCCTGAGATTTCAGAAGGTAAAGGTGAAGGATTTGAAGAAGGTAGAGCCGGTCTGATATTTGGTAGAAGAAGAAAGCACATTTGAAGGTAACTGTGTATCAGATGTATAGCTATGGCATTCCAGCCCATAAAAAAAAAAAAATTCAGAAAAATACAAAGGAAAAGAATAAAAAAAAATAAAAATAAAACAAAAAGAGAAAGAAGTCACTTCATTGGAAATTTTGAAAAAGAAGAGAAAAGACTGATCACTTCGGCGCTGAAAATTCAAAAAGAAGATGCAACTGTCTTAAATGAAGAAGGTGAAGTCATGAATCATCTCCTTACCTTATTGATTTCTCAAGTTGAATCCTTTTATTCCCCTTTATTCATTTTAAACCTCACTCATAAGCCACATTACAACCCAATAAAAAGACCTTACTGATCTGAAATAGATTGAGCTGTCATGTAGAGATAAGGAGTTGTGTAATCTATGGTGAAAAGAGTTAGAAGATTTCAAAATTTTAAGCATTGCCTATGCTCATGCTTGCAGTCCTATTTGAGGGCTATAACTACTCTTGAGTTGTGTGAAATGATGCACCTTTCATGTTTATTTTGAGTGATAGCCTTGGTGAGACTTGGGTCTGAAATTAAATTTTTTGGGGGTATTATCAAAATTAATGGTAAGCTTTGCACTAATTTGTACACACTACACCTTTGACGTGAGCTGATTGTTTATAGAGGAAGTTTAAACTAATTTCAGTATTAAACTGCTGTGTTATTGCTGAGAATCCTCTAAAAAAATTAAAATTGAAGGAACAAGGCGCGGAATGAAATTTTATATCTGTGAACTCTGTTTTGACATGTTGCACTAATATTAACTATATTATTGGAGAAGTTTGTGGGTACCTTCACTGAAAACCCTCAGGAGACTCCACTCCTCCACTAGGGATCACCTAGGGGTTTAAAAGGCTTGGTGCATGTGCTAAATGCATCCGTGCTCCCTACGAAAGTGGCATTAAGTTTTGTAGGCTAGTTATTTTAAATTTCACTTTGCTCGAGGACTAGCAAAGATTAGGCTTGGGGGTGTGTTAATCACTAATTTATACCACTTTCTACCCCTTTAACCTGGCTTTTGCTAGGACTTAGAGTGACTAATAAATGCTTTTTAGTTAGTTTTTGTAGCTAGGCAAAAATACGCAGTTATCCATATAAAAGGTGCCAAAAGGAGGATATAAAGCTAAGATAGCTACTGTTGTTGGAATAAATAGTAGAAAGAGCTTTCAAGACAATATCTCCAGCAGTTTCAGCAGCTATATATTTGGGCAAAGGAGAGCTTCAAAGATGCAGCACAAAGCAGTTCAAGCTTTCAGCTATGTGGACACATACTAGCTGCATATTTCAGCAGCTGCATTCCAGATTTGAGCAATCAAGTGTTTCAATCCATATCAGCAGATGCATACAATCATGTGGTTTAGCACATTCAGCAGTAATGTAGGAAGACCAGCTGCACAATTGAAACAAACCTGGTTATGGCAGCTCAAGCTTTAGCAAACATCAGTAATACATCTCAAGCAATCCCTGTAGTGCATACACTTGCATCTCAACCTCTCGGATTGGTGCTAAGGCAAAAGTATGCACCGTTCGAGCAGTGCTAACCTATTGAATGGAGCTGCTATGGAAGCTAGAACTGGTCGAGTGGTTCCTAGCTAGAAACCCAAGCTGTCGAATAGATCTGTACCCCTTCAGCCAACTTGTCAAGTTGTTCAGCTCCAAAGAGAACCTCACGAGTTTTATATGAAGCTGAAACCCAACCTCATGAACAATACTTTCCCAATTCAACAAACCTATCGAGAGGACCAGCAACCTATCGATTTGTTCTATCCAACCTCTTGAACGGGGACCTGAAGCTGCAGTTCTTTACACAACCTCTCGAGTAGTGGAGGTTTCTGAAGTGAACTCCACGAGTTGATCCATCCATCCTGTCAAATGGATCTTTGCAGCATTTTATCATCATAACGAGCTCTTCATTGCAGCTGCCAATCCAACCTCTTGAAATGTAAGCTGGTGTAATCTTCTTTTAACCTCTCGAAGTGTAGTAAAACCCAATCAAACCTCTAGAGAGGATTGAACATACAACCTGTCAAGCTCTCCTCCCATCCTCTCAAATTCCACTAGCAATAACCTACTGAACCTCATGAATTGTTGTTGTACCTACACTTCAACTTGTTGAATCCAGCCACCAACCTCACGAAATGTCACCTTAAGCTACTGTTTCACATCTCAACCTCTCGAGTTTCTCGCAACACTTTAGTACCTATCGAATGGATGAAAGAACCTCTCAAATTCCTTCTTTGAACTGCTCGAAGCTCGGGATCTAGCTGTCATCAGCTGTTATCAGTAACCACTTGGGGGCTATCTTGGGTTCCAAATGCAACCAATGGCTTGTGAGGTTAGTTTGGGCATCCATAGTAGCTTGGTTCCAATTAATTTTCAGCAATTATGTGAGGGCTGCAGCTGGAGTTAGCTTGGGATTCCAACAGCCATTACAAATGGTCGACAAGGGCATATTGGAGAAACTCATTATGCACATGGGACAGCTGTCCACATGCAAACTCTTTTTCAAACCAGATGGAGAAATTCTTGGCAAGAAGCAAACCATTCCAGCTGTTCATAACCGAATGGATACTCTTTCTTCTCTCTGATTGGCTAGAATGCTAAACACTTGGATTAGCATAAAACTCTCTTCTCTTATTGCTTGCAAACCAAGGCACATGGATCACTACATATGTATATATACCCATCGATTTTTTGTAATTCCTCACCAAGGAATTACCAAGGAATAGCTTTAGTTTGGTTGAGTCTCAGGGTGAAACAATAGCTCTTTGGCTTATACCCGACTCGACGCAAGAAAATCTTCAATTCTGCGCACATACGAATGCGCAGAATCGATTCCATGTATGGCCACATGTGCAGATTTGGTCCCACTTGGACCAGGTTCACTCCTCTCGCAGACCACTTAAGACCCAAATTTTGTGCAAGACACTACACGCTTAATCTGATTCCATCCAGACACAGTTGCTCAGAATTAGTCCCACTTTGACTAGGGTATGCCTTTCATGCACCGCCCAAAGACCCCGATCCTACCCAGATACACTTGCACGAAATTGATTCCCTGTGTGAGACAACACGCGTAATCGATCCAAATTGGACTGGGACTCTACTCCCCAAAGTGCCTAGGGACCCAAATGTCGTGCATCATCCACTACGCGGAATTCAATTCCATGCATCACTGGATACAAGGAATTGGTTCCCAATCGAACCCAGCCTTTAATTCCCTAGACTGCCTGAACTTCCGATCAAGCGCAAATACCACTGCACGGAATTGGTTTCCCAGGCTTACTAGAACAAGGAAGCCTGATTCATAGGCCCACTCGAAGTGAATTAAGCACATATATCACTGTGCGGAATTCAATTAAGCTCTACTTCATACAAGTGAAATAGGCAAATCTCGCAAATGCCCACATGCGCAGAATTAGTTTGACACCTATAAAAAGACCCCCCTACCTCACCCCAAACAGAATGAATTTTAATAGCAATCTCTCCCCTCTCGAGCTTAGGCCTCTCCCAAGCTCGAGTCTTTCCTTCTCTGTGGCGCTAGAACGAGAAAGAAGCACTCGGCTTCAGGTAATCTCCTCCTAGTTTTTAATTTCTAGTGATAATTCTCAGTTCTTAGTTCTAGCCTTTTTTCTCTCTTAATTTCCAATTCTTAAATTCTTAACTTTCGATCCTTAAATTCTTAATTCTCAGTACAAATTTAGTCTTTAATTTCTAATATTTACAAAATAGCCCTTAGCCAACCGATTTGCCCAAGGGAGCTTACGGAGGGTATCCGGGAATGGGGCCGATCCTTCTTAGCATAACGGGCCACACCCCCCTTTTTCTCGTTAGAATGGTATTAGGAAACTAAATTAATTAGAGTTAGAATAGCAGTAGGAAACTCAGTCAATTAGGGTTAGAGTAACACTAGGAGACCCCAGTCAGCCAAACTCACAAAAGAACCCGAAGACAAAATCAATTAGACTTAGAGCAGGATTAGGAAACCAAACTAGCTAAATGCTAAAATGACTCATAGCTACTGGAGTTGGCAGGCTGACATTCAGCAAAGGAGTTCACCCACACTTCGTAAAGCATGATCAACGACGTGTTGTAGTGTAGAAAAATATTTGTAGCTGGCGATTACATCAACACATGTATCCTTCATTTAATATTCGCCTCTTTAATTTCAGCATTTTAATATTTCACAATTTATTATTCCACTACCCTAGCCAGAGTCCACTCAGACTAATAGGGCCACTTCTTTCGTGGACTGAAAGGAACCTAGAAAAAGTGCATACCAACAGACTGGCGATCATGATGGGACACTTTTTGCTAAGGTTGCCCCAATTTAATTAGTTTGGTGTAGAAACCCAAATTTGGCCCAAGGCCCCATCGAAGCACACTTCGAGAGAGGCGCACTTCCGAGCTTCCGATGGCGTGTATCGTAACCTTAGAAACCTTCCTAAAAACTTAGGAGTCATCCCAATCCCTTAGGAATCACCTCTGATCCCTTAGAAACCTCCCCGAACCATTAGAAACCAATCCCAACCATTAGAAACCCTTCTGAACCCATACCTAGACTTTCCCGGGAAATGATCAAAGAGTGGTGCATTTGGACTAGCTAAGATCTTCTACTACAATTGAATCATATACCATTGAAAAGTAGAAGTCTCCAGCATTCCGACAAGCCATGAATCATCTCATTCAGAAATGTACATCGAAAGATATCGCGTTTCAAATTTTCCAGCAAAATTAGAGTTTTGGGTGGGGGATCCATATGAATTTGGCACATGTAATACACGCGCCAAGCCATTTCTGGGAAGAAATGGCTTGGCGTAAGTATTAGTTGTCCCAGGTTTAAGTGGGTCCCCCCGCGGCCTTGCAACTTCCCATGCACTGTTTTACTGTACCTTTGCCTGGCGCATCTATTAGCTATGCCAGTCTTAGTTACAGCAACCTTGGGTTTTGTTGCTCAAATTTCATCTTTGGGGTTTGACTTGTTGACCATCTTGATGCCCTGGGTGTGTTTCACTTGTTCTTTTGCACCCTTCCTTATCCTATTTGCAACCCTCAGGTGATTTGAAACACTACCCTATCATCCACCATTGGAGCTATTTTCACACTCTTCTAAGCTTCAAAGATCCTAAGAAACTTTAGATGCTTGATTACCTAATTGCTAATCTAACTTAAGCCTCTAAGCCTCCTCCTAACCTGTCCTTTTCCTATAAATAGAGAGGTACCCCTCCCTTTGAAAGGGCTTGAAAATTTTCCTAAGAGAAAAGATTAAGAAAGAATCTCCCTCTCCCTTTAGTGCCCCCTTTTGCATACAAATTTCAGAATTCCCAAACCTTCTTTAGACCATACCTTTCCTCAAAAATCCCCTAGTTTAGTTGAGAGCCATCCTCTAGCCTTCCTTCTCTACCTCCTAGCTATCAAGCCCTAGGAGCTAGAACCCTTGTTCTAACCATACAAGCCATTGGAAGCTTACTAAAGCACGTCTACGCAAGGATCCATGGCAGTGCAACAAGGGCCCGAGAGCTCCGGCTCTCCCCTCTACTCCTCTACCTTCTTTGTTCTTCCTCTATCTTCGCACTTACGTCGTTACGCCGCCGAAATTCCGGTAGGAACGAAGAGGCACAAAGAGGATTTTGGTGTCCTATGGGAAGAGGAAGGACTCTTTTGCTTCTTTTATTTTATATTTGTTTTGGCCATAAGTAGAGACCGCATTAAGCGAGTTGATATGGTGAATAACACCTTCCTGATCGATAATCGAAGCCCCTACCCAAGAGCCTTTGGCGTAGACCAGTGAATCATAGTCATATTTGGCATTTTGGTGCCTTTAATATTGATTTAGGTTTCCCGGGACACCAAAAGCTCTGGGTGGCGACTCTAATTTTTTCAGGACTGCGCATCGTCGCGACGCGATCGTTAAAAATCCACAGTTGCATAGATGGCGACTTTACTAGGGACTAGCTAGTAGAGCTTCCCCTTGAATTTTGGCATTTGTATTTCATTTCACTAACCTTATTGCTATTTTTTTATTTTTTATTTTACTCACCCCTATGATTCCATCAATTTTCTCACCCCTACTTTTATGTCATTTACGAGCCTTAGCCGATTGGCGGGCCTACTTGCACATCATCTTTAAAATTCCTTACTTTTCCCATCATTTATGTGCCTTAGCCGATTGACGGGCCTACTTGCACTTTATCTTTACATTTCTTTAATTTTTCCATCATTTACACGCCTTAGCCATTTGGCAGGCTTACGTGTGCATTTACTTTCTCACGATTATATACTATCAATGGGCGCCGGCTCGTAGAGGCAGCAAGGGACCATCACCACCCATTTTTGGACATTAAAGAAAACTCCTCTAAAAATTGAAAATTAAAATTGAACCAACAAAGGGGACTTAATTAAATTTTGCGTGGTTAGATTTTCAAGGGTTAGGTTTTTCTAGGCAAAGATACAATCACCCGATTTTTAGTACAGTGGCAGCCTCTAGTGGTGATGATTCGGAAAAGTACCAGCCCACCTAGTATCTGAGAAAGCACTTGCACTGGAGGTATAATGGGTGGGTAACCTATCTCATTATGAAGCCTAAAATCCTTGGGGAGAGAGCGTTAGTAGACCTGCATCGGCCTTGTATCCCTTAGGTTGGTAAGGAGAGACCCGATACAACTAAGCAGTCTGTCCCCAGAAGCATTGCTTCCAGTAAAAACCAAAAAAGAGCCTCATTTTGGGCTATTGTTTCTGCTGTCAAACCTGTTTGACCCCATTGTCTGTCATGCCTAGCGCAACTAATACATGCGCCAAGCCAAAATTACTCTGTTTTGCTCTGGCGCAACTAACATATGCGCCAAGCTTAGATTCTGAGCAATTTTGTCGGGCACATCTAATACTTGTGCCAAGCCTGACCCTAGCCCTAGCCCTAGAACTGAACTCAGGCTATTCTTGGTTAACTTTACAAGATAACATAATGTTCTTTTTATAAGCAATCCCTAAACCTTAATTTGCAATAGACAATCCAAATTAAACATGTGTGGAGTTAATTTTGTGGCTTCATTGTGGCCCTTATATTGCCTAGGAATGTGTGGGAACGATCAACACCCCAGGGTGTGTGCCCTAGAAGGTGTGAAATGCCCAATAGGTCCCTGAAAGTGGAGAACAGCAAGCTAGGAAGTGGGGAACCCGAGCTTCGTGAAGCTGATATGCTGCTGGGATGCCCTGTCGCGAGGCTGTCGCTGGGTTGAAATGGGTGAAGCTCGCGAGGTTGAACTGGTGAAAATATAGCAGCACTCGCGAAGTTGCTTTATCTACGCGAGCACTTGCCATTTAGTGTATCTGAGCCTCGCGAGAGC
This sequence comes from Chloranthus sessilifolius, assembly GCA_021018995.1. NCBI lineage: Eukaryota > Viridiplantae > Streptophyta > Magnoliopsida > Chloranthales > Chloranthaceae > Chloranthus > Chloranthus sessilifolius. The sequence continues at coordinate 34,172,942 of CM037595.1, forward strand.
TTCGTAAGGGCATTTTCTGTAGTTCTAATCCTCACAACAGCTGCGTGAGATAACTTCTGGGGCTCTCTCTCCTCTTGAGCTATGCGAGGTCTTAGCTAGCGAGCTATTTTGATGCATTAGGCCTTAGCTTCGAGAGATCCTCGCGAGCTCACATTCTGCCTAATTTGAATAGCGCGAGAGCCCCGCGAGGCCTCTTCTATGCTCCTCTGCTGCTCTGCTCATACTTCCTACAACAACCTTCTCAGCTTGGGGCCATACTCCTTCATCTGCTTGACTTCTAGGGCCCCTTTAGACAACCCAATTGGTCCCATATGCATGCCAAATTACCCCAATGGTGTGAATCACCATGGTGCATTCAATGTAAACTCATCAACTCCACAATATGGCATGATCTTCTATATTCTTGACTTCAAAAGAATGGATTGCAGCATTAAGCTCTTATTTTACTATTATCTACAGAAACACACTTAAAAGACATTATTAACATGCTCAAAGGTCCATCAAAGGCTAGGTTAAGGGATGAAAAGTGATACTTTTCAGAGATTAACACACCCCCAAACCTAATCTTTGCTAGTCCTCGAGCAAAGGCAAAATTTAAAATAGTTATTCAAAATAGAAAATGCCACTTTCATAGGGAGCACGGATACATTTAGCATATGTACCAAGCCTTTTAAACCCCTAGGTGATCCCTAGTTGAGGAGTGAAGTCTCTTGAGGGTTTTCAGTGAAGATACCCACAAACTTCACCAATCAAATAGTTTAATATGGTGCAGTCAATCACAAAATCATTTTTTGATAAATAAAGCATCAGTTCACACCTATCCTTTACAATCAGAGGAAATTACAACAGTAATGTAGTCATTTAAAACTCAAAATCAACATGTTTGCATCACCATCATTCAATTCACATTAGGCATGTAATGTGCAGGCATTAGTACTAAGCTTGCCTTTGATTCAAAATTCAGGTGTAGATATAACCCCAATGAAATTAAAATTTAGACCCAATCCTTACCAGGGTTATCTCTCACAATGAAAATCAAGGGTGTTCACATTCTCATCAGCTCAAGCGCAGTTACTGACCCCAAAATGGGCCTGCAAGCATGAGCATAGGCATTGCTTCTAAATTCTGACATCCTTAATTGTTTTTACCATAGATCAGACAACTCCTCATCTCCACATGACTGCTCATTTCACTTTGGATCAGAAAGGTCTTTTTGATCGATTGTAATGTGACTTGTGGGTGAGGTGTATTAAAGAATGAAGGGGGGTAGAATGGATCAAAATTGTGAAATCAATAAGGTAAGGAGGTGATTCATGACTTCATATCCTTCAATTCAACTCAACTTCATCTTCCTTGATGTTTTTAAGATTCAAAGTGGTCAGTTTCTCCTCTTCTTTTCAATATCCAGATAATGTTCTTCTCTTGACTTCTCAATCTTTTTATATATTTTTTAATTTTTTTATTTTATATGATATGCCACACATACATCACTGCTACACTGTTGTTTTTAGACTACTTCTCTTCCACTTCAACTAAATGTTGGATCCAACTCACCTATCTTAAACTTCTCCTTTACCTTATGAATTCTTAGAGTAAGGGACAAGTTGAATAAGGTTATAAGGTTAAGGTGCAAGTACTCCGTTGTTTGTCAAAGAAAAATAGGATTTAGAGGCTCAAAGAGTATAAGCAAAAGGGCAGTTGAATAGGTAGGAAATTTTAAGCTCAAGCTGTCCAAATGAATGCCTTACATCATCTCCTTAGGTCATGAATGCAGTTCATCAGTTTTTATTCGGAGGTGCCTAATTTCTAGTGACAAAGTATTGAGTCAATCAAACCTTAGAGCAAAGAAAATGCCAAAAACACTCTTCAAAAGAAATTTGATAGGTCCAAGTCTCACTAGGTATGGTCCTCTCTTCAACTCATGGGGTGAATTTTAACCTTTTTCTCTCCTCTGAGATTCACTACGTACTAACTGAAAATTTTTCGGATGTTAGCTTTATGATGGTGCTAATATTTCAAAGATTTTCAGTTTTAAATTTTCTGTAATAATTTTTAAATTTCCTCTCGCTACATGGTTAGGTGAGAATTGACTTTAGTCATCCCAATTTTCCTCACACTGCTGCACTAGAGTTAACTATTCTATTGGTAGACCTACCCTGCCACACTCCCAAACCTAAGTTAAACAGTGTCCTCATTGTTTCATGCAAAATGTATAGGGGCAGTAGGGTAGGCAAAAGAAAAACACACTAACCTATAGTAGAAAACAAAGAGGAAGCTAAGCTAAAAGACTGCAAAAAATTAAACTAAGGAGGAAAAGAAAATATACAAAAGATGAATACTAGGAAAAAAAAAGCAACTACACAAAATCCTAATAACAACAACTATATGTTGCAGAAATGACAGTAAAAATAGCGGGTATATAAAAAAATAAAATAAGCTAAACACCTAAAACAATAAATTCCTAACTACAATTTCCTAAACATGATTTGTGTATGAATCTAAATGGATGGCAGAGAATTTTTCAACATGAAAAACACACATTTAAAAGTAGGATTCATGCAAAATAATCAGATCACACTACACTATATAGACATAATTTTAAAACATTGAAAACAACCATGTTACATATGGTACACAGTGTGAGATCAGCAGCCAATGACTGGTCTTGAAAGTGAATGATTTTAGAGGGTTCTATAGACTTTTCAACATAGATTTGTAGCCTCTGATCATAAACCCTCATGACTCTTCCCAACATTAAGGCTCATGATCTCAGCAGTCCTGATGGGGGTATATGCATGATAGGAAATTAAGACAACCCATCTGGAACTCAGCTAAATTAGAAATAACTATAATATAAAAATGGAAGGCCATACCTTTGCATTTGCAACAAACCAGAGGTCCTCTAGCTCAGCAGTTTACATTTACCTGAGAGATGCAGGGAGCAGCTCGAGCTCCACATTAGGTGGACAATCACATAAAAGACAACAAAGGTGCCTTAGATGGCTAAGGGCAGTTGTCCAAGTGAACTAGTGCACTCACCCCATGGAGAAACCCAATATGAGTACTTTTTCAGTAGATAGGTGGGGGCCTCCTCAATCCGTACATCAACAATTTCAGCAAATACCTCAGCCCAAGTCCAGAAAGTTGGACAAGGTCTCATCCACTATTGTGTTGCTCACCTTGCAATTATTATATGATTAAAATAGCAGATTATCTGCACAAATTATAACAATGTTGAATCGAGCAGGTAGTCCTGTAAGAATCAGGGTTGTTGCACCAAGTTTTGATATGTAAGTAAGGGTATGTTCATAGGGAAATGTGTTCTAAAGGGTAAATCTCCAGATCTGTGGTAGATTGGGTACTCTACCCTAATTTAGACTAAACCAAAGCAGGAAAGAGGAGAGGTTTTATGATTTTATCACTTTAACTACAGACTACAAGATATAAATGCTATTGATCAAGATCTAATCAAATACAGACATAAGGGAGATATTGAAGAGATGAAAATTCAAAAGGGTGAGAACAGTAGCTAGGGATATTGGTCTCTCACTGAAAATCAAAGGAATCAAAGGCAGTGCATAGGATAGATTTGCTACAGTCCTGCATCTGGCTACAAGCTCCCCATTTCTGGCAGATGCAAGGTATAAGAATCCAATCTCGACCAGAGAATTGATATAATCTTAAGGCTATGATCTGTCCACTTTAATGGTCACAGACCATCCCAGAGATTATTGCACTCCATGGATCTCGATTAGAATAGAAAATCTATTACAGATGCTGCGAATGTCAGGCTACCAGCTCCCCATTTCTGGCTGGCATCTACAGGAATATCTGACCCAAGGAAATCAAATACGAAAAAGTGAACTATAGATCAGAATCACTTTTAAAATCTATAATTATATTACAATCATAAAATATACAATCCTATTGTGATCAGATATGCAATATGTACAACATATAATCCTTTACAAGCCTCTGAAACTCTCAATTTACAACTCTAGACCTCTCCCTAACTACGGAAAAGAGTTTAGCCACTCATGATTGGCTAAAGAGAGAATGGGAGAAGGAGGAAGGAGGGAGAATTTTGGAGGGAAAAATATGGATCTTGTGCTAAGCTCTGATTCTCTCAAATTCTGGATGGTTCTTCTATATTTTCTTCAAGCTTTTATACTCTCCTCTGTTCTCAGATCCATTTTAGCCAATCAAAGTGCAAGGGAATAATTTTGTTATGCTGATGTGGCTGATTTCTCCTCTAAAAGCTCTCTCCCATTAGTTCTCAACTGACAGAGACACGTGAAGTAGTTAGGGTTTCCATTCATGTCCAACTATGTGCCAAAAATACCCCCAGGGGTCGCTGAAGTGCTTTGGAACTCGTGCATAGAATTCTGGAAGTGACAGTTGCTGAAGAAACACACTGAGAAGTTACCAAAATGAGTGTCAAGAGGTTCAGGGGATCCTCTCGATAGGTTCTTGATCTGCTTGATGTTCACATCGACAGGTTGCATTGGCTTTCGACAGCTTCACAGACTTCTCGATAGGATTAAAGTAGCTAGTCAACAAGTTTGGCAGCATCTCAACATGACTGGGAGTAGCTCTCGATAGGTTTGGACACATCTCGATAGGTTAATGAAGATCCTGTTGACAACTTGGGAGAACATCTCGAGAGGTTGATTTGAACTTGTCGATAGGATTGAAGGCTTATTTCTTCATTCTACCCAATTCCACACTTATCCTCTCGACAGGTTATAGACAATCCTGTTGACGGGTTATACAATCTTCAGTGAAGTGCTCGGTAGGTTGACTCTATCTTCACGAGAAGGAATGTAGCTTCAGGTAAGTTGTCGATAGGTTTATCTTGCATTACTCGATAGGTTCAGTTGAACCTCGCGATCAGTATATGGAACCTCTCGACTTCATCTGTACCTTGAAGTATCCTCTCGACAGGATCCACGTCTGTACTTCCAACCTCTCGGTAGGTGCTAGAACCTCTCGAGATCTTTATCGTTTCAACTTAGTACCTCTCGACGGCTTCTCATATACATGTTCAACCTCTCGATTCCTCCATTCCTTGCTCTCAGAACCTCTCGACAGCTCTGTTTTGTGCTTCCACAGCTGGAACACATCTTGGGTGTATTGTTCTTTCTTTGTTCAATACTCAGCAGCCCCTTAGTAGGTTCAATCCTCATTCCTTGTAGCTGGACTTGGTCTCTGGCCTTTCCAATTGGGTAGCACATTGCTTCTTGGGCTCTTTTAAGTGAATATTTGTACTAAGCTACAATTTATTGCTTATCTATAAAACACACTTAAAACACATTATTAGTTGGCTCAAGGGTCCACCAAAGGTCAGGTTAAGAGGTGAAAAATGATATTTTTCATGGCTTAACACACTCCCAAACCTAAGCTTTGCTAGTCCTTGAGCAAAGGAGAAAGTAAAAATAGTTATGGAAAATAAAAATGCCACTTTTGTAGGGAACACAGATGCATTTAGCATATGCATCAAGCCTTTTAAACCCCTTGGTGATCCCTAGTGGAGGAGTGAACTCTCCAGAGGGTTTATAGTGAAGTTACCCACAAACTCCTCCAATAAAATTAGTTAATATCAGTGCAGCATGTGAAAACAAAATTCAAGCCATATAAAATTCATTCCAGACCTTGTCCATTTAGTTTTAGAGGATTCTCAACAAAAACATGATAGATTAAAACTAAAATCCTACTCTAATTCTTCACAATCAATCAGCTCATGTCAAGGTATTTCGTATGAAAATTAATGCAAAGCTTACCCTCAAATTTAGAATCCTATTTTGATAATGCCCCCATCAACCCTAATTTCAGACCCTAAACTCACTAGGGCAGTTACTCTCAATAAAAATAGAAGGGTGTATCAACTCACACAGCTCAAGTGCAGTTACAGCCCTCAAAGAGGACTGCAAGCATGAGCATAGGCATTGCTCCAATTTTTGAATTCTCTAACTCTTTTCACTATAGATTAAACAAATTTTCATCTCCACATGACAACTCAATCAATTTTAGATCAATAAGGACTTTTTATTGGGTTGTAATGTGGCTTATGGGTGATGTTTTCAAGGAATAAATGGGTGGAATAGGATTCAAAATTGAGAAATCAACAAGGTAAGGAGGTGATTTGCAACTTCACAACCTTCATTTCAGCATAGTTCCATCTACTTCTTGAATTTTCTGATTTGAAGTGGCCAGTTTCTAATCTTCTCTTCAATTTTTCAATGAAATGACTTCTCATTCCCACTATTTTGTTTTGCCTTTCTATTTTTCAATTTTTTTTTTTTTTTTTTTTTGTAGGCTTTTTGTATTTTTCAACATTTTTCTTTTTTTGGGCTGGAATGCCACAACAGTACTTCTGATACACAACTACCTTTTAATGTGTTTTCTTCTCTTTTCCACCAAATGTTGAACCAGCTCCACCCTCTTCAACTTCTTCTCCTTTACCTTTTGAAATCATTAAGTGAGGGTCAGGCTGAATCAGGTCACTGAGGTTTGGGTTCAAGTACTCTAATTTTTGTCAAAGAAAACTTGGATTTTTAAGGCTCAAATGGTGTGTATCAAGGGCAGTTCAAAGGATAAGGAAATTTAGGTTCAAACTATCCAAATGAAGGCCTTACATCATGTCCTAAATGTCATGAATGTTGTAAAGTTATTTCAACTTGGATTTGCTTAGGTTCTAGTGAGCAGAGGTAGATTCAATCAGTCCTTAGAGCAGAAAAAATTGTCAACCACTCTTCAAGAAAAAATTTTCTCAGGCCCAAATCTCACTGGGTATGGTCTTTCATTAGACTTCTGGGGTATATCCTAACAATTTCCTCTCTTCTCAAGTTCACTAAGCACTAATTTTTAAAAATTCTTGGCATTTGCTTCATGAAAATGTTAGAGCTATAGCATGTTTCAGTTTTAAAAAGTTTTAAATTTCCTCTTTTTCAAAAGAGAAAAATTAGGTTGATGGAAATCATTTCATTTCCTCAATTTCTATTAAGACATTGCTGCACTACTATTAACTATCCATTGGCAAACCTTGCCAAACCCCCAAACCTATAAGGAGCAGTGTCCTCACTGCTTGGAAGATAGGGAAATGTGCAGCAAGATAAAAATATAGACAAAGAAGCAAGGAAAGCAAGACAAATAAACTGTAGTTAAACAAAGGACACTAATACATAAAAGTGAGGACAAGAAAATCACACGAAAAAGACTAAAGCAGAATTCCTGTATTAACACCAAAATAGGCACGATGTAAAGGAAAGTGTTCTACAAGACACTAGGCCAAAAAGATCCTAACTGTACAGCTCTAATCATCAGACTCCTCTATAACCTCAGGTGGATCTTTGAGTCCTTTGCCCTTTTCTTCCCTCCTAGTAGCAGCAATGGACTGGGACCTTGTGGTGGAAGGTTTTCTAGTCTTGGATGTGATTTTTTTTTGAGGGAGAGGCTTAGGCTTGGAAGGGGGCTCCTTAAATTTGATGCCAGGCTTGACTGTGCTAGGCTCCTTTAGTGGAGGAGCTATTTCCAAGAGAGGTGCATCAGGGTTTAATTCTTTGGAGAGAGCCTCAGCTAACTCTCTGTCAGTGTTTACAGTTAAATCCTTTTGCATGGCTGCAATAGTTAGCCCATACTCCTGAACTTTGTCCTTTGTTACCCTCAGCTATTCCTGCAGGGCCTTTATCACATCCTCCTGACCCTAATCTCTAGTCTTCTCCTGGTTGTATTACACCATAATTTCCTGCCAACCCTTCTTTATCTCTTTCTTCTCCAGCTTGTAAGTCACTTGTAGGAATTTGATGTGATCAAGCAGAGGCTGCCTCACAGTGGTTCTCAGGTCAGCCATGCCTTGAAGTATATCTCTCTTAATATAGGCATTGGCTTGCATGGCTCGGAGGAGTGTACAGTAAGGAGGCATGGGGTTAGAAGAAGCAGGTAAGATGGGCTGATCAATAAGGATAGTAGGGTCATCCAGCTATCGAGGGGGAATGGATGATGGCATGGGTGGGTGTTGATTTATTTTAGAGTGCTTGCTACTGACTTTATTGAAGACAATGATAAGAATGGGATGGATAAAAATTGAATGAAAGATAGAGTGAGAACTATGGAGCAGCACGCCTAAAATATACACAATCCTACAAGATACAGGGCCTGTTGTAGCAAGTTTTGATAAGTAAGAGTTTATCCCACAGGGAAGTTGATCTTAGGCTCCAAGGGAGCCATCTTTAGTAGGCTCTCCAGATCTGTCTACAGATCTGGCAATCCTAAATGGAAGGGGATTTAGGGTCACTAAAATCTAAATTCTAAGGTATCCTAATGTCTAAACTATAGAAAGGGTTAGGAAAGGGGATGGAGTGAGAAAATAAATATAAAAGGGTGAGAAGTATGCTATTAGGTTCAGATCTGAGGAGTTTCACAACTCAGATTCAGATCTGCTGCTATAAGAGTTCTGTCCAATGGCTACATTATCACTACTGAGGAGAAAGAATCCCACTCATCTCTGTGCCATAATCCAATCCCTTTATGGCTATAACCTGCCCACTTAAATGGTCACAGACTATCCAATTGGGGACTACAGTTCAGAGATGGGTCAGAACAAGTTTATCATTGTAGGCACTACTTCATCCAAGCTACAAGCACAAGAATCCATAGGGAACCTCAACCTCTAAAGTGCTATGTGTGGGGCAAGGCCTATATGGGAGCATGTTAGCCCAGACACATAGAACCAGCAAGAGTTTGAGTACAAGCATTAGGTCTAGCTATCCACTACTTTTAGAGAGACTGCAGTGGTCTAGTCACAAGGCTACAATCTCTATAACGAAACCAGAACTGCCATCTGATGGCGGGTCTATACACATATAGGGGAGTTTATCTCTGCACAATCTCTCACAAGGCTACAAGCACAAGTGCAGAGAAGAACAATCCGTCTTGAGTTTGTGGATTGGCTTCACCCTAAGGCTATAACCTGTCCACTTGAATGGTCAAAGACTATCCCAGAGGCTATCCTCCTCACAAAGCTCAAGATAGAACAAGAAACATTGCTACCACCACCATGTTCACAAGGCTACAAAAGCTCATTTCTCCCATGGGCATTTCAGATCTAGTGGGTCCTGAGGTGGGCCTAGGCCTGTGTAGGCGCATGTTAGCCCAGACACATAGGTCACTTGGATCTGAGTGAACCATAAAATCAGCCCTCCATTGCTTGCAATACATCCTAGCAATAGAGGATCTCAAGGTAATAACCATGTACTGAACAACTCACAAACAGAAATCCCATAAATGTAAAACACCCTATTATAAAACTCCATTAATCCATTCCAAATAATCATACAAAGGCATAGCCAGCAAATGCTGGACTATGGAGAGAAGAACAAGATAAAAAGAAACTACCTAACCTAAACTTACTGGAGATCTACAGCCGATTCCAGAAGAAGAAAAACTAAGTTCTATTCTAAGCAGAGCCCCCTAAACCTAAACTAGGCTTAGGTTTATATAGCAGTAAGCATAGCGGCGCATTAGAGTTAGGAAACCCTAATCTTAATGATGCCACATGGCCTAATACTGTCCCTTGGATACCTCGGGGCGCATTCCGTGTGCATGGAACTTGGAGCATTGGAGTGCATGCCCTAATAGCTGGAAGTTCCCAAAATGTCCTCTGCAGAAGTGAGGGAGAGTTAGAGTCCAGAGCCTCGCCAGGTAGCACTAGTTTTCAAGACTGTCGCATGGTAGCACAGTCTTCGCGAGATTGGATTAACTTGAAATTCTCGCCGTCGCAGGGTTGTCTTAGCTTGCAGCTGAAACAGTCGCACGATAGAGCATTGAATCCTCGCTGGATTGCTGTGGTCTTTGCGGGATTGCAATTTCCTTCTGAATTGCGCAATAATCACGTGAGCAATTTGTTTCTCAATGGATCTTCACGAGGATCCTCGTGAGGACGTAATGTGCATTGATCTCTGAACTGTGCGAGAGGTGTTCCTGAAGTCTTACATCCCGTGGCCACTGCGCGACAGCTGCGTGCAGGAATACTTGGAACTCTCTCTCTCCTCAGCTGATCTGAGTGAACTATGCGAGGTTTGAGAGCTACCTTCTTAAGCTGCATGAGTATTTATATTTAAGCTTCGCGGGAGATGCGCGAGACATGATTCTGAAGCCCTTCTGTCACTAAACTGTGCGAGAATAGCGCGGACAATTGGTATGAAGCCTTGGGAAACTTGTGAGGATTGCGCGAGGTAAGCCTTCTGAGTCAAGTGAACCTTGCGATAGCTGCGCGAGGCTCATTTCTTTCTTTGCTGCTGTTGTGCTCAGCCTTTATGCAGTCAGGCTCTCTGTCTTCCATTTTTCTGGGAGACTTCTAGGGTAAAAGTAAGCTCCTTAGTAGGATTAAGGACTTTATTGTAGCTGCTATTTATTACCTACAAAAATGACTTAACACACATTAATTAGATGGCTAAGGGTCTAAGAGAGGCTAAGTTAAGGGGTAAAAAGTGGTACTTTTCATGTCTTAACACACCCCCAAACCTAATCTTTGCTAGTCCCTTAACAATGCTACACTAAAAGTCTACAAAAATTAAATGCCACTTTCGTAGGGAGCACGGATGCATTTAGCATATGTACCAAGCCTTTTAAACCCCTAGGTGATCCCTCGTGGAGGAGTGAAGTCTCCTGAGGGTTTTCAGTGAAGATGCCCACAAACTTCTCAATAAAACAGTTAACAGTAGTGCAAGATTATCAAGTTAGCAGTTAAGAAATAGAGTATCACTTCACCCTTGAATCAGTAAAAATATAAGAAATTTAAATACATTGTCTGCTCAGATGTTTAAACAAACTAAACTTCACATGATAGCACAGCATTTCCAATCAGTTCACAATAGGGGAAAATATACATGTGTGTTAGCACTAAGCTCATCATTAAATTAAAAATTAGGTTGTAGGTCAGGCCTAATACATTCAATATCAGACCCAAAACTCTCCAGGGCATACTCTCACAAAGAACTTTTGAGGGTTTCATTGTCTCTCAAGCTCAAGAGCAGTTATATCCCCCAAATGGGTCTGTAAGCATGAGCATAGGCATAGCATTCAAGTTCAGGCATCATTGGCAGATTTTCACCATAGATTGGGCAACTCATTATCTCCACATGACAGCTCATTCAACTTTGGATCACAATGGCTTTAACTGGGCTGTAATGTGGCTTATGGTATTGGGTTATAAAAAGAATTGGAAGGTTGAAAAAGGGGTTCGAAATTGGAGAAATCAGTAGGTGAAGGAGGTGATTCATGACTTCACCTTCTTTAATTCAGCTCGTTTCATCTTCTTTGAAATCTTCAGATTTGACGTGATCAGTTTCTCCTCTTGTATGATTTTTTTTTTCCCAATGAATGTTTCCTCTTGACTCCTCTCTTACTCCTCTTCATTACTGTTTTCTTCTCTTTCTGATGCAATTTTCTTCTTTTTATTTTTGTTTTTACTTTGATGAATTACCACCTTTTTCCTCAGTTGTTACACTGCTAGAACTTCGGATAATTCTTCTCCACTCATCAAATGTTGACCCTAGCTAGTCCATCTTTAACTCTTTCTCCTTTACCTTCTGAATTTTCAGAGTGAGGGTAATGTTAAATCAGATCCATAGGTTCAGGTACAAGTATTCTGCTGTGTTTTAAAGAAAATTGGATTTTGAGGCTCAAAGAGTGTATGAACAAGGGCGGTTGCTTTAGGGTTTGGTCTGTTTAGGCTCAAGCTGTCCAAGAGAAGGCCTTAATCCTTTCCTAAGTGTCATGAGTGCTATCAGTTATTTCAACTTGGAGTTACCCAACTTCTAGTGAACACATTGACTCAGCCAGTCCTTATGGCTAGAAGAAATTTGCCTCAATCACTCCTCAAATAAAGAAATTTGTAGGCCCAATTCTCACTGGTTATGGTCTTCCTTTGAACTTTTAAGTATGTCCTTACCTTTTTCTCTCTTCAATGATTCACTAAGTGCTGATGCCAGTGAGTTTTCTTGGTTTTCTCATCATGGAAATGTAAAATTTTAGAAATTTATAATGTCTAAAGATTTGCAAAAAGTTTAAAATTCCTTAATTTTCATAATTCTTAAGTGAACACGACTCTATTTCTGTGTTACTCACATGAATGTGCTGCACTTTAAGTTAACTGTGTTATTGGCAAACCTACCTGCCACACCCCCAAACTTATGAGGAGCAGTGTCCTCACTGGTTCAGAGGTGAGAATAAAAGGTACAGTCCAGGGAAATATACAGACATAAACACAGAAAAAGAGAGTGAAATAAAAATGCAAAACTAAACAGTATGGAACTAAAAGAAAACTTTCATTAAAAGAAAAAGAAAATAAGACAAAAAGATGGAAAAGGAAAAGACAAAATGGGGGGGGGAGTCAAGGTGTAGCAGGGGGAGGGTTTGAGGAAGATGGAGGGGGAGATGCAGGTGGTTCCCTTTTTCTCTTCTTCTTTTCTCTCTTCTCTTTCTTCTTTTTCTTTTCTTCCTTGGCTAGGATTCACTGGACCTCGTCATACTCATCCCAGAGAAATTGCAAAGGGTTCCGGCTCCTTAGGTGGTGGGGGATCTTCCCAGATGGGGTAAAATTTGATTGGGAATCCGAAGGGGCTGTCATCCGCCATTTGTGGGAGTAGGGGTGGACTTCTATGGTTAGAAGAGGAGGGATGAGATGAAGCGGGACTAAGGGCCGGTTTAAAGAGAGAGGGACGAGGGAACATCAATCAGCGGAATTGAATGGTGCCCCCTTTTACACTTGGCAATAAATGAATGTTGTGTGGTGAAAGAAGAAAATACACAATAGTCGCTTTGGAAAAGAGAAGTAGCATTAAAGGAATATCTAAAGATAGGCATGGAATTTAAAGAGGTAAGTGTATCTTATGGGGATCCTTGCGAGGAGCAATAAGTGATGAGGAAAGGACAGTTCTCACGCAGCTGAGCTTGGGATCCTCGCGAGGTACACTTAACGTGGCACAGCACTTTGAAGAGGAAGCCATTGCCATCCCTGAGGCAGGTATTTGCACAAATTTATATAACCAACATCTCCGCGACATGGATTACTGGTGCAAAGAAAAATCTCCACCCAAAAACTCTTCTCCCATGAATGGCAAAAAGAACAAAATCAAAAGTGACAAATACGTAGAAGGAAACACACAGAACAGAGCAATAGACAAAACTAGAATTTCTATTAAAGTGTGAGAAAAATAGTTACAAGTGGAATTACAAAAAGAAAAACCTAAGATACAATCTAGAATGTAGGATCTAATCTGAATCAGAATCTGTAAGGAAATCCCAGCCCATTTTTTTTAGCCTGTGCCTTAAGGGCCGCTCGCTCTGTCTTGTTTCTTCTTTTCCTCCCTCTCCTTTTTCTTTTCAGCTGGTGTTTTCACAGTAGATGGAGCTTTAGGTGCCCTCAACCTCATTTTTGGTGCTTTGGGAGCCTTAGGTTCCTTGGGTTCTTGAGGGGCTTTGCCTTTACGCTTAGCAGGGGGGGTGGCAGGGGATTTTCCTTTGCCTTTGCCTTTAGCTTCTGCACGGGAGGCCACTGGGGATTTCTCTTTTCCTTTATCTTTGGGTTCCTCAGTGGGGACCACTGGTGCCTTTCCTTTTCCAGTGGGCTCAGGTTTGGCAGGGGACTGTGCCTCTTCAGACTGGGCAGCAGGCTCTTTGCCAAATTTTAAAGGGACAACTTTTTGAGCAGATCTCTTGGCTGTGACTTTCCTTCGCTGAGGATAAGTTTGCTCTTGTGGAGGTGTAGCAGAGACCTTAGGAGGTGGAGGCTGCTCCTTAAGAGGTGAAGCAGGAGCTTTTCCTTTATCTTTTTGGGGCTTAGGTGGTGCCTCTACAAACGGGGCAGGTGGAGCTGGAGTAGTAGAAGGCACAGGCACTTGAATATTGAGGGGAGTTGGATGGTAAGGTTCATTACGGGCAGCAGCCAATGCGGATTCCAATGAGTCTATCTTGATTTGAAATTTTAGGGCGTTGGTCTCATGGATCTCCTTTTGAATTTTTTAGATTTCTTGGGCATTGTTAAGGCAATTTTCAAGCATTCTCGCCCGTGCAGTTGCTGCAGTGGCATTAGATTTCTCATACTCCCAATTGATCTGATAGTATGTTGCTGTAGCCTTTGTCTTCTGAAATTCCTCCACGATATTTTTCCACCCCATGGGGATGCCCAGTAGTTACTTGCTGTGGGCCTCCGTCATCTCATAAATCTTTTCTAGCAGGGGGGTCTCGATTGATTAGCGTAGCTGAGCCATTCCCCTCAGAACATACTTCCTCAGGTATGCATTATCTCTCATATGATGGAGGATGGTGAGGTAAGGAGGGCAGTAAAAATGATGTTTTGGGGCAATGGGAAGAGATGAGGTGGAAGGAGCAAAGTGTGCATGGTCCTAGGGGGGAGAAGGTGGGGTAACAGGGGGTAGGTCTATTTGTGGGGGATGGGGTATAAGCTGGGTCGGTGGGTTTGTAAATGTATATTGGAGGTGGGAGGATAAGGGGGGGAATGGAGGGAATAGTGGGAAAATCAAGTGGTGGAGGAATGGGTTCTGGTTCAGGATCGGTTTGTGTAGATTTGGCAGGGAAGATGGGGGGGGTAGGATAAGAGGGGGAAGGGAGGGTATAGGGGGAAAAGAAAAGGGTGTAAGCTCAATAGGAGTTGGTGGTGATGGGGCTGGAAAATGGGAATGGTGAAAGGGATTAAAGGCAAAGGGTGGGAAAAAGGTAATGGTGATGGTGGGTGGGGGGGTAAAAATTCAGAGGGGAAGTCTGTTTGGGTGGTTTTGTCAGTGAACAGGACCAGGGGGGGTGAAGTGGGTGGTGGTGGGATGGGTGGAGTGGTTAAGGTGTGTAGGGTGGATTGGATGGAGGTGAGTTCAGCTTGCATCTGGTCCTGTTTATGGGTGTTGGTGGATAATTGGGCCTGTATGTCTTGGATAAGGGGTAGGAGGGTTAGTGGGTCAAAGCTAAGAGGTTGGGTGTGGGAAGAAGATGGTATGGGTTGGAAAGGCGAGGAGGGTGCATGATAAAAAGGGGAGGGAGGGGAAGATGGGGGTTCTGGGGAGTGATGTTGTGAGATAGTTGGGGAGTCTAGGAGAGGGGTGTAGTGGGTGAAAATTATTTCAAGGAAGGTGGAAATAAAGGCTTGGAAGCCTATGGAGGTGCTGAGGGTTAAGTCAATATCTGGGAGAGGGGGTGTAGTGGAGTTGGCTGGGGTGGTGGTTTCTGGAAGGTGGGGTGGGTTAATGGGGATAGAAGGGATTGAGGGTGGTGTCCGGGATTTAGTGGGGATGGAAGGGGGGGCTTGCAGGCTTAGGTGGAAATGAGGGGGTAATTGTGGCTGTGTGCTGGGTAAGGTAGGGGATGGTGAGTCTTCCCAGGAACCAAGCACAGGAGAAGGGGGAGTGGGCATGGAGAATGGAAACAGAGGGGGGTGAGAGATGGATGCAAGAGGAGTAGTGGATGCAGGAACAAAAGGTGGAGGGGGAGTGGGTGCTGCTGTAGGGGTGGAAGTGATAGTCTCTGGAGGCATCTCCTTTATAGCAGGGGTAGACCCTGATGTAGCTGCTTTTGCTTGCTTGGGCTGGGCTTGACCCTCCGCTTTCTTCTTTTTCTTACCCCCCATCAAGCTCCTACCGATGCCCCATTGCCTCTTCGCAAATGTGGTAGGGGTAAGGGTGGTGTTTTCTTCAGTTCTCCCTATCTTGTAGCCCCCCATGATCAGCATCAAGGTGATGATTCTTGCAAAGGGGAGTGTGTGAGGCTTTTTGTTGGATCCTAACTTCTCCAACACGTCCTTCATAGCCTCAAAAATCAGCCAGGCTACATGGAAGCCATGGCCCATGTGGTAGGAGTAGACAGCATCCGCAATTGGGGTTCTCCACTCCTGCTGATGTCTTGAGCAATATATGTTCTTTCGTAGGACTTGATCAATGAACAGTAGTTCAGGTTCTAGTTCCCTCCTTCTGATTGAGTCCCCTGTGGCTTTGATTCCTCTAGTTAGGGCCCTTGCAATTGTGTCAATTGATGCAATCAGAGGGGGGGCATATCCACAACTAGGTTTGAATGCTGCTGGGATGCTGTTGGCGGTTTTCTAAGTGTGTGCTTACTTTATTGGTTGGTGGTGAAAGTCATTTGAAAATCAAAGAAAGAGTAAAACAGGAGATGGAATCAGCACAACTAAGAAATCCTAGACCTGCAAGATACAGGGTCTATTGTAGCAAGTTTTGATAAGTAAGAGTTTGTCCCACAGGGAGAGGTGATCTACAGCTCCAAAGGAGCCATCTCTAGTATTCCCTCCAGATCTGACTATGGATCTGGTAGTCCTAAAAGGAGGGGAGTTTAAGGTCACTTATTCTAAGTATTCTAATGTCTAAACTACAGAAAGGGTTGAGAGGATGGATGGAGTGTGAAAAATAAATATAAAAGGGTGAGAAGTATGTCATTGAGCCCAGATCAGAGGAGTTTTGTAACTCAGATTCAGATCTGATGTTATAGAAATCCTGTCTAGTAGCTACATTATCACCATTGAGGAGAAAGGATCCAACCCATCACTCTGCCATGATTCCACCCTTAAGGCTATAACCTGTCCACTCAAATGGTCACAGATTATCCCATAGGGGAACCACTATCCAGGGATGGGTCAAAACATAACCAGTAAATCCTTGCAGGCACTATTTCATCCAGGCTACCAGCTCAAGAATCCATAGGGAACCTCAACCTCTAAAGCTCTATATGTGGGGCTAAGGCTGTATAGGACCATGATAGCCCAGACACATAGAACCTGCAAGAGATTGAGTACAACCTTTGATCTAGCTGTCAATTGCTTAAGTGAGGCTACAATGGTCCAGTCACCAGCCTACAATCTATATAACTAGATCAGATCCAACATCTGATGGTGGATCTATACAAATATAGGGGAGTCTGCCTCTGTACAATCTCCCACCAGGCTTCTTCAAGCTCAGTTGTAAAGAAGAAGGATCCATCATGGACCGGTGGATTAGAATCACCCTAAGGCTATAATCTATCCACTTAAATGGTCACAGACTATCCCGGAACTTATCCTCCTCATGGAGCCCAAGACAAAATAAGAATATCACTGCTACCACCATGGTCACAAGGCTACCAGCTCAAGCTCCCATGGGGATTTTAGATCTAGTGGGTCTTGTGTTGGGGCTAAGGCTGTATAGGGCCATGATAGCCCAGACACACAGGTCACTTGGATCTGAGTGGCCCTTAGAATCAGTCCTCCATTGCTTTGAAACACAGCCAAAGCAATGGCGGATCATAAGGCAGCAGCCTTGCACAGAGCATCTCACACATAAACACAAATCCCACAAAGTACAAATCCTATTACAGAACTTTCATTAATCTAGTTCAAAATACATACAAAGACATAGCCAGCAAGTGCTGGACAATGGAGAGAAGGAAAAAGAAAAAGAAAGCTACATACAACTACAAAAAGAAAAACTAAATGATCTCAGGTCAGGTCTCCCAGAAATGAGATGGGTTCCTAGCTATTCCTAGATGTAGAAAGAAAAGAAAGTCTAAGCTCCCCAAACCTAAGCTAAGTGTAGGTATTTATAGAAGTGGTGTGGCGGCGCATTAGGCTTAGAAAACCCTAATTTTAACAATGTCACATGGCCGAATAGTGATCCTCTGATGCCTTGGGGCGCGTGCATAGAGATTTTAGTGTGGGAGTGCATGCCCTAATCACTGGAAATTCCTAGAATGTCCTCAGCTGAAGAGATGGAAGTTTGAGGTTCAGAGCTTCGCTAGGTAGCCATTGTTTCCCAGACTTATCACGTGGTAGCTTTTGTTCTTCGCTAGGATGATTTGAAATTAAGGCTTTCGCCAACGCGAGGTTGGCTTGGTTTGCTCCTCAGGTAGTCGCGAGGTTGAGTGGACATCAGAGCCTCAGATGTCGCGGGGTTGGAGCTTAAGCAGTCGCGAGGTTGATCTTCATGAGGATAGATTTGAATAGCGCGAGAACTTCGCGAGCACTTATCCTCACTGGGCTTCGCGAGTTACCACACGAGGCTTTGTTGATTTCTGAACTGCACGAGGTTCCATGTCTTAACAGATCTTCGCGAGGGTGGCTTTGCCTTCACAAGGACTCTTTCTTCTTGAATGGCGTGAGAACTGCGTTAGGAGTTCTCTTCTGATAATTACATCCCGCGGCGACTGTGCGACAGCTGCGCGAGGAATCCTCTGAAGCTCTCTCTTCTCAGCCGTTCTGAGTGAACTGCACGCGATTGAGAGAAGTCTGCTTTGAACTGCGCGAGACTGCGCGAGGTGTTCTATTCTTGAGCTTTGCGAGAGCTACGCGAGTTTATGTTTCTGAGGCTCTTCAGTCAATCATTTGCGCAAGAAGTTGTTGTAGAGACTTGGGAAGCTCAGCTGGACTGCGAGAAGCTCATTTTCAGGTATGGATTCAGACTTCATCCTTCTGATGGACTTCTGGTGTCAAAATAGGCTTTTTAGCAGGATTCTTGGCCTTATTTCACTGCTGGGTACTACCTACATAAAACACATAACAAGGACTTATTAGGTGGCTATGGGTCTAATCAAAGGTTAAGTTAAGGGGTGAAAAGTGGTACTTTTTAGGTCTTAACACACCCCCAAACCTAATCTTTGCTAGTCCCTTAGCAAAGCTACATTAAACCTAATATAAATATTAAATGCCACTTTCGTAGGGAGCGCGGATACATTTGGCATATGTACCAAGCCTTTTAAACCCCTAGGTGATCCCTAGTAGAGGAGTGAAGTCTTCTGAGGGGTTTTCAGTGAAGACACCCACAAACTTCTTCAATGAAAAGTTAACAAAAGTGCCATATCATCCAATGAGCAATCAAGGGGCAGACTTAGTTTACTCTTGCATCATTAGGCATAAAATAAATTTAAGTCATTGGTTGCACAGTAACTTAAATGGCATAAACTCTTCATGGTTGCACAGCATTTCCAATTAGTTTACAATCACATAAAACTGCACTAGTGTGTGCCAGCACTGATCTTATCTTTAGGTCAAAAATTAGGTTAAGGTCATACATAATGCATTCAATTTCAGACCCAAAAACTTTACAGGGCATACTATTGACAAGTGAAAAATACCATTTTTCACCCCTAAACTTAAGTCTTGATAGACCTTTGAGAGAACTAAATAAGTGTTTTAAGTGCCTATGTTGCAGCTAACAATAAAGACAGGCTTAACCATAAAAGCAGCTCAAAAGTGCCAAAAAGATGACAATCCATGTCAGTCCAAAGGAAGGAAGTGAAGAAACAACCTCATCAGCTGTGGAAAGGTCTAAAAGGAAGAGGCAAAGACCTGTAAGAGAAGCAGGGAACAATTCGAACAGAGAAATGCACTACAGAGTTCTTTTCGCAAAGAACCTGCACTTTTCGTAAAGAACCTGGAACTCTGCGAAAAGGACTAAAACTCCAGGCTTAGTTTTCGAAGAGCATCTGAACTCTTCGAAAAGAAGATTGAACTTTGCGAAAAGGAGAAAACACAATTCGAAAAGAGATTGAACATTGCGAAAAGAGCTTCAGAAGTCACAGCACTTTGCGAAAAGGCCCTTAAGCTCTGCGAAAAGGTATTCTGGAGATTCGCAGCTTTAACAAGGGCAATTCAGTAATCTGTTGCACGCGTCCCAATGCATTTTAAAACCCAAGGACATTCCGAAAGATTCTGAGCACGAACCAAAGGCATATTCCACCCCATGTGAACACCCAAAGATGAAATTACTTGGCGGGAACTTCTAGAAGCTCAAACAGATTTTTGAATTACATAACAGAATTGATGCTTCTATCACCTGATTGCATCGTATGCATCGAAGAATTCTGATTGGCCAGAACAGATCTGGATCCTCGTGCTCGACCACCATTGGTCAATACATTCTGAGCACCTCTGATTGGTTGAAACACATCTGAGTTGGACTTGGGGAAAACTATAAATAGACGAACCATTTGCCCAATTTGGGCATCCAGATTTTGAGTTTCATTTCTAATCCCCCATTTCCCAGCCAGACAGCTTGTCTGCAATCCTTGTAATAGCTTACTTTGTACTTGCATTTGAGAGCTGTGAGATACTACTGTAACTCAAAGGAGAGTTTGCATCCACGACTACAAATCCGAGAGCTGCTAAGCCGTGCTCTGTAAATTGTAAGGATGAATTTTAAAAGGTTACTGTAAACTATGCATTCTGCATTGGACTCATGTCAAGGGTTCCTTCTGATCTCCTCAGTACATTAGACTCCTTTAGATTCATTGTTGTGCATGCAATTTCCCTTGATTCATTAATCCTGTAAGAATTAGTGTTGGTAACCTAGTCTCTTACAGCATTTGTAGTGATGTTTATTATTCTGAATTGAGGATTTGGATTAAAAACTATTGGATGGTTTGTGGCCATTAAAGTGGACAGACCATAGCCATAAGCGTAAGCCTAATCCTTGAATTAGATTTATCTCTCTTACATCTGTGCTTCTAGCCAGATGAAGAATGAATCACCTCTGTTGAGCTGCACTTATTCTCATTAGATTTCAAAGACCAAATCAGATTTAGATATTACTTCTCCATCTTTGTTTCAATCACTCCCCCAACTCGGATCTGGATCATTTAGTTTAAAATTTTCTTTGTTTTTAGTTTGTTAAACGTGACAAATTCAAACCTCTCATCTTATCAGCTTTCTAGATAGGATAAGAAGCCAGATCTGGTAGCTCAGATCTGGAGGTTTATCTTACATTTTAAACAAATTCTCTGTGGACGATCTTTCACTCACTTACTTTTAAAACTTGCTACAATTGGCCCTGATCTTGCAGGCTAATTCTCTTCTAACTGTGCCGATATTTCGTTATTTTTTTATATAGTCTAAAACCACTGTAATTTAGCAGCTATAAATCTGTTTTTCAAAACTCACATAAATCAAGCACACTAAGAAGTAACAACAAGTTTTTGGCGCCGTTGCCGGGGAATTTGTTCTAAAATAGATAGACCTAAGTTTTCATTTTAATTTTTATCAGTACTAAACTATTCTATTGTTTATACCTGTGCAGTTATTCATATTCCGATTTTTAAAGAAGGGAAATTACTGAAAGGAATTTTGAAAGTTTGTGCATAATCGATTTTTTTTTTGTTCGTGTTGTATGTTTGGTAGGAGGACTCTCGTACGAGATTCTCCCATTGAATTTAGAAGTTGAAAGGCTACTACTGAACCAAACAAACAACAGAATTACATTACTATGGGTGAAGAACCTCAACTTTTGAGGATTACTTTGCACCGGTGCTTATAATTCCCCTTTGCATTTTCCCTCTTTGTTGAAGAAATTATGAGATCAAGTCATCAACTATCCAAATGCTTCCTTCCTTCCATGGGTTGAGTAAGGAAGATACAAACATGTGGATGAATTCTTGGCTCTTTGCACCACATTCAACATATTTGGACTTGGGTAGAAGCAACCAAGCTTAGGCTCTTTCCTTTTCATTAAAGGATAAAGCTAGAGCATGGTTATCCATGTTAGCACCAAGCAGTATCACTTCTTGGAATGATTTGCGTGTCAATTCTTAGCCAAATATTTCCCAATGTCTAAAACAAGCCAATTGAGACAAAGTATCATTTCATTCTCCCAAAACTCAATGAAACTTTCCATGAAGCATGGGAAAGATTCAAGGAAGGCTGATAAGGCAATGTCCTCATCATCAAATTCCTAAGTGGCTGGTTCAAAGCTTCTATCAAGGAATTGATCAAAAGGCAAAAATATGGTGGATGCCTGTGGAGGCACTTACTTACAAAAAGCAGTTGAAGAGGTTTGGGACTTATTTGAAGTGATTGGTGAAAACTCAACTCAGCAGGAATCTCTGTCAAGGGAAATTGAAAATCCTGCTAGGTTGAACAACCACCAACCCACCAAAGGGAAGATCTATGAGGTGAATGAGTTGGAAAAAAAGATGGACAATCTAACCACAAATTTTGATAGATTGATGGACTCACTTAAAACTCCAAATATTTCAAGAGTAGAGGAGGCATATACGATATGCCACCCCTACTCATTCACTTGACCAATGTCTTGCTGCATCACAGTTCCAGATTTAATGGTGGAACAAGCTCATCTTTGCTCAATCATTTGGACAGATGCAGTCAAATGAATATCCATGGAGGGCACACCCCAATTTGAGGTGGAACCAAGGGAATTACCAATCCCAACAACAGCAACAACCAAAGAATCAAATGCCTTTCAAAACTGCACAGCCGTATCAGCAGAATTTTTATGTCAAACCAAACTTTCAGCAGCCCATTCCACAACAACTGCGGCGATCTCCAGTTCAAAACCCTTCCAGGTCCCTTTCTTTTGAAGATCAAGTCCTAAGTTCACTTCAGAATTTAGGATCTTTAACTCAAACTGTGAATTTTCACAGCCAGAGCATAAAGAAGATTGAAGAAACATTGGGACAGCTTTCAAATACCTTGGCAAAAAGAGAGGAAGGAAAGTTACCCAGCCAACCTTTGAACAATCCCAAAGGACAGTTCATGGTTGGAGAAGCTTCTAATTCACATGAAGAAGTAAAAACTGTCACCACTTTGAGAAGTGGAAAAATGATAGATAACAAAGTGGGTACTGAAGAAGAAAGAAATGACGAAGAGGATAAAGATATGCAGCAAGAGCAGCATAGTGATAGCAGTGGTGAAGACTTGTGGATATTACTTCTCCATCTTTGTTTCAATCACTCCCCCAACTCGGATCTGGATCATTTAGTTTAAAATTTTCTTTGTTTTTAATTTGTTAAACGTGACAAATTCAAACCTCTCATCTTATCAGCTTTCTAGATAGGATAAGAAGCCAGATTTGGTAGCTCAGATCTTGAGGTTTATCTTACATTTTAAACAAATTCTCTGTGGATGATCTTTCACTCACTTACTTTTAAAACTTACTACAATTGGCCCTGATCTTGCAGGCTAATTCTCTTCTAACTGTGCCGATATTTTGTTATTTGTTTATATAGTCTAGAACAACTGTAATTTAGCAGCTATAAATCTGTTTTTCAAAACTCACATAAATCAAGCACACTAAGAAGCAACAACACATACTCTCATAAGGGTTTTGTTGAGGGGTTCATTCTCTCATAGGCTCAAGAGCAGTTACATCCCCCAAATGGGTCTGTAAGCATGAGCATAGGCAGAGTTCTTAAGTGCTGACATCATTGGCAGTTCCTCACCATAGATTGGATAACTCTTTATCTTCACATGACAGCTTACTCAACTTTTGGATCACAAGGGCTTTTAACTGAGCTGTAATGTGGCTTATGGAGTGGGGTTAAAAGAATGGAGGGTTGAGAAGGGGTTCAAAATTGAGAAATTAGTAGGTGACAGAGGAGATTCATGACTTCACCTTCTTGAATTCAGCTCCTTCATCTTCTTTGAGATTCTCAGATTTGAAGTGATCAGTTTCTCTTCTTGATTTTGATTTTTCAATGAAAGTTCCTCTTGACTCCTCCCTTACTTCTCATCATTGTTATTTTTGTTTCCTTCTTGTGGAATTTTCTGATTTTTTTTGTTTTTTTTTTGTTTTTACTTTTCAGAAATGCCACCATGCTCCCAATTATCATACTGCCAGATTTGAGGTATTTCTTTTCCATTCACCTACTATAGACCATAGCTAGTCCATCTTCCACATTTTCTCCTTTACCTTCTGAATTCTAAGAGTGAGGGTAGGCTGAAGCAGGTTACTTAAGGGTTGATCATATTAGGCTCAAACTGTCCAAGAGAAGGCCTTGATCCTTTCCTCAGTCTCATGAGTACTGTCAGTTGTTTCAACTTGGATTTACCTAACTTCTAGTGAGCACAGTGACTCAGCCAGTCTTTAGAACTAGAAGTGATTGCCTTGGTTACTCCTCAAAAGATGGAAAAAAAATTTTATATGGGCCCAATTCTCACTGGTTATGGTCTTCCTTTGAACTTTTGAGTATGTCCTCACCCTTTTCTCTCTCTGCTAATTCACTAAGTGCTGATACAAGTGAGTTTCCTTGGTGATATTATCATGGAAATGTGGAGTATTAGAAGTTTATAATGTCCAAGGTTTGCAAAAATTTTAAACTTCTCATTTTCATGATTCATAAGTGAACAGAGGTCCATTTCCATATTGCTCAGATGATTCTATTGCACTTATGTTAGCTATTCCATTGGAAGGGTCAGCCTGGCACACCCCCAAACCTATGAGGAGCAGTGTCCTCACTGGTTCAAAGGTGTTTGTGCAGCAGAGTTATTGCAGCATAAAAGACCAAAACAAGAAACAAACACACAACATACAAAGCAAAATAGTAATGATAAGAGAATAAAGTTTATTAAAAATGAGAAGTGTACAAACTACAAGAAAACAGAAGAAAAAGAGTGCGAAAACAGATAAAATCCTATGGACAATCTAGTCAAAATCTGGCACAAAACTTGTCCCAACCAATTTTCTTGCCATGTTCTTGAAGGTAAGCCTCCTCCTCTTTCTTCCTTCGGTCTCTCTCTGCCTTTCTTTGGTCGATCATTTTGGGTAAGGTTGGAGCCCTGACCCTCATTTTTCTCTTCTTCTTCTGGGGATCCATTAGACATCAGCTGATCCCCCATTGTCTTTTGGCATAAGTGGTGGGAGTGAGGTCAGCAAATAACTCCCCCAATGGTATCCTGTATCCTCCCTTCAGAAGTAATTTGGTGATGAGTCTTCCGTAGGGGAGAGTGTGGACCTTCTTTTGCAGCCCAAGCTTCACCATCATATCTTTCATGGCCTCAAAAATCAACCATGCAGCATTAAATACGTGGCCCAGAGAGAAGGAATAGAGAGCATCAACAATTGGTGTCCTTTATTGCTGATGGCCGGAGCAATAGATATTCTTCCTTAGCACTTGATCGATGAACAACAGCTTTGGATCCAAATCTCTTCTTCTGATGGAGTCCCCTGTGGCCTTCAAGCCTCTGGTAATGGCCTGGGCAATGGTATCGAGAGGGGCATTCACAGGGGCACCATAACCGCAGTTGGGATAAAAAATGGCAGGGATGCCCATGACTTCAGCAATCAACGTTGGGTTAAGCAGCATCTCAAAATTTTCAACTAACACAAGGAGGCCTGGCTGCCCATGCGTGTCAGGTCTGACCCTAAGGTGCTGGTAAAAGAGTTGCACTAACCTAGGATAGGCTAGTGCAGGAATTTTTTGGATCAAGGGGAACAAACCAGCCTTGCGCAAGAACTCAATGGCAGGAGCTGACAACGGCTCAGATTCAAAGAACGATATATCAAAAATGGCTTCAGGTTCTAAGGGAATGGACATGAGGAGCTCAGAGGGAGTAGAATAATCGGGTGCTTTTACAGCCACCTCAGGAATCACCTCCCTCCCTTTTTATTTTGCCGTAGAGGACTTTGCTTTCTTAGGGACAAGCTCCACGGTGGCCTGGTCCCTGGATCTCTTCACAGGTACACTTTTAGGAGCCATCAAGATTCACCCTGGTGAGTGTGCGGTTGAAATTTGGAAAGGAAAGATTAAGAGCTGAGTCTAACCCTAAAAGTTAGGGTTCTATTCAATTTAACACACGGTAGATCGCAAGAGCTCCTAGCAGGAGGCAACTATTGATGGAAGCTTTAAGAATAAAGATCCAGAATTTCAAAGTGAGCAATGAACTGTAGACAGAAAGCTGGAGGAGAGAGATTGAGAGGAATGGGAGCTAGGGTTTCGTTGGCAGGAGAGGAAAGAGAAAGCAGTAAAGAAAAGCAGCACGGGGTGGGATTTAAATATCGCGAGGCTCGGCACGCTTTGAAAATATCCGCTCGCTGGATGGGCATGAATGGGTCGCGAGATTAGATGTTCATTTAAACTGCGTGAGGCAGCCCACCCAGTTATATCTGAAGCTCGCGACAGCAAAACAAAGTAGTTCTTTATGAACTGCGCGAGAGGGGACCAAACCCATTATTCCGAACCCCGCGATGGCTTAACCGAGTTAGAATTCACTCACCCACTAGTCAGCTTTTTTACCCTAACTTTGTGGGTGGATTTTCTCACAGACTCTCTTCCAGGGACACCCATAAGCATTATAAGGCATTCACAAATTCCCATACTCTCAAAGCATGAAATTCACACATCATGAAAAGCATTCAAATACTACCATTATAAGTTAATCACTTGAAATTAGCAAATAAGGGAAACAGGAATAAAAGTAGGCATAAAGCACAAAACTCAAATTCCAACAAGATTGCTACAAATGTCTCTAAACTGTAAAGTACATATTATACAAAGGTGCACAGTTCTTATCATCAATTCAATGAAAGATCCCCTTTCGAGTCTGAGGATCCTTCACCAATCAAAAATTGGCCCTTGGGATTAACCACTGGTTGACTGGGCAACCTTCCCTCTTCTCTTTTGGCTAAGGTGTTCTCTAGTTGTCCAATCTGTTCTTCCATCTTCTTAATGCTCTGACCATGAGAGTTCACAGTCTGAGCCAAGGAACTCAGGTTTTGTAGTGAGATCAAGACCTGGTCCTCGAAAGAAGTATTTCTAGGTTGAGAAGCGGGTAAGGCCAACCGATTTTGTTGCTAATGGGGCTGCTGATGGTGCTGAAAGGTAGACCTAGGGGCATTCCCTTGATTGAACTGCAGCTGTGGCCTTTATGGTGAGGCCAACATCTGCTGGGGCTGCATGTAGTTGTCTTGCCTCCCCCTCAGATTTGGGTGGTCTCTCCATTAGTAACCAGCATTTTGGTGCTGGTATCCATATGGCTGCCTATTGTAGCCCCAGTTATTCTTGGCCATAAGATTGGCTGACGATGTTCCAAAACCAATTCAAGAAATTGCCCTACAGATGGACATTACTCCACTGTGTGCTATGGGGACTGGCATATCCGACATGCCTCCGCCACATGAGCAGCCCTTCTGCATTGCATCACAGTCAATAATTTGTCAAACTTCATTGAGAGGTTTGCCATCTGCAACTGCAGGTCATTTTTCTCAGAGACCTCATAAACTTTTCCTCTTGATCCAGCAGCAGGCCCCACCTTTGACTCAGATTCCTGACTAGTACTTTCCAGGGATGGCTTTTGAAAAGCATTCTCACTAATCACCTCAAACAATTCCCATGCCTCCTCAGCAGTCTTGTGCATGTAGGATTCACCTAAAAAAGGCATCGGCCATTCCTCTATTTTCCTCATAAATCCCATTGTAGAAGGTTTGTACAAGCTGCCAGTCTGGGATCTTGTGGTGGGGGCATTGTTTGAGCATCTCTTTAAACCTATCCCCGGACTGGTTAAAATCCTCAGTTAGGGATTGAGCAAACGCAAGAATCTCTTTCCTCAACTGGCTAGTTTTGGTCTCAGGGAAGAACTTGGTTAGGAACTTGGTCTGCAGGTCTTTCCATGAAGCAATGCTGTTGTTGGGAAGAGTGGTCAGCCAGGTACTGGCCCTATCCTTCAGAGAGAAGGGAAAGAGTCTGAGCCTAGTAGCCTCAGGTCCCAAACCAGTGATATTAAAAGTGGTGCACAAGGCCAAGAATTGGTCAATATGCTTGTAAGGGTCCTCTTTGCTAAGCCCATGCAAAGCTGGCAGCATCAGGATGATTGAAGTTTTTATTTCATAGTTCCCATGAACATCAGGGAATTGAATGCTAAAAGGGGAGTTATAGTCATCTGGAGCATTCAACTCCTTGAGGGTTTTGGGTTGTTCTTCACCCATAATTGCGGTCACAAATTCACTTGGGGGCTCTCCTGTGGTGTGCCTGTCTCTCCTAAGTCTCCTTCCCCTTTCTAACTCAGGGTTAAGAGGCTCTAAAGCAGGGCTGAGGGATCTCCTCCCTAGGATACAAGCACACCAACAGCAAGGAAAGCTTCTTGCAGGCACATTGCAAAAGAATAATTGTACACTAAAAAATTTATCTAACTAGTTTACAGCTATTCAAAGAATACATTTAAACTATCCTAGATACTGCTAGAAAATTTTTGAAGAAAGATAGACAGAGTTTTAAAAGTCAGAGAGTTTGCAAACAGAGGTAGCTAAGCTCCAATTGCAGTCCAACTATCCTTCATTGCTACTGTCTAGATCTGCAAGAAAGATTCAAAATTATGTCAGCAGTATCAATTATTCACATGTGCAAAGAATACTAAGAATACAAAAACTAAGGGTCTATTAATAGATCATCTTTCCCCGGCAATGGCGCCAAAAACTTGTTGGCGGTTTTCTGAGTGTGTGCTTACTTTATTGGTTGGTGGTGAAAGTCATTTGAAAATCAAAGAAAGAGTAAAACAGGAGATGAAATCAGCACAACTAAGAAATCCTAGACCTGCAAGATACAGGGTCCATGGTAGCAAGTTTTAATAAGTAAGAGTTTGTCCCACTGGGAGAGGTGATCTACAGCTCCAAAGGAGCCATCTCTAGTAGTCCCTCCAGATCTGACTACAGATCTGGCAGTCCTAAAAGGAGGGGAGTTTAAGGTCACTTATTTAAAGTATTCTAATGTCTAAACTATAGAAAGGGTTGAGAGGATGGATGGAGTGTGGAAAATAAATATAAAAGGGTGAGAAGTATGTTATTGAGCCCAGATCAGAGGAGTTTTGTAACTCAGATTCAGATATGATGTTATAGAAATCCTGTCTAGTGGCTACATTATCACCACTGAGGAGAAAGGATCCAACCCATCACTCTGACATGATTCCACCCTTAAGGCTATAACCTGTCCACTCAAATGGTCACAGATTATCCAATAGGGGAACCACTATCCAGGGATGGGTCAAAACATAACTAGTAAATCATTGCAGGCACTATTTCATCCAGGCTACCAGCTCAAGAATTCATAGGGAACCTCAACCTCTAAAGCTCTATATGTGGGGCTAAGGCTGTATAGGACCATGATAGCCCAGACACATAGAACCAGCAAGAGATTGAGTACAACCTTCGATCTAGCTGTCCATTGGTTGAGTGAGGCTACAATGGTCCAGTCACCAGCCTACAATCTATATAACCAGATCAGATCCAACATCTGATGGCAGATCTATACAAATATAGGGGAGTCTGCCTCTGTACAATCTCCCACCAGGCTTCTACAAGCTCAGGTGTAAAGAAGAAGGATCCGTCTTGGATCGGTGGATTTGAATCACCCTAAGGCTATAATCTGTCCACTTAAATGGTCACAGACTATCCCAGAGGTTATCCTCCTCCCGGAGCCCGAGACAAAACATGAATATCGCTGCTACCACCATGGTCACAAGGCTACGAGCTCAAGCTCCCATGGAGATTATAAATCTAGTGGGTCCTGTGGTGGGGCTAAGGCTGTATAGGACCATGATAGCCCAGACACACAAGTCACTTGGATCTGAGTGGCCCTTAGAATCAGTCTTCCATTGCTTTGAAATACAGCCAAAGCAATGGCGGATCACAAGGCAGCAACCTTGCACAGAGCATCTCAC
This sequence comes from Chloranthus sessilifolius, assembly GCA_021018995.1. Classification (NCBI taxonomy): domain Eukaryota; kingdom Viridiplantae; phylum Streptophyta; class Magnoliopsida; order Chloranthales; family Chloranthaceae; genus Chloranthus; species Chloranthus sessilifolius. Next base: position 34,202,370 of record CM037595.1, read on the forward strand.
ACACAGACATAAATCCTGCAAAGTACAGATCCTATTACAGAACTTCCATTAATCTAGTTCAAAATACGTACAAAGACATAGCCAGCAAGTGTTGGACTATGGAGAGAAGGAAAAAGAAAAAGAAAGCTACTTACAACTACAAAAAGAAAAACTAAACGATCTCAGGTCAAGTCTCCCTGAAATGAGATGGGTTCCTAGCTATTCCAGGATGTAGAGAGAAAAGAAAGTCTAAGCTCCCCAAACCTAAGCTAAGTGTAGTTATTTATAGCAGTGGTGTGGTGGCGCATTAGGGTTAGAAAACCCTAATTTAAATGATGTCACATGGCCGAATAGGGATCCTTCGATGCCTTGGGGCACGTGCACGGAGATTTGAGTGTGGAGTGTGTGCCCTAATCGCTGGAAATTCCCAGAAAGTTCTCAGCTAAAGAGATGGAAGTTTGAGGTTCAGAGCTTCGCTAGCTAGCCATTGTTTCCCAGACTTGTCGCATGGTAGCTTTTGTTCTTCGCTATGATGATTTGAAATTGAAGCTTCCAACTTCTCGAGGTTGGCTTGGTTTGCTCTTCAGGCAATTGCGAGGCTGAGTGGACATCAGAGCCTCAGATGTCGCGGGGTTGGAGCTTAAGCAGTCGCGAGGTTGATCTTTGTGAGGATAGATTTGAAGAGCGCGAGAACTTCTCGAGCACTTATCCTCACTGGGCTTCGCGAGTTACCTCTCGAGGCTTTAATGAGTTCTGAACTACGCGAGGTTCCATGTCTTAACTGATCTTCACGAGTGTGGCTTTGCCTTCGCAAGGATGCTTTCTTCTTGAATGGCACGAGAACTGCGTGAGGAGTTCTCCTCTGATAATTGCATCCTGCGGCGACTGTGCGATAGCTGCCCGAGGAGTCTTCTGAAGCTCTCTCTTCGTAGCCGTTATTAGCGAACTGTGCGTGGTTGAGAGAAGTCTGCTTTGAACTGTGCGAGACTGCGCGAGGTGTTCTATTCTTGAGCTTCGCGAGAGCTGCACGAGTTTATGTTTCTAAGGCTCTTTAGTCAATCATCTGCGCGAGAAGTTGTTGTAGAGTCTTGGGAAGCTCAGCTGGACTGCGTGAGGCTCATTTTCAGGTCTGGATTCAGACTTCATCCTTCTGAGGGACTTCTGGTGCTAAAACAGGCTCTATAGCAGGATTCCTGGCCTTATTTTACTGTTGGGAACTACCTACATAAAACACTTAACAAGGACATATTAGGTGGCTATGGGTCTAATCAAAGGTTAAGTTAAGGGGTGAAAAGTGGTACTTTTCAGGTCTTAACACACCCCCAAACCTAATCTTTGCTAGTCCATTAGCAAAGCTACATTAAACCTAATATAAAAATTAAATGCCACTTTCGTAGGGAGCACGGATACATTTAGCATATGTACCAAGCATTTTAAACCCCTAGGGGATCCCTAGTGGAGGAGTGAAGTCTCCTGAGGGTTTTCAGTGAAGACACCCACAAACTTCTTCAATGAAACAGTTAACAAAAGTGTCATATCATCCAATGAGCAATCAAGGGGCAGACTTAGTTTACTCTTGCATCATTAAGCATAAAAGAAATTTAATTCATTGGTTGCACAGTAACTTAAACAGCATAAACTCTTCATGGTTGCACAACATTTCCAATTAGTTTACAATCACAGAAAACTACACTAGTGTGTGCCAGTACTGAGCTTATCCTTAGGTCAAAAATTAGGTTAAGGCCATACATAATGCATTAAAGTTCAGACCCAAAAACTTTGCAGGGCATACTCTCATAAGGGTTCTGTTGAGGGGTTCATTCTCTCATAGGCTCAAGAGCAGTTACATCCCCCAAATGGGTCTGTAAGCATGAGCATAGGCAGAGTTCTTAAGTGCTGACATCATTGGCAGTTCCTCACCATAGATTGGATAACTCTTTATCTTCACATGACGGCTCACTCAACTTTTGGATCACAAGGGCTTTTAACTGAGCTGTAATGTGGCTTATGGACTGGGGTTGAAAGAATGGAGGGTTGAGAAGGGGTTCAAAATTGAGAAATCAGTAGGTGACGGAGGTGATTCGTGACTTCACCTTCTTGAATTCAGCTCCTTTCATCTTCTTTGAGATTCTCATATTTGAAGTGATCAGTTTCTCTTCTTGATTTTGATTTTCCAATGAAAGTTCCTCTTGACTCCTCCCTTACTTCTCTTCATTGTTATTTTTGTTTCCTTCTTGTGAAATTTTATGATTTTTTTTTTTTTTTTTTTTTACTTTTCAGAAATGCCACCATGCTCCCAATTATCATACTGCTAGATTTGAGGTATTTCTTTTCCATTCACCTACTGTTGACCATAGCTAGTCCATCTTCAACTTTTTCTCCTTTACCTTCTGAATTCTCAGAGTGAGGGTAGGCTGAAATAGGTTCATAGGTTCAGGTTCAAGTACTCAGGTGTATTTTGAAGAAATTTAGGATTTAAAGCTCAAAGGGGGTATGGACAAGAGCAATTACTTAAGGGTTGGTCTTATTAAGCTCAAACTATCCAAGAGAAGGCCTTGATCCTTTCCTCAGTCTCATGAGTACTGTCAGTTGTTTCAACTTGGATTTACCTAACTTCTAGTGAGCACAGTGACTCAGTCCGTCTTTAGAACTAGAAGTGATTGCCTTGGTTACTCCTCAAAAGATGGAAAAAATTTTATATGGGCCCAACTCTCACTGGTTATGGTCTTCCTTTGAACTTTTAAGTATGTCCTCACCTTTTTCTCTCTCTGCTAATTCACTAAGTGCTGATACAAGTGAGTTTCCTTGGTGATATTATCATGGAAATGTGGAGTATTAGAAGTTTATAATGTCCAAGGTTTGTAAAAATTTTAAACTTCTCATTTTCATGATTCTTAAGTGAACAGAGGTCCATTTCCATATTGCTCAGATGAGTCTGCTGCACTTATGTTAGCTATTCCATTAGAAGATGCACGCAGCACACCCCAAACCTATGAGGAGCGGTGTCCTCACTGGTTCAAAAGGTGTCTGTCTTGTGAGTTATTACAGCATAAAAGACCAGAACAAGAAACAAACACACAACATACAAAGCAAAATAGTAATGATAAGAGAATAAAGTTTATTAAAAATGAGAAGTGTACAAACTACAAGAAAACAGAAGAAAAAGAGTGCGAAAATAGATAAAATCCTATGGACAATCTAGTCTGAATCTGGCATAAAACTTGTCCCAACCAGGTCTCTCTCTGCCTTTCTTTGGTTGGTCGTTTTGGGTATGGTTGGAGCCCTTACCCTCATTTTTCTCTTCTTCTTCTGGGGATCCATTAGACTTCTGCTGATCCCCCATTGTCTTTTGGTAAAAGAGGTGGGAGTGAGGTCAGCAGATAACTCCCCCACTGGTATCTTGTATCCTCCCTTCAGAAGTAATTTGGTGATGAGTCTTCCGTAGGGGAGATTGTGGACCTTCTTTTGCAGCCCAAGCTTCGCCATCATATCTTTCATGGCCTCAAAAATCAACCATGCAGCATTAAATTCGTGGCCCAGAGAGAAGGAATAGAGAGCATCAACAATTGATGTCCTCCTTTCTTGCTGATGGCCGGAGCAGTAGACATTCTTCCTTAGCACTTGATCGATGAACAGCAGCTTGGGAACCAAATCTCTTCTTCTGATGGAGTCCCCTATGGCCTTTAAGCCTCTGGTAATGGCCTGGGCAATGGTATCAAGAGGGGCATTCACAGGGGCACCATAACCGCAATTGGGATAAAAAATGGCAGGGATGCCCATGACTTCAGCAATCAACACTGGGTTAAGCAGCATCTCAAAATTGTCAACTAACATAAGGAGGCCTGGCTGCCCATGTGTGTCAGGTCTGACCCTAAGGTGCTGGTAAAAGAGTTGCACTAACCTAGGATAGGCTAATGCAGGAATTATTTGCATCAAGGGGAACAAACCAGCCTTGCGCAAGAACTCAATGGCAGGAGCTGACAATGGCTCAGATTCAAAGAACGATATATCAAAAATGGCTTCAGGTTCTAAGGGAATGGACATGAGGAGCTCATAGGGAGTAGACTAATCGGGTGCTTTTACAACCACCTCAGGAATCACCTCCTTCCCTTTTTGTTGTGTCGTAGAGGACTTGGCTTTCTTAGGGACAGGCTCCACGGTGGCCTGGTCCCTGGCTCTCTTCACAGGTGCACTTTTAGGAGCCATCAAGATTCACCCTGGTGAGTGTGCAGTTGAAATTTGGAAACGAAAGATTAAGAGCTGAGTCTAACCCTAAAAGTTAGGGTTCTGTTCAATTTGACGCACGGTAGATCGCAAGAGCTCCTAGCAGGGGGCAACTGTTGATGGAAGCTTTAAGAACAAAAATCCAAAATTTTAAAGTGAGCAATGAACTATAGACAAGAAGCTGGAGGAGAGAGATTGAGAGGAATGGGAGCTAGGGTTTCACTGGCAGGAGAGGGAAGGGAAAGTAGTAAAGAAAAGCAGCGCGGGCTGGCATTTAAATATCGGGAGGCTCGGCACACTTTGAAAATATTCGCTCGCTGGATGGGCATGAATGGGTGGTGAGATTAGATGTTCATTTAAACTGCGCGAGGCAGCCCACCCAGTTATATCTAAAGCTCGCGATAGCAAAACAAAGTAGTTCTTTATGAACTGCGCGAGAGGGGATCAAACCCATTATTCAGAACCCCGCGATGGCTTAACCGAGTTAGAATTCACTCACCCACTAGTCAACTTTTTTACCCTAACTTTGTGGGTGGATTCTCTCACAGACTCTCTTCCAGGGACACCCATAAGCATTATAAGGCTTCCAAAAATTCCCATACTCTCAAAGCATAAAATTCACACATCATGAAAAGCATTCAAATACTCCCATTATAATTCAATCACTTGAAATAAGCAAATAAGGGGAACAGGAATAAAAGTAGGCATAAAGCACTAAACTCAGATTCCAACAAGATTGTTACAAATTCCTCTAAACTGTAAAGTACATATTATACAAAGGTGCACAGTTCTTATCATCAATTCAATGAAAGATCCCCTTCAGGGTCTGAGGATCCTTCACCAATCAAATATTGGCCCTTGGGATTAACCACTGGTTGACTTGGCAACCTTCCCTCTTCCCTTTTGGCTAAGGTGTTCTCTAGTTGTCCAATATGTTCTTCCATCTTCTTAATGCTCTAACCATGAGAGTTCACAGTCTGAGCCAAGGAACCTAGGTTTTGCAGTGAGGTCAAGACCTGGTCCTCGAAAGAAGTATTTCTAGGTTGAGAAGCGGGTGAGGCCAACTGATTTTGTTGCTGATGAGGATGCTGATGGTGCTGGAAGGTAGACCTAGGAGCATTCCATTGATTGAACTGTTGTTGTGGCCTTTATGGTAAGGCCAACATCTGCTGGGGCTGCATGTACTTGTCTTGCCTCCCCCTCGGATTTGGGTGGTCTCTCCATTGGTAACCAGCATTTTGGTGCTGGTATCCATATGGCTGCCTATTGTAGCCCCCAGATTGTTGCTGGCCATAAGATTGAGCAGCAGCAGCATGTTCCAAAACTAATTCAGGATATTGCCTGCAGATGGACATTCCTCCACTGTGTGCTGTAGGGACTGGCATATCAGACATGCCTCCGCCTCATGAGCAGCCCTTCTGGGTTGCATCAAGTCAATAATTTGTCAAACTTCATAGAGAGGTTTGCCATCTGCAGCTGCAGGTCATTGTTCCCAGACACCTCATAAGCTTTTCCTCTTGATCCAGCAGAAGGCCCCACCTTTGACTCAGATTCCTGACTAGTACTTGCCAGGGATGGCTTTTGAAAAGCATTCTCACTAATCACCTCAAACAATTACCATGCCTCCTCAGCAGTCTTGCGCATGTAGGATCCACCACAAGAGGCATCGACCATGTCTTTATTTTTCTCATCAATCCCATTGTAGAAGCTTTGTACAAGCTGCCACTCTGGGATCTTATGGTGGGGGAATTGTTTGAGCATCTCTTTAAACCTATCCCAGGACTGGTTAAAATCCTTAGTTGGGGATTGAGCAAACGCAAGAATCTCTTTCCTCAACTGGCTAGTTTTCGTCTCAGGGAAGAACTTGGTTAGGAACTTGGTCAGCAGGTCTTTCCATGAAGCAATGTTGTTGTTGGGAAGAGTGGTCAGCCCGGTACTGGCCCTATCCGTTAGAGAGAAGGAAAGAGTCTGAGCCTAGTAGCCTCAGGTCTCAAACCAGTGATATTAAAAGTGGTGCACAAGTCGAAGAACTGGTCAATATGCTTGAAAGGGTCCTCTTTGCTAAGCCCATGGAAAGCTGGCAGCATCTGGATGATTGAAGTTTTTATTTCATAGTTCCCCTGAACATCAGGGAATTGAATGCTAAAAGGAGAGTTATAGTCATCTGGAGCGTTCACCTCCTTGAGGGTTCTGGGTTGACCTTCACCCATAATTGCTGTCACAGATTCACTTGGGGGCTCTCCTATGGTGTGCCTGTCTCTCCTAAGTCTCCTTCCCCTTTCTAAGTCAGGGTTAAGAGGCTCTAAAGCAGGGCTGAGGGATCTCCTCCCTAGCATACAAGCACACCAACAACAAGGAAAGCTTCTTGTAGGCACATTACAAAAGAATAATTGTACACTAACAAATTTATCTAACTAGTTTACAACTATTCAAAGAATACATTTAAACTATCCTAGATATTGCTAGAAATTTTTTTAAGAAAGATAGACAGAGTTTTAAAAGTCAGAGAGTTTGCAAACAGAGGTTGCTAAGCTCCAATTGCAGTCCAACTATCCTCCACTGCTGCTATCTAGATCTATAAGAAAGATTCAAAATTATGTCAGCTGTATCAATTATTCACATGTGCAAAGAATACTAAGAATACAAAAACTAAGGGTCTACTAATATATCATCTTTCCCCGGCAACGACGACAAAAACTTGTTGGTGGTTTTCTGAGTGTGTGCTTACTTTATTGGTTGGTGGTGAAAGTCATTTGAAAATCAAAGAAAGAGTAAAATAGGAGATGGAATCAGCACAACTATGAAATCCTAGACCTGCAAGATACGCGGTCCATTGTAGCAAGTTTTGATAAGTAAGAGTTTGTCCCATAGGTAGAGGTGATCTACAGCTCCAAAGGAGCCATCTCTAGTAGTCCCTCCAGATCTGACTACAGATCTGGCAGTCCTAAAAGGAGGGGAGTTTAAGGTCACTTATTCTAAGTATTCTAATGTCTAAACAACAAAAAGGGTTGAGAGGATGGATGGAGTGTGGAAAATAAATATAAAAGGGTGAGAAGTATGTTATTGAGCCCAGATCAGAGGAGTTTTGTAACTCAGATTCAGATATGATGTTATAGAAATCCTGTCTAGTGGCTACATTATCACCACTGAGGAGAAAGGATCCAACCCATCACTCTGCCATGATTCCACCCTTAAGGCTATAACCTGTCCACTTAAATGGTCACAGATTATCCCATAGGGGAACCACTATCCAGGGATGGGTCAAAACATAACTAGTAAATCATTGCAGGCACTATTTCATCTAGGCTACCAGCTCAAGAATCCATAGGGAACCTCAACCTCTAAAGCTCTATATGTGGGGCTAAGGCTGTATAGGACCATGATAGCCCAGACACATAGAACCAGTAAGAGATTGAGTACAACCTTCGATCTAGCTGTCCATTGCTTGAGTGAGGCTACAATGGTCCAGTCACCGGCCTACAATCTCTATAACCAGATCAGATCCAATATCTGATGGGAGATCTATACAAATATAGGGGAGTCTGCCTCTGTATAATCTCCCACCAAGCTTCTACAAGCTCATGTGTAAAGAAGAAGGATCCATCTTGGATCGGTGGATTAGAATCACCCTAAGGCTATAATTTGTCCACGTAAATGGTCACAGACTATCCCAGAGGTTATCCTCCTCACGGAGCCCAAGACAAAACAAGAATATCGCTGCTACCACCATGGTCACAAGGGTACTAGATCAAGCTCCCATGGGGATTTTAGATCTAGTGGGTCCTGTGGTGGGGCTAAGGCTGTATAGGACCATGATAGCCCAGACACACAGGTCACTTGGATCTTAGTGGCCCTTAGAATCAGTCCTCCATTGCTTTGAAACACAGGCAAAGCAATGGCGGATCACAAGGTAGCAGCCTTGCACAGAGCATCTCACACATAAACACAAATCCCACAAAGTACAGATCCTATTACAGAACTTTCATTAATCTAGTTCAAAATACATACAAAGACATAGCCAGCAAGTGCTTGACTATGGAGAGAAGGAAAGAGAAAAAGAAAGCTACTTACAACTACAAAAAGAAAAACTAAAGGATCTCACGTAAGGTCTCCCAGAAATGAGATGGGTTCCTAGCTATTCCAGGATGTAGAAAGAAAAGAAAGTCTAAGCTCCCCAAACCTAAGCTAAGTGTGGGTATTTATAGCAGTGGTGTGGCGGCGCATTAGGGTTAGGAAACCCTAATTTTAATGATGCCATGCGGCCAAATAGTGATCCTTTGATGCCTTGGGGTGCGTGCACGGAGATTTAAGCATGGGAGTGCATGCCCTAATCACTAAAAATTCCCAGAAAGTCCTCAACTGAAGAGATGGATGTTTGAGGTTCAGAGCTTCTCTAGGTAGCCATTGTTTCCCTGACTTATCGCGTGGTAGCTTTTGTTCTTCGCTAGGATGATTTGAAATTGAAGCTTGCAGCTTCACAAGGTTGGCTTGGTTTGCTCTTCAGGCAGTCGCGAGGTTGAGTGGACATCAGAGCCTCAGATGTCGCGGAGTTGGAGCTTAAGCAGTCGCGAGGTTGATCTTTGCGAGGATAGATTTGAATAGCCTAAGAACTTTGTGAGCACTTATCCTCACTGGGCTTCGCGAGTTACCTCGCGAGGCTTTGATGAGTTATGAACTGCGTGAGGTTCCATGTCTTAACTGATCTTCGCGAGGGTGGCTTGCCTTCGCAAGGATGCTTTCTTCTTGAATGGCGCGAGAACTGTGCCAGGAGTTCTCTTCTGATAATTGCATCCCGCGGCGACTGTGCGATAGCTGCGCGAGGAGTCTTTTGAAGCTCTTTCTTCTCAACCGTTATGAGAGGACTGCGTGTGGTTGAGAGAAGTCTACTTTGAACTGCGCTAGATTGTGCGAGGTGTTCTATTCTTGAGCTTCGCGAGAGCTGCATGAGTTTATGTTTCTGAGGCTCTTCAGTCAATCATCTGCGTGATAAGTTGTTGTAGAGTCTTGGGAAGCTCAGCTGGACTGTGCGAGGCTCATTTTCAGGTCTGGATTTAGACTTCATCCTTCTGAGGGACTTCTGGTGCCAAAATAGGCTTTTTAGCAGGATTCTTGGCCTTATTTTACTGCTGGGTACTACCTACATAAAACACTTAACAAGGACTTATTAGGTGGCTATGGGTCTAATCAAAGGTTAAGTTAAGGGGTGAAAAGTGGTACTTTTCAGGTTTTAACAGATGCCCAAAACTTCAGCAATCATCTTAGGGCCCATTAACATAGTAAAATTGTCAATCTTCACCATCAAGCACCCTTGTCCATCGGTGTCCTTCTCGACCTTGAGGTGCTGGTAAAATAGCTACACTAGCCTGGGGTAGCCTAGTGCTAGAATTGCATTCATTAATGGCATCAAGCCCGCTTTAATCATGAATTAAATTGCCGGGGCAGAGAGAGGTTCTTTCTCAAAGACTAGTACATTAAAAACTGATTCAGGCTCCAATGGAATTGACTCCAGGAGGTCATAAGGAGTTGAGTACTTTGAGGTTGGTACCGCCGTCTCCTCAACCACTTCTTTTCCTTTCTTAAGGGACTTTGAAGTCTTGGCCTTTTTAGGGGTGGTTGCTGTAGGGTCCTTGTCCTTCCCCTTCCTCCTCTGTGCAGATTTTGGAGCCATATCTAACTCTATCTTCTAGTATGAGTAATGGGGACTGAGATCTAGGGTTTGGTTTGATTTGACGCACGGGGAACCTTAAGATCTTAGAGCAGAGGGCAAGAGATGAGGGTGATGCTAGGAACACTTGTATAGCGTTGTGGAGTGAATGATGAGTTGTAGGAGTGATGTTGTAGGAGAGAAGGGAGAGCGGCAGAAGCTAGGGTTTCGCAGAGGGAAGAAGGAAGCAGATAATGAAAAAGGGACAAAGCACGGGGTTGAAATACTTATTGCGAAGCTCGGCACGCTTTGGAACATCTGGTCGTGGGGTTGGAGATAAACCTAGCGAGGGTGTTGATTACATCTGGATTGCGCGATAATCTCAAAAGTTATCCTTAGAGCACGCGGCAGAGTGAGGTTAATTAATGTGAATTGCGCGAGCGGTTCCCAAGGCTCTATTTGGATTGTGCGAAAAGCTCTGGAGTTTATTTTGAATCTCGCGATAGACTTAGAATCTCACAACAGTAAATGAAATATTTTCGTTGAATCGCGCGAGATTCTCTCAGTTTACCATGTGAACCTCATGAAAAGTTCGTAGGAACGCATGAATCTCGCGACAGTAAATGGAATGTGTCCATGGGAACTGCACGAACTCCTCTCAGACTTCCTCTTTAACCTCATGAGAGCAATTGAATCTCGCGATAGTCTCCTAGACTTTACTTTGGACCCAACGACCGTAAGGTATAAAGCAGAGAGCGTGTGCTCTCTGTTCTGCCCCTTTGCTTGATGGCTTGTGGTTGGATCCAGGGCTTCACTATCTCTTATGGCTACCTCTAGACATATGTAAACTCAGACATTCACTCAAAAATGATCTCCCACAATAGGCATTCAATCAAAAGCAAGTAATTCAAAAGCAGTAAGAATTAAATCATGCATCAAAAGCTTAAAACACAGATAGGTCAAAATTCAAATAAGGCCACTAGCTAGTCCTAGAGAAAAGAAACTAAAGAAAGCAATCAAAATCAACCAAAAACTAAGTACATATGATACTGTTATGATACACCTATGGAATTAGTTTGAAGAAGGATCCCCTTGACAGTGAATGGTGTCCAAAAGGTCGGCAGGTTTTTCAAAACAAGGCTTAGGCCTCTGACCATTCACCTTCAAGAGTCTCCTAGACTTAGGATCCTTGATTTTCACAGCACCAGATGGGGAAACATGCATGACAATGTAAGGACCTTCCCATCTAGATTTCAATTTGCCTAGAAAAAATTTCAGTTTGGAGTTAAATAACCAAACCTTATCACCAGCATTGAAACTCTTTCTCAACAGCCCTTTGTCAAAGAAAGCTTTGGACCTTTCCTTATAGATCCTTGTATTGGCATATGCATCCATCCTTAGTTCTTCCAATTTTGACAGCTGCAGTAACCTGTGAGGACCAGCAGAAGTTAGATCTAAATTCAAATGTTTGATGGCCCAATAGGCTTTGTGTTCTAACACCACTGGGAGATGACAGGCCTTGCCATAAACCATTCTGAATGGGGACATACCAATGGGAGTCTTATAGGCAGTCCTATCAGCCCACAGTGCATCATTAAGTTTGTCAGCCCAATCCTTCCTATCAGTCCTCACAGTCTTCTCAAGGATATGCTTGATCTCCCTATTTGAAATTTCAACTTGCCCATTGGTTTGTGGGTGGTAAGGAGTAGCAATCCTATGGGTGACAGAATATTTCTTGAGCAAGCTCTCGAAATTTCTATTACAAAAATGCCTCCCCCCATCATTGATAATGGCTCTGGGGGCGCCAAATCTGGAGAAGATATTCTACTTTATGAACTTGAGGACAACCTGATTATCATTGGATCTAGTGGCAATGGCTTGTACCCATTTGGAAACATAGTCCACTGCCACTAAGATGAAATGAAAACCATTTGAAGGAGGAAAGGGGCCCATAAAATCAATACCCCACACATCAAACAGTTCTACAACAAAGATGGGCTGTAAAGGCATTGAATTTCGTTTGGACAGCCCTCCTAATTTCTGACATCTTTCACATGCCTTGCAGTGTGTATGGGCATCTCTGAAAAGAGAAGGCCAATAGAAACCACACTACAACACTTTGTCAGCTATTTTTCTCCCACTAAAGTGACCCCCACAGGCATTTTCATGACACATTGCCAGAATACTGGGGATATCACTGTCGGGAACATATTTTCAAATAATTTGGTCTGTGCAATACTTGTACAAGCAAGGTTCCTCCCAGAAAAAGAATTTGACCTGTGAGAAAAATAGGTCTTTATCCGTTTTTGTCCAATGGGAAGGGTCTTGCCTATAACTAGATAATTGACAATATCTGCATACCAAGGAACTAAAGATTGGATGGCAAACAATTGCTCATCCGAGAATACATTATTTGTAGCAAGGTCATCAACACCTTTCTCCAACATAATTCGGGACAAGTGGTCAGCCACCACATTTTCTACACCTTTCTTGTCCTTGATTCCGATGTCAAACTCCTGCAATAGGAGTATCCATCTAATCAATTTTGGCTTTGCATCCTTCTTGGACAGTAGGTACTTTAATGCTGAGTGGTCAGTGAAAATGATAGTTTTAAACCCAAGTAGGTAAGGTCTAAACTTGTCCACAGCAAAAACCACTGCCAGAAGCTCGTTCTCTGTGGTTGTATAGTTCAACTGAGCTTCAGCGAGTGATTTGTTGAGATATGCAATGACCACAGGCAACTTATCCTTTCTCTGGCCTAAGACATCACCTATTGCCAAGTCAGATGCATCACACATCAACTCAAAGGGCAAGTTATAGTCAGGTGTCTGGACTACAGGGGCAGAGGTGAGGCAGATTTTTAGAGTTTCAAAAGCCTTCAGACATTCAGCAGAGAAGTCAAAGGGCACATCTTGGCAGAGCAGGTGGCACAATGGCTTGGCAATTTTGCTGAAGTCTTTGATAAACCTCCTGTAGAATCCAGCATGCCCAAGGAAGGATCTGATTTGCTTGACTGTTCTCGGAGGGGGCAAATTTTTAATGAGGTCAACTTTTGCCTTGTCTATCTCAATTCCATCTTTAGAGACTACATGGCCCAACACAATTCCTTGTGTTACCATGAAGTGGCTCTTCTCCCAACTTAAGACCAAATTGGTCTCTTCACATCTTTGTAAGACTTGATGGAGGTGTTTTAGACATTGGTCAAAGCTATCCCCATAATCCGAAAAGTCATCCATGAAAATTTCCAAGAATTTGTCAATCATATCAGAAAAAATGGCATACATACACCTCTGAAAGGTGGCTGGGGCATTACACAGTCCAAAAGGTATCCTTCTGTAAGCAAAAGTGCCAAAAGAATAAGTAAATGTAGTTTTCTCTTGATCAAGGGGGTGCACAGGGTTCTGATTGTACCCTGAGTACCCATCAAGTAAACAGTAAAAAACCTTCCCAGCCAACTTGTCCAAATTTTGATCAATAAAAGGGAGAGGGAAGTGGTCTTTTCTGGTCTTGGAGTTGAGTTTTCGATAATCGATGCAAACTCTCCAGCCAGTGGTCTCCCTGGCTGGTCTCAACTCTCCAGACTCGCTTGTGATCACTGTTATGCCAGATTTCTTGGGTACCTCCTGGATTGGTGCCACCCATTCAGAATCAGAGATGGGGTAAATTACCCCAACATTCAACAATTTAATAATTTCTTTTAGAACCAAATCCTGCATGTGAGGATTAAGTTTCCTCTGCATTTCCCTGGGGGTGATGAGCCCTCCTCTAAATGAATCCTATGCATATAGATTGATGCATCAATTCCTCCTAGATCAGCAATGGTCCAGCCAATTGCTTTCTTGTGCTTCCTCAAAACAGTTAGCAACTCCTCCTCTTGCTCACTGGTAAGAGGAGGAGATAATCACAGGAAGTTTTTCTTCTTTCCCGAGGAAAACATATTTTAATGTCTCTTGCAGCTTCTTGAGCTCCAGATCAGGGGCTTGTTGTATGGATGGCAGGATTGGTGCATTGTTGGTTGGAGGGAGGGGCAACAATGTAGGTTTCCAATTTGAATGTTACACTAAGCCCACAGAAGACTTTACTAGGGGTGTGTCTTCTGGCATTAAAGCTAGGCTTCCTTCTTCCACCATGTTCCAAACTTCAGTTAAATCAGTCATAATGTTGCCCCACTCCAGTAGAGAGGGAAGTTCTTCTTCAATAATTTCTTCTAGTGCATCCACTGTAAAGCATTCCTCATTGTCCAGCTGAGGGTACTTTGCACTGTTGTACACATTAAGCTCAACTTTCAAATGTCTGAAAGTGACCTCCATGATTCCAGACCTGCATTGAATGCATGCATTGGCAGTGGCCAAGAATGGTCTGCCCAGAATAACAGTTATCGGAGATGTACTCTTGTTACAGCCCATGCCCAAGACAAGGAAGTCTGCAGGGTAGAAGAACTTGTCTACCCCCACCAGGACATCCTCAACCACTACCATGGACTTCCTCTCAGACCTATTAGCCATCAATAGAACAATGGGGGTGGGCTTCAATTCCCCCAAACCTAGCTGCTGATATACACTATATGGCAGCAGGTTAACACTAGCTCTAAGGTCCAAAAGGGCCCTCCCAATCGTGTGGTCTCCAATAATACAGGGAATAGTAGGTATCCCTAGGTCTTGCAACTTCTCAGGTATTGTCATGGTTAATACAGAATTTACTGTATCAGTTGCAAAGACCTTTTTGGACAAATGGCCTTTGGCCTTCCTTTTTTAATCTGAGAGGTCCTTGAAACTTTGCATAAAATTTGGGACTTGTCGGATTGCATCAAGCAGGGGTAAATTGATTTTGACCTGCTTAAAGGTTTCCATCATTTTCTCGATCTATGCCTGACCCTTATCAAAAGGAGTAGGGCCATTCAAAGCTTGAGGAAATGGCAGCTGAGGTACTGCTGGTTCCTCAGCTGCAAGCCTATGGCTGAACTTTTGTTTTTTTTCTTTTTTCTATTTTTATCTCCTGCTGAGGCTCAACTACCTCTTTATTTTTTCCTTGTTGAAGGGTAGTAGGCAGTTCTTTACTCTGTGCCCTAACAAAATCCTTATCACTTTCATTTGACATTTCCTTGGGAATGACCTCTCCTTGTTCTTTTCCCACCTTGTTGTCAATCAGCTTGCCAGACCTTAAGGCTGTAATGGCATTGGCCCCCTCAAAAATTGCGGAGCCTTCTCCGATGGAATACTACCCCTTTAGGTTGGCTACTGGTTGGCTTGGCAACCTGCCCTCATGTCTTTTAGCTAGAGCATTGGCTATTTGGCCAAGCTGCTCTTCTATTTTCTTAATGCTTTGGCTGTGAGAAGTCACTGTCTGATTTAAGGGTCCAAGGCTTTGCAACTGGGCTAAAACCTAGTCCTCGAAAGAAGCACTTCGGGGCTGAGGTGGTGGGACTACCAATTGATTTTGTTGCTGGGGCTACAGTTGTTGGAAGTTTGACCTTTGGGCATAACCTTGGTTAAACTACTGTTGTGGCCTTTGAGGTAGGGCCAACATCTGCTGTGGCTGCATATAATTATCTTGCCTCCACCTCAAATTTGGGTGGTCTCTCCATTGGTAACCAGCATTTTGGTGTTGGTATCCATATGGTTGTTTATTGTAGCCACCAGATTGTTGTTGTCCAAAAGATTGGGTAGCAGCAGCCTTTTTCATTACAAACTCAGGGTATTGCCCCGCAGATGGACACTCTTCTACTGTGTGTTGTGGGGATTGGCATATCAGACATGCCTCCATCACTTGTGCAGCCATTCTGGGCTGTATCACAGTCAAAAGTTTATCAAATCTTTTAGTAAGATTGGGCATCTGCATTCTCAGATCATCATTTCCCCTAACTTCATACATTTTTCCTTTAGAAGTCTCAGCAACTCCCGGTTTAGGAAAAGGTTCTTGAACAGTTCTAGAAGAGGACATCTTTTGGATAGCATTTTTACTTATGACTTCGAACAAGTCCCATGCCTCATCAGCTATTTTATGCATGTATGTTCCACCACAAGAGGCATCTACCATGTATATGCTCTTCTCATCAATCCTATTGTAGAAGCTCTGGACATGCTGCCATTCAGGGATCTTATGGTGGGGACATTGTTTGAGCATTTCTTTAAATCTATCCCAACATTGGTTAAAATCTTCTATTAAGGACTGGGCAAAAGAAAGTATGCCTTTCCTCAACTGGCTGGTCTTGGTCTGTAGGAAAAATTTAGACAGAAATCTTGTCTGGAGGTCTTTCTAGGAAGTGATGCTGTTATTTGGGAGAGTAGATAACCAGGTCATGGCCCTGTCCTTTAGGGAGAAAGGAAAGAGCCTTAACCTAGTGGCTTCTAGTCCCAAACCCGCAATGGACAATGTCGTGCACAGGGCCAAGAACTGGTCAATGTGCTTGTAAGGGTCTTCCTTGCTAAGCCCATGGAAAGAGGGAAGCATTTGGATGATGGAAGTTCTGATCTCCTAATTACCCTGAACATCTGGGAATTGAATGCTGAATGGAGAATTGTAATCATCCGGAGCATTCAATTCCTTCAATGTTCTAGGTTGCTCTTCACCCATAACTGCTATCTCTATTTCAATTGGGGGCTCGACTGTGGTGTGTCTATGCCTTCTCGGCCTTCTACCCCTTTCAATCTCAGGGTTAGCAGGCTCTAATGTAGGGCTAAGAGATCTCCTTCCTAATATGCACACACACCAACAACAAGGAAGACTATTCGCGGGCACATTGCACTTAAAAATTACAACTATCCTAATCAACTGCTATGGAATCTTCATGTGAGAAATAGACTGAGTTTTAAGGGTTAGAGAAGTGCAAACAGAGGTAGCCAGACTCCTAGTGTAATTCTACTCTCCTTCTCTGCTACGGTCCAGATCTGCAAGAAAAATTCCAAATGTAATTCAGCAGTATCAATTATTCACAAGTACAACTACCAAAGAATAAAGAATCAAAAACCTAGAGTCTACTAAAAGATCAATATCTCCCGCAGCGGCGGCAAAAACTTGTTGATTTATTTTAGAGTGCTTGCTACTAACTTTATTGAAGATAGTGATAAGAATGGGATGGATAAAAATTGAATGAAAGATAGAGTGAGAACTATGGAGCAACAAGCCTAAAATATACACAGTCCTGCAAGATACAGGGCCTATTGTAGTAAGTTTTGATAAGTAAGAGTTTGTCCCATAGGGAAGTTGATCTTAGGCTCCAAGGGAGCCATCTTTAGTAGGCTCTCCAGATCTATCTACAGATCTGGCAATCCTAAATGGAAGGGGATTTAGGGTCACTAAAATCTAAATTCTAAGATATCCTAATGTCTAAACTATAGAAAGGGTTAGGAAAGGGGATGGAGTGAGAAAATAAATATAAAAGGGTGAGAAGTATGCTATTAGGTTCAGATCTGAGGAGTTTCATAACTCAGATTCAGATCTGCTACTATAGGAGTCCTGTCTAATGGCTACATTATCACCATTGAGGAGAAAGAATCCCACTCATCTCTGTGCCATTATCCAATCCCTTTATGGCTATAACCTGTCCACTTAAATGGTCACAGACTATCCAATTGGGGAACCACAATCCAGAGATGAGTCAGAACAAGTTTATCGTTTTAGGCACTACTTCATCCAGGCTACAAGCACAAGAATCCATAGGGAACGTCAACCTCTAAAGTGCTATGTGTGGGGCTAGGCCTGTATGGGAGCATGTTAGCCCAGACACATAGAACCAGCAAGAGTTTGAGTACAAGCATTAGGTCTAGCTATCTACTGCTTTTAGAGAGACTGCAGTGGTCCAGTCACAAGCCTACAATCTCTATAACCAAACCAGATCTGCCATCTGATGGCGGGTCTATACACATACAGGGGAGTTTGTCTCTGCACAATCTCTCACAAGGCTACAAGCACAAGTGCAGAGAAGAACAATCCATCTTGAGTCTGTGGATTGGCTTCAGCCTAAGGTTATAACTTATCCACTTGAATGGTCACAGACTATCCCAAAGGCTATCCTACTCACAAAACTCAAGATAGAACAAGAAACATTGCTGCCACCACCATGTTCACAAGACTACAAAAGCTCATTGCTCCCATGGGGATTTCAGATCTACTGGGTCCTGTGGTGGGGCTAGGCCTGTATAGGAGCATGTTAGCCCAGACACACAGGTCACTTGGATCAGAGTGAACCATAAAATTAGCCCTCCATTGCTTGCAATACATCCTAGCAATAGAGGATCTCAAGGTAGCATCCTTGTACTGAACAACTCACAAACAGAAATCCCATAAATGTAAAACACCCTATTATAAAACTCAATTAATCCATTCCAAATAATCATACAAAGGCATAGCCAGCAAATGTTGGACTATGGGGAGAAGAACAAGATAAAAAGAAACTACCTAACCTAAACTTGCTGGAGATCTACAGCCGATTCCAGAAGAAGAAAAACTAAGTTCTATTCTAAGCAGAGCCCCCTAAACCTAAACTAGGCTTAGGTTTATATAGCAGTCAGCCTGGTGGCGCATTAGAGTTAGGAAACCCTAATCTTAACGATGCTACATGGCCTGATACTGTCCCTTAGATGCCTCGAGGCACGTGTAAAGAATTTAGAGCATTAGAGTGCGTGCCCTAATTGTCAGAAGTTCCCAGAATGTCCTCTGTAGAAGTGAGGGAGAGTTAGAGTCTTGAGCCTCGCCAGGTAGCACTGGTTTCCAAGACTGTCGCATGGTAGCACAGTCTTCGTGAGATTGGATTAACTTGAAATTCTAGTCTTCGTGGGGTTGTCTTAGCTTGCAGCTGAAACAGGCGCGCGATAGTGCATTGAATCCTCGCTGGATTGCTCTAGTCTTCGCGGAATTGCAATTTCCTTCTGAATGGCGTGAGAATCGCGTGAGCAATTTATTTCTCAATGGATCTTTGCCAGGATCCTCGCGAGGACATAATGTGCATTGATCTCTAAACTGCGCGAGAGGTGTTCCTGAGGTCTTGCATCCCGCAGTCACTGCGCGATAGCTGCGCGTAGGAATACCTAGAACTCTCTCTCTCCTCAGCTGATCTGAGTGAACTGCGCGAGGTTTGAGAGTTGCCTTCTTGAGCTGCACGAGTATTTATATTTGAGCTTCGCGGGAGCTACACAAGACATGATTCTAAAGCTCTTCTATCACTGAACTGCGCGAGAACAACACGTGCAATTGGTATGAAGCCTTGGGAAACTCGCGAGGATTGCACGAGGTAAGCTTTCTGAGTCATGTGAACCTTGCGATAGCTGCGTGAGGCTCATTTCTTTATTTGTTGCTGTTGTGCTCAACCTTCATGCAGTCAGGCCCTCTGTCTTCCATTTTTCTGGGAGACTTCTGGAGCAAAAGTAAGCTCCTTAGCAGGATTAAGGACTTTATTGTAGCTATTGTTTATTACCTACAGAAATGACTTAACACACATTTATTAGATGGCTAAGGGTCTAACAGAGGCTAAGTTAAGGGGTGAAAAGTGGTACTTTTCATGTCTTAACAGTGGGGTAGAAGTAGAGGGAATGGGCTGGGTAAATTCAACCTCAGGTGGAAGGTCAGTTTGGGAGGATTTATTGGTAAAGGTAGGGAGAGGAAATTTCGAGAAAATGTCAGCAAAGATTAAGGGGTGTGGAGAAGGTGGGGCAGTGGTGATGTGGATGGGTGAAGGGATATCAGGCTATTTGGATGGTTGGGTTAAATTTTATAAAGTGGAATTGATGGCGACCATAGTTGAAGGAATGGAGGCTTGGTTTTGGAGTGTGGAGTTCATTGCTTGAAGTGTAGCCTCTATTGATGATTGGGTTTGGTTATTGGCCATCACTTGGGATTGGAGGGAAAATAAAAGGTTTAGGATTTGAGGGAAAGGGTTAGGTGTGAAAGGGGTTGTGGGTTGGATTGGTGGAATTGGTTGGAAAGAGGAAGTGTGCGTATGGTCAAAAGGTGGGGTGGGTGAGGTGTGTAAATGGGTAGGCTGTGGAGAGTCAGGTAAGGGAGTGCAATCATGCCCAATATTCTCGATAATAGATTTATTAGGAATGAAAAGCCCTCAGTGGTCCTGGTCCTGGGTGTGTGGACGTGAGATGGAAAAAGTGGAATCAAAGTCAAAGGGAATGGATGGAGGGGAAGAAGTGGCTGGGCCAGTTGATGAAGTTGGTGCAGGGTTCAAAGGTGGAGTGGATAATATGGATGGGTTGGATGGAATGGTGGGTGAAGGTAAGGTATTGATTGGGTCAATGGTAAAAGGAATGGATAGAGGTGTTGATGTGGAGATGGTGGAAAAGGAGGCTAAGGTGTTGGGAGGTATGGAGACTGAAATGGAGGATAGGGATGCTGATATGGGAGGTAAAGGAAATGAGGTGGGTGGTGGAGAGGCAGATGGGATGGAGAAACTAGGGATATCAGCTAGAATTGAGGGAAGGACTGCAGGTTCTGAGTGAATCAAAGGAGCAGCTGCAGAGCTGGCCACTTGAGGTGCCTCTCTTTTAGGACTCTCCACAGATTTGCTTTTGCTCTTCCCAATGAGAGTCCTACTAGCAAACCAGGCCTTTTTCCAAAAAACTTTAGGGGTCACCTTTACCACTAGCTCATCTACTTTGAACACAAACTCCTTTATCTTTAAGAAGGCCTACTGTAAGGGAGCCCAGGTAGGGCTTGAGCCTTCCTACACTTGTCATTCACATCCACCATGGCCTCAAACACAAAATAAGCAGTATTTATGAATTGTCCCTTGGAGAAGAAGTAAAGAGCGCCGACTATTGGCACTCTCCTCTCTTTTTGGTACCCACTCACATAGACATTTTTCCTCAAAATTGAATCAAAGAAATGCATGTTGGGGTGTAAATCTCTTCTCATAATTGACTCCCAAGTCCCTAAAATGCCTTGAGTGAGGTGCCTAGCCATTACTTTGAAAGAAGCATTCTAAGGTGCAGCCAGGCCATAGGTTGGATCAAAAACAGAAGGGACCCCCAATGCTATCCCTATATCTTTGTAATCCACCACCAACTCCATATGATCAATCAAAATGTCAAGGCAGAGCTCAAATGAATCTGGCTTGGTTTATTTTATGAGATTCTGATACCACAACTTAACCAGCCTTGGGTAAGATTTTTCATTCAGTGGGCTCAACATGGGTGTCAGGCTTGCCCTCACCAAATAACTCAAAGTTTCCCGACACTCCTCTACCTTAGAGAAATAGGGGGTGTCAACAATGGTCTCTGGGATCAGATCTAATTCGCCCACAAATTCATTGGGTGTGGATCTAAGTGAAGGGACTTTAGGCTCTAATTCAAGGTTAGGCTCAGCCTCAGGAATTTCAGGCATAAGGTTAGGTTGTGTCTCAGGGGCCTCCTCAACAATGTCTTCACTGGTTTGGGCCTTCTTAGATTTCTTAGCCTTGTTGGTTTTAACAGTTTTTTCAGCTTCATCCATGACAAGCTTCCTTCTTATAGGTGCGGTTTCCTTAGGCTTTGTGGTTTGCCTACTGGACTTTCTAGTGGGCCTGGTGGCAGATTTAGAAGGCACTTTGAAAAGATTTGCCAAGGTGTCCTCTTGACCAACCATTACTCATGCAACACAATATCAATCACCAATAATTTAATAGCAATTACCACAAAGACCTCTTGAATGCTCAAATGACCCAAACAAACTAAAGATTGAAATATCAAGCTTGGAAATTACATAGAGGAGCTTAAGAGAAGCTTACCAGCAGAAACCTATGGTTTTAAAGATCTTAAAATGCGCAGCATCAAACCAGCTCAGACCAGGTGCAAAGTGTAGCTTTTGATGAATTGAAGCAATGGGGAAAATAGCCAGGAAGTTACTATAACAACCAGTGAGATAGAGAGAGAAAAAGAAAAATGGAAAAAAAATTGCCAGAGCAAATTTAAAATGTAAAGAGAAGCTGTCAAATGGCAAAAATGGAGTTGTCGTTAGGTTTAAAGCAGTGGAAAACGTCTGTCGAAGAGTAGAAAATCACTTATCCTTGTGAGAGGTGCATGCAATCCTGTCAAAGAGTTCAAAAGATAGAAATAATCATTCCGAGAGATTCACAGAACCTCTCAACAGGTTCTTTGAACTCAATATGCAATCCTCTCAACAGGTTCTAGGCTCCAAACAAACCACGTCGAGGAGTTCACAGAACCTCTCGATAGGTACCCTAAACGTGTCAAGAATTCAACCAAAAGTCATCAAGACCTGTCGAAATGCTCCTAGATCCTATCGACAATCATTTTACACCTTCAAACCTATCGAGAATTAGTTCACACTTCTCGACCGCTTCTAGATCTTGTCAAAATGCAGACTGGGAACTCTCAGAACCTGTCCACATGTTCATAAAACCTATCGCCAGGTTATACTTCCGTTTAAACAGGCTTGGAATCAATTCCCAGTTCATTTCTCAACAGATCTGACACTCCAACTCAGGTCACTTCACCAATTTGACTCATTATCCTACCTAAGATACAGATAGACGTGGAAAATTTATGTACAAAGCCACACAGAACTGAAATAAAGATAGTAAAAATTAGAAAAAACTAAATAACCAAACACATAATTTATTATACATAGTGTACATTTGTTGAAACTCAATCATGTCATGGAGGTTCATGATAGCGGATGGTCAGTACAAGCTCCACCACATTTTCAAAAAGATCACCAACACCATCACAAAGATCATTACAATGCAGCAGCTTAGGCAAAGCCTCTTTCACAAGCTCATAGAAAAATATCAATTGAAAAATAGTGCTCCTTATTCAAATGAGGTGGATGGGCTACATCACACACATTCAACTTGACTTTCATATTGCCAAATGTTACCTCCATTTCCCCTGATCTACATTGTATACATGCATTTGCAGTGGCCAAAAATGTCCTGCCCAAGATCATGGGAATGGAGGTAGCATACTTGCTTGGTTCCATGTCTAGCACCAAAAAATCAGCTAGGTAAAAGAATTTATCAACTCCAACTAACACATCCTCTATAATCCCCATTAGTTTCTTCTCAGACTTGTCAGCTAGTTGCAAGACCACATGTGTGGGCTTCAACTCTCCTAGGCCTAGCTTCTCATAAACTGAGTATGGAAGCTAATTCACACTAGCTCCTAAGTCTAGTAAAACTTTTTCAATGGTGTGATCCCTAATGATGCAGGGGATAGTAGGGACTCCAGGGTCTTGAAGCTTGGTTGGATTTGCAATAGACAACACTTGGTTCACTTTCTTGGCATAAAAGACCTTCTTGGATAAGTGTATCCTAGACTGTCTTTTGTGGGTGCAATATTCTTTCAAAAATTTTACATAGGCTGGAACTTGCTTGATGGTATCAAGTAAAGGCAAGTTGATCTTTACTTGTTTGAAAGTTTCCATCATCTCCTCAACCATAGCATTCCCCTTATCAAAAGGAGAAGTTGCTTTCAATGCATTAGGAAATGGCAAATGGGGAACTGTCCTCCCATTTGCAGCCTTAGCAAGTTCATTAGATTTTTCTTTATTTTTCTTTTCAATTTTCTGTTAGGGCACATCACCCCCCTTATTTTTTAAATGTTGCTCCTGCTGCATATTTTCATTGGTTGTTTCTTCATTTTCCGCACTTGACTCATCAGCCTCAATACCAACTTGGTTATCCACCAGCTTCCCACTCCTCAAGGTGGTGACAGATTTGACTTCTTCATGAGAAGAAGTCTCATCAACCATGTATTGCCCCTTTGGATTGTTCATGGGCTGACTGAGTAGTCTCCCCTCTTCTCTCCTAGCCATAAAATTAGATAGCTGACCAAGGTGGTCCTCTATCTTCTTGATGCTTTAACTGTGGGAGTTAACATTTTGAGATAAAGGGCCCAAATTCTACAGTAAAGCCAGAACTTGCTCTTCAAATGTGAGGGACCTAGAGGGTGTTGGGGCTAGTACACTTTGATTCCTAGGTTGAACCATTGGCTGGGCCATAGGCTGTTGGTATTGGGGCCTTGGAAAATAATTCTACAGGTATGGCTGGGCATTCCTATAAGGCATGGATTGTTGTGGCTGCAGCTGCTGCTGGTTTTGAAAATTGTCTTGCCTCCACCTCAAGTTGGGGTGGTTTCTCCAATGATAACTAGCAGTACGCTGTTGTCCATAGGACTGAACAACAATTACATGTTCCATCACAAAATTTGGAAATTGGGCAGCTGAGGGACATTCCTCAAGGGAGTGAGTGGGGGACTGGCATATGACACATGCCTCCTCCACTTTAGCAGCCATTGGAGACTGCATTGCTCCCATGAGCTTGTCAAACATTTGGGTCAGACTGTCCAATTTCCTCTCTAAATCATTATGTCCACTCACCTCATACATCTGTCCTTTGGTAGTATTTTCTCTCACCAATCTAGGGGTCTCAACATCTCTTGCCCAGATCTTCCTTTGCATGTAATTTTCACTGATGATATCAAATAACTCCCAAGCCTCATCTGCTATCCTGTGGAGGTATGTACCACCCCAAGAAGCATCAACCATATCCTTGCTATTAGGATCAATTCCTTGATAGAAACTTTGGACAAGTTGCCATTCAGGAATTTGGCGATGGGGACATTGCTTTAAGAGTTCTTTAAATCTCTCCCAGGCTTGGTGAAAATCTTCAATTGGGGCTTGAGCAAATGAAATAATGCTCTTCCTCAGTTGACTTGTTTTAGACATGGGGAAAAACTTGGCCAAAAACTGATATTGAAGGTCATTCCAGGACTGAATACTATTGGGTGGGAGCATTGACAACCAAGTTCTGGCTCTATCCTTCAGTAAAAAAGGAAAGAGTCCCAGCTTGGTTGCTTCCTCCCCCACACCTACAATATTGAATATAATGCATAGTCCCAAAAATTCATCAATATCCTTATATGGGTCTTTTTTGCTCAGGCCATAGTATGAGGGTAACATCTGTATGATTGAAGACTTGATCTCATAGTTCTCTTGAACAGCAAGGAATTGAATGCAGAGGGGGGATTGTACACCCCTGGTGCATTGAATTCCTTTATTGTTCTAGGTTGTTCACCCATTGCAGGATTATCAGCCACATAAGTGTGTACATGATGCTTAGGTCTGAGAAGTCTTTCGACTTTAAGATTCACAGGAGCAATCTCTAGATTAAGTGATCTCCACCCAAGCATACACACCACAGAAATCAAGTACAATACCGAAAATCACAGTACAAGATCAACAAAATAATCACAAGACAGATAACTACAAAACTGCAGATCTGCTCAACTACAGATCTAGAAATATAAACCGAGTTAAAAGATGCAAATTTAAGTAATCCTTGTTCTTCCAAGTGATACAGAGCTCTTCTTAGCTCCAAAGATCCAGATATGAAATAGAGTGAACTACAATAAAAACTAAAGCAGCAATTAATCAAACACTTAATGGTCAATGAAAATTCTAAATCTAAAAATGAGAAAACATAGATCTACCGCTTTTAAAAACACAGATCCCCGATAGCGGCGCCAAAAACTTTTTTTTTCTACCCACCTTGCAATTATTATATGATTAAAAGAGCAGATTAACTGTATAAATTATAGCAATGTTGAATCAAGGCGAGCAGGTAGTCCTGCAAGAATCTAATCTCGACCAGAGAATTGAAGCAATCCTAAGACTATGATTTGTCAACTTTAATGCTCCCAGACCATCCTAGAGATTATTCCACTCAAAGGATCTTGATTAGAATAGGAAAGATGCTGTGAATGTCAGGCTACCAGCTCCCCATTTCTGGCTGGCATCAACAGGAATATCTGACCCAGGGAAATCAAATACAAAAAAGTGAAATATAGATTAGAATCACCTTTAAAATCCATAATTACATTACAATTGTAAAACTTACAATCCTATTGTGCTCAGATCTGCAATCTGTGCAACATACAATCCTTTACAAGCCTCTGAAACTCTCAATTTAAAGCTCTAGACCTCTCCGTAACTACTGAGAAGAGTTTAGTCACTCATGATTGGCTAAAGAGAGAATGGGAGAAGCAAGAAGGAGGGAAAATTTTGGAGGGAAAAATATGAATCTCGCGCTAACCTCTGGTTCTCTCAAATTCTGGATAGTTCTTTTGTATCTTCTTTAAGCTTTTATACTCTCCTCCTCTGTCCTCAGATCTGTTTCAGCCAATCAGAGCGCAAGGGAATAATTCTGTTATACTGATATGGCTGATTTCTCTTTTAGAAGCTCTCTCCCATTGGCTCTCAACTGGCAAATACACATGAAGTAGTTAGGATTTCCATTCGTGCCCAACTATGTGCTAAAAATACCCCAGGGGTTGCTGATGTGCTTTGGAACTTGTGCAAAGAATTTTGGAAGTGGCAGTTGCTGAAGAAACACGCTGAGAAGTTGCCAAAATGAGTGTTGAGAGGTTCAAGGGATCCTCTCGACAAGTTCTAGATCTGCTTTATGTTCACATCGACAGGTTGCATTAGCTTTCAACAGCTTCACAGACTTCTCAACAGGATTGAAGTAGCTAGTCAACAGGTTTGGCAGCGTCTCGATAGGACTGGGAGTAGCTCTCGATAGGTTTGGACACATCTCTATAGGTTAATGAAGATCCTGTCGATAGCTTAGGAGAACATCTCGAGAGGTTGATTTGAACTTGTCGATAGGATTGAAGGCTTATTTCTTCATTTTGCCCAGTTCCATACTTATCCTCTCAATAGGTTATAGACAATCCTATTGATGGGTTATACAATCTTTAGTGAAGTGCTCGACAGGTTGACTATATCCTCGCGAGAAGGAACGTAGGTTCAAGTAAGTTGTCGATAGGTTTATCTTGCACTGCTCGACAGGTTCAGTTAAACCTCACGATCAGCATCTGGAACCTCTCAACTTCATCTGTACCTTCAAGTATCCTCTCGATAGGATCCACGTCTGTACTTCCAACCTCTCAGTAGGTGCTGAAACCTCTCGAGATCTTCATCTTTTCAACTTAGTACCTCTCGATGGCTTCTTATACACATGTTCAGCCTCTCGACTGCTTCATTCCTTGCTCTCAGAACCTCTCGACAGCTTTGCTTTACGCTTCCATAGCTGGCACACATCTTGGGTGTGTTGTTCTTCCTTTGTTCAACACTCAATAGCCCCTTAGTAGGTTCAATCCTCATTCCTTGTAGCTGAACTTGGTCTCAGGCCATTCCAATTGGGTAGCACATTGCTTCTTGGGCTCTTTTAAGTGAATATTTTCACTAAGCTACAATTTATTGCTTATCTATAAAACACACTTAAAACACATTATTAGTCTGCTCAAAGGTCCACCAAAGGTCAGGTTAAGGGGTTAAAAATGGTATTTTTCACTGCTTAACATCCACTATCTCACCAATGACTGCAACTGTATAACAAATCTCATTTCTCCCATCATAGCCTTCCCCTTATAAGAAGGAGAAGGACCTTTAAAAAAATTGGGGAAATGGCAGATGAGGTACTGCTGGTCCTCATATGCTGGCACATCATTCTAACAATTTTTTCTCTTTTTTTTTTTTATTTTTTATTTTTTTATATAGATTATAGCTTTAATTTATTTAAACACTACATCTACAAAGAATAAAAACTAAACCTAGATTACTATACTTAGATGAAAACTCCTCGACAGCGGCGCCAAAAACTTGTTGGGGTTTTTTCGAGGCTTGTTGTTATTATTAAAATGAGATGGTAAAAACTAATCAAAGCAAAGGGGGACGGAAAGACATGAAAATAGCAATCAAAAAATACCATAGACCTACAAGATAAAGGGTCTGTTGTAGCAAGTTTTGAAAGTAAGAGTTTGTCCCACAGGGAGTCATGATCTAAAACCTCAAGGGTTGTATAGTAGTCTCCAGATCTAGCTACAGATCTAGCAACTCTAAACCTAACTAGAAAAAGGTAAAGAGAGAAAGTTTAGGTGTCACAAAGCTAAACTAACCTAAAAACAAAAATAAAATTACAGCTAAAGAAAGGGATAAAGAAGGATGATGATGTGTGTGGTAAAATAAAGATAAAAGATGGAGAAGTAGACATCTCAGTATAAATCAGTCTTGCAACTTAGTGGTAGATTGGGATCTGCAACAATCCTTCACTTGGCTACAAGCAAAAGTACAAGGTAGAGGCATCCAACTCAACCCATGTCATTAAGACTGCTGTTAAGGTTTTAATCTGTCCACTTAAATGGTCACACACTATCCAAGAGAGATGGTCAAATCACATTGATTAAGTTAGAAATCCAACCTATTCCAAAGGAATGGATTGATCTTAAGACTATATTTTGTCCACTTAAATGGTCATAGACTATCCAATAGATTTCCTCACTCTAATGAATTAAATCAGTCGTGAATATCATTGTAGACACTATGTTTGCAAGGCTACAAGCTCATGCATTCATAGGAACAGACAACCCTTGAAAATCCAACGGAAACCACAAATAATCAGAGGTTGAATGGCGACTTAGATACAGCTGGTCATTCCTACAAAAGGCCTGCAATGACCAAGCTCACAAGTCTGTCATCTCTACAACAAAGCAGATCTAAACATTGATAATGGTGATGCACAACAAAGTAGAGTTTGGCTCTGCACAATCTCCCACAAGGCTACAAGCTCAAGTGCAGAGAAAAAGAATCCATCTCAGATCTGTGTCCAAGACCTGCCTTAAGGCTATAGTCTATCCACTTAAATAGTCACAGACTATCCTAGAGGCTACCTTACCAACAGATAATGAGATAAAATAGCGATCCTACTGTTCCCACCATTGTTGTAAGGCAAAATAGCTCAAACAACAATGGGAGTATCAAACCTATAAAAATCTATATATTAATCCAATAGAAATCTATGCAAGGAAAACACAGAGATTACAGATCTAATTTTAAGCAATAAAAAATGGCAAATCGTTAAAGAATCTTATAATGGTGCCCTCGAAGGCAACAACCTATGCATAAGCTTAAACTAGCTCACTCTATTTGAACCAAACCCATTACAAAATTAATCTATACTAAGCTACTACAAGAATCTTTGCCCAGCATTGTTGCTGTGCTAAGGAAGAAGAAAGGGGAAAATAAAAAAGGAAACTAAAAGCCTAACCCTAGCCCTAGAACTAAACTCAGGATATTCCTGGTTAACTTTACAAGACAGCATAATGTTCTTTTTATAAGCAATCCCTAAACCCCAATTTGTAATAGCCAATCTGAATTAAACATGTGTGGAGTTGATTTTGTGGCTTCATTATGGCCCTTGGATTGACTCGGAATGTGTGGGACAGATCAACACCTCAGGGTGAGTGCCCTAGAAGGTGTGAAATGCCTAAAAGGTCCCTGGAAGCGGGGAACAACAAGCTGGGAAGTTGGGAACTGTTAATCTCTAAAAAGTACCACTTTTCACCCCTTAACATGAGCTTTGATAGACCTATGAGTGGACTAATAAATGCTTGTTGAGTATGCAGTCATAGTGCATAAATTCGTCTCTCAGTGCAGTTTAGACCCAACAATGGCCCACTTAGAGCATATAGCAACAGCAAAGCAGCTTTAAAGGAGTGAAAACAGGTTGAAAACAACCTATCTCTAGGTTATTGGAACTTGTCGATAGGATCTGAAGGCTGAAAAAAAGGAAGAAGTCATGAGGACGGGAGAATTCGATAGGATCCAGAACCTATCACGCAGTCGAAAACAAAAAGGGAGCATCCTATCGAATGGTTGCTTGAGCTCGAAGAGAACCTATCGAGAAGTCTGGAACCTGTCGATAGGAGCTAGAAGCAAACCTATCAAAATTTATTATGCAGAGATCAACCTATCGAAAGGATTCCCCAACCTGTTGAACACACCAGATGAAGGTTGTGGATGCTGGAGCTCTATTCTGAGGAGCAACCTATTGGAACCTATCAAAAGGATCTTGAATCCTAGCAAAAGGAACAAAAGACCTATTTGGAACTTGTCGAAAACCTTAAGAACATATCGAAATCGACTGAAGGACTTCTCAAAAAAGCTGTTGTGCACACGCTGCAAGTTGGTGACCTACTGCACACAATCCGAGGCACTCTGGTGGCAGCACGAAGTTTCTAGAAGTGCCTTGGAAAACCCTAATCGACCCACGTGCTCTCCCCCAACTCTAACTAATTGAGAGAGACTTCTAGAAGGGGAATAAAAGAAGGAATAACAAAATTATTCTAGCTGAGCTGTGATTGGCGGGAAAAGTAGATCTAAGGCTGAAGGGGAGAGCTATATAAGGAGGGAAGCTACCATAAAATGGGAGAATCAATTCTCGAGATCAGAGCTTGCATCAAAATTCCCTATTCTTCCTTTTTGCCCAACTATGGTTGGCTAATTTCTTTGGAGCAGTAAGGAATGAGGTTGGATCTGTAACTGGGAAGAGTTGAGAGTGCTATTGAGGGTCAGATGCTGCATAGACTACAAATCTGAGAGCATTTCATTGTATAGTGATTTTGTTTCAATGCAATATTGGTTTTATTATTTTAATTAGATCCATAGTTCATCTGGTTTCATTTGGTGCTCGATCAGATTTGTGTAGATGGGAATAGCTCACCCACTTAATTGGTAGACCTCTTGGATACCATTTGATATCCCTAGATCTGATGTTCCTACAATTGCCTATGTCTGTGGCCTGGCAGTTGCAACATTTGTAGTGATTATAATGTTCTGATGGAAACCTGAGAATGGGGTGAATCTATTGGATGATCTGTGACCGTTAAAGTGGACAGATCATAGCCTTAAGATCAATCTAAATCTCTGGCTTAGATCAGATCCTTTTACCCTGTAGTTGTGCTTATAGCCAGATGAGAGATTGATGCATTCTATATTCTTTGTGACACTGCCAGCTCAATCCAATTGCAGCAAGACCAAACTCCAAGTTGTTTCTCTCCATTTTCTGTTTCCAATTTCACCAAATATTCCCCTCACTTGCAAGATCTGAACTCTTGATTTAATCTCAATTCATTTTTGCATTAAATTGTGTTTCTGTAGTTTAGATTAAAGTGACAACCCCTTAAAACCTCTCCTCTCTCTTTTACGATTTTAGTATTAGGTAGGGTGCCAGATCTGCCTTAGATATGGAGATTTACTTAATTTTTAGCTCACATTTCCCTGTCGACATACCCTTACTTACCCTTTAAAACTTGCTACAACAAGCCTTGAATACTTGCAGGTCTGTGTGTCTGCTTGCCTTGGTGTGTGCAACCAATAGATCCTTTAATTATATGATTTTAAACCTCTTTTTGAATACAAGGTAAGAAGCCAATAGGAACTTGAGCTTCGAGAGGCTGATATGATGCTGGGATTCCCTATCACGAGGCTGTCACTAGGCTGAAATGGGTGCTAAGGAAGCTCGCAAGGTTGAACTGTTGTATATACTACAGCTCACAAAGTTGCTTTATCTATGCAAACTAGTCATTTAGGGTATCTGAGACTCGCACGAGCTTCGCAAGGGCATTTTCTGCAGCTCTAATCCTCGCGACAGCTACGCGAGATAATTTTTGGCGCTCTCTCTCCTCTTGAGCTGCACGAGGTCTTAGCAAGCTATTTTGAAGCATGAGGCTTAGCTTCATGAGATCCTCGCGAGCTCGCATTTTGCCTAATTTCAACTATGCGAGAGCCCCGCGAAGCCTCTTCTAGCTCCTCTGCTACTCTGCTCATGTTTGTTACAGCAGCCTTCTTAGCTTGGGGCCATACTCTTTCATTTGCTTGACTTCTAGGGCCCCTTTAGACAACCCAACTGGTCTGATATGCATGCCAAATTACCCCAATGGTGTGAACCACCATGGTGCATTCATTGTAAACCCATCAGCTCCACAGTTTGGCATGAACTTCTATCTTCTTGGCTTCAAAAGCATGGATTGTTGCATTAAGCCCTTATTTTGCTGTTATCTGTAAAACACACTTAAAAGACATTATTAACATGCTCAAAGGTCCATCAAAGGCTAGGTTAAGGAATGAAAAGTGGTACTTTTCAGAGATTAACACACCCCCATACCTAATCTTTGCTAGTCCTCCAGCAAAGGCAAAATTAAAAATAGTTATTCAAAATAGAAAATGCCACTTTTGTATGGAGCAAGGATACATTTAGCATATGTTCCAAGCCTTTTAAACCCCTAGGTGATCCCTAGTGAAGGAGTGAAGCCTCCTGAGGGTTTTCAGTGAAGATACCCACAAACTTCACCAATAAAATAGTTAAATATAGTGCAATTAATCACAAAATCATTTTTTGATAAATAAAGCATCAGTCCACACCTATCCTTTACAATAAGAGGAAATTACAATAGTAATGCAGTCATTTAAAACTAAAAATAAACATGTTTGCATCACCACCATTCAATTCACATCAGACAGGTAATGTGCAGGCATCAGTACTAAGCTTGCCTTTGATTCAAAATTCAGGTGTAGATATAACCCCAATGAAATTAAAATTCAGACCCAATCCTTACCAGGGCTTTCTCACATAATGAAAATCAAGGGTGTTCACATTCTCATAAGCTCAAGAGTAGTTACAGACCCCCAAATGGGCTTGCAAGCATGAGCATAGGCATTGCTTCTAAATTCTAACGTCCTCAATTGTTTTCACCATAGATCAGACAACTCCTCATCTCCACATGACAGCTCATTTCACTTTGGATCACAAAGGTCTTTTTGATGGATTGTAATGTGACTTAGGGGTGCGGTGTATTAAAGAATGAAGGGGGGGAGGGTAGAATGGATCAAAATTGTAAAATCAACAAGGTAAGGAGGTGATTCATGACTTCACATCCTTCAATTCAACTCAACTTCATCTTCCTTGATGTTTTTCAGATTCAAAGTGGCCAGTTTCTCCTCTCCTTTTCAATTTCCAAATGATGTTCTTCTCTTAACTTCTCATTCTTTTTATATTTTTTTGTATTTTTTTATTTTATATGAAATGCCACACATACATCATTGCTACACTGCTATTTTTAGACTGCTTCTCTTCCACTTGCACGAAATCTTGGACCCAACTTACCTATCTTCAACTTTTCCTTAACCTTTTGAATTATGAGAGTGAGGGACAGGTTGAATCAGGTTATGAGGTTAAGGTGCAAGTACTCTGGTGTTAGTGAAAAAAAATTGGATTTAGAGGCTCAAAGAGTATGCAAAAGGGCAGTTGAATAGGTAGGAAATTTTAAGCTGAAGGTGTCCAAAAGAAGGTCGTACATTATCTCCTTAGTGTCATGATTACTGTCCATCAGTTTTGATTTGGAGGTGCCTAATTTCTATTGACAAAGTATTGAGTCAATCAAACCTTAGAGCAGAAAAAATGCCAAAAATACTCTTTAAAAGAAATTTGATAGGCCAAAATCTCACTAGGTATGGTCCTCTAATCAACTCATGGGGTGTATTTTCACCTTTTTCTCTCCTCTTAGATTCACTAAGTACTAACTGAAATTTTTTCTGATTTTAGCTTTATGGTGGTGCTAATATTTCAATGATTTTCAATTTTGAATTTTCTACAAATTTTTTTTAAATTTCCTCTCCCTACATGGTTAGGCGAGAATTGACTTTACTCATCTCAATTTTCCTGACACTGCTGCACCAGAGTTAACTATTCTATTGCCAGACCTACCCTACCACACCCCCAAACCTAAGTTAAACAGTGTCCTCACTGTTTCATGCAAAATGTATAGGGGCAGTAGGGTAAGAAAATGAAAAACACACTAACCTACAAAAGAAAACAAAGAGGAAACTAAGCAAAAAACAACTATATGTTGCAGAAATGACAGTAAAAATAGCGGGTATATAAAAACATAAACTAAGTTAAACACCTAAAACAATACTATCTTTTAAGACCTGAAAAGTACCACTTTTCACCCCTTAACTTAATCTCTGTTAGATCCTTAGTCATTTAACAAAGGTGTGCTAAGCCCATTTTGTAGGTAATAAGCAGCAGCTGCAAATAAGGCCCTAACCATGCCAAGAAGCCAACTGTTGCCCCAGAAGTTCCTCAGAAGAAAGGAGGTTAGATCTAGACAGAGAATTGGTTGCAGCATAGGCACAGCACAACAGCAACAAGTCAAGAAGAATGCCTTGCACAGATGTCGCAAGGTTCAATTGAACTAGAGAGAATGCTTCGCCCAGTTGTCGTAGGCTTCTGAAGGTAGCATACCAACTGCTCGCGCCGTTCTCACGCGGTTTGATGACAGAAGGGATTGAAAAGCAGACTTCGCACGGTTCTCGAAAGGCTCAGTCATAAGCGCTCGCGCAGTCTCGCGTAGCTCAAGATAGGAGCCTTTAATCTTTGCGTGATTCACTGAGGAGAGAGAGCTCCAGGCATTCTTGCGTGTAGCTGTCGCGCAGTGGCGGTGAGATACTGACCTTCAGGGAACTACTCACGCGATCCAGAAGCTCATACACCTTGCTTCTTCGTGAGGATCCCCGTGGGATTCACTAAGGAATGAGCCGCACGTGTAATTCCCGCGCCATTCAAATGGAAAGAGCAATCCCGCGACGACTAGAGCATTCTCGCGATGACCAAAGGACCAATCCTGCGATTGTAAGAGCTTCAAGTCAATTTAATCCCACTACGCCAATTCTATCACGCAACAAGACCTGGAAATCCTTGCTACCTAGCGAGGCTCGGGATCTTAACTTCACCCCACTTCTGTAGGGGCAATCTAGGAACTTCTAGCAACTAGGGCATGCACTTCAATGCTTTAATCTCTGTGCACACGCCCCAAGGCATCTAAGGAACAGAAATGGGCCACAATAGCATTGATAAATTAGGGTTTTCCTAACCCTAATGCACACAGAGCTAACTGCTATATATGCCTAAGCCTAGTTTAGGTTTACGGGACTTCTGTACTCCTTCTTGAATCGACTATAGAATTGCAGTAGGCTAAGGTTAGGTTTTAGGCAGCTCCTTTTTCCCCTTTTCTTCTCTCCATAGTCCAACACTTGCTGGCTATGCCTTTGTATGTCTATTTGGAATAGTTTTAATAGAGTTTTATAATAGGATTTTATGCATGTATGGGATTGGTGTTTTGTGAGTTATTCTGTACAAGGCTGCCGCCTTGAGATCCTCCATTGTTATGTTGCATTGTAAGCAATGGAGGATTGTGTTTAAGGATTTATTTAGATCCAAGTGCCCTGTGTGTCCAGGTTAGGAACATTGCAGGCCTATGCCCCACCACAAGATCCACTAAATCTGAATCCCCATGAGAGCCTGTGCTGGTAGCCTTGTGAACATCGTGGTCGCAGCAATGTTCTTGTTTTGTCTTAGACCTCTGTGAGAAGGATAGCCTCTATGGATAGTCTGTGACCATTCAAGTGGACAAATTATAGCCCTAGGGTGAGGCCAAACCATAGATTTAAGATAGATTCTTCTTCTCTGCACTTGTGCTTGTAGCCCTGTGAGAGATTATGCAGAGACAGACTCCCCTGTAATTGTATAGACTCAATATCATATGGTAGATCTAATCTGGCTGTAGAGATTGTAGGCTTGTGACTAGATCACTGTAGTCTTTCTAATGTAGTGAACATCTATACCGAAAGCTAGTACTCAAACTCTTGCTGGTCCTGTCTGTCCAGGCTAGTGCACATTACAGGCCTAGCCCCACACACAGAACTTTAGAGGTTGAGATTCCTATGGATTCTTGAGCTGGTAGCCTGGATGAAGACAATTATAAGTTTGATAAATTATTAACTACGGTGCAACCCAGATTGGCTGCACAGGTGATGGAGGCATGTCTGATATGCCAATCTCCACAACACACAGTGGAAGAGTGTCCATCTGCAGGGCAATATCCTAAATATGTGATGGAACAAGCTGCTGCTGCCCAATCATTTGGCCAGCAACAATCTGTTGGCTACAATAAACAACCATTTGGACACCAGCACCAAAATGATGGTTACCAGTGGAGAGACCACCCAAATTTGAGGTGGAGACAAGACAATTATATGCAGCCACAATAGATGTTCGCCTTAACTCAAAGGCCACAACAGCAATTTAACCAGGGATATGCCCCAAGGTCAAATTTCCAGCATCAGCAGCAGCCCCAGCAGCAAAATCAGTTGGTAGTTCCCCAACCTCAGCCCCGATATGCTTCTTTCGAGGACCAGGTTTTGACCTCATTGCAAAGCCTTGGAGTCTTGACTCAGACTGTGACTTCTCACAGTCAAAGCATAAAGAAAATGGAAGAACAGTTCTGCCATATATCCAATGCCTTGGCCAAAAGAGAAGAGGGCAGATTGCCAAGCCAGCCAATGGCTAACCAAAAATGGCCAATATTCGATTGGGGAAGGTTCCTCAAGTTTTGAGGGAGCTAATGCCATCACAACCCTAAGGTCTGGCAGGCTGGTAGACAACCAAGTTGGGAAGGAACAAGCACAGGTCATCTCCAAGGAATTTTTGAATGAAAGTGAAAAAGAATTTGTGAGACCATAGAGCCAAGAGTTGCCTGCTACCCTGAAACAAGAGAAAAATAAAGAGGCTGTAGTTGAGCCTCAACAGGAAATAAAAGATGAAAAAACAAAAAAACAAAACTTTAGTCATAGGCTTGCAGCTGAGGAACCAGCAGTACCTCAGTTGCCATTTCCTCAAGCTTGGAATGGCCCTGCCCCTTTTGATAAGGGGAATGCATAGATAGAGGAAATGATGGAGACCTTTAAGCAGGTCAAAATCAATTTGCCCCTGCTTGATACAATCAGACAGGTCCCAGCCTATGGCAAATTTCTGAAAGACCTTTGTACCCAGAAAAGAAAAGCTAGAGGCCATTTGTCCAAAAAGGTCTTTGCAACTGATACAGTTAATTCTGTACTAAACATGACAATGTCAGAGAAGTTGCAAGACCCAGGGATACCCACTATTCCTTGCATAATTGGAGACCACACAATTGGAAGGGCCCTTCTAGACCTTGGAGCCAGTGTAAACCTGTTGTCATATAGTGTGTATCAGCAGCTAGGTTTGGGGGAGCTAAAACCCACCCCCATTGTGCTGTTAATGGCTGACAAATCTGAAAGGAGACCTATGAGAGTAGTTGAGGATGTCTTAGTAGGGGTGGACAAGCTCTTCTACCCTGCAGACTTCCTTGTTTTGGACATGGGCTGCAACAAGAGCACATCCCCTATACCTATTA
The DNA here is from genome assembly GCA_021018995.1 of Chloranthus sessilifolius. NCBI lineage: Eukaryota > Viridiplantae > Streptophyta > Magnoliopsida > Chloranthales > Chloranthaceae > Chloranthus > Chloranthus sessilifolius. Next base: position 34,239,270 of record CM037595.1, read on the forward strand.
TTTTGGGCAAGCCATTCTTAACCACTGCCAATGCATGCATTCAATGTAGGCCGGGGATCATGGAGGTAACTTTCGGACATATGAAGGTCAAACTTAATGTGTAGAACAGTGCAATATACCCTTAGCTGGACAATGAGGAAAGCTTTGCAGTGGATGTACTAGAAGAGGTTGTTGAAGAAGAACTGCCCACTCTGCTGGAGTGGGGCAACATTGTGACAAGTTTAACTAAAGTTTAGGACATGGTAGAGGAAGGAAACTCAACTATAATGCCAGAAGACATGACAACATTGAAGTCTTTTGTGGGCTTAGTGTAGCATTTCATTTGGAAACCTACATTGCTGCCTCTTCCTCAAACCAACAAAGCACCAATCCTGCCATTCACCCAATAAGCCCCTGATCTGGATCTCAAGAAGCTTCCAGAAACATTGAAATATGCTTTCCTTGAGAAAGATAAAAAACTTCTTGTAATTATCTCCTCCTCTCTTACCAATGAGCAAGAGAAAGAATTACTAACAGTCTTGAGGAAGCATAAAAAGGTAATTGGCTGGACCATTGCAGATCTAGGAGGGATAGATGCTTCAATTTGTATGCACAGGATTCATTTGGAGGAGGGCTCAACACCCTCCAGGGAAATGCAGAGGAAATTGAATCCTCACATGCAGGAAGTGGTCGTAAAAGAAATCATTAAATTACTAGATGCTGGGGTAATTTACCTCATTTCTGATTTTGAATGGGTGGCACCTATCCAACTGGTGCCCAAGAAATTTGGCATAACAGTCATCACAACTGAGTCTGGAGAGTTGAGACCAGCCAGGGAGATCACTGGCAGGAGGGTTTGCATAGATTATCGGAAGCTCAACTCTAAGACTAGAAAAGACCACTTCCCTCTCCCATTCATTAATCAAATTCTGGATAAGTTGGTTGGAAAAGCTTTTTACTGTTTTCTTGAAGGGTACTCAGGGTATAACCAGATCCCTATGCACCCTCATGACTAAGAGAAAACTACATTTACTCGCCCTTTTGGCACCTTTGCTTACCGAAGGATGCCTTTTGGGCTATGTAATGCCCCAGCCACCTTTCAGATGTGTATGTATGCCATATTCTCTGATATGATTGACAAATTCTTGGAAATTTTTATGGATGATTTTTCTGTATATGGGGACAGTTTTGGCCAATGTCTGCAGCACCTCCACCTGGTCTTGCAAAGATGTGAGGAGACCAATCTGGTCTTATGTTGGGAAAAGAGCCACTTCATGGTAACACAAGGTATTGTGTTAGGCCATGTAGTCTCTAAAGATGGGATTGAGGTAGATAAGGCCAAAGTTGACCTCATTACAAATTTGCCCCCTCCAAGAACAGTCAAACAAATCAGATCTTTCCTTAGACATGCTGGATTCTACAGGAGGTTCATTAAAGACTTCAGCAAAATTGCTAAACCATTGTGCCACCTGCTCTGCCAGGATGTGCCCTTTGACTTTTCTGCTAAATGTCTTGAGGCTTTTAAAACTTTCAAGATTTGCCTCTCCTTTGCCCCTGTCCTCCAAACACCTGACTATGCACTGCCCTTTGAGTTGATGTGTGATGCATCCGACTTAGCAATAGGTGCTGTTTTGGGACAAAGAAAAGATAAGCTGCCAGTGGTCATTGCCTATCTCAGCAAATCACTTGCTGAAGCTCAACTAAATTACACCACAACTGAGAAAGAGCTTCTGGCAGTGGTTTTTACTGTGGACAAATTTAGACCTTACCTACTTGGGTCTAAAACTGTAATCTTCACTGATCACTTAGCATTGAAGTACCTATTGTCCAAGAAGGATGCTAAGCCAGGCTGATTTGATGGATACTCCTGTTGCAGGAGTTTGACATTGAAATCAAGGACAAAAAGGGTGTAGAAAATGTGGTGGCTGACCACTTGTCCAGAATTGTGTTGGAAAAATGTATTGATGATCCTAAAAATGATGTTTTCCCGGATGAGCAATTGTTTGCCATCCAATCCTTGGTTCCTTGGTATGCACACATTGTCAATTATCTAGTTATAGGCAGGCAAGATTCCTGTCCATTGGACCAAAATGGACAAAGACCTGTTTTTCTCACAGCTCAAATTCTTTTTTCTGGGAGGAACCTTGCTTATACAAGTATTGTGCAGGCCAAATCATCCGAAAATGTGTTCCAGAATGTAATGTCCCTAGTATTCTAGCCATGTGCCATGAAAATGCCTGTGGGAGTCACTTTAGTGGAAGAAAAACAGTTGACAAGGTCTTGCAGTGTGGGTTCTATTGGCCTTCTTTATTCAGAGATGCCCATACACACCGCAGGACATGTGAGAGATGTCAGAAATTAGGAGGGCTATCCAAGAGAAACTCAATGCCTTTGCAGCCCATCCTTATTGTGGAACTGTTTGATGTCTGGGGTATTGACATTATGGCCCCCTTTCCTCCTTCCAATGGTTATCATTTTATCTTAGTGGTAGTGGATTATGTTTCAAAATGGGTAGAAGCTGTTGCCACAAGAAGTAATGATAATCAGGTCATCCTCAAGTTTATAAAGCAGAATATCTTCTTAAGATTTGGAATCCCTAGAGCCATTATCAGTGATGGGGGTAGCCATTTCTGCAACAGAAATTTCGAGAGCTTGCTTAAGAAATATTTTGTCACCCATAGGATTGCTACTCCCTACCACCCACAAACTAGTGGGCAAGTTGAAATTTCTAATAGGGAGATTAAGCACATCCTTGAGAATATTGTGAGGACTGACAGGAAGGACTGGGCTGACAAGCTAAATGATGCATTGTGGGCTTATAAGACTACCTATAAAACTCCCATTGGGATGTCCCCATTCAGACTAGTTTATGGCTAGGCTTGTCATCTCCCAGTAGAGTTAGAACACAGGGCCTATAAGGCCATCAAACATTTAAATCTAGACCTAACTTCTGTTGGTCATCACAGGTTGCTGCAGCTATCAGAATTGGATGAGCTGAGGATGGATGCATATGCCAATGCTCGGATCTACAAGGAAAGGTCCAAGGCTTTCTTTGACAAGGGTCTGTTGAGAAGGAGCTTCATAGCTGGTGACAAGGTTTGGTTGTTGAACTCCAAACTTAAATTTTTTCCTAGCAAATTGAAATTCAGATGGGAAGGTCCCTACATTTTCATGAGTGTTTCCCCATCTGGTATTGTGGAAATCAAGGATCCTAAGTCTGGGAAAACCTTGAAAGTGAATGGTCAGAGGCTTAAGCCTTATTTCGAAAAACCTGCTGAATCCATGGACACCATTCACTTTCAAGGGGATCCTTCATTAAACTGATCCACAGGTGTGTCAATATTGTATCATATGTACTTTGGTTTTGTTAGATTTGTCTTGCTTTCTTTTGTTCAAATTCTCTAGGAAATTTTAGTGGCCCACTTGAATCTAGACATGTCTAGTCTCATTTCATTATTCTTGGTTTGATGATTACTGCTCTTGAATGGATGGCTTTTACTTGAATGTACAATGTTGGATGGTGATTTTTGTTGTCTATGCTTTAATGTTTGATCTTAATGTGTTTGGGGGTACTTATGGTGGAGAGTCATGCCTAGGATCCAGCCACAGCACATATGGAAATGGCAGAACAGAGAGTACATGCTCTCCATTTACTACTTTACTGTCGTTGGGTTCAAAAGGAGGCCTGAGAGACTCTCGCACAGTTCACATAGAACCCTTCAATAGCTGTCATGAGATTCAAGTAAACCTGGGAACCACTCGTGCGATCCAAATAAAGTATTTCACTAGCTGTCGTGAGGTTCAGCATGAAGCCTGGGAGACTCTCGCGCAATTCAAATAGAATACTTCATTAGCTATCGCTAGATTCAAAGTCTGTCGCGAGATTCAAAGTCTGTCGCGAGATTCAAAGTGAACCCCAGAGCCTTTCGCACAATCCAAAAGGAGGCCTGAGAGCCTCTTGCGCAATTCACATGGAATTCTTCACATGTTGTCGCGCGCTCCAAAGTAAACCTGGGAGATTGTCGCGTAATCCAAGTTGAATAGCACCTTCACTAGGTTTCCTTTCCAGTCCTGTGACCAGATATTTCCAAAGCGTGCCAAGCTTAGTGACAAGTATTTTAACCACGCGCTTGTCTCCCTTTCCAGTACTCTCTCTTCCTTCTTCATCCAGCGAAACCCTATCTTTTAGCGCTCTTCTCCCTCTCTCCTCCAGCGTCCATCCTACAACCTATCATTTACACCAGGAATCTATAGATTTGTTCCTAACGTCATCCCCATCAATTGCCCTCTGCTCAGAGATCTCGTGGTGCACTGTGCGTCAGATCGAACCAAACCCTACAATTTTAGGGTAAGCACTCAAATCTTAGTCCCCGTTTCTCATATTCAAAAGTAGAGTTTGGAATGGCCCCTAAGAGTGCACCAAAGAAAAGGGGTAAGAATAAGGTCCCTGTTGAGCCCGCTGCTAAGAAGGTTAAGACTTCAAAGGCACAGAAAAAAGGGAAGGAAGTGGTTGAGGAGGTGGAGGAGCCAACCCCTACGTTTTCTACACCCTCTGAGCTCATGGCTGCAATCCCCTTGGAGCTTGAGATAACTTTTGACCTGCCCTTCTTCGAGAAGGAGCCTCTTTCTGCCTCTGTCGTGCAGTTTATGAGCAAGGCTGGCCTGACACCCTTGATGAGAGGAATTCCAGCACTAGCCTTCCCTAGGCTAGTGCAACTCTTTTACCAGCACATCAGGGTCACCAAGGACAAAGATGGACAAGTAGGTCTACTGGTGTTGATTGATGACTTCAAAATGTTGGTTAGCCCCAAGGTGATTGCTGAGGTTTTGGGTATCCTAGCTGCATTTGACCCTAGCTGTGGATATGGCCCCCCCCTGAGTGCCTCGATTGATATAATTTCAAGGGCTTTAACTAGAGGATTAAAGGCCTCAGGGGATTCTATCAGAAGAAGAGAGTTGGAGCCTGGACTCCTTTTCATTGACCAGGTCTTGAGAAAGAACATCTATTGCTCAGGCCATCAGCAGGAGAGGAGAGATCCTATTGCTAATGTTGTCTACTCGTTCTCTGGGCCATGGCTTCCATGCCGCCTGGTTAATGTTCGAAGCAATGAAGGATCTGGTGGAGAAATTGGGGCAGAACAAGAAGCCACACACACTCCCCTATGCCAGAGTCATCACCAAGCTGCTTCTCAAGGGGGGATACAAGATAGCAAAAATAGAGGAGACTACCACCCTTGCCCCTACAACTTTTTCCAAGAGGCAATGGGGAATCAACAGGAGCCTGTGGAAGCACAGAAGAAGAAGAAAGCTAAGACTCAGGCCCCTCCCAAGTAAGCAGAAGAGGCAGAGGTTACAAGACCTACCCCTATTACTACACAGGAGATTCTAGAGCCTGTCCCCACCACTGCTGCAGCAGCTACCACATCCCCCCCACCTTTTACTCCAACATCCCCTACCCCTATTCCATCTCTTTTTCACCCTCCTCTGTCTTCACTATCCATACCCACACCCCCTTCTCCTATGATTGGTATAACCCCCCATGTCAGCCCCTCACCATCCCCTACCCTACCTCAATACACAACCCCAATACCCCCAGCATCTTCACATAAACCTGACAGCCCTCCACTCATTTCATACAAGAAAAAGAAAACCACTGAGACAACCCCCACCATCTCACAGACACCTCCCACAGTCCCTTTTATCCCCACTGACACACCTCACATTGAAGAAGACAACATTACTGCCATGCCTACCACATCTCCATTCCCAGACATTGACCTCAACCTTAACACAACCACAGGATTCTAAGCTTTTATGGCTAGTTTTCTTGACACCATGCCCACCCACTACACCCCCCTCCCGGACTCCCCAATTACCTCTCCACGCCACTCACCCGAACCCTAATCTCCTCCTCCCTCCACTTTCCATCATGCCCCTTCCTCACCTTTTCAACCTGTTCCATCCTCTACCCAAAATTAACCTCCCAGCCCAGACACACTGACACTCATCCTCTTCCACATCCAAAACATCCAATCCCAACTATCCACCACTACACAAACCTAGGACCAAATGCAGACAGAACTCACATCCATTAAATCCACACTTCACACTTTGACAAACCCATCCCTCAACAAACCACTCCAACCCCCCTGGTTCTTTCCCCACCCAACCCTGTCCCCACAATCCAACCATTCTCTTTCATACCTTTCCCCATTCCCTTTTTCCCTCCCCCATCCCCCCCCACTCCCAGTGAGCCTACCTCATTTTCATTCCCCCAGATGCCTTCCATCCCACCTCTTATCCTACCCCCTCCAACATTCACTGACCAACAAACATAAACAGACCCAGATGCTGTTACCCTCGCCCAACAACTAGACCTACCCACTGATAAATCCACTTCCCCCACCCAGGACCAATCACATTTTGCTCCTTCCACTTCCTCTCTTCCCATCGCACCCAAACACTCTTTTTACATCCCCCCTACCTCACCATCCTCCATGCCATGAGAGATAATCCCAATCTTAGGAGGGATTTCTTGAGGGGAATGGCCCAACTTAGGTAGTCCATTGAGACCCCCTTGCTGCAGTAGCTTATTGAAATGGAGGAAGCCCACAGAAAGCAATTACTGGGTATCTCCCTGGGGTGGACCAACATCTTGGAAGCCTATGAGAAGGCAAAGACCACAGCTGCTTATCATCAGTTAAATCTAAAGCTGGAGAAAGCTAATACTATGCGGAGTGAATGAAAGCCAGACTTTTCAAAAAGAGGCTCAACAATGCCTAGGAGATCTTCAGACTCCAAAAGGAAATCCATGAAACTGACCTCCTCAAAGCAAAAATCCAGATAGCCTCATTGGAAGCTGCATTGGCTGCTGCCAGAACTGCAGCTCAGCAACCCACCTCACACTCTATTCGCATGCCAAAACATGAGCCTAAAGCTACTCCAACCCTAGCTGCCCAGTCTGAGGAGGCACAACCAATTGTCCAACCAGATAAAGGGAAGGCCCCTACTACCCCTCCTTCATCAACTCCTATAGAGCAGCTCCCACCTATTCAAACCCCTGTTGCACCTCCAACTGAGCAAACTTATTCTAAACAGAGAAAAGTCACTGCTAAGAGGGCCTTACAATGACCTCTATTAAAATTAGTAAAGAAACCGGTTTGCCCTTGATGCGAGGAGGTAAAACCCCCTGGCCAACTTGAGCCCAAATAAAAAGGGAAGTCTCCCGTAGCCACCACTGAGCAAGCTAAAGGAAAATCCCCTATGATCCCTCCTGAACCCAAAATCAGAAAAATGAGGGTGAGGGCACCAAAAGCTCCGACAACCAAGAAACCACCAGCCCAACCTAAGAAACCAAGGCAGCCTAAGAAAAAGACTCCAGCTTAGAGCAAAGCTAAGAAGAAAAAGAGTCCAACTGAGAAGCAAGCAAGGAAGAAAAAGGACAAAGCTGCCCTGAGGAAACATGCTCAAAAGATGGGCTGGGACTGGTTTACAGATTCAGATTCTGATTCCTCATCCTCTTAACATAGATTGTACTTAGGCTTTTCCTTCCTTTCACTTCTTTTCTTCTCATTGTAATTACAGTTGTACATGTCTTCTCAGTTAATAGAAGTTTTTTTTCTTTTTGTATATTGATTTATGTGCCATATCTGTTCTGTGTGCTTGTTTATTTTTTAACTGTTGTATAGGTTTTAGTCTTAATATTGTTCACTTTTGTCAGTAACATGGGAGATGACTTTTGAGCAAAGTACTAAGACTGCGGCTATCTCGACTTTGTTTGCATCAAAGTGTTTTATCGTTTGTTAATTTTATACTCGCAGAGCTATGATTCTTCTGTGCATTTTTCCTTCTCATAAATGTACAGTTGTACTATGCGAGAATATTGGTCCGCAAATACCAGTACGGAGCTGCGCGATACACGGGATTTCCTTAATTATCAAGGTTAAAATTAGACCATCATTTAGTGTGAGCTCTCTTTTCCCATAATCAGTTGCACGATTTATCATCCTCGCATAATCATAATTTATTGCCATGCTTGCAAAGAGACAAAACTTTAATATGCCGATTCATATTCCACTGTCCAAGCATTATAAATACGTAGTTCTTTCATCTTCATCTCATCCTTTCTCCTCTTACTTAGCAGTCTAGCCCTACCCATAACTATGGCGAATGACAAACCCACCGAGTTCCCAAACTAATTCTATCCTATATGGTTGGACCCCCCACCGCATAAGGAGCCGGACCTATTACAATTTATTTGGGATGAGTATGAAGAAGTCCAGAGGATCCTGGCCAAGGAGGAGAAGAAAAAGGAGAAGAGAGAAGAAGAAGCAAAAAATCGAACCACCTGCATCTCCCCCACCACCTGCTCAATACCCATCTCCATGATCCTCATCTTCCCCCTCCTCCCGGCTTCTAGTTCCTCTTCCATAGTAGGATGCGAATATCCCTGAGCCAGGAGGAAGAACCATTTTGTCTGACATGATGTTTTGCTTAGATTGTTCTTAGGTTTATAATTTTCTATGCTTTTGTAATCTGTTTGCTTTTGTCTCTATAATAAAATCTGTCCCTATTTTGCTTATATGTGTGTGTAAATCTTCATTCATTTTTATGTGTTCTTTTTATCTTTTCTAGTTTCTGTTTGATTAATTTTTAGGTTTTGTGCTTGCTGCACATCACACATTTTGAACCAGTGAGGACATTGCTCCTTATGGTTTGGGGGTGTGGCAGGGTACATCTACCAGCACAATAGTTAACTTTGGTGTAGTAGTGGTGCTAAATTGGGATGAATAAAGTTAATCTTCACTTAACTTGCTGCAATGAGGAAATTTGTGAAAATATTAAAATATTTTTACAGACATTTGGAAACTTAAAATTTAAAATCTGAAGCACCACCATGAAGCTAACATCAAAAAATTTTGCAGTTAGTACTTAGTGAACCTAAGAGGAGAAAAACAGGTGAAAATACACCCCATGGGTTAATTTGAGGACCATACCTAGTGAGATTTGGGCCCATCATTTTCTTTTGAAGAGTGTTTTTGGCATTATTTATGCTCTGAGGACTGATTGAATCAAGACCTTTTCACTAAAAGTTAGGCACCTCCAAATTAAAAATGATTGACAGCACTCATGATACTAAGGAAATGATCCAAGGCCTTCATTTGGACAGTTTGAGCCTAAAAATTCAACCTTTTAAAAAAACTGCCCTTTTGCTTACACTAGTTGAGCCTTAAAAATCCTACTTTTCTTTGACAAACACTAGAGTACTTGCACCTTAACCTCATGACCTGATTCAACCTCACCATCACTCTGAGAATTCAAAAGGTAAAGGAGATGGAGTTAAAGATAGTGAGAGTGGTCCAACATTCTGTGGAAGGTGAAGAAAAGCAACTTATGAACAGCAGTGTATCAATGATATTTGTGTGGCAGTTCATCATAAAAATCATAAAAATGATTGAATAAAAATAAAAAGAGAAGAAAATAGAGAAGTCTAAAGAAGAACATCATCTAAAAATTGAAAAGACAAGGAGAAGCTGGCCACTTTGATTCTGGAATATATCAAGTAAGATGAAGTTTTGCTGAAATGAAGGTTGTGAAGTCATGAATCACTCCTTACTTTGCTGATTTCTTAATTTTGATTCCCTTTTTACCCGTTGATTCTTTACACCCCTCACCCAGAAGCCACATTACAACCCATTCAAAAAGACCTTGTAGATCAAAAGTAAAATGAGTTGTCATGTGGAGATGAGGAGTTGTCCAATCTATGGTGAAAAGTCATAAGGATGTCAGAAATTAGAAGCCTTGCCTATGCTTATGCTTGCAGGCCCATTTGGGGTCTGTAACTGCTCTTGAACTATTTTGAATGTGAACACCCTCAGATTATCAATGTTGAGAGATAGCCCTAGTGAGAATTAGGTCTAAATTTTAACATCATTAGGGTTGTATCCAACCTAATTTTTGAATTTAAGGCAAGCTGGGTACAGATTTTTACACATTGAATTTCTAATGTAAAATGAATGGTGATGATGCAAGCACATGCTAAATTTTGAGTTTTAAATGGCTTGCATTACTGCTGCAGTTTCCTCTAAGTGTTAAAGAATGGGTGTGGAATGAAGCTTTATACATTGAAATTTGTGTTGTCATTAACGGCACTATACTTAACTGTTCTAATGGTGAAGTTTGTGGGTATCTTCACTGAAAACCCTCAGGAGACTTCACTCCTCCACTAGGGATCACTAAGGGGTTTAAAAGGCTTGGTACATATGGTAAATGTACCCGTGATCCCTATGAAAGTGGCATTTAATTAATTAAAGCTTTGCTAAGGGACTAACAATGATTTGGTTTGGGGGTGTGTTAAGACCTGAAAAGTACCACTTTTTACCCCTTAACTTAATCTCTGTTAGATCCTTAGTCATTTAATAAAGGTGTGCTAAGTCCATTTTGTAGGTAATAAGCAGCAGCTGCAAATAAGGCCCTAACCATGCTAAGAAGCCTACTGTTGCCCCAGAAGTTCCTCAGAAGAAAGGAGGTTGAACTCAGACAGAGAATTGGCTGCAGCATAGGCACAACACACCAGCAACAACTCAAGAAGAATGCCTCGCGCAGATGACGCTGGGTTTAATTAAACCGGAGAGAATGCTTCGCCCAGTTGTCGCGGGCTTCTGAAGGCAACACACCAACTGCTCGTGCCGTTCTCGTGAGGTTTGATGACAGAAGGGATTGAAAAGCAGACTTCGCACGGTTGTCGCGAGGCTTAGTCATAAGTGCTCGTAAAGCACTCGTGCAGTCTCGTGTAGCTCAAGAAAGGAGCCTTTAATCTTTGCGTGATTCACTAAGGAGAGAGAGCTCCAGGCATTCCTGCGTGCAGCTGTCGCACAATGGCCGCAGGATACAAACCTTCAGGGAACTACTTGTGTGATCTAGAAGCCCATTCACCTTGCTTCTTCACAAGGATCCCCACGGGATTCACCAAGGAACGAGCCGCACACGCAATTCCCACGCCATTCAAATGGAAAGAGCAATCCCGCGACAACCAAAGCATTCCCGCGATGACCAAAGTATTAATCCCATGACTGCAAGAGCTTCAAGTCAATTCAATCCTGCAACGCCAATTCTATCACGCGACAAGACCTGAAAATCTTTGCTACCTAGCGAGGCTCGAGATCTTAACTTCTCCCCACTTCTGCATGGGCAACCTAGGAACTTCTAGCAACTAGGGCACACACTCTAATGCTCCAATCTCCATGCACACGCCCCGAGGCATCTTAGGAACATAAATGGGCCACGATAGCATTGATAAATTAGGGTTTTATTAACCCTAATGCACACAGAGCTAACTACTATATAAGCCTAAGCCTAGTTTAGGTTTACGGGACTTCTGTACTCCTTGAATTGACTGTAGAATTGCAGTAGGCTAAGGTTAGATTTTAGACAACTCCTTTTTCCCCTTTTCTTCTCTCCATAGTCCAGCACTTGGTGGCTATGCCTTTATATGTCTATTTGGAATAGTTTTAATGGAGTTTTATAATAGGATTTTATGCATGTATGGGATTGGTGTTTTGTGAGTTGTTTTATACAAGGCTGCCGCCTTGAGATCCTCCATTATTATGTTGCATTGTAAGCAATAGAGGATTGCATATAAGGATTTATTTAGATCCAATTGCCCTGTGTGTCCAGGTTAGGCACATTGCAGGCCTATGCCCCACCATAGGATCCACTGAATCTGAATCCCCATGGGAGCCTATGCTGGTATCCTTGTGAACATGGTGGTGGCAGCAATGTTCTTGTTCTGTCTCAGACCTCTGTGAGAAGGATAGCCTCTTTGGATAGCCTGTGGCCATTCAAGTGGACAGATTATAGCCCTAGGGTGAGGCCAATCCACAGATCTAAGACAGATTCTTCTTCTCTGCACTTGTGCTTGTAGCCTTCTGAGAGATTGTGCAGAGACAGACTCCCCTGTATTTGTATAGACCCAATATAAGATGGCAGATCTGATCTGGCTATAGAGATTGTAGGCTTGTGACTGGATCACTGCAATCTTTCTAAAGTAGTGAACAGCTATACTGAAAGCTAGTACTCAAACTCTTGCTGGTCCTGTGTGTCCAGGCTACTGTTCATTGCAGGCCTAGCCCCCCACACAGAACTTTAGAGGTTGAGATTCCTATGGATTCTTGAGCTGGTAGCCTAGATGAAGTAGTGCCTACAATGATAAACTTGTTCTGACACATCTCTAGACTGTGGTTCCCCTATTGGATAGTCTGTGACCATTTAAGTGGATAGGTTCGAGCCATAAGGGATTGGATCATAGCACAGGGGTGAGTTGGATCCTTTCTCCTCTTTGGTGATAATGTAGCCATTGGACAGGATTTCTATAGCAGCATATCTGAGTCTGAGTTATAAGACCCATCAGATCTGTACCTAATAGCTTACTTCTCACCCTCTTATATTTATTTTCTCACACTCCATCATTCTTTTAAACCCTTTCTATAGTTTAGGCATTAGGTTACCTTAGGATTTAGACAATAGTGACCTTAAATCCCCTTCCATTTAGGATTGCCAGATCTGTAGCAAGATCTGGAGGGCCTACTAAAGATAGCTCCCTTGGAGCTTTAGATCAACTTTCCCTGTGGGACAAACTCTTACTTATTAAAACTTGCTACAGCAGGCCCTGTATCTTGCAGGACTGTGTATTTTTAGGGTTGCTACTCTGTAATCCACCTTTGATTTTCACTAACCCCATTCTTATCACCACTCCCAATAAAGTTAGCAGCAAGTACTTAAAATAGCCTAACACTATCCTAACTACAATTTCCTAAACATGATCTATGTATGAATCTATATGAATGGCAGATAATTTTTCAACATCAAAAACATACATTTAAAAGCATGATTCATACAAAATAATCAGATCACACTACACTATACAGACAAAATTTTAAAACACAAAAAATAGCTATGTTACATATGGTACATAGTGTGAGATCAGCTACCAATGACTGGTCTTGAAAGTGAATGATTTTAGAGGGCTCAACAGACTTTTCAACATAGATTTGTAGCCTCTAATCATTAACCCTCATGACTCTTCCCAATATTAAGGCCCATGATCTCAACAGTCCAGATGGGGGTATATGCATGACAGAAAATTAAGACAACCCATATGGAACATAGCTAAACTGGAAAGAACTGTAATATAAAAATGAAAGGCCATACCTTCGCATTTGCAACAAACCTGAGGTCCTCCAGCTCATGAGTTTACAGTTGCATGAGAGATGCAGGGAGTAGCTCCAACTCCACATTAGGTGGACAGTCACTTAAAAGGCAGCAAAGGTGCCTTAGATGGCTAAGGGCAGTCGTCCAAGTGAAGTGGTGCACTCACCCCACGGAGAAACCCAATATGAGTACTTTTTCAACACAAAGGTGGAGGCCTCCTCAATCCATACATCAACAATTTCAGCAAATACCTCAGCCCAAGTCCAGCAGGTTGGGCAAGGTCTCATCCACCATCTCACCAATGACTACGACTGTATAACAAATCTCATTTCCTCCATCATAGCCTTCCCCTTATAAGATGGGGAAGGACCTTAAAAAAAATTGAGGAAATGGCAAATGAGGTATTGTTGGTCCTCATCTGCTGACACATCATTCTAAGAATTTTTTCTCTTTTGTTTATTTTTTTATATTTTTATATATAGATTACAGCAATAATTTATTCAAACACTACACCTACAAAGAACCAAAACTAAACCTAGATTACTATACTTAGATGAAAACTCCCTAGCAGCGGCGCCAAAAACTTGTTGGGGTATTTTAGATGCTTCCTTTTATTATTAAAATGAGATGGTAAAAATTAATCAAAGCAAAGGAGGATGGAAAGACATGAAAACAATAATCTAAAAATACCACAGACCTACAAGATACAGGGCCTGCTGTAGCAAGTTTTCAAAGTAAGAGTTTGTCATACAGGAAGTGATGACCTAAAACCTCAAGGGTTGTATAGTAGTCTCCAAATCTAGCTTCAGATCTAGCAACTCTAAACCTAACTAGAAAGCAAGGTAAAGAGAGAAGTTTAGGTGTCACAAAGCTAAACTAACCGAAAAGCAGAAATAAAATTACAGCTAAAGAAAGGGATAAAGAAGGATGATGGTGTGTGTGGTAAAATAAAGATAAAAGATGGAGAAGTAGACTACTAAGAATAAATCAGTCTCTCAACTCAGTGGTAGATTTGGATCTGCAGCAATTCTTCACTTGGGTACAAGCACAAGTGCAAGGTAGAGGCATCCAACTCAACCCACGCCATTTAGACTACTCTTAAGGTTATAATCTGTCCACTTAAATGGTCACAGACTATCAAAGGGAAATGGTCAAATCACATTGATTAAGTTAGAAATCCAACCTAATCCAAAGGAATGGATTGATCTTAAGGCTATAATCTGTCCACTTAAATGGTCACAGACTATCCAATAGATTTCCTCCCTCCAATAAATTAACTCAGTCATGAATATCATTGCAGACACTATGCTTGCAAGGCTACAAGCTCATGCTTTCATAGGAGCAAACAACCCTTGAAAATCCAGTGGAAACCACAGATAATCGAAGGTTGAATGGGGACTTAGATACAGTTGATCATTGGTACAAAAGTCATGTAATGACCTAGCTCACAAGTCTGCAATCTCTACAGTAAACAAGATTTAAACACTGATAATGGCGATGCACAACAGTGTAGAGTTTAGCTCTGCACAATCTCCCACAAGGCTACAAGCTCAAGTGCAGAGAAAAAGAATCCATCTCAGATCCGTCACCAAGGCCTACCTTAAGGCTATAGTTTTTCCACTTAAATGGTCACATACTATCCTAGAGGCTACCTTACCCACAGATGATGAGATAGAATAGGGATATTGTTGTTCCCACCATTGTTGCAAGGCAAAACAACTCAAACAATTATGGGAGTATCAAACCTATAAAAATCTATGTATCAATCCAATAGAAATCTATGGAAGGAAAATGCAGAGATTACAGATCTAATTTTAAGCAATAAAAAATGGCTAATCAGAAAAGAATATTATAATGGTGTCGTCGAAGGCAACATCCTGTGCACAAGCTTAAACCAGCTCACTCTATTTGAACAAAACCCATTACAAAATTAATCTATACTAAGCTACTACAAGAATATTAGCCCAACATTGCTGCTATGCTAATGAAGGAGAAAGGGGAAAATAAAAAAGGAAACTAAAAGCCTAACCCTAGCCCTAGAACTGAACTCATGCTATTCCTGGTTAACTTTACAAGACAACATAATGTTATTTTTTAAAGTAATCCCTATACCCTAATTTGCAGTAGCCAATCTAAATTAAACATGTGTGGAGTTGATTATGTGGCTTCATTATGGCCCTTGGATTGCCTCGGAATGAGTGGGATAGATCAACACCTCGGGGTGTGTGCCCTAGAAGGTGTGAAATGTCCAAAAGGTCCTTAAAAGTGGAGAACAACAAACTAGGAAGTTGGGAACCCGAGCTTCGCGAGGCTGATATGCTATTGGGATGCCCTATCACGAGGTTGTCACTAGGCTGAATGGGTGCTGAGGAAGCCTGTGAGGTTGAACTGGCGTTAATACTACAGCTCATGAAGTTGCTTTATCTGTGTGAGCACTGGTCATTTAGGGTATCTGAGCCTCGCGAGAGCTTCGCAAGGGCATTTTATACAACTCTAATGATCGTGATAGCTGCATAAGATAACTTCTGGGGCTCTCTCTCCTCTTGAGTTGCGCGAGGTCTTAGCGAGCTATTTTGATGCATCAGGCCTTAGCGTCGTGAGATCCTTGTGAGCTTGCATTCTACCTAATTTGAATTGCACGAGAGCCCGTGAGGCCTCTTCTATGCTCCTCTACTGCTTTGCTCCTGCTTGCTACAACAACCTTCTTAGCCTGGGGCCATACTCTTTCATCTGCTTGACTTCTAGGGCCCCTTTAGACAACCCAACTAGTCCCATATGCACGCCAAATTATCCCAATGATGTGAACTACCATGGTGCATTCATTGTAAACCCATCAGCTCCATAGTTGGCATGAACTTCTATCTTCTTGGCTTCAAAAGCACTGATTGCAACATTAAGCTCTTATTTTGCTATTATCTGTAAAAACACATTAAAAGACATTATTAACATGCTCAAAGGTCCATCAAAGGCTAGGTTAAGGGATGAAAAGGGGTACTTTTCGGAGATTAACAGCAGGCAATACCGTGTTTATATAGGGACTCGCTTTGCCCAGAGCCCATTTCCAAAGAAAATAAAAATCCCAAAAACATAGAAAAAATACAAAACCCAAAAATAGTCTTTTAAAATTATGAGCACGGTATTGCCACTAGTCTGGATGAGGAGATCCCTACTGAGGAGCTTCCCTAAGAACTCCTGGAACGATTTGCCAACTTTGAGCACGGTCCTACCCCTATTGTTGAAGAAATCAAGGATGTCAATCTAGGTACTGAGGAGATTCTAAGATTATCTAGGTACTGAGGAGATTCCAAGATCAGAACATCGTTGTCTCCCGAGGAAAGAAAAAGCATGATCAATTTCCTTCGGTCATATTGAGACGTCTTTGCATGGTCATATGAGAATATGCCTAGTTTGGACATTGATTTGGTCGAGCATGAGTTGCCACTCTACCCTGATATCAAGCCTATCAAGTAGATGTTGAGACGACTCTGACCCAACTGGCAAGTGGATGCTGAAAGTCAAGGATGAGGTCATCAAGCAGTATGACGTAAGATTCCTCATGGTTTCCAAATTCCCCCAGTGGCTTGCCAATATCATTCCAGTACCGAAGAAGGATGGAAAGGTCCGTATGTGCATTGATTTAAGAAACTTGAACAAAACAAGCCCGAAGGATGACTTCTCGTTACCTCACATCGACATCTTGGTCAATAACACTGCTAAGCACGGGATGCTTTCATTCATGGATGGATTCTCTGGATATAATTAGATCAAAATGGTAGAGGTAAACTGAGAGAAGACAACGTTCATCACTCCCTAGGGAACTTTCTACTACTGTGTCATGCCATTCGGGTTGAAGAATGCTAGTGCAACATACCAAAAGGCCATGACTGCACTATTCCACGACATGATGCACCGATAAATTGAGTTATACGTCGATGACATGATCGCCAAGTCACTAGAGAGAAGTGATCATCTGATAAATCTCCAAAATTTGTTTGAGAGGCTAAGAAAATATACGTTGCGGCTAAATTCTCAAAAATGTGCATTTGATGCTATGTAAGGGAAACTATTGGGATTCATTGTTCACAGGAGAGGTGTCAATGTCAACCCAGTCAATCTGAAAGCTATCATAGAAATGCCACCACCGTCTATCGAGAAAGAAGTCAAAGACTTCCTAGGCAGGATACAGTATATCAGTTGGTTCATTGCACAACTCACTCCTACCTGCACGCCAATCTTCAAGCTGCTAAGAAAGGATTCTCCCATTAAATGGAATGATGACTGTCAGGCATCGTTTGTTATGCACTGAAAAGTACCACTTTTCACATCTTAACCTAGCCTTTGATGGACCTTGAAGCCCACTAATAATCATTTGTTCAGTATGTTTTACAGTTAGTAATAAAATGTACAGCTTAATACAAAATCCTGGCATTTTAGCCCAAGGAAGAGAGAGAATACAAGCAAAGATGACAGCTGAGCCAAAGCCTAATGGAACACCTTGGTAGTACTCACCATGTTGACTCACTGTTGCTGATCATCATTGACCTAAAGTCTAGAAGATTACTAAAGTCAGTTGAGAAGGAAGGATGCTGCAACAGCAACAAGTGTAGTGCAACAGAGTCTCAAGAAACAGACCTCGTAGAATTTAGGAGCCTCCTCATGAAGCTTAAGATAGAGTGGAAGAAGCTCTCACAGAGATAGGCTACACAGTCAAAAGGAGAGCTGTAAAGACATCACGAAGATCTCGTAGTGTAAAACCTTCAGATTTCGTGGTCACGAAGCTCTCATAGAGATCAAGTCTCAAAGCAGTTGTGTGTGGAACATAGCGAACCCATATGGATAGAGAACAAAAAGTCACCTCGTGGAGTTCTCATGTGGCTCTGGATGAGAGAGATGCCCAGAATTCCCCTCACACAGATCTCGTACATTTTTTAGCCTTACAAGTTACTACGTGAGCACAAAGCCCACCTGTGCAAGTACTTAGTGAGAGAGAGCTCCTGAAGCTCTACTGTGTGAAACACCCTGGCTCTCCAAATCATCTCTGTGATAGCACTGCGACGCGAAGCAACTGCATGATTCACTAAAGGTTTACTACACAAATGAGCCCTTCCCATCAGCCAAAGGCAACTCCGCGAAAGTGAAGCAACTACGCGAGTAATCTAAAACAGTTGCCAACCCAGCAAAGGGTGGGCTCTCCACTTCTTAGTTTTAACTCAGGGACCGTTTGGGAATTTCCCAGGGCTAGGGTACACTTCTCGAGGTGAGCATTTTGAAGTGCACATCTTGAGGCATTTAAGGGTTGTAATAGTGCCACGTCTGCTGGAAAAATTAGGGTTAATCTCTTTAGAGCCAAGGCCGTTTTGAGAGAGTATATAAGCTATACTTGGAGTTTATTATTTTTATCTTTCCTTCATCCTCTGTCGGCTGAGAGCTCTAGCAGGCTAGGGTTAGGATTTGATCACCTCTTTTTCCTATTTTTCTTCTTTCTTAGCCTAGCACTTGCTGGCTAATCCCCCTGTAAGTAGCTAGGTTTAGTTTTGTTTTAGTCTTGTAATAGATTTTGTATACATTGGGATCGTGGATGGGCAACTGTGTATAGGCAGCAGCCAGGAGACAGCTCATTGTAAGTTTTGCTGTTATCAATGAATTGTTGTTTTAATGCTTAATCAAATCCATAGATCTTATGACTTCTTTAAATGTCTATAGGATCAATGTATTTGGGAATAACCCATTCAGTTTCTAGTAGATCTATTATTTACCATATGATTTCCCTTGGTTTGATAGACACATGGAAAGCAATGCTAGATCTGTAGTAAGATTTGGGGAGCTTGGAGGCCTGCGGACCATGGTGGCTGCAGCAGTTTACATGTTCTTTCTCAGACCTCTGTGAGATGGACAGACCAATGGGATACCCTGTGTCCATTCAAGTTGATAGAGTATAGCCCTAAGGTTGTATCCATTCACATGTTTGAGAAGGATTCTTCTCCTCTACACATGAGGTTCTAGAGCTTTGTGAGGAGGTTTGTACTGTAACTGGCTCCCCTTTGTCTTACCTAATCGACATCAGATGTTTGAATTGGTTTCATTTTAGTAATTATAGTTTAAGGCTGAGTCATTCCAGGCCTTTTGTAGCAATGACCAGCTGAATCTAAAGCCTTATTCAACCTATTGCATGGTCCTTTTTGTAGGCACTAGTGAGCAGTTAGCCTTAGCAAAGCAGTTAGGATCTTATGGGTTGCAATACCTATGGATATCAGCCAGGTCTGTGTGTAGATCTGGGCAGCTTGTAGCACTGGCATTACATAGTGCTGCGATAGTATTCATGGCTAGAGCTGGTCCAGTGGCTGTGGAAATGATCAGTCCACTCTTCTTGATTAGACTAGCGAATTTCTGGTTTTACGAATGGGATTTGACAAACTCTATCGAATACCCTGTGACCATTATAGTGGACAAAGTATATCCCTAAGAGCGCCCCAAATGGCATGGGTTAAATTGGGAGCTTATACCTTGTTGAGGCTATTAATAGCATCTCAGCAAGGAGCACTGTAGAGACAGACTAAATCTGAGTTACATTACTGTATCATTAACTCTAGTTCAACCTACTTACTTCTCAAAATTTTTATATTTTATTTTGGCACACACTACCACCATCCTCCTCTTAACCCCTTTCTTTAGGATAGGGCTATATTTTATTTCTTTGTTTTTAGGATTAATTTAGTGTAGTCATGACACCCAACTCCCTTTCTTTAGGATTGTCAGATCTGTTGCCAGATCTGGAGGCCGACTATTATAGCCCATTTTGGGTTCTAGATCAATTTCTCTATGGGACAAACTCTTACTTATCAAAACTTGCTACAATAGACCCTGTATCTTGCAGGACTGTGTGTATTTCAGACTTGCTGTGCTGACCCATCTCCAATTCCCTACTCTTGATTTATTCTCTCCACTATTCTTAATAAAACATGCAGCAAGAGTCTCGAGAACACGACAACAAGTTTTTGGCATCGCTGTCGGGGATATTGATCTTTTTAGTAGACCTTAGTTGTACTATAACTTAGACTAACAAATTCTTTGTAGTTGTGTTTAATCTAGAATTAAAGTACTACTAATTCTTTATGGAATTTTGCAGAAATGGACAGCAGAAGAAGGGAAAAGCTAGACCTGCAAGTGGAGTGTAGCTAGCTCTGTTTGCACTTTCCTTCCCATAAATCTCATGCCATTTATGTTGAATCTCCTGTTATTTTGTTTAGTGTAAATCTGTATAGTTATTACTTTTTTTTTTTTGAAATTTTTTCTGTGTGCTTGTAAGCATTTTCATTAGTGTTGGTGAGTGTATGCTCGGTAGAAGGTCCTTAAACCCTGACTTGGAACCCCCAAATCTGGAGGTGGAAAGGATCCTTAGACCTAGACTCACCACCTAGGGCCCTGCTATTGAGACTGAACCAGCTACCATGGCTGAGAGGCAAAGGACACTGAAAGAATACAATGCACCTGGGGAGTACACCTCTCCCTTCTGCATTCAGTTTCCCTCTATTGAGGGGAACTATGAAATTAAATCCTCCACCATTAGTATGCTGCCTTCATTTCATGGGCTGAGTAAAGAAGATCCCTACAAGCATATTGACCACTTTTTAGCACTTTACACTACATTCAACATTGTTGGCTTGAGGCCTGAGGCCACTAAATTGAGGCTTTTTCCTTTTTTATTAAAGGGCAAAGCCAACACAAAGATATCAAAGCTCCCAGTCAACAGCATACAGTCATGGAGTGACCTTCAAACCAAATTCCTGGCAAAGTTTTTCCCGATGAAAAAAATAAGCCAGACGAGGATAAATATTCTGTCATTCACTCAGTCCTCAACTTAGAATTTTTCTGAAGCTTGGGAAATATTCTAGGAGATGTTAAAACAATGCCCCCCACCACCAAATCTTGATGTGGTAGCTTGTTCATGTGTTTTCTTAAGGAATTAATGCCAAGAGCAGGGATATGGTGGATGCTTCCTGTGGTGGTAGCTACCTCCACAAGACAGCTGAGGAAGCTTGAGAGTTGTTTGACATAATAGGGGAAAATTCCATGCAGCAGGAGTTCCTGTCATGCAATGACAGTCAGATTCCAGCTAAGATGGTGAAAGAGGCCACCCTTAGAGGTGGAATATATGAAGTGAAGGTGCAAGGTGATCTGAAGAGGAAAGTGGACAACCTGAGCTTGAAGTTTGACAAATTGATGAATGTGAAGCAGCCTCGGATGGTTGCACAAGTGGAGGAGGTATGTCTGATATGCCTATCCCCCACACATTCTATTCATGATTGTCCATCTGCCAACCAATTTCCAGATTTTGTTATGGAGCATGCCAATGTTGCTCAAACCTTTGGACAGCAGCCTGCTGAGTATTCTTGGAGGAACCACCCAAATCTAAGGTGGAGACAAGACTCATATCCTCAACCCCAGTAATAGTAGATGGTAGTTCCTTACAGACCCCAACACCAGTTTAATCACGGTTACCCACCAAGGCAAAATTTTCTGTTACCTATCCCACAGTCTAACCAGTTGGCTCTGCCCACACAACAGCTCGGGTCCTCTTCATTTGAATAGCAGATGATGGCTTCAATGCAGAATTTGGGGAGCTTGGTGCAGACTGTCAATTCTCATGGACAGAGCATCAAAAAGATTGAGGACAAGCTTGGTCAAATCTGTAATGCTCTGAATAGGAGGGAGGAAGGAAAATTACCTAGTCAGCCCCAATTATTCACTAAAAAGTACCACTTTTAACCTCTTAACCTTGTCGTTGATGGACCTTGAAGCCCACTAATAATCATTTGTTAAGTATGTTTGCAATTAGTAATAAAATGTGCAGCTTAATATAAAATCCTGGCCTTTTGACCCAAAGAGAGAGAATACAAGCAAAGATGACAGCTGAGCCAAAGCCTAATGGAACACCTTACTAGTTCTCACCATGGTGAGTCACTGTTGCTGATCATCATTGACCTAATGTCTAGCAGATAACTGAAGTAAGCAGAGAAGGAAGGATGTTGCAATAACAACAAGTGTAGTGCAACAGGGTGCCAAGAAACAGACCTTGCAGTGCTGAGAAGCCTCCTCGCGAAGCTATAGTTGTAAAGACATCATGAACATCTCGCGATGTGAAACCTTCAGACCTTGCAATAACTTTTAGTTCTTCGCAGTGGAAGAAGCTCTCGCGTAGATAGGCCGCACAGTCAAGAGGAGAGCTGTAAAGACATCATGAACATCTCGCGGTGTGAAACCCTCTGAATTCATGGTTGCAAAGCTCTCGTGGAGATCAAACCTCAAAGCAACCACGTGAAGAACCCAGCGAGCCCATATGCATAGAGAACTAAAAGTCACCTCACGGAGTTCTCACGTGGCCCTGGAAGAAAGAGACGCCCAAAATTCCCCCCGCATAGATCTCGCGCACTCTGAAGCCTTAGAAGTTACTACACAAGTGCAGGAGCCCACTTGTGCAAGTACTTAGCGAGAGAGAGCTCCTTAAGCTCTACTGCGTGAAACACCCTGGCTCTCCAGATCATCTCTGCAACAGCACTGCGACGCGAAGCAAGTGCTCGATCCACTAAAGGTTTACTACGTGAATGAGCCATTCCCATCAGCTAAAGGCAAGTCTGCGAAAGCAAAGCAACTATGTGAGTAAACTAAAATAGCTGTCAGCCCCGCGAAGCGCGAGCTCTCCACTTCTTAGTTTAACTCAGGGACCTTTTGGGAATTTCCCAAGGCTAGGGGACACTTCTGGAGACACTAATTTTAGAGTGCACATCTCGAGGCATTCAAGGGTTGTAACAGTGCCACGTCTGCTAGAATAATTAGGGTTAATCTCTTTAGAGCCAAGGCCATTTTGACAGAGTATATAAGCTGTACTTAGAGTTTATTATTTTCATCTTTCCTTCATCCTCTGCCGGATGAGAGCTCTAGCAGGCTAGGGTTAGGGTTTGATCACCTCTTTTTCCTATTTCTCTTTTCTCTTAGCTCAACCCTTGCTGGCTAATTCCCCTGTAACTAGCTAAGTTTAGGTTTGTCTCAGTCTTGTAATATATTTTGTTTACATTGGGATCATGGATGAGCAGTTGTGTATGGGCTGTAATCAGGAGACAGTTCATTATAAGTTTTGCTATTATCAATGAATTGCAGTTTTAATGCTTAATCAAATCTATAGATCTTATGGTTTCTTTAGATGTCTATAGGATCCATGTATTTGGGACTAGCCCATTCAGTTTCTAGTAGGTCTATTGTTTATCATATGATTTTCCTTGGTTTGATAGACACATGGAAAGCAATGCTGGATCTGTAGTGAGATCAAGGGAGCTCGGAGGCCTGCAGACCATGGTGGTCGCAATAGTTTTCATGTTCTTTCTCTGGCCTCTATGGGATGGACAGACCAATGGGATACCATGTGACCATTCAAGTGGATAGTGTATAGCCCTAAGGTTGTGTCCATCCACATGTTTGAGAAGGATTCTTCTCCCCTGCAGATGAGCTTCCAGAGCCTTATGAGGAGGCTTGTACAGTAGCTGGCCCCCCTTTGTTCTACCTAATCGATATCAGATGTTAGATATGATCTCTTGTAGTAAATATAGCTTGAGGCTAAGTCATTACAGGCTGTTTTTAGAAATGACTAGCTGAGTTAAAGGCCTTATTCAACCTGTTGTATGGTCCTTGTTATGAGCACTAGTGAGCAGTTAGCCTTAACAAAGCACTTAGGAGCTTATGGGTTGGAATACCTATGGATGTCAGCCAAGTCTGTGCGTAGATCTGGGGAGCTTGTAGCACTGGCATTATATAGTGCTACAGTAGTATTCATGGCTAGAACTGGTCCAGTGACTATGGAAATGATCAGTCCACTCTTCTGGATTAGACTAGCGAATTTCTGGTTTAACTAATGGGATTTGACAGATTCTATCGGATACCCTATGACCATTATAGTGGCCAGGGTATAGCCCTAAGAGCGCCCCAAATGGCATGAACTAGGAGCTTATACCTTGTTGAGGCTATTAATAGCGTCTCAGCAAGGACCACTGCAGAGACAGACTAAATCTGAGTTACATTACTGTATCATTAACTCTAGCTCAACCTGCTTACTTCTAATAATTTTTATATTTTATTTTGGCACACACTACCACCATCATCTTCTTAACCCTTTCTTTAGGAAAGGGCTACATTTTATTTCTCTATTTTTAGGATTAATTTAGTGTAGTCGTGACACCCAACTCCCATTCTTTAAGATTGTTAGATTTATAGCCAGATCAAGAGGCCTACTATTATAGCCCATTTTGGGTTCTAGATCAATGTCTCTGCGGGACAAACTCTTACTTATCAAAACATGCTACAATAGACCTTGTATCTTGTAGGACTGTGTGTATTTCGGACTTGCTGTGCTGACCCATCTCTAATTCCCCACTCTTGATTTATTCTCTCCACTGTTCTTAATAAACTTGCAACAACAGTCTCGAAATAAATGACAACAAGTTTTGGCGCCGTTGCCGGGGATATTGATCTTTTTAGTAGACCTGAGTTCAACTATAACTTAGACTAACAAATTCTTTGTAGTTGTGTTTAATGTAGAATTAATGTACTACTGATTCTTTGTGGAATTTTTACAGAAATGGACAGCAAAAGAAGGGAAAAGCTAGAGCTGCAAGTGGAGTGTAGCTAGCTTTGTTTGCACTTTCTTTCCCCTAAATCTCATGTCATTTATGTTTCATCCCCTGCTATTTTTTTTAGTGTAAATCTATGTAGTTCTTACTTTTTTTATTTGAAATTCTTTCTGTGTGCTTGTAAGCATTTTCATTACTATTGGTGAGTGTATGCTCGGTAGGAGGTCCTTAAATCTTGACTTGGAATGCCCAAATCTGGAGGTGGAAAGGATCCATAGACCTAGACACACCACCCAGGGCCCTGCTATTTAGATTGAACCAGCTACCATGATTGAGAGACAGAGGACATTGAAAGAATACAATGCACCTGGGGGGTACACCTCTCCCTTCTGTATTCAGTTTCCCTCTGTTGAGGGGAACTATGAAATTAAATCCTCCACCATCAGTATGTTTCCTTCATTTCCTGGGCTGATTAAAAAAGATCCCTATAAGCATATTGACCAGTTTTTAGCACTTTGCACTACCTTCAACATTGCAGGCTTGGGGCCTGAGGCCACTAAATTGAGGCTTTTTTTTTTCATTAGAGGAAAAAGCTAGCACATGGCTATCAAAGCTCCCAGTCAACAACATAGAGTCATGGAGTGACCTTCAAATCAAGTTCTTAGCAAAGTTTTTCCCTATGAACAAAACAAGCCAGATGAGGACAAAAATTTAGTCATTCACTTAGTCCTCAACTGAGAATCTTAATGAAGCTTGGGAAAGACTTCAGGAAATGTTAAAACAATGCCCCCACCCCCAAATACCAATGTGGCAGCTTGTCCAAGTATTTTATCAAGGAATTAATACTAAGAGCAGGGATATGGTGGATGCTTCTTATGGTGGTAGCTATCTCCACAAGACAGTTGAGGAAGTTTGGGAGTTGTTTGACATAATAGGGGAGAATTTCATGCAGCAGCAGTCTCTGTCATGCAATGACAGTCAGATTCCAGCTAAGATGGTGAAAGAGGCCACCCCTAGAGGTGGAATATATGAAGTGAAGGTGCAAGGTGATCTGGAGAGGAAGGTGGACAACCTGATCTTGAAGTTTGAAAAATTGATGAATGTGATGCAGCCTCCGATAGTTGCACAAGTGGAGGAGGCATGTCTGATATGCCAATCTCCCACACATTTTATTCATGATTGTCCATCTGCCAACCAATTTCCAGATTTTATTATGGAGCATGCCAATGATGCTCAAACCTTTGGGCAGCAGTCTGCTGGGTATTCTTAGAGGAACCACTCAAATATGAGGTGGAGACATGACTCATATCCTCAACACCAATAGCAGCAAATGGTAGCTCCCTACAACCCCCAACACCAGGTTAATCAAGGTTACCCACCAAGGCAAAATTTCTTGTTACCTGCCAGACTGTCTAACTAGTTGGCTCTGCCCCCTCAACAGCCTAGATCCTCTTCATTTGAAGAGCCGATGCTGGCTTCAATATAGAATTTAGGGAGTTTGGTGCAGACTGTCAATTTTCATGGATAGAGTATCAAAAAGATTGAGGACTAGCTTGGTCAGATCTGTAATGTTATGAATAGGAGGGAGGAAGGAAAATTTCCTATTCAGCCCATGACAAACCTGAAAAATCAGTTTATGATTGGTGATGCATCCTCTACTCAGGAGGAAGCTAGTGCCCAGTGAGCCAAATATTGGTGATAATTGTATCATATGTATGAAAATTTTTGTGTTGAATTGTGCTCTTTAGAATTTTGTCATTTGTGTTTTATGTATTATGTTGGTTTCATTATTTTTCTTGGTCTATATTTTAATTGTTTGTGAATGAAAACATGTGCCTTTGTATCATCTGAATTGGCTCTGTGTTTGTTGATGAATGGCTGAGATACCCTGATCATGATTTGCATGAAATCGAGCTGAAAAACTACTTTTACAATTTTGCAATGTTGATGAACAACTGATTAAAAATGGATATAAGCTTTTCATGAGTGAAATGAAGCACCTGTCTGAGGCTTGGTGCTCATGCACAGTGGTTGGGTGCACAACAGCATGAGGCACCAACCAATGTGCTGCACTGAGATTACAACAGTGAAGACTGTGCAAGAAATAATATCTCCTTGAGTTGGAAGGCTTAAATTTGCTACGCGATCCATCTTTTGGCTTCCTCACGCGCTAGAATAGCTAAGCCCTGATTATGTAAGTGTCTCACGGAGTTGTTTTCTACTCCACGAGCTTAATTTGTGTGAAAAGGATGGCTTTTGGGTGTTCTACGCAAGTACTGCGCAAGGAAATTTCCTGAAGCATATCAAGTTCTTGCGCACTACAGCCAAGGCCTCAGCTCCCGAAAGGCACTATGAGACAGTTTGTTCTATTGTGCAATAGAACCTTTCGCCGACTTAAAATCCATTTGCACGACAATCCTACTCCATGAGAATGTTAAGCGAACTCCGCGAACCGCGGGATTTACTCTATAAACTCAGCGAAACCCCTCATTTGCTTCATTTTCTCTCTGCCCCTAGCTCTCTCTGCCCAAAAGTGAGCCCCTCTTTCTCTGTTTTCATCTCCACAGCTTGAGCCACTCCATCTGAAGCTATTTCCTCTCACCATTTTGCTCTCCAGCTATTCCTAGTTACTTTGAGCACGGTTTGGGGGGAATTAAGCCATTGTGCACATTTCTACATGGAACCCTAGCTCGCATTGGGTAAGCTCTGCAACTCTCCCTCTGTGCTTTGATTGGTTTAGTAAATTAGAGAGAATGAGAAGATGAATTTTGATATTTTTGGTGCCTACTTAGAGTAATCTACATTCTCTGAGGTCTGTGAGCCCTAATTTGAGATTTGGAGAACCTATGGCCACACGCTCAAAATTCATTGATACATTGGCGGCTATGTTAAACCCTGCTCCTAGTGGCAACGTTGTGGCCACAAGGAAATTCGTAAGGATTGCAGAGGCCTCCACATTGGAGACTTCTGAGGTGCCCTCCCTTGGTGCTGAACCCACAATCTCAAAGGAAATGAAGAAATTTGCCCCAAATAAGAGGGCCAGAGAGCACCCACCTACCGAGGGCCCTGAAAAATCAAAGAAGAAGTAGAAAAAGGGCAAGGTTGTGACCCTTGTGGCCCCTGAGGTTGCGGAGGAACAGAAAACTGAATACCTCAGGGCCCCTTCTGAGTTTGTGTTGGCAATTTCGCTAGAGGTAGAAACTATTTTTGATAAACCTACTTTGAGGAGCTACCAGAGACCTTTGCCTCCATTGAATATCTGAGTAAGGCAACCCTACTTCCACTGTTGAGATCCTTAATGCAGTCGGTGTTCCCAAGATTAGTCAGATTGTTTTATCAGAATATGAGGTTGAGGACTAGTGATGATGGGAACCCAGCACTGCTGGTACTGTTTGATAATTTTGAAATACTATTTAACCAGTCTGACATTGCAAGGGTACTAGGGAAACCAGCTGGGTATGACCCTAAGTTTAGCTTGGGACCTCCCCTGACGGCCACCATTACAGAGATAGCCAAAGAACTAACTGGAGGAATCATGGCTTCAGGGGACTTAATCAGGAAAAGAGATCTGCACCCCAACCTCAGATTCATGGATGGGGTGCTAAGGAAAAATGTGTTTTGCTCGAGTCATGAGCAAGAGAGGAGGTCCCCCATAGCTGATGCCTTTCTATCATTTCACAGAAACCACTACTTGGATACAGCCAAGTTAGTTTTTGAAGGGTTTAAGGACATGTGTGAGAAAGTGAAGGTTAATAAGAAATCGCAAGCCCTTCCCTACCGCAGGCTGATTTCTGCACTGTTGAAAGATGCGAAATACCCCTTCAAAAAGGAGGAGGAGACAGTGGCCCTGAACCCTAAAAATAGTGAAAAGAAATAATAGGGTATCAGTGGCACAATGATGGGAAAGAAGGAGAAGAGGAAGGAATTATTGAGAGAAGCAGCCCCTACCATTCAGGAAGTGGCTGTTGCTGCTGCTGCCACTACTGAGGAAGCAGCCTTTGTTGGGACAGCCAGGCCACCAACCTCCTCACCCATTGCCCCACCACCTCCATCCTCATCCCAGCCCTCACAGCCCCACACAAGCCCAATATCCTTACCTGTTCCACCCTAGCCCACATCCACCATGGCCACCTTACCCACTACTGCACCCTTACCTCCTTTTCCATCCCATATCAGCCCACCTGTAAAAGTTGTCTACACTACGAAAAGAAAACTCACAAAACGCACAACCCCCATAGCACCCCATCCCACCTAAATTTCCCAAACCATTCCAATCCCTGATACCACCTTCATTCCAGACCCAATACCCACAACCTATGCACTAGAACCCCATACCTTTGACACCCCCCAGCAATCCATTGAGACTTCCCCACCGTTTGTACCAATCCCTATTGAGCATATAGACCAATCCATTCCCTTATCCAATGATAGTGAGTCATTTTCAGGAGAGGAATGTTTCACTATGATGGCTACTATCCTAGGAGACATCAACCTTGAGTATACACCTCTCCCCGACTCACCTCCCCCCCACACTTTACCCCACCACACTTTACACCACCACAGGCCACTACCTTCACTCATAGACCATCATCTCCCTTCCAGACAGTTTCACCGATCCAACCTACACCCAATACCATACCAGACCTCTTATCCCAAATCCTACACCTCCTACTATCCCTCCAATCACAAATGTTAACCAATACCTAAAACCAATCAATCATCAAAGCCCACCATGACTCTATTCACTCTACCCTACCAAACCCTACCTCCATCCCCACAATTTTACAATCCATCCACACAACTCTATCCACTCTAACCCAAACTTCCCAACAGTTACCTATTTCCCCATCAATCTGTCATCCTTCACCTACTCCCACACCCATTGTCCCAATCCTAGAAGCTTCTTCCATTCCCTCTAAAAATGCTTTCACCCAAACTGACCCCGAACCTCAGTCACATCCTGAACCTACCCTAGACATGCATCCAACTATATCATTCTCCCCACCTTTGCCTACACCCACCCCCTCTACTTCCATGGCTGGGACTTCCATTACTGATCTGACCTTATTTCCTGATTCTTCTACTCCCTATCCACCCTATCCCACCCTACTCCGAGCCATGCAAGCAAATGCGTACATAAAAAGGGATGTAATTCAAGGCATGGCTAACTTGAAAGCAGCAGTGCGGCAACCCCTCCTGGATAAAATTCAACTCCTGATGCTTACCCACAAGATTGAGAAGAAGGAAATGAAGGATGGCTTGAGAGAGATTATGGTCCAATACAACCTGGAGAAGAAAAGGGTGGAGACTCAAGAAGATGTTATCAAAGAACTAAAAGAAAGACTCCGGCTGACTGAGGAGAGTGCTTATGATTATGGGGTGACTATTACAGCCTTAGAGAAAAGGACAAATGCACAGCCTGGCCGCGAGATGACTGTAGCACTTTTTCAAAAACTCAACCCTGATGTACCTCTTCAACAATCCGATCCGGATGCCACGAGTCCTAGCCCCGCCAAACCTGCACTCAAAATCAAGGACCCTACTACAAAGCAATCACCCACTTCTAAGAACAAAAGCATAACCTAGCCTAGGAAAACAACTTAAAAAAGACCACTGTTTAAGGCTGCTAATTTAAAGATAGCAAAGGGTAAAGAGATCCAGGAACCACCTACTGAACATAAGGACTTAGATGATTGATATTTGCCCATGTTTTGAGTTAGGAGTAGTGTGTTGTAAATGCATTTTCTAATATAATGAACTTTCTTTTTGTTACTTCTGTGTACCTCTTACTTTGTTTCATCTTTGTTTGTCTGTTTGTGTGTTTGTTAATATGTTGTGTGCCCATTTCTTGATTTTCTCTGCTTTAGTGTAATGTTTTATGTATCTCTGTTTGTTCACTACTACACACCCATTGTTTAAATCAGTGAGGACACTGCTCCTCATAGGTTTGGGGGTGTGGCAGGTTCTGTCAATGAAATAGTTAACCTAAGTGCAACAGATTCAAGTGAGTAAGACAGAAATAGAACCATGTTCACCTAAGAATCATTAGAAAAAAGAGAAATTTAAAATTTTGCAGACCTTTAGGCATTAGAAGCTTTTAAATTTTAACTTTTCCATGATGTGAACACTAAGTAAACTCACTTGTATCAATACTGAGTGAATCATTAAAGAGATAAAAAGGTAAGGACATACTTAAAAATTCAATGGAAGACTATACCCAATGAGAGTTCGGCCTACAAATTTTTTATTTTTTATTTCCTTCCTTTGAGGTGTGACTGAGGCAATTCTTCTAGCTCTAAGGATTGGCTGAGGCAATGCCCTCACTAGAAGTTAGGCACCTCCAAGTTGAAACAGCTGACAACACTCATGAAATCTAAGAAAGGATCAAGGCCTTCTCTTGAACAGTTTGAGCTTAAAAAGATCAAATCCTAATCAATTGCTCTTGCGCACACACCTATTGAGCCTTAATTTTTAATTTTCTTCAAAATACACCTGAGTACTTGCGCCTGAACCTATGGACTTGACTCAAACCTACCCTCACTTTGAGAATTTAGAAGGTAAAGGAAAAGGAGTTGAAGATAGACAAGATAGGGCCAACATTGGGTGAATGGAGAAGAGATACCTAAAGTTGAGCAGTGTAGCAGCTGAGGAAGGAGGTGGCAAGTCACAAACATAAAAATAAAAAAATAAAAATAGAAAGAAAAATGTACGAAAAGAAAGAAAAATAATAATGAAGAGGGAGAGAAGAGTCAAGAGGAACAGTTCATTGGAAAAATCATAAAGAAGAGGAGAAGCTGGCCACTTCAAGTATGAAAAATTTAAAATTAAATGAAAGGGACTGAACTACAAAGAGGTGAAGTCGTGAATCACATCCTTCACTTACTGATTTCTCAAATTTGAATCCCTTTTCAACCTTACATTCTTTCTAACCCAATTCATAAGCCACATTACAACCCAGCTAAAGAGCTTGTGATCCGAAGTTAAATGAGCTATCATGAAGAGACAAGGAGTTTTCCAATCTATGTTGAGGACCTATCAATGATGCCAAGAATTAGATGCTTAGCCTATGCTCATGCTTATAGACCTATTTGGGAGCTGTAACTACTCTTCAGCTTGAGAAAATATGAAACCCTCAAGGTCCCTTGTGAGAGTATGCCCTGGTGAACATTGGGTCTGATATTGAATGTATTACGCATGGCCTATAACCTGATTTTTGAATTAATGATGAGCTCAATGCTGATATACATGTGTTGTCCCCCTTATTGTGAGCTAATTGGAAATGTTATGCACTCAGGTAGAGTTTATGATATTTAAATGTCTATGCTTTTCATGTCCAAATTTCTCACATTTTTATTGAATCAAAGGTGAACTGATGCTCTATTTCTTGATAGCTAACCTGAGAATGTTGCACCTTTATTAACTGTTTCATTGAGAAGTTTGTGGGTATCTTGACTGAAAACCCTAAGGAGACTTCACTCCTCCACTAGGGATCACCTAGGGGTTTAAAAGGCTTGGTACATATGCTAAATGTATCCGTGCTCCCTACGAAAGTGGCATTTCAATTCTTAGAGTAGTTGTTTTAATTTTTCATTTGCTCAGGGACTAGCAAATATTAGGTTTGGGGGTGTGTTATTCACTGAAAAGTACCACTTTTCATCTCTTAACCTAGCTGTTGATGGACCTTGAAGCCCACTAATAATCATTTGTTAAGTATTTTTTGCAGTTAGTAATAAAATGTATAGCTCAATACAAAATCTAGGCTTTTTGGCCCAAAGAGAGAGAATACAAGCAAAGATGATAGCTGAGCCAAAGCATAATGGAACACCTTGGTAGTGCTCACTATGGTGACTCACTGTTGTTGATCATCATTGACCTAAAGTCTACCAGATGACTGAAGTCAGCTGAGAAGGAAGGATGCTTCAACAATAGCAAGTTTAGTGTAGTAGAGTGGCAAGAAACAGACCTCGCAGAGTTGATAAACATCTTCGTGAAACTAAAGTTGCAGTGGAAGAAGGTCTCGCACAGATAGGCCGTGAAGTCAAGAGAAGAGCTATAAAGACATTACAAAAATCTCACGGTGTGAAACCTTCAGAAATCATGGTTGTGAAGCCCTCACGGAGATCAAGCCTTAAAGAAACCACACGAAGAACCCAGCGAGCCCATATGCATAGAGAACAAAAAGTCACCTCGCAGAGTTCTCACGTGGCCCTAGAAGAGAGAGATGCCCAGAATTCCCCTTGCACAGATCTCATGCACTCTGGAGCCTTAAAACTTACTACGCGAGTGCAGGAGCCCACCTGCTCGAGTACTTAGCGAGAGAGAGCCCTTGAAGCTCTACAGATCATCTCCACAACAGTACTGCAATGTGAAGCAACTGTGCGATTCACTAAAGGTTTACTACGCGAATGAGCCCTTCCCATCAGCCAAAGGCAACTCCGTAAAAGTAAAGCAACTGCGCGAGTAAACTAAAACAGTTGCTAGCCCTGCAAAGTGCGGGCTCTCCACTTCTCAGTTTAACTCAGGGACATTTTGGGAATTTTCCAAGGCTAGGGCACACATTTTGAGGCATGGATTTTGAAGCACACATCTCAGGGCATTTAAGGGTTGTAACAGTGCCATGTCTACTGGCAAAATTAGGGTAAATCTATTTAGAGCTAAGGCCATTTTGACAGAGTAAATAAGTTGTACTTAGAGTTTATTATTTTCATCTTTCCTTCATTCTCTGCCAGTTGAGAACTCTAGCAAGCTAGGGTTAGGGTTTGATCACCTCTTTTTCCTATTTCTCTTCTCTCTTAGCTCAGCACTGCGGGCTAATTCCCCTGTAAGTAGCTAGGTTTAGTTTTGTTTTAGTCTTGTAATAGATTTTGTATACATTGGGATCGTGGATGAGTAGTTGTGTATGGACTGCAGCCAAAAGACAGTTCATTATAAGTTTTACTATTATCAATGAACTATTGTTTTAATGCTTAATCAAATATATAAATCTTATGGTTTCTTTAGATATCTATAGGATTCATGTATTTGAGAGTAGCCCATTCAGTTTCTTGTAGGTCTATTGTTTACCATCTGATTGCCCTTGGTTTGATAGACACATGGAAAGCAATGCTAGATCTGTAGTGAGATCAATGGAGCTCGGAGGCCTATAGACCACAGTGATTGCAGCAGTTTTCATGTTCTTTCTCAGGCCTCTGTGGGGTGGACAGACCAATGGGATACCCTGTGGCCATTCAAGTGGATAGAGTATAGCCCTAATGTTGTGTCCATCCACATGTTTGAGAAGGATTCTTCCCCCCTGCACATGAGCTTCTAGAGCCTTGTGAGGAGGTTTGTACAGTAACTGTCTCTCCTCTGTTCTACCTAATCGATATCAAATGTTAGATCTGATCTCTTGTAGTAATTACAGCTTGAGGTTGAGTCATTGTAGGCTGTTTGTAGCAATGACCAGCTAAGCTAAAGGCCTTATTCAACCTGTTGCATGGTCCTTTTTGCAGGAACTAGTGAGCAGTTAGCCTTAGCAAAGCACTTAGGATCTTATGCGTTGGAATACCTATGAAAATTAGCCAAGTCAGTGCGCCAATCTATGGAGCTTGTAGCACTGGCATTATATAGTGCTGCAATAGTATTCATGGCTAGAGCTGGTCTAGTGGCTGTGAAAATGATCAGTCCACTCTTCTGGATTAGACTAGCGAATTTCTTATTTCACTAATGGGATTTGACAGACACTATCGGATACCCTGTGACCATTATAGTGGACAATGGAAAGCCCTATGAGCGCCCCAAATGGCATGGGTTAAACTGGGAGCTTATACCTTGTTGAGGCTATTAATAGCATCTCACTAAGGAGCACTGCAGAGACAGACTAAATCTAAGTTACATTACTATATCATTAACTCTAGCTCAACCTGCTTACTTCTCATAATTTTTATATTTTATTTTGGCACAAACTACCGCCATCTTCTTCTTAACCCTTTCTTTAGGATAGGGCTACATTTTATTTCTCTATTTTTGGGATTAATTTAGTATAGTCGTGAGACCCAACTCCCTTTCTTTAGTATTATCAGATCTGTATCCAGATCTGGAGGCCTACTATTATAGCCCATTTTGGGTTCTAGATCAATGTCTCAGTGGGACAAACTCTTACTTATCAAAACATGCTACAATAGACCATGTATCTTGCAGGGCTGTGTGTATTTTAGACTTGTTGTGCTGACCCATCTCTAATTCCCCCTCTTGATTTATTCTCTCCACTATTCTTAATAAAATTGCAGTAAGAGTCTTAAAATAAATGACAATAGCCCCTGACAAACCTGAAAGGTCAGTTTGTGATTGGTGATGCATCCTCTACTCCGGAGGAAGCTTGTGCCCAGTGAGCCAAATATTGGTAATAATTGTATCATATGTATGAAAATTTTATGTTGAATTGTGTTCTTTAGAACTCTGTCATTTGTGTTTTGTGTGTTATGTTGGTTTGATTGTTTTGCTTTGTGTTTTAATTATTTGTGAATGAAAACATGTGCCTTTGTATCATCTGAATTGGTTGTGTGTTTGTTGATGAATGGCTGTGATACCCTGATCATGATTTGCATGAAATCGAGCTGAAAAACTACTTTTACAATTCTGCAATGTTGATGAATAGCTGATTAAAAATGGATATAAGATTTTCATGAGTGCAACTGTCTGATGCTTGGTGCTCATGCACAGTGGTTGGGTGCACAATAGCATGAGGCCCCAACCAATGTGCTTCATTGAGATTAAATGAGTGAAGGTTGTGCAAGAAATACTATCTCACTGAGTTGGAAGGCTTGAATTTACTGCGCGAGCCATCTTTTGGCTTCCTCGCGCGCTGGAACAGCTAAGCACTAACTGTGAAAGTGTCTCGCGAAGTTGCTTTCTACTCCACGAGCTTAATTTGTGTGAAAAGGATGCCTTCTAGGTATTCTATGCGAGTACTATTCGAGGTAATTTCCTGAAGCATATCAAGGTCTCGCGCATTACAGCCAAGGGCTCATCTCCGAGGAAGGCACTGTGAGGTAGTTTGTTCTACTGTGTGACAGAACCTTTCGCAGACTTAAAAGCCATCTGCGCGACAATCCTACTCTGCGAGAGCCTTAAGCCAACTCCTCGAACCATGGGATTTGCTCTATAAACTCAGCGAAACCCCTCATTTACTTCATTTTCTCTCTCTGCCCTATCTCTCTCTGCCCAAAAGTGAGCCTCTCTTTCTCTGTTTTCCTCTCCACAACTTGAGCCACTCCATCTGAAGCTTTCAACTTTCACCATTTTGCTCCCCAGCTACTCCAGGTTACTTTAAGCACAGTTTTGGGGGATTTAAGCCACTGTGCACATTTCTAGGTAGAACCCTAGGTCACATTGGGTAAGCTCTACAACTCTCCCTCTGTGCTTTGATTGATTTAGTAAATTAGAGAGAGAAGATGAATTGTGATATTTTTGGTGCCTACTTGAGTAATCTACATTCTCTGAGATATGTGAGCCCTATTTTGAGATTTGGAGCACCTATGGCCAAAAGTTCAAAATTCATTGATACATTGGCAGCTATGTTAGACCCTGCTCCTAGTGGCAGCCCTGTAGCCACAAGAAAATCTGTAAGGATTGTAGAGGCCTCCACATTGGAGACCTCTGAGGTGCCCTCACCTGGTGCTAACCCTACAATTTTGAAGGAAAAGAAGAAATCTACTCCAAAGAAGAAATCTGTAAGGATTGCAGGAGAGCACCCACCTGCTATGAGCCCTGAAAAATAAAAGAAGAAGCAGAAAAAGGGCAAGGTTGTGACCCCTATGGCCCCTGAGGTTGAGGAGGAAGAAAATAATGATTACCTTAGGGTCCCTTCTGAGTTTGTGTCGGCAATTCCACTGGAGGCTGAAACCATTTTTTATAAAGCGTACTTTGAGGAGCTGCCAGAGACCTCTGCCTCCATTGAGTATCTGACCAATGCATCTCAGCTGCCCTTGTTGAGGCCCCCTATGCAGCTGGTGTTCCCAAGATTAGTCAGATTGTTTTATCAGAATATGAGGTTGAAGACTAGTGATGATAGGAACCCAACACTACTGGTACTGATTAATAATTTTTAAATGCTATTTAACCAGTCTGATATTGCAAGGGTACTAGGGATACCAACTAGGTATGACCCTAAGTTTGGCTTGGGACCCCCCTGACTGCCACCAT
Organism: Chloranthus sessilifolius; assembly: GCA_021018995.1. Taxonomy (NCBI): domain Eukaryota; kingdom Viridiplantae; phylum Streptophyta; class Magnoliopsida; order Chloranthales; family Chloranthaceae; genus Chloranthus; species Chloranthus sessilifolius. Next base: position 34,276,259 of record CM037595.1, read on the forward strand.
TACAGAGATAGCCAGGAAACTAACTGGAGGAATCATGTCTTCAGGGGACTCAATCTGGAGAGAGATCTGCACCCCAACATCAGATTTATGGATGGGGTGCTGAGGAAAAATGTGTATTGCTCGGGTAATGATCAAGAGAGGAGGTACCCCATAGTTGGTGCCCTTCTCTCATTTCACAGAAACCACTACTGGGATGCAGCAAAGTTAGCATTTGAAGGAATTAAGGATTTGTGTGAGAAAGTGAAGGTTAACAAAAAATCGCATGTCCTTCCCTACTGTAGGTTGATTACGGCACTACTGAAAGATGGGAAATACCCATTCAAAAGGGAGGAGGAGACAGTGGCCCTAAACCCCAAAAATAGTGGAAAGAAGCAATGGGGTATCAGTAGCACAATGACGAGAAAGAGGGAGAAGAGGAAGGAATTTTGAGAGAAGCAGCCCCCACCATTCAGGAAGTGGCTACTGCTGCTGCTACTACTACTGCCACTGCGGAGGCAGCAACGTCTGTTGGGCCAGCCAAGCCACCAACCTCATTGCCAGCACCAACCCCCTCTCCCTCAACTTCATCTACACCCATTGCCCCACCACCTCCACCCTTCATCCACACATCACAACCCCTCATAGGCATAGTACCCTTACCTGAGCCACCCAAGCCCACATCCACCATGGGAACCTTACCCACTACTACACCCTTACCCCCTTTTCCAGCCCATCCGAGCCCACCTATAAAAGTTGCCTACACTATGAAAAGAAAACTCACAAAAGGCACAACCCCCATAGCACCCCATCCTACCTACATTTCCTAAACCATTCCAATCCCTGATACCACCTTCATTCCAGTCCCAATACCCACAACCTATGCACCAGAACCCCATACCTTTGACACCCCCCAGCAGTCCATTGAGACTTCCCCACCTTTTATACCTATCCCTAGTGAGCCTGTAGACCAATCCATTCCCTTATCCCATGATAGGGAGCCCTTTTCAGGAGAGAAATTTTTCACTACGATGTCTACTATCCTAGGAGACATCAACCTTGAGTATACCTCTCTCCGACTCACCTCCCCCCCCACACTTTACCCCACCACAATTTACACCACCCCAGGCCACTACTTTCACTCATAGACCCACATCTCCCTTCCAGCCAGTTTCACCCATCCAACCCACACCCAATACCATATCAAACCTCTTACCCCAAATCCTACACCTCCTACATTCCCTCCAACAAATGTTAACCAATACCCAAAACCAATCAACCCTCGAAGCCCACCTTCACTCTATTCACTCCACCCTACCAAACCATTCCTCCATCCCTACCATTTTACAATCCATCCACACAACTCTATCAACTCTAACCCAAACTTTCCAATAGTCACCTGTTTCCTCATCAATTCGTCATCCTTCAACTACTCCCACATCCATTGTCCCTATCCTAGAAGCTTCTCCCATTCCCTCTAAAGATGCTTTCACCCAAACTAACCCCAAACCTCAGTCACACCCTGAACCTACCCTTGACATACATCCAACTATATTATCCTCCCCACCTTTGCCTACTCCCACCCCGTCTACTTCCATGGCTGGGCATTCCATTACTGATCTGACCTTATTTCCTGATTCTTCTACTCCCATGCCACCCAATCCCACCCTACTACGAGCCATGCAAGCAAATGCCTACATAAAAAGGGATGTAATTCAAGGCATGGCCGACTTGAAAGCATCAGTGCGGCAACCCCTCCTGGATAAAATTCAACTCCTAATGCTTGCCCACAGGATTGAGAAAAAGGAAATTAAGGATGGATGGAGAGAGATTATGGTCCAATACAACCAGGAGAAGAAAAGGGTGGAGAGTCAAGAAGATGTTATCAAAGAACTAAAAGAGAGATTTCGGCTGATTGAGGAGAGACCTTATGATTACGGGGTGACTATTGCAGCCTTAGAGAAAAGGATAAATGCACAAACTGATCGGGAGATGGCAGAAGCTCTTTTTACATAACTCAACCCTGATGTACCTCTTCAACAATCCGGTCTGGATGCCCCGAGCCATGCAAGCAAATGCCTACATAAAAAGGGATGTAATTCAAGGCATGGCCGACTTGAAAGCATCAGTGCGGCAACCCCTCTTGGATAAAATTCAACTCCTAATGCTTGCCCACAGGATTGAGAAAAAGGAAATTAAGGATGGATGGAGAGAGATTATGGTCCAATACAACCAGGAGAATAAAAGGGTGGAGAGTCAAGAAGATGTTATCAAAGAACTAAAAGAGGGATTTCGGCTGATTGAGGAGAGACCTTATGATTACGGGGTGACTATTGCAGCCTTAGAGAAAAGGATAAATGCACAAACTGACCGGGAGATGGCAGAAGCTCTTTTTACAGAACTCAACCCTGATGTACCTCTTCAACAATCTGGTCTGGATGCCCCGAGTCCTAGCCCCATGAAACCTGGCCTCAAAATCAAGGACCCTACTCCAAAGCAATCACCCACTTTTAAGAGAAAAAGCACAACCAAGCCTAAGAAAACCACTTCAAAAAGACCACTGTCTAAGGCTGCTACTTTAAAGATAGCAAAGGGTAAAGAGATCTAGGAACTACCTACTAAACACACAGACTCAGATGATTGATATTTGCACATGTTTTGAGTTAGGAGTAGTGTGTTGTAAATACATTTTCTAATATAATGAACTTTCTTTTTATTACTTTTGTGAACCTATTACTTTGTTTCATCTTTGTTTGTCTGTTTGTGTGTTTGTTAATGTGTTGTGTGTCCATTTCTTGATTTTCTCTGCTTTAGTGTAGTGTTTTATATATCTCTGTTTGTTCACTACTGCACACCCATTGTCCTTTGAATTAGTAAAGCCACTGCTCCTCATAGGTTTAGGGGAGTGGCAGGTTCTGCCAATGAAATAGTTAACCTAAGTGCAACAAATTCAAGTTTGTAAGATAAAAATAGAACCATGTTCACCTAAGGATCATTAGAAAAATGAGAAATTTAAAATTTTGCAGACCTTTAGGCATTACAAGCTTTTAAATTTTAAATTTTCCATGATGTGAACACCAAGTAAACTCACCTGTATCAGTACTGAGTGAATCATTAAAGAGAGAAAAAGGTAAGGACGTACTTAGAAGTTCAATGGAAGACCATAACCAGTGAGAGTTTGGCATAAAAAAAAAAAAATTCTCCTTCCTTTGAGGAGTGACTGAGGTAATTCTTCTACCTCTAAGGACTGGCTGAGGCAATGCCCTCACTAGAAGTTAGGCACCTCCAAGTTGAAACAACTGACAACACTCATGAAACCTAGGAAAGGATCAAGGCCTTCTCTTGGACAGTTTAAGCTTAAACAAACCAAATCCTAATCAACTGCCCTTGTGCACACACCTGTTGAGCCTGAATTTCCAATTTTCTTCAAAATACACCTAAGTACTTGTACCTGAACCTATGGACCTAACTCAAACCTACCCTCACGCTGAGAATTTAAAAGGTAAAGAAGAAGGAGCTGAAGATGGACAAGATAGGGTCAACATTGGGTGAATGGAGAAGAGATACCTAAAGTTGAGCAGTGTAGCAAGTCTCAAACACAAAATATAAAAAAAAAATAGAAAGAAGAATGCAAGAAAAGAAAGAAAAATAATAATGAAGAGGAGTGAGAGGAGTCAAGAGGAACAGTCCATTGGAAAAATCATAATGAAGAGGAGAAGCTGGCCACTTCAAGTCTGAAAAATTTAAATGAAAATGAAAGGAACTGAACTAAAAATGCGTGAAATCATGAATCACCTCCTTCACCTACTAATTTCTCAATTTTGAATCCCTTTTCAACCTTCCATTCTTTAAAATCCAATTCATAAGCCACATTACAACCTAGCTAAAGACCTTATGATCCAAAGCTAAATGAGTTGTCATGTAGAGACAAGGAGTTGTCCAATCTATGGCGAGGACCTGCCAATGATGCCAGGACTTAGATGCTTTGCCTATGCTCATTCTTACAGACCCATTTGGGGGTTGTAACTGCTCTTGAGCTTGAGAGAAAATGTAACCCTCAAGGTGCCTTGTGAGAGTAAGCCTTGGTGAGCATTGGGTCTGATGTTGAATGTATTAGGCATGGCCTATAACTTAATATTTGAATTAATGATGAGCTAATTGCTGATATACATGTGTTGTCCCCCTTGTTGTGAGCTAATTGAAAATGTTGTGCACTCAGGTAGTGTTTGTAATGATTAGATGTTGTGCTTTTCATGTCAAAATTTCTCACATTTTTATTGAATCAAAGGTGAACTGATGCTCTGTTTCTTGACAGCTGACCTGAGAATGTTGCACCTTTGTTAACTATTTCATTGAGAAGTTTGTGGGTATCTTGACTGAAAACCCTCTGGAGACTTCACTCCTCCACTAGGGATCACCTAGGGGTTTAAAAGGCTTGGTACATACGCTAAATGTATCTGTGCTCCCTACGAAAGTGGCATTTCAATTCTTAGAGTAGTTGTTTTAATTTACCCTTTGCTCAGGGACTAGCAAAGATGATAGCTGATCCAAAGCCTAATGGAACACCTTGGTAGAGCTCACCATGGTGATGAACTGTTGCTGATCATCACTGACCTAAAGTCTAGCAAATGACTAAAGTCAGCTGAGAAGGAAGGATGCTATAATAGTAGCAACTCTAGTGTAGCACAGTGTTAAGAAACAGACCTCGCAGAGTTGAGGAGCCTCCTCGTGAAGCAAAAGATGCAGTGGAAGAAGCTCTCGTGCAGATAGGCCTCGCAGTCAAGAGGAGAGATGTAAAGACATTGCGAAGATCTCGCAGTGTAAAACCATCAGAATTTTTGGTCACAAAGCTCTCGCGGAGATCAAGCCTCGAAGCAGCCATGCGAGGAACGCAGTGAGCCCATATGCATAGAGAATAAAAAGTAACCTCGCAGTGTTCTCGCGTGGCCCTGGAAGGGAGAGATGCCTAGAATTCCCCTTGCGTAGATCTCGTGCACTCTAGAGCCTTACAAGTTACTACGCGAGTGCAGGAGCCCACCTGCCCGAGTACTTATCGAAAGAGAGAGCTCTTGAAGCTCTACTGCGTGAAACACCCTGGCTCTCCAGATCATCTCTGCGATAGCACTGCAACGCGATTCACTAAAGATTTACTGCACGAATGAGCCCTTCCCATCGGCCAAAGGCAACTCTGCGAAAGCGAAGCAACTGTGCAAGTAAACTAAAATAGCTGCCAGCCCGATGAAGTGCGGGTTCTCCACTTCTTAGTTTTAACTCAGGGACCTTTTAGGAATTTCCCAAGGCTAGGGAACACTTCCCGAGGTGTGGATTTCGAAGCTCACGTCTCGAGGCATTCGAGGGTTGTTACAGTGCCATGTCTGCAAGAAAAATTAGGGTTAATGTCTTTAGAGCCGAGGCCATTTTGACAGAGTATATAAGCTGTACTTAGAGTTTATTATTTTCATCTTTCCTTCATCCTCTATCGGCTAAAAGCTCTAGCAGGCTAGGGTTAGGGTTTGATTACCTCTTTTTCCTATTTTTCTTCCCTCTTAGCCTAGCACTTGTTGGCTAATCCCCCTGTAAGCAGCTAGGTTTTGTTTTGTTTCAGTCTTGTAATAGATTTTGTATACATTGGAATCATGGATGAGCAGTTGTGTATAGGCTGCAGCCAGGAGACAGTTCATTGTAAGTTTTGCTGTTATTAATGAACTGTTGTTTTAATGCTTAATCTAATCTATAGATCTTATGGTTTCTTTAGATGTCTATAGGATCCATGTATTTAGGACTAGCCCATTCAGTTTCTAGTTGATCTATTATTTACCATCTGATTTCCCTTGGTTTGATAGACACATGGAAAGTAATGTTGGATTTGTAGTGAGATCTGTGGAGCTCGGAGGCCTACAGACCATGGTGGTTGCAGCAGTTTATATGTTCTTTGTCACACCTCTGTAGGATGGACAGACCAATGGGATATCCTGTGACCATTAAAGTAGACAGAGTATGGCCCTAAGGTTGTGTCCATTCGCATGTTTGAGAAGGATTCTTTTCCTCTATACATGAGCTTCTAGAGCCTTGTGAGGAGGTTTGTACGGTAACTGGTTCCCCTCTGTCTTACCTAATCAACATCAGATGTTAGATCTGGTCTCTTTGTAGTAATTGCAGTTTGAGGCTGAGTCATTACATGTCTTTTGTTGCAATGCTTACTCAACCTTTTGTGTGGTCCTGTTTGTGGGCACTAGTGAGTAGTTAGCCGTAGTAAAGAACTTAGGATCTTATGGGTTGGAATACCTATGGATGTCCGCCAGGCCTGTGAGCAGATCTGGGGAGCTTGTAGCACTGGCATTACAAAGTGCTGCAATAGTATTCATGGCAAGAGCTGGTCCAGTGGCTGTGGAAATGATCAGTCCCCTCTTCAGGATTAGACTAGCAAATTTCTGGTTTAACTAATGGGATTTGACAAACTCTATCGGATACCCTGTGACCATTATAGTGTATAGAGTATAGCCCTAAGAGTGCCCCAAATGGCATGGGTTAAACTGGGAGCTTATACCTTGTTGAGACTATTAATAGCGTCTCATCAAGGAGCACTGCAGAGACAGACTAAATTTGAGTTACATTATTGTATCATTAACTCTAGCTCAACCTGCTTACTTCTCATAATTTTTGTATTTTATTTTGGCACACACTATCACCATCTTCCGCTTAACCTCTTTCTTTAGGATAGTGCTACATATTATTTCTCTATTTTTAGGATTAATTTAGTGTAGTTGTGACACCCAACTCCCTTTCTTTAGGAATGTCAAATCTGTAGCAAGATCTGGAGGTCTACTATTATAGTCCATTTTGGGTTCTAGATCAATTTCTCTGTGAGATAAACTCTTACTTATCGAAACTTGCTACAATAGACCTTGTATCTTACAGGACTGTGTGTATTTCAGACTTACTGTGCTGACCCATCTCCAATTCCCGACTCTTGATTTATTCTCTCCACTGTTCTTAATAAAACATGCAGCAAGAGTCTCAAAAACACGACAACAACGTTTGACAAAATCAAAGGTTACCTTCTCAGTCTGCCAGTTTTAGTACCACCCGAGTTGGGGAGACCACTCTTAATGTATCCCTCCATGACAAAAGTCTCAATGGGATGTGTCCTAGGGCAGCATGATGAGACAGAAAGAAGGGAACGGGCCATCTACTACTTGAACAAGAAATTTACTGACTACAAGACACGCTATTCTCATCTGGAGAGAGCATGCCTGGCTCTTGTATGGGCCACACAGAGGCTTCACCGGTACTTGCTATCTCAGGTCATTCTACTTTTAGCACACATGGATCCGTTGATGTACCTATTTGAAAAGCGAGCTCTTACTAGGTTGACTGCACGCTGATAGCTCTTGTTATTCAAGTTCGACATCACCTATTTCACTCAGAAGTCGATTAAAGGGCAAGCACTCACCGATCATCTTGCCGACAATCTATTCCCAGACTATGAGCCTTTGAGAACTGAATTCCCTGATGAGGACATCCTATTCATGACGGAGGACAATACAGAAGAAGTAGAGGAATCCTAGGTAATGCATTTTGACGGGGCAGCGAATGGCAATGGCCAAGGAGTTGGCACTATTGTGATTTCGCCAAAAGGGTCCCACGTACTAGTTTCTATCAAGCTCAACTTGCCATGCACAAATAACATGGCTGATTATGAAGCCTGTGTAGCAGGACTACAGGCAGCACTGGACCTGAAGGTAATCCACCTTAGAGTGCTTGGCGATTCCCAATATATCATATGCTAGACAAATGAAGATTTGGAGAGAAAGGATGAGAAACTGATCCCTTACCACGAGCACCTCGAGGATCTGATAGCATGCTTCAAGGATGTCATGTTCTCCCATGTCCCACGAATAAGGATTCGCTTCACCGACGCGTTAGCAACTTTAGAATCAATGATAGAGATCCCCTATGGTGACAAGATGAAACCAATCATCATCGAATAGAGGAATGAGCTGGTCTTCTGCTTGCAGATTGACGAAGCCCTAAAGCCTGATGATGAGCCACCATGGTTCTCAGATATCAAGAACTTCCTTGAGCTTCGTACTTTCCCTGAGGATACATCCAAGATGGACCGACAGACCATTCAACGTCTAGCAATAAGCTACATCATCTATGGCGACTGCCTTTACAAATGATCTTTCAATAATGTTTTACTCAGGTGCCTTACAGAGGATGAAGCTGTCAACATCATGAAGGAGATCCATGAGGGAGTATGCGGTGTTGATAAGTAGTGAAAAATACCATTTTTCACCCCTAAACATGAGCCTTGAAAGACCCTTGAGAGGACTAAATAAGTGCTTTAGTGTTCATATTGCAGCTAACCAAAAAGACAGGTCCAAATCCGAAAACCATCCTAAAATGATCAAAAAAGCTGACAACGCATGTCAAGCTCAAAGAGGGAGTGAAGAAATAGCCTCAGCAATGGCTAAAAGGTCCTAAAAGAGCAAGAAAAGACCTGAAGAAGAAGAATGGAAGCTAAAGCTCAATTCGCAAAGAACTTTTACTATTCGCAAAGGAAAAATCAAGTTAAAAGTCAATTCGCAAAGAAGAATGGGAGCCTAGAGTTCAATTCGCAAAGAACTTCTACTATTCGCAAAGAACCTTGAACTTTGCGAAAAGAAGAAAACACTTAATAGAAGAATGACCTTGCTAAAAGAAGAAAAGTTTAATTCAATGTAATCAAAACCCCACTTAAAAGAGCTCAGGAGCCAAATTACTTGCTAAAAGACCCTTAAACTCGCGAAATGGCATATCGGGATTTACACCACTTTGAAGGGCATTTCAAAGAACTCAGACGCGCCTCAATGTAATTAAAAGCCTGAGACATTCCGAAGATTCCAAGCACAAACCAAAGGCATATTCATCCACGTGAAAACCCAAAGATGAAATCACTTCAAGGAACTTCAGAAGCTCAACAGACTTTTGAATTCCCATAACGTAATTGATGCTTCTAACGCTCGATTATCAACCAGACGTAGCATTTTCATTCACCGTAACAGATCCGATCCCGTGCTCAACGGCCATTGGGCAATCCAGACCGAGCACTTCCGATTGGTCAACTCAAATTTGTGCGTGATAGAGGAAAGCTATAAATTGAGAAGACATTTGCCCAATTGGGGCATCCAGATTTTAGAGTTTTCATCTCTGCTCATTCCGCCGATAGCTTATCCGAACCCCTCGTAATCCCTTCTTGTAGTTTACCTTTGAGAGCCAATGTGAGTGATTTGTACTTCCAAGTTCGGATTCAAGATCAGAACTGAGGGTTTCTTCGAGAAGCTCGATCAGAAGTCCGAGGGCTCTCTAAGAAGCCGTGCTCAGTAATTGTAACGTTGGATTTTAAAAGGTTGTCAATTTGTGTCTTCTCCATTGGAGTCATGTCGAGGGTTCGAATGATCACCTTAGTGCATTAGACTTCTTTAGATTCACTCATCCGCATCCAACTTCCCTTAATTCATCATCCTTGTAATTAGCGCTGGTAACCTAATTCAAGCAGATTTACAAGGATGTTCATGTTCAACTAAAGAATAGGCCACAACTATTGGATGATCCGTGACCATTGGACAGATCATAGCCATAAGTCTAAACCTATTCCTTAATTTGGATTTATTTCTCTTACATCCAGGCCGGTAGCCGATGAAGATTGAATCGCCTGCTTGAACTACTGCATTCTCCATTAAAATTCGAGGCTAAAGTACATGAAGCTATTATTTCTGCATTTTTCTTATTTAAAACATCACCCCAACTCGGATCTGGATCATGTAGTTAGTTCTTTTTTTTATTTGCTTATAGTTAAATGTGACACAATCCAACACTCTCTTTTATCTATTCTTGTTTTTAGATAATTATAGAGCCAGATCCGGTAGCACAGATCCGAGGTTTATCTCATTTTAGACAAACTTCTCTGTGGACGATCTTGAAATACTTACTTTTAAAACTTGCTACAATTAGCCGTTGTTAGCCCCAATGTGTCGATATCCCTTTCATAAGTTAACATCCATATAACCTAGCATTCTTTAATTCTTTAATTTTGATTCATAATGCACACAATTATGGCACACTTGGAGCGACAACAAGTTTTTTGGCGCCGCTGTCGGGAAGTTTGTTCTAAAATAGATAAACCTATGTTTATTTTCATTTATTTTAATTTTGCTTTAAACTCGCACTTTGCATTCCAAGTGCTTGATTAAATGTCTACAGCTTTTGTATAGAAAACCTGCTTTTACCGCAGCAGAATTTTTTTTTTTTTTATTTTTCCGAGTTTTATTCTTTGCCTTCTAGTTATTTGAATAAATGCACGCCACTATTTTGTCTTTTTGTCAAATTTGGGGAGCTTTGAGTTTTTCATTTTAGTTTTGTCAATACTTGAATAAGGTCTGCTCAGCTTTTGGATGTTTGCAGATCTGGAGCGGTCATCCAACAAGGAACATCTGGACCAAAGTCTGGAGCAGATCCGCTTGAGTTTGCATCCTTCTCCTTTGTATTCATTTTCTATTTTAAATTCTTGAGAACCATCAATTCTCCGTGTTTAATGTTTGTTTTGATTATAATTTTTGTCTTTTTTAGGCATTTGATTTTATTTTTTTTTACAAAACCAAATACAAAATAAAAGAAGCTGAAAACACAAATAGAAAATCTCTGAGTTGTTTCTCATTATTTTCAGCAGTAGTAAATAAGGGCTCTTGTTGAGCCCGGGCTGATCCAAAACAAGTAAAAAAAAAAAAATAATAATAATAATAATAAAATAGAAAATTATAAAAACAATATAGATATGTTCCGGATGGGCTGTTTTTTTTTCCATTTGCATCCACTTTACCCATCTGGACCTGCTGAGATCATTTTTTTTTTTTTTTTTTAGGAATCATGTAGGATAATGAGTAGTGAATCATAGGCTGTTTTGAATATTCAATGGACCCACTAATTTTATTTTCCTTCGAGATTTCTTCATCTTAAAGGGGTCTCAGCTGTGTGTGAACCCTGTTTTTAATATGTGCTCCCATGCTTCATTATTTTTAATATCATTGGGGAGCACACCATTGAGAAAGCCTTGCTAGATCTGGGTGCTAGTGTCAACCTGCTTCCCTATTCTGTCTATGAGAAGCTAGGTTTGGGAGAATTGAAACCCACTCAAGTGGTGTTACAGCTAGCTGACAGATCTGAAAGGAAACCTATGGGGTTGATTGAAGATGTTTTGGTAGGAGTAGACAAGTTTTTCTACCCTGCTGACTTTTTGGTGTTGGACATGGAACCAACCAAAAGTACCACTGCCATCCCTCATCTATTCGGGAAGACCATTCTGCTCTACTAATGCATGCATTCAATGCAGTGTCCTGCATCATGGAGGTGTCTTTTGAAATATGAAAGTTAAATTGAATGTGTATAATGTCATACTCAACCTCATTTCTCTGCTGAGGAATGTTTCCATGTTGACATCATTGATGAGCTGGTGGAGGAGTCTTTACAAACATTTCTGCAAGGTAAAGACTCCACCACAGAATTTAAAAATGATTGGGGATCCACTGAGAAAGAAGGAAAAGGGAGATCAAATTCAACGGGAGTCTGCTGCAAGGCACTCACCAACATATCAAGTTCTCTCTTGAGACTGCTCCTCCCTCTTCCACAAGTTACCAAGGTACCTTTGCTGCCCTCTTTCTCAAATTTCACAATTGGAACTCAAACAGCTCCCCAAAAATCTGAAATATGTGTTTTTGGGAGATCATCAAACACTACTGTGATTATTTCTTCCTCCCTTACAAAGGAGCAAGAAGAGGAGCTGTGGTAGTTCTAAAACAAGACAAGAAAGCAATTATGGACCATTGCTGATTTAGGAGGAATAAACCCAAATTGTATGCATGCATTTGTTTCGCTTTTAGTTTCGTTTTGCTTCTTAGTTTCGTTGTTTAGCTTTCAGCCTAATTTTTTTCTTTTTCTTTCGGTTCGCTTTTCATAAATTCTACCATTTAGATCAGTGAGCCTGCTATTTTCTTTGTTTTTTCCTTACAACAACAAGTGAGGACACGGTTCTCACACGCTTTCCCCAATTTCTGTGTTGTTACTCACTTATTGGGGAATTAAATGCGAAAGTTACTCTCTTGCCTCCCACGCATGCGCCTAATGCTACTTAATGACCCACTGATTCTGGGCCATGAGCATTCCTAATGCCCCCCATTCAAGTCCCACCCTTCGCTTCCCCACCTTACCTATAAATAACCAACCTCTACCAAATTCCCCACATCTTTCCCCACCCTTCCAAAATGGCCGACCAAGCCAATAAGCCACCACACCGCTTTTACCCCATGTGGCTGGACCCACCACCGAAGGTGCCAGATCCGCCCCTCCGGGACGAATTTGAAGAGGTCCTCGCGATTTTGGAAAGAAAGGAGGCCCAACTCCGCCTCCTAAAAAAAAACAAAAAAGCAACCTTCCCCTGCCACTCCCACCCCTCCACCGACCCCACCCTCCCTAAAAACACATGTCCTATTCTCATTTTTATTTTCTTTTTTTATGAAAAATATTTCTAGTTAATAAACTTTACTTTCTCCCATTCTCCATGTCATTTTCTCATTGTTTATTTTTTTCTTCTTATTGTTTCGCTTGTTTCAATTTTTCCGGTATAAAGTGACCATGCCACCTTTGAACCGGTGAGGACACTGCCCCATAGGTTTGGGGGTGTGGCATAAGTCCCGCCTAGGAATAGTTAACATAAGGGCGTGAGAATCACCTAAGTAATTAGGAAATGTATTAATTTACTTTAGAATCATGACAACTAGAAAATTTAAAATTCCTTTGCCAAATTTAGACATTCTAAACCTTGCGATATTCTACATTTCCATGATGATTACACCATAAAAACATACCGGTAGACGTAGTAAGTCAAAAGGAAGAGAAAAGGTAAAGATATACTTAAAAGCTCAAGGAAAAACCATAACCAGTGAGAATTGAGCCCATATATTTTCCATCTCGTTGAAGAGTGATCGAGGCAATTTTTCTCGATTCAAAGGATTGGTTGAGGCATTAGATCCACTAGAAGTTAGGAAACTCCAAATTAAAACAAGTAACAAAGACTCATGAAACCGAGGAAAAGATCAAGGCCTTCTTTGGACAAACTTGAACCTAACAGTAACCAACCAAGAAAAATCTGCCCTGTTTGTACCCCATTTGAGTCAAATCCTACAATTCTTCATCAAAATACTCAAAAGTACTTGCACTGAACCTATGGAACTAATTCAGCCTTCCCTCACTCCGAGAATTCGGGAGGTAAAGGAGAAAGAATCAAGATGGACCATTTCTGGCAACATCAAGAAAATGAAGAGAAAATACCTCAAAACAGGCAATATGGTGACTGAGAAAAGAAGAGACAAACAATGTGAAAAGTTGCAAGCAAAAGGCAAAAAGGGACCTTATGTTGAAAAATGCAAGATCAAAGAAAGAACTGATCGTGAATGTGAGAATCTCGAAAAGAAGAAGAAAGAAGCTAAACTCAAAAGGTGGAGTCATGAACCATCTCTGCACTTCACGAGTTCTCAAATTCAAACCTCTGCTCAAACCGCCTTTCCTTGAAACTTCACTCCATAAGCCATACAAACAAACCTAGATTAAAAGCCCTTGTGATCCAAAGTTGAGTGAGTCATGTGGAGATAAGAAGTGACCTAATCTATGGTGAGGAGATGTCAATGATGCCATTGCCTAAGAATCATGCCTATGCTCATGCTTACGTGATCCATTTGGGAGATGTAAGCGCTCTTGAGCTTGAGTGAAAATGAACCCCAACAAAACACTCGATGAGAGTATGCCCGTGAGTGTTTGGGTTGGAACTTGAGCACCTTAAGTATGACTTATAACCTAATTTTTATCCATAGGATGAGCTTATCACGCACATTTGTATGATTTTCTATGACTGTTCACAGATTGGAAATAGTGAAACATTCATGAGGTTTATAAATGTTTAAATTCTGTGCAAACAATAATCAAATTTTTGTTTCATCATTGATTCAAGAGTAACTAACCCTGCTCCTTGATTGCTCATTTGATAATATTTCGATGATTAATGTTTCATGGAGAAGTTTGTGGGTACCTTCTGAAAACCCTCAGAGACTTCACTCCTCCTCTAGGGATCACCTAGGGGTTGAAAAGGCTTGTTGCATATGCTAAATGCACCTGTGCTTCCTACAAAAGTGGCTCTTTACTTTGTTTTTTATGTTTCTTTGCTCAGGGACTAGCAAAGCTTAGGTTTGGGGGTGTGATAAGTAGTGAAAAATACCATTTTTCACCCCTAAACATGAGCCTTGAAAGACCCTTGAGAGGACTAAATAAGTGCTTTAGTGTTCATATTGCAGCTAACCAAAAAGACAGGTCCAAATCCGAAAACCATCCTAAAATTATCAAAAAGCTGACAACGCATGTCAAGCTCAAAGAGGAGTGAAGAAATAGCCTCAAAGAATGGCTAAAAGGTCCTAAAAGAGCAAGAAAAGACCAAGAAGAAGAATGGAAGTCAAGCACAATTCGCAAAGAACTTCTACTATTCGCAAAGGAAAAATCAAGTTAAAAGTCAATTCGCAAAGAAGAATGGGAGCCTAGAGTTCAATTCGCAAAGAACTTATACTATTCGCAAAGAACTTATACTATTCGCAAAGAACCTTGAACTTTGCGAAAAGAAGAAAACACTCCTCGAATAGAAGAATGACCTTTGCGAAAAGAAGAAAAGTTTAATTGAAGAATCAAAACCCCACGAAAAGAGCTTCAGAGCCAAATTACTTTGCGAAAAAGACCCTTAAACTTCTGCGAAATGGCATCTTGAGGGATTCTGACCACTTTGAAGGGCATTTCAAGAAACTCGACACCCTAATGTAATTAAAAGCCCAGACATTGGAAGATTCCAAGCACAAACCAAAGGCATATTCGCCCACGTGAAAACCCAAAGATGAAATCACTTTGAACTTCTAGAAGCTCAAACAGACTTTTGAATTCCCATAATGAATTGATGCTTCTAACGCTGATTGGTCAACCATCGAGCATTTTCATTGGCGAACAGATCTGGATCCCGTGCTCAACGGCCATTGGGCAATCCAGATCCGAGCACTTGATTGGTCAACTCACCTTGTGCAGGATAGAGGAAAGCTATAAATTGAGAAGACATTTGCCCAATTGGGGCATCCAGATTTAGAGTTTTCATCTCTGCTTTCCCTCATTTCGCCGATAGCTTATCCGAACCCCTGTAATCCCTTCTTGTAGTTTACCTTTGAGAGCCATTGTGAGTGATTTGTACTTCCAAGTTCGGATTAAAGATCAGAATCTGAGGGTTCTCTAAGAAGCTCGATCGTAAGTCCGAGGGCTCTCTAAGAAGCTGCTCTGTAATTGTAACGTTGGATTTTAAAAGGTTGTAATTTGTGTCTTCTCCATTGGAGTCATGTCGAGGGTTCTGAATGATCACCTTAGTGCATTAGACTTCTTTAGATTCACTTACCCGCATCCAACTTCCCTTAATTCATCATCTCTGTGCGAATTAGTGTTGGTAACCTAATTCAAGCAAAGATTTACATGATGTTCATGTTCAACTAAAGAATAGGCTACAACTATTGGATGATCTGTGACCATTGGACAGATCATAGCCATAAGTCTAAACCTATTCCGAATTCGATTTATTTCTCTTACATCCGGTAGCTGGATGAAGATTGAATCTCCTCTGTTCAACTACAGATTCTCCATTAAAATTCAGAGGCTAAAGTACATGAAGCTATTAGTTCTGCATTTGTCTTATTTTAAACATCTCCCCAACTCGGATCTGGATCATGTAGTTAGTTCTTTTCTTTATTTGCTTATAGTTAAATGTGACACAATCCAACACTCTCTTTTATCTATTCTTGTTTTAGATAATTATAGAGCCAGATCCGTAGCAGATCTCGAGGTTTATCTCTCAGGTTAGAGAAACTTCTCTGTGGACCATCTTGAAATACTTACGTTTAAAACTTGAATTGGCCCCGATCTTGCAGGCCGTTAGCAATGTCTTGATATCCCTTTCATAAGTTAACATCCATATAACCTAGCATTCTTTTATTCTTTATTTTTTGCTTCATAATGCACACAATTATGGCACACTTGGAGCGACAACAAGTTTTTGGCGCTGCTTGGGAAGTTTGTTCTAAAATAGATAAACCTATGTTTATTTTCATTTATTTTAATTTTTGCTTTAAACGCACTTTGCATTCCAAGTGGTTGATTAAATGTCTACAATTTGTATAGAAAACCTGCTTTATCCGCAGCAGTAATTTTTTTATTTTTTTTTTACGAGTTTTTATTCTTTGCCTTCTAGTTATTTGAATAAATGTTGTCGCCACTATTTTGTCTTTTTGTCAAATTTGGCGAGCTTTTTTTTTTCTTTTTAGTTTTGTCAATACTTGAATAAGGTAATCGCTACAGCTTTTGGATGTTTGCAGATCCGGAGCACCGTCCAACAAGGAGCATCTGGACCAAAGCGAGCAGATCCGCTTGAGTTTGCATCCTTCTCCTTTGTATTCATTTTCTATTTTTAAATTCTTGAGAACCAGCAATTTTTGTGTTTAATGTTTGTTTTGATTATAATTTCTGCTGTCTTTTAGGCATGCTGATTTTTTTTTTTTACAAAACCAAATACAAAATAAAAGAAGCTGAAAACACAAATAGAAAATCTCTGAGTTGTTTCTCATTATTTTCAGCAGTAGTAAATAAGGGCTCTTGTTGAGCCCGGGCTGATCCAAAACAAGTAAAAAAAATAAAATAATAATAATAATAAAAAAATAGAAAATTATAAAAACAATATAGATATCTTCCGGATGGGCTATTTTTTTTTCCATTTGCATCCACTTTTCCCATCTGGACCTGCTGAGATCATTTTTTTTTTTTTTTTTTTTAGGAATCATGTAGGATAATGAGTAGTGAATCATAGGCTGTTTTGAATATTCAATGGACCCACTAATTTTATTTTCCTTCGAGATTTCTTCATCTTAAAGGGGTCTCAGCTGTGTGTGAACCCTGTTTTTAATATGTGCTCCCATGCTTCATTATTTTTAATATCATTGGGGAGCACACCATTGAGAAAGCCTTGCTAGATCTGGGTGCTAGTGTCAACCTGCTTCCCTATTCTGTCTATGAGAAGCTAGGTTTGGGAGAATTGAAACCCACTCAAGTGGTGTTACAAATGACATGATCCGAAGGAAACCTATGGGGTTGATTGAAGATGTTTTGGTAGGAGTAGACAAGTTTTTCTACCCTGCTGACTTTTTGGTGTTGGACATGGAACCAACCAAAAGTACCACTGCCATCCCTGTCATTCTGGGAAGACCATTCCTGGCTACAGCTAATGCATGCATTCAATGCAGGTCTGGCATCATGGAGGTGTCTTTTGGAAATATGAAAGTTAAATTGAATGTGTATAATGCTGTTACTCAACCTCAATTCTCTGCTGAGGAATGTTTCCATGTTGACATCATTGATGAGCTGGTGGAGGAGTCTTTACAAACATTTCTGCAAGGTAAAGACTCCACCATGAATTTAAAAATGATTGGGGATCCACGAGAAAGAAGGAAAAGGAGATCAAATTCAATCGAGTCTGCTTTGTGCAAGGCACTCACCAACAAATCATCAAGTTCTCTCTTGAGACCTGCTCCTCTCCTCTTCCACAAGTTACCAAGGTACCTTTGCTGCCCTCTTTTCTCACAATTGGAACTCAAACAGCTCCCCAAAAATCTGAAATATGTGTTTTGGGAGATCATCAAACACTACTGTGATTATTTCTTCCTCCCTTACAAAGGAGCAAGAAGAGGAGTCATAGTTCTAAATAAGACAAGAAAGCAATTAATGGACCATTGCTGATTTAGGAGGAATAAACCCACTGTGCATGCATTTGTTTCTGTTTTAGTTTCATGTTCTTAGTTTCGCTTTCTTAGTTTCGTTGCTTCTTAGTTTCGCTTTCACTAATTTTTTTCTTTTCTTTTCTTTCTTGCTTTCTTACAAATTCTACCATTTAGATCTCAGAGAGCCTCGCTATTTTCTTTGTTTTTTCCTTACAACAACAAGTGAGGACACGGTTCCTCACATCGCTTCCCCAATTTCAGTTGTTACTCACTTATTGGGGAATTAAATGAAAGTTACTTTCCGCCCCACACGCATGCCCTAATGCTACTTAATGACCCACGCCGATTCTCGGGCCATGAGCATTCCTAATGCCCCCATTCAAGTCCCACCCTTCGCTTCCCCACCTTACCTATAAATAACCAACCTCTACCAAATTCCCCCACATCTTTCCCCACCCTTCCAAAATGGCCGACGACCAAGCCAATAAGCCACCACACCGCTTTTACCCCCTGTGGCTGGACCCACCCCCACCGAAGGTGCCAGATCCGCTCCGCCCCTGGGACGAATTTGAAGAGGTCCTCGATTTTGGCCAAAGAAAAGGAGGCCCAACTCCACCTCTCCTGAAAAACAAAAAATCAACCTTCCCCTGCCACTCCCACCCCTCCACCGCCCCCACCCCCCCTCCCCTAAAAACACATGTCCTATTCTGTCTTTATTTTTCTTTTTATGAAAAATATTTCTAGTTAATAAACTTTACTTTCTCCCATTCTCCATGTCATTTTCTATGTTTATTTTTTCTTCTTATTGTTCCGCTTTGTTTCAATTTTTTTCCGGTATAAAGTGACCATGCTACCTTTGAACCAAAGGAGGACACCCCCTTCATAGGTTTGGGGGTGTAAGTGCATAAGTCCCCGCTTAGGAATAGTTAACATAAGGGCAGCAGAATCACTAAGTAATTAGGAAATGTATTAATTTACTTTAGAATCATGACAACTAGAAAATTTAAAATTCCTTTGCCAAATTTAGACATTCTAAACCTTGCGATATTCTACATTTCCATGATGATTACACCATAAAAACATACCGTATCAAAGACGTAGTAAGTCAAAAGGAAGAGAAAAAAGATATACTTAAAAGCTCAAGGAAAAACCATAACCAAAGGAGAATTGAGCCCATATATTTTCCATCTCCGTTGAAGAGTGACTGAGGCAATTTTTTCCGATTCAAAGGATTGGTTGAGGCATTAGATCCACTAGAAGTTAGGAAACTCCAAATTAAAACAAGTAACAAAGACTCATGAACCGAGGAAAAGATCAAGGCCTTCTTTGGACATGACTTGAACCTAACAGAACCAACCAAGAAAAATCTGCCCCTGCTTTGTACCCCATTTGAGTCAGAATCCTACAATTCTTCATCAAAAATACTCAAAAGTACTTGCACTGAACCTATGGAACTAATTCAGCCTTCCTCACTCGAGAATTCAGAGGTAAAGGAGAAAGAATCAAGATGGACCATTTCGGGCAACATCAAGAAAATGAAGAGAAAATACCTCAAAAACAGTAATATGGTGACTGAGAAAAGAAGAGACAAACAATGTGAAAAGTTGCAAGCAAAAAGGCAAAAAAGGACCTTATGTTGAAAAATGCAAGATCAAAGAAAGAACTGATCATCGTGGAATGTGAGAATCTCAAAAGAAGAAGAAAGAAGCTAAACTCAAAAAGGTGGAGTCATGAACCATCTCCTGACTTCCCGAGTTCTCAAATTCAAACCTCTGCTCAAAGCGCCTTTCCTTGAAACTTCACTCCATAAGCCATACAAACAAACCTAGATTAAAAGCCCTTGTGATCCAAAGTTGAGTGAGCTGTCATGGAGATAAGAAGTGACCTAATCTATGGTGAGGAGATGTCAATGATGCCATTGCCTAAGAATCATGCCTATGCTCATGCTTACAGATCCATTTGGGAGATGTAATCGCCTTGAGCTTGAGTGAAAATGAACCCCTCAACAAAAACACATGAGAGTATGCCCCGTGAGTGTTTGGGTTGGAACTTGAGCACCTTAAGTATGACTTATAACCTAATTTTTATCCATAGGATGAGCTTCATCACGGCACATTTGTATGATTTTCTATGACTGCTCACAGATTGGAAATAGTGAAACATTCATGAGGTTTATAAATGTTTAAATTCTGCAAACAATAATCAAATTTTTTGTTTCATCATTGATTCAAGAGTAACTAACCTGCTCCTTGATTGCTCATTTGATAATATTGCAATCGATGATTAACTGTTTTCATGGAGAAGTTTGTGGGTACCTTCATGAAAACCCTCAGAGACTTCACTCCTCCTCTAGGGATCACCTAGGGGTTGAAAAGGCTTGTTGCATATGCTAAATGCACCCGTGCTTCCTACAAAAGCGGCTCTTTAATTTGTTTTTTATGTTTCTTTGCTCGTGGACTAGCAAAGCTTAGGTTTGGGGTGTGATAAGTAGTGAAAAATACCATTTTCACCCCTAAACATGAGCCTTGAAAGACCCTTGAGAGGACTAAATAAGTGCTTTAGTGTTCATATTGCAACTAACCAAAAGACTGTCCAAATCCGAAAACCATCCTAAAATGATCAAAAGTCGACAACGCATGTCAAGCTCAAAGAGGGAGTGAAGAAATAGCCTCGAATGGCTAAAAGGTCCTAAAAGAGCAAGAAAAGACCAAGAAGAAGAAGAATGGAAGTCAAGCTCAATTCAAAGAACTTCTACTATTCGCAAAGGAAAAATCAAGTTAAAAGTCAATTCGCAAAGAAGAATGGGAGCCTAGAGTTCAATTCAAGAAGAACTTCTACTATTCAAAGAACCTTGAACTTTGCGAAAAAAGAAGAAAACACTCTCGAATAGAAGAATGACCTTTGCGAAAAGAAGAAAAGTTTAATTCAATGTAATGAAACCCCACGAAAAGAGCTTCAGAGCCAAATTACTTTGAAAAGACCCTTAAACTCGGAAATGGCATACCGGGATTTATGACCACTTTGAAGGGCATTTCAAGAACTCACGCGCCCAATGTAATTAAAAGCCCAGACATTCGGAAGATTCCAAGCACAAACCAAAGGCATATTCCACGTGAAAACCCAAAGATGAAATCACTTGGGAACTTCTAGAAGCTCAAATGACTTTTGAATTGTAATTGATGTTTCTAATCACTGATTGGTCAACTCGTATCGTAGCATTTTCATTGGCCGTAATAGATCCGATCCTCGTGCTCAACGCCATTGGGCAATCCAGATCCGAGCACTTCCGATTGGTCAACTCAGCCTCAGTGTGATAGAGGGAAAGCTATAAATTGAGAAGACATTTGCCCAATTGGGGCATCCAGATTTTAGAGTTTTCATCTCTGCTTTCTCATTCGCCGATAGCTTATCCGAACCCCCCAGAATCCCTTCTTGTAGTTTACCTTGAGAGCCATTGTGAGGATTTGTACTTCCAAGTTCGGATTCAAGATCAGAACTGAGGGTTTCTAAGAAGCTCAGATCAGAAGTCCGAGGGCTCTCTAAGAAGCCGTTCAGAATTGTAACGCTGGATTTTAAAAGGTTGTCAGAATTTGTGTCTTCCATTGAGTCATGTCGAGGGTTCCAATGATCACCTTAGTGCATTAGACTTCTTTAGATTCACTTACCCGCATCCAACTTCCCTTAATTCATCATCCTCGCATGTAATTAGCTGCTGGTAACCTAATTCAAGCAAAGATTTACAAGGATGTTCATGTTCAACTAAAGAATAGGCCATTAACTATTGGATGATCCGTGACCATTGGATGATCATCATAGCCATAAGTCTAAACCTATTCCTTAATTCGATTTATTTCTCTTACATCCGTGGCCGGTAGCCGATGAAGATTGAATCGCCTGTTGAACTACGATTCTCCATTAAAATTCGAGGCTAAAGTACATGAAGCTATTAAGATTTGTCTTATTTTAAACATCTCCCCAACTCGGATCTGGATCATGTAGTTAGTTCTTTTCTTTATTTGCTTATAGTTAAATGTGACACAATCCAACACTCTCTTTTATCTATTCTTATTTTTAGATAATTATAGAGCCAGATCTGGTAGCACAGATCTGGAGGTTTATCTCTCAGTTTAGACAAACTTCTCTGTGGACGATCTTGAAATACTTACTTTTAAAACTTGCTGCAATTGGCCCTGATCTTGCAGGCCAGTGTTAGCCCCAATGTGCTGATATCCCTTTCATAAGTTAACATCCATATAACCTAGCATTCTTTAATTCTTTAATTTTTGATTCATAATGCACACAATTATGGCACACTTGGAGCGACAACAGGTGTCCACGTTAATGGTCATATTCTTGCTAAGAAAATCCTACGATAAGGATATTTTGGACCACTATGGAATCTGATTGCTACAGACACATTCAGAAAGGCTATAAATATAAGGAACACTCCAGTTGGATACACGCTCCTGCCATCGATTTACATTGCATGATCACTTCTTGGCCCTTCGCCACCTAGGGCCTCGACGTCGTCAGAATGATTAATGTGAAAGCCTCAAACAGGAATCAGTTTATCCTCGTCACCATCAAGTACTTCACCAAATGTGTAGAGGCAGCATCATATATAAACATCATGGCTGGTCACGTCGAGAAGTTTGTCAAAAGCAACATTGTGTGCCAATTTAGCAACCCAAGGACATCATCGCCGATAACGGCACAAATTTTCACGAATAAGCGCATCAGGGGCTTCTGTGAGTAGTATAAATCAAGCACCACCGCTCATCACCTTATCGGCCATAAACTAAAAGCTGCTAACAAAACTGTCATCCGCATCCTTGAGAAAATGGTCATCACCTATCGAGATTGGAGTAAGATGTTGCCGTTTGTATTATGGGCCTACAAAACATTGATCCATACCTCTACAGGGGCAACACCATTCTCCCTTGTGTATGGAACTAAGGTCGTCTTTCCGGTAGAGGTGGAGGTGCCCTCGCTCCGTATACTCCTTGAGTCGGCCCTACCCAAACCTAAAAGAGAGAGATTCCGCTTTGAAGAGTTGAACCTGCTGGATGAGAAAAGGCTACTGGCCTTGTGTCATACTCAGGTTTATCAAGGGCGAATCACACGCGCTTACAACAAACATGTTCACGGTTGAGATCTGAAGGTAGGAGACATGATACTCAAGAAGATCTTCCCATCCCTCCACCCCGATCTAAGAGGGAAATTCAAGCCTAACTGGGAAGGACCTTACGTCGTTCAGGAAGTGAACCTGGGGTACGCCATCCACCTCGCCACCATGGACGGAGTTCACTTTCCTAAGCCTATCAATGTTGGATACGTCTGATGGTTCTACTCCTAGGTCTCCGCGACAAGGTTAGTATTGACAGAAATGGATGCGTGACTGCTTAAGGACCTTGTAAAGGAGGCCATCATTTCAAAGCCAAGTAGCCAAAAGGCATCCCTGAACAATTATACCCTTTGCTACACCTTTTGAACCATGAGCCTTTCCTTCATAACCACTCCGAAAAGAAAAATGTGAAAGTGTATATACCAAACAAAAAAATGAGAAAAAGAGTTATTATCAAATCCAAAAGAAAATCAAAAATGCAAAATCCCAAAAAGAGGATGTCTGAAACGAAAAGAAAAAAAATAGAAAAGGAAAAGTGGGGCATGTATAGTCAAAATCCCCCAAGGAAGAAGTGTATTAGGGCAGTCGGAACCCAATCAAGGAAACCTTTTAAACCTAGAATACCTTCAAAAAACCTAACCTTACCCATGGCCAAGATACATCCCTGAATGAAGCCCTCTTTAAGGTCCACGAGCAGTCACAGTATCTGTTGAGTCAGTATGAGCCAAGCTGTGAGACTATCAAATGAATTCCATCCAGCCGGCTATGACGGAATCGACATCCATGTCATGACCTTTGAAAAAATAAAAAATAAGAAAAGAAGAATATACAAGCTCAAAGAAAAAGGATGTGGTGAAAACTTGAAAGGGCACCATAGGTAAAAACAATGAGTTTGTGCGGACTAGGTGAAAACCTGAAATGGCGCCTGGGGTAAAAATGCAAACCTAAGGATGTAGTGAAATCCTGAGAGGGCGTTATGGGTAAAAAGAGGAAAACAACAGGCACGACGAAAATACACCTTGGGCATTGTGAGTAAGAGTGTTGAAAAAGAGAAATTGAAAATAAATAAAATCCCCTTTATCCCCCTCTCGCATTACTCGATTTTCGACTGGGCCGCTCATGTTAGCTCAAATCAGGGTCCCAACCAAGAATGTCTTAAATGGTCGCACCATCAAACGTATGACCCAGGGAAAGGAGAGAAGGTCGATTCGATCCAAAGGGATGGATGTTCCGGCCTCGGTAAAAATTGCTAACCTCACTCAAATCCAATTACGTGAAAGATTGGTTCGACCATGCTCAAAAGAGAACCCCTCATTCCCCCGATAATTAAGGCATCAAACCAAAAAAGAAAAAGAAAAAAAAAAACCACAAAAAGAGTTAATAATTTTCTTTACCCAGCATTGTGCACACCCCACTTCGGGATGATTGGCTCGATGATTGGAAAGGCCACTTTTGTAAAAGATAATACATTTTCCTTTCCCATTTTCGCACCCACACTGTGTGCGCGACAGGAATAGCTAGCACAAACCTCCAATTTATCATTTTACGAAAATAAAATAGAGGAGATAAAATCCTTGTAAAAAGATAGATTTTCTTTTTTTGATTACAAGTCTGTACCTGGCTGACACCACATCCCAAAAGATAATATGTGTGATTTCTAGCTTCTATTCAGCTTCTTTCTTTCTTTTTTACAAAAGTGAAAAAAAAAACATAAAGAAAACATGTATACCAAAAAGACGTATCTAGTAGGGGTTTCTTACGCCCCTTTCTATCATTTGATTTGTGTACAAAGTATGTGCAGGATGGAGTCAACGACCTAGCTTGCGCTTCAAGGCACAAATCTCTATACATAGGGCATCCTCCTGTACATCCTACTCAGTCATCCAGCGATCGTGAAGGCTCCTATACCGCTTCTGGGATGTGTCGGTAGCACCAAGAGCATCATTCAAGGCTCCTCTTAGATGGAGGACCTCGCATTTGGCTACATCAGCTCTGGCCTCTGCCGTTTCTGCTCTAACCTTTTGTTTCATTTAATGTTCATGTAGAATGCATTTCTCATCCGCTAGCAGCTCAATACAGGCTCGAAGCGCCGACTCCTTCGGCCAAGGCCCTCCCACATCGTCGCTCTCTACCTACTCCAGATGATCAATAGTAGGTTGCACGAATAACAGCCGCACCTCATACTCGAGGGAGGACAGAACTAAACTAAACTCCCTTGCTCCAAGCCTCACATAAGCATCGACTGACACATCTCCTAGAGAGCAGCAATCTGATCCATGTCCCCAGAGGACCCCCGAGAAAAGATCAAATCACATAAAGGGGGTTTCGTCCTGCAGGGCACCTACTGAGAGAAGCCAAACTGACACAACACCCAAAATGGGAATTAGAAGGTACTGCCAGTCAATCCAAAGAGGGTGATGCCCTCGTCTCTAGAGAGAACCACTGGGAAGGTTCGATCTAACCAAGGAAGTCTCTATACTAGCTCTGCATCGGTCAGCCAAAGCTTCAACTTTGACATATCTCCCTATGGAAGCATGTGGCACCTGCCCAAAAAGCATCGGACCACCTCACAACAAACGATATAGAAGTGAGGCACTGGTCCAAAATGGCAAGATGCTCTCTTAGCCAGACCTGGAGCAGAAGCGAACATCCCTTGAGGCACCCCACCTTGCCCAGAGCAAAAGCGTCAAGACAACGATAGAGTTCAACTAAGACCAGATGCATCACTGACCGGCCCCCCTCTAATTTTGTCAAAACATCATAGAGAGCAAGAGAGAAGCTCTCTCCCCCAGTGAAGAATAGAATTTCAGGAATGAGACCTAGAGCAAAGGCCTTCACATTGAACACGTTTCGGACTGACAATATTTGAATGCTTTTATCACCAAAAACTTCTTTTAGGAATTTTATCAAACACCTGGTGGGCCCTCCAATGAGGCTTTTCTCATATTCAGATTTCTTCAAACTCAGAGTGAGGTGGATGGCTTTAGCATAGCCTGGCTTCAGCACAACTGTTGCAAGGCTTCGGTGGAGTTTCAAGCCTGACAGATTGAAGAGCTCTTCAAGTGTGGGAGATAGTTCCCGCTTCCCAAAATGGAACACATGGACATTTACGTCCCAAAAGGAGGTTGCCACATGAAGTAGGTCCCACCATGGAGGATCCTCAAGGAAGGATGAGTGGCGGGACAATTCGAGCCAATCTAAATCAATGAGCTCATTCTCGTTCAAGTTCCCAAGCCATCTTTTAGAAAACCGGGTCCTAGGCCTAAGGAGGGGAGTAAATTTGTCCCGTGCCCTTCATGTAAGAGAGGGTTGGAAAGCGGGTCCATTGGCATACAAGGATATTTCAAAAACATAAAAATTCAATGTAGGACGATGGACCCACCCTTGGAAAGGCAAGGAGAGAAAAAAGCAGCAGAAAAAGTCAAGCCAAAATGAAAAGAGAAGGAAAAAGGGCAATTCTCAGACTTGAAAGGCCCCACTGCCCCCAGGAAGCACCTGGCGCATGTATTACATGTGCCAGTTCATTTTGTCCAGGAATTGGCTTGGAGCATGTAATACATGCGCTAGACCAATCTGGCCCCCTATAATAAAAGTGGGGTTTTGAGGGGGAATTTTTGGTCTTTACTGGACCCCCCTAGCCAGTTCACCTGTGCTTCATGCTGTGATCACATAACAAAAAATTTCTTTATTGCACCTAACTTATATAAATATTTATTTATGCAGGAAAAATCCACATCAAAGACGAATAAAACATTGAACAAAGCAGGTAGCTTAGGAGGCCCTATTTTTTGGTAAAATCAAACCCATCCTGCAAGCAATCAGATACAATACAAGGGAAGTAGAGCATGCGATAAATAGGAAAAAGCACTAATATTCTAAAGAAGTTGAAAAACCATCCAAAAGAAAATGAACAAAGCGTCACATCATCCATTACAAATTGATCAAATTCCCAAGAATATGTCCCACAATGTCTAAAAATTCAAAACCAAAAGCTAAGCTTAATCCTTGTTGGCGCCCTTCGATTTCTTTCGTCGACGTGAAGAGCTTTGATAGGTCTGAACGTCTCCTACTTTGGTCCATGCCTAAGAGAGTCAGCTGAGAAGGAGTGCGGCTCCTTTTCATGAGCACGTTGCAGGTCAATAATCGAGATCAGTTGAAAGAAATGGTAAGGCAATAATCAAAGAGCGGTCAATATGATGCTCACCACTTCCACATCCCGGAGACCGACAATGTTGCAGAAATATTGGGCCTGATTCACGGCCGACTCATAGTCCTGAATTCAAAAAAAGAAGGATATCAGCTATAGGGGATACAAGTACAAATACAAGCATATCATTGAAAAGAAAAAAACATGCAGAAATGGAAAAACTTACCCCAGGAACTAACTCAAGAGGGGGAACCCGAATAACCCCAATAGATATGCGGGCCTGCTCCTCTACTGCCTTATATAAACCACCAAGGAAAGCATCATCGAGGTGCCTGACAGTCCTCTAGACCTCCATAGTCGAACTACCAGAGGCGCCAGCACCTGAGGAACTAGCTCCCGTAGCATCAGCAGTACCTGCCGCCTCCCCATCATCATCAGAATCGCCTCCCTACTCAAACTGTGAAAAGAAATAGGGTTTCCATTAGTCGAGATCACAAGCCAACCAAAGCCACAGGGACCTAATCAAAAAGAGAAGGAAGAACTACTTGAGAGCATGGGCCACCAAAAGCTAAGATGTTTGTGCGAGGAACGAAGCATGGGAGAAGAGATCAATAAGGCAAAGACTCATACCACATCCGATAGTCCCTGAGCATCAGGAAGGCATCGATAGGGACCCTGTTTTGAAGGAATCTGGCAGTGAGCTCCTCTATACTACCCACGGGCGCTATTACATCTGCAGTAGGAGCCGAGGGCACGGCAGGATAGTCCCAATACTGATGAACTACCTCTCCCCGAGGTAATAAGCCCTGACCCAGGCTCCATAGAAAAAGACGATGCGGCGGTCGATGAAGAGGCGAGATGAACCTACAACGGCTCGATCCCAATAAGGAGAACCAATGTAGGGGTCATATATAATCTACCCAAATCAAAGAGTGTTTGATCAGTCAAACATGCACCATAATATAAAGGAGAAGCTCGAAAATGAAAAGGGGAAAAATAACCTTACCTGCTTTGGTATCAGTAGGTAGAATTGGGACCTCATGCCCATCTCCAGGTGTTTCATGCCAACATCCCTGCGACGGTGTGTATTCCAATTACTTAGAAGCGGATAAGTGTATATATCATAGTGAAGAAGGGGTGGCCAGGCTGAAAGTGAAAATACCCTCACGCCTGATAAGAGTAGTGCATCAGAGATGCGTCAGAAGCAGAGAATGATCATCCAAATAAACTGAGGAAAATAAAAGAGTCAGAGGTTACCTCCAAAGCAGGCCAAAAGCCGACGGCAGACTTTGCGTTGCCAACAAAGACTCGGACTAGGTTGGACATCAATGCGGCATAGCCGGCCCCGCCTCGGTCATATCTATGCATGTCATTCCAATTGTCCATAAGGCTGAGCAAGGCTAGGGAGACCAGTCCGCCGCTAGCATTTGAGAAAAGGGTCTTGCTGTGACATCCCGGGTTTTCCTTACCATAAAACCTGCGCCGTCGGATCACACACACTAGATATGAGCTATAGTGACGTTATGGTATCAAAAACTCACGTCACTTCCTCACTAAATTGGTAAGTCTAATAGCGGAAGTGAAGAAATCAAAGTAAGCACAGCGGAAAAATGTGAGTGTAATGCTATAACCTAATAAAAGACAATTAGCAGTAATTCTAACTAGCCATGTATAATTGGCCAAAACTATCCGTAGTCCCCTAATTAGGGCTACACCATGCCAAAAAGGAACATAAAATATATACAGTCCATTGATGAAGGCCGACCTTCATCTAAACAATGGACCCAAAACATGCGTATTTAATTACAAAACAAATATCTTTACTGTTTCTCTCTCTCTCTCTCTCTTTTCTCAAAAAGTTCCAAATGAAAATCCCAAAATATTCCCTAACTCTAGGGAAGGTGCTACTCCGAAAGCTCCTCTTCCTCTTCTTCAATAGGGTTATAATCCGAGTCCACTTCTTGCTCTAGATCTCGTTCACCTTCAACACCTACAGCTGTGACGTATAGTCGGGTGTGAGCTTCATCCATGCTCAATAGGGAAAATACTTTGCTAAATACATTCTTATCAGAACTAATTCAAGTTTCATGATGCATTAATAAAATATAGGTTAAAAGAGCTCATGCTTGTACATATCATATCAAATACAAGCTAATTTTTGCAGATGTCATATCTCAAAAATCAAATCATGCAATAAGATCCTTGATATTAGGATGGAACTAAAAGACAAAATTAGATGCATGTTCATGGTGAGCTATTTGACAGAAAATGAGGCACGAGCACATATATCAAATGAAAACCAGAATTTGAACGAATTACACATCGGAACACAAGGCGTATCACATCACATGGTGTTAGTGTAAGTATCCCTTTACAACTAACACACTTAGAGAACTTCACATGGCAATGCATCTCGTATTAGAGAACTGAGCACACCAAATTAGGAACACACGGTCGTGACCCCGAGGACTCCACCCCTCTCATGGAGAATCCACTCCTCATTGCACATGTTCACACATAACACACGAATGTACATCGAAGGTATGTTAACACAAATTGAAGGTACAGATGGTACGAAGTTAAGGCGGATATCACGAGGTCAAAATGCAGTGTCATGTGTCATGTAAAACATGTATGCTGAATTTAAATCTTATAAGTGAGAAATTCATAGGTATGTATATATAAGCAATTAAACAGTTTACTGAAATTACATCATTTGCTAAGAATACTATCTATGAAATAATTGCACCATAAACATGAACTTGAGAAATCATATAAGTGGCAAGGCAATTTCCCTACTTTATGTTGTGTCGCGCACTCTTCTTGGTTCCATGCATGCTTTTCTAGACGCTCTTCTTAGTGTTTCATCACCTAATTCACGAGGCTAGATGCATTTCTTAGCCATAGGTATTCTCTCTATATCTCTATATATATAACACAGAGTGTGTGTCAAGTTTCTAGCATAGTAGTTGTTATCCACTGAAAAGTACCACTTTTTACCTCTTAACCTAGCCTTTGCTAGACCTTGAAGTTGACTAATAACTCTTGTTTAACTTATTTTATAGTTAGTAATAACTTATGCAGCTTAACACAAAGTCCATGCCTTTGGTGCCAAGAAGAGAGAGAATCTAAGCAAGAGATAACAACTAAGCCAAAGACTGATGGAACACCATGGTTGTAAACACCATGGTGACTATTTTGCTTGTCATAATGGGCCAAGAAAGTCTAGCAGATGAAAGAAGCATAGATGTGAGTGGAGAGGACTGCATCAGTAGCAGATGCATAGCAGCAGAGGAGCAAATGTGTTATCTTGCACAGTGGAGGTGCTGCCTCCCGTGGCTACACCTGCAGCAAAGTTACCTCGCGCATATTTTATATGTAGCACAAGGGAACTTGCGAGGAATTCACGCAGCACAGTGAAGGAAGTGCCCCAAAGCATTCTCTCACGCAGCAGTCGCACACTTCAGTTGCAACCAACACTCAGTGAACTCGCAAAGCTCTCACGCACTAAGCCTTCAGAAATCTAGCTCGCGAAGCTCTCACGAGGAACAAGTCCTAGAGTAGCCGCGTGCACTATCTCACGAGGCCAAATTGCACAAAGAATAACAGGAAACTTGTGAAGTCCTCGCATGGTTCAAGAGGAGAGAGAGCTCCAGAAATCTCCTTGCGTATTTAATAGCTCAACCCTCTGCCGAGCGAGATTTAAAGGCATCCATGTGACACCCTCACGAGAGAAAATTCTGAAGCTCTGCCATGTGAGCAAAGCCAAGCACTATAAATTCTTTTGCACGAGTGCATTAAAAGCCAAGCACTGTAAATTCTTTTGCGTGAGTGCATTCAAAGCCAAAGCAGTTGCGCGATAATACAAAGTCCACCTACGCGAGTGAACAACCTTCCAAACCAATTCTTACCTCGTGAGGATTCTATAAGCCACGTGAAAGAATTAATGAGTAGAAGTGAACCCCGCGAAGCTCAGGCTCTCCACTTCTCAGTCTTAACTCAAGGACCTTTTGAGAATTTCCCAAGGTCTAGGGCACACATCACGAGGCCCTGATCTCAAGGCACACATCCCAAGGCATCTAAGGGTTGTAATAGTGCCACATCTACTAGGAAATTAGGGTTAATCTTCTATTAGCTACGCATTAGGACTAAATATTTAAGCTGCACATTGTAACATAGAATTTAGGATCTCTCCTTCAACCTCTGTCTGTGGTGAGCTCGAGTAGACTACGGTTAGGGTTTGTTCACCTATTTTTTTCATTTTTCTTCTCTCCTAGCCCAGCACTTGCTGGCTACATCCTTTGTAAATGGTTGGTTTAGCTTATGGAGATTTTGTAATAGGTCTTATAACCTTTGGGATTTTGTGAAGAGTTGTTGTGTGCAAGGCTGCTGCCTTGGGAGATTTCATTGTCAGTATTTTTGATCAATGAAATTTGTACGTTAATTATTCATTCAATCTATTATTTTCTATTTGCCCATAGTTTTATTCAATCTATTCATGCATTTAGGATTTGAGCTGAATTGAAAGGCCCATGGAAGCTTCAGCTTGTAACCCTAGGACCATGGTGGCAGCAGCAATTTAGATGTTCCTTCTCAGACCTCTATGGTGTGGATAACCTCTGTGGATAGCCTGTGACCATTTAAGTTGATAGACTATTGCCCTAGGGTGATTCCAAGCCACTGATCCTAGAAGGATTCTTCTCCTCTGCACTTGAACTTGTAGCCTTGTGAGAAGTTGTTGCAGGAACAAGCTCCCCTCTGTTTTAATTGACCAATATCAGATGTTAGATCTGATATTGTAGACTTGTGAGTTGAGTCATGGCAATTCTTTGAAGCAATGACCAGCTACATTTAAGTTTCGAAATAGCCCTTGAACAACTGTTGCCTTCAGTAGTTTTTCAAGAACTATTTGCTCCCATAGATGCTTGAGCTTTTAGCCTGGCAAACATGGTGTCTGCAATGATAGTAAAATGATCTAATTTGGGCCATTGGGTGGACATCTATTGGATAATCTGTGACCATTAAAGTGGACAAGTTATAGCCTTAAGATTAGTCTACTCCTTTGGATCCGATTGGTTTTTTTATTTAATTTATGTGGTTTGATCCTCTCTATTGGATAGCCTGTGACCATTTAAGTGGACAGGTTATAGCTTTAAGAGATCAGGTCAAACCATATGAGTTGAATTAGATACCTCTTCCTAATAGATGTGCTTGTAGCCATCTGAGGAATTGCTGCAGAGACAGCCTTAAATATGACTTACATAGCTGGATGAAACTCAGCTTGATTGCCTACTTCTCATTATTTTATCTTTCTTTTGAGCACACACACACCATCACCACCTTCTTCATAACCCTTTTTTTAGGATAGGACTGCACTTTATTTCTCTTCTTTTAATTTTAATTTAGTGTAGTTGTGACATCCAACTGCCTTTCTTTATGATTGTTAGATCTGTAGCTAGATCTAAAGGCCTACTATTATAGCCCATTTTGGGTTCTAGATCAATTTCTTTGTAGGACAAACTCTTACTTAGAACTTGCTACAACAGCCCTATATCTTGCCGGCTGTGTGCGTTTCAGATATGTTGTTTTAACCAATTTTTATTCTTTCCCTTTTTGATTTATATCTCTTCCACTGTTTTCTCACCAATAACAAGACAACACTCTGGGTGACTAACATATTTGTGGCACCACTGCCAGGAATATTGATCTTTTTAGTAAACCTGAGTTGTAATGTAATTTAGAATAGAAAATTCTTTGTAGTTGTGCCTTACATAGAATAAAAAGTACTACTGATTATTTTAGAATTTTTACAGAATTGGACAACAGCAGCAGGGAAAGGCTAGAGCTCCTGCTAGAGTTTATCTAGCTCTGTTTGTACTTCTTTTACCCTAAATCTCAGTCCACTTGTATTGAATTCCCTGTCATTAGTTTAGTTGTAAATTTGTTTAATTGTTATTTTTGTTTGCAAAATTTTTGTGTCTGTTGTGAGCATCTTCTTTACCTGCTGAATTTGTTGGTGTATGCTTGGAAGAAGGTCCCTTAACCCTGAGTTGGAGCCTCCAAATCTTGAGGTTGAAAGGGTCCTTAGACCAAGAAACACCACAGAAGGCCCTACTATTGAAATTGAGCTAGCTGTCATGGCGAGAGGCAAAGAACTCTGAAGGAATACAATGCACCTGGGGATTACACATCTCCTTTTTGCATATAATTTCCTTCAGTTGAGGGATTTAACATGCTGCCATCATTTCATGGTCTCAGTAAGGAAGATCCTTACAACCACATTGATCAATTATTAGTACTTTGCACCACATTTAACATTGCTGGCCTGGGACCTGAAGCCACTAAACTTAGACTTTTTCCTTTTTCCCTAAAGGCCAAAGCCAGCACCTGGCTCTCTCAGCTCCCAGCCAATAACATTCAGACATGGAGTGAACTCCAAAGCCAATTTCTGGCTAAATTCTTTCCAATAAATAAAACCAGTCAAATGAGGACAAACATATTGTTATTTACTCAGTCCTCAACTGAAGATTTTTATGAGGCATGGGAAAGGTTCCAAGAAATGTTAGAACAATGTCCCCACCACCAAATTCCACAGTGGCAACTTGTGCAAGTGTTTTACCAAGGAATTAATCCCAAAAGAAGGGACATGATGGATGCCTCTTGTGGGAGTAGTTACCTCCACAAGACAACGAATGAGGCTTGGGAGTTGTTTGACATTATAGGGGAGAATTCCATGCACCAGGAGTCACTGTCTGGCAATGATAGTCAGACCCCAGCTAAATAGGTGAAAGAGTCAATCGCTAGAGGTGGAATGTATGAGGTTAAGGTGCAAAGTAAATTGGAAAGGAAGGTGGACAATCTGAGTTTAAAGTTTGATAAATTGATGAATGTGATAAAGCCTAGAATAGTTGTACAAGTGGAAGAGGCATGTCTGATATGCTAATCTCCCACACATGCACTTCAAGATTGTCCATTAGCCAATCAGTTCCCTGAGTTAGTTTTGGAACATGCCAATGTTGCCCAATATATGGGTAGCAACCTGCTGGGTACACATTGAGAAACCACCCAAATTTAAGGTGGTGACAAGAGACATACCCTTAGCCCCAGCAGCAGTAGTTGGCAGCTCCATATAGAACTCAGCACCAGTTCAACCAAGGATACCCACCAAGGCAGAATTTTTAGTTGCCTGCCCCATAGCCCAATCAGTTGGTCTTGCCCCTACAATAGCTCAGATCCTCTTCCTATGAAGAGCAAATGCTGGCATCTATGCAGAATTTGGGGAACTTGGTCCAAACTGTGAACTCTCATGGGCAAAACATTAAAAAAATAAAGGACCAGCTAGGTTAAATCTGTAATGCTTTGAACAGGAGAGAGGAGGGCAAATTGCCTAGTCAACCCTTGGCCAACCCTAAAGGGTAGTCCATGATTGGAGAAGCATCCTCTACCCATGAGGAGGCTAATGCAATCACTATCCTAAGGAGTGGCAGGGTGGTGGCACAGCTCTATACATTGTGTACCATAATTGTTGAATTTGTGTTTTGCTTTGCTTAAAAAAATTTGTCATGTAGTGTTTCACTGTGCGTGATTTGTAAGTTTTGTTTATTTTGTTTTGAGTTGTGTGTTGTGTTGTGATGTGCATGTGTTGTCATAAGAATTTAATGTGTTGTCATCTGAGTTGTGTGTTGAAATGCATGCTCTGTTTCTAGTTGAGTGGTTGAGGTGCTATCATTGTAAATGTCATGAATCTGATATAATTGAAAATCTTTACCATTCTGAATTTTTGATGTACTTATGTTGGTAATGGGCAATCACCTATCATGATGATAGGGATTACATTTGAAGGAAGTTCGTGCAGATGCACAATGGATAGGTACATGTCAGTATTGATGCACTGGCCAATGTGCAACACTAAGAGAAAGGGTAAATTATGCTTTCTCATGAGGCTCTATGGCCTAAATTTCACATTCGTGAGCCACTTGAATAAATTGAAGGCTTTCCCGTGGAGTTCTTAAAGGCAAGTTGTTCCTCGTGAGAGCTTCGCGAGCAAGAGCACCTGCTGAAGGATGATATTGAGCCCACGAGGCTCTATCTTATCAGCACCATGGAGCTGTGTGAAGAATGGGAATCAAGCATTGTTACTGCGCTAGAGCCCCGCAAGCGAAAAGTCTAAAGCATGCAATGTTAACTACCTCGCGAGGCCTTATTTCTCTGAATGTTTGTTCCTCACGAGGATGATAGCTAAGCTGCACGAGGGATGATAAATGGCTTCACGCGTTGTGACCCAATTTCAACTATGCGAGTGACCTCACGAGACCAATAGCTCTACTTAATTCCATTCCTCGCGAAGCATTCATCTTCTCCACGACTTTATTTCTCGTGATATCTCACTTTAGCTCACAAGAAGAGTTCTTCCTCACAAGTACCTAGCGACAGTTGCGCAAGGCGCGGGGTTCTCCACTTATACCCTGTGAAGTTCCTCATTTTCTCCATTCTATCTTTTTACCCTAGCTACCACTGAGAACTCCCGAGCTCCCCTCTCCCATCTTTCTTCTCTCCTACCTCACCCACTACAACTCAACCACCTACCTCCTACAATTGTGTTCCACAACACCTTCTGGTGATTCTGCACATGATTTGAGGAGATTTGATATAGGGGGCAACAATTGGACCGAAATCTCTTATGATAAGTGTGCTCACTCCTTCATTTCGTTTTTATTAGGCTGTGATTTGTCTAAGTAGGGAGCATTTCTTGTATAAATTTCTCATTGAAGTTTCAATTACACACTCTGTGAGTTTAAAGATAAAAATTTGGAAGAATTGGTGTAGCTATGACCAAGGGTTCAAAATTCATTTACACACTGGCTGCCATGCTAAACCCCTCACCTGCTAGGAGCCATGTGGCCATATGCAAATATGTTAGAATTGTTGAGGCCTCCACAGTGGAGTACTCTGAGGCACCTATACAAGTTGTAAAGCCCCAAGTGGAGCAAACCAAGAAATAGGTTGACCCTATCAAGAAGGCCGAGGGTGTGGCCTCTGATGCCCAAGCTCAAAAAAAAAAGTTTGCTCCTAAGAAGAGGGTCAGAGACCACCCACCTGCCAAACACCCTGAGAAATCTAAGAAAAAGTAGAAAAAGGGCAAGGGTGTAGCCCCTAAGGTCCCTGAGGTTGCCATTGAGGAGGAGGATAATGAGTACCTCAGAGTCCCTTCTGACTTTGTGGCTTCAATTAAGCTTGAGGCAGAGATTATTTTTCATAAGGTTTTCTTTGAGAACGTACATGAGACAGCTACCTCCATTGAATACTTAACCAAGGCCACTCTGCTACCCCTATTGAGGCCCCCACTGCAGGTAGTCTTCCCTATACTAGTGCAGCTATTTTACCAAAACATCAGGGTGAAAACTGGGGATGATGGAAACCCAGCATTACTAGTGCTGATAGACAATTTTGAGATGCTATTCAATCAGGTTGTAATAGTTAAGATACTTGGGATACCGGCCAAGTACAGCCCTGAGTGTGGCTTGGGTCCCCCTTTGACAGCCACCATCTCAGAAATTGCCAAGGAGTTTACTGGAGGGATCACAGCCTCATGGGTGCCCATTAGGAAGAGAGATCTGCATCCTAACCTGAGATTTATGGATGGGGTGCTAAGGAAAAATATTTATTATTCTGGATACCAGCAGGAGAGGAGGTTCCCCATTGCTGATGCCCTCTACTCCTTTCATATGAACCATTATATAGATACAACCATGCTAATTTTTTATGGGATGAAGGATATAAATGAGAAGGTGAAGAATGAAAAGAAGCACCATTCATGGCCCTATTGCAGGCTCATTATAGCCTTGTTGAAGCAAGGGGGATACCAATTTCAAATGGATGAGAAGACCATTGCCTTGGCCCCCTACAAAAGTGGCGAGAAACAATGGGGGATCAGTGGAACTTTGATAGAGAAGAAGAACAAGAAGGAGGTAGCTACTGCTACCTTGGCTGCAAGCCTTGCTATTGACTCTCAGCCAGCCCACTCAAGGGTGCCAACTAGCACTACCTTACCATCTCAGCCCATTACCTCATCATCCATAACCATGTCCATTCCCATGCCAGCTCCTACCTCAACCCCAACCTTACATCCCCCCATAGTTCCATCACCTCTACAACAACAAATTTTATCCACTACCACAGCCTCCACAACCCAATCACCACCAACCTTATCCATTACCTCAGCCATCACTACATCACCTTTACCCACTATACATACTGAGGCCTTACCTTTGACTATACCCATACCTTTACCTGTGCCTACACCCATAGCCCATCCCAGCTTGTCTGTTAAAGCCACATATAAAAAGAAAAGGAAATATTCCAAAGCCCCCACTAAACCCCTACCCACCTATGTATCCCAACCTATCCCAATCCCTGCAACAACAATCATACCAGACCCAACCATAGATATCCAACCACCTTCACCAACCCCTAAATCCTCACCTCAACCCATTGAACCTGATACCCATAAACCTTTAGCCTAATACATCCCTTTTTCCCCTACCCATAACCAAGACCCTTTTTTTAGAGAGGGATGCTCAGCTATGATGTCCTCTATTATAGGGGAAATCAATTATGAGTTTACCCCTCTTATGGATTCACCACAGCCCACTAATATCACTCATGCACCCACGTCCCCATTTCAACCAATTCCACCAATCCATCCCACAGCCCCTATCACCCCTGATCTTCTACCCCAAATACTTAACCTACTACTCTCCCTTCAATCCCAAATGTTGGCCAACACCCAAACCCAAACATTCATAGAGGCCAACCTCCAAGCCATGAACTCCACCCTCCAAAATCAGGCCTCCATTCAGACAAGTTTACAAGCCATCCAATCAACCTTGTCACTTTTAACCCAACCATTACAATATCCAACTATCCCTACATCCACCCATTTACCTACTCCACCCCCTTCTGCCCAACCCATAACCTTAGCTGTAACCTCCCCTATTGCTGCACCCATTGAACCTATCCCCATTATCCCTCCAATTACACATACAAATGTCTCTACCCAAATAGACCCTGAACCTGAACAAGAACCCCACCCTGAAATCCCACCTGCAGTAGCAACATCTAATGCTGCCATAGATGTGGACAACCTAATCCCCACCTCCTCAATTCCAACCCAAACTAACCCTAAGGTAATAGACTTCACTGAGCTTGAACTTCAAGTCCCTTAGCCTTTACCCTCTACATCCCCCCTACCCATGCCATCATCCAACCCTTCATCATTGCTAGCTAGCCCTTCTTCCAGTGTTGAGCTGCCCGTACTACTTGCCTCTTCCTTTTACATACCTCCATACTTAACCCTCCTATATGCTATGCAAATTAACCCATACCTTAAAAAGGATGTCATTAGAGGGATGGTTGACCTTACAACCTCAATCAGGATGCCCTATGATGCAAAGATTAATCAAATGAAGCTGGATCACAAAATTGAGATGCTGAGAATATCAAAGGGTTGGAAAGAAATTTTGATTCAATTTGAAGCTCAAAAGCATACTACAACAATAGAGAAAATGAGAGCAGATGTACTCGAGAAACGGTTAGTTGCCTCCAGAGAGGTCACAAAGGCCACCCGAGAACTGTATGAAAGTAGAGTTGAACTTGCTGAAAAGAAGGCGGAAATACTCGAAAGGAGAGTTACTGCAATGGCTGTCAAAGAGCCAGCACAAGCAGCTGAGACTACCCCTCTTTCCACTGCCCCTCCAGGACCAAGCTGATGCTCCTGACAATTCTGATGATTAGATTTACACATGTAGTTCGTTAGGATGTTTTTGTATAATCTTTTTATAGTTCTTTTTCCTCGTATTGTATAGATTCATGTGTTATATATGAAAATCCTCTTTGGCTGATTTTGTTTGGTTTAATTTCTGTTTGTTTGTTTTGCTTTATTTGTTTCTATGTTTTTTATTTCTTACTGTACTTGCTTTTTTTTGTGTCTAAATTTTACCAATGCATCATGCTACACTAGCACATTGTCTTTGAATCAGTGAGGACACTGCTCCTCATAGGTTTGGGGGTGTGGCAAGGTTTTTCAATGATGTAGTTAACCTAAGTACAGCAAAACCAAGGAAGTAAGATAGAAATAGAACTAAGTCCACCTAAGGAACTTTGAAAACAAGAAATTTAAAATTTTACAGACCTTTAGGCATTAAACACCTTCAAATTTTAACATTTCCATGAGGTAAATACCAAGAACACTCACTTGTGTCAGCACTTGGTAAACCATTAAAGAGATAAAATGGTAAGGCATGCCTATGAGTTCAATGAAAGGCCATATCCAGAGAGATTTGGGCCTATAAAATTTTTTTCTCTTTGAAGATTGTCTTAGGCAATTCTTCCTGCTCTAAGGGCTGGCTGAGCCAATATCCTCACTAGAAGTTAGGCATCTCCAAGTTGAAACAACTGATAGTATCCATGACATTTAGGAAAGGATCAAGGCCTTCTCTTGGAGAGTTTGAGCTTAAAAATACCAAACCCAGTAAACTGCCCTTGCGCATATACCTTTTGAGCCTTAATTTTCAATTCTCTTCAAAATACACCTGAGTATTTGCACCTAAACCTGTGGACCTAATTCAAACCTACCCCCACTCTGAGAATTCAGAAGGTAAAAGAGAAGGAGTTGAAGATGGACAAGCTAGGGTCAACATTTGGTGAATGGAGGAGAAACACAAAAGGAAGACAACAATGTAGTAGCTAGGAAGAGGGTGACATTTTAGAATAATACAAACAAAAAGAAAAGAAAAATGTATTCAAAGGAAAACAGAAAAACTAATTAATGAAAAGGGATAGAGAGGAGTTAAGAGAATTTTATTAGAAAAAGTAAAAATAAGACGAGAAGTTGACCACTTCAAGTTTGAAAAATATCAAAGAAGATGAAATGTGCTGATCTAAAGAAGGTGAAGTCATAAATCACCTCCTTCACTTGCTGATTTCTCAATTTTGCATCCTTTTCACCCTTCCATTCTTGATAACCTACACCCATAAGTCACATTACAACCCAGTCTAAGACCTCTTGATCCTAACTTGAATGAGCTATTATGTGGAGATGAAGTGTTTTCCAATCTATGGTGAGGAATAGCCAGTGATGCCAGAATTTAAGAGCCTTGCTTATGCTCATGCTTGCAGACCCATTTGGGGACTATAATTGCTCTTGAGCATGTGGGAAAATGAAAACCCTCAAAGTTCATTGTGAGAGACTGCCCTAGTAAGCATTAGGTCTGATATTGAATGTATTCGGGATTGCCTAAACCTAATTTTTAAATTAATAGTGAGCTCAGTACTGACATAAACTTGTTGTTTCTCTTGTTGTAAGCTGATTGGAAATAGTCTGCATACAGGTAAGAGTTTTTAATGAGTTAATGGTCTGTGCATATCATTTGTTTAAATTCCTCACATTTTGAAAAGAATCAAAGGTGGACTGATGCTCTGATTTTTGAGTACTGATTTAATAATGTTGCACTTTTGTTAACTGTTTCATTGAGAAGTTTGTGGGTACCTTCACTGAATATCCTCAGGAGACTTCACTCCTCCACTAGGGATCACCTAGGAGTTAAAAAGGCTTGATGCATGATCTAAATGCATCCGTGCTCCCTTCGAAACTAGCAAAGATTAGGTTTGGGGGTATGTTATTTACTGAAAAGTATCACTTTTCACCACTTAACCTAGCCTTTACTGGACCTTGAAGCTGACTAATAACTCTTGTTTAGCTTGTTTTGTAGTTAGTAATAACATATGCAGCTTAACACAAAGTCCATGCCTTTAGTGCCAAGAAGAGAGAGAATCCAAGCAAGAGATGACAGCTGAGCCAAAGACTGATGGAACACAATGGTGGTACACACCATGGTGACTATTTTGCTTGTCATAATGGACTAGGAAAGTCTAGCAGATGAAAGAAGCATAGATGTGAGTGGAGAGGACTGCATCAGCAGCAGATGCATAGTAGCAGAGGAGCAAATGTGTTATCTTGCTTAGTAGCGGTGTTGCTCACATGGCTATGCCTACAGCAGAGTTACCTCACGTAGATTTTACATGCAGCACAAGGGAACTCATGAGGAATTCACACAGTTCAGTGAAGGAAGTGCCCCAAAGCATTCTCTCGCGTAGCAATCGCACACTTTAGTTGCAACCAACACTCAGTGAACTCGCGAACCTCTCGCACACTAAGCTTTAAGAAATCCAGCTTGCAAAGCTCTCCCGAGGAATAAGTCCTATAGCAGCCACGCGCACTATCTTGCGAGGCCAAATTGCACAAAGAACTATTGGAAACTCGTGAAGTCCTCGCGTGGTTCAAGAGGAGAGAGAGCTCCAGAAATGTCCTCACACAGTTCTCACACATTTAATAGACCAACCCTCTACCGAGCGAGATTTAAAGGCATCCATGCAACACCCTCACGAGAGAAAATTCTGAAGCTCTGCCGCGCAAGCAAAGCCATGCACTGCAAATTCATCTGCGCGAGTGCATTCAAAGCCAAGCACTATAAATTCTTCTACGCAAGTACATTCAAAGCCAAAGCAGCTGCGAGACAATACAAAGTCCACCTGCACGAGTGAACAACCTTCCAAGCCAATTCTTACCTCGTGAGGACTCTGCAAGCTGTGTGAAAGAATTAATGAGCAGAAGTGAACCTCACGAAAATCGAGCTCTCCACTTCTCAGTATTAACTCAAGGACCTTTAGGGAATTTCCTAAGGTCTAGGGCACACATATCGAGGCCCTGATCTTGTGGCACACATCCCAACGCATCCAAGGGTTATAACAATGCCACATCTGCTAGGTAATTAGGGTTAATCTTCTATTGGTTAAGGCATTAGGACTGAGTATTTAAGTTGTGCATTGTCACTTAGAATTTAGGATCTCTCCTTCAACCTTTGTCTATGGTGGGCTCGAGCAGACTAGGGTTAGGGTTTGATCACCTTTTTTTCCATTTTTTTTCTCTCCTAGCCCAACACTTGCTGGCTATATCCTTTGTAAATAGTTAGGTTTAGTTTATGCAGATTTTGTAATAGGACTTTTAACCTTTGGGATTTTGTGAAGAGCTATTATGCACAAGGCTGCTGCCTTGAGAGATTACATTTTCAGTACTTTTGATCAATGAAATTCGTACTTTAATTGTTCATTCAATCTGTTTTTTTTCTATTTCCTCATAGGTTTGTTCAATCTATGCATACATTTCGGATTTGAGCTGAATTGAAAGGCCCATGGAAGCTTGAGTTTGTAGACCTGGGACCATGGTGGCAGCAGCAATTTAGATGTTCCTTCTCAGACCTCAGTGGTGTGAATAGCCTCTGTGGATAGCCTATGACCATTTAAGTGGACAGACTATAGCCCTAGGGTGATTCATAGCCACAGATCTGAGAAGGATTCTTCTCCTCTGCACTTGAGCTTGTAGCCTTGTGGGAGGTTGTTGCAAGATCAAGCTCCCCTCTGTTTTACTTGACCAATATCCAATGTTAGATTTGATTTCTCTATAGTGATTGCAGACTTGTGAGTTGAGTCATGGCAATCCCTTGAAGCAATGACCAGCTGCATTTAAGTCCCCAAATAGCCCTTGAACAACTGTGGTCTTCACAAGTTTTTTAAGAACTATTTGCTCCCACGGATGCTTGAGCTTGTAGCCTGACAAACATGGTGTCGGCAATGATATTAGTGATCTGATTTGGGCCATTGGGTGGAGGACATCTATTGGATAATCTGTGACCATTAAAGTGGACAAGT
Organism: Chloranthus sessilifolius; assembly: GCA_021018995.1. Classification (NCBI taxonomy): domain Eukaryota; kingdom Viridiplantae; phylum Streptophyta; class Magnoliopsida; order Chloranthales; family Chloranthaceae; genus Chloranthus; species Chloranthus sessilifolius. The sequence continues at coordinate 34,319,145 of CM037595.1, forward strand.
TATTGCCTTATGATCAGTCTACTCCTTTGAAGCAGATTGGTTTTCTGATTTAATTTATGTGGTTTGATCCTCTCTATTGGATTGCCTGTGACCATTTAAGTGGATAGGTTATATCCTTAAGAGATAGGTCAAACCATAGGAGTTGAATTAGATACCTCTTCCTTGTAGATGTGCTTGTAGCCATCTGAGGAAGTGTTGCAGAGATAGCCCTAAATCTGAGTTACATAGCTGAATTAAACTTAGCTTGATTGCCTATTTCCCATCATTTTATCTTTCTTTTGGAGACACACACCATCACCACCTTCTTCATAACCCTTTCTTTAGGATAGGACTGCACTTTATTTCTCTTCTTTTAGTGTTAATTTAGCGTGGTTGTGATACCGAACTTCCTTTCTTTAGGATTGTCAGATCTATAGCTAGATCTGGAGGCCTACTATTATAGCCCATTTTGGGTTCTAGATCGATTTCTCTATGGGAAAAACTCTTACTTAAAACTTTCTACAACAGCCCTGTATCTTGCAGGCTGTGTGTGTCTCAGATTTGTTGTTTTAACTAATTTTTATTCTTTCCCTTTTCAATTTATATTTCTTTCGCTGTTTTCTGACCAATAACAAGACATCACTCTAGGGCGACCAACAGTAGTTAACAGAACCCAAAACAAGCGATCATGCTCGAGCGTGGGTATCTTATGCTCGAGCAAATTCTAGTGGCACCTTGTAGTGTACGCTCGAGTGTATTTCACTCGAGAGGAATAAGCCTGATGTTCATGCTCGAGCGTAGACTTCAGATGGTTTTACGCTCTAGCAATTGACTTACTCTCGATCGTAAACTCAGTGTAAATCTTCACTTTACGCTCGAGCGGACTGGACCTGAAAGTATTGGCGTAGAAAATGCGCTCGAGCGTAGGCTTCAAATGACTTTACGCTAGAGCAAACTCAGTAGACTCGAGCATAAATCTAGTTCACTTCTTCACTACACGCTCGAGAGTGTTTGACCCGAGCCAAAATAGCCTACGAATCAAGCTCAAGGGTAGGCTTCAGATGAAATTTATGCTCGAGCGGTTCTAGGTACGCTCGAGCATAAACCCAAAAATCTGTATCTTCCTCGTCTTGGTGCCTCTGCTCTAGATAGCTCTTATGGCTTCTCAAGTGGTCCAAACAACATGCTATACACAACATACATTATCCATCTCGCCTTTGCAAGGTTTCCTTCTAAATATTCTTCCTTAACACGCTTAAATCTAGGCATCACATGCTCACCATTCATTAGATTCGGGATACGTCCCTTTTTCCCCAATTTGAGTCACATGTAGAGGTTCCATCTATCGAACCCAGCACGTATCGGCTCTGGCGACTTTCACGTGTTCGATCGATGAAAATTGTGCATGCGGCATTATCCATTATCCCTTAATAACCAAAACCATTTACTAAAATGTAATGGATGCACAATGTGGGTTTACCTTTAGTCAATTCATTCGCACGCGCCCCTACGCATAGTGCCGACGACGAACCCACTCTGTCGCGATGTTGATCCGATGATTTCGATCAATGCTCACGCCTTAGTGGTACTGCCGTGAGACATATGTTTTCCCCAAGAAGAAAGAGAGCTTTCTCTTTGACTAGAGAGGACACACTACAATCTAGGGCTGGGTTCTCTTCAAGCAAAGCTCCAATGGACACCCAAAGCAATGAGCAGTCGGTGACCTCTCTCCCTTCCTCCCTCGGTTTCTCCTTCTGTAGCCGACTTCTCAGCAATGCAAATGATTTTGCATGCTTACGTGAAGGGACATATATAAGGGATTGGGATTCGGTGTGTGGCACTAACACAATGCTAAAGTATATCAGCCATCCATTGGTTTATAACCAAAAGGGCCTAGGTTCAAAGTGGGTTTTGACCCTTCTAGTTTCCTAATGGATCTTAGGTGCCTATGGGCTTTAGAGGTGTTAAGAGTGGTCCGGTCCACTAGCAATATGGCCCTCAAGTGGCCTAAAAGGTTACAAACTCCTAATAAGCCCCACGTGGGTCATGGTTCCAATGGCTCATGGGCTTTGGGCCCGATTAGACTGCAACCATAGAGTGCACATGCAAGCTTCAGTCCAATGAGGTTTAATTTGCACCGTCCACATATGGGCTTGGGTTCAACCATACCAAAATTACCTAGGGGCTCACTGTTGGGTCTAAGTGGCGTGTGGCTGATGCTTACTAAGGGTCGTAGGAGGCAAGTGGCCATGTGGGCTCTTCTTGTTTGAGGTCCAAATGGCACGTGGCCCGGATTAAATTTGTGCACGGACACGGGGTGTCACATCCATCCCTCCTTATGGGAATTTTCATCCTTGAAAATTGAGGGAAGTATTCGGTAAGTGTAATGTTTACCCAAGGTGCTTGACGGTGGTGTTTAGTTTTCCAAAGATGATGGGATTTGAAGCATTGCAAAGGCATACGAAATGCGGCTAAGTTAAAATTTGTACGCTGGTTGAACTGACTAAGGCATTACAAAGGTATACAAAATGCGGCTAAATTAAAATTTGCATAGTTGTTGAACTATCTAAGGCTTTACAAAGGTATACAAAATGCGGCTAAATTAAAATTTGTACAGTGTTGTTGAACTAAAGCATTGCAAAGGTAGACAAATTTGGTGGTGAAAAATATTTAGGGTATTTGACTAGATACTCCTTAGTTTCTAATCACATCATGTATTTCAAAGTACAAGGATTTAAATCACAATAGATGCTACAATATTTAATCAGTCAATAGTGGTAGTCTAGCACATTTTAGTTTAAGCGAGCATGATGAATGACTATGACAACTAATCAAAATCGAAGGTGGCGTTAAATTTTAATCTCACCAGAGGTTTCAGCTGAATGGAAGGCATTTGCCCGTGCCCTAGCGATTCACTGAGCGGCATCATCCGGAAAGCAATATTGCATGATTTCCATGAGTAGGACCTCTTGGAAGGCCATTCGTCTGGTGAGGTCCGAAGAGCTTGCGGAGTTGTTGGAAGGTACGCTAGACGATGACGGTAAGCCTTGGACCATTCTCCCCAGTCGGCACTGAGCCACCTCCCATTGCTCACATCCAAAGTATTTAATGTTGTCACAATCTTGTGGCTCATCAGCGCTAATGGTGAAACCACCGATCTCATCATGGTACTGCTACACCATGCTCGATATGAGCTAGGCGTAAGGCATGGTGGCCAGGGGCCTTTTTCTAGTCTCCAACATACAGTTGTGGGCATAAATTAGCCCATTGATGGCAACTTCTGCCGCGTCAAACCACCTTCCCTCATAATCACAAACAGAGTCTACAAAAGCACTCCATTCCTATCATCTTCCCTAGCTAAAGGGTAAAGGTTTCCTCTGAGAACTATGTTGATCCACCACATGTCAGGTGGCAGTTGTGCACCCTTGATTGACTGGCCCAGCCCTCGCTGTCCATTGGTCATTTCTTTGACAATTTGGTGGAACGGCATCTTGGTAAGACTTGGTGGGAGCAGGTCCTAGTGACCTTGGTATCTTAGTGGAACGCCCATGGCCATGGCGAATCGGTCATGGTCAAGTTAAATCGCTCGCTTAATGATGTTACTGGAGATAGTTCCGTCCTAGTCTATGGTTAGGTTTTGGTAGGTGTTAAGGTAATTTTTTTTGTGCTTGCTACAGACTTTATTGGAGACAGTGATAAGAATGAGGTCAGTAAAAATAAATCAAAGGTGGATTGAAAACTACGGAGCAGCAAGCTTAAAAATACGTAGTCCTGCAAGATACAGGGCCTGTTGTAGCAAGTTTTAATAAGTAAGAGTTTGTCCCACAGGGAAAGTTGATCTAAAGCTCCAAGGTAGCTATCTTTAGTAGGCCCTCCAGATCTGGCAATCCTAAATGGAAGGGGATTTAAGGTAACCATTATCTAAATTCTAAGGTAACCTAATGCCTAAACTACAGAAAGGGTTGAGAAGAATGATGGGGTGTGAGAAAATAAATATAAAAGGGTGAGAAGTAAGCTATTCGGTACAGATCTGATGGGTCTTATAACTCAAACTCAGATCTGCTGCTATAGAAATCCTGTCCAATGGCTACATTATCACCAAAGAGGAGAAAGGATCCAACTCACCCCTGTGCCATGATCCAATCCCTTATGGCTATAACTTGTCCACTTAAATGGTCACAGGCTATCCAATAGGGGAACGACAGTCTATAGATGGGTCAGAATAAGTTTATCATTGTAGGCACTACTTCATCCAGGCTACCAGCTCAAGAATCCATAGGAACCTTAACCTCTAAAGTTCTGTGTGTGGGGCTAGGCCTACAATGTGCACTAGCCTGGACACACAGAACCAGCAAGAGTTTGAGTACTAGCTTTTAAGCTTAGCTATTCACTGCTTTAGAAAGACAGCAGTGATTTAGTCACAAGCCTACAATCTCTACAGCCAGATCAAATCTGCCATCTGATGGGGGGTCTATACAAATACAGGGGAGTCTGTCTCTGCACAATCTCTCGCAAGGCTACAAGCACAAGTGCAGAGAAGAAGAATCTGCCTTAGATCTGTGGGTTGGCCTCACCCTAGGGCTATAATCTGTCCACTTAAATGGTCACAGACTATCCACAGAGGCAATCCTCCCCATAGAGGTCTAAGACAGAATAAGAACATTGCTGCCGCCACCATGTTCACAAGGCTACCAGCTCAAGCTCCCATGGGGGTTCATATTTAGTGGATCCTATGGTGGGGCTAGGCCTGCAATGTGCCTAACTTGGACACGCAGGTCACTTGGATCTAAATAACACCTTAAAAACAATCCTCCATTGCTTACAATATAACTTAGCAATGGAGGACCTCAAGGCAGCAGCCTTGTACAGAACAACTCACAAAACACCAATCCCATACATGTATAAAATCCTATTATAAAACTCCATTAAATCTATTCTAAATAGACATACAAAGACATAGTCAGCAAGTGCTAGACTATGGAGAGAAGAAAAAGGAAAAAAAGAAACTGCCTAAACCCTAACCTTAGCCTACTGTAATTCTACAGTTTATGGAGGAAGGAGTACAGAAGTCCAGTCCTTTAAACCTCAACTAGGCTTAGGCTTATATAGCAGTCTGCTCTCTTAGAATTAGGGTTAGGAAACCCCTAATTTATCAATGCTATCGTGGCCCATTTCTGTTCCTTGGATGCCTCGGGGCATGTGCATGGAGATTAGAGCATTGGAGTGCATGCCCTAGTTGCTGGAAGTTCCCAGATTGCCCCTACAGAAGTGGGGGAGAAGTTAAGAACTCGAGCCTCGCTGGGTAGAAAGGATTTCCAGGTCTTATCACGTGATAGAATTGGCATCGTGGGGTTGGTTTGACTTGAAGATCCTACTGTCGCAGGCTTGGTACTTTGATCATCGCGGGGATGCTCTGGTCGTCGCGGGATTGCTCTTTCCATTTGAATGCCGCAGGAATTGTGCGCGCAGTTCGTTCCTTGATGAATCCCGTGGCGATCCTCACGAAGAAACAATGTGCATGGGCTTCTGAATAGCACGAGTAGTTCCTTGAAAGTTTGTATCCCGCGGCCACTGCGTGACAGCCGCACGCAGGAATGCCTAGAGCTCTCTCTCCTTAGTGAATCGCACGAAGATTAACGGCTCCTCTTTTGAGCTGTGCGAGCTCTTATGACTGAGCCTCGCGAGAATCATGCAAAGTCTGCTTTTCAATTCCTTCTGTCATCAAACCATGTGAAAACGGCGTGAAGACTATGCAACCAGTTGGTGTGCTCCTTTCAGAAGCTCGGGACAACTGCGCGACGCATTCTTTCTGGTTTAATTGAGCCCTGCGACATCTACGCAAGGCACTCTTCTTGACTTGTTTCTGCTTTGCTGTGCCTATGCTGTAGCCAATTCTCTGTCTTGGTTCAACCTTCTTTCTTCTGAGGAACATCTAGGGCAACAGTAGGCTTCATGGCATGGTTAGGGGCTTATTTGCAACTTTTGCTTATTACCTACAAAATTGTCTTAACAGTCATTTATTAAATGACTAAGGGTCTAACCGAGATTAAGTTAAGGGGTGAAAAGTGATAGTTTTCAGGTCTTAACACACCCCCAAACCTAATCTTTGCTAGTCCCTTAGCAAAGCTGTAACTAATTAAATGTCACTTTCCTAGGGATCACGGGTACATTTAGCATATGTACCAAGCCTTTTAAACCCCTAAGTTATCCCTAGTGGAGGAGTGAAGTCTCCTGAGGGTTTTCAGTGAAGATACCCCCAAACTTCACCATTAGAACCATTAAGTATAATGCAGTTAATGACAACACAGATTTCAATGTACAAAGCTTCATTCCACACCCATTCTTTAACACTTAGAGGGAACTGCAACAATAATGCAGACCATTGAAAACTCAAAAGTTAGCATGTGTTTGCATCACCACCATTCATTTAACATTAGAAATTCAATGTGTAAAAATCAGTACCCAGCTTGCCTTTAATTCAAAATTTAGGTTGGATACAACCCCAATGAGGTTAGAATGCAGACCCAATTCTCACTAGGGCTATCTCTCAGCATTGATAATCTGAGGGTGTTCACTTTCAAAACAGCTCAAGAGGAGTTATCCAAATGGGCCTGCAAGCATGAGCATAGGCAAAGCTTCTAATTTCTGACATCCTCATGACTTTTCACCATAGATTGGACAACTCCTCATCTCCACATGATGTTGGTGATTCTATGTGTGCATGATTTATTTGTGTTTTGAAAACAGATTTACAACTGTTAAGTTATAATGACTCTGGAACATTAAAAAGAGTAAAGAAATATCAGCACAGAGAGAAGTGAATTAGCCTGTAAGATCAGGGCCAATTGTAGCAAGTTTTAAATGTAAGTGAGTAAAAGATCGTCCACAAAGAATTTGTTTAAAATGCAAAATAAACCTCCAGATCTGAGCTACCAGATCTGGCCTCTTATCCTATATACAAAGCACATAAGATGGGAGGTTGAATTTGTCACATTAACTAAATGATAAAAGTAAAAGTTAAACTAAATGATCTAGATCTTAGTTGGGGGAATTTTGATGTAAACTTATAAAAATGGAGAAATAATATCTAACTTTGATTTGGTCCTTGAAACACAATGAGAATGACTGCAGATCAAATGAGAGATGATCCAATCTTCATCTGGCTACAAGCATAGATGTAAGAGAAATAAATCTAACTCAAGGATTAGATTTAGGCTTATGGCTATGGTCTGTCCACTTCAATGGCCACAGACCATCCAATAGTCTTTAATCTAAACCCTTAATTTAGAACAAGAAATATCACTACAAATGCTGTGAGAGATTAGGTTACAATCACTAATTCCCACAGGGCTAATGAATCAAGGGAAATTGCATGAAAAACAGTAAATCTAAAGGAGTCTAGTACAATAAGGAGATCAGAGGGAACCCTTAACACGAATCCAATTGAGAATGTACGGTTTACAGCAACCTTTTCAAATTCACCATTACAATTACAAAGCACAGCTTAAACAACTCTCAGATTTGTAGTCTTGAATACAATTCTCTTTTGAATTACAGAGGTATCTCACAGCTCTCAATTGCAAGTAAAAGTTAGGCTATTACAGGGGTTTCCGGCAAACTAGCTGATTTGGAAATGGGGGAATAGGAATGAAACTCAAAATCTGGATGCCCAAATTGGGCAAATGGTTCATCTATTTATAGTTTTCCGCAGGTCTAGCTCAGATGCGTATCGACCAATCAGAAGTGCTCAGATCTGTATCAACCAATGGTAGTCGAGCACAAGAATCCAGATCTGTTCTGGCCAATCAAAATTGCTCGATCTAGTTCAGCCAATCAAGCGACATAAGCATCAATTCTGTTATGTAATTTGAAAATTTGTTAGAGCTTCTAGAAGTTCCCGCCAAGTGATTTCATCTTCGGCTGCTCACATGGGGTGGAATATGCCTTCGCTTCGTGCTTAGAATCTTTTGGAATGTCCCTAGGTTTTTAAATGCATTGGGACGCATGAAAAAGATTACTAAATTACCCTTGCAATAGCTAGGAATCTCCAGAATACCATTTCGCATAGTTTAGGGAACTTTTCGCAAGGTACTGTGACTCCTGAAGCTCTTTTCACAAAGTTCAGGTTCTGTTCACAAGGAGTTCTCTTCTTTTTGAAAAGGTCAATCATCCTTTTGAAGAGTTCAGGTGTTCTTCGAAAACTAAGCCTAGAGCTTTTAGTTCTTTCCACAGAGTTCAGGTTCTTTTCGAAATGTTCAGATTCTTTTCGAAAAGCACTCTGTAGTGCATTTTTCTGTTCGAATTGCTCCACATTTCTTTTCTGGGTTGAGACCAGGTCTTTGCCTCTTTAGTTCAGGCATTTTGACAGCTAGTGAGGTTGCCCCTTCTCTTTCTTCCTTTGGATCGACATGGATTATCATCTTTTTGGCACTTTTAGGCTGCTTTCATGGTTAAGCCTGTCTTTATTGTTAGCTGTAACACAAGCACTTAAAACACTTATTTAGTTCTCTCAAGGGTCTATCAAGGCCCAGGTTAAAGGGTGGAAAATGGTATTTTCTAGTTCTCAACACACCCCCAAACCTAAGCTTTGCTAGTCCCTTAGCAAAGTCAAAATTAAAAATAGAATAAAAAGCCACTTTTGTAGGGAACACGATTGCATTTAGCATATGCAATAAGCCTTTCAAACCCTAGGTGATCCCTAGTGGAGGTAGAAGTCTCCTGAGGTTTCGATGAAGGTACCCACAAACTTCTCCAATAAATCAGTTAAGATCAATGCAGTTCTGTTAAAGCAAACTTTCATCCAATCAGATTATTCACACCTGCATCAGTCAAGCTGTAAGAAGATTTTCAAGAAAACATCAGTTCAAAACTAAAATTCTGTTGTAATTCCTTTTACCATTCACTCAATTTGTGTCAAAAAGTTATTTACAAAAAAAATTAATGAACAGCTTGCCTTCTATTTGAGAATTCAGTTTTGATGTTACCCCAATGAGTTGATTTCAAACCCAACTCTCTCCAGGATTTTCACTCAATACGCAAATAAGAGGGATGTACCATTTCACACGGCTCAAGAGCAGTTACAGCCCTCAAATAGGACTGTAAGCATGAGCATAGGCATTGTTTTTTTTTTTTTTAGTTCTGAATTCACTGCTCTTTTCACCATAGATTACATAAATCCTTATCTCTATGTGATAGCTCAATCTATCATTGATTAGTAAGGACTTTAACTTGGGTTGTAATGTGGCTTATGGGTGAAATTTATTAAGAATAAAGGGGTGGAATGGAGTTCAAAATTGAGAAGTCAGTCAAGGTAAGGAGGTGATAGACACACCTACTTCAATTCCGCATAATTTCATCTTCTTCTTTGAACTTTCAGAGCCAAAGTGGCCATCTTTTTCTCTTTCTTTTTCAAACTTCCAATGAAATGCCTTCTCCTTCTTTTTTTTTTTTTTTTTTTTTTTTATCAAGGTAACATTGATTGGAATGCCACATTTCTTCTGCTGATACTTTATTGCCTTCAATTATGATTCTTCTTCTTTTATCAAACTGTTACTCAATTCTCCTTTCTTCAGCTTCTTTCCCTTTGTCTTCTGACTTCTTAGAGTGAGGATTAGGCTAAATGAGGTTGATGAGATTTCAAAGAAATCTTAGATTTATAAGTCTCAAATGGTGTGTATCAAGGGCAGTTTCAAAAGGTGGGGCTTTGTAAGGTTCAAACTGTCCAAAAGGACGCCTTACATCATGTCTTTAATATCATGATTGCTGTCAAGTTATTTCAATTTGAATGTGTAACTTCTAGTGAAAAGTAGTAGGTTCAAACAGTTCCAAGGGTAGAAAAAATTGCCAATTCATACCTCCAAAGAATACAGTTCAGGTTCAAATCTCACTGGGTGTGGTTTTCTATCAAATTCCTGAGGTATATCATCACTGTTTTCTCTCTTTTTAGGTTTACTAAAACATCAATTTTCTTTTGCAAATTTTCTGACATTCACTTCATGAAAGTATTAGAATTACACTAGAAATTAATTTAAAAAAGTTTTAACTTCCACATTTTTCAAAACAACAGGTGTGAAATTACTTCATTTTCAAAAAAATTCTACTGATCATAAGCTGCATTGATGTTAACTCAATTATTGATATTTCTGCCACACCCCCAAACCTATGGTGAGCAGGGTCCGCACTAGTCCAAAGCAAAGAAAAGAAACAATCAAGCAGAAATCATAATGACAAGAAAGAAAGAACAGAAATGCACAGTAATTACATAAGAAAAACCAGAATTTTATATTACAAACTCATAACACAGATAAGTACAATGTGATCTAATAACTGGGGTCAAAATCTGTATCATAAGTTGGTTAAATGGGATCAAAACTGGAGTCACTGTCAGAGTCAGAACTAGAATCAGTATTGGAGTCTGAACTCGATTTAGCCTTCTCCTAGATTGTGTTTTACAACTCAGTGTATTCCTCTGATTTGATCTTTTTGGTGAGGCCAATGTACTTTCCAAGTCTAGTAGTCCTCAATTTTTCCTGTTCAAGCTGTGCTTGCAACATGGTCACCTTGTGCTGCTCACTCCTAACCATCTGAAAAGTTTGACCCAGCAGGTCCTTCATTTTCTCTCTCTCAAATTTCATGAATAACTCCAATTTCCGAATCTGGTTTTCATAAGGGGTTCTAATGTAAGCTTGCAAATCAGCTAACCCCTTGAGGACATCTCGACAGATATATGGATTTTCTTCCATGGCCCTTTTAAGAGCGGCAAATCTGGGAATGGGAATGGAATGGTAGGGAACCAAAGGTATCCCAGCTGTGGGAGTGGGAGAAGAGGGGTCCAGAAGGATGACTTCAGGGTCGGTCTGATTGGCTTGATCAGAGAAAGTGAGGAGAGGTGAAGGGGGCTCAACAAGAGCTACCTCAGGTTCAGTTTGGGTAGCATGGGCTGTAGTGGTGAGGGTGGACATATCAACCAATACTACCTCAGGTTCAGTTTGGGTAGCATGGTCATCAACAGCAAGTACAGTGGCTAAGGTAGTTGTGTGGGATGTGGAGGCTAAGGTTTGGAGAAGGTCATTGGTCACAGACTGATTATCTGTGTTGATCTGTAGTTGGGCTTAGATGGATTGGAGAAAGGTAAATATTTGGCGAATTGATTCAGGTGTGGGTGTGGTATGCATAGCAAGGGCTGGTAAAACTGAAGTGGATGGTGGAGGTGCAATGGGTGAAATGGCTGTAAAGGGAGAAGTAGCCAAGTGAGTGAAATGAGGAGGGTTAAGTATAGGGACAGATTCAAGCCCAACGTTTTCAAAAATAGACCCCATCAATGATGAATAAGCCTCTGTAGTGAAAAGCTCAGGTTCAGGGGTATGGGTTACTTCAGGTGTGTGGGCTGAAGGAGCAGGTGAACTTGAGGGGCTTTAGAGAAGAGGAGTGCTAGGAGATTGTTCAATAAAATCTATGGCCAGGTCTTGGGCATTGGTGGGAGAAATTGGTGGTGTGAGTATGGCTGGAGTGGTTGGTGTAGTGGGGGAGTCTGCAATTGGGATAATGGTGGGTATGGGAGATGGGACTGCTAGAATAGGTGAAGTGGCGGAGTCTGGACTAGGTGAGGAGAGGTAAAATGACAACTTCTTCAAGAATGGGTGCAAGAAGATGGTCACCACAGGAAGGACAACTTCTTCAAGAATGGGTGCAGCTAGAGAGCTGGTCACCTCCGGGTCTGGCAAAGCAGGTTCTAAGGGAGCTGCAGGGGCAAATTCATGTATGGCGGGGTCCACCTTCCTCTCTCATTCTGTTCAGCATTGCTTGGCTTGTAGTCCAAGCCTTTTTCCCAAAAGTATTAGGAGCTATGACTTCAAATGGCTCCTGGTCATCAATGTCAAACTTAGCTCTTAGTAGGGCTGTGATCAGTCTACCAAATGGGATTCCAGCTAATTTCTGCTCCTTTTTCAACTTGGCACTAATATCAGCCATGGCTTCAAAAATTAACATAGGGGCATTGAAAAATTGCCCCTTAGAAAAATGAAAGAGAGCCTCTAAAATTGGTGTCCTCCTTTCTTGGCTGTGCCCAGTGACATAAAAACTTCCCCTCAAAATTGAATCCATCAGTAAAAATTGAGGTGCTAGGTCTCTCCTCATTATGGACTGTCCAGTTCCAACGATCCCTTGGGTTAAATGTGCAGCCATTTCTCTGAAAGAGGCTGCTTTTGGTGCAGCCAATGGACCAGCAGGATCATATTGAAAAGGTATCCCCAAAGCATTCCCAATGTCTTCATATGTGACAGTTAGATCACAATCATCAATAAAGATAACAAGAGTAGGGACATCAGCACATTCTCTGTCACTTTGACCAGGTTTTGGTACCATAATTTTACCATTCGCAGATAAATTTTCTCTGGCAGAGGGGTAAGGATATTGCTCATTGAGGCATCCCTAATGTATCTTAAAGATAGCTGACAGCCCGGTTTGTTGATGAAAAAAGTTTCATCCACGATAAGCTCAGGAATCAGCTTCTGAGCTTCAATGAATGGATTTGGCAGTACCAAATGCATAGGCAGAGGAGGAAACTCAGGCTCAAGACTAGCAGCTGCTGGGATGGGTTCCTCGTGTCTAACCTTCTTCCCTTTCTCAATCCTTTCAGCTCTATCCATTGATAGTTTTCTTTTGGCTGAAGCTTTGGTTTTTCCTTTTGGGGTTGGTTTGCTAATTTTCTTAGTAGAAGATTTTGGGAACATGGCAGCCAGTGATTTTTCAGCTTTCCCCATTCTAAAATTGTGTATAAAAATGCCCACAACAAATGCTGACACAAAATCAAACTTTGCAAATGATAAACAGAGGAAATGCACAGAAAAATACCGAAATCTAGGGTTTTGGTAGAATGTGTTGCTTGCTCGCTGAAATCCACCAGAACCAAAAGCTAAAATCCCTCTCTTCAAGCTTAAATGATCGAGCAAATGTGAAGAAAAGTGTGGCTGAATTCTAAAATCACGCAAGGAAAGAAAGAAATGGGGTTTCTGTGGAACATGACGTTCTCAGAAAGCTTTCGAATATGAAACCCTTACTTCGAAAGGGTTTAAATATGCTCAAAGTTATTTTCGCAAAGTCATTTTTAAGTTTTTGAAAAGTTCCAAAACAGTCCTTTTTACAACAGAGAATGGCATCAGTACCATTCGAAAAACTAATAGCTTCAGAAATAACTTTTTGAAAAGCAAATGGCTTCAGAAACAACTATTCGAAAAGCAAATCATTGCTTTCGAGCAGTTCGTTATAAATCCAGATCCTTTTCGAAAAGCAAATTGAACTTTGCGAAAAGACAATTTTTACTTTGCGAATTAATTTTTCACATATTTGAACTTCTCGAAAAGAGAACAAACATGACTAAAAACACAGAAATAGAAAACTATGTAAAAACTACAGAACAAAAGCATATTGTACAGTTGTATACCATCATATTTGGGGAGGTTCTTGATGATAGATGGTCAGCACAGGCTCCTGGGTATTTTCAATGCATGGTTTGAGCCTCTAACCATTTACTTTCATGATTCTTCCATCATTTGGGTCTAAAATTTCAATAGCCCCAGAAGGAGCTGCATGAATGATAGTATATGGCCCTTTTGGATCTCAGCTTTCCAAGAAAAAACTTAAGTTTTGAGTTAAATAGCCATACCTTAGAGCCAGCTGTGAACTCTTTTCTCAACAAATTTTTATCATAGAAGGCTTTGACTTTCTCTTTGTAAGATCTTGAATTTGTGTATGCATCCATTCTCAGCTCCTCTAACTCAGCAAGTTGCAGTTTCCTGTGATTACCAACAGTAGTCAGATCCATGTTCAATGTTTTAATAGCCCAAAAGGCTTTATATTCTAACTCCACTGGTAAATGGCATGCTTTTCCATAGACCAATCTGAATGGGGACATGCCAATTGGGGTTTTATAGGCTGTCCTATATGCCCACAATGCATCATTCAGCTTAAAGGACCAATCCTTTCTGTCCTTCTTCACAGTCTTTTCTAGTATATGTTTGATTTCTCTATTGGAAATCTCCACTTGTCCACTGGTTTGTGGATGATATGGAATAGCTACTCTATGAGTCACAGAGTATTTTTCAATAAAGCTTCAAAATGTTTATTACAAAAATGGCTTCCCCCATCACTGATAATAGCTCTGGGAAAACCAAACCTGGAAAAAATGTGATCCTTTAAAAATTTCAGAACCACTCTGTGATCATTGGTTTTAGTGGTTGTGGCTTCAACCCATTTGGATACATAATCCACAGCTACTAAAATGAAATTACACCCATTGGAAGGAGGAAAGGGACCGATGAAGTCTATCCCCCAAATATCAAGCAATTCAACTACCAAAATGGGCTGTAAAGGCATTGAGTTTCTTTGGAAATGCTGCCCAATTTCTCGCGCTTCGCAAGACTTACAGTCTTGAGCATCTTTGAAAAGTGTAGGCCAATAGAATCCACACTGCAAAACCTTTGCAGCAGTTTTGTTTCCACTAAAATGACCTCCACAGGCCTGTTCATGACACATAGAAAGTATGCTATGAAATTCTTCTTCAGGGACACATCTTCTTATTATTTGGTCTGCACAAATCTTAAACAGATAAGGATCTTCCCAAATAAAATGTTTAACCTTTGAGAAGAAAAGATCTTTATCCATTTTATTCCAATGTTGTGGAATTCTTCCAGTAGCCAAAAAGTTGACTATGTTTGCAAACCAAGGGGTGTGTATACTAATAGCAAAAAGTTGCTCATCAGGGAAAGATTCATTGATAGGCAGCCGATCAATCTCAGCAGTTCAAATTCTAGACAGGTGATCAGCCACCACATTCTCCACACCCTTTTTATCTTTGATCTGTAAATCAAATTCCTGTAATAGGAGGATCCACCTGATTAATCTTGGTTTCGTGTCCTTCTTAGACAGAATGTATTTCAAGGCAGAGTGGTCAGTGAACACCACTATTTGTGATCCCAAGACATATGACCTGAATTTCTCTAAAGCAAAAACAATTGCCAGCAGCTCCTTCTCAGTTGTTGTGTAATTGAGCTGTGTATAAATCATTGATCTACTGGCATAAGCTATGACATGAGGCAACTTATCCTTTCTCTGTCCAAGGACAGCTCCCAAAGCATAATCTGATGCATCACACATCAGTTCAAAAGGCAGTGAATAATCTGGAAACTGTAATATTGGAGCTGAAATCAAACAGTTTTTCAAGAATTCAAATGCCTTCATGCATTCATTGTTGAAAACAAAAGGGACATCTTGGCATAATAAATGACAAAGAGGCTTGGTTATTTTACTGAAGTCCTTAATGAACCTTCTGTAAAATCCAGCATGTCCCAGAAAACTTCTGATCTGTTTAACAGTTTTGGGAGGTGGTAAATGTGCAATTAAATCAATTTTTGCTCTGTCTACCTCAATGCCCTTGTGGGAGACAACATGGCCAAGGACAATGCCCTGGGTGACCATGAAATGGCTCTTCTCCCAGCTCAAAACTAGATTGGTTTCTTCACATCTCTATAACACCAATTTGAGATGATGTAAACACTGGGCAAAACTGTCTCCATAGATTGAAAAATCATCTATAAAAATCTCCATAAATTGGTCAATCATATCAGAGAAAATGGAGTACATGCATCTTTGAAAGGTAGCAGGAGCATTATAAAGACCAAAAGGCATTCTCCTATAGGCAAAAGTGCCAAAAGGGCAAGTGAATGTGGTCTTTTCCTGATCTTGTGGGTACACAGGAATCTGGTTGTAACCAGAGTAACCATCAAGAAAACAGTAATAAGCTTTTCCTGCTAGCTTATCTAAAATTTGATCAATGAATGGGAGAGGGAAATGGTCTTTTCTGGTCATTGAATTTAATTTTCTGTAATCAATACAGACCCTCCAACCAGTTGTTTGTCTGGTTGACATAAGCTCACCAGAATCTGAGGTTACAACAGTGATCCCAGATTTCTTAGGTACCACCTGTGTAGGTGCCACCCAAGCTGAATCTGAAATGGGGTAAATGACCCCTGCATCCAACAACTTAACAACCTCTTTCATGACCACTTCTTGCATATGAGAGTTCAACCTCCTTTGCATTTCTCTAGAAGGCTTTGCATCTTCTTCCAAATGGATTTTATGCATGCAAACAACTGGATTGATTCCTCCCAAATCAGCAATAGTCCAGCCAATTGCCCTTTTATGTTATTTCTAAATAATCAACAGCTCTTCCTCTTGCTCCTTTGTGAGGGAGGAAGAAATAATCGCAGGCAATGATTTATGGTCTCCTAAAAATACATATTTCAAATTTTCTAGCAACTGCTTCAGTTCTACATCAGGTGGGCTAAGAAAAGAAGGTAGCAAAGGTACCTTAGCTGTTTGTGGAAGGGGAAGAATAGCAGGTTTCCAAGAAGAGAAACTTGCTAATTGATTATGAGTTCCTTGCACAACATTTACTTTCTCAGACTTTGAGGTACAAAATGTTTCTTCCTCGGAATTTCCCCAAGCATCTTTATAATTTGTGGTTAAATCTTCACACTGTAAAAATTATTGTAAAGTCCCTTCCACCAGTTCATCTAATAGATCAACATGAAAACATTCCTCAGAGCTGAATTGAGGTTGTGTGACTGCATTATAAACATTTAATTTCACCTTCATATTTCCAAAAGAGACTTCCATAATAACAGACCTGCATTGAATGCAAGCATTTGCTGTAGCCAGGAATGGTCTTCCCAAAATGACAGGGATGGAAGTTTTGCTTTTTGTAGGTTCCATGTCCAAAACTAGAAAATCAGCAGGATAGAAAAAATTTATCTACTCCCACCAATACATCCTCAATCATCCCAACTGCCTTTCTTTCAGATCTGTCTGCTAGTTGTAATACCACATCAGTGGGTTTTAATTCTCCAAAACCTAATTTCTCATATACAGAATACGGAAGCAGGTTGACACTAGCACCCAAATCTAATAAAGCCTTTTCAATGGTATGTTCCCCAATAATGCAAGGGATTGTGGGGATTCCAGGATCTTGAAGTTTAGGAGGTGTAGTAATAGACAACACCTGATTAACTCTTTCCACAACAAAGACCTTCTTGGATAACTGTATCCTAGACTGCCTTTTGTGAGTGCAAATATCTTTCAAAAATTTTGCATATGCTGGAATTTGTTTGATTGCATCAAGCAAAGGTAGATTTATCTTGACTTGCTTGAAAGTCTCCATCATTTCATCTATTTTTGTGTTCCCTTTATCAAAAGGGGATAGAGATTTCATGGCATGAGGAAATGGTAAATGAGGAACTAGTCCTTCATCTACAGCTTTAGAAGCATTATCAGAATCTTTTTTATTTTTTTGTTTTTCATTTTTTTAATTCTTCTGAGGTACATCAAGACTTCATCGCTAACATTATGCTGCTCTTGCTGCATATCTTTATCATTTTCCTCACTTTTTTCTTCTTCAGTACCCACTTTGTTATTTATAATTCTTCCACTTCTCAAAGTTGTGACAGTTTTTACTTCTTCGTGAGAAATAGAAGCCTCTCCAACCATGAACTGTCCTTTGAGATTGTTCAAAGGTTGGCTGGGTAACTTTCCTTCCTCTCTTTTGGCCAAAGTATTTGAAAGTTGACCCAATGTTTCTTCAATCTTCTTTATGCTCTGACTGTGAAAGTTCACAGTCTGAGTTAAAGATCCTAAATTCTGGAGTGAATTTAGGACTTGATCTTCAAAAAAAGGGGACCTGGAAGGGATTTGAACTGGAGCAAATTGCTATACAGGTTGTTGTGGAATGGGCTGCTAAAAATTTGGCTTGGCATAAAAATTCTGCTGATAAGGCTGAGCAGTTTTGAAAGGCATTTGGTTCTTTGGTTGCTGCTGTTGTTGTGATTGATAATTCCCCTGGCTCCACCTCAAATTGGGGTGCCCTCTCCATGGATATTCATTTGACTGCATCTGTCCAAATGATTGGGCAGCATGAGCTTGTTCCACCACTAGATCTGGGAACTGTGGTGCAGCGGGACATTGGTCAAGTGAATGAGTAGGGGACTGGCATATCAGGCATGCCTCCTCTACTCTTGCAACCATTGGATTTTTAAGTGAGTTCATCAATGTATCAAACTTTGTGGTTAAATTATCCATCTTTCTTTCCAACTCATTCACCTCATAAATCTTTCCTTTGGTGGTTTGCTGATTGTTCAACCTAGCAGGATTCTCAATATCTCTTGACAAAGATTCCTGTTGAGTTGAGTTTTCACCAATTACTTCAAATAAGTCCCAAACCTCCTCAACTGTTTTTTGCAAGTGCCTCCACAGGAAGCATCTACCATATTCTTGCCTTTTTGATCAATTCCTTGATATAAGCTTTGAACAAGCTGCCATCGGGGAATTTGATGATGAGGACATTGCCTTAAAAGTTTCTTAAACCTTTCCCATGCTTCATGGAAAGTTTCAATTGAATTTTGTGAGAAGGAAATAATACTTTGTCTCAATTGGCTTGTTTTAGACATAGGAAAGTATTTGGCTAAAAATTGACACTGCAAATCATTCCAAGAAGTGATACTATTTGGTGCTAACATAGACAACCATGCTCTAGCTTTGTCCATTAATGAAAAAGGAAAGAGTCTAAGCTTGGTTGCCTCTGGACCAAGTCCAGCTATGTTAAATGTGGTGCAAAGAGACAAGATTTCATCCACATGTTTGTATGGATCTTCCTTACTCAACCCATGGAAGGAAGGAAGCATTTGGATAGTCGATGATTTGATCTCATAATTTCCTTCAACAATAGGAAATTGAATGCAAAAGGGAGAATTATAAGCACCAAGTGCAAAGTAATCCCTCAAAAGTCGAGATTCTTCACCCATAGTAACTGTTTCAGTAGAATTCTATGATGTTTGTTAGGTTCGTAATAGCCTTTCAACTTCTAAATTTAGAGGGACAATCTCAGGGCTGAGAGTCCTCCTACCTAACATACAACACAGAATAGAGAATCAGATTATGCACAGCAAACCTTCAGAATTCCTTTTAAAGTAGATTCCCCTCTTCAAAATGGATATGAATAACTGCACAGATATAAACAATAGAATAGTTTAGCACTGATGTAAAAAAAAATGAAAACTTAGGTCTACCTATTTTAAAACAAATTCCCCGGCAACGGCGCCAAAAACTTGTTGGTGATTCTATGTGTGCATGATTTATTTATGTTTTGAAAATAGATTTGCAACTGTTAAGTTATAATGAATCTAGAACATTAAAAAGAGTAAAGAAATATCAGCACAGAGAGAAGTTAATTAGCCTGCAAGATCAGGGCCAATTGTAGCAAGTTTTAAATGTAAGTGAGTAAAAGATCGTCCACAAAGAATTTGTTTAAAATGCAAGATAAACCTCCAGATCTGAGCTACCAGATATGGCCTCTTATCCTATCTACAAAGCACATAAGATGGGAGGTTGAATTTGTCATATTAACTAAATGATAAAAGTAAAAGTTAAACTAAATGATCCAGATCTGAGTTGGGGGAATTTTGATGTAAACTTATAAAAATAGAGAAATAATATCTAACTTTGATTTGGTCCTTGAAACACAATGAGAATGACTGCAGATCAAATGAGAGATGATCCAATCTACATCTGGCTACAAGCACAGATGTAAGAGAAATAAATCTAACTCAAGGATTAGATTTAGGCTTATGGCTATGGTTTGTCCACTTCAATGGCCACAGACCATCCAATAGTCTTTAATCTAAACCCTTAATTTAGAACAAGAAATATCACTACAAATGCTGTGAGAGATTAGGTTACAAACACTAATTCTGGTGGTTAATGAATCAAGGAAATTGCATGAAAATAGTAAATCTAAAGGAGTCTAGTGCAATAAGGAGATCGAGGAACCCTTAACACGAATCCAATTGAGAATGTACGGTTTATAGCAACCTTTTCAAATTCACCATTAAAACAAATTCTCGATTTGTAGTCTTGAATACAATTCTCTTTTGAATTACAGAGGTATCTCACAACTCTCAATTGCAAGTAAAAGTTAGGCTATTACAGGGGTTCCAGGCAAACTAGCTGATTTGGAAATGGGGGAATAGGAATGAAACTCAAAATTTGGATGCCCAAATTGGGCAAATGGTTCATCTATTTATATTTTTCCCCAGGTCTAGCTCAGATGTGTATCGACCTATCAGAAGTGCTCAGATCTGTATCAACCAATGGTAGTCGAGCACAAGGATCCAGATCTGTTCTGGCCAATCAGAATTGCTCGATCTGGTTCAGCCAATCAGGCGACATAAGCATCAATTCTGTTATGCAATTTGAAAATCTGTTAGAGCTTATAGAAGTTCCGACCAAGTGATTTCATCTTCGGGTGCTCACATGGGATGGAATTTGCCTTCGCTTCGTGCTTAAAATCTTCTGGAATGTCCCTAGGTTTTTAAATGCATTGGGACGCGTGAAAAAGATTACTGAATTACCCTTGCAAAAGCTAGGAATCTCCAAAATACCATTTCGCATAGTTTAGGGAACTTTTTGCAAGGTACTGTGACTCCTGAAGCTCTTTTCGCAAAGTTCAGGTTCTGTTCGCAAGGAGTTCTCTTCTTTTCAAAAAGGTCAATCATCCTTTCGAAGAGTTCAGGTGCTGTTCGAAAACTAAGCCTGGAGCTTTTAGTTCTTTTCGCAGAGTTCAGGTTCTTTTCGAAATGTTCAGATTCTTTTCGAAAAGCACTATGTAGTGCATTTTTCTGTTCGAATTGCTCCACATTTCTTTTCTGGGTTGAGATCAGGTCTTTGCCTCTTCAGTTCAGGCATTTTGACAACTAGTGAGGTTGCCCCTTCTCTTTCTTCCTTTGGATCGACATGGATTATCATCTTTTTGGCACTTTTAGGCTGCTTTCATGGTTAAGCCTGTCTTTATTGTTAGCTGTAACACAAGCACTTAAAACACTTATTTAGTTCTCTCAAGGGTCTATCAAGGCCCAGGTTAAAGGGTGGAAAATGGTATTTTCTAGTTCTCAACACATGACAGCTCATTTTACTTTGGATCCACAAGGTCTTTTTAAATGGGTTGTAATGTGGCTTATGGGTGAGGGATGTAAAGAATCAAGGGGTAAAAAGTGAATGAAAATGAAGAAATCAACAAGGTAAGGAGTGATTCATGACTTCACAACCTTCATTTCAGCAAAACTTCATCTTTCTTGATATATTCCAGAATCAATGTGGCCAGCTTCTCCTCTTCTTTCTAATTTTCAGATGATGTTCTTCTATAGACTTCTCTATCTTTTTCTCTTTTTATTTTTATTCAATCTTTTTATGATTTTTTATGATGAACTGCCTGACAAATACCATTGACACACTGTTGTTCATAAGTTACTTTTCTTCACCTTCCACAGAATGTTGAACCATTCTCATGATCTTTAACTCCTTCTCCTTTACCTTCTGAATTCTCAGAGTGAGGGTGAGGTTGAATCAGGTCATGAGGTTAAGGTGTAAGTATTCTAGTATTTGTCAAAGAAAAGTAGGATTTTTAAGGCTCAACTAGTGTATGCAAAAGGACAAATTTTAAAAGGTTGGATTTTCAGGCTCAAACTATCCAAATGAAGGCCTTGGATCATTTCCTTAGTATCATGAGTGCTGTCAATCAGTTTTGATTTAGAGGTGCCCAACTTCTAGTGAAAAAGTCTTGATTCAATCAGTCCTCATAGCAGAAATAATGCCAAAAGCATTCTTCACAAGGAAATGATGGGCCCAAATCTCACTAGGTATGGTCCTCAAATTAACCCATGGGGTGTATTTTCATTTGCTTCTCTCCTCTTAGGTTTACTAAGTATTAACTGAAAAATTTGCTGATGTTAGCTTCATGGTGGTGTTAAGATTTTAACATTTTCAGTTTCGAAAAGTCTGTAAAAATATTTTAATTTAAATTATTTTTACAAATTTCCTCATTGTATCAAGTTAGGTGGAAATTGACTTTATTCATCTCAGTTACACCATCATTATAGCACTAAAGTTAACTATTCTATTGGCAGACCTACCCTGCCACACCCCCAAACCATGAGGAGCAGTGTCCTCACTGGTTCAAAGGTGAGAAAGTGCAGTAGATTCAATAAAGAACAAATACACACGCAAGAAGACAAACAAAAATACATAAGAGCAGCCACATAGAACTAAGCAAAGATGGGAAAGTGAACAGTATAGAACAAAAAGAAAAATTCATTAGAATTGAAAAAGATTACAAGAAGATTTATAAAAAGAGAAAAAATAAAAGCCTAAGAACAGACAAAATAGGGGGGGGGAGAACAGGGATCAAGGGGGAGTCGGTGGTGGAGGGTTTGAGGAAGATGGTGGGGGAGATGCAGGTGGGGCAATTTTTTTCTTCTTCTTCTCTCTCTTCTCCTTTTTCTTCTCCTCCTTGGCCAGGATCCTCTGGACCTTTTCATACTCATCCCAAAGATATTGTAATGGGTCTGGCTCCTTAGGCGATGGGGGGTCCAACCACATAGGATAGAATTTTTTTGGGAACTCGTTGGGTTTGTCATTCGCCATGATTATGAGGAGGGCTAGACTGCTAGGGTTAGAAGAGAAAGGATGAGATGAAGACGAACTAACTTCGTATTTAAAATACTTGGACGGTGGAAAATGAATTGTCATATTAAAGTTTTGTCCCTTTCCAAGCTTGGCAATAACTTGTGAGTATTCGGGGAATGATGAATCGCACAACTAATTATGGGAAAAGAGAGCTCACACTAAATGATGGTCTAAATTTAGCCTTTGTATTTAAGGTGATCCCGTGTATCGCGTAGCTGCACACTGGAAGATATGGAATTCTGCTTTGCGCGCGCTCAGGATTCCACGAGCAAGCTCTGACATGGCCCACGATTTTCATTTTAATTCCTTGATCTAGATCAACACTCGACCTCTGTGCACCATTTGTGTTGAGGTCTGTACTTGCACAATGTCATCCACCCACTCAGTTGCCATCTACATCTACCCTTCACATGGATTCCTATTTCAAATGAGAATAGCCTCCCTAAATTCATCTCCCATGTTACTGAAAAAAGTGAACAATATGAAGACTAAATTAAAAAAAATAATAATAATAAAATAAAATAAAACAAGCACACAGAAGAGATATGGCACATAAATCAATATACAAAAAAAAAGAAAAAATCTATTAACTTGGAAAAACATGTACAATTGTAATTACAATAACTAGAAAAGAAGTGCAAAGGCACGAAAAGCCTAATCTACAATCTAGGTTCTAAGAGGAGGAGGAATCTGAATCTGAATCTGTGAACCAGTCCCAGCCCATCTTTTGAGTATGTTTCCTAAGGGCAGCTTTGTCCTCTTTTTTCTGTGCTTGCTTCTCAGTTGGACTCTTTTTCTTCTTAGCTTTACTCTCAGCTGGAGTCTTTTTCCTAGGCTGCCTTGGTTTCTTTGGTGGGACTGGTGGTTGCTTGGGAGGGGCCTAAGCCTCAGCTTTCTTCTTCTTCTGGGCCTCCATCAGGCTCTTGCTGATTCCCCATTGCCTCTTGGCAAAAGTAGTAGGGGCAAGGGTGGTAGTCTCCTCTATTTTTGCTATCTTGTACCTACCCCCCTTTAGTAGCAGCTTGGTAATGACTCTTGCATAGGTGAGTGTGTGAGGCTTCTTGTTCTGCCCTAACTTCTCCACTAGATCTTTCATAGCTTCAAACATTAACCAGGCTGCATGGAAGTCATGGCCCAGAGAGAAAGAATAGACAGCATTCGCAATGGGAGCTCTCCTCTCCTGTTGATGTCCTGAGCAGTAAATGTTCTTTCTTAGGACTTGGTCAATGAAGAGGAGTTCAGTCTCTAATTCTCTTCTTCTGATTGAATCCCCTGAGGCCTTTAATCCTCTAGTCAAAGCCCTTGAAATTGTATCAATTGAGGCACTCACGGGGGGGCCATATCCATAGCTAGGGTAGAATGCGGTTGGGATGCCCAATACTTTTGCAATCACTTTGGGGCTCACTAACATCTCAAAATCATCAATCAGTACCAGAAAACATGATTGCCCATCTTTGTCCTTGATTACCCTGATGTGCTGATAAAACAGTTGCACTAGCCTAGGGTAGGCTAGTGCTGGAATTCCTCTCATCAAGGTAGTCAGGCCAGCCTTGCTCATAAATTGAATGGCAGGGGCAAAGAGAGGCTCCTTCTCAAAGAATGGTAGGTCAAAAGTTGTTTCAGGCTCAAAGGGGATTGAAGCCATGAGCTTTGAAGGAGTAGAAAACTCAGGGGTTGGCTCCTCCACCTCCTCAACCACTTCCTTCCCTTTTTTAGGTGCCTTTGAAGTCTTGGCCTTCTTGGGAGTGGTCTCAACAGGGGCCTTATGCTTGCCCCTTTTCTTTGGTGGGCTCTTAGGGCCATTACAACTTCTACCTTGAAAGATGAGAAAGGGAGATTGAGATCTGAGTGCCTACCCTAAAATCTTAGGGTTTGGTTTGATCTGTCGCACAGGGCATCGCGAGATCTCTGAGCAGAGGGTAATAGATGGGGGTGATGCTAGGAACAAATCTGTAGATTCCTGGTGTGAATGATAGGTTGTAGAGTGGATGCTAGAGGAGAGAGGTAGAAGAGCGCCGGAAGCTAGGGCTTCACAGGGTGAAGAAGGAAGAGAGTATTGGAATGGAGACAAGCGCGGGGTTAAAATACTTATCGTGAAGCTTGGCGCGCTTTGGAAAAATCTGGTCGCAAGATTGGAAATGAACCTAGCGAAGGTGCTATTCAACTTGGATTGTGCGATAATCTCCCAGGTTGACCTTGGAGCGTGCGACAGTATGTAAAGAATTCCATGTGAATTGCGTGAGAGGCTCCCAGGTCTCCATTTGGATTATGTGAAAAGCTCTGAGGTTCACTTTTAATCTCGCGACAACCTTTGAATCTTGCGGCAGCTAATGAAGTATTCTTTTTGAATTACGCGAGAGTCTCCTAGGCTTCCTGCTGAGCCTCGCGACAGCTAGTGAAATGCTTATTTGGATCACGCGAGAAGTTCTCAGGTGTACTTAAATCTTGCGATAGCTATTGAATGGTTCTATGTGAACTGCGCGAGAGTCTCTCAGGCCTCCTTTTGAACCCAGCGACAGCAAAGTAGTAAACATAGAGCATGTGCTCTCAGTTCTGCCCTTTTCATTTGTGTTGTGGCTGGATCCTAGGCCTGACTCTCACCATGGGTACCTCCAGACACATTAAAATCAATCATTCAAGCAAAGACAACAAAAATCACCCTCCCACATTATGCATTCAATAAAAAACAATCAATCCAAGAGCAGTAATCATCAAACCAAGCAAAAAAAAATTCAAACCAGACAGGTCCAGATTCCAGAGGGGCCACTAAAATTTCCTAGAGAATTTGAACAAAAGAAAGCAAGATAAATCTAACAAAACCAAAGTACATATGATACAATATTGGCACACCTGTGGATCAGTTTAATGAAGGGTCCCCTTGGAAGTGAATGGTGTCCATGGGTTCAGCAGGTTTTTCAAAACAAGGCTTAAGCCTCTAACCATTCACCTTCAAGGTTCTCCCAGACTTAGGATCCTTGATTTCCACAGAACCAGATGGGGAAACACTCATGACATTGTAGGGACCTTCCCATCTAGATTTTAACTTGCCAGGAAAAAATTTAAGTTTGGAGTTAAACAACCAAACCTTATCACCAGCCATGAAGTTCTTTCTCAACAGACCCTTGTCAAAGAAAGCTTTGGACCTTTCCTTGTAAATTCGGGCATTGGCATACGCATCCATCCTTAGCTCATCCAATTCTGATAGCTGCAGCAACCTATGATTACCAGCAGAAGTTAGGTCTAAATTTAAATGTTTGATAGCCTAATAGGCCCTCTGTTCTAATTCTACTGGGAGATGACAAGCCTTGCCATAAACCAGTCTGAATGGGGACATACCAATGGGAGTCTTATAGGAAATCCTATAAGCCCAAAGTGCATCATTTAGCTTGTCAGCCTAGTCCTTCCTGTCAGTCCTCACAGTCTTCTCAAGGATGTGCTTGATCTCCCTATTAGAAATTTCAACTTGCCCACTGGTTTGTGGGTGGTAGAGAGTAGCAATCCTATGGTTGACAGAATATTTCTTGAGCAAGCTCTCGAAATTTCTGTTGCAGAAATGGCTACCCCCATCACTGATAATGGCTCTAGGGGTGCTAAATCTTGAGAAGATATTCTACTTTATAAACTTAAGGACAACCTGATTATCATTAGTTCTTATGGCAATGGCTTCTACCCATTTTGAAACATAATCCACTGCCACTAAGATGAAATGATAACCATTTGAAGGAGGAAAGGGGCCCATGAAGTCAATACCCCAGACATTAAACAGTTCCACAGCAAGGATGGGCTGCAAAGGCGTTGAGTTTCTTTTGGACAGCCCTCCTAATTTTTGACATCTTTCACAGGTCCTGCAGTGTGTATTGGCATCCATGAATAAACAAGGCCAATAGAACCCACACTGCAAGATTTTGCCAGCTACTTTTCTTCCACTAAAGTGGCTTCCACAGGCATTTTCATGGCACATGGCTAGAATACTGGGGACATCACTTTCTAGAACACATTTTCAGATGATTTGGACAGCACAATACTTGTATAAGCAAGGTTCCTCCCAGAAAAAGAACTTGACCTCTGAGAAAAATAGGTCTTTATCCATTTTGGTCCAATGGGCAGGAATATTGCCTATAACTAGATAATTGACTATGTGTGCATACCAAGGAACCAAGGATTGGATGGGAAACAATTGCTCATCCGGGAAGACATCATTTGTAGGATCATCAATACATTTCTCCAACACAATTCTGGACAAGTGGTCAGCCACCACATTTTCTATACCCTTTTTGTCCTTGATTTCAATGTCAAACTCCTGCAATAGGAGTATCCATCTAATCAGCCTGGGCTTAGCATCCTTCTTGGACAGTAGGTACTTCAATGCTGAGTGGTCTATGAAAATAATAGTTTTAGACCCAAGTAGGTAAGGTCTAAATTTGTCCACAGCAAAAACCACTACCAGAAGCTCTTTCTTAGTTGTTGTGTAATTCAGGTGAGCTTCAGCAAGTGATTTGCTGAGATGGGCAATGACCACTGGCAGCTTATCTTTCCTTTGGCCCAAAACGACACCTATTGCTAAGTCAGATGCATCACACATCAGCTCAAATGGTAGTGTATAGTCAGGTGTTTGGAGTACAGGGGCAGAGGTGAGGCAAATCTTCAAAGTTTCAAAAGCCTCAAGACATTCAGCAGAAAAGTCAAAGGGCACATCCTGGCAGAGCAGGTGGCACAATGGTTTAGCAATTTTGCTGAAGTCTTTGATGAACCTCCTGTAGAATCCAGCATGTTGAAGGAATGATCTGATTTGTTTGACTGTTCTTGGAGGGGGCAAATTTGCAATGAGGTTAACTTTGGCCTTGTCTACCTCAATTCCATCTTTAGAGACTACATGGCCCAACACAATACCTTGTGTTACCATGAAGTGGCTCTTTTCCCAACTTAAGACTAAATTGGTCTCCTCACATCTTTGCAAGACCAGGTGGAGGTGTTGCAGACATTGGCCAAAACTCTCCCCATAGACAGAGAAATCATCCATAAAAATTTCCAAGAATTTGTCAATCATATCAGAGAATATGGCATACATACACCTCTGAAAAGTGGCTGGGGCATTACACAGCCCAAAAGGCATCCTTCAGTATGCAAAGGTGTCAAAAGGACAAGTAAATATAGTTTTCTCTTGATCAAGAGGGTGCACAGAGATCTGGTTGTATCCTGAGTACCCATCAAGAAAACAGTAAAAAGCTTTTTTAGCCAACTTATATAAAATTTGATCAATAAAGGAGAGAGGGAAGTGGTCTTTTCTATTTTTAGAGTTGAGCTTTCGATAATCGATGCAAACTCTCCAGCCAGTGGTCTCCCTAACTGGTCTCAGCTCTTCAGACTCAGTTGTGATTACTGTTATGCCAGATTTCTTGGGCACCACCTGGATAGGTGCCACCCATTCAGAATCAGAAATGGGGTAAATTACCCCAGCATCTAGCAATTTAATGATATCTTTTAGGACCACTTCCTGCATGTGAGGATTCAATCTCCTCTGCATTTCCCTGGAGGGTGTTGAGCCCTCCTCTAGATGGATCCTATGCATACAGATTGATGCATCTATCCCTCCTAGATCTGTAATGGTTCAGCTAATTGCCTTTTCGTGCTTCCTCAAGACTGTTAGTAATTCCTCCTCTTGCTCATTGGTAAGAGAGGAGGAGATAATTACCGGAAGTTTTTCATCTTTCTCAAGGAAAGCATATTTCAATATTTTTGGAAGCTTCTTGAGCTCCAGATCAGGGGCATGTTGGATGGATGGCAGGATTGGTGGATTGTTGGTTTGAGGAAGGGGCAACAATGTAGGTTTCCAAATGGAATGCTGCACTAATCCCACAGAAGACTTCAATGTGGTCATGTCTTCTGGCATTACAGTAGGGCTTCCTTCCTCTACCAAGTTCCAAACTTCAGTTAAACTTGTGACAATGTTGCCCCACTCTAGCAGAGTGGGAAATTCGTCTTCAACAACTTCTTCTTGTACATCCACTGCAAAGCATTCCTCATTATTCAGCTGAGGGTACTTTGCACTGTTATACATATTAAGTTCAACTTTCATATGACCAAAAGTTACCTCCATGATCCCAGACCTGCATTTAATGCATGCATTGGCAGTGGCCAAGAATGGCCTGCCCAAAATGACAGGTATAGGGGATGTACTCTTGTTGCAGCCCATGTACAAAACAAGGAAGTCTGCAGGGTAGAAGAACTTGTCCACCCCTACTAAGACATCCTCGACCACTCCCATGGGTCTCCTTTCAGACATGTCAGCCATTAACAACACAATGGGGGTGGGTTTTAGCTCCCCAAAACCTAGCTACTGATACACACTGTATGGCAGCGGGTTAACACTGGCTCCAGGTCTAGAAGGGCCCTTACAATTGTGTGGTCTCCAATTATGCAGGGAATAGTGGATATCCCTGGGTCTTGCAACTTCTCTAACATTGTCATATTTAATACAAAATTAACTATATCAGTTGCAAAGACCTTTTTGGACAAATGGCCTCTAGCTTTCCTTTTCTGAGTACAAAGGTCTTTCAAAAATTTTGCATAGGTTGGGACCTGTCGGATTGCATCAAGCAGGGGCAAATTAATTTTTACCTGCTTAAAGGTCTCCATCATTTCCTCTATTTGTGCATTCCCCTTATCAAAAGGAGTAGGTCCACTCAAAGCCTGAGGAAATGGCAACTGAGGTACTACTGGTTCCTCAGCTGCAAGCCTATGACTAAACTTTTATTTTTTTCTTTTTTCATCTTTTATTTCCAGCTGAGGCTCAACTACAGCCTCTTTATTTTTCCCTTGTTACAGGGTAGCAGGCAACTCTTGACTCTGTGCTCTAACAAAGTCCTTTTCACTTTCACTCGATAGTTCTTTGGGAATGACCTCTCCTTGTTCCTTTCCCACCTGGTTGTCTACCAGCCTGCCAGACCTCAGGGTTGTGATGGCATTAGCTCCCTCAAAACTTGAGAAACCTTCTCCAATCGAATATTGGCCCTTAGGGTTGGCCACTAGCTGGCTTGGCAACCTACCCTCTTCTCTTTTGGCCAAGGCATTAGCTATTTGGCCTAGCTGCTCTTCTATTTTCTTTATGCTTTGACTGTGAGAAGTCACAGTCTGAGTCAAGGGTCCAAGGCTTTGCAATGAGGTCAAAACCTGATCCTCAAAGGAAGCATTTCGCGACTGAGGCGAAGGAACTACCAGCTGATTTTGCTGCTGGGGCTGCTGCTAATGTTGGAAATTTAACCTTGGGGCATATCCCTGGTTAAATTGCTGTTGTGGCCTTTGAGGTAAGGCCAACATCTATTTTGGCTGCATATAATTGTCTTGTCTCCACCTCAAATTTGGGTGGTCTCTCCACTGGTAACCAGTATTTTGGTGTTGGTATCCAAATGGTTGTTTATTATAGCCACCAGATTGTTGCTGGCCAAATGATTGGGCAGCAGCAGCTTGTTCCATCACATACTCAGGATATTGCCTTGTAGATGGGCACTCTTCCACTGTGTGTTGTGGAGATTGGCATATCAGACATGCCTCCATCACTTGTATGGCCAATCTGGGCTGCACCACAGTTAAAAGTTTATCAAACTTATCAGAAAGTTGGCCATCTGCATTCTAAGGTCATCATTTCCCTTAACTTCATATATCATTCCTTTAGAAGTTTCAGCAAGCCCTAGCTTAGGAGAAGGCTCTTGAACAGTTCTTGATGAGGACATCTTTTGGAAAGCATTCTCACTGATGACCTCGAATAAGTCCCATGCCTAATCAACTATTTTATGCATGTATGTTCCACCATAAGAGGCATCTACCATGTCTCTACTTTTCTCATCAATCTCATTATAGAAGCTCTGGACAAGCTGCCAGTCAGGGATCTTGTGGTGGGGACATTGTTTGAGCATCTCTTTAAATTTGTCCCATGATTGATTAAAATCCTTAGTTGGGGATTGGGCAAAAGCAAGTATTGCTTTCCTCAACTGGATAGTTTTGGTCTCTGGAAAAATTTTGATCAGAAATCTTGTCTGTAGGTCTTTCCAAGAAGTGATGCTGTTGTTTGGGAGAGTAGCTAACTAGGTGCTGGCCCTGTCCTTTAGGGAGAAAGGAAAGAGCCTTAACCTAGTGGCTTCTGGTCCTAAACCAGCAATGGAGAATGTTGTGCACAGGGCTAAGAATTGGTCAATGTGCTTGTAAGGGTCTTCCTTGCTAAGCCCATGGAAAGAGGGAAGCATTTGGATGATGGAGGTTTTAATCTCATAGTTTCCCTGAACATCTAGGAATTGAATGCTGAATAGAGAATTATAATCATCAGGAGCATTCAATTCCTTCAATGTTCTGGGTTGCTCTTCACCCATGACTGTTGTCTCAGTTTCAGTAGAGGGCTCAACTGTGGTGTGTCTGGGCCTTCTTGGTCTTCTACCCCTTTCTATCTCAGGGTTAGGAGGCTCTAATGTGGAACTTAGAGATCTCCTTCCTAACATGCCCACACACCCGCAGCAGGGAAGACTACTCGCAGACACATTGCACTTAACAAAATTACAACTATCCTAATCAACTGCTATGGAATTTTCAAAGGAGAAATAAACTAAGGTTTTGAGGGTTAGAGAAGTGCAAACAGAGATAGCTAGACTCCCAGTGCTATTCTACTCTCCTTCTCTGCTACTGTCCAGATCTGCAAGAAAAATTCCAAATGTAAATCAGCAGTATCAATTATTCATAAGCACAGCTACCAAAGAATAAAGAATATAAAAAATCCAGGGTCTACTAATAGATCAAGATTCCCCGGCAGTGGCGCCAAAAACTTGTTGAGGTACTTTTAGTGCTTGCTACTGACTTTATTGGAGATAGTGATAAGAATGGGGTTAGTGAAAATAAATCAAAGGTGGATTGAAAACTACGGAGCAGCAAGCTTAAAAATACACAATCCTATAAGATATAGGGCCTGTTGTAGCAAGTTTTAATAAGTAAGAGTTTGTCCCACAGGGAAAGTTGATCTAAAGCTCCAAGGGAGTTATCTTTAGTAGGCCCTCCAGATCTGGCAATTCTAAATGGAAGGAGATTTAAGGTCACTATTATCTAAATCCTAAGGTAACCTAATGCCTAAACTACAGAAAGGGTTGAGAAGAATGATGGGGTGTGAGAAAATAAATAAAAAAGGGTGGGAAGTAAGCTATTCGATACAGATCTGATGGGTCTTATAACTCAGACTCAGATCTGCTGCTATAGAAATCATGTCCAATGGCTACATTATCACCAAAGAGGACAAAGGATCCAACTCACCCCTGTGCCATGATCCAATCCCTTATGGCTATAACCTATCCACTTAAATGGTCACAGGCTATCCAATAGGGGAACCACAGTCCAGAGATGGGTCAGAACAAGTTTATCATTGTAGGCACTACTTCATCCAGGCTACCAGCTCAGGAATCCATAGGAACCTCAACCTCTAAAGTTATGTGTGTGGGGCTAGGCCTGCAATGTGCACTAGCCTGGACACACAGAACCAGCAAGAGTTTGAGTACTAGCTTTTAAGCTTAGCAGTTCACTGCTTTAGAAAGACAACAGTGATCCAGTCACAAGCTTACAATCTCTACAGCCAGATCAGATCTGCCATCTGATGGGGGGTCTATACAAATACAGGGGAGTCTGTCTCTGCACAATCTCTCATAAGGCTACAAGCACAAGTGCAGAGAAGAAGAATCTGCCTTAAATATGTGGATTGGCCTCACCCTAGGGCTATAATCTGTCTACTTAAATGGTCATAGACTATCCACAGAGCCTATCCTACCCACAGAGGTCTAAGACCAAACAAGAACATCGCTGCCGCCACTATGTTCACAAGGCTACCAGCTCAAGCTTTCATGGGGATTCAGATTTAGTGGATCTTGTGGTGGGGCTAGGCCTGCAATGTGCCTAACCTAGACACACATGTCACTTGGATCTAAATAACAGCTTAAAAACAATCCTCCATTGCTTACATTACAACTTAGCAATGGAGGACCTCAAGGCAGCAGCCTTGTACAGAACAACTCACAAAACACCAATCCCATACATGCATAAAATCCTATTATAAAACTCCATTAAATCTATTCTTAATAGGCATACAAAGACATAGCCAGCAAGTGCTGGACTATGGAGAGAAGAAAAAGAATAAAAAGAAACTGCCTAAACCCTAATATTAGCCTACTGTAATTCTACAGTTGATTGAGGTAGAAGGAGTATAGAAGTCCAGTCCTTTAAACCTAAACTAGGCTTAGGCTTATATAGCAGTCAGCTATCTTAGAGTTTGGGTTAGGAAAACCATAATTTATTAATGCTATCGTGGCCCATTTCTATTCCTTGGATGCCTCCGGGCGTGTGCTCGGAGATTGGAGCATTAGAGTGTGTGCCCTAGTTACTGGAAGTTCCCAGATTGCCCTTGGAGAAGTGGGGGAGAAGTTAAGAACCCGAGCCTCGCTGGGTAGAAAGGCTTTCCAGGTCTTATCGCATGATAGAATTGGCGTCGCGGGTTGGTTTGACTTGAAGCTCCTGCCGTCACGGGCTTGGTGCTTTGATCATCGTGGGGATGCTCTGGTCGTCGCGGGATTGCTCTTTCCATTTGAAGGGGGCGGGAATTGTGCGCGCAGTTCGTTCCTTGATGAATCCCGTGGCGATCCTCACAAAGAAATAATATGCATGGGCTTTTAGATTGCACGAGCAGTTCCTTGAAAGTTTATATCCCGCGGCCACTATGCGACAGCCGCGTGAAGGAATGCCTGGAGCTCTCTCTCCTTAGTGAATTGCGCGAAGATTAATGGCTCCTCTTTTGAGCTGCGCGAGTGCGTCACGAGCGCTTATGACTGAGCCTCATGAGAACTGCGCGAAGTCTGCTTTTCAATTCCTTTTGTCATCAAACCGTGCGAGAACGGCGCAAAGACTGCCCGACCAGTTGGTTTGCTCTCTTTAGAAGCGTGCGACAACTGCACGAGACATTGTTTCTGGTTCAATTGAGCCCTGCGACATCTGCGGGAGGCATTCTTCTTGACTAGTTTCTACTTTGTTGTGTCTATGCTGCAGCCAATTCTCTGTCTTGGTTCAACCTTCTTTCTTCTGAGGAACTTCTGGGGCAACAGTAGGCTTCATGGCATGGTTAGGGGCTTATTTGCAACTTCTGCTTATTACCTACAAAATTGTCTTAACAGTCATTTATTAAATGACTAAGGGTCTAACCAAGATTAAGTTAAAGGGCGAAAAGTGGTACTTTTCAGGTCTTAACAGTAGGCAAGTCTCACGATCTGGGGGTAGTAGTGCTAATGAAATGGTCTGAAGAGGGTGGTGAAGCCTACTTTTTCGAGGAAATTAACCGACTGTGAAAGGGGTCCTTCATCACTGAAGTAAGGTTGATTGAAGGACCAATCTAGTTTGAACATTTTTGACTCACCCCACGATTCGGGTTGGGCGTGCATGGGTGTAGAAGTTGAAGTGTCTGGGACTTTGCCCTTGTCCTTGGCAGAGAGCTTAGATTGGGTGGTCGTGAGCTTAGTTTTGGTCTATTTCTTTAGAGCCATGGCTAAATGTAAATGGAAAGAAAATTAGAGCTTTAATTGAAAAGGAGGGTTTGAAAGAGCGTTACTGTGGAAAAAGAGCATGCATATGAGCCATTGGGTCAAAATCCGAGGGAATCCAATGAAAAGGCGTCGCACTGGCATGAATCTAGCAAAATTATGGCTTAGTCAAGAGAGAGGAGAGGAAGAAGACGAGCGAAAGAGAGTTCAAACGTCGCGGGAATGAGCGTTGGGGTTTCTGTCCCAATTTATAGGTCTGAGGTACGCTCAAGCGGTGCCCGATGTACACTCGAGTATAACAGAAGCGGACGCTCGAGCATAATATGGATGCTCGAGCGGGCAAGGCACACACATGGTGTATCCCAAGCTGCGCATTCGGGGAGTTGATCATTCCTAGCAGGCTACTGTACCTATATGATGTTCGTCATTTATGGGCAAAAGTTTAAAGTTTTAGGTTCAATAGTATTTGCTCGACCATGGTGCTAAATTGGGGATTCCAACACCAAAAGGGTGGCACGTGGGTGTCATGATGTATTGTTTGTGGTGTACTCATAAATTGCGATCAGTCGCTCACGATTAACTATCAAACTGTCATATCTCTAGTTAAATTTTACACTAGGACCTATATCATTTTCATAGTCATTATAAGTTATAGGCATTCAGATATTTACTGATAAAATTTAAACTGACAAAATCAGCTCTAGAAAACCTATGGAAGTGACGTACTTTGTCATACAACCAAGTTCGGATATTGATCCCAGATTTCTGCTTCACGTTCCCATGTTGCCTTGGTAGGAGAGCGATTTTGCCATTGGACTAAAACAAGCGAAATTTTCTTGGTTCTTAATACTTGTTCTTTGCGGTCTAATACTTTAATTGGTTCCTCCACCAACGTGAGATCACCTTGGAATTCGATGGGTTGGTGGTCCAGAACGTGGGTCTCATCCTTCACATATTTCCTAATCATTGACACGTGAAAGACAGGATGGGCGGCCGATAATTGCGGCGATAAGGCAACACAGTAAGCTACTTCGCCGACCTGACCCAACACTTTGAAGGGTCCACTAAATCGAGGGCTGAGTTTTCCCCGCTTCCTGAACGGCATGATGCCCTTGGTCGGCGAGATCTTCACAGACACATGGTCTCCCACCTAATAAGAGATGTATCGATTAGTCTTCTATGAGTCGTATAGGAACACAATACAACAATTGTGCACATGATTTTACTTGAACATCCTTGTTCGTTCTCTTAAGATCCGCATAGCTCTTTTGGCAAATTTGGGCTTCCCTCAGTCGTTCACGGATAAGGCAGAAAGTTTCATTGGTGCTCTCTATGAGTTGCGGGCCCAACACTAGACAATCACCAATTTCCTCCCAGTTGAGTGGTGACTTACATCGGCGGCCA
The DNA here is from genome assembly GCA_021018995.1 of Chloranthus sessilifolius. Lineage (NCBI taxonomy): Eukaryota > Viridiplantae > Streptophyta > Magnoliopsida > Chloranthales > Chloranthaceae > Chloranthus > Chloranthus sessilifolius. The sequence continues at coordinate 34,354,646 of CM037595.1, forward strand.
TATAATTCTTCCAAAGGTGCCATGGCGATACTTGATTGGTAGCTGTTGTTGTATGCAAATTCGATTAAGGGCAAGTGCCTATCCCAAGATCCCTAAAAGTCTAACATGCAGGCCCAGAGCATATCTTCAATAATTTGGTTTACTCTTTCCATTTGCCCATCTGTTTGAGGGTGGAACACGGATCTAAATTCCAAATTGGATCCCATCCCTTTCTGGAAAGGTTGCCAAAATTTTGACATATAAAGGGGGTCCCGATTTGGTACTATGCTGGAAGGTATCCCATGTATTCGGACTATTTCCTTTAGATATATTGCGACAAGCTTGTGGACTGTATACCTTGTATTATACGACAAAAAGTTACCCGATTTAGTTAGCTGGTCAATGATCACCGAGATTGTGTTGAAGCCCTTTTGTGTCCTTGGCAGCCCAAGTATGAAATCCATTGAAATATCTTTCCATTTCCACTCGGGAACGGGTAATGGCTGAAGTAGACCGGCGAGATGTCTATGGTCAGCTTTTATTTGCTAACATACAAGGCACTTTGCTACGAATTCAGCAACATCACGCTTCATTCCTTTCCACCGGAAACTTTTCGTTCAGTCATGGTACATTTTAGTGTTGCCTGGGTGAATAGCATACAACGATCTATGGGCTCCTCTAGTATCTCTTTCCTCAACCCTGCATCGGTCGCAACAAACAAGAGATTTTAATACCATAGGGAGCCATCGTCCTTGACCAAAAATTTTGATTTGTTTCCCTCTCGTATTTGTTGCCTAATGGTGTCAAAGTTCTGGTCCTTTTGTTTATTTTCTTTGATCCTTTCGAAGAGGATTGACTTGATCTTGATGTTGGCTAAAATTGCCCTGGTCTCCCTTATCCCAAACCAGATGTCGTTCAGTCATTGCTAGCTTCTTGAGGAGTTTCCACCTATGAACTCTTGTCGTAAGGTGTGATAGGCGTGCTAATGATTTTCTGCTAAGTGCATCAGCCACGACGTTTGCTTTCCCCGGGTGGTACTGCATGGTGTAATCGTAATCTTTCAAAAATTCAATCCACCTTCTCTGCCTCAAATTTAGGTCCTTCTGCGCAAATAAGTACTGGAGGCTCTTATGGTTGGTAAAAATTTAAAATGTCTCGCCATACAGGTAGTGCCTCCAAATTTTCAAGGTAAAGATCACTGCTGCGAGCTCAAGGTCATGAGTGGGGTAGTTCTTCTCATGGTCGTTTAACTGCCTTGACCCAAATGCTACCACTCTCTCATGTTGGTTCAACACGCAGCCTAGTCCCGTGTGAGATGCATCAGTAAAGGCCATAAATCCTCTGATGCTTGTCGATATGACAAGCACTGGTGTAGACGTCAATCGGTTCTTAAGCTCTTTGAAGCTCTTCTCACACCTGTCGGTCCACTCAAATTTTGCATTCTTCCGGGTAAGTTGTGTGAGTGGTCCCGAAATCTTTGATAATCCCTCTACAAATCTTTCATAATAGCCAGCAAGTCCAAGGAAGCTACGGATTTTAGTGACAGTTTTGGGTCGTTCCCATTTCACTATGGCTTCAATCTTAGAAGGGTCAACTTTTACACCTGCTTTTGAGACGATATATCCTCGAAAACTCACCTACTTTAACCAGAATTCACATTTATTGGCCTTGGCGTATAACTGATGATCTCGAAGTGTTTGTAGTGCCAATCGCAGGTGTTGTTCATGGTCTTCCCTCGACTTAGAATAGATGAGTATGTCATCAATGAAAACAACCATGAACTGATCCAAATGAGGCTTCAATACCTGATTCATGAGGTCCATGAAGGATGTCGGTGCATTGGTTAGCCCAAATGGCATGATGAGGAACTCGTAATGGCCATATCATGTGCGAAGAGCTGTTTTGGTAATGTCCTCGACTCGTATCTTCATTGCGTGACAACCGGACCACAAGTCAATTTTAGAGAAAAATTTTGCTCTCCTTGCAACTGATCGAATAGGTCATCTATCCTAGGGAGCAGATACCAGTTCTTTATGGTCATCTTGTTTAATTGTCGGTAGTCTATGCACAGTCACAAGGATCCATCTTTCTTTCTGATGAATAAAACTGGTGCCCCCCATGGAGACATGCTTGGTCAAATGAATCCTTGTCCAGCAGCTCTTGCAACTATTCCTTTAGCTCTTTCAGCTCGGCCGGTGTCATTCAATATGGGACCTTGGATATAGGTTTCGTGTCAGGCGCTAAGTCAATTGTGAACTCGACCTCCTGTTGTGGATTTCTAGTGAGTAGATTTACGATGTAAAAATCAAGAGGAAACAAAAATGGATTCAGCACATCACAGATATCCTAGACCTGCAAGATACAGGGTCCTTTGTAGCAAGCTTTAAAAGAATGGTGAGTAAGGGAATGTCCACAGGGAGGCTGGTTAGAAATAGGATAAATCTCCAGATCTGTGAGAGATCTGACATCCTAGCTATCTCTACTTTAGTTAAAAGACAGGGGAGAGATTTGAAATGAGTTGTCACTTAAACTACACTACAAATAAAATGTAGATTGTTTTGGATCGAATCTGGAGCCTCAGATCTTGCAAGTGGAAGATTTAAAAACTTAGAAAATGGAGAAGAGCAGCTTGGAGATTTTCTTCACTGCAATCAGGTTGAGCTAAGCATGTTACAGGGGTTCAAAAGCACACAAGTCCCTCAGCTGACCACAGGCACTGTCCGCAAGCACAGCTGCAGGGTATAAATTCCACTTCAAATCATAGGATCCACCTAGCCTTAAGGCTATGATCTGTCTACTTTAATGGTCACAGACCATCCTATAGGCTTTATCGAATCCATGGATTGCAGTAGATAAATACAATTAAGGCCTGAGCTCAGATTCACCTTAAGGCTATGATCTATCCACTTTAATGGTCACAGACCATCCTAGAGATCTCCTACAAAGCCAGAGCCTCAATTAGAATAATCAAAACCACTACAGATGCTGCAATTTCCAGGTCACAGACGCAGGGAATTATAGGGATATCAGATCCAGGGAATTCAGATGACATCCAAGAGGTCTACCAGTTAAGTGGGTGAGCTGATCAAGCAACTCCTCTACACAAATCCGATCGAGCACCAAAAGGCATCAAAAGAGCTTTAGATCTAATTAAAACATTGAAAACAATATTTACATTGCAAACAAGGTCACTCTTACAATGGAATGCTCTCAGATCTGTAGTCTGTGCAGTAATTAACCCCAACAACACTCTTAACCTTACCCAATTACAGATCTAACTCACTCCTTGCTGCTCCTAGGGATTTAGCCAACCATAGTTGGGCTAAAGAAGGGAAAATGGAATCTTGCTACAAGCACTGATCTCTGAAAAATTGCACAGAATTTTGATCCCCCCCAATGGTAATTGGGGGTCTCAATATATAGCTTTCTCCTCTATTTTTCCCCCCAAAAATCCCTTTTAGAAGGCTGTCAGAGTTTGTTAGAGTTCTATTAAAGCACATGGGTCGGTGAGGGCTTTCTAGGGCATCTTCTAGAATGTCGCGCTGATCACCAAAGTGCCTCGATTTGCGTGCGACAGGTCACCAAGTCTCAACATGTGCATAGCATAGTTTCTGAGAAGTTCAGCACACGATTTTGACAGGTTGGAGAAGCTTCCGACAGGTTCAAAGGAAGCTTGTAGTTCCTTTTGATAGGTTCACTAGTCTCTTCGACAGATACTGATAGGATGAGTTCTCTCTTTGAAGCTTCAAGGTCCCCAGCCTACTATCTGGAGTATTCGATAGGTTGACTGAGTAGTTTGATAGGTCCAGTGGCCCTCATCGACAGGTTCATCTCTGTGTGCCGTCATCCCGATAGGTTGGCTCCCGTTCCTATCGAAAGGCTTAAGCATCCTTTAATAGGTTCTGTTTCAACATCTTCATTCTGTTAGGTTCAGGGAACCTTCGATAGGCTGGAATCGAGCATTTTAGTCCTTTCGCTAGGCTCTCAAATCCGTTCGATAGTTCCTTTGACACTTCAGGCAAGTTTTCGGCAGGATGGTTTCGTCTTTCCTTTCTTTTCTCGATAGGTTCTGAAATCCTATCGAACTCCTCAATCCCTGCGACTAAATCCTTCTTCTGCCTTCGGATCCTATCGACCCCTTCTCCAACTGCATAAATTCTTTCCTTTTTCTCCTCAGCTCCTATCGAAGTCTTCCGGCATCCTCTCGATAGGATGTTTTGGACCTATCTTCACTTCTTTCTCCTTGTTCTGTTGCTGACTCTGCATGGTGCTGAGAGCTGACTTCTTTGTGGGCATTCTTAAGTAGTTTGCTGCATTATTACCAGCATTCCCTGCTATCTACAAAATGCACTCAACAGAGGCTTATTAGTGTGCTTGCAGATCCATGAAAGGTCAGGTTAAAGTGTGCAAAGTGTCATTTTTCAGCACTTAACGCCTCCCTTTCTTTGGGCAAACTAGGCAACTCCTCTGGAAACACTTCAGCAAATTCACAGGCAACAGGGACATTGGCTATTTTCACCTTCTCATCCTTGTGTCTTGGAATGAAGGCAAGGTATCCCATACATCCCTTGTTAATCAACTGTTCGGCTTGAATTGCAGCCAAAAGGGCACTACAATGGGTCTAATGTCGGTGATTTTTTACGATTTTTCCTTTTTAGGATAAATGGTGACTAATTTCTCTCGGCAGTCAACTTTAGCTCATAGCTTAGTCAGCCAATCCATGCCAAGGATGATGTCAAATTCTTGCATTTTGAGCAAGATGAAATCAGCCGTAGTTTGACGGTGTTCCATAACTACAATTACTAATCGACAAATTGTGTAAGAACTTTAAAAACTGCCCGTCGGTGTAGTCACTGCCAATATAAAATCTAGTGGCTCCGGTGTGTACTCTCTCTCTGGCCATAGTCGGTGTAATAAATGAGTGTGTAGACCCTAGGTCTATCAACACACATGCTAGATGGCTGCATATATTGCACATCTTACTTAGGTAGACGAAACCTAAATTTATGGCATTCACGATGGCATTAATAGTATGCAACATTTGTAACAACATGAGGCATATCAACTATAGAGAATTTCTTATTTATGCACCTTCTTCATCTAAAATACAAATAATTTAAGGTGACAATTCAAGGAAAATCGTACCATGAATGATGTCATTATTGGCCTGGGTGTCATGTGTTGAGGCTGCATATGATCATCCTTGAATGGTGGGTCGAGTACATCCCACGTTTGGTGCAGCTCCCTTCATTTGTGGACAATCCTGAATGCGGTGTCCCAGTTGGCCGCACTTGCAACACCCTCCAGTATTATTTTGACAATCCTCCATCTTGTGTGGGTTTCTACAGTTTTCACATGTGAATGATGGTGTGCAAGAAGCCACACGCAATGCCGTTGACGGTACCCTTGTGAAATTTGAGGTTGCCAGGCAGGATGTAAAAAGGCCTCAGAGGCCTTGGAGGTAGAGGTGGCAAACTGGCGAGATTAAAGGGCTTAGTGGGTGCCACAGGGACTGATGGTGTTGATGGTGGCATAAAGTATTTTGGCCTTTTGCTAGCCTGACCAGTACTATATGTTTGATATTGCGCTCTTCTAATCCTTGCTTGTTCATCTCTCGCTTGGTGTAACTCTTCCTCTACGTCACGTTTCACGATCAGATCTAACCGCACCAGTCTCCTGTACATGGTCACCTCAAACTGGGATATCCTCCCCTTGATGGCCTGTTTGAGACCATGCTCGAACTTTTGTGCCTTAATCAATTTGGTGGCAATAAGGGCTGGTGCAAATTGGGATAAGCGGATAAATTCAGTCTCATATTCTTGAACGCTCATTTTCCCTTGAACTAGGTTTGCAAATTGGATCTCCATTCGGCGTCTTTCCATGGTTGGAAAATATTTCCAATAGAATATGTCAGTGAATTCGACCCAAGTCCATGGCATTTTCGGTGCCCTTGTTCTTTCCACGGACTTCAGGGTCCGCTTCCCCTTCTAGTTGGAACGAAGCCCAACTGACTTTTTCTTCTTCCGTATAATGAACTTGTTGCAATACTTTCTCCACCTGGTTCATCCATTTCTCAACCTCCATTGGGTCAGCTTGCCCATAAAAGCTTGGAGGTTTTAACCTCCGAAACTCGAAAAATCCTGATGGATGGCGCCTTTCTGTAAGCAGTGTCACTACGTTTGCAACATTCTCTTGTAACTGCTAGTTGGTGCCAGCATTCCTCTCGGGTTCGGGAACATTCCTGAGATTGTCATCCACTCGAGAGGCGTTGTTGTTGTTGCCAAGTGGATTGCTGTTCAGCTCCGTGATGAAGCCTTGCTCACTGTTCTCACCTCCGACATTGGCTAATCTTGGTCTTCCTCTTTGTGGAGGCATCCTGACCTGTGATGGTCACATGAATGAGACGTCAGGTTCACATTATACAACTCTAGGAGCCTAATCCTAAAGTCCTATTAGACTCTAATGTTATTGCTCCTATTATATCATAGCTATGCAAGTAAGAATTTGGCCTCATACGCATACGACCTTGTCTTTGGGTCCTCGAAGGACCTAAAGCTTGTGCTCTAATACCACCTGTGACAGCCTAGGTTTTGTTAAGTGGTGAAAAATGCCACTTTGCACCCTTTAACCTGACCTTTCATGGACCTATGAGCATGCTAATCAGCCTCTGTTGAGTGCATTTTGTAGATAGCAGGGAAAGCTGGTAATAAAGCAACAAACCACTTAAGAATGCCCACAAAGAAGTCATCTCTCAACACCATGCAAACCCAGCAATAGAACAAGGAGAAAGAAGTGAAGATAGGTCCAAAACATCCTATCGAGAGGATGCCGGAAGACTTCGATAGGAGCTGCGGATTAAAAGGAAAGAATTCGTGCAGTTGGAGAAGGGTTCGATAGGATCCGAATGCAGAAGAAGGATGAAGTCGCATGGATTGAGGAGTTCGATAGGATTTCAGAACCTATCAAGCAAAGAAAGGAAAGAAGGAACTATCCTATCAAAAACTTGCCTGAAGTGTCAAAGGAACCTATCGAACGGATCTAAGAACCTAGCGAAAGGACTAAAATGCTCGATTCAAACCTGTCGAAGGCTCCCAGAACCTATCAAAATGAAGATGTTGAAATTGAACCTATCGAAGGATGCCTAAGCCTTTCGATAGGAATGAGAGCCAACCTATCGGGATGACGACACATAAACCTGAACCTGTCGAAAAGGACCACTGGACCTATCGAACTACTTAGCCAAGCTATCGAATACTCTAGATATTAGGCTGAGGACCCTGAAGCTTCAAAGAGAGAACACATCCTATTGATACCTATCGAAGAGACCAAGGAACCTATCGAAAGGAACTACAAGCTTATCTTTAACCTGTCGAAAGCTTCTCCCACCTGTCGAAATCATGTGCTGAACTTCTCAGAAACTATGTTATGCACACGCTGAGACTTGGTGACCTATCGCACGTTAACCGAGGCACTTTGGTGATCGGTGCGACATTCTAGAAGATGCCCTAAAAAGCCCTAACCGACCCACGGGCTTTAACAAAACTCTAACAAACTCTGACAACCTTCTAGAAGGGATTTTTGGCAGGAAAAACATAGCAGAAAGTTATATATTGAGATCCCCAATTGCCATTAAGGAGGATCAAATTTCTGAACAATTTCCAGGAGATCAGAGCTTGCAGCGAGATTCCATTTCCCTCCTTTAGCCCAACCATGGTTGGCTAAATCCCTAGGAGCAGCAAGGAGTGAGTTAGATCTGTAATTGGTTAAGGTTAAGAGTGTTGCTGGGGTTAATTACTGCACAGACTACAGATCTGAGAGCATTCCATTGTAAGAGTGACCTTGTTTGCAATGTAAATGTTATTTTCAATGTTTTAATTAGATCTAAAGCTCTTTTGATTCCTTTTGGTGTTCGATCGGATTTGTGTAGAGGAGTTGCTTGATCAGCTCACCCACTTAACTGGTGGACCTCTTAGATATCATCTGAATTCTCTAGATCTGATATCCCTGTAATCTCCTGTGTCTGTGACCTAGAAATTGTAGCTTCTGTAGTAGTTTTAATTGTTCTAATTGAGGCTCTGGCTTTGTAGGAGATCTCTAGGATGGTCTGTGACCATTAAAGTGGACAGATCATAACCTTAAGGTAAATCTGAGCTCAGGCCTTAATTAGATTTATCTGCTGCAATCCATGGATTCGATAAAGCCTATAGGATGGTCTGTGACCGTTAAAGTGGATAGATCATAGCCTTAAGGCCAGGTGGATCCTGTGATTTGAAGTGGAATTTCTACCCTGCAGCTGTGCTTGCGGACAGTGCCTGTTGCCAGCCGAGGGACTCGTGTGCTTTGAACTCCTATAATATGCTTAGCTCAACTTGATTATAGTGAAGACAACTCCGAGCTATTCTTCTCCATTTTCTGAGTTTTTAAACCTTCCATCTACAAAATTTGAGGCTCCAGATTCGATCTAAAATAATCTGCACTTTATTTGTAGTTTAGCTTAAGTGACAACTCATTTCAAAACTCTCCCATGTCTTTTAACTAAAGTAGAGATAGCTAGGGTGCTAGATCTCTTACAAATCTGGAGATTTATCATATTTCTAACCAGCCTCCCTGTGGACATTCCCTTACTTACCATTCTTTTAAAGCTTCCTACAAAGGACCCTGTATCTTGCAGGTCTAGGACATTTTAGATGTGCTGAATCCATCTCTGTTTTCTCTTGATTTTTACATCATAAATCAAGACACTGGAATTTCATAACAAGTTTTTGGCCTCGTTGCCGGGGAAGCAATTTAGAAATTGATAGATCTAAGTTTTGATCATAGATTTGTAGTTTTTGTTTGATTTTACTAACTGCATTTGTGAGTTTTACTGTTTTTCAGTATTTTTTATGTCCATTTCACCAGATCTGAGTACAGAGTGAGAGGAGAGCTGTGCTAAAGACCGCTCTATAGTTTGCATCTTTTCTCCCCTATTTATTTTCAGATCTGTTGATTTTTAGATTAGTTAATCAATTGTGCGTTCCTATTTGTTGTGTTGACAATTTACTCTGCATTCAATTGTTGTATGTTTGGTAGGAGAACTCTGCAACCTCAGATTATTCCACTAAAACCAGAGGTTGATAGACTTCTCAGAACCAGACCAACTACATCCATAGTCATGGAATTTGAATCATGGAATGGGTGAGCAAGAACTAACTCAAGGAATTCAATACACCAGGGATCTACAATTCCCTGCTGCTCAAGGAAACTATGAGATCAAATCGTCCATCATTCAAATGTTGCCCTCATTTCATGGCCTGACCAAGGAGGACCCTTATAAGCATATAGATGAATTCTTAGGACTGTGCACTACATTCAACATCACAGGTTTGGGGGAGGGGGCAACTAGGATGAGGCTCTTTCCTTTTTCATTAAAGGACAGAGCCAGGACCTGGTTATCTCTGCTTCCACCTAACAGTATACAGTCTTGGAGTGATCTCCAATGTCAGTTTTTGGCCAAATTCTTTCCTATGTCAAAGACCAGTCAGTTGAGGAAGGGTATCATCTCTTTTACTCAAGATCCAACTGAAGACTTTCATCAATCCTGGGAGAGATTTAAAGAATTCCTCAAGAAATGCCCCCACCATCAAATCCTTGAATGGCAATTGGTTCAAAGCTTTTATCAGGGAATTGATGCTAAAAGCAGAGGTATGATAGATGCCTCTTGTGGTGGCACCTACCTACATAAAACAGCTGAGGAGGCATGGGAGCTCTTTGACATCATCAGTGAAAACTCTATGCAAAGGGAAACCTTAGCAAGAGATCTAGACCCTTCTAAATTGATGAAAGAGAACACCTCAAGAGGAAAGATATATGAAGTTAGTGTGCCAAGTGAGTTGGAAAGGAAAGTGGATAGCTTATCTCTGAAAGTTGATAGGCTGATGGAAGCAATGCAGTCACCTGTGGCTGCTAAAGTGGAGGAGGCATGTGCTATATGCCAGTCCCCTGCTCACTCCCTAGATGAATTCCCATCAGCTGCCCAATTTCCTAATTTTGTAATAGAGTATGTGGCGGCAACTCAAGCCTATGGGTAGTAGCCTGTTGTTGGGTATCAATGGAGAAACCACCCCAACCTGAGGTGGAGATAAGATGGATACCCCAACCAGTAGCAGGAGCAGCCCCAGCAGCCCATGCCCTACAGAAATGCTCAGCCCTATCGAGAAGGTTATACCCCAAGACCTCAATATCAGCAAACCATGGCCCAACCTGCAGCTCCTCCTGTGCAGCAGGGTGCACCTACTCCAGCTGTGAGAACACCGTCTTTTGAGGAACAAGTTCTATCTTCATTACAGAACTTGAACACCTTAACCCAAACTGTGCACTCTAACAACCAGAGCATCAAAAAGATAGAGGACCAGCTTGGTCAGCTGTCTGATGCTCTGACTAGGGGAGAAGGAGGAAGGTTACCTAGCTAACCACAGGACAATCCATGAAGACAGTTTGTAGTGGGTGAAGTTTTGTCCACCTATGAGGAAGTCAAATCTGTGACAACTTTGAGGAGTGGTAGGCTAGTGGACAATCAAGTAGGCTGTGAACCTGTGAGAAGTTTGAAGGAAGAGAATAGAAAGAGTTTTCCAAGAACACAACAAAGGCCACCAGTGATGGACTTGCAGGAACAACCCACTGTCAATAAAGAGGATGATATTGATCCTCAAGAAAAAGAAAAAATCAAAAAGGAAGAAGCCCCATTCGCTAAGGCTGCAAGTGAGGGAGCACCCCCACACTTGCCATTTCCCAAGGCATTGCAAGGACCCTCCCCTTTTGACAATGGGCAGGGCAAAATTGAGGAAATTATGGAGACTTTCAAACAAGTAAAGATTAATCTGCCTTTACTTGATGCCATCAAAGATAGTCTATGACATACTTGTCCAAGAAACTCTTTTCAGCAGAAAAAGTCAAACATGTATTGTCCATTACAACCCCCACCAAACTTTAAGACCCTGGAGTGCCCACTATCCCCTGCATCATTGGGGATCATAAAATTGAGAAGGCCCTATCGGACTTAGGAGCCAGTGTGAACTTGCTGCCCTATGCAGTCTATGAAAAATTGGGCCTGGGAGACTTGAAGCCCACACCTGTGGTTTTGCAACTGGCTGACAGGTCTGAAAGGAAGCCTGTGGGAGTCATTGAGGATGTCCTGGAGGGAATTGACAATTTTTTTTACCCTGCTGACTTTGTGGTATAAGATATGGAGCCAAGTAAAGGTATTTCCTCCATCCCTGTGATTCTGGGCAGGCCCTTCTTGGCCACTGCAAATGCTTGCATTCAGTGCAGATCCGGAATCATGGAGGTCTCCTTTGGCAACATGAAAGTAAAACTGCATGTGTACTGCACCAGCTCTCAACCCCCTTTTGATGAAACCTATTTTTCCATTGCAGGGCTAGAGGTGGCTCTGCATGAGAATCCTCAACAGCTGCTGCAGAACAATGAGGGGCCTATGGAGACAAAATTGCAACCAGGGGTTGAACAATTGCTGAGGAATGGATCCAAGAAGGATGAAAAGTTCAAGGAACATGGGGAGGCCTTTAACCTTCCAGATCCTCCAGATTAGCACCTGCAGTTGAGTATGTTTCATATGTACCATATTTTGCTTCTGTTTTAGATTTGTTTTTACTTTGCATCTCTAGTAGAATTCTTTTACAATAAATATGCCATGTTCTCTAGTGAGTCATCTTTTCAAATTTGCTAGCTGCTCTAAGATAAGGGGAGCTCATCCACATAAGAATCCAATCATAGGGCCGCACAGCAATAGAGCCTGATAAGTGCTGAAGCTAAGGGTGCCCAGAAAGGCAGCATTATCTAGTGGAGCCTTCGATAGGCCTAATCTACATTTTGTTAGGCTTCATGGTGATTTCGACAGGATATCTAATGGTTTCGATAGGAATTGGAAGTTTTGACAGGTAAAACCAACTGCCCGACAGGTTAAATAAGGGCAAACAAAGATTTCGATAGGTGCTGAGTACATATCGGGCACCTAAAAAAGATGTTGTCTCTGCCATTTAAACCTATCGATAGGATGGTCTTACCTATCGAAATCCTTAAAAATGATCCCTTTTGAAAGCTTTGATGTCTAAGCTTTCGATAGGATGCATTAACCTATCAAAACCATTCCATCTTATCGAAATCGCATTTTCACCTATATATACTTGTCGATAGGTCATTTGTGCTTCACTCCTTACCCTCTGAAAAACCCTATCTCTCTTCCTCATTTTTTGCCTCCGTCTTTCTCTACTAAATCCTCATAGAATCTTCTGCTATTTAGTGTGCCATCTTGTCAATACATTCAGCTTGCATAGAGGAGCATTTTGCCCCTGATTTTAGAGAAATTGGAGTGGTACATCGCTAGCTTTGTGAAACCCTACATACCTGGAGGTGAGTTGCCTTCCTACCATCACTCTGTTGTCTTTCTAAGTTTTTCCATTCCAAGTTGGTGAGAAATTACTCCTTGATATTATAATGGATGAGCCTGAGGAAACGCTAGCCAGCATACGCCGGAAAGCAACTGCATCCACCCCTAAATCCTCTAAGAAAGCGCTACCTGCTACCAACCACCTGTAAAGAGGAAGTTCGCTTAGGGGACACCCAAAAAGAGTCCTAAAGCTAAGAAAGCCAAAGATGTTGAAATTCAGGAACCTGTGATAGAAACACCCTTAGAGAGAGCTACCCCTGACAGGCCCATTACTGTACAGCTTCCGGCTATACTAACCACTCCCAATGAATTTGTTTACAAGTTAAACCTTGTCCCTGAGGCCAAATTTGATCTGGCATATTTTGCCAACATTGGAGAGTGTAAAGAAACACTGAGCTATTTGAAGAAAGAAGGCTTATTGCCCCTACTGTCACCATTGAAGGAATCAATGTATCCCAGGCTGGTGAAGTTATGGTACCAAATTCGAAAGAAGAAGGTGGCACAAGGGGCTGATGATGTATTAGAAATTTTGATTGATGATTGGCAACTAAATATCGATCACAGAGACATAGGAATGGCTTTGGGGGTCCCATACCAATTTGACTCCAACCGCGCTGAGGGAGCACCTGTTGGTGCTACATTTAAGGATATGGCCAAGCAGCTAACCAATGGGATTGTGGGTTATGGAGAATCCCTGATGCGAAGAGACATCCATCCTAGTCTGAGATTCGTGAATGCACCTAAACTGATCTTTGAAACTATGGTGGATATAAATAACAAGGTGCTCAAAAGACAGGCTTTTGACAAGGGAGGAGGCCTACCCTTCAGCAGACTCATCACCTGTTTACTCAAAGCTGGAAAGTATAGGATCAAGGAGGCTGAGCCAGTGGAGAAAATGGCTCAGAAGGTTTTTAGAAAGAGGACATGGTCTAAAAGTTTAACTCTGATTCAAAAGACCAAGCCGGTTGAGGCAGAGAAGGAGGTGCCCACTACCTCAGCAGCAGATCATGCTGCTGACATTCCCCCATCCACCATTCCTCCTACATCACCCACTTTTTCATCCACCTTACCTACACCATCACCTACACTTGGGATCCTGAAACTCCCCACCATCTTCGAGCCTATCCCCACCATGTCTTCCCCACCCTCCCTCCAACCCCTTCCTGATTTTCTCCCTCCACCACTTCCTATACATACACAGGGTTTGGACCAGTTCACTTCTACTGGTTTCTCTGCCCTCATTTCTTCAATTGTGGAGGATGTTGCTCATGAGTACACCCCACTTCCAGACTCCCCCCACACCACTCCTCCTCATTTTACCCATGCCCCATCCTCTCCTTTCCATCCCAATCATTCACCCATACCCTCTACTTCCACCCTTCCTGATACTTTCACCCAAATCCTCTCCCTCCTTCAGTCCATTCAGGCCCAAGTAGCCACTAACACTAACCACCAGGCCCTCATGAGATCATGTCTCCAATCAATTCAATCCACCCTCACTCCCCCCACTTCAGTCTCCCAACTTTTTCCCACTTCTCCTCCCTCCCCTGATCCCTCCCTTTTCAATTTCTCTCCTCCCTTTTCACCTATGGCCTCCCCCATCCCTACTGATATCCTTTTTATAGAGTTAACCACTCCATCTTAACCCCCACCTTCCCCCCAACACCTGTTATATCTTTATCCCCACCTGCCCCTGTTTTTGTAGTTGCTGAGATACCCACCGACCCATTTCCCCTTTTCCTCCCCACCTATTTTTTAGGATGCTTCCACCCAAACTGATCCATGGGAGGATCTCATTCTGTCCACCCCCTCATCTTCATCCTCTCCACCATTGTCCTTGCCTCTTGTCCTTCGCGAATCCATGTACATACCCCCCTACCTCACCCTCCTATACGCAATGAGGGATAGCCCTTACATCCACAGGGATGTCTTGAGAGGTATGGCTGGACTTAGGGCTTCCCTTGAGGCCCCTTATGAGGAGAGGATTGCCAACATCGAATTAGAACACCGAATCCAGCTCCGTGATATCTCTCAAGGATGGTCTGAAATCCTGGTTCGATATGAGTCAGCAAAACAACTGGCAGCGGTTGAGAGTCTCATTGCCAAATATGAGAAGAAGAATTCTAAGCTCCTCAAGAAAAAGTTAGCCAATGCTTAGGAGATCATCAAGGCCACCAAGGAGCTCTCAGATGCTAACCTCCTCTATGCTGTCAAGAAGATTGATATTTTGGAGAAAAAGGTTGCTTCCTTGTTGTCTCAACCCTTTGAGCCTACCCCTCTTGCTACAACACCTCCTGCTGCACCTCCCTCCCCTCCCCCATGTCCCCCCGTACAACTATTCCTTCCGCGACCCCACCTGTGGATGTTACCCCTCCTGCCACTACCTCTCCTCTAGCACCTCCAGCCTCGCAGCCCCCTCCCACCCCACCTATGGAGGATCCCCCTCCCCCTCCTGCCGAAGTACCTCCACCTGACAAACCTATCCCTCCCAAACGGAAGAGGACTTCCTCCAAAAGAACCACCACCGCCAAGAGATCTGCTTCTTCTGCTGCCGCTATTAAAAAAGGGAAACAACCTGCTGCCCCATCCAAGGAAGCTGAGCCCCCCAGGTCCTCCCCTCATTCTGACCCCCATGGCACCCTACTCACTAGGGATGAAAGAAGAAAGGTTGCTACGGCTGTAGGACTGGGCCCCATGGCCCTTTTCCCTTCCGATTCGAATTCTGATCCTGCGCCTGCAGTTGATCCTAAAGGCAAAAAGCCTGCTGCCCAGTCTGAGGAGGCACGCACTAAACAACCTAAGCAATCCAAATCCAAGGGAAAAGCCCCTGCATCTAAGCGGTAGCTGGCACCACGCTGTATATGAATGTGGCCATGTGTTGTTTCAGTTTCTTTTTCTTTTGTCTCTTGTATATAGTTGACATTTTTTTTGTGCTATTCTATAGATATCTTCTTACCCTGTCTCTCTCTTGATTGCTTTTTCTCAAAATAGTTGGGACACTGTTTAGTTTAGGTTTGGGGGTATGGCAGGTGTGCCAATGAAATAAGTTAATGTTTTGTGCAGCTATGTTGAAAAACTTTTTGACAATAAAGTGATTTCCCACCTAATTTTTTTTAGAAAAGAGGAAATTAAAAACTTTTTAAAACTGAAATGAGCTGTAGTTTTAACATTTTTCATGAAGCAAATGTTAAGAATTTTCAAAAAATTGATGATTAGTGAACTTGAAATGAGAGAAAACTGTGAGGATACTCCCCAAAAATTTTGATGAAAGACCATACCTAGTGAGATTTGGGCCTGAAAATTTTTAATTTCTTTGAAGAGCGCGTGGGCAATTTCTTTTGCTCTAAGGACTAATGGGATCTAATTCTAATCACTAGAAGTTAGGCAATTCCAAGTTGAAACAGGTTGACAGCATTCATGACATTGAAGACATGAAGTAAGGCCATCCCTTGGACAGTTTGAGCCTAAAATACCCCACCTTTGAAGTGCCCTTCATACACACCATTTGAGCGTTGAAATCACAATTTTTCCTTGATAGAAACCAGATATGCAAACCCAAAACTCTTTAACCTGATGCAGCTTGACCTCACTCTGAGATTGCAGAAGGTAAAGGTAAAGGAATGGAAGTAGGTAGAGCTGGTTGGAGAAGTGGGTACAAGAGGAGAAAAACACAGTTGGTAGCGTTGTGGCATTCCAGCCTATATAAAAAAAAAAAAAAAAAAGGTTGAGAAAGAGAAGTCATTTCATTGAAAGACTGAAAAGAGGATTTGAAACTGATCACTTCAAATCTGAAAATTCAAAAAGTAGATGGAATTATGCTGAAATGAAGGAGGTATTGTCTAGACACCTTCTTACCCTTACTGATTTCTCAATTGTGAATCCTATTTTTCCCTGTTATTTCTTTTACAAATTTCACCCATAAGCCACATTACAACCCAATAAAAAGACCCTACTGATCTGAAATGGATTGAGCTGTCATGTGGAGATGAGAATTTGCTTAATCTATGGTGAAAAGAGTTAGAAAATTTTAGGAATTAAAGCAATGCCTATGCTCCTGCTTGCAGTCCTATTTGAGGGCTGCAACTGCTCTTGAGCTGTGTGAAATGATGCACCCTTCGATTTTTGTTATGAGTGAACAGCCCTGGTATGATTTGGGTCAAAAATCAGAGATTTGGGGTGGTATAGGAACAAAATTCTTGAATTAAAGGGGAGCTCTGCATCAAAGTTTTAAGCCCAATGCCTTGACATGAACTCATTGAGAATGAAGGGAATACAGCAGAATTTCAGGTTTTGAATTGGTGATTTTTCTGCTGAAAATCCTCTGAAATTGAATGGACATGGTGTGAAATTTATTTTATTTCACTTAAACTCTGTTTTAACATGTTGCATGAGTATTAACTAAGTTGTATTCGAGAAGTTTGTGGGTACCTTCACTGAAAACCCTCAGGAGACTTCACTCCTCCACTAGGGATCACCTCGGGGTTTAAAAGGCTTGGTGCATATACTAAATGCATCTGTGCTCCCTACGAAAGTGGCATTTTATTTTTCTCTGAATTCTCCTTTGCTCAGGGACTAGCAAAGCTTAGGTTTAGGGGTGTGTTAAGTGGTGAAAAATGCCACTTTGCACCCTTTAATCTGACCTTTCATGGACCTATGAGCATGCTAATAAGCCTCTATTGAGTGCATTTTGTAGATAGCAGGGAAAGCTGGTAATAATGCAGCAAACCACTTAAGAATGCCCACAAAGAAGTCATCTCTTAGCACCATGCAGACCCAACAACAAAACAAGGAGAAAGAAGTGAAGATAGGTCCAAAACATCCTATCGAGAGGATGCCGAAAGACTTCGATAGGAGCTGAGGATTAAAAGGAAAGAATTCATGCAGTTGGAGAAGGGTTCGATAGGATCCGAAGGCAGAAGAAGGATGAAGTTGCATGGATTGAGGAGTTCAATAGGATTTCAGAACCTATTGAGAAAAGAAAGGAAAGAAGGAACTATCTTGTCGAAAACTTGCCTGAAGTGTCAAAGGAACCTATCGAAGGGATCTAAAAACCTAGCGAAAGGACTAAAATGCTCGATTCCAACTTGTCGAAGCCTCCTAGAACCTATCGAAATGAAGATGTTGAAATTGAACCTATCAAAGGATGCTTAAGCCATTCGATAGGAATGAGATCCAACCTATCGGGATGACGGCACACAGAGCTGAACCTATCGAAAAGGACCACAGGACCTATCGAACTACTCAGCCAACCTATCTAATACTCCAGATATTAGGCGGAGGACCCTAAAGCTTCAAAGAGAGAACTCATCCTATCGATACCTATCGAAGAGATCAGGGAACCTATCGAAAGGAACTACAAGCTTACTTTTAACCTGTCGAAAGCTTCTCCAACCTGTCAAAATTGTGCATTAAACTACTCAGAAACTATGCTATGCACACTTTGAGACTTGGTGACCTGTTACATGCAAACCGAGGCATTTTTGGTGACTAGTGCGATATTCTAGAAGATGACCTAGAAAGCCCTAACCGACCCACATTCTTTAACAGAACTCTAACAAACTCTGACAACCTTTTAGAAGGGATTTTTGGTAGGAAAAACAAAGGAGAAAGTTATATATTGAGATCCCCAATTGCCATTGAGGAGGATCGAATTTCTGAACAATTTCCTGGAGATCGGAGCTTGCAGCGAGATTCCATTTCCCTCCTTTAGCCCAACCATGGTTGGCTAAATCCCTAGGAGCAGCAAGGAGTGAGTTAGATTTGTAATTGGGTAAGGTTAAGAGTGTTGCTGGGGTTAATTGCTGCACAGACTACAGATTAGAGAGCATTCCATTATAAGTATGACCTTGTTTGCAATGTAAATATTTTTTTCAATGTTTTAATTAGACATAAAGCTCTTTTGATTCCTTTTGGTGCTCGATCGAATTTGTTTAGAGGAGTTGCTTGATCAGCTCACCCACTTAACTGGTAGACCTCTTGGATATCATCTAAATTCCCTGGATCTGATATCCCTATAATCCCCTATGTCTGTGACCTAGAAATTACAACATCTGTAGTGGTTTTAATTGTTTTAATTGAGGCTCTGGTTTTGTAGGAGATCTCTAGGATGGTCTGTGACCATTAAAGTGGACAGATCATAACCTTCAGGTAAATTTGAGCTCAGGCCTTAATTAGATTTATCTGCTGCAATCCATGGATTCGATAAAGCCTATAGGATGGTCTGTGATCATTAAAGTGGACAGATCATAGCCTTAATGCTAGGTGGATCCTGTGATTTGAAGTGGAATTTATACCCTGCAGTTGTGCTTGCGGATAGTGCATGTGGCCAGCCAGGGGACTTATGTGCTTTTGAACTCCTGTAATATGCTTAGCTCAAGTTGATTGTAGTGAAGACAATCTCCAATCTGTTCTTCTCCATTTTCTGAGTTTTTAAACCTTCCATCTGCAAGATCTGAGGCTCCAGATTCAATCTAAAACAATCTACACTTTATTTGTAGTTTAGTTTAATTGGCAACTCATTTCAAAACTCTCCCCTATCTTTTAACTAAAGTAGAGATAGCTAGGGTGCCAGATCTCTTACAGATCTGGAGATTTATCATATTTCTAACCAGCCTCCCTATGGACATTCCCTTACTTACCATTCTTTTAAAGCCTGCTACAAAGGACCCTGTATCTTGCAGGTCTAGGACATTTTAGATGTGCTGAAGCCATCTTTGTTTTCTCTTGATTTTTACATCATAAATCAGCACACTGGAATTTCACAACAGGTTTTCCTTTCCATAAAACCCGTGCCGTCGATCACACACACTAGATCCGAGCTACAGTGACGTTATGGTATCTAAAACTCTCGTCACTTCCTCACTAAATTGGTAAGTTTAATAGCAGAAGTGAAGAAATCGAAGTAAGCACAGAGAAAAAATGTGAATGCAAAGCCATAACCTATTAAAAGACAATCAACAATAATTCTCATGTATAATTGGTCTAAACTATCCGTAGTCCCCTGATCAGGACTGCACCATGCCAAAAAGGAACGTAAAATATTTACAGTCCACCGATGAAGGCCGACTTTCATCTAAACATGGACCCAAAACATGCGTATTTAATTACAAAACAAATATCTTTACCATTTCTCTCTCTCTCTTTTCTCAAAAAGTTTCAAATGAAAATCCCAAAATAAAATTCCCTAACTCTAGGGAAAATGCTGCTCCGGAAGCACCTCTTCCTCTTCTTCAGCAGGGTTATAATCCGGGTCCGCTTCTTTCTCTGAATCCAGTTCACCTTCAACACCTGCAGTTGTGACGTATAGTCGGGTGTGAGCTTCATCCAAGCTCAACAGGGAAAACACTTTGCTAAATACATTCTTATCAAAACTAATTCAAGTTTCTTGATGCATAAATAAAACAATGGTTAAAAGAGCTCATGCTCGTCCATATCATATCAAATATAAGCTAATTTTTGTAGATGTCATATCTCAAAAATCAAATCATGCAATTAGATGCTTGATATTAGGATGGAACTAAAAGACAAAATTAGACGCATGTTCATGGTGAGCTATTTGACAGAAAATGAGGCACGAGCACATATATCAAACGAAAACCAAAATTTGAATGAATTACACATCAGAACACAAGGCATATCACATCACATGGTGTAAGTTTAAGTATCCTATATTAGGGAACTGAGTAGTCTATGTTACGCACACAGGGCCGTGACCCTAGGGACTCCACCCCTCTCAAGGAGACTCCACTCCCCTTACAACGAACACACTCAGAGCACTTCACATGGCAATGCATCTCGTATTAGAGAACTGAGCAAACCGTATTAGGAACACAGGGTCATGACCCTGGGGACTCCACCCCTTGTTATTCACTGGAAAGTACCACTTTTCACCTCTTAACCTAGCCTTTGAAAGACCTTGAAGCAGACTAATAATCATTTGTTAAGTGTGTTTTGTAGTTAGTAATAATTTGTGCAGCTTAATATGAAATCCATCATTTTTGGCCCAAAGAAGAGGAAGAAGACATGCAAAGATGACAGCTGAGCCAAAGCCTAGTGGAACACCCTGGTAGTGCTCACCATGGTAACTCCTTTGCTGGTCATCATTGACCAAAAGCCTAGCAGATGGATAAAGTTTGCTGAGAATGGAGAAACTACAATAGCAGCAAGTGCAATGCATCAGAGCATAGAAAGACAGACCTCGCAGAGTTGAGAAGCTCTCTCGTGAAGCTAAGGATGCAATAGAAGATGGCCTCGCGCAGATAAGACACGCAGTCAAGAGGAGAGCTGCAAAGACATCGGGAAGATCTCACAGATTAAAATCCTCAGAATTTATAGTCGCAAAGCTCTCACGAAGATCAAGCTTTAAAGCAGCAGTGCGAAGAACATAGCGAGTCCATGTATGTACTGAACAAAATTCTACCTCGTGAAGTTCGTGCATGGCCCTGGAAGAGAGAGACACCTAGAATTCTCCTCCCGCAGATCTCACACACTTTGAAGCCTTACCAATTACTACGCGAGTGCAGGAGCATAGCTGCGTGAGTACCCAGCGAGAGAGAGAGCTTCTGAAGCTCTACTGTGAGAGAAGTCTAGGCACTCCAGTTCATCTCAATGACAGAATTACAATGGAAAGGAGCCGCGCAATGGACCGAAGATTCACTACGCGAGTGAGCACTTCCCACCAACCAAAAGCTACTCTGCGAAGGTTCTAAAATTGCATGAACGAATGAATGCATACGGAAGCCCCGCGAAGTACCGGCTCCCCACTTCTTAGGTTTAACTCAAGGACCTTTTGGGAATTTCCCAAGGCTAGGGCACACATCTCGAGGCATGAATTTTGAGGTACACGTCTCAAGGCATTCAAGGGTTGTAACAGTGCCACGTTTGCTAGTAAAATTAGAGTTAATCTCTTGAGAGCTAAGGTTGTATGGACAGAGTATATAAGCTACACTTAGAGTTTAGTTTTATGATCGACCCTTCTTTTCATCCTCTATCGGTTGCGAGCTGCAGCAGGCTAGGGTTAGGATTTGATCATCTCTTTTTCCCATATTTCTTCTCTCTTAGCCCAACACTTGCTGGCTAATCCCCCTGTAAGCAGTTAGGTTTAGTTTATTTCAGTTTATAATAGATTTTGTATACATTGGGATCTTCGAAGAGCAGTTGTGTACAGGTTGCAACCTGGAGGCAGTTCATTGTAAGGTTTGCTTTTATTAATGGATTGATGTTTTAGTGACTAATTGAATCTAAAGATCTTATGGTTTCCTTAGATGTCTAAAGGATCCATGTATTTGGGGCTAGCCCATTCAGTTTCCAGTAGATATATTGTTTACCATCTGATTTCCCTTGGTTTGATAGCCCCATGAAAAGCAAAGTTGGATCTGTAGTGAGATTTGGAAAGCTTGGAGGCCTGTGGGCCATGGTAGTTGCAATAATTTTCATGCTCTTTTGCATACCTCTATGGTATGGACAGACCAATGGGATATCCTGTGACCATTTGAGTGGATAGAGTATAGCCCTAAGGTGGTGTCCAGCCACATATTTGAGAAAGATTCTTCTTCCTTGCACATGAGCTTTTAGAGCCTTGTGAGGAGGTTTGTACAGGAACTGGCTCCCCTCTGTTTTACCTAACCGACATCAGATGTTAGATCTGATATCTCTGTAGTAGTTGTCGCTTGAGGCTAAATCATTACAGGCCTTTTATAGCAATGACCAGCTGGATTTATAGCCTTATTCAACCTATTACGTGGTCCTTTTTGTGGGCACCAGTGAGCTGTTGGCCTTGGTGAAGCCCTTAAGATTTTATGGGTTGGAATACCTATGGATGTCAACCAGATTTGTGCACAGATCTAGGGAGCTTGTAGCACTGGCATTACATAGTGCTGCAATAGTATTCATGGCTTGGTCTGGTGTTAAGACTTGAAAAGTACCACTCTTCACCCCTTAACTTAATCTCAGTTAAACCCTTAATCATTTAATAAACGTGTTTTAAGTCTATTATGTAGGTAATAAGCAACAACGATAAATAAACCCCTAACCATGCCAAGAAGCCTACTGGTGAGCCAGAAGCCCCTCAGAAATGTGAAGATAGAACTCAGACAGAGAATTGGCTACAGCAGAGGCACAGTAAAGCAGAATTAAATTAAGAAGAATGCCTCGCGCAGATGTCGCAGGGATCAATTGAACCAGAAAATGCATCGCACAGTTGTCACGGGATTCTAAAGGGAGTACAACAACTGGTTGCGCAGTCCCCGCACCGTTTGCGCGCAGATGGATGTCAGCAGGGAGTAAAAAGTATACTCCGTGTGGTTCTCGCGAGCCTCAATCTTAAGCGCTCGCAAAGCACTCGCACAGTCTCGCGCAGCTCAAGAGATGAGCTTTCAACCTTCACGTGATTCACTGAATAGAGAGAGCTCCAAGCATTCCAGCGCACGGCTATCGCTCAGTGGCCGCAGGACACATACTTTCAACGAACTTCTCGCGCGATCCAGAAACCTATGTACATTGTTCTCTTCACGAGGAACGCCGAGGGATTCTTCAAGGAACTAATTGCTCGCGCCATTCTCGCGCCATTCAAATGGAAAGACCAATCCCGTGACCACCAAAGCATTCCTGCGATGATCAAAGTACCAACCCCACGATTGCAAGAGCTTCAAGTAAAAGTAACCCCGCGATGCCAATTCTACCATGCGGCAAGATCTACAAATCTTTTCTACCCAGGGATGATCGGGTTTTAAACTTCTCCCCACTTCTACAGGGGCAATCTGGGAACTTTCAACAATTAGGGCACGCACTCTAATGCTCCAATCTTTGTGCACACGTCTCGAGGCATCCAAGGGACAAGAATGGGCAGTAATTGCATTGATGAAATTAGGGTTTTCCTAACCCTAATTCACAGAGAACCGACTGCTTTAGAAAGACAGCAGTGATCCAGTCACAAGCCTACAATCTCTACAGCCAAATCAGATTTTCAATCTGATTGTGGGTCTATACAAATACAGGGGAATCTGTCTCTGCACAATCTCTCACAAGGCTACAAGCACAGGTGCAGAGAAGAAGAATCTGTCGTAGTTCTGTGGATTGGCCTCACCCTAGTGTTATAATCTGTCCACTTGAATGGTCACAGACTATCCACAGAGGCTATCCTCCTCACAGAGGTCTAAGACAGAACAAGAACATTGCTGTCGCCACCATGTTCACAAGGCTACCAGCTCAAGCTCTCATGGGGATTCAAATTTAGTGAATCCTGTGGTGGGGGAAGGCCTGCAATGTGCCTAACCTGGACACACAGGTCACTTGGATCTAAATAAAACCTTACAAGCAATCCTCCATTGCTTACAATACAACTCAGCAATTGAGGATCTCAAGGCAGCAGCCTTGTACAAAACAACTCACAACAAAAATGCCATCCCATAGATGAAATAGATCCTATTACAAAAACTCTATTAAAATCTATACCAAATAATCATACAAAAGGCATAGCCAACAAGTGCTGGACTATGGAGAGAAGGAAAAAAGGAAAAAGAAAACTCCTAAACCCTAACCTTAGCCTACTGTAATTCTACCGTCGGTTTCAAGAAGAAGCACAGAAGTCAAGAACAAAAAGTCCTTTAAACCTAAGCTAGGCTTAGGCTTATATAACAGTCGGTTCTTTGTGAATTAGGGTTAGGAAAACCCTAATTTCATCAATGCAATTGCGGCTCATTCTTGTCCCTTGGATGCCTCGGGGCATGTGCACGGAGATTGGTGCATTGGAGTGCGTGCCCTAATTGCTGGAAGTTCCCATATTGCCCCTGCAAAAGTCCAGTGGTTAGGAAAATGATTAGTCCACTCCTCTATATTAGACTAGAAACTTCTGGCATGATCAATGGGATTTGATAGACTCTATAGGATAGGCTGTGACCATTTGAGTAGACAGCCTATAGCCTTAAGAGCACCCCAAATGGCATGGGTTAAGTTGGACACTTCTACCTAGTTGAGGCTTTTGATAGCGTCTCAGCAAGGAGCACTGCAGAGACAGACTAAATCTGAGTTACATTACTACTTTAACTCTGAACTTAACCTGCTTACTTCTCACCTATTTTTATA
The DNA here is from genome assembly GCA_021018995.1 of Chloranthus sessilifolius. Classification (NCBI taxonomy): domain Eukaryota; kingdom Viridiplantae; phylum Streptophyta; class Magnoliopsida; order Chloranthales; family Chloranthaceae; genus Chloranthus; species Chloranthus sessilifolius. Next base: position 34,379,151 of record CM037595.1, read on the forward strand.
TTTTATTTTGGAACACACCATCACCATCTTCTTCTTAACCCTTTCTTCTTGATAGGGGTATATTTTATTTCTCTGTTGTTAGGATTAATTTAGTATAGTCGTGACACCTAGCTCCCTTTCTTTAGGATTGTCAGATCTGGAGGCCTACTGTTATAGCCCATTTTGGGTTCTAGATCAATTTCTCTGTGGGACAAACTCTTACTTATCAAAACATGCTACAATAGGCCCTGTATCTTGCATGTCTAGGATTACTTTGGTTGTGTTGAATCCATTCTTTTGTTTTACTTTATCTTTAAATTTGTTTCCACCACAGCACAATAAACAACACCAGTAGTTGGACAAGTTTTTGGCGTCATTGCCGGGGATATTGATCTTTTTAGTAGACCTGAGTTGTACTATAATTAAGAGTTCCAAATTCTTTGTACCTGTACCTAAACTAGAATAAAAGTACTACTGATTCTTTGTGGAATTTTATAGAAATGGACAGCAGAAGAAGGGAAAAGTTAGAGCTGCAGTTGGAGTGAAGCTAGCTCTGTTTGCACTTACCTTCTCCTAAATCTCAATCCATTTATATTTACTTTCCTGTTTTGTTTTTTAGTGTAAATCTATGTAGTTATTAATTTCTGTTTGCAATATTCTTTGTGTGCTTGTGAGTATATGCATGATAGAAGGTCTTTAAACCCTGAGCTAGAAATAATCCTTAGACCTAGACGCATCCCACAGGGCCCTGCTATTGAAACTGAATCAGCTATCATGGCTGAGAGGCAGAGAACATTAAAGGAGTACAATGCACCTGGGGAGTACACCTCTCCCTTCTGCATTCAATTCCCCAATGTTGAAGGAAATTATGTGTTAAATCCTCCACCATCAATATGTTGCCTTCGTTTCATGGGCTTAGTAAAGAAGATCCCTACAACCATATAGACTAATTTTGAGCACTTTGCACTACCTTCAATATTGCTGGCTTGGGACCTGAGGCCCCCAAACTGAGGCTTTTTCCTTTCTCACTAAAGGACAAAGCCAGCACATGGCTATCAAAGCTCCCAGCCAACAGCAAACAGTCATGGAGTGACCTTCAAACTAAAATCCTAGCCAAATTCTTTCCCATAAGCAAAACCAGCCAGATGAGGACAAATATTTTGGCATTCACTTAGTCCTCAACGAAGGATTTTTATGAAGCTTGGAAAAGATTTCAGGAGATATTAAAATAATGCCCCCACCACCAAATCCCAATGTGGCAACTTTTCCAGTATTTTATCAAGGAATTAATTCCAAGAGCAGGGATATGGTGGATGCTTCTTGTAGTGGTAGTTACCTCCACAAGACAGCTGAGGAAGCTTGGGAGTTGTTTGACATAATAGGAAAAAATTCCATATAGCCAGAGTCTCTGTCACGCAATGAGAGTCAGACTCCAGCTAAAATAGTAAAAGAGGCCACCCCTAGAGGTGAAATATTTGAAGTGAAGGTGCAAGGTGATCTGGAGAGGAAGGTGGACAACCTGAGCTTGAAATTTGATAAACTCATGAATGTGATGTAGCCCCGGGTAGTTGCACAGGTGGAGGAGGCATGTCTTATATGCCAATCTCCCACACATTCTATTAATGATTATCCATCTGCCACCCAGTTTCCAGATTTTGTTATGGAGCAAGCCAATGCCGCTCAAACTTTTGGGCAGCAGCCTGCTGGGTATTCTTAGAGGAACCACCCAAATCTGAGGTGGAGACAAGATTCATATCCTCAACCCTAGTAGCTGCAACTGGTAGCTCCCTACAAACCCCAACACCAGTTTAATCAAGTTTACCCACCATAGCAAAATTTTCTGTTACCTGCCCCACCATCCAACCAGTTGACCCTGCCCCCACAACAGCCTAAATCCTCTTCATTTGAAGAGCAGATGTTTGTTTTAATGCAAAACTTGGAGAGTTTGGTGCAGACTATTAATTCTCATGGACAGAGCATGAAGAAGATTGAGGACTAGCTGGGCCAGATTTGTAATGCTTTGCATTGGAGGGAGGAAGGTAAATTGCTTGGTCAGACCTTGACCAACCCCAAAGGGCAATATTTGATTGAACAAGCACCCTCTACTAATAAGGATGCCAATGCTATCACTACCCTTAGGAGTGGGAGAGTGGTTGATAATCTGGTGGGCAAGGTAATAGAAGAGATCGCGAAAAATAAAGATGAAAATGGAAGGAGGGTTAGTGCTGAGGAGCTTTTGGTATGTGTTTCGAGACTCTTGCTGCTATTTTATTAAGAACAGTGGAGAGAATAAATCAAGAGTGGGGAATTGGAGATGGGTCAGCACAGCAAGTCTGAAATACACATAGTCCTGTAAGATACAGGGTCTATTGTAGCAAGTTTTGATAAGTAAGAGTTTATCCCATAAAGAAAATGATCAAAAACCCAAAATGGGCTATAATAGTAGGCCTCCAGATCTGGCTACAGATCTGACAATCCTAAAGGAAGGGAGTTGGGTGCCACGACTTTACTAAATTAACACTAACGAAGGGAAACAAAATGCAGCCCTATCCTAAAGAAATGGTTAAATAGAAGATGGTAATGGAGTGTGTCAAAATAAAATACAAAAATTGGTGAGCAGTATGTAGGTTGAGCTAGAGTTAATGATGTAACAATGTAACTCAGATTTAGTCTGTCTCTGCAGTAGTACTTGCTGAGACGCTATTCATAGCCTCCATAAAGTATAATCTCCCAGTTTAACCCATGCCAATTGGGGCGCTCTTAGGGCTATTGTTGTGATTTTCATATGTGCTTACTTTATTTGTTGGTGGTAAAAGCAATTTAAAATCAAAGTAAAATAAGAGATGGAATCAGCACAACTGAGAAATCCTAGACCTGCAAGATACAGGGTCCATTTGTAGCAAGTTTTGATAAGTAAGAGTTTGTCCCACAGGGAAAGGTGATCTACAGCTCCAAGGGAGCCATCTCTAATAGTCCCTCCAGATCTGACTACAGATCTGGCAGTCCTAAAAGGAGGGGAGTTTAGGGTCACTTATTCTAAGTATCCTAAGGTAGCCTAATGAACTAACTACAGAAAAGGGTTGAGAAGATGGATGGAGTGAGGGAAAATAAATATAAAAGGGTGAGAAGTATGCTATTGTCTGGATCTCACGAATTTACGACTCGTGATCCAGATCTCACTATAGAAATCCTGTCCAATGGCTACATTATCACCAAAGAGGAGAAAGAATTCAACTCTTCCTTGTGCCATGATCCAATCCCTTAAGGTTATAACCTGTCCACTTAAATGGTCACAGGCTATCCCATAGGGGAACCACAATCCAGAGATGGGTCAAAACAAGTTAATCATTGTAGGCACTACTTCATCTAGGCTACAAGCTCAGGAATCTATAGGGAACCTCAACCTCTAAAGCTCTATTTGTGGGGCTAAGGCTGTAAAGGACCATGACAGCCCAGACACATAGAACCAGCAAGAGATTGAGTACCACCTTAGATCTAGCTGTCCATTGCGTGAGTGGGACTACAATGGTCCAGTCACAAGCCTACAATCTCCATACCCAGATCAGATCTGCCATCTGATGGCGGGTCTATACTAATATAGGGGAGTCTGCCTCTGTACAATCTCCTACCAGGCTACAAGCTCAGGCTCGGAGAAGAAGGATCCATTTTGGATCGGCGGATTGGATTCACCCTAAGGCTATAACCTGTCCACTTAAATGGTCACAGACTATCCCAGAGGCTATCCTCCTCACAGAGCCCAAAACAAAACAAGAATATTGCTGCCACCACCATGGTCACAAGGCTACCAGCTCAGGCTTCCATGGAGATTTCAGATCTAGTGGGTCCTGTGGTGGGGCTAAGGCTGTATAGGACCATGATAGCCCAGACACACAGGTCACTTGGATCTGAATGGGACCATAGAATCAGTCCTCCATTGCTTTGAATCACAGCCAAAGCAATGGCGGATCACAAGGCAGCAGCCTTGCACAGAGCAACTCACAAACACATGAATCCCATAAAAGTGCAACACCCGATCACAAATTTCATTAATCTAAACTTAATAAACATACAAAGGCATGGCCAGCAAATGCTGGGCCATGGAGAGAAGAAAAAGGAAAAGGAAAACTACTTACAGCTACAGAAAAATAAGACTACAATGCTAAAAGTAAAATAGAGCAAAAATTGAACTCTTCCGGCCTTTTTTAAACCTAAACCAGGCTTAGGTTTATATAACAGTGGGTGTGGTGATGCATTAGGGTTAGGAAACCCTAATTTTAGTGATGCCATGTGGCCTATTAATGATCCTTGGATGCCTCGGGGTGCATGCATAGAGATTTGAGCATGGGAGTGCGTGCCCTAATTCTTGGAAATTCCTAGAAAGTCCTCTACAGAATGATGGAAGTTGGAGTTCAGAGCTTCGCCAGGTTGCAGTTGATTCCCAGACTTGTCGCGTGGTAGCTCTGTTCTTCGGGTGGTTGAATTTAACATTAGAACATCAGACGTCGCGAGGTTGTAGCTTCTTAATGCTTTGAGCAGTCGCGAGGTTGATAGTTAAGCTTTCACTGGATTGGGCTTCGCGCGGTTGGATTGTTACTTGTGAATAGCAAGAGAACTGCGCGAGCATTCTATTTCACTTCGTGAGGCTAACTCTGGCTTCACAAGGCTGCTTTCTTCCTGTACCGCGCAACAGCTTCTTTTCTTGATAGATCTTCACGAGGATCCTCGCGATAGCTTTGAGGCTTTTCTGAACTGCGTGACAGGTTCTCTTGACATTTGCATCCCGTGGCCACTGCGCGACAGCTGCGTGAGGTAGGATTCTGAAGCTCTCTCTCCTCAGCTGTTTTGAGCGAACTGCGCGAGGTTGGTTTCAGGTCTTCTTGAACTGTGCGAGATTGTGCGACCATTTACTCCTGAACTTCGTGAGAGCTGTGCAAGGTTATGCTTCTGAAGCTCTTCTGTTACTCAACTGCGTGAGCACTTGTTGTGAAGTCTTGGGAAGCTCACGAGGACTGCGCGAAGCATAGTTTTCTAAATCCTTTAAAGCTTTGTGGAAGCTGCGCGAGGCTGGATTCACTATTTATCCTTCTGAGGGATTTCTGGTGCCAATATGGGCTCCTTAACATGATTTCGGGCCTTATTGCACTGCTGTTTATTATCTACAGAAATCACTTAGCAAACCTTTATTAGATGGCTAAGGGTCTAATCAAAGGCTAAGTTAAGGGGTGAAAAGTGGTACTTTTCAGGTCTTAATAGCTATATTCTGTCCACTATAATGGTCATAGGGTATCCGATAGAGTCTGTCAAATCCTATTAGTTAAACTAAAAATTTGCTAGTCTAACCCAGAAGAGTGGACTGATCATTTCCCCCAGCTGCTGGACCAGCTCTAGCAATAAATACTATTCTATGTAATGCAAGTGCTACAAGCTCCCCAAACCTATGCACAGATCTGGCTGACATTCATATGTATTCCAACCCATAATATCCTAAGTTCTTTGCCAAGCCCTGTGGTACTTGATGCCCACAAAAAGGACCATGCAACAGGTTGAATAAGGCTTTAGATTCAGCTGGTCATTGCTACAAAAGGCCTACAATGACTCAGCCACAAACTATAATTACTATAAAGAGACCAGATCTAACATCTTATGTCGATTAGGTAAGACAGAGGGGAGCAAGTTACTGTACAAACCTCCTCATAAGGCTCTAGAAGCTCATGTGCAGGGGAAAAGAATCCTCCTCAAACATGTGACTGGACACAACCTTAGGGCTATACTCTGTCCACTATAATGGTCATAGGGTATCCCATTGGTCTATCCATACCTCTGAGGTCTGAGAAAGAATATGTAAGCTGCTGCAACGACCATGGTCTGCAGGCCTCCGAGCTCCCCATATCTCACTACAGATCCAGCATTGTTTTCCGTGTGTCTATCAAACCAAGGGAAATCAGATGGTTAACAATAGATCTACTAGAAACTGAATGGGGTAGTCTCAAATACATGAATCTTATAGACATCTAAAGAAACCATAAGATCTATAGATTTGATTAAGCATTAAAATAGCAGTTCATTGATAACATCAAAACTTATAATGAACTCTCTCCTGGCTGTAGCCTATACCCAACTGCTCATCCACGATCCTAATGTATACAAAATCTATTACAAGACTAAAACAAGACTAAACCTAGCTGCTTAAAGGGGGATTAGCCTGCAAGTGCTGAGCTAAGAGAAAAGAAAAATAGGAAAAAGAGGTGATCAAACCCTATCCCTAGCCTGCTAGAGCTCTCAGCCGACAGAGGATGAAGGAAAGATGAAAATAATAAACTCTAAGTACAACTTATATACTCTATCAAAACGTCCTTGGCTTTAAAGAGATTAACCCTAATTTTTCCAACAGACGTGACACTGCTACAACCCATGTATGCTTGGAGATATGCACCTCAAAATCCACACCTCGAGAAGTGTGTCCTAGCCTTGGGAAATTCCTAAAAAGTCCTTCAGTTAAAATTGAGAAGTGGAGAGCCCATGCTTCGCTGGGTTGGTGTCTTCTTTTAGCTCATTCGCACAGCTACTTTGCCTTCGTGAAGTTGCCTTTGGCTTTTGGGAAGTGCTTGCTCGCACAGTGAATTTTCAATTCGTCGCATAGTTCCTTTGCGCTATAATGCTATCGCGAAGATTATCTGGAGTGCCTAGACTTCTCGCGCAGTAGAGCTTCAGAAGCTCTTTCTCATGGAGTACTCACACAGTAAAGCTCATGCACTCGCATAGTCAATGGCAAGGCTTCAGATTGTGCTTGATCTGTGTGAAGAGAATTCTGGGTGTCGCTCTCATCCAGGGCTACGCGAGGACTACGTGAGGTGACATTCTGTTCAGTGTACATATGGACTATTTGGGTTCTTCGCTCAATTGCTTTGAGACTTGATCTCTACGAGAGCTTAGCGAGGGCAAATTCTGAGAGTTTTAACCTGCGAGATCTTCATGAGGTCATTTCAGTTGTCCTCTTGACTGCATGGTGTATCTACGCAAGGGCCTCTTCCACTGCATCTTTAGCTTCGTGAGGAAGCTCCTCAACTCTATGAGGTCTATCTTTCGCTGCTCTGGTGCATTACACTTGCTGCTATCACAGTCTCCTCCTTTCTCAATTAACTTCATTCATCAGCTAGACTTTGGTCTATGATGATTAGATACAATGAGTCACCATAGTGAGAACTACCAAGGTGTTCCATCAGGCTTTGTCTCAGCTGTCATCTTTGAGTGCATTCTCTCTTGCTTTTGGGTCAAAAAGTAAGGAGTTTATATAAAGCTGTACATTTTATTGCTAACTACCAAACACACTCAACAAATAGTTATTAGTTTCCTTCAAGGTCTAACAAAGGCTAAGTTAAGAGGCGAAAAGTGGTACTTTTCAGTGAATAACACACCCCCAAACTTAATCTTTGCTAATCCCTGAGCAAAGGAAAAATTAAAATAACTATGCTAAGAATTGAAATGCCACTTTCGTAGGGAGCACAGATACATTTAGCATATGTACCAAGCCTTTTAAACCCCTAGGTGATCCCTAGTGGAGGAGTGAAGTCTCCTGAGAGTTTTTAGTGAAGATACCCACAAACTTCTCAATGAAATAGTTAACAAAGGTGCAACATTATCAAGTCAGCTGTCAAGAAATAGAGCATCAGTTCACCTTTGATTTAATAAAAATGTGAGGAGTTTGGACATGAAAAGCACAGACATTTAATCATCACAACCTCTTCCTGAGTGCACAACATTTCTAATTAGCTCATAACAAGGGGGACAACACATGTATATCAGCACCGAGCTGATCATTAATTCAAAAATCAGGTTATATGCCATGCCTAATACATTGAACATCAGACCCAATGTTCACCGGGGCATACTCTCACAAGGGACCTTGAGGGTTTCATTTTCTCTCATGTTGAAGAGCAGTTACAGCCCCCAAATGGATCAGCAAGCATGAGCATAGGTAAAACACCTAAGTCCTGGCATCATTGGTAGGCCCTCACCATCGATTGGACAACTCCTTGTCTCTACATGACAGCTCATTTAACTTTGGATCACAAGGTCTTTAGCTGGGTTGTGATGTAGCTTATGAAGTGGGTTATAAAGAACGAAAGGTTGAAAAGGGATTCAAAATTGAGAAATTAGTAAGTGAAGGAGGTGATTCATGACTTCACCTCTTTTTAGTTCAGTACCTTTTCATTTTCTTTCAAATTTTTCAGACTTGAAGTGGCTAGCTCCTCCTCTTCATTTTGATTTTTCCAATGAACTTTTCCTCTTGACTCCTCTCTCACTCCTCTTCATTATTATTTTTCTTTATTTTCATGCATTTATATTTATATTTATATTTATATTTTTGTGTTTATGACTTGCCACCTCTTTCCTCAGCTGCTACACTGCTCAACTTTAGGTATCTCTTCTCCATTCACCCAATATTGATCCTATCTTGTCCATCTTCAGCTCCGTCTCTTTTACCATCTGAATTCTCAGAGTGAGGGTAGCTTTGAGTCAGGTCCATAGATTCAGGTGCAATTACTTAGGTGTATTTTGAAGAAAATTGGAAATTAAGGCTCAATAGGTGTGTGCACTAGGGCAGTTGATTAGGATTTGGTCTGTTTAAGCTTAAACTGTCCAAGAGAAGGCCTTGATCCTTTCCTAGGATTCATGAGTGCTGTTAGTTGTTTTAACTTGGAGGTGCCTAACTTCTAGTGAGGGCTTGCCTCAGCCAGCCCTTAGAGCTTGAAGAATTGCCTCAGTCACTCCTCAAAGGAAGGAAATAATTATTTTTTTTCGTAGGCCCAACTGTCACTGGTTATGGTCTTCCATTGAACTTTTAAGTATGACCTTACCTTTTTCTCTCTTTAATGATTCACTCAGTACTGATACAAGTGAGTTTACTTGGTGTTCACATCATGAAAAAGTTAAAATTTAAAAGCTTGTAATGCCTAAAGGTCTGCAAAATTTTAAATTTCTAATTTTTCTAATGATTCTTAGGTGAACATGGTTCTGTTTCTGTCTTACTGACTTGAATCTGCTGCACTTAGGTTAACTATTTCATTCGCAGAACCTGCCACACCCCCAAACTTATGAGGAGCAGTGCCCTCACTGATTCAAAGGACAATTGTTGTGCAATTGTGAACAAATAGAGATATATAAAACACTACACTAAAGCCGAGAAAATCAAGAAATGAACACATAACACATTAACAAATACACAAACAGACAAACAAAAATTAAATCCTAAACCCTAAATTAAATAAAGTAATAGGTACACATAAGTAACAAAAAGAAAGTTCATTATATTGGAAAATGTATTTACAACACACTAAAAATTCAAATGACAGAATTCTAAAGAACACAATTCAAAACAAAATTTTCATACATATGATACAATTATTACCAATACTTGGCTCACTGGGCACTATCTTCCTCCTGAGTAGAGGATGCATCACCAATCATAAACTAACCTTTTGGGTTTGTCAGGGGTTGACTAGGCAATTTTCATTCCTCCCTCCTGTTCAGAGCATTACAGATCTGACCAAGCTGGTCCTCAATCTGCACCAAGCTGTCCATGAGAATTGACAGTCTGCACCAAGCTTCCCAAATTTTGCATTGAACCCATCATCAGCTCTTCAAATGAAGAGGACTTGGGTTGTTGTGTGGCAGAGCCATCTGGTTAGACTGTGGGGCAAGTAATAGGAAATTTTACCTTAGTGGGTAACCTTGATTAAACTGGTGTTGGGTCTGTAAGGAGCTATCATCTGTTGTTGTTGGTGTCTGTAAGGAGCTACCATCTGTTGCTGCTGGGGTTGAGGATATGAGTCTTATCTCCACCTCAGAATTGGGTGGTTCCCCAAGAATACCCAGCAAGTTGATGCCCAAAGGTTTGAGCAGCATTGGCATGCTCCATAATAAAATCCAGAAATTGGTTGGCAGATGGACAATCATGAATAGAATATGTGGGGGATTGGCATATCAGACATGCCTCCTCCACCTGTGCAACCATCCGAGGCTGCATCACATTCATCAATTTGTCAAACTACAAGCTTAGGCTGTCCACCTTCCTCTCCAGATCACCTTGCACCTTCACTTCATATATTCCACCGCTAGGGGTGGCCTCTTTCACCATCTTAGGTGGAATCTGACTGTTATTGCGTGACAGAGACTCCTGCTGCATAGAATTTTCCCCTATTATGTCAAACAGCTCCTAAGCTTCCTCAGCTGTCTTGTCAAGGTAGCTACCACCACAGGAAGCATCCACCATATCCCTGCTCTTGGCATTAATTCCTTGATAAAACACTTGAACAAGCTGCCACATTGGGATTTGGTGGTGGGGACATTATTTTAACCTCTCCTGGAATCTTTCCCAAGCTTCATTAAAATTCTCAGTTGAGGACTGAGGGAATGACAGAATATTTTTCCTCATCTGGCTTGTTTTATTCATAGGGAAAAACTTTGCCAGGAATTTAGTTTGAAGGTCACTCCATGACTATATGCTATTCACTGGGAGCTTTGATAGCCATGTGCTGACTTTGTCCTTTAATGAAAAAGGAAAAACCCTCAATTTAGTGGCATCAGGCCCCAACCTAGCAATGTTGAAGGTAGTGCAAAGTACTAAAAACTTGTCAATATGCTTGTAGGGATCTTCTTTGCTTAGCCCATGAAATAAAGGCAACATACTGATGGTGGAGGATTTAATTTCATAGTTCCCCTTAACAGAGGGAAACTGAATCCAAAAGGGAGAGGTATACTCTCCAGGTGCATTATATTCTTTTAATGTCCTCAGCCTCTCAGCCATGGTAGTTGGTTCAGTCTCAATAGCAGGGCTTTGCGTGGTGTGTCTAGGTCTAAGGATCCTTTCCACCTCCAGATTTGGGGGTTTCAAGTAAGGGTTTAAGGACCTTCTACCGAGCATATACTCAACAATAGTAATGAAAATGCTTACAAGCACACAGAAAGAATTTCAAATAAAAAAAAGTAATAACTATGCAGATTTACACTAAATAAAATAACAGGGGATTCAACATAAATGGCATGAGATTTAGGGGAAAGAAAGTATAAACAGAGCTAGCTACACTCCACTTGCAACTCTAGCTTTCCCTTCTTCTACTGTCCATTTCTGCATAATTCCACAAAGAATCAGTATTACGTTTATTCTAGATTAAATACATCTACAAAGAAATTGTTAGTCTAACTTATAGTACAACTCAGGTCTACTAAAAAGATGAAGGTCCTCGACAGCAGTGCGAAAAACTTGTTGGTATGCATTTCGAGACTCTTGGTGCTATTTCATTCAAAGCAGTGGAGAGAATAAATCAAGAGTGGGGAATTGGAGATGGGTTAGCATAGCAAGTCTCAAATGCACACAGTCCTGTAAGATACAGAGTCTATTATAGCATATTTTGATAACTAAGAGTTTGTCCCACAGAGAAAATAATCAAGAACCCAAAATGGGTTATAATAGTAGGCCTTCAGATCTGGCTACAGGTCTGACATTCCTAAAGGAAGGGAGTTGAGTGTCACGACTACACTAAATTAACACTAAAGAAGGGAAATAAAGTGCAACCCTATCCTAAAGAAATGATTAAGTAGAAGATGGTGATGGAGTGTGTCAAAATAAAATATAAAAATTGTTGAGAAGTAAGCAGGTTGAGCTAGAGTTAATGACGCAATAATGTAACTCAGATTTAGTCTATCTCTACAGTGGTCCTTGCTGAGACGCTATTAATAGCCTCAACAAGGTATAAGCTCCTAGTTTAACCCATGCTATTTGGGGCGCTCTTAGGCCTATACTCTACCCACTATAATGGTTACAGGGTATCCGATAGAATCTATCAAATCCCATTAGTTAAACCAGAAATTCGCTAGTCTAATCCAGAAGAGTAGACTGATCATTTCTCCTGGCCACTGGACCAGCTCTAGCCATGAATACTATTGCAGTACTATGTAATGCCAGTGCTACAAGCTCCCCAAACCTGCACACGAATCTGGCCAACATCCATAGGTATTCCAACCCATAAGATCCTAAGTGCTTTGCCAAGCCCAACGGTACTTGATGCCCACAAAAAGGACCATGCAATAGGTTGAATAAGGCTTTAGATTCTGCTGGTCATTACTACAAAAGGCCTGCAATGACTCAGCCTCAAACTGCAATTACTATAAAGAATCCAGATCTAACATCTGATGTAGATTAGGTAAGACATAGGAGAGCCAGTTATTGTACAAACCTCCTCACAAGGCTCTACAAGCTCATATACAGAGGAAAAGAATCCTCCTCAAATATGTGATTAGACACAACCTTAGGGCTATACTCTGTCCACTACAATGGTCACAGGGTATCCCATTGGTCTGTCGATACCTCAGAGGTCTGAAAAAGAACATGTAAATTGTTACAACCACCATGGTACGTAGGGCTCCGAGCTCCCCAGATCTCACTACAGATCCATCATTGTTTTCCATGTGTCTATTAAACCAAGGGAAATCAGATGGTAAATAATAGATCTACTAAAAATTGAATGGGCTAGTTCAAATTATATGGATCCTATAGACATCTAAAAAAATTATACGATCTATAGATTTGATTAAGCATTAAAATAGCAGTTCATTAATAACAGCAAAACTTATAATGAACTGTTTCCTGGCTGCAGCCTATACACAACTGCTCATCGACGATCCCAATGTATACAAAATCTATTACAAGACTGAAACACGACTAAACCTAGCTGCTTACAGGGGGATTAGGCAGCAAGTGTTGAGCTAAGAGAAGAAAAATAAGAAAAAAGTGGTGATCAAACCCAAACCCTAGCCTGTTAGAGCTCTCAGTAGACAGAGGATGAAGGAAAAATGAAAATAATAAACTCTAAGTACAGCTTATATACTCTGTCAAAATGGCCTTTGCTCTAAAGAGATTAACCCTAATTTTTCTAGTAGACGTGGCACTGTTACAACCCTTGAAATCCTAAAGATATGTTCCTCAAAATCCATGCCTCAAAAAGCGTGTCCTAGCCTTAGGAAATTCTCAAAAAGTCCTTCAATGAAAATGGAGAAGTGGAGAGCCCATGCTTCACGAGGTTGGTGTCTGCTTTTAGCTCATTCGCACAGCTGCTTCACCTTCATAGAGTTGCCTTTCGCTGGTGGGAAGTGCTTGATCGCGTAGTGAATCTTCAGTTCTTCGCACAGTTCCTTTGTGCTACAATTTTGTCACGGAGATTATCTGGAGTGCCTAGACTTCTCGCGTAGTAGAGCTTCAGAAGCTCTTTCTCACTGAGTACTCACGCAGTAATGCTCCTGTGCTCCCATAGTCAATGGTAAGGTTTCAGAGTGCACAAGATCTGTGCGAAGAGAATTCTGGGTGTCTCTCTCATCTAGGGCTATGCGAGAACTATGCTAGGTGACATTCTTTTCAGTGTACATATGGACTGGTTAGGTTTTTTGCGCGGTTGCTTTGAAGCTTGATCTCTGCGAGAGCTTTGCGAGGGCAAATTCTGAGAGTTTTAACTTGTGAGATCTTTGCGAGGTCATTTTAGCTATCCTCCTGACTGTGCAGCATATCTGTGCGAGGGCCTCTTCCACTGCATCTTTAGCTTCGCAAGGAAGCTCCTCAACTCTGTGAGGTCTATCTTTTACTGCTTTGGTGCATTGCACTTGCTGCTGTCACAGTCTCCTCCTTTCTCAGCTAACTTCATTCATCTGCTAGACTTTGGTCAATGATGATCAGCAACAATGAGTTACCATGGTGAGCACTACCAAGGTGTTCCATTAGGCTTTGTCTCAGCTGTCATCTTTGAGTGCATTCTCTCTCTCTTTAGGGCTAAAAAATAAGGAGTTTGTATTATGTTGCACATTTTATTGCTAACTACAAAACACACTTAACAAATGGCTATTAGTCTGCTTCAAGGTCCAACAAAGGCTAAGTTAAGAGGTGAAAAGTGGTACTTTTCAGTGAATAATAGGAGCCAAGGATTGTGCCCCCTTCTGTGGATTAGCAAGGGAAAAATAAGGGGGTTGATGCTAAGCCCCAAAATAAAGGGGTTATCTAATAACACTAACAAGTGATTCAATGCCATAACTGGGCAAAGCCTCTTGCTAGAGAGAATTTTCACTTATCAGCTCAAATAAATCCCATGCTTCCTCAGGAGTTTTGGTAAGGTATGTACCACCACTCAATGTATCTATCATCGCTCTACGCCTGGCATCAAGTCCTTGGTAGAAGCTTTGTACAAGCTGCCACATAGGAATCTGGTCGTGCAGGCACTGCCTCAATAGCTCCCTAAATCTATCCCATGCCTCATGCATTTGCTTAGGGGATTGAGCAAAAGAGATGATGCTCTTCCTCAGCTAGCTGGTTTTACCGATTGGGAAAATTTTGGCCAGAAATTGGCATTGAAGATCGTTCCATGACTGCATGCTGTTTGGTGGGAGCAAGGAGAGGTACGTTTGGGCCTTATCCTTTAGTGAAAAAGGAAAAAGCATATGCTTGGTGGCTTCCTCTCCCAACCCAACAATATTAAAAGTAGTGCATAATGATAGAAAATGGTCTATGCGTTGGTGGGGGTCATCCTTGCTCAGCCCATGAAAACTTGGCAGCATTTGGATGGTTGAGGCTTTAATCTCATAACTACCTACAACATTAGGGAGCTGAATGTAAGAAGGGGGATGCATATGCCCCTAGTGCATTGTCCTCCTTAAGGGTTTTAGGCAGCTCTCCAATCTCAGTTTCTACCAGATTTTTAGCGGGTGTGTGTGTTGGTGAACCAGGACTTAGGACTCGCTAAATCTCAGGATTTAACGATACAAGTTCAGGATTGAGAGACCTCCTTCCATTCATACAATAGACATTCAGCTAGACTAGGGGTAACTATAGCACACTGAAAAATAAATAAAACTATGACTACTACTACAGAATTTTAAAGAATGCAGAATTGAAATAACATCAGGGGGAAGAGAATGCAAACTCAGGCACAATGTGCACTAGTAGCAACTGTACTCTCCTGATTGCTATTGCTCCAGACCTGCAAAAATTAGTAAAATTCAACAGGAATTTATTAAAGCTACAAAGTTAATAACAGAAAATAAGTGGAAAATAAAATGATGTCAGCTGTATGTTATTCACACATACCCATTACAATAAAAAGTCCTAAAAAAAAGTAGAAAACAAACAGAGAAACTAAAAAATTCCAGAAAAAAATATAGCTGGCATTTATTTAAACACTAACTCTACAATGAATAAAACTAAAAACTACTAAAACACAACTAAGACACAAAATACCTAAAACAAAAAGTAAAGACAAAGAGGAAAAATCAGATTTGAAATACAGCTGTATTTATTCAAGCCCTACAAAGCATAAAAACTAAACTCAATTTACTATACTAGATCAAAACTCCCCACAGTGACGCCAAAAACTTGTTGGTTAAATTTAGGTGGTGCTATTTTATTAGTTTGAAAATAGCGGACCCAAGAGAGGAGGCTGCTGCAGCAGACTGTGCACATCACCAGAGCAACAGAAATGAGACCTCACATGGTTCACTTGAACCTCTCACGAGGTTTGCAAGCCTGCAGCACTTAAATCAATCGTGCAGTTCTCACACAGCTCAGTGGCAAAAGAGCTTTAGGACGATATCTCACACAGACCTTGCGTAGATCCCGCGCGCTTCAATGACAATTCCATCCTGTCGAGGAACCTCGCGAGCCTTGACGCTACCTACATTATGAAACTTGCAAGCTCTTCTTCAGAAGCAACTCATCCACGCGAGCTAGACCCGCGCCCTTCAATTCAACCTTTTGAGCATCCTTTAACTGCAAAATCATCCTCGTGAGTTCTCTTCAGTAAGAAAACTATCCTTGCGAGCTGCTTAAGTTTGCACCATTTTGAACCTGGCTGTTGCATTGTGATGCGCTGGCTGTTGTGCAGTGTTGGCTGCTACGCTGGTTGAAGTGTTGTGCCGTGTTCGCTGCTGCACTGAGCTGGCTGAGGCAACCTTGCGAGGCTACATTTGAACATGGTGAGGTAAAAAATATTATATTTTTAACCTGGCAAGGCTATTTTGAACTGGGAGAGAGCCTAGCGAGGTGCATGCTTAAGCATTTCAGCCCAGTGAGATTAAACTTCTGAAGCTGTAGCCCAGCGAGATCCTAGCGAGATCTCAGCGAGGTGCATACCTGAAGCTATCATCAATGCGAGGCACGAATTTCAGTAGCCTATTTTAGCACCGAAGGATATTTTAGGTATTTCACACCTTTTAGGGCATGCGTCCTAATGTCCCACACTTCCCAAAGCATCCAAGGGCCATAGATGGGCCACGAAATCAACTCCACACATCCAATTTTCTGATTGGCTATGGATTGTATATATATAGAGATATATTTTACCCTGTAAAATAGCCAGGATAGCTGACTCAAATTAGGTTTTCTTTTAGGGTTAGGATTTTATTTTCTCCTTTCTTTTTCCCTATTCTTCTTGCCCTAGCACAACAGCAATGTTGGGCTAGGTTCTATGTAATAGCTAGGTTTTATTTCATGTAATGCAATGGGTTTTGTTTAAGCATAGAGAGTAATTTTGGGGTTTGCACAGGCTACTGCCTTGAGGGCCATCATTATAAGTTCCCTTTTTAATCAATGAAGTACCATGTTTAAAGCTCTATTAAATTTGTATTTTGCCTATATTTTTCACACAAATCTTTATAGATTTGTTGCTCCCATGGTTGCCTGAGCTTGTAGCCTTGCAACCATGGTTGCAGCAGCAACTTTATTGTTCTTTCTCATCATTTGTGTGGAAGATAGCCTCTAGGATAGTCTGTGATCATTTGAGTGGATAGACTATAGCCTTAAGAAAGGTCTTCCTCAAAGATCTGAGATGGATTATTCTTCTCCGCACTTGAGCTTGTAGCCTTGTGAGAGATTGTTGTAGAGCTAAACTTTCCCCTGTTTTGCATCACCATTATAAGAGTTTAGATATGAGTTTTGCTAAGATTGCAGACTTGTGAGTTGGGTCATTACAGGCCTTTTGTAGCAATGACCAGTTGAGCTTAATTCCCCATTCAGCCTGGGATTCCTTGTGGTTTCCACCTAGTTTCGTAGATCTATTTGCTCCTATGAATGCATGAGCTTGTAGCCTTGCAAACATAGTGTCTGCAACGGTTTTCATGTGTTAATTTAATTCATTGAATGGATGAAATCTATTGGATAGTCTGTGGCCATTCAAGTGGACAAGTTATAGCCTCAAGATCAATCCATTCTCTTGAATTAGGTCAAATTTCTGAGTTAATCAATGCGATTTGGCCATCTCTATTAGATAGTCTGTGACCATTTAAGTGGACAGATTATAGCCTTAAGAGCAGTCTAAATGGCATGGGTTGATTTAGATTCTTATACCTTGCACTTGTGTTGTAGCCAACTGAAGGACTGTTGCACTTCCATTTCTAGATCTAAGTTGCATATCTGGTTTAATCTTAGCTATCTAGTTCTTCATCATTTTACTTTATTTTCTCACACTACACCCATCTTCTTTTCCCCTTCCATTTAGTTGTAATTTTTACTTCTATTTTTCTTAGTTTTAGATTAGTTTTTGTGACACCTAAACTTCCTCTCTTTACCTTTAGGTTTAGAGTTGTCATATCTATAGCTAGATCTGGGGGTTACTATATGACCCTTGTGGTTTCAAATCAACACTCTCCATGTGAGAAACTCTTATTTATCAAAACTTGCTATAACAGGCCCTGTGTCTTGCAGGTCTGTGTGTATTTTAGGCTTGTTGTTTTGTGTTTTTTAATCCACCTTCAATTTATTTTTACTAACACATTCTTACCACTATTTTTAAATAAAGTTAATAGCAAGCATCTGAAATATAACCAACATGTTTTTGGCACCATTGCCGGAGAGTTTTGATCTAGTATAGTAAACTGAGTTTAGTTTTTTTATGCTTTGTAGGGTTTGAATAAGTACAACTGTATTTTGAGTGTGATTTTTGCTCTTTGTCTTTATTTTCTATTTTAGGTAATTTGTGTCTTAGTTGTGTTTTAGTAGTCTTTACTTTTATTCATTGTAGAGTTAGTGTTTAAATAAATGCTAGCTGTATTTTTCTAGAATTTTTTAGTTTCTCTGTTTGTTTTCTATTTTTTTTAGGAGTTTTTATTGTAATGGGTATGTGTGAATAACATACAGTTGGCATCATTTTAGTTTCCACTTATTTTATGTTATTAGTTTTGTAGCTTTAATAAATTTCTACTGAATTTTGCTGATTTTTGTAGGTCTGGAGCAATAGCAATCAGGAGAGTGCACATTGTGCCTGAGTTTGAATTCTCTTCTCCCCCCTGCTATTATTTCAATTCTGCATTCTTTAAAATTCTGTAGTAGTAGTCGTAGTTTTATTTATTTATCAGTGTGTTGTAAGTTACCGCTTGTCCAGCTGAGTGTGTGTTGTATGCAAGGAAGGAGGTCTCTCAATCCTGAACTTGTACCGTTAAATCCTGAGATTGAGAGATTCCTAAGTCCTGGTTCACGAACACACACCCCGACTGAAAATCTAGTAGAAACTGAGATGGGAGAGTGACCAAAAACACTTAAGGATCACAATGCACCAGGGGCATATACATCCCCCTCTTACATTCAGCTCCCTAATGTTGTGGGCAGTTACGAGATTAAATCCTCAACCATCCAAATTGTGCGACCATGGATTCTCTCGAACCTGTCGCGACGATGCACTCGCAATGGAATAAAATGTAGAGTCGCCACCTGGAACTTTTGGTGACCCGAGAAACCTTTAAATCAATATGTTGAGCACCGAAGTGCTAAATATGACTCTGATTTACCGGTTTTTGCCAAAGGCTCTAGGGTAGGGGCTTCGGTTATCGATCGGGAAGGGTTTAGGCACCCGATCAATCCACACGTGGCTGTCTCTATCTATGGCCAAAATGAAAAGAAATGGGCGGAGCTTCCCCTTGCCTGAAGGCAATACGGTCCTATCAAGCTTTGAGCCGAACCGAAATTTCGGTAGTGTGACAACTTGAATCCTTGGACGGAGGAGATACCAAAAAGGTAGAGGAAGAGAGGGGTGAGCCGAGGCTCACGGGCCCTTGTTGCACCGTTGAAGACCTTCGCTTCGACATACTTTTGATAGCTTTAAATGGCTTAAACGGTAGGGGAATGGATTCTAATGCTAGGATTCGGTAGATGGGAAGTGTAGGATGAAGCTAGGGACTAAGCTTGACTAAAAGAGGGGTGGTCTAATGGTCGAAATAGATGAAAGGGGTGAACTAAGCATGCTAGAATTCTGGTTGAAGAAATAAAAAATGGAACTTTCTCTCACTAGGTCTCTCTCTCTTAAACTCAAGCTTTCAAGCCTAATTTTTCAACCCTTTGGGAAGAGAGGGTGCCTCTCTATTTATAGAGAAGAGGTGGGTTAGAGGATTACTTAAGAACTAATTGGTTTAGCAATTAGGTAATCCTCCATCTAAGGTTTTCTAGGTTTTTAGGGTCCTAGGGGTTTGGGGAACTGATTTCAATGGCAGATGATGGGGTGAGACCATAGGTGACTTAAGGGTTGCAAATAAGCTCAAAGGGGGTGCAACTGATCTTAGGACACGCACCTAAACCAAGGGGATGCTCAAAAGGTCAAACCTGATGAAGGAATTTTGTGCATTTGATGATAGTTACTATAGCTAAGCTGGGCGTATATATTACATACGCCCAGTTTATGTACAATGATTTCTATAAAAACCAGAGGAGATTTGAGAAGGTAGGTGTCCGCGGTGGGCCCTACCTATGTTGGGCGTATGTATTATATACGCCTGACCAAATTTGGCCCAAGAATGCCAGGCGTATATAATATATACGCCTGACCAAAATGGGGCCAAATTTGTTGGGTGTATCTAATACATACGCCTGAGCAAAAGTTATGATTTTATGTGAAACTTCAATCGGCCATAACTTTCGAACCACAACTCCAAATTGGGTGATCTTTGGCCCACTGGAAAGCTGGAGATGTCCTCCTTCTAATGGTATGTTGATCATCCTTGACGGTGATCTGTGTAAAATATTGTAGCTCTCCTCCCATCAAATGCTTGGAAGGGTTTAAGTTGAGTCTGGGAAGGGATCCTAGGGTTCAGGGGTGATCTCTAAGGGTTGGGGGAATGGTTTTAACGGGTTTAGGGTGATCTCTAAGGGTTGGAGTAGATTCCCAAGGGTTCAGGGGTGCCACTGGAAGCACAGAAGTGCATCTCTCTCGGAGTACAGACTGATCGGGCCTTGGGCCGAATTTGGGTGTCTACAGATGCCTCTCTTTGGTATTCGATCACTAATGATCGGATGCCAAAGACAAGAGAAATCCGAAGAGGTCCAAGGCACATTTGATGGGTTCGCCTGGTTCAACTCAATTCTCAAACATCCATGCTTATGGTGAGTGTACGTAAGCCCTCTCATTTCTGGATATCGTCCGTACCTCAAAGCTAACAGTCCCCAAGCGCATTGTGACATTACTGGGCATAACTGCGATGATCACAAAAAGTGTAAGCCCGCTAGCCGGGATATCATCCACTTCCTGAGGGAAATTATAGATTTGTGATGTTGAGTATTAATCTCAACCAGATAGCTCCATGAAACGGGGTGATCGATCTATGCTTCAGAATCGACACGAAGTACACAAGGCGAAGGCCTAAACAATGTGTCCAATCCTATGGGGAATTGACAGCTCCATTATGGGTGAACCCATCAACCTCGAGGTTGCTTTAGCATGATTTACCTGAGTGGAGCGAATATTGATGTCGCAACACTTCTAAGGAATGAGTGCCCATTTTTAGAGTAAACTTTTATGTGTTATTTTTTGAATTTTCTTTTATTTCGAGGCCTCTAAGCAAAGGTCAAGGACCTCGGTCAATTTTATTCTTGCACAACTCTTTAAGTAGATCAAATGCCAGTTGACACACTTTAAGAGTGCGTGCGCTCTGCCGGGGATAGGTACACCTTTGGGATGTGCACGTTCCAGTGGTGAAGTGCTCCTGATTCACACGAACCAGAGTGCCTTAACTTGAGAAAATGCTAAAAAAGATCGAGCTAGGACCAAACATCCATTGAAAGAGATGGTCAATTCTAGCCTCCATCCCCAATGAAATCACATCTTACTAACTATGCATAAATAGACACCCATCAGGGGCGATCAGCAGCAAATATGCGTGAATGGAAGCCTCGACCCTAAGGTACAATTTACGAGGACAAATGACCAACCTGTGGATACCCAGATGCAAGTGCGTACATTCAACAGGGACACCGTGCCTATACAGGTTTAAGCCTGTGTAAAAGGAAATAAAAGGGAATGAACCCTTCGGTCTATATGTTTGCAGATAGTTTGGCTGGTTGTAATTTCATTTTTGACGGGTCAGTTTCAACTGACAATAAACTTTTTGAATGGTCTGAAGTCGGGTGCACTCTTGGTCAACATAGATCCGAAGGTGGATGATTATAGCCAAAGCTTGGAAGGTGGGGTCAACCTACTCAGGATTTTAACTACATAACAAAAGGTTGTTATCCCGAACCGTCTCCTTCTCTCCCTTTTTTCTTCTTCTTTTTTTACATATGTCTATTCGAGACTTTGAGTATGCTCAAATTGTTCTTATTTTCGCATGCATCCTTAGGCAGATCAACTTACCATGTTGATACACCTCAAGGATGTGCACATTTCGGTGATAGGACCTTAGTTTGCCTATCGGATCAGGTCTCACCTCCTACTGGGGAAGATTTTGGATTAGGTGTATGCTCCCAGGAGTGACCGGTGATGGATGAGTTTATTTGCCTGCCGGATCAGGCCCTGACTCCTGGGGATGCGTGATCTTGGTCTTTAAACAAATTAGACCCCGCTATCTTGTTTAGGGAAGTGGGTTTAGGAGCAGTTTCCTAATGACCGGGGATTAACATGACCAGTATTTTGCCTGCCGGATCAGGCATGAGGTGTCCCTGTGTAAAACAGGGTTTGAGAATTTTTGGGTGAACCCGATCATTTCGAATTGATTTAACACGGCTCTCGGAGTGGGGCAAACAGGCATTGCGATGCTCTTTGAGAACTAGTGTTGTGTTTCAGTTATTTCATATGAACCTCTCTTCTTCCCTTTTTTTTTGGTTTTTAAAAGAAAGAGTTATTTTTTTATTTTTTTTATTTTTTTTTTACATTTTTTTTTATTTTATGATTTTATGGGAGCACTCGGCGGGAGCTTACAGATCTAGATCTGTTTATTATAGCACGGTCCCCTTGGGCCAATCAAAGGGAGTTCGAAGGGCCATTTGGGGATGCGTGCACCATTGCCCGATGGTGCCTGGGCTTCTAAGAGGGATCATGCCTTGATCTAGAGCATACAGAGGGCTGCATTATTAAAGGCAAAATTGGTTACGATATAATATATACGCTATAAATTCAGAATAATGGCTAGGATATATTATATACGCCGACTAAAATCGCAGCTTTTAAATCGCCGAGAAGGGCCCTCTCTTTCAAATTCTATCATTTTCCCTCCTTCCTTCTCAAGTCCAGGACAGCCCCTTAGGGTTTTGGCATTTGATTTTGCTTGAGTTCTATCACCGGGAGTCGCGCGTGCCGATTAGAAGCGTTCACTCTCCGCTGATTTTTGGATCTATTTCTCCTCCTATTGAAGGTAATCACCCACCCCTTTTTCATCTTTCCTTTGAATTTTGATAATGTTGTTTTTTTTGGAAATGCTTGATGTTCTTCTTTTTCGTGGTGAAAGATTAATGCTTTTTCTCAAGTGTATATGATTCCTTATGCCTATGCTCCTTTTTTTTTTATTATTCATTATTCATTTTTTTTTTATTATTATTATATCATCATCCATCTTTCATCATTCACCCCTTTTTTTTATTATTATTATATCATCATCATTTATCATCCATTATCATTTTTATTTTTTGTTTGTTTCTTATTTGTTTCTTTTCTTTCATGACGGATTAGTGCCTTTTTCTTCTCTTTTTTTTGTTTGCCTTTTTGTTATTTTCCTCTTTTTTTTTTTTTTGAAATGCTTGATGTTCTTCCATTTTGTGGTGAAAGATTAATGCCTCTTTTTTTTTTTCAGTATATGTGATTCCTTATGCCTATGCTCCTCTTTTTTTTTCATTCATTTTCATCATCATTCATCATCATTCATTTTTCATTTTTTTTTTTATGGATTAGTGCATTTTTTTTCTCTTTTTTTGTCTCTCTTTTTTTTTTTTTTTTTAGCAGCCCTTTCTTATATCGATGTGTTCCATATTTTCAGATGTCTGGCGACAAAGGGCAGGATCCACAGGAGGGGCCAGAGATGGCCTATGGTCCTCATGGGGAGCAGTTTACCATTTCACAACGCTCCTCTCAACCTTGGTATGAAATGCAAGGTGAAGCCGCCCGTACCAGCCTCCTTCATTGTCAGCAAACTCATATCTCCAATTTTGGGATCGCTGGCCAGGTAAATAGATGAGTCCTTTTTTCTTTTCCTTTGATGCCTTTATTATACCACTTTGCTCCAATTTGACAAATCCCTTTTATTTGCAGCCTTTACCACACATCATGTTCCGAGGTTACTGGTTTGATCTCCAGCGCCTCGTGCTCTATCTTCTCCAGGTGGTGAAGGACCTACTTGCTCAAGCTGGTTTTTGGGATTTTATTTCATGCCCTGTCGTGAGGGCCAACACGGCCTATGTGAAGGCCCTAATAGAACGCTTTCGCCCTGAGACCATGACGTTTCATATGGCCATGGCTGAGATGACCCTTACACCCGCAGACTGGTCCCTGAGTACTGGGGTTCGCATTAGAGGGGTGCTAGTGACACTACCCGCACGTCTGATAGGGAGGAGGTGACTCGGCTGATAGGGGCCTACCCAACCTCGGAGATCGTTCATGGTTCTAAAGTCAAGTTATATTGGCTGGTTGGTCTATTTGAGCCTCATGAGTTAGTGGATCTGGGCCAACCTGATGTGGTCATTTATCTTGAGCTAGAGCATGCGCTGATGCTAGCCCGTATTTCTCTTTTATTTCTTTTAGGTAAGACTCTTCTTTCAAATACCAGCGGAGGGCGGGTCTCATTGTCCCTTCTCAGTCTTATGGTGAACTGGGACACTGTGCATCAGTTTGATTAGGGCGATGCTGGTTATGCGGTGCTCATGTCTAGCCTGGTGCGAGCCATACTTGGGGAGTCTAGCTCCATTGTGGGATTTTAGCTCGCACTTGACGTATTTTATCCTTTGATCTTAGTTTGTTCATCTTTTCCCTTTTATGGCAAATTTTTTTTTATCCGCTTGCTTTCTCAGGTTTGGGGGTATCTACATTTCCAACCTGGTCGTCCTCTGCTTCTATCTGATGTTCCTACGTTCCCCCTTATGAGCAATTGGCATGCAAACCGCTGTCGGGACGTAGGCATGAAGCATCTGGAGTTAGGGTTGCGCTCCCAGTTTGATCTGTTGATCCCTGAGCAGGTATACCAATTTCTCTCTTTGCAAATTTGATAGCTCTTTTGTGCTGTGGGTTCTGACCAAATGTGCATATCCCTCCTCCTTTTTGTTTCTGAGCAGGTCATCCTTGATCCCTACATCGGATCTCCCTTCTGGAACCTGGCTGCAGTGGGTCCTTCTCATTTTTTGTTAGTTCAATGCATCATTTTCTTCTATGGGTCCTGGGCTAGGGCTTATTACCTAGGAGAGAGGGTGGTTCATCAATATCGTCCTCTTTTCGTTGTGCCCCAAGCTTCTCCAATTGATGTATTGGCTCCTGAAGGTTCTACAGAAGTGCTTACCGCTCGCTTTCTCCATCATGGGGTCCCCATTGATGACCTTCTGTTTTCGGGGGGATATCAGATGTGGTATGAGTCTCTGTCCTATCGTTCCCTACTGCCCCGGTTCGTGCCTGGTGCCAACTTTTTGGCTTTTGGTGGTCCGCAGTCTTAGGTAATGTTCTTTTCTCTTTTTATTTAGCAGCCTTTCATGTGATTACCTTGATTGCCCTGCTATTTGAACAAAAATTATTTCTCTCTATAGTTTAGGTAGGGTGACGATTCAGATGAGGGGGATGAGGTAGCTTCTCCTGATGAGGCTACCGGTGCTGGACCTTTTGATCCTTCCGATGCTGGCGCTTCTGGCAGTTCGCCAACTGAGGTCCAGGGGACTTTTAAGCGCTTGGACGATGCCTTTCTGTTGCGTATGTGTGCCGATGTGCCCGAGAAGGCACGCATATCTATTGAAGCTATTCGAATCCCACCCCATGAGCTAATCCCTTGGGTAACTTCTCCCTTGTTACATTGCTCTTCTGTTTTCTTGGATTATGCCGATGACCTGTGTGACTGACACCTCTCTTCTTCTCTTTTTTGTTTTGTTGTGAGAATTATGAGTCGGTCGTGAACCAAGCCGAATACTACCGCAACATTGTCGGGCTTAGGGAGGCCGAAGTGGTGAGTGAATACTGACTACACCTAATCATTTTCTTATTTGCTTTATGCTTGTTTCCCTACCTGACAGCCTCTGGTGTTCTTATGTAGCGTGCTCGCGAAAAGGAGTCACGCTCTCTGCTCGGCTGCATCTCTCAGGTGTGGACTCGGGTGGGGGAGACCCGTACTTTTCAAAGCGCGACCCGATGCCGGAAGAAGTCAAAGGGGGCTGCCCAGGACTAGTTTATTTTTTGAAAATTTGAAACAGTGAAATAGTTTAGACTTTGATTTATTGGGGGATGTGTAATTTTTTTTTTTTAACAATAATTTTTTGGATGGTTTTATGATTTTCATGGTTTAAATGAATGCTTCGGTTGGTTATCTCTCTGCTTGTATGGTTTCCTTTTCCTTGGCATGAAGCGGGACAGAACCCCTCCAATGATGGGGTTGAGCCCGCATGTGATTGTCCGCATATGACCCACGGATACCGCGTCATTCGAGGGTTTCCCATGGGTGTGTGAGCGTGTTCGCCTGTGGGCTGCCCCGAGATAAAAAAGTAGGCTAAGCAAAATTTGTTCCTCCCTAGGGGAAGTAAAAAAGAATGGACCAATGTGAGGGGAGCCACACTTCCCCTCATTTTTTATTTTTTTTAACTGGGCGTATATATTATATACGCCTGGCAAAATATTTTGAAATTTTGCCTGGGCGTATATAATATATACGCCGGGCGGAAACGTGTTCAATTTTTCCTTGGCGTATATAATATATACACCTTGCATAATATTTTCAATTTTGCACTGGCATGTATACTATATACGCCTCGTATAACTGGGCTAGACGGGTTCTTTATAACCCGAACCTGGCCCTCTTTGCCTCTCTTTTCACCCGGGCTTGGCCTTTTTGCCCCTCTTTTTGCTTTCTTTTCTCTCTTTTTTTTTTTCAAGTGGGTCCGTCGCCCTTCATTGGCTGAATTTTATAAAGACCATCTTTGTACGTCCATGGACCCGCTTCCTAAGAAAGGCCCAAGCTCTCATATGGGGGCTAGGGCTAGTATACTTCCCTGTTTGGACTCGGGGCCTAGTTTTTTGCAAAAATGGTGTGAGAGCTTGGCCGAGGGCGAGGTCGCTGCTCTGGATTGCCTTGGGTTATCCTGCCTTTCCTCCCTCCTTGCTATTCCTCTATTGCCCAACCTCCTGCAGGCGGCTTTGGCGTTGTGGGACCATAGGGCCCATGTCTTCAGATTCGGGTCCAAGGAGCTCACCCCAACCTTGGAGGAGCTAGCCTCTATTACTAGCTTGAGGATGCATTGGGGACTTGCCAAAGTGGTGCCCAAACCGGGGTATGCAAAGGCGGTCCATGCGGTTCTTGGTTTGAAAAATGGTGGGTATGAGAAGGGCTTCGCCGGGGGGCCCACCAAGTGCTCGATGAAATTTCTGAGAGAACTTTTCGGAGACTCGAGTCTCTGAAAGATGCCTATTTGAGATCCTTTCAATGTAAAGGCCTTTGCCCTTTATTTGCTGTCGAAAGTTCTCTTCTTTACTGGGGGTGAGACATTTTCCCTCGGGTTATGCCATGTCTTGACCCAATTGGAGGGAGGTCGTTCACTGGTGCACCTGGTCCTGGCTGAGATGTATCGGGGCCTGGATGCCTCGGCCTCGGGCCGGGTCGGGATCCTTAGAGGGAGTCCACTCCTTATTCAGATTTGGCTAGGAGAGCATTTGGCTATCATGGGGTCCGTGCCGAGATTTTACTTGGTAAGAGGGGATGTGGCTCGGGGCTTTCTGACCCGATGCTCAAGACTGCCCCACGGGAGCATCGACGAACTGAGCCGGTGGCTATCTGATGCGGAGTTGATCTAGCAACTTCCCTGGATGGATGACACCTTTCCAATTGTCCGCTCTCGGGATTGTGAGGGTATCATGCTTTTGGGGTTGACTGGTAGTACCTACTATTTCCCATCTCGGGTGCTCCGTCAATTCGGATATACCCAACACGTGCGCCGTGAGGCCGCTTTGCTCTCTAATATTCTCTCGGTTCTCTCAAGTGACCTAGATCATAGAAGCCCTCTGGAGACTCCATGAATCGGCACATATGTGACTTAGTTCGGGCGCTCTCTCTTTTGATTACAAGGTTTGGCTGGCATCCAAGGTCTTACCTGCCCCTAGCCCGATTTCGATAGATGTGATAAATACGGGGCCCTGGCCGTACAAGGAAACGATACTCCGAACTAGGATTGAGTCTCTTTCTGTAGAGAGGCTGGCTTTAACTGAGGCTTTGGAGAAGGAAAGGGCCAAAGCTGTAAGAAAAGAAATGAAATCGTCTATAAATACATATATATACTTTTTGGTGTTCGAATTTTCTTCCATACGTCTCACAACATAAGGCTTTTTATGGAAAACGAAAATGTTAAGACCTGAAAAGTACCACTTTTCACTCCTTAACTTACTCTCTGTTAGACCCTTAGTCATTTAATAAGTGTGTGTTAAGCCGATCTTGTTGGTAATAAGCAGCAGCTGCAAATAAGGCCCTAACCATGCCAAGAAGCCTATTGTTGCCCCAGAAATTCCTCAAAAGAAAGGAGGTTGCACCCAGATAGAGAATTGGCTGTAGCATAGGCACAGCAAAGCAGCAACAAGCTAAGAAATGAGCCTCGCGCAAATGTTGCAAGGTTCAAATTGAATCAGAAAGAATGCTTCGCGCAGCTGTCACGAGTTTCTGAAGGTAGCACGCCAACTGCTCGTATTGTTCTCACACAGATGAATGACAGAAGAGCCCAGAAATTAGACTTCGCATAGTTCTCGCGAGGCTCAGTCATAAGTTCTCGCGCAGTGTCGCACAGCTCAAGAAAGGAGCCTTTAATCTTTGCACGATTCACTGAGGAGAGAGAGCTCCAAGCATTCCTGCGTGCAGTGGCTTCGAGATATAGACCTTCAGGGAACTGCTCGCGCGATCCAAAAGCCCAAGCACATTACTTCTTCGTGAGGATCATCGCGAGATTTACCAAGGAACGAACTGCGTGCGCAATTCTCGCGCCATTCAAATGGAAAGAGCAATCCCGCGACAACCAGAGCATCCCCACGATGACCAAAGTATCAATCCCACGACTGCAAGAGCTTCAAGTCAATCTAATCCTGCGATGCCAATTCTATCACACGACAAGACCTAGAAATCCTTTCTACCTAGCGAGGCTCGGGATCTTAACTTCTCCCCACTTCTGCAAGGACAATCTGGGAACTTCCAGCAACTAGGGCACGCACTCCAATGCTCTAATCTCCATGCACACACCCTGAGGCATCTAAGGAATAGAAATGGGCCATGATAGCATTGATAAATTAGGGTTTTCCTAACCCTAATACTCAGAGAGCTAACTGGTATATAAGCCTAAGCCTAGTTTAGGTTTAGGGGACTTCTGTACTCCTTCTTGAATCAATTGTAGAATTACAGTAGGCTAAGGTTAGGGTTTAGGCAGTTCCTTTTTCCCTTTTTATTCTCTCAATAGTCCAGCACTTGCTGGCTATTTCTTTGTATGTCTATTTGGAAAAGTTTTAATGGAGTTTTATAATAGGATTCTTTGCATGTATGGGATTGGTGTTTTGTGAGTTGTTCTGTACAAGGCTGCTGCCTTGAGATTCTCCATTGCTAAGTTGTATTATAAGCATTGGAGGATTGTTTTTAAGGTTTTATTTAGATCCAAGTGACCTGTGTGTCCAGGTTAGGCACATTGCAGGCCTATGCCCCACCACAGGTTCCACTAAATCTGAATCCCCATGAGAGCTTGAGCTGGTAGCCTTGTGAACATGGTGGTGGCAGCAATCTTCTTGTTCTGGCTTAGACCTCTGTGAGGAGGATAGCCTCTGTGGATAGTCTGTGACCATTCAAGTCAACAGATTATAGCCCTAGGGTGAGGCCAATCCATAGATCTAAGGTAGATTCTTCTTCTCTGCACGTGTGCTTATAGCCTTGTGAGAGAGTGTGCAGAGACAGACTCCCCTGTATTTGTATAGATCCAATATCAGATGGCAGATTTGATCTGGCCGTAGAGATTGTAGGCTTGTGGCTAGATCACTCCTGTCTTTCTAAAGCAGTGAACAGCTAGGCTTAAAAGCTAGTACTCAAACTCCTGCTGGTTCTGTGTGTCCAGGCTAGTGCACATTGCAGGCCTAGCCCCACACATAGAACTTTAGAGGTTGAGGTTCCTATGGATTCTTGAGCTGGTAGCCTGGAAGAAGTAGTGCCTATAATGATAAACTTGTTCTGACCCATCTCTAGACTGTGGTTCCCCTAATGAATAGTCTGTGACCATTCAAGTGGACAGGTTATAGCCATAAGGGATGAGATCATGGCACAGGGGTGAGTTGGATCATTTCTCCTCTTTAGTGATAATGGAGCCATTGGACAGGATTTTTATAGCAGCAGATCTGAGTCTGAGTTATAGAACCCATCAGATCTGTACCTAATAGCTTACTTCTCACCCTTTTATATTTATTTTCTCACACTCCATCATTATTGTCAACCATTTATGTAGTTTAGGCGTTAGGTTACCTTAGGATTTAGACAATAGTGACCTTAAATCCCGTTCCATCTAGGATTGCCAGATCTGGAGGGCCTACTAAAGATAGCTCCCTTGGAGCTTTAGATCAACGTTCCCTGTGGGACAAACTCTTACCTATTAAAATTTGCTACAACAGGCCCTGTATCTTGCAGGACTGTGTATTTTTAGGCGTGCTGCTCTGTAGTTTTCAATCCACCTTTGATTTTCACTAACCCCATTCTTATCACCATTTCCAATAAAGTTAGCAGCAAGTACTTAAAATATCCTAACAAATTTTTGGCGCCGTTGTCGGGGAATATTGATCTATTAGTAGACCTTAGATTTTTGTATTCTTTATTCTTTGGTAGTTGTGCTTGTGAATAATTGATACTGCTGATTTACATTTGTAATTTTGCTTGCAGATCTGGACAGTAGCAGAGAAGGAGAGTAGAATTGCATTGGGAGTCTAGCTACCTCTGTTTGCACTTCTCTAACCCTCAAAACCTCAGTCTATTTCTCCTTTGAAAATTTCATAGTAGTTAATTAGGATAGTTGTAATTTTGTTAATTGCAATGTGTCTGCAAGTAGTCTTCCCTGCTGTTGGAGTGTATGCATGTTAGGAAGGAGATCCCTCAGTCCCACCTTAGAGCCTCCTAACCCTGAGATAGAAAGGGGAAAAAGACCAAGAAGGCCCAGACACACCACAGTTGAGCCCCTCTTGGCGGGCATCATGGGTGAAGAGCAACCCAGAACATTGAAGGAATTGAATGCTCCTGATGATTATAATTCCCCATTCAGCATCCAATTCCCAGATGTTCAAGGAAACTATGAGATTAAAACCTCAATCATCCAAATGCTCCCCTCTTTCCATGGGCTCAGCAAGGAAGACCCCTACAAACACATTGACCAATTCTTGGCCCTCTGCACAACATTCTCCATTGCTGGTTTGGGACCAGAAGCCACCAGATTAAGGCTCTTTCCTTTCTCCCTAAAGGACAGGGCCAGCACCTGGTTAGCTACTCTCCCAAATAACAGCATCACTTCTTGGAAAGACCTCCAGACAAGATTTCTGACCAAATTCTTCCTAGAGACAAAAACCAGCCAGTTGAGGAAAGCAATACTTGCTTTTGCCCAATCCCCAACTGAGGATTTTAATCAATCATGGGACAGATTTAAGGAGATGCTAAAACAATGTCCCCACCACAAGATCCCTGACTGGCAGCTTGTCCAGAGCTTTTATAATGGGATTGATGAAAAAAGCAGAGACATGGTAGATGCCTCTTATGGTGGAACTTACATGCACAAAACAGCTGATGAGGTATGGGACTTGTTCGAGGTTATCAGTGAAAATGCTTTCCAAAAGATGTCTTTATCAAGAACTGTTCAAGAGCCTTCTCCTAAACTGGGACTTACTAAAACTTCCAAAGGAAAGATGTATGAAGTAAGTGGAAATAATGACCTGAGAATGCAGATGGCCAATCTTTCTGATAAGTTTGATAAACTATTAACTGTGGTGCAACCCAGATTAGCTGCGCAGATGATGGAGGCATGTCTGATATGCCAATCTCCATAACAAACAGTGGAAGAGTGCCCATCTACAGGGCAATATCCTGAGTATGTAATGGAACAAACTGCTGATGCCCAATCATTTAGCCAGCAACAATCTGTTGGCTATAACAAATAGCCATTTGGATACCAGCACCAAAATGCTGGTTACCAGTGGAGAGACCACCCAAATTTGAGGTGGAGACAAGACAATTACATGCAGCCACAACAGATGTTGGCCTTACCTCAAAGGTCACAACAATAATTTAACCAGGGATATGCCCCAAGGTCAAATTTCCAACATCAGCAGCAGCCCCAGCAGAAAAATTAGTTGGTAGTTCCCCCGCCTCAGCCCTGAAATGCTTCTTTCGAGGACCAAGTTTTGACCTCATTGCAAAGCCTTGGAGTCTTGACTCAGACTGTGACTTCTCACAGTCAAAGCATAAAGAAAATGGAAGAACAACTCCGCCAAATATCAAATGCCTTGGCCAAAAGAGAAGAGGGCAGGTTACCAAGCCAGCCAGTGGCCAACCCTAAGGGCCAATATTTGATTGGAGAAGGTTCCTCAAGTTTTGAGGGAGCTAATGTCATCACAACCCTGAGGTCTGGTAGGCTGGTAGACAACCAGGTGGGAAAGGAACAAGGAGAGGTCATTTCCACAGACTTTTTGAATGAAAGTAAAAAAGAATTTGTTAAACCACAAGGCCAAGAATTGCTTGCTACCCTGCAACAAGGGAAAAATAAAGAGGCTGTAGTTGAGCCTCAGTAAGAGATAAAAGATGAAAAAAGAAAAAAACAAAAGTTCAGTCATAGGCTTACAGCTGAGGAACCAGCAGTACCTCATTTTCCAATTCCTCAAGCTTTGAGTGGCTTTGCCCCTTTTGATAAGGGGAATGCACAGATAGAGGAAATGATGGAGACCTTTAAGCAGGTAAAAATCAATTTGCCCCTCCTTGATGCAATTAGACAGGTCCCAGCCTATGCCAAATTTTTGAAAGACCTTTATACCTAGAAAAGAAAAGCTAGAGGCCATTTGTCCAAAAAGGTCTTTACAACTGATACAATTAATTCTGTATTAAACATGACAATGCCTGAGAAGTTGTAAGACCCAGGGATACCCATAATTCCCTGCATAATTGGAGACCACACGATTGGAAGTGCCCTTCTAGACCTTGGAGCTAGTGTAAACCTGTTGCCATACAGTGTGTATCAGCAGCTAGGTTTAGGGGAGCTAAAACCCACCCCATTGTGCTGTTAATGGCTGATAGGTCTGAGAGGAGACTTATGGGAGTGGTTGAGGATGTCTTAGTAGGGGTGGACAAGTTCTTCTACCCTGCATACTTCCTTGTTTTGGATATGGGTTGCAACAAGAGTACATCCCCTGTACCTGTTATTTTGGGCAGGTCATTCTTGGCCACTGCCAATGCATGCATTCAATGCAGGTCAGGGATCATTGAGGTAACTTTCAGACATATGAAGGTTGAGCTTAATGTGTACAACAGTGTAAAGTACCCTCAGCTGGATAATGAGGAAAGCTTTGCAGTGGATGTACTAGAAGAAGTTGCTGAAGAAGAACTGCCCACTCTACTGGAGTGGGGCAACATTGTCACCAGTTTAACTGATGTTTGGGACATGGTAGAGGAAGGAAGCCTAGCTGTAATGCCAAAAGGCATGACCACATTGAAGTCTTCTGTGGGCTTAGTGCAGCATTCTATTTGGAAACCTACATTGCTGCCTCTTCCTCCAACCAACAAAACACCAATCCTATCATCCACCCAACAAGCCCCTGATATGGATCTCAAGAAGCTTCCAGAAACATTAAAATATGCTTTCCTTGAGAAAGATGAAAAACTTCCTGTAATTATCTCCTCCTCTCTTACCAATGAGCAAGAGGAAGAATTACTAACAGTCTTGAGGAAGCATAAAAAGGCAATTGGTTGACGATTGCAGATCTAGGAGGGATAGATGCATCAATCTGTATGCACAAGATCCATTTGGAGGAGGGCTCAACACCCTCCAGGGAAATGCAGAGGAAATTAAATCCTCACATGCAGGAAGTGGTCCTAAAGAAATCATTAAATTGCTAGATGCTGGGGTAATTTACCCCATTTCTGATTCTGAATGGGTGGCACCTATCCAAGTGGTGCCCAAGAAATCTGACATAACAGTCATCACAACTGAGTCTGGAGAGTTGAGACTAGCCAGGGAGACTACTGGTTGGAGGGTTTGTATAGATTATTGGAAGCTCATCTCAGAGACCAGAAAAGACCACTTCCCTCTCCCATTCATTGATCAAATTTTGAATAAGTTGGCTGGAAAAGCTTTTTACTGTTTTCTTGATGGGTACTCAGGGTACAACCAGATCCCTGTGCACCCTCATGACCAAGAGAAAACTATATTTACTTGTCCTTTTGGCACCTTTGCTTACCGAAGGATGCCTTTTGGGCTGTGTAATGCCCCAGCCACCTTTCAGAGGTGTATGTATGCCATATTCTCTGATATGATTGACAAATTCTTGGAAATTTTTATGGATGATTTTTCTGTATATGGGGAAAGTTTTGGCCAATGTTTGCAACACCTCCACCTGATCTTCTAAAGATGTGAGGAGACCAATCTGGTCTTAAGTTGGGAAAAGAGCCACTTCATGGTAAAACAAGGTATTGTGTTGGGCCATGTAGTCTCTAAAGATGGGATTGAGGTAGATAAGGCCAAAGTTGACCTCATTACAAATTTTTCCCCTCCAAGAATAGTCAAACAAATGAGATCTTTCCTTGGACATGTTGGATTCTACAGGAGGTTCATTAAAGACTTCAGCAAAATTGCTAAACCATTGTGCCACCTGCTCTGCCAGGATGTGCCCATTGACTATTCTGCTGAATGTCTTGAGGCTTTTGAAACTTTGAAGATTTGCCTCACCTCTGCCCCTATACTCCAAACACCTAACTATGCACTGCCCTTTGAGTTGATGTGTGATGCATCCGACTTGGCAATAGGTGTTGTTTTGGGCCAAAGGAAAGATAAACTGCCAGTGGTCATTGCCTATCTCAGCAAATCGCTTGCTAAAGCTCAACTGAAGTACACAACAACTGAGAAAGAGCTTCTGGCAATGGTTTTTGCTGTGGACAAATGTAGACCTTACCTACTTGGGTCTAAAACAGTAATCTTCATAGACCACTTAGCACTGAAGTACCTATTGTCCAAGAAGGATGCTAAGCCCAGGTTGATTAGCTGGATATTCCTGTTGCAGGAGCTTGACATTTAAATCAAGGACAAAAAGGGTGTAGAAAATATGGTGGCTGACCACTTATCCAGAATTGTGCTGGAAAAAGGTGTTGATGACCTTGCTAATGATGTTTTCCCAGATGAGCAATTGTTTGCCATCCAATCCTTGGTTCCTTGGTATGCACACATTGTCAATCATCTAGTTATAGGCAAGATTCCTGCCCATTAGACCAAAACGGACAAAGACCTATTTTTCTCACAGGTCAAATTCTTTTTCTGGGAGGAACCTTGCTTATACAAGTATTGTGCAGACCAAATCATCCAAAACTGTGAATAGTACTGTTGAGGACATTGACCCCCATGACAGCCCTTTACCTTCACCTACATTACCTCAGTACACACCCCCAATTCCCCCATCATCTGAACTGAACCCTGACAGCCCTCCCCTGATATCCTATATTAAAAAGAAAACCCCTCACACAACCCCTGCCATATCCTTACCTAAACCAACCACCCCTATCATTCCCACAGAAACCCCACATATTGACCAAGACACAGTCCAGACCATCCCTACTTCACCTCCACTCACAGAACTTGACTTTAACCTCGCCACTACTTCCAGATATGAGGCCTTCATGACTACATTGCTTGACACCATGCCATCCCATGATATCCCTCTCCCAGATTCCCCACTTCCTTCCCCACATCACTCACCAGACCATCCATCTCCTCCTCCTACAACCTTCCATCATGCCCCTACTTCCCCTTTCCAACCTCTTCCCTCTTCTTCTCA
Organism: Chloranthus sessilifolius; assembly: GCA_021018995.1. NCBI lineage: Eukaryota > Viridiplantae > Streptophyta > Magnoliopsida > Chloranthales > Chloranthaceae > Chloranthus > Chloranthus sessilifolius. The sequence continues at coordinate 34,414,619 of CM037595.1, forward strand.
TACTCCACCCCAACCAAACTCAGACACACTTACCCATATCCTTTCCCTCATACATGGAATTCAGACCCAACTATCAACCACAACACATACCCAAGACCAAATGCAGACTGACATCACCAACATCAAATCCACCCTCCAAACATTGACAAAACCACCCATCTCTGCACAAACACCTCCTACCCCACAAATCCAGTCCCCTTCCACCTCTGACTCCACAGTGCAACCAGATCTTTCCCCCATTGACTTAACTACAACCCTCACCCTCCAAGACACCATACCCCATCACTCCTTCCCCACTCTACCTATCCTTCCCCCACTCATATTACCTCCACCACAATTTACCAGCACTTCCACCCAAACAGACCCCATTCCTTTCCCATCCACATTTTCCATCCACCCACACACACTTTTGGCACCACTAGTTTCTTTCATCCCATTCACTATCCCCTATTACCCTTCCTTAGCTCCACCCACTTTCACTGCATCCACTTCATTTTCTTTTCCACCCATGCCCTCCATTCCACCTCTCATATTACCTCCTCCTAGATTCTCTAACAACTTAACTCAAACAGACCCAGAACTTTTTGCCCAGCCCCCACATGTGAATTTCCTCCCTACCACCATTACTCCACCCCTCCAGGACCAATCACCTTCTACTTCTTCCACTCCCTTTCTACCAATCTTACCAAGATATTTCTCTTACACCCCTCCTTACTTCACCCTCCTCCATGCTATGAGAGACAATGCCTACATCAAGAGGGATGCTCTCAAGGGAATGGCACAACTTCGACAATCCATTGAATCTCCTTGGCTGCAGAAATTGAGTGACTTGAAGCTTGCTCACAGACAGTAGCTGAGAGATATTTCAAAGGGGTGGGAGACAATTTTAGAGACCCCTCAATGAGAAAAAGGCTGCGACAACTTACTACAAATTGAATGCGGAGATGGAGAAAGCCAATGCCGAACTGGAGCAAAAGAGAGCCCGAATGTATGAAAAGAAACTTAACAATGCTCAGGAGATCCACAGGCTCACTAAGGGGCTTTCTGATGCCAAACTCCTCTATGCTGAAAAGTAGATTGAAATTTTGCGAAAAAGGATTGCATCTCTGTTAGGCCAACCAATTCAGGCCACCCCTCTTGCTACAGCACCCCCTGAGGCCCCACCTTCCACACACCCCGGGCCATCTTCTTCCATTCCCCCTGCTCCTACATCTACATCTCCTCCTCCTCCACCTCCTACTCAAGTACCTCCACCACCTCCAACTCCTGTGCCTCCCCCTGCTAAATCTCTTGCACCCAAGAGAAAAAGGGCTGCTTCCAAGAAACCTTCTCCCTCCAAAAGAGCCACTGCTGCCCAAAAAGGGAAAAAGCCTGCACCGCCATCCCCACCCCCAAAGGCCACTAGAGCTTTTGCTCAGGATGACCCCCATGGTCGGTTACTTTCCAAAGATGAACGCAGAAAGGCTACTGCAGCCCTTGGATTGGATCCCACTGCTCTTTTTCCCTTTGATTCAGAGTCTGACTCTGCACCACCTGTGGATCCAAGTGCTAAAAGTCCTATTGCTCCTCCTTCATCAGACCTTGCTAAGAAAACTTATCCTCAGAGAAGGAAAGTTATAGTTAAGAGGACTACTCACTCAGCTTCCTCTATAAAAATTGGAAAAGAACAATCTGCCCAGTCTGAGGAGGCACCACCACTGAACCAGTAAAATAAAGGCAAGAGCCCAGTTATCCCTCCTGAGCCAGGCAAAGAAAAATCTCCTCTTATTCCCCCTCAGACTCAGCAAGGGAAGGGCCCAAAAGGGAAGAGTCCCAAAGGCAAAAGTCCTATCAAATCACCTGAGCAAACCACAGACAAATCCCCAGTGATCCCTCTTGCACCAAAGGCCCCCAAAATGAGGGTGAGGGCACCAAAAGCTCCAACCATGCCCAAAACTGCAACCCTAAGAAAGGAAGAGAGGGAAGGAAAGAATAAAGAGGAAGAGGCTCTCCTTCGAGAGCATGCCAAGAAGATGGGTTGGGACTGGGTTTGATTCAGGCTCCGATTAGCTTGTACCTAGGATTTTCCTGTTTCTGCATTTTCTTTTTCTCCTGTTGTTTTTCATTTTATGCAATTCTCTCTTATAATAGATCTTCTTCTTTTATCATTGCTATTTTTCTTTGTCTTGTGTCTATTTTGCTCCATGTTATTTTCTTTCATTTTGCCATTAATAAATCTGCTGCACACCCACCTTTGAACCAGTGAGGACACTGCTCCTCATAGGTTTGGGGGTGTGGCAGGCAAATCCTGCCAATGGAATAGTTAACCTAAGTGCAGCAGAATCATTGACTAAGATGGAAATGGGTCATGTTCACTAGAGAATCAGAAATTTAATGAAATTTAAAATTTTTAAAATTTCACATTTCCATGATGAGATCACCAAGGAAACTTACTTGTATTAGCACTTAGTGAATCATTAGAGAGAGAAAAAGGTAAGGACATACTTAATAATTCAAAGGAAGACCATAACCAGTGAGATTTGGGCCTATACAAAAAAAATTTCCTTGAGGAGTGACTAAGGCAATTTCTTCTAGCTCTAAGGACTGGCTGAGTCACTGTGCTCACTAGAAGTTAGGCAACTCCAAGTTGAAACAATGACACTCATGACTCATGAGAGTTAGGAAAGGATCAAGGCCTTCTCTTGGACAGTTTGAGCCTAAATAGACCAACCTTAAGCAACTGCCCTTGACCATACCCCCTTTGAGCCTTAAATCCTAAATTTCTTTAAAAAATACACCTGAGTACTTACACCAGAACCTATGTATCTGATTTAACCTTACCCTCACTCTGAGAATTCAGAAGGTAAAGGAACAAGAGTTGAAGATGGACTAGCTATGGTCAACATTAGGTGACTGGAGAAAAAGTATCTCAAAATTCAAGCAATATGGTAACTGAGAAAATGATGACATTTCAGAAAAGCAAAAACAAAATAAAAAGAAGAAAAATGCATAAAAAAGAAACAAAAACAATAATGAAGAGGAGTAAGATAGGATTCAAGAGGGAACTTTCATTGGGAAAATCAAAATCAAGAAGAGAAACTGATCACTTCAAATCTGAAAACCTCAAAGAAGATGAAAGGAGCTGAATTAAAGAAGGTGAAGTCATGAATCACCTCCTTCACCTACTGATTTCTCAATTTTGAACCCCTTTTCAACCTTCCATTCTTTTTAACCCCACTCCATAAGCCACATTACAGCCCAGTTAAAGCCCTTGAGATCCAGAGTTGAATGAGCTGTCATGTGGAGATAAAGAGTTATTCAATCTATGGTGAGGATCTGTCAATGATGTCAGAACTTCAGAACTATGCCTATGCTCATGCTTACAGACCCATTTGGGAGATGTAACTGCTCTTGAGCTTGAGAGAAAATCAAACCCTCAACAGTTCTTTATGAGAGTATGCCCTGGAGAGTTTTGGGACTTATCTTGAATGCATTAGGTGTGACTTATAACCTAATTTTTGATCCAGTGATGAGCTCAATGTTGACACACCTGTGTAGTATCTCTGGTGTAAACTGATTGGAAATGCTGTGCTTTCATGAGAAGTTTATACTATTTAAATTTCTGTGCAGCCAAGGTGTTTAAATTTCTTATATTTTTGCTGATTCAAGGGTCAACTAACTCTGTTTCTTGACTGCTCACTTGATAATAATGCACTTTTGTTAACTGTCTCATTGAGAAGTTTGTGGGTGTCTTCACTAAAAACCCTCAGGAGACTTCACTCCTCCACTAGGGATCACCTAGGGGTTTAAAAGGCTTGGTACATATGCTAAATGTATTCGTGCTCCCTACGAAAGTTGCATTTAATTTCTGTTGTTATTTTAGAGTAGCTTTGCTAAGGGACTAGCAAAGATTAGGTTTGGGGGTGTGTTAAGACCTGAAAAGTACCACTTTTCACCCCTTAACTTAACCTGTGATTAGACCCTTAGCCCGTTAATAAATGTTTGTTAAGCTATTTTTGTAGGTAATAAACAGCAGTGCAATAAGGCCATAAATCCTACTAAGGAACCCATGATTAGCACCAGAAGTCCCTCAGAAGAATGAGCCATGAATCTAGACCTGAGGTAAGCCTCGCACAGCTGACAAAGCTCCAAAGGATTTAAGAATTTAGGCTTCACGCAGTCCTCGCTACATTCCCCAAGACTTCACGAGAAGTTCTCGCGCAGTGGAGTGACAGAAGAGCTTCAGAAGCCTTGAGTCGCGCAACTCTCGCAAAGTTCAGAGATTAAAGGTTGCGATCTTGCTTGCGATTCAAGAAACTTGAGGAAAGTTGTCCAAATGTCAAAGGAGCTATCGCACAGTTAAGAAAAGCCTCAAAGCTATCACGAAGATGCTCGCGAAGATCTGTCAAGAGAACCTCTCACGCAATCCAGGAACTATGAAAGCCTCGCGAGGATCTTCGCAAAGTTTCATTAAGAAGTTAACTTCTCACGCAGTTCTCGCACTGTTCAGGAAGAAAGCAGCCTCGCGAAGCCAGAGTTAGCCCCGCGAAGATCTATTGTGAAATGGAATGCTCGCATAGTTCCTGCGCTATTCACAAGTAGCAATCCAACTGCGCGAAGCTCAATCCAGCGAGAGCACACCAACCTCGCGACAGCTGAAGCTTCAAAGCTAAACTCAACCATGTGAAAAATAGAGCTACCACGCGACGAGTTTGGGAAGAGATGGCTACCTAGCAAAGCTCTGAACTTTAACCTTCCATCATTTCAATAGAGGACTTTTTGGGAATTTCCAAGGATTAGGGCACGCACTCCCATGCTCGAATCTCTGTGCACACACCCCGAGGCATCCAAGGATCATTAATAGGCCATGTGGCATCGCTAAAATTAGGGTTTCCTAACCCTAATGTGCTTCCACACCACTTCTATATAAATCCAAACTTGGTTTAGGTTTTTAGGGAGTCCAGACTTTATCACTAATAAGGGATCTGAGATCATTTTCTTTTCTATTCTTCTATAGTTGTAACTAGTTTTCCTTTTTTCTTTTTCTTTCTCTCCATGGCCCAGCACTTGCTGGCCATGCCTATGTATGTTTATCGACATTAGATTAATGGAATTTGTGATTGGGTGTTGTACTTTTATGGGATTTGTGTGTTTGTGTGTTGCTCTGTGCAAGGCTGCTGCCTTGAGATCCACCATTGCTTTGGCTATGATTCAAAGCAATGGAGGACTAATTCTAAGGATCCATTCAGATCCAAGTGACCTGTGTGTCTGGGCTATCATGGTCCGATACAGCCTTAGCCCCACCACAGGACCCATTAGATCTGAAATCCCCATGGGAGCCTGAGCTGGTAGCCTTGTGACCATGGTGGTGGCAGCAATATTACGGTTTTGGTTTGGACTCTATGAGGAGGATAGCCTCTGGGGTAGTCTGTGACCATTCAAGTGGACAGGCTATAGCCTTAGGGTGAAGCCAATCCGTAGGATCCAAGATGGATTCTTCTTCTCTGCACATGTGCTTGTAGCCTTGTGGGAGATTGTACAAAGGCAGACTCCCCTATATTTGTATAAACCCGCCATCAGATGTTAGATCTGATCTGGTTATGGAAATTGTAGGCTTGTGACTGGACCATTGTAGTCCCACTCAAGCAATGGATAGCTAGATCGAAGGTTGTACTCAATCCCTTACTGGTTCTATGTGTCTGGGCTAACATGGTCCTATACAGCCCTAGCCCCACACACAGAGCTTTAGAGGTTGATGTTCCCTATGGATTCTTGAGCTTGTAGCCTGGATGAAGTAGTGCCTACAATGATTAACTTGTTTTGACCCATCTCTGGACTGTGGTTCCCCTATGGGATAGTCTGTGACCATTTGAGTGGACAGGTTATAGCCTTAAGGGATTGGATCATGGCATAGAGATGGGTTGGATTCTTTCTCCTCAGTGGCGATAATGTAGCCATTGGACAAGATTTCTATAACATCATATCTGAATCTGAGTTACAAAACTCCTCTGATCTAGACCCAATAGCATACTTCTCACCCTTTTATATTTATTTTCCCACACTCCATCCATCTTCTCAACCCTTTTTGTAGTTAATTCATTAGGCTACCTTAGGATATTTAGAATAAGTGACCTTAAACTCCCTTCCTTTTAGGACTGCCAGATCTGTAGTCAGATCTGGAGGGACTACTAGAGATGGCTCTCTTGGAGCCGTAGATCACCTTTTCCCTATGGGACAAACTCTTACTTATCAAAACTTGCTACAAATGGACCTTGTATCTTGCAGGTCTAGGATTTCTCAATTGTGCTAATTCTATCCCCTGTTTTACTTTGATTTTAAATTGCTGTTACCACCAACAAATAAAGTAAGCACGCTGGAAATCGCAACAGATACCCCTACTTACACCCTTGAAGGAGATTGTGTACCCCAGGTTGGTTAAATTGTGGTACCGAAATTTGACAAAGAAGGTGGTGCCTGGGAATGATAATATGCTAGAAATTATGATTGATGATTGGAAAATCACTGTGGATTGCAAGGACATTGGGATGGCTTTGGGAGTTCCACATCAATTTGACTCCACAAGATCTGAGGGAGCACCCAAATGGGTTACATTTAGAGAAATGGCTAAACAGCTCACCAATGGAATTGTGCGATCTGGTGAATCTTTGATGAGAAGAGACCTCCAACCTAACCTTAGATTCATCGATACTATTATGAGAAAGAATGTGTATGTCACTAGGCACCTGCAGGAGAGAAGAATTGTAGATGCTTTGTACTACTGTTCAAAAGGGCAATTTTTGAGTGCACCACAGTTGATTTTTAAGACAATGGTAGACATTAATGATAAGGTGCTTAAAGGATAGGCATTTGCTAAAGGTGTTGGGATGCCTTTCAGCAGGCTCATTACATGTTTGCTCAAGGCTGGAAAATATGTGGTCAAGAGGAATTAGCCAATGAAGAAGTTGACCCCAAAAGTGTATGGAAAAAGGGCATGGTCCACCAGCATGACCTTGATAAAGAAGAGTAAGCTAGCTGAGATGGAGGAGGTTGAGGAGGTGCCCACTACCACTATAGCAGATCTTACTAACGAGATACCCTCATCCATCCTTTCACCTACATTACCTACATCATCATCAACACCTCCACCCACTTTGCTTTTCCCCTTTGTATCAGTCCCACTTCCAACAGACCCCCCTCCTCCTACCTCTGAGCCAGTTTTACCTCCACCCACCACTCCAATTCTTGAACCTGAAGTCCTTGAACCTCCAACACTACCAGAACCTACCCCTACCCTTTCTTCTCTCCTTTGACCATCCCATTTTTTACTTTCCCCCTCACCAACCCCTCCTTCATACCCAGGGCTTAGACCAGTTTACCACTGTTGGGTTCACTGCCCTCATGGCATCCATTGTGGAAGATGTTGGGCATGAGTACACCCCACTCCCGGACTCCCCACACCCCAACCCCCCTCATTTCAACCATGCACCATCCTCCCCTTTCCACCCTATTCAAACACCTGTCCCCTCTAATCCCACCATGCCTGATATTTTCACCCAAATTCTCTCCCTATTACAATCCATCTAAACTCAATTGACCATAAACACCAACAACCAAGCCCTCAGGAGCTCCTGCCTTCAATTCATTTAGTCCACCCTTATCCCATCCTCTTCAACTCCCCAACCCCCTCACACTTCCCCTCTTTTCCCTGTCCAATCACCTCTCCATTTATCTCCTCCATCTTCACCCATAGTTCCACCTGCCACAGCTGCTACCCAGTCTGAGGAGGTAGCCACTCCATTTTTTCCCATACCTATGTCATCCCCATCTTTTACCCCTCCTTCACCTCCAATAGTAGCCACTGAAGTTGCTGTATCACCTACCACCCAACCACCTACTCTCACTCCACCTGTCTTCACAGATGCCTCAACCCAAAGGATCCACTTGAGGCTGGTTTCTCCACCCCTCCTCATCTCCCACTCCACCTGTTTCCTTGCCCATTATACTCAGATCCCCCATCTACATTCCCCCTTACCTCACTTTGCTATATGCAATGAGGGACAATTCCTACATCTGTAGGGATGTCCTGACAGGTATGGCTGCCCTCCAAGCTTCCCTAGAAGTCTCCTATGAGGAGAGGATAGCTCTTATGGAATTGGAGCAAAGAATCCAGCTCTGGGATATCTCTCAGGGGTGGAAGGAAATACTGACTCATTATGAGTCCGCCAAACTACTTGCTGAGGCTCAGACTCGCATTGCTGATTTTGAGAAGAAGAATGTTGAGCTTCTCCAGAAAAAATTAGCCAATACCCAGGAGATACTTAAGGCCACCCAGGAACTCTCTGAGTCCAACCTGCTTTATGCAGCGAAGAAAATCGACATTCTGGAGAGAAAAGTTGCTTCATTGACCTCTCAACCATTTCAACCAACCTTGCTACAGCTCCTCCTTTCAACCCTCCTGCCAACCAACCTACTCCTACCCCACCTGTAGATGTTCCCCCCCTCCAGCCCAAGATCTTCCTACAGATAAACCTTCCCCACCAAAACCTAAGAGGACTTATACAAAGAGAAAAGTTACTACAATGAGATCTGTTTTCTCTACTTCTGCTCGTAGTAAAGGGAAGGAACCTACTACCCAGTCTGAAGAGGTAGCCCCCACTAAGCCCCCACCCCCACATGACATCTCCTCCACTCTACTCTCCATGGAGGAAAGAAGGAAAGCTGCTGCTGCCCTTGGCCTAGATCCTACTGTCCTCTTCCCTTCTAATTTTGATTCTGATTCTCTTACTGCTTCTGCCAAGAATGATAAGAAGTCTGTTGCCCAGTCTGAGGAGGCCCCCAAGTAGTCCACCCAGAAATCCCAACCTAAAGGAAAAGCTCCTTTATCTAAGGAGGATTTGAAAATTTTGGCAAACTTGTATGATTGACCTGATGATGCTTGTAAATAAATATTGTTTGTGTGTTTGTTTTCTCTTACTGCTTTGGACCATGTACATATTTTAGATGTTAATAGTATTTTCTTTTCTGTGTTATGTCTTTCTTTGTGCTTCTTCTTTCATCTGTTTCTTCATATACCCTGTTCATTATTACCATGTTCTCTGAACAGTGAGGACACTGTTTAATTTAGGTTTGGGGGTATAAAAGTAGGAATAACAAAATTATTCCAGCTGAGCTATGATTGGCGGGAAAAACAGATCTGAGGCTAAGAGGGAGAGCTATATAAGGAGGGAAGCTGCCAGAAAAAAAGGGGATCAATTCTCGAGATCAGAGCTTGCATCAAAATTCTCTATTCTTCCTTTTTGTCCAAGTATGGTTGGCTAATTTCTTTGGAGCAGCAATGAGTGAGGTTGGATATGTAATTGGGGAGAGTTGAGAGTATTATTGAGGGTCATATGATGCACAGACTACAAATCTGAGAGCATTTCATTTTATAGTGATTTTGTTTCAATGCAATGTTGGTTTTATTGTTTTAATTAGATCCATAGTTCATCTATTTTCATTTGGTGCTCGAATGGATTTGTGTAGATGGGAATAGCACACCCACTTAGCTGGTAGACCACTTGGATACCATTTAATCTCCCTAGATCTGATGTTCCTGCAATTGCCTGTGTCTATGATCTGGCAGTTACAGCATTTGTAGTGATTATAATCTTCTTATGGAAACCTTAGAATAGGGTGAATCTATTGGATGATCTGTGACCATTGAAGTGGACAGATCATAGCCTTAAGATCAATACAAATCTCTGGCTTAGATCAGATCCTTTTACCTTGCAATTGTGCTTATAGCTAGATGAGGGATTGATGCACTCTGAATTCTTTGTGACACTGTCAGCTCACTCCAATTGCAGAAAGACCAAACTCCAAGCTGCTTCTCTCCATTTCTATTTTTAATTTCACCAAAAATTCCCCTCACTTGTAAGATTTGAACTGTGGATTTAATGTCAATTCATTTTTGCATTTAATTGTGTTTCTGTAGTTTAGTTTAAAGTGATAACCCCTTAAAACCTCTCCTCTCTCTTTTGCTATTTTAGTATTAGGTAGGGTGCCAGATCTGCTTTAGATCTAGAGATTTACTTAATTTTCAGCTCACATTTCCCTGTGGACATACTCTTACTTACCCTTTAAAACTTGCTACAACAGGCCCTGAATGCTTGCAGGTCTGTGTGTCTGCTTGCCTTGGTGTGTGCAACCAATATATCCTTTAATTGTGTGATTTTAAACCCCTTTTTGAACACAAGGGAAGAAGCCAACAGCAGGGAGCTCGGTGTTTGTGCAATGGAAGTTAGGGCAAAGGGATAGAATGGAGAAAATGGAGATATTGTAGGGTTGATAAAGCTGATCCCGTGCCTCGCGCGACTGTCGCCAGGTACTCGCGAGGTAGATTTCTTGCGCACTTAACATCCAACATCGTGAGAAGTGCTGTCTTGAAAAAGAAAAGAGCCTCGTGAGGTCATAAAGTCTCTAAATCTGGGCCTCGCGAGGTCACTTCATGGAGTTGAATTTGAGCCTTAGCGCGTGAGGCAGTTTTGCATCCCTCACGCAGATAGAGTAGCAAGGCCTCGCAAGGCTTAAAATGAGTGATTTCTATTCTTCGCGCCATTCCATAATGCTTCCAAGCTAGAGACTCGCGAGGCTCACTATCAGGCTTCAGTAGGTGCCTTTTACTCGCGAAGCTCTAGCGCGATACAAAATATTTATCAGAACTCTGCGAGAAAGCTTCAAGTGGCTCGCGAGTGTGTAATTCCTGCCATTTAGGCTCGCAAGAAACCCAAATTTAACCTCTGTCTTAGTGTTGCACATTGGCCAGTGCATCCATACTGGTATGCACCTATCCATTGTGCTTCAGCTCCAACCCTTTCACATGTACTCCATATAATCATTATAATTGTATGCCCATTATCAACATCTGTACATCAAAAATGCAGAATTCTAAATCATAATAGCAACAGACATGCATATCAAATTCATGACATTTATTATGAGAGCATCTCAACTATAGCAGCAATAGACATGCACATTAAATTCCGATGACAAATATGCACATGTACTCAAAACAAAACAAAAAAAAACAGAATAAAACAAACAAGCAAATCATCATCACACTAAAAGTAGTAATTGATAAATTTCTAAGCCACACAAAACAAGAAATTTTTTTTAACACATATGGTACACATTTTACAAAGTTGTGGATCACTGAGTAGTGGGAGGTTCATGTAGGTGAATGGTCTGAGGTGGCTCTACTAAATTTTCTACACAAATTTTTATCCTTTGACCATTCACTTTCATAATCATCCAGACATGGGATCCATGATCTCCACAACACCAGATGGGGAGGCATGAATGACAGTGTAAGCTCCATCCCATCTGAACTTTAACTTCCCTGGAAAATTTTTTAGTTTGGAGTTGAAAAGCCAAACATTAGTACTGGCATTGAAGTCCTTCCTCATTAGCTTTTTGTCAAAGAATGCCTTTGATTTCTTCTTGTGTATTCTGGCATTTGAATAGGCTTTCAGCCTCAGCTCATCAAGCTCTGCCAATTGCAATTTCCTATGAGAACTAGTAATGGTTAGATCAAAATTCAGTGTTTTGATAGCCCAATTGGCTCTATGCTCTAACTCCACTAGTAGGTGGCAGGCCTTGCCATAAACCAGCCTAAATGGGGACATGCCAATAGGGAACTTATAGGTAGTCCTATAAGTCCACAAAGCATCATTCAGCTTTTGTGCCCAATCCTTTCGATCTATCCTCACAGTCTTCTCCAAGATATGCTTGATCTCCCTATTGGAAATTTCAACTTGCCCACTGGTTTGTGGGTGGTTGGGAGTTGCAATTCTATGTGTAACAGAATACTTTTTGAGGAGATTCTAAAAAGGCTTGTTACATAAATGAGTCCCCCCATCACTAATAATAGCTTTGGGGGTACCAAATCTAGAGAAGATATTGTCTTTTAAAAACTTTAGGACAACTGTGTGGTCATTTGTCCTTGTGGCAATGGCTTTCACCCATTTGGACACATAGTCTACTGCCACAAGTATGAAGTTAAATATGGAGGAAAGGGACCCATAAAATCAATGCCCCAGATGTCAAAGAGTTCTACCACAAGGATGGGCTGCAATGGCATAGAATTTTTCTTGGAAATGCCCCAACCTTTGAAATCTCTCATAGGTCTTGCAATGTATGTTTGCATCTCTGAACAAAGAAGGCCAATAAAAGCCACATTGCAGTACTTTTGCTGCAGTCTTTTTGCCACTAAAGGGACCTCCACAGGCTTGCTCATGGCACATTAAAAGAATGTTGTGGAACTCACTTTTAGGCATACATCTCCTAACAACCCGGTCTGCACAATGCTTGTAAAGGTATGGATCCTCCCACAGAAAATATTTGACCTGAGAGAAAAATAGGTCTTTGTCCATCTTGGACCAATGAGGGATATCCTACCAACAACAAGAAAATTGACAATGTGTGCAAACTAGGGCACACTAGACTGCATAGCAAACAGTTGCTCATCAGGGAACAATTCATTGACAAGTGTTGCTGCACATTCTTCCAAAATAATTCTAGAGAGGTGGTCAGCCACCACATTCTCAACTCCCTTTTTATCCTTGATCTCAAAATCAAACTCCTATAATAGGAGGATCCATCTGATCAACCTTGGCTTAGCATCCTTCTTAGTCAATAGGTATTTTAGGGCTGAGTGATCAGTAAAAATAATAATTTTAGACCCAAGCAAGTAGGGTCTAAACTTATCCACAACAAACACAACAACTAGCAACTCCTTCTCAGTAGTGGTGTAGTTGAGCTGAGCTTCAGCTAGTGATTTGCTGGAATAATAGATCACTGCAGGTAACTTATCTTTCCTCTGTCCTAAGACAACACCTATGGCTAAGTCTGATGCATCACACATTAGGTCAAAGGCGAATGAGTAATCTGGGGCTTGGATTACAGGAGTAGTGGTAAGACACTTTTTCAAGATCTCAAAGGCCTCAAGGCACTCAGAAGAGAAGTCAAATGGTACATACTGACAAAGCAGGTGGCACAATGGCTTTGAAATTTTGCTGAAGTCCTTATTGAACCTCCTGTAGAATCCAGCATATCCTAAGAATGATCTGATTTGTGTGACAGTCCGGGGTGGGGGCAGGTGTGAAATCAGATCCACTTTAGCCTTGTCAACCTCTATTCCATTGTGAGAGACCACATGTTCCAACACAATTCCTTGTGTTACCATATAGCAGCTCTTTTCCCAACTCAAGACCAAATTCGTCTCCTCACATCTTTGTAAAACTAGGTCAAGGTGACTCAAGCACTGGCTAAAGCTATCCCCATAAACTGAGAAATCATCTATGAAGATTTCCAGAAACTTGTCAAATATATCAGAAAAAATTGCATACGTGCACCTCTAAAATGTGGCTGAGGCATTGCACAGTCCAAAAGGCATCCTCCTTTAAGCGAAGGTGTCAAAGGGACATGTGAAAGTAGTTTTTTCTTGATCTTGAGGATACACAGGGATTTGGTTATACCTTGAGTATCCATCAAGAAATCAATAAAATGCTTTCCCAGCCAGCTTATCTAGAATTTGGTCTATGAAAGGGAGGGAGAAGTGGTCTTTCCTGATTTTGGAGTTGAGTTTCTTGTAATCAATGCAAACTCTCCAGCCAGTGGTCTCCCTGGCTGGCATTAACTCCCCAGAATCAGTAGTAATAACTATTATGCCTGACTTTTTAGGTACCAGCTGGATAGGTGACACCCATTCTGAATTTGAAATGGGATAAATTACCCCTGCATCCAACAATTTTACTATCTCTTGCAAGACCACCTCTTGCATGTGAGGGTTAAGCTTCCTCTGCATCTCCCTAGAGGGTTTTGCACCCTCATCCAAGTGAATTATGTGCATGCAAACTGAGGCATCAATGCCTCCAAGATCAGCTATTTTCCACCCCATTGTCTTTTTATGCTTCTTGAGAACACTCAATAATTCCTCCTCCTGCTCACTAGTGAGAGAAGAGGAGATAATCATTGGAAGCTTAATGTTTTATCCCAAGAAGGTATATTTTAATGTGTCTGGGAGCTATTTCAATTCCAACTCAGGGGGACTTTAATTGGAAGGCAACAAAGGTGCCTTAATAGTTTGAGGAAGGGGCAGTAATGTAGGTTTCCAGCTGGAATATTGTTAAGTAGTGAAAAATACCATTTTTCACCTCTTAACCTAACCTTTGTTCGATCCTTGAGCTAACTAATAATATGTTTTAAGTATGTTTTGTAGATAAGCAATAAAATGCAGCCTTAGTATAGATATCCACCTAAAAAGGCCAAAGAAGCAATCTGCTCCTCATTATGTTTTAACAACAGCCCAAAGGCCTGTCAGTCATGTAATCAGAGCTTCATAAATTCATGGGAAGGTCATGGGATCAACAAGGCATGCTTGAGACCAAGCACAGTTGCAAAGAAGACAGATTAAACCCACCAAGAGGTTGATGAGTGCTAACGGATGGAAGACAGCACCCCAACGATAGGTATCTGTAGACACCCAAATTCGGCCCAAGGCCTGATCAGTCTATACTCCGGGAGAAATGCATGTTAAGACCTGAAAAGTACCACTTTTCACCCCTTAACTTAACCTTTGATTAGACCCTTAGCCACCTAATAAGTTCTTGTTAAGTGTTTTGTGTAGGTAATAACCAGCAGTGAAATAAGGCTAGGAATCCTGTTAAGGAGCATGGCACAGATATCCCTCAAGAATGAACTCGAATCCAAACACAGAAATGAGCCTCATGGTGACCCAAGCTTTAGAGTATTCAGGAGAAATATGCCTCGCGCAGTTCAACTGAGCTTCCCAAGACTTTACAGCAACTTCTCACGCAGATGAGTGACTGAAGAGCTTCAGAAACTCAAACTCGCGCAGCTCTCACGAAGCTCAAGAGTAGAACACATCACACAATGTCGCATAGTTCAAAGCAGACCTCTCTCAATCTCGCACAGTTCACTCGAGGCAATTTGAGGAGAGAGCTTAGAAGATTCTCGTGCGATTATCAGCGCGATGCATGGGATGCAATTATCAGAAGAAGAATGCCTCGCGCAGTTCTTGCGCCATTCAAGAAAGAAAACATCCTGGCAAAGGCAAAGCCAACCTTGAGAAGATCAAGTGAGACATAGAACCTCGCGCAGTTCAGAAATCAGTAGAGCCTTACGAGGTAACTCGCGAAGTTCAGTAAAGAGAAGTGCTCGCGAAGTTCTCGTGCTGCGCAAATTCACTCTCGCGAAGATCAGCCCAGCGAAGACTGAGCGACCTCACGACTGCTTGAATTTCAACCCCGCGACACTTGAGATTATGTTTTCTATTCGCGAAGCCCAATCCAGCGAGAGCGCAATTCTCTACCCCGCTACTGCCTGAAGAGCAAACCAAGGCAACCTCATGGTGGCTGAAGCTTCAGTGTCAAATCATCCTAGCGAAGAGCAAAGAGCTACCACATGACAAGTCTAGGAAACTACAGCTACCTAGCGAAGCTCTGACCCTAAACTTCCATCTCTTCAGCAGAGGACCTTTTGGGTATTTCCAGCGATTAGGGCATGCACTCCCATGCTCAAATCTTCGTGCACATGCCCCGAGGCATCCAAGAATCATTATTAGGCCATGTGGCATCATTAAAATTAGGGTTTCCTAACCCTAAAGCGCCGCCACCCCACTGCTATATAAACCCATACCTAGCTTAGGTTTAAGTATCTGGGAACCCATCTCAGATCATTTTTTCTTTTCTCTTTCTTTTTAGCAATAAGTAATTTTCTTTTTCTTTCCTTCTCTCCATAGTCCAGCACTTGCTGGCTATGCCTTTGTATGTGTTTTTGAATTAGATCAATGGAAGTTCTGTAATAGGATCTGTACTTTGTGGGATTGGTGTTTATGTGTGAGATGCTCTGTGCAAGGCTGCTGCTTTGTGATCCGCCATTGCTTTGGCTGTGTTTCAAAGCAATGGAGGACTGACTCTAAGGGTCATTCAGATCCAAGTGACCTGTGTGTCTGGGCTATCATGGTCTTACAGCCTTAGCTCCACCACAGGACCCATTAGATCTGAAATCCCCATTGGAGCTTGAGCTGGTAGCCTTGTGAGCATGGTGGTAGCAGCAATATTCTTGTTTTGTTTTGGGCTTCGTGAGGAGGATAACCTCTGGGATAGTCTGTGGCCATTTAAGTGGACAGATTATAGCCTTAAGGTGATTCTAATCCACCGATCCAAGATGGATCCTCCTTCTTTACACCTGAGCTTGTAGAAGCCTGGTGAGAGATTGTACAGAGGCAGTGTGTTAAGTAGTGAAAAATACCATTTTTCACCCCTAAACATGAGCTTTGAAAGACCCTTGAGAAGACTAAATAAGTGCTTTAGTGTGCATTTTACAGCTAACTAATTAGACAGGTCCAAGTCCGAAAAGCATCCTAAAATGATCAAAAAGCTGACAACTCATGTCAAGCTCAAAGAGGGAGTGAAGAAATAGCCTCAGCAATGGCTAAAAAGGTCCTAAAAGAGCAAGAAAAGACCTGAAGAAGAAGAAGGATCCATTCGCAAAGAAGAAATCAAGTTAAAAGTTCAAATCGCAAAGTAAAAAGTACTTTTCGAAAAGGTCAAAGTTCTGTTCGAATTGATTCTGGAGCTGTAATGAACTACTCGAAAAGAACCATGTTCATTGAATAGTTGAAATTTTCTTTTCGAATAGAAGATCCGGGAGAAGTCCTTTGCGAAAAGACTTTACGAAGCCAAATTGCTTTGCGAAAAGAACTTCCGAGCCAAAACACTTTGCGAAAAGGCACTTAAACTCTCTGAAAGGACATTACGGGAATTACGGCTTGTTTAAAGGGCATTTCGATAATCTCACGCAGCGCCCCAATGCATTTAACGCCCAGGACATTTCGGAAGATTCAATCAAGATCCAAAAGCATATTCCAACCCATGTGAGCGCTCAAAGATGAAATCACTTGGCGTGAACTTCTAGAACTCAACAGATTTTTGAATTCCATAAGAATTGATGCTTCTAGCGCTGATTGGTGAACGGATCGAGCATTTTCATTGGCGAGCAGATCTGGATCCCGTGCTCAATCGCCATTGGGCAATCCGGTCTGAACACTTCGATTGGTCAATTCATACTGCGAAGAAGCTATAAATAGAAGACATTTGCCCAATTGTGGCATCCAGATTTTGAGTTCATTTCTATTTCCCGCTTTCCGGTCGATAAAGCTTGTCTGCACCTGTAATAGCTTCTTTTGTATTTGCTTTTGAGAGTTTCGAGAGCTATTTGTAACTCCAAGGAGATTGGATTCAAGATCGCAAGTCCGAGGGCCTAGCCGTGCTCAGTAATTGTAAGATTGAATTTAAAAGGTTCTTTGTAATCGTTTTCTCCATTGGATTCATGTCAAGGGTTCTTATTGATCACCTTAGTGCATTAGACTCCTTTAGATTCACTACTTTTGCATGCAATTTCCTTGATTCATTACTCTGCGAATTAGCGTTGGTAACCTAGTTACGCGGACTTGCGATGATGTTCATGTTACGAATTGAGGATAGGTCAACAACTATTGGATGATCTCGTGACCATTTAAGTGACGATCATAACCATAAGTCTAAACCCTTCCTTAATTCAGATTTATTTCTCTTACATCTGTCTTTGGTAGCCGATGAAGATTGAATCAACTCGCTTAGTTGCGATTCTCCATTAAAATTCAAAGGCAAATCACGAAAGTTATTATTTCTCCATTTGATTTATTTTAATCACTTCCCCAACTTGGATCTGGATCAGTTAGTTAGTTCTTTTCTTTATTTGCTTTTAGTTAAATGTGACAAAACCCAACAGTCTCTTTTTATCTGCTTTCTAGATTATTATAGAGCCAGATCTGGTATATCGGAGGTCTATCTCATATTTCAGACAAATTCTCGTGGGCGATCTTTAATATACTTACTTTTAAAACTTGCTACAATTGGCCCGATCTTGCGGGCTATTGTTAGCCCTCAATGTCTTGATATCTCTTTCATAATTTAAAATTATGTAACTTAATATTCATTAATTCGTCATTCAAAACACACATAAATCGGGCACATGTTAGGCAACAACAAGTTTTTTGGCGCGTTCTTGGGGAATTTGTTCTAAAATAGATAGACCTATATTTTATTCTCTTTTATTTATTATTTATTAATTCATTTTTACATTGTTATCTCTCATGCGGTTACAAATACAATTTGCGTAAAGGAAAGAAAGCACCTAATTGACGGTTTGCGGTACCAAATTCTCTCTGCGTTGTATGTTTGGTAGGAGAACTCTCAACCTGAGATTCTCCCTTTTAATTCGTGAAGTTGAAAGACTCTAAAAGCAGACACATACACCATGAGTTCTCGCTACAATGGGTGACGAACCTAGATTGTTAAGAGACTACTTTGCTCTGGTGCCTATAATTCCCTTTTTGCATTCAATTTCCCACGGTGGAGGGAAATTATGAGATCAAATCATCAACCATCCAAATGCCTTCATTTCATGGATTAAGTAAAGAAGATCCTTACAAGCACATTGATGAATTTACGGCTTTGTGCACAACATTTAACATAGTGGACTTGGTCCAGAGGCAACCAAGTGAGGCTCTTTCCTTTTTCATTAAAGGACAAAGCTAGAGCATGGTTATCTATGTTAGCACCAAACGACATCACATCATGGAATGATTTGCAATGTCAATTTTGTCAAAATATTTCCCAATGACTAAAACCAGCCAACTAAGACAAAGCATCATCTCTTTCTCCCAAAACTCAAACTGAAACTTTCCATGAGGCATGGGAAAGATTTAAAGAAGCTATTAAGACAATGCCCTCACCATCAAATTCCTAAATGGCAGCTTGTTCAAAGCTTCTATCAAGGAATTGATCAAGGGCAAGAACATGGTGGATGCCTCTGTGGAGGTACCTACTTACAAAGACATTGAAGAGGTTTGGGACCTCTTTGAGGTGATTGGAGAAAATTCAACCCAGCGGAATCCTGTCAAGAGACCGAGAATCCATAGGTGAATAATCCCCAATTCACAAGAGGAAAGTTTATGAAGTCAATGAGCTGGAAAGGAAAGTGGATAATTTGACCACAAAATTGATAAGTGATGGACTCATTTAAAGCTCCAAATGGGTCAAGAGTAGAGGAGGCATGTCCGATATGCAGTCCCTACTCATTCAATTGATCAATGTCCTTCGCATCACAATTTCCAACTCATGATGGAACAAGCTCATGCATTTCAGTCTTATGGAGATGCAATCCAATGACTACCCATGGAGATCTCATCCTAATCTCGGGTGGAATCGGGAAATTACCATTAGCAATGACAGCCCAAAAATCAAATACCTTTCAAACACCTTTCACCATATCGGGAAATTTTTACAATAAACAAAATTTTCAGCAACCTAACCCACAGAACCCATGCGACATTCTACACCAGCCCTCCTAGGTCCCTGTCATTTGAAGAGCGGGTCTTAAGTTCACTTGAATTTAGGAACTCTATCTCGGTGAACCTTCACGTGAGCATTAAAAAATTGAAGAAACTTTGGGCCGACTCTCGAATTCATTAGCTAGAGAGAGGAGGAGGCGAGACTACTGACCAACCTTTGAACAATCCTAAGGACGGTTCATGGTTGGAGAATCCTCAAATGGCCATGAGGAGATTAAAGTCATGACCACTTTGAGAAGTGGAAGAGTAATAAAAACACGATGGGTAGTGAAGAGGAAAAGAAGAAGAACAAGATGTGCGGGAAGCACACATGATGAAAACAATGAGGTTGTTGATTTACCTCGAAAACCCAAAAAATGAAAAACAGAAAAATAAAAAATTGTTGAAAAGATGAGGAGGAGAGATTTGTTCCCCACCTCCCATTCCCTCATGCAATGAAGTCGATTTCTCCTTTTGACAAAGGAAACACAAAATTGAGGAAATGATGGAGACATTCAAGCAAGTTAAAATTAATCTACCTGCTTGATGCAATCAAAGCAGTCCTGCATATGCTAAATTTCGAAGGATGTGTGCACCCACAAAAGGCAATCTAGGATACATTTATCTAAGAAGGCCTTTCTTTGTGGAAAATCAACCAAGTACTATCCATTGCAACACCCCTAAAATGCAAGATCCTGAATCCCACAATCCCTGCATCATTGGGGAGCATACCATCGAGAAAGCTACGCTAGACGGAGCTAGTGTCAACTGCTTCCTTATTACGTATATGAGAAGCTAGGTTTGGGAGAATTAAAACCCACTCAAGTGGTGTTGCAACTAGCGTGATCTGAGAGAAAACCGTGGATTGATTGAAGATGTGCTAGTAGGAGTAGATAAATTCTTCTATCCTGCTGATTTTCGGTGTTGGACATGGAACCAACCAAAAGCACTTCCATCCCTGTCATTTTAGGGAGACCATTCACAGCTCTGACAAATGCTTGTATTCAATGTCGATGCAGTATCATGGAAGTTTCTTTTGGTAATATGAAAGTCAAATTGAATGTTTATAATGTTAACCAACCTCAATTTTCTCTCAATAAGAGTGCTTTCATGTTGACATCATGGATGAACTTGTGGAGGAGTCTTTGCAAAAATTTCTGCGGTGAAGACTCCACCACGTAACTAAAAATGATTGGGAATCCACTTTGAGAAAGAAGGAAAAGGAGATCAAATTCAAAGGAGTCTTTGTGCAAGGCACTCACAAACAATCCTCAAGTTCTCCCTCTTGGAGACACTGCTCCTCTCCCTCTTCCACAAATTACCAAGGTACCTTTTGCTGCCCTCTTTTCTCAAACAATTGGAACTCAAACAGCTCCCCAAAAATCTGAAATATGTGTTTTGGGAGATCATCAAACACTACAGTGATTATTTCTTCCTCCCTTACAAAGGAGCCAGAAGAGGGTACATTGGTAGTTCTAAACGACACAAGAAAGCAATTGGTGGACCATTCTTGATTTAGGAGGAATAAACCATTTGTATGCATGCATAAGATCCACACGGAAGAGGATGCCAAGCCTTCTAGAGAAATGCAAAGAAGGTTGAATCCTCACATGCAAAAGTGGTAATGAAGGAAGTTGTCAAGTCGCTAGAATCTTTGGGGTCATTTACCCCATTTGATTCTGCTTGGGTAGCACCCACACGGTGGTGCCTAAGAAATCTGGCATCAACATTAGCAATGAATCTGGTGAACTTATGTCCACAGGACAAACAAGCTGGATGGAGGGTGCATAGACTACAGAAAATTAAATACCATGACAAGGAAAGACCATTTCCCCTCCCTTCATTGACCAAATCCTTGATAAAGCTTGCGGGTAAAACTTACTCTGCTTCCTTGATGGGTACTCTGGTTACAACGGATCCTGTGTACCAGGACCAAGAAAGACCACCTTCACCTTGCCCTTTGGCACTTTTGCCTATAGGAGGATGCCCTTTGGTCTTTGCAATGCCCTACTTTTCAAAGATGCATGTATGCCATCTTTTCGACATGATTGATCAATTCATGGAGATCTTCATGGATGACTTTTCAATTTATGGAGTTTTCCCAATGCTTACACCACCTCAAGTTGGTGTTGCAAAGATGTGAAGAAACCAATTTGGTTCTAAGTGGGAAAAGAGTCATTTATGGTCACCAAGGCATTGTCCTAGGACATGTGGTCTCCCATAAAGGCATAGAGGTGGACCAAGCAAAAATTGATCTAATTGCACATTTGCCTCCTCCAGGCTATTAAGCAAATCGGAAGTTTCTTAGGGCATGCGATTTTATAGGAGGTTCATCAAAGATTTCGATAAAATTTCCAAGCCACTCTGTCATTTCTTGTGTCAAGATGTTCCTTTTGTGTTTACTAATGAATGCATGACCTTTGAGGTCCTTAAGAAATGTGATTTGACTCCCATCTTGCAGTCCCCTGACTATTCAGTGCCCTTTGAGCTGATGTGTGATGCATCAGACTATGCCCTAGGAGCTGTCCTAGGGCACAGAAAGGATAAGCTTCCCCATGTCATAGCTTATGCCAGCAGATCCATGATAGATGCCCAGCTCAACTACACAACAACTGAGAAAGAGCTGCTGGCCATTGTGTTTGCATTGGAAAAATTCAGGTCTTATGTTTTAGGTTCACAAATTGTGGTGTTTACTGACCACTCTGCCCTAAAATACCTTCTGTCTAAGAAGGATACCAAGCCCAGATTAATCAGGTGGATCCTCCTATTACAGGAGTTTGATCTACAGATTAAGGATAAGAAAGGAGTGGAAAATGTGGTGGCTGATCACCTATCCAGAATTCTCAATACTGAGGATGATAGCTTACCCATAGCTCACTCTCTTCTCACACGAGCTCCACAAAGATATCAGCCGTTTGTTCCTAATTGTTTGAGCATTTCCATTTTTCAGAGATCACAGTCAGACTGTCAGTTGGGCGATCTTTACAAACAAAGCGACTCAGTTCAAGCACAAACCTTAGATCGTGGTATTTTTTCTATCCATTCTCGCTCAATCTTTTTAGAAAAATCTAAATCTGTGTTAGCCAGTGTGTGGGCTTTTGTTTTCCTCCATTTTAAATATGGGAAAGACTGAGAAATCCTTAGCTGCCACTTTTCTAAAGGGCAATTTTTCAATGCCCCCATGCTCATCCCGAAGCAATGGGTGATGTGAGTGCCAAGATAAAGAAGAAAGCAGAAAATTGCTGGCCTCCCCTTTGGAAGACTAATTACAGCCCTCCTAAGAGCCAAGTTTGACATAGATAGGAAGAGCCCTTTAAAGTCCTCACCCCCATAACTTTGGCAAGAAAGCACGGACCACAAGTCAGCTATGTTGAGGAGAATGAGAGAGCGGCAGGAGATCCAAGACATGCCCCCTGCTCTTGCCCTCGCCTCTGCTTGAACCCATTCTGCCAGAGCAAGCGAGCCAGCCTCACTGCTAAGCTGACAGGAACCTAGCCACAAGTGTGGGTGGGCCTGAACAACCACCTATGGACCCCTCACTGTACATGAACTGTGAGTGAACTAGCACAGAGTCCAAGAGATACCCTGCAGGAAAACTGCTATGGAGCCTCCACCACCATCGCCACCGCCATTTTACAAGAACCATTTCTGTGGTGACTCTCTAGCTGCACCACCACTGCACCCATTCTACCCCACTACACTGCACCCTATTCCCCACACCCCTTCCACCCCACACCCTTCCACATTGGAGCTCATCCAAGCCCTAACTGCACCCTTACCACCCACCCCCAGACTTCGCCTCCATGTTGCCTCACAAGCAACCCAAACAGACCTGTAAGTCCTAGTGCTTCCCCTCCACTACCACCTGTGCTACCCAAACCACACCAACCTCAGAGCCTTACCTCCCTTCTCGGCCGAGATAGCTACCCAAACGACCTCTCTTACCCTCCCTCCCCCACTGCACCCACTTTAGTCCCTACTTAAAAAAGACAAAATAAACCCCTCACCCTTACTCCCTTTCCTCCCTCTTTTCCTTTTATTTTCACAAATTTACGGTTCATGCAATTTGCTTTCTGCAATTCCTTGCTATTATTTTTTCTCATTGCTTTTCCCCTAATAATCTGGACTATGCCACCACCTTTGAACCAAGTGAGGACACTGCTCCTCATAGGTTTGGGGTGTGTGGATGTGTCTGCAAGGAATAGTTAACCTAAGGACAACAGAATCACCTAAGTAATCGGAAATGAATTATTTTACTTAAGAATCATGACAATTAGGAAGTTTAAAATTTCTTTGCAAAATTTAGACATCATAAACCTTTCAATATTCTACATTTCCATGATGTTAGCACCATGAAAACCTCTTGGTATCAAGCATTTAGCAAGTCATGGAAAGAGAAAAAGGTAAAGACATACTTAAAAGCTCAAGGAAAAACCATAACCGGTGAGAATTGAGCCCATATATTTTCCATCTCTGTTGAAGAGTGGTGAGGCAATTTTTTCCGATTCAAAGGATTGGGTGAGGCATTAGATCCACTAGAAGTTAGGAAACTCCAAATTAAAACAAGTAACAAGACTCATGAAACCGAGGAAAAGATCAAGGCCTTCTTGGACGACTTGAACCTAATGAACCAACCAAGAAAATTCTGCCTTTGTTTGTACCCCATTTGAGGAATCCTACAATTCTTCATCAAAAATACCCAAAAGTACTTGCACTCGAACCTATGGAACCAATTCAGCCTTCCTCACTCTGAGAATTCAGGAGGTAAAGGAGAAAGAATCAAGATGGACCATTTCTCAACATCAAGAAAATGAAGAGAAAA
This sequence comes from Chloranthus sessilifolius, assembly GCA_021018995.1. Taxonomy (NCBI): domain Eukaryota; kingdom Viridiplantae; phylum Streptophyta; class Magnoliopsida; order Chloranthales; family Chloranthaceae; genus Chloranthus; species Chloranthus sessilifolius. Next base: position 34,438,855 of record CM037595.1, read on the forward strand.
TACCTCAAAAACAGGCAATATGGTGACCAGAAAGGAAGAGACAAACAATGTGAAAAAGTTGCAAGCAAAAAGGCAAAAAGGACCTTATGATGAAAAAATGCAAGATCAAAGAAAGAACTGATCACGTGAATGTGAGAATCTCGAAAGAAAGAAGCTAAACTCAAAAGGTGGAGTCATGAACCATCTCCACTTCTGAGTTCTCAAATTCAAACCCCCTGCTCAAACCGCCTTTCCTTGAAACTTCACTCCATAAGCCATACAAACAAACCTAGATTAAAAGCCCTTGTGATCCAAAGTTGAGTGAGTCATGTGGAGATAAGAAGTGACCCAATCTATGGTGAGGAGATGTCAATGATGCCATTGCCTAAGAATCATGCCTATGCTCATGCTTACGATCCATTTGGGAGATGTAATCGCTCTTGAGCTTGAGTGAAAATGAACCCTCAACAAAAACACCGATGAGAGTATACCCCGTGAGTGTTTGGGTTGGAACTTGAGCATAATAAGTATGACTTACAACCTAATTTTATTCAGGATGATGAGCTCACTTCTTGGCACATTTGTACAATTTTCTATGGCTGCTCACGGATTGGAAATATTGAAACATTCATGAGGTTCTTAAAATGTTTAAATTCTGTGCAAACAATAATCAAATTTTCTGTTTCATCATTGATTCAAGAGTAACTAATCCTGCCCTTGATTGCTCATTTGATAATTTTGCACCGATGTTAATCGTTTCATGGAGAAGTTTGTGGGTACCTTCATCGAAAACCCTCAGAGACTTCACTCCTCCTCTAGGGACCACCTAGGGGTTGAAAAGGCTTGTTGCATATGCTAAATGCACTGCTTCCTACAAAGTGGCTCTTTACTTTGTTTTTATGTTTCTTTGCTCGGGGACTAGCAAAGCTTAGGTTTGGTGTGTTAAGTAGTGAAAATACCATTTTCACCCCTAAACATGAGCTTTGAAAGACCCTTGAGAAGACTAAATAAGTGCTTTAGTGTGCATTTTACTAACCAATTAGACAGTCCAAGTCCTAAAAGCATCCTAAATGATCAAAAGTCGACAACTCATGTCAAGCTCAAAGAGGGAGTGAAGAAATAGCCTCAAGAATGGCTAAAAAGGTCCTAAAAGAGCAAGAAAAGACACGAAGAAGAAGAAGGATCCATTCGCAAAGAAGAAATCAAGTTAAAAGTTCAAATCGCAAAGTAAAAAGTACTTTTGAAAAGGTCAAAGTTCTGAATTGATTCTAGAGTCAGAATGAACTACTCGAAAAGAACCATGTTCTGCTCAATAGTTGAAATTTCCTTTTCGAATAGAAGATCCGGGAGAAGTCCTTTATGAAAAGACTTTCGAAGCCAAATTGCTTTGCTAAAAGAACTTCGAGCCAAAACACTTTGCGAAAAGGCACTTAAACTCACGTAAAGGACATTCTGGGAATTACAAATTGTTTAAAGGGCATTTCAAGATCTCTGCACGCCCCAATGCATTTAATGTACCAGGACATTTCAAGATTCCAATCAAGATCCAAAAGCATATTCCAACCCATGTGAGCGCCAAAGATGAAATCACTTGGCGTGAACTTCTAGAAGCTCAAACAGATTTTTGAATTCCATAATAATTGATGCTTCTAGCTGATTGGTGAACCGGATCGAGCATTTTCATTGGCGAATGATCTGGATCCCGTGCTCAATTGCCATTGGGATCCAGATCAAGGAAAGCTATAAATAGAAGACATTTGCCCAATTGTGGCATCCAGAGTTTTGAGTTCATTTCTATTTCCCGCTTTCCGGTCGGATAGCTTGTCTGTACCCACTAGCTTCTTTTGTATTTGCTTTTGAGAGTTTGAGAGCTATTTGTAACTCCAAGGAGATTGGATTCAAGGCGCAAGTCCGAGGGTCTGTCTAAGCCGTGCTCTGTAATTGTAAGATTGAATTTAAAAGGTTCTTTGTCAGAATGTTTTCTCCATTGGATTCATGTCAAGGGTTCTTATTGATCACCTTAGTGCATTAGACTCCTTTAGATTCACTACTTTGCATGCAATTTCCTTGATTCATTACTCTGCATTTAATTAAGCGTTGGTAACCTAGTTCGACAAAGACTTGCGATGATGTTCATGTTCAATTGAGGATAGGTCAACAACTATTGGATGATCTGTGACCATTTAAGTGGATGATCATAACCATAAGTCTAAACCCTTCCTTAATTGATTTATTTCTCTTACATCTGTGGCCGTAGCCGATGAAGATTGAATCAACTCATTTAGTTGCGATTCTCCATTAAAATTCAAAGGCGAAATCACAGAAAGTTATTATTTCTCCATTTGATTTATTTTAATCACTTCCCCAACTTGGATCTGGATCAGTTAGTTAGTTCTTTTCTTTATTTGCTTTTAGTTAAATGTGACAAAACCCAACACTCTCTTTTTATCTGCTTTCTAGATAATTATAGAGCCAGATCTGGTAGCACAGATCTGGAGGTCTATCTCATATTTCAGACAAATTCTCTGTGGACGATCTTTAATATACTTACTTTTAAAACTTGCTACAATTGGCCCTGATCTTGCAGGCTATTGTTAGCCCTCAATGTGCTGATATCTCTTTCATAATTTAAAATTATGTAACTTAATATTCATTAATTCGTCATTCAAAACACACATAAATCAGGCACATGTTAGGCAACAACAGCAGACTCCCCTATATTTGTATAGATCTGCCATCAGATGTTGGATATAATCTGGTTATAGAGATTGTAGGCTGGTGACTGGACCATTGTAGCCTCGCTCAAGCAATGGATAGCTAGATCGAAGGTTGTACTCAATCTCTTGCTGGTTCTGTGTCTAGGCTATCATGGTCCTACAGCCTTAGCCCCACATATAGAACTTTAGAGGTTAAGGTTCCCTATGGATTCTTGAGCTGGTAGCCTGGATGAAATAGTACTTGCAATGATTTACTTGTTATATTTTGACCCATCCCTGGATAGTGGCTCCCCTATGGGATAATCTGTGACCATTTAAGTTGACAGGTTATAGCCTTAAGGGTTGAATCATGGTAGAGTGATGGGTTGGATCCTTTCTCCTCAGTGGTGATAATGTAGCCTCTGGACAGGATTTCTATAACATCAGATCTGAATCTGAGTTACAAAACTTCTCTAACCTTGGCTCAATAACATTCTTCTCACCCTTTTTATACTTATTTTCCACACTCCATCCATTCTCTCAACCCTTTCTGTAGTTTAGATATTAAAATACTTAGAATAAGTGACCTTAAACTCCCCTCCTTCTAGGACTGCCAGATCTATAGACAAATCTGGAGGGACTACTAGAGATGGCTCCCTTGGAGCTCTAGATCACCTTTCCCTGTGGGACAAATTCTTACTTATCAAAACTTGCTACAAAGGACCCTGTATCTTGCAGGTCTAGGACTTCTGAGTTGTGCTCGATTCACCCCCTGTTTTACTCTGTCTTTGATTTTTAAATAACTTTCACCACCAACCAATAATGTAAGCACACCAGAAGTCATCAACAAGTTTTTTGCGCTTGTTTGGGGAAAGATGATCTATTAGTAGACCCTTAGTTTTTATATTCTTAGTATTCTTTGCACTTGTGAATAATTAATCACCGACATAATTTTGAACCTTTCTTGCATCTAGACAAAGATGAAGGATAGTTGGACTGCAATTGGAGTTTAGCTACCTCTATTTGCAAACTCTCTGACTTTTAAAGCTCTGTCTATCTTTCTTAAAAAAAAAAATTTTAGCAGTATCTAGGATAGTTTAAATATATTCTTTGAATAGCTGTAAACTAGTTCAATAAATTTGTTAGTGTACAATCATTCTTTTGCAATGTGCTTGCAAGAAGCTTTCCTTGCTGTTGGTGTGCTTGTATGCTAGGGAGGAGATCCCTCAACCCTGCTTTAGAGCCTCTTAACCCTGAGTTAGAAAGGGGAAGGAGACTTAGAAGAGATAGGCACACCACAGGAGAGCCCCCAAGTGAATCTGTGACAACAATTATGGGTGAAGAACAGCCCAGAACCATCAAGGAGTTGAATGCTTCGGATGACTATAACTCCCCTTTTAGCATTCAATTCCCTGATGTTCAGGGGAACTATGAGATAAAAACTTCAATTATCCAGATGCTGCCCTCTTTCCATGGGCTTAACAAGGAGGACCCTTACAAGCACCTTGACCAGTTCTTGGCCTTGTGCACCACTTTTAATATCACTGGTTTGGGACCTGAGGCTACTAGGCTCAGACTCTTTCCCTTCTCTCTGAAGGATAGGGCCAGTACCTGGCTTTCCACTCTTCCCAACAATAGCATTGCTTTATGGAAAGACCTGTAGACCAGATTCCTAACCAAGTTCTTCCCTGAGACCAAAACTTGCCAGTTGAGGAAGGAGATTCTTGCATTTGCTCAATCCCCAATTGAGGATTTTAACCAGTTCTAGGATAGGGTTAAAGAGATGCTCAAACAATGCCCCCACCACAAGATCCCTGAGTGACAGCTTGTACAAAGCTTCTACAATGGGATTGATGAGAAAAATAGAGATATGGTCGATGCCTCTTGTGGTGGATCCTACATGCACAAAACTGCTGAGGAGGCATGGGAACTGTTTGAGATGATTAGTGAGAATGCTTTTCAAAAGTCATCCCTGGCAAGAACTAGTCAGGAATCTGAGTCAAAGGTGGTGCCTGCTGCTAGATCAAGAGGAAAAGTTTATGAGGTGTCTGGGAATAATGACCTACAGCTGCAGATGGCAAACCTCTCTATGAAGTTTGATAAATTATTGACTGTGATGCAACCCAGAAGGGCTGCTCATGTGGCTGAGGCATGTCTGATATGTCACCCCACAAAGACACAGGAGGAATGTCCATCTGCAGGGTAATTTCCTGAATTGATGTTGGAACATGCTGCTGCTGCTCAATCTTATGGCCAGCAACAATCTAGGGGCTACAATAGGCAGCCATATGGGTACCAGCACCAAAATGCTGGTTACCAATGGAGAGACCACCCAAATCTGAGGTGGAAGCAGGACAACTACATGCAGCCCCAACAGATGTTGGTCTTACCACAAAGGCCACAACAGCAGTTCAATCAAGGGAATGCCCCTAGGTCTACCTTCCAAAGACCATCGCAGCCCTTCAAAGAAGAAATCAGTTGGTCTTACCCCCTTCTCAGCCTAGAAATATTTCTTTTGAGGACCAAGTCTTGACTTTATTGCAAAACTTGGGTTCCTTGGCTCAGACTGTGGACTCTCATGGTCAGAGCCTCCAGAAAATGGAAGAGCAACTGAGCCAAATGTCAAAAACCTTGACTAGGAGAGATGAAGGCAGATTGCCCTGCCAGCCAATTGCTAACCCCAAGGGTCAGTTTTTAATTGAGGAAGCTTCCTCAAAGTTTGAGGACACCAATGCTGTCACTACCCTAAGGTCTGACAAGCTGCCAAGAAGTGCCTGCCACCTTGCAGCAGGAGAAAAATAATGAGGCTATAGTTGAGCCGCAACAGAGAGCAAAACATGAAAAAAGAAAGAAACAAAAGTTTAGTCATGGGCTAGCAGCTGAGGAACCAGTAGAGCCTCAGCTGCCATTTCCTTAGGCTTTGAATGGTCCTCTCCCTTTTGATAAAGGGAATGCCCAGATGGAGGAAATGATGGAGACCTTCAGGCAAGTAAAAATCAATTTACCCCTGCTTGAGGCAATTAAACAACTCCCGGCCTATGCAAAGTTCCTGAAAGACCTCTGTACCCAAAAGAGAAAGGCTAGAGGCCATGTGTCCAAGAAGGTCTTTGCAACTGATACAGTGAATTCTTTATTTAACATATCAATGCCTTAGAAGTTGCAAGATCTAGGGATACCCACTATTCCCTGCGTAATTAGAGACCATATAATTGGAAAAGCCCTTTTAGACCTTGGAGCCAGTGTTAACCTGTTGCCATACAGTGTATATCTGCAACTAGGTTTGAGGGAGCTGAAGGATACCCCCATCATGCTGATGATGGCTGACAGGTCTGAGAGGAGACCTCTAGGAATGGTTGAGAATGTCTTTGTAGGTGTGGATAAGTTTTTCTACCCTGTTGACTTCTTAGTTTTGGACATGGGCTGCAACACTAGGCCAAACCCCATACCTGTTATATTGGGCAGGCCTTTCTTGGCCACTACCAATGCATGCATTCAATGCAGGTCTAGAATAATGGAGGTAACTTTTGGACATATGAAAGTTGGGATGAATGTGTACAACAGTGCAAAGTACCCTCAGATGGACAATAAGGAGAGCTTCGCAGTGGATGTACAAGAGGAAATTATGGAAGAGGAATTGCCCACTCTGCTGGAGTGGGGCAACATTGTTAGGAATTTAGTTAAAATTTGGGACATGGCAGAGGAAGAGAGCCCAGATGGGAGATCAAAAGACATGACCATATTGAAGTCTTCTGTGGGCTCAGTGCAACATTCCAGTTGGAAACCTACATTGATACCTCTTCCTCCAACCTCCAATGCACCAATTTTGCCATCCACCCAATAGGCCCCTGATCTGGAACTCAAGAAGCTTCCAGAAACATAAAAATATGCTTTCCTTGAGAAAGGTGATAAGCTTCCTGTGATTATCTCTTCCTCCCTTACCAATGAGCAGGAAGAGGAATTACTCACAGTTTTGAGGAAGCACAAGAAGGCAATTGGCAGGACCATTGCCGATCAGGGAGGAATTGATGCATCAATCTGCATGCATAGGATTCATCTTGAGGAGGGAGCACTACCCTCCAGGGAAATGCAGAGGAACTTAAATCCTCACATGCACGAAGTGGAACTTAAGGAAATCATTAAATTGCTAGATGCAGGGGTGATTAACCCCATCTCTGATTCTCATTGGGTGGCACCTATCCAAGTGCTGCCCAAGAAATCTGGCATAACACTGATTAAGACTGAAACTGGAGAGTTGAGGCCAGCCAGGGCAACCACTGGCTGGAGAGTGTGCATTGATTATAGGAAGCTCAACTCTAAAACTAGAAAGGACCATTTCCCTCTCCCCTTCATCGATCAAATTCTGGACAAATTGGCTGGAAAAGCTTTTTACTGTTTTCTTGATGGGTACTCAGGGTACAACCAAATCCCTGTGCATCCTCAAGACCAAGAGAAAACCACCTTTACTTGTCCTTTTGGCACCTTCGCTTACAGAAGGACGCCTTTTGGACTCTGTAATGCACCAGCCACTTTCCAGAGGTGTATGTATGCCATATTCTCTTACATGTTTGACAAGTTTTTGGAGATTTTTATGGATGACTTTTCTGTCTATGGGGACAGCTTTGGCCAGTGTCTACAGCACCTCAGCCTAGTTTTGCAAAGATGTGAGGAAACCAATTTGGTTTTAAGCTGGGAAAAGAGCCACTTCATGGTAACACAAGGCATTGTGTTGGGCCATGTAGTCTCTAAAGAAGGGCTTGAGGTAGACAAAGCCAAAGTGGACCTCATTGCCAATTTGCCCCCTCCAAAAATAGTCAAGCAAATCAGATCCTTCCTGAGGCATGTAGGACTTTACAGGAGGTTCATTAAGGACTTCAGCAAAATTGCTAAGCCATTGTGCCACCTGCTCTGTCAGGATGTCCCCTTTAACTTTTCTGCTGAATGTCTGAAGGCTTTTGAAACATTAAAAATCTGCCTCACCGCCTCATACTCCAAACACCGGACTATACCTCGCTTTTGAGGATGTGTGATGCATCGACACTGCAATAGGTGTTGTGTTGGGCCAAAGAAAAGATAAACTGCCTGTGGTCATTGCTTATAGCAGCAAATCACTTGCTGAAGCTCAGCTGAACTATACCACAACTGAGAAAGAGCTTCTAGTAGTGGTTTACGCTGTTGACAAATTTAGAGCCTACCTACTAGGATCTAAAACTGTGATCTTCACTGACCATTCGGCATTGAAGTACCTATTGTCCAAGAGAGATGCTAAGCCTAGGCAGATTAGATGGATACTCCTGCTACAGGAGTTTGACATCGAAATCAAGGACAAAAAGGGTGTGGAGAATGTGGTGGCTAACCACTTGTCTAGAATTATCTTGGAGAAATGCCTGGATGGCCCTACAAATGATGCCTTCCCTGATGAGCAATTATTTGCCATCCACTCCTTAGTCCCTTGGTTTGCACACATTGTCAATTATCTAGTTATAGGAAAGATTCCTCCCCACTGGACCAAAATGGATAAAGTCCTATTCTTCTCACGGGTCAAGTATTTTTTATGGGAGGAACCTTGCCTATACAAGTACTGTGCCAACCAGATCATCCGAAGATGTGTTCCCGAAAGTGATATCCCCAGTATTCTGGCCATGTGCCATGAAAATGCCTATGGAGGCCACTTTAGGGGGAGAAAAACTGCTGACAAGGTCCTGCAGTGTGGTTTTTACTGGCCATCCTTATTCAAGGATGCATATACACATTGTAAGGCATGTGAGAGATGTCAGAAATTAGGAGGGCTATCCAAAAGAAATTCAATGCCCTTACAGCCCATCCTTGTTGTAGAACTATTTGATATATGGGGAATAGACTTCATGGGCCCCTTTCCCTCCTCCAATGGTTACCACTTCATCTTAGTGGCAGTGGACTATGTTTTCAAATGGGTAGAAGCCATTGCCACAAGAACCAATGATAACCAGGTGGTCCTCAAATTTGTAAAGCACAACATTTTCTCAAGATTTGGAACCCCTATAGCTATTATCAGTGATGGGAGTAGCCATTTCTGCAACAGGAATTTCGAGAGCTTGCTCAAGAAATATTCTGTGACCCATAGGATTGCTACTCCCTACCACCCACAAACAAGTGGGCAAGTTGAAATTTCCAATAGGGAGATCAAGCACATCCTTGAAAAAATAGTTAGGACTGACAGGAAAGATTGGGCTGAGAAACTGGATGATGCACTGTGGGCCTATAGGACTGCCTATAAGACTCCCATTGGAATGTCCCCATTCAGACTAGTCTATGGCAAGGCCTGCCATCTCCCAGAAGAGTTACAACACAGGGCCTATTGGGCCATTAAGAACTTGAACATGGACTTAACTTCTGCTGGTCAACACAGGTCATTACAACAATCGGAATTGGATGAGCTGAGGATGGATGCTTACACCAATGACAGGATCTACAAGGAATGGGCTAAAGCTTTCTTCGACAAGGGCCTGCTAAGAAAAAGCCTCGAACCGGGTGGTAAGGTTTGGTTATTCAACTCCAAACTAAAATTCTTTCCTAGCAAATTAAAATCTAGATGGGATGGTCCCTATGTTGTCGTGAATGTTTCCCCATCTGGTGCTGCGGAAGTCAAGGATCCCAAATCTGGGAGGACCTTCAAAGTGAATGGTCAGAGGCTTAAGCCTTGCATTGAACGACCTGCAGAGCCTATGTGCACCATTCATTTTCATGAGACCCCTACCTCTACCTGACCCGCAGTTGTCTCCATATTGTACTATACTACTTTTGTTTCCACCTTAGGGGTTATGTGGAGTTTGATATTGTTGAGCTTGATAAAGTTTATGTGGGATTGGTATGATTTCTTCTGCTTCTGTGAACTGCTAATTTGGCCCTCTCGCATTCCTAATTGTGATATGGGAAGACTCACGCAATTTGCATAGACCATTTCTTTCACTGTCGCAAGTTTTAATGCTGCAGAATCTCGCGTGCAGTTCCAGCTCTAACTCCCATAATCGCGTGCTTCTAATATCTCGTGATTCCCTTACCCAGCTGCGCGAGTCTAATGCATTTGTCATTTCCCACGCTGACTGCTGGGACTTGACGTTTCCCAACTCACTCTCAATTAATTGCGGCGACTTGGATGTTATTCAACCGTTTCATCTTCCACCATCCTCGCCTTTAAATACGCAGGGAGGCCCTGTTCATCTTCATCGCATCCTATCTCCTCTCACCCTAGCGGTCCTTCCCTAATCCTAATCATGGCAGATGACAAGCCAAATGAGCTGCCTAACAAGTTTTACCCGATGTGGCTGAACCCGCCGCCACCTAAAGAGCCGGATCCCCTCCAACCCCTCTGGGATGAATATGAGGAGGTTCTGCAAATCCTTGCCAAGGAGGAGGAGGAAAAGCTTCAGCCGCAGAAGATGAAGCTAAAGACAGATCCATCCCCTGCCCCCTCCACTCCACCCCCTTCCCCGCCTACTCCACCCCCTCCCCCACCTTCTCAACCCCCTCAACCCTGATCTCTCTCCCTCTCCCTCCTCCATTTTTGTAATTTTCTTTTTAATAATATCTTCCTTTTCTGATATGCTATACAATTTTCTGTTGTTGGTTACTTTATTTCTTGTTCTTGTCTTTTATGTTGTAATAACTCTGCTGCACTGACACCTTTGAACCAGTGAGGACACTGCTCCTCATAGGTTTGGGTGCACAGTGCACTCGCCAATGGAATAGCTAACATAAGTGCAGCAGACTCATCTGAGTAATATGGAAATGGACCTCTGTTCACTTAAAAATCAGGAAATTAAGAAGTTTAAAATTTATGCAAACCTTGGACATTATAAACTTCTAATATTCCACATTTCCATGATAATATCACCAAGGAAACCTACTTGTATCAGCACTTAGTGAATCATTAGAGAGAGAGAAAGGTGAGGACATACTTGAAAGTTCAAAGGATGACCATAACCAGTGAGAATTGGGCCCACAAAATTTTTCTATTCTTTGAGGAGTAACTAATGCATTTCCTTTAGTTCTAAGGACTGGCTGAGTCACTGTGCTCACTAGAAGTTAGGTAACTCCAAGTTGAAATAACTGACAGTACTCATGAGACCTAGGAAAGGATCAAGGCCTTCTCTTAGACAGTTTGAGCTTAAAAAGACCAATCCTAAAGCAACTGCCCTTGTCCATACCCCCCTTCGAGCTTTAAATCCTAAATTTCTTCAAAATACACCTGAGTACTTGAACCTGAACCTATGAACCTGATTCAACCTACCCTCACTCTGAGAATTCAGAAGGTAAAGGAGAAAGAGTTGAATATGGACTAGCTATGGTCAACATTAGGTGAATGGAGAAGAAGGATCTCAAAAATCTGGCAGTACGGTAACTGAGAACATGGTGGCATTTCTGAAAAGCAAAACCAAAATAAAAAGAAGGAAACTCCAGTAAAAAAAAACAAAAATAATAATGAAGAGGAATAAGGGAGAAGTCAAGAGGAACTTTCATTGGAAAATCAAAATCAAGAAGAGAAACTGATCACTTCAAATCGAAAAATCTCGAAGAAGATGAAGGGAGCTGAATTATGGAAGGTGAAGTCATGAACCACCTCTGTGACCTACTGATTTCTCAAATTGGAACCCCTTTTCAACCTTCCATTCTTTTTAACCCTATCTCATAAGCCACATTACAGCCCAGTTAAAAGCTCTTATGATCCAAAGTTGAGTGAGCTGTCACGTGAAGATAAGGAATTATCCAATCTATGGTGAGGAACTACCAATGATGTCAGCACTTAAGAACTCTGCCTATGCTCATGCTTACAAACCCATTTGGGGGATGTAACTGCTCTTGAGCCTGTGAGAAAATGAACCCCTCAACAAACTTTTATGAGAGTATGCCCTGCAAAGTTTTCTTTTGGGTCTGAATTTGAATGCATTATACATGACCTTAACCTAATTTTTTGACATAAGGATAAGCTTAGTGCTGACACACACTTGTGCAGCTTTCTGTGATTGCAAACTATTTGGAAATGATGTGCAATCATGAGAGTCTATACTGTTTAAGTTACTGTGCAACCAATGAATTAAATTTCTTTTATGTGTACTGATTCAAGAGTAGACTAAATCTGATTCCTTAACTGCTCATTGGATGATATTGCACTTTTGTTAACTGTTTCATTTGAGAAGTTTGTGGGTGTCTTCACTAAAAACCCTCAGGAGACTTCACTCCTCCACTAGGGATCACCTAGGGGTTTAAAAGGCTTGGTACATATGCTAAATGTATCCGTGCTCCCTATGAAAGTGGTATTTAATTTTTAGAGTAGATTTAATGTAGCTTTGCTAAGGGACTAGCAAAGATTAGGTTTGGGGGTGTGTTAAGACCTAAAAAGTACCACTTTTCACCCCTTAACTTAACCTTTGATTAGACCCTTAGCCACCTAATAAGTTCTTATTAAGTGTTTTGTGTAGGTAATAATCAGCAGTGAAATAAGGCCAGGAATCCTATTAAGGAGCCTGGTTTGGCACCAGATATCCCTCAGAAGAATGAACTCTGAATCCATACCTGAAATGAGCCTCGCGCAGCTGACCCAAGCTTTAGAGGATTCAGGAGAAATATGCCTCGCGCATTTCTTAGTGTGCTTGATTTATGTGTGTTTTGAAAACAGATTTATAGCTGCTAAATTATAGTGGCTCTAGACTACATAAAAAAAAATAAAGAAATATCAGCACAGTTAGAAGAGAATTAGCCTGCAAGATCAAGGCCAATTGTAGCAAATTTTAAAAGTAAGTGAGTGAAAGATCGTCCACAGAGAATTTGTCTAAAATGTAAGATAAACCTCCAGATCTGAGCTACCAGATCTGGCTTCTTATCCTATCTAGAAAACTGATAAGATGAGAGGTTTGAATTTGTCACGTTTAACTAACTAAAAACAAAGAAAAATTTAAACTAAATGATCCAGATCCGAGTTGGGGGAATGATTGAAACAAAGATGGAGAAGTAATATCTAAATCTGATTTGGTCTTTGAAATCTAATGAGAATAACTGCAGCTCAACAGAGGTGATCCAATCTTCATCTGGCTACAAGCACAGATGTAAGAGAGATAAATCTAATTCAAGGATTAGGCTTACACTTATGGCTATGGTCTGTCCACTTTAATGGCCACAAACCATCCAATAGTCTTTAATCCAAATCCTCAATTCAGAACAAGAAACATCACTACAAATGCTGTAAGAGACTAGGTTATAAACACTAATTCTCACAGGATTAATGAATCAAGGGAAATTGCATGCAAAACAATGAATCTAAAGGAGTCTAATGTCGAGGAGATCGAGGGAACCCTTGACATGAGTCCAATAGAGAATGCATAGTTTACAAGAACCTTTAAAATTCATCTCATAATTTACAGAGCACGGCTTAATGTTTCCTCGGATTTGCTAGCCTTGGATGCAAACTCTCCTTGAGTTACAAAGCAGATCTCACAGCCTCAAATGCAAGTACAAAGTAGGCTATTATAAGGATTGCGCATCATAAGCCGTCTGGGAAATGGGAGATTCAAATGAAACTCAAAACTGGATGCCCCAATTGGGCAAACTATTTATAGCTTTCCCGTGTCCAAATTTCAGATGTGTATCAACCAATCGAGGTTCTCGATCTGTATTGACCAATGGTAGTCGAGCACGGGATCCGGATCTGCTCGCCAATCAATTCCTCGATCTAGTTCACCAATCGTGAAAAAGGCATCAATTTCGTTATGCATTTTGAAAGTTTGTTAGAGTTTCTAGAAGTTCCCGCCAAGTTATTCCCTCTCTAGGTGCTCACGTGGTGGAATATTCCCTTCATGCTTAGAACCCTCCGAATGTCCCTAGGTTTTAAAATGCATTGGGACGCATGCAACAAATTATTACGAATTGCCCTTGTTAAAGGCTGAATCTCCGTAATGCCTCTTTGCATGCCTTAGGGCCTTTTCGCAAAGTGTTGTGACTCAAGCTCTTTTCGCAGTTGTTCGTTCTGCTCAAATTGTGTTTTCTTCTTTTCAAAGTTTAATCCTCTCTTCAATAGTTCAGATGTTTCGAATGCTACGCTGAGTTTTATTCCTTTTCGCAGAGTTTCGTGTTCTTTGTGAAAAGTACATTTTTGTAAAAGGACTCTGTAGTGCATTTTTCTATTCGAATTGTTCCATACTTCTCTTCCAGGTCTTTGCTTCTTCTATTCAGACCTTTCAACAGCTGATGAGGTTGTTTCTTCACTTTCTTCCTTTGGATTGACATGAATTGTCATCTTATTGGCACTTTTAAGCTGCTTTTATGGTTAAGCTCGCTTTATTGTTAGTCAACATAAGCACTTAAAACACTTATTTAGTTCTCTCAAAGGTCTATCAAGACTCAAGTTCAGGGGTGAAAAATGGTATTTTTCACTTGTCAACACACCCCCAGACCTAAGCTTTGCTAGTCCCTGAGCAAAGACAAAATAAAAAAACAAAGTAAGGAGCCACTTTTGTAGGGAGCACAGTTGCATTTAGCATATGCAACAAGCCTTTTTAAACCCCTAGGTGATCCCTAGTGGAGGAGTGAAGTCTCCTGAGGGTTTTCAGTGAAGGTACCCACAAACTTCTTCAATAAGTTAGTTAAGATCACTGCAGTTCTATTACATCCACTTTCCTCAATTGATTATTCACACCTGCATCAGTTATTTTGTAAGAAGGTTTTTCAAGAAAGATGTCAGTTTAAAACTAAAATTCTGCAGTAATTCTTGTTACTACTCAGTCGATTTATGTCAGAGGCCATTTACAAGGAAAATTAACGAACAGCTAGCCTTTGATTTAGGAATCCAGCTTCGATGTTGCCCTAATCAGTTGATTTTAAACCCAATTCTCACCAGGATTTTCACTCAATAAGTAAATGAGAGGGTTGTACTATTTCACACAAATTAAGAGCATACCTCAAATAGGACTGTAAGCAGGAGCATAGGCATTGCTTTTAGTTATAAATTCACTGCTCCTTTCACCATAGATTACACAAATTCTTATCTCCATGTGATAGCTCAATCCATCATTGATCAGTAAGGACTTTTACTTGGGTTTTATTGTGGCTTATGGGTGAAATTTCTCAAAAGGGTTGGAATGGTGTTCATATTTGAGAAGTCAGTCAAGGTCAGGAGGTTATATACAAACCCACTCTTCTTCAGCATAGTTTCATCTTCTTGTTTTGAATTTTCGGAGCCAAAGTGGCCATCTTTTTCTCTTTCTTTTTCAAACTTCCAATGAAAATGCCTTCTTTCTTTTGTTTTGCTCAAATATTTTTCTTTTCTTTTTCGAAGTAGCACTGACTGCATGCCACATTCCCTCTGCTATTTCATCATTGCCTTCAACTTTTACCCTTCTTTTGCTATTAAATTGTTACTCAATTCTCCTTCCTCAGCTTCCTTCCCTTTATCTTCTGCCTTCTCGGGGTAGGGTTAGGCTAAATGAGGTTGATGACGTTTATTGGGGGAGATTTCAAAGGAATCATAGATTTATTTAGCTCAAATGGTGTGTATCAAGGGCAGTTTCAAAAGGTGGGGCTTTGTAAAGTTCAAACTGTCCAAAAGGAGGCCTTACATCATGTCTTTAATATCATGAGTGCTATCAAATTATTTCGATTTGGATATGTGTAACTTCTAGTGTAAGTAAGAAGATTCACATAGTCCCAAAAGCAGAAAAGATTGCCAAAGCATACCTCCAAAGAATACATTTCAGGCCCAAACCTCACTGGGTGTGGTTTTATATCAACTTCTTGAGGTTTATCTTCACTGTTTTCCTTCATTTTAGGTTTACTAAAACATCAATTTTCTTTTGGAAATTTCCTGACATTTACTTCATGAAAGCCTTTTAGAATTACACAGGAAAGTAATTTTAAAGAGTTTTTTTTTTTTTTTTGAACTTCTTAATATATTTCAAAACAACAGGGGTGAAAAATATATAAAAAAATTGTTGATCCAAAACTGTACTGATGTTAACTCCTTTATTGATTATTGCTATTTCTGTCACACCCCCAAACCAAAGGGTAGCAGGGTCCATACTGGTCCAAAACAGAGGAAAAATATATGCAAGAAAGAAAAACAACAAAAGTAATGATGGTAAGAAGACAGACAGAAATGCACAGTAGTATACACAAAATAGAATTTTCTATTACAATTTTATAACACAAAAAGTACAATGAGAGCTAATAACTGAGGTCAAAATCTGTATCATAGGTTGGTTCTCGAGTCACCTGTCGAATCGAGCTAGAGTCAGTGTTGGAGTCCGAACTTGATTGAGCTTTCTCCGGAATGGTGTTTTGTAGCTCAGTATACTCCTCAGATTTGATCTTTTTGGTGAGGCCAAGGTATTTGCTAAGGCTAGTGGTCTTCAATTTTTCTTGGTCAAGTTGGGCTTGCAACATGGACACCTTGTGTTGCTCAGTCCTCACCAGCTGAATGTTTGACCCAGCAGGTCCTTCATTTTCTCTCTTTCAAATTTCATAAAGATCTCCAACTTCCGAATCTAGTTTTCATAAGGGGTACAGATGTAAGCTTGTAAATCAGCTAGCCCCTTTTAAACATCTCTGTGGATATAGGGATTATCTTCCATGGCTTTGATGAGGGTGGCGTATCGGGGGAGGGGAATGGAATGGTAGGGGACCAAAGGTGTCAAATTGTGGGAGGGGGGGAAGAAGTGTCTAGAAGGTTGACAGTAGGGTCTGTCTGAGTGGCTTGCTCAGAGAAAATGGGGAGTGGTGGAGGGGATGCAACCAAGGGGACTTCAGGTTCAGTTTGTGTTGCATGGGCAGTAGTGGTGGGGGTGGTTAGATCAACCAATAATATCTCTGGGTCAGTTTTGGTGGCCTGGGAATCAACAATAGGTACAGGGGTAATGGTGGTTGTTTGGGATGTGGAAGCTAAGGTTTGGAGCAGTTCATTGGTTACAGACTGGTTGTCTGTGTTGATTTGGAGTTGGGCTTGAATGGATTGGAGGTAGGTAAGAATTTGGGAAATGGATGCAGGTGTGGGAGAGGTGGGCATGGCATGGACTGGGACAACTGATGTGGAGGGTGGAGGGGCAATGGCTGTAAAGGGAGAGGTAGGGAAGTGAGTGAAGTGATGAGGAGCAGGTATAGGGGTAGGTTCAAGTTCCATGGATTCAAAAATAGAACCCATTAAAGAAGAGTAGGCCTCAGAGTGAAGGGCGCAAGTTCGTGTGTATGGGAGACCTCGTGTGTGGAATGAGCAGGGAAGGTGAGGGGCTTTGGAGCAGAGGAGTGCAGGAGATGGGGCAATAAAATCTGCAGCCTAACCTCTAAAACCCGGGCATTGAGGGCAAAATTGGTGGCGTGAGAATGGTTGGAGTGGTTGTAGAGGGGAATCCACAATTGGAATGATGGAGGGTGTGGAGAAGGACACCGGGATAGGTAAATGTCGTGGAGTAGGGAGTAGGGTGCAAGGCCAACGCCCTAGAGTAGGTGCACCAAGAGCTGATCACCAAAGGAAGGGATTTTATCAACAATGGGTGCAGCTAAGGAGCCGGGTCACCACAGGACAGCAGAGTTGGTTCAAGAAGTGGTGCACTAAAGAGCTCGTCACCACAGGAGTTGGCAAAACTGGATCTGGCAAAGTTGATTCTGACAAAATTAGATCTGGCAAAATTGAAGGGCGTGCTCGTGTGCTCTCTTTCAGCCAGGTGGATGGGTTCAGTGTGCTCATCTATAGGGATGGGTTCTGCTCACTCACACCAAGGGGATAGGTTCACTCACACCGCAGGTTCAAAAGAAGAGGGCATGTGCAGGTTCACCTGCCTCTCTTCCTTCTTAGCATAGCCTGGCTTGTAGTCCAAGCCTTTTTCCTAAAATTGTGAGGGGTAATGACTTCAAGTGGCTCCTCACTATCAATGTCAAATTTGGCTCCTAGGAGGGCTGTGATCAATCTGCCAAATGGTAGGCCAGCTAGCTTCTGCTCCTTTTTCAACTTGGCACTAATGTCAGCCATGGCTTTGAAAATTAGCATAGGGGCATTGAAAAACTGCCCCTTGGAGAAATGAAAGAGGGACTTTAAAATTGGTGTTCTCCTCTCTTGACATAGAAGCTTCCCCTTAAAATGGAATCCATTAATAGAAATTGGGGGGCAAGGTCTCTTCTCATGATGGACTGCCCAGTGCCCACAATACCCTGGGTTAAATGTGCAGCCATCTCTCTAAAGGAGGCTGTTTCTGGAGCAGCCAAAGGACCAGAGGGATCAAATTGGAATGGTATCCCTAAAGCATTCCCTATGTCTTCAAATGTCACAGTAAGATCGCAATCATCAATGAAAATGACTAGGGTAGGGACATCAGCATCTCTTTCAGTGACCTTGATTAGGTTTTGGTACCATAACTTCACCATTCTTGGGTAAATTTTCTCTGGCAAGGGGGTAAGGATATTGCTTAGTGAAGCCTCTCTAATGTATCTTAAGGATGGTAAGCAATCTGGTTTGGTGATGACAAAAGTTTCGTCCACCATCAGCTCAGGTATTCGTTTCTGAGCTTCAATGAAGGGGTTAGGTAAGACCAAATGAATGGGCAGAGGAGGAAGCTCAGGCTCAGGGCTAGTAGCAGCAGGGATGGGTTCCTCATGTCTAATTTTCTTTCCTTTCTCCACCCTATCTGCTTTATCCATAGATAGTTTCCGTTTAGCTAAAGTTTTGGCTTTTCCTTTTGCTTTTGGGGTCGATTTGCTCACTTTCTTAGCAGAGGATTTGGGGAACATAGCAGCCAATGATTTCTCTGCTTTTCCCATTCTAGATTGATGTATAAAAATGCCCAAAATAGATCTACGTAATCAAATTACTAAATGCTAACCAGAGAATGGGCGAGAAATACCGAGATCTAGGGTTTATGTTTGAACGAGTTGTTTGCTGTAAATCCCATTAAAAAGCTGAAATCCTTCTCTAAAACGCAAATGATCGAACACGTAGACAAAAGTGTAGTAAGCTTCTTAAATCGTGCAAGGAAAGAACGAAGTAGGGTTTCAAATGGAAAGAGTCGCCCGCAGAGAGAGTTTGAAATGAAACCCCACCGAATGGGTTTAAATATACTCAAAGTTAATATCGCAAAGTGCCTTTAAGAAAAGTTCCAAAAGAGACCTTTTTACAATTGTGAATGGCATCGCATACCATTCGACAAGTTAACGACTTCAAACATTATTTTGCAAAGGAATTAGCTTCGTAACTATCTTTTCGAAAAAAATGGCTTCAAAGACTAACTATTCGAAAAGCAACTTGCTTTAGCGCCTCACAGATCCAGAGTCTATTCGAAAAGTAAATTGACTTTGCTAAAAGAGAATTATTACTTTGACTTAACTTTGAGCATGTTTAAACTATGCTAAAAGAGATAAAAGGTAAATGAGAAAATAAGCAAAAACTATGATATACAAACATAATGTACAGTTTTCTACCATCAGATTTTTGGAGATTCGTGATGATAGATGGGCAGCACAGGCTCCTAGGTATTTTCAATGCATGGTTTGAGCCTCTGACCATTTACCTTTATGATTCTTCCATTACTTGGATCAAGGATGTCAACAGCCCTCAAGGGGCTGCCTCGAATGATGCAGTATGGCCCTTCCCATCTAGATCTCAGTTTTCCTAGGAAAAACTTGAGCTTTGAGTTAAATAACTATACCTTAGAACCAGCTGTGAACTCTTTTCTCAATAAATTTTTATCATGAAAAGTATTGACTTTCTCTTTATACAATGTTGAATTTGTGTATGCATCCATTCGCAGTTCTTCTAACTCAAAGAAGTTGGTTTCGTGATTACCAAAGCAGAGTTAGATCCATGTTCAATGTTTTAATGGCCCAAAAGCTTTATATTCTAACTCTCATCGGTAAATGGCATGCTTTGCCATAGACCAACCTAAATGGGGACATACCAATTGGGGTTTTATAGGCTGTCCTATATGCCCACAATGCATCATTCAAATTTAAAGGACCAATCCTTTCTGTCTTCTTCATGCTCTTTCCAAAATATGTTTGATTTCTATTGAAATCTCCACTTGTCCACTGGTTTGTGGATGATATGGAGTGGCTACTCTATGAGTCACAGAGTATTTCTTCAACAAAGTTTCAAAATGTCTATTACAAAAATGGCTTCCCCCATCACTGATAATGGCTCTGGGAAAACCAAACCTGGAAAAAATGTGATCCTTAAGAAATTTCATAACCACTTTGTGATCATTTGTTTTAGTAGCTATGGCTTCAATCCATTTGGATACATAATCCACAGCTACTAAAATGAAGTTATTCCCATTGGAAGGAGGGAAGGGACCTATGAAGTCTATCCCCCAAACATCAAACAATTCTACTATCAAAATAGGTCAGAAAGGCATTGAGTTTCTCTTGGAAATGCCGCCAATTCTCGAAGGCCAGACTTATAATGTCATAGGCATCCTTGAAAAGTGTAGGCTAATAAAATCCACACTGCAAAACTTTTACAGCAGTTTTGTTCCCACTAATATGACCTCCATAGGCCTGTTCATGACACATAGAAAGTATTCTATGAAATTCTTGGTCAGGGACACATTTCCTTATTATTTGATCTGCACAACTCTTAAACAGATAAGGATCCTCCCAGATGAAGTGGTTAACCTTTGAGAAGAAAAGATCTTTATCCATTCTATTCCAATGTTGAGGAATTCTTCCAGTAGCCAAAAAGTTGACTATGTTTGCAAACCAAGGAATGTGTACACTAATGGCAAAAAGTTGCTCATCAGGGAAAGATTCATTGATAGGCAACCTATCAATCTCAACAATTAAAATTCTGGAGAGGTGATCAGCCACCACATTTTCCACCCCTTTTTATCTTTAATCTGTAGATCAAATTCCTGTAATAGGAGAATCCACCTGATTAATCTTGGTTTAGTGTCCTTCTTAGACAGAACGTATTTCAAAGCAGAGTGGTCAGTGAACACCACTATTTGTGAACCCAAGACATATAACCTGAATTTCTCTAAAGCAAAAACAATTGCCAGCAGCTCCTTCTCAGTTGTTGTGTAATTGAGCTGTGCATCAATCATTGATCTACTGGCATAAGCTATGACATGAGGCAGCTTATCTTTTCTCGCCCAAGGACAGCTCCCAAAGCATAACTGATGCATCACACATCGCTCAAAAGGTAATGAATAACTGAGACGCAATATTGGAGCTAAAATCAAACAGCTTCTTTAGGAATTCAAAAGCCTTCATGCATTCATTATTGAAAACAAAAGGGACATCTTGGCACAAAGAATGACAAAGAGGTTTGGTTATTTTATCAAGTCCTTGATGAACCTTCAGAAAATCCAAAGATGTCCTAGGAAACTTCCGATTTGTTTAGGTTTTGGGAGGTGGTAAATGTGCAATTAGATCAATTTTTGCTTTGTCCACCTCAATGCCCTGAGTGACCATGAAATGGCTCTTTTTCCAGCTCAAAACCAGATTGGTTTCTTCACATCTTTGTAGTACCAATTTGAGATGGTGTAAACACTGGGAAAAACTGTCGCCATAGATTGAAAAATCATCCATAAAAATCTCCATAAATTGGTCAATCATATCAGAAAAAATGGCATACATGCATCTTTGGAAGGTAGCAGGAGCATTACAAAGACCAAAAGGCATTCTCCTATAGGCAAAAGTGCCAAAAGGGCAAGTGAATGTGGTCTTTTCCTGATCTTGTGGGTACACAGGAATCTGGTTGTAACCAGAGTAACCATCAAGAAAACAGTAATAAGCTTTTCCTGCTAGCTTATCTAAGATCTGATCAATGAATGGGAGGGGGAAATGGTCTTTTCTGGTCATTATATTTAATTTTCTGTAATCAATACAGACTCTCCATCCAGTTGTTTGTCTGGTTGACATAAGCTCACCGTAATCGAGGTTACAACAAAGGATTCCAGATTTCTTAGGTACCACCTGTGTAGGTGCCACCCAAGTTGAATCTGAAATGGGGTAAATGACCCCTACATCCAACAACTTAACAACCTCTTTCATGACCACTTCTTGCATATGAGGGTTCAACCTCCTTTGCATTTCCCTAGAAGGCTTTGCATCTTCTTCCAAGTGGATTTTGTGCATGCAAACAAATTGGATCGATTCCTCCTAAATCAGCAATAGTCCAGCCAATTGCCCTTTTATGTTCTTTCAAGACTATCAACAGCTCTTCCTCTTGCTCCTTTGTGAGAGAGGAAGAAATAATGGCAGGCAATGATTCATGATTACCTAAGAACACATACTTCAAATTTTCTGACAGCTGTTTTAGTTCTAAATCAGGTGGGCTGAGAAAAGAAGGTAACAAAGGTACCTTAGACGTTTGTGAAAGGGGAGAGTACTGTGTTTCCAAGAAGAGAAACTTTGGCGATTGATTATGAGTTCCTTGCACAACATTTATTTCCTCGAATTTGAGATACAACTTGCTTCTTTTTCCCAAGCATCTTTAACATCTGTGGTGAAGTCTTCACCCGCGAAATTGTTGTAAAGTCCCTTCCACAAGTTCATCCAATAGATCAACATGAAAACATTCTTGAGCTGAATTGAGGTTTGTGTGGACTCATTATAAACATTTAATTTTACCTTCATGTTTCCAAATGAGATTTCCATAATACTGGACACTGCATTGAATGCAAGCATTTCTTTGTAGCAGAATGGTCTTCCCAAAATGATGAGGATGGAAGTTTTGCTTTTGGTTGGTTCCATATCAAAACTAGAAAATCAGCAGGATAGAAGAATTTATCTACTCCCACCAATACATCTTCAATCATCCCTCTCTTGGCTTTCTTTCATCTCATGCTAGTTGTAACACCACATGAGTGGGTTTTAATTCTCCCAAACCTAGTTTCTCATATACAGAATATGGAAGTAGGTTGACACTAGCACCCAGATCTAATAAAGCCTTTTCAATGGTGTGTTCCCCAATAATGCAAGGGATTGTGGGGATTCGGGATCTTGAAGTTTAGGAGGTGTAGCAATGGATAACACACGGTTAATTCTTTCCACAAAGAAAGACCTTCTTGGACAAGCTGTATCCTAGACTGTCTTTTGTGAGTGCAAACATCTTTCAAAAATTTTGCATATCTTTGGAATTTGTTTGATTGCCTCAAGCAAAGGTAAATTTATCTTGACTTGCTTGAAAGTCTCCATCATGTCATCTATTTTTTATGTTCCCTTTATCAAAAGGGATCTGATTTCATTGCATGAGGAAATGGTAAATGAGGAACTAATCTTTCATCTTCAGGCTTAGAAGTATGTTCAGAAATTTTTTGAATTTTCTATTTTTCATTTTTTAGTTTTTGAGGTACATCAACCCCATCACTATCACTATCTTGCTCTTCTTTGCATATCTTTATCCTCTTCCTCATTTCTTTCTTCTTGATCACTTTGTTATCTATCATTTTTCCACTTCTCAAAGTGGTAACAGTTTTTACTTCTTCATGTGCATTAGAAGCTTCTCCAACCATGAACTGTCCTTTGGGATTGTTCAAAGGTTGGCTGGGTAACTTTCCTTCCTCTCTTTTTGTCAAAGTATTTGAAAGTTGTCCCAATGTTTCTTCAATCTTCTTTATGCTCTGGCTGTGAAAATTCATAGTCTGAGTTAAAGATCCTAAATTCTAAAGTGAATTTAGGACTTGATCTTCAAAAGAAAGGGACCTGGAGGGGGTTTGAACTGGGGCAGACTGTTGCACAGGTTGTTGTGGAATGGGCTGGTGAAAGTTTGGTTTGATATAAAAATTCTGCTGATAAGGCTATGCAGTTTTGAAAGGCATTTGATTCTTTGGTTGTTGCTGTTGGTGGGATTGGTAATTCCCTTGGTTCCACCTCAAATTGGGGTGTGCTCTCCATGGATATTCATTTGACTGCATCTGTCCAAATGATTGAGCAGCATGAGCTTGTTCCACCATTAAATCTGGGATGATGCAGGCATTAGTCAATTGAATGAGTAGGGGCGGCATATCAGACATGCCTCCTCTACTCTTGAAACATTTGGAATTTTAAGTGAGTCCATCAATCTATCAAACTTTGTGGTTAGATTGTCCATCTTTCTTTCCAACTCATTCACCTCATAGATCTTCCCTTTGGTGGGTTGGTGATTGTTAACCTAGCAGGATTTTCAATTTCTCTTGACAGAGATTCCTGCTGAGTTGAGTTTTCACCAATCACTTCAAATAAGTCCCAAACCTCTTCAACTGTTTTTTGCAAGTAAGTGCCTCCACAGGAGGCATCCACCATATTTTTGCCTTTTTGATCAATTCCTTGATAGAAGCTTTGAACTAGCTGCCATCTAGGAATTTGATGATGAGGACATTGCCTTAAAAGTTCCTTAAATTTTTCCCATGCTTCATGGAAAGTTTCAGTTGAGTTTTGGAAGAATGAAATGATACTTTGTCTCAATTGGCTTGTTTTAGACATTGGGAAATATTTGGCTAAAAATTGACACTGCAAATCATTCCAAGAAGTGATACTGTTTGGTGCTAACATGGATAACCATGCTCTAGCTTTATCCTTTAATGAAAAAGGAAAGAGCCTAAGCTTGGTTGCTTCTGGACCAAGTCCAGCTATGTTGAATGTGGTGCAAAGAGCCAAGAATTCATCCACATGTTTGTATGGGTCTTCCTTACTCAACCCATGGAAGGAAGGAAGCATTTGGATAGTTGATGACTTGATCTCATAATTTCCTTCAACAGTAGGAAATTGAATGCAAAAGGGAGAGTTATAAGCACCAGGTGCAAAGTAATCCCTCAAAAGTCGAGGTTCTTCACCCATAGTAGCAGAATTCTGTGTTGTTTGTTTGGTTCGTAGTAGCCTTTCAACTTCTAAATTCAATGGGAGAATCTCAAGGCTGAGAGTCCTCCTACCAAACATACAACTCAGAACAAAAAAAATCTTATTATTCACAGCAAACCTTTAAAATTCCTTTAAGTAGTTTCCCTTCTTCAAAAATTTGAATATGAATAACTGCACAGGTATAAACAATAGAATAGTTTAGTAATGATAAAAGTGAAAACTTAGGTCTATCTATTTTAGAACAAATTCCCCGACAGCGGCCCCAAAAACTTGTTGTTTTTTCTTAGTGTGCTTGATTTATGTGTGTTTTGAAAACAAATTTATAGCTGCTAAATTACAGTGGCTCTAGACTATATAAAAAAAATTAAAGAAATATCATCACAGTTAGAAGAGAATTAGCCTGCAAGATCAGGGCCAATTGTAGAAAGTTTTAAAAGTAAGTGAGTGAAAGATCGTCCACAGAGAATTTGTCTAAAATGTAAGATAAACCTCGGATTCGAGCTACGGATCTCTTCTTATCCTATCTAGAAAACTGATAAGATGAGAGGTTTGAATTTGTCACGTTTAACTAACTAAAAACAAAGAAAAATTTAAACTAAATGATCCAGATCCGAGTTGGGGGAATGATTGAAACAAAGATGGAGAAGTAATATCTAAATCTGATTTGGTCTTTGAAATCTAATGAGAATAACTGACTCAATGTAGGTGATCCAATCTTCATCTGGCTACGAGCACAGATGTAAGAGAGATAAATCTAATTCAAGGATTAGGCTTACACTTATGGCTATGGTCTGTCCACTTTAATGGCCACAAACCATCCAATAGTCTTTAATCCAAATCCTCAATTTAGAACAAGAAACATCACTAGAAATGCTGTAAGAGACTAGGTTACAAACACTAATTCTCACAGGATTAATGAATCAAGGGAAATTGCATGCAAAACAATGAATCTAAAGGAGTCTAATGTACTGAGGAGATCAGAGGGAACCCTTGACATGAGTCCAATGGAGAATGCATAGTTTACAACAACCTTTTAAAATTCATCCTTACAATTTACAGAGCACGGCTTAACAGCTCTCGGATTTGCAGTCTTGGATGCAAACTCTCCTTTGAGTTACAGCAGTATCTCACAACTCTCAAATGCAAGTACAAAGTAGGCTATTACAAGGATTGCAGACAAGCTGTCTGGCTGGGAAATGGGGGATTAGAAATAAAACTCAAAATCTGGACGCCCCAATTGGGCAAATGCTTCGTCTATTTATAGCTTTCCCCAGGTCCAGCTCAGATGTGTATCAACCAATCAGAGGTTCTCAGATCTGTATTGACCAATGGTAGTCGAGCACGGGGATCTAGATCTGTTCAGGCCAATCAGAATTCCTCGATCTGGTTCAACCAATCAGGTGAAAAAGGCATCAATTCTGTTATGCATTTTGAAAGTTTGTTAGAGTTTCTAGAAGTTGCCGCCAAGTTATTCCCTCTCTAGGTGCTCACGTGGGGTGGAATATTCCTTCTCTTCATGCTTAGAACCCTTTGGAATGTCCCTAGGTTTTAAAATGCATTGGGACGCATGCAACAAATTATTGAATTGCCCTTGTTAAAGCTGTGAATCTCCAGAATGCCTCTTCGCACAGCTTAGGGGCCTTTTCGCAAAGTGTTGTGACTCCTGAAGCTCTTTTCGCAGTGTTCTGGTTCTGTTCGAATTGTGTTTTCTTCTTTTCGCAAAGTTCAATCCTCTCTTCGAACAGTTCAGATGCTCATCGAATGCTACGCCTGGAGTTTTATTCCTTTTCGCAGAGTTTCAGGTTCTTTTGTCTGTGTTCTTTGCAAAAAGGACTCTGTAGTGCATTTTTCTGTTCGAATTGTTCCATACTTCTCTTCCAGGTCTTTGCTTCTTCTATTCAGACCTTTCAACAGCTGATGAGGTTGTTTCTTCACTTTCTTCCTTTGGATTGACATGGATTGTCATCTTATTGGCACTTTTAAGCTGCTTTTATGGTTAAGCCTGTCTTTATTGTTAGCTGCAACATAAGCACTTAAAACACTTATTTAGTTCTCTCAATGGTCTATCAAGACTCAAGCTCAGGGGTGAAAAATGGTATTTTTCACTTGTCAACACGCAGTTCAACTGAGCTTCCCAAGACTTTACAGCAACTTCTCGCCCAGATGAGTGACTGAAGAGCTTCAGAAACTCAAACTCGCGCAGCTCTCGTGAAGCTCAAGAGTAGAACACATCGCGCAGTGTCATGCAGTTCAAAGCAGACCTCTCTCAATCTCGTGCAATTCGCTCAGAACGGCTGAGGAGAGAGAGCTTCAGAAGATTCCTCGCACAGCTATCACACAGTCACCGTGGGATGTAATTATCAGAAGAAGAATACCTCGCATAGTTCTCACGCCAATCAAGAAAGAAAACATCCTGGAGAAGGAAAAGCCAACCTCGCGAAGATCAAGTATGACATAGAACCTCACACAGTTCAGAACTCAGTAGAGCCTCACGAGGTAACTCGCGAAGTCCAGTAAAGAGAAGTGCTCGCGAAGTTCTCGCGCTGCTCAAATTCACTCTCGCGAAGATCAGCCCAGCGAAGATTGAGCGACCTCGCGACTGCTTGAATTTCAACCCCGCGACACTTGAGACTGTGTTTTCTATTCAACCTCGTGAAGCCCAATCCAGCGAGAGCATAATTCTCTACCGCACGACTGCCTGGAGAGCAAACCAAGGCAACCTAGCGACGGCTGAAGCTTCAGTGTCAAATCATCCTAGCGAAGAGCAAAGAGCTACCACCCGACAAGTCTAGGAAACTACAGCTACCTATCGAAGCTCTGACCCTAAATTTCCATCTCTTCAGCAGAGGACCTTCTGGGTATTTCTAGCGATTAGGGCACGCACTCCTATGCTCAAATCTCCATGCACGTGCCCCGAGGCATCTAAGGATCATTATTAGGCCATGTGGCATCATTAAAATTAGAGTTTCCTAACCCTAATGCGCCGCCACCCCACTGCTATATAAACCCATACCTAGCTTAGGTTTAGGTATCTGGGAACCCATCTCAGATCATTTTTTCTTTTCTCTTTCTTTTTAGCAGTAAGTAATTTTCTTTTTCTTTCCTTCTCTCCATAGTCCAGCACTTGCTGGCTATGCCTTTGTATGTGTTTTTGAATTAGATCAATGGAAGTTCTGTAATAAGATCTGTACTTTGTGGGATTGGTGTTTATGTGTGAGATGCTCTGTGCAAGGCTGTTGCCTTGTGATCCGCCATTGCTTTGGCTGTGTTTCAAAGCAATGGAGGACTGATTCTAAGGGCCATTCATATCCAAGTGACCTGTGTGTCTGGGCTATCATGGTCCTACAGCCTTAGCCCCACCACAGGACCCACTAGATTTGAAATCCCCATGGGAGCTTGAGCTGGTAGCCTTGTGAGCATGGTGGTAGCAGCGATATTCTTATTTTGTTTTGGGCTCCGTGAGGAGGATAACCTCTGGGATAGTCTGTGACCATTTAAGGGGACAGATTACAGCCTTAAGGTGATTCTAATCCACCGATCCAAGATGGATCCTTCTTCTTTACACCTGAGCTTGTAGAAGCCTGGTGAGAGATTGTATAGAGGCAGACTCCCCTATATTTGTATAGATCCGCCATCAGATGTTGGATCTGATCTGGTTATAGAGATTGTAGGCTGGTGACTGGATCATTGTAGCCTCGCTCAAGTAATGGACAGCTAGATCGAAGGTTGTACTCAATCTCTTGCTGGTTCTATGTGTCTGGGCTATCATGGTCCTACAGCCTTAATCCCCACATATAGAACTTTAGAGGTTGAGGTTCCCTATGGATTCTTGAGCTGGTAGCCTGGATGAAATAGTGCCTGCAATGATTTACTTGTTATGTTTTGACCCATCCCTGGATAGTGGCTCCCCTATGGGATAATCTGTGACCATTTAAGTGGACAGGTTATAGCCTTAAGGGTGGAATCATGGCAAAGTGATGGGTTGGATCCTTTCTCCTCAGTGGTGATAATATAGCCTCTGAACAGGATTTCTATAACATCATATCTGAATCTGAGTTACAAAACTTCTCTGACCTTGGCTCAATAACGTACTTCTCACCCTTTTTATACTTATTTTCCACACTCCATCCATCCTCTCAACCCTTTCTGTAGTTTAGATATTAAAATACTTAGAATAAGTGACCTTAAACTCCCCTCCTTCTAGGACTGCCAGATCTGTAGACAGATCTGGAGGGACTACTAGAGATGGCTCCCTTGGAGCTCTAGATCACCTTTCCCTGTGGGACAAACTCTTACTTATCAAAACTTGCTACAAAGGACCCTGTATCTTGCAGGTCTAGGACTTCTGAGTTGTGCTGGATTCACCCCCTGTTTTACTCTGTCTTTGATTTTTAAATAACTTTCACCACCAACCAATAATGTAAGCACACCAGAAGGCATCAACAATGCACCCCTGTGCTTCCGATGGCACCCTCGAACCCTTGGAAATCTATCCAAACCTTTAGGAAACACCTAAAACCCATTATAGCCATTCCCCCAACCCTTAGAGATCACCCCCTAGGATCCCTCCCCAAACTCAATTTAAACCCTTCTGAGCATTTGATGGAAGGAGAGCTACAAGTTTTTATACTAATCACTTCTGAGGATGAGTCATATACCATTGGAAAGAGAACTTCTCCAGCTTTCGAATGAGCTAAAGATCACCTGATTTGGAGTTGTGGTTCAAAAGTTATGGCTGTTTGACGTTTCACATAAAATGATAACCTTTTGCTCAGGCGTATGTATTACATACGCCCAGCCAATTTGGCCCCAGTTTGGTCAGGCGTATATATTATATACGCCTGACATTTTTGGGCCAAATTTGGCTGAGCGTATATAATATATATGCCAAGCATAGGTGGGACCCACCACGGGTATCATCTTCCCAAAACTCCCCTGATTTTTGTGGAAATCACTGTGCATAAACCGGACGTATATAATATATACGCTCAGCTTAGCTATAGTAACTGTCATCAGTGGCTCGAATTTCCTCCATCTGGTTTGACTCTTTGACCATCCCCTTGGTTGAGGTGGGTGTCTTGAGGTTGGTTGCACCCCCTTTGAGCTTATTGACAACCCTCAAGTGACCCATGGTCTCACCCCATCATCCGCCATTAAAAACAGTTTCCCAAAACCCTAGGACCTTGAAAACCTAGAAAACCTTAGATGGGGGATTACCTAATTGCTAAACCAATTAGCTCTTAAGTAAGCCCCTAACCCTCCTCTTCTCTATAAATAGAGAGGCTCCCCTCTTCCCAAAGGGTTGAAAATTTGGTTAAAAGATTAGAGAGCTTAAGAGAGAGAGCCCTAGTGAGAGAAAATGCCATTTATTTTTCAGAATTCCAGCAAGCTTAGATCACCTATTCCACTCCATTTCAACCATTAGATCACCCCCTCTTAGCCAAAATCTAGCCTCTAGCTATACTCTACACTTCCTATAAAGCAATGGGAGTACTCTTGAGACAGCATGATGAAGATAGGAAGAAGGAAAAGGCCATCTACTACCTCAGCAGGACAATGGTCAAGTACGAACAGAAATATACAACCATGGAAAAGACCTGCCTAACACTGGTATGGGCTTCAACAAAACTATGACATTACTTTGGGACACACAAAATAATGGTATTAGCCCACATGGATCCCTTAAAGTACATATTTGAAAAGCCAGCTACATCCAAAAAGACTGCTCATGGCACATGCTACTACAAGAGTTTGACATCACTTACATCGCACAAAAGTCTATCAAAGGATAGACAATCATCAATTACCTCGCTAATCTTCCACTCTCAGGCAATGAACTAGTACTCACAGATTTCTCGATGATGACCTGCTCTCAATTCAAGAAGAAGAACCCGGTAAAACCTCCTGAACCTTATACTTCAATGGGGCTCCTAACCAGAAAGGAAAAGGGATTGAGATTGTTCTATTAAGCCTAGAAGGAGTTGTCATACCTAAAGCCTTTCAACTAGATTTCCCAGTTACTATTAACATGGTAGAATATGAAGCCTTTATAGTTCGATTACGAGCGACACTACAATTAGGAGTCAAGCAGTTGAAGACTATCAGTGACTCTAAGCTTGTGATATGTCAAGACGGAGAATGGAAGACAAAGGAGAGAAGACTGATGGCATATCTAGAAACCTCTCAATTCCTAATAAAGAAGTTTGAAAGAATCTCCTTTACCCATGTTTCAAGATAAGAAAATGAGCTAGCAAATTCTCTGGCCACATTAGCTTCAATAATACAAATACCAATCAAACAGAGTTTCTTCTTCATCAAGAAACTAACCATGCCGGCCCATGAGGTAGCCTGGAAAGTGAAGTCAGAACTACTAGTCCTTTCGAAGACTACTGAACAAGGAAAATCTACCGTAAAAAATCCTACAGAGAAAGAAGCTACCATTGCAACCTTTAGATTCCAGTAATCACCGATTGACGACGGACATCTATGGTACTATAACATCTGGAACTTTCTGAAGTATTAGCACATTCCCCCTTACACATCAAAGATTGAATGGAAGATAATAAGGAATTGATGTGTCAGATTCTGCATCCTAGGAGAAATACTATACAAAGAAGCCTTCACTAAAGGAGTCTTATTGTAATGTGTCACGGAAGCCGAATGACAATATTATCTATGAAGCACACGCAAGCGCCTGCAACGCTCACGCTGGAAGCCAAAGACTCTCAGGGAAGATCATAGACAAGGCTACTACTTGCCCACAATGACAAGGAATTTCCACGTCTACATTCAATGCTGTAAACAATGTCAAGAGCACACTGCACTTATCAAAGCCCCATCTGTTGTACTAAACCCCATGGTCTCACCATGGCCGTTCTCGATGTGGGCCTTTAATATAATTGGGCCTTTCACAGGCACTGTCGAGAACACTCATAAGCATGCCTTCAACCTCACTGCGACCGAGTATTACACTAAATGTGTCACGCCCCCACACCTCCCTAGTTCGTTTGGTGGAGCTGAGCGGTGGCATGGGCAGGCAAGTGCCACACTTACATCCATCAACATACTTTCATATTCTTATGCGGGTTTGGGAAATTCAAACACTAAAGCCATTTCTCTTTTTCATGTAATTCTCCACATTTTTTTTCGTATAAATATTTTGGGAAATACTTAATTGCAAAAACAAAGTGTTTTTATTTATCAAAGTATGCGTGAAAACTTAAGTCAAATGCTATCAGTTTAACCTCCCAATTTCATTAGCCTGGCGGGCATATTCATAATTACAATTTGATCGTAAATGGTGTTCAGAGTAAAACAATATAATGAAGGCAGCTTTTAAAACCTTTTTCCATCAAAATAAAACCTTAAAAGTTAAACTATTTATACAAGCCCAATTACAAAATTATAACCCGAATTCAAAAGTAATGGACTTCAACAAAAGCCAAAAGAAAAAAAGAAGGAAAGATCCTTCTAAACTATGTATAGGTGCTGGTAGCTCTACTAGATAAACGAAGTTTCAAACTATCAACTCATTTTCACTCCTGGATCCTTTCGTGTGCAACTTTCTCGATCATGGCAGGGTGGCTAGTGACTGGCCTCTGAAATTTTTGGGTCATGAAACGACCGTAAGCGATGAAAATTAGTATAATCTTAGTTAGTATGGTCTTAGAATTCTAGTTCATGTAGCATATAGATATTTCATTGGTGCATGTGCAAGTGGGGTTTCTAGTAGTTGTGAGTATAACTAATTATCAAACAATAATTCTAACTATATGCAATACAACTTATGCTAATTGACACTCACATTTGTAGAGGTAATAATAGTTTAATGATGTTCAACTTATCACTGAATAGAAAATAATATAGTTTAAAGTTCTAAGTACTAGATTAAAATATACAAATTATCTCCAACAATAATGTGAAAAGAGAAGAATTTCATTAATATCATTAGGCATAAATATATGAAAAGAGAGGAATGTCAATAATATCATTAGGCATAAGTTACACTTCTTTTAGATTAAGCAT
Source organism: Chloranthus sessilifolius (assembly GCA_021018995.1). NCBI lineage: Eukaryota > Viridiplantae > Streptophyta > Magnoliopsida > Chloranthales > Chloranthaceae > Chloranthus > Chloranthus sessilifolius. Next base: position 34,471,341 of record CM037595.1, read on the forward strand.
AATATGATTAAATGAAATTTTAATTGTCTTAAAGATTAATTAATTATTATTAAATTGTGCAATATGAGTTAATTATTAGTATCTTTCAAAGTTAATACTAAACACCAACAATGGTCTAGACAGAATTCAAATGCCAATGTTAATCAGACAAGGGCTGACACTCTCCACCATTTAGCCAATCAAGGCAAGGATCAATGACCCTGTTGGTCTAACTAGACCCGATCCTCAGCTGATATTTCATAATTCTTTTACACATAGAATACTCATATGAGCCCGTTTGTAAGAACAATGATCTCCTATGTGAGGCCATGTTATTTATTGAAAAGTACCACTTTTCACATCTTAACTTAGCCTTTGTTGGACCTTGAAGCTGACTAATAACTTCTGTTTAGCTTGTTTTGTAGATTAGTAATAACTTGTGAACTTAACACAAAGTCCATGCCATTGGTGCCAAGAAGAGAGAATTCAAGCCAAGGATGACAGCTGAGCCCGAGATTGATGGAACACCATGGTGACCAGTTTGCATGTCAAAATGGACCCAAGAGGTTTAGCAGATGTGAGAAGCATAGATGAGAGTGGAGGAAGGTGCAATAGAAGCATATGCATTACAGTAGAGAAACAAATGACTAATCTCACACAGTTGAGATGCTGCCTCGCACTGTTCAATTCACTAGCAATGCTTCCTCGTGCAGCTAAAACATGCAGCACAAGGGAAATCACGCAACAGTTGTGCACTTCAGCTGTAATCAATACTTAAAGAACTCATAGAGTTCTCGCGCACTAAGCCTTCAGAAATCTAGCTCGCGAAGTTCTCACGAGGATAAAGGATTATATTAATCGTGCACGCTATCTCGTGAGGCCAATTTGCACTGAGAACAATAGCTAGCTTGCAAACTTCTCACCTGTCTCTAGAGGAGAGAGAGCTCAAGAAGTTCTCTTGCACAGCTCTTGCACATTTGGAAGCTCAACCCTTTGCCGAGCAAGATGTAAAGGCATTTGTGCGAGTACCTCACAATAGAAGATTTTGAAGCTCAACTGTGCGAGCAAGTCAAGCAGTGCAAACTCTTTCGCGTGAGTGCATTCAAAGCCAAAGCAGCTGCGCGATAATGCGAAGTCCACCTGCGTGAGTGAACAAACCTTCCAAGCTAATTTTTACCTCGCGAGGATTCTGCAAGCTACGCGAAGGAACTAAAGAGCAAAAAGTAACTATGCGACATAATTAATATGCAAATGGCAGCCTCGTGAAGCTCGGCCTCTCCACTTCTTAGTCATAACTCCAGGGACCTTTTGGGGATTTTCCCAAGTCTAGGGCATGCATCCCGAGGCCCGAATCCTGAGGCACATATCCCAAGGCATCTAAGGGTTGTAACAGTGCCACATCTGCTAGAGAAATTAGGGTTTACTCTTCTCTGAGCCAAGGCATTAGGAACTGAGTATATAAGTTGTACTTGTAACTTAGAATTAGGATCTCTCCTTCAACCTCTGCATGTGTGATCTTGAGCAGACTAGGGTTAGGGTTTGATCATCTCTTTTTCTCATTTTTCTTCTCTCTTAGCCCAGCACTTGCTGACTAAATCCTCTTTAAGCAATTAGGTGTAGTTTTAATTAGTTTTGTAATGGGTCTTGTAATCTTTGGGATTTTGTGAAGAGTTGTTATGCACAAGGCTGCTGCCTTGAGAAATTACATTATAGGTAATTTTGATCAATGGAATTTATACTTTTAATGTTCATTTAATCTGTTATTTTCCTATTTGCTCATAGTTTTATTCAGGCTATAGCATGCTTTTAGAATTTGAGCTGATTGAAAGGCCCATGGAAGCTTATGCTTGTAGCCCTCGGACAATGGTGGATCAGTTTAATGAAGGATCCCCTTGAAAGTGAATGGTGTCCATTGGTTCAGCAGGTTTTTCAAAACAAGGCTTAAGCCTCTGACCATTCACCTTTAAGGTTTTCCCAGACTTGGGATCCTTGATTTTCGCAACACCAGATGGGGAAACACTCATGACAATGTAGGGACCTTCGCATCTGGATTTCAGTTTGCCAGGAAAAAATTTAAGTTTGGAGTTAAACAACCAAACCATGTCACTAGCCATGAAGCTCTTTCTCAACTGACCCTTGTCAAAGAAAGCCTTGAACCTTTCCTTGTAGATTCGGGCATTGGCATATGTATCCATCCTCAGCTCATCCAGTTCTGATAGATGCGACAACCTGTGATGACCAGCAGAAGTTAGGTCTAGATTTAAATATTTGATGGCCCAATAGGCCGTGTGTTCTAACTCTACTGGGAGATGACAAGCCTTGCCATAAACTAGTCTGAATGGGGACATACCCATGGGAGTCTTATGGGCAGTCCTATAAGCCCACAATGCATCATTTAGCTTATCAGCCCAGTCCTTCCTGTCAGTCCTCACTGTCTTCTCAAGGATGTGCTTGATCTCCCTATTTGAAATTTCAACTTCCCCACTGGTTTGTTGGTGGTAGGGAATAGCAATCCTACGGGTGACAAAATATTTCTTGAGCAAGCTCTCGAAATTTCTGTTACAGAAATGGCTACCCCCATCACTGATAATGGCTTTAGGGGTGCCAAATCTTGAGAAGATATTCTGCTTTATAAACTTGAGGATAACCTGATTATCATTGGTTCTTACGGCAATAGCTTCTACCCATTTTGAAACATAATCTACTACCACTAAGATGAAATGATAACCATTAGAAGGAGGAAAGGGGCTACTGAAGTCAATACCCCAGACATCAAACAATTCCACAACAAGGATGGGCTGCAAAGGCATTGAGTTTCTTTTGAACAGCCCTCCTAATTTCTGACATCTTTCACAGGTCCTGTAGTGTGTATTGGCATCTCTGAATAGAGAAGGCCAATAGAACCCACACTGCAAGATTTTGTCAGTTGTTTTTCTTCCATTAAAGTGGCCTCCACAGGCATTTTCATGGCACATGACCAGAATACTGGGGACATCACTTTCTGGAATACATTTTCGAATGATTTGGTCTACACAGTATTTGTATAAGCAAGGTTCCTCCCAGAAAAAGAACTTGACCTGTGAGAAAAATAGGACTTTGTCCATTTTGGTCAAATGGGTATAGGTAGGAATCTTGCCTATAACTAGATAATTAACAATGTGTGCATACCAAGGAACCAAGGATTGGATGGCAAACAATTGCTCATCCAGGAAAACATCATTTGCAAGGTCATCAACACATTTCTCCAACACAATTCTGGACAAGTGGCCAGCCACCACATTTTTTACACTCTTTTTGTCCTTGATTTCAATGTCAAACTCTTGCAACAGGAGTATCCATCTAATCAGCATGGGCTTAGCATCTTTCTTGGACAATAGATATTTTAATGCTGACTGATCTGTGAAGATTATAGTTTTAGACCCAAGTAGGTGTTAAGACCTGAAAAGGACCACCTTTTACCCCTTAACTTAACCTTTGATTAGACCCTTAGCCACCTAATAAGTTCTTGTTAAGTGTTTTGTGCAGGTAATAATCAGCAGTGAAATAAGGCCAAGAATCCAGTTAAGGAGCCTGCTTTGGCACCAAATATCCCTCAGAAGAATGAACTCTGAATCCAGACCTCAAATGAGCCTCGCACAACTAACCCAAGCTTTAGAGGATTCAAGAGAAATATGCCTCGCGTAGTTCAACTGAGCTTCCCAAGGCTTTACAGCAACCTCTTGCATAGATGAATGACTGAAGAGCTTTAGAAACTCAAACTCGCGCAGCTCTCGTGAAGCTCAAGAGTAGAACACATCGCACAGTTCAAAGCAGACCTCTCTCAATCCCATGATTCGCTCGAGCAGTGAGAGAGAACTTCAAAGATTCCTCACACGCTATCAGCGCATGTATGCGGATGCAATTATCAGAAGAAGAACGCCTCACGCAGTTCCTGCACCATTCAAGAAAGAAAACATCCTGGCGAAGGCAAAGCCAATCTCACGAAGATCAAGTGAGACATAGAACCTCACGCAGTTCAAAACTCAGAAGAGCCTCGCGAGGCAACTCGTGAAGTCCAAGTAAAGAGAAGTGCTCGCGAAGTTCTCGCGCTGCTGCCCAGCAAAGACTGATCGACCGCGTGACAGCTTGAATTTCAACCCCGCGACACTAGAGACTGTGTTTTCTATTCAACCTCGTGAAGCCCAATCCAGTGAGAGCTCAACTCTCACGCAGGTTCAAGAGCAAACCAAGGCAACCTCGCGACGGGTGAAGCCTCAGTGTCAAATCATCCTAGCGAAGAGCAAAGAGCTACCACGCGACAAGTCTGGGAAACTACAGCTACCTAGCGAGGCTCTAACCCTAAACTTCCATCTCTTCAGTAGAGGACCTTCTGGGAAACTACAGCTACCTAGCGAGGCTCAAATCTCCGTGCACGCACCCCGAGGCATCCAAGGATCATTATCAAGCCATGTGGCATCATTAAAATTAGGGTTTCCTAACCCTAATGTGCCGCCACCCCACTGCTATATAAACCCATACCTGAGCTTAGGTTTAGGCATTTGGGAACCCATCTTAGATCATTTTTCTTTTCTCTTTCTCTTTAGCAGTAAGTAGTTTTCTTTTTCTTTTCTTCCCTCCATAGTCCAGCACTTGCTGGCTATGCCTTTGTATGTATTTTTGAATTAGATCAATCGAAGTTCTGTAATAGGATCTGTACTTTGTGAGATTGTTGTTTGTGTGTGAGATGCTCTGTGCAAGGCTGCTACCTTGTGATCCGCCATCGCTTTGGTTGTGTTTCAAAGCAATGGAGGACTGATTCCAAGGGCCACTCAGATCCAAGTGACCTGTGCGTCTGGGCTATCATGGTCCTACAGCCTTAGCCCCACCACAGGACCCGCTAGATTTGAAATCCCCATGGGAGCTTGAGCTGGTAGCCTTGTGAGCATGGTGGTAGCAGCGATAATCTTGTTTTTTTTTAGACTCCGTGAGGAGGATAACCTCTGAGATAGTCTGTGACCATTTAAGTAGACAGATTATAGCCTTAGGGTGATTCTGATCCACCGATCTAAGATGGATCCTTCTTCTTTACACCTGAGCTTGTAGAAGCCTGGTGAGAGATTGTACAGAGGCAGACTCCCCCATATTTGTATAGATCCGCCATCAGATGTTGGATCTGATCTGGTTATAGAGATTATAGGCTGATGACTGGACCATTGTAGCCTCGCTCAAGCAATGGACAGCTAGATCGAAGGTTGTACTCAATCCCTTGCTAGTTCTGTATGTACGGGCTATCATGGTCTCTGACCTTAGCCCCACATATACAACTTTAGAGGTTGAGGTTCCCTATGGATTCCTGAGCTGGTAACCTAGATGAAATAGTGCCTGCAATGATTTACTTGTTATGTTTTGACCCATCCCTGGATAGTGGCTCCCCTATGAGATAATTTGTGACCATTCAAGTGGACAGGTTATAGCCTTAAGGGTGGAATCATGGCAGAGTGATGGGTTGGATCCTTTCTCCTCAGAGGTGATAATGTAGCCTCTGGACAGGATTTCTATAACATCAGATCTAAATCTGAGTTACAAAACTTCTCTGACCATGGCTCAATGACATACTTCTCACCCTTTTTATACTCATTTTCCACACTCCATCCATCCTCTCAACACTTTCTTTAGTTTAGTTATTAGAATACTTAAAATAAGTGACCTTAAACTCCCCCCTTCTAGGACTGCCAGATCTGTAGACAGATCTGGAGGGACTACTATTGATGGCTCCCTTGGAGCTTTAGATCACCTTTCCCTGTGGGACAAACTCTTACTTATCAAAACTTGCTACAAAGGACCCTGTATCTTGCAGGTCTAGGACTTCTGAGTTGTGTTGGATTCACCCCCTGTTTTACTCTGTCTTTGATTTTTAAATAACTTTCACTACCAACCAATAATCAATGCACACCAGAAGCGGTCAACAAGTTTTTGGCGCCGTTGCCGGGGACAGATGATCTATTAGTAGACCCTTAGTTTTTGTATTCTTAGTATTCTTTGCGCATGCGAATAATTGATATTGCTGACATAATTTTGAACCTTTCTTGCAGATCTGGGACGGTGAAGGATAGTTGATAATTTGGCTTAGCTACCTCTGTTTGCAAACTCTCTGACTTTTAAAGCTCTATCTATCTTTCTTAAACAATTTTTTTTAGCAGTATCTGGGATAGTTTAAATGTATTCTTTGAATAGTTGTAGACTAGTTAGATAAATTTGTTAGTGTACAATTATTCTTTTGTAATGTGCCTGTAAGAAGCTTTCCTTGCTGTTGGTGTGCTTGTATGCTAGGAAGGAGATCCCTCAGCCCTGCTTTAGAGCCTCTTAACATTGAGTTAGAAAGGGGAAGGAGACTTAAAAGAGACAGGCACACCATAGGAGAGCCCCAGTGAATCTTGAAGAACAACCCCGGAACCCTCAAGGAGTTGAATGCTCCGGATGACTATAACTCCCTTTTAGCATTCAATTCCACGATGTTCGGGAACTATGAGATAAAACTTCAATCATCCGAGATCTTGATTCCATGGGCTTAGCAAAGAAGACCCTTACAAGCATATTGACCAGTTTTTGGCCTTGTGCACCACTTTCAATATCACTGGTTTGGGACCTGAGGCTACTAGGCTCAGACTCTTTCCGTTCTCTCTGAAGGATAGGGCCAGTACCTGGCTAACCACTCTTTCCAACAATAGCATTGCTTCATGGAAAGACCTACAGACCAGATTCCTAACCAAGTTCTTCCCTGAGACCAAAACTAGCCAGTTGAGGAAAGAGATTCTTGCGTTTGCTCAATCCCCAACTGAGGATTTTAACTAGTCCTGGGATAGGTTTAAAGAGATGCTCAAACAATGTCCCCACCACAAGATCCCTGAGTGGCAGCTTGTACAAAGCTTCTACATTGGGATTGATGAGAAAAATAGAGATATGGTCGATGCCTCTTGTGATGGATCCTACATGCACAATACTGCTGAGGAGGCATGGGAATTGTTTGAGGTGATTAGTGAGAATGCTTTTCAAAAGCTATCCCTGGCAAGAACTAGTCAGGAATCTGAGTCAAAGGTGGGGCCTGCTGTTGGATCAAAAGGAAAAATTTATGAGGTGTCTGGGAACAATGACCTGCAGCTGCAAATGGCAAACCTCTCTATGAAGTTTGATAAATTATTGGCTGTGATGCAACCCAGAAGGGCTGCTCATGTGGCGGAGGCATGTCTGATATGCCAGTCCCCACAGCACACAGTAGAGGAATGTCCATCTGCAGGACAATTTCCTGAATTGATGTTGGAACATGCTGCTGCTGCTCAATCTTATGGCCAACAACAATCTGGGGGCTACAATAGGCAGCCATATGGATACCAGCACCAAAATGCTGGTTACCAATGGAGAGACCACCCAAATCTGAGGTGGAAGCAAGACAACTACATGCAGCCCCAGCAGATGTTGGCCTTACCACAAAGGCCACAGCAGCAGTTCAATCAAGGGAATGCCCCTAGGTCTACCTTCCAGCACCATCAGCAGCCCCATCAGCAGCAAAATCAGTTGGTTTTACCCCCTTCTCAACCTAGAAATACTTCTTTCGAGGACCAGGTCTTGACATCACTGCAAAACCTGGGTTCCTTGATTCAGACTATGAACTCTCATGGTCAGAGCATCAAGAAGATGGAAGAACAGATTGGACAACTAGCGAACACCTTAGCTAAAAGAGAAGAGGGAAGGTTGCCCAGTCAACCAGTGGTTAATCCCACGGGCCAATTTTTGATTGGTGTAGGATCCTCAGACCCTGAAGGGGATCTTTCATTGAATTGATGATAAGAACTGTGCACCTTTGTATAATATGTACTTTAGAGTTTTTAGGAATAGTTAGCAATCTTGTTGGAATTTGAGTTTAGTGCTTTAATGCCTACTTTTATACCAGCGCCCCCTGTTTGATAATTTCAGTGATTAAATGATGATGTAGTATTTGAATGCTTTGCGTGATATGTGACTTTAATGCCTTGAGAGTATGAGAATTTGTGAATGCTTTATAATGCTTATGGGTGTCCCTGGAAGAGAGTCTGTGAGAGAATCCACCCATAAAATAAAGTCAAATTTGACTGTGGGTGAGTAAATTCTACCTCGGTTAAGCCATCGCGGGGTTCTGAATAATGGGTTTGGTCCCATCTCGCGCAGTTCATAAAGAACTACTTTGTTTTGCTGTCGCAAGTTTCAGATATAACTGGGCGGGCTGCCTCGTGCAATTTAAAGGAACATCTAATCTCGTGACCCATTCATTCCTAGCCAGCGAGCGGACATTTTCAAAGCACGCCGAGCCTCGCGATATTTAAATCCCACCCTGTGCTGCTTTTCCTTACTGCTTTCTCTTTACTCTCCTACCAGCGAAACCCTAGCTCCCACTCCTCTCAACCTCTCTCCTTCAGCATCCTGTCTACAGATCATTGTTCACTTTGAAATTATGGATTTTTGTTCTTAGAGCTTCCATCAATAGTTGCCCCCTGTTAAGAGCTCTTGAGATCCACCGTGCGTCCAATTAAATATAACCCTAACTTTTAGGGTTAGACTCAGCTCCTGATATTTCCTTTCAAAATTTTAACTGCACACTCACCAAGGAAAGTTGTGATGGCTCCTAAAAGCGCACCTGTGAAGAGAGCCAGGGACAAGGCCACTGTGGAGCCTACCCCTAAGAAAGCCAAGTCCTCTACGGCTCAGCAAAAAGGGAAGGAGGTGGTCCCTGAGATGGCTGCACCAACACCGGATTATTCTACACCCTCTGAGCTCCTCATTTCCATTCCCTTAGAGCCTGAAGCCATTTTTTATCTCTTTCTTTGAATCAGAGCCATTGTCAGAACCTGCCATCGAGTTCTTGCGCAAGGCTGATTTGTTCCCCTTAATGCAAATGATTCCTGCACTAGCCTACCCTAGGTTAGTGTAACTCTTTTACCAGCACCTTAGGGTCAGACCAGAGACACAGGGGCAGCCAGGCCTCCTTGCATTAGTTGACAATTTTGAGATGCTGCTTAGTCCAGAGTTAATCCCTGAAGTCTTGGGCATCCCTGCTAGTTTTAATCCCAACTGCGGTTATGGTGCCCCTGTGAGTGCCCCCATTAACACAATTGCCCAGGCCATTGCCAGAGGCTTGAAAGCCACAGGGGACTCCATCAGAAGAAGAGATTTGGAGCCCAAACTGCTATTTATCGATCAAGTGCTGAGGAAGAATATCTATTGCTCCAGCCATCAGCAAGAAAGGAGGACACCAATTGTTGATGCTCTCTATTCCTTCTCTCTGGGCCATGGATTTAATGCTGCATGGTTGATCTTCGAGGCTATGAAGGATACAATAGTGAAGCTGGGGCTGCAAAAGAAAATGCACACTCTCCCCTATGGAAGACTCATCACCAGACTCCTTATGAGGGGAGGGTACAAGATACCAGTGGGAGAGTTATCTGCTGACCTCACTCCCACCACTTTTGCTAAAAGACAATGGGGGATTAGCAGAAGTCTAATGGATCCCCAGAAGAAGAAGAAGAAGGTTGATGCTCAGAATGTCTCGGCGGGGAGAGGAGCTGCTTGTGTGAGGCCACCCCAAAAGGAAGGCTAAAACCCTTGCCCCAAAGAAGGTGGCGCGAGCTTCTGTCACCTCTGCTTCTGCAGCAATCCCTCCATCCACCACTCTTGCCTCTCGACTACCTTCTCCACCCATTCCATCTCTCCCTTTTCCTCTTTTATCTCCTTTTTCCATTCCACCTCCAACTATTATCCGTACCTGGGAAGAAAGTGTTGAACCCCAGGACAACACTCCACCTTCACCCACCATACCTCAATCCACAACCCCAGTCTCTCCCATAGCATCTGATCCACACCCTGACAGCCCTCCCTTGATAACCTACCTTAAAAAGAAAACCTCTCACACTACCCTTGCCTCATATTTACCCACTTCCACCCCTTATTGACCAACCCTTAGTCCCACCTCTCCATGACCTGGACTTTAACCTAGCCACCACTTCAGGGTATCAAGCCTTCATGACCACCTTGCTTGATACCTTGCCCACCCAAGACATCCCTCTCCTTGAGTCTCCTCTCCCTTCACCACATCATTCGCCAGACCCTCCCCCCTACCACTTTCCATCATGCCCCCACTTTCCCTTTCCAACCTATTCCTTCTTATCCTCCTACTCCACCTCAACCAACCTCAGATACCCTTACTCATATCCTTTCCCTCATCCATGACCTCCAAACCCAACTATCCAACACTACACAGATCCAAGCCCGAATGCAAACTGACATAACCAACCCCCTTCCACCTCTGACTCCCCAGTTCCAATAGACCCCACCCCCATTGACTTACCTCCATCCTTCCTCCTCCATGATACCATACCCGACCACTCCTTTCCCTCTCTCCCTATCCTTCCACCTCTAATACTACCTCCCCCTCAACTTACCAACACTTCTACCCAAAACCCCATTCCATTCCATCCACCTTTCCCATTCCACCCCCTATTTGCACCCCACCCTTCCATTTCAACCCTTCACCATCCCTTCTTCCTTACTGAACCAACCACATCCACTGCCCATCCTTCATTTCATTTTCCATCCATACCTTCCATTTCCCCTCTTCTCCCACCCCCTCCTCAATTCACTGACCATTCAACCCAGACCACCCCAACCATTTCTACAACCCCCACTTCTGTCCCCCAGGATCCATCACCATCTCCTCCTTCCACTCCATTTCTACCAATCTTACCCAAACACTCCTACTACACCCCTCCCTACTTCACCCTCCTCCATGCCATGAGGGACAATCCATATATTAAGAGGGATGTTCTCCATGACATGGCCCAACTCCGTCAAGCCATCGAATACCCCTTGCTGCAGAAACTTAGTGACTTGAAGCTTGCTCACAACGAGCAGCTGCGAGATATTTCCAAAGGGTGGGAGGCAATTTTGGAGACATCAAATGCGAACAAGGCTGCAGCAACATACTACAGAAAGGCTACTGAGATGGCAAAGGCCAATGCAGAGAGGGTGAAAAAGCAGAACCGGCTATTAGAGAAAAAATTGAACAATGCTCAGGAGATCACCCGACTCAGTAAGGAGCTTGCAGGTACCAATCTCCTGTGGGCTAACAAGAAAATTGAAATCTTGGAACAGAGAGTTGCTTTCCTGCTGTCCCAACCTATCTAGGCCACCCCCATCGCCACCGCTCCCCCTGAGGCCCCATCTTCTTCCACACAACCTGCCCCATCTTCTTCCACACAACCAGCCCCATCTTCTTCCACACAACCAGACCCATCTTCTTCCACACAACCAGGCCCATCTTCTTCCACTGCCCCTACCCCAACCCCTACACAATCTGGTCCCCCAACTCCCATTTACTCGTAGCTCATCCTGTTCCTCCTCAAATGCCTACTGCAGTTCCTTCTGCAGTACCTACACTGCCTGTTGCTCCTACTACAATCCCTACTGCAGCTCCTGCTCCTACCTCAGTGCCCCCCCTATTCCCTCTCCTACTCTCAAAAGAAAACACACCCCTTTTAAGAAAAAGCCCACTTCTATGAAAGCCACTGAAGCCCAAAAAGGCAAAAGGCCGACCCCTCCATCCCCACCTCCAAAGGTCACCAGAGCTTCTGCTCAGGATGATCCCCATGGGCGCCTCCTTTCCAAAGAAGAATGCAGACAGGCTGCTGCTGCCCTTGGATTGGACCCTACTGAGCTCTTTCCTTCTGATTTCGACTTTGATGCTGCACCACCTATGGATCCCAGTACCCAACCTACTGTCGCTCCTTCATCGCCTGCCTGTGCACAATCCTATCCTCAGCGAAGGAAAGTTGCTGCAAAGAGGACTACTCCCCCAACTCGCTCTTTGAAAATTGGAAAAGAAACATCTGCCCAGTCTGAGGAGGCACCACCACTAAGCAAGCCCGTGAAAGGGAAGAGCCCTGCCATTCCTACAGTGAAATTACCAGATCCATCTCCTATGGCTCCCCCTAAACTAGAAAAAGGGAAAAGTCCTCTTCTGTCTCAAGTGCCAGCCCAAGCCAAATCCCCCGTTGCCCCTCCTGAGCTAGCACCAACCCAATCATCTCTTATTCCCCCTCTGCCTCAGCAAGGGCAAGCCTCCAAAGGTAAGGGCCCCAAAGGAAAATCTCCCACCAAACCCCCTGAGCCAACCACTGCTAAATCTTCGAAGATCCCTCCTGAACCCAAGAAGAGAAAAATGAGGGTTCGAGCTCCTACCATACCCAAAACTCCCGAGCAACGAAAGGCAGAGAGGGAACGAAAGAAGAAAGAAGAAGAGGCTCTCCTACAAGAGCATGTAAGGAAGATGGGATGGGATAAATTTTGAGACAGATTCTAACTAGATTGTACCTAGGAATTTCTCTATTTCTTTTACAACTGTTCTCTTGTATTTTGTACATTTGTAATATTTCATAGCCTTTTCCCCTGTCTTTACTATCTTGCTTTGCCTGTGTGTTTTGTTCCCTGTTCTTTCCTTTTCTTTTATGCTGTAATAACTCTGCTGCACATTCACCTTGAACCAGTGAGGACACTGCTCCTCATAGGTTTTGGGGTATGGCAGGCAGACCCTGCCAATGGAATAGTTAACATAAGTGCAGCAGACTCATCTGAGTAATATGGAAATGGACCTCTGTTCACTTCAGAATCATGAAATTAAGAAGTTTGAAATTTATGCAAACCTTGGACATTATAAACTTCTAATATTCCACATTTCCATGATAATATCACCAAGGAAACCTACTTGTATCCGCACTTAGTGAAGCATTAGAGAGAGAAAAAGGTGAGGACATACTTGAAAGTTCAAAGGATGACCATAACCAGTGAGAATTGGGCCTACAAAATTTTTCTATTCTTTGAGGAGTAACTAAGGCATTTTTTTTTAAGTTCTAAGGGCTGGCTGAGTTACTGTGCTCACTAGAAGTTAGGTAACTTCAAATTGAAACAACTAACAGTACTCATGAGACCTAGGAAAGGATCAAGGCCTTCTCTTGGATAGTTTGAGCCTAAAAATACAAATCCTAAAGCAACTGCCCTTGTCCATACCCCCTTTGAGTTTTAAATCTTAAATTTCTTCAAAATACACCTGAGTACTTGAACCTGAACCTATGAACCTAATTCAACCTACCCTCACTCTGAGAATTCAGATGGTAAAGGAGACAGAGTTGAAGATGGACTAGCCATGGTCAATATTAGGAGAATGGACAAGAAGGATCTCAAAAAAAATCTAGCAGTATGGTAACTGAGAACATGGTGGCATTTCTGAAAAGCAAAAACAAAATAAAAAGAAGGAAACTCCAGTAAAAAGAAACAAAAATAATAATGAAGAGGAATAAGAGAGAAATCAAGAGGAACTTTCATTGGAAAATCAAAATCAAGAAGAGAAACTGATCACTTCAAATCAGAAAATCTCAAAGAAGATGAAGGGAGTTGAATTATGGAAGGTGAAGTCATGAACCACCTCTGTGACCTACTGATTTCTCAAATTGGAACCCCTTTTCAACCTTCCATTCTTCTTAATCCTACTCCATAAGCCACATTACAGCCCAGTTAAAAGCCCTTGTGATCCAAAGTTGAGTGAGCTGTCATGTGAAGATAAGGAATTATCCAATCTATGGTGAGGAACTGACAATGATGTCAGCACTTAAGAACTCTGCCTATGCTCATGCTTACAAACCCAGTTGGGGGATGTAACTGCTCTTGAGCCTGTGAGAAATTGAACCCCTCAACAAACCTTTATGAGAGTATACCCTGCAAAGCTTTCTTTTGGGTCTGATCTTGAATGCATTATGTATGACCTTAACCTAATTTTCTAACATAAGGATAAGCTCAGTGCTGACATACACTTGTGCAGTTTCCTATGATTACAAACTATTTGAAAATGCTATGCAATCATGAGAGTTTATGATGTTTAAGTTATTGTGCAACCAATGAATTAAATTTCTTTTATGTGTACTGATTCAAGAGTAGACTAAATCTGATTCCTTAACTGCTCATTGGATGACATTGCACTTTTGTTAACTATTTCATTTGAGAAGTTTGTGGGTGTCTTCACTGAAAACCCTTAGGAGACTTCACTCCTCAACTAGGGATCACCTAGGGGTTTAAAAGGCTTGGTACATATGCTAAATGCATCCGTGCTCCCTACGGAAGTGGCATTTAATTTTTAGAGTAGATCTAATATAGCTTTGCTAAGGGACTAGCAAAGATTAGGTTTGGGGGTGTGTTAAGACCTGAAAAGTACCACTTTTCACCCCTTAACTTAACCTTTGATTAGACCCTTAGCGACCTAATAAGTTCTTGTTAAGTGTTTTGTGCAGGTAATAATCAGCAGTGAAATAAGGCCAAGAATCCTGTTAAGGAGCCTACTTTGGCACCAGATATCCCTCAGAAGAATGAACTCTGAATCCAGACCTGAAATGAGCCTCGCACAGCTAACCCAAGTTTTAGAGGATTCAGGAGAAATATGCCTCACGTAGTTCAACTGAGCTTCCCAAGGCTTTACAACAACCTCTCGCGCAGATGAATGACGGAAGAGCTTCAGAAACGCAAACTCGTGTAGCTCTTGTGAAGCTCAAGAGTAGAACACATCGCACAGTGTTACACAGTTCAAAGTAGACCTCTCTCAATCTCATGCTGTTCGCTCAGAATGGCTAAGGAGAGAGAGCTTCAGAAGATTCCTCGCGCAGCTGTCGCGCAGTCGCCGCGGGATGCAATTATCAGAAGAAGAATGCCTCGCGCAGTTCTCGCGCCATTCAAGAAATAAAACATCTTGGCTAAGGTAAAGCCAATCTCGCGAAGATCAAGTGAGACATAGAACCTCGCATAATTCAGAACTCAGAAGAGCCTCGCAAGGTAACTCACGAAGTCCAAGTAAAGAGAAGTTCTCGCGAAGTTCTCGCGCAGCTGTCTAGCGAAGACCAATCGACCGCGTGACTGCTTGAATTTCAATCCCGTGACACTGGAGACTGTGTTTTCTATTCAACCTCACGAAGCCTAATTCAGCGAAAGCTCAACTCTCTACCGCGCGACTGCCTGAAGAGCAAACCAAGGCAACCTCATGACAGCTGAAGCCTCAGTGTCAAATCATCCTAGCAAAAAGCAAAGAGCTACCATGCGACAAGTCTGGGAAACTACAGCTACCTAGCGAGGCTCTGACCCTAAACTTCCATCTCTTCAGTAGAGGACCATCTGGGTATTTCTAGCGATTAGGGCACGCACTCCCATGCTCAAATCTCTATGCACGTGCCCCGAGGCATCCAAGGATCATTATCAGGCCACGTGGCATCGTTAAAATTAGGGTTTCCTAACCCTAATGCGCCGCCACCCCACTGCTATATGAACCCATACCTGAGCTTAGGTTTAGGCATCTGGGAACCCATCTCAGATCGTTTTTCTTTTCTCTTTCTCTTTAGCAGTAAGTAGTTTTCTTTTTCTTTCCTTCCCTCCATAGTCCAGCACTTGCTACCTATGCCTTTGTATGTGTTTTTGAATTAGATCAATGGAAGTTCTGTAATAGGATCTGTACTTTGTGGGATTGTTGTTTGTGTATGAGATGTTCTATGCAAGGCTGCTGCCTTCTGATCCGCCATCACTTTGGCTGTGTTTCGAAGCAATGGAGGACTGATTCTAAGGGCCACTCAGATCCAAGTGACCTGTGTGTCTGGGCTATCATGGTCCTACAGCGTTAGCCCCACCACAGGACCCACTAGATCTGAAATCCCCATGGGAGCTTCAGGTGGTAGCCTTATGAGCATGGTGGTAGCAGCGATAATCTTGTTTTGTTTTGGACACCGTGAGGAGGATAACCTCTGGGATAGTCTGTGACCATTTAAGTGGACAGATTATAGCCTTAGGGTGATTCTGATCCACCGATCCACGATGGATCCTTCTTCTTTACACATGAGCTTGTAGAAGCCTGGTGAGAGATTGAACAGAGGCAGACTCCCCCATATTTGTATAGATCCACCATCAGATGTTGGATCTGATCTGGTTATAGAGATTGTAGGCTGGTGACTAGACCATTGTAGCCTCGCTCAAGCAATGGACAGCTAGATCGAAGGTTGTACTCAATCTCTTGCTGGTTCTGTGTCTGGGCTATCATGGTCCTACAGCCTTAGCCCCACATATAGAACTTTAGAGGTTAAGGTTCCCTATGGATTCTCGAGCTGGTAGCCTGGATGAAATAGTGCTTGCAATAATTTACTTGTTATATTTTGACCCATCCCTGGATAGTGGCTCCCCTATGGGATAATCTATGACCATTTAAGTTGACAGGTTATAGCCTTAAGGGTGGAATCAAGGCAGAGTGATGGGTTGGATCCTTTCTCCTCAGTGGTGATAATGTAGCCTCTGGACAGGATTTCTATAACATCACATATGAATCTGAGTTACAAAACTTCTCTAACCTTGGCTCAATAACATTCTTCTCACCCTTTTTATACTTATTTTCCACACTCCATCCATTCTCTCAACCCTTTCTGTAGTTTAGATATTAAAATACTTACAATAAGTGACCATAAACTCCCCTCCTTCTAGGACTGCCAGATCTATAGACAGATCTGGAGGGAGTTTAAGCTCCCTTGGAGCTTTAGATCACCTTTCCCTATGGGATAAACTCTTAGTTATCAAAACTTGCTACAAAGGACCCTGTATCTTGCAAGTCTAGGACTTCTGAGTTGTATTAGATTCACCCCCTGTTTTACTCTGTCTTTGATTTTTAAATAACTTTCACTACCAACCAATAATCAAAGCACACCAGAAGTGGTCAACAGTAGGTAAGGTCTAAGTTTGTCCACAGCAAAATCCACTGCCAGAAGCTCTTTCCCAGCTGTGGTGTAATTCAGCTAAGCTTCAGCATGTGATTTGCTGAGATAGGCAATGACCACTGGTAGCTTATCTTTCCTTTGGCCCAAAACAACACCTATTGCCAAGTCAGATGCATCACACATCAGCTCAAAGGGTAGTGTATAGTTAGGTGTTTGGAGTACAGGGGCAGTGGTGAGGCATATCTTCAAAGTTTCAAAAGCCTCAAGACATTCAACAGAAAAATCAAAGGGCACATCCTTGCAGAGCAGGTGGCACAATGGTCTAGCAATTTTGCTAAAGTCCTTAATGAACCTCCTGTAGAATCCTGCATTTCCAAGGAAAGATCTGATTTGTTTGACTGTTCTTGGAGGGGGTAAATTTGTAATGAGGTCAACTTTGGCCTTATCTACCTCAATCCCTTCTTTAGAGACTACATGGCCCAACACAATACCTTGTGTTACCATGAAGTGGCTCTTTTCCCAACTTATGACCAGATTGGTCTCCTCACATCTTTGCAAGACTAGGTGGAGGTGTTGCAGACATTGGCCAAAACTGTCCCCATATACAAAGAAATCATCCATAAAAATTTCTAAGAATTTGTCAATCATATCAGAGAATATGGCATACATGCACCTCTGAAAGGTGGCTGAGGCATTACACAGCCCAAAAGGCGTCCTTCTGTAAGCAAAGGTGCCAAAAGGATAAGTAAATGTAGTTTTCTCTTGGTCATGAGGGTGCACAGGGATCTGGTTGTACCCTGAGTACCCATCAAGAAAGAAATAGAAAGCTTTTCCAAGCAACTTATCCAGAATTTGATCAATGAAGGGGAGAGGGAAGTGGTCTTTTCTTGTTTTAGAGTTGAGCTTCCGATAATCTATGTAAACCCTCTAGCCAATGGTCTCCCTGGCTGGTCTCAACTCTCCAGACTCAGTTGTAACAACTGTTATGCCAGATTTCTTGGGCACCACTTGGATAGGTGCCACCCATTCAAAATCAGAAATGGGGTAAATTACCCCAGCATCTAGCAATTTAATGATTTCTTTGAGGACCACTTCCTGCATGTGAGGATTCAATTTCCTCTGCATTTCCCTGAAGGGTATTGAGCCCTCTTCTAAATGGGTCCTGTGCATACAGATTGATGCATCTATCCCTCGTAGATCCGCAATGGTCCAGCCAATTGTCTTTTTGTGCTTCCTCAAGACTGTTAGTAATTCTTTCTCTTGCTCATTGGTAAGAGAGGAGGAGATAATTACAGGAAGTTTTTCATCTTTCTCAATGAAAGCATATTTCAATGTTTCTGGAAGCTTCTTTAGATCCAGATCAGGGGCTTGTTGGGTGGATGTCAAGATTGGTGCTTTGTTGGTTTAAGGAAAAGGCAGCAATGTAGGTTTCCAAATGAAATGCTGCACTA